>OW028742.1:18823261-28823261 GCA_932294355.1 Aporophyla lueneburgensis | reverse complement strand
TGACGATATTACATACGTGAACTCGTATTGCAGTTGTAAAAGGCAATCCCAGGAAACGATAATGTACACAGCCGAGATACACTACGGCAAGAAAACGGTAAATGATACGGCATAGCAGCAACAAAACACTTTGTCTATTATTCAGCGTGCAATAACGTTTTCGAGGCCAAAATAATTGGATGGCTCGTTTCGAGAAAGCCCATATCCGTCTGATTCAATTGACCCACAGACGCAATTCCCTTAAGCTTGGATTCACACGTTAGTCTGAAATAATGATGGTTTGCTTTTTGTGAGGAACGATCTAAATCATTGTAATGAAAATGGCCATGGGCACGCAAGATTTCTTTTTGTCTATTCCACGTAGAGTCCTTTTCTCCGAAGGCGATATTGCAGGATTTTGTCAGGATTTATTTGAATTATTATATAAAGCGATATCCGAGAACAATCCTCTTCGCTTTACTTCCCGGCACTAAGATAGGATATGATAGAAAATAATGTGCGTTCATCGCCTTGCGCGCTTCCTTTAGTTACTAACGCAAACGGCAGGTGCTGTGAAGGTTTCCGAATTGTTTGAGCACATCCTTGAAAGTTAACATTTTCGACGCAGTATGTACTTACCGTACTTGTTTGTTTGTAGGTCATACTCATACTTCAAGGCATTGACGCCGTCGATCATTATTAACTTGTATGGTTTTAGTTCATCTTCATAAGCGAATAGAGGTCACAATATTTTTTGTTTATTGTTTATGCAGTTTATAATTGTTTGTATGTACTAAAAACTTGGTATTTCCATCTACTAGTTCTTTGTAAACTTCGTCGTCACCATACTTATATCAGAAAACTGCAGAAATACAGATGATAGCGCTTATTTTGCACCGAATGAAAACGCAAGCATTTGCAGTGTGTATGCCTAGCAGGCTAGACTATACTATTAGTTGTATGACAGACAATAGCGTACAATATCGAAAGTGCTGACATTTAACCTCAACAGAGTCTTTGAGTTTGCACAATACCATCATTAATGTGTCAAATATGCATAAGTTATTGGTAAATATCACATTATGTAAATATTTTACTTCATATTCGAGGTCTGCGATAAACTTTTTGACGCAACAATGTTTCATCGTAAATATTTTTTAAATTATTTTAAGTACTACAGTTAGACATTTTTAGTACCAAAATAAACAGTTTGAAAATAAATTCGATGTTGAAATTAATTGCTTATGAAATTATGACGTACTAACTTGGTAAATATTGCCAATTTATTGGCCAAACGATGTAACCTTTTGGGCAATGATCCTTTGAAATTGGGTCCCTTCTGCGATGTAACTTTAGGCTCCACGGCTCCACTTCTTTGCCATATAGATAGTTCCTAGAAATATAGCCCTACGCTTGAACGTGAAAAGTGACAACGGTCAGCACATTATGAAGTTTTTATTTTGATTGTTGTGCTTAAGTTTCTCAAAATGCGACAAAATAATAAATGAGAAATGCAAAGATTTTACCAATACTAAGAAACTAAATTAGCAAAGTAAAGAGGAAGTCATAGGTACCTCCTACTACATACACATTTCAACATACAATTTTATGATTGCAGTGAAGGCAGCCGCACCGTTGGATTCCATATGTAGCTGTATTAATCATTGTGCGAGCAATTAAACATTGTAATAATCACGATACCTTCATTGTAATTGGGTTGTAGTTACATAAATGTCGGCACTACGAATACTTATGCGAATTTAACCCACATCTGCTATAATGTAACATATCAAACGAGGAGTAATAAATCATTTGTTGCAATGATTTCGTATACATATAATTGTACTAGCTTCTGCCCGCGACTTCATCCGCGTCAAATTTTTGCTCCCCTGACCCTTCCCGTCGCATCGAATTGCCTACCAGTTTTCGTCCTTTATCGTTGCTGCTCGACTCCTTTTGATCGTAGCGTGATGTTATATAGCCTATAGCCTTCCTTAATAAATAGGCTACTCAACACAAAAATATTTTTTCAATTAGGACAAGTAGTTCCTGAGATTAGTGCGTTCAACCAAACAAACAAACTCTTCAACTTTATAATATTATAGTACCTATATAGTATAGATAGATAGATGGATTGTCACGTTTCACCTCTGACTTAATTTTCCATAAATACATAATATTGCGAGACATCTCGAGCGGCTGCGATGAATACCAATATTTTTATTGAATTATACCACAGTGTTATGATATGAGTTAACATTTTAATTAATCCCTTGAGCTTTGTAGTAGTGACGGGCCGAGGACGAGTTTTACCGAATACAGATAATCAGAAGAATATTCGGTTAAAACTTTACCGAAACCGAATATTCGACAGGTTTTGGCGCACCTAATCGTGCATCTAAATAAAACAACCCAGTGTGTGCTGGTCGAGCGCCCCTTACGCCCACTGACGCCGCTACCCTCGGACGATCCGTACTATTATGGGCACGCCACAATTGCGGCGGTAAGTCCCCTCTTTGAGGAGTGGATAGAGAGGCGCCACGGCGTCCTCACCTTCCGCCTGACGCAGGGTCTCACCGGGCATGGGTGCTTCGGTGGGTTCCTGTTCAGGATAAAGCGGGAGGATACGTCCGGGTGTTTCCATTGCGAGATCGTCTGGAAGACACGGTGGAGCATACGGTGGAGGTGTGCCCTGCCTGGGCGGAGCACCGCCGTGTCCTCGTGGAGGCGATCGGCGGCGGCGACCTCTCGCGTCCGGCCCTGGTGCGAGCCATGGTATGGAGCGAGAGGGAATGGGCAGCCGTCACCTCTTTCTGCGAAGCAGTAATGCTCGCGAAGGAGGAGGCGGGGCGCGTGAGGGAGTGGCAGTCTCTGCGCCCTCACGTCCCTAGCCGCCGCAGGAGGAGACGCCCCGGGCGTCGGGAGTCGATTGCGGACTTCCGGCCACCGTAGGCGCGAGCTTGCGGGTGGCGAGCAATGGGTAGCTCGCCGCCCGGTAAGGACCAAGCTCGGGTCGACGGCGCGCAGTGTTCCACGCGCGCCTCAAAGAGATGTCAGCAGCAGTGTAGGGGTCTACTAGCACCGATGCCTGCCGGGGTCGCGTGATTGTTCGAAAGAGATACCGTGACCCTGGCACATGGGCAACTGATGGAACACGGGTGGGTTTTAGTCAGTAAAAGTCTGACACGCCCTCCCGCTCCGCCCAGAGCGGGAGAAGTCATTTGATGATTTACCATCCTGAAAAAAAAAAGAAATCCGTACTATTAGCAACTATGTTAAAAGGGCCAACTTATACTTAAAATTGTGTTAATTACTTTTCTATACATTATGATTCGGTAGAATGTAAGGCATTTTTACCGAATAATCAGCCGAATACGAATGCTCGGTAAACTTGCCGAATACCGAACATAAAACGAATATTCGGCCCATCTCTACTTTGTAGCCTCGCTTAGCTAATGTCAGTGTGCTACGTACAAGTATATACGACGAAGACTTCACTGTCAGCAAATGTAATGTAGCTTAAACAGCTATAATTACGGTTTGATTGCAACAACTTAGGAATGAGGAAGACGCGAAGTTTGCAGCGTCACGCCTAGAAGGTTAATCCATATTGAGAAGACACCTCCAATAAAATTTATGGTTTCCGCTAGAAAAAACAAGTACTTAGTGATTCGTCTAGACGGAATTCACAACACAGCTGGTCAAATATTTGTGTGGCTGTTTTAAAATATGGGGCATGTTACAACAGTTTGTGTTTCATACTTCAACAGTTTAATAAACTGAGTCAATAGTATCAATTTACCTCTCAAGTAATACATATCCATGATTCACTACCATGAAAGGTAAACTTGCATCTCAGGTTTCTTCAAAACCAACTCCGTCTCCTTTCAATTACGTAAATAAAACAAGATGGAAAATATCGAAGCACGATTGCCATCCATGGCAAGACTTCGCTGATCAGATTTCACCAATTCCGCTAGCTTGCGTGTACTTTAATAATCCATAGATCGAATCTGTAAAACAATACGATTGTTTAGAGAGCTACCACTAAAGAGTAACATGACACGATGTATCATTGAGCTATTTAGTAATCATTGCGACATAAAGAATCAGCAGACTAATTGCATAAAACTCTAACTGTAGGAATGGGCTTCATGTTGACAGTTAAAAAACATTCATTGCGTTATTTATATTGTTTGAGCAGACGAATTTTCTGAACATATGAAGTAATGGATTAGCAATATTCGCCAAAATGATTCAGATTGTTAGGACAGCGATAGAAAATTCTGTACAAGTAACGTAACTGCTATTTCGGGGCAAAAATAAAATCAAATAGCACAAGTTATTGCTGGTGTTAGTCACGATAACGACTGTTCGCACCTTCCTTGTGTAGTCTGAGCAAAGACATTAAATGTATGCATACGTAATTTCTAATCCAAGCAAATGAATGAAGTGCTTTTAATGGAGATAAAGCGTAGGTAATCGGGTATCCTATAATTAATTACGTTCCTTATCATTATCATGCGAGCTGCGTTAAGGCATCTAGTTTGTTGTTTACTTGTTTTTTTCTTTTTTTAATTTCCCTAATTAAGTAGACATTACTTGATTAAATTTTAGTGAAGAATGTGTGAGTGTCAGACTCAGAACTCATGTCCTTATGGATCAACACGTGTAGGTAAATTATTCTAGTGACGGTGACTTTATTTATCCTATAGTTGCTAGTTAATTATTAGATACATTTCCATTGAAACTTTTCTTATAATCTATGAATGATTGTTGTAGTAAAAAATGAAACAATTAATCATAATATTATAACAATACCCTCGATTACACGTATTCATTTAACTCTAGCATTCTGTTATTAATTTATTATCTTCAACATGTGATTGTGGAAAACATAGTACTATTTGAAAGTTGCGTGTAAAAACTCTTTCGATTAGGTATTGCGGTTGATTGAATAGTTTACCAACTTATGACTTTGTCCTTTCTGCACCTAATATGATTACGTTAAGTTTACTTGCAATGTGTTTTAATTCTTACTTATCTCTTTTTCTCCCGTATGGCTCACATATCTTTTGGGGAGTAATATTCTGTTATTTTTCTAGACTACAAGCACATGTTCTCGTAGGCGAAAACAGGTTTACGAGGCGGTAATGGTTCAAGAAAGTGCGTCTTTTGCAGCCTCTCTAGAAAATGATGTTTATCCAAGGGCGTTTAGAAACACGGTACTTTAGATTACTTGGTTACGATGGCTCACAAAATTAGGGTTGCGTTACCACCGAAGAGGCAGACGTGCAGAAATCAACCAATCACATTCGTTAAATTCACATCGCGTCTCGTCTGTAATTAGACAATTCCCACCTCTCTGCTCCTTTCGTCGCTGCTACATTAGAAACGTGCCCTTAATATTTTGTTTTCTTTGGAAAGTCAGTATTTTTTCTGCTTTTTTGCCGAACACTGAGTAATATGAAGTGGAAAACATCTTTTCTTCTAACTAAGATGTTTTCCACTTCATATTATTGTGTAGCTAAGAGTATATCACAGGATAGGCTTTCCTTAATTACTTTTAATTCGTGGGTTAATTTATAGGAACAAACTCTCGTAACCCTGCTACTTTCCAGGTTTTTTTTTTAAATGTTCAAACATAAGAGAAAGGGTAGCCTGGGAAGTATGAAGAGTTAATTCGTGCCATGTAAAGTCAATCTCGTACCTATGTCCCGTCGGCTGCTGGCAATACCGACGAGTTCAATGTGGCTGTAGGCTTGCATCAGGGATCGGCTTTTAAGTCCTTAAGTACCTCTTCCTGTTGATCATGGACGCTCTAACGTCCGACATACAGGAAGAGGCACCCTGGTGCATGCTGTTTGCCGATGACATTGTTCTTGTCGGTGAAGATGTGTCTGAGATCCAGAGAAGAGAAGCTTGGATAAGTGGCAATAAAAGCTGGAGAATGTTAGCTTGTAAATCAGCAGAACCAAAACCGAATATATGTTCTGCGATTTCTGCTCTCCAACTCTGGAGCCATAGCGCTTGGTGTGCTTCTTCCGGTCTGCTCCGATTTTCGGTATCTCGGTTCACTCGTGAAAAGCCATGGCGAAGTAGATCGGACGGTTAAGCACAGAATAAACACTGGATGGATGAAATGGTGGCAGATCACGGGAACAATCTGCGACCCCCACATCTCCCTTAAACTTAAGGGGAAGATATAATAAAACCATGGTCAGACCTGGTGTCTTGTATGGGTCAGAATGTTGGGTATGAATGAAAGGCAATTGCATGCAGCTGAGATGAGAATGTTAAGAGGGTTGTGCGGTGTTACACAAATGGATAGAATAAGAAATGAGTACATAAGAGGAAGTCTGAAAATGGCACCAATAACTGAAAAGTTGTGTGTGAATCGGTTGTCATGGTATGGTCACGTGATACGGAGGAATGAGGAAAATGTCGTGAGGAAAGTATTGAGTATGAATGTCGATGGCTATAAGAATAGAGGGAGACCAAAGAAACGATGGATGTACTGTGTGAATTATGATAGAAAGGGCTGACTACCGAGATGACAACTAATAGAGAAGTGTGGAAGAAAAAGACGTGTTGCGCCGACCACAAATAAATTGGGATAAGGGCAGGACAATGAATGAATGATGATTCATTCATAAGGCTAAGATGGGTCTGTGGGGATAAAAGGCAAATATAAATGCTCAAATGCCCTGGGCAGGCTTGCCAACTCATTAGGGTTAAAAAATGGGCTGAAAAAGTATGCAGTTGACATCCAAACACAAATTTAATCTACCCATTTTTTATGTCTACTGTGCCAAGTAGACATAAAAAATGGGTAGATTAAATTTACACTTGAACCATAGAACTCATAAAAAGTTACATCATTTGTCAAGTAGTTGTTTCGTTCCTCATTCTTGCATAATGCAATGGAACACATTTATGGTCTGGAAGTGCAATTCTTCCATCTTTCATTTTTTTTGTTTTCATTACATTCAGTGCATGCGTACTTGCGTTAACATGTTTGAAACAATGATTAATAACATTTGTTTCCTGTTTTGTTCTTTTATAGAAAAGTTGAAATGTAAGAAGTATGTACATTTAAAATGATTAGCTTCTATAATCAATTAGCTTTGTGTTTCATAAAATATCAATGTTTAATTTTAGATATACAGTTTGTTTATTTGTATGTATTATTAGGCAAAGGCAGCGTATTTAATTCAAAAATAATAAAATATAATGGAGTATCAAAGATCAATTAAATGAAGAAAAGAGGGTTCACATAACCGCAGGTCAGATAAATCTTAACTAAAGATTGGAAATGCAACATGTTACTATCAGTCAAGTTTTAAATAATATAAACAAGTAATCTCTCTACACAAAAGTATGTTTATTCAGAAATCCTGACATTCATAATTTACGATACTTATCAATATAAAGAGATAGTGATGATAAAGATAAGAACTAACCACAATTTTCAAATCATTAAATAAATAAACATAATGGGGCAAAAGATAGTAACATTATTTATAACTTTCATATCATAAATAGGTCAGTTTTAAGAAAAGTACACAGATCATTTGCAAAACTTATGCAATAAAGGTCACATTCCTGCCTACCGAGACTGTGACATTGACCCATTTGATGTGGACCTTAATATTCAATGCCTCAATTGGTTGTGCTCATAAAAGTTTAATGACGCTTGTGATTAATTAAATGAATGGTCAAACATAATGTCTAATTCTAATGTGTTTTAAACTGTTTGCGATTTATTTATTAAGAAAAAGTGTTGATCATTGTGAAAGTAGAAAGTGGGTATGACTGTAGTTTCCATATATGTATGTAAAGATAAATCTGGAATAATGCAATGCCAATATGGTATAATTTCACCGAGATCATTTATTTTCAAAAAACTTACTTTTGTTTTTTATTTTTTATTTCATGTGAGTTAATACAAAACAAAATTGTCAAGCAGCTATACCAACAACCAGTTAGTGATAAAAAAGGTTTTTCGTACCACTTGCTCAAAAAAGTGACATTCTATGCCACAAAAAGCTAACATAACAATAGTCATTTTTAATCTGTTAAAAACAGGGAAAGAAAATTGTACTGAATTTCATTCATCCTCTAGGGGAAGAATGTGATTTAAATTTGGAATACTTACCGAAATTTATACTGAACTACATCTGTGTTTACACCATTGAGTTTGTATATAAAGCATTATATATCTTTTTGAAAAAGGAATACGCATTTATTATGCAGTTATGATTATTAAATAAAATTACGAAAACCGACGAGGCCGTATGAGCGTGATGCCTTTGCTTTTCCGACAAAAAAAATCGAATGTTAACTTTTACTTTTAATTGTCACTATTTTTAATAAATGCTTATCTCATATTATTATACTGTTAATTTTTTCGCAAATAGTACGAAAAGTAGAGTATTTTACTCGGTGATAAAGCTGTCTTAGTCTTGGGTGAACTTAAATCCCTCGCTACACTCAGGACTCGTCTTAAATCCCTCGCTTCACTCGTGATTTAAGTTTTTAAAACCCTCGCTACGCTCGGGAGTAAACCTTGAGTCCTTCGTTACGCTCGCGATTTAAATCGTCACCCGCGACAGAAGACACTGCTTTATCCCCTTGGTTAATAATCTACTATTTAATAGTATGTTTACAGTTTATATATAGTATACTTGCGATAGACATATGGCCTACTTCGGAAAATTCATAGTTCATGTGAACCTAGCTGGCAAATAGTTTCAGATGCCTGTTGCATTTTTTAAAGACTCAGTTGCCCTAAATATTAATTTCTATTAGCAGTTGTGATAGCTGTTTGTTTGAAAATAATGGTTGAGGTGTTCTTGAAATCACTTCTTAAGTACTAACCAGAAACTTTGCATGATACAACAACTGAACAAAAAAAAAAAAAACAAATGAACAAATTGCATGATAAATATTTGTGAGATATAACTTTATTGCCAAGCAGCTGTATTTTATCTATGAGATAAGATATCAATAACTTCTTAGAATAGAATAGGCCTGAAGAGTTAATTTTACCTTGTTTTTATTGATATCTTTTTACACCTACATTGTTGTTAATTTTTTACTGAATTGCCATTTGTTAACTTAAATGAAAGTTAAGTTTTTCTAATAAAAACTTAATAGCCTGTTGAGTCAAATGGCAACCATGGAATATACAGTTCTGTGAAGGTTTCAAAGAAGTACCTGTATGTGCAAGCCGCCTGCCGACGAGCGGGCTGTCGAGCAGCAGCCGGCGCAGCGACCAGCGACCCAGCACACCGCCGCCCCAGCCACAGCCACCGCCGCTGCCGCGCCTCATGCCGTCGCGTTCCACCATCACACCAAACTTTTACACATTACACACCAAACACTGGCCTACTACTCTCAGCCTCGCACGACCGACATCAACCCTCACAGATTAACTACTACCGTTATGAAATATCGACATCGACTTCGACCAGTCTTTGCACAACGTGTATTGAGTAACCGACTCGCAACGCATCAGCGAGAGAAAGTGACGATAGTCAGCCGAATGTCCGTGCTCGCGGACGCGCTACAGATGCAGCCTCAGGTGGGGAACACTCACTGTTATTGAGTTCCCATTGTGCTGACTAGACTCACTTACGATTACAAAAAGAGATAAAAAACAATGCCGTTATTAACTATTCATCGAGTTGTTTTGATGACTGCTATCGCGGACAGCGGGAACCGAGCGCGGTTAAACAAGCAATGCCATTTTTATAAAAATAAAATGAACAAAATTGAGTGTCTACGAGTAGGAAACTACAATACATTCACATCTGTCAAAGATGACCGGTACTACATGTATTCGACGAAAACACTAGGTAACTCACTCACGCAACTTTCGTTAAAACTCACACTTTTCTCGCACACGGAACGAGCAAAACAGTCGTTCAAAATTTAACGTAAAGATATGAGAGATGTGAGAACAAAATATGTATACCACCATCATGGTTTGGTAGTTATGATTAGTTATTATTACAAATCTGTGGTCAAAATCTGTGTCGATGCGATTTTTTGTCATCGCCAGTAAGTCACAGTGACTAAAGTCACTGCGTGTCAGTGTCTCCATATGTAAATCGAGAGTTACAGTGTTGCAAGGGTGAAAATACCGTGTTTCTAGACAAAATTACGGTGAACCTGCTAAAATTGTACCGCGTAAATTACCGTGTAATTTTTCAAAGAAAAAAACAACATTGTGAATCAAATAAAGTCTTGAATATATTTGCTTTTTTAATTATTAACCATAATCACATTAGCCGTATGCCAGATGACCGCTGGGCAAAGGTTTGCATACAATGGGTGCCTGAAGATGGACGACGCCACCGCGGTCGGCCCAGAAAGCGGTGGCGAGACGACCTAGATGCGTACCGCGACGACTGGTTTGAGGTGGCGCGGGACAAGAGTTCCTGAGAAATTGGGGGAGGCCTTTGCCCAGCAGTGGCTAAACAAAAAAAAAAAATTAACTAAGAGGATAAAAACTTGAAATTGAAACTGTTTACTACGTATTTGTAACGCGTCGTAATCGTAACTCGAATAAAAGACAACGTAGTAAATTTTACGTCATTCACCCATCATAAGGACGAGAATAGATTGCGTGGAGATAAAAGACACTCTCAATATCTACAACTTCTAGATATTGAGGGATTTCCCTAAAATTCTCGGCAATGAAGGAGCAGTGCTGCCACTAAAAAAATTGTTAAGTTGACTGACTGAGATTCGTTTTACGCAGTACATGATGAAATATTTACAACAACGTAATTTATACTGGCAGTACAGTGAATTACGGTGATATATGACACGGTAATACATTATTACCTTGACGGTAGAATAATACCAGATTACGGTGCATCTACGGTAATTACCGTGTACATGGAGACATTGCTGCGTGTGTAGCCAGCGTTACTGTTAATTTTTCTCACCTGCCATAAGACACCATTGTATGTACTAAGTTATTTAAAACTCATCAGTTTTAAATAACTTAGTACAATGGTGTCTTATGGCAGGTTTCACAATCTATAAACTATATTGTGAAGCAAAATCAGTAGGTTTACAACGAATATTCGGTTACTATTCGGTATTCGGTTTATTCAGCTGCTTTTGCCTAATATTCGGCTATGCGGTCAGGGGTCTCGCCGAATATTCGGTATTCGGTATACAGCCGAATATACTATTCGTTGCAAGCCTAAAAATCGGTTAACCCTTTTTTACAGAATTAGGTGGACGGACGAGTATGAAATCTTAGAACCAAAAATTCGAAGACATGTGACATCTACCAACCCGCACTGGGCCCGCGTTGTGGATTATGGCCCACTCCCTCTCACCGAGAGGCCTGTGTCCCAGCAGTGGGAACATTATAGGCTGATGATAAAGAGTAGGAAATTTGGTACAGTTAAAGTTTTTATGAAAAAGGAGTGCTTATATTTTATAGAATAATGCATTCAGTTTTGAGTTATGGTCGATTTTCGACCACTAGTGCTGTACAAATAATTATTTCATTTGTACGTATTTAAAGTTACTTGTAGTAATTGAAGTGCCTGATTGTAATATCAAAATATCAGATTTTTATTAAAGGTTTATCAGTTAAATATTAATTTTTCATTACTTCCCAATCAAAGTGATACGTTCTCGTTACACGTCGCTGTTGGGTTTCTGCTATCAGAGGTACAGCTTGGCAAAAAAGAGTCTGGAAAAAATGAGGGCGCCTGCTTAGCAGGTATGGCCACCCTGTATACTAGGGCTAAAAGTGATAAGATACTTGTTGTTTTAATCAACAAACACGAAATCCCGGAAATTCTCATCAGTCAAGATTTCAAGACTTAATAGGCACACAGTCTTTTACTTTCATTGTATTTGTTAGAAATTAGAACTTTATAATCTATGCTTTACATTGACAGTTGGTGTTATCTGTATACCTTACTCTATGGTTCGTCCCTCGGGGTTCTCTCTTGCTTGCTCCGTTCCAAGGCTGACATGTATTGTTTTGTGTTGTCCAATTAATATTATATTCAATCCAAAGACATCATAGTGAAATAAACTTGTTGTGTACAATGTAAATATTGCTGAGTAAATTAGTTCCACAATTTCGAAACCCGACTTATTTATTTTAATCTCTGCTCACGACATTCGACACGCGGCTGACGGGTTGTTCAAGATCCACACCCTCAGTATTTAGTAGATTGCGCATTATTTCGCTGGGATAACCTTTTATCTAAGAGTGCCATCATAATAACATAATGAAAACTTTTTCAGTTTAAAAAATAATTAAATTACACTCAGGGATTGCCGATTGAACCCGATACACAAGACATAATGTTCAGCAATCGCATTTGCGGCCACCATCTAGGGTATTCACAACCATCCGATGGTTGTTATGCCTGTATCAAATTTGACATGAATGATACTGAACGAATCCTGTTAATGCTGACAGTTTATAGTCTAATGAGATGATGATGTCTAGTGTGTTTGTGGTCTAATCGGTAGTCAGAGAGTACCTATAACATGTCGCATTCGAAAGGTACGGGCAATGTCGAATAAACTTGAACAGTTGACTAACGAAGGCGTCAGGTACGCGCTACCACTAGCACATCAAGCTACCCGAAACAGTCAAATTTTCCCAATCAATCTTGAACCTAACACTTTAGCGATATAGTTGAAACCTATTAAAGAAATTTGACAAATTTTAGTAGCTTTATGTGCTGGCGTCTGTACATAACATTATCACTATTCACATGACAATGAAAATGAAATAACACGCTAAAATTTAGATTTTATTTAAAAAGAAAAACGTGACATTACTTCATTCATGTATTCCTTTTCGGTGCTATGATAGATTTTTTCCATTAACACTGATGTGTCAGTGTTACATTTCTTATTTATGAATTCTAAATAGTGTAAAAATCTTTCTTAGACGTTTACGGCTCCCATTACAACCCGTCTTCTCAAACTATAGGTAATATATTATGTAGAATAGGCACCTGAAAAATAATAAATATAAATTATACTTTTTTTTTTACTGTGGTATGCGATAATAGCATTAACAAAAAAAAAATAGTTTAAAAAAACTAAAATTCTATGGAAGCGTGTTTTTTAGTTTTTTTTTAACTATTATTTATTTTCTATTGTTTAGGGTGTTTCGAATTTTGAGCTTTTTTGCTGTCCTGGTAACCCTGGTAAGGATAATGGCACAAATTTATGAAATTATTGCATTGTCATTGGTCTTTGACAGGTGTGCAAAGTTTGAATGAAATCTGGTCGTTTAAAGTGGCTCAAAATCGTGCTATAAGGAGTCGGTTACAAACAAACATACTAACACACAAACATACAAGTGAAGCTAATATGAAGCGTGTAAAAAAAATACTTGCCTGTTTCTGTGTTGAAACTTTTTGTCTAACTGCACACAGATCAAAATCGTCTAATTCTTTCTTCCGCAAACTGTTTTGGTGTTTCTCCAGGTGTAGAAAAAATCCTTAATTTTTTTCACCTTCATTAACAATTTCTCTAATTGTACTGTGAGATTTACCTTGAAAATTTTTTTAAAGATAATAACATTAATTCCATGTAGGTACATTTTTCAATTTCAAGTATCAAACATCAAGAGTCAACGTACACGCGATTTGTCAAACTAGAAAACTTAACCTCAATAATCTATTAGTAAATAAAACTATAAAATGGCTTGAAACTTATATTACCGATAAAACTTAGTATTAGAAAGGAAAAACAATGACTGGCATTGACTAAAAGATAAATTTCTTGGATAAATACCTGTCGTGTCGGCAGTTCTTTTGAAAACATTATCAATCGGAGACAAAATTTGTTCCGCTTCAGATTCCGCCTAATTTCTTACGAAAACTTGGTATATCACAGCTCAACCACTACTCCTTATTGTTTTATTCATTTTTTATATAGACAAAAACATTAATAATTGATGGTTAATTAGAAATAAGTAAAATACAACTGGGAACATAACACAATGACAGATTATCTACTTGTTGATGATAAACAAAGCAGTGCTGCCACCAAAAAAATATTTAAGTTCCAATGGTTACCACGACAGACTCTTTTTTGCCAAGCTATATGAATGTATTTATGAACTGCCAGGGTCACGAGATTGTTCGAAAGAGATACCGTGACCCTGGCACATGGGTAACTGAAGGAACACGGGTGGGTTTTAGTCAGTAAAAGTCTGACACGCCTTCCCGCTCCGCCCAGAGCGGGAGAAGTCATTTGATGATTTCCCAACCGAAAAATAAAATAAAATGTATTTATGATAATTATAATAAAAACTTCTTTTTAAATTGTGTATGTGTTCCAGCTACTCTCCGACACAGCTGAACCGATTTTGATGATGTTTGGTTCGGGGATATTTTGAACCCTGGGGAACGGTATAGGCTACCTTTTATCGATATTCATTGTGAGTGGATGCTGCAAGTGGATGCTAGTTGTAAATAATTTTAATGTACATAACTTGCTTTTCACCCGTAACTTCACCCTATTAAGTAACATGATATGAAATTTTGGCCCCAGACCTACCATATCGCATCCCCTCGCCCGCTTACGCTATTGCTTCGTTTTCACTTGGCGTTCTTCCTAACTTGTTTTCGTTTTGCTCGGCTCTTAAGAATTCTATAACCTTTCTTAAGAACTGGACTATCAAATGTAAAAAAAAATATATATTCGACTGGGACTTCCAGACATTACCCCCTATACAAATATTTTTTTTTACTACTATATATTCAAGCAGATGTTCAACTAATTGAATAGAGCCATTTTAAGTCTGCTACGTATCCACATTGAGTGTCGAATAAGTGTGCTTGTGCATGTCAGATTTTCTGTAGAACCAATTATCGGGCTGATATGGGGCTGATTCATTTTCTTACATGGTACTAATGGTGATCAAACTGCCACTTGCCCACTGCAGATGTCACTACTATCCAGCGTCTAAGGATTTGACGGCTGACTGTAACTATTCAAATTTATTTTTGTGTGTAAGCGATTTCTCTTAATCATAATTAATTAATATGCGCCGTTATTGATTGCTGAATAATATGGGCCCTATTTTTCTCAAAGATTTTAAAAGACAAAAACTAAAGGGAAAAGCTATCCAAAAAAGAAATTTGAAACTTGAAAATTCATTGAGACTCTATACCTATGTTGTTCTTTTTAACCTGAAAACAATGACAAACTTTTAGCTAGAGCTGCTTTTTATCAGTAGTAGATGGTAGACGCTTTCCTTTCCCTCAGCTCGTCTTTCAATAGTGCGACATTCTAATTCGCGTACTTACTGGTTAATTTTTACGATTAATTTGTGATCGTCACAAATGTAAATATGGATAAAACAATGGAGACTCATAGGCGTTGGACAGAACTGCTGCTTAGGATGACCATACAGTTACAGTTTTGAACGTCATTCCATTTTAATTAATACTTCTCGATTGGTCGTAAAAATACATTGTACTTTACAGTATATACTAATTCCATGGATGATCTGTGAAAATAATTTTCAAATTCAAGTGAAAACTAAACGAAAAAATGTTGTCAGTCTCAGATCTTTCAGATCATGTTTGTTGGTTGTCCGAACTCAGATGTCATCATTTTAGAATTTCGCTTTGTCGGCAATTTCTTAGGCGCTGTTTTATTGATTTAGATTAGCAATATGAATTTTTATTTACAAACTCTGTTCTGTCTCTTGATCGTAGCGACCGGTGCTTTTTGTGAAAATAAATATTCACGTAACGCCAATGAAAAGATTAAGAGCGATGTAGAATTTAGAAGTTTGGACAGACCTTTTAGAATGAATAAGCTTAATTTATTGTGGACTAAAGCTCGACAGGTAAACAGAACTGTTCTATTCTAACTTTTTGTGATCTCCTATCTTCGTAATTTTTGCTGTGATAGTTTTCGGGGAATATTCCCCTTGAAGATTTCAAGGCGCTGTTTATGAGCAGTATTTAACACCAGTTTCATAAATATCTTAACATATTTTAACATGTTGCAGCGCCTGACAGAACCTAAACTGAAGTCCTTGTACAGTGATTTAATGATCCAAGACAAAGAAGAATTAATATACAAGAAGGTGAAAAGTGAAGGAGGAGATAAGGAAGGGTTAAAAGAGGCAGAACTGAGGCGCAAACTAACTAGTATCATGTCTGCTTATGGTTTGCTGCATCACTTTGATCCTGATGCTGCTAAAGAGAAAGACCATCCTGTAAGTAATGCTAGAAATAAGTAAGAAAAATAACATTTTGTATTGACCTGTTGCACCAACTTTTGGAAACAATGCTTATATTCTAATAGATTGTGTGTTTTAAAGTATCTGTCAAAAATATTGAAATCACCAGCAAATATTGGCTAGGTTTCGTGTAACTGGCCACAAGATGTTTCTGAACAGATAGTGTCCTCAAAAAGTGTGTAAAACAAAAGATTGAAATTAGTCATCATCCTAAGATAAAAATAATATGCTTCCGAATGTTGGTAAGTATGTAAGAAGAGATAAAAAATATACATGAACAAAAACAATGTCTGATAAAGACATTGAGATAAAAATGTAATTGCTTTCACAGACATTGACACAGCTGTTGTTTACTGCCTAAACAAAGGCACAAACAGAATGGGTTAGGTCTTCTGAAGGTTAATACACTGTTCAAGTATCAATGTCAGACATTCAGTCTTATTTCAGCCAATTTTTGATTTTGTTTGGCTTACAAATGATTATATTCTGCAGCACTGCTGTGCGAATTAGCAAAGTACTACTTCCCAAAACGCTAGCAAAATAAGGATCAAATCACTATATGGAGATGGAGCTCATTTCGAGGATTCGGAATCTGTAAGCAACTTAATTTTCCAAAAATCCTTCTTATTAGTGCAGCAGAGCAGCTGAAGGTATGAAAACCAATCTTCTAACAAATTTATTTAGAAAACATTCTTATTTGGTTTTATTGTATTACCAACCCACCTAGGTTTAGATATAAATCTATTAGTCTATCCCTCAGCTTAGCACTCAAAATAATAATTTTTCGCAGGCTTACAACTCTGCAATGGATGACTATATAAACAAAAGTATTTTCAAAGACAAAAAGCTAAACTATCTGTGGACAAAGGCTGAGGCTTCAGGGTTTACTATGGAAGAACTGCTGGCTCTGCGGGAGGAGTTTGGGCACCATCAAGAGAAGATCGATCAGTACTATGACTTGTTTGATGATGAATCGCCCAAGGATGATGCATTTAAAAGTAAGAAAGTACTTTAACATCACGCATGTAATCGGGTTGGGCAGAGGTTTAGCACACCCATATTTTTCCAGTATTTTTTAAGTTGTATGTAATAGGAATTTTGCCTTCAACAAGGCATAAATTGGGTGAAGAAATACCTACATAGTTTTTGCTTGTAAACCAATATTTATTACTGAATTACTTTCAAAAGTAGTGCAGCTATAATTTATGCACATATTTATACTTATATTATAATATTATTTTCAAAGTCATGGTAACTCCAGCTGCCATCTATGCATTCACACAGTTTACAATATTATGACAACTATTCAATAATTACGATTTGAATTTGTATCTCAATTTTCAGCACACTCCTAATCACTGAAATTAATTTGGCCTTCTGGTTCAAATTATATGACAGACAATATTTAGATAAATTGTTTAATATTACTATCTGAGGCATGTGACTTTCTGTAGTTTCTGCCCACCCTCCCATAGGCATGTATGTAGATTTTGTATTAATATTAGTTATCTCCACATTACAGATGTCATAAACGAGGAAGACTTAGACAAGTTCAATGAAATCAGTGCACAAACAAATGAAATGACGAAGGACTACATTGATAAGGCTAATTTAATCAGAGATAAGCACCGTGATTTGCGAGACGGCTATGATCGGCTGCAGAGAGTGATAGCCAAAGGTAAACAACATTAGTTAAATATCAATTGCTTCCATATGAGATTAACATTTAATAAAGACACAAATTGTTTTGATAGCAGAGGGGTTATCAAATGGGTAACATATTTCATTCAACAAATTCTTGTTCAACTGAACTGTACGAAGCAATTTTAAATCGCTTCGTATTTACGTAGCTTATAACGGCTCACGACTGTTCCATTTGTAATGCGCCCATTACAATCTCATGCAGATACAGGGTCATAAAATATTTATAGATTGAAGCGTTTATGTCACAATTTATCAGAAACTGGGGCAACTAAACTACTTTTAGTTAAGATTCATACTACTGTGTAGTTTACAATGAATCATGTGTTTAAAATTATTGTTATAGGAGCAACAAAGTTAGTAAATTTTCCTATGGTTATACAATGCTCATGTAGCACTGTTTCTTAAGTCTTCCACTGTTATAGTATGGGAATAATGAAATTTATCTTTTTAGTCAAAACGGACGTGTAATAAAATCTCTATTTTATCGTGCACTGAATTTTAAACTTTAGGCGTTGAACCGAGCCTTGAGAATGCGACAAAGTGTAGTGCGAGTGACAACAGACGCTGTTCGATTTTCAACTGTCGGCGCTAAGCAATTTGTTAAAGACCCAGATCGCGAAAAAAATCTCTTGCCGCGATTTTAATACGTCCGTGGGTACAAACGCTAGCACATCAAGGTACCAGAAACTGTCAAATCTCCCAATCAACCTTGCACCTAATGTTTTAGCAATAAAGTTGAAAATCTATTAAAGAAATTTGACAGATTGTAGTAGGTCGATGTGCTGGCGTCTGTACGTGGGTTTATTCTAAACAAATTTCATTTTGTTTTTGTTTACTTTCTAGGTCCAAACAACAAAGAGTTCATTGAACCTAAAGTGCAAGGCCTATGGAAGATCGCAGTTAGTGCTAATTTCACAACAGAAGAACTGGCTTCGTTGAAGGTACTTACTGCTTATTAGAAATGATGAGCTTCTTTATCCCAACCCATATATCCTTGTCAGCGCTCACGCGTTCCTGGGAATCGGCGCAGTTTTCTCCTACTTTCTAGCTATTTCAGTTCTTGATATTACAATATAGATACTTACAAATATTTAAATTAGTCAAAGGTGTTCCGTGTGTTGCCGGACGTAAAGAATAGCATCATCCCATTTCATCCTGTGGGTGTCGTAGAAGGCGGCTAAGGGACTTACTAGAGAATGGACAGCAGCGTTCTCTATAAATCTTAGGTAATAGGTAGAACTGGCTGGTGTCCGCAACTCCACGTCTAAGCGCGTATTTTGCGTACGGATCTATGCATCTTACCACCATACTGCGATAGTCAACCCGCCTGCCACGCGTGGCGATAATGGCAAACCCTCCTTTGGGAGAGGCTTATGTCCAGTAGTGGATGTCTTTCGGCTGAAATGATGATGATGACTCAAAGGTATACTAAGGGTCAACTCACACCGAAAGAGCGGCGAAGGGCAGCGAAGCGCAGCGACCCGCTCGGTAGAGAAGGCGCGCGGATTCCCGCGACTGCTCGAGAAGTCGCTGGAATGCTCGAGAAGTCGCGGGACTTCGCGCGCCTTCTCGTATTCGTTGCACTGCATGAATGCGAATGCACGCGCGCAACAGACGCGCGAGGGGCGGGATATTGCCAGCGGCCGCTCGTTACTGCTCGAGCATTCTCGGGACTTCCCGCGACTTCTCGCGCAGTCGCACGGCTCCGTTTACGGAATTCGCCGGAATTCCCGCGGCGCCGCGGGCATCCGCGCGACTCGTTTGAGTTTCTCATGCGATAATAAGTATTATAATAATTAAAATAAAGTTGAAATTCATATGACACTGAAACTGCGCTCCGCTACGCTGCTCTTCGACGCTCTTATGGTGTGAGTTGAGCCTAACGTTGAGCATACATTTGTTATTGTGTTGCTGGAAACATGCTCCACTACTACGTTTATCTAGACTGGCTTTTGTCTACAAGAAATATTGATGTAAACATTGTTCCAGCAACATTTGAACTATTGCTCAACATTTGATTACCATGAATGTGAATCATTATACTCATAATAACCGCGTGTATTCCGTCCTTTCCCAGGTGGAATTGCAACATTACGAGTCGCGTTTGCTGAAGCTCCGACATTTGCAAGCAAATAACGTAAGCATTCGCGAAAAACACAAGAGCAAGGTTATTTTTTTTATTTTATTTTTGTTCTTTTCTTTTGTATTGTCTCATATAACAAGTTTATTACTTACCCTTTATTTCAATGGATCTGTTTCTTGTTGTGGGACTTGTGTTTTCTTATTCGTTTATGCACGCACTTTTTAATTCGGTGATAGGATCGGCGCAGTGATTTAGGTAATTCATTTCAAAGCTATAAAAATAGACTGCTCAGGTTCATACTGAATCATTATCCTTGACCTCTTTATAAATTGGAAATGTTAATTATATTCTTTTTCGTGATACTCAGGTGGCTGGCGCCGGAGAGAAGATGAACCACTTTGAAGAACAGGAGCAGATGATCAAGAAACACTCCAGGAAGGTCGCGAAGCTTCATGCTGACCTCGAGAGCAAAATACTCGAACGTCACGTTGAGCTGTAACTGCTCAAAATTTGCCAAAGTTGATAGTGTCAAATTTTATTCCATTTTGAATGTAATGCATTTAGAACAAATTGTGATTTTGATTTTGTTTGGTAGCTAGGTGTACTGTTCGTTACATAGTAATGATATAAAATCAAGTTTACATAATGAATGTTGTGTGTAGAATAGGTTTTTAGTGTAAGTTATAAAAAATGTAAATAAGAATGATGAATCTCAGTGATTGTTTCTAATAAAAATGAGTTGTCTCTTGTAAAAGAATCTGTCATTTCATTTGATTTCATGAAAAATTATGAGGGAATGTTTGATACTTATTTCAATAGTTAGCTATTCAAGAACACACGCAAGTTACTTTGACAACGGTTTATTTGCCTAGAACTTACCGCATATCCTGCTTTTAATCATATTCGAGACAAAGTAAGTCCTCAATAATAATTTACTTATAAATATACACATTCCCCAAATAAACCTATTAAAAAAAGATATCATTGAAAAACAGGTGGTATTATTAAAAACACCAGTGGATACAGTGCATCAATATATCGATATTTAATCTTCATGTACAAGCAAATTTATTAATACATGTTTAATATTCCGCCTCGATTAACGAGCGTACCAATCATTGAAACTAATATCGCATTATGCCATAATAATGTGTAAAATATGTATAATAGACGGCGGGCGGCGACCGCACGCAAGGCAACTCAAAACACGCAGCAGCACTTCGGAATCACATTCCAAGCTACCTACTATTACATTCGTTTACGCGTATATCTACATCAGATGAAAACGGCGACGCCGACTATAACATAACTATAATTCGTCTAAACGTAACGTCGCGACCGGCGAGCGGCAGTAACAAATAAAACTACATCCGACTCCCCTCACGAGTTTCATTATAATGAATCGTTTAATGCTCACTTCAGTCGATCGTACAGTATAAGTAGTTCTCTTCTCGATAGGACATCTTCTCTATTATGTATATAGATAATCTGTATAATATAATTCTTTCTCACTAATATCTACACCGTTTCCAAGGGTTACAATTATATATAATCCTGTGGGGCCGGGGCGGGGCGCGGCCTCGGGTCCGTCTGGCCGGTTCTAGTGAGTCCACTTGCTCCAAGCCTGCGACAAGCGAGAGATCGTCAGTCAGCGAGGTGTACAGGTAGATTAGGGATATGGGAGGAGGTGGAAACAAAGACAACATCAACCAATTAGTCATTAAAATCTTAATGGGGCAAGCTATATTTGACAAAATAACAGTTTTGCGGCTTTGCCACATTGCAGGTAATTTCTGAGTACTTCATAAATTAAGCCGCATTTACTAATCAGTTGCTCACTGAAAACTGCATCTTGCGGCGGCGGTGATATAGGAGCAGAAACTTGAAACTTCGAGTTACATAAATACATCACTTGTTTGTTACGGGTGTTCGCTTCGCTTGGAGTCGAATATCTTTATTGGACCGTCGTTATATTCGGATGTATGATTTGAAGTGGCAGTTCCGCACTAGGTATGTTCGCCACTTGGCTACAGTACACAACGCCGTACCTGCTTGTCGGCGTGCTGCGGCGCCTGGTCCCAGTGCGCGTGCGGCTCGGGCGCGGGCGCGGCGGGCGGCAGGTAGTGCAGCGGCAGCGCGTGCATGAGCGACAGCGCGGTGCCGTGGCGCCCTAGGTATGTTCGTCACTTGGCTACAGTACACAACGCCGTACCTGCTTGTCGGCGTGCTGCGGCGCCTGGTCCCAGTGCGCGTGCGGCTCGGGCGCGGGCGCGGCGGGCGGCAGGTAGTGCAGCGGCAGCGCGTGCATGAGCGACAGCGCGGTGCCGTGGCGCCCTAGGTATGTTCGTCACTTGGCTACAGTACACAACGCCGTACCTGCTTGTCGGCGTGCTGCGGCGCCTGGTCCCAGTGCGCGTGCGGCTCGGGCGCGGGCGCGGCGGGCGGCAGGTAGTGCAGCGGCAGCGCGTGCATGAGCGACAGCGCGGTGCCGTGGCGCCCTAGGTATGTTCGTCACTTGGCTACAGTACACAACGCCGTACCTGCTTGTCGGCGTGCTGCGGCGCCTGGTCCCAGTGCGCGTGCGGCTCGGGCGCGGGCGCGGCGGGCGGCAGGTAGTGCAGCGGCAGCGCGTGCATGAGCGACAGCGCGGTGCCGTGGCGCCCTAGGTATGTTCGTCACTTGGCTACAGTACACAACGCCGTACCTGCTTGTCGGCGTGCTGCGGCGCCTGGTCCCAGTGCGCGTGCGGCTCGGGCGCGGGCGCGGCGGGCGGCAGGTAGTGCAGCGGCAGCGCGTGCATGAGCGACAGCGCGGTGCCGTGGCGCCCTAGGTATGTTCGTCACTTGGCTACAGTACACAACGCCGTACCTGCTTGTCGGCGTGCTGCGGCGCCTGGTCCCAGTGCGCGTGCGGCTCGGGCGCGGGCGCGGCGGGCGGCAGGTTGTGCAGCGGCAGCGCGTGCATGAGCGACAGCGCGGTGCCGTGGCGCCCTAGGTATGTTCGTCACTTGGCTACAGTACACAACGCCGTACCTGCTTGTCGGCGTGCTGCGGCGCCTGGTCCCAGTGCGCGTGCGGCTCGGGCGCGGGCGCGGCGGGCGGCAGGTAGTGCAGCGGCAGCGCGTGCATGAGCGACAGCGCGGTGCCGTGGCGCCCTAGGTATGTTCGTCACTTGGCTACAGTACACAACGCCGTACCTGCTTGTCGGCGTGCTGCGGCGCCTGGTCCCAGTGCGCGTGCGGCTCGGGCGCGGGCGCGGCGGGCGGCAGGTAGTGCAGCGGCAGCGCGTGCATGAGCGACAGCGCGGTGCCGTGGCGCCCTAGGTATGTTCGTCACTTGGCTACAGTACACAACGCCGTACCTGCTTGTCGGCGTGCTGCGGCGCCTGGTCCCAGTGCGCGTGCGGCTCGGGCGCGGGCGCGGCGGGCGGCAGGTAGTGCAGCGGCAGCGCGTGCATGAGCGACAGCGCGGCCGCCGTGGCGCCGCCCGCCCCCACGCCGCCGTACGCGCCGCCCTCCATACCGTGTCCGACGCCCACGTGACCGCTCACGCCGACGCCGCCCATTCCGCTTACTCCCTAAAGAATATCATACGACTATATTAGTACTTGGACATTAAAGCTGCAGGACCAGCTTCTTTCTCTTGCTGTAAACGACGGCCATGAAGATAAATTAAAAAAAAAAAATCGTCATCTTGGATTTTACTTTTGACACCTTTAGCACCCTCGATAACTATGAAAACGACACGCATCATTATTATTTGAATCTCACTATCGGCTTCAAGCCGCATTTTCACTAGGGCATATGCCGCGACTCTGACTCCCGAAGTCGTTTGCGATATCTACGGGTAGTCAATGCTCTGCGAGCGTCGACACGCGCTACCCTTGTGTCTCTCGACAGTCGCCCGACAAGCTTTAAGGCTCACTGAATAACCAACCTGAATAAATACCTCCTCGAATGACATTTTAATCACCACTGCCTGAATGAGGCAAATATCGAGCGATTTTACGCTGCAGTCATACCAATTATATGAACAGCGACATGTACCCTAGTAAAAATGAGGTTTTAACACTCTCGAATTTTATGAAACTGGGTAAGCTCCTCGTGCTCGGCCCAGCCGCCCCTCGAGCTTCCGGGTGTGCGACTCACCTGGTATCTGTCATGGTCGGGCATGTGCTGGTGGTGCATGTGCGCGTGCGGCCAGTCGTCGGTAGCGGTGAGCTTCCAGGCGCGCTCCGTGCCGATGGGCCGTGGCTTGCGCTCCTCCTCCTCGCCCCAGCCGCCGCCCGAGCTCACGTTCACGCCCACGCCGCGCTCCAGGAGGGACTGTAATTATCATACATGTGTTATAAACTATTAAGAGCGTTAACGTGAAATCCACGGCACCAAGTTTAGGTAATTGCAGTGCTCCTTCCACTCACACAGATACGCGCATAACTGTGTGCGTAGAGTTGGTGTGCTGCCCGTCATTATAGTCAAACTAACCCAAGTTGATCCGTAATGTTTAATGATACTTACTTATTTAATCTTCAGTTGATTTTTATTTACTATTCTTATTTTTATTACATGCTTGTGAAATAAAAAGGCAATTTTGGATACGTAGTATAGTAAGTAGGTAGGTACTATTTAGGGGAGAAAAGTTAGAAATATTGTACAAATGTAAAATCCTACTACGAATAATATTATAAACACAAAGGTTTGTGAGGATGTATGGATGAATGATTTTAAATAATTTACCGTAAGAACTACTGAACGAATTTTTATGAAACTTCAATTCATATCGATTACACATTAGAATACCATACAGATCATATTTTCAAATAATAATTATAAACGCGCAAGTTTGAGAGTTTATTTATGGATGAGTAGATGTATATTTGTTACTCTTTCACAAAAACTACTAAATGAATTTTGATTAAAAATTGCTCATTTGATAAAAAAGTACATGAAAAAATCATAATGAAGGGGGTTCATCATTTTGAAGTCGTAGGAAGTCGCGATGGTCCTCTAGGCATTTTATTAAGTATTCTAGTTTTAAAATAAAATATTTCAATATCGAAGAATTCTTTATTTATAATATAATACTTATGATATATAGCACTTGTATGTAGATTTAAATAAATGTTTTCCTTTACCGACTTTGAAAGATAACCGACACGTGTGTTCCACACATCGACAAGCTGGTTTTGGAAGACGAGGCTAAGTCCTGAAAAAAAAAGATAGATGTAATCCCATACGTAAATATGAAATTGTAAATAAAAAAAACGTTAGTTGTGCTTTACCTTTACTTCATTTTGGATTTTAACATCTTCCGTACTCACAACAACATTATTTTCTTTACAATGCCTGAAGATAAAAAAAAAGGATTTTATTTTACGCCTTTGTCTGCGTGATTAATATGTTTACTCATGTTGAATTCCAGCTTTCTAGTACTAAGGGTCTCTGAGCTAAGCCGCGGTTGGACAGACAGACAAACTTAGCGAAACTATAAATGGTTCCTCTTTCACTACAGAACCCTAAAAACATTTTTAAAAACAAGCTTTTAGTTAAATTCTCTAAAAAGAAGAAATAAAGTTTAAATTAAATCAAATCAATTAAATTATTATTATTACAATGCAAGTTAAAAAAAATCAGATGATCGACGGTTTAGTTTAAGGAAGTATTGTTTTTTTGCAATTTCGAAATTGATCGTTTAGAAAAAAAAATGTATTTGAGTAGTACAAGGAAATAAATTAATAAACGAGGACCTTATAATTATAGCAAACTTCGATCAACAAAGATAACAAATCAAGTTCTATTCAAAATATTATTTTACCCAACCTTTTAGCCCTAGCTTTAGCTAAAACCTCTTGATTGAGTCTCATCCTTTTCCTTGATAAAACTAGTTTCGTTTTTTTACTCTTATTCCCCATGGCACCTGAAATAATTTTTGTTGTTTCGAAAAACATTGTTTTCAATTATCTAAATAAAAAATAATTATTTTACTTACCAACCCAAGATCGTTATATCGCACTATAAACTCACTCGATGCCAAGGGTCGGGAGAGGTCACGCGTAGAGCACTGAGCGATACGTCCACTCTTTGAACAGCCTCGCGGCGGACTGATTTAAAATTATTACCGCGCACGGTTTTATAGTAGTTTTAAAATAATTGTAGAAAAATAAATAAAACTAATTTAGTTGAAATTTTTTATTGCAAGTTTTAAAGAAGATGTTCTTCTATTAGAATACACCTTTATTTTGTAAAATTAAATAAGATTTATTGGAAGAAATACTGAATTTAGCAACTGCTTTTTCTTGGTAATTTCACTTTGTTTATTGTTTTATTTATTATGTTAGGCGCTGAAAATCAAAAAAGTCTCTCTCAGTTTTTTGCTCAAGGATGTGAACAATTAAATATGTTTATTAGTTTGTCAATTTTATTAGTGGTTTCGGATATTTTAAGCTTCGAAATGACTACTGTAAAAGGATTTTAGAAAACACTGTTTGTTTATCTGGTTAGAATTCACGAATACTTTATTAATGTAAAAAGGTTTTCAGTCAACTTTTTAGACCGAAATATTTCCAACAATATTTAGTTATTCACACTTTCGTTAGATACGTTTTATGAGGTGATTAAATGGTTTGAAAAGTACGCTTTTTGGGTCAAACAACCAAAATCGACGTTAACGCTCTTAACTTAATGGGAATAATATGATAATAATCCAACCAACCCAACTGCGTAAAAAATTAACTTTGAAAAAGATGAAAACAAGAAATTTATAGTTTTAGAGGTTGAACTGGCATCTTCAAGTTTTAAGTTTAACAATAAAGACAACACCTGAAGCATGGAGCAGGTGGTCAGTTGTTTCTGTTTTCCAAAAACGGTGACAAAACCTTGATGAAGAACTACAGACCAAATTTCACTTCCTAGCCACGTTTACAAGCTGTATTCGAGCGTCGTCACGAACCGCTTCGCCAAGGGACTTGGCAAGTTCCAGCCACCAGAACAAGCCGGTTTTCAATAAGGCTTCAGCACCGTAGACCACATCCATGCTGTTTGGCAAATTGTGCAAAATACCAAAGAGTCCATCCAACCAGACGCTGTGTGCATTTGTGAACTATGAGAGTTCTGGCATCTTTGAAAGAAAGTTGAATCGACTGGCAGTACATCGAAGTATTGAGGTGTTTGTATGAAGCTGCCACGATGACTGTCCAGGTAAGTAAATTAAATTTTCGAGCAATTGCTCAAGGTGAAACAGGGGGATGTGATATCACCGAAACTGTTTGCCAATGCGCTGTAAGATATTTTTAAGACACTGGACAGGGTTTCAACTTGAATGGCTAGTACATCTAATATAGCTGCATAGCCTCAATGGAGCCGAGAGGGCGGGTAAGCCTCGGTATGAATTTGGACATGACGAAAGTCATGTACAATTCGCACATCTTGCCGAGTCCAATCCGCATGGAAGGGTTGCTCCGCGAAGTTGTGAAGGAGTATGTCCACCTACGGAAAGTCATCCAGCTTGGTAGACACATCTTTGAGAAAGCAGCCGACAGGAGGATCCACTTGGGTTGGGCAGCTTTTGGAAAATTTTGTCAAGACTTCTCGTCGCCAATATGTCGCAATGTTTGAAGACTAAGGTCTTCAACTAAGGTATCCTGCCCGTTGTATTATAACATACGGTGCCGAAAGGTGGACACTGACAGTTGCGCTGGCCCACAAATATAAGGTCACTCAGCGCGCTATGGAGCGGGATATGCTCGGAGTTTACTTGAAGGATAAAATCAGAAATGAAGGTATCCAGAAAAGAATTGGAGTTACCGACATGACATAGTTTGCAGAGTAAGCAGGTTGAAGTGTAAGTGGGCTGGTCATGTTAGTCGAAGGACTGATGGGCGATGGAACAAACGAGTTCTGGAGAGGAGACTGCGTATCTCTGCAAGCTTAGTGTGGGACGCTCGCCAGTTAGATGGACCGACGACCTCAAAAAGGTAGCTGGGATAGACTAGATGCGGAAGGCAGAGACAGGGTGTTGTCGTGCAACATGAGAGAGGCCCATGTCCAGTGCAGTGGACTGCGATAGACTGGTTTGAGGCTTAAATATAATTATTATAAAAGTGTTACCTGGTAAGCATGGTGTTGTTGCGGCGTGTGCTGCATAGGTTTGGGTGCCTGATTCATAGGCTGCTGCTGATACGACATCAACAGCGCACTCAGGTTGCCCGCGTTGCTGGCGCCCGCGAACAACTGGAAGGACCAAGTTTGCACATGATTAGTCAAATTCAACTGGCAACTCAAATGCAGACGGTGCAGTTGATTGACTTCTGGTGCTGCCAATCTTTGGAGTCAAGTACGATTATGAGCTGAATTTAGGGTCAAACATATTTCTTTCCATGTCTTTTAACTTTTTGAAGTGAAATGTTTATCTATGTAAGTTGATCTTATAAGATAATAATGCCTACGAATACAGCGGTGTCCTAAGGATCCAATTCTGTCCCATTTACCATAGGTGTTCGCCTGTTTTTTTGTTTAAGTTGTCAGAAATCAAATGCAAATAGTCTTCTTGTCGTTTAAAAGTGAATTATGAACACTATTTTAGCAGCCGGAGAATGATACTGTAGCATCATTCTTCTTTTACTGTAATGAAAAATAAAAAAATGGAGAGTTGTTCTAGCATCTGTCCATTTTTATTTTTTGTGAATTATATCAGACTTCCGCATCCAGTCTGCCCCAGCCACTTTCCTTAGGTGGTCGGTCCATCTAGCTGGAGGCGTCCCACACTACGCTGACGGAAGACTGGGTGTTGTCGCGCAACATGGGAGAGGCGTATGTCCAGCAGTGGACTGCGATAGGCTGAGTTGATTGATTGATATCAGGCTCCAGCAGGCAGTATTTATACTCATATCAAATTTGAGAACTATGGTCGGTTACGAGAATTTTGGGAATATATTAAAAGACACGGTAGGCTTCTAAATGTTGACAGTTATTGTAAAAGGCTTGTGTGACACCTCCTACCTAAGCTTCGTTAATCAAATGTAATAGAATGTCGTGTTTTATTCCTATGGGGCCGTTCAAGTATTACGTAAGCACTATAGGGGGGCGGGGGGTCTTTGATTTGCTTATTTTTGATGACATGGGGAGTGGGGCGTCTAGATGGTGATTACGTAAGCAGTAGTTATTTACTTTTTTACACATATGGCAACCGACACACTGTCTATGTTTGAAATGAAACGCATTTTTCGGGGATTCTCACAAATTAAATAGACGTTTAGGTACTCGCTTAGAACTGAGTAGGGGAATTACCGCGCTCTATTCACTTGACCAAATTTCTTCCATCAACCTATTGTTTCGTTTCGCTACGATTGACGATTTGACGTATTTTAAATGAATATTATATGCGTTAAAGTCCCCTATCCTAAATCCATTTTCTTATTTCTAGAATTATAACTGCTGCTCATGAATCAATAAGAAAAACAGAGTACATTAAAAGAAAAATGCATGTAACAATGTTTACGTAAGCATGGGGGGGGGGGTAAGAGCTTTGCTTACTTTTGCTGACAAGGGGGACGGGGGAGTAAAAAATTGTAATAAATGTGCTTACGTAATACTTGAATGATCCCTATTTTATTTTTTATTTTTTTTGTATTATTGCTTTAGGGGACAAAACAAGATGTTACCTCACACTGGTGAAGAAAACACCATCAGGAAACCAGAACTTTAGTTAATAAAGTCTGAAATCGCCAACTCATCTGGAGCAAGCTTGGTGATCAATGATCGTGCCTTCTCTGTTTGAGAAGAGATCTTGCCCTGTAGTGAGCAGTCATCGTCATCTTATTCGTAAGACTTCCACTGCTGGATATACATAGGCCTCCAATTTGGGGCGCTTTGCCACAATCACCACACTTGGCGGGCGAGTTGGCAATCGCAGTATCATGATAAAATGCATAAAAAGTTTAATAATTTTATGTTTATATTGTTTTTTATTTGTATGTATCTTAGTCTCCAAGGTATTTATGATGTGGGTCTTTGTTGCCCGAATATAATTGATATGATAGAGAACGCTGCTGCCCATTCTCTAGTAAGTACTTTAGTCGCCTTTTACGACACCCTTGAGAAGAAATGGGGTGAAGCTATTCAATACGACCGGTACTATACGGACAGTAAGAAGCTTGTGTTTACCTGTGCGTTGTGCTTCTGCTGCATGAGTGGGTGTCTCTGCGCGAAGTCGGGCGCGCGTGGGTTGAGTCGTGACACGGTCTCCACGCCGACGTAGCCGAGCCCTAGCGCCGTGCCGCTCATGTTCACGCCGCTTGAGATCGATACCTGTTGCTGAACATAAGGAACGAATACAATTAATTTAATAGACTACGCTTTGGGCATAATACCGCACCAGACTGGGCATCAATGAAAACAATCAATCAAATCAAAATATTTTTATTTCACATAAACCTTCATGGGCACTTATGAAACGAAAGAAACGTGTATGGTTCCAAATTGTTGATTCCAATACTTTTACACATTGTTGTCAAGTAGGCACCATACATCATTTATTCTAAGTGTTTTTTTTTTTAATATTTCAATATTTATATTTATATTTATACCTCTATCGAATCCGTTAAAAAACAATCAAAACAATCCAAAGTAAATAATACTGATCCACGCATAAGTAAGTAGCAAAAATTAGGAGTTGGTCAGACATTAATGAGGCCAAATAAAAAAATCGGCTCGATTAGCGCCATTATAGGCGCTGCGGGTAATGACTTGCATTGATTATCAGTAGAATTTTATACACTAAATTTCACTAAATCCTGGGATGACTTTCCATAGAATGCAAGTAAAGTGGAGGATATAGATAGTTCAATCCATGAAGACGCGCCCCACTCTTTGACAATTGTACCGAGAGCGGTTAAAAACAAAGGAAAGGGACGTAGAGGGGCGCGTCATCGTGGAATGAACTATCTATAACAGTTATCGAACTTAGGTTGGTCTGAAAATATATGTCTTACCATCATGTTGTGTCCATTCCGAGAGTTATCTTGATAGATAGGTCCATTCCGGGAGAGTCCGCTCATGTCCATCGTGTTAACATTGTTACCTAAAACGTAAGATATAGGATATATATGTGACTGCAACATAAAACTTCAAAAAATGTACAGTTTATGTTCTGGGTCTAAGCAATAGTTCACATTGTGTTGGACTAGGTGATCTATCTACGTTAAGCAAAAACTTTGTACACCTTTATATGAAAATCACGCGGCCTGAGGATTATGCCATTTGGCACAGTTAAAGTTTATATGGAGAAGTGTAGAAAGCTAATATTTTTATAAAATAATGCTTTAGAAATACTGAAAATAAAATAAAATATGGTCAAATTTCGACCACTGGACGATCACTAGTTACTATTACTATGCTATGTAAATGATTTTATTCATATTTTTACACAATGATTTGTTATTTGGTCAGGGATAAAATGTCACGGCAAAGTGAAATGTTGGGATACGATTTAGGAGTAAATGCTTGGTTACCGATGGGCATGGGCTGGTGGTAGCTGGGCTGGTGGTTGATGGCGGGCGCGTAGGCGGGCGGCGGCGTGCTGCCGTGCGACGACGTGCGCGAGCACGGGCTGCAGCCGCCGCCGCGGTAGCCCGGCGCCTTGCTCGCGTCCACCTGCACAACACAACATGCCGGTATTACAAACAAATATTGGCATTATATCATTAAACTATTAAAAAAGCAGAAAACAAAACAATGATACTAATGCCAAAAGGGCCTCATCTCAGCATTATGTCAGATGACAACACAAGGTGTGCCCACCCACGGAGCAAATACAAAGAGGAGTCGGCCTAAACAACTGTGCACTGTGATTTTCAACTTGGTCCTGACGTCATCAAGTAGGCGTGGCCTTAGTCAGTATATTGTTGGCGTTCGTCCTGTGCACAACTAAGTAAAAGTTCAGTATATTCGCGCTAGACAAAAATAAGAATGAAGTGTTGTGTTTTATCTTGTAAAAACTACTCGGATAGACGTTCTGATGCTATGAATGGTATCACATTTCATTTGTAAGTAATTTTAAACGTAATTTATAAACATTCTTCTAGAAAAATGTCATAACTTCGGTGTTTCCAAATATAATTCTACCCGACATTAGATGGCGACACTTTATGACATGGGTACTAAAATTATTTAGGCACGTAAAGCTCAGTATTAATATATTTTAATAATTACATGTACTGAAATTTATTCAAAATTAATTCCCAAAAACCTTTCAATCGCCTAAATATTGTTTTTGTAGTTTTTATCGTGGTTTTTATATCATTATGTCAACAGGCCGCCATCTATCGTCAACCATGAACAACAAACATAAATATAAAAAACAGGGTCGTAATCGGATTCTAATTATTTTACCAAATGTGCCGCGACTGTCTCATAAAAATGGAAAGTGAAAAGTGATTTTTATTTCACACGAGTTTGTCAGTGTGAGAAATCGACATTTTGAGAAATTGACATTATGCGGATTGGATATTCTAAGAAGTTGACATTCTGAGAAGTGAACATTTTGCGTCTGGTTGAAATTTTAAGACTTTGGCAGTATGCGATGATACGGTCGTTCGTGTTAGGTCCAGTAGCAACATTATAATAAGCGTGTTCTCGAATAGGTGGGTCTCTTCACTGCTTTGCCACTGGATATGTTTACATATTGCACTGTGAGCAGCGGACAGTGCTTCCCGGTCTAATGTTTTTAACCGCTATATTTCGTGTGTTCTTTTTGCTTTTTTTGTTTTATTGTTGATGTCAATTAGTTGTATATAAAATGTGTTTTTTTTTATTTGTGTGTGAAATATAGATGTTTTGAAAAATAAATGTTTATGTTTAATGCTTGTCATTTAAAAATAAGAGACACACTGATTATGTTCTTTCGTCATGCATCAAAAATATTTTTATTCCAAAATTATTGTCTTTCGTAAAAAAAATACGTATTAAGATGAGTAAAAAACAAAGTACTCCCTGGTACGCAAATTCTGAGTACGACCCTGTTGCCTCCTGCACGTAGTGACATCTAGTATGAGATAGATAAATAACTACAAAAGCAAAATTGACGGTAAGAGCACCTAGTTTTGCTATTAACCGGTAGATGGAAAATAAAGAAGTGGGCGGGATCTAACACCCCGCACCCCGCAAAATGTCACGCGTTGTTTCTTAGGAAAATCTAATTACAACATCTCCTCTTTGTATTGGCTCCGTGTGCCCACCTGACGCTGATTTTCAGCTACAACCCAAATAACCACACTGCATACATGACCAGGTTTCAGTGGCGTGCATTGCAGTTAACCACTAGATAGTATGGTGAATTTTCGAGATAGGCACTGCTTATTACCATAAGTCTGTCAATTACATTTTAATGTGTGTCCCAATGGGCACGCCACAATTGCGGCGGTAAGTCCCCTCTTTGAGGAGTGGATAGAGAGGCGTCACGGCGTCCTCACCTTCCGCCTGACGCAGGTTCTCACCGGGCATGGGTGCTTCGGTGGGTTCCTGTTCAGGATAAAGCGGGAGGATACGTCCGGGTGTTTCCATTGCGAGGATCGTCTGGAGGACACGGTGGAGCATACGGTGGAGGTGTGCCCTGCTTGGGCGGAGCACCGCCGTGTCCTCGTGGAGGCGATCGGCGGCGGCGACCTCTCGCGTCCGGCCCTGGTGCGAGCCATGGTACGGAGCGAGAGGGAATGGGAAGCCGTCACCTCCTTCTGCGAAGCAGTAATGCTCGCGAAGGAGGAGGCGGGGCGCGTGAGGGAGTGGCAGTCTCTGCGCCCTCACGTCCCTAGCCGCCGCAGGAGGAGACGCCCCGGGCGTCGGGAGTCAATAGCGGACTCCCGGCCACCGTAGGCGCGAGCTTGCGGGTGGCGAGCAATGGGTAGCTCGCCGCCCGGTAAGGACCAAGCTCGGGTCGACGGCGCGCAGTGTTCCACGCGCGCCTCAAAGAGATGTCAGCAGCAGTGTAGGGGTCTACTAGGACCGATGCCTGCCGGGGTCGCGTGATTGTTCGAAAGAGATACCGTGACCCTGGCACATGGGCAACTGATGGAACACGGGTGGGTTTTAGTCAGTAAAAGTCTGACACGCCCTCCCGCTCCGCCCAGAGCGGGAGAAGTCATTTGATGATTTCCCATCCTGAAAAAAAAAAAAAAAAAAAAAAAAAAAAAAAAAATGTGTGTCCCAAAATTATTAAGAAACTAACTAAATTATTATACCTAAAAGAAACCCGCGTTTGTCTGCCTACACATGAACAGGCGGCCTAGTGTCTATCTGCAATATATGGCACCATCAGATTTATCTTGGTTCGCCCCTTATTACATGGGACTCAAACAATTGCCGAGAGTAAAAGTAAATCACAAAAATTTCAGCGTGTATGTACTACTGTGACTGGCCTGTTAGTCTAGTTGTTAGTGACCCTGACTGCTAAGACTGAGGTCGTGGGTTCGATTCCCACCCAGGACAAATCTTTGTGTGATGAGCACGATCATTTGTTCTGTGTCTGGGTGTAATTTATCTATAATATGTATGTATTTAAAAAAAAAAATAATATATAAGTATGTTTATCAGTTGTCTGGTTGTCATAGTACAGGCTTTGCCTAGTTTGGGATCAGATAACGGTGTGTTGGTTGTCCTAAGATATTTATTTATTTATTTACTGTAAATGTACATTTGATGAAATGACAAAGGTAGTAAGGCCCGCGCCGCCCGACACGTCCTTGAACAGCGAGTACTGGCTAGCCCGTACACACACTAGTATACAGTGACATTACCACATTGTAGTGCGTGACCTGCGGCGGCGGCTCGCTGGCGTGGTGCGCGTCGCCGGCCGCGCCCCACACGGCGCCGCCCGCGCCGCCCGACACGTCCTTGAACAGCGAGTACTCTTGTCCGCCCGAACTCGCCTGACTCTGCACCACAACACACAACTTTATATCTAACTTAATCTCAATCATCAAGAGGATGGGTTTAATAGTAACAACATAGTTTGTAGTGGTCGGCAGTAAACGTTACTTACAGTAAATGATTTATATATTTATAGTAACGACGATTCAGAGTGATTAATATTATATACCATCTCATTCGCTCTCCAGCAGGTTTAGCATGACGCTTTCTATTTATACGAAGAATAGACCTTTCTAAACAATATGACATTTCGTTTCTCCATTTTTGACATCGCACCTTAGACATTCTTCTGTCATTTTGTCTTTCGTTTCAAAGATCTTTCTGTAGGTCCTATTTTATGTAGACTATTTCAGAAAAAAGTTATCTATCCCAAACTTTTAAAATCACACTGAAAACTGTCAAATTTGTCTAGCTGAGGTAGTGAAAACAATTTGATTTTGGAATCGCCATGCCAACTCAGTAAAATAGAATGTTTTTTTTTTCAATTTTAGCCATAACTCCCAATAAAAAAAATAAAAAAAAACTAGAAATTCGCAAATAATGGAATTTGTCATTATCTCCCAATAAATAGAAATTTGACTAAGATTGAAATAATTATCTTTCTTGGTCTTAGAGCAGATTAAGACATTGACGCTTTATTACGTCAAAACGACATTCAACCTATTTAAACGAAAATTTTCTTTCGTATAGTTAACCTCTACTAGTATGTATAGTAACAAGATAACGTACCTGTGGCGTAGTGTTAATGTGTAGAGCTGTGGAGGTGTTCGGCGTATTTTCCTCGTTTGCACTCCAGGAGTTTGAATTATCAGGGCTTGGCTGTGAACAATATCAGCCAATTGTATTTTGGAACAGGTAAATAATATCGGATAAAATCATTCTGCAAGTAAAGATTGTAAATGTCATAATCAAACACACATGGGATGTCATACATGGGAAAAACTTTTGTCTTTTAGACTTTGATGATTAGTGTGCCAAAATCTTGTGTTAATCATAAAAGAACAAACAACATAACGCATGGAATCGCGAAGGGTTAAAGCAGGGGTGTGCCCTAAATTGTACACCCACATTTCGCGAGTTATGTAAAAAGCACGCTAATAAATAAACAAACCATGGCTTATGACATGCATAAGCCCGTTTGCATCTGCCAGGGTCGCGAGATTGTTCGAAAGAGATACCGTGACCGTGGCACATGGGCAACTGAAGGAACACGGGTGGGTTTTAGTCAATAAAAGTCTGACACGCCCTCCCGGTCGGCCCAGAGCGGAAGAACTCATTTGATGATTTTCCATCAAAAAAAGAAAGCCCGTTTGCATGGTGAGCAAATCAATTTCGTTCAGTTTCTATGAAATGTTTGAAGATAAATGAGACATAATGATGTTATATTTAAATATATATATGGAGGACTAAAAGTATTTCTTGATTTGTGTCTAATTCTATTTCATGAAACCTGTTGAACTAGACGCATGTTCTTAACCATATGTCAAGTAAAAGGTATTGTATAAAATATTTCGTTTTAAGTTCGTAGGGTTTGGGGCCCGGGGCGTATCGCGTCATGATTTCCCGGGACTTTTTGTAAATTTAGCTGTCGTTTCAAGACTATAAATTGGTCAGCATTGCTTACAAACCCAAAATACGGATGTTTTTACTGCAAATTAGAGTAACAACTTATTGCTTTTGCGGAAGAACTGTAGGTACTGCAGACTTTTTTAAATATCCCTAGTAACGTAGTAGACCCTAGTAAAAAAAAGCTCTACAGTACACAACGAACGAAAGTCAATTGGGACAGGCAGTAAAAATCAAAGAAGATGTATCTGAATTTCGTGCAAAAAAATCAAGAGCAAAAGCAAATAATGACTTAGCAAGTTTAGTTAATATAAAGCTTGTGAAAGTCAGTTGTGGGGGTTATAATGAAGATAATGTTGATTTTTACTGAAATTTCTTTTTATTGATACTGTTACGTAGATCGTAAAGTCTAGAAGCATCATGCTAACTCCGTCTCAGAAAAGGGCAGTGTGACGTAAATCGAAAAGTCTAGAAACATCACGCTAATTCCATCTAAGGACGGGGCAGTGTTGGAAACTACTGGAAATGACACGCTAACGCCATCTGTTATTGAGTAGCAAGTACTACACGAAATTCTACGTAGACGCTACTGCCATCTATTGTCGAATAGTGGGATTAAACAGTTCGATGGAAGTTACTAGAAGCTTCTACGCTGTGGCAGTGTCGAATGTTCGAGAATGTTCTACTCGGGATATAAATAGCGGATTGTCGGGCCGACAAGCAGTTCGATTTCGGAAGCGAGCGAATACGATTCGAGTGATACAGTACAAGCGAAACAAGTGATTCCAAGTGACGTTTCTTGTAGTTGCGATATTTGTGTTTATTTAATAAAACTGTGTTGTGTGTTTTGGTAAATTGGTTTAAATTAATTTATCCCGAACCCCAGCTCGTAACAATACAATTGACCCAAAATGAACTTGATTCTAATTTTATTTTTAGAAAGTCCTGGGCCATCCCGAGACTGAGACTTCACTAACTCTAGTTGCCTGTATCTCAGTAGTAGCCTGGAGTCTGAATTTGGATCCGGTTGATGACAATAGGCTTATCCCCTATTACATGGAACTAGAGTATATCAAGCAAAATTGGAGAAGTTTCATGATGTTGTTAATATTATATTTAACGTGATGGTATTAAAATATAGATCAAAGTAATTAAGCACTGAAAAAATTTTAGAAATCCATCTATAAATGACTTACAAATAAATTATTGAAGTTTACGTATTAAATCACGCTTCATTACTTTACACCACTTTTTCCTTGTTGTTATATTATTTGGTACACAAAAGAAAAAATTGGTTTTTTTAACTGTTGTGCTTTGACACATAGGAACAATACAATATTTGTAGGCATTTTTTTAAACTTCTGCCTTCGGGTAATAAACAAAATACAAATCGAACGGCGCAAGCAACTGAACAACAATACATTCGTACGTACTCGGCGAATAAGTGCTGCATCGTCTAGGTCAAATGACGTCACACGATGGAGCGCCGCGTGTAACAAAATGATTCTTGCAAGCGCAACTTCAAAGTCCCATAACTTTTTTAATTTCTTGAGATATTTTATTGATTCTTTCACGTGTTTGTTTTATTTTACTTAAATTTTTATAATTTATCTATAAAAAAAATAATGAAAACTACTCCATTGTGGGTGTACTATAAGGTACAACTTTGCCTAACCCTTTTGGGAAATACAGGCGTTATGTTATGTAGTTTTAAATGTGAGAGTTACCTGCACAGTGCGGTCAGGCAGCCGGTGCTGTTTGTCGGTTTCTTCCGGCTTCTGTACTGGCGCCGGCGTAGGCGCAGGGGCCGGCGATGTGTCGCGCGGCGCTTTCAGCGGGGACGAGCTGGCCGGCGCTGAGCACGAGCCCGGGCTACTGCTCGGGGCCGACTGCTGGGGGGGCAGTTATAGCATCAGTCATGGCACAAAATCAATTTCTTTAGGAAATCCTAATCCTATGAATTGACGGGATGGACGGTACTTTGGGCAGTGTCAAAATCCGTCTCCCTTTTCTACGCCTATGTTTGAGCAATCTAGATCTTAAATAAACGTCACATTGGACCTCAAGACTTGAAACTGATACATGTTATTTAACCTCTAAGTCCCTGAGATACCACATTTGGTATCGACACAATCGTTTTTAGGGTCCCATTGCCAAATGGAAAAAAACGGAACCCTTATAGATTCGTCATGTCTGTCCGTCTGTCTGTCTGTCTGTCCGTCCGTACATTACAGCCACTTTTCTCCGAAACTATAAGAGCTATGCTGTTGAAACTTGGTAAGTAGATGTATTCTGTGAACCGTATTAAGATTTTCACACTAAAATAGAAAAAAAAAACAATAAATTTTGGGGTTCCCCATACTCAGAACTGAAACTCAAAAAAAAAAAAATCATCAAACCCATACGTGTGGGGTATCTATGAACAGGTCTTCAAAAATGGTATTGAGGTTTCTAATGCCATTTTTTTCTAAACTGAATAGTTTGCGCGAGAGACTCTTCCAAAGTGGTAAAATGTGTCCCCCCCCCCCCGTAACTTCTAAAATAAGAGAATGATAAAACTAAAAACAATATATGATGTACATAACCATATAAACTTCTACCGAAAATTGGTTTGAACGAGATCCAGTAAGTAGTTTTTTTTTAATACGTCATAAATCGTAAACCGCAATTTACCTTTCATTCAATCAACTCAAATATAAAAATTAAAAAAAAAAACATTTAATTTTAAATTTGTACGGAACCCTCGGTGCGCGAGTCCGACTCGCACTTGGCCGGTTTTTTTTATTGTGTCTGTAATTACAATAATTGACTGGTTAATCTTTCTCCTTACTACAATAAACGACTTCTACAAAAACCTATGAAAATACTACTAATAATTATTTTATAATTATATTATTAATAATTAAAACCACTTTTACTTTGTTTCAGTACTATAAAATAATACCACTAAAATAGTCTACAAAAGTTGTATGACACTTAGCATTAACTATGTCACAGGCGTCCTCTCTGTGAGAGGGAGTGGGCCGTAATCACATGTCTTCGAAATTTTGGTTCTAGGATATGCCGGTTTCCTCGTAATGTTTTCTTTTACCGTTTTTGGGATTAGTGGTGATGAAATAATTTACACATAGTAAAGCGCCTGCTTGGGTTCGAATCCCTACAACTTGTAAGTCGCGGTCGTTACCATTGGGCAACCACACTCATACAATACGCGTGTAAAATTATAAAATGTGTGTGACCATACCGGTAGTGAAGGCCTAGGTTTGAGTTCAGGTAGCGGCGCGGGCGGCGGGGGCGCGGGCGCGGTGGCACAGGGCGCGGCGGCGGCGGTGAGCTTGGCGGCGAAGGTGTGCGGGCGCGCGCCCACGATGGCGCCCGTGTACGACAGAGCGCCCGACGCCTTGCTGCTCGCGCTACTGCCGCTTACCAAGCTCAGGGAAGACGCGCTTGATGTCGGCACTCGCTTTTCTGCTGTAGAGGCTGGAAGGTAAGGCATGATTTGTAACCCATAAGATGATAAGTTCTGCTTTATGTTATTACTAGTTACATATAAAACTTTGTCTTGAATCACTCCGTCTATTGATGAAAACTGCATTAAAATCCGTTGCTTAGTTTAAAACATCTAATCGTAAACCACGACTACAGGTCAAGTTGTAGATTTCCAGTTTAACCTTTTGACCGCCAGAGTCACGTATAGATGACAAACCAAAACGTGCCCAGCACGCCACGGTCACGATACCGTGACAGACTTTTAAACGTAAATAAAACTCATAAAACAACATTGTTTTTATTATTTCCTTTGCTAATTATGTTCCTTGACTCGTCCTAATTTATATTAGTTGAGCTTCTTTCTTTATATTTCATCCGTATTAACATAAGATGGCAAAAACTAACACCAATTATAAAGTTCGAAAAACATAGTGCCCTCAGCGCCACAGTCATCATATCATGACACGTAGGGATGTAGCTAGCAATCAATATAACAAGAATATCGAATTTGACAGTAACCTACGTTATATTTAATTTCTTTAAATTATTCAACAATAAATAAATAAAACTTTTGATATAGAAGTTTAATTATTCAGGAATCACGAAAATTATTTAAATATGATTAAAATACTGAACTATCTGGTCATTAAATGTCGGTGTTAGTTGATTATCGATAAATCATAATGAGTGTAATGCCCATCTCCATCACACTTTCATATAGTCTGTGCCTGGAGCGCCAGAGTCATCTAATCGTGACAATCCGATGACGTCACATGTGGTCGATTTGTAAATAGAGCTGTTCCTTTACTTGTATCAGTAGTTTGTTGTTATTATTCTGAAAGTTCTTTATTATTCTGAAAGACTTTTTTGTGGGTGGGAAATCATTAAATGACGTCTCCCGCTCTGGGAGGAGCGGAAGGGCGTGCATATCAGACTATAGTCATCGGAACATACATCCTTGTTTAACAATACGATTGTGTTATAAGTCATTTGTTTCAAATAAAACTACAAAGTGAAGTTCAGATTTTATAATTAAAAAGAGAATAAAATTCATGTAAACCATTTCAAACAGCTATAAGCTCGGCTGGCGTGTCATAAAATAATCTCGTATCCGATTGAGGTATGTTTGAATTAAGTTTCATTCAATTCCGAGGATAATATTGTCCCTTTCTTCGTATTTATTATAATATTTGTAGTTACAAATCTTGAGTACAAAAACTTCGTTTAATGATTAAAATACAAATTCATTTGATGATTTAAATTTGCTTTCGCCTATTTTCGTCGTATTCTGATAAGTATTTATCTACAGTAAATGGTTTTTTTTTTCAACTGAGATATCATCTGTACCTACGTGGCGGTACATTAAGGCATTATTACTGGTTGTTCTTTCAGAGAAACTTAAATCTATATAAATAAAAATGAATATTAAATAAATAATGGCTCGACTGATTCGTCTAATATTTTTTGTATGGCCTTCGGAAGATTTCAATAATTAAAAAAAATCGCTTGGACAATAGTAAAAACAATACTTTTCTTTTTCATATTAAAAAATATACATACGATGCGACGGGATGGGTTGGAGGAGCAATAAATATAAAGCGGACGAAGTCGCGGGCAGAAGCTACTTGTACTAAATAAAAATGCTGCTACTGTATATAAAAAGCGAAACCATTAAAATAAAATAACTCTTATTATTTCGATATCATTCATAAATATCGGATGCGCACCTCTAGTGCAGAGGCACGGAGCAAATACAAAGAGGAGATGTTGTAATTAGATTTTCCTAAGAAACAACGCGTGACATTTTGCAGGGTGCGGGGTGTTAGATCCCGCCCACTTCTTTATTTTCCATCTACCGGTTAATAGCAAAACTAGGTGCTCGTACCGTCAATTTTGCTTTTGTAGTTATTTATCTATCTCATACTAGATGTCACTACGTGCAGAAGGCAACAGGGTCGTACTCAGAATTTGCGTACCAGGGAGTACTTTGTTTTTTACTCATCTTAATACGTATTTTTTTACGAAAAACAATAATTTTAGAATAAAAATATTTTTGATGCATGACGAAAGAAGATAATCAGTGTGTCTCTTATTTTTAAATGACAAGCATTAAACATAAACATTTATTTTTCAAAACATCTATATTTCACACACAAATAAAAAAAACACATTTTATATACAACTAATTGACATCAACAATAAAACAAAGAAAGCAAAAAGAACACACAAAATGTAGCGGTTAAAAACATTAGACCGGGAAGCACTGTCCGCTGCTCACAGTGCAATATGTAAACATATCCAGTGGCAAAGCAGTGGAGAGACCCACCTATTCGAGAACACGCTTATTATAATGTTGCTACTGGACCTAACACGACCGTATCATCGCATACTGCCAAAGTCTTAAAATTTCAACCAGACGCAAAATGTTCACTTCTCAGAATGTCAACTTCTTAGAATATCCAATCCGCATAATGTCAATTTCTCAAAATGTCGATTTCTCACAACAAACTCGTATGAAATAAAAATCACTTTTCACTTTCCATTTATGAGACAGTCGCGGCACATTTGGTAAAATAATTAGAATCCGATTACGACCCTGTTTTTTTATATTTATGTTTGTTGTTCATGGTTGACGATAGATGGCGGCCTGTTGACATAATGATATAAAAACCACGATAAAAACTACAAAAACAATATTTAGGCGATTGAAAGGTTTTGGGAATTAATTTTGAATAAATTTCAGTACATACAATTATTGAAATATATTAATACTGAGCTTTACGTGCCTAAATAATTTTAGTACCCATGTCACAAAGTGTCGCCATCTAATGTCGGGTAGAATTATATTTGGAAACACCGAAGTTATGACATTTTTCTAGAAGAATTTTTATAAATTACGTTTAAAATTACTTACAAATGAAATGTGATACCATTCATAGCATCAGAACGTCTATCCGAGTAGCTTTTATAAGATAGAACACAACACTTCATTCTTATTTTTATCTAGCGCGAATATATTGAACTTTTACTTAGTTGGGCACAGGACGAACGCTAACAATACACTGACTAAGGCCACGCCTACTTGATGACGTCAGGACCAAGTTGAAAATCACAGTGCACAGTTGTTTAGGCCGACTCCTCTTTGTATTTGCTCCGTGTGCAGAGGCGAACAAATTAAGAAAAGTCGTGCCAGCTACGCCAGTGTCATCCTATCGTGACAAGAATGTACGTCATGATTGACCATAGTGCTGTGATAGTAATGACTTGCTTTTATCGACTGTTGTTTTGAATTGTGGATTTAACGCCGAAACTGTGACACATATCGTATCATTTTTACCATAAAAGACAAAGCGGGATGAAATAAAACTCCTTTATTATATATTCCTGGTATAGTAACCTTTTATTAAAAACATACTATATGTTAAAAAATACGTGGTTAATGCTTTATCGATATAATTTCGAACTCACTACTATTTTGTAGGTATTAAAGGATGAATTCATAGCTTGGCGCTGAGGGCACGATTTTACTTTTTTGTCGTGGCGCTCAAAAGGTTAAGCTGACCTCGCATTGTATAAGCTATAAGCATGTAGCTTGATGTGTAACCGTGCGAACAAAAGCGAAAAACAACTTTGTTTTAGGGGCCGTTCAAGTATTACGTAAGCAGATTTATTACAATTATTTACTCCCCCATCCCCCTTGTCAGCAAAAGTAAGCAAAGCTCTTACCCCCTCCCCCCATGCTTACGTAAACATTGGTATATGCATTTTTCTTTTAATGTACCTATTCTGTTTTTTTTTTATTATTGATTCATGGACAGCAGTTATGATTCCAGAAATAAGAAAATAGATTTAAGATAGAGGACTTTAACGCACATAACATTCATTTAAAATACATCAAATCGTCAATTGTACCGAAACGAAACAATATATTGACGGAAGAAATTTGGACAAGTGGATAGCGCGGTAATTCCGGTACTCGGTTCTAAGCCAGTACCTAAACGTATAAATTATTTGTGGGAATCCCCGAAAATGCGTTTCGGTTACAAACATAGACAATGTGTAGGTTGCTATATGTGTAAAAACTAAATGAGTACTGCTTACGTAATCACCATCTAGACCCCCCCATCCCCCATGTCATCAAAAATAAGCAAAGCAAAGACCCCCCCGCCCCCCTATAGTGCTTAAGTAATACTTGAACGGCCCCTTACGCTAACTAAAAATAAAATTTTTCATTACAATATTCAAGTTCATTAACCCATTGTATTTGCTCAGATGTAAATTCATTTATTTCCAATAACATCTTCCGGCTCCGAGCAGGGTTATAAGTTCGACAAAGATTTGCGTATTCTATTGTTTTTCAAAAAGTTTTATAATGCGCGTCTACTTTAATAAAATATGGGAGTTGTTGCAATGCAAGAGCAGTATTTTCATCAATACTTATTTATGGCCATTTATTGAGTAATATCTGGACGACCGAGCTTTGCTCGGTATTTTTTGGTAAATTGTGTTTAAAATAATAAGTTTATGTTCAAGTTGATTATCCATAAAGTTGGTAATTGAAAACACGGATAAAACAACATTTTATAAAAATGAATCCTAGCTAGATCGATTTATCGTCCCCGAAAACCCCCTGTATAGAAAATTTCATAAAAATCGTTGGAGCCGTTTCCGAGATTCAGATTATATATGTATATACAAGAATTGCTCGTTTAAAGGTATAAGATATACGAGTTGTTGCAATGCAAGAGCAGTATTTTTATCAATACTTATTTATGTCCATTGAGAGTATTCTGTCTGGTATCATGATATTGTTGTTAGTAACGTTTAGCGGTACTGACCGTGTGGCTGCAGACGGGGCGGCGCGGGCCGCACGTGTAGCTTGGCGGGCACTCGTGCCGTGGGTGTGGTGCGACTGCTCGCTGAGCTACTGCTGCTGCTACTCGCACCTTGCTGCTACACGCCGTAATGGAAACAGTCATTAAATATTGCATGAAATTTTATTACGAAGTTTACAGTTAGCCAGTGAGATCGAAACAGCTATGTGAACATAATTCAGCGTTGCATACATATGTAAGCTATCACGCCCTTTATGCCAGGAGGTTTTTATTTTGGTATTTGCTGTTTACATTTAATTTAATTTTTTGCTTGAGTATAGTTTTCATTTTATTCATTGGTATAATGGGTTGGTTAGCTGGTATATGGCAAATTATTTATGTTAATGTTCTGTGTCTCGTAATGATATTAATTACTTTGTCTACATACGACTGTATAAAATCAAGTTTAACTAAACAGACAGCTGTACTGCTGGGGAGTTTGTTGCGCCACTTTTTCTTCCCAGCTAAAGCACTAGAAAGTGGTGAAGGACGGGCGTTTTAGGAGACTGCCTTATGTAATATTGACGTTAGAAAAGTGCTCAACCTCGGCCTAGTTTTGAACAAATGACTTTTATTTTGATATAATATTTGGCTTGCAATTTCTGTTATTGAATATACAATATGTAACAAAAACCCTGTCCGATCCAATATAGGCGTAATCTTCGTTCAACATACGTACTAGAAAAAATGATATATAAATCTATCTAAAAAAAAACAAAAGGTAATTGATTTTTTTATTTTTATAATCCATGCGAAATATAACAGTGAATATGGGAAATTTTCATAAGTTAACAACACTCCACCCGCCGGCAAAATCTTGATATTTTTACCTATTCTTATTTCAAAGGCCACCGCCCTACAGTACCGCGTTGTAGGCACTCGTTCGACTCTTTGATGATGCCGACTGGTTGCCTACCGGCTCGCTACTTGTTGGCCAATGGCCAGTCTTTCGTGTAGATAGCTTTTGATCGGACGTCTGTCTGTACGTATCACGTGCCGCTATCGTTTCGCGAAAAATGTCGTATTCCAATTAGCCATTCCACTGGATTTTTATTTATGGGGTCATGTTAAACAAATTGTTTATAAAAGAGAGTGCGATTCGGAAATCGAAGTCAGATCTCGAATTGTGGCAGAATCTAAGTGTGGCAGCTTTCGACTCACTTAAATCGGACACAAATTCGCTGCAAAGAGTACGTGCAAATTTAGTGAAAAGGTGTCGAATGTGTATCAGTGTTGGAGGTGGACATGTGGAGTACGATCGCCGAAGTATGCAACAACAAGAGAACTGAAACCTGCAGTCGGTAAGTACTTTGCCCAAAGGACATCATATTAAAAAAAGCCCTTATCAGGGCTACATTTAATTCAATAAATTGTTTCTTAATAAACATGATTAGGTCTCAGGATCACTATGCCTACAAAACAATATCAGCTGATACCTACGCGTCGGCATAAGGTATGACGTAGCGTAATTTTTTTTCGTTATAAGTTTGTTTGGCGGCACGCGACAAAGCAGGTTCATGACAAAGGCGGCGGCTTCTTTGACACAAAACTGTACATAGTAAAGCCTCCTACAAACCGGCGCGACGCGGCAGCGCGACACGACACTCGTAGAACAATTTTTATGTGAACTTCATGGAAATTGTTCTACAAGAATCGCGTCGCGCTGTCGCGTCGCGCCGGTCTGAATAAGCCTTAACACGTGAACTTTGTGAGCGATCAGTGTTGCCTTTGATTCGTTTTTATTTTATATTTTTATTTAATTATATTCACAAGGGAAAAATAATAATCTCAAATCCATTAATTGGTTACGTAATAATGTACGCAGTACGATGCCGAATAATACCCTTAAGGATCGGACAGGGTTTTTGTAACATGCTGTAGAACGATCTTCAATGATAACCAGGTCAGTGCTGTAAAACAGTAAATAAGTTGTATTCAAAGTATTGATAGGTTGTGTACCTTGGGCGGCGGCTGCTTGGGCGCCTTGGGCTGCGCCGGCAGCGGCTGCGGCGGCGGCTTGGCGGGCGCGCGCGGCAGGAGCTGCACGATGTCGGCCTCGGGGTCGCGGATCATAGCCGCGATCAGCATGCCCGCCTGCTTCGTGGCCTCCGCAGAGCCCCTGCACGGACACGTTACATTATACTTGTGTCGACAGAAACGCACGTCATCCTATTTCTCTGCCCGGGTCGCGGAATTGTTCGAAAGAGTTACCGTGGCCCTGGCATAGGAAATTGAAGGAACACGGGTGGGTTTTAGTCAGTAAAATGCGGACACGCCCTTCCGCTCCACTCACGTCATTTGATGATTTATCAATCAAAAATTCCTATTTCTAATTATATATTGTAAAGAAACAACTCTTTCCTTTCAATAGTATTGATGAAAGGTAGCTGTTGCTTACAAATCATTTACCCAACGTAAATTCTGGACTCTAGATTCAATAAATCAATAATAAACTTTCTACTACCATCATTGGAGCATTTTAACAACCATAATGTTTTTTTTTATGGAACAACATTCCCATCATGCCTGTATCTGTAATCACTGTTTTTTTTTATGACAGAAATGAATGCGGAATAAGCATTAAAAACTATTTCATTGATTTTTTCTACCTGTAATGTACTTCTACATCTTTGAAACTGAATAATTTTCCATCAACACTCACTTGATAGTTATGATACGTTCGCCCTGTCCCTTGCTCTGCTTGTCCACTTCGATGTGCGCACCAGTGGCAGATCTGATCGCGTTGATGTTGCTGCCCGCGCGACCAATCACGCGAGAGATCGCATGCGATGCCACTGACACTTTCTTGCAGCTGAAATAATATAAGGACATGAGACATGGTACAACTTACTTATGAAGGTAGGTTTTACAGAAGAGAAAGCATGTACTGGCAAGCTACGATAGGTATCATTCTGGAATTGCAAAAGTCGAGGATTGATTCCTTGACTTTCAGGCATATTTTCTCAAACTACAAAAAATCACACCTACAGACTTTAAATGATTTCTGTGGTATGTTAATTCCGTCAATCATCTTTAAATGTTTGGTTTTTTTGTATTTTTGGACAGTCCATTTTATATTTTTTAGACAGATGTTTTTAATAAATTGATAGAGATTTTATAGATTACTGGAGCATATACTCAAACTATATTATTATCAATTATACATTTTATCAAGCAAATTATAAAGTTAGCTCACGAGGCGGCGACAAGCTTAATTTGAGAATGCCGCTTTACGTTACTTCAGTGTGTTGTAAGAAAGTTTTTAACGTTATTTGTGCTAGTATAACTCACCCAGGTTCTACGGTAGAGAGCGTCTGCGTCTGAGACTTGCGCACGACCTCCTTCCATCCCTCCTCGCGTCGCCCGCCGACACAGCCGCCCTTAGGAGACGTGCTCTTGGCTTCCGTTTCCCATCTGTTATGTTCAACACCAAGTTAATGATAATATTCTCAAAGGTTTTACAGTTACCATGAATTAACTTGGATTCAGAATCAAAGACCTACTTAAACTACATTATAGTAAAATAGATTGTTTGCAAGAGGCAATGGAATGTAAGTATCTAAGATTCAGAATTCGAGTTTAGTTGGTTTTCTTGTGGGTTCAGGTGTAATAAAGCTGATTTTATATTGGTTACACAATTGTTTTCATGAATAATTTGTTGGGAAATGGAACAGAAACTGATTTTAACTATGGGCTTCAGTTTAATTTTCTTTGTTTTTGCTTGAGATGTTTGTTTTTTATTGTATATCAACGCATCCTAAGGCTGAAATCTATAAGCCATTGTTAGAACAAAATTCTAAAAAATTGCAATACTATGGGACATTTTTTTTTTTTGTATTGATATTAGTTTGTTAGACGTGAAGCAACTTTACACCCAACCAAATCCTACTTTATCAATGAACATATTGAACAATTCGCACGCATAGCGCTAAACAGTAATATCAATCCCTGTATAGATTTCAACCAAGCCAAAAAATTAATATTTTAAAGTGTTACTGTGTTACCATTCGTAATGCGAGAACTCCAAACATAATTAAGCAATTAAAGTATCCAAAAATCAATGTCATTGTGAAGCCAAGTAAAGACAACCAAGCGGATACCACTGTGGCATGCAAGTACCGCGGGTTACACTGGGGATAAAACAACTTTGACACTGATTTTCCGTGAATCTTTATAATGGTGCCGCGATACGTTTACATGATGTTCGAACTTACTGATGAGTGTTGTGCGTCTTTTTATTTTTGTCACTTGTGTCAACATCGTCTTTATCCACATTGTGCCTAGTGGATTCGAATACTTGACTCTTTCTAGAGTTATTCCCATATTTGTTAACATTCTGTACTGTAATGCTCTTAGGGTTATCCTCTTCGGGTTTTCTGTAAGAACAATATTTACTACTTTAACCCCCTTGTTGGTTTCGTAAGAATTCATTATCAAAATTGCTATTTGGGTGACATGTTGCTAGTAAGTAAATAAATCAAAAGTTATCAAGCATTATTATTCACTCATTCAAACAGTAAAAAGCATGCACCTAAATGAACATAGCTGAGCTGAGTGAAGGAGAACATGAGAGGGAGCATTTTTTTTCTCGGGGACAACGACCGCGGTAGTATCTATTGTACTAATTACCAGACATGTTTCTTTCAACAAACATCACATTACAGCTAAATAGTGTCAAGTGAGACGTGCCAAATCCACTCAATCAGCGTCAGCGACTGCCCAAACACAATTAAGTATAGTACGCGGCCGCTAATATTGCATGTCAAGCTTTAGAAAAAGTTTCGTCTTCCAGTGTCACTATCAAATTTAATTTATTTACATTAGGACGTGCAGCATTATTTAACACGTAACTGCCATGGTTAAAATCAGAAAAAGTCAAAAATGTATTTAGTCTTTAAATAGATTATTTATGCCATAAATACATTATTTATTCCAAAAACATGACTGCCAGGCAGCAACGACATGTTCAGTTTTGTATGTGTTGTCGGTCATATAGTCCGACAAGGCCTGAATGGAACAAAAAGTGTCGGACACATAGTCCGACATGGCAGTTAACGTGTTAAAATTCAATCTTCTCACTCCTAAGTCGACATACACGGAGGTAGTAAAATCGCGGTGTGATTTTTTGCACACTGGATTTTCTAGGCACTGCTTAGCGTAGAGTCGAAGATCGAACAGTAACGCGGTTCGTTTTTTGAAGCGGTGAGATACACTGTTGGATTCCCGATGCTCGGTTCAATATCGAGGGTTGAAAATACAATACACGGAAAAATCCCGCTGCAATTTTCTTACGTCCGTGTTTACGTTGACTTCGTTTTCGATGATACTCAGAATATGCGAAACAGTCTTCTAAAAGAACACGTCTGTCTGTCTAGCTATAAGAAATTTTGATTCTTCTGTGTGGTCACAATAAATACTCTTTCTTTCTTTTCTTTTGATTCCTTGAACTCATGTATATGGCAGTCTCTAAAGCTCGAAGTGTTACATTAACGGCGTACTGTAGTAGGTACAATTTCAAACAAAGGTAAATAAAGTAGCAGTACTAACTTCTCTTTCTTTTCGGCAGGTCGTCTTTCGGGCAGCGGCGCAGGCTTGACCGGCGTGGCGGGTGGAGAACTAGGCGCGACGTTCTCTTTCTCTTGTTTCTTGTCAGGTTTCGGAGTACTTTCCTTCTCAGTTTTTGTCTCTATTTTAGGTTTGCTCTGTGGAAGAGGCTGTTGGTTCAATTGGTTAGTGGTCTGTCTCGTCCAACAGTTTTCAGTTACTTAGTTTTTCTAAATTCTTATAAAAATTACTGAAGTGAAATTTAAATAAATCCAAAGATGATACATATGCTAAAAAAGGTTTTTTTTTATATTATGCATCGCCCAACTCTCCATGGCTGAGATTATGATTAAGCATGAAAGATATCAACTGTCCAGGTAGGGAGGGGTCCAACTTCGAAAAAGAGGTCAATCGTCGAGGCCGACTCAGCTGTACAGCATTCGGGAAGCTATGCAATATCTTCTCATCTCAAATACAGTAACATCTCAAGACGACAATCTTTGATCAGTGCGTGTTGCCAGTGATGACCTAAAGCACTGAAACGTGGTCGCTCACAATGGGCCTCATAAGAAGGCTGAAAGTCGCCCAAAGGGCAAAGCTATATGCTTGGAGTTTACCAGCGCGATCGAATCAAAGATATCCGTAGGAGAGACAAGGTAACCGACACAGCCTGAACAATTGGCAAATGTATATGGCAGTGGGCAGGGCACATTGCTCGTAAAACAGATAGCCGATGCAGCCCCATCGGGTTCTGTCGCGGCGACTGCGTACTGAAAGACTTAACGTTGGAATTCCTCTCACAAGGTGAACTGATGTCCTGTGAAGGCCGCAGGAATCCGCTAGATGCGGGAAGCACAGAACCGGTCGAAATGGACTTGGTGGAGGTCTATGTCCAGCAGTGGTCTTTCGGCTGATGATGATGATGATGATGAAAGATAAGCTCACTTACTTTATCTGGTACTTTCTTGGCAGGCGGCGCGGGGGGAGGGGGTGCTGGTACCTTCTCTTCTTTCTTCTTCTTTTTAGTCTTGCTGGTCTGCACCGGGGGAGCTTTCACGTCAGACGATGAACACGAACCCTGGGCAGGAATGTTTTGTTTATGATCAGCAAGAGTTCTGAATTTGTACAAGGGGTAATTATAAAAACATAGTAATGTTGTACTAATTCTGTAGGATGCACAAACTTTTTATATTATTACATTGGTAATTTGTATTCTTGAGATAATAATAATAAAGAGTTCTAAGCTATGAAAGAGGAACAAAATCAAATATCTGCACACAATATAGTTTACATGTGAAATGTGAACGTGGCTGTCATTGTGCCGATTGCCGTAACGGCCAATGGCCTGATGGCCGAAACCCTCAATTAACATTGTCTCGAAGCTCTCGTTATGGGGCTGGATCAAGTGCCTGATTCAGAAGACAGTACTCCTCGATAAAGTTCGCATCGTGAGGAGGTTCCTGTCTCTGGAACCTGGAACCACCAGTAAATTGGACCTTGTTCTCCCGACACCGGAGCCCTAGCTTTTATATTTTTGCATATTTAAAAATGTATAAAATAGAGAGGGATACCATCGATGCCCGCCTCACAAAACAGGTCCTTCGGCTAGACAAACGACAGCTGCGTATGGTTACAGCAGCAATAACTGGCCATGGGTCGTTTAATAAACATCTATTTGTCATAGGAGCTACAGACAGTCCGCTGTGCAGGGCCTGCATTGAGGACGAGACAACAGCGCACGTGCTTCTAAACTGCCCGGCGATCGCCACATACAGGGCCAAGTACTTCGGTAACCCAGGTACCCTACGTGAGATAGTCAGCATCATCAAGGCGTTGCTGGCCTTTCTCGAGGAGCTGGGGTGGATCGAATAACCGATTTCCCACCCGTACGCAAAATACGCGCTCAGACTTGGAGTTGCGGAAACCAGCCTGTTCTACCTATTACCGATTACCTAATGTATAAGATCTGGAACTAAATAAATAACGATTTATCATTTACTTTATGGCATACCTGCGAGTTAGCATCGATCCCGGAGTCGCCCTCCTCCTTGGGCACGGGCTCGTCGTCAGGCTCTCCGCCCTCCGAGCACTCCCCGAGCGCCTTGTCGCAGTACATCGAGTTCTTGTCGTTCTCGGCCTGCAGCTTGCGCCGCTCCTCCTGCAGGCAAGACTGACCAATTGTGTAATGCTGCCCTTTCATTGGGCTGCTGAACTTTGTACAAGCATGTGATGTGAAGGAATAAGGTATGTGACGTGATATGATTCTGGATGGAAGATTCCCTTCGGAAGGTAGACCAAAGTAACGATGGATGGATTGTGAGCAAGATGATAATAGTGACTACTGAGATAAAGGCTAATGAATGAAGAAAACCTGCTGCGACAACTCCCAATGAATTGAAATATGGGATATTGATGATGAATGGACTTGTATGGGATAAAATATTTTCATATCCTAATAGTTGAATATACAACATGTGCCAAAATTCAACGATAAGCCGGCACCAGAGGATGGACCTACTAATGACTACTCGAGAAAAAAAAAGAAAAAAAAAATACCTCTACTTTTTTTTAAATTACTTAAAAAAATGGAAATTCTTCGAAAACGAATACCCCTTATGACACTTTTAACTACCATGACCACAATTTTTCAAATATTTCAGTTTTTTTGTTTGTATCGGCAACCTAAGTAGTACTTCTATTCACCATAATCTTTGAAAATTACAGATTTAAAAAAGTATTAAAAAAAAGTAGAGGTATTTTTTTTTTCTCGAGTAGTCATTAGTAGGTCCATCCTCTGGTGCCGGCTTATCGTTGAATTTTGGGACATGTTGTATAAGGTGTATCTATTCATACACGAAATATTTTAAGAGGTACACCTGAAGGTGATAAAGAAGCTACAGCAACGAAAAAAAAATCTATATGTATTTTTTTTTCAAAATTTAATATTTATAAATTACTAGCTTTTGCCAGCGGCTTCGCCCGCGTGGAGGTCGGAAATTATCTCGCGGGAACATACTACCGGGATAAATAGTAGCCTATGTCCTTTCCCAGGCTCTAAACTGTTTGCCAAATTTCATTTAAATCGGTTCAGCAGTTTTCGCAGGAAAGCGAGACAGACAGACCGACAGACAGACAGAGTTACTTTTGCATTTATAATATTAGTATGGAAGTATGGATAGTATGGATTTGACGCAAATAAGAAATACTGACTCCTTATTTTTTACGGCCCGAGACACCGCGGCCATGCTCGTGCCGTCCGGTCACCGCCCTCGCAGCGTCAGGCGATCCATTCATAGAATTTGGAGTAAAAGTTTTATGCAAAACGTCTCAAGCAGTTTTAAAATTATAATCATTACGAAAATTCAAAAACGCTTAGATAAATTTTTTCTTTTTGCTTCTATAGCTTCTTTACCACCTGCAGGTTTACCTCATAAAATATTTCGTGTATGAATAGATACACCTTATATTTATATTGATTCCAATTAGACCATTTTAGCAGAATGAAAATGAATGATTGTAAGTCTGTTTATTGTATTACCTTCTTTTCTAACTTCTTCTTCTTCTTCCTCTCGCGCCGCCTGGCCGCGGCCTGCCGCCGCGACTCCTCGCGACATCGCTCCGCGTCCAGCTCCTCCAGCAGGATGGTCGCGTTCTGGTTAGCGCGCGCCGCCTGCGTCTCTTTAGCCGCGCGAATCACTCGCACGCACTCTTGACATTTTTCGAGTAGGTCCTTATCCGAGATTGTACAAATGTACCTGCAAATATCCCCAAAATATGTTAGATTTAGGTAATCCTTGATACGGAAATCGAAAGTTTCATCCAGATCGGTCGATCGACGTCGACCGTTGTCTCCAAACATGAAATCTTTGTCGTCGATCAACCGTGTTCTGTTTGTACCCAATAAGTAGGTAAATTTAAGAATCCTTCATTGTGGAATCTTGATGTGCTTACCTTGTCATCTCCTGGTCTGAAGGGAACTGCGTAACTACGCCAACCATCCATTTGACCACTTTAGTATGGCCCTTTCGGAAGGCAGCCATTAGGCATGATACCTAAAATTAAAATATTGTTGTTACTTAGCACGTGGTCTTCGTTTAGCAGGGTCCCGGTCGTGCTCTACTGCTATGGTAAGATGATAAGTTTTTACGTACTTTTCTATTGTCCTGTGAGTCGATGTCGGCGCCGGCCGCGTACAACATCTCGACTACTGCGAGGTGTCCGCCATTTGCCGCCAGCCAGAGGGGAGAGTTGCCTTTTTTGTTTTTAACTTCCACCGCAGCTCGTCTGCAAAAACTAAAAGTATTTATGGTATGTCCAGTTCCTGTTTATAAACGGGCGCTGGGTAAGCTAATTCACATATTACGGGTGTACTGAAATGTATAAAACTAACGAATAACTATGATCACTTTAAAGACTTCGGACTTGTTACACCAATAAGACAAAAAAAATATATAGCACAATCGGATTGGAACCAGATCTTGAACATTTTCAAGCACGAAAGTTGAGGCCCTCCTCGCGGGCACGGGCGGCGCGTTGACGTCGGCGCCCTTGTGCAGTGTGGGTACTGACCTCTGCAGCAGCAGCTCCACAAACTTGGTGTGGCCCTTGTCGGCGGCGATGGTGAGCGCGGTGTCGCGCGAGGAGGGCACGGGCGGCGCGTTGACGTCGGCGCCCTTGTGCAGTGTGGGTACTGACCTCTGCAGCAGCAGCTCCACAAACTTGGTGTGGCCCTTGTCGGCGGCGATGGTGAGCGCGGTGTCGCGCGAGGAGGGCACGGGCGGCGCGTTGACGTCGGCGCCCTTGTGCAGTGTGGGTACTGACCTCTGCAGCAGCAGCTCCACAAACTTGGTGTGGCCCTTGTCGGCGGCGATGGTGAGCGCGGTGTCGCGCGAGGAGGGCACGGGCGGCGCGTTGACGTCGGCGCCCTTGTGCAGTGTGGGTACTGACCTCTGCAGCAGCAGCTCCACAAACTTGGTGTGGCCCTTGTCGGCGGCGATGGTGAGCGCGGTGTCGCGCGAGGAGGGCACGGGCGGCGCGTTGACGTCGGCGCCCTTGTGCAGTGTGGGTACTGACCTCTGCAGCAGCAGCTCCACAAACTTGGTGTGGCCCTTGTCGGCGGCGATGGTGAGCGCGGTGTCGCGCGAGGAGGGCACGGGCGGCGCGTTGACGTCGGCGCCCTTGTGCAGTGTGGGTACTGACCTCTGCAGCAGCAGCTCCACAAACTTGGTGTGGCCCTTGTCGGCGGCGATGGTGAGCGCGGTGTCGCGCGAGGAGGGCACGGGCGGCGCGTTGACGTCGGCGCCCTTGTCCAGTAGCACGCGGCCCACCTCCACGTAGCCGCCGCTGGCCGCCTCCATGAGCGGCGTCAGGCCGGTCTTGGCGCGGTGCTCCACGTTGGCGCGCCGGTCCAATAGCAGGCTCACGACTTCGTGCCGACCTGTTGGTGAGATTTGTGAGTACGTTGTTCGAAAGATGGTGATGGGGACCACATAATGCACAAACGCTTTGCTTATTTTATACATTTTGTTACGAAGAACGTTTTTAGTGCTTGCCACATCTCTGTAAATTTTCTATTATCAGCGAGGCGCCCTGGTTTCACACGGGTGTACAGTATATGTGACGGAAGTCGTATAAGTTATGGAATCTCTAACCGCGGCGTGGACGGCAACGGGATATGCCCGCCGGTCGCCCGTTTTGCCGTGAGCGATTTTAAATCTGTGATATCTTCTAAGATATTCATTTAATGATATTCTGTAAAGGACAATTTTGAACTACGTTTACACAATTAATTGGATAAGGATTAATACTGTATTATACTGTACCTCAAACTAATTGGAATAAGGGCAGGAGAATGATGATGAATACTGTTTTGCTTTGTAAATTGTTATTCTTTTTTTTTTTTTTCGTAATTCGTTAATAGAAAAATGGTTCCTGTGGGTTACCCTAAAAAGATAGGCATATTTCTATCAACAGAAAACTCTGCGATGGTATACAACGTAGTTGAGTTTTGTAGACCTTTGTAAGATATACAATTTTATATTATTTTGATCTATTTCGGTAGGTTAGGCCAGCGATAGCAATGCTAAGGCTCAAAAATATGTTTTTACGACATCATTAGAAATCTGTGAAATTTGCGGCTTTACTCTACTTAGTAATTTAAAGCCGCGAATTTCATAATAGTAGTCTATTATTATGCATGTTTTATTAAACACATAAACCCTCCAGAAGAAATTCTCTAAATTATAGTGAAAACTGTACCGAAATCCGTTGTGTGGTTTAAAACTGGTAAGCAGAGAAATAGACAGACTATAACTTAATACAATTTAAGGATTAGCGATAAAACGTTCAGAGATTTACCTGATGTTTGTTTTAATTATATTCTGGATTGACCCGAGAAGGACGACTGGCAACAGAAATAACAAAAGTTTTAAATCTAAGCAATCACACATCAGTGTTTCTTACCTTGGAAGCAGGCGAGGGTAAGTGCAGTATTGCGATTGGTCTCGATCTGCGCGTTGATGTCAGAGCCACAGTCTAACAACAACCGCACAGCCGCCGTGTGCCCGTTCATAGCCGCCAGCATGAGGGGAGAGATGCCTAGCTTTGAACCAGTGCGGGAGTTAATTTCAGCCTGAAAGAAACATAAATGTTAGTTAATATTGTAATAAATTCAAGTTTGATCCCCTACAACAGCATAGGTTGAGTAATAGCGACATCTCTGAGCGCATAAGGCTTGTTTATAGATAGGTCAAAAGTTGCCTATATCTGCCTACCCGGATTTTCTAGAAATATACCACTCTCAATGACTGCATCTTTTTTAAACCAGAATCTACAGTAGCGGGCATTCAGAAAAGTACCGAGATAACGAAGCAGTCCCAAATAATTTTCTTGTATTATGAGGGTACACATGATTAATTTTGTAATTATATTCGAGCTGTATGTTGTACACACGGCTACATTCCAAGTATAAACTGAGCTCTAATTGTATGGGATTTCCGTATAATGATAGGTTAGCTTAAACTGGCAATTTATAGTTTGATACGCAGCCGTGTGTGTCAAAATGTCTCAGGCATTTAAAGTATTATTTTTTGCTTGTGCATATAGTTTTAAGAAATAATGATAAAACTTAGGCCATGCTACACTCTGTACCTGATGCGTGAGCAGCAACCGTATGATGTTGACGTAGCCGCCGCTGGCCGCCAGCGACAGCGGCGTGTAGTCGGACACGTTGCGGTGCTCCTTGTTGGCGCCGCGGCTGAGGATGAGCTCCACCACCTCGTAGCGGCCGCCGCTGCACGCCAGCGACAGCGGCGTGTCCTTCGTGCGCTCCGACTGCGCCTCGATGTCCGCGCCGTGGTTCAGCAGGATCTCCACGATCTTCTCGTGCCCCGCCGTCGCCGCTAGGATCAGCGGGGTGAAACCCTGTGGGAGACCACACCGGTTTGTATCAAGGAAATAGGCACACAGAAAGATATGTCTGTTGCTGCTGTCACATGATTTTGTGTTACAGTATGGATGGCAAATGTAGTTTGAAAATTGTATTTATTTAGAATTCTTGCAGTTTTTGTAACTACAAAAGGACGAGGTTGTATCGTGGTTTAAGAATCAGATACTACATTTTCTTAATTTTATATGAGAGCTACAATTCTGTGAAAATTCACCTCTTCGAGTTTTACCAGTTTTTTTATGAGATAATTCGATTGACTAAAAAAAATTATCTCTTTTAGAAAGCTGGTAAAACTTGCAGAGGTGAATTAAATATGAGCTCTCCTTTAAAGTTTAGAAAAATTAGATACGTTCATCTGACTCTTACACCGCTATATGCTGCAACATATGGGATTTTTTTTTGCATACAAAGTTTATTTCCATTCCAATTTCCCAATAATTTTAAATCATTGTTAACAATTACAACACATTGTATGCAGAAAAATATACAAGAAATACGTGTCAAAGTTATCAACTTAAAAGAAGGTTAAAACTAGCTTGTGAGGTGTAAAGTCAAAGTTAAAGCATTTATTTCAATTAGGCCCAAAAAAGGCACTTTTAAACGTCAACAGTTACATGAAAGTATAATTGGTTCTAGTAGTACCTTCTTGTCGCGATGCTCAATGTCGGCGCCGCGACTCAGCAGTAGCTCCACCAGGTCCTCGTGTCCGCCGGCGCAGGCCAGCGTGAGCGCCGTGTCGTGGTTGGAGTCGGTCTCGCCGTCCACGTCCATGGCGCAGTACGCGGCCGGCGCCGGCGCGGGCGGCGTGGCCGTGCCGTACGCCTCGCCCGACCGGCAGCCGCGACCCGTGCCCGCGAAACGACCCTAAACACACATATTAAAACATAATAATAAAAATCTTTATTGATACAAAAACCTTTGACTTTGCTAAGACTAGGATACATAGATAATAAAACTAAAGGTCACACGGATAAGGTAAACCCTGACTCCTAAACTAGATGATCCTGTGACTTAGGAGTCAGGCATATACTTAATTCATTTCAACCTCGTAAGAACATGCTTTTGGGTATATTAAGATTCATTCAAACATATTGTTCATTTGATGACACAAGATTTAGACATTAGACCTGCATCGGGTCTTATATGTGTCACAGTCATTTATGGCGGCGCAGTGAACATAACGTTCAAAGAATCAGCGCGAGGTGCGCATCGTCGCATGCCATTTCATAATTTAACGGTTTCAGTTCGGGAGATTGTAATTTATCGATAACAAATGCGTTAGATTGTAAATGTCGACGGATTATAATCTCGCTAGGTAGATTGTAATCTAACGGTTTTTACAATTTGACGGTGACATATATAAATGAGAAAGTAACTAAATGTTTTACCATTACGGTATGGAGTACAAAAGATTTTGGCTAAAAACTTTAGATGTACAGACGCCAGCACATCACAGCAGCCCGAAACTGTCAAATCTTCCCAATCAATCTTGAACCTAATACGTCAGCGATAAAGTTAAAAACTTATTATAGAAATTTGACAGATCGTAGTAGCTTTATGTGCTGGCGTCTGTAAGTAATAATCAGAATTCAACTGTAAGTTAGTTATGAAGATTGAATAAAACTGAATCAGTTTAGATTAGAGCAATAGCTAGTCCAGTTACCTTCTTCTTGGCGGCGGCGGAGGCGTTGTTGTGATGGTGCGGCTGGTCGCGCTTGGCGTGCGGCTGCGGCGCCGGCGCGGCCGCGTGCTGCGCGCTGGGCGTGCCCGCCAGCGCGCCCGCCAGCGCGCCCGCGTGCGGGGACGCGAACGTCGCGCCCGCACACCTGCACACACCGAATCAATCGTTTATTTGGAACAACAAATAAATAATACATTAAAAAACTAAAAAACACGCATTTATTTTTAGTTCGGCTAGCTACAAAAGAGTGTTTCTTAGTATTTTGTGAAGTGATAAATTCTTATGGGAGTGTAAACTGCTTCGTTACGTAACTCGTTACGGCGCCAGTCTGTCTGGCATACCTTTCTGTCACGCATACGGCAGCCTCCTTTTTTCTCACTATAACCCACACCGCTAGCCGTTTTTCGGATAGACGCTTCCCCCTCTCTCTACTCAGTGTTTAATGTGCGATAGACATATATCAGGCAGTCAGGTAATTATGGTCAAGAGTGATTAAATGCATGCGTGACTGTTAACAGGTAGTTTAAAATTTAAACATATAAATGTTATTGCAATATGTAACTAGCCAAGTAAATAACTACAAAAATAGCCTACCTATAATCTTCATAGGGCAGCGTGGGTGGTGGCAGTGTGAAGTGTGGCTGGAGATCAGGCTGGGGTTGCTGCTGCGGAGGCGGTTGAGAAGACGACTGCGGCAGCGTGACGATGTCGTTGTCGGCGCGCGTCAGGATGATACCACTCTCCAGGTTCCCGGAAGGCGAAGATGGACGAACCCGAAACTGACATCCGCTGCTAGACTGAAATATAAAATAGAGCTTTCAGTACAATGTCGTTTTGGTAAGAAAAAAAAAATTATACTTGGGACAGCTCGATAAACACAGCAAACTGTTATAGACGTACTGCTTTGCGTTCACAATGAAGGTTGAAGTACTAGGTATGATATCTTCAATTGTATAAATATGCCATATCAGTCTGTATTTTACTGGGTGTACATAAATAATAAAATAAAAAAATAGACTAACCGTGACGTCGACGTGGTGGTGATGGTGGTGGTGGTGGTGATGGTGGTCTTGGCGCGGCCAGTCGGCCGTGAGCGCCTCCTCCAGCAGGCGGCGCGCGTGTCGCTCGTGGCCCTCGTGGCCCTCGGGCTCCGCGCCCGCGCCGCCCTCGTCCGCGCACTTGGACGACAGGATCTCGTGCGACTTCTGCTGCATCACCTGCGCCGTGCCCGCATCATTCAGAGAATAAATCGCAACACACTAGCGAATCCATTCACCGTTACAGACTATACTATAGCATTTATCTTATATTTGGTGTCTAGAATGTACTGTGATACGATATAACACACAATTATTGCCACACCGCTGCGCGTGCTGGAGTCTCCATTACTCAGCACTCTGACCGCACTAATGGTCTCTTGGATTCTAATCCAACAATCGATGTGTTTGGGATGGACGAAGATTTTATTAGCATGTCAGAAGTAGTGAGAAGAATTCATGAAGTGTAGTTTCATTTCTATTACGTTTTATCCTGAATTTCATAATTATCTCTTCATCATCATCATTTCAGCCGTAAGACGTCCACTGCTGGACTTGGGCCTCCCCCAATTTGGGGGGCTTTGCCATAATCGCCACGCTTGTCAGGCGGGTTGGCGATCGCAGTATGGTGGCAAAATGCATAGAGAACGCTGCTGCCCATTCTCTATTAAGTCCCTTAGTCGCCTTTTACGACACCCACGGGAAGAAATGGGGTGGTGTTATTCTTTACGTCCGGCACCACACGGTACAAATTACACTGTAGTAATTATCTCTTATGTATCTTAAAAGATTGAAATTCGCCTGTTTTGATAGAAGTGAATAAGGTGTGTGAGTGAGCGTTGTGCGTTACCTGCAGCACGAGGGAGCGCAGTTCGTTGGGCGGCAGCGCGACGAGCGAGGGCACCTCCCGCTGCAGGTAGGCCAGCACCGCGCCCAGCTCGCGCGCCTCCACGCCGCCGCCCGCGCCGCCCACCTCCTCGCCCGGCTGCGCCTCCACCAACTGCCCACACGACACACCAATTACCACACGCTCCTTGCCCGACTAATGCTTAGTGAGCGGAGACCCGCGACGGACGATCCGCGTGAACATTCAACGAGCACCGTCAGCGCGGACCATCCGTCGATAAAATTTAACAAATATCAAACAGATCATATTGAAGCGTAAAAGCCATCATTTTAGCGTTGAGATTAAAGTATGGATCTATTCATTCTGTAATCAACTCTTGTTCGATCTTTTTCTCTCTCGCCTTGGAACAATGATAACTGTTATCGGCTGGCGTCTAGGAGACGAAATAATAGTTCAATCGCACCTGTGCCGCAAACGCCTCAGGCCTTTGCTGCAACTCCTGCACATACAGCTGTTGATGTTGTTGCTGCTGCTTCTTTTGTTGCTGCTGCTGCTGTTGCTGTTGTTGTTGCTGTTGAGCCGCCAGCTGCTGGAATTGCTGTTGTTGCAGTTCCTGCAGTTGGTGCTGCAATATATGGAAAACATAAGCTTGTGTAGAGACAGATGATGGGTTCTATAACCATACTTTTTATTATACAACAAATTATTATGATGATGATCATAAACATATTATTCTAGACGTACATGTTAACAATATACTTGGCTTTTCGATTCTAATAACGACTCAACAATACACTGATTTACGTTGTTAATGGAGCTAGAAGTGCTAGAATAAAGACAGTCACTATGGATGGTACTTCGTACAATAATCAAGGAGTCTAATGTTATAAACAACTCGCGAAGATTACCGCGACGGCACCCACTTCACTAATGTGCTGGCCGAGCCGTTGCAACGCGTCGAGCAGAAGGAACTTGCAACCGAACTTGGAGCATTTACGTGAAACCTTCGCGCGCGGACGCTCTTGTATCGGAGTGTTCTATAATGTTTAACGCGGTTAGAACTTGTATTGAAGTAAGTAAGCCTTCATCCATTTGAAATAAACGGAAAAAGTCGACTTCAAAAATAGCACGAAATATTTGAAAGTTAAAATATCGTTAATCCCAAACAGAATTCAGGTATTCAACTGGTCGTTTCTATGGTATGTCGTGTACCTTTCTCACTCCACCTCGCCATAACGGCTGAACGGATTTAGTACCTACATGGAACTTTTTACGTAGAAACAAAGTTACGAGCATTTGATATTAGTTACCTACACTAATTTTAGAATGACGCTTAATCTATCTAAATCCCAATACGAATTACAAATCATGTATACAGACCTGGTTGAGGTTGGTAGCTAGTTGCTGCACTGGGAACATTTGTTGTGGAGGCGGGTACGGTGGCGTAGTCGGCGGGTGGATGGTCGTCACACCTACATCGTAAAAACTACTGTTACTACACCGCTTCGGAATATTATTGGTCATATTGCACAACTAAATTAAGACCTCTTACCTGCGCAATATTTTGATTAGGTTTGATTTTTCACATAGTCAGTTAACTTATAATTGAACAATAAATACGGCAGTTTGACATGTTTTATATACAAAAGCTATGAAACCGCCATTTTTATGCTTCAGAGAGTTATCTGACGATTGAAGAATCGGTCCTTCAAGAATACTTGCTATGTGTAAGAACAAGCAGAAGAATGATTTTCTTAGTTTACCACAATAGCGCAACAGCCTAAACCGTTGGAATATAGCCGTTTAGCTTATGTTAACTGTGTTTAGGAATTTGGTGAGTGTTAACATTTCTATTATGTGAATTAGGCAACGTCTAGAACTCGTGATTAAGTCAAAAGAAATATATGATAGAACAGAAATCAAAAGTGACTGCAACAAACAAATAACGAAACAAATATTGACATGATTAGCAACGCAGAAAACACGTATTTACATACACAGAAGAAAGGATGGGATTACTGAATGGGTTACAATTATGATGGATTAATATGTGAGACGCAGCTCGCATACGCCAACGCTTAGGTATATGCTGTATATACCAAAGAGTTTTGGGGATGCGAGCAACGAGAACCTTTAGGGTGAAGTCATATTTACACATTTGGATCAGTATTTTTCGATATCGCTATCTCTTTCTCGTCTCTTTGAGGTTGCATTCGCTAGAGTGAATCCGCCCGTAAAAACACTCTTGCTTTCACGACCCAATAGAATTCTTGCTCTAGTGATGTGCACTTTTGAGTGATGAAAAGATAGAGATACAGGAAAATTATGATATGTGCGTGCAAATTTTACTTCACCCTTAACGTGGTCTGCTTTCACCCTAATGATGTGAAACGGAATGCGTGAAGCGAAACAGAAAAACAATGCTGTAAGGGTGACGAGGGACGTTCGGACTTGCCTTGAGCGCAGAACTGTAGGTCCAAGGCGTGCAGCGCCGACGTGGCGAGCGTCGGCGGACCTTCACATACAACGTCACCGTTTTACTTCATGATTATTTATACTTAATACTCGTCGAATCCTCAAATCCGCTAATTTTTAAACAACTGGTTTTCATCCGTGTTTATTTAAACCAGCTCTTACAACGGTATGTTTTATTGCGGAATTGCTGTTCAGGTTAGGACATATGTAATGAAATATTTCAATCCATGGGCTGGGCTCACACTGACGGCAAGGTGAAAAAAATATTTTTTGCAACATTATACACAAAAGTCCCTGTAACAGCATCCCCGCACTGTTAGGTACTATAAACGATATTATAACTTCTAAGCTTATAAAGAACGTGTGTGGTACATACCTGCGGGGTCGGGTAAATCGAGCAGGCTGCGATCGGTTTCGGGGAGACAGTCACGCGGGTCCCGCTGTAACAAAGTGACGTTAGTCGTGGTCGCGCGGCGCCGCACGTCGTACTACGTCCGGCCGTCACTAACGTCACCGGCAGAGTGAACTCACCCAGCGGTTCACCACCAAGTGTACAACAAAACTGACAATTCGGATCACAACTACCGTCATTTTCATAATATATAGTTGGGGTCGTCCAAGAACCGCGCAGTGAGTTCTAACTCTTACGCTCATAACGTTAGTCAGGTCTACGTGTGCGACGCCGCTATACACAATTTACTTGAGTTAGTTTAGTGAAATGTAATTATAGTGTGACTCACATTGGATTTATTTTTAATCTGGTATTTAATTTTTACTTTCTTGTTAACATCCTTCCACGTAAACCCCGGCGGGAGTGATACCTTAGCCATGGCGTGGTGGCAAATCTACACCGTGGGAAGCAAGCAAATAGAAATGAAATGATAGAATCGTGATATTAAGCCAACAATATACATATGTATCAATATTATACATTAGGTGGGGGAGCAATGGGTAATTAGGAAATTTAATACAAATGAGAGGCATATAGGAGCTAAGCTTTACGATGTTAGGTTAACAACCCACACAGATGTACAAACGATTATGGCCTTTATTCATAAACACTTCACAACAACAGACATTAAAAACTCATTGTATTTACTTTTTAGTTTATGAATAAAGGACTCAAATCAAAATACACTAGCTGCATAGCTCCGGCGGGGTTGCTGAGGCATTCCCGAAATAATTATTAGTTTACGAAGAAGAACGAAACTGGTCAGAAAATATCAAGTCAGTATCCTGGGATAGAATTTGAAAAGCAAGCAGTTGTAAATAATAGTCTGATAGTGATAAGGAAAGTTCGTTTTAGTATCATGAATGAAAGTTTTTTTTTTTTTAAATTCAGAAAGCCTTTGAAATATTAATATTCAAAAAGATAACAAGTAAAAATAAACACTGTAGTTATGCAACTAGCGTATAGTTTTGTAAAGCTCTGTTACCAATTATTCAGAAGTTTACCGTGACACTTATCGACATCTCTTACTATGGGAACCCTACAGTGTTTTACATTTTATATAGCTTGTTACACACATATTCTAGAATGAAACTACTTAGTTTGAATTATAAAATATGCCTTCAATAATGCTTGACTCCATGGTTTCATTCCAGAATATGCTTAAATTATTATCAAAATGGATATTTGTATGTTCAGGAGAATGTATAATAATGTTTTAGTAATTTGTTAGTTATATGAAACAAACACACTAAACTTCTGAACACATCCCTAATATTGTTAGTTTCTGAATGAACAGTAGGGGGTTGAAGCTATTTGAGAATAGTCCCTGATTGTTATCAAAAGAAGTTATGTTTAGACGGTTTTAATCTCTTTATAATATTCATAGTCATGGCACAGTCTGTTTAGATATAAATCGTTATTTTCCAAGTATTTGGTACCCATACTATAAGGCTTTATTGATTTTAATACAATATGATGAGTTCTTATGGTCATTATAAAGTGATCAAAACGTCGGGAAATGTTAGTTCTGTTATTTAGAAATTGTAGTCAAGTTTACGAGCAATATAATAATATCATTGAGTATATTTGATAATTATATGCAATTTAAGCAATGTAATTCACGTTCAATCGCGAAGTAAGAATATCAATGTGTTTTTGTATGAAACTGTAACATTTGTACTGAATTATAAGTGTAGTGCAGTTCCATACAAAACATTTACTGGCGTCTTTTCAGGTAAGCTAGTAATTGTCTGTGGTAATACGTGTATGATGTACGAAGTTAGCAATGTTGCAATATCATCGGTATCCTACGTATTTCCTCTAACTTCTCTTTATCTTTCTGTTGATTCTTTCGCGCAACGTGAATTATAGTGCTTTCAATGTTTCCGATAGGTTGCAGTGTGACAACCGTTGAACGATGGACAAAGTGATGGTGTCGCATTGCAGTCTGTCATGTATAGCACCCGGTTTTTAACAAAGTTGAAAGGAGAAGTTTCGTAAAATAATCAATAGGATAATGTATTGTAGATAGAAACGATTTTGAACCTACAGACATGTTACATACGCTATAGGCGTAACAAGCGCTGCAACGTTCACGTTCTTATACCAGTGGATTGCGTCTACGCTTGTACGCACGGCGACAAATCAAACTATGCATTTCCAGTATAAGCTGACTTCGCATTGTACGAAAAATTTATACACTGGGAGCTCAGTTAAAACTGGAAATGTATAGCTGGATATGTAGCCGTGTGCGCGTGTGGCCATAACCGTTTGTTCACGAGTGTCAAAAAGGCTTGCAGCCGTATTGTGGATCTTATATACTAAAGATAGGAAATGAGTTTAGTCGTAAATGTATTTAAAATATCGTTCTGTGTCTGTCTAATTTTAAGTTAAGTCAAGATGAAGACAGGGACAGAACGATGATTCAAATTCTTTTCAATTCAGAGTTATGTGAAGTAACATTAACCTATTGGTTGTTCATATAACGATGGCTCTTAAGTATACTGAGTCAACTAGCAAATTCCCAAACCCCAACACAACCCAGGTTGGGGTTTGGAAAATTATTTAATTATTTTTAATGTACAGACGCTAGCACATCGAGCTACCCTAAACTGTCAAATTTTGCCAATCAATCTTGAACCTAATACTTTAACCATAAAGTTGAAAACCTATTAAAGATATTTGACAGATTGTAGTAGCTTTATGTGCTGGCTAAAAAGTGTTATTGTTGAAATTTGTTAGTTCACTCAGTATACTTAGGAGTCGCCTCCTGTTTTGCTGAAAACCGGTGGTGTAGTAAGCTTCGTAAGTAGATGGTTGGTATGACGTGGTGGTGGTGCGTGGCGGGTGTACGTACGTTGTCGTCGAGGATGTCGGGCGGCGGCGGCAGGTGGTGGTCGGAGTGCGGCGGCGCCTGGCGCAGCTTGCGCGCGCACTTGTGCTTGCTGGGCTCGGCCGCGCACGTCGCGCCGGGCGCCGCGCCGCCCGCCTTCTTGCGCGTCGTCGCCACGCCGCGCTCTGCGGGCAGAGTAACACCAGGGGTCAGCCTAAAGTCATCTGTCGCCCCCTATTCCTTAGCACCCGAGGTGGCGGCGCGTAGTGCTACACGAGCGCCTCTCTATGATGTACGGGGCGGAGTTTAACACCTCACTCCCCCCTAACGTGAGGAGGCACTAGTCGGGGATCACGGAAGATGCATTATACCCCGTGGTCCCCGACGTAGGTGTGGGACGGAACACCAGGATAGTTTTAATTAGTAAGCGTACTGACAGATCCCTCCGCCGAACCTATCCGCGGATCTTGACACCAAATATCTGTATTCGGATCAGTATCCGCGGATATTTTAATAATTCGGCACATCACTAGTAATAACTAATAGAATAAGGTGAACGTGTCGCGCCGATATTATTAACACCTCAGCATCTGTACAGTTTGGACACGCCAGAATTGCGGCGGTAAGTCCCCTCTTTGAGGAGTGGATAGAGAGGCGCCACAGCGTCCTCACCTTCCGCCTGACGCAGGTTCTTACCGGGCATGGATGCTTCGGTGGGTTCCTGTTCAGGATAAAGCGGGAGGAAACGCCCGGGTGTTTTCATTGCGAGGATCGTCTAGAGGACACGGTGGAGGTGTGCCCTGCTTGGGCGGAGCACCACCGTGTCCTCGTGGAGGCGATCGGCGGCGGCGACCTCTCGCGTCCAGCCCTGGTACGGAGCGAGAGGGCATGGGAAGCCGTCACCTCCTTTTGCAAAGCAGTAATGCTCGCGAAGGAGGAAGCCGGGCGAATGAGGGAATGACAGACTCTGCGCCCTCACGTCCCTAGTCGCCGCAGGAGGAGACGCCCCGGGCGTCGGGAGTCGATAGCGGATTCCCGGCTACAGTAGGCGCGAGTTTCTGGGTAGCTCGCAATGGGTAGCTCGCCGCCCGGTAAGGACCAGGCTCATTTCAACGGCGCGTAGTGTTCCACGCGCGCCTTAAAGAGATGTCAGCAGCACTGAAGGGGTCTGCTAGGACCGATACCTGCCAGGGTCACGAGATTCGTTCGAAAGAGTTACCGTGGCCCTGGCATATGGGCAACTGAAGGAACACGGGTGGGTTTTAGTCAGTAAAAGTCTGACACTCTCCCGCTCCGCCCAGAGCGGGAGAAATCATTTGATATCCTATCAAAAAAAAAAAAGTATCTATACAGTAGCAGGACGCGGCGACTTACCGTCGAGGTAGACCTTGGAGAACTTGGTGGGCAGGTCCTGCGGCGGGTGGTGGTGCGGCGCGTGCGGGGCGTGCGACGCGTGCGGCGGGTGGTGCGGCGCGTGCTGCGGCAGCAAGGCGCGCGCGCCGGGCGCCCCGGCCGGCGCCGCGGCGTGCGCCAGGCCTAGCGCCGCCGCCTGCGCCGCGCTCAGCCCGCTCGCTTCCTCCGCTGTCGCGTTCCCTGAATACAAACGTGCTTTAGTACCTACTCAAACACTTGCAGATGACCCTGCCTGGACACGATTTATAGCTTAATTCTGTTGATCGTAAACACACTTAAACTTCACTAACCAACCTATCTGCACATATAGTGGAGCATACGATTATATTTTCTGACGAGCTCTTCTAACACAGGTTTACATCTAACATAAATATGTCATACCTTCAGACAAATATAAAAAGTATTCTTGCCACCTAGACAGCATGACCGAGTGCAGGTAATCAAGCAACAGCCATGTCCTTCAGTTTGTAAATCAATCATCTGCCTAGCCTTTTCCCAACTATGTTGGGGTTGGCTTCCAGTCTAACCGGCTGCAGCTAAGTACTAGTATTTTATATGGAATGACTGCCTATCAGACCTCCACAACCCAGTTACTGGGTAATACGATACCCTTTGGTAAGACTGATTATCTGACTTTCGGGCTTCTGACGAGCCGTAACGACTGTCTAAGATCTAGGAAAGACAGTCGAGACCAACGGATTAACGTGCTTTCCAAGGCACACTAAACCATAAATAATTTAAGAATCGTCTCCTCAAAACAACGTACCTCTAGGCAACATGACCGAATGCGGGTAGTCCAATAGCAACTGTACAACAGCCGTGTGGCCTCCCTTAGCCGCCTCGATGAGCATTGTGGAGTTGTCTTTCAGTTTGCGGAACGGGTCCGCATCACACGCCAGCAGGAACTTAACAACGTCAACATGGCCGCCCGCGCACGCGAGAGATAAGGGTGTGTGGTCGCCAAGGGCGGTCATGCGGTTTACGTCTGCGCCCTGTGAAAAAAACAAAATTTTGTGTTGTTCTACAAAGAAAAAGATCAAAGCATAATTTACAGTGGTTACTCAGAAAGATAAAACCATATAGTTGGCCATTCCAAAGTGTAGCAGGTTTCTATGGAGAAGTACAGGCAAAAAATTCCGTGGATACTCTTTAAACTAGTATTGTAAGATAATAGTACATTATGGTACAAGTGTGTAATGTTGGTGATTACCGCTGAGGCGCCATTGAGACCCGAGCCGTCAGGTGAGGGTCTTAAGAGAGCCGAGGACGGTAATCATCAATACACACGTGTACCATACGACGTTTTTCAACACAATTGCGAGGAAAAAACAAATATGTATTGCATAAATCGTTTAATTATTAAAACAATTGGTGAATGTACAATTTTCAAAACGATATTGGATTGTTTTTGATGGCAATTTCACAGTTTGTGTTACATTGGTACTTGCCACTTCTTTAGTACCTTCATTTACTTCTTGTGTAAATGTCGGCGACAAAGGTAAATCATACAAATTACTGGAAGGAGAGGGCACCAAATAACTCACGCTAGTAGATGTACATGGTTGTGGTTCGGGGCAAAACTTTTTTGCCTTTGGCTCCAAATTAATGGCTTGCGTTATTTTGTCATTGATTTTTGCTTTGTTATGAATTGAGTCTTCTATGTACGATTCAGCGATTGCGTCAGAACGCCATCCACCATGTCGCTTCAAAGTTAGTATATCAGCCCCCAAATCAGCCAACATTGTAGCCGACGTTCTTCTAAAACTGTGTCCAGTGTAAAAATCGGCCTCAGGCAAACCTAAATACTTCGCTATTTCTCTTGGCATATTACCAAATTTGTTAATACCGATTGTTTGTGCAGTACATTTTCCTTTCTGAAAGTTTTGGAAAAAGCGGTCATTCTTTGTTTTTGTTGAACGGAGATCTTGGTATTTTTTCACTATTTCACGAAACGTTCCTTGGATTGTAAAAGATCGTGGAATCTGTGGGTTTTAGTCTGGGTAACTTTGACAAGAAGCATATCTCCGTGGATTTCTACATCTTTTGTTGTAATATTGTACAGCTCTTGTCGTCTACAAGCACCAGTAACACCGAATATTAAGGCAACCTGCAAAGAAATCAATTAATTAGTTCTAAGAAATTATGCTAAAGTTACACACTTGTATATTGTAGATTCGTTTCCATTAAAAATATGAAACGTACCTTTGTTGCTAGATACTGACTATCCGGAGCCTCATTCAAAAACTTTTCAACGTCGGCTGGTGACAAAACTTTAGATTTCCGACCAATATATCCATCCGAGCGTCTCTTCAAAAATGCCATCAGGTTACAGTACGTTTTGATATCAACACCATGTTTGAGCTTAACCATGCTTCTTAACATGGAATAGATGCACCACAGGGAGCTAGGTTTGTATGTATTGGCGAGTTCAGAGAAATACGCCAAAAACACATTTTCAGAAAATGACTGGGTTTTTTTGTTGCTCTTCCATTGCAGGAAACTATCGTAAGCAGCTAAATACTTTTCTCTAGATTTTGCAGGTATTAGGCTTTCGTTTGCATTTTGTGCTGCATTTAGTATTTCTGGCGGGGTTAAATCAATCAATTGTTCATCTTCTGTACTAAAACCTGACATTTTTATAATTATTTACCACACAGCAACAAATGCGATACAAACAAAATATGAAAATTAGGGGAAAATTGGGAAATGGCGCGCAATTTTTTTTTTTTGCACGCGCCAAATGTAAGTTGATTGATTACAGCCATACAGCCTACTTCAAAATGATAATTTTTGTGATAAAATGCATATATTTTATAAGAAATTATTGTGAATTATAAATAATTTGATAATAATAAATGTTTTTTCGTCTTAATTAGGGACACATTTATTTATTTCAAAAATGTAAATAGATTTTCGGTGGCATAAAACCTCTTTGTTGTTACAAAAAAAAAAAAAAAACTGTATTACCCGGTTAAATTGAAAATGCTCTGTTTACTCGCATATAATTTGCAGTTAGGTACTAACTTAACTTTGTAGGGATCATTCTATTATGCACTAGTGTGTAATATTATTATGCACGTGTATGTTATAGTTCGGTTTATGGCCCTAAGAACGATATAATAAGGCTCACTTTACGAGCAAGTGTGTTGAAATAGTACATTATGGTACAAGTGTGTAATGTTGGTGATTACCGCTGAGGCGCCATTGAGACCCGAGCCGTCAGGTGAGGGTCTTAAGAGAGCCGAGGACGGTAATCATCAATACACACGTGTATCATACGACGTTTTTCAACACACTTGCGAGGAAAAAACAAATATGTATTGCATAAATCGTTTAATTATTAAAACAATTGGTGAATGTACAATTTTCAAAACGATATTGGATTGTTTTTGATGGCAATTTCACAGTTTGTGTTACATTGGTACTTGCCACTTCTTTAGTACCTTCATTTACTTCTTGTGTAAATGTCGGCGACAAAGGTAAATCATACAAATTACTGGAAGGAGAGGGCACCAAATAACTCACGCTAGTAGATGTACATGGTTGTGGTTCGGGGCAAAACTTTTTTGCCTTTGGCTCCAAATTAATGGCTTGCGTTACTTTGTCATTGATTTTTGCTTTGTTATGAATTGTGTCGTCTATGTACGATTCAGCGATTGCGTCAGAACGCCATCCACCATGTCGCTTCAAAGTTAGTATATCAGCCCCCGAATCAGCCAACATTGTAGCCGACGTTCTTCTAAAACTGTGTCCAGTGTAAAAATCGGCCTCAGGCAAACCTAAATACTTCGCTATTTCTCTTGGCATATTACCAAATTTGTTAATACCGATTGTTTGTGCAGTACATTTTCCTTTCTGAAAGTTTTGGAAAAAGCGGTCATTCTTTGTTTTTGTTGAACGGAGATCTTGGTATTTTTTCACTATTTCACGAAACGTTCCTTGGATTGTAAAAGATCGTGGAATCTTGGTTTTAGTCTGGGTAATTTTGACAAGAAGCATATCTCCGTGGATTTCTACATCTTTTGTTGTAATATTGTACAGCTCTTGTCGTCTACAAGCACCAGTAACACCGAATATTAAGGCAACCTGCAAAGAAATCAATTAATTAGTTCTAAGAAATTATGCTAAAGTTACACACTTGTATATTGTAGATTCGTTTCGATTAAAAATATGAAACGTACCTTTGTTGCTAGATACTGACTATCCGGAGCCTCATTCAAAAACTTTTCAACGTCGGCTGGTGACAAAACTTTAGATTTCCGACCAATATATCCATCCGAGCGTCTCTTCAAAAATGCCATCAGGTTACAGTACGTTTTGATATCAACACCATGTTTGAGCTTAACCATGCTTCTTAACATGGAATAGATGCACCACAGGGAGCTAGGTTTGTGTGTATTGGCGAGTTCAGAGAAATACGCCAAAAACACATTTTCAGAAAATGACTGGGTTTTTTTGTTGCTCTTCCATTGCAGGAAACTATCGTAAGCAGCTAAATACTTTTCTCTAGATTTTGCAGGTATTAGGCTTTCGTTTGCATTTTGTGCTGCATTTAGTATTTCTGGCGGGGTTAAATCAATCAATTGTTCATCTTCTGTACTAAAACCTGACATTTTTATAATTATTTACCACACAGCAACAAATGCGATACAAACAAAATATGAAAATTAGGGGAAAATTGGGAAATGGCGCGCAATTTTTTTTTTTTGCACGCGCCAAATGTAAGTTGATTGATTACAGCCATACAGCCTACTTCAAAATGATAATTTTTGTGATAAAATGCAAATATTTTATAAGAAATTATTGTGAATTATAAATAATTTGATAATAATAAATGTTTTTTCGTCTTAATTAGGGACACATTTATTTATTTCAAAAATGTAAATAGATTTTCGGTGGCATAAAACCTCTTTGTTGTTACAAAAAAAAAAAAAAAAACTGTATTACCCGGTTAAATTGAAAATGCTCTGTTTACTCGCATATAATTTGCAGTTAGGTACTAACTTAACTTTGTAGGGATCATTCTATTATGCACTAGTGTGTAATATTATTATGCACGTGTATGTTATAGTTCGGTTTATGGCCCTAAGAACGATATAATAAGGCTCACTTTACGAGCAAGTGTGTTGAAATATTAGTTATATAATTTATTTTGATGTTTGTTTGTTTAATTATATGTGAGAATGATGTTACACAACGTGCATGTTCAAAACGCCCCTCGTATTATTCCATAGGTTACCGTGTTTGAAACGCAAGCGTTCCGTATAGCTAATATATAAAAAAAACGGAAACAAGATTCAAGACTATATTATAAACAACCAAGAAAATTAAACTATATATCTCAGTGACACTGTGTTTCAGAACGAACACGGTACACGACTATATCATTCTTACAAGAATTTTATCCTATTGTATTATAGGTAATTATTTTCTTAGCTGTAACATAATTTTTAATTCCGTTTGTCCCTTGAGTCCGAAAGAAGGAAATTACGCTAAATCATTTGATTACATAATCCCACTGCTGGGACTCTGGCCTCCTCTCGGTGAGAGGGAGTGGGGCTGTAATCTTGGAATTTTCGATTCTAGGATATGGCGGTTTCCTCACGATGTTTTCTTTCACCGTTCTGAGAGCAATGGTGATTGAAATAATATTCACAAAGTAAAGCACCTGTGTGGGTTGGAACTTGCGACTTACAACTCGTAAGTCGCAGCCAATACCGCTGGGCCACCATTCCTCTTGATTATCATAAACAAACTAGTACACTTCTATTTTCACAAATTCTTTCCAGCTAAAACACTAGGAACTGGTAACAGTTTTATGGTCGACAGGCCTGTTGGTCTAGTGGTTAGTGACCCTGACTGCTATGCCGGAGGTCGTGGGTTCGATTCCCACCCAGGACAAATGTTTGTGTGATGAGCACGATCATTTGTTCTGTGTCTGGGTGTAATTTATCTATAATATGTATGTATTTAGAAATATATAAGTATGTTTTTCATTTGTCTAGTACCCATAACACAAGCTCTGCTTAGCTTGGGACTAGATGGCGTTGTGTGATAGTTGTGGAATATTAGTATTATTGTTAACATTTCTCGGGACCCTGAGATCCTTTGGAAGGCGTACGAGGGGCCGAAGCCAACTCGCAGAGGCCCCTTAGACAATTTTCATTTTAAATGATTAGGGGGCACCAGCCGACGATTGTCCCTGTATGCACCTATGCAAGTGCACCCAAGGACAGTCCCCGGTTGGAGCAGTACTGTTACAGAATATGGAAATAAAACAAATTAGGCTATGGGTTTGGATGGCTACAGTGGATTGGTAACCGTAACTATGTAAGAACTATAGCCCCTGCCTGATCAATGTTTTGTTTACACAGATAAAATGGCAGGGGGTGACTTGCACACTCAATAATGGGCCCCCGGAAACCGTCGCTGGCACATAGTGCCGCAGCGACAAGGGAGCAACTTAGTATTATTTATTATTATGGTGTTCTAAATCTTAGGGCCGGAACAAAAGCTCGGTACCTTCCCGACGAGGAACTGCACGGTGCAGACGTGTCCGGCGCGACAGGCCTTCATGAGCGGCGTGCGGCCGCCCTCGCTCTCGTGCTCCAGCTCGGCGCCGGCGCGCAGCAGCAGGTCGGCCACGTCCGTGTGTCCGTTCTCGCACGCGTACGTCAGCGCCGTGTCGCCCGTCTGCGTCTGCGCGTTCACGTCCGCGCCCGCGTTTAGTAGGTAGCTGTGGAAGAATGGACTATTTAAACCTCGTGTACTATCGTACAGTCAGTACCCTGAATTACCGGACCCCTTCTACACAAAAGAAATGAGGAACAGGGGTCAGGTAATAGAGGGCACTAACTGTACTAGTTATTTTTTACCTCAGATCACAGTTATTTTAAAAGTAATGCAAACTACTGTGTTATTTATTCTTATTGCAATAAGGTTGCTGATGAATTGCTGCTTAGGTTGCCGTCAGAGGTAAAATAATTAAAGGGACTGATCAATCTGAACAATATAAAGGTATAGTAGGGAGTTTCTTACAAAGAATACTAAACGACTCGAGTTGATACAGTGACGATCCCTTTCCGAGTTTTGTGTGCTATTAACTTAGATGTGCGTCAGATCAATTGGACAGGATGCGTACGACGCACGACCCGAAGTAACTTTAGTTTCAAAGATTTGCTGCTTATACTTGTCTCGAGGCGATAAAACCCTGCCCCTAACAGAACTAGTAATTCTTGACTGTAGTTAATTCAGAACAGAAGAATATAAATAATTGTCTTCAAAATGAGTCTACTTCAAAACAACCTACCAATACTATAATGTGAAAATTTGGATGTGTCTTACTCAATCACGCAATAACAGTGAGATTTGGATGACATTAGACACACAGATGGTTCAGAACCTGGATTAACACATAGTATACCTTGTCCCCGTGGGATAATTTCCGACATCCACGCGAGGGAAACCTCTGACAAAAGCCAGCTACTGAATAAATTAAGACAGTATTAGGTACTGACCGCACAAGCTCCAGATGGCCCTCCTGCGAGGCCTCCATGAGCGGCGTGGAGGCGCCCAGCTCGGCGTCGGCGCCGGCCTTGATGAGGAAGTCGGCCACCTCCAGGAAGCCGCCGCAGCACGCCAGCGTCAGCGCCGTCTCCTGCGTCTCCTCCGTCTGCGCGTTGATCGACGCGCCCTGGCCCAGCAGGAGCGCCACCATCTCCTCGTGACCTTACCACAAACCATTTGTATATATTAACTTTATGTCATTTAAGGTGTACCTATAGGACATCTAGGGGGGCATAATGCCCTAGGCGTACCCTACGAGTCAAACAAGAGTGGTAGAGAAATAGAAAGCCAATAATGAGTGAGACGACAACTCGTTTTTGAATACAGATTAACTGTTTTTTTTTTCTACCAGCTCTATATACGAGCTTCTTCAAGCAATTATAGCTTTCAAATCTTATGCTCACTTACAAAATTTCAGACAACGATTATAATCACAACAACCATACAATATATCCTAGCACGTTTTATGAATAAATATGGTCAAGCATTATAAACGAAAGTAATGTGCAGACGCGAGACACCGCCCATAAAAAAATTGTCACATTACAAAAATCTTAGGTGAAGTTCGACAAAAGAATTTCCCACGCCAACACACAAAATAAAATACGGCACACTTGTCTTCATACCTTCTCTAGCGGCTTCCATAAGTGGCGTATAACCTTCATCGTTAACCTCTTCGATATTGGCCCCTCGTTCTAGCAGCAACATTGCTAATTCAACATGGCCGCCGCACGCCGCCAACGTTAGCGGTGATTCGAAACTGTCTGTTGGCATGTTCACCTAAACAAACAAAAATTTGAATAAAGTAACAAAATATTTCACCAAGAAAATTATAATGAAAACAAAAATATGCTTTAAAGATCCAGTTAATATTACGGAAAACAAACAGAAAAATAAATCATATGAGGATTGTTACTCGTCCTCAATAGGTAGATACGGTTCAGGATGCAACTGATTTTGTAACGAGTTGAAGTGTCCTTAAATTGTAATAGCCAATCAGTAAAGTGGAGGGTGAAAACGACGATTTCTAGTACCTCGATGCGTCACGATTTAGCGAGCCTCAGATGCTGCAAATGATTTTGTATAAACTGTTTGTACGGACGCAATATTCCTCAATTTTGTTATCCCAAATGTCTTCAAGATACAAGAAGAAGTCAGAGGCGGTATACTTGGATAACCAGTCAAGACACGTGCCATAAATACTACTACGTAATCAGCCTATAATGTTTGTCGAATGCAAAGTCATAAGACTCCTCTCGATGAGAGGGAGTAGGCCGTAATTCACCACGCTCACCCATATAACTATGTGTGTAGTGTACTACTACTACTATAAAAATCAGCTTTAAAAAAACTGTCAATTCGATGGAAGAAGATGATAACAATTTACGCTGTAAGAGTCAGATGAACATATCAACAAATTCTCAATTTTACAGGAGAGCTAAAATGTGAAAAGCCCCTACTCACCACACCCCACCTCTTCACGTTTTACCAGCTTTATATAAGAGATACTACAATTGCCTTACGAAAATTTCTCTCATTTCATTCCAGCCGGCGTAGCATGACCAATTCTATATCTATTCTACCAAGAACAAATAAAGTTCCTAATGGATTTGATTTCTGTAAAAATGTTTCTATCTCATCAGAAAAATAGTCATAATTGACATCGTATTTTTGTCGACTGAAGAATAGAAACATCTCTTCTTTTCAGTTTTACACAATTTTTCTACGATACAATCTATCATTTTGTCTTCTCTTCCGTCGACAAATTCCGTTTCTATGGCGGTCACGCTACGCGTGCTGTAAAATTGAGAAAATGTAGATACGTTCATTGGATTCTTATATCGCGAATTAGAGTGTGTGTTATATAAAGTGTTGCTCACACTGACCTGCGCGCCCGAGTCCAACAACAGCCGCGCCACCTCCACGTGGCCGTCCATGCTGGCCTCCATGAGCGCCGTGTGTTATATAAAGTGTTGCTCACACTGACCTGCGCGCCCGAGTCCAACAACAGCCGCGCCACCTCCACGTGGCCGTCCATGCTGGCCTCCATGAGCGCCGTGTGTTATATAAAGTGTTGCTCACACTGACCTGCGCGCCCGAGTCCAACAACAGCCGCGCCACCTCCACGTGGCCGTCCATGCTGGCCTCCATGAGCGCCGTGTGTTATATAAAGTGTTGCTCACACTGACCTGCGCGCCCGAGTCCAACAACAGCCGCGCCACCTCCACGTGGCCGTCCATGCTGGCCTCCATGAGCGCCGTGTGTTATATAAAGTGTTGCTCACACTGACCTGCGCGCCCGAGTCCAACAACAGCCGCGCCACCTCCACGTGGCCGTCCATGCTGGCCTCCATGAGCGCCGTGTGTTATATAAAGTGTTGCTCACACTGACCTGCGCGCCCGAGTCCAACAACAGCCGCGCCACCTCCACGTGGCCGTCCATGCTGGCCTCCATGAGCGCCGTGTGTTATATAAAGTGTTGCTCACACTGACCTGCGCGCCCGAGTCCAACAACAGCCGCGCCACCTCCACGTGGCCGTCCATGCTGGCCTCCATGAGCGCCGTGTGTTATATAAAGTGTTGCTCACACTGACCTGCGCGCCCGAGTCCAACAACAGCCGCGCCACCTCCACGTGGCCGTCCATGCTGGCCTCCATGAGCGCCGTGTGTTATATAAAGTGTTGCTCACACTGACCTGCGCGCCCGAGTCCAACAACAGCCGCGCCACCTCCACGTGGCCGTCCATGCTGGCCTCCATGAGCGCCGTGTGTTATATAAAGTGTTGCTCACACTGACCTGCGCGCCCGAGTCCAACAACAGCCGCGCCACCTCCACGTGGCCGTCCATGCTGGCCTCCATGAGCGCCGTGTGTTATATAAAGTGTTGCTCACACTGACCTGCGCGCCCGAGTCCAACAACAGCCGCGCCACCTCCACGTGGCCGTCCATGCTGGCCTCCATGAGCGCCGTGTGTTATATAAAGTGTTGCTCACACTGACCTGCGCGCCCGAGTCCAACAACAGCCGCGCCACCTCCACGTGGCCGTCCATGCTGGCCTCCATGAGCGCCGTGTGCATCTCGTCGGTCTTGTGCTCTCGGTCGGCGCCGGCCGCCAGCAGGAAGCGCACCATGTCCAGGTGGCCCTTGTAGCACGCCAGCGTCAGCGCCGACTCCTTGAACTCGTTCGAGTGCGTGTTGATGCCGGCGCCGTGCTCTAGTAGGATCTTAGCCACGCCCACGTGACCGGCTGATGCCGCCTGGTTGGACCGAAAGAAGATCGTGTTACTGATGTTTTAAAGTTGAAGTTTTGATGGCACAAAGATAAGCTAGCACTTGGAACATTTTACTACTGAAAACTTTATGTCCACGGATGCAAAAACGCGGTTTGTTTACAAATAAATAAATACACTTTTTACTGCGTCTGATAAGATAACACCACATTCGCACGGACGAAAAATATCGCTATGAGATTTTAGTACACACTGGATTTCAAATTCTCAGCGTTGACCGAGCATTAAGAATCCCATCCAGTACATCTCAGCGCCTCGATAAAACACAGTTGTATTTTCAACTCTCTGCATTAAGCAGTGCGCTGAAAATACCGTGCGCGAAAAAAATCCCGCTGCGATATTTTTACGTACGTGCAGACGTGTTTTAATTGGTAAAAAATGTATAAGGATTTTTTTTTGTGATAATTTGACTAAAGCAAACACAATTTGTCACCCTGGTGTAGATTTGAATCTCAGAATAAACTAGGACTTACTTTTTTATACTGTATTCTCTCGGTTAGTATAGAATGAAATGCAAATGAAAATGTGCGATTGCACTTATCTCACTAATCACACAAATTAAATGTAATCTACGAAATAGCTGTGTGAAAACAAAACATGTAACTTATGAATCATTGGAGCTGGATTCGCGATAAATACGGAATGTAACTATGCAACGGTTATCTGTCAATACATTGTATAGTTTCAGATCAGTGTCGTGCTATGTATGTGGGCAAAGTGTACTACATCCACTTTATCCACCTTAGGCAAAGGATTTTTGACTTTAAGTTAATGGAATAATTTCAACATTTAGAGAAAACATGTATGCCTGCTGAAGAGTAAGTAACAGCAGCCAAACAGTAGGCAAATTTCAATTGTGAACCATTAAATCCTGATAGAAGCTACATTCAAGTACGCATTGCGGCATACTAAACCATTAGTTCGGCTACAGAACTTAGGCGAATTCGCCCACGGTGACAAGTACACTACAAGGATATTATTAGGGATACTGCAGTGATCTAGCGTCTAGGCGACAACCATGGCCCCCATACCTTCACACACACATTCACTCACCCTCCACGCACACGCACGCACTCACGCACACATACACCCACTTATTTATACGACAACTATTATTAATAAATGGGGAATTATAAAACGAGCGATTAAAAAAAAGCTTAAAAGTAAGCGAAAAATTAACTAAACTAACGACGAATATTGATTAATAATAAAATCCAGAACGAGCTTACAAAAAGTGGATTGTGATTGATCCATTTAATATATTAAAATTTTATCCGAGCGACTACATTACTAAGTGAGCGACTGGAAATACAGAGAGGGTAATTTCAATATTAAGATAGAATCGATTTTTCTAAGTGAGGTTATACATAACGAACTACTAAAAAGTTCACTTTGAGAAAAGTTTTGTAAGCTGCTTTATTAATGATTATTGGATACTGATATTCTATTTGAGGGCTTATGTTTTTTATTTTGATACATTTTTAATGAAAACTACAGATTGCTAAATGCGCGCGAATTCGAATGGGGGCGGGGCGACGAATCGTTGCAGTCAGGTGAGTTGGGCTGCGGACCAATAGCGTTGCGTGTTTTGATGTTTTTATTTTTGTTAGTTGACTGAAGCGTCTTATTTTATTTTTGTTCATTTGATTTAAGTAAATGCATACTACTTTATTTTTACGGAGTATATTGTTTTATTTAATTACCCTTAAATTTCAATAATAAAATTTCTTAGCTAATAGAATAGTGTTTCTTCAAATAGTTATTTCATATTATTTTTTTTTTAATGTGAGCTCCTTATACTCTGCTCATTAGTGTATTTTTCAAAGTGGTTTTTGTATTCGAAACACTTCATTTAAGATAAAATGCCGCTCAGTATAAAAAATACATTTGCCAAATATTGAAAAAAATGCAGGACGTAACGTTGACACTCAAACAAATATTAAGTCGCTCAAATATTATGAAGCTGCTCATTTTGTATTTTAAGTAACTCAAATTAATGTTTGTAAGATACTGTTCTGTTGATTTCTCGTCACTTACAGTCAGTCGCTCACTTAGTAATTATATAACCCAAATTAATTAATTTTGACACTTAAAATTGTAATTTACAGTCACTCGTTTTATTGCTACCCTTAATAAATGTTTAGTTCTAGTTTTATTATTTCTGTGGCCTGGTGCTAAAAGGGCCAAACTGCAGCCTATTTATCATTAATTTTTTTTTACTTATCTGTATGAAAGCGCACACTACATTGCCCTGTTTTACATTGTAACTTTTGAAAGATTGTTGGTAAACTAACGCCCTTTTAGCACAAAAAATATCATAGATTTTCAATAAACTGGTATTACAATCTCGTTCCATACAAAAACGTACTTTGGCCCTTTTAGCACCAGGCCACAGATTTAAATGTGTATGTCTAGTTTCTATAAGTTTAATCAAAATTGTTATTAAAATGAATTCAGTTGTCTTTCGCTTCTGGGGTGGGCGCTAATATTTGCGAGACACTTGCTTAACAAACACAAAATTGTATTGTTTTTTTTTTGTTCCAATAAATTTACTTATGGATAATGCTTATTGCAATTAAGTGCCATCGTTTTGACGTGGCAACCATGACCGATGCTGATCGCAATTGAGTACCACTGTTCTGACATGTGTCGTTCTAACGTTCAACTTCCCAGTTAGAATTTGCACATACAAGCTGAATGGATTTTCCCCATCGACAAAACTTTCATCCTCAATTTGACCCTTTAACTGAGCCAGTAACATAGGCTGTGTTTTGTCTGTAAGTGAATGAAGCTTTTTTTTTTGTGGGACATCTCGTAGTTAACCTGAAACGATTCTTACTACTTAAACGGATGGTAGCTCGGCGAGTTCTAAAAAGTTACCTTTTTAGGCCTCCAGTCGGGGCTACCCCGAGGGGGGTACGAACCTCGGCTTAGGCAATCACTGGTGGGGGGACAGCAAGGGACTGGCTGGATCTGGGTTAAATTATTTAGGGACTAATTTAAAGCTAAAGGCTCAGCATCACGGGCTGGCTCTTGCAAGGGTCGGGAGGGACTATTAAGTCGGGGTCGCAATGTCGGTACGGTTTGTGTCTGTGTGGTTTGCTCACTGTACTGGTCTCTTTTTTTTTGACTCTCCTGGAGGAGAGTAGTGGGATCGTCAGGATCGGATAGAACGTGAGTGAATGAAGCGTAGTTTACCTCCATAAGAGGCGTGTGTCCGTTCTCGTTGTGGTCCTCGACGTTGGCGCCGCTCTCGAGCAGCGCGCGCACGCACTCCTCGTGGCCGCCGGCGCACGCGTACATGAGCGGCGTGTTGCCGGAGCCCGACACGGCGTTGACGTCGGCCTGGTGCGCGATCAGCAGCCGGACGATGTCCACGTGACCCGCGCTCGCCGCCTCCATCAAGGGTGTGCAGTCTCCCTGTGGAGGGAAGTTTCCTTCAGACACGTGTTGGTGCGGAGTTTGTTTAGTTATTTAATACTTCAAGCACAGAAACAAACATTTCCACAGTTACATTTAAGTCCCATATAATAGGGGGCGAGCATTACCATCCAAGCAGAGTGGTACTCAGAAATTCCAGATAGAAAAATCCAAATAACACACACTATTGCCGACCTGGGTCCCGAAGGAAATGAACTCAGGAACATGTGCAGCAGTAACACTTGCGACCATTAGACCAATGATTCGATTAGAAACGAGTCGATTCTTCTCATGTAAAACACTGAAAAGTGGTAAAGGGTGTGCATTCTCAATTTGTCTTTAGTTTTTAGCCGGCTGCGCGAGAGCAAAGACAGGGTTGTGTTTTTCAAGTGTATTATGTATCTAGGTTACATACAATATATAATTGAACTGAAATAACTGGACTCGCAATAAACTGGTCAGAAAATGAGTTTGGAACTTTTGAGATTGTTCATTTTTTTAATTTTAGCTTATAAAGTAGGTACTGATTCAGACACTACTAAGAATATATCATTATTCAGTTTCAAAATTAGGCATAGCATTAACAAAATGTACATATTTCTATGCTAGAAATACTGGTATTCGAATTCAAAAAGATTTAGCATTTAGTTACCTTGATGCCGCGGTCCTCTACACTCGCGTGCATGGCTAGCAGCACCTGAGCGAGCTCGTAGTATCCCGCGGAGCATGCGAGCGAGAGCAGCGACTCGCCCTCCTCTGTGGTCTCGTGCACGGAGCGGCCCTCCGTCAGCAGCTTGCGGACGGTTCCCACGTCGCCGTCCGAGCACGCCTCCGCCAGCGACGGCGCGCCGTCCGCGCCCACCGACGACGCCACCGTCGGCGTGCTCCCCGTGGCACTTGACCCGCATTGTTGACTAAAACAATTACCGTCACAGAATATCAACTCTTGAAGGACAGAGCCATAAATGGAAGGCGATACTAAAATCAATCAGATAAGATCAAAGCTTAAAAAAATCATTGTCACGAGACGGTCTCATCGAATTGACGGAAGTCGTCAACTCGAGAGGCTTCCCGCTCGCACACAAAGGTTACTCAATTCTCGGATTATCATCATTGAAAATGAAGCCTAACCTGAACTTCAAAGCTTAGGGAAAACACATTTATATTTAGTAAACACAGATTTTTTAAGAAAGATGATAGATAACATAGCACGTGTTCTGCAAATGCGGTGTTCTGTTACCGTAGCCGGTAAATAATTGATGACGATGCGTTATAACATTCAATCGATAAATAATTGGCTTTAGTGAATTGGAACGAGTTAGCAAGCTATCATTATTTTATTCATAAAAAAAAACCCCGGTAGGGATTTTACGGCTTGTTTTCAACAACAGAGTACAAATCAAAACAGTGATAACATATTATGATAGTTTATATTTTTTATAACGGTAAATAAATACTGTGAACTGTGACGTAATAGGAAAAACGAATATGTTAAACAGGGAAACTGTTTCGATGAATGAAGTGAAAACATTATGGTGAAAGGAGAAATCGTGACGCAACGTTTGGTATTTAAAGATCAAATGCTGACCAAATTAGGAGCCTACAAGATATTGAGGGGTAATCATAATTATAACCTATTCAGAATAATGACTAATGAACAGTTAGAATTTGATCGGATAATTTATATTCAGAGTCGTGTCTCTGACATTCGTGTAACAAATACTTTGAAATAATCGCCGAGATTTTTTTATTACAGCTTTCGTGAGACACATTCATGTTTATTTTTGTAAGAACTTACTCACATGAACGTTTTGGGATTGCCCGAGTAGTTGCTAATAACTCGCGTGATCAGCTCGCGATTGGGCAATCCCGACACACGCAGATAAATAAAACTGTAAACATTACTAAGAAATACAAAGGTGCTTACTGATTTGCTCGATGTTTTGACAAGTACAGCCAAAATGTGAAGTAACAAACAGTTGTACTTAGTGTTAGTGTTACATAAACTGCGTCCAACAAATGTTAAATGTGCGTACGCCAGCCCGCATGTGGAGACACCGAGCATTCTTCAACTGTTTACACGATGATGTGTGCGAGCCATGTGTAGAACGTGAACAGCTCTCCTTAATGCAGATCTTGTCTTAATGCGCTTTTAGCGGCCTTCGACTAAGCTCAAGTGATACAACTGTTAAGCGTGGTGGTCAAGTTGGAATAATAAATACTATTACGTGCAAATATGGACTACTTATGGAAATACAAGTTCGTTCTGGATCGTTATCAACACCTATTTCACAAAAAAGTATAAACCATTGATATTGTTTCATAAAGATTACTCCTAGAATAAACTTGTTGTTACCTGTCCCTTATAAATTATTATTGTTCTATTCTTTTCTACCCTGTACAACTTCTGTAACAATGATATTGCAATATAAAACTGACAATGCTATTTTTAACATGGGTGTGTCCTACTTTCCTTAGTTCCACACTTCACCTTTTAAAGGCAACTAGGTTATCCGTATTTTTACTACTGAACCAAAATTGGGGCAGGTCGTCTAAAAGAATTGTTGAATGTGTTTTCCAGACTGATACCATAGACGACAGTCCCTAGACGTCTAAGAATAACTGTTACAGTTTTAATTTACTGACCAACCTTAAAAGAGGTTAGATTATATGTATGATCGAGGTTAAGAAGATTGTTTGACGAGATTTAGTGTTTGAATCGTATTTAACGTACAGAATCTAGATACAAGGATGGTCTAGACAAGGATTTATGTAACACATGTGATTAGTCGGCTGCGCTCTCCGGATGAATCATTTGCAGTGGACTTCGCCAGTCAACATGTTAAATGAAAACATGCGACGCACAATGGCACTGAAGGGTCTCGTATTATTAAATGTGTTGTCTTTTGACTTACTTATGGTGTATTTTACTTTATAAAACACTACGTTTACTGAGCACAAGATTAGTTCAGATGTATTAATTGAAACGAAGTTTGAGCAAGATGTCTTCTAGAAATCTAGACTTCTTAACGACCTTGAGCACTCCATTACAGTATGATAATAATTTAATTTCAACCCGCATTAGGTTCGCTTCTTTAAATTGCTACATTTTATTCAATTCGGATTGGAAACACTGAAATCATCTTGTTTTAAAACATCATTAATTTTTTTCATGTAAAAGGGGGTTTTAAAATAAATTTAAGTGAATAAATATCATTTATCACCAATTCTTGAAACTGTTATTAAATCTATTTCAAATGAATGGAACTTTTAATGGGTATGAGTAAATCGTTATATGGAGGATTAGGAACAGAGAAAACCAAAAGAAGAAAACTAAACCATGATTACTAGTCTATAACTAAATGTTATTGGCCTTAACCGTTTCTTCTTTACATAGTATAAAACAGAGTCGCATTTCGTGTATATACGGTTAGATCTTTTAAACGCATTTAAGAGGAAGGTTTGTATGTGTAATACGCGGGTGAAGCCGTTGGCAAACGCTAGTATCGAAAACCAAAATCATAAATAAATTAAACTCGTAATAAGTAAACCCAGTCATACTTTTTGTCTTGATGGTGGTGTCGGTGGTGCGGCGGTGGCTGGTCGCTGCGCATCCGCGTCAGTGCGGCGGCGGCTTCGTCCAGCGCGCACGACACCGACGACGTCAGGCGCCGCAGCACCTCCGGGTCGGCGAGGTGCTTGCCCTCGCCGGATAGCTTGCCGATGCCTGCAGGGAAAGCTAGGGGTGAATTATTTGGGTACTTTGTGGTAGACTACTTCATATACCTTGTAAGTTTAAGGTGAAAACTTCAGGGTAGCCCTCGAAATTGAAATTTTATTACGTTTATTGCAATTAGTAAGTGAGTGCAAGGCCAAGCTTTATGTTGAACGAAATAAGATTCCCGACCGTAACAAATATGGCTTTTTTATAACTATAGTAGTTTAAATAATTAAAGAGTGACTATTTCATGAGAGTAATTCAAACGACCTGCAAAATGGCAAAAAACGTAAGGAAATTTGAATTTCGGGTGGAGCCTTAACAGTTGAGTAGACGATGGACAATTTGTCCGCGACGATAGAACGTAAGGAAATAAATCTATGGAATAACGCACACATAGGACAAATGGATTGCCGCACATTTCTGATATTTCACTGCAACCATTTCTGACCGGGCGGCGGAGAAATATGACACTGCAGGCTTAATCAAGCTTAAAATGGCATTTGGACTTTGGCACATGGAAAAACCGCAGTATGAAAAAGCTCTTGCAGTAAACTGTATTTTATTCTTCCTGATTGTCAATCAACCGTACATTATCCAGTACAGGGACATAATATGACAGCCAGTATGTATGCCAGTATGACATTATACGTCTCATTACAAAACGCGATCGAGCTTTCGTTCGAGCTAAAGCTCTGAGCCAGTTTAAGCTTGATCAACTTTATTTCGATGTGGGTAAAGTTCTTATACGTGGTACGGCCTACGTGGTCAGTTTAAAAAAAAATAACTGTTTCACATTTCTATACATATTAGGTTCTTAATTCAAAAACTTGCTCTAAATAAAAATCCTGGTTTGCAATAAGAGGGTTAGACCTTGAGAAAAAGACAGGTATCCGCGTGACATGGACAACGCTCTACAGGGCTGATGATTTCTTTCCCAAACCCCGATGTACCATTTTAACTGCCAGTGTTTTGCAAGAGTTTAAAGTCATGACACTGCAATGATAATAGAAACTATAATCTAACCAAAGAGAAACCCTAAGTGCCTGTGATTACCATTAAAATTACATGATTAGGCCACAAATTGCATTACAATGAATGGCTATGACGACCAATGCAGACATGTTTCTCAAGTAAAGCTGGAGTTAGAAAACAAAAATCATAAAGCACAGCATACTCAGCCTCGAACTAGGACATAGGGCTCCTCTCTGTGAGAGGGAAAGATCATAGCACAAATAATTAAAAGTCTCATTGAATACGACCTTAAAAGTGCCTAGTTACTTTACCAATCATTGTCATAACTTTAAATCAGTTAACTGATTGGACAAGGGCAAACACTGTCGGAATGATAGTAATCGCATGTTCGGAAACGCGGCACGTTTTATTTAGCTCTGATAAAAGGTTTATTATGTAAATTATACAAGTGCCCTATTCATAAGTTAATGAGTCAGATCGGTTCACAAAGGCCCGCGAATTGTGAAGCAAAGATCTTGTAAGTGATTCCGGCGCCAATAGGTACACAGATTGTAAGATGCATCAATTAATTAGATAGACGATCGTCTGCCTATAATAACCTGCCTATAGCTAACAGGAGCCAAATGTCCGCACAAAAAGCAAGGCCACTTATGTTGATGTTCTTAAGGGAGACTTCGTCCTTGGAGTGCCATATTTCAGGTGTTTACGTTTTATTTTTTTTAAAGGAAACGAGTAAAGCTTTTTGAGTGCGGTTTTTTTCTTGCTTTTATTCATGATATATAGAACGCTAAAAAAATATATTTTGAGAAAAAAAAAACCAAAATGGCGGCCGTTGCAGCTCCGCGAAAACAAGTCCTCAAATCGCGGGAGGTAAACGGCTGACATCACTGCCCCCTCTTTGTTGATCTGAAACACAAATTCAAAGCATATTATCATTGTGTGACCCTTTGGCCATGGAATGACGGATGGGTTTTTCGTTTAGTACAAATTTCGAAAAATGGCGGCAATTTAAAAAAAAAGATCGTATTTTCGCGCTTTTTTTGCATAAAAAGATAAATAATAAATGCAAAAATGTATCTATCGAAAAAACGATCCGTCATTCCATGGCCAAAGGGTCACACAATGATAATATGCTTTGAATTTGTGTTTCAGATCAACAAAGAGGGGGCAGTGATGTCAGCCGTTTACTTCCCGCGATTTGAGAACTTGTTTTCGCGTAGCTGTATTTTGGGTTTTATTTTTCATAAAAAAAAATTTTTAACGTTCTGTATATCATGAATAAAAGCAAGAAAAAAACCGCACTCAAAAAGCTTTACTCGTTTCCTTTACAAAAAAAAAAAACGTAAACACCTGAAATATGGCACTCCAAGGACGAAGTCTCCCTTAAAAGATGTTCGAGAGATGTAAGTTGGATTAAAGTGTTTCATTCAACCATAACTTGGAATGTTTTGATGGCAATAGCAGCTCCAACTATTTTGTTCTTGGGAAAACCTCCGTTGTTTAATTTATTGCCTTTAAACTTGATTTATATTGCACTTCTCATTGAAATAAATGTCTCGCTCCCTAACTAGACAACATTCCATTTCTCCTAATTAGGATACACTTATGACGTCACTCAGTACTTTTCTCCGATCAATCAACGCATAAACAAAACATCTATCGCAGCTTGATCTGTTATCTCACGCTCAAGTACCTATCTACTCAAGCTAATAAGGCGTCAGATTGTAAATATATATCAATTAAGCATTATAGATCGTGGGAGCTTTGATTAACATTATTATATTACTCTCCTTATTCTAATTGCATAGCAAGCTAAGCGTTAATATCTGAAACTTTGCCAGTATCTACGGCTACCTTTCTCTACAACCGAAATGAGAATGACTAGGACGATTAACTAAATTGCTGAACTTCAAATGATGCAGACCAGATGTGGTAATTCAATAGTTTTTTACCACCATCAATTGAACATATGATTTTTTTCTGTACATCCTAACAATAAACTCTGTGCCTCGTCCAATTCAGTTAAATTATATAGCATGTGGGTATATTGAGCAAGTTCCAAAGATTCTTCGGATACGTAGTCTTAATCCAACTCCTAACAGCATGGATACGTAAACTTGCTCGCTCAAACTTTTAACATAAAGAAGTCAGAGCCCTGAGGATGCTGTTTGAATAAGTTTCATGTTTTTCTTATGTAATATCTAATTAAACAACTTCATAATTAGATAATACATTTATATGGAGTAACAGATGAAAAACATAGCTGAATTAATCGGAAATGATTCGTATTTCAATGCGTGAGAGTTCGTGGAGCAGTGGTGGCCCAGTGGTAACGGTTGAAAATTTCGAGTTTGTAGCTTCAAAACCACACTTGCGCTTTACTTTGTGTAAATTATTTCATCACCGCTGCTCATAATGGCGAACAAAACATTGTGAGGAAACTGGCATGTTCTAGAACCAAAAAGTCGAAGACGTCACATCTAACCCGCACTGGGCCCGCGTGGTGAATTTCAGCCCACACCCTATCGAAGAGAGAAGGTCTGAGAATCCAAGCAGTGGGAACATATAGCTGATTATGTATTTCAATGAAACATAAAGGAACTTAATTTAACCATGGCAAACAAATGTATTGTGAAACATAAATAAGTTTGTGATGAAATAAGTCATTTCTTTCATAACGCGTTGCTCCGCAGACATCAAAGCTTTGGAATATTTAGGCGCATACCGTTATCACGCGGGACGTTATGTGGGATCCCTAATTTAGAAGCCAAACAATCAAACAGTTGTCTGCAAATGAATACTGAATGAACTGACAAACGGAAGCAATCATAACTGTTGCCGGTTTAGGCAGATTCCATATTATGTAACAGTATAAAACTATTAATACGTTCAACAAGATATTGTTTTTGCGTAATTGTTCGTGTTCAAGGTATTCAATGGAGTACAAGATAGCACAATGGGGGCAAAAGGAATGTAACACATTTCATTCAACATTTATCGTACGAGTTTCTCGGCAATTTCCAACTGATTTCTTACTGTGGCAGAATAACTTTAAATGACGATGAGCGCTTCTAGAGCAAACGATTCATCATACATATTCTATGGGTTTGAATAGTTTTAGGAATAGTTATTGTATCCAGAACAATTGATGATTAATTAATTACTAGCTATCACTGAATTGAATGATTCTCTACTACGGATATACTCCCACAGACTTGCGCGAGACGAATTTAATAGAACATTTTTTATGAAAACTATGGAAATAGGATATGGAAACTACTAGAGTTGCGTCGCGCTGTGGCGTCACGCCGATCTGCGGGGATATTTATGCTCTATGAATTGATTTATGAGATTGAATGCCGTGACTACACCATTAGAGATGTAGCTTGCATAAAATCACATCTAATTCAGCTTTAAACGTGGCATTTTAAATACTCTAATAAATCCGTCAACACAGATTCAGCGACTCCCATAGAAAACGGACCACGCACATTATAGGGTCCTGTATCAAAACTACATAATATGTAGTTTTGATACAGTTTTGATACAGGTCTGTGAAATTTTACATAATACATATTATGTATTATGTAAAATTTCACAGACCTCCAAAAAAAATTGGATTTCATAATAATAAAATTTTTTGTAAAATTTCTTTGTGCTTCACCATATCATAATTATTACGAAATGGTGAAGAAGCACAAAGAAATTTTTGCAGTGAACTGAAAGTTAGGGATAAAGGGGATATTTCATAAAATTTACACTAGATCAAAACAATTTTCTAGGAAATTGTTCATTAGGTGCTATAGAAACAAATTGTTCATTGAAAATGTTATGAAATTGAGAAATCATTCACAACTTTTAGATCCAATTTCTCCGTTTTTTTTTTTGGAAACGCCAGGTGGCGGTGTTATTACGTATATCCAATATCCAACCTACTTATTAAGATAATTCCACCAAGATATATATTTGTGCGGCAGCCAGACATCACTAAGCTCCTACCGCAGCTATCTATAAGGGGAACAGGGAAGCCTTACGAATAAATCGATCCATCAAACGCCTTAAATTCCTGTGAAGCGATTCCCTTATAAAACGACACATTCGAACAGCCGACGTCCGCGTGTTGCGCTTCCATTTGCGGCCGTTAGGGAGATCTTTTTCCGCGGCCGTTCGTGCATAAGTTACGTCACGAGCCGCGGTACTTGGGTGGTGACTTGGTGACTGGCGATTGCCCGCCATACCGATCATATCGTAATGAGAAGTCTCCGTACTTGCAATAGAACAATATAACCCTATTTCTACTTCGTCTGTATATTACTTTTACCTTAGTTCAGAAGAGATCCCGACCTCGATACCATAGGTTAACAAGCCACCTATGAGTATACAACTATAAATTATATCGACAGCAAGGACATTACAACTATTTCAGAAATTCCATTTTCTCAAGGGCGAAACAACAAACTGCTGTTTATTTGCAAAATTTATATTACAATATAAATTGTAATATATTTGCATGAACGGTTAATATTGACCAAATTCAAATATTTTATGCACTTTTACGGAAAACGACAAGGCGTAGAATATAACGTGTGGGCAGATTAATCATATAGGTGTGCTCAGAGTTTTTACTTTTAAATTCTTTCTTGGCAACTAGGTAGGTATGTATCTACTCAACAAGGTCGTATCCAAGTAGATTTTAGCCTGTATTATATGCGGTATTATAACATTACCTACATGATGATCAAACCCATGGTATATGTGTATCGTGTTTATTGTTGGAATCTACTACACATTCACGAGTGTTAAAGTTTAGTTACTCAGTCTTTGTGTTCGTAGCAGACTGACGAAAGTTATCGATTTATTAAATACTTACTCAGACAAATAGTGAATGCAGCTATGTGTGCGAAGAGGTCAAGGCGGGTTGTGCTTTATTTTACTAGTCACACTGACGCCCATTATTTGCTAATAATTTTGTTTCAAGTAACGTTTTGAATGGCACTCAATTGACTATACTTTCATAGTTCGTACTAAAAACTAGAAAAAAACGAATGATTCGTTTTTTTTTGTTTGAAATATCTACTACGAAATATCAATTGAAATAGCATCAAGTTTTAACCTTCCCGCTAAATGAAGTCAATAAATTAAATACATAAAACCAAAAATAATTAAATGATAGGTACTGTGTACATTGTTCTATGTAGGTACAATATGGAAATACTACGTCCTCACAAAATACAGCGCATAAAATGTCGACCATTCAACATGAAGCACTGAGCATTCACACATCACTTTCAACTATACCGTTGCTAGCAATAACATTATAATTTCATTGTATCAAAAACTGATTGTTTACGAAACAGATAATGCGTGGATCACGCTAACATCTGGCCGCGGAGTCCGAGGCATGAGTGAAGCGTACGCGGTACTCCGAACAGAATCTAATTCGCGCTCGAAGCTTATCAATTGCTATGGGGCACTGGCCCGTGGCGTGAGTAAGCAGAGCCCGCGATAGAGATGACGTACACTACCGATTTACTACATATTTTATTAGTTGACGAGTTAAGCGCGGCTTATCGCGCGATATTATATAAAATCAATCGCGTCTAATATTACTCGGTTATGATCTTTCTAATCTGGATTTGGACAATTTTGTTTACGTTATGATGGAAATAACAAATTCGAATCTAAACACACTGTATTATAAAGTAGCTGGGTTATTTATTTAATTTGGGAAACAAACAGTTACACAAGCTTCAAAATAAACACAAAAAGAGATAACGTATAGTTCACGACGTTATCCACATCTTGAAAACTACATAATTGTGATGGAACTATTTGCACACGAGTAAAACTCAAAAGGTTATTAGATAAATGGTGCACAAATAAAGCGATCATAACTCTGATGTCTTATGCATAACTTAATACAGTTATTTGTAGTGATCAAAGTCGCTGTAGCGTTTATATTGGACCAAGCCTCCTGTGCGTAGAGTGGCGCGTCTTCTTACAAGTGACGTTGCACATTTCGGATGTCAAGTCTACCAGCACGATGCGAGGTGGTGCGTTGGAAATCGTGTTCGAGTTCAATTCATGCAAATATTTCTTTGTGATTTAGTATAACCAGGCATGATGCATTTATGCGTTGTAAATTAAAACTCGAAACATTAACATAATTAATAGAGTCCATTAATATGTGCTGGTCCATAATTAAATTGACACTGCAGATTTAATTTGATTCTTTCACATACATAAGTACCTACATTTTTATGTAATAAGAAAGTTGTCTAGTGCAAAAAATAAGGACAAAGTACGAACCAAGGCAAGAAAATTTGATCAATGATACGAGTCATCCATCAAAATTACGAACAAAAGTTTCCTACGAGAACGTTTTATGATTTTTAAGGCATGCAATATTATGGTAAGAGTGAAGACGCAGGCTCGAACGCAATATGAACGAGATTAATTTAAAAGGGTGTGAACATGATCTTGAGAACCTTAAATGTCTTTATACAATAAATACATGGCTGATTTAGGACGCATTCATTTGCAGACGTAGGTCGGCGACGTCACGCGTGTGTCAACACACAAACAGCTGCTTATAGATAAGTACCGCGCGTTTACTTTAAACCGGTAGTGCTTAAATGGCCGAACAGAAGAACACTAGTTTCCTGACTACTCGAATATGACCGCAAAGAGGTGCGCTCGTAAGAGGAAAATTCCTTTTCCTTGATATAATAATCTACTCTACTAAGTCCATATTATTATTATTCCTTCTTAAAGTTCATTAGTGATTAATTGAACCCTTTTAATAATGTGAAACTTGATCGTCTGTTAGTTGTATGACTGTGTAAATTAAAAGTGACATGAACTCAGTCACGGTAAATATATCTAATACAGTAGTCTATCTTCATACAAACGCTCGGAACGCAAGTCGTACCTACGCGCCTCGAGTCTGGTACACTCCGAGTACATACGCAGTCGCGTACGCACCGCTTTGATAAACGTATGGCGGGCGGTGTTATTAATGGTTTTGTTTGTAAGCAGTTAGCGTGCGGTTTGTGGATATTCAATAATAATCAGTGCAAGATGATTACTTAATATGGCAAATAGAACTTATAAACTATATTTTGCTGTTTCTGGTTGCTTGAATTCTTGTATAATGCACCCAGAGATACATTTTTTAAATTACCCTGGAAACTTTGAAAGGAAAGACAATTTTTTTTAATATACCTACTAGTGCGAAATTTGTTTTTTTTTTTAACAGGTAGGTATTTTGCTTTTTACACCAAGTAAAATACCAGGATTATTAAATAAGTAAGTGGATAGGGGAAAAAAGTGACAAACGAGAGACCTAACTACGCTCGTAGTAGTAGCAGGTAGTTTCCTAGCCTGGGGTGCCCGATCATTTCGATCGTAAATCATTGAATCGATAAACGATCTTGATCGCAGGATTTGAATCGGTCAAGCAAAGATCGTATCGTAATTAAAAATAAATAAAAGTTGATATAATTTACATCTTCCACCCTTATCACTTTTAATAAAAAACAGCCCAAACATTGTTTTTTTTAATAAAAATATAATATTTACAATCAAAGAAACGGAAGTAGGTAGATGAAGTCAAAATACTTTTTGCAGGCAGCCCTACCGCGTCTACCGCATGTTTACGTACCGCGCGTGCTGTAGGTAATTATTTCTTGGATAGGGCCGAGTCAAAATACTGTATAGATTATCTTTACTGTGACTCAGTGGTGTAAAACTGTACCATCAAGTATGATATTAGTATGAAAATTATATTAATAACTATGCAAAAGCTAATATAAGTTGCAATATTTACATAAATCTTGTTGATCAATATTATTATAATATGTCACAGATATAATAGCCCCTAATTTGTTGCTGACTGTATACAGAATCAATGGGTAGATAAAATCTTCGCGAACTGGAAATCTTGCAAGTATAATGTCTGATAATGCCGGACCATTCTCTTGTCAGGATTTCAACAAAGTTTGGTATTGAACAAGAAATATATAGGGAAAGTGTGTAGGTATCATACACTCTTTTCATTTGCGATTATTTATACATTAGGCACTTACAAACTGTAATATTGGGTAAATACTGATAATTTGGCATTTAATGTAGAAATGCTAACTGCATACAAAGCAAAATGAGCACATCAACATATCTCAATATAAACTAATAACAAATAAGTAGTGCTATGTTCTGTGACATTATTGTTTGTTTACATACTGTTAAACTAATATGCAAAGTTCACTCAACTCAGATTGGAAAAACTTTTGTTAATAAAAGTAGGATGACAATGATGTGCAAAAAGGAACCAAAATAGCCATTAAAACTATGTTACACTGATCAAAAATATCATGTTGCTGACATATGAACATTTGCTTTTAACTTAATTTTGGTGTTTACCTTAATATGCTCAATTACAGTCATTATCTTTTCTTGTTTACATAGAGTAATTATTGTTTTGTATATGTTTGATAAAATATATCAAATTGTACGAAATATATCATGTTTCGAATGTAGGGAAGAAAGTTTATTTTGTAAACAAAATTATGTGAGTTTATTTTGGTGTAAGTTTCTTGTTACGGCACAGTTAAATAAATATGAGTAACCAAAGTACACTGAATGGGAAGCACATGCTTCAGACTTTATACAGTTAGAGGTTAATCAATGAAGTAAACAATAAGAACAATGCTTTGGCATAATATAACCTTTAAAAATTAGACACATTGTTTTATAACAGGATAACAAATAAACATACAAATTAAAATAAAGAAAGGTTAGGGACATTACACTCTCAGTAATTCATGATAATTAAAACTGTTGATTTCAAACTAAGTGAAACTTATTGACAGAGTTAACAATATTGAAACTGAGGTTGGATGTCATCCATTCCTTTTAAGGTAGCGGGGTAATCTATGACTATGAACCACAAGAAGATCATTAAAATTCTAATTAGTACTTAGCAACTACTATTGTTTATAATGTTAACTCAATAATATGCATAACTATTAATATAACGTGATCCTAGTAACAAGTAAAAATATGTCGTTTTTGTTGTATAATATAATATTTATATTAAGCAAGAGCATAAATGTATCTGTTTGAATAGCACATGTTGTTTTCCTATTGCATAAGTTTTTGTAATGCTAATGATTTAGTTGTATATGGCCAACATACCAGCTGCCTCAAGCAGAGCTTCAAGGCGTGCCTGCATCTCTGGGTCAACGGCCCGCTCCGGGTCATCGTGGGACAGCAGGAACTTCGATGGCTCTGCACCACCACCTTCTTCTTCCATCTCCGCCTGATTTAGAAACATCAATATGACTTACTAAAAACAACTGTGTTCCTAGTATTTAGAGATAGAAATTTTAGCTTAAATGTTGTGTGTAAAAAATTGTTATTCTTTGAAATTTTGACTTGATTTTAAATAAATAACATAAAGCTATGCTGGATTATATCACTGTTGTTGAAAAAATAACTAATTTATATTCAATAATTTCAATAATAATCATAAGATTCAAAGGTTAACATTCAGTAAAGCAGTTATTTTGATACACTCTAAGTTTCACAACACCAAAAGCATTATAGGTTAGTTGTTGTAGTGTTTTAGATCATTCAACTTCGTTTAGCACAATATTGAGCCATTTCAAGACATGTTTAGGTTACAGATTAGTAATGTTAACAAGATTGGAAATATTGAGATTCAGATAAATAGTATGTTAGAATCACAAGGACCATTCAACATAAAGAAAACAAATATATGTGGTAATTGTCCATAGCACACACATTATGCAGGTTAACGGTAAGAGTCACTCAAACTGCAACAGCTATTGTTGTTGGTGAAGCTGTAGCACTGGGCACTGGGCACTGGCACTCAGTAATGTTGTCTTCGACTTACCAACAGGTCTGGCCTGCTAAGGCACAAACAAGCCAGCAAGATCTATAACACCAACGAGAAACATGTGAGATGTACTGACAATGTGGTGCGTAAGGACGAGTTTACAGCTAATCATTACTGTCAATGGTCCTTGCAATTCACCAGTAACCGTAGTTTTTGCGCGAATATCACTGGGCATTTTGTACGACTTGGTCATTCATGACGACATAAAACATTCCATGATTGACGATTTTTATGACGAATCCAATAGAAAATTATATAATTCGCACATTCATAGTAAAATAACGTCATGAAAATCCATTATTCAGAGATTTACATCGACTGAATGCATGTGATCCGAGAAACATGGCCACCGCACATCAATCCTTATCCAAAACACAAATAGACAATGAAAACTCTCTTACGGCGGATTAGCCCGTATACATCGTAGAATTACAAAGAATCAATTGAATACTGTCTAGGAGCGGCTGGCATAAATAATTTCATGCATTACTCAGTAGTACGTATGTACTTATGACTTTCTGACGTTTTACGGAATATTTGGCAAGCGACGTACTCTATTCAGAATGTGAAATAGATTAGTCCGTTTCAGCGTGCTATGCACGATTTCAAGCAAATAATGCTGCTAGAAGAATAGTTTCGGTAATAGAAGAAACTGTACGGTTAGAACAGACATGTACAAGATGTCCCTTGCAGTATTTAGAGCGGTACAGATAATCACATTCCCTCACTGCCACCGCCTCTGTCGAAAACAAAACACGTTTTACCTCGGACACAGAGTCATCCTCGCTTTCCGAAGAGTCCGTCATGTATTTGGCAGGCGCTCCTGAATACGTTTCGGTTTCAGATTTGGCCGGACTCGAAGCCGAACTTTGAGGAGTGGACGATTTTACCACATCAAGTTGCACATTCACCTTATCGATATTTCGGTTTTCAGACTGTCCAACATTCTGCATCTTTGTCCTAATCCAATATAACTTAATTAGTCTTTTAGTATCAACACTTTTTCTACGAAATTAACACGATCTTATATTACCAAACAAAATTTATTTCGTCATTTAGCCAGGTTGATACCCGCCATGTCTACTACTATGGCGAGGTTCCCGGATGCTTCAAGTAGGCTAACCAATTATCTCCCTCTGGTGTAATATTTTTGAACTTTTCATGATGCCATCTACCACCAAAAATGCGAAATTCTACTCATAAACAATGTTCTTTTGTTTTTTTTTTGTACTGCGCATGAATATAAACTGCCAAATAAAGTCAAGTGTTCATTTTTGTGTACTTTTCGGGTTTTTCAAGATAATTTTAGTGTCTTGTATGTGATGCATGTAATTTTGAGTGTTTTTTTTATAACATCAACCTCATTTTTTCATTAAAGTACATTGCTTTCAGTTCCATAAACAATTTTGGAATGATTCATCTAGAGCCTTTTGAGTATGAAATTTATTTCTTTGAATTAAAAGAACGTAAAATTAAATCATGATAATATCTAACAGCCTTTTTATGTACTGTTTCGGTAGTAAATATTTAACGCGTTAACAATTTAAAGCCTTTCATGAGTATTTCGGTGTAAATTATGGCAACTTCTGTCGGCTCGACCAATCAACGTTGAGCTGTGTTTGCGTTGATTGGCCAATTAAATGTGATTGACTTTTTGACAGTAATTAAATGTTACCATGTTGAACAAAACAGAACTCTCCGCGTGTTCCGTAACTAAATTATTTATTGTCTGTGAACTTTTATTTCATTTGCAACATTTATTGTTGCCTAGAAAGAAAACAAATCTACGAAAATCTTTAAAAACAAGAAAAATGAATGAAAATACTGGTGTGAAAAATAATTGTCTCGAAGGATTTCTAATTTTTCTATTTTGTCCGGCGCAATGTTATGATTGAGGAGCTATAAATAATGTGTGTGCATGTAGTGTTTTTATAGATTCATGACTTTTATATTGGAAAATGATACGGTATCCAAATTAATGTAAGAATTCCAGTGAAATCGAATTTTTTGAATTAAAAATGGTTGTGGTGGATTTGCATTATGTGTACTTGGAAATAAACTGAGCAGGATGGCGCGAGACGACTTGCCCACTATTTTCAACCCCAAGCGAGTGCGTGCTCCTTCTGTGATAATAACGAGCGAAGAAGTGGTGGAGACTGAAAGAGGTGGTGGTGATGCAGACAGGGACCGTCCGAATGGTCCACCGACCCCTCTGAGTCCACGGGCTCCGCTTACACCACAGGCATCAGTGTGCTCAGCGCCTCCGCTGACCACACAGCCGTCGCTCCAGCAGGCCTTCAGTGAGTCGGCCACTAGCAGTCAAGATGAAGAGCGTCAGCTGCGTGACAAAAAATGCCCTCGATCTTGTTGCTCAAAATTCGCCAAAAAGGTATATTTTCTTAATTTCAGATGTCTAACTTTAAAAATTCTTTATATTCTCACTGATTATGAAAATATCCCCAGGAAAAATTTATATTCAACAAACTCCTTGAACAGATCAGGCTAAAGTTATCAATAAATAATAAAAAGTTACAGTTTCATTGATTATCCTATTTTTACTGATACTGAACTGAATACTAAGGACAGCTGATAAGATATTGTTGAGTTTGAGTTAAGATGAACTCATCATGTTACAGAACTGAATTTTAATGCATGGCTGTATAGGTTGTATACCTGGTAAATGAGGAATTGTTCTGATCACAGTACCCCATCCATCAAAGGGGGAGTAGATAAGAAAATGATGTGAAAATACCTAATGAACCTCCTTGTTTCAGATATACTATGGTATTTGTGTAATGTTAACTTTAACAGCCAGCTGGGTGACATCTACACACTGTATAAAGCACATGTACCTTGAAGAATACCCACCCTCTAGTCATGGTATGGTTTACAGCACCGAGTCTTCTCCTATGGTCAATAACTTGACTAGGCAAAACACAAATGTAAGTAAGAAAAATGCTCCTATTATGTTAGGATGATTTTCATCACAGTAGCAATTTCAGCTTTCATCTCAGACTGTGTTTTTAGGGCTGGTCAGCCAGTAAAATGGAAATAGTGCATGCTTAAGTCTGTACCAGATTGTGAGATAGTTGTGTGCCATGGAAACCTCCTGGATCCACAAATATTTTAGTCACGTAAGCTGTGGCCTTCTATAGTTGGAAGAGTGCACGAAACCAGGCAAAAGATATCTTATGCCAACAGTAAAGCTAAAAGGTTCCTTTGTTTGAATGCACTAATCTCTGAAACAATCAATTGAATTGAAACATTTCTGCTTGTGATAGCTAATTCTTGAGGAAGGTAGGTTGTTTATAATCACACTACAGTCTTAAGACCTGAGTAATAAGCAAAAAAGCTAGAAAGAATGCTAAGCGAAGACGAAGTGGCAGTGTGGGCAGGCTTTTTGCGATGCAACCCCTGAGGGTTGGGGTCCATATATGATGTGATATGTTTGTATAAACCTACTTACAGAAATAAAATCATTTGTCATAAATCTTTGTATACTTTTCAGTTGTCACAAAGAGCCTCTATCTATGAGCTAAAAGGAAGGAAAACAGCTAGCTAAGATTCAGCATTATGTATTTCTTTTCTTTCTTTCTTTCTATGTCCTAAAGTGTTCTTCTTTGTTTCAGCAACTCTACAATGCGCCATTTTTTACAGCTTGGTTCTGCACCAACTGGTTGATATTGTTTTACCCCCTCTATCTGATAGTAATGCTCATACATAATAAGTGTAAGTCTGCCAATGACATTGTGTTCGACGCTTTCAGTGACTTCAAAGAGAAGGGGTTCACTTTTGGTGAGTGAATTTTAGAATGGGAATTAGTATAAAAAATATTATAAGGTTCACACAATATCTAGACTGAGATAAAGATAGCCTTACAAAATTAAACATGACCTGTAGATGTTCTGATGCCAGACCTCAATTGGTATGAATCTAGTACTGTGGAATAGAGCAGTGGTGGCCGAGTGATAACGGCCGCGACTTACGAGCAGTAGGTCGTGAGTTTGAACCCAAGCAGGCGCTTTACTTTGTGTAAATTATTTCATCACCACTGCTCTCAAAACGGTACAGGAAAACATCGTGAAGAAACCGGCATGTCTTAGAACCAAAAATTCGAAGACATGTGACATCTGCCAACCCGCACTGGGCCCGCGTGGTGGATTATGGCCCTCTCCCTGTCACCGAGAGGAGGCCTGTGTCCCAACAGTGGGAACGTTATAGGCTGCTGATGACTGTGGAATAAATAAAAAATACAGAAAGAAAAATAATCATTGTTTGGGCTGAAATGATTATTTTTTGACCTTCATGCCCTGACATCCAGTTTGGTTCTAGTCTGAATGGGTATTCAACTCAATAGTCACTTGCAATGTGACTTTTCGCCTAGAGTGGCAACCCAAGCCTCTGATGTAGATACCAATGACATCTTGAGCAGGTTACTAGCAGCACCATAAAAAACCGGCATGCATTAGTAAAAATCTTGTTCTTCCAAACAGCACGCTTCATAAGCCGATGCGGGCTCTTCTGCCTGCTGTGGACAGTTACAATCTACATGTACACATATGCACTGAAGATCTTGCTCTCCACTGATGTGATGGCACTGTTTGCCACCAATGTATCATGCATATACCTCCTGTCATGGGTCATTCTACACGAGCAGTTTGTTGGAGTCAGGGTGAGTGATGAAGACAGCCGAGAAAGCATTAATATTTTTTATAGAAGCAAAATTTAGCGCGTATCACACGCTCTTAATGAAAGTTCATGTCCGCATGTGCGTAAAAAGGTCGCAGCAAGATTTTCTCGCGTTTCTTCTGTTTCTCCTGAATACGTTTCGGTTTCAGATTTGGCCGGACTCGAAGCCGAACTTTGAGGAGTGGACGATTTTACCACATCAAGTTGCACATTCACCTTATCGATATTTCGGTTTTCAGACTGTCCAACATTCTGCATCTTTGTCCTAATCCAATATAACTTAATTAGTCTTTTAGTATCAACACTTTTTCTACGAAATTAACACGATCTTATATTACCAAACAAAATTTATTTCGTCATTTAGCCAGGTTGATACCCGCCATGTCTACTACTATGGCGAGGTTCCCGGATGCTTCAAGTAGGCTAACCAATTATCTCCCTCTGGTGTAATATTTTTGAACTTTTCATGATGCCATCTACCACCAAAAATGCGAAATTCTACTCATAAACAATGTTCTTTTGTTTTTTTTTTGTACTGCGCATGAATATAAACTGCCAAATAAAGTCAAGTGTTCATTTTTGTGTACTTTTCGGGTTTTTCAAGATAATTTTAGTGTCTTGTATGTGATGCATGTAATTTTGAGTGTTTTTTTTATAACATCAACCTCATTTTTTCATTAAAGTACATTGCTTTCAGTTCCATAAACAATTTTGGAATGATTCATCTAGAGCCTTTTGAGTATGAAATTTATTTCTTTGAATTAAAAGAACGTAAAATTAAATCATGATAATATCTAACAGCCTTTTTATGTACTGTTTCGGTAGTAAATATTTAACGCGTTAACAATTTAAAGCCTTTCATGAGTATTTCGGTGTAAATTATGGCAACTTCTGTCGGCTCGACCAATCAACGTTGAGCTGTGTTTGCGTTGATTGGCCAATTAAATGTGATTGACTTTTTGACAGTAATTAAATGTTACCATGTTGAACAAAACAGAACTCTCCGCGTGTTCCGTAACTAAATTATTTATTGTCTGTGAACTTTTATTTCATTTGCAACATTTATTGTTGCCTAGAAAGAAAACAAATCTACGAAAATCTTTAAAAACAAGAAAAATGAATGAAAATACTGGTGTGAAAAATAATTGTCTCGAAGGATTTCTAATTTTTCTATTTTGTCCGGCGCAATGTTATGATTGAGGAGCTATAAATAATGTGTGTGCATGTAGTGTTTTTATAGATTCATGACTTTTATATTGGAAAATGATACGGTATCCAAATTAATGTAAGAATTCCAGTGAAATCGAATTTTTTGAATTAAAAATGGTTGTGGTGGATTTGCATTATGTGTACTTGGAAATAAACTGAGCAGGATGGCGCGAGACGACTTGCCCACTATTTTCAACCCCAAGCGAGTGCGTGCTCCTTCTGTGATAATAACGAGCGAAGAAGTGGTGGAGACTGAAAGAGGTGGTGGTGATGCAGACAGGGACCGTCCGAATGGTCCACCGACCCCTCTGAGTCCACGGGCTCCGCTTACACCACAGGCATCAGTGTGCTCAGCGCCTCCGCTGACCACACAGCCGTCGCTCCAGCAGGCCTTCAGTGAGTCGGCCACTAGCAGTCAAGATGAAGAGCGTCAGCTGCGTGACAAAAAATGCCCTCGATCTTGTTGCTCAAAATTCGCCAAAAAGGTATATTTTCTTAATTTCAGATGTCTAACTTTAAAAATTCTTTATATTCTCACTGATTATGAAAATATCCCCAGGAAAAATTTATATTCAACAAACTCCTTGAACAGATCAGGCTAAAGTTATCAATAAATAATAAAAAGTTACAGTTTCATTGATTATCCTATTTTTACTGATACTGAACTGAATACTAAGGACAGCTGATAAGATATTGTTGAGTTTGAGTTAAGATGAACTCATCATGTTACAGAACTGAATTTTAATGCATGGCTGTATAGGTTGTATACCTGGTAAATGAGGAATTGTTCTGATCACAGTACCCCATCCATCAAAGGGGGAGTAGATAAGAAAATGATGTGAAAATACCTAATGAACCTCCTTGTTTCAGATATACTATGGTATTTGTGTAATGTTAACTTTAACAGCCAGCTGGGTGACATCTACACACTGTATAAAGCACATGTACCTTGAAGAATACCCACCCTCTAGTCATGGTATGGTTTACAGCACCGAGTCTTCTCCTATGGTCAATAACTTGACTAGGCAAAACACAAATGTAAGTAAGAAAAATGCTCCTATTATGTTAGGATGATTTTCATCACAGTAGCAATTTCAGCTTTCATCTCAGACTGTGTTTTTAGGGCTGGTCAGCCAGTAAAATGGAAATAGTGCATGCTTAAGTCTGTACCAGATTGTGAGATAGTTGTGTGCCATGGAAACCTCCTGGATCCACAAATATTTTAGTCACGTAAGCTGTGGCCTTCTATAGTTGGAAGAGTGCACGAAACCAGGCAAAAGATATCTTATGCCAACAGTAAAGCTAAAAGGTTCCTTTGTTTGAATGCACTAATCTCTGAAACAATCAATTGAATTGAAACATTTCTGCTTGTGATAGCTAATTCTTGAGGAAGGTAGGTTGTTTATAATCACACTACAGTCTTAAGACCTGAGTAATAAGCAAAAAAGCTAGAAAGAATGCTAAGCGAAGACGAAGTGGCAGTGTGGGCAGGCTTTTTGCGATGCAACCCCTGAGGGTTGGGGTCCATATATGATGTGATATGTTTGTATAAACCTACTTACAGAAATAAAATCATTTGTCATAAATCTTTGTATACTTTTCAGTTGTCACAAAGAGCCTCTATCTATGAGCTAAAAGGAAGGAAAACAGCTAGCTAAGATTCAGCATTATGTATTTCTTTTCTTTCTTTCTTTCTATGTCCTAAAGTGTTCTTCTTTGTTTCAGCAACTCTACAATGCGCCATTTTTTACAGCTTGGTTCTGCACCAACTGGTTGATATTGTTTTACCCCCTCTATCTGATAGTAATGCTCATACATAATAAGTGTAAGTCTGCCAATGACATTGTGTTCGACGCTTTCAGTGACTTCAAAGAGAAGGGGTTCACTTTTGGTGAGTGAATTTTAGAATGGGAATTAGTATAAAAAATATTATAAGGTTCACACAATATCTAGACTGAGATAAAGATAGCCTTACAAAATTAAACATGACCTGTAGATGTTCTGATGCCAGACCTCAATTGGTATGAATCTAGTACTGTGGAATAGAGCAGTGGTGGCCGAGTGATAACGGCCGCGACTTACGAGCAGTAGGTCGTGAGTTTGAACCCAAGCAGGCGCTTTACTTTGTGTAAATTATTTCATCACCACTGCTCTCAAAACGGTACAGGAAAACATCGTGAAGAAACCGGCATGTCTTAGAACCAAAAATTCGAAGACATGTGACATCTGCCAACCCGCACTGGGCCCGCGTGGTGGATTATGGCCCTCTCCCTGTCACCGAGAGGAGGCCTGTGTCCCAACAGTGGGAACGTTATAGGCTGCTGATGACTGTGGAATAAATAAAAAATACAGAAAGAAAAATAATCATTGTTTGGGCTGAAATGATTATTTTTTGACCTTCATGCCCTGACATCCAGTTTGGTTCTAGTCTGAATGGGTATTCAACTCAATAGTCACTTGCAATGTGACTTTTCGCCTAGAGTGGCAACCCAAGCCTCTGATGTAGATACCAATGACATCTTGAGCAGGTTACTAGCAGCACCATAAAAAACCGGCATGCATTAGTAAAAATCTTGTTCTTCCAAACAGCACGCTTCATAAGCCGATGCGGGCTCTTCTGCCTGCTGTGGACAGTTACAATCTACATGTACACATATGCACTGAAGATCTTGCTCTCCACTGATGTGATGGCACTGTTTGCCACCAATGTATCATGCATATACCTCCTGTCATGGGTCATTCTACACGAGCAGTTTGTTGGAGTCAGGGTGAGTGATGAAGACAGCCGAGAAAGCATTAATATTTTTTATAGAAGCAAAATTTAGCGCGTATCACACGCTCTTAATGAAAGTTCATGTCCGCATGTGCGTAAAAAGGTCGCAGCAAGATTTTCTCGCGTTTCTTTAGAGTTGAAAATCGCACAGTGTGTATTTTCGAGGTGCTGGGATGCACTCTGTTGGATTTTTATTGCTCGGTTCAACATCGAGGGTTGAAAATGCAGTGCGCCAAAAAATCCCGCCACGATACTTTTACGTCCGTGCTTACGTGGTCTAATAGCGCAATTTTAACGCATCTGGAGCGAATTTCGCTTCTATACGAAGTAATCTCTGTTTAGACTTCACGTACTAGTACAACTTTTATGTGAAATTTTGAGATCGGTTACATACGTATAAGCTAATATAAAGCCGCGCCGAACGCATTCCGCCATCATATTTTATATACGCAGCGTCGCTGCGATAAGATTTGGGCTAGGACTATTCACTATCGATTACGTACATTTTATCTCTTTTCTACTATTAAAAGACTAGCTCCGGCCTTTACAATCTAATATCGACCGCCCGAGAGCAAATTTAGACCAGTGGCTTGATAAATTATAGTTTTGCTGGGAGGCGGCGAACGTTCGAGGGAACCTCGCACCCTCGGGGTAGAGTACCTACTTTATCTTTCCGTTTGATTTAGTTCGTCAGTAAAAGCCCTTTGTCTAGAGGGCCACTTTGGCTTTCGTACCCTATAGATACCCTAAGACCCACCGGTCGGCGTAGCCGCGTGAGTCCGATTTCACTATCGCTCTCTACGGCCGGAAATAGTGCCGTTTGTTTTAAACTCATATTTTATTTACCATTTTGTACAATCTTGAATCGTAGTCACGAATAGGCTCTCGGGATCGTGTCGTCGATCAATATGGGAGTTAAGGTTTAATTAATGTCAATTAACACGGAATTTTGAAGCCGTTTACGGTTTACTATTGCTCAACACAACATGGAGATTTAAACAGAAGAACAAAGAAAGACAATACATTAATTAATTTAGCACAGAATAAAATGTACACAATAGGTATTCAGAAGGAAAGAGTAAAATAAAAATGTGTAAGTTGCGATATCAGAAACAAGCATTATATTGTGCCTCACGGGTCCAAAAATACTCGATGTAGCACAAATGTCAGACAACCAGTGCCTAACGCTGGTTTTCAACTGGACCTGAACACGGTTAACTAACCTTTTTATCAACTGAACGCGTACAAATAAGCATTTTTCCGGACTCGTAGGAATTTAATAATGTAAAAACATAGAGCAACACGGACCACCGGCGGACCGGAGGGGAGACGCCATAGCGTTTTTTCCCGATACAAAACTGTCTGTCATTTTTTGCGGGGGGAAATCTGCTCTACCCACACTTTCTCAAATTCTCACACAAAAATAATCGTCTGTTGCTACGAAACTCACACATAAAAATTAAAGCATACACTAACAATTTCATACACACATAGATACATTATGTGTCGTTACAGTACAATGAGATGACGCAACTACATTGACAAGTTGCTTACAGCCGTGGTTGCAACTACTGTCGATACGCATTATCGATAAATTCAAGAACTCGGTTTAAAAAGTGATACAAAGATAGATATTATAATAAAGATTGACTTTATTTTTTTTTATCGGAATATTAGGTTTAAAAAGTGATACAAAGATAGATATTATAATAAAGATTGACTTTATTTATTATGTACTACAATAATTATCATTTAACAAATAAAATTAAGGTTTACGTCATTTTAAAAACGAATTGATGTGTATCTATCACCTTAGAGCATTTATATATACCATGCACGTTATATAAAACTAATTGAATGCGCGGCCGCCGCCATTATATATTATATCGTATTGTGTCGAAAATAAGTTCTCTCCAAAAATGGTTAATTGTGCAGTTTCTAGCTGTAAAAATCGATCTGCTACTACAAATCTGCGAAACCATGGTGTTTCTTATCACATGAAAGTAAATGTTATGCGCCAATGTAGTTTTATTGAAGTACATTGTCGAAATCAACTTTATACCATTACGATAGAAAAATATAGTGGTACGTGAGTAGTATAAACGCAGTACAGGGGCATGGTTTGCATAGTGCTGCGACAATGTAAGTGAATGATAGGTAAAATAAAAGGTTTTTTCAATGATTTAAGCAGTATATTCAGTAATGAGTATGAATATACTCAGGAATAGTGAGAGTGGCACTAATGGCATCATGAGATGATAGTCTGTCATTTGGTAGACTGAATGATTTTTGATGACTCTGGAAAATTAGGTTTAAAACTATTAATTTTTCAAGTTGAGAAATCTAAACTTCATTTCACCACTATAACTAATGTGAACTACATCAGGTCGGCTGTTTTACCTTTTCCGTGATATAAAAAAAAACTTACGGGACAAATACTGTGTGGTGTTAGAGTTGGTTTGGTGCCCTCGACTAATCTCCTCCTATTGTTCGACAACACATGAAAGTCAGAGGTCTTGAAATGTTTTGAGCAAATGACACTATTTCTTGTGGGACTCCAGGCTAGTCTATTATTACAAAATTTCTTCCATATATCCCTTAAATTTGGATCTTTAGGAAACCTTCAATAAATAAATTAAAAATATTATGTTTGAAGTTCACAATAAGTAATTTTAATAAAATGTGTTAACTCGTACGTTTTATAATATTTTTAATTTAACGCTTTTTTTTATACAACTATGTATATTAATATACAGCTTACAATATAATATTTTAAATAAATCAGAAAACTTAATCTCAAATATGTCTCTGTATGGATATAGACTCCTTTGCCAAATTTATCGATAACTATCTACTAACAAACCAGTAACAACACTATCGCTCGGTGACAGTGTATTCTCGGAAATAGACTCGGATCAGTCGCTCGACCGATCCGCATATTGTATGAGGGCGAGCGGCCTGTGTTGGTAAACAAATCCGAAACAACACGGCCGATGATTTTGTAATTTTTAAGTTTTATAGAAGTAAATAGGAATAATGTGATTAAAAATTACTTACATATGAAAGGTAACGCCATCTTTTTGTAAATTTGACGTGGCAGATCTCTTTTTGCAGCAAAATACAGAACAATTCGGCATTTTTGTAGGATGTCAATTTTGTCGCGCAACTAGATTTAGTCTACCGAGCAGTGCGGCTGCAACTAGTTTTATTGTACGCATAGGACCACGTGGACTTGTACTTTGACAGAGGGGAACGCCTGCGTATGGCTACTCCCCTCTGGTCCGTGTTGCTCTATGTGTAAAAATAATCTTAATAGTCAACCAAGATAAACAGAAAGAAATAGGTTTCCGCGCTGTGCCACTTTTGACTAATGCTGTCCAAACTAATATTATAAAAAAGGCAAACTTGTTTGCTTGTTTGTAACAGGTAATCTCGGAAAGTACTGATCCTGTACTTTTACTGATAGAGCTTCACTATTTCGGAGAGCCATGGGATATTTTTATGGTTTAGATGATTTCCACGCGAACGAAGTTGTGCGCTGAACCTAGTGCCTAACCGTACAAACGTATCGTACTAATATTTTAGATCGTAGCAGCAATACTATGCGACACGGGTATTGCTCTTCTGGCGTACATGGACGGCATCACGGGCAGCTCAACTCTTGGGGGCGTGGTGCTAGCTGCTTGCGCGGCCGCTGGATTCGCCATATTTAGGGTAAGTTATAGTTTTTTGTTCCCCTCCCAATAGTATTAACAGGTGCATCAGAAGATCGCTTAAGAAAACACCCACAGTGTGAAGATAAACACCATTATGAATATAATGTCATAGGTGTGTAAATCGATCTTGCCGCCACAGAAAATAAGCCCTTAATCGCATTAGACGTCACACAGCGACAGTTTTCTTAGTGGACGCACAGACAACCTCCTCCTATCCGTCTAATAATATCCAATCAAAGTAGAATAATATATAACATCTTAGAAATATATTGATCTCAGCAGAAAACATACAGTTTCTTCGCCGCAGAGTAGGAATGCCACAACCAAATTACCTTTGAAGGTTTACCCAGACACTCACCAAATTGGTAGCCAAACAAAGTAGGTCGCCCACGCTGTCCTTCCTATCAATAAAATTGTAAGCGTCATGTAGGGCAATCGTTCCAAATCGAAACAATAGATACGTACTTACTGTAGGTAGTTATCCGCATTCGAGTTGCCGAATCGGAGGGTGTGAAAAGTATTTTATGCAAAATTACGCCCTTGACGAAAACGACAAACGAGCCGCCGGGGTTGCACAATTCGCTTCCGGCATTCACGTGATAGTGTTATGCGGTGCATTCTCGATAGTCAAATTAAAATATTCAATTGAGATATTAATATATTATTAATATAATTTAGATATTATAGAAAAAAAAACAGGATTAATAACTAGAGACACAGGTCTCTAGTTATTAATCTACACCACTAGCGTTCTAAATGGCTGCCGCAACTGAAATGTTGCTCTGTGGTTTCTTGTCCGTTTCTGCGGCAAGTGCCGACGGCTTGATATTGTCGGCGGCATACCCGCACGGCAAGAACCCGCCGGCTGTGCTTTATGTGCCATAGTGTGTATAGGTAAAGAAAATTCGAAGCATCAGAAGGCAGGCTTCTATGCCTTCAGACACTTCGAATTTTCTTTGAAGCCTTCTTAATTTCGTCCAGGTGTTGTTCAGAAAAGTGATGGGTGACGTGAACTCTGGTCAGCGTGCGCTGTTCTTCTCGATCCTGGGCATAGTGAACGCGTCCCTTCTGTGGCCACTGTGCCTGGCGCTGTACCTCACGGGCTCCGAGATGCTACCTTCACAACGGATGCCCTGGATATACCTGCTCGTTGCTAGCATTGCGTTGCTCAGTAAGTACAAACCTTTATTTTCTGTGTTGACAGAAATTATCTTCCGTAGATTTGTGTAATTGATATGAGTTGCAAGCCGTTTGTTCCAAAAATAGATCTTTGTCATGTCTGAACTTTTTGAACTTGCATGAAGCGTGGTCTGTGTTGTAAACACATCAGGACGCACGTAAATATGTGCGTTCAGATTTGAATCTTTACACATACAAACGAAATAATGAATATTTTTTACCCAAATACTACGTTTTACTTTTGTATTTATTTTTCATTACCACTGCTTTCAAAACGGTGAAGGAAAACATCGTGAGGAAATCGGCATGTCCTAGAACCAACAATTCGAAGACATTTGATATTTACCAACCCACACTGGGCCGGCGTGGTGGCTTATGGACCACTCCCTTTCCCAGAGAGGAGGCCCGTGGGAACCCAGCAGTGGGAATATTATAGGCTGATTATGTATGGAAGTAACTCAAAAGTTGGAAGCTAACAGTGTGTTTCATTTTCAGTTTTCCACCTGGTATTTCAGTTCGGCAACATCATAACGTACAACATATTTGTTTCACTGTCTCTTATTACCGCAGTTCCTGTTTCAGCAGGTAAGTTGACGAAACTACTTCCGATGTTACATTTCATTCTTTCTTTTCTTCATTTTATATATTTTCATAGGCTAATTTAGCTTGGTTTATACGAGGGGAGTTTTTTGACCGTCGAACATTTGAAAATATAAATCGTCACGTGATGTATGGAACTCTTAAAGTGCTTCTTAGCTGGCAATATTTTACTGCAACATTGTGGTCGGCAACATTGCCAGCAATACCAGCCAGACTATGCAATATTGCAGTAATGTTCCGGCCATTTGCCACACATGTTTGTTATGGCTAAGCTTTTTACGTGTAGCCGGCAATATAGCCGAACGATCGCTTCACATTCGAAAATACTGAAATATTGCCGGACCATTTATTTTTGTTTCGTTTTCCGGTATAAGTGCATCCCTTATTGACGCATCCCTTGTTGCTTGATTGTGTAGCCCGTTTACGAGTGTGAATCATGGGCAGTTGCATGCATAGTTGCAGATATATTGCAATACATGACCCAGCCATAACCTGCAATAAAATGTTTTCGAGATAGCCGAGCAATAGTTGCCATTAGTACACCCACACACTGCCGGGAAAGTATTCTGGGTGTAAGGGACAGCCCTCCACAAACTAATGGGGTGGATTCAGTATATCATACTAAGATGACCAATACAAGAAATTATTTCAGGACTATTATGGGAATCCAATAAACCTGATTTGTTTTATTTTCTCACTCGCAATGTATCTCGGATCAATTCGGAAAGCCGCCTTTGTGCAATCGCCGACGACGAGTTCGATGAACTCTGTAGTTAGACGGGAAGTGAACAGCTGATTGTGCGCGTCGTTCGTTACATTATTTCAACATCCATTGCTGTTTTTTTTATTTTAACCGTATTGTTTACATAAATGGAGTGCTGCTTTCAGACAATGTAATTTTACATTAAAATAAAACTGAAAAAGCTGAAAAAAAAAATAAAAAAAAAACGATGAATCCGGAGAAAAATTCCGGTGGAATATGATTCAAAATAGAGAGCTGAATGCACTCTGTCAGTTTGTGGAGGGCTGTCCCTTACACCCAGCATCTTGCTTAGAAGCGCCATTATGTTTAATCGCCCTATGTAAACGAGGCTTTGGTTGATTGAAATACATTTATGACGTATACTTGATAAACTTTTCTTTTTCATCCTTGTCGTAGCGTTGGACGTTGTCCTGTATGGAGTACAGTTTGAAGGCATGAACTTAGCTGGGCTGATACTGATCGGGGTCGGCTTCTTCTTGGTCATGTTCCCAGACAACTGGCCGGATTACATCATGAGACTTTTGAGGTAAGTTATTAAAATTTTGAACTGATTCTGTTTTCAGACTATCTGTGTTATAATTTCTAAGATTATTAATGTCGTCAATTTGCTATTTCGGTTGCCAACTATAAAATTGTACGTAAGATGAATCTGATGATGTATTTGATGCTTGTAGTTTGTAACTATATATTATAGATTAGAACCTAACTTATAAGACATTAATTAAGACGCCCTTAGCGACCTATACGGCTACTAAGTACCCTTGTCAAACGTGTAGATTAGAACCAATGTAGTGACGCAATCCGCCTGGTTTCAGGATCATGTTCCTCCACACATCCAAAACTAAGCATCACAATCCTCCCACCAGATGGAGCCGCAGTCGCAAGCGAGGTAGCAACGGCACGGGCCGCAACCGTGACGCGATGGACTACCGCACCGGGTACATACGCTCGCACCTGCGCTCGCCCTCGGGCCGCGTCAGGTGACCGCCCGAGCCCAGCCCGCCCACCTAGCAGCCACTACTCGTGGTATCCTGCGCGCCAGGGTACTACGAGCACGCTGTCAGGAAATCTGTGTAGACAGACAGGCTTAGTGTGAACTCTTTTTGCCCGTTTGGCTTGTATGAGTAAATCATTCTCATTGAAGAACTGTCAAAGTTCAGATAAAAGGTTCGTTTAAATAAATAAAAAAAATGCCCCAATTTAGAACATCCTGTATCGTGGACGTTGCGAATAGCAATCGAATTCTCGATATATCGCAGAAGCCAAACAACGACTGCGCCAAATATTTGAACATAATAAAAATCCCAATTAAATGGGATGACGTCTCAACTGAAAGTGATTTATTTATACGGACTAGGTCAGTAACTTTATCGCAAAGTAAAGTGAAGGACAACATCGTGTGGAAGTGTGAACTAAGTGGTTTGGGCTCGTCAACACGCAGTGAGCAAGCGTTATGATCAATGCTCATGCCTTCTCAGAGTGAGAAGAGATTGCAGTGGGACAATTACAGGCTAGTATTATGTGTGTAATTGTATTGTTGTTGTGTCAATGTCTTTGTGTACGGCTTCACTTGTATATTTCGGAAATAGACGTCTTTTTACGCACTCGGCTCTTGATAACGCCGCCGTGTCATCAGTCGTCTATCAAAGATATGAATCGTTAGATCTACCCTCACCCTAATCAGGTTACGCGAAAAACCGTCACAAAGAATGAGCTCTCAAATAGAGCAATAGATACGATTTCCAGTATGAGTGACCGAGACAATAATATTCAAATGTCAATTTTATGAAAACAGAGGCGTGACCATCTTTTGACGCGTTCGGGCGAATCTAACGATTTAAATCTTTGTTGTTTTCGGATTACTGACTTAATTTTAACTGGCAAGTAGAGCTCAGATTAGTCTCTAAGTTCCATCAAATGATATTATCTCAAACGTTTTCGCTTAGACTAGTGGTTACGTAGTTTTGTGCGCGTCTAGTACATGGTAGAAAATCGATTGATATTCGAAGTTTGCGCGAATTTATTATTCATGTTGTTTTATGATTCTACGTGTTATTGTATTAGGTCCTAGCTAGACAGCTCTGGTATTGCGGAGCTATGCATCTGTCATAAAATCGCGTTATAGATTCGGCATTCGTAACTGCCGACGACACTCCGTCAGCCTAGGGCCAAAACTTTATTTTATGACAAATAAAATCCAGTAGTAAAATAAAAATGTAAGCAAGTTTCCGTAACTTCAAATATGAATTTATGATAATGAATACTACAGCGCAAACCAGCTTATTATTTCCTGTCTGATACTAGGACCTACTGTCCAAAATGTCCATTATCAATTATTCCAATTCAATATCTATGAATCTAAGATATATAAATAGAACATTCCTACCCCTCTGTATGATTAACTCAACTAGCAAGTTTTAGTTGTACTTAGATAACTTCGCACTCTTAACTATTCTTATCTAATGGTACTTGCATACTTATCTCGGTGTTGTGATCCACCCGTAGATTTAGTGTAGGTAAAGGACCATTTAAAGGTGTGAAAAAAGGAAAGAAATTAATATAGAGAAAATATATCAATAGATTCTAAATACAACTCAAACTAAGACTTCTTTATTCTTTGTACTAGCTTCATTTTTCGATGACAATAATAATATAGAAACTGATAATCTAATTGTAATTATTTATTTAAAGTACCCATGTATTGGCGAAATAGACTTTCTTTCATACCTTTAAGGGTCCTCGGGAATGGCTTCCGAATTTATAACTTATTACTCGATCTCAAAGAATCTAGTCAAATAATATAGTCAGGGTAAATTATATACTTAGAAATAACAATAATTTAATATTACGATGAAGACGATCACGTGGAAATGTTGCCGGTCGATGCTAAATCGCTTATAAAAGGGTATTTCGCATGCTATATGCAACAGTAGGAAAAAATATGGGGAATCGTAAAGATGAACTTTTCAAGCGCAGATTTAGAATATGCATATTCCAAATATTACATGCATATGTTTCGTCATTATTTACTGGGCAGCTTAATGGATATTGTTCACTCAAAGGCATTTTTATCAGTGTATTATCTATCATCTTTGAAAATATTCTAATATAATAGTCTAAAAACACTTCTTAATTTAGGCTGTTCAGTAAATAGAGCGATGAAAATCTCAATCAACTTTGTTATTTAAAAAATCTTCAATCTTATCTATTCGTCTTAATAAAACACTTAAGTTTAATTCTCACGTTTCCCTATCTAATGTAAGTATTACAACCGCCCCAATGTAGTGTTAATTCATATTATATTGTAGCACTTTATGAACTATCATAATATGTAATGGATGTAAAAGTCGTAGAGTAGTGTTTAGTATCACATTGTCCGTTTTCGGATTTTTTATAGAAGCGACATTTTATATAGATTCAAGATTGTATGCTTTGTTAATTGAAGGAACAGCTGATTATCTGTTGTAAATGTCATAGTGGGTACATGTCAGAAATGAAAGGTGATGGTAGTTTCAGAGGCTACCTCGCTTAGTTCTCTTGCGAATACAACGATAATTTAAAATACCAAGGCCTTTGTATAGAATTGTAATCGTATCCAAAGAGTATTAAAATCGATTACAGTCCAATACAAAGAGTTTGTCGTTTTTTTTCTTTCATGTTCCCACGATTGACGCAGACTGTTGTATTACGTCTATGATATCGATTGTTTGGTGTCGTTCACATGTTACTTAATGACGATAAAGCGATATGCCGATTTGTTACGGGTTGCGTAAGTCAGCATTCCTGACCTAATGACGGAAGCAAGTGACGATCGCGTAACGCAGATATACCTTGAAATTATTTCAGGTTAACACTAATAGAATTAGGTGTCATATGTCACGCAGATTTAAGTAAATGGAGTACTTATAAAGTGATAAGTTAAGTGGGAAATGTTTATCGCATTCGCTGGAAGGTTAGTTGGGGAACTGTCAATAACATTCACGAGTGCCATGTCTAGACTAGACTCTTGAAGCAGGCAGGCAGTGCACGTGTTCTGTTATCTTATTGATTCAGGCATACGAGCTGAGGTATATCACACTGCCAGGGTCGCGAGATCTGTTCGAAAGAGTTACTGTGGCCCTGGCATATGGACAACTGAAGGAACACGGGTGGGTTTTAGTCAGTAAAAGTCTGACACGCCCTCCTGCTCCGCCCAGAGCGGGAGACGTCATTTGATGATTTCCCATCCACAAAAAAAAGCTATATCACAATTGTTTAGCTAGCTCAAACATGGTCGAGTATCTCACGATGATTTCTTGAGCTGGTCATTATAACTTAATTTGTTAACTTATCTGTGTCAGTGCGCCTTTATACCCTAAACTTGTTAGTGTTAAAGGGAAATGGTCTTTAAGATTGCTGAGCAAGCATAGTTTTAGACTGCACAATAATGAATGAAATAGAGATATAAGTTGTATGTAACATGTAAACGATGTCCATGACTAAATTTGGACAAGCACAGAAAGTCAAAGGCTTTATTAAAATCAAATGACATTAATACAGTAAACTTAAAACAATAATGTAACACGCATGTTAACCATTGTTTTGAATGGTTTGTTTATATGTAGTTACGTGCCTTTACGAAGTTGAAGAGTATGTACGTACCTTTGTTAGTTGTTGTTATTTGTTGGTGTTCGCGTCATTGTGTTTTATATTATTGTTCGAACAAGTTATCTTAATCGTCGGTAGTATTAAATTGACTCTTAGCATTGTGTTCTAATTAATCTTACTTCGATATAAGTTCTATGATACTCACGTAGTGTATTCCTACTTCGTACTATCCCATGACTATCCCTTTGCTAACAATGTTTATGTGTTGTTGTATACCATCGTCGTTGACGTACGCGGTCGGTATTTCGGTACTATGTTCGTTGTCTTTATGATTGTCGTGTGTGACTGTACCTCGTATCGTCTTAGCTCAATGTCCCAGTTGTGACTGATGTTTTTGTACCACGCTTACTGTAGATAACCTGTTATTATTTTTGTATCGTCTCATTTGGTTTACATTATTGTAGTTCCGTGATGTGTATTAATATATAAAATAAAACTCAACACTTTTGTAATTCGATGGTCTCAAATGATTAATGATGTTAAAACATTTTGTACATTGGTTATTGTTTCTACAGTCTTTATTGCTCGTTTTAAATTATAAAATTTTAAAGACTGAATTAAATGGAAGTTGACTAAAATTCAATTATGCAGTCATGGATGTTAGTCTAGTCTTAGTTTATAGGAATTACTGATGATAATGTTTACTCGGTACGTAGAGTACGTAGGGTCGTGTATATCGGTGTTTAGATTTAGTTACTGATCATTTGTATTTAGGACTCACCTGGTTACGTAGTGCAACCTTGTATATGTCTTACATTAACTGCGAGTAGTGAACACGAGATAACACCTTGGCCCCTGTGATTCATTTTGTTAAATAAAGTAGAAGTAATTTGTTGGTCATTAAATAAAATTTGTCATAAAACATTGTCTTTTCATTCCTCCCCGATTCACACTGAAATGATACAAAGCTTATAATGACTAATGGCAGTCTTGTTTTATTGTGTTCCTCACAACATTGTGAGAAATGATTTCTTAATACAAACAACAAAACATTCAGTAACAATTCATAATTATCCTAGATTGTATTACATTTGCTAGGAGTCCATTTGCACATGCACATTATATCATAAAGATTCCGTAATCAAAGACGTTTTTGCTTGATTACGTTTTTTTCGTCAAATATTACTGCTGACTCGGTCCCACCGCCAGATGGTGCCATCGTCGCAACAAGACAACAGGATCTTGCCATTACGGGACAGCGTCACCTGAGGAAAATTATTATGATTAGCTTGTAACTTTTACTTCAATATTGGCATCTAGGCAGATATCTACACATACAGCGCTTACCCGTTCTTTATAAGACTAAGACTTAAGCGCGCTGTTGCGAGTTTCAACGCTCGGCGCAGCGCCGAAAGTTCAAAACCAACAGCGCACTTTTATTCCGAAATTCATGTAGGTGTGTAAGTGGAAACAGCTATTAGGGAAATAAATTCAACCTTAGAAGCATAGTTGAAATTGCAGCTATTTGTAAAAGAGGCATTTTTACGCTTATTAATTACTTGACTTATAGGTGTTAAAAATGCCTGTAGGGCCTGTCATTATCATCGGCATTTCATCCGAAAGACGATCTGTACATAAGCTTCCCCCAATTTGGGAGGTTTTGCCATAATCGCCACGTTTGGCAACTCTCATCCAGCTGCCATCAGCCACCCTGCGAAGATCTTCGCTCCACGTACCCTGAGGGAGTCCTACCTTACGTTATGTCCGTTTCCACCGCGCGGCCAACTCTTAAAATTTGATGAAATTTTGCCAGGAATTAGTTGTAATTTGTTACAATACACACCTCTTTTCCTGAATTTGTTACAAAAAAAACTAAGGCGCTACGACCAAAAACAGTTGGCCGCTAGAACCGCCACTTGCCGTAGTGATCGTCCGTGATTACACAGAAACTAAATAATGCAGATAGGCGAATGATACATCAAAAGAAAGGTCTTAATTTTTTGTATTTGTTACAAAAATAAAAATAATCAAAACATAAATATACAAAAAGTTATGCTATATTTAGTTTTCAGGTTAAGTGTAGGTACGTATCTCACCATAAAATCAAATTAATAGAGGCTAATGTGCATGGACAATTAGTTGCTAATTTGTTACAGCAAATAAACAAGAAAAATACTAGAAAACAGGTTCAATATTTTTTTTTACAGTCGATTTTAGTTGGCCGCGCGGACGGCAATATGCCTTAAATACAATGGCGTTTATTTCGTTATTAATAGTAGGTTCAAGCTTAGTTCTAGTACTAATCGACAGGTATGGTAGCCTAGTTTGGATAAATGTGGCGAATATAACTACAGGCTTTATATTTTAGGAGATATTCACTAAAATATAGTAGTATGAAACTGTATTAGAGTAGAGTGACCATACATTTTCATAATAAAGTGAGATTGAATCGCCATTATTGGAATGTTCGGTAGTCTTATCTTATTTTTTTAGGGTGAAACTTTTTAAGACATCCTATAGCATACTTTATAAAAGTCAAATTCACAAATCGATAAAAATAGCTTTATTTAAAATCAGCATACAGGCAAAAATCAAGTAATTTATGACAACATTTTTTTTTTTTAATAAACTGCCATATCTTTTATAAATTAACTGAAACGAACGTAAGACACAGAATGTAGACACATTTTCTTACAGGTACTTATTTCAATTTTAGAATAATTTTAAAAATATAGTGATTTTATTTTAAAAATTACATAGTGTTCTATCTATTTTTGTGCCTGGTATAAATTCTATAGCACTAACTAAGAAAAAATCTTTAATGTTAATACTAATCGGTACTTCAGTGAGTAAAACTGAGGGCGCTACATTGCAATTGCAATTATTTTAGAAAAAAGTTTTTGTTATTTCAGTTCTACAGTTTAGAATTTACCTTTTTCTTTTCTATAAATATGTTCAGGGGCCTAGCCACTGAACTGTCCAACCCGCACGGCGATTATCGCCCCACGTGTCCGGGCATGAAATGTCACTTTCTTTTTACGACCATGCGAGACTTTCTCCACAAAAACGATTACGACTGAAAAACTACTATAGCTATATTCTAATAAGAAATACTCACGGAAAGCTAATAAAATATTGAATTCTAATTGGAAAAAAACTAAATTACTCAAACTTATAATAAAGGATGAAAATAAAATTTTAAAGTCGGGGATTTCAAAAAAATATCGTATTTATTTTTTATTTCGTGTTTTACAAAAAAAGTATAATAGTTACTAGGCAGAATTATTTTTATTATAATAGTACATAATATACCCTTCAAAATGACACCAATATCTAAATTGTATTAATAATTGTATTTAGTTTTCTATCAAGAAAAAACAAGTACTTCTCAAAAGGTCCCCGAACCAAAACTAAAATCATGAATAACGAGTTGCATTTTAATAATTTGTAGACCTCATCTCAATATATTTCGTTTGCAAATAGCGAAAGCGAAGCTTAGTTCTAGTACTAATCGACATGTAACGTAACCTTGTTTGGATAAATGTGGCGTGAATAAAATTACTAGATTTTTTAAATTATTCTAAAATTGAAATAAGTACCTAGTATTGTGTATTAGTTTCAGTTAATTTATAAAAGTTATGGCAGTTTATTAAAAAAAAAAATGTTGTCAGAAATTACTTGATTTTTGCCTGTATGCTGATTTTGAATAAAGCTATTTTTATCGATTTGTGAATTTGACTTTTATAAAGTATGCTATAGGATGTCTTAAAAAGTTTCACCCTAAAAAAATAAGACTACCAAACATTCCAATAATGGCGATTCAATCTCACTTTATTATGAAAATTTATGGTCACTCTACTCTAATACAGTTTCATACTACTATATTTTAGTGAATATCTCCTAAAATATTAAGCCTGTAGTTATATTCGCCACATTTATCCAAACTAGGCTACGATACCTGTCGATTAGTACTAGAACTAACCTTGAACCTACTATTAATAACGAAATAAACGCCATTGTATTTTAGGCATATTGCCGTCCGCGCGGCCAACTAAAATCGACTGTAAAATTCTAGTATTTTTATTGTTTATTTGCTGTAACAAATTAGCAACTAATTTTCCATGCACATTAGCCTCTATTAATTTGATTTTATGGTGAGATACGTACCTACACTTAACCTGAAAACTAAATGTAGCATAACTTTTTGTATATTTAAGTTTTGATGATTTTTATTTTTGTAACAAATACAACAAATTAAGACCTTTCTTTTGATGTATCATTCGCCTATCTGCATTATTTAGTTTCAGTGTAATCACGGGCGATCACTACGGCAAGTGGCGGTTCTAGCGGCCAACTGTTTTTGGTCGTAGCGTCTTATTTTTTTTTTGTAACAAATTCCGGAAAAGATGGTGTATTTTGTAACAAATTACAACTAATTCCTGGCAAAATTTCATCAAATTTTAAGAGTTGGCCGCGCGGTGGAAACGGACATCTTACGTTTGCCAATTCCTGGGTTCCACTCAAAAATACGACCACACCAACGGTTATCGGTTCTACGGCTTATATGGCCAGCCCAAGAAATGAAGTATGTACGGAATTATTAAAAAAAAAAATGTCTGATTGTCTGTTTGTCCCGGCTTATCTCCGATACGGCCGATGTAATTACGTATGGGGATACTTTGAAACCTGAGGGAAGATATAGGCTTTGTATCGATATACCACGCGGGCGGAAGCTAGTACTTAGTTAAATTATTTATACCTGTCTGACGGCTGCTACACATCTCGGATGCACCAGCTGCGACACCCGAGAGCCGCCCGCCACGTTACCAAGCTCCCACACCATCGTCTTGCCGCATTGGTTGCCTAGTGCTATCACCTGTAAATTTATCGACAGAATACTATTTGTTATGTATATCATATAAATTGCAGATACAAAAAATATATAATTTTCGTGGGCCCCATCTTTGAATCTTGTAAGGAGAGTTCTTGCTTAGGTCTTAAGGAACATTCAAAGAAGACATCAAAGTCATGCGTATTATGTTGATGTGATGTGATTACATATAAAGTTGAAATGAGGGTATTTTTCCGTTTGGGAACCCTTAAACAGCCACCTTAGGATGGATGTTCGAAAAGGCGTGATCATCTGTCCACCACGGACATGGTAGATAGTCGGAATTAGTATATTATTTTTCTTCTGATTTTCTCCCGCGGCTGTGTACCTCTAAAAATACAAACATACTCCCTAGGTATGTAGGTCAAAGGAAAGGAAACTAATCAGTGTTTATTTATATGTTTCAAAAGAGGCTGACTCACCCTTTGACTGTAGTCCACAGCGAACCGTATAAACCATATCTCACACTCCTTGTAATCAAACCTGTGCACTATGGTGACAGAGTTGTCGCCGGGACGTGGCTCCGCGTCTTCGAGACGACCTGGCTTCCAGCAGATGATGGCGTTCTCACATGACTTAAGTGAAGTAAATGGTTAATTACAATAAAATTTATAAGTTGTAGGAGATCCAATCAATAAAATAATTTAGATTTGATTACCTTAGATAAAATGAGATCACCCATCCATCGAACACAATCAACATAATTCCTATGAATATCTCTGGTTGAAAAATCAGGAAAATGCTCCTTCAACGAATTGAAAGGCCTTAAAGCTCTGTGTGGGTTGAAACTATAGCTCTGCTTTATAGCTTCATGCATGGACGGTTTGTCTAAACGCCATAGCTTAAGCGAGTGGTCCATGCCGCAAGACATGATCCTCTCTCCTTTGAGATCGAAATCAGCACTGAGTACTTCATCCCTGTGACCTTCAACTCCACCGAAGATGGCTATGCAAACATCTGTCATAATGTTCCACAGTCGTAAGGCGTGATCCTTACTTGCCGACAGCAGTAAGTTTGGGTCTCTAGGATGGAACTTGACCTCGTTGATGGCGTGTCCATGGCCTATGTAGTGCTTGATGCAGGTTTGCGTCGAGGGTTGGAAGACGCGCACGACGCCCCGCGAGCCTGCCACCGCTAGGAGAGGAAGGTTGGTCTCTTCTTCATATGACCATGCACATGTGTAGTATGTTTCTTCAACCTATAAGGAATTGTATTTTTTTTAACTTACTAGAGAAATTTATCAAATTACTTAGATATTTGCAAGTAATGGGTGTTGGAAAATACACTCATGGACAAATTTAGAGGAATGCAAAAAAGGGTTTCATTTTTCCTGTTGTGATTGTCGTGCGTACTAGCCACAAACATTACTAAATGCAAAAGAAAGTTTTGGAATCTTTGAATTTCATTTGTTTGTATGTAATTATTGAGTAATATTGCATTCTTTCATAATGGGATTTTTTTCGCCAACTTTTGAATTTGAGTTTAAATTTAGGTTTTGTTTAAATTTTTGTCTTGACTCCCTTGTTTATCGTGTTGAGTGTATATTGTTACTGCAAATAAACTGAGAATGCCAGATCTACACGCTACTCAAGTTACTGGGGCTGTTACTATAATTGAAACTGAGCACATCTACAAACATGTGGGCCAAACATTACGAGTCACACATCGAGATCGATGATCGAGTCATCACAATCTGTGGTACACCGAGTTATCAAGAGTTATCGGCAGAGGCAGACCGGACAGTATACGAGACTCGCAGGACAGGGGCCTCAACCAAAAACTGAGAAGGCTGAAATCGGCAGGACTAAACTCACACTAGCCTGCCCTTCTTGCTACATGCCATAGAGCTTACGTTAATTTTGCTCGCATTCACGAAAATTGGAATGACAAAGCTTGGAGTCAAGTTCTATTCACAGATGAGTCCAGATTTTGCCTGAAGCGAGATGATGGAAGGAATAAAGTGTGAAGATGCTCGGGAGAGAAGTACGCTCAGTGCAACATCATTGAAAAAGAGGCATATGGTGTACGTTTTTTTTTCTGGATGGGGAATCATCAAATGACTTCTCCCGCTCTGGGCGGAGCGGGAGGGCGTGTCAGACTTTTACTGACTAAAACCCACCCGTGTTCCTTCAGTTGCCCATGTGCCAAGGTCACGGTATCTCTTTCGAACAATCACGCGACCCCGGCAGGCATCGGTCCTAGCAGACCCCTTCAGTGCTGCTGACATCTCTTTGAGGCGCGCGTGGAACACTACGCGCGGTCGACCCGAGCTTGGTCCTTACCGGGCGGCGAGCTACCCATTGCTCGCCGCCCGCAAGCTCGCGCCGGTGGCCGGGAGTCCGCAATCGACTCCCGACGCCCGGGGCGTCTCCTCCTGTGGCGGCTAGGGACGTGAGGGCGCAGAGACTGCCACTCCCTCACGTGCCCCGCCTCCTCCTTTGCGAGTATTACTGCTTCACAAAAGGAGGTGACGGCTTCCCATGCCCTCTCGCTCCGTACCATGGCTCGCACCAGGGCCGGACGCAAGAGGTCGCCGCCGCCGATCGCCTCCACGAGGACACGGCGGTGCTCCGCCCAGGCAGGGCACACTTCCACCGTATGTTCCACCGTGTCCTCTAGACGATCCTCTCAATGGAATGGTGTACGGTCAGTTATGGTATAGGGAGGTATTTGTATGGGGCACGTACGGAACTCCGCGTCATTGAGAATGGGTCACTAACAGCGGCACAATATGTAACTGAGATTTTGGATGAAATTGTAGTCCCATTTGCCCCTTTACAGGAGATAGATTTGTTTTTATGCATGATAAAAAAATAAATAAAAAAAATGCACGTCCCCATACTGCGGCCGCAGTTATCGAGACTTTATATCTTCGAGACGTTGAAATCAATGTTCTGGAAAATTAAGAAAAGAAATCCTGACCCTGCTAATTTGAGAGATCTTAAAATGGATAATAGGAAGAATGGAACGCAATCTCTCAAGATTTTATATTAGGATTATATATTAAGATTTGATAACTTAGGAGTATGCCAAAGAGACTAGAAGCAGTTCGAAGAGCTAGAGGGAGCAACACTAAGTACTAATTATAGCTCAAATTATACCCTTTCCTAAGCATTTATAAAAAAAAAAATGTTAAATATCAAAAATGTGTCTTTCCTGTATTTTTTCCTAATTTGGTTAATTTTTGTCATGTGATTGTTTTTTTTTTTTGGGTTTTGCAATGATTAATAAACAAATAATAAGTAAAATCTAAATTAATATACTTAACTATTATAAATATCCATATTTTGTTTAATATACCCTTTTTTGTGATCCTCTAAATTTCATAAGTGTATGTTATACAAATTTTTGCAATTTTTTCATGTAATTGGGGGATGGCAAAAAAAAAGCTAAAATGTCTGATGACCCTTTAGTTACATGGGCCAATTCTTTTGGTCTGTTTCTACAAGGTTTTAGTATTGTTGACTAATAGAATTGACAACAAGTAAAACTGGTTTTATTATTATCATCATCATCATCATCATCATCATCATCATCATCATCATCAGCCTATAGCAGTCCACTGCTGGACATAGGCCTTTCCAATTGCATGCTATTCAGCTCGATTCTCGGCAACACTCATCCAGCTGCTAACAGCTACCCTGGGAAGATCGTCGCTCCACCTAGCCTGACGGTGTCCTACCTTACGTTTTCCGATTTGCGGTCTCCACTCAAGAACACGTCTACCCCAACTGTCATCGGTTCTATGGCTAATGTGGCCGGCCCAATGCTACTTCAGTTTGCTAATTCTATGAGCTATGTTCACAAACTGGTATACTATAACAGCATCACTGTATGTTCCATAGTCACCAATGCATTCATTGCCTCTATCATTGTGTTTGCTTCTTTTGTAAATATTTATTTTAGAGCATATTTCTGGTCTCCCAAATAGAGGCCCGGCCTAGTTTAGGGACTACTGTAGATCTGAGATCTAAACAAATATTGTTAACAGTTGCAAGACTTACAGATAAACATTAAGTTAACCCTTGAACAATGAAAATAATTTAGTTATCTAGGGTTAAGTTGATTTTAAAGCAATAATTGTCAAATAAATTAGGATAAGAGCCGGAGAATGATGAAGATGAATTGTAAGAATGGTTTATTAGATATCATCTTCACTCGGTAGTCACCCCTTGAGTACATATGTACTCAAGGGGTGACTACCGAGATGACAACTAATAAAGATGCATGGAAGAAAAAGACGTAGCACCAACCCCAAATAAATTGGAATAAGAGCAAGAGAATAATGAATTGTAAGAATGGTTTAGTACATTATCTTCGCTTGTCACATTTCTACATAACCTTAACTTAGCTGTTAGTTAAATAGAAAATCAGTGAAACACTTACATCAGGATCAGCATAGCACTGGAGAAACTTGAAGCCACCAGAGTCAGGACACTCGTATATGGATACTCTGTTGCTTCCAACCACTGCAAACACCTGTGGCTGTCCTTCACCCAAGTGGTGGTTGAACTGACACCCAAACAATGGCAGGCCATGGTCTTCTTTTGCACTACAGCTGTGGATTCAATTTGTTAAGTGTGAACTCAGAAAACCACAAAGTTCTGTGTTTATTATTGCTTGAAATGGTTTTTACTCTGTTTACTTACTTGAATTTGTACGGCGGTTTCACTTGTTTCGTAGTCTTTTTTTTGCCTCGTCTACGTTTCTTCACACGCGAGTTTGTTGGAGTTTCGCTACGTGAAGTATTATCGGTGTTCGAAGTGCTTTCAACGCTCGAAGTATCATCCTAAAACACGCGGTATTTCCATCTACAGTAAGTCAGTGACCTCCAGCACAAAGTCATTTGGATACTCCCTACTATATAACGCACATATATCACACAGTAACAAGGAAAACTTTGTTTGATTACAAGTCACATTGTTGAGCCATTTTACAATGTGAAAATAAGGTCATACTCACGGCCTCATTATCCGAAAAGTTCATTCTAGTAACTATCTTTCGTTAGTGTAACGTCCTACAGTTTATAGATACTAATTTCATACAATTATTGAGATAAATTTGTAATTCATTCTTCTTGAGATCGTTTACCAGCTGACAATAGCGTCAGAAACGTCAAATGTCAAATTTTCGCGGGAGCAGAGCCATCGCTTACAGAGTGAGATGCGTTCACAGATTAAGTACTGTTGGTGCGTTTATTGTAGTTACAGTCGTAACTCTTTTTATATTTTATCAATATTCAAGATTTTGGCCTAAGATTCGACGTAAATCAAATCTTCTATTTTATTTAACTAATACTTTAAATTGTAAAGGCATCACATTTTAGTCATTCTCATAAAGTTCGTGATACTCGGGTGGTACCAGTCATAAACACATTCATGATGCCAATCTAAATTCTGTAGGGGTTTGAATAGGCGTGAAGTAAGTAATCAAACAAAATAATATATAAGCGATTTATTTAATTTTTCTTATCATATCTCATACCACATTTTGTGCAAAAAATATTTTTCTGACGAAATATTTTGCATCTCACAAATACAGTAGTAGCATTTAACATATAACTTAAAACTAATCACAGCCAAAATGGTTATTAGATCCTTAAATTATATAATATCTACTTATCATAATGTAATACTGATAATTGCAGAAGTCTGATTTGGTACTAAATCATCGTACGTATTATAACAGCAGTCCAAAAGGCTGCTTTAATTTGTTGATTGATGAACAACATTCATGCTTATGCAGTTATTATGTCAAATGAAAATTATAAGACAAAAATTAACAACTAAATCCTAACATTTATCTACAATAGCGTTTAGGCGGCCTGAGTTCCAGGAGTTGTTTTACAATTATGGTCCATGGAGTAAGTAACAATATTTCAGCCCTCCATTTTATACATATAAAATTAAGTGCTGAAATATTGATGAACGCGATAAGTAAAAACTGATCCACAAAGTTTAATGAGTTTTTTTTTTTACCTTTACTTCTTGCTAACTGCGAGACTGTATGTAGCTTTAAAATAAAACGCATGAGGGAGACCTCATGCGTTTTATTTATTCCATTATCCGTGCTTTCAGCAACCATCCTTCCAGCGTATTTTAATCCGTGGTCATAAAATACTGGCCATTTTAACAAATTACTATTTACAGGGCCCACAATAACTTTGATCAGTCTGTGTCAAGTATCAACCATAGGCAGGGGCCTTGCAGGTGCAAGCATGGCGGAGTGCTAAACGGAGCCATGGCAGGAAGCGCCCAACGCGTGCGTATACGCCTGGGTACCCTGGCCTGGCACATCCACGTCCCCAGGAAACGATACCTGTAAAAAGAAAACCGACTATTAGGCGGTGATTATGCTTTCGCTTATAAGTTATAACGTATGGGTTTCAATCCAGGGTTAGGATGGTGAAGGATCCATCACAAATATTGTCTGGATCTCAAATAGTCAGAACTAGTGCCCTATTTTGATTCTGTTTTTTTTTTGCAATTTCATTTAATTTGGTTAAATGACTTTTCATAAAATAGTCATTCAACCGAATTAAATGAACTCTAAGGGATGTTTGATGATTGCTTGAGTGCTTAAAATAGGACGCGGCATGGATATCGCCTTGAATATAGGTATTACTTACACCTACTACAAAAATAAGTTGTTTATATCAATGTAGTTGAAGTCTAATCCTTCAATCATCCTGCCAGGGTCGCGAGATTGTTCAAACGAGATACCGTGGCCCTGGCATATGGGTAACTAAAGGAACATGGGTGGGTCTTAGTCAGTAGAAGTCTGACACGCCCTCCCGCTCCGCCCAGAGCGGGAAAAGTCATATGATGATTTCCCCAGCAAAAAAAAAAAAATAGGGATATTTGATGATTTTTAATGATTATTGTTACGGTCGGGAATCATATTTTAATCGTCAAACAACTCGGCACTGACTTGCAAAAAACTTGAGAAATTTTGAATATCTTGGGCTACCCGTGAACTTTTCTACCTTTATACATAGGGAGGTAGGAAACTCACCAACAAGTGTGAAGTAAGGCTGCGACACAAGCAGAGGTCCGCCAGAGTCACCGGTGCAGGCATCTCTGTCAGGTGCGTTTGCGCACAACATGCGCGGTGTCACTTTCCTGCGACCGTAACCGGCGCCTGAACACTCTTCCTGCGCCCAGATTCGTACAGCAGACTGAAATAATATTTGTAATGTAACATAAATCGTAAATGTTGTTACATTAAGGGTTAAGGGTAACTGATTGCCAGTCACTGCCCTGGCTATAGTGGGAACTGAGTTGCATTATTGAGCTTGTCGCGTATGCTATAGATACGAAAAATAATATTAATTCCTTTTTGAAGACCTCTTGAAAAAGGGCACAAGGCAAGGTAACTAATAACTTCTTAAATCGCATCAGTTTTAATTTTCATTATAAAAATTCTTGTCAGTTGTAGTTTGGTACAGTTTAATAATATTTGTACCAATACTTTTTTTGTCATAGCAATAAGAAGATTATTTATAAAGAAATTTAGTATACAATGAAAAACAGTGAATCTACGTTCCAAATACAGTAAATCGTCATTACCTGCCTAGCCTCTTCCCTACTATGTTACGTTGTTCAGTCTAAGTGAACGCAGGCTATTTTATTTGCATTTTGCAAAAAATTTCAAATAACTACATTTAAAATAATTTTGCCAAATATGAACCTACAATACCTACGCACGCGATCAGAATGAGACTGGATCTATTTAAACTCAGGAAATGATTATAATAAAATTCTTGTCATAAGTTCAGTTACATTGTAATGCTAGTTATGACGGCCGTATGATCGTGTCACATTCTGACCGCGCGCTCACTTCCTTACTTTCATCGGTATGTTGGAAGCGGGCCCCTTTTCAACAGTGCTGCCCCAACCAGTAACTATTGCTTCTTCTCCTTCAAGACCATCAAGGTCTTCAGCATCTAGAATTGGTTTTAAAGTTAAAATAAAATATTTATTTCTCAAAATTGTCGTTGATGTCTTTTGTTCCTAGAAAATAAAAAAACAGCATAAAAGTTTTTCTAAAGAATTTTTAGCCGTAAAACTTTGTTTTTTTGTTACAGAAAATATCCCAAAAAGATTTATTACAGCGAAATTTATTATAGGTACTGGCTACGTTAGCGGAAAAAAATTGGATGAAATTAGAAAAAAAAGAAGAAACATTTCTCTTTTTCTTATGTCATCTTTTGGCCATGACATTACAGCCAGTTTTTATATTTTTGTTGTATTTACCTCTAAAACAGTTTGTAATCAATATAACTAAAAAGGTTTGACTCATTAGGTTAGATGTTTCAAATTACCGGGTAGGCAGGCAGGCCTAAACAGATTATCTGGTAACGGATCAGCTAGTCTCAGAACAGCGATGTCATAGTCGTAGGTGTATCTGTTGAAGTCGGGATGCTGCACCACGTGGATCACCTCGAAGCCGTCGGACCTCGAGTTGTTTACGTCGTATTCACCCACAAGGACTGAGAGACGGGATGCTTCGATCCTGAAAATGAAGAAAAAAAACGTTTAATCTATTTTTCGTTGTAGAAATGTGTAGTGGTTTCTAATAAAAACAGAGACAGTTTGATTGGTAAACACCTGTCCAAAGACAATTCAATTTGCTTGAGCTTTATTGGTAACTAGCTTTTGCCAGAGGCTTCGCCCGCGTATATCGTATAAACCTGCCACTTGAATCACTCTATCTATTAAAAAAAACCGCATTGAAAACCGTTGAGTAGTTTTAAAGATCTAAGCATACATAGGGACAGACAGAGGGAACTGACTTTGTTTTATACTATGTAGTGATGAAGCGAATTATTACGCAATTATAATTATATATTTTGTAAAAATGTGTCAATCCACCTAAAGTACACTGTTCTTCAAGATACAGAACTCTCCTAGTTTGAAGGGTAGGGGTTTTACACGTAATAGCCATACCTATCCATAACTTAGACAATACCTACTGATGTTACCTAGGCTGAGTGTTTTGTTAAATAAAATGATTACTTGACTTGATTACCTAACAAAACGACAAAATATCTGCAAATTAACATGAACATCAAGTTTCGCTCCCTGGTTTATACCGTAAGGGCATTGATTTAGATAAGAAGGTGGGCAATTTAATTTATGGGACGGACATTAAAATAAAATTACGGCGGCACGACAGCAACTGTATTCAAATCCACAGGTTTTGTTGCTAACTGTACCTATAAGCTCAATATACAGTTATTATAACATTATAAAGAAAATATTCATTTTTATCAAAGTAAAACAGTATATAATTCGACATTTATCACCGATAAACGTTCGAAATTATCTCTGTATTTGTATTACAGCTTCACGGTTCATTTAAAATATTTTCTTTTATGTGATCTCTCGTTAAAATATCGATTAAAATTCAGCACACATCGTTAACTGATGCGAAACAATCGATTCGCGACACTACGTGGCTATTCGAGAGGACAAAAGGATCGCGAGCGCATCCAACGCGACCTTAACCTCATTGGAGTGATGTAACTTTACGACTGCATAGCTCATATTCCGATGCTTACATGCGAAAAATTATAAAACCATAAATAGGAAAAAAAAAATGCCTAACCAATTTTTTATTCGAAAAAATAATTTAAATAGTTACTGGATTTTTTTATCAGCAGTCTTTGGACTTGTGAATGCGCATCTAAAGATAAATAAATTCAAAAACACGTATTACTATCTACCTACAGAGACTCTAAGGAAAATGAGAGTAGGTATACCTAAAGTAAAAGTAGATTTATGTCATCTGTCTAGGAATCGAGAAGTAGGAGGTACCTACCTAATATTTTATGAGCTAAAATAATCTCCATTAAATATCAAGTAAATAAATCATGTGTATACGAAAATTTTCTTTTTTTTTTAAATATGAAACGAGGATAAACGTGAATCCCAGAAAGTAAAAACAAATTTGAAAAATAACTACTATTTACTATTGCCCGATGAGCAGCTTCCGATTTCCTGTATTTACTGAACCATTTTAATTCTCCAGGTAAAAACCTGACGAACTCTAAATACTCTCAAAATTATATTTGAATTCATAATTCATAATACATGGTTTGTGCAAAGGTCTGTCTATGTTTATCCACCGCTAACCCGCTGAACTGATTTTGATAAAACTTTGTACTGCTCTAAATAAATCAAACCTCAATTAGCTAAAAAACCTGTTTCATACGTTGAAGTTTGTTTAAAAATCCGAAATATGAGCGGACGAACTCGGGTCAAGTGCTAGTCATTAATAAATAATTCTAGTTCTATACGTAGGCCATGCAACGTCAAGGTAACCGTGGCATCGTCTAACATTGGCCTCTATACACTCATGTAAGCATATATTCCAGGTCGTGGTCGGTAATAAATTACTTGTACATCGTGTGTATACGTATTTCTGTATATTTGTATGTAACGTTCGCTCAATAGACTTTTGGCCGTATATTTGAGTCTGTGCGGTGACTCATGATGCGGGATATCCTTCAATAATAAAATATGTAATAGGCCGTATCTCTCCTTCCAGTCCACTTCTGTCAAAGCGGTATTAAACGGTACCAGCATAGCCATTCACGAATACGATACACTTCCGTACCGAATCAAACATCAATCAATGTTATCGTAGGGATCCTATAAACGCTGTCCACAAATCCAAAACCTATCATAGAATAGACGCCAGCTATTCTTCCGAGAGAGAGCAGTGGTGGCCCAGTGCTAACGGCTGCGACCTACGAGTAGTAGTTCGTGAGTTCGAACCCAAGCAGGCGCTTTACTTCGTGTAAATTATTTCTTCACCACTGCTCTCAAAACAGTGAAGGAAAACATCGTGAGGAAACCGGCCTGTCTTAGAACCAAAAATTCGAAGAAATGTGACATATACAAACCTGCACTGGGCCCGCGTGGTGGATTATGGCCCACTCACCGAGAGGAGGCCTGAGGCCCAGCAGTGGGAACATTATAGGCTGTTGATGATTCTTCCGACAGCTGTTTGTTGTCAAAATGTGTCATATTCGATTTGGAAGTTTGTTAAGCTTACAGGAGGATGCTGCTCCCATTCGCTTTTCCTTTTTTCTGACTCCCTCAGTAAAACATGCGGATGTTTTTTATATGCTGATTAAAGTCATATTTGTTTAAAAAGAATCCTATGGCAAAACTACCTTCCATGTGCTTTTGAGATCATCCCTTACTAGGAACAAGAATAGATACTGCTTTTTATTAGCTAGCCGGCTTACAGCGTTGCTGTTAACTTGTTACGATGGAAAGTTTTTACTTAATTTATTATGAGTCAATGTAGCTTCCAAAATCAAGTGGATTTTAGAGATAAAGTATGATTTATTTTACTATAACGTTATTCACTTGTGATTTGTAGACGGAACTGCCTCAGCAAGAATCTAGATTTTTCAAGTGTTACCTAAGTGGGTTTTTGTTGATTCTAATTTAATAAGCGGATAATTTAACTACCTATATAAAATGCAACTGCTTTTGCCAAATTTCACAAAGGACCTAAGATACACCCTTAGGGACACCTAATCCTTTAATAGCGAACTTAACGGAACGCGGAACTTTTCATAATTAATTTATGCATTGGGCACTGTTGGCATATGAGTTAAGCAGACTTATACAGACAGTTTAGAGGTATCGTCAAGGGAAGACGCGTTAATCCCTGGCTCGCTCTGGCTCTATCCATCCATATGCCAAGTATTTCTTACTTCGTGTTAGTCCTATGATTCTGTCATGAGCCTTAAAACCCATTTCTGTGATTCCCTTAAATAGCAGCGTTCATTGCAATGTCCATGACTTCTTCAGGATATGAGGAAAAAACTTGGTAAAACAAATTGAAAATTTCAAAAGATTCTTTAAAGTAATCCGTCTTTCAAACAATGTACATGTTTTTTCTTTTAAAGTACCAATCAGGGTCAACTCAGGATGTGTTTACAACGCAAATACTTTGTAAGTTTACTAATAAAAGGGTCGTTACGTAACCACAAACACCACAAAGAAAGCGTGTCGGTAACAGTAAAGGTCACATGTATTGTTATGAGACCTTAAGGGCAATGTTTGTACTTGTTATGCAAATTAATATTGCGGCAAAGTATAAACAGTTCTACTTCTTAGCGTGTCGTTGGCAATCTGTATAGAGTCAGCTCAGAATTTGGCTACGAGCTTAGCACCTTCAGTAGCGTCCATCAGCTCCTTTATGACTTCTAAAATGTTGATATTGATGGGTGATATATTAGAGAAGAAATATAGGGAATGGCGAGCGTGGCCTCAGTCTGTAGTGTGTTGGAGTCACTCACTAATGGTAATTTATTTTAATTACTCATTCCAACAAAAACAAAAACGTCATTTGTAAACAATGTTTACAGTTATCACCCACCAGGCAATATTGCAATTTCAGTAATTTTATGGCCGTCGAAAATCGAATAAGAAAGTAAAAAGTGGCACTGGCAATAAAATGCGTAAGTAACAAATTGACATAAATAAAAATGTTTGTGCGGTTGCAACAGTATTTTATTGGCCCGTCTTAATTTAAGGAAAGCAGGATCAGATTGAGGGTCAAATACGAAGCCATAAAACATATCTCACAAGGAGGCATTGCTCAGTACCATACACACATGGAAGGAACATACACGAACATACACACGCAGCCTGTTATCAGATTTTAACAGTTATCTGGATTGCATGGAATTAATTAAAACATCACTAAAACCAAAGTCCGTGAAAAGATTTAACTAAATGCAATGCATTCTGTGAGTGCGTAACTGTTTTTTGATTTAAAAACGGGTCAGGGTTCCGTGGTCTTGTCATTTCTGGTGATGTAAGTTAGGGTAGGTATAATGAATGGCGATGTGGATATTATTTTTCAGATCTGACAATTTATCAAGCTCTCGTGAAGTCATCTCACCGAAGCTGTGACAGCTACATATTAATTTAGCCAATGGTCCCTTAGCTAAATTAATGTTGGAATGTTTCAAGAACATATTAAAAAGGAAGGGGTTATATATTAAGTGAACAATATTATTGAAAATCATCTGTGAACTCTAATATGCGGAGATCTTCCAGGAATTCTAATCCCGACTCAGAGTCGTCATAAAACATGACGAAAGGTTCCGGGTCTGAAACGAATTTATAAATAACCACTTAATATATTTGAGTAACGGAAACATCTTCCTTATGGTTCTTGTTTGCACAAGCAATTAGTTTTTATTTGCAATAACATTTAATAAGCCTAAATTACGCCATTGTGCATACGGTACTTTACATAATTTTTCTCATCCAGGAAGAAACAAGTTTGGTCCTAATTATGCTCCTTGCGGAACCCTTCGGGACATTCCGTCGCCCGTGTACCGGTTTTCAACAAAATCGTTCGTGGTTAACAGTAGAACTTGCTTTACCCCGTGCTTATTAGTAGCTGGCGATGCAGTCAATATATGTAATCACTGGCCCTGTTCAAAAATATTGGTATATTTAAAAGCATCGAGACTCGACAACATTACTTTCAAGCATGTACGCTTTTGGCATCTATCAGTGGAAAATAGGCGAGGTGAGAGTTCAAAATTAAAAATTATATAGATAGTACTTTCATTCATGATTCATATCAACATGGCACCAATTAAATTACTTTTTACGGTCAATGAAAGTGACTGTTTCTTTCGGATTAGTCACGTTAACAGTTAGTTTAGAGAAAAGCTTTTGAGGTGCCGACGAATGTACAATACAAAATTAGACGAAAATCATATATTGTGCGTACGATGACAAGACACATCAATTCCCAGCATACCATGATTAAGCTTGACCTCATAAAGCATTGAATGGAGCTGTTAAGAACTCACAATGACTTCCGACAGGCAACAGGTGTTCGCACGTCTTTGACCACAAATTCTCTGATGACATGACTTGCTGAAGTCTCTATTAAAGTCAATAATCCACTTTCACCAATTAGAACTCACCTACATAGACTATTGTTTGCAGATTGTCCAAAGCAACGGAACCATAAAACCATTATTTTCTTATGATGAGATATTCATGTCAATTGTATGACTAATAGTTTGATTTGCACATGTAAATTGTTATTATAGAGAGCCATGTGTCAATAAATCATTTAGTGGGTCATCATCAAGTCTCCCGAGGCAGTAATGATTGGTGTAGGCTAAACACTAGATAGTTGAATGGGTTACGGAATGAAAATAACATTTGACCTTCATTTTGATGTTGGAGAAATGACACAAAAAAAACACTTCATTAGATGAGCATGCTCATTAAACGAAGTCTAACGAGGTATCCTACTTGGAAAAATTAAAAACGAAAATTATTTTTATAAACTCTCTGAAATGAACTCAATTCAGAGCGAAGAGAATTATAAGAGGTAACAAACATGCAGCAATGTTTTAAAAAGTCACAAATACAGATGACTTCAATGTTCATTTCTGTAAAGTTTTCTACTTTCGTTTTCCACGTTTCGATTGCTTTCTCACACCAAACATGGTGTTAACACAACGGTACCACATCAAATCTTTAAATAAAAATTTAGAGAGTATAAAATTTACAAATACAGTGTTATTGTAACACCTTATAAGGATTTGGCGTTGCGAGAGGTCGAGATTGATATCAGATTAAGCTTCTGGTTTTAGTAATCCGATATTTAATATCTACATATTGATCTTTAAAAGGTGTTGAGAAATTTCATCGTTCCTGTCGCAATTGAGATGTTAATAACTATAAGGCTGCACCTTTAGGGTGTGTAGAGTTGGATAAGGTCAAAGCTAAATTAAAACTTTTACTGTTGTAAATTTTGATTGTATTTTATGGATATTTCAAAAGCCATATTATACCTATACTAAGACAAACTACCTATTTACTTAGTAAATATGGTCTATTTCTTTTATTTCGACTTTTGACTCTCTCTGTTGTTCGTCCTGATTAAAATAATTCGTCATTTGATAGTTTGTTGTAGTCCGTTTCAACCTTTTAAAGGTTGACCTCGAACCACCTTTGTTTTGAATGATAAGCTAGGTGTTACGCACATTTTGTTACGAGGTCAAAGTCATAGTTATCGATCAAGGCTATGGGACCTTTACGAGATAGGAGTATGATTTGCAGAAACATTAGGTTAGGTATCGGATTTATTTGAGAGCTACCTAAGTGTTCATAAGTATTTATCTTTAATAAGGAAATCATTTCAGAAACAAAATGAACAGTTTGTTAGTTTTGTGACATAGTTGTTTCGGAAATAAACAAGTGTTTCACCCAAAATAATTATCAATGATAAATACTTAGCACGTAGGTACTTTTAAGTGTGTGGGTGTGGTTCTAAGGCATATTTGATTAATTAAAGAGGCTTCGTGATTTATATTGATGGTTTTATCTTCGTTAGGAAGTATGACCCTGGCAATAATTTTCAAACAGTTTATTAGGGAGGAACATTCGATTTCAGGTCTAGAAATCTGTATCCACTCTATCTTTTAAGAAGAGAGAGAGTAAATAATGGAATCAAAAACAAAACCAAAGCTAAAACGATCACGATCTTTCTGAGCTCAAGTAACTTACCCATGTACACAATGCGTGGCGGTGATAAGATGGTCTCTGGCAACCACAGTGGCTCCGCAGATAACCTTGCCATCTCTCTTCAGAGCCGCCAGCCAGGGGAATTCTCCAGGAGTTACAGCTTCTCCACCAACCACTCGGGCACCCCGAGCCACCCCACAAGCTGAAAGAGGAGATGCGAATTTCAAACGTCAATGTTGACTATGGAGAGCATTATTTAAAGAGCATTTTCAAAAACGAGAGATAAAATTAATTGGATTGAATGATTGAAGAGAAGCAGAGTGTTCATGTCATCATACGAGTAGGTGCATACATATTGTGAGACTATTTAGAAGTCTGATCAGGTAGGAGCTCGTTGGATTAGTGCATATGTATTTCTACTGATACAGGTTCCTAGAAAATTTTGAAGCTATTGACTCTTTTCGTTCATATCTCCCAAAATACATCTTTAACTAGTATATTGATAATATAGTAGCTTCTTCTGGCGACTTTTATACATTACACCATAAAAAATTCAAAAACTTGGATCTTATATTAGTGAAAGAAATTTTACAATCGAATCTGTACTACGTAGAGACGTCTTCCAGATAATCAATTTTACCTCCATATAATATTAGTTTAGAAGAATCTTTAGTGAGGTTCTAATTTATTATCTCACCAGCAGCTTTTTGGATTTTACGCTCGTTACGAAGAAGTTATTATTTAACCGAAAATATATAACGGGGTTTTTTTGACGCATTACATAAATCAGCTAAAGATAGATTTGGCTCTAATATTTTTCTTGTCTAGTATTTTTCCTTTGAGAACGAAGCAGGTCAAGTCCTGTTTACTTAAGGACATGTCAGGCAATGATTAAATAATTAAGCAATTGTTATGAACACAAGACCACGCAGAACACAAGTGTCACCATTGATATTGACCTCATGACATTATCTGCGTTTTGTTTTCGAAAGTGACACTTTTTCTTCTGCGCCTCTTTTTTGGATTGTATTAAAATTTTGTTAATGTATTTTTTTTTGCAGCTTTCCATTAGCGTTTTTCTTTTTATAATACTAAATGACATGCCTGTTTTCCCGAAGGGTGAGGCAGAAGTTTTTATTTTCCATTCTGTATTCCTAATTTTAGATTTTATTTTATAATTATAAGTTTAGTATTTTTTGAACCATCGAAAGCTGATGCAACATCTCAGGAATCCAACATAAAAGCAATTTCACTTTGAATATTAATATTAAACGTCATTTAATCCATTAGAAGCCGACGACGACGTAAACGTTCATTTGCATATTAGAGAACGCAATGTTAGTAAACAAAGATTCGCGCCAAAATGATTTCGTTTTCTAGTTGCACTAGAATTCATTAATATGTATATTGCATTTTACTACATGTGCATTTTTCGTACGAACATATTGTATTATCGCAAACTGGGTCGCGAATTGCGATCAAAAATACGATAAAGATAAGACTTGATTCTTCGCAGCAATTTCAACGGTATGCTCGAGTATCCAAAGGTTTTGAACACTAAAGTCGCGGATGTAAGTAATTTTTAATCGGTAACAGACAATAAATTCAGTCTTTCGAAGACGCTCTTTACACATCCGGGGCACTTAACATACTTGTGGAAATATCTCAGCGGTTTTATCTCAACAGGCTTATATGCCAATAAGCATCGCCAGAGTGACCACTCTCTAAAGGCACTTCAAACTATTAGCACTTATTTTGTGACATAACCAAAACTGAAGTAATGCCTATTGAATAAGACATTAGAAATTAAAATTTGTGTAAGAATATCCACAAGTCACAACAATTACTTCTCAATGGAAACGCTGGTTACGAAACCATTGACTTTAGGGTCAGTTTGGGAATATAATTAATTTTACTTACCGAAACTATTCAAATTTCAATTAATATTAATTACAACAATAAACACTAATTATCATAATCCTCAAAAGTAAGCGAGGAAATATTTCAGGAAAAATTGGTCGGTCTGCAAAATTTTTAAACTGAAAAGCACTCCACTAAAACACAAAAATAATGAAAGCTGAAACAGATCCCGCAGTTGAAAATAATAGTTGGGTCACTCACTGCAGGGTCTGCAGGCAGCGGCTGCGGCAACGGCAGCGAGGAAGCAGAGGACGCGAAACATGTCTGTCGGAGTCACAGCCCGCTCTATAGTCAGGAGGAGACGCCGGCCCAGCTATTATAGGCCGTGGGCGGCGCCTCAGATAAGGCCTCGGGGCCAGTGTGACAGACCAGATCAGGCCAAGTTCACGGCAACGCGACGACTGAGCAAGTGACGGCGGCCGCGTCACCCCACTCGCGCCGAGCCCGCTCGGGGAGTGTGGAAGGACCAGCGCATTAGATAATGACCTTGAGCGATGAAGCTGATTGACCAACACATCGTAGTAGTTATCATTGATTCTTCTAATTCGTTCTACTTTTAAAGATATGCATACTTGCATAGGTTGCGTTTACTAGGTCTCAAGCTCTACATATGATGCAATGAGGTTTGAACATGATCTGCACACTGTGAATGGACATGTGTAATTTGTAGATTTAGAAAAATGTTAGAATTATAAGGGTAGATTGCGATTTAGTTTTAATGAATTATTTAGGTTTAATCAGTATGTAAATATAACAGTTTCACGTGTTAGATATCTGGTTCAATCAACTTGTTAGATTTACGAATATTTTTTGCAAATGAATTGTGTTGGTGCGACTTGGTATTCATCATCCGATCGCCTCTTACAAGCATGCACAGCCGAGAGAGGCAAGCCCCCTTCTTTAAGAAGCATATATACAACACAAGGCTTGCCATTGACGTGCGACCGGTAGCGGAAAATCAAGTTCCGTAATTAGTTATGTCACATTATTACTCGGTAAAGCAGTATTTTGTCACTAATGAATAGGGGCGCACCCATAAACGAACACGGGTCCCGTTGAATTCCATATAAGATTGCAGATATAATAATGAATGGGAGCGCTTTCGCGTGCAATTAGTTTAATTGATCGCTTCGAATTCTTTATTGTCTGGGTTACCATGATGCAGCGATGCGTTTTGGTGAAATTGAGTTAGTAGCGCTTGACTACCCATTTCTTTTGCAGTTTTTTTCAAGTTTTTGTTCATCGTAAAAGAAACCATAGTGTGCAGCTTTGTGTTTTCTTTTTAAATTTTAACAGTCTTTAGATTAACCGTCATAAATATGTATGCGTGTGAACTTTATTATGCTTGCGTGGATAGTTTAGCATATTTTTAAGAAGTGCGTCTTAAAATAACGTGGTATTTGAGTATTGTGTGTATAGAAAGGATGTCGCGAAGTCGTCCGTGAGTGGGTCGCGTGTAGTGCGCATATATCCTTGCAGAAAGTCGAGCTTGAATGTTACGCAACGTGCATTTAATTTCACCCAGTGCCGGATGGCTCGAGTGGTTCAATTTAATTCTTTTATATTCGGACAATCTTACTCAACTTTTTACGTAATGTCAGGATTAAAGCGGTGTTTTTAAATGTTTTGCAATTTTTGATATTTCGGAACAAACATTAATGCAGGGACAGTGCGGTGGCTTCGCTGCGGCCACGGATATCTGCGGCCGTCACAATAACAAGGCGGCGCCATTCTACTTTCTTGTTTACGTCGAGTGCCATGGAATAATACTGTTATTGATATTATGATTTATCCTGTGCGTAATGCCAGCATGTGTAAATACCGTGTAGTAATTTATTGTCGCGGTAACACTGAGCGTAGCGGACACACTAAAAACATATGTAACCTAGATGTTGATTGCAAAAGATAAACAAAACTACTCAAACAATAAACAATGGATGTAGCCTTAAAAAAAAAACCAAAGTTGACTTAACATTGATACTTGAACCTCAAATCTCGGCGGTATCTGGGTTATTTCCCTGTTTTACGAAATGTTTATCAAAGGGTTACCATCCGCTTGTCTAGACAAACATTGGGTGACCTTGTGACTGATTTTGAAGGTTAATTTCATGGAAAGAGCCGCGTGGTGCTGAAGATATGTGCAACGGTGCCAAGGTAACGGACCACCCGTATGTCGCAGATAACGATGCACGCCTACTCACTGTATTCATTCGAGTTACTATTGTTATACAATTCATTTCCAATTCGAATCGAATTCTTGATATTTTCGCTATGGTTATTGAGTTTAGAATTTTAATGAAACTGATAATTTCTTTAATTATCATAAGATAATGCATTTTAGGAATGGCAATTTAGTTTTAGTAGTGTTTGTTAATATTGTGTTTCCTATTTTGGAAGGTAAAAGTTCACTTTCATATTGTTCCTAAAACCGAATGCTAATTATTGTGGAGTTCTCTAAGCTGGAGTTCAACGATTGCTTAATTTTATCAATAAATTCAAGACCTATGTCAAATGCGTCGTTTCAGTAGTCCATTATAGATAATTAACTGTCTTCGTCTGCTTTTGTATGGTAAGATTGATCGACGTTGAATATTAAATTAAAAGAAATAAAGAATTACGTGATGCTTTTTTTTATTTATTTTTGTTCTCAAGAAAGTTTCCATCACTTTCTTGTCTATCTTCGTTGTAATCAATGCCGTCATGCAGTTATGTTTATCTTTTTGCCGTATTAGTTTGCCTATTTATACACTTTCTCTTACATAGCTTTTTGTGTGAAATCTCCATTATCTTTTATTATTTTTTTTTATTCTATTTGCTCTTTTTAATAATCGAGATAAGCAAGATTGCACAATTCGAAAAAACCTCAAGTACTGTATGATAAATAAAGAAAGTTTAAAAAAAATCAATCACTTCTCGCACACTGTGCTTTCCTTGGCTTGATGATGGGTCTTTTTACATTCGTTACAAAGGGACTGGTTGTATTGATAGGCTAGTGTCTTACGACAGACGACACGCGATGGAAAGAGCAAACATGTAGCATGGTCGGGTAGAATTCCTTAATCCCGCGTCAGCCAACATTCATCGATGATCATGACAATATTTTATTGAGTTCCACTTGTAAGCTACAAACTGGTATGGTCAGCAAAATCATAACTTTATCTTCAGAAATAGACGCTCAAGAAAAAGAAAAAAATAAGCACATGAAAACGACACACAAGGAAGAACTCGAACTAAAATTCTCTTTCATAGTTTGATCAAAGCCATTGGTAATAACAACTTTATCATATTTATTGATGCCTACATAATGTGTGAAATAAAATAAATCTTATGCACTGACACACTTGGCTCAGCATTGGCCCGCTGAGGCCCGGTATCGGCCTGCATACTCTCTGACCATGTAATGTTCCACTTTTTGATTTCATTGCAACCTCTCTGAATTGCAACAGTAAGGGCGATCACGGAATTTATGGCTTTGTGTGTGGAGAAATATCTCTACATGTCGGGCTTTTTGCTCTGTTTTTCTAAATGATGCAGATATATCAGATTATTATGGATGTGTTAACCAGTGATTATGCCTAGACTACAAACAGTCTGATTACTAGTAAGCTACTAATACCTTCTGAACGAATACATATTGGTATGTGGATGTACTTACCACTTCTATATAAACCTTTTGCAGAATATGTTATTTTGAAGGTGCAGTTGAAGTACCAAGAAGTAAAATTAAAACTGCTTTCAAAACTTTGGGATTAAGTTAAATTAATACCTCATTTGCCAACACAAATGAGAGCACACTTCTGGATTAAATCATATAGGCGCTAATCCTGGATATTATTGATTCTCAGAATTTGTCCAGGTTTACTTCAAATCTAATAGGGATTTGACATGGGGCATATTCAAATAAACCTCTTCTCTGTAAGAGAGTCGACATAAGGAACACATCTAATGTATTTTTTATATTCGTCAATGAATAAAATTATGAGATATTTGAATATTGCAAGATAAACGAGTACAATCGACTTCCGCTTTCGCAGATTCAAAGGGGTGACCCTTTGAATCCTTTGAACCTCCAGGGATCTATTTTGGGACCATGATTAAAACCGAAATATTTTGCTTCTTTATGCATCACCGAGTAGCGCTCCGATTGCGGTCCTGCAGATAGTTTGCGAAATTTTTTAGCGATGCCATTGAGAAACCAGCCAATGCCAGTTTACTAAGCAGTATGTCGTTGTCAACTCGGTCAAAAGCCTTCTGGAAGTCAAAATAGGCTACATCGATCTGCTTTTTTTCATTCAAATTTTCATCGTGAATTTCCTTTATTTTAAAAGTTAAAATCTATAGTTACGTTGTTACCTATGTATAAGTCCTCAAAGTAACTCCTGTTTCTGTGCGAATAGTCCAATGACAAGTTAACCTATCCGTGGTGCAAAAATTATCGAGCGAATCAAGCTCGAAGTCCAGTTTTCGGATTCGCCAGCACAAACTACTTTCAAGATCGCTTTTAGCGATGAGAGCGGCCATGTCACCCAGCGCCTAATTTCTATATACATGTGTGGACATATGGTATATGTATATGTTGTCGTGATATACTCGTATGTTGGTCGCAGATGCATTTAAAAACAGTGTGCAACAAAGAATAATTAGTAGATTATTAACCAAGGGGATAAAGTGTCTTCTGTCGCGGGTGACGATAAATCACGAGCGAAGCGAGGGATTTAAGACGAGTCCTGAGTGTAGGTTCACCCAAGACTAAGACAGCTTTGTCATCGAGGAAAATACTCTACTTTTCCTACCATTTGCGAAAAAATTAACACAATAATAATATGAGATAAGCATTTATTAAAAATAATGACAATTAAAAGTAAAAGTTAACATTCGAAACATTGGTCCAATTATTGATAGAGAGAGTTACATTTTTGTTTGGTACATTTATTGTTGATGAGTTGATTTGAGTATTTCTCTGTTCTTGCGTCTGAGGAACTTGCGTTTCATTGTAGATAGTATAAGTCGGAGATAGTGGTGGTGGTGCATCGTGAGTTACGGACGAAGATAAGATGCCGGAAGTTGATGGTTGTGGCTCTGATGGATTAAGTTTTATATTTTTGTTAATTTGACTGCTTAATATGGTTTTATTCGTCATTGAGCTTTCGATATAACCCTCAGCTACTCTATCAGAGCTCCAACCACCGCGTCTTTTTATTGACGTAATATCCGCCCCTGAATCAGCCAAGAAAGTCGCCGAAGTTCTTCTAAAGCAGTGACCGGTGTAGAGTTCAACATCTTTAAGTTTTAAATATTTAACAATTTCCTTTGGCATATTGCTAATTTTATTTTTGCCGATGGCTTGTCGAGTACATTTCCCATTCCGATAGTTTATAAAAAATCTATTGCTTTCCATGTTGGTGGGACGTAATGCTTGGTATTTATGAATGATTTTAGTATATTGTCCTTGTACAATGAATGACCGATTTTTCTTTGTCTTAGTTTCCTTTACATTGGAATGATTTTCAACGTCCTCCACCTTTAAGTTTACAAGTTCACATCCGCGGCAAGCACCATTGAGTCCAAAAATTAAGGCCACATATAACAAAGATAAAAAACAGGTAAATATATAGAATAATTACCATTACTAAGATACGAAATATTCATAGTTAAATCATGTATACTTACTTTTGTGGCCAGAAAAATTACGTCAGGAGCTTCATTAAGAAATTTTTCCACATTTTGAGTCGTAAAAATTTTAGACTTCTTTGCGCAATGTCCTTCTGATTTTCTTTTAAAAAAGCCAGTAATTTCGTGAATCTATTTATTTCAATGCTGTGTTTGATGCTTACTGTAGCTTTCAGTTTTTTGTATATGCACCAAAGTGTGTTCGGATTCTTTGTCTTGGATAAATAATCAAAATAGACAAGAAGTACTGATTCTGAAATTGATAGGCCTTTCGCACTTCTCCACGTTTAAAATTCTTCATAAGTTTTTAAATAATTTTTCTTAGTTTTTAAATAAGTTTATAGATTTTGTTGGAAGCAAATTATTTATAATTGCGGCAGCATTTGCACTGATGGAATCCGACAATTCACTGTCACTGTCGCTTTGATTTAACATCGTAACGTATTTTTAGAACATTAACTTATTTTCAAAAATAAATTAAAATAAACTTAACGTTTATGTATTTGAAGAAAACAAAAACGCGGCAAATTCCTAGACTAATATTTTTTTGTCGGAAAAGCAAAGGCATCTAGCTCATACGGCCTCGTCGGTTTTCGTAATTTTATTTAATAATCATAACTGCATAATACCTAAATGCGTATTCCTTTTTCAAAAAGATGTATAATGCTTTTTATACAAACTCAATGTTGTAAACACAGATGTAGTTCAGTATAAATTTCGGTAAGTATTCCACACATTCTCCCCCTAGAGGATGAATGAAATTCAGTACAATTTTCTTTCCCTGTTGTTAACAGATTAAAAATGACTATTGTTATGTTAGCTTTTTGTGGTATTGAATGTCACTTTTTTGGGCAAGTGGTACGAAAACAAACATACATACCTACATAAAATCACGCCTTTTTCTCATGGGGGTAGGCAGAAACTACAGAACGCCACCTGCTACGATCCTTACGCTCTCCTTTTGCCTCGTTTTAGTTCATACATCAGCCGGCGTAGCATAGCCAATTCTATATCTATTCTACCAAGAACAAATAAAGTTCCTTATGTATTTTAATTCTGTAAAAATGTTTCTATCTCATCAGAAAAATGGTCATCATACTTGACATCGTATTTTTGTTCACTGAAGAATAGAAACATCTCTTCTTTTCAGTTTTACACAATTTTTCTACGATACAATCTATCATTTTGTCTTCTCTTCCGTCGACAAATTCCGTTTCCATGGCGGTCATGCTATGCGTGCTGGTCATATTGCTCTTTATATCATGACATAATTTGAGTTCTATGAATGGGTAGATCAATTCGAACGCAGGAACTTTGACATAGCGTCATGCAATTTGTATCGAGATATTGCATCAGCGAACATGTTTCCCGTTACAATGTTCGACAGGAAAAGTAAGCATTTTAAAACAACGGAATCTTGTTGGAGCAAGTATTGAATTTATTGTTGCCTCGGCTTGATACTGCCTGTTTGGCCTAGTTACAATGTGCGGAATGGCGCCTGCTCAGCGGGTAGAAAGGTAAACGCCTTTTAAACTTTACTCAAAACATGGAGATAAGGATTTGTTTCAGTAAAAAACATGAGTAAGTAAGCTTGTTCTCATGTAAGCAAAGTGGTCAGCAATTTAATATTTACTTGATAAAATCTTAAAGTATGATCAACAAACGGTTTACGGTATAAGACTTTTAGTTGGAAACGATAATTATGTGCAAAGAAGTGATGGATAAATGTTGCATAGTTTTTGGACCAATCTTTTTTTGTGCTGATGACGTTGCGAGTGCAAATTAATTATCATTTTACTGGTCTCGAAAATGTTAATTTGAAGGTAATGCTTAAATATGAGAGGTTTTAAGAACTGTTCGCACTAACCACACCGGTCTTGTGGTTGATATATGTATTTACCTATGCCTCTTCAACAATAGGTATCTAAATGGTCAATTTTTGTACTTAGCTTCGACCTAAGCTAATAATAAAGGATATATAAATTGTTAGAAACTAGCTTTTGCCAGCGGCTTCACCCGCGTATTATATACCGGGTGATATTTTTTAACGTCTTGAAAAAAAATGGGTGTAATAGGTGAACGGAGTAGAAGCCTTTTTTTTTTCTGAATGGGAAATCATCAAATGACTTCTCCCGCTCTGGGCGGAGCGGGAGGGCGTGTCAGACTTTTACTGACTAAAGTGTGTTCCATCATAAATGTCATCCGGTATATATGAACCCTCTTGAATCACTCTGTCTATTAATGAAAACCGTATTAAAATCAGTTGCGTAGTTTAATAGATCTTAGTTACTATACTTAAACTATGTAATAAAGATAAAGATGAAAACCGTGGGCTTTTTCATTGAACTATAGATGTCCATGTGTTCACAATATTTGGCTCTTATCTAGATGCCTCTATCCATCACTGAATGAACACACACTAGTAGATTATTAACCAAGGGGATAATGCAGTGTCTTCTGTCGCGGGTGATTTAACTCGCGAGCGTAACGAAGGACTCGAGGCTTACTCCCGAGCATAGCGAGGGTGTTAAAAACTTAAATCACGAGCGAAGTGAGGGATTTAAGACGAGTCCTGAGTGTAGCGAGGGATTTAAGTTCACCCAAGACTAAGACAGCTTTGTCACCGAGGAAAATACTCTACTTTTCGTACCATTTGCGAAAAAATTAACACAATAAAATATGAGATAAGCATTTACTAAAAACTAGCTGACCCAGTGAACTTCGTACCATCTCAGAATCAATAAATGTTGTGTTAACTTATCAGATCCCACCAACACAAAGCAAAGAGCACCAAGTACCATATACCCATATTAGACCAAGTTATGACAAACTGGTACTTTGAAGGCATAAAGCGTTTTCTAGCTACCAACACCCATGACAGGTGAGCTCCTACCAAATTATGCCAACCTAGTACTTCCAAGACATAAAGCGTTTTCTAGCTACCGCACACCCATGTTAGTTGAGCTCCTACCAAGTTATGCCAATAAAGCGTTTTCTAGCTATCAAACACCCATGGGTGACTTTGTATTCTTAAATAAGTGTTCTTAAATTTTCTAATTTCCCGCACAATTTTTTAATTTTTTTCTTTCTTAAAAACCTTCTCCTGCCAATAACAAACACAACAAAAAAAAAAGAAGTGAAATCGGTCCAGCCGTTCACGCGTGATGGCGTGACCAAGGGAAATTGTGATTCATTTTTAGGGTTCCGTTGCCAAATGGCAAAAAACGGAACCCTTATAGATTCGTCATGTCTGTCCGTCTGTCTGTCTGTCTGTCTGTCTGTCCGTCCGTCCGTATGTCACAGCCACTTTTTTCCGAAACTATAAGAGCTATGCTGTTGAAACTTGGTAAGTAGATGTATTCTGTGAACCGCATTAAGATTTTCACACTAAAATATAAAAAAAAAAAACAATAAATTTTGGGGTTCCCCATACTTAGAACTGAAACTCAATTTTTTTTTTTCATCATACCCATACGTGTGGGGTATCTATGAATAGGTCTTCAAAAATGGTAATGAGGTTTCTATTATCATTTTTTTCTAAACTTAATAGTTTGCGCGAGAGACACTTCCAAAGTGGTAAAATGTGTGCCCCCCCCCCCCCCCGTAACTTCTAAAATAAGAGAATGATAAAACTAAAAAAAATATATGATGTACATTACCATGTAAACTACCACCGAAAATTGGTTTGAACGAGATCGAGTGAGTAGTTTTTTTTTAAAACGTCGTAAATCGTAAACCGCAATTTACCTTACATTCAATCAACTGAAATATAAAATAAAAAAAAAAAAAAACATTTATTTTTAAACCGAGAATACCTACAGATTTGTACGGAACCCTCGGTGCGCGAGTCCGACTCGCACTTGGCCGGTTTTTATATATATAGATAATGACAATTAAAATAAACTTAACGTTTATGTATTTGAAGAAAACAAAAACGCGGCAAATTCCTAGACTAATATTTTTTTGTCGGAAAAGCAAAGGCATCAAGCTCATACGGCCTCGTCGGTTTTCTTAATTTTATTTAATAATCATAACTCCATAATAAATGCGTATTCCTTTTTCAAAAAGATGTATAACGCTTTATATACAAACTCAATGGTCTAAACACAGATGTAGTTCAGTATAAATTTCGGTAAGTATTCCAAATTTAAATCACATTCTCCCCCTAGAGGATGAATGAAATTCAGTACAATTTTCTTTCCCTGTTTTTAACAGATTAAAAATGACTATTGTTATGTTAGCTTTTTGTGGCATAGAATGTCACTTTTTTGGTAAGTGGTACGAAAAATATCTATTCATCTTTCAAAAGTCTGAAACTGATCGTGCTCGTTGAACTTGGTTCATGGCAGAGTTGTGTCACAAGCTACATATTAGTATGTTGACGTTACTATATGTTGGTGCAAGGGGCGCCCACTTTTATAAAACCTCGTGGGTGCTCATTCTCATGCCTATTGGGGATCATTTTTATAGCCAACTTCCTTGCCACCTTCTTAAAGAAAATAGTATATAAATGCGTACAGAAGTATCATGTTAAGCGAACAGACATGCAGCAGTAAGGAAGATGTTGCATTTTATGAATTTATGTAAGGCAAGGAAAAACTATGCTACATTAATAAGTGCCGCAAGATATTTATATTTTTTATTTATATTGTAGTCCTACACTAATTAGTTAAATCCTGGTGTGGCGACGTGTAAATAGTCGACCACATGCGGGAATCTCAATTATGAAAAATTATGGTTTGATAGTAATTATATTGATTCCTATGAAACCCACCATGTGAGCAGAAGAATGATAAATGGTTTCGACGTCAGCACTGAAAACTATTGGCTCACTAACATGTAGACCAGCTCAGCCCCCCTAGCCAAGTCACAAACGTTTACCGTTCTACAATCGGTAACGCCTCAGTGTCAGCTATTGTAGAAAACGATAAGTTGGTAGCCATGTTGAAATGCCTGAGTCGGCCGCTCGTTCTACAATGTCTTTAGAAAAAGGACACCTTATAACAAAGGATTTAGCGTTGAACATTGTAGAAACGATAAAAAATCATTCTATCATTTTGAACGATGTGAATTTGGCTACGAATTTTCTGTTCGTTTGTTCTAACCACGTGACTTAACGTTGAGCGACTACCGTTAACGATTGCAGATTATCAACTTGGCTAGGGGTGCTGGCACGCTTCGCCAGCAACTATCAGCAGCTCACACCGTGAAGCACTTTCACGAAACAGATTGTCAAATCACTGTTGGGTATTTATAACGATTCTTTTCAAACTTTAGCTGTCCATCACGGTGAAAAACCAACTTTTCCTCAAAATTACAGGAAATAGAACCGACTGTGACTTTCGAACAAAGGAGACTGAGGGGTACACATTAGTCGGCGCTCGGCGCGGGGTGGCCAAAACTATATGGCGCTAGTGTCGCCAGGTTCAGCGGATCAAAAGGTGCACGAACCAGATAGCCACAGATACTAACATAACGAAACCATTTGAAACGAATTAATGATTGTTATAGAAATGACCTAATACTTAGGTATAACAAAAATAAGTATTAAACAATCAATTTGGGTCACTTAAGGTGCCCAACCAATTCCGTTCAACAAAATATGTGAAAACGATCTTGTAAAACTACTCCAAGTTTTCCTAAAGATGGATTAATTATTATTATTAATGTAAATTAATTATTATTCTTTGTGTATCATGAGTCATGACAGAGTGTCTGCTGAAATGCTGAAGAGTGGTGACGGGGTGGTAGCAAGCCTGTTGAGCCGGATCTTTAATATGTGTTGGACATACGGTCGTATACCGGTTGATTGGTGCAAGGCTATAATCATACCACTATGTAACGGAAAAGGCTCACAGCAGGAGTGTAAAAACTACCGTGGCATTAGTCTTTTGAGTGCTGTCGGCAAATTGTATGCGAAGGTTTTGATAGGAGCGACAGGTGAGAAAATATGGGATGTGCAGGCAGGATTTAGAGAGGGGATGGGCTGTATGGATCAGATCTTCTCCCTAAGGTGCATAGCCGAAAAACATCTGAGAAAGCACAAGAAAGCCTACTGTGTTTTCGTTGACTTGGAAAAGGCCTATGACAGTATGTGTAGAAAAAAAACTGTGGTCAACACTATCTATGTATGGTGTGGACTGGCGCTTGGTACGGGAACTGAAATCGTTATGTAAGGATTCCAGTGTTTGTGTTAGGATAAATGGGGCATACACGAACTGGTTCTACATCTCTAGGAGTGTTAGACAGGGCTGTGTAGCGTCACCGTGGCTGTTCAACTTGTACATGGATAGTTGTCTGACAGATTTGAAAGAGGGTGAGTGTGGCTTGACAATGAGTGAGTTGCCTGTCAAATGTCGTCTCTACGCAGATGATCAAGTTCTACTTGCATCGTCAGCAGAACAGTTGCACGACATGGTGACGGTAATGAACGAAGTATTTAAGATGAAGGGGTTGAATATGAATAAGACGAAGGTCATGGTGTTTGAAAGAGAAGAGAATGTTTTGGTATGTGAGGTGAAAATAAACGATAAGAGTGTGGAGCAAGTGAGTTCGTATATTTGGGGAGTGTGTTTACAAGGGATGGAAATATTGATAAAGATGTGGAAAGAAGAGTAAATACGGGAAATAAAGTAAATGGTGCTCTATATGCGATTGTGACCAACCAGTTGATGTCTGATAAGGCTCGACTGGCCGTTCAAAATGGTGTGCTGGTGCCTATGCTTATGTATGGAAGTGATTGTTGGGTGTTGCAAAAGAAACATGAAAGTAGAATAAATGCTGTGGAAATGCGTTCGTTGCGAAGCATGTGTAGTGTGACTGTGAATCATAGGCTGAGGAATGATGTGATAAGATAACGGTGCGGTTAAAAGAAGATATAGTGACAAAAATTGAAAAGATTATGCTTAGATGGTTTGTTCATGTTGAGAGGGTGAATAAAGGGCGGCTAACAAAAGTTATTTACAAGGCAGATGTGACTGGTCACGCCGGAAGGGGACGCCCTAGGAGAACATATAGTGACCTTATTGGTGATGTTCTTCAGAAGGGTCAGGTGCGTAGTACAGTCAGTGCCCTGCATTCCCTGACGCCTCTTCCTCTTTCTTTCTGTGTAAAAAAAAAATGCAAGGCACTGACTGTACTAGTAACCGGCGTGCGTGTATGACCAGATGTATGAACTTAAACGAGGCAAAAGGGGTATGTAAGGATTGTAGCAAGTGGCGTTCTGTAGTTTCTGCCTACCCCCATGGGGAAATGGCGTGATTTTATGTAGGTATGTATGTTTGTATTATTCTTTGTTGCGCACTGTTTTTAAGTGCATCTGCGACCAATATACGAGTATATCACGACAACATATACTGTCCCACGAAATTTTAGTAACAATACTCTTTATTTTAGACACCATAAAAGTAAAGATATAAACATAGAAATTAGGCGCTGTGTGACATATGGCCGCTCTTATCGCTAAAAGCGATCTTGAAAGTAGTTTGTGCTGGCGAATCCGAAAACTGGACTTCGAGCTTGGTTCGCTCGATAATTTTTGCACCACGGATAGGTTAACTTGTCATTTGACTATTCGCACAGAAACAGGAGTTACTTTGAGGACTTATACATAGGTAACAACGTAACTATAGATTTTAACTTTTAAAATAAAGGAAATTCACGATGAAAATTTGAATGAAAAAAAAAATCAGATCGATGTAGCCTATTTTGACTTCCAGAAGGCTTTTGACCGAGTTGACAACGACATACTGCTTAGTAAACTGGCATTGGCTGGTTTCTCAATGGCATCACTAAAAATTTTCGCAAACTATCTGCAGGACCGCAATCGGAGCGCTACTCGGTGACTTCTGGCATAGGGCAGGGCACTAACGTCGAGCCCCTTCTTTTTCTACTAGTTGTTAATGATCTTCCCACATATCTAAAGCATTCCACAGTCTTAATGTATGCTGACGATGTCAAAGTTGCACTTCCAGTCGCTAACTCTAGTGATGCTGCCACACTTCAACTCGACATCGACAACCTTCACACTTGGAGCACTGCTAATAACCTCGATCTTAACATTAGTAAGTGCTCGGTTATGTCCTACACAAAAGCCAAACAACCCATACATAACATCTACACTTTGAATAATCTCATCTCATCTGCTCATTTTGATCCACACCTCACATTTGAGGAGGTGTGGAACAAAAGGTGTCATTTACAGTTTTTGACTTTTTGAGTAAATTGAGAAAATAAATATTCAAGTTGATCTAAGCAATTTTTATGATTTTTTACTAACCATTTATGTGGCAATTATTGTATACAATTTAATGTATTATAAGTTTACCTTGCTGGTTTAGAAATTTGGAAAAAAAAATACATATTATAGTGTTCATGCTATACTTACACTTTAATTCATGATTCTTTATCATCCTTTTTATTTGTTTCTATGTTTACACTATTCATGCTTTACTTATTTTATTTTATTTATATGTCTACACTCAGCAAATCGATCTGAATACGATTTATTAACTTAAAAATAGCTGAAATAAAATATTAACTCAAATTTTCATGTTGTGACAAGCCAAATTGTCAGTTACTTTTCTGCTTAGTCTATGAATGGCTACGTTTTGGTTTATATAATTTAAATTATTTTTATCAATATGTCTAGCTATTTGATTTTATTAATTATTACGATTGTTTACTAAATAACTTAACTTAAAATTATATTTATAAAATTCTTTACGCACTCATGTGGAAAATAAGCCCATGTTAACTAATGACTCTATCAACTAAAAGTTGATTGGAGCGGATAACAACTCCATAAAAATAAGCCCATGTTAACTAATGACTCTAATAGTCTAAATATCAACTAAAAGTTGATTTGGAGCGGATGACAACTCCGTTAAAAACAAGCCTTTGTTAAAATCTTTCTATTTCATCTCATTAGTGGTTTTAGACGCGAGCGGATTACAACTCCTAAAATAAGCCTTAAAGTTATTGATTTATCAGGTTGAGTAGTGATCATTAAATGTGAATCCTACCTGACCTAACTTCGTAAGATGTCGGTGTGTTTGAATGAGTTTTGTAAGTTTTGTGAATGCTGTAATACTTTAACTTAGCAAAATTTTTGTTCTAGGCCAAAAATTTTCTCGGGGTCGTTGGGGAAATATAGTGTTCATGCTATACTTACACTTTAATTCATGATTCTTTATCATCCTCTTTATTTGTTTCTATGTTTACACTATTCATGCTTTACTTATTTTATTTTATTTATATGTCTACACTCAGCAAATCGATCTGAATACGATTTATTAACTTAAAAATAGCTGAAATAAAATATTAACTCAAATTTTCATGTTGTGACAAGCCAAATTGTCAGTTACTTTTCTGCTTAGTCTATGAATGGCTACGTTTTGGTTTATATAATTTAAATTATTTTTATCAATATGTCTAGCTATTTGATTTGATTCATTATTACGATTGTTTACTAAATAACTTAACTTAAAATTATATTTATAAAATTCTTTACGCACTCATGTGGCCAGCTACACGCACTCATGGATATGTCCTGGCCGACTACACTTGTCAGATGAGATGATGGCTAAACTAATATTTTGAAAAATGTTTGGAAAGAGAAGACGACTTTGATATAAAAACGGGCGTCCGAACCGCTGAGGGTCGACGCTGGGAAACTACTCTGAAGCGCCCACACTCTGGGAAACTACTCTGAAGCGCCCACACTCTGGGAAACTACTCTGAAGCGCCCACACTCTGGGAAACTACTCTGAAGCGCCCACACTCTGGGAAACTACTCTGAAGCGCCCACACTCTGGGAAACTACTCTGAAGCGCCCGCACTCTGGGGAAACTACTCTGAAGCGCCCACACTCTGGAAAACAAGTCTACTCTGAAGCCAGTCTACTCTGAAGCCAGTCTACTCTTGAAGCGTCACACTCTGGAAACCAGCCTACTCTTGAAGTGTCACACTCTGGAAGAACACTATTGAATAAATTGAAATATATCTGCCTTTATCCATTTCATTAAGCAGATACGTAACAATATCAAATGACACCCTTTGATCCAGTAAAATGTCACCTTTTGAAACTCACTGTCTAAAAAATGTTACTTTAAGAAACATTCAGTACCTATGAAAATAAAAATAGATTTACACAAAATATTTTTATTTCTTATACTTACATGTAATTTTGTAAGTGTCCACAATCGGGTTCCAAACAATCACAACGATTTTCATTATCTTCATTGCAATTTTCACCGACATTACTTTCATACAAAATGTCACAATACCATTAATGAAGGCTCATTTTTCCAGTCTTCTCCAAACTGCTTTTTAAATAAACTTTCAACATCCCTCTTTTTAGTACCTTATAAAGTGTCCCAATTCTTTGTCAGTACAGTAACGGACATAAATGCTGTTATTTTTTTTTTACACATGCGATTTTTAAACGGCGAAAAAAAAAACGGAGGAGGTTCTCAATTCGACGCGTATTTTTTTTATGACCACGCATAACATTTTACCATAGAAGTCCGATTGTGATAATTCTTTATTGGAAAGAGTACCTATACTCCAAAGGTAGTCCCATATAATTTTGGAAAACAAAATCGAACCCTAAGGGTCGGAAAACAGGGGATAATTGATTGTTCACTCACTGATTGTAATGTATAACCACGCATAACTTTATACAGAGTACTCCGATTTTGATAATTCTTTTTTATTGGATAGGGTATACCTTGCCAAGTAGTATTAGTACACTAAAGCCACAAAAAAAAAATAAAATAAAAACTTTTTAGCAAAAGATTAAACCGCCGAAAAAACTGAAAAGCAAAAAATTATAAACCTTAAAATTTTGAGCCGGCGCTGAAAAATCAATCAACAAAGATTACTCAAAGCGCCGACTCATAATTTTAAGGTGTATTATGTTTTGCTTTTCAGTTTTTTCGGCGGTTAAATTTTTGGTTAAAAAGTTTTTATCCTATACCCTCCTATACAAAATCACACAGCATTTATGTCCGGTACTGTACCCAGTTTGAACCGACTAAAGACTCTTGAAACGTATTTCTTAAGAATATGTCAATTTTTGAATTCAAGTCTTAATAATCACTGTAATTGAGTAAAAATGTAACTTTTGTTCCGAAAGCAGCAGTTCAGATCGATTTTTCTATGAAACTAGTCATTTTTTAACAAAATCTTGGGAGTTACAGATAGAATTTAACATTTTGAGCCGATTAAAAAAAAAACCTAATTGAACAAAATACGTAAATGACACCTTTTGTTCCTAACCTCCTCATTTAACCAGCACTTTATACAGCAACAGACATTCAACAAATAACGTAAAAACTTAGGTTTTATCTTGCGTCAGGCCAAGATTTTTACCAATCGTCAAGCAATAACCATACTGTACAACTCTTTTATCCGCAGTTTGCTAGAGAGTAACAATGCTATCTGGAACCCTCATGAAAAAGTCTATACACTGGCCGTCAAAAAGGTTCCGAAGTCTTTTGTCCGCTACCTCTACTTAAAACTTTATGGTTATTACCCGTACATGTACCCAACACCATTTGTGCTGGGTACGGTGGGGTACCAAAGTTTGGAAGTTAGGAGAAATCTTGGTCTGGTTACCTATTTCATCTGCCTTAACCGTGGTACCCACTTCAACTCCTTGTTATTGCAGGATATCTTCTTTAACATCCCACCACCCATTATACACACTTCGTCCTTGCCAACGTCCCCTGATAACGTTCTTGATACCACAAACCAGTTCCGTAACCCTTAAGACTCCACTATACCTAGCCCTCACCCATATTAATAACATTTTGCTCAATTGCTCATCGTACATACTTTGCACACGTATCATCCGATGTTTTCGGAAGTACTCAGCTGAGATTCCTGAACACTGTTACTCGATACCTAGAGTCCATAGCCACTCCCAGTACAATTTCCATAGACTAAATAAATTGAAGTATACCATATTATTGATTAATTTATTGCACAATTTTTTATGTAACATTTTTCTTATGTAATTTTATCTAATGTTATCTAATTGTCATCTAATTTTACCCTTTTTATTATACCTATTTTCATCTTATATTAATTTTGTATAATCCTTTACTTTTACCAAATTTTATCCAATTTTGTAACTAATATTGACCTATAACTTGTATGTGTGGTGCAAACTGTCAGTATAAGTTGGTTATTAATAATATATAAATAAATGGATGCAAGCGCGAGCTCGAAATTTTTTGCAACCTACTTACTTTAAAACGTTATAACGCAAACAACATAGTAGGTACCTACTTAAACGTTTTGCCACACAGCAAGTGATGAAGAGATATCGGTAAAAACCGATTGATTGCTATTTTTTTATGTAAATGCTCATCGGTGCTGCGCACTCATTATTTACATATATCTCTTGTGGGTTCTGAAGCCCTCGAGCAGCCACGAGGCCCCGCCTCTAATCTTGTTGTGTTCGAACTCATATGTACCAAATATTTAATTGAAGACAATACCTTTATATTTACATAGTATAAAACAAAGTCGCTCCCCGCGTCTGTAATATCTTTTAAACTACGCAACGGATTTGAATGGGGATTTCATCAATAGACAGAGTGATTCAAGAAGAAGGTATATATGAACATTACGCGTGACACGAAGCTGCTGGCAAAAGATAGTTTATGATAAAATACCCCACTGAACTTATCTACATTCAGTTTTTAAAACGGAAATCAACACGAAAATTAGCTTACAACTTGTAAAATACATGTCAACTTCAGTGATTCAGATTGATTGACTGAATCATGAACTACCAATCACTTGAGATTGATTTTCTTTCCAGAAACTGCATGGTTAATGGGGAAGATTTTTGCCATTTTTCTAGCTAGGTGTCGCGGCTCCTATGATCCGCTATACATATCTGTGCATCGTTATATTTTAGATCTTTTTCACGTTTTTATATTAAATCTATTAAAATGACGAAGTGTGCAGTGCCGGGATGCAAAGAAAATGGTTATCATTTGTTCCCAAAAGATAAAAATAGGAAAAGGTTGTGGGCTAAAGCAATAAAACGGTCAGAATTGGCGAAATCGCAATCTTCATATTTACGATGATGTGGAAATCATTTTACAGAAAATGATTATAAAACTTTGAAGTCGTCTACAGCTGAGAAGGTATATTCTTATATTTTGTCTTTGTTCAAATCTGTCACCAATGTCATATGTATCATGATTGCGTAAATTGCAGGTTTCAATTTAGAGCGCCGAATTTTGAAGAAGAATGCGATACCATCTATTTTCCCTTGGTCAAAGGTTCTACCACCTTACGCAGCTGCTAGAGAAGAGAGACTGCGGAATAGAAATCTAAAAAAACAACTATTCGCACCGAACTTCTTAGGGCGTTATCACACTAACGGTTTACGACCGTCTTCAGAGCGGAGCGGGCGCACAGCGAATACGTCGCGAACACGTCGCGGCTGCACAGCGAAGACGCCGCGGGCGCGTGGCGATTACGCAACGTTTTCGACGCCGGTTCGCGGGAAATTTACTACCTACAATACACTCAGTAACGGTTCTATCCGCGGCGATCTCGTTGCACGTCCGCGACGTATTCGCTGCGCGTCCGCGACGTATTCGCTGCGCACTCGCTCCGCTTTGAAGACGTTCGTGAACCGCTAGTGTGATAAGGCCCTTAGGTTTTAGTGATACCTACCGGAACTCTGGATAATGAAATTTCAAATATAAATGAACAGCAGTGTGCAAGTTACAGCGATACTAAAATTCAGAATAATAACAATAAATCGACACAAACCTCTGTTCTGTTGAGATTATTTGCTACAGAGGAACTACTTTTTGATGACACATCAGTAAAATTTTATACTGGACTTGAAACGTACAAAAAAATTAAATTTGTTTTGGATACTTTATGCCCTATGGCCTATAATCTGTGTTATAAATCAGGAAATGTGATTATCTTTAAGTGTGAAAGATCAGTTTCTATTAACATTAATGAAATTGAGACGTAACTATTATAATTTCGAACTATCAAAAATATTTGGTGTCAGTCAAACTGTAATATCTAATATATTTGTAACCTGGGTAAATTTTAAACGTAAATAAAATTTATATATACATATACCCAGGTTTATAAAATTTTGAATTGTAAATAAAATATTTCGTATGAACCGCTCCGAACCATAGAATGTAAATAGATCATACGCGTGGCGCCCTCTGACCATGAAATCTTCCCCATTAATGCTATGAAGGTTCTGGTTCTATGCTAGGAAACTTTTCCTTCTTTCGTCAGACTTGTGATAATTTGATTCTCAGTTTTGAATGCCTGGCATTTTCTTGAAAGCAAACGAATTCACAACGATTTATTGCGTTAAAAAAACCCACGGCACTGTCTTCTATAACAAAATTCGGTCTTTTTAAAAGCTATTCCATAGATAACCCGTATGTAATTAGCAATTATGGGTCGATAATTTTTATCAGTGTTGGTTTGCATAACTTATTTTAGTCTTAATTACGTTTGAACAGTTAGTGACTTACCTACCTTTAGTTTTTTTTTACAACTCCAACATAACACAATTATGTTCTTGCTTTGCCTAAAATTAAATAAATATTTGGTAACCACCTCATAATATTGATAGCTATAAAGCTAAATCCAGAAGTCCAGCTTATTGATTCATTCAAATGTTACCGGATGAAGAATAAGCCAGATGAAGGTTGAGAGACCTGTATATTTAACTATAGGAAACTCTTCTTATCTGCTGATCCTGCAAGAGCAAAAACTTGCAGCTGTCTCATACTTTTCCTAGATACGTAATTAGGTAAGAACTCTAACATTATGTAATGCCTTGATTACAAAGTCATATTTAAAACTTATGATTAGCAGCACATAACCGTCGCATCTAAATACAGTTAAACAACAAATATATAACGAGCAGATCACTTACTATCGCATGTAGGCATCTATTAGGATCCCTCATGATTCGCTAATGCTTCTAATTACACCATTACAGATAATAATTCCATAAAATTGCTTTTGGAATTTGTGACAACGTTACTGGGTTGTTTATAAGTGGTTGTGCGGGTGTAGGACCATCACACGGTGGGCAGGACTAAGTGGAACGTAGTGGAGAAAGTGTTGGCAGCCTGGGCTCTGGCTGTCTGCGATCTGTAGTGTGTCCGGCGCAGGCGCAACGTCAGCCGCCATTCGTCCTCCTCCTTACGCACTGCTAACTGTTGCCTCCTCGTGAGTTCCGATTTCATTTTTAACCTTGATTTTTATTTGGTGTCGTGTTGTGCAGTGCTGTGTTTACTATCATATGGTTAGTAATTTTATTTCCTCGAAATCTTTGTAGAACAGGTAAATCTATTAATTAACTAGGTATGTAGAGTTGGCCCGCATTTCGCTAATATAGAGCCAACTGTTAAAAAAAACTAGTATTCAAAGCATTGATATTCAAATACCTACCTATTCATAATTACTATTCTTTTACGTAGCCATTTTCAAATATGTGACACAGATATGTGTATCTGGAATAGATACACATATCTGTGACACATATTTGAAAATGCATACAACTACGGCTCTGAAAAAATGCATCACTTGCATTTCAAATTGACGTCTACGAAAAGACAGTTATTTCAAATTAAATATATTTCTTTCTTTTTAAATTAATTAAAATTAAAAACCTACTGTTTTCGTGTCAACGAAGGATAGAAAAAATACTCTTTAATTCGAATATTGCTGCGGCAAAGCATGGCAAAACCTCAGCACTGTTTTCGATAAAGCACAATATGGATAATCCAGTCGATTACTCAGCTAGGCCTCAATACTGAAACCCTTACATATCTAGTAATTTTGGACCAATTAAGGGCATTACTAAAATACATGACGAAACACTTTCATTTCCGCGAAATAGCCGGGGAGCAGGAAAACCGACGGCTCTCTACTCGCTAGAGAGGCCCGGGAACCGCGAAGTCGCACGCTGCGCGCATACCAATCGGGAAATTTCAATTTTATTCTATCACTTACGATTCAACAGATAATTTATAGTCGTTTCGATTATGTTGTAAGACGATTTCTAGCGAATCACCAAGTAGTTGCACCTTAAAGGATTGTCTTGTTGGAATTAAACAGTGGTAACATGCGACAGTTTTTTTCATTTTCATAAAGCACAAAAGCATGAAAATAATATATGATATTCATGGCACATACATAAGGATTTAAGTACTTCTTATTTTTACTACGTGCGGTGAAAAATCATTAAGGTCAGAGTTCGGGACCTATGCTAAGCTGTACCGGCTGTTTGTAGAAACTTAAAATCTCGCAAACATTTCAACCTTATAAAATATTCAAATTGGAAGAGAAAACTTTCTTTACAACAGAATTAATTTCATGACCTCACCCGATATACGAAGATTCACGGAAAACGGTACATTTTTTGTTTTGACGATCAAAGTTGCAATTTATATTAGGGCTCAGTATAGTTCCTTGCGGGTCCCACAACGACGCAACTTGAATCCTTGATCGAATTAAAAAACAAAATAAATGCTAATGGATGCTGATTTGATGAGTGATCTTAAGTTAGCGGTACATCGGCAACCCGCAGCGGGTTTTTTGACCCGGTCACGTCGTCGTGTCCTTGATTCTCCGTTAACGTTATCAGCAATGCAATCTCGTTGAAAACTTGATTAGAATACTCGAATAAGTTGAAATGAACTGTAAAGAAGGGGCCTGCCTAATGTGATTACGATGTGAGTTGTTGAATTGGACTTATGACGTTGTTACGGTTTCCAGGATTAAAAAGTAACAACACTCACAGCACTTCCAATTTGAGGTTGTGCGAAAGTCGGATACATTTTAGAGACATATTGAAATGCCTATAACAATCCAATAAAATGTATACTTCATGGTATGGTTGCTGGATGCCATCAGCGCAGGATCTTTGGGCGTTCCTTGTAGTTCTATGTTCAATAGTGGACGTCTTTTGCCGGTTTTTAATACCATGTTTTATGCGTTTCTAGATATTTACTACGATGAATTGGGTGATCCTACTGGTATGCCTAGTCGGCGTGACCAGCTGTTGGGCTGCGAGCCTTGAATCGCAAGATAAAGATAAGAGCTTCATCGACTGGATCAGCAATTTGATTGGTGGCAGCACTACCACCACACCCAGCCCCGTCATAGTTCATGATCCTCCACCCAGCTGCCCTGCCTGCCGTAAGTAATAGCTGTCAGGTACTAATTTTGTGCAAGTACAACTTTATTGTATTGAGTTTTATCAGAGTATCGGCACCTATTGGACTGCTTCAGTGCTACTTGAGAATTAAATTTGGTTGAGCTTGACTTTGTCAGCTACTAGGACGTGGGTATGAACAATGCTACAATTTCCATATGCTTGGTTTTTGTAGAAACCTTGTCCGCAGTAGTAGTTTTATCAAACTGTGTTATAAAAGATCTCGGAAATTAAATTTAAAACTAAATTTCCAGAATGCGGCGTTGCCCGGACGAAGCGGCGCATTGTGGGCGGGTATGAGACCAAAGAGCGCGAGTACCCCTGGATGGCGATGCTGATGTACAACGGAAGGTTCTTCTGCGGAGGATCACTCATCAACGACCTGTACGTCCTCACTGCTGCGCATTGTACTGGGTATGTATCTGGTGCTGAAATCAGCTTAGTAGTAAATGAGCAAGGAAATTTGGGCTGTTCGTGGTACGTTCCTTGGGTACCCATCCACTCCACTTACACACCTCAACTATGATGCACAATAGGTGCACTACTCAAAAGTCAAAATTCTTTATTGTGAGACACTGATTACACAGTTGTTATTGATATTTTGGTGTGCGTTTGCACTGCTCTACCATGTTAGCCATACAATAGTTTGACTACTCATTATTAACAACTCCATATTTCAATTTCATCTACTTGGGCTACAACCTTTAAGTACCGCCTGAGCAGCATCTGAAGTGATAGGGTGATTGAAGATCATGCAGAGTTTATTAAACTTTAAATGCAAAAGATCATCAAATTCTGAGAACTCTCAACAAAATATCTTGTTTTCTAACTGCTGCCAGCGACACAACGCCACATTGAGATCAAAAACACAATCGAGTTGAGTGACATGTGACTAGCGCCAATTTATGGGTACATACAGACCTACCGTAGCTAAGTCTAGGTGAAAAGGTGATCATGCTGTTGGCCTCCTGCCACTACATTCTGCCGCACGCATCTAAATGCGTTTGTTAATATTAAACGGTTGCATATTTTCACGGTGATCAGATTATACGACTGCCGTTGTCAACAGGTTGTAAACTGTGACATTTTATGTTGCTATTTGGCGTTGATATTGGAAAACTAACCACTAGAACTACACTGTTTGCATTCAGTTACTTTTAGATGTGTGTTAGTTGAATATGATATCAGTCAATATAATTTACAATTTTCACCAGTTTTAAGAGTAACAAAAACAATTAGAAATTAAGAATGTGCATTACCTATAATATAATGCTGGGACAAATAAAGATTCATGAATTAGTGACGCCATGCAATGACGTGTGAAAATTACGGTTTAGGGATCTACCTACCTTCCTAAACTATTATAATTATCTATGCAACTTCGACCAAATAGCTAACAAGGTACTATTTCCCCATCTTTTACCTACTATTAGGTACTCAATCCATCACCTTCGAGCTTATCAATAGTTATTTGTTATACAAGAGTGCAAAGTTGCTTTTTAACCGCGTGTTCAATTTTGATGACCGAGCAAGCGAAGGATTCTAAAATTGAATCACGAGCGCAGCGAGTGATTCAAAATTAGAATCCTGAGCGTTAGCGAGGGAATCAAAAGAGCACGAGGTGAAAAATCTTTGCACTCGAGTGCAACACGTAACTTTTCATCCCACCTCAGCGAGGAAATGACTAAATATGCAAAAAAAAGCATTTCAATCACAAGATACTTTTATTTCAGTTTAGGTATTAAAATTTATTATGTACTACATTATGATAGGTAAGTATTACAGAATAATCTTTAAATTATTTCAAATGATACTTAGGTATAATTAAGAAAAATTGAAAGTAACGTTGCTACAGTTACCAAAAGTCGAGTGTAATATTTTTGTTAGGTACTGTAATGTTGGTGACGTGAAAAGTAAAATGGCGCGCGCAAAGCAAATTAAAAAAAAAAGTATATCAAGAAGGTTCCGAGTCTAAGTTTTACAAATTAGAAAAAGGTTGAATGATAAATTCGGCACCATGGAGATAGAAGTAAATAGATTTAATGTTATTTTTAATTCACAAACTTAGTGCACACGATGTTCTAAATTCAATTTACTTTATCCTCTAGAGAATAAAAACGGCTTTTCCACTCAGATATTGAAGATTAAAAATACTCTTTCCGAGATGGTGGGATGAAAACTATTTTGACGGTATCCTGTGTTTTGATCTGGCTAAACTACTTTTGATATTTTACAGGTACCGCAAAGAGCGTATTACAATTCGCTTACTGGAACACGACACTAAAAACCCCAATGAGACGAAGACCATTGACAGAAAGGTGTCGGCAGTCATACGTCATCAACGATACAACCCTGGCACCTATGACAACGACATCGCCTTGATGAAACTCGATGAAAGGGTAATCTGGCACAGCAATCAATTTTAAAATAGAACTACACTCTGAAAGTGAAATAAGAGGCTGTATACGAAATTTTTCGGAGTTTGCTGATTTTACATGATATTTTACAGTTAAAATACTTTTATTTCGTATACAGCCTTTTAATGAGAACAATAGAAACTATAAGTGATAAAAATCGTGGGTTTAGAAAGAGAATGTGTAGGGGTAATTGTGGAATAGCAGCATTGCGATCTATAACTGTGTCAGTACTTTTAGTCGGTGAGACCTACTATAGCTCGCCCTAGACGAAACCTCTACCCATGAACATTTTCACGTTTATATTAGGTACAATAACTAAGAAAATTACGGTCTTAAGAATAGACAAGTTAGAATCATATTTGGCAATTCAAAACATTTAGCTGTTGATTTAGTACAACATCATTATTAAGACGTTTCAAGACGAAGTTTATGTCTCTATCAAGACGTAGCGCTCATTAAAATCGTGTTCGTAAACTAATTAATTGGCAACAGCTACTGTTTGTTTTGAAGCCGAATTGCGTGACAATGAAAATAAATCCACACTTTCCAGCGTTCTTGCATGAAAATTATTCGTATATGCAGCGTTGAAATTCCACATCGTTAACGAATTTCTTTTACTTACACTCTTTCGGTTGCCGTAATCAACACCTCAATTCACGATTTCATTATTTGTTATTCTAAAGCTCTGTTGTGGATTCACGGGCCCATCAGAACTAGATTATTAAAGATTTTACAATTCAAATAGGCACCTACCTCACTTAAACTTTAATGCCATAGATACCACAAACCAAAACGCTTGAAATCAAAATAAATTATTGATTTGCGCAGTCTCCAAGCGTCGCTTTGGGGACTGCGGACGCGGGTAAGAAAAGTGTAAATTTCCGCTAGGGGTACTTTTTTCTGGATGGGAAATCATCAAATGACTTCCCCCGCTCTGGGCGGAGCGGGAGGGCGTGTCAGACTTTTACTGACTAAAACCCACCCGTATTCCTTCAGTTGCCCATGTGCCAGGGTCACGGTATCTCTTTCGAACAATCACGCGACCCCGGCAGAAATCACGCGACCCCGGCAGTCCGTTAGGGGTATTCAATTTATGTTGCAGGCAGTCCGCAATATCTCTATCAACATTCTTTTTTTTATATTTCTCAGCTGGACCTAAGCAGTGCAGTAAAGCGTATACGTAGGGACGATGATGAAGTGGGTACCACGAGTAGTCCCAGTACCGATACCACGAGCAGTCCCAGTAGTAGTACCACTGAAGAAACCGCCACGTCGCCAGTAGAGCCCGCTGTTGATGACCATAGGGTGCGACCAGTCTGCTTGCCTACCGCTGGACTGTCCTATACCCGCCAGTGCGGCGTTGTGATTGGTTGGGGTGTTACTGATGAAGGAGGATCCGTCTCCAATACGTTGCAGGAGGTATGGAATTCTTCATGATGCTTACTTAAAGAAGCTGATGAAATCGCTCTGGAGATTTCATAAAAACAATGTTGGAGTGATTTTGCTAGATAACCATGATTATAATTGATAACAAACTGCACGTAGGTGTTTAGAGAGATAAACCTTACTCGGTAAACATTTTGATGACCTCAGCGTCATAGTTTATGAAAAACTTGTCTTAACAAAATATATTAAGACAATACTTAATTTCATTTATGAAGGACTGCCAGTTCAATGGGTGCAGTCTATATCACACCACCTAACCCCAAGCCCGAAAGCCCTCAAGTCAGTGATGCTAACGGTGACAACTGATTTGCACTTGCAGTCGTCTTTGGATAAAAGACCTCGTCGTAATTTACTGGCATTACCTACCTTTATAGCAGAATACTACATGAACTTTGCCAAAAACCCCGCAACTATATTTTTTCCAGGTGAAAGTGCCAATAGTATCAAACTCGGAATGTAAGGACCGGTCGTACGGTAGACGCATCACAGACAACATGATGTGTGCCGGTGAGCCTGATGGTGGTCGGGACGCTTGCCAGGGCGATTCCGGCGGACCCCTTCATGTGTTCAACGAGACTACCGAGAAGTACCAGGAAGTTGGTAAGTAGAACTGCCTATCCTATTATGTATATGGATCTCTTTGTGACAGAGCTTGTTCGTGAAAGTAGTACGACTCCGTACCTATCTCCATTATTATTTCTGGATGATCGGATCATTAACTACTCCATCTCGTGTCGCAATCTATCACACAATAGTTCGCAAGGTACCTACCTACATACCAAAATGGACTTTATTTACTGTGACAAATTGGTCATACATACTAGTACCTTAGCTAAGTTGTGAGTTGTGACACGACTTTCGATCACGTTGCTGAGGCGGGAGCATCTCTCGCGGAACTCAAAAAAATAATTTCTATGAATACTTCATGGATTTTGATCTACTAGAGTCGCATCACGCTGGTCTGCGGGAGCCTTTATTCTGCTGACTTAGGCCAACAAGAAAATAAATGTCAAGATCTTCGCATAATACCTACCGGCTAAGTTACTATTTATATCCCAAGATTGATTGTAGACAGTAATTCCCTTTGTATAGATGAAATTCTGAGATGGAGATTTCTTGAGTGCCATCTTTCTTAAGCCCAATCAAACTGCATTTTACAATACCTATTAGCTACTAGCTGCTATTTTAGATCAGTAGTGGGTAACCTGGTTCATTTCCATAAATTATTTTTTAACTTTCGTCTTTTCAAGTTCGGGTCCCAGCTATGTCAATACTAAGTGTTTGAATTTATAATTTCCAACATAGTTATATTGTTCGCATTTCGTAAGGTAACCGACGTCATGTCACCTCACGATACAAATCACGTGTTTCAGGTGTGGTGTCCTGGGGCGAGGGTTGTGCTCGACCTGACAAGTACGGAGTGTACTCGAGGGTCAACCGATACCTGACGTGGATCAAGAGCAACACTGCCGACGCTTGCTACTGCGACTGAACGCAAATGTACAATCACATGCAAAAGTGATATGACAAAGTTGTGACCAAAATTGTTGAGCTTAACTAGTTGAAAATAACAGGTACGCGTCGGAATTATGCATAGATCATGCCATACTGTTACTTATTTTCGTATTTATAGATTTGTTTAGATAGAAAATAGAACACGGGATGGACGAATTTTATGTGATACTGAAAACATGATTTAGCCGACAAAATTTTGAAAATAATATAAACTAAAAAACTAAATGTTACCAATTAATGTGTTTTCTGAATAGAGAGAGATACTTTGTGCATGGCGGCTTATGGGTTAACAATAAACGCGATTTATCTAACACTAGCTTCTGCCCGCGACTTCGTCCGCGTCAAATTTTTGCTCCCCTGACCCTTCCCGTCGCATCGATTTGTCTGCTAGTTTTCGTCCATTTTTCGTTGCTGATCGCTCCTTTTGAGTTATAGTGAGTCAACCTTAAAAGATAGACATATGCTCTCGCGGATTTTTTTTAGAACTTTTTAAAAGAAATAATTCCGTCATACATGATTTTTGCGTTACTTTAACCGTTTACGCAGCGCACGCAACGGAAACTCTCAAAAGGAATAAATTTTCCCCGTTTTTGCAACATTTTTCATTACTGCTCCGCTCCTCTTATTTGTAGCGTAATGTTATATAGCCTATAGCCTCCCTCGATAAATAGGCTACCCAACACAAAAAGAATTTTTCAATTCAGACCAGTAGTTCCTGAGATTAGCACGTTCAATCAAACAAACAAACTCTTCAGCTTTATAATATTAGTATAGATAAAACAGTAGGTGTGATCTGTAATATTTTTGTAACTTTGTCTTCTGACTTTTGCATAATGTAATTAAGTTTATGTTAATAAAACTCTACCTATTATTTATTAAATAAATTATTTGGGATTGATTTTAGTTTTCTTTTGTTTCACATTTTTTGTAGTCTATGTAATATTTTGATATCTGCAAAGGTTCATTTTATCCTAAATGATTGTGTCATCCAATGTGCACATACAACATGTTGTTAATTACAATATGTTGTAAAACTACTTTCTTTAAAGGTACGGCACCTTTGAAATAACTGTTGTATTCCGTTGAGTTACTGTATACTTGATATGGCTAACTACAAATTTGGAAAAATTGGTTTTAATAGTATTGGATATAAGAAAACACTGGTTCTATTGTGTATAATATTATAATTCAAAAGTAAGTTGACATTTATTTGTTCAATATTATTATTAACAGTAAAGTAAGAGAATCCTATACTACCCAGAATCTACTGATTATCGAAGAAACATTTGTAATAGTATTCAGGTCCAAAATAATCAAGTCTACAATTAAAGGACTACATTAAAACTTTTGTAGTTGACCATACATTGAGAATCTAGAATAAACTTTTAGCTTTAATTAAACATCTATATTTTTGCAAGATTATATGCAAATACTATAAATAGTTGTAGCTACCGATTTCAATTTACTTTCTCTGCAAGAAAGGGAAAATATTATAATTGTTGTCTTACGCTAATATTTTCACAAAATGTTCTACAACATACAGAACTACGGAAATGGGAGGCGATATTAACGAGTCAAGTTAAAATGTCTAAATAAAGAGGAAAGTTCAGACAGAATATTATGGTAAATATAGCCAGGACTTGATAATTGATCCAAACCTGGTGTATTAGGCGGCATCCTGGTATCAGTTCCTGTGGAAGTGGATGTGATGGTCTCTTCTATCACCTCATTGCCATTTTTCACTATTCGCCTGGTTTCCACTGATCCATCTGGCTTTGTTACGCTGGTTGTGATAATGGTTTGGCAGAATGATCGACCTGGCACCAGCGCTCCATTAAAGGGTGTCAAAGGAGGATTGTCTTTCTTCTTTTTAAACAGTCCTGATATATCATTAGATGTTATTTTTCCATCTAAATCTTTGTCTTCTTTTAAAGTTTCCTGTGGACGTTTTTGGTAGCCTGGTTTCAGGTAATAGTCTCTGATATTATCCCCGTTGAAGTGTTCCTGGGCACCGAGTTCCGGATGTAGTGGGTGGGTCGTGAGCGAATCGAAGGGGTTGTCGTTTATGAATGTTTTAACGTCTCCAAACATGGAACCGAAAGATCGAAGTATATCGAACATCTGTCTGGAGAAATCTTCATGCATGTCAATAACTTCATTATAATCTTCCATTTCGTGTCTTGTGTAAAGTTCATCACCATCGTCTTCATCGTCGGAACTCCAAATTGGATTTCTAAAATCATTTTGAGGCGGATTCTGTCTTATGCCAAAAAATATCTTTAATTTATCCATGAAATAATTTTTTTCCATGATGAGTAGAACTTGATGATTTTTCTGGTGATTGTAGCTGCTAATCCGGTTGTTTAAGTTGTTTTTCTGCTTGTAAATGTTGATTATTCAATTGCGCAACAAACAAAAATTATTCGACAGATGACAGCTGTTTTCTTATGACAGTCCAGTCCAACATAGTTGCATGTCGTAGCATAACAGTACAACGGTCATCTCTGTTTTCGTCCTATTATTAACCTGGCTCTGATGCACTGGTTGGATAAAGCAATGCTAAACATCTTCTGTTATCGGAACGTTTCACGCTCTGGGTCGGTCTGTTGTGATTGATTGTGATTTCCATTGTCATTCCGTTCGTGGAAAGTACTAGAATTTAAAGTTAATTTTCATTATAAAATGGTTTACAGGTGTAGGTGAAACAAACGTGAATTTTGAATGGAAAAATGTAGGTAATAAATTAAAAATACAGTGGCATCGATAGAAAGTTGAATACTTTAACTGCTCAATCAGTTTCCGAACGCAAAAAAAAAAAAACCGGCCAAGTGCGAGTCGGACTCGCGCACCGAGGGTTCCGTACAAACCTGTAGGTATCCTCGGTTTATGCATAAGGTTTATGTTTATGAAATTAAATGTTTTTTTTTTAATTTTTATATTTGATTTGATTGAATGAAAGGTAATTTGCGGTTTACGATTTATGACGTATTAAAAAAAAAACTACTCACTAGATTTCGTTCAAACCAATTTTCGTTGGAAGTTTACATGGTTATGTACATCATATATATTTTTTAGTTTTATCATTCTCTTATTTTAGAAGTTACGGGGGGGGGGGGGACACTCATTTTACCACTTTGGAAGTGTCTCTCGCGCAAAATATTCAGTTTAGAAAAAAATGATATTAGAAACCTCAATACCATTTTTGAAGACCTATTCATGGATACCCCATACGTATGGGTTCGATGAAAAAAAACATTTTGAGTTTCAGTTCTATGTATGGGGAACCCCAAAATTTATTGTTTTTTTTCTATTATAGTGTAAAAATCAAGATGCGGTTCACAGAATACATCTACTTACCAAGTTTCAACAGCATAGCTCTTATAGTTTCGGAGAAAAGTGGCTGTGACATACGGACGGACAGACAGACAGACAGACAGACAGACAGACGGACAGACAGACAGACAGACATGACGAATCTATAAGGGTTCCGTTTTTTGCCATTTGGCAACGGAACCCTAACAATAGTCTATAGAACACGGAAACTCTTCGCTGCAGAGGCGGGAGATTCTACCGCGCAGAATATTAAAGTCCGTACTCTGTGTTTGCAAATCTAAGGTCCGAGAACAAAAGTAGGTAAGTCTTTTTAGCTTCTAATAAAAAACCTACATTAGTATCTATTTTTATGGTTCCCGAAGATCTACCGGGTTTCAAGTTTAATGTTTCTCTATTTGTGTATGGTTGTATGTTGAATAAATATAACTTGTGACCGTAAAAATATTATTTACAGAATATTAAAATCATTAAAATATTCAACGCAATACTACTCAAGAGAATAGTATTGTGTTGATTGTGCGAATTGTGAAATATTTTAATATTTTTAAGGCACAGAAACCACCAATTACTTTAAGCTTTTAATTTATTACGGGAAATTACACCAGAAAAATTACACGAGAAGACGAGAACGTTTTGTTGTCATAGACTATATTGACATTACGTCTATTGAGGCAAAGGTTTAAAATTATTCTGCCTAATCTATGGCTAACACACCCCCTTAATTTTACAACCTTTGTCTTTTACAATTTTATATTATACTAGCTGACCCGGCAAACGTTGTTTTGCCATATAAATAATTTCCTAGGCGGGGATAACTAATTAAATGACGATTGATCAGTTTTCGACCGGAGAGGAAAAATGATTAAATTACTAAAATGGCTATTAAAAAATAAGGGTTGATCGTAGAAGGGTGAAAATTGAGGATTGTATGTATTTTTGTATGTTGTATCACAAAAAAAAAAAGAAATGAAAAATGTTGTCTAAAAAATAAAAATAAAAGTTAAGGGTGGACTACCCCTAACATTTAGGGGGATGAAAAATAAATGTTGGCCGATTCTCAAAGATACCGGATAAGCTCAAAAAATTTCATCAAAATCGGTCAAGCCGTTTCGGAGGAGTATGGCAACGAAAACTGTGACACGAGAATTTTATATATTAGATTTTACTATATTAATTTTAATTTTAGAATATTAGTATTTTAGTATTACATCAGTTTAAGAAAATTAAATAAACTTTATCTTAACAAAAATATTAATTTTATACAAATAAAATTTTATACTTCTTAGTATCAAAAATATTAAATTTATTTTAACAAAATATTTTTAAATTTTATGATTTTTTCTGATCCTAAACTTTTAGTCATGAAATCAGCTATGTTATCATTAGTATTTATGTAATTAATATTTATCAATCTTTTATTAACAATGTCCTTTAAGAAATAATACTTAATGTCTATATGTTTTGTCCTTTTGGAGTTTTCATAATTCTCTAGCACTGGAGTTATCTTCTAAAAGTGTGTTGTTTTCTCCAGAGCAGTCGAGGTGTTTTGCAACGCAGGGTTGTTTCTTTGATGACCATGCTACAGGATTATTTCCATGGAATATGATGCTTCCAGTGACACTCTTTCTATCTGTGCCGTCACTCGCCCAATCTGCATCCGACTATGCTTTTATGTTATTATTTTTACTTTTGGTGTATATTATTCCTAGTTCTTGAGTACCTTTTAGGTATCGCAGAATTCTTTTGGCAGCCTTCCTTCCAAGCAGTCTCATTAAATTTATCTAGGTATCGACTGAGGTAAGAAACTGAATAAGTAAGATCTGGTCTTGATATTGTAGTTAGGTAGAGTAGGTTTCCTATTAGTTGTCTGTATAAGTCTTTCTTTTCACATTCTTCTTTTTCTATTTCAGTATTTATTTTAAAATTTACTTCCATTGGAGTCTTAGTTTCTTTACATTCTTTCATGTTAAATTTGGTAAGTATTTTATCAATTAATTTTGTTTGTTTAATTTCAATTTTGTCTTTGCTTCTTTCTATCTCTATACCCAAGAATGTTTTTGTTTCTCCTAAATCTTTTGCATTTTAATCTTTCTTTAGTGCTTCTATAATTTCTTCACTCTTTTTTCCTATAATCCAGATATCATCTACATAAATTATCATCCAACAATTTTCTTTGTAATACAGGCATGAATCATATTCTGAACGCTTAAATCCCTTTTCTTTTGCAAATTTATTTATTGTATCGTTCCAGCATCTTGGGGATTCAATAAGACCATATAATGCTCTGTTTAATTTTAGTACTTTGTATTTTCAGGTGTGTATCCTTCAGGTGGCTTGATGTATATTTCGGATTTTACCTCTCCATTCAAGAAAGCTGTAGGAATGTCGAGCTGTCGTATTGGTAAGTCTTCATTTACTGCCTTGGATATCATCAGTCTAATGCTTGACATTCTTGCAACAGGTGAGTACATTTCTGTATTATCTTCAATTTTCTGCTGAAAGCCTCGTACGACTAATCTAGCTTTTTTAGTTCCATCATCCTTTTGCTTAAATATCCATTTGGTATCTATTGCTTTTTTCTTTTCAGGTAAGTCTGTTTCTGTCCATGTTCCAAGTTTTATTAAAGCATTTAATTCTTTTTCTATTGCTTGTTTCCATTCTTTAACTTGATAAGCTTCTTTGTAAGAATTTGGTGCTTCTGCAGATGTGGTTTTATTTATTGCTATGTTAGTTTCATAGTAGATATGTAGGTTTTTTAACTGCGCGACCTGATTTTGTTTGAATTGGTATTACCTTTTCTTTGTTTCTTTCTTCTTTTTCTACTTCTCTGTTTCTTCTGTGTTTATTTTGTCTTCTTCTGTATTTATTTCAACTTCTTCTATATTTCTATTATCATCTTCTGAACTTATTTCGTCTTCTTCTGTATTTATTTTGTCTTCTTTTGTATTTATTTCGTCTTCTGTATTTATTTTTTCTTTTATTTTTTGAAAGACAACATCTCTTCTTATTTTAATTTCTTTATTTTCAGGATCCCATAGCCGGTAACCTGTTGGAGCATAGCCGACCATGATGAGTTCTTCACTTCTTTCATCTAACTTCTTCAGTGGCGTTAGACGTTTTGCATAAGCAGTACAACCAAAGGTTTGTATATTTTTAACATTAGGTTTTCTGCCTGTCCATTTCTCTATAGGTGTCTTCGTCTGCCCTTCTTTTGGTGTTCTATTTAGAAGGTAAGTTGCTGACCGTACTACTTCTTCCCACAGGTTCTTATTTAATTTGGATTGAAATAACATGGCTCGCACTTTCTCCATAAGGGTGCGGTTAAAACGTTCAGCCTTTCCGATTTGTTGTGGGCTGTATATGACAGTGTAGTCTAATCTTATTCCTCTTTTTCTGCACCAATCTTTAAGTTGGGCTGTTGTATATTCACCACCATTATCACAACGAATCATGCTGACTTTTTCACTTGTGTGGCGTTCTACTTCCTGTATATATTTAGTTAAGTAGGTGAAAACTTCACTTTTATGTGCAATCAGGTAAGTATATGTGAAATCGGTGTAGTCATCAATAAAGGTAAGCACATATCTATCACCATCCCAGGTTGCAGGTGTAACCGGTCCGCACACATCAGTATGAATGGTGTGTATTATTCTGTCAGCTTTGTGTCTTGTGTTGAATGGCAATTTTGTTTGTTTTGCTTTGATACATATATCGCAGCTTCCAGACATTTTATCTATTTGTTCATTAGTTATATTTATTCCTTCAACTGTTTTTATAATATTTTTTAATGTTTCTTTTCCAGGGTGACCATACTTCACATGCCAGTCTTCAGGGGTTTCAGTTTTGCAAGACAGTAAGGCATCTTCAGAATTTGTAGTTAAGTCAATATTGTATAAACCATTTTTATTTTTTTGTTCCTTTTAACATTATATTTTTATTTTTCTTTACAGTAACATTTTCTTTTGTGAATACTTCTCCATCTTTTTCAGTAATGGCGTGGACTGACAGGAGACTTTTCTTCAAATTTGGCACAAATAAAACATTTTCAAAATTCACATTTTGTGTTTCAATTTTACCCATTACATTTGACTTTAAAACATTATTTTTATTTGCTGTTTGTATGTTTATTGAGCAGTCTTTTTGTTCCTTCAGAAGTACCTCCTTGTTGGTCATATGGGAAGAACATCCGGAGTCAATCACAAATGTTTCAGTCAGTAACGAGACAGCATTTTTATCTTTCTTCTTTTTGAAATAACAATCTTTTTCTTAATGATTGAACTTTTTACAAATTGTGCACTGTTGTTTTCCTTTGAAAAAACAATTTTTCTCTTCATGATTATCTTTTTTACAAATTAAACACTTATTTTTATTTTTGTGTTTTTTGCAACTGAACTTTGTTGCTCTTCACTGCTATTTCTCTGTTGTTCCACTAATAGACGTGCAGTGAGATTGTTTACAGTCTGTTCTGTTTTTGGGGTTGATTCCCATGCTGTTACGAAGTGTTTGTAGGTATCTGGTAGTGTTGATAGTATTTTGGAGATCAGCATATTATCATTTATCTTTTCACCGAGACTGTTTAACTGATAAGCATAGTTTTCTAATATACCTATGTGGTAGTTCAAGTCTTTGCTGTTATCATAAGTATATTGAAAGAAATCTTGTAATAAGTGACATTTTTGTTGACTTGTTTGCTGTTGAAAGATTATAGTGAGCTTGTCATACATTTGTTTAGCTGTGTTGCACGACATCAATGAACATAGAAGTTTTCTGTCGATGGTGCTTGTTATAATGCGTTGCGCTTTCGCATCCAACTGCATTTCTTCATCATCAGGTTTTGTTGGGCCTTTGTTGACAATGTTGTATGGTCCTTCACTCTTTAAGGTTATATCTATGGTGAATTTCCACATGGGATACGTCTTTTCGTCCGTAAGACGCTGTATTTGTTTGATGGCGGAGTCCATTTTGTTTTGTAGTTTGTCGTCGTATTCACACGGATTTGCACGCACCGTTTTTGTTACAACTTTTATTTTGTTTTTACTGAACTGGCTAGGCTAGTATTGAACCTAACCACGCTCTGCTACCATTTTAATATTTTTAAGGCACAGAAACCACCAATTACTTTAAGCTTTTAATTTATTACGGGAAATTTCACCAGAAAAATTACACGAGAAGACGAGAACGTTTTGTTGTCATAGACTATATTGACATTACGTCTATTGAGGCAAAGGTTTAAAATTATTCTGCCTAATCTATGGCTAACAAAATAATCACAGAGTAAGAACTCTGTGATTATTTCGCAATTCACTGTCTTTATTTATGTAAATATATATAAATTCACACGTTGTAAAGAAGTAGGATCGTGGATGATTTTGGCTCTGTGATTATGTTTCAAAATAAAAATACAGTAAATAAATTGTAAGGCTGCTTTACAAATTATTTTTGTTTTTTGATACAGTTCAACAGCCACACAAACTACCCTGTTACACGAAATATTTTAATTAATATGGCCAATTTTGTCTCTTTCTCTCATAGTATTGTGACGACTACCTATCCTGCTGTCATTTGTGACATCGATTTATCTGATTAGTAAACAATGGTGGAACAGAGCGCTCGCTGGTATAGTTGGCTCTGGGAAATAGTAGTTGGCGGTGTGGTTGATGAATGAAGTTATTTATTTCTCCAATTTAATCATTCAGAAAGACAATACATTATAACCGGCATTTCATAAGCAGCGCATGAATAGTTTTTTTTAATACAATTGGATCATGACACCGACACTCCGCTAGAAAAGTTCACTTCGTTTAATCTATACAGGTATGTTCTAAATTATTATTTTATTAATGTTTTTATTACAGAAGTCGTCTATTGTATTTTAGGAATCGTTGTCTATTTTATTTATCTTGCGTGTAGTAATCAGTTTATTTAAAAAGACTGGTTATTTATTTATTATTAGGATAAAAGTATTACGTTACCGTGCGGAGGTACACCCATGCGACGTATTCGTTCACACTTTAATGCAACAATTCGCATCGCTACACGCTATTTGATTTATTTGATAATATCATTTATTTCTCAAATTGATTTCAAGGTTTGTTTGCTCTGTCAACTGGAATAAATATTTAGATATGTGATATTTTTAGCTGTATGAAGGCTTGGACGGTGGATGTTTAAAAAACCGGTTTGAGATCCGCGCGTCAAATTCCAGTCGTGTTAAAACTGTTGATTAGTTCATACCATGCAGAGGGATAATTATGGAGCACTCCTACAGGGCAATGGTTAGAAAATTTATTTTACTTTTAAAATAGTTCCTTAAGTCATTCTGTGTCATTTATCACACTATTCATAGTTATAGTTTAAAAATGTTAAACTATTAATTAATTCTAACCATTAATAATTCAATGTTTAATATCTCTTTTTTGCAAGTAACATGTTAAAATACTGTACTACCTACTTCATGTTGAACCATATTTTGAAAAAAATTACAGGTTACAGGTATTTATGAAGGTAGTTAAACAATTTTCTGAATTACTGTTTTTTAATTACATGAAGTATTTTGCTATATTTTGTCACACACTTAAAACAATTTTTTACTCACCCATATTTTTCAAAGGAAGATTACTTTATAAGGTCTAAAGCAAAATTATAAATATATCCTGTCCTAATTTACATACTGAATTCTAGTTAAAGCATAACGGTACTATTGGTACCAGCAGCTGGGCAGCAGCAGACTTTGGCCTGTCCAAATTTCGATCATTCGAAGATTTACTTTCAGTCTTCTAGAATATTTCAAATTTCCTGTCAATTTTTGACAATTTTGTTTCTGTTAGAACGTGATTTGGACTACAAATATTTTAAAACAAAAAAAAAAAGAAACAAATAATTTCAGCCATTCTGAAGTGATGCCCTTACCAAAGAACAGCATTTCATCATATATTAACAAAAAGAAATAAAATGTTCTCAGCAAAATGCCATTTCACCTTAACCGGTCAAGTATCGTAATTACAGACACAATTAAAAAACGATTGTTTGCATACCAAATGTGGTTTCTCAGGGACTTAGAGGTTAAATATAATTTTATACTTGCTAAAAACCATATATATTTAGTATTAAAAACACTATTCAGATTACATATATTTGTTTAATAAAACATTATAACATAAAATGTTATATTTACCGTAGAAAAAGGCGTGATTTTATGTTTGTATGTACCTAAGTACATACATACAAACATAAAATACCCACTCTAAAGTAGGTTGAGTCAAACCCTGCTGATCAATCATTTTACTAATTTAAACATGTTTCATACAATTCAATATTATATTCATAAAAAGACTTTTCATTACGTTCTTGCAAGAATTACCTGAAAAATAATAATAGCATAGCTTCAAATTAATACCTCTATAAAAACAATGTTTTCATTTTCATTATCTTATCATGATAAGTTGATAACTCTACGCTTCATCGCCCTTTGCACGTCATCGTCCTTATTATTAGGAGCCATTAATGGTTGTTACTCGGTTATAAATTTTCTTTTGTATCTACATGAAAACATACAATTTGGTAATCGTTTTACTACGTTAATAAAATTGTACTGGCTGGCTCTTTGCATTGTTCACCTGACACTAAAAATCACTGCGGTATTTAAAGCAGTGTTTTGTTTTCCTGATTTGCTAATCCAAACTCAATAGCTGCATCAGACTTTTCCGCCCGGAAGCGCATTTTCTCGTTACTTTATCCTTTATCAGTTCTTGTAATCGAAACATAATGAATAACTCAAAACGTCTTTACTTATTAATTAATTATTGTGAGCAGTGGTGGCCCAGTGGTAACGGGCGCGACTTACCGGGATATTGGTCGTAGGTTCGGACCCAGACTGGCGCCTAACGTTGTTTAAATTATTTCATGACCACTGCATGCAAAACGGTAAAGGAAAATATCGTGAGGAAACCGTCATGTCCTAGAACCAAATATTCGAAGACATCCACCAACTCGCACTGACCCCCCTGGCAAGTCGCGGCCGTTACCAACCGTGCTGCTCAATGAAACATGAATAGCTAGAAATCCTGCGTATAAAGCTAGCAGTGCAATGTGATGTTTATACAACATTAATTTTTGTTTATGCGAAACCCGAAACACGGGTCTAGTATTTTTATGTAAAGAATCTATGAAAAAAATTTCAAAACTGTATCATTAATAATCACAAAGTTATAAGCTTGATAAGTTACCTGGTTGTCCACGCAAAAACTTATGCAGATCACCACAAACAGCTAGTGTACGTACTATCTCCGTGTAATGGACGTTTGAGTACGAGAAAGACATGATAATTTTAAAATATACGTATTGTCGTTCGGTGTCCTACTTGGAAGCGTAATTAAATATTTTTGGTACAAAATATAACATGGTGTAAAAATTATTGGAATCGATTCAGTTACTGATTCTGAACAAACTATATTCAGGTTTCGCATATACTAAAAATAATCTTGTATATCTGCGATCTCCTTGGCTCAAGGTTTGGGACCCATCGGGAGGTAAAAACGTGTCACCTCCTGTTGACCGGTTAGTTCGCTCACTGGCCCCCTGATATGTAGCTGACGTTTCTAGAACCTTCGGATACATAACAAGAATCACATCAAAAATCGGCTGCAAAAAACTTAATAGGTTCCGACCAATTAGAGATCGCGTATTAAAAGTTACAAATTATTAATAGCTGAGTTGCTGAGGCGTCATTCCTTTGACATTGCGTCATACACCCACCACCCGTATTTGTTTAGAGTAAGTAACTTATTGGTATTAGGGATCTCTAGATGACACATACAGGACTATGACGCACGGCAAACATTGAAGATAATGAAAGAAAAGCATTTAATTGTACCAAACCGCAGGACACTGATGTGATTATGTTTGTTAATGGTAAATGACTCAAATATATATTCTTGCGATGTTACCTGTTTAAAGTCTTCCAAGATGTAACGACTATGTCATTTCGTGGCTGTCGTCGCGTGAAAGGATTGTGTTTACATAGTGAAAACAATAAAAGCATATATTAAATACACTAGAATCTTATCGGGAAAGTAAGCACTTACCTAATGACTTACTACAATGTAGGGACACCACCGAATGTTATCGAAATTCGGGAAATCTCATTTAAATGTCAGTGCCAAGCCAAAGGTATTATTTTAGAACAAAGTTAAAACTGTAAGCTATTACAATGAAGTCTTTGATGTTTATTATTTTGGTTCCCGAATTGACTTTCTATTATGGACAAAATATCGAAGAATACTTCAAACAAATGTTTCTCTGAACTCCTGAATTGAATCACAAAATTATTTCTTATTACATGGGACTTACAGACGAAATGTAAGTGTACTATATAAACGTATAGATCTGCCTAACCATTCAAGGAATACAGGCGTGATGTTGTGTGTTAAGAGTAAAAAGTATTCAAACGAATTACCAGGAATTTAATACCTAGTTTTGGAAGGTACTCGAATGTACTGCTTCTAAAATGCTCTTTTCACATCTAAAACAGAGCGACTTCTTTACTCGAGTCCGTAAACAATTTCTTTAATACTCAAACATTGTCTTGAACAGAACGTGGCTCGCTTCTACAAATGACCCTATTGTTGTTGCGTCTATTCATTGTCATTCGTCTTACCCGTCATTAAAGTTAACAACCCGTAGAAGTCCACTTCTGGACTTTAGATAGGACTCCCCTCCCTGGCTATAACTCAAATCTGTTTAAAATCTTTTTATAGGTTCTTCATCTTCATTTCCTCTATGACTCGTTCGTGTTGTATTTGTTTGTCTTGTCGAATTGAAAGTGAAGCTGATGCCATTTTTCGTATTAGCTTTTCGATGGAAATCTAAATTCAGAGCTTATCAACGAATTTAACGTTATCAACGTCCATGAGTATCAGTGACGTGGAATTTTCAGGACACGCAGGACATGACATGAAGTGTTCCATCGTTTTTAAACATTCGCAAATTGCTCACGTGGCATACCTATATGGTTTTCTTCATGGCGAGCCTAATACCTTTATTGGGTACAAATCCATAAATAAATGTCAGTAGGCTAATGTTGTAGGTCAATCGTTCAGCATTACTCAGGTAGGCATTTTATTGTCCTCCTTCGCAAAGAATTAGGTCACTGTTGGTATTGCTGGAATTTATTGGAATTCCACGTCTCACTCCGATATATCGAGCAGTTCGTGACTTATTTAATAAAAATTCATGCACTTCGTGTAAGTGATAAAAAATATAAAATGTTTGTGTGTTTTTGTCTGTTTAGAACCTGCTAGTACGATTGTTTTTGGTACTAGGTACTGACACTTTTTTTTTAGTTTTCATTTTCGGTTGTCGTTTTCCTTGTCACGATTATGTTCGAGATACCAGTCCAGTTGAATTAAGGACGCTATAACATTTTTCAATCGCTCAAGTTTAGGTATCTGAGTCGCCACACAATAATATTCCGCGCACGCACACATTGAAACCATTGTTTGCTCGATTTTAAACATTACCTAACTAATCTTGATACTCCAAGGCATTATTTATTTTATTTTATTAATACTGTTGAGCAAAGACTAACTTTACTTTCTGCATTTGGTGACAGTAAATAAGTTTTATTACCACGATCATCATTATTTTTGGAATAACGTATATAATTTGCCAATTCAAAAAAAAAGAGGTGTAACAATAAAAAACTTTAATAATATTTTTGGATAATAAACAAATATAACGGATGGTGATCGTAGACTATCGGTGAAAATATACAGGATATTCCCTAAAGAAAACTAAGCAAAAATTGTGTGACGGCCGAACCTCGCCTTTGAGATTGGAGCCCGTATTCAGAATTTTTAATACACAATAGGAACCCTTTATAGGAGGCCTTCATTTTTGTATGAAGGCTGTTTTTGTACTCTACTATGTATTTATAATTCGAAATGACTTAACCGGTCAACTACCGTAATTACAGACACAATTAAAAAACGATTGTTTACATACCAAATGTGGTATCTCAGGGACTTAGAGGTTAAACATTTTTGAGAGATGATGATTACAAAGGCCTACAAATTTTTAACCCAGAGACTAGACCTATTGTACCCGAAGGATTTTGATGCGCTGAATCCAAATCCGTGTTCAGAATGGTTCCTGTACGTCTGGTTTTCGAAATATCCTAACCTAAAAGTGCAAAAATGCGGTTTTTTACAGTTATTGAGGTTACGTGACAAAAGGAAATAAATGATTATCAAAAAACGTTGTAGGGCAATTGAAAGTACCACCCTTCCCCTTTTAAACCTATTTGGATTTTTTCAAATATCTTTTTTTTTTCACCAAAATATCGCTATTTGAAATTTTCCACTTTCGCGTATTAACGCAACTACAAAAAAAATCGAGAAAATTCTGCCCGAGACCAGACCATGTTGATCTTGCTTTCCGAATCAGCGACCCTAAAAACGCAAGATCAACATGGTCTGGTCTCGGGCAGAATTCTTTCTATTTTTTTTTGTGGTTGAGTTAATACGCTAGTGTAAAATTTCAAATAGCGATAGATATTTTATCAAATATCTTTTTTCTTTCACCAAAAGTGAAAGAAAAAAGATATTTGATAAAATCTAAATAAGTTTAAAAGGGACAGGGTGGTACTTTTAATTGACATACAACGTTTTTTGATAATCATTTTTTTTCCTTCTGTCACGTAAACTCAAAAAGTGCAAAAAAAAACGCATTTTTTGCTCTTTTAGGTTAGGATATTTCAAAAACCGACACAAGGAATTTAGGTCGGTGGATATCCCGTCAGGAAGTATGTTCCTTTGACTCCAAATTTAATTTTTATGGAGTTTTCGGCTTCAGCACCTTAGAAAATATTGAAAACAACACCCATGATGAAAACTTTGAAAATTTTCGCAACCGCCATTTTTTATTTTGATTTTTACCTCACAATCGGCTTCAGCACCCTTGTTTACCCCTACCGCAAGCTACATTAAAGAATTTCATTCCAAAAATGGATGAAATTTGCATAATTTAATTACCACATTAAAAATAGATGTTCATATAACTTTTTATTGAATAATCATTCGCCATCTTGAATACATATACATATTCATAATCATCACTACTCCATAATTCCTAATAGAATTTAAGTTATTTATTTTTAAACCAAGTTCTGCTAATAAGTTCGGTACTCATACTTTTGGTCCGAAAAGTATCAAGATTTTTCAACCGCAGTATACAGCACGGCACTCACTTTATTATTATTTTGATCGTATTTATTTCGTACAAAAAAGCGATACGCCCGTGCTTCCTAGGGCGCGTCTGAGCGCGGAATGACAAGCCGCGAGTAGAAAATGTATGAAGAAATTTGAGGGCGTTCTTTATTTTTCTCATAATTAAAAAAGTTACGTATTTGATTACAAAATATTCAGGCAACACGTAGAAGATTATACTAACCATAATTTCCTGTCATTTTGAAGTTAAAATATACAGTTGATCTCACTATACAGGTACCGATACAGACCCCATTATTTTTCATTTTCTTCGATTATTGCGGTGGGGAAAACGTATTTTTGTGAAAATATTGTATGGGACTATACAATTTTTATGGTTCTATCATGGAGTTGATCAAATTATCTTTAATTTAAGTCATAATTGACTTCGCAATTGTGATTCCCTTTGATTTAATTGGTACCGGAAAACAACCGATATTTGTAGAAAAATGTTATAGCGTCCTTAAGCAATAACTATTCCGTTTAAAGTAAATAGGAACCTTGAACTACGGCTTGGGAGTGGGTCACGTCAACTATCGCTAGCATTAAAAATCTATGGCCCAAAATATTCACGACGACAGTCAACTGGAACAAGTTTCTTTCTACGTATGTTGTTTTTATCATATCTTGGTAACATTTAAGCTGATTTCCATGATTAATAAATAAAAATATAATTGTTTATGTAAATGAGTTTAATGTTACAGAGAAACTGTTGATTTCAGGAGACTCGCAAAATTTAAGATTTCTTCATTTTTGAGGTTGTATGTTGGTTAAAATATAATATAATTCGCGACCGTATCAAATATGGCTTTATAAAATTAAAATATTTAATTAATCATCAGTCCAAAACTAAATTGGGCCATTCATAAAATAGTCATTCAATGGAATTAAATGAACCTTCAAAATTGATCAATGAAAGAAAATAACATAGGATTCACAATAAAAACTAAACTGTTAATTTACTTCTTGATTTTATCAAGTGGAACTAAATCCAGCCGTTTGCTTACGTCAATGCGTAAATAATAAACAGGCTGTTCTCCAAACCCCAACTCGTTTGCATGTTGAATATCTCAACACAAAAGTTTTGTTTTCCGGTTGTTTTGAACTTAGTAATTTTTCCTTCGTTCGCATAGAAAACAACATTTTAAGACATGATAATATATCCTGGCATGTCTGTCAAGACTCATTTGACGGATCATCAGCATAACCCAAATCAGTTCAAGGCATCCAACTATCCTGCTTTCCCAAAGTAGTTAACACAAGAGAGATTCTCCTGGGTGAGTCTACAGTCTTCTAAAGTAGGCACTGAGGAGTAAATTGTCAGTTTGGTAGAACAGCAGGAAAATGCCCCCTTGAGGAAAAGCCAGCCAGTTCAAGCTATGTTGTAAAATACCTCTGTCGATGTAGACATAAAATGGATATTGCTATAGCTTTATTGTACGAGTAAATGAAAAACTAATTTCCATGAAAGGAGAACATAACTTTTAATCTAGTTAGTCTGTCCATATCATATTGGTATTATTCTAAGCACGTCTCGGCCTGGTATGTGACGATTACATCAATGATGACGTAGTGACTGCTGCTGTGCCGCCGCCGGCGCCGACCAGACTTTCTATAAAGTGATAGATCGTGTTTACACTTCTACTTACAACGTTGGTATTTGAATCTGTATCGAATTCCTTTTGAGTCATTGAGAGTACCAGTAGCTGTTGTTTAAAAATGCTTTCAAGTACGGTGATACAAAAATTAATACGGTGGCTTTCGAAATCTTCTACTTGATAAAAATGTTAAATTTGCCGACAGACATCGCACATCTTACACTGCCGGGTCTAGAATCTTCAAATGTGGCAAAAGAAGCTCAAAATATACCGAAATCAAACACCAACGAAGGCATTCCAAAAAACACAGGGATTAAATAGGGGATGAATCATTTTCGCCGATTGGAAATAATTCCATCGGGCCGACAGCTTGGCAGTCGCTTCATATACAATACTGGTTTTCACTCAGCAACTTGTTAGACTGGAAACCGATCCTAACATAGTTGGGAAAAGGCTAGGCAGATGCACGGAGGATGTAGGTGGGGAGCACGACTTGTACAGACGCCAACACATCAAGCTATTACAATCGGTCAGATTTCTTTGATAGATTTTCGACTTTATTTCTAGAGCATTAGGTTCAAGGTTCATTGGGAAAAATTGACAGTTTCGGGTAGCTTGACCTGGTGGCGTCTGTACACAATGTATCTGAAGGCTATATTACCCGGTCGTGGACATAGAGGCAATAATAATGAGCCATTATCAATACATTTATGATTATACAACAGATTTCAATCTACGGTGTATTTACATCAGTTAAATATTCATAGTCTCTGGCGCTAGGGGATACAAGATAATTGGAAAACCTTATGTAAATCAAGCTGCATAGTCATTTTGTTCCGTGTGGTGCCGGACGTAAAGAATAACACCACCCCATTTCTTCCCGTGGGTGTCGTAGAAGGCGACTAAGGAACTTACTAGAGAATGGGCAGCAGCTTTCTCTATGCATTTTACCACCATACTGCGATCGCCAACCCGCCTGCCAAGCGTGGCGATTATGGCAAAGCCCCCCAAATTGGGGGAGGCCTACGTCCAGCAGTGGACGCCCTACGGCTGAAATGATGATGATGATGAGTCATTTTGTTTAACATTGTTTGTTATACATTTTTGCTGTGTTGTCAATAGCTTTCATTTTTAGATATTTGTTTTATGTTAGTCGTACAGTTTTTTTTTTTAATGAAATTTCTTCAACATTTTCGCTGCTAGAACAGTCTTAGGATTGAAAGAATACTTAATTAATTTTGTAAAAACTAACAATATTGACGTTATCTTTGTAAGCACTATTGTTACTAACACTAAAATACTAACAAAAATATGAATCTTAGTCTGAAATTAAGTTTAGTTAATTAATTTATTGACTTTAAATACATATCTAAAATATTGTCCATATTATTCAAAATGAAATGAATAATTTCTATCCCCAGTTATGGTCGCTTTGAACGTTTATTCCGATTATACTAATTGTCTCCCGTATTTCATTGAAAAATAATTATAGAGCCAATCAAAATTATTTACCATGAGCCGCCTAGCAAATTAACTGCTGAGCGGTAAATTAAATAAAAGTTACCTGATAAATAACCTTGTTCATACAATATATTGTGGTGGGAACTGCGGTTTAGCACGCGCGTTGCTGGATTACGAATAGTGGGGAAAACCATGGGAAATGACGCCTGTACCTTGAGGGGTCATAAGTACAGACAACAAAAGACATATGTAACCACTAACCAGCAAGAACTGTTTGTTTTCTATTCATTTAATTTTATTCGGAAACATCCATCGGTTTCTTACTAAACTTCAACGATACCTTGCACCCTAATTGCGTAATAAACTAACTATCAGAATGTGAATAATTTTGAAGGTTATTAATTGCTAATCCATATGTCCGAAAAAGGGCCTCACCGGGTTTCCATATGAAATCGGCACTGGTGTCTTTTTTGACATTGGTGCCTTAATTATGCTGCTAGTTGTTGAAAAAAATTTTGGGCCAATTATCAAACCCCTAGCTTCTTTAGTTTTTGAAAAATAAGGGTTGTAACCTCAAACTTGAATGTTTTTTTTCTACGAAACTACAATAGATTTTAAAATGAAACGACATGATAGCTACTTAATAGATTTACATTTCACATTTTTCTCATAATTTTTCAACCACCTATAGGGCAGAACCAAATGTGTTTTAAAAATTAAGGGTGATTTTTCGTGGCCATTTTTCGAGGTACACCGATCAAATAAATTACATAAATTACGTATGTATCCAACTATAATACATAACAATTACATAGATGTGTCATGGGTGGAACATATTCTAAGTTTGTCAGTGTTGTCTGCCATTCTGAAGGTTTCAACCATATAAAAATGTTTGAATTATACACAAACAAATGAAAACTATTTTTGCTCGATAGCGCAGTATATTATGAGTCTAGTATCTGTTTATAATTCCTATGATTAAAGTACGCACAGCCACACATTTCCAGTATAAGCTGACATCTCATTGTACGAAACCCCTATGCAATGCGAGGTCAGCTAAAACTGGAAATTTACAGCTTGACCCGTAGCCGTGTGTACCTTATTGAAAACTTTTATTCTTTTGAATATGTTCCACCCATGACACATCTATGTAATTGTTATGTATTATAGTTGGATACATACATAATTTATGTAATTTATTTGGTCGGTGTACCTCGAAAAATGGCCACGAAAAACCACCCTTAATTTCTAAAACACATTTGGTTCTGCCCTATAGGTGGTTGAAAAATTATAAGAAAAATGTGTAATGTAAATCTATCAAGTAGCTATCATGTCGTGGTTTCATTTTAAAATCTATTGTAGTTTCGTAGAAAAAAAACAATCAAGTTTGAGGTTGCAACCCTTATTTTTCAAAAACTAAAGAAGCTAGGGGTTTGATAATTGGCCCAAAATTTTTTTTAACAACTAGCAGCATAATTAAGGCACCAATGTCAAAAAAGACGCCACTGCAGATTTCATATGGAAACCCGGTGAGGCCCTTTGTCTGCTCAGCAACGTAAATAACGCAGTGAATGTTATTGAACTGTCAACATGAAAGCGTTCCTTACTCATAGTGACGTAATTACCCCGCTGGCTACTAATCCCTATAAGTGACTGTACATACTTATAAATTACTTAATTATTGATCTTTAGCTACTTAACTTTAATACAGGTAGTTTACAAAGTGGCACAAATGCGTAGTATGTAGGTACAATGACGAAATTACTTTGAAATTACTGTCTGTCTATTGAAAAAGATGTCTTATCTTTAACTTTCAAACTTACTTTTCCACAGGTCATTATCAAAGTCAGTCATAGTATTAGTTTGACGAAATCACGAAACCGGCTCATTGGGGACCACTTGTGACTTTATTATACTGTGCCCGTCGAGTGGTAAAAAAATACAAGCCGGACTTGTAATAAGTACCTAATGTCAAAGGGTAAGGCTAGGCGTCAATATGCGTAACTTCCTGAACGATCTAAGTTAAACTAAGGTTGAACTTATAATCCTATTCACTAACTTGACAGTTCAATGCAAAATAATTATACCATTCTAAAACTAATAGTGTCGGGGTAGTGAACGATTTCGCATAAAGAATGAATGATAAAAATGTTTTATTCCGTTGCCAAATGGCAAAAAACGGAACCCTTATAGATTCGTCATGTCTGTCTGTCTGTCTGTCTGTCTGTCCGTGTATGTCACAGCCACTTTTCTCCGAAACTATAAGAGCTATGTTGTTGAAACTTGGTAAGTAGATGTATTCTGTGAACCGCATTAAGATTTTCGCACTAAAATAGAAAAACAACAATAAATTTTGGGGTTCCCCATACTTAGAATGATACTCAAAAATTTTTTTTTCATCATACCCATACGTGTGGGGTAGCTATGAATAGGTCTTTAAAAATGGTATTGAGGTTTCTAACATCATTTTTTTCTAAACTGAATAGTTTGCGCGAGAGACACTTCCAAAGTGGTAAAATGTGTGTGTCCCCCCCCCCGTAACTTCTAAAATAAGAGAATGATAAATCTAAAAAAAATATATGATGTACATAACTATGTAAACTTCCACCGAAAATTGGTTTGAACGAGATCCAGTAAGTAGTTTTTTTTTAATACGTCATAAATCGTAAACCGCAATTTACCTTTAATTCAATCACTCAAACATAAAAAATTTAAAAAAACATTTAATGTCATAAACATAAACCTTATGCATAAACCGAGGATACCTACAGGTTTGTACGGAACCCTCGGTGCGCGAGTCCGACTCGCACTTGACCGGTTTTTTTGTTTTATTTTCTTCTGATAGAAACAAAACTAAATATAAAAATCATCTCATTTTGCTTATTTTTTTACTATAGTCATTTTATATCATAGACTACGTATATATCGATATAGTACACATCTTGTTTTAAAACAAGTTATTAAATTTAAATTACAAAGTTTGCATGTAAGTACATTATTTCAAGTTCATTCAATTTCATTCATTCTTGCACCACCTCACTATCTTTTTTTTGTCAAAACCTGGTATCCCTCCAATTGTCAAGTTAGTGAATAGGATTAAAAGTCGAACCTTAAGCACGAAGCTACAGTATAGATATACTAAGATATAATTACCGTGACGAAGCTATCAGATGAATCATTGCAAATACTAAGTAAGCAAGAATTGTACAGTGTTGTTTTAACTTTTATACATTGTGTTATTGTAATCTAATGATATGTAGGTATTATTTTGCGTCCGACATCTCTGTTATATAAACAAGATCCTTGTTTACATAATATGATTACAGGTTAAAATTCTTTTGCTGTGTATTGTATTGTTTACATACTATGTATTGTCTGTTTCACACGTATGTTCCAATATTTTGGAGTAGTTTACGTCACTGACTTAAAATGGTGCCCACTCATAATAATCACTATAATCTTATTATAATTCCAATTAATTAAGGTCATTGTAATGTTAATATTGTTTACTGGAGTCTGGAAACAGCCTTTCTCACACTCTTATCCGAAACTGTAAACAGATTTCCGCTGTATGCCTCAGGGTTCCACAGACTTGGCAAAGAAATTAATCAAAAATAAAATTAGAATTGGACTTTCGGGTAAATGGAGATCAATTTCCCCTTATTTTGGGCCAATTTCCCCAAGAATGTAATTTAGAAATGGTACAATTTTTCTCCCGATCCACAGAAATGATGGAGAGGTCAGTGTTTATTTTCACAAATAGAACATCGTTAGTTTGAATGGATGTGATTACTATGATTAAGCCCATTCATGAGACTTGATTTGCGTAGGAAAAATTACTTAAAAATATGTATCTACTTAAGTTCGGTACAGATATCTGCGTCATATTATGCTTGTTTATAGTTTTTGCAAATATGGTAAAACATTTAACCAGTTTTTAGGTCTCCTTGTTTTTTCATCTAATAAAACTGGTATCAATCAATCAACTCAGCCTATCGCAGTCCACTGCTGGACATGGGGCTCTCCACTGCTGCACCACAAAACCCTGTCCTTCGCCTTCCTCATTCAGTCTGTACCAACCAACTTGTTGTTCCGTTCTCCCAAAACTGGTATGATCTTGATATACTTAAGCGGCTCTTTAAGTTTACCTATGTGTAGAATGCTCTTATTTTCAGCAAACTATCTAACCATTTATTTCTACTAAGTATAACAGAATACACGTTGGTACTATTCCAGTGTAGGTCCTCTGTGTAGGTACTTTAGAAAAATCGGCAAAAAAAAAGACGAAAAATTTCAGTTTGTTTCACATTTTGACTGTGAAGGTATTGCAGTTTTGTAGGAACAGCAGGTATTTTTTGGAATAACCGAGGAAAAAAACTACTAAAGGGTTTGGTAAATCAGGAATTCATAGTAACGGTTTGTGCGTCAATATCCCGTACATACTGTTTAAAGACTTTGAGCGCCACTGACTCCGTATGTCTTGGTCAACACAATCCCTGTGTTCACAACTTTATTTGAGTAAAAACTTAGCACCTTTAAGATCTCGTCAGCTTTAAAACAAGATTCATGCTTGAGCATCGTAATAATATCTTGTGTGCTAAGACCAACATCCTCAATGACGGGCAAAAAGTGTCGTGATAAAAAACCCTATGATTATGATTAAATATCGTCTTCCTTCATGTCATTGTGAATAGGTACTAGGTAAAATAGTCTTGTTAACTTACTTCTGGTCTATCATTATTTGTGGTGGTGATTTTTCTTATTACCTAGGGCTATGATTACTTTAATGCCAAACGTCTCTATGATTACGAAGTTGGCACAAATAATAGCCGCACATATCTATTTTGTTTGAAATCTCTTTTGAAGTTATTTAAGCATGGTGCAGCATTGGTTTTGAAGTGAAACTTCTAATACGACTTCCAACAAGGTTGCGTTAAACGTTTAACGCTACCATGGAGGGGGTATGAAAGCACTGTTACGAAAAATTAATTTCTACCCCTTCCTATTTTCATTTCCACATTACGGAGTTTCACTTCTTCCACGCGAAGGGACTCGACGCACTATTTTTTATATTTTATGGTTGTATCAATCTATATATATAAAAATGAATCCCTATTTCCCTTGGTCACGCCATCACGCGTGAACGGCTGGACCGATTTCACTTTTTTCTTTTTTGTTGTGTTTGTTATTGTCAGGAGAAGGTTCTTATGAAAGAAAAACAACAAAAAAAAAAGTGAAATCGGTCCAGCCGTTCACGCGTGATGGCGTGATCAAGGGAAATAGGGATTCATTTTTATATATATAGATAGATACCAATTCGAATTAAATAGTTATCGTTAAGATAGGAAAACGTCTGTCGGGTCAGCTAGTCAATTTATAATGATCGGTTTATAATGATTGATGTTTATAATGATCCAGTTATTTGAAAGTGGAATCTGGAAGCCATTATTTATCTATTTTTCTTTAATAGTTTGCAATTAATTACCTTTTTTCTCATGAATAAAACTCAGCTTTTTAGACATTTTAGATTCCGATACTAATTTATTATCTTTTTAAGGCAATGGAATGAAACTTTTACTAATAGTGAAATTAGCTTGTAATAGGTATTGTTTGAAATTACTAGAACTACGCGTTACCAATAATAGTGAATTAATGAAGTGATAAGATTAACGTAACCAATGCAACCATTATGTTGTAAGACTGATTGTGTGCAGGTGTATTTCATGTTGACATGGGTGATAACTTAAAAAGCAAAATTACAAAATTATAAATGTAATTAGCCGTAGATGAACTCCTGACCTTTGGGGTAGACGTCGGTCATGATAAATGATTTCATAAGTAGGTTTGTACAAACAATTTTACACGTTTTTTTTTTAACTAGATAAGTTCGGCATTTTGTAACTGACTACTCTGAGAAGAAAGGCCGAAACAAACTCAGAGGTTGAATCAAAGTCCAGACATGAGAGGAGATTGCGATACGGGATACGTAGTATTTGCACGATGGCTAGGTTCGGGCTAGCTGGAGCCCTGGAGCGACGATGTTCGCTGGCATATGAATGAAGGAGACCGCAAAACGATTTATATGGTGTGCGATAAGGAGGTCCATGTCCAGCAAATTGAATAATTTTAAAGGATATTGGTAATCCATTGCTTTATCTGTTCGAACAATTGTCTGCTAATTAACGTAAATAACACAATGAATGTTGGTGAACTGTCAGATTCAGATAACTTTATTTGCTCAAACACGTGTTCTTGTCAAAATACGAGTAATTTCTTCTGTTAGTGTGTTACGCTATCACCCTGCAGGTGGACTGCTATAGGCTGATGACAATGAGGAATATTGGACGGACTTCAACGTATACCATAGTCGACTGTTACTCTGCAAATGCAAAAAGTAAAAGCAATACGCTCTAAGGTAAGAGGAGTTTTAAGTTCTGTGTACACACAACTGTTTTTATAAAAGTTTAACCTCATTTACTGTAAAACAGAAGATAGTATTATCAATACGATTGATAGTACTATCCACTGTTTATGTTTTACAAAAGAATATTACGTTTTATTAATGATCGTTATAATATAAGGTTTATCACAATAATTTCAACTTGTTTATGTTCTGTGACCTTGCCAATCATAACAATGCCGCAGGTGGTTCGTGAGATCTAATGTAAATTATATACTAGTATCTACTGCACCTAGTAATTGTACTTAATATAGGATAGACACGTAGTTATGAACAATGACTTTAAATACCAGAAGCATTGTCTATAAAATATGTAATTGTAGAAGTAGTTTCAAGATAATTTGACTGTGATATATGACGGTGACAAATTAGCGTCCTGTGTTTCAGAATAATCATCATCATTTCATTCGAAGAAGACGTCCACTGCTGGACATAGGCCTAACCCAAGCTCCTTCACTTCAACTGTCCAGTATTTGCTATCAAATCAACAATATTCTAATGTTTCTACAACAATAGACAAACGCGGGCTTAGATCTACTTTTGGTGGTAAAGTACTGTATTCTTGGAATAAATCGATCAAGAATGAATTGGCTAACGCGATTAGGGTCGTTTCCTAATTATTCCTAAGTAGTGCCGTTTAGTTTCTACTGCTACTAAAAACTACAATTACCTTTTAGCGTGTCGTTACATGCATTCGTTTCGCAGTTTCCATAAATCGTGTCGTATTTTTGTGATCACTATCTGCCGTCACGCATGTTGACTTCGGTAAAACCCACGTTTTTACTGTGTGTTTTTGTTTTTAACTGTGCATCAGCACAGTTGTTCAAATGCTACACAACACTGAACTCATCTAAAGTCATCCGTCACAGTGTCTTTCACAGAAAACAAGCGTGTCTTGCGCACTACTTCACCAGCTCTCAATAACAATTATAGTAAAATGTACAATGACATATACATATTAAGTTGTCACTATATCCAAGATTTATCCAAGAAATTACCACGTGAAGCATTAAGCATGATTTGAATATCTCAGTGCAAGTCGGTCGTTATGTTCAATATGATCTAAGCTTTACGACAGCTGTCCCACCGTTGTGTACGGCCTTAGTTGCAGCCAGTGCGTTTTGCTCCGTCGCCTTCACTACACTGTTTTCACCATCTCCGGCATTAACGTCTTACTGTTTAATTTTAGTGTCTATATTACTGTGTTTAGTAACGTGCTCATTTGGAATTCTATTTGTTTTGGTAAGTTGTCCTTATTCTTATAAAATGTAAGCTTAATAAGTGGTTTACGAACAGAAAGTGTCTTGTCACCTACTTTAAAAGTCCTTCATCTCTGATCAACCTTGTTGGCATTTTATTTCTACTGATAGTTTTTGTGAGATTTAAACTTGAAACTTTAATATCCAGTTATGTAATCGTTTCGTAGGCAATACTATTGTTGAATATGATTTCAATATAATATTTTATGTGTGTAGAAAAATAAGTAATTTTGCGCTTTGCGTCTATCGAATCACCTTTTCATACATTATCAGTCTGCTTCATTTGGTTTCGTCCAGGTGCAAAATATTTATTCATGCTATAAAATGTTTACATACTGATACAGAACGTAATATTTACTGTTCAGTAAAGAATTCGTCATTCTACAATTAGCTTTAAACAATTTGCTTGTTTATATTAACCCTTTGTATCGCATAATTTCTCATAGCCTCGGCATGTTTTTGTTATGCCAAGTTCCTTTTGGGAAATATTTCTGGAACACAAGTTCGCATGTGTTTCGTACTTCCAAGTTGCGACGTTGTCATTTATCTTTTCATGGTTGGGCATCAATCCCGGAGAACCCGGCGAGACGTATCATGACCTTTCCAGAAAGTCTATGGCAGCATTTTTCTATTACTCACTGAAGCTCTTTAGTACTCGTATCTTTTAAACGCGGTCTTTATTCCACATCCCATTATTATCCACTTCGTCAAGCGGAACTAATGCCTTGTTTTGTATAGCATTGTCAGTTACTTGTTTTGTTAGATTTACGTGTTTCAACAACTCTACAAACCCTATCATGAATATCGTCGATTGCTACAGATCTATTGTTTGCCGATAATAAAAATGCAACTACTTTGTAAAAATTAGTTTCACTACCGTTAACTCTATGTTGCAATCGTTTTCGTGATTGTAGTAAAAAGCGATAAAAATCTTGTATTTTGTTATTAGTTTCGCTGACTGATTGGCAATACGAGTTTCTTTAAAGGTCAAGTTAAGCTTAAAATTAATTCTTCCACTATTTTTTACTACAGACATACGAAGTTTTTACCGATACAAAATGTAATGTAATGCGTTTTGGTTCATTGTTTGTCTTAATGGGTTTTACCAATTCTTTGAGTTTCAAATGGTTATGTAAGAAGTATCTAATAACCACCATACCTTTGTACTAATTAAGTCTTATAACATCATACTACAAGTAATTATTTCAAATACTTTGAGTTCTTCGTTGTATAAATTTATGGGTTGCACCAGTGACTAAAAAATTCATGGAGTGAAGTTATTTATATCTTCTGTATAATGGAGACTTGACTCGATCTTCATTATGCGGTAAGCTGGTCTACCAAGGTGAACGAGGATAGTTTATTTGCAGATATTTACGTTGGGATGACTACTATATACATATGTTGATAAAGGAAACTTCTCGAACAATTATATGTGTTACGAAATGTAATTTTCTTTGCGGTATGCTATTTTACAAGCTTCACCCTTTTCTTATTTTCCAAAGAGGCAATATAGAATATTGAAGAGAATTTCTCTAACCCATTTCAATAAATTGAAATAACCTTTTACTTTAAGGTTTTTGACTTATTCAACCATTTGGCGTATCACAGCTTCCTCAGCGTGGTTTTATGTGTTTGTGTCCCAGTTGCAGTAAAATAACATTATTATTGTCCTATTGTTTTACGTCGTGTATTAGCTAAATTATGTATTAATGAAAATACTCATATATTTTTTCAAGCGGAACAGTATTATGATTTATTTAAAATTGTTTCCGTATATAAAATAAATATTGTAAACAGCGGTATCTGATAGTATCCAGAAGCTGAACCCAACGTATACACAAAAAATATTTCATTTGTTTTAAACATATTACATTATTGTGGAAAGTAATTGGGCTAAATAGGTTTTTCGGTAAACTAATACACAAATGTGTTAAGTTATCGGGTACACCTATAGGGCTGTTTTAATCAAGAAATGGTGGAAACACTTCGTTGACCAAATTAAGTAGATAGATTGTTATTTTTTTACATAAGCATAGCGGTTGCCGTGTCTACTCTAGGATGCATATCCGGAACAGCTCACAAATCTAACCTAAGGGCACGTCTTCCTTACCATGATGGCGCCCCCGGTCAACTCGAAATGCAATAGTCCCTGAAGCAACATGAAGCATGAGGGTTCAGGGGCTATTGCAAATCTTGCGGCTCATCCAATTAATCGAGTCCGATCGCACCACGATGCATTTTATTCTTTCGTCCATAGGCTAGGGGTTGTAATTTTTGTCATATTGTAAGTTAGCTTGAAGGTGTGCTTCTCATTCTGGTGAATGGCAGTGTTGTCCAATGTTGTTGAATTGTGAAAATACGGAAACATTCCTTGTGTTATTTACGCAGTCTTGCGGACAATTTTTCAAAAATATGAAGCAACGTGTCAGTATGTTACGCAAATCGGGTGCAGACTACTTTTCTTAATACATTGTTTTTTTTGCTTGTTGTCAGATAAGTTGTAAACATTTTAATACCAACCTAAAACGATATAGGAACCATATGATCTATAAATTAATATGTGAAGCAAACATTTTGTACCCCTTTTTATGAAATTACGCTTACGGAGGAGTATGAAATTAGGCACCGTTAACATTTATTTGGAGAAGGAGTGCAGAAAGCTAATACAGAGTGTAAGGGGATGACTAGTACAAGAAATTATTACAGGACCGTTATGGGAATCCAATAAACCTGATTTGTTTTATTTCCTCACACGCAATGTACAGCTTGGCAAAAAAGAGTCTGGAAAAAATGAGGGCGCCTGCTTAGCAGGTATGGCCACCCTGTATACTAGGACTAAAAGTGATAAGATACTTGTTGTTTTAATCCATAAACACGAGATCCCGGAAATTCTCATCAATCAAGATTTCAAGACTTGATAGGCACACAGTCTTTTACTTTCATTGTATTTAGTAGATTCCGCATTATTTCGCTGGAATAACCTTTTATCTCAGAGTGCCAGCATTATAACAAAATGCAAACTTGTTCAGTTTAAAAATTAATTAAATTACACTCAGGGATTGCCGATTGAACCCGATACACAAGACATAATGTTCAGCAATCGCATTTGCGGCCACCATCTAGGGTATTCATAACCATTCGATGGTTGGTACGCCTGTATCAAATTTGACATGAATGAAACTGAACGAGTTCTTTTAATGCTGATAGTTTATAGTCGACAAGAAGGTGACTTACAGCTGCTTACTGTCGGAAACTAATCGGAAGTCAGAGAGTACCTATAACATGTCGCATTCGAAAGGTACGGGCAATATCGAATAAACTTGAACAGTTGACTAATGAAGGTGTCAGGTATGTCTATGTGGGGTACATAACATTATCACTATTCACATGACAATGAAAATTAAATAACACGCTAAAATTTAGATTTTATTTAAAAAGAAAAACGTGACATAACATCATTCTTGAATTCCATTTCAGTGCTATGATAGATTTTTTTCCATTAACACTGATGTGTCAGTTTTACATTTCTTATTTATGAAATCTAAATATTGTAAAAATCTTTCTTACACGTTTACGGCTCCCATTACAACCTGTCTCCTCAAACTATAGGTAATATATTACGTAGAATAGGCACCTGAAAAATAATAAATATAAATTATACTTTTATTACTGTGGTATGCGATTAACAAAAAATACTTGCCGGTTTCGTTATAGTGTTGAACTTTTTGTCTAATTGCACACAGATCAAAATCGTCTAATTCTTTATTCCGCCAACTGTTTTGGTGTTCCTCCAGGTGTAGAAAAAATCCTTATTTTTTTTTTCACCTTCATTAACAATTTCTCTAATTGTACTGTGAGATTTACCTTGAAAAAAACATAAAGACAATCATATTAATTCCATGTAGGTACATTTTTCAATTTCAAGTATCATACATCAAGAGTTAACGTACACGCGATTTGTCAAACTAGAAAACATAACCTCAATAATCTATTAGTAAATAAAACAATAAAATGGCTTGAAACTTATAATACCGATAAAACTTAGTATTAGAAAGGAAAAACAATGACTGGCATTGAATAAAAGATAAATTTCTTGGATAAATACCTGTCGTGTCGGCAGTTCTTTCGTAAACATTGTCAATCGGAGACAAAATTTGTTCCGCTTCAGATTCCGCCAAATTTCTTACGAAAACTTAGTATATCACAGCTCACACCACTACTCCTTATTGTTTTATTCATTTTTTATACGTTCAAAAGCATTAATAATTGATAGTTAATTAGAAATAAGTAAAATACAACTGGGAACATAACACAATGACAGATTAGCTACTTGTTGATGATAAACAAAGCAGTGTTGCCACTAAAAAAATATTTTAGTTCCAATGGTTACCACGACAGACTCTTTTTTGCCAACCTATATCTCGGATCCAATTCGGAAAGCCGCCTTTGTGCAATCGCCGACGACGAGTTCGATGAACTCTGTAGTTAGACAGGAAGTGAACAGCTGATTTTACGCGTCGTCGTTCGTTAGAGTATTTCATCATCCATTGCTGCTTTTTTATTTTAGCCGTATCTTCTATAATAATAATATTATAAAGCTGAAGAGTTTGTTTGTTTGTTTGATTGAACGCGCTAATCTCAAGAACTACTCGTTCGAATTGAAAAAATCTTTTTGTGTTGAGTAGCCTATTTATCGAGAAAGGCTATACGCTATATAACATTACGCTACAACTAAGAGGAGCGGAGCAGTAATGTAAAATGTTACAAAAACGGGGAAAATCGCACGGGTAGGTGATTCGACGCGATGGGAATAGTCGGGGGAACAAAAAATTTTACGCGGACGAAGTCGCGGGCAGAAGCTATTTACATAAATGGAGTGCTATTTTCAGAGAATGTAATTTTACATTGAAATAAAACTGAAAAAGATGAAAAAACAAAAAAAAAAAAAATTAAAAATCCGGAGAAAAATGCCGGTGAATTCAAAATAAGGAGCTGAATGCACTCTGTCAGTTTGTGGAGGGCTGTCCCTTACACCCAGTATTTTTTAATTATTTTCTAGTTTCGAGTACTACTACACTAGTATTATTAACCCATTGAATACCGTAATTACAGACACAATTAAAAACCATTGTGTCTATACCAAATGTGGTATCTCAGGGACTTAGAGGTTAATTATCTGTAAAAAATGTCAGACAACTGACACGCATGGATTTCATAGGGACTTTATCCTAAGAAATCTATGCGTATCGCTTGATATTCCCAATCCTTGGCAACACTACCAACACGGCTATCGTGACATCAAGATAAAAAGCTTAAATATTATTATTTGGAATGGTAGACATCATTTATTTGTTTTTATCTTACACTTTATCTCAAACTTTGATCAGATTTCTTATCATTATTCATTGATAAAGGCAATATTTTGGGGACAAAACTATTTAGTGTCTCGACTCGATACTACTCCACGTAACGCAATGAAATCTGGTAAGCAAAATTTAATTTTCTTTATGAAAGCATTGATTTCTTTTGTAAATACTATCAAAGTGGTTATATAATTTATTTATTTAATATTTAAAGAAAAGATAAATAACATACAGCTCAATAAGGCAGGAGTAAATTACCTAGTTCAAATACGAGTCTAATTTCTTACAAGACGTTGCACGTTGGTCGAAAAAGATACAATGTACTTTGCAGAATTATTAAGATCTTACTGATTGTAGTGGCAGTATAATTAGTTAGTAAAAGATAGCTAAGTAAGCTAAGCTTAGTTTTTTAAAGTTTATAGTAACTTTGGGACTTGTTGCTACAAATTGTCTTTTTGAACGAGTCCCACTTGTTTTAGATTTCAGAGAATGGCCGATTCTGGCACTGCACGAACATTCTGAGGCTAAAAATGTATTTGGGAGTCCTTCTGTAATGTTTTTGTAAGCCTGAATAGGATTTTGTCATAGCCGCGTTGCTTTTCATACCATACAATGCTTATCATACTAACTCTCTGCGAATCCGGCGAAGAAGAATTTAAAACCGTCTCAAAAAAAAGGACGAAGTTCTTAATTTCTTTGTATTTTTTTTTAAATGTTTTGTTTACCAATGACATATTTTTTAAAGGGTTAACTTAATCGAGTGTCCTATCTATATTTGGTCAAGTTCAAATGAGTGGTTTTTTACGTAGCTGCAATCATAAATTATTTTTCCGCTCAGTGTATGCTGATAATAACTTTCTGTGACTGTTATTAACTAGTGATGGTAAACTAATTTGCATGGGGTATGTGTGTGTGAGTGTGTCAATTTAAGAATGAAAAGTAAGAAGTTTAACATAAAAAAATATGAAAAACCCTACTTTCGAAAATAAAACTTTAAAAGTGTACACTTACGAATTCGGTGGAAAAAAATAACGAAACTGCAAAACTGTAGGTTCGGCCTTTTATTTTTTGGATGGGAAATCATCAAATGACTTCTCCCGCTCTGGGCGGAGCGGGAGGGCGTGTTAGACTTTTACTGACTAAAACCCACCCGTGTTCCTTCAGTTACCCATTTGCCAGGGTCACGGTATCTCTTTCGAACAATTTCTCGACCCTGGCAGGGTAGGTTCGGCCTACGCTACGGTTTGCAGTTTGTTTTTTGTTGTTGTTTTTTTAAATATACTTTTTCCTGAAGTCATTAACTCTGTGTGTAACAAATAAATATACCTAAATCGTTTTCAAATGTACATGAACTGTACTCTGTTTCTAATAGAGGTTTTTGAAATTACGATAAATACATGCAAGTGTTTCGTTTCGCTTCAGATATATCAGCGTGGTAAATCCTGAATACTATTCTCAGTTTTGTTTGAATGTTAATATATGCTTTTTACAAACAATACCCACGGACGTTCGATACAGATATTTTTTTAAACGTCAAACATCTGAAGGTCAAGTTTTTAACAAGTAGCAAACATAACATCAGGTGTAATGATTACAATTTATTGCGCTCGTACTTCATTTTGCATAATGATGGGAACGCCTACATCCTGATGAAACAGGTTTTCTCAGAACCACCTAGATAGATAGAACCGTTACATAATAATGAAAATTTTGTTGGATTTACAAGATTAGATGCATTGTGATGTGATGTTTTATCTTTTATCAAAATGTAACACATTCTCTTGCTACTGATCATTTAACAACCTGTGATAAGATAATATATCTACTATAACCGACAGATATTCATAGTGTTTTGTTGTTGTCATTTCAGAATCTTCGAAGCCGAAGATGGCGGAGGGTGGCGTTACGGGCACGCTGCTGTACGCGGTGAGCGCGGCCGTGCTCGGCATGCTGCAGTTCGGCTTCAACACCGGCGTCATTAACGCGCCGCGCCCTTTCATCCTGACCTTCATCACGGAGCAATATAACGCCAGCCCCACCCTCGTATTCAGCATCATCGTCAGTATCTTCGCCGTCGGAGGTATGATCGGATGTCCATTCGCCAGCTGGATGCTAGAAAAATACGGCCGCAAAAATGCCCTTCTCCTCAACTCGGTGATCGGTGTTCTCGGCGCTGTGTTTATGGGCTTCAGCAAAGTGGCCGACTCTGTAGAAATGATCATTATTGGTAGATTCATTATAGGCGTAAACTGTGGTTTTGCGACGACTGCCTCACCCACATACGTATCTGAAGTAGCGCCCGTGAGGTTGCGAGGTGCGTTTGGAACAGTCAACCAGCTGGCGGTTGCGTTCGGACTGGTTAGTGCACAGATTTTGGGTATCGATATGATACTGGGAAGTAATGACGGCTGGCCGTGGCTGCTTGGACTTGCGGTTATACCGTCAGCCCTTCAGTTTGTGATGATTATTTTTGCGCCTGAAAGTCCTCGTTATTTGCTGTTGGTTGCTCGCGATGAGGAGAGATCAAGGGCAGAGCTCGCTAAAATCCGCGGCACGACGGAAATCGATGACGAGATCAATGACATGCACGTGGAGGACCGCGCGGCAAGACAGGAAGAGAAGTTCACAATTCGGGACCTGTTTGTGACCAGGGCACTTCGTATGCCTCTTATTATTGGCATCGTGATGCATCTATCCCAACAGCTGGGAGGTATCAACGCTGTTCTGTATTACTCCACGATAATTTTCGAGAGTGCTGGACTGACGCAGGAGAATGCGAGATTGTCATCGATCGGTGTCGGCAGTATGTTGTTTATTATGGCTCTGGTGTCAATTCCTTTGATGGATCGTCTCGGTAGGCGTACGCTGCAGCTGGGTGGTCTGGCCGGAATGGCGGTGTTCTCTGTGCTCATGACCGTGGCTTTCTTCACATACAAGAACAACACGACAATGAGCATATTTGCCGTGATCTTCACGTTCATGTACGTGGCGTTCTTCGGCGTGGGCCCGAGCTCGATCCCTTGGATGTTGCTGTCGGAGTTGTTCGGACAGGGCGCCCGCAGCGCTGCGGTCAGTGTTGGTGCCCTCGTCAACTGGTTCGCTAACTTCATCGTAGGCCTAACTTTCATACCCATGTCCGAGGCATTCGGCAACTACGTATTCTTGCCTTACACTGTGCTCCTTATATTATTCTTCATCTTCACCTATCTCAAGCTGCCAGAGACAAAGAACAGAACGATCGAGGAGGTCACAGCTCTCTTCAAAAAGTAATCATGACTAGACTTAAGCGACATTCCTTAGACCTAAGAATATTGATTGCATCACTGCAATAAGTTTACACAGCATTATTGTGATAGAACTGTATGAAATTCGATTTATTAGAATAATATAGATGAGCGAGTGTTATCTATGTCCTTTCAACCAGATTTATATAAAAATGGAAAGACTGAACACCACACTTATATGAAATGGAGTTGTTTAAAGATTCTTCATACTTCTACCTTTAATTAAAGTACTTATTTAACAATAAAATTAGTACTGTATAAATATTTTAGACGACGATTATGCATTAATTCCAATATTAATTAAATATTATGAATCACTATTTAGAAATCATACTATATTATACATTGTAGTAAAGTATATTAATATAAAGGTTCATAAAGATTCACTTAAGTAGCTATTGTACGCAAAAGAGCCGTTATATACGATTATGTCAAGAACAACATTTTATTATTAATTTATTGATTGTTTTGATATTATTGTTGTATTTCCAAAGGTTTGAGGACCAGAAGTTTGTTACGTATTTTTATTGTTATTAAGATATTATTTATGATTACGTTCGTTATGTGCTCGAACAGCGAATTAAGATCAACGCAATTTAGTTTTTTATAAGTATTTTTGGTGCTTTATTATATTTTTTTCTATTGTCTATTCTAGTGCCTTAACTTTCGTTCTACATTGAAATGGAGAGAGCAGTTTCAATTGCCTAATTTTCCGTGTCCACTCCTCCATTCGTATACAGGAGGTCAATCAAAGTAGGTAGCAAAAAGGTATTTAGTTCGTGCCAGCAGGGAGTGGGGTTGAGAACTATTTTCTCGTTAGGACTCAAAACTATGTATTATCTCCCAGGTTCGACACTACAGTCAATCACTAGGGCGGTGACCATTCTTCTCACGTAAGAAACTGAAAGAAAATCTCCTACTTACCGCGCTGTTGGTTACTTAGTGTCACAATTAAGCGAATACAGGCCATTAACTATAGGTACCATTGTTAAATCTAATGTGTTCGTCAAATCATTATTCTCAGTAAAGCATATTTTTCCATATAATATTATTATAATAACGTGTTAGTGAATTGTATACAATCTAAATATATACACTTTCTATGACATAGGTTAACGCCACGTCACAGGCAATTAGGAAAGCAGATAAACGACAAATTTGGACGATTTTTCATACAATACTATCTAAAGTCCAGTCCTCCCAGATCCATATTATATCGCCTATGGACCAACATAACAAAATGGGATATTTACATTAGAACGTTTAAAAATTCTGCCCATAGAAAAATAAATTAGTTAAGGCTAAACGCGATACCTCAATAGTTGATAACGTATAAAAATGCACTTTTTTCTAATATTTAAAAGCGTTACAAAACTATTTTAAAGTAAACTTAAATCAATAAATTCATTCGATAAACCGTTCATTAAAAACATGTAAGAATTTATAAAAAAAAATAAACAAACCAGTTCCGCGTTTGCTAGAACAATTTTGTTGAACTACAAACAAAATGTTTTGTTACTAATTGGTGCGTTTACCCTACTTGTTTCATTAAAGCAGTCTACGTAAAATTGTAAACTGTTGTCAAGGGAATCGTAAAACATCTAACCGTCCCAATGTACCTTAGTGCCAACTATGTTTTATTACTAGAAACTCATTTTATATTTGGAAATAAATTAAAATTGACACCATATAAAATAACTTAAAATATTATCTATTATTAAATTAGGAAAAACTCAGCTCAATCTTGACAGTATTTTACCTTCCTATGTATTTTGTGTCTGTTTATTAACGGAAGGAGTTATAAAATGGCAACCCTTACCTACATTATATCTCTCGCTCTTTGAATAATACTGTGCAAGCGAGAGAAAACACAAGAACGATAGTGGGGTTGCCATTTGTAAGACCTTTTATGTAAACCTGTTGTATGTATTAAAGTTACGTGTTTAATTTTGTTTAAAAAAAAATTGTACTCGAAGTCATTATTGCAGCAGAAATAGTCCCACTATTTAAAATCACGGAGTTGGTTAGGAATTAGAAAAAAAAACAATTAATTGTGGCATAAACTGTGTTTTTGTGTTAGATTGTAAAAGTGGTTCCATTTTGGAGATTATCAATTAAATTAAAGAAAAATATTAATTCCAAATCATGATTTAATAAAGTTTTAAGACATACATTTATTTTTATCAATCTTATTACCTATTGAGAAGTCAGCAAAATAAATCTAAATGATTTTTACTCTGTTGGGCCAACAGTGGAGTTACTTGTTAATAACAAAGCTACGCCACCGTTCTTTAAAATGTGAATGTAATGTCAAGCTTTGCGTATACTATTTACTGCCTAGGTGCAAGCTAAGGTGGCCCGAAAATTCATATTTTATCATGTTCGATGACTTTTTCACGAAAATAGTTATTCAATTCGGTTGTGTTGATGGATTTAATTCTGTAAATACATACGTGTTATGGTCGGAAATCAAATTGAAATCAACAGAGGTACAACCTGACCCGCGAAATTTGAATTTCGTGGGCTGCCTTGGCGGCTCCATCTTAACAAAACTATCTCATAAGTATACATTTTCTACATTTAAATTTGGGAAAAGTCTAACGTGTACTGCCGACAATTTGAAATTAAATTCCATATTTGAATATTTGTAACATGTAGATATTTTGTATTACATTTATTTTTCTATATTTGCACCTTTTTCCTGTACATAAGATCGTGCACAACAACAATAATGAATAATGTTTTACAAATATTTTTCTGAACATGTAAATACTTTTTTTTATTTTCTACACTGTTACTGTAATTGAATTTTAAATTTTAAACTATTATTAGTAAGTATAGCTATCGGGACAAGATACAAAAAGATGGGATCTTTTGGAAATGAGCTGTCGTTGTTAGTGTCGTTCTTTATCGACCTATCAAACTTCCACGCCACTCAGTTCCAAAACGTTATAATATCTTATTTTTGTCCCAACCGATAGTATATATTATGTAGCCTAGTAATAAGACACAATATTGTACCTAATTAAAACAAATGATAAAAAAGCAACAAAAAATAATACGAATTTAATTCGTCTGTTGATATTAAATAATTACTATATTAGCAAAATGTGTTTTGTTTACGAATCCATTTACATTAGTTTATGTATTATATATTAAACAATTCAATAAGACCAAACACGGACCTAGTAGATAATTATACTAGGTTTATAAATATAGAACTATAAAGAATACCACATTAAACTTAGGTAGTTTCATGTCATATTTGGTAAATAATCAATCTGAACAAAATCTATTAAGCATTTATGTACGTCACGCATTTAATCACATGCACGCAATCCATTCTATACCTAACTGATAAAATTAAAATATGTAATCAATATTGACAATGAATTGCTTTCGATGCTACCATAAAGATAAAGAGGCATAGATTAAATCGATTTAACGACTTTGTTTACGATAATACAATCAATTATTCTAATTCATTCAGATTACGGTACATTGACATTGATTAGTTTGTCTCAGACATAGATTTTGTTAACAAATTACAAAGCGTAGGACGACAATCTGCCTATTGTTGTTGTCGCTACTTCGACTAAGTAGCTATTTACCTAACTGGAACATAATCACAATTGCCCTAATTAGTAGGACAAGTAATCTAACCTGCTTATTCATTGTTGTTTAATACCTATAAGAAAGTGAAGTCCGAGCTATAGTGGACTATACATGGAGTTAACTAAACTCTTTCTGTCTTAGTCCAAGCCGAAACACAAAAACTTTGTTCAGAACGAAGTAAGTTCTTAATGCAAAATTGATAACTTAGACTCGTGTTTGACGTTCGTTTTTTCTGGAATTAGAACTAATTACAAAAAGAAAAACAAACTTATAACTGTGTCGGAAAAGAGTTCTAAATTTAAAAATGGCTCATTGTTTTAAACCTGGGACTAAACGTTAACTTTTTGTAATAATGAAAAAGTAGGTAAATGCTACGCTCTTCAAGTTCAGTATGCAAGTCAGGTATAACCACTATATTACTATCTTACGTCATACGTAATATTCAATTGTCGCCGCATAGTACGGAGAACAGATGTAATGCTTCATTTTGCTCCTCTTCCTCCACCTCACCCTCCAACCAGAACGTTTCCATGGTGCCTTTGCCCTGCGAAAATGGACAGAAATAAAAACGTAACACCTGAACTATACATCCACAAAGGAACAACCAAACCTTACTATCGTTGAAACTAGAGGGGTTAACGTAATAGGAATCGCTTCTATTTTGACAATTCTGCAACATTCATGGCATTGTTTACGTTGCTAAGCAATCAATTTTTTCGAACATATGAAAGAATGTATGACAAATAAGCTTCAAAAAGATTCAAATTCTGTGTGTGTCGAAATTAAGGTGCAGAACACAGCAACGAACTGGGCTGGAACTGAACTGGTAGTAGGACCTATTTCCCACAGACCTCTACAACTACCAACATATGATATATGTGTGCGTCTGAATGGCTGGTTGTCTGTCTGTATCGGTTCGCTTCAGGGTGGTGACCAAAAATTGCTACTAAAACCTGTATGTTTGTGCGTTATGAGTCATACCTTGACTTTGATGAGTCCTCTGGATCTGAGCCGGAACCTCCCCGCTGGTAGTTGAGCTGCCGCGACTGCTGATATTTGGACACGACCAGGCTGAAATAATTTTAAGCAGAAATTGAATTTAAGACATAAACTACACGCTACACAGATTTAAACCAGATGGTGTTATTTCCAAGTTTCTAAGTCTGTAACCGTGGAATTACGTTGTAGGTATTCGATTAGAAGCGTATTGTTCTGAACTTCTGAAGTTGGATTAGTGAATATCTGCTGGAGCAGTGGTGGCCAAGTGGTATCGGCCGCGACTTACCGAGTTGTAGGTCGTGGGTTCGAACCCAGGCAGCTGCTGTACTTTGTTAAATAATTTCTTTACCACTGCTCTCAAAACGGTGAAGGAAAACATCGTGACAAAACCGGTAGAACCAAAAATTCTAAGACATGTGACATCTACCAACCTGCACTGGACCCATGTGGTAGATTACAGCCCTCTCCTCTCACCGAGAGGAGACCTGTGTCCCAGCATTGGGAATAATATAGGCTGATTATGATATCTGCTGGTAGGTACTTTGCCTAAGTACCTACCCCATATTGATTGCCAGTACAAGAAAGGTAAGTCTTACTTCAGAAGATGTCTGCATCCTGCTCGCAGTGTTGACGGTATCTCCAACGAGGCAGTAGCGGGGCAGCCGTAACCCGAGCACGCCAGCCACGACCGGACCAGTGTGGATGCCTGTGGGAATTCAAGAAGAAACTATTGATACTTTCCACAGAAGGTAGGTCCTTAAATACAGAGTCAGTACAGCAAGCAAAGCTCCATAGCCGTGCTGGTTTTCTTTAAAGAATAAAAAACGAAAATCAAACTGATTTTATAAACTAATTAGGTAACTCAACTGAGCTCGTTGGCCCCAATAAAATAAACAAATTATTATTTACTAGCTTCTGCCCGCGACTTCGTACGCGGATCCTGTTGCTTTTGCCAGCGACAACGGGGTCGTCAAAATCGAAGATCTGAAACGTCTGATGTAGAATTCTAAGGCCCGGGGACGGGAAAACAACGGGATGAGCGAGACGATTGGAGTCGTTCCAGATCTTTCATTTTTGTATGTCAATAGGAAATGCCCATCAGACTAAACAATTTTTGCTAAGACGTCATTCCTTTAATTCCACAACAGGTGTTCCAGATCTTCAAATTTATTCTCATAGCAGAAAATGCTCTTCACGTGAAATATTTTTTGCTATGGCACCATTTTTATAGCTCTTATACTTACTTTAGCTGGTCTGTTGCGGTCTGCATCAGGTATTCATTTTCCAAAATAAATTATGTATAGCCTATATGTTGCCACGTTCACGATCAGCGGACAGTCGCGCATCATGTTCCACACTTGTCTCTAGAGACCTAGCAGCAGATGCGTAGATACGCTGAGAACTCAAGCGCAATTCTCTATCAGTGAACGTCTCCGACTCGCGAGACAATGCGTGACGTTCACGATCAGCGGACAGTCGTGCATCATGTTCCGCAGTTGTCTCTAAAGACCTAGCAGCAGATGCGTAGATACGCTGAGAACTCAAGCGCAATTCTCTATCAGTGAACGTCTCCAACTCGAGAGACAATGCGTGACGTTCACGATCAGCGGACAGTCGCGCATCATGTTCCGCACTTGTCTCTAGAGACCTAGCAGCAGATGCGTAGATACGCTGAGAACTCAAGCGCAATTCTCTATCAGTGAACGTCTCCAACTCGAGAGACAATGCGTGACGTTCACGATCAGCGGACAGTCGCGCATCATGTTCCGCACTTGTCTCTAGAGACCTAGCAGCAGATGTGTAGATACGCTGAGAACTCAAGCGCAATTCTTTATCCGTAAAAGTCCCCGACTCGCGAGACAATGCATGACGTTCACGATCAGCCGACAGTCGCGCATCATATTCTTCACTGGTCTCTAGAGACCTGGATGTAGATGCATAAATACGCTGAGAACGCAAGCGAGCTTCGCGATCCGAAGATGTTTCTACGGAGCGAGTTGCAGCCTGATGTTCTCGAACAGCATCAAATCTATCCTGACGCTCTTCGGTAGATTCTTGGGATCTTATGATCCTCAATCTTTTAGCTCCTTTGGAACGTTGGGAAAGATTTGACCTCTTTCTAGGCATGGTTAAAGTTTTATTCTGAAGATACCTGATCAATTAAAATCTAAGTGACTGCTCACCTGCGTTACCGGGTAGGCTACCGTGTCACGAAGATAAATGGAAAAGGAAATTAAACACTCAAACAACATAAGCTCGAAGGCATATTTCTTCGATAAAATAAAATAAAATGGGAGTTTTAGCCAGTATAGTCAAATCAATGATTCATAGAATTTTCATCGAAAATCAGTCCTAAACTGTTACCGCCTTCACCGCGTGGAGGTACTCCCACCTTATGTTATTTTATAATAATACAGTGAAATTAGTGATAGCTTTGATTTTCACATCAGGTGTTCCAGATCTACAATCTTTATACGTCAACAGAGAGTGCTCATCAGGCTGAACAACTCTTGCTAAGACGTCATTCCTATATAATTATGTTATAGTGTAGCTGGGCTCTTGGAGTTCCACATCAGTTTTTCCAGATCTTCAAATTTTATACGACAACCGAGAATGCTCATCAAGCTGAACAACTCTTGCTAAGACGTCATTCCTATATATGTTATAGTGTAGCTGGGCTGTTGGAGTTCCACATCAGCTGTTCCAGATCTTCAAATTTTATACGACAACAGAGAATGCTCATCAGGCTGAACAACTCTTGCTAAGACGTCATTCCTATGTATGTTATAGTGTAGCTGGGGTCTTGGAGTTCCACATCAGCTGTTCCAGATCTTCAAATTTTATACGACAACAGAGAGTGCTTATCAGGTTGAACAACTCTTGCTAAGACGTCATTCGTATATATGTTATAGTGTAGCTGGGCTCTTGGAGTTCCACATCAGCTGTTCCAGATCTTCAAATTTTATACGACAACAGAGAGTGCTCATCAGGCTGAACAACTCTTGCTAAGACGTCATTCCTATATATGTTATAGTGTAGCTGGGCTGTTGGACTTCCACATCAGGTGTTCCAGATCTTCAAATTTATTCTCTTAGCAGAAAATGCTCATCACGTGAAACAATTTTTGCTATGGTACCATTTTTGTATCTCTTATAGTTTAGCTGGTCTGTTGCGGTTCTGCATCAGGTGTTCAAGTTTCCAAGATAAATTATAGCCTATATGTTGCCCAGACTTAATACCTATACAACAAAAAAAAAATCATTCAAATCCGCCCAGTAGTTCCGAAGATTAGCGTGTACAAACAAACAGACAAACAGACAAACAGACATACTTTTTTTTTTGGTTTCGTGCTCTATTACTGTTTCTAAACACCCCTCAATTTTTTTTTTTAATATATTCAATGTACAGACACAGTTTTTTTACTGTTTTATTATATGTATAGATTGCTTTATTTTATCATATCGCTTCCGAAGAATTCCGCTAATATACTATTTGTTTAGAGACGCATTTCAGGTCCAGCCGAAGCAAATCTATTTTGTTTTTTTTTATAATTCTTTACCTATAGTGAGTGCAGGAATGGCCCGCGAGATGGCGAGAGCAGCACTTGCCGCGGAGCCCGCATGCGCACGTCTGCGTTCAGGCGCTCCAGACACCAGCATGTACACCGTGCCTACTGTCTCCACCTGAAGATGTATACGTAGATATAAGCTACCAACTGTTTAACAATTCGTTGATTTAGTAGACACTTCGAAATCCAAACGGACTTGTAGAAATAATCTACAATGTTTTGTCTTTAATCTTTTGTCGATTATAATAATAATAATAATAAAAAAAAAAAAAAAAAAAAAAAAAAAAATATACAATCATTTACCAAATAGTTTGCAAGACTTACCTCTGACATTGTTTAAAAAAAAAATATCAAACTATTGCTGTTTAAAAGATATTATACCGTTAATGACTATTTAGAAGACAAATCAATAGAATCTATAATTTATAAGTTAGAATAATTGACATTTGCACGCCAGGTTATGGCAGGATATGCTGAAACAAAATGAATGTAACACCTTCTATAGAAATATTTTTGATTTGATTTGATTGATTTTTTTTTTTAAGTTTCCTTGTGATTTCTCTTGTCATCATCTGCTTAGCCTTTTCCCAACTAGGTTGGGCGTCCGCTTCCAGTCTAACCAGATGCAGTTGAGTACCTCCACGAACCAGTTGCTGGGTAATACGATACCGCTTGGTAAGACTGGTTGTTGACCCTTAATGTCTGTCACAGGCCAACCTGCCAACCTGCCCAACCAACCTGCTTTCTGAGGGACGGAGGGGATTTTTCTTGAATCGTCACGACGTCACAAGCAGACCAGAAATTAGTAGGTTTGTTCGTGCTGAATCAATATTGCGACACGTGGTGCAGAGAGGAGTGCGCCAATTGTGCCGTCTATTCCAGAAAGGGGTACTTCCTAACCGAATTAGTGGCTGAAATTGACTAGTGAATATCAGAAAAAGGTTTTCTTTTGTACCTTATAAACGCGGTGTGTATCAAGAAGCCTGTCGATCTTGGAGTACACGTCGTTCATGTAATCGACCACCTGCATGACGTCAGCTCGGGTACCTGCCTCCGCCAGTTGTACGGCGCAGAATATTATTGTTACGTTTTCAAACGCCTGAAAAATAATACAAGTTTAATGGCGTTGGTAGAGCTACAAGGTATGACAAATGTAACAGGTTATTATTAACAGACTTTTGTTGTGGGTTTGATCTAATGCGATATGCAGTCTTACTTATGTTTATAAATCGATATATAATAATATCGATTTCCAGATTGAAAAGAGAAACTGAAATGTACTATTTGTAAAGACAAGAGGAACTTTTAAGACTATTTCGCCGGCAAAAAGTAATATACAAGGTGCCAGGGAAATCAACGCATACTATGTTGCCATGGCTTACATGTACATAATTCTGAACCCCATTTTTTTTGTGGCTGCGAGATCATCTAATGACGTCTCCCGCTCTGGGTGCAGCGGAAGGGCGCGTCAGACTTTTACTGACTAAAACCCACCTGTGTTCCTTCCAGTTGACCACATGCCAGGACCACGGTAACTCTTTCGAACAGATTTCGCGACCCTGGCAGGCATCGGTCCTAGCAGACCCCTTCAGTACTGCTGTCATTTCTTTGAAGTGCGCGAGGAACTCTACGTGCCGTCGAGCGAGTTCGTAGCGTGGTTTTGCGTTTTCGTAGCGAGGTCGTAGCGCGTCGTACCAGGTTCCTAGCGGGGCGAAGCGTTTTCGTAGCGTGTCGTAGCGAGTTCGTAGCGTTCGAATAGTATCCACGATAATTATTGTTACACGGTGTTTAAGTGGTTAGGTGATTTGATGTAAACTAATTCCATACCTGACAAGCAGCCATAGGATCCTTTCCCGCCCTCAAATGATCAGCAATTCCTTTCGGTATCATAGAATACAGTAGCTGATCCCCTCTCTTCTTCCACTGATCCAGAAGTCTGCAGGACTTTTCTAACGAAAGACTCCTGCTCTCTGCCTTCTCGAAGAGCAGTTCCAACCGGGAGACGTGCTGCCAGCCTTGCAGGAGCATTTCTTTGGAAAGACCGTGTCCGTTCATGTCGGCAAGGGAAAGCCCGGCTTGGTGGAGTTCATCCAGGTCATTAAAACTGAAATGAAGAAAGTGAATTAAACGTTGTTATTACGATATCAAGAAACGTGTAATAAGATATTTAATTATATTGGTTCTTAAAGCTCATTGAAAGTTTCACTTCAAGTCTTAGTTTAAAAATATTTGATGAGAAACATCTTCATTCTTTCATCATCTCGTTACTGTCGACGCCGACGGATGAAAGCATCGCTTACATTGGACTGCAGAGAAATATTAGTGCATCTATCTCCTCCAGCAGATAGATGGGTCCTCGCAGGAGGATGGAGCGAGCGCCTTGTGAGCCTCTCCTGACCTCAGCACCACATTTAGCGCCGCGGTACCGCAGCATTTCAAGATCGAAGATCATGGTCTGCATGCAAACGACCTGTACGAGAAAAGAAACTGATTAAACGGACGCCTTTTTTCTACAGGGGATGACGGAAACTAGAAACCGCCACCTGCTACGAGTATTATTCAATAGTTAAAATTAGGCAAAGATACTAAAGATTGCTAGAGAAGATACAAACAGCTATGTATTGAAGTCGTGATTGGTACTTTCAAGCTGATCTAGCAATTAAAATCCTTCGATTTTTATGATTCCGTAAACCTAGACAGCTAGTGTAATCTGAACAAAATCAATAACAATATGGGGAATTAAAATACAAGGTGGAAAAGACATTGACGCGGAAACTGTAACAACGCATTCAGTACATAATAATTCTGACTATGCGGTGGAATTTTTCGCCAGTAAATAAATTTAAAAAAATGCTGTTCCATTTATTTTGACCGTGCTTCGGACTTTTCTATGAAACAGTAGATTTTTTTTGATAGCTCATGGAACATTTCTACGTCTAAAATCATTGTGCTGAGTTTATGGTTACAGTTTGTGCATCAATGTCTCTGTCACCTTGTATACTATGTCATAACTTACCTTGTCCCATGTAAAAGCTACTTTAGGCTTCCTCAGGCGCAATATTTCGGCGATCGCAGATTTTTCTATGCGGTTAAGAGGTCCACCCCACGCAGCTACCAACTGGAATTGCAGACTCTACATTTTAGCAAGGCTTTTAGCTAAAAAGGATTTTTAGCTTGTTTTGAAATACGTAGTAGGTAAGTAGTAAACATTTTTTTACGTCGTAAGGTAGTTAGAAATTTACGATTGTTTAGTGTTGTCTGACTAAGTAAATCATAATGTTTTATGATTAGGTCTTTTGTATTATCTCTTTTTAGAGTGTTGCCTTTTTATAAAAATGATATTAGGTCTTTACCTATGAAATTGCCGGTCTGCAGTACTGGCCATTTCAAATCAAATAATTTTTGTTTGTCTAAGAATTGTAATTTCAAATTAATTTTATTTTAAAAACATGGAATTCTTTTTCCAAAAGTAATCATTTGTTTATTGATTAGTGTTACATTTTCATCGCATTTCAATCTTTTTCGTCATCATGGATACGTTAAAAATTCGAGATTATGGAATATGTGTACCGTCGTCGTGGCAGCAACGCGGCGCAAGCGGCACGCAACATCAACGACCTTTACGGAGCTAACACTACAAACCAACGCACCACCTGTTATTGGTTTGCTCGCTTCTGTTCTGGAAATTTCGACCTGAGAAATGAACCTCGCGGTCGTCCGAAGACTTTGGTCAACAATGACGAATTAAAGGCGATTATGGAAGCTGATGATACACGATCTACGGCTGAATTAGCAGCAGCTTTCGACGTTAGCGTCAAAACAATATTGGTCCATTTGCGTCAAATTGGCAAGGTAAAAAAGCTTGACAAATGGGTGCTCCACGAACTCAATGATCGCCAGCGCGAAGTACGCGTCGAGACGTGCCTTGTACTGCTCAACAGACACAAAAATGAAGGAATTTTGAACCGCATTGTTACCTGCGATGAAAAATGGATTCTGTTTGATAACCGCAAGCGCTCAGCAAGTTGGTTGGATCCTGGTTCAGCATCTAAACAATGCCCTAAACGAAAACTTACCCCTAGAAAAGTGATGGTCACTGTTTGGTGGTCTACCGCCGGTGTGATTCATCACAGCTTCTTTCTTACCAAACGGGGTGAGCATTACTGCAGATGTGTACTGTGAAGAACTGAACTCAATGATGGAGAAGCTGGCACATCTCCAACCAGCATTGGTCAATCGCTCGTCTCCGCTGCTCCTGCACGACAACGCGCGACCTCATACTGCACAGCAGACGGTCTCCAAGTTGCAAGAACTGGGGTTGGAAGCTCTCCGTCATCCGCCCTACTCACCAGACCTTGCGCCTACAGACTACTACTTTTTCCAGAATTTGGATAACTTCTTGGCGGGAAAAAAATTCAATACCCGAGAGGCAGTACAAAATGCCTTTGAAGAATTTGTTGCCTCCCGTCCAGCTGATTTTTTTAAGAAGGGCATCAATAAACTGCCACTGCGTTGGCAAAGATGCATTGATTGCATGGGTGATTATTTCGATTAATACAAATAAAAAATACATGAAAAAAATTCGTTTAATTTTTTTCATACAAAACGGCATTTTCATAGGTAAAGACCTATTATTAAATCCCATTTAAATCCCCATTTGTATTACAAATACGAGAGTAACTCTGTCTGTCTGTATGTTACCTTTTCACGCCCAAACCACTGAACGGATTTCGATAAAGTTTGGCAAGGAGATAGTTCGCTCCTGGGGAAGGATATAAGCTAGTTTTGACTCAAAAATAATTCTAAATGATCCCTTTTCATGGAAATAAATAGTAACTTGTTTCAGGTTTTTGTAAAATCATCCCCAACGGGAAAATACGGGATAATTTGGAAATTTAGCCATTTTGTTTTTTTTTTGTGGGCTTCTTTTCAACAGATTTAAGGGATTAGAAATATGGTCAAAGTCCGTATATTGAACTCCTGGGGTCCATGGTTCGGCGGGGCTTTTGGGGTGTTTGGTTCTGTTACCTGTTCATGCCGTAACGGCTAAACAGACATCATCATCATCATCATCATTTCAGCCGTAAGACGTCCACTGCTGGACTTAGGCCTCCCCCAATTTGGGGGGCTTTGCCATAATCGCCACGCTTGGCAGGCGGGTTGGCGATCGCAGTATGGTGGTAAAATGCATAGAGAACGCTGCTGCCCATTCTCTAGTAAGTCCCTTAGTCGCCTTTTACGACACCCACAGGAAACAAACAGAACTAAACAGACATAGTTATTATAAAAGGCATACAAACAGGCTATGATCTGGGTAACCACATACGGTACTATGAATCTCGTTAGTACGTTCCTGTGATACGCGGGCGAAACCGAGGGCAAAAGCTAGTGTCTTGTAAACCTTACTCTTTCTCCAGCTTTCATGATCCTCATTTTTCTGTCAAGTAACACTCCGAAGGGGAACAGCTGCAGTAACAAGGAGGCTGGTACTGCTGGCAGCAGGCATGGCAGACTCTTCCGCAGCATCAGTGATTGGACCTAAAAAAAAAATAGTTACATTGCTTAGTGAAATGCTGTCCGGATGTTTTAAAAGTTGTTGTAAGTCTTCAACACTTTTTTGGTGCTGTCTCTTCCTTTCAGGTTAATTACAATCTAAACTAATATTATAAATGCAAAAGTAACTCTGTCTGTCTGTCTGTCTGTCTGTCTGTCTGTCTGTCTCGCTTTCCTGCTAAAACTACTGAACCGATTTAAATGAAATTTGGTACACAGATAGTTTAGAACCTGAGAAAGGACATAGGCTACTTTTTATCCCGGTAGTATGTTCCCGCGGGATAATTTCCGACTTCCACGCGGGCGAAGCCGCTGGCAAAAGCTAGTACAATATAAATTAATTTCTCTCTCTACAAAGGTTAGCTTAGAATTAATATCTTAGGACTAGTCATAATCAGTAAATGATATCAAAAGCTCCTTTGCGAGAGACTGGAGTTGGAATTGCCATGAGCATCTCTATTTGATTAAGTTTAGTATATTAATAAGTGCCGCGGTCGGCCCAGAGTGCGGTGGCTAGACGACCTAGATGCGTACCGCGACGGCTGGTTCGGGGTAGTGCGGGAAAAGAGTTCCTGGAAGAACTTGGGGACGCCTTTGCCCAGTCAGCAGTGAGAAAGTATAGGCTAAAAAAAAAATGCTTCGGCTGTTATCCCGTTTAGGCTTATCTTAGATCAAGTAGATACTATGTGCCCTATTTGTCTGACAGATTAAACGAGTACTATTACTAATTTCTTTATATTATTATGATTTCAGGATTATGGTTAGTTAATTGTCATCATGAGAGCAGTGGTGGCCCAGTAGTAATGGCCGTGACTTACGAGTTGTTGGGCGTGGGTTCGACCCCAAGCAGGTACTATTCCATTGTGAGGATCGTCTAGAGGACACGGTGGAGCATACGGTGGAAGTTTGCCCTGCCTGGGCGGAGCACCGCCGTGTCCTCGTGGAGGCGATCGGCGGCAGCGACCTCTCGCGTCCGGGCCTGGTGCGAGCCATTGTACGGAGCGAGGGGGAATGGGAAGCCGTCACCTCCTTCTGCGAAGCAGTAATGCTCGCGAAGGATGAGGCGGGGCGCGTGAGGGAGAGGCAGTCTCTGCGCCCTCACGTCCCTAGCCGCCGCAGGAGGAGACGCCCCGGGCGTCGGGAGTCGATAGCGGACTCCCGGCCACCGTAGGCGCGAGCTTGCGGGTGGTGAGCAATGGGTAGCTCGCCGCCCGGTAAGGACCAAGCTCGGGTCGACGGCGCGTAGTGTTCCACGCGCGCCTCAAAACGATGTCAGCAGCAGTGTAGGGGTCTACTAGGACCGATGCCCGCCGGGGTCGCGTGATTGTTCGAAAGAGATACCGTGACCCTGGCACACGGGCAACTGATGGAACACGGGTGGGTTTTAGTCAGTAAAAGTCTGACACGTCCTCCCGCTCCGCCCAGAGCGGGAGAAGTCATTTGATGATTTCCAATCCAGAAAAAAAAAGCAGGTACTATACTTTGTGTAAATTATTTCATCACCACTGCTTTCAAAACGGTGAAGAATAGCATCGTGAGGAAACGGGCATTTCTTACAACCAAAAACTCGAAGACATGTGATATTTACAAACCCGCACTGGGCCCGCGTGGTGGATTATGGCCCACTCCCTCTCACCGAGAGGAGGCCTGTGTCCCAGCAGTGGGAACATGATAATCTGATGATGAATTGTCAATGATTTAAGTTTTTTTCCATCTTCTTGTAATTATATTCTGTTAAAGAAAATGTTTTGAAGAGCTAATGTGATTCTAATACATAATTTCGCCGTATCATGTATGTGTTTCAGAGAGAAAACATTTCATATTCTGTTCAGGGTTCAACCTTTAATTTGGTAAAGTAAACAGTCTGCGCGGAGAGTAGATTCATGTTGCTACATTTATGTGCCTCTTTTATGTCTATGCCAGCTGGATGGCGTAGTAAAACTAGTATGTAAATGGTGTAGGAACGCTCTCATTTAAAGTCTTCTAGTTTTCTGTTTACAGACTACCAGTATTTTTCTAAAGTAAAAACTTGGAACAGTATTTTGTAAACACGATATAATATCCGCGAGATCACCCTGTCGCGAGCTACGGTTGAAGAATTGAAAAATTCTTTTCGTGTTGGGTAGCCTATTTATTAAGGAAGGCTATAGACTATATAACATTACGCTACAATCAAAAGGAGCGGAGCAGCAACGAGAAATAGACGAAAACTGGCAGGCAATACGATGCGACGACGGGAAGGGGAGCAAAAATTTGACGCGGACGAAGTTGCAGGCAGAAGCCAGTCTTCAGTAAAGTAAAAAGCGTTATTGGGGTTTGCTATCTGGAATTGCTCAGTGACTGGAGCATGGATTTGTGCCTGGTTGATGACAATAGGCTCCCCCGTGCTATTTGGCACTTTAACATAACTGTCGAAATCCTGATGTACAGACGCCACCAGGTCAAGCTACCCCAATCTGTCAAATTTTACCAATCGAAAATTAACCTTCCACTATTGTGATATAAGGTTGAAAATCTATTAAAGAAATTTGACAGATTGGAGTAAGTTGATGTGTTGGCGTCTGTACCTACTATGGGTACACCTTTACCTAATAATGCGAGGAATGAAGGCGTCGCGTCATGGCGTACGCTAATTGTATTATCAAGAATAAATAACTTAGCATTTAATCCTTTACTTGATAAAACGTTAAAAAAGAAACGCTTGAACTGATATAAGTAATTTGGTGAATTCGCAATCGTTCCACTGGCCTTAGCACAGAGACCAAACGGTTGACAAAATATATGGGTATTAAAATTCCAATCCGTTGGTTCCGTCGGGATGTCCTTTGGGACCAAAACCTATTAGTGTCGGGAGTCCCGGATCATCGCAATATCATCTCGAATTTGCATTTTGATTCTTTTTGTTTTAATTTATGTAGGTATACTTTGCTTATAAGGCTGTGCATAAATATTTCATTGTTTATGAACTGTCGGTCTGTGTAAGGCTTAAAGTTTTGATTAGGTATAAATTAACGATGTCCCTGCATTGTGGAAGTTGGCAATGTCATTCTTTGGACAACTCAAAAGTGGTTTTATTGAAAGAATTGCTTTATGTAAGAGTTTGAAAGAGAATCTTTACAGCTAACACACAAGCTGCAAAAAATATTGGGTTAAATTCCTGTTCTGTCACTTCTAATAGTACTTATAAACATCTTTAATAGAATCGCCACTCGTAAATAACATAATATTTTCTGTAGGCGACTGGCAAGAAGTTAATTTATTTGTGAGCGAATCGATAATTCCAGAAATACATATTAGACTATTTTCACGTTTTATGTACTTAATTATAATGAAGGTAGTCTACTTTTCCTTCTCTTTTCATTGTTTCCTTAACGTTTTATTCAAAACATGTCAGTTGCCTAATACATATTTCTGGAATTGTCGATTATGAATATACAAATAAATTAATTACGTGACAGTTGCCTATAATTTTTTTAAATTATTCAAAATTGATGTTTCGTCATATACGAGAGGGTAAAGTGTGTCGAAACGAAAAAATCGAATATTGAAAATCTACATAGGCGCCTTTTTTAAATGACGTCTCCCGCTGTAGGGTGGAGCGGAAGGGCGTTTTAGACTTTTACTGACTAAAACCCACCCGTGTTTCTTCAGTTGCCTATATGCCAGGGCCACGGTAACTCTTTCGAACAGATCTCGCGACCCTGGCAGCCATAGGTGCCCTTAAGTTTGATTTTCTTTCTTCAGAAATCGTAGGTGCGTTCTTGAAAATCAACATTTTTATATCGAAATCTTCATAAAGGACAAGGTCCCGACCAGTCCGCAGACAATGGCAATGTTAACAATAGTCAGTCAATGCGCCTTTTTTGGTGCAAACGATTCTGATCAACACTTTTGCTCCTCATAAGGTGTGCTAATTGTTTGCAGGTAAACCACAACTGTATTGATAACGTAGGATGCTAGCCGTGTGGTCTCCTTACATGACGATGATGTTATTCAAAGAGTTGCTCCATGTAAAATACTGGTACCCAGCTGCTTCAGATTAGACTGGAAACCGACTCGAACGTGGTTAGGAAAAGACTAGGCAGATGATGATATTATTCCACAACGGTGCCGATTCTGTTGTCACAAAATTCTCTAAACTAAACTAAAAATCACTAAAATTTGGTTTATTCCTGTCAAACGACGATTTCCAATTCTGAAATAGACTAAAATGACACAACTTTACGATATTTTAGTTTGACAGCACTAAGATTGCACTGAGTTATTGGTTTAGTGAAAATGTCAATTTTGCTATTCTGAGTTTGTCGGTTTTCACCAAAAGTTTTGACTATAATAATTTATTTTAACTAAATCTGACTATTTTTAATCGCGATAAAAGTGGTGTGGAATAAAACTAGTAGTCATGAACTAAAATTCATACCAACGCCTCGCCTTCACGTGCAAAAACAGTTCTGTATTTTGTTTTCCTTTTCTTTTGCTTATATCTTGAAAATGGCTTGTCCTATCGCAAAAATAATGAAATTTTCGACCCCCTTAGTAAATCCCTGCACATTTAAATCTCAACACGTGGGTAATATTTTTTTTGTATTTTTCAAACAAAAGTGAAAAATTCCATATAAAACACGTCCAGGCTGCCCCCCAGCACGCGCCTTCGTCTCACAAAAAATTCATTGCGTAGCGCACACAAGTACAACGTTGCGAAACCAAAAGAAAAAATAAATACCACGTTGAGTCGCGATTGTCAAATTCGATTTTAGTCGTGTCAAAATAATTTTTAAATTTAGAGATTTTTTCTTGCAGAATAGCGTTACAATTCTCATAGCCAAAAGTAAGAAATTTTAGAGATAGTTTAGTTCGTGTACAACAGAATCGGCACCATTGTCTTCTAAACTCAGCGGAGTCAAAGCGCAAGATTCTTGTAAGTCTAGATTATTGCGTGTGATTTCGAATCAGAGCGTGCGCGGCGTCGACATGAATTGAATAGGAATGTTCGGTCCAATTCCAGATCTTTATCAAAGTGAGGCATGCATAAAAGCTAGACGCATAATAGTAACCTACCCAGTGACATATTAGAGCCATAAAAAATCCTAAATTAGTACCTATATAAGCCAACTGAAGTTCTTTCGAATTAGTTACCGTGGTCCTGGCATATAGGCAACTGAAGGAACACGGGTGGGTTTTAGTCAGTAAAAGTCTGACACGCCCTCTCGCTCACGACGTCACTTGATAATTTCCCACCACAAAAATAAAAATCCGTGGTTCTTAACGTGAACCTGACGAAAGATATAAATCTTCGGAAGGTCTGGAATTCTACTTTGTCTATATGAAGGCTTACAGAAAAGACTGCATTCTATAATATTAGAATCAGTCATGGTATGTATATCACTTGTAGACAAAACCACATTTAATTCAGTTGAAGTTGAACTAATGCCTATTAGTAGAACTAGATCAGTACCCAGCGAGCAGTCATCTGTGAACTAATGTCACACGATCAATGCTAACTAAGCGTCTAAGCCATTCCATTATCTACTGTAGATACCTACACAGTGTACAAGTAGATATATTAAACCGTATCTATCTCTATCCAGAAACGGTTTGTTGTTTCTCATTAACGCACTTGGCTATGGGAACATCTAATGTCTATAGCAGGCAGGTCGCCCAAAATATGTTTCATCTTCATCATCATCACTAACAGCCCGACTTCGCCCACTACTGGGCCTCTTTTTGTTCCATAATATGTTTACGTTCATAAAAATAAAATTTTAAAAAGCACGATGAAATATTGGTGTTATAAAATATAGGTAGTAGCTCTAAAGCAAAATCTCGACGAAATTGAGGACTGTTGGAAAGTGGTAACAATGGTAGGTACATAGATCTATGTATTACTATAATACAATAGGTTTTGCCTGCAGCTTCACCCACGTGGATCTTGGAAACTATTCCACGGGGAAGTATACTGGGACAAAAAATAGCCTATGTTGCTCAATATAACGACAGCCAGTTTTAACGAAATTACCGTCAAAATCGGTCCAGCTGTTTCGGTGAAGCCGCGGTACAGCTAGTTTATGATAAATAATATTAATTCACTAATGGACTATCATTTAGAAGATGATCATTATGTTATGAATATTTATTCACATAAGAGAGAGTTTTAAACAATGATTTGTCACTTTGCATGTAACAATTACGGATCGTAAACCCTGATTTTATGTCTGCACACACCGAAATTGGGGCAATGTTTCATTACAAGTGCTATTATTTTAGTACTGCAAGTGGCAATTTTACGATCCATTCAAGTTTCATCTATTGTTGGAAATATCTTTTGATTAGTTTCAATTAGATTCGTTTCTCTGGTATTTAATTAAGTAGCTGATAGACTCGTTATTTAATAAAATAGGGTATCTACATATTGAGCCGGCCAGCAACCCGAAGAATTCTGAGCTTCTCAGGTTACCAGTTTTACAATTAGACTGATTCTCAATATAAATGAAATTAGTCAAAAGCATACGCATATTGTACAAAGAGATGAGACAATGTTTAGTTGTCTTCTTGACTTGGTCTTTTTCTAAATAATCAGCCTATAATATTGCCACTGCTAGGACAAAAGCCTCTTCTCGGTGAGAGGGAGTGGGCCGAAATCCACCACGCCGGCCGGCTTTGTGCGGGTTGGTAGATGTTATAAGTCTTAGAATTTTTGCTTTTAGGACATGCCGGTTCACCGCTCTTCACCGTTTTGAGAGCAGTGGTGATGAATTAATTTACACAAATTAAAGCACCTGTCGGGATTCGAATCTACAACTCGTAAGTCATGGTATTACCACTGGGCCACCACTGATCATTTTCTTGTCATACCTAAATGTAGTTCATGATATATACATATGTAGATGCGTTTCCAATTGATTGAAGGCATTCTTGTTACTTTAGTGAATATGCTCCAGCGTGTATACTCACAGGCTTTACCACTGATTTAATTTAGTCGAAACACAGGCTGCAATACACTTTTACAGGTCAATAACAATTTCGAGACCCGGTGAAAGCTACTGTTATTTATTCATAAGTCTTGTGCCGCAATATAGAGGGGCTTAATAAAATGGCGTAACAGGTAGAGGGACAATAGCCCATTCTGAATAGCTGTTTACTGTAAATACCACTCGTTTGAACGAGATTGTTTCATTACTGATACAAGTAATGGCGATTTATTTTGTATTTCTTTTTTATTTAGCCCTTTGTGCATTCAATTTGCTTTAAGCGTTGTTATAGAATTTTCTTTGAGACTGTGCTAGAGAATAACTCGAACGTGGAAATTATTTGCTTGTTTGTAGTCATGTTTTCTCACGTTTCTGTATTCTTTGCTAAGGGATTGTTTATTTTGTTAAGGAGACTCTTATTTATGATGGGATGAATGAACTATCATATCAGTCTTTAGACGATTAAGACCTTACGTGTAGGGCGGATTATGTTGATGGATTTGTCGGCAAAATAACGGCGTGTTTGATCCTTATATATTTTTGGGAGAAATGGTCGTAGAGATAACGATGAAAGTACGGTTTTAAGATCGTCTACATCATCATCATCATCATTATCATCATCATTATCATTATCATTACATATTATAAAATAAAGTCACTTCGCTGTCTGTCTGTCCCTATGTATGCTTATATCTTTAAAACTACGCAACGGATTTTAATGCGGGTTTTGTTTAATAGATAGAGTGATTCAAGAGGAAGGTTTATATGTACATAACATACATAATATAGTAAAGAAACGCTGATGATTTTAGAGGTTTCTAATGTGATGTCGTAAATAAACTATTTTTTTGCGCTTACATTGCGAACGCTAGCAGAACCCTACGAAATAGATCAAAATAATGTACTACAGTATTGTACACCTTAAGAAGGTCTAAAAAAAAGTCCGCGATGGCATATGTCTATATCTTAGGGATAACCCACAATAACCATTTTTTATCCTTTACTTTTTTACGAGAAATAATGGCTTATTTACGAAGCGATTTTAAGCAATATAGCATCAATCCTTATCCAATTAAATACATTAAATACGTTGTGCATTTCATGTAGATCAAAATTGCCCTTTACAGCATATCATTAAAATTAATATTTTAAAAGATATCAGAGATTATAATAAAATAGCCGCAGAGCGGCTAGCGGGCCGTCCCGCGTCCGGCCATCCCAGTTGGTAGCGGTCGTGTAGTGCAGGATTAGTAGGATTGTTAAATTGAAAATATTTACACAAAGTAAAGCACCTGCCTGGTTCGAACCCATGACCTACAATTCGTAAGTCGGGGCTGATACCACTGAGCCACCACTGCTCTCACTCAACTGCTCTCTTATTACCTATATAACCTGGATTAATGCATTCTTAATACATTAACCGCGGTAGTACGTCCTCTTGCTATAATTAACGACATCCACGCGGGCGAAGCCGTGGGCAAAAGCTAGTTATCCTATGAAGTGATTTCAGTTTGCTGAGAAATTATGATCAAATAGATAACAACTAAGCGGTATTTTTGAGAGCAAATTCTGTCTCGTTCTGTCTTCATCAAACATGGAAGTTTCCTACTCACCCTGGGAACAAAATGGACACAACATGTCAATATCATGTTTTATTACCGAGTCATATGTCCTATATAACTGCCCCCAATTATGTGAGAAGCTGGTAACTTTATACTGCGATTAATTTTAAAAGATGATTTGTAGCTAGCTATAGAATGAGCGTCGTAGCGTTGGAAGACCTTCCACAAGATGGACCGATGACCTAGTGAAGGCCGCAGGAATACGCTGGATGCGAGAAGCACAGAACCGGTCGAAGTGGCGGTTTTTGGGGAAGGTCTATGTCCACTAATGGACGGCTTTCGGCTGAAATGATGTTGATGGTGATGATAGAATGAGCTAGATTCGGAAGACTAAATCGCCTGCCGCCTACATCTCCATTTCAACTCCTTCAGCTTCGGGTTCGGGAATGCTATCGTCCATTATAATCATGATTTAAAAGAGCCTGAATTTTCTAAGGTGTTTCTTTTCGTTATCCTATCCTACTAATATTATAAATGCGAAAGTTTGTATGTATGCATTTATGGATGTGTGGATGTTTTGTTACTCTTTCACGCAATAACTACTGAACGAATTTGGATGAAAATAAGAACACAGTTAGTTTATAACCTGGATTAACACATAGGCTACTTTTACTTAGTACGTTCCCGCGGGATATTTTCCGAACTTCACGCGGGCGAAGCCGCTGGCAAAAGCTAGTTATAAAATATAGTGAAAATATGTAATTTAGATATTGCAGCGTCTACACAGCCACATGCGGACTACGCATCACACTAATGTCTCGGTAAAATGCTGTATTACGCAAGCAGAGTTAACCGAGTAACTAGTATATGTATGTATCTTATATCTATTAACAAGCAATTCTTGTATATATATATATAATATCTGGATGACCGAGCTTTGCTTGGTATTTTTTGGTAAATTGTGTTTAAAATAATAAGTTTATGTTCAAGTTGATTTATCGATAAAGTTGATCATTGAAAACATGAATAAAACGACATTTTATAAAAATGAATCCTAGCTAGATCGCGCTCCCGAAACCCCCTGTATACTAAATTTCATGAATATCCTTGAAGCCGTTTCAGAGATTCAGATTATATATATATTTATACAAGAATTGCTCGTTTAAAGGTATAAGATACCGGATGACATTTTTTACCGTCTCAACCTTCATATGGTGTGTTGTGTAACTAAAATAGAAGGCAGGAAGGCCTTCAGATTCATCGTAGGTGACTAAAGGAGCGCGCGGGACGCGAGCGGACAGGGATGTGTATGCGACTCGTTCGACTGCGAAAGATCAATGAGGCCGCCATCGGCCGGCTTTAAAGGGTAGGATCGCGCTACGAAATCATTGATACATGCCACGTATTGAGTAGGGTGCATAAGATTTGAGTTTCGATAGATTTTAATTGATTTTATTTTTAATTATATTCCTAATTTCTGTTTCTGTTGCTCTAGTATGAAAATGTTACTTTAAATGTGTAGTATTTATCACTAGATAAATTTCATTACATGTTATTCAAAAATAAAAATAATAAAAATTTCTGTGCCAAAGGCTTCTACTCCGTTCACTTATAACACCCATTTTTTTTCAAAACGGTTAAAAATGTCACCCGGTATATAATCTGAATCTCGGAAACAGCTTCAACGATTTTCATGAAATTTAGTATACGGGGGTTCGGGGGCGATAGATCGATCTAGCTAGGATTCATTTTTAGAAAATGTCGTTTTATTCGTGTTTTCAATAATCAACTTAAACATAAACTTATGTTTTTTTATTGGAAGAAAAATAACAAAATGTAATTTGTATTTAAATATAATTTCTAAAAACATAATTTACCAAAAAAAAAACAATACCGAGCAAAGCTCGGGCATCCAGGTACTGTATATATAACGTCCCGACATCACCCATCGGGCCCACCAGACACGGCCCCCGTCTGGTTGGGGGAATTATCCTTTTCCGAGGTCGATTAAACTTTACACCGTGTTCCTCATACCATCAAATAGATGTAATATAATTATCTACTGATGAAGCCATAATAAAATCTAAGTAAAAATCTCACAATCACAATCCGGAAACATAATAACGTAAGTTCCATGGTAACGACTCAATAATTCTTATGTGTCTCTACTATGGATATTTTAGTAAGCAAGAAAATAGCAAGTAACAGGTACGTGTATGTGCCTATATACTAAATCGTCTTCGATGGACCGAGTATTGTACCCTGTGGAACGCTTTCGGTTTACGATACCCTTTCTTCCTATTCTGTTTACGATGAGAGACAATGTAAAAGGTGTACAAAACACTTACATAATCACTGTTATCAAACTCCAGCCTCAGAACTGCGACGTAGTAGTTTCCCTCCATGCTCTCTTTCACTACGGACACCTTCAGTTTCAGTGAGAATATGTCTTCTGCTATCTCATACAGCTGACCTGAAATGTGACGTTACTTTAGTATGTGTTCTTTAAAATTACATGGTCTACATGGTTTTTGGTCTCATCTTAGTCGTACTAAAACGTGAGCTTATCTTTTAATTTATGGCTTGGGGTTTTGCAACATTAAAACCAGTGTATCTCTTTTTTCTTTTCTTATCTGTTCCTATAAGTGATGACTTGTAATTGGCTGTCAGTCTCACACACAGTTTTTTAGTAAGTCATCCAAACTTATTAAATAAATAAATATCTGTAGCAATCGCCCTCCTATCTTCTTGTTTGGTTAGGATATCTTAGGATCAGGTAAGATAAGGTTATTTTAGGCTACTCGAAAACCACAAGGTGAATATCCTCAGCTCAGTGAAGAGGGTTTGGGATATCCAATTGTACGCACCATGCATATTTCCATCTCTAGTAAACAGAGATTCAGAGAACTTACCCATAACACCATGGATATACAGATCAGGAAAGTTAAGTTATATCTACCTACTATTTTTTATTTTCACTCGTCAAAGCCTCGTTGGTTAGAGAGCGAGAGAGAATTCTTTATAGGGAACTTGATACTTGTATTAACTTAGTTTGTACTGTAGACTCAGCCTACTAATATAGGGCGGAAGGGACAGTGATTCGCAAACAGTATACATAGTTCTAGGCCCCGTCGAAAAATTTGCACGGTAGGGTTCAAATATTTAATAGGTTAAAAAAGTGCCTATCCTACGCGGGCAAAATGTATTGAAAAGCAAATTATTTTTTCATCCCATCTATTCGAAAAAGACGACTTGGTTCGCCTTTAAGTGCACCCAAAGGTGGTGTTTTCTATAAGAAACTTTTAGCGGGCAGTAATGAGTTTTTAATCCTCTTTATAAGTGCGCCGCAATTATCTTTGCCGCGCACTTTTTGAATTTGGAACATCTTGTGTTCAGCGCCCAAGAAATCGAACGCAAATATTGTTTGAATAAAGACTGGCTGGTGCGACGGCCCATAGTAGCGCCGCGCGCCGGCTGAATACAAAAAAAAAGAAATAAAATTAAAAACGCGCGAACTATAGCCCGCGTTTTCGTCAATTTTCACGGATTGATAGAAATTCATGATTTTGTTTTGAAAAATGAGTTCTTCAAGTGACAGTGAAAGTATAGAATTAACTCCTGATAGTATTAGAACTGACGCAAGAAATGTGATGGATAATCTACTACCTGCAAAATCCCAGGAGAAATATATGAAAGCTTATGGTAATTTTATTGAATGGAGAAATTCAAGAGGCGCCAAGAATTTTTCAGAATCTGTGTTTTTGGCCTACTTCCAGTACTTAGCCAAAACTAAACAACCTTCCACACTTTGGAGTACCTACTCAATGCTAAAATCAACAGTCAGTTCTAATAACGACGTAAAACTGGACACATATTCGAAATTAATAGCGTATCTGAAGAGGATGTCTGATGGATTTAAACCTAAAAAATCCAAAGTGTTCTCAGTCAAAAACGTGGAGACTTTCCTTAATGAGGCACCCGACAACATCTTTCTTGCCGTAAAAGTAAGTAACTATGTATGTATATATGGTGGATTAGTAAAGTATAACCAGTGTTTTAAAATGCGCATTTTATTGTAACCTGTACTTCGATAGATAGGTACTTGTCTTATTCACATTCGGTTTTGTTACAGGTGGCTTTAATTTTCGGAGTACATGGAGCTTGTCGTGGCAATGAACTTTTAAAAATAACTGTTGATGATGTCGAAAATCACTCGGATAATTTACTGTTAGTAAAGCTGACAGACACAAAAACAGCTGACAGACACAAAAACAAAAACTGACCGATCCTTCGTAATCCGAAGAGAATACAAAACTATTGTACAGAAATACCTGGATCTGCGTCCTGCTGATATAAAGACCAATCGGTTTTTCATCCGTTATCAAAATGGCAAGTGCTTCAAACAAGTTATGGGAACAAATAAAATTTCTTACATGCCACAAGAAATCGCTACTTATTTGAAGTTACCAGATATCAAGCTATATACAGGACATTGTTTTCGTCGCACTTCTGCTACCCTGTTGGCAGATTCTGGAGCGGACTTAACTGTTCTCAAGCGACATGGAGGATGGAAGTCGAGTGCTGTAGCAGAGGGATATATAGAAGATTCCATTGAGAACAAGGCGAAAACATGTGAACGCATCGTGGAAAACATTAAATTGCAACCTTCAGTTAATCCATCCATGCCACTGTCGCCGCGCCCATCTACATCCAAACAAAGAGATTCACCGTCACATTTTCCTTAAAATGAGCCAGATTCTGACATTATTTCAAACACGCAGAATAAAATTAAATCTACAACAATCTCTATTCCTAATAAAACTGTAACAATTAATTTTCAAAATTGTGAAAATGTCTCAAATGTAAATATAAGTTTTTAGTTGTTTTATTATTAGATACTACTTAATTTCAATTTAGTTGTTACTCTGTTTCATTAAATATTAATATTACAATAAAATATGAGGCGCCTTTTATTTTCTCATAGTGGGTGATGAAAAGTAGAGTGTATCACTCGGGCGCAAAATATATTTTTGGCTCGGGCGACGTACTTTGAATCCCTCGCTACGTTCAGGATTCTACTAAAGAATCCCTCGCTACGCTCGGGATTCTACTCTAGAATCCCTCACTTCGCTCTGGATTCAAAAAAGCGCCCTCGCCGTAAAAATATTATTTTGCTCCCTTATGATACAATCTACTATTTTAATAACCAATGAAAAAATTCTACGCCGGTTACAGTTTTCACGTCGATGTCCATGCCTGATTGGCAAGCTGAGAGTCTAACATGATAATCATGTACCTACTGAATCCACGGTATCAGGTTGCGCGTTTATATCCACGCCAGCCTGTATACGGCTATTGGTGTCTTTAAAGAGCAGCACATTTAAACTCTCCACCACTTAAAAAGTTATTAAATGCAGTGGCTGTGGCTGAAATCGGCTAGAAGAAGAATCATTTGACATTTAATACTTTAAGCTTTAAAACTTACCCATGAGATAATGCGTATACCCTGTCCTGCCGCTGCTATACACGAGCTCAGCGCCGTGTCTGTGCGCACGCGTGAGCTGCATGCTCGGCGAGCGCATGCGCGGGAACGTGAAGCGCATGCGCTGGTGGATGTTATCCACGGACTGCAGGAATGTGCAGAAGTAGCGGCCAGTCGCGCGGATCATGGTGTCGTAACTGTGGGAAAGGGATATGTGAGAGAGAGATCATCTTCTGCCTAACTTTTTCCAACTTATTTGGGTTTGACTTGCAGTCTTTCTGGATACCGCTAATTCTTAAAGATGAAAGAGATAAAAGAGATAAAAGAGATAAGAGTGAAAGTGATAGATAAAGATGAATAAACATATGATACTTACCTGCCTTGTTCGAAGGGAATAATTAATCTGCTTTAAAGTTAACCAGCTATGATTTAAGTACGATGTATTGGCAATCAATGCTACCATTTTTTTTTTTTTGGATGGGAAACTTCAAATGACTTCTCCCGCTCTGGGCGGAGCGGGAGGGCGTGTCAGACTTTTACTGACTAAAACCCACCCGTGTTCCATCAGTTGCCCATGTGCCAGGGTCACGGTAAGGACTGCTACCATAACATTTACAACAATTTTCTGATAGGAAAATCAAATACGACTTTTTCCAAACTAGGGATCGAATCTAGAAGTTCAGTATGTCTCGCCTTTCAAAGACGGTTTTTTTCGTTTATGCTGACCCGCTGTTGTCACTAGTACCAAAGTTATCTGTACTAAATCATCTGTACTTCTCAACCCTTGTAACTTTGATTAATGATCACGGCTTGCGCCAGGCAAGAGTCAGGGCTGAAAAGATTTCTTGAGGTCGAAACCTAAATGTATTTTACAGTAGGTATAATATTCTGAACCAACTAAATTAAAGCTGAAAAGTTATCTAAGTACCTTGTTTTAATAAACTATCTTTTCATTTGCAAAGTTTTGGATGGATATGAACACTAGAACTAGGTGTAATGTAGGTTTTGAGATTTCTTAAGCCCCTCTTTTAAAAGAATCTTATATAAACGTGTTACAAACAAGACACCACCACCACCTATGGCGCTCCTCTGAGCATCTCAATATATCTTCATTATTTCAGCCGAAAGAATTCCACTGCTGGGCATAGGCCTGCCCCAATAGGGGATTCGCTATAATCGCCACGCTTGACAGGCGGGTTGGCGATCGCTGTATGATGGTAAAATGCATAAAGAACGCTGCTGCCCATTCACTAGGAAGTCCCGTAGTCAGAGTCACATTTTACGGTACCCACGGGAAGAAATGGGATTGTGCTATTCTTAAGTCCGGCAACACACGGAACCTTTTAACAAGAGGCCATATTTTAAAACTCTATGTATGAATAGGACTGTTTACATATGTAAATCGGCTATCGGGGTCGGAGCATATCGACTGGGCATGATGGCCTTGAGCATCTTACAATTTGAATGACAGCTCGATATTGGTGGGGCCTTTGAAAAATTTGCTTTGAGATTTTATATAAAAAGATTTTGCGGGACATTGCGAAGATAAGGGATATTGCTTTTAACCCTGTGATAGGGCCTCATCCGCCTATCTTTGAGTGAAAAATATGTAAAGGCGGCTTATGAGAAAATATTACTGCCTTGGAGCTGAAAATCCGTAAAAGTACCTCAATTTACGCAATTTGAAGATTATGTGTGCTTAAATTTTATCTAATAGCATCTGTTTTGGTATTAAAAACTAGAAAATGGCATTAAAGAGGGTGTCATTAACTTGATCGTTTAACTTACCCGTAATTACTGAAGAACTTCACGAAACATCTGCCGAAGAAATGCATCACTTTCTCAGGGGTTCCGAACTTCTCCCTCAAATAGTTGAGCTTGTCTCCACTGACCAGGCCGATGCTGTTCATCCGCTGCCGAGAGGGGATGATGGACCCTCGACGTCTGTATACGTCCAGAGCAACCGTACAGCTAGTTTTACGTGCTGCAGTTGGCTTTAGTATGGAGTTTATTTTAACAGTATCAATCTCTGGAGACGCTGGTTCGGAAGCAGGAATCGGCTTCTCCACAGCAGCGGCTTCTACAGCATTTTCGCTTTGGGTTGGTTCCCCCACTTGACTTGTTTCAGGGATAGCCTCTTCAACTGCCTCCTTCACCTTGTGGTTTTCGAATTTAATACCAAGACTCCTCCTATGGAATTCTCGGGCGACAATTTCAGCTTCCTCTCTGATTCTAGTTTCATTGATTCTGCCTGTAGAGGCTGCTACTGATGACCGGATTTCTTCTGATGAATTGTATGCTTCGATTTCTTTTTTGGTGACGTTTTTTAAAGCATTGGTGGCTGTGAAGGGGCACTTGTAGCTTTGGGATCTGTTATCGGTGTGGACCGAAGCGCTTCGCCAGCTTGGTTTGGCCTTTATTGATTGTTTCCTGGGAGCTGGGCTGCTTGGTCTAGATGGTGCAGGGCTGTTCGGATCTTTGGTGATCAATCGAGCGAGAGCGCTCGCCAGTCGCAGCATTAAGGCGTCTGGATATTGCTACACCATAAAGAAAAGTAGGTAGTTACTAATAAACTGATTATGAGATAAATTATTTTTTATGCTTTTAGGTATATAGATTTTATAAGTTACCTGAGTGGCACTGAAGACAGTATTCCTCGCGCCCGATTCCCGAAGAACGGTTTCCCATATTTCTTCTCCGCATTCGTCCTATTAAATAGAACAATGTTAATAAAAAACTCGTACCTACTCACAGCTCAAATCTTAACCAACAAATTGTTATGTGTTGTAATAGCCATACCATATATAATCATGGCGGTATAAAATAATAACTCCAGCTTAGTAGTCCATCCACGTATCCTCATGAGCAGTTAATATTAATTTCGTAATAGCGTGACGTCGCACTTCGCGACTTTTATTTGCAACCGTAATGTTCCTTGTTTGCAACACTGATGGCTGTCCAGTGTCCGGCTGTGAATAATGTTTGTTATTCACGACTTCGTGTCGTTCGCGGCACTTTTGGTGTTTTTCTCACTATATGATATGAATTGAATTTTACTTCGATTTTCACTCTCTCAACACGGGTGGGTATTCGTCAGTAAAAGTCTGACACGCCCTCCCGCTCCATCCAGAGAGGGAGACGTCATTTGATGATTTTCAACCCACATAAAAGGCATAATACCCAAACATATTGAAGAATTAGCTTAAAGAAAATCCTAGAAACTACCATTTGCGTTTCTATCTACGTGATCCGACCTTTCGTGATCCTTTGCTATTTGCTACAAATTGCTAAGGAACGCATTAACATGCCTTTTCCACTTTGTTCCTTTTGGTGTGCCCTCCGTTCTTTTCTTCAATGAGAATGAATGAAGCCAAAGTGAATATCTTTAGAAAAACAAAAATCTTGCATTTATGATTGATCGAATCGCCGACAAAAACGAACTTTGTAGTAAATGTACTTATTTAAAATAAAAAGCAGTAAAACATGTATACTACAAAGTTACATGTTTACTACATGTAAACTCGCCAACACTAAACCAAATCTAATTAATAAGGAATCCGAACTAGAAAATGGAGTTGCAATCGTTCAAGACAAAGACAAAGATCGGGAAGCTATTCCATTTGTCTTAGTTGAGCATGTTCTTGGCATTTTATGTGATAAATCTCAACGTTTTTAATTACATCGGAGTTTTAGAATTCCTTTGGAGAGTAAAAATCTTTCATCGTTCCTAAGTATTTTTCCAAACTAATTACAATTCTCATTTTGTTACAGTTGGCATTTCAAGGAAGCTGTCCTTTCTTAAAATGATAATTAAAGCAAAATGAACATTGTAAATCGTTTTTTGAGATTAAACGGATTCGATAGGTTTTATAGAGTTTCAGTTCTGAAAATTCTTTCGTTTATGAAAAGGTAAGGTATTGCTAAGTGTCATATGACATTTATAGTTTATGTTAAGATAAGAAATAATACTCGTACGAAGTCGTGAGCTTATAAGTTAGTTTTTGTAGTTAGACTTGTAACATTGTGATTTATATTTGTCTATAAAAACATTTGGAGTTGGAACAAACATTAGTTCTAAAACTAGATATTGCTATGAAATGATGCAGGTAGCTATAAGTCTATCTATACTAATATTATAAAGAGGAAACCTTTGTATTTTTGTATGTTTGTATTGAATAGGCTCAAAAACTACTGGACCGATTTCAAAATTTCTTTTACCATTACTTAGAAGAATTCTTCCGAATCCGTATAGGCTATATTTTATCCCGGAATATAGATAGGATTTTTAGTGGTAGTGAAAATTGTGGAGTAAGGCGTCGAAAAAACTGCCGTACGTTAACGATTCTCGCGAACGCTGCCTAAATGGTTAGAGATGTATGGTTGACTTCTATAGAAAAGTTGTAGAACTCAATAATGCCTATAAAAAAGTCCGCAATAGTATAAACCAAACATTTATATTTTAGCCATTATAACCACTTTTCCATAGAATAAAAGTAATTAAAATTATTAGCCTATGTTTATTGATCATATTATCGTCAAATACTAATCCTTATCCAAATAAACTATTTATTGAGCAAGATTGTTTCAATAGCTATAAATTACTTTTTATTTTATTCCAATCGGACAATCCATTCAAAAGTAATTACGAATTTAAAATTGTAATTGGTATTAAAATGAGTGATGGGGTCGTACGACTCGCACGGCGAAACCGCAGGGGAGGGGGGTGCACATCTATGAAGCAGGTTGCCGCGCGGCTCACTCGCGCGGTCGGCTCTTATGCAATAAAAACAAAACCTCCTTTTGGCAGTCAGGAAATAAATCATAGCACTCAGTACTAACCGAACCACACTCATAATTTCATCACAAGTTAAAATGTTTACTGCCCAACGAAGTGGGCATGGGTCAGCTAGTAAGCTATAAAGAAGGATACGGGCTTCCGCGCCCTTCCGCTCTTGGTAGGAGTAATTAATTAATTGCCACCTTATTGCCTCCCTTACGATAACGACCGACATATAGATAATTAATTGTCTTTGTTTACGTTCACATTTAGGTATCACTTGAAGTTAAGGAAAAATAAAGTAGGTACCTATTGGTTTTATAATTTCATCATGATCATTTCAGCCGAAAGACGCCCACTGCTGGACATAGGCCTCCCCAATTTGGTAGGGTTTGCCAGAATCGCCACGCTGTTTTTTTTGTGGATGGGAAATCATCTAATGACGTCTCTCGCTCTGGGTGGATCGAAAGGGCGTGTCAGACTTTTACTGACTAAAACCCAACCGTGTTCCTGCATTTGCCCATATGCCAGGGCAACGGTATCTCTTTCGAATAAATCTCGCGACCCTGGCAGATAATCGCCACGCTTGGTTAGCGATCGTAGTATGGTAGTGTAATGCATAGAGAACGCTGCTGTCCATTCTCTAGTACGTCCCTTAGTCGCCTCTTTTACGACACTCATGGGAAGCAATAAGATGGTACTATTCTTTACGTCCAAACGAAACGGTTGTAAGTTGTCCTTTATTATTGTGCATCTGCAGGGCAGGGCCTGTTCTCATGCAGAGAAGGCATGACCATGGATCATCTAGTTTGCTCAAGGTGGATTGGAGATTTCAATGTTAATATTAAATATTAGCTCCTGCCCGCGACTTTTTAGACCTATCCCGTCGCATCGAATCGAATGCCCGTGCGAATACCTACTTCGTTTCCGTGACCCATTTTCCTACTTTTGGTCGGCTGCTAAGGGTCCTAGTATTTTTTTTATAACTTTTATTTTATTTATTTAGCTTACTAACAATTGAATACACTGATACAATGATATGAAATACATTCAGTAAACTTATGGTCTAGTGTACCAATTTCTTACAGGTAGGCACATCACTTATTTGTTGATTGAAATTGGGAAGGAAGGAAGCATAGTTTTATATGTATAGCCTTCCTCGATAAATGAGCAGCACTACATTAATTTTTCAATTTGAACGAATTCGTTTTGAATTTTTTCCTGAGATTACCGCGTTCAACAAAACAAACTCTCCAGCTTTATAATATGACGTACAGTTTATAGAAGTTTGAAATGTAACAGGAATTATTATACCTCTTAGTCTTAGCTGTTTCTCGATAGTGACAGAAACTTGAAGTACTTAGGTACTCAATTTGAACTTACAGCAAGTCTGTCTAATTATAGGAAACTAGCTTCTGCCCGCAACTTCGTCCGCGTAAATGTCGGTTATCGCGGACGCAGACAAAGTCGCGGAATAAAAAGAAGGACTGGCTCAAACTGGAGCCAAATAGCACACGAAAGAGACAAATGGACATCTTTGGAGGAAGCCTTTACCCAACCTTGGGTCCTTGCAATAGGGAAAGAAGGAAACTAAAATACTATTTTTTTTTATTAAGTATAGACTCACTAATCAAAAACTACTAGAATAAAGAAACTGTGTATTGTAAGGAATAAAGGCTTTTTTATTTTTATTTTTATTCATAAAACTACCAAGTCTCATATCTCAAAAAAAATGTGGCTTCTTAAACTGAGATTGGAGTCATAATATTGGACTTACGGGCTAAGAAGACGTGTTATGACAGCTAAGTACAGATTTTTTGGGTTATAAGTTCCCGACAACGTAACATGAGAGATGTACAGTAATATTATACAATGTTGTAGTTTATTTAACTATGTTATACTGTGTAGTCCGCCTTGTAGGTACAGTCACGAGTAATAATATGTATACACATAGCCAAATTCAAAAGTGATTTTCTCTTTCAGTAACGATTACAACTTTGAGATAAGGCAAATTTCGTAATAGTGTGAGTTCCAAAATACTATGTTCGTAATAAAATAAAATTACAATTAGTACAATAGGAGAAAATCCCTTTTTAAAGTTGTTAAGTGTATATGTTGCAGTCAAAACTCTTAACCACTCAAAAGTAGGTACTATTGACTAGCAAAATCAAAAGTGGTTTTGACTGAAAATTATTGGTTATTAGTACTTTTGACAGCAAATGTTTAATAGTACTTTTGACTGACGTTCTTCGTCAATCGTAGTTTTAACTGCAATAAAGCATCAGTCAAAAGCACTATTAAGCGAGTTCGTGACTTAGGGCACCCCGACTCGGACAGGTTAGGTTAGAAGGGGAGTGCGGGGTCTGAAAGACCCCGCTATCCCCTTCGTGGTTATTTTTTATTGGACCACTCAGAAATAGGAGCCCCGCAGCGGGGCTCCGTAGACCGGGATTCCGACTTTTTAAGAGTTTTGAATGATACAACCAGTCAAAACCACTTTTGACGGAATCACTTAGTCAAAAGTACTTTTAACCAGCTCCATTGGGCAAAAGTACTTTTAGCTATTATTTTAGTCAAAAGTATTATTGACTAAAGCATACGGTCAAAAGTACTTTTGACTGATTTTGCTAGTCAATAGTACTTTTGACTGGTTAAGAGTTTTGACTGCAACATATACATATTCGTGCTCGTGACTGTACGTATAAAATTTTCTTAACGTCGAAAGAAAAGTTACTCAAAGCAAGAAGTAAAACATCGTTGGGGTATTCTGAAGCTGTAAAAATGGCTTTTATTTCGGTAGTAAGGAAATAATAAAAGAGTTTTAATATTCTTTTTATTATTGTTTAGTTTTGTTATTGGTGAACTAACCAAAGACAATAAATGGGAAACGATAAAAAAGCTATTGAATTGTATGATTATCAGTTTTCAGTTAGGAAAAAGTGGCATGGTTAGTTGTAATGTTAGTGCCTTCAGAAAACGAAATAAAAAAATAGTGCGTGCAGTCCCCCGCGCGGAAGAAGTGAAACTTCGTAATGTGGAAATGAAAATAGGAAGCGGTAGAAATTGATTTTTTGTGAAATCATATTGTTTCTTTAAGACAAACTTTGTTAACATTGCTTACAATTCACAATTGAACTTTGTTGGAAGCCGCATTAGAAGTTTCACTTCAAAACTTATAATGCCTATTTTGTTCAATAACCGTATTTTTTTAAAAATCCAACAACTTCTATTTATACCAATGGGTACCTGTACGTAAAGTTTCGTCAGAAAATGAAACATATGAAAATGGAACCTGGCAAAACGGCAAACAAAGACCTAGTCTACGATACTGCGGTCAACCGTTTCCGCCCTAGAAACAGACTAGCTCATATAAAGACGCTGATCTACATACATTGCACTAGAGTTAAGACAAAGACAGATCTGACTATCCTTTCCCGACTATGTATGTTGGGTTGATTTTCAGTCTAACTGGATGCAGCTGAAATTCAGATGGAGCGACTGCCAATCGGACCTCCACAACCTATTAACGGCTATGCTAATATTTACTGTGTATTATCGGTAATACTTATAATATTATAAAGCTGAAGAGTTTGTTTTTTTGTTTGGTTGGTTGAACGCGCTAATCTTATGAACTACTGGTCCGAATTGAAAAAAATATTTTTTTGTGTTGGATAGCCTATTTATTGAGGAAGGCTATAAGCTATATATAACATCACGCTACTATCAAAAGGAGCGGAGCAGCAACAAAAAATGAACGAAATCTGGCAGGCAATTCGATGCGACGGGAAAGGCCAAGGGAGCAAAAATTTGACGCGGACGAAGTCGCGGACAGAAACTAGTTAACTATATACCACAAGAGAATATACTAATCTGTCCTAGTCGACCCTGTTTTGCGAACGTTTGATCAATTCAGTTCCTAAATTACCTAACATGTAGGTATGTACCGTATGTAGATACTAACGCATTCGTATAAAATAGGTCCATTTCGTGCGCTTATAAACTATATTTTTTGTGGTTTTTATTTGTTACTGACCACATAGTAACTAGATATCAAGCGAAATACATACAGATAGAAAAAAAAATGAGGTACGGAAGTAGGTATCTAACGCATTGGCATATAATAAATACTCTTTTTAACGTGCCACTACGCTGCATGATACATATAAATACTACCTATAAATAACTAGAAAAAATAATATTGCGGAGGTGTCGAGACACGTCTACAAAACGCTGGCTAGGTGTGTGATGAATGTATGAGAAATTCCTCGCAAAAATTGCGTACAGAATAAGAACATGAGAAAGATCCATTCAGAAGGAATAGGTCTAGCAGTAGGAACAGTTGACGGTAGTTAAAAAAATCAAGGATTTGTGTATAAAATAGGAATATATATATAATATTTTTGTTAACTTACCACTATGAAGTGCTGAACACTTTCCAATAACCATCCATACATCTTGAAGATTAGAATTTATTCGTTTTCTGAGAAATCACTCGCTAAACGTGAAAATTTTCGAAGATAAATAATTTAGACGTAAGTAGAATATAAAAATCTAAAGAGCGTTTATGTACAATCCAATTCAAGTATTTTTTTATGTATTAGGAACCTAATCCCTTAACATGTATAAATTTATCCTAAGTTTAAATCCATGAACTACATTAAACTTAAATTACTTAGTTTAATCTGCCTCTAAGCCAATGAATCCCCCAATCGTCAGAAAGCCACAGCCTAATTTTTCGCCAGCTAATGACACTGACAAACGACCAGTGTACAAGTTTTGATACACAGACTTTTGTTTACGTCGTACGCAGCCTTGAGTCGCGTTTACCCGGTAAGGCTTTCGCGGGACTACTGAACGGATAAGGGAGCGAACTGATACTTAATATTCTATAGCCAAGCTGCGTTTGAAGTGCGATGTGCTAAGAAATCTTTGGCAACTCATAGTGTTCCTTCACTAATTAAATATTTAAAGATATGGTAAGGAAAACGATAAATAATTTTAGAAAACCTGCTGCTCTGGTGCCCGGTTGAAGGGCGGGCGTTTTGGATCGGATGAATTTTGACGTTCGAAGGGTGCCGTTGTTAAAATTTCCCGCACTTCTTTTACAGATATTTTGTCCCACTCCCGTGTAAGATTTGCCTTCACCTCATCTACACTTCTATGATGAGCACAGGACCTTGCTTCTGAGATAGAGCATTAACTGTAATCCAAGGGATTCAGAACAGGCAAGTAGTGTGGCCATTCTTTGGTGTTGATGAAAGAAAGAAAATAAAGAAAGAAAAATTGTTTATTCTGCACAAACAAAACGCACAATAGAAAATAGTAACAAAAAATAAACATACACACGTACAAAGTAGCCAAAAGCCCCGTATGAACCCAGGAAACCAGGAAAATGGTCTTTGTATCACTGTAGAAATCTTTAAGACCCTGAGAGCTAGGCAGAGCCTTGCTGAAATATCCTTGGACGGTTAACAAAGCGCTGTTGATTCCACGCACAAGAGGAGGCCTGAGGTCCAACAATGGGACCATTATTATCTGATTATGGTGACCCTTTTCCACAAAAACTTGGGGGTTGTTCTATACAAAATAAGTTTTCGTCAGAGACTACGATATTTTCCCAATTTAACGCTGCGGAGCGTTATTTAAGCAAACGACATTTGTTAAGCTGAACTTTTTGTCTTTGTCCGTAAGCAATTGCGTTTTTCTGAGTTTATATGGTACCATTTGTAGATATTTTACGATACGCTTTATGGTGGAGCGATTTATACCCAAGTTTCGCGACATTTTCCTCACTTTGGTCTGTGTATTACGGACTAATCTTTGTTTAATAATGCGCTAGTTCCTAGAAGTTCTAACAGTCCTCTTGCATCCTCTTCCAGGACGGTCTTTGATGTTGCCGAGCTCGTTATAACGTATAATTGCTAAAGAAACTAACTGACGACTAACACCAAGAATGTTTACTATACTACACTGCTTGTTTCTACACTCATGTAATGAAATTATGGCTCCACGTTGCAGTGACATAATAGTAGATTATTAACCAAGGGGATAAAGCAGTGTCTTCTGTCGCGGGTGACGATTTAAATCGCGAGCGTAACGAAGGACTCGAGGTTTACTCCCGAGCGTAGCGAGGGTGTTAAAAACTTAAATCACGAGCGAAGCGAGGGATTTAAGACGAGTCCTGAGTGTAGCGAGGGATTTAAGTTCACCCAAGACTAAGACAGCTTTATCACCGAGGAAAATACTCTACTTTTCGTACCATTTGCGAAAAAATTAACACAATAATAATATGAGACAAGCATTTTAGAACATTAACTTATTTATAAAAATAAATTAAAATAAACTTAACGTTTATGTATTTGAAGAAAACAAAAACGCGGCAAATTCCTAGACTAATATTTTTTTGTCGGAAAAGCAAAGGCATCAAGCTCATACGGCCTCGTCGGTTTTCGTAATTTTATTTAATAATCATAACTGCTTAATAAATGCGTATTCCTTTTTCAAAAAGATGTATAATGCTATAAATACAAACTCAATGGTGTAAACTCAGATGTAGTTCAGTATAAATTTCGGTAAGCATTCCAAATTTAAATCACATTCTCACCCTAGAGGATGAATGAAATTCAGTACAATTTTCTTTCCCTGTTTTTAACAGATTAAAAATGACTATTGTTATGTTAGCTTTTTGTGGCATAGAATGTCACTTTTTTGAGCAAGTGGTACGAAAAATATATTTTTCATCCCCCCATCTCGGAAAGAGTATTTTTGCCCTTCGATATCTGAGTGCAGAAGCCGTTTTTATCCGCTAGACTCCACTAGAGGACAAAGTAAATTGAATTAAGAACATCGTGAGCACTAAGTTTGTGAATTCAAAACATCATTAAACCTATTTACTGCTACCTCCATGGTGCCGAATTTATCATACAACCTTTTTTAATTTGTTAAAAACTCAGGCTCGGAACCTTCTTGATGTTTTTTATTTTTAATTAGCTTTGCGCGCGCCCCTTTCTTTTCACGTCATTTTTTTTTTACAAGAAACTTGAAATCTAGTGAAAAACCTAAAATGAGTAATTCTAGCGACGAAGAAGTTTATTTGACGCCAAAAGAACTGACTGAAACTGTTAATATAATGCGCAAATGAGCTTTTTTGCATTTAGTCATTTCCTCGCTGAGGTGGGATGAAAAGTTACGTGTTGCACTCGAGTGCAAAGATTTTTTACCTTGTGCTTTTTTGATACCCTCGCTAACGCTCAGGATTCTAATTTTTGAACCACTCGCTGCACTCGTAATTCAATATTATAGAATCCTTCGCTTGCTCGGTCATCAAAATTGAGCTCGCGGTTAAAAAGCAACTTTGCATTCTTGTATAACAAATAACTATTATTACCACTTTTTAGCAAAAAAACAATGTTTAAAATAACGTCGAAGAATAGGTCATTTTTTTCTTTTGGGGGTGGGAAGTCGTCAAATGGCGTCTCCCGCTCTAGGGTGGAGCGGAAGGGCGTGTCAGACTTTTACTGACTAAAACCCACCCGTGTTCCTCCAGTTGCCCATATGCCAGGGCCACGGTAACTTTTTCGAATAGATCTCGCGACCGTGGCAGGCATCGGTCCTAGCAGACCCCTTCAGTACTGCTGATGTCTCTTTGAGGCGCGCGTGGAACCCGGCCTGGTCCTTACCGGGCGGGGAGCTATAAGAATGGGTCCATTATAACAAAACACAAAGGGGCCGTCCATTAATCACATGATGTTTTTAGTACCTACAAACAATCTTATTTTTTTATATTTATAAAATACAGATGATATAAGTATCATCTAATCTATATATATGTATAAAAATGAATCCCTATTTCTCTTGGTCACGCCATCACGCGTGAACGGCTGGACCGATTTCACTTTTTTTTTTGTTGTGTTTGTTATTGTCAGGAGACGGTTGTTACGAAAGAAAAAAATTAAAAAGTGAAAAAAAAGTGAAATCGGTCCAGCCCTTCACGCGTGATGGCGTGACCAAGGGAAATAGGGATTCATTTTCATATATATAGATACCAATTCGAATTAAAATGTTATCGTTATGACAGGACAACGTCTGTCGGGTCAGCTAGTTTTGTTATAAAAATAAATACACGTCATATAATACTACAAGCACCCCTCCCCCCTTGTGATATTTCCCCTTTCGAGCCTCACGTGATTAATGGACAGCCCCAAAAAGAAAAAGATAAACCATTTTTGAAATGTTTATTTTTTTATCGTTGTTTTAGGCTGAGGTGTACTATGCCAAGCTATATAGGTTTAAATTAAATTATCGATATCAAAAACTTATTGAAAAAGATCGTAATTGATCAGTTGCTGTTGGAATTTTTAGCGGAACTTAAATATTTTAACGACTTTCAAACAACTATAGCATTTCGGTTGTTTAGTTGCCATAATGTACTTGTGTAAAGTACATACAATGTCATCAAAAGATTGGAACAAAGTTGAACGATGTTTTTTTTTTGTTTTTGTTGGTTTCTGTACCTACCTAGTTTTTAGTGGCTTATTATTTTCCAAGTGAATAATAACTTAAAAGCCGACTAAATGTTTGCAACAAATAAAATAACTTGCCAGCGATTAAATATTTTTGCGACTATTATATCTAATATATAAAATTCTCTTGTCACAGTTTTCGTTGCCATACTCCTCCGAAACGGCTTGACCGATTTTGATGACATTTTTTGTGCTTATCCGGTATCTATGAGAATCGGCCAACATCTATTTTTCATCCCCCTAAATGTTAGGGGTAGTCCACCCCTAAATTTTTATTTTTATTTTTTAGACAAAATTTTTAATTTCTATTTTTTTATGATACAACATACAAAAATACATACAATCCTCAATTTTCACCCTTCTATGATCAACCCTTATTTTTTAATAGTCATTTTAGTAATTTAATCATTTTTCCTCTCCGGTCGAAAACTGATCAATCGTCATTTAATTAGTTATCCCCGCCAGATGTCTACAGGTGTCACTTCTGACCCAGTAAACAGCACGGAGTAGGAATGAGAACGAAGCCGGTCTCCTTTCTTTCTCACTCCCTACACAGTTGTCGGCCATCATTATTGTTTATGCATCAAGTGTAGTAGTAACGTTGACAATTATTATTTTGCTATCTCAGTGTAACTCTCATATTAACTTTTAATCATTCCTATTTTATCAAATTATTTATATGGCAAAACAACGTTTGCCGGGTCAGCTAGTATTATGTAAGGTTCAAAATTAAGGGTGTTATAAAAACCAAAAACTAGCAGCTGCGTTTAGGTAGCAAATAAACTACACCAGTCAATTGAAATATTAGGCGAGGAGCTATATATAATGACTTGGCGACTAATAATGTTAGTAGAGTGGCAAAGATAATATATTACCAACTATTTCGTGCCGTCTAAAAACCCACTTTCAGGCTTCGCTTTGCGGGCAGCTCTAAATGTTAAAACGAGTAACAATAAAAAGGAATAACAGTTAATTATTAATATTTTTTGATCATAATTTCATGAAAACGGTGGAAGGTGCGATGGTTACAAAAGTTATTGACAGAAACGAATCGCTGCAGAATCGACTCCACGTAGTCTTCTCTGCCCTACCCCTAGAGTGTAATTTAAGCCCGCGTAGGCGCGGAGGGGCGAGGCGGCCCGCGAGCTGAGGAGCAGGTGATTTTGACGCGCGCCGCCGCCGCTGCAGCGGAGGCTGGCCGGCGAAGCCGGCCAGCAAGCCGAAGCTGCGGTGGTGACCGTAAAACCATCTGCGACGATGAGCTCGCGTGGGACCGCCGGAGCCTCGCAGCGCCGGAGCCGTGACAGAAAGCATGCATGCTGCATGTTGCATGCTCGCCTGCATGCTGTGAGCTTGCTTGCATACTGCATGTTGCATGATTTTTAAAAATAAATAAAAGTAATTACTCTTTTTATGTTTTTAATTTATTCACCTATAATTTTGAAAATAAAAGCCGCAAAATATTTTTTCTTCATGCCATTTTAGAGTTTATTTAAAGCTATTAAAAGTCATTAATAGCCATAATTGCTGCATTAAATACATGCCGTTTTTAATATCAATACCCGTAAGTAAAATATTGCCAGCTAATTTAATTACTGTATATCAAAGTAATATTTCATTGAGATTTCTTATTACTATTTTTTTTTGTCTAGTCTAGTTTTGTGTTCAGCTGCTGGTAACAAAGCGTCCCTATTACATGAGACTTAAACTTAGCTGCCTACCCCTTTTTTATGAGTGGGCAATCGTCAAATCACGTCTCCCGCTCTTGGGTGGAGCGGAAGGGCGTGTCAGACTTTACTGACTAAAAGCCACCCGTGTTCCTCCAGTTGTATCTCTTTCGAACAAATCTCGCGACCCTGGCAGACTGCCTACCCCTTCCAAGATTGCAGACGTATTTTCAAAATTTTATGTAAATAAATATAAACCTAGACCTCATTCGGAATGTACCCATCCAAATAATGACGTCATGAATACGATTGATCAATCAGCAAGTTGATAGTGAACTGAATTGGTTCGCTTCGGCGAAGCGCATTGAGGGCAATTGTCTGTTATGTCGCCCTTGGAAGGACGCGTGCCTCGGACCATTCATTTACCATTTGTCTGTATCAACTACTTAGGTAATGTAATAATATGGGGTATATACCTACAGTGGAGATATTTTCAGTTGTATGTTGCCAAACATTATTTCTTGCCACTGACTGTGAGGAAATACCAAATTCATAATCATATGCGGTCATTTTAAATTGAGAGTAAAAGTATGCTTTCACATTTCATCGGGAAGGTGAAACATTTTATGGAGCAGAATTATTATTATTTTACTTAGTCATGTAACTTTATTTAATTTTATAAGTATAGTGTTTTCAAAAGGAGAACTTTGTAGAAGAATAATATAATTGGCGAAATGGCGGTGTACTGCCTACAGGCAACATATTAATTAGGTCATGTTATCTTTACGTAGGTACCTTTATCTATGTGAAAAACTTATCGGTTTGCGGCTCAAATTCAAAAAAATAAAATATTTTTGTGTGCAACTTGTGGTTATTAAAACTGATAACTAGTGTGCCTAACAAAAATATTTAGTATATAAGAGCCGACTGCATGCTGAAAACTGTACAAACATACTATACGTATTCTTCACGTTGGTAAGTAGCTTAGTTTTTGATACATCAGTAATTTATTAGGATGTTGAGCCTTACTTTACTTTATTCAACAGTAGCCTTTATTGTATGCATTTAATTTTTTGTTATCTATTTGGTCTAGTATTAATAAGATACACCACCAAATAATCCAATGATTTGTCATTACAATCGCCCAGCGCACAGTGTTTTAAGAAGCCCGATTTTCGGACATCCCTTTTTTATTAAAAAAGCTGACAGAAATAATCATTTAAATATAAGATTTCGTCTCCCGAATGAGCTACCAAGTCTAGTTTTGAGTTATAATTTTTAAAAATCGTAATTTTTACATCCAGATGATAAGAAAAAAAATTAATTACGCTTAAAATAAGCATGATACGAAATAATAATGTTAGGTGCATTCATGGCGTATCTTATGCCGAGTATTTTAGTCCATAAATGAACTTCGCAACTTTGTTAGATCCAGATTTATACGAGATTTTTGGTTTTTAGTTTTTCTTTTTTTTTCTCAAAAATTCCGCCGTTTCGGGAAAAGTTATTTATACAGAAATAATTGTATTTACTTCCCCAATACACCACATAATTATAACATCCCAAATCCATGGAACTTAGAAGTTGTTCCAATTAACTATTTTTGTTAGGGTTGTCAAATTTTTATCCTTAGTTTGTGGATCAAAGTTTTCGTTAAAGTAAAAGCTCCGTAGTCATAATGAATATATAAATAATTATCTGAGATTTTTGACAACCCTAACGACGTAAAATCCGGATCAAACTTAAAATCATTGTGGTTTCCAAGTTCCACAGAATTGGGAAGTGAAAATTATCTGGTGTGTTGGAAAAGTTATCAAAATCATTTTAGTATAAATAACTTTTCCCGATTTGGTGGAATTTTCGAGAAAATTAAGAAAAAGTAAAAACCGAAAAACTCTTATATATCTGGATCTAACAAAGTCACGAAATTGATTTGTACATTAAAATACTCGGCATAAGATACGCCATGAATGTACCTAGCATCATTATTTCGTATCATGCTTAGTTTAAATGTAATATTTTTTTTTTTCTAAATATCGAGATAAAAATTGGTCAATTTTCAAAAAACTATAACTCAAAAACTATACTTGGTAGCTCAATGGGGATACAAAATATTGCATTTAAATGATTATCTCTGTCAGCTTTTTCAAAAAAATGGGATGTCCGAAAATCGGGCTTCTTAAAACACTGTGCAGCGGCGACACAACCAACGATAACTTCTTTGGTTCGCTTCGTAGTCGCTGGCCTTTGAGTAGGCCACAGCATTTTTTCTTCTCAATTCTCATAGATATTTATTTTTCATTGTTTATAGATTAATCTACGTACTGAACTTCAACATGCGTTCCGTTACCGTCTGGAAGCTTGCCAATCGACCAAACTACGTCACCAACATCGACAAGCGTTTCCCCTACTCTGAAGTTCCTTACCTAGGAGAGTACGACTTGGTGAAGATACCTGCCTCCCTCAGCGAACTAATTCCACATGTTGACTACTGGGGCGAAGGTAAGGTCGTATCCGAAGAAGGTATTCGCGGCTTCTCGAACTGCTACAATGTCCATCATCAGTACCAACTGGTCAGCAGCGGCCCGGACCAAGACAGCAAGATACCGAACAGGATCCCCGTCCTCAGTTACACCGACTGCGACACCAGCGCCTATATCAAAGACGCCTCCGTTATCACCGTGACCGTCGCAGGAGCAATCATGACTAGCAGCTGTGCTAAGGACATCGCTCGCATCGTCAACAGGGATCACGGCAAGGTGGTCGTATACGGAGTGCAAGGTGACTCACAAGAGATCTCGGAGCTCGCCGTCGAATTGAGTAAAAAAGGCTTGACCCCTTGTCCTGGTGCAACCCTGCCTCGCGAACTTCAAGGATTGACGTACTATACTAATCACGTGGCCTTTCTAAATACTCACAGTGTTAAGGAGGAATGGTACAATTATGTCGTTAACAGTAACTATGACGCCGCTGTGAATATGGCCCAAACCTTTGGAACCGCTGGTGGTGAATTCATCAACGAAATTGTAACGAAGCTTATCAGCTCTGCTCCACGAAACGTCATGTCCCTCGCGTATAAACTGTGGACCTCTGGTGCTAAAGATATTGTTCGCAATTATTTCCCCAAGCCGTTCCAACTCATCGTCAACGAGGACGCTGTGACAATAGTCAATAAGCAATACCAACAGCCTTTGAAACTCGATGTGAACACTGACTCTTACCATGATAGACTCGCTTGGGGTGACCATAACCAATGTGTAATAACCAGTGAGAGACTGAGCTGGAAGCTGCTCCCCGTGTGGGGTAGAGACGGGGTCACGTTCAAACTGTTCAATACTCATCGCAATATGTACTTGAAATTGGACGTTAACGTGGACAACATCGGAGACAGAAAGGCTTGGGGCTCGACTAACTCTGACGAAGTTAGACATAGATATTATTTGGAGCCCTTGGTTGAAAATGGTACACTGATGTTCTTCATAATAAATTGTCAGTATAATCAAGGACTCAAGCTGGCTGTGAGTACGGATAAAATTGGAGACAGATTACTTTGGGGCCACAATGGCAACGTGCACAGTGAACATGAGCATGAACGCTACAGGTGGGTTATAGCAGCTTGGTAACCTTACCGGAGATGACGATGCTACCTCTGAAACCATATGAGCTGATGAAGCATCACTAACGATCCCGCCTTTCAACCGATGAACAATGAAATATATTTTTAAATTCACCATTTATATTGCTTTTATAATTCATATGATTGTATCTATAATATTATAACTTTTGCTTGAAGTAAAATGTTAAAAACATAAATACTGTGTTTGCTGTTATTGATTGAAATTCTAATTAAAAATAGCCTTTTGATCCCTTAATACATATCACACTGATTAGACAAACTAATTAGCAGTTTGCCAATTCTCTACTTGCCACCTTCCGCAAGTTCTCACGAAGATAAAAGCTTACAGCATGACAATAACTCTGCTGAAATGTTAACTGAATAATGTATTTAATCGTTGGTTTTCTTCAATGTATATATTTTGGTACTTTTCAGTCTCTTCTTCTAACAGTAGGTACTACAACCCGTAAATCATGTACTGTCTGAGCTTTTTCACAATAGCCTCTGTCGTCAATCTAATGGCGCTTAGCAATAAAAATCGGCGCGCGCGCCGTTGACCTGTACAATTAAAAAGCGGTCGTTTGTTTTTAGTATTGGTGCGTTAGTGATCGCGACAGTATACCACACTAAATACACATTACTTCGCGGCCTAGTTATTTGCTGAAAATAGGAGCGAGCAACATTTTTATAAAATTTTAAAATGATGGTTAAAATATTCCTTTGGACATTTCATACCAATTCCACAATACCGTGATGAGTGAAAAGATAGACTAGAATCCGAGGGTGGATGAAATATGATGTTGTTTGTTCCCTGGAAGTCACTTATGCTTCTTTTAACTGCCATGTCTATCGGGCAATCAGGCCAGAGCTTTTTTTTTTCAGGATGGGAAATCATCAAATGACTTCTCCCGCTCTGGGCGGAGCGGGAGAGCGTGTCAGACTTTTACTGACTAAAACCCACCCGTGTTCCATCAGTTGCCCATGTGCCAGGGTCACGGTATCTCTTTCGAACAATCACGCGACCCCGGCAGATCAGGCCAGAGCTTGAGTATTTTGCAAGTAGGAAAATAGAAAGCAAGACAGGCTTACGCGGCTCTTAATGTACCTTGAAAATGACACCACAGAGCACGATATATAGGTGAAATATGTTTTACTTTTACTTCAGAAATAATACTAATGTCTGGCTTTACTGTACATGCACCCTCGCATGGGTTAAAATGGATCGTCTATGTCAGCCAAACGGTATTTTGTTGAACTCATGTCCGTAATCTCCCCTACGTCATTGGTAAATAGTCCTCGTAATCATCATCATCTGAAACCCGAAAGATGTCTATAGCTAGACAACAGCTTCCCCCAAAGGGTAGGAGGTGTTTGCCAGAATCGCCACGCTTGGCAGGCGGGTTGGTGATTGCAGTATGGTGGTAAGGTGCATAGAAAATGCTGCTGCATAGTCTATAGTTAGTCCCTTGGTTACCTTCTACGACATCCACATGAAGTAATGGGATGTTGCTATTGTTTACGTCCGGCAACACACGGAATATTGTTGGTTAATTTTTTTAATGGAATATGTTTAATATATCGTGCAACTTAAGTAACACTGAGTCTCGTAGAACCGTAGCTGCAAGTCGTCACTACAAACATATGAGCTCAAAAATCTATAATAAATTAAACAAAAGCTTGCACATCTACCCACTTACAAAGAGCAAATGCAAAATGAAACTTAACTCCTGGTTAAAATCCCAAAATTATGATGAAACAGAGAAACTCGTGGAAGTGTAAAATACTCATCACCCCCTCACACACAGAACCACAAACACCCCTCGCACACCTCACTGTCACTCACCTACACACCCATTCACCCTACACTCACCACATAAACTCAACGTCAAAATACATCCCAAATCACACCTTTTATATTGTGTATTTTAGACTTATTTTTTGTTTTGTTTCTGTATTAATTATATAAATCTAAATTATTAAGCATTTTTCGCATGGAACATCATTCGATTCTGTATCTGGAGAAGGGCGTTGTTAGCTGCGCTACAGTTTATACTTTTGCAGCTACCATCGTTTTACTTGTCAAACGTGTCCTGTGTTATTTGTTCCGAAAATAAAAAAATTTAATTTAATTTTTTTAAGTGCTTGTAGTACTGTGTGGTTATGTGAATAATGTGATACTGTCGAAAAACCTTACCACGGGCCACACATTCACAAAAAATATAGTGTAACGGATAAGGTCTTATGGCTTTGATCGATACCTAAGCTATAAGACCTTATTCGTTAGACCATATTTTTATTAACGTTTCAGTATTAACCTCCTGCCGCACGTGACTATCATGCTACGCGAACGATTTTCTTTGTTCTTAGAGTAAATAAATTTACTGAGAAAAATAAAGGAGCTTAGAGGTGAATGCTGATTAAATAAAGCGAACAGTATTGTGGAAACAATATCGTTCGTGCTCTTTGCGCTAATTAAGTAGAACTTTTGCGGAAAGAGTTTGGAAAAATGGCAACTATTCATTGCTAAATAAGGTGTTATAGACCTTAAGTAGCAGCAATCTCTGTAGTTATTATAATTAAATTAAATCTTAAAATTGAAGCCATGGTGTACCTTTTAAACCCTCCTTAAGTGCTAAGGGTCTCGTCAGTGTAGTGGTAGCAAACTTCTTCGTATTCCATCTAATACAAATTCTTTAAGCTGTCTATAGGTTTTCGGTGTGGTCACGGCGTGCTATGTATTCTGGCACATCTGTGACGGGGGGTATCCCAGAGGCGGGTCCGGTGACGGGCAGCCGCGGCGTGTTCGGGGAAGAGTGCTTACGCGTGCCCGTGTTCCTGCCATAAGCGGCACAGGAGGACACCGTGGTGTTTTAGTGGGCGTCCCACATAACTGCGTACACATAACTGTATCACTCCTTGGTAGTAAAGTATGCATGTCCACGTTAAAAATACAAAGGGTAACCTGGTAATATTATGTATCCCACCTTTAAGAAGGTAGGTAGGTATGTTGGTTGTGGCATTATTGTTGCATAATTTAAGTTTGCATCCCAAATATGTTAAAAATTGACAGGCTATATTAACCAATGGTTGCCAACCCCTGTTCTCATAGATGGCGGTGCTAACGGGTCATGCGTAGGCGCATATTTATTGGTATCCCCGCGGTAGGCAGCGCATTCGTGGAGGCGCGGCCGGGCCGCGCAACCCCTTGTCTATCTCAAGAATAACAAAGGTATGTTACACTTTTTTGTATTTTTTTTTTCAATCATAATTATGTGCTTAGATTTATTGATTTGATTTCGTTCAAGATATTGCCCAATTTCCAGCAACAGATATGACTTGTAAGTGAGAATGGAAAATTTTCAATTTGTGCTCGATATACTGTCGTAGTTTTCGTCATAATCAGCCTCAAGACCCTTGGAGGTCCTATTTCTTAAACAGGGTAGCAAGTACATAAGCGCGTAACTTGTTACCACAGATTCAGCATATAATTCTGTAACCACCTGCGTTGAAATTTGCCGTCGATTCATAAAATAAAATTGGCCGTTCGCGTTCTACACTTTTTGACTGCGTTGTTGCACTTTTCTATGAAACTACAGATTTTGTTTGATAACCGACAAAAAAATTCTACACGAACCGGCAGTCATGTGCTGAACTCAGGGTTTTAGTTTGTGTTTCTGCCACCCTGTAGTTTCTGATTTGGCCATCACGCCTATACTTGTTTGTTAGTAAAAATAATAAATTTATAGTTTAAAAACAATAGTAAAACACGCTTTTATAAATGCACGTAAAAACCAAAAACTTAATCGTGGTCTAAGTTCATTACAAGACCTTTCTAACAAGTCCAAACACGGCTATGATACCATATTCCACCATGGAATGCCAGTACCTATCTTCCGGCTTCATCATCAGATCTTGAAACCTAATCGTGATCAAAGTTCATTACAAGGCTTTTCTAAAAAGTCCAAACACAGCTATGATACGATGTTCCATCATGCAGTTCCAGTTCATATCTTCCGGCTCCATCATCAGATCAGTTCGACAGTACCATATTATTGTATTGTCATCAGAACTACATACAGCTGCCAATTTTCATGACGCTACGATCCTTGCAAGATAGTTAAATTAGTTACCTTAGATTCCATTACATAGTTAGTTACATACAGGTCGACCTAATAAAAGCGTGTTAAAAACGAGTTCTATATAACTTTGTTCCCTCGTCGCAACTCACAAGCCTTGGACTCAAAATTACTTACAAAATGTTAACTTGGTGCTTTCCAAGAGCTTTAGCAATAAAAGTGTCGTGCACCTAAGTCAGGTCTTGAATTTCACTTGAGAGCGCCGTAAAGTTTCTACTAATGCTATGTGACATAACGGCACTTTGAACATAGGGGCAATTAGTTCCCGTAATTTTAAGAATGTTCACAGTCCGGTCTCAGTCTCAATCTATCAAATATAATAATAATATCTTAGCACAACCAACACACCGTTATCTGATCCCAAACTAGGCAGAACCTGTACTATGGTAACCAGACAACTAACAAAACACAGACTTATATATTTCTAAATACATACATACATATTCCACATAAATTACACCCAGACACAGAACAAATAATTGTGCTCAACACACAAAGATTTGTCCTGGGTGGGAATCGAACCCACGACCTCAGTCTTAGCAGTCAGGGTCACTAACCACTAGAATAACAGGCCATATAAGTTCCATACATTTTTGACATTTGATTTTCACCGACATGAGACTGCAACCAGATTTTAAACGTTTTTAAATACGAGAATTGGCCTTCAGGTGGAACTGCCAAGCGGGAATTGTCTCTTTGGCCGATTCGAATAGTATTTAGAATTCAGGTTAAAATGTTGTTTTATACCTAAATCTCGGCCTAAAACCAACAGTAGCGATACTGCCTGACAAAAGGAAACCAGAGCCCCATATAGACGTTCTGAAAAGTCTGTTTCATTGTTTTCACAAACTCCATCGAAAAGCTTATATCAGTCCTACTGAAAGTCGTTGTAGAAATAAGAAACGCTTTGTAAGCGATTGCCACTTGTCCTCAGGTTCTACGCCAAAAGCTTATAGCCTGAAAATTCTTTTATCCGAATAGTAAGAAATTGTCTAGTTGTTGACGGTAGAAAATGGAGGATAAATCAAATAACATTTATGTACGAACTACCCATGTTTGCAAACCAATAAATGATTTGATTTAATTTAAATCCTCAAGCGGTTTCAGACATTTTCAACAAAATTTTCATTCAATTTATTTCAACAAAATAAGTAGGTTGCTGACTGGTACTCAAGAAAAATGCATTTCATAGTTACGTATTTCCTAAAACTGTGTAGTATGGGGGTACAATCGTAACAGAAACTTATTACATAGGTTACCGTGTACGAATCCTTTTAATAAAAAAGCCACATAAGCACGGACCCTGTGGCATATTGTTTCCACAATATGTACCATTACGCGGATATCGCCCCTCGGTGCGCTTGTATTGCTTGCATCGCCACTATTTGCATCTGTTAGCATAAACAAACATTGTAATGTTGCCCTATCACTTAGCTTTTACGTAATAAGTACATGTAGTAGAACAGAAATAATGGTAGCAGCAATTTGCCTTTCTCTCAGTATTTCTAGCTTCACTATGAAACTTGTGGTAGAGAAACCCCTCTTGAAAATATTCCTGTTAAAAAAACAATGGCTCATTTGAAACATTTTATAACAAACCATCACGTTTGGCGCCTTGGCAAATCCCAAGCAATAAGAGGCGACCTATTACCATCAATCGGGCACGAATCTAAATAACGAGCTGCTACTGGAAGTTACAGATAAAACTTTGCCAAAACCGGGAATCGAATCCAGAACCTCATGCTTTTTTTTTGGGAGGGCGTGTCAGACTTTTACTGACTAAAACCCACCCGTGTTCCTTCATTTGCCCATGTGCCAGGGCCACGGTATCTCTTTCGAACAAATCTCGCGACCCTGGCAGGCATCGGTCCTAGCAGACCCCTTCAGTAGAACCTCATGCTCAGCTACTGTTGTTATTGTAGCACGAGGCTGACCGTTTCAGATCCTCATTAATTTTATAGTTTAGATTTCTGCATACGGAGCTAATTTGGAACACTAAAACAAGAAACAATTTTGACTTTGTAAGAAGTTTTAAGGTTAGTGTATTAATTGGTTGGCATTAAAATACGCTTGTAGTAAAACTCATTAGGTAATACATAACGATAATCTTTAGGTGTAGAACCTGTAAAACGATTACCGAAGTTCCGCAAAAAAAAGACTTATTTAGAAAGTACTAGCTGACCCAGCGAACTTCGTACCGCCTCAGAATCAATAAAACCCATATTAGGTGAGCTCCTACCAAGTTATGCCAACCTGGTACTTCGAAGACATAAAGCGTTTTCTAGCTATCACACACCCATGTTAGGTGAGCTCCTACCAAGTTATGACAACCTGGTACTTCAAAGACATATTAATAAGGAACTTTTTTGGATGATTTTTTACACCTTGGGTCCGAAAAACCCAAATATCTTACGGACCCCTACTTAAAAAAATATATATAGCCTATGTTACTCGCAGATAATGTAGCTTTCTAACGGTGAAAGAATTTTTAAAATAGGTCCAGTGGTTTTTGAGTTTATCCATTACAAACAAACAAACAAAAATAAAATTTTTTCCTCTTTATAATATTAGTATAGATATACCAATGTATCATCATCTTCATTATTCTCCTGCCCGTATCCCAATTTATTTCAGGTCGGCGCAACATGTCTTTTTTATTCCATATTTCTCTGTTAGTTATCATCTCGGCATTCACATCTTTTTTTTTACCATATCCTCAATTACTCCGTCCATATATCGTTTCTATATACCGATGTATGCTTAGGCTTATATGGTTTAGTGATTGTTTAACTATTCTGTCTGCTACGCGGTCAGTGAAAGTGTTAACCATAAAATTTTGTCCGGTAGTCCAATAACGTGAAGGTGTATTTTATCATATAATGGGTCTTGGGTCCTCCAACTGTTATTTATGAGTTCGAATTCTTGTTATTTTTTAGTTAAAATTACGCAAAAAGACGTCGCAAAGATGCTCTTCTAATCGGCCTCACAGCACGCCACTCTATTTAATATAAAAGTGTTAAACGAAACGATGACCCCAGCGATTCTTTAAAATTATTAAGCTGTTAATTAAACCGCCAAAATCTCAATAAACGAAAGTGGAATTTAAATGAAAGGATCATAGACTATTCTGTTTAACAAACAAATTGGTTTAGACACGGAGTCGGTCGCTAAAATTAATTATCATAGTTGCCAATTGCTGGCTGTCATCTCCATATAGACAGATGTGTTTGTTAGAAAGGTTACTGGAGCGCCCGCTACTTGCTCATGACATCTTTAGATGGCTTGATTGAGGAATAGGCCGCCTGGACGAGTCGACGACCTGGTTTCATAGCCTTGGACGCTCTAGGACGCTAATGTATCGTCAACATTGATTTATATTGCCGTTTATGAAGATCTATAGTTTGAATATTTTAATGTACGCACTACTCACTAGATTTTCGATATGGCGCTCTTGATTGATAGGAATTCGAGTTAATAGCCTCCAATAGACATTTTATTGGCCATACTCATTCTGAATTTTGTTTCATGAATTGAATGAACTGATTTGTAAATGTTCTGAAGGTAACAAACACTTGTATGAGCGATTAATTTGATCTAGATTCGAATTTTATGTTGTTCTGCAAGTTTATTCGATCGTATTAATATCTTCAATAGATTTGTCGTGCAGTTTAACACGATCCTCTTGTGTAGACTTTCTTACAGCTCTCATACCAAGATTGTATAATTTTCAAGGAGTTAGCTTTAGATAAGCACCCGTAATTTCCTCTGAAACTTTATTTTCTTCTTCATTGTCTTCCTAGGCAGCTATGCGGTGGTTGAAGGCCGCTTGGTTGGCGTTGCTGGTGCTGCCAGCTACCTGCAAGGAGCTGTCCGAGAGTCCTCTCCGCGAGGAGATCATACAGGAGCTGCCCCAAGCGCAGGATCCGGATTCCTACGACGACTACAACCCCTTTGGGGAGGATGAAAATGGTATATACATAAGTTTACTTAAGGTCATCTAGTTAACTGGTTCGTGAAAAAAAATCTACTATAAGCGCTTTTTAAGTTTATTTTTCTTATAATTTCCATAAATTTCAAGTCAGACTGTAAACTATAGTTAATTTTATTTATTGAAGTATTTATGACTATTCAACGAGGTAGAGCGTGACTGATAATTTTAACTCTACTTACTGTCCCTTAACTTAACTGTATTATACTACAAAAGTTTCGTGTCTGTCTCTTAGAAAATTTGTACAATAGTCCGTGAAACATCTTTAATTTATCTTGTTCCAGCAGTAATAGCCGAGAGGGATTTCCGCGAATCCGCCAGCAGTGAGTTTATTTCTTAGCTTACGACTTTGCTCCTTGTAACAAACTTTCTTAATCTCTTCAATGAAGTTTTCTTGTCTGAGCCTTTTATACCTTGTTATTTTGTGCTGATATTGAGCTTTGTTTCAGCCACACCGACCTACCGAAGACCGACGCCAAGAGGTATATATTTTATATTAAATAGTTTACTACGCTGTTAGAGCTAAATTATGAATTAATTATATTTTAATAAAAATGTTCTACGGTGGCATTTGTTTAATATACTGTGGAGATAGTTTTAGCAGTAAAATAATTAATACTAAAAACTTTGAAGTCAGATTAGATTCCATTTTACTACTTATTAATGAATATTATAACTAATCCTGCAAATAACCACCAATTTTACTAAATGTCCTTTCCGTGCTATCACTCCTTAAATGTTACAGCTGAAATACATTTTCTTGCAATTTTTGTCCCCAGTTCCAGCAAGTCCCAAGTGTGTTGACATCGGTCGCACCTGGTCTGAGGGAGAGAACTGGAAGCGAGACAACTGCACTCTCTGCCAGTGCCACGCCGGGCGAGTCAACTGCTCCACTGTGCCTGCTTGCCTTACCACTGGTACGTTTTCATTATCTTCATAAACTGGAAGCGAGACCACTGCACTCTCTGCCAGTGCCACGCCGGGCGAGTGAACTGCTCCACTGTGCCTGCTTGCCTTACCACTGGTACGTTTTCATTATCTTCATAAACTGGAAGCGAGACCACTGCACTCTCTGCCAGTGCCACGCCGGGCGAGTGAACTGCTCCACTATGCCTGCTTGCCTTACCACTGGTACGTTTTCATTATCTTCATAAACTGGAAACGATACAACTGCACTCTCTGCCAGTGACAAGCCTGGCGAGTCAACTGCTCCACTGTGCCTGCTTGCCTTACCACTGGTACGTTTTCTTTATCTTCATAAACTGGAAGCGAGACAACTGCACTCTCTGCCAGTGCCACGCCGGGCGAGTCAACTGCTCCACTGTGCCTGCTTGCCTTACCACTGGTACGTTTTCCTTATCTTCATAAACTGGAAGCGAGACAACTGCAATCTCTGCCAGTGCCACGCCGGGCGAGTCTACTGCTCCACTGTGCCTGCTTGCCTTACCACTGGTACGTTTTCTTTATCTTCATAAACTAGAAGCAAGATAGCTGCACTTTCTGCCAGTGCCACGCCGGGCGAGCCAACTGCTCCACTGTGCCTGCTTGCCTTACCACTGGTACGTTTTCCTTATCTTCATAAACTGGAAGCGAGACAACTGCAATCTCTGCCAGTGCCACGCCGGGCGAGTCTACTGCTCCACTGTGCCTGCTTGCCTTACCACTGGTACGTTTTCTTTATCTTCATAAACTAGAAGCAAGATAACTGCACTTTCTGCCAGTGCCACGCCGGGCGAGCCAACTGCTCCACTGTGCCTGCTTGCCTTACCACTGGTACGTTTTCTTTATCTTCATAAACTGGAAGCGAGACAACTGCACTCTCTGCCAGTGCCACGCTGAAAGAGTCTACTGCTCCACTGTGCCTGCTTGCTAAGGCAAGCGTACCAGTGGTAAGCCACTGGTACGTTTTCTTTATCTTCATAAACTGGAAGCAAGATAACTGCATTCTCTGCCAGTGCCAAGCCGGGCGAGTCGACTGCTTCACTGTGCCTGCGTCTGAATACTGGGAAAATATATTGTCAATTACATATCCAGTTTTCCCCTGCAAGTTTAATTTGTCAGATGGCTGTTTGAAATTTTGTTTATGACAAATTGGAGAGTTACGTCCAGCTACCATAAACCCTAAGTAACTAAACCAATTTATTCGCTTATATGCGTCAGTTCGGCTTAAGGGATACGACACAATTTGTAACTTTAAAAAGTTATAAGTGATTGTAATTTAAATTTTGTACACATATTAATAGTATTCTAACTACCTATCTCATTTCTACAGCTCCATCTCGACCAGTATTCGCCGGCGTATCTCCGCAGACGCAGACTCCGGTGCGCGGGTACTCTGGCGTGCCAGGAGAAGAGGGCCCGGCCGGCGCCCCTGGAGCACCCGGAGTAAACGGGGTCAATGGGGCCCCTGGGATACCTGGAGTCGCTGGTCAAATGCCTGATGTAAGTGTTATAAAGTAGAAGACATATAGCTGCAGGTATATAATAATGAATGAATCAAATAAATAATCTCTTTAATTAAATAATTATAAAATCTATCTATAATCTTAATTTACAGACCAATAAATAATGAGGAAATAAAAATAACAAAAAAAAAAGGCACACTACTTAAACTGGCGCCAGTATTTCTAGCCGCCGTTTGTATGCAGTTAATTTTAAAATAACATAGAATACTTTAAAATATTAACCGACGCGGGTACTTGATCTAAAAAAAACTGCAATAACACAGACATAGCAATTCCTTTTTTGTGTCTGATTCTTAAAAGTTGTTTTGGTTTAGGTGAACGCATACTTGGCTCAACTGGCAGCTTCAGCTGGAGGTGATAAGGGTCCACCATTTGACCCGTACCAGTACATGCAAGCTTCAGTCGGCACTCCAGGCATTAGAGGAATTCCCGGTAAGAACTACATCTATTTCTATTTTTTGATTCTAAAGGGAAACACTATGTATTGGATGAATAAGAAAATATCTTTCTAAATTTTACATTAAAATCGATTTTTTTTCTGACTTATTTAAATAAAATGGATACGATATACCTAAAGTCATAATTAGATAGACATCCTCAGGAATGTGTTTCTTCAAATCTTGAATTCAAATGTGCAGGCACATTGAACGAACAATCACAAGCTTTGGATTTCGTGTATTAGGTCCACAAGGACCACCCGGCCCGCAAGGCTTCCAAGGACAACGGGGCGAGCCAGGAGAACCAGGGCTTCCTGGACAGCTGGGACCACCAGGCGAAAGAGGACCCCAAGGACTCCCAGGAAAAGATGTAAGAATACTACTTACTAATATAATGTAACGCCACTTTCGAATAAAATTGAATAAACTCATATAAAAAAAATAACGGACACGTAACATTACCGGTAAACTAATTTAGGTCAATATATTTTGGTAATCTCTTTAGGGCGCTCCCGGAGAGGATGGTGAACCAGGTCCTTCAGGTGCAACTGGCCAGATTGGACCTCGTGGAACTCCAGGAGTACCTGGTATCCAAGGACTGAAAGGGCATCGAGGTTTCGACGGCAGGGATGGCGCTAAGGGTGAACAAGGATTATCAGGCGAAAAAGGACCAAGTGGAGTGCCTGGGCCAATCGGACCGACTGGACCTTTGGTAAGTCATTGAAAAGATTGTTTATTTATTTTATTTTTATGTGAATTAGGGAAAGATGTTGCAGGGAAAATATCATTCCTGAGTAAAAATATTCACTAGATATTAGTTAAATTGGTTCTACTTCTCAAAAAATCATAGTCATAACTAGACATGCAGATAGCATTATTTGTGATTTAAAGTATTATATATTATAAGTATTGTACAGTACACAGTTAATTGACTTCATGTTTTTTTTTGCCAGGGCCCTGTTGGTGCTAGAGGTGAGAGAGGTCGTGAAGGTTCTCCTGGGCCGCCGGGTGTCCGAGGTGTTGATGGAGCACCAGGACCTCAAGGATTAATGGTAATGGTGTTTTTACATCGACTGTACTACAGCTGTGTTCTTTTAAACTTCAGGAAGAGACAAGTTGAAATAGTTTTAAAGACACAATCTTTTCCCCTCAGGGTAATGTCGGCAAACCAGGCTCACCAGGATTCCCAGGTGCCCCAGGCATAAAAGGTGAACAGGGTCTTTATGGACCAAAAGGCAGTCAAGGGATGCAAGGACCACGAGGAGAAGCAGGTCGTCCTGGACAACCTGGTGAAGTAGGAGCCTCTGGTATTCCTGGTCGTGATGGAATCCCGGGTGAGAAAGGAGTGCACGGACAACCGGGAGCGTCTGGCCCACAGGGATTCCCTGGACCAAGAGGACTGCCGGGTATGGCTGGAGAATCAGGCTTGCCTGGTTCTAAAGGAATGCCGGTAAGATAATGACTTAATATTTGCTCATAGTGTTCACACACTGTGTATGACACAGATTTGTTTCTAGTAGTTGTAATTAATTGTAATAAACCAGCATTAAAATAAAAACCATAAACGAGGGCAATTAAAAAGAAAACTCTACAACTCTCTCTTAAAGTTCTTTTCTCACTATTTAAACTGTACCTAAGATTGCATCTTTTGAATTTCAATATTTCTTATTTATTCGTAATCTGTGCGCATGTTTTATACTTAGCCGAGTTATATAAATTAATTAATAGGCTTACAATACATGTTATACACATATTCTGTGACTGACTATAGGTAAATGTATCGCTGTTGGTTACCTACATATATAATAAAGAAAATATAAATAAAAAAATATTTTGTTTATTCCATCTGAAGTCTGAAGCTTATATTCTGTATACGTGAAGTATTTTTATTTTTAAAGGGTCAACCTGGTGAAAGAGGCCTAAAAGGTGATGGCGGAATCAGAGGAGAATCTGGTGCTCCAGGTCCACGCGGGTTGCCCGGTAATATGGGCACAGAAGGAAAACGTGGAAAGAGAGGTCTTAGAGGACCCGCTGGCAATACTGGACCCCAAGGCGAAAGAGGTTTAATGGGTATGAGAGGTCTTCCTGGCTCAGATGGACCGATGGGTGCTAAAGGTCAGCTTGGAGAGAGAGGAGGTGTTGGATTACCTGGTTCTAAGGGAAGCTCTGGGGACCCTGGTAGACCAGGACCGCAAGGTCTGCAAGGACCTCGAGGAACCATCGGAAGACCGGGAATACCTGGTAAGACTGGTCCTCAAGGTGAAAGGGGGATACCAGGAGCTGATGGAAGGCCTGGTGAGCAAGGATCTCAAGGAATACAAGGACCACTCGGTTTAATGGGAGGGCCTGGAGAACGGGGATTGCAAGTAAGTAAATAAGATGTAATTTTATTATAAAAGTAATTCTCAGATTTTTTGCATCATACATCTAACTTCTTTTCGTATTCAATAGGGTGAACCAGGAAAAGACGGTGACCCAGGCCAGGCGGGACCTCACGGACCTAAAGGTGATGCTGGGCGAGATGGTGCAACTGGTATTCAGGGACCTCAGGGTATCGCTGGACCTGCGGGAGAAAGAGGTCCGTCAGGCCCTGCAGGACCCACTGGATTCCCTGTAAGTATTTCCTCACAATGACATTATGATTCAGCATTCACTGTCCACATACATTAACTATCCAGTTATTACAGTAATTGCACACACCAGTACAATTTTTTTTTTTTAGAAAGACTCAGTACACACAAAATATAAATAGTGTATTACTTTGCTTTGCTCACATATTTTGCTGTAAAAGTATACACAACATATCTCTTTTTATATGACTCAGATCTTTCACTCGTTTGTAGCTAGAACAACACGTCCAATTAACAGTGTCCAAATTCCGTAGCGTTAAATAACCGATTTATCTTTTATCCAGGGTATGCCAGGAGCCGCTGGCTTACCAGGTTCACCAGGAAAAGAAGGAGAACCAGGTATGGCAGGACCTTCAGGGCCCCCAGGACAATCAGGGCCTCGTGGAGAGAGAGGCTTTACTGGAGATCGAGGACAACCTGGTCAGCCGGGAAGCACAGGAGAGAAGGGAGAATCTGGCGCTCAAGGGCCTGATGGACCACCGGTAAGATACAATAAATTGAAATACAATCAAGTCTTTTATTTCTTCGTCAGTTTTCAAATTATGTCCTTAATTCATCAAGTCAGGATATAATACCTTTTTCAGCATAGGTACTGAGCAGACCATTGCATGGAAAACTATATTTAATTTCTTGAAAAGAAAGACCAAAATAACATACACTTTGGCCACTGTCGAGCATACATCAACCTAAAAACATTTCAGTGCTAGCCATTTTATACAATGAAACAAAAAATATATATACTGAAAATTTCGGGAATCAAGGAAGTGACACAACATTACTATTTAAAAATGTATTTATTGCTTTTCGAAGTATTCTCCGCGAAATTTGACACATTTTTCATACGATGGAACCAATCATTGAAGCAACCATTCCATTCGGAATTCGGGGTCTCCAAAATGGCCGTTTTGTAGGTGTCCACAGCTTCAACAGGTGATGAAAATCTCTGACCACGCAATTTATTCTTTATTTTAGGGAAAGTATAGAAATCATTAGGGCTTAGGTCTGGGCTGTACGGCGGATGGTCTAATAATTCTATGTTTTCCTGCTCTAAAAACTCTTTTGTTCTGTGGTGTGAGAACTCGCATTGTCGTGATGGAGGATGATGCGGCGGTTGCGGTTCTCTTTACGGAGTTCAGAAACGACCTGCGGCAAATAAATACTAGCATACCATTCTGCATTAACCGTTCTTTGTCCCTTAATAGGAATAGTCGCAACATGGCCGGTTTTGGAGACAAACGTGGCCACCATTTTTTTTTGCAACACTCCGTGAACGAACAATTTTTGTTGGCTTTAACTCATTTTCGAACACCCAAACTCGTGACTGGTTTTTTGTTTCGGGTTCGTACGCGTATATCCAGGATTCGTCACCTGATACGATGTTGTATACAGCATTTGAGGACCCTGCGTGGAATCTTTCGAGAGTTCTGACGCACCAAGTAACGCGAGCCGCTTTTTGCTCTTCACAGAGCGAATGCGGTATCCATCGGGAAAACAACTTTTTTACACCTAATTGTTCATGCAAGATTATTTGTATTTGACTCATGTCATTGTCTAAAGTTGCCTGAATTTCGCGGTATGTCACATGTCGATCTTCTTCAATCAGCTTACGCACAGCATCACAGTTTTCTTGGGTGACTGCAGTTTTTGGACGACCTTGACGGGGATCATCACTGAGCTTTGACACATCCACGTTGAAATTCAGCAATGCAGCGATAAATTGTGGTTTTGGATGGGGTTTTATCACCAAATGCAGAAATCATCCGGTCAACACACTGTTTTTGTGTTAAACCACTTCGCATAAATCATCGCTCTTGAATTTTCTCGAGTCAATTCCATTTTCTGAACGACTAAACAAGTTTGACAAAACCTTGTGACAAGACCGAGAATCTTTTTTAAAATAAATAAATGGTATTCGATTTTTAAAACCAAGGAGTTTTCAATTAAAAAGATTTTAATATGACAGGAACAGTGGAAATATTCCATTCCCGATACTTTTAGTGCAGCCTATGTATTTAATTGTGAGAGCCTGCCAGACTCGAATTTAAAATTCAGTTCGACATGTAAAAAGAGGGCTGCATGTTATTCTACCGTATTGGCATAACAAAGAAATATAAAATGTTGAGTCGGCAAAACAGAGTCTGTTTGCAGTGAGCAGTCTAATTTCAGATTCTTTTTCTTAGATTTATTAAACAATTTTTTCTTAGTATTATTTAATTTCGTAGGGTCCCGAAGGTCTCCGAGGAGGTAAAGGTCACCCAGGATCCCCTGGAGCGATGGGCATGCCTGGACAACGAGGACTAACTGGAGCACCAGGAGAGAAAGGCGATAGAGGCTCTGCAGGACCACCCGGCAATGATGGATCACCAGGTCAAACTTTTTTTTGTTTAATATACCACCATCATTTAAATATTCAAGAATTACCTTGCCGAAGGGGCAGGTCAACAAAGCAAAAAATATGTAATAAAATATGTTATTACCACAGGTCGCCAAGGAGAACAAGGTCCGCAGGGTCCAATTGGTCCCGTCGGTCCAGCAGGAGAACCCGCTGAGAGAGGAGAACCTGGATCACCTGGTACTCCTGGAGAATTAGGAGCCCCTGGTTCCCAAGGAGAGAGAGGGCAGCCTGGTTCTCAGGGTTCACCTGGTCTTTCGGGTCCACCCGGCCTTACTGGCATGCCTGGTCTCAAGGGTGAACGAGGTTACGGTGGTTCGAAGGGACAACAAGGAAATACGGGAAGTCCAGGTAAGTTACTTTCTAGTCTGGAATTATCCGTAGAGTTATCGCGCCTGCTAACGATGAAGTTTTTGATTTTATGTTTCAAGCAGTAGATGCTAATATTTTAATTATTTTTGGTAAGGTGTGCCCGGTGAATCCGGCCCACGTGGTCTGCCAGGCTTAGTTGGAGCCAAGGGTGGTCGTGGTGATCATGGACCGAAAGGAGAATCAGGACACGTCGGTTTGCCCGGAAGACCTGGAGATTTAGGACCACCCGTAAGTACATTAAATATTGAGGATGATACTAAAATCAATCAACTCTACATTTTTTCACTAGCTTCTGCCCGCGACTTCGTCCGAGTTAAATTTCTTGTTCCCTCGACCCTTCTCGTCGTATCGCTTACCCGTGCGATTTTCCCCGTTTTGGCAACATTTTTCATTATAGCGTGATGTTATATAGCTTATAGCCTTTCTCGATAAATAGGCTACCCAACACAAAAATAATTTTTCGATTCGGACCAGTAGTTCCTGAGATTAGCGCGTTCAATCATACAAACAAACAAACAAACTCTTCAGCTTTATAATATTATATATAGATAGTATAGATAGATATAGTATAGACTAAACTTTGTTTCTGTGTTTAGGGCCCACAAGGAAGCACAGGCCCAGCAGGTGCTTCAGGTATCCCCGGTGCTAAAGGATCGACAGGTGATTCAGGCAGGCCAGGTGCTCCAGGTCCAATGGGCTTGACTGGTCCTCAGGGATCTGAAGGACCAAAGGGTGAAAGAGGCAGCGAAGGTGAAGCAGGCTTGCAAGGTCCCAGTGGTCCACCCGGAACAGCTGGTGAGAGAGGCCCAGTTGGATTACCTGGCATTGTAGGCCCGCCTGGACCACAAGGACTTCGAGGCGCTCAGGTATAATTATAACATATGAAAAAAATAAAATACTAACCGCAAAAAATACAGTTATAATTTAATGCTATTCTATAAAGGCCCAACCCAGAATCCCTCTAATACTTGGCGGTATTGGAGGGGCTCTTGATTGTTTCCTTGACCAATGCAACCATAGATCTTCAGATTTTCTTCAGTCTCATACACGTTACTTTGAAAATTTTAAAAACCTGCTTTATATTTTTAGGGTGAAAGTGGTGCACCAGGCAAATCAGGAGCTGACGGTGCTCCAGGACAATCTGGAACTCCGGGTCTACAAGGCCCACAAGGACAAATGGGAGAACCGGGTCCAGAGGGGCATCCGGGCAAGCAAGGCCAATCGGGTATCGCTGGAAGACCTGGTGATAAGGGACCGCTTGGACCTCCAGGCCAATCGGGTCCAGGGGGACCGCCAGGATTACAGGCAAGTCTATATTTCTATTAATTTTATTCTTTAATAGCAAAAATATAATTTCTAATAATAAAGCTGTGAGTTAGTAACATCTGTTCCTAAAACAGAATAACAAATGGTACATTTTTCCTAATTCCGTTTTAACTGAATAGTAGTGCCGACTTGCCATAACCGCTTTGAAAGTCCTTTAGGGGGTTCTAAGCATAAAACGTAAATGACTCTTTTTAAATGTCAAATACAAAAATCCTACTTGAAACATGAGAAATATCATTTGGACAGATTTTCATTTCAACACACATTTTGGTAATACAATTGAACTTTTGTTATTAGGGACCACCAGGCCCATCAGGACCTTCTGGGCCCACTGGCGAACGAGGACCTAGGGGTGAAAACGGACCACCTGGAGTTGATGGGCCTCAAGGACCTCCCGGCAAGATGGGACCTTCTGGTCTTGACGGAACCAAGGGAGAGCGAGGCGAGGCAGGCGCAGATGGAGCAAAGGGCCACGCTGGCTTACCAGGTTTACCTGGAATGCTTGGTGCCCCAGGAAGAACTGGTGAACGAGGGTTACCTGGGCAAATGGGACCACCTGGAAAGGATGGAGACGTTGGATCACGAGGTAACTTTAACAGATAGAGCTGATCCGCATTAATCTATTGAATTTCAATAGGACAATTTTATATGACACTGGTTAAATCCAATGTGCTAGTATTTCAGGTTCTTAAATATGTTAGCCTGTCAATGATGTCAGTGAGATATGACACCTGAAGAAGAAATCTCAACCAAAATCTTTTTAAGGAACTCCTGGCCGTGACGGAAACCCTGGTCTACAAGGTCCCCCAGGAGTGTCTGGAGGCCGTGGACCTCCTGGTGAAGCGGGTAGACACGGAACTCCTGGACCTGCCGGTCCACCTGGACCCCCGGGCCCACCTGGAGAGGGTTTAGCTTATGACGCTGCTGCCTTAGCCGCCATGTTACAACAAGGTCAGTGAAGTTTGGCTAACTCAATTGATTTGGATATATTGCTTAGCTCCAACAATATCTTTATAGACATTAAACGGGTGTCGATTAAGTCGAGTTTAAGAAAAATACCTACTGACTCATAAAGACGATTGTTTGAAGAGATTTTCTACAAAGCCGAATTATTTCTTCATTCTTGTTTAGTATATTAGTATCTGTATTTGCATTTTACGATACCTAAATTCTAGTGCCAATAATTTCTTAAATTTTCTTATGCTTATATTGAGAACACTGCGAAGTTCTTGCCTAACACACTAACAGTAGGAATAGCTTTCAGTTTGACAGTTCAACAGCATTCATTGCGTTATTTACGTTATAGAACAGATAAATTTGTGGAATAAATGAAGCAATGGATTAGCAATACCCTACAAAACGATTAAGATACTAATAAATATTGTGTTGTTCGCAGTTACGGTTCAAGTTAACTTACAATTGGCAACTGTAACTCCGATACTAATTGTTACCTATCCTACATATGATATACTAGCTTCTGCCCGTGACTTCGACCGCGTCATATTTTGGCTCCCCTGACCCTTCCCGTCACATGGAATTGCCTACCAGTTTTCGTCCATTTTTTGTTGCTGCTCCGCTCCTTTTGATTGTAGCGTGATTTTATATAACCTATAGCCTTCCTCAATAAAAAGGCTACCCAACACAAAAATTTTTTTTCAATTCGGACCAGTAGTTCCTGAGATTACCGCGTTCAACCAAACAAACAACCAAACAAACTTTTCAGCTTTATACTATTAGTATAGATTGTAAACAGAAGCTACTGGGTAAACCTTAATGAATAAACAAATTATTAGCAGTCGCATAAAACGCTTTTCTCTTCAAGATCTATCAAGTTTCTATAGTGAATTAATAACTAATTTTGGCTCTAACAGGTTCCGTAAAAGGCCCAGATCCATTAGGCGACGACCCCAACACACTTCCTCCTCGCTTCTTCAAAGAAGACATGACAGCTGCTGAACGCAAGGAGGTTGTGATGAAGGCATACGAAAGACTGAAGGTGTCTCTTGACAAGTTCCTCAAACCAGACGGTTCTAAGGAAGCGCCAGCTAAGACCTGCGGGGATATCAAGTATCACCATCCTGAGTTTGAAAGCGGTAAGAAAGTGATTTTTTTTACATAAAGTTGTCTTTATCAAAACTCATGCAAAAAAAGTATACCTTGACAGTATAAGTACGCCTAAAATGCCTGAAACATGGTTGCTGTATAGCCAGGTCTGGACAAAGGCAGTTCTACTCAGGATTGTCTCTTATTTGTTACACGAGAGAAACCTAAATACCCACTTTTTGAGGTAGACAGTGACAGCTAGCAGAATCCAGCCAAGGCGCAAGGTTAAAACCTAGCGACTTAGGAGCCAAAATTCTTCTCATCCGGTTTCCGCGGAATTTGTTTTCCTTGAGTCACCAGTACCTAAATCAGACCGAAGTGAAACTTGCAATATCTTTTCGTTTCTCAGGACAATACTGGATCGACCCGAACGGCGGTGACATCAACGATGCGATCATAGTGCATTGCGACCTAGAGACAGGCAGCAGCTGTGTGTTCCCGAAGCCGATGACGTCACAGGACATCGCGTATGACGGCCAGGAGCATGAGCCCTGGCTGAGTGAGATAGAAAATGGATTTACGGTGAGTTTTGAGTTTGATTTCCTTAGTGTTATTGGCAGATACAACTATGAGTAGCCTTATCATACCATAGCCTTAGATTGTTTATTCTAATCAGCAGTATTATGTCATGCATTATGGTTAGAAACATTGCATTAACAAAAAGGTCAATTTTAGGTTCAACCCTTTAAATTTACATTATTTATAAATATCACTTTGAGACTTCTCCCTGTTACTGTTGATTTCCACCCTCTGAGGTTGTGATTGTGAACCCAGTATAATTATAGTAACAGATTCTTGAAATGTCTCAGTTCAAAACCCCTTCATCATTTTCTAGATTACATACAAGGCCGACCACACGCAACTCACATACCTGCAGCTGATGTCTTCGAAGGCAGTCCAGAACGTGACCTTCCACTGCCGTAACACCATTGGCTACTACGACCCGACCACCAACAACTACAGGCGAGGCATCAAGTTGTTGGCCTACAACGACGCGGAGATCCTCCCGAAAGCCAACAACAGGCTGCGGTATAAGGCGGTGTTGGATGAATGCCAGGTGAATTGATCTTTTGAATTTCATAAAAGACTTTAAGTTTATGTATATGTAAAAGAAAAACAGACCGCAGCTTTCAATACATAACAAATCATTACGCCTTGTGTTGTGTGCCCGGTTGGGCAGTGGTGTACCTATAGTACACGCACATTTCGCCAGATATGTAATAGGAGCGAGCTTATTGCCAACAACCGGGCACAAATTCAGCATCGAGACTGCTACTGAGAAATTCCAGATGGAAAAACCCAACAACACTCTGCCCAACCTGGGAATCGAACCGAACCAGGACCTCATGCGCAGCAGTGGCCCCTAGAACCAACAAGCGTCTTCTACTATACATTGGCCGGGCGTTGGTAAAAGTATGGAATTAGTATGTCCTATACAATCTTTAACTGAATTAATGTAAATTCTGAAAGTGGTTCTGAATGGTTGACGGAATCAATTTTTGTATTTTTTATATAGGTAAATGTTATCCCAAAAATAATTAAAACTAGGAAAATAATAGTCTCACTTCTCACCGAAATGAACGATGTACCTACTACACGTATAAGGGTCTAGTAGGTCCTGCCGGGGTCGCGTGATTGTTCGAAAGAGATACCGTGACCCTGGCACATGGGCAACTGATGGAACACGGGTGGGTTTTAGTCAGTAAAAGTCTGACACGTCCTCCCGCTCCGCCCAGAGCGGGAGAAGTCATTTGATGATTTCCCATCCTGAAAAAAAAAAAAAAAAAAAAAAGGGTCTAGTAGGTATTTAATTTTGCCATAAGTTTTCTTAGACGAAAGTGCCATATTTACGACCACGGGTAGTTACTGTACTTGCAGACTGTACGCCGCAGGCTCCATCGTACAGAAACTCAGTGACCTGCGAAAAACTGATTACCGAACACCCGACAAAAGGAATTATCTAAAATAGTACATTATGGTACAAGTGTGTAATGTTGGTGATTACCGCTGAGGCGCCATTGAGACCCGAGCCGTCAGGTGAGGGTCTTAAGAGAGCCGAGGACGGTAATCATCAATACACACGTGTATCATACGACGTTTTTCAACACACTTGCGAGGAAAAAACAAATATGTATTGCATAAATCGTTTAATTATTAAAACAATTGGTGAATGTACAATTTTCAAAACGATATTGGATTGTTTTTGATGGCAATTTCACAGTTTGTGTTACATTGGTACTTGCCACTTCTTTAGTACCTTCATTTACTTCTTGTGTAAATGTCGGCGACAAAGGTAAATCATACAAATTACTGGAAGGAGAGGGCACCAAATAACTCACGCTAGTAGATGTACATGGTTGTGGTTCGGGGCAAAACTTTTTTGCCTTTGGCTCCAAATTAATGGCTTGCGTTATTTTGTCATTGATTTTTGCTTTGTTATGAATTGAGTCTTCTATGTACGATTCAGCGATTGCGTCAGAACGCCATCCACCATGTCGCTTCAAAGTTAGTATATCAGCCCCCGAATCAGCCAACATTGTAGCCGACGTTCTTCTAAAACTGTGTCCAGTGTAAAAATCGGCCTCAGGCAAACCTAAATACTTCGCTATTTCTCTTGGCATATTACCAAATTTGTTAATACCGATTGTTTGTGCAGTACATTTTCCTTTCTGAAAGTTTTGGAAAAAGCGGTCATTCTTTGTTTTTGTTGAACGGAGATCTTGGTATTTTTTCACTATTTCACGAAACGTTCCTTGGATTGTAAAAGATCGTGGAATCTTGGTTTTAGTCTGGGTAATTTTGACAAGAAGCATATCTCCGTGGATTTCTACATCTTTTGCTGTAATATTGTACAGCTCTTGTCGTCTACAAGCACCAGTAACACCGAATATTAAGGCAACCTGCAAAGAAATCAATTAATTAGTTCTAAGAAATTATACTAAAGTTACACACTTGTATATTGTAGATTCGTTTCGATTAAAAATATGAAACGTACCTTTGTTGCTAGATACTGACTATCCGGAGCCTCATTCAAAAACTTTTCAACGTCGGCTGGTGACAAAACTTTAGATTTCCGACCAATATATCCATCCGAGCGTCTCTTCAAAAATGCCATCAGGTTACAGTACGTTTTGATATCAACACCATGTTTGAGCTTAACCATGCTTCTTAACATGGAATAGATGCACCACAGGGAGCTAGGTTTGTATGTATTGGCGAGTTCAGAGAAATACGCCAAAAACACATTTTCAGAAAATGACTGGGTTTTTTTGTTGCTCTTCCATTGCAGGAAACTATCGTAAGCAGCTAAATACTTTTCTCTAGATTTTGCAGGTATTAGGCTTTCGTTTGCATTTTGTGCTGCATTTAGTATTTCTGGCGGGGTTAAATCAATCAATTGTTCATCTTCTGTACTAAAACCTGACATTTTTATAATTATTTACCACACAGCAACAAATGCGATACAAACAAAATATGAAAATTAGGGGAAAATTGGGAAATGGCGCGCAATTTTTTTTTTTTGCACGCGCCAAATGTAAGTTGATTGATTACAGCCATACAGCCTACTTCAAAATGATAATTTTTGTGATAAAATGCAAATATTTTATAAGAAATTATTGTGAATTATAAATAATTTGATAATAATAAATGTTTTTTCGTCTTAATTAGGGACACATTTATTTATTTCAAAAATGTAAATAGATTTTCGGTGGCATAAAACCTCTTTGTTGTTACAAAAAAAAAAAAAACTGTATTACCCGGTTAAATTGAAAATGCTCTGTTTACTCGCATATAATTTGCAGTTAGGTACTAACTTAACTTTGTAGGGATCATTCTATTATGCACTAGTGTGTAATATTATTATGCACGTGTATGTTATAGTTCGGTTTATGGCCCTAAGAACGATATAATAAGGCTCACTTTACGAGCAAGTGTGTTGAAAACATAATTAATCAACTACAGACTTTTAGATGTTTCATCGTCATCTCAAAAGAAAGGACGTCAATATTAATGACAATTTTGTCCACAGCACAAGAGTCCGAACTGGGCACGCACCATCGTTGAGTTCCAGACTGACAAGCCAGGGCGTCTGCCACTGCTGGATGTGGCCGTCAGGGACGTTGGTAGACCACACCAGATGTTCAGGGTTGAGCTCGGGTTGGCCTGTTTCAGCTAAACGATACGAAAGTAAACTACTACGAGATTCGAAAAAATCGGCAATACCGGCTCACGTTTGATTGGACTTCTGAATGAAAACAGTTACCCCCATATATCAACTGAAAGTATAATCAATTCTTTGATCAGCAAACCAGCTGCTTAGAACTCTTGCTAGTTGTTGACGTACATAGCAACAGCTAATCAAAGAAGTTAACAACGGATCAAATTGAATAGGCTTTCAATACCTGTATGGGGGAAAATTAATGCCAAAAATGAATTGATGAATACTTTAACTGCCCCTTGCATTTATATATCTACTTATAATTAAATAACAGTTTATTGTTACGTATAGGATCTCAAAAACATTGCAATTTATAACTTTTAAGAACACAGAATATTTGCTTTGTACAATAATATTAATTTTGTGCAATTTAGTTAGGAGAACTGCCATAATAAGCATTTATTATAATTACTACACAAAGCCAACAATGTACCTATTAAAATAGAATAGACAATTAAACACATAATATAAAAAATAATAATAAGTACTTTAATAATTATAATGTTTCCTATAATGTGATTCACTATTAATAAGACAAGATTTTATTAAACAATTAAGTACTTAAATATAAGTATTATTAGGTCGTCACAACATAGTTTAATAATATAATAATTATTTTAATGATTTAATTTACTAAGGTCCTCTTAGGCTGTCTACGTGTACATAATGTAAATATCCTTATTTTAAGTAAATGTCATGTGATTCCTATATTCGAGTTTAAGGTAGGTCTAAGTTAAACTAAGTTACTATTATTTACAATTTAATAAATATTCAATTACCAATAAGAAATTTATAAAACAATATTATTAAAAAATATTACATTTATGAAGCAATTTGTTTGTTTTCTACAAAACTGTTTTTCCCGCTCACAAGTGCCTCCAATGTCCATTACCTAGCGTAAGTAAATATCTCATACTCAAAATAACTACCTAGCTAAACAGAAAGTAAGTTAGAAACAGTTTGTAGAAATAAGCATTACCTTTGTACATATTTTTCTGTTCCTTTCTATTTGTCTATTTATATGTGTGCATAAATCTTATACCTTTAAATGAGCAATTCTTGTATATATATATATAATCTGAATCTCGGAAACGGCTCCAACGATTTTCATGAAATTTAGTATACAAGGGGTTTCGGGGGCGATAAATCGATCTAGCTAGGATTCATTTTTATACAATGTCGTTTTATTCATGTTTTCAATGACCAACTTTATCGATAGTCAACTTGAACATAAACTTATTATTTTAAACACAATTTACCATAAATACCGAGCAAAGCTCGGTCAACCAGATATTGGTTAAATAAATAAATAAAAGTATTTTATAAAAACTTTTACGTAGATATAATTGCTATCTTAAAACATTATTATCTACTCTCATAGAGTCTAATTCGATAAATTTCTAAACGAGTTTACACTTTATAAACACAATACCGAAATTTAAAAAATAGAATCATATTACAAAAGTATTTCTTCAACAAAATAATGTTCTACAACATTTTTTTACGAATACGATACAGGACAAATCCAAGAAGTTAATATCACCAAAGAGTTTTTTAATTCCAACATGTCAACAATAAAAACACTTTAAAAAACCTCACGTGCTTCGCCACGTTTTTGAATAGGGTATTTAGGTAGGTATAGGTACTTATTACCTAAATATTGGCACACATTATATTTCCCACCCTTGCATTCCTAAATTAAACCTTATTGGACACTCGAGTCGCAGGTGTCCTTCCTCATGCAGGTCACGAAGGGCGGTACATTGCAGGTGCACTTGGTACAACTGTCTTCGACGGTGACTTCATCGCCGACGATCAGCGTCGTGTTGCCGAAGACGCACGAAGCCGTCAGGTTGCGTATGTTTAGACCACGGACTACTTTGGTCTTTGAAGTCTCTGCAGGGAAGAGAGAAAACGTGATTTTTTTGTTGGGTCTGGAAGTAGCAACAGCTAAGCAAATTGACCACTTATTTCAATTTTCTATGTCATTTCATCCAACTGACGAAAATTACAGTTGAGATTTGACTTTGATTTGTTTTTTTTTTTTGTGATGGCCGTTTTGCGTGGATGTGACGCATGTTTTCCCACGCCTATTTTTTATTTTTGTATATTTCTGGTCTTTCTGTGCATCATGTTTGCCGCAAATAAACGTATTTTCTTTCTTTCTTTTTCTTTAGATTTACATCTATGGATATTATAGTTAGTAGTCATTTGAGACACTTAATAATACACTTCCATGATAAATTTCCATGAGACAAAATAATGGGCTATAAATTCCAGTACTAAAACTGCGTTTTAAAATAGCATACCCTAGACCGAGGAACTCTGTTTTGAACTAAGAGTATAGCTGTATGGTGCTGATGACGCACAAATTATTACCAATAGACATAATATGTCAGGTCTTCTCACACATGACTAGTATAATCAGTCTATTATGTTCTCACTGCTAGGAGCTACCTTCTCTCGGTAAGGAATGGGCAATTATCCACCACGCGGGCCCAATGCGGGTTGGTATACATGGCTATTAACTTTAATATATATAAAGCAAGGTACCAAAACTTACGGCACTCAAATCCAATAGGACATCCGCGCATATTCCCGGGAAACACAGGCGCACAGTTTTGCAGCAAATCGTTCTGGTAGTGTATCTCGATGCCACAGTTGATGTCTCGACAGTAGGCAGAATTGTCAGTCGCATTGAAGTCCTTGGTACAGACACACGTCTTGCGCGTGTTCTTTGGCTGGTACGTCTGCCCCTCGCGGTACGTCTGGCCATCGACTTCGCAGGTAGCCAGCTCGGCTATTGCGTCTTTGCCTGGAAAATATAGGGTAATCTGCAATCAGCAGTGTTATTCTGTAATATCTCACCGTGAATACTTTAGTAAAAATGAGGTTATTGCCATTATTGACCCCTCACTTGCTCACTTCATCTTCACTTCACTTCATCACTTACTTCAAACTTTCAAGGTATTTTTTTTTTACAGAATGGTACTTAGGAACAAACACACTGTAATTCTGCTGCAGTAATTGTAGACCTATGTAGATTCTGTAAAAATCTCAAATATCGAACTTGCGTGGAGTGAGTGATCAGTGTCATCCCATCATTCTACTGTTGCTAGGGATTGACAGCAGTAATGATTAAGCACTTGAATTCGATTTGAAATACTATAGAATGTTGAATAGAATAAGGATAACAATGTTGATGTTTGCTTAATCCTTAGCATCAGTGGGCAGACACTGACAGCTCATTCCACGCTCACTTCATCTAAGTTTCCAGAGTGAGTTTTTTCAGAATAAGGCAGGTTATTCGGTTTATTTGCAAAATATTGTAAATAAAAAATAAAAGAGTAACGGTGGAGTTTCTTGCCCATTCTTCTCCAAGCGAAATTACCTTTTGAAATGGGCAACTAGAATCATTTCTATTTTAATGTAAATGTTGACGTTCAAAAGTGCGTTCTATGTGCCTATCTATATAATATAAAAGAAAGTCGTGTTAGTTACATTATTTATAACTCAAGAACGGCTTAACCGATTTGGCTGAAAATCGGTGGAGAGGTAGCTTAGAACCAGGAAACGGGCATAGGATACTTTTTTATCTCGTAAGAAGATAAACATACTAGAGAATGGGCAGCAGCGTTCTCTATGCATTTTACCACCGTACTGCGATCGCCAACCCGCCTGCCAAGCGTGGCGATTATGGCAAAGCCCCCCAAATTGGGGGAGGCCTAAGTCCAGCAGTGGACGTCTTACGGCTGAAATGATGATGATGATGATGAAGAAGATAAAGCTGAAGAGTTTCTTTGTATGTTTGGTTGCATGCGGTAATCTCAGGAACTTCTGGTCCGAATTGAAAAAGTCTTTTTGTGTTGGGTAGCCTATTTATTGAGGAAGGCTATATAGTATATAACATCACGCTACGATTAAAAGGAGCGTAGCAGCAACGAAAAATGGACGAAAATTGTCAGGCAATTCGATGCGACGGGAAGGTTCAGGAAAACAAAACTTTGACGCGGACAAAGTCGCGGGCAGAAGCTAGTTTGAAATAAATACTTTGACTTTGGTGGCAAACGCTAATCAACTTCTACAACGTTAACCTAATTACATATAGGAAAGCAGTAAATTCATGGTTCACGCACAATTAATTTCGAATGATAAGGTGAAATCGAAAGTAACTCATTACCTACGTACTTCTATTGTTGTTCGAAGACCTACTAAAAAGAATGCTTAAAGACCACGAAAAGTATCAAATTTCAGATTGCCAAAATAATACACAAAGTTGAGGTCATCACATATTGGCACATGGTTAAAGAAGTTGCCATTTCCATAGCCGGGTGTATTTCGCAAACAAAAGGCAGTTCTCTCGATGTTTTAAATATATATTTATGCAAACAATACATATTTATATAAACAACCCACGACTTTACGAGTCACGACCTAAGTCAAGGTGGTCTTCTTGACAAACCTGCTATCATTATTAAAGTCCTTATTAATATGAAAATTGATTACGATTTAATGTCACAGATGTTGCAATGATACAACAGTTTCGTTCGTAATTGCGGAACTTTTTATCAGTAGGAATTGGTTTAATATTCATAGTTAAACAACATTCATTGCGTTATTTACGTTGCTGAGCCGAGAATTTATTCGAACAAATGACGCAATGGTTAAGAAATAATCTTCTATCCCATTCACATTCTGATAAATTGTGCGTTTCGCAATTAGGGTGCAGATTATTGAAGAGTTCATTAGTTAAGGTATTAATCTAAAACCCGTATTTGGATATCTCTCGTATTCAGTTACGACCAGCTGCCTCTCACAAAGAGGAGGCTTGTATCCCACAACTGGGATGTTCCCAGCGCTGGGCTGATTATGATAACATTATCTGGCTAGTAATAATATCTGCCTCATAGGCCACAGCATATACCAACCAAAAAACACGAAAATTGGATATATGTTTCGAGTCATCGATCCATCAATGGACAGATAGAAACACGTTGTGTTCTATAAAGTAATATCAATAACGTTTTATGAGTACATAATAACGTGTTGTGTCTTTTTAATAAGCACCAGCGTACCTGGAAGTGGTCCATCGTCAATAAAGGTTGACAATAGCTCGTTGACAGTAATCCTGCCATTGCGTCGATCTTTACGACCGCTTATATGGAGCTCCCTATTGTCTGCCATAGTGTTAAAGCTATTAAAGAGTGTGTCATCTAAAAATACAACTGATTAGCAAGCAATTGATTTGTTTTGACAGGACAGGTGCATAGTTTAATGTTTATTGAAATCTAATTACAATTGATGAACTCATAAGTCACTGTTTTTTCTTTTGACGAGGCCATAGATTCAGTGGTAATGGTTTGGTATCTCTTTATGGGAGACAAGCGGATGTTTGTTTACGGTAGGAGATGAACAAATTAGTTAGTGACGTAATTTTTAAAGCATTTGTCTATTTTCCTTGTGAGTATTGAACTTTTAAAAGCAATCATATTTTACACTAGCTTCTGCTCGCGACTTCATCCGCATTCCATTTCTTGTTCCCTCGACCCTTCCTGTCGCGTCGAATCGCCTACCCGTGCGATTTTCCCCGTTTTTGCAACATTTTTCAATACTGCTCCGCTCCTCTTAGTTGTAGCGTAATTTTATATAGCCTATAGCCTTCCTCGATAAATAGGCTACCCAACACAAAAATAATTTTTCAACTCGGACCAGTAGTTCCTGAGATTAGCGCGTTCAATCAAACAAACAAACAAACTCATCAGCTTTATAATATTAGTATAGGTAATAGTATAGATAATTATGCTACTGTGCTTCATAATCATCTAATAATGTTCCCACTGCTGGGACACAAGCCTACTCTCTACGAGAAGGAGTGGGCAGTAATCCGATGTTTGCCAGGTTCGTGGAATTGTTCGAAAGAGATACCGTGGCCCTGGCACAGGCAACTGAAGGAACACGGATGAGTTTTAGTCGGTAAAAGTCTGACACGCCCTGCCGCTCCACCTAGAGCGGGAGACGTCATTTGATGATTTCCGAGGAAAAAAATACGAGGAATAGGAATAAATTACCAAATAACTAAATTGAACTATCATAGCACCCTATCAAACAAGACCCTTGCGCAATAAAAACTATATCGTCTCATTTCTTATCAACTCCTCCTTAAATTCCAGTCACATCTGCATCCATTACTAAAAGCAAATATACGACACTTAAAACACTAGAACACTTACCACAAACAGTTCCAGTGCTACAACACGAGTCTACCTCATAGGTGTTAATACATTGCTGCTCCATATCGTTGTCGAAGATCTCAACACAGTCGACGGCCGCGCAACTGAATTGTGGTTCTCCGGAAAACACGCTGCAACTGCAGGCTTGCGAACACGGGTTGCTGATCAACGATTGTGGTATCGGGGATCTGTCACCGTAGGAGACGCCTCTGGAATAGACAATTACGTTGGCTATTTAGATGGGAATGCTACGTGATGAAATTTGTTAAGACTAGACTGAATTGGCGCCCTTTATTTGAATAGTGGAGAATATAAGTCAGGTACCTAGTGGGTTGTTTTATTTATTTTATTCATTTAGGATCTCCAACAAAAGATACACAAAACATTGACTCATAAATAAAGAGTACCTAACATCAGGTATTAAGTAGGTGTACTCCTTCACTTATAGGATACCACAGCATGCACAATAGAGTTAGCAACTAATCTAACCAAGTTAAAATATTATAAGTAAAATTTGGTAATAGTTTACAAATTACTAAAGGACATGCATTAAAAAGAAAAAAATGTAACACTTTGAGATACTTAGATTAACTTAACCTCTCAGTCCCTGAGATACCACATTTGGTATGTAAACAATCGTTTTTTAATTGTGTCTGTAATTACGGTAATTGACCGGTTAATTAATTGTTCGGTAAAGCCCTGACGAAGTAAGGAAACTGAAAGCTTAAAGATCTTTTACTTAGGAAAAGTGGGAAATTTGAATTAGACTTGCATAAGAATAATCAACCTATAGTTTTCCCACTGCTGGAACACAGGCCTCCTCTCTACGAGAGAGAGTGGGCCATAATCCACCACGCTGGCCCAGTGCGGGTTGGAAGATGTCACATGTCTTCGAATTATTGGTCATAGGACATGCTTGTTTCCTCACTGTTTTCGTTCACCGTTTTGAGCGCAGTGGTGATGATTTTTTTTTTACACAAAGATTGGCGCCTGCCTGGGTTCGAACCTGTGACCGGCAACTTGTAAGTCGGGGCCGTTACCACTGGGCCATCACTGAATTAGACTAGATCTGGTTTTAATGACTTGTTGCTCGACACATAAAACATAAACTAGATAACAAAATCTGAATACTAATGCGTAACACTTTCCCTTTTACAAGCCATTTTCTACATAAAGTATCTATAATACAATTTACAAAATGTCGTGGAAACAGTAAAGAACCGTAAATTGTGAGATAGCGTTGAATTAAAAGCAGAGTTAAAAGCAAAAAGATGTTATTTCCGGCTCCTCGTAAATTTTATCGCGGTCATAATTTTCACACCGAGATAGCCCTAAAGATATAAAAGAAACTTAATTTTTTTATCCTAATTATCAACCGCTTTTTCACTGGGTACTGTATCTACTGAACGCTTGGAAGAAAATAATACCGTCTCCGAGGTGTAGAAACCATCTAACAGGCGGTGCTTAAGTACATCCGTAGATTTTTTCAATGCAAAAGATAGGCTCCGAACTGTGTAAGCTCTGGATGTATTGGAAATAGAAAGCAGAGCTCTCTAATAATAAGTGAGTGCCCTGAGAACGCTGATAAAAGAAAATACAGAGACAAATCACCATCTGCTGCCTTTCCCCAACTATGTTGAGGTTGGCTTCAACTCTAACCGGAAGCAGTTGAATACCAGTAGGTATTTTACATGGAGCGACTGCCCATGTGACCTACAAACCCAAAATAGGTATACTAGGTAAACAATACCCCGTGATAAACTGTTTGTCAGATTTTCGGGTTTCTGACGATCCGTTACGACTGTCAAAGAAGAACGAATGACAGTCGGGCCTAACGGCATTACGTACTTTCCAAAGCAAGGAGTGGTCTGGTCTTGGTATATATAGATGATCACCCATCGATCACACCATGCGGCTATATTTTTTTTATCCCTTTTGGCAACTGAGCTGATATCGACTATGCCTGCCAGCGTCACGTAGTGCCGGCACCACAGCAAGATGAGCCGTCGAACCTGGCACTTTGTGGTAGTTGTTATTTGTTATTGTTAGTAGCTGAAAGGACGAGACAAGTTGTGATACTTATCTACAAAATATTAATAATTTATCATACTACTATAAAATGACACAGATATACACAAAATTATAATTATTACACAAGCAACTACACACCAAACTACATTTTTAGATCATTGTCATTCAAACATTTTGATAGGACTTGGATTAATTTAGGGGAAAAGTTAGTCAAGAGGGAATGGAAGTTAGTAGGAAGCGTTATATTAATTTTGGGAAGCATACGGTACAAATCAAAAGATTGTTTTGAGTTTGAAGGACATGAAAAAAAAATGGTCTAGAGTACCATCATCAAGACCGCATTCGCACAGAGAACTGTCACGAACACAGATCTTGTTCAGGAAGACGGGACTGCAACAGTGACCGAGTCTCAGTCTACACAACGATGAAACAATTCTTTTCGACAATTTAGTACATTTAAAAAATCAAGGTTTCCGATGGATGTCGGGTTGCATACTGGCGTAGTACGCCCCTTTAAGCTTTGAACTTTTTTGTTGCGGCTATAATTACTTAGCTATACAAATCCCAGAATACATTCAACATTAAATAAAGCTTACTAGGTACCCGAAAACCACTCGAAAGTTCAAATAATAAAGTTCTTTAATTATCAAACTCATAAAGTTGTTCGATCTGTTTTAAAACACAGTTAATTAAAAAGTTAAGGCGTGTAAACTGGGTAATCAATACACAACTTTATTTATTGAGAAACATGACGTAATTTATAAATCGTTAGATTTTATGGCCATGTTAATTGGCTCATCGAGCGAGCGAGTGTCTGGCATAACCCTTCGCATCTTACTGGGCAAATAGTGTCTTGATTAATTGAATGAAATTAAGTATCAGAACAGATAACGATTGACAAAATCCTGCCAGGGTCGCGGATTTTTTCTAAAGAGTTGCCGTGGCTGAAAGTATACGGGACCCACCCCTGTAGTTCGTCAGTAAAGTCTGACAAGCTCCCCCGCTCCACCCAGAGCGGGGGACGTCATTTGATAATGTCCAAAATGAAAATGATTTATTTTTGAAAAATTAACCAACCTACTATCTAACATAGAATTTACTTTAGTCGTGAAAAAAGTTGTAGCTTTGAATATAAATTGTATAATTATTATGTGACCAGTATAGGTTTTAGCGTCTAGTGCCTAAGTTTTCTTTTCTTGACACCCTAAACGTAAGTACGTTACTTTTAATATTTGCATACTGAAAATTGTACCGTGTGGTGCCGGACGTAAAGAATAACACCACCCCATTTCTTCCCGTGGGTGTCGTAAAAGGCGACTAAGGGACTTACTAGAGAATGGGCAGCAGCGTTCTCTATGCATTTTACCACCATACTGCGATCGCCAACCCGCCTGCCAAGCGTGGCGATTATGGCAAAGCCCCCCAAATTGGGGGAGGCCTAAGTCCAGTAGTGGACGTCTTACGGCTGAAATGATTGATTGATGATCATACCGAAAATTTATTCATGTTTTCTAACAACGGTCTTGTTACAAACAATCAAAATAAGACCAAACAAGCGATATATAACTATCTCACCATCTTACCTTATATTCAGTTATATCGTAAGAATGATTATCAATGATTTATATCTTTATACAGGTTAAAATTAAATAACTGGCAATACTTTACTCACGTGTTGGGCAAAAGAATTAAATTAAAAAAAAAATTTTTCTTTATTCCAACTATATTCTGAACTTTAATTTGTTTCATTTCATTGTATTTTTTAAAGTTTCTCTTGATTTTATTGTTAACTAGCTTCTGCCCGCGACTTCGTCCGCGTTAAATGTCTTGTTCCCCCGACCCTTCCCGTCGCGTCGAATCGCCTACCCGTAAGATTTTCCCCGTTTTTGCAAAATTTTTCATTACTGCTCCGCTCCTCTTAGTTATAGCCTTAGCCTTTATAAATAAATAGGCTATCCAACACACAAAGAATTTTTCAATTCGGACCAGTAGTTCCTGAGATTAGCGCGTTCAATCAAACAAACATACAAACAAACAAACTCTTCAGCTTTATAATATTAGTAAAGATTACCTAGTAAATCAATTAGGCAAACCATGTCAGCGCTGTGCAGACCTTCAAGTGATAGTGTTCACTGTAGCTCTATCTATACTTACTAATATTATAAAGCTGAAGAGTTTGTTTGTTTGTTTGATTGAACGCGCTTATCTCAGGAACTACTGGTTCGAATTGAAAAATTCTTTTTGTGTTGGGTAGCCTATTTATCGAGGGAGGCTATAGACTATATATCATCACGCTACAACTAAGAGGAGCGGAGCAGTAATGAAAAATGTTGCAAAAACGGGGAAAATTTATTCCTTTTGAGAGTTTCCGTTGCGTGCGCTGCGTAAACGGTTAAAGTAACGCAAAAATCATGTATGACGGAATTGTTCCTTTTAAAAAGTTCTAAAAAAAAGTCCGCGAGAGCATATGTCTATCTTTTAAGGTTGACTCACTATAACTCAAAAGGAGCGAGCAGCAACGAAAAATGGACGAAAACTAGCAGGCAAATCGATGCGACGGCGACGGGAAGGGTCAGGGGAGCAAAAATTTGACGCGGACGAAGTCGCGGGCAGAAGCTAGTACAAAATAAGACTAAACTCTCTATTAATATTTATGAGACCTAGTAGGTATTGGAGTGTCATAATAAACAAATATCAATAATTCGGCATATCTAAACTGTCATCAGATCAAGCGCAAGGTCGCGGTATTTTCCTGCGCAGGCGACGACGGCCGCGACAGAGGTCACCGTCTTTTTGTTCGTTTAAACTGCTGGGTGCTTCTGGGTATTCCACGAGGTCAAAAGTCGGGTGGGTGCTTATTTACTCTTTTATTATGTATACTTAGTGGTATTGTTGGACTTTTTTGACGTCTTAAGGCTATTTGGTCTGATGAGTCAGACCAAAGGTAACGCGGCAACCGACGTGAGCAAGGACTTCGTAAAATAAATTATTTTTATGTCTAAGGTAGCAGACAATCTGCAGTCAATTAAGTCTTTGTCAGTCGTGTTTCTGAATATACTTATTTCGGGAACAGAGTCTTCTCACGACTTTATAAAGCATATTGACACGTTTTGTTTTAAATTCGAAATCCACACACAGGTAAATTACTAATGGGTAATGGCTGATGTTTGCGTTATGCTTGCGATCAGGTGCTGCTTGTGCAAACTGGTCGTCATGCTGACCATGTTTTTAAAAAGTCCTGACTCTCTGTCCAGTTCGAATAAACGACTTTTGATTTTGCGAATTCATGACTCAGGTCTAAAAAGACTTTACAAATTAAAGTAAATTAAGCTTTCTTTTACAGCCCTCTTATCGTTATCTCATTCTCTACTCACTTATAGTAACACATAGTGGGATCAGGATGTAGATCAGGGCAGGTGAAGGCTTCGGGACACAACCCTCCATCATCCCGAGCCACCGGAGTGCAGCCTAGCTCGGTATAGAAGCTGGCCATATCGCACTCGCCCGCCATATCCGTGGACACCGCGCCCAGCACTGGAAACAAGGAAGTCACCGTTATTACTAATTTTTTATTTATTCAAACTTACAACTAGCGTATTAATCGCATTTGTAAAAGGTTTCCGCTGATAAATAATTAAATAAAAAACTAAAAAAAGGTCAGCACAAAGCCGGCCTCATAATTAGTGTACAAATATGACCTATATTTTTAATGATCAAACAATTTTTTAGCGTTTAAAGCCTTGTAGTCATTAGCGGTTAAATCTCACATGTTTCTGTCGGTCAGAAATATTGATCTAATCACCTACACCAAGTGAAAAGACGTTGACATGTCAGAAAATACAACATGATCGATTAAACAGAAAAAATAATCCTAATCAATGAAACAAACAGTTTCGGTGAAGAAGATTTTCCCCAAACAGTGCTTAAGCCGAGAAACAATAGTACTTATTGAATGAGTTTCATCGTAAAGACTGTCATCCTCACTGGAACATATGGCATCTTCACACTATCCGACTAGTGCCCTTTTGCTACTTTATTACGGGTGACTGCGGCGAAAACAAAATACAGAAAGAAAAATTGTGTTGTAACAACTAATGGCACATTCTTCATTTCCTATCTATCTCACTCTCTCAGAAGTCACTCTCTTTTCTAGCCATATCATCTTTCACACAATCTACGTATCTAGACACGCGGTAGCGTGTCAAGCCAAGTTCAAGTAACAGAACTGGCGAGCAGCACCGTGTGTATGTATGTTGTAATATTACACGAACCATTTGGAGCCACTTTTGACCCCCTCATAACTCAAAAACTGTTTCACATAAACGTGTCAAATTTGGCTCATATAGTGAAACTTGCGAGATACATATATGCTCTAAGTTTCATAAACACATCTCAAACGGTTATTTAGATATTAACGTCCAAAAATCGTCATTTTTATCAGACTGACCTATAGATCAAAACTCTAACCCAGTTCCAGATGACCTAGAAAGTTCAAATTTGGCATGCAGATAGGTAATTAGGTGAATATAAAGGAAGAAATCAAAAACTGATACATTTTTATCATTTTATTAAAAAAATCACTTAATTGATTCTATTAGGAACACTTATAACAAAAACCATTTGGTATTAATTTTGCTATAAATAAGTACCTACTAATAATTTATGTACAAAAAGTAATGATATCCCATCAAAAACATAAATGTGAAATGAGAGCCAAGTTCAATAATTATGATATATGCCTTGGTTGTTGACTTCAATGACAAAAGAAGTGAGATCTAAATGGGTGCCAAGTTCAAACATCATTTCTTCTTATAACTTAAGACAATATATTGTAGCCTAAGGTCTGACTTGGCTAGTTTTCATATACGAATTATAACCACCCTCGCCCTCGCCTCACCCTTGCCTTCGCAAGTTCTAAACCTGTTACTTATCGGTTCTTATTTTATTATTCCGAAAATTTGACTTGATGGTAGAAACTAGCCATTGAACATAATAATTCGTATATGAGAACTAGCCAAGTCAGACCTTAGGCTACAATATATTGTCTTAAGTTATAAGAAGAAATGATGTTTGAACTTGGCACCCATTTAGATCTCACTTCTTTTGTCATTGAAGTCAACAACCAAGGCATATATCATAATTATTGAACTTGGCTCTCATTTCACATTTATGTTTTTGATGGGATCTTTTATTTGGTCTTCCCCTACTGCAAAGTCATACCGTGATAACAAAAATCTAAATAATCCAGATAGGCTTAAAGGCAGGAATGGCATCCATAAAAATGACATCGTGAGGCTGACAACAATAATTATGGAATTCCACCACAAACTTCACGAACCTCGTAATTATTTTAATGAAATGTGTTCAGTTAGAGTTATGCTCAACAAACTGAAAGTCAGCAAAGTACCTTTTAATTAATTAATAACTGAAAATAACTTACTCGGTTCGCAACTCATTTCTTGGCATAATAATGAATAAATGAGGCATCAATATGACGCTGTTAATAAGTTACACACTTAGGGCGATTTTCACAAAAGAAGAAGAAGAAGGTAGGTACCTATGTACAGTCAGCAAGTCAATTAAGATCAATAGATCGACAGCTGCCGATTTATCTTCTTTTTTATTCTGGATGAGAGATCATCTAATGACGTCTCGCGCTCTAGGGGAAGCGGGAGGGCGCGTCAGACTTTTACTGACTAAAACCCAACCGTGTTCTTTCAGTTGCCTGTGCCAGGGCCACAGTAAATCTTTCGAACAAATCCGTGATCCTGGTAGGGGCGGATTTATCTTGTTACCCATAAAACTCACCGTAAATAAGGTGAATTGCGATTGAAACAAGCTGTCATTACCTACCTACCTAGTGCGTGAGACAACACACTTTCAGCTCCTACACCGGCTACACCTACTTACGTTTTCACTGTGTTATTTTTTACTGAATAGATCGGCTGATCTTTAATCGAAACGCAGTAATTGATGGTGACATTAACATGTTTTTAGCAGCGGTTGCCTACGTTATTTCTGTGTTCAGCAAAAACGAATCGAATTTGCGTGACATTGACATGAATAAATGAAATCAAATCGAATCAAATGTTTTACACCGCACTTACATATGGAACAGCGTAAGTGATTCTCTGGTCACCATAATCAATGGTTAGTCCATTGATTATGGTGGCTAAAGGAACTAAACAAATATTACTTACTTAATATTTTTTTTTGTGACGGGCCTGTTGGTCTAGTGGTTAGTGACCCTGACTGCTATGCCGGAGGTCGTGGGTTCGATTCCCACCCAGGACAAATGTTTGTGTGATGAGCACGATCATTTGTTCTGTGTCTGGGTGTAATTTATCTATAATATGTATGTATTTAGAAATATATAAGTATGTTTATCAGTTGTCTAGTACCCATAACACAAGCTCTGCTTAGCTTGGGACTAGATGGCGTTGTGTGATAGTTGTGGAATATTATTATTATTATTTACTTATCCTTTATACATAAATTATAATAATATATTATGTATGACTATCATTAACCGTTCTTGGTGGGTTACGTAAATAAAAAATGTAAAGCAATTTTCTAAATTACTTGTGCCCTAAATTAGGAACTTATCTGTACTTCTCAAGCCACTTGTTTATTTTCGGTCTCAATGTGTATTTTCGTACCACTTGCTCAAAAAAGTGACATTCTATGCCACAAAACGCTGACATAACAATAGTCATTTTTAATCTGTTAAAAACAGGGAAAGAAAATTGTACTGAATTTCATTCATCCTCTAGGGGGAGAATGTGATTTAAATTTGGAATACTTACCGAAATTTATACTGAACTACATCTGTGTTTACACCATTGAGTTTGTATATAAAGCATTATACATCTTTTTGAAAAAGGAATACGCATTTATTATGCAGTTATGATTGTTATATAAAATTACGAAAACCGACGAGGCCGTATGGGTTTGATGCCTTTGCTTTTCCGACAAAAAAATATTAGTCTAGGAATTTGCCGCGTTTTTGTTTTCTTCAGATACATAAACGTTAAGTTTATTTCAATTTATTTTTATAAATAAGTTAATGTTCTAATTTTACTTTTAATTGTCATTATTTTTAATAAATGCTTATCTCATATTATTATTGTGTTAATTTTTTCGCAAATGGTACGAAAAGTAGAGTATTTTCCTCGGTGATAAAGCTGTCTTAGTCTTGGGTGAACTTAAATCCCTCGCTACACTCAGGACTCGTCTTAAATCCCTCGCTTCGCTCGTGATTTAAGTTTTTAACACCCTCGCTACGCTCGGGAGTAAACCTCGAGTCCTTCGTTACGCTCGCGATTTAAATCGTCACCCGCGACAGAAGACACTGCTTTATCCCCTTGGTTAATAATCTACTATTTTGAACTCAAACTCAAATCAATTTTTTCAATTAAACCAGGCACTACACGCGCTTTTGAAGTGTCAATAAGTCAGAAATAGAACCTAGTTGCCAATTCCTAAACGTATGTAGATCTCTGTGGAGAAGAACGGGCAATAAACTCCAAGGACACTCTTTTAACACGTTAACAGCCAAGGCTAAAATCAGAAAAAGTCAAAAAATATACTTAGTGTCGCTTTAAATAGATTATTTATTCCATAAATACATTATTTATTCCAAAAACATGGCCGCCAGGCAGCAACGACATGTCCAGATTTTGTATGCGTTGTCGGTCATATAGTCCGACAAGGCCTGAAAGGAACAAAAAGTGTCGGACACATAGGCAGTTATCGTGTTAAATCAAGATAAGATAAAATCCTGGGTAAATTATTATAGTTGCTTCTAAATGTGAGAATAATGTAAGAAGGAGAAACAATTACAAATATAAGATTAAAAATAAGCCCTGGAATATAGGAGATGATTATCGAATGAATAGAAACTAGCTATTCGGTATAGAAAATAAACACGAGATAAATGTGATAATTAAACAGACTGCATTTGTTATAGATCAATTACATATGTATATCAACAACGCTATGTATATCAACAATGCTGATAATAATTTAGAGTGTGTTCTGGAAAAGCTGGCTAGGATCCCCCTCAGGCTGAATGGATCGTCAATTTTCACAGAGTTGCTATCTATCTAGAATCAGCTGGATGAGAGAAGCCTCATATAGGTGAATGCGATTTAAGAATATTCTGCCACACACCTTTTGTATAGGCTAATAAGACTACTAATACATTCAACGGATTCTTAGGATACTTCTATCAAGTTGTGCCAATCAAAAAATAATATTGGCATCGTATTAAGAGGTTTCCTGGAGTGTAAATACCTATTCAGGATCTAAGGGTTTTTTTTTTTTTTTCAGGATGGGAAATCATCAAATGACTTCTCCCGCTCTGGGCAGAGCGGGAGGGCGTGTCAGACTTTTACTGACTAAAACCCACCCGTGTTCCATCAGTTGCCCATGTGCCAGGGTCACGGTATCTCTTTCGAACAATCACGCGACCCCGGCAGGCATCGGTCCTAGTAGACCCCTACACTGCTGCTGACATCTCTATGAGGCGCGCGTGGAACACTGCGCGCCGTCGACCTCGACCCGAGCTTGGTCCTTACCGGGCGGCGAGCTACCCATTGCTCGCCACCCGCAAGCTCGCGCCTACGGTGGCCGGGAGTCCGCAATCGACTCCCGACGCCCGGGGCGTCTCCTCCTGCGGCGGCTAGGGACGTGAGGGCGCAGAGACAGCCACTCCCTCACGCGCCCCGCCTCCTCCTTCGCGAGCATTACTGCTTCGCAGAAGGAGGTGACGGCTTCCCATTCCCTCTCGCTCCGTACCATGGCTCGCACCAGGGCCGGACGCGAGAGGTCGCCGCCGCCGATCGCCTCCACGAGGACACGGTGGTGCCCCGCCCAGGCAGGGCACACCTCCACCGTATGCTCCACCTTGTCCTCCAGACGATCCTCGCAATGGAAACACCCGGAAAGGGGTAGTTATCAGATAGGACATAAATGGATTGCTGTACCTATATAGCTACCTACGTATCTAACAGTACATAATGATGAAGTTCCCCAACCACACGCATCTGTTTTAAGTGGTTACAATATAGGTTTGTGGTCGGATTTAAGAAATGGATAGCAGGTTCTCAAGTTCCTCGAAGTAATCTTCACAGGTAATATCTTAAGAGTTATAGTTTACAGTTTAAGTAATTAAGCCTAGATCTATTACTTTAAATTAGTTATTTAGAAAATTTCCCCAGGATGTTTCGTAAAAATATCTAGGGGGAGAGGACTTGAAAACATTTGAAGGCTTATGCAAAAAGGTACACAGTAAGGAAGTTAAGAAATATACCTACTACATTATAAGAAAGAAAAATAAAAACAAAACTTACTGAGCATCACAAAACCGATGACAGCCTTCATAGTTGATTAGTTTTTCGGAATAAAAACAATCAGTTAAAAACTACACTTTTTTGTTTACACTGTTTACCGTAACAAATTCGTTGGTAATCAAAATACACGCGCGGCTTAGACGGTGGTTGATTACGGAATGAGCCACACTGCCACAGCATGCCGATCGAGCCTGCGTGTGCGCATATCGGTTGTCCCACTATTATGATTCATCGTATCTATCATTCATGTGATTATAGATATCTGATACTGGGTTACCTTCTAAATCATTTGTTTCTGCATTTTAACTGAAACGTATGTTTTTGAAATATTTTCTAGTGATTGTAGCAAGCCTGACGGCTTCCTTATTCCTGGAACCATGAATCTTCTAGATTCTCTTTAAAAACTCTATGATTAGTTCATCTTCCGTTTTCAAGTGCGAGAGATCCTCGTAAAAGCAATAGCATTATAAGTTTTACATATTGTTCCATCGGTAGCAATGACCTCGCTCAAATCTTGACCGATATATTCCGATTTTTTGTAGTGAAACCTTCTTTAGCGGCGATGTGCACTTTTTTGTAATGGGTAAAAAATGTCAAACTCGCGTCAGGACACGTGACCTGATCGAAAATTCGTAAGACGGACGGAGAGTGATTTTTCTGAGAGAAACTTTTTAATGTAATATAAATTGTCATGTTTGTGTACGATAGCGCAATAAATAAATATTGTATTCTACCACATAAATGATAGTACTTTTATACTGATAATTAAAGCAATTCGTGCAAAATTATTCCCTAACCATTCCAAAATATCAAAAATGCACAACGTTAATGTTCAAGTTTTCACTTCTGCCGGCACTCCCGGGGTGCAACCCGTCGTTTTTTTTTAATGTGTCAATTGATGTCCCCAGAAATCGGTGATACCAAGATGTAATAGAAATCACGAGAAACTGATCAAAAACAGGATGAAATCAATAAAAATTAAAAACCTTTTATGCACACAAAACGCTTTCCTGCAAGTAACTTCGGCGTGACCAAGTCAATGGCGGTATAAACTTAACAGGTACGCCACCACGGCCGGCGTCACATAATGATATGCCAACTGCAGGATTATAGCTCGCCAATTTCGAAAAAAGCCCGATGTGTCATTTTGTCCGTATCTGTCATTTTGTACGTACTTCCCCTATGTGCAGTATTGGTTTTGAACATTGTTGTTAATTTTTTTACGTTTAGTAGGTATACAATTATGATAGTTTTTGAGCGGGGTAATCCCATATCACGCAGTACCAATAGCATTTTGACAATTCAATAACATTCATTGTATTCACGATTGTGTTATATTTACGCTATTGAGCAGACAATTTTTTGAATAAGTATGTGAAGCATTGGATTTGCAATATCCTTAAAAATGAGTCAGATGGTGATTGAAAGAGTGTTACACACGGCTTAACGAGGCACCATGTAAATACTCGCTGTATGGTCTGTATGGTCCCCCATCCACGGTTCAACCGTGGCAAGCGTTGCTTAACATAATCGATCGACCCGTGTGGTTATTATGACTTTGCCACAAGCCTCTTTGTCTGCTGCGAGATAATAGCTGTATATTATGTTGAAAATATTTCTGACGGCCGAATTGATGAAAAGTGTGCAACAATAATTATAAACAAGTGCTCACGCGCATCAACAGGCACTACATTACCAATGCCAAAAACTAGTATTTTCAAGGTTTCTGCGGATATCATACTTATCTTCTATTTGGCAATACATAAAGACATTGTATGGACAATATCTCTAATACTGAAGTGAATCGGTCGTGATAGGAAAGATAGCATCAATATTCTACTTGAAAATATGGGTCGGACTCATACTATTTTATTTTGAATGTCCTTCCTAGATAAAGATTTACGTAAAGGTCTCCGAGACACTGTTTATTTAGTTAATTCACTTTAGAAGAAAATTACCCTAGTTAGTAAAAAAGTATAAAATGTTCTTATTCAAATCACTCATTAAAAACAAAGATAAAAAAAACCTCCTGAACAAAACTCTACAGGATTCGTAATTCATAACCGTATTTTTTCGAATATTAAACACGATTTAACTTACCTATGTAGTTGTTTGACTTGGGGAAGTTGCTTTCATAAAGACTATGTAATACATAAATATCGTTTATTTATTTATATTTTATAATGTTACAGTATAAATAGGTAATGTTAGTGTTATTTCACATGAGGACAAGGACCTCGTATTCGGCGGAGCTCCTCTCTTCACCATCGAAGGGGTAGTAACAGGTTCCGTGACTAGGCTGGATCTGGAATTGAGAATTTAATATCATCACTTGATGTCTTTTGTCATGGATAATCATGGACCAGCCCTGAGCTAACGAATACTGGAGTGGAGACCGCGTATCGGCAAGCGTACTGTGGGACGCCCCCCAGCTAGATGGACCGACGACCTCAAAAAGGTGGCTGGGACAGACAGGTGTTGTGGCGTGGCATGGGAGAGGCCTATGTCCAGCAGTGGACTGCGATAGAGTTAGATTGAATCATGGACAAAAAATATTTGGTGGCTTAACGTCTTTCCTCCGGCAATGCTTCAAGAATACCAGTAAGTATTTATTACACGTTAGTGTGTCAAGTAAAGTTGCTTATCGCACGGAAAATATTATCGCCTAAAGGGGAATAAATGTTATAGGAAACAATTGATATAAATCTAGACCAAAATCTTGTGTTAATTATTACTTAAATTATTAGCACAGTACCCACAAACTGTTTATTTAAAAAAAATCTGGCAAAAACTGTCCTTTGTACCTTCATCACTTCCTCGTAGTTTCAGTTGGAAAGAAGAAGTGGCGCAAGAATCTTTTCAGCAACAAGTCGTTTACTTGATATATAGGATCAAATAAAATTAGTTGGTATATCGATATTGAAAACGAATGTAAAGAAAATACAAAATCAATGGCCGAAGGTCAATGCCCGTAATTGATAAGTTGGTGGTGTAATTTATTGTGGAATATAGATTTTTTAGGAATTTTCAAAAAAATGGAACGTTTCAATCAATTGGTCGCCTTAAAGCAAATGTCAGTGTCATTTAAAGTTATGAGCAAAGTTGAAATGATGAATATATATATTTTTTTTAATGTCATTCGTTTTCGATAACGACACTCAACACAAACTATTGGCACCTAATTTAATTTGACCTTGTAGATTTGCTTATACAAGAATATATAGGTAACTATCGTTACTATTTCTCTGTACCTTGCCGGGTGTGGTGCATCCGTCGTGTGTGACTCTTCCGTAGTACAGCTTCTCTCCATCAGCGGTGACTCCAGCAGCCACAGCGCCAGGGGGAACTGCGCCTTCTGTTGAGAACTGCCACGAGAACATGGCGGGGACCAGGACCTGGAACCACGGTTATGGTCAGTTAGTTTACTTTGACTTTTTCAAAACCATAACCTATTTTTGAATAGTCAAATTGCCAGGAATACACAATTTAAATACGGTCTAAGATAAAACGCTGATTGATGACGGTTGACAGTAAAGTTACTAAATAACCAGGATATCAGGTACAAAATAGAATTAGAAAACATTTTTTTCAACACACTTGCTCGTAAAGTGAGCCTTATTATATCGTTCTTAGGGCCATAAACCGAACTATAACATACACGTGCATAATAATATTACACACTAGTGCATAATAGAATGATCCCTACAAAGTTAAGTTAGTACCTAACTGCAAATTATATGCGAGTAAACAGAGCATTTTCAATTTAACCGGGTAATACAGTTTTTTTTTTTTTGTAACAACAAAGAGGTTTTATGCCACCGAAAATCTATTTACATTTTTGAAATAAATAAATGTGTCCCTAATTAAGACGAAAAAACATTTATTATTATCAAATTATTTATAATTCACAATAATTTCTTATAAAATATTTGCATTTTATCACAAAAATTATCATTTTGAAGTAGGCTGTATGGCTGTAATCAATCAACTTACATTTGGCGCGTGCAAAAAAAAAAAATTGCGCGCCATTTCCCAATTTTCCCCTAATTTTCATATTTTGTTTGTATCGCATTTGTTGCTGTGTGGTAAAACGATTTATGCAATACATATTTGTTTTTTCCTCGCAAGTGTGTTGAAAAACGTCGTATGATACTCGTGTGTATTGATGATTACCGTCCTCGGCTCTCTTAAGACCCTCACCTGACGGCTCGGGTCTCAATGGCGCCTCAGCGGTAATCACCAACATTACACACTTGTACCATAATGTACTATTTCATTATAGAATGATCCCTACAAAGTTAAGTTAGTACCTAACTGCAAATTATATGCGAGTAAACAGAGCATTTTCAATTTAACCGGGTAATACAGTTTTTTTTTTTGTAACAACAAAGAGGTTTTATGCCACCGAAAATCTATTTACATTTTTGAAATAAATAAATGTGTCCCTAATTAAGACGAAAAAACATTTATTATTATCAAATTATTTATAATTCACAATAATTTCTTATAAAATATTTGCATTTTATCACAAAAATTATCATTTTGAAGTAGGCTGTATGGCTGTAATCAATCAACGTACATTTGGCGCGTGCAAAAAAAAAATTGCGCGCCATTTCCCAATTTTCCCCTAATTTTCATATTTTGTTTGTATCGCATTTGTTGCTGTTATTTGTTTTTTCCTCGCAAGTGTGTTGAAAAACGTCGTATGATACACGTGTGTATTGATGATTACCGTCCTCGGCTCTCTTAAGACCCTCACCTGACGGCTCGGGTCTCAATGGCGCCTCAGCGGTAATCACCAACATTACACACTTGTACCATAATGTACTATTATTTAACACGGACAAAGAATAACAACAACTATCACGAGACCGAAGAATAATGATATGCAAAAAGTTGCCAGTACTGCTATTCAAGTGACTTTCCGGCTACTAATCCAAGTGCATGAAAACATTTAGTTTTTCTCATTAAAAAAACTTTTCTATTAAAAATAATTCCGATAGTTACCTCGAATTGGTCCTTGACGATCTCCTCGCCACCCCAGCAGACGTAGCAGGCGTTCTTGTTGGGGATGACCTTGGCGGGAAGGATGTCGCCTTCATGGGGAGCTCTGCCGGCGTAGATCTCGTCTCCGTCGGCATCGGTGCCCACGCGAAGCGCGCCTGGAGGGATCGAGCGCTGGCTCAAGCATGCCGGGACCCAACGGTATGTACCTGGAGTAGGACGACAAATGGTTAGTTATTGGTTTTAATAAATCTTTTAGGTTTGATAGTAATTATTTTACGACATAAAGTGTTTCTGTGGAAAATATCTCAATGAATCCAACAAAGGTGCCCGATGAAGACAAGATGAAATTGAACCTTGATTGCAAAATTGTTTAGATGGAAAACCACACGCTATGTGCAAACTAACAAGTCAAAGATATGTTATATTCCGGCAGTACAATTTTGACTTAATATGAGACTTTACATTGGGAGTGAAATCCAAAATGCAAAGATTCCCAATGATTACCAAAAATATATATAATCAAGTCGAGTGTAGTTCTTGAACAACTCTTGAAAGAAACGATAACAAAGATGATAGTCTCATGAGAAAATGGTAATGGAAAAGACAATGGTAACAGAGAAGACAAGAGAGGTGCTAACCCAAATTTTGCGACAGAAATTCAATAAACCCAAAAAGAAGAACATGCTGATTATGGTGAATAACTTTCTACAAATATTAACAACACAGAAGCTACGGCCAAAACTCTATATGGATGAAGACTTCTAATTCCAAACACGAACAAATTTATTATACAATGACATGGTGAGACGTAAGTCTGGATTGGACAGTCACCATAAAGAGGATTGGCCCAAACATGGCGTACGATACAATCAAGCTTTTACTCAGAGTTAACACCTTCAGGAAATTCCTACGTTCATATGTGCGTATGAGTAAGTTGTAAGGAAAAAAATCAGAAATTTTCAAGTAATCCTTATCGATACAGTGGTAATAATATTTTACACTGTTCGTTTCCACCGATTCATTGCGAAATTATTTTTATCACGCGTTTTATCGGTAAGACTATAATGTCCCGGATTAGATTGATGATTATATTGATGCAATGGTGTTTCCGTGTAAGAATTGTATGTAAGTATTGATAAAAAATTATGTCCAGGTTAATACTGTGATTATAATTGTAAATGTGAATATGTGTTGCAATGCGGTATAAAATCTAAAACACAATGAAAAATGAAGTTTCCTTATATATGACTTTTCTAGATTTCTAACTATATGAGAAAGAAGGTGCTATCTCCGGGAACCCAATCCAGACTTACTCCACGGCAACTCGACAGTTTCTCCGGGCAATTCCGGCTCTGCATTATCGACCACAGTGACTTCGCCGCCATCAGGAGGGGGAGGCACCTGGCCTCCCGGATAGGGGTAGAAGTATGCAGGGTGCATCGGGTAGTAGACTACCCCGGGAGGACCAGGGTACATGTGTCCGGGGGGTCCGGGGTGACCGGGGGGAGGGGGAGGGTAATGTGGCGGTGGTGCGCCCCAACCATAGTACGGCCGATCTGCACAATGATGCTTTGGTACATTCTCAAATTTAAACAAAATCTATTGTTTACAAAGGCATACTCATATTAGTCAATAAAATTAATGCTACTATTCGTCACGTCTACACTAGCTGCCATTGAAATGAGGATTTAATGAACTACTTAAATATTGAAGTTACTAGAATTTCCGTTATCTATTTATATAGCAAAATATTGATTGTTTTGACCATTCTGTGGTAATTAGTACAAAACAGTTACTTGACTCAAGAAATATGTTTTTACGTATCATAAATTCGGCCAGTTGTCACGGTAATTATTACGTGGCCAATAAAAGTGCTATTGATTCGACACGGGTTGTTGTTTCTATTGTAGTATTGCACTGCTTTGATAAACCAAGTACCTCAAGGAGTTTAATCAAGTGCCTAGTAAATAAAAAGCATCTAACGACGAGCCCTAATCACCAATCTTATAGATAACAGACTATAATAACATACGATGATAGACGTGTTTAGTTTAGTGGGAACTTTAATTTTTAGCGCAATTTTATGGAAATTCCAATTCATTGAACTGGTTTAAAATATTTCTAATTTAAACGCTTGCAACAACGTGATCTGTACCTAATGAGTTTATTAAAAATGTTTTCCTTATTCACAAGTATTATGTTCTAGTTGCAATTTATCATGCGCAGTTGTGGAATCCCTTTTGAAATGCTTGCACCCATATCTACGTCTCAACCACAAAGTCAAATGCATCATCATCACCCTATTGTTTACTATGAACATATGTTTACTATTTTATACTTCGTTACATTTACTGTAGGTACTTCATCATATTGTGCCAGCTATATGTCTATATGTCACTTTATTGTTTATCGAAAAATACCTTGGTCTCATAGATTAGATACAGGTATTGAATAAGTACTCGATATTTCCTGTCCGCACACTATTTATCTACTTATGAAGTAATCGCGATTTATTAATCACTTTAGTTAGTATTTCGTATATGACATACACTATTAGATAACTAAAGATTGAGGTTTTTCCTTAATGCATATTTTTAATAAAAATTGTGGGGCCAATTATCATTCCTTGGGGTATTAATATTGACATTAGTCGATACGTTTGTTCAAGGCTTATATGATATTTAGATTAGGGCTTAAAAAAATGTTAATCGATATTTATTAGTGTCTCGGTGTAGTACTATATACGAAATGCAATTCTGCTACGATAACAAATTACTGTAAATGCTCAGATAGGGGCCACACTGGCCTTTTACAGGTCATCAATTTCAATATTGTGACGGGCTGCTTTGAGTAGATAGATCTATGTTTTTTAAATGATATTTTCATAGAAATAATGACTAATAAGTAAAAATAAATGGGTCAATAATCGTCTTAGTCTACGTCGCAGCCTTTAGCTGCATTGTTTCAGCTGAAAACAAATGAGGCACTGCGCGTGAAGTATTTACATGACAATGAGCACAGCGCCGGCGCAGACCAAATAATATCATCTAGATCCTTCTGTTTAAATAATTAATATGTATGCGATGTGACATTGCTTGGAATACCCAATACCCATATTGATCTTGCTTATTTTTTTAATAAATTTCAGCTAGTTTTTTTACGATATTTTTGTTTGTAAATGATAGATTTATGAATGGATACTGTTTTAAAAATCTGTGCAACAATACACTAATTATGTAAAAGCAAATTGTTAAGCTATATGCCTAGTTAATTGATGACACAAATTAATCTTTTTAAATTGTATTCTACAGTTACATAAAATAATTTAATTTGTAACTCATTTCTCCATTATATTATAACAAGTTTTACAATAACTGAACGTTTAACAAAATTACAAATGCTGACAACTCATCACAATACGAAAAACAACAGAAAGTATATCACAAAAAATTAAGGAAAATGTACAATTATTTGAGAACAAGTACATTCTAGCAAGTATTGTTATCACATATCTTATCACACGTTATCTTGTAAACTCACCTGCCATGTTTTCAGTGCTCTCGTTCGCTAGTGACTGCCTTGCCTCCGCAACTTGCTGGTATTTTATTACAAATGTGACTCATTAGGGCATCGACGCGTTGATAACGAAGCGATCCTTCATGTGGTCTGATAACTACGTTGATCAATTATCAAAAGAAAGTATGATTGCCTTGGTGGGCAGTGTTTTTTTTTTGCAATAGTTTTTCTTGCTGTTGCCTCTACATTACCAGGGAAGAAGTATTAGCATTGATTACCACGCTGCTACGATGTTGGCAAGTTTAGACAAATTTTACAGTAACCACTGATGTTTTTAAACTGTCATTTACACAGACGGGTTTATATTTTTTATGAGTAACTAATCGCGATGATCAATCCACCATACTCTAAATGTTGTTTTTTCTTTTAGTTTTCTTTAAATACAACCAGCTCATTTCACTTCGTTTTAGAATGTTGGATGCATCTCATGAATCTGTCTGGTTGAGATAATGTTTTAATATTCTAACTGAATTTTATTATCATGAGTAGATATCTAATTTGGTATTTTAATTTTAATTTATGACTTAGTGATTTTAGCCCACTTACATATTTACCTATCTAAGTGAAGTGTGACTCGTCCTTCTACGATACGCTGATGCATATTAGATAGTAGGTAATATTCAAAAAGATAATACACGCAATAAATCATCAATAGTTTTAATTGGTACAAGACTTTAGCGCTTGCATTACTATTTTAGCTATGCCTATAAATTCTTGCAGTGCATACTCAGAGTTGGATCTCCTGAAGTCCTCCATGGCAGCGAATGCCATAACGAGGTCATGAAGGAGACGATGGACTACCTCAACCATCACTTTATGAGTAGTCCTCTGGGCAGTCTCCGCGACGATCAAGGCGGCTGAGACCTGCAAGTTGTCATCAAAATGTAAACTACCTTTGAGACAAAAAATCCATCACACAGAAATCATTTGCCTAGCCCTTTCCTAACTATGTTGGAGTCGGCTTTAACTCTAACAGGATATACTTGAATAACAGTATTTTGCATAGAGCGACTGCCTATCTGACCTCCACAACCCAGTTACTGGGTAGTACAATAACCGTCGAAAAGACTGACTTTCGGGCTTCTGAGGACCCGTAACGACTATCAAAATTACTTCGTCCCACGCGATCTTAATATGTAAATATGGTCACCCATCCAAAAACCAACCGCGGCAAGCGTAGCTTAACCTGATCGATCGACCACTCGGCCTGACTCGGCTGTTACTATTTAGGTACAAGGTTCTCATCTCCTCAGCTCCATCACACAGAAAGTTATAAGTTATATTTTAAGCAAAACTGAGGTACCTTAAGTTTCCAAGATTCAATGACTTCCCCCATAACTGAACCCTTGTGCTTTACTCCTATGTTTTCTAGATTATGACGTAACATTACTAAGTGGTGTCCCCGACAAACTTCTGCAAAAAACACGATACTTATGAGTTAGACTTGAACTCCACTACACTTCAAAGTTATTCATTGCTCCTTTCTTACCTTTTGAACAATTCTTTTCGTCTTCTTCTTTTGGACAATTATTTATTCCGTTACAAATATAATCGATAGGTACAGTATGGTTTGTAACATCATTACATGTAAATGTGGTTAGCCAGGGTTCCGCTAAACAAGCCTGAATACAATGCTTAGTACACCTGCGGAGAGCACAAAGCCCACCTCTGCAATAACATCCTTTCGGGGATATTAAATTTTCATTGCCCGTATGAGAACTTTTAAGAGCTGTAACTAATTTTTCGTTAATTGCTAGTAGGATGAGATAGTGATCATCTAATTCGTCTAGATTCACCGTTTCCAACAAATCATCATAAATTGTAACGAGCATGTTAAAAGCCTCATCTCTAAGAGACTTTATCGTGTGACTGTCAGTATTTGTTCTAATGGTTTGCTTCTGCAGCTGACGAACTAAACCGTGCAATGCCAGCAACTTATTATGGCTTTTAATGAATTCGTTTGATTTAGATTTAGTTGCCAGTAAATCTAGTAAATTGCTGTACGATTTTGCTGCTTCAAACTTAGAGGTAGTAACATCTAAAACAATTAATTATTAATTTGTATTATTTTGTGAATTCGTTAATTCGTCAAATAATAAATAAACTAGGTATAAACATACTTTGAATACCAATCACACAAAAGTTCTCATCAGTTTCATCAAAACAGTCCAGTTTCCCGTCACAAACGACATTCAGAGAGACAGCGGTAGCACCGTTGAGGGCCTGACATCCCCAGTGGTTTAAACTGTATCTCTGCCAGCATACACGTTTACACGCAGCCGGACATGTCTGCGGCTCTGCGCAGAATTGTCCCGTACAAACACATGATTTCGGAGACCAACCGGTTTCTTTCGGTGCTTCATCTATTTCATATAATTTATCCACCTCAATATCGTTAAATTTGCGAAAGTCGTTGTTGCCTTGATGAGCTGGATTCGAAATACGTGCACAAAGCGCACCGTCAAGGGCGTATGATAACGTACTTAATATCTTATTTACATCATTTACGGTCGCTATTACAAAGTTCTCATCGAGGACTTCATTTTTGCTTTCTGCTCCTTTTAGTGGTGTAACATGTTTCTCCAAGAAATTCATTTGAGTCTGTAATACATCTCGTAAAACTTGGTTTTGTGACATCAGAAGGTTCTCTTCAGGTATTGCGAAACATTTACGGTTTAATGATGCTTCAACTTCTGACATAACTCTCGAGGCTGTACGCACCTGTTCCATTGCTATAGTTTTAGTTAAAAAAAACCTTGCTATTATATAATTAAGTAATTTTAGTGTGTTAGTGTTGATAAAGACAAAGACGGATATAAATCAAAACTTGGAAAACGATAGGTTATCCAATATTTCAATTGGGTTAGGCACTGGAATGGGCAGCAGCGTTCTTAATAGGTTTTATCACCATACTGCGATCGCAACCCGCCTGCGAAGCGTTGCGACTATGGAAAGCCCCTCTTTGGGTCTAGGCATAGGCCTAAGTCCAGCGGTGGACGTCTTTCGGCTGAAATGATGAGACAATATTGAGGTAAGAAGAATGAAACGAAATTCGAAAAGCCGTAGGTACAGTGACACTTTACATGGCCTGACCTCATGTCATTTGCAGCTGTCATATGCCAGTGTTATTAGTCGCGTAGGGCTCCAATAATTTACATCAATTACACCGTACTTATTTAGGTTCATAGTTCTTAGCACGTTTTTACCTTGAGCAGCACAGTTTTTTTCATCAACGCCGTTCAAACAGTCAGAGACATTGTTGCAAAGACTTTCAACAGGTATCTTTTTTCCCTTGTCACACGGTATTTGATTAATTTTTTGTATACTGAGACATGTGTCTTCCACAATTTCATCACAGCGTGAATCGACTAAAGTGCCATTCAATGATTGTGAAATAAGTTCCCTGTATTTATTAATTTCTTCAAGATCCATTACGACCTTCGTTTTCTTTAAAATGTCTTCTTCCATTTTCGTCAGATTTTCCGGCTTGTGATTCTCTACAATGACGATTTCATCTGTAAGTGGTTTTGGTTGTACCTGGCTATTCATACGTCTTCCAACAGCTTCACTCTCTAATATTTTCCGCATGGATTCTTCGACTCCTTGTGCTATGAGACTGCTATAAAGTTTAAGTTCCGTGTGTTTGTTGTGAAGTTGTATGTGTTTTTGTTTAGTGGAATCCATAATTCTTTTCTTAATTTTTTCTAATATCTGTTGCTTGTTTTCAATTGTTTTAGCATTTTTCAAAAATGCTTTCGCGATAATCTGAATTTTGTTTGCTATATCTTTTATGATTACTGTTTTTGTTTCAGGATCGATTGTCCCCTGAGCTTGTTTACCGTTTTCTTTGGTTCTACGAATAACACTTTCTTCTTTTACTTCTGTATCATCTTGAATATTTTCCGTTTCCTTTACAGTGAGAGAGTCGGCCATCTTCGCTTTAAACTGTTCCATTATGAAACTAATATATTTGTCTGCATCGGGACCAATAATTTCTGCAGATTTCCTTAATCTATTTTCAATTTTCTTTAAAATCGTTTCCTTAGTTTCATGAGGTGCTTTGGATAAAGCACCCAATGTTAAGTTGGATACTTTTTTCATAATTTCTTGGATAATCAGCGATTTATTAAAGTTATTATTGGACGTGCTTTCTGCTGAAATGTATAAAATAGGAATTGTAGTTGAAACTACATATATTACTGTCGCTAAAGTTCTACAAGTACTAAATATATTGGTCTATACACACATACTACATACACTAGGTGGCACTGACGTACAAACCATGTGTAACCATTCAGTACATTATTCTAGACCCCCACCGTAGATTTTGTTCGTCGGTTATCGAAAATACAACTGCTGTTTTATAGACAAGTTCAATACCAACGCGGTCAAAATGTACTTTTTTTAAAATAATCTACGTAAAATTTCAATGCAGGGGTTTTCCCAATCATGTAGTGAATCCACGATAACAGATTTTGTGTTAATGTCTGCCATCCTGTATTATCCTTGCTGTAACCGTATATGATTGACCATATTGGTGTGAATAAATAATAAATAAATGATTCTAGACCCTCTAGCGTAGAACTTTGTAATTGGTCCTAGAATAATGTGCGATTACAGTATGCGCGTCGGTGTCCCTGCCACCCAGTATATTTCATACCCTCAGATTGTCACAACCATCAATTAGATGGAGAATAGAGACCGAATTATATAGTAGAACGGATGCTATTATTTTATACATTGAAGCGGTGGCAGTAACTACCCGTCTACTTATTTTACCATATAGGTACCCATATACAACCCTCATAGCAATTCGATTTTATACCAATAAAATTACCATTACCATACCTACGTTACATAATCTTTACGATTTTTTGTGAATTAATGTAATTTAAGTGAATTAAAGTGCAATAGGTAACACTTATCTACAGTGTTTTAAAGTTCCTACCAAAGGGTTTAAATAACTTATCCTGAGGTATGGTGGAAAATTAGAATTATATTGTGGACAACAGATAATGAGTTTCTCGAAACACGTGCTATCGAATAATTATAAAATATTAGGTACGCCTCTACTTGAGTGAGAGTTTTCGGGGTTAGGTATTTCAGGGCTTTTGTAACATTATACGTTCAAAAGTGCTGATTCTCAGTATAATTTGTGATTGTGATATTTATTTTCGATTTGTGCAAGTGGGTGGTGGTTTATTAGGTAGGTACTACTGTACTAAATATTTAGAGAAGCAGTTTAAAATTTCAATACCGGCCAGTAGAGACAGGACTTTTTTTTTTTTTTTTTTTCAGGATGGGAAATCATCAAATGACTTCTCCCGCTCTGGGCGGAGCGGGAGGGCGTGTCAGACTTTTACTGACTAAAACCCACCCGTGTTCCATCAGTTGCCCATGTGCCAGGGTCACGTTATCTCTTTCGAACAATCACGCGACCCCGGCAGGAGAGACAGGACTTTAAAATGTATCTACTCCACTACACTTAAGTTCTTACAAAATATTGAGGGTTTTAGTATTACCTGGAACGAACCAAGAAAATATAAATAAATAAAAACGTTAACATATTTACCATTTATACAGCAAGCAAAGGTACATAAAAACACAGAAACAAAATAAAATCTCGTGGAGGTTATTCCTTTACGCAAATCCATTGCTATTTCGTTACTGATTTATTCAAAGAACCATAAAACATCTGTAAAATTGTCGTTAAAACCACACGTAACTATAATTGATGAGATATGAAAATAATTAGGATTTTTATTAGGACTCTTGATAAAACTAATTAAAATACTTAGGTTAATGTGTATTTCTACGCGATAAATAATTATCATCTCATCATTATTTCAACCGAACGTCCTCTGGACATTTATCCTCTTTCATGTTTCCCCCTAGCACCGCCACTTCGACAACTTCTATGCTTCTGGAATCCAACGGATTCCTGCGGCCTTCATCAGATCATTGGTCCACCTTGTGTGAGGTCTCCGGTCCATTACAAAATGTATGGTTAATCATAAAAATGGCTGTGCTATAAATTTTGCTTGTTCAAGTAAATACATCAATTAACTCAGCCTATCGCAGTCCACTTCATTATCAACTAGCTTTTGCCTGCGGCTTCGCCCTCGTGGAGGTCGGAAAATATCCCGCGGGAACGTACTACCGGGATAAAAAGTAGCCTATGTCCTATCTCAGGCTCTAAACTATCTGTGTACCAAATTTCATTGAAATCGGTTCAGTAGTTTTAGCAGGAAAGCGAGACAGAGAGACAGAGTTACTTTTGCATTTACTATAATATCGATACCGGAAATTTCAATTGTCGTAAAGGACAAAACACGAGTTTTCAGTAGAGCCAAAAAACAAAAAAATATATTGTTTTTGACTTATATCTTTTTCAAACAAAGTACTATATTCATGATGTCAAAAGAAACCCTTACTATTTTTTCGTGTTCTATCCAAAAAAATTAATAAAATAAACCAAACATAATTATTGACGAAAATGAGAGTCCTTTACAGCCCAAAAAAAATTAACTGAAGTACTTTACAGCCACGAAAAATTGGTTATGATAAAGTCAGATGTGTCGTAAAGGACTAATCTTGATTATCATTGGATAGTACAGGTCAATTCAACCAGAGACTAAGGGGGTAAAAGGAACAAAAAACCTAAAGTTTTGAATAGAAATACCTACAATATGTAGTAAAAACAAGTGAAATTAAAATATTTTTTATTTATTATTCAGATATTTAGTAAAAAAGTAGTAAAAATATTATTCTAATAGGAATTCAAAATTTAAACAAAATGTTTTGCGCTATTACGTTATATTTATAATTTTATTGTGTTGTGATGGAAGGTTTTGTTACCAATTTGGACATTTTCCTGTTTGTGGCAAACACCACGTTTTAACAACCTCAAATGTTATTTGAAGTTTTTGCGAATAAAGTACGAATTGAAACAATTCTGTCAGACTTATGTGTGCTCGTTGAGGAACAAATGGATCTCGTGTAATCGCACAAGACGTACATTCATCAAAAAGTATGAGACATAGCTGCAAAAGGACATAAAATGGCCTGAGGTCGTGAGGGAAAAGATAACCCCTTCTATGGTGTTAGTAGAACAGCAACCATGTTCCAGTTCTGACTTCGCTATAAATGAGGGTGCATCAACATCCTGTGGACCGGAAACGTGCAGTGTTGGAACATCAACATCAGTTGTGAGTCCAAGAAAACCATTTGTGAAGCTAAGCCCGCTACAGAAGAGTGGAAGAGCTCTAACGTACAGAACTGAAAGTCATGCTCATGCAACTGGTTTAAAAGCACAAAATAAGAATATAGCAGATATCATTAAACTAGTCTCGGAGCAGCCCGAAGAAGCTACAAAGATAAAGGAATTGTTAAAGGCATAGAAAACTATGCCCATACATTCTGCTGATAAAGCTTTAGGTATTTTGACCTCATGGAAGCTTTCGAAGTGGCAGTATATAACATTAATATATTGTGCAAAAGAAGAAGGAATACCATTGTATCCTTCTTATACAGCTATCGTTGAAGCGAAGAAGAACTGCTATCCGCCAAAAGATGCCATAAAAGTCACGGAAAGAGGGGTTAAAGTAAAACTTCAAGCTATTTTGAACAAAACTGTGGCTAGACTTGGAATATTTTTTCGTGTAGAATCTTCACTGCATGGAAAATAATGTATACTTATATTCAAGTGGGGTTTGATGGTGCTTCAGGGCAAAGTTTGTATAAGCAAACTTCGGCAGAGGATGACCATTCTAGCATTTTTATATGTTCGTTTGAGCCCCTGCGCTTAGTTTGTGGCGAAGAAGTGATATGGGAGAATCCAGAGCCATCTTTCACAATGTTCTGCAGACCATTATATTTTAAGTTTTCAAACGAAAACAGGTTGAACATAGTTGAAGAACAGGCTACGATTGGAAACGAGATTGAAGACCTGCAGCCTTCTATTATGGGAGGTCATTCTGTTAAGCACTCGATGCCTACGACCATGACTGATGGCAAAATCACTTCCCATCTATCAAATACCTCATCTCCGACTTGTGATATATGTAAAGCAACTCCTACGGAAATGAATAAGTTAGAGGTCTTTTTTTGTGTTTGGGAAATCATCAAATGACGTCTCCCGCTCTGGGCGGAGCGGAAGGGCGTGTCATTATAACTCAGCCATACTCACGGTGATTAACAAATGAGGGACTTAGTAAAATCAGTTTTTAGTCACTTGTTAATCAGCGTGATTATGACTGATTATGCAATTTTGTAAAAAAAAAGTATTTGATCAATATCGTATTTAATTATTCTCATTAAAAAAGTCATTAATAGGCTATTAACTAACGACAGTACAAGTAAATCGATGCTCAACTTCGTTTGACCATGTCAAAGATTTGAAAAATCACGTATCGAAAATTCAAAAAATTTGGTACGCGCGAAGCGGCACTGAAAGGTATATGAATTTGATGTCACCTTGATCGCCGTGTATGGTACAATACCTCTTGTGAGCATCAGCCCTTCAGTTCCATTCAGTTTCAAATAAATTAACTATAAGTGTTTTCACCCATACAAAAAAAAAAACTTAAAACTTTTTGTTCTCACGCGTGGAGGTTCCATACGTTAATATTACATAAAGGTATGTATACCAGACACATTGCAAACGTCCTTTACACCCTAATTACGTAAGTTAAAACAAAGCATAGATTTGGTCGTAAGGGTTAAGACTATATCTTTATTACGTGGTTAAGAATGTCGTATAAAAAGTTTAATGCAAAAATGAGGATAACGACCTCTTAAATAATTAAAACATGACTTTACGCTCCCCTATTGAAAATTATTTTTACGATACATCCCAAATAGTATAAAAAATCGCGCTAGAGCTGTTGGAAAGCCAGGTCGTAAGGGGCTTTTTTTTAAAGATAGAATTTTTTTAAATATACCAATCGATAGAGCTTGCGACGCTGATTCCAAATATATATATAACTCATTTTCGGCAAAATGTCCTTTACGACAATTGAAATTTCCGGTATCGATATATTAGTGTGGATAAACTGGACTGCGATAGGCTGAGTTGATTAATTTGTCGATTGATGATAAAAAAATAAAGGTGAAGATTTTGAAACAAAAATGTTAAAAATTAGAAATACAAGAATTATTATTATTTAACACTATTGTAGTTAGACCTTACCGATACTGGATAAACAACCGACTAGCTTGTAGTAACAAAGCTCCATGTGAAGAAGCTGCGGGAAGGTGAAATAGTACTACTAATTACCACCGTTACAACTATAACTTTCTGCCACCAAGAGTTTCTATGTTGCTGTTTGAACGGTATCGGGTGGTGCCAGTGTAATTACAGAACGGTACAAAATTAGACATTTCAGCTTTTGCCTTTAGGATGCCAACGCTTATGGTATTGCAAATGCCATTAACCATTCAATAGCAGAAAAATGATTTTTTCTGGTAATGGGTGGTAAACAATAAACATGTGACATATATTTTAAAGGTTCCTGAATTACATATATTAAACTCGGAAGTTAATATTGGTCCAGTTTTCATATGTATGCGATATTCTACTCGCTTTTGCTCAGCATTAATAAAACGCATGATTGCCTGTCAATGTCATGTCACAGTGACAGGATTCACAATATAACCTCAAAAAAAAAAAAACAGAAAATCTAAATATTTTTGATTTATCGAAAAATAAGTTAAAGAAAAAACAATTATGAATTCTTCTATAATAAAACTGGCTCAGGTAAATATTATTTTACTTTTATTATGCATAACTTCACATTGATCGATTTTTAATCTTGGTTTCTATGTTTATAGTCAAGCTTCGCTACGACTGGTGTTATAGCACAATGTTCACCTGTGCTAGCTTCTCAACTGCACACGTCTGGTCCGCTATGCAGAGTAGTATCAGGGAAATACAGGATTACGAAGAAACGGGATAAGCCGCTGACTTATGAGATGGCAAACCCTCCACATTACATCGCTCATCGTAAATCATGGAACTCGTGGAATACTTGTAAGTTGAAAGAAAAGAAAGATTTTAAAAAAATACATAGATTTTATATATGGTTACATAGATAGGTGCTAACATTAGAAATTGAATAATGCCATTGCCTGTTGTAGTGACAGTTTCCTAATGTGTCTGTGTTGTGAGTGGTCACACAGCAGTTTAAGTGCTTATATTATATTATTTATATTTAAATATGTAGGCATGTTATTTTTTCATTACTTGGAATACCTGATGATAAACCTAACTTTATTGACAATAGACCTCCATAGCAATGTAATGTCAAAACACATCTCTGCTACCTTCCTAGAAATAATCTGACACTGACGTTTCTTTTACATCTTTGTGGAACACATCCAACCCAACATATAGATGTTTGTTTATATTCTTGCACAACTCAGCTTCTTTCTTTATTTTTTTCAGCAAGTATGAAAGATGGTCTTAGACGCTCAGAGACAGCTTTAGAAGATGAATTCATTAGGAGGTTCATGACTGGCACCTGGCATGGACTTGTTTGCAGCGAGGTAATGATGCATGCCATATTCCTGGTCTTTTGTAGATTAATAATGTTCTTCTATGTATTTGCCATGTGTGAATGGGTCCTTTTTATTTTCAAAACAAAACAACCACAATAGATATACAGTAGAATCCGGTTATAACGACGGTGAAGGGACCGGTGATATTACGTCGTACTAACCGGAAGTCTTACTAAACGAAATGACAATTTCTGATTATTATTCAAATCACATTCATATATATACATACATACATAATTTATTTAATAATATTTACGTGACTAAGAGAAAAAAAAACATTTGAATCAAAATATTTATTTATTTCACATAATGTCATATAATCCACATCCACACTTCCACACTTAATATTATAAATGCAAAAGTAATTCTGTATGTCTGCCTGTCTCGCTTTCCTGCTAAAATTACTGTACCGATTTAAATGAAATTTGGTACACAGATTGTTTAGAGCCTGAGAAAGGACATAGGCTACTTCTTATTCCGTGACTTTGCGTCCGCGATAACCGACATTTACGCAGACGAAGTCGCGGGCAGAAGCTAGTCTATAATAATAATGACACTTTTTTCTTCAACAGAGAAACTTTTTCGTTTTGTAGAAGCCATTTTTGTACGCGAAATCACGCATCACTCGCAAATTAACGCCGAAAACTAAACAGTCGCATTCGAATCAGCGACATGCAGGCAAGGGGGAAGCGCGGGGGGGAAGATAGTTTCTTACCTACGATTTATTTGTAAACACGTCAATGCTCGTCGTCGTTATAACCAGACAATTTTGTGTGAAATTCCGTCGTTAAAAGCGGTCGGTCGCTGTAAGCGGAGTCGTAATAAACGGATGTACTTTCATAGTGGCTCAAATTACAACCAAACACGCGCCCCATACTTACGTCGCTAAAAACGGTTGGTCGTTACATGCGAAATCGTACTAAGGGCGAGCGCGCACTGCCTTGCGGTGCGTTTATTCTACCGCACGGTAGAATAAACGCAGTCACGCGTCCGCGCACTGCGGTGGAAAAAACGCACGTTTTGTCATTCAAGTTACAACTGTGCAGCCCACAGCACATGTCGTTATGAACTTATACAAGAGTCGCTATCTGTATACATATACATATATCTATACTAATATTATAATGCTGAAGAGTTTGTTTAATTGAACGCACTAATCTCAAGAACTACTGAAAAAATAATTAATGTTTGGTGGTAACCCATTTATCGAGGAAGGCTTTTTGACTAAGTAACATCACGTTACAGCCAATAGGAGCGGAGCATCAATGAAAAATGTTGCAAAAAAGCGGAGGAAAGTTATTCCTTTTAAAGTTGTTAGGTACAATAACGTAACAATTATTTATGACGAAATTGTTCCTATTGAAAAATTCTACAAAAAATTTCACGATGGCATATGTCTATCTTTTAAGGTTGGCTCACTATAGCGTTTTTAACTGTATTCAAATCATAAAACTGACGAGGGGAGTCAGGGCTACAAGAAATTTAACGCGGACAAAGTCGCGGGCAGAAGCTAGTCTTATAATAGTTTGTTAAGAATTGTTGGTCCTGAAATTCTGCGATTGACTCTCGCACCGCCGCCGCCGTCGCCGGACAAACGCCAAGTAACGACATATCTGTGTCGCAACCCAACAGCAACTGAGCGTGTCTCAGTGCGTTTATTTCACCGCAGTGCGCGGTACTTCCTAGAACACTACGCGATACAAAAAAAATTGCGGTAGAATCACCGCAAATTTGCAGCGATGATTCTACCGCATGCGTTTATTTCACCGCAGTGCGCGCACTTCTATGACATTTCATACTTCACAAATTATGCGGTAACAAAACGCATGGCAGTGCGCGCTCGCCCTAAACGGACTATACTGTACATGCAAATTTTACCTAGAAACTAGATGATAACAGCTAATTTTTTGCCATGTTAATATTTATTTCAAAGAAATATTTTCCATGAAAGTAACAAATAAAAAATCTTTATTTCCTATTTCCAGGTCATTATCAAGCGTCAGTTCAACCACATTAGAGTAGCAGCGATTATCAGACGTGCTGTATCACCTACAAAAATGTATTTCCTACTCGGCTACACTGAAGAACTGTTAGCTAACTGGCTACAGTGTCCCGTCACCCTTGAATTGCAGACTGTAGACAGTTTCAAAGATGTTGTGTTCAAATATATTTAATTGTGTAGTTTTATTTGTAGTGAAATAGTATAATATATTAGGTTTATCAATAAAAACATGTTCATAAAATTGACTGGCCATTTTTCATTCTTTATAGGGGTCTAATATCAAGAGACCTACAAGGTTGCAACAACAAACATACCCACTGTCCAATAAATTATCTCCATTTATTAAAGTAGCATGTGGGTTTGCTATACACCTATGTCCTAATCTTTGGAATACACAGGTAAAATAGTACTCTGTGACACAGGTATGATATGCCATTGTCTGTTAAGGTGGGTAGCCTCAATAATAAACATTCAATGGATTAAAGGACAGCGGTTCACTATGCTATGATGCAGCCGATGAAATTGCCAGAAGGGGGTCAAGCATGACACCGGTGGGGTTAGAACCCGTCGCGCCACCCCTTCGGGTACCTACGCTCTCTGGTAAGAAAACGTATCAGGACCAACATTTTAAGCTATGGTTGGACCAAAGTGAGTGCAGGCAGGCCAACGAAGCACTTCCTACTATTGATGCCTGACTCACAAAACAGGTTCTCCGGTTAGACAAACAACAGCTGCAGGTTGGTTGGTATGGTTAGAGCAGCCATAACTGGCCATAGGTCGTTTAATAAACATCTCTTTGTCATAGAAGTAACAGACAGTCCACTGTGCAGGGCCTGCATTTAGTACGACAAGACAGCAGCGCACGTGCTACTACACTGCCTGGCAATCGCCACATACAGGCCAAGTACTTCGGTAACCCAGGTACCCTACGTGACCGTGAGATATAAGTAGCACCAAGGCGTCATAACCAATTTCACCGAGAAATTTCATTTGAAAATAGAATAAAATATTAGCTGTCTATACAGTCAAATCCCATCAGGTGAAATGGTAGCTCACTTTACCCAAGTTTACACAGTGAGATTTTATCAGAGTAGACCAGTGTTCCTTATGAAACATGGGTGAACAGATAAAGCAGTGTATTGCTGAAATATGTACCCAGTCTAGCTGAAGCTGAACAGAGGAATTTCTGAAGACCTTGAATATTCAACTTAATTAAGAAATTGAAATAAGCACACGCAAGGGTGCCAGAGAGCAGTTTTGAAGTTTGCGTTAATTTTCGTGCTAGTTTGCTCTCTATGAAAATTACTGCTAAAGCTTTAGTTTCCTATGAAAGCATAGAATGGTCCCACAATTATGGGCTGGCCTTAAAAATATTCTAAAAGGACGTGGTGGTCCATGCCTCAAACGAAGAACTATGGCGATGTGGTATTCTTCCCATTGGTGCGCAAACCTGAGACCAATTCCCGTAATTTTAAGAACGTTCGTAATCAGATCTCAATCCCAATCTGTAAACAAAACCTCGAGTTTATGACATTTGGTTGTCGCATTAGACTGCAACTAGACCTTGAACGTTTTTGATTACGAGAATTGTTCTTCTGGTCTCTGACATTGGTTTGCCAGCGAGCCATGGACGGCAGTATCTTGGGGTTCCAATTACAGACCATATAAGGATTAGAACACTGCATGCCATAACCATGGTCACAGACGTTACCTAGAAAGCTTTAAGTGGGACTGGCCAAACATGTCAGATAACAAATGAGCTAAGAGGACCACCGGTTGGGTCCGAGGAGCTTGACTCCTACCGAAAGGACTGGTCAATCCTAAAAAAAAAGAATTGTGTTCTTTATGGAAATGGGAGAGGGAGGTATATGCCCTGAAGATTAGAATGATGCTACTTATAGCATCATTCTAATCTAATCCGCGTGCGCCTTAGCGCAGGGACGTAATAAAAATTAAATTATAAAAATAAAACTCGAGTTAGTAAAATTCATCTTATAATTTTTGATTCCTTCAAATATACATAATGTATCAACAAACAGAACAGCGAGACGCGGGCCGCGCGGCCGCACACTAACAACTGCCGCAGCCGGCACATACAAGCACACACCTTGCGCACGCACTCACCGCTCGAACACAGTATCGAGCCGCGACCGAACTTCTGCACATACGCTTTGTACTTTATAGATCTTTTTATTACACTTATACGAGAAACAAACACCGATTGTTCTTGTGAGTTTTATGTGTATGTTTATCGAGTTGTAAGAATCTCTCTTATGCTGATACGGCGTTTATCACTTCAATGTCTTTGTCGTTCTAAAGTTGATCACAAAATCAAGCGGTGTCCGTTTCTAAATCTGAGAGTATTTTGTTTCATTCCATTTCCATAAGACAATTTCTATAAATTTCTCATTAATGCCTATGGTGTCTCTCTCAGGTAAATTTGAATTGTCTATCACAGTGTCGTAAAGCATTTGTCCTTACATACTAGTGAGTTAAACATTGCGATCTTATCATTAAATCACCATAAAACACATTTTGTAAACTCGTTAAGGTGCTTCAGAAAATATTTTTAATTATCATGATATCGTTTTTTTTTTTTTAATTCTCAAACAGTCTTTCATATTGAGCTAACTCGGGGCCTGTGGAATGTGTGCCGTGCGTCGTGATAGACACACGTATCAAGTGAAGGCTAAATGTTCCGTAGCTGTGTCTGGTTGTGTGCGCAGAAGTCCAAACGGCTGACAATATGCGACGGCTCGCTCGTTGTTAAGCATTAATTGTTATCGAAATTACATATTTACAAATAAAATATACACTCAACATGAAGGCTTCTCGTGGTTAATTCGAATCACTATCCAAAACTTAGTAGCATCGTTGAGGCCTCCCGTTGGAAGAACTAACAGATTGTACAAACACAAAGTTTGAATATTTACACTAAAGACAAGAAGATAATATGATACAAATATGTACAAATAAAAATGATTCCAAAAGGAATTATCAATAGCACGATATTGTAATATGTAAGTATAAAGACGATTCAATAATGATTAAGCGCGGAGAGGTTTCAACGACGCGAACAAAAAGTGCTTTTCACAATTTTGGATGGCATCAGTTTTTTTGTAAATCAATAAATATACTTAGAGTGGAATATAACAAATGTTATGTGCGATATAAATTCCTATTTCAACGCTACACACTGCTACAACTATTAAGTAAAAATGTCCATCAAAATTCTATTAAAAATAAGAGATCATATATGTTCTACAAATAAGATAAACTTGTTGCAATAAAGCTCTAGAATATTCATAAGCGATACTTACGCATCGTGTTGTGTTCTCTTGGTTTGTTTGAATACTGTAAATTGTATATAACTTGCCTGTATTATGATACGCTTCACGCTTATGAGCGCGTCCGGTCGCTCACTGTCGCATATTTCTTCATTCGAGTGAAGAGTATATGAGTTTTAACTCACAAACTCTTCATGCGAATTTTGGTATTAGGTCAGACACAAGACCGCCATCTTAGAAATATCTGCATACGAGTGAAGAGCGCACACCCTCACAAACGTGATTGTCGCTTCTTTTATAATATTATGATGTGCAAGCGAGATGCACATACTACTGTAGGAGTAGGTTTATTGTCCCGCGTAAGTATAGCTCAGAATTCAGAATCGTGTAAAGCCAAATCTTAGCAGATAATTGTTGTCCTATTGTATTGCTATTGTTCCGAGGTCGACTGTACATAGCCCCCCTATATAGTTATTATGCTTCATAAGATATTGTATCGTATAATTACTGACAACACGGTAAATGCAAAACATACTCACTACTATTTTAAAAATCTATATGTGGATATTTTTAAAGAGAAAACATTAGATCGTTTCGAATACTCATGTCAACTTAAATTTAACATTTGAAATTGTCGCGTGCGAGGAAGGCAAATGGAAGATGTACGTTGGAACCGTTCCGCCGCAAATGTAAATAGATATTAATATACACTAGACTTAGGTAACGACTCGCCATACTTTGTGCTCTGACGCAGCGGAGCAGTTCCGACGTGTGACGTCACAAGTCTTACAAACCTACATTAATTTACACGAGTACTAGAACAAGATCATCATGATATGATTTAAAATCTACTGTACTTAGAAAATTATACAGCGTCAGTAGTAAAATTTGATTCGTATAAAACTTCATTTTAACTCCATTTATCCTAAAAGTAATAATTCAATATACCCTTTTTATGATTTGGCTTAATTTTTCTTCACAATACATCAGATAGATTACAAGAGAGGCGTATTCCTATCACGATCACATTAGTAACATTAAAAATTAAATACAACAGCACCTGTCGTTTGATATACATAATAATATAATATACTGAATAATAAAAATATTCAAAATCAATTATTCGATATAAATAATTCCGATGGAGATGACAAAAAATAAGCGTAGATACAACTATGCAGTGGTCCAAATAGTTTTTATTTATAATATAGGTGATTTAATTTTTTTTTTTTGTAAATATCACTAATTATTCCGATGAAACAACTAACGCTTCACAACGAGAACATCGCGCAAGAGATCGATCGTAAACGGCTGGCTAGAACGAAGCGGTTTTGAATGTTGTTAGAGGATGGTTTCAAAATCGTTCGCTCTGTAGCGAGTCGGATGCGATTCATCAACCTGCGCCAATGACTAGGTTATAAACACAGCGCCCTGATCGACGCAGCCCCTCGACACGACGCAAGACGACTAACTAATGTCACAAGACCTCAGCATGTTTAGGACAGTCCGACCCTGCGTGGAACTAATCAGAGTACCCGATACGAAACAAGGCAACGTCGTGGATTAAAGGTATACGCCGACCGACGCTTCAAGACACGTGACACAATAACCACGCCTACTAAACTATCGACACTCACACAAACATTTGTACTACGCCAGTATGCTATACCCGCTATCACTAAAATTGGTGCGGTTCACCGTCGGACGCCTCCGGAACATCAATTAAAAAAACTTACTAAAACTAAAAAATAAAATGCATCTAACATCGTTTCGCAATTTTTGATCGGACCTCTCGTGAGACGACGCGAATACTGAACATGTTTCGACAAAACCAAATAAAGAACCTTAACAACTAACGATAATTATTTTGTGAATAGTAACAATGATGCATAATTGAAAAATGGGGGAGGGTCTCGATCGTCACATAACATAACCTACTTACAGCTAAGGGAGGGGTCCGGCGACGACACACCGCCGAAGGAGACGATTCGTATAAAACTCAAGACTTACACTACGCTACACAACTCTCCACTTACATACGCAGACACGTCTATAACTCACGCGGGAGGGGCAGGTACGGGACATACAGGGGAGGGTATACAAGTCTCGCTGAGTAGTCTGTTGGTACACTCGATGCCACAATTAACCTAACTCCGACCTAGCGGCCGCCGCTCTACTTTTGTTCGACGCCGACACCGCGCGACTGTACCGCGACAACCGAACCGAACTTCATCGAGTCTACTATACCGATAGAAATGCCGTCTAATACCTAAACCACTTAATAACACTTACCGATCAGTGAGACAGTTTTCAAGAAGTTTACATAACACTTGAAATTTACAAATAATACGGCCAAGAAATGGATAAACATATTCTGGGAAGCAAGTTTCACCTTTCAAGAGAAGAGTGGGGGTTAACCAAATTCCTACCTCAGTAATCGGATGCAAGTGTTGGTCTGGAGACAACGGCTCAGCACCTCACTACGAAAGGCACTCAGCAGACATCACATCTCTGTAATGTCTTTTATATTCATCTCTACTATTATAACTATTGCTTCGATTGCTTCAGAATTACATCAAACTTCTTGTTAAGGACTGTGCATTGGACACGCAACGACCTATTCTAATAAAATAGAATGAACCTAAACACCACTATGTGCAAATTGTTCCGTAGGTACCTCCATGGAAGCCTGTAATATCTAGTTGTTTGTCCCAACACAGAAACGTTCGTGACAGAGAATATATTTATGAAACAACACTATAATCACCTCACAATTATCACTTAAAATTTATTGCACACACGTGATGTCACTTCGTAGGCAGTGTTAGATATAACAATGGTCTCTATATAAAACTTTTATAATAGTTAATTAAGTATCAAAAATAATTCAAATATTCTATTACATTATTAAAGATTTATGATAGCTATCTTACAACCCGGCCCTGAAAGTACCAACTATATCGCATTATGTATATGTATAACAAGTACGTAGGTACGAGGCGTTCAAGCACGCTCATCTCGTCGGGACGTATACACAGAGTAGCGAACAAATGGAATGCTAATTTACTTTTATCTCAACCATGATTACTATGTGCAGGGAGATGCGCGAAAATGAACTTTGAACACGACACAATAAGTGACTTTCACAACTACTGTTTTAGTTCCAGAATGAAACTTTCGCTAGCACATTAGCATTTCATTTAGTTGATACTTCGTGTAAACGTCTCGATACCTATAAGGTTGAAACACAAAGCGTGTAAGCTCAGAACACTAGTCTCACTGATCCACGACGAGTAGTACCGTTCGATCCGCAAGAGTCCTCGGTCCCTTGCGACTCGATCGCCTCACAGACACGTACATTGCATTAACATCCCAATAATATTATCTAAATAATATACAGTGGAGGAATTTAAATCACTAATTGGTAAATGGACGTTTGAAACACTCACACATTATGTTGAAAATTAATATTAATTTTGATATAAATGTTGTTAAACGTGCGCTTTACGAAAAATAAAAAACCTCTACGACGCCAGAAAATTTTGTATGGAAGTACAAAATGAGACACATCTAATGTGGCGACCTCTAGCTTAGATCTTTTATTTTCCTCTGCAGACAAGAATAACGTAGCTGTACTGAATTGTATTCCTCAACTGTATAATATAATACATCGAAAAACTAAGCGTAAAATAGCCGTCGTAATCGGCTGAAAAAATATGTATTTTTACCGTTCCTCCATACAATTTTATTGACACAATAAGCGTAGGTCTCATTTAGTTCATTCATATTTTATTGAATCAATATTTAAAATTACAACTACATAATTTTAGTCAGATTCGTTATAAACAATTGCACTGTCATTCATCATACATTAAACTAACTTACAATCACTCATAAAAATTTGAAAGGCTTCATGTTTAAATTTCCATGCATCTAACTAATATAATACTAGTCTACGGCCCGTTATCTGTTCACTGAAACGTAAAAGTTCATCTAGTTGTAACAACGCGCCCGAGCGTCCCTGCGCCGTACTCAAGAGCGCACCGCTTCACTTTGTACTCTCCGAGGTATAGCACACATTGGCAGTTCTACGATATTGCCTACAAGTCATTTACAAAAATATATCATGTCACGACACCTCTTAAGCACGAAATTCAGCGGTATTAGACGAATGGAATTGATTATAATATACATTTCTCTAAAATATTTCGTTTATTTAACTATAGTAAAATCTAATTCGCATTAACTAATCAACTTTAGAAGCTGTCTAAACAGGGTTATGTTAACATCTAAATATTGAGCAAAACAAAATTTCGAGACAGTATCAAGTACTAGGTGAATACTAGGAAGTATTTTGTACAGTACTAATAGTCCAGTGAAGAGAAAACGACATTCGGTATCTGTAACAGTATAAAAAATACGTTTGATATTGTTAAAGGGGATGCTTCAAAGTAGCCTGCGAAAGTTTTTTTTTGCAAAACACGTAAGAAAATTGTATAAATTTTAAAATTATATATTGAACAAATTACATTTCGCGATCGTAACAATCATGTAACGTAACAGGTAGGTTTACATACTTATAATCATTAAAATAATCAATACGGGTTATCTATCGGGTATTCAATGAAATTTCACGAAATATCGATTAATTAGGGTAATATGAACTCAGAAGCTTGCATTAAATAAAATAAAAAAACATGCTTGTTAACATTTTGTTGAACATACAATTTTACACTGACCTGTAAATTGCAAAAACTAAGAAAATTAAATTTCGTGGGCTCTCTTAGCGTCCCCTCTAGAGTAACGTCGAGTCTAGAGACGGAACTGTCCAAACCATGCGATATAACAAAAACAACGCAGAATATACTAAGAGATGATTCAAGTAAGTACTTAAGACTAAGTTATTTGTACATAAACGATTCATAAGCTAGTTACTGATATTTGTAAAGATTATTTTTGAGGGAACTTTCGATATTAGTGGTTGTAGTTTGAAATATTCGACCGCGGTATTAAGGACTGAAACAGGTATTAAATAGTGAATTTTAACAGGGCATAAGTAAAAGCTAAATTCGTTTGAAGCTATGAACATTACCCAGTTCATGTGTACCCCGAAACGTGCACGAAATGTTTGTTCTTTATGAGGGTGAGATATGAAATAGATAGTGGTGGCATGTTATATGTGTACGTTGGGGGCTAATATCACTCGAAGCCCGGGCAATGCTTAATGTTCCAAAACGCGTACAAGATATAGGGCGAATTGGAAAAAGTAGTAGTGATACTTATCATGGGCTACTACTTCTTCCAAAACGCATTCACATCCTAACGCCATATAAAAGTTATATTTTTCTATATTTATAATATACTATTAGACAATCGCTTCATTGTAGGGCTATAGTGCCCTTAATATATCTTGATAGAGAACCAAGCATAGAACCGAATTGGTCATTTTATTGCTGTTCATACGCTTTCAACTGTCAAGATATACTGGTCGGACTACAGGGACTACAAATTAAATTAGCTAGTGAATCCGCAGACGTGATAATTAAGTTACATAAACATAATAAAACAAATTGATGTTTTTTTTTTAGGTCAACGACCTTCCATAACTTAGTTAAAGTATTAGTTGAGAAAAACATTTTGTTTTGTGTTATCGTTCAACTACTACCACTGTGAAGTATACTAGAAAAAAAAAACTTTTACTTTTTCAAACATATTTTTCAATTACCAACACTACTTAAGCTGACTCCCAAAATAATCTTGAATTAGTTTTTGTTTGTTTTATGTTTAGATACCATTACCCGTCACGTTTCCGAAGCTTCACTAATTTAATTTATTCCTGCAAGTATAGAAGAAGCATCGTCGTTATAAGCTGTTAAAGTTCGGTTCCTATTTCAAAACTAGCAAACACTGATCGTGTGTAGTTAGTGTGTCGGGAGTGTTCGGGTGGCGTCGGGTGAGTTCGTGGCGGCGCGCCGCTCGCCTAGGGGTGGTGGTGCCGCTTGGCGCGGCGCGGCGCGCGCGGCGACGCGTGCTACCTGCGCCCGATCAGACCGTTGGAGTTCGCGTTGGCGGTCGGGGACATCTCCAGCTCCACCAGCAGCGGGAAGTGGTCTGCATTACATTAAATCAATAAAAAACTATTTATTCTTAACTTTTTAAACGCCCGCCCTTCCCAGCTAAAACACTAGGTAGTGGTGAAGGGCGGACGTTTTGGAAGACTTCTTATGTAACTTTGACGTTCAAAAAGTGCTGACTCTCAGCCTAGTTTGAATAAATGACTTTTGTCTTTTTTATTTTGACAAAAAAAGGTCAAATTGTTACCATGGTACGTATTTGACTATAAAGGCTATTTTTCTTTGCGATAAACTCACCTGAAGGTATGTGCGGATGCGGACATCCCACCACCTTGTGCTCTCGGAACCAGTCCTGCGACAGTGGTCCTAAGAGCCCGAGAGGCGTCATTGATTGTTTGCTATAGAATATGTAGTCGATTATACCCTTGAAGTCAAACCTGGAAAGCAAATAAGAAATATTTAATCAGGTAGCATTCATATTTTATGAAGATATCAAAGGTGAAAGAACTGAAAAAATCTCCCAGATCGCTGTAGACGATGTTGCCCAGGCAGTATCGGGCTGTAATCTTCGGGAGGCAACTTTTAACTGATAGAATAAAATGCCCCTGAGCCTGACGTTCGTACAGTGCCCTGCATTAACTGACCCCTCTTCCTCATTTCTTCTGTGTAGGAGGGGTCAGGTAATGCAGGGCACTGACTGTACCACTAACTCATTATTCGAAATTGGTTAGACTAGCAGTGAGCGATCCAATTGGAAGTCTACTGGGCTTGACACTGCTCAAACATACAACATACACAATAAGACCAAGCCGCGTTGACTATGAGTACCAGCTACAGTGTTGCGTAGTGAAGTGTTTCAGTTTTATCTCAGAGCATTTTGATTAGGGATAGCCGAATATTCGATTTATGTTCGGTATTCGGCATATTCGGCAGTTTTATCCGACATTCTTATTCGGCCGATTATCGGCGAAAATATCAAACATCTTACCGAATCATAATGTATTTAAAAAGTCTATAAGCAAGAAGTAGCACAATTATAAGTACAAGTGGGCCCTTTTAACATAACAAAAAATGTTGCCTTCTAATAGTCCACATCGGGGGTGGTGGCGTCAGTGGGCGAAAGGGTCGTGCACTTCAAAGCACATAACAGGTGGTTTTTTTTAGATGCACGATAAGGCGCGTCACATCCTGCCGATTACTCGGTTCGGTAAACTTCTAACGTAATATTCGGCCAATTATTCGTATTCGGTAAAACCCGTATTCGGCCCATCACTACTTTTGATTAATTCCAGTAAGATGGCAAGCCGGTCAATGTCATGGACATTAGGAAAGACCTTTTCTTGAGTAAAGACCGCGAAGTGGCAAATGGAAGGTACGCCTTTAGGCAAAATGGCCGGAAGCAGCTGGATTAAGATATGTGCCAAAAATCGAGTTAAATGGTGAGTTTATTGGAGAGAGGTATATCCAGCAATGGTCTGTGGTCGGGTGATGATGATCCTGTTTACCAATACTTACGTATAGTTAGTATAGGGCATGATGTCTTCACTGTAGGCGGAGGCTAGCTTGAAGTTGTGCGTGAACTCGTGCTCTGAGCCAGGCATGCGACGCAGTGAGCCTGCGTATCCGAGCTCTTTGAAGTCGCGATGTTCTGATGATACGCGACCCGCTGATAGGAACTCTATCACGCCTGGAATGTGACACATAAACGATTTAGTTAAGCAAATTTGAATGGTTCACTCGGTTTCGCCCCTTTTTCCATATGGAAATCTTCACGGGTCCATGGAAAACGAAGGGTTATGTCTACTCCTACCGACTACAACCCAATTGTTCCTTCTACTACTATGAGTCGGAGACCCGGCAGATACGTTCACCCCTAAATAATGGGAGATTGGAACTTAAAGAAAAATAATGGGAGATTGAAACTTTAAGATTGCCAAGTAGTGTGACACAATAAAGGCTAATAAAAAAACGTCTTCTTCTTCTTCTTAGGAAGAAGAAAAAAACGTGCGTGATCATGGTCCTCTATCAGGATCAAAGTTTCTTACACGATACTCGCACGCACACACACTCGTATATAAAAGAAAGAGAGAGAGGTAGATGGAGAATGTCGCATAGCTGACATAACTCTTTTTCCTAACGTGACAATTTCTACAAGTCAACTCCTACCGTATGTCCCGGAAAGGGACTTCGATAAAATATGATAAATTTTTATTTGCTTTATTTCCGGAATATCATCGTTACTCTACAGTATCTGGATATTAAATGAAAGCTTGTCAAAATTGTACAAAAGATATCATAATATAACAGATTTATTTATCCACAGAGGTGTTTGACCTACAAAATCCAGCAATAAAACCAAAATAAAGAGTTTTAACATCAAAAGAACAAAGTGGAAAATTGAGCAATTGACTATTTGGTCCACTAATCGCATAAACCCAGTCATATATTGTGTCCAATCTAGTAATCGAAGGCTTAAATGTCGTAAACTCCTTATCGGGCCTATCTTTGTTTAGGGCACACTCGTAAATGACAAACAGTCGAATAAAGTGGCTAAGTTACTAGCGTACTGTGAGAAAACAGATCGATGGATCTGCCTATTTTGTTTGCTGTACGAATTTGTTAGTTGTTATCTGATTGGATAATGAGAATATTTTTGCCAGGGGAAATTCGTTAATCGTAAGCGAAATAAATCAAATTCACGTAAACATAGCAACGTGAAAGGTTTTGAACTCGGGTCAAAATCATTTCTGTTTTAGTAGAATCATTTTGCATGGAGCGACTGCCTATCGGACCTCCACAACCCAGCTACTGGGTAGTACGATACCCCTTGGTAAGACTGGTTGTCAGACTTTCGGGCTTCTGACGACCCGTAACGACTTTCTAAGGTCTACTTAACTTGCTGTCCGAGGCACGAAAGGGTCTTGGTAGACGATGTGCTTTTTTTTGTTTTTGGCTTACACCATAAATTATTATTAATATCTGGATGACCGCGCTTTGCTCGGTATTTTTTGGTAAATTGTGTTTAAAATAATAAGTTTATGTTCAAGTTAATTATCTATTAAGTTGAAAACACGTATAAAACGAAATTTTCTAAAAATGAAACCTAGCTAGATCGATTTATCGCCCTCGAAACCCCCTGTATACTAAATTTCATGAAAATCGTTGGAGCCGTTTCCGAGATTCAGATTATATATATATATACAAGAATTGCTCGTTTAAAGGTATAAGATAAGTCTCTACGTAAGGATTTGTAATTGGCTTTCTGAGGACTACGGTTTGCTTTTTTCTGTCTGTTTTAATTTACTGTAAGTCCTATATGTCATCATCATCATTACAGCCGTAAGACGTCCACTGCTGGACCTAGGCCTCCCCCAATTTGGGGGGCTTTGCCATAATCGCCACGCTTGGCAGGCGGGTTGGCGATCGCAGTATGGTGGTAAAATGCATAGAGAACGCTGCTGCCCATTCTCTAGTAAGTCCCTTATGTACCTACTAAGTAAATAAAATGTGAAGATAGTCATCCTATCCACGGACCAACTGCGGAAACAAAACATAAAATTGGGTATCATTTTGACGCAGAGTCATTTCACTCACCACTATCAGGCAGCGAGTTAAAGTCCCCGCACAGCAGTAGCTGCACGTTATCCCTCTGGCCTGCCAGACGTAACGTTCGCGCGGAGTCTTCGTGGATCGCGCGCAGTTCGTTGCTAAGCATCATCGTCTGAATGAGCTTTACGTCGCAGAACTCCGGGTCCCAGTGGATGTGCGCGGTACATACTAAGATTGGCTGGCCTAGCATTGATGAGTCTGTTGGTAGTCCTGGAATGGAAAAAAGATATGATAAATAAATTGAGCTAATTTTTTTTTACAAAAGCTTTCATATGTAAATCTTAATATATTTGTAAACAAAGTGCGTGACACTTCATTTATAATTTATCTGTGAAGATCTTTTATTCTATGGAGCGAGCTGTCATATTGAATGACTGATGCAACATGGAAAATGTAAAGCTTATAAAAGTGATAATTTTAATGTAATTAGAATATTAATAGTGTATTAATAAGAACTGGTGAAACAATAGCTTTAAATGTTGTTTCTCTTTTCAGGTAAAACTAGTGAATAATTAATGTTAAAGAATATTTTGTAAAAATCTTAAAACTAGTTTATGTAATAAAATAAAATTTTCTCTTTTCAGAGCAACTCATTTTAGTTTTATTGTTCTTCATAATATCCAAGGATTATTATAAATAATCTCATTATAAAACAACATTTCTATAGCTGATTACCAGAAATAATGGAAAAATTAAGATTTGAGTTTATGGTCAAAGCCAGCGAAGATGTGAAAACAAATATAATTTGTGTAACGACAATCACGGATTTAGATGACCGAACCTTTGCGATCCCAGATAAGTTACAACCTGTCAAATTACATACTGAAATAGTACAAACCCAAATATTTCAGAAAGTAAAGGCAACATTGCAAAAACGGCATGAGAAACGACAGGTGTGGATTTCCATGAACCCGGATATGAGGGCGGTTTATTGTGATGATGATGGAAATAAACAATTTATGGGATACTTATTGGAGGAACAAGCAAAACCACAAACTTCTACAACAGGAATTTCAGAAGAATCTCTAGCGCGAATCATGGAAAGCTTCGCAGAAATCAAGAAAGATTCATCAAAACCTTTTAATATGGTGAAAATGGTAGAAAAATTTGTTATACAAAAATGTAATAGCAACATTACTAATGTGACCCAGTGGATGACTACCTTTGAAGCGGAATGTGTCCGTATAGGAATAGAAGAAGACGTCAAAAAAATTGAAATTTTTAGGTTATTTATAGAAGATTCTTGTTTAGACTGGTATAGTTCCATGCTTATAAAGCATACTATAAATTCAGAATGGGCTATGTGGAAAAATAACTTTTGTGAAACATTTGCGGATAAGGGTTGGTCACCAATCAGGTATGCGATGTTATTCAAATACAGACAGGGCTCATTACTGGAGTATGCGTTAAAAAACGAGAGACTACTGTTAGAAATAAATAAGTCCATAGATAAACTCACTTTAATTGATTTGATCGCCACCGGATTGTCGAATTTTATTGCAGATAAGATTGATAGGAATAGTTTAAAGGAAACTGAAGACTTATTTCATAATTTAAGAAGTTTAGAGCACATGGTTAATAATAAAACATTTGAAAAAAAGATAGGAACTTTCGAAAGTAAAATTAAAGGGAAAAATGTGAAGCCCTCGTTTAATCCGTGTAAAATATGTGAAAAAGAGAATAAAGGTATACGTTACCACCCTGAATCCCAGTGTTGGTTCAAAATAAAAAATAATGACAGACCAAAAAAAGATCTAATAAGGAGTGTTAACAATTCTGAATTAGAAATAGAATTAAATGAAATTGATCCAAAAAACTAATAGTGCCGCCATTAATAAAAATTAAACTGCTAATTAATGACACTTTGGAAACATCAGGAATCTACGATTCAGGATCTAATGTGTCTTTAATTAATTCAAGGTTATTATCTCTAAAAGAAATACCTACTAATGATAAAAATGCAGGTTTAAAAACAATTAATGGCGTAAAAAAATCAATAGGAATGGTAACTTTAAAAATTAAAATTTTCGAAATTGAAAAACAAGTTAACATTTTTGTTGTAGATGAAGACAACTTTGACTATGATTTCCTAGTTGGGTTAGACTGTATACAAAAATTTCATTTAACTCAAAATGAGAATTTAAATATCACCCAAAATGTTCTCACCAATAATAATAGAGACTACATAGAAAAAGAAAAGCAACCTATAAACACTAAAGAAATTCCTGGCAGCTCAGGTAGTGATATAGGGAATAAACAAGATATATTTTATGGAAAAAAAGGTGTGGATATTACAAAGAAATATAAAAAAGAAACTATCATTGATGAGTATAAAATAAACTTTAATGAAAATATAAAAGTCGAAAATGTTGATATTTCAGTCAATCATTTAAATCATCAGGAAAAATCTGATATTGATAAATTGATATGCAAATATAATTCAGTCTTCGCCAAAGACAAATTTGATATAGGAACTGTAAAAGGTTACGAAGCCCATATTGATTTATTGGTAGATAAATATTGTAGTAAAAGACCGTATAGGTGTTCTATTGAGGATATGAATGAAATTGAGCATCAAATATCAAAATTATTAGAAAATAATTTAATCGAGGAATCATATAGCCCTTTTGCCGCTCCGGTAACACTAGCATTTAAAAAAGAAGATGGAGGGAGATCAAGGCTTTGTATAGATTTTCGCGAATTAAATAAAATTGTAGTTCCCCAATCGCAACCATTTCCACTAATTGAGGATCTAATGGTTAAAACAAGGAAATGTAAAATATTTTCAACATTCGATGTAAACTCAGCGTTCTGGTTCATACCTCTTAAAATTGAAGATAGACACAAAACTGCATTTGTTACTCAAGAAGCACACTTTCAGTGGACTTGTTTACCTTTTGGTTTAAAAACTTCTCCCGCTAGTTTTCAGAGAATACTTAATAGCATTATAAGAAAGCATAAACTGTCAGACTTTACTGTCAATTACATTGACGATATTTTAGTATTTTCTGAAACGTTCGAAAAACACATTGAGCACGTATCTTTGTTATTGGAAGCAATTTTAAAAGAAGGTTTTAAATTAAAATTCACGAAATGTAACTTTGCACAAGACTGTGTAAAATATCTAGGGCACATAATAAAAAACAATACTGTAACTCCATTAAAAGATAATTTGATTGCCATAAAAGAATTCCCAATTCCAAAAACACAAAAAAACGTCCGACAATTTTTAGGAAAAATCAATTTCTATGGAAAATATGTGCCAAATATTTCAATTATACTGGATCCCTTGCATAATTTATTAAGAAAAGGAGAAAAATTCGTTTGGTCCGATAAATGTCAAGAATCCTTTAATACTATAAAAAAACTACTTTGCTCAAAACCAATTCTCGCCATCTTTGATCCAGATTTTCCAATACATATTTATACAGATGCTAGCATACAAGGTATAGGTGCAATTTTAAAACAAATTCAACCAAATGGTGATGAAAAGCCTTGTGCTTATTTTTCCAAAAAATTAAACGACTCTCAAAAAAAGAAAAAAGCCATATATCTTGAGTGTTTGACAATAAAAGAGGCGGTAAAATACTGGCAACACTGGCTTATAGGAAAAACATTCACGGTTTTTTCAGACCACAAACCTTTAGAAAAAATGAATATTAAAGCCAGAACGGATGAAGAACTGGGAGACTTAACATATTATTTGTCGCAGTTCGATTTTAAAATAATATATTCTCCGGGCAAATATAATATTGAGGCAGATACTTTAAGCAGAAATCCTGTGTTAGAATCGTATGAAAATCAAGATAGTAGTTTAAAAGTAGTGAATTTTGTTAAATTAGAAGACATACGAAATGATCAAAATAAAAATGATGATATAAAACAAAATATGAATAAACTTATTTTCAAACATAACATATATTATAAAAAGATAGGAAAAAATGAAAAGATTGTACTAACTGAGGAGTTTAGTAAAAAGATTATAAAACATGTACATCACCACTACTGTCACATAGGAAGGCAACAAATGGAAAAAAAGATTAAACCCTTTTATCAAGCTAAAAATTTATAGGATAATATAAAAAGAATTTGCGAAAACTGTGATGTCTGTATAAAAAAACAAATCTAGAGGAAAATACAAATTTGGACTAATGTCTCACTTAGGTCCCGCTACCTATCCATTCGAAATAGTGTCTATAGACACCATAGGAGGATTTGGTGGTTCTCGTTCAACCAAAACATATTTACATCTTCTAGTAGACCACTTCACTCGCTACGCCTTCATTTTGACATCCAAAACCCAGAATGCGAATGATTTTATAAAACTTGTCCAAAAAGTAACGCAAGATAATAAAATAAATTTAATTCTATCAGATCAATATCCAGGCATAAATTCAAAGGATTTCAAATTATTTTTAGAAAAAGAAGATATTCCTATAGTTTTCACTGCAGTAAATGCGCCATTTTCGAATGGATTGAACGAAAGGTTAAACCAAACATTGGTTAACAAAATTCGTTGCAAGATAAATGAAAGGAAGGACAAAATTGCTTGGACAACTATTGCTCACGAATGCACTGAAAAATATAACGAAACTGAACATAGTGTAACAGGGTTCTCTCCAAAATATTTATTGGAGGGAAAAAATGTTGAAATTCTACCAGATGAATTGAAACAAAATATAACACAAAATCATCTATTGCGAGACCGAAAAATTGCCTTAGAAAATAGTATAAAATCCCACAATTATAATAAACAAAGATTTGATAAAAACAGAAAACATTATGACCTAAAAGTCGGAGATTCTGTATATGTTGAAAATGGAAACCGGTTAAACCGAAAAAAACTAGATGCATTGAAAATAGGACCTTACCAAATTGTAGACAAAATATCCAATTCAGGTAAACACAGGTCACAAAAAGTCGGAGTCTAATCTTTTTCATATTACAAAACTTATTCCAGTAGTAGAGTAAAACAATAAAACTAAGTAATTTTGAAAATGGGAGGGGGGAGATGTAAACAAAGTGCGTGACACTTCATTTATAATTTATCTGTGAAGATCTTTTATTCTATGGAGCGAGCTGTCATATTGAATGACTGATGCAACATGGAAAATGTAAAGCTTATAAAAGTGATAATTTTAATGTAATTAGAATATTAATAGTGTATTAATAAGAACTGGTGAAACAATAGCTTTAAATGTTGTTTCTCTTTTCAGGTAAAACTAGTGAATAATTAATGTTAAAGAATATTTTGTAAAAATCTTAAAACTAGTTTATGTAATAAAATAAAATTTTCTCTTTTCAGAGCAACTCATTTTAGTTTTATTGTTCTTCATAATATCCAAGGATTATTATAAATAATCTCATTATATATATAAATTACGCGTCACGTTGTTTGTCCGGGATGGACTCCTAGATTACTTAACCGATTTTAATAAAATTTGCACACCGTGTGCAGTTTAATCCAACTTAAGAGATAGGATAGTTTTTATGTCAATTACTGATCTCAATATTTGCAAATTAAATGTTTTTTTATAGGACAAATGTGTGTGTTCATTAGTTAGTTCTATGAATTCCTAATAGATGGCATGCTTAGATCTTTTAAACTACGCAAAGGATTTAACACGGTTTTCACCAATAGACAGGGTGAATCATCAAGAGGGAGGTTTGTAAGTTTAATACGCGGGCGAAGCCGCTGGAAAAAAATAGTAGTTTATAAGGCATAGTAGATAAATAAGTCCAAGTTGGCACGGAAGTTTCAACGCTATGCTGAGCGTCGAGAGATGAAAATCCAACAGTATGTTTATGACGCGGTGGAATGCGCTGTATGGGATTCTCAATGCTTGGCTCAACACTGACGGTTGAACCCAGTGCAGGATATAATCCTACCGCGATATTTTTACGTCCGGGTGACGAAGGTGAAAGGGAAATTGCATTTTTTATAACACTGCTATAACTGTTATAACAGATTTAAATACCTGCGTTTGAATGAAAGAGAAAATGGCTTTCCACATTTTCATGTTAGACATAAGACTGAATTATGTAATTAGAAATTATGAAACAAAACCAACACTTAAAAATATATAACCACATTATGTTAATCCTACCTCAAATTAGCGCAATATGAAATTTTAATTACTAGGTAAGCTTAACTAGAGATCCAAATTGCGTAGAAGTTAAGTAGGTACAGCGGTACTTAAAACATTCCAGGTAATTTGCTTACACGTGTTCTCTATCACACGATCTAGTAGAACATCTCATAACATGTAAATTATCACATAATTCTCGAGATTATTCGCTAAGATAATATTTTAAATAAGTTCGGACCAAAGAATTCATATAACTGAATTTACTACGCTACAGTAGGACCTTTTAACCAATAACTCTTGAATCGCCAAGAGCTATTGGTTCAAAATGATAGGTAATCTTATAAGCCTTCCTTCTTAAAGACAGGACATTCAATAAAATCATCCCTGTCCACTGTTATGAAGCGATAACTGAGGTACGCCGATGGCATCTCACCGCAGACAGCGTCGATAATCAAGCACTTTAGAACGCACTTTACTTAATAGCAAATATCGTACTTCCATGTTTTACCAGGAGTAAAAGTAAATGTAATGTCTAATGGTAGGTCTAGACTTGTAGTGTAGTGGTGCGTGCACACTGGCATGTGTGGACGTAATTATCACGAATTTAGACCAAACACAACACGCGAGTGACAGAAATAAGTCACATTACTGTTTATTGAACCCGCATATTTCATAATACTATTCGGCTGTTCAATTTCAAAACCTAGTATCGGACATTTTTATTTAAACGGGTGTTTTTGCATTTTTCGACCTTATAGACCACCTCCACATACTCGGCTAGCAAAAACTCCCAGAAATGGGTCAAATACGAAGTTACACAAAGTCGGAAACCCACCCGACCGGACCAATCTAAAGAAATCAGAAATCGTTTTCGGGTCTCCTGTAAATTTTTTATGTAGTTTTATGCAGATACTGGGTTTTGATATTGCACAGCCGTATTGTAAACCAGACCAACTCTAAATAGGCAGCCTTGTTACGTTACGATCATGTCAGGAAATTGTGTAATCATGCTCACACTACCTACTAACTTTTTTCCCTAACAAAAATCACCATCATCATTTCAGCCGTAAGACGTCCACTGCTGGACTTAGGCCTTCCCCAATTTGGGGGGCTTTGCCATAATCGCCACGCTTGGCAGGCGGGTTGGCGATCGCAGTATGGTGGTAAAATGCATAGAGAACGCTGCTGCCCATTCTCTAGTAAGTCCCTTAGTCGCCTTTTACGACACCCACGGGAAGAAATGGGGTGGTGTTATTCTTTACGTCCGGCACCACACGGTACACCGATAACAAAAATATATGGCCATTATTCTTACGACCTTTTCTTAGACATACCTATATGTGTGGCAGTGGGCTTCCCCTGTTTAGCAAGAAATGACGTCATAATGCGGCACAAGTCTACATCCGACATAACGTTACCTGCTTATATCAACGCACTCAAATAAATAGTTGATCAAAGGAAAGTACTAATGTCGGCGTGGATAGGCGACCTGTCTCTACTTAGTGCACTTTTATCTGTTACTTTCAACTACCCGTATGTGTGTTAAATGTTGTTTTACGTAGGAAGGTAGAAATTGTAATTTATTCGCTGCAGGTTCTAAATGGAGAAAGAATTGGCAGTTTTTTTTTTTTGAATTTGTCATTGTAGATTTCCCCAATAAGATGAAAGGGGTTTTAATGACAGTAATGATCTGCCAAAACTTGGACAGAAATGGGGAAAATCTGTATCTGAATACCATTATGACAAAGGAGAAAAAAGCCGCACCGACCCTTGCTCGAGTTAAATTCGTCCCTAAATCATAATAATTCCGATCCAGCCCGTCCCTTGCTGCCCTCTACCAGCAATGCCCTAAGTCCGTACCCCACAGGGGGTGCCCTTAGCGAGTAGTCGCTCTAGTTTCAAGTTTTTAAGTCCTGGCTTAATTTATTAAGGTAGCAAGCAAGTCCGGTTAAGCAGCCGACAACCTCATAGGTAGGTAGATCGGCGACATATCGTTCCCGAAAAAAGGAGAAAAGAGTTCTCATATAAGAATGGGACATACGATATGTTTCTTATTCTTACTTTATTTCCGCCGATAAAATTTTTATAAGCAAATACAACGTGCTATTTTATTCTTATTGGCCGCTGCACGTACGTGGTTCGCGTACAGAGAAAGTACTAAGAAATCGATTGCAGTTTTTAGGTTAATAGACACCTGATAATTACGAGACAGAATGACAGAAAAAACCGACACGCTTTTTATCGAATACTTTTAGAAATTCGCAACGGTCGGTGCTTCTGCAAATATTTTTTGCCAAAACTAAATTAAGCTATAAAATTTTATTTTTTTTGTTATGCTACGGCTACATTGTCGCGATGAGGCGAACTAGGTGCTCTTCGCGCGCGCTCTCTCTCTCTATGAACTGCTGCATGGTGGGCATTCTGAGATCTCAATGAAGATTTGCGGCCTTGAAAGGGGGCTTCCATGACCTTTCTAATTAAAGGGTCTGCATCCTATGGAGATGGTGGTGTTTAGCATGTGCGAAGACGACGCTCGCATAGGTGATGATAGGACAGAGAGCGCGCGAAGTGTAGTTTGCTTTATTAATCCGATCCAGTCTGTCCCTTGCTCCCCTCCTCCAGCGACGCCCTAAGGTGGGGTCCGTAGCTCTCCGGGATGCCCTTAGCGTGTAGTTTTTAAGCCCTCAGTAAAGTAAGGTTATCGAGGCACCCACAGCCCACAATCAACTCCGGCTAAGCAGCCGACAATCTCAAGGGTTGACCTAGGAGATGCTATTTCTATAAAAAGTAGTTCGCCTTATCGCGACATTGCAGCCGCAGCATTAGTTTGGTTTGAATTGCATGCATAGTTTTGGGACTACGGAACAAGCGGTGACGAGGTCGGTCGGAAAAGGAAGTTGGTACAAACATAATGCGATGACGTTGAAATTTCGCCTGTTACTTAAGTTTTTTGTTGGTCCGCTTCCGCAGGGCAGTGCCGCAGTGTCGTTATAAATTTATGAGGATGAGTGGCGAAAGAGGCCTCATAAATTCATATTTAAATTACAATGTTTGCGTCAGCGGCTCAATTAAGGGCTAAGAGCGTAAGCGTCCGCTCATACTTTATTTAATGTTAAGAATTTGAGAATTAGATGGGTGCTTCATCATTTGAATGTTTAATGGGAATGGTTTACTATTTTATTTATTACTATAAACTTGAACATAAACAAGTGGTTATTTTGTAGTTTGTACTTTAGTGTAAGAAGCATAACAAAACTGATTTTGCAAATAGTATCTAAGTAAGACAGATTGACTGCGAAGATGTAGTCCTCAGTCAATCTGCCTTCCCTTTCCCCAACTATGTTGGGATCAGCTTCCAGCCTAACCGAAGTATTTTATAGGATGCGACTGCCTTTCTGACCTCCATAACCCAGTTGCTGGGTAACACGATACCCCTTGGTAACACGCCAGGCACTTAAGCTTTTGACTACCCGTGCTTTACGTAACGGCTTAACGTGCTTTCCGAGGCACAGAGTTGTCTCAATATGTAATCATCATCATCATCATCATCACAGCCGAAAGACGTCCAGTCCTGGACATAGGCCTCCTCCATTTTGGGGGTTTGTCAAAATCGCCACGCTTGACTGCGTTCGCCAACCCGCCTTGGGTTGGCGAACGCAGTATGGTGGTAAAATGCATAGAGAACGCTGCTGCCGATTCTCTAGTAAGTCCCTTAGTCGCCTTTTACGACACCCACGGGCTGAAATGGGATGACGCTATGCTTTACGTCAGGCACCACACGGGCCGATATATAAAAAACGACGGGTTGCACTCCGGGAGTGCCGACATTAACGTTGTGCATTTTTGATATTTTGGAATGGTTAGGGAATAATTTTGCACGAATTGCTTTAATTATCAGTATAAAAGTACTATCATTTATGTGGTAGAATAGAATATTTATTTATTGCGCTATCGTACACAAACATGACAATTTATATTACATTAAAAAGTTTATCTCTCAGAAAAATCAATCTCCGTCAGGTCACGTGTCCTTACGCGAGTTTAACATTTTTTACCCATTACAAAAAAAGTGCTCAACGCCGCTAAAGAAGTTTTCACTTCAATAATTCCTCTCAAAAGGGCTTTCTAAAACCCTGATACTGAGAAGAACCTTACCATTGTAAATAACACCGGTACTCTCAGGGCCATACACAGATGCATGCTACAATTATGTACTCACCGTTTTCCCAAGCCGCCTCTTTCGTCTTGATAAGGGCGGCCAAACCTATATTGTCCTTCGGCATGACACGATTTAACATATTATCTGATCCTTCACTGTTGGCCATCGCCAGTTGATTGAACTCTATAAGGTGTTCCTTCACTAAGGCAAACCTGAAATACAATGGTGATAAAAAGATTAATAACAACATAGATGCCTGTAATCCCCGAATGGTTGGCAGAGTTGTACCTAATGTCTCATGTAATAAGGGGCGAGTCTATTGCCATTAACCGGTCACAAATCCAGTCTCCGGGCTCATACTGAGAAATTTCTGATAGAAAAACACAATAATACTTTGCCAGCTTGCCAAGCTTAGTAGCGTTTGCGATCACAAGATCAGGCAGTAAAAAAAAAAACACAAACTTTTATGAAAACATTTTATATACGGCACGATGGAATGAAGTCATAAAACAAAGCTTTTAATTTTATTTTCTTGGACTGTAAAGAGTGTGTTGACTAGAGCTATGCGATATCTTGTGGGGGCGTATCGACATCGTCGCTGTTATGAAGCAAAATCGAAGAGTTTATGGACATTATTTTGTTTTATATTGACTAGTTTTTGTTGTAACAAGAAATTACTCATACATACAGACAACTTTATGTTACAGAGAATTTTAATGTCATATGAAATAAAAGCTTAAATGATGTACAACGGTTGTTTTACATATTAATTGTTTTCTCACTTTTTTAGTATGTCTGTCAAATCAAAATGATAAAAGACGGTCATTATTTTATATATATTTGATCGAGTCTAAAACCGTTCGGCAGTTGCGAATAGTTGTGATCACCAATTTTTCTCATTATTTACTAGGCACATACTTAGCAGATCTGAAGAAAATGGCGCACCCGTCGACGTACTTCCTCTCGGACTCGCCCATGGTCTTCGCGCGCGACTTGGGTGAGAAGATGCCGTCATAACCATCCTGCTTCAGCTCGGGCAGGAAGAAGTTGTAGAACTGGTCTGTTTCCACTTCCTGTACAAAGTTGGGCATTTGTTTTGGTCTAGCGTAGTCAACAAAAAAGTAAGTTACTATTACTCAAATTTCAGAAAGGTCGATAAATGAAAACATGCTTATTAATACTTTTTTTCAACAAATTGTTGGAGAATAGTCCATACGTTTGTGTTTTCTAATTCTGAAACTTATTTCGCAACAATTCTACTGTTTAATTTAGACCATGTGACTTGGCAATAGCAGGTCACAAAACCCTTTAATAAACAGGAGTCCTATCTCCATGCAAACTTATAATTTTGTACATTTTTGCCCTACACCAATAATTTCTCCTAAGAGTCCCAGTCATGTCTGCTACTTGACACAGACGTCCCCTAATAAATCGTCACTACAACCAATCCAACGTTTCTTATAGCCAACGGTTCACGCAACCAATCAGCTCTTCGTTCTACTTTCCTCCTATAGGTGCTGGGTAAGTAAACAGGTGTACTAGCCTGTAAGCTGATGATGTCTGCGGAGTAATGTCTGATCTCGTCGAGGATGCCCTTCTTCCGGTAGTCCCATTCGAGCGCCCAGCTGGGGCAGTAACCGTACATCTGTCGCGTCGCGTACTTATCACACAGCACGTTGTAACACATCACCGTGAATATACCTGCAAACCAAACAGCAATTATTTGTAAGTCGATAAAGATACTACTTGATGTAGGTACTGTCAACAACTGTCAAGTAAGAATTGACAGCCATCTCCTGCTAAGAAAGGGTCCAATTTTCCGTTTCCAAAGATAAGTGGAGTAGCCACCAATTGCATGTTAAAAACATAATAGTCATAATCCAAATAATAGGTATTGGGTGTGACAACTTGACGACAGACACTTCGCGACGTGTGACGTTCACGTGTGTGAAAAAGTGGAAGACCTGCATTATTGAGAGCTCTAATTATGTATAATTTTAAGCAGTAGGTACTGCGATATCTTGGCTGTTGTCTGGAATATAATTTAAAATGCTGAGCTTCTTTAGTAACGTATTTTGCAGAGAACTGTCCTAATTTTGGACTCAACCGACTCAATATATCGTATCGCTTTGATGATGCTTAGGTGCGGCAGCATCACCACATAAACACGGAACGTGAAGACGTTTCTGAATAAGTTGTAATTCTTTCAACGTCTGTGTTGCCGCGTCGTTTATCTCACGACACCATGTTGGGTGAGCATCACCGCCAATTAGCAGCCTCCGACACTTTGTTACCAGTGTCCGCTGAACTCGCGTGACAGATAAAAAATGTTCCAATTAAAATGAGACTCGTATTACGCTCCACATGCGGCGGGCACGCGACACAATGGCTTTGCTTTTTCTAATCATATCTCACAGGAGGCGGCGGCGGGCGATGCTCCGACCACACTTGGTTATTCTTAACGCTTGTTGTTTTAGGTCGCAGATTGAAAATAGTTAATAGTATCCAGATTGTGCGGAATATAGTTTAACACTGATTTGAGACGTACGATCGATGCGTACGACAAATTCAACTAGAACCCTCATACATATGTGATGAAGCCATTCTATACAATGGAGACATTTATGTAAAACGGAAATGTTTTCATTCAGGCTAGTTGGAAGAAGGAAATTGGGCATCATAAGCGTTCCACGGGCTAACAGCGACGGATTCATTTCAACGTATCCACTTATTACGTAAACTAAGGTGGCACGACCGTGCTCTCTCACGCTCCACACCATTATCTCAGATTTATGCGGACGCGGCGCGCTCGCACCCGTCTCATTACGCGAATCAAAAGGCGCGCTGCGCAGGACGATGAGGGCCGCTCGTCTAAATGTCAACTTCGTGGAAGTCCTTGGCGATGCAATTATCTAGATTTAATCGAGCCGGTCTCAGTCAATCAACGGACAAAGAACCGGGAGTGGAGGTTGTAAGACAAAGCGGCGGTGACGGGCACACGACAGCTGGAAGGACAAGACAATGCGTGGAGATCGTCCGCGGAGCCGTAGTCCGGACAAATTGATAAGGATCGCGCGGTGCGCTCGCGCTCATGCTAATCGACACAAAGTCAAAGTCACCTGGCGACACTCGGCTACGATCAATACAGCCGCAGCACGTGCTTCAAATACGTCCATTGTATGCCCGATGCGAGCGCGCGAGACGCGGCGCACATGCCAAATGTCGCGAAACAATACACGCATCGATAATCGCTCGTTGTTTAAGGAACTACGGGCGAAACGAAAGCTCTACACCAACACAATAATAAATGGTAATGTTGTCGAACATGTGGACGCGTGTCTTCATTTCAAATAAATCGACGACGATGATGAAATAGTACGTGAACGAAGCACAAACAATGGGAGAAGGTGACACTAACTGCGTGTGGTTACAATATTCCTGATAGCTACGACCATTGTGCGCTGTACGTTATGGTTTTAGCGCCGAAGCGTGGGCATATCAAAGATGTCATGTGTGTATATTGTAAAGTAAACTTACTAGTGCGTGTAGTAAAAATATAAAAGCAAAAAGGAAAAGGCGTGGCGACGGAAGTCGGCTGACTAGTGAGGCATGTCACGACGACCCGCTGGGTATTTGCACCGCTCGCGTAGCCCCGCAACACTTCGCTTTTACACGTTTATCCTGAACAACGTAATGTTCACCGTGTAGCGTGAATGCCTACACGAGCACACACATCATACATTATTGTAATCGGCATCCAGCAGCCAAATTTTTGGAGGCAACAGTTACCGTTAGCGTGGTCAGTTATAGTCACGCCCGTGTAATGATTTCTAATATCAATACAATTCGTGAGAAATCAACACATGCCTTTTTTGCGCAGTGAACACAGCTCATTAAACCCGATTTAAGTATGCAAAGATTTCAATTTGGATTGGCGTTGTAAAGAACTCATTAGATCACGTTCGGTCAGAGCCCGGTGTGATCGACAATATGACGTAAGAAGTCTCAATAGGTGCTAACAAGATGTTGTTAGTGGGAGCCGAGACGTAACATCGGCACTTGTTGCCGACCGCACTGCTTCATGGATTTCACCTTCAGCTAATGGGAGCAAATCATGCGATTTCGCTGAAATTTTAATTTAATTTTGCCCAATAGAAGTGACTAATGGTAAAGTTTTAAGTTTGAGTGATTAACTGCTGTATCATTAGCTAGTGTATTTAAATTTACAAACAGAAGAATAATTATTGCAATCAAGAAGCAAAGTTCTTTAGGACATACGAATGAGTGAATTTAAAATGGTGAGTCACTGCAATTGAGTCCAGTCATTTGCATATGAAAGTAGACAACTGCGCTGAATTGTTCTATCGGACTATCGACATCTGGCGTCAAAGTCATGGGAGCGTCCTTCTGCTGAACGTCTTTTCCACAAAGGCAATTGTAATTTCCGAGTATTATAGGTAGTTTGATAATGATTCAATTATGATTGAATACACTATTCCATTCTTTGATTGAAGACAAAACAATGAAGAGGTAAACAAAGCTAATCGTAACTACACAAAACCGCGCTCATTAGTTCTAATTACTGCAATTACTGATTAGACGATTAGAAAATTCTAGAATATTATACTACTGAAAATGACAAATTGCCTGTAGGTCTCTAAGTTGAGATAGACGCTATGCATCAAATCGAATGTGTTGAGAGTCAGAGATTTCTCTTAGAATTGCTGACAGGTGTAGAGAGCAAAGATGCATTCGCTAAATCATGAACACACATTAATCACACAAGTAGGGGTAACGGCTAGCTAGCCTCGGAGTCTGAGAAACGTGCATGATTTAAGAACAGGGAGATGGTGTGAACAGTTAATACGTTGCAAGATTATGTCGATCAGAACATCTCACTCCAGTGTTTAAGTCCGCAACAAAAAAAAAAAGAAATAAACCAGTTAGCTATCGCGTCTCATCTGAATATAATGGGGGGAGGCGCACAGCCGTCTGTTTATTGGCGATGCCATTACGTGGGTATTTTGTATCACGACAGACATAGGAATTATTTATTTAAGTGTTGTAAACACTCATTGTTTCATGAATTTTTACATAAACTGACTTAGAAAGGTCAACCATCAAGAGTTTAAGAAAACATGAAGGTTGAAGTATTCACATTGTAGTTTGACTCATGAACAAAAGAGACCTTACTTTGTGCAGAATGTAAATAAGCTGTGTTGGAATTTATTGTCACATAATCTTGGAGCAGTATACCTCGTAGCCATCAATTGATTTTTATACGTAGCATTTATGAACACGAAAGAGTCTCAAGGTTTGTCGGCTGTCGTCTGCGAGGCTTGTTTACGTCTCCATGTGATTTATTCACTGTCTGAAGAGAGTAAGTTATCCAGTTTAAATATATTTTTTGCGGGAACCGCGGGTTCACGGATGCGAGGAGGTCGCAGCCAATGTCTCTCATTGTGCATTGTTTATCCGCGAATGGCGAGACGAAGGGCATTTCCTCTCTTCCCGTGCAATCTGACCATGAGAGCGACTAAGCGCGATCGACTGAATCGGATTCTAGGTGTATTGTAGATCGCTTCCTATTTACGGTCGATTGATTCTTAAGTAAATACGAGTATACGATATTCACCATGTAACAAGAAGGTCGAACACGTAATGTCGTTGTATAAGTGTCCAGCTTCATGGATGGCTGGAATGATTTGCGCAATGAGGCAAACGTCGATATCCATGCGGTTGTTGCAAGTATTTTAACAAATCAGGAATGTAGCATGTGCAACGATATTAATTATTTGCCAATAGGTGTAAGGTGTTTGAGCGCCTGCCTGGCTCGAGCGTCCGCTTTGATTTATGTAAATTGGGTACGCGCATCGTGCGTCGGGAAGCGGCATGAGTGCCGGCCAGGAACGCGTGACGGGATCTAAACTCCGCCGGCACACTCTTCACGATTACTTGTTACTTAGAACTGCAAGCTAAAATAAATTTCAGAGAACTCCATAAAGTGTTTTGCGAGGAAACGTAAGAAAATCTATGCTTTACAGGCGCATTGAATAAAGATTTTCTACTAAGTGTGTTTATCTCGTTTCTCGACGGATCATCTTGATATAATCGCATTGCATCTTGCTTAGCACACGGGTAATGCTGTTGTACAAGTAGGAATAGATGTTAATAACACAGGAGGTGCACTTTGAGTACAAGGCTTTTTTAATAGGAACACGTATTCTTCGTTATTTATAATGTCTTTACAACATTCAATTTATTATCTGTAGATATAAGTAGAGATAGGCCATTTCTACAGCAATCTGGAAGGGCCTAGGGGTCGCAACTTGATTAGTGAAATGATAAGATAAATCTTTCGTAGACGAGGATGCTCCTCCTCTCGGAATTATTCAAATGTCATACAACGTTAACTGTGTAACGGTATCGGATGAAAGACTACAAGTTAGGACCGAACCAGGACCAAACTAGTATCCCTGGGGTCTCCCACGGGTGGAAACATTACCGTTGCAATGGTAGGGCGGGCTCTGGTTGATTATTTATGAGACGGGCCGCGTGCGCCGCGCCCATACGTGCCACTATGACACTTTATTAATGACGAACTTGTTGCTAAGCTTTTTGTTATCGCTATTAAATAATCTCGCGCCGTTCTTGGCTATGAATCGTATTACTACGACGAATAAAAAGGTACAAGTGCGATGGTATCGTTTAAATTAATGTTTGAACAAGTAGTAACTAACACACTCATGTTGTTTTAGTAAATATTTGTTTTGGTAAACATCATCATCATCATCATTATCATCTGCCTAGCCTTTTCTCAATTATGTCGGGGTTGGCTTCCAGTCCAACCAGGTGCAGCTGACTACCAGCATTTTATATGGAGCTGATACTGCCTATCTAACCTCAACAACCCAGTTAATGCCTAATACGATACCCCTTGTGGTATTGTGTGGTAAACATGTTACTTAAATACTTACAAGTCGGACGAGTCCTGTTCGGTCGGGTCAATGGAATCCAAGGCCTCTGTGGTGGTAAGGTGGCAGAAACTGAAACAAAATAAAAGGAATGAGTTAATATCAGTGTAGACTAGGAATAGGTAGGGGATCTGACCGTCGCAGATAGCAGTGGACTCGGTATTACATTTCGATTTACAAAAAATCTGGAACGGATCTGCAACTGATTGTGGATGAAATAAATCATTTGAATGCAATCGCAAAAACCGGCGATATCATTTCAAATTGTAGCTCGTGCATGTATATTCATTACTGAAAGCTATCAACAGTGGTAGAAATCTCATAATATTTCACGAAGGCGAGAACAAAAAGTTCCCACTTCATTTGTATCGTTGGTTATCTTCTATCAACAAACAAAGACACCTAAAAAACTTGTTCTATTGTTCTGTTCAGTATACGCAACGAAATATCAATTCGAGCGAAAAATCAACAAGCGTGCGGTGGTCTCCACCACAACGGTACCGGAACCGCATTTGCAAATACTGGTCCGCACAAAAACTTAATGACTCGCCTCGGAAAATCTATGAAAATAAAACAAAATGCCTGAAACCTATGTTATAGAACAAACAACGGAACTCCTTGGTGAGATCAAAATACTGTGTGAAGGTAGTGCATAACGAAGAAAAAGAACGCCCCAAGACATAAATTTTCCCTCTAAATTAAAAGCTAAGGCTGTCACTGAAACTGGTTCGGTAATTTCATTAACATATTGATCAATGTTGAAAGAAATTAATAACAGCCATCGGGACTTGTCATGTAAGATGTTACTTGTCTAGATGATCGAAGTACTTCATACCGTTCAATGGAGATTAATAGAACAGAATTTTGTATGTCCATCACTTACGATGTGACGACATTTGGTCACGAAAAAAAGATGGCGATTTGCATAACTTGATGTATGGTTTTAGCTCGTTCAAATTGCTCTCAGACGGGCGATAGTTATCATAGTTTGTTTTTGATTGATTGTTCAATGGAATATTGATGACAATTTATGTTAGCTCGCAGCGTGTACGTTAAAGTTGACTCGATTGTCATATTTTGTATAAAAAAAGATGGTCCAAAAGAAATGGCTGATGAAAATCGTTTGAGATTAGTTCATCATTCGGATGCAAAATTAAGTGGAATGGTATTGCCGAGTGTTTTTGCCAAAGTTGAGCCGTAGCAACGGACCGCGGCCACTCGTGCGTAAATCATAATATGAAAACGCCCGTCGCTCTGTAATTATGTAATGGGTTATACGGATAACTCTAACAGTGTGCTCGCTTTTTGATGCTCAGATAACCATCTATTGAATGTTGTAATGAAAATATTAATTTGAACATGGGTTTCGTGATCTTGTAACTGATGATTGTGATTTGATTCTAGATAAGATATGAATGGGATGTGTTTTAAAGAGGTTTTTAGATACACATTGGACGCTATGTTCAATAGTCTTTCTTTTTATTTTCTCGATAGGTAGTGTTAGCAGATTTTTTATATAGTCATGAAATGTTTACTTCTGTGCTCCAAGCGTCATTAAATTTTGCTAAGTTGTGTGTAAACATTTTATATCCAGGGGTTTTATGCATGCGTTTGTTTTATTGCATGTTTTTACCCTTGCATGAAGGTGCAGGATGGAACACAGTTATTTCTTTGCGGTGGTTTTATGAGTTTTCTGTTCTAAAGTTTTATAACTTTTATTTCTATTAGTTATTTTAAAGTCCTTTCTAAATGTAGGCATGTTGAACTAGAAGAGGCGTAAGCGGTATTGTCACCTCAACAAGTTAGTGATTGTCTGTCGGCGGGCGTCAGAGTGGAGACGCGGGCGGACGCCAGCGCGGGCGTCCTCGTCGCCTCATTACACTTTGTAATTAGGCCCGTGGGCTGCGTACGCGCCGCGGCCCTGCACTAAATCACGACAGGCTCGCTTTAACATGCGCGGCCGACGCAACCGTCGTCCCCCAACACCCATAATCCATACTGACACAATGGACGTTTATGGATGTGTTATTGAATATTAAACGCTAAAAAAGCTGTTCCGCTTGCTGCTGGAGTGACGCATTTTACATATTCTGAGGTAAACAATGTTGCTATCTAGAGTTGCGTGTGCCTTGACGCGGCAAAAAAAGATCTAAGATTCGTGCTGAAGCAACTTTCACGAGAAGTCATCGATTCTCCTCACCTCGTCACAATTTCCGACAACACTAACAAGACAAGACAGGCACAAACAAAGTGGTGTTGGGAGCGACACGGCAGCATGGCGGCGGCGCGGGTGAAAGTAGAATGCACTACAGCCACTAGATAGACTGACTGTGATAAGCATCGACACGCTCTTCACATTGTTCGCGCTCCGATACATGAGATAAGGCTTTCTCTGGTCTTCTCTCAAGAGCTACCGTGAGAACGCCCCTTGTATCATACGACTTGACATTTGCAAAACAGGAGCATTCTTTATCTGATTGAATATTAGTATAACAACTATCTGTCATATCAGCAGTTTATAATATGGAATGTTCTCGTGCGGGTCACGGACGACCGTATGTGGCATAGTTATTTTTTAAGACAGCAAACAAAGCAGAAAGCTCATAAACTTAACTTGATGAAAATAAGTCGGAATGAGTAAGTGTAAATATGCTAGTAAAACTCCCAGTAAATAAAATATTTTACCATAAAAGTTATAACAAAAAGATACTTAGGAGTGATATTAAACGCGCCGAGGCCACGGGGTTAATCAATTCCATGCAAAACATTTTCAGTCCATTGACTATCGTATCTTCGCTAGACGCCGGGGAGCCGATCGAGCAAAAACCGGTATCCCCCTGTTGCATCACATTCTAGAGCAAATATTATATTGGAGCCTATTTCTTTCGTTGTGAAAAACTTAATACAATATTTTGATATGAAAATCTATACATATAGTTCGGCATGATTTTCAATATTTCGCACACGCTTCGAATAAAGGATCTCTTTAGTGCTACGTGACCGAACCGTTTACTCATCGGCATTGTCTCTCGGCGTTATTTTATAAGCGAAAATACAGAAATACAGTCCCCGAGCATATCATGTCGTCTGCGTGATCTGACTCCACAACTCCGGTAAGTGCTGTCACCCTGGACATTTATATGATGCTGTTGCATTTATCCATTTTCGTAATGTGACATTAATGAATGATATGTTTTGTGCATTCAATAGGCGCGTACGACATTTTATGCAGTACAAATTCTCCACTGATCCATCGAGCGTACGTCGAACAACTGGAAATATATAGCGATGCGTTCTCATAGCTTTAGGATGCATTTATAAGTTTACATGGCATTTACTTTTAGGCGAGATACAAAACAAATAAAGTGATACAAATAAGAGCTGCTTTTGCTGGACGAGAATTACATTCGAATAGTCTATTGATTTTGTGGCGAGCGTGGATATGTTCGGGCGAAGCTTTCATCAAGTGATTTTACGATTATGTTCATGGATCGTGGCCTGGTCGGAATCGCTTAGTTTCATGTATTTGTGCTGTAGAACCACTAGAACAAATACTGAACAATTCCTGAGCTTATCGTAGATGAGGAAACACGCTTTGCTGAAGTAATTACGAGCTAATTCAGGAAAGTCATCCCACTTGAAATTTTCACGTGAATTGTGTATCGTTTTAACGAGGGGGGGCGATGACCTCGTCGGTGATTTTATCACAATGCGGCGACGACATCGTAAAATACAACATATTTTCGCGAAAAGCGCGTGATGTCACCTTTTAAAATCATTTTACCGTCACAGATTCAATAAAACTCCAACATTCAAGAAAGACAAACTCAGATATGATGACGTCATTTAGAAAGATAGGTACTTAATGGAAGGAAATGGAGCTTCCTTACAAAGATGAACAATCTTGCGCGGAGTACCTACGTATTAGTTCACTTCAAAGGGCGTACACTTGTGCAGTGCGTGTAGCAAATAGCTGTTTATGGGAACATATTGTAAATAATTGCATGTGGGGGGTGAACAGGCTAGTTACGTAACTAAAGAAGTAAGCAAATGTGTGTTTATGAGCACGCCAGCGGATGCGCTGTCGTGGAATAGGTCGGCTGGCGCACGCCGACCACGGTGGGCGGACCTAACGACCTGCCTAACCTACGGATTACTGCAATTGACCCAAATGGACCCCGTTGAACTGTGAAGTGCTAATTCTAACACTTGAAATAGATCAATTTTAGATTTAATTAATTTAAATAATTGGGGTTGTACTCCTTTTTTGTGGGTGGGAAATCGTCAAATGAAGTCTCCCGCTCTGGATGGAGCGGAAGGGCGTGTCAGACTTTTACTGACTAAAACCCACCCGTGTTCCTTCAGTTGGTTATGCCAGGGCCACGGTAACTCTTTCGAACAAATCTCGCGATCATGGCAGGAGGTGTTGTACTCCTAACTTTAAACTTCTTGAATATTATAGAATTGTTACATCTGACAGTTTTTAGTTGGGTATATTATAATATTTAAATCTTTGTAACGTAGGTATCCTTCACATAAATCATAATTGTATGACGTTACTGTTTGATATTGTAGAGGCAGCCATCATTTAGCTGTAACATGCGCAGTGGGGGGTGGCATGCACACTTATTTTTATTATACTTCATCCATTATTCTAATATCAAAATATTTTCATCGAATAACTACATAAAAACTAAAAGAAACACGCGTACATATTTATTTTTAAATAGGTTTATTATTCTAACCACGTCTAAAGATGTGTTATTTTAATTTAATATGGATAGTTTTTGTGCGATGTCAAGTAAAACATTTCGTGGTATGGACACAATGAGTTTTTTGCTGCGGTGATTCAAAATTCTGCGGTACGCTGTGTAGCCACCGTATTTGCCCACGCGCAAGTGTGTCCTCCTGCGCGACCGTTCACGGCCAAGGCCAAACAGATAATAAACGCGTAATGTGCTACCGAGCAAAAAAGCAGCGCGCGCGCATGCCCACGTGGGGAGTCTTTATGAATCTCTCACAAGATTTAATGACTTGGAAAATTACAGAAACTAATAAACCTATTATAAATGAAAACTGTCGCGTGACACTACCTCTTATAGAGTAACATCTTTTAAGATGGAAACATTCTCAAAATGATTAGTGCGGTCGTGTCATCCACCTGAGAATTCAAATCACCATCAGATAAATGTTAGCTGTAAGTGGCTGCCGGCTACTGTATGAGAGTTTCATTTAGAGGAGACAAGGAGCCATCATGGAGGGCGATGGCCGTCGTAAATCACCGCCGCGCTTACCTCTGTCACTAATGGACTCCTGTCAACTTGACAATCGTACAACACAATTATTGTTAAGTAAATTGAACAGTAACCAAGGGTACCTGAAACTTTTACTAGCTCCAAGAGAGGTACTATTAAATCTCTCTGAGATCACTATCCGATTATTGGATGAACTGTGTTCCATGTCAAAAACAATCAACTCTACCGGCCTGGTATTTGCGCTCTTTATTATAGTTTGATGGTCCGCTGTGAATACTTTGTTATAAAAGTGATTACAAGGCCTTGTTACGGGGAAATTCAATTTGTCCGGACCGTTTCACGAGGGTGTGGCGGAGAGCTCTCTGGAGGTTTTTACGTAGTGATAACATCTACACTGGAAAGATAATCGCTAGTGTATTCGTATCACGCGCTCTCATTCCTCCAACCTAGTGCATCGTACTTGGAAATGTGCATAGTAGTGCGTGTGTGGGTCGCCACCGACGCTAAAATAATGCACGCTTGGGCCTTGAAAGGCGAGGTGAACGAACCGGCTGACTAATAGGTGAACATTATATTGATTGATTACCAAATACAACTAATGGTGTTGGTGAAGTGAAAAGTTACTTTGTCCAACGCTCCATGATCATATTTCATCTGTTGAAGTGATCTGTCCGTTGTGAACGCTTCACTTGCTATTCCTTTCGTAGAAACAATACAGAATGGAGTCATGACCGAAACGGTGCGTACTTAAGATGTACGCACAGGATAAGTCGTATAAATACACGCAGGTTTCTAGAAGGTGGCCCATAGACGTTCGTATGTAAACAGAACAATCTACCATCAAAATGTCACAAATGGCGACGTCAATGTATCCGTGGTCCGCAGGGCCAGCTCGAAAACGGCTCAGTCATGTCATTCTAGCTGCGATGGCGCGGCCGACTGTGTATTACCCACTTTACCGGACCTCCCCAGAGTTAGGAATCTGACCATCTATATGCTCGGTGACTAATATTCTGAACATTTACAAACGAGGGACATTTAGAACTGCATACATTCACGTGCAGCACGCATGAGCGAATTCTTATCTTCGTATTCGTAACAGCATTTGAATAACAGTTATGGACAAGTTATTTCAAGATTAGCATAAAATAAACTTTCGGACCTTACATGAGCTTTACATTAAGTTGCTCAAGTAGGGATCGTTTAACCGAAAACGATAAAGATTATGAAAGTGGGAGACGTTAATTAAAATAACGAGGTTAACGATGTACAAAACGAAGGGAAGGCCTTGCGCGAAATATTATAAATTGTGTATTATATTGCTGGTCGGAATCGCGGGGATTAAAACGATCATCGTAATATTAAGTGACAGATTGGCGAGTAGTTATCATGATATCGGGTATAATTGCCAGGAGCAGGGCGGCACAGGTGTGTATAAAATAAATCGTTACTAACAAATTGCCGCCTCCAATCAGGCTGGTATCAACATACCGTAGTATCGGGTGAGTCGCCGGCACGACAAACAAGGCAATTGCTCGCTCGTTCAGTCAGATTGCTATCGCACACGCCATGGCGAACAGCCGTCGACCAAATATCGCCTGCGTACCTCGCGTTATCTGGGGGCCAATATGTCCACGTTGAAGCCATCCATTCAATTTGTATACTCTTATTTGCATATCGCTACACATTTAAAATGAAACATCTCTGTGTCCTTATGCTCATTTTGTGTGATGTTATCGTAGCTCTAACGTGAGTCCTTCCTCTGTTGTTTTCCTTGTAAATTTATATTATTTTAAATGTTATATATAGTATGCGCATTTGGACTAACATTTAAATGCAATAAAACAGTAATGACACATAAAAATGCAATAAAACCGTGACCAACTTAAGAAATTAAGTTCAGCGGTTGAAACTGAAAACTAGCGCAGTAGTACTAAAGCGTACATTATAAAGAACATTAACTTCCATACACAAATCGTGTCTAATGCGCAATTTCACTAATGTCTTCGTGAAGTACTCTACAAAAAGTATGTACTTTGTAGGAGACAACCCATGAAATTTGAAAGCAAATATTGAAACAATCATCTCAGCGCTTTCCGTTCGCAGTCGGGACCTATTACTGTGTCGACCTCCAATCACATTTTATGTCGGCGATACGTTATAACGACTCGGTAGAAAGTAACAATGGGGCATTAGTATGCATTTGCAACTTTTACTTCATGAAGTCTCGTTACCTATTGTTGAAATATTGTATGAATGGTAATAAAATGAGTTGTGAATGACAGTTTGAGTAATGATGACAGGTGGAAAGTGGTGTGAACACTCGTATGCCGTTTCGCGAAGTTGTTTGAAATATTGATTTTACTAAGAAGAGGTGTATTAACGCTGCAGTACTGTTTTACTGTGAAATGGTGGTTGGAATTCGATGATATGCAACTGAACTCATTAGTATGTAGATTTGTCAGCAACTAAATAAAACCTAAATTGAATTCATTTGGATAACATACTGCTACGGTGAAGCTGATATGCCCACTCGTTTTGTCTTTGAACACATTTTTTACAATGACTGCTATCTATAAAGCTGTTTTGGAGATAAAAATACCCTTGAAGCTATTCTACCTATAAGTACAACAGACACTTCAGTGTACATAAGTCAAGTCCACTGCAACAGCTCACACGTGAAGTTATTTAAAAGGCACATAAATCGGAATACATAAAGCATGGTCTCAAGAGCTACAGGTGAAACCACATGACTCATGTTATTGCTAACCAATTTTGCAACAGATCAAAAGATCACCAAAGATAACTCGATATGAAAGTTGTTGCAGGTCTGACATGCAACTAATCACGTCAGTAAACGGTGAAATAGGCGGTGAAAATACATAGTGTTTTGATGGTAAACGCACTGGGCGTTTAGAAGGGACCCCGGCGCCGACAACTGACAAGAAAAACCCTAGTCATCATCTAGCCACGCCTAGCCTTTTCCCAACTATGCTGGGGTTAGCTTCCAGTCTAACCGGATGCAGCTGAATCCCAATACTGTACATGGAGCGACTGTCTGTCTTACCTCCACAACCTAGTAACTGTGTAATACACCTCAATAAGACTGGTTGTCAGTCTCTTGGACTTCTGACGACTGTCCCACAAATAGACTGCACTTATGCGCAAGAGTGTTTTTTGTATGGCTCCCATTATTTACAATAAGCTTCCCAAAACCTGGAAAGAGCTAAACATAGTAACATTTAAAAGAAAATTAAAATCTTTTTTTAGCTAGTAAAGCATATTATGATGTTAATGTTTTTTTAAATGAATCATGTTTAAATTGACATGCCCTTTTAAAAAAAAAGTATTGAATGTTAAATATATCTATAATTGTAATAATGTTTTTGATAATGATGTTTCCATTGAATATTTTGGACCTACGTTGACATAATTATGTTTCATTTTTGACATTAATATTGAAAAATTTGTATTTAACTCCTAACTATTTCTAATTAATTATGTAATCATTCAGTTTGATTCAATTTATTTACTTATGTCAGTGTTGTCCATTTTCATTAAAGTTGCTATTATTTTTCATTCTTAATTTGTAATAATTTAATGTATTAAATTTGCTTAATTAATATTTGCACACCATGACAATATGGTAAACATGTTTCACAACTCTATGTACGTATAACACCATGCATGCATTTTCGTTTAGTAATTGTATGTAAACACGTGTTTGAGCAAATAAAGTTATAAAAAAAAAAAAAAACTGACAGCCGGGACCAACAGCTAAACGTATTGCATTTTCCGAGGCACGAAAGGGTTTTGGTATGTAAAGATGGTTATACCCAACCGCTGCAAGTGTAGCTGAACCTGATCCTGATCAAACAAATCGTGCGGCTGTTATAACTTAGTTCTACTAAGAGAAATCTTGAACATCTTTACCACAGCAATGTGTGAAGGAAACACTGTTAAAGCAGCCAGTAACTTTTAATATCGCTAAAGGTCGCAAAGTAATTAGTATCTAAATAAGCAGTAATGACCAATTGAGTGGCATGTTTATATGGCATAGAGACATTGTCCCACTTCTCCTAACATTACCGTGAATATAATTACTATTTAGTTGGTGGAACATTAACAAGTGTGACATGGCAAAGGCCAACTATATCAAGTGAGAGTAGTAGTAGCAATGATATTTATGTAAAGGTCAATTGAGAACTTTCCCGTATCGTTTGAATACCAGTAGCTAAGGAGTCAGTAACGATCGTGAATTATGGCCGGTCGTGACCAAAAAAGGCGAAAGTGAACGGGTGAGGTGTATTGTATCAGTGAGCTAATATGCTCCTACTGCGTGAAAGTGCACGGTGATCGATTTCCCATTCTCGTGTATAAAGTATGAACAAACACACGCATGTTATCGTTCGTGTGTTTGTAAATAAGATAATGATAAATGGTAAAACATTCGTTCATGGAAAACTTGATAAATTCGTCTAAAAAATCACACGTGTCTGAATTTTACTTGTAAAACAATTTCTAGCTCTGCTCGCTAATACTTTGTCATAGTAGTTTAAAAATACTAACAATTTATATAACGGAAGCTTAGACAAGCGGGCTAGTGTAGTTTTTACTGCATATCGTCGTGTGTTATCTGAACTTGTTACAAGCGTTGTTGTAAATGTGGTGTACGACTTTTTTTCTGCCTAGTTGAAGCGATAATGCGAACGGAAGCCCGCTTAACACATTACTGAGATGGTTATAGGCTGTTGCTGGTATTCATGTTTTTACAAAGCTTTTAACTTAATTACAGTTGTGATGACAGATACGTGCCAGGTCTACACCGTCTGGTTGACGTCTTCCTTATTTGAATTGAATAGAACATTCATTATATCCTTAGCTGGAGTAATAGAGGGCGAGCCTATTGCCACCAATCAGGCACAAATCCAGACTACGAGCTGCTACTGGAGAAATGTCGGATAGAAAAACCCAATAATATTTTGTTCGACCTGGATCGAAGCCCAGGACCGATCAGCAGTAGCGCTTGCGACCAACAGATAATCGAGGCAGTTGGCTGTCGGGTGTCAGCGACCACGAGGCTGGAGTAATAGGACGTCTAAAAAAATCCTGTGCATTGAATTATACGCACTTAATTACGCAGACGTAAATGTGAAGCCTAAAATCGGGGCGCTAAAAATACAAGCCGCTACGGGACTTTGATGTCTGGCCAAAATAGAACCATGTCGTATATCTAATCACCGCCCATCTGTCGTGTCTCGCTAATGAGGATAAACGTTTCAGGACTTGCATCGTCTGCACGTTAGCTAACATTTTCACAGGCGACGAGGTGATAATAATAACTAGTGAACTTTAACCCTTTAGCAGTGTAACCTTTCACTGAAGCCCGCCTGGCGATAGACGACGCTTAATCAACCGAACACGCTCGGTTTCCGTTACTAATTCATCTACCTATGTTTAATTATTGTGTTGTACTTTGGTTTAGTCTTGTTTAAATAATACTTTGGCTACTCATTCTGTATCGAATAGTTTTATTTGGCGTGACGAGGCGTGTTAAATTTCCGCTCTAACTATTTTTTCCGCACTAGGGCATCGTGTCAGTACTGGAGCGGTCTCCATAGTGACTATTCGTGTTCTTTAGGTTGCTTTTCCGTAAGACAAATTTCATTGGAGAAAATGTCGAACAAACAAGAGCCGATCAAAAATTAATTGATCCAGGGCCCCAATTCTGTATGGTGATTATTATTCCCGCGTAATCTTACCACATGCAAACGACGTAAACATCGTGTCTTGAAGAAATTCATGTAACAGCAAGGAATCTAAATGACAAATTGTCTATGACATTAAAAAATCACGCGAGCATTTTGAAGTTTTATTCGACAGTAGTTAATTCTAGTAATTGCAAATACACCATTTTAAACATCAATCATATTCGTAAAGTATCAAGTTTTTATTTTATTTCATATATAATAACTGTCATTGAAAACGTTAAGCCTTATTTTCAAACAAAATAAACCAAAGAACATATTTTGTCAGCTGTGTTAAAATGAGTATCAGAATTAAATCCTTTACTTTGAGAAGGCAAAAATTATAATTAGAAGGCAATTTAAAAATTATAAATGAGTATTACCACATAGGCTGATGATTGTCGCTTGGAGGTACAGACGCCAACACATCAAGCTACTACAATCTGTCAGATTTCTTTGATAGATTTTCGACTTTATTTCTAGAGCATTAGGTTCAAGGTTCATTGGGAAAAATTGACAGTTTCGGGTAGCTTGACCTGGTGGCGTCTGTACGTCTCTTTTGTGCCAACTTGCTACTTCATCACTACAATTAGGTTAAGTACATGTATTGAGGACGTTAAACTTAAAAAACCCCAATTTATGTAAGTAGTTTTTAAGTTAGTTGTGGATTTTTGGCAAAATTATTACCAGATCTTCCAGTACCACTTGGCCTAAATCATGCTGTGATTAAACAGCTTTATTATGTATGTACACAATAATTTGTTCCCTAAATAATAATCATTCCGGTCCAGCCCGTCCCTCGCTACCTTCTACCAGCGATACCCTATGCGGAGGTCCGTACCCCACACTGTGCGTGCCCTTAGCGAGTAGTCGCTCTAGTTTTAAGTTTTTTAAGCCCTGATTGGTGGCCTTAATTTAATAAGGTAGCCAAAGGCAAGTCCGGTTAAGCAGATGACAACCTCTTAGGTTGACCGGCGATATGTCATTTTAAAAAAAAAACAAGATTAAAAAAAAAATATTTTCCCTTTTACCGATGAACTGAGATTTGCTCCAATTATTAGAAAAACTAACACATCACAGTTAATTCTTAGCACTGCATGATTTCACATAACGCTGACACATTTACGCTAAACGTTCTAGCTAAGAGAGTAGGAAAAGCATAACTCCACGGAGTCGTCGCTATCATAAAAAAACGTGGCAATTACTTAGTTCGCGTCATAGAACTCATAGATAACGTTAGTGCGTTGAACCTCCTCGTGAATAAGGTTACCAGATGGAAAATTGTAAATACCTGACAAAAACCTAATAAGTCCTTAGGTTTTTTCGTAAACGTCATAATGAAAATACGAAATATTAAAAGTTGTTTCTAACTATTAAAAGTTTATTCTAAGTCTTAAAACCAAACATGGTAAATTCGATTGTTTGATTGAATAACGTCTATTTGTGATGTAACTTTCTGATAAAAATACAGTAATGTTTAATTTCAAATATGCTGATATTCCCTAAATCCGACCGCAACCCTGTCAAGTGCTTCTTCATCGCAGGACCAATCCCACACGGTTTGGTATGGTTCTTCTTTTCGAGTCCATGGTAAAAAAATAGGTAAAAAAACTTTTTAAGTTAAACGGTTTTATGTTAAACATACATTGCAATGTTTAAGATAAATGTACTAAAAACCAAAAAATAATAAAATAGATACAGTCGTGGGAATTATAAACATATGCATAGACTAGACTAAAATAAAAACGTGGGGCACGTCAATTGTCTACAAATTATCGACTTAATTGTCTACAATCAACGATTGTAGACAATTGACGTGCCCCACGGTTTTTAGTACATTTATCTTAAACATTGCAATGTATGTTTAACATAAAACCGTTTAACTTAAAAAGTTTTTTTACCTATTTTTATTTTCTAGTTTTTAGTTTTTATTTCGCATTCTGTTTAATTCATTTAGTGCTTCATTATTGCAAGGTTTCTTGCCCGTTAGTTTATTGCAGTCCAACTCCTCTATACGTAGTCCCTGCAAAGATCTTACTCTACTAAGAGCCAAAATAAGGGGCAAGGCTATGTACAACAAGATGCGCCTGAGTCTTGAGGGGAAAACGCTAACGACATATCATTTTTATCCACCCTAATGCCATACAGTTCTCGGCGCGTTTTAACCTTTCACCTTAACTTGGGTGGTGTACCGCTAACAACGTATCATTTTAGCCACCCTAACGCCACACAGTCCTCAACACGATACAAAATCTTGACTTGGGTGGTGGATTCAGGCTGGATTAATCAGATACCTAAATTACAGATTCAATTTCTAAATTTAAATCTTATTATTATACGCCATTTGGTGGCTGCGCCCATCTTAAATATTGAGGTTGTATAGTGCACTGTATTCTTCTTGTCAAGCCCTTTTATTTGATACCCATATTGGTGGGATTGATAAAAATTGTTATCAGCCATTTGGTAGCGGCGGCCATCTTAGATTTCAATTTTGCATAGTAAATTGTATTCTACTTGTTGAGACCTTTCATTTGATACCCATGTTGATGGGATTGATAAAACCTAAGTTATCCGCCATTTTGTAGAGGCCGCCATCTTGGATTTTAATTTTATATAGTACATTGTATTATACTGGTTGAGCACTTTCATTTGATACCCATATTGATGGGATCGATAAAACCTACGTTATCCGCCATTTTGTAGCGGCCGCCATCGTGTATTTCAATTTTTTATAGTATATTGTATTCTGCTTGTTGAGCCCTTTCATTTGATACCCATATTGATGGGATTGATAAAACCTACGTTATCCGCCATTTTGTAGCGGCTGCCATCTTGGATTTCAATTTTTTATAGTATATTGTATTCTGCTTGTTGAGCCCTTTCATTTGATACCCATATTGATGGGATTAATAAAACATAAATTATCCGCCATTTTGTAGCGGCGGCCATCTTGAATTTATAATGATAATGAATAAACATAATTGTATTATCACCAAAATCCAAAGTGTATACAAAATTTCAGATTAATCGGTTGACAGGAAGAGGGTGAAATTTGAATTACTAAATTTAACCCAAGAATAATAAATAAAACAAACGGGGTGAGCTAAATAAAACCGTTTAAAAAAGATTTGTTTTCTATTTTTCTTCTTCTAGCCACCCAGCTAAAGCACTATGTAGTGGTGAAGGGCGGGCTTTTTGTGGGACTGTCTTAGGTTATTTTTGACGTTGAAAAAGTGCTGACACTCAGTCTAGTTTGAAAAAATGACTGTTGATTATGTTAAATAATCTGGGCCCAGTTGGTGGCCACGCCAATCACAGCATCAGTTGCGTTTTTAGGTCCTCAGAAGTGCAGGTGTATGGTAACCCTACTCGTGAAAGGCTCTGGCCGCAAATCCGTAGAATATTCCGCAGTACAATAGTTCACCACCCCGCGTGCAGAGGTCGCTCCGTGCGGCGGGAAAGTGTCGGATGCGTCAACTGCGCTTATGCAATTTGATTTATGCCCAGTTCAATGGCTAATTGGTTACTTGCTTTCATGTATGACTTGTTTTGAAATACGTTAAGAAGTACTGTATACTTTGACTTTCGTTTTTAATTAAGTTTGATACTTTTACGTAAGTCATTCTTGTTAACTTTTCAACTTAATAGTTATTGGCTCGTAAACTTAACTCATTATTAAATTCTTTAGCATTCATTTAATTCGTTCTGGGCTTTAATTGTATTAAAGCATTAATATCGGTGAAAATCAATGGGAATGTAACTACGTGACTTCTGATTATGTATTCCTTTAATTACGTTCAGCCTACTAGTACCATTTAAATGGTAGATAAGGAACTAATACTGTTTACTTTAATTCCCACAGCAATATGGATACGAAGCAGGAGCAATTATCTTTACAAGTTCGATTAGGTTCTGTACTCATAATATTGCGAGAAACAAGTAATGTAAAGTTGTACCTAAAGTTTTGTAGCGTAACGGTCATTATCAGATGAAATAAGACAGCTTTGTAAGAACTGACATTCTAAAATTCGTAACCTTGTTGCTACGAGGTTACGAATTTCGTAGCAACTTCGTAGACACAAATTATTCACGATCTATAACTTCTTAAAACGCAAAGTACAGAACAAATGGAGCAAATTATTTTATGTTAATCGTCCATAAATAAGTATGCTAACTTTAAACTTATACTGACCTAACTTTGGTTCCCTTTGACTTGTTAATATTAAAATATGATACCTATCTGCCGAACTAATGACTCCACAAAAGCCTCGATCGAATTACATGATCGAGGGGTTAAACTCTCGTCTGATGTGAGTAATTGTGTAGTCTCAGTAATGGTGCAACGTAATTAAAACGCCGAATATAGGCGCAATATCGTCTATTGGGTACCCACGCTCGATTCAATTATTATTTTAACAAGATACCGCAGATAATTGCTTGTAAACAATGGTAGGCCAATAACCTTTTAATATTACCTAGTGTAATATAGAACGGATCGTTAAGATTAATACTAAGATAGTTATTATTGTACAGGATGTTTGTTACGTTATTGTTGTGGACCATATTGAGTACATTGGTGAGCTGGAAGCTCAGCATCAGTCAGTGACATTTTTTTCAGTTCCCGTTTGACATAGAAAGGCGAGACAATGGGATCAGACTGATGGATTATTCTAAAATGTTAGTTTCCGAGTGACCTGCTATTGTTTTGCTGAGTCACTCACTAAGTTAAAATAAAATCCACTGAAAAAAACGACATACATAGATGTCATCTGTTCCACCTAACACATGTTTTATACAAAGCCATAAACGTCAGATAAAAAGCCTTCTATTCAGCAGACGTAGTGGAAAGAAATGCTTATTTCAAGACGTTTCAAGAGAATTCTTTAGATAGAGAATGTCACAAAAAGGAGTAAAACGGAGTCCCTTGACATAAAGTAAGTACAAAGTACGCAATGTATTTTTTAAACGTGACAGTCGAGATTGATAGTTTGCTAGTGAAAGTGAAGTCGTGAGGCGACTGCGAATACGCGATAGGCTTTTTAACAAATCCGGTGTCGGAACTCGCAGCTAAGCCGAGCGCTTTTGTTACTACACTTAATATTTTTGTCGAGACTACGTTAGTTCGGTAGCCGAATTTGTTATTCAAACGAATGGGTATATTTTCTTTTTCTCGTCGTATTCAAAAAGAAGTTTATTTGCTCGCCTTTTTGTGACGACAGGTCTTTGACCGTGTTTTAATGAATTATGAAGATTCAGTTTCTGTCGTATTTACTGTGGAGATTTGGAACGCTTTGAAAGAAGTTAAAAGGATAACGTAAAAAATAATGTTGAGACCTTAAAAACGTTATTTACAACAACATTAAGTGATAAAAAGCTCGTATTTAGTAAGTTTTTCCCGCAATCAATCACGATAAACTAGAAAGCCGCATGACGAGCTTTACGGATATCAATGCTCACCTTGTACATAAAGTTATAACAGCTGTCTCCTTAGTCATATTACTTTGAAAGGTGCACCGTCGGTAATGTAAAGGAGTCGTAGTTCGTGATAGCTCATGTGTAGGATTCTTGAACCCTGCGTGCGGTGTCCGATAATAAATAACTAAATCATTAATTATTCCTACGCCACAGCGGCGACGTGAAATATTTAGAAAACGTCCTCCTACGCCCAATTTGCGTGAGAAAGCTGCTAAAGAGCGGCGCTAAATTAACTTTTGCAATTAATGTGAATATTCGAGACTACTCAAAGGCCTTACACGCATTCGTGCCGGAGGCGGTTTACGTTAAATTTGCTTTTAATGAAATCCTTAAGTAAGAAATAGGCTGAATCTTTTAACATATCAGCTAATATCCTCCGACGTTTATAACGTACAGGAGTAACCTTTCACACATTTGTAAAGCTGAATATCTTGTTTCTGCTACATCATTATCTTGACTGGCAAGTACCAATCATCATTTATTACGACTGTCGTGTGGTTTTCTTGTTTTATAAGTCTAAAATTACCAACACAGTCGTCTGTTAGTATCAGTGGGATCTGAACCACATCATGTCGTAGCAATAAATCTCCTACTTTGAATATTTATACGTTGGGAGGGAGCTTGCCAACGAATGTTGCCCTCGTTGCTTTAACTGTTGAGCGTGTATCCACATTTTCGACTCGTAAATATATCGGATCGTTCACAAAGCAATAGTCCGTGAACTGTTCGCGAACTGTACCTGTACTTTGTACTTTTGGCTTTCAAATTAGGCGCAGCGCAAAACATACTCATTGTATTTTGTCATGCGATGCTCTGACTACAATGAGCCTCGTGAAAGGTGAACAACCTGAAGTTGTCGTTATCTCGACAAGTAGACACACTACATTAGACATGTGACATCATTATTGTGACAGCACGGTAAACATTTGTCCTGTTTGTTGTATACTTTGTTTATCAGTTTGGACATAACAAAATCTTGTCGTTGCCCTTTGTATAAACACGTGTCATTTATTAATCGACATTTGGTCAGTTAAATATAGATTATCGAAACTGAAACAAAGATCCATTAATGTGCGACAAATAAAACATTTAAAACGCCCACATATTATCACTTAGCGCGATATTCTTGAATCAATTAGTGTGCAATGTTAATGTTGATAATAAACGGTGCAAACACGTACATCAAGAAGTCAATAGACCTATCAGCATAAAATATGGATCTCACGAAGTAATTTCTCTACAATGAAACCGCCAGTGGGTGTAATGTAACCGCAACTGTGACGTTTACCGCCCATTAAGAATCAATAGACGGCCAACTCACCACTGAAACTCACTGGTCGTTATGAAGCTGTTTGAAGGGTTTTGGCAAATGACACTGGTGGCAGTAAAGACGTCGGTATTACTACTATCTTGCTCAAGATTTGACGAGGGTTCAATGTCATGCCAACTATCCCAAGAAAATTCCACAGTGCGTTGACTTGAACCGTCGGGCTTCAGTATTAACTGATATCTAGTGTTGACTTGTCTCAGCAACGAGAACAGTTCGCTGGTAAAGCGATTTGAACTTTGATCTCGACAAAACGTATTTGAAATGAATGGGAGGTAAAGTTCTGGCGGGATATTCACATTTATTTTGAAACATGTTCATTGTTCAGTGTTATTTCAAGAAATGAACGTTTTATTAATTCGCTGTCCTGCTGCAGATAACCAATTCAAAGTGTATCTAAGTAAATCAGACTTAATCAATTAACATTGAACACCAGGCAGTCATTAGAAATCTTTATGGGCATAATATAAATTAAATTACTGACAGTTCATATAAAATAAGAAACTTGAGTCCCGGCCCGCCTTTCTTTGATCCAAATGCATGATGGAAATCGACCAAAAGGACATTTGTCCGCAAAAAAATAATCTATTGAGGAAGCTAAGCCGACGTTTTTGCGGTTGCTATTAATCGTGAGGCATTGATTGCGGGCGACGACGCGTCGGCTGCCAAGGAATGACCATTGGCGCAGGTGTAGGTAGGAAATAACGCCATTTATGGGCAAGGCAGCCGCTCTAGTAAAAAAAAACTTGGCGGTACACACTGACTAAACTCGTGATGAGAGAAAAACTCAAAGTAATAGTTCAGGGAGAGAAAAAAAAAGTATATTAAACATGCAAAATCGCTGGCAATTCAAATTGAAAGGCAAGTTGAAAGCTTATGATTAAATAAAATTTTAGGCGAGCACCGTGAACGGTGTATGTTTTTATGATGTAACAAAAAACGTGACGACTTCAATCTATAAACGTAAGCATTGCATAAAAACCTACGAGTCGATTCTATGGGAATTTATGTATGGGTTCTGATGATTTTAATTATTGCTCGGAGCGTTTTTTGGCAGTAAATTTTAATCCAGTAAGCCAGTTAGCCAGCGCAATCAGATAGCAGTTAAGTGTGCTTAGCAACAATCTACTTGTTACTGTGTTACGTTTTTTGTAGCTATCAAGATTAACTACTCTCTTCATATTATATTTTATGAATTCCTTCATCTTAGTACATCTATTCACATGTAATAGTTTTATTTACGTACAATAAAGCGTAGATAACGACAGCGGTGTGTTGTATGGTCTTAACAGTCATTTGATGCGACTTGAGATTGTACCAGGAAAATGCCAACATGTACTGTCACCGTTCGCAGGTTTCACCAATTCCCAGGATTATAGAGGTTTATAAGAATAAGTCATTACTTAAATGGAACTTTTTCAACACACAGAATTCTTAAAAAAAAATACGATAGGTGACGAAACTACTGCAAATTTTTACTACATCTGCAGACTCCTAAAAGACTAGACGTTAAGCGAAAATCCAAATACATTTAAATGGTGTCTGTACCCACTTATCATTGTGCGTTGTAACCTCTTAATTTTGGCAGCCGCACACTTCAGAATGACTATAATCACCGCGAGAGTCGCCTCGTAAATCTTAGTCTAAATTACAGGTTAGCATTTCACGTCACGAGCGAGTCGTCGTTACCGATGACTCAGTTCACATCTAAAGCTGCGTTTAGATAAGGCAAACGGAGTTAGTACGGAGCTAGAACATCTGATTCTATCTTTTCCGTATTTAGGTACTATGTTTAGAATATTATGGTCTTAAGATCTTAGACAAAGTTAAGGCAGTTCTTTGGAGCCTCGATATTTTACTTCGAAGGTGCCCAACGTTCAGAGAATCGCTGAATAATTTTGGGCGGTAAGTAAAGGTAAGTGTTTTATATTCGCTTCTTCTAAACGCACCTTAAAGCTTTTACGACTTGCCTACTTATATGTATTAATTAAGAGCTAAAGAGTTCATACTGAGAAAATAAAGCTCTTTCATAAATACAGCAAAGTGTAATTTGTATGAGTTACGGAGTCCTTATCGCGTTATAAGTTTATTTAAGTGCTTAATTGTTATGAATCGTTGCTTTGTACTTCGTTCGTTTACGGTCGAATTCTCAAACGTAACTCAATTTTCAGTCGTCGATTAATCTCAAGCTATAACTGTCGCTCCAGATTATTGTAGCAACAGAAATAAATACATTTCGGGTAAGTAAGTTATATTTGGATTAGATGCTGTGGTTATTGGAGATGTGACATACAGTTACACGATTTACCGGAGAATGAACAGTTTTCCTCATAACGACAAATAAGTAGTAATAAATGCCCTAGATACACCGATGTCGACACAGAATAGACTATCAAAATATTCCACAGCAATAATGGCAATGCATGTCTATCACGACACGACATAGCAACATTGCGGTAGAAACATGGATGCAAGTAGCAAAGTCCAATTTCATGTCTACGTAATAGACTCATCAAGAGAGAATGTTATTTTACAGCGAAACAGCGGTATTGTGCCAAATACCAGATAATAAACGTACCTTTCCAGCCGCTTTGCCATCTAGGCCTTTAAGTAACGGGTGAGGTGAATTCGCTAAAATTGTAATGAATATACCGCTTAAAGCGCTTTTCAGGTTGAGAATGAAGACGTTGAGAATTTCAATGAACGTCAACGTATGCTGAGAACTTGTTATCTGATGTCATAAAATGAGATAAGTTACTAATAGAAAACTTTGAGGTTGCAATCTCCCTATAAAGAGGCAATTTTGAGGTTAACAAAATTGTGTCGTATACTTGTGTGGATATGTTCCTGTATATAAAGCTTGGGTAAAAACCGAAAGCGCAAAGACAGCTTTTCCATACTTAATACTTCATAAATATTCATTTCATTAACGATCTTTTTGCTATCTAAAGCCGGCTTGACCTTTTTTTAACGAGGAAAAGAATTCAAGTAAAAACTCGAGTTCATAAGTTAAGTTAATTAGTGAGTGTGTCAAAATGGTCCCGGATTCGTCGCACTCGCCGACGTGAGCAACTGAGCACCGAGTGCGGAAACGAGGCTGCAGCGACAATCGTCACCGCGAATTCGAATCGGGTTGTCTTCGGGTCACGATTGTAATGCAACGACAAATTCGAATTAGGAGTCAGCGTGTAATTTAACTGTACGTTACTTTTGTTGTCTAATAAACTGAAAACATCTGAAAAGTGTGAGGAACAAGGAAAACTGTATTTTTTTACAAATTTCATAAATTAATACAGTGTGAAGTGTCTCTTGTATCATATTCTAAGCCCGACGTTTCTGCGTTAATAAATTATTTCGTAGAACGTCTATTCCAGAAATAGAGGCATAAACAAAACAGCACGGTGGGCTCTCTGCAGATAGGTCGTCGACCCACAACAGCTGTGCATCGAAAATACTATTCGAGAGTGGTTGACGTGCATCAAGCAGTACACACTCGTTGCCTACTTTCGAAGCAGCAGTTACAAGCCAGACGTGCCACCGAGCAGCCAGCCAGCCGATGGAAGATAATTAACAACGAAATTGTCCGGAGACAGCTAGGCGCCTTACTTCTGTGGCCCGCGTTGCATTACGCTCCGCAATAATAACATACCGCACAGCCACACAAGGCAATTAAAAAAAGTAGGAACGCCCATTTCCCACACATTACTGGGTGAATGCTGCGACTGTATTGCAATATGAGCACTTAATGCCACAGGCTGCAGCAGGACCCGGCGGATTCTGAGCCCGGGGAAATTGTTTGAATTGAGGTGAAAGCAGTCGCGGTGAATCCGACAATTACCGGATAGTAATGACTGTAATGACAACAATATTGCAGAAACCGAGTGCAGCCTGCAAAACGACGAGTCGATTAGGCAGTTTCCAAACAATTTTATAGTGTAGGCGCCGACTGACTACCAGGCTCACGCTCTGATTTGCATATCGCCAACGAAAGTGTAGCGTTGAGTTAGATCGACCTACATACTCGCACCGAAGCACACGCAGTGCCGGTAGCGGTTGCTAATTTTATACATGCATACTTTTAAATACTTAAATTAAACGGTTTTGGTGCCTTACATTGGCGAATAAAATGTAGAGAATCGTACATTTCAAGATAGATAATAAGTGAACTAGAAAACTAGTAGTACATGCAGAACGGCGTCGGTCCAAGCAACAGGTATTAGATGATCTAAAACCGGTCCATTTGAATATTAGTCGCTCTAGTTGTGGCGTCTCGCTCCCGATTGTCGTGCGAAAAGATCGCATGAATTCCCGACGCGAATCGGCAGCTCTCTAATGGACCCTCGAGACGGCGTGGAAATCAACTTTTATGGATAAATGCGTTGCTAATCGGCAGCAAACAAATTATAGATTGGTAAACCCAACAGCGCGCAGCAGGGTAAAGTGGGCCGGTGAAAAAGTGAAGTTTCGTCAAATGCACCACTTACCTAATTTACGAGAGCGGAACCGAAGCCGACGGAAGCATTGTGTCGGAGCGCTCAGCACTGATCCATTGTGGGAAGTGTATTAGATAACGTGCTCGCGAGAGCGCGCACAAGACAATCACAACGATTTCGCGTCGAATTTGAAGAGTGAGAGCGATTTCTCGCTGGAAAAACAGAGCAACAAACAGAATCAACTAGTACTGTAATCATATTCATTATTTCACTAGAGTATTCTCCGAAAGTATAGGATAAGGTGTAGTACATCCGCAATTAGTCAGTTGAGTCCCATGTAGTAGTAGTAGTAGTCACAAATCCACCCAAGTATCGAACTTAGAACTTCGAGCAGCAGACCAGCTAGCAACCAAAATTATAACAAACTTAGATTGCCTCGTTGGTCTTGCCAACGAGGCAATCTAAGTTTGTTATAATTTTCATAATATTTTCCATTAGACACGTAAAGATCAATGATTAGGGGAGCTCGGAACTCGGAACGCGAAGTGAGATAAAATCAGGTGCGCGTGAGACCGATACATCGCTGGTAGTCTTCTCAGAGCATATCACGGTTCACACGCTCTTGAAATTTCGTGTTCTGTCACACACCTACGCAAATCTCGTGTCAAACACGAATGAATCATAGCCCGGAATGCCTTGAAAATTACTTGTTTTAAAAACAGTTACTTTTAGCATAACTTGATCGTGAGCAAAATTATTTGTCTATAAATCATCAGCGCATTCAGGTAAACGTTTGATCGTACGGCTCATAGGTAATCCTGTCAGTGGTCCATTAGGCCCGCGCGCAGGGCCGGCGTGGGTGCCACAATGCCACTAACGAGAGGCCCGATATCATCTGACAGACAGGGGGACATTAGTTAATGCTCGAGAACCAACACAAAGCAGGATAGATAAGAAAAACTGTACAAAAAGTTCAACTGTGGTCTACAATGAAAGAATGATGAGTTCTGGCGTGGCATATACAAAAGATTGTGAAACGTCATGCGCTGCACAATGGAGAGAGCGACACGAAGAGCGAACATCATGCATTACTAATCATGGTAGCATGCGTCTCATAACAATCTGAGCTAGCTTGAATGCACCGCCTGAGCGATAAGCACGACACGACATTAGGAGACGACTGGCCACACATTTTACTATTCGTATAATTTATTTATTTGATAGCAATCTAGATTCAGGTCTTTAAGCCCTATTTACATTGCATTCAAACTTCTTTTCAGGTGTGTCAGAATTACTAGCAAACATCATCAAATACAAAACTGGCTCATGTCAGTTTTAAAAGCAGTTACGACATACTTTGAGCCAGCTCAATAGATTACACTAAATGAGTTTCATTCATTAGCATAGTTATGTGGAACAGGAATTTGGTTGATTCAGAACAGAATCTAGTCTTGTATTACTACGGTCTACGTAGCCTTAGGCGTAGTTAAGCTTTAATTGGAATTGTCGGTGCAGACAAATAACAAAGATGGAATTAACATGAACATCTTTCATCATAAATTCAACAACACCAGGAGTTATTAAGTTTAAAACTTGCTTCTTCATTCTAACGTACCGGAGCACTAACTAAATTACTTGCCACGCAGCGACAATAATCACATACAAATGGGACATTGTCGCCGTGTACAGTTGACAAAATGCAATTTGTTGCAACATAATCTACATTTAATTCATATTCATGGGGTATTATACAAACAAGTTGAGCGTTTAGCGCACGCGCCTGAAAATGATAGCATTCGTAGAAGCGTTTGTAGCGGCTATTACGACACATTTCATAGTCGCTTTCGACAATACAATGTCTAATGTAAAACAGAGTGATTCTGAATTGTCTTGGAGGAACGTTCCATCTGCGAGATTGCTGTTGTTAGGACACAAAAATTATTTTGTGCAGATAAATGTTTGCCATGAAATAGAACATTGGTGATGGAAAGTTATTTTGGAGTATAAATATTAGATTCCATGTTTGCCTCACGTATTTATCGTAAACTCTTATGATCTTACTAAAACGAACCATGAAATTGATAAAAACATTAAAATTAACGTTCGTAAGTTTATTGCGAGGAAATAACAAATTGTGAAACTGTCGTGTTTAGCGACATATCTCGACGCGACCATTAGAGATGCTAAAATATTATCTGTTTCGCCACACTTCATCGGCGAGAAGGATGCTTTACTGTTATGGAGGTCGCATCGCAACGCATCGATTGCGGTACAATTACATGACTCGACACTGCGATAATTTACTGTCATTATTCCGCACCGTACATATTTATGTGTCGCATACATTTCGAAAGCCTTGCTCCGTGATGATTTAAGACAAATCTGGGCGTATTTCGATCGGAAACAACGCAATAACAATTAATCGATGTCAGCGCCCGGATACTAAATGTTGCTGGAAAACTAAGATTAATGTAGTAGGTAAACACGAAATATACGATTAAGCTAATGACCGTCTTCGATATAAATAACGTCTATATAATATAGTTTTACAAGTCATTAAGAAATCTACTTACTATAAAACGATTCAGTTGTACACTCGTTAAGGTTGTCGAAGATAATAAACTCGGTAGCTTTAATGTGGAATCAATTAAAGCTACCGAGAAAACCTACACAAGATACGAAATTAATTTCTTCCTACGTCTAATTATTGTTATACCCGTGAGATTCTTAGTTATTATTTTTTTTGGAATGTGAAATGAGATTAAAAGAACTACGTACACTTTTAATTTGTCAGTCGATGGTTGCAACATAATTTCTCCAAAACTGCATTTTTATTCTATTTAGAAGGGCCATCTTCACACATCCATAAATTTACGCCGTCTTCTCTGGTGTTAGGCAAAAACTACAAATAATCACCAGCTACGTTTATATTTTGCTTCGTTTACGTCTGGTCATAAGCACACGCTGGTAGCGAGTATTACGCACCTGACCTTCCCGAAGAACATCACCAATAAGGTCACTATTGTCTTTCAAGCTGTCCCCCTCCCGCCGTTTCTACTCACATCTGCCATGTTTAGTAGTGACATTTTGAGGTTGGTATAATATAGGATATGATATGTTAATATGTGCATTCGAGTTGAGGTCGGTTGTACGGCGCACACAGCACAAACAACGGCCCACTACTGCGCTCTAGATACATTATTCGCGAGCCTCGTTTACTTTTTCATCTCCTCTCGTTATAGTTTAAATCGTGACTGTTTTATAATTTAACTGTGACATATACAGAGTTACAATTCTAGTCTAGATTTTATGTGGACTTGTATCTTAACAGGATAAGAAGTAAGTGGATACTTATAAAGTACTTAGTAAATACTGAGACCAACTCTGGGCGTATAATTTTGCAGATACTGAAATGATAATAATTAATAGAAAGTGGCGTACATTTAGAATAGTAAAAGTCTTTAAGAGCTAGGTTAGTTTAGTAATAAATCTAAAAAGCGCAATATATGGTAGGTTTTATAGACAGTCGTAGTTGCGGTGTGCAAGCGCATTCGCCTCACTTTCACACTTTCACTGGGGCGACGCCCCCGCGAGGCGCACGCGCTCCGCACCAACAATGCGTCCGAACGTTGCAAAATTGATTATTCAATACATACGTCAACAAAAATCAATGGAACGGGACCGCAATCAGCGATCGATATGCTATCCGATAAAAAGAACCCGGACCTCGAAATGCATCTCTTAACGATTTTTTTCAAAATCTCAGCGTGAAATAGTGAAATCGTTGAGCTGAGTCACGACCTTTCTTGTAACAAGAGTAAATAAGACTATAATCCAATTTTGATAACTGCGGATTGAATTTTTGGAGATGCTCCTAATGCGCGCGCAGGAAACAAATATTGCGACCGATTTGTTGACTTGTTACTAGTTGATCTAACAGTACATGCTCGTGATGGCCGAGATAAGTATCATTTGGAATTACACAAAAACAACGAGTTGGACAAAAGGTACAAGCACAGAGTAGACAATAAGGTTTTACAGTGAATGGGACCATTGAGCAATCAACGGTAAAAATAAGCGAGTAACGCAACGAAGAACAGATTGAACGGTAACAGGGGCAAATAAAAATAATTTGAATCCTTTGTCTTGAGTGCTCAGAGCGCGCATCTTGCGTATGGTAGCAATTACGTTGTAAAACGAACCGTATTTTAATGCAATTAAAATAAGCATTTATACAGCGGAATCACGAGTACACATCGCACAAACAGAAACGCACATGGCGCGCATATTGCAGATAATCGCGATGCATTCGAGTGAACGTCGAATCACGGCGTGTCTGAATCATGCCCCCTATCCGTATGTAACCTTGTTTAGTTCGAAGGCTTTTTGTGTACCTATTTATTTTTACTGCATGTCGGCTGCGGTCGGTCGGAGCGGCGTTGCTTCAAGGCACACTTGTCCCTTCAGTTCTGAATATGGACCCGGTTTACCTCCAAAGATACAAGTTTCTCAATGCACTACAGTAGCTCTTTTGAACATCATTGTACAAAAAAGGACCATGCTATGAGGAAGGACGCGCAATGAGAGGTTCTCAGAGGGTATAATTGCACATCCAGAAGTTCAACCTAAGAATACCGAGACGCAGTTGTAAAAATGTTGAGATCTACAACTGGGTATTTCGAACTGAATTTAATTGAGGGTAGGCATTTTCAACTGCGTTATTCCATTGTAGAGATTTGGTCACAGTTGCTTATTTACAATCAATTGGCGGATAACTAATCGATTTTTGTTTTAATTTAAGCCAATGTAAATAAATAAGAAACGTTTTTAGAAAGTACAGCTATTATATTATCTAAACTCGTGTTACGCGCAGTAAACGCTTTCGTTGCACCTGAATTGGAATCGACTTTCAATTACTACGTAAATTGCTGTTGCCTTAGACTTTCCACTTCTCCATATTGTAGGAATATTTTTTTGTTTCGATTCTGCTGGTCTTTTGTTACGACATTGTTCGATTTTCTTTCAGTATTCTATTTTATTCAGACCGCCCGTCGAACTGGACCAGCTTTACTTGCTTTGATTTCATTTTTGTCCCTGTTTACTTTATTGAAAAGTTTTCTTGAAATACTACTTCAAACAAATCTCGAATATCAGTTTACTAAGTCGCAGGTTCTTTTTAGAGAAATAACGCCATGTTTTAATATTGGTGCGGTTTGTGTGAGTCATTCTAACATAATTCTTTTTAAACTTTAACCGACGACCATTTCATTCTGCTTATCGATCCTCGCAGTTGTGAATTCAGCCACATGCTATTTTCTAGTAATACGTTCTTGTGGTGCAATACATAATTTGCAGTCCGTCCGTGTGTTAGAAAATACACGTACATTTTGATCTTAATTAGATGGTGCAAGATAAGTACATTATGCAAACAGGTCTTTTGTGTACAGCCGTGGCACAAGGACAATAGTGGTATGAATTGGTTAAATACAGATCATTGTGCTGGCACCGGCATCAAAAGGATCTCTTTGTATACGGAAAACAATAACACACGTCTGTTTTGGACCACATGAATGCTAAACAGATGACTTTAATAAATTATCTTAATAGTTCATCGTGTAACATAATTTATAGTGTATAGTATCGGATCTATCAGTTCCCATTTCGGTTTCTATTATAAATTAGTTAGCATCAACATCCCGTTCGACATTGACTACAAAAAGTCGATTGTTTTGCAATAGTTTCGATACTTGTGGGAAATCGATTTTGACAATAGACTCGGGGCATGCAATAATGTGAGTTATAACCAATTTGTCAAAGAATATTGATGTTGCAGCGTTGAGGATATTTATCGTTCAAAGTACAACCGTTCCGTTAACCGGTTTATGTGACATCCTGTCTTTTTCATCCAAGTATGTATTTCGTATAAGCCGGTTCATATTATGAAATGTCTGGTTTCCCTAAGGGTTGCTGGAGTCCAACAATGGCTTTATATTAAACCAGAAGTTTGCGGGCTCATTAACACGCGCTCCGACCTTTTTCCATGAAACAAGGCATTATCAGGCAGGATGTAACGCGAATGTGGGAAACCCATGCCTACGGAGTTCGGACGTGTCATTTTGACAGGACATTTAGGATTCACAGAAAAGGGATAAAACAACTAAAATCGGATCAGAAAATACTGTGTTCTCATTTCAAAAATTGGACGCGCCTGTTCACTTAATGGTTTAGCCGGACGATGCTAATTGCGTAAGAGGCGTACGTAACGAGGTCTTAATTGGAATGCGCCCCAATTAATGTGGACTACGTTCGTTCCGTGCGAGTCCATTTTGGAAATTGGAACGTATGTTTACGTGGTGGTTCCCGGGTGAATGGCCGCCGGTGAAAGTCGGGACGCGGATATGGGTCAGGTGGTCATTTACCCTCAGGTAACAGCCGATGTCGCGTCTCTTTTATAAATACTCCACTAAAGTCGTGGAATGGTGTCACATTATACCAGCCCTACGTTCGAGGAAAAACTTTTGCCTCGTCACAGTTTATAAGCGTGCCTTTCATATCGTACTTATCAACTTCTGTCATTTTTGGGGTTGGCTAATACCTTACAGCGTTTGAGTATCTGCATATAATTTTGACAAAGGATTTAGCTATTTAGTGAGGCATTTAGTCAGTTCCGAACAGTTACATTTACCAGTTAACTGGTGGAAACTGATAAACACTTTAACAATACAATAGTAATGTTAGCAGTGTTAGTACTCGCATTACTGCATTTAGTCCGACTTTACGGAGCGTATCGTTAGCCGGCACTTAAGCTTTTTGTAACAGTAAACAACAATAACGGTAGATATTACCATTTATTTGATTTTCTGAAATCGACCCCATTAAATATACGAAATCGTCCTGGTTTGAAGTGACTAATACGAAAATCGCGCTATCGCCGTGTGACAACGGAAAAAGCAACTTTACTGTTCTTTCCCCGTTTGATAACGTTTTAAAGCATCAAATGCGACAGCCGTGCATAATTTATCGTTCTTTTGAAACCAGTTGTGAAATAACTATTAAATGGGTTGTCTCAAATTTCGAGTGCAGCTCCAAGTTTGGCCCCATGCGGCGTCGTTAAAAGAATTGATTAACATAATAGTGATGGTAATTATTCTTTCTGTCCGTTTTTGGATCCCTCGACCATGAAGGTGTATGTATGGTAAGGCCTTGGTGCAAGGCATACACGTAAAGCTACTAATGATTTTTTTAAAGCTTTGGTCACTATCCATTGTGCTGCTTAATCATTTAAGTACCTAAAAAATCCCAAAGCGGAATCTATTCTTTCGATTAACACGGTGGGAAGCGCCATAAAAACTAGATACTGTTCCCGCACCAAGTTTCTAACTTACATAAGGGACTCAAGGACAAGTCGCCCGACTTTCACCTCCCACGGAGGTAGAAGAGAAAGCCCGCATTTTCGGAGCAAGTTTTTCATCCTTTGACCTCTTACACAATTCGAGGTGCGTACGCGACCCGACGCGTCAAGGACACAAACAAAAACTGTTACTAAACGTTAATATTACCGATAAAATTTAGTTATAGCAGTAGGGGAGTATTAAACTGAGACACGAAATAAAGCAAATGGTAGCCTACCTTTGAATAGCGAGTGATCAAAGGATAGATAAAAAGCGGATTCCGCGTGAAGGATCGAAAGGATTTGAAACCATTCGTGCGTGCGGCGATCGCTGTAGATCTCGGATAAGGATACATTCAATACATCGGATGATGTTTATCGTTAGACGTAGCGTTTTAATGAGCACGATGACTGATAGTAAAAAATCTGGTCTCGTATGTACGCTCTCTTAGGTACAATCGGATCACTGCGGATTTCGTTTATTCAAGGCCGCCAACAAACGGAACCGTATTGAATACGGACGCTTCATTTGACCAGTTGATTTTAGTGCAGATTGCCACCGTATTCGGACGGAACAGCGATTTTATTGTAGACATAACGCCTTCCTTATTGCAGTCACGTATTACCCGTATTACGACTCGAGTCAAACGTAGGGTCACCGTTTTATGTATTTTCCTCTATTATTTTTTACTGCCTCATGATCGTTTTGTAATTCTGTTTTTGTACTTAAAGATTTCGTTTATCAGGAAGATCTGAAAAACGATTTAATCAGATAGGTACTTACAGTTAAATGTCAACGAGGAAGTGACGCATATTGCAACTCCTGCACCTACTAATCTAAGAATGCAACATAAAATAAATCGCTAAGCAAATAAACAACTGAGCAACATAAAATTCGCGAAGCACATAAATCAGAAGCATTTAAGTTGAAGAAACTCAGGCGAAAAGGACGAGGATCATATCAGAAGGGATCTTAAAACAAAAAATACTAATAGAATTGCCTGAACTAAAGCAGGAAAGAGTTTGCCAGGAAAACCTAAATCCGCGGTCTGTAATACAACTTCGGAAAATTGATTCAGAACTCGGTTGAAGCGAACAAACGACACAATTTGTTGGAAAGTTAATAGTAAATAATCGACTGTTTAGCACCATGAGTTAGAAAGCGTGTTTTCAACCACAGATGTTGGGAAATAATTCCAACTGAGTATATCAACAGTTTATAAAATAGAATTGAATTAAGTAATATGAGAAGCCAGTTCAACATTAAAAGCCAGACTACTGATAATGTGGCTGAGTATTACGTTGCAATGCACAGGTGCCATTTGTATGCGATGACAAAAACGTAATTACGGGCAGGCGCACTAAGGCTTGTCTTAGAAGAAATAAACGACAGTAATAAAAATACAATCACTTTCGAATAGCATACCGCTCGAGTTGAATGTCACTTTTTGTATGCAAATGAAAAAACGAACGTACGATAAACAACCAGTTTAAAATACGAAGAACTGATACAGAGGTAGTTTCATACAATGAAATGAAGACGTTACTTTTAAAAATAAATATTCCCCGAATGTCCAGCGCAGGTAACTACATAACAAATAATGGGAAGAAAAAAAGGGTCGGGCTATAATAATCTATAGCGTGGCGCCTTATTTTGTTGTAGATGATAAGGTTTGCATGAAGTTGTGCTTACCGAGTCGGAAAGCCCGCGTCTCCTGTGCTTACCTGCAACAAAATAGGGATTATATCATAAAAATGTTAAATCTATAATCAGATACATCAAAATTATGAATGGGTATGGGATTGTGGAAGCTAAAAGTAAATAAACGAATTAACACGACGAGAATACAAAGTCACAGCCCTACGTTGAATGTTAGAGGCAGCGTGGGAACTTTTATCAATATCATTATGATAGGTCATTATTGTGATACAAATAAGAACCAGATATATAAGTAAGCAACTCACGCTTCGATTGATTTATGCAATATAAAACTCTGGCGCTTATTGGTTTAGTGTGTCAAGTCACGATGCTGCCTGCAATACAACCACTACTATGGATGCGGGAAACGAGAGACAAAAACTAACTCAAAAGGAGAAACAAATATAACACAAAAACCTAAACTCAAATAAATGACACGACCGTTCTAGTACAACATCGAAGAGTGAAAAAGGTGTTGAAATGGCAAGTCAAAATTACAATGCAAGATTGGCAAAAGTTTAAAATGAAACCAGAATTTCTAAATTAATAAGTAAAATTTTACATTCCCAGCCAGCATGGACTCGCAAGAGGCAGAGCAAACAAAACAATAATTCATAGTAGCTGTTCGGACATAACAATAACTTGGTCAACACTCAACAGCGCCGACGTCCGCTTTCGGAAGAGTTCGGCTTAAATCAACGTCACAGCGTCCACCGACAAGAATAATGGTGACCATTAACTTTCATCACTTCACACACACGCGAATATTTCAATAAACCCGGATTTCAATGGGACAATGGTTGAAACATTGCTTTATTGCTTTTCGAACGTCGGTACACCGGCCTTCGCAAGTCAATTTGTGTGTGATACGCTTTACTCATACTGATCGGTATAAGTACATGCATTTATCATTTATAGAACAGACCCACATGGTCGTGAATTCTTAATATGTTGTTTATTATTTCTATCTGAATGCTTTATGGGACATAGATGTCCAAATGAACCCAATAGGAATCTTTTCATCAATTTCAATGTCAAACTCTATAGCTACGAAGCACAATCTGTTTGTTAATATTGTTTGGATTTTTTTGTGTGGTTCAAGTAAATGGACAGCCATTATTTTATTCTGTACTAGCTTCTGTCCGCGACTTCGTCCGCGTTAAATTTCTTGTTCCCCGACCCTACCCGTCGCGTCGAATCGCGTACCCGTGCAATTTTCCCCGTTTTTGCAACATTTTTCATTACTGCTCCGCTCCTCTTGGTTGTAGCGTGATGTTATATAGCCTATAGCCTTCCTCGATAAATAGGCTACTCAACACAAAAATAATTTTTCAATTCGGACCAGTAGTTCCTGAGATTAGCGCGTTCAATCAAACAAACAAACTCTTCAGCTTTATAATATTATATATAGTATAGATAGAAAATTAAGTGAGTAACGGTGGTAATTTAAAAAGAATAAGTTCGTGAGCTAGCTGAATGAATATTCATGGAAAAGAACCATTTGCATGAGTAATTGATAGAAGTAAAACATTACTGTGACAGGTTAATCGTGCTAATTGAACTGGGCGACATTATCTTGGACCAAGAAATGCTGTATGCACGCATAGCGTTAAATTGAATTGTATTAACGGTATCATAATGTTTCACTTATCTCGAGGTGGACACATGAGATTTTTTTTTTGTAATTAATTGTCAGCCGGAGTTGAAAGATTAAGAAACCTCGCTACTCGGCCGTTATTTCATTAGTAGATCGATCAATAGTTGGGCATTATCATAAAAAAATGGCGTTTTTATCATCGGATTCTTTCTTCTGTTCCTTGAAAATAGCTCACCTAATTCATTACGGCATATATCTTACAAACAACATAGAAAGTGAGCAAAGTTAATAAAAAATGGTGGAAGAAGATCCCAGTTTTATACATTTACATAGTGCGTTTTATCCATCTGAAAATTCGAGGACTAGTATGCACGCATAGTAACACTAAACACAGATATTATTTAGAATATTGTGATCCTTATAATTACCTAAGTTGTCGATTTGATTGTAATCTATGACAAGGCGACTGACTTCCGAAATAACGGCATGCATTTTAGAATATCCAAATAGGAAAATCTAGAACATGTTTCCTCTTTATAACATTAAATGCTTAAAGTTAAAATGGTCATTTTAGTTTCAATTTAGTATGGAAGACAGACATAACTCACATCTGTCTTGTTGTGTTTCTAGGATGCATAGAACACAATGAAGCAAGCATTCTCATGAGTTTACATAATATAAGAGGTTGTGGAGACATAACAACTGCTAGATTCACAACGACGTCAACGACAGATATATCCTTCCAAGGAAAACTTATATAAAGCCGGTACGTTTATTGTTAGCTATTATCTTTCGTACATCTGTGTTCGACGCGTGTGAACGACAACATAGGAGTGCATCGCATGACTAATCTACCCTCTTAGCATTCACACAACGAGCTGAACTTTACCGATAACATGAATCGCGTGCATCGCGGTACAAATGACAGACAACCGGCACTGCCGCTGCTGCATAAGACAACTTGTATTCTATTCTCATGTCTTTATCTAAACTGCTATCTAACAATCGATCATCTGGACGCAGCATTCACGCATTGGCATCCAGAGATACATCCTAATAACAGAAAAGCAAGCATTGAAAGTGACATTTTTGAGCTGTAAGCTGTAAAGTACTGACCTCACTCGACTACCTCTCTACCTACGCATTGAGCATGTTGCTGAATTATAACCGAGTACAAACAACATGCAATGCTCTTATTTCAACAATGACTTCCTTACGGGTCTAGGAATTTATCATTTGTATTGTAATCGGCTAGGATCAACGAAATCTGGTTGTAGCGTAAACAGGAAGTTGCGGAGTCTAAGCTGATACGCGTTGGATAAATCCTGTGCAAACAGAGTATTGCCTACAGATACAGCAAGTTACATTCTAGTTGCTTGGTCCGTAATTTTATTTATAGCCTCCATCAAAAGGTTGGTTTATTGTTTGTAAAGTAAATAAGGAGCTGGTACGGGCGACACCTAGTTTAATAAACATAAACATTGACACATTTATGTGTATTTAAATCATGGACTTTCAGAAATAAATCTATAATTCATCATCAAGCGGCCGCCATTTGTCAATGATGCGCTTCACGCAAATACCAAGTTGTTCAGTGAACAACAATACGAACAAATCTCGTTTGATCCAACACATGTTCACCCTTACACACACTAATACAGATCCGCTACAGTATCGGTACGTTGACCGCCACTAGTAAACACGTGACTAACACGTGCAATAGCGATAAATATATCTAACACGCTCACACTTCACCAATGACGAGTTTTGTGCGAAAGAGATGGCTGTTAGACCGGATGTCTGTTGGTTACTGCAACGCGTTAAAGCGACGTCACAGCGCACGACCGCGTGCTCAGCCGGCGGCCGCCATTTTGTACCCAGTGTAGCATTCGCACGAACCTGAATCGACGCATGTCTTGTTGCAAGTTTAAAAATATGATGGCGACGGCAATAACGGACGAATGGACTGAAAAAAAATGTATACAGCTGATCCGAGAATTCAGAGCAAGACCTATTCTGTGGGACCCAAAGGATGCGTTCTTTTTTAAAAAGGCTATGAAACCTGCAACTTGGCAAGAGGTAGGCGACAAACTTAAAATGTGTCCAGATAAATGTAAACACAAGATGATGATATTATTGTCATCTTTTAGAAGAGAAAAATCCAAAATTCTGCACAGCGTCAGGATAGCATCAGGTAATATAATAATTTATTGTATGTTTTTTTCTAATGTAGAATGAATTATAGTAATATTTACTTACGGATATTTTTTTATTTACAGATCCGTCGCAAACGTATAAGAGCACGTGGTTCGCATTTAAAGATATGGCATTCTTGATGGATAAAGACAGTGAAAGAAAACGACGATTAAATGTAAGAATATCTTTCTGATTTTTATAAAGTTATCAGTATGAAATAACAACCGTCAGTTGCATCGTCATTCGTTTATCTACTACTAGCTGACCCGGCAAACGTTGTTTTGCCATATAAATAATTTCCTAGGCGGGGATAACTAATTAAATGACGATTGATCAGTTTTCGACCGGAGAGGAAAAATGATTAAATTACTAAAATGGCTATTAAAAAATAAGGGTTGATCGTAGAAGGGTGAAAATTGAGGATTGTATGTATTTTTGTATGTTGTATCATAAAAAAATAGAAATTAAAAATTTTGTCTACAAAATAAAAATTAAAATTTAGGGGTGCACTACCCCTAACATTTAGGGGGATGAAAAATAGATGTTGGCCGATTCTCATAGATACCGGATAAGCACAAAAAAATTCATCAAAATCGGTCAAGCCGTTTCGGAGGAGTATGGCAACGAAAACTGTGACACGAGAATTTTATATATTAGATGTCTTTCAGTTCTTACCTACATACGTACTTTTAGATTAGTCTCAGTTATTGATTATTTTATTATGTTTCAAACAAACTACATTGGTTCTACATTAGTTTGGCAGTCAACATGCATTACGATACGACGAGAAAATAGTTATTATTTTTTTTACTATTCCAGGCCACAGAAGATGAAGAAGATGATGATTCTTTTGATTTCTTACAAAACACACTTTTGAGAAACCGTATCGATACACCTGTACCAACGAAAAGATATTGTCAAGAATCATTTTCAGTCAAGAAAGAGTTAATCCAAAATGAAGTAGCAGCAGCGCAAGTAGATAATGATGATTCGCCTATTACCACTACATCGCATCCGACACCAGGTCCCAGCCAGACGGCAGCAGAAAGAGACGAGGAGATCAAATCATTTACGTCATTCATAGGAAATAAAATGAAGAATTATTCAGACTCGACCAAAAATGCCGTGCAACAAGCTATTTGTGAGGTAATATTCAAGGCTGATCAGAATTGCTACGAACCTCATTGTTATGAAAAGTTCACTATAATAGACGATGATGACTCTCTAAACAGAGCAATTTATGACGCACAAAGCGGCACAGTGATTAAAGTACAACAGGATTCTGACGACAGTGATTAGTTTTAAAAATAGTGTTAAACACTGAGTCGATAAGTTTCATACTGCTGTGAATAAAGTGTTATTTTTAATACGAGCATGTGTTTTTTTTTACCGCTGTTGCTAAGGTTTATATTCTACACTAGCTTTAGCCCGCGGCTTCGCCCGCGTGGATGTCGAAAATTAACGAAGGTATTTTTCTAAAATAAAAGATTTTTTCTAAAATAAAAGTAGCCTAAGTTACTCCTTATTACATCAGCTACCTGCCAATAAAAATCGGTCCAGCCATTTCAATGATTAGTCGGAACAAACAACAGACAAAAGTTTAAAAAATGACTTTTTTGGAGTAAGTTCTGTATTTACTTTCATATATGCATTTAGTGAAAAGCTGTTAATTTGAAATTACAAACAGACACTTCAGTTTTATTTATTTGTATAGATAACATGCGTGTATGTTCTGATGTCAACGTTAACAAGCAACATGGAATGCCTTTAGGCTGTGGTAAATTTGTAGGGCAAGGGACGGGCACATTGCCGCCAACAATGATGTTATAATCATTGGCCGCCAAGGATATCACGTATTGAAGAGAGGAATCTATTTAGATTTACTAATAGACGGAGTTTTTGTCTCGCATTATTGATGTTGATGTTTTTCAATGAATTAAGAAGTTACTATTCGATGCTTGACTTTAAAAATATGTTTTCTGTAAATCTATGTGCAGTCATTAATATTACTTAACAATGAGAATTTACATCCTATTTGAGTAATTCAATATTCATTGTAACGGATCTCTCATGAGTAACACATAAATCAATGACAGATTATCTCGTGATCATCAATAATAATGATAATTGTCAATGTTAAATTTGCGTTCAGTCCGTTTCAATGGAACTATTAGAATATAACACAATGGTATAGAATAGGTTAGTCGTAATTTGATCTGGCGACTTCTGAGTATAGCTCCACTATAGCGTTAGTGACAAGTTAATAACTTCCTTCATCATACTTAGTTTAATAGGGACGCGTTTGTTTGTAAAGGCTTCGAGTAAATATATTTAATCCGATTAATTCAAACCCAACAGTACTAACAGTCTATCACAGATTAGTTAATAGTTACTTATACATAGTTACATAAAGTGAACGCATAGAACATTCATGTGAAGTGGGTTCCCTGGGGTTCGCATGTGATTTATATTTTAGTAGTTGATTATTATCCATGACTTCTATATTTTTCATCTGTGGATGACAGATTCATAGCTTTATGAAATTGTGAATTAACTTTAATATGGATGTATGTAGATTCGATATGCCACAAACAAAAAATACAATTTAAACTATAATATTATACTATCTAACTACAATATTTACTCTGATTAGTGATTAGATTATGGTATGTTAATTTAGGGTTTTAAAATGTATTTGAGGGCATTGTACCCTTTATCGTTACGTATGTCAACTATTTTATAGCACGACGAGCGACCCGCCCCGGCTTCGCACGGGTGCAGGTGGACATTCATTTTTTAAGCTGTCTGAAAAAAAAAATTGTTTTGTATGTATGTTTTTATAGGTTTTTTATTCGTGTTACACCATCATTCATTTTAATACCAATTACAATTTTAAATTCGTAATATCTTTTGAATGGATTGTCCGATTGGAATAAAATAAAAAGTATTTTATAGCTATTGAATCAATCTTGCTCAATAAATAGTTTATTTGGATAAGGATTAGTATTTGACGATAATATGATCAATAAACATAGGCTAATAATTTTAATTACTTTTATTCTATGGAAAAGTGGTTATAATGGCTAAAATATAAATGTTTGGTTTATACTATCGCGGACTTTTTTGTAGGCATTATTGAGTTCTACAACTTTTCAATGGAAGTCAACCATACATCTCTAACCATTTAGGCAGCGTTCGCGAGAATCGTTAACGTACGGCAGTTTTTTCGACGCCTCACTCCACAATTTTCACTACCACGAAAAATCCTATCTATTTTCCGGGATAAAATATAGCCTGTACGGATTCGGAAGAATTCCTCTAAGTAATGGTAAAAGAAATTTTGAAATCGGTCCAGTAGTTTTTGAGCCTATTCAATACAAACATACAAAAATACAAAGGTTTCCTCTTTATAATATTAGTATAGATGACCTTACTGGACGATAAAGATGGGGTTAATCGATTTTTAATTAGCATAAGTTTTTGATAAATGACATGAGTGAAATCAAAGCATCGAATTTGGCCCTCAATATGAACTGACGATGATAACTATGACTTGTCTAAAAGGTTCCAACGGGAATAGCGACCGGCACGTGGTTTTTTATGTAAGTTAGCCCAGCAACTAATCGATACGCTTCCCTACCGATCAATGTTAGTAATGTTACCATAGGACTCCTATAAACGCTGTCCACGAATACAAACCCCGACATTTTTTGTTAACATCAAATAGAAGACCGCTATTCTTCCGACAGCTGTTTGCTGTCGGGGGCAAGGCAAATCAGGTTACCGAAATGTGTTATTTTCTATTATGCAGGTGCACACACGTGGTTTTTTTAACGCCACGACTTTTTTATCGCGCTTTGGATTTTAAACTCTTGGGGACCAGCTCTTGGGGACCAGCTGAGCATTCAATATCCAACAGATGCATTCTGTGTCAGCGCATCAAAAAATACACTGTTGGATTTTCATCTCTGAGCGCTAAGTAAAACGTTGAAAATCGAGTGCACGATGTGGCTTACCGTACTAGCATTGAAAACGGTTTGATTTACCTCTAATACATGTTCGCCATGTGTCACTGCAAATTAAATTAATAATAAAAGAGAAGTCAACCCGTCATTTATTTATTTGTTCCGGCATAGTCGTAATTTTGCCGTTAATTGCAAACGGCGTAAAGCTATAATTAATTCATAGTCACTTGGCATTTACGACTACTAATAAATACTACTAAGATGTTTCTTTCAGCGCACCAGGATCCGTACAAATTATGGATATTGTTTTTTTGACGTTAAGTTTTATGTCACAATTAATTAACGTTCATAAAACATATGAGCAGGCCTCAGTAACGTTTAAGACCCTAACAACGCAGTCACACAATTATTTATAATCTGTATACAGGGTCAACCCCTACTATAGGGCACGCCACAATTGCGGCGGTAAGTCCCCTCTTTGAGGAGTGGATAGAGAGGCGTCACGGCGTCCTCACCTTCCGCCTGACGCAGGTTCTCACCGGGCATGGGTGCTTCGGTGGGTTCCTGTTCTTGATAAAGCGGGAGGATACGTCCGGGTGTTTCCATTGCGAGGATTGTCTGGAGGACACGGTGGAGCATACGGTGGAGGTGTGCCCTGCCTGGGCGGAGCACCGCCGTGTCCTCCTGGAGGCGATCGGCGGCGGCGACCTCTCGCGTCCGGCCCTGGTGCGAGCCATGGTACGGAGCGAGAGGGAATGGAAAGCCGTCACCTCCTTCTGCGAAGCAGTAATGCTCGCGAAGGAGGAGGCGGGGCGGGTGAGGGAGTGGCAGTCTCTGCGCCCTCACGTCCCTAGCCACCGCAGGAGGAGACGCCTCGGGCGTCGGGAGTCCATAGCGGACTCCCGGCCACCGTATATAGGCGCGAGCTTGCGTGTGGCGAGCAATGGGTAGCTCGCCGCCCGGTAAGGACCAAGCTCGGGTCGACGGCGCGTAGTGTTCCACGCGCGCCTCAAAGAGATGTCAGCAGCAGTGTAGGGGTCTACTAGGACCGATGCGTGCCGGGGTCGCGTGATTGTTCGAAAGAGATACCGTGACCCTGGCACATGGGCAACTGATGGAACACGGGTGGGTTTTAGTCAGTAAAAGTCTGACACGCCCTCCCGCTCCGCCCAGAGCGGGAGAAGTCATTTGATGATTTCCCATCCTGAAAAAAAAAAAGACCCTATATATACCGTACACCTGATAAATAAATATATAGCGGCCTAATACAATATATCGCAGTGGTGGCCTATAAACTTACTGGCCTTTGTGAGTTTTTATAAACCCTCGTAAGGACCAAGCTCGGGTCAACGGCGCGTAGTTTCCACGCGCGCCTCAAAGAGATGTCAGCAGCAGTGTAGGGGTCTACTAGGACCGATGCCTGCCGGGGTCGCGTGATTGTTCGAAAGAGATACCGTGACCCTGGCACATGGGCAACTGATGGAACACGGGTGGGTTTTAGTCAGTAAAAGTCTGACACGCCCTCCCGCTCCACCCAGAGCGGGAGAAGTCATTTGATGATTTCCCATCCTGAAAAAAAAAAGACCCTATACCGTACACCTTATAAATAAATATATAGCGGCCTAATACAATATATCGCAGTGGTGGGCCTATAAACTTACTGGCCTTTGTAAGTTTTTATAAACCCTCGTATGCCCTTTATTAACCGACTTCAGAAAAGGAGGAGGTTCTCAATTCGTCAGTATTTTTTGTTTGTTACTTTTGACTGGGTGAACGTTTTTTGGTGATTCTTTTTTTTATTTGTAAGCTGGTGCTTCCCGTGTGGTCCCGTTTCAGTTGGTTCAGTTCAGACAATGGCATCCATGAGAAAACCACATAATCTTAAATTTTCATTAAGTCTGTGCGCGACAAATGGAAGAATAACGCGATTAGATTAGTGCGGGGTAGATACCAAAACTAAAAAGGAAAAAAAAATACAGTCAAATTGATAACCTTCTCCTTTTTTTGAAGTCTGAAGTTTTTTTGAAGTGTCCCGGCAAAAGAAGACAAATATGTGGTTAGTCTTATTTAGGAACCGGGTCAAGTCGCCCTACCAAAACCTGTATAACTACCGTGCAAACTGAATGATCACTTATTGCCGACGATGCTTTTGTTACCAACCGTTCTGAAAGTGGAACATCCAATCGAAGTCCTCAAGTGAGTCAGTTGTGAGCTTGGGAGCATTCTAACTCCCCTTCATTACTTAGCAGACCCGCATTCAAGTTACGCGGGTCATTAAACAATTTCAATAGGACTTTGAGACGCGGTTTCCCACGGATCTAATGTTCCTGGATGGGCCATGTTATGTTGAAATATTTTTACTACTTGCTTTTCACAGTGAAGATACAAGAAATGTAATAAAAAAGGTAATGGTCAAGGTCAGCACAGGCTAACGTAAAAGTAACAATTTAAAAAAAAAACCAGAAAAATAAACTAAGCTCCTGATTGAGGAGGAACACTTCTTCCCATTTGTTCCCTGTGGGTGTCGTGAAATGCGACTAAGGGACTTACTAAAGAATTGGCAGCAGCATCTCTATGCATTTTTCCACCATACTGCGATCGCCAATCTTTCTGTCAAGCGTGGCGATTATAGCAAACTCCCCGAATTGGGGGACGCCTATGTCCAGCAGTAGACGTCTTTCGGCTGAAATCATGATGATTTTTTACCGTCTTAAAGATTTTATATTGATTAATCCAATTTAATCTGAAGCAAAGGGCTAATCGAAGTGTCGGAGCCTGAGGACACGAACGGAAGAATACTCAAACTTTTAGCAAACACATCTATATATAATGTGTATCTATTCATACACGAAATATTTTAAGAGGTACACCTGTAGATGGTAAAGAAGCTACAGCAACGAAAAAAATTTTTTTTCTAAATGTATTTTTTTTTCAAAATTTAATATTCATAAATTATTTGGCTCTTAGACTGGCTTCTTCTTATTTTTTACGGCCCGAGACACTGCGGCCATGCTCGTGCCGTCCGGTCGCCGCCCTCGCAGCGTCAGGCGGGCCATTCATAGAATTTGGAGTAAAGGTTTTATGCAAAACGTCTCAAGTAGTTTTAAAATTATAATAATTACGAAAAATCAAAAACGCTTAGATAAAAATTTTCTTTTTGCTTCTATAGCTTCTTTACCACCTACAGGTGTACCTCTTAAAATATTTCGTGTATGACTAGATACACCTTATATATATAAAAGAAAGTCGTGTTAGTTACACTATTTATAAGTCAAGAACGGCTAAACTGATTTAGCTGAAAATTGGTGGGAAGGTAGCTTAGAACCAGGAGACGGACATAGGATACTTTTTATCCCGTTCGACCGCATTCCCGTGTGACGTGACATAAAACGTCAAAGAGAATACAAGCCGCTATAAAACGTGGTATGACAGACTCCCGGCCACGGTAGGCGCGAGCTTGCGGGCGGCGAGCAATGGGTAGCTAACCGCCCGGTAAGGACCAAGCTCGGGTCGACGACGTGTAGTGTTCCACGCGCGCCTCAAAGAGATGTCAGCAATGAAGGGGTCTGCTAGGACCGATGCCTGCGTCGGTCGCGTGATTGTTCAAAAGAGATACCGTGACCCTGGCACATGGGCAACTGATGGAACACGGGTGGGTTTTAGTCAGTAAAAGTCTGACACGCCCTCCCGCTCCGCCCAGAGCGGGAGAAGTCATTTGATGATTTCCCAACCAGAAAAAAATAAAATACGTGGTATGACAAAAAGGTTCCCTTCGAAGTACCAGGTGGTCATAACTTGGTATGAGCTTATTAAACAGCAGTGTCAGCCAAACGCTTTATGCCTTCGAAGTACCAGGTTATCATAAATGGGTAGGAGCTAACCAAACATATGTATGAGTGTCAGCTAGAAAACGCTTACCAGATCACCACCGCGCACCAGGTTGTCAAACTTGATACGTTTATTACAACATTTATTGAATCTGAGGCGATACAAAGTTCGCTGGGTCAGCTAGTTTTAAATATATTCAAGGTATGAAACCAGACGCCACCCAGACACAAGAAGTTCCTAATCCGATTTTGAAATATTCAGAATTCCCGATAGTCCTTCCAGGAGAGTATATCTTTTGGAGCACCTCCGACATTTTCTCTTATATTGAACCCAATGAAAAGGCATTGAAAGATAAAGGGCAGCGTTCCAGAACTGAGATGTTCTTCAAATCCATAATGTGACGTCACGTATTTAAAGGTTATTGATGGTAAGGAGTTTTTGTGACTTTATTGATAAAAGAGAGCGGTATTCATTGGATGTTTTTATGTTAAGTAAACATAGGTTACAATTTGGCTTCAATTTTGTATTTGACTAGCTTCTGCCCGCGACTTCGTCCGCGTTAAATTTCTTGTTCCCTTGACCCTTCCCGTCGCCGCGTCGCGTCGAATCACCTACCCGTGCGATTTTCCCCGTTTTTGCAACATTTAACACATTTAACATTTATTTCATTACTGCTCCGCTCCTCTTGGTTTTAGCGTGATGTTATATAGCCTATAGCCTATCTCAATAAATGGGCTACCCAACACAAAAATTTTTTTTCAATTCCGACCAGTAGTTCCTGAGATTAGCGCGTTCAATCAAACAAACAAACAAACTCTTCAGGTTTATATTATTAGTATAGATAATTTGGTCAGATTGAAGATAAACAGCGGAGTAATTGCGTAACACACAAACAGTAGGAATGGCTTTTATTTTGACAGTTCAAGAACATTCATTGCGTTATTTACGTTGTTGAGCAGAAATATTTTTTTTAATGTGAAGCAATGGTTTAACAATATCCTTCAAAAAGATTCAGACTGAGTCATAGTGTGCACGCAATTAGGGTGCTGTTCTTGATTAACTTGACTGATATTGATGAATATGTAGATGACCCGGATTGATGGATATTTATATATTTTTAAACTTTTTGTAAACCTCAAATATAAGATAGTGCCTCAAGATGATTGTATTTACCTCTACGTCGATTCTGCTCTGAGGAATCTGAACTGCATAGAAAGTATTAAAACGGATATTGGATTGATTGATAGGCCGCTTTGAACAAACCGGAACAAATCATTTAAAGGCTTGACCTGTATCAAAATGACACCTTATTAGTAATATTCATAATTTAATTTTGTAAATCTTACACACCTACACAGCCCTTCGAGGTCCACAGGTGTCCGTTATATAACAAAAGTGGTTATAATGACCCCAAAAATACCAGTTATATAAAAAATTGTATTGAATAAATTAGTCTTTATATGTACCCACATATGGTAGGTAAGCATTAATATATTCGATGAGATGAGGACGACGCCCTTCATCTCAGTCACAACGCAACATATGGAAAGTGGTCGTGCGCTTCTACAGAAACGAGGTTACATTTATTTTGGTTCAAAACTTGACTGTTAACAGGTGGTCAGAGCAGTGGACATCAATTACGAGTCAGTTATGTTCACACAAAACTCCTGTTTTCATGAGCATCAGCAAAGACGTCAAATTCATTAGACCAATTATATCTAACGACATAATAACAATGACAGTGTCCACTAATAAGCTCCACTTTTTAATAGACAAGCCAATTTACCATCATTATTCTTACAAGTACAAACTGTATGGGACCGTAATAGGCTATTACTTTAGCGAAACAAGACCAATTACGAGCTAATAAAGAGAATTACCTCGACACAGAAGAATTCCTTTCTTTAAATGTCAGAGCGGTCAGGTCGGCCGCATAATATTTCCGCAGGGAGTCGTACGGTCGTATCTCGTCAAAAATCTACAGCAATCCAGTTACTAGCAGGACACGCCCAATCTCGAATATGAACTGGCGACGTGCACGATCTTCATTACACGCACAAATAACCCCAACTCATAAAGGTCACGAAGTGAACGAGTAATGAAAACAGACTTGAGATCTAACAAATGTAACTTATCGTGACATCGCCCACGCATGATAGCATCGCGCCGCACAGTGGAACGAATGTATGGGAGCGGTTGGACGTAGACATGTCCGAAAAAAAAGAGTAAAATTATGCCAAACTAATGATGCCATCTTATTCGATTACTTAATGCCTTCATAACTTGTGGTGATGAATTTCTTCATAACTCCCATATTTCGGGAGTAATTTGAGAAAATGTGAAATTTTACTATGAAAATGAGTGTATCGAGCTCTCTCCCTCCTGATTCCGGGCTTGTTTCAAGTAGCGGTCTCTAATATCATAATGCTAATACTAAGAGCTATATTTAATACTAAGACACATAGTGCGCCAAATGTGCACTTTCTGGGATAAAGAGTGATGTTTATTTTATAACACAATTTTTTTATTTTTTGTTTATTTTGTTGATTAAAACCGTTTTTCTAAAGGTTTACCTTATTACAATAACATTTCTGAGCAGCCAATTAGAGAAGATATAAGCTAATTAGGATATATAATTAGGGACTTAAGGTTTACATATAAAACTGATGCACTAATGATTACTGATAAGAACATTGCTATTATTTAATTACTAAATGGCTCTTAATACACTAATTTAGCATGCATCATTTACTAATTATCACAATAACTAATTACCTTGCAATATTTAACAAAGGATACCTGGGATACCTGGATTTTATATAAATAGGTCACTATTAGTAACTTTAAAATCAGTGTTGATTTACACCTCGTTGTATCCAAGCTAATCTCGCAATGTATTTTCCAAATTTTAATACAAATCTTGATATTCACGTTGCTTTATGCGCACGCGCACATAAAGATTTACGCGACTTTAACTATTTGTTCAGTGTTTTAAAAGATAACAGTTGTGTTCAGTTATGTGAAAGTGCTGAAACAAGTTTAAAAGACTGGTGTCGTCGATTTTGCTACCGCATTTATGCAAAATGGACACAGTCTGGAAGAAGCACAGATAAGTTTCGGAAGAAACATGAGATTTGGCTACAGGCTGCAATTCAATGGCCGGAATTACAGAATGAAAATATGGAACCTTCTACAGAAAATATAAGTGACGTCATCGAGCCCATAATTTCTCCTGCTAAATCTGATGCTTCAACTTGTACACATCCTAGTCCTCGTAAATCTTTTGAGGACCTTAGTAACCGGCAAAAAAGAAGACGCACTGAAGATAGTCTTTCATGCAGCAGTAGCAGCGCTGAAATTATGTTTTCGGCCGAAAGGGCGCTTCAAAAGGCAGGACAAAGCGATACAGCTTATGTTATGAAATACTTGACGGAGAATCCAGAAGAGGCCTCAAAAATCAAAGCCTTCATTGAAGGTAAATCAATTCAGGTACGGGAAATATCTCCTTTGAAGGCATTGGCTCTTTATGTATCGATGAACTTATCGAAATGGCGCTATAACACTCTTCGGGATTTCAACACTCAAGAAGGAGCTCTTCAATACCCGAGTTACTACATGTTGGTTAAAGAAAAAATTAAGTGCTATCCGGCCAAAGAAGATCTCACAGTTACAGAGAGCTCTGCAAAAATCAAATTACAAGCCTTGATGGATTTAACCTCAAGAAGACTTATTAGGTCGTTAGAAACCCCTGTTGATCCCAATCAACAGCTCGTATTGACCAGCAAATGGGGTTTTGACGGATCATCTAGCCAAAGCATTTATCATCAAAGGACGAGTGAAGATGAGCAAATCGATCTTGCTAGTAATTTTATGATTAGTCTTGTACCACTGCGGCTCGTCTCAAAAGGTGTAACAATTTGGGAAAACGAGCGACCATCTTCCACTTCATTTTGCCGGCCAATATTGTTTAAGTTTATAAAGGAAACCAAAGAAAATGTGCAGAGAGAGATGGCTGAAATCGAAGCAGAGATTGAAGCCTTAACTCCATCCACCATCACTGATGGAATTAGTGTCAAACACCAACTGCTGTTGACAATGATTGATGGTAAAATTCATTCCATTATATCCAATACAGCAGCTTCAGTGTGTGACATATGCAAGGCTTGTCCTAAAGAAATGAATAATTTAGAGTTAATCAAAGATAAACACGCAAACGAGGACATGTATAAATATAGCTTAAGCACCCTTCACGCTTGGATTCGCTCAATGGAATGCTTATTACACATTTCCTACAAATTAGACATAAAATCATGGCAAGTAAGGGGTGATATAGCAAAAAGGCAAGTTGATGACAGGAAGAAAAGAGTTCAAGAGGCTGTAAGAAGAGAAACGGGCTTACTTCTCGATGTTGTGAAACAAGGCAGTGGATCCACCAACAATGGCAACTCGGCAAGAAGATTTTTTGAAAACTACACTAAATCTGCTGAACTGACCGGAATAGATGCTATGCTTTTAAGAAAAATCTGTGTGATCTTGCAGTGTATTTCATCAGGAGAGAAGATCAACGTAACTAAATTCCGAGAGTTCTGCTTTGATACTGCTAAGCTTTACGTGGAGTTATACCCATGGTATTATATGCCTTCTTCACTTCATAAAATTTTAATGCATGGGCCAGACATAGTTCAGAACATGTCAATTGTGCCCATTGGTTTTCTATCCGAAGAGGCATCTGAGGCTAGAAATAAAGATTTTAGAAAATATAGAGAGGGGCATTCTCGAAAGCATAGCAGTATCTCATGCAATGAAGATATTATGCACAATCTTTTACTGTCTTCTGATCCACTTGTTACAAGTATCCGTCCAAAAGGAAATAAGTTTGTAAAAAAATCTTCTTTTAAGGAATTTTATGAGCTTACGGATTCTGAGAAAAGTGATATCGAATTTGTTAACATAAATGATTTAGCGGACATCGATTCTGAATTTGAATTAATTGATGATGATGATGATGACGAAGATAATTAAATGATGTTATTGTTTTAAAATGTGTAACTTAGTAAATTAGAGCTTACATCTTAATTATTTATTGTACTTTTAATGAAACTAGGTAATTTATTATCAACTTACTTAAAAGTCATACTCTCATCAGTTCTTGTGAATATTTTTGTTAATATATATTTCTGTATATATATAATATATTTATAGACCTCTTAATAAGTCTGTCTGCGGTTTAAAGTAAATACAAATGGGGAAAAAACGTTTTTTTTTTTAAATTTTCATTTCCTTTTATCCCAGAAAGTGCACATTTGGCGCACTATGTGTCTTAGTATTAAATATAGCTCTTAGTAATAACATTACGATATTAGAGACCGCTACTTGAAACAAGCCCGGAATCAGGAGGGAGAGAGCTCGATACACTCATTTTCATAGTAAAATTTCACATTTTCTCAAATTACTCCCGAAATATGGGAGTTATGAAGAAATTCATCACCACAATTTATGAAGGCATTAAGTAATCGAATAAGATGGCATCATTAGTTTGTCATAATTTTACTCTTATTTTTCGGACATGTCTACGTCCAACCGCTCCCATACATTCGTTCCACTGTGCGCCGGTGACAATGGGCTCAAGGAATTGGGCCTTCGGGGACACGTATTCTACTCGGAAACAATTTGTGTATGGGTTTTTATCTCAACCGCGATGCAATCTTAAAACCATTTGAATAATGTACCTATTGTTAAAACCGGCTTGCCCCAAAGGTCTAGGTTATGAGGAAAACGTTAAATACATGTCATCCATGTAGCTGCCTACAACGCAAATGGTGAGGTGCTTGATAAATGAAAGTGTTTTATGGGTACGAAGCACTCCCTAAAGAATTAATCGCACCATTACGCCGTGTTCTGATATCCTAGACGTCAAGCTATAGTAATGGTATAATTTGTTGTCATTATTTTATGACGCAGTATCAAGGGCGGAGTCGAGTCGGTCATCTATCATAATTTATGAGTCAGCAAAACAATGCGCGAACTGTTTACATGTTAAGACAGTAGGTAATAACGATTGTCTTATTGGTCATAAGCTACGTGTTAGGCGTCTTGACGACGCGTTTATTACACAGCTTTATTTCCAATGAAACAATAAGTCACTCCTGATGAATCAGCGAAACTTGTCATCAGGGGACGATGGCGAATCTAATCCTTGTGCACGTTTCTAAGTTTACCTACAAATTATTCATAATATTGTTAGGGAACTCACTTTATCCGAGACAGAAGCAAAATTGAGGTCCAAGTGGGATTACGTTAACGAGCTCATAATAGGATTACGTACGTCGAAGTGTCCCAGTTTCGACGGCGCACCGTTACCAGTCAACCCACACCCGTCGGCAGTCTGTGACAATATAATGATTGTGTGTTTATCAGTACAACACATGATAACTGCAACCTATAACTACAACCTACCGGCTCTAGTCAAAGTCGATAGATCAAGCCGATACTCGAATGCCTTCAATACGAGTTTATCTCAGTTGTAACGCGATGTCGATCGTGCTCTAATGGTTGTCGAGATTTGTCAATATTTTGATAGAAGGTGAAAGCTCAAGAATCTGTTATGAACCGACGACAAATTTGAACAGAGTACAATAATTTTCAATTCACATCACGCAGCGTAATTGAATGAACGGGCGGCGCGATCATGGACCGCGTGCCATTTCACTCGGCCGTGACTCACGAATTAGAGCTAAGTCGAGATCGTAATTATGCTAGAGTTATTTCGTGCACACCCACTCACCCAGACACGGCTAGATAACAAACGCATCATAAAACACGGTATTTTAATCAGTGCTCAAATTAAGGTCAATAATGAAGAGTCCAATGTTGAGTCGAAAGTCCGCAATACCGCTGAGCGCGCATCAGATACAGCAAAATGCATTTATTTGCTTACTGTATGAAATTTACGTAAATCAGCTATAAATATTGGCAGACAAGCAAAAACGCAAATGTCCGAGATAAAATCTTAAGTTATTTATTTAAAGTGTAAATGAAATATACGACAAGACGATGAAACCTAGAGTTACTGCATAGTAACTTAGCAAGAAATAAATTTAAAACTGAATAGGAGTCTGTCAATCAAAAACTACTTAAGACATGCATGCAGTATGCCACGGCTTAAGCGTTAGAGGCTTAAAAGCTCAGGCCCTACGTCATTAAAACTAGATATGAAGTAGAGATTAGTTTAGAAAGTGTCGTGTCTCTAACAATGGGCAGAAGTGGAGCAGACAGCGACAGTATTGCTCTCCAATTAACAAGATAAAGCGAATTGAGAGAAACAGCAGCCGAGCACAAGGATCAAACTAGTAATGAGGTGTTAGAAAGCAAACAATCGCTCGATGCCATCTTTGATATGTGACGCGTAGGATGATCAGGCAGACTTTACCATGAGATGAGCACTCCAAGAGTTATAATATCAGATAAATACCAAAGATTCATAGGTTTCTATGTGGGCGACAGTAGTTATCTATGACGGAGCATCGACATTTGAAAGAAGAATTGAATTTAGTTTTACGTTTACCGTCTCCACCATAAATTTAGATAATGTCAAAATGTCAAGACAACATCGAATAAAAACGACCAAATAAGGAAGAAAGGCTATCATTAGCTCAATATAATTTCTTTATCACTGTTGTATTATTAGTTTTTTACAAAAGCCTTTTTATTCTCTTTTGGTAGGAACGACACAATAATCATTCTCGATATACAGTTCATCTAACTTGTAAGTTCATGAATAAAATGTGTCCTCCTCAACAAAAACGGTTCACAATTTATGGCTATTAAATGAAATCATTGCAGTCGGTCATTTCACTTTATAAACAGCATATTGTTATACAGTTGGGTGACCGTTGCGCTCGCGCATTTGTTAGAGGTGCGCCGTCACCGCGCGGCACGCCTGTGCTGCCTGCGCCTCGCTGCACCGCCCTAATTATTTTCGGTGCATGACTGCCTGACTTTGAACGTCCCACCCCGTATTGTCTGGCCGGATATTTGTATCGGTATTCATGTACGTCAGTAAGCAATATGACACAAGGTACTCGACCTGATACAGTCCTTTTAAACATTGTGAATATTTATGAAAGACTTAAATCCATAAAATATTTTTTTATGCATCCTGTCCGAAACTGTACTGAGGATGAGGTGACACAAAGTATTACGCAAAATGTTGCCCAATAACCTAAGCTTGTCTTTATTACAGCAATAAAAAGGATCCCTGCTATTGAGTATTGACCCGTTTCGTAATATAAATCGGATTTGTCTTCCTTGTGGCAAGACATTGTAAATTTTATTCTGACCGGAAATCACATAAAAACCAAGAACATAAAACAAAAGCGATGAACATTCTTTTTTTCTGAAGATGCTACCTCATTTAAATAGGTTAGTGAACTAGTTTGACAGGCTATTTTAAAAGGCGGTTTAAAAATCTCACCACCCACGCTTATTTAATTTGAAACAACAATTTGGACGAAGTCAAAGAAACGTGTAATCCTAATAAGAAGTCGTAATTAACTGCCATCATGAGCATAATCTCTTGGCACCGAGCCTGATGCAAAGCGACGTTTTTACATTTTTTACACAAAGAGTTGAACAACTACGTGTCACACAGAATTTATTGTAATTGTTCGCATATTAAGCAAGTTTTTAATTTATTTAAAGTTTCTACAAAACCTTTCATCTGAACCGTTCTCTTCGTTGCTAAGACAATAATGTGGAAGGAAATAAGCTATTTAAGAATAGCTGTAATTATAACGATATTAGGTAAGGCTGGCTGAGATGATTACACAAAATTGATTTAGTCAATCATAATTAGTTAGGGAACATCAAAGTAATTTTAATTCGTGGAGAGCTTGATCCACGAAAATAGGCAGATACTTTATCACGAGTAAAGCAAAACGTCGGGGTTGAGGACCAACAAAATGAACATGATGTCACACGCAATTTACAACGACCTTCCGTTGTGGTCACGCCCTTCTAAAAACCTTCACGTAGCGGACAACATTAAAGTATAATTTGTTTTTATACTCTTAATCAAATTCAAAATTCATTCGACGATGCAGAAAACACGTCATTTTTCATCATAATGTCGGGACAGCAGGTAGGAGAGTAAATTCGTTCGTTGCCGGAGAGTAAACGGAAATTAATCAATCTGCTTTCAGTGCAAGCGCCAGCGCTCAGCCAGACATGAGGCGAAAATTCATTTACTTATAAAACAATGACTGAAATAAATACGCTGGATAGCATGTTAGTACAAATTATGGGACATGACTGCACCCCGTAAATGAGTGGGCGTGTATTTGTCTCTAGACTACAGTTAAAGCGTGCAAATAACGTGAATGCATTTAAGTTATGTGGATAGGCATGTCACAGGATATGCGCTCCGTTGCGCCTGCCTCATCAGATGTCCCCTTTGAAAGTCCAACCAAACGAATACCAATTTCACCGCTGCCAACTGGCGCGTACGATGAAATACTGCGAGTACGTTTCACAGGATGAAATGTTTGATAAAACGTGACATGAGTTGATGACTTCTCGTAGTATACAGCGCGCTCGGGTGTTTCATAAGCGACGAACACTTTCACTATGCGGCTTCATAAATCCAGCAACCCGAATGGCTATGCAAAAACCTCATGGCGCATCGAGAGGCTTAGGAAATCGAGCGCAACTGAAACTGGTTGGGTAATCGTGCCCCTGTGAACAGGCACACGGCCCGGCTCAGCACATCGGGTTGCACAATGTGAACGATGATACAGAGACAGAAGCTTTGTCACGATTCGTGACACAAAGACTGTGAAATATAATACAAGTGGGTTATTTAGAACGTGACCACACCGCGATACATTACCTGCCATGCTGTGTGGCTATGCGCCCATTCTAGGATAGAAATGGACATAAAGACCAAATAGATAGATGCCTATATTACCATACAAAATCTCCAATATTGATACGGAAGAACTACAGGAAACGAAATGAATGAAATCAATTTAGTTTAGAATAATTCGATTGAGTTCGGAATAATTTAATTTGCGTCGTTTAGAGAGTTCCAGTGCGAATTCATGGAATTCCGTTAGAGAGGACAAACTGGATTGGACCTCGTATAAATGCGTAATGGTATTTAGGTGCTTCTGGTTTTACGCCAGAAGCCATATTACCTGCGTATGCACACGACGTAAAAGATTTAAATAGCTGTTGTGACTAAAGATGGTTAGGTTTAGTAAGGATATAAAAACAGGTAAAAAATTATTCAGATGTATCTTTAGTTCTTTTTTGGCTACAAAAGTGCAGTCCTTACTACGAATATGGCGAACAAGCCAATGCCAGTTAATAATTTGTTGAGATGTAGTAGATAACCTTATACGCAGCCAAAGAAGGAAATAAGTCATCGTGATATGAGGTAGGATTTACATAAGTGCGCTGACATCGGTTCCACCTTGACTATTCAACGAATAAAAAATACATTTTCATTCACGATTACGAATTTACGTACAGTTCTATTATTAACTTGTCATATATTATTGAGCCATCACAATAATGCGGCGATTGATACTTTTATGGCTCATTTATTATTGTCAATAGTAATTTGTTTACATGAATACATATTAGGTATATTTCTACAGACAGCAAAAAATGTTAAACAAGTAGTTGAACAGAAACAATCGACTTTTACTCTTTCAAAAAACGCTTGAGAACAAGCAAACCTTTCATGACGCTATAAAGCGCTGCAAGTAGAACGAGCAAAGGTGCCGCGCTGAGATACAGATCTATTTAAAACAGGAACGCGTACAGGTGCCACGGTCTCACCTCACGCTTCAAACAACTCCCGGCTAGCCATGCGTGCTCAAATCAATAAAATAACGAAACATCTGTCCGCAACTGATATAATTAACATTTTATTACTTTGCCACTAAGTCCTTGTTGCATTTGTATTCACATTTAAAGCCCACGAAAACCAGTGGAATGTTACTCAACGTCCCTTCTCCAGTGCGATATCCTTGGCCGGAGCGACCCGGCCCATGCCCTACAGAAGTATTAGCATATATACCCACCAACTAATGCGCCACTGGTTGCATAACTTAATACTGCATATTATGCAACCAATATAGGTTGCATAATATGCAGTATTAAGTTAATTACTATGCCGGTATTTGTAAGGATGCTTGTAAATACGGATATTTTATGGAAAGATTATATAAGGTGTATCTATTCATACACGAAATATTTTAAGAGGTACACCTGTAGATGGTAAAGAAGCTATAGAAGCAAAAATATTTTTTTTTATCTAAGCGTTTTTTAAAATTTTCGTAATTATTTATAATTTTAAAACTGCTTGAGATATTTTGCATAAAACCTATTAAATTTTGAAAAAAAAAAATACATTTAGATTTTTTTTTTTTCGTTTCTGTAGCTTCTTTACCACCTACAGGTGTACCTATCTCTTAAAATATTTCGTGTATGAATAGATACACCTTATATAAAGGTCCTATGAAACTCAAGACTTTTCTTTCATTTTAGTGTAAAATATCTGGATGACCGAGGTTTGCTCGGTATTTTTGGTAAATTATGTTTAAAATAATAAATTTATGTTCAAGTTGATTATCGATAAAGTTGGTCATTGAAAACGCGAATAAAACGACATTTTATAAAAATTTATCCTAGCTAGATCGATTTATCGCCCCCGAAACCCCCTGTATACTAAATTTCATGAAAATCGTTGGAGCCGTTTCCGAGATTCAGATTATATATATACATATATACAAGAATTGCTCGTTTAAAGATATAAGATATCTTCATGTATGTACATCGTCTGGGAATGGCAAAAGGGTTGGTGGAACACCTACCGACTTAAACCCTAAGGACGCCACCGCCCTTTAGCACATATAGAAGGGGTGTGGGACCGGGATCTGCCATTAAACAGCACCGAGTGACGTAAGGATAAAGATATCGTCTGACCCCAGATACTAATTTACAGAACACGTGGAGAACTTGTCCAGCACCTACAATTTTTTTTAATGGATATTGTTGAACTGTGAAATGAAGGGGGTCTAATGTCTTACGCTTTTAGTTATAAAAGGACAGGCCAAGGTGAATAGAAATTTGGGACGGCTTTCAGGTTTTAGTACGCCCCATTTCCAACACTCCTAAATGGATTCCTTTTAATCAGTCCTCTATTATGTAAACCGTCGTAATTTGTGTGGTCTACGTAACCACACTGACCACGTGTGTCCAAGAAGTATTTATTGCGTCACAGCATAATGGGATGGGCTAAGAAATAAGCAAAGATGCTCAAGCCTAAAGACTAATATAATCAAATAAATTGTTATTTATTATACTTCAACGTGTTATTTTATAGTTATTGGTATTTATCTTATCTTAATATGTGGTTATGAAGCCATTCCAATACTGCTACCAGTTAGAATAGGTGTATAAATCCGAGATATTTTGACACTATAGTGTAAGATTCTTTCGTAAAGCTCGATACTGTTCGACACGAGGATGTTGATACGGTGATAATAATTTTAATACACATGGCTATAATTATAAATCAAACCAAGATGTGTATAAGGTTGCATGATTATCTTGGGAATACTTGTACATTCCCACAAAGCCTTTGAAGCATTCAATTTTTCTTTGGAAGTATCGAGCCACGTAACTACAAGCACAAACATTGCCGCTACAACTTGCTAATTTAAAGAGCTAAGTCGGCAACTTTGATTTGTTTTCCTACTTGCCGTAATCTTCCACTAAAGCAGTAAACACATTCGGTATCTCATCCGACTTCTCAGACACATTTGATTATTCTGGCGTCCGTAATCCCACCGTGTTAGCCAATTTGATGTGCCTTCCAACAGATCTGTGTGTCGGATTGGATGTCTCGTCGGTGTGTTGCCCGGTTTACTAACGAGTATTCTCTGAACACTATAAAATCTAGTGAGAAGTCAGCACGTCTCTATCAGCCTCCCCTAATACAATTAACAAGCACTTCTCATATTAAGTAATTGAGTTTGTCTTAATAGCGGTACCAAGTATGTTATAGTTTTGCTCAAGTTGGTAATTACCCTAATTGACATAGAAAACGTCCTAGTCATGGCGTTGATCGTCTTTATTTATTTTATATCTGGAGGATTTAATAGAGTTCTTAGTATTTTTATATAATTTTATTTTCTCTAGCACGAAGCCACGGGAGGTCGTGTCTATTTCTAGGTGTACTTTCATCAAGCAGGTTTTATGTTTTCATATCATGTTCGCCTTGTTTTGCGAGGCGAGTCCTTCCTGTTCGGCCTCTGAATTGTTTGTCTAGGCCCCATTAAGGTCATTATTATTTAAATGACTATTAACTCATGTCAGTGTGAATATCCTTTTAATTTTTGTGCCAGAGTATTTATCGCGTTACCATCGTATGCAAGGACCACCATGACATGCAGAAGTGCATAAAATACTTCTTTAGAAAATAAACTCTAAACATATTCAGTGAGTGCCTTTTATGGGCATTTAGGATAATGCACTCATTTACGTTGCAATGTTTTGTTACAGTATAACGGTAATGTCTTGCAAGCGGCAAAGCGTGGGCCCCGCTAAGCGGAATTCGTGAATTTAAGTATACCGACCGATATATAAATGTAGATATTTACAGAAATAGAATCATGTTCTCTGTATAACGATTTAGTTATAAAATAAGGAATATATTTGAGGAATAATCGGTTCATTCACATACGAGCATTCCGAAACAAACGATAACCTTCTAGAGAATATTGAATCAAATCGATTCTCGATAATATGAACGTGTAAGTGTTCCTAGTATTGCACAGGACTCTACATGCCGAGGTAATGGAAACTAGAGTTATAAAACTAAACCTATTGCTTACCATTATGGTGACCAGGAAAGGTTAGATTTAAAGCTCGTATAAGCCGACTGTAAAATGAAGTTTAGAATGTTTCCTTGTAACACAACTCCATCCTCCTATATGTTTTTATGTGTTTCATCCGTTTAGATAACGAGAAAGTGCAAAATCGATTAGATTGGTCGCACATTTGATGGCCAATATATTTTATTTATGAGTGTCCTATGTAAATTGTGTTGAATACATTTAGAACGCACATGACCATTCACAAAAGACTTCTAGACAAGAAGAGCTTGAAACAATTTCGGTCTCATTATAAAAAGCAGTTTAACTAAAAACCCAGGTGTAAACCTCATTAAACAATGGTTTAAGTTTAAGTTTTATTACAAAAAAAGGTTTTGCGATAAACCATAGACTAAACCCTTGTTTAACGTTAAACCTGGGCGACCCCTGGTTTATCGATGGGTCTAAGTCGCATCTGTCGAGTTTCCACTTTTAGGTTATCATTTATTTCGTTGTGTTGTGTTGTTTTTCTCCAAAAATGGACATTAACATGGTAGATTTAATTGATAATTAGGATATTGAAGCTATTCAGTCATTAGAAAGGTCACGCCGATTCAACAGAAATCGGGTTCGAGTCAATCCCTTCATTGAGTTATCCGATGAAGATTTCAGGCAAAAGTAGAAAACAAAATTTATACAAAAGTATCGCAAGTCGAAGAAACGCTTAGTAAACCAAGCGTTTCTTCGACTTGCGATACTTTTGTATAAATTTTGTTTTCCTAAAACGCGCGAAAATGTTACGTTTCGTTACACGAACTTAGATGTACTACTACCTAATACATTAGTAATGTGATTAAACCTAAACAAAACTGCAATCGATAAGTAATATTAATGTCCATGCAAAATAACAAAGTCTCAATATTTTGAATGTGCCTTACATAATTAAATCATTGATAATACTATCAAAACGTTTTCTTTTCTTGGGATACGGAACGTTGCAATAGAATGATATCATGACGAACGAGTGATATTTGTGTTAATCTGTGGTTGATATTAAGTTAATGGTTTAAATGACGGTATTAAGAAGACCACGATCTAAAAATGTTTTGTAATACGAACAAGTTTAGACCTTGGTTTTACGGATGAGCTTGGACTTGATAGTTTAGGTTTAAACCAAGGCTTATTGAGTTTTTTGTAATAAGACCGTTTATGTCTGCCAAAATTTACACGAGATGTAGTTTTTGTTTTAGTCAAACAACATAATAGATAGATTACATTTAAAATCATGCTAAGCAATTTAAAGCAAGGAAGTATATCGTAGTAAGATAGTGTTGCAGTCCCAAGCAACAATAAAAGCTTGTTAATTCCTTGCTCCTGAGTAATGAGCTTCCTCGTTATAAAGCCAGGCTATTGGTTTAATCGCCACCCAACCACAAAGCAACTATTCATGGTATCAAATCAAAGGTGTGTAAATTATATGCGTATGATTGTAATTTTAATATAATAGGCACAGGTTTAGTTGCTAAACCCTGAAGGCGGATAATAATTGACTTGGGTAAAGCAAGCAAAAATAATACCAATGTCAAAAGAATAAGATTACTTCAATGTTATATACGGAGAAATTTTAACACTAGGTACTTTGAGAGGTAAAGAAGGTTAAATGCCGGACAAATAGGGAAGGTCTGTCTGTGTAAGCCCTCAATAAACAAACTTTCGCTCCGTAACATGAGAAGATATGATTACACACATAAAGAAAAGGCTGTCTTGTATATCGCAGGTCTGCTAACAAAACAAACAGAGTTGAGAAATGAGGCCACACGAAGGGCCATACAGTCGAGTACGAAAGTGAATTACACAGCTCAAGGCTGACCGGTCTCTCCTCAAACCAAGTGACCTTTACCACTCCAATGATATCCTCGTTCCTGCGACGCCATACTATATTGAAATACCGAATGTGTTGACAACCACTGAAACTACTTTAAAGTATCTTCATCTTTATTGTTGGATGCAATAAAAGTTTGCACAACCGCAAAAGTAAATTGGTGGTTTACGAAATTATATTCAGCGTAGGTATAAGCATTTTTATAGTTTCGAATTTTATTATTAATAGGTGGTGTGAAGGTCCTCTTCAGATCTCATTAAAATAACCATCTTTTTAATACGGTCCAGCACCCAAGAGAATTATATTTGAACTTCAAAAACTAAAAATCATTTAAAACGTAAATATGTCATCAACCTATGACGCTTCATTGCCAAACAATATACTAAATTAACTGAAGAACGCAAGAGTATTAAATATCTAAACAAAAAATGACAGATATGAAAATATTAATTATAGTTATGAAGAAACATGGCCGTCACAGTTTGTCAGTCAAGATGTGTAACTTAATAATGATCATTCACAAAAACTGAACGATCTTGTATGAAAAAATCTGCTTGAAGCTATCAAAATAAATCGACTTTTTCTTGCAGAATGATTATTTGAAAAATCTATAGGTAATTCAATTTAACTCTATGATAAAAAAGAAGATAAAGAGTTTACCATGATTGATTAAATGTTTGACCACAAGATTGGCACACATTCTGAGCTATTTGATTTTTTCGCTGTAAAAGGAAAATACCACGAAAACTTGTTCCTAGTCAACTAGCAAGAAGCTTAGGTCAGTATTACAGACGATATAATAGCACACGGTTATTATTTAAATAATGGTATCGATGATGATCGAGTTTTTGTTGGATATTTACTTCTAACTATTCACGCACTTCAATCTTATAATAACGAAATACTAATCATGATAAGTAAGAAAAAGCTCACGATAGATATTGACAATGATGGTCATTGAACTGTAATGACCACTGCAGAAGCAATCGTTTTGATACAAAATATGAAAGAATAGCTTTCCAAGGAAAACAGAGCTTCATAAATAGGTCAGTAAACCGCTACGAAAAAGAAAATTGTTCTATGAAAAGCTTATGTTTAAGTTAAAAAGAAATAGCGGCAAGGCAAACACATCATTCCTACGAAACAGAGTTGAAACGAGCGGCGGGAATTCCGTTGCATTACTAATAAAACGACCTTACACATGAACAGACACGCAGCACTTTAACGATACAAGTCCCTAAGGTAAACAGAGCATTTTGAAACTGTTTCACGTAAAACCATTCGAAATAGTACTTTTCTGACAATAGTATTTGTATGTTAATGAGTAGGTTGTAGGATCAGTTGCTTTATATAAAACACAGTTTTTTTAGCTGCATTGACTTGGGTAGAATCCGGTCCCGATGAAGTTGAAAAAATGCCATGCAGTGATGATGATGATGACACAGGTATAGAACGTTCAGAATAGACTCCTTACGATCAATTTTCGTTCTAAATTCAGCAGTTTACACCAGCCAAATGTAATGATAAAAAATCTGCGTGTAATGAGATAAGGTCTTATAAAACGTGACCTGTTTTTGATAGCTTGAACTATGTTTACTACTAGCGATGATGGAAAAAAGTTTCTAGAAAACAAGTCTAGATACTTCTTGTATTTTCAAAACAAGTCTGTTTTACGTTCATTGTACTTTTATATCTGCACAGTCATTTAGCAGTAACGTGTCAAGTTTTAAAATAGATATTAAGCTAGAACGTAGAAAACCAACTTCGACGCACAGTGGCAAGTATTATTTTACGCAAACAGAGCGAAATAACAACGTAGAATTGATTGAATATATTTATTTATAAAATGTGACTATGTTATTTTATACTACAGCGCGCTTTCTATATTTTGATTTCAGGAGAAATAATAGGATTTTCAATTAATAAACGTAAGCAGAATGTTCAGAAATGTGACGGGGTAAAACAAACGCACTGGTCGATCGATCGGGTTACGCTTGCTGTAGTTGGGCCGTCGATGGGTGACCATCTAAAGAAATTAAGACCCCTCCGTGCCTCTCGAAAAGCTCGTTCAGCGGTTGTCAGAAGCCCGAAACTTTGATAAACAGTCTTACCCAAGGGGTATCGTATTTTCAGTAACTGGATTGTGCAGGTCAAATAGGCAATCGCTCCATGTAAAATAATGGTTATCAGCTGCATCCGGTAAGAATAGAATCCGACCCAAATATAGTTGCCAAACGGTTATGCAGACAATGATGAAACCGACCGAAATTACAACGTATACATGATTAAATATATTTGTAGAGATTTGGCCAAGCTCTTTATATTACAATACGGCGCTTTCCATATTTTGATTTCAGGAGCAATAAAAGGGTTTCCACTTTACAAACATAAGACTGTTCAGAAATGTAAACGGCGTGCGTTAGCTTTAATAGAAATGTTATTTATTCATTGGAAGCAGTGATCCCGACGCATCGGTTAACCAAATATGCCTTCAGCTGTCCCGTTTGTTTTCGAATATGTATAACGTTGTGAATGATCTTAATCCAATTTAAAATTACTGTATAATGAACTGGGGACGCGTCGCTGCGTCACACAGTATTTACGATTTGACATTATATCGACATTTTGTCTATTATGTGTAAGCTAATCAATCAATGCATTGTATGCATACAAAATATTCCAATTTATTTTTAAATGTTGTTCAAAACTAACCGTAGGTATAGCTTTCATTTTTATTACAGTTTATTAAGAACATTCTTTCCGTTATTTAACCGACTTCAAAAAAAAGGAGGAGGTTATCAATTCGACTGTATTTTTTTTTAATGTTTGTTACCTCATAACTTTTGACCGGGCGAACCAATTTTGATGATTCTTTTTTTATCTGAAAGTTGGTGCATCCCGAATGGTCCCATTTTAATTTGGTTCCATTCGGATAATGGGGTCCATGTGAAAACCATATAAGTCTTAAATTTGCATTAAGTATTTGTGCGACAAATGAACGAATAACGCGATTAGATTAGTGCGGACTATCTACCATAACTAAAAAGGTGAAAATAAAAACTTTTACAAAAAAAAAAACAACCGACTTCCTTAAAAAAAACACTACAAAGTCAAAAATAACTTTAATTTCGGAAGTCGGTGGCAAAAAACCATAAATACAGATCCAAAGACACCGACTTTCGAAATTAAAGTTATTTTTAACTTTGTAGTGTTTTTTTTTTTTAAGGAAGGAAGTCGGTTGTTTTTTTTTTGTAAAAGTTTTTGTTGTTGAGCAGACAATTGTTTCGAAAATTGAGTAGTGATTTTTTCGAAAAAGCTGATTGTGTTTGATAGTGTATTACGTAATTAGGGTGCTGTTCACCCAGACACACACGAAAAACAAATTCAATTTATAAAATTTACAAATAAATTATTTTAGATGTCATTGAGGAAAACTTTGTTTTGCACATAATGTATTCTATTATTGCTACATAAAGCAATTACCTACGCTGATACATAATCAGAGAAGACTCTTAGATTCAATATTTATGATTTGTGTATTAAAATAATCGTTTATCTTTACGATTATTGTACATATTAAATAAATATGAAATTACACTTAACCATTTATGTTTTACAGTTTAATAACAGCAATTAAGAAGCACTTTCCATGTGTTGTAATGAGTAAACCGTCTAATGAGTTTCCATTCCCAAGAGAGCCAGAAAACTATCAGAGGATTATGTAAAGTTAAGCTAATAAATTGTGAATCGACTCATCAAACGTAACCTCGTTAATGGTAATATATTACCGATGGAAAACTAATAATATAATTAGTTACGAGTAAGTAGAGAAGCCGCTTTATTGATAACATCGAAATCGGTTAAACAAACCTAAACCAGTTGAGACTTAAACCGGCATGAGTGGCCGCATTACTTATTTAAGGTAAAAGATTGATGTAAATAAAGATACGGCATGAAATAATATGACTGCCTCGTTGATCTAATGGTGCAAACAGTAATGCTGCATGAGGTCTTCGGCTCGGCAGTGTTATTTGGTTTTCCTGAATGGAATTTCTCAGTAGCACAGCCCGGAGTCTGGAATTGTGCCCGTTGACGGCGATATGCTTCATGGGACTTAACCATAACTGACGAAATGTAGTTGTACTGTTTATAGGTAAGTACACCTCTGCCCAACCCTTCTGGGAAACAAGGCGTGATGTTATGAAATAATATGAAACAGCGAAGATAAAATTTCGGTAAATGCTCTGGTGAACTAGTCACCTAGTTTTATTGAGCGCGTATCAAAACAATTCCGCGTTCTGAATAATTTGTTCGTGTTTTTTGTCTAACATTTATCTTTCCTTATCTTTATTCTGTAGAAAGTTGATAATACTGGTAAGGGCCCGATCACACGTACCAAAACCATATTACACCGAAAACGCGTTGACCGGCGCTATTTTGTATGAAAATGAATAGTATTGACACGTACCACATTTGGCCGACAAAATCAACCGTGTGGGCGATACCGACAAAAATGGCACGGTGCGACCACCAACAATACCGCGCACTCGCGGCCAGCCGACATCGCAAATACAACGCCGTGTCAACCATTTGATTTTTCCAATGATGCTACTACGGTCCTCCAGGAGGCCCGAAGTACGCTCAAAATAAACCGACAGGGACCGTAGTCCTTCCGACACAGAGGCCCGCCGCGACGTCCCAATCCATTTCAGCCCCAACCCTTGCTCGAGCCAGCCCGCCCGGCTAAGCCTATAGCTTTCAATTTGTGTCTAATAATAATTTCGATCCAGCCCGTTCTTTGCTTCCCCTTTTCCAGGAACAGCCCTTAGCGTGTAGTCGCTTGGTTTTAAGTTTTTACGCCCTGGAGGCCCTAATTAATTGAGACAGCCCCGACAACGTCCTAGGCGGGCAATTCCAAAAAACAAAAAGTCATTTGATTTCGTAGTTACTATAATGCAACTGCAAGAAGCTGCAGTGACACTATTCACATGTAACCACTGCTTGCCCACATGTTTTCGTTGTGATGTGGTGTGGTTGCGGTATGTGTGTACGGGCCCTAACTGGAACATGGATAAGCCGGTAATAATAAAACAAACGATAAATATTCGATCAGGCCGTTTTGCTTTCCTAACCTATGTCCATATCATGTTTGGAAGAGAAATGGTAATGCATCTATCATCATAATGGATCGTAACTGTCCGCTTTAGTGCTGAATATTTCCATTCCAATATCGCCGCGATAACGTAGTCAACGTCTATGTTAGACCGCGTTATATTTTTTAAAGTTTGATAGCTTAACCATAGCATAATCAGCCCAGCATAATAGCAGCATAATATTCCCACTGCTGGGACAGAATGAGAGGAAGTGGACCTTAATCGACGTATACACACTGCTTTTAGCATCGAGGGTTGAAAATCGAACAGATTGTTTGTTGACGCGCTATGATGCATTCTGCTTAATTCTCAATGCTCGGTTCAACCACAGTAAAGATATCTATACAGTATTTTGACTCGGCCTTATCTTAGAAATAATTACCTACAGCACGAGCGGTACGTAAACACGCGGTAGACGCGGTAGGGCTGACCGCAAAAAGTATTTTGACTTCATCAACCTACTTTAGTTTTTTGGATTGCAAATATTATATTTTATTTAAAAAAAAACCTTGTTTGGACCGTTTTTTATTAAAAGTGACAAAGGTGGAAGATGTAAATTATGTCAACTTTTATTTATTTTTAATTACGTTACGATCTTTGCTGGACCGATTCAAATCCTGCGATCAAGATCATGTATCGATTCAATGATTTACGATCAAAAAGATCGATTCAAATCAAAAGATCGGGCTAGGAACTACCTGCTACTACTACGAGCGTAAGTAGGTCACTCGTTTGTCACTTTTTACCCTATCCACTTACTTATTTAATAATCCTGGTATTTTACTTGGTGTTAAAAGCGAAATACCTACCTATTAAAAGAGAAACAAATTTCGTACTAGTAGGTATATAAAAAAAATCTAGTCTTTACTTTCGGAGTTTACCGGGTTATTTAAAAAAATTATCTCTGGGTGCGTTATTGAAGAATTCAAGCAACCAGAAACAGCATAATATAGTTTATAAGTTCTATTTGCCATACTAAGTAATCATATTGCACTGATTATTATTAAATATTCACAAATCGCACGCTAACTGCTTACAAACAAAACCATCAATAACACCGCCCGCCATCCGTTTGTCCAAGTGGTGCGTACGCGGCTGCGTATGTACTCGGAGTGTACCAGACTCGAGGCGCGTAGGTATGACTTGCGTTCCGAGCGTTTGTATGAAGATAGAATACTGTTTAGATATCTTTACTGTGGTTCAACACAGACGGTTGAAATTTGAGTGCACGATAAAACCCCGCCGCCATATTTTACGTCCGAGTGGACGTCGGCTTAGTGCGGATTTCACCAATGAAACTGAACGCGTTCAGCTCATTTAAAGTGCGTTCAAGAGCTGTTAGTGTCAAAATTGCCGTGGCCGTGTACAGCTCTTAAACTCGGTTTAGAAGATTCAGTTTCACTGCTGAAATCCACACTTAATACACCACACGGGCGCAGTGCTGATTGGTGGTTGTCACATGTCTTCGAGTTTTTGGTTCCTCATGATGGCGATGTTTTACATCACCGTTTTAATAACAGTGGTGATGAAATAATCTACCCAGCTAATATAGCGCCCAGGTTCGAACCTACGACTAACAAATCGTAAGCCGCGACCTACTGTTTAGTAGCTGGATCTTAATCCGATGATAGCGTTGATGTTATCAGCACGCAAGTGGACGCTAATACCTAGTCTCATGATCAGCAAACGACACCTCCGGATGCGACGAGTGGTATTTTCTAAGACCACACGGATATTTAATCAATCCATTGCTACCCAGAAGCGCTTTATACCCATTACTTATCTACTAACCTGAAATCGATAACGGGAAGGCGTGTATCAACGCTACATAAACTACTTTGCAAATTATAATCTCATAAAATCACGTGTACGATTCAGTTGCGACTAACCGGGTCGTTTCAATAACGTTTGTCAGGTAACACGTAAATCTTGATTAATGCGGACACCATAAGGAAACTACATAGTATGGAGCACGTGCGTATTTTTTTTTCTTGTTTGCGCACGCTAGAAACTACGGTGAGGGGACAAAAGCTTTTACATAATGTATTTATAGTTGCATTGGAAGGAAGGGTGAATGTAACCCTGTTTACCTTTTATTAAATTTTCAGTTAAAGCACCTTAGCAGGAGGACAAGGGCTACAAAAAGAAAATTTTGGAAGGCAGGGTGGGTTTTCCGTTGTCTATTACTTTTAATTGAAGCACTAACTGGCACATACAACATAACATGGCTCTTTACTTTGTGCAAATTATTTCATAACCATTGCTCTCACAACGGTAGAGACAAAATCGTGAGGAAACCGGCATGTCCTATAATAAATTAATATCTGGATGACCGAGCTTTGCTCGGTTTTTTTTTTTTGGTAAATGAATCCTAGCTAGATCGATTCTTCGCCCCCGAAACCTATAAATATACTAAATTTTATGAAAATCGTTGGAGCCGTTTCCGAGATTCAGATTATATATATATATATATATACAAGAATTGCTCGTTTAAAGGTATAAGATTTGAAGACATGTGACATCTACCAATCCGCACTGGGCCCACTGGTGGTGGATTACAGACCATTCCCTTTCACAAAGAAAATGCCTGTGTCCCAGCACTGAAAATATTATAGGCTGATCATGCTCATCATGCACAAATGGTATTGTTTCTCTTCAAAACCAACTTAAATGTAATTTGTTAAATGATCATTGTCATAATTACAGCCAAAAGACTTCCACTGCTGGACATAAGCAATTTGGGAGAGTTTGTTATAATCGCCACGCTTGGCAAGCGAGTTGGCGATCGCAGTATGGTGGAGTTAATGCATAGAGAATCCTGTAGCCCATTCCTTAGTCGCCTTTTACGACACCCACGGGAAGAAATGGGATGGTGCTATTCTTTACGTCTGGCACCACACGAAGGTGTTCGAAATGATCGATCCTATAAAAATAGCTAAATCGCTTTCATTTCTTAAATGCTCAATAAACCAGTTCCAAGAAAATGTTATCAGGTTAGTAACTTAACTAACAACCATTATTATGTAAGTTTACTTCGGCTTAGGTAGCGACTTGGATTTTTTGCCATAAAATCGTGCGAAATAAACGTGAACTCATTATTATGCAAGCGAGGCGTGTCGCAGACGGTGAAAATAGTTACGTCATACACTGCCACGAGAGTATGCGAATGAGTAATGACTTGACGAGGTATAAAGAAATTTAACACACTCCTTGTCAATTTGAAAGCCGTTGTTGCGAGACAAGTTGTGTTTACTATTTTAGTCTAGAAATCTAAACTATTAAGTGCCGAAAACCAACCTCAATTCTAAAGTGCTTCCAAGGGAGGCAATCTACATTAATTGTTCTTCGAAACATAAAATTCTGAACAGAAATTAAGACCAAATTAGAAACTAACTACTTAGAGCTAGAAGTTAAATTTTCGACAATGTTAGTCCTTGTGCCAAAATTGGAACTAGTTGTGAGACTGAATTTGAAACAAGTTTCACGATACCTTTAACGTCCTCAAGAAACTTTTATCAAGATGAAGAGAGAATCTATACTATATATACTATAAAATATTATAAAGCTGAAGAGATTTTTTGTTTGTTCGGTTGAACGCGATAATCTCAGGAACTATTGGTCCGAATTGAATAAATCATTGTGGTGGATAGCTTATTTAATGAGGAAGGCTATAGGCTATATAACATCACGCTACGATCAAAAGGAGCGCAGCAGCAATGAAAAATGGACGAAAACTGGCAGGAAAGTCGATGAAACGGGAAGGGTCAGGAAGGCAAAAATTTGACGCGGACGAAGTCGCGGGCAGAAGCTTGTGTCTTATAAAATTATTTAGAACACATTTCTAATTTTGCCCAGACGTGTCGGGATTTTTTCACGCACTGGATCATCAACGCACTGCTTAGCGCCGAAGGTTGAAAATCCAACAGTGTGTTCTATCGACGCACTGAAATGCACTCTGCAGGATTCCCAATGCTCGGTTCAACACCGAGAATTCAAAATCCATTGCGCTATAAAATTCCACCGCGATATACAGGATAAGTTTTTAACCAGCAAATTTTATCAAATTAAAGTTAAACGAGTTATAATAACCATGCAATTTTTATTTTGATATATCTTAGTACACAAAAATTAAGTTATCGTTAACGAAAGATGTTTATTTTGAAACTGGTTTTATGGTAACCTGCGCGCGGCGGCGAAGGTGAACGACGGAGCGTAGCTACAAGTACCTATCAGCTGTTCGATCGGTCGAAGTTCGAAGTATCTACGCCGGCGCGCGGTTACTGACCTATTACTATTTCGATATCATATTACGAAATATGTAGGGTGTCCACAGTTTACTGATTTAAGGTCGGATAAAATTTAAAAAAAACATTGAAAAAATTATTGAAATGTGTTCTACTACTGATACTGAACCACCAAAAAATAATTTGCGCACTGATTAAAAAACAATCCTGTATTTCCCATCAAAAAGTGGTCTAACGCATTTTGTGCTGACTTGCTGAGTGGAGTTATAATCATGAACCCATCTATAATAGGTATATCTAAACACGATATTTTATTCTACTAAGAGTTGAAACTACAACTTGGGGTAGGGGAGAGGGGGGCATGACGGGGACGCGAGGCACGACGGGGCCACCCATACTTACAAAAAACTATACGCTCTAGATGTGTTTTGTTTTCGCTAATAGGTAGCCATTTTGTATCTCTCTTTAGTCGGTGACCAGCAACTAGACTGCGCGCGTTTGATTTTAAAAACAATAAACGATTTTCAACGTAATTTTATGTAATTTTGTGTAACTACGAATACGCATTTAAAAAGGTAAGTGTTAATGTCACTACTATCATATATTTATTTTGTTTTTGCAGATAAATTACTTATTGATATGTTTTGAACAAAAATACTCTAACTGTCACTCATTTTATTTGGTTTGTTATTTTAAATAATGTGAGAATTGGGGCATAACGGGGACATGACTATGGGGTACGATGGGGTACCCCGTTATGCCCCGCAACCGTTGTTCCCATTATGCCCCTGTTTTGAAAATTAACTGAAGGATTGTTCTTGTTCATTTGATAATAGAAAATATTTTGTTTTAGGTATAAAAATGGTACGTAAAAGAAGAAAAGTTCGAGACTTAGTTCGTCCACGGAAAACAAGAAACAGGCAATTGATGCCGTCTTAAGCAAAACTGCTGACTATAGAAAAGCAGTTCACCTGTAGAAGAACTCTAAGAAACAGAACAGATCCAAAAAGCTCCTTGTGGTCTAGAGAATACGGACGAGGATACCAAGTGCCTGTACTGCCTTGACGTGAACCACACTTATTTAAAGTCTTCGGTAGGTTGGGTGACTTGCCAACTATGTGGACGGTGGGCTCATACAGCATGTGCTGGTATAGACGACAACAATACAGAAGAAATCCAGATCTGCTTGTACTGTGACGCAAAATAAATACGTACCCCATACTGCCCCTACCCTGGGGCACGATGGGGTTTTCAATATAGTTTCAAAAAATTAAAGTTATAACGTCATATGATTATTTACATCAACAAATTCTATGCCAAATGATAGTTTAATAAGTAACCAAAGTTTTGTGATTAGTTTTAATTAATAAATACATTGCGTTGATTATTTTACTGTGTATTTTCCTTAACGTCCCCATTATGCCCCCCTCTCCCCTATATTAAGTCCCACGAACGAAGGTTATACTGCGATATAATTTTTAAACTGACATTTTAATTACTGGTGAATAATCCCTTAAATGCTATGTGTAATTGAATCTCGATGCGTTAAGACCAGCCATTAAATTATTGCTAAGGTAATTAAGCACGTCTGGAGTATATCTCACAGTTTCAATTTGAAACTGAGCCCGTACATCGTGCGTGTGGTGGGCTTGTAATAAATAGCTAGCTAGCAACAGTGCGATAAAAATGGCGGCTGAAAGATATAGGATAACTGTCAAAACCGTCAGTTTGATCGAATGTTTATACTTTGTTACTGTGGATTTCAATTGAAAACTAGAAATAGAACGACTTACATCTGGGATCTTTCTTTGCATACAAATTGCGTTTTGATTACAATGTATTTTTTAATCATAAGGATTATTGTAATAAACATCGTGTATTACAATTTGTTTAATAACGTAAGTGCACATTTGCACAGACGTTAAAATATCGCAGCATTATTTTTGCGTGCACTGGATTTTGAACTCATTGCTGAGAGCCGAGCGTTGAAATTCGAATAATGTGTTTATTCGAAGAGCTAGGATGCACTCTGTTGGATTCTGAACGTTCGGTTCAACACAGACAGTTGAAAATCCTTTGCATCAATCGGAAAGTTTTCCGTGTGTTTCCCTGTTCTAAGTATTTTAAACAAAGTATCCTGAGACGACGGTACAGTAAAGCCATAAGTTCATTACAATATTGTGGTAAAAAGACACACACATGTAAAACATAATCATTTAAGCTTTTAATGTGCGTAAATGATACAAGTATTTAAATTACACATTTCCATTAGCTACTTGGCTTGGCATATATAAATTAAGAGCAGTTGCTATGAATTTCATTATACTTGCATACATACTTACGGTTTTTGAGCAAATGAAGACTGGTTTTAGAAGAAAACTTCCCAGTGGAAATGTACTCAGTATGTATGTATTTAAAACTTGAAACAGAACTGCTAAAGTATAAACTCCTTATATTCTTTTGCCGATTGTACTGCGGTTTATATAACTTGTCTACGTTGTAGGTTATGTATCGAATACAACAAAAAGCCGCCCACCTGCGGCACACTCTCCGGAAAATTCCGACGTTTCAGGCTTTTCAATGCTCACGAATACAAAAGCTAGAAATTATAAAAGAAAACATCTACGTTTAAGAGCTTTAGAAATGTTGGAGATGATCCCGTATGAACAAATAATACCAAGTCGTTTCATTACAGATTATAAGAATTATTCTCAAAATAGAGACGGAGAGCAGTAATGTCGCGGATTTGAACCCAAGTAGGTAGGCAGTTTGTGTAAATTATTTCATCACCATTGCTCTCAAAATGGTGAAGAACAACATCGTGAGAAAACGGCATATTCTAGAATCAAAAATTCTAAAACATGTGACATCCGCCAATCCGCTCGCGTGGTGGATTATGGTTATGGCGCACTACCTCTCGCAGTGAGGAAGCCTGTGTCCTAGCAGCAGTGGGTGGTGGAATGAGCTGATTATGCTTATTCTCTAACAAATAAGAGAGACAGAACAGTTACCAATTTCCTAATAACCTTTCCCTTTTTAAACTATTGCTTTGAACTGTTTGTCGCTGAGATGTGCCTTTAATTTAATAGAATTTGTCTAGGCATAGGCAGTCCGCTCATTGCGTGATACTGATATCCCTGCATTGCGTAATGTACTAAGACGCCTAATATTTAGTTCGCACATCATAATATAAGGCTGCTCGTAACTCACATGCGATGTTAACATTAACCTCCAAGGGCAAGATGTCTGTCAATTTTATTTTACTGCTTTGACTGTAATCAAGGCTTGGTGCCGCAGGTTAGTCCTGTCGTAGGTTGTAATTTTGTATTTATTAAATGATTCGGAGGTATGAGAACAGGGTGTAAAGTTCACTCAACCTCCGTCGAAAAGGGAGGATCGTCCGACCAGACTGGTGTCGGCAACTGCCCGACGGTTGATGTCGGGACGTTGTATATTTGCTAGTTGCGCGGTAAACTCTGCTTGCGCGATGCAGGATTTTGCTGACGCAGTTCGCATGTGGCAGTGGATGGTGTATGTAAAGGTGTCTTCACACAGCGGGCGGGGCGCGGCGGGACGTGACGGCGACGCGCCGCCTTCATACAGAACTGTCGCGGCACGCCGTGTCGCGCCGAGCGCTCTGTGTGAAGGCGTCCGTAATATCTAGTACATTACAATTACAACTACTCAGCGTCGCGTCGCCGTCACGTCACGCCGCGCCCCGCCCGCTGTGTGAAGACACCTTTAAATAGCATTAAAGATATCTGATACTGAGCCCACACAGATGGATATGTGTTTTGTTGTTGTCAGGACTGGTAGCAAAAGGACGGTCCAGCTTACAGTATTAAAGTAATAAAGTATGGATCCTTTCCATTGTATATTCTGCCGTGCATTTATCCCGGATCGAAAATAAATCAATTTGTGGAACCAATTGAGACTTTTTTTTTCTAGTCATAAAATAATCTTACGTGAACTTGCCACATATTTTTTGCAGAACGCATAAATAATCCCTTGATGTTAGATGAGGTAGTGGTCAAACATGAGCTTATCCAATGAAAGAAAACCAATACGATTTCCCTACTTTACTTACACCACAAAATCTATATCGATTTTGATCTAAACCTAAATACAAGCCCGCTCATGCTTGGGGAAACGTAGTTTACAAATAACGTATGTTTTATTTTTTCTTTTCTTGCAAACAAATAATCTACAAACAATTTTTACCTCTTTATAGTATGAGTATAGATGAGGTCTGCAAAAAAGATTTTTATATCCCTAACGTTACCTACCTACCCATGACGCTTTAATTTAAATATGTATTTTCCTTTCCTTAACCTTTCATGCTGTCCAGCACCATGTAAGCATGAAAGGTTCGAGTTAAATGATGTTCTCAATGTTTAGCCACACTCTCGACGAATCATCTCATGAATATTGTAACAGTTATAGAAAAAACTTCACGTCCCTACTGATACCGATACCAGTCAAATAAGGAAATAATTATTTAACAAGGCTCCTGAATAAATAAACGCATATAAAATATCATTTTAGAGCGAATATAAAACACCTTACATGATATTATTCATGAATAATCAATCAAAACGTCTAATATTGAATAGTTGTGTATTACTTCACCTCGATTCTACATATTAATTAAAGTATACGTCAATCAAAAAATAAAATTGATACCTTTAAAACTAAATAGACAACTTTAATGTAAGCAGTGACTGACATTATCAATGAAGATAGACACGCGACAGTAATATGTCGATAAAGGTTCAACTTTACCATTAACCGAGCGTTCTCATAGAGTTTATATTTTCTATTTGCATTCACGACTTCAAAGTTTCTAAAACAATTTCTAAAATGTAAATACAAACAATTGTACAGACTTTAATTGCATCTTCATCTAAGCATCAACTTTCTGCAAACTTAGATTATCCACATTTAAAGTAAGCAACGGGGAAGGTCGATGGAAACCTTGCTTCAGAAACGAGTTAGCACCGAGTTCTTAGAAAACAATTGCCAATTATCCGGGCGTATATTCCCAAGCGCTAGGTTTTTGCAAGAGCTCATACAACATGTCATTCTTGGGCAACGAGCGAACAAATGAAGGGGTTAACAATAAACAATGTCAATCGTGGTCCACAGACGTCCTTGGCTTAGTGGTTGTGACACCGACGCGACGAGGCTGCTGGTACATTACCTGACGAAGGTCATTTGTGGACACTGACAAACTGACATGCAGTTATTGTTACCAGTATTTGCTATTCTTTCCTTTTGTCGCTAATGAGTTCCATCAAATGAGCACAGTGAAAAAATATTTCAACATGTTTCTAATCTTGATTTTAGAAATAAAGTCTGTCAGCAGCTAAATAGAGTCTGAGAATGACATTATTTTCAGTGTCATAGATGAATTGTATATTTATTCAAAAGACGTTTACTCTGGCGCCGTTGGTTAAAGCTTCAGTGGTATTTTGCCTCTAAGCGTGACCTCTAAGCCCTATTTACCTTCGATTAAGTGTTATTTGTAATTCAACGAGAACTTTAATGATATTAACAATCAAGTACATTCTAACTGTGTAGTTTACAATTCTGTTTTAGTGACGATGAGATCATTAAAATCCCCATGTGTTGTCTGTCAGTCTTCAGTTTGACAACATAAATTGTTGTCAAACCTAAATCAAACAAGAAGAGTTTACATTAGTCGACATTGAGTTCGAAGGAATCGTTACAGGTTTGCAATCAGGGTACAGTCCATTGACTTTCATACCAGCAACGACCGTCATTATTAAAACGGTTAGTGTACATACCCGGCTCCAATTAACCGTACGCAGTTGTCCGACGGTACGTACCTGAAATGAAAAAGAACCAGTTTACTTATCGATTCCCAGTACAATTAGAAGGCTTCGATTACAAGTCAATTACAGAATGCATAAAAAACCATGACAATGTTGATATAATAACGCATCGAAATATTTAATAACGATCGACAGAAGATTGTGTTAAGGACATCCAGATTTCCATGCTCAAGAAAGCTGACATTTGGAATTCTTGGAAACTATATGACTCGATATCTGAATTGTGCAATATCGTAATCGTAATATTTCGTTGCGAAATCCCAAGCTAGTGGTAAGATACTCTTCAGTGTTGCGGCACAGAATCGCGCCCGACTTCGTGAGAGGTTAGATTGGTTCGAACTTGCTACTCGGCAGATTCAATTATATTTAATCGTCTCGAGATGACAAAACTCTTATTGCTACGGCATCGCACTCTAATATTTTATCGATATCGATGACGTTTTCTATTATCGTTTATCTATTCAGACATGTAATTCGACTGCGTATTAATACTAATTCAATACAAATTATTGAAGCCGCAAGAATAAAATGTTAGGAATATGCGCTGATATCTAAAGGTTTGCAGTTGTTATGACGATTCGTTGTGGTCTTTACATTTGCTTAAATTAGCCAATAACCGGTTATTTGATGCGGCGTCCGATAACTTTAATACCGAGGATCGAGATGTAGAAATCGACAGGTGCGAAGGGACGTCACTACCGGTCGGCGGCTGATAAGCGAATGTATGCCGGCCGTTCACCTGCGCCCACTGACACACTGTTTCATCTCTCTCGCTCTCGTTTGGTCTGACATACAATAAAGAGAGACACAGATGTGCATGCACGCTCCAGCGAAGAACAAAGAACTGCATAAACAAACCAAACAATACGTCATGCTACATTTTCAATTTGTGCAGAAAATACCTGTATTGTGGTAATTAAAGTGACGTTATCCCACGGTATAACAATGTATTCTGTGACATAGTACGAGTTTAATTCGGTATTGTACTCAGTGGAATCTAATTTACAGTTTCTAATGGACATACATAAAAATAACCAGAATTTACATAGCACGCCATACAGTAGACGTACCGAGGCACTAATTAGAAGCTCTATTGTTTTATAATCAATCGTCAATATTGTATTTTTATATACTTTTCCTTGCCTAAGTAAGTCTTGTGGGGCTAATAACATTAGTATAACAATGTACATTAATATTTTATGTTTCAAGGAATGGAAGATAATTGAGCGATTGTTATGCGGTACTGCTATAAATTATCATATTACTACGGTACGATACTCTAAAACCTAACAAGCTGCCAGAGAAGCTCCACACGTGCAGTTTACCATAGTAGGCTAACAGCCCGTCCCATCTTTACGTAAAATTACAATGTTTGAACTCAATATCTGATTGCTACGTGTGAGGTAAATAGACAGAAACATGTATTACATAAAATATAGTAAGTATTACACGAGGCAAAGAAAACCAATACTACAGTATTACAAATGTAAAAAAACACAAAAGACATGATACTCAATTCTCGAACGAGAACGAACGCGGCAAAGGCGCTTACGTAAGTTATCTGGCACCTATACTAAGATATTTATATAGCAGCCGAAATAGGAAGTGAACTAACAATATCAACTAGTTTAATGATCAACGTTTAACGATGGATTTAATTGTAGCTGATCAACCTCGCAAATTGATTAAATATATACATATCGGAATCATCATCGCTCGAATAATTTTATCTTTGATATAATTAGGCAAAGAAGAATCAATCAAAATAATTAAGTAATACGTGATTATAACGATGCTCACCGCAAAGTTTTGAACAGTTGATAAAGGAGATTGTTAAATATCTACTTCATTTTTGCCTCGATGACGTATAACAGTACTAGATTCCATTTAGTAAATAGCGGTAATTGAAAGTTGTACACTAATGAAATAATAATGGCATTATCGGATTTTATTAAAGATTAAACGTTCTATGCAGTCTATTTCGTCAAGAAGCAATTATGTTTGACGTATATTATTACGGGCTATGTGCAAACGAGCAGCCATTACAGGCTCGTCGTTTAATCCTACACGCGTTGAAAAGATACATGATTGCATAGTAGGCTTTAGCGGCATCGTCTGTTTGTCACACATCGTAAGCTGCAGAAAACTCTGTAGCACAGATTGCTGTCGATTCGTGCGAAATTTATTTATTTGTAGATTAATCGACAATTCCTGAAATACGTATTAGCACGTTATGTATTTTACGTAATACAGTTAATGTTCTTTTTCCAAAACATTTCGTTGTTTCCTTAACGTTTTATTTAGTATGAGCTTATTGCCTAATACGAATTTCTGGTTTGTCGATTCGCCCACAAATAAATAAACCTCAAGCGAGTTGTCTATAGAAAATATTATAATTATCAATGAAGATTCGCCCGATTTGGACGGGTAAATTCGTGCGAATCGACTTATAAGCTAGATTGCTTAGTAATTATTTTGTAGCCTAAAGGCTTAGCACTCGTGTCTGCACGTAGTACACACAGTTCAGAACATGAAAAAGCTTAAACTAAAGGTTTAATATAATCACATTTGCGTTGGATTTCAGCGTGTGGTTTCGTGTTGAAACTTGGCCGGAGTTCAAAAGTCAGTAAAGGGAATCCGGATGCTGTGGTTAAGTTGTTTTTCGTTGTGTAGGTGGTATATTTAAAGACCAGACAAGCCTTTTTAAATCTTCTTGTCTAGTCGATTGTGATGTAGGTAAACGGCTACTGCATTTGTATTTAGTGAAAATTTTATTTCCATGAGTAAAATGACCGGTCGAAACTATGACATCAACGTCAAATCGATATGGAGGTGACTTAACATTAGGAGTTTACAGATATGACCTAAATCTTTAAACATTCTCAGAACATCTACTTCATTCGCGTTTTAATTGATTATCAACATTCATGTCAGTTTTATAGTTGTGAATAAAATCATGAGTATTTACAATTTTTTGCACAATCTGATCAAGTCGTGTGGAATTTTATTAAAGCTAAATTAATTGGGATGCTTTTTGTAGACAAGCCCAGTTTTGAACTCTTTTTATGGACATGTTTGTCTATGATATTCTCGATTTTACCAAATAAAGAGGACAATGGATTTCGAAATAGATTTAACACAATTTTTTTCCTCAACAAGCTGGCAAGGTCACTTGGGTACAGAACAGTTTCTGAGTATCATTACATTAAGTAAAAAAACATTCGAAGCCTCGTGCTTTTAAAGACTGCTTTCATATTTGCCGTACACGAGGAAAAATATATAAACAACAAAAGCATATATTCTGCTCAAGTTCCGTGTAAACGGCTATGAAAATGGATCATTCACTATTGAGAGTCGCTCTAACCGTTTAAGATTTCACTTTTACAATAGCCCGAAACAGTTCCAAATTAACGACAATCGAGGGACAGTGAAAAGCGTTTACGGAGGTCGCATTCACTCGTTGTGTTGTTTGTCACCTATTTGTGCAAACAATAGTCGAAGTGAGCAACGGAAGCGTTTACGGAGCTGGCTTGCGTTGTTTGCCTTTACAATTCCGTGTGTAGGCAAATAAAGCTTCTGACGTGCGTAGGTTATGATTTATGAAGCAGATGGAAAAGTATCGGGACTTTCTTCTTTTGTACCGTAGATTTATAGGTTAGAAAACAACGTTGTTGGCTTAGCTTAATCACTTAATCAGGTTAATTACCTAGGCTGTGAGCTGTGACTGGGTTTATCTAGGAATGATGGATGATTCTGCGAACTACGTAGATGTTTGCATACTACGACTCTAACCACTTTCTTTTGCTACTATAGCTAGAAGGCACATTCTGGAAATGTACCGGTAAAATAATAGAAACAAAAGAAGAACGTCGCTCTCTACTTATCAAGCGCATTCGTGCAAAATCAAGATAAGAGAGATTAAAGCTATTTCATGATAAATATTAAAACACGATACCAATTATAACAGGATCCTTTCTTTCTAACTAGCAACTTAACGGGTTAAAGTGATTCGCTGTACATTTAATCAGCATCCAAAGCTGACCTGCATTATGTCGGTCTAGAAACGAGTTTTGGTCTAGGTAGCCTAATTGTTGGGATATATTCAAAATTAACGTTTGCTAAATTGTTTCAATAACTTCTTGTAACTGTACTCGTCTGCCAGCGGAGCATTAACGAGGTGCGCAGTCGCAACCGTTTTCGAAACTTCAGTCGGTTGCCGCGTCGCCGCCGCCGACCGGTGCGTTTGTGCAACTCTGGTGCCGCGCCGCGGGCGCTCGCCGATTCCCACGCGGATTTCGTATAAACAGGTGGTGTTCAAATGCAATCATTATACTCGACAAATGTTGCCAATTACAGATTCCTTTGTAATCTGCTATCGGCTAAAGAATAACAAACTGTTCAGCGTACAATAACGTTGATTGTTAGCATTCACAATATGAACGCCAATGCATTAGAACTCAGTAGTCACTAGAAGCACAAAGCTGTTACATTACTGAAGGTCAAATAAGAGAATGCGGTTATTTAAATTATCCAAGGAACAGATAGTCGTTATGAACTGCACATAAATATTGTGCGAAGCAAAAACAAATACAGCTTTGTATCCTATTTGATTTTATTTCCAAGACAGATAGATAAACTAAGAACAGTAGTAAATCCCATAGGGAAACAAGGAAACATGCTGTCTCACACGTTTAGTATGATTTACAGTGCGTGTTTGTAAGGAGTACAAAGAAGCCAGTAGAGAATTGGATGTAATAAATATGCAAGCTCACGAACTAAACACCTAAGGTCACCTGCTGCGCCTACAGATATATTTACGAGTCCGAAGTACTTAATGCCACGCCTTTGCCCTTTAAGATTTACATTACGTCTAAATAGCTTCGTGAATACCACAGATGCAAGGCTACTTTTTGTGTTCAATCAATAACGTGTTTAAATCCTAAAGGAATATTGGAGCACAAGATCATAAAAACCCCATCATATATCTTTAAAATTAATTATAATAAGATGGCTTATTTACACAAGAAACCCCTAGGTCTGACGTAGCGCGTGACCGTTATTGCCATTAATGTAATTTAAAGCAGGACAAATTCTTTACACGTAAAAGGTTAATCGAATAAGTACGGCATGTAGATTAATGTAGCCGGTGTATTCGATGCTAGCCTAATTATGTCTTACAGTGAGATAGTTAAGGGCAGGAATGCAGCGGTGGCGTAAATTGCACGTCCGCAGCGGTAGGTGAGGTGTGCCGATCGACAACCTTCCATTCTCTAGCGAGCCTGACACCAATGCCGATGGGGCTATTAAATATTAACTAGTAACAATCGCTATCTAGTTAACTCTACAGTTCAAACGAGAGGAAATGATTAAATCGAAAACACTTCATGCATACATAACATCTCTACTAGCTGATAAAGCCATTTTAATATTTGTCATTCACGTAAACACGTATAATTTTATGTTCCTCAACTCAACTTTATCTTAAGGCTATCTGAGACTAGCTGATTGAGTTAATAAAATCGGAAGATCGTTTACGAAATGGAATTCTATATTTACGACTGATAAATAATTTACATGTCGTAAATCGAATGGCACTCTGAGATTATATGACGCGACGATGTGCATTTTCCCTTCAAAAGTTCTGAGTTGAACTGCTATATAGCAGTGCGAGTTTTATGGCAACATAAAACGGTTTCCAAAATCAACAAGCGCAGCAGTCGCGGAGCGTGAGTATTTAGACGTATTGAGTGAAATCGTAAACCTCGTGACCTCAATGAAGACAGCCACAGAGACAATCTTCGCCGAGATTTCGAGCAGATTTCGAAGGGAAGCTAACGGAAACTGCAACGGTGCACGTGTTTACATACGTTTTTCTTTATCAACACACTCCGAGCTCCCTGATAACAGTACTACAGAGTAGGAGCAGTGGGAAGACAGCGACCTTGGTTGGTACCAGCGACAACGGTCGCACGTCAATCACGTTCTATTAGTTCAAAGCCACATCTATAAAGTTCATTACCTCAATAGAAGGAATGATTTGCGTTCGTTCAACGCGACCTTTTAATTCAAGAGTTGGTGCAAGTCAAAAATGTATAGCAAAACAATGGCGCTCAAGAGAACGATTCAAAGGCTTGAATATTTCCCAGTCTTTGTATTTGGAGATTACTATAGGAATGTTCATTATATAGCCGAGAGCCAACATGAAATACTTAAAAGCTCTGCCTTGACACATATTGCCACATATTGGTAAAAGCAAAGATTATCAGCTATAGACATAATCTTGGCTTCCGTCCAACACAATGTTTCAAATAACGCCATCCAAACGAAGCCAGATGATATCGAAATATTGTATTTTGAAGTGTTTTAGTACAGTCAAGGTTGATAAATAACGAACACATTTTAAAATGTGAGTTTTATCGCTTTCTGAATGTTCATCATCTGAATCTTGTTTGCACTACAAATCTACAACTAGGTGAATCAAAATTCTTACACAACGATAGTTTACAAAACATTCAAAATTCATACTTACGACAGAACGTAGAACAATGGTTAGTCTTGATAAGGTTAAATGTAAACGAAATCTGAAAGAATGTAGAAGAATGAAATGCTTTTAGATATTACGTCACTAAACAGTGGCACTCAATTATGTTTTGTGTAATTAATTCTATATTCATATTTCAAGTGATATTCTTACGCAAGAGCCTACGGGTATATAAATATGTCATATATAGCAATGGTCAAAACGCCCACGCTTTTCTCTTGTAACATGTTCGTGTCGTATCGTAGTTCACAATCACCTCGCTCTCGTCTCGATTGATAGAAAAACTAGTTCAATCTTGGACAAGGTTGGTAACAACCCCGCTGATGGAGCCATGGTATCGCCTATTATGCCTGACCTACATACACATCGCTATGGCTAACTGGACGACCTGATGCATAATGTGTTCTTGAATAGTGATTTATATTGTGATTTAGCAAAAGAAAATCTTGATGGCAAGAAAGTAACAATTATTATTCTCAATTTGAGTTTTGTAACTACAATACAAGCAAAAATATCAGTGCATATAAGTGCAAACATCGTAAAAAAAACCGTATAATAACAAGTATAAAGTGAAAAATAACTTTAGTAAACAATACTTTATAGTATTGCTCTACTTTATATCAGGCAGTAAAATACTCGTAGTCCTACACTAACAAGAAGCTATAAACATTTCAATACCGAATTTTATAAACTTAATATAGTTCAGTTGTAGACCTTGAAGACTTAGTCTCACGAAATCAAAAATTCTTTCCAATTTACAAACAAAGACGGCAAGTTCCACACAAGTTTCAATAACTTTCTTTGCTATTTGTACTAACCAACCTTGTATTTGATGGACAATGGCCGTCTATAACTTTAGGGCCATCATTCAATGGTTTCATTGTGTTACTAATCATTCAAATCAATTAACAATAAACGAAATTAACATAAGAAAATAAACCGTTCACATCGGCTGACCTCATAATGGACTTTACAACATATGAAAATAATATATGTATCTGAGTTACAAAACCGCAGAAGGTTGAAATAACTTTGCATATGTGCTTGAGATTGATATTAATTACGAAGGTCAATAACATAAAGACGTTTTTAAATCTGGAATGAAACAGATCTAGATGAGCGATAGAATGCGCAGGATCAGCGTTGGTTTGATATTAATCAATAAAATGTGTCGTCACAGTCAGGTCGCAAACGATCGCATCGCGTGACCGACAACTTGACATTTGCATTTCGGTGTGACTAATTACGATTGACCATCATCGTAACGGTTGTCAAGTCAGTAGGTCATAAATAAAATTATGTTACGTCGTTTTCACAATTAGGATTAGATTACTGGCTGCGTAATCTTTCAAATTGTATTACAGATATTATATTTTAATGCCGAGGGGCATGAGTTAACGACGAGAACAAAATTGAGATTTATTTTACAAGCGTTTGATTGTTTTATTATCTTAAATGTTATTTTTAATAGGGTAGCTGCTCGTTGCGCCCGCATGATGTATGACATCTTGTTAGATTATGCATAATTTTATTATAAAAGCTAGTGAAGAAAAATATCCCAAGATGCGTAGCCGCTGATAGCTGTGAAACGTAACAGGTAAAAGCTCTCGTAGAAAGGCGCGAAGCGTCTTTAATAGAACAATTTCTATGAAAACTTTATAGAAATTGAGCTACTAGTGTCGTGTTGCACCGGTCTGCAGGAGCCATTAGTCGAACAGCTCCACAAGCGACGTTATGTTATAAAATTTATGTAGTAGGCGTTGAAAAGACAGTTCACTTTTATAATGAAGTAGTTCGCGGTCCGTGTTAATCATATTTTCAATTTCAAAACGCGCCCGCTACGCCTCGGGCCACACGTAACTCGAACCAATTTTGTAAGAGGGAATATTTACAGTAGTATTTAATTGTATCGATTCCAGACGGCCATACAAAATAATTAATCAATGAAAAATATTTATTGCTTGTTGGCTTTAATGCTTTCTCACAGGGCTGTGATTTATACATTACTTTGAGCGCAAAACATCAAGTGAAATGCAAGTGGAAAGTTCACTGAAACTTCATCCACTATTCCACATACATGTCTAAGTATAGGATGTTTTCGAACGGTTGATGTTCGAAAACATCCTATACTTAGACATGTATGAATCTTGAAATAACAGCGACAGACGGGGCCATGGCAATGAATTCTGACTGGCTTTCAGTAATACAGTGGGCGGTGAGAGTCATAAAGTTCCGAATTAATCTTCCATTTTACAAACGACAAAGCTCACCTGACAGATTTCGTTCCCCGACCTCGAAATTATGGATGTTTATAGCTAAGCAAATGTCGCTGACATTATTACTAGCGCAGCACATCACTGTCGAAAATGTGACGTCAGAATGGCGTGTATGGAGGCAAGTTAACCGATCAGATCCTTAACTACAGTCTATAAGTTTGGACGTCAACCTGCAGCGCAAAAAAAAAGATAAATTGCATTAAAATTGGTAGCGCTGTTAAAATAACCGCTGTCAACTCATAACAATGTTATATTATTAGTGAAGATCGGACGCTCTCAAGAACATGAAATAAAAGATAAACGTATAAAAAAGAAAGGCTTGGACGTTAGGATGAGCATGAAATTATCGAAGAACAAAAAAATCTAAGTAGAAAATAGCCTAAGACCGGTGTGGAGCCGAGGCGACGCTTCGGCTCGTTTTTCTCTTAATTGGAAGAGAAGCATAGCCTGTTTATGCTTGTTAAACCGGGGAATTCGTTAATTGTAATGATAATAATCAGTGATAAACACCCATACGTGAGTAAAAACAAATGGAGAGATTCACAAGGCATTTTAATTTTAATAAAACAGGATTTGCGGCTGTCTAGAAATTACTGAACGTCATAAATTGTAATAAAATATCACATCATTAAGGTCAAATAGATGTGAAAATAACAATTTAACAACTTTGTCAATTTGTACCAGTAGCACTCAAGATCTTTTTCTAGACGGAGTTCACAGTTATAATCCTTAATGACCCGGAAGCTAAACAATAATGCATTAAGGATTCAGAAGCTTTGATGTAAAGAAAAATACTTATAAGGACCGGATACCACTGATCATTACAAACAAACCATTGCGCTGCGGCTTCGCTTTACTGATACTCCAATAAACGTCAATTTTCAACCGACGAAAAAAAACGGAGGAGGTTATCAATTCGACGCGTATTTTTTTTTTTTTTATGTATGACCACGCATAACTTTTTACATGGTGGTCCGATTGTCACAATTCTTCTTCTATTGGGAAGGGTATACTTCCAAGGTGGTCCCATATAAATTTGGAAAACAAAATCGAACCCTAAGGGTCGGAAAACAGGGGATGATTGATTGTTCAGTCACTGATTGTAATGTATAAACACGCATAACTTTATACAGAGTAGTCCGATTTTGATAATTATTTTTGTGTTGGATAGGGTATACCTTACCAAGTATTATTAGTACATTAAAGCCACAAAAACCTATAAAATAAAAACTTTTTAACAAAAAATTAAACCGCCGAAAAACTGAAAAGCATAAAATAATAAACCTTAAAATTTTGAGTCGGCGCTGAAAAATCAATGAACAAGGATCACTCAAAGCGCCGACTCATAATTTTAAGGTTTATTATTTTATGCGCTTCAGTTTTTCGGCGGTTTAATTTTTTGTTAAAAAGTTTTTTAACTCCTATTGTCTGTCAAATAACTTCAGTTTGTAGATCCTCCCTTCAGGGAGGATCTACAAACTGAAGTTCAGAATAACAGTCATTTACATGAAATCCAGTCTTAGCCACCGGAATGTTAGTTTATATCACGCTGGTTACAGTTAAACCACATTCAAATAATTCGGACAGAGATTTAAAATAATGTAACATATATACACCAAAAGGTCGTAACATTTAATGTAAAACCGTAGATCACGCGGCGCTCGGCGTGGTTACTTTACCCTATTTCGTCAACTCACGTTCTGACCCAGCTGTTGGGCCACGTGACCGTGTGACGCATTAGGAAGCTGGATTAGGTTCCCTACCTAAAACACGTTTTGAGTTGAATCGAGAAACAATACGTACTAAAGACAAAAGAAAAATGTGACAATCAAACTGCCCATTCACATATATAGCGCGGAAGGAAAAGTATTGACGAATTAACGTAATATTACGTATTGACGAATTTAATAAAAGAAGATATATTTAATGAAGACAAGGTTGCGGCTATTGAGGAGTGGATAGAGAGGCGCCACGGCGTCCTCACCTTCCGCCTGACGCAGGTTCTCACCGGGCATGGGTGCTTCGGTGGGTTCCTGTTCAGGATAAAGCGGGAGGATACGTCCGGGTGTTTCCATTGCGAGGATCGTCTGGAGGACACGGTGGAGGTGTGCCCTGCCTGGGCGGAGCACCGCCGTGTCCTCGTGGAGGCGATCGGCGGCGGCGACCTCTCGCGTCCGGCCCTGGTGCGAGCCATGGTACGGAGCGAGAGGGAATGGGAAGCCGTCACCTCCTTCTGCGAAGCAGTAATGCTCGCGAAGGAGGAGGCGGGGCGCGTGAGGGAGTGGCAGTCTCTGCGCCCTCACGTCCCTAGCCGCCGCAGGAGGAGACGCCCCGGGCGTCGGGAGTCGATTGCGGACTCCCGGCCACCGTAGGCGCGAGCTTGCGGGTGGCGAGCAATGGGTAGCTCGCCGCTCGGTAAGGACCAAGCTCGGGTCGACGGCGCGCAGTGTTCCACGCGCGCCTCAAAGAGATGTCAGCAGCAGCGTAGGGGTCTAATAGGACCGATGCCTGCCGGGGTCGCGTGATTGTTCGAAAGAGATACCGTGACCCTGGCACATGGGCAACTGATGGAACACGGGTGGGTTTTAGTCAGTAAAAGTCTGACACGCCCTCCCGCTCCGCCCAGAGCGGGAGAAGTCATTTGATGATTTCCCATCCTGAAAAAAAAAAAAAAAAAAAAAGGTTGCGGCTAAGTAATAACAGCCGCACCGTTCGATCGATAAGGTTCTACGCTTTCCGCGGTCGGTCCATGGTGGTGACCGTCTATACATGTGGACCACTGTTCCCGGTTGTTATTTGTGGATGTTTAATAGTCGTTACGGGTCGTCAGAAGCCCGCAACTCTGGCGATTAGTCATACCAAGGGGTATCATATTACCCAGTAGCTGGAGATCAGATAGGCAGCCGCTCCATGTAAAATCCTGGTATTCAGCTCCATCCGGTTTTACTAGAAGCTCTTTATACCTCGATGATGATATATAATAAACATAAAATTAATATTTAATTCAAAATTAATAAGGTAAATCGTAAAAATAATAAAAAAGCAAAAGAGCTCTCGTAGTAATGATGTAACCAGAATAGTCCTCGACGATTAATTGTGAAACACTAACACAACTTACTTAAGCATGAATTAAGAAAAGTTTAGATGTGCAACTGTTACAAGGTTTCAATTGATCAGCGATTCAGTTGACACTCTATCTTGAGTAAGTGCTGAGATCACTGCATGTTATTCGAATGCAATGGAAATGCATTGTCGATTCAATTGTTTGCACCGTGAGGTTCCTAACAGCGAATAGGTCAGCTCCGTTATTTTCGTGGGTGTCGTAAAAGGCGAATTATGTCAATCCGTGTGCCAGTCGTGGTGGTTATGGTAAAATTCTCATGGATGTAACTGACAATTAGATGGCTAATGTCCCGTAGTGGATTCTGAGGTAATATGGTGATAATGACAATACTGTTATGAGACTCATCTTTTAATAAAAAAATCCCGTTACCAAGAAGACAATAAAAATTTCCGGCAAAATTGCCGGCTAGTTAACTACATTCTTTCATCATCAACAATACCTACTTACGTATGAACGACAATACTTCCGCTGTATTCTGACCGCGCGCACATAATGTTAGGATTAGCTGCACTTCTAGTTTCAGGATGAGTAGTTTATAGTCGCAATCAGGCCAGCACGCAAGCTTTACTGATCTAAATTTCCAAGATTTATATACTAAGCTATCATGAGATGAAGATTTAGATAGACAGTGTCCGTTTATAAATAAAGAAACTCTCTGTAGCTTAAATAATAAATCCGTTAGTGGATTTATCTGTGAAGGGCGTGCTTAAATGTAAATAGGAACTTTTGTGCTGGACCGACAATTCACGACTGTGGGATAACAACTTATTACGTCTAATTCACGCTGTGTAAATAAACTAAACAAAGCGTAATTCCGCTATTACTTGCCCCGCAAACTCACAAATTGCTGCAAATGTTCACATTCCGAGTAACACTTGCAAATTCTGCTTGAACATTAAATAGCATTAAAGTAACCTGATGCGTGAGAAACAAAGCGTTAAGTTACAAACAAGCCCGGGCATGGGATGGCCGGAGTTCGTAACGTTTCGAAGCCCTACACTTGTTACCGGACACACTTAACGGTGTAACCAACCCAACACGTGAATGTAACACGATACATGTCGACTGTATGCAACCACTGACAGTGATTAAAAGCTTGACCCATTAAACACTACGTAAAACAATGTTCGCGGAATAACCTACTGGCACGCAGCACAAATGCAATACAAATCCATTTGAGAATGATTTATTTATAAAGCAAAAGAAAACTACAAAAAGGATCGTTGAACGTTCGTTCAAAATAAATGTAGGTGCACACATTTATCACGGGCTCGATCGAAGGGTAACATTGTTCATCAGAGGTCAAAGGAATTACAAATGATCGTCTCCGCGTTAACCTTCAGGATCCCAGCTGTAGAACTGTTGTTACAAAGCAACGAGCGTTTGAACGATCACATCTAAAGCATCGTGTTGTTCTCCGTCCAATGCTGGTAAAACAATCTTAAAAGAATATTAGCTGGTAAAATTGGACATCGATGGAAATGAGATAGACGAAAAGCTACACGGAAAAGTAAGAAATTGACGCGAGAGCATTTGCCGGTTGAAGAAGCTGATTTATTGTCTCACGTTAGACGTGTCTCATTTATCACGAACAGTTTTAGCGGCTAAGCTACACAAAGGATAATGCATTGCCGATTTAGTACAATCGTTTATCGAGCTGACATTGACGAATCCAATGAGAGATAATCCAACGACAAACATTATGATCCAGTCGAACTCACATACTCGCTGTATTGAAAACAAACTGTTTTGAAATGAGCGTCTCCGTCAGCGATAAAAAAGAAAGCGATTAGGGATCACACAATTTATGCGTCTGTACCTATCCCTAGTTAAAACTTTTTATTACTTTCCTTTAGTTTCGGTACCATACCCCAAAAAGAGGGTGTTGCCATTGCTATAACCTCAGAAGTATAAACAGTAAATAAACTTTTTACTATGTCGTTTCTACCTTGATAATTTGTGGCAGTGATAAATTCAATGGAAGACTTAATGACCGCGTTCGTTATTTAGTCGGCGACGTACTAAGAGGTTTTTTAGACGAACAATTTATAAGGTGTGGCAATCAGGACCACGAGTAGCTTTTATATATTCCAGTAAAGTTTCTTGGAACCGTGACGCAATCAAATAACACAATTTCTGGTTGTTAAAAACAAAAATTATGATTGTTGTTTATCTTGTCGGGTTATCGGTTCTCCAAATACCTATTATGTAAATGAAAGAGTTAATAAACGATATAATAAACAAAAACAACTAAAACTTATGTAGCATTCCTCTGGCGATAACATTATTTATATATCTTTTTTTGTTTTTTAATGAAGCAGACTAGATTTCCGAGTCTATCATTTTCATATATGTTTATCTTTTCGGCTGAACGGCAAAGATTCGCGGAAGTATCCGAATTTATATCACACACTTAGCAATAAGTTGCCTTGTATTTCGTGTTTTGGGGACATTATAAGTTAGAGGAAGATTCGGAAGTTAGGCTAATGGAAGTTTAGCGGTTTGTAAAGGTTTCGCTGAAGGGAAGCTAAAGCCGAGTGATATGAACGCAATGATTTGCTGCGGCGATAAATCCACGCGGTAGACGGGGACAGACCCGCCCGCGGCCGCCACGATAAGTGTATCCAATTACTAAGATACCCTACACCGATGTTATACCATCGTGATGTATTACACCATAAAGTTTATCGTTAAAAATACTGTTAAAAGTATGAGTCGATTTCAATACCTTCATTTACCCTATTATAGATACTACTACTGACGTTATACCCAGAATGAGTGTAAAAGAGCGTCAGTGCATGTTCGCTACTTGTAGAATGTATCGATTCCCAGAAAGCACAAACCAAAGTCTTGCCTCGGAACCAGCAGTTAATTGAACAATCAACATTACATCAGCTATCCCTATGTAAGACTTTCGAACATTCGTACAAGTCGGAAATTTCACCTTGTCCACGATGTATGCATATGCAGTTAACCTTTTTCCCATGGTGCGTCTCGTCTCGTTTTACACAAGAAACCGTTGAGCACTTCTACCCGGCGATAATTAATTCTGTCCTGGGCTACTTATGTTACCGACCGAGTAGAAACCGCAGCGCCCTGTAGTGGTCAAAGAACATGTTCGATCGCACTCGTATCAGTCATTTAACTTTGCTCCAATTTCACCGACTACTATTTTCCAATACGACCGCAGAACTTCTTGCTAAGATGAAAATTAATGCGTTAATGGCAGGGAGCGGCCTGGATTCGCTCGTTGAGTAAGTACAGGTCTCGAATGGTGTATTTTTCATTGATAGTAGCTGCGTATCTCGTGTCTAGCCATCAATTTTACAACTGAGCACTACGTACAATAATGGCACATAATCAGATCGTAATACCACTCATATCTCATTGTGTGGACTTGTGAATTATGGTACGAATATGCCACCGCCATTTGACAAGCACATCTATTACCAGGACTCTGGGCGTCTTGAGATTAAGGTAATGTTACTGGTATAAAGTGGAAACCTCACGAAACCGGAAACATGTTGTTTGAATATACACAAAATAACCGCAACCCTTTCTCCGTACGTCGATAGTATTAAGTAGGGATTTACTGGTGGTTTTAAAGGGCCCATCGAGATCCGTGCGGTTACCGTCAACGGACACCGCGGAAGGGCTCCGGTATCGAGCACTCATAAATCAAGCAGCACATCGCCCCCGGCAGTCTGCCCTGACCCTGCTGCCTTTGTTTACCCACTACGTTACTTTACTGATCACCTACAGATAATAGATGTTTAAGAGCACACAATTTAAACGATATCCTGCTGAATATTTATGTCCGTCCGTATCTACTTCGACTACTTCGACAAAAAACACCATACCCTTTTAACACATGAATGGATTCAAAGATTTTTTTTTGTGTGAACTGACCTCGGCGCATTTTCGATAATCGACGTCACAATTGATACAATCGCCACGTAAACGGCTATAATGGGAGTGCGGCGATGCAGCGTCGCGATCGTAATCGACCGTGGCCAGTCGACCGGTGTGTTGCTCTGGCGTCGTTGGCTGTGTTGTGCGTTTCCAACTTGGTCAGATTGTACTGTTCGCTGAATCGGCCGCGTGCTGATTCAGATCGAGGTCTGCCGGGTCGCTGGGCATCGCAACTCGCTAGTTTGCGATGCTCGCGGATCGATTATCGCGCGTCACGAATTGCTGGCGAATCAGGGTATACACCACACGCAACGATTGTCGCAAGCGCTATTAATACTACAAATTTTAAGTCTGGCTGTCGAATTCCAATAAAATTATAGTCATTTAATTTGCGGCATGAACAGTAACCCTCAAGGCGATATAATAACATTAACCACTCCGTCGACTTTTCATTAGCAGTAACTTAACTGCTGAGAATACTATAATGGAACATAATTGCAAGCCAGAGTTTTAGATGTTTTCGTCGGAGCAAACCTCGTATTAACTCGCAAACACCAAGGCGAGAGAAACCTCATATGATCAAACCAATCAAGAACATGGGGCACGAACCACTATGTACAGGCATTATCTTCCCAATAGAGGCGATCACGTAACAATATCCATTAACAATCAATCAGGTCCACTGGATAGCAATTACAGCCCACGGCAAGTACATCTTTATATTTGTATAAAACCTCGCGCCAGATTATATGGCAAGAGAATGAAAATATAGTGCAATCATAGACTGATGTCATTTCAAATTGCTTGGCCTGAGGAGTTGAATATCGTCGATTATTACAGGGCTTCGATCAGTCCCGTGTGTGTCCGGTATCACTGATACGTCGATTCCCTTAGGGCCAACATATCCGTTTATTGTTGTTCGCAAATAAACGGTTTAGTCCATCCATGAGACGCAGAAGTATGGAAGTAATGTTAGCCGTCATGTACGGTGTCAGTTCGGACAGCTCGCCCGGGGGGTTGCGTAATAGCGTAACAATAGTCATTAGCAATCAATCAGGCCGACTCCGGTGGGTGGCTCGGAAGGCTCGGCTCTCAAATTGGCCCTTGCGGTAACGTTGAGAAACGTTGTTTGCAGTGCTATAAAACGTGATATAGACATATACTTAGTTACATGCTCGTGATCGATTTGGTACTTTCAATTTTGGTCAGCATAAAACTTGAGCGCCAACCGCACACCTCAACGAGATGATGTGATGAACACAGGGTTTTATCGAAATTGTAGGCAAAGATACGTCGATAGCTGTGGTTGGCGGCACGCGTTTTGAACACGTACGGGCAATTGAAAAGAGCTCCGGTTATTGCGGAAAATTCAGGGGAATCGAGATGCAATTGATGCTGCCGGCCATACTGCACAATATATTAGACGGGAGTGTCGCTTCTCATGTCACGCCTTTGTGCCGCCCGAGGTGTCAGATGGGATGTGCCGATAACCTGAACGGAATAGCAATTTCGCCTTTAGAAGCCGAATATTTCCTAGAAACTGCCAGTAAAGTTTGTACCCACCTATTGCCTGGCAGAATATTTCACGGTGGACATAGCGATCACAGAAGTAATTAAAAAGGACATAACGATATAATGACAACTTTATTATGTTAGGAATCTCCCGGACCTTATGTACTGTGTGGGTTATTAACCTGACGCGTTCATTATAAACGTCCGGTGGTCACGCGTTGCGTATCGAGGTATATGGGATATTGCGACACAAAACTGTACATGTCCACAAGTACATTTATCGTAAAAAAACAACCATTCAACGCTTAAGAAATATGTCAACTCCCAAAAATGGAGGATCGCGCCGTGGAATTTTAATCGATGTCATGCTTCGAATGTGGCCGAAGACGAAAAAAGGTTTGGTCCCTTGGCGCTTGGAGTGCGGCATTATCACGCACCAACGAATTCAAAGGATTACCTGTCGAATTTTGATGGTCGAATTAAATAGCTGATTTATTAAATGAAGCTTGTATTGTAAGACTTCTTTATTTGGCGCGACGACGAGACATTGCCTCACAAGACTTTTTGATTGATTACGTACAATTAATTTACGGCAGTTGACGTTCCGTTTTTTTTTTTTTTGTTGAATACATTCCGCAATTTTCCTCAACATCATTAACAGCATTTATATTTTTATTCATGCTGTGTTTTAAAAGGCCCTAAAATGGTTTGGTGATTGTATAGGAGGGGCTTTAACAAAAAGTCATGAATGATGTAAAGCATGGCATGGTTATCTTTGTAATAGATCCATCCTATTAGTATTGTTTTCTAGGTAGCTTCTTTCGAAATAATATCAACAAGAAACAATAGGGCGGTGCAGGCCGTCCGTCGCGCGTCGCCCGTGGGAAGATGCGAGATAACACCACAATCGTACTTTCATCCGATCACGCATGATTTAAGTGCGAACAACAGTACAATGGTAACAAACAGTCACGTATGTCACTACATAGTAATGTCTTTGATCTTTTTGATAAATGTGGCAACATTTCTATAATGTTTAGCGACGAAAATAGTGCATTGCTAGCATGAAAAGACCTGTTATCCTTACAGTCTAGGACGAACGTGAACAAGCGTTGCCTACTTCATTCAGTGTTTTGAGATATATCAATGAACATCAATTTAGTCCAAGTCTTGTTTCATATAAAAACTAGGCATTGACAAAAATAGCACGTACAAAACGGTTACTATAGCTCAGGTACACAGAAGTGCCAAAAACCTTGACACGCCTCAGATTTTATTATTCAAGCTGAACCATTTCAGGGACGCGGACGCGGCAGCCCCTCAAGTTGGCTTACACTCCTACATTTACAAAAGTCGTACAAAGTAGACAAATACGATAGGAACACCTACATGACATGGCTGCCGTGTGTTGCTGTCGGAGATATCCCCGGGGTCACCAACAACCCCTCGGCAACAACAAAATTGTGACGAGTCACGCCACTGCACGTTCCGATTTGTCACTGTAAAACGCGTATAACATTAACTTTTTGATGGTATGAGGCGTCTAATGTGATATGATGTAATTCGTTAATTGTTGGTAAGCTTTTAGGCACGCGAGGCATAGATTTGCCCTCACTTCTCTATCATACATTTTCATACACAAATCATACCTCACGACATGACCCACATGGGTGGTTGTAGGAGCAAGGAAAAAGCCAAGAAAATTCCGGCTAGAAACGGGGTGTGACTATTGAAATGATGAATTATTTATAATTGCACAGTCCTCAGCTAAATAAGATATTCTCTCGATCATTAAGGCCTTTTATATAAATCGAAATGCAGCAACGGAATTTACTAATAATATGATAAATAATGCTGTCTCATTAGTCTAGTAGCGACATGCAGACGAATTGAAAATGTTGTAATAGAGATAAAACTGGAATAAATTGTGAAAGCTGACAAACGTGAGAAACTAACACGGTCTCTCCGGTTAATTTAGAAAGAATTTCTGTATTCGTATGAATTCCTCGAGTAATCAGTAGCCAACGCTCTACTTGATTAACACTTAATAAATCACATTAATAGTGCATATCCTTTTCTAACAGCTCTTTAATTGAACAAATTAAACTTTATCAACTACTTTCATATGTATCTCGTACTGCGTAAAGAGTGCGATAAATAATCGTTAGTAGTTTAATATCTTAATAAATAAAAAGCAATCGAAAGATCTAGATGAGCATTTAAATGGTGAAATCATCTAGATAAATTAATTATCTCGGTCATCCTCGGGCATCTGAATGAGCAATTGTCTTCATTTATATGACCATGCCTTTAATCCAGTATTTATTGCCATGATTTCGAATACAGTCGTTTGGCATGTATTTACAATCGTTTTTATTAGTTTATGCTTGCCTACATTAATAGGCGAGATGCATATTAAAAGCTAAAAGCAAGCTTGAAAGACGTGAATTCGTATCTGATTCTGAAGTTAAAACAATTAAAAGGACTATCTTGTTAGAGTTTTTCAACCTTTACAGATGCTACTTTTCTAGTTTATGAGTTAAGGTTTAGAAACATTTATACGAGCTAAATTTGAAAAATGATTTCATTTCTTGAAGCGTCTGATTTAATATACGTATAGACATTCATGGTACTCATCATTTCATAAACATTGAAGATCGGATATTATCGTAAGTGTACATGTCTAAAAGTCTTTATCACTGGGGCGAACGATAATGTTAAAGCTCTAAAGAAAATGGATAAGAACAAAACGAGAGAAAAACTCAAACAACTAATATCTGAACACGTAATGGAAACTACTATCAACAACACCCACTTTTATGTACCGTTGTTACGCTACAGAATTCTGCCATTAGAGCCTTTTTTCTCTTTCCTTTTCTTCAGACATACTGACTCCTTTTATTTTCCTCAATTTCTGAAACTTTTTGCTGAAAAATGCTTTCTTTTACTTTATCAGAATCGCTGAACTCAAATATTCCTTCTCCAAATATGAGACGTATTTAGAAACGTTGTTACAAAGGATTGAAAACATCACGTGAATGTGATCATAAAACATTTCTGCACGTGGTGCACAAAAATAGATTTTCTGCGCTTTTAATCTATAAATTTCACAGCGTGAACGCGAGGGTTGGTAATGTTGGTATTATTTAGTTCGAACGGTCATAACAAATATTTTAGTTGCCAGTAACGAGCGATAAATCTAGTTTTAGTGCGAGGTCGATCAGTACGAATTCGCTACCGGCTGTGGTTTCACTAATGCGTACACTGCGCAGTAACCCGTTTGACCACAAAGCGCCAATGCTATCTAAATATAATATACCAGACCATTTTTTTTTTAAATACTGCTCGCCTTTATCGGCCAAGTTAAACGAGGCGCCACTTCGGATGTGATTTTATTGGTTGAATACATTTTATGGGTGCTAATTCCGAATCGAAAAGATGAATTGTTCTCAAAAACAAAAACAGCAGTTTTAGCTGAATACGTGACTTCGAGCCGAACTTCCGTCTGTATTACTTGGAAACGCTCAAGCAATACATACCAACAAAGTACTTTTTTAAGTTATTACCTAAAAATGTCTCAACTTTGGCTCAGCCAATAAAATCTGACCGCATTCAGTGTCGTAAAAAACAAGCTCTTGCCTTGTTTCGGGAACGAGGTTGTCGTAACAAAGATCCCAATAAAGTTTTGTGACTATTGAGTATTTATAACAGTGGTCCAGATTTGTCTACGCCCAAAGCTCCAAAGTCATTACTTAGGTAAATGGGACAGCGGTTACTAACCTAGACATAGTGGCTCGACCTGAACGGCGGCGTATCATCACATTTCTCACCTACATTGACATTTACGAGCATGTTTTGATTCTGATCATATAAAAAAATCAGACAGCCATTTTTCAAACGAAAGAGCCGCTATGTCCATAGACCTACATAAAATTATCTATTCTAAAACATAGAAAATATAGTAACTCATTGACACAACAGCGATAAGATTGTGTGCTCACTTTATTGGTATTACGAAAAGCTTTCATTACACGCACAGTTCAATATACGGATGAAATCACCAAGGCACGGAGCGATCGAAACTCGTCCCAAAATTCATTATGTTTAGGGTTGGATTTTCTGTTATCTAACTGTAGGCATTGAACTGTTACGTAACGTATATGATATCACGTTGCGGGGTAAATGATCCGACCTTCCACGCGCATCGGTGGACTTTCCCGCAACACGACTACATTAGGCACTTATGTTTATAACAAATGCTCACTATCTACAATATCATAAGATAGCTTTTGCTCGTCAGCCACAAGTACCACTTTTTATTACTCTGTACACTACAGTTGTATGATAATTTTATACTGTAGTGTTATTGCTAATGTTTACCTATTATTTCGTGGATAAATTGATTTTCCTGTTTACAACTAGAAGAACTGTAAAATAAAAATGAATGTGAACATAGAAAAGATAACCTTTCTAGTTGAAATACTACTTGCGGTGGCAATAACGGTATACGTAATTTGATTGCAGTTACACTAATGAAATTAAAACCGACGAAGAAAATCTAGTCTATAAATAAGGATATGTATTCGACGTAAGCAATTCTCTCTAAACGTCGTATAATAGGAAAGTTCGACTCTAACATAACGATACATAATTTTCTGTTAGAGATAACTTGCGCGCAGGTTCCTCTGCTAAGGCATTTAATTATAATTCGAATAATTCCCGACGATGCGTTATTAAATATACATGAAAGCAACTGGATGCAAAGTTTATTATACGTCAAGTCATGCGTTTGTAGGTCGCACACGCAACGCTGAAGGCAATTCAATTAAAACATCTCATTCACACTTGTCATAATCTAGAAAGTCGTCAACGTAAGTTGTTGATAGAGCCATTCAGCGGAATGTTACATTGGCTACTGATATTTTTTATGCAAACGTTTTATTCGCTGGAACAGAAGCTATCAACGCAAACACTTTCAAGATGTTTTCTATTTGTCTACCGTATACACGTGTGTCCTATCAACATTTGATGTTTTTCTTTTATAGATCTTTATCTGAATAGTATTTTTTTGTGTTTAACCCAGCCTGGTCTTCAAATAACATTATGTTCTAAGAAGCTCAACTTACTTCCTAAAATGTTATATAATCTTCAAATAGTCCTTTTTAGAAACCTCGTGGCCTTTCTCTATTTAAGTGAAACGTTATATTATAAACTTTCTACAAACCGTTCCCAAATAGAAATCACGCGTCCTCGGGCCCCACGTGTCGGGTATCTCTCCTGCAAAGTCATGTGTCCTCAACTACGAACTAAGAGCCAAACCGCATCTATTCCTATACTCAACTCATCTTTCTCAATTTATTACTTGTTGGATAATGACGTCCTTTTGATAAAACATAATTATTCAATCAACTCTTTCGTCGCGACGTTGATTTATTTTATTATGTGCAATGTAACAATTAACATAATTGCTTTTGGAATGTATTATTAGGATGTTTAATTCATGTAATGGTAATAAGACATAGAGTATTTCCCATAGATGGATCGCTAGTTTATCTATACGTGCACTCGTGTGGTGCTCTTGGCAATCAATCAGTCACTGTTTAAAGCCTGAAGCTAAGTATATTATCAGAATGGGACTCTGTTTATTAAATAAGTGACGTACGTACCATGAACAACATCAACAATTCTATATCTTTCAATATAGGACGTGTTGTAACTATGAGAGTCCCGCATCTAAATCTCAAATGACCTGAAACACTTAACGTCTCAAGGCCAATCGTTTTTAAAGTGCTTTATCAAACACTTACGTCCCTGTAACGTATGAAAGCCGTGCTCGATCAAATAAGGAAGAAGATAACAGTGACCTCGCAGCATCTTTTATCTCGTGTTGTGTCTTACGATGATACCGACGTAATCTCCGAACGGTTTCATAAAGCTCCGGTCTTATCTGTCCTTGCCTTCCGACTGTTTGATATTCGTTTTAGTAGAGCCTTGATAAAATTCTCCTTTAAACAACACCGACGTAGAAATATTTGTGGTTCTTTATGTAATTACTTTTTACTGTTTCGAATTGGAAATTTCATCAGACGTCTGATCTATCCTAAAAGTAAACAATATAGAAAGCTAGACGAATTTTAAAATTTGTGTTGGTGACTAGACTAAAAACTAACAGAAATAATAGAATACAATTTACAATTTAGATTCAACAAAACTAAACCATTCAACATTCAAATTGAGCATCGATTTCGTTTACTTTTGCCCCAAAAAAAAATTCAACCGAAAAAGTTATCAGAAGAGATCAGACATGGAAATAAGGCTACGAAATGTATATTTGGTAGGTAATATGGAGATCTTTGTATCGACATTATTTTTCTAGGTGGTAGTGATGGATTTGGAAAGCTCATTGACTGATCGCATCGAGCAGACGCAGACGCAGCGATCCCGGAGGCATCTGTAGTTGCGCACGCGAGACAGAATCAATCGCATTGAGAGAGCAGCTGAGCAACTTTCTCACCACTCGTGTATCGACGCGAGACCGGTGCGTACGAGTATGGTTGACGACGCATGACGCAAACTAACAGCGTTTACGTTTCAGAGATCCGTCCCAAAGGACCAAGCGAGAGACGGATTCAGGCGTCTCAGCAAGCTCGCGCCTACGGTGGCCGGGAGTCCGCTATAGACTCCCGACGCCCGGGGCGTCTCCTCCTGCGGCGGCTAGGGACGTGAGGGCGCAGAGACTGCCACTCCCTCACGCGCCCCGCCTCCTCCTTCGCGAGCAAGTTTTTATCTTGATTCAGGTCCCTGCCGTGATCGATAGACGTAATCTTAAATTTATCTGAAAGAGAAGTCCTTCAGCAGTGGATTCCGATAGGTTAAGTTGATGATGATCCGATAACGCCAACAAATTAGCCGCATCATGTATTTTTAAATAGTAAGGTAAAGGTTATCTTACCTTTACTTTTCAAAAAATTGGAAGCGTTTCTTTAGTCGATTAGTTACTAGCTTCAACTTTCTGACTAACTGACCAATTTTTTGACAATCCAAAATTGCCTGTAAATGGTTTAATTGAAATAAATGCCTTGAGTTTGTGTGGCTTCTCATGGAACTCCCTTCCATGAGAAGCCACACGTTATTTATATATTAATACGTGAAGCGAAAACTTTGGATCCCTTTTTACGAAAATTGGGTTGACGGAGGAGTATGAAATTTCGCACACTTATAGTTTATACAGAGAAGAAGTGACGAATGTTAATATTTTTTTTTTTTAATTATGCGTAAAACACATTATTTTCAATCAATAACACGTTACACACACTACTACTCACTACCGTGTATTTAATACACACATGCATAGATACTCTTTTGTTTATGGTCCAAATCTGTGGTCCAATCGAGGACATCTGTCTTTAATATTTTGTGTCTATAGTCTTATGTCTTACTGAATGTCAAGTAATTAATTAATTTTATAGATATATAACCTATTTCATTTTTAAAATCTATGATCATATCGAGAATATTTGTCTTTAATATTATTTGTATTAGCGACGGTAGGAATTTAGTTTACATTTAGAAATATTTATTGTGGTTTTGTGGGGAGTGTCAAGTATGGCATTAGTAAGTTTCCCATACAAAACTTAGTGTCGTGTGCAAACTGTAGAGGTTGTATGCCTCACGATTGTACAGACTGGTCATAGATTGTACAGGCTGGTTATAATTATGACATTTTGAACTGTCATAATTAATTAAAAATAATAGGGAAAATTCTATAAAAACAGAACAAACTGTGGTAATTCATTCCATATCCAGCAGTTAAGAAGTATTAAGAAAATAAAGAAGAGAGTCCCTCATTACACCTACGTCCTGGTCCTGGCCATCACCATCCCGCCAGCGAACCCTCTCCACAGTAGTACAGCGTCAACAATTTGTCTATAGTGTTACTGAATGTCAAATATAATCATATTATTTTTTTATATTTATTATTATATTTGTTTTTTCATTTAATAATGTATTTCTATTCAAATGAAATACGGTTGAATTTCGACCAATGGGCGATCACTAGTTACAATATAAATAAATAAAAATCTTTATAACAGTTTGTACTTATATAAAGTGGCTCCATAGAAGCATGAGAAGGTGTTAAAATAAAACGAGTAGTAAAATTCATTCTTGATTACACTTCCCTTTAATAAAAAACTATTCAACGTTTTACAGTTCATCGCAATTAAGAGAAAAAAGTCGTGTTTCCTATTCATTGGCTTTCACGATTCACATTTATCAAGTGATCAAAGTGAATTGAGGACCGTTTGACGAATATGCTGAGCTGTGTCTTTTAAATACTGCTATTTTTGGAATTTAGGTAGTGCATCATGAGTATTTTTATAAACTTCATTTATAGGTATACGAGAAAGCTGTAATACATTCGGGTGGTGAGCAATATCGATGCCTGAGTGTTAATTGCCCAAGAACTCAGAAAAAAAGATAATTGGATGTTAGCGTTAATTAATGAATGAATAGTATTCGCTCATCGCTTGGCACACACGAGCTAAGTGCAAGAACATCGGGAAACGCAACACTATATCGGCTTTCTCTTGCGACTCGAACAGCTTTATCGGCTCGCGCCCATAGAAAACTGCCAGGAGAAAATTATGAAATCACACCATCGAGCCTCGCCGAGCACCGCGCCCGTCGCAGACTTACACAAATGAAACTTTATTTGCTACGCCCGCTTTATATTGTAACGGTTTACTTTCATATATTTATAGCGATATTATTCACTTCTTCCTTAGCGTGGGCTTGTAGAGATAAACTTTCATGAGCATGCAGATACATCTCGCGATTCGAGGAAGTGATCATACCAAAATGAACAAGGCAGAAATTGCTATTACAGTGTGGTGGCTGAATTTAATTATTTCTTAATTAAAATGTTGTACCCACGGAGCTTTTAAATACAAAGAAAATAGGTACAAAGCTTGAATCGAATACATCTTAAACTTAAATGCTTTTATGAATAACGACGAATTCAATGTAGGTAGGTACCAACATCGGTTTTGTAAAACGGCAGGTTGAATGTACTGTTAATCGATGTTTTTAAGATAAACCTAAAGAAGACGAAATATATTTTGGTTCAACGATTTATATCGCTTGTTTATTAGGCTTATTTTCGTAGACCAAACAAATATTACTTTATCTAAAGAAAGACGGACAAAAACATCAAATGAGAACACTCAGAAATCTTGTTTTTGTTGTTGTGAGAAAGAACGATACAAATAAATCAGAAATTACGATCATGTTGTATGTAACGTTTCGAAATAAAACGACACACGAAGGAATGGTAATGGAAATCAGCGTGTAATTCTCTATAATCCGTACACAATGGTAAAGATGATTTGTTATTAAAACCGGACCGAGTTGGATGCGTCGAGACCGCATGACGTTCAGCCCTGAATACTTCATTAGATGACTAAACGGAATCGTTAATAAACGGCAGAGAGGTGCAATATATAATCAGACACAATACATTTGCACATCATTCAAGGATCTTATGTGACTTGACGGTCATCCACAATTTGCTCTATAATTATTTGGAGCACTCGGTTCCTTTCATTTTTTATTGGAACTCAATATAATGTGTAGTCTATTCAAGATGAGTATGGTGAGTATATTGGAAAAAAAAACTCTGTGATTTGAAGAATAAAAGACAGGCACATTTCAATAATAAAGATTTGAAAAAGACTTAATTAAACATCACGTAATAGTTCATATCAGTCAACAAATAAAATTATTTATTCAATTACAATTACACACAGCATAAACGAGCCAGCCTTCCGAACTCGCGCGTTACGTGGAACCAAAATGGATTTTAATTTTCACCGTAACATAAATCATTGAACATTTAACATTAATCGCGTGAAGACATGCGATTTAACACTGCGCCGATACAAATCGTACGTACGGTCATAAGAAAAAATGCCTTTTTTTATTCCACACATAATGATGATTTGCACGATCCCCGGGCAGTACGTCGACCCAACTACAGCATCCAGTACATCTTTGAAATTAAATTGTTCATCGGATAGTCGTTTGTCTTCAAATATGTCTCGGCGTGTGAACAAATGAGGTTCGCTCATTGTTTCTTTTTTGTGCTAAAAAGGTTCATTAACACTGTGCAAAAACAAAAACATTGAAATCATCTTTAATTTTGTTCAGCGTTTAAGTTATGTTTTATGTTCATCTACCCAAATACTTGCTACAATACGACTGGGGGTGCTAGTGATTGTGATCCAGAAGTCATAACTCAAAAGTAACGAGCTTGTAGGTACTAAGTAAAATACTCTTAGATTCCAATCTAGTGTTTCTCAGTGTTCGAAAGTGTATTGAATTAAACCGTAATTAGATACAGGAGGCAGAGTACCACCTCCGGAGCGGAGTGAAATAAATAAAGTTTGATAAATTATTTCGTTTAGACATTTAATTTGAGCTTTTGTTAGTAAAATTAATGGTACCGCCCGAGATTCTGACCATCCTACAAAGGAACAGGAGATAACGAATCTTTTTTTACTAACTCGCTTATGAATAATAATAATGAACATAAACAAATTACTGTCTATAAATCTTTCACTATCGCCAGTAACATAAAGGCGTCGATCTCCTTTCTCATGAGAACGATATTTTCTATGGAAAGGAAGTCAGTTTTCTACATAGTGCAGATCGAATCTGCTCAAGCATATAATTTTAATCCGGTGCGGTGCGGTAAGGCGTCATATCTCGCCGGGTGGCGAGTGAAAGCCGCGTGAAACTTCCGAACGGAAGCCAGCCGGCTTTCTACCCCGCCTCCTGTCGCAAGCGAAGAAAACTAACCCTGTGCACCTACTTGCCGCATAGATAGGGCGTTGACAGCTATGCGGTTTACGATCCCATTTAAGTGTAAAATGTAATACAACACTAAACTTTCTACGGTACAATGTTGCGAAAAGTCTAGGAACTGGTTCGTAAAGTTAATAAACGGCTGCTGAATCTTCTGCGCTTACTTCCTGGATACGTTAGAGTTGGATTATATCAGCATTATTTGGCGGTGGGTAAACAGAGACCAGCTGTCATATTTCAATTAACTCATCCTTCATAACAGCAAACATATCGATAACGTCAATACTCATTACATTCGGCACACTTGAGTCAATATCTTCACAGTTGAACAATGCATTTCCAAAATATTTGATGGAAACTTGGTGAATCTACTTAAAATATTAATGATTTTATATACAATTTTGAATAATCTGGAAACTGCAATAGAATTCTTACTAATTGCTATATTACGAGAATATACGGAAACTGCCTGCAAGTCTAATGCATATTTAATAGCTGTCAACAGAACATTGATTATAATTCGGGCCCGAGCTTCGTTCTTTTACAAATCTATCGTTCAAAATCTCGTGCGCGGGCGCAGACCCTAATAGAAAATAAAGCCATAACATAACATTACAGACCATAAAGCATTCGCAAATCCCTTACACCGTACACGACAAGGCAACAGCGCAGAACCAACCATCGTATGTTCCACGGCTATTACGCGGAACATTGTCTACAATTGACTACATGGTGTTATGTTTACCTTACATTGTCGAGAGAGACTATAATATACAAGTGGCGATTTCTATAGCCAAGCCAGCCAAGGTCATCCGCCACGTGCGATAGTCCATTGTGTTATGTGAACAAAGTTGCTTGATTTAAATTATTCTACACTCTTCCATGTTTGATGTCGACATAAATAATTTCCTTTACAATTGGCCTCAGAGATAATTATTTTGGTCATGTGAATATTGTGAATATGTAATGAAGTGGTCTAGCATTTGTTTGCGAAAGGAAACGTCGTATATGATCGAAAGTCCATGAACTTTTTTGTAATCCGTATAATGTGCTTGATTTTTGGGTTTTGCAATTTTATCGTAAGACATTTAGTTAAGGGCAGTTGACCGACCACTTCAATGATGTAAAAGAGAATTCACATTGAGTTTTCCTGCATGGAATTTCAACATTTGCAAGTAAACATTTCAAGTAGAACTAAGCTAAATTCCGGCAACATTCTCAAAAAGGTCAGAGAGCGGAACTTAAGTTGGCAATAAATATGACTATATCCGCAGTAGCCTCACATAACACAAGTATTACAAAGCTGTGTCTTGTCGCAAGTGTCGCAACTGGCAATAAAGCCGTAATAATGTCCGCAGAAACAGTAATGCGTGGTAATAACGCGCGATATGTGAAGTTGCGTAAACAAATAACAGAATATACGATAGCACGCCGAGATTTACGAGATCAACTGAAGTTGTGCTCCAGATTCGTGGATTATGAGATGCGTGAACAATCTGCATTCGATATAGTTCAAAGCAGCGAATTGTTACCTCATTCTTGAATAGATCTGCGTATTGGAGATTGGAGAGTTGGCAAGTGACTATGTATTATGTAAAGTTACACTATCAATTTTTAAATTAGATAGTTGATATACCAGTGACAGTAAGAAATCCATAGATTGGATAAATCGAAAACATTTCCATTTTCTAAGATCTCGAACATAATATCAGTAGGTATCAGAATGAATATAGATACGTTACTCGTAGAGCATGCAACGAAACATGAAATAAAACTTAAAAACTGGTGTTCACACTTCACAAACTGCAATTTAATACTTGCAAAAAACAAATAATTTTCATAACAAGCGTTAAAGACTATGATTGACAGTGTCTCGAGGATAAATAGAGGTTAAATTTAAAATAACTAAAGACTGGACAAGAATATCTGAAGCAAGACGGCAGTGACACCTGATTAATATGTCCATCTTGAAACAAAAACACTTCCAGTGCGAGCGTACTGAATTATATCTACATTATCAACGTATGGCGTTGGATGTGGTTGCCAAATTGATTACCCAAAAAAAGAGGCTTATGATATATTGTTTAAGAGTTTCTTAGAATTATCCACAATAGACTTGGACAATAGAACATATCACTGTACTACTATACACCGAACACGTGTTGCAAATGTAATTTTTGCAGTTTCATAAAAGAGCCATAACCATAAAAGTTAAACATTCGTGACATTGACCAAGACCTTGTAGACGTACCACTCTATTGAAAAGAATTATTGTAATGTACAGAAAATGGTTCCATGTTAAATGTAAACGAACAATGTTTTGGTGACACATCGCAAACAATAATAATATCGGTCGTCCGAGAAGACAGACATCACATTTTCATTAAATTTCGGACAAACAGTACAAAAAATGGTTACATTGTAATTTATCCTTTACATGGCTAAATTGTTTTATTCTTCACTGCGGTGCTAGACGGCAACACGAATATATTAGAATAAAAAGGATTTTAAGCATTTGAAACTTATCTCAACGTTTGCTGAGATAGTTTTAAAACTTCACCATACTAATAATATCTATGTATAGGTATTTACAAATCTATGCATAAATATCTATGTATAGATATTTACAAATCTATGCATAAATATCTATAAGACAGCTTTTGTTTCATTAACTCCTAGTTTCACGATGGTTTGTGAAGGTATGTATTAATAAACCAAGTGTATCCAACTTATTTTTTTATACTGAAGTATAAAAAAATACAAGTTTAATATTTTAAAATAAAAAGGTTTCTAGAGTCAATATTTTGAAAACTATCTCAACGTTCGCTCTTTCCTGAGATAGTTTCAAAACTTCACAATATAATTTCTATGCATAGATTTCGTAGATACGTATGCATAGAAATTGTACTGTGACGTCTACAAGACAGCTTTCTATTCATTCAAATCTCTACAACTGGTTAGAAGTCCGCATCAAGTTACAAGTTATTACCTAATGAATCCCTGACGTGGCTACTGTTGCTAGTTTGTGTTTTGTTAACAATTCGCACCCAAACCGTGTCCGTTGCAAACGAGAGCACAATGGTACATACGTAATCGACTACCAGCTGTTGTACCACAATAGAGAGTCGATTTGAAGAGTTACGCAAACACCTCCAGATTGTTTACAAACTATGTTTTGAGTTTTCTAATACCACAGCCCCTAAATTATCGAGTTTCCTTATTATATTGATCGCAAATAGGATTAAAGTCAAAGCCTTTGTGACGTAACGCGGTCAACTTTTTTACATTTCTTATACATTGTTGCGTAAAACCTTTTATAACGTGTAAAAACGTCAATTGAAATAAAACACGCATTAAAATAATTCAGAATATTGCGCCACGGTTCGATAAAAAGTAAATCGAGAGACCTAACTATTATGATACGGTTAGAACTATGGACTGTTCAAGTACACGTGTATAACTAAGTACTATGTCGAAACACATTTCAAATTGAAATAAAACAACCACAATTACATCAGGACATGGTAATTTATTGTACAAAAATAGTGTGCGAGCGTGAACTCATGCCTCACAACATACACAAACAAATATTAAACCTAGGTTTTTTATGTATAAAATGCATTCATTCAGTATGTTAGACATAGCCTATTTTTGTTTATAATATAGTGAGGTGTATCGTTGAGTTTTACAACCACGTTTGCCACGCCCCGCCCCATATAAATCCCAACACAACAACAGACTCATGGCCGGGTTTGTTTTCGATATACATGTCCATCGACAAGGAAATTACAACATATCTTATATCTTTAAACGAGCAATTCTTATATATATATATATAATCTGAATCTCGGAAACGGCTCCAACGATTTTCATGAAATTTAGTATACAGGGGGTTTCGGGGGCGATAAATCGATCTAGCTAGGATTCATTTTTATAAAATGTCATTTTATTCGTGTTTTCAATGATCAATTTTATCGATAATCAACTTGAACATAAACTTATTATTTTAAACACAATTTACCAAAAAATACCGAGCAAAGCTCGGTCATCCAGATATTTTAATATTAGACGTAATAATAAATCCGGCTATCTAATTCGATTACTTATCGTTTATAGTGAAGACAACATCACTAGACGAGTCGTCACGTAATATAGAAGCTATTGCCCCCTTCCTTTTCGATTAAAAGTTTACATTGCATGAAGGAGGCCCAACTTCATAGTGATCTGTTATGATTGCATATTGCACAAATAATGAAGACACCGATAAATAGCCTTATCGGGAAGTTTGCGCTAACACGCATTAAACTGAATGTAAAGAAGACAAGGCGATGTTATAACTCCTCGTCTTCGCCCGAGTCTGCCGTAGAGATAAAAAAAAGTGAAGCAAAAACCAATTTATCATGTCGTCCCACGCACGCGCTGAGCAATACAAGCAAACATACATAAAAATAAAAACGTAAAACATAGAAACAGCCCGTAGAGTGTAAAACCCAACGATAGAGACTGCGACCAACTGTACAGTCCATGAATAACTTAGTTATATTCACATTATCTACATTATTATGGAACTTTATCTGGCATCACTTACTCCGCTGGACCCTCGCATAAACATAAAGACAGACAGACATACGGAAAAGGGAGATTTTAATTCGCCGTTTAGCAATGGATTTTACGATACTTTTTACAACTTACACATTATATGATAATACTATCACGTTGTTCATTTATTTGATTACGGATAATAAAATGTCCAGTTACTTTGATGTGGACCTTGACAGTCTCGTGCCGTATATAAAATACCTATTGGTAACTGACACTGTCGCAAAAATCCTTTTAGAATTCTTTGACTAACTTAGAGCACTGATTTTTTGTGAGAGAAACGTACGGATTATTTTATACAGTCTGTTTTTACATATATCGTAAAAACATCTTAAATTCTTAAAAGGCCCCTTCTGTACACAGTTTTAACAAATACTGATAACAAAATGGTACAAAAAGTGTATATCATGGCTTTTTATCTACAGCGCACCTGTTGTGTTACTATGAGGAACGTAGAAACGCGATATTAACACACTTAGTAAGTTAAGTCACGTAACTGCAGGAAATAATAGTAATTTCAACGCTAACAAAGATTTGCGATCGCGGCGATGAAACGTGATGTAAAGTGCAAATAATGATAAAGATGATGAGCAGTGTTGACGATAATGACTCCAATGACTATGATAATGATACTTTCGTGAATTTTATGGTTGGACGTGATGGATGCAATCTTAAAACGTGCTCATCGCTTACGATATTATAATAACTCTAATACCTAACTCTAGCTTGATAGTTCAATCGTGACGAATGCTTGTTTTATATAGTTTTTAATTAGAAATACTGATAAGAACATTGGGATCGATAGATTTTTAGATAAGCGTTCCGTATTACTTGCAAGGTTTGAGTTCGTTTTTGTTTGGTGAACTAAATATTATGTTAAACAGTAGTCGGAGAGAGCTAAGCTTTAGTTGGAATGAAAAAAGTCATTAGTGGTATGAACCGGTGTGCGCGCACGAGGCGCCACCCGGAACGGCGCGCGCGGTGAAAACCGCGGGAAACCGCAATAGTGAGCGCGCAGCCGCAGCGCGAGAACCGTGTCAGTAGTGTGAAACGCTAATTGCACACGGCGAGTTATGGCGCGCCCGGCCCGCAACATCTCTGCAGCCGCTCGTTTCACTAAATTGCAATTGATTTATAATATATCATACATTGCGATCTCGACTCTACGTGAGCAACTTCGACAGAAACATTTCTGAACCACGTTCTGTTACTAACTGTACGCGAATCCACCATCATACATTAACTGCTTGACATCGCCTCCTACTCACAACTAGTAACTTTCAATAACTCATCCGTTATAATTTCAAATAAACTTTCTACTTTGATGAACACATCTGACTTTTCCGCCTAACAACAACATTATGAAAAACGGCGAATAATAAACCTCAACGATTATCCAGATAAAGTCCCCCGTCAGTTTCCTACGCTATTGTTATCAATAAATTAATTATAGAATCTACAGGAAACCGATTCGGAGATCTCAATTTTTAGTGGGCCTTGGTGAGACGCTCCGTGAATGCCTCGCTGAGACAATTTGAGTCCAGCTCAAATGGCGAGCGTAGAGCCACCTGGACTGCTCGACAACACTAAAGTTCCACTTAACATATCGCGCTACTCAGGCAGTAACTAAGGCTAAATCACAAATGTTGCGCGAGGGCTCGCCGGCTACGAACGCCGACGAGCACCCCGTACCAGACACATCCTCACTGTTTTTGCCATCTTGTTTAACACTAGATTCGACTCTGTTGTTATTATTCACCGCACTATTCATTTTTAGATCTTTGCTCGCGATACATCTGTTCACAACACTTTCACTTTTATCGGCGAAGAAGGAGCGACGGTCGGAGTTCGTAGCCGGGGGCGAGGTCGAAAACAACTTGATTTCCAGGTCACGGTGGCCGTTCATCGAGGTGACAATCTCAGAGGATATGTCTAGAGCAAGGGGAGAGCGAGGTTCCGGCGAGCTAGCCCTTCTCGTTGGTGGGAACAATGAGTAAAGATTAGGGGCGGAATATGTTTCACCGGTGTTAATCTCTCGTCGTTCCGGAACCCGCGATGAGGGATCGCTCCAGCTGCGTCGTAACGTCGTGTCTGCTCCCCTTTTGCCAAGAGGTCCGACCACTTTCATAGACTCTTCCAATTTAGTAGGTGCGAAATCACCACAAGAATTTTCGTCGAGCAAATCTGCGATAGAATCGGCATCCCAAATTTGTCCCACAGGGTCACAGAGACGACACTGACACGAACTAACCGCAGACTCCGCAGGTGAAGCGGCCTCGGCTAAGCCGAATCGGGTCGCTTCTAACGCTTCCCCTAACGCTGAAACTCGATACGTTTCCGGCACTGGTTCGGGGTACTCTAACACTTTTACATCCAAACGATAAGGCAAAGACATTTCTCGACAGTAAGTATCTTCATATATGTGTGACGAAGTTAAGCCTGAAACCGCACAATGGTCGACATCACCGAGATCCAAAGCACCCGCTGTTAAATCGTGCGGTACGATATTATTAGGTTTTCTATCCTTTTTGCGTCGTTTCCGCGGTTTGATGATCCTTGGCAACATAGTCTCCGAGTTGGTCGAGCCGGAACTTTCATCGCTCGCGACACTGACCGCATCCGTGTTGTTGTTACGTCCGCCTCGCGTGGGTCGCGCTTGCTGTTGGTTGCGCGGCCTGTTTCCCTCGGGTGCATCACACCGGTCTCGAGTGACGTGCTCCGTTTGTGCAAGCGGCCGATGGTTGCGCTGCTCCGGTGGCGTGCTGTACTTTCGTCGGTCGTGCCTATTTTGTATGATGAGGGGTGCTCCTTGGGCGTGCATAGCTAACTTGGATACAGGCGTGTTCCGGGTCTGTGGTGGTGCACGTCCCGCCATCGATATGAGGGGAGCGCCGAGCCATGCATTCGGGTGCGGAACGCCATAGGGCGGATAGTAGGGCGGCGGGAAACCCGGTGCGTTGGTGGCATACTGAGGGCGAGCGGGTTCGCGGCGCCCTAGGGCGGCGCGCTCGCCCGGACTCATCACGCTTAAAGGGGTGTTTAACCCATATTCGTGAAAGTACGTTTCACTGTCACGGTAAAAGTCCGAGTTGCAACGCGATGTCGTAACCGTACACTAACATCTGTAGCGAGTAGCAAAATGCGCGCGTCCTATCGCCGCGACAGTCGGCAGAAGACTGGAGTGAATGAGCGCGGTGCGAGCCGGCGGCGGGCGCGAGTGTTGAGTGGGAGCGCCTCTGTCTGAGTCGCCGCGCCACCCGACTATCGCGGCGTCGATGCACCGGAAAACTTTACAACCCTAATCGCTTTACAATTAAACCGCTCGATATTGTTTACTTTCCTTGCGGTGAACAGAAAAAAGAAAACAACTTTTGTAATTGTTCATTTAAATGGTAACGAAGCAGATAAAACCGCAGCTCCGTTTAATAGGTAGACCGTACTTGTTATTTTGTTTGTATTTTTATTATTCCACGTGCTAAGAGGGGAACCATTTTCACGCCCGTTATACTTTTAAATAACAGTTTGTAGGTAAAATCTGCACCTAAGTATACTTTACGATAAATCAAATTTATGTAATAAAATAAATCTTGGTAAACGCACTTACCGCTTACTTGCACTAAACGATACTATAGGGTGCTGTGTGAACTTACCTGTAAAAACAAAATAACGCATATTAAAGAGAAGCATCGTCACACATAAGGAACTTAAGGTGTCCTAAAAGTGACATTATAACTTTAATGCTTCACTAACAAACACCGTTCATAAAATGCATTTATTGGGCTGTAAATTGTTTTGAAAACTGCTCTACCTGAATGGGTGTTTAATGGCACACTTTCTTGCCAGGGGTGTCAAATAAAAATAAATTGAACACGCTTAAAAGTAATAAAAATCTGACATTTAAAAAGGTAACTTTTGATTTCTAAGCACCACCATTGATGTACAATTTGTACGTAAACTTAAATATTTCGTAAAACTAAAGAAGTTAAAGAATGTAAATAAACCATTTTATGAAAATTATATTATGTGAAATGCCTTTAATTGCTAGTGACATTGGAAAAACTACTCATTAACCTAATTTTTGCTATATATTGCCAAATGAATTTCGTAATTCTAGCTAGAACCATCGCAGGAATTCCAAGCGATATCACGAATTTATGAAGAACATAAATTATGAATAGAAACATATATATTGTGTGTGGGTCGTTTAACTGAAAACGTACTGGCACAATCTTTTCAGTAGTCACACACATAAGTATCTAAATTCTGAAACTCTGTCTCCTGAATTTATTAAAACTAATTTCAAAGCATCTTTAACAACCTGCCAAGCTTTTATAGAAGGGTATTTCCCCGTGACGTGTCTGTCGACCTTTTCCTTTATATCGGAGGGACGCTGAAAGTAAACTTCAGAAATCAGAAGTCAAATCTGTCTCCTATACACCCTTTATCCTGAGCTACGCATATTTTAGCTTCAGACTACTCAATGAATAACTGACAAGCGTCAATAAAAGTTAAACTGAAAAACTCAACGCATTTATTTCAATTAAACCAAGTACAGACATTTGCACTGTCAGGGAGTCGGTCCGTCCGAAAGATGCGCCTAGTTACCCAATCCAAAGCATAGTAGGCTTCCATGGAGTTACCCATTCTAAAGCATTATAGGTTTCCATGGAGGTAAACGAGTAAGAAACTACATCCATGGACACTCTTTTAAATAAAATAACAATTCCTACGGTAGTATCCAATTTCTTTATTAATATTCGTCATGCCCCGTGACGTGTCCCCTTCGACCTCTGAACAACTTTTGTATTGGTGAGACGGTGAAAGTGAACTTCATGATTCAGAGATCAAATCTGTCCCCTATAGGCCCTAATCCTGAACCACATATATTTTAGCTTCAGAGTACTCAATGAATACCTGACTTGCGTCAATAAAAAGAGGAAACGCAGCATTAATTTCATTTAAAACTTTTGAACCGTGAAGAAGTTGGTCACTCAGAAAGATGAACCTAGTTACCCAATCCAAAGCATAATATAATTCTATGAATTAGAACGAGCAAGAAACTCTACGGATACTCTTTTAGATCCTTTATCCTGAATCCTGAACCTGTTTTACTTTCAGACTACTCAATGAATACCTGACAAACGTCAATAAAAGGCTGAACACAAAAATCATCATCATACGCCTATAGCAGTCTGCACTGCAGGACAGAGGCCTCTCCAATTCATTCTGCTCGATTTTTTGGCAAGTCTCATCCAGCTGCTTACCACCCACACTGCGAAGATCGTCGCTCCACCTAGCCTGAGGGCGTTCTACCTTACGTTCGCCAATTGTGGTCTCACAAACAGTTTATTTCAATTTTTACCAATTACAGGCACTAGTGAACTGTCAAGCAGTCGGTCGCTCCGAAAGATGAACAACCAACCCAAAACACAGTAAGTTGCCACGGTGTAGAACGAGCAAGAAACTCCATGAAATCAATCTTTAAAAAAAAAAACGTCCGAAGGTACTATTACCCAATTTCTTCGTTAACATTCGTCATGCCCCGTGACGTAACTCTGAACAACTTTTGTATTGGAGGGACGGTGAAAGTGAACTTGAAGAATCACAAGTCCATTGCTGAACACAGGCCTCCCCCAAAGAGACGGGTTTGCCATAATCGCCACGCTTGGCAGGCGGGTGACGATCGCAATATGCATAGAGAACGCTGCTGCCCATTCTCTAGTAAGTAAGTCCCTTAGTCGCCTTCTACGACACCCACAGGAAGAAATGGGATGGTGCTATTCTTTTCGTTCGGCAATACACAACAATACATCATCATCATCATCATCGGACATGCGTTATTAAATGGTTAATTAAACCCAACATTTATTTCAATTAGACCAATCAAGTGTTTTGAACTGTGAAGTAGTCAGTCACTCAGAAAGATGAACCTAGTTACCCAATCCAAAAGCATAATATGTTTCTATGGAGCAGAACTAAACCAAAAAAACTCCATGGACATTCTTTTAATATATATTTTTTTTAATCCTAAGGTACTCTTACCCAATTTCTTTGTTAACATTCGTCAAGCCCCGTGACGTGTCCCGTCGACCTCTGAACAACGTTCATATCGCAGGGACGGTGAAAGTGAACTTCATGAGTCAGACCTCTCTCTCGATAAACGTCAGCTTTGTGAGTATTATCGTGCCTACGTCTTTCCATTATATTGTGTAGGTAGATACTATTGTGTACTTAAGTGATTGTTTTGGAGATGAGGATTGAACTTTTGTTTTGATTGTTGTAATAAATAAATGTCTTTGATAAATGTGTTTCTTTTGTTCGATCTTCCATAACATTGTGAGATTTTGGGTTATACTAAAAGAAAGCTACTTGTATTGATCAATAAATAAATCCTATCGTTTATCGCTGATCTGTAGGTAGTACAGAACAAAATACAGGAATTGTTACTTACAATTCAATTTTTAATCATTATTATTTGAATTGAAAAAATGACAAAAAAAAAATGGTAAGTAAAGAAAACAAATACTAGTGCTTATACACTAGCAGTATCATAACATAGGTACCAGTATTTGTTATACGACGAGAGCCCCAAAGCTTCATATTTTATGCATATTCAAAAACCACTCGTAGCTTTGCCCCAACCCCAAAATGACAACAAAAACTAAAATTAAAATGACCAAACTCAATCAGAACACAACTCATTAAAACATTTCATATTCACACTTAGCACGCGATAGTACAGTACCACGCTGATCATATGTATACTAAGTTCATTTAGCATATTCATATTATAACAACAAGAACTTTCATCGACTCGGGGCGAATAATGAAAGTTAGGTGAATGTGATGCGTACACGATACTTCGCGATATTATCGTAAACAATTATTGAATATTTGTATATTGAGATAAGACTACTTGATTTTGCCTGCGGCTTTGCCCGCAAGGATATCGGAAAATCACCCACGGGAACGTACCACCTGAAATAAAATGTCCAGGATATAAACTATCGGTGTGTCAAATTGCATCCAAATTCGTGCCTATTTTGCGTCAATGCGGAACATCCTATCACGACCAACCAGCCATCCAGCCATCGACCATTTCAGCCGTAAAACTGCTGGACATGGGCCTCACCCAATTTGAGGGGCTTTGCCATAATCACCACGCTTGGCAGGCGGGTTGGCGATCGCAGTATGGTGGTAAAATGCATAGAGAACGCTGCTGCCAATTCTCTAGTAAGTTCCTTAGTCTTTTACGGTAGCCACGGGAAGAAATGGAGTGATACACGGACAATTCAGAAGATACATCCAGACAAACGGACAAAAATTCTTCGTTTCTATTTTATTAAATATGTAGATAGTATCATCGAGTTAGTAAAAGCGTATAGAATATGAATTGATTTGTTACTGTTTGAAGACAATGCGCTTCGGGCAATGCTAAATTGTTGATACAATGTGTTCTTAGTGCAAGAAGTCTCGGAGCTTCGAAACATCAATAACAAGAGCTTCTTTTATTTGATTCTACAACACTGTTGCAGCGGCCATTGAAATAGATTTAATTTTATAACGCCTCGCTATTGCTTCGATTAAGATATGTATAATTGCCTGTCTCATAAAAAAGACAGGTAACAAAGAACTTTTCTCTCTCTGCCCACTTTATTCTCAACAAGTATACGATGTTAGATCAGATACCTTTTTGTTCTTTTTGAAGTTTCTATGAAAATAAACAAAAAAGGTTTTATACATCTATCAATATTTTTCAGAGTATTATATGAATAGCTGAATGTAACTACATACAAAATAACATTTTAACCAGTGCGAAAACTATCCGTGAATTCAGCATTCTGGACAACGTAGAACTACTCGTACCAACTTAAGTAGAATTTCATCGTCTGTTATAAAAAATAATGTTGTTCCATACATTTTGACTGAATTAATATTGCACTTTTCTATGATTTTTGTTTAATGAAAAGTCAGATATGATTTTTTGAAAAAACGAAACGAAAAAATTTGTGAATTTTTAAACAAGTTTGGGCACTGATTAATATTATATCCAGTATTTTGTCACTCATTTGATTCTATTTGATAGGGAGGGGTAAGCCGGACAAAGAGGCCAAATGTTGGCTAAAAGAGCCGTATATCATTATACTTTTGTGTCTGTCATTGTCACAGGAAAAGAGACTCATAAAAAAGTTTGATATCACGCAAATGACGTGTCCACCTTGGGAGGGTTGAAATGAAATAAAAAATGTATCATTGTTGATTTTTGTATTTTTTGTGCGAGTGAATTAAAAAGGGTGAGTCGCCTATCTGTATGGTGTACGTAAATAATGTGATAAAGAATGAATGAGTGGCATTATGAATGTCAGTTCAAAAGGGTTGAAACGAAAAGGAGTCATGGCAGTTAAATTATTAAATCACTCTTATAACAGGACTTGATCCAAGTAACTTTAACAGAGTGTTATGATGAAAACTTTTAGCCGCACGTATTTTCAAGCCATCCACCATGATTGCTAAACTTTTTACTCGCTTTCCATAAATGACTTTATCCCGGCGCCAATCTGCCTCGAGCATAAACAACTTTAGTTCATATTACATGTGCAGAGAGACAATAATAGCGTGCAGTTAGTGTCACGTAACACTGCGGTGCATCGTTCAGATCGTTCACGGCGGATCAGAGAAAGTGTTCAGAATCATTGACCCTTGCCGTCGCGTGCTTAGACAAAATCAATTTACCATCCACTCTCGCTCTCGACAAGATGCGTTAACCGACTAAGACCGTGGTTATTACGTGTTACGCTTGTTACGAGAGCATCGCTGATTATATCTGTAAGGGAAAGTTATTAGCTGTACCAAACAGGTCTGTGCGCTACCCCGAAGGCGTCATCATATTTTCATCGTGGAGCTTTCTCTTTTGCCGGATGAGCAGAGTATTGAGTAGCAGTAATTAGAAATGATTTTGCATATAATCTTTTGCTGTAATGAATAGTTGGCTGTTTTAATAGTGCTGTTTCTTCATCGTCCTAGCATTTTCCCGGCTTAATAGCTATAAGTTTACTTATCTCAATCTGATATTTAATTATATTGATCAGTCCCTTACCGTTCATGGTATATTATTTGGTAAGTAACTACGTGTGTATTGCCTGCCGCCGTACTTAATCACATAGATTTCTGCCCCAACACTCTTGCGATAAAGAGATATCATATCTAACGTATTTTTCAGCATGAATACAACTCTCAGTGCTAATTGTCTGCGACTTTAAAACGGCAAATAAACTTTACATTAAAAAAAAAAAAACAAAATACCGGCTACTTTTCTCGTTGCATAAATAAAGTAGTAAAAAACAGTCGTACGCTAAAACGTTGACTTTTACAGGTGTTAAATAACCAAACACCCCGACATTTAGCGACCGCAAAAGAAAAAAAAAAGTATTAACAACCATTACATTGGAAAGTCACCAAATGTTTTATTTGCAGGTTAATTATCGCCATTACCGGATACACTTTCCATTTCCACTCCTTTCAATTTTTATCAACAGAAATTATGTATTGGATTCCTTGTGAGTATTGATGTTATCTACACTTAAGTAGGGACTTTAATTTCATGTTTAATTGTGCGCTTTATCATTTCTAACTTAACGAAATTATCGTGGACTCTACGTCATGACTAGCCATGAAAATTGCCGGCAATATCCATAGTTGCCAAAACTGCCGGGAATGTTTCCAAACTTGCCGGCAACATTGGGCAAGAAACGTATAAATAGAAAACAACTTTTACTATTATGATAACTTAGTAGAATAAAATTGCTGTATGCAGGATGGTAGTTGTTATGCTTATCTATAATATGCAACTTAAAATTTTTGTTTTTACGTTTATTTACTTACTGACAAACTAAAGAAAAGAAACAAGCTATCCATGATTGTTCATTGGTGATGAAACCATAACTATTTTAGAGATATCGTATTTATTTTTCTTTTACGTTCTTATAATTTAACTGCACTTGAATGTAAGAAAGTATATACATCTATATGTATACATATCTGTATGTAGGTATAGAAGGGTCAAACCTTCCAAGGCGATTTCATCAGCAACAATAAGTTGATGTTTTTAACCGATTTTAAAAAGGAGGTTTTTTATTTGATATTAATGTATGTATGTGTGTATGTTTGTTTGCTTGCAATTTTCTCAAAAGGTACTGGTCCGATTTTGAAAATTCTTTTGATGGCATGATTTGTGCAGTGGTTAAACGACTGGTAGTATTCAACAGTTTAGCTATCGTAAAACAACATAGGTAAGGGTACAAGAAGTCCGCCATGGGATCTGGAGGCTAGGTCCTCGCGCACATGTGGGAGTGGCGAGAGGAGACGAAACGCCGGGGCAAAACTCCGCTGCCGCGACAAATCGCGGCACGGCGGACAGAGCTCCGGTGTGATCTCATGGCGACATGGCGGGTACGATTGTCGCAACCCAGTGCTGGGCACGCCACAATTGCGGCGGTAAGTCCCCTCTTTGAGGAGTGGATAGAGAGGCGTCACGGCGTCCTCACCCTCCGCCTGACGCAGGTTCTCACCGGGCTTGGGTGCTTCGGGGGGTTCCTGTTCAGGTTAAAGCGGGAGGAAACGCCCGATTGTTTCCATTGCGAGGATCGTCTGGAGGACACGGTGGAACTTACGGTGGAAGTATGCTGCTTGGGCGGAGCACCGCCGTGTCCTCTTGGAGGCGATTGATGGCGGCGACCTCTGGCGTCCGGCCCTGGTACGAGCCATGGTACGGAGCGAGAGGGCATGGGAAGCCGCCACCTCCTTCTGCGAAGCAGTAATGCTCGCGAAGGAGGAGACGGGGCGCGTGAGGCAGTGGCAGTCTCTGCGCCCTCACGTCACTAGCCGAGCCCGCTCCAAGAGCGGGAGACGTCATTTGATGATTTCCCATCCAAAAAAAGGCCATTGGAACATCAGACAATGGTGCCGATTCTGTTGTCACAAAATTCTCTAAACTATACAAAAAATTACTAAAATTTGGTTTATTCCTGTCACCTGTCAAACGATAATTTCCTATTCTGAAATAGACTAAAGTGACACAACTCAACTATATTTTAGTTTGATAGCACTAAGATTGCACTGAGTTATTACTTATTAGTTTAGTGAAAATGACAATTTTGCTATTCTGAGTTTGCCGGTTTTCACCAAAAATTTTGACTATAATAATTTATTTTAACTAAATCTGTCTATTTTTAATCGCGATTAAAAAGGTGTGAAATAAAACTAGTGGTCATGAACTAAAATTCACACCAACGCCTCGCCTTCACGTGCAAAACAGTACTGTATTTTGTGTTTTCCTTTTCTTTTGCTTATATCCCGAAAATGGTGTCGCAAAAATAATGAAATTTTCGACCCCGTTTATTAAACCCTTGCACATATAAATCTCAACAGGTGGGTTATAATTTGTTTGTATTTTTCAAACAAAAAGTGAAAATTTCCATATAAAACACGTCCAGGCTGCCCCCTAGCGCGCGACTTCGTCTCTAAAAAAATCATTGCGTAGGGCACACAAGCAGGTACCACGTTGCGAAGCCAAAAGAAAAAAAAAATACCACGATGAGTCGCAACTATCAAATTCGATTTTAGTCGTGTCATAATAATTTTTTAATTTAGAGATTTTTCCTTGCAGAATAGCGTTACAATTCTCATAGCCAAAAGTAAGGAATTTTAGAGATAGTTTAGTTAGTTTAATTCGATGTAGAACAGAATTGGCACCATTGTCATGGAGAGTACGCGGCAGCAAAACAGTAGCGATCACGATAGTGAATATGAATAAATTTTAGGTTTTTATTAAATGTTGTGTTTTATTTGTTTATTTTTTTTTGTTTAAAAAAAAAATAAACAAAGTCTTAACACATTAAATTGTCTAGCAGACGCAATACACAATAGACCTAAAACTCACACACCCACCACTAGAGACCAATCTAAAAAGCCCAATCTCGTTTGGTTTAACAGAGCGTAGATCCTATGACCACCTTCCAACTCCATCATCAGGCTGGCACACCGTCATCACAACATTGCGTTCTCACCAGACATACATATATATGTATAATTTTAGCGCTATCAGACTTCAGGAAATGATTAAAATCGATTTTATTTCAAACAGATGAAAATGAAAATATTTACAAAAAAACACTACACAGTTGTGTGACTTATATTTACTTTATTTGGTATCAATACCCTCTTTCTTTTTGTATAAAATTTGTAAGTGATATTCTTAAAAAACTATGGGTTCAGCTATCATGAAGTTACCAGTGGCATAATTTAACTTTATCTTCACATATAAGTATGGATAATTAAAAAATAATTATAATTATGAATTCAAAATACAGGCTTACTAATAATACGTATAATTACACAATTACATAAAACCTCACGAGCGCACAAACTTTAAAAATGGCATTTGAAAAACCATATGTAATCTGGCAACTTTGGCAACATTCCGGCAATATTGCCCAATATTGCCGGCAATATTGGAAACTTTCCTGGTAACTTTCGGAAACATTCGGCAATTTTCATCCCGTCATGACATCACGATAGTGAAATTTTTGTAAGGCTCATCACACGATTCGCACGAATCTACACGAGCGAGTAAATTCTATTCAATAAAGTTACGAGAAAAGTAAACTGCAATAAATGTATAAATCTAGAACGTGTCTAATAGGCATTTCCAGTTATCGATTTGCCCACAATTACATAAACCTTCGTAAACCATATTATTTACATAAAATTGTCGATTCGCCTGATTGAGGTGAGTAAATTCATGCGTATCGACTAATACGTCGTTTAAATATATCAAGACGCTTTTAAATTTCCGTCCACGATAACGTTTTAACGTGCACGTATTTCCATATCTATATATTAATACGTGAAGCAAAAACTTTGATCCCTTTTTACGAAAATTGGGCGGACAGACGAGTATGAAATTTCGCACACTTATAGTTTATACAGAGAAGAAGTGACGAATGCCAATTTTTTTTTTTTAATTATGCGTAAAAATACATTTTTTTTCAATAAATAACACGTTAGCCACACTTCTATTCATTACCGTATATTTAATACATTATGGTCGAATGTCGACTACTGGGCGACCACTAGTAGACTAATACCGCCACGTTACAAATGATAAATGCACTTATTCGTTACGGCTTCAATGTCTAGGTTAAGGCAATACAGTAGTACCGCATTCTTTCATTACTTCACAGTACCAGAGACAGCCTATCAAAATAAACAAAGGGCATACATAAAAAAAAAACAAGGTTAGTACAAAGTGCGTACCGGACAAACGTTAGAAATAATAAACATAATTTAATTTTCCGATCGCGTCCACGCTATATTAACGCTAATTCAAGGCCAGTAACACAGCAAATAAACTGATGGATGGATGATTTTATAGAGCTGACGTGTCTAGAGAAACTGACCGAAGTTCATCTGTCACATAAAATTGAATGATATCTGGGACATTTTTTTTCATTAACATTAAAAGGAAGCAATTTTTCGTGTTACGAAAAAGGTTACGCCCACCAACGGGGCGATAGACATGAGTCATACATTTTTATCACAGTTTGGGAGCAAAAACCGTGATAAAATACGTGACTCAAGCCTATCACAGAGGCCGTTCTCGCCCCGCTGGCGAACCTTTTTAACAGTTTGTCACTGTCATCAAAACTTCCTTTAAATTAAAGTAAAATTGTCTTCTGTTCCATTTATCACTCAAAAATTTGAATTTACAATCGGCCCGCATTTACATTTAGCGCTTTTTACCAGTCATTTGCGCGGGCGCAATGTGTTCCGGTGAATGTTCACGTAATTGCGTTTCCGTCAGTTGCAGCTAGCGCCGCCGGCGCAAGTGTTCGGCCCGTTTACTCTATAACTACCTATTGTTTACGCTAATCATCGATGTGTTAATTGCTATTTTAAATGGGCACTCTACATTATGCGGCATTTGTTAGCGGAGGGCAACACTAAGTATAACTGGTTTGTGAAGTGCAACGGAACCATTAAAATGACAACATTATCCTCGAAACTGAACGCTACTTTATAAGTAGGTACTAGTGATCGCCCACTGATCGTAATTCCACCGTACTTCATTTGACAAATATTCTCGACATGATTATAGATTTTAAAAATAAAACAGGTTATACTATATCTATAAAATAATTTATTACCTATGGTTATACTTGACATTCAGTAAGACTATAGACACAAAATATTAAAGACAGATGTTCTCGATTGGACCACAGATTTGGACTATAAACAAAATAATATTTATGTGTATATTAAATGTGTATATTAAATACACGGTAATGAATAGTAGCGTGTGTAAAAAAAAATATTAGCATTCGTTACTTCTTCTCTGTATAAGCTATAAGTGTGCGAAATTTCATACTCCTCCGTCCGCCCAATTTTCGTAAAAAGGGATCCAGTTTTCGCTTCACGTATAGATAACAGGCATTTTTTTTTTTGTTTAAATAAGGATGTAATGTAACTTAGAAGTTACAAATTCGCTTGAAATAAACACAAACGATCTATTTAAATTCCATTTTGCACAAAAGAAATATAAGTATTCTTGTAACAAAACAAAACAATGTTGAGATGTGCCTGCGTTGTATCGAGGCCTAATGCGATTTTGATTGGCGCCGCTCAAAGCCTGCACTTTCACTAACGCGTGAAGCGTTTACGTTATGGTTTCTTTATAGTCAGTATCTGTTACATTCACTAAACCTCGTGCTTTGCGTTTACTGCCATTAGTCTGTAATACGAGTTCTCGATTGAAAATCACGACGTGAATCGCATATATCTGAAACTACCGCACATTGAATCGATTACAAACTTTCTCTACATTTTCTAGTTAACCGACTATAATCCAAATGTCCTTTTATATAAAATAACCAACCATTATTTCATATTGCCGTCATTATCAAAATTTCAGACGGAAACTGCGGAGGAAAAGCACGTTAAAAGTTTTTAACGGTTTAAGACCAGTTTTAGGGTTTATTGCGAGAGTAGTGTCTAGGCGCACACTGTATAATGGATGATCTCGCTAAAGAAATTGTAACTTAATACAAAGTTATGCGTTTTCGCGGCACGAGCTCACTTTACGAGGCAATAAACCATGACGTGTCGAGCCTCTATGACTGAGCAATATTAAGAACTATGCCCAACCTCATTTGTATTCCACTCAACCATAAATCGGAAAATTGTTGTATCCAAGTATCTGTACAAATGTCATTACGAATAGATCTATGACACTAACTCGGGGTTTGACTATTAAGATCGTTGAATTTCAATACTAAATTCAAGTCGTCACTTCTTATGTGCAATAATGTATGAGCTTTGGAAGCAAATCGATTGAAATGCGACCGTCGTAATAAAAGAAAGGCGTTTGTTTGTTTCACAATTATCGTAAATAAACAAAGTTATACCAAATGCTCTGTTTGATTAAATGGATTTATTGAAACAACAAAACTGACAAATTATGTTACCTACTACAGTTTTCGACTTATACGAACAAGTCCAATAAAACAAAGGCCGTTTGAAGGGTAAACGTTTTCAGCAAATAATTCCAAAAAAATACATTTATTCGTTGAATGATAAACGTACATACCGCACCAGCAGCTATCCAATTAAATACAAACATGATTTCTAATAGAAATTATTCCCTCACAAGTTACTAAACGTCACTTTTTAAGGTCAGCGGGACAAGTTAATAGACTTCAGACCGTAAACATACTAAAAGACATTTGTCATTGGTCATTGTTGACTGTTTAAAGCAGCAACAACTGCTAACCTTCTTGGCCTTGTCAATAATTATTCAATCAAAGAAAAAAATAAACAATCGATTACAAAAGGATATAACTTCAGTGCGGTGTCCATTGCGTGTGAATATAGCCGGTCCTCGGTCTTGGCGATGCCTTCTTCGGAAAATGCTGCCACGGGCAAACAAGCGAGGGTCATGACGTCATAAAACAATTTCCATTTACTCAGAGACATAATGCCAACGGGTTTCTAACTTCCCGCCAAGCTTCACTGCACTTTATATATTTGAATCGACTACTTTATGTTTCATTTGGCAACCAACCAGAAATGCATGGCAGTCGAGACCAAAGTAAAATGTTTTAGCTTTTTTGCTATTCACAAAGATAACGGGTTAACGTTGAAAAAATTAGTAGGGGAGCAAATGGGAGGGACGATAGAGTAGCTACATATCGACCTTCAGACTTCACGAGGACAAGGGCGTTTCGCCCTTGCACTTCACCCGACGTCCGCCCTCTGAAAGTACCGCGCCCCACGGTGTTGGTGTGAGGTTTGATCGGGCGTCTGTTTAGATTTGTGGCAGTAACAAAGTTATAGAGTTATCATAGGCCGAGTGTGTGGCAGGAAAGTTAGTGTTTAGGGACGAAGTAAGGGTACATCCGCGACCTCCAGACTACGCCCGAGTCCTGGCAAGGGCGCCACCGTGCCCTTGCACCGCGCCCAATGTCCGCCCTTAGCCGTGTTATGACAACTAAAGCAGAGCATTCACGATCAAATTTGTAAGTCTTTGTAATGTGAATTTTATGTCATTGTTATTAAGGTAAAATATAGAATGATGGCTGTGAGTTTGACAAAACTTTCGGTAATCATTCTAATGGTTTTGCGTTTATCGTAAAATCGTACCGAATAATTATTCGTAAGTTACTCGTTAAATGTTTTTAACGAGTGACTTACTAGTAAATTGTTTGAGTCAAGGTGTCAGGTCAAACTAGACGGACGTTTATATTTTAACTAGCTTCTGCCCGCGACTTCGTTCGAGTCAAATTTTTGCTCCCCTGACCCTTCCCGTCGCATCGATTTGTCTGCTAGTTTTCGTCCATTTTTCGTTGCTGCTCGCTCCTTTTGAGTTATAGTGAGTCAACCTTAAAAGATAGACATATGCTCTCGCGGACTTTTTTTTAGAACTTTTTAAGAGAAATAATTCCGTCATACATTATTTTTGCGTTACTTTAACCGTTTACGCAGCGCACGCAACGGAAACTCTTAAAAGGAATAAATTTTCCCCGTTTTTGCAACATTTTTCATTACTGCTCCGCTCCTTTTAGTTGTAGCGTGTTGTTATATAGCCTATAGCCTCCCTCAATAAATAGGCTACCCAACACAAAAATAATTTTTCAATTCGGATCCGTAGTTCCTGAGATTAGCGCGTTCAATCAAACAAACAAACTCTTCAGCTTTATAATATTAGTATAGATAAGACGAATACATTGATTTAAAGGAGAAATCACTTGTAAATAACTGAAAAAGGGAAAACTTCTAAGTTTAATTTTAGAAAGTAAAGTTCAAAGAAGAGCGAAAGACGGAGGCAAACTGGCTACATTTTACAAAAATGTCGTTGTTTTTAGTTTTTTTATAAGACAAATAATAAAAAACTAGGTTATTTTAGTGTTTATATACCTGCTAAAAACTAGTTTCCAGACATGTAGCTGTTTTAATATTTCCCAGTGTGGGTACTTTCGCTACACATTGAACCTACATATATTTTGTCCTATTTTGTATTTACAAGAGCACGTTCTACGTAGGCACATTATTTATGTTCTATTTGTTTTAACTTTATTAATTTAATTTTAAATGTAAGCCTTTAAATTATTTCGAATAACTGGAGTACCTATTTAAAGTTCTTAACCCCCGACGAAAACGAGGGGTGTTATAAGTTTGTAGTGTGTTTGTCTGTGGCATCATAACTTTTTTATTGTTTTGTCTGGAAGGTGTCAAAATTGAGTGTGTTCTTAGCTATTATTTAAAAAAATCTGTTCAGTCGTTTGAAGATTATCAGTTCTTTTCTAGTTGATAAAAGGCTGTCAGCATCTTCCACAGGTCTGATCGATTCGAGACTTGCTATTCTATTACTTCAATGATATTAGAAGAACAAAATAACCTTGAACTGATGCTGCACCATCTTCAGGAATTTGCAGGATATCCAACTCACCAGCAAATAGCAGAAATATCGTAATTAGGCTCATTGGTAGTATGTAGGTTATAGATAAATGGTGAATGAGGATAAATTAGTAACCAGCTTCACTGTCGGAAACATACGTACAGCTGCGAACATTTATGTGAGACATATGGCGATCGTATCGTGTCTATCATTTATTATATTAATTTTAAAAGACAGGAAATACAAGTTTAAATTTAAAAAGCCCCCGATACAAACAATATCCTCTAAAAAGTAAACAAACTATCTGTAGTTTATTTACTTTTTAGAGCATGTGTTTTATGTATTGGCCCTTTATGTTTAATATAAGTTGAAGGTTATATTGAAGGCAACATCGCATCGGGGGATGGTCAGTGAAAACGCCAAACAGACGATACTAATAATGCCCAGCAATAATGAAATTATGCTTTGTAGCAAGAACAACATTTTCGTTAGCCGACTCCCAACGCTCCTTTAAACATAATATTGCCTACAACTTATATTAAACTTAAAGGGCCAATAAGTATTATTATATTTTTTACTTTCTACGTCTGAAAGCAAAGTTACAGTATAAAAAACTTCTTTATCATTTTCTAATCAACATAAAGGTACAGCTACATAAAGTATTCAGCATAGATAATTGAAACTTTATACGGTTTATTTTAATGAGCAGAAATACTAAAAATTAAAACAGACGTATTGTCTGTCATCTCATCTTGCATCTAATCCCTACGATCTGGCCGAAGCTAGAACAATCTCTCGCGTAGCAACGGGATAAAATTTACAATTTGTCTTCAGGCGCTCGCCCCTTATCCAACCTAATATCAAAATTTATTATATCTAATAGGTACTTTCGCAGGCTTTTTGTTAAATTTAAAAACCAGACACATTTAAAACTCAGACTCTCATTCTCATTCAGAAAGTTGGCCATTTTTCTCGTAAATTTATTTTGTAAGGGGAAAGTTTTCACGTTGCGTATTATCCATTTTAATCCCTGCTTCAATTGAGCACCTGACGCCATTAATATTCAATTGCCTGTTTGACCTCGTTGGGGTGGTAACACTAGCAATAGCTAGTAAACAAGTACTTTAATATAAGTTTTATATTGTATCGCACGTTATCAGGCACTGTGTAATTGAACCCTAACTAATATAGCAGATATGACTTTTATCAGTCGTCAATTTCTACTGGAAAATGTTACGTTACATTACGCTGGAAGTGCTTTATCGCTTTGAGATATCATCAAATTAACAATAATATCGAGGAAAAACGGTTTGGCTTTTTACGAAGTGAACATTATGTTTATCCAGCTTCTGCCCGCGACTTCGTCCGCGTTAAATTTCTTGTTCCCCCGACCCTTCCCGTCGCGTCGAATCGCCTATCCGTAAGATTTTCCCCGTATTTGCAACATTTTTCATTACTGCTCCGCTCCTCTTAGTTGTAGCGTGACGTTATGTAGCCTATAGCCTTCCTCGATAAATAAGCTACCCAACACAAAAAGATTTTTTCAATTCGGACCAGTAGTTCCTGAGATTAGCGCGTTCAATCAAACAAACAAACAAACAAAATCTTCAGCTTTATAATATTACTAGCTTCTGCCCGCGACTTCGTCCGCGTCAAATTTTCGCTCCCCTGACCCTTCCCGTCGCATCGATTTGCCTGCTAGTTTTCGTCCACTTTTCGTTGCTGCTCGCTCCTTTTGAGTTATAGTGAGTCAACCTTAAAAGATAGACAAATGCTCTCGCGGACTTTTTTTTAGAACTTTTTAAAAGGAACAATTCCGTCATACATGATTTTTGCGTTACTTTAACCGTTTACGCAGCGCACGCAACGGAAACTCTCAAAAGGAATATATTTCCCCCGTTTTTGCAACATTTTTCATTACTGCTCCGCTCCTCTTAGTTGTAGCGTGATGTTATATAGCCTATAGCCTCCCTCGATAAATAGGCTACCCAACACAAAAAGAATTTTTCAATTCGGACCAGGTTCCTGAGATTAGCGCGTTCAATCAAACAAACAAACAAACAAACAAACTCTTCAGCTTTATAATATTAGTATAGAAGTATAGATATAGTATATATAGTATAGATTACATCTTTTCAGATCATCATCATCATCATTCAGATATACATCTTTTGTTGGAGATCCAAATTTAAATAAATAAAATAAATAAATAAATAAGAAAGAGGAGGCTTATACCCAAAAGTGACTGATTAAAGGATCATAACGTCAAATGAACGATGACATCTTAACATTCGCAAATTGCTAGTCTTAACGAGACAACTTACGAGACCAGCTAAATAAAAGAATATTTCAGATCCAGAATAATAGAGCAGGTAGCGGCAACAAAAACAAAGTAATTTAACGTACACACAAGAAATCTAATCGGAAACTACTACATTAATTCTCCAACACGGTCAAAAACATAGTTACAGAAGTTTGTCTAATATCATTTGTTCCTAAGGGCATCCAGGACGGTCAGAATCACCTATGAACTTCATTGGCTGCCTTTACAACAAACGAAGCCGACATATCGTGTCTGTATTAATCTCCAGATGATACAAGTTCTCCAACTTTAATTAAAACTAATTTATATTTCTGCCCGGTCTCCGTAACTACGTGAGGAGTATACTAATGTCTACTCCTGATTACACCCGATCGTCAAAAAGCAATAAAGTTTGGGCAAAAATCGTTATGGCAAAGCTTGAACGTCCATAAGTGCGAGACTAACGAGCCGTGCGCGTGAGTCGTGATGAACATATAGATTTGATAAATTAAGGATGAGGATATCGTATGAAGAGAGGATATTCATTTAAGTGCTAAAATTACTTCCTTTGTAAATAATCAAATAAATATCTCTGGGAAGTTCGACAAAAGTGTCTAATTGATTTATTGAAATTCATAACTCATCGTGACCGAAACAGCCGCTGTTAAAAATAATACTATTATTTTGGGCGTTTTGAACAAAGAAACCACTTAATCCCCAGAGTATTCCCGCGCTTGAAGCCGTGCTTAGGTTCTGCGACCCCATTCAAACTGCACATAAACCTACTAACGCCAACTGTAAATAAAATGTCATGAAAATAATTTTCAACCTAATGTCGTATTGTCAAACAACATTTCTCCCACGACACTGCAGTATAATAAAATATAATCGCCGCTCAACACTACTGATATGGTTGAGGTATGATGTGATGTGACGCATGTTAAATAAATGTAAACATATTTGTTTATGTAGGTGTCACTTGCGAGACGCCTGCGACACGGTAATTATATCTATACAGTATTAGTACTATCTTCATACAAACGCTCGGAACGCAAGTCATTCCTACGCGCCTCGAGTCTGGTACACTCCGAGTACATTCGCAGTCGCGTACGCACCGCTTTGACAAACGGATGGCGGGCGGTGTGATTGATGGTTTTGTTTGTAAGCAGTTAGCGTGTGATTTATGAATATTTGATAATAATCAGTGCAAGATGATTACCATGGTAGTATTATTTTTTTAAATTACTTGAAAACTCCGAAAGGAAAGACTAGATTCTTTATATACATACCTACTAGTACCAAATTTGTTTATTTTTTTAATACTTTTCCACCAAGTAAAATACCTGGATTATTGAATAAGTAAGTGGATAGGGAGAAAAAAGTGACACACGAGTGACCTACCTACGCTCGTAGTAGTAGCAGGTAGTTTCCTAGCCTGGGGTACCCAATCTTTTGATTTGAATCGATCCTTCGGATCGAAAATCATTGAATCGATAGACGATCTAGATCGCAGGATTTGAATCGGCCCAGCAAAGATCATATCGTAATTAAAAATCAATAAAAGTTGACATAATTTACATCTTCCACCCTTGTCACTTTTAATTAAAAACGGTCCAAACATTTGATTTTTTAAATAAAAATATAATATTTACAATCAAAGAAACGCAAGTAGGTAGATGAAGTTAAAATACTTGATGTGGGCAGCCCTCCCGCGTCTATCGCTTGTTTACGTACCGCACGTGCTGTAGGTAATTATTTCTAGGATAAGGCCGAGTCAAAATACTGTGTAGTATATCTATACTGTGCTACTGATATTCTAAAATAGAATGAAACGATGCGACTGAAGCGTCATTTACTTTTTCTTTCCAATCTTATGATCACATTATTTCTTATTGTTCAGCAGCACGAGTGAGAATTAATTAAAAATATTCTGCGAAAGCATACAAATCTGACACTTCTCAATTGCTTTAGTAGCGCTTGCAGATATTTCACAAGTAATTTTGAAAACGTATGTCTAGTATCTTTACATAAAGACGCTGGATGAATAGAACTCCTAAGTCCCAACAAAAGACCGTCGTGTATGTCCAACAAATGACTATAAACATTATTTAAGACTCATTACTAGAGCTTGAAAAGCCAGAATACTATTACACAAGCGACGTAATTTACTTAACAAAGTAACATCGGTGCGCAACACAAAAACAGCATCACTGAACGTATCCTCAACAATACGGAGGAGGTTGGTAACATTTCGCAACGGCTCACCATAGCCGGGTGCTCTTGCGCAAATCGGTGTGACGTCACCGCGTTTGGTTCCGGCTTCACTTTCGCGAAACACTTTCACCGGTCGGACGAGGCATGGCGCCGGCGGACGCGACGTGTGGCGGTACCGGCAACACCCGACCCATTGTCATTCCGCTCGTGACTATCGATGACCGGTTAAAAATCAACACCATTATTTATTCGGAAATATTCACGATGTTACTATGTGTCAGTTCGATAGGATTTACTGAATACATGAGTATTTGAAACCTCTTTTGATGACGTGAGTGATGTGATAGATTAATGTTATTGTAAGCTAGGTTGTGTTGAAAACGAAAACAAAAGTTATTATATTGATATGAAAATAGAGACAAGTTCTTTTGAATAAAACAGCGTCAAAACACGGAACACGACAATTTCGATTGTTTGGTCTTCACGAGTTTTCAGAAACACAAAGATTTTAAAAGGTATTTTTTGCTAGGCGTGTTTGCTCTCGGACTCGCAAAAAGCTTTGTCTACATTCCGTTTGTTTATTAGTCCTACGTGATCACCTCGATCAGAACTGACACATTTGGACTCTCTAATTTGGATGCTCGCGAAAGGCGAATTTCACCTTACTTGTGCGCGTGAGTAATACATAAGAAACTGTTACATAACTGAGAATCTGTTTAGCTATTTTGATCACGTAAACCAGTAACAGCAATCATTTTTTGTTTCACATTTATTACGTGTAACACAGAGTGTAATTCGTTTACCGCCAATCGTTACCAGCATTATTGGTGTTTCGATGTTAACGAATCAGAAAGTCATAGATATCGGGAATTATTATAGAAAAGCCACGATTACGAGTTGTTGATTTTTACTACGTGAATGTAAAAACAATATAAATTGAGAGAAACGCTCAGAATATGCTAAGCACTATAAAAAGTAACAACGTGAAACTGCCACAAATGAGGCAATTTCTCTTTACAAAAATCGACACTTTCAATGTCGTTTTAATATGACCCGAACAGACGAAATAAATTCGTGACAAAGCAATCAGTGCCTTAACCGATTTGTCCGATAGACGTCCACTTTCATAAATATTTCTGTAGCTTGACAAAAGTTTTAAGATAAATGTGCTACAGGTAGACTTATTGTGAGAAAACAAAAGGAGTAAATCTATACCATATTAATACGTGAAGCAAAAACTCTGTACCCTTTTTACGAAAAATACGCAGAGCAGTATGAAATTTCGTACAGTTAAAGTTCATATAATAATGCATTAGAAATACATTTAATTAATAGTAATAATAAAAAACATTGCATATACTTCTATGCGTTTGACACAAACACATATATTTAAACTCTTTTGTTTATGGTTACAGTCTGTGGTCAAACTGAGAAAAGATTACTAACCTTAACCTAATCTAACGTTCAAACTTCATAAATGATGACCACAAGTAAACATAAATATCGAAAGTGCTGTCGTCATAATGAAGTGTAAATCTATTCAAGTAACAAATTCTTCTTTTCGGCGAATCTTCGGCTGAACAAGTAACACAAGAATAAGAAACATAAAATGACTTAACAAAAGCTAAGTCCAATGAGATTGTTTTTTCTAAGAAAATGACGCTTGCCTACATTCAGAGCTTAATTCCGAAAATACGAACGAAAATGTTTAGGAGAGAAACCATTAAAGATGATCAATTCAAGCAATCAACAAAATTCGAAAACGCAACATCACGAAACAAAAATAAATGGCCAAAATTAGAAACTACGCATCACTTTAGTGTCTGCAGAATGACATGGCGGTTACTGAATTAATCGTTAGTTTATATAGTTCTGCGACATATATAGCAAATTAACTGTCATACACATTGTAATGCACCCATCTTTCGAGAACATCTTTCTAGTACGCGGACATAAAGTCATATGACCGCCTCACCCCGATAGTTCTAAGACCAGTATAACAATTAATATTATCTGTCTTCTTCTCACACTTTCTAGCTCCATTGTGCTTCATTGAAACAATCGCATCTCTTCTACTAACTGTCGTACATGATGAAATCACGACTGTATTATTTCTTATAGAAATGTGTAATCTAGATATTGCACTTTCTTTTGTGTAAGCCAGAAATATATCAACGCCCACTACATTGTCTGCTGACATAAGTAGATGTTTATTTGGAAATGTGGCAGTTTCAGAATAAAGAGAGATTTTATTTTTTTGCCATACCTTTTGTGACATTTTTGTTGATAAACTTATGTCGATTGAGTTACGTTGGTAAGATTTTGTATGCATAGTGAGTGTATAAAATTCGTCTAAAAGATCCAATAGAGGCCCAATGTGTGGTGTGATCAGTAGGAATTTAACACAGCTCTCTGCCTACTAAAGGGAGGATCCGTCCTTAAGGTTCCCGCATGATAATAGAAGGTAAGAATTGTAAAGAATGTGCTGAATCATCAAAGTGACGTTAATACGACCCCATACAAAGCCAGTTCTATTCTTCTTAATTTGATCGTCAAGTGAGTCTGGGAGTATTCCAATATAGTTTTTTTACTTTGTAAACTAGCTTTTTCTCAAGAAACATGCTTTAACCAGTCTTTTTTAAACAGGATGTAAACAGATATTTTTAAATTAATTCAAGTTTAGTTCTGTTACTTTTCAGCTTTAATAATATCAAACATAAAGTTCCTCAAAAACACTCGTTTTATTTTTATGTACGAAAAGAAAAGATGCAAATGCAACTACGAAAGCCAACTTTCTGACTGGTACCGACATCAGGTTCTGAAGTATGTCGCGGTTATCAGTACCAGTTTCTTTTTATTTGGTTGCGTCAATACCTACAGGATAGCGATATATGTATTTCAAGATGTGTGGGTGTATATTGAATTTCGTATAATAGACTAAACAAGTTTTTTTTCTCTTCCATTTTAGAATTAAGGCAAGCGTTGATAGCTGTTTTCTAGATATTATGAAATCAAAATGGCTAGTTTCTTTTTATTATTACGTAAGATACGACACGGTCCGGTTTTACTTTTACAAATTAACACAACTAGAATATTTTTTGCTAAATTTTATTGAGATTGTGTATGGCACGCACGGCGACAAATCAAGCTATACCTTTCCAGTATAAGGTGACTTCTAATTGTACCAAAAGCCTATACAATACGCGGTCTGTTAAAACTGGAAATGTATAGATTGGTATGTAGCCGTGTGTACAGTCAAATGAAAGATACTGAAGTATAAAAATACCAGCGCATTATGGTCCCAATGCAAGGCCAAAGCCTCTTCTAAGACAGAGAAGGCACGGCCATTGAACTCCACGCTTGCTCAAGACGGGTTGTCGAATTTATATTGATACTAGCTTCTACCCGCGACTTCATCCGCGTCAAAAATATGCTCCGCTGACCCTTCCCGTCGCATCGCAGCCTGCCAGTTTTCGTCCATTTTTTTGTTGCTGCTCCGCTCCTTTTGATCGTAACGTGATATTATATAGCCTATAGCCTTCCTCAATGAATAGGTTACCCGACTCAAAAATAATTTTTCAATTCGAACCAGTAGTTCCTGAGTTCCACCCCCAATTTTAGGGAAGTGGGGGGTTAGAAAGAGACAAAAAGTAACCTACGTCACTCTGCATGCCTTCAACTATCTCCACTTAAAAAATCACGTCAATTCGTCGCTCCGTTTTGCCGTGAAAAACGGACAAACAGACACACACACTTTCCCATTTATAATATTAGTATGGATTAACTATAACTACTTACAGGTCTCTTCACAGCCAACTACATGATCATCTGTCCAGCTTTTTCCCAACTGTTGGTGTCGGCTTCCAGTCCAACCGGATGCAGCTGAGCACCAGTATTTTACAGAGCGACTACCTATCTAATCTCCACAACTCAGTTACTGGGTAGTACTGTACCCATTGGTAAGACTGGTTGTCACACTTTCGGGCCTCTGACGACCCGTAACGTTTGTCAAAGATCCACAAACGACAGCTGGGATTAACAGCTTAACGTGCTTTTTGAGGCACGGAGGCGTCTTTGGATGTAAACATAAGTCACTCATCCACGGACTGAACTTGATCGATCAGCCTGTGCGGCTGTTAATACTTAGCCACAGTACCACACAGGCAACTAAATACAATTTCTTTTTTAACCATTTACGGCGTAGTTGCCAAGTTCTCGAAACATGGCGTTGTCTCTTTTAAAGTTATTAGGTATGACCACAATAATAAAAGCGTTTCTTTCCTGATTTGTTTGGTTGACTTAAATAAATAGTACTTCTTCCTTTTAGGTATACATATCACATGTATGATGCTATCGAACGCTTGCCCATATAATTATCACCGCTTAACACCAAAGTTGATTGCACTTAGGTTAGCATTTAATATAATTTCAACTCATATTTCCTTAATTAGCAATGTTAACATACTTCCTATTAGCAAATATGAGGAAAGATCTTTTATCATTCGTTATAAAATAATATCCACATTGTTTGTTGTTTTTTGGTCTAATTTCCTAAATGTTATTTGTGCTTAGAGCGTTCCATGATGAAAGGTTTTTCAACCGACGAAAAAAAAACGGAGGAGGTTCTCAAATCGACGCGTATATATATATATATATATATATTTTATGTATGAACACGCATAACTTGTTACATAGTGGTCCGATTGTGACAATTCTTCTTCTATTGGAAAGGGTATACTCCCAAGGTGGTCCCATATAAATTTGGAAAACAAAATCGAACCCTAAGGGTCGGAAAACAGGGGATGATTGATTGTTCACTCACTGATTGTAATGTATAACCACGCATAACTTTATACAGAGTAGTCCGATTTTTATAATTCTTTTTTTGTTGGATAGGGTATACCTTGCCCAGTATTATTAGTACATTAAAGTTACAAAAAATTGTAAAATAAAAACTTTTTAACAAAAAATTAAACTAAAATTTTGAGTCTGCGCTGAAAAATCAATGAACAAGTATCACTCAAAGCGCCGACTCAAAATTTTAAGGTTTATTATTTTATGCTTTTCAGTTTTTCGGCGGTTTAATTTTTTGTTAAAAAGTTTTTTTATTTATAAGAAATGCCAGTTAAATTAGAATTATTTTCCTGTATAGATAAAATAATTACTTCGACCACGTGTAGACACTTTGTCTTATGATCAAAGATCGTCATCGTGTGTGTAACTACCTACATACATATTGATATTAATAAAGATCATTAACACACTTGTTGGAAAAATCCACTCAAGTGTGCTCAAATTGTGGAATTAAACGCCGTCAGTCCATTTCAAAACGAGAACTTCCTTTTTTTTATCCAAGCGTAAACCTTCCTGCCAGTTTTTTTTTTTATATTTCGTACTTTATTCCGAGTACATAAAAGTTCTTAATATGAAACTGACAACTTCAACTAGCACCCTTATTGCGTAACACTGTCAATTACAATCTGAATGATTTCGAAAGGATATTTTCGTCCATTGCTTCACGTGTTAGAAAAAAATGTCTGCACACGAACGTAAATAACGCAATGAATGTTGTTGCCCCGTCAAAATTAAAGCTATTCCCACTGTTAGTGTATTACGCAATTCCCCCCCCCCCCCCCGTTTTTAAAGGCTGTTTTTGACAAGAACTTTACCTTATTGGGAATAAGGTTTGAAGTTGACAATCTGAACGATGATTTCTAAGGCGAAGTCTAAGGATACCTAGAACTGTTTTGCTATAAACCGGAGAGGTTTTGAATATATGCAGGCTGCGCATAAAAGTCTAGACAGAAATCTATTTAATTCTATCAGTAAATAAGATAAGTGAATGATTCAAACCCGCAGAAGTTTTATTTGACTTCATAACGCGACCATGTCTAAACATGGGGATCGAACAAAATAATCTATGGACTCATGAATCATTTTTATGGCAGTTCGAAAACTTTACTAGGTAAGTATTTATTTAGATCATTCATTAATAAAAAATAATAGCTATCATAAATCAGCTCATCGGATTTGGTTTTTTCACAACTGCATGGGATATTTTTATTGCGTTTTTTTTGTCATATTTTGATACCCAACCGCTTTGGATATGTGAGCATATAAATTATCATGCTTCCCTATTTGGATCACCCCAAATAATTCAGTTTCAATTTGTATTAAATTTTAATTTCGTATTTTTGCTTCTAAATTACTTTCTTTTCAGACCCGTCGTGTCTAGAAGAATCGTTAGCAAATTCAAGAAACGTTATTTAATCTAACATCAAATTACCTCTCGTTCTTTCATAATTCTATGAATACATTTCCTGTTTGCATTAGAAAACATTACGTAATCTTAATTTAATCCAACTTTCTCTTTGAAGTGAAACTTTTAAACGAAATCGTGATTGTCTTAACCTATCCCACTGTAACAATGAGCATACCTTTTTGAAAACTGGAGCACGGAAAAATAGAAACGCCATAACTTTTCTTCCGTGACAACCTTCTCAAAAGATCGTTGAAAACAACAAAAGAGTAAGTAAATAAAAAAACGCGGCGCCACGGTGACCTTTCCTTTTAAATTAACTTAACCCAGTAAGAATTTATGGCGACTTCAAGTCTCGAGGATGAAATCAAGTTTTAATTTAGTAGGTAATTATCGCTACGGCTATGCGTGCGAATAAAGTATGAGCGCAACTTGTAGCGACATCTAGCTTACAACACGGGCACTAAAATAATGCTATTTGGTGCGGATAGATGGCGCTGGCTGTTGAAAAATTGAAAAGGATAACCAACCAAAAATAAACAGTTAATAAAATTAGTTGAAAGATGTTCTGTTTATGATTAGATAACATCGCAATTTCAATAAACTTAAGTTTATCTACTGTTTGTTAATTTCAAATGTTTAAGATATTTTCCATTCTATAAAATGGGCATAAGCGCTCGCTAACAGCGATTAGCATCCCAGGGGAGCGCCCTGGGTCACCCCCAATGTATGGCCTTATCTAATTTAATCAGCATTTGTTTAGTTTTATCTAGTAGCGACTATTTACAGGGGACATAACACTTATTTGTTCATGCCCCTCTTGTCTGACCCAGGGGTAGACCGGGTGACTTAATATACTGTGCTTTAAAGTAAGTCGAGTCACACATGTGATTTATTTATCGTAAGAATAAAATCTTTAGACAAATAATATTGAAGTTTTTTGCTCCAAGGGACTGGTTTCAACTAATCGTAATCCGTTTATCAATTTCGTTCTTCAAAATACCAGACAGATAGACTGTCTAGCCAAATGCTAGCCAGTCTATCTAGTATTCTTTATTGTCAATAGAAAGGTCTTTTTTTTGTAAATTTTGACGTTTAAAAGTGCCTTTGAAATAAATGATGTGACTTTGACTTTAGAACGTCGAACGCATATATTTAGCCATACGTACCTAAAGTTTCATAATTTTCTAAACGTACTCTGTCTACTGTGTCTAATAGCACTTACCTTGCAAATTGTCGAGCATATACGTCAACAGCTTCGCGGTCCCGTTGTTGTCGTTGTATATCGAGAGCATCTCCTTGCTGAGGGGGTTTCCTCCTAATCCAAGGAGTTGAAGGTGGAACAGTTTGCCCAGCTCGTATGGAAGCACTCGGAGGTAGTTATTGTGCAGGTGCAGTTCTCTGGAACAAGAGGCGGTTGTTATTTTGGAACATTACATGTGACAAGTTGCAGCATAACGACTCTGTATGATACAAGTTATTTTTCGCAACACATGTCATATTTCAATCATTATTATAAAATACTAAAACAAACATGTGTTTGTTTTAGTATTTTTATCTCATGAAGCAACGCCTACTATACTGGTGGTAACTAAGTGTACAAACACGCTATGAATGTGTGCGTGGAGACGATTAGCGTTAGCATATAACACACCTCCGATTTCGCCATTGTCTCGGACGTCACCGAGAGCTCCTGCCCTGTCATACACATTTACAGCGTGTTTATACACTTGGTAACCATAAGTAAAGCTCACGCAGAAACTAGGGATAAAATACGGTATGAAATATTACATTTTATAGTTTAAACAACTATGCCTTTTCATCAGGCACATCAGTCTTACTTAGGAATATCAATTTACATTTAAACAAAACTTCTACCAAACTTAAATTTTTGAAAAAAAATATATATATTTTCGCCAACAACAATAGTGCAAACAGTCAAGATAGTTAATTTTCAGGCCTTATAAACTGATATCATAGATAGCTGCCAAATGTAAACTAGGCAATGAGCCAAGGCCTTTTGCCCCCGTATAATTATTCTACCAGGGGGCAAAAAGCCTCTCCTGAAGTTGTTTCAGACTATTTAAAATCTTGCCAAAAATATATGCTAAGGGCAAAACAACTAACTCTCATATTAGCATAAGCTATCCGAATCCAAGAAGAATATTAAAGGAAGAGTCCTTTGAGCGTCTTTCAGAAGTTTTTAACCAACTTCAAAAAAAGGAGGAGGTTATCAATTCGACTGTATTTTTTTTAATGTTTGTTACCTCATAACTTTGAACTGGGTGAACCGATTTTGATGATTCTTTTTTATTTGAAAGCTGGTGCTTCCCAAATGGTCCCATGGTTTTTTGACCGTTCACTCTGCCTAGTCTGATTTGCTGTATAGCCTGTTTATCGTTTCTCGTGGGTGGCTTCAAATCAACTCACCCGCTTTCAGGTATTGTACTAGACGCTCCTGAAAGTACCAAGCTTGTACCCAAATTCTGGTCTGACTGAATATAGATTTCTATCGACACGTTATTGAGAAGGTACTGTACTTCTTAATTAATAATCTAGGGATCAGTAGGTCAATTAGCTTGGAGCCAGGGTCTTAATATTTCAAATTAATACAATGTGTTTTTATAGAGTTATATGAATTTCAGGAAGTAAGGAATTCAGGTATTATTCAACAGCATGTCTATAGGAACCACTTGGGAGTGACAGTGACCACTTTAGGCTAAACAGTCAATAAATGAAGGTAATAAAGTCTAGGTTAGGTAAAAACTTCAAAGATCTTTGGCCCAAAATTCAGCTGTGCGAATTCCGCTCACTGACGCAGTCATAAGATCATCAAAAGCACAGGCGGCAGAGCCTGCGGTTTAGGGTGAAAGATGGTCCTTAGTTCAGGTTAAAAAAGGAAATCTGATTGATTTGTGTTCCATTTTAGAGTAATTTAAAACCAACATTCCTAAACTCGACAGTAGTAGTGGCCCATTGGTATCGACCCCGACTAACAAAGTTGTAGGTTGTGGCTTCGAACACAGTTTCATCACCATTGCTCTAAAATCGGTGAAGAAAAACATCATGAGGAAGCCGGCATATCCTAGAACCAAAACTTTGAAGACTTGTGGGCCCAACCAGACCGCACTGGGCCCGCGCTGTATCTCAGCAATGGTAACGGTTTAGGCTGATTATGTATGCAGTCGTAAACTCCATTTGACGTAAATCTGGGTACCCATGACTTCAGGTTTAAGCGGTGCTTACTACCATTAGTCCGGTAATTCAATTTTACTACCCACTATACATTAAGTATTTAGCTTGGTCTACATTCTAGCAATTTCGCCTTAACAAGTAACTTCCTGGCAATAAATTAAATCAGGTCGTATTTAGTATTTACAGACGTTATTATTTCTATTAAGATGGTGTTTGAGCAATCAAAAAGTCATTTATTCAAATAAGGCTGAGGATCAGCACTTTTAGAACGTCTAAATTAAATAAGACAGTCCCTCAAAACGCCAGCCCTTCACCATTTCCTAATGCCTTAGCTGGGAAGAAGTGGCGCAATAACGCCTAAATGGTCTGTATTTCTGTTAATTGTAGGGTTTGGTATAATGTACCGTATAGCTAATATAGAGAACCGAAGGTATTAGGTTTTAATGCTTCAAGAATTAAAATAAAACACCTAACGTTAATTTTAAGTGATATTGAATGTTAAAATATTCAGTAGATTTCAGTTTTAGAAAACCTATACATTAAGAAGATTGACGCGATGAGAAAACGACAGCTCCAATGACCACGGCACATTTCAAATCAAGTGTTTTTTTTTCATGATATACATGTCATACAGGGTCTAGCGATTAGACATTAATGCTATATTTTTATTTGTTCATGCCAAGTTTTAGTTTTAATCTTTAGGCCAGCTCAATTTCACCTTTATCTTTCAGAAAAAAAAAAAAACATAGTTCTCGGAATACCTTCCGGATGAATTTTATATTTTGTAACCACCGTGATAAACACAATTAAACCGAGTCAATTTCCGGACCGATAGCAATATTATTAACTACAATAAATATTAATTAATAATAATACATCGCAATAGGTTCACGTTTGGGTTCAATGACTTGCCGGACGTATTATTATAGAAAATAGTTTAAGTAGAGTATTTTCCCTAGTCAACCGCACATCACGGACATTTGATTTTGCACTACGATAATCACCCTTACTGCTACAGCATAAAGATGCTGTCAATGTCAAATAGGGTATTTTCCACTTTTTTTAAAACTATTTTATTTTGAAGACTGTGAAGAAATATTTAACAGAAAAATATTTTTTTTGTAATTAATCTCCATTTACTGCATTAGAAATGATTAAAATCTAATTTATTTTCAATGGTTTTAAATTTACCGCCAAAACGCTCCGTACGATGACGTTTACCACGGTGACGTCATCTTTGTGTAAACAGTATTTCAATCAAGTAATTCCGTATCTCAAATGGATAGAAAATGGTATTACTGGTGTGTGGTGCCTCTGTGTACAAATACTTCTAAAACTGCGCCACATAAACTATTTATACCGGTGCCTTTTAAACCAAAAATACGGCAAAAATGGTTGCAACTTGCAAGGAAAGATGCTGCGCAGTTATCACCGAAATCTTCGTTATATTTTTGTGAGGACCACTTCGATGTAAGTGAGCAAGTATACATATATACTTATATTTACAATAAAGTCCAAAAAGTCAATACCTACTAATTTAAATAATATTTTTTGTCAATTTTAGGTTAGGTTCTCATTCCAATCAAAAGGTAAACAAACATCAGCCTTAAACACATGAATTTCTATAAAACCAAGACGTTTTAGAAACCTAAAATACGAAAAATTCTTCATTCATTCATTTAGGTAGTCATAAGATTATCACATTATTAAAACAATATAATCGCGGATCACAGATATCGGGGCACTGTTTGATTACCTTTTGATTTTTTTTTATATTGGAATGAGTTTATAATAGTTTTCATAAAAATATGATGTTATTGGGTGTTTCTTCAAAATGAGCGAAAAACATGTTCAAGTCTAATAAAAAAATGTAGGCTGTAATTTTTTTAGAAAAAAGGCATAACTTAGCTTCCTATTATAATTTTAAAAAGAGGCACTTCCTCTTTGTGAACATAAGTAGTTTAATTCTGATTCTATTTTATAAAATATTTACCAAACGTCATCGCCCACAACGTTCAAATCACGCACATTCTTAGTTTATCAAAAATAATTTAATAATGGTGCCTGAATAACCAATTTAATATACGTAAGTTTTATAATAGTAATATATGTTCTTATTTTATGCATAAATAAGTGCCGATTCAAAAAACCGAATATATTATTTTAGTCGAAAAACGTTTGGCATTTGTTTTCTGTCATTACACGCAACAGGACAAAAAAAGTTTAAAAACTGACACTTTGCTATATAATCCGCAATCCTGCGTGACGTCCCCCCGCACCCCCTTTCGATAGTTAGTTGACCTTGAGTTCTCGTCTGGCGTGCGCGTGTAGTTTGTGAATAAAATTGGAAAAAAGTGTTTCTACGCAGCCTTCGTCAAGAAAAACATCATTACCGGAATTTAGGATTACTCGGTGAGTTATTTATGTATGCATTTTCATTATTTCAGTGTTTTACATGTAATATTAAACCTAAAAAACTTCCACTGAATATATTATTCCTCATCAACATTTTAAACAAGTTCAGACATGTTTCAATTGAAATCGTCATTACGAGTAACGTCATTGCCGGGATATTTCATGTTGTGGGTAGTGACGAATTGTTGCGGGTAATGAGTAATGACAAATGAGTTGAATTTATGTTTTAACCGACTACAAAAAAAGAAGAAGGTTGGTTTTATTCTATGTTCGACTGTATTTTTTACGTACTCGGTTATCATAATTCGCCTTGAAGTTATTAAACTAGAGAGTGGGTCATTTTATTCACAGATTTATGGCGAAAACGAAGAAAGGAAAAGAAGAGCGCTTTGCTCAGCAGAGGATGTGCAAAAGACTTCGTTACGCTGAAATCAAAAATGATCCTAGATTATATGCTATTGAAAAAGAAAAACAAAGAGCACGCTATTTGAAAAGAAAAGCAGAAAAGAATATTACTTCAGTTGCAGAAAAAAATAAGGATAAACAGAAACTACAAAGAACGAAATGGAAAGAAAATTCAAGACGTTACAGGCAAACCAAGAAAGAAGAAAGACAGAAATTACCAGAACCAGTACAAATTGAGATCCAAGAAAACCAAGAAATCATTATTAAAGAAAATTCAAGAGATCCATTGAAAGGGGTTGGCGATTGGGTTTACACAGCTAAAGAAGATTCATTGATTTTAAGAAGAGTACGTTACAAGGAACAGAAAAAACAGGGATATTTGAGAGAAATTATTAAGACATTTAAACGCCAAAATGCCTTGTATCGAATGCGAGAACTTAGACGTCGACAAAGTGAAGAAAATATGAATAAGGCACCTAAAGAGAATGACAACGAAAATGAAAACAAAAAAAATTAAAACTTTTATAGCTCTGGGCTTCTTCGATTGCAAGCGCAATCGAAGAAGCCCAGAGCTATAAAAGTTTTACCAAAATTTAAGAAACCAAAGAAAACACCAAAAAATATCAGATACTATTCGTGAGGCCATACAAGCCTTTTACAATAATGATAATAACAGCGTCATTAGAGCAGGAAAAAAGGAATTCATAACAAAGAATAAAATACGACATCAAAAGCGATTTCTAACGGCAACTTTAACAGAACTATACAAATAATTCATAAAGGAAACAAAAATTGCCATTCATTACTCAACTTTTTGCAAAGAAAGACCTTTTTGGGTCTTATTTCCAAAATCAGCCAAATATGTATAAAAAGTCAGAGTTTTAGTTAAGAAATTTTAAGATATAAAAAGTTAAGGATTAGCGTAGAAAGAAGAGAATCTAAGAGACTGAAATAATTAATAAATAGTGATGTTAACAAAATGTTTGTGTTGATTTTATTGATGATTATGAAAATTTTCAATTATGCGTACGAAAAAAAAAATGTTATTTTTGCCTATTTTACTTTGGGTGGTTACTGAAAACAGATTAGGTAATACTATGTTGATTTAATACTTTAATATATTTTATTTCTACAATAAAAACAAAGTTTTGTTAAATGCTTTTCTTTTTTATCGTCATTCCCAGGAACATAAAATCATTACCAGCAACACAAATTTCATTACCAGTAACATAATGTCATTACCATCCCCAAAAGATTTCTTCGATGCTATTTTTCTCAATTTGTACTGCGGAATCTTCAATGCCCTAGACACATATCCTCACTGCCTCCAATGTAGATTTATATCCGACTACTCTTACTTTTAAATTAGACAAAATTATAAAATTACAGAAAAAAGTGCAAAATAAATGTAAACTCGAAGAAACACCCTATTGCAGTTACCGAATGATATGGAAAATTACATACAGTACAAAGTGATGTTCTGGTTCTGTTAAGAAAATACGAATGAAACCTGGATGTCTGCCTTCAAGATTTGATTGTTATCCAGATCGAAAAAGAAGACTACAGTCTCCTGCTATTACTCGGTCCCTTATATTAAGACTCTACGTCTTAATATAAGGGACCGAGTAATAGCAGGAGACTGTGGGCAGATTTGCACTATCGGCTTTTATAAAACCAGCTTCCATTTTATTTGCATTAATCAATTCCAAAAATCCTTAATATATCCTTAATCCACTCCGAGATTTACAGAAATACAGATCGAGCACAGATCACATAGGTACCTAAGTCAAAATTTAATATACACAAAAATGACGTCACACAGTAAACGTCAGCGCTCCGAGCGTTTTGGCGGTAAATTCAAAACCATTAAAATGAATTAGATTTTTTTCACTTCTAACGCGTAAAATGGACATTGATTAGATAAATTTTATTTTTCTATGGAATATTTCTTCCCAGTCTTCAAAAGGAAACTGTTTTTAAAAAAACGGAAAATACCCTATTGTTACCGCTTATAATATATGCAGTTGGGAGAACCTAGATATCATTACCATCATCATAATCAGCCTATATAAGGTGTATCTATTCATACACGAAAAAGAAGCAAAAAGAAAATTTTTACCTAAACATTTTTGAATTTTCGTAATTATTATAATTTTAAAACTACTTGAGACGTTTTGCATAAAACCTTTACTCCAAATTCTATGAATGGCCCGCCTGACGCTGCGAGGGCGACGACCGGACGGCACGAGCATGGCCGCGGTGTCTCGGGCCGTAAAAAATAAGAAGGTGCCAGTATTTTTTAGGTGCGTCAAAAAATTTATAAAGATTAAATTTAAAAAAAAAACGCTTAGAAAAATTTTTTTTTCGTTGCTATAGCTTCTTTACCACCTACAGGTGTACCTCTTAAAATATTTCGTGTATGAATAGATACACCTTATATATTATGTTCCCACTGCTGGAACACAGGCCTCCTCCCTGTGAGAGAGTGGGCCATAAAAATCCTCCATGCGGGCCCAGTGCGGGTTGGTAGATGTCACAATACTTTGTTCTTGGACATTGTTTCCCATGTTATCCTTTCCCGTTTAGAGAGCAGAGATGATGAAATAAAATACACAAACTAAAATGCCTGCCTGGGTTCAAACACGATCTACAACTCGGTAAGTCGGGGCCGAAACAACTGCTCACCTATGTAAAAATGTTTAATTACTTCTAATCAAGTCTTGAAATTCTTATGAAACAATGAAACGAACTTACTCATTTACATTCACTTTGTGATTAGATTAGTAAAAGTATGTTTCTTATTCATACTTCAACCTATTGAACGCCACAGTCGTGTATAGCCGACAGATGAAAACGTGCCCAACACGCCACCGTCGTCTATAGACGACATGAAAACGACATTTTTTGAGTAAAAAATAAATCCACACTATCCACACTTCCACACTAATCCATACTTCCATATCCATCCATACTCCATACTTCCATACTTAATATTATAAATGTAAAAGTAACTCTGTCTGTCTGTCGGTCTGTCTGTCTGTCGGTCTGTCTGTCTGTCTGTCTCGCTTTCCTGCGAAAACTCCTGAACCGATTTAAATGAAATTTGGTACACAGATAGTATAGAGCCTGAGAAAGGACATAGGCTACTTTTTATCCCGGTGGTATGTTCCCGCGGGATAATTTCCGACCTCCACGCGGGCGAAGTCGCTGGCAAAAGCTAGTATAGTAATATAAGTTGTTGGAATCCCTATTTTTTTTACTGTAGGTATTTGCGCTGAGTTTGTGGCTGGCGTGGAAGGGGCGCCGATGCGTTTACGCTCTGGCGTTCAAAAGGTTAAGTATAGAAAGCAATCATGATCTTATTTATCAGCGGCGAGTGTCTAAAATAGCCTCCCTAAAGACCATTTAACCCATTCACTGCCACTTAAATTTTAAAAACATCACCTGGGTGCCACTTAATATTTTTCCTTTGGCAAAACCTTCACAACACCAACCGTTTTTTCCTTACCAAAACAAGAATGACAGTTCGAAACAAAAACTAACAGTTTTTCCACATTTATCAATTGTTTCTAGCCGTGTATGTTGGCAAATATTTAAATAAATTCTATAATTTTAAAGTAATTCCAAAAAACGTCCTAAAGTACACTCAACGCATATGGTGCGTTGGTGGCATGACGTAGTTATCTCGATCAACGCAAATGGTGCGTTGGTGGCATCGAATGGGTTAATATTAAAAGGTAGGGGGTAATTTTTAAATACTACAAACTATGTGACTTATCGTTGCCAAGCCAGCGAGTTATACTCCAACATTTAAATTACTAATCAAAATGTAAACAGGCCTTCACACAGTGTTTACAAATATACGTTGATGGCCAAATACACGCGAGAGGTCAAAGACCTTGGATCTTTACATACGCGTTCTACTATAACATACTAAATTATACACACAACAAAGCGAAATGCAAATATATACGTGTTTTTATACTCATAAATATTATTATCGTTTGATAAAACTGAATGTAAAAATAACAATATTATCTTTAGTAATAGGCATATTGTGATTACATCAAGTCACATTGGGCTATCAATTTGAACTAACTTGATAAGGAATAGAAAGTTCCCTTACCTTATTGAGAATAATATAATTTACATAACAGAACATCACGCCTTTAATGTCCGAAGGGATGGGCAGAGAGTACACCTACATTTCGCCCAATGTGGCAAAGTAATGACAGCCTCAAGGATCGATCGATCAGGTTAAGATACGCTTGCCGCGGTTAGTTCGTGGATGGGTGACCATCTTTACATACCAAGATCCATCCGTGCCTCGGAAAGCATTGTTGGCTGTCATTTGTGGATCTTTGGCAGCTGTTCAGTTCGTCAGAAGCCCGAAAGTCTGACAACCAGTCTTACAAAGGCGTATCTTATTACCCAAGTATTGGGTTGTGGAGGTCAGATAGGCAGTCGCTCCACGTAAAATACTGGTACCCAGCTGCAACCGGTTAGACTGGAAGCCGACCTCAATATATTTGGGAAAAGGCTAGGCAGATGATGATGAAGATTTCGTCCCAATTAGTAGGATGGCTGGCAGAAACTGGATGTGGAAGGCTGAGGACAGGGTGTTGTGGCGCAGTATGGGAGAGGCCTATGTCCAGCAGTGAACAGCGATAGGCTGAGTTAATATAATATAATATTCCACAACTATCACACAACGCCATCTAGTCCCAAGCTAAGCAGAGCTTGTGTTATGGGTACTAGACAACTGATAAACATAATTATATATTTCTAAATACATACATATTATAGATAAATTACACCCAGACACAGAACAAATGATCGTGCTCATCACACAAACATTTGTCCTGGGTGGGAATCGAACCCACGACCTCCGGCATAGCAGTCAGGGTCACTAACCACTAGACCAACAGGCCAGTCGCCAGTAGGAGGCTAACCTATCATAATTTACATATTTTTATTTATTTATTAGCTTTATTTTTATCCCTTACATGATTTTATGGTGCGTACTTATTTATTTATTTGTTAGTAATGTTAGTTTTGTACTGAAATAAGGTTAGTATTATTAGGTGTAAGGGCCGCCTATTGCGGTGAAAGCCTCCTCCAAATAATTCCTGGTGTGTCTGTCTTTCGCCTGTCTGGGCCATAAGTTTCCTGCTATTTGTACGATGTCGTCACTCCATCTTTTCGATGGTCTACCCTTCCTTCTTTTTTTATCTCTGGGGTACCAGGTTGAAATTATTTGTGACCATCTTTCATCCATGGCTCTCTGAATATGGCCTGACCATTTACATATACTTTACCATAAATATGTTTTATATTTCGTAAGTTACGCAACTATTTGTTTGAAATATTCACAAACTATAATCGTAGCCAGTTCTAAGTTAACTGCAAAGTATACTAATAAATACGAATGTATGTTTGTTACCCAATCATGTCTTGACTGAGCAAGATATGGCCGTGACACGGAGGAAATTTACATTGTAGAATATGTAATAAGATTATATACTTTTATCCCCATCGGGTATGTAATATTTTAGTTTTGTTAATGCAACATCAGCCTTTAACGTTCCCAGTGCTGGGACGCTGGGACACAGGCCTCCTCTTAGTGTGAGGGTGTGGTTGATGTCTCATTTCTTAGAATTTTTGGTTCTAGGGCATGCTGGTCACCTCATGAAATTTTCTTCATATCTTAGCTTATGGGCTACCAATATAGCTAGTGTTGCAAAGGACTCGAGTCCTCGAGTCGTAATTTTAAAGACTCGAGTCAATTATGCAAGACTCAGTGTGCTCCATAGGCTCGAAGTCTATAGAGTCAAGCACTCGAGTCTTAAAAAGGAGTCGAGTCTTAAAGAGGACTCGAGTCTTAAAAAGGAGTCGAGTCTTAAAGAGGACTCGAGTCTTAAAAAGGACTCGAGTCTTAAAATTAACTCGAGTCTTTAAATTAACTCGAGTCTTAAAGAAAAACTTCGAGCATGAAGATGAAACTTGTTCGAAAAGACTCGAATAGAAGAATGATAAGTTCTAATGAGTGGTTATGATGTAATTATGCGTACAAATAATCTGACGAGTTATTCATAGCCTCGAATTCACTTTAAGACTCGAGTCCTTTTTTAAGACTCGAGTCCCTTTTAAGTCTCGAGTGGCTTGTAAATGACTCGGGCTCGGCTTGACTCTAGACTCCGAGCCTTTTGAGCACACTGAGTCTTGCATAATTGAGTCGAGTCTTTAAAATTACGACTCGAGGACTCGAATCCTTTGCAACACTAAATATAGCCCTTTTGCATGGCACAGGACCAATTTGTGCGTAGTACTCGCAACAGGCGTGTGTGTATGACCAATATTGTATGAACCTAAACGAGGTAAAAGGAGTGTGTAGAGATCGTAGCAGGTGGCGTTCCGTGGTTTCTGCCTACCCCCATGGGATAAAGGCGTAATTGTATGTATGTATGTATGTAGGACCAATTTTTATAGTAGTAGAAATCTGTACGAGAAAACCAATACACATGCATGCCTTTTTCCACTTGATCATTAAATTTAGGTATGAATATTTCTTTATGAAGTATTTACTATGAACAATTAATTCCTAAAACAGTTTTTAAAAATTTTCATTTTAACAACATTTTTTTTTAATGAAAAGTTTTATATCTTTTAATTAAAAAATCAATGAATAAAAAAGCTATTGAAGATATTTTAATGAAACTTTCAGGATTCATAGTTCAATAGTTGTACTTTGATATGATATATAAAAGTTCAAATTATTTATTGATTTTCATATTGTTAATTAACTTTTAAGTTAACAAATGAAAATTTCAATGCCTTCTCCCTCAAAAAACAATTTTTTTTTCTCAGTTTTATGCATTAAACATCAAAGTAACAGAATCTGCAAAAAAATTTGACTGCTCGCGATTAGATTGAACAAAAAAAAAAATATTTATGACGACGGGCGGTGAGCGATGTGGGTACGGCGCGCTGCCGCGCGTCATTCACTTACCTTTTAATCTACTCAGTAATTGCAAATAAGAAGCAATACTTTATTTTTCTTATAAAAATAATATTATTTAATGAATAATTTACCGCCGTACCGAGAGCGCTCACCGCCCGTCATAAATAAATTATTTTTTTGTTCAATCTAATCGCGAGCAGTCAAATTTTTTTCCGGATTCTGCTACTTTGATGTTTAATGCATAATACCGAATTTTTTTTTTGTTTTTTGCAGGAGAAGTCATTGAAATTTTCATTTGTTAACTTAAAAGTTAATTAACAATATGAAAATCAATTAATAATTTGAACTTTTATATATCATATCAAAGTACAATATTGAACAATGAATTCTGAAAGTTTCATTAAAATATCTTTAATAGCTTTTAATTCATTGATTTTTAATTAAAAGTCATAAAAATTTTCATTAAAACAAAATAGTGTTAAAATGAAAATTTTCAAAAACTGTTTTAGGAATTAATTGTTCATAGTAAATACTTCATAAAAAAATATTCATACCTAAATGTAACGATCAAGTGGAAAAAGGGGGGTCCACTTGACGTGATATTGCTCATAATAAAATAAAAAATAATAGGGTAACATTCTTGCTCAACTTTGGAAATACTACAGCCATTACGTAGATGCCTAACCTTAAAAGAAAAGAGCGCTATCGTCCATTTTTGGTAGAAAACGATCAAAAATAATTATTTAAAGGTACCAAACGGGCATTAAAGCCATCAATGTTGCACCGAATTAGCATAAAGGTCGACAGTTTGCAACTTAATGAGTACACACGTCGAACGTTTGAGATATCAAACGAGGTCAGCATTGCTCACTGATCGGAATTAATTTGTGTTACGTACTGACAATCTCCTCTTTGCGACCATGAAGGATAATAACAATGGTTAAGAAACCATAACAGTATTAGAAGACCTTGATTTTCTTTCTCTTTGTTTGTCCGTGACTTTCACGTAACTAAAGCCCTATTAGTGTAGAAAGTTTGTTTTTAAATGTCATTCTATTTTCAATGATGAGTTTTTGTTTATTTTGATTAACCAGCCAGGGGCCCGAATCTGCTATGCAATACTGTCAGAATGATCGATCATTGAGCAGTACAAGAGGGAAGGAGCTATATAACCTACATAGCCTGAATTAAATGAATAAATAGATAGCTCCGTCATATAAATAGCCCACCAAAAAAAAAAAAGGTCGATCATTCGGACACAATTATAATAGCAGACTAAGGCCCCTGATGCTTGGTCAAACCCCAGTTACAACCAGGTGATTATTTTTTATCATCTGCCTAAACCCAACTACGTTGAGTTCGGCTTCCAGTCTTTCTATATGAAGCTGAATACCAGTAATTTAAATGTAGCGGCTAGCGATCTGACCTCAACAACCAGTAACTGGGTAATACCTCTTGGTAAGACTGCTTGTTTAGACTTTCGGGATTCTGACAACCTTTAATGAAATACATGCAAGACCAACGGCGTAACGTGCTTGCAAAGACACGGAGGGGTCTTGATTTATAAAGATCCACAGACCAACCGCGGCAAGCGTAACTTAACCTGATCAATCGACTCGTACGGCTATTATTATTTAGCCAGAAGCCCCTATAGCTGTAGTTATTACAGCGACAAATGAGGTTTGATCTGATATTGGAAGGCAAAGGAATTTAACTAAGAATCCCATACTGACTAGTATACAAATGGATACTCAACTCAATCGAATGCCTTACCAAGTTCACATAAAACGTAAAGAGCTTTATTAACTATTCAACGCTTAGGAATATTATGTAAGCCAATAAGCACCTTCACATGATAGCTATATAAATATACAGTGAAGACTGTTTGCTCTTGAATACGAGAAGAGAAACTCATGATGTAATTGATGAAGAAACTGTTCATAGCGATTGCTTATGAGAGCGCCCAATATAAGTGGGTAAAGAAAAACTTTCCGCTTTCCACCCAAGACGCCGGAAAGGTCAAGTTCCTGATCAATAAAACGGTGTTAGCTGTCGTAATCCTTCAACAAAAATAACATCAAACAATCACAGAAGATATTGTTCCCTGATTTGAAGGTGAGTTAAATTTAGACACGTCAACAATATGACCAATAAGAAACGTTGAAATTAGATTTGAGTAAAAAGAACGGACGAAAATATCCACTTGATGCATCAGAGCGAAGCTAACAAAACCATTAGGGACGGTTAACGAAAAGGGGCATACCAGGCTATCTTTAGATGCGACTGAGCAATAAATATCGCATAGATCCGAAGGTCGCGGTACACAAAATCGAATAAGACTATCGTATTCACAAAGACTTTCACGAAGACTTTGGAGTTTTTCGCTAAGACAATTGTCCATGAACATTTTTTTCCCCAATCGTAACGGATTCGTAACACCTTGATCTTAATTTTGCGTTTTTAACATTTATTCGCAGACTGTTACTTAAGTAGTTGAATGTTTGATACTAAATAAACTTGACATACTTAAATTACTCCAATTTTTGTTGAGTTTATCTTCAGGCCCACAATGTTCTAAGATGACAAGGTTGCTCATAATGTCCTTAAACACAAAGTTGATATGGGACTCAAAATATTGGAGACAGTATCTTAATTCCTGACCTTTAAATAAGATAAGATACTTAAATCTACGTATTTATATACCCTCGTACCAACCGTAATAAACTTTATTCATAAGGCCCTTGGATATTCAAACGGTACACGTCAAAGGTCGTTTATTCCGTTTAAGATAAAGTTTTTACCTGGCAAAACAAACAAAATATCTCATTCGAAACGTAGGCAACCTTTTATTTATAACAATGAAGACTAAATTGGGAAACTTCATGTTTGATTAGAAAAGTAAACAATTAAAAATTGTTTAACTGATTATCTGTTGTTTTTCTTATGATAAACAATTCAATTCATTTTCGAGATACAGATGACTTTATCAGCAGTATTTTGCACACATTGGATTTTATAGCTTGCCAATAAAGATAGCTCAAGACCGCTATCAAAGTACTACTCATTATAAAATCATTGACCTACGGATATTGAAATAAGCTGTCCTCTGAGACAAAGTCGTCGGCGATTTAAAAACGGTAATGACAAACAAATCACAGCGTGTACACCATTAACGTTCATTACAAGAACTTTTCCTTAGAAATCGTTTCTTGAACGAAAGAGAAAGTTGAATAAAAATGGCAATACTTTCATTTGCCTACCAGTCATAGTAAATTTTCTTGAAAGGTAAGAGAAACGCAAATCATTCGTGAACGAAACATTCAGCGAATTTATGGTTTAATATCGATAAACTTATCTTTTTAATGATACCATAAAAAGCTGAATGGAATATTATTGCATGTTAATAAGTAGAATGCTGTTCCATAATGACGTCCAAGGACTGATTAGGACAGAAATTGGGAAATGTAAGTAACTAACTATGTCCCAAACTGCCAGTATGGCAATTTGGGACAACATAATCTATACTGTCATAGGTCACAGCCTTACAAAGTAAGGGCGGCTCGGTACTTCTATACATTTATAAAACGTCGCTTTTGTGACCTCTTAGATCTTTCAAACTACACAATAGACTTCGATAAGGTTTGAATCATCACTTAGAGCATTTATTTTGAAAGGTTTACGTGTACGCATTTATATCTCGATGTTTTAACAAGTTACCATTGCTAGGACCGCTAGTTTATCACTACACAATCTGACTAAAATATTCACCTGAGCTGTATAAGGTCTCCAAGCTCAGCGGGCAGCGATCTCAGCTTGTTGTTAGAAATATCGAGGGTGTGCAAGTTCGCTAGCTGATTGATGTCCGTCGGGATCCTCTGTAGCGAGTTGTCGTTGAGGTAGAGCGCCGTCAGGTGCGTCAGTTGGAACAGTTGGGGCGCTAAGGCGCGCACACCTCCTGTTACCTGGAAATGATTTATTGGTTTTTAGAGTATGAATCTTTTATCTATACTAACATCATGAACCTGAAGAGATTGTTTGGCTGAGCTAATCGCTAATCTCAGGAACTATTGGTTCGAATTGAAACATTGTTCGGCTATAAAACTACACGCTGGAACCCTTAGGAACCGATGTAAAAGTCACGAATACGAAGTACTCGCACGGGCAGGCGATTGGATGCAACGGGGTTGGTCGAAGAAACAAGAAATTTGACGTCTATCTAATACGCTTTTCGTGTGTCTGTGACCCCGTATTTCTCCTTAAATACACAACAGATTTTGATGCGGTTTTCACCTTCATTTAGACAATTTATTCCGGAAGTTTTATGTGAACAGTATATCGATATTAAACTTAGACATAATAAAGAAATAGTCTATCATGTATCAAGTCATAAAAACCTCGAGAAGCAGGGTCGGTCGCCAGTTAATGATACAGACATAAATAGAATACAGTATAGTTGGAAAGGTTGTGAAGTTCAGGCAATATGAACTTCCCAGTGCAGCCCTCATTCTCCATACCTCATCTGGTTAGATAAGGTATGGAGAATTAAATAGTTACGCTTATTCTACTGGAAAGTTTAGAATGGTTTTTATTCGAATCATCTCGCTGTATTTTTTTAATAATCTAGATTCTTATTATAAATGAAGAAAAAATCATTGCATGCAATCTTGTATGGATTTGGTTAGCAATCACTCTCGCGCAATGTTTCATGACGACAAGTTAAGGAAAACTTTTATACATGTTGCGTAGGCGCAACTTGACACTATTACATACATAGAAGTATAAAATGTCAGTGTCTGTATGTTTGTATTGTATGTACTTGACAGCAAACAAAGAATTAACCTTTACAAAATGTTAAATTTAGCCTAAAAGGATAAATTAAATCTTTTATTGAGGTCAGCAAGTGAACAGGCGCTGATTTACCTTAAATAGTTGGATAATTTAAATCTTCAATGCTATGAAAATTAAAGCTATCAATCTGCTTGATCTAAAACGGTCCATAAACTTATATGAATAAATTACTTAGTTATTAAAATCATTACATCCTTAAATTAAATGAAACTGAATGATTATTAAAAAAATAAATAAACGTGTTGGGTATTAAGACTTTAAAAGGCTGGTTACGAAAGTTGGCGATTTCGCTGATTTACTTGATTTTAATAGACGTGTTTTTACAGTTAAAATACTGCATTCCCATCAGTTTTAATACACAACTTCGATTCAGTTATTATCTAATTAATGAGCTCCTTTTTTATTTTTGTCGACAAGTACCCATAGATAGGTAATGCGAGATTCCGGTTATTTTGAAAGATGTTTTTATATTTTATTTTTTCGGGAAATGGATTGATCTTTGAACTGAAGTTTATTTCTGTCGTTTTAATTTTATGAACTTGACTTGATTTGACAAAAACATAAAATGATAAAAAAGTAGCGTAATCACTCGATCAAAATTGAAATGATCTTTCATGCACTGAATGCACCATGCATTAAAACTTACAGAAACACAGTATTTTAATTGTTAAAATACGTCTCTAAAATCACGTTAATCAACAAAATCTGAAAAATTTCGTGTATGTTTAAATATTCTGGACAATCAAAGCTTCACCACAAGTTTATCCAAGGGCAAAATAATTACATGTAAATTGACCGACATCCTTCCTTTTCTGATAATGACTCAGAATTTCGTAAGGACGTTTTTAAAACGAGAACCTGGCGTAGTCGTTAGGTGAAAAGGGTTAAGAACGCGGCGCCCTAAACTCGCAACCACGAGCCGACGACAAGGGCAAAACTCGATCGGAATATTGCTATCTCTGTTTGACAATAGAAGGCCAATGCTGACGCGGTGTGCAGCCGTGTGTGAGTGAGTAATAGTACCTACCCTTCATTCATAACGACTCGACGCATTTTTATTTACTTGTAATTAGGTATGTTCGTTATTTGCTTTATTTTTGTTGACTGCTTTGGGGAATCGTTAGTAAATGTACAGACTAGTAATGCGTTTTGTGGAATTTTCTTTACAATGTCCATATCTCAAATTATTACAATATCTCGAGATCTAGGGCTTACATACCTTTCCTAACTTGGTACTTGTAAACCAATGTATAATTATACTGTTTGTGTTCTTCAATAAATAAATACATGAACGTTGTGAGTCCAATAACCCGATTAGTTTTATTACCTCATAATACGCAATGTATCGTTACCGCGCCAAATAGTGAACGGCAGCGCAGCGAGCCTTCGGCCGTTAGGCAGAAAATGAACAGTTGATGGCGGCGGCACACGGCGCAAAAATTGTCACACGCACGCTGCGTAAATATAAATGATAGGGATGTTTATTATTATTGCCTTCATTTATTTTAAGCCTATTTATGTTTGTTCATTCCCTTTGGAGTCAAATCAAATACAAATCACATCACAGGAGTGGTCTCAACTTTAAAAAAACCGGCCAAGTGCGAGTCGGACTCGCGCACCGAGGGTTCCGTACAAACCTGTAGGTATTCACGGTTTATGCATAAGGCTTGTGTTTATGAAATTAAATCCTATTTTTTTAATTTTTATATTTGAGTTGATTGAATGAAAGGTAAATTGCGGTTTACGATTTATGACGTATAAAAAAAAAACTACTTACTAGATCTTGTTCAAACTAATTTTCGTTGGAAGTTTAAGTATATAGCAATGTACATCATATATTTTTTTTAGTTTTATCATTCTCTTATTTTAGAAGTTACAGGGGGGGGGGGGGGACACACATTTTACCACTTTGGGAGTGTCTCTCGCGCAAACTATACAGTTTAGAAAAAAATGATATTAGAAACCTCAATATCATTTTTAAAGACCTATCCATAGATACCCCACACGTATGGGTACGATGAAACATTTTTTTTTGAGTTTCAGTTCTATGTATGGGGAACCCCAAAATTTATTGTTTTTTTTCTATTTTTGTGTAAAAATCTTAATGCGGTTTACAGAATACATCTACTTACCAAGTTTCAACAACATAGCTCTTATAGTTTCGGAAAAAAATGGCTGTGACATACACGGACAGACAGACAGACAGACATGACGAATCTATAAGGGTTCCGTTTTTTGCCATTTGGCAACGGAACCCTAAAAACGAAGGCTTTTTCTGTCATATTTACGTAAATAAGTATTCTTTTTACCAATTTAAAAAAATGTTATCACTACATAATATAAAACAAAGTTCCCCGCCGCGTCTGTCTGTCTACTTGCGAAGACCTCAAAAAATGTTGAACAGATTTTCATGCGGTTTTCACCAATAGATAGAGTGTTTTATGAGGAAGTTTTAGATGCATTTTCCAGCCTCCACGCGGGCGAAGCCACCGGCAAACTTAACTACTTATAAATCTATATACTATATAATATTATAAAGCTGAGGAGTTTGTTTGTTTGTTTGAACGCGTTAATCTCAGGATCTACTGGTCCGAATTGAAAAAATCTTTTTGTGTTGGGTAGCCTACTTATCGAGGAAGGTTATAGGCTATATAACATCACGCTACAACCAAGAGGAGCGGAGCAGTAATGAAAAATGTTGCAAAAACGGAGAAAAAGCACACGGGTAGGCGATTTTCCCCGTTTTTTGCAACATTTCGGGGAAACAAGAAATTGAACGGGGACGAAGTCGCGGGCAGAAGCTATAATGAATAAATGTCACTAAGAGTGTTACGCAAAATATTAGTAACAGACAAATATTCCAATAGTTTCTACATATTTACGCGATGTGCAGATATAAAAGAGGATAAGTAAAAAACAAGGACTTTTAAGTAAAATTTATTTGTAATGTTCTTACACGTTACTCCCCTGACGAAAAAACCTTATAAAATAAAAATCACTGACTTCCGAAATTAAAGTTATTTTTCACTTGTAGTGTTTTTTGGCGATATAATAAAGTATGCACCAAGCCGGTGTAGAAGAAAAAAAAAATTGCCATTGCTAATGGTAATTTGGATCCTGACGGCATTCCTTATATTACAGTTGTAGTAGACGGTTTATGGGCTAAACGATCGTATAGGACTAATTATAACTCTTTATCTAGAGTATCGTGCATAATCGGTTTTGAAACTAAAAAAATCTTATTTTAGGGCATCAGGAATGCATATTGTTGCGTATGTGCTTTAGCTAAAAATAAAAATACAGATCCGAAAGTTCACCGTTGCTTTAAAAATTGGTCGAAAAGCTCGACGGCTATGGAAGCAGATGGCATTGTAGAGGGATTCAAATGTAGCATTGAAATGCATCAATTAAGATATAAAACGATGATCGGTGATGGTGATAGTAGCGTTACTAGCGCTCTCAACGAATCTTTGCCGTACGGACACTGCACTACCATTAAAAAAATTGAATGTAGCAATCATTTGCTACGAAATTATTGCTCAAAATTAAAAAAATCTCGTTAAAAAGACAGAAAATAAATTGGGTTTGGTCCCAATAAAACTAAGAAAAACCCTGGATATGAATATTTTGAGAAAAGCTATAAAAGGGGCCGTCGATTATACGACGAAACTTCCAAATATGACCACGACCCAAAAAATTAATAGTTTAAAACAAGATTTACTAAATAGCCCATGTCATGTGTTTAGTGATCACGAAAACTGTAAACCTTATTTATAAAAATTGTAATAAATGTGCTTACGTAATACTTGAACGGTCCCTTACCAAGGAAGAGGTCAGATCTTACACATCATATTCGACCACTATATGGGTTGCTCATTTTTTTTAATAACCGGATCACAGATGGATTTAGAATCTTGAAGTGATCTATGGTAATTGGTAACAGTTTCCGCGTCGATGTACAGCTGACTCTCTGTATAGGTATGCGATGCTTCGCTAGTAGGGGCATGGCGAGGTATAAAATAACTTTGTGCCTTCACGATGGCCGCGATGGCGGCATGTTTACTTTCGGTGACAAACGCGCTCCTACTGTATGAACTCTGCACATAACTACACCACTCGCGCATCCATAGCTTCCATCCATAACACGCACCCTTCCATGTAAAAACAGAGCTTAGTTGAACCCGTCTCCACCAGTACTACTTATGGGGGCCAATGAATATGATTGGTGAATATCAAACGCATCCATGGCAACGTAGCATAGCACATCTCTGGTGGAAAAGCAAACTAAGTCTGAGGACAGTCCTTGAGATAATTACCTACGCCCGGTCGGTGACATGAGAAAAGAAAGGGAAGAAATAAAAGCTGATAGGTACCTACCTATAAAGCTTTGTTTGTTCCGTCCCTACATATCTACCTAGATAGGTAGGTAAATACACTTATACAAAACTAGCTGACCGTACAGACGTTGTCCTGTTTCCTAGAACTCGATAGCAGCACCACCTACCGGGTCCAATAGTTAATCTAAACCATCCAGGGTGCCACCCAAACACATACAAAAAAGTTCATTCAAATCGGTCCAGCCGTTTAGAAGGTTCAGTTACAACGAAAAGTGGCATAGATTTTTATTTAAATAGACTAGCTGACCCAGCAAACGTTGTTTTGCCGGGTGAAAAAAAGTGAAAATTTAAAGATGTATGTATTTTTGTATGTTGTATCATAAAAAAATAGAAATTAAAAATTTTGTCTAAAAAATAAAAATAAAAATTTAGGGGTGGACTACCCCTAACATTTAGGGGGATGAAAAATAGATGTTGGCCGATTCTCATAGATAGGTACCGGATAAGCACAAAAAATTTCATCAAAATCGGTCAAGCCGTTTCGGAGGAGTATGGCAACGAAAACTGTAACGAGAATTTTATATATTAGATATACTTAGTTAGGTATACTTACTACTAACTCGGACCACAAAAAAATCTTTATTTTATTGGGCCGAGGTTAAAATAGTGTAAGTATTTGTACCTTGTGGTGCCGGACGTAAAGAATAACACCACCCCGTTTCTTCCCGTGGGTGTCGTAAAAGGCGACTAAGGGACTTACTAGGGAATGGGCAGCAGCGTTCTCGATGCATTTTACCACCATACTGCGATCGCCAACCCGCCTGCCAATCGTGGCGATTATGGCAAAGCCCCCCAAATTGGGAGAGGCCTAAGTCCAGCAGTGGACGTCTTACGGTTGAAATGATGATGATGAATGAATGATGATGAATGAATGATGATGAATTAGTAGCCAAGAAAATATTAGGCAGGTAACTTATAATATCTGTGAGACACATCCCAACGTTCGGAGTCCATGTTGGCAGCCAAACCGAATCGTAAACAATAAATCCAGGTCCGTAAACAAAGCAAAGTTCGTCAGAATGTAGAGTACTCGATACCAAGTCACAAGAAAAATCAAAATCCAAGTTCATAGCATAGGTCAATAATATTGTCAGAAATATCACAATACAATTGAAAAACAAATAAAAGTATGCTCCGCACCGTAAGGCAATCGTCTCGCACTGACAACAAACACCCCGAGTGAACTTCCCGCTACCCAAAATGCATGTTGCGTTAGTGTGAATCTATGTCCGAGCGATACACAACACACCCACCGCGAGCCGTACGCAACCGTGCACACATTGACATTTTTGTGAGACGCGATAGCACTATTAGCTATTGAAAATGTATGATAATTTGGCTGTGTTCCGTAATACCAAAAATGATGAATGAAAACTTAATGATTTTTAAATTGGTTTTCGTGTTTTAGTATCTTGATAATATAAGCTGTGTTATGGATAAAACATTATTACAGATATTGTTGTTTTTAATGCAGAAAAAACAAAAAGAAAACATGTCATTTATGTTGTAAAAATGTGCGAAATGCAATTCGCTCAAACTTCGTTTTAGCTCAGTTTTTTTTTAAAAAAACGTCACCATAACCTAGATAAATACTGTCTAAAGCCGAATATCATCTTAAAATGGTGGAAATATGCTCCAATTGCAAATGATTTTGGTATTACGTTTGTATGGACAGATTGACCGTCGCCGGCCCCTTAAGTACTTGGCATAAGGGTACCGAAAAGGTTCACTCAAGGGAGGTACACCTAGTACGAGCTTCAGTAAAGGCTATTCTAGTAAAGGAACCTCCTGTAAATAAAAATATACGAGTGGGATGTTTGTAATACGAGTAGGGATGTTTGTATCTTGTTCTTTAGAAAATAAATTCATATTATAGTGATATAAAATGTGGGGAAATTTTCGAGGATGAATATAGATTGTTATCAGAGTTACGGAAGACCCAAGAAACGATGGATGGACTGTCTGAAAGATTGTGTAGTTAGAAAAGTAACTAATGAGATAACTCCTGAGTAATGGAGTAGGCGAAAACTACGTAACGCTTACATATTCCTTTCACCTCGTTTACGTTCATACGCTGACACGGTTGCGAGTATTACGCACCTGACCTTTCTGAAGAACATCACCAACAAGGTGTATAGGTCCTCCAGGGCGTCCCCTTCCGACGTTTCCCCTCACATTTGCTTTGTAGATACATTGCTTAGTCGCCCTTCATTCATCCTTTCAACATGATCAAACCATCTAAGCATACTCCTTTCAATTTTTGTACATCTTATTTTAAATCGCACCTTTGTCTTATCACATCATTCCTCAGCCTTTCATTCAAAGCCACCCACACCCATGGTAAAAAAGCGTGAGTTTATGTATGTATGTAATTGAGAAGTATGGGAGAAGATATATTTTGTGACGACCCATAATAAATTGAACTTAGGGCAAGAAAATTATCGGTGATAGTCTTTTCAGTTAGAAATTATACTATTAGATGACTTTTAGAAAGTTTTTGTGAATTTTCTTTTTTTTTTCTTTTATTTTGATTTAGTATTATCATAGATGCGGAAGGCGGAGGACAGGGTGTTGTGGCGCAACATAGGAGAGGCCTATGGCCAGCAGTGGGACTGCGATAGGCTGAGTTGATTGATTGAAGCATTGTCATCAGCCACATTCATATTACTTAAATAGCTGAGTACTATAAAATAGGGGAGTTTGTTCCGCCACTTCTTCCCAGCTAAAGCACTAGGAAGTGTCGAAGGGCGGGCGTTTTGGGGGGACTGTCGTGTGTAACTTTGACGTTCAAAAAGAGCTGACTCTCAGCCTAGTTTGAATAAATGACTTTTGATTTAGAGTATGAATCACATAATACACGATAAGATTTTATTGGAGTGCAATAGAAGAGCCTCACTAAGTGATGATACTTAAGTACGTCCTAACATTCTGGAGGGTCCCTATATCTGCCTTGCTGACTAGCTTATCTTTAATATGAGCTATTCTGAAATATATAATCGTGCTGTCTGGAGCCAGTAAGTGATTCAGTATGTCGTGTGAGTTTACAATCGAGATTAATATTAAAAATGCGAAAATTGGCCCGTTTGGTACTCGATCATGCCTAAACGACTGTATGCATTTTGATGTAGACCCAGTAGAACCCTGGACTTCCCTAGCGTATACGATTCATCCCAGTGGGATGAAATATTAACCCGCACTGGCTCCGCGTGGTGGATTATGGCGTCTCACCGAGAGGAGGCCTGTGTCCCAGCAGTGGGAACATTAGGGGCTGCGGATGTGTGTGTGGATGAAATATTTAACTATTGACGTGTATTTAAACATGCTCTTGCCCAAAATTGAATATGTAACAAAGCACCATTGTTGTTGTTTAGTGTTAGTGAAAACGGGAATTAGCATAGACGCTGTGCATACGTAACTTAGGCCATTAAAGAAAAAAAAAGAAAAAGATATAAAGGGTAAAGGGTAAGGGGTAAGGGGGGGGGATTAAAGAATGTCACTCAAAACTCAAGCATTACTTAAAACTTGATTCAAGCCATTTGATTGGTTGAAGCTAGTTTTAAGTAATGCTTGCGTATTGAGTGAGGTTCTGTAACACGGGCCTGAGTACTGCAATTTGTCTTAGTAAAGTAAGTGTCTCATCATTTCATTATTGTTTTATGAATTTTCAAGTTCATAATAATTCAATAATGAGTAGCTTACTTAGACAAAGTCTACTAACTTTACTTATTAGTCAGCCCGGCCTTTTCCTAACTACATTTCTGGAATCCTTATTTACTAGCAACTGAGATTATTAAATGGTCATAAATTCAAACTTGGAATAATAATGACACAAAAATTATCTATACGTCCTCATTATGTTTATGTTTTAGGCTTTATACCGCACATAGAATTGCATGGTGCATTGATTAAGGAATCCAGGAGTGGATTGGGGATGGCTTCCAGTCTGACCGGATGCAGCTGCATACCAGAATTTTGATTCATGCTAGTATAGTAACTATGATAAAACAATTACCTCAAGCGTGGTCCAGCCACCGCGGCGGCCAGACGCCCGCTCCGCTTCCGACATGATGTGATAAGTGCGCCCGCTAGCGCTCTCATGCTTGTCTTTGTTGCGAGACATTCTGTCACCTGCAAGTGAATGAGGTTGTTATCATTGAGGATATTATGTTGGCAATAATCTACTTTCAATCAACAAAAGAGGTATGTAACCAGATATTCAAATATAACTGTTTCAAAGTAGCATTCAGAGCCATGATACTTTAACGAATGTTCAGTATGCATGTTGCTATCGGGCTAATATTTTTATTCCAGACCAATAGTGACTATTATTTTTGAAACTAAGTTGTTGGTGTGTTCAGTACCTAAATCTTTCACTGAGAGTGGGATAAACTGTTAGAGGATTAGGTCAATTATAATACCAAGCAAATAATAATGTTAATTTTATTGGCTAGCTATTTATCTTTTGTTGATTGTACAATAAATTACATAGATTAGAGAGGTCATTGGATTTTTTTTTTTATGTAGGTAAATCTCTCTTCAAATGTACAAACAACATTGGTTTTTCAACAAGTTTACACTAATAATTACAACTAGCAATACAATATAAATGATGAAACTTACAGTTCATACATAATTATTTAAATTTGAGCTAAATTAAACACATACGGGATTTTAATAATCAATTGAAGAAAGTAATATTTCATTGCATGTACTTTCCTGATTACAGCTGCATACTTCATGCATGTTACAAATGAAAATTACTGGAATACATTATGTTTAGTAAACAATATGATTCTGTTAATACTATTTTTAGAGAACTTTTTACTAGAGAATGGGCAGCAGCATTCTCTATGCATTTTACCACCATACTGCGCTCGCCAACCCGCCTGCCAAGCGTGGCGATTATGGCAAAGCCCCTCAAATTGGGGGAGGCCTATGTCCAGCAGTGGACGTCTTATGGCTGAAATGATGATGATGAATACTATTTTTATGGTTCTTGCAAACCCAAGCAATTTTAAACTGAGTATTGCAGCAGAATCAAGTACCTAAATATTAAAATAAACAAAATATCCCTTATATTATTCCAGATATTTAAATTGTTAAATCTATATAGGAAACCAAGTCCTGGAAAGTGATTATTTGTGTCCGTGAAAATAAAAATCTGTTCTTGTCAGACCTGTGAGTATAGTGACTCATTTTTAATACATTAATCAAACCAACACAAGTGTTTGTAGGACAACCCAAGAACGTTAATATAAAATAAAGCACAAAACTGCTTAACCAGGATATTTAGATGATAATTGGACTAAAACATATGCTAAAGATTTATGGAAAATCATTTAAATATACACCAAAATAGCACCCAGGGCACAAAATCTTGAACAATGATTATTTTCATGTAAGTAGGTCAATTTCTAATCTATTCAAGTTGGATCTAAAATTGCAGTTCTGAATAGAAAATGTTTTTGTTTCTTTTGTGTTAAACATGTTTGGTTAGGTTTTATTGCCTATAGAACTGATAATGAGAAATTGAGTTCTGTTAGCACATAATGTTTTTTCTGCTTTTTTATTTTGTCTAATGTGTACACACGTGACTTAGGACCTATAATAGGATAGGACGCTGACCTTAGGGGATGCCCAAGTTTAATGTAGGCTGAAATACATTCTTTGCTTTATTGCACACTCATACCAGCGTTATTGATAGGTTTACCTAGCGAACATTGGTCAAATATCCTATATAGTATGAGAATAATTCAGTGGCTCTCTCTATGTACTATCTAATAACAGTTGTGAGAATGAAAAAGATATGTGGAGTTGGGCACCATCAGCATAGTACACCATTATATCAGTATCATAATTTTATTTAGGTAGAACAGGCTGGTGTCCGCAACTCCCAAGTCTGAGCGCGTATTTTGCGTACGGATAATTTTATTTATTAGTTATATTATAACAGAACCATATTGATATTATTATAACACCTCAAATAGAAGACTTTCCAAAATAGTTCTATGCAATTTCTTCATATTCATTTCTAGTTCTGCAGTGTGTAGTTCACACAGTCTGTTATCAGAGAGGTATATCCGAGATACAGGTTCTTTACGTGGTTTGGCTACAGATGATTCCATTTTATATCATTTTTATAATAGCCTGCAATTTTTTATGCAAAATGTTTGTCGTAATGCTAATATTATTGATGTCAATAAATAAATTAGTTAGTAGTATTGTGTTTCCATTATTGTTTTATCAATTTAACCCAATTTCTAATGATAGAAATTATCATTAGGATATAAATGTATAACTTTTTGTATCCTCTATTCTAGTATATCCTCTATACTTTACAATGAAGATATGTATGTACATGATAGATATAAGCATGTATATTAAGAAGTTTAGTTAGTTAGAGGCTAACTAAACAAAACTTGTGTTTTCACACTACTTTAACAGAAAGACGTAAACATATATATAGTGACCAATAATAGCTACAAGGAAATTACATGTCATGAAGAGTAAGCTATTTTACATTTAAATTACAACAAATGTTACTCAACAAGGTGACAAAACTAAAACTGCAATGGTTTTTCTGAAACGTTGACCAACACTTCTGTTAAAACAATCCTTATTTCATACTTATCTACGTAAACACTGATACAATTGTTTTCATACAATATGGACTCGAATCTATACAATATAGGGGTACACAGTGATAAAAATGTACCTTTATAACACCGCGAGGGGTCATTAGGTGTGATAGAACGACTTTTTTCGATAAATTATCTTCTTTCGAAAAATAAGGACAATACAAGTCCATAACCTCCGTAGTACGGCGGATAAACCTAAAGAATACAGTTATTACACTTGCTTAATAGGCTCTTAACAACGAAACAAGGCCTATTTCCTGGAAAAAGTACTGATTTAATTCATTATTTCGACGATTATTGTGTAAATGCGTAGCATCTTTGTGTACAGCTGACATGAAAGAGATGAATCGACTCGGACCGTAGTTGAGTCCCCAAGCGCCAATTCATTATTCACACTTCCAACCACTTTACTTACAAAATTACTGAACAACCAATATATACACACCTTCATCTACTCCTTAAAACCTTTTACTTCAATTAGGATTATAGTTATGGGAAATAATTCACTGTAAACAGACAATAGGACACTCTTGACAAACAACCACATCAAACGTCCATTTACCGACTGCAGCGACAATCGACATTAGCGGCGGATTCTAGAACTTTAGTTTGTGTTGTGGCGACCATAGATAAAGTATTATCTTTGACGCAAAACACAATATTTTCTTTCTTCGAAAGGTCAACTTTATGTATTGTGAAGTTGATAATTTCAAGGGGTATTATTTAAGAGCTACTGAAGCTCTTTTTTCAATTAACTTCATAATAAATTACTAATCCACGGCACTTTAGCGATGGTTTGGTCAGTAGGAGTAGGAACTGTTATTAAAATCGTGGAGGATTTAAGGCATTTCAATAAAATAATTGTAAGCATTTCAATGTAAGACTGTGGGTATCACATATCTGCCGCTGTTTGATGCCACCGTAACCGTAACATTACAGGGCTGCCAGTAGCGCCAACTTATTTTAAACTGCCGTCTCTCTGAAATTATACAAAATCGAATTTCATCATACAAACCAACCAAACTATTCAGCAATAGTACATAACAAATATTTATTATTACGGTTTCATTCTAATAATATAATGTTTGGACTTTAAATGAGACCACGACCTCTGAGTTTGTTTCGGCGTTTCTTCTCAGGCAACAGTCAGCTCGGAAATGGCGGTGCCATCTAGTTTTTAAAACATTGAATGATGACGTGAATAAGATCTACTTAAGGTTCTCCCGTGCGGTGCCGGACGTAAAGAATAGCACCATCCTATTTCTTCCCGTGGGTGTCGTAAGAGGCGACTAAGGGACTTACTAGAGAATGGGCAGCAGCGTTCTTTATGCATTTTATCACCATACTGCGATCGCCAATCCACCTGCCAAGCGTGGCGGTTATGGCAAAGCCCCCCAAAGTGGGGGAGGTCTATGTCCTGCAGTGGACGTCTTTCGACTGATATGATGCGGGCTAGCGCGCACTGCCTTGTGGTGCGTTTATTCTACCGCACGGTAAAATAAACGCAGTCACGGGTCCGAGCACTGCGGCGAAAAAAACGCACGTTTTGTCATTCGAGTTACAACCACAGAACATATATACTCTAGGGAGGTTACAACTGTCGAGCCCACACTACACGTCGTCGTTATGGACTACCATACAAGAGCCGCTATCTGCATATGTCTACACTAATATTATAAAGCTGAAGGGTTTGTTTATTTGAACGCACTAATCTCAAGAACTACTGAAAAATTAATGAATGTTTGGTAGCCCATTTATCGAGGAAGGCCTTAGACTATGTAACATCACGCTGCGGCCAATAGGAGCAGAGCATCAATGAGAAAATGTTGCAAAAACGGAGGAAAGTTATTCCTTTTAAGAGGTGCGCTGCGTAAACGGTTACAATAACGTAACAATTGTCTAAGATGAAATTGTTCCTATTGAAAAATTCTAGAAAAAAGTTCATGATAGCATATGTCTATCTCTTAAGGTTGGCTCACTACAACGTTTTTAACTAAAATCAAATCATAAAGCTGACGAGGGGAGTCGGGGCTGCAAGAAATTTAATGCGGGCAGAAGCTAGTCTGTTTGTTAAGAATTGCTGGTCCTGAAATTCTGCGATTGACTCTCGCACCGCCGCCGCCGTCGCCGGACAAACGCCAAGTAACGACATATCTGTGTCGCAACCCAACAGCAACTGAGCGTGTCTCAATGCGTTTATTTCACTACAGTGCGCGGTACCTCTTAGAACTCTATGCGATACAAAAAAATTGCGGTAGAATCACCGCAGCAGCGATGTCTCTACCGCATGCGTTTATTTCACCGCAGTGCGCGCACTTCTATGACATTTCAGACTTCACAAATTATGCGGTAGCAAAATGCATGGCAGTGCGCGCTAGGCCTTACAGAAATAAACATTTCGTTTACTCATTTTGACGGACCTTTTATAGGGAATAAGGCCTTGTCCGCACTGCGAAATTTTTCCGCGCGAATTTTTTCCCGCAATTCTGTAACACATTGAATCTTAGACGAGTATCTGCACTCGCGATTAAAAATTCGCGCGGAAAAATCTGTAATTTGATGCAAATTGAACGCGATTGCGGTGCGGACTTATTTCCGTGCGATTTTATTGCCGCAGTGCGGACAAAGCCTAACCATCTTATTTTTATTGCTTGTTCTATATGCTTAATTTCAAACCATCAAAAAGCCATAAGGAAAAATGCGCCTACGCTCTGAACCAGAATTCCTAATCAACGAAATCAAGCTGATGCTTGCCTGTGTTTATACATATAAGGAGAAAATACGAAATATTGTAATATGTTTATTTTAGATTATGTGCAGTTTTTTTTATGGCTCCAAATTATAATACGTATGTAAATTGCTTAATAAGTAACGTAATACATTACAGTATACACCTACTGAATAAAATTGTATGCTTCCTATTGTTAAGTGTAGGTACTTGTTTCATTTTAAATTAAAATTTTAAATGAACTTTGTTCTTTCAACATGAAACGCGCGATGAACTGTACGAACCATTTAGGTAAATCAAATCGCAGTAACACGGAATTCACTAGGGAAAACTGTTCAAATTTCTTCTTGTTTTTCTTTAATTTTAGTGAAAATGGTTGAAGTTAGTAAGTTTATGGTTCAAAAAAATAGTGAAATGGCTCGATATACATGTGCACAACTTGTGCATCCATGGACAAATAGCTGCAGAGATGCATTTTTCAGCATGCTGTGGGCCTGTGGGAAAGGATCCGTAATATTTTATACATCATACTTAGGATTATTTACAGTGAGTACAATTTATTTAAAACTAGCTTCTGCCCGCGACTTCGTCCACGTCAAATTTTTGTTCCCCTGACCCTTCCCGTCGCATCGATTTGCCTGCTAGTTTTCGTCCATTTTTCGTTGCTGCTCGCTCCTTTTGAGTTATAGTGAGTCAACTTTAAAAGATAGACATATGCTCTCGCGGATTTTTTTTTAGAACTTTTTAAAAGGAACAATGAGGATCAATTCGACAAAAGGATATAGCAATTTTGAATACTACATCGAATACAATATAAATATCTGAGTCCATTTCTTTTTGAATCACTCAAATCCATCGAGAAATTACGAAGTTATTAAACTTTAAAAAAAGGGAGTTTTAAAACACACGCCGCGCGCGCGAAACTGCTGATGACGTCACAAGGCTCGATCGCCCGCCACGCGCCGCACTGCTTTGTTATGATTTATAGATATTGGTAGATAGGAAACATGGAAGTCGGATTTACCCAAGGCCCAGTCGGACAATCTCGCGAAGATTGATTCGTTTATGGTTGAAAATTAAAAAAAAAAAAAATATTCCAGTGCACAGGTAGGTGTACTACGTTTTAGAATGTTTTGATTTGGCAGGCAGGTACCTTTTTCGTGTTTCTACAATGTGTAGGCACCTCTCTACCTATTTTAAATAATATTTCTTACTAGCTTCTGCTCGCGACTTCGTCCGCGTAAAATTTCCTGCTCCCCCAACCCATCCCGTCGCGTCGAATCGCCTGCCCGTGCGAGGTCTTTGTATGCGTGACGTTTTCTTTGTGCTCGGCTCCTAAGGGTCTTTGCGTGACCTTATATAATATATAGTCTATAGCCTTCCTCGATAAATGGGCTATGCAACACTAAACGTACAACTCTTCAGCTTTTACTTGGGTGTGCTACGCAATGAATTTTTTGAGAGACCAAGGCGCGCGCAATGGACGTGTTTTATATGGAATTTTTCACATTTTCTTCGAAAAATAAAAAAAAATATTACCCAGGTGTTGAAATTTATATGTGAGGGGGTTACAAAGGGGGTCGAAAATTTCATTATTTTTGCGATAGGAAACGCCATTTTCGAGATATAAGCAAAAGAAAAGGAAAACAAAAATACAGTACTGTTTTTGCACATGAAGGCGAGGCACGTGAAGGCAAGGCGTGACGCGCGCAATGGACGTGTTTTATATGGAATTTTTCACTTTTTCTTCGAAAAAAAAAAATATTACCCACGTGTTGAGATTTATATGTAAGGGGGTTACAAAGGGGTTCGAAAATTTCATTATTTTTGCGATAGGAAACGCCATTTTCGAGATATAAGCATAAGAAAAGGAAAACAAAAATACAGTACTGTTTAAAGCACGTGAAGGCGAGGCATTCGTTGGTGTGAATTTTAGTTCATAACTACTAGTTTTAATCCACACCTTTTTTAACCCCCGACGCAAAAAGAGGGGTGTTATAAGTTTGACGTGTCTGTCTGTCTGTCTGTCTGTCTGTCTGTGGCATCATAGCTCCCGAACGGATGATGGGATTTCAATAAAAAAAAATATGTATTAAAGGTGACTTATCTGCGAGTGTTCTTAGACATGTTTGATGAAAATCGGTTGAGCCGTTTAAAAGTTGTGAGGGGGAAAGTGGGGAAGAGTAACCGAATGTCAGCAAATATACTCGAGTGGGGTCTCAAATGAAAGCTCACTGAAAGAGAATATTGATGAATTAATCGAGAGTGTTCTTAGCTTCGTTTGATTCTACATTATATTAAGTATATACCTATAAAAAGTACAAAATAAAAAATTAAATTAAAAATTTAAAAAACCCCCGACACAAAAACCTAATTTCCCTTTAAAAAGTAAAAAATAATAAAAAATAACTCAATCTTAAAGTACCTAAAAATGTATAAATATTCAAAAAAAAAAAACGTCGCGTTGGGGGACCGCTCCGCGAGTGCAGACGTCGTTGACTGCTTAGTTAGGTAATAAGACTATTGGTAATTAAATTGTTAAGTTTGAAGCGGTCCCCAACGCGGCGTATTTTTTTTGAATATTAATACATTCTTAGGTTACTTTAAGATTGAGTTATTTTTTACTTTTTAAAGGGAAATTAGGTTTTTGTGTCGGGGGTTTTTTTAATTTTTAATTTAATTTTTTATTATCGCGATTAAAAATAGATTTAGTTAAAATTAATTATTATTATAGGTAAAATTTTTGAAATGCAGTATAAAGTACTTTTAGTTAAGGGGACATGGGGCGTCGCTCCTCATGAAAGTACACCACTTCTTTCTATTTTTTGGGTATTTTGGGACACAAAATAACAATTTGTCCGGTGTAGAAACACTTGTATTTTCGCATCGTGGCACGATACAATATTTTAAGAAGACATTATTCGTTTAAATGTTCTGCGAGTCACGTAACTAAAGGCAGAAAGAACGTGCGCGGCGGTGCCGCGGACGCGAACGTGGAAAATGACGTCATCAACGAGTTGTGCGTATTGGCGGGCGTTTTTGAAAATGCAAAATTAAAACCGCTCTAACTTCGTCATTTTTGGTCCAATTTTAATAATTCTTTCACTGAAATAATTGGTTTAGGTATGACTGTAATTCTACATATTTAACTTAAATCGTCGCTGATCCTCATTCCGTCATACATGATTTTTGCGTTACTTTAACCGTTTACGCAGCGCACGCAATGGAAACTCTCAAAAGGAATAAATTTTCCCCGTTTTTGCAACATTTTTCATTACTGCTCCGCTTTTCTTAGTTGTAGCGTAATGTTATATAGCGTATAGCCTCGCTCGATAAATAGGCTACTCAACACAAAAATAATTTTTCAATTCAAACCAGTAGTTTCTGAGATTAGCGCGTTCAATCAAACAAACAAACTCTTCAGCTTTATAATATTATTATTATATTATATTATATAAGTAGTAATAGTAATATATAGTAATATAGTAATATAGTATATATAGTATAGATAAATATGTGAGAATAAAGCAGGTAGGTAGGATATTCCCAACACTGGCATGTGGCCGACTAATGGGAGAGGGGTGGCAAGGAAAAAAAACTTTGGAGTTGTTTCGCATCTTACATTCAGAATTCTCAAACATTTCCATATAGATCAGCAAAGTAGGTACCTAAGTATCCCCTATTTCTGAATCAAAAGAAAACCAAAGCATTGCAAAAGGGAATTGGTGGTACGAGCTGTCGCTTGCATCTTACATCTACAATACATCTTATGTCTCCTACTACAGTTTACAATGATTTTCAAGTTTTGGAAACATTTTCGAAACGCCTGAGGAAAATACATGCGCATCTATTTGCTAGATTTGGCTTTGGCCAGTAGAACGATAACCTAAGAGAAATTAAAGAATGTACATTTGAAAAATCATCATCATCATCATCATCATCATCATCATCATTTCAGCCGAAAGACGTCCACTGCTGGACTTAGGCCTCCTAGGGGCAGGCCTAAGTCCAGCAGTGTCTTGAGTCTTGGGGGGCTTTGCCATAATTGCCACGCTTGGCAGGCGGGTTGGCGATCGCAGTATGGTGGTAAAATGCATAGAGAACGCTGCTGCCCATTCTCTAGTAAGTCCCTTAGGCGCCTTTTACGACACCCACGAGAAGAAATGGGGTGGTGTTATTCTTTACGTCCGGCACCACACGGTACCGGACGGTACATTTGAAAAATAATAATTATTAATCGTTCTAATAATTGTTATTTACCTACTACATATCATTCCGTCTGCATTCTGTAGGCAGATAATTTACGAGGTTCAGAAGGTTTGCTAAAAGGCGATGGGGCGTAGCGTTATGGTTTAATTCGGTCACTGAGCTTATAATAACCAAAATCTATCAAGGGGCAAGTTGAGCACTCGTACTGGAATAGGAGATACCTACTTCGTCAACTTATGCAGACCAGCTTAACCCGTTTCGGATACGGATTAAGACATAGAGCAAAAAATAAATACCAAGAACAGGCAAATTAAGCATGTATAAATCGTCTTCGAGGTTCGTTGACGATTCATACAGAAGTAGGAGTTGCTTCGTTTGATTTATACAGGAAACAGGAGAGTAGAGAAACTAGGGCGAGCGAATCAATCAAGGACATTTTTAGCGAAGAAGTTATATTTTTTTTACCATTCTAACGTGACATTCTATTGGACGTACCGATTGTTTGGGTAACAGGACTTATTTTCAGGATGCTTAGGCGTACAAAGAAACAAGTTCTGTGGTTCGTTATGGGGGCCACTCCAAAGCGCGGGGCCTGGCTACGTGGCCATTCCACCCTGGTTGAAAGAGTCGTTAAAATAATTTTCTTTAGAAATAGTTGGGACAAAAGGTGCCAGAAGCAATTCCAACACCATAGTCCATCCTTATGCATCATCGTGGTTGTCGAGTGATTTGTCACTTTACCATCCTCTCTACTCTAGAAGCTTCAAATCTTCCTTTCTACTCTTACTCCTATTACAAACAATTACCAGAAGGGAATTGGCTAGCCAAAATGACATCGCCTCATTAGTTTTCCAGCTACTAGTCTAATGACCCTAATAATGCTTGTTCTTATCCTTACTTCTATTCAAATAATTACCAGAAGAGAAGTCGTTACGCAACACGACATCCCCTCATTAGTTTTCCAGCCACTATGCATTATTAAAGACACTATCTCTAAGAATGCATGTTGATAAATAACGACATGCAAGTGAATTCTATTTGTCTACTGAATTAAGGATTTTCTTTTGCGAATTAGCAATGCAAAAAACATAGCTATCTTTTTTGTGTCTGGAAAAGTAATGGCCATGTTATATTAAATGAATATGAGACCAAAAAAAACGAGAAATTAATTTAGTATGCGCATGATTGTGTTATGAGGACGAAAAATAATTACTGAACTTTCATTATCTGTCATGCTCAACAACTCAAGCTCAAGAAGCCAGACCCAAGGAACTTATACCCGATCCCTGGAATGTGCATTGTCAATTTGACACCATTATACAAATAAACCTTATGTATACATATGTACTAAGTTCTATTACAGACAATCACTTGGTCAAAGAGAAATTCGGTCCGAGAGAGAAAGCGTTTCGAGAGCCCTGTATCCCCATAATGAACGAAATTATAAGATTATTTACGGGTAAAGTCCAAAATTTTGACGCATTTGCCCAATAAAAAGTCTCCCAACTATTTTTCTTAAAAACTACGTCTGTTAGATTTTTACGACAGTTAATACTAAACAAAATGGTTATTTGCCCAGCGCGCCAGATATTCCAGGTTATACAATAATACTCGATAGCTGAGTTTATGCGTTGCGTTGCGTTTATGTTTACTCCGTTTTACTTTAATCCATCTTTAAAGCGTAACTATTTTTTTTTTGAAGTGAAAACTTCTTTAGCGGCGTTGTGCACTTTTTTGTAATGGGTAAAAAATGTTAAACTCGCGTCAGGACACGTGACCCTGATCGAAAATTCGTAAGACGGACGGAGAGTGATTTTTCTGAGAGATAAACTTTTTAATGTAATATAAATTGTCATGTTTGTGTACGATAGCGCAATAAATAAATATTGTATTCTACCACATAAACGATAGTACTTTTATACTGATAATTAAAGCAATTCTTACAAAATTATTCCCTAACCGTTCCAAAATTCATGGCGACATGGCGGGTACGATTGTCGCAACCCAGTGCTGGGCACGCCACAATTGCGGCGGTAAGTCCCCTCTTTGAGGAGTGGATAGAGAGGCGCCACGGCGTCCTCACCTTCCGCCTGACGCAGGTTCTCACCGGGCATGGCTGCTTCGGTGGGTTCCTGTTCAGGATAAAGCGGGAGGATACGTCCGGGTGTTTCCATTGCGAGGATCGTCTGGAGGACACGGTGGAGCATACGGTGGAGGTGTGCCCAGCCTGGGCGGAGCACCGCCGTGTCCTCGTGGAGGCGATCGGCGGCGGCGACCTCTCGCGTCCGGCCCTGGTGCGAGCCATGGTACGGAGCGAGAGGGAATGGGAAGCCGACACCTCCTTCTGCGAAGCAGTAATGCTCGCGAAGGAGGAGGCGGGGCGCGTGAGGAAGTGGCAGTCTCAGCGCCCTCACGTCCCTAGCCGCCGCAGGAGGAGACGCCCCGGGCGCCGGGAGTCGATTGCGGACGCCCGGCCACCGTAGGCGCGAGCTTGCGGGTGGCGAGCAATGGGTAGCTCGCCGCCCGGTAAGGACCAAGCTCGGGTCGACGGCGCGCAGTGTTCCACGCGCGCCTCAAAGAGATGTCAGCAGCAGTGTAGGGGTCTACTAGGATCGATGCCTGCCGGGGTCGCGTGATTGTTCGAAAGAGATACCGTGACCCTGGCACATGGGCAACTGATGGAATACGGGTGGGTTTTAGTCAGTAAAAGTCTGACACGCTCTCCCGCTCCGCCCAGAGCGGGAGAAGTCATTTGATGATTTCCCATCCTGAAAAAAAAAAAAACCGTTCCAAAATATTCAAGTTTTCACTTCTGCCGGCACTCCCGGAGTGCAACCCGTCGTTTTTTTTTAAATCAAATTATTGGTTAATATATTATATCCTGTTATATTAGTATCTACCTACATCTCTGTCTACGACCTACATCATATTGCTTGGTCACCCTAATGAAAGGGACAGACGGCTCTCGCGAAGCTATCTCGCTCGGACCGCGTATTGGCAGCCTGTCCGCAATGTGCGCATTCCAGGTTGGATTTAAGTTCCTTGGCCAGACCACAGAGTACACTTTAATGTCAGACTGTGACATCGTAGTCATGTCATGTCCTTGTCTAATAATTGCTTTGTCTGTCAGTCAGATAGAAGTAATGTTGTTCACAACACGCGAATAATTATTTTGCCCACCCAGTTCGTTTTCGAATGAATTTCGTGCATTACGTATCGGAAATACCCGTTACTTTTATGAGGTCAATCAGCAATATTTTTAAGTGATCCACGCCTTTAATCATCAGTAATAAGCACATGCGTCTTCCAAAATATATTTCGTACTGTGTTTAATTGTGTATAAGTCAAAAAATGGTTGAAGCTAGTAAACTTTGGTTTGAAGCTGCGTGCAGTGATTGTAGATGTCATGAACTCATACACCCGTGGACGTACCGATGTTCTGATGCTACGAGGACCATGGTAATAAGTTGTGTCAGGGGGAGTTACAAATTCTATGCTATGGTCTACCTTGTAAGTATATGCGCACCTACATAATAATAATGTTAACTTTACGCCCATTTAAATTTATCCTATTTAATACCTACATACCTTTGGCCTAGCAGTGTTTTTAAAATGACCAATCATTTATTTAACCAGATGATGCCCTTTGAACTTTACCAGATTTGATAACCCATAAACTGTACTCCTATATGATATACCAAACAATGTCAGTACTGTCCGGTAAAACAAATTTACACCATTTTTAGCATTAGTAAGGTCCAACACATCTTCGCGGGATTTGAATAATCTCACTTTAATGTAATCATCTGTTAAATCGTCTATCTGGCCATAATGCAGTGCATGCTGTGGTCTCCTGTAATTGAAGGAGCATACGTAAAAGAAATCTTTATGACTGTGATTTGTAATGTGTATGAGTATTCTTTGTTGGCGATCCTAAATAAATAAATAAAATGTAACAATTATTAATACTGGTAAGTATTAAATACCTACTCATTTAAACAAAAAAAAAAAGAAATGGGTGACTTTTATAATTAACCACTTCTATTATGTAATAAATGTTCCTTTTATAAAAAAAAATAAAAAAGTATTCAATAACTGTAAAAACAAATAAACAATATCTTAAATGATGTTTTTAAATGTTTATAGTTATAAAAATATTCATAATTGTTGCTTGACGTAAGATGTTGATTAATAAGGATTTAAAACAGAATAAATGACAAAACTGTAAACAACTGGTCTTCAACTCCCCATAATCAATCATCAACACAGCAGTCCACAATCATGATCTGTGCTCCATTTATGTTCTGCCATCTTGTAAAAGTCCTGACTACCTTCAAAACTGAAGACTGGGAGAGGCAGATGCCTCATATAGCAACATTATTAAGTGCTCTCAAAAATTAGTTTAATACTCATCAAGTAAACAAATTAAGCACAGGTCTGTTTACGTAAGCACAAAAAAAAAAATATGCTTGTATCTTTCTAATCAAGTGTGTAATCATTGCCCTATAATATAATATTCCACAACTATCACACAACTATGAAAGTAAGAAAAGTATTTTTTGATTTCTTTAAAATTTCATAGAGTTTTCTTACTATAAAACAAGCAATGAATTCTGTGTGGTACCAGATGTAAAATATAGTACCACCTGATTTCTCCCTGTGGGTGTTGTATAAAGGCTCCTACACACAGTGCCGGCGGCAGGGCCGCCGGGCAAGCCGCCGTGCACCCGGCGGCATTCAAAGCTGCCGGGGCGGCTTTTATTGCCCGGTGGCATAGCCGCTCGGCGTAAACCCGGCGGCATTGCCGCCGGCACTGTGTGTAGTAGCCTTAAGGCGCCTGAGGAATTTATTAGAGAATGGGCAGCAGCATTCTCTATGCATTTTACCATGATACTGCTATCGCCAACCTGCATGCCAAGCATGGCCATTATGGCAAAGCACCCCAGCGTTGGAGGAGGTGTATGTCGAGCAGTGGATGTCCTATAGCTAAAGTGATGAAACCAGCAACATAAGATTTCATTAAATTAAATTTAGGTTATTTATTAATATGTACAATTTTGTTTCAGATACAAATATTAATGAGAGGGAAAAAACTAGGGAAAAAGGAAATGCTGGAACAACTCAAGCTATATTTAAAATCAGGCATATTTGGTTTGACTGTGGGAAGTTCATTTGTTACATTAAACTGCATATTCAGGTATTATTATTTTATTTATTTACAATCTTTATAATGATAAATGATTTTATTTCTGTAAGTAGGTTTGTACAAACACTTTTACAAGTCAATAATCTTTTTTTGAGCTAGATGAGATCAGCGTTTCCTATCTGACTACTCTGAGAAGAAAGGCTGAAACAAACTCAGAAGTCACAGTTTCATTTAACCAGTCAATTACCGTAATTACAGACACAATCAAAAATTACGTCTATACCAAATGTGGTATCTCAGAGAGGTTAAAGTCCAGACATAATCTTGGTCACATTATGTGAAGACCATGTAGATAGCTGTCTGAAATGGTCTTTAGAGGAAAGAACCACACAGATTGAGTGGACCTGTCCAGTCAGTGCATGCATTTGTCACTAATCGTGTGGCTCAACTCGGAAATACAGATTGATGTCTGTATTGTACCATTAAACCAGATTTGGTCTCATAAACTATCAATCTTTTACAAAGTATTCAATCTGCAGACAACTAGTTACAACAGAAAATCAATTTTTCCAAACAATGACATGTTGACAGTGTGCATTTCCAGGTATGCACTATTACTGTATCTCTGTAATTATGTCACCTTGCACTTTAGAAAGATCATCCTACTCATATTGTTTGTATGTTTGTTACTCAGTGGCACACAGACAGCTGAATTAATTGTTGAAGTAGAAAGTGTGAATTTTGTATGTTTGTTACTCAATCACACAAAAACTGCTGAACGGATTTGGATAAAATTTTGGCACACATAGGTATAGTTTGTAACGTAGAATAATTATTATTTATTAATTAGTTATTATTTATTTAATACTTTAAGCACACAAATGTACAGAGGCGGTTTAATGTCGTATGTATGTACCACTACTTGCTATAAGCAACAGTAACTTGAAGCAGTAGAATATCATCTACATATACGCATTGTATTAAAAACGTATCATCGAGGTTGACGCCAAAAACAGTAAATAAAATTTATAGGGGACCACCATGTCGTAAAAATATTTTTTTTGAAATCCATCCACACTTGCCGGAGAAATCGTGGAATAAACATACAATCAAAACAAAAAACCCAACGAATTGAGAATCTCGTCCTCATCGACGTCGGTTAAAAATTTGAAACGCGTGGACTCGCGGACTAAGGAGTGAAGGATAAAAAAAAATATAATGTTTATTTTGTTTCAGGAAACTATTTTTCAGTGAGTTTTCATATTATACGACAGTGCTATTACCATGCACAGTCAGTGGATTAGCTGTGTACTTCGAGCCCCCATACAGAAGAGTTATGGTTGTCAATCTATTTGTTAATCTGGTAAGTCGAATTATTTGCTGGGTAAAATACCTACTAACAATAGGAATGGCTTTTTATTTTCACAGTTCAACAATATAATCCTTCGATCAAAAATGCATTGCTTTATTTATGTAGTTGAGCAGACAAATTTTTCGAACATATGGAGCAATGGATTAGCTATATCCTTTAAAATCATTCAGATCCTGATTGATAGTATGTTACGAAATTATGGTACTATTAATCTATACTTTATTATTAATATTATAAAGCTGAAGAGTTTGTTTGTTTGATTGAACGCGCTAATCTCAGGAACTACTGGTCCGAATTGAAAAATGCATTTTGTGTTGGGTAGCCTATTTATCGAAGAAGGCTATAGGCTATATAACATCACGCTACAACCAAGGGGAGCGGAGCAGTAATGAAAAATTTTGCAAAAACGGGGAAAATCGCACGGGTAGGCGATTCGACGCGACGGGAAAGGTCGGGGCGAAAAGAAATTTAACGCGGACGAAGTCGCGGGCAGAAGCTAGTTGTATTATAAATTAAGTAAATTAAATTAATCTGAGTCTACCATATTTTGTAGCATAAAATATTGTCACAGTATATTTTTTATGAAATTAATCTTGCCATTTATTAAAAAAGTAACTACCAGAGGTAACATCTTGAAACGATGAATAATTTAAATGTATTTTTCCTCATTGATTCATAAAACCGAAATGTTTATATTTCTTATCAGATTCTTCAACGGTAATAGATAGCTGTACAAGTGGTTAACTGCTAAGTTAAGCAGAAATAGCTCAAGGTGTTTTGATAAACATTGAGCTATTCGGTTTCAATGGGATACGTAAAATGTTACTCAACTCTTGTACTCCATGTTTTAGTTAGAAATGAATCTCAAAACTTTTTAATTCGCAGTTTGTTTGTTTTAATTAAAATCACTACATAGTGTAAAACAAAGTCGCTTCCTAGAATTCGACTAACAAATGCAAAATGTACCTGGTATTTCCAGTGATTCTTTAATCTCTCGTTCAAAAAAAAAAAAAAAAAATTGTTTTTTGCATCACCTTTAATAAATTAGTATTGAAATAGATAAAATACAAACATCAACACAGTAGCGTAACTGGCGAAATGTGGGTTTACAATAGGGTCACCCCCGCTTAACCCTTCGGGGTTTATAGGTGGGATTTTATTTTTATTTATACTATAATTATTTACTATATAATATTAATAAAGCTGAAGAGTTTGTTTGTTTGGTTGAACGCGGTAATCTCAGGAACTGCTCCGAATTGTTTTTTTTTATGTTGAGTAGCCATTTATTGAGGAAGGCTATAGGCTATATATCATCACGCTACGATTAAAAGGAGCGGAGCCGCAGCGAAGGGAAGGGGAAGGGTTAGGGGAGCAAAAATTTGACGCGAACGAAGTCGCGGGTAGAAGCTAGTGTTAGATAAAACATGCGCTGTTAATTGTTTTTCTTAATTGGCCAGTATTTCTTTTTCGTAACTTGCTTGACCAGCCGACTTAAAAAAATTGTAAGTATACGTATTTCTTTATCTGAGCCAGTTATCTTTTAGAATACTACTAATTCTTTGATATGTTGTCAACCTTACGATATATAGTTCAATACAAATATTAGATTTTCTGAGTAGTTACTGAGTAACGTCATAGCCTACTTAAAAACGATTGAGTCATCGCTTGTACACAAGAGAATCCATAATCTTATTCTTGAGGACTGTTAAGCATTTTACATATTACATAAATGCGTTCCTTCACGCAGTATTCGCCTGCAATGTAACCTTTAGCTGTCACCTAGCCACAGTATAAGTATGGACAGTATAGAAACTAGGCCTATTTGTTGATAGGCCACTTATAGGCTAAAGCACTAGGAAGTGGTGGTGAAGGGCGGGTGTTTTGGGGGACTGTCTTATGTAACTTTGACGTTCAAAAAGTGCTGACTCTCAGCCTAGTTTGAATAAATGACTTTGGTTTTTTTTTGATAGTCTAAGATCCGGCTGCAAGATTACTAGCGTCTGCCCGCGACTTCGTACGCGTCCAATTTTTGCTCCCCTGACCCTACCCGTTGCATCGAATTGCTTGCCAGTTTTCGTCCATTTTTCGTTGCTGCTCCGCTCCTTTTGATCGTAGCGTGATGTAATATAAATAGGCTACCCAAAGCAAAAAGATTTTTTCAATTCAGACTAGTAGTTCCTGAGATTACCGCCTTCAACCAAACAAACTCTTCAGCTTTATAATGTTAGTATAGATAGATTAAAGAAAATATATTCCTCAATTTATAATTATGCACAATAATTAGATATCGGATGCATACTCGATGAATGTAACAATCTTACAGCCGGATATCGTACTATTTATTAGTGTTTGTAAAATTGAAAAGTGTTTTATTATAACGAAATCCCTCAGAAGAAGTGTTAATCGTTTATTTGCTTTGTTACACGAATAATACTTAGATTTAAGTGTTGGGTTTTATTAAAATAAATGACTAAATACAAAGAAAACATTGGTAACGCGTACAATAAAGCCGAGAAACGAGTTTTGTATTTACCAATAGAGTCACAGTATGTTAGGCGTCGATTGAATCGACATTCACACGGACGTAATAAAATCGTGGCGGGATTACAGAATCACGCCTTGGGTTTTTGACTCTCTGATGTTGAACCGAGCATTGAGAATGCAACAGAGTGTAGCGTGAGTGAATCTCAGCGCGTCGAAAAAACACAGTGTTCGAAGCGTTGAAGATCCAGTGCGCTAAGAAATCCCGCCGCGGTTTGTTACGTCCGTGGAAATGTGGGGTAGGGTCCCCGCGCACTAGGCAGCTGCTTGGCTGCGCAGCCAGGCTGCGGCAGCCAGAATATTTGCTCAGCCAGTTATAGCTGCCAATCGACGACTATTCGCGATCCTTCCGTCGAGCGATGGACGTGGAAGAATTTATAATTATTGTTTACCAATCTGTTAAAAAACGCAAAACAAAGAACCATGAGACATATCTGTTGCATTGGTGTCTGTTGGTGATAAACGCATCAGTATAAACAGTACTTATAGAATAGGCACGGAGGCTTTCAGTGGTCGAGGCCGAAGCCTATAATTTGAGTGCGTTGAGTACCCATAGCGATACTGCCCACTGATTGCGGTTTCCGGTCCATATCCAGTCGAGTATCCTTGGCTTTGGCGATATTGTCCACTGATCGATGTTTGTGGTTTATATGATCTGGTGGCCGATGTCCGCCCTGGCTGGGTAAGTAATAGATGATATAACAACAAATTCTCTAATATTAACAACATATAACAACGGAACCTATAATTTCATTTAATATATCGATTAGTTAATATAATAAACGATTGATATAATTTTAAAATAACTAATTTTTATAAGCATAACATACATTAAATATAACATCGTTTGACATACCACTCAAAACATATAAAACTTATTTGGTCTAATATGAATAGTAACCTAAGTAGATATTAAACATAACTAGTAACTGATTACCACCTGCTCTAAGATAGGTCGACGGAGCCGGCTCCTATTTCTGGGTGGTTTAAAAAAAAATAACCACGAAGGCTAAGGCGGGAGCTCCGCTCCGCTTCGCTCCCGCCTTAGCCTTCTAACCTAACCTATCCGAGTCGGGGTGTAAACCATAATGACGTTTAATATCTATATATTAATACGTGAAGCGAAAACTTTGGATCCCTTTTTACGAAAATTGGGCAGACGGAGGAGTATGAAATTTCGCACACTTAAAGTTTATACAGAGAAGAAGTGACGAATGCTAATATTTTTTTAAATTATGCGTTAAAATATATTATTTTCAATAAATAACACGTTACACACACTACTGTTCATTACCGTGTATCTACTACACACATGCATAGATATTCTTTTGTTTATGGTCCAAATCTGTCTTTATTATTTTGTGCAGTGTTACCAACACCCAGAAATATTTACCCCTAAAGCTTAAGTTAAAAACCCCTAAAATTGCCACAATTACTAAAAAAATCCGCTAAAAAATTATAATGAAAATAACCAACGAATATTCAGTAATCATAGACCGGCACACAGTAGTAGTAATATTTGTCTATATTTATTACGCGACATTTGTTAATCATTCACTCTGCATTCTTAGTATCGAGGAACCGTACTAGAAGTCGCTAATACTTTTATTGTAATCAAAAACACAATGAGAAATGTAAGATGGCAAAAAATCCCTAAGAATACCCCTAAAAATGGAACGCCCTTAAAAAATCTCAATCCTCTTATTTACCCCCTAAATTTGGGAAAATCCCTAAGTTGGTAAGCCTGATTTTGTGTCTTACTGAATGTCAAGTATAACTATAGGTAATAAATTAACTTTATAGTTATATAACCTTTTTTATTTTTAAAATCTATGATCATATCGTCTGTATTATTTGTATTAGCGACGATAGGAATTTAGTTTTGATTTATAAGAAATATTTTTTGTGGTTTTATGGGGAGTGTCAAGTATGGCATTAGTAGGTTTCCCATACAAAACTTAGTGTCGTGTGCAAACTGTAGACGTTGTATGCCTCACGATTGTACAGGCTGGTCATAGATTGTACAGGCTGGTTATAATTATGACATTTGGAACCGTCATAATTAATTAAAAACGATAGGGAAAATTCTATAAAAACAGAACAAATTTCTGTGATAATTCGTTCCATATTGTTCCATATCCAGCAGTTAAGAAGTATTAAGAAAATAAAAAAGAGAGTCCTGAAGAAGTATTCATTACTCATAACACCAACGTCCTGGTCCTGGCCATCACCATCCCGCCAGCGAACCCTCTCCACAGTAGTACAGCGTCAACAATTTGTCTATAGTGTTACTGAATGTCAAATTTAGCCATATTATTTTTTTTATTTATTATTATCTATATTTTTTCATTTAATAATGTTTTTCTATTCAAATCAAGTACGGTCGAATTTCGACCAATGGGCGATCACTAGTATATGTTAAACGTTAGACCTAATGATTTTCGATTAAATAAACAATATAGGTATTAAACGTTAGACCAAATGATTTTCGATTACATAAACGTTATATCAAACAACGTTATAATAATTAAGTTTTACAATAAATAAATGTTATATGGAAAGAAATTATATCAACAGTTGGTATATCTCACGTTGATTATATCTTATGAACGATAATAAAATGAAATTAGACCAAATGAGTTTATACGTTATGAGACGCACCCGCCCTGGCTGCTACAACTAGTGCGCGGAGACTGACGGCAGCCACATACATTCGCCTACAAGCGCTCTGGCTGCCGTGCAAACAGGCGCATTGTATTGGTTGCCGCAGCCGGGAATTCATGGCTGCCTAGTGCGCGGGCTCCTATACAATGTCATATATGGTTGCCACAGCCTGGCTGCGCAGCCAGGCTGCCTAGTGCGCGGGGGGCCTTAAGCTTTTAGGACGTTCGGAATTAATAGGTAATTTCTTGTAAACAAGTCTTTGTATTAAGAGCCACAAAATAAATATACTATTTCTACACAAATTGCCTCGTAGGTCTAGAGGTCGTAATCGCAACTGCGTTGTCCTGAGGATCTGAGTTCCATTCCTATTTCAGGTAGTGTTATTGGGAAAATTCATCAGGAATTTCTCAGAAGCAACCCAGAGTTTGGATTTATGTCAAGTTAATGATAATGGGCTCCCCCCATTACCTCGAATTTAAACAGAACTGGTGAAATTGCGGCGTGATATATGTACACACCTCTGCCTAACCTTTCAGGCAAACAGGCGTGATGCTATGTCATGTACAAAATTATATACTTAAAAATTGTGTTATGACAGGCACTAATCCCATAATAAATTACATAGGCTTTGAACAGCCCAAGGTCTGACATGTCATTGCCCAATATTCAATAGTGTGACAATATCTCCTTTTAACCTTTGCCCAAGTGTTCTTTACTTCTACCATTCCACTAATAGTACTTTTTGTTTTTAAATCTATGTGGTGCTTGCACAACAAATCATTATGGGTGAATTTCACCAATGAAACTAAACGCGTTCACGAGATAAACCGCGTTCGAAAGCTGTCAGTGTCAGGCTGACAATTTCATGAAAGATGCATTCAGATTAAATGAACTTAGTGGGGTGTATTGATTTTTTAATTAATATAATTCTGTAAACACAAACGTGTTACAATCGCGAATCATATTTTATTCAACATACATACAACCTGATACAGACCTCCAAATTGACTGGCCTGTTAGTCCTAGTGGTTAGTGTCCCTGACTGCTAAGACTGAGTTCGTGGGTCCGATTCCCACCCAGGAAAAATCTTTGTGTGATGAGCACTATCATTTGTTCTGTGTGGGTGTAATTTATCTAATGTATGTATGTATTTATAGAAATATATAAGTATATTTATCAGTTGTTTGGTTGCCATAGTACAGGCTCTGCCTAGTTTGGGAACCAGATAACGGTGTGTTGGTTGTCCTAAGATATTATAAAAAAAGAAACTAGCAAATCACGGAAGAAAATTTGAATTTGGCGGGCTACCCTGGCCTGGCCCTACCTGCTTAAGATGAGTCTTAATATTTCATCATTTTCTTTCTAGGTATTCGAGTACTGGGTACGGACATTAGAAATGAAGGGCTGGCTTCGACGGTCTCCCGGCAAGGAGACCCTAACGTTTATGTTAGGAAGCGCCATCTTCTTCTATCTTATGCGATTAGACAGAGACAACGACAAACGGACGCCACTGTTCTGGTATGTATGACCTTATCATTAACTGCCTAGCCTTTTCTCAACCTTGTTGCGGTTGGCTTCCAGTCTAACTGGGATGCAACTACATATCTGCCGACCCATTATGTCACATCAAAACTAAGTAAATAGTAGTTATGTTTCCTTTGTGCACGAACACCAACTAAACTTAGTTTAGGATATTGATGTCTTTTTCTGTCTAATGAAACAAGAAAGAGAGGGCAATAAATAAGAGCTGTGAAATTTTAACTAAGATTTCCTCCACGCAACTACGACGAACTTCTAAAGCGTCACTTGTCTTTTGCGGTCTGTCAGCAAGAAAGAAATAAATAAAAAGTATTTATTGTGACTCGGACAGGAAGATCACATACAAAACTAAACATCATCATTCATTGTTTCTTCATTCGTGGTGCTGTGACATTTAAAAACAGTGTCCAGCAGCGGCGAGGCGTAAATTTTTCTAAAAGAGAAGCCGAAGCGAAGTCGGCCTTAACTTACTGACTCATCAATAAAGAATACTTACTATCATTCTAAAATTAATATAGGAATGTAATGAATTAAATACAATTAAATTGAACAGATGAAAACGAATAAAATTTGCAATATTCCTCTATCTCGTTCTCGCTGACGCATTTTTCTATACCTGTCTCTGTCATAACCCGTTGTACAGCGGCTTGCTCTCGTACATATCAAGCGGTGCCACGTGACCTAAAGTGACATCATTACGGGATCGCTGTTGTATGAATTTTTAGTTCCCGATTATGACGTTTTGGCGCCGGGTTAATTTAGAACATTTCTCTTTTGTTGTAATACAAAGGTATAAATAACCTTTTTTGTTGTTTGAATGTTATGGTGAATTAAGTTAGTTACACTACGGGTATTTACCCGTAGTGTAACTATATTTATTGACAATAGTAGCCACTATTTACATACTATTGTATTTTTAATAGTGATAGAGTTACCAATGCGAATCCCCGAAGGCAAGCCGGTAGGAATCGTGTTATATGGAGCCTTCGCCACTGGTGTCCAGAGTATGTAAAGTGTCGAGAGCAGAATAAGAGTCAGCCATACTATAGTTGTAGTTTAGTATACGTGGTGACCAAAAGAATCAGCGTACCTACCTACATACTTCGTCTAAGTTTTCACGGTGGTCGGGAAGATTTTAACAAAAATAGGCCGGCAGTATTTTACTTGGAACGACTGCCAATCTGAGTGGCAATTCTCGTAATTTTAAGAACGTTCACAGTCTGATCTCAGTCGCAATCTGTCAAAAATACCGCAAGTTTGTATGCATTTTTGACAAGTTTTTGACATTTGGTTGTCGCCGAGATGAGACTGCGAATTTTTGAACGTTTTTAATTACGAGATTTGGCCTCCTGACCTCCACACCTCAGCCACTGATTATGTAGGACTTAATATTTCGTAATCGTTGATATCGCGCCGGTGAAAGTCTCAGTTTGTAACAAAATTAATTGATGCAATTGTCTGCCCCAAATAAATTAGCAATTCACTGAATCTATACTTAAAATAAATAAAATAAAGTTTATTTGAAACAACTTAAGTTTACAATAATTTACAAAGGCAAACGAAGATAGCCACAAAAGTAAAATACTGTGGCGCAGCTATCAACGCCCAATCCAAAAAAAAATACACAATTACATTGTTCCAGAAAAGACAAAAAATACAAACAAAGTTAATAATAATTAATTTCGGAATAACATTTTTTTTTTAAAGATAATATAAAACAGAAAATACTCTAGGTTACTTCGTAGTAACCTAGAGTATTTGGGCGGCACTGAAAATTTCGGGAATCAAGGAAGTGACACAACATTACTATTTAAAAATGTATTTCATTGCTTTTCGAAGTATTCTCCGCGAAATTTGACACATTTTTCCATACGATGGAACCAATCATTGAAGCAACCGTTCCATTCGGAAGTTGGGGTCTCCAAAATGGCCGTTTTGTAGGCGTCCACAGCTTCTTCAGGTGATGAAAATCTCTGACCACGCAATTTATTCTTTATTTTAGGGAAAGTATAGAAATCATTAGGGCTTAGGTCTGGGTTGTACCGCGGATGGTCTAATAAAATAATGTTTTCTTGCTCTAAAAACTCTTTTGTTCTGTGCGCGGTGTGATAACTCGCAATGTCGTGATGGAGGATGATGCGGCGGTTGCGGTTCTCTTTACGGAGTTCAGAAACGACCTGTGGCAAACAAATGCTAGCATACCATTCTGCATTAACCGTTCTTTGTCCCTCAAGAGGAATAGTCGCAACATGGCTGGTTTCGGAGACAAACGTGGCCACCATTTTTTTTGCAACACTCCGTGAACGAACAATTTTTGTTGGCTTTAACTCATTTTCGAACACCCAAACTCGTGACTGGTTTTTTGTTTCGGGTTCGTTCGCCTATATCCAGGATTCGTCACCTGATACGATGTTGTATACAGCATTAGAGGACCCTGCGAGGCATCTTTCGAGAGTTCTGACGCACCAAGTAACGCGAGCCGCTTTTTACTCTTCACAGAGCGAATGCGGTATCCATCGGGACAACAATTTTTTTACACCTAATTGTTCATGCAAGATTATTTGTATTTGATTCATGCCAATGTCTAAAGTTGCCTGAATTTCGCGGTATGTCACATGTCGATCTTCCTCAATCAGCTTACGCACAGCATCAACGTTCTCTTGGGTGACTGCAGTTTTTGGACGACCTTGACGGGGATCATCACTGAGCTTGACACGTCCACGTTGAAATTCAGCAAAACAGCGATAAATTGTGGTTTTGGATGGGGCTTCATCACCAAATGCAGAAATCATCCGGTCAACAACCTGTTTTTGTGTTAAACCACTTCGAAAGTCATAATAAATCATCGCTCTTGAATTTTCTCGAGTCAATTCCATTTTCTCAACGACTAAACAAGTTTGACAAAACCTTATGACTAGACCGAGAATCTTTTTTTAAATAAATACATGATACTCGATTTTTAAATCCAAGGAGTTTTCAATTAAAAAGATTTTAATATGACAGGAACAGGGGAAATATTCCATTCCCGATACTTTTAGTGCAGCCTTATATAAGTGTAGAGTGGAGGTGGGGTGATGTGAGTATATGTGTGAGTGTGTGTGTGTTTGTTTGTGTGTGTGTGTGTGTGTGTGTGTGTGTGTATGTGTGTGGGTGTGTGTGTGTTTAGCGTGTATATGATACCATAAGTTGCTCAGTTTCTTGATAAGACAGGGATTTAAGCCAGTCAGTCAGTTTTCTCTTTAGCAGACTTTTAGTCATAGGGTAAATAATAAATCGAATATTTATATCGTTGTAAAGTTTAGAGCTGATATGATTGAAGTGGCGACTAATTAAAGCTAATCTGCCAAACGCTGTCGGGACGCCGCACAGTATACGATTTGACAAATCTAGGTGGACAAAACTCAGGAACTAAAAGAATGCTTTGTTTGTTACATTTAAAATAATAATATGATTAATAAAAGGTCAAATGGAATGTATACAATATTTATTTCAATCTTTTAACAAAGTAAGTACATCTTTGTCATGTCTCAATGTACTTTTTCTTGGAAGTTTTCGTAATAGCGTGATGTAGGGGTCTGAAGATATCAGTAAATGCTTCATTAAATCGTAATTGGTTCTGTATCTTGAGGTTTTCATTGTATGGCCTAATCTGGCCTTCCTAATTTCTTTATTCTTGGCTTCAGAAGCCTCTTCAGACATTTGTCCAATTGGTATTATACAATTTTTTATTATGCTTGCTCCATGTACAAGAATTTTGTGCACTGTGGCTGGCATATTATACCAAGCATATAAATTCACGTAAATGACTCTGGTTTCATGACAAAATTCTTGAAATTTTTCGGTATTAATTTCGTAGCCTGAAGTTATGGCCGCTAAAATAGTGCCAAATCGATGGATTAGATTTTCATCAATGTTTGTGATTTGTGCCGTTGTGGCATAATTATAAAAGAAGGCTCGCGCAGTGTTACCATCATTGCTGGTTCCAAAACCCGGCTTTACTTTGTCTATGATTAGGCCAATTCCTTTAAACTTTTTCTGGATCTCTTCTTTAGTTTTTTTTACTATTTTCTTATTCTGTTCTCCCCTTACTTGCCACTCGCGAATGTCCATGCGATAACTAATGTTTAACAAACATTCCATTGTCCGAATGTATGCATGTAGGCTCGATATGCCAAATCCGTACATGCTCTCATCTACTTCTCTAACCATTGGTTGAAGTGAATTCATCTCTTTGGATGTTGCTTTGCAGATAAAGCACCTCTGTGTTGATTTGTTTTCTGTAAGAACATTACAGACTTTTCCGTCAATCATTGACATAATCAAATCGTGTTTTATGGAGATGGCTACACCCTTTACTTCTACGCGAGTTGGTTCCAACTCCATTATTTGCTTTTCAATTACTTGGCACTCTTCTTTGATTAATGATTCAGTTTCTTTCTTATAAATAAATTTTATCACTCTGCAGAATCTTGGTGATGATGGACGAGGGTTTTCCCATATGATCTTCTGTTCATCATTTACGAGTCTTATTGGAACCAACGAGATGATAAACATATATTCATCTGTGCTATCTGGACCATCAAATGGTTGCTTGTATAAGCTATGGCCCGATGACCCGTCACATCCCCATTTGTATATTAAAGTGTAATTCAATAAACTTATGTCTAACCTTTCTCCAATAATATCTTTGCATATTCTCAATGCAGTATGGCTCAAAAGAGCATCCAGTTTCACTTCAGCTGATATATCCGTAACAGTTATATTTTCAACAGAAGGATAGCACTGCTTCTTCACTTTGGCCACATGATCATAGCAAGGATATGCATTGAATCCCCTTTCTTTTGCTTCTTGCTGAATATTTTTATAAGTTTGGACTGTCAAGTTATTTGATATAAAAAAGGCTAAGGCTTCATCCGGAGTATACGGTCTTTTTTCTTTTGGAGTATTAAAAATTTTGCGAGCTTTCTTATACTTGGTGGCACGCTTTGGTGAGGATGTAGACAGCTCCTGTATTATTGTTGCAGCATCTCGCTTCCCACTGGCTCTGACACTTACTTGCGTCGCAAAAGTTAACTCATCGCTGCTGTAATTATGTAACAAATGTTGCACTTTTCTTTTTTTTGATTTTTCGGAACTTTCTTTAAAACTTTTCTGTGGTCTGCCACCACTAGTGCTTGGTTGTGATAAGTCTTCAGGTGCCACAAGCATATTGAAATTCAAATCTTCGTTCAACCAATCTTCGTGTTCTTTTAAAAATAAGTCTAACCTTCTTTGTTTGCGAACCCATTTGACGCGAATTTTTTCACATTCTTTTTTCAAGAATGCTTTTAATTTTTCGTCTTGCTCTTCGTTTTGAACTAAAACACCAAACTGCACCTTTACGAAGTTAATTACTTCATTTAATCGGTCTTTGGCCGGAGTAGAATGCCAAAAATCGAATATTGATTTTCGCTGCATCCGGGCATCTATGAAGGAAAATTAAAAATATATTATAATCGCAAAAAATCGCAAGTAATGAGTACTATATCATCAAAGTATAATAAACAGGTAATCTATTAAGACTATTATCACAGCTTGACTGCGTTTGACTACCAAGTAAAACTCCAAGTCAAAATTAAGTAGAGGAAAAAAATAAGAAATCTTCTATGTATTTTTACACAAATGCCACACATTCGTCAAAGTAAAATATTGGTTATTTTAATATCATAATATACAGATAATTACCTCTATTTAACGAATCCATGAAAAAAACTACTCGAAGTCGCTCAAAACACAAAAAAAACATGTACACTCTTTAACGTTAAAGGTCACACTGAGCGGGTCGGCCGACTACCTGCAGGGTTTGGGCGCTTTCGCCCTTTGTTATAACCTGTTTCGTGCGGCCTAGGGATGACTTACTGTTATTGTCAGTTAAGTAATATATTCAAGGATGTAAGGAGATCAGTAAATCGTTATTTTAAGTATTATATTTAAATACCTATTGTCCAGCTAGATTGGTCAAATCGTATGTTGTGCGCCGCTTCTTTGTTAGGGGCAAAGACATAAGGCAAAAGCAGGTGTTTCTTACAAACTGTAGGATGAACAACTGTCTCACCGTGAGGACCTCACAAAGTGAGTACAGTTCAGAGGTCGGAAATCTAATGGTTTTTTTGCCAGTACCTTTAAAACTGCTCTCTGAGCCCTCTCTAGCCGCAGCATGGTTGTCTTGTGAGTATAACTATATGGGGGGCCCATGTAGTTATACAGTAACTGAGAATTGATTGAGCGAGGGCGAAGTAAACCATTTTCAGGGACTGGAAATCAGCAGCCACTCGGAGTTTTTTAAATAAATAAATAAATCTCCTGACTCGAACCAGAACAGAGTTAACCTGTTTTTTCCACGACAAGAGACTATCCAATATAACCCCGAGGTATTTAATGCTGTCAGACCTTTCTATTTGGGCACATTTACAGTTATTGGCCATTGTTCACACATGAGCCCTGATCTCAAACGACAGTGGTGGTTGACTAATGATACTCGGAGTAAAAGAGATGAACTTGGTCTTAGCGATATTGAGTGTGAGCAGATTCGAGGTTAACCACTTCATAACCGTTCTAAGAGCCAGTTCTGCCCTCTCACGAGTCTCAGACCAGTCCTTGCCATGGATTATTAGAGCTGTGTCATCGGCATATGTGATAATTTTTGTGTTTGGGATAGATAGCTGACAAATGAGGAAGAGGGTTGGTCCTAGGACACTGCCCTGGGGAACCCCAAAAGTTAAATTTTCCTCATTACTGATGTATGACCCAACCTTTACTACCTGTTTTCGTCCGGAAGTGTAGCTACGAAAAATTTCGAGGGCAGTGCCACAAATTCCAATTTGTTCCATCTTGTCAATTAGTTTAGGGACTGAAATGGTGTCGAAGGCCTTCGAAAGATCCAGGACTTAATATTATAAAGCTGAAGAGTTTGTTTGGTTGAACGCGGTAATCTCGGGTACTACTCTGGTCCGAATTGAAAAATCTTTTTGTGTTGGGTAGCCTAATTATTGAGGAAGGCTATAGGCTATATACCACCACGCTACGGTCAAAAGGAGCGGAGCAGCAACGAAAATTGACGAAAACTGGCACGCAATTCGATGCGACGGGAAGGATCAATGCGACGGGAAGCAAAAATTTGATGCGGACAAAATTGCGGGCAGAAGCTAGTTGAAAATAAAATAGTCCAGTCACGAGTAGCGGCAATATATTACGATGTATGTTCTGAGGCTTGGGAGAGGATTATGTGCAATTTTGGACGTCTTTCGGCTGGGATGTGATGAGTTTTTATCGTAAGCTGCTTGAGAATTTTATCGTTGTAAAATGCAATAAGTTTTCGTAATGTGATAGCAAAAGCAATGCGAGATGGCGACTTAAAAAATTGTAAATATAATTATGTATTTGGAATACCTTAACTTGTTCCAGGTTTTTTACTGTATCTGTATATTCTATACGAATAATGAAGCTGAAGAGTTTGTTTTTTTTTTTGTTTGAACAATACTTTTTGCATTTGATAGCCAAATTCTTGACGTAGGGCTATTTACCGTCACGCTTCAGCCTTTAGGAGCCGAGCAAAAAGAAAAATGGTCAGAATTAACGCTTAGTGAAACAAAGTTGTAGCGCGGGCGGTCGTACGATCCGACGCAGTGGGCCTGGGGAATAAGAAATTTAATAGGATCCTAGTTTATTACTTTCCAGGGCACCTATGTATTGACTTGACCCAATATAATAATAATATGAAAATAATAAAGCCTAAATATGTCGAGTTGCATAATCAGACTGAAATGATTGGCATTGTTTAATTGAAAGGCCACTTTAATTAAAGTAGAACAATTCACGATTGTTTCAAGCGTTTAAACCACATGAGTTACTTCTATACATTTAATATTATAAGTCGCTTTATCCGTCACATATCAGTACCGTAGTAACCTAACCTAACATTGTATAGTTATGTCTATTTTTGTTTGTTTGAAACATTCTTTCCAAGCATTTCTTGGTCAACTACCTAAATAATGTGTGACTCTACCGGGGACTACTATTAGCGTCGTAGGGGTGGGCCAGGCGGGCGGCTGCCAGGATCGCAACCTTTAGGGAGGCGCGTCCATACCCACAGTCTGCCCCTTCCAAACCTATTAGAAATTATGTAATAATGTAATATTCGAGTTCGCTTCGTTCGCTCTTGCATTGTTTACTCTCATAATTCTTAAGTTTTTCTGCGTAACTCGACAACATAACGACTAATTCTGTTTATATGAATGGTCAAAAGAAAATCTTTTCCAGAATCGAGCTGGTAGCTAGCTGTTTGTTTGTTTTAAAGAAAATCTAATCTACCCTATCTGCAAAAGGCCGCAGAGATCGTTACACGCTCTTACGTCATAAACACCAAAAAGAAACTAAGTAAGAATAGATAAAATAAAATTGAACCTATCCGTGGGGGGTGATAAGATTTTCGAGCTCGGTCCGCTCGCTCTTATCACGTAATACCTAATTAGTATCGTAATCTTGTCGGTACCCATGGTGACCAACACGAAATCTGACGCAGTGACCAGTCCGCGTGTGAAAGATCTTTCAGCAAATTAAAAGTAGCAAAATAAATGATAAACGATCGCACATTCGTTAAAAACGTTTGAACAATCGCGCTATGCTATCGATTATGTATGCAAAAAGTATCGATCTAGAATCTAGACAATTGACCCTAGAAAAAATTGTAAAAATTAATATTTTTAGAGATTTTATAAAGCATAAGTGAATTTTGCTGTATTGTTTCCCTTTCTGCATAGTAATAAGAATTATTTTAATGCTTAAATACATAATTTAAATTATACTTTCAAAGGTGTCGTTACTTTTCATCAAAATGGCAATAGGTAATAGGTTATACGGGCTAGTGCCCGCAGCACCGTTATACGGGCTAGTGCACGTATTTTGCGTACGGGTGTGTTGCTAACGATCTGACTGACTTGACTTCGGTATTCCAGGTACCCACCTGGGTAACCGAAGTACTGTGCCCTATACGTGGCAACCATCGGGCGGTTTAGAAGCCCATGCGCTGCTGTTTGTCTTCATGCATCAAAGTCAGTGCATTTATTTCAAATGGGCACATAAAAGGCACTTGAAAGTCAATATTTACATTCAAATGGAATTGATTTTTGTCGCCCCTTCCAAAAGCTAGAATGGGCAAGAAACTCCACCGTTACTCTTTTAAAAATGTTTTACAATATTAATATACCTACATTAGTCATGTAATTATTTGTGAAGACAATGCTCTTAGAATAAAATAACCATACCACAACAGGTGAAAACAGTTAAAAATGTAGGCTTGGGACATGAATTATTTATAGATACGTGCTCAGATATTTAGAAACATTGAAAAGGCAGTTGCTCCAAGTAAAATACTGGTATTCAGTTGTGTTTGGTAAGACTGGAAGTGGAACCCATAATAGTTGGGAAAAGGCTAGGTATGTGATAAAGGTAGCATGCGCAAGTATGTACGAGTATACACTTATTGCTACAATCGCGGGGAAATGGACACTTGAGATTGTTTTTGTGCATAATACTAGAACCAAGTTCAATTTTGTCTTGATATTCAACCGACGAAAAAAAAAACGGAGGAGGTTATCAATTCGACGCGTATTTTTTTTTTGTTTTTTTTTTTTATTTATGACCACGCATAAGTTTTTACATAGTAGTCCGATTGTGATAATTCTTTTTTTATTTGGAAAGGGTATACTCCCAAGGTGTCATAAAATAAAAACTTTTTAACAAAAAATTAAACCGCCGAAAAAACTGAAAAAAGCATAAAATAATAAACCTTAAAATTATGAGTCGGCGCTTTGAGTGATCTTATCATTGTTCATTGATTTTTTGGCGCCGACTCAAAATTTTTAGGTTTATTATTTTATGCTTTTTTAAAATAAAATATCAAATCAAACAGTTTCAACATGTGAACACATTTATTTTATTGAAATATAAATTAATATAATGTTCTGAACTAAAAAACTATACCAAAATAATTGAGTGTTAATTTCATTTTAAAGGTTCTTCACACCTCCGCGGGTATCCAAAGAAGTTGGTGAGCCAGTAACAGGGATCGAGGGCAGAAGCCCTGCGTGCCCACACAAGGGACCATGCATCAATTATATTTTAAAGGTACGCATACACTGCCAGGGTCGCGAAATTGTTCGAAAGAGACACCGTGACCCTGGCACATGGGCAACTGAAGGAACCTGGATGGGTTTTAGTCAGTAAAAGTCTAACACGCCATCCCGCTCCGCCCAAGAGCGGGAGAACTCATTTGATGATTTCCCACCCACAAAAAAAAGGTACGCATACAAATATACTTAGAATCACTGTAAAAAAGTAGCCCGATTTACTGTTGTAAGCAAATAACAGTTTTGTAGATAGAAAACTAAAGCATAATTGGTATTCCGACCACATTATAATTGGGACACTAATTATGCTTTTGTTTGAGGAAAGTGAGGATTGTCCTTTAGAAATCTAAGAAAAAAAAATGTGGCAGGAATTTTCTATAATGGCGGAAATAAAGTTTACAAATTACAATGGCACATATTGTCTTCATTTAATTAAATTCATTTCTAAGAGAGTCTATACCCTGCCGGAGGCTCTACACGGGGATCGTGCGGTCCATGGCCCTCTACGGGGCACCGGTGTGGGCACCCTCATTGAGGCTGCGCCCAGCGCGCCGGCTGTTTGCGGCCCAGAGGGTCATGGCCATCCGGTTAATCCGGGGATACCGCACGGTCTCGTGCGAGGCGGCGAGCCTCCTTGCCGGAGTGCCGCCATGGGATCTGGAGGCAAAGGTCCTCGCGCACATGTGGGAGTGGCGCGAGGAGGCGAAACGCCGGGGCGAAACTCCGCTGCCGCGACAAGTCGCGGCACGGCGGACAGAGCTCCGGTGTGATCTCATGGCGACATGGCGGGTACGATTGTCGCAACCCAGTGCTGGGCACGCCACAATTGCGGCGGTAAGTCCCCTCTTTGAGGAGTGGATAGAGAGGCGTCACGGCGTCCTCACCTTCCGCCTGACGCAGGTTCTCACCGGGCATGGGTGCTTCGGTGGGTTCCTGTTCAGGATAAAGCGGGAGGATACGTCCGGGTGTTTCAATTGCGAGGATCGTCTGGAGGACACGGTGGAGCATACGGTGGAGGTGTGCCCTGCCTGGGCGGAGCACCGCCGTGTCCTCGTGGAGGCGATCGACGGCGGCGACCTCTCGCGTCCGGCCCTGGTGCGAGCCATGGTACGGAGCGAGAGGGAATGGGAAGCCGTCACCTCCTTCTGCGAAGCAGTAATGCTCGCGAAGGAGGAGGCGGGGCGCGTGAGGGAGTGGCAGTCTCTGCGCCCTCACGTCCCTAGCCGCCGCAGGAGGAGACGCCCCGGGCGTCGGGAGTCGATTGCGGACTCCCGGCCACCGTAGGCGCGAGCTTGCGGGTGGCGTGCAATGGGTAGCTCGCCGCCCGGTAAGGACCAAGCTCGGGTCGACGGCGCGCAGTGTTCCACGCGCGCCTCAAAGAGATGTCAGCAGCAGTGTAGGGGTCTACTAGGACCGATGCCTGCCGGGGTCGCGTGATTGTTCGAAAGAGATACCGTGACCCTGGCACATGGGCAACTGATGGAACACGGGTGGGTTTTAGTCAGTAAAAGTCTGACACGCCCTCCCGCTCCGCCCAGAGCGGGAGAAGTCATTTGATGATTTCCCATCCTGAAAAAAAAAAGAGAGTCTATACTAATGGAAAATACTAACTAAAGAGGTAAAATTAGTTTGTATGTACCCCGGAACGGCTGGACCAATTTTGATGAAATTTGGTATGGGAACCTGTCGACCCATTTTGATGAACACCATTTTCTTAAATTTCAGGGCACAGCGCAACTCTTCGGCGTTGGCTGCGCTATGACGATGTTGAGGACATTAATACCTAAACTATTGACACCTGCCAAAGCTTTCAAGTCTCTGAGACTGTCACACATGAAGTTGGGACTGTTCTTCGGAGGATACATCGGTATTTATAGGGTGAGTTCATAGTTACAATTTTTAAGAACTGAATCCTCTTAACCCTTCTTTGCTTGCTTCTTTATCGGTGAAATAAATCCAGGTGATATAATTCATGTTCAAAATTAAAGGAAAAATGGTTTAAAAAAGTCTTAGTATATATTTATAGTATAAATTTTGCAAAAAACAATATGGTGGAAATTACCATCATCATGCAAAGTTAGATCATTAGCTTAGTACTACGTCTTCCAACTGAGTCAAATACTAATAACTTCCATTTCCTTCTCATCTAGGAGTTTCTAAAATAATAAACAATGAGTAAAATATTTTTCCCAAACATTAGGAGATAAGTAACTGCACGGTGATGTAAAATTCCATCATGTGGTATTTTTTTAAATTAAACGCAATCTTTTTTAGAAATTGCTCTAAAAATAACAGAAACACAAACCTTTATTCCACTCATTTCACTTTTTAGCAATAGAAACTCAAATATAATAAAACAAAATTAATAACGAAATCATACGTTTATTGCAACTACAACAAACAGCGGAATGACAACTTGAAGCTCGTTTTACTGATAGTGACACTTGCTTATTTTTGACAGCTATGTTTTTGTTTTATGCAATGGACATTAAAAAAGTATCCAGACACGATCAACTTAAAGTGAACTTGTTCTTTTATATAATTTTTAGGCATTCAATGTTATGATGGAAATTTCCACCATCATGCAAAGAAGGGTTAAGTTACTAGGTCGGGCAAAGTGTTATTGGGTATTTCTATCTGGAATGTCTCAGTAGCAGCCCGAACTCCGGAGTTGAGCACTGTTTATGGATATAAATAAGCTTGTCCCCTATTACATGGGACTTAAACATAACTGGGTGGGTGTACTATAGATTCACCTCTGCCTAACCCGTTAGGGATTCAAGAGTTCCCTAAGCTATCGTTGGTACACATTTGTACCATTTGACGTTTAAACTTAGTAAAGGGATAAACAACTGTATCTTACTGTTGGGCACCTTTTGGTGCTGGGCTAAAACGAGAGTATTCGTCTTCTGACATACCGTCACGTCACATAAAGTCATCACGTCAGCGCCGTCTGTCACTGAAAACCAGCGCCGGGGCTCTGTCTCAACCCTATGCGACATGTTTTCCCACAACTTATTTTTATTTTAGTTTGTTCTTATCTTTCGGTGCGTCATGCTTGCCGCAAATAAACGTATTTTCTTTCTTTATAAGCGCAAAATCTATTTGAAAACAAATCCTTCTGTAAGACAATATTATCCAGTTACCAAGCTGATTTCAGTATCGCAATGAAAATAAAAATTATTTTGTTTACGATTTCAGCATCAGGTAAGTCAGTAGGATCCCTCCTAGGATCTACTGTTTAGGAACCCATAGGACCTGTAATTGTGTAAATCCTATATATTGACAATGTTTTAAATTTAGAATGTCAGCCAATTGTCATGTTTTCGAACCAGCAAAGCTATTTACAACCGGTCGGTACGCTTCCGTGTCGAATCGAACATCAATCGAATGTTATAAAAAATATTAAGCTTTTATTTTGAACGGTGAAATTGTACCTCAGACTTGCATAAACTCACGCCTTCTTTTCATAGGGGTAGGCAGAACGACTCTACAATTCTTGAACACTCGTACCGTATAGACCATTCTCCATTAATATATTATAACTAGCTTCTGCCCGCGACTTCGTCCGCGTCAAATTTTTGCTCCCCTGACCCTTCCCGTCGCATCGATTTGCCTGCTAGTTTTCGTCCATTTTTCGTTGCTGCTCGCTCCTTTTGAGTTATAGTGAGTCAACCTTAAAAGATAGACATATGCTCTCGCGGACTTTTTTTAGAACTTTTTAAAAGGAACAATTCCGTCATAAATAATTTTTGCGTTACTTTAACCGTTTACGCAGCGCACGCAACGGAAACTCTCAAAAGGAATGAATGTTCCCCGTTTTTGCAACATTTTTCATTACTGCTCCGCTCCTCTTAGTCGTAGCGTGATGTTATATAGCCTATAGCCTCCCTCGATAAATAGGCTATCCAACACAAAAATAATTTTTCAATTTGGACCAGTAGTTCCTGAGATTAGCGCGTTCAATCAAACAAACAAACAAACTCTTCAGCTTTATAATATTATATATAGTATAGATGTATACTCATTTCAGTTAGTAGTCTGCATACTTTGCCGAGCGCACGGCAAGGACAGCGCAATGTACGCGTTACCGGCGGGCTTCCTCTCCGGCCTCGCGTTCAGAGCCTCGCCGTCGCTACCCATCGCGTTGGCGCCTCTTACTTCTGCGTTACAGGTAATTGATGATTCATTTCAGCCGAAAGCCGTCTACAACTAGACATAGGCCTCCTCCAATTTGGGGGGATTTGCCATAATCGCCACGCATGGCAGGCGGGTTGGCGATTGCAGTATCATAGTAAAATGCATAGAGTACGCTGCTGCCCATTCTCTAGTAAGTGTCTTAGTCGCCTCTTAATACACCCATATGAAGAAATGGAGTGGTGATATTTTTTACGTCTGAAACCACACGGAGCAATTATACGTGGGCCTAACAAGAATGGTTGAAGAGACTCGTCACGATTACAGTTTGCATAGAAAATAGTTACCATGAATCATTTCGAAACATCACACTGACCAGTCAACAATGTGATAAGGCCTATACAAAAAGGCATTTTGCGCTTTCTTTCTATGACAAATTCTAGGACTTGGCCGAGACGTAAAGAGTTTTCACGCCACATCCAAACAGAGCGCTTAAAAGCAAAAAACGTGTCATCTCATAATGTCAAACTCTCATAATGACAATCAGACGCAAAATGTCCACTTCTCAGAATGTCAACTTCTTAGAATGTCAAATTCGCATAATGTCAACTTCTCACAATGTCAACTTACTAAAATGACAAACTCGCATAGTGACAACTCCGCGTAGGAACTACGTGGAGTTGTCACTATGCGAGTTTTTGTATATGAGTGTTGTTGTATATGAGTGATGTATTTGAGTATTTGTATAACGTGTCACACCATATTAGTTGATTGATTATAAAATGTTGATATTTTTTTTTTAACTACTGTAATACCTACCTTTACATACCCCTTAGTGTATGTATACCTAGCTATAACTATTACCACATGCAAATTATCTTGTTGAAGTAGGAACTACGTGGAGTTGTCACTATGCGAGTTTTTCATTTTAGTAAGTTGACATTGTGAGAAGTTGACATTATGCGAATTTAACATTCTAAGAAGTTGACATTCTGAGAAGTGGAAATTTTGCCTCTGGTTGTCATTATGAGATGATACGGCAAAAAAGTTCTTATGCCATTCAAACCTTTCCCCATTCCAGATCTTGGGCTCATGGGGCTACCAGAAAGGCATGATCCCCGCCAACTGGCCGCTCGTCGAGATCCTGTACTGCCTCTGCCAAGGACTGCTGTTCCACGCACGAGTGATGCATGAAGATGTCTGTCCGAGATACATCATCAACTTGATGCATACCGTTACTAGTTCCAAGTAAGTTCTTATATAAGTGTTGAAGGATAGAATAGTTTTATAATTATTATGAACTCAGATGCAGATTCCATTTAAGGGAACCACACTTGTTGGATGCTGAATCGGTTTGAGCCGATTACAACGTTAATTCCATGCAATAAAAGCGAAAACAAGTCATTCATTTCGTTTCGGTCGGAATAACGCGATTCGACACCTATCGGAAAGGAATTTGTATTGTGCCGAATTTCCGATCGCCATAGCGATTGATACGTGGTCGGCTCCTGTCGGTTCCGCGTCGATAAGTGTGGGCACTCCTTTATCCTTTATGGGGATGTGGCTGCTGTGATTTGGATTCGCTTATTTTATAATTATTCATAAGTTAATACGACTATTATTTTTCTACATCAACTTTGATCTCAAAATAGTATACCATGCAATTTTACTGTCATAAGATTGACGATTTAATAGGTTCAAGCAGTGCCTTGTTCCTTGTTGTTCTCTTTTAATATTGCACCCACAGTATGAACTACCCTTGAGAGGCCAATACTAACGCTGTCGAAGTGGCTGTATTCTGGTCTAAACTCAGTAATTAAATTAGAGGCATGAATACGGCGAAGAAGAATGGTTATAGAACATTAGAATCTAAGCTTCACAAAAGTAGTCACCATTCTTCAACTTTATCCCAATTTATTTGGGGTCGGCGCAACATGTCTTTTTCTTCTACACTTCTCTGTTAGTCTTTGTCTCAGTAGACACCCCTTTCTATCCATATCATCATTGACACAGTCCATCCATCGTTTCTTTGGTCTCCCTCTACTCTTATAGCCACATTCATACTCAAAACTTTCCTTACCTAATTTTGCTTTACAAAAGTAATGAAAAAATATTAACCAAGGTATACCAAAAATCTTAGCGTCCCCTGAATTTGTGGCGATATAACACTATCTGTAATCATTTGAAGATTTTATTGACACGTCATTATGTTCTTCCTTCCAGGGCTGACGAAATCCAGTCAGCATTTATACAGAAGATGCTAAAATTCGGTAGTATTTAGACCAATTTATATCTGTATTATTTATGAGACAATATTGTTATGAGGCGGGAATACTTCAACAACTTATATAAATGATAGTGATTGCCCTTAGTCTACACTTGTGCTGATGTTGTCATATTTGTGGAATAATGTACAAATAATTCGTTCTGGTTTCCGAGTTAAACTCCAACCTTCTTGTTACAAAACACAATCGTAACTTTAGTTTTAGCGTGAAGCTGTGAGCCAGTTTTTCTATATCTAACTTTAATTCGATTTACGTAAAGTTCTTAATACAAAAATGACAACTTAGCACCGGAATAAGATGTCAGTTTTGTATAAAGAACTGCATTTTGGGTTCTTAATTCAAAAACTGGTTTACGCCTTTTTTTTTTTTTTTTTTTTTCAGGATGGGAAATCATCAAATGACTTCTCCCGCTCTGGGCGGAGCGGGAGGGCGTGTCAGACTTTTACTGACTAAAACCCACCCGTGTTCCATCAGTTGCCCATGTGCCAGGGTCACGGTATCTCTTTCGAACAATCACTGGTTTACGCCTGAAGGCTAGTTCTCGTAATGAAAAACGTTCAAAGTCTAGACGCACTCGGCGCCAATTAAATCTCAAAAATGTATGGAAACTTGAGGTATTTTTGATAGATTGCGACAGAAATAAGACTGTGAACGTTCCTAAAACTACGAGAATTGCCCTTTAGATGTAAAGAAAAACCTTGTTTTTTAATGAAGGCGTATTAGTTAACAGACATCCCATCTGCTAATCGTTAATCAGTTTATATGCAGTGTTTACATGCAGTTCTCATTCTATATGTATAGCACGGGTGACCTAACGTCGGTAAAATAGTTGAAATGCGAAAATCACCTCTGCTGAGACGACATAAAGACAATGTCATATTATGACCAGATGACCAGACTCTACTAGGGCCTTAAAATTCTCAATAATATTCGAAGTATTCCCGCCCACATTTTATTTAGGTGCAAGTCTGTGATTTATGTTAAACGGATGTTTTGTGGTACAGGGTTTATTTTAAATGGGTATATCATTAAAGGGTTGGTGTTTAATTAAAAAGATTCCAGTACTTTGGATACCGTATCCACAGTAGTGCAAAATAAAGAGGTAAAGAAAGTTTCACTAAAAGCTGTCCAAAACTTCTGAAAAGGTTTGAGTGCCTGTTGAAGATTTTTCTCATTGATTGACAGTTTTAATTAATGAGGAAGATCTTCAACCGGTCATAGTACCGGACTTGTAGTTAGTCATGGACTGGCCTGTTAGTCTAGTAGTGAGTGACCATCACTGCTAAGACGGAGGTTTTATCATACAAAGATTTTTTTGATTTTTCAGGACAAATCTTTGTGTGATAACCACAATTATTTTTGGTGTCTGGGTGTAATTTATCAATAAGATGTATATATGTATTTAAAAATATATAAGTATATTTATCAGTTGTCTGATTACCATAGTACAGGCTCTGCCTATTTGGGATGAGATAACGGTGTATTGGTTGTCCTAAGATATAGATAGTCGAAATGATTGCCTTGCGTATGCGCATCGCAGAACAGACTGCTCTATGTAACTTATAAGTTAATTACTGATATCAAATATATCTTTTTAAATTCCCATGCTCCTGTAATATGTCGAGACGTACTTACTTATGAAAGGATCAGTCTCACCTCTTTATTTTGTAGCATTTATATAGTACCATAGTGTTATTCCGGCGTTAGTGCCAAGTATCGCTTCAGAGCACGATTGTGGCTTAGTGTGATAGAAACTGATTTTGTAAGCTGTATACACACTGTTCCGGTCCGTCCGGCTTCATTTTCCTGGAGCCGGTCAGATCTGCACCCTAATTGCGAAATACAATTACAATGGTCTTGTGACGGGTTGTTGAGCTAGGGTTGCTATACTGATGCATGCATGTCTTTTGTTGGAAAAGGTCAGCCAGACATGGCCCTGCATTCTTCTTTAACAGAGATCATGATCTCTGAGTTTTTTTCGGCATTACTTCTCAGGCATCAATCAGCTAGGAAATGCCCGCGCCATATAGTTTTAAAATATTGACCAACAAAATATTTACGTGTAAAAGTGTCTCCATCACCATAGAGGGATTTCAAAGGAAATTCATAATCCATTACTTCCTATGTTGGAAACACTCGTTTACTACGAGACTTAAAGAACGCAATAAATACTGCTGAATTGTCAATTTTTAAGGCATTACCATTGTAAATGTGTCGCGATTAGGCTGCTTACTCAGATATGTGTGTGTTCCTATTATGAGCAATAACTTAGATATTACTTGCACGTAAAATTTAAGTAGGAAGTTTGACGACACAAAGGTCACTAAATTATGCACGCCAAAAAAAAATAAACACATCTGGGGGCTGGTTCTCGTAAATTTAAAAACGTTCATCGTCTTAACTTAATCTCAAATCTGTCAAAAATACCCTCAATTTTCTCTACAATTTTGACAAGTGTCTGACATTTGATTGTCGTCGAGGTTAGAGTGATTAGATTTTGAACGTTTTCAATTGCGAGAATTGGGATTCAGCTAGTGTTAAAAAAAGGGCCAAAAAAAGAGTAAGTATCTATGAACTTGTCATCTAGATATGTGAGCCAACCAAAGTTCAAGTCATAAAGTGGTATATATAAACTGAAGACAGAATAATTTCAAGGCATTATCTATAAATATATAATTAATCAATATTCAATTTACTTAGAATAGCAATACCGCTTGGTATTGTAGTATAAATAGAAGTTAAAACACTGTGGAACTCTGCCTATGTAGAACAAATAAATAAAACGCTTTCAAACTCAAGGCATTTCTTTTAGCTAAACCATTTAAAGGCACTTTTGAGGCTTAAACTTAAATCTAGTTCCAAAACGTAGATAAATTAAACTCAAAAATCTCGATTCCTGGCGAGCCAGGAGAAGAAGCTGAATTGAACCTTAAAATACTTGATTTATGACTAAGTCGCGTAGCAGGAATAGTGCTTATAAATCAGTGCCTGGGTGATAGTAATAGTGACCACTTTAAGGAAATGTTACATTAACATCGAGTATTAGTGATAAGGATATTTATTTACCTTTCATACTTGTGCAAATTATAGTATAATGAATCCACATAAAAATAGAAGAAGTTTTCTTACTCAATATTACAAAACGGCCCTACAGATTCAAACACTAAGAAATACCAAGAACTGGATTAACTAAGTATAAGGGCCCACGTGCGTACGTTACGTCGGCAGAACGACAACAATTGATGATTGATTGATTGATTGTTTATTTAAATTGTATGGAAAAATCAAACTATCCGTTCGCTTTAAAACTTCCGCACCGCTTCGCAGCGCAGACCTGCATCAAAGATTAAATTCAAAAAAGCATTAAAAACGGTGGTAAAGAAAAATCGTCTTGTTTTCTTTACTACCGTTTTAAGAGTTCTTCATTTTCTCACCATCTCTATATCAATCCACACAATTATTTCTGTCAATTATAAATTTCACAAGTGTGCAGAGGTATATTATTTTAGGCACAAATTATCATAGTTACCTATAGAATTCTTTATAAACAATGTAATGTCACTTAGGTAATTTTATTATTTATTATATTAGCTTTGTAGAGCTCTATTAAATTATGTATAGAACCAATATTCTACCACAGTTGGTCATAATTATTAACTACTACATATAAAAATATTGAACAGTTGAACTTAGTAAGAATTCAAAAATGAAATATGTAACCCTTTCATTATCTGTCGCAGAAGGGAGAGTACAGTCTTTTCACAGTTACCTCTGACAGCAGCAACCCAACAGCAGCCTTATTGTAATGAAAATAAAGATCATTGTGATATTTACACTCTGTTCAATAAAAGCATCTCAACAGAAACCATTTACTGGTGACAATAAAGATCACTAAGACAGACTTTTCAGTTGCAGCAACCTGACATAAACCTTATCCTAATGACAATAAAGATCACTGTAATTTTGACAGTAATGCAAAATCAGAGGTACATAACTGAAAGGATTGTAGTGTTGCCCTCAACGATTTATTGGTGTTACCTTTTGTAAAAGCTAGGTAACACAATCGCATATTAAAAATATCTTATATTGAAGGAACAGTTGACTTCATAATTATGCACTTGATATTTTAAGTGATATGATGCGATGCTTAGCTGGACTAGAAATCTCCCTGTTTTTTTAAAATCTATGGTAGGTGATTTTTGCTAAGTCTATGTGATTTTAAGGATGATATTAAATATTTATTTTTAAGGAACTTACGTTTAATTTTGTACCGTAAAACTTATCAATAAATGTAATGTAAACCGTGATTATTGCTTTTGTGTACTTATATTCATTAAAGCAATAACCATGTGATTAATTTGCATTTTTTAAAGATACTGGAAATTGTTATTCTCATCGATAAAATTAATCGATTGAAAGATGAATACTTATTCGTATTCTACCTACCAATCACCTTTATTTTAGATCTGCATTTTTATAATTATTTATAGCACACATTCGCCAAATTATTATATGGTTAAAATGCTCTACATTATTGTTATATTTTTGTAATAAATGATTTTATATTATACAAATCGTATCATTTCAATAAAACAAAAATTACGTGTATACCTTATATTATCATGATAACGATGTGAATCAAACCTCATAAAATTCTTCTAGAAAATAATATCAACACTGTTTGAAAAATACAATAAACTGAAAACCATATTTTGGAAAGTGGTAATCTAGTCTGTAATTACGGTAATTGACCGTTTAAATGATAAGCTCTTAAATTAATTATTTTAGGGAGTATTTCTCCGGGGGTATTTTATATTTATGGGATGCATTCGAGGTTAATTATTGTCGTTGGGTCTGACAAGGATATGACTGCCAACCTTATATATGTATGTTAATGCTCCCAAACCATTGTAGACCGTTTAAGTATGTAAGTGATTGTTTTCTGTGGCAAAAGAAGCATGAAAGTCGAATAAATGCTGTGGAAACGCGTTCCTTGCGAAGCAAGCTGAATGTTGAATGATAGGCTGAGGAATGATGTGATAAAACAACGGTAACGTTTAAAATAAGGGTTTGGTCATGTTGAGAGGATGAATGAAGGACGGTTTACAAATATAAGTAGAAACGCCGGGAGAGGAAGCCCTAGGTGGACATATAGTGACTTTATCGGTGATATTCTTCAGAATTGCAGTGCGTAGTACTCTCAACCGGCGTGCATATATGACCAGATGTATGAATCTAAACGAGGCAAAAGGATTACGTAAGCATCATAGCAGGTGGCGTTCCGTAGTTTTTGCCTACCCCCATGGGAAAAAGAGGTGAGTTTATGTATGTACTATTTTGGAATATACTAAAGTCTAGTATATAGTTGTACAAGGATCTTTTGGCACGTGGCCATCATCGGAACTAATCGCCATCTTGTGTTTCAATACATTTCACAAAACAATATTTGCACAAATGTTTACCAACAGCGCATCCTTCTCCACGTCATTCGAGCGCCAAAAGACCCTTGCAGCAGGGTAAACTAGAACAATGAAGTGACTTCAGTCAATTTCTTCGACTCTTGGGCCTCCGGGACTTTCAGCGCGGATGTTGCTAGGCCCGCCCGAACTACCCCCGGCCCCAACGCCGTGCAGTTTCATCATGGACGGCTGACAGACCGCTTGGGCGTTCTTCAGACGTGTCTCTAGCTCGTCGTTGGACGCGTCCCTATGACTCTCAAGCCACTGTATTTGGTTGTTGCATTCGGTAAGAACTGCATTCTTTTCTTCATCTGTTAGCCTAGTTCCGGCGTGGTCCACTGCCTGTAAAAAGCAATTATATCGTTAGTTAATAATAATAATAAAAGAAAATACAAGGTTGTAAAAAACATTTATATGTCAATAGTAAAATTTGTTTAAAATAATATTTTATGATTTTATTTGATCATAGAACGTATTGACGCCACCGATGCTTCTGCCAAAAGACCCACGACAATGGCCAAGTACTACTTTTTCTTGTTATAAATAAAACCAAAATCCAACCGGATTAAAATCGATTAACTATGGTTTCAAACTTGGACTAGAAACAAAACACTGTCGGATTTTTTATTCTATTGCAACCAGGCTGTCAATGAGAACAACCAAATGGGTGTCTCAAAGTAACAAAATACTTTGAGAAAATACACACCGTCTTACACCCAAAACAGTAACCCTCCAACTGATTCCTAAGTTCCACTTGTTTTTTCGCGGCTTCATCTTCTGCTTTATACCGCTCAGCGTCGTTTAACATCTTATCAATGTCCCGCTTGGAGAGGTGACCCTTGTCGTTGGAAATTGTGATGTGTTCTGATCGGCCGGTGCTTTTGTCTTCAGCGCTGACATTCAATATTCCGTTGGCGTCGATGTCGAACGTCACCTGGAAATTGGAAGAGGTTCTCTCATTTTTTTTGGGTTGTGACGAAGAAACCACCCTCTATGTGGTCTACAAGTGACAGGTGAGGTCAGATGACTAGAATATGTAGCAACATTGTAGTAGTAGATGTTGTGAGTCGTTAGTAGTGCAGTGGCTCCATCTATAACTTGTACTTCGGTGGCTATGTATTTCCTACCTCATGTAGCCGAAAAGGTGTCGCTTTACACGCAAGCAAATGTGTTGATTGTTTGCTTTCTCGATTAGAAATAGAGATTAACGCCAAATGTTTTGGAGTGATTGAAAGGACGAAAGAAAGAAATACGAATAGTACACCTTTATTCAGGTCACATTGTGATGGATATGGTTGGTTAGCTTAAGCTGTAATGGCGACTGATAAGTACCACGAAATAACTCACTTCGATTTGAGGCACACCTCTTGGCGTTGGTGGTATGCCAGACAAGTTGAAAGTGCCCAGCAAATTATTGTCTCTTGTCATTGCTCTTTCTCCTTCGTATATCTGTAAATAATAAATATTAAAAAGGCCTTAGCCTTATTGGAACACAATCAAGCTGAAGTAAATTGAAGCGGTAATAAAAAATTGCGTATTTGTATCCTTTACGATGAGTAAAGGATACTTAGGCCTTTTCCCAGCATCTTCCAGTCTAACCGGATGCATCTGAATACCAGTACTTTACATTGAGCAACTTTCTATCTGACCTCCACAACCCAGTCACTGGGTTACACGCTACCCACCAGCACTGGTTGTCAGACTTGCGGGGTTCTGATCCACGAGTGACAGCCGGGATCAACGGCTTAACGTGCTTTCCATCTCGTCCATCCACAGACCAACTGCGGCTAGCGTAGCTTAACCTGATCGATGGACCTGTGCGGCTGTTAATACTTAGCCACAGATATCACAAAACATACTGGCAAAATATCGCGTAAGGCAGTTTATTCTGGTCTGGAATACAGTGCAAACATCTTTCACTCACCTGGATGGTGACAGCAGGTTGGTTGTCTGAGTAAGTTGTGAAGATCTGCTTCTGGGCTATTGGAATACGGGAGTTTCTTTCTACCAAACGAGTCATAACTCCTCCAGCAGTCTCAATCCCAAGGGACAGTGGAGTTACGTCAACTAATAAAACATCCGCAATGCGCTCATCTTTAGAACCACTGAGAATAGCTGCCTGCACCGCAGCACCATAAGCTATTGCTTCATCAGGATTAATAGACAAATTAAGCGTCTTGCCACCAAAGAATTCCTGCAATGCATAAACATTAATCAATGAAATATCAGCATGGGCTTACAAATAAACTTATGTTATATTCGCTACCTGTAACAACCTTTGGATCTTCGGTATCCTAATAGAACCGCCAACCATGACAACATCATGTATTTCTCTTGTGTTTAAATTAGCATCCTTTAACGCTCTTTCAACCGGAACTAGTGTTGACCGAAAAAGGTCCGAACATAATTCTTCGAAACGTGCTCTGGTGAGTTTGGAGTAAAAATCGACACCCTCGAACAATGCATCTATTTCTATACTGGCTTCCGAGCTCGACGACAATGTTCTTTTGGCTCTTTCACAAGCCGTTCGAAGCCTCCTCATTGATTTTGGATTAGCTCTGAGATTTTTCTTAAACTTTCTTTCGAATTCTGCACTGAAGTGATTGACCATTCTGCTATCAAAGTCTTCTCCACCCAAATGGGTATCACCTGCTGTAGATTTAACTTCGAAAAGAGATCCTTCAGCAATTTGTAGAATGGAAACATCGAAGGTTCCGCCACCCAGATCAAAGATAAGCACGTTTTTTTCGCCTGTAAGATTTTTATCGAGACCATAAGCGAGAGCAGCGGCCGTAGGTTCATTAATGATTCTGAGGACATTGAGGCCGGCTATCACTCCGGCGTCTTTTGTCGCTTGGCGCTGAGAGTCGTTAAAATAAGCTGGTACAGTTATAACAGCGTTTTTTACCGTCCCGCCCAGATATGTTTCTGCGACTTCCCGCATTTTACTAACAATCATAGACGAGATTTCTTCAGGCGTAAATTTCTTCTTCTCCTTTTTGTATTCAACGACGATTTTTGGCTTTCCACCTTCGGAGATAACTTGAAAGGGCCAATGTTTGATATCTTCTTGCAGTTTGGGGTCATCAAATTTTCTTCCAATCATACGCTTGGCATCAAATACTGTGTTAACTGGGTTAATCGCTACCTGGAGTTTAAAAAATAAATAAAGTGCCTAGCAATAGACGTAGATATTAAATAACTGTAATATAATTATGTAAACATATTTGAATACTAGGTACGTATGTACCTGATTTTTGGCGGCATCCCCGATCAGCCTTTCAGTGTCAGTGAAAGCGACGTACGAGGGCGTTGTTCGGTTACCCTGTTCATTCGCAATGATTTCCACTTTACCATTCTGAAACACCCCCACGACGGAGTATGTGGTTCCGAGGTCTATGCCCACTGCTGGCACCATCGTCAGATACTGAGAGAGTAAGTAATTTAATTAGCTAGCAATACATTACCCACGTGTTGACGCAAGTGTCTAGCTGTTTTTCTTGACCTAAAAAAGGCCTTTGACACAGTGTCTGTCCCCATACTTTTACACAGGCTAGAAAGCATCGGCATAAGAGGACTACCTTTTGAACTTTTAAAATCTTACTTGAGTAACCGCAAGCAAGCAGTCAAAATATCGAAGTACACTAGCTCCGAGTTAACCGTTACTTTCGGAGTGGGTCAGGGCAGTGTACTTGGACCGACCTTGTTCCTTATCTACATTAACCTATGTAATATGCAGATCGAGGGCGGGCTCACATTCTCTTACGCCGACGATACTGCCATTCTCTTCTCTGATAAGACTTGGGCAAATTTTAGAAGGTTAACCGAATGTGGCCTAGCAAAGATAGCAGCTTGGCTAAATCATAGTCTCCTCACAATTAATGCTTCCAAATCGAATTACATCTGCTTAACAAAGTACAACTTGCAACCTTCACAAGAATTCCAAATTAATCTCCACAACTGTTCTAGCTCCCCAACCCCCGACTGCTCATGTGTAAAAATTGACAGGTTACAGCATACAAAATATCTAGGTGTTATGATTGACCAGCATCTGTCCTGTTACATGCACTCCGAGCTCGTTATGAAAAGGGTTAGAAAAATGATATGGAGTTTTAAAACACTGCGACATAGTGCTCTTTGGCCCAATTGATCCTTACGTACTGTTTGTAGGGTAGGGCGGGGCTAGAAGTCCGTCGGGTAAGAAGTCCCAACATACATATCACAGTATCTAACCGTGTTAGAAACAGACGGTCTACGTGATCTGGAGTGGGGTGAGGGGAGACGACGAAGCCGCGAGCCGCTAGTCGTCGCAGAACTTACATGCGAGTATTAAGGCTATCGGAATTTTTTCGCACCCAAAAGTAAAAAAAGTGTTTGTTTTTCTTTCATAGATCCACGCTGAGTGTAAAGAAGAGATTGAGGTAAGTTCAAATGGCAGTCTTATTATAAACATTAGTAATGCATGGTAATAAAATGTTATTTTTGTTAACCGATTTTGTTTTATAACCTTGCAAATCACTGGACGCAGGTATGGGGCAAGAAGTACACCGATTGGACTTTTTTCAGCTCTTTCATCTGTTAATATTATCAAGGGGTTTCAGGCAACAGGTATGTATGTGTGTAAATAACGCTCCAAGTAGTGTAACAGATCGTCCCAGTGATGTAAATAGCACTAAATATATACCTTAAACTATAAATGAGTCTGAGTAAACTCAGCCAGCACAATCGAGCATACAACAACCGAGAGTAATACCTCCTCAACCTTCAACGTCTAAAGCATCTCCTGTAGCCGTTCTAGCTGTGCCCAAAGCCGGACCGCGTAAGCCCTCAAACACCAGAAAATGTCGCACTGCAACAATTTTAACTGACACTCCAGGAAACAGGTTAGGGAAAGAACAAGAGAAGAGTAAAATGAGAAAAATAAATCAAATAAGAAGAAAATGACTGTAAAGAAGAACATTTTTTAAGAAAAGAGCCCGTCACCTTCCTCTGATGATGAAGAGTATTTTTGCATTATATGCTGGGAATCATATTCAGAAAGCAAGTCAGGAGAGCAGTGGATTGAATGCTCAATCTGCAAAGATTGGGCACATGAACGATGTGTGTTTTAATTCAAATTTGAATTTTATCTGTCTAAATTACGATAGCGATGAAGATTAAGGTGATTCTAAGAAGCTGGTTATGGATTAAGATTTGAATTTACTGCCAATATAATACAACTAGCTTTTGACAGCGGCTTCGGCCACGTAGAGGTCGGAAATTATCCCGCGGGAACATACTACCGGGATAAAAAGTAGCCTATGTCCTTTCTCAGGCTCTAAACTATCTGTGTACCAAATTTCATTTAAATCGGTTCAGTAGTTTTAGCAGGAAAGCGAGACAGACAGATAGACAGACAGACAGACAGAGTTACTTTTGCATTTATAATATTAGTGTGGATTAGTGTGGAAGTGTGGATAGTGTGGATACTGATTTTGTGTCTGTTTAAAATCACGGTTCAAAATTCGTTTCGTTTTTTGTTTTTAAGTTGGAAATTAAAGTTGATTATACTAAGATTATATTGAAATTGTAATGTTAGGTTTTAAAATAATATACTAAATTGTAATGTTGTCTTAGTCGATTATTGGGACTTTTGATGGATAATACTGGCAACACTAGTTTTGAAATAACGAGGTTCTGAGACAACGGTTGAGAACACGGGGTGGCACTCGGCCTATTCGCTCGGGGCCAGCATCGAAGACGGACGTAAGTTCTGTTACTATCTTAAATATTAAGTAATTTGATATTATGTAACACTTATTGCTTATTATGAAAATGTTGTTGTACCTTTTATATTTTTGCCGATATTGATAATGTTTTAAATCATATAAAATAGAATATTCATACTCTTTCTTTGCCTAGCTATTGTGATTGTGTTGATACTATTCTGAGATCTCTTGGACAATGGTCCAAGAGATAGAATGAAATGTATTTGAGATAATAATAGTTTATGGCAATGTAAGAAGTGAGTTGATATAATACTTTAATACTGTTTCCATGGAGTTTCTTGTCCTTCTTCTCCATGAAGACCTAGTTTTGGAACGGACAACTAGCTTTCTGATTAATTACTGACAAGCCTAATTGAAATAAATATATAGTCTTGTCTTTCTGTGCCTTATTTAGTGAAACCCTAGGTGTACCTTTAAATGATACAATGTGTTACGTGTTATTTTCCTTACCCTGTAATACCTATGTCAGTTTATAGTTTGAGATAATCTAGTAGTGACGATTAGATGCCTTTGGGTACCCATCCATAAGTTTCTGCTTTGATGTTAAATATATTAGGTATTCAATAAGTTGGTTTTGAGCAAGGGTACCCTAAGTTTATTACAGTAATAAATAAAATATTAATAGATGTTGATTTTAAAATAATGCATTTTTATTTACTCTACTAAGTGACCATAAATAACTAGTTAGCTAGCCTTTAGGATGTATGGACTTCTTACCCCCTAACCTGGGACTTTGTACCCCGTGAGTGGGGCAAAAAGTATAAAATTCCATTTTGCATTTGTCGCTAAAGTTTTCGCAAATAAATTGAATATTCACACTTTCGACTATTTGAGCGTTAAGCTGAATTGTGTAAGATTTCATACAAACTTTTTGATTAACAGTAAGTATTCAGTTTTAAAACATATGGGTCCTAGAGTGAAAATTGGGACTATTAGCCCCGCCCTACCCTAATGCTGGGGAGGGACAACAAAAAAACAAATTTTTAGAGCTCGAGAGGGCGCAGAGAACTTTGCTTAAGGTCATGTCCTTCAAACCCTATAGATTCCCTACCGAAAGCCTCTATATATTATCTTACCTTTTGTCCGTAAGAAACCTGTACTTGCTTCAAATCATACTAAGAAAACACACATCCCTACCGTATAATCCTTCTAAGCCTAGAAGCAGAAGGAGCTTTTTTATTTTTACTTCTTTTTTCTTTTCTTCTTAGCTGCTCCAACTGTCAAGGTTAGATCTACTTTCGCTAAAACGCAAAACTCAAGGCAATCTTCCTACCTGTACAACTTGCTAAATAAAGAACTACACATAATATCCCATGAAGCTCTGAGACTGTAAAAAAGTTGTAATTGACTGGCTAAAGAATAAAACATACGACGATGTGGAGTCTATTGTAACTACGCTACAATAACCAAATTATTTACATTCGGTTTGTTGTGTGTTGGTTAGTGGAAGAAGATTTAATTGGCTTCTTGCGATCCCAAGACATTGTCGCAGGGCTAACCTACAATTTGTTCAACCGATTTGGCGTGATAGCGTAACAAGCAAACAAACAAATAAATAATTAAACATACTAAGGACACTATAGGAGAACTAAATATGCTAATTAAAAAAGTGACACACTACACAGTTACACACCCTCACTGTTCACACTCTCACCCACACTCACGGGACGGATTTCCGTCGCTCTTAACTACATAGTTTTGCGGTACCTACGTTAAAGTTTATGAAGGATCTCGCTAGGATTGGGTTCAGTCCTGTTTGGGCGAACTTTATAATTGAAAGTCGAAGGACTCTATAGTCATTTATTTGTTGAATAATTAAACTAGACTTAAAACGGGTGCTAAAGCTTCTCATTACCTTCTCGAACTCTTAACTTTATAGCAAAGATTTGTAGTTTACACAACTTAGAAAATATTGTAATTATTTAAATTCAGGAAATAGATAACTGTTCCTACCTGAAACGTATCACCGAATTTCCCACCACTATAAAACGTTCTGTTCGACCTGACCATTGCAGCGAAACTGTTTCGCATTGTGGTAACCAAGAGGCGGGGCACACCATGACCAAAAACTAACTGAATATAAAATGAATGACATACTCGTTATTCTTTGCCATGACAATGCCCCGTAATTACAAAAGAAAATCGAGTTACCAGACGATAGCTGGCAAATGGCTTGGAAACATGATGAGCGGACTCGCGCACCGAGGGTTCCGTACAAACCTGTAGGGATCCTCGGTTTATGTATAAGGTTTATGCTTATGAACTTAAATGTTTTTTTTTTTAATTTTTATATTTGAGTTGATTGAATGAAAGGTAAATTGCGGTTTACGATTCATGACGTAAGTATTAAAAAAAAACTACTTACTGGATCTCGTTCAAACCAATTTTCGATGGAAGTTTACATGGTTATATACATCATATATTTTTTGGAGTTTTATCATTCTCTTATTTTAGAAGTTACGGGGGGGGGGGGGACACATTTTACCACTTTGGAAGCGTCTCTCGCGCAAACTATTCAGTTTAGAAACGCCAATTTATTTATTGATGGTTAAGATAAATTAGTGAATAGAAAATTGAAATTATTATGTTTCAGTTGTAGAAAGATTTTGTTAATAAAGAAGCTATTTAAATGAAATGCATCATAAATACGAGTATATTTTAAACAAATCTATTTATGAGCACAATTAAAACATGGAAGGGGACGCGATAGTAGTGATATGTCTTCAGGACGAATCTTATGATGTTATTGATGAAGAACATCACTAATAAGGTCACTATATGATAGTGACCGTATTTGTGATGTTCTTCAGAAGGATCAGGTGCATAGTACTCACAACCGGCGTGTGTGTATGACCAGATATATATGAACTTAAACGAGGCAAAAGGAGTTTGTAAGTATCTTAGCAGGTGGCGTTCTGTATTTTCTGCCTACCCACATGGGATAAAGGCGTGAGTTTATGTATGTAAGTAAATAGAAAATGCTTTATTATCTATAGTATGGTGACAAATCAATTGTACAATAATTTGGTACAGAGATGTGAAACTAATTTATCTACTGGCTCCCAAACTAGGTTTATTGCCTGTGACTTGGGAGTCAGTGATTCCAAAAACTTATTTACTTATAAAAACTTATGCTAGCATAAACTACGTACGATACACCAATATGTATGTACGTATGTATAAACATGATAGGCCCTCGCTGAAAATATTTTCTCACCAATAACATCATAAGATTCGTCCTGAAAATGTAGGTACCCAAGATTGTTAAACAAACTGTTAGCTCAGACATCTTCAACACCAATAAAAGTGGCCAAATTGTAAATGTCATTAGGGAGAGAAGAACAATAAACTTCAGAGAAAGTTCTCGTCGGTTCAAGCGCCCCAATGTTTCGCCTAATCAAACCAGTGAGTCCCAATTGTGAAATATAAAACCGTCCCCAATATATTTTCGTTTAAAGGCCACAGAGCGTTTATTTTGAAAGACAATTTAAATTCAATTTATGTTCAAGTTGGTCGATTGAAGCGGCAGAACGTATTTGTGAGAGAGAACTTGACGTACTTAGGTTTCGGGTGAACACAAATAAGGATTGATGCTGATGAGTTCATTGATAAGTTAAATTTCTCTTGGCATACAAGTCAGCAATTTATACAATATTGGCAAAGATTTCTTCTTTCCCAACAAAATTATGTCAATCACGCTGGGGATTGATAAAATTATTTTTATCAGCATTATCAGCATTTCAGTCATAAGACGTCCACTGCTGTACATAGGCCCCAATACCCATATCCCCCCAGGGTTTGCCATAATCGCCACGCTTGGCAGGCGGGTTGTCGATCGCAGCAGGGTGGTAAAAAGCATAGAGAATGCCGGCTGTTGCCCATTCTCTAGTAAGTTCCTTAGTCGCCTTATACGGCACCGCACCGGGAAGAAATGGAATGGTGGTATTTATATCGTTAAAAAAATAAAATAATAAACTACTTTTACAATCCAATAAATAAGGAGAATTCTGAGGCTTGGAAACTGCCTGATTGAATGTCTGATAGAGTATTTTATTGAGTACTAAAAAGTAAATTACTGTATTTGTTTTAACCGAGACGCGAGCAGTAGATGTGCCAGGCAATCATGATGGAACAGACGGTTTACTCGTAAAATCATAGCGTTTTTCAAATCGTTTCTTGACTGTAAGATCGTTGGGTTGCCAATCTATACTAATATTATAAAGCTGAAGAGTTTGTTTGTTTGATTGAACGCGCTAATCTCAGAAACTACTGGTCCGAATTGAAAAATTATTTTTGTGTTAGGTAGCCTACTTATCGAGGAAGGCTATAAGCTATATAACATTACGCTACAACCAGGAGGAGCAGAGCAGTAATTAAAAATGTTGCATAAACGGGGAAAATCGCACGGGTAGGCAATTCGACGCGACGGGAAGGGTCGGGGGTACGCGACGGGAAGGGTCGGGGGAGCAAGAAATTTAACGCGGACGAAGTCGTGGGCATAAGCTAGTGAGGATATAAAACTCTGCTTTATGTAGCTATATGGAGATGTTAATATTGAATGATTCGACATTATACAAACGCTCGCTCTTATGTTAAATGCCGAAAGGCAAATTGATTGAGTCGCCTAGAGTCAATTTGTTACGGTAAGTGGATAACCATGATTTAAGGACAAATGATAAAAGGTGTAATGTTTTCAAATTACGTTTGAAACCAGCTAGAAATTGCTCTACAATGTAATCACGATCTACTTACTATTGATTTGCAATATGCAAAGTTTCTGACTAGAGACCATATCAACACTTACGGTCTGCCACGCTTATAAATGCATAACTGGCCAAGTGTGGGTTTACTTATATTTCCGCCCAGCACGCGTAGCATGACCACCGAAGAAATGGGTTTTGTCGACGGAAGAATAGAAAAAATTACAGATTGTAGAAAGATTAAAGATTTGTACCGTTTTATGCTGGAAAAGACAAAGAATAGACAAAGTTCTTTCTATGGTGGTCATGCTACGCGTGCAGCACTTAGAACATATCGTAACCTTAACGAATATTATAAATGCGAAAGTAAGTTTGTTTGCTTGTTTGTTACCTTGCCACGCCTAAACGACTGAACTGATCATCCTGAAATTTAACATATACGTTGTGAGGTGTACAGAAACGGACATAGGGTACCTTTTACCACGAAAAAAATTGTTGTTTCCGAAGAAAACCACAATAACGTTGAGTTGGGTTGGTTAACTTTCTTATGATAATTAATAGATCTTGTCACGTGTCTTTCGAATCATAATTAAATTATGTTAATAAAAGCAGACTACATCTCGAATTGATTGTCAAATTCTAAATTAACGCGAGTGAAGCCGCGGGCAAAATCTAGCCACAGATATAAATCGGGCATAATGTTGAGTTACCAAATCAACGCACTCAAAGAGATTTTAGGAGGTTCGCAGCAGAGGACCGAAAAGTGTTTATATTTGCTTACTTGCCTGCTACTTGGAACTAAATAACTTACCTTAACTACTCGGTATCATGGGCATCATTCAATTCATTTATAGCCGGTTTTATTCACTTGGTTGATCAATAACGAAGTATAAACACAAGATCTTTCTCTAAGGACCGGGTAGCACATATTGGGTCGGTATCAATCGCGGACATTTTATTTTATTTTCGTTTGCATTTTTCTGAACTAAATATCACGGAGGATTTTGACATGATTGATGAATGACGTTTGATTTTGATTTCTACCAGTTAGTCTTATTGACGTTACAGAATTTGAGCAGTATTTTTTTCTGAATAGAAAACTTCTGTAACTTTTTTCAGTAAGATTTATATGAACATGCCGAAGAAAGTTATACGGTAAAATATTTTTTTTTTGCTTTATAAAAATTACTTCTATAAACCCGTGATGTGTAAAATAATAATAATTGTGGTATTGTACATACATACATACATACCTACAATCACGCCTTTTTCCCATGGGGGTAGGCAGAAACCACGGAACGCCACCTCCTACGATCTCTACACACTCCTTTTGACATGATCTATGCTTTGACATACAGGCTGTAAGGGACAGCCCTCCGCAGACTGATGGGGTGGATTCAATATATCATACTAAGATGACCAGTATAAGAAATTATTTCAGGACCGTTATGGGAATCCAATAAACCTGATTTGTTTTATTTTCTCACACGCAATGTATCTCGGATCAATTCGGAAAGCCGCCTTTGTGCAATCGCCGACGACGAGTTCGATGAACTCTGTAGTTAGACGGGAAGTGAACAGCTGATTTTACGCGTCAACAATAACAACAACAATTGCTACTTTTTTGATTTTAGCCGTATTGTTTACATAAATGGAGTACTGATTTCAGAGAATGTAATTTTACATTGAAATAAAACTGAAAAAACCTAAAAAAAAAAATAAAAAAAATCCTGTGAAAAATTCCGGTGGAATATGATTCAAAATAAGGAGCTGAATGCACTCTGTCAATTTGTGGAGGGCTGTCCCATACACCCAGTATTATAATGATTAGTATTGCATAAAATGATTAGCTAGCGACCTCGACAAGTTGTCATTCAATTCTTGTCTGAGCAACCGCCAGCAAGTTCGTCATGCTCCCTTAGATGTCAATGCTTGCGGTAGCGTCAGGGGTCGGGTTACCCCCTTCCCTCAAATAAGGCGAGGGGGGTAATGGCTGATCTTTGCGTTATGCTCGTGAACGGGTGCTGCTTGTGGTGACTGGTCGTCTTGCTGACCTTGATGTTGGTATTGTTGTTAATTACCTAACCTGTTTATTTTTTTTACGCCGATGGTCCTAGTTTATCATTTTGTGGCCTCGAGTTGTAACTCGGGTCGTAACAGCTATGTGAACGTGATTCAGCATTGCATATGTAAGCTGTCACGCCCTTTATGCCAGGAGGCTTTTATTTTGGTACTTATATTTACATTATATAATTATTTTTTGCTTTTGCTTGAGTATAGTTTTCATTTTATTTCTTGGAATATTGGGTTGGCTAGCTGACATATGGCAAATCATTTAATTTAATGTTTTGTGTCTCTTAATGTTACCTATTTACAATTATATAGAATCAAGTTCTTCTAACTTAACAGACAGCTGTGCTGCTGGGGAGTTTGTTCCGCCACTTCTTCCCATCTAAAGCACTAGGAAGTGTCGAAAGGCGGGCGTTTTGAGGGGACTGTCTTATGTAACTTTGACGTTCAAAAAGTGCTGACTCTCAGCCTAGTTTGAATAAATGACTTTTGATTTTGATTTTTTGCCTCTTTTAGGTTCATACATTTGGTCATACACACGCGCCGGTTGCGAGTACTACACACCTGACCTTTCTGAAGAACATCACCAATAAGGTCACTATATGTCCTCCTAGAGCGTCCCCTCCCGGTGTTTCCACTCACATCTGCCTTGTAAATACCTCTTGTGAGTCGTCCTTCATTCATCCTCTCAACATGACCAAACCATCTAAGCATACTTTTTTCAATTTTTGTCATTACCTACATCTTCTTTTAAACCACACCGTTCTCTTATCACATCATTCCTCAGCCTATCATTCATAGTCACACCACACATGCTTCGCAAGGAACGCATTTCCACAGCATTTATTCTACTTTCATGCTTCTTTTACCATACCCAACATTCACTCCCATACATAAGCGTAGGCACGAGTACACCATTGTTAACAGCCAGTCGAGCCTTATCGGACATCAGTTGGTTGGTCACAATTGCATGTAAAGCACCATTTACTTTATTTCCCGCATTCACTCTTCTTTCCACATCTTTATCGATCTTTCCATCCCTTGTAAACAAACTCCCCAAATATACGAACTCTCTTACTTGCTCCACACTCGTATCATTTATTTTCACATCACACACCGATACGTTCTCTTCTTTTTCAAACACCATGATCTTCGTCTTATTCACATTTATATTCATCCCTTTCATCTTAAATGCTTTATCCATCACAGTCACCATGTCTTGCAACTGTTCTGCTGACGATGCAAGTAGAACTTGATCGTCTGCGTAGAGAAGGCATTTGACAGACAACTCACTCATTGTCAATGCACACTCACCCTCTTTCAAATCTGTCAGACAAATATCCATGTACAAGTTGAATAGTCACGGCGACGCTACACAGCCCTGCCTAACACCCCTCGAGATGCAAAACCAGTTCGTGTTTGCCCCATTTATCCTAACACAAGCACTGGAATCCTAGTATAAAGATTTCAGTGCCCGTACTAAGCGCCAATCCACACCGTACATGGATAGTGTTGACCACAGTTTTTCTGCACACACTGTCATAGGCGTTCTCCAAGTCAATGAAAGCACAGTGCAGTATGTGGTATTGTGTACAATAATAAGGAATTTGGGATAAAAAAACACGGACACTTTCACATAATTTTTTACTTATTCAACCATTGTACATTCAAACATTAAAATCGATCTTTAAAAACTTAAACAGAACCCCAAATGAAGCCGCGAAAGTCAAGCGATTTATAATGATTAACATCTATAAAACAAAGAAAATCCACAATAGACTAGACACAGTATCTAGACTTAGCACATGCTTTAAGGCACCCAACATATAATACAGAAAAGTGTAGTTGGATTTAGAAGAAATCAAACAGGAGTGTGTGTTCGTCGGCTGCCCCATATGTGTCGATAGTTGATAGTATCGAATCACTGTAACAATATCGATTCTAGAAATGTAATATCAACGTTTCTTCTTCTTCTTAACAAAGTCTGGTGGATGGAAGCCCCTAGCAGCGAGCAGCTCCTGCACATTATGGCACCCGTAGTACACATTATCCATAGCTGCATCAGTCAGCATGTCCACGTTACATTTACCTTTATTCTTCCCTTTCTTCTTAGTTTTTTTCTCTTCTTTCTTGCTATCACCGTCGTCTTCATCAGCTTTTGGTTTGCCTGCCATTTTTTCAGTGTTTTTGTTTCAGTATTTAGGTTTGGTAACGTTGGCAACAGTAGGAGGATGATATTGATTTAACAAAGGCTTTTCCGTTGAATACCTCCGTGTAAACTGACTTGATAGGGTAGACTGTGGCATACATTTATCTATGGCAATAAATAAAAATAAATAATATTGAGTATTTATTTGTTTAGAAAATGCTTCTGTACGTGTATGTAATTGATCTCATCCTAAACGGATGGACCGATTTTGATGATATTTCTTGTATGTTTTGGGGTCCTTAGCTGGTTTAAATTTACAAATTGGATCCGCTTGGTGGAGTTGCGATCGAGTTATAGGAAACAGGACGTCTGTCCGGTCTGCTAGTATATATTTAATAATCTTAGGGACGATAAATCTTATGTAGCTGGTCGTCGTAGAACGCTAGTAAGTTTTTTTTATGTTGCCAACAGCTACGTCACTACTATATTGTTGCCATGTGGTCTACAGATGTAAATATCATGAAGAAAGATATGTAAAATGTAAAATAAATGTACTTCAGAGTACCTTCTTTATACATCGTGTCAGATAACGTATGGATAACATTATGAATTAAAATATTCTGGCCCCATCAAAGTACAGAAATTACGAAAACTAATCTAGTTAACCCTGTTTGGGAACTACCTAGAATATCTGAGCATACCTAATTTTGTCCCCCTTTATGGCGAGGGGGGGGGGTCCTTAACTCCTCATATCATATCCTCACGTCCTACTTGCTGAATGGTTATGGGACGAGTGTTGGCGCGTTTCCAGCTAGTCTGTTCACCTCTGCAGATCATAAGGGAGGTAATATATTGCCGCTGGGATGTCCTCGCAGCTAACGGGTTCAGCTTTTGCATAACGATGCGAAAAATCGGGGAAAACTGTGTCACTTGTCTTTTTCTTTTTTAGAAATTACATTTTCTTTGATCGAATTTATTCGGTACGGTAGGTACCTATATGACCGTAGAAATATGAATCGTTATTTTTAGTTCTATCTGAATTTTCGATGTTCGATAAAAAATATCAAATAAAGGTACTAGATATTTTAAGCTGGTGTAGCGTAACACACACAGGAATTAAAACTAGTCAGTATCTGAACCATTAATTTATTACATTTGAATAATAAATACAAATATTTACAATGCTGCTTTATCCAATAATATAATTCGGCAGTTATATTTTATTTTGCTTAAATTAAAAAGTATAGTAAATGCACAACGTAAAAAACAAAATAGGGAATACATTACTGTTATTCAAGTAGGTACTTGCTTGAATTATAATAATATATTTATTTAATATTATAAAGTGGTTCTTTCAATATGTGTTCCACTTCAGCTCTATGTAGCACTGAAGCGCCTACAGCAGGTGTTGGAGCTTCTGCCCTGCCCGCGTACACCAACTGAAATAGAGGATAACATTTTATTTTATTACCGAGAAACATATTGGTGAAAGAAAGAAAGAAAACACGTTTATTTGCGGTAAATATGACGCAAAGAAAGACTGAACACAACAAAAATATGAAAAGCTGGGGAAAATATGCGTTACATCCACGCATAACGATGGTGATTGGTGCTTAGATTCCGACATAATATCAAAAGCAAAGCTCTTGCAACTAATTTTAATTTTCTTTAATAAAATAAATATTTACACTCATGTGAAAATATTTATTTTGTTAAAAGATATCTTAATTTTATAACCTAAGTTTAATATTATTAGTAGTTAAGATTCTTGACCTGAAATACATAGTGGTAAGGATATCGAAGCGCAAACTGTAACAATGAATTCAGCACATGACTAGACCCTCTACCAACATTTTTCATCGGTTATCAAAAATAAAATCTACTCTTTCATAGAAAAGTTATAATCCGGTCAAAAATGTATGAACAGCTAAGTGTTTTTAAATAGCAATTAGAAGCAGTGAGTTTTTTAGAAAAGTACCACAACGCAGGGTGGTTCAGTATCATGTACTGAATTCATGGTTATCTACTGTTTGGGCGTGGATGTCCCTGCACGCGTAACATGACCACCATAGAAACGAGTTTTATCGACGGAAGAATAGACAAAATGGCACGGCGATGTGAAGAGAGGAAATATTTCTATTCTTCAGTCGACAAAATTCTACGATGTCGAGCATGGCGACAAATTTTTCTCTACTTTTGAGTTGGAGTTTCAGTTGGGGGTGCATTTTTTTACAGGATTATATCTATACTAATATTTGTAAAGCTGAAGAGTTTGTTTGTTTGTTTGATTGAACGCTCTAATCTCAGGAACTAATGGTCCGAATTGAAAAATTCTTTTTGTGTTGGGTAGCCTATTTATTGAGGGAGGCTATAGGCTATATAACATCACGCTACAACTAAGAGGAGCGGAGCAGTAATGAAAAATGTTGCAAAAACGGGGAAAATTTATTCCTTTTGAGAGTTTCCGTTGCGTGCGCTGCGTAAACGGTTAAAGTATGGCAAAAATCATGTATGACGGAATTGTTTCTTTTAAAAAGTTCTAAAAAAAAGTCCGCGAGAGCATATGTCTATCTTTTAAAGTTGACTCACTATAACTCAAAAGGAGCGAGCAGCAACGAAAAATGGACGAAAACTAGCAGGCAAATCGATGCGACGGGAAGGGTCAGGGGAGCAAAAATTTGACGCGGACGAAGTCGCGGGTAGAAGCTAGTTAATTATAATCATCAATACAATACTCTAAGATCGTTTAATCCCACTATATGACTATTCAATGTAAAAGTCTTTAGCGGATCCACCTTAATTACATTAGTTACCACTCTCTTGCTATGGAAAGAATAACTGTCTTTGTCTTCATAGAAACCCGAGTCTACGGGTCGCCCCGTGCTCGGGCCGAAGAGATGTTGAATTGGTAGAATAGAGATAGAATTGGTCCTGCTACGCCTGCTGGGTCATATATAACTGGCTTATCTATCTATTTTCAACCGACGAAAAAAAACGGAGGAGGTTATCAATACGACGCGTATTTTTTTTTTTATGTATGACCACGCATAACTTTTTATATAGTGGTCCGATTGTGATAATTCTTCTTCTATTGGAAAGGGTAAACTCCCAAGGTGGTCCCATATAAATTTGGAAAAAAAAATCGAACCCTAAGGGTCGGAAAACAGGGGATGATTGATTGGGGAACACCCAAATACTCCGAAATATTTTATTCCGAATTTCGATGTTCCGATTTTCAAAAGTCCGAATTTCATAATACCTAAAAGTTATAATGTCTATTATTAAAAATCACGAAATTTATTTTACCGAAAGTCGTAAATGCGATTTGTTAGTTTTCCGATTTTCATACGTTCGAATAATCAAATGCTCTAAGGGTTCTGTTCTCGGTCCGAAAAACGACATTCCGATCTTCAATACTCCGAATAAACTAAAAGTCAACGTATTGCGCTACAAAATTTAGTGACAGAAACGAATCGCTGCAAAATCGACTTCACGCAGTCTTGTCTGCCCTACCCCTAGAGTGTAATTTAAACCCGCGTAGGCGCGGAGGGGTAGGGCGGCCCGCGAGCTGAGGAGCAGGTGGTTTGAAGGCCCGCCGCCGCGGCTGAGGTTGGCCGGCACAGCCGGCCAACAAGCCGAAGCTGCGGTGGTGTGCGTTAAAGCCATCTGCGCCGATAAGCACGCGTGGGGCCGCCCAAACCCCGCAGCGCCGGAGCCGTGACAGAAACAATGCTTGCTGCATGCCTGCTTTCATGTTGCATGCCTGCTTGCATGTTGCATGCCTGCTTGTATGTTGCATGCTTGCTTGCATGCTGCATGTCTGCTTGCACGCTGCATGCCTGCTTACAAGCTGCATGCTTGCTTGCATGTTCTTTAATTCTACCTCCTCATACTAAACCCATATTATACTTCTCTCTGACGAGCAATTATGTGTTATTTGTCTTGCTATTCGGTTTTACAAGGTGTTTTTATTTCGGAATTGTATTAATCGGTATCTTAATAATCGGAATTCGTATTTTTGATGCTTCGCATTATCATTAAGTCGGAATTTTTGTTATTCGAAATTATAAACGTTAGGAATATTGAAATTTAGGAATTATAAAAATAGGAGTAATGATAAGTCGGAGTTGTTATATTCAGAATTTTGAATCATTCGGAATTATGAAAATCGGTATTTTTAAATTCGTATTTGTGACTGTCGGAATAAAGTTTTTCGTATTTATGTAGTGTACCCGATTGATTGTTCACTCACTGATTGTAATGTATAACCACGCATAACTTTATACAGAGTAGTCCGATTTTGATAATTCTTTTTTTATTGGATTGGGTATAGGTACCTTGCCAAGTATTGTAAGTACATTAAAGCTACAAAAAATTATAAAATAAAAACTTTTTAGCAAAAAATTAAACCGCCGAAAAAACTGAAAAGCTAAAAATAATAAACCTTAAAATTATGAGTCGGCGCTTTGAGTAATCTTTGTTCATTGATTTTTCAGCGCCGACTCAAAATTTTCCCTACCGACTCAAAGTTTTTATTCTGTTTGTTTTGGAATGATATCTTGCAGGTCAATCTATGAGGTTGTTGACTGCTTAACCAGACTTGCATCCATCTATGATGGCTTGATTTGTCTTATTATACAGTCCATTCATAGTTTTTACCTCGTAAAATGAGCAGCAACCCATCAGCAACCTTATTGCATAAGAGAATAAAGATCACAGTTATTTAACAGTAATGCAACATCAAAGGTAGGTAAAATAACCATGGAAGAATTTGTAGTTCTTGTAAAATTAGATCACGGTACATTTGAGGAATAAAACACTGGAAAGCCCCGAAGTTATATCTCTAGAAATTAATCTTGTTTGGTCCATGGTTCATAACACTAGACCTTGCTACGCAAATATAGTAGAGGACGGCAATATATCACATATGAAATCGGATCCAAATGTTCTGATCAGATAAAACTGTCTACGCTCATAAAAGCTTACGAGGTCAGGATCTAAATGATTTCATTTGCTCATTGAAATCCGATATTTAGTTCCATCAGAAATCGTTTCAGGAATTTGTGCGGGAATATTTTATTACCTATTATAGCGCATATATAGAGCTGCTTTAAGGATCGTGACTGTAAGTTTTGTGTAGAATACTAAGCAATTAGTTTATTCACAAATTCTTGCTCAAAATCACAAGATAATAATGAAACGGACTGAAAGGAATAACTAATTTAGTTTCAAGAATAAATCAATGTATAAAGGCCGCTTGGTTCCCATTACCTCCAAAGTTCAGGCTTTTTAAAATTCCCAATAGAATAAAATTGTCGATAAATTATCTGATGGAAATATTTACCTAAAAGGAATACATATTTTACAGTATAAAATCGCGGAATATTGGTTCCCTGAAGGATCGGTTTGAAATTCGTGTTACCTTTCTTCCTAGAAGATTCTCGAATCGTGGTTTGACGAAACTCCAGGCACCCATATTCCTATGTTCTTCTTGACTCCATATAAATTCTGGAAAAGTTTTGAGCTTATTACGCACAAGTGAACAAAACTCGTTACACATAATGTAGACACATTAATATTCATGTTTATATCTGAAACTTTGCTACAAACATTCTCAGTAGTAAACCATAACTAATATTGAAGTTATTCAGTTTTGAAAGCAATAACAGACAGACGGTAGACCTATTGTAATCAAAACAACATTTGTAGTACGATATTCTATGACATTATTCCGAATAAGGTTATTCTGACATTTTGTACCAAGATATAGCCGATAATTGCTTGTTGGATTTCGTTAATAGTCTTGTAAGAGGTCAAAAATCTACAACAGCTTGTAATTCACTAAACATATCATAACATCACGCCTTCTTTACCTGAAGCCGGGCTCGGCAGAGTTGTGGCTATAAAACACCCACATTTCGACTGTTATGTTTAAGTCCCATGTAATAGGGGGGAGCCTATTGCCATCAACCGGGCACAAATCCAGACTCCGGGCTGCTACTGAAAAATTCTAGATGGAAAAACCCAATAACACTTTACCCGACCTGGGAATCGAACCCAGGACCTCATGCTCAGCAGTAGCGGTTGCTACCACTGGACCAACGAAGTAGTCTTATTCAGTAAAGTCACAGTAAAAACCACAAAGTAAATGTAGATAGTAAAAATCGATTAGCAATTTCAGGTAGATTAAGTTCAGCTGCATATGCAGTAAGAAAAATAAGGCAGTTGACCGATATAGCTACAGCTAGATTAGTGTACTTTGCTTATTTCCACAGTATATGTCTTATGGCGTTCTGCTGTGGGGTTCGGCAGCTGACGTAGATTCAGTTTTTATTTTACAAAAGAGGGCAATCCGCGCAATCTATAAAATGAAGCCTCGCGAGTCTCTTAGAATCAAATTTACAGAAATTGATATACTGACTCTACCTTCTCTTTATATTTTAGAATGTATCTTGTATGTTCGCAAAAACTTAGGCCTCTTCAAACTAAGAAGCGATTTCCATAATATAAATACTCGTAGTAAAAATGAAATTTGATACCTAAATTTAGATTAACTAAAACTAGTAAATCATTTCTTATAAACAGTATCCGCTTCTCTAACAAGTTGCCAAAGTCGGTTACTGAACTTAGCTACGGAAAGTTCAAATCTGTGTGATTTGAACTTTCCGCAGCGTGTCCTTATCAAAAATGCATATTATAAGATAAAAGACTACGTTCAAGACAAGGAAGTTTGGCAATAACTCCGTCTGCACATGTGGCTTCCCTGGTAGCTCATTACAGGATGACCATGTAAATGTCTATTAACTGCTCCCAAATGACGATGTACATTATTTATTTAAGATTTTTTTTTTACATTCTTCTTTGACATACTCTATTCATAATTTGACATTATATACTTACAATTCTAATTTGACCTCTTTATTATTGGTTGTCATAACAACAATGACATTTGGTTTATTTTGTAAGGCTAAACATTTTAACTCTGCCATGCATATATATACTCGAAATATGCAAATTTACTCACAAACACCAAGACTTTTACACTAAACGAGAAGACATACAAACACGATACACACTTAGATACAAAACACGATTAAACTTACCAACATCCCGCCTAAAAATACACTCATCTGGCCCTCTAGTTATGTCGATAAAAATATACAACAAGTTACCAGAATCCATAAGGACAGAGAAAAAAAGCCATCTATTTACAAATAAATTAAAAAAGCTGCTATTAAGTAAATGTTATTATAGCGTCAACAAATTTTTAAATGATAAATCCTTGAAATTAGTTAAGAAAAGACCAAAGCATGTATTTTATCTATTTTTAATTACTATTTTAGAATAAGTTACATTATAAGATAATCAATAGGTCCTCCTCTCTACCTACTGTATTTTCCTTTGCTGTGCCCGACAGGGTCCACAATTGTTTCTAAATAAAATGTTTTACCACCTAAGCATATACATTGTGGAATGCAATAAAGTATTGAGTATTGAGTTTAAATAGGTTATTATGTTTTATTTATGTAATACTATCATTTAAGTAAATTCTTTTATATTTTGTGAATGTGAGAATGTTGTAGGTCTTGTAGACTGTAGACAATTTTCTATTGTATTAAGTACCTGGTTGGTTGGTGGTTTTAGTAGTACTTGTTGACAGTCCTACACTGTTCTCGCATACCTATTAAAACTGTTGTTTGAAAATATTGTAAAACAATTATTTTTAAAAGAGTAATCACAGAGTTTCTTGCCGGCTCTTATCATCATCTATTTGGAACCGTGCACCTAGCTTCTAACGTTTCATAAGTGCCCTTGCAGGCTTATGTGAAATAAAAATATTTTGATTTGATTTGATTGCCAACTGTTTTTGGTTTTGAATGAAATTCCATGCCTACCAAGATGGAACTTTGTAAGTATAAGAACAACTGCAACGGTAATATAGTTAATTAAATTCCACCGAACAATCAGCAAGGAGGCTTGTAAATCCATATAGACTTGCCAAGTCTACCTGCCATTTAAATGAATGATCACAAACGTTGCTACAGCGACGTGACATAAACGTGACACGAACGTGACAACGAGCCGGTGTTTGTGCATCATATTTGCATGGAACTGTCTGTGTCAACAGTGACCAAACCTATCAGTGATGGACAGTCGTCGGCCGTTCTAACAACTATAGCAAGTTTTGTATAATACTTATGTATGTTAGTTCGTAAGGTATATGTCTATGGGTCCTTGTAACCTGAAAATAAATGTTTATTATTATTTTAGCCTGTTTAAGAAACATTACTCTTGGTTTCCGCGATACCTATGTATGCGATGAGGGCGGATTATGTCCGGCTTTGGACGTAGACTAAATAGAGTGATCGAGGACAAGAGTAGGCCCATTTTGCAATAAAAATAAAGATACTGGTTCAGGGATTCTATTTCCACATGGAATAAATCTTAGAAGCTTGAAGGTTCAAGAATAAAAATTAACAACTCCGACTTTAAGACTTTACGACTTTTTCGCGTTTTGTAAATATTATACCGTCGCGTAAAACGGGAGACAGGGCTCTTTTTCTCGCTGTCTAGTCACACCAATATCAGTAGGCAGTTGCCCACCAGACTCAACAGTCTTCTCCCCTTTTCTATGGAGGTTCAGTGAACTTACTCCCTGTTCCTCAAACCTCTATGCTCCGAACATGAACATTAGCGGAGTCTTTGTGCACTTCAGCGTCACGTCATCATCATCACTTCCACAAGCTTTCGAGCGTAGAGACACCCAGCCAGCCAGCACCTATGGCTTCAACGGGTATCCTAACCACCAGCATGCAGCGATACACCATTGTAAGCGTCTGGTTGAGGTCCTTCAAGCACGCTCTAAATATTCTAAACTTACTTCTAGCATTCTTGAATCTCGCAAGCTCCGTCTGCAGTTCAAACAAGGGGAAGGGCGCGAGGGCCTCGACCCTTACAATGGCGACGTCGTCTATCTTGGCTCGTACCCTCTCCTTGTGTAGCTCGTAGTAATGCTTCCCGCTCACGAGTATTACTCGCTTGACCTTCAGTGGGTCGGCTACGGTGTCACCTGGAAGGAATTTGTGACGTTTAACATCGCGAGTGTTTGCTTGGCATAAGTGCATGGAGATTTGTACAATCGAAGAGAGGTCATACTAAATACCCAGCACTCAGTTAATTTGGGATAGGTAGGATGTAGGGATGGATATGGAGGATGATAGCAATTTTGAGTTTTTAGGATCTAGTGTATTTCTATTTTGAGACCGTTAAGGCCCTGTTGTAGTTGAGGACGTCTCGGCGAGCACTGGCCGGTCGTTGTGAGCACTTGAACTGCTAGATTTTGTGTATATTTATTTCATAGAAAAAAATGATAAGAAAATTACAAAATGTTTTCTCAGCATGCCCTAAAAAACAATATAAGCCTTATCTTTTGGTATACATTTTACATGGTTTAATGATGGAATATCTTCAAGGTACACGTAATAAATAGCGAAGTTGTGTAATTTTTATAGTTTTTTTTTTATCGAGCCTGTTGTTTTTATTTACGTTTCTATGTTCACTCGGCGCTTTTCAGTTTGTTCAATGTTCCTAAAATATATTTTTTTACGGAAACTTGTCATTTTGGTAGATTCACAGAGGTTTTAATAAAGTTAAAAAGTACTGCAACCCCACCTTCAAGATAGATCGAGGTTACGTTTGTTCTTTTCAAGCATCGATCCAGACAAACGAAGTCATCAGTCTAGCCTTTTCCCAACTTCGTTGGGATCGACTTTCAGTCTAACCGGATGCACCTGAATGCCAATATGTTACATAGAACGACTGCCTGTTTGATCTCAACAACCCAGTTATTGGGTAAAACGATACCTCTTGGTAAGACTGGTACATTATCGGGCTTGCGGCCCGTAACGACTGTCGTAGATCCACGGGTGACAGCCGGGACCCAACTGTTTAACGTGCATTCCATTGAGGCACGGAGGTGTCTGGGTATGTAAAAAAAAATAAACCGCCGAAAAAACTGAAAAGCATAAAATAATAAACCTTCAAATTATAAGTCGGCGCTTTGAGTGATCTTTGTTCATTGATTTTTCAGCGCCGAATTAAAATTTTTAAGGTTTATTATTTTATGCCTTTCAGTTTTTTCGGCGGTTTAATTTTTTGTTAAAAGGTTTTTAGTTTATAATTTTTTTGTGACTTTAATGTACAAATAATACTTGGCAAGGTATACCCTATCCAAAAAAAAAAAATTATCAAAATCGGACTACTCTGTATAAAGTTATGCGTGGTTATACATTACAATCAGTGAGTTAACAATCAATCATCCCCTGTTGTCCGACCCTTAGGGTTCGATTTTGTTTTCTAAATTTATACGGGACCACCTTGGGAGTATACCCTTTCCAATAGAAGAAGAATTGTCACAATCGGACCACTATGTAAAAAGTTATGCGTGGTCAAACATAAAAAAAAATATACGCGTCGAATTGAGAACCTCCTCCGTATTTTTTCGTCGGTTGAAAATGGACACCCATGCACGGACTTATTGCGGATAAATTCGTGTGGCTGTAATTACTGAGCCACGAGTCCTTGCAAGCTGAACTTAGTATCTACCTACCAATACTAAATTAATAATGTGCCATTCAAAAATGATTTATCCACAGAATAGGTACATGTTTCGGAAACAGACAGCGTATGATTTGGAATAAGATAAATGGGGTCTTTCTTTTTCTTTACTTAGCTTAAGTATTTATGTAAGCATTTATAAATCAACTTCTTTGTTCGGTCGGTTGTAACATAATGAACTGCGTACGTTTAGCTAAAGGGTTATTTGCCGGATTTTCGCTCTAGTAGAAAAGGGGTACATTTTCCTCCTTTTCTGTGAGTTTTGTCGTATTTGCTTTTGCTTGTGTTTCTGTTTTACTAAGTGTAATCTTTATTGATATACTCCAGTTGCCTGGTACATAAAAGAAAATCCGGAAAAAAATACCAATGTCAGCCCGCTCATTACTGTCTTGAAAAACTTTTCTCCTATAGGGCCCTGGCTTGCGTAACGTACGAATTTCTTTCATTTTGAGAGTTCAAAAACATTTATTCCGGTACATACGTTGTTGAGCAGACACATTTTTCGAACATCCTACTAATATTATTAAATAATGTTTGTTACTCTTTCACGCAAAAACGACAGAACGCATTTGGCACAGAGATAGCTTATAATCTGCATTAACACATAGGGTACCTACCTATTCCGATAGTGCGTTCCCACGGGATGATTTTAGACCTTCATGCGGGCAAAACTGCTTGCAAAAAGAGTAGTTATAACAATAAATTAAACACTACGCTTACCAATGACATTCTTGAAATGCGTTCCTGGTGCTAACTCTGACATCGGTGACACAGCATCTCCTAACCGCAGCAGCACTTTGGGTGCTACCACCACCAAAGGCTTCCTGTAATTTCTTGCTACCTGAGAACAATGAGAAAAAACACTATTTAATCCACACTAATATTATAAATGCAAAAGTAACTCCGTCTGTCTGTCTGTCTGTCTGTCTCGCTTTCCTGCTAAAACTACTGAACCGATTTAAATGAAATTTGGTACACAGATAGTTTATAGCCTGAGAAAGGACATAGGCTACTTTTTATCCCGGTAGTATGTTCCCGCGGGATATTTTCCGACCTCCACGCGGGCGAAGCCGCTGGCAAAAGCTAGTTAATAATAAAATAGCCCTTGTTCAACAATTTTACATGGTACATCGTACTTCACGAATTTATAATAAGCTTCCTAAACAAATAAGAGAAATCGAAAACATTAATATTTTTAAGAAAAAATGAAATGACTTCTTGGTAAATACGCCATATTATACAGTACACGAATTTTTGTCCGACGGATTCGTGATGAGTTAGTGCCAAACTGCTTTTATGTTTTGATGCAAAAATTAACTTTAATTCCATTTAAATGTCCTGTTGAATTTACATATAGCACATAAACTTAGGTCTAAGATTACAAATTATTTCAAACTATTGTATGCCAAACATGGTAGAGCAGTGCAAAAGCACATCAAAATATCAATAACAACTCTGTAACCACTGTCTCCACTGTCTCACAATAAAGAATTTTGACTTTGACTTTGACTATTTTTCGAACATGCTAAGTTTTATTATTGGACCAGTTTTATTTATTTATTTTATTTTATTATGCTAACATACTAAAATAAAATAAATAAATAAAACCACCCTAAGGTGGCTTACAGCTAACAATACAGAATGGGATTAAATATAATGATCACCATAAAATGCTTTGATACCCTTAGTTCTTTAACCAAAAATATATACTTGACACCAGAAAAATAAATTCTAAAATTACAATAGTACTAGCTATTTTAGTCACGACTGCTCTTTAAATTGTATTCGAACACCAAATGTAGTAAATGATCACTAAATCATAACTTGTACGACAAAACTGTACTGCGACTCACAATAGTTCGAATGCACGCTTGTGCGATACACTCGAGCTCACATAGTACACTAGGTTAGGTTAGGTAAAAACTGTGACCTCCTATGCTAGAAACGACTAGATTCGGTGTGTCGCATAAGCGTGCATTCGAACTATGGTGAGTCGCAGTTTTGTCGCACAAGTGTTATTCGCACACCCATTTGTCGAACTCACGTAGCACACTCTTAATAATTTCGTGTTCACTAACTATTTTTGGGTTAACAATGATTTTTTTTGGAGTCAATTTGCTTAAATAGGATAGCAAGATGTAAAAACTTTGGTTATAATTTTACATTGAAATGCTGTTTTAATTTTGGTGATCATTTACTACTTTTGGATTAACAATGATTTATTTGGAGTCAGTTTGCTTAAATAGGATAGCAAGATGTTAAAATTTTGGTTATAATTTTACATTAAAATGCGGGTTTAATTTTGGTGATCATTTACTAGTTTTGTCTGTTATATGTTACTATATCTGGTGGTAAGTTAAACATAAGCCATACAGAATTAGTAGTGAGGTAATTCACGATAAGCCATTTACAAGCCTCCACAGATAGCAACAGGGTATAGTTGTGAAGGTTATAAAATATTCAATGACATATATCTATCTATATATACTAGTGATCGCCCATTGTTCGAAATTCGACCGTACTTCATTTGAATAGAAATACATTATTAAATGAAAAAAAAAAATATATTCAATATAAAAAATAATATGGTTATATTTGACATTCAGTAACACTATAGACAAATAATATTAAAGACAAATATTCTCGATATGATCATAGACTTTAAAAATGAAATAGGTTATATATCTATAAAATTAATTTATTACCTATGGTTATACTTGACATTCAGTAAGACTATAGACACAAAATATTAAAGACAGATGTTCTCGATTGGACCACAGATTTAGACCATAAACAAAAGAATATCTATGCATGTGTGTATTAATTAAATACACAGTAATGAATAGTAGTGTGTGTAACGTGTTATTTATTGAAAATAATGTATTTTTACGCATAATTTAAAAAAAAAATTAGCATTCGTCACTTCTTCTCTGCATAATCTATAAGTGTGCGAAATTTCATACTCCTCCGTCCGCCCAATTTTCGTAAAAAGGGATCCAAAGTTTTCGCTTCACGTATTAATATATAGATTAAAAGGAATCCCTATTTCCCTTGGTCACGCCATCACGCGTGAACGGCTGGACCGATTTCACTTTTTTTTTGTTGTATTTGTTATTGTCAGGAGAAGGTTCTTATGAAACAAAAAAAAAATTCGCGGAAAGTTAGATAATTTAAGAACACTTATTTAAGAATACTTAAAACCATCTCTGGAACCACTGGTCCGAATTGAAAAAATCTTTTTGTGCTTGGTAGGCAATTTATTGAAAAAGGCTATAGGCTATATAACATCACGCTACAATTAAAAGGAGCGGAACAGCAACGAAGAATGGACGAAAACTGGCAGGCAATTAGATGCGACGGGAAGGGTCCGAGGCTAGCAAAAATTTGACGCGGACGAAGTCGTGGGCAGAAGCTAGTGACATATAAGTATAACTGTGTAAGTGATTAACTAATTAATTAAGCTTAAAATTAACTAAATATAAATTATACTAATTACATTAACAAAAGAATGTAGCTACACTGGCAGAAGTGCATGTACAGCACTACAGGGATTCACTAAATGCTATAGTTTTTGGATAAAATGGTACTAATGGACACCAAGCTGCTTGCAAACAAATCGACTGACGGATATTAATTTTTTTAAATTTTGTTAAATGCCTTGACTGCGCGAATGATATAGGAATTACTGCGGTAAATTGTGCGAGCATATGGAGCATGGAGAAGATTTCTCAAACGAGAATGTCGAGGTGGAACATTCAGGGACAGCTTAGAAAGAAGTTCAGGACATTCAATCCTTGATTGAGCTATTTTCACCAAGAACCTTATGCCAGTTGCCTTTTGCGAAGATTGTCTTGTTTCCCAGCATAGACCTCCCGTAAAACTTGCCACAGTGTGAGTAGATCATGTGCCTTACTTCCGTCTCCGTCCTTCCGTATGCACTATTTAGTATCTAAGATTATTTTAAAATACTTTTGTCTTGTTTGTTTCGTGTGGTGACAGACGTTAAGAATAGCATCATCCCTTTTCTTCCCGTGGGTGTCGTAAGAGGCAACTAAGGTACTTACTAGAGAATGAGCAACTATGCATTTTACTACCATACTGCGATCGCCAACCCGCCTGCCAAGCGTGTGGCAAACTCCCCCAAATTAGGGGGTGGCCTATGTCCAATAGTGGACGAGTTTTGGCTGAAATGGTGGTTGGTGAATTTAAATACCTTTGGATTACAAAAGGATATGGAATTTTCACAAAATTGACGAAGTTTTCTAACTGTTATTTTATTCTACTCCGGAGGTGCTAGTTTAACTATTGTAACTTCAACTTAGCTATATGCATCAATGTATGTATATGGATCATTTTGCATCGTTGAACATGTAAGCGGGCACGCCCTTTATGCCTGGAGGCTTTATTTAGTTTTTAAGTTCTGTTTACGTTTTTGTTTTATTATTTCAGCTTGACTTTAGTTTTCAATTTTTTTGTTGGTATATTGGCGTGTGCTAGCTGACATATGGCGAATAATGTATGTTTTGTTTTATAATATTAATTACTTACACAATATTGTATAGAATCAAGTTCTTCTAACTTAACAGACAGCTGTGCTGGGGAGTTTGTTCCGCCACTTCTTCGTCCCAGCGAAAGCACTAGGAAGTGTCGAAGGGCGGGCGTTTTGGGAGGACTGTCTTTTGTAACTTTGACGTTCAAAAAGTGCTGACTCTCAGCCTAGTTTGAATAAATGACTTTTGATTTTGATTTTTAACAACCAAATAAAACCCCTACAGAAATCTCGCTTTTTCAGAATATTTAAATCAAAATAATTGTTTTGCAACACCACGTCGTGAGCTCTATATAAACCTCTTTCCTAGATAGCTACCTATTACGAAGCGACTTAAGTGAATGCAGTAAAGTTAGATTGAATAAGGCAGACTTCTTGTTTCGTTGTTGTATACGTGAAACAGAGAACATATATTCAGAGACATAGCAGCAAAAGTTTCTTTAGTTTAGTTATACAAACAATTTACTTATTAGATGCTGTTTTGGGATCTATGTTTTGTATCTAGCGAAAAATACTTCTAATCCACACTAATACAGCAAAAGCAACTCTGTCTGTCTGTCTGTCTGTCTCGCTTTCTTGCTTAAACTACTGAACCGATTTAAATTAAATTTGGTACACAGATAGTTTAGAGCCTGAGAAAGGACATAGGCTACTTTTTATCCCGGAAGTATGTTCCCGCGGGATAATTTTCGACCTCCATGCGGGCGAAGCCGCTGGCAAAAGCTAGTATTTGTATAAGTAATCAGTCACTGTTAGTTAATTGTATAGTCTCATCACAATATTAGTATAGAAGCAAGGAGAAATACACAATTGCGTTGAGAATAGACGGGATTAAATAGAGACTCCGCAGTAACGAATAAAGGTTTACACATTTCTCGGAAGTCGCAAGACTCACTAATTGAAGGGTTTGTAATTAATATTGTACTTTTTGTAAGTCTTCATGTTAACCTTACGAGCAATCGATCAATAATTACCTAACATTCAGGGTTTCATATATATTCTAGGCAAATTTGTTCAATGGATTTTAAAAGAGAAAACAAAAATGTGTCTCAAGATAAAGGAGAGCAAAGAATCATCATCATCATCGATTCATCCGAAAGACGTCTACTACTGGATATAGGCTTCCCTCAAATTGGTTTGCCATAATCGCCAAGCTTGGCAGGCGGGTTGGCGATCGCTGTACGGTGGTAAAATGCATAGAGAACGATGCTGCCCATTCTCTAGTAAGTCCCTTAGTCGCCTTTTACAACATCCACGGGAAGGTATGCGATAGTGCTATTTTTTACATCTGGAAACACATGGAACAAAGATTATTACAACGTCAATAAATTGCATGTATTTTTTTTTTGGCGAATACAACAATGTTGTTCCAATGGAGAAATTGCTTCAGTTTGGTGGTCTCTGTTACACCTTTGAATAGGACCACACCTTTTTGATACATGCTATAAGTAATTTTAATTTAAGTAAATCTTATAAAAGTAGAAAATGTCCTTCCACGGATCCCTGGCCTTAAGAACTTGCTAACTGTGATGATACTGAAAAAAGTCTGCCACATTCTGGTCAAAACAATAGTTTGATATAGTTTATGCTGATATAGGAGAAGAGTACTTTGGATGCGAACTAACCTGTCTTCTCAACAAATGGAAGTACTGTGCCGGCGTCGTCGGGTTAGCAACATGCAGGTTGACATTCTCGGAGTCCGGAGCTGTCTCTTTGCTGTCTGTCATCTGCAGGAACCTCTCCATCCTGCAGGAGGAGTGCTCGGACGCAGCACCGTCGTATCCATGAGGGAGCAGCATTACCAAGCCGTTGCTGCGGACCCATTTGGCTAAACAAAAAATAGACAATTGGGTAGGTATTATTTTGCTTCCTGTAACTTAATGTGTAAATCCCCGTTTTAACTACGATGTTGCTGTTTTTCTATAAAAAAAAACTAATTGTCTTTTCGGGGCTCGGCATTTATACAATTGGCGGCAATCGGCATTTTCGGCGGCCGCTAATCGCAGGAGTTATCTCCTCCGCTCTTATGAGCGCCGCTCTAAATGTTATTTTTAATGGCGACCGTTTTACGCATTCCTACCGGAACGATTTGCCAGCACCAGCAAAAGCCTAACTTTTGTGGCCTTAGACTTTCCTGTTACTATAGATTCAGTACATGATTCTGAAACCCCTGCGTTGTAAATTTTCGTCGAGTTTTACAAAATAATTATCTTTCAGTAAATTTTGACCGCGTAGGTATTATTAGTAGGTACTTTTCTATTAAATAGCTGATATTTATTTTTATAGCCGTCGAAAAAAATTTACGCTGGGAGGGGGGTGATCTAGATTCGCATTATATGCTGAATTCATGGTAACAGTTCGCGTTTCTGCCATCTGGTATATAAAACTTGAATCACACTTAGTACCAATGTCTTTTTGCGTTAGCCAGATTGATATTAAAAGATTTATCGTTCAGATTCACGCAAATGCACTTCGAAATGCTTCGTGATGTGGCACAGACTTTGAATCCATCATAGACGAGACGACAGCTGAAGATAACATCAAATCAATTACTTAGATTAAAATTTTCTTTTACAACATTAGAGTTATGAAAACGATTTGAAAATGAGGTTCTTGAACTGCAAGAATGACATTTAAAATGATACTTTGATATTGCAGATGGTAGCTTTGATGGTGGCTTTGATTTGATTTTTGTTATTTTGTTAAAATGATACTTTGATATTGCTAAGTAATTTTATTGCCAAACTTTTGAATCGAATTACGGAGACAGAAACTGCATTTTTCATCAGAGCAAAAGGCGTAGAAAAAATTAACTATAAAACAGCAAGGTTTTAAAATCAAATTAAAACAAATATTTCATTATCGAGAACCTATGTCCAGTAGTAGACGTCTTTTGGTTTTAACTGGTCAGACGTTACTTTAATTGGAGATCTACTTCACACGTGTCCTATGAAAAAAAGAAAGAAAAACATTTTCTTTGGGACACGCACAGGACATAAAAAAAACAATAAAAAAAGAACATAGAAACATTTACATTTAACATACAGATAACAAAATAGTAAGACCTGTGCGAGGCCAAAAAGGCTCCAATCTCAGCATAATGCTGCGATATTTGTTAAAAAAAACAACTTCCGCAGCGCTGGTATTCTGAAAGGTCTAACTATTAACCCTGCAGTCTATTAAAGCATTGGAGCAGTTTTGGCATGGTGGTAACCTCCGCAACTTTCGAGTTGTACGTGAGAAATAGGTCCTTTACTTTTTGTAAATTATTTAATCACCACTGCTATCAAAGCGGTGAAGGACAACATCGTGAGGCAACCAGAATCTCTTAGAATAAAAAATCGAAGATATGAGACATCTATGTACTAATGCCTAAAGGATTAAGGCCTCCTCGTTCTCACACAGGGAGGCCTGTGTTCCATCAGTGAGAACATGATAGGCTGATTGCATAACATAACATGATACCTTGTTTCCCCGAAGGGTATGGCAGAGTTGTATCTATAGTACAGCCACATTTAACCTGTTATATTTAAGTCCCATGTAATAGGGGGCATTGCCATCAACCGGGCACAAATCCAGTCTCCGGGCAGCTACTTTGAAATTTCATATAGAAAAACCTAGTAAAACTTTGACCGACCTGGGAATCGAACCCAGGACCTCATGCTCAGTAGTAGCGCTTGCTACCACTAGACCAACGAGGGGTCACTACGGGCTGATTATGTGCCTAATTATGCTTGCCAACAAGATTAGATCCTATAAAAAACTTTTTAACAAAAAATTAAGGGTCAGCAGTAGGAAATCGTGTTATGGGATTTCGATAAGTTTATATAGTAAACTTAAAGTAATTGCCACGAAAAAATACATCTGGCTAGCTCAAGAGTTTTACTAGACGATAAAAAAATCGGGTTGGGCATAAACCTTGCAGATGATTGTTAAAAAAATATTGAATTTCACTAAAAACGTGTAAAAAGCACTGCCGTATTTTGATAACTTAAGGCTTAAAACAAGAAGGCACCTATTGAATTTATACATAAATAAAAACAATAAGGAACAGAAAACCCGATGCATTTTTTAATTTTCCATAATGTTACTTCTGATTTGCGTAAAAAATTCGCAAACTTTCTCAATTTTGACGCTCGAAATCTCCATACAATTTACTATGGCGACGCGGTTTACCATTTATATAGCAGTGTTCGAACCGCGGAGCTCAGTCGACCGCGCGTCTTCAAGGTGGGTGCACGTCGCTCTTAGTAAAAAAATACGCGGCAAATAATGGCCTGTGCGTATACGAGATCCCCCGCACAGTGGTCGGAGTCAGAACAATTTAAACAAGTACTAAAATTTAAGATTTTTGAGCTCGATTCTTTCTGCACATATTTTGTATATTGTGACAAATCCTTATTTGTTTGTTATTATTTTTACGTCTTTCCGGTTCATAATTATAATCTTATTTTCAAGTACTTGGTGTGATATAATTTGCTTTAACTACATAATTGTTCTCTTTAACTACACAACATAGCCCTGTCTTGTTTGGGCTCGTAAGATTTGTCTCGACAAGTACTATAGATCTAGATGGTGTCCAGGGTCTGATGATGAAGTCGGAAGGTGCCCATAGAAACTCTTTAAGTATACAACATAACATCGTCGTGTTTGGGCTCTTTAGATTTGTCTTGACAAGTACTACAGATCTAGATGGTGTCCAGGTCTGATGATGAAGTCGGAAGGTGGCCATTGAAACTCCTTGGTCAGTGGATATGAAACGGGCACTATGAAACTTTGGGATCCGGTGGGATGTGGGAGTAGTAGGGTGGGGGAATACCATGGGACACCTCAAGAACATTGAACTTGACCTTGGGGTCGTTGACCTTAAGGTCAAACTCAAATTCCGAAATTCAAGATCCGTGGTTCTCCCAAGGTCACTGAACTAGACCTCATGGTCGTTGACCTTGAAGTCAATGTCAAAATTTCGAAAGTCAAGATCCGCGATTTCCCAAGGTCACTGACCTTGACTTCATGGTCATTGACCTTGAGGTCAAGATCAAAATTCCGAAAGTCAAGTTTCACTATTTTCACAAGATCACTGACCTCGACCTCATGGTCATTGACCTTGAGGCCAAAGTCAAAATTCCGAAAGTAAATTTTCGCGATTCTCAAGAGCAAAAACAGGTAAAAATTCATGGAAAGTGACCTTAAGGTCAAAGTACCTTAGGATCAATATAAATAACCACGAAGGGCATGTTAAGGTCTTCCAGACCCCGCCATCCCCTTCGTCGATTACTTTAAGTATACAACATAACCTCGTGGTGTTTGGGCTAGTGTTGCAAAAGACTCGAGTCCTCGAGTCGTAATTTTAAAGACTCGACTCAGTTATGCAAGACTCAGTGTGCTCAAAAGGCTCGGAGTCTAGAGTCAAGCCGAGCCAGAGTCATAATCGAGTCTTAAAAAAGGACTGGATTTTTTAAAAGGACTCGAGTCTTAAAAACGACTCGAGTCTTAAAATGAACTCGAGTCTTGTAGCTCATCATTCGAAAAAACTCGAATAACTTGTCAGATTTTTTTGTACGCAAAGTTTCATCATAACCACTCATTTGAGTTTATTGCCTTCTTTCTAGTCTTTTCGAATGATGAGGTACAAGTTTCATCTTCATGCTTCGAGTTTTTCTTTAAGACTCTGGTTCATTTTAAGACTCGAGTCCTTTTTAAGACTCGAGCCCTTTTTAAGACTCAAGTGCTTATCTGTAGACTCCAAGCCTTTTGAGCACATTGAGTCTTGCATAATTGAGTCGAGTCTTTAAAATTAAGACTCGGATGACTCGAGTCCTTTGCAACTCTAGTTTGGGCTTGTTAGATTATAGTCTCAAGCAACAAAAAGAGGCACTTGCACTCTGAAAAAAAATCATGATGTAGTTGACTTTATTTTTGAAAATCATAATATAACAGCTGATTGATGTCTACATACAAAACTACAATAAACCACCACATCTCCCATCCTTCCTTACTAAGTATAAATGCAATAAAAAAACAACATATTATCCACTTCTATTTTTAATATTATCTTCAAGGTTCCTGCCGCTCGAACCACTATGTAAACATCTATGTGTGCGTGAGCGAGGCGCGCGCGCCTACCGCTGTGTGAGTAGCGCTTCAATACCTAATTTTCTCTTGCGCTTGCAATGTATCCGACCCTTAAACAGCCGAAAAAACTGAAAAGCAAAATATAACGAACCTTGAAATTACGAGTCGGCGCTTCGAGTGATCTTTGTTCACTGATTTTTCAGCGCTGACTCAAAATTTTAAGATTTATTATTTATTGCTTTTCAGTTTTTTCGGCGGTTTAATTTTTTGTTAAAAGTTTTTATGTTATAATTTTTTGTTGCTTTAATGTACTAATAATACTTGGTAAGGTGTACGTGTACCCTATTCAGTAAAAAAAGAATTATCAAAATCGGACTACTCTGTATAAAGTTATGCGTGGTTATAAATTACAATAAGTGCGTGAACAAATCAATCATCCCCTGTTTCCCGACCATTAGGGTTTAATTTTGTTTCCAAATTTATACGAGATCACCTTCGGAGTATACCCTTTCCAATAAAAAAAGAATTATTTTACATATAAATATAAAAAAAAAATACGCGTCGAATTGAGATGAGAACTTCCTCCGTTTTTTTTCGTCGGTTAAAAAATAAACGTTGTGTGCTAAAAATACTGTGTGCGTTACGATTGCTCCGCCAGATTATCCAAATATAATTTTTTTTAGCCAAAACTTTTGTCGAAATTTGTCAAAATCGAATGGCACAAACCAAAAATTTGTCAAAGTAGAAATAAAGAAGTTATAAGGGTTTTAAGTTGGCCGCGCGAACGTAACGTGGATTGCGCGGCCATGGAGATCTCAGCAACTACTTGGGCTACAGATCTAATTCTTTTTGTCAATTGAAGACTAAATTTGTCAAAAATTGTCGAAAAAAGAATTACATGCTCTAGATTAATATTTTACGAAATATTTACCTTGGAAGTTATGGCCGCGCAATCGTGCACTTGTCGTTTCTTTGTTGTTGATTATTTCTTTAATCTTAAGATTTTATGCCGTAAAACTGTTACAAGAAGGAAGGTCTTAATTTGTCGAAACTAACTAAAGCAATAAATAATACTAAAGCTTAATTAAACAGAAGATATTAGTCCAAAACAAAAAAGTCGTGGCCGCGCAATCGTAACGCTACTTTGAACGCTGATATCTCATTACCTATAACTGCTAGGAGTTCGGTATGAACATCCATTTATACGGCATATTACTCTTATTAGAATGAAATATCGTTTTACACTCAGAACAGTTTCCAACGAGAGTAATCTCAAAAATTATTTCATCTCGTACAATGTTCAAGTAGGGTAACCATAATTTCGATTTGATTTGGGAATACCTGTAACTGGGGACGAGCAATTATATTGAACAATCTGCAAAATTAATTACTATTAAATAAAAACTTGTATGTTTCAAAAATTAGATATATTTATTGATAAGTGTGTTCTCTCTGATGGGTCTGAATTCAGGCACGTACTATTGGAACAATTACCAATGGAACGAGCGCTAAAAATAATGTCATTTACGTTGTGTTCATAAAAAATGCAGCGTTACAGTCGCAACTATATCGGTTATCGTATTTCTACCGTTAAATTTGGATATGATAAACATTTCCACAATTAGCAACCTGGAAGATGCTATTATTATTTATGAATGGGAGAATAAACGTTGCAGAAACTGCAATGAATTAGTTGCATTTACTTATACCTTATCAAAAATAGTAACATTTGATTTAAATGGCACACAAATGATGTTGTTACATGGCATACCTCAAAATATTAAAAAAAAAAATATATAAATTGTTAGGTGCCATTGAATATATTCCTCCAATCCTTGGAACAATAGAACTCCGTTTGCATCCATTTTGTTACACATGATTGAAACACAACACATGATAGAAATGTAACCAGATATACCGGGCCACTCAGAAAGTATTGCGAAAAAAGTTTTTTTGTATGAGAGACTGGCCAGTTATAAACTATTATAAAAATAATGATTATTTATAAGTAAAAATAGATACGTTCCAATTTCAAAATTTCGCTCCACATTTTTTGCGAGCTAATTAAATTATCGTGTCTCATTGGAAAATGGATTTGCGCCGGGAACATTTTCACGCTATGATTTTTACGATTTCAAGTGTCGCCTGAAACCGGACGAATCATACGATAGACTTCAAATTGCATTCATGGATGAAGGCCTTTCCAAGGCAACTGTATATCGTTGGAACGAATTCAAACGTGGTCGACTAACTTTGGGGGATGAAGATGTATACTTTCTGAGTGGACTGGTATATCTCGTTACATTTCTACAAAACCATGTGTAACAAAATGGAGAGTCCTATTGTTCCAAGGATTGGAGGAATATATTCAATGGCATCTAACAATTTATATTTTTATTATAATATTTTGAGGTATGCCATGTAACAACATCATTTACTCAGCACCTTCGGGATGAATTGTTTGTTAGGGAATTTGCACTAAAGGATATCTTTAGTAAATATGAGGCTACTCAACAAGACCTGAGTAAGCGCATGCAGGAAGCCTGTGAGTTGGCAGACCTGGTCAAGTGCAATGCAGAGAGGTATGAGTCTCTGACAAATAACCTCTGTTTTAGCTGCACTTGCTCCGCTGCACCTCAGCCTCAACTTGATACACCCACACCCTCAGCAACTCAGCCAGTAAATAGCCGTATTTCTGATGATAATAGCCATATTAACACAACCTATATTTTTTCTGACAAATTTGGTCAAGGTTATGGTAGCATATTTAATCAGTGTTCACAACAGTATGTAATTAATAATTGTTCACCTGGTGCCAGTATTAGCCAATTATTAAGTAAAATTAAATTGTCAAAAATAAACCCTGGTTCTACAGTAATATTATTATATGGGGATAGTTTAAATGTTAGAAAAAAAAGAAATAATTCAATGTGTCCATTTGATGTTACATCTCAATGAGACCAATCACTGTAAATTTATTTTCTGTGCCTTTCCTTATTCTCAATACTTGTCTGAGGAGCAAAACAGGCACATTTATAATTTAAATATGTTAATTTATAATAGGACTAGTTGTCACAGTGACGCTATTTTATATTTTGATTGTAATCAATTTATTACTGATTACAAACTAACAAATTATACTACGTATTTGCCACCTAGGTGTAGGAGACAAATTGCTAATCTTTTAGCATACAATTTACACCGTGACACTGGTACTTGTAGGGTACCAGCGATTACTGTTAGTAGTGGTTCTAGCACCACTTTTGATACACCTAGTAGTTTAAACTATTAGGTGCGACAACAGGTAAGCCGCATATGTTGAATGTTGTTCATCAAAATATGCAGGGTTTGTCCGGCAAAGAACTAGAGTTAAGTTTATTTATAGAAAACCATGATGTTCAGGTATTATGTTTGACTGAACACTGGTTGAAAGAACATGAAATAGTGTTTATGAATGATGATTTTTTTACTGTGCAAAGTGCATTTGTGAGAAAAAGTGCTATACGCGGTGGATCATTAGTTCTTGTTTCAAACAAGTTGAAATGTAAACAACGTTTAGACTTAGTTAATCTTTCCATCGAGCGCACTATTGAGTTGTCTTGTGTTGAACTAGAGCGTTACGTCATAATATGCGTTTATCGTCCACCCTCTGGGGATTTTATTCGTTTCGAGTCGGTCATGGAGGACTCACTCAACAAATTAAAATCAATTAATAAATGTATAATTTTATGTGGAGATTTTAATATTAATATTTTAGATGTTACTCCATTAAGTATTAGACTGCTCAATCTGTTTAAGTCATTTAATTTAATAAACTTGTTTTTCGAACCTACTAGGATCACGGCATCGTCTTCGACTTGTCTTGATAATATATTTAGTGATTGTGATGCCAATAATAAGTTAGTGTTAAGTGACTTAACGTCTGACCACTGTGGATTATTAGCCAGCTTCCCTTTGCCATTACTAAAAAAGCCGCATAAAATAGAATGTAGGCCCTATACAGTTAGTCATTGCAACAAATTTAAAAATAATATTGCTCATAGGATTACTCCATCTATAGTAGAACACGAGACTCCTAATGAAATCTATGGAGCCCTTTTTGATATTGTGCAAAAAGAATACCAATCTACTTTCAAGACCAAAACTATTGACATTAATAGCACCTCTGTTAGCTTCAACCAATGGGCTACTCCAGGTATTTATAAAAGTAGAGCGAGACTATACGAGTTATATGGTTTAAAAAAATATATATTTGATACTCCTTTTCTAGAGTATATCAGAAATTATTCAAAGTTATTTAAAAAAATCTGTGCTTTCGCTAAATCTAAATTTTTAAGCGATCAAATTAAAAATTCAAACAATAAAATAAAAACCACTTGGAAAATCATTAACAATGAAACGGGTAAATCGGTTAAACAGGAAAAACAACTGGAGATTATGATTAACAACAAATTGGTTAATAAAGCTGCCGATGTAGCTGAGGCATTTAATGAGTTTTTTGCCAACATACCTATAACTACGACTTGCTCCTTAAATTCGTCCCCGTCTAAAGCTGAAAACCTTTTGCATAATAGTGTGCCCAGATGTAGTCGCTTATTTAGTTTCGAACATGTAACGCCTCGTGACGTGGTTAATATTTTTAATACACTTAAGTCAAAAAACACTGGAGATTACTGGGGCATCTCCATTAAACTGTTAAGTAATATAATAGACATCGTAGCCCCCTATCTAGCTGTAACTTTTATAAATGTGTTGATTCGGGATCTTTTCCTGACCTCATGAAGAGTAGTAAAGTCATACCATTATTTAAAACAGGTAATAAAAATAACGTTGGCAATTTTAGGCCCATTTCTATCTTACCTGCATTTAGTAAAATATTTGAAAAGTTAATACTCAAGCAGTTGCTAAGACATTTTAATTTAAATAGCCTCCTTCATAATGAGCAATATGGCTTTACAAAAGGTCGTTCGACAACAGATGCGGGTGTTGCTCTGCTGAAACACATATTCAACGCATGGGAGAACTCGCAAAATGCTATCGGAGTTTTCTGTGATCTCTCCAAAGCTTTTGATTGCGTTCACCATGACACACTTTTGCGTAAACTACGTCATTACGGTGTTCAAAACGAAGCTCTCAATGTCATAAGTTCTTATTTACAAAATAGGCACCAATGTGTAGATGTCAATGGTGTAAAATCTTCCGGGCTACTAGTTCAGTTAGGTGTACCTCAAGGCTCAATACTGGGTCCATTCTTATTCTTAGTGTACATTAATGACTTACCATTCTATTTAAAGAATATCTGTGACATTGTACTATTTGCTGATGACACCTCACTTATCTTTAAAGTAGACAGGAATAGAAAAGATTTTGACGACGTGAACAGTGCGCTCTCAATGGCTACGGATTGGTTTACCACAAATAACCTAGTTCTTAATGCTAAGAAAACGAAATGTATAAAGTTCGCCTTACCGAATGTTAGGAATCTGGGACCCAATGTCGTTTTAAATAATCAGGTGCTTGGTACTGTACACTCGGCAGTTTTTCTGGGCATAACAGTAGACGCCAAACTTCAGTGGGGATCACATATATCAAGCCTAGCGGGAAGGCTCAGTTCGGCCGCCTACGCCGTAAGGAAAGTTAGACAGTACACGGACGTTGATACAGCTCGATTAGTCTATTTTAGTTATTTTCATAGCATAATGTCCTACGGCATTCTGCTGTGGGGCAAAGCCGCGGACATTCAAAATATTTTTGTTCTTCAAAAACGAGCTGTTCGAGCGATTTACCAACTAGGTGCTAGAGTTTCTCTGAGAGATTTATTTAAAGATATTGGTATTCTTACGGTGGCATCACAATTCATCTTCGCCAACATCTTATATATTAGGCAAAACATACACTTGTACACTAAAAACAGTGATATTCATAACATTAATACTAGAAATAAGGACAAACTACGTGCTCCTTTTCACCGGCTTCATAAGGTTCATAATTCTTTTGTTGGTCTTGGTATTACCTTTTATAACAAGCTTCCCTCTGCTTTGCTAGATTTGCAGTTTAATGAGTTTAAAGCTAAAGTAAAATCCAACCTTTGTTCAAAGGCATACTATTCTATCAACGACTACTTAAACGATAAGAATAGTTGGTCGCTGTGATTAACTCAAGACAATGTTTATGTTCTTTCAATCCAGAATTAGCTTTCCTACTGACAGTTTATATGGGTAGTTCATATAATTGTTTTTTTTTATTTTATTTTTATTTAACTGATTTTGTTAATTATTTTTTATTTTCTTTTAATTTCACTTATTGTGGACATAATCTACTCATTACAGTGATTTTAAATGAGTTGTATTGCAACATGTAGTTAGCTAGCGACCTCGTCAGCTGTTCATAATATTCTAGCCTGACCAACCGGCAGCAAGTTCGTCATGCTCCCTTAGATGTCACTGCTTGCGGTAGCGTCGGGGGTCGGGTTACCACCTTCCCTCAAATATGGCGAGGGGGGTAATGGCTGACCTTTGCGTTATGCTCGTGAACGGGTGCTGCTTGTGGTGACTGGTCGACTTGCTGACCGTGGTTTTTGTTATTGTTATTTGTATTAACTGTTATTTTATTTTTACTCCGGAGGTCCTAGTTTAACTATTGTAACTTCAACTTAGCAATATGCATCAATGTATGTATATGTATCATTTTGCGTCGTTGAATATGTAAGCGGGCACGCCCTTTATGCCTGGAGGCTTTATTTAAGTTTTACGTTCTGTTTACGATTTTGTTTTATTATTTATTTCAGCTTGAGTTTACTTTTCAATGTTTTGTTCGTATATTGGCGTGTGCTAGCTGACATATGGCGAATAATGTATGTTTTGTTTTGTTTTATAATATTAATTACTTACACGATATTGTATAGAATCAAGTTCTTCTAACTTAACAGACAGCTGTGCTGCTGGGGAGTTTGTTCCGCCACTTCTTCTTCCCAGCTAAAGCACTAGGAAGTGTCGAAGGGCGGGCGTTTTGGGGGGACTGTCTTTTGTAACTTTGACGTTCAAAAAGTGCTGACTCTCGGCCTAGTTTGAATAAATGACTTTTGATTTGATTTGATTTGATTTGATTTGTGTGCCATTTAAATCAAATGTTACTATTTTTGATAAGGTATAAGTAAATGCAACTAATTCATTGCAGTTTCTGCAACGTTTATTCTCCCATTCATAAATAATAATAGCATCTTCCAGGTTGCTCATTGTGGAAATGTTTATCATATCCAAATTTAACGGTAGAAATACGATAACCGATATAGTTGCGACTGTAACGCTGCATTTTTTATGAACACATCGTAAATGACATTATTTTTAGCGCTCGTTCCATTGGTAATTGTTCCAATAGTACGTGCCTGAATTCGGACCCATCAGAGAGAATACACTTATCAATAAATATATCTAATTTTTGAAACATACAAGTTTTTATTTAATAGTAATTAATTTTGCAGATTGTACAATATAATTGCTCGTCCCCAGTTACAGGTATTCCCAAATCAAATCGAAATTATGGTTATCCTACTCGAACATTGTACGAGATGAAATAATTTTTGAGATTACTCTCGTTGGAAACTGTTCTGAGGGTAAAACTATATTTCATTCTAATGAGAGTAATATGCCGTATAAATGGATGTTCATACCGAACTCCTAGCAGTTATAGGTAATGAGATATCAGCGCGTTCAAAGTAGCGTTACGATTGCGCGGCCACGACTTTTTTGTTTTGGACTGATATCTTCTGTTTAATTAAACTTTAGTATTATTTATTGCTTTAGTTAGTTTCGACAAATTAAGACCTTCCTTCTTGTAACAGTTTTACGGCATAAAATCTTAAGATTAAAGAAATAATCAACAACAAAGAAACGACAAGTGCACGATTGCGCGGCCATAACTTCCAAGGTAAATATTTCGTAAAATATTAATCTAGAGCATGTAATTCTTTTTTCGACAATTTTTGACAAATTCAGTCTTCAATTGACAAAAAGAATTAGATCTGTAGCCCAAGTAGTTGCTGAGATCTCCATGGCCGCGCAATCCTCCACGTTACGTTCGCGCGGCCAACTTAAAACCCTTATAACTTCTTTATTTCTACTTTGACAAATTTTTGGTTTGTGCCATTCGATTTTGACAAATTTCAACAAAAGTTTTGGCTAAAAAAAAATATATTTGGATAATCTGGCGGAGCAATCTTAACGCACACAAAATACTTACATTCACCAGAAGCGATAAAAGCATCCACAATTATTTGTGCCCCGTTATAGAAGTCTCCGAACTGGGCCTCCCAAAGGTATAGATTATCCGGAGAGTCGTATGCCATCCCGTATTCAAATCCCAGCACTGCCTCTTCAGATAAAATCGAATTGGCCACCTGGAACGGGAATTGCTATGGTAACAACGTATTGTGAAGGGTGTTTTTATATTGAGCGACGCGACTGCGACTTCTGAAATGATTATGGATTTATTAATTTAGTAGTCTTAGTAGTTTTCGCCAATAAGGCATTGTATGTTATTTTATTTTGAATGAGAAGTGCATTGCCATACGAGGTCATGCCACCAGTCGGCTTGGATACATTCCCAGTCGCCAGCGATGCGGATGAAATTATTTGACGCAATATTCTAGTTTGTGAATAGTTTAAGTTAGGAAGTAATTTTGTTATTTGTATTAATTAATTAGGTAAATGATAAATGATTTTATTTCTGTAAGTACGTTTGTACAAACACTTTTACACGTCAATCATATTTTTTTTTTAAAACTGGATGAGGTCGGTGTTTCCTAACTGACTAATCTGATAAGAAAGGCCGAAACAAATTTTAGCTTTTTTCGTTATTTACTATTTATGTAAAAACCAAATAATGTTTATTTTAAAATTAAAATTATAAACTAATATATCTTAGAAAATTCAGCATTAATATAGTAAGTAAAAATCATGGCAATGAGGAAACTATAAATATAGTCGTACAGTCGTATCGGTTACAATAAAATCCCTTTTCCTCTACAGTGAGCATACATCCATTAATATATAGGTTGCATTGTTTGAGACCAACGCAAAGCACAAGATAGTGAAATCCAATACAATGACACCCTGACACAATGTGGATAGAGAGGCGTCACGGCGTCCTCACCTTCCGCCTGACGCAGGTTCTCACCGGGCATGGGTGCTTCGGTGGGTTCCTGTTCAGGATAAAGCGGGAGGATACGTCCGGGTGTTTCCATTGCGAGGATCGTCTGGAGGACACGGTGGAGCATACGGTGGAGGTGTGCCCTGCCTGGGCGGAGCACCGCCGTGTCCTCGTGGAGGCGATCGGCGGCGGCGACCTCTCGCGTCCGGCCCTGGTGCGAGCCATGGTACGGAGCGAGAGGGAATGGGAAGCCGTCACCTCCTTCTGCGAAGCAGTAATGCTCGCGAAGGAGGAGGCGGGGCGCGTGAGGGAGTGGCAGTCTCTGCGCCCTCACGTCCCTAGCCGCCGCAGGAGGAGACGCCCCGGGCGTCGGGAGTCAATAGCGGACTCCCGGCCACCGTAGGCGCGAGCTTGCGGGTGGCGAGCAATGGGTAGCTCGCCGCCCGGTAAGGACCAAGCTCGGGTCGACGGCGCGCAGTGTTCCACGCGCGCCTCAAAGAGATGTCAGCAGCAGTGTAGGGGTCTACTAGGACCGATGCCTGCCGGGGTCGCGTGATTGTTCGAAGGAGATACCGTGACCCTGGCACATGGGCAACTGATGGAACACGGGTGGGTTTTAGTCAGTAAAAGTCTGACACGCCCTTCCGCTCCGCCCAGAGCGGGAGAAGTCATTTGATGATTTCCCACCCTGAAAAAAAAAAAAAAAAAAAAACCCTGACACAATATGTTATGGTTTGGTTGCATGCAATATGTGCGAATGATCTATAGAATCTTCGGAGCTATTTCTAACTAAATGTAAAACAGAATCCGGATATCCATTTGCTATGTTTTCAAGGTAACTGCACCCTAATTGCGAAACGCACTATCTATCAGAATCTGAATCGGATTGAAGATTATTTCTAAACCATTGCGTCATTTGTTCGAATAAATTGTCGGCTCAGCAATGTAAATAACGCAATGAATGTTGTTTAACTATCAATATGAAACTAATTCCTACTGATAGCAAGTTACGCAATCACCCCTCTGATCTGTAGATAGTAATTGTTTGGCAGAATGGCGGCTTTGTATTTATAGTTAATCCCGTAATTGCTTTGCCACTTTTGACAAAAATACACAGTAAATTGAAACTTCACTTAGGTTGAAATGAAACTATCTTATTGTCACGTTTGCAAATAAAGACCTAGTAGTTTTATTTATTTAGGATCTCCTACAAAAGATACACAGACGAAATAAATCAAAATAATACAAAAAGGTTATTTTACGGGCGCTTGTTCGGTTACATGAGGCCGCCAGCATGCACTAGGTGTAAATTCTCTTTTGCGTTATGTCGTAGAAGTGACATTCAACCTTATGATGGGAACGCAATTAGGTGCAAGGTCCTATAATACCCAATACCTACCTTGATAAAACCGTAAAGGGATTAAATTATTCTAGAAAATGGAAAAGTAAGGGATTCACTTTTCAGTCAAAAATCAGCTTGTAAAAACACACATGTGCATCTGAATTGAGGGTCCATTTTTTGAACTCTTGACAAACGAAATAAAACTTATAGGGAAATTAGATAAAAATAATAAAAACTTAAAGCAAAGGGTCAAGAATTTCTTAAACGTGAATTAAAACTGTTATGATTAAATAACTTGGGCCCTCAATCCAGACGCATGGTTAAAGTGGCATAGCCTAAATCTCACTAAGTACTATCTCTGAGTTAATAATGTTATTTCTTAACCAGTCAATTACCGTAATTACAGACAATTAAAAAACGATTGTGTCTATACCAAATGTGGTATCTCAGGGACTTAGAGGTTAAATTACGATATTTAAGAAATTCTTAACTAAATTCATAAATTAGACACGATTTAAATTAGATATCTATATTATACTGACTTCTAGAAAACCCTTCTGCTTTTCATGTATATGGTTGAGTGGAATATGGATAGCTTCAGTCTGTTGGTCCACCAGCATCACGTGACGGTGTGAGAAGGTGCCTCTGCCGACATCCTCGCCACTCAGGCGTACATGACGACCCTCCATGAGAAGGGAACCTGTTGAAAAAAGACAAATTAGAAATATTTAGGCGATTTAACCTTTAGTGGTCACCAGTCTGTTAGTTTAACTTGATGGTAACGGTTATAAAATACAGTACATACAGATCCATACTATACAGATCAGTGGCGTAGCGTGCCTTGGCGGGGCCCCGTATAAAAAATTGTTTGGGGGCCCTTATGAAGGGTAACGATTTCTCACAAAAGAAAAAAAATGTTTGCATAAAATTAAAAGAAATATTAATTCATCATTATTATCTATCTGTCACTTTTTCCAAATTTTTTGCAAAAAATTCAAATTAAATAACTCTCCTTGCCTTTTTTCCGGCAAAATGATTCAATTAATCATTTATAGCTGATGACGACTTCAGTTTTTGTATAGTTTCTGTCTCTATGGACGATAGTGACAGGTCTGACAGGTGTTCATGTCCCATCGAAGTACTTAGGTAATTGTTTATCTCTTTTTGAAATAAAAAAAAAATATTGGGAAGTTTGTATTAATTTTTGCTTACGCACGTCGGGGGCCGCCGTGGCCCGGGGGCCCCGTATAATTTATACGGCAGATACGGCGGTAGCTACGCCCCTGATACAGATCCACATATCCATACTAATATTATAAATAGGAAAGTGTGTGTGTCTGTTTGTCCGTCTTTCACGGCAAAGCGGAGCAACGAATTGACGTGATTTTATAAGTGGAGATAGTTGAAGAGATGGACAGTGACATAGGCTACTTTTTGTCTCATTCTAACCCCTCACTTCCCTAAGGAGGTGGAATGTACTAATCTCAGGAACTACTGGTTCGAATTGAAAATTCTTTTTGAGTCCGGTAGCCTATTTATTGAAGAAGCCTATAGGCTATATAACATCACGCTACGAAAAGGAGCGGAGCAGCAACAAAAAATGGACGAAAACTGGCAGGCTGCGATGCGACGGGAAGGGTCAGGGGAGCAAATATTTGACGCGGACGAAGTCGCGGGCAGAAGCTAGTATGCAATAAATGAAACCACAAGTAATACTAGTCCACAGAAAATTTATATTAATGATTGTATATGTAACAATAAGAGATTTTATTTAGTTACTTTTAAAAAGCGTTTTGGAGGGGCCTTAAACCAATAACGCAGTTTGTATAAATGTACCTACTTGCAAAAGATTATAAAAAACGTGCAAATCAATACACGTTCTTGTGTTCTAAATAGTTATTGTTGCGGACTTTAAGCTCAAGTTTCGGAGATAATTAATGATGAATAGTTATAAACAAGGGAATTACTCGGATATTTTAAAAACTAGAAGACGAATTATTACATCTTAGTGAACAGCAAAACCTAGCGGCGACTTCAAGGATTGCACGTAGTTAAAAAAAAATAAGGAAACATATTACTAAAAAGCATTTATACAAAATCGACTTTTAAAAACAAGCACAGCAATATCTTAGCTGTTCTTTATTTGAGACGCATTTCGTTTAGAAAAGATTTAAGAAAATTAAAAAGCTACAAAGTTTCACTTCGGACTATAACGCTGAAATCTCTTGTGGTCTCCGTCGTACAGTCATTACTTAGTGTCACAGTGAATAAGTAATGCTTTTGTTCTACAACACTGGGACTCTTAATTGGGAAAACAGAGGCTTGTGCGCGAGATGTTCTTTTAGCTATTTCAATTAAGTATGTTTATTTCAGTACATTCTCTGATCGGCATAGCCTCTTTATCTGTGTCACATCACTAACGACATCGGCTTATTTACAGTACATTCTCTGATCATTCAGCGCTGGGCCTTTGTTACATCTGGAATTCTGGAAATTGCATAATTTGTTGACATACAACACTTGAAGGAACTAGTTGCAGTATTTAAATAACATTTTTTTTGGCTTATTTGGAATTTTAACTATACTCGTACATATAATTTTCTTAAGTTTTGCTCCTTTTCTAAAGCTAAATAAACAATGCCTTTAGAAATTTCGCACAAGTCTCGTACCTATGTTATTTCTAATTAAAATAATTTGGTGTTAAAACCGTAAACTAGGTACATTTATGGATTAGCTAATTGCGCTAGAAAAAAATTGAAATTTATCGGTGTATAGACACAAGGCAAATAATTTGATTTAATGTTTTGTGTTTCGCAATATAAATTATTTTTAATCTACTTCAAAAAGGAGGACAATTTTGACATTCGGAAGTGCTGATTTCAGCCTAATGTGAATAAATTGACCTTTGATTTTGAAAACACGGTACTTACGTAATTAGATTGATAATAACTACATATTTCTGATTACAACTTTTTATTCTTTTTTGAATACTTAACGTACGTCTTGTTTTCAAATATCTACATGCTAATAATACTTGATTTGGGCAATGAGTTTATTATGAGTGTTTTCCTTTGAATAACATAAATGATCTAATCTTACCAAAAGCTAACGCCTCGGCTGTCGCCCAATCGATATCCTTCCCTTCCGCCAGCTTCGTCAATCGATTCCTTACATGTGTCTTCACCAGATGAGGGTGAACATTCTGCAAACAAGAAGGGAACATTTATACCTTGATTAATGTTCCGAGGAAATTGTTGCAAGATATCTTTGGAGAGGTACTGTCAGCAATGAAAGTCGATTAACAGTTCAGTAAGTTAAATTAGGATCATACACAATTAAATCAATGGAAAATAAATCATCGTCAATCATTATTTCAGCCGTAGGACGTCCACTGTTGGACATAGACACAAGCCTTCCCTAATTTGGGCAGCTTTGCCATAATCGGCAGGCGGGTTGGCGTTCGCAGTGTGGTGGTAAAATGCATAGAAAACGCTGTGGGTTGGCGTTCGCAGTGTGGTGGTAAAATGCATAGAAAACGCTGCGGGTTGGCGTTCGCAGTGTGGTGGTAAAATGCATAGAAAACGCTGTGGGTTGACGTTCGCAGTGTGGTGGTAAAATGCATAGAAAACGCTGCGGGTTGGCGTTCGCAGTGTGGTGGTAAAATGCATAGAAAACGCTGTGGGTTGGCGTTCGCAGTGTGGTGGTAAAATGCATAGAAAACGCTGCGGGTTGGCGTTCGCAGTGTGGTGGTAAAATGCATAGAAAACGCTGTGGGTTGGCGTTCGCAGTGTGGTGGTAAAATGCATAGAAAACGCTGCGGGTTGGCGTTCGCAGTGTGGTGGTAAAATGCATAGAAAACGCTGCTGCCCATGCTAGTAAGTCCCTTAGTTGCCTCTTACGACACCCACGGGAAGAAATTGTATGGTGCTATTCTTTACGTCCGACACCACTCGGAACGTATAAGTATGATATATAATACCTAAGTCTATTATACAATACAATCCTTTATTTCAGGCAACTAAGGCCCATAAGAACATAATACATAAATAATATAAAGCAATAACTATAAACTAATACATATTCTATAAAAACTTTACTTAAACTATCACTAAACACGAATGTTGACGGCGTCGTGTTCCGCTGCGTGGTGTCGCGTAGCCATCCTCGGAAACGTCGATATAAGACACCTTGCGGCCAAAAGTCCTCTCTCAGGCAGGTCTGTAGATGATGGGTTGGAACTCGTACCACGAACGATTTAAAATTGATGTTGTGGCGCGATTCCAACTTTTCGACCCTCAGAGTCCAGTTGGTCTTTACTTTCAAATACTGCACAACTTCCTCAATCATCGTGGAGTGATACAGACGTGAAATATACAGCTGCGTCGTAAGCACAGCAGGGCGCAGCAGCATGTTGTTCTTGTTGTTGTTATAAGGATTACGGCTAAGAAATAAACTGTGTCAGTTTCACTAAATCGTTTATTACACGTGTCGACCAAGCGGTTTAGTGGTGAGCGCAAATTAGGCCTCCTCTCGGTGAGAGGGAGTGGGCCATAATCCACCACGCGGGCCCAGTGCGGGTTGGTAGATGTCACATGCATCCGAATTTTTCGTTCTAAGACATGCCGGTTCTGCCGGGGTCGCGTGATTGTTCGAAAGAGTTACCGTGACCCTGGCACATGGGCAACTGATGGAACACGGGTGGGTTTTAGTCAGTAAAAGTCTGACATGCCCTCCCGCTCCGCTCAGAGCGGTAGAAGTCATTTGATGATTTCACATCAAAAAAAAAAAACATGTTATTGTGTTTATGTGAAGTTTAAGTATCAACCTTTACATCTATTCTAAAATAGTAAAAAAAATAGCAAGTCATATTAAAAAAAATCACCTAACTTGGGAAATTCGTTGAAGTTTTGTTATTTTAAGCACTTTTTCTAACTTTCACTAAACCATTTCATTATTTATGGAAGAGGTGGCTAGAATCGAATTCGTAAGCAATTATAGCTCAGTGTAAATGATGAAGTGCAAAAGTGCCTTTGAAATAATTGCTTTAACTTTGACATAATAGCCTGTTACTATAAATGAAACGCTTAAAAAAGTTAAAAAAAGCAGTGCTTCAAATAATTTATTTTAAATAAAGATAATATTGGCCGACTTTCACTGCTAGCCGTACTAGGTATCTTACGCAGTGTTGGGTCATGAGTAAATCCCACAAACCGTTTTGGATTGAATTCCGTACGCCATACATAGTGTGAACATTGGGATATTTGTGTGAATATTGGAAATACCTTTCATTTTGGAACTAACAATGTCTGGAAGCGTGTATCTAGTTTATTCATGCATTCACTGCATACGAGTATGTTCGAGGGCATGGACCATTACTGGTATGAATTACCATTACCAGCAAAGAGATTTGAGACATATTTTTTTTTCAGAGAATAGAATAGAATATTAGAATATGTAGGTATATTTGTAAAGAATATAGGTAATTACAAATCAGTTGCTACAAATTATGTTAGAGTCCTTGTACGTTCTGCCTTTAAGGCATGCAAAAATATTATATTATGGGAATGCTTATAGCTATACAAAAAAAAATAAACTTCCGAGGTCTTAATCAAAATAACGTAACGGAAATGTTTGCGAAACAACGGTTTTTCTTTTTTTCAAATGAAATTTAAATTATATTAAATTATCGGCTAGCAAGTTAGCTACAGAGTAATAAATTCTAAAAATAAAGGTCTAGTCATTTTGTAAGCTTAAGGAGAAACGGCACTGTTCTATGGTATGACTGATTGATGAAACAAAGAAGAGTGCAAATCAATGGAAACCTCCCTACATACAACATGCTTTGGTTAATCGTCCATTCGACAATTCATCGGACAAATGTTCTTCGGACAGAAGATCTTTATGCAGTCGCAAATTCGTGACGTACTCGATTCTAGGACGACGACAACGGTGTAAAAAGTAAAACGATTTTGTGGCTCGAATCATGTGACGGACGCAATTCGTCTGTAACCGAATCAACGTAGATTGATATGCCGATTCGATAATGGAAATGGCAGCGCCAAGCGGATTGAAATCGGATTCGGTTAGGATTTGGTTTTAGAAATCTTTCGCACATTTGTTCTCTCATTTTTCGAAATCGTTTCTTTGAAATGTATATATACCACATATATACTCTTTCTTGGTTAGCTAAGTTCAGTTTCGCTAACGTTCTCGAAATTAATGTAACACATAAAATGACGCCTAATCATCCCTGAAGGGTTGGCTAGAGGGGTACCTATAGTAGACCCATATTTGTACAGTTATATATAAATCTCATTATTTACGAGCGAAGCTGGTACCATCGGTTACAATTCCAGACTCCGGGCTGCTACTAAGAAATTCCAGATAGTTAAAACCCAATACTGCATGCCAAAACCAAGGTCAAAGACGTTACCCAGAAAGCTGCTCAGCTTAAGTGGGACTGGGCCGTGGTAATAGAATCACCAAGTGGGTCCCATTAAACGCACGACGACATCACGGCAGGCCGAGACAAAGATGGCGGGACGAGCTTGACTCTTAGGCGCTGTCCTATTGCCATCGCTCTCGCGAACATGCGTCCGTCCGACGAAAATGATCGTGCGACCGTGCGTTCAATCATACCGATATCTACTGAATGTCCTATTGATGGTCGTGCGATCATGCGATGCGACCAAATTGTTTGATTTTCGTCGCGCGATCATCGACGCAACGTATTGATCGTACGATCGTCCGATCAAACATACTGATCAGTACTGAATGTCCGAATGGCACTCGCTGGCTTGCGCGACCAAGCGGAGAGAAGGCAAGGGAGGGGGTACCATCAAATGTGTCTATTGACATAGACAAATATTCGTAAAAATCTATTTCATTTTTCCGTATGTCGAAATACTGGTTGTGAAATTCACCGCGCCGATTTCTGTTTGTATACAGTATATTATGTGGTCTACGCTTTCTTTTTTTAATACTTTTTACAATTAAAGAAATATTGCTCGACAGCAGAAACTGTGCATCTTTGCTAAGAGCCATTTCGAGAGTGTTCACAGAGGACAAAACTCGTCGCGCGATCGGTTTCATCGCACGAAGAAATCACATCGCATCATCGCACGAGCGATGGCAATAGGACATACGTTTTCACAGCGCGCGATCGGTTTCATTGCACGATGAAATCGCATCGCACCATCGCGCGAGCGATGGCAATAGGACAGCGCCTTACACAAAGGATTGGCCATCACTAGCAAAAGACAGAATTCTGTGGAAAAGGGAGATGTCTTTGCCTAGCAGTGGGACAATACAGGCTAGTTAGAAAATCCAATAAAAGTTTTCCAGTTCTGGGAATCGAATCCAATACCCCATGCGTAGCAGCAGCGCTTATGACTTGACCAACGAGACATTAATCTACTTAATGGAAAATTATTTCAAGCTTAGGCAAACCAAGTTTTAGAGCCACTTCCATCAAATTGCAGACCGTATGAAACTTACCTTGACCTTTCCAGTGGGTCGAAGTTGGTTAGCTAAGTTTAGTTAATAACTTAGTTACATGCTAAGGAACTTTGAACAAGATTTTCAGTTGACTAAGCTTCGGTGATTACCTTCTTCACAAAATCTTGCCGAAGTAAACCGATAAGTTAATTTAATACCCATACATGAATTAGTTTAACTAGAGCAGTGGCCCAGTGGTATCGGCCGTGATTTACGAGTTGTTGGTCATGGGTTCGAACCCAGGCAAGCGCCTTACTTTGTGTAAATAATTACATCACCACTGCTCTCAAAACGGTGAAGGAATACATCGCGAGGAAACTGGTATGTCCTAGAACCAAAAATTCGAAGACATGTGACATCTACCAACCCGCGTGGTGGATTACGGCCCACTCCCTCTCACCGAGAGGCGGCCTGTGTCCCAGCAGTGGGGACGGTATAGGCTGAGTATGCTACACTAGCTTCTGCCCGCGACAGCATCCGCGTTAAATTTCTTGTTCCGCCGACCCTTCCCGTCGCATCGAATCGCCTACCCGTGCGATTTTCCCCGTTTTTGCAATATTTTTCAGTACTGCTCCGCTCCTCTTAGTTATAGCGTAATATTATATAACCTATAGCCTTTCTCGATAAATAGGCTACCCAACACAAAAAGAATTTTTCAATTCGGACCTGTAGTTCCTAAGATTAGCGCGTTCAATCAAACAAACAAACAAACTCTTCAGCTTTATAATATTAAGTATAGATATGTACGTGTGCTTTTGACTGATGAATTTGAAAACAGAAATGGCTGAAGAACTTTTTGTCAACATCCTTGTGATGAAGCAATTACTCACACATGGATAAATTTCGGTCCGTGGCCGTGGGTAATATTATATACTAGCTTTTGCTACCAGTTGCGCCCGCGTGTGGGTTAAAAATTATTCCACGGGAAAGTAGTACCGGGATAAAAAGTATCCTGTATTAATCCAGGCTGCAATTTATCTGTTCTTCCAAATCCGTTTAGCCGTTTTCGTGTGATTGCGTAACAAACATGCAAACATCCAAACATACAAACGTTTTATAATATTAGTATGATAGTGGGACAAGTAAAGCGTTTTTACAATTTTACATAAATGTGATCGGAAAACCTACCCACTACTTCTGATAGACCTAATATGTAGTAAGAAGGTACTTAGGTACGATAATTTTTTTTTGGGCTACCAAAATTGTTTACACCGTTAAAATTTAGCCAGAAGGTGCTTAAGCCTTAAATTTTTCAAGTAGCGGTAGATTTTATTATTTGTTTTTTTTTTTTTCTTCTCTATTATTTCAGTCATATGCTAAGTACTTTAATAGCTTTTTCTTTAATTATTATGATGTGTTTTTAGGGTTCCGTTGCCAAATGGCAAAAAACGGAACCCTTATAGATTCGTCATGTCTGTCTGTCTGTCTGTCGGTCTGTCTGTCTGTCTGTCTGTCTGTCTGTCTGTCCGTTTATGTCACAGCCACTTTTCTCCGAAACTATAAGAGATATGTTGTTGAAACTTGGTAAGTAGATGTATTCTGTATACCGCATTAAGATTTTTACACAACAATAGAAAAAAAACAATAAATTTTGGGGTTCCCCATACACAGAACTGAAACTCAAAAAAAATTTTTTCATCAAACCCATACATGTAGGGTATCTATGAATAGGTCTTCAAAAATGGTATTAAGGTTTCTAACATCATTTCTTTCTAAACTGAATAGTTTGCGCGAGAGACACTTCCAAAGTGGTAAAATGTGTGTCCCCCCCCCGTAACTTCTAAAGTAAGAGAATGATAAAACTAAAAAAAATATGTGATGTACATAACCATGTAAACTTCCAACGAAAATTGGTTTGAACGAAATCCAGTAAGTAGTTTTTTTTTAATACGTCATAAATCGTAAATCGCAATTTACCTTCCATTCAATCAACTCAAATATAAAAAAAAACATTTAATTTAATAAACATAAACCTTACGCATAAACCGAGGATACCTACAGGTTTGTACGGAACCCTCGGTGCGCGAGTCCGACTCGCACTTGGCCGGTTTTTTGTTTATGTGCTCACACCATAATATTAATATAAGTCTATACGTGAGGACTTGTAATTGGCTTTCGGATGTCTAATTTTTTTTTTGTCTATTTTATTTAGCTGTAAGTCCTCCATGTACTAAATAAATAAATAAATAAATAAATAAATAAATAAATAAATAAATAAATAAAATAATATTTAACTTAAATCTAAGGTTAACCTATTACAATTTCATATAGGTTAGCACCGCATACCGTATGTAATGATATATTATTATATTTACTCTGCCAGATTCCACCGAGTGATTATCCCACTTAATTTAAGTACCTCTAATTGTCTTATCGTGCACTCTTTAAAGGAAGGGATTATCTTTTACTAGTCAGATACCGTATGTCGCCATGTGGTACGAGACACAATAAATTTTTATTAGGTCTGTAATTACGGTAATTAACTTGTAACAACTTAATTACCGCAGGGGAGGGGGACAGGGAAATAAAAAAGCATTCTGAAATCACATATTTTATTAAATTAAAACTTACTGTCGAGCCCATATTATTTGCCGAGTCAAAAAATGTCTAACCTTCTCTCCAGTTATTAATAAAGAATATTTTTTTGACACTAATAAGATTGCAAATGGCCGTTGTTTGTTGTATTTGAGCTAAGCGTCTCTGCGAAATAAAAAGTTTTCCAATGCATTGTTTGGAAGTCTCATTAATATTAGAGTCGGGTATTGCCCAAAATATATGTAAAAATTCACCTAACTCGGTTTGTAACGAGGATGGATCATCGTCGTCAAGGCGGTATTTCTTCGTAGTACGCATATTTTCAGCATTCGTAAAATCATCAACATTAAATTTATTTATTTTAGCACGCTTTGCACTAGAATTAGTTAATATGGATACATTATTGTCCTGAACGTTGCCGGTAGAAGTTTTTATTTCGTGATGGATTAATAACTGTTTAATTAAAACTTACTGTCGAGCCCATATTATTTGCCGAGTCAAAAAATGTCTAACCTTCTCTCCAGTTATTAATAAAGAATATTTTTTTGTTTCTGCGAACAAACGGATGTTTACATATTTAGTTATTATTTCTTTTAAAAGAATATTTAAATGACTGTGAAAATTGTCTGAGACATAACTATCTCTAAAATGATCTTCTAGCTCAGGAAACAGTTCATTTGTTTTTGTTAAGAGGTTCCTTATTACCTTTGCAGTGAGTACTGCAGGAAAATTCAACTCTATAGGTGGTTTATTTTTATTATATTTACATGCTTGTCGGAATAATGATTCCACCATAAAACAAATATTGACTACACTCACAGAGGGCACAGTTAAACCACCTCTCTGCTTTTGGATAATAAGTGCTACCCCATTTCTCCTATTTGACACTGCATCTAGTGGTACAGCTTCACAGGCCATTAAACATTCATCACATTTAATTTTTTTTCGAATCGATCGAATTACAAAACCTGCAATATAGCCAATGCATTGTTTGGAAGTCTCATTAATATTAGAGTCGGGTATAGCCCAAAATATATGTAAAAATTCACCTAACTTGTGACATTTTCAAGGCTCTTTTGACCCTTTCCAATTTAATTTTGGAAGATTTTGGGGTGTTCTCGTAGCGGTGATCTAATTTTACACTAGAACAGATTTCCGCTAAAGTTCTAGATATCTTTGGTGTACTACAGTTGCTTGTGTTGTAACTTGTGCTTGGAACTGTAACAAGAAATTATATTTCATTACTTATATTATTCAAAGAAGGATGATTAGATAGTGAAAATATCATTGAAAATAATTTGGAAAGGTATGTCATCATCATCATTTCAGCCGAAAGACGTCCACTGTTTGACATAGGCCTCCCCCAAGCGTCGCCACATCGGATTCTAGTGACTCTCATCAGGTCATCGGTCCACCTTTACGTTTTCCGATACGCAAAGAACATGCGATATGAACGCGTATATTTAAAAAAAAAATTACACAAGGGCACAAAATTAAACATTGTTTAGTATTAGTATTTAACCACTGTTAGTCGCCAACTTAGTACATCAGTAAACCATGTTCAGTATTTTAGATAATTTTTTTTTACATAACTACCTGCATGGGCTTCACATGGCAATATTTCTTTTGGATTAACTTCAATATATTTGCAATCATAATTTGTTAACCCGACTTGCACAGGTACTAAAGGTAAATTAAATTTATCCAAGTTCATTTCAATATCACTCTGGCATTGGTATCTCGTTGGTTGGTCAGCGTCTTTAAGCATCTCAGTTTGTACCAAGGACAAATTAGTTTCTGAGAAAAACAAAAGTTTTATTTTATTAAGATAATCAATAATATTTCTTGGATACCGACAAAGTATTTACTTAGGTACTATGAATGTACACTCACAAAGAAATATTGTGGGGATACTGCATTTTTTCAATGTAGTCCGTGACTGATGTTTTATGAAACATCCATCCGTGAAGTGTTTAGAACAAAGATAATGATACATGGTTGGAGTCCAATTGACAACCTTCATATTTTTTAACCAAAGTTTGAGAGTGTAATCGGAGGGGAACCTGTAATTAAAAGAAACATTATAGTAGGTATGGGTAAAAAATTAAAATAATATAGTATATCTATAATTATATAGAACACTTAATGAGAATTATGAATCATAGGTGTTAAATTATTTGTTATTGACTCTAATAATAATAAACCTTAAAGTGTTTTGCTATTATTACAGATCATAATAATGTGCGTATTATTATTTTAACAAAGATGATAAACATTATTGTTAAGCATGTTTTTTTTTTACATCTTAATATAATATTACGAAAGTATCGATATGAATTTTGACATCCCTAACAAAAGTTATTGGTTAAGTAAAAATGTTCGTAAAATCCCGTAAACTCGAACAGAAGCAGTGTATTTTTACAATAATAAACGTAAACGTTTATTATTGTAAAAATACACTGCTTTAAGCGGTTTTCTAATAAGTATTTATGATTTAGATACACTTACTTGTGAAAAGTGACACCACTGCCTTTTTCGTATCGTGTTTTACAATATACGCACGATTTCATGTTGGACGAACAATACAAGCTATGTTATAATCACTGTCATTATTATAACACTTTAATCTAAATCACAATCACAGTAAATACTTTAGAAAACTTTTTATTTCGCAGAGACGCTTAGCTCAAATACAACAAACAACGGCCATTTGCAATCTTATTAGTTCTTAGAACTCTCACTGGGGGCGCTTTGAATCGGCACAGCAAATAGTTGTCATTTTGTATGGGATAGCCAGTCCAGCGTATTAGATAGAGGTCAGTGGGTTGGACGTAGCGAGTATCTGTGGTACTAAAGTTTAAAATAACCTACAAAATAACTTTTCTTTCGAAAGTCGGTGGCAAAAAAGTCAATGAAATAAAAAACAAAGTCATCGACTTCCGAAAGAAAAGTTATTTTGCAGGTTATTTTAACTGTTTTTGTGGTTGTTTTTGAAGTCAGTTACATTTTTTTAAAGTTTTTTTATTTTATTCTTGTTAGTTTAAATATTCAACCCAAATTATTGTCAAATACGTAATTTTCTTACATGTGCACTAGAATTTTGTAATCCGTAGCACCGGTAATAACAGCGCCCATGTACACAATGAGCTAAAAATAAAAACTATTGAACCAAACTAAATGAAAATTTTATGGGACCAAATGGCAGGTATACTTTATGGAACAAAAAAGAATCATCGAAATCGGATCAGAAACCTCTGAGTAATCGGTGTAGACAATGTTGATATCTTTTTAGGTTTTTGTTGATTTTTCAAAAAGTGCTAGTCCGATTTCGATACAATTTTTATGAGACCATTTGGAAAGTATAACCTTTCCAACAAAAAAGATTTTTTCAAATCGGTTGCTAAACGACGGAGTTATGCCCGAACAAACATAAAAAATAATATAAACATCCGAATTGATTACCTCCTCCTTTTGGATGTCGGTTAAAAAAGAGTGTCCATGGAGTTTCTAGCCCATTCTTCTCCATAGAGATCTACGCATTGGAATGGGTATCTATGGTACTTTCACAGTTATTATGTCTTGTGACTGGGACTGTAGCACCAAAACTATTTTTGTACTAATTATATTTTGTCTTTTGCCAATTCAAAAGTGCCTGTAAATGGCTTAGTGGAATTAAATTATTTGATTTGATTCGATTCTATCATACTGAATAATAAAACTATTTAGCAAATGTTTTGTTTAATTTGACTTACCCTATTGTGACAACCCTACCAAAATAGGTAACAATTTTGCTCGTTCTTAAGGACGCTATAACATTTTTCAATCGCTCAAGTTTAGGTATCTGAGTCGCCACACAACAACATTCCGCGCACGCACACATTGAAACCATTGTTTGCTCGATTTTAAACATTACCTAACTAATCTTTATACTCGAAGGCATTATTTATTTTATTTTATTAATACTGTTGAGCAAAGACTAACTTTACTTTCTGCATTTGGTGACAGTAAATAAGTTTTATTACCATGATCATCATTATTTTTGGAATAACGTAATTTGCCAATTCAAAAAAAAAGAGGCGTAACAATATAAAACTTTAATAATATTTTTGGATAATAAACAAATATAACGGATGGTGATCGTAGACTATCGGTGAAAATATACAGGATATTCCCTAAAGAAAACTAAGCAAAAATTGTGTGACGGCCGAACCTCGCCTTTGAGATTGGAGCCCGTATTCAGAATTTTTAATACACAATAGGAACCCTTTATAGGAGGCCTTCATTTTTGTATGAAGGCTGTTTTTGTACTCTACTATGTATTTATAATTCGAAATGACTTAACCGGTCAAGTACCGTAATTACAGATACAATTAAAAAACGATTGTTTACATACCAAATGTGGTATCTCAGGGACTTAGAGGTTAAACATTTTTGAGAGATGATGATTACACAGGCCTACAAATTTTTAACCCAGAGACTAGACCTATTGTACCCGAAGGATTTTGATGCGCTGAATCCAAATCCGTGTTCAGAATGGTTCCTGTACGTCTGGTTTTCGAAATATCCTAACCTAAAAGTGCAAAAATGCGGTTTTTTACAGTGATTGAGTTAATACGCTAGTGTAAAATTTCAAATAGCGATATTTTGGTGAAAGAAAAAAGATATTTGATAAAATCTAAATAAGTTTAAAAGGGACAGGGTGGTACTTTTAATGGACATACAACGTTTTTTGATAATCATTTTTTTTCCTTCTGTCACGTAAACTCAAAAAGTGCAAAAAAAACGCATTTTTTGCTCTTTTAGGTTAGGATATTTCGAAAACCAGACGTATATGAGCAATTCTGAGCATGGATTCGGATTCAACGCATCAAAATCCTTGAGGTATGTTAGGTCTGGCCTCTGTGTCTGGACTTTTGTTAAATTTTGTCGGCCTGTGTAACTACATGATTTTCAATTTATGTAAATAATGAAAGTTACGTTAAAGTTGAAAGGTACGTTCCGTTGCCAAATGGCAAAAAACGGAACCCTTATAGATTCGTCATGTCTGTCTGTCTGTCTGTCGGTCTGTCTGTCTGTCTGTCTGTCTGTCTGTCTGTCCGTTTATGTCACAGCCACTTTTCTCCGAAACTATAAGAGATATGTTGTTGAAACTTGGTAAGTAGATGTATTCTGTATACCGCATTAAGATTTTTACACAACAATAGAAAAAAAACAATAAATTTTGGGGTTCCCCATACACAGAACTGAAACTCAAAAAAAATTTACAGTGATTGAGTTAATACGCTAGTGTAAAATTTCAAATAGCGATATTTTGGTGAAAGAAAAAAGATATTTGATAAAATCTAAATAAGTTTAAAAGGGACAGGGTGGTACTTTTAATGGACATACAACGTTTTTTGATAATCATTTTTTTTCCTTCTGTCACGTAAACTCAAAAAGTGCAAAAAAAACGCATTTTTTGCTCTTTTAGGTTAGGATATTTCGAAAACCAGACGTATATGAGCAATTCTGAGCATGGATTCGGATTCAACGCATCAAAATCCTTGAGGTATGTTAGGTCTGGCCTCTGTGTCTGGACTTTTGTTAAATTTTGTCGGCCTGTGTAACTACATGATTTTCAATTTATGTAAATAATGAAAGTTACGTTAAAGTTGAAAGGTACGTTCCGTTGCCAAATGGCAAAAAACGGAACCCTTATAGATTCGTCATGTCTGTCTGTCTGTCTGTCGGTCTGTCTGTCTGTCTGTCTGTCTGTCTGTCTGTCTGTCCGTTTATGTCACAGCCACTTTTCTCCGAAACTATAAGAGATATGTTGTTGAAACTTGGTAAGTAGATGTATTCTGTATACCGCATTAAGATTTTTACACAACAATAGAAAAAAAACAATAAATTTTGGGGTTCCCCATACACAGAACTGAAACTCAAAAAAAATTTTTTCATCAAACCCATACATGTAGGGTATCTATGAATAGGTCTTCAAAAATGGTATTAAGGTTTCTAACATCATTTCTTTCTAAACTGAATAGTTTGCGCGAGAGACACTTCCAAAGTGGTAAAATGTGTGTCCCCCCCCCGTAACTTCTAAAGTAAGAGAATGATAAAACTAAAAAAAATATGTGATGTACATAACCATGTAAACTTCCAACGAAAATTGGTTTGAACGAAATCCAGTAAGTAGTTTTTTTTTAATACGTCATAAATCGTAAATCGCAATTTACCTTCCATTCAATCAACTCAAATATAAAAAAAAACATTTAATTTAATAAACATAAACCTTACGCATAAACCGAGGATACCTACAGGTTTGTACGGAACCCTCGGTGCGCGAGTCCGACTCGCACTTGGCCGGTTTTTTGTTTATGTGCTCACACCATAATATTAATATAAGTCTATACGTGAGGACTTGTAATTGGCTTTCGGATGTCTAATTTTTTTTTTGTCTATTTTATTTAGCTGTAAGTCCTCCATGTACTAAATAAATAAATAAATAAATAAATAAATAAATAAATAAATAAATAAAATAATATTTAACTTAAATCTAAGGTTAACCTATTACAATTTCATATAGGTTAGCACCGCATACCGTATGTAATGATATATTATTATATTTACTCTGCCAGATTCCACCGAGTGATTATCCCACTTGGCTGAGCGGCAGCACTGACCTGAATGCCGATAAAGCCTCCAGCGATCCATGATCAACCAAGCGTGGCGATTAGTGCATTGTTCCTCCAAGATTGCTTAGGGATGTAACTCATAGGGAGTCATGTATACAAGACTTGAACATTAATTACGAACTGTTATTTGCTAACGTGCACTCAAGCAGGAAATCCCAGAGGAGATTAGCGGTTGCTATGTGGATTGATTAACAGCAATATTAGTGCCAACACCACATGAGTAGATAAACGGAACAGAGATAAAGCTTTGAACAACCGCGCGATTCGATTGCACTACTACAAGCACGCGGGGCATGTGTGCGTGACCACTGGCCGCTTGTCGCGTACGCGGCGAGACTGGAAAAAACCGGTTTACGCTTGCACAGCCAGTTGACAATCTCAGGGTTAGTGCAACGCACGTTGTTTGTTTTGTTAGTTGCAAGTTTGAATATTTTTATGTAAAACGTGGTATTTTATTGTTAATAATGGTTGTTGGTTGTTAATAATTATTGTACTGTGTGTATGAATAATACTAGAAAAAATAAAGATATATCATACTTTAACTATCCCAAGGAGTACAATACGTGAGTAAATATTTGATTACTTATTACTTTTTCAAGTAAGTTACCTACCTACCTTTATTTGATTGTATGGTCCTTATTTAATTTTTATTAAATTTTTCAGTATGTGGGTGGGTTGATGTTGTAGCAAAGACAATAAAATTAATACGAACAATCACTGACCTCTATAATTGCCACTGGACTGGCGGCTGCCAAAGTGCTTTTGTGCCCGTTTGATAATCGCCATTTTGGCGCTGTTGGACGTGGTTGGACCACTGACCTCTATCTAATACGCTGGACTGGCTACCGCTATCAATTTATTGTGCCTATTTGAAAATCGCCATTTTGGCGCTGACGGCAGCAGTGAGGGGGAATGGAACTAATACTAGTGATGTACAACAAATGGTTTGTTATCGATAAAAACTTCTCTGATATCGACTACAATGATAGAAATATTACCAACGCTATTTTTGTTACTATTTTCTATAAATTAAATTGGTTTAGATAATTATTAACATGTAACATTCGTGTTGTCTTCTAAACGTAATGTTTTTAAAACGTGGAATACGTTTTATAACATAAAATACGTTAGGATTTACTAAAATCATAGATAATTAATTTAAAACAAGTAATATAGGCATATATTTTGTTACTAAAACACAAATAAAAAGACATGTCTGCACTAGTTGAGTACCTAACTAAACCAATTAAGTACCTCTAATTGTCTTATCGTGCACTCTTTAAAGGAAGGGATTATCTTTTACTAGTCAGATACCGTATGTCGCCATGTGGTACGAGACACAATAAATTTTTATTAGGTCTGTAATTACGGTAATTAACTTGTAACAACTTAATTACCGCAGGGGAGGGGGACAGGGAAATAAAAAAGCATTCTGAAATCACATATTTTATTAAATTAAAACTTACTGTCGAGCCCATATTATTTGCCGAGTCAAAAAATGTCTAACCTTCTCTCCAGTTATTAATAAAGAATATTTTTTTGACACTAATAAGATTGCAAATGGCCGTTGTTTGTTGTATTTGAGCTAAGCGTCTCTGCGAAATAAAAAGTTTTCCAATGCATTGTTTGGAAGTCTCATTAATATTAGAGTCGGGTATTGCCCAAAATATATGTAAAAATTCACCTAACTCGGTTTGTAACGAGGATGGATCATCGTCGTCAAGGCGGTATTTCTTCGTAGTACGCATATTTTCAGCATTCGTAAAATCATCAACATTAAATTTATTTATTTTAGCACGCTTTGCACTAGAATTAGTTAATATGGATACATTATTGTCCTGAACGTTGCCGGTAGAAGTTTTTATTTCGTGATGGATTAATAACTGTTTAATTAAAACTTACTGTCGAGCCCATATTATTTGCCGAGTCAAAAAATGTCTAACCTTCTCTCCAGTTATTAATAAAGAATATTTTTTTGTTTCTGCGAACAAACGGATGTTTACATATTTAGTTATTATTTCTTTTAAAAGAATATTTAAATGACTGTGAAAATTGTCTGAGACATAACTATCTCTAAAATGATCTTCTAGCTCAGGAAACAGTTCATTTGTTTTTGTTAAGAGGTTCCTTATTACCTTTGCAGTGAGTACTGCAGGAAAATTCAACTCTATAGGTGGTTTATTTTTATTATATTTACATGCTTGTCGGAATAATGATTCCACCATAAAACAAATATTGACTACACTCACAGAGGGCACAGTTAAACCACCTCTCTGCTTTTGGATAATAAGTGCTACCCCATTTCTCCTATTTGACACTGCATCTAGTGGTACAGCTTCACAGGCCATTAAACATTCATCACATTTAATTTTTTTTCGAATCGATCGAATTACAAAACCTGCAATATAGCCAATGCATTGTTTGGAAGTCTCATTAATATTAGAGTCGGGTATAGCCCAAAATATATGTAAAAATTCACCTAACTTGTGACATTTTCAAGGCTCTTTTGACCCTTTCCAATTTAATTTTGGAAGATTTTGGGGTGTTCTCGTAGCGGTGATCTAATTTTACACTAGAACAGATTTCCGCTAAAGTTCTAGATATCTTTGGTGTACTACAGTTGCTTGTGTTGTAACTTGTGCTTGGAACTGTAACAAGAAATTATATTTCATTACTTATATTATTCAAAGAAGGATGATTAGATAGTGAAAATATCATTGAAAATAATTTGGAAAGGTATGTCATCATCATCATTTCAGCCGAAAGACGTCCACTGTTTGACATAGGCCTCCCCCAAGCGTCGCCACATCGGATTCTAGTGACTCTCATCAGGTCATCGGTCCACCTTTACGTTTTCCGATACGCAAAGAACATGCGATATGAACGCGTATATTTAAAAAAAAAATTACACAAGGGCACAAAATTAAACATTGTTTAGTATTAGTATTTAACCACTGTTAGTCGCCAACTTAGTACATCAGTAAACCATGTTCAGTATTTTAGATAATTTTTTTTTACATAACTACCTGCATGGGCTTCACATGGCAATATTTCTTTTGGATTAACTTCAATATATTTGCAATCATAATTTGTTAACCCGACTTGCACAGGTACTAAAGGTAAATTAAATTTATCCAAGTTCATTTCAATATCACTCTGGCATTGGTATCTCGTTGGTTGGTCAGCGTCTTTAAGCATCTCAGTTTGTACCAAGGACAAATTAGTTTCTGAGAAAAACAAAAGTTTTATTTTATTAAGATAATCAATAATATTTCTTGGATACCGACAAAGTATTTACTTAGGTACTATGAATGTACACTCACAAAGAAATATTGTGGGGATACTGCATTTTTTCAATGTAGTCCGTGACTGATGTTTTATGAAACATCCATCCGTGAAGTGTTTAGAACAAAGATAATGATACATGGTTGGAGTCCAATTGACAACCTTCATATTTTTTAACCAAAGTTTGAGAGTGTAATCGGAGGGGAACCTGTAATTAAAAGAAACATTATAGTAGGTATGGGTAAAAAATTAAAATAATATAGTATATCTATAATTATATAGAACACTTAATGAGAATTATGAATCATAGGTGTTAAATTATTTGTTATTGACTCTAATAATAATAAACCTTAAAGTGTTTTGCTATTATTACAGATCATAATAATGTGCGTATTATTATTTTAACAAAGATGATAAACATTATTGTTAAGCATGTTTTTTTTTTACATCTTAATATAATATTACGAAAGTATCGATATGAATTTTGACATCCCTAACAAAAGTTATTGGTTAAGTAAAAATGTTCGTAAAATCCCGTAAACTCGAACAGAAGCAGTGTATTTTTACAATAATAAACGTAAACGTTTATTATTGTAAAAATACACTGCTTTAAGCGGTTTTCTAATAAGTATTTATGATTTAGATACACTTACTTGTGAAAAGTGACACCACTGCCTTTTTCGTATCGTGTTTTACAATATACGCACGATTTCATGTTGGACGAACAATACAAGCTATGTTATAATCACTGTCATTATTATAACACTTTAATCTAAATCACAATCACAGTAAATACTTTAGAAAACTTTTTATTTCGCAGAGACGCTTAGCTCAAATACAACAAACAACGGCCATTTGCAATCTTATTAGTTCTTAGAACTCTCACTGGGGGCGCTTTGAATCGGCACAGCAAATAGTTGTCATTTTGTATGGGATAGCCAGTCCAGCGTATTAGATAGAGGTCAGTGGGTTGGACGTAGCGAGTATCTGTGGTACTAAAGTTTAAAATAACCTACAAAATAACTTTTCTTTCGAAAGTCGGTGGCAAAAAAGTCAATGAAATAAAAAACAAAGTCATCGACTTCCGAAAGAAAAGTTATTTTGCAGGTTATTTTAACTGTTTTTGTGGTTGTTTTTGAAGTCAGTTACATTTTTTTAAAGTTTTTTTATTTTATTCTTGTTAGTTTAAATATTCAACCCAAATTATTGTCAAATACGTAATTTTCTTACATGTGCACTAGAATTTTGTAATCCGTAGCACCGGTAATAACAGCGCCCATGTACACAATGAGCTAAAAATAAAAACTATTGAACCAAACTAAATGAAAATTTTATGGGACCAAATGGCAGGTATACTTTATGGAACAAAAAAGAATCATCGAAATCGGATCAGAAACCTCTGAGTAATCGGTGTAGACAATGTTGATATCTTTTTAGGTTTTTGTTGATTTTTCAAAAAGTGCTAGTCCGATTTCGATACAATTTTTATGAGACCATTTGGAAAGTATAACCTTTCCAACAAAAAAGATTTTTTCAAATCGGTTGCTAAACGACGGAGTTATGCCCGAACAAACATAAAAAATAATATAAACATCCGAATTGATTACCTCCTCCTTTTGGATGTCGGTTAAAAAAGAGTGTCCATGGAGTTTCTAGCCCATTCTTCTCCATAGAGATCTACGCATTGGAATGGGTATCTATGGTACTTTCACAGTTATTATGTCTTGTGACTGGGACTGTAGCACCAAAACTATTTTTGTACTAATTATATTTTGTCTTTTGCCAATTCAAAAGTGCCTGTAAATGGCTTAGTGGAATTAAATTATTTGATTTGATTCGATTCTATCATACTGAATAATAAAACTATTTAGCAAATGTTTTGTTTAATTTGACTTACCCTATTGTGACAACCCTACCAAAATAGGTAACAATTTTGCTCGTTCTTAAGGACGCTATAACATTTTTCAATCGCTCAAGTTTAGGTATCTGAGTCGCCACACAACAACATTCCGCGCACGCACACATTGAAACCATTGTTTGCTCGATTTTAAACATTACCTAACTAATCTTTATACTCGAAGGCATTATTTATTTTATTTTATTAATACTGTTGAGCAAAGACTAACTTTACTTTCTGCATTTGGTGACAGTAAATAAGTTTTATTACCATGATCATCATTATTTTTGGAATAACGTAATTTGCCAATTCAAAAAAAAAGAGGCGTAACAATATAAAACTTTAATAATATTTTTGGATAATAAACAAATATAACGGATGGTGATCGTAGACTATCGGTGAAAATATACAGGATATTCCCTAAAGAAAACTAAGCAAAAATTGTGTGACGGCCGAACCTCGCCTTTGAGATTGGAGCCCGTATTCAGAATTTTTAATACACAATAGGAACCCTTTATAGGAGGCCTTCATTTTTGTATGAAGGCTGTTTTTGTACTCTACTATGTATTTATAATTCGAAATGACTTAACCGGTCAAGTACCGTAATTACAGATACAATTAAAAAACGATTGTTTACATACCAAATGTGGTATCTCAGGGACTTAGAGGTTAAACATTTTTGAGAGATGATGATTACACAGGCCTACAAATTTTTAACCCAGAGACTAGACCTATTGTACCCGAAGGATTTTGATGCGCTGAATCCAAATCCGTGTTCAGAATGGTTCCTGTACGTCTGGTTTTCGAAATATCCTAACCTAAAAGTGCAAAAATGCGGTTTTTTACAGTGATTGAGTTAATACGCTAGTGTAAAATTTCAAATAGCGATATTTTGGTGAAAGAAAAAAGATATTTGATAAAATCTAAATAAGTTTAAAAGGGACAGGGTGGTACTTTTAATGGACATACAACGTTTTTTGATAATCATTTTTTTTCCTTCTGTCACGTAAACTCAAAAAGTGCAAAAAAAACGCATTTTTTGCTCTTTTAGGTTAGGATATTTCGAAAACCAGACGTATATGAGCAATTCTGAGCATGGATTCGGATTCAACGCATCAAAATCCTTGAGGTATGTTAGGTCTGGCCTCTGTGTCTGGACTTTTGTTAAATTTTGTCGGCCTGTGTAACTACATGATTTTCAATTTATGTAAATAATGAAAGTTACGTTAAATATTTTGACTATATACTAGCAAAACTCCCAAAATTGATACCCATGTCGACATTTTATCATAACAGTACATCAGCCATTTTAAATTAAAAATTGATGATTTCATAATGCCTACCCTCAATATGGATAGTAATATTTTTATAAAATATTTGGATCAAATTTTGATGAAACATTTAATCACTATCCTAAAATTACCCAAAGTTGATAGCTATGCCCACTTTTCATTTCAAAAATTTAAATATTCGGCGTTTTGAATGAAAAACTTGTGGGGTCGGTGGATATCCCGTCAGGAAGTATGTTCCTTTGACTCCAAATTTAATTTGTATGGAGTTTTCGGCTTCAGCACCTTAGAAAATATTGAAAACAACACCCATGATGAAAACTTTGAAAATTTTCGCAACCGCCATTTTTTATTTTGATTTTTACCTCACAATCGGCTTCAGCACCCTTGTGTACCCCTACCGCAAGCTACATTAAAGAATTTCATTCCAAAAATGGATGAAATTTGCATAATTTAATTACCACATTAAAAATAGATGTTCATATAACTTTTTATTGAATAATCATTCGCCATCTTGAATACATATACATATTCATAATCATCACTACTCCATAATTCCTAAAAGAATTTAAGTTATTTATTTTTAAACCAAGTTCTGCTAATAAGTTCGGTACTCATACTTTTGGTCCGAAAAGTATCAAAATTTTTCAACCGCAGTATACAGCACGGCACTCACTTTATTATTATTTTGATCGTATTTATTTCGTACAAAAAAGCGATACGCCCGTGCTTCCTAGGGCGCGTCTGAGCGCGGAATGACAAGCCGCGAGTAGAAAATGTATGAAGAAATTTGAGGGCGTTCTTTATTTTTCTCATAAATAAAAAAGTTACGTATTTAATTACAAAATATTCAGGCAAAACGTAGAAGATTATACTAACCATAATTTCCTGTCATTTTGAAGTTAAAATATACAGTTGATTTCACTATACAGGTACCGATACAGACCCCATTATTTTTCATTTTCTTCGATTATTGTGGTGGGGAAAACGTATTTTCGTGAAAATATTGTATGGGACTATACAATTTTTATGGTTCTATCATAGAGTTGATTAAATTATCTTTAATTTAAGTCATAATTGACTTCGCAGTTGTGATTCCCCTTAATTTAATTGGTACCGGAAAACCTCCAATATTTGTGGAAAAATGTTATAGCGTCCTTAAGAAGCTTAGTCTCTGTTCCGTTTGTCTACTCATGTGCCAACACTGCTAGATTTTTCTTTATTCAAAAACATTGTCAAAGAAAATATTATAAAAAAAATATTTCGTGAATTTATTTTATTGAAGTTATCAATAAAATAAATTCACGAAATAATTTCACGAATTTTCATACAAAACTGTCAAACAGATGACTTGCGTGCTGCGTACGCAGATATTATTAATTGTCAGTTTCGTGAACATTTTACGGTTAAATATGATTCTTTATATTATCCTATTATTGTTCTGCCAAAGCGGCCTACTTAGATCACCAGGTCAGCTGCATTCAGATAGATTGGAAGCCGGCCGGGAAAAGGCTAGACTAATGCAGTAAACAACAAACACGCCTAAAACCGATACATACTCTTCACAAAAATAACACAAGACTTTAATCCTATCCTCTTTTGACCTCAATCAGCAGTAATCCTTGGCTTCGATCGTCGGTAAATAAGGAATCCATTGGAATCGTCGCGGTTGAGTTTGTATGCTCCGACGCTTTGCACTGAAGGTCGAAGGAACCTTCGGATTAAGCTGAAGGAATTCTTGGTCGGTATACCTATTTGGGGTGAGGTGAAGGACGATTGAATTTGTATCCATATAATTTTATTAAAATTCGTCTTTTCATCCTTGCAATAGAAAATTTCTAGCCTCGCTGTTACCCTACACCTAGGAACTCCTTTTTGTTTTCCTCATCACTGTTACTATGGCGAAATTGTGAACAGTTGAAGCACTAGAAAGTGGTGAAGGGTGGGCGTTTTGGGGACTGTCTTTTGTTTTTTTTTCTTTCTTAATCCTTTTAAATCTTAAGTTTTTCTAACTATTATAATTAATTTTATCCATGCATAATTTTACTGTGACAAAAATGTAAGTTGGTATGGTGAATCTAAATGGATTCTTAGTTGTCTCTCGTCTTGTTGATTAATTGTGTTTTGTTTTCGTAGTGTTGAATGAGAGGGGTAGGCAAGGAGGCGCTAGTGAAAGTTAGTTTTTGTGTACGCTTCTATGTTTGACTACATACAATAATCGATACTTACAAAGTCATCAGGCAGAGTGACAGAGGCCTGTCCAACCAAGTTTAGCAGACCAGCGTCTACTCCAGTGTCCCAGGTCTCCACGGCGTTGGGTGCTGCCTGCATGCCTGACCATTGTTCTTGGTAGTACGTTACCTACAAAAAATACATACCTAGTGCTTTAAAACAATTTGAAGTATATTATTTTCTAGTACAACAATTTTAGTTCAATAAAACGCGTTCAACTCCATTTGTGAAATCCGCCCTTGATCTCACGGATGAAGTAGAACGCGATTATCACATGTAAACCGCGTTTAAGGGCTGTCAGGGTCAATATTCTATAGAAAATAGTACACTAACGTGGTTTATGTGGTGAACTTTAAACGTGTTTAAAGTTAAACCTTTATAAATTTCTGAATATGCGATCTACGAATTTGCGACTTTCACTGTTAGTATCTTACAAATTCCTTCGTAATGTGAACTTCAGTGCAGTCAAAACGGACACGAAACTGAGGAATCTGCGCCAGTTCGATTTGATCTGACTTGTGCTCAGACAAAGACTGATTAGCTTTATAGTTTGCTTCAAGAAACAATCACTCCAGTAATCATGCAGATCTTAAGGTCCTTAGTGTCGTTTCAATGAATTACGGTAGGAATTTTGGTAAGGTTTGCTGACCGTTTAGTGTAAGCCAAAAAAGTAAGGCATCGGTTAAAAAAGCACGTAAGAAATAAAAGTAGAAATATTTAGGTGACCTACATTAGAAAATCATATTACCTACAGTGATGGCAAATTTGTAACTTGAAATAGAAAGGGGCTAGAGATGGAGGGGCGCCAGATAAATCAATCAATTGAGGACGTTACAAAAAATCGCAAAAAAACTGCTTGAGTCTAAATCTAATACACAATGTCATTTCGTTGTAACTTGTTTATGTACTAATCCAAAAAAGAAAGACTGAACATAGTTTATTCTGCACAAATAAGACGTACGTTATATAGGTAGCAAACGCAAAATATAAAGATAGCAAAAGTCACAATAAAAATACGTGATAAAAACAAAAATGAAAAGTTAAAATTTATCCAAAGTACTGTCGTTTTAAGTAAACGCTATCTTTGTTTCCAAAATAAAGTTGGGAAGGCAGACAAACGACTAATTAAAAGCGAAGCAGAAACTACAATAAGGACACAAAGAGATAAGGCAAAGTTGGCGACACTAAACTTTAGATACAGGAATAAGGACGGACCAACAAAGGCCCAGACAATAAATTAGCTACACTAAATCTTGTCTGATTGCACAAATAACGTAAACTCTGAATTTAGGACACGGTATAAAGATAGAATAGAGATATTGGACGATACAGCGCGAGCCTAATTGAAAGCCGCAAGTGGTAGTCTTGACTAGAATGAAGGCCATTCTATATAATAAATATCTGGATGACCGAGCTTTGCTCGGTATTTTTTGGTAAATTGTGTTTAAAATAATAAGTTTATGTTCAAGTTGATTATCGATAAACTTGGTCATTGAAAACATGAATAAAACGACATTGTAAAAAAATGAATCCTAGCTAGATCGATTTATCGCCCCCGAAACCCCTTGCATACTAAATTTCATGAAAATCGTTGGAGCCGTTTCCGAGATTCAGATTATATATATATATATATATATATATAATCAACAAGAATTGCTCGTTTAAAGGTATAAGATAAGTCACTTTTTGCGTGGGTGTGTGACTGCATTGTTTTTTTTTAAACAACGCAAAACGGATTTTGATCCCGTTTTTGCCGTCACTTAAAGAATATATCCTCGAAGGTTATGTGGATAATACATAAACAATAAGCTAACATACACTTAAGAAATCGCAATGTTTTGTAAAGTCGTGAAACCCAAGCGAAGTAGGGCGTGTCTTAGCGGGTAATGAGAAGCAGAAAGTACGAGATCGTAATTTTGAGAGAAAGTTATAAAATGTTAAATTTTATCATCTGCCTAGCCTTTTTATCGGGGTTGGCTTCCAGTCTAACCGGATGCAGCTGAGTACCAGTATTTTACATGAAGCGACTGTCTATCTGACTTCCACAACCCAGTTACTGGGTAATATGATACCCCTTAGTAAGACTGGTTGTCAGACTTTTGGGCTTCTGACGACCCGTAACGACTGTATAAGATATACGAAAGACAGTCGGGACCAAAAGCTTGACGTGCTTTCCGAGGCACGGAAGAGTCTTGGTATGTAAAGATGGTCACCCATCCACGGACCAACCGCGGCAAGCGTAGCTTAACCTGAACGATCGACCCGTGCGGCTGTTATTACTTAGCCATAAGCCCTTGTTTTTAAATTGTATATGAGGTACCTACATATTGTTTTAGTTCACATATTCATAATTGTTACAGAACTTGGAATCATCGCACCGAAAGCGACTAAAGACGCCATTACTCGTGTATATTAGTGCCTGCGCAAATCGTCTTTTCCCGCGCCACAAACTAGCCTTACGGTGCGCGTCCAGGTCATATCGCCATCTATTTCCAGGCTGGTTTTAGGCGGTGCCGTCCATCTTCAGGCACCATCGTGTGCAGACCTTTGCCTTGTGGTCATCGTGCATGCGGATGCTGTGACCCGTCCAATCCCGTTTGAACCTGGCAGCCTTCTTTAATACATCCAGTGCGCCCGTTTTGGAACGCAGGGTGGTGTTCCAAATATTATGTATATGGACTCTCCGCATCGGCAGCGACTAGAGACGCCATTACTCGTGCCTATATTCGTATAATTATCACGGGCAGTCAATTTTTATGACAAAATGGCGACAACGAGCAAAGGCTGCCGAGGAGACTCCGTTCTCTATGATTATTATACTCGTACATAGGTTTGAGGTACACTTCTGTCCAACCTTTCGGAGAAACAAGGCATGATGTTATTTTATGAAAATAGCTGGAGAAGTCCTATTAACTTCGGTTACAAAAAAAGGGCAAAAATTATATAAATTACAGATATGAGGCGTTTCACGTCAACTCTCCTAGCTCGGCGCGCGAGCGCCACACCATCTACTTTTCAGCTCACGATTACAACAGTAAAATGAAGTCATAAAAAAATTTGAAAATACGTTTCTGCTGAATTTTTTCCTCAGCTTTCCGAAACAACCATCCGTTTAAAAAAAAATGAGTTCCTACCTTCTATAAAATACAAAACATGTTATATCTGTTTTATCTCAAAAACGGCATTTTTAATTTTTTTTTTGATAGTCTAGATCGAAAGAGCTGTTTCTTTTACATCAAAATAGCTGTTTTCCAGACAGGAGTTTTTTTTTTGAGAGTAATACGGTGAAGAACAGTAGGGACTGCGCCGTGCGTCGGCAGCTAACTCTCGTAAATGTTAGACGTAAGATGTGATTTGGATAGTTAAAGGTATTATATAATGTTTTATATAAAGGATTTATTGTAGAAATGGATAAATATAATTTTAATACACTTTTATTAGTGTATTAAAATTATATTCGTTAGTATGCCGCCGACGCGCGGCGCGGTACCTACTGTTCGTCACCGTATTACTCTCATAAACAAAAACACTCCTCTCTGGAAAATAGCTATTTAGATGTAAAAAAAACTACCTACTCTTTCGATCTAGCCCACCAAAAAAAAAAAATTTAAGAATTCCGTTTTGAGATATAACATGTTTTGTATTTTTTTTGAGGTTAGGAACTCATTTTTTTTTTAAACAGATGGTTGAATCGGAAAGTTGAGGAAAAAATACAGCAGAAACGTATTTTCAAAAAAATTTATGAGTTCATGTTACTGTTGTACAAGGCATGCCTTTTAAGTTTTGTCGTTTGAAGAAAAAAACACAATTAGAACCTTATAGTACTTTTTATTGTTTTTCAAAGTATTCACCACGTAGCTTAAATACACTTTTCCATTCGCTCAAACCAGTTATTATAACATTTATTCCACTCTAAAGTGGGGGTGTTCAATATGGCTGACTTGAAAGCGTCGACTGCTTCTTCACCGGACTGGAACCTTTGACCACGAAGACTTTTCTTAATTTTAGGAAATGTAAAGAAATCGTTAGGGCTTAGATTAGGACTGTATGGAGGATGGTCAAGAATTTCTACTTTTTCCTGCTTCAAATACTCAATCGTTTGACGAGCGCTGTGTGAGCTTGCGTTGTCGTGGTGCAGGATGATGCGTCGCTTTGAGTTAGATTTTCGAAGTTCGGCGATGACTCTTGGTAAACAAACTGTGGGATACCACTCTGCGTTAACCGTTCTACGATCTTCAAGTGCAATAGTCGCAACATGGTCGGTTTTTCCAACGAACGTGGCCACCATCTTCTTTGAAGTGATTCGAGAACGAACAACTTTAGTCAGCTTTGGCTCTTCTTGAAAGACCCAGATTGTAGACTGTTGTTTGAAATCAGGAATGTAGGCATAGATCCAAGATCCGTCACCACTGATGATGTCGTAGACGTGATTTGACTCTCCTCGGTTGAACCTTTGCAGAGTTTTCTTACACCATCTGACACGGGCCGCCTTGTGATCGTCGAAAAGCAGATGCGGTATCCAACGGCAAACTAGCTTTCTCACACCGAGCGCTTCATGCAAGATCTTCTGAATGGTTGTCCCTGAGATGCCTAATAGAGCCTCTATCTCTCGATACGTCACATGACGATCTTCGAGAATTAGTTGTCTCACAGCAATGATGTTAACTTCAGTGAAGGCGGATTTTGGGCGTCCTTTGCGAGATTTTTCACTAACACTAGTATGTCCAAGCTGGAATTCTAAATACTAGCGTTCGACAGTCCGCAGACATGGGGCTTCATCACTGAACACAGATGTTAGCTCTTCAAAACACTGAAGCCGTGTCAGGCCTCTTCTAAAGTTGTAGAAAATGATTGCACGAACATTTTCCTTAGAAAGATTCATTTTCGTACGTAACCTGACAGATTCCAATCAACGCTGTGACTAAACAATAGCATTAATCGTAATACTTTCAACTGTTTTGAGATTCAAAATTTAAACACATTCGAATATAGAACAGTTCCAAATTCAAAATTGCCGGGAAATATGGAAACGACAGAACTAAAAAGGCATGCCTAGTAATCGTGAGCTGAAAAGTAGATGTTTTGGCGCTCGCTCGCGCGCCGAGTTAGGAGAGTTGACGTGAAACGCCTCATATGTACATTATCCACAACTTCCTTCCTCAATACGGACTGAGCAGGACTTCAAGCGGAAATAACAAAGGTATAATGTCGAGATTCCAAGTTTATATTAATAATGTATGAGGTAATAGAATTCTAAGTAAAACCAAATGTATGAACAAAGTATATCTATACATATAATAAAACAGTAAAAAAAAACTGTGTCTGTACATTGACTATATTAAAAAAAAATAATTGAGGGGGGTTTAGAAACAGTAATAGAGCACGAAACCAAAAAAAAAAGTATGTCTGTTTGTCTGTTTGTTTGTACACGCTAATCTTCGGAACTACTGGACGGATTTGAATGATTTTTTTTTGTTGTATAGGTATTAAGTCTGGGCAACATATAGGCTATAATTTATCTTGAAAACTTGAACACCTGATGCAGAACCGCAACAGACCAGCTAAACTATAAGAGATACAAAAATGGTACCATAGCAAAAATTGTTTCACGTGATGAGCATTTTCTGCTAAGAGAATAAATTTGAAGATCTGGAACACCTGATGTGGAAGTCCAACAGCCCAGCTACACTATAACATATATAGGAATGACGTCTTAGCAAGAGTTGTTCAGCCTGATGAGCACTCTCTGTTGTCGTATAAAATTTGAAGATCTGGAACAGCTGATGTTGAACTCCAAGACCCCAGCTACACTATAACATACATAGGAATGACGTCTTAGCAAGAGTTGTTCAGCCTGATGAGCATTCTCTGTTGTCGTATAAAATTTGAAGATCTGGAACAGCTGATGTGGAACTCCAACAGCCCAGCTACACTAAAACATATATAGGAATGACGTCTTAGCAAGAGTTGTTCAGCTTGATGAGCATTCTCGGTTGTCGTATAAAATTTGAAGATCTGGAAAAGCTGATGTGGAACTCCAAGAGCCCAGCTACACTATAACATAATTATATAGGAATGACGTCTTAGCAAGAGTTGTTCAGCCTGATGAGCACTCTCTGTTGACGTATAAAGATTGTAGATCTGGAACACCTGATGTGAAAATCAAAGCTATCACTAATTTCACTGTATTATTATAAAATAACATAAGGTGGGAGTACCTCCACGCGGTGAAGGCGGTAACAGTTTAGGACTGATTTTCGATGAAAATTCTATGAATCATTGAAAATTTGACTCTACTGGCTAAAACTCCCATTTTATTTTATTTTATCTAAAAAATATGCCTTCGAGCTTATGTTGTTTGAGTGTTTAATTTCCTTTTCCATTTATCTTCGTGACACGGTAGCCTACCCGGTAACGCAGATGAGCAGTCACTTAGATTTTAATTGATCAGGTATCTTCAGAATAAAACTGTAACCATGCCTAGAAAGAGGTCAACTCTTTACCAACGTTCCAAAGGAGCTAAAAGATTGAGGATCATAAGATCCCAAGAATCTACCGAAGAGCATCAGGATAGACTTGACGCTGTGTATCAGGCTGCAACTCGCTCCGTAGAAACATCTTCGGATCGCGAAGCTCGCTTGCGTTCTCAGCGTATTTATGCATCTACATCCAGGTCTCTAGAGACCAGTGAAGAATATGATGCGCGACTGTCGGCTGATCGTGAACGTCATGCATTGTCTCGCGAGTCGGGGACTTTTACGGATAAAGAATTGCGCTTGAGTTCTCAGCGTATCTACACATCTGCTGCTAGGTCTCTAGAGACAAGTACGGAACATGATGCGCGACTGTCCACTGATCGTGAACGTCACGCATTGTCTCTCGAGTTGGAGACTTTCACTGATAGAGAATTGCGCTTGAGTTCTCAGCGTATCTACGCATCTGCTGCTAGGTCTCTAGAGACAAGTGCGGAACATGATGCGCGACTGTCCGCTGATCGTGAACGTCACGCATTGTCTCTCGAGTCGGAGACGTTCACTGATAGAGAATTGTGCTTGAGTTCTCAGCGTATCTACGCATCTGCTGCTAGGTCTCTAGAGACAAGTGTAGAACATGATGCGCGACTGTCCGCTGATCGTGAACGTGGCAACATATAGGTACATAATTTATTTTGGAAAATGAACACCTGATGCAGACCGCAACAGACCAGCTAAAGTAAGTATAAGAGATATAAAAATGGTGCCATAGCAAAAAATATTTCACGTGAAGAGCATTTTCTGCTGTGAGAATAAATTTGAAGATCTGGAACACCTGTTGTGGAACTCTTAAGTAAAACTCTTAATAATATATTAAGGAATGACGTCTTAGCAAAAGTTGTTTAGTCTGATGGGCATTTCCTATTGACATACAAAAATGAAAGATCTGGAACGACTCCAATCGTCTCGCTCATCCCGTTGTTTTCCCGTCCCCGGGCTTTAGAATTCTACATCAGACGTTTCAGATCTTCGATTTTGACGACCCTGTTGTCGCTGGCATAAGCAACAGGATCCACGTACGAAGTCGCGGGCAGAAGCTAGTACAGAATATACGAAAGAAAATACGAATAAGGCTATAAACTACCGCCTAGATTTTGATGCGTTTTTCCCCAAGTGAAAATAGGACTAGCAAAAACGTCAGAAATAAACATAAAGTAAATGCATAAAAGTTTTAACTAGAAATACGATTCGATGCTATCGCATAATACCGCAAGGTCTTTTTTATTTTTAACCTCAACGGTCCCACTCCAAAGATCTCCCCCACTCATTCCAGGAACTCTTTTCCCACGTCACCTCGAAGGTCAACCTCGGTCCCCTCGCCATCTCTTTCTGGGCTGACCTCGATAGCGCCGTCCATCGTCAGACACCCATTGTGTGGAGACTTTTGCACAGCGGTCATCGTGCATTCGGCTGATGTAATACGCCTAATTCCATTTGAATTTGACCTTATTTTATATATCCAGTAGGTATGCCCGTTTTTAAGGCATTGTGATGTTCTATCTGTCTGCTCTATCTCTTGGATTGGAAATCATCAAATGACTTCTCCCGCTCTGGGCGGAGCGGGAGGGCATGTCAGACTTTTACTGACTAAAACCCACCCATGTTCCTTCAGTTGCCCATGTGCCAGGGTCACGGTATCTCTTTCGAACAATCACGCGACCCCGGCAGGATCTCTTGACACTTAGAATGCTACGCTCCAATGACATAAAAATATTGATTCGATCTTCAAACTAAATAAATATTATGTACATGACCACTATAGAAAGAACTTTGTCTATTCTTGGTAGAATAGAGATAGAACGTCATGCTACGCCAGTATAGAAACGGGTTTTGTCGACGGAAGAATAGACAAAATTACAGATTGTAGAACGATTTATACCGTTTATGCAGGCTTAGCATGGCGCTTTCATTTCTACGAAGAATAGACACAGTTCGTTTCTCTAATATTGATATCGCACCGTAGAAATCTTTCTGCAATCTGTTATCTTGACGTTCGTTTCTCACGATCTTTGTCTGCGTCTCTTTAGATGTAGACTAATTTAGAAGAAAGTTTTCTATCCAAACTGTTAAAATCGCAGTGATAACTGTTAGTTGTATAAGGTAGTGAAGACAATTTGATTTTGTAATCGCTATAACTAATCGAGTTGATTTAGATTTAAAACAAAACAACAACCTGTAACTTGGATAAATTTAGTTTATTGTTGTTAATTTTCACATTGTGTGAACTATCACTTTGTCTATTCTTCCGTCGACAAAATCCCCTTTCTACGTTGGTCATGCTACGTATGCAGCAGCTGTTATAATGCTAATATAAGTTCTAAGCCAAGATGAAACAACGAAGAACAACTACAACCACGGTAATTCATTTACCTTGATAAAGTTACTCATGTTAATCATAAACAAAAGCTAATACTTTCCTTCTAAACTTGAAGAGCCGCACATTTACCTACATATTTCATGAGTTTAATCTTAAAGTAAACGAGAACAATTTATTTATGTTGAAGCTGAGAACATAAAATGTCGTAAGCTTAGCGTCAGAATTTTGTAACAAGGGTTCTGGATTTGTTTTTGGACTGATTGTGAGATAAAATAACATTTGTGTACTGTTATGATGTTCGTTCTTGGAATTTTTATGATAAAATTAATTATGTACATTTTGTGAAGTCATTCATCTTTCCTCGAACAAGCAACGTCTTACCGAGTCAGACTTCGTTTGTTTGGATGATTTACTCATAAAGAATACTGTTTTATATCTTAAAAACCCGGCTAAGTGAGAGTCGGACTTGCAAACGAAGGCCCGTATAACAGAACCTCACTCAAGACTCAAGTAAACACGGTGGAGCATACGGTGGAAGTGTGCCCTGCCTGGGCGGAGCACCGCCGTGTCCTCGTGGAGGCGATCGGCGGCGGCGACCTCTCGCGTCCGGCCCTGGTGCGAGAGGACATGGGAAGCCGTCACCTCTTTCTGCGAAGCAGTAATGCTCGCGAAGGAGGAGGCGGGGCGCGTGAGGGAGTGGCAGTCTCTGCGCCCTCACGTCCCTAGCCGTCGCAGGAGAAGACGCCCCGGGCGTCGAGAGTCGATCGCAGACTCCCGGCCACCACCGTAGGCGCGGGCTTGCGGGCGGTGAGCAATGGGTAGCTCGCCGCCCGGTAAGGACCAGGCCCGTGTCGCCGGCGCGTAGTGTTCCACGCGCGCCTCAAAGAGATGTCAGCAGCATTGAAGGGGTCTGCTAGGACCGATGCCTGTCAGGGTCGCGAGATTGTTCAAACGAGATACCGTGGCCGTGGCATATGGGTAACTGAAGGAACACGGGTGGGGTTTAGTCAGTAAAAGTCTGACATAGGTACCCTCCCGCTCCGCCCAGAGCGGGAGAAGTCATTTGATGATTTCCCATCCAGAAAAAAAAAAAGACTCAAGTATTACTTCAAGCTAGTTTCAACCAACCAAATGGCTCTAAACTAGTTTTAAGAAATGCTTGAGTCTTTAGTGAGGTTCTGTAATACGAGACGAAAGTTTCCGTACCACAAGATCAAAGACGTTTCTTGTATGGAGACCCCTTTAATTTGTTACTTTGTTTTAATTTTTTTTTATTTGTTGTTATAGCAGCAACAAAAAAAAAAACAACCGACTTCCTTAAAAAAAAACACTACAAAGTCAAAAATAACTTTAATTTCGGAAGTCGGTGGCAGTAAACCTACAAACGACTACAAAGTCAAAAATAACTGAGGGTCTGTATTTATACAGACCCTCAGTTATTTTTGACTTTGTAGTGTTTTTTAAGGAAGTCGGTTGTTATTTTTTTTTTGTAAAAGTTTTTATTTTTTTAGTTACGGTAGGATAGCCCGCACTAATCTAATCGCGTTATTCGTTCATTTGTCGCGCAAATACTTAATGCAAATTTAAGACTTATTTATATGGTTTTCACATGAATCCCACTGTCCGAATGGAATCAAATTAAAATGGGATCATCCGGGAAGCACCAGCTTTCAAATAAAAAAAAAAATCATCAAAATCGGTTCACCCAGTCAAAAGTTATGAGTTAACAAATATTAAAAAAAAATACAGTCGAATTGATAACCTCTTCCTTTTTTTGAAGTCGATTAAAAATACTCATTCAGTGAAAATTTCAACAGTACCTATTACGGATCATGAGATCAGACAGATGGATGGATGGACAGACAGACGCACGGACGGACAGCGGAGGATTAGTAACAACAACCCTATTGGGTTGTTGTTACTTTAGGGAAAAAACAACTGGCCAGATGGAAAAAATTCTCATGTTCTCATGTTGGCAATGCCACCTATAAACCACTGAAAACTATACCATACCGAAGATAACAAGATAATTTGTACTTACCTCAGGTTTGTATGCTGGAGCTGCTTCATACTGTTTCTGAAGATAGCTGGAATACGTCGCTAATACGTCCTTTACATCATCTTCTTTTAAAACTCCTTCTGACACTAGTTTTTCAGCATACACGTCTGGGATAGATCTGATAACAAGAGAAATGTATCAGAGAGGCTTCTCTTATTAATTTATGTCTGAACTAGCTTCTGCCCGCGACTTCGTCCGCGTTCAATTTCTTGTTCCCCGACCCTTCCCGTCGCGTCGAATAGCCTACCCGTGCGATTTTCCCCGTTTATGCATCATTTTTCATTACTGCTCCGCTCCTCTTAGTTGTAGCGTGATTTTATGTAACCTATAGCCTTTCTCGATAAATAGGCAACCCAACGAAAAAAGAATTTTTCAATTCGAACCAGTAGTTTCTGAGATTAGCGCGTTCAATCAAACAAACAAACTCTTCAGCTTTATAATATTATTATATATTATATATAATATATATAGTATAGATTAGCAGAACGAACATTGATATGGCGGAAATTGTTCGTTATCTGGCTAAAGAATTGCCAAATTGACACGAGTGAAATATTTTGAATTTTCACATCATATATTTTGTGAATGATTTTATTTTTGCAAGTAGGTTTGTACAAACACTTTTACACGTCAAATATAGGTACACATATATACCTTAATTGACTGCTTCGTTGGTATAGTGGTCGTAATCGCTACTGCAGAGCGCGAGGTGATAGGTTCAATTCCCAGATCGGGCAATGTGTTATTTGTGTAGTTAGTCCATCAAAAATTTCTCGGAGTCATGATTCGTGCTCGGTTGGTGGCAATAGGTTTGTCCCCTATTACTTGAGACTAAACAAAGCTGGGGAAACGTGGGTGTACTTATCCTTATCTAACCCTTCGCGGATATCATCATCTGCAACTGACCAGTAGTTGACATGGAGTGACTTCCTGTCTGACCTCCATAACCTAGTTATTGGGTAATGATACCCTTTTTTTTCTGGTTGGGAAATCATCAAATGACTTCTACCGCTCTGGGCGGAGCGGGAGGGCATGTCAGACTTTTACTGACTAAAACTCACCCGTGTTCCTTCAGTTGCCCATGTGCCAGGGTCACGGTAACTCTTTCGAACAATCACGCGACCCCGGCAGGGGTAACTATACCCTTCGGGGATAACCAGCATAAATGTATGTTCTTATTAATCCTCCGGTTACTTACTTTCTCCCATGAATAGCTTTATAAAGTAGTGGATTCGTAAACGTAGGGTCGTCGACCTCGTTGTGACCCCATCTTCTGAAGCAGTTGTAGTCAATGAACACATCCTTACGGAACTTGCGCTGGTATTCGAAAGCTATGTTCGTTGCCTTGACAACCAACTGGAATATAAAAGAAAACTTTCGTGAAAATACGGTCTTGTTACCAAAACAAGATTTTTTTATTTATGCATGGTTGAAACTATTGAGCTTGTTTTTTAAATAAGAATCTAACAGAAATCGAAATACCGTTCTGTATCATCTACACCATATGCGTACAACGCAACACACTGGGTCACTCATAATCTTGCATAATCTTTTCAGAGTTTACCACGCAACTAGCATATAAACAACGTCCCGAAATCAATCACCCCACCGCCTTCTCTCGGTCGGGGAGGAAAACCTGAAGACGGGCTTCCAATTCTGGAGGCCGTAAGGTAAACGCCTCGGTCATGGGGCCAAAAAGCCCCGAAACTGATTCCTCGTTGTTGGGTCACCCAAATCCAGCCCGTTTCTTGCTGCCCTCTACCAGCGATCCCCTAAGTCGAGGTCCGTATCCCACAGGGAGTGTCCTTAGCGAGTAGTCGCTTTAGTTTTTAAGTTTATTAAGCCCGGGCTGGAGGCCTTAATTTATTAAGGAATTCGCAGGCAAACCCGGTTAAGTAGTCACAGCTTCTAAGAGCAACTACGAGATGTCATTAAAAAAAAAAACTATCGTTGGGCAGTTGGCCACCAGACACGATACCCATTTGGTCGGAGTGTCCTCCCTTTTTTACGGAGGTTGCCTGAACTTTACACTCTTTTTCCATACCTCCAAAGTTCTTTTTACAAATACTGTCATTTGTCATTTTTAAACTGTCATTTTTGTTTTAAGAACTTTACCCAAATCCAAATAAAATGGCTCGGAACTGTAAGATAAGACGAAAGTTAGATCGTGTTTACTAATTGGATGGAACGGCTGCAGTGGTTTTGTTTGAATTCTATGTAACAGTTAGAGAATGAACCTGTTCCCGAGTTTCCTGTTAAAAGTTTTAATTGTGTGTGGTCTGTTTTAGAAACGGTGATGTGTTTAAACCCATTGATGCCGTTACTTTGTAATTGACGTACTCATTATCACTTACAGAAGAAGTATGTTGATTTTTGGAGGTACCTAACAGCGGCGAGGCGTAAATTTTTCTAAAAGAGAAGCCGAAGCGAAGTCGGCCTTAACTTACTGACTCATCAATAAAGAATACTTACTATCATTCTAAAATTAATATAGGAATGTAATGAATTAAATACAATTAAATTGAACAGATGAAAACGAATAAAATATGCAATATTCCTCTATCTCGTTCTTGCTGACGCATTTTTCTATACTTGTCTCTGTCATAACCCGTTGTACAGCGGCTTGCTCTCGTACATATCAAGCGGTGCCACGTGACCTAAAGTGACATCATTACGGGATCGCTGTTGTATGAATTTTTAGTTCCCGATTATGACGTTTTGGCGCCGGGTTAATTTAGAACATTTCTCTTTTGTTGTAATACAAAGGTATAAATAACCTTTTTTGTTGTTTGAATGTTATGGTGAATTAAATACCCGTAGTGTAACTATATTTATTGACAATAGTAGCCACTATTTACATACTATTGTATTTTTAATAATGATAGAGTTACCAATGCGAATCCCCAAAGGCAAGCCGGTAGGAATCGTGTTATATGGTGCCTTCGCCACTGCTACCTAATTTATACTTCTTCAGAACTATCATCATTATTACTTCAGCCAAAAGACATCCACTGCTGAAAATAGACCTCTTCCAATGGTTGAAAGTTTGCCATAAACGCCACGCTTTTCAGGACGGTTGGCGATCGCAGTATGATAGTAAAATGCATAGAGAACGCTGTTGCCTATTCTCTAGTTAGTCCCTTAGTCGCCTTTTACGACACCCACGGGAAGAAATTGTAGGTGCTTTTATTTACGTCCAGCACCACAACGACGTAAATAAAATCTATTCGAAATTACAGAAGATTTTCCTGAACAAAGAGGTCTCTAAAAAACGATTCAAAAACTTTCGGGCGTGACAGGTTTGACAATAAATAATAGTCTTAAGAAAATAGGAAAATTAAAACTGTTCTACTTTTCGTATAGGTCAATATTTATCATTATAACGCACTGTCAACCTACGCTAATTTTATTTAAGTCTCATTTTACTATGCTTAACTACCCCAAAAATTAAGTACGGTCTAATTAAGTTAGGGTAAAGTACACAATACAATAAGCGAAAACATTTTAATACAGGGAATTGTTTTCCCCGTTTAAATAATTAAACCCGGGTGAGCCTGAACGAGGAGAATATTCTTGCAATAATATTTTCTAGAACAATGGATAAAAGTTGAATAGAGTGCTCGACGAATGGGAATGTCTAGAGATAAATGATATCTTATGAGTCCAGTCTGTGAGAGTTCTATTATTTTATTATGAAAATACTTTGACAATTGAAAGTAAAATCAAAATTGATCATGTTGTGTGAAACATTAAACTAGAGTAGATAAGCACATCGAGTTTGGGAAAAGTTAGGTTTTGTTGAGCGACGGCTTTGTCGTTCAAACTTCATTTAACCAGTCAATTACGGTAATTACAGACACAATTAAAAAACGATTGTTTACATACCAAATGTGGTATCTCAGGGACTTAGAGGTTAAACCAATAACAGACCAGCCCCCCTAGCCAAGTTACAAACGTTTCGTGTCGAATTCCGTTCTCCAAACGGTAACGCCTCGGTGTCAGCAATTGTAGAAAACGATAAGTTGGTAGCCATGTTGACGCCGCTGAGTCGGCCGCTCGTTCTACAATGTCTTGAGAAAAACGACATTATAACAAAGGACGTAGCGTTGAAAATTGTAGAAACGATAACAATTCATTCTATCATTTTGAACGATGTGAACTTGGCTACGAATTTTCTATTCGTTTGTTCTAACCACGTGACTTAACGTTGAGATGATTTCATTCCCATACATTTGATTAGTTTTCGACTAGCGTTAACGATTACAGATTATCAACTTGGCTAGGAGTGCAGACCTTTTTGAATGATCAAGGAATTAGTCAGTCTGAAAGGTGAGTAAAGGAGGTGGGTAAAGTTTAGAACATTTTTCGCCTAAATAAACTGTTAAGCGCTTTATGCACCAAAACAAATTAATGCTAGTTAAAAAGCCTATTTGTATTTGAGAGACTAAAAAATATGTTGGTACATACATAAAGCGCTTAACAGTTTATTTTTGAATGAAAGTTAGAAAAAGTGCTTAAAATAACAAAACTTCAAAGAAGTTGTTATTTTAGTTGACAAGTTTGATGATTTTTTTATATGACTTGCTATTTTTTTTTTCTTACTATTTTAGAATAGATGTAAAGGTCGATACCTAAACTTCACATAAACACAATAACATGACGTCAATAAATACTTTGAATTTTCAAGACTGATAGGCAAAAAATGTTCTAAACTTCACCTTTCTTCTTTGCCTATTCCAAAACGGAAACAGGGTCAAATTAAATTAGCTGACAATACTTTACCTACGTGTTGGGTATCGGTATCGGAAACTAACGAAAGAAAAGACCAAAAACATATTTTTTTCTTCATTACCAACTTTTTCAAAACTTTAAATGACACTGACGTGTACGTTAAAGGAACCAAATGACTGAATTCATGATTATTTTATAGTTTTTGGAAATTCTTAATGAATATTTATGTTCCACGAAGAATTACAAAAACAGCTGATCGATTACGGGCACTGACCTTCGTCGATCGAATGATGAGAATTTAATTTGGTCCTTTTATTTTCAATATCGATATCCAACATGTGTGTAAGTAATCTCCGCGAATTTAATTTGACCCTATGTGTATATGTATAAGGTGTATCTATTCATACACGAAATATTTTAAGGGGTACACCTGTAGGTGGTAAAGAAGCTATAGAAGCAAAAAGAAATTTTTTATCTAAGCGTTTTTGAATTTTCGTAATTATTATAATTTTAAAACTACTTGAGACGTTTTACATAAAACCTTTACTCCAAATTCTATGAATGGCCCGCCTGACGCTGCGAGGGCGACGACCGGACGGCACGAGCATGGCCGTGGTGTCTCGGGCCGTAAAAAATAAGAAGGAGCCAGTATTTCTTATGTGCGTCAAAAAATTTATAAATATTAAATTTAAAAAAAAAACGCTTAGAATTTTTTTTTGTTCGTTGCTATAGCTTCTTTACCACCTACAGGTGTACCTCTTAAAATATTTCGTGTATGAATAGATACACCTTATTTGGTGTCCCATGGAGAAAAACGGGCTAGAAAATCGATGAGTACTTACCCTTTTAAAATATTCCGTGACAATCTATTCCTCTAATTCAATGTGTATATTTACACTCGGGTTCTGTTGTTGTGAAGTAGGTAGATACTGACAGATTATGTTAAAAGGAGGGTACTTACCTCAGGATGATCACCGTTCACATGGATGACTGGCACGGATATGGCTTTCGCTAGGTCAGTGACATACCGACAAGAGCGGCCTCGATGAGCTGGCAGTGTGAAACCTACCTGAAATACAAATACATAGTTAAAAATACGGAAAACCTTTTTCATCTTACAACAGGCACGTAGCCGCTGAAGTAATTATTTTACGTCCGTGCACAATGGCCATAGCCATTGTGCACGGACGTAAAATAATTACGACGAGATTTTTTCACAACATCGGCTTTTCACCTCTCGCTGTTGATTCGAACCTTGAAAATCCCACAGAGTGATCCGAATGCGTCGAAAAAACATTTTAACTCGGGTGGAAGATACATATAGTGCGCGAAAAAATTTGACCGTTTGAACGTGGACTTAGGCAGAAGTGTTTCGCGCCACCATATTTCGCCAGATATATTTTATTTAATCCCATGTTTATTTTAATTGACACTATTACCATAAAGCGAGAATCCGATCTTCTGAGATATTCCTAATAAAAACTCCATAACCCTTTGCCCGGCCCAGGAATCATAACAAGGTTTAATAAAGTCGATTTCCTTTTTCCTAATTACGTTACACACTATTAATCACAATCTAAATCATTATGAAGGACATTGCTTCATATGTTGTTGAACTGTACACCAAAAATGTATTACGTAATTACCTCGCTGTTTCTCGAAATTTAGTCACTCTAGCTAAAATAATGATCTCTATACACAACTACACTGGCTTTCTATTTTTCAACCGACGAAAAAAAACGGAGGAGGTTCTCAATTCGACGCGTATATATTTTTTTTTTTTTTTTTATGTATGATCACGCATAACTTTTTACATAGTGGTCCGATTGTGACAATTTTTCTTCTATTGGAAAGAGTATACTCCCAAGGTGGTCCCATATAAATTTGGAAAACAAAATCGAACCCTAAGGGTTGGAAAACAGGGGATGATTGATTGTTCACTCACTGATTGTAACGTATAAACACGCATAACTTGTTACATAGTGGTCCGATTGTGACAATTCTTCTTTTATTGGAAAGGGTATACTCCCAAAGTGGTCTCATATAAATTTGGAAAACAAAATCGAACCCTAAGGGTTGGAAAACAGGGGATGATTGATTGTTCACTCACTGACACTCACAACTTTTTACATAGTGGTCCGATTGTGACAATTCTTATTCTATTGGAAAGGGTATACTCCCAAGGTAGTCCCATATAAATTTGGAAAACAAAATCGAACCCTAAGGGTTGGAAAACAGGGGATGATTGATTGTTCACTCACTGATTGTAACGTATAAACACGCATAACTTGTTACATAGTGGTCCGATTGTGACAATTCTTCTTTTATTGGAAAGGGTATACTCCCAAAGTGGTCTCATATAAATTTGGAAAACAAAATCGAACCCTAAGGGTTGGAAAACAGGGGATGATTGATTGTTCACTCACTGACACTCACAACTTTTTACATAGTGGTCCGATTGTGACAATTCTTCTTCTATTGGAAAGGGTATACTCCCAAGGTAGTCCCATATAAATTTGGAAAACAAAATCGAACCCTAAGGGTTGGAAAACAGGGGATGATTGATTGTTCACTCACTGATTGTAACGTATAAACACGCATAACTTGTTACATAGTAGTCCGATCAATGAACAAGGAACACTCAAAGCGCCGACTCATAATTTTAAGGTTTATTATTTTATGCTTTTCAGTTTTTCGGCGGTTTAATTTTTTGTTAAAAAGTTTTCAATATATCAAATCATCATAAAATTAAATACAGTATAAACCATATTTACAAGGCTACATTTAATTACTGACTTTACATCAAACACGACACAGAAAAAGGTTCTAACATTGTTATTACACAAGCTTGCGGGTGGCAAATGGAAAAACCATGTTTTTATTAAATGATCCAACATGTAGCTACATGTTTATGTACAGTATTATTTTATGTACGTAATCTATACTCGTACAAGGCTTCATAGGATTTATGTAGCATTTTCTTTAGGTCTATTATTGTGTATTGAATTTTTCTTCTTAGCACAGAATTTGGCTACGAGTTTGGCACTTTCAGCAATGTCGGTCAACTCCTGTGGTGAGCAGACAACAGGACACGCTGGACAAGATATTAACACTTTCAGTAACACTAGATGCAACCAGACGTATTAAAAATTAAATTTATATTTTGTCTCACTCACTGTCCTTCAATGCTTTAAGGGGTAGATACATGATTTTCGTGAGTTTTAAATCTGTTACTACGCTTTCAAATACTGCACATTAGTTACGAAAAAAATATATGTGGAACTAGACCGCATACACATCAATTCTGTCAGTGAATATTTCAGTATTTTATAGTTAATAAATTCAGGTAGTAAGGTCTACTCAAAATATAAAAACGATATTTCTTTCAAACTACTTAAGATATTTTCATGACTTTTATTGTACAAACAGATTATGCAATTATCAATAATTCTATGTGTGATTTTTTTTTAAGTATGAATATTTCAAAACAATAACTAACGTGCAGTATTTGAAAGCGTAGTAACAGATTTAAAAGTCACGAAAATCATGTATCAGCCCCTTAAGTGCCCCATTGTTGTGTCATCTGTGAATTTCCATCTGAGCAGGTTTTCTCTACTTTGGCCAACCTGAGTCTGGAGTCTATTTAAAGACTTCCAGGAAAACCAAGGCAACTCAAGGTGCGAGATTTTAGCAGGTGGGATGAATGGATATGGTAGGGAAGTACGATCTCGCCACAGGCTAAGCCTCTCCTTAGATTTAGTGGGAGAAAAACTGTATTGTGTATTGAATAAAAGTAGGACATGCCTGGTTGGTTTAGTGGTCGCTGAGCATAATGTCCTGAGCTCGATTCCTATTTCCCAATTCGGGTAAAGTGTTATTGGGTTTTTCAGTCAGAAAATTCTCATTAGCAGCCCGGAGTCTGGATTCGTGCCCGGTCGTTGGCATTAGGTTCGCCCCTTATTACATGGGATTTAATCATAACCCGCGAAATGTGGGTGTACTATTATATATAGGTACACGTCTGCCCAACTCTTCAGGGAAACAAAGCGTGATGTTATATTGTAGTTGAATAAAAGTATGAATGAAAAAGAGGCCCGATTTTGTAGTTTAAACTTGGGTTTAGAAAGTCGTGTTGGTAGTAGAAAGTTGGTAATATGTTTAAATCGTGGTTATCACGACTACATGAATGTAAATAATTTGCTTCGATGTGGATAACAGTGAAAATTATATTTACTTTGTGATAGCTTTTAATCAGGTTCTTAGAAAACGGGCAAGGTCAAGAGCAAAAAGACTCTCATTGAGTCACAAATCGAATAGCTGCTGCTGATCGAAGATTGTGATCCCGAAGAACCGCACAAATTGCGCGGGGTCTTCAGTGCTTTGACAAAATTAATCAATTTAATAACTGTATTTTTTTTTCTTTGAATTTCGCATCTTTTTGTTGCAGAAAACTAAAACTCGACAACTGAAAAATTATACTTTAAAAAGTAAGAAACAAGAATATATTTTCATCTGAAAGTAATCCGTAATTGTGCCTGTAACTAGCGGAAGAACAAAGTGGTCTTAACGAAACCTCATTTGTCGAATTATGATAAGTAGGTTAAAAGTTACGAAGGAACAGATGAAAATACATACATACCCACATACATAGATATTGATCATAATCATAACCAGCCTTTTTGCTTCGCCGTAGTTGGGTACAACTAGGCAACAACTCATGTACCTATGCTACTACTAGAAAACATATAATATATCTTTGTTTTCCCCATATGTTAATATTTTGTAGTATTGACGTAGTCTTAACATCCCATAGTAACTAATCTGTGGTGAATTCAATTCACTTAACTTGCCTTTTTCCGATACGGTAATGTGACCACCGAAGTCATTAGCTGGAGTAATTTATGAGCTTTCTTCAGAAGACCCAAAATATACGGACTCATAAAAAGTTACTGAACATTTTGCGACGTTTTTTCAATTAACTTGATTACTAACAGCATCCTTTACCCTATGTCCTAACCGATAGGAAACATCGCGCGGGTTTTCAAGATCGACGCGATCTTTAGTATGAATTATGAAGTACAACCGCCACTTGATTGATTGCGCGAGTACGTCGTATTAATAAATATGTCACAAATGAGTCGTATCTGGTACGCCACGGCCGTCTGGTCGTAGTTGATCGAGTGTCGAGTCACCTGTCTGGTGGAGATTGATCGGCGGACATTAACCATTGCGTTTTCTGTGATATGTAAATACCTACCTATATGTGTCAACGTATCCGCCGTTTTGCTACTGTTGGATTGGAATCATAATTTGATTTAGCATACGAATCTGTTTTCTTCACCCAACCCTACGCACCGACGCCCATAATCAAAAGAACCAACAAAAGTGCTAATAATCATGGAGAGGGTAATCCTTCGTAAAATATAAAAAAACCGCGACAGTCACTTTCGGTTAGGACGCTGCCTTATTCCCATAAAAAATGGTACAACAAGTTTTTTATAAGTTTTATGATACTTACTTGATTATTAACCACAACGTGTATAGATCCACCAACATTAAAATGTGGTGCTTGTGATAGCATCAGAGTCTCCTGGTTCACTCCCTGACCAGTGAAGGCGGCGTCACCGTGAATCTGTGAACAATTATAGTGAAATTAATCATTTATAGTCCTAGGTTGAACCTTATGGTGGGCGGCGAGCAATGAGTAGCTCGACGCCCGGTAAGAACCTGGCCCCGGTCGACGGCGCGTTGTGTTCCACGCGCGCCTTAAAGAGATGTCAGCACTTATTGAAGGGGTCGCTAGGGCCAATGCCTGTCAGGGTCGCGGATTTCTTCGAAAGTGTTACCATGGCCCTGGCACTGGCAACTGAAAGAACACGGGTGGGTTTTAGTCAGTAAAAGTCTGACACGCTTTCCAGCTCCGTCCAGTCCGACGCGCGACGTCATTTGATGATTTCCAACACAGAAAAATAAAATGGTGCACCTTATAGCTATCGGCATATAACCATGAATTCAGCATTTATTCGTAGTTACAGTTTGCATGTAGTTGTCCCTGTCGACCTATACGATGTTGGCTGCAAAATAAGGTGATCTCTTCAAAATTAATGTCAGTAAAACGGAATGAGTTAAGGCTTCTTCAGACAGGCACGACGCCACTCTTATTTAACAATTTCCTTGAAATTTTCATAGGAGTTGCTCCACGTTGTTCCACAATTTACCTTTGTAGCCTTTCTCTTGGCCCATGAGTTCAAATTTCTGGACTTCTGGACTTCTTCGTTCAAACGACTGTCGTGAAACAACTTAGAAGTTGTTCTACGACAGTCGCGTCGCGGCTGTTTATTGACCTTGGTGCCTTTAACGAAGTTTGAAATCATAGCTCAAGAGAAAGGCTACAAAGGTAAATTACGGAGTAAAGGTAGTAAAAAAGGACACATTTCAAAATAAAACAACCTATGAAACTAGAATAAAAGCTTCTAATAAAACAAAGGACGCCTGCTTTGAACTGAATAAACATTTTGAAATTCAGTTAACAAAAGGTCAAAGTTATTCTGTACATATTATTCTAAATTAAGAATAGTCTGGAAGTTCTCGTCCTGATGTCCACGAGAATTCATAATTATTTTTAACTTATTACTTGAAGCTAAAAAACCTTTTTTTCTTTTTGAATAAATAAAAAAGCGTAAAACTCCGTAAAACACAAATAGAAAAATGTGTTCTTTCGCTCCTTCTCTATAAATATATTTCAAACTAGCTATGTCTGCGGCTTCGCCCTAATGGATGTCGGGTAACTATCCCATAGGAACTTTCTACCGGGATAAAAAGTAAAGTGTATGTCCACTCCCTATAACATAACTAACTGCCAGTAAAAGTCCAAGATAAGCCGGAACAAACCACGGTAAAAAAAGTATATATAATATAAGTATTTATTCACATCAACAAGACAGCTATTTATAACATTACATACACAAGACTTAAATGTAAAAAGCACACTGAATGTTGTCGTAACTAGTACCCTTGCTAAGTTATCAAGATAACTTGTATTAAGGGTACAAGTCCCAATCCTTGGTTCACATATTCTAAGGCATTGCTAAGAACAAAAACAGCATTTAAAGCATTTTAGCAAGTACTTTTGTTATAATTCAATTTCAAATTCAAGATTTTAATTCAGACCAGGGATCCATAGTGTTAGTAAGAACTTAGTATAGTCCATAGTGTTAGTATGTTAGTAAACTCAAACTAAATAAAATAAAATAATAACACATTAATTAGGTACGTGAACATGTGCACGCACGTGCCTTCTAGCCCAGAGCCTGATAAATGGACCATCAACCTTGTCTGCCAGTGTACCTAATAAGTACCGTACGCATTTAGTAAAATTAGTTATTTTGATATTATAAACGACACTTGATTGACACTGTACAGATTAATCAATAAAATAAGCGTACCTGAACATTAAGAACTTTGTCACCCATCCTCGATGCTCCGTCTTCTGAATAGTCTCCTTCTTTCAAACGTAGCTGCCTGGATCGTGCTTTTCCCATCGATACTGGGTTTGCGGCCTAGAATAGAATATGATACAATGTTGTCATTGTAAACCAGCGAGTCTGCAACTATTTAAACTTCATAATAAGTCTATAATGTTTCCACTGTTGGGCCCTCTCTGTTCGTGAGAGAGTGGTCTATAGCCTACCACGCGGGCCCAGTGCGGGTTGGTAGATTTCAAATGTCTTCGAATTTTTGGCTCTAGGACATGCTGCATTCCTCACGATGTTTCCCTTTACAGATTTGAGAGCAGTGGTTATGAAATGATTAACACAATGTGAAGCAAATTAAAACTTTTAATCGTATAAGATATCAGATGCAAAGTCACGTGAAGTCAAAGTTTATTTCAAGGAAGTGAAATATCCTCTAAATTAAACAATAGTGATTGAAGTGGTTTTTGAAGAAACACAAGACATTAAAATAATACTCAATTAATAAAACGATAACATCAAATACTGAGATCAATTAAATATCTAACTGGCTGGGTAATTTATAACATGAATCATGGGGGTCTTAACCAACCAATTAATCCGTGAATTGTTCCTTGTAACCCATCAACGTCTGCTAGGGGTTATAATTAGCTTTGCAGATTCGGCGGGAAATTGAAAGGACATTGACCTGCATCACGATGTAGCCCGTTGTTTTAGTGGTCTTGAGCGCTGTTGTTGAGCATGAGATCCTGGGTTCTATTGCCGGGTCGGGTAATTTGTTTTAATGGGGTTTTTCAACAAGGAATTCCTCGGAGTGAGAGCAAAGGTAACCCAATGGTATCAGCTCAGACCTTACGAGTTGGAGGTCGTGAGTTCGAACCCAGGCAGGAGCTTTAGTGTAAACTAGCTTCTGTCCGCGGTTTCACCCGCGTGGACGTCGAAAAATTCACCATTTCCATCCCGTATTTTCACCCTCTTAGGAATAGAATTTCAAAAAACCCTTTCTTACTGGATATCTACTCTTCACAAAGAACATACCCTCCAAATTTCATGTCTCTAGAACCTGCGGTTTAGGCTTTGTGTTGATATATCTGAATTTTATATATATTGATAATTTTATCCTCACTGCATGCCCTAGAACCAAAAATTTAAAGAAATATGACTAGATGTCACATTTCTTTGATTTTTTTTCCAACCTTCACCTTGGCCTGCGTGGTAGCTTACGGTTCACTCCCTCTCACCGAGAGGAGGCCTGTGTCCCAGCAGTGGGAACAATATGAGCTGAACATTATGAGCTCGGAATCCGGTGCTCGGTTAATGGCAATTCGTTCGCCCACTATTACATGGGACTCAAAAATAACTGGCGAAATGTAGGTGTACTTTACTTTCAACTCTGCCTAACCTATCTGGAATTTAAATCTATACTAATATTATAAAGCAGAAGAGTTTGTTTGTTTGATTGAACGCGGTAATCTCAGGAAGGTACTGGTCCAAATTGAAAAATTATTTTTGTTGTGGGTAGCGCTACGACCAATAGGCGCGGAGCAGTAATGAAAAATGTTCCAAAAACGGGGAAAATCGCACGGGCAGGCAATTCACGGGAAGGGTCGAGGGAACAAGAAAAGTTTTACCCGAACGAAGTCGCGGGCAGAAGCTAGTAAAGTATAAATTGTGTGAAAATAAATAAGATTACCTCTAAATGCGATGGATTGTTCAATAAGCAGACACTGACAGATTTATCGTTGACTTGAATATCCACAGAAGCACCTGAAATAACAAGAAATATTTTAACAATTTAATTAATTCATCATCATCATCATTGCAGCCGAAAGACGTACTTTGTTGGATATAGGCCTTTCCCATTTGGGGAGGTATGTCTTAAATCGCCACGCTGGGCAGGCGAGTTGGCGGTCGCAGTATGGTGGTAAAATGCATAGAGAACGCTGCTGAACATTCTCTAGTAATTCCCTTAGTCGCCTTTTCCGACACCCACGGGAAGAAATATGACGTTGCTATTCATTACGGTACTACACGGAACAATCAATCAATTTATAATTGAAACCAAAACCAAACATAGTTCGACAAATGTGTTCACAATGAACGTTTATTTGATATCTATGAGTAGGCACATATTATTTTTTTTATTTTTTTCTGAGTATATGGTAATAAACAGCTTTGCATATACTATACCGTTGCAGTGGCGAAAGCACCATATAACACGATTCCTACCGGCTTGCCTTCGGGGATTCGCATTGGTAACTCTATCACTATTAAAAATACAATAGTATGTAAATAGTGGCTACTACTGTCAATAAATATAGTAACACTACGGGTATTTAATTCATCATAACATTCAAACAACAAAAAAGGTTATTTATAGCTTTGTATTACAACAAAAGAGAAATGTTCTAAATTAACCCGGCGCCAAAACGTCATAATCGGGAACTAAAAATTCATACAACAGCGATCGCGTAATGATGTCACTTTAGGTCACGTGGCACCGCTTGATATGTACGAGAGCAAGCCGCTGTACAACGGGTTATGACAGAGACAGGTATAGAAAAATGCGTCAGCGAGAGATAGAGGAATATTGCATATTTTATTCGGTTTTCAGCTGTTCAATTTAATTGTATTTTTCATTACATTCCTATATTAATTTTAGAATGATAGTAAGTATTCTTTATTGATGAGTCAGTAAGTTAAAGCCAACTTCGCATCGGCTTCTCTTTTAGAAAAAATTACACTTCGCCGCTGTACCGTTGCCATTATAAATTAAAGTCACTCTTCGTGTCTGTCTGTATGAATGAACACTCTGTTGTTGTAAACCATTTATATGTAGTTTTTAATAACGTTTAAATAAATTTATTCCGGAAGGTTTACGTGTGCTTAAATTATTTAAAGAAATCTCAAAGAAATCTTCATGTTTTGTTAAGTCATAAAATCATCTACAATGAATTATTATAACATAACACTTACTTAGATGAGTAGACATATCACAGGCTGAGTTCGCTTCAATGGGAAACTCTGGTTGGCCACTGAACTTGTGGAAGATCTTCACCGGTGGGCATTGAAGAACGCCAGTAAGAGCATTTAGCTTGCCTCTGTGGGCCATTGCCAAGATCACTTGTTCTACTCCTTCTGTAATAATTTTAATAAAATAATATATTGTTGTATGAAACAAATTTTTACCACAGGCACCTTCCAGGATTTATAATTATATAGAGCTCTCCAGATGGCTACACTGGCCGGACATTTGTGGCAAATCGACCTGTAAAGGATTATTACTATATAAAAAGTTCTTAGAGCGAAGTTCAATAAGCGAAGCTACGAAGCTTCGTAGCAGCTGCAAAGGTAGCTGCGCCAGAAATACGCTACGAGCGTCACTACGAGCGTAGCGTACTACGAGCATTACTATGCTACAAGAATTGCTACGCCGTGAACGTAACAACGTGCTACGAATGCATCTACGCGTTTGTGAGGGTTGGAGTAGATATAAATTGCGCTGTGCTAAAATAGTTACATAAAATTATAATTCGTCTACAAAGTTTCTGTAATAATTAGTTACTCTATGAACATAGAATTTTAATTATATTACATTATATTATTAAGGTTCTTTTAAACTTGTACTGTAACTTTATATACTTTTATTATAATTTTGGGCTAAATTACCACAAGACCCCAAAGTTTTCCAAAACTCGGCCGCAAGTAACGAGTCTATTAATTAATAATTATTGTACTTCATTAATAACTTGTTCATGTTCGTCTCATTTAATCAGATTTCATGAATGGAAAACCAAATTATTTCTAGAAAATTTTTCTCCATTAAAATGTAAATGCTTTGTGGGCGAAAAAGGGAAAAGGAAGCTTTGTCATGCAGTGGGGCAAAATAGGTTGATTATTATTATATAAACTATGACAGGTGTTGCGTACCGTTTATTATCTGTGCGCCTAATGGAATGCGCGTGTAACGAAGTGACATCTGACTTGTCAAGTTTTTTTTTGACGTTGACACTTGACAGCGCTCTGTCGATTTGCCGCTAAAATAGGTCGGTCGCCTGTTGAAACACCGCGACGCGTTTGTTGAAATTAATCCCTTTAAATCGATCCGTTTGTGACAATTAGTCGTGATCCAATTGTATTAATTAACCGGTCGTTTTGTGGACAATCTGTCATGACCCGATGGTTGAGTGTGACGCTATTGTGAACGAGTGATTTGAAGACCGCATGCTGTGATTGTCTCCAGCCGGGTTGAAGCGGAATCTAACCTGAAGAATACTCATAACGTCACGACACGATACACATACACTCACTTACATACATATCTCCAGGTTGGCACCAGAGCAGTGTCCTTCAACCATGAGGTAAGTGCTTTTGTTTGTATATTGTACCTTGTACTTGTATTGTCTGCTCCGCGTACGGCGGACAGTACGCTAGCCACTTCTTGTCTCTAGAGCCCCACGATTATAACTCTTCCACTGCGCACTTGAGATCGTATTGGGAGGCCTAGCCTGGCAGCGTACATTTTTTGGTATTCAGAGCGCGGTTATAAGACATAACCAACAAATTGGTAATTTACAGTGAGCTAATTACTTGGCAGTCTCTATAAGGGAAGTAGTAATGCGCTGTAAATGTTTGTTAACTATGATTGCTAGTTTATTTGAAATAATTTGTAAATTTGTTGAGACGGGTAACCTGATGTTGCCAAGGTCAGCCGGGCTAATAAAGTGGATTGGATTGGGCTGTGGTGCAGCCCCTTGTTGTAGCCCCTTTTTGTGTCTGATCTGTGTTGTATTGAATGTCAGGAAGACATTAAAATATTGAGTTTGTACCATTGATATGGTTATTTGTGAAAATTAATATTTGAAAAATTATTGGCATTTTTGAGTATTACCATTGTTTTGAGTTGGAATAAAGGTTCATTATTGTTGTACCATTAACAAAGTGGTTTGTGAACTTAACTTTTGGAATTGGATAGAATTTGAATATTTGAATTGAATATCATATTGACAGTTTTGAACGTTGACATTGGTTTGAATTAAAATAAAACTTTATTTTTGTTAATTAAATTAGAACCAGTTATTTATTGTTTGAACTTTGTTACTTAATTATTTTGTTTGGTATATTGAATTGTATTGTTTGTGCAATGGCATACAAAGCGGTGAGAGAGGCAATCAGTGGATTGACCACACAGCTGCGGTGGTTCGCTTCAGCTGCAGCGACCGCTGAGCGCCAGGATCTTGAGGGGATCACTCTTGCTCGGTTCGAGCAGTTGAACTTGAGACTCGGCAACGTTGATGCTCTGCTCACCCGCTACAACCAGTACATTTGTGAAGTGGATTTGGAAGTGCTGGATCAGGCAGCACGTGACAAGGTCCTTGCTGACTACGACCAGATCTTGGACCTGGGGGATGTCATTGGTCAACGTGCTCGGGAAATATTGGAGAGCCGGACACCTGTCCAGGTCAAACCGGAGACCTCGGTTGTTTCAGGTCCCGGACTATTGAGTAGACTGCCTACTTTGGAACTGCCACATTTTGACGGTCGTCTGGACCACTGGTTAAGTTTCCAAAACCTGTTTGAAAGTTTGGTTGATGCACGCTCGGACCTCAGACCCGCCCAAAAGTTGGCCTATTTGTTGTCTGTCCTGGAAGGTGAGGCCCGAGCCTTGGTACAGCATCTGTCGTTGACTGACTCAGCCTACCCTACCGCTGTGGAGCTACTCACCCGGCGGTACCAAAATAAACGTTGTTTGGCTGACATTCATATTGCATTGATTTTGGGGTTACCGGTCATTACTAGTTTGTCAGCATTGCGTACTGACCTGTTGAACCCGTTGGTGGCAGCGACCAACGCTTTAAAGCAATTGGACTTGCCGGTGGACCAATGGTCTTACCTTTTGGTGCACGTTGTGCTGCAACGGCTTCCTACCGATTTGAGGGCTCGTTTCGAGCAAAAATATGGTGGGGATAGTGTCACACATCTCCCCCCATTTGATGACCTCGTCCAATTTTTGGAGGATGAGTGTCGGTTTGTGGACAACTCTGGCGTTGCCACTGAGTCATGCCAGCCGTCTTCCCGGCCACGAGACCAGGGACGGATTAGGGCTCGCGGGCCTGTTGATGGTCGCCCCGCCGCTCGTTTTGCTGGCACCCAGAGTCGTCCTGGTTGTGAGTTTTGTAGGGACACGGGGCATGGCATGGCAACTTGCGCGGCCTTTTTGAAGTTGCACGTGAGTGCCCGCCGCCGAATTGCCAATGCACGCCGCCTGTGCTTCTCTTGTTTGGGGGCTCACTTCCATCGGGACTGCCCCAACCCCCGCCCTTGTAGAATTTGTAGGGGGTCCCATTTGGACATTTTGTGCGCTAACGCGAACCACGCTGGCAGACCAGCCTCTGATGAAGGTTCGCGTACGGGGGGGTACCATGGAGTTGGTCACCGGGCTTCTGCCTCGCCGGTTCAGAACCGAGGAGAGGCCCGCAATTTTGAGCGCCGCACCCCACCCCCCGCGCAAGTTGATCGGGAGCCGCGCGACCGCCATTTGGTCTCCCCGCGTAAAGGCGATTACGCAATTGTTGTTAGGCACCGCTGGCCAGACCAGCACCGCCTTCCCTCCCCTCCTTTGGCGGAACGTCCCCGGTTGGAGTCACGCCCCCCGCCATTCAGGCATCCGGTGGGATATGCCCTTCCAGCGATGGCGCGTGGCTCGGGACACCGCGCGTACGAGGAATTTGAATTGCATCCTCGTCGGGAAAGACTTGGGTCTGGGTGTGGCGATCGGTCGCCGCCCAGGCATTGTTAGGACATTGGCGCCTGCCCCGCTAAGGTACCCCTCAGATTGACACGGTTTTGTTGCCAACGGCATCGGTCAGGTCTGGGGGCCCACGGGGGACTCTGTTGTGGTCCGTGCCATTTTGGACATGGGAGCCCACGGTTGCCTTTTGTCTATTGTTTTGTTGTTTGTTTGTATTGTTTTGGGCAAAATTGTTTTCTTGAGCGCCTTTGGACTGCGGGACTTGGCTGGGACGAGCCAATTCGGGAAAACCTGTTGGAAGATTGGCTCCAATTTGTATCCGCACTCCCTGCAGTCAACGAGGTCGTGTTACCCCGCGCTATCCTCCCCCCTGGGAGCTACTCTGCTACCCTTGTTTGTGATGCGTCTCCGCACGGTTATGCAGCTGTTGTTTGTCTGCGCACCGTCTGCGCACAGGCCAGGTGAATTTGTCACTGGTCTTGGCCAAGAGCAAGGTGGCCCCCCTCCGGACGGCACTGACCACCCCTAAGTTGAATTGTCAGGGGCGGCGCGTCTTGTGCGTCTATTGAACCACGTTGCTCACACTTTGGGTGGAACTGTGGACATTCGGGCTTCTTACGCCTGGACGGACAGTCAAATTGCTTTGTGTTGGTTGAAGACGTCCGTCCACTCTTTGGAGGTCTTTGTTGCGTACCGAGTGTCCCAGATTCAAAATTTTGATACGCCTTTGATTTGGAGGCCCTTGCCTGGAGATTTGAACCCAGGCGCCGTGGCCTCACGTAGGTGCATGGCACCCCGCCTGTTTGCTTACCCCCTATGGTGGGGACCAGACTGGCTGACTCATCCCGAGGATGATTGGCCTCGATCGCCAGTCTTGATGTCGGGTCCTTTGCCCGGGCTCAAGGTGCTCGCTGTTGGAACAAAGGACCCTGAGTTTGTTGAGTCGATTTGGCTCCCTCGACAAATTGTTGGATTGTTTTTCTGTTGTTGAATTGTTGGTGACTGATCGTCACATTAAGAACTCGCATGCCGGTTGCAATGCGCTGTTGGCCATTCTGCAGCGAGAGTTTTGGATATTGTCGGGAGCCGTTAGTAAGTTGAACCCCTTTTGGTCGATACGGGTCTTTTGTTGTTTGGTTGTTGACGGTTGAGTCACTCTAGCCTTCCTTATGGGGTCCGTCACCCCCTTTTGTTGCCTAAGGAGGGCCATTAAATTGTTGTTGTTGTTGTTGTTTGTTGTTGTTTGACCCGCCAGCCTGCCCCCATTGGGGGGGTATTTTGAGGCCGCGGTGAAGGCGGTTAGGGACTCTGGCGCAGATTGTTGGGAGACACCGTTCCCACCTTTAAGGAGTTAGCTACGGTATTTTGCCGCATTGAAGCTGTGTTGAACTCGCGTCCATTGTGCCCGCTGTCTTCGGACCCGAACGTCTTGGAGGCCCTGACCCCGGGCCATTTTTTGATTTGACAGCCACTTGCCGCCCTGCCGGAGCACCCTTTTGTCGATGTGAGCCAAAATCGGCTATCGCGGTTTCAGTTGGTGCAGCAGCCCGCTCAGAGTTTTTGGAAGCGTTGGAGCTTGGAGTATTTGCACATCCTCCAGCAGCGCGTCAGGTGGACTGATAAAACGCAACCTTGTCGGGATTGCCAAGTGATTAGCGGACGGGAAGGCCCGTCCGGGGGGGGTAGATGTTGCGTACCGTTTATTATCTGTGCGCCTAATGGAATGCGCGTGTAACGAAGTGACATCTGACTTGTCAAGTTTTTTTTTGACGTTGACACTTGACAGCGCTCTGTCGATTTGCCGCTAAAATAGGTCGGTCGCCTGTTGAAACCCCGCGACGCGTTTGTTGAAATTAATCCCTTTAAATCGATCCGTTTGTGACAATTAGTCGTGATCCAATTGTATTAATTAACCGGTCGTTTTGTGGACAATCTGTCATGACCCGATGGTTGAGTGTGACGCTATTGTGAACGAGTGATTTGAAGACCGCATGCTGTGATTGTCTCCAGCCGGGTTGAAGCGGAATCTAACCTGAAGAATACTCATAACGTCACGACACGATACACATACACTCACTTACATACATATCTCCAGGTTGGCACCAGAGCAGTGTCCTTCAACCATGAGGTAAGTGCTTTTGTTTGTATATTGTACCTTGTACTTGTATTGTCTGCTCCGCGTACGGCGGACAGTACGCTAGCCACTTCTTGTCTCTAGAGCCCCACGATTATAACTCTTCCACTGCGCACTTGAGATCGTATTGGGAGGCCTAGCCTGGCAGCGTACAACAGGGCTAACATTAGTGTACGTACTACCTTTATGGTGCAATAGATATAGATACTGTAAATATTTCTTATACTAATTTAAATGACAAATTATTCAAATAAAAGTATAATAGTCTAAGCTGACTAAAAACGGCGTCGAAAAATTCCTCTGCATCGCCATCGACTGGTAATGTACTCTAGAGTCAAGCGGCATTGTCACGGCACGTCGCGCTAAGCCTCTGGCTAAGGTAAAAGCCTCCCCTTAGGTCACGCAGCAGCAGCGCCAGTACAGCACGCCGAGCCAGGATGAGATGGCTCATGGGTATCGACACACGTTGCATCCCACACTAGAAGCCAACCCACCTTCCATAAAAATAAAGACATACCGTCCGGTCTCTTGCCACCGTCGCGTGCCAAGCCATTGGGTTCTAATACAACTATACAATAAATACTTTAAAGATAAATTGTTTTTTCTTATCTTGTTAAAGTTGTCTGCCCACTAGCCTAGGTTATATTATTACTTATTATTTATTTATTATCCTACGACAAATTCAAAAACCTTTCTAGGTTTCTTACCAGCAGTAGTCAATCTGTACAGACTGGAGAAGAATGTGAGAAGAGATTCAGCTCCTTCTCCACAGTACCTCTTCACCGTGGGGTACTTTATGCTCAGGAACTTGTCCCATGCCTGAGAATGTAGTAGCTCCTTTACGATCTCTATTCGACGGGCATTGTCGATGGAGTCTTTGCCGCTCTCTATGCGTTGGGCAAACCATTCCCTTTCTGCTTCTGTCTGGAAAATGAAACTAAATATGAGACCACAAAATAAATACCTAGTCTCTATTTTGTGTAACTCGCCATACTCATTAGCTAAAAAGTACAATAAAATATCCTAAGTCAAGAATATTAGACCAGGTAGTGGCTCAGTGGTAGCAGCCCCAACTTACGAATTGTTGGTTGCTTTTCTCTGTGTAAATAATTTCATCAGCAGAGCTCTCAAAATGGTGGAGGAAAACATAGCGAGTAAACCGGCATGTCCTATAACCAACAATTCGAAACCAACACTAGGTTTCGAATTTTTGTTTGTGTGTTTAAGTTATTTTCAAACGTAATAGCGCTCATAGTTTTCATCCCGTATTTTAGTTAGAGTTAGTAAAACACATTGTTCCAAAAAAAAAACAGAACTCGACATAAAAATAAAACAAATATCCAAAGACTAACAATAAGTAATTTTACACTTTGTAGTGTATTTATTGGAAGTAGTTTTTTATTTGAAAAGTTTATATTTTCCGCTTTTTAGTTACTTACCCCACACCAATTCGTATTCCACTACTTACTATGTAAGCAACAGTGACAGGAAACAGTAGAATGTCGTGTAGATACAAAGTGGATTATAAATGGACTATCGAGGCTGTCGCCAAAAATACCCAAGCAAAGTGAATAAAATTTATATCGGTTCAACATTGAGGCATCTCCCTATACGGGGCACCGGTGTCGGCGCCCTCATTGAGGCTGCGCCCAGCGCGCCGGTTGAGTGCGGCCCAGAGGGTCATGGCCATTCGGTTAATCCGAGGATACCGCACGATCTCGTGCGAGGCGGCGAGCCTCCTTGCCGGAGTGCCGCCATGGGATCTGGAGGCAAAGGTCCTCGCGCACATGTGGGAGTGGCGCGAGGAGGCGAAACGCCGGGGCGAAACTCCACTGCCGCGACAAATCGCGGCACGGCGGACAGAGCTCCGGTGTGATCTCATGGCGACATGGCGGGTACGATTGTCGCAACCCAGTGCTGGGCACGCCACAATTGCGGCGGTAAGTCCCCTCTTTGAGGAGTGGATAGAGAGGCGTCACGGCGTCCTCACCTTCCGCCTGACGCAGGTTCTCACCGGGCATGGGTGCTTCGGTGGGTTCCTGTTCAGAATAAAGCGGGAGGATACGTCCGGGTGTTTCCATTGCGAGGATCGTCTGGAGGACACGGTGGAACATACGGTGGAGGTGTGCCCTGCCTGGGCGGAGCACCGCCGTGTCCTCGTGGAGGCGATCGGCGGCGGCGACCTCTCGCGTCCGGCCCTGGTGCGAGCCATGGTACGGAGCGAGAGGGAATGGGAAACCGTCACCTCCTTCTGTGAAGCAGTAATGCTCGCGAAGGAGGAGGCGGGGCGCGTGAGGGAGTGGCAGTCTCTGCGCCCTCACGTCCCTAGTCACCGCAGGAGGAGACGCCCCGGGCGTCGGGAGTCGATTGCGGACTCCAGGCCACCGTAGGCGCGAGCTTGCGGGTAGTGAGCAATGGGTAGCTCGCCGCCCGGTATGGACCAGGGTCGGGTCGACGGCGCGTAGTGTTCCACGCGCGCCTCAAAGAGATTTCAGCAGCAGTGTAGGGGTCTACTAGGACCAATGTCTGACGGGGTCGCGTGATTGTTCGAAAGAGATACCGTGACCCTGGCACATGGGCAACTGATGGAACACGGGTGGGTTTTAGTCAGTAAAAGTCTGACACGCCCTCCCACTCCGCCCAGAGCGGGAGAAGTCATTTGATGATTTCACATCCTGAAAAAAAAAAAAAAAAGGCATCTCCCTATCCACAAAAAGAATTTCGGAAATCCATCCACAATTGCCGGTGATACCGAAAAACATACAAAAAAGAAACATACAGAGGAATTGAGATTCCTTTTTGAAAACCGTTAACACATCGACAATATATCCGTACTCACCTCTAAATAACTAAACTCATAAGAGATAGGTCCACAGTAGATCCCCTCCAAAGTGTCCACAAGACTCTTTACAGATTGTTTGCCATCATGACCGTACAGCAAACCCAAGTCAACATTGTCTTCAGAACGAAGCCCGTATCTTGATATACTAAGCTCTTTGACACTTCTGAAATTATAGGAAAAACTTGGTAAATAAAATGTAAAAATGGTGATTAGTTCCGATAGTTATTACCGAAAGAGAAGGAATTTAATTTGACATTGCTAGAATGTTGTTTCTGAAAAAATAAAGCACATTTTTTTACGTTAGACTCGTTTTGCCCACGGCTTCGCCCGTGTGACCTAACCCGGTACGTCGAAATCTGTTCAGCCATGGAAAAGTTACAGAAACACAGACAAAAGAACGTCCACTGTTGAAATATTTAAGCGGTTATTAAAAAAAGGGTTCCATATCTTTGACCGCCTTTTCTATGATGCAGCAGATTTTTTTTTTAACTATCGTAAAATTTCTACGCTAGGGGGTCTCGAGAAGAAGCAGCTCGCCGCCCGGTAAGGACCAGGCCCGTGTCGACGGCACGTAGTGTTCCCCGTACGCCTCAAAGAAATGTCAGCAGTACTCAAGGGGTCTGCTAGGACTGATGCCTGCCAGGGTCGCGAGATTTGTTCGACTTGTGTGCGTGATTTGTTGACGCGCCCATCCGCTCCACCCAGAGCGGGAGACGTCATTTGATGATTTCCTACCCACAAAAAAAGGGAGCTTAGAATCACGTGTTGTATTCATGGTTTTGGTTTGAGTGTCGATGTCCCTGCCACCAATATTATAGTATAAAGTATGGATTGACACGCCTACACTGTTCACAAGTGAATAGGTTGCTTTAATAACCTGTGCTATGTATAAAGCTATCGGAGCATTTATATCGCAGTATGGAATTGTACTCCTTAGGAGTACTTACCCATAATAATGGAGCACAAGATAGTTTTGCCAGTATAGTTTCAAACTCGTTAGGAGCTCAAAAGGTGCCGAGGTCATGAGTCGACAAAGGCCTAATCTGTCCTATATAATATACTAGCTTTTGCCCGCGGCTTCGCCCACGTGGATGTCGGAAATTAACGCAAGTATTTTTCTAAAATAAAAGAATTTTTCTAAAATAAAAGTAGCCTAAGTTACTCCTTGTTACATCAGCTATCTGCCAGTGAAAGTCCCTTCAAAATCGGTCCAGCCATTTCAGAGATTAGCTGGAACAAACAGACAGACAGACAGACAAAAATTGTAAAAAAAATGTTTTGGTATATGTACCGTGTATACATCCATATACACTTAGTAAAAAGTGGTTATCTTAATATTACAAACAGACACTCCTATTTTATTTATTTTTATAGATGTATAAATTAGATAGTATAAAACAAACTCGCTTTCCGCGTGTGTTCGCTTAGATCTTTTAAACTTCACAACGGATTTTAATGCGGATTTCATCAATAGACAGAGTGATTCAATAGAAAGGTTCATATGTATAAGACGCGGGAGAAGACGCTGGCAAAAAAGATTAATTTTATGAAAGTAACTCTGTCTGTATGTGACATTTTCACCATTGAACAGGTTTCGATTATAATATTTTGCAAGGAGATAGATGGCATCTTACGGAAGGACATGAGCTAGTTTTTTCCCGGCAACACGCTTTTAGGGGATAATTTCAGATATCCACGCGGGCGAATATGCGGGAAGAAGTTAGTAAACTGGAATTTCTCAGTAGCAACCCGTATTCTGGATTTGTGTCTGGTTGATGACAATAGGTTCGCCCCATATGAGACTTAAAGATAACTGGTGAAATGTGGGTGTTCTATAAGTACACCTCTGCCCAACCCTTTGGGGAAACAAGGCGTGATGTTATGTTTTATATTAAGTTAGTAATGATATCTAGAGTAAACCATTAAAACATATATATTTATTTTAAAGTCACAAACCTGTCTATATTTTTGTAGTCAACATTGTCTATAGTAGCTTGGAGATGACCGTATGTACGATAGGCTTCCACCAGCCGATGAGCTCGGCAGTTCTCGTTTCTTGTCGCTAGGACTGCTTCGGGAACATCTATATGGCAAATGAAACAGAATAAGTTGAGGTAGTGATAGCTTTATGGCTTGGTTAGCGATGCAGGGACCCACAGCTAAATAATAACAGACGCAAGGTTCGATCGAAGGTTACATTTCTGCCGTCAAGGCGTGTATGGGTGTAGCTATTTATTTGTTTATTTATGTAAACTTCTCGCACACAAATAGGAACAAAGACCAGTCAACCAAGCGTGGTGAAGGATTACATGGCAGGTGCATGCTTTGGTTGAGAGGAACAATAATTAAAAATTTATTATAATCTATAGCTATATAAATAAATCCCTATTTCCCTTAGTTACGCCATTTGGAGTTACGCCGGCTGGACCGATTTCACTTCTATTTTTTGTTGTGTTTGTTATTGTCAGGAGGTTCTTATGAAACAAAAAAATAAAAAAAAATGCGCGGATTCTTAGAAAATCCGAATTGAAAAAATATTTTTGTTTTGGGTAGCCTATTTATTGAGGAAAGCTATATGCTATATAACATCACGCTTCAATCAAAAGGAGCGGAGCAGCAGCGAAAAATAGACGAAAACTGGCAGGCAATTCGACGCGACGGGAAGTGTCAGGGGAACAAAAATTTTATGCGGACGAAGTCGCGGGCAGAAGCTAGTGGATTATAAATAAGAGAGGTACACTAGTACATAAATATTCATACAATAATAATAGCTATCAATTACTTATCGAGAGGCCTGCGTGCCTCAGAAATTACGCTATTCTGTGGGTTCCAGCAGTCATTCGTCAGATAGTTGACAGTCTTTACGGGTAGTCAGAAGCCAAGAAGTCTGACAAATAGTCTTACTAAGGGGAGTATTCTTACCAGGGGCGAAGTGTAAATTTTTCTAAAAGAGAAGCCGAAGCGAAGTCGGCTTTAATTTACTGACTCATCAATAAAGAATACTTACTATCATTCTAAAATTAATATAGGAATGTAATGAATTAAATACAATGAAATTGAACAGCTGAAAACCGAATAAAATATGCAATATTCCTCTATCTCGTTCTCGCTGACGCATTTTTCTATACCTGTCTCTGTCATAACCCGTTGTACAGCGGCTTGCTCTCGTACATATCAAGCGGTGCCACGTGACCTAAAGTGACATCATTACGGGATCGCTGTTGTATGAATTTTTAGTTCCCGATTATGACGTTTTGGCGCCGGGTTAATTTAGAACATTTCTCTTTTGTTGTAATACAAAGCTGTATATAACCTTTTTTGTTGTTTAAATGTTATGGTGAATTAAATACCCATAGTGTAACTATATTTATTGACAATAGTAGCCACTATTTACATACTATTGTATTTTTAATAGTGATACAGTTACCAATGCGAATCCCCGAAGGCAAGCCGATAGGAATCGTGTTATATGGTGCTTTCGCCACTGATTCTTACCCTATGGATTGTGGAAATCAGTTAGGTACTCTTTCACTGTAAAATACTGTTAATCAGCTGCATCTAGTTTAACTGTAAGCTGACCGCAATATAGTTGAGAGACGGGTAAGCAAAGTGATGTTAGGCAGTGATGGCTTAATCACCATGCTGATTGGATACATTTCTCACCACTTCATGAGTTATTCGCTCATCACCATCCTATAAATTCTCATTTTATTTATTTAGGGTTTTGGTGTTGTTAAATGACGTAACTGAAATACAAATACAGTAGTCATAGCATAAACTGCATGAAATATGCGTGTGCGCATGTTTTAAGTGTCAAAAGTCACAGAGGTGATTTAAGATAAGGATTATTGTATTTGTTGTGACCTTGTAAACTGCATTACGAGTATATTGCCTCACATATTAATTATACCTATTATTCTTTGTTACGCTACTATGGACTGTTCCAAAAATATCTGATGAGAATGTAAACAAATGGATGAGGAAACTATACTGCTGTTGGCAATGAGTAATCCCACTTACCTAAAACTCCAGTGCTTTGATTTGATTAGTGAATATTTAAAATTGTAACAGAGAAAGAAAGTACATTTATTTAACACAGACTAAAAGCTACACAGTAAACCGTAAGAAAAATGAAGTAAAAAACATGAAATAAAAGTGCAAGGTGTGACGTCAGAAACTAGCATTACGAGTATACCATGCATATTGGCTGCCCCGAAAAGGCCCAGTTCAGCAAAAATGCCAGAAAACTACTGCCTGACGCTGGATTTTCTACTGGACCTGAAGTGTGAAGATAGCAGTTCTGTTTTAGGGCTATCACTATGCCATCATTTGCAATTTATAGCGACATGTATGTACATACGAGTTAATATTTACGAATCTAGTACAGAAATGATAACAGGCTGAGTCGATACTTTATCAGTAGGAAATTAATCAATAACACACTAGGAGGTCAAGATTATTAGGTTAGGAACACAAATTGTAATGTTATATCACTTTATTTTTTATTATTTTATTATTATTATTTTTTCTCTAAGCAGATGTTAACATTTCTACTTGGTGGCTATTTTTTAAGTATACATTATTTGAGGGTTTGGCGCTGATAGCCGAAATACAGGCTTTTGCCTAGTTCGGCTACAGATGTCTAATTCATTTGTTTAAAGAAAATATAGCCTATAAGATGTCTGTAAAATTTTAAATTATTATTGAAATAAAAAAAAAACTTAAAAAAACTTAAAAAACTTAAAAAAACAATTGTCGAATAATTTAATTTCTGCGAAGAATCATTCACACAAAATTAAATGACGTTTCTCGAAGTAGGTAGGCCTTAAAGTCGAGTATTGTGTGCATGTTCCCAAGATGCTTGTCTGTGTACGTACCAGCATCATTCACTTTCATCGGTCGATGACCGAACACTCCCACTCCTGAATGGTACTTCACACGATCGAATTGCAATTCCTTCCATCTCATCAGCAGTCTCGCTCCCACTTTAAAACTCAACATTTTCACTTCACTTAATTTAACACTAAAATACCATATTTATTTCTAGTTCCGAGTTTACACGAACGTCGTTCGACTTTTAAATGTGTGACCCGCGTCAAGGTCGGCTTATTTCGGGCATTATGCGCAAGAGTGGACGGAGCTGCGACTCGACGCTCACTGGCTACAGAGAGCGACAGTAATGATAATGTCGTTGTTTACATATTCTTTAATATTTGACGTAATAATGCGATTCTGTGTTTGATTACAACGATAATAGAGTTTGTAGATGAAATAATAGTGTTGTTTTTGACATTTAAGTCTTAGGGGCGATAAGAAATAATAGAAAACACATGTTACAAAGTCTACATAATTTTGACCTCAAAGAAGAGTTTTACCAAACAACGCGGTCAAATGTTCCATATATTTTAGCGCGTTTGGTATTGCACCTCTTTAAAGTAATTTAACAATAAAAATTCAACGCAGGGGGTCGGTTATCCCGTATAGGATTTTTTTTTGTCTCTGTGACCCTGTAGGCCCTATACAAAAGAATTAAGACGCTCCCCATTTTGTTAAGGTGATTCTAAAGACTAGATGAACATTCTATTAATTCCTCCAGCCATGGGTTTTGCAAAATGCTACGAAGTGACTAGGTGACAGGAGAAAAGACAGCAGCTCAGTGTGCTAATCGAAACAAAACGGTGATCACCAATCGTGTGCTAAACTTGGTGATTGAAGCAATTTGGTTCGTATAAATTCCACGTATAATTTAAGTACGCGATGTTGTGAAGAATTTCTTAAGCAATCTTTCAAGAATCCCACATGGTACGGTACAGTAGTTAAAAACAAATAAGTGATGATAAAAATAATGTTCCACCGAGATAACAGTGATAAGCCATGTTTATCTTATCGCGACAGAATGGCAACTGTTATGTAAATTGTTTATTTTGAATGAAAAGTAATTTACTCCAATTCTTGTATTTATCAATCTTATATTGTGTTATTCATTTTCGCAAGTATCTTTCGTGGCCTTCGGTAATGATATATAAATAGTTTATTGGGTTTAACCCTTCATTCACAGGATTCATATCTAGCTGTTGTCCAGTCATGATATCTATGCGATCTATGAGTTAAGGCACGGGCTATCCAAACGTAGGACACTTTCAAACGGTCAGGTTTTTGTCGCATAGGTAAGCGTAATGGTATCTATACCTTACAACCCAGAAAAAAATGTTCATCATCAATCCTAATAATATATTATGTGAAAGTTTGTGAGGATGTGTGGATGTTTGCTACTATTTTACTCAAAAACTACTGAACGGATTTAGATGAAATTTTTCACACAGGTAGTTTATAACCTGGATTAACACATAGGCTTCTTTTATCACGGTACTACTGGGATAATTTTCGACGAAACCGTTGGCAAAAGCTGATCTCAAATATTCAAAGGAAAGACTTATTTATAAATATGTATTTCATAAAAATAAAGTAATATCATGATAAAACAATCGTAAAATAGAGCTCAACAAATACTTTTCGTTGCACTCTCAAAGTTTTGAGCGTAAGCTATCATATTTAATGTAATGATGATAAAGTTACCTAAAAAAAATCCACTGAGTCATGCATTTATTTTATAATTTCATTAAAACTGTAAAATGACCACCAAAATACGAGAAATTTTGGTGGTAATTCCATTCAACTAAAATTTTTTTTTTTTTTTTTTTTGTGGGGCAGATCGTAGTTAATCCTGAAAAGATTGTTACTACTTAAACGGATTAGGGGCCCGGCGAGTTCTAAAAAGTTACCTTTTTAGGCCGCCAGCCGGGGCTTATTATACTTAAAAACTAAAGCGAAAGCTCTAAGGGTTACCCCGAGGGGGGTACGAACCTCGGCTTAGGCAATCGCTGATAGGGGGGGGGGGGGCAGCAAGGGACTGGCTGGATCTGAGTTAAATTATTTTGGGACTAATTTAAAGCTAACGGCGCAGCATCGCGGGCTGGCTCTTGCAAGGGTCGGGAGGGACTGTTAAGTCGGGGTCGCGACGACGGACCTCGGCGGCGAGTACGGTTTGTGTTTGTGTGCTGGTCTAGCTGTACTGGTCTCTTTTCGACTCTCCTGGAGGAGAGTAGTGGGATCATCAGGATCGGTAAGAACGTGCCGCGAGCGGCGGACTTTGCTAATACGGGAGGGGGTGTAAGTAGCTGCCGCCACAACCAGAGGGTTGCGGTGGGCTACGGCCCTATCGAAGAAACGCTTCGAAGCGCGTTTTATGAATTGATGGATAGTCGGGAGTTTCATGTCTAAATGAAGATTGATATTCCGAACAAACCAAGGCGAGCCTGTGGCTTGACGGAGAAAACGGTTCTGGAGAGTCTGCATCCTATGGATGAATCGGGGCTTAGCATGTGCCCAGACTGGGCTTGCGTATGTCATAATCGGCCTGATACAAGCGGTGTAAAGCCGCTTCTTACACAGAAGAGACAATTTACTCCGCTTGTTCAGGACGCAATGGAGCCTACCCAGAGCGAAAGCGGCCCGCGAGTGAGCCTGCTTTATGTGCTCAGAAAAGGTGAGGTGTTCGTCGAGGATGACACCTAGATATTTGGCTTGCTTCGCCCATGGGATCTGCTTGCCGAACATTGAGATGGGTCGGGGAGGGGGGTGATTACGTCGAGGTCGGGTGTAAAAGACCGCCTGACTTTTATCGGGATTGACTTCGATTCGCCACTTCCTGAACCATTCGCCGAGCTCGTCGACTGCGGTTTGGAGGTAGCGAACCAGCACTGTGTCACTAAATCCCGAGAAAAAGATGGCAGTGTCGTCTGCGAACAGAGCTAACCTTGCCTTCTTGCTTCTGGGGATATCGCTAGTGAACAGCGTGAAAATGAGGGGGGCTAGTACAGAGCCTTGAGGGACTCCTGCACGGATCGGGTGAGGGGAAGAAAGTGCCCCTTCGATGCGATAGCGAAAGGTACGGTTCGCAAGAAAGTCTCGTAAGATGAGCACGAGACGGTCTGGCACTCCGAGTTGGTACAGCTTGTATAATAAGCCGTTGTGCCAGACTTTGTCGAACGCTTTCGCTATATCAAAGTATACAGCGCCCGTGAACATACCACGCTGAAAACCAGCATTGATATGTTCGACGATACGGTGTACCTGATGGACACACGAGTGTTGGGTTCGAAAACCAAACTGCTCGTTGGGAATGAGGCCCTTGGTTTCGGCATAATCTCTGAGTCGCTTATAAATAAGTCTCTCATAGATTTTGCCGAGAACTTTAAGCAAACTAATGGGGCGATAGTTCGTGGGCTCGGTTTTGGGCTTACCGGGCTTAGGGATGCCAATAACGGTGGCTTCCTTCCACGCTTGGGGGAAAATGTTATTACTCAAGGCACCATTGAAGATGGTACACATGAGCATAATCAGGTGCGCGATTCAACTAACATCAAACGCGTCACTATTTTAATCCTTATTTGTTGCCGCGATGAGCTATTCTCAAAATTTGAAAATTTGCTTCGTACCTAAAACACCACTGCGTCGTAAAAGAAATAGGACTATGACTGTTCTTTGGGTGCTAGATCAAACCGTTTGAAACAGGGTAATTACCTAATAATAAATAAGGTGTATCTGTAGGTATACAGAAAAGAGTATTCTATGTAGATATCGCTCATGGTGGGTAGCATTATCAGCGTCTCTTTTCCCACTTCTGAGATTCTCTGTGAGAGACAATATACTGCGCGGGCAAAGTGAGGGGTGCGTGGCAGTAACATGTCGTCAAATTATTCATGAATATATTTGACGACGTACCGTTCTCGCGGGAAAAAATAGATAGATACCTAAATATAACTCTGCAAATAGGAACGTAAATGAAATGAAATCATTTGTGTGGTATCAAGGAAATGATATCTATTTGCATGCCGAGATGGAGTATAAATAATATTATCTAATTATCTACTATCTTTGTCTATCTTTGTGGACATAGTTACTCATGTTGCCCAAGGTTCTTCAAAGTGATATAACTTTAAAATAATGTGTCCAATAATAAAAGTGATCTGCACTACACTGCTATTTATAGCATCACGTAGCTTGTTTATATGAGGTCCTATAAATTTATTTCTGTTTGTTGAAGCAATGGGAATAAGATGGAAGCGCCGTCTTGGTTACTAATAGCAAAAGATGTGTTTAGCATCTATTTGCTAAGCTTGGTAATTTGTGTTGTGATTCCTGACCCGACCACGACATGGAACAGAGATTTTACTATGGCACAAATTGGTTATTTTAATTGTGTTTTATTGTGCCACTTATCCCAGGAATTTGTGCCTTGTACTTTTTGAGTAATAAGAGTACGATTGTGGTCGGGCTGGGGATCACAGTTCCTGACCCGACCACAACCAGATCTAATAAAATATCAATAGTGTGAAGTTACTGATTATACCAAAAATATGTGTCAAATTGTGCCTATGGCACACGAAATTCTTTTACTATTCATATCACAGAATATATCATGATTCGGATAAAACTGAATAATCAAGAAAGTGTGTCAATCACACCCTATGCAATTTTACTACGACTTTGCAAGCAGTTTTATTTTGAGAAATTATGCTATATATAGAGCACTTTATTATTTTATTTTACTGGATGTGTTCACGACTTCTATGTCGTGTCGTGTGTCGAATTATATGTATTTATAAAAAACAATACAACCACTATGTTTTGTAGCATAATGCTATTAGTGTGTTAAGCTTGTATAAAAACCGGTTAAATGCGAGTCGGGTTCGTATCCTGAGGGTTTCATAACCCACATCATAACGATAAGTTGAAATTTAAACATAAATTAACTCATTTAAATAGTACCAGTACAAGCTGTACCCTTGCTGTATACTTTTACTATTAATACAGGGGTCAAGAACTTAATAGTTAAGCATTATAACCTTTTAAAATATAAAAACATCGTTTTCAGACTTTTACCTTTACTTGTATGTTGCGTCTTGCCAAATTTCATGATTCTAGGTCAACGGAAAGTACCCTATAGGTTTCGATTCCCGAGCGATTTCCATAGAAATTGAGCAAATAAGCGACATAAATGGTCATATCTTTTAATTGCGTTGACTTAGAAATTTGTTTTTTTTTTTGTTTGCCGCAAGGTACCGCATAATTCATTGTTAATTTCAACTTGATATGTCGACGCGTAATTCTCGATTATAATATTTTCTAGATCTATGATTCTCTATTTAACGGAAATGCACTTACAGTCTTACATATTATATGTACAACTTTATTTACGTTACGAGGTACGATTTTCGCTTTTAGTTCTAAAACCGAAATGTGGGTAGTTGTATAAATTTTTCGTAAGTGCCTTATTTGAGTACATAAAACAGTTATTTAGTAAAGATGAAGCGCGGACAAAGGTTGTCAGTGTCGTCAGAAGACCAAAAATTGAATTTTTAAGACACAAAGAACTTTTTACCGGTAAGAATAATTTGCCACCAATTACAAATCATATTTACAACGAAATCAGTAGGTAAGTCTTTGTCGGAGCGCATGACACCAAAAGCATTAGCTATATCAATAAAAAAAAATATGATTTTATATTTAGTGATAACTACGAAAGTGATATAAAGCCAAGTGTTTCGTGTGCCATAGGCACAATTTGACACATATTTTTGGTATAATCAGTAACTTCACACTATTGATATTTTATTAGATCTAGTTGTGGTCGGGTCAGGAACTGTGATCCCCAGCCCGACCACAATCGTACTCTTATTACTCAAAAAGTACAAGGCACAAATTCCTGGGATAAGTGGCACAATAAAACACAATTAAAATAACCATTTTGTGCCATAGTAAAATCTCTGTTCCATGTCGTGGTCGGGTCAGGAATCACAACACGGTAATTTTGTAAATAACCTAGATTACGATAGTGGAAATATGAAATAACGTAATAAAAGAACGTTATAATGTATTTTGTCAAAGTTTAAATACCGTTCAAATAAGTTTTTTTTGCTGTATCGGTTGGTATATGAGTTGATGGTGAACTATATTTTTTAAAAACATGTAATAGTACATTACGATATTAGTGCGTTATGATGGTTATAACATGCGAGGCGGAATTTCAGCCCGTGCCGAAGGCAAGGGCGTAATTGAGCCGAGCATGTTATAACCAATACGCACGTATATCGTACGACGTTTTTAACGCGTTTTTTTTGCGAGGAAACACAAAAAAAAAACATATGTAAAAGAGTATGTACAGTAGGTAGATCAATACATAAAATAAGGAGGCAAACTGACCTTTGTTGCCAGGTACTGGCTATCTGGAGCATCTTTTAGAAACTTTTCGACATCATTTGATGACAGTACCTTAGATTTTTTCTTTATAAAACCATCAGAGCGTCTCTTTAAAAATGCAATGAGATTTGAATATAAATTAATATCAACACCATTTTTCATCTTGACGGTACTTTCAGCATAGATATGTTGTCCACAACGAGCTAGGCTTATATTTACTAGCTAGTTCATTAAAATACGCCAAAACTACATTTTCGGAAAATGACGTTGCATTTTTTGCATGTTTTTCCACTTCAAGAAATTTTCATACGTGGTTATGTATCTGTCCTTGGATATTGACGGCAGCAAGCTGTCGCATGCGGTTCGCGCTTCTGTTAGTATATCCGGTGGAGTTGAAGTAATATATTGCTCATCTTCATTATTGAAAGTTGTCATTAGGGTTCCGTTGCCAAATGGCAAAAAACGGAACCCTTATAGATTCGTCATGTCTGTCTGTCTGTCTGTCTGTCTGTCTGTCTGTCTGTCTGTCCGTCCGTATGTCACAGCCATTTTATTCCGAAACCATAAGAGCTATGCTGTTGAAACTTGGTAAGTAGGTGTATTCTGTGAACCGCATTAAGATTTTCACACTAAAATAGAAAAAAAACAATAAATTTTGGGGTTCCCCATACATAGAACTGAAACTCAAAAATGTTTTTTTTCATCAAACCCATACGTGTGGGGTATCTATGAATAGGTCTTCAAAAATGGTAATGAGGTTTCTATTATCATTTTTTTCTAAACTGAATAGTTTGCGCGAGAGACACTTCCAAAGTGGTAAAATGTGTGTCCCCCCCCCCGTAACTTCTAAAATAAGAGAATGACAAAACTAAAAAAAATATATGATGTACATTACCATGTAAACTACCAACGAAAATTGGTTTGAACGAGATCGAGTGAGTAGTTTTTTTTTTAAAACGTCATAAATCGTAAACCGCAATTTACCTTACATTCAATCAACTGAAATATAAAAATTAAAAAATATATATATTTTTAAACCGAAAATACCTACAGGTTTGTACGGAACCCTCGGTGCGCGAGTCCGACTCGCACTTGGCCGGTTTTTTTAGATATTCACAATACAAGTAAAAGAAAAGAAAATTTGAGAAAAATGGCGCGAGGATTATTTTCTGCCGTGGCTGCGTGAAAATGTTGGCAAAGATGCTAGAGCATGCAGCCAAGTTTTTAAATTACCGAATAAACTGTTTTTTATTTTATTTTAAATAAACTCAATCTGTGAATGCACACGTGTGTACAATGTGTTGCTTTCTCGCCATTTTAACAGCGCGCTAGCACTGCCTACTGACTGGCGCCGCGCGGCGATTAGTTCGTTTGAATAGCAACAGCACGCTGCTCACTAGCTGGAGTCGTGCGGGGGCGATCAGTTCCATATTTGAAATGGCAAATAATACTGTTATGGAATTTGTATGGACTATAACTTAACTATTTGCTTTGGTAACACACGCGTTTTTTATGACCCGCTTTACATATTTAAAACCGGTGGAATTACATCAGCTTTACGAGCAAGGGTCTTAAAAAATAATTAACGCATGACTTCATACACCCTAATTAGAGTAATGAATTAAAAACACAATATTATACAATGAATTAATGTGTTATTTGGTTTTTCCATCTGGAATGTCTCAGTAGCAGCCCGGAGTCTGGATTTGTGCCCGGTTGATGGCAATAGGCTCCCCCCCATTACATGGGACTTAAACATAACAGGCGAAATGTGGCTGTACTATAGGTACACATCTGCCCAACCCTTCGGGGAAACATCATTCATGCACATAAAATTAATTGAGTCTTATTGCCTAAAGATAAGAATTATTTTTCTTTGGCTCAACCGGCGGGTAGCAATGACAAATATTTTGGAAAAATGCCAATTTTAAAAATTACTGAAATCGATTCAGTATCTTAAAAAACCAAGCAAGTCCTGAAAGTAGTTTGTTCATTGTTTGTGCATTTATTCTGTTCCACCTTATCATCCATCGCAGGGTAAATTTTACGCGGACAAAGCCATGGGCAAAAGTTAGTAATATATAAATAAATTATAATATTTGTGCAACCAAACAAATCCCAATAAATAACCTGAATATATCCCTGATAATTGAACTTCTATGTACCGTACACAATCAGGTAATCAGTGTGCATATATGTAATTAAGCCAACTATTAACATGCAGTTGGGAAATAAACACGACACGAACGTTGTTATTATTAAACAGTGATTTACAATTCAGTTAGGTATTTATTAGGGCAGTCATGTGAACCGTTTGAAATTATAACGGAATTCATGTGATGAAATAGTATCAGCATTCATTGAAATTACTCGTCTAGTTTTTGACTAAATCGAAATCTAAAATCATTTATTAGTATTACAGTCTCTCAAAACGCTCGCGCTTCACCACTTCCTAGTACTTTAGTTGGGAAGGAGTGGCGTAAAAAACTCCCCTGCAGTCCCGACTTTATCTCGAACCTGTAAGACAAAATAGGCTCTAATTGGGTTTGATTTTAATTTGAAAATTCCAAAAAATACCAACAAAATGTGTGATAGCTGAGTCACGGGAATCCGTGACTCAGCTATCACACATTTTGGTTAAATGATTAAAGAATTTTTAACTATAAAGCTCTTTTCACACAAAACCAAAGAAAAATCACTTAATTCTGATTTCAGGAGCAATGGCTTTATACGCAAGTGTAATAAATTAAATGCCATCTAATACAGTGGAATAACAACTTTGTAACATTTGTAATAAAGTCTAAATCATTTTGTTTCTGAGAACGAGTTATCCGATATCGGAGCACTATGTTAACAGGGTTAAAAGGCAAAATACAGTACTTAAGTGATAAATGTAGCTTACAGTGGCTCGGATATGTATTTACTCCGGATCCTACGCCCTTATTCAGAAGGTGGGTACTATACATAATGTTGGTATTAGAAGAAAGAGAGCCGGTAGCTCATCTGACGTGAGGGTCGCGAGACCTGCCAGGGTCGCGAGATTGTTCGAAAGAAATACCGTGACCCTGGCTCATGGGCAACTGAAGGAACACGGGTGGGTTTTAGTCAGTAAAAGTCTGACATGCCCTCCCGCTCCGCCCAGAGCGGGAGAAGTCATTTGACGATTTCCCATCCAAAAAAAAAAAAAAGACCCCACCGCTATCTGTGGATTCGTGAAATACCACAGACATCGTAGGTGCTAACGATAGCAAAGAGGCAAATGAAATGAAAAATGTTTCCTGTGCTTGTAATTACACCCAATATAATACTGTCTCTTTGGTCTTGTGGTTGCAACCGCTAATGCTGAGCATGAAGCGCTGGGTTTCGATTCCCAGGCAGGGTTTTTCCATCTGGAATTGCTCAGTAGCTGCAGTTGCCCGGTATTTGACCCGGGTTGATGGAAAAGGCTCGCCCCTTATTTACAGGGGACTTAATGTAGGTGTTAAGTACACCTCTGCCCAACCCTTCGGGGAAATACGGCATGTTATGTTATTATGTAGCCTCAAGCAGATACTAGAACAACGTTTCCGTCAGATTAAAATGGTCGTCATGAAATCTGTCAGTATTTGACTTTAAGGTATAATAATATAATAATAAAAAAAATGCTCTATATTTAGACATTACGGCTGCATGTGGCAGTCACCGCTCATATTAAACCGTAGCGTGAAGGCTCCCGTGACAGGCTCGACGCAACTCTTGGGTTTAATAAAAATTGTTCTACTAGAGTCGTGTCGCGTTTGGAAAATGTTATGTTTACAACGTGTAAAATAATTAGCGCAGGACCTCATACACCCTGATTGGAGTATTGAGTTAAAAGCATAATACAATTACCATTTTTTTTTTTTAAACTTGACTGTTATTATTGAGAAAAACATATTTTCTTTGGCTCAATCGGCGATAGATGTGGCAAAATACATCACTTTTTAGAAAAATACCCATATTAAAAGTTACTGAAATCGATTCAATAGTCAATTATGAACAAACTCCTTTTAGAACTTGCGTTTATTCTGTTATAGCTTATATAAAGAAAAGAAACTTCATTGATGTCAGCATAACAATATACTAATTTGTTCTAATTTTCCATAAAATCTTCACGTTAAAAAATAATTTCCAGATTATTCTGGCTAGCAACTATAACAGCTTGCTGCGCCTGCTCATACGTAGTATTACGAGGAGCCTTAGCGTTGTATACCTCTGATGCTGTATCATACTCTGTGGAAACAGATTACCTGGAGTGGGACACCCCGTTTCCAGCACTGACGATATGCGAAGAGGCAAACCCCACATATATTAAGAAGTACCTGGCTCAGTAAGTGATAGTCTATTGCTACGTGATATATTTCGTGTATAAAAGATACGATATATTTTACATAATTAATGTATTTAAAATAAAGTAAAACATTTTAAAAAGAGTATTTAGCTATCCGCGGAGTTTCTTTCTCCATTCTTTTCCATGCGAAACTAACTTTTGGAAGGACAACTAGAATCAATTCTTTTTAACGTAAAATGTTGCTAAGTGCCTTTAATAAATTATTTATTTCCGTTAGGCACCTAACTGAAATAAGTACTTTGACTTATTCTCTTGACAAGTAACTAAACAAGAAATTATAGTGATTTAAAATATTACCTTGTGCCAACTCGACAATCATGTATGCTATTTTGATCTTTGATGTCAGGAACTTACATATAGTTTGCAATGCAGTAGTCTACTCAGTCCCATAGCTTCAAAACAAATGGATAATCATTAAAATTGTATGCTATTTTGATCTTTGTTGTCAAGTACTTTTTGCCCGTTTTCTTATGAGACGAAGAGTAGACTGTTTATAGTAGTCAAAGTTACTGTAAGGACAGTACATTATTTTCCCGTTCCATTTCAGGCACAATTTACCTCCTGGTTTAATCGCGTTTAGTCAAGAAGTCAGTTTTCGGACCGTGAAGTTCTGTAGATCCTGTACCTCCTGTGAGATGGGCAAGACCTGTGTGCAGAACTTTCTAGAGCTGGTCAATGGAATTAGAAAGAAGTGCCCTGATCTGCTGACTGAGTGTTGGTGGGATGGCAAGAGCTTCCCGTGCTGTGAAAGGTAATAACTATATAATAATCATTATTTCTCACAGCGTCTTACAGTAGGTCATTTAAGGCTCATTCCTTCGCCATTCTTCTCTGTTTTCCACCAAGCTTCTCCAACGTTTTGCATCAGATTTGACTAATGTTTTTCGAAAGATTAAGGAAGAAAGAAAAAATTGTACAAGTAAAATGTGAAAATATACAAAGGGGATCAGGAGGTGTACAAACGCAAAATAAATAAAATAAAAATTACGGAGTTTCTTTAACGAAGTTTCTTTAGCGAAGTTTCGATAACGAAGATCCAGCCTTTAAAGACAAATTGATTATAAAATCGAAAGTGTAATAATTAAAAACGTTTTTCGCCACCAAACTGCAATGTTTGGTGAAAAAATTGTAAGAAAAAAAAAATTACTGTTTGTGAATAATTAAAAAAAAAAGTCACTGCCCCATTTTGCTATCGGTTCTCATCGTGGTAACAATTCCTTGTCTAAAGCCTTCTTAAAAATTTGATCATTACGACAATATCCTGCGGTCTGAAGTGAGGCTAACAAAATAATTGGTACCCGTATTAGTACCTTTATCTGAATTTAATTCCCACTTTGAATAAACTCAAGTCAGAAACGAACCGAGTGTCGTTGTTACTATCGTGAAAGTTCGGCGTTGTTCACATTGGTATAGCAGGCAACCTAGGTTTTAGGTCCAATTAGCACCCCGCCCTCCATCCTGACCCGTCGCATCGCTTGCTCCCGTATTACTTTGTTTTCGCTGACCGTTGTTTTTGCCTATTTTTTATTTTTGCTCGGCTCTAAAGGTCGTAGCGTGCTGTTAAATAACCTTTCTCAAGGATTGGGCTCTCAAACGCAAAAAAAAAAACCAACTGAGTCAAATCTAGAGATTAGCATGTTCAAACAAACAAACTCCTCAGCTTTATTATATGTACTAGCTGACCCGTGCCCACTTCGTTGGGCGGTAAACATTTTAACTTGTGATGAAATTATGAGTGTGGTTTGGTTAGTACTGACACGTAACCTTACCCAACTGTCACCCACCGATCAGAATGAAACTTTGCACATCGATATAACACTAAAAAATATTGAACCCGTGTTTTTTTACTTTTCCGGAATCCAATTTTTAGGGGTAGGAACCACCCCCTAGGTTTATAAAGGTTGTAACGGTTTGTGGGGATAAGTTATATTAGGGTTAAGGTGGGTTAGCCTATTTGTGGTCAAGATCGTAATGTTCTGATTGAAAAGCAGTCGAATAAACTCACTCTACCCAGAGTTACGTGGGTTAGCCTACTTAGGGGTTATTAGGGGTGTTTTCTACCCCTAAAAAGTGGATTCCGGAAAAATAAAAAAAACACGGGTTCAATATTTTTTAGTGTTATATCGATGTGCAAAGTTTCATTCTGATCGGTGGGTGACAGTTAGGTAGGGTTACTTGTGAGTTCTATGATCTATTTCTTGACTGCCAAAAGGAGGGTTTTGTTTTTATTGCATATGTATGTATGTACCAGGGATGTTAAGGAGCTCCGTAACCGTAACCGAAACTATCGGATATCCGATATAAAAATTTATCCGTAACCGTAACCGAATCCGAAATAAAAGTTTCGGATAATATCGGATTTGTTATTACATTTTTATTTTAGGTAGATTAGATAACACTCAATATATATTTATAATCATTTTTATTTTAAATAGCTGTAATAATTACTCACGGACTGATTGTAATTCCTACCAAATGGTGACATATAAATAAAACCATTTTATTAGCTATTTATATTTTACTTTTGAAATTCCTTAAAAGTTTAATATCCGTAACCGATATTATCCGAAACTAACGGATAATCCGAAATGATTTCATATCCGTATCCGTATCCGTATCCGGTATTATAATCATTCGTACATCCGTATCCAATCCGTATCCGAAATGTCATATCCATAACATCCCTAGTATGTACCTATGTATTTGCATGCCACTTTGGCTATATAACCGGATTTCAAATGAGTGAATGAAATGATTATGATTGAACAACTTATGTTAAATTTAATTATTCAAAACATTTCTGTATACTATATTAGATGTAATGCTATTATTTGGTACCAAAATATATTGTCTTTCAGGAGTTCCAACCCGAGATATGCCAACATATGTCCATGGGAAAAACACTGCTTTCTCAGGTCAATGCCCACCAGAGAGAATGTTTGACCCTAGGACTTATTTATAGTGAGGGCAAAAGAGATTTTGACGGGATACTATAGCCTTTTAAACGGTATGGGTAAATCAGTCGGAATCAAGGGTATCCGCGGAATATAAGCCAGTTGTCCCACTGCTGGCCCTGTGAGAACGGTCGCCACGATTATATTCTCCCGCAACTCTTTTATAAGCGAAGTAAGCCAGAAGGCCTCAAAGAATTTAAAAATTCTTGAGGATAGTGCACTGTATCCTCAATATTACACACCGTATCACCGTGAACTTATAGTGTTTGACTTGACTGGGAATTTTCTCTAAAATCAGTTTATTTATCTCATTCACAATATCGTTCCTAGGAGACACTATTGCCCTGGAACAAAGCCAATGATAATCTCTTTCTAATAAATTTTCCAGACCGGGATAAATAGCGTCTATCAGATGTTCTAACCTATGTAATATATGACCTAATCTATCGTCAAGGTTAATGTCATCGCTAATAATTTTTCCCTTCTCCAAGATTTAGTAGTTGATGCGGAAAGTCGTTATCGTAGTTGTCGCTCAAATAAGCTCTCATGTTTGTTCGTAAATTGAGTTTCAACGAAACTCCATAAGTAAGATGATTTTAAGCATGCCCTGAACATCGGCGCGTGTTCCTTTCTAAAACCACCCATAACAGCATCTGAGTTTCTGAGGTCTTTAAGCGTTCGGTTTACTGCTTCAACATGAGCTCTATGACTCATGGTACATTCATCCCAAAATAAAGATGTCTCTTGTAACAGTTTCCCGAGCGGTCCATTTTTACGTATAGAGCATACTGACTGTTGTTCCAATGATACTGTCAGTGGTAGCTTAAAGGTGGAGTGTGCTGTTTTCCCATCATTTAACAGAGTTGCGGCAATCCCTGAAGAGGTAAAAGCTAGCCCATTTTTCCCGGATTGTCTGACTTTTGCCAATACCAATTTTGCGAGGAATGTTTTCCCAGTGCCTCCTGGGGCATCGAGAAAAAAATATTTTACCCCTGTTATTTATAATACTGTCATAATAGCATCAAAAGCTTGTCATCTATGGTAAATGGATAAAACGTCCGTACAAAGCATGTTCTAATGCGGTTCGTGAATGGACGGCGGCATTTTGCGATTTAGTAATTTTATATTATCTTCGAAACTTTTTAACCAATTGACATACTGTTTTGAGAAAATCGTATCTCTATGATGTTCTTGTGATCATAATAATATTTTTTCGATAAGGTTTAATATTTTGTTGTTTAAAAAATCGTCCAAAAGTAAGTACGTCGAAAAATACTGTTTTTAACACATACAAGCTACTATATCTGCTAAAATATAAAAGATAGAAATATGGTGTTGCGGACTCTTTTGTAGAACTATTCAAAGCGGACCAGGTTGCCATACATTGTTTTGAATTATATACAGCTGTTAAGGCAGCGCATGCAAATAACTCTGTTGTAAGAGCAATTTTTTTCCGCCTGGCTAGACAAAAATTGAGATAGTTCGGCTAATTTGCATGATATCTTTATAATTTATAGCCTATAGCACTCACGAATAATGTAGCTTTCTACCAGTGAAACAATTTTTAAAATTGGTTCATTACTTCCGGAGATTACCCCCTACATACAAACTTACAAACTAACAAACTTACAAACAAATGTTACGTCTTTATAATATTAGTATAGATACATAGTTATAAAATAAGTTAATGTTATTTTCGGTAGATACTGCAGTCCAATCACTAATACACGTCTAGTGTAGTCTTTTATCATAAAGAGGAGCGGTTTAAAATAACATTATGACCATCATTACCTACATCCATAATGATCTTACAACATCCATAATGAATTTGCAACAGAATTAAAAACTTAAAAATGTTTTATTTTCCTTCTACACTTAATCCACTTTCTATGACTTCTTAGTGTCAATCTTATCGAAACCTAAGTTATATTCTTACTTCTAACATCATTAACTATTATTTACTAACTAGATAACAAGGTTATTATTCTAAGGTGTACTAGGACCGCTATCGATAGTAATAAAATCCTCCTCCAGGCATTTGAAAGCCGTCTGTCTCTGGCGATTCTGCTCCATGTTTTGCCTGCTATCTTCGCGATATCATTGCTCCATTTTTTTGTAGTCTACCTGGTCTTTGTTATGTGTTTATTGGATACCATTGTGGTGATTTTTTGAGTCCTTCTGTAGTCTGTTACAAGCCTAGCACTTTCTCGGCCGCTTCCTTTGATTGTACTATTTTTCACTCCATCTTTTAGTTGATACCTTGTTCAAACACCTAGCTCCGCTCTATTCCTCTTTGGCATTTTTTTATGTTTCGTTTTGGCAAGGGGGCATTTCTGACAAGCGTATGTAAGTGTGGGGAGCTATTATGTTTCCATAGTTTCTTTTTTGAATTTAATCGGTCCGTTGCTTTTGAATTTTAATGTCCAGTATTTACTCCAGGTACATTTGATTTCTTTGTCAGTGCAATCTCTAAATGTGACGAGATGTCCTGTATTTCTCAACGTATTCTAGGTTGGCAGATTTACAAAAAACTGTTGTTTTGTGTTTATTTTTTACTGTAGGTATTATGAAGATTAAATATTTTTTTGCACTAACACGTCCAATGTAAACTAAGCTTTAAGATGTGCTAGATTCAGTCTCCACGCTATTAAATTAAACGCTACACTTTCAAGTGAAAATGGTAATATTAAAGCCATAATGTTCGAGTTTCGTGCCAAATTAAATTCTGAGCTGTATTCAGGAGGTAAACGCAGCTGCTAGGACCTGTTTTATTTAAAATACTCAATATTATGAAAATTAAGTATTTGGCTTAATTTTAAACTTCCCATATCTGAGGGAAGGTTAACCCTTAATAATTAAACATTCGTCCGTTCGACGACCCACCCACCCGCGATTCTCGTGTTCGTGTAGGTAGTTATAGGTGAACATCGACATATGCTGTGGCTGTGTGGAATAGTTCTTAACTACTGTTTTGGTTATTTTTTGTTTAATAATGATCCAAAGAATGTACAGACGCCACCAGGTCAAGCTACCCCAATCTGTCAAATTTTACCAATCGAAAATTAACCTTCCACTATTGTGATATAAGGTTGAAAATCTATTAAAGAAATTTGACAGATTGGGGTAAGTTGATGTGTTGGCGTCTGTACCAATGTCAGATTTTCCTGTGATTAATAATTACTTTTCCAATGCATTCTTTTTGGCGTAGTCGGTTCGAAGAATGTTTAGTAACCATGTAACAATGAAAATAGTTTAGTTATCTAGGGTTAAAATATTTTGTAAGCAAGACTGTACTGTGTGTAGTGTTGCCCAAATTCAGTCTTGGTCTTGCAGTCTTGGTCTTGTTCTTGCGTTTTTGCAAGACCAAGACCAAGAACAAGACCGCGTATTTTTAGCAAGACCAAGACCAAGACTGACCGTGCAAGACTTGAGCAAGAACAAGACATAGCCTGCAAGACTCTTGCGTCTTGCAGCTAGGACTTAGCGCTATTTCACTGAGTAGTTAGGTGTAACAGTTCGGTGTATAGGTAGGTACGCTTAGGAATTCTATGAGACGCAAAAAACTGTATCAAAGAATATGAAAAACTGGACCTATGCGCATTACGACTAATACCATAAACATAACGAATAAAAAAATATCTATTAAAATCAAACTGAGTGCATGCATAGTTATGTTTTAACCATCGGCACTTTGATAATGCGGCATCAAAGGTTTTGTACTTACTTCTCAAAGAAATTTGCCGCTTTTCGGAAGTACATGGTTATGATACACGCGCCGGCGGCTTCTTTTGAAATCTAAAACAATCGTTGCCGCCACGCCGAAATCATAACATTTGTGACACTATTTGATTGCCGCCATAGGGCGTAGGTATACTCATGCAAAATAATTTCGAATTTTTTTTAAGAGTACCTACAGGTGTTCCAAAGAATAAATAAGTTTCAGAGTGCTTAGAATGAAAATGAATACATTATACTGATCACGCAAGTAGTATTATGATTAGGATAAAATGGTAAGGATAGGTAGTAGATGTCATATTAATTCATTCTAGTAAGTATATATTATAATATTGATTACTTATATGGTTTTAAACTAATTACTTAGGTACTATTATTGTACATTTAGTCATTATATTTCTTAAGTTTTTACAAGAAAAAATAGCAAAAAAGTGTTCAAATATCACCCGTTTAATAAATATTGTAGCCACTTTTAAATATACTTGAAACGTGTAAAAAAAATCTACAAAACTAATAAAATAATATAAAAAGCGTAGGTACTTACCTACTAATAAAATAAAAAGCCTGCGATAAGAGTTTTGTATTACTTACCAGCCCGAATATCTCTGAGAGAGATGATGAGAGTAAGTATTTACTAGCTGTGCCCGCGACTTCGTCCACGAGGAATAGTAACTTTGGAGGTATAGTGACGTTCAGGACTTATTTATTTATTTTAAAACTTCTGTCATCAAACATACAAACGAACTCTTCAGCTTTATAATATTAGTATAGATGTACGCCAAAACAAGAGTAAGTATTTACTAGCTGTGCCCGCGACTTCGTCCACGAGGAATAGTAACTTTGGAGGTATAGTGACGTTCAGGACTTATTTATTTATTTTAAAACTTCTGTCATCAAACATACAAACGAACTCTTCAGCTTTATAATATTAGTATAGATGTACGCCAAAACATTCACTTATATGTAAAGAATAGTGATTGGCACTAATTCTATTTTATTCACGCGTCGCGTCTGTACAAGTAGGTAATATTTAGTGTGTGTTTGTACGCCGCACGCGGCATTGTTTGATTTGCGGCGGCATCCTTTTCATAGAGCCGGCACGTGGCGAGGCGGCGCGGTAGAAAGCAAGGAAACGTACTATAAATAAAGGAATTATTTTAATTCCAGTCATTTCCAATTGAGCTGTGCTTCGAGTCTAACTTAATAATTGTTTTTACTAATTCTCGTTGTTTTCTAAAAACGTATCACGTGTACAATTTAATATGAGTGACGAAGATTCAAATTATTCTAGTCCGAGTACCTAACGAGAGTTTGAGTCACAGATCTAAAAGACCCAAAAGCAAATTTGAGGAGTTTTTCGAAATAATTCATGCATCCCAAACTGCCTTCTGTAAATTGTGCCAACATAAAAAGATTGAAATAAAAATGAAAAACAGAAACACTTCAGGCTTAAGGAAACATCTAATATCTTTCCACAAAAAGGAATCAGAAATATTTCTTCCTGTTAAACCAAAATTAAGTGGAGATATCACAAGCTTTTTAGTAACCGCTGGAAGAAGTGGACAGGTAAGAATATTTTTTTAACAGTTAAAAGAATTTTAACTCCGCGTAGCTATTCATGCGATACTTTCAAAAACGCCATTAACTTACGTAAGTATTTTTGAGTTAGTGGTGTTTTCATCTAGGGGTGCGACATATTAAGTATGTAATTATCGTCTTAAATATTTTTTATAAACACCCATATTTTCATTTAATCGGCCAGTAACAACTAAGTACTTTATTTTGGTAAATTACAGTACAGTGCAACCTTAATATAACAAATATCAATTTAACGATTTTCTCGATTTAACAACAACAAACCTCCTCCTCTTATACGCTCAAACCTAGTATGTTTTAAATAATAACACAAGATTTATTGTTTTGTTTCAGTCGGAAAACAGCAGTGACAACATCACGACAGCTACAGTTGATTGGGTGGTGAAAAAATATCTTCCCTTCTCATTTTTCGATGACGAAGCTACACAAGTATATTTTCGACGTATTTGCCCTAATATGGTGTTTCCTAAAAGGTCTACACTTAGAAGGAAAGTCAAAGAGCGATTTGAAGAGCTCCAATTGAATCTCAAGGAACGACTTCAACAATTATCATCTAAAATGTCTTTTACCATTGATGGGTGGACGTCAATTGCTGGTAGGAGTTACTACGGGGTTACTATTCATTATATAGACAACGAATGGAAGTATCAATCTGTAGTTCTTGATTTTATACCATCACGCGGTCGACATACTGGGGAAGATATTGCAACGATTTTCCATGAATGTTTATTGGAATATGGCATAATTGATAAAATACAAGGTATCACGGTCGACAACGCAACTGCAAATACCAAATTTATGTATGAACTGGGCAAACAGCTGCCGCCACACTTTGATTCAGACAATCAACATTTCCGGTGCTTTGCTCACATTTTAAACCTTGGTGTACAAGATTTATTAAAGACCTTAGCATTACACTGTGAGTCTGACACTAACGCGCAAGATCAGCAGTACGAAGACTATGCAGACGAAACTGAGGATGAGGAAGATGAAGAATCTGCACCAAATATTGCTGACTCGCGTACGTCTGTAACAAAGTTACGCAGTATTTCCAGTAAAATAAAAAGAAGTGAGATAGTGAAGAAGAAGTTTCAGTCTGCTTGTGAAGCAGCTGGCGTGCCATCAAATCTAAATGCCATTCTTGACTGTCCAACGAGATGGAATTCCACACATGATATGATTGGATTTGGTTTAAAAGTGAGAGCGGGCATTGACATATTGTGCAGTTCTGTCACCGAATTAAATGATTTTCAAATCACAGCTAATGAATGGCAGGTACTCGAAAAATTACATAAATTTCTAATAAACTTTAAACTGTTAAGTACAAAACTTGGTGGAGACAAATATGTTACATTACCGCTAGTCATTGTATCATTCAATCTCTTGCTAGATAAAATTGAATCCATGGTAAAACAGTTAGATGAGAAACCTAATCGATCTGAAGTGGATGAAAGGCTCATTCTAGCTTTCCAAGCAGCTCGAGACAAAATGCTTAAACATTACAAGAAGAGCAACTGGATTTATTGTACTTCTTTAATTTTAGACCCAAGGCATAAGGCTCAGACTTTTGACCTGACAATGTGGGGGAAGCAACTTAAAACAGAAAGTCTGCGCAAGTTCAATGAACTTTATGAAGAATATAAAAGTCTACACTCACTGAACAAATCTCTGGAATTACCAGAAAAAGAAAATAAAGTATGTGATGAAGATGAAGACGTAATAGACTTTGATAAACTCTATGAATGTCCCTCGACGTCATCTGGATCTTGTCTTCAAGGCTTAGTGATAGACGAGTTGGAGGAGTACCTGAGAAAACCAAGAACTGCCAGCTCGGAAGACATTTTAGATTGGTGGAGGACGCATGAGACAGAGTATCCGATTTTATCGAAAATGGCCCGTGATTTTCTCTCAATACCTACAACTTCAGTACCTGCTGAGAGGTTATTTTCTAAAGCATCATTAGTAATTAGAAAACATAGAAATAGGTTAAGTGATGAGTCAGCCAGATGGTTACTTTGTATTAATTCTTGGTCAAAAAAATTGATATAAAGTATCATAACCTAATGATAAAGCTGTTGATTTGTGTTGTATTTTATTTTTTATTCAAATAAATGATAAATCGTAAAACTCTTTTATTAAATTTCTTATAAGTTGAGGGTTCAATCTCTTTCTAGACAGATAAGTATTGTTCTTTAAAATACAGTCAAGTTATTGTAATTAATTTGTTTTTTTACATGTTTTAGCAAATGTAAGCTTATAAATCATAAATGTTTATTAAGAAACAGTTACTTCCATGGAAAACGACATATAGGTCAGTTGATTTTTCGAATTTCTTATCAAATCTTCAGTTATTTATTAATCTGCTTGATCTTTACTATGGCTATGTTAATTCAAGCTCACAATGTTCCAATTCTAATACGTTTTTCTAAGATTTAAAGTAAACTTTAATAAATAGTAATAGACTAATAGGTAATTGCAAGACTTGCAAGACTCTTGCTGCAAGACCAAGACCAAGACTGGGAGCGCAAGACCAAGACCAAGACCAAGACCAGGTGTATTGGCGCAAGACCAAGACCAAGACTGGCTAAGTCTCGTCTTGTTCTTGCATTTGGGCAACACTAACTGTGTGGCTCATAATGACTAGATACTTGAAGAATTCGGATACCAGTCTTCACTAATCACCATCATTTCAGCCGTAAGAAATCCACTGCTTGACATAGGCCTCACCCGATTTGGGAAGGTTCGCCATAATCGCCACGCTTGGCAGGCGGGTTGGCGATCGCAGTGTGGTGGTAAAATGCATAGAGAACGCTGCTGCCTATTCTCTAGCTGGTCCCTTAGTCGCCTCTTAGAATACCCGCAGGAAGAAATGGGATGGTGCTATTCTTTAGGACCGGCACCATACAGTCTTCACTAATAGAGTGAGTATATCATCGTCATCGTGCCCACAGTTGGGCGTTGCCCTCTCTTTTCTTATATCGATCACATTGTCGTCCGCCCATCTCGTCGCCAGACGACCAAGACTTTGTCTTCCTGACCTTGGAAGCCACTCGGTCATTACGTTACTCCTATCATCACTGCGTCTTGTTGTGACTGTGTGGTTGAATTTGGTGAGCACCAATAGAAAGTCGAGTTCGAACCCAATTTCGTAACCACTGCTCTCAAAACTGTGAAGGAAAACATCGTGAGGAAATCAGCATGTCTTAGAATAAATAATTCGAAGGCATGTGACATCTACCAACCCGCACCGGGCCCGCGTGGTGGATTATGGTCCACTCCCTCTCACCTAGAGGAGGCATGTGGCCCAACAGTGGGAACATTATAGCCTGATGATGAATAGAAAGTCGAGTATTCTGAGCAAAGATTTTAATACTCTTTGATTTTGAGAATCATCGGATCCTCGAAACCCGAATTCGTTCTACCAATCGGGCGTAAAGTTCGCTCAACCGAAGGGTTACATAAAGCATTTCCTTCTCCTCTGTGTTTCAGTCAGTTTTGGTATTTCATGCTATGAAAATATAAATCATTCAGATAGTAATTTGACTTTGACATCTCCAAGTCCGTTCTCAAATGAAAGTCGTTAATGAATACAGGCCCTAAACCGCGCCAATGTTGCCAACATTATTCGCGCTTAATTAAAGATAACAACGGTACTGTCCCTATATTGCCTGTTCCGGACCCAAACGTTAAATGCGAGGCCTTAAAGAGGAACTTACTTTAGTTCTCGTGCCTAATTAGGTCACAAATAATTTAGTATGGCCAAACTTCTCACAAGTAGTTCGCTTCGTAATCGTTGTTTGCGCTCACAAAGTGAAAAATCAGTACGTATGAGGGTACCTTGGTGTGAAATTGGCCGCTTAATTAGCTGTATTAACTTTTTTATATTTAAGTACCTACATTTTGCTATGTTTGCTGTTGATCTCGTTCGTTGTCATAGTTTTACCTTCTTATTCTACACCTGCATGCTTCGTCATTAGACGACGATTATATTAATATTAAATCTCATTTAAGTGAACGGTATCATGTTCTTATGAGAAATAAAGATTCTTTAAACCTAAACTTGTTGTAGGTTTTATTATGTCACTGATTTTGAAAGCATTTTTGGCGCAAAATTAGGAAAGGAGGCTTTTATATTGCAGTAAAATACTTAGTTAGTTACCTACTCCCATTTCTGCCCGTGGGTGTCGTAAAAAGGCAACTAAGGGACTTACTAGAGAATGGGCAGTAGCGTTCTCTATGCACTTTACCATCATAATGCGATCCCCAACCCGCTTGCCAAGCGTGGTGATTATGGCAAATCGCTCCAAATTGGGGGAAGACTATGTCCAGCAGTGGACGTCTTTTGGCTGAATGATGATATTTGGGAATTTGTGACTCACAGATATGTATTAACCCATTTTTTGCAGGTTCCGTCCAATCCCTACAGAGTTTGGGACATGCTTCTCGTTCAACTCTCGCTGGACTGATGACAAGACCAGTATCAGTATTAATAGGAAGACTGGTCTTCCAATCCTGGTGTTTTCTGCAACCCAGTCTGTTACTGTAAGTATTTCAACATGGAAAGAAAAGTGTAAAGCTGTGCAGACTATAGGCGCACTCACTTATGAGTAAGAACTTTAAACAATCGGCTTTGTGTCAGATGTTTTTATTCAATAGATGATTATTTAAAATTAAAACAGACGTTAAGTAAATCTACATAAATTTACGAACACTTATTTAAATTAACATTATTGAAATTATTTATAAATCTAATAATTAAATTGATGAACTGTCTTAACTGTGAGATAAAATCTAATAAACTAACTTAATATATTTTGATGTGCCTAAGTAATATTAACGAAGCAAGACTTTAATTTTATTATGATTATGATGTTTATGAGATTAACGTAATTTCATGTTATTATTATGCATGTACAGACGCCAGCACATCATTTTCATCATCATCATCATCCTATACCTGTCAAATTTTCCCAATCAATCTTCAACCTAATGCTTTAGCTATAAAATTGAAAATATATTATAGAAATTTGACAGATTGTAGTAGCTTTATGTGCTGGCGTCTGTACTGAAAATATTTGCACTTGTTGCTGAATCTAATTTTCTAAGCTACTAAAAAAAATTAAATTCCGCTTGTTCGACAAGAAAATTTTAATGCTTCAACTAAAAAAAAGAAACAAAAAAAAAATATTTGATAAGTCGAATAGAGTGAAACTATAGTTATTATAACAAATAACTATAGTTTCACTCTATTCGACACACAACTTTGCACAAGAGTGCAAAGTTGCTTTTTAACCGCGTGTTCAATTTTGATGACCGAGCAAGCGAAGGATTCTAAAACTGAATCACGAGCGCAGCGAGTGATTCAAAATTAGAACCCTGAGCGTTAGCGAGGGAATCAAAAGAGCACGAGGTGAAAAATCTTTGCACTCGAGTGCAACACGTAACTTTTCATTCCACCTCAGCGAGGAAATGACTAAATGCAAAAAAAAACCTTTACAATCACAAGATAGGTACACTTTTATTTCAGTTTAGGGTATTAATTACTACATTATGACAGGTAAGTATTACAGAATAATCTTTAAATTATAACAAAATAATACTAAGGTATAATTAAGAAAATTTTAAAGTAACGTTGCTACAGTTATTTAAATTGAGTGTAATATTTTTATTTGGTACTGTAATATTGGTGTTAGTCACTTGTGTACTGTTTTTCGGTAAACTATCTGTCATACTTAATAGTTGTACCGATTCATCGGATTCCCTTGGCGTGAATGTTGGAGAGAGAGGGAGATGGTTAGGTGTTTCATAACGGCTTATTTTTGATGTAGAAGGGCTAGTCCAAGGATCCGATTGAGGCTCTTTCAGTGTAATGGCTCCTACGATGCCTTCACATATTTTAGACTTATTTTGGATGGAATCCTCTATGTATCCCTCTACAACTGCATTGGACTTTCAGCCTCCGTGGCGCTCAAGGGACAGGAGATCAGCTCCGGAATCAGCCAAAAGTGTGGCTGAAGTTCGTCGGAAACAATGACCCTTGTACAACAGGGGCAGAACCCCTGTAGAAGTTCTAGAAATGTTGCTATTTCTCGTGGGATACTGCCAATTTTATTAGTACCCATAGGCTGTCTAACACACTTTCCATTGTGATACTGTAGAAAAAATCGATTGATTGGAGTGTTATGCGGGCTTAGGCTTGATATTTCTCAACAATCGTTACGTATTCCTTGCGAATGACGAAGTTGCGGTCTCTTTTTGTCTTTGTATTAGGTAAATTAATTAATAGTAAGTCATCTGAATGTTTCTCAATGTTTTTGACATTAAGTTGTGTTAGTTCATTAGTTCGACATGCTCCGTTTATTCCAATAATAAGAACAACCTGTAACGTAAAGAGTATTGTAGTAGATAAATGAATAAAATTGATATGAACGCATAATTATGCCTATCAAAATCTACTAAGTATACTATTTAATTGAGATTAATATACTTAAGTGGATACTGAATGTGCAACTGACTTACTTTTGCCGCCAAATATACAGAATCGGGTGCTTCGTTAAGAAACTTTTCAATATCAGATATTGTGAATACCTTCGATTTTTTTGGTTGATGACCAGATGAGGCTCTTTTTAAAAATGACACTAATTTAGGATAGGTATCGATATGTTTGTCTTTTTTCATCTTTATTGTTGCTTTCAGCATCGAATACGTACTCCATAGAGTGCTTGCTTTCTTGTTCTCGGATAATTCTATAAAATATGCCAGCAAAACGTTTTCTGAGAAAGTTTTGGCTCCTTTTGCTAGTCGCCACGTGTTGAACATATCGTACTGTTTTAAATACTTCTCGCGTGATTGTTGAGGGAGAAAGCTCATTTGCGCATTATTAACAGTTTCAGTCAATTCTGTTGGCGTCAAGCAAACTTCCTCGTCGCTAGAATCACTCATTTTAGTTTTTTCACTTGTTTTCAAGTTTCTTGTTTTTAATACAAGGTTTAACAGTGACGTGAAAAAATGCCGCGTAAAGAACCGCGTACAAAGCAAATTGAAAAAAGAACACCAAGAAGGTTCCGAGTCTGAGTTTTTAACAAATTAAAAAAAAGTTGTATGATATATTCGGCACCATAGAGGTAGCAGTAAATAGGTTTAATGTTTTTTTCATCCCACCATCTCGGTAAGAGTATTTTTAATCTTCAATATCTGAGTGGAAAAGCCGTTTTTATTCTCTAGAGGATAAAGTAAATTGAATTTAGAACATCGTGTGCACTAAGTTTGTGAATTAAAATAGTTATTTGTTATACAAGAGTGCAAAGTTGCTTTTTAGCCGCGTGCTCAATTTTGATGACCGAGCAAGCGAAGGATTCTAAAATTGAATCCCCACCCTGTTATTATGCGAATACCTACCTATATTCTGCCAAACAGATTTATTTCATTTCAGAATAGAACAGCCAAGCAAGACAAAGATGGATAGAATTAGTTTAGGGGCATAGGTCTTAGATTTGCAGAAAATAAAAAAGCATTTCAATAGGGTGGAGACACAGGCTCTGTACGTAACACAATTTTGTTGCAGATATGGATTCATTCCCCCGATGATGTGATTACAATAGCCGCAGAAAACAAGCTTGGTTCCTGTGGGACTCTACATCGCATCACTGACTTTGAGGTTACGTTGAAGGTAACTTTCTTTTTGACCTTGTGGACAGAACAAACAAATACTAATCTTTGAATTGTAAATGAAGTAAAAGTTGTCTAAGAAGATAAAGCTTAATCTCTCAAATTTTGAAGAAGCACTCTAAGCTTCGCTTTTGAGTATTCCCAACAAGGTTAAATCCATACTAATATTATAAATGCAAAAGTAACTCTGTCTGTCTGTCGGTCTGTCTGTCTGTCTCGCTTTCCTGCTAAAACTACTGAACCGATTTAAATGAAATTTGGTACACAGATAGTTTAGAGCCTGAGAAAGGACATAGGCTACTTTTTATCGCGGTAGTATGTTCCCGCGGGATAATTTCCGACCTCCACGCGGGCGAAGCCGCTGGCAAAAGCTAGTAAGAAATAAAAGTATAGTTTAAAAAATAGTAGAAACACACGCTTTTACAAATGCACGTAAAAACCAAAAACTTAATCGTGGTCAAAGTTTATTACAAGACCTTTCTAACAAGTCCAAACACAGCTATGATACGATATTCCATCATGGAGTGACAGTGCCTATCTTCCAGCTTCATCATCAGACCTTAAAACCTAATCGTGGTCAAAGTCCATTACAAGATTTTTCTAACAAGTTCAAACACAGCTATGATACGATGTTCCATCATGAAGTTCCCGTTCATATCTTCCAACTCCATCATCAGATCAGTTTGACTGTACCATATTATTGTATTGTCATTAGAACTACATACAGCTGCTAATTTTCATGACGCTACGATCCTTGGAAGATGGTTAAATTAGTCACCTTAGATTCCATTACATAGTTACATACAGGTCGTCCTAATAAATGCGTGTTAAAAAGTGATCACAGAAAAAATTGGTTTGACTCATCAACATCATCATCTGCCTAGCCTTACCTAACTATCTTCGGGTCTGCTTCTACTCCAACCAGGTACTGATGAATACCAGTATTTTACCACAGCCCAGATTAGACTTGTAGCGGCATCTATACCGCCACATGCAAACTACGTATCACTTTGACGTCACGCAAAATCCTGCATCGCGCAAATAGAGTTTACCGCGCAACTAGCATATATACAACGTCCCAACATCAATCGTCGGACAGTTGCCCATCAGACACGACGCCCGTCTAGTCGGAGGTACTGTTCCTCATACTTCTAAACTGCCAAGTATCGAATGTCAGCGCAGTTTTCGTGCAACCTCATCAGCGTGACGTCATCGTTGTCACTACCTTAATCTATCGAGCGGGCTAGCCAGCACGGCTTCAACGGGTATCCTGACTACCAGCATACACCGGACGCACATTCCTGGTCATCATCACCTTCATCCTCAGCAGCAACCTTGGAACAGTACACCGCAGTATCAGCTGGCTTACATACAAGCGGAGCTCTAAACCCTCTCCAGCACGCGTAGCATGACCACCATAGGAAGAACTTTGTCTATTCTTGGTAGAATAGAGATAGAATTGTCATGCTACGCCAGCATTAAAACGGTCTTTTTTTCTGTCTTTAATCTTTCTACAATCTGTAATTTTGTCTATTTTTCCGTCGACAAAACCCATTTCTACTGTGGTCATGCTACGCGTGCTGGTCTACGCCATTACCATTAGTCAGCCTTAACCCAGCGCTGTACCACATCTGACGTTCTCAAGCATAACGCAGCGCCACCCCTACTCACTGGGGAATCTTCGCTGACAGTTCCGACTCACCGTGTACTTTTTTCAACAGGCTGAACAGACAATAAGTGACGTATCCGTGCAACTTCTCTCACCAGACAATCGCGATTGCCTGTTCAACCATGAGAGACCAGAGTTTGCGCACCTCTGGCCGTTCCCTCGGTACTCCTACAGTGCCTGCGTCATGTACAGCAGAGCCTTCGTACAGGCAGAGGTGTGCAACTGCACCCATCATTTTATGCCGCAAATTGGTATGTTTTGTTTTTTTTAGGAATAACTCAACAATCGTCAGATAATTTTTATCTGTATAGATAAAAATTATCTGACGATTAGTTTTATTTATTTGTCTAGATATACATCTAGACAAATAAATAATTATTAAAAAGATAATTTTTAACTATACAGATAAAAATTGAAATGACTGTTGGGATTAACAGCTTTTCACTTAATGCATATGTAAGAAAGTATATACGATACTAAACTTTTTTTGGCTGTCTGTTTGTTTCGGCTAATCTCTTTTGACTGGACTTCACTGGCAGATAAATGCTGTTATAAGGAGTAAAATAGGCTACTTTGTCTGAGTAGCACGCCCCTGTGTGATAATTTTCGAACACCAAGCGGGTGTAGCCGCGGGCACAGCTAATCTAAAGAATAAGATTAAATAAGGCTGTATTTTATATAAAAATTAACAAAACGATTTTTTGCATCTGATTTAAGTTATCTGAAGATTGGAAAATCAGCTTTACGTTAACATAAAACCAGTCTGGTGGCATATAAAAGTATTTGTTTTAATCGAACTTGTTTACTTTTCAGGTAATATACCGAAATGTGACTTCGATGGTTTACTTTGCCTTCATAAAGCAAAAAGAGGTGAGTTAACTGTTCATTTATGGCATACTGAATAACCCACGACCACCAAACGTAGCTTCCTTCTGCCATGTATCGAAATGCCGTGACCTTCTGTTCTATGCATCTGTTATGTGCTAGGTAGGTACTTATTCACTACCGTTTTGGCTATAATAGTTTAGTTTTATACCATTAACTTTATGAAGTTATGAACAACGTTACAGGAAAAAAAAATTCTCGCGATTGTAATCCTACGGCGGAGATTCAGTGCAACTGGTACAACGCCATCTATCGAGTTTAAGTATAAACTGGCGGAGAAAAATAGTTTGTGAAGTATAATTTAAAAAGTCTACAAGTACTATGTAAAACAGCTTATCTGTTTCATATTCAGAATACAAAAAAAAAAAATAATTTCACAAAATGACAATATGTAAAGCTCTACAAACTATTTGCAAGATATGTACATAGGATTTTTTTATTTATAATGCAATACATTTTCCTACATAGCTGAGCTCTTCTTTGTAGAACGCCATCTAAGTAGGTTAAGGTAAACTGTCTTCTTTCAGATGATTTGAGCACCGACCACTACCACTGTCCAATGGCTTGTGAAGAAGTAGTGTACGAAGACATCCACGTTTCTTGTCCGTGAGTTAAAATCGAATAAATAGAGGAGAAAAATAACAAATCTCAAAATGACTCGTATCAGTAAGCCGTATGTTCTTGGTTTCAAAACTAGTATAAGAGCTCTTACACACGAGCGACTTGTTGCCAACGGGAAAGGTAACTGCTGCCGTCACGATACGTGTCGCCGGCAGCCGGCGACATGCCATCTTCAAATATCAGCGTAATCATCGCGTGTCGACGACTGCAGCTACCTCCGCCGTTGGCAACATACCAACGTGCGTAAGAGCTATGGTCATCTCGCATTCTGTTGAAACTCCCAACTACGTTAGACCAGCTCCAGGTTAAAGAGTTACCACCAACCTAATTTACTTTTTCTTGTAGTCGTCAATCAAGCAATGTGCCCGAGGAACTCTTACGTCGAGGCACCCGTGGTAGCATGCGCCTGGGCAGCCATCCAACTCTGAGAGTACGTCGTCAAGCTATCAGAGAATTGCTTGGACTTGTTGGTAAGTTAGCTAGATAGAAAGCAGGACTTCAGAAATAAGTGAACTAAAGTCGAAACTTTCACGTTTATAGTATACTCACTTATCGGCGACTTTGCCCATATTATAACCTTTCTCTTGAATCACTCTGTCTATTGATGAAAACCTCATTAAAATCCGTTGCGTAGTTTAAAAGATCTAAACGAACAGATGCAGAAATCGACTTAGTTTTATACTTTGTAAGGAACATAAAGAAGTAGAATTTTACACTTAAACCTTTCGGAGTAAATGTTATAAACGAAGGTGAAACTCATATTGAAATTAATTGTGTAGGTAAGCGGTCACAAGGATAAATGAAAGCGACACTGTTTTATAATATGTCTAGATACATATGATTTACGAAATGGTAATCTATTTAACAAAAATGCATTTATATTCCTTGTAGATTGTTCCCACACTCTGATAGACGATTAACTAAACCCCTCTTTGGTTTGTTACCAGGCTGATAGAGATACGGTAGGCTGGTTTGTGTAAAAGTTGTATGATTGGACGAATTGGTGAAAGGGCATAACATCAAACTTATTTATTTCAGTGGATGTCGGTGGCGTCATAGGGGTGTTCTTTGGTGCATCCATCCTCAGTTTCATAGAAATCATTTATATACTGTTTTTACGCAGATATACATAACTTATATTGACGAATATTGAGGTGAGTTAGTTGTTACTGGGTGAGATAACTACTCGAGAATCTCAAGGGCAGGAAGGACTCACACTGGACGTGTGAGTCCTTCCTGCCGTTGAGATTCTCACGTTATTTGAGGTCGCCACAACACGTTTTATTCTTCCATTATATCCAGTCAACTGTCTAGTTATCATTCACTCCGTTCTGTTTCATATCACTACGAAGTGACCAGACTTTAAGACCTCTGAATGCTAACAAACTTTTGCGTGGGTATTGCCTTAAGTTATGAGATTTTTTTTTATTAAAAAAATTGCCTTAGAAGCACTTCTTGTCTAATCCAGTTGTAACAGCATGGAATAGGGTCCTGGAAAATGTTGTGAACGGCTACTGAACTGTTGTGAGGGCTAGGGATACTGAACTGCGTCAAGAATCGAATATTCAGGTAAAATATCTACAATCTTTTTGATACATACACATCAGCTAATAAGCTTGTCTAACCAAATAATAAATAGTAATAATTCCTTACACAATCTGTCACTCCTCCCTTTTGCCTTTCTCTCCCTCAAGTGCGAGTCCTCTTATGAGCATAATTATTCACAATTTCATGAAAATGATTGTTTATTATGAATCATAAAAGCAAATCAGACCCAAACAGATACAAGTCACTTCAATGAACCTAGATTTTGTTCAAAACTGATTTGTCAATACTTTTTGCTTGTTTTCTTTTCCAAGATATTGGCAACTAGCTACACAATGTTTTTTTATCTGTGTGTTTGAAATTAGACATGGGAGAAAACTTGAAATCCGAAAGTGTACTTCAAGAAAGAGTTGACGAAGAGAATTTTAAGTGACAAAATGACATTTGTAAAACAGTCATGTTCAAAATTAGTATTCAATTTTTTTCCAATTCTCACAAATAATCAGATACAATGGCTCTTAAATTATTAGTGGCTTTATGTTTAGTGCAAGTTGTAATTATAAATGCTATAGATGATCAATTTCATAAACTTGACCCAGAAGTAGAGGGATTACTGAGAAACTTAACTAGGCAAGGGCCAGGTACGTATTTATACACGTTTTTGATGATGTAGTAATCACCTTTGGTATCACTTCTAAACTCACTACACAAAGTTTTATGCTCTTATCCTTTCTTAGATTCCCCTTAAAAACATTATCTTCCATAACAAACATGTTTCTGTTTAACGATTGACAAGTTTGTATTTAAATAGTCTCGCACCATATTTCATGGATCTTCCAGCACGTTTTTTATATTTATTTATTAAACAAGGAGAAAGGACATATATTTACTGAGATACCCAGTAACTGGGTTGTGGAGATCTGATAGGTAGTCGCTCCATGTAAAATACTGGTACTCAGCTGCATCCGGTTAGAACAACATAGTTGGGAAAAGGTTGATGGAGGATAGAAGTATGGTTGAGGATGATTATAATATTTACAGAGATAGTTACAGTAGGTATTCACGAGTTTTTAATATTGTGTAAGTATATCACTTATATGCATGCACTTGCACAACCTTCAAAATAGTTATCTTTGTCAATAGTTAGCATATGTGCCATGAATGGTAGAGACATCTTTCATAATTATACTAGTCCTTTTGTAAACTAGACAGTCTACAAAACTACTGATTTAATCTAAAAAAACTGTCGATACTCTATAAAATTTCTGATTGATATTAATAGCTATGTGACGGTCTTCAAAAGAAATTCCACATTCATTTAAAAATGCTGGTGTTATTTTCGGTAACAACTTTATTTTGTTTAGCCAAGTCTTCTCAAACCGGCATTTCGCACAAAGGGGATTAGTCGAGATATACACGGACATATCAAGATCACGTTGGGATTATTTCACACACTAGATTTTCAATGCTTGATTCAACTAGGTGTTGAGTTGAAAATCAACGAAGAAATCCTGCCGCGATTTTATTGGGCCCGGGTGTATGCAGACTTAAAAAAAATTGGCCAAGTGCGAGTCAGACTCGCGCACCAAGGGTTCCGTACAAACCTGTAGGTATCCTCGGTTTATGCATAAGGTTTATGTTCATGAAATTAAATATTTTTATTTTTATATTTGACTTGATTGAATGAAAGTTAAATTGCGGTTTACGATTTATGACGTATTAAAAAAAAAACTACTAACTGGATCTCGTTCAAACCAATTCTCGGTGGAAGTTTATATGGTTGTGTACATCATATATTTTTTTTAGTTTTATCATTCTCTTATTTTAGAAGTAACGGGGGGGGGGGACTACTCACATTTTACCACTTTGGAAGTGTCTCTCGCGCAAACTATTCAGTTTAGAAAAAAATGATATTTGGAACCTGAATACCATTTTTGAAGACCTATTCATAGATACCCCACGTTCGGGTTTGATGATTTTTTTTTTTTGAGTTTCAGTTCTAAGTAGGGGAACCCCAAAATTTATTGTTTTTTTTTTTCTATTTTAGTGTAAAAATCTTAATGCAGTTTACAGAATACATCTTCCTACCAAGTTTCAACAGCATGATCTTATAGTTTCGGAGAAAAGTACACACCATATGAGAAAAAAAAATCATCAAACCCATACGTGTGGGACGTATGGGTTTGATGAAATTTTTTTTTGAGTTTCAGTTCTAAGTATGGGGACCCCAAAATTTATTGTTTTTTTTTCTATTTCAGTGTGAAAATCTTAATGCGGTTCACAGAATACATCTACTTACCAAGTTTCAACAGCATAGCTCTTATAGTTTCGGAGAAAAGTGGCTGTGACAGGCAGACAGACAGACATGACGAATCTATTAGGGTTCCGTTTTTTGCCATTTGGCAACGGAACCCCAAAAAGGACGGACGGAAGGCTAGTCGACGTTATAAATAAATTAAGATGAAACCGTTACTTAACAGGTAACTCGGCGAACTGCGACGTGACTGTTTGCAATGCGCCCTGCCCGGGTGCGTACCCACCGTTGCGCTGCCCTCCAAATATCCCGCCATGCCACTTCGGATGCGCCTGCTACAGCGATTGCGAAACGAGGACGGTGACCTGCTTCGAGACCAGACACTGCCATCAGGTTGGACGGTTCTTCACTGCCCGCAGAAGGGCGAAAATGTCATAAGATACTATTATTACTTTATGACGGCAGTTTGTATAAATATGTTTGTCTTATTCTACTTCATCATTATTATTATCAACAGAATCGTTTAGGACTGGTTTCTGACGTGGTGTGGTGGTGTTACTAAAATTATTGTCATTCCTCCATTTCTAGGCCTTTATTTAATGTAATTGATACGTCTAAAGCTTTTGTACACTGAAAATATTTCATAAATTAAGATTTTTACTCATATGGTGTGTAGTTAATCGTTCACTGTTTATATGCACCCGGTCTTGGGTAAGCCTCTGGGTAGGTCCATTATCAATTGTAAGTTCAGCACTTTTTCTTCTGTTCTGGGATCTTTGTATTCAATTAGATTGTGGCTTTTGGCGGTTTCTCTCTAAGTATCTGTCGTTCGGATGAATGCATTTTTTTAAGTCAGTTTTTAAGACTTGACTCATTTAGCTCTTTTATGAGGCTGGCTTTTAGGCCTCTAGTACTTCAAGAGCCTTTGAGCTCGAGACTTGAAGGTAACTTTATATCAGTCTCTTTATAATATTTTCAAAATAATTGAGACTTTGAAATATTAAACCTGCAAGTCTTCTTGGAAAAAGGTCTAACTTTACGCTCTTGGTTGTGTTGTGGGTTCTGGTTAAATTTTGCCCAAAACTGGCAGTTTTGTGAAGGTTTTGGAACGATAACGTCTTAAAAAAGGCTATAAGTTTTAAATAAGGCTTAAGTCTTTTAATTACTTACCTTTTGAATACTTTTACCATCATCCCAGCTCAAACAAAGGCGGACATTTTTAGGGCTAATGGCTCGAGTTTTTGTAGAGACTTTTGCCCGCGATTATTGTATGAGTCTTTAAAAAAAAATGCACAATACCAGCAGATCCTGCACCAAAGTAACTGAATGATTATAAAGGAAATAGTTATTTTATATTAATTTCTTGTTCATCATTATAAATAATACCTAGTTTAATCAGACTGCCGCGATTACAAAGCTTATGCTTACTTGCCGTGCTTTATAATAATTCACTAGGAGTTCCCATTATTTGTCTGCAAACATATGTACATAAGATTATCTGACAATATGACTTACCCACCTGCTTAGCTTTAATGACCTAAGTATTCATGGTTTTTAAGTCAGTTAAATTGTATAAAATGTTTTGTATTTTTTTAAACATGCCTTGGTAAATTCGTTGTTTTTGCGGCTTTATTTTTGTTTCTTCCTTCGTAAGAGTTAATGTTTTAATAAATGCTGGAAAATCTATATTTCGTTTTATTCATATTTAAATTGCGTGTCCTACTCCCTACTATTTCCAGTAGAATGATAGTCCAAGTTTGACATGACGATATAACACAACGTTATACCCGTTGATCAATGGCAGGAGCTTACTCGGAACCGTGAAAGGTGATGCACTTCAATTCCTAAAGCAGCTGAACGCTTTGAAACGAATCGTCTTGGATTTAGACACAAGAAGCGCCAAATACGAAAAAGTCATCCAAAGCCTTCATACACTTATACGTATAACGATGTTGGTCAGCTTATCTGCACATGGTGTGACCGGGTTTTCAAGACCAAATTTGGTTTTGCCAGCCATCGAAGAGATCACGAAAGGAGAGAGAAATAGTCTGGGTCGCTGTCACCGGACACTGAAAGAGGACTATTATATTAAACGTAGTCCGAGTAGCTCCTAGCCTCCGAACATTATAAATGAACTAGCTTCTGCCCGCGACTTCGTCCGCGTAAAATTTCTTGTTCCCCCAACCCTTCCCGACGCGTCGAATCGCCTACCCGTGTGATTTTCCCCGTTTTTGCAACATTTTTCATTACTGCTCTGCTCTCCTTGGTTGTAGCGTGATGTTATATAGCCTATAGCCTTTCTCGATAAATAGGCTATCCAACACCAAAAGAATTTTTCAATTCGGACCAGTTGTTTCTGAGATTAGCGCGTTCAATCAAACAAACAAACAAACTCTTCAGCTTTATAATATTATTAATAAATTAATAACTAGCTTCTGCCCGCGACTTCGTCCGTGTAAAATTTTTGGTCCCCTGACCCTTCCCGTCGCACACTGGTCCCAAATTAAAAAAAAGTGGACATTGATAGTAGACCGCTGATATTTTTTTTTATTGTTGATACAATGATAACAGATAAGGCAAAAAAATATTATTGTCCTACTTCAAATACTTTTCTGTAAAAAAAATATTTCTTTTTTTTTGTATGGGAGCGATTACATTTTACTCAATTTCTCAAAAACTTTAAGCGATGTCGAGATGGCAATCACATATGTTAGAAAACTAATAATTCTGAGTATTTGGCTCGAAGAAACTTATTGCTTATCTCTGCGTACTTTCGAGATAATAGTGACAGAAAATAACATTTTTTTTTAATGTTAATTTTTTGCTTTTTTTAAATCGTAGCCTTACTTTAGCACATAATTATAATGTATGCGTAATGTCAAATAAGTAAAAAGAGACTTCTCTGTAAAAGAGGTTATGGGGGCTCACTAATGACTGAAAAGCTATGACCTTTCTGAAGGAGTACTTTCATCAGTTCTAAAAAACAATCAAAATGAAGACATATTAAGCTGCAAACATACAGTTGAATATGTTCACAAACGATTCTGAAAAAATATTATGGTGAAAGATTAATATTTGGGTCTATATTCTCTTGAGAAATCTCTATTTCCTCGTTTTCCAACGAAAGCAATTCATTGTTCAAGATCAAAGCACTAGCCTCTGGAAACAACTGTTTATGTAAACGAGCAAACTTTGGTTTGATATGGCTGATGTAAGGATCTGAGCTAATTAGAAAGCTGTGGATAATGTCTAAATTAGTCTGAACTCTACCGATTTTTCTTGTATGTGCCATTCTAACATTCCGGAAATCTTTATTCCTCGCTTCGGAAGCTTCTTCGGAAAGCATGCCTATCGGAATAAAGGAGAAATTTTCACAAATATCAGCACCGTGTATCAACAATTTATGGACACTTGAAGGCTTGAAGCCATGGATATAAGTTTACATATAGCATTGCTGTTTCTTTACAATATTCCCTAAACAAGTTGGTATTAATAAGTTGACCAGATGAAATTGTTTGTAAAATGACTGCAAATCTCTTGATTAGATCAGGGTGGATACCCGTTATTTCAGCAGATACTTCATAATTTTCAAAAAACCTTCTTGCCGTGTTACCGTCATTGGTTGTACCAAATCCCTGTTTTACTATGTCAATTAACAAACCAGTTCTTTCCCGGAATTCTTCTTGTGTCAAATTCTTTTTAATTTCTTTTAACAATTTATCTTCTTTTCGTGCAGCCCACTTTTTGAAGTCTAAGTTGTACGAAATGTGTAAAATACATTCCATACGTCTTATCCACATATGAAGCGAAGACAGACCATATTTATACATATCTTCTCTGATGAGTCTTTTGGATACAAAGTCCAAGTCATTCATTTTGCTAGGTGGGGTATTGCAAATATTACAAACAGCTGCAGAAGAAGTATTGGAAATCACAGTAGAAATTTTCCCATCAATCATAGTCATGTACAAATCATGTTTAATATCAAAATTATCTACAATTGTGGGAACAAGATTACGAATTTCTTCCTCTAAGGATGCACTTTCCTTCTTTATCAATTCATTTGTTTCTTTTGCAAATAAAAAGCCAATTGGACGACAATATTTTGTTGAAGAGGGAGCAGGATTTTGCCACAAGATAGTACCACTCTCTTCTTCCAAACGAAGCGGAACCAAACTAATCATGAAAACTGAAGAATCGTCAATTTTAGTGTCGGAGTGTGACTTTTGTTTATAATTACTTTGAGAAGATGACCCGTCAAAACCCCATTTGCTTATTAGTTTTAGCGATTTTTTGTCGGCAGAGTTGTGCTGAATTGTTTTTAATATCCTATTAGTTGTCAAATCTAGAAGCGATTGAAGTCTTATCTTAGCATCAGATTCAGTTACAGTTATGTCTGACTCTGGAGGATAACAATTTTTTTTAGCTTCCAGGAGCTTTTGATAGGATGGAAGACCATACATTTTCTCTGAAGCAAGAATAGTTCTTAAATTTCGATATTGCCATTTTGACAAATTTGTTGAGGTGTAAAGCGCTAACGTTTTATCATCTGGTAAACACGGTTTGTCAGTCTTTTTAGCGAATAGTACATCATGTACCATCTCACATTTTTCCTTGTTTTGGCTGAGTTCGTTTAATATAGCTGCTAATTTTGTTTTTTTAGAGTCTTTTAATTTGGCACATAAAGCATAAACTAATTCCTCCTCTGTGTGATCTAGAAGTGTTAGAGAACGCCTTTTCTTCTGTTTATCAGATATATCAACAAATGGTTTTTTACTTGTACCATAACTTAATTGATGAGTATCCACTTGCGTTTCGAAATTTGGAATTACTTCCTCGGCAACTTTAAAAATGCTGCTTAAATCGATATTTTGACATTTTGGCCAAACTATTTGGGATTGTAACCAGTCTGAATTTTTGTTAAGAAAGGTCTTTTGAGCTCTACTGGAAGCAGACCATCTTTTTGAGATATTGCTTGAAAAATTACGACAAAATAATTTAATATTACTCAAATCTTCGGAAGACAATTCAACACATATACGTTCAATAAGGGCATTAAATAAAAATTCGACATTTTTAAAACCACCTCCTGTTTTAAGAACAACGTATAAGTCTAAGTTGGTGACAAATGCGGACATATTATAATTTTAAGGAAAATTGAAAACAAATTAGAATCAAAGATATCAAAGACAAAGTGACTTTGATTTTAACAAAAAAAATTACGAAAACAAATTCGACGAAAGAAAGACAAACAAAAATTATTTGATTTTAAAATCCAAAGATTCAAAATACAACAATAACAAAACAAACAAACAACAAGCATTTCTTCAAGCGCACAGAAAAAATAAGGACACGTCTTATCGCAACCACATTTAGTTGTACACTGAGTGAGGTGTACGCGCGCGATTCGTGACCGTATTACGTTACGTCATGAGAGGCGGCCATCTTGTTATCCGGGCAAACTCGCGTCGAAGCTCCATTTTGCTGGCCAGCGGACCTATTGCGATATGAGTAAGGCTATGATTAAAAAAAAGCGAACAATTAACATTAAAAAAAATTGTTATTTTCTGTCACTATTATCTCGAAAGTACGCAGAGATAAGCAATAAGTTTCTTCGAGCCAAATACTCAGAATTATTAGTTTTCTAACATATGTGAATGCCATCTCGACATCGCTTAAGGTTTTTGAGAAATTGAGTAAAATGAAATCACTCCCATACAAAAAAAAAGAAATATTTTTTATAGAGAAAAGTATTTGAAGTAGGACAATAATATTTTTTTGCCTTATCTGTTATCATTATATCAACAATAAAAAAAAATATCAGCGGTCTACTATCAATGTCCACTTTTTTTTAATTTGGTACCAGTGTGCGTCGCATCGATTTGTCTGCTAGTTTTCGTCCATTTTTCGTTGCTGCTCGCTCCTTCTGAGTTATAGTGAGCCAACCTTAAAAGATAGACATATGCTCTCGCAGACTTTTTTTTAGAACTTTTTAAAAGGTCTTTTTATTCCGTCATACATGATTTTTGCGTTACTTTAACCGTTTACGCAGCGCACGCAACGAAAACTCTCAAAAGGAATAAATTTTCCCCGTTTTTGCAACATTTTTCATTACTGCTCCGCTCCTCTTAGTTGTAGCGTGATGTTATATAGCCTCCCTCGATAAATAGGCTACCCAATTCAAAAATATTTTTTCAATTCGGACCAGTAGTTCCTGAGATTAGCGCGTTCAATCAAACAAACAAACAAACTCTTCAGCTTTATAATATTATTAGTATAGATAGTATAGATAATAAATACCACTTGGCTCAGGATAGAGTTGAGTGGGAAAAGGAAAGGGAGGCCTTTGCCCTGCAGTAGGAAAATACATCATCATCATCATCATCATTTCAGCCGTAAGACGTCCACTGTTGGACTTAGGCCTCTCCCAGTTTGGGGGGCTTTGCCATAATCGCCACGCTTGGCAGGCGGGTTGGCGATCGCAGTAAGGTGGTAAAATGCATAGAGAACGCTGCTGCCCATTCTCTAGTAAGTCCCTTAGTCGCCTTTTACGACACCCACGGGAAGAAATGGGGTGGTGTTATTCTTTACGTTCGGCACCACACGGTACGGAAAATACAGGCTGATTATAATTATAATATACTAGATTCTGGCCGCGACTTCGTCCGCGTCAAATTTTTGCTCCCCTGACCCTTCCCGGAATTGTCTGCCAGTTTTCGAAGATTTTTCGTTGCTGTTCCTCTCTTTTTGATTGTAGCGTGATGTTATGTAGCCTTCTCAATAAATAGGCTACCCAACAAAAAAAGATTTGTTTAATTCCGATCAGTAGTTCCTGAGATTAGTTCGCGTTCCACCCCCCATTATAGGGAAGTGGGGGGTTAGGAAGAGACAAAAAGCAGCCTATGTCACTCTCCATTCCTTCAACTATCTCCGATTAAAAAATTACGTCACTTCGTCGCTCCGTTTTGCCGTGAAAGACGGACAAACAGACACACACACTTTCACATTTATAATATTAAGTATGGATGTTGGAAAATATTCAAAGCTTTTACTTTTTCATAGCGTGTTTAATGTCTCATAATTCACTTCCCTTTCTCTGAGTTCCTTGTTCAAGATTTCAACAGTTATGATTAAATAAAGAGTAGGTCGGTAGGGGCTAATTTGCAAAGGCGTCCTTTTCAATTTGAGTTGAGACTCATTCAGACTAACTTACATCTTGTAAAACTTTACCGAAAGGCTTTACTTAGAGTGAGTTGCACTAAGTTTAATCATAACCAATGCCTTGGTTCTGTCAAATCTCCGGCTAGGGGCCATATCCGTAAATTACATCACACAAATTTCATGATTTTTTGACCCCCACTCCCGTCCTTGTCACAACCGGTCACATTTGTGACACGGGGGCAGAGATTTGACTGCTGACAAGGCACTGGTTATGGGTAAAGGTAGTTGGTGCAACTCACTCTAAAACTTCCTGGAGTGCTGAGAATCCGTTTTTGTGCGGTTTCTTGGCTGTGAGTGGCAAAGGATTCTAGAGTTATGCAAACGTTAATTCTCATAATAGCATGGGACCATGTCCACAAATTTACAAGAGTTGTTAAGGCTATTGTGAGTTTTTGATAGATTTGGCATCTGCATCGTTTCAGTATCGGCAGATGATTAACAAAATATCAATTCAAATAAATATTTAATGTATGCAACTTATATTTCTCCTGCCAATATTCCTATTTAGTTGGGGTCGGCACGAAACTGTATTTTTCTTATATTACTTCTCTATTAGTTATCATCTCGGTAGTCTACCCGCCTTTCTATCCGTATCATATTTCACATAGCCCATCCATCGTTGTATTTGGTCTTTCCTTATTTATCTACCCGTTTTCACTCACAATTCATACTGAAAACTTTACCGACGCGTGTTCCTCCATAATATGACAACCGATTTCCGCACGTTCACCGGTGTCACTTGTCAGCTGTATAGATTTTCAATGTCCATTGTGCTAAAATGTATTATGGGAAAGCTGATTTATCAAACAAATTCTGCATTGGAAATTGCTGCAAGCTGTAATGTTAGAATAAAACTTTTGTGAGTGTATTAAGCAGATAATCAGGTGCAATTTCACGTTTGGTGTAAGAATATTCTCTTTATATTCAATTCCAGATTTCTCATTAACGCTCGGAAATTAAACTCACTTCCTTACCGTCTGAACTTAATTCATTGCCTTAAATGTTTTTGGGTAATCTGTATGATCTTCAGAATATACTTTTGCCTCATTTGGGACACGTAAGTTGCCGACTTTACCCATTTTGTTTCTTCTCAAACGTGATTTCAATGCAGACTTTAATTATTCTATTTTAAAATCTAACTTCGTTCAGAATGCAATGCTACATCTCGTTGTCAGACAGAAATATAAATTGCGGGAATGCGAATGCGACAGAGTATTGAAAGTAGTACATATCCAAAACGCTAACATATTGTCGTTTCCCATTTAAAGTATTGAATCCTAATTCAGAAATTCTATTCTATCCGATCCTATCTTGCATGTGATATATGTAATTATTATGTGTTTAATATTGAATTATGGAATTTAGTAAATGATTTTTATTATAAACTTATTTTTGTATAAGTCAAACACTGATTTGACTCAGCTGTCACTTTTCAAATCATAGTTGGTTGTTAACGGGTATAAAAGGCCGGAGCGACAGTGAAACAGTCAGTCAATTCATGAAACGCATCTCCAAGCGTTTCTTCGATAGGGCCGCAACCCACCGCAACCCTCTGGTTGTCGCGGCAGCCAATTACATCCCCTCCCGCATTAGTAAGACCCGCCGTCCGCGGCACATTCTAACCGATCCTGATGACCCCATTACCCTCCTCCAGGAGAGCAATAGGGCCACCAGTACTTTACTTAAACCGAAACGTCCGTCATACCGACCTCGCCGCCGAGGTCCGTCGTCGCGACACTCCCGACTAGCCAATAGTCCCCCCCGACCCTTGCATGAGCCAGCCCGCGTCGCTGAGCCTATAGTATCAAATTCGTCCCTAATTAATGACCACTCAGATCCAGCCTGTCCCTTGCTGATCCCCCCCACCAGTGACTCCCTAAGCCGAGGTCCGAACCCCACCGGGGGTGCCCTTAGGTCTTAGTCGCTTAGTTTGTAGTTTTTTCCTAGTTTGTAAGCCCCTGGCTGGAGGCCTTAGATTCGCGTCTAAAGTCATTCGCAGGGAAAGCCCGTTTAAGTAGTGAAAGCCTTCGGGCTAACTACGAGATGTCATTGTCAAAAAAAAAAAAAAATGAAACAGTCAGTTGCTTGTTGGATGTTCAGTTGGTTAGTTCTAGTGCTGTTGTTGTGTGGAAAGGATCGGCCAGAGGTCACGTAAGTTAAGTAATTGATATTATATCCTAATTGTTGCCTATTATGACAATGTTGTTGTACTGTTTATAGTGTTGCCAATATTGCTAATGTTTTAAATCATATAAATGGAATATTCATATTCTTTTACCAGATATTATTGTTATATTTTGATTATATTGATATTATTCTGAGTTCTCTTGGACAATGGTCGAAGAGATAGAATTAATGTATTTAAGATAATGATAATGTTTGGCAATGTAAGAAATGTGTTGATATAATACTTCAATACTGTTTCCATGGAGTTTCTTGTCCTTCTTCTCCATGAAGACCTAGTTTTGGAACGGACGACTAGCTTTCTGATTAATTACTGACAAGCCTAATTGAAATAAATGTCTAGTCTTGTCTTTCTGTGCTTTACTTATTGCAACCCTTTCCTATACACAGTAAATAAGCCGTTACCATTCTGACATTCAAAGCTTGATAATTAGTATATACATATACACTTATAGTTATATAAGTTTAAGTTTAAGCAAATAAATATTTTCTTATCTACACATTTTTACTGCATTAGCAAAAAAGAGTAACTAAACAAAAAAGGGAAACCTAACTATGGTTTTAATATAAACATTAATCTATACATCTATACAAATAAATAAAACTGAAGTGTCTGTTTGTAATTCCAAATTAACAGCTTTTCACTAAATGCATAATTATGAAAGTAAATACGGTACTTACACCAAAAAATCATTTTTTTTTAAACATTTGTCTGCCTGTCTGTTTGTTCCGGCTAATCTCTGAAATGGCTGGACCGATTTTGACGGGATTTTTATTGGCAGGTAGCTGATGTAATAAGGAGTAACTTAGGCTACTTTTATTTTATAAAAATCGTTTATTTTAGAAAAATACCTGCGTTAATTTCCGACATCCACGCAGTCGAAGCCGCGGGCAAAAGCTAGTAAACAATAAAAATCATACAATTGTCTTCCTATCTACTATAGTGTTAACGTGCTTCCTACTCATGTGTAACCGTTATAGACTTCATATTTTCAATATAACCATTCTTTCGTGAATTTTAGACTTTTATTTGGTAGAATAATACCTACCACAATAAACAGATGATATGGTTAGGAAGAAAGTGAGTACTGAGATGTCAATTAATAGAGAAGTATCGAAGAAAAAGACATAGTGCGCGGCCCCCCCGGGCCAAGACAAAGATGAATCTAATGCGACAAACAAACAAAATACCTGCATTCAATTTGAGAACCTGGCATATGCAATTGTACTGTTTGAATTCGCTGAAAAGCACTCAACACTCCTTCAACCAGTTCATATACATAATCCGAAACACAGGTAAGTAGATTTACCTACGACTGGCTACGACTGATCCGTACGGTTCCATGAATTTCAGTGCGTGTGACTACAATACTTTGAAATTCAAATTCTCTCTGCTCGCATGTGTGCCTCCCGATTTTACTCGATTACCGGATTCCAGTGAGAACGCTTTTGACGCGAGCACTATTGGAATTTATTTTCTAGACTTTTATGGATTTCGTGATTGGATGGAGTTTTGAAATAATGTTATACCTAAAGGACATCCCTATTGTATTGGATTGGTCTACTGTAATCCTTTTGAAGGCTCCATGCCCAAAGTGGTTTTTTTTTTGTTTTCTTTCTTTCTCAGTAAGTTGTAATCATGACAGATTGAATAATTTATGCGGCCTACCTCGAAGTCCTTTCTTTGGTGTTTTTTTCGTCGAATCGTTGAGCTACTTAAGTTCTGAGTTGAGCTGCTCGATTACTGTGTAGTAGACAGGCCCACTCAATCTGTGTGATTCTTTCATCAGTAGACTATTTCAGACGACAATCTACATAATCTACCAAGATTATGTCTGGACTTTAAAAGCGACTGCGACTAAGTTTGTTTCGGTATTTCGTCTCTGAGACGTCAGATAGGAAACACCCACCTCATGTAGTTTTAAAAATAGGACTGACGTGTGAAAGTGTATGTTAAAATCTACTTATAGATAAAATAATTTATCATGTATCATAGGGTGTCAACGGGACCCTCTAACTAAAGGCTCCGGTGTCTGTTTGTCCGTCCATCCGTCTGTCACTGGGCTGTTTTTTTTAACTGTAATAGGTAGATACTTTAACTTTCCACAGAGTATAAACTACTATGGCCACTATAACAACAAATAATGTTTATTAGAGTTTAAAATGTGAGAGATAAAATACGTTTCTTCTATTGGGACCCTCATACACACGACTCGGTTAGATTATTTGATGAAACATTCATTAATGTGCAGTGCAGTGCGATGCGCGGTCAAATACGGACGTGTATCCACTGTGCACGGAGCGAATTTTATTCACGTGTAGCGCGGCCATAGCCGCTGCCCGTACTGTCACTATGAGTTCCAAACCACTCATAGTCAATGAATTGCTGGCTTTCCTAGTCCATGCCATCGACTACATGGACGAGGTGAGCATTCTGCAGATATGCCGGTCCAATTTCAAGGAGGACGAGATCAGCAGTGGTAAACTGTTACTGTTCCAGTCACTTGGAAAACTGGACCAGATGCCGTCTCGCCGCAGAGATGGCACTGAAAAGAGTGTTCAAGACATTGTGGACATGTTGAAGAAGACCGACCCGGACGACGTGCCAGATTTCGTGGCGAAGGAGCTGGGTAAGCTGCCTCCCGTCACATTCGATCACGTAGATGTAACACGGCTGCTAAAGGACATCACTACGTTGAAAGTGGAGATGACCAAAATGCAGTCCCGAATGGAGGTTACGGAAAAAACAAATACTGAACTACGAGCGGAAATAGCATTATTGCGCAAAGTGGGTTCAGTAATTGGGTCACCTGAGGCCTCTAAGGTGAACACACGTCGAGCGGCGCATAATGCATCTATCGGCAGTATTGCATCGGCGAACACAAGTGCGTCACCAGCTGATAATGCTGACCAAGCGCCGCCCGCCGCCGCCGTCGCCCGCGCCACAACACCGGCTGCGGAAACGTCGCACGTAGGTACGTCGACCCCTAAGCGTGCCTACGCTGCTATTGTCACCACCGGCGAATCAGGTGTGTCGCAGTCTAAGCGACCAACTGTAATAGGGGAAAAACAGAAGAAGGGTGCCAAACCTGCCCTGGCTGCGGTCCGTAGCTCCTTGCCGAGAACGGGCCAAGTTGATGAAGAGGGTTTCACGAAAGTGGAAAGGAAGAAGAAGAAGAAGCCCTGTTCACGAAACCAGTATGGTACCGCTCCGAGTGGACCCAACATGCTGCTGCGCCCTGCTGTACCTACGACGCAGCTGTACATTTCACGCCTGCACTACTCCACGACGATTGAGGAAGTGGTGCAGTATTTGAAAGTGAAGACCAACTGGACTCTGAGGGTCGAAAGGTTGGAGTCGCGCCACAACATCAACTTTAAGTCGTTCGTGGTACGAGTTCCAACCGACCATCTACAGACCTACTTAAGAGAGGACTTTTGGCCGAAAGGTGTCGTGTTTCGACGCTTCCGAGGACGGTTACGCGACACCACGCAGCGGAACACGACGCCGTCTTCATTACGTGTTTAGAGACAGTTTTAGTTTAGTTTAGTTTTATAGAATATGTATTAGTTTATAGTTATTGATTTTATATTATTTATGTGTTGTTTTTATGGGCCTTAGTAGCCTGAAATAAAGGATTGTATTGTATTGTATTGTATTAATAATTTGAGAGATTACAGTGAACATTTGGATAAAACAAAACTTATGTTAAAGTGTTAGATATCTTACGCTGCCATATGCGCGCCGTTGCCGCTTTTATAGGTCAGTATATAAGCACAGAATAACTCGTGATTTACGTTTTCTCGTAATTTTACGCAATCTACTTGGTTTTTTTTTGTTTTGCATTATTTTAAAAAATAAATAACGTACGTGCTTAAGTGTATCAATTTGTATTAACCGTTGTACTTCCTATTTCAAGAGCAATGGTGGCCCAGTAGTAACGGTCGTGACTTACGGGTGTCGTGGGTTCGCACTCAAACGGGCACTTTTACTTTGTGTACATTATTTCATCACCACTGCTCACAAAACGGTGAAGGAAAACATCATGAGGGAAAACATCTACCAAATCGTAAGTCGGAGCTAATACCACTGTTATTTGCGTACTACACTTAGCCATTACTATTAATGGCTTTTTTGAGGTTTCAACAACATTCATCGCATTATTAACGTTTGTTGAGCAGACAAATTTTTCGAATATATGAATTTAGATTAGCAATATCATTCAAAATGGTTCAGATTGTGGTTGATAGTGTGTTGCACAATTAGTTTGCTGTTCATACACACATACTAGTTGAAAGTACTACGCACCGGACCTTTCTGAAGAACATCACCAATAAGGTCACTATAATATACGTATGTCCTTCTAGAACGTCCCCTCCCGGAGTCCACACACATCTGACTTGTAAATCCCTTTCACTTAAGCTTGAGTACTCTTTTCAACTTTTGTCAATAAACACATCTTTTAAACCGCACTGTTGCCTTATCACATCATTCCATACAATGTTTTAAAATCATATTTTATTCCAAAATGCCACATTTTGCAGCAGCACTGGCGTACCCATGAATCTACTGTAGTACGCTTAGGTAGCTATTTACGCCTTCTGTGAAGTGAAAGTAGAAAGCACGAATTTCCTTCAAACTTAGCGGAAACATATCTTGAGCTCTGAGGAACTACCCTCAGAGCTCAAGGTATGCTTTTCGCTATTATGAGGTACTTCCACTAGGGGAAATATATGATCTTTTATGTCTATGTCAAACCGTTTATTATATATCAGATCGTTATTTCAATGGGTTTTTCTGAAAGTACGGTACGGGTAATAACTAGCTTTTGCGCTTGGAGATAGGAAATTATTCCACGGACACGTACTATCGAGATGAAAATATCCTACTATGAGTTAATCCAGGTTATAAACTATCTGTTTGCTAAATTTCGTGCAAATCTGTTCAACCATTATTGAGTGATTGAGTTTCAAACATCCAAACATCTACATACAAATCCAAATATTAATAGGAAGTATGTTAGTTATTAAAGATCCGTTTAAGAAAATTATGACTCATTTAGAATGACTTAAAAGGTAAAAAAATCACGTTTGTTGTATGGGAGCCCCCTTAAATATTTATTTTATTCTGTTTTTTACTATTTGTTGCTATAGTGGCAATAGAAATACATGATCTGTGAAAATTCCAGCTGTCTAACTATCAAGGTTCATGAGATACAGTGTGGTGACAGACGGACTGACGCACACTTTGGGTACGGAACCCAAAAAATTACGAAATGAGAATTGGATTAAAATTAAATAAGTTTCTTTGATTTATATTCAACTAGCTTTTCCAAAAAATACATAAGTATTAATAATACCTATAATTTCCCAACATTTTTGACATTAAATCTCGCTGAGATGAGATTACGACTTTGAACGTCTTAAATTGCGGGAATTGTCTTCTGTTAGCTGGTACATTTATTTAAAAATATTTAGAATATAAACCTTTCAGCACATTTTGACTTTGAATTATAATTATTGTGTACCAGTAGCTAAGGTTACTTTTCACAATTTTATGGCTCCCAATGGAGCCTAAAAATGATTTTTACTGCTTTTTAATGACCTGTTTATATGTGCTTGACCGCGTTCTATAATAATGATAAAACACATCAATATAAAAGCAGTCGAGCGTCATGGTTCTTAGATGTTCTTCAGCCAACCCATAAAACAGAGAGTGGTTTAGGTGAATACAATTCCTAACATTGTTTTTTTTATAATTGAACATGGAGACAAATATCTCAGTAAACTAATTGACGCTTGTGGTAGTTTTAAAAGATAGCGAGTAGACTGGCGCAAAAGCTAAACTATAACGTGACCACTCTTCTCGACACACTTTGTTCGTAGTTTCTGTACTGTCTGTATTAATATGGTGTTTTTGCCTCGGCCGGCTTCAGCTCGCCACATTGTTTCAGTGTGAGCTTGCCGATTGATCGAATCGTTTCACAAAACCGTCAAAACGATAAACACGGTTAAGAAAACTTTGTTAGGTCAATCAACTAATCCATCTATTAATCAATTACGAACTACAGGCGTGTAGTCGATAATTAATGATGCACTGCGAATATTTGATTACGAACAAAATGATTACCTACCTACTTACTAATTTTTTTAATTCAACATAATTTTGTAAATTATGCAAAAATGTAAATGTGTTATTGCTTTGATACTTGATACATGCATCTTTCGATAGCGGACTCCCGGCCACCGTAGGCGCGAACTTGCGGGTGGCGAGCAATGGGTAGCTCGCCGGTCCCCTAGCCTACCTCAAGAATTGGGCGATATAAAATGAAAATATTTTTTCAAATTCGACTTATAGAGAAACTTTCAGTGATTGGTGTGTTCATACAGACAAATAAAAAATGTACTCTACAGATTTTGAGATTGGTATCGTATGGTAAAGAATCGGCACGTAAAGCATCACCCCATTTCTTCCCGTGGGTGTCGTAAAAGGCGACTTAGGTACTAGAGAATGGGCAGCAGCGTTCTATATACATTTTAACATCATATTGCGATCGTCAATTCGCCTGCCAAGCGTGGCGATTATGGCAAAGCTCCCCAAATTTGGGAAGTCCCATGTCTAGCACCACTGCTAGACATGGGCCTTCCCAAATTTGGGAATTTGAAACGTCCACACGTTTTACGGCTGAAATGATGATAATGATATACACTAGCAATTGAAAAGGAAGGTACTGTCACACCATATTGAGCGATATGGAGGAACTTAATACGATAATACCATTAATTGCTTTTTACTTCGTCCGGGACTTGACAGTTTAAAAAAGCATCCATAAACTCTACTGTACTATCACAAAAAACACAACCAAATCCAATACCTCGATAAAACGATAAAATGGAAATCGTTTCACGGTATTTTTATTCGCTTCCAATTACGTACGCTGTATGAATTTTTATTTGATTTGAGTGTTGCTCGGACCATTTAAATTGCCGCATCGTTGGGTGCCTCCAACAAATTGTAGGATTTCCATATTGACGTATCAATATTAAATCAACCTAGTCTAAGGATTTTTATGAACACATGAAGTAATCCTACTACCCAGCTATCTTCGGTATTAATATTGTAATTGCGAAAGTAACTTTGTCTGTCGTAACGCTTTCACGACTAAACCACTGAACTAATTTTGATGAAATTTGGTACGGAGTAAGTTTTAACCCCAAGAAAGGGCATAGGCTACTTTTTATTCCGTGATTTTGTCTGCGTCCGCGATAACTTAAATTAACGCAGACGTAGTCGCGAGCAAAAGCTAGTAATATTATAGATGTGAAGTGTGTTTGTTAAAATGTTTGTGACTCAATCACGTAGAAACGTCCGAATGCATTGAATTTGGCACTCAGATAGTTTACATAAAAATCAAAATATTTTATTGCGCATAAATGTACATGGGCACCAATGAAACATCAGAAGCTCACGGTGCCATTTAGTTGTTTACTATAGAGAAGAGCCGGCAATAAACTCCACGGTTACTCTTTTAAAATAATTGGCTTTAATATTGTTTTCAAATTACATTGTTACTAGGTTTAGGAGGACATTGGTACTGATTCCCTTGTTCACAAACTAAACTAAATTTAAGTTCAGTGCATCTTTTTCTTTGTATTTCATTAAGAAGAGGACAAAAGATTTTTTTTAGTTTAGTCCTGTTAAATTAATCAGCGCCTGTCACTTCTCCATACAAGTTTAGACGTGATTAAAAACTTGCCTACTAAAATTACGTCAATTTACGTCAAGTGCTGATTAATTTGACAGGACTAAACTAAAATTTATCTTCTGTCCTTTCCTTAATGAAATAGAAAGAAAAAGATGCGCTGAACTTAAATTTAGTTTAGTTTGTGTATAAGGGAATCGGCACCAGTGTCTTGGCTTGGCTTGTCAACAAGTATTAGGTACCTTATAAAATAGAAAATGCTCTACGAATTTACCGTCTAGTGTATAGCATGAATTAATCCTTTTAATTGATAACTATTATAAAAGTCAAATTATTATAAAAAGAGTAACCGTGAAGTTTCTTGACGGCTTTTCTCCATAGGAATCAACCAATTGGAACCGTGCACCTAGCTTCTGACGTTTAAAAAAAATATAAATAAATAAATAAAAAAAAAATATATATAAATAAATATGTAAAATAAATATTTAGATTTGATCATTTTTATTCACGGTAGTTAGTGCCCGTGGGATAATAAACGACACCCAGGCGGGCAAAGACACTGGCAAAAGCTAGTGCAGACTAAATGTGTATTTTGCTGCACCACCGAACGTGTAAACTGAAACAGTCCGTGATCTCAGTACACAACTATTTTCATAACTCACAAAGCATATTTCTTTTGCAGAAATGCGAATACATAGCAATTTCATATGTAAACGTTGAACACTTCTCACGAATTCTATTTGTAAAACATTCTACCAAAAACCACTGAGTTGGAAATGCAATTTCCATTTTGTTTCTAGGTATATTTATTTTGTTCACATGTTATTTTTACTGAAATCTCATGGTTCTGGTATCTTTATTTCAATACGTCTTTGTATGCCTTTTTACGAATACTAGTGATTAGAATAGTGTTGATGAGTTAAATAGAAATACATTATTAAATAAAAAAATGTATATAATAATAAAAATAAAATGGTTATATTTGACATTCAGTAACACTATAGACAAATAATATTAAAGACAAATATTCTCGATATGATCATAGATTTTAAAAATGAAATAGGTTATACTATCTATAAAATTAATTTATTACCTATGGTTATACTTGACATTCAGTAAGACTATAGACACAAAATATTAAAAACAGATGTTCTCGATTGGACCACAGATTTGGACCATAAACAAAATAATATCTATGCATGTGTGTATTAAATACACGGTAATGAATAGTAGTGTGTGTAACGTGTTATGTATTGAAAATAATGTAGTTTTACGCATAATTTAAAAAAATATTAGCATTCGTTACTTCTTTTCTGTATAAACTATAAGTATACGAAATTTCATACTCCTCCGTCCGCCCAATTTTCATAAAAAGGGATCCAAGGTTTTCGCTATAGATTACGGACAGAAGAGTATGAAAATTTGGCGCAGTTAAAGTTTAAATGGAGAAGGAGTGCAGGCAGCTAATATTTTTATTTAATAATGCATTATAAATTCGTAGTTCCGTGTGTTGTCGGACGTAAAGTAAGCATCAACCCAATTTCTTCCCGTGGGTGTCGTAAGAGGCCTCTAAGAGAGTTACTAGAGAGTAAGCAGCAGCGTTACCTATGCATTTTAGCAGCGTTCTGCGATCGCCCACCCGCCTGCCATCACATGGCAACCCACCCCCAAATTGGGGACCGATGTCCAACAGTGGACGTGTTCCGTCAAAATTAGTAATTTTCACGTAAACACATTACGTGAAAATTACCAATTTTGACTTATCATCTACTCTTATATTCGTATAAACCAAACATTACACAATAAGTATATATCCACACGCGTCGTCCACTTACGTAAGAAAGAAGAAAGAAAATACGTTTATTTGCGGTAAATAAGACGCAAAAACAAACTGAACACAACAAAAATAAAAAAAAAATAGCTGGGGAAAATATGCGTCAAATCCACGCAAAACGGCCATCGCTCAGCATAATACTGCGACTCTATGCGAGACAGAGCCCCAGCGCTGGTTTTCAGCGACAGCCGGCGTACGGCGTACGTACACGTTTGCATGGACGTAAAAACAACGCAACGGGATTTTATCTTTATTTTGACTTGTACCTTTTACTATGATCTTAGTGTAAAATAATTGATAATAATATTTTCAATTTCAATTATCGTGCACTACAACTTCATCGCACTGTTTAGCACCTAGACAGTCCGTGCGAACGGGATCTAACTCGTACCATTCGATGGGCCAACTGCATGATTGCCAATCAATAAAAAAAAAAAAACACTGTCGCTTTTGCGTCAATCCGAAATAGACAAACAGAAAAAAGTCTTCCAAAACAAAACCAATCAATTCAAGTCCGATTTTAATTCTTATTTTAAACTAGCTTATGCCAGCGGCTTTACCCGCGTGGTGGTCGAAATTTATCCCGTGGGAATTCCATCAGCAGCCTATAATGTTCCCACTGCTGGGACACAGGCCTCTTCTCAGTGAGAGGAAATGGGCCTTAGTCCACCACGCAGGCCTAGTGCGGGTTGGTAGATGTCACATGTCTTCGAATTTTTGGTTCTGATTTGAGAGCAGTGGTGATAAAAACAATTTACACAAGGTAAACTGCCTACTTGGGTTCGAACTCACGACCTACTACTCGTAAGTCGCAGTCGTTAGCACTGGGCCACCACTGCTCTCGCGGGAACTTACTATAGAAATATATTTTTTCAAAGCCGTATGCAAAGTACGTGGTTTGACGTAGAGTCGCGGACACTAGCCCGTTCTACTTATATTTTCGTAGATTACATGCAAAAACTCTACCAAAGTGCAGATTTACTCAACATTTTGTTGGGAGTTGTTCTCGTTTACCAATGGAAAACTTATGATTTTTTACTTATAAAGTGTGATAGTTTAACTTAATTATGCGAAGTAAACTTCCTTTATCGATATTATTGTTATATCTAAAATGATGAACTTGAAATTTTGCACATATATATATACTTTACCACCACCCAGATGTGCTGGAGGCGCTGCGGCTGCGCGTCCCGGACGGGTAAGTGGGGGCGCGTTGCCGCCCCGCTTTATTAGATGTGCCATGGGCTAGGACGAACCTACTGAAGTTTGCCCCTTTGTCAAGGGCCGCACGTCTTATAAATAATATGCCGTCAGAAGATAATTATGTTTGAGAGCCTGCCGAAATTTGTATCGGGATCACAAAGGTGCATTGAAGAAGGCATACAAAGGAGACGTTTCATTTTTATATGGGGCTCCGGCCATAACGTGTACCATTTAGCGAAGCTGGGAAACTTACTCCTGAATAAAATAAAGTAACATTTTTTTCATAATATCAAATGGTTTTTATGTACAAAATAAAAATTAAAAATGTTTGACGTTTGTCCTTAGAGTTAGCAAGCGGTTATTTTGAATTCGTTTAGAAACACACTTCAAAAATGGAAACTAAAGATTTTTGTAACGATGAAATGGTCACACTTAATTATGTTTACTCAAAAATATTTATAAGAAAATAATAGTAATTTATTTTTAACACTATAAGAATACACACATTTATTAATTATTTTCTACTTAACATTGATTTAATGAGACATGATTTTAGAACGAATGAAATCTGCAAGCAAACGAGACGCCATGTTGAATAAAACATGGCAATAATTGAAAAAGTATTATTTTTTGTACACAACAAATCAGGCTCAAATACACCAGAGAATATTTTTCCCCAATTTGTGGTAATTTTTCCTTTTTTTCGATAAATGTACATCTGATGGCCGAAAATGAAACATCTCCTTTGAAATAATACTTTATTTTTTTTTTGTGTTAATTGTTAAATGTTATGTTTAAGTAGGTATATTTTAACATATATGTATAGATGTGACGTGTGTGTATGACCAATTGTATGAACCTTAAAGAGGCAAAAGGAGTGTGTAGAGATCGTAGCAGGTGGCGTTCCGTGGTTTCTGCCTACCCCCATGGGAAAAAAGCGTGATTGTATGTATGTATGTGTGTATAGATAGTTTAATTAGTGTGTATAACATCGTATTGGAATACTAACTGAAAGATGTTGTACTAATTGGTGTGAATAAATAAATAATAATAAATAAATCCTGCCAGGGTCGCGAGATTTGTTCGAAAGTGTTACCGTGGCCCTGGCATACAAAACGAACACGGACGACTGAAGGAAAACGGGTGGGTTTTAGTCAGTAAATTTCTGACATGCCCAAAACTTCCAACCCACAAAAAAAAAAAAACATCCACAATGGAAGGATTTTGGGAAAATCCACCTCTAAAATAAGGGGTAAAAGCTTGCATGAAAGTCTGTCAGTTTGGAAGTTAGTATCTTCAATTTTTGAGTTTAAGATAAAGAATAAAAACTAGTTTAAACGTGTTTCAGGGTTTTAGATTATTCTACCCCCAAAAGGGTTAGAATAGGCATGAAGTTGTATGTATATGGTTATAGTTACTAAAGTCTTTAATTTTCAAAGCAAAAATCATTTAATTTATTATTTAGGCTTATGGTTGGAAACTTACACAACGTATATAGGTATTGTTAGAATTTCAGCTCTTTAGGGGATGAAATGGGGTATAAATTTTGTATTTAAGTTGTTCATTCACAAAATTTTGTATTCAAGTTGAAATAATGTAGACGTGTATCGTGTGTCGTAGTTTGTCTAATCAGTGAGATGTGTATTAAGGAATCAATAGACTACCTTCAATCAGACTTTCAGTCAGTGACACAAAACATAGTATTTACGTTTAAAAACTTTAATTTCAAGGAAAAGTTACAACATAATACCAATATGCATAAATGGTAAATACAGAAATAATTTTCCATTGTTCATCGGTTGAAGCGAGTCGTTGTGATGCTTCATCAGCTCATATTGTTTCCGAAGCATCGTCATGTCTGGCAAGGTTACCAAGCTGCTATAACCCACCTGAAGCGTTCATACTCATTGTGTACGCTGCCATTGTGGCCCCAAAGTAATCTGTCTCCAATTTTATCCGTATTAACATCCAGCTTGAGTCCTTGATTATACTGACAATTTATTATGAAGAACACCAGAGCACCATTTTTAATCAAAGGCTCCAAATAATATCTATGCCTGACTTCGTCAGAGTTAGTCGAGCCCCAAGCCTGTCTGTCTCCGATGTTGTCCACATTAACGTCCAATTTCAAGTACATGTTGCGATGAGTATTGTACAGTTTGAACGTGACGCCGTCAGTGCCCCACACGGGGAGCAGCTTCCAGCTCAGTCTTTCACTGGTTATTAGACATTGGTTATGGTCACCCCAAGCGAGTCTATCATGGTAAGAGTCAGTGCTCACATCGAGTTTCAAAGGCTGTTGGTATTGCTTATTGACAATTGTCACAGCGTCCTCGTTGACGATGAGTTGGAACGGCTGGGGGAAATAATTGCGAACAATATCTTTAGCACCAGAGGTCCACAGTTTATACGCGAGGGACATGACGTTTCGTGGAGCAGAGCTGATAAGCCTCGTTACAATTTCGTTGATGAATTCACCACCAGCGGTTCCAAAGTTTTGGGCCATATTCACAGCGGCGTCATAGTTACCGTTAACGACATTATTGTACCATTCCTCCTTAACAGTGTTAGTTTTTAGAAAAGCCACATGATTGGTATAGTATGTCAATCCTTGAAGTTCGCGAGGCAGGGTTGCACCAGGACAAGGGGTCAAGCCTTTTTTACTCAATTCGACGGCGAGCTCCGAGATCTCTTGCGAGTCGCCTTGCACTCCGTATACGACCACCTTGCCATGATCTCTGTTGATGATGCGAGCGATGTCCTTAGCACAGCTGCTAGTCATGATTGCTCCTGCGACGGTCACGGTGAGAACGGAGGAGTCTTTGATATAGGCGCTGGTGTCGCAGTCGGTGTAACTGAGGACGGGGATTCTGTTCGGTATCTTGCTGTCTTGGTCCGGGCCCCTGCTGACCAGTTGGTACTGATGATGGACATTGTAGCAGTTCGAGAAGCCACGAATGCCTTGTTCGGATACGACCTTACCTTCGCCCCAGTAGTCAACATGTGGAATCAGTTCGCTGAGGGAAGCCGGTATCTTCACCAAGTCGTACTCTCCTAGGTAAGGAACTTCGGAGTAGGGGAACTGCTTGTCGATGTTGGTGATGTAGTTTGGTCGATTGGCAAGCTTCCAGACGGTAATGGACCGCATGTTGAAGTTCTGTGCGTAGATTAATCTATAAACAATGAAAATAAATATCTATGAGAATAGAGAAAAATAATACTGAGGCCTAGCCTACTCAAAGCCTAAAGGGCTAAGGAATAACTTAGTTCTCAGAAACTTCATAACTACCGCATGGACGACTGATCTGCAAGGTGAAGCACTATTTACGGTCCTGCCAGGGTCGCGAGATTGTTCGAAAAAGACACTGTGACTCTGGCACATGGGCATCTGAAGGAACACAGGTAGGTTTTAGTCAGTAAAAGTCTGACACGCCCTCCCACTCTGGGTGAGTGGGAGAAGTCATTTGATGATTTCCCATCCAAAAAAAAAGGACTACGAAACGAACCAAAGAAGCTATCTTTGGTTTCGTCGTCGCTGGGCTATTTTAAAGAGAGATCTTTGGACAGTTTGGTTGTGTTACCCAATAATATTAGACCAAATAGATAGCAAAATAAGAAAAATATACAACAAAGTACCGAAATAAGGCTGAAAATCGTGATAAATTATTAAAAACTAAGCTACTTACCAGTTCGAAGACTACACCTATATATTTGTGCAGTTTTCAGCATGCAGCTGGTTCTTATATACTAAATATTTTTGATAGGCAGACTAGTTATCAGTTCTAGTAACCGCAGGTTACATACAAAAATGTTATTTTTGGTAATTTGAGCCACAAAACGATAAGTTATTGACATAGATAAAGGAACCTACGTGAAGATAACATGACCTAATTAATATGATGCCTATAGGCAGATTTTCGCCAATTGCGTTATTTTTCTACAAAGTATACCTAAGTCTTCTTCGTTTTCTTTTGGTGTCGACGGTACTCGTACACTTTCTTTATTTTTATATAATTTGAGCCCACACCACGGCCACGTTTATTGCGGTATCAGTTACACTATTTAGATCATCTGAGGTGCAGGTGAACGAGCATTTGGGGTACTCCAGCAAGTGGGGCATAGTCTGATCAGACGTACCGTACTCGCATTGGGAGTTGCATGAGTTGGAATATCTTTCACTTTGACAAATGGTGTCTGCAGCGACCTACTTGGGTACGCAATCGATTGAGAGATTTCTATATGTATAGGCCACTGCAGATCAGGTCCAGAATGCAAATATTCCTAGGGTTTTTACTTACCAAACCTTTTGCCAAAATGTACGGCCGTACAGATGGCCGTGACCTTGTGTAGATGTAAGGTTTGCCCTATACTTCATTATAGTCGGGAAAAAAGGTATTTCTTGTACGCTAGCAGTTACTTTCTTCAGAGCCATCGAAACAAAGTTTATTCTTTGTTGTTTATGTACAGGCTTTCAAATAAAGATACAATAAGATCTATTTGCTATATCATAATTCAGTCCAGTAGATTCGGAGCAAGGACGAACAGACAGACAGAACCCCCAAGTGACGGATCCTATACGGGTTCCGTTTTTATCAGAAGGCTTTGAACACAATGATAGATAATAATTTTTAGAACTCTTTTGAGGTTTGAGATCATTTATTCTCATAAGAATTACATTCACTTACATGAGAATAACTAAAACTAGACATACAATTAAAATAAATTAGATGTTGGACGTATTACAAATAACTTGGCGTCGAATAAAATATTTTGAGGGTAGTTTAAAAAAATAATAATATGAACAAGTGTTAGTTCGATACACGGGCACAACTGTCAACTCAAAATATCTAAACAAAAAACAAGTTTCCTTTATGATGGTCTTTATATATGTGACTAGCTTCTGTCCGCAACTTCGTCCGCGTTAAATTTCTTGTTCCCCCGACCCTTCCAGTCGTGTCGAATCGCGTACCCGTGCGATTTTCCCCGTTTTTGCAACATTTTTCGTTACTGCACCGCTCCTATTGGTTGTAGTGTGATGTTATATAGTCTACCTCGATAAATAGACTACCTAACCAAAAATTATATTTCAATTCGGACCAGTAGTTTCTGAGATTACCGCGTTCAATCAAACAAACAAACAAACTCTTCAGCTGTATAATATTAGTATAGATGTGATATACATTGGGGATGAGAATTTGACACACAGGTAATCTATACTTTAATTTATTCCAATTAAGCAGCTTTAGGAGCATTGGCAGCTATTTTTAGGAGCATTGGCACCGATGGCTGCCTAATTTATATTTCAAGTGCTGCCTGCACTTCGCTTCACTTAGTTAAAGGTGTGGTGAGATGTTAAGTGCCTTCACGACGCAAGCTATTTGTCTATGGCCGATCGTGTCCTCACGTCCTAGGGTTACATTTCAAAATAAGTGTCGAATATTTTTAACTCTAGCTCAAATAACATTGATACCATTTTATTCATAGTAGAACAATATGATGAATGTAGATTATATAACCTACATCAACTATTAATTCATACTAATAATATTAATTTGAAAGTAACTTTGTCTGTATGTTACCTTTCACGTCTAAACCACTTAATGGATTTCTATAAAATTTAGCTAGAAGATAGATGGCATCCTGGGAATTAAATAGGCTACTTTCTCCCGGTAGCACGTTCTCATTGAAATAATTTCTGAGTACTTAATGCTATAGTTGCGAAAGTCTCCTTCTGTCTGTTTGTTACCTTTTCACACCTAAACTATTTAAGAGATCGTTATGTAATTTGACAGATCGATAGCCTGGGCCATGAGAAGGACATAGATTACTTTTTATCATTTAATCTTCTATCTATATCTATATACTTATAATAAAACTGTAGAGAGGTCAATTCTGTCTGTCTGTATGTGCACGCATGAGTCAAAAAATACTGAAGGGATTTTAACCAAACTTAGTACGATTGTAGTCCATACTCCTGGGCAGGTTATAGGCTATATAACATAACGCTAAGACACATAGAAGCTGAGTAATGAATGACGATATATTTGTACCCTCTGGGTATGTGTCAGGTAGAAAACGCTTTATGGCGACGACGTACCAGGTTATCATAACTTTGCAGGAGCTTACCAAACAAAGGAGTGTCAGCTAGTTTTATGGCGACGACGCACCAGGTTATCATAACTTTGCAGGAGCTTACCCAACAAAGGAGTGTCAGCTAGATAACGCTTTTTTGCCTTTGAAGTACCAGGTTATCATAACTTGGTAGGAGCCAACCAACCATAAGAGTGTCAGCTAGAAAACGTTTACCAGACCACCAACGCGTACCAGGTTGTCAAACTTGGTAGGGTTATTACAACGTTTATTGAACCTGAGGCGATACGAAGTTCGCTGGGTCAGCTAGTAAATTATAAAATGACATGATTATACAATTAAATAAAAATCGGAAGTTAAGTTATGTCAAACTTAATACTTTAAAAATGTAAGGTTATTTTGTATATTATCGTTATTGCCTGTTTATAAACACGCATCTGAGATTTTTTTCCAAATATCTTTGTTCTACCTTCTATGATTCCACCATGATAAGACATAATATAGTCAACGTGACTTCCACCCAAGGTTTTCAATATAAATGTAGATTTTGTGAGGGAACCAGTTTATTGAATAACTCACAGCTTCCCTATAGTGTGAAAATAAAGAATTTTTACGAATTATTCCCCAAAGCTAAAAAGATTTTCTCTGTCCACCCTGGTTTTATTCTATTACAGGACAATAAAGGGAATTTATATTAAAGCACACGCTCAGGAATGTCTCTCCGTTTAGCCGGTAAAATAGTGGTCACTTTGTGAAAAGTAAAAGGTTTATGTTTTGAAAATGAAGAACTTAATTTTTTATGTCTGTTTTCCTGAGAAATAAGTTGTACCAATATAATAAAAAATAATTAACACTAGAAGCGCTCTGCGCTGAACATACAGACTGAGGTAAATTTGGATAAAAAATATGTATATTGCAATTACGTGGTTGAAGTCTCGTATAAATAATAAATATAATAATTATCATATTTCATGAAAAGTTACGATTATATGCATAACTAGCTGACCCAGTGAACTTCGTATCGCCTAGGGTTCAATAAACGTTGTAATAACCCTACCAAGTTTGACAACCTGGTACGCGTTGGTGGTCTGGTAAGCGGTTTCTAGCTGACACTTATGTTTGGTTAGCTCCTACCAAGTTATGATAACCTGGTACTTCAAAGGCAAAAAAGCGTTATCTAGCTGACACTCCTTTGTGTGGTAAGCTCCTGCAAAGTTATGATAACCTGGTACGTCGTCACCATAAAGCGTTTTCTACCTGACACATACCCAGAGGGTACAAATATATCGTCACTGCTCCGCTCCTATGTGTCTTAGCGTTATGTTATATAGCCTATAACCTACCCAGGAGTATGGACTACAATCGTACCAAGTTTGGTTAAATCCCTTTAGTATTTTTTGATCTATGCGTGCATATACAGACGGACAGAAATGACCTCTCTACAGTTTTATTATAAGTATAGATATAGATGAAATATTAATTAGAGTAGGAAGAACATAGAAATGGGTCAAATTTGGGACGCCCGCACTTCAAGTGTTAAACAATGAGTTCCGTTAGAACAAATGATTTGTTTTTAAAATGGCACGGCGAGACACGAATTCTTTAGATGATTTTTGTTTTATCGTTTTTTCGCTCGATGGTAAGTTCAATATTTGGTTACAAAAACTTGAAATACTTCAACAGCGTTTAAGGTTTGTGTTGAGCTGCATGTTTTTGATAAATGCGTGACTGATTGAACAGGTCCACTCGATCTGTGTGGTTCTTTCCTTAAAAGACCATTTCAGATACCAATCTATGTTTCGGTTTTCACATGATCTGACAAGAGCATGTGTGGAGTTAAAAGAGACTGTGACCTCTGGGTTTGTTTCGGCCTTTTTTGTCAGAGTAGTCAGATAGGAAATGCCGACTTCATCAAGTTTTATAATATGATTGACGTGCAAAAGTGTTTGTACAAAACCTACTTGCAGAAATAAAATCATTTATCATTAAACTGCTTATAACTAGGAGAGTTTTAGTGATATAATAATTATTAAGCATTCGAAAGATGGATCATATTTTAAACATTTTTAAGCGCAACATATTTTGCCTATTTCGTCATGCTACGTGTGAATGTGCATCCGCTCGACCTTCTATTTTTCACTGAGTTTAAATTCTATTTGGTATAGCGCGAAAACGTGTTTAGTTAGAACAGTGAGTCTGGTATCGTTATTAAGAGTTGCCAAAGCACCGCTAGAGCGCAAAGAGAAACAACAAACTATTGGCCAAGATAGAGTTAAAAAGACGATAGCCAAACGATTTCACGAAAGAAACGGCGCGAGATCAAACTGCGCCAATAAACATTTTTCTAATGTTTTAAATTAAAATTAATATATTTCAGGTACCACATTACTCATATTAACACAACAACTTTAATTTTTTTTAATCATAATTACAAAATCACACATAAATGAATACAAATGAATAAATAACTAAAACTCAAAATGTAACAAAAAGCTATATGAAACATTTTTCCGCAAAAATATGAGGTAATGTGCCAAGAAAGACGCTGACCATAATGTCTATAAAGATATCTCTCACACTATCTGTAATAGAGCATTTAATGGTCCATTGAAGTTCCCATAAATCATTTACGGTGTGACAAATTTGGACGTTGCCAAATTCGCAAGTTTGGTTTACAGTTGGTTTAACTTAGTTGAAGCTATGCTATAAGGTTGTAAGCTATGTTTACATATATTTTGGGCAAGTAGTTTTGACTTTAATCATACTATTTTGTTCCTTCGTGTCGGAATTAGGCACATAGATCAAGCGCGTTGAATAGGTCATCATTTCAGCCGACAGACGTCCACTGCTGGACATAGGCCTCCCCAAAGCTCCACCACTTCGACCGGTTTTGTGCTTCCCGCAGCGGATTCCTGCGGCCTTCACAAGGTCATCGGTCCACCTTGTTGGAGGCTTTCCAACTCTACGTCTTCCGGTACGCGGTCGCCACTCTAGAACCTTTCGGCCCCATCGGCCATCTGTTCTGCGTGCAATGTGCTCTGCCCACTGCCACTTCAGTTTAGCAATTCTTCGGGCTATGTCGGTTATCTTGGTTCTCCTACGGATCTCTTCATTTTTGATTCGATCGCGTAGGGAAACTCCAAGCATAGCCCTCTCCATCACCCTTTGGGTAACTTACAGCCTTCTAATAAGGCCCATTCTGAGCGACCACGTTTCAGTTATTTGTTGGATATACTAGAGAATGGGCAGCAGCGTTCTCTATGAATTGCAGCCTATCATACTGCGATCGCCAACCCAACTGCCAAGCGTGGCGATTACGACAACCCAAATAATGTTGAGTAGCTAACCATAAATTATTATTTGTATATAATGCCGTTTTTCATCATTTATTCATTTTCAATCCAACAGTATTGAAATTGAATCAATGATTGGGACGATAAACAGTAGGTAAGTTTCACTTTTTCTTTTTAAACCGTGTCTGTAAATAGTCCCCAAGAGCAATAGGATTATTAAAAAAAAAAATGTTTTTATCCATATTTCTATGACGAGTTTTAACAAAAAACCCCAACCCTTTTTAATGAATTTTCTCCACAAAATACCCTTGGATCCTTTTTCCTACACTTATACCGCTTTCGAGATTATTATCGTCAAAATAATGAGTCTCAAGTGGCCTTGTCTTTATCTTTTGGAAATCTTTTAAAAGTTGTCTTCATTTATAGCAGAATAATCTTCAGAAGTAGGCAAGGAAATGTGTTAATCATGTTGAGTTCATTAAATACATGACTCTTTATAAAAAAACCTTTGTATTGAAAAAAATATTTGCTCAACCTACAATATAAATGTTATAACTTTTATACTTACAAACAACAAGAAAAGAACGACCAAGTGCTTGTCGGATTCGTACACAAAGGGTTCCGTGCCACCGTATAACATTAAACTATTGATACAATAATAAAGAAGTTGGAGGGAACGGAAGGTGTGGTTAAGACAGCCGCATCAAAAGAGGGGCTAGCATGCGGCATCGAAAGATGGCGAGGAACGCTCTCTCTCTCTATGAGGCAATAGTTGACGCCGGACAGTGACGGACCTCTCTCCACTTCACTGTAACGTTTTCTCGGTGCTAAGTGATTAGCTAATTAATTACTCATCGTAATCAATCAATTCGCTTCAAGTAGTCGATTGCTGTTGCGTATTTCCTTAGTAAAACCAGCTTCTGATAGATACAACTATAATAATATCATTTTTTTTTTGAAAAACTGTACTAAAAACATGTTTCTTTGATGTTCCTTCAATTTTAAATTTGTTTATTTTTATTCCTTTTTGTTCTAGTGATCCTAGGCTCTGTGATAAATCTAAGGTGCTCCTACTTATTACAGTTCAAAAGATACAGTCCCATGACAGACGGCCAGCAGAGCTTTAGTAATACCGTTGGCGCCCTTTAGGTTAGGTACGGAACCCTAAAAAATACTTGCGAAGATAATTTTCAAGGAACTTTCAGCGGTTTCTAACAGACATTACTACTGAAATAATGACTTAGAAGAGTCCTCGTTATGTTTCATTATATTGTTGAGTTATTGTGTCGCTTTTGAGAAGAAAATTCACTGTTAGCTGTAAAAATAGCTACTACTCAAATGAACATGAATTGGTAAATTCTTATCGAGTACATTATATAATCAGCTTATAATATTCCCACTGCTGGGAAATAGGCTGAGTGTGAGAGTATATGAGTGGGAGTGGGCTGTAATCCACCACTCTGGCCCAGTGTGGTTTGGTAGATGTCAGATGTCTTCCACTTTTTGGTTCTAGGACATGCTGTTTCTGTGTTTCTTCGAAAAGTCTGCCTTCACCGTTTTTAAGAGCAGTGGTGATGAAAGTACCTATTTAGTCAGAGTAAAGTGCCTGCCTGGGTTTGAACCCACGATCTACCAATTGTAAGTCGGGGCCGTTACCACTGCAGCACTGGGCCACCAGCCCACCACGCCGATGTCTTAGCAAGAGCTATTTATAAAGTTGATTTATTTATGAAAAGTTTAATATTTCTGTGCTGTCTTTGAGAGAAGGGAAGAAAGTGGAATCCTTAGATGTAGTGACGTCGTCAGTCTTTAAGTATCAGTAATATAATAATATAATATTCTTTATTGTTCTCTCATAATCACAAACACAGTACAAAGTCAAGGTAACACTTAATAGAGACTGGTTTCTGTTGTAGGTAAAACCTGCATTACAGATCACCAGGCTTTTCCTCCATCAGACAACTCACATAAGACTATGACTGTTTTGAATGAACATACAGGTTGCACATAGTATTACTAATTAATGATAACAAAAATAAAGCAAATGTCTTATGATAAAGGTGGCTTAATATTAATTTGGGGTTGTGAAGTGTGGGTGTGTGTCTGTAAGAGTGAGAGTGTAGGTGATGATGCGATGAGTATGTGTATGTGTATGTTAATTGTATATCGTTCTGTAGTATAAATCGTCACCTTAAGGGTTTTAATAGATGTTCTGTAGCATTGTAATCATCAATCAGTACAGTATTGGCGTATGCGGCAGTAGACTGCTGTGGGCTTCTACAATCACACGGTGTCTATCATCGGCTACTCTTCTCCAGCTGCTACCAGCCACCAGTGGCGTGCGGTCCATATAGGCAAAAAGACACTGCAGACCCTAGACTTAGATCTAAACTAGTTACTAATATTTCAATAATAAAGAAAATATGCTAAGTAATAAAATTATTCAAAAAGTTTAAACGCCTAATATAAATGAGAAGCAACGTTCATACGGTTCTATTAATGTACTCGCGGCGCAAGCAGGCAGCGATCGAAAGTGTCTTCTTTTCATTCATAAAGGTACGCATGTAGTGGTAATTTCTTCTACATTTTCGTGTCTGCACATGTCACACAAAAGCGCGCTAATAAAGCGTAATAAAGCGAACTCCTGCCGCAGGATATCCAATCGCGGGCTTCCCTGCGCCAAGCTAACCAATCACGGGTGGGACGCCCATACGCCATTATTGGTGCGCTGCGAGTATTATGCGATCAAGTTGAATATTACGTAGCCTCAAGCAATTTCGATTCGCAATGAAACAATTTTATTTGTCAACGTTTTAGTTGTCAAAATTTAGAAATCGTTTGTTTACGAAAGGATCCATATTGATTTCTTAGTGGAGCGCGCTGTTTTATGTTTTTATTTTGACTGAGTTTTGTTGTAATTAATTCATTTACAAACGTTAATATTTAGGTCGATTTGTTGCTTATTTCAACTAGTTTTTTTTTGAACTGTGTTAGTTTTTCGATTTACATAAGTACTACGCTTTTTGTTAGTTTTTTTTTTCAAAATGTTGTTCGATTGTGAGGTTTCTGTTGAAAATGGGTGTTTGTTAAAAAGTGTATCTAAAGGGAAGTGTACGAGAATTAACCCAGCAAAGAGGTAATGCAACTCGTAAGTTTCATAGTAATAATTAAGAAACATAAAACCGGCTGTGTTTTTGTTTACACACATTTAAATTATTTTGTTTTCCTTGCTAGTTTAGTAGTTCGAATACAGTGTGGAATTGTTCGGGATTTGCAGATTTATATGATTTCTATCCCGCGGCTTGCTCAAACATAAAAACATTTGGTAATTATCGTATTGAGAGAAGTGTTACGAAGAAGTTTTACGTTTAGCGAAGTTTATTGTTACTATCCAAGCAAGCAGCGCATCGACAGATCGTTCATTTTCATTAAAACGTATTCTCACGTACCTATTTAAGAAACACACAAAGTCAACAACGAGTACAACATCTTTCTGTGCTTTCGACGGAAAAAGAATTATCATCATCAGGAAATCGCCATTTCAACCTTTTAAACCACCTAGTGAATTTTTCTTCACTAACTTGAGCAATAACGAGACACGTTTTTTTTTTTGAATTGCCTACCCGGTCATAAAACCCTGTGCACGCCACTGCCAGCCACCCTGCAAAGACTGTCGCTCCACATGGCTTGATGAAGTCCTACAGTACTAATCGCCCATTTTCCAACTATTGTGTCATAGAAATGACAAAATCATATAAATTATGCCAGAATCAGATCAATCAGCCCAGCCTTATCCCAGTTATTTTGGGGTCAGCTTCCAGTCTTACCGGTAGCAGCTGATTACCAGTATTTAATATAATACGACTGCCTATCTGACCTCCACAACCCAGTTAACTATACCCTTTGGTAAGACTGATTGTCAGCCTTGAAAGCTGTCTACCCGTAACGATTATCAAATATCTATAAATGACTGACGTGACCGACGCGACGGTTAGATAATTATACTTACACGTAATATTTCGTATTAAGTTGGTACTCATATTGTCGATTATGAGTACTGACTTACTAAACTGTCGAGTTTTATTCAAATAAATAAATAAAAAACCGGCTATGCGCAAGTCGGACTCGCGCACGAAGGGTTCATAAAACCATGTTTGTTGTATTGCAACCCCCTTAAATATTTATTTTATTCTGTTTTTTAGTATTTGTTGTTATAGCGGCAACAGAAATACATCACTATGAAAATTTTAACTGTCTAATTATCACGGTTCACGAGATACATCGTGGTGACAGACGGACGGACGGACGGACGGACAGCTGAGTTTTAATAATAGAGTCCCGTTTTACCCTTTGGGTACGGAACCCTAATAAAATAATCTATTTGTTATATAAAATCAAAATGCGTGTTGCGCATATACTTCAGGCCAATATCACGTACCTATCTTTCCATCAAAATATTTTCGTATTTTCCATCCAATATTCTGTGTGTACTTTTCTCTCTATACTGACACGTAGCTGTTTCATTCCAGTCATATTTCATGTTGTTTTTACAAAATGTCTACTGCAGGGCAGAACAGAGGGCCGTAACGACGCGACGCTGAAACATGCTCCGAATTAATTAAAATACGAGCGGATTTTGATTCTATTCATATTTTTATACAGTACTTTATTGCGTGTTTTACTTTGTTAATTACGACATCTCGGCCACTGCTTATAGGCTTTGTCCGCAAGTGGATTGAAACCCGTCTTTATTTTGCAAGATAATGTAACAAGATCAAAAAGACAAGATACGGTCTAATAAGACTTAATATATTTCTTTCTCTTCTAAAATTATTAATTTGTTTCCACGCAGAGCTGGTCGCTTGGCTGGCTATGATGTGAAGGTATTGTACCACTTTAAAGCAAAACAGCCTAATATTTAATTTGCATTTGCCCTAGATCCATAGATATAAGAAAGAAAAGTCACACTGGTCCTTGCCTGGATATGAACCTACAACCTCGTACATAAGAGGCGAGGCTTTTACAGTTAGGCAAGAGCATAAGAAAATCATATTTTTACCTGCACACCATAGGTAAAACATTTCATAGGTGTACCGGTATTTGTATAGACTGGAAAACTACATACGTACGTCTACGTATCGGACTAGCTCAGGAGCTAGTCCGATACGTGTGAAGTATATTTATGTGTCATCTAAACTGTACAGTTCACTAAGTTCTATTAACGAGTGTAAGCCCACGTACGCACGTCACTAAGTTCTATTACCAAATGTAAGTCCAGGTAAGCACGTCACTAAGTTCTATAACGAGTGTAAGTCCACATACGCACGTCACTGAATTTTATTACCAAATATAAGTCCAGGTACGCACGTCACTAAGTTCTATTTCCGAATGTAATTCCAGGTACGCACGTCACTAAGTTCTATAACCAAACGTAAGTCCAGGTACGCACGTCACTAAGTTCTATCACTTATTGAAAGCTCAGGCACGCACATCACTAAGTTCTATAAACAAGTGTAAGCTTAGTTATGAACGGGCGTGTTTTTTCGACGGTAATTTATTTTTACTCTTTGGATTTTCATCGCACTGCTGGGCGCCTAGAGTTGATATACCAACAGTGTGTTTTGTTGACGTGCTGGGACATACTCTCATGAATGCTCGCCTCGGCTCAACGCCGAAGGTTAATCGATTTTGCAATAAAATCCCGCTGTGATATTTTTACGTCTGAGCAAACGTGGGCTAACTTAGAATCAAAATCAAAATCAAAAGTCATTTATTCAAACTAGGCTGAGAGTCAGCACTTTTTGAACGTTAAAAAAAACTACTAAACTACTAGACTTAAAACACTGTATGAACCCACACTAGTGACTAGAGTTGAGAGGTAGGTACTAATGAAGCGGCTTTGAAATTGCATTGAGCGCACAACTTCAGTCGGGAAACGCCATTCAAAGCCGTGGGTTTCTATACATGGTATCTATCATTTGTGTCGGAGTGTGATTAAAAAAACTTTTTACAAAAAAATTACAACCGACTTCCTAAAAAAAAAAACACTACAAAGTGAAAAAAATAACTTTAATTTCGAAAGTCGGTGTCTTAGGATCTGTATTTAAGGTTTTTTGCCACCGACTTCCGAAATTAAAGTTCTTTTTCACTTTGTAGTATTTTTTATAGGAACTCGGTTGTTATTTTTTTGTAAAAGTTTTTATTCTTAACTTTTTAGTTATGGTAGATACCCCGCACTAATCTAATCGCGTTATTCGTTCATTTGTCGCCGCACATACTTAATGCAAATTTATGACTTATATGGTTTTCACATGGATTTCATTGTCCGAATGGAACCAAATTATGGGACCATTCGGAAAGCACCAGCTTTCAAATAAAAAAAGAATCATCAAAATCGGTTCACCCAGTGAAAAGTTATGAGGAAACAACATAAAAAAAAATGAAAAAATACAGTCGAATTGATAACCTCCTCTTTTTTTTGAAGTCGGTTAAAAATGAATCTATCTTGGTTCAGAATGCTCCAATTTTCAAGCTCGCTACGCCTGCTCTTCTATGAAAACTTACCTAACGTACCCGAGTCTTGATGACCAGGATGCTCTAACTTTCTAGTTGGCTTTTGTATTCCTTTATTGGGATTACAATTCTCAATTCACCTTCCTAGTTTATTAGTAGCTATTTGTTACTTTATAACTGACGAAATAAAATGAGGAGGTTCTTAAGAAAAAAATGATTTGGTTTCGATTTCTTTATGTTTGACAACGCTTAACTTTTTATTGTGTTGTCCGATTAACATTTTTTTTATATTAAGTCGAAGTACAAGAAATCCACCTCTGAGTGTGGAAAAATGAAACTGAACGACAAAAAATAAAGCTTTTAGTCTAACTGAGCTCATAAATTAATGTAAATTACTAAAATCTCTTTTCAATAGGCGCCAAACAAACAAACAACGCAGATCAATCAAGCTGCCATTATTTTACTTGGCGCCCTTATTATTGTTTGGCGCTGACTCAAAATTAGTCATTTACATTAATTTGACAGCTTATTTAGACTATTAATTTAGGAACTTTTAAGACGAACAGTTTAAATTTTGCTTTTTATTTTCCGTTGTTTTAATTGTTAAAAAGTTTTTTATGGAAAATGAATATCCGGGGTTTTATCTATAAAAGTACGTTTGTAAAACTAAGTAAATCAGCAAAATAGACAAAGCTTCGTGTAACATAATAAGCCTATATTGTTCCCACTGCTGGGACAAAGGCCCTCTCTCGGTGAGAGGGAGTGGGCCGTAATCCACCATGCGGGCCCAGTGCAGGTTAATATATGTCACATGTCTTCGAATTTTTGTTTCTAGGACATGCCGGTTTCTTCACGATGTTTTCCTTCACCGTATTGAGAGCAGTGGTGATGTAATTATTTACTAAAAGTAAAGCGCCTGCCTGGGTTCGAACCCACGACCTACAACTCGTTAATCAAGGCCAATATCACTGGGCCAACACTACTCGCGTAAACTTCGTATACGGACTCTTAATAAGCGGTCGCCGACGCGTCTCGTACTTTGTGGACGTAAGAGATATATTGAGTCAGTGTCAGAAATACGAACCTTTTATAGTGCAAACACCTAAAAGTACTTATTCTACGCAGTAAAAGCGAAGGGCCATTCAGCTAGAAACATATTGATTCTCTAGACGTGGTCATTAGGGGTTCGCCTTACGACCCTAATCTATAAATACTCCTGAGTCTCTCATTACTTACGTGTATAAATCACTAGGGGATCATTAGGTTTGTTTTATTATCAGCTTGTATGTGTTCCACGTATGAGAGGTATTAGGATTCATTAATAGGTACATAAACGCCTTGGTTTAGGCAGAAGTAAGAAACTTAAATTGGGGCTGTAGCGTTTCGTTTCAAAGACCTGGGTGAAAGATGTATTTTACACGTTATATTTACTGTTCGCTCTTTATTGTTTAAATACAGGAATAAAGAACGAACAGTAAATAAAACGTACAGAACAAACTTTCATCACACCTTTTTTCACCGAAGGGCTGGACAGACTTGACAACTTATAGAAAACCCACACTCACACTTCCTCGACGTGGGAATCGAACCTATGACCTCATGCTCAGCAGTACCGCTTGCAACCACTAGACCAATCAGGCACCTACATAATGACGAACATAATTTGAACTGTGTTGTGAGTGTAAGTAAGCGCAGGGTAATTTAGGCAAGATAAAGAATTCAAAATTCTGGCTCTACGGTTTGAGGTTTGAAATCTATACTTTTTCTTTTATAAAGCTGAAGAGTTTGTTTGTATGGTTGAACGCGCTAATATCAGAAACTACTGATTCAAATTGAAAAAATCTTTTTGTGTTGAGTAGCCCATTTATCGGAAAAGGCTATAGGCTATATAATATTACGCTGCAACCAATAGGAGCGGAGCACGAATGCAAAATGTTGCAAAAACGGGGAAAATTTATTTCTTTTGTGAGTTTCCGTTGCGTGCGCTGTGTAAACGGTTAAAGTAACGCAACAATCATGTGCAGCAGAATTGTTCCTCTTTAAAAGTTCTAAAAAAAAGTCCGCCAGAGCATATGTCTATCTTTTAAGGTTGGCGGACTATGTTTTTTCAAATTCGTTTTAAAAATGCATTATTTGCGAAGGTGTTTTCATAAACATGGATAAAATCCTTATCCATCACAAGTATTTAATTTTGAACAAAATTGCCCTTACATTATTTGAGACTAACGAATATCTTACGAGATATAACAACCTGATTGCTCAACACAACGTACGGGCCGGCGGGCGATTCGATGCGATAGGGTGGGTCGCGGGAGCAAGAAATTTGACGCGGACGAAGCCGCGGGCAGAAGCTAGTAAACAATAAAAGTAAAGATCTCATGAACAGTAAACAAAAGAGAAGAAATCAGTTTTTTCGGATATAGTCGAAGTTTATTTAGAAACCGATGGATGTTTTTGAATGAAATTTAATTTGCTGAATAAACTAGTTGTTTTCTGTTAAATTAGTAAAAAAAAACGAAAACATCCATTGGTTTCTTACTGAAAGCTAGAAAGCAAATACGAGGTACGTACTTCTAGTGGTGAGACTTTTGAGCTTCTGATTACCCGTAACTTGTGATATTTAATTTACGAATGACCAACGGCTTAACGTGCTTTCCGAGGCAGGAGAGGGTTTCAGTATATAAGGTGTATCTATTCATACACGAAATATTTTAAGAGGAGCACCTGTAGGTGGTAAAGAAGGTACAGCAACGAAAAAAAATATTTTTCAAAATGTATTTTTTTTTCAATATTTAATATTTATAAATTATTTGACGCACATAAGAAATACTGGCTTCTTCTTATTTTTTACGGCCCGAGACACCGCGGCCATGCTCGTGCCATCCGGTCGCCACCCTCGCAGCGTCAGGCGGGCCATTCATAGAATTTGAAGTACCTAAAGGTTTTATGCAAAACGTCTCAAGCAGTTTTAAAATTATAATAATTACGAAAATTCAAAAACCCTTAGATAAAACTATTATTTTTGCTTCTATAGCTTCTTCACCACCTACAGGTACCTCTTAAAATATTTCGTGTATGAATAGATACACCTTATATAATAGACGGTCACCCATCTACGAACCGATCGTGGCAAGGTATGTTAATCTTTGATCGTCCCGTGTAGTTGTTAATGTTCATCACAAGCTCCTCCACATCATCAGCCTATAATTTTCCCACTGCTGGGACACAGGCCTCCTCTCGGTGAGAGGGAGTGGGCCATAATCCACCACGCGGGCCCAGTGCGGGTTGGTAGATGTCACATGTCTTCGAATTTTTGGTTCTAAGACTTGCCAGTTTCCTCACGATGTTTTCCTTCACCTTTTTTAAGAGCAGTGGTGATGAAATAATGTACACAAAGTAATGCGCCTGCTTGGGTTTGAACTCACGACCTCGTAACGGGTTTGAACTCGTAAGTTGTGGCCGTTACCACTGGGCCAACACTGCTCCTTCAGCTCCTCCACAGCGAACATAATCTCTGTTCAAATCAAAACATAGCACAAACATCAGGTGCCATAGTCTACCATTGATCAGTAGATTAAGCCATTTTCCTTTGTGCAATAGCTCCAACAATGATGAAGCGCGCGGCGATAAGCACCCTGTTACGTTACACAGTTTTGCTCTTATTTTGTGATGGCATGGTAGGAAAAATAATGTCGGATATTTTTATCCGAGTTGGTAGACTGTAATGATTTTATACTGTGTTATTTTTTTCAGATAACAATTTTATTAATCACTTAACATAATAATTTATGTTTATTTCAATAATTGTTTACAATGTTACACATATTTTATTAGCATTTTTTTCCTTATTACAAATGAGTAACACTTCTGTAGTGATTCAGCGCCAAAATCCTCAAATAATAAACACAAAAAAATTACCATCAAGTAGAGATTTTAACATTTTGCAACTGATGATAAATAAAATAATAATAAAATTTATAATTACACATAAAAAATAATATAATCATTACAGGATATCAGCATTGCAAGTTGAACTCATATGGCTCCTTACATTTTCATCTATTTCCTTAAATAACGATAATTGAGGCTCATATAAAGAAAGCCCTTTCACTTAATAAGTCACAAGAGACGGCTTGAAAAGCATTTTATAATTGACACACACACACCCTCACACACAAGGACACTTACAAGTGTTTATTATGTTTAAATATAATTCTTACGCCACGCCATTCACGTTGACGCGATTTATGTACATAAAAAACTTTTTAACAAATAAACCACCGTAAAAACTGAAAAGCAAAAAATAAGAAGCCTAGTTAATTTTGAGTCGGCGCCAAAGAAGCAAATCAATTAACTAATTTGGTTTAGTTATTTCTATAAATTTAGTGATTCTCGGTCATTGATTGTTTGACACCGACTCAAAATTACTTAGGCTTCTTATTTTTTGCTTTACAGTTTTTTCGGCGGTTTAATTTTTTTGTTAATAGTTTATATTTTATATTAAAAAAACCAACCCTAAGGGTAGGAAAACAGGGGATGATTGATTGTCCACTCATTGATTGTAATGTATGACCACGCATAACTTCTTACTGAATAGTCCAGTGTAAGCATGTAGTAATTTAATAAGATTATTGCCACAAAAAAAAAATGTAAAATAAAAACTTGTTAACAAAAAAAAAACCGCCGAAAAACTGAGAAGCAAAAAATAAGAAACCTAAGTAATTTTGAATCGCCGCCAAACAATCAATGAACAAAGATCACTAAATTACCTTAAACTTTTTACATTTTTTACTTTACCTCTCACAGAAGCTGGGTCCCAGCTAGAGGATACAATCCCGGGATCCCGAATCTCGGGATTCCGGGATCCCGACCGTTTTCTGGCCCCGAAAATACCGGGACTGTACTTGCCTAATCCCGGAATTTTCGGGATTGCCACAAACAAGTCTAATTTGTATCCCGTAGTCCGTTGCGCCTTGACAATAACCTTGCCTAGATTATATGAATAGCATTTATTACATAACGACAAAAAACAACCCTTAGATACGCCGTCATACGATACGTACCTACTATACACAGTACACACTAAACAGGTACAGTCCTAATATACATATGTTTGTCGTAAAACTTAGAAGACTAAAACTAAGAAGGACTTAAAGGAAAAGTTACAGCTGGAAATTAACAAGAGTATGAAATCCTCAGATCCTGAAGTACAAGTACAAAATGAATTGGGGTTGGCAAATATTGTAGTATTAGACGTGAAATGAGGCTGTTCAAAAATGGAGGAGTTCGTGGTTACCAGTTAGAAACAGCATATAAGTATCTACACGTATTGTCTATTCCTCCAACCAGCGTAGAACCTGAGCGAGAGTTTTCAGCTGCTGCTTATGTTGGCAATAAACTACGAAGCAGGCTTGGAAGTCAAAGATTGGCTGCTTTGATATTTTTCTGCGATTATATTTTCGAATTTTTTTTTTTTTTGTGGTGTCTTTTTGATTACTTGCAAAAGTGTAGTTTTTTTTTTTTGTTTTGTCTTTATCTTTTCTTATTGTATTGTGATGTTTGTTGTGCAAAGACATTAAAAAGATTTTTTTTTATTATTTAAGTTGTTTTTCATTTTAGCCCAATTAGAAACCACATAGTCTAATCCCGGGATAGGCCCGGGATCCCGGGATTACGTTTCAAAAATCCCGTAATCCCGGGATTGAAAAACATGCTCGGGATTGTATCCTCTAGTCCCAGCTGAGGATACGTTATAGACTGATTATGTAAAGGCAAGATAAACCTATCTCATGTAGCGGTGGAACGCGAGGCTGACTGCTGATTGGTGACTAACGTAGATCGTGCCATGATTGATGTGCCGCCATCAATCTTGCAATGTCACAAGCCACAGGGAAAATAAGCACAGGCAACAGGTTTTCCACATTTGAATAAGTGACGTTCATTTCCATGTCGTTTATGTTTTAGAAGTTTTAATATCCTGTAGGTATCTTAGTGGTGTCCCAGTGGTAACGGCCGCGGGTCGTGAGTTCAAACCCAAGCAGGCGCATTACTTTGTGTAAATTATTTCATCACCACTGCTCTTAAAACGGTAAAGGAAAACATCGTGAGGAAACCGGCATGTCTTAGAAGCAAAAATTCGAAGACATGTGACATCTACGAACCCGCACTGGGCCCGCGTGGTGGATTATGGCCCACTCCCTCTCACCGAGAGGAGGCCTGTGTCCCAGCAGTGGGAACATTATAGGCTGATGATGATGATGATGAGGTATCTTAGCAGATTTTGTTGACAATTTATCTAAAACAATGAATTTAATTAATCAAGTAACTGGAAATTTATCAACTGGCAACGGACTTCAAAGACTCCTTTATGCTATATGTGGTAACTACCCAGATATGTTAAAAGTTTCAATTTTGACTAATAATTAGTATTGCTAAGTCGTTCGTCTAGTGGTCGCAAGCGCTACAGCTGAGCATGAGGTCGTGGGTTCGATTTCCGTGTCGGGCAAAGTGTTATTGGGATTATCCATCTGAAATTTCTAATAATACAGAACGGAATATGAATTTATACCTGGTTGATGGCAACAGTCTCGCCTTCTTTTATTTGGCATTTAAACTTACCAAACTGGAGAAATATGGGTGTAGTATATTTACACGTCAGATTAACCTTTGGCGGAATACCAGGTGTAAGGGACAGCCCTCCACAAACTGACAGAGTGCATTCAGCTCCTTATTTTGAATCATATCCCATCGGAATTTTTCTCCGGATTTTTATTTTTTTTCAAACGTTTTTTTCAGCTTTTTCAGTTTTATTTCAATGTAAAATTACATTCTCTGAAAAAGATTACTCTTAACGTTTGGTAGCGATGGCCATTTGTCTAGGCCCTCTGTTCACTTCCCGTCTAACTACAGAGTTCATCGAACTCGTCGTCGGCGATTGCACAAAGGCAGCTTTCCGAATTGATCCGAGATACATTGCGTGTGAGAAAATAAAACAAATCAGGTTTATTGGATTCCCATAACGATCCTGAAATAATTTCTTGTACTGATCATCTTAGTATGATATACTGAATCCACCCCATCAGTTTGTGGAGGGCTGTCCCTTACACCCAGTATAGTTGTAATATTATGTTATCATATATACCTTTAAACGAGCAATTCTTGTATATATATATATAATCTGAATCTCGGAAACGGCTCCAACGATTTTCATGAAATTTAGTATCCAAGGGGTTTCGGGGGTGATAAATCGATCTAGCTAGGATTCATTTTTATACAATGTCGTTTTATTCATGTTTTCACTGACCAACTTTATTGATAATCAACTTGAACATAAACTTATTATTTTAAACACAATTTACCAAAAAATACCGAGCAAAGCTCGGTCAACCAGATATTGTAATTAAGAGGCCTTTTACAAAATTTGAACGCTCGAGTTTAGGTAAAAGACGGCAATCTTATGTATGTGTGCGTAGCTATCCACACATGCACAATACAAACAGTGTAACGCGAGTTACACTGTCGAGCCGGTCTAAACAATCTTGAGCCGTTAGAATTATAATGCGGTATTTAGATATTTATGAAAATATTTATTTTTATTTATCCAGTTTAATAAAGATTTCTAGACTAATAAAAAAAATACAACTATATGTTATGTAAAGTATACAATAAAAAAAAAAAAAAACAATTACATATTGGTGCCGATTCTGTTGTACACCGAACTAAACTAACAAAACTATCTCTAAAATTGCTTACTTTTAGCTATGAGAATTGTTACGCTATTCTGCAAGAAATAATCTCTTAAAAATTATTTTGACACGACTAAAATCAAATTTGACAATCGCGACTCAACGTGGTATTTTTAGGGTTCCGTTGCCAAATGGCAAAAACGGAACCCTTATAGATTCGTCATGTCTGTCTGTCTGTCTGTCCGTACGTCACAGCCACTTTTCTCCGAAACTATAAGAGCATGCTGTTGAAGCTTGGTAAGAAGATGTATTCTGTAAACTGCATTAAGATTTTTACACTAAAATAGAAAAAAAAAAAACAATAAATTTTGGGGTTCCCCTACTTAGACCTGAAACTCAAAAAAAAAAAAAAAAAATTCCTCAAACCCGAACGTGGGGTATCTCTGAATAGGTCTTCAAAAATGGTATTGAGGTTTCTAATATCATTTTTTTTCTAAACTGAATAGTTTGCGCGAGAGACACTTCCAAAGTGGTAAAATGTGTCCCCCCCGTAATTTCTAAAATAAGACAATGATAAAACTAAAAAAAATATATGATGTACATTACCATATAAACTAATACCGAAAATTGGTTTGAACGAGATCCAGTAAGTGGTTTTTTTTAATACGTCATAAATCGTAAACCACAATTTACCTTTCATTCAATCAACTCAGATATAAAAATTTCAAAAGAACATTTAATTTCATAAACGTAAACCTTATGCATAAATCGAGGATACCTACAGGTTTGTACGGAACCCTCGGTGCGCGAGTCCGACTCGCACTTGGCCGGTTTTTTCTTTTGGCTTCGCAACTTAGTACTTGTGCGCTACGCAATGAACTTGCTGAGATACGAAGGCGCGCAAGGGGGCTGGATGTGTTTTATATGGAATTTTTCATTTTTGTTTGAAAAATAAAAAAAATATTACCCACGTGTTGAGATTTATATGTGTGGCGTATTATAAAGGGGGTCGAAAATTTCATTATTTTTGCGATAGGACACGCCATTTTCGAAATATAAGCAAAAGAAAAAAAAAATACAGTACTATTTTTGCACGTGAGGCGAGGCGTTGCAGTTGGTGTGAATTTTTGTTCATGACCACTAGTTTTACTCCACACCTTTTTAATCGCGATTAAAAATAGTCAGATTTAGTTAAAATAAATTATTTTAGTCAAAATTTATCTACAATCTATTAAAATAATGCTTTACTTGATAATAAACGAAACTCTTATACAAAAAAAATAAAATGCGAAGAGTAGCAAAATGTTGTAGTCGTAGTATATTTTTGCGTTCACGATACGAGTTCCCCGTTGGGCGCTTGCGCCGTACTAAACGCTGCCCGCTTGTGCATCGTAATTTATTCTATTGGGTTGGCTAATAAATTATGAGCGACATACATTACTTAATATTTTTATTTTTTTTATAAATTATTTAATATTAATCGTTGACAATATAACCACCGTCGTTGTCTACTACCATTCGCCAACGCTTGGGCAAAGCATGGATGGCATCCCTGTAAAACTCCGTCGGTTTTGCTTTGAAGAATTCGTCTATGTATTGTTGCAACTGATGTTCATCATCAAAGCTTTTTCCTTGTAAATGATTACTAAGTGACCGGAATAAACTGAAATCTGTTGGGGCCAAGTCCGTAGAATACGGAGGATGTGGCACTATATCCCAGTTGAGCTCCAATAGTTTTTGTCGGGTACTCTTAGCGATGTGGGGCCGGGCAATGTCATGTAGAAAAAATATTTTGTCATGTTGTGGACGTTTACGTCAGTTCAACTTGAACATCGGAATGTTCAAGTTGATTACACTATACTATTGCCGTCATCGTGGTATTAGTAGGCAGAATTTCCCAGTATATCACACCATGTTTGTCCCACCAGACCGAGAGCATCACCTTCCGAGGGTGAAGATCTTTTTTTGGCGTAGGTTTGCCTGGTTCGTTGCGGCCCAACCACTGGCGCTTGCGTCTATGGTTAATATAGATAACCCACTTTTCGTCCCCGGTGACGAGATGGTCCAGCCAGCTAAATGTGCGACGGAACGAAAAAAGGTGCGCACAGATATCTGCGCGATAAGTCAATTGATCTTTGTTCAACTGGTGGGGTACCCAAACGCCATATATGTATGTCTTCCCCAAACCGCGCAAATGATTTTCCACCGTGCCATGACAGCATCCGAGCTTAGCAGCTAAATCACGAGTTTTGGTCCTAGGATCTTCTTCAATTAATGCCTTTAATTTATTTATATCCATTTCCACCGGACGCCCAGACCTTGGTTGATCGATCAAGGAATAGTTACCCTTGCGGAATTTTCGAAACCACCGCTTTGCTGTAGCCTCGGAGACTGCATCATCAGCTATCCTTTGGCATATGTTACGAGTGGCTTGTGCAGCAGAATGGCCAGACTGGTACTCGTATAATAAACAGTGCCGGATATGCGTTTTAATATCACTCATTTTTTTCGTGGTTCCTTACGCAATGACAACCGAAACATTACTGACAGCATGCTTTTTTTTTTTTTTTTTTTTTTTTTGTGGGGCATCTCGTAGTTAATCCTGAAAAGATTGTTACTACTTAAACGGATTGGGGCCCGGCGAGTTCTAAAAAGTTACCTTTTTAGGCCTCCAGCCGGGGGCTGACAGCATGCTCGCGATTCGCTCTTTATATACACCTTGCCATAAAACGTTCTCGAGCTTATCCGAAATTTTCAGTAAATAAAAACTGAAACGCTCATTACTTATTAGCCAACCCAATAATTTAGAGTGATTTCAAAAACGATATTATGTCTAATTAAATAAACAGATTTAAATAAAACTTGAGAATTCGATTTGTTATAGAGCATACTTTATATTGACATGAACTTTTTAATGTAATTATGCTTTATTCAAACCAAAAAAACGCGATAAACTTGCGAATAAATCGTAAAAATTGCCATAAGACTTAATTTTTTTACTAATTAATGTTGTTAAAAATCAATATTCTTGTACTAAGTGTAACAACTAGATTATATGTCTGTTGTTTTATGTATTTTTTTTACTCAAATTTCTACATATTAATGATGGAAATAGGAGTCTGAAATGGACCCTGCGCTGATTTTTAAGAAAACTAGTTGTGGGAGATTAATTACTACAAAGTATACAAATAAGTTTTTGTAAATGTGCAACTAAAAGTGGCAAAACAAAAGATTGATCTATTTTTTACATGTATTCGTCAATGCCAGAGTATTTATAATGATGAGATGAGAGGTAAATAAGGCGACTAAAATCTTAGATATTCGCGCAAAAATGTAAAATGGCTCTTAATATGACAAACAAAGTTTACAAGTAATGAAAGTGCTCTGGGTACATTTATCCAGGTGCTTTTTTTTGAGTTTGTTGGACTAGTTTCAGAGTTGAATTGAAATGTATTTTCGAGGCTACAATTGCACGAAGTAATATAGGTATACCTACTTATTTAATTACACTACATTACATGTATAAGAAGGGCGCTATTGATGGTGTTAATAACTTCCTTTTCCAAATGTTTTCTCGGAAGGATACACAATGTTCACACATGCGAATACGGCTTATATGGACAAAGGAGGGTCCGATTATGTACTCGTGATCAATATACGTGAGATTATGTATCCAAGTATCCCAAAGTAAACCTTTTTGATGCAAGAGAGCACTTGAATAGGAATAACAAGCATCAGCTGTCCCAAACCAACAGTGTTGGAAGAAATCTTTTAATATTTCATGGAGTGTAGAGTGTAGTGGTATTAAAAAAATAAGGCCTATCATTTGATACCTAACATGGCATCTAATAAAAAATAGTTCGTCACTTTATGTCCTCTAGAGGGCGCCATATTTAATTAAATGTATCATGACACAGCCTATAGCCTGCAAATGACCAAGACGCTTCCAACGATATCCCATTTGTCATTTTTTGATAAGGAGTTAAGATGTTATGAGGGAACAGATGATCATACATACCAACATACATAAAGTCAAAGTCAAAGCATTTATTTGAATAGGCAAAAAAAAAACACTTTTGAACGTCAAGAATTGATTCTAGTCGCGCCTTCCAAAAGGTAGATTCGCATGGAGAAGAATGGGCTAGAAACTCCACCGTTACCCTCTTTAAATCTTTTCAATATTTTACAATATTTATCCTACTAATATTATAAATGCGAAAGTTTGTATGTATGGATGTACGGATGTGTGGATGTTTGTTACTCTTTCACGCAAAAACCACTGAACGGATTTGGATGAAATTTGGAACACAGTTTATAACATGGATTAACACATAGGCTACTTTTTATCCCAGTAGTACGTTCCCGCGGGATATTTTCCGACCTCCACGCGGGCGAAGCCGCTGGCAAGCTAGTATAATTATATGTGAAGACGATTTACCTAGAATAAAATTACCGTACATGACATACCGGTCAAAACACCTCCTTTTTGCTTCACCGTGGCCGGGTAATTACTTGTAAGTTAGGTAACTTGAGATCTGACCGTCTGTGAAAGATGGGGATGTGTGGAGATTATCAGATCCGGTGATGGCAATAAGCTCACCACTTTTTACATAGGACTTAAACATAAGTGGCGAAATGTGAGTGTTCTGTAAGTGCACCTCTGCCAAACTTTTCGGAGCTTACAGGCTGATGTTAAATGATAAATGATTTAATTTTTGTAAGTAGGTTTGTCGAAACATTTTTATACGTCAATAGTATTATAAAAACTAGATGAGATCTGCGTTTTCTTTCGCCGAAACAACAACCCAGAGGTCACAGTCTCTTTTAAAGTACAGACATAATCTTGGTCAGGTCATGTGAAAACCACGATAGATTGGTGTCTGAAATTGTTTTTGAGGGATTACCCATACAGATTGAGTGGGCCTGTCCAGTTAGTTATGTTACGCATGTCACAAAACACGTCAGCCTCATGTTTTTATGTCTTAGGATTGACGATTTCCCCGAAGGATTTCCAATCTTTTATTATTATAGGGCTTGACAAAGCAGGGGTGTATAATATGATCGAAATAGTCCAAAATGTCTATAGGATAATGTAATCCCCTATTTAATACCTGTCAAGTGCTCATTAAGAGATTTGACTTCGGTACTAGATTTATCTACCTATGTGAATATAATATTATTGTCATAAATTTTGGCCTCGTTTAATCTCATAACAGCCTTTAAAAAGGTAAAGGTACAAAGGTCTACATCAAAGGATTTTAAAGGTTTTAACGTAAAAACTTCAAAATTACTAGCACAAATACCTACCAATCTACAGGTTTTGTACGTTTATTTTAGTCTAAAAAATATTCGCTACAATTTAGGACTTACTATAGGAATTTCGTATAGGTATTCATGCTAAAATCCTACTAATATCCAAGTCATCATTTGCCTGACTACTACATTAAGGGTCGACTTCCAGAGCGGGAGAAGTCATTTGATGATTTCCCATCCTAAAAAAAAAAGGGTCGACTTCCAGTCATACAGGATGCTACTGAATACCAATATTTTACATGCGAGTGACTGCCCATATGACTTCCACAACCCAGTTACTGAGTAAAATGGATACCCCTTAGTAAGGATGATGGTCAGACTTTTGGGCTTCCAACGACCCGGAACGACTGTCAAACATCCACGAATGACAGTTGGGACTAATATTATAAATATGAAAGTTTATATGTCTAAGTGTTTGGTTGTTTTTAACTCAATCACATAAAAAACGGCTAAACAGATTAGGATAAAATATGGCACACAAATAATTCTGGATTAACGCAGAGGCTACATGTTATCTTGGTAGTACGATTCAGATTTTTATTATGTCTGCGATTTTGTGACGTCTGTGAGTACGTGGGGTAACGTTTGTCACTGGTGAATTGCGGATGCTATGTGAAACCTAAGTTAAAGGTAGTTTGTAACTGCCAGGGTCGCGAGATTTGTTCGAAAGAGATACCGCGGCCCTGGCATATGGGCAACTGAAGGAACACGGGTGGGTTTTAGCCAGTAAAAGTCTGACACGCCCTCCCGCTCCATCCAAAGCGGGAGACGTCATGTGATGATTGATTTGATGAGCCACAAATAAAAAGTTTGTTTCCATTTTACCTGACTACAGTTAATTCGAAAAGTGGGCAACATTTTTTATACTTCCAAGCATCTTCCCACGAAACATTTCTTTTTTTAAACCCATACCAACATACTTACGTATTCGTTATCCCGGGTACAGAGCGTTGTCTGAAAACCCTTCTTGAGCCTCACACAAGGGATTCCTTTCACAAACGGCCTATTTACATGTTCTCCGCAAATAAGAACCTCATCTATAAAGATTTACGTTCAGAATAAAAAAAAAAAGAGTGTGATGACAATATTTTTATAGCTGACCCTTTTCTGTGTATCTCTGTAAGTACGTAAGAAAAGAGATCTTTGCTTACTTGTACTGTTTATTGGTTGATGTTTGTTTTTGGTTTTTTTTTCCAGACATAACCGTATGTATTGTACACTTTCTCCTTGGGACCAACATCATGACCGCGATAAATTATTATCAATGAACAACTGTCCCAATCAAAACTTCCAAAATGTATGGGACGGCTGATTATTTTTCATACCCCAAAATTTGACCACACCTTTCTAGTCCACGTGGTATTTTTTTTGGATCCACGGTTAAAACGTGTTTGGGAAACACAGACAAAACATTGTTAGGACCCACGGATAAAACATTGTTGGGAAACACGGACAAAACATCGTTAGGATCCACGGTAAAAACCTTTTTGGGAGACATGGACAAAACAATATTAGGACACACGGACAAAATATTGTTAAGAGACTCGGAAAAACATTGTTAGGAGACATGAATACAACATTGTTAGGTGACATGGTCAAAACATAGTTAAGAGACACGAAAAAATAATTTTAAGGAGACGCGGTCCGGTACCACGTACCAAGCTCGGGTCGACGGCGCGTAGTGTTGCACGCGCGCCTCAAAGATGTCAGCAGCAGTGTAGGGGTCCACTAGGACCGATGCTTGCCGGGGTCGCGTGATTGTTCGAAAGAGATACCGTGACCCTGGCACATGGGCAACTGATGGAATTTGATGATTTCCCATCCTAAAAAAAAAAAAAAAAAAGGAGACGCGATCACAACACTGTTAGGGCACAGACAAAACATTTTTAGAAGACACGGATAAAATATTGTATGGAGACATGGATAAAATTTCGCCAATTTGCATCACTTGCATATGAAAATGTAAATTTTCAAAATCTAAACTTAAATTTTGATACTACTATAATTTAATAAGTAGTATGTAAGGAGTGAGTAAGATATACGAACTGATATTACTATAGAGATCTTATTCTGTAGTGAATATGAAAATAAGTAAAAGCTCCTCTGTATTAATTTTATATTAAGATTTATTTTCTCACAATATTTACATGAACATACACTTATAGCGACAAGCTTAATACAAAATACACCACTTTAAATAAATACAATGTAGAAAAATAAGTAGCAGATGCCTATACACGCTTTTTAAGGTTAACGTTTAATATTTACATAAGTAATTTGCAAAATAATTGTATTTCGGTACTCGTATTTAATTTACATGTAAAATAAGAGTTTAAGACTATGGTTCCACTGTAAAGCGTCAGCGATATTGTGATCGACATAAAGACCATTTGGCTTTTTCTACAAAAGGCTCTTCCAGGCATTGCCCTGCACTTTATGGGAGTCTAACAAGACTCAGATAAAATTCTATAAAATGTTTGGACTTTAAAAGATACCATGACCTCTGAGTTTGTTTCGGCGTTGTTCTCAGGGAACAGTCAGCTAAGAAATGCGGACGCCATATAGTTTTTAAAAACATTGACCAAACAATGTTGACATATAAAAGTGTCTTATCCTGTAGAGCGCCAAGGGGTACTGTAGTACCCAGAACGAACATAACTAACATCTACCCTCAAAATTAATAAAAAAAAAAAAACATTTTATTTTGGTATACAATTGTGATTTTAATTTACGAACTACGGATGTGTATGTGATCGGATTCGGATGTTATCGAATAATATTTGCGGTCGGCCGGAAAATTGCGGAAAATGTGGCTATCAAGTCGTTATAAGATCTACTTACAGAAATAAACATTTCATTTCATTTTATAAAGCATTTTATCGGAGCTCTCGCTCGCATTTTCAACCCTATTGGAACAGTGCTAGTGTTGTGCGTTAACTATGTTACTATTATTGACGTAATCATTTTATTCTTTGAGTTTGTAAAAGCCCTACTAATATATTCGCAGTACGATATTACACACAGCAAATAATTATTACTTAATTTAACCACATAATGATTATTTATCACAATAGAAGCTTTTAGAGCTCGACGTACCAATTATTTTTATTAAAATAGTCATTGTAATTCCTACACTGATGTGCTAGTTTAGTCCACAATATAACCTAAGTATGGTTTATGCAAATATAAACACGTTCCTCTTACATTTAACATTAATTGCATTAACGAAATCCAGGACAAGTAGGTAGTAGATAAATGAGAACTTAACCAAAAAAGAACCGCAGTTACCGACATAACTTGTATAGTAAGTAAGCTGAAGTGGCAGTGAGGCGGGCCTTGTACGGCCGATGGCCGGTAGAGCAGACGAGTCCTGGAGTGGAGACCATGAATCAACAAGCGTAGTATCAGACGCTCTTACTAGATAAACCAAGCCTAAAAGGTTGCTGGGACAGACTGGATTCGGAAGGTGGAAGACAGAGTGCGCAATCTGCCGGCGTAGCATGACCTTTATATCTATTCTACCAAGAACTAAACAAGTTCCTTATGCATAATTCTGTAAAAATGTTTCTATCTCATCAGGAAAATAGTCATCATACTTGACATCGTACTCTTGTTGACTGAAGAATAGAAACATCTCTTCTTTTCAGTTTTACACAATTTTTCTACGATACAATCTATCATTTTGTCTTCTCTTCCGTCGATAAATTCCGTTTCTATGGCGGTCATGTTACGCGTGCTGGGAGAGCTTTGTCCAACAGTGGACTGCGATAGGTTGAGTTGATTAATTGAAAATAGGTATTACTTTATATGTATATCATATAAAGTAATATATAGGATTAGACACTTACTAGATATGCGAAAATCTATGGAATATATATATCGAGATAATCCATAGGATTAGACACTTACTAGATATGCGAAAATCTATGGAAAAGTAAATAAGTATAACAATTAAATACAGAATTCAATGCACATAAAAGTTTTAAAAGTATACTTAAATGTTTCCACAGGAAAAGTCAACTAGAAGTTGTGTGCACTTTCTAACAGCCAAGCATCGTTAGGTACGGTTAACAAATAAAGTTCAGTGGTAACACAATATTGCTCTTTCTAAGTTGTATAAAGTGCAGACCAACACACTTTACCCCTTCGAAGTTGTGCTTTTTCTGCAGAAAATAGATATTGTAAAGATTTTTCTTTTTGTTTTCTCAATAGGTACAAAATAATGTGCTATGTTAGATGAACTGGAAGAACATATATCGTTGAAAAAGATACTTTCCCAGAAATTCCTAAACCTAGGGAAATTAGATTTTTTTTTTAAATTATCCCTTCAAACCACAACTCTCATTCTTTGGGCATTTGTATAAAATGTCTACAGCACGAAAATTTAACGTAATATGTCAAATAAATAACTAATTTATTTCCCAAAAAAAATATTTAGAAGCTTAATAATACTCAAAGAATAATTGACTAGAATTTTCAATATCGTGCGTTGAATTCCAAGTAAACACATGCATTGTAAAGAGCCGTAGTCCACGGCACATATTTGCATACATATTGCAATATACAGTAATCATTTATCAAGAATACTGTTATCAACAACTTACCTAAGTTAATAGGACGGCAGCTAGAGGATTGCATTTAATTAAAATAGAGGTGCGACCACACCTTCCCTACAATACTCAAGTTATTTGCTAAACAGATCGTACACACAAAGTAGTTAGCACTTAAGTAAATTAAAATGGCCTTGAATATATTGCTATAGACTAAATTGTAATTGAAACATAAAAGTCACATATAAATAGTAATTCCCTTAACATAAAAATGTTAGACAATGATTTGAATAAACAAGTCACTCAGGGTGAACTTCACCATTGTAACTGAACGCGTTCAACACGTTAAATCCATGTTCAAAAGCTGTCAGTGTCAAAATTGTTTTAAAATTTTAGGAGCATGAGGAACAAAATGTAAAGTTCACTCAACCTAAACAGAAAAGGGAGGATCTTCCGACTAGACAGGTATTGTGTCTGGAGGGCCACTGCTGTTTTGGAAATTTCGTCTCGCAGGTCAACCTAGATGGTTATCGCTGCCGATAACCATCTAGGTTGACCGGATGTAACCGGACTTGCCTGCGGCTGCCTCAACAAATTAAGCCTGGGTTTAAAATCTAAAAACTAAGCAAAGACAAGCTAGGGGCACCCCTTTTGGGGGACGGACTTCGGCTTAAGGTGTCGTTGGAAGGCGGCAGCAAGAGACATCGTTAGTGTCGAGACGTTGTATATATACTAGTTGCGCGGTAAACTCTGCTTGCGCGATGCAGGATTTTGTGTGACGTCAGAGTGATACGTAGTTTGCATGTGGCGATGTAGGTGTCGCTGCAGAATATTGACAGTTCTTAAACGCGATCAAGACGTGAGAGAAGTGATCAGTTTCATTGGTGAAATGTGAAATCCCTACTCAAACTACATCAAACAATTTATATTAAAGTGGGGATAAGAGGTCAGCGTTGTGAAGATTTGATGATTTTTTTTTTGGATTGTAGACCAAAAATGTTAGTACAAAAGTGGGTATTAAATAATATATAAAAAGAGACTTATACTCGTACATTGACGTAAAAGATGCTTTCGTTAACGAAATCTTTACATCTATACAAACAAATAAAATTGAAGTGTCTGTTTGAGACGTCAAAATAACAGCTTTGTACTAAAAGCGGTACTTTTAACAAAAAATCTTTTTTTTGTCTATTGTCTATCTGTGTGTTTCTTCCGACTAATCTCTGAAACAGCTGGACTGATTTTGTCAGGACTATCACCAGCAGATACCTGATGTTATAAGGTGTAACTTCGCATACTGTTATTTTAGAAAAAGAATTAGGGCTCCGCGCAAAAAAAACCATGAAATCTACATCACGCGGGCGAAGCCTATAAATCTGTTCTACACCCTACTCGAAATACATCGTAAATTATATTGAATGAATTTTCTGAACATAATGGTATTGAAACCAGAATGTATACCGATGAAAGGTTCAATTAACATTGTTGATTTAATGTTCGCGATGAGAAGTAATATTACCATTGTGGATATTTCCAATTAACAATTGAGAAATCCGAAATCATAGGTCAAATTTATTAGAATGATGATTTGCCAAGTGTTAAGAGAGAAATTATTGCCTGCCGAGGTCATGTATGATGTTTCTTGGATATATAGTCCTCCAGACCGTATTTCGGCCAATCTCAACGGAGATATTATAGTACACAAGTGTCTGTGCAGACATAGGGCTACTCACTCGTCCGTCACTCTTATAGTCTGATGGGATGGAAAACCGACACGACCGGAGAGAGATCAGGTACAGGACCAACGGCTTAATGCGCTTTCCGAGGCACGGGGGTATTGCCCGGCGTTCGAAAGTTGGCTGTGTTACCAAGAAATTACTTATGGTAAAATCAAATAACACTGCTCGACCTGGGAATCGAACCTAGAACCCTACATTCAGCAGCTTTGATTGCAAACAAGAGACCACGGGGCTTTTATTGGATATACATTACATACGTATGCACTTTAAAAAGTTAGGCAAAAGAAAGTTACAAGAATGCAAAGACAAAAGAATTTTTACGACAAATCTACTTAAGAATCCTCTAGAATTAACAAGACACCAATTTTACAAAGTCCTTGGAATTTATTTTTATTATTTACCAGACAATAAGACGGAATTGTAGATGCTTAGCATCAAAATGCCTGAAGGAAGGAAAGGGTATATCCAATTAAAAACTTTCGTCCAACTGACGAAATATTTCCAAAATTGAAGATTTCAGAGAATCGGGAATTTTTCAATCAGATAAATACTTTCAATATCTTCATAGACAGTTCGACCTTGTTTGCACGTAAAAATATCGTGGCGAGGTTTTAGCACGTACAGGATTTTAAACTCTCGGTGTTCGATCGAGCATTAAGAATGCAGCAAAGTACATCCCAGCGGTCCGAAAAAACATACTGTTCGAATTTCAACTCTCGGTGTTAAGCAGTATGTTGAAGATTCAGTATGATAATAAAATAGTACAGAACTGAACCCCGTCATCGTTTTTTTTTCTTTAATGTTGCGGCGGTCTTTTTGACTGCTAGTTTAAGGGTAATATCGCTTTATAAGGACTTGACCTCACAATAACTTGGCAACAAGACACTTTTGGGTATTAAGTTCTTGGAGATTTTTGTTCGTTAAAGTGTGACGACCTAGATGCGTACCGTGACTACTGGTTTGAGGTGGCGCGGGACAAGAGCTCCTGGAAGAAATTGAGGGAGGCCTTTGCCCAGCAGTGGCAAAGTATAGGCTAAACAAAAAAAAAAATTGTGACTGGATGCGGAAGGCGGAGGACAGGGTGTTGTGGTGCAACATGGCAGAGGCCTATGTGTAGCAGTGTACTGCGATAGGCTGCCCTTATGTACCAGTTCCATCGTGCACTGTAACTTTGCAGAAACATTCAAATGCCGATGGAGTGATAATACCAGCTTCCATACAAAAAAGTGCTCACTCTTTTGTCACTTATTCAACCTGCAGTACTCACCAAGAGCTAGTCTAGTAAGTCAACAATCACGGACAAAATCTTTCATATATTATATAAAAAAAATGATTGAACTTTCAGAAACATATTATATGTAAGTATGGAAGTCACTCAGTATTTTCAAAGTAGGTAGCGGTGTGGCTTCGGCTTTAGCAAAATGCCAATTACGAAAACAATCAGGTATAAAAAAATATTTAAAAAAGAATGATTTAGAGTAGAATCTACATAATTATAAGTAATATGAAAAGTCACTCAGTATTTTCAAAGTCGGTAGAAACACAATCACTCAGAATGTCAGTCCATTCGTTCATGCGGCGTCACTACATCAAGTGGGGGGCTCGGGAGGGGGAGGCTCCATCTCCTTGCCCAGGGGACTCCCCCCAGAATCTGCGGCGTCGCTGTTACCGCTGTTGATTGCCACCGACGTCAGAGGTACCTGCGAATTAATTAACTGATTAGCTTTAAGTAATATACTTAGTTGATTAGTTGTCTAGAGCAGTGTTTCCCAATTAGTGGTACGCGTACCCCCAGGGGTACGTGCAGTTGCATCAAGGGGTACGTGCGGCTATCAGTAAAAACAAGAACAATTTCAAAAATATTATTTTATAACGATCATCATCGTAAAAGCACGGAGCACCGAGCACTATGACCGACCGTGCACTATCCCCGCGCCTCCCACATCTCGTTTAAGTAGCCTATCTATTAATCTAGCGTGTCAACTACCTGTATACCAAATTTCATCAAAATTGGTCCAGGCGTTTGAGCGTGAAGAAGTAACATACATTCACACTCACAAACTTTCGCATTTATAATATTAGTGTGATTGCTACAATAAGGGGTACGCAGGTTTGAGGTCTTTTTTGAAGTGGTACACAGCAAAAACTAATTGGGAACCACTGCTCTAGAGGGTTCAAAACAGAGAAGGCATTTTGGCTTTTCTTTTAATTGGTACAAATGATGGATGAAAGTGCTGCTAAGTTTGATATATTATAGCAGTGATTTGACACGTCTTTTTCTCGATATATTTAAGTTATATGGCCTTTCTATCAATACGTATTGTCAACATTAAAAATTAAAACTTGAACAGTTTGTATGACATAGTCTATCACATAAGTTTACTAGAAACGAATTTCGAGGTAGTTAAACAGACCAATTGTTAAATGATTACGTTTGGCTGGCCTTTAGTCCGTGTTTAAATAAAATTAAAATTTATTATCAGCTTATAATGTACCCCCGCTGAGACACGGTACAGGCCTGGAGGATGTAGGGGGCGGGGGGTGTATCGATCACGCGGGTCTAGTGTAGGTTGGTAGATTTCAAATGACTCCGATTTTTAGGGTTCCGTTGCCAAATGGCAAAAAACGGAACCCTTATAGATTCGTCATGTCTGTCTGTCTGTCTGTCTGTCTGTCCGTCCGTATGTCACAGCCATTTTATTCCGAAACTATAAGAGCTATGCTGTTGAAACTTGGTAAGTAGGTGTATTCTGTGAACCGCATTAAGATTTTCACACTAAAATAGAAAAAAAACAATAAATTTTGGGGTTCCCCATACATAGAACTGAAACTCAAAAATGTTTTTTTTCATCAAACCCATACGTGTGGGGTATCTATGAATAGGTCTTTAAAAATGGTAATGAGGTTTCTATTAGCATTTTTTTCTAAACTGAATAGTTTGCGCGAGAGACATTTCCAAAGTGGTAAAATGTGTGTCCCCCCCCCCCCCCCGTAACTTCTAAAATAAGAGAATGACAAAACTAAAAAAAATATATAATGTACATTACCATGCAAACTACCAACGAAAATTGGTTTGAACGAGATCGAGTGAGTAGTTTTTTTTAAAACGTCATAAATCGTAAACCGCAATTTACCTTACATTCAATCAACTGAAATATAAAAATTAAAAAATATATATATTTTTAAACCGAAAATACCTACAGGTTTGTACGGAACACTCGGTGCGCGAGTCCGACTCGCACTTGGCCGGTTTTTTTGGTTCTAGGACATTCTGGTTTCCTCACGACATATTCCTTCACCGTTTTGAGAGCAGTGGTGATGAAGATTTTTACACAAAGTAAGCACCTGCCTGAGTTAAGTCGGGGTCGATACCATTGACCTACCACTACTTAATTCAAATAAGGATATTTAACGGCAGTGTAAGGGAGCTTACTTGACAATTTGACAGTGTATACTGGTTTGTTTCTATCTCCAGGGAGTCCTACGTTCCTAGTACCTACATTGGTCTCTTGTATTAAAGCTGCTATCCTGAATTTGAATGTAATGGACTCCAGAGTATTTTTATCTGCAGTTGTATACAATTTATTTTAACAACATCATATGTATAAGAAATACTTTGGTCCTTGCATACGACTGTAACATTTGGTCCTTAGGGATTGTTTAGGATTTTGTACTGCTCTGCTCATACGGATTTATTTATAAGAAATTGTTCTAGGAAGTTGTAGAACAGGATTCTCTTTTTATAGTGAGAGAGACTAGAGATTTAAGTGAAATAAATAAACAAACATCTATAAAATATGGTTCTATTTCTAACATGACTTGATAAAGGTTGTTGAAATCTCGTATATATATATATATATATATAGTATATCTATTTATTAGATATGTAAACACGTTTAATTAATAAAAAGGAGACTGCTGCTGTCACCTTGTCATCTGACAGTCATGAAGAATGCCAAGAAACAGATAAAATGAGGCATAGTAGGCTTTAACAAGTTATAAATAGGGCTGTTGTTTAAAACTACTCGCGTATTATGTGTGTATTTCATAAATTCACCACTGCACTATAGTCAAGTGAGACACATAGGAATTTACAGTTGATAGTAGTTTTTATTAATTACACTGCTGAGATACGTAAGTACGGTGTGGAATAAAAAAAACTTTATAAACAAATGCCCTGGACCCTCACTCTAGGACTCCTTGTGTCATGGGAGGGGGACCTGGACCGATGTTTGACAAATCAACATAATTGCAAATAGAGCAGCAATCACCACAGTTCTATTGCTTCATCTGAATATAAAAATCATGCAAATATTAAATGTCAGTTCTTGTATGCTGTGTTTTGCCTATATTTGTTTGGTGGTGATATGCAACACAGAACATACTGTATTCCCTAATATAGGAGCAAGAACGCCTTTTATCTATAGTAATATTATAAAGTAGAAGAGTTTGTTTGTTTGAACGCGCTAATCTCAGGAACTGCTGGTTCAGGAAGAATTGAAAAAATCTTTTTGTGTTGGGTAGCCTATTTATCGAGAAAGGTTATCGGAAAGGGGAGCGGAGCAGTAATGAAAAATGTTGTAAAAACGGTGAAAATCGGACGGGTAGGCGATTCGACGCGAGACGGGAAGGGTCGGGGTAACAAGAAATTTAACGCGGACGAAGTCGCGGGCAGAAGCTAGTTCTTGAATAAATAGGTATGGTCTCGGTATTAAATCTAGAGGAATTTGCACGCAAAGTCGATACTTTGCGTACAAATTCCTCTAGATTTTGTCACCCAGAAAATCTAATAAGATATTTTGCATTAACAAACTATTTTAAAGCCAAAAGATTTAATGAAACTCTGACCCAGTTAATATTACTGAATAGTTAAGTAGGTACTTGGTCGTTTGTAGGTATTGGTCTACTTAGCAATAAATAAATGACTGAATTTCATATTGAAATGGCTTCTATAATTTGTTTATTGGGTAATATGAAAATGTTTCTAAGGAATGTATATGTAAAAGGAAAATTTCGTGTACCTAAATAAAACTCAATTATAACTTTAAATAAGGATGAAATGCTTGCTTATTTCTGTTCAAAGGTTTTTAATCCAATACTGTCGTGTGTGTCTGTGTGTCATAATCTTACTGCTATATTTCTTTCATAATTTTAATATAAAACATTTTCGGTAGACTTCGTTTTTATCGCCAGAAGGCAAAATTTTGCTCATCCTATTTGCTTCCGTCGACTTTGATAAATTAGCTCAGCAAAGACATTTTTTGATAAAAATGCTCCGAGGAATACCCAATCTTTTATTATTTTCGGTTATATTTATGCCGTGCCTACGTACTTACTGTCCGAAAAGGTTCCTTTAAAGCTACTACAGAAATGAATAAGAAGCCGAATTTTTATTTCTGGACAACTAATGAAATAAGTGTTCTTTTGTATCCTTACGAATGGAGTTTTTATATTTATTTTTTTATCTTGGAGCTTGTTCATTTAATTTTCTTCTTATTTGACTTCTTATTAGCGTTCATCGTTCTTGGCGCGATGGTTACTCTACATGACGGCTCTTACAGTTTGTCTACACATCCTACTAATACTATAAATGCGAAAGTTTGTATGTATGGATGTGTGGATGTTTGTTACTCTTTAATGCAAAAACTACTGAACGGATTTGGATGAAATTTGAAAAACAGTTAGTTTATAACCTGGATTAACATATAGGCTACTTTTTATCCCGGTAGTACGTTCCCGCGGGATGTATTCCGACCTCCACGCGGGCGAAGCCGCTGGCAAAAGCTAGTAGATGATATAGGTAAGAAGAGCATGAAAGATGCAGTGGACCTAGCACGAACGCATATAGTAAACGTAACGTAAAACAACCGATTTCAAAATAAGAAATACTCGGATTGCACATAAACAGGTAAGAAGAACCAGTAAGGAACTTGCGCGATGCAGGATTATTTATTTATTTATTTAAACTTCTCGCACACAAAAAAACCGGTCTAGTGCGAGTCGGACTCGCGCACCGAGGGTTCCGTACAAACCTGTAGGTATTCTCGGTTTAAAAATAAATGTTTTATTTTTAATTTTTATATTTCAGTTGATTGAATGTAAGGTAAATTGCGGTTTACGATTTATGACGTTTAAAAAAAAAAACTACTCACTCGATTTCGTTCAAACCAATTTTCGGTGGTAGTTTACATGGTAATGTACATCATATATTTTGTTTTTAGTTTTATCTTTCTTTCATTTTAGAAGTTACGGGGGGGACGGGATACACATTTTACCACTTTGGAAGTGTCTCTCGCGCAAACTATTCAGTTTACAAAAAAATGATATTAGAAACGTATGGGTTTGATGAAAAAAAATAAATGTTGAGTTTTGTTTCTATGTATGGGGAACCCCAAAATTTATTGTTTTTTTTCTATTTTAGTGTGAAAATCTTAATGCGGTAACAGCATAGCTCTTATAGTTTTGGAAAAAAGTGGCTGTGACATACGGTCGGACGGACAGACAGACAGACATGACGAATCTATAAGGGTTCCGTTTTTTGCCATTTGGCAACGGAACCCAAAAAATGGTAGCATTCTCTACCAGTCAACCAAGGGTGGTGAAGAGATTACATGAGCGTGAGGTCAATGTCATGCTTTATTCTTTATTCATACCTATTGGTGATGTATATTTCGTTTTTCACAAAAACTAAATGCTTATACTAATTTTTTATTTCATGATTTCAAAGTCGTTCCAAAAGCATTCCGCTGATTTACAATTTGTCCTGTTTGAAGCGTGCTTCATTGGTAAAATTGACATGTATACTGAAGATATTGTAAGTCAAAAGAAGTAGACTGCCTAGTAGAGTGATAGGTTGTAGTGGATGCAACATTCAAACCAGCATGACGGTAGCTTAAGCAATAATTCCAGTATGGTCCTAACAATCTATATCTATCTACATATATATATATAAAAATGAATCCCTATTTCCCTTGGTCACGCCATCACGCGTGAACGGTTGGACCGATTTCACTTTTTTTTTTGTTGTGTTTGTTATTGTCAGGAGAAGGTTCTATGAAGGTTATATGAAAGAAAAAATTTGAAGAAAATCTGAATTGAAAAAAAAAATTGTTTTGGGTAGCCTATTTATTGAGGAAAGCTAAACGCTATATAACATCACGCTTCAATTAAAAGGAGCGGAGCAGCAACGAAAAATAGACGAAAACTGGCAGGCAATTCGACGCGACGGGAAGAGTCAGGAGACCAAAAATTTTATGCGGACGAAGTCGCGGGCAGAAGCTAGTTCAATAATATTTATGCATAGATATTATTGCCTTTCCTTGTGGTGCCGGTCGTAAAGAATAGCACCATTCCATTTCTTCCCGTGGGTGTCGTAAAAGGCGACTAAGGCACTTACTAGAGAATGGGCAGCAGCGTTTTCTATGCATTTTACCATCATACTGCGATCGCCAACCAGCCTGCCAAGCGTGGCGATTATGGCAAACCCCCCCAAATTGGGGGAGGCCTGTGTCCAGCAGTGGACGTCTTTCGGCTGAAATGATGATGATGATGATGATGATGATGATGAAGATGATGATGCATACATACCATCGAAACTGCAGTACATATATGCGTGTCCGACTGCCTCGGAGGCGGCGAGAGAGACGCATCGAATCTCAAGTCCAGCTGGAACATGAACACTGCTGCAGCCAGGGTCGAGATGGAGACTGTCAGCTGGGCACTTGCCACACCTATGCAAGTGGTGCTGCCGCATCTGAAAAGATTTTTTTTTTCTAGAATTTTCCGGGATTTTATTAAACGCGTAATACTTTTTCCATCGCATTGTGAGGAATTTTGGGAAATTACGAATCCTTTTCTTTAAATGTTTCAAATATTTGTCTACTTGACTATGTAAATCACGAAATTAATGTAGTTTGTCTAAATGAATTGTATCTTAATGTGTATTAAATCCCACTGATAATATAATGGCTTTCATATTTTAAATAAATAGGGAATTTATAGAATTGTCACCATTTTAATTTCAACACTAACAATTATAACTTCCTTCTTCGTTAAGACAAAGGAATTATTGTGCTAAGCTCAAAGCATTTATTTCAACTAAACCAATTACAGGCACTGTTGAATCGGCAAGGAGTCGGTCGGACAGAAAGAGCTCATTGCCCATTACAAAGCGCAGTAGATTCCTAGGGATACGAACAGGCAAGAAAGGTCCTTAAGTATTGAGCTGTACGAATACTGATAATACTGAATGCGTGCACGGACTGGACAGGACTACACAATCTAGCAGTTCTTTCCTCAAAGGAGCATTAAACGCCCACACGATCAGATTAAGATTATGTTGGTCTTCAAAAGACACTGTGGCCTCTGAGTTTTTTTAACCTTTCTTCTCAGAGTAGTCATATAGAAAACGCCGACCTCGTATAATTTTTAATATCTGGTTGACCGAGCTTTGCTCGGTATTTTTTGGTAAATTGTGTTTAAAATAATAAGTTTGTATTCAAGTTGATTATCGATAAAGTTGGTCATTGAAAACACGAATAAAACGACATTTTATAAAAATGAATCCTAGCTAGATCGATTTATCTCACCCGAAACCCCCTGTATACAAAATTTCATGAAAATCGTTGGAGCCGTTTCCGAGATTCAGATTATATATATACATATATTATTTGACAGGCCTGTTGGTCTAGTGGTTAGTGACCCTGACTGCTATGCCGGAGGTCGTGGGTTCGATTCCCACCCAGGACAAATGTTTGTGTGATGAGCACGATCATTTGTTCTGTGTCTGGGTGTAATTTATCTATAATATGAATGTATTTAGAAATATATAAGTATGTTTATCAGTTGTCTAGTACCCATAATACAAGCTCTGCTTAGCTTGGGACTAGATGGCGTTGTGTGATAGTTGTGGAATATTATTATTATATATACAAGAATTGCTCGTTTAAAGGTATAAGATATTTTATATAAAAATAACAACCAATTTCTTAAAAAAAAAAAACACTACATAGTCAAAAATAACTTAAATTTCGAAAGTCAGTGTCTTAGGATCTGTATTTAAGGTTTTTTGCCACCGACTTCCGAAATTAAAGTTATTTTTGACTTTGTAGTGTTTTTAAGGAAGTCGGTTGTTATTTTTTTTGTAAAAAGTTTTTGTTTTTAACTTTTTAGTTATGGAAGATTTGTCGCGTAAATACTTGATGCAAATTTAAGACTTCTAAGGTTTTCACATGGACCCCATTGTCCGAATGGAACCAAATTAAAATGGAACCATTCAGGAAGTACCAGCTTTCAAATAAAAAAAAGAATCATCAAAATCGGTTCACCCAGTTAAAAGTTATGAGGTAACAAATATTTTAAAAAAATACAGTCGTATTGATAACCTACTCCTTTTTTTGAAGTCGGTTAACTAATTTTACAAACGTTTCAAATACAGATTAGGCACTAGATTTAATTTAAAATAAAAAAAAACCTTTTTAAAAACAAGCTTTAATTATTTGTTAATAAAATGAGCGTGTTACATTTTAATGGTATAATTAAGAACATGTAGCACGTTCTTTTCCCTCTTGTTATCAAAATGTAACACGCTTTTATTCATAAAGGAAGAAGATTAATTATCGTTTAAGATTATCGCCGGCGCCCTATCTTGACCGTCATCGGCCCGAAGTAGTCCACCCCGCAGTTAGTAAACGGGCGGTGGAAGGGTCAAGACGGGCGCGCGGCAGGTCTCCCGTAGCTGGTGTTCGCGGCGTGGCTCGTCGTCTCTGGCAGAAGGCGCAGCTCTTCTCGACAGCGCGTACCGTGGGTCGTAAGTGGATAACCCAGTACCGCTGCCGTAGGTCGTTGGTCACGCGCTCTCTGTTTGCGTGACCCGCGGTGCAGTGCTCACGTAGGACAAGGAGCTTGGTCAGTTGGTGACGACCGTCCATGATGATCGGTCGCTTCGTCTCGCTCGGCGCGGAGGAGGCCTCGATTCGGCCCCGCAGCTTCAGGATGTCGTCTTCCAACACTGGATCCAGGCGGAACAGTCGGCTCGTCCTCGCAATCGGACGGGCGGACCGGATTCTCTTCAGATCTTCGCTGAAGCTGTCTTCTTGTGCTCGGCGGATCAGCTCGGCCTCGGCGCGCTGGACGTGACGGTGTTCCATGGTGGTCGCTCTCCGTCGGCATATGTCGGTGAAGGCGATCGCTCGCGCGACGGCCCTCACTAACACCTCGTACTTTGAAAAACGGGCCGGGTCCGGTAGCCAGTTGTCTTGCTCTGGCTTCTCGGTCATGTGGAGGACTTTCTCTTCTTCTGTGTCGTCCGTCGACGCCGCGGGCCACTGATCTTCCGGTAGACGCAGGAAGTCTGGCACCTGGAACCACCGGTCCGTCGCGCTGATGGGTGCGTCCACCAACCGAGTGGCATCGTCGGCGGTGTTGCAAGCAGTAGGTAGCCAACGCCACTCCTCCTTCTGTGTCAGCTCCACGATCTCGCCCAGCCGGTGCGCGACGAATGGGGTGTAGCGTCGCATGTCGTGGTGAATCCAATGTACCACAGTGGATGAGTCCGTCCAGTAGGTCGTCTGGCCGATGTTGACCCGGTGCTCTTCTTATGGCGTCAGCGAGTCTCGCCCCGATGACGGCAGCCTGCAGCTCCAGTCGAGGTATAGTCTGTGCTCGACGGGGTGCCACCTTCGCCTTGGTGGTTCTTCACTCTCCAGTAGGCCACGGTTGCGTAGGCCTGTTCGCTGGTGTCGCACAGAATGTGAAGGTCGATGCATTCGTACCTCTGTCTTAAGTAGCACCTCGGTAGCCGGAGTTGGGCGAGCTCAGGAAGCCGCGCCAGCCAGGACGCGAAGAGCTCATTCTCTTCGTCCGGAATCTGTTCGTCCCAGGTTGTATGTAACCGCCACAGGTTCTCCAGAATAATCTTCGATCGTATGGTGTAATGACTCAGCAATCCAAGTGGGTCGTAGATCGACATCACTGCGCTTAGTGCTTCCCGTTTGGTCGGTGCGTGAGTCCGTGTTGTTACTTCAGCTGGAACCCGGTTCATTGAGGTGTTGAAGCCCAGCTCGTCTCGTTCCGCGCCCCAGGATTTTACTCTCGGGTCGTTCTCCCCCCAGTTGGTTGGGGGAGGTAGCGTGCAGCTCCGGGGGCACGTCGCGCAGCACTGCCTGGTCACTGGAGCTCCATCCTCTCAGCGTGAAGCCCGCGTGTGCGTGTACCGCTCTCGTTTCATCGACTGCTCGCCGTGCTTCCTCTGCGCTCTCGTAGCTGACCACCAGGTCATCCATGTAGTGACTCTCTTTTCTGGCTTCTAGAGCCCGTGGGTACTCCTGTCCGTACACGTCCGCGTTGTGGTTACGGACGAAGTGGGCCATGTACGGGGAGCTCGCGGCGCCGAAGATCATGCTAGTCATTTTGTACTTTCTCGGGTTCTGTTCTCGATCGTTGCCTCGCCACAGGAACTGTTGCGCTGGTTGGTCCTCCACCCTTATCTTAATTCTCAGGAACATTTCCTGTACGCTGTGATGGCCACCCCTTTCTCTCGAAATCTATACAGGATTCCAGGTAGCGACAGTAGTAGATCGGGTCCCTCTGGAAGTTCGTCGTTGAGACACACGCCGTTGCTCTTGGCCGCTGCGTCGAATACCAGCCTGTGTTTGCCGGGCTTGTTCGGGTTCGGCACGGCAAAGTGTGGCAGGTACCAGCAAACGGCGCTCGTTTCCTCCGTCCCGTCGCATGGCGTCGCGTACCCCTTGGTTGTCGATCCGTCGGGAATACTCAGCTGCGAACTCCGGGTCTGCGTCCATCTTCTGCTCGATCTTTTTCAACCGGCGTAATGCTTGCCCGTAGCTCGGAGGTGACGTCGTCTCGCCGCCACGGTAGTCCGACCTCGTACCCAGAGTCGATCTTCTTCGTCGTCCGTTTGACTATGTCGATGGCTCGCTGATCCGTCTCCTTGATTCTCGGCTTTCCTTGTATGCCGAGAGCGTCGATCTTGAAATGGGCATTGACTAAGTCGTGAAGATCTTGGTCGTCTGCTCCTGCCGTCCGCGCGGGCTCGTAGGCGTGAAACACGTTCCCTTCTTGAAAGATGGCCTTGCGTGGTGCTGTTCCGTGCACCACCCATCCTAGCTGGGTCCTCGATGCGGCCGGTTGATCGGGACGGCCGACTCGAAGTTCGCGGGATACGATGCATTCCCAGTGGTCTGTCCCCACCAGGAGCCCAGGTCACGTCAGCTCGTAGCATACCTCTTCTGGCGTCAGGTCCCTCAGGTGCTCGTACTCCAGCAGGGTGTGAGGGATAGACTGTTGGTGCAGTTGGAGACTCTTGATCGTCCTCGCTCGGACCTTGTGGTGGTCGCCGCTCTTCAGCCCCCTGACGCGAAGGTCCATCAGCTTGCTCTCCATCTCTTGCTGCTACATGTTGACCACGTTCAGGTGCAGAGGTTGCGTTGGTCCCTCGGCCCCGATGGTCGCTGCTAGTTCCTCGTCGATGAGAGTAATGGTCGCTCCTTCGTCCAGGAGAGCGTGGGTCTTCACCTCCCCCCGTGGTCCGGAGATGACGACAGGGCACATCTTCAACAGGACCGCTCGCGGCCCGGCGACTGGTCGCGACGCTACGGACAGGTCTGCTTCCTCCTTCGGTTCGGTTGCCTTCGGGTCTTCCCTCTTCGCCTCTCGCTCCTGGTGGAGGGTTGCATGATGCGGCCGGCGACACTGATTCACGCCGCATGCCTTCGCCTTGCAGTTCATGCGCCGGTGCTGTTTCTGAATGCATCTGAACCACATTTTCTTTTCTTTCAGGAAGTTCCACCGTTCGTCCACCGTGAGTGCCTTACTTCGGACACTGCGTTAGGGTGTGAGCTTGTCCGCACTTGAGGCACTTGTCCTTCTCCTCCTCCGTTCCTTCGAGCGTGGTGAAGACACTCGCCTTCTTTTTCAATATCGCGGCGGGTCGGGTCTCCTTCTTCTGCTGTGCGGTGCTCGTGGATGGGGCGTAGGTGTACCGTAGCGCTCGGTCTGCTTCACGCATCAAGAAACGAGACATCATGACGGTCTCTGGCTCGGCTGTCCCCTCGTGGTTGTAGGCGTAGTCGCACCATCGTGATCGCAGGTGTGGGCTGAGTTTGTCCAGTACTGCCCGCGTCATCATGGGGTTGAACAGGTAACCTCTTCGATCGATCGTACTTAACACGCACGTAACATTCTGCAAATTGATGGCAAAGGCATTCAGTTCAGCTGCTGACGCACCAGGCTTCGGGAGTCTCCTTAGGTCTTCCAGGGCGCGGTCGATTATCACCTCCGGTCGGCCGAAGCACTGTTCGAGGGTCTTCATTATGACATCTGGATCGGTGGCCGTATGCAGGAGGGCGGCCACGGCGTCTCTCGCTTCCCCTTTGAGGCAGCTCCTCAGCCTCTGGATGTTCTCCGTCGCCGATATCTGGTACATGTTCGTCGTGTCCCGTACAGCCGCTTTGAACGGCAGCCACTCGTTGGCCGCTCTGGAAAAGGTCGGCAGGTCGGTGTGCCGCGGCCTGGGTCTGGCCATCTTCTCCAGTGTGGCGGCCAGGTGCTCGATGCTGCTCTTCCTTGTTGGAGTCGGTGATCTACCCCGTGGTTCTTCAAAGCGTATATGCTTAGGTTCCTCCCTTGCGTCCCGGGCCCCTTCCTCCCCCCGTGAGCTGATGGGGTTCGTCCTCAGCCACGCATCCACCTTCTGATGGGGTTTCTCGCGCAGGTTCTAGGTTCCGGGTTCCTCTTGCACGCTTTCATCGTCCTGTATTACAGATATCTGAGTGGCCAACCGCTTTTTCACCAGGTTCGCTTCCAGTTCCAGCTCCTTCCTCCTTATTGCAGCCAGCTTCTTCGCTGCGTCCAGTTCCGCCATACGCAGCCGCGTCGCAATACTAGTCGTCGATCGTTGAGACCTGACGGATCGAGTCGGTGATCCCACCCTGTGTTGCACCGTGACGTCCGTTGCGTTGTTTGTAATCCGGATGGTCCAGCCGTACTGGTGGCCGCTAGTCTTGAGAACGGCGACGCCGGATGGTCCAGAGACAATCTTCTTAACCTCTCTCGTTCAATTAGCTCCGCTTCCCTGCGGCGCGCTTCCCTTTCTTCGATTTCGGCTGCGTCCCCCTGGCTCCTCGTGACCACCATTTTTCTGGTTCGCGACGGACGGTGCTTCGATACGACGACACTCGATGAGGTTCTTAGCTCGCTGCCTATTACACGACGACACTACACGCCGTGATGATATACTAACGCGCCGATAGTTGAATATGATTACTTACGACGCGATTCTTCACTCTCTGCTTATGCCACGACGACTCCACACGCCGTGATGATATTCTACACGTTGATACTTCAACGCGATTCTTGACTTCTGCTCACCCTACGACGGCTCCACACGCCGTGATGATATTCTACACGTTAATACTTGAACGCGATTCTTGACTTCTGCTCACCCCACGACGGCTCCACACGCCGTGATGATATTCTACACGTTGATACTTGAACGCGATTCTTGACTTCTGCTCACCCCACGACGGCTCCACACGCCGTGATGATATTCTGCAGATGCCGCCACTAACCTTTTGGCGCCAACGCCGATGATTCCTGAAACAGACGCCTCCCGCGCGATGACGCTTGGGCACGCCGCGTGGCTATCTTTGCTCGGCGTCCCCGACGCTATGACGTCACACCTCGTGGCGGCTTCTTGCTTCTTCACGCCTTTTTCCTCGATGACGCTATGGCGCCACACCACGTGGTCGCTTCCTGCTTCTTCGCGCCTTTTTCCTCGATGACGCTATGACGCCACACCACGTGGCGATTCTTCACACGACACCTGCGCGCCGATGCGTGAACCTCTCGCGAGGATTTCTCACTTGGCGTACCGACGCTATGACGTCACTCACCGCGTGGCGGTTTCTTGCCTCTTCCCGCCTTTTTCCACGGCGACGCTATGACGCCACTCACCGCGTGGCGATTCTTCACACGACACCTTCTGCGCGCCGATGCTCGAACCTCCCGCATGGATTCCTCACTTGGCGTACCGACGCTATGACGTCACTCACCGCGTGGCGGTTTCTTGCCTCTTCCCGCCTTTTTCCACGGCGACGCTATGACGTCACACCACGTGGCCGCTCGACACGACGCGGTGTTGCTGGCTCGACGATTGGCGTCCTGGTTCTGTTCTTGATGGCGACACTGGTACACTTACCTTTTTCTTTCTTCCACCGTTAACACTACTCGATTTCACGCACCCACAACGCGATGAAAAATAACGGTTTTTCTTGCGGCAGCCGATCTCCTTTAATATGCTCCTTGCTGCAGGTTTCTTCGCAACGTGGCCGCGGGTTCTTCGATCTTGATATCCGCCGCTCCGAAGGACCAAAACTGAAGTGGACTGTATTATGTTGGGGTTTCTTCAAATAAAAAACTTCGTTCTTCTGTGGGTTGTTTTAATCTTGTGGAGCTGGAGACCGACTGCCTCGAGCCTTTTTTTTTTTTTAACACTGACATCTCGTAGTTAACCCGAAGATTTTCACTATTTAAGCGGGCTTTCCCTGCGAATGACTTTAGACGCGAATCTAAGGCCTCCAGCCAGGGGGGCCTTGAGCCCACAATTTCCCTTCTTATATACAATTTCATCAAGTTTCGCTAGACGCAGCTAGCGACATCTACGGACGCGCAGTATTACGGAACTAATGGTCGAGCGAGCGTTAACCAATCATAATGCAGCTACTAGAAAATTACATTTTACTGTTCAATGTCGACCTTTACCGCAACGGCGACCACATGATTATTTTATATTTATTTGACTTTAAAATACGGACCCGTTGCGGAAAACTTACATAGTGCTCGCCCATATGGTAATTAGAATCTTGTAAGAGTGATTTCCATTATGTAATTACTCTCTTCACACAATAGAACTTAACTAAACACTTATAAATCTGAACTATGCTTATAACTACACAGACGGTGTAGCTGTTTGAATTCCTATATACGTATAAACACTAATACCACAGTTTCTTATTTACTTTAAACACTTTAGTCATAATTTAATTACTTATATACACATGCAGCTCGGCGTCCGTTACAGGACCTAAAGCTTCATTATGGGTGAACATGACTAGCTTAGTTTTAGTGGAGATCACTGAGAGGTTTATGATACGTAGTGCTTGTTGGGTGAGGTTAAAGATCATGTTCGTCACCTTCCCTGAAACAAGGATGGTGAGGTCGTCCGCATAACCTATTATGTAGTAGTGGTTGGCATTGAGTCTGGCGATTAATTCGTTAATCACCAAATTCCATAGAAGGGGTGACAGCAGCCAGTTGCCAGTTGCTGCTCGTCCTCTAGGCGAACCACGCGCTTGCTTAGCATTTTTGTGATGCAGTCTATACCATGTAGTATCATAGTACTTGTCAAGACGAATTAAACGAGCCCAAACTCGATGGGGTTGCGTCGTTTAATTACGGAGTTCCTATGGTTACCTTCCAGCCCCATCATCAGACCCTGGTTACCATATAGTATCAAAGTACTCGTCAAGACGAATTAAATGAGCCCAAACTCGATATAGTTGCGTCGTTTAATTACGGAGTTCCTATGGCCACCTTCTAGCTCCATCATCAGACCCTGATTACCATATAGTATCAAAGTACTCGTCAAGACGAATTAAACGAGCCCAAACTCGATGGGGTTGCGTCGTTTGATTACGGTGTTCCTATGGTCACCTTCCAGCTCCACAATCATACCCTGGTTACCATATAGTATCAAAGTACTCATCAAGACAAATTAAATGAGCTGAAACTCGATGGGGTTGCGTCATTTAATAACAGAGTTCCTATGGCCACCTTCCAGCTCCATCATCAGATCAGCTCTATGTCATACATGCTTGCAAAATTTCAGCTCCATCGAAAACCGGGAAGTGGATCAAATTTAACTTGCAAGATTTGATTACAGACAACGGGACAGGTGAAAGTAAATAAAAGCTTGTAAAAAGTGGACAGTTTTATTTGCTCTCCTTAATGTACGTGGGCAAATTATAATAAACTTAATTTAAATTCTAACAAAAGGAGACCGAAGTAATTTGGTTCGTAGATTTTTTATTAAAATGGTGGATATTTAAATTCAAGTCACAGGCACAAAGGTAGCAGATTTGTTTCAGAGTTTGATAATTATTGTCGTTAAAATTCCTAAACATTATTTTTGGGGTTAGTCTAATTGTTGTTTGTTTTAGGTTACTGGTCAACTAAAACATCTACATAACCCAATATTTCATACCATTAATTTACTAACTAGCTTCTGCCCGCGGCTCTGCCCACGTTCCCCAGGGTTCAAAGCATCCCATTACCAAATGTTAATAAAATCGGTTCACAAACAAAAATTGTTTCTTTTTTTAGAAGAATGGCATTTATTTTAACATGCATTTAGTAAAATGCTATGATTTTGACATTACAATCAGACATTTCAATTTCGTTCAAATGTAAAGAAGATGATAGTAATTTTTATCTCCTCATATTTAATACTAAAATATTGTCGCCGCTTCCAAAATAATCTATCTATAGGTACTTATCTCTAACACAAAAGTCTTTTGTTAGTTTTATAAAGTAGATTGTTAAACGGTTCTAAAAGCATTCCTAAGCAAGATAGGGATTTGCATTAATTTTGTTGGCAGAACTGTCGGTGAGAATTTGTAGATCGTTAGAGATAAAAGAAAATCAGAATGTGTGTGTTATTTGGATTAAAAGGATGGAGTGAGCTCTATTGAGAGAAAATGTACGTTGTTCACTGGTCCTTTGAGGCGTAAAAAAGTTGAACAAAAGGACCGGTTTACCGGTTTTTCTGGATCAATCGTGCGTGTAGATATTGAACCTAACAAAGAATTTCCACTTTATGAAGTATGTCTGTACAATTATATTATTAGTAAAAAGTGGTCGGTGGTTATACACGCTCCGCAAGTGGCACGTCATAACTTGGCCAAGTAGCCTAGTTACGTATTGTTACGAGCTGGGGTTTGGGATAAATTAATTAAATCCAATATTACCAAAATACACAAAAAAAAACTGTTTACCTAATTGAATAAACACAAATACCGCAACAACTAGAAACGTCACAAGGAATCACTTGTCTCGCTTGTACTGTATCGCTTGAATCGTATTCGATCGCATCCGTAGCCGAACTGAACCGTCAGCCCGACAATCCGCTATTTATAAGCCGAGCAGAACATTCGACACTTTGCCACAGTTCACAAGTAGCGTATAAGCTTCCAGATACTAACAGAGACAATTCTTTACTGTTTAATCCTGTTCCTGCCGGGGTCGCGTGATTGTTCGAAAGAGATACCGTGACCCTGGCACATGGGCAATTGAAGGAACACGGGTGGGTTTTAGTCAGTAAAAGTCTGACATGCCCTCCCGCTCCGCCCAGAGCGGGAGAAGTCATTTGATGATTTCCCATCCAAAAAAAAAAAAAAAAAAAAAAAAAAAAAAAAAAAAAAAAAAAAAAAAAAAAAAAAAAAAAAAAAACCCGCTGTTTGATAATAGATGGCGGTGGCGTCTACGTACAATTGTACGTGTAGTACTTACTACTTGATAACAGATGGCGTTAGCGTGTCATTTCTAGTCTTTTCGATTTACGTAACACTGCCCCCTCCTTAGATGTAGTTAGCGTTATGTTTCTAGACTTTACGATGTACGTAACAGTATTGTATTGTCTCTTTTTCGCTCCCAAAAATTACGACATGCCGTCCTATTCTCATGTGTCATCTAATTGTATGACATTGCGCCGTTTTTTAAGATCAATATGTCAAGTTGTTTATGATCAAGTAGATAAATAAATCATATGAGGGAGGTTATCTCAGGGAAACACGTAGAACGGAAACCACCTTCTAGTTTTTAATGTTTATTGGAAATAACACGAAACACAATAGTTTACACAAAGTCACAAACACATAAACATTGGGGAACGAAAACCCTAAATAATATGGTCTTTCGCGTAACAACAATGGCGGGCGGCACGACGGAGGCGCATGGCGACATACGCGTCTACGCAGGTAGCGTGCGGGCAGCGGACTAACGCGCAGTGACATGCTAGTCGCATGCAATAGTCCGGCGAGGGAAAGAGACAGGAGACTGCTATTCGTCTCTGTACCGAGGCGGTAAGCAACCGCGAGTCGCTCGCATCGGGCGCGATGGTGATTGGTTTGCTATATACTCCCCCTCCAGTCCTGGACAACGCCCTCGGTCCTGGACTGGTACATTAACAACAGCATTAGCTGGACGTCCGCGACTTCGTTTTGGAATAACGGGATTCGGTAAGGAGTCGTAGCTACCTCGGTAACGTGTAAGATCTTCGGAATGATATTTCCCTATATCTAAATTAGGTTCTTCTGTCCTCGCGATGGTGTACGTTGTTGGACTTACCTTCTTACTGATCTGGTAAGGGCCATCTCGGCGTGGGAAGAACTTAGAAGTGAGGTCTTTTGACCCTTTGCTCAATAAATGAGATTTAAGCATGACTAAATCACCTACCTTGAAGGCGTCAGATGGTCGGCGTGAAGTGTCGGCGTACTTCTTTGTCTTGTCCTGCTGGATCTCGACGCGTTCTCGAATAGCTGACAGTGAATGCAAGAAGTTTTCAAGGTAAGGAGTCACTTGTGGGACAAAGTTTTCTTTGAACTTGATGTCACGAAGGTCGTGAACGACCTCTGTGGGTGACCGCATCTCTCTGCCAAAAGTCAAATAAGCCGGTGACTTACCTGTTGTGCGACATTTCGCGCTATTGAGGGCGAAACGGATCACTGGCAACTTCTTGGGCCATGAGGTGTGGTCATCAGCCACGAGGTGGGCCAGCATAGCTTTAAGGTCGCGGTTTTTTCGCTCTGCAGGATTAGCTTGTGGATGATATAGCGGAACAAAATTTTGTTTGATGTCTAGGGTTGACATACATTGTCGCATCACTGCGGAAACGAACTGGACACCGTTGTCCGAAATAATCCTGCGAGGTAAACCGAATCGCATGAAATATTCCTCGATGAGGACATGAGCGCAGGCTTCCGCTGTCGCTTCTTTTAGAGCAAAGAGCTCTGTCCATCGGGTAGCAGTGTCTTCAATGAGAAAAACCCACCGCTCCCCCTGGTCTCCTGCCGGAAGTGGGCCGAACAGGTCCACGGCCAACACCTCGTTCCGCTGGCTCATGACAGGTGTCTGGAGTAGGCCTGGGGGTTTGGCGTTGTTGGCCTTATATCGCTGGCAGTGGATGCAGGCTAAGACATAATCGGTGATTATTCTCCGCATCCCTGTAAAATAATACAGCTGCGCTACCTTCTGGTAGGTTCTATCGATACCTGGGTGGCCAGCTGTTTGAGAGTCATGTAACTCCTTCAAAATAGCGGTAACTTGATCAGCAGGTACGACTAACTGAGGGGATTCACTCTCGGAGTCCGGATTGAATCGGTACAGGACTCCTTGATCCATGAGGTAACCCCTTTCTAACCATCGTTTAGATGTAACATCATCAGGTCCTTCTAGTTCCTTAATGATCTTGTCAACTTCAGGGTCCGAAGTCTGTTCCAGGCGAAGCTGACTAGGTGTCTTTGCGGGAAGATCACAGATGACGGTGCAAATACCGCAACTATCGCTTGTATCGCTGGAACATATGGGTCTACTTAGCGTGTCTGCTACGACATTCGCCTTCCCTGGAGTATATTCAAATTGAATATCAAATGATTGGAGCTTCAGAGCCCAACGAACTAATCTGCCTGCTGGTGATTTAAGTGATAGCAACCAGCGTAGAGGCTGATGATCACTTCCAATCACAACTGGTTGACCGTCTAGGTAAGGCCGAAAACGCTCCACCGCCCAAACTACAGCGAGTGCTTCGCGCTCCGTGGTGGAGTAGTTGCGTTCTGCTGCATTGAGGAGTCGGCTGGCATACTCAATTGGCCTTTCCTGATTGCCATCGCCCTGCAATAAAACTGCGCCCAAGGCGTAGTTACTTGCGTCAGTACGCAGAATGAAAGGACGACTGAAATCGGCTTGCACCAGTATTGGAGCTGTGGTCAGTAGACCTTTCAGTTCATTAAATGCTTGGGTCTGTTCTGAGCCCCAAGACCATACTTGACTTTTTCTAGTCAGGCGTGTCAATGGTTCAGCAACTTTTGAGAAGTTAGGTATGAATTTTCTGAACCACGAACAAGTTTGTAAGAAGGTTCTCAGGTGCTTTAGGTTTCCTGGTACCTTCATCTCGAGTACAGCACTCACCTTCCCTGGGTCGGTGGAAACACCATTTTGTGTAATAACGTGGCCGAGATATTTAACACTTTCTCGAGCAAAAGCGCACTTCTCCCTATTCACATGGAGGTTAAACTCGGCCAGACGTTTAAAAACTGCCTCGAGGTCTTGCAGATGCTGTTGGTATCCCTGTGATATTACCAACAGATCGTCTAAATAAGCTAATAAAGTTACATCTTGTAACGCAGAGCAGGATCGGAGACGATCGATGAGACGCTGAAAGGTAGCTGGCGCGTTGCGGAGACCAAACGGCATTCTTTTAAAACGGTAAGTACCTAGAGGACAGACAAAAGCTGTTTTGTCTCTATCAGCTTCCCTTACCTTAACCTGCCAATATGAAGATCGAAGGTCTAGCGTACTCATGTAGCAGTCCCGTTTCGTGCTCTGAAGTAGCTCGTCGATGCGTGGCATCGGATATGTGTCAGCTTTGGTGACTGCATTCAAACGCCTGTAGTCAACGCAGAAGCGGATACCACCGTTGGACTTCGGCACCATTAGTGCCGGTGAACACCAAGCTGATTCACATTCTTCTATTATGTCATCCTGTAACATCTTACCTATTTCAGCCTTCATCAGCTTTTTCTTCGAAGGGTTTAGACGGTAAGGAGGAACAGCAATTGGAGGATGCTCACCTGTATCAATGCGGTGTTCCGCATACGGTGTTGGACCTCCCCCTGCTCTAAAGACGCGTGCGTGCCTGGTGAGGACGCCAGCGAGCGCTTGACGCTCAGCTGGTTTAAGGTGAGTACCTTCATCATCCCTAAGTATATCTGTAGCGGCGCAGGACACGTCACGCGAGGTAGGTTCGAAGCATAAGTTATATTTTACATTTTCGCATTTACTAAAATACCAAGCTTCTTTACAAAAATCAATAACTACTCCCGCGGCGGTTATAAAATCGATACCTAATAACGTCTCGTTATTAGTCGAGTCGGGAAAAATTAAGAATGGAATCGTAATAACTACCGTTTCTAAGCACACCTCTAACGTGGTGGTAAGTACATCCATCGTACGGATTACACCGTCGGCAAGCTTAACTTCGCGTGTCGAAGAGCTGAGGGGATGACCTTGACGTTGAAGGAGAGTATATAGCGTATGACCCGCAATACAATGTTTGGCAGCCGTATCAATCAACGCAGTGCCGGAGAAACCCAAAATTTTTATATTAAAAATAGGTCGTAAATCGCGGCCAATGGAGGGTCCCATACGGTCGTTACTCAAACATGTGTCGGTTAAACATAAATGGGCATTATCCTTTTCATTTATGAAATCGCTATTCACAACATCATTATCACAAAACTGGACATTCTCCTTTTGATTTTTACAATTCTTACACAAAACATAATTATTACTAAAATGTACATTCTCCTTTATATTTTTAAAATTGTAACACAAAACATCATTCTCACATAAATGGACATTCTCCTTTATATTTTTAAAATTATTACACATTAAATCATTTTGATGTGGATTGGTTTTACCTATTTTTATATCAAAACTACTACACACATTTTTCGAAATCTGCGAATTCGCAACATTATCAGAATTACACATATTATTAGTTACACATTGTGGGATAGCATCACTTTGTGTTTTACTAAAATATTTACGCACATTTTCTCGTGGAATAAAATTGTTTTTGTCGCAAATATAGTCTGACGCGAAATTTTTAGCAACTAAATGAGATTTTACGGAATAAAAACTTTTATCACTACTTTTACTTTGTTCACTCTCACCTTGATTCTGCAGCTTACGACAATGTTCTTTGGTGTGGCCAAACCGTCTGCAGTATGTGCAGGACGGCCGTGGCCTCTTTGCTGTGTCGTGCTTCGATGGGAGAGGCGCGGGCGGCGCCGCTGGAACAGGCACGGGGAGCACGGGCGGAGCGGGCGCATGCTGCGCCGCGGCGGCGGGCGCGGCCTGCGCCGGCGCCCGGACGGGAACGAGACCGCGCGCGGGTGCGCGGGCGTTATCACGAGCGGCGGTTTGCGTGGACGTCGGTAATGTTGCCGGCGTTTGTGTTCGACGCTCACTCGCCGTATTTAACTCGTCGAATGAATCCTCGATATTTCGTGCGAGGCGGAGTAATTCATAGAAACTGCGGCAATCCTCTCTTCGTAACCTCTTTCTTATTCTGCTGTGGAGGAGGCCGTAGGTCATGTCTATTTGAGCCGACTCCTTTACATCGCCTTGAGGTAAACGTGCCAAAAGGGCGCGGATGTGCGCTACGAAAATATCTGTGTTTTCATTGCCCTGCGGCGTCGCAAACATTTCTAAGTAGATCCGATGAGGCGGCCGGCGATCACCATATGCACTTATCAAGTTTTCTTTGGCTTCGCGCCATGATGACACGGAGTATTTTATTCCTTGCCACCACGTGGCTGCTTCATCCTTGAATAGGTAGGCCAAACCGCGCAGAATGTTTGAATCCGCCACCTGCGCGCAATCACTATAGGCCTCTATTGCGTCGATAAATGCTTCAACCGACTCCTTCGGTCGGCCGGAGAACGTGGCTTTGCAGCGGGCTAGGGTGTTTTGGCCTAGCAGTGCGAGTGATTCCGGAGTCGATGCACTCGCCCGCGACATCGAGTTGAGCAACTCCCTTAATGCTTCGGTTTGAGAGCGTTGAAGAGAGGCGATAATAGTTGCCACGTTTTCGTTGGAGAACGTAGCGTTAGCATCGATGCGCGGCGAGGAAGAAAACGCGTCGTCGCCATCTTGAATGGCGGGCTCTGCGGTCGGCGTGTTTGGTCGCGAGGGGACGGGTAATGCGTCGTTTGCATCTTCCCTCCGAGTCAAACTAGCCGCTCTACTCCTGGTCACTGGCATTTTAGTTCGTCACTGCAAAACTGTCACAACTATGCACTATTGTCACACGAAAAACTAACGTTGGAGCGCCACATATGAGGGAGGTTATCTCAGGGAAACACGTAGAACGGAAACCACCTTCTAGTTTTTAATGTTTATTGGAAATAACACGAAACACAATAGTTTACACAAAGTCACAAACACATAAACATTGGGGAACGAAAACCCTAAATAATATGGTCTTTCGCGTAACAACAATGGCGGGCGGCACGACGGAGGCGCATGGCGACATACGCGTCTACGCAGGTAGCGTGCGGGCAGCGGACTAACGCGCAGTGACATGCTAGTCGCATGCAATAGTCCGGCGAGGGAAAGAGACAGGAGACTGCTATTCGTCTCTGTACCGAGGCGGTAAGCAACCGCGAGTCGCTCGCATCGGGCGCGATGGTGATTGGTTTGCTATAATCACTTTATATTTTCAAGTAGGTTTTATTTTTAAAACTAGAAGAGGTCGGCGTTTGCTATCTGAATACTCTGAGAAGAAAGGCCAAGACAAAGTCAGAGATCATAGTCTTTTTTAAAGTCATAATCTTGGTCAGATCATATGATGACCATGTGGGTTGATGTCTGAAATAGTCTGTTGAGGTAAGAATCACACATATTGAGTGGACTTGTCCAACTAGTGCACGAATTTATCAGTAGAGAAGGTAACAATATAATATTTACCTCTTTTTACTTATTGTGTGTTTAGCTCTCTTAAAGAAATCAGAAAGTAAATCATTTTGCTAGTCCATTTTGTTGAAAGAAAGTAAATAATTGGATGGAAAATTTTAATTGGGTTAACATTAAAATTTTATTTAGGAAAAAAAAATCGAAAAGAGCTTCCCAGAATAAATCTATTATTAAGAAGCAAAAACATCAAAGTTTTGTAATTATATCATACCAGCTTTTGCCCGCGGTTTCGCTCTCGTTAAATTCCACCCCCCCCCCCCATCGTAGGGAAGTGGGGGGTTAGAAAGAGACAAAAAGTAGCCTATGTCACTCTCCATCACTTCAACTATCTCCACTTAAAAAATGACTTCAATTCGTCGCTCCGTTTTGCCGTGAAAGACGGACAAACAGACACACACACTTTCCCATTTATAATATTACCAGCTTTTGCCAGCGGCTTCGCCCGCGTGGAGGTCGGAAATTATGCCGCGGGAACATACTACCCGGATAAAAAGTAGCCTATGTCCTTTCCCAGGCTCTAAACTATCTGTGTACCAAATTTCATTTAAATAGGTTCAGTAGTTTTAGCAGGAAAGCGAGACAAACAGACAGACAGACCAACAGACAGACAGACAGAGTTACTTTTGCATTTATAATATTATTATATATTATAAGTATTATATATTATAAATAATATATAATAAAGCTTAGCTTAGCCGCTTTTGCCCGCGGCTTCGCCCGCGTAGATGTCGGAAATTATCGCAAGAGGACGTATTACCGCAGTAAGAATGTATTAATCCATGTTATACATTTATAAAATTACGCCTTTTTCCCATGGGGGTAGGCAGAAACTAAGGAACGCCACCTGCTACGATCGTTACATATCTTGTGTGTTTGATGTACTTAAAATAAAACTAATAGTATTCAGAGTAAGAAGACTGCGACATAGGGCTGGATTGAATTGAATATAAGTCTTTCTGGTTTTTCTTAACGCTCCTATTCTACCTATATAAACACTCAGTTATTTACCAGACACCAAATTAAACATAGTTATAAGAATAGTACTTTGGCCAGTGGCTTTGCCCGTATAGCTGTCGGAAAATATCACCCGGGAAACTACTACCGGGATAAAATATCTATGGTATGCTATATATGGTAAGTATCCAGGATAACCAAAAATCCAAATCCATCCAAAAATCTAAACATCTAAGCCATATTTCGCGGTCTCTTACTTGGAATAATACAATTAGCTTTATTTTGAGTACTTCGAACACACATGATATGCATTTACTATGAAGCCCAAGTAATATGAATTACAATCCTACTAATTCTGCACTACCCGACCGCTACCAAGCGAGATGGCCGGACGCCGAATAGAATCCGGGATGAGGTGCTACAGCAGAGGAGGCGGGGCGCGTGAGGGAATGGCAGTCTCTGCGCCCTCACGTCTCTTGCCGCCGCAGGAGGAGACGCCCCGGGCGTCGGGAGTCCATAGCGGACTCCCGGCCACCGTAGGCGCGACCTTGCGGGTAGCGAGCAATGGGTAGCTCGCCGCCCGGTAAGGACCAGGCTCGGGTCGACGGCGCATAGTGTTCCACGCGCGCCTCTAAGAGATGTCAGCAACAGTGTAGGGGTTTACTAGGACCGATGCCTGCCGGGGTCGCGTGATTGTTTGAAAGAGATACCGTGACCCTGGCACATGGGCAACTGATGGAACACGGGTGGGTTTTAGTCAGTAAAAGTCTGACACGCGCTCGCGCTCCGCCCAGAGCGGGAGAAGTCATTTGATGATTTCCCATCCTGAAAAAAAACAAGGTGCTACAGCAGAGAACCAAAGTTGTCAACATAGCTCACAGAAATACAAGCTGAAATTGCAAATGGACCGAGGACCGTTGGGATAGCTGTGTTCTTGAATGGAAATCACGAATCGGCAAACGTAAGGAAGTACGCCCTCAGGCTAGGTGAAGGGACGATATCCGCAAGGTACGATTGGAGAGGCCTATATATGTTCAGCAATGGATTGCTGCAGGCTAATGATAATGAATACTGTTAACGCTAAGGATGCCCCCTTAGCGTTAACAGTAATTTCCATGAAGTTTGGTGGATTAATTTCCATGAGGTTTTCATATAAATTGTTCTGTTAATGTCGCGTCACGTGTTTGCGGCTTTGTGATTGTATTATAGTGCCAGATTTTGTAATTATTTACCGCTTACATTGATTACGAGCAATGAGTAACATAAATTCGTGGGCACATAATCTGACATTATAATGATTTCGATAACGTCGAGATGAAAATCGATGAAAACTCCGACTACTCAACTGTTTTAGCTACGATAAAAGGGAATTTAACTGTATCCAAAATAAGGATCGTGCGGTGTAATTTTGGCAAACTATTTCTTTTTAGTTTTCGAAAACAACCAAATATCATACCTATTGTTGCAAACTATATAGCTACCTATGCGGCGGAAGTAACGAGGCTGGTATGAATGATGACAAAAACCATTATTATCACGACAAAGAGACGATGTATCTTGAACTTTAGGGACTTGTCAAAGACACGTCAAACAGAAAGCGTTGACCTGCTGAGCAGGGTCGGAGATTGTCTATCGAGATAACGTTACCTTGAGGCGCTATATTGTTTTAAAAAGTTGAGTGTTTGAGTCTTACTTAAAACTTAAAGTGCTCTTGAACCTATGACGGACCCATTTGGAAAGTTAAAACTTTGATTTGTTACTACAAATACTCAACCAACCATTTAAATCGCAAGAAAGCGAAGAAGCGAAAAATCTTATTTTTTCAGGTGAACGTTCCAGTACAGGCCGCAAAATTCATTTTTTTTGTACGTACTTTGCAATTTCCAGGTCAGTGTTAGGCTGTATGTGAACAAAATATTATTGGCGGCTGTAACACGTTTGTATCTATAAAATTTTAGTCATTTAAATCATCAAAGCCTGATTATTTCATGAAAAAGTTGTTCAATGAATTTAAGTGAACTTAGAGCCTGCCAGGGTCGCCGGATTTGTTCGAAAGAGTTATCGCAGCCCTGGCATATAGGCAACTGAAGGGTCACGGGTGGGTTTTAGTCAGTGAAAGCCTGACACGCCCTTTCGCTCCGCCCAGAGATGGAGACGTCATTTAATGATTTCCCATCTACAAAAAAAAAAAAAAAAACAAGTGAGCTTAGAGGCGTGTATTGATGATTTTTAAGCCCCGACGCAAAAAGAGTGCGTCTGTCTGTCGAATCGTAGTTCTTAAAATTTTCTTAAAATTAATCGTAGTTCTTGGGTGTAATTTATCTATAATATGTATGTATTTAGAAATATATAAGTATGTTTATCAGTTGTCTAGTACCCATAACACAAGCTCTGCTTAGCTTGGGACTAGATGGCGTTGTGTGATAGTTGTGGAATATTATATTATAATATATTATTATTATATTATATATTATTATATTATATATTATTATATTATATTAAACGGGTGAACCGATTTGGGTGCAGATTTATCAGTTAAAAAAAACTGAAAAGCAAAAAATAATAAACATTAAAATTATGAGTCGGCGCTTTGAGTGACCTTTGTTCATTGATTTTTCAGCGCCGACTCAAAATTTAATGTTTATTATTTTTTGCTTTTCAGTTTTTTCGGCGGTTTAATTGTTTGTTAAAAAGTTTTTATTTTATTTTTTTGTGGCTTTAATGTACTTATAATACTTGGCAAGGTATACCCTATCCAATAAAAAAAGAATAATCAAAATCGGACTACTCTGTATAAAGTTATGCGTGGTTATACATTAGAATCAGTGAGTGAACAATCAATCATCCCCTGTTTTCCGACCGTTAGGGTTCGATTTTGTTTTCAAAATTTATATGGGACCACTTTGGGAGTATACCCTTTCCAATAAAAAAAGAATTATCACAATCGGACTACTATGTAAAAAGTTATGAGTGGTCATACATAAAAAAAAAATATACGCGTCGAATTGATAACCTCCTCCGTGTTTTTTTCGTCGGTTAAATAGTAGGCTTACCAGCGGTGGTTCTTAGATATGTTTTTTCAAAATCGGTTCAGCTGTTTCGATACGATGATTCTATAATCAAAATATTACCTACAAGTTCTTATTAAACTTAGAGGGCCATGTGTTTTTTTTTTACTTTTTAGTAGTTTTTTTTATGATTTTGGTTAGGGGTTTTTTAAATTTTACGTTTACCATTAAGTATTAAAATAACGTAGAGCTATACAATTTTGCTAATTAAGAAAAGAAAAACGTTCGAAGGGAATTTGCTGTCTTATTGTCTCTCTTTACTCACCCAATATTCATCAGCGACCTGATACAAAAGGCCAGCATAGCCACATGAGCTCCTATTGCTGCTGTCCACAGCATGGTCAGTGGCACTGCAGCACAGGGTGAGGGCCCGAGAGCTCTCCACGGAGCACCCCAGTTTCTGGTCGCTCTGGATCTGGCAGACACCCAGCCGCCGAAGCCTCGGCTGTAGTATATTGATGTGGCTGGAAATTGGGGCTCATGTTAGAAATGTCAAGGAACTAGTGGACTATAGTAATACAGCAGTATGTAAAGTCGGTAACAAAAGTCGATTGGCACTTCTAGTTTTACACGTGACCTAAATTGCGACATAATTATCCGATATACATATGTGTTTAGTAATCCAGACCGCATTTTGACCATAGCGACCAATCTCAATAGAGATTAGCCACCGACTCACTCTTCCCTCACTCTCATAGTCCGATGGGGAGGTATTCCACTAACAGCACTGATTTGAACAGCACTTGCCCGAACCGCACTTGAGACCTTCCACTAACAGCACTGAAACAAAATTCTGTAACGTGCGGTTCGGTGGAACGATTTATCGTTATTGTATTAAGTGTCCGAACAGCACTTACGTTAAAAATGTTTTTTAGTGATGGGATGTATTTTTTTCCAAGGCAAACAAACAACACATATCGATATAAATCGGTAGACACTAAGACTTGTACCGGATAAATCCACCTTGTTCATGTATCTTATCAACCGACAAAACAAAACGGAGGAGGTTCTCAATTCGACGCGTATATTTTTTTTATTTTTTTTTTATGTATGACCACGCATAACTTTTTACATAGAAGTCCGATTGTGATAATTCTTCTTTTATTGGAAAGGGTATACTCCCAAGGTGGTCTCATATAAATTTGGAAAACAAAATCGAAGCCTAAGGGTCGGAAAACAGGGGATGATTGATTGTTCACTCATGATTGTAATGCATAACCACGCATAACTTTATACAGAGTAGTCCGATTTTGATAATTCTTTTTTTTTTGTTGGATAGGGTATACCTTGCCAATTATTATAAGTACATTAAAGCCACGAAAAATTATAAAATAAAAACTTTTTAACAAAAAATTAAACCGACGCGCCGACTCATAATTTTAAGGTTTATTATTTTATGCTTTTCAGTTTTTCGGCGGTTTAATTTTTTGTTAAAAAGTTTTTATGTAGATATATCTATTTATGACAACCAAATATTATCCAAGTAAGTTTTTATCCAGTCTATGATATCTGACATCAGAAATTAAAATATATTTTTGTATCAACTTATTCCACCACTGTCAACGCAGAACTAAAAAAAAAAAATAGTACGAAGTGTAAAAAAATATTTTACGCGGCGCGTTGCGTTGTAATAACAGTCATTAGTTTTCGAATACTTTTACACAATCTAATGAAAACTTACCAAACAGCAACATATGCATCATTCATAGCCTGCCTGACATAGGACTCATTTCCTGTCTAGTCTGTGACATTTTTGCTTTGTGCTGACGGCACAGACGTGCGACAAACGGTCAACGGTTTCAGTTTGGAGATGAACTATACACAAACTGAAACCGTCGACCGATTCACAGTTATGTTACCTCTGATTTTGCATTACCGTCCACATTCGCTCGTTTTACCATTCATTTCTCAACAGGCAGTTAGTTACGTTTCAGAATCTACATTTTTGACTGTGGTTTTATAGGTTTTTCACACAAGTTCGGTGTCTGATGACAGATCTCAAACAATTTTGACATCATCATTCCCCTGCTCTTATCCCAATTTATTTAGGGTCGGCGCAACATGTCTTTTTCTTCCACACTTCTCTATTAGTCGTCATCACAGTAGTCACCCCCTTTCTATCCATATCATAATTCACACAGTCCATTCATCGTTTCTTTGGTCTCCCTCTACTCTTATAGCCGTCGACATTCATACACTCATTTCTTATTCTATCCATTCGTGTAACACCACACATCCCTCTTAACATTCTCATCTCAGCTGCATGCAATTGTCTTTCATTCATCCCTTTTGTGGGCCAACATTCTGACCCCATAGGTACAAGAGAGCAGATCTGACCATGGTTTTATATACCTTCCCCTGAAGTTTAAGGGGCATGTGGGAGTTGCAGATTGTTCCTGTGACCTGCCGCCATTTCATCCATCCAGTGTTTATTCTGTACTTTACCGTCCGATCTACTTCGCCATCGCTTTGCACGAGTGAACCGAGATACTGAAAGTCGGAGCAGACGGGAGGAGCGCACCATCAAGCGCTATGGCTCCAGAACTGGAGAGACCGCCGAAATCGCAGAACATTATTCGGTTTTGGTTCTGCTGATTTTTGAGCCAACATTCTCCAGTTTATGTTCTCCAATCTACTCTGGATCTCAGACACATCTTCACCGACAAGAACAATGTCATCGGCATACACCGTCTACTAATCTCACAGTATTTTGGAAAATGATGGACTACATTTTCAGAGTATTTACGAAGACAACAACAAATAATTGTCACAAAAGCGAAATAAACCACCTCACGCTAGCTCCCAAAACAAGTTCGTATTACTTGTTTTCGTAACTAGCTACGACAAGGTCATTTAAACAGTTGTCTTCCCCATTTTCCCAGACAATAGTTAAGTGATTTGAATCCAACATATAACAAATTGCATACGTTGATATTCAACCACATTAACAAATATATCGATTCAGCAACTGTGAAAGGTCCACACACAGTTGCAGAATCGATATGTTTGTAATATCCTGAACAAAGAATAAATTCGTCCCATCACTAATAACTGTAACCAGGTGCTGTTCGGACACTTAATACAATAACGATAAATCGTTCCACCGAACCGCACGTTACAGAATTTTGTTTCAGTGCTGTTAGTGGAAGGTCTCAAGTGCGATTCGGGCAAGTGCTGTTCAAATCAGTGCTGTTAGTGGAATACCTCCGATGGGACGGCAATCTGTCACGACCGGAGAGGGATTAGGTGCAGGACCAACATCTTAACGTATTTTTCGATGCACAGTGGTATCTTACCGCCAACTTCTAAAATCAGACCTGTTACTATAAAGAAATTCCTAATGCAAAAACCCAAAAGCTCTTGCCTGACCAGGGAATTGAACCCAGGAGCCCACGGCACAGCAGTCGCGCTTGCGACCACGAGACCAACGGGTCACTGTAACTATTTCAGCATTCCATTTAATAGCTAAAGGCGGAGACTGATCAGCAACGTTTGTCTGTAATGTATCGAGTTTTTGTAACGCGTTACAGATGTCAGTGCAGCGAACCGAGCCGCTCGATGTAAGCGCCAGATCTTCTACTCGACTGTTGGCTTTTTCGTGAATTCCTGTGAACCGCGTCATAATACACAGTTCAGTGAGCCAAATGCGAGCATTACGAGCGGATTTTTACAAACAAATAACATTCTCCAAAGTAAAAGAAACACACAACTTCTACATCCACCACTCTGAATACAATGGACCACGCTTAAGTCAAATCACCACTCCAGAATATTCCGGCCATCTGTTCTGCGAGTTATGTGCCCTGCTCACTGCCACTTTAGTTTGGCAATTCTTTGGGTTATGTCGGTTACCTTGGTTCTCATACGAATTTCTTCATTTCTTATTCGATCGCGTAGGGTAACTCCAAGCATAGCCCACTCCATTGCCCTTTGGGTGATTTTAAGCCTTCTTATGAGGCCCATTGAGAGCGACCACGTCTCAGTGCCATAGGCCATCACTGGTAAGACGCGCTGGTCAAAGACTGTTGTCTTGTTCAGGATTCCGCTGGATGCGAGAAGCATAAAACCGGTCGAAGTGGTGCTGCTTATGGGAGGCCTATGTCTAACTGTGGACATCTCTCGGCTGAAATGACGATGATGATGATGAGCAGTGGTCGGAGTAGGTAGATTGATTTTACGTACTCGCATCATAAATAGTCATAGAAATCACAACATGGATAAGCCTTTTTTCCGGGATTTCTTTTTGATACTTACGGGATTTAATCAAATATTGTGAAATTAACGATTTTTAAACTAGGTACTACATTGGAAAATTAAAAAATGCGATAGATAAACATTTAAAATGGTTTTTTTTTACTGTAGAAGGCCGAAAAATATAGCAAAAGGGTTAAACGTTTCTTTTTTCTATTGATGTATTCTTTATTCTACACATTACAACATTTGAAATTAATTTCAAAATCCCGGCATCCCGGAGGCATATCCATACTAATATATACGTGCCAGATCATTGATCCCATTTCAATCTACCTACTTCGATCTCTGATGATGAGCCATGTACTCGAAGCGAGCGTTCACTGCGTCTTGTATATCACTGATCACACACAACACACCAAGCTAGCTTTGAATCATTACAAAACATTACAAGTCGGTCTCCACCTTATCAGTTAATGTGACTTTTTTCAAAATTCAAAATTTTTACTTTGGCATCGATGCGAAAGAAAAAGGGCACGACATGCTTGAGACTATTATTAACGTTAGTATAAGGGGCAAATTGCAATCACTCTCTCACGCTCGTGAAATCAAACAACTACTATAAAGTACCGTCCCAAGTGGCTAAGGTAATTGTCGACTAAAGTAAAGAACGCATTGAAAACCTTTAAAATAGATTGGCAAGCAAGAATAAATAATTCAGGAGAACAATACTTCTTTTTAACCGACTTCAAAAAAAGGAGGAGGTTATCAATTGGACTGTATTTTTTATTTTATTTTATATGTTTGTTACCTCAGAACTTTCGACTGGGTGAACCGATTTTGATGACTCTTTTTTATTTGAAAGCTGGTACTTCCCGAATGGTCCCATTTTAATTTGGTTCCGTACGGACAATTAGGTCCATGTGAAAATCATATAAGTCTTAAATTTGCATTAAGTATTTGCGCGACAAATGAACGAATAACGCGATTAGATTAGTGCGGAGTATCTACCATAACTAAAAAGTCGAAAATAAAGTTATTTTTGACTGTGTAGTGTTTTTTTTTAAGGAAGTCGGTTGTTTATTTTTGTAAGAAGTTTTTGAAAAGCTGCGCAATTTTCATGACGTTAGAATAGAAAAAAAAAAGTCTACTAGTGTCAGATCGCTACTTTGTCCGCGTGAAACCCAGAAAGGTCCTCGATCCACTGCGTCGTATCCCAGCGCCTGCCAACGTTATTTTCCGCTTTCGCTTTATTATTCTACTTTGTGTTCTGTTAATTTTATTTTGATCGGCTCCAAATATTTGAAGCGTAGTATGATAAATAAGTTGGTTATATCCTTTTTAGGGTTCCGTTGCCAAATGGCAAAAAAACGGAACCCTTATAGATTCGTCATGTCTGTCTGTCTGTCTGTCTGGCCGTATGTCACAGCCACTTTTCTCCGAAACTATAAGAGCTACGCTGTTGGAACTTGGTAAGTAGATGTATTCTGTGAACCACATCAAGATTTTTACACTAAAATAGAAAAAACATAATAAATTTAGGGGTTCCCCATACTTAGAACTGAAACTAAAAAAAATTTTATTCATCAAACCCATACGTGTGGGGTATCTATGAAAAGATCTTCAAAAATGGTATTGAGGTTTCTAATATCATTTTTTTCTAAACTGAATAATTTGCGCGAGAGACGCTTCCAAAGTGGTAAAATGTGTCCCCCCCCCCCGTAACTTCTAAAATAAGGGAATGATAAAACTCGAAAAAATATATTATGTACATAACCATGTAAACTTCCACCGAAAATTGGTTTGAACGAGATCCACTAAGTAGTTTTTTTTTAATACGTCATAAATCGTAAACCGCAATTTATATTTCATTTAATCAACTCAAATATAAAAATTAAATAAAAAACATTTAATTTCATAAGCATAAACCTTATACATAAACCGAGGATACCTACAGGTTTGTACGGAACCCTCGGTGCGTGAGTCCGACTCGCACTTGGCCGGTTTTTGAGAATACTGCTATGAAATATAAAAAGTTTTGTTCAAATTCAACTGGTAGTGCCAGAGACTTGCGCGTTCAAACAAACAAACAAACTCTTCAGCTTTATTATTAGTATGCAGATTTACAGCGAAATTGTTGTCGACTAATATTTATCCAAACGGGTAGAAGTTGGAGTAACCGGAAAAATAAAATACAGTAAAGTCTGTTCTTAATTACTACTATTAATAGCAGATATTTTTCAGAGACCAACATTAAATATTTTATTGAATGCTGCGTTCTCTTGGAAAAATCTATAACCCATTTATTTACTTCCGCGGGTCGCATTGAGTATAGGAATTCAGTTTGCACCCACACGTTCTAATATCTATTTCTCTTTTATTTTCTACAATATTGCATCTAATGAAATTTTCTTTGACTTCACTCTATTTTGAAGAATGTTTTTTGATCAGTTTTCGATCGTTTTCTTGAGATAAAACAAAGGTCAAAACGCCAAAGCCAAGGAAACAAATATTTTTCTTTCTTTCTTAGTGCACTGGCCAAAGTCTATTTGTATATGTCTTTCTTTCTTTCTTAGTGCACAGGCCAAGGTTTATTGCTTTTTCTTAGTGCAACTGCCAAAGCTTATTTTTAGCTTTTCTGCATTATTACTATAACATAATTAAAATGTTACAATTATTCATGTAACCCATTTTGCTTTAGGTGGACAATAAAGCCAACAATTTCCTGCGGTTAAACAGCTAGAAAATGAAACTATAAATGGGAAACATCCGGACATGTATAAAGGAATGCACGGTTTTTTGAGACTACGAAACCATAAAACTGATATAAAATAAAAAATAAAATAAAATAGGTCGACCGGCATTCTATTGAGCTTAACGTTGAAAATCGTCGCGAAATGATGGCTGGCCATAAGTTTTAACTTCAGTAGGTACTAAAAATGAAAGTGTTCCTGAAAATAGCCAACAAACAACCCAGTTTCATGCTTCAACCCGAGATTCGCTAATTGCTTATAATAAATAACATCTGCCACATTTTGAATATAAATTTAAGGTCGTAATTCAAACTAGATGCCTTTTTGACGTGTTTTAACTATAAATATGTTATTATTTATGGCTCGGAGCATGTGCGGACATATTCGGCGATCCCTCCCTACTCATGAAAAGGAAAAACCTATAGTTATAGTAGTTAGGGAGTTTAGGTGTCTGAAATAGTATTATAATAAAAAGAAACCATTTATTCATAAACTTACGCGTTCTTATCATGGATGAAAGCAGAAACAAGCATTTATGTTTTTTACTTAATGTTTTACTTCGACACGTGGGTGGGAGGGATTAAATTATTCTGTTCAGAAAACGAAATAAAGTTTTCTATTTTAATGATGTTACATGATACGCTAACATTTTATCAGTATAATTTCGTATTAATTAAGCAAATTTCTAGGGATTAACATTAATACTCCCTCATGGATTGCTCTACGAAATAAAAAGAAAACAGGTTATTTTAAAATAATTTTCAGGCATTAAAAGTTAAGAGAATAAAAATAAATTTCTTACTTTTATTAATAACTCTTTAAAATCACTTAGCACTATTTTTAATTAAGTGTTTACTGAGTTATTATCTAGGCATTAAAATTTAGTGTTGTACTTCGTAGCACGACCATGAACGCATTCATTATAGGTATAAAATTTTGTAATTAGTGGTATAAAATAGTAACAATTAAAAGGATTTTATGATCATCTATAGTTATAATCAAAAAATAAAATTAAATATAGGGAAGGAATTTAGCCAACACAACCTGTATATCTACGATAATTGAGAGGCATAAAAATTCTAATTAGTGGTATAAAATAGTTCAAATTAAAAGGATTTTAGTACCATCTATAGTCATAATGCCAGCTACAATCTTAGTGTGGTCGTGCTGGAAAGGAATCTTCCTAGCACGACCTGTATATCTACGATAATTGAGAGGTACAAAATTTCCAATTAGTGGTACAAAATAGTAGAAATTAAAAGGATTTTATTACCATCTTTTTTTTTTTTTTTTCAGGATGGGAAATCATCAAATGACTTCTCCCGCTCTGGGCGGAGTGGGAGGGCGTGTCAGACTTTTACTGACTAAAACCCACCCGTGTTCCATCAGTTGCCCATGTGCCAGGGTCACGGTATCTCTTTCGAACAATCACGCGACCCCGGCAGGCATCGGTCCTAGTAGACCCCTACACTGCTGCTGACATCTCTTTAAGGCGCGCGTGGAACACTGCGCGCCGTCGACCCGAGCTTGGTCCTTACCGGGCGGCGAGCTACCCATTGCTCGCCACCCGCAAGCTCGCGCCTACGGTGGCCCCTTTTATTACCATCTAAAGTTATAATGAATGCATTCATAGTCATGCTACGAAGTACAACACAAAATTTACACTCCTATGAAGAATAATTCACAAACAAAAAAGAAAGAAAATTTATTCTCTTTTGAATGTGAAATGTCATCATTTCAGCCAAAAGACGTCCACTATTGGATGTAGGCCTCTATTTGGGTGTTTGCCATAATCGTCACGGTGGTAAAATGCAAAGAGAACGCTGCTGCCCATTCTCTAGTAGGTAAGTCCCGTAGTCACAACTTACGACACCACCGGGAAGAAATGGGGTGGTCCGGCACCATACGTAACAAAAGAGATTAGGGATTAAACAAAACACAGTTTTCGATTCTAATGATGCTTCGTAATTAAGCTTAATTTTGATTTACATAATTTAGTAGATATATACTTAGCTAATATTAATGCATTACTTTTAGATTAAAATCCTCATAAAATATGCATCTATATGCAGATATGTGAATGTATACAAAGTAAAAGGAGTTCTTGCAGGTGGGCTTGCGGACGGCGAGCAATTGGTAGCTCGCCGTCCGCTCGCCGGGTGGACGACGCGTTGTGTTCCACGCGTGCCCCAGAGAAGATTTGTTCGAAAGAGTTGTCGTAGACTTGGCACAGGCAACTGAAGGAACTCCACCCGTATTAAGTCAGTAAAAGTCCGACACGCTTTGCTCCGCCCGGAGCGGGAGAAGTCATTTGATGAAAAATAAAGGGTTGCATAGCAGATATCTGTAGTTTCTGCCTACTCCAAAAGGAAGAAAGCGAAAGTTTATGTCGAAAGTTTATCTATCTATGTATACTCTAAAGAATAAACTCCTCATGTCATTTACATAATGATCCTGAAAAGTTCTCTCGTAAAGTAACAAACGGTTTTATGTTAACAAAACGGGTGGTTTATTTTACGCCACATTACCTCGTTTATTTAATGTTGTCTACGCCGTTTTGTCGGAGTAATGATGTGTCGTGTACTTAATGTTGGTACTGCTGTGAACTTTAACATAAGTGCCTTGAAGCAATGTAGTTATTCTTTTCTTGGTTCAACTAAGTTTTTTTAAGAATACACCAACTTTGATTACATTAAAATGCTTATACAAGATGTAACTAAAGTAGTTTATCCCTAATTGATTATTGAATCAATTTTATTAAGTTTTAATAAAAATGAAAAAATACATGTCACGCCTGCCAGCGGTAGACGTATCGCCGAATGAGCAAAACAAAATTCAATCTTGTTTCAAGGTAATAAGACAATTTTAAATACATTAAGTATTGCTTGAATCAACAATTAATTTCCAATTTTAAGAGATATACTGCTGATTGAGCCAAAGAAAAGTCAATCTTATTTCAATGAAATAAGACTCAATATTAAATGCATAAAGTTTTACTTGGATTAACACGTTTTCTATGATAAGAGATAGCTTTAAAAAACAAATTGTTTATTGTATTACGCATCTAATTAGGGTGTATGGGGTTCTGCGTAAATTGTGTTACTACAACGTGTAACTATTACTCTCATTAGAACTAAATTAAATGAATCCATACAGATAAATACAAAATCAAAAGGACAACAGAACTTTTTTTTTAAATTAGCTCATATTGTCTCACTTTTGAGCAAAGACCTTCCTCAAATCCATCCAGGCATACTTTTTTAGGGCCACCATGATCCAAACTTTAGAAAACATAAATAATTCCGTAAATAGGATATCGGAATCACTTTTACACGTAACAAAAGCTCCTGTTTAATTTTTGTTGAGAATTATACATTTATAATGCAAGATTTAGGTTATTTTGAAAGATTATCTACCAATTATTTTTAATACTTTGCATTTTTTTTCCGGAAAAAGGACTGTTCATGAACTGAAGTTTATTTCTGTTGTTTTCATTTTATGAACATTCGTAGTTGAAACATTGAATTGGGTGGATTTGGTGCTTTTGTCTGTTCTTCTATTTCTTTCGTATGCACTAAATAAATGATTTATCTATGTATCTATCAACATTTGAACTAAATTACAATGGTAAAAGTTCCAGAACAAAGTAACAATAGATATTTACCAAGCCAGTCCTGATACTGGCAACTTGAAATATTTACCATCGATTTTTACAAGTACTCTGTAAATAGAGTAATGGTGGCTCAGTGGTAATGGCCGCGACTTACTAATTGCAGGTCGTAGGTTAGACACCAGATAGTAATTTTACATTTTGTAAATTATTTCATCACCTTTGCTCTCAAAACGGTGAAGAAAAATATAAATAAAAAACATACTATCACAAACTTGATGACAAAATTAAATCAAATAATTTGGTACAAAGAATATGGAACCAGTGATACTTGGCATGTGACTTGGAAGTCAGTGAGTCCTGCTTAAAAATGATTACAAAAAGAAAACCTCAACAACATTGTGAAGAAGCCGGCATGTCCTAGAAACAGACATTCGAGGTAATGTGACATTTAGCAACCCGGAATGGGCCTGTGTTTGATAACGGCCTGTGTCCCAGCAGTGGGAACATTAAAGGCTGATTATGATTATCGCTAATTACGGTGTATCAAAACACTTAAAAAAAATACCTGCAGCTAACACAGTGATTGCACCAGCAGGAACTCCTAACCCTAGCGCCGGTTTCTGCCTCTCTTCCAACCAGCCGACTGCTCCCAGCACTAGCCCACCGATGCCGCAGACAATCTGTAACAAGAATATCTATTAGAAGATTTACAGAAATTCGATATCTATTGGACTTATGAATTCTTTATCCAATCGTTATTGAATACCGTCCCTAACAAAACAGGCATAAATGTAGTTTGGTTTCTTGTAGTTTTTAGTGGAGACTTAATTACACATATCATAATATCACGCCTATATTCCCCGGGTTAAAGTTGGGCAAAGCTATATCACTAACATTTCGCCAGTTATATTTAAGTCCTTAATAACTGGTGGTGAGCCTATTGCCATCGATCTGGCAAAAATCTTTCATCCAATAGTTTATAGAATTCCGTACGTAACCGAAGGCTAAGGCTACAGTTTGGTTTTTGGTGCGACTTCATTCACTGCAGTATTTTGTTTTTCCTTCTGTGTTGTTCAGAAGGGTCAGGTGCGTAGTACTGGAAACCGGCGTGCGTGTAGGACCAGATTAACTTAAACGAGGCAAAATGAGTGTGTTAGGATCGTTCTGTAGTTTCTGCCTACCCCCCAAACAAAAAGAAAAGATTTTATTTATTTCAGAGATTCAAAGGAGATGTTTCATTTTCGGCCATCAGATGTACATTTATCGAAAAAGAGGAAAAAATACCACAAATTGGGGAAAAATATTCTCTGCTCAATTTGAGCCTGATTTGTTGTGTACAAAAAATAATAGTTTTTCAATTATTTCCATGTTTTTTTCAACATGGCGTCTCGTTTGCTTGCAGACTTCATTCGTTCGGAAATCATGTCTCATCAAATCAATGTTAAGTAGAAAATAATTAAAAATGTGTGTATTCTTGTAGTGTTAAAAATAAATTACTATTATTCTCTTATACATATTTTAGAGTAATCATAATTAAGTGTGACCATTTCATCGTTACAAAAATCTTTAGTCTCCATTTTTGAAGTGTGTTTCTAAACGAATTCAAAATAACCGCTTGCTACCTCTTAGGACAAACGTCAAACATTTTTAATTTTGATTTTGTACAGAAAAACCATTTGGTATTATGAAAAAAATGTTACTTTATTCTATTCAGGAGTAAGTTACCCAGCTTCGCTAAATGGTACACGTTATGGCCGGAGCCCCATATAAAAATGAAACGTCTCCTTTAAAATTTCTGCAAATAAGATCTAGACCAAGTACTCGAAAACTCCAATTTCGATTCGCAGACTGTGAGCGAGATGAAAAGAAGTTTCTCGAGATACTTACGACTGAAAATTTAATATTTTTCACACAGAAGTATCTCGAGACACTTTCTTTCATCTCGGTGTCGGTCATACTAGCTGTAGGTATGGGTTAAAAAAGAAACTAAAATAGAAAAACAAGATAAATCTCGTAATACGTGTCAGCGGGACACACGACAAAGTTTAAATTTTACTGAAATAAGTACCATTCATAAATAGATATTATTAATATAAAACTAATTTTCATGAAACTGACTAAATATTAAAGTAAATATTCGAAAACTATTATACTTCAAAAACGGACTATAATCTAAAATTTTCGCAACGAAACTTCTTAATTTTCTTATTGTCAATGCGCGCTGGGTACGGAAAAGGCGTCAAAGGAAATGTCCTTCAACATAGCGAACTGGCTAACAAAAGAGAACGTCATTCTGTCTGTGCTTATTCGGATTATATCTTATACAAAGGAAATTCAACGAACGGACGACATTACTCGTTTGCTAGACCGAAAGATGCAACGAATAGTTTTGACCGTGCTAATTAAATTACTCACAACCAGAAAAGCATAAAACAATGTACAAATAGCATAAGCACTGCATACAATTCTACATCTCATATCATGAACACAATGTAAAATATCGTTAGTCTGTTAGTCAGAATGTAAACTAAATTATAATATAATTAGGACTTATTATGTAGAGACGGCTATGTTTCTCTAGTTTTCCTCGTTGGGTAGGTATGCAATTATCTACAGACCAGCATAAACTCACATCTTTTTCGCATAGGGGCTGGCAAAAACTATGGACCGCCTACCTCGTTTAGTTTCATACATCTGGTCATACACGCACGGCAGTTGCGAGTACTACGCACCTGACCTTTCTGAAGAACATCGCCAATGAGGCGATAAAAGCAAAAAGAGCATGGGAGTGCGGATCGTATCAGGGGCGTTCCGTAGTTTCTGTCTACCTCCATGGGAAAAAGGCGTGAGTTTATGTACACAGCAATAAATTGATCGAAAAAAAAATTTGAACCCGATTTCAAGAGTCAAAAATATACCTAAAATTGGGAATGAGCCTGGCATGTGTTGACATATAAAATGCTTTATATTTCAATACAAAAGCAATTAATTTCCCAACGACACGGATTAAATATCACAGCAGCTTTTAGCGCTATATCGTTGAAAAGCTTTTATGTTCCCAGGATACACGAAGTTCTGATTGAAATATCCGACAAAATTACTTTCTGCCGTACTAGTTTAGGAGCGGTTACTCGTTTCTAGTTTGTGTAGCGAGACGGTTAAAGAAAAACACCATATTCACACCACTTTTATAATTTCAACGAAAAAATGAAGTAAAAAAAAAATAGCAGTAATATAAAAAAATATAAAAAACAAGTATATGGTTGACTGCAGATGTGGCTATAAAAATATTTGGTTTTGTTTAAAAAAGAGGGATGAGTCAAACTTAGTGGTTAATTAGATTTAACGGAAATTATCTTCGCGCACGACCTATCCCCAATACGATTGCAATCGATTAAAAAACAGGCCTATGCACGTCGATTTATAGGATTCTTTTTTATAACGAACACCTAGTTGAATCGTGAAATGCACGTTACATCAGGATGCGTAAAAAATAGAAAATTATCTAGATAATCTATTACAGGAAAATAGAAAAAAATAGGTAAGTTAAAAGATTCCTTATAACCAGCCGGGCGAAACTATCCAGAAGGACAGTCGGTGCTGCGTGCAGCGACGGCAGCAAGCAACCGTCTATGTGGGCGTCGGGCTCTGCGTCGGTGGCAAACGTCCGCAACACGCCGCTGACCTCAGTTTAATCCGACGGCTGATAGCCCGTCGGGGGGGAAAAAGCCGAAATTCGGCTTGTATGGTCGTCGTCAGTTAAATGGGAGAGTTGCACAAAGAACTTTATCAATAAGAACAATTTTAAAAGTAGCACCAGATAGGACACACGTAGGTTTAGAAATATAATTATATGGTTAAAATTGTTAATTTAAACTTGGGAGTTCCGAAAATAAGAATATTGATGTGAAACGCTCAGCTCCCATCTGCAGTCTGCCAGTTGACAAGCAAAAATTTTTTGGCGTAAGATTTTACAGGATCGAAATTTGAAATAGAACAAAAAAATATATAGGCCAGTGTTTCAAAAAAAGGTTGATTTAGAAACCAAAAAGTTTCGTCCGCAGCGAATTTACGCTGCATTTGGTAGAGCGAGCCCATTTTTAATGTAACTCGAACTATGTATATCGCAGAAATTTTGCGTCTCCATAATTTACCCCGTGTTTGGTGATTATATTTTTAGGACCAATTCATGAAATATTTTATTCATTAACTTATTTTATATACTAATAAAAAAGCTAAAGAGTTAGTTTTAACCCGCAAACATATTGTAACAGTCGGATCTGAAAAGTTATTTTTGTATTAGATAGCCCTATTATTGAGAAAGGCTATTTTACATCAAGCTAGAACTCTTAGGAGCCGAGCAAAAGGAAAAGTAATCATGAGCGATAAACGAGCGAGAGCAAAGTAATAGCCAGGGTAGGCGATACGATGCAACGGGGTGGGTTGGGGAAGCAAAAAATTTCACGCGGACGAAGTTGCGGGCAAAAGCTAGTTTTTAACTGACTTCAAAAAAGAGGAGGTTCTCTATTCGGATGTTTATATACATATATTATGTATGTTTGGTCATAAGCCCGTCATATACAAGATTATTTTTAGTATATGCGAAACCTGAATATAGTTTGTTCAGAATCAGTAACTATTCCAATAATTTTTACACCATGTTATATTTTGTACCAAAAATATTTAATTACGCTTCCAAGTCGCGGGCCTTAGTGTTTTGTTTCGATTTTAAAATTATCATGTCTTTCTCGTATTCAAACGTCCATTACACGGAGATGGTACGTACACTAGCTGTTTGTGGTGATCTGCATATATTTTTGCGTGGACAACCAGGTAACTTATCAAGCTTATAACTTTGTGATTATTAATGATACAGTTTTGAAATTTTTTTCATAGATTCTTTACATAAAAATACTAGACCCGTGTTTCGGGTTTCGCATAAACAAAAATTAATGTTGTATAGACGGATTTGCAAAATTCTTTTTTTGTTCGAAATAGGTTTATTCCAAAATGATCCCATTTAAATTTCATATAGATCTGATGATGAGTTCCGAAGACAGACACCGGAGTTCTTTAAAAAATAAGAAAATCAACCGCGATTCCTGCTATCGCATAAATATGCATTGTTTGTTTGGAATAAGTGCGGGGTAGATACCATATCTAAAAATTTAAAAATTTCGGAAGTCGGTGGCAAAATCTTTAAATACAAATTCTAAGACGGCGACTGCCGAAATTAAAGTTATTTTTCACTTTGTAGTTTTTTGTAAAAAGTTTGTTTTTTTTCTTTGTAGTTTTTTGTAAAAAGTTTTTTATTTTTATTTTATTTAACTGTTTCCCCGCAACTTCTGCGTGTCTTATCAAAGTTTTTATTTTAAATACAAATATCCAGGATGAAAAGTAGCCCATATTTTTCTCCAGACTCTAGGCTACCTACTCGTACATATCTGTGGCTAAGGCGTGAAATAGTAATAGACAAACAGACATAAAGAGTTACTTCCGCAGTTCTAATATTAATAAGTATGGATGGATGTCACCAATGCCACGACACTGGAAGAAACAGTCATTTTGGGCTTACTCCATATAAATTAGGATGAGACTAAGATAATGTTCACGATGATATCCATACCATTGGAACAGACAGAGCTTATGCATTATTAATTTATGACAATATAATCCTTTTATCAAAACCTTAGGGGCTGTAACACAAATTCAATTCGCAATCAGGAGGTATACTACACGTAAATTATTCACAAATTACTGCGTACCTCCCCCGTACCTTACAGTTCGTTTCGGCAGTACCAACCGATGGTACCAACCTACGAAATTAGTATGTAAATGACGTCACGAAGACGGGATAATGTTTGACTTATCTCCGCCGGTAACTTAATGCCTATCGTAACCCTGTATGTGCAGAGTAAGCAGAAAAACTTGACAGAAGTAATTAGATATGCGAAAATGTAATTTGGTACTACGCTGGCTCGAGGGTTTGCAGACTTGCTTATCAAGCATTATTTAAAAACGGCTAGTAGGTTCACATCGTGATATGAAAGTGGACTGTTTTTTTCAAGCTAGTTGACCAGAGTACTCTTCTTCTTCGTCGTACTGAAGATTCCCTTTGACGATTTTAAATAAACTTCTACCAGAATCCAGCCAGTTCGACAGCGTTGTTGGTGGCCTCGTAAACATCTTCCATACTGCAAGTGTGGTGTACAAAGAGCACGATATGTGTTGGGGCAGAATTTGCGATGTCACTCCGCTGTCACACTGTGCCTTATCGAAGTTCTCCCACCTGACCTGGCTGTGAAGACAGTGACCCACCTCGTTTCTTAGTCGATTAAGATATTTCCAGATGTGTCATGGCTTACTATAGTCGCGGATTTGTTCGTTAGAGTTATCGTGGTCCTGGCATACGCAACTGAAGGAATACGGGTAGGTTTTCGTCAGTAAAAGTCTGACACGCCCTTCCACCCCACCTATAGTGGGAGTCATCCTTTGACGATTCCCCACCAAACAAAAGGTGGACCATGACAGTTGGTGGGCCACTAAAGGAAGAAGCAAGCTGGCGGAGGATGTTGTACCACATCGGTGGCATCGCAAAGCTACCGTCATATAGTGAGATGGTCGACTTGAGAAAGCTATTCTGACTCTTCAGTTTGCCCCTCGGCTCCGTTACGTTTTAAAGTAAATACCGTTTGTCTATCTTCTGCTTCAATTTCCTAAAACATAGGTACGACGCCCGGTAGATTTCCAGTGTCATGTCGTAACATGACACTGGAAATCTTATGGGGAACATTGATTAATTGCGTCGCGGTTCATTCGTGTACATTCATTCGTGCCTTTGTCATCCGGATGAACACACATAATGGCATTATGGGGGTAAGTAGATAAGTCTCCATTCTCAGTAGTTAAATATATGAGGGGCTCGTGATTAAATAATATAGCAGCCGTATAGGTCGATCGGATAAGGTTAAGCAATGCATGACGCGGTCAGTTCATGGGTGATCGAACAAGCTTATTTTTTCGTTTTAAGTTTATGAAAATCAGAAATAAGATGGTACAGGGAAATTGCATTAACCCATTGAATACCGTAATTACAGACACAAGTTAAAACCATTCTGTCTATACTAAATGTGGTATCTCAGGGACTTAGAGGTTAAAAACGTAATTATGGCTTAGAGTTGTATATATTAACGCAATTTGTTTTCAAAACAAATTGCCGTTTCAAGGGTCTGGGTCCTATTCCTTCATAAGAATTACTGGAAACAAGAATTATGTACTGAAAAAGAAGAGAAAACTGTTTGCTGTTTATCTTAGATGTCATTACATAATTCTGGACATACTCAAACAAGGGTCCGGACAGTTACAAATTGATGGTGCCAGAATGCGGAGATAAGATGCGGTAATATTTCGTAAAAAATATTTTGTAGGAAGAAAGTTTTCGTATTCTATAATAATATATTATACGTTCATGGTACAAGTAGCTTTTTCATGTGTACCGTCAACATGAGTCTATTTAATTGACAACTAGCGAAATTTAAAAAAAGTCATTTATTTAAAAATAGCCTGTGAATTAGCACTTTTTGTACGTGAAAATAACTAAAACACGTAAAACGCCAGCCCTTCGCCACTTCCTAGTAAAAGAGAAAGAAAGAAAAGAAAGAACTAGTGCTTTCTTTTATTTCTTTCTTATCTCTGCTGCGTAATTTTGTATCAAAATGTACTCCACATTGGGTATGTCATTGTTGCCAAATTGATAGGTAGGTATATTCATGGAATACAAATTGTAGACAATCAACTGAATTTAGATACATATTTCTGCGACTGACTATATTATCTAACTGACAACTGATGTATTTTTAGAAAGTGTCGTGTCTTTTTGTTAATTTAAAAGACCTGACTTGGCGTGATCTTATTGGTGATGCTCTTCAGAAAGGTCAGGAGCGTAGTAACTGCAAATGGCGTCGTGTATGACAATATGTGTGAACGTAAACGAGGCTAAAGGAGTACTTATGTTAGGAACGTAGCAAGTGACGTTATGTAGTTTCTACCTAGCCCTATGGCAAGAAGACGTGAGTTTATGTTTAAATGTTTTATGTACACTAATGATAATTATCAAGAAAATTAATTATTAATTTTTAGAATTATATAAAGTGGTATTTTATAGCTTGACCACAATTTTAATACAAAATACACTCTATCTAGGGGCCAATTTGTGTGGCTTGGCAAGTCACTTGTGTAATTATTTTCGGCTGTAAACGGCAGCTGCCACCAAAATAATTTCAAACACAAAAGTCAATAAACTAAAGTTATATTGATCTAGAATTCTTGGTAACCCATATGTCCTACGTTCGTACGATACGTTCTTAGTATCCTGAAGAAATAAAAAAAAAATACGTCAAATCAAGAATGCACCTCTAACAATTCCATTTTCCTTAAAATAGAGACGAGATAGTTTATAGGGTTCCGTAGCCATCAATTGTCGGTCGCCACTCCAGAACCTTTCGGCCCCATCAGCCATCTGTTCTGCGAGCAATGTGCCTGCCACTTAAGTTTAGCAATTTTTCGGGCTATGTCAGTAACCTTTTTTTTTTTTTTTCATGATGGGAAATCATCAAATGACTTCTCCCGCTCTGGGCGGAGCGGGAGGGGGTGTCAGACTTTTACTGACTAAAACCCACCCGTGTTCCATCAGTTGCCCATGTGCCAGGGTCACGGTATCTCTTTCGAACTATCACGCGACCCCGGCAGGCATCGGTCCTAGTAGACCCCTACACTGCTGCTGACATCTCTTTGAGGCGTGCGTGGAACACTGCGCGCCGTCGACCCGAGCTTGGTCCTTACCGGGCGGCGAGCTACCCATTGCTCGCCACCCGCAAGCTCGGGCCTACGGTGGTCGGGAGTCCGCTATTGACTCCCGACGCCCGGGGCGTCTCCTCCTGCGGCGGCTAGGGACGTGAGGGCGCAGAGACTGCCACTCCCTCACGCGCCCCGCCTCCTCCTTTGCGAGCATTCGCAGAAGGAGCAATAATTTTCAAGTGGCTGCCCGGCTATACTGTTAAAGCAAATCAAATAATATATTTAATAGATCATAAAATCATATTTTGTTAGTTATTACATACATACACATCTTAAATACTGCCGTTAGTACATAGATTTTTATATTTGGCAAAAATTCTAATAATTATTAATAATGTCAAAATAATTAATAGTAATGTCAAAATAATTAATAGTAACGTCAAAATAACCATTAATAGCGATCAAATCAATAAATACTACAATAATCACATTAAAAAAATCAGAAATGTAATAATTACAAGCAACAACGTTATTTCAAGGTACGGTTTGAAGAAAATACTTTTGTTCTGGTCTAGTCCTCGAGTATTTGACCTGCCATCCTATCGGCCATGGTGACTAAGAGGCTGTTAGGTCTGCCTCGCTTTCGCATGGTTGCGTTAAAGTCATCTATTCGTGTCTCTGAGAACATCCCTGATGCGCTAGAGTGTCGTGGCAACCCCAGCGTACGCTAAACGTTAAACCTAGTTATGTTTAGTTGGACCCCATTCCAGTTCCATCACATTACGCGCTCTGATTGTGCTAATTTTAGGGGTTGTTTCCTGGCTGATCTGATTTTCTACCTGCAGAGTAGAAAACTTGTATGGAAGGTTGATAAAACTACATAAATAACGGAACACTATAATTATCTTAGCTCCGGTGCCTTAATGATTGATAAGCTAATGCAATTATAATGGTCCAGGGGCGGTGCTGTTAAACATAGCCATATTTAGCTGGACCAGTTCCAGTTAATTATATTACGCGGTCTAATTGAGCTAATTTTAGGGGCTGTTTCCAAATCGCTGGCTGATTTGATATTGAGGTAATAGGTAGAACGGGCTGGTGTCCGCAACTCCACGTCTGTGCGCGTATTTTAGGTACGGAATTCGATTTTGTAAAACATTACTAACATACTTAAATATTATGGAATCGGAAGACGATAAAAATATACTAATGTGCATATGTATTTTGATACTATCAATAAACGTTATGAATGAAAAAAAAAACAACTAGATGTAAAACTGTCGTGAGCAATGGCAATAATGGCCGTAGTAACGCCCCGTCACAATGAAAAAGTAAAGGAATAAATCCCAACTCCACGTATTTTCAGTAGCAGCCCGGAGTCTGGATTTGTGCCCGGTAAGTGGCTATAGAAATGGCGAGGTTAAACATTACTGACGAAATGTGAGTGTGAAGTGCTATAAATACAGCCCCACCTCACCCTTTTTTTTTGTATGGGAAATCATCAAATGACTTCTCCCGCTCTGGGCGGAGCGGGAGGGCATGTCAGACTTTTACTGACTAAAACCCACCCGTGTTCCATCAGTTGCCCATGTGCCAGGGTCACGGTATCTCTTTCGAACAATCACGCGATCCCAGCAGGCATCGGTCCTAGTAGACCCCTTCACTGCTGCTGACATCTCTTTGAGGCGCGCGTGGAACACTACGCGCCGTCGACCCGAGCTTGGTCCTTACCTTCGGTGAAACAAATCATGATGTTATGTCCAGGCAAGAATAATGATATTATTATTCTATCGTACTGTCCTTAAATCGTTCTCACAGCTGGAACACAGGCGAGAGGAAACTTTTCTGTGAGAGGACTGGCCCGCAATCTACCACGCTGGCCCAGGGTGGGTTGGTGGACATGCAGGTTTTCTCACAATTTTTTCCTTCACAGTTTCGAGATCAGTGGTGAAACGGTGAAAAAGTGCCTGCCTGCCTTCGAACTCACGACCTAATCTCGTAAGTCGGGCCGATACCATTGGGCAACCACTGGTTTAAGTATATATGACATTAGCAAATACCTAGATAGAAAAAATTTGCAAGACAGCAAATAGATTAAGGGCTGACTATCTAGAGTACGCCGAATTAACGTTTTAGTATAGAATTTCGTGTAAAAATGTACAAATAGTTTATTATAAACACGGTTTGCAGACATACCAAGACCGCTAAATGTAAGTGCAGCAGTTAGTGCAACGGGCTCTCAACTTATGTCTCCAAATAGCGCAACAGTGAATACAGCTAACTTCACCTTGCACATCAATCGTCCATGCGATAGTTATGAAGTTTCTGAGAGCTAAGTTATTCCGAAAACTATATTCTGTATAACTAGACAAATAAACAAATACTACCGTAACTATCCGCTGCTCAATTCCAAGGTCGGGAATAGTGTCCGTTAGCTCCAACTTTGTTGCGCGGGAAACTAATAACGCAGACAACTAGAATCGATTCTATTTCTTGTACATTTTGACGATTAAAACTAGCTTTTATGTGCCTATTTGAAATAAATGTTTTGAATTTGATCAACATGGGTAATCTTTCGGCGAATGCAGGTTATTTATGGTATAAGTGCTGAATCTCAATCAACCCAAGCTTTACCGTAACATCGCGCCTTGTTTCTTCGAAAGGTTTGGCAGAGGTGTACTTAATAGTAAACTCACATTTTGCCAGCTATATTTAAGTCCTATGTAATAGAGGGCACAGCGCACCTATTGCCTTCTACCGGGCGGCACAAATTCAGACTGCCGGCTGCTATTGGGTATTTTCCCTAATAACAATTTGTCCGACCTGGGAATTGAACCCAGGACCTCATGCTCAGCAGAAGCGCTTGCAACTACTACACAAACGAGGCAGCAAGCTATCTTACCTGCAATACTCGAACTCTAAGGGCTATAGCGAAGGGGTACAGCTGTACTCCACTGCCGGGCTGCTCCACCTCATCTCCTCGTGACAAGCCGCTGACGGCGCTGCACACTGACTGCTTCCGCGACCACATAGCCGCTTTGGCGTGGAGAACTGTAGGAAAAGAAAGAAGATTTATTAATAACGTTCTAATTCAGGAGAATTTGCACAATTTCAGCTTCAAAATTTCATGATATTCCTCCAAAACGCTTAATTACTTCCTAAGAGATGATGCAGATAGTGCTTTTCATTTAAAATGAAAACGAGGTGAAACTGTAAACATGAAGGCACGTGATTCTAGATGTTGACATTTTTCGTCGGTTACCAACATCAAATCAGCTGTTTCATAGAAAAGTGCAATACATACGACGTCAAAATGTATGTTACATATTTTTTATACCCGACGAAAATTCGGGGATAAAACTTTAGATAAGCGTAGCTTTAACGGATCGATCGTGTGATTCAATTCAATTCTCAATTCAATTCTCAATTCAATTCTCAATTCAATTCTCAATTCAATTCTCAATTCAATTCTCAATTCAATTCTCAATTCAATTCTCAATTCAATTCTCAATTCAATTCTCAATTCAATTCTCAATTCAATTCTCAATTCAATTCTCAATTCAATTCTCAATTCAATTCTCAATTCAATTCTCAATTCAATTCTCAATTCAATTCTCAATTCAATTCTCAATTCAATTCTCAATTCAATTCTCAATTCTTTATTGCATACCATAATGTTAAAACATAGTTGGAAGGGAAATTATTACTTAAGTCACAATTATGGACCCTGTCGGGCACAGCAAGATCAAGTAGGAGAGAGGAGGAAAATGCGCAAGCACTCCAGCACCCCGGCTATAGGTAGCAGCAGAACACTGTGTGGTTTTAGTCAGTAAGAGTCTGACAGACCCCTCCACTCACCCCGGGGTGGAGAACATCCATGAGGATTTCCACACGTTAAAAAAAAAAAAAAAAAAAAAAGAGACAGGAGGAAGAACACTGGGTGCTTAATTGTAAATTAATTTTTTAGTTACCTAGTTAATAATATAGTATTGGTTTTATAATAATGTATAGAATTTAAGAATTTTAATTATTGTTTTATTAATTATATACACTTGTTCAATTACTTACTGTAATCTGATAAAAAACAACGATATGTATTTATATTTTTTAAATTATTAATTATTGTTTAATTTATTATTATAATTTATTGCTTATTTAATAATTATTTATTATTTATGGTGAAACTGGCTGGTTTACCGGAAGACGTAGAGTTGGAAGGCCTCCAACAAGGTGGACCGATGACCTTGTGAAGGCCGCAGGAATCCGCTGGATGCGGGAAGCACAAAACCGGTCGAAGTGGCGGAGCTTGGGGGAGGCCTATGTCCAGCAGTGGACGTATTTCGGCTGAAATGATGATGATGATGATGGTAAGCTTATTTAATTGTATCCTCCACATTTATTAAAATAAAAAATTAAAAATGTATATTATGCATTACAAGTTGGTAGGCTTATATTATAACGTTACTTATAATTTATCATTTAAGTATTCGCTTATACTGTAATAACATTTTCTTATGAGGAAAAGCTTCAATTTATTAATAAAGATGTTATGTTTGTTTAGATTCTTTATTATCTCGGGTAATTTATTATATATTTTTATGGCCATGACAAAGGTACTATTGGAGTGCATTTTTAGACGCGATGTTGGTAAGTTTAGTCTATCATTACTTAGCCACAGTAGGGGCTTGTGGTCAAAGTTAACAATTATGAAATTGATTTATAGTATCTGTCACCAGCCGCTACCAGATGTGGCTTTATGGAATATTGCCATAATGTTATGGGTATTTGGTAGAACGTTGTAATTTGTGGTTGGAGTCCGAAATGTCTATGGCTTAACTGAGCAACAAGATAAACGTATTACATAACGTTACATGTAGTGTATATGTTACCGGCCAAACCCGATTTTAGGATGAAATAATTTCCTCTAGGCCAAACCAGTTCTCCCTTCTCATCAACATATTGATTCTACATGTTTATGTTTCACTTTGGAATAATACCGTGACACTACGTTGTTACTTTTTTTTTACTAAAGTAGGCTACAGCCTACACGGTGACGTACAGACGCCAACACATCAAGCTACTACAATCTGTCAGATTTCTTTGATAGATTTTCGACTTTATTTCTAGAGCATTAGGTTCAAGGTTCATTGGGAAAAATTGACAGTTTCGGGTAGCTTGACCTGGTGGCGTCTGTACAGACGCCGAAAATCTATCAAAGAAATCTGACAGATTGTATTAGCTTGATGTGTTGGCGTCTGTACATCATGCTGTTTCTTTTGTCATTTCTGCATAGGTCTATACTGGTTTGTCCTATCGGGTGTAGGGAGAACTGGTTTAGCGTAGGCGAATCTAGTTCATCCTAAAATAGGGTTTGGCCGGTAACATATCAAACAATTATAAAAACACGTTTCTTGTAAGGTTTAACTTTGTTTTTATTATTTATTATTTGTTGTTTTAGCGGCAACAGAAATACACATTCTGTGAAAATTTCAACTGTTTACCTGTTAAGGATTATAAGATAATACCCACTGATAGACAGACGGACGGACGGACAGTGCAGGCTTGGTAATAAGCGTCCCGTTGATTACTTTTCGGTTACGGAACCCTAAAAAGTAACGCATTAAAGTATGATGTAATGTTATCTGAACGTTATCAGATTTCAGCAACAAAAACATGCATAATAACATCCGATCTTATCTCCACAAGAGGCTATATCTATACATGATTACATAATACTTATGTATGTAATTTCGCACATTTCTAAAGCAATGTATTCGCGTGGGTGTTTAATCTGACTTGTCCCTGAAAGCTTAATAAATATTCGATAAATCTAAACACTGTTTTTTTTTTAGTTTGTCTTTCTATACGCCAGCGTTGTTTTGCGTCGCGTAAATGTTCCGCTAGCGATGCACGTCTACACTGCACTTAGGGGCCATCCATAAATTACGTCACACGTTAAGGGGGAGGGAGGGGGTCGACGAAGTGTGAAATTGTGTGACAAGGGGGGTGGGAGGGGTCCTACATTTCATGACGTCACATTTCAAAATCAATTTTAATCTAAGTGTTAAGTAAAACAAATATTCGTATGATAACTTTTGCCCCAGTGTCGAGGCATACTTGTTTAAGCGATCATGTGGCATTTGTGGTCTATATTTTGCGTCATAAAGGCCACTAATCAACACAAGCAAATACATAAGAAACAACAAGTTTTGCTCATCATGAAGATTCGTCCTCAAAGAATTTCTGCTAGACGTGCCAGAGAAATTCTTTGTTTGGATGATGACGATGATGCTGTATGGTTCGATGAGAAAGATGTGGACACAACGAATATTCCTGACATTAACAACCCAAACGAGAACAAAGTGGCTGCTATGCCATGCATATGCCTACCTATATGGACTCAAGATGATTAAGTTTGATCTTTAAGTAATTTAATTAATCGTTTTTTGTTTTGTTAATTTCTTGTAGTGTTTGATTTGATGTTCATTTTATTAAAAAAAAAAACATTTGAATTTCGGAATTGCTGTTTTAATTCAATAATTATTTCTAGATGTAAAAAAACATATAAAATTCGTGACGGGGGGTCTGTATTTATGCTTTTGCGGTTGCATAATGACACGCTTTGCTTGGTAGTGTAGATGCAGGCCTACTCGGCCACCTCCCTCAGAGGCGGTAGAGTGGCGGGGTCTTGAGGGAGAGCGCTGAAGTCGTGTAGATCCTCAAGGCAAGTCTGGCGGATATACCTTCACGAGGTTGCCACCCTGTTCTTGGTCTAATTCCTTATGAAATAGACGTAACTGAAACCGCCAGGCGACTTTACCTCACTTTTCTCCCCTCCCCACTCCCGCACAACCCCTCATTCCCTGTCCCAAACAGCCTTCCTGCCCCATATACCACAAACCCTCCTCACACTATCCCACCCAAATCCTCACTCTCCACCCAACTCCCACCTGCCCAACTTCCACTCCGGAACGTGACCACCCTGTGACTGGGTGGCGGCGGGCTCGACTGTCACTAAAAGTAGCTGATGGCGAGTTAGGAGTAACCAGTCACCTGCGCTAGGACCTGCGCAGTTGAGCGCCGTGAGCGGGGATGAAGGAGTCCTGGGGGGCTGAGCCGAACGGCGCTGGTTGTTATGTGTCCGTGAGGCAACACGCCCCCTTTGGTCTGGATTTCAAGCGAAACGGTGGCCCTACCCACTAGCCAGGGGTAGGGAAATGGCCATAGTGTCCCGTCAGAGGGCCACACGCGAGGTGCGTGAGGTCCGCGGAGGTTGTCCTCGGATGACCGAAGCGGTAGGTAAAGGTCATGCTGACGGTGTAAGAGAGGGTTGTTCAGCTCGTTGGGGGCCAACCCAATCGAGCACCCGATGTCGCACTGTAAACCAGCCTTGCGCCCCTATACCTCTCTGGTAATCCTAACGTTCGAGCTTTTCATAGCAAGGCGTTCCCAGGTGTGGGCTCCATGGAGGGTGGGAGCCAGAGAGACGAATCCTTTCACAACTTTTAACATGGAGAACTTAACCCCATTTAAAACTAACAAACTCGGAGTGGAGGCGAAAGCCGATGAAACTCTCAAGAGTGGTGCTTGCACTTCTCTTGCCCCTGGACACCCTGCAGCTAACACCGCGGGTACCAGCGCGGGCGCCGGTCTGACTGTGGCAAAAGCCACAGGTAAGACGAAACAAAAAAAGTCCCAAAATAAACAAAGGGCGTCGGCGCTGATTGGGACCAGTACCAGCCCTTCCAAAACTCAGGGGAGGACCACGGCGAAGTCTAACACCGCTGCCGGTCCGACCCTTCCTAAACTAACACCGGTGCCGGTTATTACTGGCACTGGGAAACACCATCCCACCTCTGCGGCTCCTCTAGCCTCCTCTCATAAGGAGGTCGCCGCCGATCAAACGGTGACCGACAGCCACGAGGACGCGATCTCTCGCGCCTGGAAGGTTGTTCAGAAGCGGGGCAAGGGCAAGGGTAAAAGCACTCAACAAGCCCGATGCCCTTGCACAAACCCCTCATGCGCTCCAGCTGCCACAGCACAGCGTATGACGCGGAAGGAGCGCCGTCAGGCTCGCAGAAGGCCAGGTAGGGGGGCTCCAAACAACCAGGCCACTGCCGCTGGCAAACCAACTAGCGGCCAGCTAAATTTCGCCGCTGGGAAGCGGTCGCAGTCGGAGGCCGGCTTAAGCCGTCCGACGACCAGTCGACCGTCATCCAGTGCGCCGGCAAAGACTCAGCAACCCGGTGGGAAGGGTCAGGCCGCGGCCAAGCGAGCTCTCAACGAGACTATCACACCTCGTGGAGAGCATAAGCGGCCGCGTCTTGATCAATCCAAACGGGTTGCTCAAAGAAGCTACGTCCAAGCTGCTAGTGCTACCCTCGATGTAGCGGTCACCTGTGACCGCACTGGGTTCATCAGCAAGGACGTATCAGACCAGGTACTCGCTGCTATTCAGAAGCAGATACTAGTCGAGGCCTGCTCTCCGAAACAAGACACCACGGCGCCGACTTTTAACGCAAAGCCGCTGTATGCCAGTGGTGTCCTCAAACTGTGGTGCGAGAATAACCACACCTTAGCCTGGCTAAGGAAAACAATCTCCGGAATGACTCTCCCTACTAACCTAATGCTAGTAGTCAAGAGTCAGTCCGAGATCCAAAGACGGGCACGATGTGGCATCGTGATCCCCGACGAGCAGGGGGTCCTCGGAGAGCTGACCAATATTGGCCGTGCTCTCAGTTACCAGAACCCCTGGGTCGATGTCAAGCGCTGGTTGCTGCTGCACGCCGACAAGCAGGCCTCGGCATGGTTCGTGGTAGTCGGTGTCCCGGTGGACCAAATCCCGACCCTGATGGGCGCGGGTCGCCGTCTATCTTTGGGGGCAGGGAAGGTATACCTGCAGTTCCAGGGTAGGAACGGCAGGTTCACCGATATCCCCCAGGGATGGGACTCCGCCACGGGAACCATTTCGGAGGCTCTGTTGCAGCTGCCACAGACACCAGCGGGGGAATCGACTCCCCCACCAAACAACCCGGTAGCAACCGCGTCCGAACCTGCTGTAGCAGAATCGGCCGCCCATGCCGCCACCTTGGGAGCTGTCCCTTCTTCGGGCGAGGAGTCGGACGACATTACCTTGTCTCCGGCTTCGCGCCGGGAGGGGGATGACTTCGAAGAGGGCGGTCTGCTTGCCGGGCTCAATCTGGAGGAAGACGATGAGGAATCGACCAGCAATGGCGTCCTCCTCGTCGAAATGTAAAATCCTACAAGCAAACCTCCACCACAGTCAGACCGCAACGGCTCAGCTCCGGAAGTGGTTGGAGGTGCAACAAACGGCCATCGCCCTGATCCAGGAGCCGTGGATTAGAGCGGGCCGCATACAAGGACTCTCCAATCTTGGTGGTAAGCTCCTGGTTACTACTGATCACGATCAACCAAGATCGTGTATCTATGTAACAGGAAACCTTAAAACACAGCTTCTAACTAAATTCTGTTGCAGAGATATCTCTGCAGTGAAGCTGATTATACAGCGTGACGGCGCCATGGAGATGGCAATCGTCTTCGCTTCGGCCTACATGCCTGAAGCGGAGGCGCCACCCTCGCATGACCTCGCCCGCCTCGTGAGCTATTGCGAGTGTTCCGGGCTTGAGGTCATCATCGGTGCCGACGCCAATGCTCACCACCAGCTGTGGGGTATGGAAACGCAAAACGAAAGAGGTAAGGCCTTGGTTGACTACTTATTCTCGACTAACCTATCCCTACTAAACACTGGCTCCGAACCGACATTCGTAACCAGACGAAGCCCCACAATCATAGATCTCACTCTGGCAACAGAGGCCGCGGCGGAAATTACCACTGGGTGGCAGGTCTCCAGGGAGGCTTCCTGCTCCGACCACAGATGGATCCGCTTTGACATCCAGGCCACTGTCCCGCCAGTAGCTCCGCGCCGTAAACCGCGCAACACAGATCGTGGTACCTACACACGCAGCCTAGTTTCCAAACTTGCGACACCAAGCGATCCGACGTCATTTGCGGACACTACACAGATTGAGGTACAAGTAGAACACCTCACTAAATCAATGATAGACAGCTACCAAACTGCGTGTCCAGAGACGACTCCTCGTAGTACACCGGGCAAACAGCCATGGTGGGGTGCGGATCTGGAGCAAAAGCGCGAGAAGGTAAGGGAAGCTTTGAATAGAGCAATGAATACATGTGCGGATGAGGACTGGGATGAGTACTACGCAGCCAAATCCTGCTACAAAAAATGCATCAGGTTCAGGAGCACCTCGGGATGGCGCAAATACACTGGTAGCATTGAGTCCTGCCAGGAAGCAAACAGGGTAAGGAAAGTACTGGCGCAACAAACTACACCAGGGCCAACTACCCTTCGCAAGCCAGACAACACTCTCACATCCTCGCCAGAAGAAACGAGACGCGTCCTTATCGAAACACACTTCCCGGGATGTATTTTCTCGCAAGCAATCGACTGGCAAGATGCAACTCAAACACCATCAGACAATGATTACTAGCAAGGTGATCACGCTGGAGAAACTTCAATGGGCCATCCGGAGTTTCCATCCATTTAAGGTCTCTGGCCCGGATGGGGTGTTCCCCGCCCTACTACAGTGGGGTGGAACCCTCATTGCAGAAAGACTGGTGCCTTTAATGAGAGCGTGCCTGGCCTTTAGATACGTTCCCAAAGGATGGAGGGAAGTGAAAGTAATATTCATCCCTAAACCAGGTAAGGGCGACTACACAAACGCCAAATCCCATAGACCAATCAGCCTGACCTCTTTTCTTCTAAAGACCCTGGAAAGGCTGTGCGACAGGGAGCTGAGGGACGGCGCTCTGAAAACCCTACCGTTGCACGGTAACCAACATGCATACAGCTCGGGTAAGTCCACCGAATCGGCGCTTCATCTGGTAGTTAGCCAGATAGAGGAAGCGATACATCAGAAAGGGACCTGCCTGGGCGCTTTCATAGACATTGAAGGAGCCTTCGACAAAACAAACTTCTCCAGCATCAGCAGCACCCTCTCCAGACATGGAGTTGAACAGGTACTCATAGACTGGATCACAAACATGTTAAGCAAGCGCGTAATTCGCCTAGAGGATGAGCAGCAGCTGGCCATGATTGCCAGAGGCTGCCCCCAAGGAGGGGTGCTGTCACCCCTTCTATGGAATTTGTTGATTAACGAATTAATTGCCAGACTCAATGCCAATCACTACTACACAATAGGTTATGCGGACGACCTCGCCATCCTTGTCTCAGGGAAGGTGACGAGCACGATTTTTAACCTCACCCAACAAGCACTACGTACGGTAGAGAGATGGTGCAGTGAATATGACCTCTCAGTGAACCCCTCTAAAACGGAGCTAGTCATGTTCACCCATAAACGAGCTTTAGGCCCCTTTCGCCTACCGAAATTGTTCAATACAGAACTTCAGCTGGCCAACGAAGTCAAGTACCTCGGGGTCATTCTTGATAGTAAGTTAAACTGGAGTAGCCATTTAGACAGTAAACTAAACAGGGCCTGCATCACATTCTGGCAATGCAGGAAAATGATAGGTAAGAAGTGGGGCCTATCCCCCAAAATCATACTTTGGCTGTACACCGCAGTGATCCGACCCACGATCACCTACGGGGCTGTGGTCTGGTGGCCCCGCACCAAGCTTATTACAGCCTGCAACAAACTGCAACGCATGCAAAGACTAGCCTGCATGGCGGTCACGGGCTGCATGAGGACTACTCCGACTGCAGCCATGGAAGCCATGCTGGGACTACCACCGCTCCACTTGTTCATACAGCAGGAAGCCACGATGGCGGCGGCGCGTCTGAACGCAACTAACCTCTGGAGGAAGAGAGACACACAACACACCGCGCTGCTTAAGGAACTCAACAATGAGTTCCCCATTACTAAAGCTATAATGGACCGGGTGCCTAAACAATTCATTTTTGATAAAAAATACAGAATCCAGCTTCACGAAGATCGCCGATGTAAGGGTTTGCGCCCCACTGAGCTGCGCATCTTCACGGACGGATCAAAAACAGACAGTGGCACAGGTGCTGGAGTCTTTTCGCAGGACTTCAACATACATATAGCCACACCATTAGGAGTTCACAACACAGTGTTCCAGGCGGAATGCATTGGGATCACTCTTGCCGCCATCATGGCCAGGGCAGTTAAAGACCACTCGATCCGCATACTCTCAGACAGTATGGCTGTTCTGCAAGCGCTGGACAGTCACTCGATTGATTCTGGGTTAATATACGAGTGCCACCAGTGCCTCAACCAGGTGGGTAGCCTCAATAATATAACCATTCAGTGGATAAAAGGACACAGCGGTTCGCTTGGTAACGATGCCGCCGATGAACTTGCCAGAAGGGGGTCGAGCATGACACCGGTGGGACCAGAACCCATCGCGCTACTCCCCTTTGGGTTTCTACGCTCTCTGGTAAGAAAACGTACCAGGGATCTACACTTTAAGCAATGGGTGGACCAAAGTGATTGCAGGCAGGCCAAGGAGGCTTTACCTACCATCGATGCCCGCCTCACAAAACAGGTCCTTCGGCTAGACAAATGACAGCTGCGTATGGTTACAGCAGCAATAACTGGCCATGGGTCGTTTAATAAACATCTATTTGTCATAGGAGCTACAGACAGTCCGCTGTGCAGGGCCTGCATTGAGGACGACGAGACAGCAGCGCACGTGCTTCTAAACTGCCCGGCGATCGCCACATACAGGGCCAAGTACTTCGGTAACCCAGGTACCCTACGTGAGATAGTCAGCAACATCAAGGCGTTGCTGGCCTTTCTCGAGGAGCCGGGGTGGATCGAATAACCGATTTCCCACCCGTACGCAAAATACGCGCTCAGACGTGGAGTTGTGGAAACCAGCCCGTTCTACCTATTACCAATTACCTAAAATTCGTGACGTCACACTAGTGAGGGGGGGGTCTCACAAATGTGGCCAGCTGTGACAAGGACGGGGGAGGGGGTCAAAAACCATGAAAATCGTGTGACGTAATTTATGGATGCCCCCTTACTTAGGACTTCTACGTTGTGTTTTCGTGCCGCGCCAATCGCAGCATGTCTACGTTGGGATAGCGTAGCTCGGCTTCAGTGCGCTAACCGTAGCATGTCTACGTTGGGCTGGCGTAGCACGACTCTGCAGCACAATGCATAGAATGTTTACATTATGCTAGCGTAAAACGATATCGCTACGCTAGACGTAGCATGTTTACGTTGGGCTAGCGTAGCGCAACTCTGCTGCACCAACCGTAGCATGCCTACGCAATGCTACCACGTCTTCGTCAATGTGACTTTGTTAAATGATCAACAGATTGCACACATTGAGAAACTTATTTAAACCTTTTGGTTTTTCTAAAAAAAGTAGCCTAAGTTACATATAAATTGTTCGCCGCCAGGCCAGGCCCCACCATAGGATTTAATAGCGCAGTGGAAGGTATGGTGGGCCCCGGGTCAAGAGCGGCGTAGCGAACTTGTCCGCCGTGCGCGGAGCTTATCTACAATATGCAATTTCAAAAGACTCATCTCTTGGTTGAGCTTGGAAAGGGGATGTCGGTCCAATTTGCGTGTGCGACCCTGTTGTAAAGTAATCCCTTGGAACCGGTCGTTTTTGTGGACAATAAGTCGTGACCCAGTTGTTTTGTGTTTAATAACCCCATTTGGTGAAATAATACGGGTTTAGTTTCTTGAAATTGAAGAACTTTGAGGTTAAGTGTTTTAAGACCGCATGTCCTGGTACCAAGCGTTGAATTTCATTCCTCTACTAACAAACAACCTGCTCCTCTGTCAAGCGCTTAAATAATTGCTTGTCGGCCTTCAATCTTCAGTATTCTCAGCGGGCGACAGATTACCTACCGACTTCCCAGAACACTTCTCTAGAAGCTTTGTCTGGACAAACAATATTGTATATTTACGTAACCCAGTTCTCGCAACAAGACAAGCAAGACTTAATTGACATTTAAACAATGTTAAACCGACCTAATGTGAACTTAAACAGAAAACAATTTAAACTAAGTTGACTTAAAGTTTGTTAGTATTTAATGTTACATTAGTATTGTTCTTAAAGTACTTATCTAACAAAAATGTAAACAAAAACCAAAATGCCATGTTTGGCACTGGGTCAGGATCGTATGAATTAAATTATAATAAGGTTATTATTATTTTGTTTAGTTTTGACAAATGGTTGCACTGACTGGACAGGTCCACTCAATCTGTGTGGTTCTTTCCTCAAAAGACCATTTCAGTCACCAATCTACATGGTCTTCACATGATGTGAACAAGATTATGACTCGACATTAAAAAAGACTACGACCTCTGAGTTTGTTTCGGCCTTTCTTCTCAGAGTAGTCAGTTAGGAAACGCCGAACTCAACTAGCTTAAAAAAGAAATATATGATTGGCATGTAAAAGTGTCTGTACAAAACTACTTACAGAAATAAAATCATTTATCATTTACCATTTATCATTCGATGGACGGGGCAGATAAAAATGGCGCAGAACACAATATTGTCAATATTCAAAATCATCTTTTGTTATACAATTTAGCCGAGAAATTAATTTGTATGGTCTTACCCGTACACCGAACTTACCTTAATATAGTCTAATTCTGCCCGGACAAGTAAATACACTATAATTGCGAGACCTCATCCGACGATAACAAATAAGTCGGAATTGCATTTTGAAACGACGACTTTTCTGTTCTTTCTTCGGTACACACGCTCATACCGCCTCTCAAAACGCTACGTTACATTATAGTTAGTTCCATGTACTCGTATAGGTGTGTCTACAGGTACAATTAACCGAGCGCGGCTCCAATGTTCAGAAAAATACTTCATAAGGTAAAATTTTGCCCATTCTTAAAATCACGAATCGATGCTGTGACTTTATGATCACAGCAACCGCGTTTGTGACCGCTAAAGTACCGAAGACATCTCTTAACGAGGCAATTAATAGTCTAAATAATAAAAACATCAGTATCTTTTATCAGGGCCTTCGTTTGCCGAATTATGAACGCGACATTACACAGGTAGGTACAGACTTGTAGACTAACGTAAAATGAACGGTAACAAACCTATTAAATTGAATTTTGTGAGCATCCCACAAAATGGTGGACAAACAAAGGGTCGCTTGATAAAATGTTAATGGGTTTTTGTAAGTATTCACAAATTCTGAAAGCATTTTGCAGCGAGTGTACTTGATGTGCTGAATGTCTGTTTTCTTTGAAAGTGTTATACGTACATTCAAGAAGTACCTCGCATTTTATTTAAATTCATCATACTTTGACTGAATATTTATCACTAATTTGAAAGTTAAATAACTTTGTGCATGGTAAAGCAAAAGCGCAACTTACATACGATTTAGCAAAGTTTTTTTTTTTAGTAAGTTCTGAACACGAGAAAGAGAGATGTAGATATAAGCTCTTGCATCTGATGTAAAAAGACGTTATACTTTACTTCGTTCCAAAGTTAAGAGCATTAAATTATCGGACATGTATCGAGTTCATGACATATCATACCATGTTACATTGTAATTATATCCTTTAAGGGGGATATATTACACTATCATATATCAAGGAACATATCCTACCATATGTGAAATAAATATAAAAAACATAATTATACATATTTTGCGCAAGCTTTATCATGATTCATATGTCTATATAAAGTGTATCTATTCATACGCGAAATATTTTAGGGGTACACACTTGTAGGTGGTAAAGAAGCTATAGAAGCATAAAAGAAATTTTTTATCTAAGCGTTTTTGAATTTTCGTAATTATTATAATTTTAAAACTACTTGAGACGTTTTGCATAAAACCTTTACTCCAAATTCTATGAATGGCCCGCCTGACGCTGCGAGGGCGACGACCGGACGGCACGAGGATGGCCGCGGTGTCTCGGGCCGTAAAAATAAGAAGGAGCCAGTATTTCTTATGTGCGTCAAATAATTTATAAATATTAAATTTAAAAAAAAATCCTAAGAATTTTTTTTTTTCGTTTCTATATCTTCTTTTCCACCTACAGGTGTACCTCTTAAAATATTTTGTGTATGAATAGATACACCTTATATAACATTTGTTCTATGACTCATACATATATGAGCATGTGTGTCTCATAGATTTGCGAAAATAGATCTTTGATCAATGAACTCAGCGTCTTGCAGTCCACTGTTGGACATAGGCCTCTTCCATGTTGCGCCACAACACAACACCCTGTCATCCACCTTCCGCATCCAGCCACTTTCTCTTGGTCGTCGATCCATCCATCTGCGGGGCGTTCCACGCTACGTTCTTCTGCTCTATCGGCCATAGGTCCTTCGACAGACTTAGCAAAGCTCACTGCCACTTCAGCTTGCTTACTCTGCGAGCTATATCGGTAAATCCGGTTCTCCTCCGGATGATTACATTTCTGATTTTACCTTAAAAGAAACTCCGACCATATCCCGCTCCATAGCGCGTTGTGAGACGTTGACTTGACCTTGATCGTGGATCAGCCCAACTGTCAGTGTCTACTAGTGTCCAGTGTGTGATTTTTGATCATCGATGTATTATATGATAGAGCAATATCCCCCTAAAAACGGTATGTAAAGCTAAAGTTAAAAAGTTCAATTGAGTTATAAGGGACTTGAATTGAGGGAATTACTCGGCCACTCTGGTCCCTATCTATTTAAAACTTTTCGCAGTAGGGCCTGTTTATTTTACCGTGTTATTCTTTTTTCTTTGAACGCCGCTGTCGTTTTATTTATATGCAAATTCCCGTTCAAGTTAAAATTGACATGGATAGAAGTTTTTTTAGGAACTTTAAAACCTTTTGTGATGGCCTATTTGCGTCTGTGAATTCATTAACCTTTAATTTTGAAGGTTTTAGCTGTCTCAGGCACCTGTACGACCACCGACGAGGTATTATTGCTATCAGTGAATTTCTCGCACAAGAAAAGTACTCAAGAATGTAATTTTAGTGTAAGTAAAAGAGATCATCATCATTCTGCCATTATCCCAATTTATTTGGGGTCGACACATCATGTCTTTTTCTTCGACACTTCTCTATTAGTCGTCATCTTGGTAGTCATACTTTTTCTATCCATATCATCATTCACACAGTTCATCCATCGTTTCTTTGGTCTGCCCCTACTCTTATAGCCATCGACATTCATACTCAAAACTTTCCTCACGACATTTTCCTCGTTCCTCTGTAAAAGAGATACTAATTATGTACCGGTATCTACATCGCCACATGAGAACTACTACGCATTACACTGACGTTATGCAAATCCTGTATCGTGCAAGCAGAGTTTATCGAGTAGAGAACTAGCATATATACAACGTACCGACATCAATCGTTGGGGCTGCTAAAGCTTCAGTCACACACAGCGATTAACCGCTGCGAATGCCCACTCGCCGCGAGTATTCGCTGTATGTGACAGGCTATTCGCCGCGATTTGAATTGAGCATGGTCAATTTTACTCGCAGCGAATAATCGCTGTGTGTGACCTAGGCTTTACCCGGTTAAATAGTAAAGCCTTTCAAGGTTCCGAGGATACCGCACGATCTCGTGCGAGGCGGCGAGCCTCCTTGCCGGAGAGAGAGGGCGTGGGAAGCCGTCACCTCCTTCTGCGAAGCAGTAATGCTCGCAAAGGAGGAGGCGGGGCGCGTGAGGGAGTGGCAGTCTCTGCGCCCTCACGTCCCTAGCCGCCGCAGGAGGAGACGCCCCGGGCGTCGGGAGTCGATTGCGGACTCCCGGCCACCGTAGGCGCGAGCTTGCGGGTGGCAAGCAATGGGTAGCTCGCCGCCCGGTAAGGACCAAGCTCGGGTCGACGGCGCGTAGTGTTCCACGCGCGCCTCAAAGAGATGTCAGCAGTGCTGAAGAGGTCTGCTATGACCGATGCCTGCCGGGTTCGCGTGATTGTTCGAAAGAGATACCGTGACCCTGGCACATGGGCAACTGATGGAACACGGGTGGGTTTTAGTCAGTAAAAGTCTGACACGCCCTTCCGCTCCGCCCAGAGCGGAAGAAGTCATTTGATGATTTCCCATCCAAAAAAAAGCCTTTCAATGTCAACTATGAGATGCCATTTCAATAGACTCGACAACCGGTCGGAGGTTAAGTGAATTTTACACCCTGTTCCTCACTATCTTCAAAATAATATTAATAGTTGATAGCTGGCTGTTCACACCTCCGATGAGTACTTGTTTGTCGTAGGGACAAAAGCTTTTTAAGAGAGCACTCGGTTAGGTCTCTTGGCGGACCGAACACGCGTCGAGAGACTCACATTTGATAGGTTAATATGTATTTTGCTTTTTTTTTTTTGGGTAGGAAATCATCAAATGACGTCTCTTTGTGGAGCGGCAGGGTGTGTCAGACTTCTACTGACTAAAACCCACCCGTGTTCCTTCAGTTGCCTATATGCCAGGGCCACGGTAACTCTTTAGAACAAATCTTGCGACCCTGGCAGGCTGGTACATACATACGTATACTAGCGAGAAATCGCTCGGCTTGCCAACTTGTTTTTAGTACAAACATACCAATTTTATTATAACGTTATATTGATTTTAAATGTTTTCTCAAATACTAATGCCACCATAAATAATATTTTCAAAAAGAGATTTGTTAATCTATGTTCTGCGCGTTTGCACAGACCTGTTTTCAGAAACTCCGTTTTTATGCACGGTTCAATAAACTTCTCCAATTTCAGTTCAATTTATTCTTGGATTTCAAGGAACTTAATATTGTATTCGTATTATTAAGGTATTCGTAAAATTATATTGGATAATGATTAACAGTATGAAGAGAGAAATTTCTGTCTTCAGACATTGGAATCTTTCGTTTTGAATTGATAATACTACTGCGATGAGTGTACTACGTGAGCTCGACAAATGGATGTGCGAATAACACTAGTGCGACAAAATTGCACTGCGACTCACCATAGTTCGAATACACGCTTGTGCGACACACTCGAGCTCACACAGTACACTAGGTTAGGCTAAAACTGTGACCTCCTACGAATGGGATTTCAAAAAAACCCTTTCTTAGTAGATACTTCTTCACAAAGAACATACCCTCCAAATTTCATGTCTCTACCCAAGTAGCACAAAAGTGCTGTATAACAGCATTTTAACAGTGCACAGTGAATACATTAGTTGCTGAATAATAGCGTAGACAGCGCATCCTCAGAGGATATAACTCTAATTTGGGCACAAATTATTCAGCACATAGCTGTATAAGAAATCCAATTGACAAATAATTGCGTTATAACAACATTATAGTAGCATTTATGTGTGTAACAGTCACCTAAAGAGCTGAATAATGAGGCACGTGTTACTTATTATACAGCAAGGAAGACGAATGTGTACATTGTGTATACTTTTATACAGTTGAAATTACACACTGAGCGAAATTGTGGAATGCAATAACTTAAATTATTTATTTTTCTTTGATATGAACTGTCAAATTGTAAAACATGAAGTGTATCGTTGTGTGCAAGATCTCAGGTGCCATTTGTGAGAATATACATACATAAAATTTAAGGTAAGTAAAACATTGATTTACTCCTATTATATTTGAAATCTTATTGGGAAGGTAACTTTACTGTCAAATACCATACATATTTAGTTCAAAATTTTCACGCGCCCTCGGAATACCACTAAATACTAAAAGAAAAGCAACAAAATTAGAATGAAAATAAAATTAATATGTTCGTTTTTGTACAAAGTAACCAAAACAAAAAACTGTTTTCGTGTAATTATTTTTTAATCCATGTTTACAATTGATGTCCTCTAAAATAAACAAAAATTAAAAGATAAAATTTTATAATAATACAAAGTAACGCAGTGAATATGGTGGATGGCAAGTGAACAGTTTTAATCTCAATTTAATGCTAAGGTCTGTACGGGTTTTCACATGTGGCCTGTAATTCAGCCAAGAGTAAAATAGTTTAGCACTTGTGAAATACAAATCAGACATGGATCGATTAGGAGAGTAGTATTGGTTCACATTTGCGTCAGTTACCTAGATAAGTACCTTTATGGATCCAAGCTTTTAGGGTTCCGCCGTGGTTCTTTTAAAGCCATTTCGTTCCCTTTTTTAGTTGTTATTCGACGATAAGTACTGAATTAAAATTGTAATTTAAGTAGCTGAGATTATAATTTAATTATATGTATAATACATAAGTTATTGATTTATTCAATATGCGACAAAATACCTATAAATTAGTCGGTACCTAGCTAAAGATAATGTATTTTTCTGGCCTAATAATTTAATTACTTCCACATGAAATAGCATTATGTTACGTTAAGTTTAGGTATTTAATATGTTATTGTATCTTTTGGTTTTTTTCCTCAAAAACTGTATAGATAATGTTGTCATTAAGAAACTGATACTTCTATTATAATAAGTATATTTTTCTTGTTTTTACAGAACGAGACTTTCAAAATAGTTCAGACTATAGAGAGAGGTGTTGTCGATCTAACATTCGTTCCTGCACAGTGGAAACCTAAGGAAATTCTATGGTGGCCACCGAGAAGTACTTTTGCACTCCTTGAAATTATAAAAAGATGAAAATTCAAGGCCTGGACCAGGGTGGTACACCCTAAATTGTACTTTAAAAAGTGAACATTAAATAAAAATAAAGAAAATTACGTTGTTTTTTTTTTATCTGGAATCTTAAAAAGTCTCGAAAGATATTAATTTATTATTTAAAAAAAATCTTGGATTTCTCTTAATAAATCTTCTTCATTTTTAGGTAAGTACCAGAAACATATAAAACAACAATATTAATTTTGTCGCAACCATATTAGTCCCGAAAATGGGTAGGTTATAAGAAGATTTTTGTAGCAGGGCATTTTTGTACCTACTCAGCCTAATGTCATCAAACACACTGACCTCTATTTATAAAGGCTTTTTTGTATTGTTTTGTTAATATGTGCAATTATTATTTATTGTTACTTTAATTTAAATCCGATGTAAATTTGAAATTTTATTTTATTTCAACTATGTGATGTATATTTTAATTTTGTTAATGACATTTTATTCTTTTCTGCTGCAGCATTGTTACTTTTATCTTAATTTTTGTAATATGGGTTATGTCTGAAATAAATTAATTTCATTTTATTTATTTATTTATTAAAAAATATAACATACGGAACCCGTCGCGTCCAATATTCCATTCGCGCGTGCCGACACTTGGATACATGCTGTTATTCGAGTTTATGGTAAACACCTGACTAATAGGGGAAAAGTGAATCTGTATGCAGCATAAAGCATTAAATAACTTCACAAAGTAACTGATTATGTTATAGTGGGTGATATGTTCTCTCTTAAAATGCAACGGTTGTATAGTACACGTGTGGGCTATTATTCAGAAAACTTACAGCTAATAGGGTACTGCACTACTAAGCGCTCAATAACAGTGACTTTGTGGCGTGTTTGTGGTGCTTAATAGAATTACTGTACAGAAAAAAGCATTATAGTTGGCCACGTTTTTTTCGAAACAGCTGTTGCAGCACAGGTGAATACTAATAAGTCTTTATAAATGCTTAGATTACCGCTGTGGGCCTTAAGTGACAATTTATAATGCAGTTCTGTGCTACTTGGGTAGGACCAGCGGTTTGGGCTGTGCGTTGATATATCAGTCAGTCAGTCAGCCACTCAGGACTTAGAATTTTATATTTATTTCATATCACAGACATCTCTAGTTATATCAGCGCATAGAACGTGGAGACGAATTCTAATTTTGAGATTGTAGGTATTCAAAGCTTTATTACATCAGAAAATGGTATACATCTACTTAGATATCTATACTTATAATAAAACTGTAGAGAGGTCAATTCTGTACATTGAATATACATTCAAAATTAATATTGGAGGATGAATGGTGATCGATATTGATGCCAAAAATGCAATCAGTAAATTTTTTGTCTGTCTGTCTGTCTGTATGTGCACGCATGGGTCAAAAACTACTGAAGGTATTTTAACCAAACTTGGTACGATTGTAATCCATTCTCCTGGGCAGGTTATAGGCTATATAACATAACGCTAAAACACATAGGAGCTGAGCAGCGACGATAAATTTGTATGTCTTCAAAGTGTATTAAATCTGTACATATACTAAATCTGTAGACGAGGCGTTTCTGTATAGTCAAAATATTAAAAAAAGAAATAGTTGCGATGTTAGAGGATAACCAACAGCTGCTATTTCTATAATTTTTAAAAATTTTGTCTGTTTGTTTGGCTGGTCTATGTTTATTTGCATAGGTTTCACGCCAAAAGTACGAAACCTGTAATGTTAACTTTTATGCTCAAATATTGTGTATAACTTGGAGTATATTTTAGTTTTCGTTTCATCATAATCGCTTCGCTATATCAAAAGTAATATTAATTTATTTATTTTCCCTATTACGTAATGTAACAACACGTAGCGACATCTACTGACCCCAAATGATACTAACGTAAAATCAAGTAGGTTTGCGACATTATTGTTTTGACCTAATTATTTTTGCACACTTCACGTTATTCACATCTTTTACAAATAAGGAGTAATCGTTCCTGCCGGGGTCGCGTGATTGTTCGAAAGAGATACCGTGACCCTGGCACATGGGCAACTGATGGAACACGGGTGGGTTTTAGTCAGTAAAAGTCTGACACGCCCTCCCGCTCCGCCCAGAGCGGGAGAAGTCATTTGATGATTTCCCATCCTGAAAAAAAAAAAAAAAAAAGGAGTAATCGTTTCGTCTATTTGCAACGATTTGCCAATGTATCGTGGATATGTATGCAAAAATAGAAACGGAACGTTTAGTTTACATTCGCACTTTTCAACGTCGTTTACGCGTTGAAGAATACCTACGTGCATTTGCGGGACGCGATGCAAACAGATAATAACGATGAAAACTTAGGGCGATTGGTTAACTTGACATCCAGTTTTACAGGCGGTCCGCGATACATGCACGAAAAAACACAAGATGCTTTTTGCTACGTCCGTAAATACGGCCGCCCGAACCTTTTCATAACGTTCACAACAAATCCAAAGTGGATCGAGATTTGTCAGGAACTTCTCTCAGGACAGGCGTCATATGATGGGCATGACATAATTTTAAGGGTTTTTCATTTGAAGCTCAAAGTAATGATTAATATCCTTACCAAAGAGAAACTATTCGGCCCAGCTCTTTTTTTTATGTACAGCGTCGAATGGCAAAATCTTCGTTTACCTCACGCGCACATCCTCCTATGGTTGGAAAACAAAATTCGTCCTGACGCTGTTGACAATGTCGTAAGGGCTGAATTTCCAGACCAAAATGAAGATCCAAATTTGCATGCCATCATTAAGACGCACAACGAGTATATAAGGTGTATATAAGTATATAATATTTTAAGAGGTACACCTGTAGGTGGTAAAGAAGCTATAGCAACGAAAAAAAAATTTTCTAAACGTTTTTTTTAAATTTAATATTTATAAATTTTTTATAAATACTGGCTCCTTCTTATTTTTTACGGCCCGAGACACCGCGGCCATGCTCGTGCCATCCGGTCGTCACCCTCGCAGCGTCAGGCGGGCCATTCATAGAATTTGGAGTAAAGGTTTTATGCAAAACGTCTCAAGTAGATTTAACATTATAATAATTACGAAAATTCAAAAACGCTTAGATAAAAATTTTCATTTTGCTTCTATAGCTTCTCTACCACCTACAGGTGTAGCCCTTAAAATATTTCGTGTATGAATAGATACACCTTATATTTTCAATCTGCAATGAAAATGTCACAAAAAGGGTAGACAATCCGAGACAAATCACTTTAATGGCATTCTTTCACTTCTGCCAAACAGATAATTACGCCAAAAATATTTTATAAAACGAAGTTCCATCTTATTACATGTACAACAAGCAGCAAGGTGTTTTTAACCGTAGAAGACGTGGAACTGCTGTGGAAGTCAGTCAGGAGTCAGGCGTTTTTAAGGAACACGCTATTTTTTTTTTTTTTCAGGATGGGGAATCATCGAATGACTTCTCCCGCTCTGGGCGGAGCGGGAGGGCGTGTCAGACTTTTACTGACTAAAACCCATCCGTGTTCCATCGGTTGCCCATGTGCCAGGGTTACGGTATCTCTTTCGAACAATCACGCGACTCCGGCAGGCATCGGTCCTAGTAGACCCCTACAAGGAACACGTGATTGGACGATTGTATACTGTGCACCCAAATAATGGAGAGTTTTATTATTTACGCCTCCTTCTGCACGTGGTGCGGGGGCCTACCTCCTTTACGGGGCTCCGTAAAGTAGATGATATTGAATATCCCACATAGGTACCAGGCTGCTTGCCGCGCACATCATTTATTAGATGGAGATGAACATAGGGATGAAGCTTTAGCCGAGGCATGCGTCAGCGATAGTCCTTATCGGTTGTGTCATTTGTTTGCCATCTTACTGACCTTTTGTGGATTAGCGGATGCTGGGCAGTTGTGGCAAAAATACCAAGATAAGTATGCTAAAGATTTTTTGAGACATCAACGGCAAAACAGTCTTGAAATATCAGACCAAGTCCGTGAAAACTGTAATTATTACACTTTTCACGGACTCGTAGATCGTTATTGGATATTCCAGACATAGTTATAAGTATAGGTGGGAACCCGCTTACTCAATATGGCCTGCCTTCACCGACAGCCGATGGGAAACGTATAAACAGGGAGTACGCCTCGGCGATTAGTTACGATCCCGTAGAATTAATTGGTAGAAACTCTGCAAAATGGTTGCTCAAATTTGACACCGGAACAGCATCAAATATTTGATCGAGTGTGCTACAGTGTGGATCATACTTTGCGAGAAATCTTGCTTTTAAACGCGCCCGGTAGAATGGGCAAACCTTTCTTACCAAAGTTATTTTGGCTCGAATAAGGAGCTAAAATAAAATTGCTCTTGCTGTCGCCTCCTCGGGTATAGCAGCCACATTGTTATAAAAATCGCACATATAATGTTTAAAATCCCCATTGACTTGGAACGGACAGAAAGCTCGGTTTACAATGGGTCACGCAATAGCAATAAAGCTAGAGTTTTACGCGATTGTGTCACAATCATTTGGGACGAGTGCACGTTGGCAAACCGCTTGGCTATAGAAGCAGTTGAGCTTTGCAAGAACCGATGAAATTAATGCCTGTCTGAAGAGTTCAATTCTATGGCAAAATGTCGAATCAACTCATTTAAGTTTAAATATGCGAGCACATCTGGGAGGAACCCCAAACGCGCAAGAGTTCGCTTTACTATAAAATATCCCACACAAGATGGTAACGTAATTTTGGTAGAAAACCTATGTTGTAGCGTTACTTCACACCTGGACCTCATTTCTTCTGTGTATCGGAACCCCACTGATATCGGTAACCACGCCACTGCTTAGCTGTGTCAACGAGCTATTTTGACCCCCCGCAACGATCAAGCGGCAGCAATAAATACACAAATATTGGCACATGTTTTTGGGGAAAGTAAGCAATATACTTTCATAAACACGGTTACGGAAGAAGAAGATGGCACACACTATCCAGTAGAGTTCTTAGATTTCCTTAAAACACCCGGTCTTCAGCACACAACATTTTTTTTAAAGTCGGGGTGCCAATAATACTTTTCAGAAATGTATATCTTCCTAAAATTTGCAACGGCACTCGGCTTATAATCACCAATCTCCAATAAAACGTCATCGAAGCCAAAATCTTAACAAGTTGTGGCGCTGGTGATGTTGTATTTATTCCCAGAATTCCGCTCATTCCTAATCATTTCCCATTTAGTTTTAAACGTGTTCAATTCCCGGTCAGCCTATGTTACGCCATGACCATTAACAAAGCTCGGGGCCAGACACTATCCATTGCGGGGGTGGACCTTAGTATTGGTTGCTTTTCCCACGGCCAACTTTATGTAGCTCTTTCGCGTATGAGCAATCCTAGCAACATTTTTGTTTACGCTCCAGGTGGTTTCACCCCTAACATAGTATATAAAAAAGCGTTTTCCTAAAACATACAAGTTTTGTGGCAGCTTTTTACTAGAAAAAGTCACCACGCCTGGTCGAAAGATCAACAGAAGAGATGTTACATCTGCTATAAGCGGCATAATGCTGTTTTCCGACATCTACGCGAACGAAGTCGCAGGCACAGCTAGTATTTAATATAGATCTACTAGACTAACTTCGCTTGCATGCTCGACTGTTTGCTCCGACGAAGCGAGCTCGAGTCTCGAAATTAGCAGAGTAATTAATTAGCGTGGCTTCAATATCGGTTAACTTCGTCATGTTTCGGGAAGCCGAACAGCCGCACGTGGATCTTGAACTAGCTTGACTTAGTACTGAGTTTCTATAGAACGATAAGGAAAGGCTGCCTTTTCGACAACAGCAACATACATTGCGTTATTTACGTTGTTGTGCAGACAAATTTTTCGAATATATGCAGGAATGGATTAGCTTTAACCTACAAAATGATTCAGGGTCTTTTTATAATGTGTTACGAAATAAGGGTGCTGGTTTTATTACTGACTTTTGGCTTACCGTACTTATCCCTTTTTTTGGGGTGGGAAATCATCAATTGACGTCTCCCGCTCTAGGGTGAAGCGGAAGGGCGTGTCAGACTTTTACTGACTAAAACCCACCCGTGTTTCTTCAGTAGCCATGCTCCATATGCCAGGGCCACGGTAACACTTTCGAACAGATCTCGCGACCCTGGACCGTTATATTCATACTATTACACGGAATAGGGACGTATTACCCTATTATTATGCATTTATTATTCTAGCGTATGGCACTCGTGGGTTGCAGCTGAAAATCAGCGTTAGGTGACATCTTGTGCTGTCATCATTATATTGCTGAGTTGAGTCCTTTTTGGCATTATTATCATTGTTTTCTGCTTTATTTTATTAGTATTAAGGTTGTATTTTAAAATAATAAGATAAAATGCCAATACACGCATTTTTATTTCTTTCTATTAATGTGTTTAGTAAGTAAGTAGCCCTTCCGAGTACGAAAAAATTTTTAACAAAAAAATAAACCGCCGAAAAAACTGAAAAGCAAAAAATAATAAACCTTAAAATTATGAGTCGGCGCTGAAAAATCAATGAACAAAGATCACTCAAAGCGCCGACTCATAATTTTAGTTTTTTCGGCGGTTTATTTTTTTGTTAAAAAGTTTTTATTTTATATTTTTGTGGCTTTAATGGACTCATAATACTTGGCAAGGTATACCCTATTCAATAAAAAAAGAATTATCAAAATCGGACTACTTTGTATAAAGTTATGCGTGGTTATACATTACAATCAGTGAGTGAACAATCAATCATCCCCTGTTTTCCGACCCTTAGCGTTCGATTTTGTTTTCCAAATTTATATGGGACCACTTTGGGAGTATATCCTTTCCAATAAAAAAAGAATTATCACAATCGGACTACTATGTAAAAAGTTAAGCGTGGTTATATATAAAAAAAAATATAAGCGTCGAATTGATAACCTCCTCCGTTTTTTTTCGTCGGTTGAAAAGTAAACATAGATCGGGAAAAAAGAAAAGCTATAGTACCGGGGAAGTTTTAAACGAGTCTACAGAAGTAAGGGAATTGTTTGTTTTAAGTTTTGTCCTTGGTACTTTTGAATGTTTACTTATGAGTAGTTAAGAGATATGTTTCCATCAGTGTTCCAATTACTCATTTAAAAGTCAGTTCAAAATTGATACAAAGTTAATTTAACTTGCACGGTACTAGGAAATCCTTTTTTTTTTTAGCTTTTGGCAATTGAGCCGATGTCGACTATTCTGCCAGTGTCACGTTTAGACGGTAGCGCAGCGGCGAGCCGTCGACTTTGCACTTTATGGTAGGTTTACAGATTTTGTTAGTCGCTGAAAAAACGAGGACAAGTGTTAGAAAACATAAATATTCTACATTATTATATAAATAGAGTGATACACAACACAAAGACATACAATACATATTATTTACATATTTATTACGCACCATTTAAAATTCATTATTATCGTTTAAAAAAGTTGTTAAAATTCTAATAATTTTGGGAGAGAAGTGGCATAAAAGGGAATGGAAGTTAGTTGGGAGAGGAATGTTACACTTGGAAATTTCTTCATAGAGGTCGAAGGATCTGGTATTCAAGGAGCAGGAGAAAAATATATGATCCAAAGTACCGTCCGCAAGACCGCATTCACAGAGGGAGCTGTCCCTAACATGGATCTTATTCAGAAACACTGGGCTACAACAATGTCCGAGTCGCAATCTGCAAAGCGAAGAGACAGTTCGTTTGGCCAATTTTGGATATTTAAAAAACCAAGGCTTCCGCTGGATGTCAGGCTGTATGGATGAGTAGTAAATACCCTTGACTTTTGAGGTCTCATTCCACTTTTTTGTCCACGAGTCGAACAATTTGGGTTTGGCACCATTTCGCAAATCGTAGTTATGAGCTACGTAGTGCTTTCGATCAGCCGGATTTGATGTGGCATACTTTGCTAACGAATCAGCGCACTCGTTGCCAACAATTCCCGAATGACCAGGGATCCAGGTAATCTCGATGTCCAAGCCGTTTTGGGAACAGTCAAACAACAAGCTCTTAATTTCTAAAATGATTTTACTGTGAATTTTACTATAAAGTTGATTTTGTTTTAAGGCCTGAATACTACTTAGGAAATCCTTAATCAAAAGTTTAAATTTCGAACAAGCGTGACAAGTTCTAAGATTAGCAAGTGATAACACGCTCTTACTGACAAATTGTAACCAAAGACAATCTGTAGAATTAAAACCATAACTGTTTTATTTCAAAACGCTATGTCACTTTTGTTCTACCCTAAAGCCCCAAGTTTGTTTTTGCATTCCAAACTTTATTTGAATTCAGGTAAAGTTCTTAATACAACAATTAGAACTTTTCACCGGAGTAATCTGTCAGTTTTGTAAAAAGAACTCAATTTCGATTTCTATTACCCAGGTTCTTATTTCAAAATAGGGTCGGTGGTCTAAACCATACCTAAAGCAATATATACATACAATGCTTTGTAATAAGACCGATTATCTTTACTTTTACTTAATATTAATAAAGGCCATAATCCAAGCCACATACGACCCACTGCACCCGAGTTAAAAAATAAAAAAGATTTTTTTTTTTTTAGTTTTTGTTTCAAAGTACCTGCATTCGAATCTTAGCAGTTATTTTCATAATCAGTCTATATTATATATATTTTTCCCACTGCTGGGACACAGGCCTTCTCTTGGTGAGAGTGTGGTGGGTAATCCACACGTAACCACGCGAGCCTAGTGCGGGTTGGTAGATGTCACATGTCTTCGAATTTTTGGTGCTAAGAAATGTCGGTTTCCTTACGATGTTTTCCTTCACCATTTTGAGAGCAGTCGGAATGAAATAATTTACACTAAGTAAAGCGCTTGCCGGGGTTCGAAACCACGACCTGTAACTAGTAAGTCAGGGCCGATACCACTGGGCTACTGCTCTATTTTACTCATCGCTAACCAAATAATTTTGGATTCACGCCAAAAGTGCAGCGAATGTGTGAATTGATTCGAGTATTTATAAAAGCCGATCGAGTTGAGTTTTTTATTAGATTCGGAAAAATCGTATGTAATGTTTACATTTTCAATCAAAATTCCTCCCTCTCGTCCATTTACAACAAAAATAATCTGTCCAGCATAGAAACAGTAATACCTACAGATTTACAACGATACGAATAACAAACCTTTCAATCTTATGAAGCCAAACACGTATTCAATCAATTGTTGGGTTGTTTCCAATTCTGTTGGCGCTTATATCGAGTTGTGTGAAGATAATATGATATTGAATTATAGTGTAATTGGCCGAAAAAAGGTCGTTACGGAATGTAGTGGTCATCAAATAGTTTCTTGGTGTATCAACAAGTGGTTATTATGATTATAGGGCCATGTTCACTTGCATTGGGTCTTTCACGCACTGCTAAGGGCCATCCATAAATTACGTCACACATTCATCATAATTTCAGCAGAAAGACGTCCACTGCTGGACATAGGCCTCCCCAATTTGGGGGGGTTTGCCATAATCGCCACGCTTGGCAGGCGGGTTGGCGATTGCAGTATGGTGGTAAAATGTATATAGAACGCTGCTGCCCATTCTCTAGTAAGTCCCTTAGTCACCTCTTACGACACCCACGGGAAGAATGGGCGGAAACGTATACATTATTTGTGGGAATCTCCGAAAATACGTTTTGGTTTCAAACATAGGCAATGTGTAACCCACACATCCCACACAAGCCATATGTGTAAAAAAGTACATAACTACTGCTGACGTAATCACTATCTAGACCCCCCCATCCCCCATGTCATCAAAAATAAGCAAAGCAAAGACCCCCCCCCCCCGCCCCCCTATAGTGCTTACGTAATACTTGAACGGCATTTAAGTAAAAAATCAAAATATAGCAGAACTAAAAAACCACGTCGTTCACTACGCGAAAGTCAATTGTCAAATCATTATGAACAAATAAAGTTGGAAATATTTATACATTTTTCTTACATAGTTCATATTTCCTATTTTAATAGTAACTAGCTTCTGCCCGCGACTTCGTCCGCGTTAAATTTCTTTTCCCCCGACCCTTCCCGTCACGTCGAATCACCTACCCATACGATTTTCCCCGTTTTTGCAACATTTTTGATTACTGCTCCGCTTCTCTTAGTTGTAGCGTGATTTTATATAGCCTATAGCCTTTCTCGATAAATAGGCTACCCAACACAAAAATATTTTTTCAATTCGGACCAGGAGTTCTTGAGATTAGCGCGTTCAATGAAACAAACAAACAAACTCTTCATCTTTATAATATTATTATAGTATAGATGAATACTGAATATATTGTCAGCTTGTACTAAAAATTGATGTGATTAATTCGATATTCCTGATTTTCAAAATATCGGTTTGGACACAGGAAAAAGGAAAAAAAAAACGGATAAAAGTATCAAATATTTTTTTTTTTTAATATTTTTTATAAGGCATAGCAATAAAATTGGGGTTAAAATATGTAAATTACGTATTTCTTTCCTATATTTCTATCTTTCCTTTGATTATTTAGAATAATTCTTGTTTTAAAGTCAATTATTTAAGCAACACTATCATACTGAATTTCTATAAATTGACTTATTCCCCCGTAATAATTCGCCTGAAACGGGAGAATCGTCACTTTTAAATAATACCTATTAAATTTTCTATAGGCAATCGCCTAAATTAATATATTTGTGGGCGTATCGATAAATCCAGAAATACATATTAGGCAATTGGCAGGTTTTGAATAAAACTTAGGGAATCAACGAAAAGTTAAGGAAGTACCCTTTTATTAGATGAAAAACAAATCGTGCCAATTCTGATCACAAATGTCATTCTTTGACAGTTGTATCAAATGGGTATAAAAAACTGGCGTAGTTACTACACGAGATTTCGTAACAAAGCCGTGTATTTACTGTAAATTATAAAGGATATTTTACTTTATAATTATTTATAACAGTAAACATTCCTCTTAATAAAAATAAAGAGGACAAGTAACCTGCGCTATCGCAATTTATTACAATTATATTTTTCTCGCTTCTACTATGCTAATTTTTCTCGCGTACTAGTTTCTTTCTACCCTTAATGGTGTTCGTTAACGAGATGAATGTCTTTGTCATCTACAGTTGTTGTGTTTTAGATATGAATAGTTCTAAGTTTACCCGGTCTTTCAAAAATGATTTTAAATACAAAGCAACATTTTGGATAATTTTAATTGTTAAAGAAGAAAGAAGGAGAAAGAAGTAGTTGAAGTCAAAGATTGAAAAGAGTAGGCTTAGAGGGTTTGGTCATGTTGAGAGGATGAACGGTACCGTGTGGTGCCGGACGTAAAGAATAGTGTCACCCCATTTCTTCCCGTGGGTGTCGTAAAAGGCGACTAATGGACGTACTAGAGAATGGGCAGCAGCGTTCTCTATGCATTTTACCACCATACTGCGATCGCCAACCCGCCTGCCAAGCGTGGCGATTATGGCAAAACCCCCCAAATTGGGGGAGGCCTAAGTCCAGCAGTGGACGTCTTACGGCTGAGATGATGATGATGAGAGGATGAACGGAGGGCGGCTAACAAGGTAGACGTCAAAGGAGGGGACGCCCTAGGAGGACATATAGTGACCTTATTGGTTATGTTCTTCAGAAAGGTCAGCTGCGTAGTATTCGCAACCAGCGTGCGTGTGTGATCAGAGAGGAAATTAAAGTTCACAGTCTGAGAAAACTACTTCTATTTTCCGTACATTTTTGACAAGTTATTGACGACATTTGATTGTCGCCGAGATGTGACTGCAACTAGATTTCGAACGAACTTAATTTCGAGAATTGGGCTTCAGATGTATGAAAGTAAACGAGACAAAAGAATTGCCGTTCTGTAGTTTCTGTCTACCCCCATGGGTAGAACCCGTGAGTTAATGTTATTTTGTGAACTGATTTTTTTTAGTTTCAGCCACATACATCAACAGAACACGGACTAGCTAAAATAGATTGAGGCTGACTAAATTTTGATTCAAACCATTAAATATTTAATTTAAATAATTGACATCAGTATATCGAGAAAAAAATCAACTGCTTAGTACATTTATGTTAGCATATCTCGACAAAATGTGGGGACCGGCAACTTTTCAGCTCAGCGTCAAACGTTGAAAGTCCAACTCTACCCTTTCACAAAGTAAAATACAATTAGGTATCGTATAAGTAGTGTTTGTGAAAACAAGCATGAATATATCAAACTGGATGATCACATATGAAACAAGAGAATGCACTAACAACACGTAGATTTATCACTCAGAAGCCTTCAGAATAAAGAAGATAGATAGGTACTCGTGCACTCCATTATTTACTAGCACCTACCTGGCTATAGTTGATCCCTCTAACGATGCTGAAAATAGTTCAGTGTAGTGCGAGCTTACCATATTTTAGTAGTTGATTAAACTTATAGACAGTTAGCCAGATAATCTCTATCCAAGCGCATCATTGAAGGACTGAAATATTTTTTTATTAATTTTACTTTTGGTCATAGTTTGCCTCGTATGCTGCTGAGCGAAAATTCGATTCCTAGGTGCGCAAAGTTTTATTTGGTTCTTCCATCTGAAATGTTTTTATTGCAGGTTGAAGTTAAGCTTTGTGCCTGATTGATGGCAATAGGCTAGCCCCTTATTGCATGGGACTTAAACATAACAGGCGAAATTTTGGGTGTATCTTTAATATACCTCGGCCTTATTCTGCGGGGATTACTGGCGTAGTATAATGTTGTGTTTATTTGAGTTAACTTATATCTTTATATGCACTAGGAAGTGTCGAAGGGCGGGCGTTTTGGGGGACTGTCTTATGTAACTTTGACGTTCAAAAAGTGCTGACTCTCAGCCTAGTTTGGATAAATGACTTTTGATTTGATTTGATAACCATGGATTTAGTACATGATTTTAATAATCCATCCATACTTCCATACTAATATTATAAATGCAAAAGTAACTCTGTCTGTCTGTCTGTCTGTCTGTCTCGCTTTCCTGCTTAAACTACTGAACCGATTAATAAATGAAATTTGGTACACAGATAGTTTAGAGCCTGAGAAAGGACATAGGCTACTTTTTATCCGGGTAGTATGTTCCCGCGGGATAATTTCCGACCTCCACGCGGGCGAAGCCGCCGGCAAAAGCTAGTAATAAATAAATCAATATTTTAAGACAACCAACACACCGTTATATGATCTCAAACTAGGCAGAGCCTGTACTATGGTAACCAGAAAACTGAAAAATATACTTATATATTTATAAATACATACATATTATAGATAAATTACACCCAGACACAGAACAAATGATTGTGCTTATCACACAAAGATTTGTCCTGAGTGGGAATCGAACCCACGACCTCAGTCTTTGCAGTCAGGGTTACTAACCACTAGACTAACAGGCCAGTCAATTTTAGACTCTCTAGCCCTGAACTTTTGCATGGTTATAGTTTGCGAATCGATTTGTCTGCCTCTCCGTATTTGGCATCCATCGCCATTCTCATGCTCTTATCCCAATTTATTTGGGGTCAGCGCAACAAGTTTTTATTTTTATTTACTAACTAGCTTTTGCCAGCGGCTTCGCCCGCGTGGAGGTCAGAAATTATCCCGCGGGAACATACTAACGGGATAAAAAGTAGCCTATGTCCTTTCTCAGGCTCTAAACTATCTGTGTACCAAATTTCATTTAAATCGGTTCAGTAGTTTTAGCAGGAAAGCGAGACAGACATACGGACAGACAGACAGACCGCCAGAGAGACAGAGTTACTTTTACATTTATAATATTAGTATGGAAGTATGGATAATTAAGTACATCATACATACCAATTTGAACGTAATCCGATAACGTTGACAACTAGACGTTAATCTGTATCTGAAGTTAGTTTTTCCTTTCATACGTCTCCATTAATCGTCATCTCAGTAGCTACGCCCTTTTTATCCATATCATAATTCACACAGTCCATCCATCGATTCTTTAGCCTTTTCCTACTCTTTTAGCCTTCGAAATACATGCCTCTTTCTCTCTCAAGACTTTCCTAGTGACATTTTCCTCATTCCTCCGTATCACATGACAACTGATTTTCAGATAACTTTTCAGTTACCGTTGCCACTTACAGACTTCCTCTTATTACTCACTTCTTATTCTATCTATTCGTGTATCACCACACATCACTCTTAACATTCTCATCGCAGCTGCATGCAATTTCCTTTCAATCCTTATGTGGCCCTATATTCTGTTCATTTTTCGTTTGTCATCCAATGGCGAAAAAAGTCGTCTCACCAAAGCACAACCTATTCTTACGAAAATATTTGAAGGAACTACTATAATTTATTATTGCTGATTGTACCTAGAAGCTTTCATCTAGCTATTGTTTAGATTTATTAAACACCTGTGCAAACGGGTGTTGAAATAGGGGTTGTGAAATAAAACGTTTCTAGCTTTCAACGTCATAAAATTGTTCCACCATGTTCTATATTGCCGCGTTTTATTTTTCGTAATATCCTTTCATATTTTGTTGTTTATAGGTTAAACACGATCCTGAAAACACTTTTTTATAATCATGAAAACGGTTTTGTGGGATGAAACTTGATAGTGTTTTGAGCAAAACGACCCAAAACTTGAGTTTCATACAAACTAATTTACAGTAGCCCAAAATTATATTTTGTGCCCAGAGTCCATATATCTCAAATTTAGTGCCAGGTTTTTATTAAAATATTTTAACTTTGGGAAACCTGTTTCACAAGGAAAGCTTTTGAAGGCATAAGTTGAAATTTTCAACGGCACTTCAGCCGAAAGATGTCCACTACTGAATATAGGGTTCCCTTAAGGGGAATATTTGCCTTAATCGCCACGTTTGGCAGGCGGATTGGCGATCGCAGTATGGTGGTAAAATTTATAGAGAACGCCGCTGCTGCGCTGCATTGCAAACGTTACATTGCACGACGAAAAAAAAAAACCAAACAGACCAATCGTCAAATCCAGACAGGCATTAGCCTGTCTGGATTTGACTTAAGTGATAGGGTTCAGAGTTGATGTAACGGGAAAAAAAATACACTTGTTGTAAAACCTTATTGGTAAAAGTGCGCAGAAACAATCATCTCAGTTTTTACAAAGACGCTAATCTTTAGGTACATTCAGAATTTATAAAAAGCGTGAGTCTAATTAGTTATATAAGTTAACTAGTAATATATCGTCAAAGACTGTATTTCACGGTTATCCTTCAACACCGCTATACCCCAGCCAATATCATAAATGGATGGTGTTCGTAACTGGAGCGCTATAAGAGCAAAAAGCAAGCCCTACCCATCAGACTAATTGGGACTAGATGCTAACAAACACAACATGTCTAGGTTAGTGAAAAAGGGGATAATATAATGTAGATATGTTTAAACTAGAAGACTGAAAGAACTGTGTCAGTGATCTAAGTATGTACAGTCGGCCAAGAAAGTGGTGTACCACCCTAAGGTTGAATATCGCTTGCAGATTCATAGGTGATAAAGATTAGTTTCGCTTGCAGATCGATCTGACAACTTCTATTGCTGTCTTTATCTGATTATTGATAACGACTATTACTGTTTGTAACGTGACAGCTGTTCTTAGTTTGAACTTGATGGAACCAATGACGTCGTAAAATCAACGGCGGGGGGCTGTAGATTTTGATGACAAAATTGTATCTACAAATTCAGAATTGTAATCAACAAGTTACATAAAATTGTAAAGGCACAAGGCGAATCCACAAACCTACAATTTCTGTAAACTTGTAATTACAATATCAATAAAAAACAAGCTAAAAATAGATTTATCCTTTTATTAAATTTCTACAATCAATTTTAAAATACTTATAACAAACAAAAACATAGCATATATAGTAATATTTAGAAGATATTGAATTTTTTTTAAAATTAGAAACGGGTGTAACCGCCGTTGGCCTCTATAACCTCTAAAAGACGAGACCTCATTGAACCAACAAGCCGTGAGCAAATATCGGTTCCCCGCATTTCCTCCCAAATATAATTACAGTGACTAATAAGAGCTTGTTTGGTTCTTTCATTTTGATGCGACCATCGTTGGACCATAAGGCCCCAAAGATTTTCTATCGGGTTGAGGTCCGGCGATCTTGAGGACCACTGAATTACCCTTACGTCAGTGTGTGAACGAAACCAGGCTCTTACGATCCTCGCATTATGAATTGAACAATTATCTTGAACAAAATCAAATTGTGGCACTTCGTTCTCCGGGTAAACATTACGGACTGTCGGTAGCATTGCATTCTGAAGCACGTCGATATAATTTACAGCCGTCGCTCGAGGAGGTAGAGAACACAATTCTCCTACACCATCCGCACTCATCCAGCCCCAAATATTTACGGAAATTCAACCTGATTCTCTATTTGGGATTACATGATCATCTTTATACCGTGTTGAATTATATCGCCAAAGGTGAAGACGTCCATGCTGACTGGATTTAAACGTTTTTTCATCACAAAACACTGTATTAGACCAATCAAACTCTAAGTGCTCTCTGGCGAAGTTCAGACGAGCAAGTCTCTGAGCATCCGTCAAATATATTTTCTTGGCGTAATGCCTGTGGTGCAACTCCATGTAATGTAGATGATTCCTTATTGTTTGGGCACTCACATCGAACATCTCCGCAAAATGTTTTGTGGGCTTAAAACCATTGATTTCATATTCCCGTCTCATGAATTCTCTATCGTTATTGGAGAGTGCAGGCCAGCGACCACTTCTTCTGTGATCCAACAAACTTCCCTCCTCTCCTTCACGACGAATCCAAAAGCGGACAGAACGCCTCGATATATTCAAATTCCGGGATATCGCACTGATACTGCTTCCCTCATTAAATTGGGCAATTATTTGTGCTCTTTCGGCAATGGTCAAGTTGGCAGGCATTGAGATGATTTTATATGCAGTTGATTGAAAAAACACGGAAAATATATCGATTTTTTGCATATATTTGACAAAATGTCAATTGTCAGTTTTCTTTTTCAAATGGAATTCGGTTGTCTATTTAAATAGTTTTTATTACTTTTGTTTGGAAACATTTCAATTGCTTTGTAGAAACTAATGTCCTTTTCATTTATACTAAAGGTTAAAATGTCATGTACTTATATGTGACATATGACGTATGAATACTAAATACATAGGTTTACGTCATGATAATGTTGTCTCTTTCAGTAATATCTTTTTATAACGAACCTTGTTGTAATTTTCGATGACCGGGAAACTAAATCAAAACTGGTACACCACTTTCTTGGCTGACCGTACCTATATAATAATTATGTTGTTTCAAAAGTCAATAAGGAGAGGTAATCTAAAACTTTTATAACGTTACTTATTGTCTTTGGCGATAGGAAATATTTTTTTTTTGATGAATGGCGTTTATCCTTCCTTCATATTAGTGAACGGGCTCCGTCAGTTGGAAGTGGTTGCCTCTCAGCTGTTACGATTTATTTTAATTTCGTATTTAATAACTTATTTCGTAATGACATAGCACATGAATGAACACTTAGAGGTCAGAAAAGCAGTTGCTCCATGTAAAAGACTGGTATTCATATTGGAAGCCGATCATAACATAGTTAGGAAAAAACCGGGCAAGTGCGAGTCGGACTCGCGCACCAAGGGTTCCGTACAAACCTGTAGGTATCCTCGGTTTATGCATAAGGTTTATGTTTATTAAATTAAATGGTATTTTTAAAATTTTATTTTTATATTTGAGTTCACTGAATGAAAGGTAAGTTGTGTTGTAAAACTAGTTACTAGATCTCGTTCAAACCAATATCATTCCCTTATTTTAGAAGTTACGGGGGGGGGGGCACACATTTTACCACTTTGGAAGTGTCTCTCGCGCAAACTATTCAGTTTAGAAAAAAAATGATATTAGAAACCTCAATATCATTTTTGAAGACCTATCCATAGATATCCCACACGTATGGGTTTGATGATTTTTTTTTGAGTTTCAGTTCTATGTATGGGGAACCCCAAATATTATTGTTTTTTTTTTCTAATTTTGTGTGAAAATCTTAATGCGGTTCACAGAATACATCTACTTACCAAGGTTCAACAGCATAGCTCTTATAGATCCGGAAAAAAGTGGCTGTGACATACACGGACAGACAGGCAGACAGACATGACGAATCTATAAGGGTTCCATTTTTTGCCATTTGGCAACGGAACCCTAAAAAGCTAGGCAGACGATGAAGATGTGTGAGCACTATGTACTTACTATAAAGCTACCATTTACTGGGTACGTCTTTCACTGACTTAAATGTGCTCTGGCGGCTGAGAGTATTGTCATGTACACTCAAATATCTCGCAGTGGTGGCATATGTGTTGGATTCCTTCAAAATGTTTGCGCTTGATGGGGCGTGAACGGACGATGTCAGTAGGGACTGGTCATCGCTTTTAGCTGCCTCGACTGGCCTATTTTAATTTTTGAATTATTACCAGCAGCTTTCTGCGCCTTGCAAGCGTGGCGATTATGATAAGATAAGGTATATTTATTTGAGCCCAAAGCTCTTCAAATTTGGGAAGACTTCTGTCCAGCAGGGGACGATTTGCGGCTGAAATAATGATGATTATGATGACTTTTCTTTAAAAGAGTGTGCGTGGAGTTTCTTACTCGTACTTCTGCATAGGTAACTCTATTATGCTTTGGAATGAGCTTCATCTCTCTGACTGACTAACACCTTGACCATACAATAAAAAAGTATAAAATAAAAACTTTTTAACAAAAAGTTAAACCGCCGAAAAAACTGAAAAGCAAAAAATAATAAACCTTAAAACTTTGAGTCGGCGCTGACAAATCAATGAACAAAGATCACTCAAAGCGCCGACTCATAATTTTAAAGTTTATTATTTTTGCTTTTCAGTTTTTTCGGCGGTTTAACTTTTTCTTAAAAAGTTTTTATTTTATACTTTTTTGTGGCTTTAATGTATATGTATCTTATAATACTTGGCAAGCTATACGCTATCCAATAAAAAAAGAATTATCAAAATCGGACTACTCTGTTAAAGTTATGCGTGATTATACATTACAATCGGTGAGTGAACAATCAATCATCCCCTGTTTTCCGACCCTTAGCGTTCGATTTTGTTTTCCAAATTTATAAGGAACCACCTTGGGAGTATACCCTTTCCAATAAAAAAAGAATTATCACAATCGATGTAAAAAGTTATGCGTGGTCATACATAAAAAAAAAACAAAAAAAAAAATATACGCGTCGAATTGATAACCTCCTCCGTTTTTTTTCGTCGGTTGAAAAGTATCTGTAATTGATGTATTTTAAATAAATGATTTGAGTTTACCTTTGAACCTATTTACGGGAGAAATGCCTAATCATCAGTGATCGGAGTAGGTAGATTGAAATGGGATCAATGAAATGGCACGTATGGATATGCCTCCGGGATTCCGGGCTTTTGAAATTAATTTCAAATGTTGTAATGTGTAGAATAAAGAATACATCAATATGAATAAGAAATGTTTAACCCTTTTGCTGTCTTTTTAATAGTGTATAGGTGATCGGCCTTCTACAGTATGAAAAAAGCAGTTTTAAATGTTTATCTATCGCATTCTATAAATTTCTAATGTAGTACCTAGTTTAAAAATCCTTATTTTCACAATATTTGATTCAATCCCGTAAGTACCAAAAAGAAATCTTATCCATGTTGTGATTTCTATGACAATTCATGATGCGAGTACGTAAAATCAATCTACCTTCTCCGATCACTGCTAATCGTACATAAAACCGTAAAAGAATAGCAGGAAGCAAATTAACGAAACAATTCTGATAAATTGACGTCCTTGGATTTATCCAGAAGGTACCTTACCTACAGTTTGTTTAGCAACCCAAAACTAAGTTGGTTAACAGAAACAAACAAAACCCTATTTAATGCATAGCGGCGTACAAATAAGTTGGCTTTTAGGATCAGTGGCCTGCTAAAATTCCCAAATTATTTCAAAATTCTAATGGTACGATACTATATTCTGTGATGAGTCTATTTAAAAGTGTTTGCAAAACTCAACAAGCGAAGCTTTATTTTGATAAACAAAAGATTCAGAGAGGTCGTTAAAAATCATTATAAGCGTTCAACTGCCTACCTAAGAAGGGCACATGCTGTATAATATACAGGCATAAATTAAATAAGTTAGCAAACTCAAACGCAGACGTCATATGACAAACAAAAATAGATTTCATCTTACGTTTTGTCCTGGGGTCAAAGATCTTATTTTATTTCACTTCTTTAGGCGGAGCTTAGGTAGTGTAGCTACTTGAAAATTTAAAAAAAAGCTGTTATTTTTTGTATACTTTACCTACGCGATGGGTTTTCTAAACACGATAAATAAAAACAGTATTTTTCTAAATATTCTTGAAGTCACTATGGTACCTAATGTCGCTTTGTTTAATTATGTTTGAATATACGATACCCTTCACGTTTGTGGAGTTTCGCTAACAATATTGATTTGATACTGTACAAATTTAAAAACAAAAGCTTCTAAGCACATACTTTGTACATAGGTACCTATATGAAACGTGACGTATCGACTTTTCATCACTATGTAGATCTATGATAAACCCCTCGGTAATGGACTGATGAGCTAAAAGATAACAGATAGAAGAAAAACTACACCGTTTATGAATAAAGTAATATTATGGAGTAACTACTGAGATGGCGGCAAATAGAGAAGTATGGAAGTAAAACTTTGTGGAAAAAAATAATAACCGACTTCCTTAAAAAAGTAGTGTTTTTTTCAACCGACTTCCATAAATAAATTTATAGCTTGAAAAATCACTAGAATAACACGCTTTTATAAATGCACGTAAAAACCAAAAAACGTTATCGTGGTCAAAGTTCATTACAAAACTTTTCTAACAAGTTCAAACACAGCTATGATATGATGTTCCATCATGAAGTTCCAGTTCATATCTTCCGGCTCCATCATCAGATCAGTTCGACAGTACCATATTATTGTATTGTCATCAGAACTACGTACAGCTGCCAATTTTCATGACGCTACGATCTTTGGAAGATGGTTAAATTAGTTACCTAAGATTCCATTACATAGTTAGTTTACAGGTCGACCTAATAAAAGCGTGTTAACCGGTCAATTACCGTAATTACAGACACAATTAAAAAACGATTGTTTACATACCACATGTGGTATCTCAGGGACTTAGAGGTTAAAAAAGTGAACAATAACTTCAATTTTTGTGGTCGGTGTCTTAGGATCTGTATTTAAGGTTTTTTTGCCACCGACTTCCGAAATTAAAGTTATTTTTCACTTTGCAGTGTTTTTTTAAGGAAGTCGGTTGTAATTTTTTTGTAAAAAGTTTTTATTTATAATTTTTTAGTTATGGTATGTACCCCGCACTAATCTAATCGCGTTTATTCGTTCATTTGCCGCGCAAATACCTAATGCAAATTTAAGACATTTGGTTTTCACATGGGTTTCATTGTCAGAATGGAACCAAATTAAAATGGAACCACATGGGAAGCACCAGCTTTCAAATAAAAAAAGAATCATCGAAATCGGTTCACCCAGTCAAAAGTTATGAGTCGAATTGATAACTTCCTCGTTTTTTTTAATTCGGTTAAAAAGACATGTCGTGGTCTCGGGTGAAGGGCGGGTGTTTTGTGGGACTGTCTTAGGTAATATTGACTTAAAGCGCTGATCTGAATTTGAATGACTTGATTTTGATTTTGTGCCGACTCCAAAAAAATTGGAATACGGGCAAGAGATAATGGTCTTGATCACGTAGAACATAATTTAACTGAATGTTACGAAGTTATTAACATATTCTTCTCCTAAGAAACAGCTCAACGTTAGCGAATCCAATTATTCAATTACTAGCTTTTGCAAGCGGCTTCGCCTGCGTGTAGGTCGGAAATTATTCCGCGGGAACGTATTACCGCGATAAAAAGTACCCTACGTGTTAATCCAGGTAATAAGCTATCTGTGAGCCAAATGTAAAAGAGGAACAAACATCCATACATCCATACAAACAAACTTTAGCGTTTATAATAGTAGTTGTACTTGTAATAGTAGGATTCACAGAAAACAAGATTATCCCCCACAACGTCAAACCTTCACAACTACGAGAAGAAAATCCTATAATCCGTAGCAAATTGAAAAGAGAGAAACTGTCGCCAATTAAGTTTCTAAAGTGGCTAAATGGAAATGTCAAGTAAAGTCGGTTTGCAAAGCTAGTTAAGACGGCTGAGTCAATAAGAAAGCTATTTCCCCTAATGCCGAGACGTCGGGAGCAATGCATTTGAAAAGTTCGATTAAGATGTCTCGTGTAGGTCCCTATGTTTTGGTTTTTGTTTTAGAAAGGCTTGCAGCTAAGTTATAACAACCGCACGGGTTGATGTATAGGTTAAACTATGCTTGCCACTGTTCATCAGTTGATTGGAGAACATTTTTACACGATTTATATTAGCTTCACTTGTATGTTTGTTTGTAACCGACTCCTTATAGCACGATTTTGACCCACTTTAAACAACCAGATTTCATTTAAACACTGTAAACTTATCGAGGACCGATGACAATACTATAATTTCATGCCATCATCCTTGCCAGGGTTACCAGGACAGCAAAAAAACTGTCTTCGAAAACTACGCTGACATACGTCACAAACTACGCTGACATACGTCTCAAAATTCGAAACACCCTTAAAAATAGAAAATAAATAATAGTTTAAAAAAACTAAAAAACACGCTTCCATAGAAAACCAAACTAAAAAGTAGAAAATAATGGAAAAAAGCGTGGAGTACCTGATATCGATAAAAAAATACCTTAAAAAGCCACCACACGCTTTTTTTCCATTATTTTCTACTTTTTAGTTTGGTTTTCTATGGAAGCGTGTTTTTTTTTTTTTTTTTAATTACATACCAAGACCCCTCCAAGTCGTTGATCCCGGTTGTCATTCGTAGACATTTGACTGTCGTTACGGGTCAACAAAAGCCCGAAAGGTCTGACAATCAGTCCTAGCTAATCTTACCCAGTAATGGGGTTGTGGAGGTTAGAGAGACAGTCGCTCTTTGATCGCAAAGTATGGTATTCAGCTGAATCCGGTTAGGGCCGGGTCACACCGGAATGGCAGCGGCCGGCAGCGACGCGGCGAGCACTTTCAGTGTGAAATAATTTTAAACTTTAACTACATACTTAAAAGACCAGTATCGCTTGAAAACTTCAAAAGGTCGCGCGGCCGCCCGCGGTGCCGCGAGCGGCCTCGCGTCGCCGCTGGCAGCCGCGGGCGGAAACACCTGTTGGTTTTTCAAGCGATACTGGTCTTTTAAGTATCTAGTTAAAGTTTAAAATTATTTCACACTGAAAGTGCTCGCCGCGTCGCTGCCGGCCGCTGCCATTCCGGTGTGACCCGGCCCTTAGACTGGAACGACCCTGACACAGTTGGGAAAACGCTAGGCAGACTGTGTTTTAGTGTTGTGCGAACTAGGACACCGTTTCGGTAAAAAAAAAATGGAGGATATTCAAATCAATATTTGAAATATTGAATTGGAACACAAAACAGATTCACATTTTTAGGGTTCCGTACCCAAAGGGTAAAATGGGATTATTAAGACGTGTTCGAGTTCGTTTGTCACCACGCTGTATCTCATGAACCGTGATAGTTAGACAGTTGAAATTTTCACAGATGACGTATTTCTGTTGTCGCTTTAACAACAAATACTAAAAAATAAAATAAAATGAATATTTAAGCGGGCTCTCATATAACAAACATAATTTTTTAGCCGATTTTTCGTCTTCGTGCGCGATTCCGACTCGCACTTAGCCGGTTTTTTTTTGTTTCGAGAAAAGCTGCATAAGTTTAAAAACTGTGTTGCAGCCACGGATATCGATGCAGCCAAAAGCGCCCACTCCGAAAAGAGGGACGCCGCAATTTGGTGTATTTATGTATACTAGTGATCGCCCATTGGTCGAAATTCGACCGTACTTCATTTGAATAGAAATACATTATTAAATGAAAAAATATAGATAATGAAAAATAAAAAAATAATAATATGGTTATATTTGACATTCAGTAACACTATAGACAAATTGTTGACGCTGCACTACTGTGGAGAGGGTTCGCTGGCGGGATGGTGATGGCCAGGACCAGGACGTAGGTGTAATGAGTAAAGAACACTTCTTCAGGACTCTTAATACTTCTTAACTGCTGGATATGGAACAATATGGAATAAATTATCACAGAAAGCTCTGTTTTTATAGAATTTTCCCTATTATTTTTAATAGCTTCTGCCCGCGACTTCGTCCGCGTCAAATTTTCGCTCCCCTTCCCGTCGCGTCGAATTGCCTGCCAGTTTTCGTCCATTTTTCGTTTGCTGCTCAACTCTTTTTGACCGTAGCGTGATGTTATATAGCCTATAGCCTTCCTCAATAAATGGGCTTCCCAACACAAAAATAATTTTTCAATTCCGATCAGCAGTTCCTGAGATTAGCGCGTTCAATCAAACAAACATACAAACAAACAAACTCTTCAGCTTTATAATATTAGTATAGATTAATTATGACGGTTCCAAATGTCATAATTATAACCAGCCTGTACAATCTATGACCAGCCTGTACAATCGTGAGACATACAACCTCTACAGTTTGCACACGACACTAAGTTTTGTATGGGAAACTTACTAATGCCATACTTGACACTCTCCATAAAACCACAAAAAATATATCTTATAAATCTGAACTAAATTCCTATCGTCGCTAATACAAATAAATAATATTAAAGACAAATATTCTCCACATGATCATAGATTTTAAAAATGAAATAGGTTATTTAGCCATAAAATTAATTTATTACCTATGGTTATACTTGACATTCAGTAAGACACAAAATCAGGCTTACCAACTTAGGGTTTTTTCCAAATTTAGGGGGTAAATAAGAGGATTGAGATTTTTAGGGGCGTTCAATTTTTAGGGGTATTCTTAGGGATTTTTTGCCATCTTACATTTCTCATTGTGTTTTTGATTACAATAAAAGTATTAGCGACTTCTAGTACGGTTCCTCGATAGTAAGAATGCAGAGTGAATGATTAACAAATGTCGCGTAATAAATATAGACAAATATTACTACTGTGTGCCGGGTCTATGATTACTGAACATTCGTTGGTTATTTTCATTATAATTTTTTAGCGGATTTTTTCAGTAATTGTGGCGGCATGTTTAGTGGTTTTTAACTTAAGCTTTAGGGGTAAATATTTCTGGGTGTTGGTAACACTGCACAAAATAATAAAGACAGGGAAGGAAAATGGTGATTGGCGGGAAAGATACAAAAAGTTTTCAATAATTTTATATTTATTAATATAATTCAAGATATGGATGAAAAACCAAATAATGTTGAAGAAATTGATGTTAACAGTTCAGATTTCTACGAAAATGTTAACATTGAAACAGCTGCTTTATTCCACGACGAGATCTATGATTTGCTACTAATTGAGAACGAATCACACGAAAACTTTGAAGATGAAGAATGTGAAGATGAAACGGAAGAGAATACAACAAAAACATAAATACATATTTTAAAGTAATTACTGAAGACATTGAAGCTAAGATTCATCAGTCAAAGCAAATGTACCTATTGTTCTGAAGAAAATGCGGATATAAAACACGTTAGACTGTGAATCGTTCGCCATGCAAAGACTGTTACTTGTCAGTGAAATTCAAAGAGTATAATAATGTGAAATTAGTGATATAGCAGAACAAATAGTAGATTATTAACCAAGGGGATAAAGCAGTGTCTTCTGTCGCGGGTGACGATTTAAATCGCGAGCGTAACGAAGGACTCGAGGTTTACTCCCGAGCGTAGCGAGGGTGTTAAAAACTTAAATCACGAGCGAAGCGAGGGATTTAAGACGAGTCCTGAGTGTAGCGAGGGATTTAAGTTCACCCAAGACTAAGACAGCTTTATCACCGAGGAAAATACTCTACTTTTCGTACCATTTGCGAAAAAAATAACACAATAATAATATGAGACAAGCATTTTAGAACATTAACTTATTTATAAAAATAAATTAAAATAAACTTAACGTTTATGTATTTGAAGAAAACAAAAACGCGGCAAATTCCTGGACTAATATTTTTTTGTCGGAAAAGCAAAGGCATCAAGCTCATACGGCCTCGTCGGTTTTCGTAATTTTATTTAATAATCATAACTGCTTAATAAATGCGTATTCCTTTTTCAAAAAGATGTATAATGCTTTATATACAAACTCAATGGTGTAAACACAGATGTAGTTCAGTATAAATTTCGGTAAGTATTCCAAATTTAAATCACATTCTCACCCTAGAGGATGAATGAAATTCAGTACAATTTTCTTTCCCTGTTTTTAACAGATTAAAAATGACTATTGTTATGTTAGCTTTTTGTGGCATAGAATGTCACTTTTTTGAGCAAGTGGTACGAAAACTCTTTTATGTGTTCCCCGCCACGTTCAGGAATTACTTTCCAACACAGTTTATTTCAATTCATTATTTAGATATTTACTGAATACTGTAGAAAAAATTTAATTGTTTCGGGATGTACTTAGCTGAGAATAAGAGTAGTATGTTTAATGATTACGACTGAAGGACATGTATCCATGGTCAGGAATAAATTAAAAAAAAAACAAAAAAAAAAAAATAATAAAGACAGATTTGGACCATAAACAAAAGAATATCTATGCATGTGTGTATTACATACACGGTAATGAACAGTAGTGTGTGTAACGTGTTATTTATTGAAAATAATGTATTTTTACGCATAATTTAAAAAAAAAATAGCATTCGTCACTTCTTCTCTGTATAAACTATAAGTGTGCGAAATGTCATACTCCTCCGTCCGCCCAATTTTCGTAAAAAGGGACCCAAAGTTTTCGCTTCACGTATTAATATATAGATGTAATTACTACGCAATACTTATAGAAAGTACTAGCTTCTGCCCGAGACTTCATCCGCGTCAAATTTTTACTCCCCTGACCCTTCCCGTCGCATCGAATTGCCTGCCAGTTTTGTTCAATTTTTCTTTGCTGCGCCGCTCCTTTTGATCTTAGCGTGATGTTATAACCTATTTTATAGCCTTCCTCAATAAATAGGCTACCCAACACAAAAATAATTTTTCAATTCGGACCAGTTAATCCTGAGTTACCGTGTAAAACAAACAAAGTCTTCAGCTTTATAATATTAAGTAAAGATTCTTGGATATCGATTTTAAATTTAAATAGACAGTACTAAGTCATTCAATTTAATAAACTAATTTAAGTTAATACTTAGTTAGAAAGTTATTTCGATTCAAAGACTCCACTTATACCTAAACAGTTAAAGTACTACTGGTAGGTATTTGTTATCGTTTCCCAAGTTATAATGATAAATCTTCGGAGTGTAGACTCCTACAGTGCTGTGACAGACTATTAGTTTGAATCGTTCATTTTCAAGCCTTCCTACCCTGTCATACGCGACCTACGGAAGTAGGTCAATCCCTATTTCCGAAACTAAAATTCATTCTCACCGTTAACCAAAGTGCTCTTTTTCGAATTGAATTGGACTCCACGTGTATGTATGTTTTATCGTATCAAATTAGTGACCTGCTCAAGCTTTTTACTGATGAAATGTGAATGTTAGATGTTGATTTTATTTCTGTAACTTAGTTTATACCTAACTAGTTCTTGCCAGCTTCGCCCGCGTATTGTACACATGAACCTCTTGAATCTTTTTGTGTATTGATGAAAACCGCATTAAAATTCGTTGCATGGTTTACAAGATCTAAGCAGGAAGTGACTTTGTTTTATACCGTTTAAAGATAACTCATTTACACGTCAATAATATTTAAAGATTAGATGAGATCGGTTTTTCCTATCCGACTACTCTGATAAGAAACACAGAAAGAAAGTCAGAGTTTAGTCTTTCTTAGAGTCCAGATATAATCTATCGTCAGACAATGTAATTTGTAGGTACTGAAAACTTCCGAAAAATCTGTAAGTGATTGTGAAACTGCATCAAAATCAAGCAAGTAGGTACATGTGTAATTAAGCAGTACTGAGTGATTACAAAGATAAACTTAAACAACTTTCTTGTTTTATTTAGAGACATTCCTATAATTATAATAGTTAAATCATGTGTTTCTATTAAGGGTTCTAACATTTTAATTTGACTGTAGTATAGAAAAAAAAAGCCAACAGAGATCAGGAGAGCAGTAGTTGCCCAGTGGTATCGGCCAGACTTACGAGTTGTAGGTCGTGGGTTCGAATTTAGACAGGCGCTTAACTTTGTGTAAATCATTTTATCACCACTGCTTCTCATGGTGAAAGAAAAAATCGGGAGGAAACCGGCATGTCATAGGTCCTGAAAATCGAAGGCATATGTAGACATGGTAGATTAAGGCCCATTCCCTCTCACCGAGAGGAGGTCTGTATCCCAGGAGTGGGAAGAATATAGGCTGATTAGGATGAGTGATTACAAATAGGGATGTTATGGATATGAAATTTCGGATACGGATTGGATACGGATGTAGGAATGATTATTATACCGGATACGGATACGGATATGAAATTATTTCGGATTATCCGATAGTTTCGGATTATTTCGGTTACGGATATTAAACTTTTAAGGAATTTCAAAAGTAAAATACAAATAGCTAATAAAATGGTTTTATATATATTTCACTATTTGGTAGGAATTAAAATCAGTCTGTGAGTAATTATAACAGCTATATAAAATAATAATGATTATAAATATATATTGAGTGTTATCTAATCTACCTAAAATAAAATGTAATAACAAATCCGATATAATCCGAAACTTTTATTTCGGATTCGGTTACGGCTACGGATAAATTTTTATATCGGATATCCGATAGTTTCGGTTACGGTTACGGAGCTCCCTAACATCCCTGATTACAAAGACGAAGTTAAATGACTATCTTGCTATATTTAGATAAAGCTAAAGCCCTGAAATACATAAACTTTTCATGTATGCATTAGGCAATGAAGTTAGTAAAAAGTTTCGAGATCAGATTGTTAAGTCCAGATTCCTCATGATTGCCACCTACTCACAAGTTATGTTCAGTCCTTATGCACAGCACACTGTTTATTGTATTTTATTATACTTTGTTTACGCACAGTGAGTACGGCAATGATATGGAAGAGCGGAGGCTCCTATTACAGGCATTGTTTGTGTCCCATATAACAGAGGCAATAGGCACTATTGCCTAATTTATCTATTCCCAGAAATAAGGATACCATAATTCTCATTTGATTAAGGTTTCATACGTTCTGATACAAAGTTAAAGCTCATTGTTAAAAGCCGTTAATTTATTAAATCCTTGTTTCTAATACTGACATAAGCCCTTAATGCTAGTTTAGGGGCTTATCTGCGATACAACATATCGATCGATAAAGGCACATATGCGGGGTTATTCATATCTAATAATGTATGTTATGAATAATTTAGATTGAAACATCCCGGTTGATTTTTGACCACTGAGTTTTACGGGAATCACTCTGGCTTTATAGAAATATAACGTCGGTAATTTTAACACATGACACACATTTCAAAAATCAGAGTGAGTGGATGGCGAGAAATCGTGAGGCGAATCAGATGTGATAGACAAGAAATTTCATGAGGCCCACGACTGCTCTGACAAGAGCTTTACGAAAAAAAAAAAAGAATTCTGTGGGTGTTAGAGTTGAAAATGAAACTTTAATAAATATATGTTTGTGTGTATGTGAAGTTTCCCAATTGTGATGTGGATCTACAATTGTTTAGATATTTCAAAAATATTCTGGATGGTTTTTATATTTAGTATCTTATTAAAAGCGTTTCTAAAATACGCATAATAAGGTTTATGCTACCTATATCTTCTGGAAAGCTGTAATAGTTAATTTTATAAGTTCTCCTTTGTACGGTATTTTATTACACCTGCTTAAAGTTTTAATAAATAAATTATTAGAGATCCACATCATTTGATCCCCTACATGCCGTACAGTCATCATCATCATCATCATTTCAGCCGTAAGACGTCCACTGCTGGACTTAGGCCTCCCCCAATTTGGGGGGCTTTGCCATAATTGCCACGCTTGGCAGGCGGGTTGGCGATCGCAGTATGGTGGTAAAATGCATAGAGAACGCTGCTGCCCATTCTCTAGTAAGTCCCTTAGTCACCTTTTACGACACACACGGGAAGAAATGGCCGTACAGTAAGTGTCCCTAATCGGTAGATAACCCTTTCAATCAATGAAAAACTCATAAAAGGACACTCATCCCGTGGTTTGACGTTCAGCACGTATACGCAATCAATAGGTAGTATGTTCCACAAAATGCCTACTAAAAAAAACAAAAATAAAAGTTTAAACAAAAAAGAACTCAATAATAATATTTAAACTCTTACCAGGCATTGAACTAGATTACATCCAAATAAATCACATCACACCAACTCTTAACACTTTCATACGAAAACACAAGAAACTATTTACAAAACATTTTCCGTGTATGAAAACTTCGATGTTACGTGAGTTCCAATCGAGATGACGAGCGAGCGTCCGCTCCCGTTGAAGTTCGGAGGGCTACTGAAGAGAAGTGAAGACTGTAGGAAAGCTACTTGGAAGGATGTGAACTGAAATATGATTGTTCACAGCGGGATAGATATGGAAGTGATGAAGTCGATGATTGATATGTTATTATGTTAGGTGTGATGGTTGATCGACGGGATGGGAATGGATATGTTACTCATGTAGTTATGGAGAGTTATAAATAAAACATTTTTGTTGTGGTGTTCGTTTTAATATCAATATCTGGATGACCGAGCTTTTTTCGGTATTTTTTAGTAACTTGTGTTTAAAATAATAAGTTTATGTTCAAGTTGATAATCGATGAAGTTGGTCATTGAAAACACGGATAAAACGACATTTTATAAAAATGAATCCTAGCTAGATCAATTTATCGCCCCCGAAACCCCCTGTATACAAAATTTCATGAAAATCGTTGGAGCCGTTTCCGAGATTCAGATTATATATATATATATATATATACAAGAATATATACAAGAATTGCTCGTTTAAAGGTATAAGATAAAGTATAGGTTGGTAGGTGTTGCTATGTTATGTAACCAATATCCTTCTTCAATTATACAGATTATTAATTCGCAATTTGGGTGCAGGTTGGGCCTGTGTGGTCGCATTTTGTAATTTCATTATTCATATGCATGAAATGAAAACTTGCATCGATAAACTTCTCGCACACAAAAAACACAAAGGCGGACTTAATGCGTTAGGCATTCTCAACCAGTCAACTATTTAACTACCTATACATATTTTCTTACCTGAAACATTTCACCGTGACAATTTTTAGAAGCTTTTGCAGTCATCTACGGGTGCGCTGACATTTAACAAGACAAAGATAAACAGGCATCCATTTCCTTTGATAAAAACTCCGAGATCTTTAAAAGCAACACCTTTGAAGGAAAATGATGTACCAATTTTCGCCTTACCTAAGTTCCACTGACCTAGAAATGAGAAAAAACCCTTACCTACATTACGTCGTTTATCTGTCTATGTATCTAAAAGAAAACTGAGAGAAAAGGGTGTCCTATATGGGTCGCTAAACCCTCACTACTTAGCGAATGCTTTGCTGAAATCTTTTTACTCACTTTGCTAGGGAATTCACGTCAAATAACACGGAGGAAATTCTAACATATGAATGCTACAACTACCTTTAAAAGGGTTAAACACAAGTACAGTTAGGGAAAGTAATTGTAAAGCGAATGTTGTAGTCAACACAATTACATGTGATTCCGGACATAAAGCCCATTATATACCACAATAGCACCACTCCATTTCTTCCCTTGGGTGTCGTAAGAAGCGATTAAGGGACTTACTAGAGAATATAGTAATAATAATAATATTTTTATTGTCTTAATAGTTAGTTACAGTGGTTCCCTAGATCCCACACTAGGATTTCCTGTGTTGTGGGATCTAGTTACTTCGTTTCGTTACATTAAAAGATAAAAATTTGTAAACGTTTTGAAGGCTTAATTATCGAGATAGTGTTTCTGGATGTAAGTGTAGAGTTCGTTATTGTGTGATCTTTAGATTCTATTCTGTGCTTTCATAATCTAACTCCAGTAGTCATTTGATGATCGTTTTTTTACATTCATGTTTTGTTAATTGGGCTACTTTGTGTTTTGCGTTTAGTTTCCTGTATAGATAGGGTCCCATAAAATTGTAGGATCTTCTTCCAATTACCTTGCGGTACCTTACAGAGTCCCATACCAATCTACGGCCAGAACGACTATAAGCGGTGCTGACTGCTGCTTAGGGCAGTTTTATGAAATCGCAGAATAGTGGCAAGGATGAAAAGTTGTCTGACCCTGAGCACTCCCGCTTCTGAGTAGAGCAAGTCAGTGGAATATTTATATGGTCGACCATAAGCTGTTTTTAGGAGAGCGCGTTGCGCTCTTTCCACTACCAGCATGTGACTTTTTCCAGCCGCACCCCATGCAGTGATACAGTAATTAATTGTTGATTCATTACTGTAGAATGTAGAATATGCAGCAGCGTTCTCTATGCATTTTACCATCATTCTGCGATCGCCAACCCGCTTGAGTTAGACACAAATGTTGACCGACGATAAGTCAATGGCATTCTGGCTCCAAAAATATCGTTGTTCTAAAATCAATCGACCAAAGAATGACATGTGATTTGGACATACGGACAATTCCAGTTGGTAATCAATTTGCTTGCTAGTTAATTTCTCTGTCTTTATAAGGTTATTGCCTAAATAAAAATGCAAGAGTTATTTTAAAAATCGTGCTTTATATTTCAACTGTGTAACTTAATTTCAAAATTTTGTCGAACCATCTGAAAAGGCAGGTCAGTAAATTAAGTTATGAGGGAACCGACAGGCTCGTCTGCAAAATTTAAATTTTACACCTAAATTCATTTAACCGTATTAAATTACTAATATCGATCCACAGAGTTATTCGAACTTTGTTGTATTGCTGAGGAAGAGGAAGTCTGAAAGTGGCACCGATAACAGAAAAGTTGCGTGAGAATTGGTTGTCATGGTATGGTCGCGTGATACGGAGGAATGAGGAAAATATCGTGAGAAAAGTATTGAAAATGAATGTCGATGGTTCTAAGAGTATATAAGGTGTATCTATTCATACACGAAATATTTTAAGAGGTACACCTGTAGGTGGTAAAGCAGCTACAGCAACGAAAAAAAAATTTTCTAAATGTATTTTTTTCGTAATTTAATATTTATAAATTATTTGACGCACGTAAGAAATACTGGCTCCTTCTTATTTTTACGGCCCGAGACGCCGGACGCCCGGATGGCCGGACTTATGAGGAAACAGAAAGTTTAGGAAGTAAATTATATAAATTATATATACACGACTGTTAGGTGAGTTAGTGTGAATGTGAGGGGTATTAACATCTGTTACAAATGTTAATACCCCTCACATTCAGACAGAATACAGGTCACTCACAATTACTCACCTAACAGTCGTGTATGTATAATTTATATTATTTACTTTCATTGTTCGCACAATATTGCAAACTTTCTAAATTTAGTTATCAAGTTATGAATAAGGATCTTGCGCTAGCAGAATTATTAACCCTGTTTGGGTCGCCAAACGACAGGCTGTGCCCACTCCCGCTGCCTAATCTAAGGCAATTTGTTAGTGAGAATTTTAAACTATGTATATATTTTTATATTTAAGAGCTTTTTTATTTATACAGTAAATAATAATTAGAAATGTAGAGATCCGCAGGAGAACCAAGGTAACCGACATAGCCCTTAAGAATCCGTAAACTCTAGTGGGCAGGACACATTGCTCAGAGAACAGATGGTCGATGGGGTCGAAAGGTTCTGGAGTGGTGACCGCGTACTGGAAGGTAATGTGTGGTTGAGGCTGTCCAGTGCCACATTGGAACTTCTGTGTTAAAATTTAAGCAAAAACGAAGATTTTAATATCTAAAAATCAATAAAACCGTAGTAACAATGATCTACTTCTTCAAAACCAAATAAGTGTTCAGTACTTAACAGATATTTTAATTGTTTATTGTATTGCATTTACAAAGAATAGTAGTAGTGATTCGCGGATTCTGGCGCAAGCGCCAGAGCCCGCGCTTGCACCAGAGCCCGCGAATCTGTAGCACCCATCGTAAAAAAAAAAAAAAAAAAAAAAAAAAAAAAAAAAAAAAAAAAAAAAAAGGTTTTGGTGTGCTCTGATCTCAAATCTGCGGTCCATTTTAGCGTAGGATGCGTGGTTCTGGAGTTATGCAAATCAATTAACTGTTATCTCATTGATTTCCGGTGGTCCTGCACCCTCATTAGCATTCCATTGTTCGCCTAATCCTTTTATCTATTATACTTCGAACACCTCATTACGTTGCGCCAGAACCCACGAATCTGTTGCCCTACGGTTGATTTGGCGTTCTTATCTATTACTCATTGTATGTCTGCTTTTCTATGTCATCAATAAAACACATTCATTTTTATTTCAATATTTTATTACTTTTTTCTACAAAATATGAGCGGAAGATCTCATCCACAAAAATATCATTGTGCAGTGTGTTCCCTGTAAATATGTTCGTAAAACTATGCATTGAACATCCCTGAAACTTAAATAGCAAATACATTAAGCAATATTCACCACAAACTGAAGTCCAATCATTCTGAATCCTATCAACATTCCAGTCCCATCTCTTACAATTCCTTTTCAAAAACTGGAGATGATATCGCTCAGGTGTTCGTCCATATGAATCAAAATATTGACCGATACCATTCGTATCGATATGTACAGCTACCCAGTGTGAACCTGGTTTATCATCCGCATCCAAATTGCATATTATATACGTTGGTACATGTGTATACATAGGTAGTCTATTAGCAGCATAAACATTATTTTCTAGACTGGGATGAATCTTTTTCATATGTTTTTGTAATTCTAGTGTATCCATGATATTACTGTTATTAGCAGATTATTACAGTACCAATCTATTCAATGGTTGTCATAGGAATGTTCAATTATAGTGATTTGTAAATATTAAATCGCATTCTTTGTGGGAGTCACAAAGCTTAGGATTATCATTTTGCTGCAGCTAATTTAAAGTTTGTTATATGGGTCTGATTATATTAAATAAAACACTTTGAGTACATAGACATTTTTAATTAACTGTTCAACACAATAATTATTAAATAAATAAATTAAATACAGACATATTATTATCAAAATACCATTTTCTAATACACACAGCATTATTCAATGCACAATTCAATTTATGGTTCACACAATTAAAATCAGTTTTATTTTTACAGAACTTTTTTTTTAATGTCGCAAAATTAGGACATCCCTTCTCACCTATGTCAATCACTTCACAGTTTGCACATAACTCTTTAATCCACGTAATCTTTTCCAAACCCTTTGTCATAATTTTTTTATTTTCTAAATATGGTAAAATAACACGTTTAAACTCTTTGTAGTCTATGTAGCCTTCACTCCAGTAAATTCCTCGATTTCTTTCTAACCATCTCACCTGCTTTTTTTCTTCTAGTGTTAGGTAATGGAATGAATATGGTGGTTTCACCAAGAACGTCTGTGTATGATCATGACTCGCAATGGCCAATTCTTTGATAATAAAATGATTTAAAGAATCTTTAAATCCTTGGAGTTCCACTATAAGGGTGTCCGTCTTCATGATATCTTCTTAACAATGTTACTTAATGGCTTGTATTCAACAATGCAATCGTTCAGAATGAGACAATATGCTGAAGTTTGATCTGGTATCTCCGAATCACTTTCAATTTCTACTCTCACGTCCACAACTGGCCCTGTCTTTAGATTATCCGTAAAAATTAAATATATATATATATTGCTAAAATTATATAAAACATGTAATTTGTGAAAAACAGAATGATCTGTATACTATTTCTAACACAATTAGTACTTATCAGAATTTCACAATCACCTCAACGTCAAATTTAAGCACACAAATAAAAACTACAATTATTTTACATTATTTACAATCAAACAATAAATTTTAAATATGTAATAAACTATTATATAACATTACAGTAATATCATAATTTTACAATCAGTACAAAATTTGTATATACACACAGAAATAAAAGTAAAAAGTATTACACTTAGCGTAATTTATAATGTCCCCAAGCCAATGTATCAATGTTGTTGTTCATAATACATCGTTTGGTATCATTATATGATAAAGATGTTTTATTTATTTTTTGTGTAAAAATAGTGTGTTTGATTGACTTAAATCGAAGCATACTACAATATAATACATTTTTATTAAACAAACACGATTTGTAATTTTCCATATTCATTTTTTTGGTAACACTTTTGTTAACCCCTTTTGCCTTTGCTATAAATTTATCTTCTATTTCTAAGGCATACATTTTTGATCGCAACCCTACAAATTCCTTCAATACTTTACCATTATTCTCATCTTTAAAAAAACCTAACTTTTTTTTATTTATTTTTGGATATCCGTAAATATTATTTTCCGGGTAATCTGATGTATCGAAATAGTGAAGTAGATCTGGTTTTATATCCTCATAAAAATTGTCTGTAAAAATTTGATATATCAAACTATCGGTATCGGTGTACAATAACTTAATTTTATTATGAAACTTTTTAATCATGTAGTTATAATGAAATTCATACATAAGGGTCTTAGATATATCTAAAATACAAAATCCTAAATAAATCGGCTTATCATAAATTAATTTTGTTTTGTGTAATTGTATTGCAACTAAATGTTCTGAAAATATTGATAAACTATGGAATTCTGGTTTTGCAATCCAATCCTGAGCACCTAAAACTTTACCACGATTATCCCAGTGAGTTAGTAGTTTAACGTTTACTCTTTTTTCAATATTTTCCATAGTCTTACCGAAGACAGAATTGTTCATTAATTTAAAAAAGTCTTTTTCAAAGTTTGATGTAGCTAACGTTCTCAAACTAGTATTTAAGTCTATGTATTTCTTTAACCAAGAACTCTGTTTAAATTTTAAAATTCTATGTACTTTAATTAATTTAATCCCCATTTCAATGCATTGTTTTAAATTCCTGTAGTGAATGATGTATTTATTTTTATTATTTAAATTAGGAACTAATTTAGTTTCTTTAGTATTACCCACACATATGTTTTCAGGACATAACGGAAAGTCAGAATGCAAATTATGAAGTTCATCAGGATATTCCAAATCAACTTCTAAAACATAACCGAAATCAGAGTTATCCGACACATTATAATCTGTATTAGAATCTATCCATTCGAAACCACCAACAGGAAGAGATTGAGACATTGCCCAACCATATAAATTATTCGCATCAAAATATGTTAGATATGAATTAGGTTTTTCACTATCATAATCTTCCATGAATTTATTATTTGCTCTAGCAAAACGATTGCTACACTGAGATACACCCCCTCTAATACCAGCTTTAAAAAAAGCAATTTTGTCATAGTCCGTTAACAATTCTAATTCTATTTTGGTAAATTTTAACATTGCATCCCAACTTAAACCTGGGGCAGTATAGTAATGAGCAGGATCTAATCCATAAGTTTTAATACAAAGCTTTCTAAAGTTTTCGAATACATCAGTCAAAAGTAAAACATCAGTTTTTAAATATAAATTGGAATAATCAGACATACTACTACACTTAAAATGTTGCCAAATATCTTTTGCGTGATTATAATCATCATTTGAAATATTTGAATCTGTGAGTGAACTATAAAATTGGTGTTGATCAGGAAGTGATGGATGTTTCAAGCAATCACTATTACACATAAATTCATAAGGATAAATACCTTTCCGTCTTAAACGTGAAAAATCTTCATTATTAGGATAGTTCCTTTTTAGTTCTGTAAACTGATCATCATTAAGATTTTTAGCTAGTTGATCTAAACTACACGATAAAAATTTCAATGAATCTATGAATCTTAAACTTACTGGTTGATTATTTATTGTTAACTGTTTTGAAAATGATATGTATCGTTCTTTATTTTGTGGAATAACTTCAACTTTGTCATCATCGAGGTTTAATGCATGGATAATGAAATGAGCATCGTAATGACTGAGGTTATGTAAAAATATTGGAATATGACGAGGGGTTCTGTACTTAGAACTACACACTTGATGTGCAACACCCCTAAAACTGCCAGTGTGCCAATCAAAATCGTAAAAAAGATCTTCATTTAACTCAGTTTCACAAATATGACATATGTTTGAATTTGAAATTTTAATTTTATCTTCATCTGATAATGGAACGAGACATTTTTGGAAACTATTTTTTTTAAATATTGTTTTCACATCTTCACAAAGGCGATTCATAAACACTTGTGCACAGTTTGACCCACTATACGTCTCATATTTTGATAATCTGTTATCATATGAACATTTAATGTAATATCCAAAACTATACACTTCATGTTTTTGAATATTAATTGTACTAGGCTTGGATGGATCGTTACTACATGATTCTATTGGGTTCAAAAATGCCTCAAAGTCTGCATAAACCACAAAGGGCATTTTCAACTTTTTCACGAATTTATCAAATTTTAATTTATTATTTGAGGTTGCTTTACCAAACCAATCCTTTTTGGAATCCTCACCGTTTGGTAATTCCGTACAAATGTGAGCGCAATCATATTGTTGATGGTTATTAAGTCTTTCCTCCGATGGGAAATGAAGTAAACATGAATCACATATATAAACTGCACAATGATGTCTTGATATTTGTGAACTAACTAATCGCGATAAGTTTTTAATATAACAGTAATGATTGTTAGTACCATTCGATATATATAGTAGGTTAATATGATTAGGTGTACGACATTTTGTTAAATATAAAGGACCTACAACAGAATTACACTTTTTTTCTTTATTATACTCTAAGCCAAAAACATTAATACTAATATTGTTTAATTTCTCTACTTTTGATATATCTGCAATTATAACCGGAAAAGAAATACCAGTAAATTTTAGTTTATTTCCATGAATTGCGTAAGATGCTACCCGATCTACACTTTTACATACAGGATATAAACCAGAGAGTAATGCCCATTTGAAACACATATTATCATTATTTTTAACATTGATTACAGCTTTTTTTGATTTAATATCTTGAGGAAGGTCGATATATGAACTACCACGTAGGGGGTTGAATTTGTTAACATTCATATCTATGTATTTAATTTGATTAAGACTCCAACCACTATCTTTTTTTTCAAATTGACAAATTTTACCGACTACAGTGTCTATTAATGATGAATAAAAAATATTTAAGTCATCTCCCTGACAAATTATGTAATTAAACGTTTGAAAATCAAACGTATTTTTAATATCTTTAGTTTGTTGTATGAAATCAGCATGCAATATGAAGTTTATTTTAAAAATTGTATGTTGTTGAATACATTCATTTATCAAAAATAAGATATCAATTTTTAGCGAATTTAAAAACGATTCCGGTGTTTCAAAATATTGTCCCGATTGAAGTATTTTACTATTAATTCTATATGTTAAAATTCGATTGCCAAAAGCGGTTTCAACAACTGTAACATTTGTTAATGAATTATGTGATTTTAAAAGATTATTTTTATGTGAATTGCTTTTTAAATGGTTGTTTAGATACCTTTTATTAATATAAACATGACATGTATCACATTCCACCTTATTGTTGTCCACGTCATTGGTTTCAATTGATGATGTAGAAGCTCCTTCATCAAATTTTGCTTTCTTGGTAACCTTATTTTCATCAGTAGTGATACCTCGTTTGATACCTCTTCCAACTTGTTGTTGACTGTAACAAAAAGAAAATTATTAGGCAACTCTTAAAATAAAACATTACTACAATAATATTTCTTATTGAGTTTGTACTTCTAATACTTACATCAACTTTGTTTCAACCATCAAACATTGATTATACAACTCATCATCATACGATGAATCGAACAGTTCATGCTTCTCTATTTCATCACAAACTTTAGACAGCTCCTGATTGAATTCGCTGTTGGATTGTTCTATATTCTCTTCAATGGGCGCGGAAAAGAAAGCACTGGTGCACATTTCACTGAAGTTTTCCATCTTTATAATAAAGAAGAAAGTATGTAGCACAGTAAGTAACAGTTAAGTGTTGGTAGAGCAACTGATACCCAATTTCAAATAATGTCCAATATTCATAGTCTAGCAAAGGATTAGGAAAGTCATGTAAAATCTAATGAGTACACAGAAGTACTTTAAGTAAACAGAATCACATTCACTAATCCACTAATGAGTGTCATTGTTAAAAAAGTATTTTTTAACTTTTTCACTTTCTGCTATTGTCTTTGTAATGTTGTATACGAGGCCGTTTGTGTTGTCGTAGATGCTATCCTTATTATTCTTTATGTAATATTTAATCCTCGTGGTAGCGTGCTTCCAGTGATCACTAGTTGGAATCTTGGATAGTTTCTTCATATCATACATTTCAATTTTTATGAGATGCGTCGCTTGGTCTCCGTCGTCAGAATTTGTAGAGATGTATGATACGCCATCTCTAGCAGCTCGTGTCACAGTCGAGGATAGCAGCTTCTTCCTTTTTATTTTTGGTACCACTTCAAAAAATTGATCAATCGGTTGCGATTTCCTTTTTCCACCATCGTCTGTGTTATTAACGACGATGTCATCACTCTCTTCTTCGTGTTGAGGAGAGAGTGGCGAGTAGTAATACTGTTTATAGGTATTTTCATTATCGTCTGCGAAGCTGAATGATCTCTGCAACAACAGAGTTATCACGTTAATATCAATTTGTTTACACTTAATCACACACGTTAGGAAACAACAACAGAAATACAAGTAAGTTTGTCAATAGAATAAACACTTACCTCCATGGCCATTGATGCGTTGAAGTAACACAAACGTAGTATTGGTAGACGTATACAATCCACTGTGGTCAAACGACCATAGACTGACTGCATGACTGCAACTGTTCGATCTTATATAGCACCATTCTTATCTAAAGCAAATTACTAAGTACAACGAAACTGATTGTAACTCTATGAGTCAACAAACTTATCTCACATTCCTTCGCAACAGGCATCAACCTGCTTTGTGACTCCCACAAAGAATGCGATTTAATATTTACAAATCACTATAATTGAACATTCCTATGACAACCATTGAATAGATTGGTACTGTAAAACTTCAGCATATTGTCTCATTCTGAACGATTGCATTGTTGAATACAAACCATTAAGTAACATTGTTAAGAAGATATCATGAAGACGGACACCCTTATAGTGGAACTCCAAGGATTTAAAGATTCTTTAAATCATTTTATTATCAAAGAATTGGCCATTGCGAGTCATGATCATACACAGACGTTCTTGGTGAAACCACCATATTCATTCCATTACCTAACACTAGAAGAAAAAAAGCAGGTGAGATGGTTAGAAAGAAATCGAGGAATTTACTGGAGTGAAGGCTACATAGACTACAAAGAGTTTAAACGTGTTATTTTACCATATTTAGAAAATAAAAAAATTATGACAAAGGGTTTGGAAAAGATTACGAGGATTAAAGAGTTATGTGCAAACTGTGAAGTGATTGACATAGGTGAGAAGGGATGTCCTAATTTTGCGACATTAAAAAAAAAGTTCTGTAAAAATAAAACTGATTTTAATTGTGTGAACCATAAATTGAATTGTGCATTGAATAATGCTGTGTGTATTAGAAAATGGTATTTTGATAATAATATGTCTGTATTTAATTTATTTATTTAATAATTATTGTGTTGAACAGTTAATTAAAAATGTCTATGTACTCAAGAGTGTTTTATTTAATATAATCAGACCCATATAACAAACTTTAAATTAGCTGCAGCAAAATGATAATAGTTGAAAATGCCCTTTGTGGTTTATGCAGACTTTGGGGCATTTTTGAACCCAATAGAATCATGTAGTAACGATCCATCCAAGCCTAGTACAATTAATATTCAAAAACATGAAGTGTATAGTTTTGGATATTACATTAAATGTTCATATGATAACAGATTATCAAAATATGAGACGTATAGTGGGTCAAACTGTGCACAAGTGTTTATGAATCGCCTTTGTGAAGATGTGAAAACAATATTTAAAAAAAATAGTTTCCAAAAATGTCTCGTTCCATTATCAGATGAAGATAAAATTAAAATTTCAAATTCAAACATATGTCATATTTGTGAAACTGAGTTAAATGAAGATCTTTTTTACGATTTTGATTGGCACACTGGCAGTTTTAGGGGTGTTGCACATCAAGTGTGTAGTTCTAAGTACAGAACCCCTCGTCATATTCCAATATTTTTACATAACCTCAGTCATTACGATGCTCATTTCATTATCCATGCATTAAACCTCGATGATGACAAAGTTGAAGTTATTCCACAAAATAAAGAACGATACATATCATTTTCAAAACAGTTAACAATAAATAATCAACCAGTAAGTTTAAGATTCATAGATTCATTGAAATTTTTATCGTGTAGTTTAGATCAACTAGCTAAAAATCTTAATGATGATCAGTTTACAGAACTAAAAAGGAACTATCCTAATAATGAAGATTTTTCACGTTTAAGACGGAAAGGTATTTATCCTTATGAATTTATGTGTAATAGTGATTGCTTGAAACATCCATCACTTCCTGATCAACACCAATTTTATAGTTCACTCACAGATTCAAATATTTCAAATGATGATTATAATCACGCAAAAGATATTTGGCAACATTTTAAGTGTAGTAGTATGTCTGATTATTCCAATTTATATTTAAAAACTGATGTTTTACTTTTGACTGATGTATTCGAAAACTTTAGAAAGCTTTGTATTAAAACTTATGGATTAGATCCTGCTCATTACTATACTGCCCCAGGTTTAAGTTGGGATGCAATGTTAAAATTTACCAAAATAGAATTAGAATTGTTAACGGACTATGACAAAATTGCTTTTTTTAAAGCTGGTATTAGAGGGGGTGTATTTCAGTGTAGCAATCGTTTTGCTAGAGCAAATAATAAATTCATGGAAGATTATGATAGTGAAAAACCTAATTCATATCTAACATATTTTGATGCGAATAATTTATATGGTTGGGCAATGTCTCAATCTCTTCCTGTTGGTGGTTTCGAATGGATAGATTCTAATACAGATTATAATGTGTCGGATAACTCTGATTTCGGTTATGTTTTAGAAGTTGATTTGGAATATCCTGATGAACTTCATAATTTGCATTCTGACTTTCCGTTATGTCCTGAAAACATATGTGTGGGTAATACTAAAGAAACTAAATTAGTTCCTAATTTAAATAATAAAAATAAATACATCATTCACTACAGGAATTTAAAACAATGCATTGAAATGGGGATTAAATTAATTAAAGTACATAGAATTTTAAAATTTAAACAGAGTTGTTGGTTAAAGAAATATATAGACTTAAATACTAGTTTGAGAACGTTAGCTACATCAAACTTTGAAAAAGACTTTTTTAAATTAATGAACAATTCTGTCTTCGGTAAGACTATGGAAAATATTGAAAAAAGAGTAAACGTTAAACTACTAACTCACTGGGATAATCGTGGTAAAGTTTTAGGTGCTCAGGATTGGATTGCAAAACCAGAATTCCATAGTTTATCAATATTTTCAGAACATTTAGTTGCAATACAATTACACAAAACAAAATTAATTTATGATAAGCCGATTTATTTAGGATTTTGTATTTTAGATATATCTAAGACCCTTATGTATGAATTTCATTATAACTACATGATTAAAAAGTTTCATAATAAAATTAAGTTATTGTACACCGATACCGATAGTTTGATATATCAAATTTTTACAGACAATTTTTATGAGGATATAAAACCAGATCTACTTCACTATTTCGATACATCAGATTACCCGGAAAATAATATTTACGGATATCCAAAAATAAATAAAAAAAAGTTAGGTTTTTTTAAAGATGAGAATAATGGTAAAGTATTGAAGGAATTTGTAGGGTTGCGATCAAAAATGTATGCCTTAGAAATAGAAGATAAATTTATAGCAAAGGCAAAAGGGGTTAACAAAAGTGTTACCAAAAAAATGAATATGGAAAATTACAAATCGTGTTTGTTTAATAAAAATGTATTATATTGTAGTATGCTTCGATTTAAGTCAATCAAACACACTATTTTTACACAAAAAATAAATAAAACATCTTTATCATATAATGATACCAAACGATGTATTATGAACAACAACATTGATACATTGGCTTGGGGACATTATAAATTACGCTAAGTGTAATACTTTTTACTTTTATTTCTGTGTGTATATACAAATTTTGTACTGATTGTAAAATTATGATATTACTGTAATGTTATATAATAGTTTATTACATATTTAAAATTTATTGTTTGATTGTAAATAATGTAAAATAATTGTAGTTTTTATTTGTGTGCTTAAATTTGACGTTGAGGTGATTGTGAAATTCTGATAAGTACTAATTGTGTTAGAAATAGTATACAGATCATTCTGTTTTTCACAAATTACATGTTTTATATAATTTTAGCAATATATATATATATTTAATTTTTACGGATAATCTAAAGACAGGGCCAGTTGTGGACGTGAGAGTAGAAATTGAAAGTGATTCGGAGATACCAGATCAAACTTCAGCATATTGTCTCATTCTGAACGATTGCATTGTTGAATACAAGCCATTAAGTAACATTGTTAAGAAGATATCATGAAGACGGACACCCTTATAGTGGAACTCCAAGGATTTAAAGATTCTTTAAATCATTTTATTATCAAAGAATTGGCCATTGCGAGTCATGATCATACACAGACGTTCTTGGTGAAACCACCATATTCATTCCATTACCTAACACTAGAAGAAAAAAAGCAGGTGAGATGGTTAGAAAGAAATCGAGGAATTTACTGGAGTGAAGGCTACATAGACTACAAAGAGTTTAAACGTGTTATTTTACCATATTTAGCAAATAAAAAAATTATGACAAAGGGTTTGGAAAAGATTACGTGGATTAAAGAGTTATGTGCAAACTGTGAAGTGATTGACATAGGTGAGAAGGGATGTCCTAATTTTGCGACATTAAAAAAAAAGTTCTGTAAAAATAAAACTGATTTTAATTGTGTGAACCATAAATTGAATTGTGCATTGAATAATGCTGTGTGTATTAGAAAATGGTATTTTGATAATAATATGTCTGTATTTAATTTATTTATTTAATAATTATTGTGTTGAACAGTTAATTAAAAATGTCTATGTACTCAAAGTGTTTTATTTAATATAATCAGACCCATATAACAAACTTTAAATTAGCTGCAGCAAAATGATAATCCTAAGCTTTGTGACTCCCACAAAGAATGCGATTTAATATTTACAAATCACTATAATTGAACATTCCTATGACAACCATTGAATAGATTGGTACTGTAATAATCTGCTAATAACAGTAATATCATGGATACACTAGAATTACAAAAACATATGAAAAAGATTCATCCCAGTCTAGAAAATAATGTTTATGCTGCTAATAGACTACCTATGTATACACATGTACCAACGTATATAATATGCAATTTGGATGCGGATGATAAACCAGGTTCACACTGGGTAGCTGTACATATCGATACGAATGGTATCGGTCAATATTTTGATTCATATGGACGAACACCTGAGCGATATCATCTCCAGTTTTTGAAAAGGAATTGTAAGAGATGGGACTGGAATGTTGATAGGATTCAGAATGATTGGACTTCAGTTTGTGGTGAATATTGCTTAATGTATTTGCTATTTAAGTTTCAGGGATGTTCAATGCATAGTTTTACGAACATATTTACAGGGAACACACTGCACAATGATATTTTTGTGGATGAGATCTTCCGCTCATATTTTGTAGAAAAAAGTAATAAAATATTGAAATAAAAATGAATGTGTTTTATTGATGACATAGAAAAGCAGACATACAATGAGTAATAGATAAGAACGCCAAATCAACCGTAGGGCAACAGATTCGTGGGTTCTGGCGCAACGTAATGAGGTGTTCGAAGTATAATAGATAAAAGGATTAGGCGAACAATGGAATGCTAATGAGGGTGCAGGACCACCGGAAATCAATGAGATAACAGTTAATTGATTTGCATAACTCCAGAACCACGCATCCTACGCTAAAATGGACCGCAGATTTGAGATCAGAGCACACCAAAACCTTTTTTTTTTTTTTTTTTTTTTTTTTTTTTTTTTTTTTTTTTTTTACGATGGGTGCTACAGATTCGCGGGCTCTGGTGCAAGCGCGGGCTCTGGCGCTTGCGCCAGAATCCGCGAATCACTACTACTAAGAATTAACTACATTAACCGTTAAAAAGCCAGTAAACTGTTTTAGCACTCTGGAAAGTTTTGTATGAAGCACTTATGGGTATCGATATTAGGCAGCCGATTTCTTCTCTCAGCTTTTCTTACGGATAGGTATCTGCGAACATCATTAACCTCATAAAATAAAAAAAAATAAAAAACGAATAAAAAAGACATCTGGATTGAAGTTCTAAAACTTCAATTTGCCCCATAAAAAGTTGTCAGTTCACTGATCAGAAATATTTTATAGGTAATAATGTCGAAACTTGAAATTTCAATTCACCTTATTACTGAAAGTATAATTTTAATTATGTCATTTAAATACATGTTCTATAGTCTTTGCGGCCATTCGCAGCGGAGACTAGCCATCGATGCAGAAGATAATATAATAATGCAAAAGTGTGTGCGCAGACACAGGTTCACTACTTCTACGAGAGAGATCAGCCCAAGGCAGGACCAAAGACTTGCTTTCCGAAGCAAGGTGGTATTACACAGCCGAATTCTGAACTCTGCGATGATAAATGGAATGTGCGTGGTATGATAATAATTATGACCAACAATACACGTAAAAACTCTCAATTTTAGTGCTGCTTTAAAAATTAAGTAACCGTAACATTATTTTTTTTCAAATGAATTTTCATCGTATTAATTGATATTATTTAGTGTTTACTGTTTTATCTCGTGTAATTATTTAGTGTTTATAATTAGGACTGACATAAATAAAATTAAAAAAAATAATGCTCTCGTTGCAGTATGAATTTGATGGTATCTTGAGTTCAACTCATCATCTGCCTAGCCTTTTCCCAACTATGTTGGGGTTGGCTTCCAGTCTAACCGGAGGCAGCAAAATTCCAATATTTTACATGGAGCGACTGCCTATCTGACCTATCTTCAGTTCAACTATTCTATAAAAATACACCGAGTGGTGCCGGTCATAAATAATTGGCACCATCCTATTCTTCCCGTGGCTGTCGTAAAAGGCGACTACGGGACTTACTAGAGAAGGGGCAGAAGCGTTCTTCAAGCATTTTACCACCATACTGTGATCGCCAAACCGCCTGCCAAGTGTGGTGATTATGGCAAAAACCTGCCGTTCGGACGAGGCCATGTCCTTCAGGTGACGTATTTCAGCTGGAATGATAATTATATGATCAAAATACATTTATAAAAAGATTGCAATAAGTTTATATTTTTTACTCAAATACAAAATCCGAAGGATAAGAAACTCCCTAAGGACAGTATCGTCCAATTGGAAATCAGAAAACGTATGTTAAAGTTGACTGTAAAAATTATACGCTTCCAATATTTTTTAAACTCAAGCTGAATTATAAGTAGGTGATGTTCTTGGTAACAATATTCTAACTTAAGAAGAATCCGCTGAGCCCGTCAAATTCAAATTTTCTTTGACGGACAATGTTGATTAAAATGCGATTTGTAACTGTAGGAATGATATTATTTATTGAATAATAATCATAAATCGTCAAACTCTGAATATTATAACTAAGAATATTTAATGTCTGCCAGGGTTGCGAGATTTGTTCGAAAGAGATACCGTGACCCTAGCATATGGGCAACTAAAGGAACATGGGTGGGTTTTAGTCAGTAAAAGTCTGACACGCCCTTCCGCTCCACCCAGAGCGGGAGACGTGATTTGATGATGTCCCACCCACAAAAAAAAAAAAAAACATTATTTCATATGAAAAATCTTGTGTGGTGCAAGTTTCCATTCACGATAAGAAAATGTTCATTGAAAACGTTAGCAGAATATACATAGTACGAAAAACAGAATGCCAAGTTTTGCAGAACAAATATTTGTTCAACTCCTAACCGGACTAACATCTCGGTACCTCGCTCCGGGTTATATTCAAAACGTAGACGGATAAAAGCGTTAACATCCGGATTTCCGACTGTGCTATATCCGGGTCAGTTTGGTTAGCTACCCGCATGGCCGTACAAATGAATGTGCAGATCGATTTATCCAATACTAGCTTCTGCCCGCGACTTCGTCCGCGTCAATTTTTTGCTCTCCTGACCTTTCCCGTCGCATCGAATTGCCTGCCAGTTTTCGACTATTTTTCGTTGCTGCTCTACTCCTTTTAATTGAAGCGTGATGTTATATAGCCTATAACCTTCCTCAATAAATAGGCTACTCAACAAAAACAGAATTTCTAAATTCGGACTAGTAGTTCCTGAGATTACCGCGTTCAACAAACCAAACAAACTCTTCAGCTTTATTATATTAGTATAGAGTAGAGCGAACGGACTGAAATTTGAAATACAGTGCAACGTTGTTTAGTGTTGATTGTGCCGTAGCATACGAGTTAGTTTATAATGCTAAAAGCCAAAATCTTTGATTTGCTATAGCGATTTTGGCTTTTTCACGGTTATGCAAATAAATTTTGCATATACGATTTCGGCACAAAGGTAGCTTGACATACAAGCTTGTAACTACTTTTGACCTTACTCAAGTGGCAAGGCATGATCAGTAACATAGGTATTTACCTCAGGTGAAGTGTGATCTTATACATTAACATTATACCTATTTCTTCATACCACGACAATAAAGTTCAAGACGATATACTCTTAATTGGCATGCAGAGATTGTTTGTTTATACAGTATTTACGAGTCTGTCAATCATCATCATCATCATTTCAGCCGAAAGAAGTCCACTGTTGGACATTAGATTTGCCATAATCTCCACACTTGGCAGGCGGGTTGGCAATCGCAGTATTGGGGTAACATGCATAGAGAACGCTGCTGCCCTTTCTATAGTAAGTCCCTTAAGTCACCACTATCGACATCCACAGGAAGAAATGGGGTGGTGCTATTTTTTACGTCCGGCAACATACAGAACAGTGTTCCTACTGCTATCAAAAAGTTGTTAAACGTAACTAAATAACAGTATAATAAGTTAATTCCTATTTATGTAGAACCATTTCTTTTCGTATGAGGTTTGGCAGCGAAAAATAAAAGCATTTCTTTTTATTTTTCGCTGCCAAACCTCATATAATTTTTATACGTCCTTTCACCATAAAGTCATATCCTAGTAATAAAAGAGTAAAGCCTACGTTATTCCATTTAAGTACCACCGAGTACGAACAGGAGGGCCTTCAAACAGGAAATTGGAGGAGGTCAATTGCCATGGACCGGGAGACAAATAAATGTAGTGGTATATCATGCTATACTTAAATCCGTAACAAATAAATTCTGACATTTAATTTTATTGCACTACATTTATTTGTCTCCCGGTCCATGGCAATTGACCTCCTCCAATTTCCTGTTTGAAGGCCCTCCGCCTTCAAACATTTATATATACGGATTTAAGTATAGCATGATATTATAAATACAATGTTTCATAAAAGATAGAATAAAAAGCAAAACTATTAATAAATATAAAACTACTAGAAATTAATCGAAGTTAGAGGAAGCTGACAGGGGGACATAATAAATGGTGGGGCTAAAAGACTTGTTATACATTATTATTCTTATAAAATGGGATAAAACCAAAACTTTTATTTATGATATGGCTTTTAATAAAATTTATAGAAAGCTGAAAAACTGGAATGCAATAGAAGGCGATGCTAAAAGACGTTTTTTAGTCAGATAAACTAATAATATCTGAATCTAGTATTTATATAGAATGACTGCCTATGTGACAGTCTAGTTACTGGGTAACACGATACTACGTGGCAAGTTATTTTCAATTGGACAAACTGTGCAGAGGAAAAGGGGCATCAGTAATGTTCTTCCGATTTTTAATCTGCTCCCTTGTCCTTCCTACTTTTCCTAAGATGCAAAGAAAAATCAAGGATCGCTTTATTTAACGCAGGTCTAATGCAAACGCTGCAAATAATGAAAATGCACAGAAAACTTGGGAACACGGTATCTTTACTCGTGAAAAATTATTATAGCTTCTGAAGCGCTTTTCTCAAAACTGAAGTTTTAATTGGCTGAATTTTGAAACTGAGCTCCAGTTTAAATTCAGCTAATTAAGTAGTCGTTTTCAATCCAAGTATGATTCCCGCTTGATTTTAATGATTAAAATTTCAGCATTAGTTTTCAGTAACATTAACGGTTTTATTTTTCTATTTTTAAAGTCATGTTATTGTAAGCTTCTCTCGCGTCGGTTCCTTCTGGGAATAAAATCATTCAACGATCTAATGAAACAAAAAAAATAAAATATATATATAAACAGCTCAAAATATTCAGCGCTTTTCAATGTTACATACTGAACTTATTTTCTTAGCAAATTCACCTAGGATTTTTTATGAAAACGTGATATGACTGAAATCAAAGCACATTAAAGGAAAAACCTTGGCTATAGGTACCACAATGTGTTCAATGTAAACCAAAGCATTCAACAGTATCGGTGACCACTCATGTGTCCTAGAGATTGGATCAAATATAGGACGGGTTTCAACGGATTCCCTAATGTATCATTTCCCTGGGGACCGTTTGACAACTGATTTGATATCTTTCCGTTTCCGTTAACCGACCCTATCCCGTTTTATGGCCGTTTTCAAACGTTTACTTGAATGGGGATTCGGACAGGACCAAATTCTCGCTCCAGTTGCTCTGAAAAACTGGGTTGGCAAAATGGCAAAAGCGAACTATTTCTAGAAGACAAGACGGCTTTTTTCTTGGGTTTTTGATAAATACATAAGTAGTCAAAGATGTTTTATACATCAAGTGGTATTTATGGGTCTCTTAAAGAACAAATAAATCACAGCATTTTTTATTTGTAAGTTGTTCAGTTCAATTTTATACTAACATTTGTGAATTTCACTGCAAAATAGCAAACAATGTTACTAAAGCAAAGCTGAAAATGTTAATTGCAGCGAAACTTTAACCAACCAAATAACATGAACCCTTTCTATATTTTTAGCTCGCTAAAGTAAAGGTCAACATAAACTGGGCGATAAAGTTTATATAGCACACAGTCAACGTCCTTCTATTCCACGCATGTCGTTTTAAAGTCTAACCAGATGTCACAGGCTGGGCATTTAGTATTTAAAACAATCGTCATTTTGCATTCAAATCCGAAATAAAACCGAAAAAAAAAAACATCTGTGTCCGAGGTTTTAATAGTTTAGGATAATTTTGTTCTTGGAATTTACATTTCAATGAATGAATGTTATTATATGGTTTCAGTACCGTCTAATAATGTGGTTTAATGCTTTTCTAGGAACGAAGTCAGTAGCAACCTGCTTATCTAAATTAACTTTGGAGCCAAAGAAGACCTCTAGATAAAGGATCAAAATCAACATAGAAGACGGCCATGTTGTTGTTTTTTCAAGGAAGTCGGTTGTTACTTTTTTGTAAAAAGTTTTTATTTTTAACTTTTTAGTTATGGTGGATACCTCGCACTAATCTAATCGCGTTACGTTCATTTGTCGCGGAAATATTTATTGCAAATTTAAGACTTATATGGTTTTCACATGGACTCTATTGCCTGAATGGAACCAAATTAAAATGAGACCATTTGGAAAGCACCAGCTTTCAAATAAAAAAGAATCATCAAAATTGGTTCATCCAGTCAAAAGTTATGAGGTAACAAACATAAAAAAATAATAAAAAAAACCTCCTCCTATTTTTGAAGTTGGTTAAAAAAAATAGTCGAATCGATAACCTCGTCCTTTTTTTGAAGTCGGTTAAAAAGAGGAGCTTTTGATCACATGCAACTTGCAATTAATCGTTTAAAATGAAACAGACTTCACCTATAGCCAACTTTGCAAATATAATGTAGAACTTTTTCAAATAACTTGTCTCGACATTTCGAGCTTCAGAAACGTAAGAATTTTATGCAACCTTAGATCCAGAAACGGACCGTTTACCCACAAAACGAGTTCAAGGCTCAAGAATAGTTAAAATGCGTCACAGGTATGTTTGTACATACAGAACCCACCTAGGTAAGCTAACACGTCCGAGTATGTGTACTAAGCTGCACAAATATGCTAAGTTTATATGCACGCTTTACGTACGATAGCCTTTGGCATCCCGCACACGGACCACTCGCGAACATCTTCTAGTGGTCAACGATGGCAACTTTTCTTATATTTAAGATTAGAATGTAGAATTATATTTTAGAACATTTAAGAGCAATATATATTTATTGCCTGCTTATGATAATTAACTTTCTGTACAGATTTTAAGCCTTTAGAATACTAATATTAATTATTCTGTTTTCCTTTTGTCGTCTTTTTTTTTTTTGGATGGGAAATCATAAAATGACTTCTCCCGCTCTGGGCGGAGCGGGAGGGCATGTCAGACTTTTACTGACTAAAACCCACCCGTGTTCCATCATTTGCCCATGTGCCAGGGTCACGGTAGGTATCTCTTTCGAACAATCACGCGACCCCGGCAGGCATCGGTCCTAGTAGACCCCTACACTGCTGCTGACATCTCTTTGAGGCGCGCGTGGAACACTACGCGCCGTCGACCCGAGCTTGGTCCTTGGTAAAAAAATATCATTGACATGTAAAAGTGTTTGTACAAACCTACTTACAGAAATAAAATCATTTATCATTTAAGACTGGTTGTCAGACTTTCGGGCTTCTGGCGACCCGTAACGACTATCTAAGATTACGACCAAAGACTTAACGTGCTTTCCGAAGCACGAAAGGGTCTTGGTATGTCAAGATGGACACATCCACGGAGCAACCGCGGCAAGCACTTTCTGCACTCTTTCTCCATAGTAAACTGTAATCTCCTCCAACCACGTATTTTTCCTTATAAAGTTCAACGTCACGTACACGTCTATTTTACATGTAGGTAATTTACATCATGGCGCCTAAGAACTCGTGTTTAAAACCAACATCATCTAAACGAGGCCGCTGCCCATAAGTGGCGGGCACGAGTGGTCCGTATATCACTACTTTATTGCATTCTACGAGTATATTGATGTTTCTAACTCAAACACTTAGCGTTATTGAGTAGGTGCAGTTATGGCTTATTAATCCTGTTACAAGGTCTTACGTGTAAATGGTGTTAGTTTATGTCCAATAGATACTAGTTCAGTGTCAGCCATACAAATGAACCTATCTTATCTTATACCTTTAAACGAGCAATTCTTGTATATATATATATATATATATATAATCTGAATCTCGGAAACGGCTCCAACGATTTTCATGAAATTTAGTATACAGGGGGTTTCGGGGGCGATAAATCGATCTAGTTAGGATTCATTTTTATAAAATGTCGTTTTATTCGTGTTTTCAATTATCAACTTTATCGATAATCAACTTGAACATAAACTTGTTATTTTAAACACAATTTACCAAAAAATACCGAGCAAAGCTCGGTCAACCAGATATTTATATTAATACGTGAAGCAAAACCTTACCCTTTTTATTACGAAATTTGGCACACTTAAAAATTGTATGGAGGAGGAGATCAGAAAGCTAATAAATTTTAATTAAGCTCAAATTTCCACTACTGGGCAACCTCATCATCAGAAGCCTATAATGTTCCCACTGCTGGGATATAGGCCTCCTCTCGGTGAGAGGGAGGGAGCCATAATCCACCACGTGGGCCCAGTGCGGGTTGGAGGGTATCACATGTCTTCGAATTGTGGGGTTCTAAGACATGCCATCACAAACAACCCATTTTTCGTGAATTCATTCAGAGAACAACAGAATACGTCTGAATTACTAGCTATGACAGGTCCCGTGTGGTGCCGGACATAAAGAATAGTATCACCCCATTTCTTCCCGTGGGTGTCGTAAAAGGCGACTAAGGGATTTACTAGAGAATGGGCAGCAGCGTTCTCTATGCATTTTACCACCATACTGCGATCGCCAACCCGCCTGCCAAGCGTGGCGATTATGGCAAATCCCCCCAATACGGGGGAGGCTTATGTCCAGCAGTGGGCGTCTTTCGGCTGAAATGATGACTAGCTATGAGGTCACATAAGGTGGTCGTGCACATAGAAAAGGAAATAATACTAGTAATGGGAACAAATCTACGTCAAGGTTAAAAATCAGGCTATTCCTCTTAGCTTTCAGAACAAATTATATTTTTGAACTCGTCAAGTTTATCTATACTATATAATATTATAAAGAGGAAATGTTTGTATTTTTGTTTGTTTGTTTGTACTGGATAAAGTCAAAAACCACTGAACTGATTTTAAAAATTCTTTCACCATTAGAAAGCTACATTAAACATAGGCTATATTTTTTTTTAAATAGTAGTCAGCAAGTTATTTGGGATTTTCGGACCCAAGGTGTAAAAAATCATCCTTATTAATATGTCTTCGAAGTATCAGGTTGTCATAACTTGGTAGGAGCTCACCTAACATGGGTTTTATTGATTCTGAGGCGGTACGTAGTTCGCTGGGTCAGCTAGTATGGGGTATACCCCATACTAGCTGACCCAGCGAACTACGTACCGCCTACGTACAATTCTGACTGGTTGAACGCTTACCGTGCACTCAGAGTTTATAAGTACCCCACATTGACCACAACGTAGAGTTATGTAATATGTCCAGTTTGACTTCTATAATCTGTAAGTACTTCTATGCCTCGAATGTGAGTTAATAGTTTAGTTCATTTCTTACTTCAATGGAAAGTCTTTTATTTATTTTTGTGTAGACTATACTATCTCATTGCTGAGCGAAGAGGAGGCCTCTCCTCCAAGTCTTTCCAGGAATGCCTTTGCCGCAGCACTTCCCTCGCGGGTTAATTATAGAGCAATAATTGGCTCTCGACAAGAGGGGTCACTGTGGCTTGCTAGTTTTATTTTGTCCTCGTATCAGAACCATACCACCCACACATTTGTGATACTTAGTTCAAAGAAATGTAATTCCTTTCTTTCTTAATCGAGTGTCGACACTTAAAAATTAAATTCCCTAATGTATTTTTGAGTGCGTTTTTTCCCCTCTGGTGTCGTACAGCTAGCGAGAACAATTTGTAATAATTAGAATTGCTTCTTAGAAATGGTCCAAAGAGCCTTTTTAGAATGTCTATTGCCAGTCATTACATTAATTGCATTTTCATACGAATACTTAGTAACAGAAGAATGAGAGAAAAAGCTTTTAGAGTGAAAATTGCTCTTCATTTTTGCCTCAAAGATATTCTTAATGTTTATTGTGTTATGTTATTACAGATTGGTTTTGCAACTTAATGATAACATAACATCGGACATGTTTGCCCCGAAGGGTTACCTAGAGTACGCTCACATTGGAATACATAAACGATACTTAACGGATACAAATTAGAGAATAACCCTACCACAGACGTGATAAAGGGTTGGGGCTAGCGTGGGATCAGACAGTTTTAACAGAGATTTGCTTTATATTTTGTTTTCCTTTGTATGATTTTATTTAAGAGTTTTTTCGGTTATTTTACTTAATATGTTTTTCGTGTTTATTGACCTTAATTGTGACAAAATTATATGTAAACTTTCTCACAGAGAGGATTGTATTCCAGCACTAGGAACGTTATTGGCTATAATGATCTTAGTGTTTGGTCTCCATTAATGGGAGCTGCACACTAATATTTGTCTCTGTTGTTGTAAATAAAACTAAAACTGGTTTTCTATGAAAGCGTGTTGTTTTAACTATTAAATACATTCTATTTTTTAAGGTGTTTCGAATTTTGTGACGAATGTCAGCGTAGTTTTCGTGAAAGTAAATTAACAACACAGTTTTTTTGCTATCCTGGTTACCTTGGCAAGAATAATGGTATATATTTATGAAAATATTGTTTTTTCATCGGTCCTCGATAAGTTTACAAAGTTTAAATGAAATCTGACCGTTTGAAGTGGGTCAAAACCAATAAAGGAGTCGGTTTCAACCATAGTTACTAACAAACAAATATTATCAACAAATATTTATTGTATAAAATTGTGTCTTTTGATTGTGGAGGGATCCAATAAATATCACTAAAATGTGCTGAGTAGAGCTGTGGCTCTACTCAGCAATCACCTATTTCCAGTTCCTTGCCGTGAAGCATTTCACGAAAAAACAGGCCATTTTTCACAATGAAAACTTTCGAGACCACCACGATTTTCACAACCAACTTTCCACATAAACATTGCTAATGAGTTTATCAACATAACTATTGCTCCAACAACACCTCGGGAACAGCTATTGAAACCCACGGCAAAAGTTTTTATTGCCCCAGTGAGAAAAGAAAGATGGACCGACGACGTATTTCATTTCCTACGAAAATGTTGTCGATTAGGAAAGAATGGACGTTGATGACGTAATATACGTTGGTAATCTAAGCTCCTTTTATTTTCATGTGAAGAGAGACTTTTGTAGTGTTTTAACGTACCTGGGTCGTTCTTCTTTTTTACCAACAGTGAAACTAAGTTTTTCTGTTATTTTGGTTTTTGAACTATCCATAATTGTGGTTTCTATGTGGGATTAAAAAAAAATGCATTTGTGTTTTCATTAGGACTAATTAAAATTTTCTTTCTGGCTAGATTTTTTTTTCAAACGTTTGTTTTAGAAAAAAATAATGTGACAGAGTGACCTTTTTCTGTGGAGACCACATTTCGGCTTACCACATTGTCACGGCATTCTACGGGAAAAAGACGTATTAAATATGCTGGTTAGAGAAAATAAAAATGACATAATATAGATAAGAAAAATACGGACGTTTATTCGAACCAAATAAAAAAACCGTAAATATCAATACTCCAACGAGATGCCATAACAAGATGAAGGACAGACCGTTGTTGGTAAAAAAGTAGAACGACACAGCAATATTACCGTTTTTTTTTGTTTTTATTATTTAGCTTTTGGCTAAATAATAACACACTTAGGTTCGATCGATGCCACGGTTGGACCGTTGACTTTCTTTTTCTTGAGACCCTTCCATGCTTCGGAATCTACGTTAAGCTGTTGGTACCGGCTGTCATTTTTGAAGTGAAAACTTCTTTAGCGGCGTTGTACACTTTTTTTGTAATGGGTAAAAAATGTTAAACTCGCGTCAGGACACGTGACCCTGATCGAAAATTCGTAAGACGGACGGAGAGTGCTTTTTTTGAGAAATAAACTTTTTAATGTAATATAAATTGTCATGTTTGTGTACGATAGCGCAATAAATACATATTGTGTTCTACCACATAAATGATAGTACCTACTTTTATACTGTTAATTAAAGTAATTTGTGCAAAATTATTCCATAACCATTCCAAAATATCAAAAATGCACAACGTTAATATTCAAGTTTTCAGTTCTGCCGGCACTCCCGGACTGCAACCCGTCGTTTTCTTGGATATTTAACAATCGTTATGGTTAGTCAGAAGCCCGAAAATCTGTAAACTTGTCTTCCCAAGAGGCATAGTATTACCGAGTCATTGTGCAGGTCAGATAGACAGAAGTTCCATGTTACTAAGCTGTATCCGGTTAGACTGGAAGCCGACCCCAACATAGTTATTGATAGGTTAGGCAGATTGATTACTGAGTATGTCATTTATGTGCACCGTACATTAGTACGTACTACGTAATTGCCTGCGGATGTGTATTTTAATGATACTAATTGCATCGTTGGTCTAGTGGTACCAAGGTCTACTGCTGAGAATGCGGCCCTGGGTCCCATTCCCGGATTGGCTAAAGTGTTGTTTTACCATCTTGAATTTCGCAGAAGCAGCCGGGCGTCTGGATTTGTGTTCAGTTTGTGGCAATAGGCTCGTCACATATATAAGGTGTATCTATTCATACACGAAATATTTTAAGAGGTACACCTGTAGGTGGTAAAGAAGCTATAGAAGCAAAAAGAAAATTTTTATCTAAGCGTTTTTGAATTTTCGTAATTATTATAATTTTAAAACTACTTGAGACGTTTTGCATAAAACCTTTACTCCAAATTCTATGAATGGCCCGCCTGACGCTGCGAGGGCGATGACCGGACGGCACGAGCATGGCCGCGGTGTCTCGGGCCGTAAAAAATAAGAAGGAGCCAGTATTTCTAATGTGCGTCAAATAATTCATAAATATTAAATTAAAAAAAAACCCTTACAAAATTTTGTTTTTCGTTCTTCTTTACCACCTACAGGTGTACCTCTTAAAATATTTCGTGTATGAATAGATACACCGCATATAGCACAAAGTCACAAAAACACTCATTGAAGAGGAGGAGAATATATTTGAATAATTATTACTTTTTTAAATACCTACTATGCTTTCTATGTTCCGTGTGTTACCGGACGTAGAGAATAACACCATCCCATTTCTTCCCGTGGGTGTCATAAGAGGCGACTAAGGGACTTACTAGAGAATGGGCAACAGCATTCTCTATGTATTTAACAACCATACTGCGATCGCCAACCCGCCTGCCAAGCGTGGCGATCGTGGCAAAGCCCCCCAAATTGGGGAAGGCCTATGTTCAGCAATGGACGTCAAATGGCTGAAATAATGATGATATGCTTTCACAAATTTTCGGTGTGTAAGTTTTCAAAGGTTTTTATAGAATGTTTGTTCAAAGGTTATTTTGTCCTTAAAAAAATAACAAGATATCAGTTCTAAATGATCTTGTTACGTACCGATCTGACCAATCTCCGGTGTTACGAAGGTGAGGGACCTTCTCCAATATCATAAAGGATTGGGTACAGTTTGCGATCCAATATCCCCCGGCTCATTTGATTGTAATCTGATGATATTTCCCACGTTAGTCTTATGGGGCCCTGGCTAAATGGTAACAGCCGGGTCGATCAGAGGTTAAAATACACTTGTCCAGGTCGGTTTATGGATGGGTGAGCATCCATTACATATCAAGATCTCTCCGTGCCTCGGGAAGCACGTTAAGCCATTGATCCAAGCAGCACTGAAGGGGTCTGTTAGGACCGATGCCTGCCAGGGTCGCGAGATTGTTCGAAAGAGATACCGTTACCCACATGGGCAACTGAAGGAACACGGGTGGGTTGGTAAAACACTTGTATTCATATTTAATGGTTACAGCAGCAATAACTGGCCATGGGTCGTTTAATAAATATCTATTTGTCATAGGAGTTACAGACAGTCCGCTGTGCAGGGCCTACAATGAGGACGACGAGACAGCAGCGCACGTGTTTCTAAACTACCCGGCGATCGCCACATACAGGGCCATGTACTTCGTTAACTCAGGTACCCTACGTGAGATAGTCAGCAACATCAAGGCGTTGCTGGCCTTTCTCGAGGAGCTGGGATGGATCGAATAACCGGTTTCCCACCCGTACGCAAAATACGCGCTCAGACGTGGAGTTGCGGATACCAGCCCGTATTCAGCTGAATGTGGTTACACTGAAAGCCGTCCTCACATAGTTGGGTGGGATTACCCTCTGGTAGGTAGAATGATTAGTGCCAGTGCCTTATTGTCGATGTAAATGTGAACAGCACCTAATTTTCATCATTAAAATAATATTTTGTATACATAAGTGCCTAATTGAGCTTGATAGATGTTTTATAATAAATAACTGATTTATGTCGTTTTTTACAATTACAGTAAAATGAATCCAATATTTAAACTTACGTTTTTGGAGAATTATATTGCATGGCAACATTCAAGTCTATTAATGTCATCCTTCAAATCAAGACTAATTTTAATGTAACCTCTATGATCACTTGCTTCTCTTCTTCCACAGAGCTTCATTTTATTACCAGAAATTTTATCATTGCTGGACATTTCTCGCTTGTCGTATATACTACTCTGTCAAAAAATTACCGGGAAAAGATCAATAATACAAAATATGTTAGTTATTCATCAAAATTTATCTTTTCACTTTCAAAGTAAGCTCCATCAAAAACGATACAATTATGCCAACGAATAATCCAATCATCAAAACATTTTTAAACGCTTTTTCCGGAATCGAGTTCGGTTCTCGTCGCGAATTCTCCTTTATGTGTTCGACTGAATGAAAACGGGAGCAACGAAGTGGTAATTTGAGTTTAGAAAAAAGAAAAAAGTCGGTTGGAGCCATATGTTGTGAATAAGGTTGCTCGATGGTATTTGTTGAGTTTTTGGTCAAAACTTCGTTCACAATGATGGCCTTGTGTGAGAGCGCATTATCTTAGTGCAAAATCCAAGAATTTTCTTTCCACATAATATCTGGCCTTTTTCGTACAATTTACTCTCTTTAACACCACATAATGCTCAAATAATATTCTTTATTTACCGTTTGACCTTCCGGCAAGAATTCCGAGTGCACAACACCGCGATTGTCAAAGAGAACAGTCAATATGAATTTGACTTTTGATCGACTTTGGCGTGTTTTTTCGGTTTCGGTTCAATTTGAAAGCGCCACTCCGAAACCTATTGACTAGTTTGCTTGTAAACCCACATCTCAACACCAGTAAAAATGCGTTTCAAGAATTTTGGATCGGAATTGACTCGTTCTAGCATGTCCTCAGCGAATCTTGCGCGATTGAGTTTTTGGAGAAAATTCAGGTGTTTTGGGACTAGCCGAACGACAACATGTTTCATATTTAAGTGATTATTTAAAATAGTACGGACCAACTCGTGAGACACAGAAAGTTTGGTGGCTAACTCTCGCAGATTTGAATGAGTTCAGTCACTATTGCCTTCGCTTTTGCAATGTTAACTTCAGTTCCACGCGTTGATGGCCTACCAGAGCGAGGCAAATCTTACATCACATCTCGACCGCTTTTGAGCGCTTTGTACCACTTATAAGCACGTGGTTTTGATAAAGTCGATTCACCGTAAGCCTTCTGTAACATTTCTTTGTTTACATCAGTGACTCCGAACACGAAATTACATTGGCGATGCAAAATTTAAGACAAACTCGTTGTTCGATGTTTTTGTCCATTATATGTTTTGAAATTTGCTTTACGCGCTAGATATGATATAACTAAAACAACACTATAATTAATCTAGATAAACCCAAAATACGCGCCAAAATGGAAAACAGTTGTGCCAATCTAACAACAACGAAAGAAAAAAATATATATAAGGTGTATCTATTCATACACGAAATATTTTAAGAGGTACACCTGTAGGTGGTAAAGAAGCTATAGCCACGAAAAAAAAATTTCTAAGTGTTTTTTTTTTTAATTTAAAATTAATAATTTTTTTTTGACGTACATAAGAAATACTAGCTCCTTCTTATTTTTTACGGCCCAAGACACCGCGGCCACGCTCGTGCAGTCCGGTCACCGCCCTCGCAGCGTCAGGCGGGCCATTAATAAAATTTGGAGTAAAGGTTTTATGCAAAACGTCTCAAGTAGGTTTAAAATTATAATAATTACGAAAATTCAAAAACGCTTCGATAAAAATTTTCTTTTTGCTTCTATAGCTTCTTTACCTCCTACAGGTGTACCCCTTAAAATATTTCGTGTATGAATAGATACACCTTATATATTCTATTGTAACTACTCTAGATTTGCGTTGTAGTCACCAAGAATAAAACAGACTCAATATCACTATCACTTATTGTCACTGATCAGCTCAGACAGTTTGTGATGGGGGGTTCGCCATAATCGCCACGCTTGGCAGGCGGGTTGGCCATCACACCGCCACTTCGACCGGTTCTGTGCTTCTCGCATCCAACGGGTTCCTGCGGCCTTCACCAGGTCATCGGTCCATCTTGTGGGAGGCCTTCCAACGCTCCAACGCTTCCAACGCCTTTCTTCGCTATAAGTTGGCATAAATACTCACGTTGTGATAAATGGCAATCAAAATAATACTTTGATTTGTCATAAAATAGTCTGCACTGCGTTTAAACGAAATACAAGTCACAAATAAAAACTCTCGCTAGCAAACTTTTTGATCGTACCTACACGCACCATGACCACAGTGAATATAGCAATTTAAATTGTCAGTGAAAATCAGTTTTGACAACTTTCACGCGTATTAATCAAATTTAGGCTAAGTTATGTTCCACTTACACCCCTAGTGAAATGATACCAGAGCATAAAGATGAAAAAGTATACAGACCGACTCATGGCGTCCCAAAGACATTGCCACCGCTGGCGCCACTGGCTCCACAACGACCTCCTGTGCCATCGACATCCACCAACTTAGTACCTGTTGAGCTATCATTTCAGCAGAAATTCGCTCAATTCATATACAACAGGGATAAAGGGGAATACTTTTATCGAACCTGCAGAAGTTGGTTCCTGATTTTATCGTATTCTGCTATGTATCTTGTATTTCTTACCACGTTTACTCTCGTGCTCATCTATATATCCTTGACGATAATAAAGGACACGTTTGATTTTAGTAATGCAGATTTTATGAAATTTGAATTGCTAAGGTATCCGGAACACGGTATAGGACTAACCGCATCACCGACATCTGAAAGCAGTGTTCCATTGATTTGGTTCAAGAATGGAGATAAAGATGACTATGACAAATATATTCAAGCAATTGACAAGTTCCTATCGAGTAACAGGCGGAAAAGAGAAATTAGTAGTTTAGGACCATGTGGGCAGACTCCATATGGTTATGGCGAAAAACCTTGTGTAATTGTAAGAATTAATAAGCAATTCAACTGGGCTGGCAAACCGCTGCAATTCAACTCGACGATTGCGAAATCCGCGCCGGCAGAAGTTCAAGCCTGGATGAAAGCAGACAGCACAAAACTGTGGCTTCAGTGTAGTGGATACCACTCTTATGATAAGGAACACATTGGCAGAATAAAGTATTACCCTGATCCTCCAGGATTTGATGCAAGTATGTTTCCACTTGATGTCACAAAGAAGTCTCCTTTGGTGGCAATACAAATATCAGAATTTACCTTAGGAATATCACTGGCTATAGAATGTAAACTATGGTACGATACTGGCCCATCGACGATTGAATTTATGCTCTACGTCGCCCCGGGAGAGAAGTTAGCTGTATAATAGTGTTAATGCATAACTTGTACAGGTACTTTTAATATTAAAATGTATTGTATACAGACTGGTTACTTTATCTTTATAATGTTTTCGTTGTGGCGGCAAATGACGAGTGATGTAATTTATTCACATATTCTGCTTAGGTTATATATATAGCGTAATCAGTCTAATGTTCCCACTGCTGGGACACAGGCCTCCTCTCGGTGAGAGGGGGTGAGCGGTAACTGACCATGCGGGCCCAGAGAGGGGGTAGCTCACCGCCCGGTATAAGCTCGCCGCCCGGTAAGGACCAGCACCCCTAGCCAAGTTGATAATCTGCAATCGTTAACGCTAGTCGCTTAACGTTAAGTCACGTGATTAGAATAAACGAATAGAAAATTCGTAGCCAAATTCATATCGTTCAAAATGATAGAATGATTTTTTATCGTTTCTAAAATGTTCAACGCTAAATCCTTTGTTATAATGTGTCGTTTTTCTAAAGTCATTGTAGAACGAGCGGCCGACTCAGGCGCGTCAACATGGTTACCAACTTATCGTTTTCTACAATTGCTGTCACCGAGGCGTTACCGATTGGAGAACGGAGTTCGACACGAAACGGTTGTGACTTGGCTAGGGGGGCAGGGGGGCTTACTCTTCAACCTAATTTTAATTCCAATCTAAAGCCAATACGATTGGGCACGCCACAATTGTGGCGGTAAGTCCCTTCTTTGAGAAGTGGATAGAGAGGCGCCACGGCGTCCTCACCTTCCGCCTAACACAGGTCCTCACCGGGCATGGGTGCTTTGGGGGTTCCTGTTCAGGATAAAGCGGGAGGAAACGCTCGGTTGTTTCCTTTGTGTGGATCGTCTGGAGGACGCGGTGGAGCACATGGTGGAGGTGTGCCCTACCTGGGAGGAGCACCGCCGTGTCCTCGTGGAGGCGATCGGCGGCGGCGACCTCTCACGACCGGCCCTGGTGCAAGCCATGTTACGGAGCGAGAGGGCATGGGAAGCCGTCACCTCCTTCTGCGAAGCAGTAATGCTCGCGAAGGAGGAGGCGGTGCGCGTGAGGGAGTGGCAGTCTCTGCGCCCTCACGTCTCTAGCCGCCGCAGGAGGAGACGCCCCAGGCGTCAGGAGTAGATTGCGGACTCCCGACTACCGCAGGCGTGGACTTGCGTGCGGCGAGCAATGGGTAGCTCGCCGTTCGTCGTTTCGATTTTTTACTTGAGGAAAAAAAAAAGAATAATTCACGCAGTATTTTTGCCAACGGTACACCGAATATTTTAAGTATCAAGTTTAACAGTTTCTTGTTTTACCACATTTTAGTCGTAGTCTAGTTCTATGCCAATGAATGTTATGGAACTACCAAAATGAAACTCTGTACTGCTAGTGTGTTAATGAACTACCCCTCACTAACCACATCCACACTAATCCACACTAATATTATAAATGCAAAAGTAACTCTATCTGTCTGTCTGTGTCGCTTTCCTGCTAAAACTACTGAACCGATTTAAATGAAATTTGGTACACAGATAGTTTAGAGCCTGGAAAAGGATATAGGATATATTTTATCCCGGTAGCATGTTCCCGCGGGATAATTTCCGACCACCACGCGGGCGAAGCCGCTAGCAAAAGCTAGTATCAAAAAAATTAACCCACAAAGTGTGCACTCAAGCAGAAAATAACATCTTCATTTCCACAGCAGAATAACATTATATTCTCTAGAATATACAATAATAAACAACAACAACATTATTTGGTCCGTCATGCCTTCAATGCTTCATCTAATTTCGTTCGCGGCAGGGGGCACGATTCAATTAGTAGCATTGTACTAGGTTACCACAAATGGACTGTCAACTAGGGCGCGACCTTTGTTTTGACCTTTTGTATAAGGGGCTAGTAAATATATATGTATAATACTGGCTTTTGCCAGCAGCTTCGCCCGCGTGGAGGTCGGAAATTATCCCGCGGGAACATGCTACCGGGATAAAAAGTAGCCTATGTCCTTTCTCAGGCTCTAAACTATCTGTGTACCAAATTTCATTTAAATCGGTTCAGTAGTTTTAGCAGAAAAGCGAGACAGACAGACAGAGTTACTTTTGCATTTATAATATTAGTGTGGAAGTGTGGATTGCGAAAAGCCACAGTGAAAGACAATGGTACCGATTCCCTTGTTCACAAACTAAACTAAATTTAAGTTCAGTGCATCTTTTTCTTTGTATTTCATTAGGAAGAGGACAAAAGAAAAAAATTAGTTTAGTCCTGTCAAATTAATCAGCGCCTGTCACTACTCCATAATAGGGCTTCCAAAATTACGGAAATGTCAATTACGTAACTAATTACGCAACTTTTTTCTCCAATTCCGTAATTCCGTAATTACGTAATTTTTCCTATTTTTTTTAAATTGATTATGAATTTTTGTAAATATTGTAGATAGAGTATCTACAATTTTTACAGTTATCTTTTACTATCTCAAATTCAAGGATGTATCAAAATAAACACAATATTTAAACAAAAAAATATTTATTTATATTTATTTATTTTATTTTTAATTTTTAGAAAGCTTACAGACTAATAACATTATAGTAACAAGAATATATAACTAAATTGCTAATAACAAGCCTCCACAGATAGATACAAAAAAAAAAAATATATTAGTTCCATGACAAAATAATCTAACACTGTACTGTCAAATTATTGATTCATTTAAAGAGGTGGTTAATTTTATTTAATTGTTATGAATTATTCAAGAACTTAGTTAAGTCAAACCATTTTTTATCGTCCCGAATATAATCTTTCTTCTTGAAAATGTGATCTCATAAATGACAAGGCATTTAAAGTTTTGTCACCTAGGGAACTTCTTAGTTTATTACAAAAATATCCGGCGGATGAAAAGGCTCGCTCAGCTTCAACACTTGAAGGCGTTATCGAAAGTAAATAATTATACGCTGCAGTCAAAAAATCTTCGCGACCGCCGCCAGCGCTGTCGTAAATGCACATTTCTACCCTAATAATGGAATGGAGATCTGTGTTTACTGTTGAAATTGTTTTATTTACAGTCACTTTGTTTATTTCTTTGTCTAACTGTTGTGCGATTGTCAACTCCTCGTCATCATCGTCACTGGTAGCAATTGCGTCCGACTATTGTAACTTCAACTTAGCAATATGCATCAATGTATGTATATGTATCATTTTGCGTCGTTGAATATGTAAGCGGGCACGCCCTTTATGCCTGGAGGCTTTATTTAAGTTTTACGTTCTGTTTACGATTTTGTTTTATTATTTATTTCAGCTTGAGTTTACTTTTCAATGTTTTGTTCGTATATTGGCGTGTGCTAGCTGACATATGGCGAATAATGTATGTTTTGTTTTGTTTTATAATATTAATTACTTACACGATATTGTATAGAATCAAGTTCTTCTAACTTAACAGACAGCTGTGCTGCTGGGGAGTTTGTTTCGCCACTTCTTCTTCCCAGCTAAAGCACTAGGAAGTGTCGAAGGGCGGGCGTTTTGGGGGGACTGTCTTTTGTAACTTTGACGTTCAAAAAGTGCTGACTCTCAGCCTAGTTTGAATAAATGACTTTTGATTTTGATTTTGATTTTGATTTTGATGCACTCGGTTGTGGTTGTGAATTAGTGCTTTTTTGAGTAGAATTATATTTCAACCGTTCCAAAAGTTCCACTATGTACATTCGTATATCATCCGACGATGGTTTCGTGAAATATTCTGAGGCAGCTGTTTTAAAAAATTCCTCATTGTTATGCAAATATTGCAAAACACCGAATACATTTGTTTGCCTTTCCTTAATTCTCTTTCTAAGAGATGTGGCTAGTTTTCCACTGAGATCGTTTGACTGAAGATTAAGTTTCTCTAGCATGAATCGAAGTGCAGCGTCGGCCGTCAATAAGTTTGAATCACGGCGACATAATGACAAAACTGTAGTTTTTATTACATCCAAGCTGTAATGAATGTCGTGAAGGTCTTGGATCTCTTCGTCTGTAAATTTCGCATTTGATTTCAAATCTAATAACGCCTTAAAAACGCATGATTTTAATTTGAGAAATCGGCCTACCATATCTGATAAACTGTTCCATCGCGTTTTACAGTCTAGTATTAGGTCAATATTTTTACCATGTTCTTCTAAAATGTACTTTTGCAACAAGTCGTTTTTCAAAGGGGAGTTTTTAAACGATTTTATTAGATCTCTTAATTTTTTTATAGTGCCTTTGTATAAAAACTCCGATTCTGGAACTCTGGTCGATTCTACAATAAACGCATCCTCATCTTCTTCAATTTCCTCTTCTTCTTCAGCACCGGTATTTGAGACATCCTCCTGGACTTCAGGTTCTGGAGATTTTTGTGTTTTATATAAAACATCCAGGACTGCTAGTTGTATCCCATGAGCCATACACAATTGGTGGTGGCCGTCAAAATTTCTACCCATTTTGACCATAACACTCGCTCCATCTGTTGTGAAAGCAATTATGTCGTCTTCCAGACTTAAACCGAAGTCACTCAAATGTTGCTGTAATAATTGAGTGCCTACTTCAGCTGGCATTGATCCCTGTATCCGTACAAGTCCCAAATTTTTATATTTGGCCATATCAAAGTCTTTATTGTGGATATTTATATTCATATACCTTTTATTACGGGTAGACGTCCACTCATCAAACGTGATAGTAAATCTTTTATTTTCAGACGTCATAATTTTCAATTGATTTTTCAATTTGTTTTTTGTGTTATCACTCTGTTTTAGAATTATCTGTGTTATAGTCGTAGAAGATTTCGGCACATCGTAGCCAGAGTTTTTAAAAAGATATCTCAGATCTTCTGACGTACAAAATGTGCTCAATGGTATCCCATCCAATGCAGCCATTCTGGCCACTCGAACCTCCATATTTGAAAAATAATCGGTGAGTTTAATTTTCTTTTGTGAAGGTTCATTCGTACGTTTTCGTGTTTGAATTTGACCACTATTAGACGTTGATGTACTCGGGCTTTGCGACTCCTGCTGTTGCGGCATCTCTCCGATATGCTTGGCACGCATGTGAGTGTGTAACGCTCCAGTTGCGCCACCTGGAGTTTTCAATTTTTTTTTGCAATGCTTACATTCAACACTCTGTCCATTATCAGCTCTCAAGAAATGTTCCCAGATAGAGCTTTGTGTGCGTTTGTTCAAAAACTCCTTGTATACAGTCTTATTTGAAGAAGACCTGAAAAAAAATAAAAGGAAGTTAGGTTAAAATGATATTGGTTAAACATAGTTGTCAACTCATTACAAAATAATGTAAACACTTATTTTGTAGGCAAACGTTTTTTTCTTCTATAATAGGCGAAAGAGCATGCTTAGTTCATTCATTCCTGATTTAGAGACGAACTATGAGGAATTTCAAATTTTTTATAGGTACCTTTTATGTTTTAATCAGTGTTCTTAATTAATATATATTTGGGAACCTAGATATTCTATAATCTAATCGGAATAAATACACCTTAAGAAAATGTTTGATTTACAAATTATTTTGTATGAACTATGCATGCTCCACGCCCCATGAGGTTTTTAATGCCCTTTTAATACTAAATAAGACTGATTTAAGTACTTACATCTTTGAAGAGATAATCCACACATTCAAATTTCAAAATCACCCACGATAAAGATACAACTGCTACAAATTGTTAATATTTGCGCGCATTTACCACCAACTTTTAATTAAGTATCAGATCAAGTGTCAACTGTGCCGAGAGTCTAGCGATGTGAACTGAACAACCGACAATTGAGCAATGAAACTACTTTCTTTTTAGTTAAGAATGTGAGGAGCATAGTAGTTCCCCTAAGTTCCCCGTCGGCAGTCGGCAAGGCCGGGACTCCCCGGCCTTGCCGACTCGCCAAGTTGATATATTTGAACTCTATTCTGTACGTCTTAGAACTGTTTTTTGCAAAATAGATATAAAATAAACTGCGGGGAATACCCTATTTGTACAGTTTCGATGTAGGTATATAGTATAGTGTTGCCACATTATAAATGTGTACGTATAATGCTTTTTTATTGGTTGACTATTTTGATGGATTGATGATACTAATAATTACGTAAGTACGGAATTGACATCTTCAGTTACGGAATTGAAAATACTTTAAAATGAGTTCGTAATTACGTAATTGCGTAATTGCGTAATTACGTAATTACGTAATGGAAGCCCTATCCATACATGTTTAGACGTGATTAAAAACTTGCCTGATAAAATTACGTCATAAATTGACGTAATTTCAAGCGTCAAGCGCTGATTAATTTGACAGGACTAAACTAAAATTTATCTTCTGTCCTTTCCTTAATGAAATAGAAAGAAAAAGATGCACTGAACTTAAATTTAGTTTAGGTTGTGAATAAGGGAATCGGCACCATTGAGTGGTAAAGGGTAAAGATTACATATATTGTTGGGGAGAGCTGTTCGACACAAGGATGATTGTTAGAAATCTGTTTTTTTTTTTTCATTTGAGTTACGCGGCTATTCCCTTCCGTCATTCACGTGATAGAAGTATGCTGTGTATTTTCGAAAAACAAATAAAAATTTCATTCAATTCGGATTACGAAGCTGTATTGCTTTTCATTTTCATTTTCCACCATTTTTCAGACTAACAAAAGTACATACATCTTTTATGGGGTACTGTGTCAAATGTTACAGCAAAATCCCTATATACATACTAATATTATAAATGGGAAAGTGTGTGTCTGTTTGTCCGTCTTTCACGTCAAAACGGAGCGACGAATTGACTTGATTTTTTAAGTGAAGATAGTTGAAGGGATGGAAAATGACATAGGCTACTTTTTGTCTCTTTCTAACCCCCACTTCCCTAAAATGGGGGGTGGAAGTTTGTATGGAGCAAAAAAAATGAGTAGGGGAAGGAAATTTGTGTGAGACTCTCCGCAAAATTTGTGTAAGTTCTATGATACAAACGAATAATAAAATAATTTAACTAAAACAACTTAAATAAAACATTAAATCTAACCATAAACGTATTAAGAATAACATTCTGTTCCACGTTCTCTTCTGTGTTCTAAATCTGGAAAGGGGAATCGTGTTACCCCGAATTAAACGCGAGCAAAGCCGCGGGCAAAAGCTAGTATTGCAAATCAATGAAAGACAGTTTTAAATTCATATTAAAAGCACACTTTGGAAAACAAGCATATTACAAATTAGAGGATTGATTACATCCAAGATAAAAATGCTTGGAAACGGTTACGTATTATAATACCTAAATTTATTCCATCTAATTTCAAGATAAATACGCTCAAAAGACATTCCGTTTAAAATATCTAATGATCGTTTCACCGATTTTTGTAATAACTAATGAACAAAATCCATAATGGAGAATTGAACTACGGTTCAACTATTAAACTAAGGTTGATGAAACTAATATTCGATTCACCTACTGTTGATTTATTTGTGGTCTTGTGTTTGATTTACTAGTGATTTTGTATATGTCGATTGGATGATTTGCTAATTCGAATTTTCACAAAAACACTGGGGATATTGCGAAAACACGGATAACACTGGTCAACAAAAAAACAACTTTTGTAAGCCCATGAAATAAGTTGAACTGATTTTAAAAGAACATTAAAAAGCATTCATAGTGATACTATTTTTACGTCTTGGTTAGCTCGGGTTTTTTGTGGATATCAATATAAAGACCTAGCACCCAGTAAAAAAATATTTACATGAATTAATTTTAATAATTTCAAAAGTGTACAGTTGAACTACTTTTTCTTTTATAATTGAGATCTACAGCTTCTTTTCTTAACGTCCAACTATAATCTGCTAGCAAAGTAAGACTCCACTTTCTTTGATATCGCCGTTCCACGCGCGCTATTTCCTAGTGGAAACGCTTACCATGCTCATCGCTAACGACTCCCATATTTTGAGGTAAAAAATCTAAATGTGAGTTCAAAATATGTATTTAGAGGGACATTTTACAGCCAATAGCATGCAAGGCTTCAATCATATCTTTCAGAAGTTTTTTTATAGTTTTGAGCTCTCACATTTCTGATGAAATTAGTAAAAACTTGTATCATAAATTTCCAAGCCTTACTCTCTGTTTTATTTAATTGACTATTAAATGTATTGTCCTTAATCAACCCTCGTATGTGAGGTCCAATAAAAATCCCTACCTATAATTTTGCATCTGAATTTTTTTGTAAACTTTTCTTTTCGTTTTTGAAAAGCATCTCTTTCGCGGTTAAGAGAAATAGGAGTTAATTTTTCATTCTTCTCTTTCGTAGTAAAATTACCGTACACGTAACAGTAATTGTCTGGATTACTTAAACAACAACGAGGCAATAAATTGATGAAATACTTTGATACAAATCGATATAAATGAAAACAAATATACAAAATTCAATTAAAACAGGTAAAATACACAATTCTGACCATTTCTTAGCTACAGATATAACAATATACATGTTCAATCAAAGTGCTCTGTTAGTTTGTATTTGTATATCACACTCATTAGGAGATAGTCCATTCAACAAGCTAGAACATGTTTGTGGTCGCGCGCAGCGAATACAAATTTCAACGTGCACACCATGAGCATAATCTCAAAAATTCGAGCTAAGCCAGCTGCGAAACGTATATGGTTGATGAGTAGTTGCTGCGTACTTCATGATATTACAAGTCATTATCATTGGGCAAAAACCTTGTTGACCAGTGTAATTAGACAATGGTGAAAACATTTCTGCGAGCAACTAGGACGTACCGCTCGCTACGTTCGCTCGGCTAGCGCGCGGTTGGTCACAGTTTTAACCTTTTTTTTTTGATCTCGAGGTGGAAATCCTCATGATGTCCTTCGCCTGGATGTCCTGGGGTGGGCGGAGGGGTCTACTCCGTTGTTCCGTCCTACACCTATGTCGGGGACCACGGGAACCAATATGTCTTCCGCGATCCCCGGTCACAGTTTTAACCTAACTTAACCTAACCTATTTTACTCTGGGCACGCCACAATTGCGGCGGTAAGGCCCCTCTTTGAGGAGTGGATAGAGAGGCGCCACGGCGTCCTCACCTTCCGCCTGACGCAGGTTCTCACCGGGCATGGGTGCTTCGGTGGGTTCCTGTTCAGGATAAAGCGGGAGGATACGCCTGGGTGTTTCCATTGCGAGGATCGTCTAGAGGACACGGTGGAGAATACGGTGGAAGTTTGCCCTGCCTGGGCGGAGCACCGCCGTGTCCTCGTGGAGGCGATCAGCGGCGGTGACCTATCGCGTCCGGCCCTGGTGCGAGCCATGGTACGGAGCGAGAGGGAATGGGAAGCCGTCACCTCCTTCTGCGAAGCAGTAATGCTCGCGAAGGAGGAGGCGGGGCGCGTGAGAGAGTGGCAGTCTCTGCGCCCTCACGTACCTAGCCGCCGCAGGAGGAGACGCCCCGGGCGTCGGGAGTCGATTGCGGACTCCCGGCCACCGTAGGCGCGAGCTTGCGGGTGGTGAGCAATGGGTAGCTCGCCGCCCGGTAAGGACCAAGCTCGGGTCGACGGCGCGTAGTGTTCCACGCGCGCCTCAAAGAGATGTCAGCAAAACTGAAGGGGTCTGCTAGGACCGATGCCTGCCGGGGTCGCGTGATTGTTCGAAAGAGATACCGTGACCCTGGCACATGGGCAACTGATGGAACACGGATGGGTTTTAGTCAGTAAAAGTCTGACATGAAGAGCGGGAGAAGTCATTTGATGACTTCCCATCCAAAAAAAAACCTATTTTACTCAGTTCAAAATGATGAATCATTCAATTTACCTGTGAGTGAATAATTAGACAATGGTAAAACCATTTCTGCGGCTCTTTTTTGTGCCTAAAGACAAAGTCAAAACATTTATTTCATATGCTATGCTATGCATTAATGCTTTGATTTTTGATAACTTAACAATTTATAACAAGAAACACACATCAGTACTCACCACTAGTATTCTAAACGACTGTCAACTGTGAAATGATGCTCTGTGTTTAGTTTATGCGAATTAATGTAATCTGACACCTATATTTTGGGGTACCTTGACCGGACTAATAATAGGCGACGCGTATTTTGAAAAATGTTTCTTGTTGAAAAATCTTAACCGTCCTTAATGGTATGGTTATAAAATCATCATCATCATAACAGCTATAAGACGTTCACTGCTAGATATAGGCCTTCCCTATCTGGGGGAGGGTTACGGTTAAAAGTATAAGGTTGGAAAACCTACACCGTCCGCCTGTTCGTGTGTCTGGCTGTCTGTCACGGGTTTGTACATCATAATCATCATCATCATCGTTTCAGCCGTAAGACGTCCACTGCTGGACTTAGGCCTCCCCCAATTTGGGGGATTTGCCATAATCGCCACGCTTGGCAGGCGGGTTGGCGATCGCAGTATGGTGGTAAAATGCATAGAGAACGCTGCTGCCCATTCTCTAGTAAGCCCCTAAGTCGCCTTTTATGACACCCACGGCAAGAAATGGGGTGGTGTTATTCTTTACGTCCGGCACCACACGGTACACGTCCGGCACCACACGGTACGGGTTTGTACAGTGGCCTTTAAAAAGATGTACCTATACATTGGGCAAGAATTAATCAAGAGAAGTCATCTTTTTAAGGCGGAAATGAAACAATACACAGTTTAATATTTACGCAATAATTTATTTTAATACGCTAATAATTCAATGATTACTTATTTTTATTTCACACTATTTTTAAGTAGTGAAGACAAAAACTTTTCTTCGTCCTACATCCTTTAAAATGATAACATTTAAACTCACTGAAATAGTGATGTGATAAATTTATTTATTTATAATCTCCTTAATTTTCTATTACAAAGAAAATATTTTAAAACATACATATTTATTTACAGGATTTATTCTTGAAGATTAATTAAACCGTATGAGAAACGGAATAAAAGCTATTGTTTAAATAATTTCATTTTACGATTGGACCATTTATTAAATTTTATGATTTAAAATAAAATTACCATTTAATTGTTGGATTATTTATTTTCTCCTAAAGCTATGCAAACCAAAATAATACTGGCAGATTGTTATCTAAGGCTCGTTACATACATGCTATCTAAACTGTTATACCATAGTTGCAGTTTGCATTGATAAAGTGTATGGCAATATGTGGGAATTTAGAATCGTGTATGATTCGATTCCCACACAATAATTAAATCAATCAACTTTCGCACAACCGTTAAGTTGAGCATGAGCGCCACACTGATCACTCAATTTTGCATCTGCTCAAATAATTTCTCCATCTTTTTATAAGACTCAACCGGACATTAATTTTTAATTTCCATCTCACGATTCCAATCGCAAAATAAAAGTTTACATTTCTTTTTAAGATTGTTTGTAATTTAAATACTATAATATTGGCACTAGCTATTTCTATCACAATGGACCTTGCAGAAGAGTTAATAATTTGTAAGTTCTCGTAATATTCGAGTTTTTTTTTTGCTAAAAATGGCACTATGAAGCAACGAAGTTGAGTCTTAGCAAATATTACATTGAGCCGTTGTAAAAACGAACAAAATTATATTATTAAGTAATAACCAATTTGATTTATTGTTGTGTCCCTTTCGCATCGTTTTTTAACTTATAGGGTAATTTTTCGTCGTGATCGTTCGTTAACGTACTGCAGGGTTTTATTAGAGAATATTTAAAAATGAAAATAACCGACCATAGAAGAATGCTTTTAGCAATAATTGGTCAGAAATCACATGATGCTGAGCTACTATTCAACTACTCCGTTAAAGATAAGCAAGCTATTATTATTCCATTTAGTACCATCGAAGAAATATATTTTATGTAATGTAATAAATTGACGTTGCGGTCTACTCTAATAAATAAGCAGTAACTTTTTTATTTTAATAATGACAATTTATTCTGCTATACAATTCCCGTTTAGTTCAGCAATATTCATTGTAGGCTTTATCAAAAATAGAAGGATTACAGTAATATATATCACAAAATATATTCATTGTTACTATGACATCCCTTTGTTTTCAATACCAAACTTAACGCCAACTGCGTGGCATTAAACATTGTTTGGTGAACGATATATTAAATAATTAACAAAATCGAGTGCTTCGTGAAATGGCATTGAAAACAAAAGTCAACAATAGGCCTGACAGCACATACTGGACCACTGAAGAAGAGGTATTTATTTGAAATCACTCATTTATAGAAATGTATATGAAAGCTATGAGTAACATGCAACTCTCAACCGACTAAACTATTGCTAGCGTGCATGTCTAAAATATTAGTAGAAAAATGAAAACGTGACCAAAAGTGAAGCGATACAACAATTAAAACAAGCCACATTGGACATCATACAAACAACATTTCTTATACAATAACCAGCGATATAGCTCCGAAACACTTAAATTCAGTCGATAAAATCCTAGTATATACGTACAATGATGTATATATTACAGCATGCTCCAATACAATAACAGCTAATGACACATTTATTTATACATAATGTAATAAAATATGTTTATACAACAATAACCAGATAGACTTTGTAAATAGCTAAACAATGAAAAATATTAAAGAGTAAATAGAATAGGATCAAGCTTTCTTATTGAAGATAGTGACTCTGAATATAGGCTTTATGAAGATGAATTTGAAACTTTATTTGTACAAGAATGAGTTACAATTTAAAATCGTCGGATCGACGATTCTAAAACAACTACGTATTACGAAAGAAATGACAATGAAGAAAATGTTAAAGATATTTAATATAAGGAAATCGTTATAAATGATTTGATTACTCTACACCTAAAGTGACCTATTACAAAAATGAATACATCTATAAATAATATTATTACTCTTAATAATGGACGAACACATATACCATTCGAGCGAATGCAGTCTACTTAGACGATCATAATTAAGTCATTGCTTTCATGTGAACTTATCTTATAAATCGACGTAAATGCAACTTCTAAAACACATTAAGTGCACTTCCACACGCGGTTCTTAACAATATCGTGTAAGATCAGACGCACTATACAGTTGGACATAAATTCTGGACAATAATCACAGAAAATTCGTTATGTAAGGCAGTGCACGAAATGCGTGAAATGTAGAAATGAAAATCTTAAAACTACACACGCAAAACAGGTTTTTGGGGGAACGCAAACTGTAATTTACTAAGAATTAAGAAGTTACGGTAACATATCCAACGATTCTTCTGAGATCACACATCTGCTTTCCATTTTTAAAACGATAAATCACATTTTAGTAGGCTTCACTAGAATTATCGCAAACACTTAAGTATACAAAAGTCACTTGTTCTCCGTCATCAGCGCCATGTCCTGACTTCAAGTCTTAAAGCATATACTTCAGTTTCACTAACACTAACTAGGATTTGGCTATTCAGGATCACCCCAGACCAAGACTCAGTATGTAGGCCACATAAACAGGTACCGTATGACAAAACATCTCAACGCTATCTCACTCGCTTCTGGATATCTTCTTGATTGAAGAAGATTTTAACAGTTCTTAACGATTGTATTTGATTTTATTTACATATTATTTTAGCTGAACATGAAAATCTTCTTCGTGTTTATTACTATCATAGTTCAATGTTTCAAAATATCGAAAAGTTGGTAAGCATCAGAATTTAATTCTGTACAAAAATTGTTTTCTTCCTAATAATTATACGAGTATGTCTTGAGTGGCCTCTAAGTGTTAGAATTATACACTCTTGCCAAAATCAGGTTGAATTCCTCGTATACCCCAAGTAGCCAGAATAATCCTCAGATCCAGAGGCACGTTAGAATCGACATGCCTAAGACTATGTAGAAGTTTGGTGATCCCAGGAATCCTTTGTTCCATTCACAATCCAGATCTCTCGAAAGAACCTGAAAAAGAATGAATTAATAAAATTTATCTTGAAGATGAAACATCAAAACTCAAGTTAGATAATTTGAAAGATACAACAAGTAATCCTGAAACTCTTAAAGTTATAAATGAGAAACCAACTCACATCTGCAAAAGTTCTGTTGTCATACGTAGGACACGTTGCAAATCTTACGTCATCTCGCGTTGAGATACATTTAGAGGGGCTTTCGCAAAGATACTGCCTTCTCTTGCGGTCCCACGCTTTTATCCAGCTGTAAGCATAGTTTTCAAGTGAGTAATTATTTTCCAGCGTCTAACAAGAATGCGATAAAGTTTTGTGGTTATGTATCTCTGAAATCGCATTCGTAAACCACATAATGAAATATAGCTAAAAATGTACCCGGTGGCTGTGTGACACTATTCTTGTACTTCTAGCAATGTCAAAAAGGAAATTTCTTTTGAACATGGTTCAGCATATTCACTACGATACAGTGATTTTGTCTAATCATAGACTGATTTAATCATGGTTTTTAATCTATCTTTATTGTTAAACTTACCCAATTCCGCAATCGCAAACCAAAGGATTGCCAGCAACAAGAATGTCTTGTAGAAACACCGTGTTCGGGACTTTTGGCCACGCCTTATGCGAAGGGTTGGGTACTCTCATAATGTAGTTATTCCTAAGGTCCAAGGTCAAGTTGGTGACACGGCCTGGTGTCCAAAACACTTCGCTTGCTAACTCTTCGACGCTTGTATTGCAGACTGTGAGGCGAAGTACTTTTGATTGAACTCCCTGAAAAAGAAAAATGTTTTTTTTTGACATTTGGAATGCATATGTCTGCTACGATGGTTTAATGACTCCAAAAGCCCTAATGACTCCATCACATAATATTTAACAAATTATTTTTAGTGGTATAAAAATTCTAATACTTACGCTCAACAAATACTGCGTCAGATATCTCAGGTACCTTCCAGTAATAGTGATATTATCAAGTTTAAGAGGCAGTGCCCCATACATTTCCTTTCCGAACTCCACTCCATCATAATCAGTTTCAATCAGCAAGTTTTCTAAGCCAGCGTTGTATGACAACATCTTCGGTACGTTGAAATCTCTTACGCTTGAATACGCTGTTATTTTTAATGTTCTTAGTCCGTACATTTTGCTGAAGACTCCATGCTGAAAAGAAAGATAGATATTATTTAAAATTATGTACAGTCACCATAGTTCAACTTTAGTAAGAAACCGATGGATGTCAACTTCAACTCTATCCGACGACCCTAGTTACTTATCTCTTTTGTTCACTGTACATAACAGTTATAAAAAACTATAGTGGATAAAAACAAAATATCACCAATTTTTTTTAGACAGCCCAACCCTTCACCCTTTGGTGGGGCATAAGCCCCTCTTTTTTGTGCCAATCTATTGACACACCGTCTAACAACTAAGTCGTCCGTTGCGTCGTTACAAACACACGAGCGCACACTATGTCACTTTTATGTATATAGTCTAGTCGACAAGTTGCAAATGGTACAAAATAGAGATACTGCTCTTAAAATTATGTGCGGTAGCTAATTGGATCCGGAATGACGCCTAGAAAAATGTGCCAAAAGCGTGTATTAGCACATAAAAAATTGCAAAAGTTATAAACAATTAAAGATGAAAAAAATGGCATTTCGTTTATTGCAAATATTTAATAAACTGTTAACATTTAAGAAATTTCAAAAAAAGATTCTGAAAGAAGAGGAAATTCCCAATAAAAAACTCTTAACACCCGGAACTCTATCTCCATTATTTATAATTTAAATTTAACGCTGAAAATAGGTCTGCGCGCGACATTTTTAGGTTGAGCGCGCGGCGTCGAAAGCGAGTACGGCACATTAATTAATTTATTTAAGGCATTGAATATTTTTTTTTTAATTTGAAAAAATTGTGGTGTGTTTTGAATACTATAAATAATTTATTCGCTTTGGAAATTTTACTTAAAGTTAATTTTTCAACAAATTAAACAATTGTTAACTAAAAAAATTTTTTCGAACTTCCGTCTTAATTTTAAGTGAAAAAAAAAATGTTTAAATAATTGTCTTAAAAAAAAATCGCTTCGTAGAGCCTTTCCTACATACATACTTAACAAGATCGTGCTATAAAAGTTAAAAAAATATTTATACATTATTAAGAAAATTTTTTTTTTTTTACAAGATTACTTGGATTTTTCAGTTTTTGTTCAAGTAAAAAAATGATTATAAACAAAGTAAAAGTATTTTTTTTTAACTTTTATGGCACGATCTTGTTAAGTATGTATGTAGAAAAGGCTCTACGAAGCGAAAATGTTTTACGACAATTATTTAAATATTTTTTTTCACTTACAATTAAGATGGAAATGCGAAAAAATATTATTAGTTAACAATTATTTAACTAGTTGAAAAATTTACTTTAAGTAAAATTTCCAACGGGAATAAATTACTTATAGTATTCAAAATACAACAATTTTTTTTCAAATTTAAAAAAAATATGCAATACCTTAAATAAATTAATTAATTTGCCGTACTCGCTTTTGACGCCGCGCGCTCAACCTAAAAATGTTGCGTGAAGACCTATATTCAGCGTTAAATTAAAATTATAAATAATGGAGATAGAGTTCCAGGAGTTAATTTCTTTTATTGTAAATTTCCTCTTCTTTCAGAATATTTTTTTGAAATTTTATAAATGTTAACAGTTTATTAAATATTGGCAAAAAACGAAATGCCATTTTTTTTCATCTTTAATTGTTTATAACTTTTGCAATTTTTTATGTGCTAATGCACGCTTTTGGCACATTTTTCTAGACGTCATTCCGGATCCAATGAGCTATCGTACATAATTTTAAGAGCAGTATCTCTATATTGTACCATTTTCAACTTGTCGACTAGACTAATACTCGGACACTGTTTTGTGACATACGTGTTAAATTTTTATTGACGTGCGCTGTGACAAATATGAGCGTTGATCGAAAGCTTACCTCAAGAATCCTAAGTCTCAGACGAGTTACGTCAAGATATTCAAGGCGAGGCGAAACTCCATACAGACTTGTATTCATCAAGGAAGTAATTGGGTTTCCAGACAAGGATAACCAGCGAAGATCACTCAGTGAATGTGTAGCCTGAAATATAAATATGTGCAATCAGTAAAATAATAAAAAGTGGGAAAAAAAGAGAGAGGAAATAAAAATGATTGGTCGGGTGAAAAAGAGAGAAGAAACAAGAGAAACGAGAACTTAGATAAACATACATATTATTAAGGCGAATTACAATCACTTACCACAGGCACTGCAGTAAGATCGTTGTAAGATAAATCCAATGCTCTGAGACGAGTTAGATTGGCAGTAGTATCAGGTGGTATAGAAGGCAGATTGTTGTATGATAAGTCTAGACTCTTCAATTTTGATAGTGACATCGATGGCACCTGAAAATAAATGCACTTTTAGAAACATATTGAAAATTTAAGCTTATTAGCGGCATAGTAAACAATAAATCTTTTTATTACTGCAAGTAGGTTTGTACAAACACTTTTATACATTAATCATATCTGAAAACTAGATGAGGTTGTCGTTTCCTGTCAGACTCCTATGAGAAGAAAGGCTGAAACAAACTCAGCGGTCACAGTCTCTTTTAAAATCCAAACATAATCTTAGTCAGATCATGTGAAGACCATGTGGCTTGGTGTCTGAAATGGTCATTTGAGGAAAGAACCAGAGTGATGTAAGTAAAATTACATTTATCATTCATTCTTTTTTCTGAAGAAATAAAAATTTTCTTATGTCATAAAACTGACTCATTTTGTTAAGTTATCGTCACTATGTTTAACAGCATATTGATTCAATATCTTACCGAAACTAAGCTGACATTCTTCAGTCCCAAATGAGACAGTCTTCTCTCCAGTCCTTTGAATATTGTAGTTCCTCGGTCACCAGAATTGAAAGGCGAATTATTACTGAGATCTAACCAGCGAAGTCTGGGTAATGCTGAGAAGGATCCACCTTCTATTCGCACAAGATGGTTGTTCGATAAATCCAACCATGCTAAAGACTGAAAATGAAAAAGAAATCAAATTATAAAGCAATGATTAAAAAGTAATGAGAGAGAAAAATTCGATCACAATAACATTATGATAAAAGAAATGATTTCTAATGGTAAAAATCTTAGGCAAAAACTGAAAATAAAACTGAAGTTAACGACGAAAACAGTGATAAGAAAATATATTGAAAATCTTTATCAAAGTTTATGGGTAAAGCTGAAAAGAAAATTCAATGAGATAAAAAATGTTACGCAGAAGAATCACCATGAAAACTAAAAGACAGAAAGAAGATGCACAGTGCAAAAAGTGTTTTAGAACGATAACTACAAGGTTAGTAATGGCATGAACATCTAAATTACAATCTACCTTGTACAAAATATTCTGCGGGTATTGTTTTTTTTGGTGGAAAACTCTCGTGTGATCTCGTCTAGCTGTGTGGTACATGTATTCGTCACTGTAGTCAGGTTCCTCGGGCCAATATTCGCCCAACTGTTCTGGGTTCTGGCGACACATGCACGATAGGACAACACATTAGCATACTCACACACTGGCGATAACTACGATAAAACTGTTAGAAAAATATATGGAAACATGATCCACTATTACTCTTTTGTTTTTAAAGGACAATGTAAATAAAGCTTTTTCATTAAAATATTTGGACACAAAAAATTTCTTAGTGTAAGGCGGTCATGTTTCCTAACTGCATTAGTATTCAATTACGCAAATATACAAAATTCAAACATCATATTCAACTTTACATGTTGCAGATCAAATGCTTATTTTATTATCGAGCAGTTAGTTCTCAAAACTTCAAACAGATGCAAAAAGAATTTTAGGTTATTTCTAGAAGCCATTGAAAAATTCATTACCCGGAATCTTTGGACCAAGTCTCCTAAAGCGACAGCCGGTATAGTGTTTCCGCTCAAGTCCAGTTCCACTAAATTGGCAGATGCAGCACCGGACAGGCAGTTCGTTGGAATTCTTGACAGTAAATTTTCAGATAGGTCTAACCTAAGGATGAACATACAATATTTGGTTATAATTATCTGCTTAGCTTGGGACTAGATGGCGTTGTGTGATAGTTGTGGAATATTATTATTATTATTATTATTATAATTCTCTGGAATCTGATAAAAAAATGTACATAGTTATTCAGCATTATCATTCATATTCAAGACTTACTAGTCCTTTTAAATACATAGGTGTACTCAAATTTCGAAGAATTATTAGTGTTACCTTTCTAGAGCTGGTGAAGGAATCAGGTTGTCTGCCAAATTCTTGATATGGTTATTCGATAAATCCACCGATGTTAAAGATTGCATGTCGTGGAAAATTTCCACTGGGAGCTCGATTAAGTGGTTGTGAGATAAATTAATAATCTGGAATTGAAATAATATTTGGTTTAACATACATAATAGATATAAAAGAGACATTACTTGATTTCATTGACTATAATATGAATTGTTTTCATTTTATAATGAAAAACTATTCTTTTTCTATCATTTCTCTTTCACTATTCTTTCATTATAATAGTTTTTGTTTCATCTTTCCAAAACCATGAAATCCTTTATAACTTCATTTTCCAACAAATTTTCGGCGTATTCATTTTTTTATAAAGTATTTGCAGTTAGCTGTAAGCCTTGGCAAGAACCAAGACAAATTCACGAGTAAACTCACCTGTAAATTCTTTACTCTCTTGAAACAATCGTATTCCATGTGGAAGATAAAGTTATATGACAAGTCCAAGTATTGCAGCATGTGCATAGAACCGAATACTTCACGGGTAATGTTTCTTAACAAGTTGTGTGACAGATGAAGTTCCGTTAAGGTTAAATCTGCATGCCTGGAATATAAATAAATATTTTTGTTTAATTACTTTGAAAGTAGAAAAGTGCATAACATATAACGCATATAATCCCCGAAAGAATAACAGAGGTATACACATAGTAAACCCACCGACATTTTGTCAGTTATGTTTTAGTCTCATGTAATAGAGGGCGAGCTTATTGCCATAAACCGGTTATAAGTCCAGAGTCGGGCTGCTACTTAAAAAGTTCAGGTGGAAGAACCCAATTACACTTTAACCTGAGACCGACAACCTCATGCTCAACAGTAGCACTTGCCACCACTAGGCAGGCGTCAATGAGGCAGCAGAAAAATACTTTGTGTATATTTAGATTTTAATATCACTGACCTGAAGTAGTATGGAGCGATGTACGTAATATTATTATGCGAGAAATCCAAAACTCGAATATTTACCGAGACCGTTCCAAGACCTGAAAAAACGATTCATTTAAAATCTGTTTTCTTACAATGATGCGATTGAATATAAATTATTATTATTATAAATAATTATTTCGATAAAAGCATAATTATATGTGTCACCTTGAGTTAATACAAGCTCTTCCTCAGTATCAGTGAAACCTGTGCAAAAAGCGAAGAGTAGAAAGCAAAATATTATTAGAAGCAAAGACAAAGAAAAAAGAAAAGAAAATAATACTCAAAAAACAAATAAATAGTAAAAAAAATATCTACAAATAATAATAGTATACGTTACTGTAGATAAATAAGAAAAGAGCATACTTTCATACATACTGATGTTTGATGAAAAGTCTTGAGATCCGAAATGATATGATGGAAGTAAGTATAGGAAGTTAATGACAGAGTTAGTAATGAAAGAAATAAATAAAAAATCAAACACAGAAATAGTAAAAGAGATGCAAATAACAATACCAATATACTAAAAGAACATGATGAAAACTTACTCGCAGTTTTAGGTGGTGGGTAGAAGTTAGACGTAAAGAAGCTTGGAGCGTTGGAATCAGTCAATGTAATGATTCTGTTGTATGACGCGTTGACTTTCAAAGCAGTCGCCGAACCAACTTGGTCGAATATCGAAAACTTAAACGTATCGAGGTTGTTGAAAGATATGTCTAACCTGAAATAAACAAGGACATTTTTTAGTAACTAGTTACTTAAAAGGCAGAATATGTTTTATAAATTCATGTTATCGCTAATTCTTAGCCATATTATTTCTCGAATCATTGTGTATAAACTATATAATACTGTCGATAGATTGGGGTGTCTTAATTTATTTGTTCAGTAAAACGATCCATTTCTTACTGAAATAGTTTTTCCTGTATTTTCGCTAATAATATCAGTATTTACTTACTCAGTTAGAGCAGGTATATTCTGGAAAGCCTCTTCACTAATTTCGTAGATCCTGTTCCCTTTTAGATTAATAATCTTTAAATTATCAAGGCTAGTGAAAGCTCTCCTTTGAATGAACTGAATCATGTTGTCTTCTATTAGAACCTCTTGTAGTTCTTTTAGACCTACAAACGCGTGCTGATCTATTTGTCGTATTTGATTAAGGTTAAGACAGATGCTTTCAAGTTGGCCGTGTATGTCACCCTGTAAGAAAACGAACTTGTTAGAAATTTCTAATTTGTTTCATCATCTCTATCTTTACAGTGTTATTAGCTGATTTAGATGAATGATGCTGATTCTGATGATGATGTTATGTGAGTCTACACTCCAATTACTTTACATTTCATAGAGTTTTTAGTTTTACTAACCTGCAACGTTCCTTTCGAGAAATTATCAATATAGTTATCCTGCAAATTCAACCGTTTCAACTTATACAAGAAGTGAAAGGATGTATCCGGAACATTCTTTAGCTTATTATTGCTAAAATCTAAGTATTGCAGTTCAATGAGGGCTTTCAACGGTTCAAACGGTAGTATCTTCACGTTGTCTGCTAGACCGTTTGCCATCTTCAGTGTTGTTAGGCTGTGTAGCTGGAAGCAAAAGGAAAACCTTTGTATTACGGCAATTTATAATAAATGTTTTATTTTTTATATTTGGAAGACTAACTTAGACTTTCTTACTAATAAGATCACTTGTTGATTAGAAATCCTTGTCGGCTTCTACGAAATTTAAGATAAACAATCATTTGTTTATTTTGTTTATTTATTTATAGTTAATTAACACGGTACAATACCAATTACATTAATTAACATAGAAACATAAAGAAAACAAAATTATACAATTAAAAATCTACTTACTAACATGGAACAGTGGACACCCTGGCATACTGTTTCTCACAGAACATCAGACATACGCACATAATTCTACTCCATTCGTCCGCAAACACATCACATTCAGGGTTGACCGTCAGGAGGGCATTGAGCATCCTCAATGTACGACATACAGGCGATTCAGCTCTGGAGACCGTTCTGCAAGGCAGTTGCGCGAACAGATTGTGTCGGCGACTTAGGCGGTGGCCGATGTATTTGTCGGGCACAAATAGTCGACAAAAAAGGCCATGGAGCTCAGGGCAGTCGACACGACCGTTAAGGGTCTTACAAGCTACCGTGAGCTGATCAAGGCCTCTTCTTACCTCCAACGAGTTGAAACCCAAAGTCCCTAGGAGATAGTTAGTGGGGTACATGTAAGGGTAGAAATTGAAAATTCTTTTAAAATAATACCTCAGAAAAGTTTTCTGCACTTTCTCGAGCATAAGTGTTTGAGCCACGGTATAGGGATGCCAGACACAACTACTAGTCTCCAGTTTACTGCGAACTAGAGTGGTGTACAGTAATTTAATCAAATGTGGGTTGTGAAAATCACGAGCATTTCGCAACACAAATCCTAAGCGTCTGAAGGATTCTCTCGCAAGCGCGGAAATGTGATCTCTGAAAGTCAGACAACAATCGAAAGTCACTCCCAGGTCCTTTACGTTCGTGACTCGAGTTATTTCTTCGCCACCTAAGCTGTAGACAAAATGGATTGGTCGTAATCCTCGACCAAATGTCATGACGTAGCACTTACCCGTGTTAAAGAACAGCTTATTTTCGATGCTCCACTCATAGATTGCGTCAATGTCTCTTTGCAGGAGTTTGCAATCCTCGTCCGTTTTGATGTGAGCGACTAGCTTAAGGTCGTCTGCATATAGCAGGCATTTTGCAAACTTAACCTTATTGACAAGGTCATTGATCATGATTAGGAATAAAAGCGGCCCCAACACGGATCCCTGACTCACGCCAGAGCGAGTATAATACGGTTTGGATTCGAAGTAGCCATGTCTGACGAATTGTTTGCGATCCCGTAGGTAGTCAGAGAAAAAGTTAAGATAACTGGACGAGAATCCCATGGCCCCTAACTTTGACAGGAGTATATCGTTGTCGACTTTATCGAACGCTTTCCGAAAGTCAAAATAGAGGGCATCGACCTGCCCACCACTGTCTATACCGCTAGATACATAATCTGTATGGATCAGTAGGTTTGTGTTAACGGAGCGACCTGGTCGAAAACCGTGCTGGGCATCCGCAAGTAGGACATTAATCCTTTTGTAGATAAGTGCATGGAGTATGTGCTCAAAAGTCTTGGCAACGGTAGGCAGGATAGCGATGGGTCTGTGCTCTTCTACAGATTTTTTGTCACTCGTTTTAGGGATGGGGATGACTCGCGAGATTTTCCACTGAACAGGGTATACGCCGGACTGGAGGGCCAAGTTATAAATATGACAGAGAGGAGCTGCCAAGATATCTTGGCAGCCCTTAAGTATAAAGGCAGGAACATTATCAGGCCCAATGGAGCTACACGATTTGAGTCTGGCTATGCCCTTATTTATATCCTGTAGGGTTAGAAAAGGCAGAGGTATATTCTCTCTCTCATTACTCACAGTTAGGTGTGATGGGTCCAACCTGGGTGTGTCAGACAGAAAGACGCTAGCAAAGTAGTGGGCGAATGTCTCGGCCGCTTCAACACCAGAACTAGTCTTTCCATTGTGTACAACAAATGGTTCGAAACCACCCTTTGATCTGAGGCTAGAGACATGCTGCCAGAACTGTCGTGGATTCATACGTAGATTATTTTCAGTATTCTTGCAGAACAGTCTATAGGCTTCTTGGGTGCTTACTTTTAGGTTCGATCGCAGAGCACTAAACTCCGCATATATTACATCACATCGTGAAAGTATCCATTTATGATGGAGTTTATTTTTACGCTTGACGTCTTTAATCATCCCAGTGGAAAACCAGACTGGATACCGCCTATTACCAGTGTTGAATCTCTTCTTTTTTGGAATAGAAGAGTCAAATAAATTATACAATATTTTGTAAAACTTACCCGAAGCGGAGCGTGCATCATTGCAGTCAAGAACTTCTAGCCATGGAGCACAGCAAATTTTGTCTCTAAGAAGTGCATAGTCTCCTTTAGCAAAGTTCCAATCGTGGCTTCGATCAATGTTGCAGGGGTCTAATATTTCATTATCCTTAAGCGCTGTGATTGTTACCACAATTTCTAACGGAGGGTGAAACAAATCGATTGGAACCAGCTCAGTTCCGTCGACATGGTCACAGGTTACTCCGGTACCAACCCGGGCCAACACTACATCTAACTTACTCCCACGCATATTCATCACTTCATTCATCTCTGACAGATCACAAAAGCTTAAGAAATAACAGTAATAATTATTAATATTTACAGATGCACTTTTTAAGTTAAGGTCACCCAAAATCAATATAGTTCCATTCAATTTGGACATGATGCTCTCAACTTTGCAAAACCAGGTCAGGTAATCGTTGTCGGTCGCAGTTGGCTTCATGTAGACAACACAAACCGATATATTAAGACCAGAAATTGAAACCGTGGCCCATAAGTCTTCACCACGGTCCGTTTCGAACTCATAACGCCTCTTCATGGCTGCAGCAGAGCGCGCAGCAAGCAGTACCCCACCGCCCGGGGTCACGCGGTCCCTGCGTAGAGTTTGCCAATCTCCGCTAGATACTTCTGAGTCCTCTACAGAATCGTCTATTTTTGTTTCAGTTACGGCTATCAAGTCATGTTCAGAAAGCAGCAAATTTGATCTCCAAGTAGGCAGCTTGGTCTTGAGGCCGCGAACATTCTGGTACAGTAAACGTAGTTGAACGTTGCGTTTGGTAGAAGCGGCAGCTGCCAGTACATCAAGCGGTTTACTGGGCATCATCGCTACGTCTACGAAAGTTGCGACGCCAAGGTTTCACGCATATATCCTCTGCCCAGTTTTGAGCTGCCATAACTTGTTCCGCTAGTTTTGAGGGCACCCCTAACTTGAAAGATGCATAGTTGCCACGGGGTTTTAGAGCTTCAACCGTGCAAAGATCAGTACCGCAGAGAGTAATTAAGTGCTCACGTACCTGGGACTCAGTAGTGCCCTGCTTAACATAGAATAGGTGCAGATATCTCCACCTTTCTGAGGCCTCTAAGCTGGTGGCGCCAGGTGCCGCAGTCCCCCGCAAAACATTGTCCAGCGAACGACGGGAGCGCCTGTGACGAACTTCTACCCAACCATCTTTATCTTGTCCATTTCTGACCATGGTACCCATTGCAACATCCGTAACAGGAGCCGGAACCGGCACATGGACACGGGGTTCAGGAGCTTGGCGGGCAGATAATGATGTAGCCTGGTCGTCTGAGGAGTGCACATTCGACACACTCATCTCGCAAGTACTGTGACCGTCCATTGTTCTTCTTTCCGAAATTACCTCAGTAGGATCGATTACTGTCCTGCTGTCGTTCGGTAAAACGATAGGAAGCTGAACGGTTACCGGACATGACTGGAGCTGCCGGGCTTGAAAACTCTTTAGTCGTTTCTCCATATCCTTTCCCTTTGTGCTGAGATGATCCCACTTAGCATGGGGTACGCTGCCTTCGGGTTTATGAGTGGTTTTGAGAATGACAGCACACTGGTTTTTGATTTCGGATACATCCTGAACCAGGGCGGACAGTATTGCGTCATGCTCGACCTTCCATGCAGACAGTCTAAGGTCATACTCGTTCTTCCACGCTGTGATCATTTCCTTGAGGTCACTCTTCAACTCACCGCAGGTACAAGGAGAAGGCAGGACCAGGTAGTTAGGTGAGTCATCAATACGCTGCTGCTTGGTCCTAACGGTGACATTCATGTTGGAGTCATCGCAACTGACAGATGAAGCAATATCGGGAACAGATTGTGACTGTCCTGGTCTGGGGGTCTTCGGAGATTTAGGTGGAGTACGTTGCATGTTATGTATTTTTATCCACTAAAAATATCACCAGTACTTGGTTTACAAAAACAATATATAATGCTCAGAATCTTGTTATTATAGTTTCGGTATCTGGAACGTAATTCTCCGCTGAGTGTTGGTAGCACTGCCGATCGCACCGCGAGCACTTTGCGCAACTAGCGCACGCCGTTACCGCTCTTACGCGGCGGTACTTAACCGCGAGTATCCGTTGCGCACGCGTTTGAATCACAATGATAAACACTTTTGAACACCTTTTCTTTTATTCAATTTATTTGCTTTTTGCGCCTTTGAGAGGCTAAACGTTATATGGGTCTGTTAACTGTGCGTTAGTTTAGATTATAGGCACTTGACTTTCCAATACAGGACTAGTAAATCAGTAAATAAATAAATAAACAACTGGAGCAAATTTTGAGATTAACGCATTCGTAGCGCGTTCCGAATTGGAGGGGACAACAATACAGTAGCATGGCCTTTGTTGATCATTACAAAAATAGACTCTATTATTTATTAATTACTAACCTCAGCAAAAGCAAATGGATCAATAAACTCGATGTTGTTCTCCGACATGTCCAAAGTCTTAATAGTCCTAACATGTTGGAAGGCACTGGACTCTATTCTCGTCACCGTGCTGCCAAAGATCTTTAGGTCTTCAAGCTCAACACCAAATTCTTGGAAGTCTTCTGTCCTAATGCTCTGACGGAGTAGTTTGCTCACTGACAGGACACGCAGAGATCTCATTCTGAAAATGTAAATCAAAAATATAATTACGTATCAAAACAGAACGACAAAAAGATACATCCACATCGAAGTTGTTTCTTGTGGAGCGTTTGCAAGTATTATTGGGCAGCGACTTAAGCACAATCAGTAAATAATGTTACTTCTGACACTGGCACTCTGTCGGTGTGACGGAGTGGGCCGTGATTTACCACGCCGGCCCAGTGCGCATGGTACTTGTTTTCTTTGTAAGTTTTTAAACCATATAAATGCTTTCATACCAACCTTCTAAAATCTTGTAAGTTCATTTCGATGGAGCTGGCGCTGCTGATGTCTAAGTTGAACAATTTGTACTGGAAGTTGTTAAATGACGTCATTGCGTAGTCCGATGGCGTGGTTGAAGTTAGGAGGTTTACATCCACCTGGAATTTGAACGAAATCATTTTATTTTATTGGGCAGCGATTAGATAATTATTTGCTCACTTTAATAAATTATTTACTGACTAGATAGATATAAATAATTACAAACACGTATCATCTATGAGGACCCCTGTATTTTTTAATTTGAACCGACTTAAAAAAGGAGGAGGTTCCCAATTCGACTGTATTTTTTTTTAATGTATGTTACCTCATAACTTTTGACTGGGTCGATTTTGATGATTCTTTTTTTATTTGAAAGGTGAGATGCTTCTCGTGTGGTCCCATATCAGTTGGTTCAGTTTTTACAATGGCATCCATGAGAAAACCATATAATTCTTAAATTTGCACTAAGTATGTCCGCGACAAATGGACGAATAACACTACAAAGTAAAAAATAACTTAAATTTCGGAAGTCGGTGGCAAAAATACCTTAATTACAGATCCTAAGACAACGACTTCCGAAATTAAAGTTATTTTTTACTTTGTAGTGTTTTTAAGGAAGTCGGTTGTGATTTAAAAAACGTTTTTTATGTTTATTCTTTGTTGTTAAAGCGGCAATAGATGCAGATTCTATGAAAATGACAACTGTCTACCTATAACGGTTCACGAGATCCAACCCACTGGCTGTTCCGTTAACACCCTATGGATACGGAACCCTAAAAATATTATTTATAACAATGCAGATAGCACAGAAATGTAAGATTGAACAGGCTACGTCAAATACTGGATCGTAAATTGGAGCCCTAATGCCCTGATTGTATAATTACAAAGAGAAATAGTGCTATTAATCCTGTATAGGTCCATCTCGCTCTCGCACAGAACTGTTGATGGCTCGCAATTGGATTCCTGTTGTATAAGGGTATGTATAACGACAAAAAACCAACCTTATTCTCTCTAAGGTTCAAAAACCTCAAGGAATCCAGTTTGTTCAGCATGAACTTGGATATCATGGTGAGGTTGTTCTCAGACAGATCCAGACTCTGCAAGCTGTTCTCTAAACCAGCAAAGGAGGCTGGTGACAGTTCTGAAATGCTACAGTCACGAAGCGAGAGAGTCTTGATCTTTGCGTTCCTGAAGGCATCTTCCTGGAAAAAGTATAGTTGAAAGATTATTTAATTATATATATTATATTAAAAATATGTATATAAGTATATATCGAAGCCTGCTCACAGTAAAGCTCATATTGTCGAATTCTCAAAAGCAACTCATTTTAAATAAACTTAAAATCTGATTTTGGACTTTAAGGTAAGCGGCAGAAAGATCATACGAATTCATGAAAGTAAAATTGTAAACAACACTTTACCCCGGCTTTTTTGACTTTTGAGGATAGATATAGATTTCAAACAGGATCAAATTAGATAAAAACGAAGGGCGAAACTTCGTTACCGGTATCGATATTTAAACAGCATAAAGCAAAAACTACACTTATAATTTTAAAGGCGCAATACTGCAGCAGCAATCAACTGTAATCACTCAAAGTATGAGTTTACAAAATCTTTTTCTGCGATTTATCGTATTTAGATATAAGATACCCATCGACCCGTTATGTAGGTGTCTGAAGTTTCATCAGAAAAAAATATTTGTATCTATAAAGGATCAAGGTGGTGTTTAACTTTAAGTCTATTATGAACACTCATACATGTAGATTTAGTTTATCCAAGTAACCTATATCACTTTTTCGATCAAACCCCAGACTCACACTTGTTTCGTTCAAAACCCAAGTTTTATGAGCATCAGCTGTGATTTTAACTTATCCCTAAGATCAATGATACAATAAAACATGGGAGTGAATTTTTTTACGAGCTCGAACCTCTTTGCGTTATAAAGCGTAATGCTGTACTGTTTTATGTGAAAATATACGCGCTTCCCGTTAATGTTCTGGCTTTTATTGGGTGGTGTGCCCCGATAACATTCTCAGTGGCCAAAATAAAAGGTTCTTTTGGCCCATTGAATTTGTGCAAACATATGTTATATAAAATTATTCAAAGATACATTACTATCTATTAGATAATGTTAGCTTAATTATATTTGAGATAGTACTTACTCTCAACGCATAAATGGTATTCCCGTCTAAAGAAGTTGAATTCAAAATATTGAAGTACTTGAAGGACCCAGGATACAGGATCTTGATAAGGTTGTTGTCTAACCTGGAAATATTGAAGATAAAATCAGTATGTGTATTTGTATATGCGCAAACACATAAACAAAAACAAGAAAAATGAAAACGGTCATATTCAAATAACAATAACCAAAATCAATATTCATCAAATGAGCAAAATAGATAAATATGATTTAAAAATAGACTGAAACGATTAGTAGAAATGATGAAAAACAGAAGAAGGTAGAACGCAACATAGAATATAGTGGTCTGACCAAGATAAGAATATAACTTATGATATTAAAAAAACTTACTTCAAAGAATCCAAAGACAATTTGATTCCATTCAGCTCATGCGCTGGTGGAACTTGTTTGATTAGGTTGTTGGAAAGGTCCAGGAACCTTAACTGACGCAGTGGTGATAACTCTTCGTAAGGAATGTATGCCAGTTGATTGTCTCCAAGAAGAAGCTGAAATTGACGAAAAAGTAAATGTAGAAAAAAGTATATGGCACATTTGAATTTTTAATTTAAACGTACATACAATATCGCAGTTTAAAACAAAATAGTGCGGTGCGGCCCTCATAGGGTGTGTGATAGTTCAAATAAAATTTACGAAAGTGATAAGGGAGGATTTGAGCAATACGGGAAAGTTCGCCAAATGTACATCAGCCTTTATGCGATATATATCGTTAATGAGTCAAGTCTACCACAAGTCGACTCAGAAACTATTGATCTACCCATCAGCTTACTTACGTAATGCCTATTTTGGAAACTTGCGTGACTTGAAAATACATTAGTGTTAACAACTATACCCTAATCGGGTTGTAAACAGTTAACACTAATGTATTTTGGTCATTAGTTTAAATTATACTTTTCATAGAAGTTGTGTAAATGGCTTGGACCCATATCAAGCACTTAATTATATCAGATCTTAAATATGGAAGGCGTATCAGTAGCTTTTCAGACTGTAATAAGGCTAAGGTCAGGCACTTTTGATCAAGATTGGTGTTCAGCTAAAATATTATCTTTTATCTCGAGGGTAGATGTCTAATATTATTTAAATTCTGAGGAAATTCTTCAAGAATTTGTATTATTAGTAAAATATGGAATAAAGAATTAATGATCATAGAAAAATATGTACTCCACTATCTCATATTTAATATTTATTTATTTATTTTATTTTAAAGAAAGCTTACAGACTAATAACAAACATGAATATTTCAATAGGTTATGAACAATTGCTAATTACAAGCTTCCACATGTATTCAACTAAGTACTTAGTAAAACGTTATTTGCGTTGACCAGTTACAGCGAATTGTAGTAAGTAAACAGATTACGTGTGAAACATTAAGTATATCGAGACAATATGTCAGGTATGTCAAGTCGTGCAATATCAAAGTCGGAGTTGAAAGTTATTTGTAATTGTCACCAAAATAATTGTTGTTTAAAATTTTTCTAATTTTGTGTGCGCTGGTGCAAAATAAATCAATATCCAGGTATGATGGTAAGCTATTGAAGGCAATAACACTTCGTATACAGAAGGCGTTGCGCCTGTACTTAGTTGTTGTGAATGGTACATGGAGTAGCGGCCGTTTTCTCAAGTTGCTAACATTAGTGCGAAGACGTAATTTGCTGAGAAGTTCGGGGCAGTCGACGGAGCCGTTTGCGATGTTCACTAAAAAACAGATATCATTGATTACGTCTCAGTTCCAACGGTAGGAAATGATATCGCTTACAACGGTGTTCATAGTCGACTGATAGTTGCCTAGCCTTGAAGTCCAAGTACCGCAAAAATTTCCTTTGGACAGACTCAATACGAGATTTGTAGATCTCATAATGAGGGTTCCATACTTGAGAGACGTACTCAAGGTGGCTGCGCACTAGAGAACAGTAAAGGACTTTTGATGGTTTTAGGGAACGAAAGCTAGAACAAGCTCTAATAATGAAACCTAAGGCTTTGAACGCCTTGTTGACAACCGTTTCTACATGATCATCAAAGAGCAGCTTGCTATCGTGTACCACGCCGAGATCCCTTTTTTTTTTTCAGGATGGGAAATCATCAAATGACTTCTCCCGCAATGGGCGGAGCGGGAGGGCGTGTCAGACTTTTACTGACTAAAACCCACCCGTGTTCCATCAGTTGCCCATGTGCCAGGGTCACGGTATCTCTTTCGAACAATCACGCGACCCCGGCAGGCATCGGTCCTAGTAGACCCCTACACTGCTGCTGACATCTCTTTGAGGCGCGCGTGGAACACTGCGCGCCGTCGACCCGAGCTTGGTCCTTACCGGGCGGCGAGCTACCCATTGCTCGCCACCCGCAAGCTCGCGCCTACGGTGGCCGGGAGTCCGCTATTGACTCCCGACGCCCGGGGCGTCTCCTTCTGCGGCGGCTAGGGACGTGAGGGCGCAGAGACTGCCACTCCCTCACGCGCCCGCCTCCTCCTTCGCGAGCATTACTGCTTCGCAGAAGGAGGTGACGGCTTCCCATTCCCTCTCGCTCCGTACCATTGCTCGCACCAGGGCTGGACGCGAGAGGTCGCCGCCGCCGATCGCCTCCACGAGGACACAGCGGTGCTCCGCCCAGGCAGGGCACACCTCCACCGTATGCTCCACCGTGTCCTCCAGACGATCCTCGCAATGGAAACACCCGGACGTATCCTCCCGCTTTATCCTGAACAGGAACCCACCGAAGCACCCATGCCCGGTGAGAACCTGCGTCAGGCGGAAGGTGAGGACGCCGTGATGCCTCTCTATCCACTCCTTAAAGAGGGGACTTACCGCCGCAATTGTGGCGTGCCCAACGCCGAGATCCCTGATACTGGTTTCTTTATTTATGTAAGTACCATCCAGTGTATACCCTGGGCCAATGATAGATTTCTGGCGTGTGAATATTACGTGAAAACATTTGGATACATTTAGTTGCAGTTTGTTGGTTTTGCAATACTGTACAAATCTGTCAAGGTCTGACTGAAGTAGCTCAGTATCAGCTAATGTGTGTATGGACTTCAGGACCTTCATATCATCAGCGTATAATAGGATATGTGAATTTATAAAGCAGTTTTATATGTCCAAAATAAAAATTGTAAATAATAACGGACCCAGGATTGAGCCTTGGGGCACTCCTGATGGGACAGATTTCCATCCAGACGTGTATCCACGCAAAACCACAGCCTGCGTTTGGTTATCTATATATGACGAAAACCACCGGAATAGATCACCGTGAATTCCTGCGGAAAATAGCTTCAGAAGAAGCACACGATGATCTATACGGTCAAAACATTTATTGTAATCCAAATAAATATCGCGTCGACCTGGCATCGTTCTTCCATACCAGTGGTTATAATTTCATTGCATAGTATCAAGTTGGAGGCAGTTGACCGTTTTCTGAGGAAACCATGTTGTTCATCGCCAAAATGGCGTTGCATAGCTGAGTAAACTTCAGTGTGTACTACTCGCTCAAGAACTTTAGAAAAAAAAAATTGGTTGCCTGTAAAGTCGGTATACGGGCGAAAGTTTTACGTGACAACGACTTTGAAGGGACGCGTGCCTTTCACTTTTTATGTCTGTCTCTCTCGCTCTTAGGCGGGCTAACCATGCCCGAGTGGAAGGGACGCGTGCCTCTCACTCGCTCTCATTGTGAGCGCATAACGTGAGCGGAGCGTAACGCAGTTTCTTGAAGTGTCACCCGGCAAACCAATTTATAAGACGTTGTCACGTCAAAAGGCATAATTTAGATATGGGGCGGTAGTTTTCTATTTTAGATTTATCTCCCTTCTTAAAAGTGGGTGTGATAAAGGCCGATTTCCAAATCTTCGGGACGATACCCTCGCTCAAAGACCGCTCAAACAGTATACAGACTGGAGCCACCAGGCTCTTTGCACAATTAATTATAAAGATGGGGGGTATCAAATCCGGTCCACCAGATTTAGATGGGTCCAAACCTTTAAATAGCATGAGTACCGCTCCAGGACACACCTTGACTGTACTCAGGTTCACCGAGCTAGCGGAATGAATGTCTAAATTAACATCTAGATTACTAGATTCTGAGTCAGGTTCTTGGAAGGTAGACTGGAAGTAAGAGGAAAAAAGCTCAGTGATACCCTCACCAGTGTCTGCGGACAGGTTCATGTAGTGTAATACGTTAGGTAATGTATTACCACTTCGTTTGCTTTTGATATACGACCAGAAACATTTAGGATTTTTGGCGATTGAGGATTCAATTTTTTCCATATAAGCATCATAACAAACCTCCTCTAATTCCTTAGCTCGGTTACGCAACAGGGAAAAAGAATGGTAATCGAATAAGTTGCCGTAATTTTTGTATTTCTTATGGTATTTGTGTTTTTCTTTTAGTATTTTTATTAAAGCACTAGTGTACCAGGGAGGGTGCGTTGATTTTTATTTTTAATTTAACAACCTTTTTCCATTCCAATGGCAAAATTCATCTACACAAGCATTTTATCTCAATAACAATCACTTTTACTATAATTAGTCTCAACACTTACCCTATTCAGTCTGCTCATCCCATCCCGAAACACACCACTATCAATCACAGACAGATGGTTTCCATGAAGATCAAGGGTCTCCAACATAGGCAAGCTGGAGAAAGCATCTAAAGGTAGGTTCGCTATCGAGTTGTCTGCAAGAATCAACGTCGTTAACGTATGCTCCAAACCTCGCCAATTGTCACCCGATATGTCTGTTATTTCGTTCCCTGGAATTGGGGAAAAAGGAATCATTAGTTTTGTTAATACGAATAAAGGAAGTATTTCTGGTAATGTTTTGAACTAAGCTCGTTTCGTAAATGGGTCGTTCTACTTTTTTACCGACAACGGTCTGTCTTTCGTCTTGTTATGGCATCTCGTTGGATATGATATTTAATTTGGTTCAAATAAACGTCCGTATTTTTCTTACCTATTTATATTATGTAATTTTTATTTTCTCTAACTCAGCATATTTAATACGTCTTTTTCTCGTAGAATGCCGTGACAGAGTGGTAAGACGAAATGTGGTCTCCACAGAAAAAGGCCACTCTGTCACATTATTTGTTTCTAAAACAAACATTTTAAAAATACGAGCCGGAAAGAAACTTTTATTTAGGTTTAATGAAAACACAGATGCAATTTTTTTTTAATCCCACACAGTAACCACAATTATGGATAGTTCAAAAACCAAAAAAAAAAAAACAGAAAAATTTCGTTTCACTGTCGGTAAAAAGAAGAAGAACGACCCATATAACAAAACCATATCACTTGATACAATATTTGATGGAGTTTAAACAAATGAATCAGTGATCATCGATGTCCTATTATAATAGCAACTCCAAAATTCAATTTTATGTTTTGTTAAAGTAACCATAGCTACACTGTTTTGCTCGACGCAGTGCACAATTCTAAAGAACGTAAGGTAAGTAGTTACAAATCACCTGTCTACTTCACAAGGCTCTAATCCTTAAAAGAGCTTTCAAAGAGCCTTATATATAACTTGTATATAACTCAATTTCTCTCAGCTCACATCGCATGTATACATATAAAGGTTCATTATTTTCTTTCACTCCAGTATCACCCAAAATCACAAACACATTTACAAAATTCGATACACCAATTTCTCTTTCAAGACCTCCATTCAGTATTTGATCAAAACTTATATAATTTTCTTCATTCCCATAAGAATTGGATCATACAAATTCTAGCACCAATACTGGTCCAAATTTTGCACCAACAACTTTAATGGAACTATAAATTCTAAGTATAAATCACCTGTCAGATCCAGAAGCCTCAGTTTCTGCAAGTATCTTAGCGACCTGCTGGGCACAGCCGTCAATTTGTCCTGTCGTAGTTCCAATTCCCAGAGTGTATTGTCGAGACCGTAGAACGCCTCTTCATGGATACTCTCTAGCGGGTTCTCGTTAATTGCAAGACGGTACAAGCCTGAAATTAATCGTGTTTGTTAGATGATCTAAATTACATATCTATACTATTTCATATTATGATCTATATATTTTTCTACACCTCCATCTCTTCTAAAATAATACAACCAAAGAGTTAAAGTATGTTTTTTAATTTTATTTGAATATCTAGAAAAACCAGTCGTATTTAAAAATCTTCTTCCTTTTCATAGCCCAGTTCTTAAGGAAGGCTAAAGGTTAATTATCATCACTGCAAACTTTAAAAGCCGCGCAAAAAGAAAACTCACTAATCGAAAAATAAATAATAGCGCTGGGGGGCAATGTAACGGGATACGGTAGGTAGGGGAACAAAATATGTCACGTGAACGGACTTGCGGGCAGAAGTTAATAATAACGAAACGACGATGATGATAACTAGGAAATGTTGTATATTGTCTGTTAGCACAAGGAAATTTTTGAAATTACTGATCGGGTTATAAAATTATCTTTTAAAAAAGATAGATACGCTATTGCCAAGTGACACAGAATGACCAAAAATAGTCTCCATGCGGGTGAATACGCAGCGTAGCTAGTGTTAAAATAATGAACGCTTCGACTGAAGCTTAACATATTAAGTGTTAATTAAGTTGCTAATCTTGTCTCAAAGGGTATTTTGTTTATTGATATGAATCCTTTGAAGTATCTTTCCTTGAAATGGGGCTCCAACATTAATGTTAAGTACATCATTAACATTACCGTTAAGGGATAAAAATATCTTACAGTTACTGTTACGCTCGAGGGCGTAGATAATTAAATGCGTAGAAAAATAAAAGTTACAGAAAGCCGAGATCTTAAAAATCCTACGGCTGTATACCTTTTAACATAAATATTAAATTACTATGCTTAAGTCAGCAAAAAAGAAATCTCTGCAGCTTCGATATTTTTGTGGAAATGTTTGTTTGAAATGGTAATATTATCACTATCATCGTTAGAGTGGACGAAAAACTGTCGCTGATAAATAAAATGAACACCTTTTCTTCAATGTCATTTGTAAATGAACAGAGCTTTTAACAAAATAAATGCTCTCTACTCAAGTATTAATTTAGTCAAAATCTGCTCACTCTGTGTTTATCACAATAGACGGATATAAGCGTATCAGGCTGAGCGTCATATATTCAAACGGTTTACTTATTTACCAGTAAAATGCTGAGTGGAGGATTAAGACAAACCTACCCTTATTATATTAACCGTGTCAGTCACAAGCGGCGCTCAGTCAGCGCGACACGAAAATTTATGTTAGTAATATCAAATATACATGTTGCCGGCGTAATCTAGTTGGCATTTGTACTTGTTTTCATATTTTTTCCTATTCTTAGGCATTTCTGGGACAGGACAATGAATCATGTGGAAATAGTAGATATTGGTTTTTGGAGTTCCACAAGGTTTAGAATACTTAATTTCTTGTCAGATTTTTGAAGGTATCTTCGAATTGATGCTGTATTTTTTTGATATTGTCTGCATAGATTTTAATCAAAGAATAAAATAACGAACGTTTGAACAAACAACAACGAAGGAAGACCGTCATTACAATATGTGTGAAAATTCTAACAAAGTGCAGAGGTTCAGCTAGTGCAACTATTTATTCCGAGGTTTAACTTTTATGGAAAGTTTTACTGCATAATTTCTATTATGTGAAGGTGCTCTTCCTGAAGGTTTTGTAACAAAGTTAGCCTTTAATAATGTAGGTTGTAAAGTATACTATTATTTCTTCATGCAAAGTTATTGTCTGTTCTCTCAGAATGTGGAAGTAACGCGAGCTCTGCATTTCACTGTATGTTATTCTCGGCTATTAAATCATGTTTCAGTTCCATTGTTAGAATTTGACGTCTCTAGTCTAATATGCATTATAATATCATATTCTAAAGTCTATGAATCTGGGATATTTGCTTGGACGGCAGAATCGTAACAACAAGCGACAGATTGCCCTCCACTTTGTCTAGTGGCTATAAAACGTGCACTGGCTCTCAACAATAAAGTAGCCATACTGAAAGTTGAATATCGTTCAAAGCATAAAGACTTGCTTCCACATTTTATACCTCATAGCAATGAAAATATTTTCCAGAAAAGGACTCTAACATAAACTTCGGTGTCCTTCTAAGATGCCATTCTTTTCTGATATTAGCCAAATCGCATTATATCAGATATCAAATATTATATTCAGTAAAATATACTGCATTACAATAGTAATGCAGTATATTTTACTGAATATAATATTTCTATATTCCGCTCGCAGTCTCGGGTCCATTCGCAGAGAATGTTTCAAACGTCTCCTTGGGGGATATTTAATGTTTGTATCCATATGTAACGCAGTTTTATTGATATTAGATATCAAGTCTTTTCATTTATTCCCGTATATTCTTGAAAACGAAGAATGAATGTATTTCTTTTATGTGAGAACCTATCATTCGATTTTCCCCAAACATGTTTATTCTCTAACCTGTAGCTTGAAAGAACTGTGGCTCCAGATCCCTGATCTGGTTTCCAGTGAGTTGAAGCATGAAGACTTTGGAGCTGTTGATGGTGCCAGGTACCCTCAGGATCGGTACGTGATTGCAGGTAACGATGCCCAAGTCTCCAGCTGGCTTCGAACAGGTACATAATGCTTGGAACAGGCATGGTGGATGGCTTTGATCTACGTGGAGCTGAAAGAAAACAATTTAAAGATTAGAGGTGGTTGATCAAGTCTGTGAGAGATGGTGAAAAAATAGAGCAGAGATAGAATAAACGTTGTACAATAGTTTAGACAGAAACTAGGATTCTAATAATATTCATAACCTTTAGTCTCCCCAGAGATGAACTATATTTCTTTTTTGCATCTGAAGCTATAATCAGAATTAAGCAGGTATGTGGGGCACATTATTGCTGTGCTTTTATAATACAAGCTTTATCATATTTTCAAAATATACGAAAGGAAATGTTTATTGCTAAAAATGAGCGTCTGACACCGCCACAATATACGATAATGCTTGAATAATGTCGCATTTTGTTTAGATTGTATGTTTTTGATAGTCATTTTTTGCATAAGTGGCAATTCTCGCGTACTCATTTTCGTGAACATTTTTCAAAAGTAAATAGTTGAGCTAGTAGATGGTCCAACTGAAATCTCTCGACAAAGAGTTTTATCTCTTTGTCGAAGATGGGTCTTATGTTCGTTTCATTGCAGTGTGCCCATCGGTCGTCACTTGTGACTAAGGTTAAATCCTGTGATCCAGTGAAAATCATCAGATAGATGTTAGAAATTGGTTTGCATAGCATTGCAGCGGCAGAACTCTTTCTCAAATAACTCGGCTAAATAGCGTCCCCTACAAAAAAAAAAAACTTTGTCGAGCGAATAGCAAAAACAATTCCAGACAGTCATAAATGTCCCTAAATGAAATCCAATTCCATAAAAACCATCTAAAACGAAACAAACAGATCCATCTCTTAAAGAGCCAAGTTAAATGGATGCCATATCTTAACTTGAGATGAACGTCCATAATTTGTAGACGCTGTTGTTCGCAAGAATTAAAGCGAACGATAATAACTGTGTTACAAAAGATCCTCTTTATTAAAGACTTGTCTAGTCATCAATCAAACTTTGTTATTGTTTGAGATAGCTTCGTCTCGAGAGATGTTTTGTGTGATCTCAAGTTCACAAGTCGGTACCTACCTATTTAAAGTTTCAGTAAGAGGTGAGTTGACGTCCCTGTTGCTTGACTTTGCCTCCAAACACGGAAGCCGTAACATAACGACATGTCTCTGAGACTTGGCAAGTATCGCGTCGTCCACGGCTGAACTAGGTTTTTATTTAGTAACTTGTTCATATGAGACAAGTAAGCTATGGAACGAATTTCTAAATTAGCCTGCCAATGGGCATCCATATCTTCTTTTTAGAGTGTCGACAGCAATCTATAAACAGACAGTCCAGAATTTGGCTTCGAGATGGGCACTTTCAGTAGCGTCCGTCAATTCCTGTAGCGTGCAGACAACGCTGCACATGATATTAACTGTTTCCATTGTATCTGAGACCGCATCACATTTTGTCATCCAGAAGAAAGTGTCATATCAAGATATATTGATCGCATTATGTCGTTACTAGCTTTCTGGGTGATATTGGTGCCAATATTGTACACTACCAAATATTTTATAATGCCAAATACAACTATGTGTAGCTTTATGATGTTACTGAGTGCACTGAACTGCTAACATACAGAATATCGATAAATTATTAACGATTCGAGGTACTGGTTATGTAGATAGTTACACCGTGGTTCTGGATTCTGCAAATGTTTGCGATTTTCAATGTAAGCATTGAATGTTAAATATCGTTACTATTTACTAAGTAAAGTTTCATAAATATTGTGGATGTATTCATTAGGCTGTGGATATTATAGAAATTGTTTACAGTACCAGATATCTATTAATTGGCATCAGTATTGGAATCAATGTTTTTTTTTGCCGTTTTTGTGAATAGCAGAGGCTGTTAATTGAAGTTTTTTACGATAGTACATATACCTGCACATATTTAATATATCTTATCTTATACCTTTAAACGAGCAATTCTTGTATATGTCGCAGATCCCATAATGGAATGTCAAGCGTTTTTTAATTTAGTTTAATTTGATTTGTTTTTTTGGTATGGCAATGCTTGAGTGTGTTTAGTCGATTAAAGTTGTCGTTGGTCATTTTTGATGTGAATAAAAAGGCGGTTGACTTGTGCAGTTGACACATTCAAATTGTAATCGTGGTGACGAACGGTTAACTTGGCTAACCTCACTACATTCCATTTTATTTTATTTTCAATCCAAAAATAGTCCTTCAATCTTTTGTTATTTTTAATTGTAAAGTGTTCTAAACAGTAAAGTTTAGTGTACCGAACAGTGCCTGTGTATTATTTCACGTCGGACTCCACGTTCCATCATGACCGACCAACAAGGTAGCGAAGACATGCCCTACCTGTCCTCATCAGAAGTGGGGTGCCCACGTGCTTCCCGACCTGAACCTGAAGGAGACGAAAAATGGCGCATGATGTTCGAGCAACAGAACCAAAACTTTCTCGCGCTGTTGCAAGCAATGTCACCTGCTTCAAACAAGAAAGTGCAGCTACCTGAGTTCGATCCCGAAAAGCCAAACGTCGATGCACGTGCGTGGGTCACCACCGCCGATATGTGCATGGCAGATTGTGAGCTGCAAGGTGCATCACTCATGATTACTTTGAGCAGGGCGCTGAAGGGCCAAGCATCGTCATGGTTGTCGCAGATTTCGTTTCCTGGTATGACATGGAACGAATTCAAGGACGTATTTGTTGCAAGATATGATTGCCCTGAAACACCTGCAGCTTCGCTTATAAACCTGAACAATAGTGCACCAAAAGAAGGTGAGTGTTTTGCTGCTTATTCTTCACGTGTGCTTACGTCATTAATGTCACGCTGGAAGAACCTGAGTGTGGAACAAATAGCGATTTCTACCGTGCTAGCACACATGTCACACCTTGATCATCGTGTTCAGCGGCTGGCATTCACTACCGATATCGACACAAGATCTAAGCTACAACAAGAACTCCGTGCGATGTCGTTCCTGAAACGCAAAAACCCGTTTAACCAGGGTGCTCCAAGTGTGGATAGCAAGCATTCCAAGCCTAACCCTACGACTAATGCAACCAAATGTTACGTATGTGGTAAAGCAGGCCACAAGGCTTCCACGTGTTACCAAAGAAGAGACAGCAAGACTGACAGAAGACCTCACTCCTCATCTTCTCATGGGAGTACATCATCTGTTCCGGCGAAACCCAAGGACACCAGCTCCGTCACCTGCTTCCGGTGCAAGAGCCGAGGCCACTACGCGAACCGTTGTCCAGCAGCAGCCCAGGGTTCCGGCAGCGGCGGCGCTGGTGGTGGCGCTGGTGGAGCTTCTGAACAACGCCGTGTGGACTTGTGCGTGGTTAACGCGCCTACCGGTATTCGCCGTCACTCTGGTGAGTCTTTTAGTTTTTGTTATGATTCTGGAGCAGAGTGTTCATTAATGAGAGATTCTATTTTGTGTAAATTTAATGGTGAGCGTAATTATAGTGTCGTTACTATGACGGGTATAGGTCAAACTTCCGTAAATAGTAACCTGAACATTTTAGTTAATGTTGATATTGGTAACATTAGTTTGGATATTGTTTTTCATTTTTACCTGATGTATATCTTCAACATGACTTAGTGATTGGACGCGAAATTTTGATTAATGACTTGGTAATTAACATGACGTCTAGAACTTTAACTTTTTCGAAAAAAAATCCTGACGTGAATACCGTAAATGTAGAGTCGAATGTAGAGTCGAATGTAGAGTCGAATGTAGAGTCGAATGTAGAGTCGAATGTAGAGTCGAATGTAGAGTCGAATGTAGAGTCGAATGTAGAGTCGAATGTAGAGTCGAATGTAGAGTCGAATGTAGAGTCGAATGTAGAGTCGAATGTAGAGTCGAATGTAGAGTCGAATGTAGAGTCGAATGTAGAGTCGAATGTAGAGTCGAATGTAGAGTCGAATGTAGAGTCGAATGTAGAGTCGAATGTAGAGTCGAATGTAGAGTCGAATGTAGAGTCGAATGTAGAGTCGAATGTAGAGTCGAATGTAGAGTCGAATGTAGAGTCGAATGTCGATTCTTGTGTCGAATTACGTACCATTTTAAATGTAGAGTCAGATACAGTTAAATTTAATGGCATTGATACCGATGTTTCTTCGGATATCAAACCAAGACTAATTTTAGTTTTAAGTCAGTTTTCAAACAGTTTTATTATTGGAACACCTAGATCTCCTGCAAATACTGACCCTATGGAAATAAGACTCAAAGATCCCAATAAAACGGTTTATCGTCGTCCTTATCGGTTGAGTCCTCAGGAAAGACAGGTTGTACGTAATAAAATTGAAGACCTGCTCTCCTCTAATGTGATCCGCCCAAGCTCGTCGCCTTTTGCCAGTCCTATTCTTCTGGTGAAGAAGAAGGATGGCAGCGACCGCATGTGCGTTGATTATCGAGAATTGAACGATAATACTGTACCTGACAGATTTCCATTGCCAATGATTTCCGACCAAATTAATAGGCTTCACGGTACTCATTTCTTCACGACTCTAGATATGGCTAGTGGATTTCATCAGATACCAGTTCATCCGGATTCCATTGAACGTACCGCATTTGTTACGCCCGACGGGCAATTCGAGTATTTAGCCATGCCATTCGGTTTGCGCAATGCCCCTTCGGTTTTTCAACGTGCAGTGACAAAAGCCTTAGGAGAGCTTGCAAATACGTTTGTCGTGGTCTATATGGACGATTTAATGGTCGTAGCCTCAAATGTCGACCAAGCTCTACATAGGTTGCAACTAGTTTTGGATGTTTTAACAAAAGCTGGATTTTCATTTAATTTAAAAAAATGTTCGTTCCTCAAACAAAAGGTTGAGTACCTAGGTTTCGAGGTTAGCTGTGGTGAAATTAGACCTAACCCTAAAAAGATAGAAGCTCTCGTTGCTCTCCCTCCCCCAAAGACTGTAACTCAGTTACGACAATTTATTGGTCTTGCGTCGTACTTTCGTCAATTCATCCCAAAGTTCTCGCAGATCATGGCACCTCTTTATGCACTGACTAGTGTCTCTAAAGGTAACCTCAAATGGGAACTTTCTCACGAGACTGTTAGGCAAACAATTATCTCTGCCTTAACCAACCACCCAGTTCTGACTATATTTGACCCAAACTTTCCCATTGAATTACACACAGATGCAAGTTCGTTAGGGTATGGTGTAATTTTGATCCAGAAAAAGGATTCCAAACGTTGTGTGGTCGCCTACTATAGCAAACGCACCACAGCTGTGGAGTCTAAATACCACTCATATGAGTTGGAGACTCTCGCAGTTGTGAATGCGGTTAGGCATTTTAGGCACTACCTGTACGGTAATCATTTTACAGTCATGACCGATTGTCACGCTCTTGAATCCACTCGTAAAAAGCTGGATCTCACACCTAGGGTTCATAGGTGGTGGGCATTTTTACAGTCGTTTGACTTCAACATTATTCATGTTGATGGCAAACGGATGCAACATGCTGACTTTTTCTCTCGTAATCCCGTACCTGACAAGACCCCATTCACAAAAGTAGAGCAGAAGCATGTCAATATCACAAATCTCTCTGCCAATTGGTTGCTGGCTGAGCAACAACGTGATATTGAAATTTCTGAGCTTATGGCTAAACTTAAAGATGGAAATCTTGGCAATGATATCGCAAAAACGTACGAGATCAGGTCTGGTGTTTTGCATCGTAAGATACAGCGCAAAAATAGGAGTCTATGTCTACCCATAGTTCCTAGAGCTTTGAGATGGTCTATCGTTAGCACCACTCACGAGTCCCTTATGCATCTAGGATGGGAGAAAACCCTCGAAAAAATGTACGATTTGTATTGGTTTGAGCATATGGCTAAATTTGTTAGGAAATTTGTAGAGAGTTGTGTTGTTTGCAAAATTTCCAAATCGCACTCAGGCAAAGTTTCAGCGGAATTACATCCCATTCCTAAAATCGCGATACCTTGGCATACTCTTCATATTGATGCTACAGGCAAGTTAAGTGGTAAAAATGATAAGAAAGAGTACGTCTTTGTTCTCATTGACGCATTCACAAAATATGTGCTGCTACATCACACCCTGAACATAAATAGTGCTAATGCTATTCGTGCTTTAAAAAATTGTGCGACTTTGTTCGGAGCGCCGACGCGAGTAATTGCAGATCAGGGACGTTGTTTTGCAAGTACCGACTTCCGCGAATTTTGTTCCTCTCGTAATATTAGTTTGCATTTAATTGCTACTGGTAGTTCTCGGGCAAATGGTCAGGTGGAGAGGGTCATGAGCACTCTAAAAAATATGCTCACGGCAGTAGAGACTAGTAAGGATCGCTCTTGGCAGGACTCTCTCCCAGATGTGCAGTTAGCTCTTAATTGCACTATGAATAGAGTAACCAAACACAGCCCTCTAGAACTTCTCATAGGCAAAGTCGCACGTCCTCTAAATTTAATATTTTCCGATGAGCCGGAAATAAGTATCGATGAAGTAAGGTCTGACGCTATCGTTAACATGGATAAGAGTGCACATTATGAGAAAGCAAGATTTGATTCAAATAAAGCTAAGTTTGATCGATTTGTCTTAGGTGATTTTGTTCTCTTGAAAAATGAAGAGAGAAATCAAACAAAACTTGACCCTAAGTATAAAGGTCCATTTAAGGTCGTTGAAGTGTTAGACGGTGACAGATACAACTTAAAATCGTTAACAAGTAATCGCCATTATAAATATGCTCACGATCGTCTTAGGAAAATGCCTGATTCTAATGTTCCAATGGAAATTAATGATGATGTAGAGACTGAATGAATGAACCTGGTTGATTTTTGAAATTGTAAATCTTTTATTTCTATCATTACCCTTTCCCAATAACTTATCGCTGGTTAAGCGGTAGTGGTGTTATCGCTGGTTAAGCGAGTTATGTTGACTACGCTGGTTAAGTGTTAGTTTTGTAATCGCTGGTTAAGCGAGTTATGTTGACTTTCGCTGGTTAAGCGTTAGTAGTGTAATCGCTGGTTAAGCGGATTATGTTGGCTTCCGCTGGTTAAGCGTTAGCTGTTGAATCGCTGGTTAAGCGTGTTATGATGTGTGCTTTCGCTGGTTAAGCGTTAGTAGTGTAATCGCTGGTTAAGCGGATTATGTTGGCTTCCGCTGGTTAAGCGTTAGCTGTTGAATCGCTGGTTAAGCGTGTTATGATGTGTGCTTTCGCTGGTTAAGCGTTAGTGGGTTAATATCGCTGGTTAAGCGTTATTATTATCACTGGTTAAGTGATAGGATTTGTAACGCTGGTTAAGCGCTACAATGTTAAGTACTGGTTAAGTACTTTTGTGATTTACACTACTGGGTAAGTAGTGATGCATAGTGCTGGGTAAGTGCTGTGGATTTGTTTGGTAGAGTCATAATACTTTCTTAATTTTGTGCCTATTTCTATTATGTGCCCTATTCTTTCATTTTAGTTTGTTTTGTTTGGTTCACAATTAATTAAGCATTAAACGTAAAACTAAACGGTTTAATTTGACCCAATTATTTTTGTGATGATGTCCCTGGCGTGGGTCAGGATAGCCGAGTGAAGTAGTTACTTTTCTGGATTATTTGTCTTTTCAGGTACCTCATCCCACGAGGTCGTGTGAAGGTCAGAAATGGCCGTGTCGCAGATCCCATAATGGAATGTCAAGCGTTTTTTAATTTAGTTTAATTTGATTTGTTTTTTTTGGTATGGCAATGCTTGAGTGTGTTTAGTCGATTAAAGTTGTCGTTGGTCATTTTTGATGTGAATAAAAAGGCGGTTGACTTGTGCAGTTGACACATTCAAATTGTAATCGTGGTGACGAACGGTTAACTTGGCTAACCTCACTACATTCCATTTTATTTTATTTTCAATCCGAAAATAGTCCTTCAATCTTTTGTTATTTTTAATTGTAAAGTGTTCTAAACAGTAAAGTTTAGTGTACCGAACAGTGCCTGTGTATTATTTCACGTCGGACTCCACGTTCCATCATGACCGACCAACAAGGTAGCGAAGACATGCCCTACCTGTCCTCATATATATATATATAATCTGAATCTCGGAAACGGCTCCAACGATTTTCGTGAAATTTTGTATACAGGGGGTTTCGGGGGCGATAAATCGATCTAGCTAGGATTCATTTTTAGAAAATGTCGTTTTATTCGCGTTTTCAATAATCAACTTTTAAACATAAACTGAAAAATATGACTGTTCCTGACATCTATTGGCGACTAATAATACTATTTTTTTAATTGGGAGCAACTAACTGCTTTAACGACACAACAACACTAAAGCTACTTCAACAGATGGCGTTGTTAAGCAACACTTAGTCATTGGCTTGACGTGTTTGGTTTGACGTTATGGTCCAGGAGGTAGCGTTACAAATGAAAAAGTCATAGTAAGCCGGCTGAACTTATTATTTTAAACATAATTTACCAAAAAATACCGAGCAAAGCTCGGTCATCCAGATATTTGCGTGTAATTCCTGAAAGGTTAGGCAGAGGTTTACTTAGTGCACTCACATTTCGACAGTTATATAAAAATCCTTCTATATGTGGGCGATAGTAGAGGCCAGATATTAAATCATGTTTGCTTTTAGACTACTTTACTTCCAAAAGTTCCTCTCTGAATATCAAACAGTTCAGTATTTGTGCCATAAATAGGTACTAACGCCATCCAGTTTGCCCAAAAAGTTAACAACCGTACAAAAACAACAAAATGGATCGGTATACGATCCAAAGTTCCATGTTTCGGTTTTTATACATATTGCGGTATCCGGTAAGTAATAGCGGGCTTAGGGGCGTGAGGATCCCTAAAAACTCTGGGAGTTTTCGCATCAATTTAGGGTAACATAACACATGTACTTTTTAGCGAACGGTTTCGTTCATTTGAAGGGATCCACTGAGTACATGACATACTTTTTAAGCCAGAGTCCACCACTCATGTTTGAGTTCGGCTGACGTCTGGATTTGCCCACATATGTCCCTAGAGAAAGTAAAAGAGCAATGTTGCGCTCTGGTTAGTTGCTATTGCCGTGAACAACGCAGGTTCTAGAACTGAATTTGAAATAGGTTAAGGTTGTTAGTGGAGAATTTTCTTGAATAAACCAGGAAACATTTACAATGATTTTAACACAACTAATCATAGGGGTGACTGCGTAAAACCCTACTAGTGAGAATGGCTTTCATTTTGTCATCATCATCATCGTTTGAGCCGAAAGACGTCCACTGCTGGACATAGGCCTCCCCCAATTTAGGAGGCTTTGCCATAATCGCCACGCTTGGCAGACGGGTTGGCGATCGCAGTATGGTGGTAAAATGAATAGAAAACGCTGCTGCCCATTCTCTAGTAAGTCCCTTGGTCGCCTTTTACGACACCCGCGGGAAGAAATGGAGTGATACTATTCTTTACGTCCAGCACCACACGGAACATCATCATTTTGACAGTTCAACAACATTCATCGCGTTATTTACGTTGATAAGCAGATACATTCTCCGTACGTTATGAAGCAATGGATTAGCAATACTCTTTGAAATTATTCAAATTCTGATTGATAGTGTGTTAAGCAATTAGGCTGCCGGCATTATTGTTACCAAGCGTAATTGTACATCACCTATTAGTATGTATGACTGGCCTTTTAGTCTAGTGGTTAGTGACCCTGACTGCAAAGGTCGTGGGTTCGATTTCCACCCAGGACAAATCTTTGTGTGATGAGCACAATCATATGTTCTGTGTCTGGGTGTCATTTATCTATACTTATAATAAAACTGTAGAGAGGTCAATTCTGTACATTGAAAATATATTCAAAATTAATATTGGAGGATGAATGGTAATCGATACTGATGCCAAAAATGCAATCAGTAAATTTTTTGTCTGTCTGTCTGCCTGTTTGTACACGCATGGGTCAAAAACCACTTAAGGAATTTTAACCAAACTTGGTACGATTGTAGTCCATACTCCTGGGCAGGTTATAGGCTATATAACATGACGCTAAGACACATAGGAGCCGAGCAGTGATGATAAATTTGAAGCAAGTCGGATGAAAATGCGCTTTCGAGCTAAAAACAATTAACCTGGAGTAACACATAGGCTACTTTTTATCCCGGTAGTACGTTCACGCGGGATATTTTCCGACCTCCACGTGGGCGAAGCCGCTGGCAAAAGCTAGTCTATAATTTGTAAGTATTTAGAAATATATAAGGATGTTTATCAGTTGTCTGGTTGCCATAGTACAGGCTCTGCCTAGTTTGGGATCAGAAAAACGTTGTGTTGGTTTTCCTAAGATATTATAAGATATTATGTTAATAAAATTAAAACAAAATCTCCCAGCCACAATGCAACAGACAGTCGTATTCTGTAATTTAACTAAAGTGATAGAAGTGACATTTTATTTAGCGTGAGAAGACATCAGATGACCTCTCCCGCTCTAGAGCGTAAGGGTGAGTCAGGCTTGTAGTGACAAGAATCCACCAGTGTTACTTCAGTTGCCTGGGCCAGGGCCACGCAGTGACGTTGTAATTAAGTAACTTTCATATCTATATAGGGGCAATATTCCCTAAGAAATTATAATTATTGCTTGCTTAATATCCACCCTGATCGTTTGGTACCGAGTCGCAGCAGTAATCAAATTATATTGCCTTTCTAATGTTTAACAATAACGAGAGATTATAGTATAAAGTTGTGTTTGAAAGTACAAAATTAAAAACCATGATTGTATTCACCGAAGGCCAACCCCTTCGGTGGTTCCAAGGCGTATAGTACCTATCTACACCCTTATTGCACTTTTATATTCCTTTAAAACTTCATATTTTTTACTGGTAGGATGTTATTGCATACAACTGATAAAAACTATAGAATAATACGGATTGCTAGTGGGAATATCTCCTAATGTAAAACCAAATATTATTTTGTCTGACATATGGGTCATACCTGATCGTACTCTACACCCTACGTTCAGAAATCGCGCTTGCCATCACTTAACCAGCTATGATACACAATCAAAAGGAAAAATATTTATCTTCGCCTCGGTTGAGTAAGAGTGTTTAGATTTATTATCTTCATTGACCTTATGACATGTCTGATTACAGTTCAAATAACATACATTTATATTACTAATTGGGTAATTAAATCATGCCCAGGCCTTTGCCTGCGTGTATTTTTTCCATTATACATGATATTTTGCCTTCAGCCAATTTTCGTCGAATTCGTATTGACAGTTTGTCATGACAACAAACTACACCGACAAAAATAGGAAGAAAATTTCACAATATTATTCTTAGACACATTTTTCTGAAAAATCTCGATAAAAAAATAGATTTTTTAACCTGAATATCAGACCGAAACGTCTTCATTTTTGCTCGTAAACTCGGAGTAATGGCATAAATTGATGGCAAGTTCTTATGGCTCTCACACCATAAAATTAAGTGAGGTTTAATGTTCTCTAACCAAAATCGAGGTCATGAGCAGTCTGTCTCTCTTTATCGTATAAACTATATTTCAAATTATTTCATCATCATCATCATTTCAGCCATAAGATGCCCACTACTGGACATATGCCTCCCCCAATTCTGTCTTCTCTATTTATTTTGTTATAAAGATTAATCAACAGCTTATGTATGCAATGATATTAAAAGTATATGTTACAATTAGCCTTGGCCTTACAACGTCACCAGTTATAGGCTAGCAACCACCATATATAGCATATATTTGAGCATATATTGTCAGTCCTGCTGACAGATTTCTACAGTAATTGGGTGGACGTATTGAATTATAAGTACGGTGGTGAAGGAGATGCTACTGCCCATCTAAGAAGAGACTATATTTTCTGCAATGAAAAACAACACAACAGGGACAAAACTAGAATTAACACTGAACTGGCATCTTCTGAGTACGTTCGTTCCATCGTACACCTCATCTATTGCTAACCACCAGCGAGATCGAGATACAGAGGAGCAGGCTCATCTCGCCATAAGTAAATACGATAATAAATACAATAATATTTGAAAAAGAACCCGACATAATTTGAAGTTAGAAATAGAAATAATATTTAGTTGCATAAAACATTGGATATAAAGGTGTTTGAAGATAAAATATAGAGCATACATGTTTATCTTTAAATATTAAAACACACAAAATAATATTATTTGCTACATTTAAGAGTATTTCCCGTCGGTAAATTCTTTGATACTGTAAAAAATTTAGTTAGTACGCTTAAGCAGCAGTCGAAGGACCGAAGGCAAACAAATCCTGTGAACATGTCAAAAATACTTCCACAATTCTTCCCAAATAGTGAAGCTATAAGCACAATAGTCCCGCAATAAGACTATAAACTTGTTATTCTTACAGATAATACCCTAGACAAATATTCCCTTTGAAAGGCCAGAATATACCCTGAATATTATACGTTATGCTAAATAATAGGTCACTTACTTTCACGCCGGAGTTCGGAGGCCCGATGTTATAGCTAGTGTGTCTGAAGTTGGAGCGAAATGTTGTAAGGCCTGTGTGTATGACTGGAGATTTGTGTAACTTTATGCTAGCTTTTCCTAGCTCATTTTCTTGTTTGGAAACATGTTTGTACGTCTCGGGTAAGTTCTATGTTTTAATTTATTTTAGTACGTCTCGGCCGTACAAAATATGTCAGATTTATGTTTACTTGTACCTAAGTAGTATTGCTGGAAAAAGATATGTCACAAAGTATTGTGGCTTATATTTTATGAAACATGGCCAAGATTTTCTTTATTAAGGAAAGCATAATAACAAGAATATTAATTGATGCAGCTCATTAAAAAAAATGCCAGTAAAATGATACTGCACAAGAAATTAACTGACTTCCTCATTAGTTGCATGAATTCCAAGAGTCTTTGTTTCAGCTGTAGGATAATTTACACATGAGTCTTTAAAACGTCTAGCTTTTAACAGATACCGCAGTAAAACACAAATGGTTTTACTCTCAGTTGAACTGAAATATTCTGCATACAGTGCATTCTTCGAGTGGTTAAAACGAAAAAGGACGCGAAAGCAAAAGCTTCTCCTTCCATTTATTTTTTATTTTTTTAGGGGAAAGCTTTCGCCTGGCGAATTTCTGTTACCACGCGATCTTTTGGGCATGACGTGTTTTATATACTCGCCATATTTGTGTTTAGATTTATTATGATACGAACGGACGAGAAAGTAGCATTTATATTCCTTTTCATTGCGAAAGAAAATCTTCGCATAAGTTATTAATATCTAATTAATAGAACCATCCTCCCATCCTTCAACCTACACACCGTTGAAGGAATGAGTATCTAATTTCCTGCACTCCAATCCAGTCTGTAATAGGAAAAGGGGGGAAAATCAAAAGCCTGGAAGCCCGGCTTGCCAAGCCACTTAAAGCACCGTAGTGTGTGTACTGTTGTTCACGTCAAGTGTTTGTGTGGGTACTCTAGTGCCCGTTATAGCGAACATCTCTCTAGATTTCAGAGCAGCCTGTGTAAACTGAAATAAGTGTTCGGTTTCTGTTTCAATTTGTGTTACCGTGTAAGCTGAGTTTATGAATAGGTATATTTCAGTAGGTATTAAGTGTGCTTTTACCTGTATGGTTAGGATCGAAGGAAATGATAGAGGCTATTAAAACGAAGCCGTGTTACGAAGTGCCTACTAGATGCCGTATAAACTGTTCTGACGAAAACTTATTCAAAGAACGAATATATTTCTTTTCCTTAATGTTGCTGGCACGATAGTTTTCCAAAACTTGTTGGTCGAAAATTTCGTCAATGCCACGGAGTCGTCGATGGCAGCGCAGGAGTCACTTTCTCTGAATGTTTTGGGTCTCAGAGGTCAGGATAGTAGAGAAGCATAGTTTGCGAAGTATTCCACTACCAACAACATATACAAATAACTAATAAATATAATATTAGGAGGATTCGACGAATGCAATTGGCTCTCCACCATGCCACTAATTCCAAAATACAACTGTTTCATGTATTTGCAGTTAAAACTCCCGTAAAACACTGAAACCAACGGTCTATATTGGATTACGATGAAACGAGCCCTCGTGTCCACTGGGACGCACATTGTGGCGACAAAACTTTTTGACACGTGTATCCAAGTTCTATTTACTTTTTTCGCTGTCCATGGTTCTCGTGCTGTGGTCACCACAGCCCACTATAAACTTTTTGTAAGTACAGTAATAGGTGTATATAAATATACTAACTGTTGTGAGTGACTTGACCTGTGTGTATTGAAGTTCTTTCAGTTTGGTGAATAGAAGGTCACTTGCAAAAATTTTATCATTTTTCATACAAATATCCTGGGTATAAAGTAGCCTATGTCCTTCTCTAGGTCCCAGACTACATTTCTATAAAAAAAAAACGTATTTGTACTGACTCCATTCAAAACAGTTATTTGAAGATGGCTAATGAAATGACCGCGACTTATATAATGCAGTTCGTATGTTCGAACTCATATGGGCGCTTTTCTTTGACTTAATTATTTCATCATCACTGCTCACAAAACGGTGAAGGAAAACATCACGGGGAAACCGTCATTTCCAGGAACCAAAAATTCGATGATACGCGGATTACAACCACGTGGGGTATAAATCCACCACGTGGGCCCTGTGCGGATTGGTAGATGGCAAATGTTCCTCTTAAAGAGAGGAGGCTTTTGTTTCAGCAGTGGGAACGTTATAGGCTGCTGCGTTATTTACTTAAAGAGGTCAGGTTCAGGTAATTATCCCAACCACAAACAACGATAAAAACTTCTTAAAACATCTGTAACATTATCCATATACAAGATATTACCTTATCGACAAAATATTCATAAAGCAGCGCTATCAAACTGCTTCAGACGGCTAAAGTAGATTTTCTTTTATGAAATTTTGAGACCGGTATTGAAATTGCCCAGGATAAATACCGATAGCCCGGGCCGGATCACATCAGGTCCTTATACCGACATTGGCACGACGATATACGATAGTATCCTTTGCCTTTCCGTTTAAAAGGGTGAATGCTGTCGTATATTATTATATGTATTACGAATTTTCTTAACAATGCTACTGATAATATCTTCTTAATATTATAAAGCTGAAGAGTTTGTTTGTTTGGTTGAACGCGCTAATCTCAGGAACTACTGGTCCGCATTGAAAAAAATATTTTTATGTTGGGTAGCTTATTTATTAAGGAAGGCTATGGGTTATATAAGATTACACTACAATTAAAAGGAGCGGAGCAGCAATGAAACATGGACGAAAACTGGCAGGCAATTCGATGCGACGGGAAGGGTCAGGGGAGCAAAAATTTGACGCGGACGAAGTCGCTGGCAAAAGCTAGTCTGTTTATATAGATAAACAACTATTTTGTTTTGTTTGCAGAAATAAGTGGCAATGCCACGCATAGTGTCATTATTTATTGATGCTTTAGCAAACGCATTAGCGTTCACTTACCAAAATCTATTTAGGAATATTGTTTCGGACGTAGAGAATAGCACCTTACCATTACTTCCCGTGGGTGTCGTAAGAGGCGACTAAGGGACTTACTAGAGAATGGGCAACAGTGTTCTCGACGCATTTTACTACCATAATGCGATCGCCAACCCGCCTGCCAAGCGTGGCGATTATGGAAAACCTTCCAAATTTGGGGAGGCCTATATCCAGCAGTGGGCGTCCTTCGGCTGTATTGATGAAGATGATAATTTTAGAATATTTATGTCTTGGAACAATATCTTAATGATTCATCATCACCATCTGCCTAGCTTTTTCCCAACTATATAAGGTGTATCTATTCATACCCGAAATATTTTAAGAGGTACACCTGTAGGTGGTAAAGAAGCTATAGAAGCAAAAAGAAAATTTTTATCTAAGCGTTTTTGAATTTTCGTAATTATTATAATTTTAAAAATGCTTGAGACGTTTTGCATAAAACCTTTACTCCAAATTCTATGAATGGCCCGCCTGACACTGCGAGGGCGGCGACCGGACGACACGAGCATGGCCGCGGTGTCTTGGGCCGTAAAAAATAAGAAGGAGCCAGTATTTCTCATGTGCGTCAAATTATTTATAAATATTAAATTTAGAAAAAAATACATTTAAAAAAAATTTTGTTCGTTGCTATAGCTTCTTTACCACCTACAGGTGTACCTCTTAAAATATTTCGTGTATGAATAGATACACCTTATATTGGGGTCGGCTTCCAGTCTAACCGGATGCAGCTGAGTACCAGTATTGAACATGGAGCGACTGACATCTTAATGGTTATGGCAAATATTTGATAGTTGGGTTCTTCTCTATCACGACATCACCACCGTTATTAACCATGAAGATACCACACGATCAGCAACACAGACGAAAATGAGATTAAGTAGGTAATAATTTATGGTGGATAATAGTCAGACAATGGTATCGGAAGACCACGCAGACCAAGGTATAAAACGGTGGAACCGTATATTCAGCTGTTGGTGAAAGAAGGCTGCCAATGATGGTCATCATGAATGAGGAAAATTCAACCGTGTGGAACACAATCAACTTGTTTTTTGTCAGCTTCTACATCAACTCAAGCGAACAATGCATCGTACTGACGATACAAAAAATTCAGCATCACGCAGCGTTCACCGTGTGATTAGCATATATACAACGTCGTGAGACATAAATTGTCGGGCATTTGCCCATCAGACACAACACCTGTCTAGTCGAAGGTCCCCCTTTTCTATGAAGGAGGAGTGAACTTGACAACCTGTTCCTTATACTACTATAGACTACAAGCATTAGCCTATATATCACAGATGGGATTGGAACAGTACATCCCTCTCTATGAAACTTCAGAAGCTTGCATTAGAACTCATACATGTAATAAACCACTTTACTAATATCTTCTTCGGCTTCAGAACGCATTTCGGTAACAACTTCGTCACAGCTTCCCAACTTTGTTTTGAGTTGGTGGCAAATGTTTAACCCAATATTTCCTGAATATTGGAAAAGCGTTGGCTTATATTGTGCAATATTTGGAGGCGTAGGTCCAACCTTTGATGTTATTCGATTTAGTTGGAAAAGTAGTCAGCCAAGGACTCGAACTTGACGATGAACAATGGAAGTTTGTAATCAATAGTACATCCATAGTCATCATGCTGACCTTTTAGATTATTCATAACCTCACTACCTTCAAATAAATCACAAAGTTCGAATTTAAAGTACAGTCACGAGCACTAATATTTAACAGCGCAGCAAGTGGCGCCTTCTAATTTTGTTACGAAGTTACTGGAATCACCGAAAAGGTTGTGTAAGAGTGAGACTAGCTAGTGAGTCACTCTATCAGAACTTCGTTTCAATGGTTGGTCGTGGCTGCCTGATTTTGTACATTTATTGTTTTGTCTAAGGTCTGATGACGTATGATGTCAGAGCCGCTGTCATATCACGTTCACGACGTACTACTATAGGTACTCCGGCACAATTCTGATGATAGTGGATCTGCCACGATACAAAAAACGATGACCACTTCTTTTATATTTATACGCTTAGCAAAACGCAAAAAATAATGATTAGTTTGAGTAAGACCTATTTTATTAAAATAGTATCAAATTCAAAATACTATGTTCATAAGAACATAAAATTACAATTAGTGAAGTTTAAGAAAACGATATTCTTTTAAGAATATTATATGTATATTAGTGGCTGTGACCATACATTTTGTGGCAGGTACTTAAATGCATGAAATGCATGTGTACTGATTCCAGTTATAGAACATATTCCGACGATATGAAGCCTAAAGTGCAGAGGACTACTGTCTTCCGAAACGTTCCACCAACATTTGTCGCCAAGAAAACACCTACCTCTACAGCTTGAATGTTATTATGCAAAACAGTGCCAATCCTAGCTGGAAACCACAAGAGGCAAGCATCCTTCGTCTCAAGTATTTGCAAACTCATCTACAAGCAACTAGGTTTCTCCGCTGAAGTTTACGAAAACAAACAATATAAAATGTTCTAACAACAGTGCTGATTTTGGCAGAGACTATGTACATGGTTTGATTACCAAGACAATCTAGTAGTGTTATTCTCTGAACATCTTCAAAATTCGAAAAGAATCGGGGAGTGTATCCGAAGTAGGAACTTTTGAATTGAGTGCGGTCCTTTGAGTGAGGTTCGAAGTAAATGTTTCCGAATAGTACTACTGTTCATCGAATGGATTTAAATTTATGTTCTGGTTTAGTTATCAGGGCTCAATATTTCATTAGTGGTCGGATTCCATCCCACTAATTAAAATTATATTTATTATGACCGCCTGCATCGTGATTTTAGCTAGCATGGTTAGCTTTATTCATAATACAGTGATTTATCCATTACCCGTACGAGGTAATTTCACTGGCATATTGTATGAATAGACCATATAAAACGTCTGTTAAGTATTCTATAGGCCTATTCCTTTATGCAAAGGGACCATCAAAGTCGTTAGTACTTCATTATTGAAAGCCAAAGTGGATCTTTGTGCGAAGAACCTTGACATTACCCACTTAAGAATGTTGAATTTAGACAAAGGTCAATGTGCTGATATTGAAGTTTATTAAGTAGCTGTATGTTTATTATGTATTTATCTCTCTTCTTTCTTTCTATATTTGGTTGTTATAACAGCTTTATCGTTAATAATTTTGTTTTACCCATTTCTGGATATAGCTCTTTTAAATTGCTTATTGCATCCAATTTTTCTATAGGATCTTTAGTAAATCGTTTGCTTATCTGGCTTCAAGACTACCAATTTTACTTTACGGTTTATCATCTCATTAAAGGGGAGACGAGACCTCCCTACACTATGTGTTTTAAAACATACGGCAGTAACTTTTTCTTTTGATAGGTAATCACATAGCTATACAATCTCTCTAGTTAGGGGACCATGTTTGATAATATGATAAGAGGTATCAAAAATAATCATTGGTTACTTACTTCTAACGCTCCCGACAGTGATGCCCATATCATGAGCAGCAGCGTCACCACCACTAGCGCATACCCGAACTTAATAAACGCCATCAAACTCTGAAACAATAGGAAACATTGTTAGAATTATATCAAAATAATTTCTTTGTAGTCAGAAATAAACAGGTAACAATCTTGATTTTTATAGTAATTGGTATGATGAATTAGTTAAGTTCTCTGATATTGTTTCAGCTTTTCTTTTCAGAGTAGTTAAATAGGACACGTTGAACACATCTCATTTCTAAAATATGATTAATGTATAAACCTGCACCCTAATTGCGAAACGCACAATTTATCAGAATCTGAATGGGATTGAAGATTATTTCTAAACCATTGCGTCATTTGTTCGAATAAACTGTCGGCTCAGCAACGTAAATAACGCAATGAATGTTGTTTAACTATGAATATTAAACCAATTCCTACCGATAAAAAGTTCCGCAATTACCCCTCTGTTTGTAAAAACCTACCCATAGAAGTAAATTCAGTTATCATTTGAATATTGAAGACAAATGAAATACGAAGTTTAGTCTACGACGATATTAATAGCATTATATTATTATAGAAGACCAAAAACTATGATCGTGTATGTATCATGTGAGAATAACTAGCATATAATGATATAAGGCGGTTACTAAAACACGTATTTAGCGTAGCGTACCAAACAATGACACATCCATTTAAGTTAATATCTAGGTACTTAGAGCTTGAGGTTAGGGAGCAAACAGTAGCTATACAATACTAACTATATATATACCGTATTCAATAAAACATTGGGTACCATTACAGTAGGTAACATCATTGTTAGAAATAAATACAGTTCTCAATAAAATATTCCAATCAAAAAATTACGTGTAGCAAATCTTGCGAAATTAACATTTTCATTACAATCACGTCTTCAGATACACCTGTGTACCCAAACCCGTAGCAGACTACATACGGTACTTACTCACCCACTTAGTTAAAATTCTCTCAAAATTGACGTAGGTAATTCTCGGGAGGCGTAATGTAGGTATGGGAATCAGTTGTGATGTGGAAGATGGATATACGTGGTATACCTTGTATTATGGTTGTCAAAATAACGTATGGTTTAGGCTAAATTTAATTTGATTTCATTGTAATTTGATATAGATCGTGTTGCTTTTATTTCCGAAGATAATAATGTATACATGTGAGTTTTAATTAATGTTATAATATAAAAAGAAAATTACAAGTTTCTATATAGTCAATGCTTTCACATAAAGCTTTCCAATGTCGAGAGTTTCAGTCACATCTGAACTCAGAGTACAGAAAATGTGTTAAAGATTTTTTCAAATTCAAAGGATTGATAATATAATTTTAAGGAAAAAGTACGTAACAAAAGTGTAAAAGTTTTTGTAGAGTTTGAATTGATGTGGTAGAAAACAACATAGCAGGATAATTAAAAACAATCATTGCATTATAGATAATGAATTAATTAAACGAACCCACAATACGAACGTATACGTGTCTGCTGAACTACTAAAGCGAGAGAATTTAATGGAAATGTAGTCAAATAAAAACCGCCAATAAGCCCGTCATTGTGCTTAAAACATTGCTTGCATTCATTTTGAATTAAATAATGGAGCAATTTATGGTGATGTCATGATTCCCCTGCCTTTATCCCAATTTATTTGGGGTCGTCGCAATACATATCCTCTTCCATACCACTCTAATAATAGGCATGATCTTTGTAGTCACCCTCTTCTTCTTTGTCTTCACTTCTTTCTCTTCTTCGTATCAATTTTCACAAACTTCATTTATCGTTTATTTGGTCTTCACATACCCTTCTTAATTCTCAAAAATCCTCATGAGATTTTCCTCAATTTGTAGTGATGTTGAAGAGTTTATCTCAACTGAGATTGAATAAGACTTTTTAACTTTGTTTCTGGGTGACGAGCGCAATCCAATGGCACGTCAGATACGTGCTAGGCAGACGTGACTTAAATACAGTAACGTTTTGCAGTTGTGTTAGGCACTAGATGTTACAGTCTTACATATGGCAGATGGGGTACAATAATTTCATTAGTACCAGCTTATTTTTGTGTACAGACGCCAGCACATAAAGCTATTACAATCTGTCAAATTTCTTTAATAGGTTTTCAACTTTATTGTTAAGTATTAGGTTCAAGATTGATTGGCAAAATTTGGCAGTTTCAGGTAGCTTGATGTGCTGTATGTAAATATATAATTTCAAAATTAAATCGCTTTAAAATGAAATTACAATGAATCGAAGTTCGTTATTTTAAGAAAGACAAAATAATATTCATACCAAATATAATATTAAGTGGGGCTAAACAAAGTATCGTTATATCAAACATAACGATGTTTGGAAAGTCACAAATGCATTGGATTGACATACCTATATGATATACTAGCTTCTGCCCGCGACTTCGTCCGCGTCAAATGTTTGCTCCCCTGACCCTTCCCGTCGCATCGATTTGCCTTCTAGTTTTCGTCCACTTTTCGTTGCTCGCTCCTTTTGAGTTATAGTGAGTCAACCTTAAAAGATAGACATGTGCTCTCGCGGACTTTTTTTTAGAACTTTTTAAAAGAAACAATTCCGTCATACATGATTTTTGCGTTACTTTAACCGTTTACGCAGCGCACGCAACGGAAACTCTCAAAAGGAATAAATTTTCCCCGTTTTTGCAACATTTTTCATTACTGCTCCGCTCCTCTTAGTTGTAGCGTAATGTTATATAGCCTATAGCCTTTCTCGATAAATAAGCTACCCAACACAAAAAGAATTTTTCAATTCGGACCAGTAGTTCCTGAGATTAGAGCGTTCAATCAAACAAACAAACAAACAAACAAACAAACTCTTCAGCTTTATAATATTAGTATAGATTAACTTCCGAAAAGCCTAATGTCAATTCTGTTGAAATTCATTGTAGAAATACAAGACGCTTAAGAAACGATTGCCAATTGGCTAAGAAATCAAAGAAAAGTGACTGATTGATTGTATTACATATGGAAAAAAATATATTCTCTAAAGCATTTTAAAATTTCGATATCAAACCAATTCATTTTATTCTAAAATAGACAAATTGACTCAACACACGTAAACAAAATTCCGTCAAGAAATAAAACACCCGAAATTATTTTATCGTCACAATACTTCTCAAAATACGCGACTCCTCCCTTAAGGATACCCCAAGGGAGAAACGGTTTGATAAAGCTTAAGTTCAACAATCAGAGCAGCGCTTAAATATAAATTAAACCTCTCCAGTATCTACATAATATATTCAGATCTCCGTTAATAGCAGTGAGTGTGGAGCCAAGCTGGAATGAGACGCAGCTGGTATCGATCCACCAGATTTTATGAATAACAAGGTTATACTCGAGATAAGTCGCCATGTTAAACGGCTTCGAGATATTGCTGGCGTCTACTCTTTATTTATTTGTCTCCTTATGAGACAGTAACAATGGTATATTATCTCCTATCCCCCAGGGCTTATTATTAACCTTAGGATTTTGTAACATCTTGATTTAAAAAGAGTCCTTCGAGTTTCTTGTCAACTCTTCTCAATTGAAATCTACATTTTGGAATTTGTCAACAAGCTTTAACTTTCTGACTAAATGGTTTGTTGCAATAAATACTTTGAGTTTGAATTTATATCAGTTATATAGGTTGGTTATGAATAAATAATATACCTGGAATACAGAGTTCAAGGTATATCGACGTGTAAATATGAATTCAGCACATGATTCTAGATCCTAGCGTAGAAATGGTTCGATGGTTATCAAAAATAAAAATCTGCTATTTCATAGAAAAGTGTTAAGCCTACGCGGTCAAAATGTATGGAACAACATTTATTTTAAATAAGCAATGAAAAATGTCGACGTCTTTAGTTCAGGATCATGTATTACCAAATACATGTTATCAAGTTACGCGTCAATGTCCCCGCCAACCGTATTTGCTTTCTACTCGTTCTCCAGTCTTATTTCTAATCAAATCATAGTCTGGAAAGCTAACAAGAATAGAAAATGTCTCTACCTACTGAACATTTTTCTGACCATATAGGATTCATATGAGCATATGGCTCAAATTCTTATTTCATAAGTGCCTATAATTTAATTATAGGCGCTGTCAAACACCTAAGTAAATTCCCATAACCTGACAGGGAACGTTCATGTAGCTATACATTAAGCAAACCACAAGAGACATGCCTGTACTACATCACACGCTATGACTATAAACCACGGGCACTTGGGACCAAACTGATAATGCATCCATTACGCCCATTTCTCACCATCCCCTATAGAGAGACGAATAATATTTTAATACATCCCCGGACCTTTTATTGATCTTATTTCGAGGGAAGAGTACCCCCTCGGCACATTTTTCTTTCTTATTATAACTGAAAAGAACCTCTTTGTTACCAAAAAAGGTTTTTACATGACCAAGATAATCTGGGATTTAAAGATTTCTGAGAAGGTTTCAATGTGGAGGAAGATAATGGAGATGTAAATGATGCTGTCTGAAGCAAAAATGTAAGGACTGAGGTTTTGAAATTGGACGGTTTTTTTAAGATTCAAGAAAAATGCAAGATTAGTATTTAGGTAGGCAACTTAGAACCTAAAAGTTCTACGGGTAGAGAGACGAATATCTCTTCAATATTGAAGATAAAGAGCTCACGCCAAAAATCATACAAAAATCAGTAATAACAATTTTGCCTTGAAATTCTAAAATTCCCTTTACGCCAACACAAATTGGGGTGCAAATATCTGGGGTGACATTTTGTCCCCCGGCTACCTAATATTGCACCACGAGTTCCAATGAAATATACGGTTCACAGAAAATATTTCAATACGATGGTATCTGACACGACCGCGGTAGCCTGGCAAGAAAAAAAAAAACATTGGAGCTACAACCGTTTGGGAGTGGTTTTGACAGATATTCAGGCGAATTGAATATAAAACCGAACGAAAGAATAAATATTGAAGGGCTTGTAGCTAAGCAATACCAACTGCACGGGTCGATCTATAGGTTAAGCTACGTTTGCCGCGGTTGATCCGTGGATGGGTCGAAGTCGTTCCGGGTCGTCAGAATACCGAAATTCTCCTAAAGTTTCAACTAAATTGAATCAGATTTACCAGCAAAGGATTTGCATTCAAGCATTTTGTTCCATATTCATGAAGCATACAGTTATGTACTCGTATATCCAAACCCACTTCGTCAACATGTAGCTGCATATTCGATATCCTGTATGAATAATTTCCTGCACATTTTCCAAAATAAGCAACTTTCATTTGGAATTCCACGTGCATATGCCTTATTTCCGTCAACAGGCGACCAATTGTACGCCGGGCAAGAAATTTTGTTATGTACACAGTACAGGAAATAACAATTTCCAACCGTTTTCGTTCGACATACGGTTGAGAATCGCATGTGAAATTAGTATTTTCCAATGCGGGCAACACGATTCAATATAGTTATTTGTTGTGGAAATGGAGGCATGCGCTGCGGTCGCCATATTTTCCATTTCCCGGTGGAATGTTGGAAAACATTACTCGTGTGTTAAAAATTACCACTGATTCTAGCCAAGTCCAGTTACCCTGGACAATATATGGGTCACGTTACAGACTGCCGGGAAATACTATGTAGAATTTTAATGCTACTGCCTGAGTTATAGGTACTAATGTTCTGGTAGTCGGTTAAAGTGAGGTAGTTTAAAAGTCGTAAGTTCAGTCGTTTATTTTAAGTACCGTTTTTGAAATTGGTGTTGTGCATGGCTTTGTCCGTGAGAAAAATCTGCAGGTGCTTAAACTATTACGTTTACCACCAAACAAGATTTTATTTTGATCGGGTTGAAACCACCAGTTTTTGAATTACGAATTACCCATTTCATACATATTGCCAAAGAGTGACAGTTATAATCTGGAATGACGGAAAATAATTCAAGTTGTCACTCTGTCTGTTTGATAGTTCAAAAGTATAATGAAAATGATTAAACACGGAGTCTAGACGTACAAATTAGAACACACTGTAGAGTAATCTTAAATAGGAATATTTAATAAATACCTAAGTGGGTAAAAATATATGTCCACAAAACAACTTTATCCTGTGCTGACCAAATTTAATTTAGACGCAGCGTTTGCTGGCGTCAGAAGAGAGTAACTTTATTTCCCGATGTTGAGTTTCCAATTTTCTCTAAGACAACAAACACAAAATAACATCACGCTTGTATTTCCCAATGGAGTAGGCAGTGGGATATAGTATGCTCAGATTTTTTCAGCTAAGAAATCCTATGCAAGAATTTTGGTGGCTAGCGTATGGCATTTAACGGGACATAAATCCAGAGACCGAGCTGCCACTGAGAATGTTTTTATGACAAAATGACTTGTGAATCTCATGCAGGGCATTCCTTGCGGACAAGTTTTGTAAGGAGACGTTTATGCAAAGATTCAAATAAAGAATCAGTCAAGTTTGCTTAGCCTATTCCCAACCGTACTGAAATTGGCTTCGTGTTATTGAATGCAGGTAAATTCTAGTATTTTACATGGACCCATGGCCTATCAAATCTCCACAACACAACCTAGTTACTGATTAATATGATACCCCATGGTAAGATTGGTTGTCAGACTTTCTGGCTTCTAACTACCTGTAACGACCGTCAAAGATCCACAAACGACAGTCGGAACCAGCGGCTTAACATGCTTTAAAAAGCACGGAGTTGTTTCGGTTTATAAAGATGGTCACCCATCCACAAAAAGACCGCGGCAAGCGAGGCTTAACCTTATAGCTCCACTCATGCGGCGATTTTTACTTAGCCACGAGCCCGCTAGCCCCTCCTTTGTTACCACAAACAATATTAACTACTAATGTACTAGCAAACTAAATCACTGAGCTACATAACAATAAATATAAAGAGCTATAGGTCGAGCCAACTAAAACCGAGCCTAAAACACTAAAACCATCATCGTGAGCACTTACCATGTTTCTCAGAGTAAGTGCACTCTTCCATAAATCGCATGCATTAGGGTCGCTCAAAGACGGTCGCTTATAACAAACACTTGCACTCTTGAACAAATCAATCTATTTGATTCTGCAATGAAAAGTATTATTTGCTTGGTGGTTATTGTTGTAAGCTGATATAGACAGGGACGTAAAAATATCGTGGCCGGTTTTTATCGCGCACTCGATTTTTAACTCTCTTATTACTTCAAGCGAAAAAATTCCACCGCGATATTATTACGACCGTGTGTGCGTCGACTGTAGGGATAAGTTCACGTTTGCCATATACTATGGCGAGCAAATCGGAATAGCTATGATTTTTAATAATTAATTTCAAGTCACTATCATTAATTTAAAATGAATTTAACGACCAATTCCAAATTTAAAATGTAAACAATAAAAATAAAAAATATCTATCCACAAATATATGCTTCAGTCAGAAACTAAATAATATAAAAGTATAATTTTATTTATTAATATTGTAGTATTATGTCAAATATCAAAATTGAATAACTGATAGGATTTATTTAGATTATTAGATTAATTTCAATATTTATCTTTAATAAATCTGCGACTTCACTATTTATAATATTTATTATTGTGTTCGAAATACAAAACTCGTTTTCAATTTCTTCCATTTCTCGGAAAATCCAGATAATGCCAGAGGGAAATAATTAAAATACGGATATTAATCAAGGAACTTAATCATTGTTTGAAATTGTAAAATTACAATTTACAATAATGATTTAGTTTTTAATGTTAATGAATTTCTGGAATAATTATTTTAATCTTATATTCAATTTTTAAAACATTTTAAAAGAAACTTTACTACTATAGGTAAGCACCAAATTATAGCCTCCACTACCTACATTTAATGTTTTCTTCAAAGATAATTCAATGGGTGGTAAAGAAACTGGTAGTGGAGATATTTTTTTTTGTATTATTATCCGATAACATAAATTCACGCCTTGTTTCCCCGAAAGTTAGTTTAGTTATGCAGAGGTGTCCCTATAGAACACCTACATTAAGACCGTTATATTTACTACTCACGTAATAGGGGGCGAGCCTATTGCCATCAACCGGGCACAAATCCAGACTTCTGTTGCTCAGAAATTCCGGGTGGAAAAGCCTAATAACATTGCCCGATCCAGGAATCAAACCTAAGGACCTCATGCTCAACAAAAGCGCTTGCAACTACTAGACCAACGAGGAAGTTCGGTACTCATATCCAAAATAATTAATTCAATGCAGATTTCCGAGTGACCCGCAATCAACGCACAACATCCTTTTATTTATGTATATTTTAATAAACTACAGCATCCGTTAGGGGAGGCAGTGTAGTAATGAAACAAAGGATACATTTTTGTTACAAGTGCTATTTCATTACGTCTGTTTTGACTCAATTTACATAAAGAACAATGAGTTCTGTTAGTTATACTTTTTGTAGTTATTTTTGTCCGGAAATCAAATGCATATTTTGAACTGTAAATTTTATGTTTTATGTACTTCAGCTCATCCTGTCCCACTAGTGGACAAGACTCGTCTATTTTGCCTATCCGTCACTCAGCGGAGAGCTGTGCTATTTCATAATCGTCTTGCCTAGCCTTTTCCCAATTATATTAGCGTTAGCTTCCCGTCTAACCGGATGCAGTTGAATTCCGCTATTCACAACATCGAGAATAATGATTCCCCTTTTGATCTCATCTGCTCGATGTCCGTAGGTCACTGCAGGGATCCAGCAGAATATCAGCGTCCGGTATATTTACCTGACACATGCTGAGCTGGATTCCCATTTGGTGCCACTTTGAGACGCACACCGCACTTTTTACTCCACCGCACATTATTTTACTTTTGAATTATAATCAAATCAAATCAATTTATTTCGGGCTACAAAGACCCATAACATAAATACCTTACAGACTAACATACATACAAATAAAAAACAATTTAAAACTATTGTACACGAAGTGACGGCGTCGTGTTGCGCTGCGTGGTGTCGCGTAGCCTTCTGCGGAATCGCCGATACACGACACCCTTCGGCCAAAACTCTGTCTTGAGGTAGGTCTCGATTTGAAGAGTTGGAACTCGCACCACGAATGACTAAACTGACTGAATCTGTGTCACAAAGTGTTATCATTACTATATCATGTGTTCCTTTCTTTTTTTATCTTTGTATATTCGTATCTAGTTCGTTAATTTGTTATCCCAATCAATTATTGTTTCGTCGTGCTTTGTATGTTGTGTTGCGTCTTTTGTGTGCATCAAATAAACGTTCTATCTATCTATCTAATACCAGTATATTACATGGAGCGCCTGCCTACCTGACCCCCACAACCTAGTTACTGGGTAGCACGACAACTCTTGGTAAGACTGCTTGTCAGACTCTCGGGACGTCTGTGAAGGTTCCTTGAATAATAGCCGTGGATTAACGTGCTTTCTGAGGCAGGTCTTTGGACCAACCGCGACAAGCATAGCTTTTTTTTTTTTTTTTTTTTTTTCAGGATGGGAAGTCATCAAATGACTTCTCCCGCTCTGTCAGACTTTTACTGACTAAAACCCACCCGTGTTCCATCAGTTGCCCATGTGCCAGGGTCACGGTATCTCTTTCGAACAATCACGCGACCCCGGCAGGACAAGCATAGCTGCGGCTGTTATTATTTTACCGCAAGCCCCTCCTTTCATCTGCTTTTTCACAAACGTAGGCACTAAATAACCGTGGCCCTGGCACAGGCAACTGAAGGGGCACGGGTGGGTTTTAGTCAGTAATACAATAGTTGGACACGCCCTCTCGCTCCGCCAGAGTGGGAGCCGACAGTTGAGGATATCCTACCCAGAAAAAAGGCACTGAATTAATATTTGATTTATCTACCTACTTACTTAGTTACTCATTCAGACGTTAAAACACTTCTGCTGTAATATTTTATTTAAGTTATTAATAAAACAATTCAAACATGTGAGATCAACATTAAATATTCTACAAAGGCAGGGGTTCCTATCGCCAGCACCCTTTCGAAGAAATACCTTTACTCACACCTATCAGAACCTCACTTGGCGAGAAGGTGTGACCTATTCTTCACCTGAAACCACATCGACCCTCGTACTAGGAAATCACATTGTCTTATCTTACCTTTGTTTTCAGTAACATATAAATAAACAGTACGGGCCCAGGTGAATGTTACTGCCCTGACTCAGCCTAGGTACGCACGGGCGATTTTTCGACGCGACGGTTTTTAATCGCGCTCTAAATTTTGAACCCTCCAAGTTGAACCGACCATTGAGAATCCGGCAGAGTGCATTTCAGCACGTGAAAAGAACTGTTTGTTTTTAAACTTTCGACTCTAAGCAATTTACATAAGTGTGCCTATGGTACACCCACATTTAGCCCAGTTTTAGTCCCAGAATAAATTAATTGTTATTATAATTGTTACTTTTCTTTTTATCATGTATTTAATAGCTCAGCTTATATTTTAATAAGGAATGTACAGACACCAGCACATCGAGCTACTACAATCTGTCAAATTTCTTTAATAGATTTTCAACTTTATCGCTAAAGCATTAGGCTCAAGGTAGATTGGGAGAATTTGACAGTTTCGGGTACCTTGAAGTGCTGGCAGACGCCACGTACTTATCTAATATTTTACTATTTTAATTATTATTGTGTATTTGTCTTAAATTAAATTAAAAAAAACTATCTATATGTCGTACAATCTAGGACCTACAGATTGGGAAAAGACTCTGGGTCTACACACAGATGTTTTGTGCAGGAGTCAGGACTTCACATTGCTTGTAAAAAGTTATTTATTAGTATTCCACAAAAATGACCGCGTTTGAAAAACCGCCTGTGGGTACGAGGGTCACGGTTCGTAGTTTGTTTTGTGCTACGGACCGTTTTCAACAAACAGGGTTATTCCGTTCAAAATTTCAATAGCCTGTATTTTTCGGAGCGAGCCGCCACTTCACTCATGTGTTGTAGTTACAAAAAGGGTGCTTCGGATACAGCAACATGGCGGAAATGTCGGCCTGCATTGTGCACTTTGTTCTTTTACCATGGACGTATGTACCTACCTACTAAAGGATTTGATGCTTGAATGCTGTTGGTTTAGAAAACTGTAGTGCTTTGAGAAGAAATGTGTGCTTTTGCAGTATAATAGTTTTCTTTTCTACACAAGAAAACTCAAACACAAATAGTGGAGACTTGTTCAACATGTTTACCATTTGCCAAGCCTTTTCCAAGTAAATTGGTGTCGGCTTCCAGTCTTACTGCCTGCAGCTGAGTTTCAGTATTTTACATGAAGCGACTGCCCCTACAACGCAGTAACTGGGTAATATGATACCGCTTGGTCAGATTGGTGGTCAGACTCTCGGACTTCTGACGACCCGTAACGACTGTCAAAAATCAACAAATGAGAGCCGAAATTAACGGCTTAACGTCGTTTCCGAGGCACGGAAGGGTCTTGGTATGTAAAAATGTGTCCATTCTACGCATTACAATAGACTAAATGAGAATGCCGCAAAAGAATACACTGCAATATGCAAAGGACAACAATACAGGCAATTACTGCTAAGTCAAGGGCACAATTATTTAATGAAAAATTGCAGTGCATAATAACACTAATAGAAGGTAGGTAACGTAAAGGATGTAACTATATTATTCTATTATTTAAACACGTACCTGTCATATCGCCGTATAGTTCGTACACTGAGCAATCGAGTTTGTAACACTAATATGTTTTTGTTTAAACACTACACGAATAAGGTCCTCAATTGGTCTGTATTTAAAAAAAATGTGTCCATGTGCTGCGATATCAATAAGAATTGTAAATCGATTTCCAGTGATATCGCGGCACATGACATTTACTTGACTAGTTTCTGCTATAACTTCGACGTGACGAATTTAATCCACTTTTTGTATCGAGATGATGTCCTAAAACTTCCTGTCATTTCGCTGTTGTTTACATGGCAAGTGGCGTATGAATTTGGTTAGGGAAGGTACCATAACTGAGAAGTGCAAAGAAAATAACCAACTTAAAAAAAAAATACTCAAAAAGTGACAAATGACTTTAATTTCAGAAGTCGATGGCAAAAATCTAAAATACCAATAAAAATGTTCACTCTGTAGTGTTTTTTTTGGAGTTTGTTTTTTTGTAGAAATGCTGCTCTTCTTAATTGTATGTTCTTCATTTGATTTAAACTTAATAAGACCCATTTTTGGTAGGAATAAACTAAATGAACTCATTGAATTACTGTCTATAGTAAACTCAGTCATGACGCATTACAAGACAAGGAAATGAACCTATTACGGATCATTAAGTGCAATAGTAATCAGAATCACTGACCCACTTGTGATTGAACATTATGTCATTTGTTTGTGATTGTGTGTTGAATATTAATGACTTGAATGTATAGAAATTGATTCCTGATTGTCGGCCATAGCGGATTTTTTCTATGAAGTAAATTGCATGATTGTATTTTTTTTATTTGAGCTTGTGCGTAGTTAGGTTTTTTGTTGTTATTTTTATTTAGTTCTTATAAAAGGCGGATACGATGATACGACAGCTAAAAACTACGTATACCAAATGATTTCCCAGTCAGCGTACAAATATTTTTAAACGGATATAACCAATATTTTAGTCGCTATTAGAAAAGATTGACAAAACCTATATATTCGTTTAGTTTATTTAATTTTAGCAAAAAGTAACATTCGCTCGATTTTCTTCTATTATCTTGTAGTTGTAATTTTTTTGAACCATTTGCAAATTCCAAACGTGCCAATCACCTAATATGTATTTCAGGAGTTGTCGATTCACTCACAAATAAATTAACTGCTTTTGAATTGCCAGCAAAAATAATATTATTTAAAAGTGTCGATTCGTCCCAAATCGGGCGCATATATACATGCGAATCGAATAATAAGCCGTGTTTGTTGTATTATTGTCTGCACATTGTGTAGTCTACATAGAATGTACCTAATGTACCTATGCATACAATACTAACTTCAGTCAGTTTATATAAAGTAACTCTAAGTACCAGCCTGAACTGACTTTTCTGTTGAATAATCTTAAAGTGGCTTATGGTCGTTTTCTTCAAGCGTATTAATATTGATTAGGAATCGGTCCCCGAGGAAGTATACGTACTCGAAGCGGCTCTCACGCTAGGCTACTCACAATTAATCCTAAATAATTATCTTGTTCAAACATCAAGCAGATAAATCTTTATTTCACTTACTGAAACCTTAGATATCTACTTTTTTATTTTAGATTCAACATCATTTAAATTCAGCCATTACTTTCATTTAAATACACAGGTTGTTCTTATTCATTAAAAACTTTAAAGTTTTCTATTTTTAAATTTTTCGTAAATGAAATACTGCTGGCCACTTTTAATGGGCCATCAAAATATTAGACTGATGTATTAAATACTCTTTGAACGTAAAGTTTAATGGACAGGGAGGGGAGAGCATTTTCTTTGTTGTCTCGCTAGACAAAGAGGTTCTATTGATTCTTGCACCAGTCGAAAGACATTTGCATTTATTTGCGTTCCTTCTTTTTCCTTTGCTTTCTCGTCACGTGTTTATTTAAGAAGTACGTTACTCTGTTTCTATGTAGATGAAAAAAAAAATACACCGCTAATGGTTTCGATAAATTAATAATGTGTCTTAATTTTGCTGATGAATAAATTGTAAACTCAGAATCATCTACGTTCATTCAAGTGGTCCAATTCAAGTAAATTCATGTTTTTCAATTAAACATCCAAATTTTCAATTTAGCAGCAACAAAACCCTTGGAAACGGCCATAAAACACACGCGGACTAATTAGTCCCGAAACTCGGAAGACCCACTACGAAAACAGTAGTCCATCCGTCCAAATCAATTCAATTAATCCTTTAATTTAATTAAACCAGTTAAAATACGTAGTTGACGAAGCCAAGGTCTAAATGAAGCCAGTGAAGGCTTCGCTAAATCCGGATTAGGACGTTGCAAACGGAAATTAGGTCGTTCCGAAGACTGCGACATCGATTTCGTTTCAAATCATGTTCATGTGTTTGTCTTTTTTTTTTCTCTTAGTAGGTTATTGATAATGGGTGTCTGGTTTTCTCATCGGTTTTTTTAGTATCTGATGTTAGATAGAACCCTGTTTTCCATAACACGATATAGGTATTTAGGTACGTAATTATAAATTAAAGTTGATTACCGTTCCTGCCTGTGAGAAAGCGTCGTTCTTTGCAACTACACAACGGATTTTGATACGGTTTTTTCCATATTTTAGAGAATACATTTCGGAAAGTTGATGTGGATAATATATAGTATTAAACTTGCATATATAGTTTAAAGGAAATGCAATGTTTTGTCTGTCTTTGGCTTGCTAATCTTTATACATATTACTAGCTGAGCGTACAGACGTTGTCCCGATACCTAGAACTCGATAGCAGCGCCACCTACCGGGTCTAATAGTGAATCTAAACCATCCAGGGTGCCACCCAAACACATACAAAAAAAAAACATTCAAATCGGTCCAGCCGTTTAGGAGGAGTTCAGTGACATAGACACGTACAATAGAATTATATCTGTAACGGGCAAATTGAGAAGTCCGGGCACTATTAATAATGGCCGGTCTGTATTCATAATGCTCGACTCAATTGGGCATTGTGATTAAAACAGCATGATTAATCACTTTTCCCGGTCATTATGAATAATGCCGATGCTCTTGGGCAAAGTAATAATATAGGTGAACTGTAGTGTTTTTGTTTATTAAATGAAATTTAACTTACAAATTTTCATGAAAAGTTAGTAAAAAGTAAACTATTGAACGTAGTATTTAAAAAATAAACAGTTCAAAATGTAATAACATCAGTAGTTACCCACTTTTATTTTGATAAAAATATTACTTTAGATCAATAGTTTAAAAATTTGTAAACTGAGAAAAATCAACTGAAATATCTAATAACTAAGGACTGTGCAAGAAAGTTATTAAGTTTAGAATTATTTGTTCTTGCAAGATCAGCTTTTATGACATTTTGAATCGCAAAGAATGATTGATTTCTTCCATTTACGTTTTGAATTGCAGTTACCACTACAGTTACAATGCTGGAAGCCTTGTCCGTCAAAATGAGAGTCTCTTCGAGCACATTCTCGAAGAGTAATATTAAATATTAACTTTTGGAACATTATCGAAATGAACTTTTCTTCACACACAGTGAACTCATTTCTGGAGTACAGTTGGTTTAAAAAACCGTGTTTAGTTCCTAGTCTGTAAAGGTTTTTTCTTTTTCGACAGATGTAATAATAGCAATTATATTACGACTATCCGGTTTGGCTCGATCTACACCTGGTATCCTTACTCGAACGGTTTGGCCTATTTCCGCAATAGGAAATTTTGCATTTGTACGCGCCATAATTTTTTCGGCTTGCTTATCAAGTGATACTTTAGCTGCGTTACGAGCCTTCCGAATTTCGTTTGATTTTGCGTTGAGTAAAGATGCAGCCTTTTTATTATCAGAATTTGCCTTTTCATTGCTCATATCGGCAGAAGGCTGTTGATCGACTGCTCGAGGGTTTTCATTTTTTATGTCTACACTCACAGTGGATTGCTGATTTCCTGGTAGACTATCGGCAGAATGTTGTTCCAGTTCAGGACGAGCCTCCTGAATTTTGCTCGATACTTCATTTATTAAAGATGCAGCGTTTATATCATCAGAATTTTCCTTATCATTGATCATATTATTACAAGTAGAATATTATTCATACTGCCCGGTCCAAGTGATAAATTCAAGCTATCTCAAACACTGACTTATTACATGGACCACGGGCCGTCGGGCATTATTAATAATGGCCGGTCAAAGTGATAAATTAATCACTTTGTCCGACGCTCTTGGGCATTATTAATAATGGCCGGTCCTTATTAATAATGCCCAGTTAATCACGTTGCCCGTAACATACATATATATAAAGATTCTACTGTACGTATGTACTGAACTCCTCCTAAACGGCTGGACCGATTTGAATGAATTTTGTTTGTATGCGTTTAGGTGGCACCCTGGATGGTTTAGATTCACTATTGGACCCGGTAGGCAGCGTTACTATGGAGTTCTAGGAAACAGGACAACTTCTGTACGGTAAGCTAATTTAATATAAAACTAAGCATAACTAGAACTAAGTATTACTTACAAATCAAATACGTTAGTCGTTACGTTACTGCTTCAGTGTTTAAAGAGTTTTCATCCAGAGTTCGTTGGGCGGCAAACACGGTACAGGTGTCTTTGAGAGGTAATTGTAAATTGCTTGAATTTACAGCCTAAAGACACCTGTAACACCAAGGGCACTGCTGATCCACTACACGAAGTTAAATTGCCTCATGTGCCTTGTAATCCTACCTACAAGTCAGACTTAAGCATAATGGCGAAATGTAGATATACTATAAGTATACCTCTGCCTTACTCTTAGGGAAATACAAGCGCGACGATAAGCGTTACGCCAGCTTAATTTATTGGGCATAGGAAATGGATTTGAATGACGTCATAAACGAGGGAAGACCAACAACATGCGTCATAGGTGTGTTAGGGACGCATCAATATGGACCTTTTATTTAAATCTCAATTTGGGTACAAAGTAAGCTGGTTTCAAATTAATAATTAAATACTTTTACCCTAAAACTACTAGGGCTACTTTACAATTCCCAGGACGCTTAACGTAATCTAACTTTCTTCAAGATCACGAACAAAACCCTATCCTTACTAAAAAGGCCAAGTAGCAATTTACAAAGAAAAAAAAAAAGATTCTAAAAAAGGTTGCACATTATGCGCAAAGTAGAGCAAAAAAAGAATTAGCTTAGTGTTCACGTGTCACCCTGACCCACAACTTTCAAGGCAACGAAAATTGTTTGCCAAGATTTACATCGTGCCTCCGCTTTTTCCAGCTTACGTATGAAGCCACGAAGCGCTTGAATCGCTGCAGAATATCTCACTTTACTCGACTTGGCGATTAAATTGGGTCACTTTACTCGAATCGGTGATAAAAATGGCGTGCTTGAGGTACTTTAACGCGTGATTTTGAGGTTTCTGCTGTGATTATGTTTGTTGAGAGGATTTTGAAAATTGGATTTTTTGGGTAACCTTTTGCGGGATTTAATCCAGTCTACACACAATGGCTGATATCCTAGACCCTACTTTACATTCCATTGCTGAGTTACTATTCCGCGTTGATGGAAATCTTGCATACGAATGAGCGATCGATGTTTATATAACTCTAGCTTTGGGCATTGTGTGCAGAAGTGATTTCAATAACACATTGCAATATTTTTGTGACGTTGAACTGTTTCGCTATTGGTCTATTCGTAATAGGAACGTTAGAGGAGGTAATAACGTTAGAATAGGCAATATGGCCGCACAATCACATTACATCCCCTTTATCCCGATGTTGCCCGACTTTAATAATAGACCTCGATATGATTACGGAATCAGTCATCCGCTTAATTAAACGAACATCCCACGCAGACAAAAAAAAAACGATTTATAGGATACCATTCCGTCTAAATTAGGTACTTAGCTTGACAGGCACTGGAAATGTACATTTAATGGTATTAAAATTAAATATTCATTAAGGAGTTCAATCAAGTTCTCTGTAATAGGACCAGTAGCCTCCTGCCAGGGTCGTGGATTTATTTGAAAGAGTTACCTTTGACATGGCACAGGCAACTGAAGGAACACGGGTGGGTTATAGTGTGTAGTGTGTTATAGGGTGTAATTTATCTATAATATGTATGTATTTAGAAATATATAAGTATGTTTGACAGTTGTCTAGTACCCATAACACAAGCTCTGCTTAGCTTGGGACTAGATGGCGTTGTGTGATAGTTGTGGAATATTATTATTATTATTATATATGTTAACATAATCTCGGGATTCTGGGATCCCGGTCTTTTGGAAGTCGTACGAGGGGCCGAAGCCAACTCGCAGAGGCCGCTTAGACAATTTAGATGGAGTGAGGCACCAACCGACGATTATCCCTGTATACACTGTGCAAGTGCATCCAAGGACAACCTCCGTTTGGTGTTGGACTATTGCAGGATATGGAAACTAAGATGTTGGTCTATGTATATGGATGGCTAAAATGGACTGGTAACCAAGAACTATGGAAGGCCTATGGCCCCTGCCGCATCAATGTTTTCTAAATACACGGATTAAATGGCAGGGGGTGACTTGCACACTCAATAATGGGCCCCCGGAAACCGCCGCTGGCACATAGTGACGCAGCGACAAGGGGGCAACACTTCCTGAGGTGCTTGAGAAGTGGAGAGGTATTCCACGGCTTTCAGAACTATCCCAGAGCCCGGAAGATGGTCAAGTCCCTACGAGCACTTACTGGAATATTTCCTTTCCCCGAGCACGTTTGCTCTTGCGAATCTCCACTCAAGCCAGCCAATAAAGGCAAGAATGAGGTGGGAGCTCTGAACCTCTTGAGTGTTCACTCCAGCCGGCCAATAAAGGCAAGCCAGAGATGAGGAACAAGAATTCTCCCGGGAGATAGGGTCCGTGGGGTCGCTACTGCCCAACAGCACGCCACATGCTGCCCTGCGGGTTTATTATTATTATTATTATAGTGAGTAAAAATCGCCCTTCCGCAAAACCAAAGCGAGAGACGTCATTTTGATGATTTACCAAGGATAAAAAAGGAGCAGTAGCGTACAATCAATTTTCTGCACAATTTTTGAATGAGATTTCTTATTCAGAAACCCAATTTTTTTTTTTTTGTGTAGAAAATCAGCAAATGACGTCTCCCGCTCTGGGTGGAGCGGAAGGGCGTGTCAGACTTTTACTGACTAAAACCCACCCGTGTTCCTTCAGTTGCCCATGTGCCAGGGCCACGGTATCTCTTTCGAACGAATCTCACGACCCTGGCAGATTCAAAAAGCCATTGACGTGACTTTTTTTTAAGGTAGCGCGGTAAGTATAACAAAACAAATAAAATCCAGGATAAGTATATGATTAATGTATGTATTATATTGTTTGGTATACTACTGATATAGTAGAGAATACGTGCAATTTCGTCTTTCCTTCTTCCTTCAAATCCATCCAAAGGATGTCTTTAAAAGATCGCTTCTAGCGATAAGACCGGGCGGTAACCTATGTAAACCCATTCTACATTTTTATACGTAATTCACATGGTGTAGACAATTAAATTGTATTATAGTGTATCCTAGATTCTTTCTCAAAAATCTGAACCCAATATATCAGCCAGTGATGTTAACGTTAACACAAGTGATTACCCCGGCTTTGTCCATAGCTTCCTCTCTTTTCGCCCTAATCCTCGGGTTTCTGCCAAAGCCCAATTGATCCCCACTAAATAGGTACCGAAACACAATGTGATAGGTTCCGTATGGCTCCGTATTACGAGTACTGTCTATGTTACAACAGATTTTATTTGGGCCAAAGAATAAGATGGATTTTCCTCGTGATCTTGTTTTGGTTTGAAATTATTTTTGTGGTATTTTATTTCGGGGTTCATAGGTCCTTGACGTATAAATAGGGTGTCCATGTCGTAAGGGTGAAAGCTTTGATTGATTTATTTTCGTAGCGTTCAGATTTACAGGTACGCCTTGTTGCCCGAAAGGTTGGGAAGCGGTGCACTAATAGTACCTACTCCCAGAATTAACTTTAAGTGCCATGTAATATGGACTTTTAGGCAAATTTGGGGCGGCTTATTCCTATCAACCAGGCACTAATTCTGACTGCGGGCTGCTACTGAGAACTTTCAAATGGGAAAACCCAAGGACACTGTCCAGCATTATGTTCAGCAGTAGCGCTTGCCACCACCAGACCAATGAGGCAATCAGTAGATCTACTAGTATCTAGTGGTTCGGAAAAAGTACGCACTATAAACTTCGCAGATTTATCGATACCTACGCTTTTTATTTTATTCAAGTATTCATTGGACAGTACCTAATTTGCTAACTGAACCAAAAAGGTTGGCAAAATAAAGTTCGAATCAAATTAATTACATCACTAATTAGGTTCATTGAACGATTTAATTGAGTAAGTTATTAGCCCTATCAATCAATGGATTGATCTGATGTTATTAACCTTTTAATAACCTATACCATTTTCATTATTCAGCTGTAAAACACAGTTTCATTAATGGACAAACTGTTTAATTATTAAAATATTGATTAATTGCTGTTTTAAGTAGTTATATAGACTCGTACTTAATTAAAAACAGATGGAAAAAGAAATAACAAAATGAATTCGAGACTCGAGTGTAGTAGGTACAATTTTGAAAAAATCTGGTTGCTGTTTTTTGACAACAACCTGTACATACAAATTCAATCCTTCGAATTACTGCATAGGTAGGTACCCAATTTGACCTATGTCACGCGAATTTACCATTACCGTTAATAAAATTTGGGAAACCTACAATACCTGCCGTACTAAACCTATTTTAACGACTTATGTACAACTTTGTGAATTATAAACGGTAAAGTTCAAATAAAGTGGGTCAAGTTTGACTTTCCCGCAAACGCGGAAGGTAATTTTGGTGTTCAATAGATTTTTTCCGTCGTCCCCACTCGAATGTGAACCAATTCCGAATCAAAGCGAGCACGGCACATTGGAAACTGAACTTTATTTTTTTGTTCCTTAAGTATTGTTTTGTACTTTATTGGGCTGTAAGTTAGAGCTGGGATTTTATTCCATTAGGATGTTAGTTAACAATCTATTAAATGTTGTTTGGCTAACTTTGTAGGGACTTTGAGGTCGGGGTTGGTTGGCCAATATGTTTTCGAAACATGTACCCGATTTATCACTTGGTCCAATCAGGACAGGAATACGGTAGCCCAGTTTTCTCGCAACAATATACTCGGAGTATTGTCCAGGGACTCTAAAGGAAACACTCGTAGATTGTCACTAGTTATTTACTTTAGAAGCGCGTGGAAAAAATTTCATTGTAATACTGAAGAGCAGTGGTGGGCTAGGTAACGTTTTTTCAACCCAGCATTCAAAATGGTGAAGGAAAACACCGTGAAGAAATTGCCATGTGCTGGAACCATACATTCGTAAAGATGTGGCATCTACCATTCCGCACTGGGCCCGCATGGTTGGTTACGACCAACTCCTTATAACATCAGCTGCCAGGGAAAGTCTCGTCACATTCGATCTAGGCGTTTCGAAGACTAGCTGGCACAAACACAGACGGACAGAAATTAAAAGCATTTAGTAAATTGACTCTTTTGACAATACTAACGGACACATCAACTTAACTTATTTGAAAGGTTTTTTCAGATGTTTACTTTTATCTACGATGCTGCAAATGTATTTATTTTTTAATCGTTTTTTCAAGCGCTTCTAAGAAAATCTTTAGCGCGATACTAAAAAGTGTCCAATATTTTAAATCAATTGACATGCTCCCTGAGTGCCCAATTTCACCCAAATCCGTTCACCAGTTACAGTATGACTGAGTAACATACCTACATACAAAGTAACGAACATCCAACATTTCACGTAGGATACTTCCCTGACTGTTATTTCTACCAGCCTCAGTTTTAATTAAAGACAAATTAAATGACTTGGTAATTACTTTCTGTTTAACTTTGTCTCTTCTTTGTTGACACCCGAAAAACTTCGGATCTCTTGTTGAATGCAGATCGTGTTACATTTAATTAAAAGCGTATTATTGTAGGCACGTAGGGTATAATAGATACAGTTTAATTAGCCATCGCCATGATGTTTTTCTTTTCTAGCCGTGATAGCAAGTATTAGCAAGGTTCCGTACGGTGCCGGACGTAAAATAGCACCATTCCATTTCATCCAGAGAATGGGCAGCAGTGTTCTCTACGCATTTCACCATCATACTAACCCACCTACCAAGCGTGGCGAAAATTGTAGCCGAAAGACGTTCATTTCTTGACATAGGGATCCCCGATATATTAGTCAGATGTCGTAATCGCCACGCATAGCAGGCGGATTAGCGATCGCAATATGATGAAGAGAACGCTGTTGCCCATTCTTCAGTGAGTCCCTTGGTCGCCTTTTAGGACACCCACGGCAAGAAATGGGTGCTATTCTTAACTACTGGCACCACTCGGAATAACTTATCATACTTCCTACAAAAAAACCTTACGAAGTCAAGACACCATGTTTTAATTTATTTCTCCAACTGTAGAAACTTTCAAACAAACGGGACGAATTATTGCGAACAATTATTATCGCTGTAACTCCTGACATTTCATTTAAGGGCCCTTCGTTAACGAATCATTTTAATATGATTACAAATTGTGCGAAATTTGTTGTAGCCATTGATAAAGTTTGTTCGGACATGGAATTATTATTAGGATTCTGGGTTATAACTGTCAAAATATCGTGTCGTATCTGGACAAAGTTAACTGTTTCTGAATGTTTGTTTTGTTTTTGACAACTGGGGAAGGTTCTTACTAAGAAGTATCGTATTACTCGACTCCGGTAAGAATTGAAATCAAGTCCAACTCAAGATAGTCAGAAAGATGAACCTAATTGCTTATTTCAAAGCATAGTATGCACCTATATGGAGAAGAACGAGCAACAAACTTCATGGACACTATAAAATCAAAATAAGGTTACAAAAAGTTGGTAACATCATTTATGTTGAAATTATCAATGTGAGAATGATGTAAAACACGTGCACACTTAAAGCGTCCGTAATTAACACGATAACTGCCATGGTTAAAATCAGAAAAAGTAAAAAAAAATACTTACTGTTATTTCACTTTAAATCGATTGTTTATTCCATACATTCATTATTTATTCCGAAAACATGGCCGCCAGGCAGCAACGACATGTTCAGATTTTGTATGTGTTGTCGGTCATATAGTCCGATAAGGCTTGAATGGAATAAAAAGTGTCGGACACATAGTCCGACATGGCACGTGTTAAAACAAAACTAAAACAGCAGTACAAGAATGAAAATAAGCCGTGGCAGGTTAAAGATGACCAGTCCCTACTGACGGCGCCCGTTCACGAGCAAGACGTATGGATGAGCATCTTTCAGTACAAACATTTTGAAGGTAACTTATTGATTCAATTTAGTTAGGAAAAGGCTGGGTTAGATGATGGAGGTACATTACTATAGATACGTTTATCCTTTTACAGGTACACATTTGCATAATTTCAAGTTAGATCATTTTGGCTTCGTATCGTATGAAACAAGAATTTTCTTTCAGAATGATGTTCATAGCCCTTTCCCAACTATACTGGGGTTGGTTTCCAGATTATCCAAACATAGCTGAATAGTAGTATTTTACATAGAGCGACGGCCGATCTGATCTCCTCAACCCGGTTACAACTGAGTAATACGATAACCTTTGCCTGTCAGACTTTCAGGCTTCTGACCAGGGATGTTAGGGAGCTCCGTAACCGTAACCGAAACTATCGGATATCCGATATAAAAAAATATCCGTAACCGTAACCGAATCCGAAATAAAAGTTTCGGATAATATCGGATTTGTTATTACATTTTTATTTTAGGTAGATTAGATAACACTCAAAATATATTTATAATCATTTTTATTTTAAATAGCTGCAATAATTACTCACAGACTAATTGTAATTCCTACCAAATAGTGACAAATAAATAAAACCATTTTATTAGCTATTTGTATTTTACTTTTGAAATTCCTTAAAAAATGAATATCCGTAACCGAAATTATCCGAAACTAACGGATAATCCGAAATAATTTCATATCCGTATCCGGTATAATAATCATTCCTACATACGTAACTAATCCGTATCCGAAATTTCATATCCATAACATCCCTACTTCTGACGACCCGTAAAGACTGTCAAACGCCCACAAATGACAGTTGGGACTAATTAGTTTACGACACGAAAAACAAAAAGGTCATAGTTTGTCTTTTTAACATGTTAACTCCCATGTCCGACACTTTTTGTTCCATTCAGGCCTTGTTGGTCTATATGACCGACAACATATACAAAATCTGAACATTTCTTTGCTGCCTGGCGGCCATGTTTTTGGAATAAGTAAATAATATATTTATTGGATAAATAATTTATTTAAATTGAAATAACACTCAGTATTTTTTATGACTTTTTCTGATTTTAACCATGGTAGTTAACGTGTTAATGTCCACTTATGAAAATGTCATGGCAATTCTTGCCTACCCATTATAGTAGCATGCACTTGCATGCAAAGACCATGACATATCATTACTAGACATAACAATGCATAACCATATGTTGCTACCTACTACGAAATTATTTCGAGACAATTACAGTTTAATGACACCGCATTGTGAGAAAAAAACCTAAACAAAACAGGCAATATTTAAATTGCTGTCATTTGCAAAGTCAGCACTGTGCAAATTATGCTAGCGAGTGCTCGTTTGGACGAAAATTACTTAGGTACCTAGGTAATGTTATTTTATAATTGTGTAGTTTTTGCGGACTTTAGCAAAAGAACCGCCAACTGCTTTAGAGATGAGCTATGCTACGTGTTACACATGCCTTTTCATCGACCCACTACAATATAAGGTGTATCTATTCATACACCAAATATTTTAAGGGGTACACCTGTAGCTGGGAAAGAAGCAATAGCAACGAAAAAAAAATTTTTCTAAGGGTTTTTTTTAAATTTAATATTTATGAATTATTTGACGCACATAAGAAATACTGGCTCCTTCTGATTTTTTACGGCCCGAGACACCGCGGCCATGCTCGTGCCGTCCGGTCATCACCCTCGCAGCGTCAGGTGGGCCATTCATAGAATTTGGAGTAAAGGTTTTATGCAAAACATCTCAAGTAGTTTTAAAATTATAATAATTACGAAAATTCAAAAACGCTTACATTTTCTTTTTGCTTCTATAGCTTCTTTACCACCTACAGGTATACCCCTTAAAATATTTCGTGTATGAATAGATACACCTTATATAAACCTCTACCTATTTTTGTCATATTTAGGTTTACAGGAATTTTACACACATAGGTTACAGTCACATTAGTCTGTAAGCATAGCCTAATACAATAATTAGCCACAGGCCTTCTCTAGGTGATAGAGGGGTGGGCCGTAATCTACCACGCGGGCCCAGTGTGGGTCGGTGGACGTCATGTGTCTTTTTATTTTTGTTTCTACGACATGCCTACTTCACGATGTTTTCCTTTACCGTTTTGAGAGCAGTGATGATAAAATAATTTACACAAAGTAAAGTGCCTTTCGAGGTTCGAACCTCGTAAGTCGCGGCCGTTACCACTGGGCGACCAATGCTCCCAATAACTATTGAAAGGCTAAATTAATTAAATATTAAGTTCATCGTCATAAGTAGATAGAAAATAAAGTGGAATAAGGTTGACTGACCGAGAATACCCTGTGGCATTAAGGGGAACCGTCAGGGTCAGCAACCCTTTAAGTTCGTATTATTATGTGAACTTAAACGGGTGAATGACAGATTGGTTCCATTGAATGACTTTTTCATGAATTAATCATCCATCACAAATGGGATTAAACGAACTTAGAAAGTTGTATTGATGATTTGAATGATTATATTACTGTAAAGTCATATATTTGTAACGGTCGTGAATCATATTTCTATCAAAATACAACCTGACACTAATCTGCTAAATGCAAACAAATTAAAATAATTTGAATTTTGTGGGCTACCTTGCATCCCTCTTAAGTCCGGTTTCGTATAGTGGTATGAGAAACTTTGAGTAATATTTCATGTACAAGTGAATGTATCTCAAAACGGTGAAGGAACGGAACGGAACGATGTGTATTGTATTGTATTGAAAACATCGTGAGGAAACCAGCATGTCTTAGAATCAAAAATTCGAAGACATGTGACATCTACCAACCCGGAGTGGGTGGTGGATTATCCACCACCCACTCCCTCTCACCGAGAGGAGGCCTGTTTCCCAGCAGTGGGAACATTATAGGCTAATGATGATGAACTTAGAAAGTAGTACTGATGATTTGAATGATTATATTTTGTAAAGTCATATATTTGTGACGGTCGTGAATCATATTTTAATAAATATACAACCTGACACTATTGTGCTAAAATGCAAAAAAATTAAGAAAATTTGTATTTTGCGGGCTACCTTAGAGACAGGTCCTTAAATCCGGCTTTGTATAGTGGTATGAGAAACTTTGAGTAATATTTCATGTACAAGTGAATGTATCTCAAAACGGTGAAGAAAAGCATCGTGAGGAAACCAGCATGTCTTAGAATCAAAAATTCGAAGACATGTGACATCTACCAACCCACACTGGGCCCGCGTGGTGGATTATGGCCCACTCCCTCTCACCGAGAGGAGGCCTGTGTCCCAGCAGTGGGAACGTTAAGGCTGCTGATGTGTGTGTGATGTGAAGTGAATGTATTAAAATAAAAATAAAACTATCAAATGTATGGAACATATTGCATACCATCGTGGATCGGGGTGAGAACGGCTTACTGTGATAGACATGAGTCATACATTTTTATCACAGTTAGGGAGCAAAAATCGGGATCAAATGCGTGACTCAAGCTTATCACAGAGGCTGTACTCGTCCCGCATGTGTGTTCTATACTCATGTTTAAGACAAATAATTACAAAATAATCTTATCTTATAAATAAATAATATCGGTGCCCAAAAGTTTGCTCATGTCAAAAGTTCTAAACTGCAATTGCACTGCCCGAGAAGGTAATAAAATAGGCAAGAAGCCTTGGAAAGTTAAAAAGTCCGCCTTCGTATGTATTTCATGTACAAGTGAATGTATTAAAATAAAAAAAAACAGTCAAATGTATGTACCATATTGCATACTACTGTGATAGGCTAGAGTCACACTTTTTATCACAGTTTAGGAGATAAAACCGTGATAAAATGCGTGACTCAAGCCTATCACAGAGGCCATACTCGCCCCGCATGTGTGTTTTATACTCATGTTTTTGGGCATATTAAACACAACAAACAAACAAACACAAACATATCATTTTTTTATCTATACAAACAAATAAAATTGGGGTGTCTGTTTGTAATATTAAGATAACCACTTTTTACTAAGTGTATATGGATGTATACACGGTACATACATATACCAAAACAACATTTTTTACAATTTTTGTCTGTCTGTCTGTTTGTTCCCGCTAATCTCTGAAATGGCTGGACCGATTTTGACGGGACTTTCACTGGCAGATAGCTGATGTAACAAGGAGTAACTTAGGCTACTTTTATTTTAGAAAAATACCTGCGTTAATTTCCGACATCTACGCGGGCGAAGCCGCGGGCAAAAGCTAGTTAATAAATAATATTGGTGCCCAAAAGTGAGCCCACAAATAAACTCTTTAGCTTATGTCAAAAGTTCAAAACTGCAAATGCACTGCCCGAGAAGGCAATAAAATAGGCAAGAAGACTTGGGAACTTGAAAAGTCCCTCTACGTACGTGATGTGAGCGCCGCAAAGCGTTCGGAAAATGTAAAATGTATGAAGATACGAATGAAACACGATATTATATTCCGTGAAGTTATTTCATTTCTAGTTGCAAAAGAAAGGTTTTGAATAGAAAGCCTTTGTAGAACACGATTTTTAAAGTTACTTGCTATCATACAAACTACTGCACGTAAAGTTGTGTTTTGTTACTTGTAGTTGGCTTAACAAATGTGTGTGTGTATGATTCTGTAGGTATTCCTACTAATATTATAAAGAAAGTTTATATGTTTGGATGTTTTTTCACGCAAAAACGATGGAACGGATTAGATGACATTTGGCAAATAGATCGTTTATAACCTGGATGAACATATATGATAATTTTTATTCCGGATATACGTTCCCATGGATTAATTTCCGCCCTCGACGTGGTCGAAGCCACTGACAAAGCTAGTATTTAATAATCCAACGTATTATTACAGCTGTTAGGTGAAGTAAAAAGGAAATTTAAGGATATAAGAAATATCTTATTTATTTCGATTTAATTATTAACGGTATCGCAGGGTACATTCGGGCAAAACCTGCCGAAATTCATTGGAATAGCCCAAATAAATGAATTGCATCTGACTGAAGTCACCTCAGATTATGCTATTTAAAACATGTTGAATATTTTACGTGCACTGTAAGCCACATTGACCATTTATTTTTTTTATTATCCCGTCTTCATTTTACTTCGCCTGTTAATGTTTTTATTTAAGGCCAGCTTATAAATTTTGAATACTTAAATTATTTTTCCAGATAATTTAATACAATTTCTGATGAGCGAATGGTATTTAAAAAACGTTAAAACATATTTTCAATGTCATGTCAGCGACAATCAATGTCAAAAATTGATAAAAAATTATGAAAACTTGAGTTATGTTTGACAAATTCAAATTGATTCTTAAAAATACAGAAATTGCTTCTCTGGTAGCCATCCTTTGTGATACAAGCCTTAAAAATTCATTGATTCAGCTCACATCAGGATCGTTTACCTCAACATCCGCTCAATAAATTCCTCCGCCATTGATAGCTTCAGCTCTTCTATCATCTTTCAATAAGCGGCTCTTTTTATCACATGTCCGGACCGTCACGGATGTGCTCGATTCGTATCCGATATAATCGGGACACTGCACTGCAGCATCTTCGTTTCCGTGACACTGATCTGCTTGTAATGTTGCCATGCTTTACGAGTCCCAAGATTTTTTGTAGTGCTGAGTGATAAAAGTGCTTTAGTATCCTGCCTTGCTTTATTTTGTGTGGTCACAGGATTTTATTCGGGCACTTTTGCCGTAAATCAACTATACGCTTATAACTTTCTTGAACGGATTTGTGGGACGAATAAAGATATACATGTAAAAAAAATTAAGTTAAGTAAATTAAAGTCTAAACTTTTTCTTTCCACCACCTACAGATACGTTAAGGTCCCGGCATCAGTTGGCCGTAAAGATTATGTTACAATACGACAAAACACCTATTTCATCGCTTGCTGTAAATGTCGGCTTGCTGCAAGTAAATGTCTTTTGGGCCACATTTAACCCAAAAGATTTTTACAAAACTCATGGTAAACTCCCAAAATGAAGTTCATTCTAACATGCATCCGGCGTGCAAAGAAGAAGCACTTTTCACCATACACGTATCTTAACACAAAACGAATACATAGCCCGTACATTTTCCTCAGAAAATCAATGCATGAATAACTACTTACATTGAAACAGCCAGAAAAAAAGAACCTTTAAGGAAACTGAAGAACATTCCTCTTTCCATTCCTATCTTATATTATAACCCTCGTTCAACGTTTACCTTCATGAATACTGTATGTATTATCAGTAGAATATTATGAATAAGTCTTACGTTTACTATACAAAGTGCTTTCTGCTGATTGGCACTGAAGTTTTGACACTTTGTTGGACCCGCAAGTTATTTCTGTAGTTTGCAGAAGGTGGGCAGACCTTATAAAAATATACTTATAGACAAACAATATCTAAGTCGAACAGAAAACAAATTAGAAGAATTATCTATAATTTTTGGGATTTGCCCCTTAGGTCTATGTTCTAACTAAGACTAACAAGGTAATGTTCCTAACAATTGTTATTACAGTGCCACAGGGCACAACAAAGGTCTCTTAATAATATTTTCTACAAATAATGTTCAGTGACATAATTTATTATGTTCTAGTTACTGCGAATTATCATTAGAGTATTAAGATCACGTACTTATCTTCATAACGTTGTCAAATGTTATCTTAGACTCATTAATAGTGATAAATTGGAATATCTATGTTTGAATTTGTAACCCTACCGATTGAACACCCCCAGACACCACACTTCCCACGATCATCATCGTTTCAGCCAAAGGACGAACTGCTGGTTTTAGGCGGGGTTTGCCATAATCGCCACGCTTGGCAGCTAGGATGGCGATCGCAGTCTGGTTTTGAATAAAAAAATAATAGAGAACGCAACGTCCCATTCTCGAATAGCTCCCTTAGTCGCCTTCTACGACACCCACGGGAAGAAATAGGGTCGTGCTAATCTTTTAGTCCACACGGATTAGTAAAACATATTAATTACTTAAGTAGTAAGATATTTTATATGCCGAAAATGCTACCATTGAACAAGCCCGAAAAACCTATTAACAAGCTTCAATGTTCCCTAAACACCATTATACTGATAGTAGTTTCGAACGATAGTTCATCGGGGTATAATTTAAATTTGACCTCTCAATGGCGCAGTCACCGATGGTTCGCTATTATAACTAATAAATTGGTTTTAAGCCTGCCACACACTTGATTTATCGACGAAAATATTGTAAAATGCGTTATAGCAAAGTTTTTGATGACACACTATGTTTGCATTAGAGATATTTATTAGATTTGGCAGTAATGGTACACACTGTTTAAGAACTTTGTCATTACGTAATGCAGAATATATTATATCTGAACTCATTGATAGGAGTCCTACAGGGTAAGAGGAATTTGTTTTTTTTTGTAGGACATCTCGTTGTTAACCTTAAACAGTTCTTACTACTTAAACGGATGGTGGTGGGAGTTCTAAAAAGTTACCTTTTTAGGCCTCCAGCCGAGGCTTATTATACTTAAATAATAAAGCGAAAGCGCTAAGGGTTACCCCGAGGGGGGTACGAACCTCGCCTTAGGCAATCACTGGTGGGGGGACAGCAAGGGACTGGCTGGATCTGGGTTTAAATTATTTAGGGACTAATTTAAAGCTACAGGTGCAGCATCGCGGGCTGGCTCTTGCAAGGGTCGGGAGGGACTGTTAAGTCGGGGTCACGACGACGGACCTCGGTGGCGAGGTCGGTACGGTTTGTGTCTGTGTGTTTTTCTCACTGTACTGGTCTCTTTTCGACTCTCCTGGAGGAGAGTAGTGGGATCGTCAGGATCGGGAAGAACGTGCCGCGGACGGCGGACTTTACTTATACGGGAGGGGGTATAACTAGTAGGGTGGAGCGACAAAAAAAATTTTTGGTTGTGAGTGATCTAATAGTGAAAAATGTATGCCTTTTTGACTTAAATTAATCCATGCAAAATATTATTTGATTTGATTAACAGTAACAGCCTCCGCAAGGTCATTGAATTTTTGAAAAAAAAGAAAGATTTTAGATTCCAATTTGACGACATGTAAATGTGTGAAATTTTAATAAACTGACCAACTTTATTCCCAAAAATTTTTGCAGTTACAGTTTATTTTCGAAACATAACAAAAAGACTGCATAAACTTATGTTTATAATTTAAAATAAGAAAGTGAGGGCGCGCGGGAGGGTACGTAGTACCTAACTTTGGGTTTAGCGAAAGGAATATAAACTGCGATGATAGGGTTCCAGTCACATGAAGGCATTTCACAACATCATCTTATGGCAATCGGTTGGGATGGTACCAATGTGAATACTGGCAAATATGGGGATTTTATTAGACTACATATTTGAAAAAAAGCTATTTGTTTACTCCACATGAGTGAACATAATTTGAGACACTTCGCTGGTTTGCGAGAATAGGGATGTAATTCACAATTCTGTCAAATTGAATACTGTACGCCAAACGACGATAAATCTATGATAATATCAAAAACAGAGATGCAACGCCGATTTGGAATCAACGTTCGTTAGTTCGCCGTTTCGAAATCGTTCGTTGCATCTCTGTTCACGACAAAATATGAAAGATTAATGATGGTTTGGCATACAGTATTCAGTTTGACAGAATTTTAAATTATGTCCTTATTCTCGCAAACCAGTGACTTGTTTTTTCATCTTGACTGAGGTACTTCGTGGCCTAAGTCTTACACTGGAACATTGGGGAAAGCAATTGAGACTTGTGAAAATTGCTTGTTAAAAAATAATCTGCGCATTGAAGGATAATTGATGGAAGATTTGAGTACAAATCAACAGAACTTGCACAAGATTGTCGCAGCGGTAGTTTCGGGCGATTTCCCAGAAGCTGTAGCTATCAGATCTCCAGGCAAAATGTCACATGCCCTTTGGCTCACACGTGCCAACCTACGATTGTATGTTACAACAAAGACACCATCAAAAAACTTGACAACTTTATCTACATTTGTAGTAAAAGTTTACTCACCATCTTGGTTCTATATAAAAAATATACCATCATGCAAAGATGGCACGCAACATCTTTTTAACATGATTAAAGCCTTCAGAGGACATAAAGGTTTTTGATCCTATCACAGATGACAGGAAGCACATTTGAGAACTGGCAGCTCGGCGCATATTTAAGGCACGCAGGATGCCTTAACCTTCAACACCTATAATGTTTGAAGTGCCGTCTATAAATTTCAATGCTTCAACATATATTGGATTAATAAATTGGCAGGGAATAATAACTGAACCACCGACTACAAAAAACTTGTCTGACTAAGAAATTCAGTCTATCGTTGCATCAAGTGGTGAGGATGAAGTGTTGATAATGGGGCTTCCATGCCATACTGAAACTGTTAAACGGGCTATAAAAGTGACGATGGAAGCTGCCACTTCTCAAAGTACAAAAAAGTCACGATTGGGTGTAATAAAAGCCAAAATGGAATCACGGAACATAATGCCAAAATTTGAGACTAAAAGAGATTTTCGTGCAAAATTGTATTTTTTAATAATAGTTTTTTTTTTAAATTTCGTGTTTTTGTGATAAATAAACATCTGAATTATATATTTTGTATTGTTTATTCACCAATTTACCGTTAAATTAAGTTTAATATTTGTCCTATCTGTACTAGACTATTTTCATTAAAATAAAAAAATTGAGGTCAGTGCGGAGGCAGAAGATAGTGATCAAATTGATTGAAAAAATGTTATCATTTCAACTTTAATATAAGGCACCAATCCCCCTCTATTACAAGAAAAAATCTCACAAAAATTTTTTTTTCATACTTTCATGCTCCACCCTAATAACTAGTTGCCGCGACAACCAGAGGGTTGCGGTGGGATGCGGCCCTATTGAAGCGCGTTTCATAAACTGATGGATAGTCGGGAGCTTGAGATCTAAGTGGAGATTGATATTCCGAACAAACCAAGGCGCGCCTGTGGCTTGACGGAGAATACGGTTCTGGAGGGTCTGCAACCTATGGATGAATCGGGGTTTAGCGTGTGCAAAGACTGCGCTTGCATAAGTCATAATGGGCCTGATACAAGCGGTGTAATTGCGCTTCTTACACTGAAGCGCCATTTTACTCCGCTTGTTCAGGACGCAATGGAGCCTACCAAGAGCGAAAGCGGCCCGCGAGCGGACCTGCTTTATGTGCTCAGAAAAGGTGAGGTGCTCACCGAGGATGACACCTAGATATTTGGCTCGCTTCTCCCAAGGGATCTGCTTGCCGAATATAGAGATGGGTCGCGGGGGGGGTGATTTCGTCGCAGTCGGGTGTAAAAGACCGCCTGATTTTTAGCGGGATTTACTTCGATTCGCCACTTTCTGAACCATTCGCCGAGCTCATCCACTGCGGTTTGGAGGTAGCGAACCAGCGCTTTGTCACTGTATCCCGAGAAGTAGATGGCAGTGTCGTCTGCGAACAGAGCTAACTGTGCCTTTCTACTTCTGGGGATATCGCTAGTGAACAGCGTGAAAATGAGGGGAGCTAATACAGAGCCTTGGAGGACTCCTGCACGGATCGGGTGAGGGGAGGATAGTGCCCCTTCGATGTGGTAGCGAAAGGTGGGGTTCACAAGAAAGTCTCGTAAGATGAGCACGAGACGGTCTGGCACTCCGAGTTGGTACAACTTATATAAGAAGCCGTTGTGCCAGACTTTGTCGAATGCTTTCGCTATATCGAAGAATGGAATTTCGTCAGAAGAAAGATCAGTTTATAGATACGCAAGTTGAAAACAATTCAAGTAATAAGAATTTTGACAATCCACTTGCCAAGCACAGTGATTATTACAATGTTACAGACACTACATAGAAAGCAAAAAACTGCAAATAGAAGAAGAAGAAGACCAGGAACGAAGTACCTATAAGGTCCTATTAAAAGAGATGCTAAAATGAAAAGACTTATACAAAAACTGCCAAAAGAGTTAGCATTGGAAAGAGTAGAATGGAAACAATTACCATTCTACTCTTTCCAATGCTAACTCTTTGCACTGATGTTTTGCATAGATGGACTTGAACACCTAACAACTACAGTGAATTTATTTTTCCGATTGTAGGTTTCTCTCCCTACAATATCGGTGGTGTGGGATTATTGCGTTGTGGCCAGTCTGCGGGATAGCCTCAGGTTTGTGGTTCTCTATTATGTGGCGTAGCTACACCTAGTCACTAGGGTAGGATTTATCGCTAAATAGCATCATGCGGTAAAAGTGGTTTCTATAAAATGACCGCTTAAATTTGCCATGGATAAATAATGAAATCAGATATTATTGCCGAGTTTTTCATAGTAATATATTTACGCTTGTGGTATTTGACCACAAGAGCTCGCTTAAACAAATGATTAACGATGATGCTATAAACACAAATTTTGGTTAGTACCACTTTTGGATATGATTTGTTTAGTATATATGTAGCTATGAAGAGTTATCTCGCAAGAACCTGGCGAATCATCATTCTTAAATAATATAATATTTTCTTTTTCTGACTCGAACGAAGTTAATTTATTTGTGGGTGTATCGACAATTCCAGAAATACGGCACGTACTGAATAAAACATTAAGGAAACACACTTATTTTATTACATAAAACACAAAACATGGCTGTTGTCTAATATGTATTTCTGGAATTGTCAGTTCGCCCACAAATAAATTAATATCGTGCAAACTCGCCTATGACGTATGATTTCATGTCCGTGTGGTGCCAAACGTAAAGATTAGCTCCATCAATGATGGGCAGCAGCGTTCTCTATGCACTTTATCACCATACTGCGATCGCCAACCCCCCTGCCAAGAGTGGCGATGATGGCAAAGCCCCTAAATTGGGGGAGGTCTATGTCCAGCAGTGGACGTCTTACAGCTGAAATGATGTAGTCGCCTTAAAATATTTTAAAGTGATGATTCGGCCATTTTGGTTAATTCTTACGAGTCGACTAGTTGAATAATAAGCCAGTATGACGCCTGAAACCATGTCTTTTTTTTGGCAACACTATTGAATGTGATTGGCTTTGAATAATGTGCTTAAAATGTAGCCTAAGTGACCTATTGTTTCTTGAATCATGCCGGATGATGACGATACCTTAGAAACAGATACTGCGCAATAAATAACAGGATTCTCATAACTGCATCAGAGATTAGTATTGAAATATATATGATACTATAGCTAAAACCATGAACATATCATTTTTAATAGTGCTCCTAAATCACAAACCAATCTCTAGACCATGTCATAAACTACCTGTCCGTTATTGTTGTTTGTTAAAAGGTGTGAAAATAAAACTGCACCGGTGCATCCTGTCGTTCAATTGAGTGCGGCTGCGCCTTGCCGCGCCAACCACATCAATTGGATGTAAGGACCTTGACATAACAGTACCCGTCATTATGTCTATCTATGTAGAAGTAATGACTAGAGTTGCACGTATCTTTACTAATATTATAAAGCTGAAGAGTTCGTTTGTTTGTTTGATTGAACGCGGTAATCTCAGGAATTACTGATCCGAATTGATTTTTTTTTGTGTTGAGTAGCCTGTTTATCGAGGAACGCTATAAGCTATATAACATTACGCTACAACCAAGAGGAGCGGAGCAGCAATGAAAAATATTGCAAAAACGGGGAAAATCGCACGGGCAGGCGATTCGATGCGACGGGAAGGGTCGGAGGAACATGAAATTTAACGCGGACGAAGTCGCGGGCAGAAGCTAGTTCATTTATATTTGTATAAATTATAGAAATTAATTTATTTTCTATCTTTAGCAATGTGACACTTAGAATAGTTGCCGAATTCTTCGATTTCGTTAACTAAAGCAATTAAAATTTAGTGACATACATTCAAAACTCACGCCTTTGTCCTATGGGGTCTATATTCATTACACACTCCTTTAACCTCGTTAAGGTTCATACACGCATGCCGTGCAAGTACTACTTCACCGGACCTTTCAGAAGAACATCACCAATAAGGTCACTATGTGTCCGCCTACAGCGCGTTATAGAATAAACATACTAAATATTAATATCCCATCAAAGACATAAATGTGAAAATGGGAGCCAAGTTCAGTATTTATTAATAACTAGTGATCGCCCATTGGTCGAAATTCGACCGTACTTCATTTGAATAGAAATACATTATTAAATGAATAAAAAATATGTAATAATAAATATAAAAAAATAATATGGATATTTGAAATTCAGTAACACTATAGACAAATTGTTGACGCTGCACTACTGTGGAGAGGGTTCGCTGGCGGGATGGTGATGGCCAGGACCAGGACGTAGGTGTAATGAGTAAAGCATACTTCTTCAGGACTCTCTTCTTTATTTTCTTAATACTTCTTAACTGCTGGATATGGAATGAATTATCACAGTGCTCTGTTTTTATAGAATTTTCTCTATTATTTTTAATTAATTATGACAGTTCAAAATGTCATAATTATAACCAGCCTGTACAATCTATGACCAGCCTGTACAATCGTAAGGCATACAATCTCTACAGTTTGCACACGACACTAAGTTTTGTATGGGAAACTTACTAATGCCATACTTGACACTCTCCATAAAACCACAAAAAAAAATTACCTATGGTTTTACTTGACATTCAGTAAGACTATAGACACAAAATATCTATGCATGTGTGTATTAAGCACACGGTAACGAATAGTAGTGTGTGTAACGTGTTATTTATTGAAAATAATGTATTTTTAAGCATAATTTTAAAAAAAATATTAGCATTTGTCACTTCTTCTCTGTATAAACTATAAGTGTGTGAAATTTCATACTCCTCCGTCCGCCCAATTTTCGTAAAAAGGGATCCAAAGTTTTCGTTTCACGTATTTTAATATATAGATAAGCGTGGTTGTCGACTGCGCCGACAAAAGAATTAAGATCTAAATGGGTGCCAAGTCTCGTAGAAATCCAGAATTATAATTGTAGTTTTCCCATACATGTTGTCTTATTTTATATCTTCTATGTTATATGCAAGTTACAATGTTATATTGCAAGATCAACATAATTATTTTACTCTTCAAAAAACTTGTTATGCTGATAAAATCTAGCCAAATCAAATGTTGGGTTTCAATTTACCTTTTTTGAAACAATTCGACTAATCCAAGTTACATTCATAAATAATAAAAAAATGTGGTAAAAGGCAAGATATTTAGTTTTGTTTGATTTTAGAATGCTGTATGTTCTCATAAATAAATATCAAGATAATTTATTAAGGGTTCAAAAGTGGGTCCAAATGCTTCATATACCTACCACACGACTGTTGCATCGCCAGTTCCTTTTTCTTCGGACTTGGCTTAACACGCTGCTGCGTGTCTAGATAATTGCCATTCATGGCAAAACTACAAATGTCGAAGTGTGCGTTAGCATCGTCCATGAACATTATTACAAACACGCCACGTATATTCTGTAACCGCACATTTGTAATCGATTTCCATTAGCACCCATAAAGAATGTATTACCTTATTAATTAGTGCAACAACCATCCTTCTATTGGAATTAAAAGAAGAGAATTTTGAAGGAAAGATAGAGATCACATTTAAACCAAGTTTACAACAGTTTCCAAATCCAAATGACTGCTGCAGTTCCTTTTTCAGTTTTGAAGTTAATCTTTACTGTACACCGCATGACAAAGAAAAAATCAAAAGTGATCCTTATGTGAACTCAGTACACAGCATTTTTCAATTAAATCATTCACAGATTAGTATGTATTTTGAATTGTCCAAGAGTCTCTCAGTCAGAAAGACGAAATACTTTGCAGTGCGACACTAAAGTTACTGGTTGATAAGTGTAAATATTATTAGGAAGGTCCTTAAAATAATTAAACTGCTGCAAAGAGTAGATAATTTTAGTCTTTGCTAGCAGAGGTTTCTATCACAAATACCACTAACGATCCAGTTGGTCCATGTAAAAGTGAAATAGATCGCTCTTTGAGGCTAGCGCTGTTGGAATTTCTGTCAGGGAAATACTCGTTATAATTTCGAACTAGTTTGTGGTGAGAACATTACTATCAAAAGGATGAAAACCACCATCGATGAAAATGTCGTTTTGGTAGTCTGAAATAGAGAATTATTTATTGCAGGGTCAGCCGAGCAGAGATGTCACTCAGCGGGTGTTTGCCTAGTGTTAACAGACAGATGTCGTAGACAACTCAAGCTAAGAAAACGCTAGGTGATATATATTTTTGAAGCATTCCAAGCAGATTGGCCGAAAAAGGCAGTATTGAAGACGATTGTAAGATCTTTTCCCAACAAAGGAAACAAGGTATTCTCTGAAATTGCTGTAGAAACTGCCTCAAAAGATGCCTCAAATCATACAGCTACTGCATTAAGTATTAAATCTTCCTTGCCTTCAATTTCTAATTCCTCTTCGCATGAAGACGCAAATCCTATTCAAAGTAACTTAGTTAAGAGATATATACCGTTCATAAGCCCGCTCTGAGAGTGTGACAGAATTTAGCATAAGATTAAAGACTCAAAGCGCAGAGTTTAGCCGAGCTGAGAGACTCAATAGTACTTTATGAAGTCTAATACTGTGTCTTAAGACTGTATCTTTAAACGTTGTATATATTCTGTCTTCATTTCATAATCTTAAACACAGTTATTCTTGATGGTGTTAGTAATTTTAGCTTAATATTTTAGGTTTAGTACCTTCAGTGAATCAGTAAGTACAAAAAAGTAGTAGGACATTCATCCATACATAAATTAAGGACAATGTCTTCATTAGACCGAAACCATTACTGTTGAGAACGCACACTATACAAACATGGTCACGGTCTAAATTGCCTTCCTCAGTGAAATTCTATTTACAACAGGAAAATAAGCAAACTTACTAGGCATACCAGGAGCCCATAACTTCTAGGTGGCTAGAAAATGAATGGCTGCTAACGAAGGAATTCTCTTTAAGGAAACATTTCTACGTGTACACTCGTTATTATCTACGGCAGGAACTGAAAGGCCGCTCATTTTCTCCAACCGAAATTACCAAGAGTGACGACATGGAGGTAATTTACGAGTATTAGAGCTAGTTCAGCCTTTTGGGATGTTGGGGTTAGGTCCTAATGGCCGACATGAGGAGGATCCTATTTACGGTACGGTAGGCTCCGTTTACTCAGCTTAAAGATTGGACTTAAGGAAGATTGCCTAAGTCTGACAGGGATACGCTTTAAGAATAAAAACGATCTAGCGAAAACAATTTCTTATACTAATAATTTATTTTTCAGATCAAAAGATTTACTGCATAAAACTGGAGGCTCTGCACGTTGCGCCTCATGAATACTGTTTTCATTCATAAAAAAATATTCATGCATCCCATTATGGAAATTCCTCATTTTAAAAACAAGATTCAAATGTTTCAGAGTGGTTAACAGTGCAAACTGCAATGCTTTTAATCTAACCTAAATAGATCACAAAGAAGTTACATTACTTAATCAGAAGCATAGGATATCATCTCTTTGAAATTTTCGAGATTTCATACTTTTTTACAAGAATATGTGAGGTTCTAAAATCGCAGTAATGTATTAGGCTGTGGCTGGCTGCCAGGACGTTTACGAGCATAACCTCTTATTCCGTTGGCGGGTAAACAAACTGCGTATATTACAGGTAAGATTATTTCATTCCCCACGCAGAACGAACCTCGCATTGCCGAAATAACGACCGTCCATCACATTACAGAGGAAATAAAGTACCCAAATGAGCCCAAATCTGTCAGAAAATAATGCCTAATTAACATAGCTCATTGTTAAAAGTATTCTCAAACAATTCTTTCATTATCATTATTATTATCAACAGCCTATAATGTTCCCACTGCTGGGACACAGGCCTCCTCTCGGTGGGAGGGAGTGGGCCATAATCCACCACGCGGGCCCAGTGCGGGTTGGTAGATGTCACATGTCTTCGAATCTTTGGTTCTAAGACATGCCGGTTTCCTCACGATGTTTTCCTTCACCGTTTTGAGAGCAGTGGCGATGAAATAATTTACACAAAGTAAAGCGCCTGCTTGGGTTTGAACTCACGACCTACTACTCGTAAGTCGCGGTCGTTACCACTGGGCCACCACTGCTCCTCAACAATTCTTTCAAAGCAATGAATTCAAGTCCAACCAGAATTTTGTGTAATGGTTCAAGGAGTGCGATAAAAATGATTTATAAGATGGTAATTAGGGACAAGTAAACGGTTAACTTCGTCATTAAAGGGAAGTGTACCCGCGAAGGCAGTAAGGTTGTATTATTTTCATGCTTCGCTTTTAACGAGCCGAGGTTTAAGCGATGTCAAAGTTAAGTGCAGCGCTTGAAAGCGCGTTTGCTACTGTTTATTTTAACACGTTCTTATTTCAATGCAAGTGGTTCATTTGGTTGCTTAGATTGTTTTCTTATAGGATGTCTTTAGCATTGTGGTCAATATTTAGATTTATAATATTTACAGTGATATGGACTTCACCCTAATCTTTCTTTAAGCATATTCTTGTTGCTGTCAAAACATTAACAGATACCTAACAAAATTTCATTCTACTAGTAATTAGTATTTACAAGTTGCTTCTTATTTTAAACGCTATAAGATACTGAAATTCTTGACTATCTCTTATCCTTATATAGTATATTGTATTGGCAGTTTAATGCTATAAATTCAAAACAGCTCATTAGGGGATACAATTTATAAACTAATTACATTCTTAAACATCTTTTGTCGACATGTCGTTTATTTCACTAATCAAACCAGAATCTTAAAGAACGTTAACTTTAATCAAAGTCAATGCCAAGATGTAACCTGTTGGATACATAAGAGGCAATATGCGCTGCCTGTTATATATTAGCTTTCAGTGGCATGTTTCATGTTCAACATCTTCAATAAATTCTTAATTATTATTGACTTGAGTGACTTGTGTAATTGCTTAATTATAAGCAAATGTTTGAGGGAAAACTGTGTGTGTGAGCTTTCTTGTTGCTAAGATTATGTGTTTATGTACTTTATTATAATTATATTTTCATTCATTCATCTCTTCTTCATCTAATCTAAATTATAAAGGTGCCACAGTGTGTTAATTGATTCGACGACCAATATTTTTTCATTTAATACCTTATTTGTTTAGTTTTTCCTACACTGTACTACTACACTACTATGATCGTACACTGTATTAAGACTACGATCTCAAGTAGGATCAGTGCGGCAAATTAGTGTCAACTATTCGCACAGGGTCAAAGATAATCGTTTTCAGGTCTCTAGCATCATCATTTACGCCTAGAAACTACTAGGAAAAAATATATACAATACTTTTCAAGCCATTCAAATTCCTATCCATGACTCAACTGCATCTATTGCAACTATTTCTATAATCCTAACGGAAATTAATATCTGTATTTCGTATAATTGCAAGTCTTGTCGTTATTATTTTATTCATATTTATACCCCCATTATGTTTTTAATATTTATCTCCGATCTTTACCTGTAATTACTATACTTCAAAGGGACTTTGCAATATGTGCATATATTGTAGCTATATTAGGACATGTGACCGGTTCATTGCATAACATCAAGTCGTTTTCTTCCATCGCCTTTATATCTTGCTGTTGACAAACAGCTGAGTGACTTGTATTTATTTGTGTGTTATTTTACTAGTTTAGCGTGGAATTTATTTAACAATTTTCCTTATTTACTGAGTCATCTCACCTATGATTGGTTTGGAATAGAAGTAGCAATAATTAGTCTTAAATTATGTTATGGAATAATTTTATGTGTTCTTTGAAACCAATACACTGCATTGTAGTCTTTGGTACGGTTAAAATGAGTAAAAAGTTCCTCGTCCCGATTTTTTGTGGATATCAACAGAAATATAAAAGCGAGGTCTAATTAAAAATGCTTAGTAAAATATTAAGCGTCTTTAATTAGGACTCTTCTTCAGCTTTGGAATTCTCTGGAAAGTCAGCAATTTCTATATTCATTAGTAAAAATAACATTTTAATCTTAGAACTTCCTTATTTGTTCTTAGCTACCAGCGAACCAACCCTCGCCCTGCGGTGATTTTTCATCAAATTCGAACGTTGAAGTTCGGAACAAATAAATGTTTATACAAAGATTTTATTGTTCTTGTTGATAGCTTGAACATTTGCTGTTTATGGAAATTCACGACGTGTTCTGGTACACAGTATAAATTGCTGGTAATTATATTGAGAGATGAAGAGAGCACGCGAGGTTCCCTGGGGACTATGAAGAGAACGAATGAACACTTCTTTATGAATGATAAAAATGTTGATTAAAGAAGTTGACTACTTGAATAAGAAAATGCTAATAACGATGAAGCTTCTATAGAAGGTATGCAAATATTATTTAACTTAATACATCACGCCTTGTTTCCCCGTAGGGCTGGGAGAGTTAATAGGGGGCGAGTCTATTGCCACCAACAGGGAACAAATCCAGACTCGACTGCAACTCAGAAATTACAGAAAGAAAAATTTAATAATACTTTGCCCGACCTGGGAATCGAACTCAACACCAAATTTTCAGCAGTAGCACTTGCGACCATTAGACGAACGAGACAGTAGAACTTTGAAATAGAGGTATATGGTCATTAAGTACTAATTCAACAGACACAAGATCTAATTTAGCCTATTTCGTTAAATCTAAAGAAAGAAATTCAATATACCCTTTATAATGATGAACTGAAATTGTAAAGCTATGTTGTTTATTACGAGAAACATGCTTTGGCTATAATATTATGAGAGAAACATGACGACATATACAGAAGAATCGCTAAGGGAACAAGAATGAAGCATAATGAAAATTGCTGAATTATTATATAATTTAATAGACATCTTTATTGAGGGCTTGGTATAGGGATTTCCTACGGACATTATTGTGCCTTTCAATAGTTGATTTAAAAACAAGCTCTAAGAAATGTGATATCGTATTGTAGGTTTTCTCAGGGTAGGATTCTCTACCCTCTTACAATTTTATCATCATTATAATGTACATTTTTACACTACATTTCGCATTTACACAAAATTGAGCAGCTCAGCCAACCGTATATTCAACCAAATCTTTCGAACCCACCAATAATTTTAGTCGCAGAGTTATTTTACAGAAAATATTACAGGTAATATCCAATAATGTTTGCGTCAATAAACATTTAGCGGACACCAATATTATTGTCGATACATTACTACAGCTTAATTTAAACTGGCCGTTGGAGAATTAAGGTCAATTTATAGGGGTCGCCGTTACTGTAGGGGAGAGGCAAAGGTTAAACCATCTTAATTTAGATTACTTTACTTTAGACTTGGCGAGCTTCTACGGAGGTCAGGGTGTAATACCCTTCGATATTTTTACCATATGGTATCATCCTAACTTATATTATAAAGAGAAAAGATTTAATGTTTTGGTTTGTTACGCATTCACGCTAAGCCCGCTGACCAGGGCCAAACTCTTAATTTTAATTCCATTGATATTGGAATTTTGACACTTCGTATTCTTGAGTTCGACGCTAGCGCCAAAATATGTTTAAAATTGGGTGTCCATTTTGGAGAACTAAGTGAAATCGAGATCGGGCGTTGTTGTTGTTCCAATGTTGACACTATTGTTTTCAAGAATACCGGAGCACGTGTATGCAAAATTAATATTGGAATCGTATTGGCTTTAGATTGGAATTAAAATTAGATTGAAGAGTAAGCCCCCAGATTTGGATGAAATTTGGCACATGCGTAGACTATAGGATGCCTGAGTTAGGATATAAGATACTTTTATCCCGATATTCCTACAGGATCGTGACTTATACGGGGCGCAGCTAGTATCAAATATTTTGATAGGTTGACTCGCCCTATATGTTTATATTTAAATCGTATTATAAAGTTGTACATAGTTAGTTAGATAGTACAATATGTCGTCTAGCAAATGGAAGTAAGATTGAAACAGTTGTTAGCGTGCCCACAAAAGTAGATACTTCTATTGATTCAAAAGTATTTACTGAAGTCGGACAGCAAGACAATGACCTAGAAATGCGAATATTTTGCTATAACAAAATCGATATATTTGGTTATAAAAGCGATATTTCTATGACGTCGGAACTAAGCTAGTAGGTATATAAAAACTATCTCACCCACTGTATGAGTAATTCTTATATACATCATAAGCAGATCCTATGAGCCAAAGGTTAACTAGTGACCAACAGATTATATATTAATTTTTAGTAGTATAAAATTGTTTTTGCTATCGTGTCGACGGCTCGTGTTATTTCTTATTAGTCCAATGCTCTGCGACTCGGACATCTAATCATTAATCTTTTTTACCCGGGAGCAATACCCTAATTGGGTACAGATACATTACGCAATGAATGTTGTAGAACTGTTGAAATTAAAGCCATTTCTCCTGGTAGTAGGTTACGCAATTATCCCGCGGGTGTCATGTTAAACAAGAAATAATGTAAGATTAGCCTCATCTTTAGAAACTTTATACCTATCTACGTTATCTGATGAATCCATATTGAACCAGATAAGGTCAATCTCACAAAGATATGTAGGAGCCTTCGTTACTTATGTATGATTGTTATAAATTAGTCAGTAAGTTTTTTTAAATAAATAAACGAATTTGATTGTCTTTTTTTTTGTCATTTACCGATTTACCGTTTTTAGCTGGTAATTCTACCGATCTCGCTCTATGACGTTCGAGACCACTGGCGACCGCATACAAGAAGACGTAGAGTTGGAAGGCCTCCCACAAAGTGGACCGATGACCTTGCGAAGGCCACATGAATGCAAAGGGAGCACAAAATTTAGGTAAAAAGAGACAATTTAATAAGTTCTTTTGAGACTGAAGGTAAGGGCACTAATTCAGTATTACAGGTTGGGTCATTGACTTTAGTACTGCTGTGCAAACATAAAAGGGTACAGACTAATGAAATAACATCGACTGTGGACACAACCAAACAATTTAGTGAACCGTGTGCCCAGAGTGTTTCGGTTAAATTGGTACATAGGTTTTGGTAAGTTTTTTTTTGCATGGTATTTAACTTTGACGTCCCAAAATGAGTGTATACCTATTTCTACATTTAATTTGCCCTTCCGTTACAAAATGAGTATACACTTATACTTCAACTATAAAACACTTATGTCGGGCAGATTTTACCCCATTGAAACTGACCGCGATCAGCACATCTTAACCGGAATCAAGATCTGTCAGCAACACTATTCTTGTGAATTATTGACAACACACGTTTGAAAATTCTACTCACGTAAAAACACGAGTGACTGGTAGATTTGGCATTTGAGTATTTTGCGGCCACTTGTTTTGTTGGCAAGTATTCGAACTAGCTCGTATATTATGATGGAGTGAATAAGAATTTTAATTCATAAGGTACGTTAAGGTACATAACGCATTTAGGGTGCTGATGGGGTTGCCCCGATACTGCAGCGCATCAGGGATGTTTGCTGAAGCTCACGTGGATTGTTTCAACACGGTGATGCGGAAGCGGTGCGCATCTCTGGTCCGTAGGGTGCGGGGCAGCGCCAACAGCATTCTATCTATGAATTCTATGATAGCAAGTAGGCTGGATAGTGAGTTTGTGAACCACTGCTGCAAGGTTTCAGTTGGGCCTGTCACCTTGCAGCAGTGATATAATAATCTGTTTCTGTTTTTGTCTTTGTAAGTGTGTTACTAACATAGTTTGTAAGCACATTGTTACTAACACGAGTCTTGTTGCTAGAATTAAATGATTAAATAAAAAATAAATTAAGGCTTCATAAAATAGGTTCGCGACGTCAATCTTGTAGAAAATTTCTATGAAGTTTTCTTATATATATTGTTCTACAAGAATCGTGTAACGCTGTCGCGTCGCGCCTATTTGCCAAAGCCTTAAAGAAACCTCCTCGAGTGCCGATATTTTATAAACGAACGGCCGGCACACTGCACCCTAATTTCGTAGCACACTATCAATCACAATTTACACAACCACTCCAAAAAATTTTCAACTGAAGTCTACTCAATAACGTAAATACTGAAGATGTGGTTGAACAATGAAAATGAAAGCCGAAATGAAAATGAAAAATGTGTAACGTAAATATCCCGCAGTTAGACTAATCCTAGAGCAGAATTACACAGCAAAGTATTTATTCAAACCAAGATCTAAATTCTATATCCACAACAGTAACACGCGATGTAGCGGCTAAAACTTATCTATTTTTCATAACGCTCGGACGATTTTCCGCGATTTAAATCGCAGTGCATGTTACGATTCGTAGAATTCAGAACGGTATTCCAATTTTATAACTTTTCAAACAAACCAATACAAAAACTGGGCCGTTTTGTTTGAGCCCAGCAACACCTAAGTCTGAATATTTTATCGTTGTGTGGATAACCTCACAAAGCCTAGAGTTTTTCTTTTCGGTTGGGATCGTAAAAAATGTATGGAGCGTGCGCAATTTAAATAGCAATACAACCGCTTCGAAGTGTTTACTTCGTAGTAAAGTGTATAACTATAAGTACTATACAATACTACCGTGACGTGTAATTATTATGGTACTGGAACAATAGCACGATTGTTATACCGGTTGACTTAATTAATTAATTATCCAATTCCGACTAAGTGGTCACCTAAATGCAAGTTTAGTTAATACAATACAGATATAGCCTTAGTCCTTGGCTAGACAATGATATAGACTGTCTTTTGTCAACATTTTCAAAAGAGAGTACCGTAACCAGTGTATTATAAATAGACGCGTCATACATAAATATTAGTGCACTCAAAAATCTATACTATAATATTATAAAGCTGAAGAGTTTGTTTGTTTGTTTGATTGAACGCGCTAATCTCAGGAACTACCAGACCGAATTGAAAAAATATATTTGTGTTGGGTAGCTTATTCATCGAGGAAAGCTATAGGCTATATAAAATCGCGCTACAATCAAGAGGAGCTGAGCAGTAATGAAAAATGTTGCAAAATCGGGGAAAATCGCACGGGTAGGCGATTCGACGCGACGGGAAGGGTCGGGGGAACACGAAATTTAACGCGGACGAAATCGCGGGCAAAAGCTAGTAACTAATATAGCTACTTACCAGTACCTAATACATACAATCAAACAGTGCGCGAGGAACAGGAAAGACCTATGTCGATTTCTGTTGTAAGAAAGTGATCTTCTTCTTCTTGGCGTGTCGATAGCAATCTAAATAGAGTTAGCCCAGAATTTGGCTACGAGCTTAGCATTTTCAGTAGCGTCCATCAACTCCTACGGCGTGCAAACAACAGGACATGCTGGACAAGATATCAAGTGCCTCATCGTTTGTGGGACAGTGATGAAAATATATTAAACTAGCTTTTGCCAGCGGCTTCGCCCGCGTGGAGGTCGGAAATTATCCCACGGGAACATACTACCGGGATAAAAAGCCTATGTTCTTTCTCAGGCTCTAAACTATCTGTGTACCAAATTTCATTTAAATCGGTTCAGTAGTTTTAGCAGGACAGCGAGACAGACAGACAGACAGAGTTACTTTTGCATTTATAATATTATAGTGTGGAAGTGTGGATTACGTCATTTGCTGCTGCATGTTTTGCTGCTGGATGGTATGTGACTAGTAACACTTCAGGCCACTTTGTAACCTTCCATTTATCTAGACAATATTGAGCGCCGATATCGCATCTAAAGTTATATACATCATTGGCCTTAACATAGATTCCACTGGTACGTAAGAGCTCATACTCACGAGCGACACGTGTCAACGCCATAGGCAACTGCAGCCGTCGACGTGTCACGGCGTCAGTAAAGGCATTTAAGGATTTGTTGGTGCAAATCATTAGTGACCTATTTTTTCTTGTATCAAAATTTTACCTCTGAGTTTGTGTCGGTGCTTCTTCTCAGAGTAGTCGGCTAAAAAACACGGACCACACCCAGTTTTAATTAAAAAAAAAAAATGAGTGTAATCCTGTTTATCTAAGTAAGCAGACAGCTGTGCTGCTGGGGAGTTTGTTCCGCCACTTCTTCTTCCCAGCTAAAGCACTAGGAAGTGGTGAAGGGTGGGGGACTGTCTGTCTGTCGAATTTTGACGTTCGAAAAGTGGTAATACTCAGTCTAATTTCAATAAATGACTTTTATTTTTGATTTTGAAATCTTTAGATGTCTTCGCTAATATGGAGGACATTATAACTTTCCCTGCAGATATAGGTCGCGTCATGAGGAAGCTGTTAACCCGATGAATCATCTCCTTGTACTAGGATGTCATAGACAACATGGTTGACTCACTATAATTCACTTACGCAAGATGACAAACTGCCAACAGATAGATACATAACATGTTTTTCTTCCATTAGCGGGCAGGCGACAAGTATGTACATACCTTCTGTCGGAATTTCAGGGTTTTATTTTCCATTAAAGGTACGTAAATATATTATTATCTTTTTATTTCGGACAGAATCCATATAGGTGTTAGTAACAATTTACTTAAGATCTATGTTCGTACGTAAATAATTTAACAAAATGAAATAAAGTTTTTTTTTTTAAATTACAACTTCCCCGTAACTAATAGCCCCCACGCCTGAATAGTCATGTCTGGATGCAATCAATGCCGTTGGTACTACGTCTAGTCTTTGCATTAATGACGCCACTTTTTTCATACTGTAGCGCGGTGATATTCTTAAAATATTTTTTTTGCGAAAAACTCGAAATTTGTCAAAACATAAGTAATTACACAATCAATTGTATGGTTATTTCTCATTTATACCTATTTATAAAACTAAAAGGTAAAAATGAATGTTTCGCAAAAGGAATATGTCGTCAATTTCGATTGCACAACATCAAAATGACGAGTTTTGTGGTTTAAAATCCTAACAAAATAAAATGATTCAGAAAATAGAACGTAATCCTGGCGATAGCAGGTTCTGAATCAGAGGTGACGTCCCAGAATATAAGCATTTTTATGACGTGAACCTACTTGTTTACCTTGTGAACCTATATGTATATTGACATAACTCGTGTAAGTACCTATACATATATTGTATTGTGCGTGGTTGTCGGAAATTTTATTGTGTTAGTTACCAACCATAAACCTAATTTCTCACAACTTCATTCCCTTCTTCAGCTCTTCGCGTGTAGAGAAAAAAAAAACGCGCGAGGTAACTCAGCGTTTTTAATACGTATAGGTATACGTATGTATATATTATTTTTTAACCGTCCGACTAAACACAAAATTTTAAGACCCTAGCTTAAAAACTGATGGACTTTCATACCCCTATTTCACCCCTTTACGGGGGAAGTTTCCTAAAATCATTTCTTAACTGACATCTCCTACTCATAATCTACCTCTGTGCCAAATTTTATCTTCGTGGCTCCAGTAGTTTTTGAGATTTCGTGATTAATTAGTGAGTGATTGTATGAATAAGTGACATTTCGCTTTTATACTCGTATATTTAGAAAACTTGTGTGAGACCAGTGGTGGCCTAGGAGAGCAGTGGTGGCCTAGTGGTCATGAAACCGAACTCAAGTAGGCGCTTTACTTTTGGTAAATTATTTCATCACCACTGCTCTCAAAACGGTAAAGGAAAACATCGTGAGAAAACCGGCACGTCATAGAACCAAAAACTTGAAGATATCTACCAACCCGCACAGGACTCGCGTGGTGGATTATGGCTCACACCCTCTCACCGAGAGGAGGCCTGTGTCCCAGCAGTGGAAACATTATAGGCTGCTGATGATGTGTGTACTCGTGGGTACTAATATAAGGTGTATCTATTCATACTCGAAATATTTTAAGAGGTGTACATCTGTAGGTAGTAAAGAAGCTATAGCAAAGAAAGAAAATTTTTTCTAAGGGTTTTTTTTTTAAATTTAATATTTATAAATTATTTGACGCACATAAGAAATATTGGCTCCTTCTTATTTTTTACGGCCCGAGACACCGCGGCCATGCTCGTGCCGTCTGGTCGTCGCCCTCGCAGCGTCAGGCGGGCCATTCATAGAATTTGGAGTAAAGGTTTTATACAAAACGTCTCAAGTACTTTTAAAATTATTAAAATAACGAAAATTCTAAAACACTTAGATAAAAAGTTTATTTTTGCTTCTATAGCTTCTTTACCACGTACAGGTGTACCCCTTAAAATATTTCGTGTATGAATAGATACACCTTATATATTGTCAACCATACAACAAATTAGATGAGTCACAGTAGTATATGAGAGTGAATCATTAGTTAGTTTCCTCGTAACTCAATTAGTTTGTACGAAGTCTTAGGCGTGGTTTACCAGAATTTAGTTGCTTTGAATATTAATTGGATTGTCTAATCTTACAGATAGAAACTAGATACAACAGGGTAGTTGTTGTTTCAGTAAGAACAATATCACTCTTGAATTCCCCGAAGAGGACGACAGATGTGTAGCTATGTGTCTAATCAATCAATCGCACACATTTGTAAAACAACTAAGTAATTGACATCAACAATATAAAAACAAACAGCAAAAATAACACACAAAACATAGCGGTTAAGGACACAGTTACACACGTTAGACCCAGGAGGAACTGTCAGCGGACAGTTCCTCCTGGGTCTAACGTGTGTACGTTTACTTACTGCACTGTGAGCAGCGGCTCACAGTGCAGTAAGTAAACGTATCCAGTGGCGCAGCAGTACGCCCACCTATCCCATCAAAGCTCTACGTATGACATCCGTGAACAACGGCTTAGCGGTCTTTCCGAGGCACAGCGGGGTCTTGGTATTTTAAGACGGTCACCCATCCACGACTAACCATGCCAAGCGTAGCTAGCGTAGTATTACTAAGCCACAAGCTTCTTTTCTCTCCTCTCATATCTCTTCCCGTGGGTGTCGTAAAAGGCGACACAGGAACTTACTAGAGAAGGAGCATTCTCAGTATATTTTACTACCACACTGCGATCGCCAACCTGTCTGACAAGCGTGTCAATTATGGCAAAAACCCCACAAATTGAGAGAAGCCTATGTTCAGCAGAGGACATCATTCGGCCCTTTAAGCCTCTCTTTAGCCATAAGGACTTGTTCATGTCACCTAAACTAATACACAGATATTATGACTGACAGCAACAAAACATTATTAATACACGAACCGATGCACCCCAGTACTCCTGTCAATCGATCACAAGCATTGACGCTCAAGGCTAAGGTTTAATTTGATAATGTGGTTATTCGACTACGATAACACAAATCGAATAAACAAGTTGGTTTCTATGAAGCCAAACAATATCGCTGTTTGACGTCATTAGCTTAACGTGGTTTATTAATTAGTGGGCGAGCGTCTTTACCGTCGATGTGTCTTCTCCATAGTCAAAATCAAATAATTTATTTCAAAAATGCACATAAAAGTCACACTTGATTGTGAAAATTTACAAAAAAGAAACGGAATTGATCCTAGTCTATCCTTTCAAATGGTAGTTTTGTATGGAGAAGAATGGGCAAAAACTCCACCGTTACTCTTTTGAAATGTTTTGGAATATTTTGTAATACATTCATTATAGGTATGACTATATCTGAAGACGGTAGATCGTCGTTTTTGGCAAACTAATTGGCATTGCCATTTAACGTGACAGACGGGACACCATAGCAGGTATCCGTGAAAAAAGTTGAAATACTTATTTTATGAAAAACATTGAGACATGATTTTTCGCTGTTTCCTGTCTGTCTAACATGGTATGTGTGTTCAAAATGTACATGATTTTCCCTGATGACCCTTAACAACATCAGTAGCTGCTATCAACTAGTGACGCACTGGATCGTTAAAAATGTATATCCGCGGATACGGTTCCGAATACGGATATTTGATGTCAAAATCCGCGGATGCGGATACGGATCTGTCTTCTCCCTTGGATATCCGCGGATACGGTTATCTGACACATCACTTCTATCAACCATTTCACAGAAAACTTGAAGTTCGTCAGTAACATACTTGATACAGTTATTCTCATCCAAATGATTGAAAACAAACAAAATAACACAAGGGATTCCGTCATAGTTTATTTTTATGTTAATTCTCACAACAACGATAATGGCCTAGGTAAGTTGATATGGTTGTCGCACGCAACGTGCCGAAAGGGAACTAAACAGTAAAAAATAATACTTCAAATGAATGGTAAACTAGTAATTATAGAATAACAAAAAATATTACTTCAGTAGGATAAATAATGGTGCCGATTCTGTTGTCACAAAATTCTCTAAACTAAACTAAAAATCACTAAAATTTGGTTTATTCCTGTCAAACGACGATTTCCTATTCTGAAATAGACTAAAGTGACACAACTTAACTATATTTTAGTTTGACAGCACTAAGATTGCACTGAGTTATTAGTTTAGTGAAAATGACAATTTTGCTATTCTGAGTTTGCCGGTTTTCACCAAAAATGTTGACTAAAATAATTTATTTTAACTAAATCTGAATATTTTTTATCGCGATTAAAAAGGTGTGGAATAAAACTTGTGGTCATGAACTAAAATTCTCAACAACGCCTCGCCTTCACGTGCAGAAACAGTTCTGTACTTTTTATTTTCATTTTGCTTATATCTTGAAAATGGCGTGTCCTATCGCAAAAATAATGAAATTTTCGACCCCCTTAGTATACCCCGGAACATTTAAATCTCAACACGTGGGTAACATTTTTTTTTATATTTTTCAAACAAAAGTGAAAAATTCCATATAAAACACGTCCAGGCTGCACCCTAGCACGCGCCTTCGTCTCTCAAAAAATTCATTCTACGCAATGCACACACAAGTAAACGTTTCGAAACCAAAAGAAAAAAAAAATACCACGCTGAGTCGCGATTGTCAAATTCGATTTTAGTCGTGTCAAAATAGTTTTTAAATTTAGAGATTTTTCCTTGCAGAATAGCGTTACAATTCTCATAGCCAAAAGTAAGGAATTTTAGAGATAGTTTAGTTAGTTTAGTTCGCGTACAACAGAATCGGCACCAATAAGTTTCATACGAGACTCTACAATTTAAAAGATCATCACAAAATCCATATATGAACGTTATGGAGGGTAAAGGTAAAGAGAGCCGTCACATATGGAAAATAAGTTCAAAAAGTGTCCAGGTATAAGTAGTAAATAACGGTTCCAAAATACGGCAAAAATGGCATTTAAAAAAAAACAATCATTCAAAATACCTGGACTTTCTATATATTTTTGACAAGATTTTAACATTTGATTGAACCAAGATGAAACTGTGACTAGATTTTAACGTTTATAATTACGTGAATTAACTTTCTGGTCTTACTTTGGCAGTATGTATAAAATAGTTAAAGGCAGAGCCTGTGTGCCAATTTTTTTTTCCATGTATTGAAAAACGTTTGTCAATTAAAGTAATGTTTCGTGACTATTAATCGCTAACGAAGTAACGGCATCTTTGATGTTTCCAGTTATTGGTTAAAGAAGTCTATCGATCTAGACTAGAATTCAACCCAACCAGAGTTTAACCATTTCAACCGCAGAACCCTCCAAATTAATAGCTTTTACAAAACAATAATAAAACTTCGAAATAAACATAAATTAAACGAAAACTCTCACGGTTATCAACTCCACACATTACAGAGAATTTATTCAAGAGCGAACAATTCCAAGTTTTCTTCAGCATTCGTTTATTTTTTTAACTTCTTTTTTCTTTTTCTCCCCTCGTGAACTCTCCGCTCATTGTTTCGTTCTAATTTAGGATCGAAGTTTTCGTCGACAACATTTGTAAATCGGGTGTTGGAAAACAGTTTTTCTGCTTTTCGTTTTCTGGTACCTAATAGATTTGTTTAGTTCTCATAGCTACATGCAATTACGCCATAGTGGTATCGGCCCCATGCTAGTTTGTGTAAATTCTTCTATCATCGCTGCTCCCAAACCGGTGAAGGAAAACATCGTGAGGGAACTGGCATGTTCTAGAAACAAAAAATCGAAAACGTGTGACATCTACCAACCCGCACTAGGCCCGCGTGGTAGATTACGCCCCACTCCCTCTCACCAAGATGAGGCCTATGTCCCATCAGGGGGAACAATATAGGCACATATAATGAGTCCAACAAAACCGCTAGTATTAAACATGTTGCTCATGAAAACAATATGGACCTATCTATAAAAAAGGAAAGAAATCTAGAAAACACTTTCTTTTTTCATAGATAAATCCTTTTCGGTGTTGAATAGGGATATAGAATGTCCCACACAACTTATGTAAAAGTCTTCCACTAACAACTATTCAATATGAAAGGTAGACTTTCTTCTAAAGACATCGCGACATGGGTGCTGATGAATAGCGCATTCAGAATGCTCTTTAAGTTAAATCACAAGTATTTACCTCCTAAATGAACTACATAACGGTTTTAATGGACACGCTTTTGCCTTTGTTACAGTTAAATGGAACGGGTGAATTGTGTTTCAATGACGTTTAAGGATTAAAAGCTTACTGGTAGAGCTTTTGTTTTAGTAATGTAGGTATAACTTTATATGGGCTTTTATTTTTAGATGGGCTTTTTATTGGGGCCATATATTTCCGTTTTATTGGAGGTAAGCTTATTGCCATCAACTGGGCTGTAATCCAGAGTCCAGCACGCGTAGCATGACCACCATAGAAAGAACTTTGTCTATTCTTGGTAGAATAGAGATAGAACTATCATGCTACGCCAGCATAAAACGGTACAAATCTTTCTACAATCTTTAATTCTGCCTTTAATTTTTATACAATCTGTAATTTTGTCTATTCTTCCGTCGGCAAAACCCATTTCTATGGTGGTCATGCTACGCATGCAGGCTAGCATTGAGCCTTTCAAAGACCTTGCCTACCTTGTCGAGCAGTACGATCGCCATTACTGGGTCTTTGACAGTCGTTACTGGTTGTCAGAGGACGAAAATATGACAACCAGTCTTACCAAGGGGTATGGTACCTAGTAACTGGGATTTAGAGGTCAGAAAGGCAGTTACTCCGTATTAAATTATGGTATTCAGATGCATCCGGTTAGACTGGAAGCTGACCGCAACATATTTGGGAAAAAACTTGGCAGTTAGATGATGATGATACGGTATTGTACGGTATTGTAACTGCCCCGTTGGTCTCGTGGTCGCAAGCGCGGCTGCTGAGTGTGAGGTCCTGTGTTCGATTCCCGGATCGGGCAAAGCGTTACTGGGTTTTTCCATTAGGAATTTCTTAGTAGCAGCCCGGAGTTTGAAAGTTGGCGGTGTGATACCCCCGTGCCTCGGAAAGCACGTTAAGCCGTTGGTCCTACGCCTGATCTCTCTCCGGTCGTGTCGGATTGCCGTCCCATCGGACTATGAGAGTGAGGGAAGAGTGAGTGCTCCTGTGTCTGCGCACACACTTGAGCACTATAATATCTCCCGCGCCGATGGCTAATCTCCGTTGAGATTGGCCGCCGTGGCCGAAATACGGTCTGGAGGACTACATGTATTGTACCAATACTGTCTAACCTTGCATCATTACAGGCGTTATGTTATGTCACTATAACCAGCTACATCTACTACTAAATAATAAGACAGCCATCACGTTTTTTCTAAAAGTAGGTATCAGTTTTACACTAATAATAAAAACGATAAAAGCAGGTAGCATCACTATCAACCTTTATACACAAATCACGTTTTTTCTCATACCTCCAATAAACAGGTTTTCACCGTAACACAATAAACATCGAAAAGATTGTTGATTGCAAGCGGCAAGGGTCGCGAGTCGACAATCCATTCGGGACCAGAACCTTAGGAAATTGAACCCTTCTTCGGACATGGGCATTATCGGGACTTGTATTGTCAGTGAAATAATGTCGTAGTGTCATTGTTCATTAAATCATCATCATCGTTTCAGTCAAATTACGTCTACTACTGGACCTGGCCTATCCCAAGCAATGCCACTTGACTGGTTCTGTGCTTCTCGTATCCAGCGGATTCCCACGGCCCTCACCAAAACATCGGTCCTCCTCGTGGGAAACCTTTTAACTCTACGTCTTTCAGTGAGCGGTCACCACACCCGAATCTTTCGGCCTCATCGGCTTTCTATCCTGCGAACAATGTGCCCTGCCCACTACCACTTAAGTTTAGCTATTCTTTGGGCTATGTCGGTTACCTTGGACAATAAATAATGCACGAGTTTTATCGAAGCTGTAGTGTTTTAGCCACATTCAGAGCGAGGTGTTTTGCAAGGCGTAAACCTCTGGACCTTTTGAATATTTCAGGCTCCCTAAAGGCTCCAATGAGTCTTGTCTGGAAGGACCAAAATGTTCCTACTAAGTATCAGTAATCGTAACATTGCCTTGGCTGGCAGTAAACTAAACTAATACTACTTCACATAATTATGCGAAATTATTTCGCGATTACGTCACTGAACGGAACAGGCAAAAATGAATAAACAAGTAAAATTATACGAATGTCAGATGTCCGAACAATTTTGAATCCACAAAAACAACACATCAGAAATAATAATACAAAAATGAGTATTATAAAAATTATATAGCGATAGTGACTGGAAACTTAATGGAAAATTAAAACCATAGTTTTTGGACAATAACAACACCAATCAAAAGTGATTCCTATCCATTCCCAAACTACTTTTTTAAACCATAACAAGCCTCATACAACCTACCTCACGAAGACAAAACAATATTGGATACTTCTTCATTTCGACTGCATAGAACCTGTTTGCTTAGAACGTCCGCTTACGTAAGACCCGTTAAGGTCGACCAGTCTCTGGTATTTGTAGAAACCACAGCTTGTATTATGACCCTTATGACCGTGACATAAGGTTCATTTTATCTAGGTTTTATCATGTTTAGTAGGTAGTATTTTTACGCTGTTTACGTGAGTCAGTATAGTAGCTACGCATGTTATGTGTGTCAACCGTATTTAGATGGATATATTTATATGTAGAGGCAGAGAAAGTGATCGCGGATGCATAGATTTGTTTTAATCAGATTTTATTAATTAGAAGCTTTATTGATACAGTTCTTTTTTTTAAGTTTTTGTGTTGAATTTGTTTTTGACGTTCACCATTCTGCTATAAAGATTAAATTTTTATGTTTTTCTCGGCTCCAATAGATAGTCTGTAACACTTACAAAAAATATGAGCATAGGAAATGTGAGTCTGTATGTACCCGGATTTAGGTTACATAAGGAAATAATAATTGTTTATTCTGCACAAAAAAAAAACACATTTAACAAAAAAAAAAAATATATTTTGAAGTATCTTTTTTTTTGTAATTTGCAGTAATGCACACATATAAAGTAGCCAAAAGTCACGTATTCAAAAAGAAAGAGTAAGGTTAAAGTTATATAAGGTAACACCCATGTAAAAGTGAGTACCCACTCAATCTAGTTGTGATAACTAAAATTAGGAAATAATATGATCATTATTCAGCTCCTGTTATTTCTTCATTTTAAGGAAAATATATGTAGTAAGATTTACTTATTTTGAGTCCAACTCAAATCTGGGTGCCAACAACATTTACTCAATGTCTATTGAATTTCAATAAGAGAAAATATTTGAATCTTTTCTCCTCAAATCATTCTTATAAGGACAAGTGAGGAGGGGGTAATTTCTTAGCCCCTTACAAGGAATTCACGACATACTTAACAGATTTAATCTTTTCCGCTTATGGAAACTTTGTCAACTTACGGATTTCACTTCTTTTCAACAACTTTCTCTCACAAAGATTGAGAAGTTTAAGGAAAGTGGAATGAGTTTTCCACGGCGAGTACGCCGCAACAATCTCTAGCGTAATGTAATGGGGGATGTAAGCCAAGATTCATTTCAGTTAGTAAAAACGTTATAGGAAGAAAAGAGAGGAAATATCTTTTTCTCCTTGCCTTTTGTAGCCGCTCTCATGTTTCGGTCAAGTCTTTGTTCTTTATTTATGAAGAGATTCAAGAAGTGTGGAAGTGGCTGTCGAAAAATTGGCGACGAAAACTTAATGAAGATGTTTTTTTGCCAAAACATTTTGTATGTAAGGATTTATATATCGTCGCCTAGCGCTGAATAGCTCGAGTATGCAATTCTGGTAATATTATCGTATTACATTTTTTGATGATAATATATTTGGCATATACTTCAAGTATATTTAAAGGAAGCAAGTTATGGTTAAGTAAGGCGTATATCAAATTAAAAAGTCATCATCATCGTCATCATTAGCCCGATTCTCGGCAACTCTCATCCAGCTTCTAGGGGGCATCCATAAATTACGTCACACGAATTTCATGATTTTTGACCCCCTCCCCCGTCCTTGTCACAGCTGGTCATATTTGTGAGACCCCCCCTCTCTAAAGTGACGTCACGAATTTTATGATTTTACATATAGAAATAATTATTGAAATAAAACAGCAATTCCGATTTTTTTTAAAATAAATTGAACATCAGATCAAACACCAAGATATTAACAAAACAAAAAAACGATTAATTATATTAATTAGGTAGTATAGTGTTCATCCTATACTTACACTTTAATTCATGATTCTTTATCATCCTCTTTATTTGTTTCTATGTTTACACTTCATGCTTTACTTATTTTATTTTATTTATATGTCTACACTCAACAAATCGATCTAAATACGATTTATTAACTTAAAAATAGCTGAAATAAAATATTAACTCAAATTTTCATGTTGTGACAAGCCAAATTGTCAACTGTCAGTTACTGTTCTGCTTAGTCTATGAATGGCTACTTTTTGGTTTATATAATTTTAAATTATTTTTATCAATATGTCTAGCTATTTGATTTTATTAATTATTACGATTGTTTACTAAATAACTTAACTTAAAATTATATTTATAAAATTCTTTACGCACTCATGTGGCCAGCTTCACTCACTCATGTGGCCAGCTACACGCACTCATTGATATGTCCTGGCCGACTACACTTGTCAGATGAGATGATGGCTAAACTAATATTTTGAAAATGTTTGGAAAGGGAAGACGGCTTTGGTATAAAAACGGGCGTCTGAACCGCTGATGACACACTCAAGAGGACCACACTCTAGAGGACCACACTCTGGAGGCCGTACACTCTGGAGGACACACTCTGGAAGGCTGTAGACTCTCGGAAACTACTCTGAAGCGCCCACACTCTGGGAAACTACTCTCAAGCGCCCACACTCTGGGAAACTACTCTGAAGCACCCGCACTCTGGGGAAACTACTCTGAAGCCCGTCTACTCTGAAGCGTTCACACTCTGAAGCCCGTCTACTCTGAAGCCCGTCTACTCTGAACTCTGAAGCCGGTCTACTCTGAAGCCCTCTTGAAGCGTTCTACTCTGAACTCTTGAAGCCGGTCTACTCTGAAGCCCTCTTGAAGCGTTCTACTCTGACAGTTTACTCTTTTTCATTTAATAAATTGTATCAGATCTGCCTTATCCATTTCTTTCACTAAGCAGATACATAACAGTAGGCATATGCATGGCATAGCACTTCGTTCTCGTTTGGGTTGTTAATGTCAGGAATATTGTTTGTGTCCACATCTTTCTCATCGAACCATACAGCATCATCGTCATCATCCAAACAAAGAATTTCTCTGGCACATTTAGCAGAAATTCTTTGAAGACGAACCTTCACGATGGGCAAAACTTGTTGTTTCTTATGTATTTGCTTGTGTTGATTAGTGACCTTTATGATGCAAAATATAGACCACAGATGCCACATGATCGCTTAAACAAATATGCCTAGACACTGGGGCAAAAGTTATCATACGAATATGTGTTTTACTTAACACCTAGATTAAAATTGATTTTGACATGTTACGTCACGAAATTTAGAACCCCTCCCACCCCCTTGTCACACAATGTCACACTTCGTTGACCCCCTCCCTCGCCCTTAACGTGTGACGTAATTTATGGATGGCCCCCTACCAGCTACCCTGCAAAGATCATAAAAAGACATACCAATTTTTAAATAAGATATTGCTAATCCATTGGTTCGTATGTTCGAAAAATTGGTCCCTCTACAGCGTAAATAACGCAATGAATGTTGTTGAACTGTCAAAACGACAAGCTGTTCCTACTTTTAGTGTGGTATACAATTAGGGTGCAGGGTACAGCTGGGGCAACATTTATATCCTGAGTTACAACAGGATATTGATTTTTCTAACAAAGTGATCCAATTCATTTGTTACAATGTGTACGGTCAGCCAAGAAAGTGGTGTACCAGTTTTGATTTAGTTTCCCGGTCATCGAAAATTACAACAAGGTTCGTTATAAAAAGATATTACTGAAAGAGACAACATTATCATGACGTAAACCTATGTATTTAGTATTCATACGTCATATGTCACATATAAGTACATGACATTTTAACCTTTAGTATAAATGAAAAGGACATTAGTTTCTACAAAGCAATTGAAATGTTTCCAAACAAAAGTAATAAAAACTATTTAAATAGACAACCGAATTCCATTTGAAAAAGAAAACTGACAATTGACATTTTGTCAAATATATGCAAAAAATCGATATATTTTCCGTGTTTTTTCAATCAACTGCATATAAAATCATCTCAATGCCTGCCAACTTGACCATTGCCGAAAGAGCACAAATAATTGCCCAATTTAATGAGGGAAGCAGTATCAGTGCGATATCCCGGAATTTGAATATATCGAGGCGTTCTGTCCGCTTTTGGATTCGTCGTGAAGGAGAGGAGGGAAGTTTGTTGGATCACAGAAGAAGTGGTCGCCGGCCTGCACTCTCCAATAACGATAGAGAATTCATGAGACGGGAATATGAAATCAATGGTTTTAAGCCCACAAAACATTTTGCGGAGATGTTCGATGTGAGTGCCCAAACAATAAGGAATCATCTACATTACATGGGGTTGCACCACAGGCATTACGCCAAGAAAATATATTTGACGGATGCTCACAGACTTGCTCGTCTGAACTTCGCCAGAGAGCACTTAGAGTTTGATTGGTCTAATACAGTGTTTTGTGATGAAAAAACGTTTAAATCCAGTCAGCATGGACGTCTTCACCTTTGGCGATATAATTCAACACGGTATAAAGATGATCATGTAATCCCAAATAGAGAATCAGGTCGAATTTCCGTAAATATTTGGGGCTGGATGAGTGCGGATGGTGTAGGAGAATTGTGTTCTCTACCTCCTCGAGCGACGGCTGTAAATTATATCGACGTGCTTCAGAATGCAATGCTACCGACAGTCCGTAATGTTTACCCGGAGAACGAAGTGCCACAATTTGATTTTGTTCAAGATAATTGTTCAATTCATAATGCGAGGATCGTAAGAGCCTGGTTTCGTTCACACACTGACGTAAGGGTAATTCAGTGGTCCTCAAGATCGCCGGACCTCAACCCGATAGAAAATCTTTGGGGCCTTATGGTCCAACGATGGTCGCATCAAAATGAAAGAACCAAACAAGCTCTTATTAGTCACTGTAATTATATTTGGGAGGAAATGCGGGGAACCGATATTTGCTCACGGCTTGTTGGTTCAATGAGGTCTCGTCTTTTAGAGGTTATAGAGGCCAACGGCGGTTACACCCGTTTCTAATTTAAAAAAAAAATTCAATGGTGCCGATTCCCTTATTCACAAACTAAACTAAATTTAAGTTCAGTGCATCTTTTTCTTTCTATTTCATTAAGAAAAGGACAGAAGATAAATTTTAATTTAGTCCTGTCAAATTAATCAACGTTTGACGTAAATTGACGTAATTTTAGTAGGCAAGTTTTTAATCACGTCTAAACTTGTATGGAGTAGTGACAAGCGCTGATTAATTTGACAGGACTAAACTAAAAATTTTCTTTTGTCCTCTTCTTAATGAAATACAAAGAAAAAGATGCAATGAACTTAAATTTAGTTTAGTTTGTGAACAAGGGAATCGGTACCATTATCTTCTAAATATTACTATATATGCTGTTTTTGTTTGTTATAAGTGTTTTAAAATTGATTGTAGAAATTTAATAAAAGGATAAATCTATTTTTAGCTTGTTTTTTAATAATAATAATAATAATAATAATATTCCACAACTATCACACAACGCCATCTAGTCCCAAGCTAAGCAGAGCTTGTGTTATGGGTACTAGACAACTGATAAACATACTTATATATTTCTAAATACATACATATTATAGATAAATTACACCCAGACACAGAACAAATGATCGTGCTCATCACACAAACATTTGTCCTGGGTGGGAATCGAACCCACGACCTCCGGCATAGCAGTCAGGGTCACTAACCACTAGACCAACAGGCCTGTCTAAATTGTCTGTAACTGTCTTTATTGATATTGTAATTACAAGTTTACAGAAATTGTAGGTTTGTGGATTCGCCTTGTGCCTTTACAATTTTATGTAACTTGTTGATTACAATTCTGAATTTGTAGATACAATTTTGTCATCAAAATCTACAGCCCCCCGCCGTTGATTATACGACGTCATTGGTTCCATCAAGTTCAAACTAAGAACAGCTGTCACGTTACAAACAGTAATAGTCGTTATCAATAATCAGATAAAGACAGCAATAGAAGTTGTCAGATCGATCTGCAAGCGAAACTAATCTTTATCACCTATGAATCTGCAAGCGATATTCAACCTTAGGGTGGTACACCACTTTCTTGGCCGACTGTACCTAATAAAATATAAGGGAGTCATTCGTATTTTACTATAGTTCTAGTATTACGGTTTTATTCGTGAAGGAAATAACTTGATGTGTAAGATCTATTTCAAGTATACGGGTATGTTTCGTGTCGTCACGACACATCCAAGAATGTGTTCATGGTATTTAGCACTAAGGTGTATATAGCTTGTGGATGTTTCTTGAATGTGTTGTATCCATTCTTTTTTGGGTGAAGACTTCTAAATTCTAGTCCACAATGAAGTCTGTAAAGAATTTATTCTAAGCTAGTTTTTGCCTGCTGCTTCGCCCGCGTGGGGGTCGGAAATTACGGGAACGTACGTACTACTACTTTTTTTAGATTACCAAAAAGACCTTTTTAGACACCAATTCACATGGTCTTCACATGATCTGACCAAGCCTGGACTTTAAAAGAGACTGATACCTTTAAGTTTGTTTCGGCTTTTCTTCTTAGAGTCAGAGTCAGATAGGAAATGCCGACTTCATCTAGTTTTAAAAATATGATTGACGTGTAAAAGTGTTTGTAAAAACCTACTTCCAGAAATAAAATCATTTATCATTAGTTAAACATATAATGACACCTACGTACATTACCTCAACGTGCTTTCTCCTTTCCCCCACATTCAAGCAGTAATGAAAGATAAGAGTGGACCTTGCCGCATTGATAATATTCAGGTATATCATATAATAGGTTTATCCCATCCTTCCGAAAAGGATATTTCGCGAATCTATCAGAATAATAACGTTAAAGCTTATGAGGGTTGATGGCAGTTGGATATGTGATAATATCGGGTAAGAATTTGTTGGTAGGAACCTATTTATCCAACTTTCTATCGATATTTTTCTTTGTACCTTTACTGTTGTGGGAGCTCATGGCTAAATATTAACAGCCGCAAAGGTCCATCGTTTGTGAATGGGTGGCCATCTACGTTTCAAGACATTTCCATGTTTCGGAAAGCATGTTAAGCCATTGGTCGCGGCCGACATTTTTAGATCCTTAACAGTCGTTCCGGGTAGTCACAGACAATCAGAGAGGTAGGTTGCCAGAAGTATCGTGTACCCAGGAACTTAATTGTGGAGGTCAGATAGGCAGCCACGCCATTTAAAATACAGACATTCGGCTGCATCCGGATACACTGAAAGCTGACCCCGATATAGTTGAGAAAAATCTAAGCAGATTGATTGTATTCTATAAATAAACATTTCTCGATCTGAAAATTGTATAAAGCCTCTATAAAAATAGATACATTCTGAATATTTTAATTTCTGTCACTCAATACGAAGATTTATTAAATCATTTCCACCTCGGTTCCAAAGATTTGCACGTGAACTTTTCCCATTTAGATTTCAATCCAGAATTACAATTATAGAACTGAAATTTTCCGGGAAATTTTTAATTGGAGCTTTCAACTAGCGGGTGGCAGTGAAGTGACATTTTATTTATTTTACAGTCGATATTTTTCCTCGTTTTGACGATGTTTTTAAAAGAGTATTTGGGTCAACAGTTTTAAAAATTGCTGTTTCGTTAGGCTATATTTTAAGTAAAACATTTTTTTTTGGCCAGAAAGTACACATACATATAAGGCAAATGTTATGAAATTTATGCCTGGCCTCTACACGTAAAGAGTCAGTACAATCTTAACAAAGCCTCAAAATACGTGGAGATATGAAACATATACAAAACCACGTTCTCCCTATTTACATGATGCCTTCATGAAGTAAAAGTCGAAAAGTCAAAACGCGTTAGCGACAGCACATTTCCGTATGTGACGAGCGGTCGCTTACGCCTTTTCTCTTCGTATGACAGTGATAAGATGAAATAACACATCATAAGAGTAAGAGACGGGACCTTTACGATGTGACGTGGGTGTATAAGCCCTTTTACTACCCTATGATTGGCCCAAATCACGTACTTTTTGACATTTCACCGTCAATTGATATGACCTTTCACATTTACTAAGAATAAGCTCGTAAATTATTGTATTGTGACCAATCAAATGTCATTTTATGTGTTCTCTGGAGAGAGATGTTATAAAACGGTCGCAGTTTGTTTAAGATGATTCTTCAGGAGATAAATATTGGCACTAAAGACCTAAATATTGGCTACATCCACGAACTAGCAGCATTATGCTGAGCGTTGGCCGTTTATAGCGTGTATATGACGCATGTTATGTTTGGTCTTTCTTTGCGTCATGTTGACCGCAAATAACGTTCTTTTCTTTCTAACTACTAATTCTTCTTTCTTAGCTTATTCGATGGCAAAAAATTTAAATATCTCTGACCCAAAAATCAACTGTGCGAACTCCGTTCACTGACACGGTCATAAGTTCTTCAGGTGCACAAATGACGAGGCATGCACTACAAATCTGTACCTTTCGTGAACCCCCATCTGCGGGGTCTGCCTATGCTCCGGCAAACTTGGGTTCGAAGTCTAATAAGAAAAGATTTGCAAGTCGTTGGCCGACTTGCAAATCTTTTATTATCGTGGTATCGTGTGCCGCGGCGGATGGGTCTCAGATGGTTCGATAAAATTGTCAAGGGGTTTATTTGTACAGCTCTCGCTATAGATTATATCTTGCTGTGGAGGCGTTAGTATTGCCTGGACTAATTGAATTGGAGCCAAGCATCCTAGGATACTTTGTGGCTCTTCAGTCTCTGGGGCACTGAGACGCAGTTGTGTATTGGGTAACCTTCTTTTCATGTCGAGAAAGAACATGGTTGGAGTATACAGAGTCAAATAGCTGGCAATGCTTTACCTACGTGTTAGGTTTCGATATCAAAAACAAATCCCGCTTTTTTAATTTTAATTTGAAACCTGTTTTTTTATGGGTGGGAAATCATCAAATGACGCGTCCCACTCTGGGTGGAGCAGAAGGGCGTGTCAGACTTTTACTGACTAAATGTGTGGGTTATCCGTGTTCCTTCAGTTGCCCATATGCCAGGACCACGGTATCTCTTTCGAACAAATCTCGAGACCCTGGTAATTTTTTACCTTTATATTATTTATATTTACACTTCTTGCTGTGCCCTATATTTAGGGTCCGTAATTGTTCCTCAGCTTAATCCATTGTAAGAACTTGAAACATTATGGAATACAAATAAAGATATGAAAGTAAATGTGCTACAATTAAGACAGAAGGCAAGTAGATTTCACACTTCGTATCTTACTCAACTGCAATAAGGAAAAGACTAAACCCACTGCATGCCCAATGAATCATCTCTAATAGAAAGCAATGCACTCAACCCAGCCACGCCGGCAGATGGTCCACGCGGCCGGCTGCACCAATAAAAAGGCCAAACTCGGTTAATTTTTCACACCTGCTCTGCTCGAGGTCTTATTAAGATTAGGTACTAGCAATTACACTCGGCGGCGTACGTGTTGCTCGAATTACTTGCAAATTGAGTTTAACTCACAACACGTAGTTTCCGTGTCGACTAAAATTAAGTTTTGTTTATTTAACTGTGTGTGAGATGTTTTTGTTTCGTGTGTGCTGAGGCTGTTGTAGGCTTTGCATGGTCTTTAGTGAGGAGACTTGAGTTAACATTTGTATTTTGATAACATCATAGTACGAGGTTTTCGCGGGGTGGGAAAGATGTACCACTAAGTAGGAGGTAGAACTCCTTGCCGCTAGGAATTGGTGTTTTTTTATAAAGCATCAGAACTAGACTTCTGGGTTATGGATAGCTTTCCGCCTATTAAGGACCAGACATCAAAGAGATGTCAGCATTAATGAAGGGGTTCGCTAGGGCCAGCACCTACCAGGGTCGCGGGTTTGGTCGAAAGAGATGCCATGGCCCTGGCACAAGCAACTGAAGGAACATGGGTGGTTTTTAGTCAGTAATAGTCTGCCACGGGGAGCGAATACCGTGTACCGTGTGGTGCCGGACGTAAAGAATAGCACTATCCCATATCTTCTTGTGGGTGTCGTAAGAGGTGACCAAGGGACTTACTAGAGAATGGGCAGCAGTGTTCTCTGTGCATTTTACTACCATACTGCGATCGCCAACCCGCCTGCCAAGCGTGGCGATTATGGTTCACCCCCCGAAATTGGGGAGGTATATGTTCAGTAGTGGACGTTTTTTCGGTTGAAATGATGATGATGACGGGGAGTGAGAGAAGTGATAAAAAGTTTATCCTGGAAGTCAAACAGCCTCATGTGAATAAGTTACAGAAGTAACAAAGAAAGGCAAGCGTCACTGTCAACCACATAGTTGAGTGAGATACTGGTCAAATGGAATAATCAATCAACGTTCCTAAAGCTGAGACATGGACCTCTTCTCTGTAAGAGAGGGTCATGGTCAACTATGCGGGCTCAGTGTTAGTTGCTGGTTGCCGAATGTTCAAGAACATGCCGGTTTCCGCACGATGTTATACTTCACAGTTTTGAGAGCAGTGGGTTGATGAAATGTAATAATGATGTCGCATAGTAAAGTGCATGCCTGGTTTCGAGCCCAAGACGTGACGAACGAAACGTAAGTCAGGGACGCTACAACGTTGGTCGAAAGCGCATTGTGTTCCACGCGCGCTTCAAAGAGATGTCAGCAAGTACTGAACGGGTCCGTTAGGACCGATGCCTGCCAGGATCGCGGATTCGTTTGAAAGAGTAACTCTTGAGGCCCACCCGTGTTACTTCAGTTGCCTGTGCCAGTACAGGCAACTGAAGAAACACGGGTGGGTCTTATTCAATAAAAGTCTGACACGCCCTACCGATCCGCCCAGAGCAGGAGACATCCTTTGATGATAGCGCACAGAGAAAAAAAAGCCGCTACTACGGTGCCAACACCACTTTCAGTATAGCGAATAAGCCAGATAGTAGTCAAACGTCAGGACATCAAATAAAAGGCGAGTCAGCCTGCATAGAAATCTTAAAAACCTACTTGGGTACGTAATTGAACCATTCTTAGGAGCAGAGCACATGATAAAACTCCAAGCAATAACAACAATAGATTATTTGTTCGCTTTACCAAACAGTCTGGTGGCTTCATTGTTGTGTTGCCTTTGTTAGAGTTGTGTTCGTATCACAAAACGTGAGATTTGCATTCCCTAATAGCTTTTGTACTGATAATTGAAAGTACCTACTGATTTTAATAAGGTTCTTCAAACGTAGATCCTCTAGTAAGTTATCAAATGGACCAGGTGCAATGGACTTTTCATGATAATGTTTTGTGTTTTGTTTGGATTAAACTTATGTAGCATATATGAATAATATATAGCCACATATGGTGGTTATGTTATAATAGCCGTGCGGGGTCCCTTTCGTAGATAGGTGACCATTTAATCACACCGAAACACCCTTAGTGCTTCGGAAAGACGTTAAGCCCCATCCTGAGGGGTAATTGTGTAACTTGCTATCAGCAGGAATTGGTTTCATATTGATAGTTAAACAACATTCATTGCGTTATTTACGTTGCTGAGCTTACAATTATTCGAACAAATGGTGCAATGGTTTAGAAATAATCTTCAATCCCATTCAGATTCTGATAAATAGTACGTTTCATAATTAGGGTGCTGGTTGTTATTCCTGGATCTTTGACAGTCGTTACGTATAGTCAGAAGGTCGAAAGTCAGACAACCTGTCTTTCCCAGGGGTATGGTATTACCTAGTAACTGGGTTATGGAGGTCAGATAAGCAGTCGCTCCATGTAAAATATTATTACTCAGATGTATCCGGTTAGACTGGCAGCTAACTCCAAAATAGGAAAACGCTAGGTAGAAGATGATGCGTCTTAAGCAAGCGTTGTGATCAATGCTCTTGCCTTCTTTGTATAATATCTGCCTTAGCCCTGTAGTAGGACAATACAAGGCCGGTATAATATATATTTTTTTGTTTTAGAAAATGTATACTTAATTTATGATAAATATTATTATAATATTTATTTTAATAATAGATTTTTTTTTGTTTAGCCTATTCTGTTATTTCTTCCAGGAACTCTTGTCCCGTGCCACCTCAAACCAGTACAAGCAACGGTCCGCATCTTGGTCGTATATTGATTATTATTAATTATTAATATTATTAAATAATAATAATAGATATATTAATTATTATAAAAATATAATTTATTCTTATTATAAATATGATATCTTTGAAAGGCGTACGAGGGGCCTAAGATAAGTCACGGAGGCCCGTTAAACATTTTTTTATTATATGCGTCATTGTTAAGTACCCTTTTTCCAAGCCTACACGAGAATTGTGAAAACTGGTTATAGTAACAGCTTTTATGGATACCAACCGTTTTGTTTTTTCTAATAACATCCTATTCTAGGCGATGAAGATACGTTAACGTGTTTTTCTAACGTCTTTTCTAAATATATGGGGAAATTACTTTTTTTATAGTTTTATTTACCATACCTATCTACCTATAGCCCATTACTGGGCATCTTGTGTCTCATAAAATCATGTTCAAATGAACTTCGACATGAATTTCACTACTTATTTTTTTACAATTAGTAATTCTTATAATGATTATTTATGACAAAATCAAAAATCATTTATTCAGATTAGGCTTAGAATCAGCACTTTTCGAAGGTCAAAATTACATTATTCCCCTACGTTCGCCCGTCATCACTTTGTAGGGCTTTAGCTGGGAAAAATTGGTGCAACTACCCTGCAGCACAGCTGTCTGTTTCGGATAAAGTTAGCTCTGTAGAATAGTAGCAAAGTCATTAACATAACGAGACACAGAACATTAAATTAAATCATTTGTCATATGTACTAGCCATGCCAATATACTAACACATGAAATAAAACACATAACATAACATCACGCCTGAACACCCAAAAGGGAGGAGTGCCGATAGTAGGTACACCCACATTTCGCCAGCTATGTTTAAGTCTCATGGAATACGGAGCAAGCCTATTGCATCAACCGGGCATAAAAAACCGGGCTTGTAAGAGTGCGGTTAATTAATACGCCTAGATTATGTAAGTGACATTGTCGTGAGAACACATGAGCTTGATATAACTTAAATGTATAAATTATAGGAATTTAAATCGATTGCATATCTGCTGGAACTGGCAGATTTGGAACATTGACCATAAATATGGATGAGTGGGAAAAGATACTGTTTTATCAAATACAAATACAAATGTTTTTATTTGTTGAACATAGGTAGGTTAGGTACAGATGTTGTAATTATTAAGGAACGCCATGTCTAGCCGTCATCGGCGTACAAATATTAAGATGCTTACTAAGATGATGATTATAATAAATTATCAAACAATTATCACTCATTATTAAATCATTCTAATTATTATCAATACACTAAAACATTCCAATAAAATATAATAATAATAAATTGTAGTATAAAATGTCAAATCAATAAATAATAAAAAAAAACGGCCAAGTGCGAGTCGGACTCGCGCACCGAGGGTTCCGTACAAACCTATAGGTATTCTCGGTTTAAAAATAAATGTTTTTTTTTTAATTTTTATATTTCAGTTGATTGAATGTAAGGTAAATTGCGGTTTACGATTTATGACGTTTAAAAAAAAAAAAACTACTTACTCGATCGCGTTCAAACCAATTTTCAGTGATAGTTTACATGGTAATGTACATCATATATTTTTTTTAGTGTTATCATTCTCTTATTTTAGAAGTTACGGGGGGGGGGACGGGACACATTTTACCACTTTGGAAGTGTCTCTCGCACAAACTATTCAGTTTAGAAAAAAATGATATTAGAAACCTCATTACCTTTTTTGAAGACCTATTCATAGATACCCCACACGTATGGGTTTGATGAAAAAAAAGTTTTTGAGTTTCAGTTCTATGTATGGGGAACCCCAAAAATTATTGTTTTTTTTTCCATTTTAGTGTAAAAATCTTAATGCGGTTCACAGAATACATCTACTCACCAAGTTTCAACAGCATAGCTCTTATAGTTTTGGAAAAAAGTGGCTGTGACATACGGACGGACGGACAGACAGACAGACAGACAGACATGACGAATCTATAAGGGTTCCGTTTTTTGCCATTTGGCAACGGAACCCTAATAAAGTAGTTAATATATCATAGTTCTAGTATAAAATGTCAAATAAATAATAAAATAACGTAATTATAATGTATCAATTAGGTATTGGTTCACAGTATAATAAGTTTTTTCATACAATAATTTCAGTAAAGCCTTTTTAAAATCGTGTATGTTATTTATTTCTTTGATACTTCTAGGGATTTTATTATAGATCCTGGGTGCCATTCCTAAAAAACTTTTTGAATAAAGAGCAGTGTTGTGTGGCTTAGCGCATATCTCTCTATTGCGTCGTTTTGATCTCAATGATTCGAATTATCGGCGTCCATAAAAAGAAAAAAAAAATGTAGTCCTCCAGACCGTAATTCGGCCACGGCAGCCAATCTCAACAGAGACTAGCCATCGGCGCGGGAGATATTATAGTGCTCAAGTGTGTGCGCAGACACAGGAGCACTCACTCTTCCCTCACTCTCATAGTGCGATGGGACGGCAATCCGACACGACCGGAGAGAGATCAGGCGTAGGACCAACGGCTTAACGTGCTTTAAAAAGAGAAAAAAAATACGATGATTCCAAAAGAGGCAAAAGAAGTGTGTAGAGATCGTAGTAGGTCGTTCCGTGGTTTCTGCCTACCCCATGGGAAAAAGGCGTGATTGTATGTATATATGATTCCAAAATAGGAACTAAAATAATATTGGTTTAAAGGAGAAATTTCAGCTCCTGAAGTACCTATGTAGGGATTGTAGCACGTGGCGTTCCATAGTTTCTGCTTACCCCATGGGAAATAGGCTATGTATGAATTTGTATGTATTTCAGCTGCATGGCGGTTTAAATACAAATAAAATGTCGATCAATTTGTAATGTGTATTTGCTAAAGTAGGTCTAGAATACACTGAATTAAATGAGATCAAATAAAATCATCAAAGAGCTACCGCAGCTATTTAAATAAAACCGTTTTGGAATATAAATGAAACGTCAAGAAATTCAGGAAAGAAATATAAGGCGGAAGTACAAGTAATGGCATCTAAATTAAATGGAGGAATCGATTTGGAGAAATCATTGCGTAAACTCAATATGGCCGCTATAAAACGTTATTTGGTTTTGTGTTTTGATTTCTTTACAAAGATGTCTGTGTTGAGTTATTATTGTATAAAAGAGTTTCTGCAATTTTTTAACGAAATTTTTTGTTTGTTTATTATTATTAAATTATTACCTAAGTAGGGTATCGAAATCAGTAATCAGCCGATTAAAATTGAAGTTGTAAATACTAAAATAAAAACCTACTTGTAAATGTAAAACTAATTTGCGCGCCTTAAATATACAAAGCAATGGAGCGCAGCATTTTAAGTGTTAAACGAATAGATAGAATACGAAACACCACGCTGCGCTTCAAAACAGGAATCCTAGACGTAGGAAAAAAGGCTGCCAGGCTAAAATGGGATTGGGCGCGTCACACCAGCCACATGCACAGCGACCGCTGGGCAATAGTCTCCATACACTGGTTGCCTGATGATGGAAGGCGCAACCGAGGCCGGTCCAAGAAGAGGTGGCGAGATGACCTAGATAGGTACTGCAAAGGTTGGATCGAGGTGGCCCTGGAAAAGGACGCCTGGAAGGATTTGGGAGAGGCCTTTGCTCAGCAGTGGGGCAGCGTACGCTAATAAAAAAAATGGACTGTGTATACACCTCAAACTGTTGTTACTACGGTAGAACCTGTATTTTCAGTACATAAATAATTCACATTCTACACATTCTAAACAAAAATATCCTAATAACTAGGACTATACAAACAACTAGCGAATAACAAATAATATTTTATTTATCATTATAAATTTAACGTTGGTCAAAACTTTGTTGAAAGTTTGTAAAAGGTTTAATAACAGTCCACCCCTGTTTCCGAGAGTGATGTGGGAAACGATTTAGATATTTTATCAGATTGGCGTGTTACTGCTGGTTCGTATTTTTGTTATCATGGAAGTGATAGGGCGAAACCGATTGCGATACATGGCGTTTATCTTGCCTTCAAACATATGGAGCCCATTTATGGACAATCTATGGTTATATCATAAATTGTAACGAAATTAAATCCTCCTAGAGGAGTTAATTAGTAATAACAGCCACAGGGATCGATCGATCAGGTTAAGCAACGCTTGCCACGGTTGGTTCGTGGATGGGTGGCCATCTATACACACCAAGACCCATACGTGCCTCAGAAAGCACGTTAAGTCGCTGGTCCTGCTGTCATTGAATCTTTGACAGTCGTTACGGGTCGTGGGAAGCTCGAAAGCTGGCCCCCACTCCACTCCTTACTAAGGGTTTTCGTATTACCCAGTAACTGGGTTGTGGAGGTCAAATAGGCAATCATTCCATGTAATGATATTCAGCTGTATCTGGTTAGAATGGAAACCGACATCAACATAGTAGGGGGAAGGACAAATGATAATAGAGAGGTAGACTAGAAATTGTTTTTGTTTTAAAGTGCCTGGAGGACAACCATGTTATCAAGTACTAGCTTCTGCCCGCGACTTCGTCCGCGCCAAATTTTTGCTCCCCTGACCCTTCCCGTCGCATCGATTTGCCTGCTAGTTTTCGTCCACTTTTCGTTGCTGCTCGCTCCTTTTGAGTTATAGTGAGTCAACCTTAAAAGATAGACATATGCTTTTTTTTACAAACTTTTTAAAAGGAACAATTCCGTCATATATGATTTTTGCGTTACTTTAACCGTTTACGCAGCGCACGCAACGGAAACTCTCAAAAAGAATAAATTTTCCCCGTTTTTGCAACATTTTTCATTACTGCTCCGCTCCTCTTAGTTGCAGCGTAATGTTATATAGCCTATAGCCTCCCTCAATAAATAGGCTACGAAACACAAAAAGAATTTTTCAATTCGGACCAGTAGTTCCTGAGATTAGCACGTTCAATCAAACAAACAAACTCTTCATCAGCTTTATAATATTAATATAAGTAGTGTAGAAGTATAGAAGTATAGATTAATAAAACCTCTATCACTCTTTTTATAATTTAAATGATGGATGGATAAAATCATGAAGATTTTGGTCCTAGGAGCCACATCATTATTATCTTCTTCGTTAACCACTGCCAACAGCGTCAGCAAAGCGTCTCACATCCAGAAGATATACTCGCAAACACTTGCACTTTTCTTTTATAAGAATAGGGTTGCCCAATTTTTTTGATACCACGTCTGTCAAAAAGAACTCAAGTTTCCATACATTTTTGACCAATGTTTGACATTTGATTGTCGCCGAGATCGGACTGCGACTGTAATTTGAACGTGTTTTAATTACAAGAATTGTCCTTGAGATGAGTATTCTGCAAATCACTGTTATTTCAAGTGATTGTTCACGTTACTACCAAAATAGTATAATTATACGCACAAAGCTTGTCACTACACGCTAATTTATTAGTTTTAATGAGATCGCAGCTCGTTAGCGACGATCGGTGACGTGTGAATGACATGCGTCATCAATGTCGGCCTGTCATCATGTGGTAGAGTATTATTAATGAATAGGAATTACCTGGTAGCAGTTTGATGAGAGTTGCCGAGAATCGAGATGTATGAAGTGCAATTGGAGAAGCCTATGACCAGCAGTGGGCTGCTGTAGGCTGATGATAAGATGCGAATTTGTGGTGTTGAATGAATTAACAGTTGGGACAATTTCATATGCTGGGCAATACCATAATTCGATGCTAAAATCTATCGATTTCAGTTCAACTGAAGTTGTGTTCCCACTCGTATGAACTTACAGCGTCATCATACTTCATATGCTCAAAAAATATGTCTGATCCACAACGTAAATGACGCAATGAATGTTGTCGAACTGTCAAAATTAAAGCCACTGCTAATGATAATGTATTACGCAATAACTTCGCAGGTTGACACTGATAACTGACAGTGTGGATTCAGAAATAACTTCGATCCTAAGAGAGTATAAACACCTGCCAGGGTTGCAAGATTTGTTCGAAAGAGGTACCGTGGCCCTGGCATATGGGCAACTGAAGGAACACGGGTGGGTTTTAGTCAGTAAAAGTCTGTCACGTCGTTCCACTCCACCCAGAGCGGGAGACATCATTTGAAGACTTCCCACCCACAAAAAAAAGTGAGTAAAAATAGAACGATGCTACAGAGGGGCAATTCTCGTAAATATAAGAACTCTAACTGTCAAAAATACCTCGAGTTTCCATACGTATTTGACATTTGACTGACGCAGAGATAAGATTGCTTTCAGATTTTCAACGTTTTTAATTACAAGAATTAGCCTTCTGTTTTTTTCAATCCAAAAGGGAATCGAACAATGTTTAGAGCAAGGTTTTTTTTGCTATCGGTCTTCGTAGCAAATTAAATAAAAATGGTGCAACCTGGGCAGTCACCACCTTGTTACTGGCTGACTTTTATTTATTTTGTCCCTGGAAAGAGCCATTCTAGCTTGTGCGGATACGGAGAGCGAGAAAAGTGAGATAGACGTAGGTAGGTAGCATTCAGAAGAATCAGAAGTTTTGATGGTAATTAAATAAGTAGTAATAGGAGACTACAGAATGTTCCAATCGATGACACAGTTTGATTTTGTATTATTAACTCATTATATTTTTCGATAATAACGCCGTAACATACGTGCATTATGAATGAATCATTATTAAGTGCATCGTGCAATAAAGACACGTACGAGAGCGACATAAGATACTAAATCAAACAATAGAATGTAATGTGTATTCAGATTTTAGGTCAAGGAAAAGGGTCATACATAAAGTTAACCTATTTGTCCTTATTGTAACGGGGTTAACGGTGTGACAATCAGTGCCAAAGTTATTACAATGTCGCACAAACACAGAATAAAAGTAAAATTGTTATGTAAAAGATATTTTGTGCCTATTTGTGACAGGTCATTTACCTACCTACCTATACATTATAACGTAATTTACTTATCATTATGAACAACTTTTACTCCGAGACAAATACTGAAGTCGCGAAAAAAATATATTACTTGTTCTCTACATTTTGACGAGATATGCGATGAACACCAATGCAAGGAGATACTTGTTTTTTTTTATATAATACAGTTTGGCAGTTTTGAGGGAGGCCTTTGATCAGCACGCCTTGGGACAGTGTAGGCTAATTAAAACACAAACAACGTTTTATTTTTATATCTTTAAATTCTTTATATAGTATAAAACAAAGTCGCATTTCGTATTTGTACGTTTAGATCTTCTAAACAACGACTTTCAGCAATAGACAGAGTGATTCAAGAGTAAAGTTTTCATGTATAAATAAATATTACGCTGGCAGAAGCTAGTTGTATACAAATGGTCAATTTCTGGCCGCACGAAACTGCTAAACCATGTTTGAAACGACTAAGTACAAGATAGCACCTACGACTCAAGTATAATATTCAGAAATAAATTCATAACTTGCGGACTATTTATATTAATTTACCCAATTAATTTTGGTATGTTTACTAGCCCAATTAAAGGTTTAAACTTGAATCCTATCATACGTACACACCTAAAATTTATAAAGCAATTATTATTGTAAGTTGATGGCAGATGTGAGTGGTCACGCCAGAAGGGGACGTCCTAGGAGAACATATAGTGACCTTATTGGTGATGTTCTTCAGAAGGGCTAGGTGCGTAGTATTGGTAACCGGCGTGCATGTACGACCAGATGTATGAACTTAAACGAGGCATAATGAGTATGTAGGAATCATAGCAAGTAGGTAGTGTTCTGTAGTTTCTGCCTGGAAAAAAACGCGTGATTTTATGTATGTATGTATAGGTACTGTAAGTTAGTACTCATAATAATTGTTTAATAGTTTACTGCACGTAACTGTATGTTACCACGAGCGTGTCATGGCTAAGACAATAATTAACTATAATATCTGTGCCTACAACTGACGTTGTAAATATACCTACACAAAGATTCTGTACTTCAACATTTATGAATAAAATAACACATAAATTGTATTGAAACACACCCGGATGTATGTGTCACGTTTGTGGTTTATTAAACATTCATACATTTATACTACATAAACTAACACCTTCTTTCCATAGAGGTAAGCAGAAACTATACTCCTTACTACTCGTTTTATAAACAAAGTTATGAAACGACAAAATTTTAAAAATTTTACCACCAATTACAGTAATAATATTTACATGTACACAAAAACAGAAATACTCGTCACGTGATCAGAGGGCCAGCCTATTTTTGGCCTAAGAATCAGCATCGCCGTACAACGTGGCAATGCTGCCAGCCTTTTGGGCACTTTTCCCATTGACAGCGATGCGGACGAGTTTTTTTAATGCCCTGTGCTTCTTTTCTTTCTGTTTTTATACTTATACGAACTTAACATCAATTTATTTGAGATCCGTGAAATGCGCCATCATCATTATATTTTCAGCCGAAATACGTCCACTGCTGGACAAAGGCCTCCCCCAATTTTGGTGAGTTTGCCAGAATCGCCACGCTTGGCAAGCGGGTTGGCGGTCGCAGTATGTATCAGTGTAGTATATGGTAAAATGCATAGATTATACTGCCGCCCATCTATACTATATATACTATATAATATTACTAGCTTTTGCCAGCGGCTTCGCCCGCGTGGAGATTGGAAAATATCCCGCGGGATATGTACGACGGCATGAAGTATCCTATATGGTAAGTATCCAGGTTAACCAAAAATCCAAATCCATCCAAAAATCTAAACATCTAAGCCATATTTCGCGGTCTCTTACTTGGAATAATACAATTAGCTTTATTTTGAGTACTTCGAACACACATGATATTCGCATTTACTATGAAGCCAAAGTAATATGAATTACAATATTCCAATCCTCCTAACCCTGCCGGCCGGACGCGGGAAGGCCCGCTAGCCGCTCTGCGGCTATTTTATTATAACTTCTGATATCTTCTAAAATATTCATTTTAATGATATGCTATAAAGGGCAATTTTAATCTTCATGAAATGTACAATTTATTTAAGGTACTTAATTGCATAAGGATTAATGCTGTATTGCTTAAAATCGCATTCATAAATAAGCCATTATTTCTCGTAAAAAGTAAAGGATAAAAATGGTTATTATGGGTTATCCCTAAGAGTTAGACATATACCATTGCGGACTTTTTTGTAGAACTTTTTAAGGTCTACAATACTGTAGTACATTATTTTGCGCTATTTCGTAGGGTTCAGCCAGCGTTCGCAATGTAAGCGCAAAAAAATGTGTTTATTTATGACATCACATTAGAAACCTCTAAAATTATCAACGTTTCTTTACTATATTATGCATGTTATATACATATAAACCTTCCTCTTGAATCACTCTATCTATTAAAAAAACCTGCATCAAAATCCGTTGCGGAGTTTTAAAGATATAAGCATACATAGGGACAGACAGACAGCGAAGTGACTTTATTTTATAATATGTAAAGATAAAGATAAAGCTGAAGAGTTTGTTTGTTTGATTGAACGAGCTAACCTCAGGAACTACTAGTCCGAATTGAAAAATTATTTTTGTGATGGGTAGCCTATTTATCGAGGAAGGCAAGATGAGTGGGCTATATAACATCACGCTACAACTAAGAGGAGCGGAGCAGTAATGAAAAATATTACAAAAACGGGGAAATCGCACGGGTAAGCGATTCGACGCGACGGGAAGGGTTGGGGGAATAAGAAATTTAACGCGGACGAAGTCGCGGGCAGAAGCTAGTTATCTAATAAGTCCCTTAGTCACCTCTTAAGATACCCACGGGAAGAAATAAGATGAAGCTATTATTTACGTCCGGCATCACACGGAACCTCAAACCTTCAAATGTGTATGACCTCATATTTATCGGATTTTTTTACAGTTGCAACATTTAAATTCACTAAAGTAAGCTTGTTCCTTTGAGGAAAGGGCCTAGTGAATTTCCTACATATTTACCCACTGAGTATATATTTACTTCTTACGTCTCTTATATTTTTCCTCATGTAACATTTTATTGAACACCTCGCTCCGTCGAGAGATGAATCCCTTTCCTTCATAATTGGCATTAGTTAAGAAAGATTAGCACAACGAGGATATAATTACAAATGACATTCCACTTTGACTCAGATAATTAAGGATTTCTTCTTCAGAAAGACTAATTAAGTTATCTGACAATTACAAGGTATACCGATTCAAGTCAACCCACGTATATCGCTTTGTATCTGTACAAATAGATAAAAATTTTATTCTATAATGTCAAAATAACAGTTTTTTACTAAATGAAAGGACGTTAAATACGGAACTTCTAACTAAACATTTTTTAAATTTATTTATCTGTCGATCTGTTTATTCTAGCTAATCTCCGAAACGCGATTTTGATATTGGCATACTTTGATAACACTGGGCAAGGACATAGGCTTATTTTTATCAACTTACCCTGCGGGCAAAACCTCGGACGGAAGTTAGGAGGTAATACAATGATTTTCATATCTGGCAAACCAAGACCAACCTAAGTATCCATGCAAAACCGGTCTGTATAATCAGTATGAACATTAGATTTGAAAATTTACTAAGCTTTTCAAAACTACTGACCCACAGATTCTTATTAAAGCAATATAATCCATTACCTATTTTTATTCTCACGATAAATACAGCTAATTATCACATAAGACAGGAACCAACAAATGGTTAAACGAATTACACAATGTACCAAAAGTCCCATTACGTCATGAATCATCCTTGATTAAGAATTTCTTTGTGCCCTCGCTAATTCAATTAACAGATACGAAGGCACGCGTAACATACTCGTATTTACCCGGTATTTTATGAGCATACATATTCAATACAGAATTTTAATGGCTATTAGATATAACGACCGATTTTCAAATCATGTTTTCAATTTCAGGAGCTCACGAGTCAGTAATAAACTAATAACAGTCATACAGGTCTATCGATCAGGTTAAGCTACCCTTGTCAAGGTCTTTTCGTGGATGGGTGACCATCTTTACGTACTGAGACCGCTCCGTGACTCGTTAATCACGTTAAGGCGTTGGTCCTTGCTGCCATTTGTAGATTTTTGACAGCCGCTAAAAGTCTGACAAGAACTCTTAGGAAGGGGTATCGTGGTACCCAGTAACTGGGTTGTGGAGGTCAGATAGGCAGTCGCTCCACATAACATATTGGTATTCAGCTACACCCGGTTGGAATGGAACCCGACCTCAACATGATTGGGAACAGACTACGCCAATCAATTGATTTTCAATTTGTGTATTTTCAATCGGGGAAAATTCGCAGAATATATTCAAAAATATATAACATAAGCTTTTATGGACGTGCGTTTTGACGTGTATCTATAATGTCATTTGAATTCAGGTCTATACCGCGGCACGTGTATTGGGTCACTCGGAACTACTGGCTTTATCCGTTAAACTATGGGTTCTCGTTGTCTTTTTCATCAATGGGAGATTGAACTAGATTTTTCTGGGCACGCTCTATCCATTCTAGACCTCATTCTGCCATGGATAGGGTTTATAATGGAAAGTACAGGCCCGGCCCGCAATAAATAGTAATACTTACAAAAGAAACCTTTGTTCCTTTCAATCAAAATACCTGCCACCTAATCTCTTCACCACCCTTGGTTGGCTGGTAGAGAATGTCTAAGACATTAAATCTGCCTTTGTACCTTTTTGTGTGCGAGAAGTTTAAATAAATGTAAAACTAAACTTTAAAACACTTTAGTGCTTTAATTGATTCCATTAATTACTTTTGGTACTCACACATTGAAATTACTCACCCCAATAATATCGTGCTCCATCTTACTTAACTTAATCCTAACTTGAAACGCAGTACCGTAGTACCTTCCTACTTCGGTTCACTTACCGTGAAGCCTACTCGATGAACCGAATAAACTGTGAGTACCAATAGTGCCCCACTCCTATCACACAAGCACCATACAATGTCAACATTCATTCATTACGCAACGAGACCTCGCCAAGAAAAATCGCTGCGTTTCTAAAACCGGTTTTTTTGTTATACATTATCTACTCTATTATGATCGGTATAAGGGCGAAAATTTATTGATAACTTAAGTAGGACTGGACGTAAGTTCGCGTTAAGTTATTACGACATTGTGCTAATGGTGTATGGGAAACTGACCTGTCTATAGTTTCTATAGTATTATTGTGTATACTTCTAGAATTTATTACAAGTATTTATACTTTTTATATCTAACTTAATTTATGCGTCATTCCGATTAAGTTAGCTCACGTCTTGAGATGAGGATAAAACGTGATAATATTCATGGCTTGTTTTTTTTTTTTAAGAAAATGAAAGCGTGTTCCTATTTATAAACCTATTTAATTTGCTTAAGTAAATAATGTTTCTTGGAAATGAGATTGTTTTTCTGTTAGGTCTTCAATTGTTAATTTAGATAGAAAAGTTTTAAAATAATTATACTCGCCCACCATCATTTCTATATCACTTTAAATAATAAATGGTTCATATAATGTAATCAAATCGGTCACAAATCGACTACTAATCGAAAACAAATGCTTTCTCCGATTAAAAATACTCATAAAATGATAAAATCTCACCTTTATTCGAAGCTGGTCTTAAAACAAACTCAGCAGTCTCCAAAACTACTCATTATCGAGCGAAAATGCACCAGCCGCCCGTGAACTTGACGTAATTTCGTTGCTATAGCAATGCTCTCCCAGGGAAAAGCTCCCCTAGCGAATTCACATCCAAAATACGCAATAACGAAACCAATTTAAAAAAAATACGTAAGATTAAAACTGAGCACTGTAATACAAATAAAAAACATAGACACCTTTCTATTTCGGATAAAAATACACAATTCGAATATTATTTGAAATTCGAACGCTATTTTTTCAAGCGCGATACGGACGCGCGTCTTCGCGGCGGTACGGAGCGCACTACGTAAATGTCAGCACAATCGGCACATGTGCGGGTCGTAGTAAGGCCGCGTGTACAACGCAAGCAATTTTCCTTACTATTTTTAAATGAACATTTATTTCTTTGTCATTATTTTTGTTTCTTATTAAATGTTATATTAAAAAAAAATATTTAAAAAATGAGTTAAAGAAGCTTTATTTTTAAACGTTTATTTTTTGTTTTATTTTGAAATAAAAGAAAAAAAAATACATGGCTTTTTAGACAGGTACAGACGCCAACACATCAAGCTACTACAATCTGTCAGATTTCTTTGATAGATTTTCGACTTTATTTCTAGAGCATTAGGTTCAAGGTTCATTGGGAAAAATTGACAGTTTCGGGTAGCTTGACCTGGTGGCGTCTGTACATAAATTCGAAAGAAATAAGTCTTTATACTACAATTAAATGCTGTCTAGGCTACAAACCTGCTAATCTGTATTCGAATATCGCCGCGCGTACGATGAAAGTGAAAGTAAGTTGTGTCATTCATAATAACGTGGAAGGTGATCCGGCAAGTTGCTGGTCAAAAGTGAATCTGTTTTTATTTATCAAGTTTTGTATTAAACTTTGATAGAATGTAGGATACGCTTGATATTTTATTCTTCTTACTTTATTTACATTATTTATATATTCATTATTATATATATATAACCCACCTGCTTTTTTTCAACGGTGTTTAATATCAGTATTTTGCATGGGGCGACTGCCTATCTGACCTCCACAACCTAGTTACTTGATAATACGATATCACTTGGTAAGACTGGTTTTCAGAATTTGGGGCTTCTATCGACCTGTAACGACTGTCAAGGATAAAGGAATGACAGCCGGTACCAATGGTTTTTCTAGGGAAGGAGCATCAAGCGTAGCTCAGCCTGATCGAACAACCCGTACGGCTGTCATTATTTTGCACTTGTATTATGTGGACAAAATAATACGAAAGTTAAGTGCAGACAATAAATTGTTGATTAACCTGACCGACGTGACCGACGAGTCATTTAGTGTGGTACCAACCTACCTTATCACTGACGTGCGCATGACGTTCGTCTACGTACCTTATAATATTATTAAGTTTCAAACCGTTACTTTTATACCTAACATTGTAATATGTACAGGTCTACCATTCTTTGAGGAAAGCAGGTGTGAGCGTATTGTTAGGTACTTTCACGTTAGTAGTGTTTTTTCCAGATTCTTACTCTTTATCCTCAGCACATACGTTCATACCTGATTATGATCTTCTAAAATTAGTAACGACTAAACTATCAATATGAACCAACAGTTAGTCAATTCAAAAGAAATATCGTAATCACGATTTCCTCATCTAAAATGATCGCGCGAAAAGTCCCGCCTTTCTGCACGCGGCTCTATAAAGTGCGAGCGAGACAGCGTTCCAGCCAGGGGTTGTACATCCGCTTTTCTCGGCGTTATGTAAGCTACGGCCCTGGAGCCGGGAAAACCCCCCGCGCCCCCTCGCCACCCCGACCGGGGAGAGTACGGACAGAGTACGTAGCTGGGGTGAAGCCAACCTTATGAGTGTCAGTTTTGCCTGATGATGGCTTCAGTAATTCTTGATGTTTGTTGTTTTGGGAGCCGATGTGAAGGGTATGTTGGCTTGGCTTTGGATAAAGGTAATTTGGGATAAGAGTTGGGTGGTCAAGGTCGTTGGTATAGGTGAACTAATAATGTTGGTATAGGTGAACAAATATGAAAACTTAGATAAGGTTTATGTTTTTCAAATATGACTAATTTATTTGTCTGTTTAGACGGCAAAAATATACGCAGATTAATTATTTCTACTAAAGTTGTAACCTCTCATCTGCTTCCTCATCTGTTCAACTTAGCCCGAGGGTTTTTAATATCAACATTTAAAAAAAAACAAATACATCCATTAGGGACTTCATCCATTTCAGGCAGGATTTATTATTAAACGTAGTTCACCTCTAACAATGAGCGCACATTTCCTTAATCACGTGTAACAAAACCACATACTGTAAATACTGTAACGCAAACCACACAACACACAGTTCTTGTTGAAATACGTTTGCAGACTCGCCTGTTAAAGGTACGCTTTCAATTAAGGACGTTACAATTTGTTATTCGTACCCGAAAAACTGGAATAACTGAAAGAATTCAATATTCGAAAAATATCCGGACCGTACTAAATCAAAATTGAATTGATTTTTCTCCTTATGGCTTTTGAAATGGGTTGTCAATGGTTTCAACTTTCTATTATATTGATAAAGAGACTTATATTTCAATTTGAAAGTAATTTTCAATAAGTAAAATAGATCTTATAATTTTTTGTACGGTATTTTCCATCTTAGTCTTGTTTTCTAATTTAGTTAGTATTTGTTTTCTAATTTTAATACAGCCATTCCATAAACTAAATAAATAGTAGTAGTACTAGGCATCTTCAAGCACTTATTACGCTTAAGTAGTTAAAAAAAATCGAACTAATAAGTTCTTTATCCGAAAATATATCATTGCGGATATATCCGCTATCCACGCACAACACTAGCAGTCCGAATTGGGTTACCGGAATTTGGACCTCAGTGCTTACACAAATAAAACTCATTAAGCTCCCAATTTGTTTATCAATTTCACAGGGACATTCTCTTTTATTTTAACGGTACGTTGACACCCCTTGTTTTTCGGCCAATTCATCATCGTTTGAATTTTGCATTGTTTCGCGTATGTATTGAAAAATGTAGGATAAATTTTGTTAATTACGTGAAAAACGATCCCTTGAGTATATGTCATCAAATTAATTATTATTATTTTTGCCGTAATTGGAAGCGCACACTTATATTTGTCGTCGGTGATCCGAAAAATAAATAAAGGACGTGATTCATTTTGTACGAAAAGAAATGCTAGTTAAAAAGAAAACGGGAAAAAATGGGAAATCACATCTTGAACATGTTTTATATTTACAACGAATGACAACAATTAACCCTCTGGCAATTATTAGACTTTGAAAGCACAAAAAATCATATTTTTGCAAGAAAATTCCGGACATTCGGATAAAGATGCAAATAGTTATTGAGTCGCTAGAATTCAGTTATTTTCTATATACAAAGTCGGTATCTTTCAAATCTTTAGTATCCAACAGTTATCAGCTAGGCTCCCTGCAAAACGCTCTCGAATTTAGTTCTGAGTTTGCAGTTGTCAATAACAGATACAATTCTATTTCCACTGCGGATACAGAGGTAAGCCCGAGTGTGGCTTTTTGCGAAAAAGCACTGCATGCTTTCCATTAGACGATTGTTTGTTTAGTTTTACAAACTATCTGAAATAGATTCAGTATTCGCATTTGGATTAAAAAAAAAAACTGACATCGACACAGGAAATAATCTCCTTTTATTTATCTTTATTAAGTTGTGATTCTAACATCACTCTACGTTACACTCTGTCTTAATTATGGCCTTTTCTGAACTATGTTGGATTCAGCTTCCAATCTAACCCGTTGCAGCTGAATATCAGTATTTTATATCGGTAAGGACCAGACTCGGGTCAACGGCGCGTTGTGTTCGACGCGCGCCTCAAAGAGATGTCAGCAGTACTGAAGGGGTCTGCTAGGACCGATGCTTGCCAGTGTCGCGAGATCTATTCAAAAGAGTTACCGTGGCCCTGGCATATGGGCAACTGAAGAAATACGGATGGGTTTTATTCAGTAAAAGTCTGACAGGCCCTTCCGCTCCACCCTAGAGAGAGAGACGTCATTTAATGATTTTCCACCAAAAAAAAACGACGGGTTGCACTCCGGGAGTGCCGGCAGAAGTGAAAACTTAAATATTAACGTTGTGCATTTTTGATATTTTGGAATGGTTAGGGAATAATTTTGCACGTATTGCTTTAATTGTCAGTATAAAAGTACTATCATTTATGTGGTAGAATACAATATTTATTTATTGCGCTATCGTACACAAACATGACAATTTATATTACATTAAAAAGTTTATCTGTCAGAAAAATCACTCTCCGTCCGTCTTACGAATTTTCGATCAGGTCACGTGTTCTGACGCGAGTTTAACATTTTTTACCCATTACAAAAAAAGTGCACAACGAAAAGAAGAAAACGTCTAAAGAAGTTTTCATTTAAAAAAAAAGCGATTGCAAATCTGTGCTATTCTGACCTTTGCAACCCACTTACTACCCAGTAATACGATACTTACGATACACTCCGTATTACTACCTACTTAATACAGGGTGGCAGAGACATCAAGGTGCAACTTGTTACCATAGATTTAGATTTAATACATGACTATGGAACAGCAATTTTGTTTTTATCGATAAAATATTTCAACGCAAGAGGCGTTGAGATTTTTACTCGGTAAACAAAAAACGCCGTTCCATACATTTTGAACGCGTAGGTATTGCACTCTTCTATGTATAAAAAAGGAAGCAGTGGTGGCCCAGTGGTAAAGACCGCGACTTACGAGTAGTAGATCGTGAGTTCGAACCCAAGCAGGAGCTTTACTTTGTGCATATTATTTCATCACCACTGCTCTCAAAACGGTGAAGGAAAACACCGTGAGGAAACCGGCATGTCTTAGAACCAATAATTCAAAGACTTGTGACATCTACCAACCCGCACTGGGCCCGCGTGGTGGATTATGGCCCGCTCCCTCTCACCGAGACGAGGCCTGTGTCCCAGCAGTGGGAACGTTATAGGCTGCTGTTGTATGATGTATCTATAAAAGTGCATTTTTACGCAAGGGGGTAGAATCATGTGCTGAATTCATGGTTACAGTTTGCACGCCGGTGTTTCTGCCACACTGCATAAAATATGAAAACGAGTAAAGTTTTAATGAAATAAAAGTTGCACAGTAATTTCCTGCAGGTTGCCGTAGTCGACATCATTAAGATATTCTCTCGAAAGCGTGGAATTTATATATATATATATTTTTTTGTAGTTTGTTACCGTCGTGTGATAAAAGAGAAGTAGGTCAATTATTTACAAGTCGAAAGAATTTATTTTAACCTCTAAGTCCCTGAGATACCACATTTGGTATAAACACAATGGTTTTTAATTGTGTCTGTAATTACGGTAATTGACTGGTTAATAACGTAATTGTGATTTCACGCTGGGGATTTTAAAATATTTTAACAGCTTATTTTGACCCCGCGAGACCATTTTATTTTGAAATATTTATCGGTATTTTCATACTTTGTTAAACTTCCTCATACCAAAATTAATCGTTCTCTCTGATCTTTTGAATTCATTCAAGTCAGCGTATCGTCGTCCACTGTTGGACATATTATATCACCCAGGTTGCACCCAAACACCTTCTGTATGTAGTCTGTCTCAGTCACCTTTTCAAGCGTTCCATCTGGCTGGCGGGCGTCCCATACTACGTTTGCTTAACGTGGTCTCCACCTCATCGTTTCAGCAGAAATACGTCCACTAATGGACATAAGCCTCCGTTAAAAATGGAGGGTCTGTCAAATTCGCTACGCTTGGCAGACGGGTAGGCGAGCTACATATCTTATACCTTTAAACGACCAATTCTTGTATATAATCTGAATCTCAGAAACGGCTCCAACGATTTTCATGAAATTTAGTATACAAGGGGTTTCGGGGGCGATAAATCGACCTAGCTAGGATTCATTTTTATAAAATGTCGTTTTATTCGTGTTTTCAATGAAAAACTTTATCAATAATCAACTTGAACATAAACTTATTATTTTAAACGCAATTTACCAAAAATACCGAGCAAAGCTCGAGCAACCAGATATTGGTGGTAAAATACATAAAGTACGCTGCTGCCCATTCTGTAGTAAGTCCGCAAATCAGCTCTTACGACATCCACGGGAAGAAATGTGAATAATTATGCTGGACAAATGGCTTTTGTTCCAATTAACTCAAGTTCTATCAGTCCTTCAATCAGTCGATTAGAGGCAGATGACTAGAGTTAATTTTACTCTACTTAAACCTAATAAATTCTCTTCACAAGTTCTTCAAGTCACCGTGAGTCGACAACGTCACACAAGTTAAATCGATACTATTGAACGTTCCACAATTTCTTCACAGTACAAGTTGTCTGGTTAAGCGGCCATCTCAACTGGGCTTAGGGATGGTACTTAAGTCGAGACGCAACAAAATGCATTTTGTTTTTACTTCAAATTGTAATTTTTCTTTCGACAAAACGCTTAGAAGGATCAAGTTTCGTAATGAATGAGGCATCACCATCATTGTCATCATAATTTCAACAGAAAGACGTCCACAGCTGGAAATAGGCCTCCCCCAATTTGAGGGGTTTGCGATAATCACCACGCTTGGCAGGCGTGTTGGCGATCGCAGGATGGTGGTAAAATACACAGTGAATGCTGCTGCCCATTCTCTAGTAAGTCCCTTAGTCACCTTTTACGACACCCACGGCAGGAAATGGGATGGTGTTATTCTTTACGTCCGGCACCAGACAGAACACAGATTGGCTTTGTGACACGGAACAACTGGGCTTATTTATTTGTTTGCAATTTTTTCATAATTACATTTTCCAATGTATTCAAATGCTTTTTAACCAGTCAATTACCGTAATTACAGACACCATTAAAAAAACCATTATGTCTATACCAAATGTGGTATCTCAGGGACTTAGAGGTTAAGTCGCCTTACAGAACGTGAATGGTTGGTAGCCCTAACAGCATCCGTAAAGTTTGTGCCAAAGCGCGTCGGTCGTTTTACATCAACTGTTTTAACTTCGCAATTACGACAGAAAACTTTAGATTCGTATAATGTTTAACTTTATTTATTGTGTCCGACAATAATAGATGGTTTAAATGGTTCCGTTAATGATAAATGGTTTTATTTCTCTAAGTTTATTTTTAAAAACACTATTACACGTCAATCACTGAAAAACAGATGAGGTCGGCATTTTCTATCTGACTACCATGAGAAGAAAGGTTGAAACAAACTCAGAGGTCACACAGTCTCTTATAAAGTCCAGACGTTATCTTGGTCAGACCATGTGGATTGGTGTCTGAAATGGTCTTTTGAGGAAAGAACCATACAGACCGAGTGGATTTGTCTACTTGGTGCACGCATTTATCAATAGCAGTTTACTTCATAATGTTATACTTAGTTAAATGAAAAGTTACTACTGGTTTCAGGTTCCAGAGCCCGTTCTTCCAGGGTGGTTGGCTCAAAGATAAGGGAGACAACAAGATAGCAGTGTGTTCCACAACATTTCTTAAGTTATGTATATATACATCCTGCCTTCGATACTATAGATTACAATATTGATAGAGAAATCACTTGAATAAAATCACGTACGTTTTCCGGCTTGTCAACTTCAGACTTGAAAGTAAAACGACTAAAAGATTTATTTGACAGTCTTTGGACCTACTTTGTTCAGTATCCCTGAATTATAGTTTCGCTCAAGAACTTTTTGGCTTCTAATAACATTTATTTAACAGCATTAATAATCTACTAATCTTCTTTACATAGTATAAAACAAAGTCGATTCCCGCGATTGTACGCTTAGATCTATTAAACTACGCAACGGATTTTAATGCGGTTTTCATTATTAGACAGAGTGATTCAAGAGGAAGTTTTATATGTATTAAAAGCGGGCAAAGCCGCTAGAAAAAGCTAGTATGTATTATAAATATGAAAGTCTGTATGTTTGTTACTCAATCACGCAAAATAGTTCGACCGAATTTGCATGTTCGGCACACCGATAGTTTATTACCTGGATTAACACATAGGATACTTCTTATCCCGATAGTGTTAAGTAACGTGGACGAAGCCGTTGGAAAAAGCTAGTGTTAAATATATTAACCTCTAAGTCCCTGAGATACCACATTTGGTATCGACACAATGGTTTTTTAATTGTGTCTGTAATTACGGTAATTGACTGGTTCAAGTAGTCTTACAAACAACTGATACAGTAATCAATCTATTCTATATGCCCCTGACCCGACCCCAGATAAACGTGGTTGATAAGCAAATGTCGACCGCAAAAAATATAAAAACATTTCGGACATTATGCACCCTTTTTAAATAAGTGTATTATATTCATTAAACGTTCTTCTATTATGTATTCTATACAGGTTATATATTCATGCTAATCGTAGGGGTTTGCAACTTTCGTTGCAGATTATCCGTAATTTACTTCTGTAGGTATATTTTACATGATTGTGATCAAAATAAACTCAACATTAATCCATACCTTTTCAGTATATCATATGCTTTCTAAGAGGATGTTTCATCTGAATTTAATACCACATATTTTGCAAGAAAAAAAATGTTGAAAAAATATTTGAAATCGACCATTGTTGCTGATCGTCCCTATGTCCGGAACGGTCGTTACCGTATCTCTCTTCCTGAAAATGATAACATAATATTTATTTTTGTTTCCATATTATAAAGAGCAGGAATTTAATATCCGAGCATATTAGATAATTCGTTTTTTCATCGAATCGTACGTAGAACAATTTCAAATATAAACAATCTACCAATTTACGTCTACGTATATTCATTTTGGAACGTAAAAAAATATCGATTTAATAGAATAAATATAATATGCATACTAGCATAATCAATCTGTAATGTTCTCAGCACTGGAACACATGCCTACTCTCTGTAAAAAGCAGTGGGCCGTAATCTACGACGCCGGCCCAGTGTGGATTGGTAGATGTCACAATTTCTTTCCGTTTCCTCACGATGTTTTCCCTTACCGTTTTATGAGCAGTGGTGACCTGTGGGTCAATATGATATGATTATTTAATAAAACCGTGCGGACCTTTGTAGTGGTCTCCAAATATAAATAGGTTAAATATTTCATGAAATTATTATAAGAAAGGTTACAAAAAAGTACATTAAATCAAAATTGTACATCTTCCCTATTTAAATACATTAATTCATACTAATATTATAAATGGGAAAGTGTGTGTGTCTGTTTGTCCGTCTTTCACGGCAAAACGGAGCGACGAATTCACGTGATTTTTTAAGTGGAGATAGTTGAAGGGATGGAGAGTGACATAGGCTACTTTTTGTCTCTTTCTAACTCCCCACTTCCTTAAAATGGGGGAAGGAACGCGGTAATCTCAGTAAATACTGGCTCAAATAAAAAAAAATGTGTCGGTTAGCCTATTTATTGAGGAAGGCTATAGACTATATAAAGTCACGCTATGATCAAAAGGAGCGAAGCAGCAACAAAAAATGGACGAACACTGGTAGACTGCGATGCGACGGGAAGGGTCAGGGGAGCAAATATTTGACGCGGACGAAGTCGCGGGCAGAAGCTAGTGTTTTAATATATATATATATCTCTTAAGAGATCAAGGCAAACGGCAAATAGACATTTACGGCAACACTTTAGCTCAAAAACCCAACTTATGAATTCACTAGCATTAGTCAATGGTTTCGCCTGCGTATTATACGTATAGACCATTTTCTTACATCACTCGGTATCGCTGAAAACCGTATTCAAATCCATTGTGTAGTTATGAAGATCTATGCGTAGAAACATGAAACGACTTTATTTTAAACAACTTACAGATATCACACATACCGAAGAAATGTATAGTTAAAACTATACGTTGATAAGTCTTATAACTTACGTCTTATGTTAAAAGCATCCGCCAACGTTATCAAGAAACTTTGATTGCTCTCAACTCAGTTTTAAGATCAATTTCCTGTAGTTTATAGTTTCCTAGTACCTTGGCTACGTAAAAGTACGTAGCTCCTGGCTACGACTTTGCTACGGAGCTACGACAAGAAATTGAAAAGTTTTTATTGCCCGAACGGAAGAGTCAAAAGGCTTTCTTCCAGTCTTCTTTTTGAGATTTGAGATTCGACGAAGAATCAAGAGGGTTAATTGCGTATCACACTATCAGTGGCAATGGCTTTCATTTTGACATTTAAACAACATTCATTGCGTTATTTACGTTATTGAATTGACAATTTTTCTAACAAATGAAGTAATGAATTAGCAATAACCTGCCAAACGATTGAAATTCGGATTGACAGTTTTTTTTTTTTTTGACACGGACTTCTCGTAGTTAGCCCGAAGGCTTTTACTACTTAAACGGGCTTTCCCTGCGGATGACTCTAGACGCGAATCTAAGGCCTCCAGCCAGGGGCTTACAAACTAAAGGAAAAACTACAAACTAAGCGACTAAGACCTAAGGGCACCCCCTGTGGGGTTCGGACCTCGGCTTAGGGAGTCACTGGTGGGGGGGATCAGCAAGGGATAGGCTGGATCTGGGTGGTCGTTAACTAGGGGCTCAGCGACGCGGGCTGGCTCATGCAAGGGTCGGGGGGGACTATTAGCTAGTCGAGAGTGTCGCGACGACGGACCTCGGCGGCGAGGTCGGTATGACGGACGTTTCGGTTTAAGTAAGGTACTGGTGGCCCTATTGCTCTCCTGGAGGAGGGTAATGGGGTCATCAGGATCGGTTAGTATATGCCGCGGACGGCGGGTCTTGCTAATGCGGGAGGGGATGTAGTTGGCTGCCGCGACAACCAGAGGGTTGCGGTGGGTTGCGGCCCTATCAAAGTAACGCTTGGAGATGCGTTTCATGAATTGGTGGATAGTCGGGAGTTTAAGATCGAGATGGAGATTGGCATTCCGAACGTACCAAGGCGAACCTGTGGCGTTGCGGAGAAAACGGTTTTGGAGGGTCTGCATCCTATGGACGTGGTGGGGTTTCGCGTGTGCAAAGACTGCACAAGCATAGGTCATAATTGGCCTTATGCACGCGGTATAAATGAGCTTTTTGCACCGAAGTGACATTTTGCTCTTTGGGTTGAGAATGGGGTGTAGCCTACCGAGAGCGAAAGCGGCCCGCGAGCGGACCTTCTTTATGTGCTCAGAGAAGGAGAGATGCTGATCTAAGATCACGCCTAGATATTTGGCTCGCTTCTCCCAAGGGATCTGCTTGCCGAACATGGATAGGGGGGTCGGGGGGCGGGGTTTGAGTCTCGGTTTCGTAAAGAGAACCGCCTGACTCTTGTCGGGGTTGACCTCGATTCGCCACTTCCTGAACCAGTCGGCGAGGTCGTCGACTGCGGCCTGGAGGTAGCGAATCAAGGCGTCTTGACTGCGCCCCGTGAAGTAAATGGCCGTGTCATCTGCGAACAGAGCCAACTGAGCCTTTAAACTTCTGGGGATATCGCTAGTAAATAGCGTAAAAATGAGAGGGGACAAGACAGAGCCCTGAGGGACTCCTGCTCGGATAGGATGGGGCGGATTGACAGTGATACAGTTTATGTTATATAAAAAAGTTCATTTTTGAAACTGCCAAAATTACTTAAAAAACTCATCATATGCCTAGGCTTTTTCCAACTATGTTGGGGTCGGCTGCCAGTCTAACCGGATGCGGCTAAGTAGCAGTATTTCACATGGAGCGCCTGCCAATCTGACCTCCACAACCCAGTTACTGGGTAATACGATACCTCTTGGTAAGACTGATTGTCAGACTTTCGGGCTACTGACGACCCGCAACGACTGTCTAAGATATACGAAAAGATAGCCAGGACCAACGACTTAACGTGCTTTGCAAGGCACGTAAGGGTTAAAGATGGTCACCCATCCACGAACCAACCGCGGCAAGCGTAGCTTAACCTGAAAGATCAACTCATGCGCCTGTTATTACTTAGCCGCAAGCCCTTCTTTTTTGTTTAGCCTATACTGTCCCACTGCTGGGCAAAAGCTTCCCCAATTTTACCTTTCTTATTAATTACTTAAAAACTATTTTCGTAAAAAAAAAAATTAACAGAAGTTTTGGGTACCTGTGACAATTATTTTCACGCAATTTTGCCATCTTAAGAATTAAAACCGGCCAAGTGCGAGTCGGACTCGCGCACCGAGGGTTCCGTACAAACCTGTAGGTATTCTCGGTTTAAAAATATATATTTTTTTTAATTTTTATATTTCAGTTGATTGAATGTAAGGTAAATTGCGGTTTACGATTTCTGACGTTTTAAAAAAAAACTACTCACTCGATCTCATTCAAACCAATTTTCGGTGGTAGTTTACATGGTAATGTACATCATATATTTTTTTTAGTTTTATCATTCTCTTATTTTAGAAGTTACGCCCCCCCTGGGTGGGACACATTTTACCACTTTGGATGTGTCTCTCGCGCAAACTATTCAGTTTACAAAAAAATGATATTAGAAACCTCATTACCATTTTTGAAGACCTATTCATAGATACCCCACACGTATGGGTTTGATAAAAAAAATCATTTTTGAGTTTCAGTTCTATGTATGGGGAACCCCAAAATTTATTGTTTTTTTTCTCTTTTAGTGTGAAAATCTTAATGCGGTTCACAGAATACATCTACTTACCAAGTTTCAACAGCATAGCTCTTATAGTTTCGGAATAAAATGGCTGTGACATACGGACGGACAGACAGACAGACAGACAGACATGACGAATCTATAAGGGTTCCGTTTTTTGCCATTTGGCAACGGAACCCTAAAAACTAAGTTAGTAACTTTTTCTCATGGGTAAATTCTTTGGAAGAAAATGTAAATATTCTAAATAAAGGGCGATGTGAAAGCTATATTTTATTTACAGGTGTGACGGGACAGCGTTTTTCCATTATATTTTGGATGATTTATGCCCAAACATGCGAAATTGTCCATAACCCAACTGTCATAACAGTTTGGCTACCCCAAATTTATTGTAACTGACACAACCTCTAATAATAGAAAAAATACACATCTGTAGTGAATTTAAAATGGGTGGTTTTGTTGCGTGGAAATTCTATTTTAAATGACATTAGGGTTTGGACAGCAAAATAGCGAAGGAAATGAGTTAAATGCCATACACATATAAAACCACTTTGCAGCCAAAATTCCGGACATTTTAAAGGACCCAAAAGCTATGCCCAGAGCGTGAAAAGGTCCCCGATCCGGCTTGATTGCAACAGGTCTTAATTCCCCTAGGGGACCTCAAATTACACCACAGAAAAGTCTTTTTACACCTTTAGTTTTACTCTATTATCTTTGTCGTTTGATGTCGCCATCACTCCTGTTTATACGTTCGTACTGGGAAAAGAACGAATGCTTTTGTGAAAGGTGAGCTTGGGGAATCTCATTGGTTTGAGCATGTCGGTCACGTATTGGTCTTCTGGTATGAATAAAATAGGACACCTCAATTTCTTTCCGAAGGTACTGACAGATTTTATGCTGTCATTTACTTCGATATTGATAAACTTGATTTTGGTAAAAGGCTAACAACATATAACGTAACATCTTGTTTCCCTGAAGGGTTGGGCAGAGGTGTACTACAGGTAGTACGCCTCTAGTAGTATATTTCGACATTTATGTATTTGCTTGCCCCCAAGTAATAGGGGGCGAGCCTAATGCTATCAACCGGGCTCAAATCTAGACTCCAAACTGCTATTAAGATATTCCAGATAGAAAAACACTAAACACTGTTCTCGCCCTGGAATCGATCCCAAGGCTTCGTGCTCGATGAAGTACCTGGGACTTGTCCTCGACAGCCGGTGTAACTTCGTTGAGCATTTCCGACGTTAGGCTCCCAGACTGGAGCGGGCTGGGGCTGCATTTAAGCGGCTCCTGCCCAACCTGGGGGGTCCGAACGCCTCCTGCCGGAGGCTCTACACGGGGGTCGTGCGGTCCATGGCCCTCTACGGGGCACCGGTGTGGGCGCCCTCATTGAGGCTGCGCCCAGCGCGCCGGTTGAGTGCAGCCCAGAGGGTCATGGCCATCCGGCTAATCCGAGGATACCACACGATCTCGTGCGAGGCGGCGAGCCTCCTTGCCGGAGTGCCGCCATGGGATCTGGAGGCAAAGGTCCTCGCGCACATGTGGGAGTGGCGCGAGGAGGCGAAACGCCGGGGCGAAACTCCGCTGCCGCGACAAATCGCGGCACGGCGGACAGAGCTCCGGTGTGATCTCATGGCGACATGGCGGGTACGATTGTCGCAACACAGTGCTGGGCACGCCACAATTGCGGCGGTAAATCCCCTCTTTGAGGAGTGGATAGGGAGGCGCCACGGCGTCCTCACCTTCTGCCTGACGCAGGTTCTCACCGGGCATGGGTGCTTCGGTGGGTTCCTGTTCAGGATAAAGCGGGAGGATACGTCCGGGTGTTTCCATTGCGAGGATCGTCTGGAGGACACGGTGGAGCATACGGTGGAGGTGTGCCCTGCCTGGGCGGGGCACCGCCGTGTCCTCGTGGAGGCGATCGGCGGCGGCGACCTCTCGCGTCCGGCCCTGGTGCGAGCCATGGTACGGAGCGAGAGGGAATGGGAAGCCGCCTCCTCCTTCGCGAGCATTACTGCTTCGCAGAAGGAGGTGACGGCTTCCCATCCCCATGGGCGCCCTCACGTCCCTAGCCGCCGCAGGAGGAGACGCCCCGGGCGTCGGGAGTCGATTGCGGACTCCCGGCCACCGTAGGCGCGAGCTTGCGGGTGGCGAGCAATGGGTAGCTCGCCGCCCGGTAAGGACCAGGCTCGGGTCGACGGCGCGTAGTGTTCCACGCGCGCCTCAAATAGATGTCAGCAGCAGTGAGGGGGTCTACTAGGACCAATACCTGCCGGGGTCGCGTGATTGTTCAAAAGAGATACCGTGACCCTGGCACATGGGCAACTGATGGAACACGGGTGGGTTTTAGTCAGTAAAAGTCTGACACGCCCTGCCGCACCACCCAGAGCGGGAGAAGTCATTTGATGATTTCCCATCCTGAAAAAAAAAAGGCTTCGTGCTCAGCACTAGCGCATATGCTTGTTTGCGCTTGCTTACTAGGACCCACGAGGCTACAAGTTTTGGAATACTGTCCTGCCAGCGACAGAAAGAAGTAGATTGCCAGCCTTCAAATTCGAACATCATCATCATCATCATCAGCCTATAGCAGTCCACTGCTGGACATAGGCCTCTCCAATTGCACCCCATTCAACTCGATTTTCGGCAACTGTCATCCAGCTGCTACCAGCCACCCTGCGAAGATCGTCGCTCCTTAGGGCGTCCTACCTTACGTTTGCCGATTCGCGGTCTCCACTCAAGAACACGTCTACCCCGACGGTCATCGGTTCGACGGATAATATGGCCGGCCCATTGCCACTTCAGCTTGCTAATCCTATGAGCTATGTCGACAACTTTGGTTCTCTGCCGGATCACCTCATTCCGGATTCTGTCCCTCAGAGATACTCCAATCATAGCTCGTTCCATAGCTCGCTGAGCGACTTTAAATTGAGATTAAATATAATGATCACCATAAAATGCTTTGATACCCTTAGTTCTTTAACCAAAAATATATACTTGACACCAGAAAAATAAAGTCTAAAATTACAATAGTACTAGCCATTTTAGTCACGACTGCTCTTTAAATTGTATTCGAACACCAAATGTAGTAAATAATCACCAAATCATAACTTGTACGACAAAACTGTACTGCGACTCACAATAGTTCGAATGCACGCTTGTGCGATACACTCGAGCTCACATAGTAATTCGAGCTCACTAGGTTAGGTTAGGTTAAAACTGTGACCTCCTATGCACGAGCCGAGCGAGCGAAGCGAGCGGTGCCGCAGCAGCGGTCGGCGAGTGCTAGAAACGACTAGATTCAGTGTGTCGCATAAGCGTGCATTCGAACTATGGTGAGTCGCAGTACAGTTTTGTCGCACAAGTGTTATTCGCACACCCATTTGTCGAACTCACGTAGTACACTCTTAATAATTTCGTGTTCACTAACTATTTTTGGGTTAACAATGATTTTTTTTGGAGTCAGTTTGCTTAAATAGGATAGCAAGATGTAAAAACTTTGGTTATAATTTTACATTGAAATGCTGTTTTAATTTTGGTGATCATTTACTACTTTTGGATTAACAATGATTTATTTGGAGTCAGTTTGCTTAAATAGGATAGCAAGATGTTAAAATTTTGGTTATAATTTTACATTAAAATGCGGGTTTAATTTTGGTGATCATTTACTAGTTTTGTCTGTTATATGTTACTATATCTGGTGGTAAGTCAAACATAAGCCCTTTAAATTTATGGACCAGCCGTACCGTGAGTTTCCACGTTTCGGCTCTGTAGGTCATAACAGGTAGGACGCACTGGTTGAAGACTTTCGTCTTTAAGCTCTGTCGTAATCCCGTCCTCACCAAGGGCTTTTCCATTTTTAAGCTGTTTGAGAGCCGCCTCGATTTCGTCTTGGCTGACTTCTGGCAGGTCTTTTGTGAAGTGGCGGGTTAAAGTGGCTCTAGAATCCTCATTTTCGGGATCAGGTCGAGATGCATGCGATGCGTACAAATGGCCGTAAAAGTTTTCGACTTCCGAAAGGATCTCCGGCTTCGAAACGACGATATCCCCACTAGATGTAGTCAACTTCGTCAGGTGGCTCCTCCCAAGTGGTTGGACCAACACTTTCGACCCCCGATTTTGCTCAATCGCTTTCTCTATGAAGCGTGTATTAGAGCGTCGGAGTTTGCGTCGTACCAAAGATCTTATCTTATTGTTGAGTGCCCGATGTTCTGACGAAGTGACAAGTGGGTTTTCACGTCGTTCCGTCATAAGCTCCAGAGTCTCTTCCGAAAGCTTGGACTTCCTGCCCGTACGCCGCATTTTGCAAAACCTCGCACCTTCTTCCCTGAGGATTCCCACCATTTGGTCGAGCGCCTGGTCGACGTCATTTGTGGTTTCCACGGCAGCAAATCGGTTTTCCAGGTCTAACTGGAATGCTTCAGATCCTAGCATAGTTAGGAGCATATTTGGACGGAGCTTAGACTTCATCAAACGAGTTCGCTCGAGCTTGTAGTTGATATTCAGAGAGCCTCGAACAAGTCTATAATCACTGCCGGTATTGAACCTGTTGACCACTGAGACATCTCTGAATATATGCTTCCTATCCGTTATGATGAAGTCTATCTCATTTTTTGTCATAGTGTCGGGGCTTCGCCACGTCCACTTCCTTTGGGGCTGTTTCTTAAAGAAGGAATTCATCAAGAAAAGCCCCTACTTCTCAAGGAAGTTGACAAGCATTTGCCCCCTATGATTTCTGCTGCCAAACCCGTAGGATCCTACTACCGATTCACTGCAATTCTGTACTCCCACTTTAGCGTTAAAATCCCCCATAACAACGTTGTAGTGGGCCTTAGTGGTGGAATGCAAGGCCTTGGAAATGTCCTCGTACATTTCCTCCACTTCGTCATCCGAGTGTGCCGAGGTCGGTGCGTATACCTGGATAAACTTAAGGCTATACCTCTTGGTTAGCTGAACTACGAGGTACGCTACCCTATTCGACACACTGGAGACTTCCACAACGTTGTCACAAAGGGATTTGTTTACCAGGAACCCGACTCCGCCTTGGGATAGCTGGTCTCCCTCTCAAAAATACAGGAGGTGGCCTGATTCAAGGGTTATGGTGTCCTCCCCCTCTCTTCGGACTTCACTCAACCCAAGAATGTGCCATTTTATCTTTCCGAGCTCTTCTTCTAGCTGCACTAGGTGTTCGTCGAGCCGTAGCGTGCGTCCGTTGTACGTAGCCAAGGTCAGTTGGGTTTGGCGGCTATTCGTAACCCGGGGATTCTTCGCACCCCCTACCTTGCCGTTACCGTGACTGCCGCCAAAATCAGGAATAGCAAGGCGGCCGGGAACTGGGGGCCGTGGTTGATTTTGGCTTGCCATTTGGAGGGTTTGCCCATAATCGCCACGCTGGGCATGCGGGTTGGCGATCGCAGATCACAGCTTCTTGCGCTGGTGACGCTGCTGCCCATCACTAGTCTGTGCCATTTAGCTGTGAAGTTTATATAGAAGTGGTTCTCCCGCCACTTGTCGGTCGTCAGAGCCTCGTTTGTTATTCAGCAGGGTGCACCACGTACAGGTGAGGTTGACTTGGGGCACTGAGATGGTAAGTGTGCCCCCTTACCCCCCTCTAACATACAAATTAAATAACCAAACACTACTGCATCTGCTTGAAACACATCTTATAAAAACTGTGGTCTACAAAGTATTGGGTGCCATGTTCATCGACATATCAAGTTCAATACAAACTGAATGGTTCAATCTCCACACGACGATATCATCGCGGCGAATTTAATGATGCAGAATGATTATCGCCGCGATTTTCTTCCCATGGAGATGGTGACTTACGTATTCCATTACTAAAACACAATTTCATAACTTCGTTATTACTCATCAGTCATCATCTGTCTAGGGTTTTCCCAACGTGTTAAGTCGTCTTCCAGTCTTTACAGGTGCACTTGAACGGTGACGGAAAATTTTGTCAGGAACCCGGTATGTCCTAGAACCAATAATTCGAGGATATGACATCTGGGCCGACGTGGTGGGTATGGCTACTCCTTCTCACAGAGAGGAGCCCTGTGTCCAGACAGTGCGAACATTATATGCTAATTTTATGCTTATCCATGCGTATGCAAGGAGGTTGGCTAGTGCTACTGCCTTATTTTTTAAACCAGCTATTCAATCTGCCTCGTCTTTCTCAATTATGTTGGGGTCAGCTGTCATTCTAACCGGTTGCAGCTGAATACCAGTATTTAACCTGGAGCAACTGTCTGTCCTAGAGCACCTATCTGTCCGTGTGGTGACGGACGTAAAGAATAGCACCGTCCCATTTCTTCCCATGGGTGTCGTAAATGGTGACTAAGGGACTTACTAGAGAATGGGCAGCAGCATTCTCTGTGCATTTTACTACGACAATACTGCGATCGCCAACCCGCCTGATAAGCGTGGGGATTACGGCAAGCCCCTCTAAATTCGGGGAGGCATATATCCAGCAGTGGACATCTTACGGCTGAAATTATAATGATGGTGAACTATCCATCTGACCTCCACAACCCAGTTACTGTGTGACATGATACCCCTTAATTACTTTGGTTATTACTATCATAAAGATAAATATGTGCAAATGCAAGTCATCGACTGTATAACACTATTACATAAATGTTCGATGACCCGAGCCGACTAAACCTGAAACCATATCAATTTATGTCCGCAGGAAACAGCGTGCAAATCGAGTTAGTATGAAGCCACACTCATGTATCGGAAGTACTTCAATTTAAGCGTATAGAGTGTATTGAAGTGTCTCACTGTAATAGTTTCAGGCTTTTAGATTGAATGGCATTTGAATGGTACTACAAACATGTGATAGCAATTTGTATTCATCGGTTGTACCCACGGAGTTTTTAAGAGCAATAGAAAAAGTATTGGTACTGGGACGAACATATTATTAGGTTCCCATTTCTGGGTCTGCAACTAAGTACTCGCAGAACGTGTAAGCCATCGGAGCTCTCATTCGTCAAACAATCAAATCAGCCATCATAGTCCAGTTCTGGACATAGGCCCCTTCCATTATGAGCTACCATAACACCGAATTCTCCAATTTCCCTATCTAGATTATTCCCGCGCCTTTTTAATGTTAGTCAATTTTAATATTACCTCTAACACCAGGCAAATGACGTATTGTTTTTACTTATGCAAACCTACTTTACCTATGACCGCAAATAAGTCTTTGTCTAAAAACAAGAGTTACCTAACATGCCTGTAAAGTTACCGATAAAGAAAACCGACACCGCACGTCAATATGACTGTGTAAATTTTGCACTATGCAGGTAGTTATTATGACTTAATTTGAAATTGAATTATTCACAAAATAATTTCAAAACAGTTTTCTTTGTTTTTCGATTGCAAACAACCCGTCACACCTGTTAAAAGTTTGTTCAACGGACATCTGCTATATCTCCATCGATGCTTGCCATCACAAAGACAAAGTTGTCTCTGTCTCAAAAATTTACATTAGTGCTTCCATCTATTGGAAAACTTTTCAAAATGCATTTTATTCAATCTTTCTGCATTCATTTAAGGCACCTCCAATCGTATTTCAAAGGAAACGACCACAAAAGATTCACCTCGCTTACAATTTGAAATTAAAATCTCATCTTCATGTTTTTTCTCCAGGCGTAAAACTTTAACGTCATCCATTCTTTTTTATATTTCTCCACTATCTCTTCCACCATAATCTTTATTTATGACCGTGTTCGTACTAAGCTCCTACAGTAGCTATATAGTTTGCAATATATAGGATTGACCGATTATAAGTTCACAGTTTATCCATTTAACGGCTAGTGTCTAGTTTTTCTTTGTTCTGACTGAACTCGAGATTCCAGGGCATGGATTATGTTGGAACATGGACAGTATGTTGGAATTTTTAGACGTAGACTTATGGAACGGTTTTGTTTTTCTTTTTTCGATTGGTTATATTATATCTATATCTATACTTAATATAATATTATAAAGCTGAAGAGTTTGTTTGTTTGTTTGTTTGATTGAACGCGCTAATCTCAGGAACTACGGGTCCGAATTGAAAAATTTCTTTTTGTGTTGGGTAGTCTATTTATTGAGGGAGGCTATAGGCTATATAACATTACGCTACAACTAAGAGAAGCGGAGCAGTAATGAAAAATGTTGCAAAAACGGGGAAAATTTATTCCTTTTGAGAGTTTCCGTTGCGTGCGCTGCGTAAACGGTTAAAGTAACGCAAAAATTATGTATGACGGAATTGTTCCTTTTAAAAAGTTCTAAAAAAAAGTCCACGAGAGCATATGTCTATCTTTTAAGGTTGACTCACTATAACTCAAAAGGAGCGAGCAGTAACGAAAAATGGATGAAAACTAGCAGGCAAATCGATGCGACGGGAAGGGTCAGGGGAGCAAAAATATGACGCGGACGAAGTCGCGGGCAGAAGCTAGTTTTGAAATAAATACGAACAATATTAAAATTACCTGCTGTCTAGATCTTCATGATCTCTCTGGATTCACAGTAAAAGTCCTTGTTTAGTGGGTAGTATACACTGCTACACATCTACATTACCTAGGTATTTAATATTATTTTATATAATTTTTTGCACTTCATGCTAAATGAATTTTAGAAAGAAATCTTATTTGAAACAATTATTTAGCAACTGGTTTTCTATCAGAAAACTGGTTAAGCTCCGCTTGAAACAAACGCCGAATGACGTATTACGACATTAATATTTTAAACGGTAACCAAGAAACAGAACAAATCTCCAGAGCCTCATCATTTATAACAAAAAACAAGAGAGTCCCACTTGAGAACCACTTCACGTGCAACAATTCCAAATGACTAAGTAATTAATACGTCCATTTAAAAACAGCTGATCGCTCCCTTGTAACAAAGTCCGAGTTCCTTCCTGTGCTATTATCTTATTACACTATTATCCACTTGGGTCGCAATTAAGAGAGGGCAAAGGTCCAATCGGGCGTGGACACCCATCTAAAGATAGCGAGGAAATGTACTGTTTAGCTCACTTGTATGTTGCAGATGGGCGATTAGATTTGTTTAAAATAATGGAGCAGAAAGAAAGTAGTTCTACCATTATTGGGTCTTTGGAATCAATTTTGGCAATTAAAAATTAAGAAAATATTGAACATCTTATGATTGAGGTCAAATAATTGAGGAATGGTCGTTGTGATGATTTATAGAGGAGGCCTAGTCCAGCACTGGTTTTTATTTCCTCGAAAGTACAATTGTATAGACAACCGCATTTTCGAGGAATTAAAAGCCGTCGCTGATATTAAATTAAATGTTTATTTTTGTAAGGAGATTATTCAAGAAACGTTTACACTGCAATATTTTGTTGGTATTTTAAAACTAGATTGCGCCGGCATTTCCTAGTTGACTGATCCCTGTGAAAAAATGCCGAAATAAACTAAGAGATCATGGTCTCTTTTAAAGTCCAAACATTTTATTATTAGAATTTTGTGTGAGTCTAACAATGCAAGGCCTTGTTTGGTAGGGCCTTTTGAAGAAAGAGCCATTGAAGCCGTCACTGACACTGCTATCAAAGTGATCACCAACTGAAGAGTAATTTGAAAAGCAACATATACTGGGAAAAAAGAAGTGGACGTATATTATAAAGATTGATGTAAATTATGGTCATGAAATTAATATACGAATGGGTGATCAAATAACTAGAACTGAGAAGAATATTTTCTTTTAATTAGATACACCTGCCTACAAATAAATAAAATTAAACGAACTCAACAGTACCGACCTTTAAGGAAAACTTGCAGGAATCGACATTTGTAGAAGCAGTCCCTTTGATGTCAATATGTCAAAGTTCAAGGCTACCTGCTTTGTTGACTCTAGCAAGCAAATGTTTGCACTATTTGGTTGAACGATTTCATCGACAGAGTTTTATAAGGAAAAGGTTGAAGTAATTCTAAATTATTTATCAAATTATAAGTGGACACTAGTTTAATGATTCTGCTATTCGTGGATCGAAGGTCTATAAACCGGCTTGCGGTAGGAGCTACGGCTATAAATAGTCACCTGACGGAAAAGCGTTAAGCGACTTCATGCGATTTTCTCCCTCTCTATCTCTGAGAGAAGGGAAACAAACACTGCATCACTGAGAAAGAGATATATTATATTCATGGTTATCAAGGGTGCTAATATCTACCAATAGTGAAGTCATAATAAAAATACAAGATGACAGCTGCTAAAACTTAAAAAAAAAATCGTTATGTTTTTAAGGGTGCTAAAGGCGAGGTGAAAATTAAAATCTTATATGGCGACAACTTTATGAGACCTTAAAACTTACACTAGATGTCTCTGTATTAAAATGCGCATTACCTAAATTCACACTTTCTCTCTCTGTCTATGATATACGAATGTGTATGCGTGCGAGATTCGAGGAAAGTACTTAGTTCCTGACGGGGGTCCCCGACAAAACACATTTTTTATTCAAAATCACCTTCCATTAACACAAGTAAAGAGGGATAGGTCGCAGTATGTTCAGGGAAACTTTATGTAAAAGTTTAGAGCGGAATAAGGCCCGCCGTCTATTGTAAATTCCGTCATTTCCAGTTTTTTTAACTAGATTTACATAGAATACCAAGAACTGCCTCGTTGCTCTAGTGGTCGCTACTGCTGAGCATGAGGTCCTGGGTTCGATTCCCAGGTCGGCCAAAGTGTTCTTGGGATTTTTCTATCTGCAATTTCTTAGTAACAGCCCGGAGTATGTATTTGTTTTGGCTGTACCCGATTGATGGCAATAGTCGCCGCTATTACACGGGACTTAACAGAATTGGCGAAATGCTGGCGTACCTACTATAGGTACACCTCCAGCTTTCGGAGAAACAACGCCTGATGTTATGGTATGTGCTAGATAGATACGTAATCTAAATTGATGCTTGAACCTTTCCCAATCCTTATATTGGCGTGTTGTTGGTATATTGGCGTGTGCTAGCTGACATATGGCGAATAATGTATGTTTTGTTTTATAACATTAATTACTTACACAATATTGTATAGAATCAAGTTCTTCTAACTTAACAGACAGCAGTGCTGCTGGGGAATTTGTTCCGCCACTTCTTCTTCCCACCTAAAGCACTAGGAAGTGGTGAAGGGTGGGCGTTTTTGTGGGACTGCCTTATGTAACTTTGATGTTCAAAAAGTGCTGACTCTCAGCCTAGTTTGAATAAATGACTTTTGATTTTGACTAACTGCAGAATCTTCTAACAAGTATGCAGTCATTCCAAACCTGGATTATTCCTTGAAATTCCAAATGACACGTTATGTACGAGAACGATTCTTTAATATGTTGAGGTCATATGACTCACATAATCCGGGCGGCGTCGCGACCGATAGGTCACTCGGCCATCTGTCTATGGCTTCTGCAGAGATGTCAGTCTGATTAGATCAGTTACGTCATATTAGATGGATTTTCCTACTAGCTCGAAGTAGGTACACTCAGTGGTTAACTGCAATGTTCGCAATGTCATGACATCTTTTGACTGACTACTGGAAAACCCAATTATTATTAATAAAGATGTTGTAAAACATTGGTGAAACATAGGCATAGGATTAATTAATGAAGGATTAAAAAGATAACCAGTCCCCAAACTGTAAATTTAGCATAAGATTCTAGACCCTATCATAGCAATTTAATGTCGTTCATCAATAAAAAAAATTGCGGTTTCATAGAAAAGTGCAATACTTACACGGTCAAAATGTAGAACGGCAATTATTTTTGTTTTTGTAAAATAACCTACACTCTTCAATCACACACCGGTTATAATTTAATCCTGTATCTACTCGCAAGTAATTTGGAAATAAAATGTCGGAATGCGTGATGTCCTGTTGTCTATTTACAGCTCTTTTTGTGAGCGGACAGCCTATCATATAAGCTGAATGTCCCGATCGTCCACTTCCAGCTATAAATAGCTGCCAGCAGTTATTTTTAAGAGCCAAATGCTGTCCTAAATGTCAAAGTGCTATTTCTGTAAATGGAACTACTATTTTAGGAATCATAATTACATTCCATTTAAAACGAAGGATGAATTCTTCAAGTGACGGTTTACTGCCAAATCTCATCGACTCAACTGAGTGAACCGTCATTGGTACCTAGTATTGGTAACAAAGAAGGTAATTTTTCACTTTAAATTATGTATGTTGACTATTCAAACAAGTGGATTCGTATAATAGACTGGATGTGAAATGATATTTCCAATGCATCAATTGTACGAGACGATGTATGGTGATCCGGAAGTCATAAATTGATCATGCTAATTAGAGATCAACGCCCTTGCGGTCAGAGGTCTGAGTGTATAGATTCATGAGAGTATAAAGATGTGTATAAGAATGAGATATGTATTATCTAGATCAAGATTTGTTTAACAACAAAATCTGTGAAATAGTAGATAAGAGTACGTAGTACCTTAAATTATATAATTAGGTAGGTACAGCCCCGGATCTATGGGGGGCAAGCCAGGGCCCATGCCCCGGGCGACAAGTTCAGGGGTGGCAAATTCAAGCTTGGCAGAGATGGTCAAATTTGCGTTAACGATGAGTTGTAACGACTCATCATAACGCAACTTTACCATTGAGACGTCCAGTACTTTCAGCACATAAATTATTTTTCGCGAGTCGCATAGGCATAGGTCAACAACCGCGTCAATCGCGCTCGCCCCGCCCGCAGGAATTGCAAACCGCGGCAACGCATGCATATGCGGTGGCGTAAATAAATAGGGTAAACGGAGAAAGAGCAGCGCTCCCATCAGTCTCCTCAACGTTCTCGGCAAAATCTACGAGAGGCTTATTCATAAGCGTCTCAAAGCCTATGCTGAAGCAAAGGGGCTTATCCCTAACGAGCAGTTTGGTTTCCGAACCCAACACTCGTGCGTCCAACAAACCCACCGTATCGTAGAGCACATAAGCGCTGGCTTCCAGCGTAGTGCGATGAAGGGCGCGTTGTTCTTCGACATAGCAAAAGGCTTTCGACATAGTCTGACACAATGGCTTATTATACAAGCTCACCAACTCGGTGTGCCTGACCGTCTCGTGCTCATCCTACGAGACTTTTTATAGAATCGCACCTTCCGCTATCGCATCGAGGGTTCTCTCTCCTCCCCTCATCCCATTCGTGCCGAAGTCCCCCAGGGCTCCATAATATAGAGATATTGAGGAGAGCCTCATCTTCACGCTTATCACCAGCAATATTCCGAAAAGTAAAAAGGCCCAGTTGGCTCTATTTGCCAACGACAAATTGCAAATTAGCAAATTGACCTTTTTTTTTTTTTGGATGGGAAATTATCAAATGACTTCTGCGGGCTTCTGATGTCAGGCTTTTACTGACTAAAACCCACCCGTGTTCCTTCAGTTGCCCATGTGCCAGGGTCACGGTATTTCTTTCTAACAATCACGCGAACCCGGCAGGCATCGGTCCTAGCACACCCCTTCAGCGCTGCTGACATCTCTTTGAGGCGCGCGTGGAACACTACGCGCCGTCGACCCGAGCTTGGTCCTTACCGGGCGGCGAGCTACCCATTGCTCGCCACCCGCAAGCTCGCGCCTACGGTGGCCGGGAGTCCGCTATGGACTCCCGACGCCCGGGGCGTCTCCTCTTGCGGCGGCTAGGGACGTGAGGGCGCAGAGACTGCCACTCCCTCACGCGCCCCGCCTCCTCCTTCGCAAGCATTACTGCTTCGCAGAAGGAGATGACGCCTTCCCAGTCCCTCTCGCTCCGTACCATGGCTCGCACCAGGGCCGGACGCGAGAGGTCGCCGCCGCCGATGGCCTCCACGAGGGCACGGCGGTGCTCCGCCCAGGCAGGGCACACCTCCACCGTATGCTCCACCGTGTCTTCCAGACGATCCTCGCAATGGAAACACCTGGACGTATCCTCCCGCTTTATCCTGAACAGGAACCCACCGAAGCATCCATGCCCGGTGAGAACCTGCGTCAGGCGGAAGGTGAGGACGCCGTGACGCCACTCTATCCACTCCTCAAAGAGGGGACTTACCGCCGCAATTGTGGCGTGCCCAAGCAAATTGTCCCGTAGGTGCAAATTGCGTATCTACACCGCGGTGATACGTGGCTATATCATGACTTATGCGTGCGTCGTCTTCGCGTACGCTAAGCCACACCATATCCATAGGATTAGGTTACGGGAGCCCCCTTCTATATCCGAAACGAGAATCTCCACCTAGATCTCAGAATGCCCACCATTCAGCACATATGAAATGCTTTGCAAAGCGTTTCTTTGATTCTGCTGTGAAACACCCCAATCCCCTGATCGCGGCAGCCACCCGCTACACTCCCTCCCGTATTAGTGCGATTCGCCGACCGCGGCATACTCTAACCATTCCCGATGACGCTACAAACCTTCTCCAGGATAGTAAACTAACTAGCACACTCAAGAGACACAAACACAGACCGCCGTCCTTCCGTCCTCGCCACCGAGGCACGCTGCGACGCCCCAGTCCTTGTCCGCCCCGAACCTTGCTCGAGCCATCTCGCGCCGCTGAGCCTGTAGCTTTAAATTCGCCCCTAAATAATAATCATTCCGATCCTGCCCGTCCCTTGCTGCCCTCAATTAGCGATGCCTTAAGCCGAGATCTGTACCCCACAGGGGGTGCCCTTAGCGAGTAGTCACTCTAGTTTTAAGTCCTGGCTGGAGGCCTTAATTTATTACTTAAGGTAGCCACAGGCAAGTCCGGTTAAGCAGCCGATAACCTCATAGGATGACCTGCGAGATGACATAAAAAAAAAAACAGAGCAGCGCTAGATAGGTCCTTGAGGCGTTCTGTCAGTGAGGCCAATTTCCATCATTAGGCATCTGATGGCTGAAATAATGATGATGATAAAGGTAAAAATATAGACGGGCGGGGGCGGTATTTTCAGTTTTTGCCCCGCCTCGAAAAAATTCAATATCCGGGGCTGGGTAGGTATAGCAAAGCTTAATATGCATGGTGATTATGACATTAATGACATTTGGTTTAAATAGTGTACGTCTTATTTATGAAAATAATTTAGTGTACATACCTATGTCTTGTTTAAATAGTGTATGTCTTATTTTTAAATACTATTATTTATGTAGATTATTTTATACTTTTATACTTTGTGAATGTGAGAACATTGTAGGCCTTGTAGACTAGACAATTAGCTATCTTTTTCAGTACCTTGTACTTGTTGACAGGCCTACACCGTCCTCCCACACCTATTAACACTATAATTTGAAACAATTGTAAAAACCAATTATTTTTAAAAGAATTTCCAATTTTTTTTCTGCCGGCTCTTCTCCATAGGAATTAACAATTTGGAACCGTGCACCTAGCTTCTGACGTTTCATAAGTGCCCATTTAGGTTTATGTGAAATAGAAATATTTTAATTTTAAAAGTAAAGTAAAAATTCATTTATTTTCCACACTAATCTAAACACAGTATAGGTACATAAAATAGATGGAGTGGACTGGAGCCTAAACTAGGGCAGCCCTGTATTTCAGGACTCCAGGTCTTCCTCCCGCGGCGAGTAAGTTGGTACAAATTACAATTACAACTAGAGGTGTAGTTAATAAACAATTATATTGTTTGTGTTTGGGTGAGTGAGTGTGTGTGAAGTGAGTGTGTTCGTGCGTGTATGTGTTGTGTGTGTGTGTGTGTGTGTTGTGTGTGTGATGAGTGAGTGTACGGTTGCGCGCATCTGTGTTTGTGGGAGAATGTATATAAATGTATGCGTGGTTATGGATAAGTGAGTTTTGATTGCTCTTGATTTACTGCAGACAGAACAGAGATGTTATTTAGTCATTATAAGTAAGGATTCCGTATCATTGTAATTTAAATTTAGAAGATATTTTTGTATAATAGATTTACATTCATGCGTGAGTTTTGGGAATATATTTAAAGGAGAGTTGAGTTTACTATATAGATAAGAAGCAAGGAAGCATGAGTCTCTCGTGAAGAAAGCCGTGTTGTGTTTAGTTGCCATCAGTGTTAGGAATTTATCCGGATAAATACTCAAAATGGATAAATACTCAATAAATATCCGTTTTTACTGAGTATTTATCCAAAACAGCGGATAAATACTATTTTATGTTTTCGTAACGTAAGTTTTGTCATTTTACTACCAAAAGGATTATAATTAATGAAAAATAGACAATGCAGATTGGTATCGTACCTTATTAATCATTTGAACAATTACAAAACGCCGATATTAACAATAATTTCATTCAATTATGAATACAGTTAGTCAATCACTGTCAAAGTTAGATAAAATTATACATTTGTTAATTGGTTTTTCACATACACACATGAACTCATGCCTTTCTCCCATGGGGGTAGGCAGAAACTATTTAAGTAACGCTTAAATAAATAAAAAACTACCTCGTGAAAGTCGAGAAAGATAAACAAATCAAATATCTTGACTTGGCTCGCGAGGTTGTCAACATTGTAGGATGTGGATTGAGCGAGCAATGTGCAGTTTTGAGACCAGTGGTGATGTTATTATTTACCACAAGTAAAGCGCCTGCCTGAGTGCGAACTCACGACCTACAAGTTGTAAGTCGGGGCTGATACCACTGGGCCACCACTGCTATCGCCAATATGAAAAGCATGTCAGACTTTTACGGACTAAAACCCACCTGTGTTCCTTTAGTTGCCTGTGCCAGGGTACCTCTTTTAAACAGATCCGCAACCCTGGCAGGCATCGGTCCTCGCCGCCCGCAAGCCCGTGCACATGGTGGTCAAGAGACCACAATGAACTTCCGACGCCCGGGGCGTCTCCTCCTACGGTGGCTAGGGACATGAGGGCGCACAGACTGCTTCTCCCTAACGCGCTCCACCTCCTCCTTCGCGAGCCTTACTTCTTCACAGAAGGAGGTGACAGCTTCTTATGCCCTCTCGCTCCATACCATGGCCTGCACCAGGGCCGGACGCGAGAGATCGCCGCCGTCAATCGCTTCTACGAGGATACGGCGTTGCTCCGCCCAAGCAGGGCAAACCTCCACTCTATGCTCCACCGTATCTTCCAGGCGATCTACACAGTGTTAAAATTTACTGAAACCTGCTTTTAGATTTTCTCAAATCCAATGACTCATTATCCGTATCTGTCTGTAAATATAACCTATTTTGTGTTGATTTCATATCCTTAAATATTATAAACACTAGAAGGGCATTGCATTTCTGGACTCTTGTTGAAAAACAGGTTCTGTTATGGGCTCAAAAACAGATATGCATTGATATATCTAATCCCAAAAGTTATCATCAAGCAAAGCTGCTTGTAGCATTTGACTTGACGATATATTTTTCTTTTGAGTACGCTGAGAGAGCGGCTTTTCTATTTTTCATACTCCTTAGAGATCGTATCCTATCTTGTGTAGCATGGCAAGTTTAACTTTTCTCCCGTTACCTTTTGTTTTACGATTTGTTGTAGCTTCGACCGTGGTTTTCGGGTTTAGTTCTTGTGATTTTTTGACTATCTTATAAATCGATGAACGCTGGCTGCACGCACGGAAAAGCATGACTCATTGTCACGTTCCGCCTGAACCGAGCATGTAAGCGAGAGCGCGAAACAAGCGATAGACAGGCACGATCGGCCTTAGCGTTCGACTTGTGAAATCTATCTCTCTTCCACTCCATCGGCCAATAAGTCCGAGTAAAAGAGACTTAGACATTATCACGTAAAATTATCGTCCGTATACCGACTTTACAGACAACCAATTGTGTTTTTATTAAAGGTTTTATCATATCTCCTTTTTTAAACTACCGCATTTCAGTGCACCATGAGCCAGCAAATTACTAGTGTGTGTTGCGCAGTTTAAAGGCTCACCACCTTTAACTAATTGAAAAGCCCTTTGCATGTTATAGCATTGGCAAACAACATCAACAAACTTGTCTTCGCCGCATTTTTATTGACTTTTAGAAGCTCTTCACAGAGATAATCAATTATGTGGCTATTCTCTACACTCTCAACAAAGAAAGATTCTAAATTTGTATCTAAAGAACATGCTCTATTAGAGATGTTTGGGCTTCTGACACAATTACGGCCCTGGCAATTGACATTTGAACTAAATAATGTAATAACGTAGTATTTTGAAAAGCCTAAATAACAATAAAAGTCATTAACATTTTAAAATAATCATCCGATGCGCAAAAAAGATATTTATCCATCATTTTGAGTATTTATCCGATAAAAATGAGTAAAAACGAGTATTTATCCGTTTCGGATAAAAACTCGAGTATTTATCCTCCGAGTATTTATCCACTGCCCATCACTAGTTGCCATGCATATTCTGTTATTTCTTCGTGCAGGATATGTTGACTTAGCATCGTAAGTTAGTTCCTTATGCTTGCGTAGTGTGGTGTGAAGGATGAATAGTTGCCTCACTGTCAAGACATTGCAGTCCTTATATAGGCTCATCGTGGGATAACGAAAGGGTTTTCTGAGCATTACTTTGAGTAATGATCTTTGTGCGCGTTCAACTTTTATGATTTTTGTCTTGCAGGTCCCACCCCATACCGGAATACAATAACCCAAGATTGATTGAACCAAGGCAAAGTAAACCGTTTTTAACATTTTCAATTTGAGTACGTTTCTGAGCTTTCTAAAAATCCATATCATTTATTTGAGTGCTGAGATATCTAATATTATTATTATTTATTGTTATTCTAATATGTGCTTTTAAAGTGAAGTTATTTGGTTGTGTTGTTTTATTCATCGAAAATGTTATATATTTTGTTTCATTGACATTTAATGTTAGTAGATTTTTATTTAACCACAGGGATGCCTGATGAAGCCCTTTTTCGGCAAGGTACCGTGCCTCAGCCCATGAATCTCCCTGAAATATGAGCGCAGTATCATCCGCGTATGCGATTTTATTAAATTTGGATATTTATTCTCACCTTCTTTTATCAGTAAAACTTGCCAGCCTGCCTAGCCTTTTCCCAACTTTAACAAGGTAGGTTTTCGGTCTGACCGGGTGCAGAATACCGATATTTCTCATAGAGTGCCTGCCTATTTGACCTCCACAACCCAGTTACTGGGTTATGCGATAACTTTGGCAAGACTGGTTGACAAACTTCTGGGCTTATGACTACCCGTAACGACTGTCAAACAACTACCATTGACACCCGGAACCAACAGCTTCACGTGCTTTCCGAGGCACGGAGGATTACTGGTATGTAAAGATGACGTGACGCATCTATGGACCGACTGCGGCAAGTGTAGCTTAACCTGACCAGTCAACCCGTGCGTCTACTATTACTTAGCCAAAACAATATAAACTAAAAACTTTAAATAAATTAAATCACCAAAGATATGTAGGTATATCAAAAAGAAACGTTAATGTCTACAATTTTGAGACACATAATACACGTAGTTCGCGAAAAAGAAAAAATATACTGTCTTTAAAAAGACAACATCCCACAAAAGAGATGTGCTATACAGCGTGTTCTCTTTTTGTGTATTTTCGGCTCCCATTCACCTTTGATCAACTTGATCCGCACATCACTTACACACTCCCAAACACGCTGTGTTCAACACAACGCAAAAGGTTTATCAAAAGCCATAGAAAAACGGCTTTTATTTTTGGAATAAATTGTTAACGTTTTCGTATTACTTCAAAAACATACGCCTGTCTATATAAACTTTCCAAACATAAAATCAAATATGGAAAAGTTTTATTTGTTTTGGAAAAGTAATCATTTTCATTTTAGACTTAAAAATAATGTTAGTACTAACTTTCAATGCTTAATAAAACAGATCTATTGTAATATTATAAAGCTGAAGAGTTTGTTTGCATGTTTGGTTGAACGCTATGATCATAGGAACTGCTGATTGGAATTGAAAAAATCTTAGTGTTGGGTAGCCCATTTATCGAGGAAGGTTATATGTAACATCACGCTTCAACCAATAGGAGACGACCAAAAAGGAAAAAAGTCACGAATACGTAGGCGATTCGATGCGACGCGGACGGGGAGGGTTGGGGAGACAAGAAATTTAACGTGAACGAGGTCGCGGATAGAAGCTAGTTACTAAATTTTGAGGTCGAGGTGCCGTTGTAGACGCAGGGAAATAAGTTGATCAAATTGACCAACACAAATTGTTCGTATATTCATTTCAAACCTGTGATTAATTGACAATTATACTATATGACTATAACGGCAAATTGATGCAGTCAAAAGTGCTCCCGTACTTACAACCTCACAAGATTTACATTGACCCCTTTGTTAATAAACGTTGATTCATCATCAGCCACCTACAATGTCAGTGAATGACAGTTCCCACTGCTGGGACACAGGCCTCCTCTCGGTGAGAGGGAGTTGGTCTCAATCCACCACGCGGGCCTAGTGCGGGATGGTAGATGTCAAATGTCTTCAATTTTTTAAAGCATGCCAGTTACCTCACAATGTTTTCCTTCACCGTTTTGAGAGCAGTGGTGGTGAAATAATACACAAAGTTCGAACCTAAAACTCGTAAGTCGCAGAGGTTACCAAACGTTGCTTATAGTTTTGTAATACTTAACGACTGTTTAACCATACACTTTTGATGTTTAAACATCTCTTGACTTTAAGGCTTCCGCGAACAGGCGCGACGCGACTCGTGTAGAACAATATCTATAAAAACTTCATGAAAATTGTTCTACAAGAATCGCGTAACGCCTGTCTGAAGAAGCATTTTAGTTTTTATATTCTCGGTATAATAATATTTTGCTTCTTATTTTTTTAATAAGCACATTTGCTTTTCCAATTTACTACTCTGACTGAATGGTCGACATCGGTAATGTTTGTCATATCAAGAATTATAACTGAAGCTAAATGACAGGTCACGTTTCAGCCTACGAATAAAAAAAAAACAGTAGATATATATTCACTTTGCTGTTACACTTGGCAACATATCCATGTTAAATCGGGCTTGCCCCACTTCCGTCAAGAAAAAGCTTTTGCAGGGCTTCATTCTGTGAAACTTGATTAGTTTTAATTCAGCCAAGTTAATTAATATAGTGCCAAGTGTGGTTCCCTCTGGGAGTAAAACCTCATTCTTAATTAAGTCGTATTTTATTCCTCTCAATAGTTTTTGCTGCTTACTTTGCAGAGAAATTATGTATCTAGTTGAAAGGAAGTTTTCATTTGCAGTTAATTGTATAATTAGAAAATTTGGTTTTGAGCAGTAACGAAGACCATGTCACTATTTATAGTAGAATCAAAATAACAACCTGCCACTTTTCTCCGACGGGTTGGGAAGAGGTGTAGGTACTATTAGGGATGTTATGGATATGAAATTTCGGATACGGATTGGTTACGGATGTCGGAATGATTATTATACCGGATACGGATACGGATATGAAATTATTTCGGATTATCCGTTAGCTTCGGATAATTTCGGTACGGATATTAAACTTTTAAGGAATTTCAAAAGTAAAATACAAATAGCTAATAAAATGGTTTTACTTATAATATATGTCACCATTTGGTAGGAATTACAATCAGTCTGTGAGTAATTATTACAGCTATTTAAAATAAAAATTATTATAAATATTTGTATACTGAGTATTATCTAATCTACCTAAAATAAAAATGTAATTACAAATCCGATATTATCCGAAATTTTTATTTCGGATTCGGTTACGGTTACGGATAATTTTTATATCGGATATCCGATAGTTTCGGTTACGGTTACGGAGCTCCCTAACATCCCTGCTATGTATTAAGGGGCGAGCCTATTGCCATTCACCGGGCACAAATCCCAACTCTTAATTTAAGAATCCTATTTATGCATCCGTGCATCCGTGTGGTGTTGGACTTCAAAACTAGCATAATCCCATTTCTTCCCGTATTTGTCGTAAAAGGGAACTAAGAGACTTACTATAGAATGGGCAGCAGCGTTCTCTATGCATTTGCCAATCCGCCCGCGAAGCGTGGCAATAATGGCAAAGCCCCCCAAATCGCGGGTGATCTATGTATAGCAGTGGCAATCTTTCGGCTCATATGCAGATGAATGATGAATTGTGCTGGGCACGTGATCTACATTAAAGATTGGGAAAGTTATTTTGTTTTCGATACTAAGTCGTATAGTCTTATTTTAAAATCTAATGTGGTTATACTTTTAATATAGCTATTCTTTGAGTGTAGACCAAATTATATAAAAGTTACTACATTATCTTAAATACAGATTTTGATATTGGAAGGAAGCCTAACTATGGGGGCATCCATAAATTACGTCACATGTTAAGGGGGGAGAGAGTCGACGAATTGTGACATTGCGGGGGTGGGAGAGGCCCTAAATTTTGTGACGTCACATTTCAAAATTGAATATACATATTTAAAGTACTATTAAAACACGAAAAAGAAATATGAAAGAAAAATTGTAAAAAAATTCAATTTCTAGATGTAAAATTGCAAAATATGTGACGTCACACTAGGGAGGGGTCTCACAAATGTGACTAGCTGTGACAAGGACGGGGGGAGGGTAAAAAAAGACGTAATTTATGGATGGCTCCTATTATATGTATACCTACTACCTTTTATTTATTTGACAAGTGACATGTTCAAATGAGTCAGACTTATCGAATTTAGATTAGAACACAGGTGCTTCATGTGAGTCATCTTCGTAATTCAATCAGCATTATTGGCACGTACGTTATTACATTTGTACAAAACATACTCTTTGGCTGCTTATTACATGTTCCTTTATGTAAAGGTAGTTATAGATTTATGGTAAGTAATACTTTTCCTTGTTTTCATTCATTATTTGTTGATGAATCGCCCAGTAGGTATTACCTACACAAAAGGAGTGTACTACATGTGACCTACATTAAACGTGCGACCGCGAATGACAATAGAAAATTACGTCTGGGTCATCCTGGGCAACCATATTCCTGCCTAACATAACCTATGTTGCAATAACTCTTAAAAAATAATGTATGGTTACATTAATTACGTCTGAAGATTTGCGTTAGTAGTCACTTTAACTAATAGTTCTAAAATTTGTAACAATTTAAACAACAAAATCAAAAACTACACTTTAACAAAGAATTCGCTCAGAAAAAAATTACAGACTGGCTTTAGTCCATGTCCTATGTTGCAACTGAGCATCGTGCTGACTGACGTAAATAAATTCACATGGTATGGGCTCTCTTGAAGTAATCAAATGCACATCTCACATACACACATACTCACCACTACATACGCACACACACAAACAGTCTCACCCTCATTTCACACCACTTGCACTATGAATTTATTCAAACTAACACTAGACTAGATACACAAAGTTTAAGTGATTTTTTATGTACGTTTTCTCTTTTTATTCTTTTGCACGTCTTTATTTACATAAGACTCTCCAAAGATGTGAAAGTCTGGAACAAATGACTTCCATGCATGTTGCGTGGGGCATTGATAGCCGGGTCGCAATATTTTACTTTAGCAGCTATCTTCGTGTTCTTTGTTAAGGTTCACCTAAATTATTCCTAATAAACTATTATTAATACAAACATAAAAATGTGGATGTGTCATCAAGGTTCTTTTAACGTGTTAAGGCACTAATTGTAAAAACAACCAATATCTACGAATAGGTTACTATAGCTAATTGGGTGATTCACGAAACTGTTAATTACCAAAATATACCTACCAACTGATGTTTATTTACTGAGAAGATACGGAACAATCAATGTGACACAACTATGTTAATGATGAAAACCATTATGATTCGGAAGCCAATTAAGTAACAACAAGTAGATTTGTCCACGAACCAACACGGTCTGTAGTGCTGGACGTAAAGAATAGCACCATCCGATTTCTTCCCGTGGGTGTCGTAAAAAGCGACTAAGGGACTTACTAGAGAATGGGCAGCAGCGTTCCCTGCCTGCCTGCCAAGCGTGGCGATTAAGGCAATCCCCCTCAAATTGGGGAGGCCTATGTCCAGCAGTGGACAATTTTGGCTGAAATAACGAATGAAGATTATGAAATAGATTTAGTATCAAATAATATACATAGCTTGCATGCCTATGCGCCTACCTATACCTACTTTTATGCCTATCTTATCTCATCAGAGAGCACAAAATAAATAATTGTATTTTAAACAATACCTCCCAACTCTCTCATACAACAGGCGTGTGGACATCAACGAAGCAAAGAGAGTATTTGTAAGAGCCGCAGTAGGTGGCGTTCTGTAGTTTCTGCTTTCCTTCATGGTAAGAATGCGCGAGTTTCTGTTAATCTAGCAATTTTTACGGAAAAACACTAGACCAACAAGACATTTGAATGTGGTCGAAACCGCTAAAGCTGAGCAGGAAGTCCTGATTTCGATTATCAAGTCCGGCACAGTGTTATTGGTTTTTTATCCGGAGTTTTTCAGTAGCAGTCGTGAGTCTGGATTCGTATTCGGTTAAAGGCAATAAGCTCACCTTCTATTACTTGGGACTTAAACATAACTGGCAAAATATGGTTGTACTATCTGTATACCTCACAACCTATCGGAGAAAAAAGGCCTGAGTTTATGTATTCGTCTGTCTTAATTTCAAATACAAAACCAGACACAATAAATTAGCCAAGTTCAATGCTCATTAGTCCTTTTCACCCGGGTCTAACTACGCGCACACGTATCAACTACACACACTATAATGAGAATCCTTTGATAACTTTCCCTTTGTTCAACTTCCTACAAATAGGATATCAAGTTACCCTAGAAAGGAAAACTGATGCGCATCTTAAGTTCACGTAACTATATATACATGAGTTTGCCTGGAACTGTGCAAACATGCGGCGTAACAAGTGTTTGTCTCAAAATTACTTCAAATACTAATTCATCATTTCAGCCGTAATACGTCCACTGCTGGACATGACCTCCCCCAATTTGGGGGGCTTTGCCATAATCGCCACGCTTGGCAGGCGGATTGGCGATCGCAGTATGGTGGAAAAAGGCATAGAGAACGCTGCTGCCCATTCTCAATACTAATTAATCTATACATACTAATCCATACTTCCATACTATATTACTATATATCCATACTATATACTATATATACTATAATATATACTTATACTATATACTATTATACTTTATACTTATATACTTATTTACTTATTATAATATTATAAATGCAAAAGTAACTCTGTCTGTCGGTCTGTCTGTCTGTCTGTCTGTCTGTCTCGCTTTCCTGCTAAAACTACCGAACCGATTTAAATGAAATTTGGTACACAGATAGTTTAGAGCCTGAGAAAGGACATAGGCTACTTTTTATCCCGGTAGTATGTTCCCGTGGGATAATTTCCTACCTCCACGCGGGCGAAGCCGCTGGCAAATATAGTAACATTATAAAGCTGAAGAGTTTGTTCTTAAAACGGCTCTCAAAACGGTGAAGGAAAACATCGTAAGGAAACCGGCATGTCTTAGAACCAAAAATTCGAAGACATGTGACATCTACCAACCCGCACTGGGCCCGCGTGGTGGATTATGGCCCACTCCCTCTCACCGAGAGGAGGCCTGTGTCCCAGCAGTGGGAACATTATAGGCGGATGATGATGATGATGATGAAGAGTTTGTTTATTTGAACACGGTAATCTCAGGAACTTCTGGTCTGAATTCTTTTTATGTTGGGTAGCCTATTTATTGAGGAAGGCTATATAGGCTATATAACATCACGCTATAATCAAAAAGAGCGGAGCAGCAACGAAAAATGTACGAAAAAGGCAGGCAATTCGATGCGACGGGAAGGGTCACGGGAGCAAAAAGTTAACGCGGACGAAGTCGCGGGCAGAAGCTAGTAACAGATAAGAGCAGTGGTGGCCCAGTGGTAAGGACCACGACTTACGAGTTGTTAGCTGTCGGAGAAAATTATTTCATCACCGCTGCTCTTAAAAGAGTGAAGGAAAATATCATGAGTAAACCGACATATTCTCGAACCGAAAAAAAAAAGCCGTGTTATAATCGAAGACATTTTAGATCCGCCACCACGTACTGGGCCTGTCGCGTGGTAAATAACGGCCCCATTTTCTCACTGAGAGGAGGCTGGTGTCCCAGCAGTGGGAAGATTGGCTATTATGCTTATACTAGGGCTGCCTTTATTTTGAAGTAAACCAGCAACTTAATCTGTATAGCACCAATACAACTATGTTGGAGTTAGCTGCCATTCTAATCGGATGCCACTAAATTCCAGTATATTACATTCAGCAACTGCCTATCTTACGTCCACAACCAGATATTGGTTACTTTGATAGGTTATATCAGACCATTGGGAACCTGACCCGTGACCGTGAACCGACTGTCAAAAATCTTCGAATGATAGCCGAGACCAACGGCAAACGTGCTTTCGGATGCACGGAGTGGTCTCCGTCCGTAATGGATAGTTACTCTTCCATAGACCGACTGCGGAAAATGACTTATCTTAACTATTAGGTCTACCTATGAAATTGCCGTTCTGCAGTACTGGCCATTTCAAATCAAAATAATTTTTGTTTGTTTAAGAATTCTAATTTCAAATTAATTTTATTTTAAAAACATGGAATTCTTTTTCCAAAAGTAGTCATTTGTTTATTGATTATTGTTACATTTTTATCGCATTTCAATCTTTTTCGTCATCATGGATACGTTAAAAATTCGAGTAATTATTATGGAATTATGGAATATGAGTACTGTCGTGGCAGCAACGCGGCACAAGCGGCACGCAACATCAACGACGTTTACGGAGCTAACACTACAAACCAACGCACCACCTGTTATTGGTTTGCTCGCCTCCGTTCTGGAAATTTCGACCTGAAAAATGAACCTCGCGGTCGGCCGAAGACTTTGGTCGACAAAGACGAATTAAAGGCGATTGTAGAAGCTGATGATATACAATCTACGGCTGAATTAGCAGCAGCTTTCGACGTTAGCGTCAAAACAATATTGGTCCATTTGCGTCAAATTGGCAAGGTGATTTCGACGTTAGCGTCAAAACAATATTGGTCCATTTGCGTCAAATTGGCAAGGTGAAAAAGCTTGACAAATGGGTGCCCCACGAACTCAATGATCGTCAGCGCGAAGTACGTGTCGAGACGTGCCTTGCACTGCTTAACAGACACACAAATGAAGGAATTTTGAACCGCATTGTTCCCTGCGATGGAAAATGGATTCTGTTTGATAACCGCAAGCCCTCAGCAAGTTGGTTGGATCCTGGTTCAGCACCTAAACAATGCCCTAAACGAAAGTTTACCCCTAGAAAAGTGATGGTCACTGTTTGGTGGTCTAGCGCCGGTGTGATTCATCACAGCTTCTTACCAAACGGGGTGAGTATTACTGCAGATGTGTACTGTGAAGAACTGAACTCAATGATGGAGAAGCTGGCACATCTCCAACCAGCATTGGTCAATCGATCGTCTCCGCTGCTCCTGCACGACAACGCGCGACCTCATACTGCACAGCAGACGGTCTCCAAGTTGCTAGAACTGGGGTTGGAAGCTCTCTGTCATCCGCCCTACTCACCAGACCTTGCGCCTACAGACTACTGCTTTTTCCAGAATTTGGATAACTTCTTGGCGGGAAAAAAATTCTATACCCGAGAGGCAGTACAAAATGCCTTTGAAGAATTTGTTGCCTCCCGTCCAGCTGATTTTTTTGAGAAGGGCATCAATAAACTGCCACTGCGTTGGCAAAGATGCATTGATTGCATGGGTGATTATTTCGATTAATACAAATAAAAAATACATGAAAAAAATTCGTTTCATTTTTTTCATACGAAACGGCATTTTTATAGGTAGGTAAAGACCTATTATTATTTGACCCGTGTCATCATCAGCACCCTATAACGTTCCCACTGCTGGGACTCAGGCCTCCTCTCCCGAACCTCTCTCGGGCCTCTCCTCTTTGATCCGTGTGGTTGTTATTATTTAGCCACGAGCCACCCCCCCACCCTCATCATGTATGTAAACCAGCTGCTCAAGCCGATAAGATCTATCTTATAACATATTGCTCTATACCAAAGCTTAAAAACTGGTCAGTTATAGAAATCGGCCACAAATATAAGTATCTGCTAAAACCAGTTTTCGCGTTTACCAAAACTTGAAAAATAAGAAGCTCTCCAATAAAGAATGTGTAAGTAAAACGAACTGATTCACTCCATTTCATTCCAACCCAGAGTAATTACCGCTGCCTTTATAAAACCAAATCCGCAGTGCCTTAAAAAGCAACTCTAAATTTACTGAAACTCAAAGGTTCCTAAAATTAGAAACGGTAAGAGCAGCCTCGGCTTCCATAAAGTAAAATTTCGCTTGAAAAAATTCTAAGTACTCATTTTATTACGCTTGAGACTTCCAAGAGGAATAATATTCCTTGAAAAAACGTAAAATAGGACGTGCTAAATGCTCAAAGTTGTTCGGGGCTTCACAGTTTCAGTCTAGCTACATTTTAAGGCATTTTGCATATAATTCGTGCCTGCAACGTCGCTTGTTATAAAGTAGAATGCTAAACAAATTAAATCTGGGGAGGAGAGCCCGGGTAGGTGGAGTGTTTTAAATTAATTTGTAAGTGTTTGAACTTTGTTGGGTCGGTCGTGTAGTTTGTAATAATCTTGCTGCAACGTACTACATATTTTTAAACCATTCGTTACTGTAAACAAAAAAAAAAATCTTTATTACCCTTCGTATTTTGGTTGAAGTGCTAATGGACCTGGCAAGTTAGAATGGAATAGAAAATCTTTATTTTCTCCTGTATTATAGCTAGTAGTGTAGGTACTTACACACAACTGTAATATCGGAAGCAAAAGGTTTAATCGTCAGCATTATGCTGAGGTCCCCCCAGCGGGTAGCTAAGCGCTGGTTTTCAGCATAAACCCTGGGCTCCTGTTTTTTTTTTTTTTTTTTTGTGGGGCATCTCGTAGTTAATCCTGAAAAGATTGTTACTACTTAAACGGATTGGGGCCCGGCGACTTCTAAAAAGTTACCTTTTTAGGCCTCCAGCCGGGGCTTATTATACTTAAAACTAAAGCGAAAGCTCTAAGGGTTACCCCGAGGGGGGTACGAACCTCGGCTTAGGCAATCGCTGATAGGGGGGGCAGCAAGGGACTGGCTGGATCTGAGTTAAATTATTTTGGGACTAATTTAAAGCTAACGGCTCAGCATCGCGGGCTGGCTCTTGCAAGGGTCGGGAGGGACTGTTAAGTCGGGGTCGCGACGACGGACCTCGGCGGCGAGGTCGGTACGGTTTGTGTCTGTGTGCTGGTCTAGCTGTACTGGTCTCTTTTCGACTCTCCTGGAGGAGAGTAGTGGGATCATCAGGATCGGTAAGAACGTGCCGCGAGCGGCGGACTTTGCTAATGCGGGAGGGGGTGTAAGTAGCTGCCGCCACAACCAGAGGGTTGCGGTGGGCTACGGCCCTATCGAAGAAACGCTTCGAAGCGCGTTTTATGAATTGATGGATAGTCGGGAGTTTCATGTCTAAATGAAGATTGATATTCCGAACAAACCAAGGCGAGCCTGTGGCTTGACGGAGAAAACGGTTCTGGAGAGTCTGCATCCTATGGATGAATCGGGGCTTAGCATGTGCCCAGACTGGGCTTGCGTATGTCATTATCGGCCTGATACAAGCGGTGTAAAGCCGCTTCTTACACAGAAGAGACAATTTACTCCGCTTGTTCAGGACGCAATGGAGCCTACCCAGAGCGAAAGCGGCCCGCGAGCGAGCCTGCTTTATGTGCTCAGAAAAGGTGAGGTGTTCGTCGAGGATGACACCTAGATATTTGGCTTGCTCCGCCCAAGGGATCTGCTTGCCGAACATTGAGATGGGTCGGGGAGGGGGGTGATTACGTCGAGGTCGGGTGTAAAAGACCGCCTGACTTTTATCGGGATTGACTTCGATTCGCCACTTCCTGAACCATTCGCCGAGCTCGTCGACTGCGGTTTGGAGGTAGCGAACCAGCGCTGTGTCACTAAATCCCGAGAAAAAGATGGCAGTGTCGTCTGCGAACAGAGCTAACCTTGCCTTCTTGCTTCTGGGGATATCGCTAGTGAACAGCGTGAAAATGAGGGGGGCTAGTACAGAGCCTTGAGGGACTCCTGCACGAATCGGGTGAGGGGAGGAAAGTGCCCCTTCGATGCGATAGCGAAAGGTACGGTTCGCAAGAAAGTCTCGTAAGATGAGCACGAGACGGTCTGGCACTCCGAGTTGGTACAGCTTATATAATAAGCCGTTGTGCCAGACTTTGTCGAACGCTTTCGCTATATCGAAGTATACAGCGCCCGTGAACATACCACGCTGGAAACCAGCATTGATATGTTCGACGATACGGTGTACCTGATGGACACACGAGTGTTGGGTTCGAAAACCAAACTGCTCGTTGGGAATGAGGCCCTTGGTTTCGGCATTATCTCTGAGTCGCTTATAAATAAGTCTCTCATAGATTTTGCCGAGAACTTTGAGCAAACTGATGGGGCGATAGCTCGTGGGCTCGGTTTTAGGCTTACCGGGCTTAGGGATGCCAATAACGGTGGCTTCCTTCCACGCTTGGGGGAAAATGTTATTACTCAAGGCACCATTGAAGATGGTACACATGAGCATAATCAGGTGCGCGGGGAACAGCTTGATCACTCTGTTGGTGATGCCGTCTGATCCGGGGGCTTTACGAGATTTCAGACCCTTGATGATCTCGTGCACCTCGTCAGGTGTGACAGGGGGCAGGGGATCATCAGGGTCTTCAACGGGCGGGAGTGAGGCTTTGCGTTCGACTTCCGCGTTTACCTTATCGACAAACGCTTGGTCTACTGGCTGCGAACTGGGTGTGCATTGGGCTTCGAGGCTATCGGCTAGGCATTCAGCCCTGTCGATATCCTCGAATGCAATGGTCGCATCGGGGCGGGTCAGGGGGGGCATAGTGGAAAACTCAGAGGATTTCAGTTTCCTCTGAAGTTCCCAGAAAGCGAGATGAGTTGGCTCTAGTTCGCCCACCATCTTGTCCCAGTTAGCGTCACGCAGCTCAGTCACACGTGTCCTTACAGCACGCTGTAAGTAACGCATGTGAGCTTTGTTAGCGTCACAGGGGAAGTTGCTGTAGGCACGAACGGCCGCGTTCTTCTCTGTCAGCAGATCACGTACATCGTCGGGGAGCTTCCATTTACGGTCACCCGTATCTGGAACCTCCCGTGAACTTTCGTTCACGATCGATTGTACGTGCTCCGTGAGAGAGTCGATCGCGGCCGTTGTGTCGGCGACAGAGTCGAACTGATCTGGGATAGAGTCTAAGTGATGTGACGTGTTAGATTGTAAGCGTTCGCTTACTTTCTTCCAGTCAGTGATCACTTTAGTGGCGGGGGGTTGAGAGGGGTCGCGAGTACCTAATCGGGGGGCCAGGTTCATGACTACTGGTCGATGATCAGAGTCGAGTTCGTGAATAGCCTCTATAGAATCCAACCTTAAGTTGATATTCTTAAGGAGTGCTATGTCAAGAACGTCGGGTAACTGATCGGGGTCGAAAGGAAAGTGAGTGGGAGTCATCGGGGCGATGACGTCAAAGTTCATGGTAGAACAGAGGTTGAAAAGTTGCCTACCTCTAGTCGAGGTCCTGGTGCTATTCCAGGCGGGATGTTTGGCGTTGAGATCGCCCGCTATGATAACGGAGTCACTCATGCCGAAAAGTTCGGAGAGGTCATTAGTGAGGAGTTGAGGGTCCTCGGAACCGTCTGGGGGAGGGAAGTAAGCCGACACGATAGTGATTGGCTGGTGGCCTGTCAGTGCTAACCGACAGGCCGAAACTTCTAATCGGGAGAGTTGGGGAGTATCCATAGGTATGCAGTACAGGGACTTCCTATAGTATATGAGGGTGCCGCCTCTGTGACAACGTGACCTGTCGTTGCGAACTAAACGATAGTTTGCAATTTTCGGGTCACGATGATGAGGTTTTAGGAACGACTCTTGAATGAGTAAAATGTCTACGTGATGGTCGCGGAGGAACGTGGCGATCTCATCACGTTGGCCGTGAATGCCGTTGGCATTAAAGAAGCCTAGCTTTAGGGAACGGGGTTTTTGTCTAGTTAGTATTCCGCGACTATCCATAATGGGGGCGTTGGGAGTTCATAACGTGGAGTGCTTGCGTGATCTCTGGATACGCAGCATATATGGATTGGATACGGAACAGGTTGCCGCCGGCGGCAACTAGTTCCTGGGCCATCTGTTGGGCACGCGGGGAGAGGAACGTGCTATAGGTGTTGAAGGTCCCGGCAATGACGTTAAACGCATTGAGGGGAGCCTGACCTTTTCTCTGTACTGGGGTTGGTCCTGCCATAGGGGCAGTGGGAGGGGCCGCGGCGCGGGCGGGGGGAGCGGTCGCGGGAAAACCGGGGGGCGTAAGGGGCGCGGGGGCACGGGTACGCGGGTCCACTAAGGGAGGGATGGGGGCGGGCTTTGGCCTGGAGGAGGCCAGTGCGGGGAACTCCTTCTGGGAACTCAAAAGAGGCCATTGGGAGGGACGTTGAGGGGCCAATCTCGCGGGGAGTTTGGCCGAGGGGGATTCCCTTTTCTGGCGAGCGTCGAAACGTTGCGCCAATTTAGGGGACGATGACTTGGGGGCTTTCGGGCAGCCCCGGTAGTTTGCGGGATGACCGGACTCTTTGCAGAGCACACAACTAGATGGCTCGGTGCAGAGAGTGCGGTCTTTGGGCCGGGTACAATCTGCTGTACCATGTTCTCCCAGGCACTTGACGCACCTGGGAGTGGCGTAACAGTTGTACGCTGAGTGCCCGTAAAGTTGGCATCTATGGCACTGGCCAATGATGTTCGACTTACGGGGCTTTTCGATGATGAGACCAGACAGATTACAGACTGCCTTGACTTTGAAAATGGGGTGGTGACCCTCCGTGGGAGGGCACACCACCAGGACCATATCAAAGGCAATGCCTTGCCTGGATCTGTGCATCCTATGGACCTCTGTGACAGGCACGTTCTGCCTTTCGAGGTCTGCTTTGATTTCGCTGGTGGCGATTTCGCAGGGGATCCTGCGGATCACCACCCTGGTCAGACGCTCCTCGGGCAAGGAATACGTGTGGAAGGACACGTTCCTGGCAGAGAGGAGCCTGGTCAGCTCGCGATAATCGGTCGAGGTCGGTACCGATACCTTAATGCCCTGCTGGGTGGCACGGGCACTGGTATAGTTGACCCTCTGGTCAACGCACCATTTGGACACCTCCGTCCACTTGGCCTTGTCCTGTATAAATACAGGGGGCGGTGGAGGGAGTTTCCTGGCGGTGGTTGAGCCAGAGGGCACGGACGGGGCGCTGGATTTAGCGTGGGGCGCGGCAACCTTCGCGGAGGTTGAAGGCGAGGGGCGGGAGGGGGACGCGTTGGCGGCGGTCGCCGGCGGCGTGGAGGGGATGGACGCGGTCGCGGTGGCGGGGGTCGCCTGCGTAGTGGGGTGGGGGGGGGGGGTTCGCGGTAGCGGAGGTCGCCTGCGGGGTGGGGGCGCGAGACGGAGGAGCGGAGTCCTCAGCCGCTATGATTTAAGCGGCCGGGGCTGAGCTGCTCGCCTTATTCTTTTTGCGCTTGCTCCCTTTGCCCTTTGTATGGGAGACGAGCTCGTACGTCTCTGCGTCCGAGGACGAAGAGGAGTGCGAGTCCGTCTGGGGAGTGAGCGCGGCAGTATCGGGAGGAGTTGTGGGTACATCCTCCGTGTCCATTTGACACGGTTCATCGGTGGCGGCTGGGGCCTCGAGGGCATCGCTGAAGTCAGCGATGCCTGGGCTGGGCGGAATTGCGAGCTGCTCAGCTCTGTACAACTCGGAGAATTCGGCAGCGAAATCTTTGTTTTTCTTTATCAATAAAAGAAAAACAGAGACCACAGCCCCGACCTCCGAGTGCTCAATGCTAAGCTGACTCGCAAGTTCAGCCAGGAGCGCCTCGATTCTTGCTAGTCTCTCCGTAGGATCCATGGGTTTATCCATGGCGGAGGGGAGGGGGGACCTAATCACTCATGAGAGTGATCCTGACCAAAAACCCTACTCCTACGTAGCCTAATCCCCGGTGGGTTGCCGGGGGTGAGTGTTACACTCCCTGTCGGGTATAGACAGGGAGGTGAACCTGGTGAGCCCTAAGAGTGTCCCCCGTCGCCAATCTTATTGTGCGAACGGGTTCCTAACCGGTCATGCGATGGGTACTGAAGGTACCCGACCAGTCTAGTGCGGGGGGTATAGATATACCCGCGGCACTAGTACGCGGCTGTGGAGGGAAGACTGTCACCGGGGCTGACGAGGGAAGCCCCCAAGGCCAGCGATCCGGGACCCGTCCAACTTTCGTCTAGCCCTGAAGGGGATAGACGGGTGCGTTGGGTCTGCACCCACTCGGCTTCGTTGGCACCGTTAAGGTATCCACCGAGTGACCACGAAACTGTGGATTTGCCCTGAAGGGGCCACAACACAACACACGTTTTTGACGATTTTCTGACGAATCAGAAATACCACTGTCTTGCGAACAAGACAGTACGGTTTTAGACTGAATCTGAAGAAACAAGAATCCGAATTTTGCGATTTAAATAAATTTAAATCGCAAAATAGCGGAGAGTAGTCGGGGCGACTACGCAGCGTGGCGCACGGAGCACAACTGACGGGCGAACGAGCGGCGGGCGGTGGAGGGGATACGCGCAGCGGAGCGGCAGCGTAACGACCTTCCAAGGCGGGCGTCGAGCGTAGAATGCCTGGGCTCCTGTTTACAAAAAAAAAAAAAGAGATATAGATAACCGTAGAGCTAATAACCGGAGCGCTGCGGTAGATGGTACACTTGGAAGAATAGGTTTGGTGGTGAGTAGAATGAGAATAGCCGAAGATTGGGATAAATAGTCGACGCCAATCTGCATCGTTCTCACTTAATCTGACCAAGAATGCTAGGACTTTAAAAGTGACGGTGACCTTTGAGTTTATTTCGGTGTTTCAATTCAGAGTAGTCAGATAGGAAACATCAACCTGTCTATTTCTCTGCCAGGGTCGCGAGGTTTGTTCGAAAGAGATACCGTGACCCTGGCACATGGGCAACTGAAGGAACACGGGTGGGTTTTAGTCAGTAAAAGTCTGACACGCCCTTCCGCTCCACCCAAGAGCGGGAGAGGTCAATTGATGATTTCCTACCAAAAAAAAACCCACACATATTTTTGACATTAATATAATATTTGTAACATTAATATTATTCATTCGACATTCTTTGAATGACGATTCAATGTCTTTTTATTGGTTTGATGTGGGAAGTAGAACTAAAGTCAATCATTTTGATATCAGTGGTGATAAAAATAAATACACAACGTAAAGTGCCTGGGTTGGAACCCACGACCTAAAACTCGTAAGTCGAGGCCAGGAAGATTTAGTGGCCCAGTAATAATACTGGGCCACTAAATCTTCAGGATACTATTTTTAATGACTATCCTACAGTGGCGGACAATCTTTATCGTTCACTTCAGCACTCATTACATTTGTGATTAAAAAATGAGTATCTTTCATTTACTCGCACATTCCTTGACGATTGAGGACAGTAGGCCGAGTAATGGACTGCGAAGCCTTTCTGTGCCAATAATTACTTTTATGAAGTGGACATTATGAGCTATTACAAAACGCTCATAAAATGTGAAAATACAAATATGCAGGTATGTACTCGTACATTGATGAGGCTGAAAACATTGATGATGAGGCTCGTCGGGTATATTTGATGTTTAGTAAGAAACCCATGTTTTCAATTTAAATTTAATTCAGTTTTATTCGATCCAATTTTTTCTAACTGACCTGAAAAAAATTTCAGATATAATTGCACATTTAAATGTCTGAAAACTATTCTTTATAAACATAACACGGTATTTTGAAAGCAGAAATAAAGACACATATATATACAGAGAGCTACGAATAACTTTTACAACTAGATTTACTTCAAAAACAGCATGAAATATTCTATTCTCTCGACAAAGCAGACCCAATACAAACAATACAGCATACCAATCATTCCACACACAAAGCCCTGATCACTATAGCGCTGTGAGTCAAAGGTTTCTGGATTATATCAACGCCACACATTATCGGGAAGTTTCAGTAGACAGGCCACTGCGCTTCACACTGTCAATTTGCTGCTAATTCTACGCTTTGTGTTAGCTTTCCTCAGTTTCGCGATGAGTTAGTGAGTCAATCAGCGATTTCGGTCATAGTCACATTACATTATAATGTTATGAAGTAATGGTGGATCTTCGAAAGGGTCGCGGCCCTGGCTCAGGCAACTGAAGGAACACGGGTGGGTTTTAGTTAGTAAAAGTTTGACACGCCGGCCGTCCCGCTCCGCCCAGAGCGAGAGAAGTCATTTGATGACTTCTCTCCAACCAAAAAAAAAATTGGTGGATCGTCGTTGGTTTTGCAGTAAGAATGAAGATGAAAACTATCGCCACAAGATTGCTCCTTAAAAAAACTCAAACTACGTCACGTATCCCAGAAATAAAAAGTAGAAGTGTTCCTTGCCACAAAGCAGTAAACACCCAAAAAAAACACGTTTCTATTAAGGAAACTTTTAATTTTTACTTGTTTAATTTTTTGTTGTTATAGCGGCGATAAAAATGCACGCTCTCTATGAAAATGTCAACTGTCTACCCGTTACGGGTCATGAGATACAGCCCGCTGACACATACATAAACGGACGGACAGCCTTGCTACTTGGGTTCCAATGGCAACCCTTGAGTACAGTCACGAGCACGAATATGTATACACTTACCAACTTTTAAAAGAGATTTTCTGCTATTGTACTGATTGTAATTTTATTTAATTACGAACATAGTATTTTGGAACCCACACTATTGCGAAATTTGCCTTATCTCAAAGTTGCAATCGTTATTTAAAGAGAAAATCGCTTTTGAATTTGGCTATGTGTATACATATTATTACTCGTGACTGTACAAAAGTCAAAAAATTCAGACTAACTTAAACTTTTTTTTTTTTTTTTTTTGTAATGTTATGATCTTTTATTGGTAATTTAATTTAAATATTTTACAATTCCTTATTCAATACTAAAATTAATACATTATGTACAGGTATATAAAGTTTATAAAAACAGAGAAAAAGAATCAGAGGGCTTCAAAAAACTCGTCCGCATCGCTGTCAATGGGAAAAGTTCCCAAAAGGCTGGCAGCATTGCCACGTTGTATGGCAATGCTGATTCTTTGGCCAAAGAATAGGCCAGCCCTCTGGTCACGTGAAGAGTCGACCAACCGCTTGGCTATGTCTCGAAAAACCAAGTGGGCACTCGGACCCCATGGTCCTAATGTTTCAACCCCAAACGGCTCAAATATGTAAGTTCCAATGAGATTGGAATATATTCGCCGTTTGAGATTTTCCGCACTTGCAGCAGCCGCTCCAGCGCATTCCATCGTACAGGGAAGGTGGGATGGCGCAAGGGTGTCGACACATGTTGCGTCCCACACCAGAGGCCTGCCCACCTTCCAGGGCATTATGGTCATTCCATCTGGTCTCTTCCCATCGTCGCGTGCCAAGCCGTTGGGTTCTAAAACAGCTGGCACCCTGGTGACGAGAGCACGACGGATGATGTCATTAATGCTGGCGTGCCGAGCCAAACGGCCTGCGCTCTTACTGCAAGATAGGCCATGGACACCATGGTGTCCGAGGCAGTCGACAGCTTCACCGCACTGGCAGCGATACGGAGCCCCGCATGGAGCGCCCAGACGCAGACAGGTAGCGAGCCGGAAAGTATTGTCACACAACATAGTACCTATGTTGGGTGACGGTAGTGCCTGAAGCCAGAGGCCCGACTCCCATTCTCCCACAGCCAATAAGCGGGCACGCTCAGCAGTATTGGTGGACGTATTGATTAGATTATTCCGTACCAACCTGCAGAGCGGTTCATCCCACTGTCTCTGGGAAGACGGGTTCACGGGCCGATCTGTATCCGGGCATATCACTGTCCAGGCGTTCATGGCATCAGTCAAGCACGGCACTTCGGAGTCAACCAGGCAGGGTGCTAAAATTTTCCTGGTCAGCTGCTCAGTGCTGTGGACAGAGGACAGGAACGCCGGTAAGCTAATACTGGTAATTTTGCGGAACTTAAACTTAATTTATTTAGCGTCTTATTTATTATCTTCTTTCATAGCTAAGTTTAAGTTACCTATTCAAGAGCATAATTTTCTTTTGATCACCCTACAGATGATTAAGACCGAAAATCCCAGTAAGTAATTCTTTTTGCACGTCAAAAGTTTGCATAAATAAACATTCCACATATAGACATAGATTCGCAGCAACGGTTGTCCTCATCATTAAAATTTCAACCCACACTTTATTACCGGTAACGGGGTGTGGGCGTCTGATTTCAGAAATATTTTCATACACGATTTCTACCAAATAATTTTGATATAGATTTTCGATTTCGTTCAACACCTACATCAAACCTCGCATATGCTAATAATCCGATTTTATCCTTTCTAAAATCAACTATAGGAATTTCTATGCTTACTAAGAACCTATCAACATATTCAGTAGATATCTTGGAGATCGTTGACTTATGGTAAAGGAAATCATCGCATGGAAAAAAGGACTTTTCAATCCTGGACGCGTAGTCCTGATACGAGGTGGCCATGGTGCATGAAAAGAATACCAAAATTTGGGATGGCCTTTGGCCAGTAATGACAAACAGTGTTGGATATAAATGTTATTTTAAACGCCAGCACGCAGAGAGCAAGCGATATCAGTGTGCGTTTCATCATTTAATAGAACGGGACGTTAGCCCTGCAGTTATTAACTTCGTACTTTCAGTCGAAAGACTTAAACTGCCGGACATAGACCCCCACCAAAACCCCCTCCGGGTTTGCCATAATCATCACGCTTGGCAAGCGGGTTGACGATCGCAGTATGGTGGTAAAAACAGAGAGAATTCTGCTGCTCATTCTCTAGTCACCTCTTACGAAACCCACGGGAAGAAGACGTATTCAACCTGCCCGTTAATTAGTTTGTATTCTTAACCGCGGTATGCGTTTGGGCAGCTGTTTGTGTTTCGGATTACACTCTGGTAGAGCTTTAAAGGTTTTGCGTAGTGTGTGTTGACTGTTCTGTATTTTGTGATGGTGCTGGCTTTTACTAGGATAGAATGAATACTCTTTAAAATGTTGACCTGACGAATTCCAAATTCAAATGTCGATTGTTGAAATTTTAGATAGGGTGAAACAATCCATCTTATATTTATCTAACTAAAATTCTAGTCTAAAGCTTGTTTGTATCTCCAACTTTATTATGATTTAAGTAAATCTCTGAGTAGAAAAACTGCATTTCTTTACATATTCTAAAACTGGCTGGGTGGTTTTTGATTACTAAGGGGAGATGATTCACTTGTTGCAGCTTAATAGGTAGAGGTACATTCAGGTTCTAAATCACGATTTACCGGCATTACAGATGATAACGCTCATCAGATCTGAATGAACACCAATTTAGACCAACTTGGCGAATACAAATGGGTCAAGAGATATAAATGCGGATTAACAAATTATAGATTTTGTCAAAGATTGTGAATTCAAAAATAAGAATATACCTTTGAATTCAAAACCTATTGGAAAAACTTGGCCACTGACATATTTCACTATTTGTCTAGGAAGAATACAACAGCTCAGAAAGTTAAGAAATAGCTCAATATTAATATTCTAGGAAAAACAGATAGGTATCTAAAAGACAAGCCACGTCGCAATAAATGGAGCTTCCCTGAAAGCTTACTTAATACAATTCTATTTATAAAATGACAATTCGTGTGACGACTTTCAACGTTTCCCGAGAATAAGAATTTCCAAGCATCCCACGTATCGAAACGAATAAATAACAATGGAAATACACGAGTGATTCTATTGTTCGTCAAGATATCGAATCAAAGCTAAAATGTCAACTTGGATGTGAATAAAAATACCAACCGTGACCTTTGAATTTCTTGATATAAATTATTGAGTGGGATTCAATAAAACTCATCCCAACCCACCTGAATCCTGCAACGGTTGATCTCTAAACGGTCCTAAACAAATTCCGACAATTTCGGGACGAAAGGACATTGTTAAATAGACCGACGAAATTATTGATTTCGTTTAAGGTTGCAAAAAGCTAACTTTTTTCAGCCGAAATGAGGATTGGAGGCCAAAAAGGCATAGCAGATCTTTAAAATGGGAGCTATTATAATTGGTTGTAACAACGATTGTGATTAAGCTGAAATTTGGCATCAGGTGGACCCAAATATCACGGGCGATCCTACTTAATATTATAAATGATAATGTTTGTGAGGTTGTATAGATGTTTGTTACTCTTTCACGCAAAAGCTACTCACTGAATTTGTATGAAATTTGGCACACAGATACTTAATAACCTAGATTAACACATAGAGTACTTTTTATCCCAGTAGTACGTTTCCGCGGGATAATTTCTGACCACCACGCGGGTGGAGCCGCAGGAAAAAACTAGTCACAGCTAAAGTTGGGTGTGGGTAGATGTGATGTTAAAAATAAACATCAATAACAGCAGAGACTCGTTTGGATTTTTCAGTGGGAAGGTTAATGAAAATACTAATAAAAAGAAGGAGAATTTCCCAAAAAAGTCTTAATCTTTGATGACCGCTTTATCGGGAAAAGTAACCATAATGAAAATGGTTCGGTACGCCTAGCCCCACTGCGCAAATGTATGTACGATTTTAAGGCAACAAATATTGAGGTGAACTGTTGAAGTATTGAGATACTTTAGTGGCAATTATGGGAAGGTTTTTATGCAAAACGGACTGCTGTAGTTTTATTTTTATTGGAGCCTAATTATTCTCTTGAACCATATCCAAACTGACTCACATTATCAGTCCTGTACAGACAATTATTTGCGAAGAAAAGAGACAACTTCCCCGTACCTGTTATAAAATCGGCTCACAATAGAAGTAACATAAGATACCTATATTATAATACCAGAAAACTGCCTTTGTTCAGTCTAGTAGCAATTAATTTTGTCAGACAAGTACGTTACGACCTTGTAGTGAATGCCCTAAAAAGCAGTGATCCGGTAAATTGCCCGTGTAGAAGCCATATAGCTGTGTCTGACAACAATGTTAATATGTATACCTCCCTAATTGGTGAAGGTGATTTAAGTACTTTTAATAAGAACATTAAAATCAAGGTCCTAGACGAGGCTTTACGCTATTAGGACCAAATACAAGCTGATAAGTATTAAAAAGTGTGTAACTAATATGAGGTATCTTCAAGTCACGCAAAAGAGATATCTGGGTTTTCCTTATGCAATCGAATCAGAAATGACGAGATCCGTAAGAGAACCGGTAAACGGTATGACTGATGGGGCCGAAAGTTTCTGGAATAGATAGTGAAAGCCGCCGGAATCCACTGAAGCATGCAGAAGCACAGAACCGGTCTGAGTGGCGGTGCTTGGGAGGGGCCTATGTCCAGAAGTGGACGTCTTTTGGTTGAAATGATGTGGTATCTAAAGCCAGGTAAGTAAATTACTTACAAATGGCCTATCAATCTAAATCTGGTCCGTATATTTAAATCACATCTTTAATTTTTTAACAGATGAATAAAATAGCTATATCACGGGAAATTGACGAACGCACAATTGTGTCAGTTTAATGAATTTCCCTGACTGAAGGTACCTATTGCAAGAGATAGACAGACAACACATTTATGGAAAGAACTACAAATTATGGTGACGCAGTTAAACCTTAACAGATAGACCACCTACCAGCGGCGAGGCGTAAATTTTTCTAAAAGAGAAGCCGAAGCGAAGTCGGCCTTAACTTACTGACTCATCAATAAAGAATACTTACTATCATTCTAAAATGAATATAGGAATGTAATGAATTAAATACAATTAAATTGAACAGATGAAAACGAATAAAATATGCAATATTCCTCTATCTCGTTCTCGCTGACGCATTTTTCTATACCTGTCTCTGTCATAACCCGTTGTACAGCGGCTTGCTCTCGTACATATCAAGCGGTGCCACGTGACCTAAAGTGACATCATTACGGGATCGCTGTTGTATGAATTTTTAGTTCCCGATTATGACGTTTTGGCGCCGGGTTAATTTAGAACATTTCTCTTTTGTTGTAATACAAAGGTATAAATAACCTTTTTTGTTGTTTGAATGTTATGGTGAATTAAATAACCGTAGTGTAACTATATTTATTGACAGTTGTAGCCACTATTCACATACTATTGTATTTTTAATAGTGATAGAGTTCGGTTTAAAGACATTTATTTCTCAAAAAAACAAGAACATTACAGTTCACTTAAAATATTGAGAAATGATAATAAAACTAAAAGTAAGTGTGATTCTCTGTGCTCACAGTAAAATAATTAGGCAACAAAGGTGACAATTGATATTGTTAGTGTTGTTTTCTAACATATTCTTCTAGGGCTTTTTTAAATTTAAATATGGGTTCACTATTGGTTATATCGTCAGGTAGTGCATTATACAGTTTTGCTCCCTCGTACAGTATATTTTTCCTTCCATAGTTAGTTCTGGGTTGTCTTAATTCTAGTTTGTCTCGTCGTCTTGCGTTGTATGTGTATGTTTTCTTTTTAAAGTTTAATTGTGAATGTGTACCTTGTGTTATGATTTTATGTATTAGAGTGCATGTTTTTAGTATGTATAATTGGCTAATTTTAAGTATTTTTGTATCATTATAAATTTTGGTTGTTGGTGTTAAGTAGTCATAGTTATAAAGAGTTTTTATTGCTTTATTTTGCAGAACTTGTATTTCTTGGAGGTTTGATTTTGCTGCAGTTCCCCATATCTCAACAAGGTATTCAATATGGGGTCTAACGAGAGAGTTGTAAATCATTGCGCGAACTTTTTTAGGGATGCAACTAGACATTCGGCGTATCGCTCCTATGAGAGGAGATATTTTAGACTTAATATAATCAATATGGGGTCTCCAAGTTAACTTTGTATCTAAAATGAGACCTAAATATCGTTCGCTGTTTGATCTTGTTATTTTTTCGTTGTTTATTGTTAGTTGGATTTGACTGAGAATTTTCTTGTTTTTTGCAGCAAAAACCATGTATGCGGTTTTTTTTGTGTTAATAGTTAGTAAATTTGACAGGAACCATTTATTTAAAATATTCAAATCACTTTGAGCTTCCTTTACCATATCAGTTAAGTTGTGGCCAAAGTAAAATAAACACGTGTCATCTGCGTAGAGTGTGATACTACCCGATGTTTTAACACTGTTGATATTATTAATATAAATCAAAAATAACAACGGCCCTAGAATAGATCCCTGTGGGATTCCGTATGTTAATTTAGCAGGTAAACTTTCGTAATTTTCAATTTTAACTATTTGTTTCCGATTTTTTAGGTACGATTTAAGAATTTTATGTGCGGGCCCTGATATACCTACGTCAGTTAACTTATTTAAAAGCACACAGAGTTACCAATGCGAATCCCCGAAGGCAAGCCGGTAGGAATCGTGTTATATGGTGCTTTCGCCACTGCCACCTACAGTTGTTATCTACGATACATTGTATATGAGTTACTATTCTGGTACAGGTAGAACATGGCATATTATAATGTATATTCTATCTATCCATTGTCTAGACCCAACCTGGTATGTCATGACGAGGACATGACGATAATTAATGCAGAACCTAATTAACATATGACATCTGTTTTCCTTTAATGATTGTATTAGGTATGTACAAAATAGTAATGTGGAGACTGCTATGGGCTTGTATATACGATGGCATCGATGCACAGCCTGTTAAGTACCATAAACTTCTCGCGAAGGAGGAGCCGCGGCGCGTGAGGGAGTGGCAGTCACTGCGCCCTCACGTTCCTAGCCGCCGCAGGAGGAGATGCCCCGGGCGTCGGGAGTCGATAGCGGACTCCCGGCCACCGGAGGCGCGAGCTTGCGGGTGGCGAGCAATGGGTAGCTCGCCGCCCGGTAAGGACCAGGCTCGGGTCGACGGCGCGTAGTGTTCCACGCGCGCCTCAAAGAGATGTCAGCAGCAGTGAAGGGGTCTACTAGGATCGATCCGTGCCGGGGTCGCGAGATTGTTCAAGTGAGATACCGTGACCCCGGCACACGGGCAACTGATGGAACACGGGTGGGTTTTAGTCAGTAAAAGTCTGACACGCCCTCCCGCTCCGCCCAGAGTGGGAGAAGTCATTTGATGATTTTCCATCCTGAAAAAAAAAAAGTACCATAAACTTAGCACATAAATCTGAACCACCCTGTGTTGAAAATTTTCGTTAGTTATTAAATAAATTACCTGTTCCATTTTAGACTGCTTACCGGGTACATAGGTAGAAATTGCACTTTTCTTACCATGAATAATTCAATGCATGATTCTGAACCCCAGTGTACTGAAATTTTAAGTGGGATATTAATATAAAAAAATAGCAGCTCTATAAATTTTGACCGCATAGGTCATTTTTCTTTGAAACAGCATATAAAAAAAGAATCTACGTGAGGGGTCTAGAATCATGTGCTAAATTCATGGTTACAATTTTCTCGTCAATGTCCCTGCCAACATGCTTTGTATATTTAGCGGGATCTACTGCATCTGATGGAACAACGGTCTAAACCATTTGAAGCAGACTGGATTTTAAATCCATAGAAACTGGTTTTGTGGGCCCTGTGGTAAAAATAAACCCCTATTTTACCTACTTACATGTAACAGGTACAAACGGCTACAAGTCAAGCTATTAACTTCCATTTTTAGCTGACCTCACATTGTATAGGCTTTTCGTACAATGAGATGCCAGCTTATACTGGAAATATACAGTCATCATTTGCTATTTAAAGGTATCACACATAAGGTACACCAGTTTTACTATCCTAATTAAATTTTAGTTTCCTTGGTTAACAAAGCTGGTATCTCCTATTATGTAAGTAAACGAAACTCATAGAAATTTAATCGGAAATTTCATTGACATAGTCAAAATTAACTATATCCGGTTTTATCTATTCCCTCCAACTTTCAAAGGAAATCGAACAAAACACGATCTCGATAGATGTTTATTCTTGATTTGATATTTTGTGACGCCCATTGGAAGGATATCTTATCCAAATAACAACAGCATTTACCAATTTGATCATTATAAACATTATACGATGCTGGCATTATGCTTGTCATCAATACCTACACATAAAGAACATAAAGTTCAGTTGAAAATAAACTTTAATAAAGTCGTTATGAAACCTTCCTTCCGTGTTCCGTGTACTACACGGAAGACGCCCATTTATCGAGGAAGCTTTTTCGGATGTAAAGATCAGCACTATCCTATTACTTCCCACGACGTGGGACGTAAGAGGCGACTAATGGACTTACTAGAGAATGGGCAGCAGCTTTCTCTATGCATTTTACCACCTTACTGATCGCCAACCCGCCTATTGAGGAGCCCTATGAAATAAACTTTTTATGTTTCACTTATAAATTGTGGTCACACAGAAATTCTGATACTTTTACTTGCTAAGGGAATAACAGTGACAGAAGTATTTGATAAACATTATCTAATAAAAATATATTTATACTAGCGAATAGAGAACCTCAGCCTATTTTAGAAATATGTAAAAAAAAAACAGTTTAATTTTGCGACTAACGATTACTCAACATTCCTAAAAATCTTTTATTTTTCAATTCCAACTACTGAATCAAAACCATTGTTATTACGTTGTCGAAGCTACAATAGAACTAAAACCATTAATACACCGTGATACTGACCGGCGCCGACCTAATAAATCCAAGCGGGATTGTCCAAACATTCCCCGAATAGCTTCACAATATGATTGAGTAATAAGGAGATAATTATTGCACGTGGCCCCAGCGGTAAACAAAATGGCGGCGGTATAAACAATGTACGATCGTGGTTGGTACACTGGTGCACGAAATTGTTGGCTCATTATGCAAGGATGCATTATGTAGTATTGATTTTGGGTGGATAGTTATTTTGTTTTTGTTTGCGTTATACAACTATAAATAATATTTTAATACTTAAGTTATATTATGGGTGAAATACACACATTGAAAAACATAGATACTTGTTTGCTAGTAGGCACATAAGTAGCATGCTGTCCGTGTGTGTTAAATTATCCCACTGTTTTATATACTTGGTACTACATGTGCTCTGAATTTGCACGTTTTTGTGCTACTGCAGAGCATGTGTTATTTATCTTCGAGGCTTTACGATTTGAGAGCACAGATTTACATTTAAGTCGAACTTTTGTTTTTGCCAAATGTTTAATGCACTTCAATTCACTTCAATAACAACTGCTCTACTCGAAACCTGCTCACAATGTGCAAATAGAATTCGCGCACAGTTGTTCAAAGCTCTTTGTACCTACTTCCACAACCTTTTAAAGGCAGAGAATCTTAAAAAGCCTTCGCAACTAAAGCTGTTCACCAGTGGGTGAAGTTACTGACTTAGCTTAAGATAACTAAACTAGGTGCAAGCTTTATCGGCGTTTACGAATGAGAGATCTCTACAGTATTATTGAAACAGTGCGAGTTACTTTTTGCATTTGCTCGGTTGTCTTCTCCTCAATGCAGTCAGCAATCGTTACCTAATATTTCAAACGGTTAAATGAGGTATCTAGGTACTTACAATACCCATGTTAATAATGCAATTGTGTAGTTTCTTTAATTAGTAATCCATAAATCTCAGTGCACAAAATAAAACTAACTTGGTATTTAGACTGGAAATCGACTTCCTGATGAGGGTAGTGACTAGATGGAAACCATGTGGTCAGTGCTATGGCCGCCAAAGTGTAAGTCGTATTTGGCTATTAGGTGGTAATGGGAATTGATGGAGCGGCTAATCCTACAGTTCGTAGTTTAGTGGCACTAAACCACGAACTGTACTAAATTAGTGCCTATTTCTACATAGGTATATTGTGTTTCTGGTTTGAATGCACTGTTTTCAATTACAGCTAAAAATTCATAGAAGATTCTAATAACGTTATACTTTTTCGCCTTTTATCACCTGTACAACTAGTAGTCGCCTAAACTTTGCATTCTTTTGAACATTTTAGGTAATTGACTAATGAATTTCAGAAAAATAAAAAGATAGACACATTCTTAAAACATCTGTGAAGACTTGAAGACTTTCTTAACACGTTCGATGCCGTGAAAAAATCATCTATATATGTATATTAATACGTGAAGCGAAAACTTTGGATCCCTTTTTACGAAAATTGGGCAGACGGAGTATGAAACGCACACTTATAGTTTATACAGAGAAGAAGTGACGAATGCTAATATTGTTTTAAAATTATGCGTAAAAATACATTATTTTCAATAAATAACACGTTACACACACTACTATTCATTAGCGTGTATTTAATACACACATGCATAGTTATTGTTTTGTTTATTTGGAATCCTATGGTAAAATCGAGTCTGTATTTGTTTTTGGTATTATTTGTCTATAGCCTTACTGAATGTCAAATGTAATTATAAGTTTATTGTTGAAATCTGTGGTCCAATCGAGAATATCTGTCTTTAATATTTTGTGTCTATAGTCTCACTGAATGTCAAGTATAACCTTATGTAATAAATTAATTTTATAGGTATATAACCTATTTTATTTTTAAAATCTATGATCATATCGAGAATATTTGTCTTTAATATTATTTGTCTATAGTGTTACTGAATGTCAATTATAACCATATTATTTTTTTATTTAGTTTTAATGGATATGCATATAGATTTATTATTATGGTCGAATGTCGACCACCGGGCGACCACTAGTTATTATAGTTAAACAATTGCTGTTTAGTATCTTAGGTCTAACTCACAAGTTACTGCACTGGGACCATACGCGTTAAGCTAAACAATATGTTTAATTCTGTTCTAAAACAATTTGTACCTGACTATACAGCCAGTATGTACATCATCAAGTCAATGGTCCATCATAATTTAAGAGAACGGGATCAAGAGGGCAGAGGAAACACCAGATATTTATGTGCAATTTTTATAATGATTTAACCCGACATCTGGTTTACACCGTAACATGAATGGGAGTACTACGAAATTTGCATAACCTGAGAATGACGGGTTATAGTTATTTTTGTGTAAGTGGAGTATGCCAAACAATGTTGCTTAGGTTTGGGTTTTTTATCGTAAAATTGTGATGTCATAACAAGACTACACATGTTGTTTTTCAGTATACCTACGGTAGTGGATTTAACCGTCATTTCCACCGGCTTTCTAATTCCAACCTCGGCAAATGCTATTTAATAAATGATATACACTTTTGACAATAACAGAAAAAGAGAAGAGGGGCTCGTCTGGATGAAAAAGAAGTGATTTAATTCAGAATAATTATTTAAAGTAAAATATAACTCACGCTTTCTGTGTTAGAAAGTTTGGTTTTTGACCTTCAGGTGGTCATTGTACGTAGGCCATGGCGGCCGTTGGTGGTTACTCCAACAAGCACATCTCCCTCCAGAAGTCTCCTGGTCTGTAGAGAAAAGCTGTGTTGGTAAGATTTGGGTGTCCCGAGGGTTTCTGTCCTAATCTGGGTGACGCTTGTGCATTCAACGAGTAAATGTGCAACGGTTTCCTCTGCCTCCATGCAAGCCCAAGCCTTTTATTTATCCCGAACATTAGAGCTGAGCGCTCTTGCACTGGGTCCGCATGGCAGATTACAGCCGACAATGGACTCTCTCTCCAAAAGAGGAGGCCTGGTACAGTAGGAACATTGCTGGTTATGGTCTTACATTATCTAGCGTGAAATTGAATTGAAAGGTTTGTAAGTACCTACTCTGTATCTAAAACAACATTGTTCAAACTGGAAATTCAGTACTGGAAGCCACATTCAGCTTCAGGAAGATATTGTAGATGCTTTAACGGTTTCCCACCAAAAAAAAAACATGTACGTTGGTAGTTATATCAGGGGGAGAGAGTTAGCCTTGTTCTTTTAGCCCAAGTTCCCACGTACGTAACAAAATCGCCGAGGGTTTCTTAGCGCACTGGGTCATCTAACTCAATTCACGGTGCTAACGCAGATAGTTGAAGTCGATTTACGATTTTCAAAGCGCTGAGATGCACTCTGTTGGATTCTCATTTCTCGGTACCAAACAAGTATTGAAAGTCTAGTGCGCGAAAAACCGCCGCGATTTTATTATGTCCGTATTTATGTCGAATTACGGTTTAAAATACTTGAATCATACCAACCTAGGTTTATAGGTAGGTATATGAACAGCTATGTTTGCACCTAGACAACATGAAACTAATAACAAGTACAAATTGCATCAGGCCAGAATGTGTCAATATTGGTCCAAGCAGTAAATTGCGTTGCAAAGCCCTGTACTCATGTTTCGTGTATGTCCTATACCTACGTATACATATAAGCTATACATACACGTATATGTATTTTACCGTCCCGTCGACTGCTCTCACAATGGGCCACGGAAATGGCAGAAAAACTCATTAGTGAGTCGCGAAGTACCGTCTGTGTGACAAAACTTGAGATAAAATGACGGACGACAAGTCTTAACAATGGAGGTCCGTTGATATTTTTGATATTAGAGTCACAATGCTTTGCTTTGATAAGTATTTCTTGTGTTCAATAGGATTTTTGTTTTAAAAAATAATAGTTAAAAAAAAACAAAAAACACGCTTCCATAGAAAACCAAACCAAAAGTAGAAAAAAATGGAATAAAAGCGTGAGGTGCTTTTTAAGGTATTTTTTATTGATATCAGGTACCCCACGCTTTTTTCCTTTATTTTCTACTTTTTAGTTCGGTTTTCTATGGAAGCGTGTTTTTTTAAACTATTATTTATTTTCTAAAATATTTTTAGGGTGTTTAGAATTTTGAGACGTATGTCAGCGTAGTTTGTGACGTATGTCAGCGTAGTTTTCGAAGATAGTTTTTTTGCTGTCCTGGTAACCCTGGCAAGGACAATGGTCCAAATTTATGAAATTATTGTATTGTCATCGGTCCTCGACAAGTCTACAGAGTTTAAATGAAATCGGGTCGTTTAAAGTGGGTCAAAATCGCGCAATAAGGAGTAGGTTACAATCAAACATACAAGTGAAGCTAAAAGCGTGTAAGAAAAAGTACTGTTGAGCTTGGAATTCCATCATCTGTCTAGCCTGACACAGGTGCACTACCTGTGTCTGCGCACACATTTGTAATTTTCTGCCTAGCCTATTCCCAACTGTGCTGCTAGGGAGTTTGTTGCGCCACTTCTTCCCAGCGATAGCACTAGGAATTGGTGAAGGGCAGGCGTTTTGGGGGACTGTCTTATGTAACTTCGTCAAAGTTACATAAGACAGTCCCCCAAAACGCCTTCAAAAAGTGCTGACTCTCAGCCTAGTTTCAATAAATGACTTTTGATTTTGAACTACGTTGGGGTTGGCTTCCAGTCTAACCAGATGCAGCTGCGTGCCAGTATTTTACATGGATCGACTGTCTATTTATTTATTTATATATAAGGTGTATCTATTCATACCCGAAATATTTTAAGGGGTACACTTGTAGGTGGTAAAGAAGCTATAGAAGCAAAAAGAAATTTTTTACCTAAACTTTTTTGAATTTTCGTAATTATTATAACTAGTGATCGCCCATTGGTCGAAATTCGACCGTACTTCATTTGAATAGAAATACATTATTAAATGAAAAAAAACATATATAATAATAAATATTTAAAAAAATATGGTTATATTTGACATTCAGTAACACTATAGACAAAAAAACAAATATTCTCGATATGATCATAGATTTAAAATATGAAATAGGTTATATAATCTATCTATAAAATTAATTTATTACATATGGTTATACTTGACATTCACTAATAGTTAGGGAGCTGGCGAGCAAAATTTCGATATGATCAGCACACAAGGCAGACGTTATTAATAGTGATAATTATACCCTAAGAAACATCAAGGACCTTGTCTGCCACCATGGTGGCGCTGCGTTGTAAATTTACAGCGTTTCAACAATGTTTAAAAAAAAGGTGTGCTATATGATGCGCACACCTCTGCCTCTGGGGCTGATGATCACAGTCATCCTGGAAACAGAAAGAATCGAAAAGGCAGACATCCAGGGCTCTGACTTTTGTAGTATTCATTTTTTACATTTATTTTTATGATTAAAAAACCGTATATGAAGTGCACACTTGGCAGATTTGAATTGTTCGATTAAAAACAGTGAGAAGAACCACGGAAAAATAGTCTGCCAACATGTTGTCTCTGCGTTGTCTATTGATAGTGCTCCAAAAATGTAAAAAAAGGTGTGCTATATTATGCGCACACGTCTACTTCTTGGACTGATGTTTGAATTCCTTATGAAAACCAAGAAAATCGATGAGGAAAACGTTCAGGCCTCTGATATTCCAAATGCAGACCATTTGATTTTTTTTTCAACCCGACGCTCGCGCGTAATCAAGCAGGTATAAAATATCCTCATAGTTCCTTTCGTGGTGTCTCTCTTTTATTTGGGAATATGATTGAGAACGGTATAACTCAGTTCCGACCTTTTCCGTATTGTCAAACTAAATGTATAGAGCGTATATCTATATAATTATACAGCCTCCCCTTTTATTTTGCACGCTTTTCCTCTCTCTCGCTGTCAGGCACTTTCACACGTCTTGGTTCAAAATCTACGTATTTTACACAAATAAAACGTGATTTAAAAGTTAAGGACTGTTCCTATCCAGATCCTAATCATATTCAGATTACAATTACGCATGCAATTTAAAAAAATACTTTCTAATTAGAGTTCCAAGCGCACTTCGTTTCTGGTTGGCATTGAGAAAAAATTTGATTGCATAGATTTCAGCTCCAGAAGTTTAATCGTTACCGTGAGTTTACAGGATAATATTAAACAAAATTATAAGAATAAAACTATAAATAATAACAATAATCCCACGTAATACCCACTGTCCCTTGATTCCGTGAATTTCAAAAAGTAATACAGCTGAAAATCAGTGAGCAAAGAGTCTGCCACATGTTTTTTCGAATTCACAGAGTTATAGTGAATCGAATGGGCGCAATGAGAACCGCGTGCAAATGACTTAGTAGAGCTTTTTTTTAACATTTTTGCAACTCCGTCCCATGATAATGCAGAGTCCTGAATGTCTGCCTCTTCGATTTTCTTCGTTTCCAAGATGATTGTGACCATGAACTCTAGAGGCATACATGTGCAAATGATTTAATACCCCGATTTTTTTAAGCAACTTCAATCCGCTGTAACGCGAAAACGCAGTGACATAGGACCTTAATTGATTAGACCAAATCGATTCGTAATGATTTAAACTGCATTCCACCTCAACGTGAAACGTGTGCAAATCATATACAGAAATGCTCGCCAGCTCCCTAACTATAAGACTATAGACACAAAATAAAGACAGATATTGTTGATTGGACCATAAACAAAAGAATATTATGCATGTGTGTATTAACTACACGGTAATGAATAGTAGTGGGTGTAACGTGTTATTTATTGAAAATAATATATTTTTACGCATAATTTAAAAAAAATATTAGCATTCGTCACTTCTTCTCTATATAAACTATAAGTGTGCGAAATTTCATACTCCTCCGTCCGCCCAATTTTCGTAAAAAGGGATCCAAAGTTTTCGCTTCACGTATTAATATATAGATTTTAAAACTACTTGAGACGTTTTGCATAAAACCTTTACTCTAAATTCTATGAATGGGCGGCCTGACACTGCGAGGGCGACGACCGACCGGCACGAGCATGGCCGTGGTGTCTCGGGCCGTAAAAAATAAGAAGGAGCCAGTATTTCTTATGTGCGTCAAAAAATTTATAAATATTAAATTTAAAAAAAAACGCTTAGAAAATTTTTTTTTTCGTTGCTATAGCTTCTTTACTACCTACAGGTGTACCTCTTAAAATATTTCGTGTATGAATAGATACACCTTATATACTTTATTGTACAACACAAAAATACATCACAAAAAAAAAAATACAATGATTACAAAATATACAATGGGCGGTCTTATCGCTTCATGCGGTCTCTTCCAGTCTACTATGTCTATCTTTTTTTTCTGAATGGGAAATCATCAAATCACTTCTCCCGCTCTGGGCGGAGCGGGAGGGCGTGTCAGACTAAAACCCACCCGTGTTCCTTCAGTTGCCCATGTGCCACAGTCATGGTATCTCTTTCGAACAATCACGCGACCCCGGCAAACTATGTCTATCTGATTACTAAAACCGAGACACTGGGTAATACGATGGTCCTTGGCTGTTTGTCATACTTTTGGGCTTTTGACAACCCGTCACGATTGTTAAACATCTACGAATAAAAGCCGGGACCAACGGCTTAACCCGTCTTGGTATGTAAAGATGGTCAACCGTGCCTGCCGGGGTCACGTGATTGTTCGAAAGAGATACCGTGACCCTGGCACATGGGCAACTGAAGGAACACGGGTGGGTTTTAGTCAGTAAAAGTCTGACACGCCCTCCCGCTCCGCCCAGAGCGGGAGAAGTCATTTGATGATTGCCCATCCAGAAAAAAAAAAAGTTTGTCAACCGTCCACGGGCCAATTTCAGCTACCATAGTTAAACTTGAACGAATGACCCGTGCTGCTCTTAGTAGTTAGCCACAAGCCCTTCTGTTGAGTTCGGAATTATTATTGCCAAATGCCAAACTTAGCTCACTTACTTAGCACTGCGCCTTCGTATGAGAAGCTTAGGTACTTAGCAAACTGAAATCAAAGTGCGGTCTATGGATCTTAGCATAAGTAACTTACACTTGAATAATTCTACATAAATAACTTTAACCCGTTGAATGCCGCTAATTACAGACAAAATTAAAAACCATTGTGTCTGATTGTCGGATACCAAATGTGGTATCTCAGGGACTTAGAGGTTAAACTCTGTAATATTAACTCATCGAATGCCGTAATTAGAGACACAATAGAAAGACAATTGCTTATGTCGAACTGTGTAACTTAAGACATTCTAAAGGTTAATATTGTTTATTTATAAAAATGGGGCACATTTACAAAAATAACTATTGAAATAGAACATACATCGGTAGATGTTTACTACATATTCTTTTCTTTACCTACCTCTAGCTAGGTAGGTACCTTACGACATGGTTTAGTGATGAAAAATGACATTGACCATTTAAAATATTATTCATGAATTTTTAAAAATCCTTTGAAAAATTGGCATCTGACAAAACGTACTCTACTTGAAAATTGACAAAAAAAAAATGTGTCAACATGTTGGCCCTGCATTCCCGTTCGGAAAATACAATAAGAGCAACAAAACGTGTCGTTGTTCGGAATTTGTTCACCGCTTCAAGCGTTTGCCATGAATTTCAGAGTTCGAAGAATTTTTATTTACCGATCCAGTAGTCCAATATTGATGAAGAGAGGTTGTTGAAGTCGTTTAAAAACTTTTGTCATTGGCACTCTGGTAAGCTCTGCGAAAAGGGTAGTGATTGTGCAGAGTATCCATTCCTACCTATGTAGACTGTGAGAATAGATGAGATGAGAATGCTAAGAGGGATGTGTGGTGTTACACGAATGGATAGAATAAGAAATAAGTACATAAGATGAAGTCTGAAAGTAGCACCAATAACTGAAAAGTTGTGTGGGACACGTGATGCGGAGGAATAGGGAAAATGCCGTGAGTAAAGTATTGAGTAGGTATAAAGCCATCGATTTAAGAGTAGAGGGAGACCAAAGAAACGTTGGATGGACTGTGTGAATTATGATATGGACAGAGGGGGGTGACTACTGAGACGACGGCTAATAGAGAAAGGTGGAAGAAAAAGGAATGTTGCGCTAACCATAAATGAATTGGGATAAGAGCAGGAGAATAAAATGATGTAGACTACGAGAATAGAGAGTATGTACATCTGTGTCTGCGAACTCATTTGTGGAGAGCCTAGAGAAGAAGTGCCTATGTTTTGTGGGTGGCAGAAAAGTTTTGAGCTTTGCTCTTTGAACAGATAATTGCGTAACGCACCAACAATCAGCAACGTCATCTGCCTAGCCTTGTCCTATGTTGGGGTTGGCATCCAGTTGATCTGGCTGCAGCCAATATTTTACGTGGAGCGACTGCCTATCTGACCTCCACAACAAAGTTACTGGGTAACACGAAATTCCATGGTTTTTTTTTGGATGGGAAATTATCAAATGACTTCTCCCGCTCTGGGCGGAGCGGGAGGGCATGTCAGACTTTTACTGACTAAAACCCACCCGTGTTCCTTCAGTTGCCCATGTGCCAGGGTCACGGTATCTCTTTCGAACAATCTCGCGACCCCGGCAGGCATCGGTCCTAGCAGACCCCTTCAGTGTTGCTGACATTTCTTTGAGGCGCGCGTGGAACGCTACGCGCCGTCGACCCGAGTTTGGTCCTTACTGGGCGGGCGAGCTACCCATTGCTCGCCGCCCGTCGCGCCTACGGTGGCCGGGAGTCCACAATCGACTCCCGACGCCCGGGGCGTCTCCTCCTGCGGCGGCTAGGGACGTGAGAGCGCAGAGACTGCCACTCCCTCACGCGCCCCGCCTCCTCCTTCGCGAGCATTACTGCTTCGCAGAAGGAGGTGACGGTTTCCCATGCCCTCTCGCTCCGTACCATGGGTCACAACAGGACCGGACGCGAGAGGTCGCCGCCGCCAAAATCCCATGGTTGGCAGTCATTCGGGCTTTTGACGACCCGTAACTACTGTCAAAGATCTACAAATGACAGCTGGGACATTCGTCTTAACGTGCTTTCCGAGGCACGGGGTCTTGGTGTGTAAAGACCCATCCACGTAGGAAAAGCAGTAAGGGTAGCTTAGCATGATCGATCGACCAGTGTCGCTGTTATTACTAACCCATAAGCTCCTCACACACATTTGCACATACATTTGTGTACTATAATAATATTTCCCGCATCGATGGCTTGGCTCCGATGAAATTGGCGGCCATGGCAGAAATTCGAACTTAATTTTTGAGATGAACCATCTCACTCACAAGAAACTTTTCATAAAAGTTTCCGATAAATAAAAGGGGTAAAGATTCGATGGAGGGTCAAACGTGACTCCGACCGAAAATGCTCACCCATTGGGTGGACACAGAAGACGAAAGCCTCTGCTTGCCCAACAGTGAGACATAACAGGCGGGGTCATTTAGTAACAGACTATCAGTAGCAATCACTTTCAATTTGACAGTTCAACAACATTCATTGCATTTTTTACGCTATTGAGCAATCGGTTTTGTAGAAAGTATGACGCAGTGAATTAGCTAAAGGTATCTTCAAAAATTATTCAGTTTGTTACGGAATACATAGGTAAAGAAAAGACAGCGATGAAGATTATGAAAGTAGGTTAACCTTACGTACCCGGTACTTGAATACAACCAAAAAGACTAGCCCACAATATCAGAAACGGACAAGTTTGTAGAAAAAGGAGAGGAATGGAATGTTTTTTGCCAGCAGTGGGACATAGTAGGCTTGATCAATACAACAAATAAAGAAAATCGAGCCGTGAAGAATACCCATAGCTATTAAATACTCAAACTAGGTACAGACGGTACAGTCAACCACACAATCGTAACAATTTGATATTGACAGCACATAAGTCGTAGCAATAAGGACGGTTTTCGTTGTACAAGTGTACCAGTGACGTGGTTACCTGTACATTTAACTCGAGTAACACAGCATTTGTATTTACGATCGTCCATAAACATTAGACTATTGTAAACTCGATTCGATCAATAACTCGATATACAAACGTACAAGGTTTATTAACCTCACATCAAAGAGAAACTGATTCAGTTTATTTATTTATTTAAAACCGCATAGGTTAGTTTTTTTTTTCTTCTGATCTTTTAATTTATATGTTAGGGAAGGTAAAAAAGATGTTGTTAGCAAGCTCATTGTAAGCGTTTAACCGGAGAGAAGACCGACCTACTGAACTTTTTTTAATTTAGTGTCTTTGTTATTTAAATGCATATGGAGCAGTGTATACTAAGTTTCGTCTAGGTCATAGCATAGGTGAATAGCGCAATAACATATAAGAAACTTAGGAAGTAATAAATATTTATTGAGAGTAAGAATTGATGAAATACACTCACTAACATCTCTACAGCTTGGCCACCCAAAAAAAGTATGAGATTGCCTATTTACTTATATAATATATTTGATGTCTTAGGTCCATTAAAATTAAAATGCACAGTGACTCGATTTAGGAGGCCAGGGTATTTCAACGTGAGTTGCCTGTACTAGGATAGACCTACACCCCTAGCCAAGTTGATGATCTGCAATCGTTAACGCTAGTAGAAAACTAATCAAATGTATGGGAATGAAATCATCTCAACGTTGAGTCACGTGGTAAGAACAAACGAAAAAAAAATCATAGCCAAGTTCACATCCTTCAAAATGATAGAATGAATTGTTATCGTTCCTAAAATGTTCAACGCTACATCCTTTGTTATAATGTGTCGTTTTTCTGAAGACATTGTAGAACGAGCGGCCGACTCAGGCGCGTCAACATGGCTACCAACTTATCATTTTCTACAATTGCTGACACCGAGGCGCTACCGATTGGAGAAAGGAATTCGACATGAAACAGTTGTAACTTGGATAGGGGGGCAGCGCCCTAAATGATAAATGATTTTATTTCTGTAAGTAGGTTTGTACAAACACTTTTACATGTCAATTATATTTTTTTAAACTAGATGAGTTCGGCGACCCTAATTGCGTAACATACTATCATCTTCATTTTCCTGCACTTATCCCAATTTATTGAGATAGACGTAACATGTCTTGTAACACACAATCAATGAAAATCTAAACCAATTTGAAGGATATTGCTTATTTTTAACAGCAACGGCAAATGGGTGGCGTAGAATCAAAAGTATTACTGTATGACTAATTTGGCGTAACTTTGCGATTTTCTTCAATTAAAATCTGATAGACGGTAGACATTCTACCCATAAGAACAATACGGTTGAGCAGACGTTCATTATTTGTACAAGTTGTGAACCTTGTTGCCGGGTTCCAAACAGCTATGCGAGCTTGTGCAACAATGCGAGTTCAAAAGAGAAACCCAAACTTCATAGAAACTTGGGCTTAGCCTTACAAGGCTGGAATTTGACCTTAAATTAGAATATTTAGAAAGGTTTCACTAGCCCAATTTTCAGGTCCTCTGAAAATAGCCAAATTGGTAAAATGAGACTATGTTCACCTACATTTGAGGTTATTTCAAAAATCATTTTTTGAGGGTTTGTTTCACACGTAAATGTGGAATGCTCATGGATTGTGGTGCAGCTCCTGCAGCCTATAACAATGAGATTTTTGGTACATAAAATGCGCTTTCACATTTATCCGATTAATCTTACTATGTTTATTAGAAAAGGCCCACTTACATCACAAATGGCTTGCGTTTATTAATATTGTTTCTACGGTTTGGGCGCAGAACGTCAGAAACGCAAAATGACAGTTTAGCAAATTGTCAGAAACGCATAATGCCAGGTGTCGCAAAATGACAAGATCTGATAATGACAGATTCGCGTAATGACAGATTCGCGTAATGACAGATTCGCAGAATGACAGATTCGCAGAATGACAGATTCGCAGAATGACAGATCGAACTCGGATTAAATAAAAATCATCAAATAATGAATATTAACAAAATTCTGTATTATAAGTATGATTTAAATCAACATTTTTCAAATAATCAAATCAACAATAACAGATGTTAAGGGACTTCTCTCTCCCTTAAAAAAAACAATATTGGTCCATACATTATGACTTAATTAACCTTGCGTAAATAGTTTTTTTAATAAATTGTTTTGGAGTAATTTTATCTTGTTTTAATAATTCAGTGTACTTTCTGAGTTTTTTATTAAAACCAATGTCAGAATTACGTCGATTTTTTTTTTGCAGAATAGAAGAAACTATTTCTTATTATGTAGTTATAATGCTTACATTCTTTTATTATTTTTTGTACAAAATGACATACTTGGGGCTTCTTAGGAAATTTGACGCCAAGGCGATGGTGCCAGCCCTCCAATGCATTTGTTGTTCTGTGCATATTTTCTGAACAGCTCAATAAGTCTGGCGAATATTTCTTTAACCACTGACCTTCAAAATACGTTGTAAAAGCTTTAAGTTCCCTAGTTTGTGAAGCATCTTCTAAAATCGATTCCCAGCAAGACCGTATATAATTTCCTGGTAGAAGAGGTAAACACGCTGTCATTCTGGTAATGTTTCTACCTTCACAAGAGTCATATAATTTTTAATCGTTCGCCTTTTTTTTCACAGCTTTTTGGAAGTGAAAGAAGCAACCGTTGATGGATACATCAGGGAATACAACATTAACAGCATTGATTATTGCATTTTCATAATCGCACTTAAAATAGCCCATCCTTAAGCCCAATATATCTTTGACTAGTTGAAAAAATCGAACATACGTTTCTTCAGTCTTATTTGGCAATAAACCATAAATCATAGGGCAAATATTTGTTGTATTTTCATTAGATCCCAAATCTAAATGTAAACTGAAAAGTTGGTAGAATGGTTTTGGTGCACATTTAAAGGTACCGTCACCAAGATATCGGCCCGCTGGATTAGCTCGAATGACTCATCTGGCGGTTTTTGTACAAAAAATCAAAATTTTGTCGCTTCTACCATCATCACAAACCAAAAAATTTTTTGCTAATACCTCAGGTATATGTACGTCCTCTAGACGTGCGAAATTTAATGTATTTGTTTTATAAAAAGCTTTCCTGGTCCTGTAAAGGTTATCCTTAAATTGTTTGAATTCTGGAATGATACCTAAATACTTTGAACCTTTGTTCTTTAAAGTTTCAATTTTTTTTTCATAAATGTGTTGTATTGGACCTAAATCTTCGCATACTTCCTTCTTGCAGTTATTTTTGGCAATAAACACCCCATTTGCTTTTGGTTGTGCTAAACATGTGTGTGTACTTTTCCGAATTATATTTTTTCTTTCATTGTGTATAGTCACCGACGCACTGCATTCAGTACGCTTGATGCACCTCCAGTTTGTTGTATTATTTTTATTTCGAGCATTTACCGTATATCGGTAACCTCCACACAAAACCGTTTCATTTCCTTTTTGATTTTGTTCAAATTGCAACACTTCATCACCTTCCATTATAACACGATTTACAATAATAGACAAAACCGAGTTGTGATGTCTTCCAGAAGGAAGAAACTGTGGTTTTCCCTTTAATGCACTATTTATATTATAATATGTACTTCCGTATTTCCGTAGTAAATTCACATAACGCACTATGTGAATATCTATGTCATAGTCAATGTCAATTTGATTGACATCAATGTATGCTGGTATAATTTCGAATGTTTTGTTTTGTGCCAGACTTAAATCTCTTTGTGTAAAGCAATGAGGCTACATACCTATAGGTAGAACGGGCTGGTGTCCGCAACTCCACGTCTGAACGTGTATTTTGCGTACGCTACTGACTACATACCTAATTTTTCCCCGATGATCTTATTGTTACAAATGAATATTTGTCTCCCAGTGTTTTTTAAGCACTAAACTGTGTTTTTTAAATGCTTAAATATATATACAGTATACACTACAATAAACATAAAATACTTTAGCCGTAGTAACAAAAACAACTTCGATTCTTGCTACGTTGATGTCGGTCGCGTACGTCAGCGAGAAATACAGTAGCAACGTACGCACCGCTGGCGAGAGTCGCAGTATGGTGCTATATAGAACGCAATGTATACACGCTGCAAAACAGCCTAAACCTTTAAAACTTTTGTCCAAAACTGCTGACCAATATGCACTTTTAATTTTTGTTTTTTTATTTGGTTTTGTTTTTTTTTTTCGTTTCTGACGTTTTTCGCATCTGACATATTGCAAACCTGTCATTTTGCTTATTTGTCTTTTTGCGAACCTGTTATTCTGCTAATTTGTCTTTTTGCGAACCTGTCAATCTGCGAAGCTGTCTTTTTGTGAACCTGTCATTTTGCTAATCTGTCTTTTTGCGATTCTGACCATTTGAGACAAAATACTAACACCTGACAATTCGCTAATCTGTCATTTTGCGTTCTGCGCCCAAACCGTTTCTACTAGGAGATTTCACGCATAACCAGATTAATCTCAGATTGTAATCATTTATTAAAATAAAATACATCAATGTGATAAATGGTTTTTATTAATCACCTTCTTCGTTAGGATTATCATAGTATAATAAAACAGTGTTCAGAAATTGTGCAGGATGCAATTGACTGCCCTGGTGCCTTGCCCAACCAAGATACCATATTATGCTCATGGTGTGGACAACAACCAACCGTTCTTTTGCCAACAATGCTGGTGCAATAATATTGGACAATAGCATCCTGTTGACTGAGCTTGTTGTTAATGAAAATATAATATCATCATACCGCAGTGGTTTAATAAATTAAATACGTTTTATGAACATAAAATTAACGTCTTCTGAACACACAAGATGACATACAGATTATAACAGTTGCTAGGCAACAAATAAAGAAGACTATTTTCAGAACATAGTGCATTAGGTATAACCTTCATGGTATAACACCCCCACTTAATCCACTATGTTGTGTACAGAACACATGTTTCTGCTTACCAACTCCCTTAGTCATCATATCAGCCGGCATAAGGGCAGTCTCACAATATTCAACACAAATTACCCTTTGCTCTGCTAACTCCCTAACGAAATGATATCTTATATTAATGTGTTTGGAACGTTTTCCAATAGCAGGAGTATAAACTAGTTTACTGGCACTTTGGCTATCACTAAAAATAGTAACAGTAGTGTTATAGCCAGTCAGTTCAGAATATAAACCATTAACTGATATCACTTCCTTAGCAACCTCACAGATTGCGATGTACTCAGCTCCAGCAGTACTTAACGCAACACAACGCTGTTTTAAAGACTGCCAAGACACCGCAGCACCACCGAAAACTAGGGTATAACCAGAGAAAATTTCCCATCAGGCCCATTACCCAAATCTGCATCTGCATAGGCAACTAAAGGCTTATTACATTTCTTGTAACACAGCGATAGCTCCACTGTCCCTTTTAGATACCTAAGCACTCGTTTCAGTGCTGCCATGTGAGTAGAATCGTTGCAGTTATTAAATTGACTTAACATCGTAACTGCATACGAGATATCAGGTCTTGTGCAACAAGCCAGGTACATTAAAGAACCAATAATCTCCTGACATCGAGTATTGTCGTTCTTTTCTCCAGATTTCAGGCGAAGATTTACTTCAACTGGTGTACTAACTGGTTTGCAGTCCAACATTCCATATTTCTCTAAGATTTTTAAAATATATTTCTTTTAAGACAAGTGGATTTCACCAGCACTCTTCCACTCGATTCGGACTCCAAGACATTCTCTTGCCTCACCCAAATCCTTTATTTTGAAGGATCTTCCAATCTGCTGTGTCACCGTCCTGGCTTTTACAGCTCTATTTGTAAATACATAAAAATCATCCACGTACAGAGCTATGACAGTAAAAATTTCATTAGAAATCTTTGTGTAGACACACTGGTCATATTTAGACCTAGAAAAACCCATCTTTATAATATACTCATGAATCTTTTGGTTCCAACATCTGGCAGCTTGTTTGAGGCCATATATGGCTTTCTTCAATTTGCAAACCTTGCCTTCACTCCCCTTTTGAACAAAAGATTGCGGCTGTTCCATATATATCTCCTCATGCAGATCTCCATTCAAAAAAGCGGTGGTGACATCAATATGATGAACACTCAGGTTCTTCTCAACTGCCAGTGCTAGTAGAAGACGAATCGTCGACATCTTGACTACCGGTGCAAATTTTTCAAAATAGCCTTCATCAGGTTTTTGCGAATATCCCTTAGCAACCAACCTGGCCTTATGGCGCTGGGTGCTGCCATCGGCTCCAGTCTTCAACTTGAACACCCATTTCGTTTTGATAACATTAGCGTCTAATGGTCGATCAACTAATTCCCAGGTTCCATTCACCTTCAAGGAATTAAACTCATCCTTCATCGCTTCCACCCAAAACTTCTTGTCAGAACGCTCCATAGCATCCTTAACTGAAATAGGATCAGGATCATCTGACACATGGAAATTGTATACCATGTCTTTCTCCCTCTTCGGAACCCTATTTCGAGAAGGGTAACGTCTCGAACTTTGCAAATCTTCTGCCGCAGGACGCTCTAAGTCGACAGAAGCTGAACTTTGCAAATTCTCTGTCGCAGGATCTTCTACGTCGACAGAGTCGTAAAAATTCTCTCCAGAATCCGATCTAGTCAGTGAACTAGCCCTCGCTCTACTAGATGCACTTCCAGATTCTTCTTCAATCGAGCTAGCCACCGGAACCCCCACTGCAACAGGACCACCCATCCTTGGAACCTCTGGTTGAGTAGTGGAACGACTAACTCCAGGAATATCATACTGAAAATCTATGACCACAGCATCTTTCTTAGGAATGGGAACAGTAGCTACTTGTTTCTCTTTATTAGTTATTGAAACATTTTCCATAAATGTAGCATCTCGAGCGATGACAATCCTCGTCGGATCATCCTCCAGATTAATAAATCGGTACGCCTTCGAATTGTTCGAATATCCTGTCATTATCATTTGGACCGTCTTTGGATCAAACTTCTTGCGACTATGATCCTTTACCAGAACCTGAGCTCTACATCCGAATACTTTCAGATTCGATAGATCGACTCTCTCATATAACACCCTTTTTGGACTTTGACATCAGTGCCGTTGCCTTGTCATCATCAGCTGTGGTCGTGCTTTTCCTCAAGCTTTCTTTGAGCAACGCTGCCTGCACAGACTCTGTTGTAATCTTCATGCTTGAATGCTCCAATGTCATCACCAGAGGATTGTATGCATCGGGTAAACCGGCCAACATAATAATCCCAACAAATTCATCATCTAGACCTGCCTTTATACTAAGTAATGACTGGCTGGTTGACTGAATGTCATTGAGATATTCCTCCATCGATGAAAACATTGTCAATTTGACGTTGAACAATTTACGCAACAGATATAGCCGTCGCAGTAACCCACCGTCAGCATATGATTTTTGCAACGTCTCGTCCACACACTCCCATAGGTCGAGGTCGGTCAGGAATATTTCCATAGCAAAAGCCCACGTACCATAATTAGCTTGGCCTGCCAATCTCTCGATACTCCCCACAACAGCTTGTTCCATATTTGAAATTGAGATCAGATACTTTTTATTTTTAGCTCAAATATTACTCCACATCACGTCTGGGCCCATAACCTGTTGACTGAGCTTGTTGTTAATGAAAATATAATATCATCATACCGCAGTGGTTTAATAAATTAAATACATTTTATGAACATAAAATTAACTTCTTCTGAACACACAAGATGACATACAGATTATAACAGTTGCTAGGCAACAACTAAAGAAGACTATTCTCAGAACATAGTGCATTAGGTATAACCTTCATGGTATAACACATCCCTTCCACGTAGCGAGCTGTCGACTAACATATAAACGAGAACGAAAAATATGTACTTTACATCTTTTTACTAATATGTCTGGATTTTATTCGTCCTCATATGATCCACATTGAGTCTGATGTATAATATACTGATCCGGATTTCCAGCAAAGATCAGCAGGGGTGGCAGGGTACAGTTTCCAATGTTCAAGCGAGGGTTATTCAGAAGGCAAACAAATTCGGAGTCCAATATTCTAGCAGAGGTCTTATAAAACAAAAAAATCCCGAGAAATACACAAAAACACATTTAATGACATTAGAACTATGACAATTAGCAAACATTGACGTTTACTAGTGCAATCCATGGTGCAATCTGTGATGCAATCGATTTTATCGATTTTAATACGTAAAAAAAATGTATACTGAAACAATGGACAATTATTTAATTATTTGGAATAATGGTGCCGATTCTGTTGTCACAAAATTCTCTAAACTAAACTAAAAATCACTAAAATTGGTTTATTCCTGTCAAACGACGATTTCCTATTCTGAAATAGACTAAAGTGACATAACTTAACTATATTTTAGTTTGACAGCACTAAGATTGCACTGAGTTATTAGTTTAGTGAAAATGTCAATTTTGCTATTCTGAGTTTGCCGGTTTTCACCAAAAATTTTGACTATAATAATTTATTTTAACTAAATCTGACTTTTTTTAAGCGCGATTAAAAAGGTGTGGAATAAAACTAGTGGTCATGAACTAAAATTCTCAACAACGCCTTGCCTTCACGTGCAAAAACAGTTCTGTATTTTTTATTTTCTTTTTGCTTATATCTTGAAAATGGCGTGTCCTATCGCAAAAATAATGAAATTTTCGACCCCCTTAGTATACCCCGGAACATTTAAATATCAACACGTGGGTAACATTTTTTTTATATTTTTCAAACAAAAGTGAAAAATTCCATATAAAACACGTCCAGGCTGCACCCTAGCACGCGCCTTCGTCTCTCAAAAAATTCATTCTACGCAATGCACACACAAGTAAACGTTGCGAAAACAAAAGAAAAAGAAAATACCACGCTGAGTCGCGATTGTCAAATTCGATTTTAGTCGTGTCAAAATAGTTTTTAAATTTAGAGATTTTTCCTTGCAGAATAGCGTTACAATTCTCATAGCCAAAAGTAAGTAATTTTAGAGATAGTTTAGTTAGTTTAGTTCGTGTACAACAGAATCGGCACCACTTATCGATTTCCACTAAATCGATTAAATTCTTAGGGTACGCTCTATTGACACAACGTAAGCGTTTGTGAAGTCAGCAACGTAGAAGAAAAGTGTTGCAATCGCTTACAAAGGTGTTCAAAACTAAAAAAATAAAAGCTACTTATTTTCTACACTTGGCCAAATTAAATCAAGCTAACATTTAACTGGGATAATTAAGAAAATAGACGACTTTTTTATACATATTTGATCCGTGTAACGGTTAGACCCAAAAACGGGTTTCTCCTTTAGATACTACCTATATAGAACTAAATAAATAAATATCTTAGGACAACCACCAGATCGTTATCTGATGCCGAACTAGGCAGAGCCTGTACTATGGCAATCAGAAAACTGATAAATATACTTATATTTCTAAATACATACATATTGTAGATAAATTACACCTAGACACAGAACAAATGATTGTGCTCATCACACAAAGATTTGTCCTGGGTAGGAATCGAACCCACGACCTCAGAAGTCAGCGTCACTAACCACTAGAGTAACAGGTCAGTCAACTAACAGAAACTACACTGCATACACTACTTTGAACTATAGGTTCAAAGTCGCTATACAAATACCTCATATTTGTGGTAGTCCGTCCCCGGCTGGAGGCCTAAAAAGGTAACTTTTTAGAACTCGCCGGGCCCCAATCCGTTTAAGTAGTCACAATCTTTTCAGGATTAACTACGAGATGCCCCACAAAAAAAAAAAAAAAAAAAAAAAAAAAAATGGTAGTCCGTCGTAGGTTGGCCGTTGGACTATTGTGTTAAAAATACAGTTATCAACATCCTTTGTTGACACTCACAGAACACCGATAATGCAATCAGTAATTTAATAGGTACCAAATTTCAACTTTCTAGGTCATCTGGAACTGGGTTAGAGTTTTGATCTATAGGTCAGTCAGTGATAAAAATGACGATTTTTGGACGTTAATATCTAAATAACCGTTTGAGATGTATTCATGAAATTTAGAGCACATATGTATCTTGCAAGTTTCACTATATGAACCGAATTTGACACGTTTATGTCAAATAGTTTTTGAGTTATGAGGGGGTCAAAAGTGGCTCCAAATGGTTCGTGTAATATTACACACGGTGCTGCTCGCCAGCTCTGTTACTTGAACTTGGCTTGACACGCTGCCGCGTGTCTAGATATTGCGTCTTTTAAAAATAAGTATAAAATAATATTTGAATATGCAAGGGATAAAAAAAAAATGGTTGTTATCTACTACAAAATATACTTATATGAATTTTAGCTTTCCGATTTTAGTCATGAAAAAGCTTTTGTTTGTTCAAAAAATATGTAAACAGAACTGAAAGAAACAGACTGATCAGTGATCAGGGTGCTGACTCTTGATTTTAATTCCGATCAACTGACATTGGAATTTTGACGTTTCGTATTCTTGAGTTCGACGCTAGCGCCAAAATGTTTAAAATGGATGTCCGATCGAGATCGGGCGTTGTTGTTGTTCCAATATTGACACTACACTATAGTTTTCAAGAGTACCGAATCACGTGTTTGCAAAATTAACATTGGAATCGTATTGGCTTTAGATGGGAATTAAAATTAGGTTGAAGAGTAAGCCCCCTGATGCCAATTTGTAGTGCCACTAAGAAATTGAGTAATTAGGTTACTTTTATAGTTTTTTTTTTTACAACAATTTATTAATATTATCAAAACAATATTGTTGGATAAAGTGGTGCGAAATAAAAAGTTGACACCTAAATACAGGTGAATGTGTTGTCCTCTTTAGTGAACGATTGCATACGAATTTGTTCACAACGAAATATCGAATCTCCTTTATACCTAAACTGGGGAAGATAGTCCCGCGTCCCGCCATCTCGCGGCCGGATTATAAAGTTCTGCGCGAGCTGAAAACACAGAGTCTAATCAAATAAGCTGATGTAACTTTATAGATGTGTGGGCATTGAACTTGATATTTAAATACGATTAAAAAAAAAAAAACTAACTATTTTTTAAACTCTAACTTCGAGTGATAGCTACCAACTCTGATTACGAGGTCAACGGGAGCAGGTAGTGACATTATGAGCTTCGAAAATAATCATTTTTATTTTGTAGTGTTTAGATATTCATGCCCAACACGTGCCTATTTGAAATTTCGCCAGCTAATTTAATTTTTACCCAGTATAGAAATAAAACATTCATCAGGTTGTAAAATTGGTTTTATTACGAGTGTATAACAATAAGGCACTGTATTATTTACAAAGTTAGGTTGAATTTAGAAAGGCAGCTTATTTACAAGTTTGTTGCTAATAAATACGTATTTTGTGACGTGGTACTTCAGTTCTTCTCCTAACGTTGTCACTTCGGCGACGTCATCACTAGGGGGCTCTGAAAATAAAAAAATATAAATGACACTTCTGGACACGACTCGTATTGTTAGGAGGTCCCTCTCTCTGGAGCCCTGACCCCGGTAGACTACTATTTTTTATATGTTTTAATACTGTTATATTTTAATATTTCAAAATATAACTTCTGAGTGTGTACCATAAAATAAAAATAATAATATATGCGATACATAATGCCTAGTTGCCTCTGCCTAGTTTGGGATCAGACAACGATGTGTTGGTTGTCCTAAGATATTTATATTTATTTTATTTATAACAATGTCAAAATTATAAGTTTCTATTTACATTACGGTGACAAACATTCTACCAAATTGTCTTGCGATTGAAAGCTACTTACTAATATTATAAATGTGACAGTTTGTTTGTTTGGATGTTTGTTTTACAATCACGCAGAAATGGCCTAGAGGATTTGGATGAATTTTAGCACACACTACCGGGATAAAAAGTATCCAGGTTATAAACTATATTATAGTTTATAACCTGGATACTTTTTATCCCGGTAGTACGTTCCTGTGGGACAATTTTCGACCTCCAAGCGGGTGCTGACAAGGCGTGATGTGTTGTTTTCACTACCTTTGGATAACACCAACACCATCATAATCATCATCATCATCATCAGCCTATAGCAGTCCACTGCTGGACATAGGCCTTTCCAATTGCACGCCATTCAGCCCGATTCTCGGCAACTGTCATCCAGCTGCTACCAGCCACCCTGCGAAGATCGTCGCTCCACCTAGGCTGAGATTGTCCTACCTTACGTTTGCCGATTCGCGGTCTCCACTCAAGAACACGTCTACCCCAACGGTCATCGATTCTACGGCTAATGTGGCTGGCCCATTGCCACTTCAGCTTGCTAATTCTGTGAGCTATGTCGATAGCTTTGATTCTCTGCCGGATCACCTCATTCCGGATTCTGTCCCTCAGAGATACTCCAAGCATAGCTCGTTCCATAGCTCGCTAAGCAACTTTGAACTTATGGACCAGCCGTACCGTGTATATCCACGTTTCGGCAGACACACAAACAGATGTATTCAAATATGAAATAGTATTTTTATGAAATAACATCATACCCATTATCCCCGAAGGTTTAGGCAGAGGTGTATCCATATTTTATCCGTATTTTTAAGTCATGTAACAGGGGGCGAGTCTATTGCCCTCAACTGGGATCAAATCCGGAATCCAGGCTGGTGCTGAGAAATTCCTGGTGGACTCATGGACAAACCCAGGACTCATGCACAGCAGTAGTTAAATTTATTCATTGTTAATTTCTCTTCACGAAATTGTTGTATACAAATAGATGTGGTTTCGTGTGATGCTGGACGTAAGCATCCCATTTTTTTCCCTTGGGAGTCGTAAGAGGTGACTAAGGAACTTAACTAGAGAATGGACAGCAGCGTTTTCTATGCATTTTACCACCATACTGCGATCGCCTGCCATTGCGTGGCGATTATGGTAAACCCCCCATGTTTGGAGCCTAGGTCCAGCAGTGGACATCTTTTGGCTGAAATGATGATGATGAAATAGATGTGGTAAACAGCCCTTTTACCAACCCCATTACGGAGTACTTTAGAAAATCTAAGCAATTATCAAAACTTACCTAAAATCTGCCACACAGCTGGTGGGAACACGGATAGCTGTGAGAAGACGTACACCATCTTAGAGTCTCTTTGGATGCCTTTGGAAGCTGCATTTTCTTTTCTTGTCATTTCTACGCGATACCAGAAGGCCGGCTTCCTAGAATCAGACAACTTTGGTACAGTTGCGAATGAATACGCGTATGTAATTGTGCATTCCATAAGTGCGTTATAATAATTGAAATGAAACCTTATGTCGGTCATAAAACCAGTTGCCGTACAACCAACGATTGTGTACTGTTAAATGACAAATGATTTTATTTCTGTAAGTAGGTACATACGTTTGAATGAACACTTGTACAAGTCAATCAAATTGAAAAAACTAGATGAGGTCGGCGTTACCTATCTGGCTGCCCTAAAAAAGGCACAAACAAAGTCAGAAATCATAGTCACTTAATAACGACAATGATGACATAATCTTCTAATGATGACAAAAATCTAATGATGACAAATCTCAACGAATGACATAATCTTGGTGACATAACAGGTGAAGACTGTGTGGATTGGGGTCTGAAATGGTCTTCTGAGGAAAGAACCACATAGATTGAGTGGACTTGTATTAATAATTATTTCATAAATGTGGGGAAGAATTTAGCTGAAAACTGCTTGAAATATCAAAATAGTGTCAGTTCCGCTCAGATGAATATAAATAGATCCGATTAAACTTTGAACTCTTTTGTGATGGAGGACACAAGTGAGGATGAGATTTCTCACTTTGTGATGGGTTTAAAAAACGAATGCTCGGTAGGCAGGGATAAAATATCAAATAAATTATTGAAAAATCATATTGGCTTCCTTGTCCCGGCACTTACGCCGGGACAACTAAAATGCTCAGAGGTCCGCCCAATTTTTAAATGTGGCAACAAAAATGAGATTGCAAATTATCGCCCGATCTCGATTCTCCTCTCTATATCTAAATTGTTGGAAAAAATTATAAATAATAGACTTATCAACTATTTAGAAAAAAATAAGCTACTTGCCGATAATCAGTTTGGTTTCAGAGCTGGTAAATCTACGGACGATGCAGTTTCTAAACTTACAACCTACATTGCTACTAATCTGGATAAAGGGCAAAAATGCTTGTCTATATTCCTAGATCTAAAAAAAGCATTTGATACTATTTCTATCCCCCATCTTGATTACGAAACTCGAAAAGCTTGGAGTCAGAGGAACTCAGCTACAACTGTTTCAGAGCTATCTCACGGGGCGTAAACAGAGTGTTCGAATAGGTAGTCACGTTAGCTCTGATCTTTTGGTCTCCTACGGTATTCCTCAGGGCAGCATTTTGGGGCCAACCCTATTCCTCATTTATATAAATGATCTCACTAGTATTATCATTCCCAAAGGTGATATAATATCATATGCTGACGACACAGCTCTCCTCTTTTCCGCTGATACAAGGGACGCGGTTTTTGATGCTGCTCAAAAAGGACTTAACATTGTTAACAACTGGCTTCAACTTCACCTTTTGACTCTAAATAATGCCAAAACAAAATTTCTGACTTTTAGTATTCGCCAATCATTACAAATCAGGAGTAACTACAGTATAGTGTCTCATCAATGCTCTTTAAATATAAATTGCACTTGCGAAACAATAGAACATGTTAATACCATTAAATATTTAGGGATTATTATAGACCGTTTTCTTAGCTTTAAAGACCATATAAAATTAGTAAGCGCTCGAGTCAGAAAGCTCATATATGTATTTAAGACTTTGAGACATGTCGTGGATGCTTTCTTATTAAAACAAATCTACTTTGCTTTATGCCAGTCTGTCATAACGTATTGCATCTCATCTTGGGGAGGAGCTCCAAAAACTATTATTAAACCTATTGAGATTGCGCAACGTGCTATCCTAAAAGTTTGCACATTTAAGCCTTGATTATTTTCAACTTTTTCGTTATACCAATACTGTGAAGTACTAACAGTTCGACAGCTCTTCCTACTTACTATCGTTCTAAGGCAACATAAAGATCTGAACTATGACCCCAACTATAAACGTAGGCGCAGAAATCAAATAGTGTGTACTCGTAAACACCAACCACACACGTCTTTCATTAGAAGATTTTTTGTGTTCTTGGGTCCTTATATCTATACCAAAATTAACAATAACTTGCATATCTTTTCTCTTAACAAGAGCCAGTGCAAAAATAAGGTAAAGGAATTCCTTTTGACACTATCGTATGCTGAGACAGAAAACCTTTTAATCGTACCCGCGTAAACAGATTTATTTTAATCAATATACTATCTTAAACGGACATGCAATTACTAGCTTCTTTACACATATTAAAACGAACACAAACACTTACTCATCAGCACTCATATATTACACACACACACACACAAACACACACACACATTCACACACCCCACTTACTCATACTCTACAAGTTCTACTACTCATTTTAAGTCTTATCAATTCTCTTTTTTTAATAGAAGTACTGTGTATAAAAAATCTATATTAGTTTTATATTATATCAAATTAACAAAATTTGAAATGTTGGCTAAAAACCTCCCAGTTCGTTATCAGAGAGGTATGGCGCTGTAGTCGAGATACAGGTTTTTCACCTAGTTCGGCTACAGATGCAACCCTGTTATATTATTTTCATTATAGCCTACAATTTTTTCTTTAAGCAAAATGGTTGTTGTAATGTTAATATTTTTTTGTGTCAATAAATAAATTATCTTATCTTATCTTGTCCTTACTTCAAATGATCCTGCACGATATTATTAGCGATGGGCATGCTGATCTTTTGCACGGGGTCACTCATAAGTTGTCCCACTGTTCTGATAGGTGACTTCTCTGATACATAGTGTTCTAGTAGGCGGGAAGCAATCGGTTTTAGACTGGCTGAAACATAAGGCAATCGGTTTTAGACTGGCTGAACCATAAAGGATTGTTTAGTTAAATGTTTTACAGTTAAGTTAATTTACTTTGTTAGATCATCATTTGCCTAGCCGGTTCCCAACACGTTGGGTCGACTACCAGTCAAACCGGATGCAGAAAAACACTGCGGCAAAATACTAGTAATTAGCAGTATTCTACACGGAGCGCCTGTCTATCTGACCTCCAGAACCTAGTTACTGGGTAATACGATATCTCTTGGTAAAACTGGTTGTTAGACTTTCGTGTTTCTGACGACCCATAACGACTTTCATAAATTCATGAATGCCGAAAAGCCGAACCAACGGCTTAACGTGCTTTCCGAGGCACGGAAGGGTCGTGGTATGTAAAGATGGTCACCCATCCACGGACCAACCGCGGCAAGCGTAGCTCAACCTGAACGATCAACCCGTGCGGCTGTTGTTTTACTCTTAACTATTGGGTATATTTTACTTGAAATTTCGTATTAGACTGGGAACGGCATTACATATACACACTGTAATTTAATGTCATATTGTCGTGTCCGCCTCTAGGTATATATTTACCAAAATCAGCTCTCAAACAGCTCTCAGCGCGGTGAAGGTGCTCCAAACATAAGTGAACTTGCGCGAACTTCATCAGCAGACTCTTCCACGGACTTATATCGATCTCATCTGTTATTAGCGGCACCTGGAAATACAATACATTATTGATGTTAATCCACACTAATATTATAAATGCGAAAGTAACTCTGTCTGTCTGTCTGTCTCGCTTTCCTGCTAAAACTACTGAACCGATTTAAATGAAATTTGGTACACAGATAGTTTAGAGCCTGAGAAAGGACATAGGCTACTTTTTATCCCGGTAGTATGTTCTCGCGGGATAATTTCCGACCTCCACGCGGGCGAAGCCGCTGGCAAAAGCTAGTTCTTGATAAAAAGACAGCCCATAAGGGTCATAGTGGCTTACGATTAAGCATACAGTTGGCCTATTCTCCAAACCAATTCACACAAACAGATCTCTTATACCAATTAATAACATTAAAGTGTCTGTTTGTAAAAAAAATGCCAAAATATCAGCTTTCTTAATAAATATTGAGAAAGCTCTGCATATGAAAGTATATAAGTACAGTAACTATTATATATAATATTCTCTCTGTTTGTTCCAGGTAATCTCCGAAACAGTGGGACAGTGGGATATAATAATATCCGAGAAACTCGAGGGCGAAGACGCTGAAGCTAATTTATGATTTAATTTTTATTTGAACCAGTTACGGTACTGATACAATCACAGAACAAAGAATAAAGGAGAAGTGCCCCTACACTGGCTAAGCACGGGAACCAGTGTCGCCAAACTCACACATTTGCATATCAAATTGTCCATTACACACATAAAAAACAGTAATATGATTGGCTACAAATTACAAACGCAACTTTTACAAATCATCTTCTTATTGCTTTCAAAAATTATGTCTTATTGCAACGAGTGAAAGTTGTTATTGACATGACACAAACAATAAAGACGTTTTTCGTCTAAAAACTTTAAATAGACAAGTTTACAACGAGTTCAGCAACTCAACGCTAGATGGCGCTGTAACCAACTCATTCTATTCAGAACGTTAGCACCTTTGAAATAGATGTCATATTCATATGCACTTGTAATCTCTTGTGGTGAGTACAAAAAAAAAGTTAGAGATGTAGACATATATCGATATATTAATATTGATGTTACGTAATTAATTCGGGTGATCAATGTACAGCTTGGCAAAAAAGAAGCTGGAAAAAATGAGGGCGCCTGCTTAGCAGGTATGGCCACCCTGTATACTAGGACTAAAAGTGATAAGATACTAGTTGTTTTAATCCACAAACACGAGATCCCGGAAATTCTCATCAGTCAAGATTTCAAGACTTGATAGGCACAAAGGCTTTTATTTTCATGTATTTAGTAGATTGCGCATTATTTCGCTGGAATAACCTTTTATCTAGGAGTGCCATCATAATAACATAATGAAAACTTATTCAGTTTAAAAATTAATTAAATTACACTCAGGGATTGCCGATTGAACCCGATATTTGCGGCCACCATCTAGGGTAAACAACCATTCGATGGTTGGTAAGCCTGTATCAAATTTGACATGAATGATACTGAGCGATTCCTGTTAATGCTGACAGCAAAGAATATAATAATTGACAGTTTATAGTCGACAAGAAGGCGACTTAAAGCTGCTTACTGTCGGAAACTAATCGGAAGTCAGAGAGTACCTATAACATGTCGCATTCAAAAGGTACGGGCAAAATCGAATAAACTTGAACAGTTGACTAATGAAGGCGTCAGGTATGTCTATGTGGGGTACATAACATTATCACTATTCACATGACAATGAAAATGAAATAACACGCTAAAATTTAGATTTTATTTAAAAAGAAAAACGTGACATAACATCATTCGTGTATTCCTTTTCGGTGCTATGATAGATTTTTTCCATTAACACTGATGTTTCAGTTTTACATTTCTTATTTATGAAATCTAAATAGTGTAAAAATCTTTCTTAGACGTTTACGGCTCCCATTGCAACCCGTCTCCTCAAACTATAGGGAAAATATGACGTAGAATAGACACCTGAAAAATAATAAATATAAATTATATTTTTTTTACTGTGGTATGTGGTATACGATAATAGCATTAACCAAAAATACTTGCCTGTTTCTTTATAGTGTTGAACTTTTTGTCTAATTGCACACCGATCAAAATCGTCTAATTCTTTCTTCCGCCAACTGTTTGGGTGTTTCTCCAGGTATAGAAAAAATCCTTAATTTGTTTCACCTTCTTTAACAATTTCTCTAATTGTACTGTGAGATTTACCTTGAAAAAAATATAAAGACAATCATATTAATTTCATGTAGGTACATTTTTCAATTTCAAGTATCAAACATCAAGAGTCAACGTACACGCGATTTGTCAAACTAGAAAACATAACCTTAACCTTTTGAGCGCCACGACAAAAAAGCAAAATCGTGCCCTCAGCGCCGAGCTATAAATTAATCCTTTAATACCTACAAAATAATAGTGAGTTCGAAATTATATCGATAAAGCACTAACCATTTATTTTTTAACATATAGTATGTTTTTAATAAAAGGTTACTATACCGGAAATATATAATAAACGAGTTTTATTTCATCCCACTTTGTCTTTTATGACAGAAATGATACGCTATGTGTCACAGTTTCGACGTTAAATGCACAATTCAAAACAACAGTCGATAAAATCAAGTCAATACCATCACAACACTATGTTCAGTCATGACGTACATTCCTGTCATCTTATGATGACACTGGCGTAGCTGGCACGGCTTTTCTTAATTTGCCCGCCTCTGCACTAGAGGTGCGCATCAGATATTTATGAATAATATCGAAATAATAAGAGTTATTTTATTTTAATGGTTGCGCTTTTTATATACAGTAGCATCATTTTTATTTAATACAACTTGCTTCTGCCCGCGACTTCGTCCGCGTCATATTTATTGCTCCCCGACCCATCCCGTAACATCGTATGTATATTTTTTTTATGTTAAAAAGAAAAGTAATGTTTTCACTATTTACACGCATTTTTTTTTTAGCAACATTCATTTTTATTTATATAGATTTAAGTTTCTCTGAAAGAACAACTAGTAATAATGCCTTAATGTACAGCCACGTAGGTACTAATAATACCTCAACTGAAATAAATACCATTTACTGTAGATTTGTAATTATCAGAATACGACAAAAATAGGCGAAAGCAAATTTAAACCATCAAATGAACTTGTGTTTTAGTAAACGAAGTTTTTATACTCAAGATTTGTAAGTGTAAATAAAATAGTAAATACGAAGAAAGGGACAACATTATCCTTGGAAACAAATGAAACTTAGTTCAAATAAACCTCAGTCGGATCCGTGTTTATTTTAGACACGCCAGCTGAGCTTATGGCTGTTTGAAATGGTTTACATGAATTTTATTCTCTTTTTAATTACAAAATCTGAACTTCACTTTGTAGTTTTATTTGAAACAAATTACTTATAACACAATAGTATCGTTAAACAAGGATGTATGTTCCGATGACTATAGTCTGATATACTAATCTCACAAAATGTATTGGCATGATAAACGAATATTTTAATATGAGATTTTAAGTCGTTCAGAATTCTGCCGGGGTAGCGAAATTGTTCGAAAAAGTTACCGTGGCTCTGGCATAGGCGCTGAAGGAACTAGGGTGGGGTTTAATCAGTAATAGTCTGACACGCCCTTCCGCTCCACCCGGAGCGTGAGACGTCATTTAATGATTTCCCACCCACAAAAAAAGTCGTTCAGAAAAATAAATAAATTAGAACAAACTACTGATACAAGTTAAGGAACAGCTCTATTTACAAATCGACCACATGTGACGTCATAGGATTGTCACGATTAGATGACTCTGGCGCTCCAGGCACAGACAATATGAGAGTGTGGTGGAGATGGGCATTACACTCATTATAATTTATCGATAATCAACTGACACCGACATTTAATGAGCAGATGGTTCGTTATTTTAATAATATTTAAATAATTTTCATGATTCCTGAATCATTCAACTTCAATATCAAAAGTTTTATTTATTTATTGTAGGAAAATTTAAAGAAATGAAATATAACGCAGGTTATCGTCGAAGTCGATATTATTGTTATATTGATTGCTAGCTACATCACTACGTGTCATGATATGATGACTGTGGCGCTGAGGGCACTAAGTTTTTCGAATTTTATAATTGGTGTTAGTTTTTGCCATCTTATGTTAATATGGATGAAACATAAAGAAAGAAGCTCAGCTAATATAAATTAGGATGAGTCGAGGAACATAATTAGCAAAGGAAATAAAAAAACAATGTTGTTTTATGAGTTTTATTTACATTTAAAAGTCTGTCACGGTATCGTGACCGTGGCGTGCTGGGCACGTTTTGGTTTGTCATCTATACATGACTCTGGCGGTCAAAAGTTTAACAATCTATTAGTAAATAAAACAATAAAATGGCTTGAAACTTATAATACCGATAAAACATAGTCTTAGAAAGGAAAAACAATGACTGGCATTGACTAAAAGATACATTTCTTGGATAAATACCTGTCGTGTCGGCAGTTCTTTCGAAAACATTGTCAATCGGAGACAAAATTTGTTCTTCTTCAGATTCCGCCAAATTTCTTACGAAAACTTGGTATGTTACAGCTCACACCACTACTCCTTATTGTTTTATTCACTTTTTATATGTGCAAAAGCATCAATAATTGATAGTTAATTAGAAATAAGTAAAATACAACTGGGAACATAACACAATGACAGATTAGCTACTTGTTGATGTTAAACAAAGAAGTGTGACCACGACAGACTCTTTTTTGCCAAGGTATAGTAATTTGTTAACATCATAAAAATGCTTAATAACGGAAAAGGTTGATTAACCCTCCGCCAACCATGTGTTTTTTTTTTGCACACCGCCAACCGTCGCGGACGATATCGTCTAAACCGATAATTTAACCCATTTAAACGTAGGGAAAAATCCAAAAAAAAATCAGGGAAAATGTTCTAGGTTTCTTTTTCCTGTTCCCATAGGTTTTGACTTGAATACTTTGCCCCCCTGATGGAATAAAATTTCGTAATCGCTGCAAAAACCGTAATTTCGAAGGTTTCACTTAAAAATCGATATCTTGGATATACATTGGATAAGGAGTAATGTTTTAGGGATTTATTCTTCATTTAAGGGGCTTTCAAAAATATTAGTTGGATCTTACATCGCTCAAAAAAGTATATTTATTTGAACACTCGAAAATGATACATTTTTAAAAGGAACATTTTGCAATAAAAATTGATTGATTGATTGATTGATTGATTGATTGATTGATTGATTGATGAGAAACAGCGGGACTGCTATGAACTTATAATATTAAAATTATATCGTTCTGCGCTAAAATAGTACAGCGGTTAAAAAAAAAACACAGCGAGATGCGCTCACGCCGGAATCCATATTTGAACTGTTATAATGTCTTTCTCGAACGAGCCATAAAGAAGGCGACGCTCATTGGCGAGAAGTTTGCTAGGTGCACGATTGTGATTGGCGGGAAAGGACTAGCTTGACATCTTGCGTAATAGTTTAACAAAATAAAAATTGATGGCGCTAACATTTCCTCCCCCTTTTAAAGGGTCACCTTTAAACCCAATCATAAAGTGTAATAAAGAACTGCGGAAATATAATATTGAAACTGCGATTTATATAAGATAAACTGCGACAATCTTAAACTAACTAACTGCTAGCACTTAAACTACTGTGGTTACAAAAAAAAATAACAATCTTATTGCGTAGGTAATGTGCACAAACGTACGACCGGACGCACGTATGTACCTTTAGCTGTTCTTACAGAAACTACACGCGTTATACCATCGTTGGAAGGAAGAATCTTCTCTACTATCGCTAATGGCCACGATAAAGGAGGTGAATTGTCAGTTATAATAACAACAACCGTGCCAGGCTTGATTGGCACAGACGGAGTATTCCATTTCTCTCGGGTTTGTAAACTATGTAAATATTCCATTCTCCATCTCTTCCAAAAAGATTGCACTAATTTATCAAGCAGAGAATGTCTCTGAAGCAAGTTGAGATTATCTGATTCTACTTCAGGCGCGGGCAATGAGAGTAAAGGAGCGGTATGCAAAAATGACCTGGCGTTAACGCGGTAGGTTCTGCGGGATCGGCACTCAGGACCGTAAGAGGCCGAGAGTTTAACAAACACTCGATCTGAACGAGCACTGTAACTAGCTCTTCGTAAGAGAGAAGCTGTTGACCGATGACCTTGAAAAGGTGCGTCTTGACGACCTTCACCATACTCTCCCAACATCCGCTAAAATGTGGGGCGGCCGGACAGTTAAACTTCCATGTTATATGGTTTTCAGCAAGCTCTTCTTGGAAGCGAGAGCGGAACTCGACATTATTAAGGAATTTATATAAGTCGCGTAAATAAGAATTAGCGCCTACAAAATTAGTGCCTCTGTCCGAGTGCATTACTTGGACAGGGCCCCTGCGAGACAAGAACCGTTTAAGTGCAGCTAAAAAACTGGCGGTGCTAAGATCAGTGGCTACTTCAATATGTAGCGCGCGAGTTGTGAGACAAGTGAACACGCAAAAATATGCTTTCAAAGCCTTTGCGGGGTGCTAAGGCTTTGAAAGTATATTTTTGCGTGTGATTGCGACGGCGAATGGGAGTGTAAGATATAGGATCTGCGTAATCACAGCCCGTGTGAGTAAACGGCTTAATAACCTGACGTGTCCGACAGTCCGGCAAGTCAGCCATGAGCGGGAAGACGGGACGCGGTCGAGCGCGGAAACAAATATTACAATCGTGAACTACCTTACGAATAGCAGGACGAGCAGACAGTATCCAGTATTTCTGCCGTAATAGTGACATGAGCTGTTCAGGCCCAGCGTGTAAATATTTCTTATGATAATATTAAAAATAAATATCTTAGGACAAGCAACACAACGTTATCTGATCCCAAACTAGGCAGAGCCTGTACTATGGTAACCAGACAACTGATAAACATACATAAATATTTGTAAATACATACATATTATAGATAAATTACACCCAGACACAGAACAAATGATTGTGCTCATCACACAAAGATTTGTCCTGGTTAACATACATAAGTTAACAAAAAAGTCATGGCTTGGCAGAAGTACCGGGTGCTGCTGTGAGTAACTTAGATCAGAATGGGTAAGACGTCCGCCAACTCTGATTAAATCGTTATGTAAAAACGGTCTTAATTTATTGTTACGTAGATCGTAAAGTCTAGAAGCATCATGCTAACTCCGTCTCAGAAAGGGGCAGTGTGACGTAAATCGAAAAGTCTAGAAACATCACGCTAATTCCATCTAAGGACGGGGCAGTGTTAGAAACTACTGGAAATGACACGCTAACGCCATCTGTTATTGAGTAGCAAGTACTACACGAAATTGTACGTAGACGCTACTGCCATCTATTGTCGAATAGTGGGATTAAACAGTTCAATGGAAGTTACTAGAAGCTTCTACGCTGTGGCGGTGTCGAATGTTCGAGAATGTTGTGCTCGGGATATAAATAGCGGATTGTCGGGCCGACAAGCAGTTCGATTTCGGAAGCGAGCGAATACGATTCGAGTGATACAGTGCACGCGAAACAAGTGATTCCAAGTGACGTTTCTTGTAGTTGCGATATTTGTGTTTATTTAATTAAACAGTTTGTGTGTTTTGGTAAATTGGTTTAAATTAATTTATCCCGAACCCCAGCTCGTAACATTTGGTGTCAGAAGTGGGATAAATTATGCCAGTTTTACCGAAGGAGGATACGAAAGGTATCCGTACCAGGAGTCAGCGCCAGCAGGAGGTGGATCAGAGGCGGTTTGAAGGAACTTCTAGACAGACACCTGGGGGTAATCAGCCGACGACGGAGCCAGTCTCCCAAGCGTCTGGTGTTCCTACAGCATCACCAGCCATGGATCTTTCTGCGCTAATGGCGATGCTGCAGGAGCAGGCCCGCCAACAGGAAGAACAGGCCCGCCGACAGGAAGAACAGGCCCGCCGCCTACAGGAACAGCTGCAGCAGGACAAAGAGGAGCAAGCTCGCCGGCAGGAAGAACAGGCCCGCCGACAGGAAGAACAGGCCCGCCGCCTACAGGAACAGCTGCAGCTGGACAAAGAGGAGCAAGCTCGCCGACAGGAAGAACAGGCCCGCCAACAGGAAGAACAGGCCCGCCGACAGGAAGAACAGACCCGCCGCCTGCAAGAACAGCTTCAGCGTGATAAAGAGGAGCAGGTTCTCCTTTTGAAAGATCTACACACGACATTTGGCAAAGACATCAAAGCCATGAAGGAGACTGTTCAGGTACATGAAAACCGTATCTCCGAGGCCGAAGTCCAGATCGCTGATATAAGAAAAGCGGTTGGAGTTCTGAAAGCTGGAGACCGGATTACGGCTTCGATAGTTGCTGCACCTTCCGTGCGCGGGTTTAAAGTGCCACCCTTCGACGGAACATCTTCCTGGTCAGCATACACAATTCAATTTGAAGCTGTCACGGAAGCAAATGGGTGGACAACGGGCCAAGCCATGACCGCGCTTACTTTGGCCCTTCGTGACCAGGCTTTAACTGTGTTAGAGGCTCTCGGCAAAAATGTTACCTACGAGCAGCTCGTTGAGGCGTTAGAGGCCAGATATGGTGATGCGCACCTGGAACACGTTTTCCGTGCCCAGTTGAAGGATCGTGTGCAGCGCAGTGGTGAAAACCTACAGCAGTGGGCCCTGGAAATCGAAAAGCTGGTTCGAAAGGCGTACCAGACTGCGCCCGCACTCATCGAGGGTATACTAATTCAAACCTTCATAGATGGCATACGGGACTTGGAAGTAAGGGCTGCTGTGAGACTTGGGCACCATGAAACCCTCAAGGACGCCTTGGCCCATGCGTTGGAGGTGGAGGCAGTGAGGCATGATCATCGAGCCCATCGCAACAGGGAGGTTGCGGCGTCACCTGTTCGTGACCGTGTTAGGTACAGCCCTAGATGCTACACTTGCGGAGAAAAGGGCCACCTTCGCTCAAGTTGCCCGAAGCGAAGCACAGCTAACGAAGACCAGACCCAGGAAAGAAGGGCGGCTGATGTGACCGCCCAGCAGCAGGGAAACTAATAAACGCCAGGACTGCGGGGCGGGTGCTGGCTGGTGTTAAAATAGCCCCAAAAAATTTCGGTCTCACAAGCCCATGATGGGAACACCCTAGTCATAAAAGGTGAAGTGAACGGAAGACCATGTAAGCTGACATTGGATACTGGAGCTTCTCGCACGGTTGTCAGTTCCCAACTAGCGAATCGTTTTCTTGGGGACTTCTTTGGTAAGCATGACGGCGTAAAATTAGTAACAGCCACGGGTCAGCACATAACCGTCCGTGGTGAGAAGGAGGTGGAGTTAAAACTGGGTAACACAATCTACCGGCATAAGGTCATCATGGCTGACATAGTAGATGACTGCATCCTAGGTTTGGACTTCATGCGACAGCACTGTTGCGAGATCGACGTTAATCAAGGAGTCCTAAAATGTGGATCAGAAGAAGTCTTCATGGAAGGTGCACCATCAGGGAAAGTGTACTGCTTGAAGAAGATTGTTCTTCCTCCCCGATCGGAAACAATAGTTCCAGTAAGTCTCCCACATAATTCTGGGCAGAAGAACCGATGTATTCTCATTGAAGGATTGGATGATAACCTTCCATGGAAGATTGCGCGGACCTTGGTAAAGGCAATCGACGTTGCAGCCGTACGCATACTGAACCCAAGTGAAAAGGAGCAAGTAATCAAGAAGGGTACATTGATGGGTTCCTGTGAGGAAGTAGCTTGGATGCGTGAATGCCAACATGGGCCTCCTCAAAATAACGCCCAAAGTGCAAGATTTAACGTGTTAAATCTTTTGGAAGACTGTCGTAAAGATCTATCAGAAGAAGAAAGAGAGAAGGCTAGGAAGATGCTACTTCAATATGCAGACATATTCTCTACAAATGATGCTGACATAGGGAAGACTGGATTGGTTCAACACAGAATTAATACCGGAAATGAGTTACCGATACGACAGCGACCAAGAAGACTACCAGTGGCAAGAGAAAAGGAGGTAGATACCATGATTAAAGGAATGGTAAAGGATGGAGTTATAGAGCCTTCGTCTAGTCCATGGTGTTCTCCTGTGGTCCTGGTAAAAAAGAAAGATGGCAGCATGCGGTTTTGTGTAGACTATCGTAGATTGAATGACGTTACTAAGAAAGACAGCTATCCACTACCCCGGATCGACGACACGCTGGACACGCTGTCAGGAATGAAGTGGTTTACCACGTTAGACCTAAAAAGTGGCTACTGGCAAGTGGAAATAGACCCTGAGGACAAGGAGAAAACTGCATTTTCTACGGGAAAGGGACTATGGCAGTTTAACGTCATGCCATTCGGATTGTGCAATGCTCCTGCAACATTTGAAAGGCTAATGGAGCTAGTTCTCATGGGACTAATTGGAGACGCCTGCCTTGTCTATTTAGATGACATCATCATCGTGGGCCGCACATTCGAAGACCACCTTCAGAATTTGGAACGTGTTCTATCAAAAATCCGAGGAGCCAATCTCAAGCTAAGTCCAAAGAAGTGCTCATTCTTCAGACAGCAAGTAAGCTTTTTGGGGCACGTGGTTTCGAAGGAAGGAGTACAAACAGATCCTGAGAAAATCGTCGCCGTCAAGGAATGGCCAGTCCCGAAAGACAAGACGCAGGTCAGGGCATTTTTGGGTTTGTGCTCGTACTATCGACGGTTTGTCAAGAATTTTGCTGACATTGCCAAACCTCTTCACAAGCTTACTGAGGAGAAAAGACCGTTCTGTTGGGATGAGAACTGTGACATCGCATTTCGAGATTTAAAGGAACGTTTGTGCAATACCCCAATTTTAGGCTACCCTGACACAGAAAATGAATTCATAGTTGACACGGACGCAAGTAATACTGGAATAGGCGGTGTGTTATCTCAACGGAAAGGAGATTATGAAGTTGTGATAGCTTACTTCAGCAAATCTTTATCAAAGCCAGAAAGAAATTATTGTGTCACGAGACGCGAACTTCTTGCCGTAGTAAAGACATTGCAGCATTTCAGCAAGTACTTGCTTGAACGCAAATTCCACCTGCGAACTGACCATGCTGCATTAAAGTGGTTGTTGCAGTTTAAGAATCCAGAAGGACAAGTGGCGAGATGGATTGAACTGCTACAAGAGTACGACTTCGCAATTGAACATCGTAGTGGGAAGTCTCACGGTAACGCGGACGCTTTATCAAGAAGACCTTGTCCTGAAGACTGTAAGCATTGTGTCAGGCAAGAAGCTAAGGAAACAGTACCTGTCAGGATGTTAAGAACGGACCTTAGTGACGAGTGGAAGGAAACCCTACGGCATGCCCAGCAGAGTGACACAGATATTAGGCCAATTCTCGAGTGGATTAAAGCTAATGCCCCCAAACCCAAATGGTGTGATGTTGCAGCGATGAGTACCACCACAAAAAGTTATTGGGCACAGTGGGAGAGCTTGGTGATCCAGGATGGTGTCTTGTGCCGAAAATGGGAAAATGCTCGAGGGAATAGCTGTCACCTGCAAATGGTAGTCCCAAAAACGAAGGTACCAGAAGTTCTACGGCTCTACCATAATGGTTCTTCAGGTGGTCATATGGGAGTAAGAAGGACTCTGTTAAAGATCCGAGAAAGATTTTACTGGATCCATTGTCGAGAGGATGTGGAGGACTGGTGTCGCAGATGCACCAGTTGTGCAGCGGTAAAAGGACCACACACACGCAGCAGGGGTGCATTGAAAGTGTACAACGTAGGCGCCCCCTGTCGCTGGGCCATTCCCCGAAAGTGAAAGTGGAAATAAATATTTCATGGTTGTCATGGATTATTTCACCAAGTGGCCGGAAGTCTTCGCCATCCCTAATCAAGAAGCTTCAACAGTCGCTGATAAATTAGTGCACGAAGTCTTCTGTCGGTTTGGGGTGCCCTTGGAAATCCACAGCGATCAAGGAAGAAATTTTGAGTCTCAAGTGTTTCAGGAAACATGTCGGGTTATGGGTACTCACAAAACCAGAACCACTTCATACCACCCACAATCTGACGGAATGGTGGAGAGATTTAATCAGACGTTGGAAAGATATCTGGCAAAAGTTGTAGCAAGCAGACAAAAGGATTGGGACAAGCACATACAACCGTTTCTTCTGTCATACCGAAGTGCAGTTCACGAGAGTACAACTGTGACGCCAGCCTTCGCGAACTTTGGAAGGGAGTTAAGGTTACCAGCTGATCTAATAACCGGCATTCCCCCTGATTCACCACGGAGTATAACAGATTATGCAAATGATCTGCGCAACAAGATGAATGACGTATATGAGCATGTCAGAGAATCAGGCCAACAGATGTCCGAGAGAATGAAAACTCGTTATGATCGGAAGATGAACAATACTGGCTTCGACGAAGGTTCGCTAGTGTGGTTGCATAACCCAGTGCGCAGCAAAGGAAAGTCCCCTAAACTGCAGGCAAAATGGGACGGGCCGTACCGAATTGTGACCAAGATCAACGACGTCACTTACCGAATACAAAAGGGTATGCGAACTGCACCTAAAATTGTCCATGTAGATCGATTGGCACGATACTACGGGAATAATGATGCTCGGGACGAGCATGTCTAAGGAGGGGGCAGTGTTACGTAGATCGTAAAGTCTAGAAGCATCATGCTAACTCCGTCTCAGAAAGGGGCAGTGTGACGTAAATCGAAAAGTCTAGAAACATCACGCTAATTCCATCTAAGGACGGGGCAGTGTTAGAAACTACTGGAAATGACACGCTAACGCCATCTGTTATTGAGTAGCAAGTACTACACGAAATTGTACGTAGACGCTACTGCCATCTATTGTCGAATAGTGGGATTAAACAGTTCAATGGAAGTTACTAGAAGCTTCTACGCTGTGGCGGCGTCGAATGTTCGAGAATGTTGTGCTCGGGATATAAATAGCGGATTGTCGGGCCGACAAGCAGTTCGATTTCGGAAGCGAGCGAATACGATTCGAGTGATACAGTACACGCGAAACAAGTGATTCCAAGTGACGTTTCTTGTAGTTGCGATATTTGTGTTTATTTAATTAAACAGTTTGTGTGTTTTGGTAAATTGGTTTAAATTAATTTATCCCGAACCCCAGCTCGTAACATTATTAAGAGATGATGAAACCCGCGTGTTCAGTTTTAAATTTAAAATTTCTTTATTGAAACGTTTATTTTGGATAAGTTTCAGCAATTTGTTTTCTGCAAAACTCAAATCAGCTGTGGTTATATGTACGGAATCGCGACGTGGTAACAAATTAGCGAATCTATAAATGTAAACAATCGTACGGAGTATTTTACTCCATGACGAAAGGCGGCAAAGAGTATCATAAACATAAGAATCGTCAGCGGGAATTAAAACAGCGTGAAGGAGTTTCTTTTGTTCAGGTATCTCGTCCAACGTGAGCGGTTCCGTACCTTCAGTAATAGGCCACTGCGACGGATGTAACGTTAGCCAGGGGGGCCATTGGGACCACGGAGGGTGGTCTTTAGGATTAAAACGATAAAGAATTCTCTGATAACGTCGATCAGATTCGCGAATCATAATTTGTAAAAACATTTGTTTACAATCAGCGGTCATCGCTACAGAGTGTAGACGAAAATTTAAAATAATTTTGAATAAATTCCACCCTGTAGGTTGGGCCCACTGTGCAGCAAATCATTTAACGAAACACCGGACGATGTTTTGCAGCTGCCATCCAGCACGGGACGCAACCTAGACGAAGACTTGTCTGGGCGGAGAACCCCATGATGTGGGATTATATAAGTAGGGTACACATCTGCAGTTTCATGCGGAAGAACTGAGACGGGCGAGATATAACCTTTAGAAAGGTAATCATTTAAAACTTCGTCATAAGCGGCGCGTAGCTCAGGTGAAGCTTCAAGCTTCCTCTCTAAGCATAAAAAACGTCTACGAGCGATATTGAATGAGTCACCCAGTGTGAACACATCCTTATCAAACGGTAGACCCACGGTATAGCGACCAGTAACTGGGTCCCGTTGCGTAGTTGAACGATAAAAATATTCACATTCAGCATCAGCAGGATGCTGAACGGGCGGGCCAGGAACTTCTTCAAGTTCCCAGAAGCGGGAAATCAAATTGTTATCCATAGGCGAAGGGACTATGGCGCAGCACGATGTGACACATGCTGGGCGGTTACTGAGTGTAGGTACGACCCCCATGAGTACGTAGCCTAACACCGTATTGACAGCGGCGGGCACTGACGGGCCACCAGGAACCACGTCACGCAAAAGTAAATGCGGAAACAGCGATGCTCCAATTAAAATATCAATTTTACTTGGAATAGCGAAACTATCATCAGCGAACTGAAGTTTATTCGAGTAAGGTAGGGCCTTAATATCAACAAAAGCGGAAGGTAAGTTGTCCGTAATTTGATCAACTACTAACGGATATTTTTATTAAAGCGTGAAAATATACGTAAATTTACTGTCCCGAACGACGTCCTCTCTGTGCCTCCAAAACCTCTTACAGTCGTAGACCGTGTATTGTTTTGACGTAAGTGTAAACGTTCACAACATTCCCTAGTAATGAAGTGACTTTGTGACGCGGAATCAAGCAAAATTCTTATTAAATGCTCACGCCCAGCACTATCGTACGCCACGACTTGAGCAGTCGCGAGCAAAACGGTAGTATGCGAATCACATTGCGGCGTCTCGCTGAAAGCGGCATTAGAGGAAACAGAACGCGGAGCGTCAACGGACATCGAACACAAAGCTACATCAGGCTGCGTGGCGGAGCGCACCGGCTCGGACGCGGGCACGGGTGCGATTGGGACGACAGCAGCGTTCGCTTGCGTTGACGTCACCGGATCGGGCGCCTCGCGCTGCGGCGTAGGTCTAGTGTAACTCGCCACTTCCGCGGTCCGTGGGTTCGAATCCCGAGTAAAATGTAATAGTGAATGGTGACGTTGTTTACACGTTCTACAGCCAGATGCGGATTGACAACTCGATATTTTATGTTTAATACTTAAACAATTAACGCAACCGTTAATTTGCCTAACAACCTGTAAGCATTCATACGGAGTTGATTTATGAAAATCAGGACATTTAAATAAGTGTTGATGTGTGACATTAGTACACAAACATTTATCTGTTGAATCAGATTTGACCGTGCTTACATACGCGTTATAACGCGGGGAGGACTGCGGTTTTTTACTATCATTAGAACTGCGGGAGCGATCAGCTGATTTTGCGGAATTATGTACTTGCGCGCCGGCTGTTAAAGCGTGAGTGCGATACAATATTTTACTCTGTTTATTAACGAAATCGACTAAATCATCAAACAAAGGAATATCAGACTGATCCTGACTGTTTTCAAAGTTACGAACAGTTTCACTGTCTAACTTGGTAATAGCTATTTGTACGAAAATTAAATTCAATAAATGTGGAATTTTTAAATGTTGTAAGGCACGGACGGCGTTAACAAACTTATCATTAAAAATGTCCAAATTATCGGAAGTAACGGAAGTTAACGGTTTAAAATCTATGATCTGTTTTAAATAAGTGGCCGCTAGTGTGCGTTTGTCTTCATACCTATTCACTAGCGGATTGAAAATGAGTTCGTAATTCTCAGCGGTAGGTACAATGCCGGCGCATGCGGCTAGCGCTTTACCGGTCAATTTGCCCTGTAAATAATGTAATTTTTGATGATCCGAGAGAGATGGATTATCATGAACAGCGGATTTATAATTTGAGTAAAACAATGGCCATGAACGAATGTCACCGTTAAAACTCATTAATTCAATCGGCGGTAATTTAATGATAGAAGATTTTTTCTCTAAGATGGACGGAACGACGTCTGCATTGGTAGAAGAAACGAAACGTTTTAAGCGACTATATAACTGTTCAAACGAAACCAGTGCCTTGTCATCAGCGCGCTCGGTGGGATCGGCTGTCAGTAGACAGTTATTATACTGATCCATAACTTCATGAAATTCGGAACGAATAGCGTCAATGTTTGAGCTAGCGTCCAGAAAAGCCTCTTTCGCATCATGTCCCGTGCCTATGTCTTTAGATAAATCGTAGGCAGACTGTAAACACTCGAATAAAGCATTCCGTTTGGCTTCCAACGCCAACAATGATAACTCCGTACTATTAGACTTAATAGCTTTCTTCATTATGAAATGAGAATTTTAAATTGAAGGTATAAAAAATAATTTATTTGTGAGTTTGTGAATAATATAAAAGTACAAGTGGGTACTTCTAAAAAGGTAAATCTCAGCGAAAATTATCGAAATAGAACCTTATTTCGCGAATACCACTGAGAATATGAATATTACAGCGAATAATAAGATGAAATATTAGTATGACAGCGGGAAAATATGTATTTAGTGTTAAGCGGTAACAAAATGAAATAAATGCCTTCGCGCTACGCAACGAGCGTAATGGCGTCGGTACGTTTTCTAGGCTAACGAAGACCTAAAAACGGCGGGTTTTAACACTAAATCTCCTATTACGTGACCTAAAAGGGGCGGAAACTGTATCATTACGGTTCGAAGGACCACAATAATGGTGGGGCTCCGACGGACGACGGAAGGCGAAATTAGGTACCTTCGACGCGGACAGAAAAAACTGATGAACGCAAGTGTCGCGCCTAGGGCCTGGGGTGAGGGAATCGTGCACCTACCTCCTCGTGAAGCCGCTCGATCTGCCAGCAGAATCTGGGAGCTCCGGAGTCTTCAGAGCTCGGCTCACCACGTGTCGGCAAAGTCCAGAGGCACTACACAGCACTTCAGTTCAACCGTCGAAGCCACAAAATACACCACTAAAGAAACAGCGGGACTGCTATGAACTTATAATATTAAAGATGCGCTCACGCCGGAATCCATATTTGAACTGTTATAATGTCTTTCTCGAACGAGCCATAAAGAAGGCGACGCTCATTGGCGAGAAGTTTGCTAGGTGCACGATTGTGATTGGCGGGAAAGGACTAGCTTGACATCTTGCGTAATAGTTTAACAAAATAAAATAGATGGCGCTAACAGATTGATTGATTGATTTAACGTGATTACAATTTAGCTTTGAAATAAGTCATGGGATGGGACTTTTAGAGAAAAGAGGGTAGTCAACCACCTATACAACTGTGCGCCTACCGACCCGTATCTTACCTCTTTTACGTCACTAAATCGGGCATGAGGTTTGAGAGAAGCGCCAGGGTAGGCAGGCCTGTATTTTGGAATTTGCAGGTCCGTGTCAGGCTACTACCAAAATATGAAACAACTAGCTGACCCAGCGAACTTCGTACCGCCTCAGAATGAATAAAACCCATGATAGGTGAGCTCCTACCAAGTTATGCCAACCTGGTACTTCGAAGACATAAAGCGTTTTCTAGCTATCACACACCCATGTTAGGTGAGCTCCTACCAAGTTATGACAACCTGGTACTTCGAAGACATATTAATAAGGAACTTTTTTGGAGGATTTTTTACAGCTCGGGTCCGAAAATCCCAAATACCTTACAGACCCCTATTTAAAAAAAATATATAGCCTATGTTACTCGCAGATAATGTAGCTTTCTAATGGTGAAAGATTTTTTTAAATCGTTCCAGTGGTTATTGAGTTTATCCATTACAAACAAAAATACAAACTTTTTCTCTTTATAATATTAGTATAGATATCATACCTCATTAACATCTTTCTTCTCACTAACAAGCCCATGTTTCTTCAGCGACGCGAAGTCATCAACAGTTAGTTCATTAGGTTCGTCCTCATAGAAGGACTCGCAGTCCAATCGTATGGAATGTTCCGCTGAACTGAGACTCTCGAACGGGTTCAGTTGGAAGTCGCCGCCGCTCATCGTCATGTCCTGTATGGTCTGGTTTATTTGTTCTATTGATTCGTGTGTTCTGGAAATGAATTTCATCAAAACATTTAATATATCTTAGGACAACCAACACAACGTTATCTGATCCCAAACTAGGCAAAGCCTGTACTATGGCAACCAGACAACTGATAAAACATACTTATATATTTCTAAATTCATACATGTTATATATTTCTAAATACGACCTCAGTCTTAGCAGGCAGGGTCACTAACCAGTATACTAACAGGCCAGTCAATTCAATTATAATCAGTCAATTTAAGTATATGGGTTCCTAATCAGCCTATATTGTTCTCATTGCTGGGACACATCCCTACTCTCGGTGAGTGGAAGTGGACTACGTGGGCCCAGTACGGGTACGGGTCATGTTTTCGAATTTTTGGTTCTAGCTCATGCCGGTTTTCTTACGATGATCTCCTTCACCGTAAAGCGCCTGTCTGGTTTCGAACTCACGATCTAAGTGTCTCGTAAGTCCTGACTTACTACTTGATCATAACTACTGAATCAACTATACGGGTTACAGTATTGAATCAAAAGTATCGATACATGAACTAGCATGAGAACAAAAGTATAGATAGTTACATACCTATATGGAGGTATGAGGAATTGGGTGTAAAGTTTAGTCAACCTCCATAGAAAAGGGAGAATCCTCCAGACGGGTGTTGGTTCTGGTGGAAAAATGACGTTGTATATGTTGTGGATAGATGGCGCCACAGTACAGTGGACAGCGCCATCTAATAAATTCGTAAACTAATAATCGTGTGATCGGAAATACAAGGGAACACTACCGCTTGAACACGATCGTCGGTGGATGCAGCGAGGACTGGCAGGGAGACGGAGTGTTGGGGCAGTCTACATGCGAAATAAGACTTGAGTATGGTTTGCAAATGTCTATCATTGACTACATTCAAGGTATAGATAAGGAGCTTGAATAATAATAATACGAACACCACACAGCCTATCTGAAGATTCTGATGTCACATTTTAAGTGAAAATGTTCTTAATGTCTGGAGCTAAACATCTATTATCTGAGATATCGATACGTTTTGGAACACTGTGCATGCATCGGCCATTTAAATTGTGACAGAATAGTACTTTCCCCGTGTTTTCTGGTACCGTGTGGTGCCGGACGTAAAGAATAACACCACCCCATTTCTTCCCGTGGGTGTCGTAAAAGGCGACTAAGGGACTTACTAGAGAATGGGCAGCAGCGTTTTCTATGCATTTTACCACCATACTACGATCGCCAACCCACCTGCCAAGCGTGGCAATTATGGCAAAGCCCCCCAAATTGGGGGAGGCCTAAGTCCAGCAGTGGACGTCTTACGGCTCAAATGATGATGATGATGAGTACTTTCCCCGCGACTCCAACCGCGTGAAATGTATAGCTCATATTACTCCGGAATACTTATGGCTCATATTACTCGAAATAATACTTCCATATAATGAAAGAGTTTTTAAAATCAATTTTTGAGTTTAAGACGTTTGAATTTATCAATACAAACAATTTTATCAAATCTTTCACCTAAATAATATTAGTGTAGATTGTAAGCCAGAGGGCAGATTGGCATACCAGAATCAGATTTTGGCGAAGCCAATGCAATAGAAATCTAGCTAGTAAATAAATAATTACCTCGCATCGCTATTCCAAATCCCAGCAATAAAGAACGAATGCTCCAAAAGGGACATTACTCTCGTATATTCCCACATAGTTTTCTCCGTACCCACTTGAGCCACCAACGATAATGCTTGTGGTGGACTGGCTCGCAAGTTCTTTAACACTTTAGAGGCCTGGGAGTGTCCTCGGGATAGTTTGAGGACTAGTTTTGATAGGTAGGTCTTGTTGTTGGCATCTATCTGTTGACAAATAAAGTAGAATTTTAAATCTTCAATAGGTGGGTACTTATGTAATTTGCTTGACAGGTAAAACGGTTTCACAAAGCACAATATCGTAGAAATTTAATTGAAGAAGATGTGAAGCATCATACACATGTCATAACAACAAAGTCAGCTTATAATGTTACCCTGTCCACAGTTGAGACTCGGGTCTTATCTCTGCCGTTTGGTGGCTGTCATATTTTTTTTTAATTTTGTTTAAATAAAACGTGCAGTAATAAAGAACTTACAAATGGTCTTATTTTTCCTGACGATATGAATTTCAGGGCTTGAATCAATAATGTTATTAGTTCTTCTGCCGTTTCGCAATCTGAAAGCATTTAAATTTTATGAATCAAAACACAAAACAATAGTTTTCACTATCACATACGCACCGATAAGATGCCAGCAGACATTCTTTTATAAGTAGGTAGGTACATTTTCTTTTTCAGTGGTGTTATACATTTTTTTTTATCTCACAAAGCGACGCGCGCTTTAGTTGTGGTTACTGTATAAACACGCTGTGGGAAAGCGCAGGAGCTCTCGATATAGTCCTAGATAATGGAGAAGTTGGAAGAGTGTGCGGGCGTGTGCTTGTTTTGTGTTGACGCTATTCGTGTTCACGCACCCATTTACAACGTGGTTATACACTTGGTTACAACGAGCAAAGCGCGCGTCACTACGTGGGATAAAAATACTATACGCCCAGTTAGTAAATAATATCCGGAGTCGTTTAAATCCCTGTCCCTTACGACATTTGAGATTTCCACCGTCAATGTGTATCACCATTCGAGGCAGGGCAGGCGTCGTCGCTACTTAGACGATTACTTCATAATATATACCGGTGCATGAACCTAATCATAGTTTCTCCCGATACGAAAGAAGAAGACTAACTTACCTCTCAATATATCCCAGAGTTTGTAAGTAAAGTCATTACTAGATCCAATAGTGTTCATATCATTGAGAGACTGGCCTAATGTAGTGGTGTCTTCAGTAACACAAATACAACCGCCGGCAGGACATTCAGCGGTATACGCGTACGTTTCAGTCTCGTTTAGAAGTTCATTGACGCGTTTCGAGTTGTTTGGACGTCTTGCGCCTGGCATGTTGTTTCTGGAATGATTTTAGAACTGTATTTAGTGTTCTGATATGTTATCTAATGATCAACTCAGCCTATCCAAGTCCACTGCTGCAAGGAGGCCTCTCCCAGGCTGCGTCACAAACTATCCTCCGCTTGCCGCATCCAGTCTGTCTCTGCTATCTTTTTAAGGTCGGTCTATCTAGCTGGGGGGCGTCCCACACTACGATTGCCGATTCGCAGTCTCGACTCGAGAACTTGTTTGCTCTATCGGCCTCTTTCGACAAACATGGCCAGCCTACTGCCACTTCAGCTTGCTTATTGCTTCTATAACTGTTTTCACTGTAACTGCCTTGTGGTGTGGATCCGTTTATGTGACTGTAGGTCGAACGTGGATTTTGGTTTTCTAACCCCAGTTCGTGCAGTGCGGCGATCTCTCGCGTCCGGCCCTGGTGCGAGCCATGGTACGGAGCGAGAGGGCATGGGAAGCCGTCACCTCCTTCTGCGAAGCAGTAATGCTCGCGAAGGAGGAGGCGGGGCTCGTGAGGGAGTGGCAGTCTCTGCGCCCTCACGTCCCTAGCCGCCGCAGGAGGAGACGCCCCGGGCGTCGGGAGTCGATTGCGGACTCCCGGCCACCGTAGGCGCGACCTTGCGGGTGGCGAGCAATGGGTAGCTCACCGCCCGGTAAGGACCAGGCTCGGGTCGACGGCGCGTAGTGTTTCACGCGCGCCTCAAAGAGATGTCAGCACCAGTGAAGGGGTCTACTAGGACCGATGCCTGCCGGGGTCGCGTGATTGTTCGAAAGAGATACCGTGACCCTGGCACATGGGCAACTGATGGAACACGGGTGGGTTTTAGTCAGTAAATTTGACGCGCCCTCCCGCTCCGCCCAGAGCGGGAGAAGTCATTTGATGATTTCCCATCCTGAAAAAAAAAAAAAAAAAAAAAAAGTTCGTGCAGTGCAATAAAAATAAATATTGCGTTTTCGTTTCAGTGCTCTCAATCAAGCCGATGGAAAACGATCGATGAACGTGCCCAGAAAATACCAGTTCACCATTCACTTTGAAGGCATACGGGTTAAATGTGGAAGGAATCACAGAGACTGGCATAGAGATCCACATTTTGGCTGTGTGCATACCAAATGTGAAGGAGAAGCGCTGAGTACCTACGGCTGTTATATCAACCAATTGCGGATGGTACCCTGCAGCAACGAATTCAGACGTACATAGAAGCACAGTTCTTCAGGATTATCTGTGCCGATTCCACTGGGGACATGTCCCCACGGTTAGTTCTCGCTTAGCGGCGCTGACGGCAGAATCATTCTCGCGCTCACTCACTCTCGTAGGCTCAAGCAGCTAATTCAGACGCCGGCCCGCACCGCACCGCGACTGCGGCGCCGCCAAGCGGCTGTTTGGGTCGCTTTAAGTTTGTCTTCAACCCGGCCATAAGAACTGTCCTTCTATGTACAGACGCCACCAGGTCAAGCTACCCGAAACTGTCAATTTTTCCCAATGAACCTTGAACCTAATGCTCTAGAAATAAAGTCGAAAATCTATCAAAGAAATCTGACAGATTGTAGTAGCTTGATGTGTTGGCGTCTGTACGTCTGAATTCGTTGCCTGCAGAACGTCTGGTAGTTCGGTAGTAAAAAGGCGATGGTGGGAACGACTAAGTGGGACTTACTTAAAAGATTATGCTCTAAGGATTATGATTTTGTGTTAAAAGAGGACTATATTATTTTTAACCGGGCCCAAATGCAGACTGGACTACTGCTGTCGGAAAAACTATAACAATTTCAGTTGGTTTAATAGAACCAGTGGCATAGGTAGTCCTAAAAGGAAAAACATTCTCGAATGCAGCAAACCCCCAAAGAAGGGTAGTTTTTGTTACAAAGCAATTAAAATAGAGAAATGACATTTAATAAGATAATACAAGATAGAGCGAAGCAAGCTATACAATTGCACCTGACAATAGACCATACTAAATAAACAAGAGCTTGTGAACTGGATTGCGTCTGTAGCTTGAAGTACCTATTTGTAAGCCAGACACAATTTGCGTTAATTTTCATATTTTCACTACGTATTTACGCAAAAAGATTCTTTTGAATAAGAATTTGAGGTTTCGGATTAATTTGTTACGATTTTTTGCAAAAACATGACGCATTGAGGTCCCCATATCATGTATACGGCTGATTCAGTGGTTGGAACACCGCCGAATAGAACCCAAGAACACATATAATTTTGGTGCTTGTGATGGCTAGATCCAATCTTATTTATAATCGCGCTAAAAGTAGGAAAATAAAGCGTTACCTAATTGAAGCGGTTTCCAGATTAACAGAGGCGAATCCTGCAGCAGTCATATCCACTAGAAGCTGGTTCATATTGTGTAAGGCACACACAGATCTCCAGATAGCGTTACATGGACTAGCCAGATGACCCACTATGATTTCCTGTTCCTGTAAAATGTATGAGAAAATGTTATGGTAGCGATAATATGATAACAGCATTCTTTCAAAAATACTTCTCCGGTTTACCGTGATGGGATTTCTAAACGCCAAATTAAATCTTTCAGGGAATGAATTTTCAAAAACGATTTCTTAGTGTTCACATTCCAAAAGGAACTGTTGGGCAAAAATTGGATGGTGATAGATCCAGTGGTTTAGGCTGCATTGTTAGTCAGCAAATTAATTAAGGATGTTATGCTGACAAGGAATTTGTAAAACAGGCTCCATAAAAGCCTTATGGCACTCTAGACTTACCTTTAGATAAATAATGTGTGTGAGTTACAATTTATTTTTAATCTCATATTTAACAAATCTAGTTTAAATTCTGCAATAAAGATTTTCTGTTTGCTGCTTCAAGAATCTTTTATCATCATCTGAGACTGCAAAAGTTCTCATGATGAAGATAAATCAATCACCCTAAGGTTGACTGGTAGAAAATGTCTCAGGCACTAAGTCTGCCTTTGTACAGTAGTTTTACTTACGCATAAAGTTTTAATAAAATCTATCTATATCTACAACATTAATTTTTGTTTATGCGAAACCCGAAACACGGGTCTAGTATTTTTATGTAAAGAATCTATGAAAAAAATTTCAAAACTGTATCATTAATAATCACAAAGTTATAAGCTTGATAAGTTAACTGGTTGTCCACGCAAAAACATATGCAGATCACCACAAACAGCTAGTGTACGTACCATCTCCGTGTAATGGACGTTTGAATACGAGAAAGACATGATAATTTTAAAATCGAAACAAAACACTAAGGCCCGCGACTTGGAAGCGTAATTAAATATTTTTGGTACAAAATATAACATGATGTAAAAATTATTGGAATCGATTCAGTTACTGATTCTGAACAAACTATATTCAGGTTTCGCATATACTAAAAATAATCTTGTATACTTACAATAAAACTGTAGAGTGGTCAATTCTGTACATTGAATATACATTCAAAATTAATATTGGAGGATGAATGGTGATCGATACTGATGCCAAAAATGCAATCAGTAAATTTTGTCTGTCTGTCTGTCTGTATATGCACGCATGGGTCAAAAACTACTGAAGGGATTTTAACCAAACTTGGTACGATTGTAGTCCATACTCCTGGGCAGGTTAAAGGCTATATAACATAACGCTAAGACATATAGGAGCTGAGCAGTGACGATACCCGTGGGCTATGTTCCGACCTCCACGCGGGCGAAGCCGCTGGCAAAAGCTAGTAAATAAATTAAACACTCACAAAATTGACTTTACAGCTTATAAACGGCGTATGGAGCGTCTTCCCAGACCATTCGCAACGCAACTCTGTGACCCCACCGTGTGGAGCGTTGACTAGCTCATCAGTATTGTGGGAGCCGTACGAAATGCCTGAGATTAAGTACTTGCAATCAACCAGGGTTGAGACCTGAAAATACATAATTTTACTGTATAACTAGCTGACCCGACAGTCGTTGTCCTGTCTTAACGATAACTATTTAATTCGAATTGGTATAATTAATAAAAAAAGTGTGTTTATTATTCTAATGCTTTATGATATACAATATTCTTGGTTTTTTTTTCTTGCGCGTATATAAATAGTTTTGTTGGTGTTCCGACACGGGAACAGGCGACATATAACTGGCCATGTGAAAAACATGGATTTTCAAGATTGATGCCACAAACACATAGCGACTGCCCTTGAGATTTATTTATCGACATTGCGAATGCTAGCCGCACTGGAAATTGCAACCGTTTAAAGTCGAATGGCATGTCGTTCGGAATCAAAGGAATCCGTGGAATCAAAACGTCTTCGCCTTTGTATTTCCCTTTCAAAATTGTGGCTTCGATGACGTTGTTCATTAATTTTTTCACCGCAAGTCGGGTGCCATTACAAAGACGTGGCTGGTTTATATTCCGCAACATAATGATTACTGATCCGATTTTTAATTGCAGATTATGGGGTGGTATTCCAGGCAATTCCAGCGAATTTAAAAACTCAGTTGGATAGTTGACAACATCATCTTGGTTAGTAACGGAATCAATCGATTTGTATGCCGTTAATTCGCCAGGTATTTTGTTTTGAATCTGAAAATTCATTTCGTTGACATCAACGTTTTTTGCAGCCAATATAACTCTATCGCTCAACCATACATGATCTGTGTAATTTTGAGCAATGTTTGGGAAAACCTTCTCGATAAGTTCGGTCTTAGTTTCAGTAAAGTGACAAAAATTGGTAGGAAATATGATGTATCCAGACGATGAGTCAACAGGTATTTTGCCATTACCAATATCGAGCAATTGTTTGGAAAAAAGTTCTCCAGATTGGTCGTTCTGCAATTCGACTCGCATGTTCATATTTCATTTGAGCGTTTTAATGTCTTTCCATAAAATGGATGACTTTAAACATGCGTTAAGTTCGTCAGCTGGCGTTGATCGTGGTATTACTGGAAGTGTTTGGCGAAAATCACCTGCCAATAAAATCATTGCACCACCAAACCGGTTTTGGTTCTTTCGTAAATCTTGCAACGTGCGGTCTAATGCTTCCAAAGACTTTTTGTGTGCCATCGTGCACTCATCCCAAACTATTAGTTTGCTCTGCTGCAACACTTTGGCCATCGCACAATTTCGCGAAAGGTTGCAAGTTGGTGTTTCATTTATTTGCATGTTCAACGGCAACTTGAGTGCGGAATGAGCTGTTCGACCGCCATCCAACAACATAGCTGCAATACCTGATGAAGCAAGTGCAAGTGCGATACCATTTTGCGATCGAATCGTTGCCAAAATCAATGATATTAAAAACGTTTTCCCAGTCCCACCGGGAGCATCTAAGAAAAAAATCCGCCAGTTCCATCGTTCACTACTTTCATTAGAGTTTCGTAGGCATATTTTTGTTGCGCATTTAAAAGGGGAACGTTTCTTAGAACAGTTTCTTTTAATGCCTCGGAATCGTATTGGGTTTCGCGTCTCAACTCTTGATTAAATGTGTCGTGCATTGGGCGATTCGGCGTTGTCATTCCTAATTGTTTTAATCCTTTGTTGGTAAGCATCAAGCACATGTCTTCAATTAAAATTAATGCTTCATTGTACATTTCTTCGTTAATTTGCAAATTTGCATTTGATGTTCTAAGACGCTTCTGATGTAATATATCTTCGGCCATGTGATCTTTATATTTGTTCCATAAATCAATCGGTGTTGATGGGAAGCATGTAGATAAAATTATGGAAAACAATGTTCGTATCTGTTTAGCATTTGACGAAATTACAGCATCCTCAAGAGTGTGGTCCCAATGACTGTCATTCTCTAGCAATCCCAAACGTTGACAGGCTTCTCTGTATGTGCCGCACAATACACCATCAACAGTTCGCAGATGTTGGAATGATGTTGGGCCACGAACATTGACTAACAATAAACGCAAATAAAAACACTCGTCTTGGCTAGGATGGACTGTGTAAAGACGTCCTAGTGCATCGGTGGAAAATACTTGAAGGTAACCTGGAAATGGTTTTCCTTGTTTCCGTCGTTGAAATTTCTTTAACGATTGATTCCAGGTATAATATCGTGGCATTTCGGAATAAAGCAGTGTTCTAGCAAATTCATCATTCTGGCACATTTCAAAGAAGCTGGTCAATGTCGTGGATGGCGGCCTCTCAACTCGTTGTAATACGTTTTCCGTTGTAAAGTACACCCTTTGACCATTTTCCAGATGTACGGCCAAGTGAACTACAGTGGGATGTCTTTCATGTATTGGAAACGAAAAAATACGCCACATCGCTTCGTTACTACTGACATAGCGTCCCATTTGAAAATGAGTGATCTCATCGTTTGAATTTTCAGCAGCAACTCCGAACACAGCCATGTCACTACCTTTGTTCACGTACTTGCAAATATATTTTATAGATTTTACGGAATGGCAATATTCAACATTTATGTGTGCTTTGAATGTTTTTGAGAGTACCGGAGAAAACGGAACAACCCAACGATTATCAACTTCAATTTCCAGCTGATTCACTTTGACTATTGTTGACCTTCCGTTGTCATCAGTGGATCGCCGGCGATAAAGTGGATAACCATCATTTCCACTAATAGTTTCTACTATTAATTGTTTTGGAAAGCGTTTTGAACATTTTCCATCAACCATACACGGAGAATTTGGATTTAATATTCCACAGGGACCATGAATCATATTTTTTGTAACAATTTCATGTAACAATGGATCTTTATCATTATCGGGAATTTCCGCAGATATCACATTGTCAATTTCATTCGGTTGTATCCTCTCTACCAACCAAATGAGGATGTGTGCATGTGGCAATCCGCGTTTTTGCCACTCAACTGAATACATGCAACAGCGCGTCTCGCCGAATACGCGATGCTTAACAATGAAGTCCATGAGTGAATTTAACTTTCTTTTGAACACCCTTGCGGTAATGTCGTGGCGATCAATGGGTGATTGGCCAAGAAATAATTCTTGTCGAATTTCTGCCCACTGTGGATTGCATGTGAACGTTATGAACAAATCTGGCGTGCCATAATGACGTACATACGACATGGCACCCTGAGCGTATTCATGCATGTGTCGTGGACTTCCGACGTATGTTGCTGGGAGAATAGTTGTTCTACCTACATTCTGTGCATTTCCATCAGCATTGATAGCATCCCGTAGATGAATGTATTCTTCAGAACGCAGTTTTGCTTGGTTCAATCTGATAAATGTCAATCGCTCAGTTTCAACTTTCACGTACATATCCACAGCATACTGGTGGAAAAGACGCCGACATTTTAAAATATGATTGTCCTCATTTTCCCGAACCATCAGTCTGTATGAATAATAATTCATTGAACTAACTTTTTTGTTAGTTTCGGAACCTGTAACTGGATTTATCATCTTCATTGAAAAATGATATCCATCTTCACCTTGCCAAAATAAGATAGGATATTGTAGCGCATCATATGATCGATGTGTTTCGGACACACGCTGCAGTTGATTGCTACGCCGATGTAAAACAATATCTCGGTTTTCTAAATTTTCACCCACGACGACAATAGCGACTTCGTCAATTGTTGGCGCATTAAAACGTCTCGCGTGTTGTCCTGCAGGCGTCTTATCAGCTTTAATGACAATTTTGTGATTTTCAGACGGCATGTGGTCCAAAGCGGTCGTGAATAATGCAACCAATTCGTTATGTTGTTGAAAAAATGTTTGGAGTTGCTCCACAATTGGTCTTCTCACCGAATTATTTTGTGCACAACGCTGATCGACTTGTCTTGCTGAATCGCCCATAAAATAAATTTGCAAGAATTTGTAGTCACTATTTGGCGTTGGCAATAAGGAACCTGTTAAATGATATATTTGACCCTGAATCTTGAAAGTTGGCATAAAGTTTTCTTGAATAACTTTTGTTGCACCAAATGACGTCATTTGAAAACAATTGTTGTATTGCTGAATATTAGTCAAAAAATGTTTAGAATCTGGCCCATTTCCGGAAACCAATGAATGTAATGGTTCTGGTGGCGGTACTAATGGCGTCAATTTGACTTGACCGCTCGCGCAACACAATCCAGGAGCTTCATTTTTAAACTTAAATGCCTTGCAATATTGGCATACAACGTTCATTGGTCCAATAGCAACGATTTGCTGTGAACTGTAGTCGATTTCTACGTTATAATTGAATGCAGCTCTATAGGGGTTAAACGCAACATTTCTATGTTGTTGATTTCGATTCCACCGATTCCGTTCAACTTCATTACGCGCTTCGTGTTGTTCGTCAGTTTGACTTTCTCTTGTATATCTTTGACTCGCAGCATTGCGAGTTCTGCGACTTAAGTTTGTACGTCTAATTGCTGGCATTTTCAAAAACGAAAATTCAACTGTAAATCAAAGAAAACTATTGTATTCTTATAAATATCACTTGTTATGTTAGTAACGGTCATGTTATTCTATTAAAACTTACCAAAAACTTTTAATATAAGACGTAATGACTCTGAACTAATCGTGATGTACACTAAGAAATTCAGTTTTCTTACATCCTTTTTATGGGAAATAATGTATTTTTCTATCAATAAAATAACTTCGATCGACGCTTCAGTTTTTTTACATTCTCTTTGATGATATTTAGCACGCATTCTGTCAATTCTGTGTCAAATGTCATAATGTTACATTAAAAAAGTTTACATTGTCCAAAGCGCTAAAGTTAAATTAGATTTTCTAATTTTCCGCGCATTTTTTTAAATATTTTCTTTCATAAGAACCTTCTCCTGACAATAACAAATACAACAAAAAAGAAAAAAGTGAAATCGGTCCAGCCGTTCACGCGTGATGGCGTGACCAAGGGAAATAGGGATTCATTTTTATATATATAGATTACTATTACTTAGCAGTGGTGTAGCAGGAATTCTTAACTGTACCTTTGATTCTTTTTGGCTTACACAGATAAAAAGTAATAATAAAATAACAGGAATGGAATTGCAGCCCATGTTTCATGCACTGAAAAGCACCTTTTTTTGTGGGTGGTAAATCATCAAATGACATTTCCAGCTCTGGGCGGAGCGAAAGCATGTCAGGCTTTTACTGAATAAAACCTACCTGTGTTCCTTCAGTTGCCCATATGCCAGGGCCACGGTATCTCTTTCAAACAAGGCTCGCAACCCTGGCAGCTGAAAAGCACCCTAATTGCATAACACATTATTGATCACAGTTTGAATCATTTTGAAGGATCTACATCCATTACCACATAATGTACAAAAAATTTGTCTGCTCAACAATGTAAATAAATTAATGTTGTTTAACTGTCAAAAACCCATTCTTACTGTTACTTTGTTATGCAATCAGGCCGCACAGTGCAGTGTTTATCTAAAGGAGTACAGACACATCAGTGGCAAATAATGAAATTCTTCCTCATGGGCATTAAGTTTGCCTTTTTTATCATTACTGGTATCAACTTGCTCCTTTAATATGGTGATGATTAAAATATATTTTCAAAAGAGGGACAAACAAATCTTACCATATCCACAGTCAACCCCTCCTGCTTAGCATAGTCTTCTATTAACAGATCCAAATCAACATCGTCTTGGTTCATACTGTCTTCATATGTAACCAAACCTCTTGCAAAGTGTGTACTATCTGATTGTACTGTGAGCAGTAAAGGCTTGCCATCTTCTAGTGGATTTGTTAGTATCCATAACGGTACAGCTTCCTCTGTAGATACATGGTTGCGGTTCTTGTTGTACAGGTTGGCTATTTCTCTGAAATATTTGAAATTAGAATTGTTATTTAGTTCTTTATTTTGATACATTTTCCAGCCAAGAATATGGAATTCAAATTTAAAATATCTGGTTGACCGTTGTATTTTTTGGTAAATATATTTTGGTTTATGTTCAAGTTGATTATCGATAAAGTTGGTAATTAAAAACACGAATAAAACGACATTTTATAAAAATGAATCCTAGCTAGATCGATTTATCGCCCCCGAAACCCCTTGCATACAAAATTTCATGAAAATCGTTGGCGCCGTTTCCGAGATTCAGATTATATATACATACATATATACAAGAATTGCTTTTTTAAAGGTATAAGATAAAGGGGTGCATAAGATGTGATAGACATGATACTGGCTGATTTATTTACGTCAGTATAAGTTCCCTATAAAGCTGTTTCTAACACCTCAGAGTAAATAGGAACATCATTTTAAAACAGGTTCTTAGACAACAAAACATCTAATATTAATGTAAGAAGGAAAAAGTAAAAGTAGCTATAGATAATTCAACACTAACAATTTATTTTCCTTTTTATAAAATCAAAATCAAAAGTCATTTATTTAAACTAGGCTGAGAGTCAGCAATTATTGAATGTCAAATATGTAAGTATAGTGTTACATACCATACATAACATGGCATATTACATCATGCCTTATTTCCTCCAAGAGTTGGGCAGAGGTGTATCCTGTACTATAGTATACCCACATTTATCCGGTTATGTTAAAGTCCCATGTAATAGGGGATGAGCTTATTGCCATTAACGGGACACAAATTCAGACTCTAGGCTGCTACTGAGAACTTACAAATAAAAAAACTCAATAACACTTTGCCCGACCTGAGAAGGTAATACGTAGAACAGGCTGGTGTCTGCAACTCCACGTCTGAGCGCATATTTTGGGTACAGCCCGATCAGGGAATTGAACCCAGGACCTCACACTCAGCAGTAGCATTTGGAACCACACAACGAACAAGGCAGTCAGCGTCACATATTATCAAGAATTAAAAACTATTTACTACCTTGCTGTATCTAGTGAAATAGGACCATGTGTAGCTTCCTCCTTAGTCCATAGCTGTGGGTCATCAGTAACCATTGTGTCATCGAAAACTGTGTGGAGACTTAGATCCAGCTTCAGTGGAGATCCCGTCAACTCTAATTCTTCTGTAATTTAGTTTAGTAAGGTTTTAAACAATAGTAAATATAAGACAATAGGCATTAATAAAAATTGTTAGAACAATTTAATGTACGTCTGAGTTCTTTGGTATGGATGATGAATTTACTAATACTCTGACAAACAATATTCAGTTGGTATTATTCATGAAAATGACGAAAGCCAAAAGTATTAAAGAGATTATGTAGGTACTACTAAATAAAAGAAATACTAAGAAAGGTTTAAGCAGCGAAACTGTATTTCATCTTCATAAAGTACTGAAGATGATTTAAGAACTAACGCCATGACTAAATTACTCAAATAGTATTGTTTAATTTGTCAAGTATTAAGGTCAAAATGTGAACAAAGTAAACAAAATAATAGTGTTACTTACCAGGCTCATTTTTATTACTTTTTCCAGTTGTTTCCGTAACATAAGAAGGTTGTTTCGTCTGTAAGTAAAAACAGTTACAATTTATACGTAAATTCAAGTTTCTATATTTAAAATGACTGAAATAAACAAATATTTACCTTGTTACAGACTAACATCACATCTCTGTTACTTTTTGTGTACATTTCTATGTAACTTGGACTCTTTTGTTTTTCAACATAATGCGTTGAATAGTTCTCTAACACGGGTTTAATTAAATGATCCATTTTATAGGAGTTATGGAGTTATTCAATATTTTAAAAATAAATTAAATTTACAGAATCCGTTGCGACCGTCCTCCAATTTGAATTAGGAATAAATTGACGTTTTTTATGACTTGACATTTTTTTTTTTTTGGTTCTTTTCGTCCCTCTTTGGGACAGGCAAAGGGAGCTGAGCCCATACAGCCAATTATGACTTGACAGTGACATTGGCATCTTTTTTTTTTTTAATTTATTCCTGACCATGGATACATGTCCTTCAGTCGTAATCATTAAACATACTACTCTTATTCTCAGCTAAGTACATCTGAGAGGCGATGAAATTATCTCATTAATAACAACAAAATATTAGTTAAATATCTCAATAAAAATACATAAAACAATAACAAGTTCATCAAAAGTGTTTACCGCTCATACGAGCTAAGTATGTAACATCTGAGAGGCGATGAAATTATCTAATTAATAACAACAAAATATTAGTTAAACATAAAAAAAACCATCTAATGAACCCCGAAACAATTAAATTTTTTCTACAGTATTCAGTAAATATCTAAATAATGAATTGAAATAAACTGTGTTGGAAAGTAATTCCTGAACGTGGCGGGGAACACATAAAAGAGTTTTGTTCTGCTATATCACTAATTTCACTGACAAGTAACAGTCTTTTTAATACAGTTGCTCAAAAAGTGGTGTATTGCAGGGACGTATAGCGTTCGGGATGTGGGCTATTCACGGGCTATTACATACTAGTGCTTTTTTTTTACCTTTCCCGAACTCGTGCGTTCTCTTTCCCAACTGTCAAAATAATGTCTATTAAAAAGAAAAACCAACCATGAAGTTTTTACTAAAGAGTTTTTGTGATTCATACAAATACGTATATTTCTAAAAAGAAGCTACTAATTTATTTCAATATCAGATTTAATGATTTAATTGAATGAGTTAGGTTAGGTTTCATTCATTTCATTTCATCTCATTAAATTTCATTTTCATTTCATATCAATAAAAAAAATCTACTGAAGACTAAGCTGTATGGATAGTTCCCTTTGCCTACCAAAATGGGTGAAAAAAAAAAAACTCTGCTTATATTATACGGTTGGCGCCATTTTCCAGAAATTTTCTTTGCGAGTTTAGTTGTTTGTTGCACAAAATGAGTAATTTCGACCCTATTTTTTTTTAATTAACACCACCGGAACTCAGTATAAATGCACAAAATGCTTCGGAGAACATTTTACCGGAAAAGTCAAAAAGTCGTTACATATCTACATACGACGAATTTATTGCGTGGAGAGAAGAGAAAAAAGCAAATAGTTTTATTAAATTGCTTCATTTTTTCGCAACTGTATTAAAAATAGTCGTTCAGTACACCTGCGGAACCGTCATTGCAACTTGTTCCGACTGTCAACCCTCGCCTTCGGCTGCGCCTCGGCTCGGGTAGACCATGGTCTAAAAAACAAGGTCTGGCATTCCGAGAGTGACACATGCTTACGTCACTATCCAGTTGCCACTTTATTGCAACAAAATACGAAATTATGGAAACATTATCAGTCACCATTCAGTTAAAAAAAATACATAAAACATTTAAATTGTGTCTAGCCTAGCAAATGAAACAATTCATTACGTATACCAACATAATTGTTATTTAAAACCACAATGTTTTATCTTATTCGCACAGGTAATAAATGTGATTAGGGAGTTATTACCAACCACTACTGGTAACACAGGAACGGGTTATCTCATTGACATTCCGCCATTTTGTTGTGTATCGCTATTCTTGTTTTATACGTATGCCTGTCTCGCTCAGTGACAGTGTAAACAATGATTCCCAAAGTAATCAGTAATCCCTAGAATCCACTACTAATATTAGGAATACTGAAGTAAATTTTATTTATGGTAGGTACACACGTCTACATATTAAGCAATAAATTTCCAGTATAAGCTGACCTCTCATTGTACGGATATCATATATAATGCGGGATCAGCTTATACTAAAAGTATCTAGTTTGATAATATTTAGCCGTGTGTACCTTTGTTCTCATAAATAGACTACCGAACCTTGGCTCACGCAGGTGAAGCCACAGGCAATGGCTAGCAGGAATGTAATAATTAGGTCAATGTTTTATATATGTTGAATTTCCCCAAACTGTAAAGTTTGAGAACCATTGATAGCGATGATGACGTAGTCTTGTGTCACCCACGTGACCAATGTGTTCTCGGAATGCCATACCTGGCGAAGTATATTATTATACCATGGGGTAGACATTTGTCGGAACTCTTTGCAATGACAGCCTTTCCGCACTTGTAATGAAATATACTATTGCATGGCGAACGATTCACAGTCTAACGTGTTTTATATCCGCATTTTCTTCAGAACAATAGGTACATTTGCTTTCACTGATGAATCTTAGCTTCAATGTCTTCAGTAATTACTTTAAAATATGTATTTATGTTTTTGTTGTATTCTCTTCCGTTTCATCTTCACATTCTTCATCTTCAAAGTTTTCGTGTGATTCGTTCTCAATTAGTAGCAAATCATAGATCTCGTCGTGGAATAAAGCAGCTGTTTCAATGTTAACATTTTCGTAGAAATCTGAACTGTTAACATCAATTTCTTCAACATTATTTGGTTTTTCATCCATATCTTGAATTATATTAATAAATATAAAATTATTGAAAACTTTTTGTATCTTTCCCGCCAATCACCATTTTCCTTCCCATTGGCATCTTTGATCTTGGTGCTGCCAAAGTTGATTTGTAATATTCATTAAAATTATGTTAAGATTATTATTTTTTGCATGCCATCGTTCACTTTATGTATCAAATTACTTATTTTATTTATAATTATTTCCATTTACAAAATTCTGATTAATGGTTAACCAGTCCTTTGCTCACTTGGCAATTTATCTTCACAGTGTTTCTAAAATTTTAACCTAGATGGCGTTAGAATTTCCAGTTTTTATGAATGAGAATAAAATTGAGAACTGTTAGCTGAATGACTATTGGTCATGTTGGTATTATCTTCATGCGTAGTTCCTTGTGGTCAAAGAGATTTAATGTCTTTGCTTGTGGTGTAAGTACTAAGAGTAATACCTATTCTGCATTTTAAAATCGGGGTAGTAGGTGATAGGTATCTAGTCGCCGATGGAAAAAACTATTAGGTATTTACAGTAGACGCTTTTTTTTTTTTTTTTTTTTCAGGATGGGAAATCATCAAATGACTTCTCCCGCTCTGGGCGGAGCGGGAGGGCGTGTCAGACTTTTACTGACTAAAACCCACCCGTGTTCCATCAGTTGCCCATGTGCCAGGGTCACGGTATCTCTTTCGAACAATCACGCGACCCCGGCAGACAGTAGACCCTTAAATCACAAAAGAAACATGTTTTGGTAAATTTTTGTAATACCCTATTGTTATGGGATGACTGATATTAGATTTCTATGATGTTGATGTTGTCAACGTCAAGGTATCCACTTGAAAACCAGGGGTACCAAACTTACATTTGATATTTTTGGAACAAAATTTTTGAATGACCTCTTGTGCAAAACGATTGTTTGAAGTTTGAAATTTACCTGGGATACTACCCGCACTCGAGTCATCGTAAAAGAAACCTTACTGACCGGATAAAATTACATTAAACCGTTCAAGTAGCTGCCCACGCATCATCACTTTGACACGACTTTAAAATGAAACCACTTCGGTGAAGAGCGTGCTTGGTGCTAGTAGAGTAATCGAGTGCTGATAGCAATAGATTTAAAATCGCTAATCTCTCAAGTGGTGATACATTAGTCATTCTAGATCGGCGATCAACCACAGGATGGATTAATTGCTCGTAGAACCGTTTGAGTGGACGGCTTTGAAAGAGTATCAATGCGTGACTTTGTAACGTGATGTTTTAGGGTTCTTTAACGTTTTTTGGTATTGGAAATTGGGTATTTTTGTTTGTTATGGTTGATGGGTCATGAGCTTAGTAGGTAGAGGTATTTGGTACAGCTACATTACATACGTAGCAAAAGTAATACATAACAAAACATCACACCTATGATCTCCGAAGGGTTAAGCAGAGGTGTAGGTTCCTATAGGCTAGATACACCCACATTTCGCCAGTTATTGTTAAGCCCGATGTTTAACGAAGAGAGAGAGTCTATTGTCATCAACTGGGCACAAATCCAGACTCCCGGCTGCTATTTAGAAAATTCCTTATGGAAATCTATATATTAATACGTGAAGCGAAAACTTTGGATCCCTTTTTACGAAAATTGGGCGGACGGAGGAGCGAAATTTCGCACACATATAGTTTATACAGAGAAGAAGTGACGAATGCTAATATTTTTTTGAAATTATGCGTTAAAATACATTATTTTCAATAAATAACACGTTACACACACTACTGTTCATTACCGTGTATCTAATACACACATGCATAGATATTCTTTTGTTTATGGTCCAAATCTGTCTTTATTATTTTGTGCAGTGTTACCAACACCCAGAAATATTTACCCCTAAAGCTTAAGTTAAAAACCCCTAAAATTGCCACAATTACTAAAAAAAATCCGGTAAAAAATTATAGTGAAAATAACCAACGAATGTTCAGTAATCGGCACACGGTAGTAATATTTGTCTATATTTATTACGCGACATTTGTTAATCATTCACTCTGCATTCTTAGTATCGAGGAACCGTACTAGAAGTCGCTAATACTTTTATTGTAATCAAAAACACAATGAGAAATGTAAGATGGCAAAAAATCCCTAAGAATACCCCTAAAAATGGAACGCCCCTAAAAAATCTCAATCCTCTTATTTACCCCCTAAATTTGGGAAAACCCCTAAGTTGGTAAGCCTGATATTGTGTCTATAGTCTTACTGAATGTCAAGTATAACCATGGGTAATAAATTAATTTTATAGATATATAACCTATTTCATTTTTTAAATCTATGATCATATCGAGAATATTTGTCTTTAATATTATTTGTATTAGCGACGATAGGAATTTGGTTTAGATCTATGAGAAATATTTTTTGTGGTTTTATGGGTAGTGTCAAGTATGGCGTTAGTAAGTTTCTCATACAAAACTTAGTGTCGTGTGCAAACTGTAGAGGTTGTATGCCTCACGATTGTACAGGCTGGTTATAATTATGACATTTTGAACTGTCATAATTAATTAAAAATAATAGCCCGGGAAAATTCTATAAAAACAGGGCTTCTGTGATAATTCATTCCATATCCAGTTAAGAAGTATGAAGAAAATAAAAAAGAGAGTCCTGAAGAAGTATTCTTTACTCATTACACCTACTTCCTGGTCCTGGCCATCACCATCCCGCCAGCGAACCCTCTCCACAGTAGTACAGCGTCAACAATTTGTCTATAGGTCTATAGTGTTACTGAAAGTCAAATATAACCATATTATTTTTTTATATTTATTATTATCTATATTTTTTCATTTAATAATGTATTTCTATTCAAATGAAGTACGGTCGAATTTCGACCAATGGGCGATCACTAGTTCCAATAAATCTTTGCCCGACCAGAAAAAAGTTATAGTAGGTAGGCAGAGTTATTGTTGTCTCAAGGAGGCAAATACATTCTAGGTTATATAGGTACGTATTACATATTATCATAAGATAGATAAATTCAAGCATAAGTACTTATTAAATTAGAGCTAGTATTAAACCGAGTTAATCCTTACTAACTTTTTAAAACTTTTATTATGTAAGAAACACACTATTTAAAAAAAATTGTAAAATCTTTATTTTATGTATTTTTCCATGCAGCAGGCAAGCCAGGAATTTGTCATAGAAAAGCAATAGGTAAGTAGGCAACAAAATTTGATTAATACTTGTTATATTTTAAATTATTAATAAATAAAAATGGAACATATAGTGATGATGAAGTTATTACTTGAAATGCTGCGATCCTGTGCAAAAGTATCAATTTACTCTGTTGCCGACTTTACCAACGTTGATTCGCACCCTAAACGTAGATATTCTACGTTATCATTCACTAATGTAGCTATGTAGGTAGATATTTGACTTTACTACCCACATATCTATGAAATACCGCTATAGATGACGTAGCCAAATGTTCCTAGAACCGCACCTGAAAAATATGGCTTGATGCGTAAATAATCCAACTACTTATATGATAAACATGGAAGTTTGTATGTTAGTTACTGAACAGCACAAAAACGGCTGATTCGATTTGGGTGAAAGGAGAATGCCCAATCGAATCTGAAATGAAGACATCTGTAGGAGAACCAAGGTAACCGACATAGCCCGAAGAATTCCCAAACTTAAGTGACAGCGAGCAGGGCACATTGCTCGTAGAACAGATGGCCGATGGGGCCGGAAGGTTCTGGAGTGACGACCGCGTAAAACTATAAGATGGACCGATGACTTGGTGAAGGCCGTAGGAATCCGCTGGATGCGAAAAGCACAGAAACGGTCGAAGTGGCGGTGCTCGAGGGAGGCCATGCTGGACAGCATTGGACGTCTTTCAGCTGCAATGATGATGATGATGATTATGATGGTGAGAATGCCAATAAAACCCACAGCGGCGATAAAAAATACTTCTATGTACGGTAGTAGGGCTTAGGTACATGGTAAATAGCAAATATGAAATTAGTTTCTCTCAAAATAATGAAGAAGCGACGACGGCATGTATTAAAATAAAGAGTTTCCTGTGATTAAAAAAAAAAGAAGTAAGTAGTGAACTATGTGGTTATATTCCACATATTCTACTATCCACTATAATAAAGACACGAAAGTCGGTTAAGCAGTGAGAGCTAATAACATCTATTTCAGCAAAACAGCGACGACTGCAATTAGGGACTTTAAAATCACAGCAGCCCTCATTAATATATAATTATATACCTACAAAGACAGGGGGCTTCATGCATAAAAAAAGTCGGTCGTCGTACGTTGGGAAGTTGTAATCAGCATATTGCATCTCTCCTATGCTAGGTATGAAGACAAATACAACGACCAACTAGTTTTCTAGATTTTAAATTGATCACGATAATATGCAACAGCATTGTATTTTTTGTGTAATATATCTCAATAATGGCGATATTTTTTTAAAGAAGATATTTATTATCTACAATTATTGCCATTTTATCCCACAAAAGTTATGATTTCATCGATCCTGAGTTTTCGGACATACGAGTACCTACGCTTTTGGGCATTCCCCTTTACCACACATTTAAAATACTGTTATTCGGTAAAAACATGGCTTAGTGACAGTTAAAAATTTAAGTTAAACTATTTTCTGCATTTATCATATCTCTTCAGTCCAATTCTTAACTTTACGCAGATAAAGTCGTAAGCAGGGTCGCTAGTTATAAATATGGTAGGTTTTCAGCTTCACTGCTAATTTAGGATTAAATATAAGACCTAACGGAACCCCGTATTATAGGCTTAGCTCCGATTTTTTTAATCATCAGGCAATGCGTAATAAATTACAGATAATAATTGAATATTAGGCTATGGGGGGATATGTTTAGTAGGTTACAAGAAAATAAGAACAAATGGGAAATAGTACATTATAAACAAGTGTAACAATTAAAGTTCACGTGTTATATTAATACGACCTGTTTCTACACTACTGCAAGAAAAAAACATCAACATAATATTTGTGAAACATGACTAGCCGATTTTTTCCTGTGCTGGGTTTGATTCCCGAGCCAGCTTACCCTCTGTTACCTGGGACTTAAACATAACTGGTGAAACGTGGGTGTACTATGTGTGAACCTCTGTCTAACTCCTCGGGGAATATAAGCGTGATGTCATGGAATATATCATCATTTTAGCCAAAAGACGTCCACTTCTAGACATAGGCTTCCCCCAAGTTATGGAAAATACTTATTGTTTGCATTATGCACCTTAACTTGCATTCCGAGGCAAGGAGGTGTCTCAATTTGTTCCCCTTCGATTGACCTTGGAGATCTGGGATAGTTGTGCGAAAGACATTTCCGCGACCCCACTTGCTCGAAAAGACATTTCCGTGAATGGGCTTTTGCGCGAATGAACATTGACGCGAAAGACACTTTCGCGAAGGATACTTACGCGAATTAACTTGCGTAAAAGGACAGTACAATAAGGTGTCAAAGGTGATGGTCCTTGTTTTTTTTTGGACACCTCGTTGTACTGTTTGCTTCCAGCCTGTCATTAACATGAACATAACTGTCGAATTGTGGGTGAACTACCACCCCTACTCAACCATTTGAAAGAATACAGGCGAGATGTTTTTCAAGTTTCTCGCACAACTGCCACTTGCGTCAAAACGCAAGTTGATTCGCGTATGTCTTTCGGGTAAAAATCCATTCTAGGAAAAATCTATTGCGCTTGTGTAAGTGACTTGGTACCCCTATGCGGCTGTTATTATTTTGCCAGGAGCCTCTATTACTATGAATATATGCCTGCGTTCGATATCTACCTACCTTTAATCACGTAAATATTTATCCAGCCAGTTTTTAATTTATTCGATCAACTGCTGTCCGTGGGATCGCTTGCATGAAACTTCTGAATCGAGTTTCCCCAAGGGTTACCTACCTAAAGTCAAATCTATTTAAGCCTTACTTTCCGTAGTATAATCGTATTACAATTTACCTAATCAAGTTTATATGGTTTTCGGTTCCGATGATTCCGGAGCTTTTACGAAGAAATGTTGTTTTTAATTTGTTTAAAAGTTACCTGTAGGTATAACTGTCACACTGGCTGAATGAGAATAAGGTCGCTTTTCAGGCTGTGTCTAAAATATTCCACATCTCTCTCTCTGTGCTGCTTTTTCACACTAATTTGTCATGAATTCCTAAATAACATGTACGTACTCACGACGTGACTCAAAATCAAAAGTCATTTATTCAAATTAGGTTGAGGATCAGCACTTTTCGAACGTCAAAATTACAAAATACAGTCCCCCAAAACGCCCATCCGTCACCACTTCCTAGTGCTTTAACTGGGAAGAAGAAGTGACCAACAAACTCCCCAGCAGCACAGCCCAAGTAGCACAGAACTGCATTATAAATTGTCACTTAATGCCCACAGCGGTAATTTAAGCATTTATAAAGACTTATTAGTATTCACCTGGGCTGCAACAGTTGTTTCGAAAAAAACGTGGCCAAATATAACGCTTTTTTCTGTACCGCAATTCTATTAAGCACCACAAACACGCCACAAAGTCACTGTTATTGAGCGCTTAGTAGTGCAGTACCCTATCAGCTGTAAGTTTTCTGAATAATAGCCCACACGTTTACTATACAACCGTTGCATTTTAAGAGAGAACATATATCACCCACTATAACATAATCAGTTACTTTGTGAAGTTATTTAACAAAAAATTAATGCTTTATGCTGCATACAGATTCACTTTTCCCCTATAAGTCAGGTGTTACCATACGCTCGAATAACAGCATGTATCCAAGTGTCGGCATGCGCGAATGGAATATTGGACGCGACGGGTTCCGTATGTTATATTTATAAATAAATAAATAAAATGAAATTAATTTATTTCAGACATAACCCATTGTTTAGTACCGAACGATTTGTTTACTCTATGCGCCTATGTTTCTAAACGAGTAACAGAGCGACATCTCACTTGACAATTTGACGTTGACACTTGACAGCTCTCTTAATTTTGCCGCTAAAAGAGGCCCGTCGCGTTTTGAGTTCCGCGACGCTTTTGTTGAAATCAATCTCTTAACCGGTCGTTTTTGGTGGACAATGGACCATGACCCAGTTGTTTGAGTTAATAACCCCTATCTTGGTGTAATAACACGGGTTTTGGACATATTTTGGATAAATAGTTTGAAGGTCAAACCAAAGTGACGCTATTGTGAATGAGTGATTTGAAGACCGCATGCTGTGACCTCCTCCGGCCTAATTGGAAGCGGAATCTAACCTGAAGAATACTCGTAACGTCACGACACGATACACATACACTCACTTACACACAGAACTCCAGGTTGGCACCAGAGCAGTGTCCTTCAACCATGAGGTAAGTGCCTTTGTTTGTATATTGTACCTTGTACTTGTATTGTCTGCTCCGCGTACGGCGGACAGTACGCTAGCCACTCTTGTCTCTAGAGCCCCACGATTATAACTCTTCCACTGCGCACTTGAAATCGTATTGTACGGGGTCTAGTCTGGCAGCGTACATTTTGGTAGCAGAGCGTGGTTTTAACCTACAAAACCACCAAATTGGTAATTTTACAGTAGGCTAATTACTTGGCAGTCTCTATAAGGGAAGTAGTAATTCGCTGTAAATATTTGTTATCGGTAATTAATTGTTTGTTTGAAATAATTTGGAATTTATTGAGTCGAGTAACTCATATTGCCGGGGGTCAACCAGGTTTGCATATATGCTTCAGAGTTGGTTAGATTGAGCTATGCTATAACCTCTTGTTGTTGTTATTTGACCTCTGTTGTATTGAATGTCAGGAAGACATTAAAATATTGAGTTTGTACCATTGATATGGTTATTTGTGAAAATTAATATTTGAAAAATTATTGGCATTTTTTAGTATTACCATTGTTTTGAGTTGGAATAAAGGATTATTATTGTTGTACCATTAACAAAGTGGTTTGTGAACTTAACATTTGGAATTGGATTGGAATTTGAATATTTGAATTGAATTGTGAAATAGAATTTTGAACGTTGATATTGGTTTGAATTAAAATAAAACTTTATTTTTGTTAATTAAATTAGAACCAGTTATTTATTGTTTGAACTTTGTTACTTAATTATTTTGTTTGGTATATTGAATTGTATTGTTTGTGCAATGGCATACAAAGCGGTGAGAGAGGCAATCAGTGGATTGACCACACAGCTGCGGTGGTTCGCTTCAGCTGCAGCGACCGCTGAGCGCCAGGATCTTGAGGGGATCACTCTTGCTCGGTTCGAGCAGTTGAACTTGAGACTCGGCAACGTTGATGCTCTGCTCACCCGCTACAACCAGTACATTTGTGAAGTGGATTTGGAAGTGCTGGATCAGGCAGCACGTGACAAGGTCCTTGCTGACTACGACCAGATCTTGGACCTGGGGGATGTCATTGGTCAACGTGCTCGGGAAATATTGGAGAGCCGGACACCTGTCCAGGTCAAACCGGAGACCTCGGTTGTTTCAGGTCCCGGACTATTGAGTAGACTGCCTACCTTGGAACTGCCACACTTTAACGGTCGCTTGGACCAGTGGTTAAGTTTCCAAAACCTGTTTGAAAGTTTGGTTGATGCACGCTCGGACCTCAGACCCGCCCAAAAGTTGGCCTATTTGTTGTCTGTCCTGGAAGGTGAGGCCCGAGCCTTGGTGCAGCATCTGTCTTTGACTGACTCAGCCTACCCTACCGCTGTGGAGCTACTCACCCGGCGGTACCAAAATAAACGTTGTTTGGCTGACGTTCACATTGAATTGATTTTGGGGTTACCGGTCATTACTGGATTGTCAGCATTGCGTACTGACCTGTTGAACCCGTTGGTGGCAGCGACCAACGCTTTAAAGCAATTGGACTTGCCGGTAGACCAATGGTCTTACCTTTTGGTGCACGTTGTGCTGCAACGGCTTCCTGCCGATTTGAGGGCTCGTTTCGAGCAAAAGTATGGTGGGGATAGTGTCACACATCTCCCCCCATTTGATGACCTCGTCCAATTTTTGGAGGATGAGTGTCGGTTTGTGGACAACTCTGGCGTTGCCACTGAGTCATGCCAGCCGTCTTCCCGGCCACGAGACCAGGGACGGATTAGGGCTCGCGGGCCTGTTGATGGTCGCCCCGCCGCTCGTTTTGCTGGCACCCAGAGTCGTCCTGGTTGTGAGTTTTGTAGGGACACGGGGCATGGCATGGCAACTTGCGCGGCCTTTTTGAAGTTGCACGTGAGTGCCCGCCGCCGAATTGCCAATGCACGCCGCATGTGCTTCTCTTGTTTGGGGGCTCACTTCCATCGGGACTGCCCCAACCCCCGCCCTTGTAGAATTTGTGGGGGGTCCCATTTGGACATATTGTGCGCTAACGCGAACCACGCTGGCAGACCAGCCTCTGATGAAGGTTCGCGCACGGGGGGGTACCATGGAGTTGGTCACCGGGCTTCTGCCTCGCCGGTTCAGAACCGGGGAGAGGCCCGCAATTTTGAGCGCCACACTCCACCCCCCGCGCAAGTTGATCGGGAGCCGCGCGACCGCCATTTGCTCTCCCCGCGTAAAGGCGATTACGCAATTGTTGCTAGGCACCGCTGGCCAGACCAGCACCGCCTTCCCTCCCCTCCTTTGGCGGAACGTCCCCGGTTGGAGTCACGCCCCCCGCCATTCAGGCCTCCGGTGGGATATGCCCTTCCAGCGATGGCGCGTGGCTCGGGACACCGCGCGGACGAGGAATTTGAATTGCATCCTCGTCGGGAAAGACTTGGGTCTGGGTGTGGCGATCGGTCGCCGCCCAGGCATTGTTAGGACATTGGCGCCTGCCCCGCTAAGGTACCCCTCAGATTGACACGGTTTGTTGCCAACGGCATCGGTCAGGTCTGGGGGCCCACGGGGGACTCTGTTGTGGTCCGTGCCATTTTGGACATGGGAGCCCAGGGTTGCCTTTTGTCTATTGTTTTGTTGTTTTGTTTGTATTGTTTTGTTGTTTTGTTTGTATTGTTTTGGGCAAAATTGTTTTCTTGAGCGCCTTTGGACTGCGGGACTTGGTTGGGACGAGCCACTTCGGGAAACCCTGTTGGAAGATTGGCTCCAATTTGTATCCGCACTCCCTGCAGTCAACGAGGTCGTGTTACCCCGCGCTATCCTCCCCCCTGGGAGCTACACTGCTACCCTTGTTTGTGATGCGTCTTCGCACGGTTATGCAGCTGTTGTTTGTCTGCGCACCGTTTGCGCAACAGGCCAGGTGAATTTGTCACTGGTCTTGGTCAAGAGCAAGGTGGCCCCCCTCCGGACGGCACTGACCATCCCTAAGTTGAATTGTCAGGGGCGGCGCGTCTTGTGCGTCTATTGAACCACGTTGCTCACACTTTGGGTGGAACTGTGGACATTCGGGCTTCTTACGCCTGGACGGACAGTCAAATTGCTTTGTGTTGGTTGAAGACGTCCGTCCACTCTTTGGAGGTCTTTGTTGCGTACCGAGTGTCCCAGATTCAAAATTTTGATACGCCTTTGATTTGGAGGCCCTTGCCTGGAGATTTGAACCCAGGCGCCGTGGCCTCACGTAGGTGCATGGCACCCCGCCTGTTTGCTTACCCCCTATGGTGGGGACCAGACTGGCTGACTCATCCCGAGGATGATTGGCCTCGATCGCCAGTCTTGATGTCGGGTCCTTTGCCCGGGCTCAAGGTGCTCGCTGTTGGAACAAAGGACCCTGAGTTTGTTGAGTCGATTTGGCTCCCTCGACAAATTGTTGGATTGTTTTTCTGTTGTTGAATTGTTGGTGACTGATCGTCACATTAAGAACTCGCATGCCGGTTGCAATGCGCTGTTGGCCATTCTGCAGCGAGAGTTTTGGATATTGTCGGGAGCCATTAGTAAATTGAACCCCTTTTTGGACGATACGGGTCTTTGTTGTTTGGTTGTTGACGGTTGAGGCACTTAGCCTTCCTTATGGGGCCCGTCACCCCCTTTTGTTGCCTAAGGAGGGCCGTTTGGTTGTTATTGTTGTTTGGTTGTTTTCGTTGTTTGTTGTTGTTTGACCCGCCAGCCTGCCCCCATTGGGGGGGTATTTTTGAGGCCGCGGTGAAAGCGGCACAGGGACTCTGGCGCAGATTGTTGGGAGACACCGTTCTCACCTTTAAGGAGTTAGCTACGGTATTTTGCCGCATTGAAGCTGTGTTGAACTCGCGTCCATTGTGCCCGCTGTCTTCGGACCTGAACGTCTTGGAGGCCCTGACCCCGGGCCATTTTTTGATTTGACAGCCACTTGTCGCCCTGCCGGAGCACCCTTTTGTCGATGTGAGCCAAAATTGGCTATCGCGGTTTCAGTTGGTGCAGCAGCCCGCTCAGAGTTTTGGAAGCGTTGGAGCTTGGAGTATTTGCACATCCTCCAGCAGCGCGTCAGGTGGACTGATAAAACGCAACCTTGTCGGGATTGCCAAGTGATTAGCGGACGGGAAGGCCCGTCCGGGGGGGGTAGATGTTTAGTACCGAACGATTTGTTTACTCTATGCGCCTATGTTTCTAAACGAGTAACAGAGCGACATCTCACTTGACAATTTGACGTTGACACTTGACAGCTCTCTTAATTTTGCCGCTAAAAGAGGCCCGTCGCGTTTTGAGTTCCGCGACGCTTTTGTTGAAATCAATCTCTTAACCGGTCGTTTTTGGTGGACAATGGACCATGACCCAGTTGTTTGAGTTAATAACCCCTATCTTGGTGTAATAACACGGGTTTTGGACATATTTTGGATAAATAGTTTGAAGGTCAAACCAAAGTGACGCTATTGTGAATGAGTGATTTGAAGACCGCATGCTGTGACCTCCTCCGGCCTAATTGGAAGCGGAATCTAACCTGAAGAATACTCGTAACGTCACGACACGATACACATACACTCACTTACACACAGAACTCCAGGTTGGCACCAGAGCAGTGTCCTTCAACCATGAGGTAAGTGCCTTTGTTTGTATATTGTACCTTGTACTTGTATTGTCTGCTCCGCGTACGGCGGACAGTACGCTAGCCACTCTTGTCTCTAGAGCCCCACGATTATAACTCTTCCACTGCGCACTTGAAATCGTATTGTACGGGGTCTAGTCTGGCAGCGTACACCCATGTTACAAAAATTAAGATAAAAGTAACAAATTCATCAACAAAATAAAATATATTGGGCCAATTGAAAAGTCCCTGGTCTGACACACAGATGGCGGTGCTAGTATTAAATCCATATTATTTTTAGTTAGTACCAACCTTCAAACGATACGTGTCAAAATTTGACAGCAGTCCGATCATTAGTTTTTGAGATATTGCGTTGTGAGTGTAGCTACTTTTGTTATTTGAAAAAAAGATGGAAAAAAAAGAATTTCGTGTGCTAATAAAATATTGCTTTTTGAAGGGAAAAAATACAGTTGAAGCAAAATCTTGGCTTAATGAAGAGTTTCCGGGGTCTGCACCAGGAAAATCAACCATCATTGATTGGTATGCTAAGTTTAAACGTGGTGAAATGAGCACCGAAGACGGTGAACGCAGTGGACGCCCAAAAGAGGCTGTCACCGACGAAAACATCAAAAAAGTTCACAAAATAATTTTGAATGACCGTAAAGTGAAGTTGAGCGAGATAACAGACATTGTGAAGATATCATCTGAACGTGTACATCATATCATTCACGAATATTTGTACATGAGAAAGCTGTGTGCAAAATGGGTGCCACGCGAGCTCAAAATCGATCAAAAGCAACAACGTATTAATGATTCTGAGCAGTGTTTGAAGCTGTTCAAGCGCAATAAACCTGATTTTTTGCATCGATATGTGACAATGTATGAAACATGGCTCCATCATTTTACTCCGGAGTCCAATCGACAGTCAGCTGAGTGGACTGTACACGATGAACCGAATCCTAAGCGAGGAAAAACACAACAGTCAGCTGGCAAAGTTATGGCATCAGTATTCTGGGATGCGCAAGGTATAATATTTATTGATTACCTCCAAAAGGGCCAGACCATCAACAGCGATTATTATATAGCGTTATTGGATCGTTAAAAAGGATGAAATCGTTAAAAAACAGCCCCATTTGAAGAAGAAAAAACTGCTGTTTCATCAAGACAATGCACCGTGTCACAAATCAATGAAAACAATGGCAAAATTGCATGAATTGGGCTTCGAATTGCTTCCGCATCCATCGTATTCGCCAGACCTGGCCCCCAGCGACTTTTTCCTGTTTTCAGACCTCAAAAGAATGCTCGCTGGAAAGAAATTTAGCGCCAATGAAGAAGTAATCGCCGAAACTGGGGCCTATTTTGAAGCAAAAGACAAATCGTACTACAAAAATGGTATCGAAAAGTTGGAAGATCGCTATAATCGCTGTATCGCCCTCGAAGGCAACTATGTTGAATAATAAAATCGAATTTTGCCAAAAAAATGTGTTCTACTATGGTAGACCGGGGACTTTTCAATTGGCCTTATGTCACATAGTTGAAATAAAATAAAATGTCAAATTTACGTCTGATTTAAATTAAAGTAACAATAAATAATAATTGCACATATTAACAAAACAATACAAAAAAACCTTTATAAATAGAGGTCAGTGTGTTTGGTGACATTAGGCTGAATAGGTACTCCCTGCTACAAAAATCTTCTTATAACCTATACATTTTCGGAACTAATATGGTTGCCACAAAATTAATATTGTTGTTTTATAATGTTTCTGGTACTTTCCTAAAAATGAAGAAGATTTATTAATTTCGAGACTTTTTAAGATTCCAGATTTCGACAATTTTTCTCAGAGGTAGTCAGTTAGGAAATACCGGTAGATACAGATAGCATCTAAAAAACAACGTAATTTTCTAATGTTTATTTAATTTTCCCTTTTTTAAAGTACAATTTAGGGTGTACCACCCTGGTCCAGGCCTTGAATTTTCATCTTTTTATAATTTCAAGGAGTATAGTATATAGAATTTCTTTAGTTTTCCACGATGCAGGAACGACTGTTAGATCGACAACACCTCTATCTATAGTCTGAACTCTTTTGAAAGGCTTGTTCTGTAAAAAACAAGAAAAATATACTTATTATAATAGAAGTATCAGATTCTTAAAATAACAACACTACCTATACAGTTTTTGAGGAAAAAATAACCACAAGATAAAAAAACCTAAACTTAACGTAACATATAATTATTTATAAAAATTACCTACAGACACAAACACAGAGGACATACTTTACTACCTACCAAAATAGCAGTAACTAAGTCGATCGCAACTTATTCACATTAATTCGCAACCCTAAATTTAAATGATATTGTTCATCTATCGTAGAATACGAAAGCGTCTTAACTTGTAACGACCAACCCAGTTGCGATTTGGCGATAAACTGATGAAGTGATGATCTATGTAAATAAATAATGCGACAACGTCGCCACCGCGCCGCCGCGCCGCCGGCGTGTGAACGATCGCGTTGCATGCAGCATGTTGCAGATCATGTTTCATAAAAAATACTTTTCGCGCCGCATAAATGCTGTGCGTATGGCATGTCAGTTTTAATTTCATGTGGAAGTAATTAAATTATTAGGCCAAAAAAATACATTATTTTTAGATAGGTACCTACTAATTTATAGGTATTTCGTCACATATTCAATAAATCAATAACTTATGTATTATACATTTAATTTAATTATAATCTCAGCTACTTAAATTACAATTTTAATTCAGTACTTATCGTCGAATAACAACTAAAAAAGGGAACAAAATGGCTTTGAAAGAACCACGGCGGAACCCTAAAAGCTTGGATCCATAAAGGTAGTTACCTAGGTAACTGACGCAAATGTGAACCATTACTACTCTCCTCATCGATCCGTGTCTGATTTGTATTTCACAAGTGCTAAACTATTTTACCCTTGGCTGAATTGCAGGTCACATGTGAACATCCGTATAGACCTTAGCATTACATTAAGATTAAAACTGTTCACTTGCCATCCGCCATATTCACAGCGTTACTGTGTATAATTATAAAATTTTATCTTTTAATTTTTGTTTATTTTAGAGGATATCAATTGTAATTAATTTGGATTACAAATTATTTACACGAAAACAGTTTTATTTTTGTTTTCCTTGTACAAAAACGAACATATATTTATTTTATTTTCATTCTAATTTTGTTGCTTTTCTTTTAGTATTTAGTGGTATTCCGAGGGCGCGTGAAAATTTTGAACTAAATATGTATGGTATTTGACAGTAAAGTTACGTTCCCAATAAGATTTTAAATATAATAGGAAAAAATCAAAGTTTTACTTACTTACCTTTATTTTATGTATGTATATTCTCACAAATGGCACCTGAGATCTTGCACACAACGATACAATTCATGTCAGTTCATGTTTTACAATTTGACAGTTCATATTAAAGAAAAATAAATAATATTAAGTTATTGCGTTCCACAATTTCGCTCAGTGTGTAATTTCAACTGTATAAAAGTAGACACAATGTACACATTCGTCTTCCTTGCTGTATGTACACGTGCCTCATTAATCAGGCAATATTCAGCTCTTTAAGTGACTGTTATTCACATAAATGCTACTATAATGCTGTTATAATTCAATTATTTGTCAATTGAAATTCTTATACAGCTATGTGCTGAATAATTTGTGCCCAAATTAGAGTTATATCCTCTGAGGATGCGCGGCTGTCTACGCTATTATTCAGCAACTAATGCATTCACTGTGCACTGTTAAAATGCTGTCATACAGCACTTTTGTGCTACTTGGGAGCTGTCTGTCCAGTTAGAAGAACTTGATTCTATACAATAGTATATAGTATGCGAGGCGGAATTTCAGCCCGAGCCGAAGGCGAGGGCGTAATTGAGCCGAGCATGTTATAACCAATACACACGTATATCGTACGACGTTTTTTAACACATTTGCGAGGAAACAGAAAAAAAAATATGTAAAAGAGTATGTACAGTAGGTAGATCAATACATAAAATAAGGAGGCAAAACTGACTTTTGTTGCCAGGTACTGCGAACCATGACGTTTTTCGTATTACCTTCGTCGGTGAACCATGCTTTCTGTAGACAGTTATATCGTTCAAGGGTAATTCGATATACCGTACGGGATTCATCTGGAGAGTCCCGTACGGTATATCGAATTACCCTTGAACGATATAACTGTCTACAGAAAGCATGGTTCACCGACGAACGGTAATACGAAAAAACTATTAGTCGATACCATTATTTAGCGACAGCACGTTTCGCCGAATAACGCTACATAGAATGAAAAGTTGGCCGATACCATGATTTGCCGATGTCATAGTTCGCCGGAACACGCTTGAACTAAATAATCCTTTACCGATAGCAATTTGCATCGAAAGCACCTTTTCTTACACCGCCGATCCAAAATAATTGTCTTTGGTTTCTCGCTCATATAATTTTGACAGACATCGATTAAATTACATTAACTGCTATTTCCATGCGTTTATAGTAGTAATTCAATAAAAATAAATGTAAAGAAAATAATAAAACAGCAAATTTGATTATTTTTATAATTAATACGGTAAATAACAAAAATAAAGGTTGCAAACTGCGCAATCATAAGAAACATGATAGAAAACAATCAATTTTGAAAAAAAAACTGCCAGTTATGTGTAATATTAATGATTTTTGATGATGTGAGCTAGCCCGCCTAAGAAAGTTTCTATGCTCATCTCACTCTTTTGGGACAAGTGCTTTTCTAGTCTCTTTTCATATTCAATCTGCGACGGACGACGACGCTTTGGCATTGGCTCAGATGCAGTGATGCGCTCGATTTCGCAGTCGGTATATTTTTGTTCTTTAGCAAACTCCTTGATAGTGTTGAAGATATTCCACTTCTTGCGATTTAAAAGTGTGTTCCACCTGTTATGCCATGATTCCAGAGCATTTTGTGTTTTTGGAATAGAATAAGTACGATTACACACTGACCACATATCTGGTGGGAACAATGGTGGATTTTTGCTCAGAATTAACTTCGTCCCTGGGCCAGATTTTGTTGTAAATACTCCAGATACATAATACTTATTGAACCATTGTGTCAATCCTACGGCTTCAGCTGGCAATACTAAGTTTTTTACTTGCTCGAAGGCCTCCGGTATCTCTTCTGGTTCTAAAAATGCTGAAGCAAATAAATGTCTGATTTTAGTGCAAATACGAAATCAGTACCATAGCGCTTTGCCAACCCTTCCGCCTGTACATGCCGCCAAAGGCTTTGCGTGAGATGAAATAGACACCGTCTGTGTGCACAGTTTGGAAATTGTTTTTTCACAGCATTTATCACCGCAATTTCAAAATCAGTCAGTATGTTTTCTGGAGACAAATGAGTATTAAAGGTATTGACCCCATACCTTTTTAATATTTCAAATAATATTATGTAGCAGGTTTCAGTCTTGTGCGATAATAGGGCAAACACTAATGGTAAAAATTTGCTTGTGCCCCGTTCAGTTCCAACTAAAACATGTATTGAATATACTTGAGTAAATGGATTCGGGCATGTCGAAAATGTTCCGTCCATTACCCAGCATTGTGCACTCATTAGTCGTTTAAAATTTTCTTTAGTACAAAATACGACTGCGCTCTCACCTTCATTCGTATAGTGACCGATTAAAAACTGTTGTTGGTCAAGGTCACAAAGACAGTCTGGTACTTTGAATTCATCAATTGTTTTTGGAATCGATGGCTCGCCTTTACTTCTAATGCGCTGAACAATCATTCTTGCTGCTGCTTTGCTAGGCAATTGAGCAGCACTCGTAGTTGGCACATCTTGCAAGCAGCGATTAACAATTTGTGACGGAGAGTCCATTGAATTGTTTGCAATTTCTTTTATCTTTGCATTAAAACTCATCTGTAACCGCTTTTCTGGCTCTGGCAGATGCCCATGTCCATTGTTTTGATTTAAAATCGAATGATTATTTGTGCAAAATATTGTTGTCACAGTAGCACCACAACCTTTAGAACTTTTCAGCGTACATCTCCAGTAATATTTGTCGTCCAATCTTTTGTTGAGGTGATATGAATATCCATCTACAATAAGTACACTAGCACCGCGTTTTGATTTCACTATATTACAAGCACTCATTTTCAAATTAATTGACTGATCGTAACAACAACGAAAATAAACGGGAACGTAGTTTTGATTCAAGTCACTATTATGTATTTTATGCTCAAGTCGGAAATAATCTATAGGTACCCACATATTTGCAACAATACACTGACCAGCGAGAATATTTACCATTTTTACAATGTGGCCAACGTAATAATGAGCATCATCTAATTTGTTTTCGTAAGCAGTTGTACATATATCAATTGTTAATGAATTATTAAGATAAACGCATGGAAATAGCAGTTAATGCAATTTAATCGATGTCTGTCAAAATTGTATGAGCGAGAAACTAAAGACAATTATTTTGGATCGGCGGTGTAAGAAAAGGTGCTTTCGATGCAAATTGCTATCGGTAAAGGATTATTTAGTTCAAGCGTGTTCCGGCGAACCATGACATCGGCAAATCATGGTATCGGCCAACCATTCATTCTATGTAGCGTAATTCGACGAAACGTGCTGTCGCTAAATAATGGTATCGACTAATAGTTTTTTCTTATTACCTTCGTCGGTGAACCATGCTTTCTGTAGACAGTTATATCGTTCAAGGGTAATTCGATATACCGTACGGGATTCCTATCTGGAGCATCTTTTAGAAACTTTTCGACGTCATTTGATGACAGTAGGTACCTTAGATTTTTTCTTTATAAAACCATCAGAGCGTCTCTTTAAAAATGCAATGAGATTTGAATATAAATTAATATCGACACAATTTTTCATCTTGAGGGTACTTTTCAGCATAGAATATGTTGTCCACAACGAGCTAGGCTTATATTTACTAGCTAGTTCATTAAAATACGCCAAAACTACATTTTCGGAAAATGACTTGGCATTTTTCATGTTTTTCCACTTCAATAAATTTTCATACGTGGTTATGTATCTGTCCTTGGATATTGACGGCAGCAAGCTGTCGCATGCGGTTCGCGCTTCTGTTAGTATATCCGGTGGAGTTGAAGTAATATATTGCTCATCTTCATTATTGAAAGTTGTCATTTTTATATATTCACAATACAAGTACAAAGAAAAGAGAAAAATGGCGCGAGGATTATTTTCTACCGTGGCTGCGTGAAAATGTTTGCAAAGACGCTAGAGCATGCAGCCAAGTTACCGAATAAATTGTTTTTTTTTTAATTTTAAATAAACTCAATCTGTGATTGCACACTGTTGCTTTCCCGCCATTTTAACAGCACGCCAGCGCTGCCTACTGAATGGCGCCGCGCGGCGATTAGCTCGAAATTTGAATGGCAACAGCGCGCTGCTCACTAGCTGGAGTCGTGCGGCGGCGATCAGTTCCATATTTGAAATGGCAAATAATACTGTTATAGAATTTGTATGGACTATAACTTAACTATTTGCTTTGGTAACACACGCGTTTTTTATGACCCGCTTTACATATTTAAAACCGGTGGAATTATATCAGCTTTACGAGCAAGGGTGTTAAAAAAAAGCATTACATTAAATGAGTTGCTATATGACTATTCTAGTCCACCTGTCCCGTTGCATTCAACAAATATATCCTTTCCACACGTTTGCAATCACCACAATCAGATAACTAATATTAAATAAATAAACGTAGAACACTAATAAACTTACAACAAAATGAGCGTTAATTAATAATTATATCCTGAAGACCACGCTTCGCCGCTTGCTAGGCCATGCAGATTAGTTTGCATTACCGTATCTAGTTTCTACCCACATTGCAACTAATAATGATGAGCATGCATGATTGAATTAACGATATTACAGTTTATCGGAAGCAATCTAAATATAAATTGGGTAAACAAGTACAGGTATATAGGCAAAGATTTAAACCGTAAGATTTACCTTCACCGTATTTTATAGCGCGAAAAAATGACCATACCAGTTGATAATGAATTTCATTACAATCAAGACAAGTCTCTTCGGTAAGTGTATGTCAGTGGTGTGAAAACGAAACATGAATACCACCATACTTTGAAGCTGCAGGGCGAACCTACTACTTATGACTTCCCTAAAACAGGAGCGACCCCTTTTTTTCTAGCCTGTGGCTACCTTAATAAATTAAGGCCCACAACCAGGGCTTAAAAAACTAAAACTGAAGCAACTACACGCTAAGGGCGTCTTCTGTGGGATTCAGACGTCGGCTTAGGACGTCGTTGGAATAGGCAGCAAGGGATAGATCGGCTGATAGAAGGGCTGGATCGAAATGAAGGCGCGCCGTGACCATGCGATGCGACTTTTATAGAACAATTTAGGTATATAAAACTACATGGAAATTGATCTACTAGAGTCGCGTTACGCTATCACGTTTCGCCGGTCACTGGGAGCCCTTAAATCTTCACCTACAGTATTTACACCTACTGAAGATAGAAACGTTACATTTGAAATAGATTTTCTTTAGAGGGTACAATATACAGTTTAGGGAGGATACCTAATGTAGCCTGGGAAATTCAATTTACAGATCAGTGTCATATTGGCGACCGTTAAACAAGGCTTTACAGAATAAAACTATATTAATCTGTAGGTATATTAATACGTAAAGCAACAACTTTTTACCGCTTTTCCGAAAATTACGCGGATGGAGGAGTATGAAAATTGGTACGGTTAAAGATTTTATGGAGGAATGCAGAAAACGATTCTATACTAATATTCTAGGTAAAGCTGAAGAGTTTGTTTGTTTGTATGCTTGTTTTTTTGGTTGAACGCGCTAATCTCAAGAAGTGCTGGTCCGAATTGAAAAATTATTAACCCCCGACGCAAAAAGAGGGGTGTTATAAGTTTGACGTGTCTGTCTGTCTGTCTGTCTGTGTATCTGTCTGTCTGTGGCATCATAGCTCCCGAACGGATGAAGCAATTTCAATAAAAAAAAATGTATTACAGGTGACTTATGTGCGAGTGTTCTTAGATATGTTTGATGAAAATCGGTCGAGCCGTTTAAAAGTTGTGGGGGAGAAAGTGGGGAAGGGTAACCGAATGTCAGCAAATATACTCGACTGGGGTCTCAAATGAAAGCGCACTGAAAGAGAATATTGATGAATTAATCGAGAGTGTTCTTAGCTTCGTTTGATTCTACATTATAATAAGTATGTACCTATAAAAAGTATAAAATAAAACTTAAATTAAAAAATTTAAAAAACCCCCGACACAAAAACCTAATTTCCCTTTAAAAAGTAAAAATAATAAAAAAAAACTCAATCTTAAAGTACCTAAGTATGTATAAATAATTCAAAAAAAAATACGTCACGTTGGAGGACCGCTACGCGAAGGCAGACGTTGGCGGTCGTATCCTAAATGCAATATTGTGAAGTAATTTTATAAAAGTTTTCTTTTCTTCATTATTTAGGTAATAGACTATTTGCAAATAAATTGTTTGGTCTGGAGCGGTCCCAAACGCGACGTATTTTTTTTGTAATTATTAATTTTTGTGTTGGATAGCCTATTTATTGAAAAAAGCTATAGGCTATATAACATCACGCTACGATCAAAAGGGGCGGATCAGCAATGAAAAATGGATGAAAACTGGCAGGTAACTCGATGCGACGGCAAGGGTCAGGGGAGCAAAAATTTTACGCGTACGAAGTTAGGCAGAAGCTAGTATTATATAAAATAATGCATTAGAAATAAACTTAAAATTTAAAAGAATAATGTTCGAGTTTCGACTACTGGTCGACTATTAGTAATTAATATGTGCAGCAAAGGAGAGCACTGCCAGAGTCGCGAGATTCGTTCGAAAGAGATACCGTGGCATTGACATATGGGCAGCAGAAGGAACACGGGTTGGTTTTAGTCAGTAAAAGTCTGACACGCCCTTCCGCTTCACCCTAGAGCGAGAGATGTCATTTGATGATTTCCCACCAAAAAAAAAGCAAACGAGAGCAGTGTAGGCCCAGTGGTATCGGCCCCGACTTACGAGTTGTAGGTCGTGGGTTCCCACCCAGGCAAGCGTTTTACTAAAAAATGTTAATCATGTGTAAATCATTTCAACATAACTGCTCTCAAAACGGTGAAGAAAAACAACGAGAGGAAACTGGCATGTCACATAAACAAAAATTCGAAGACATGCATCTACCAACCTGAACTGGGCCTGCGTGGTAAATTACGGCCCACTCACACACCAAGACGAGGCCTGTGTCCCAGCAGTGGGAAAAATACAGGTAGGGCAATTATGATGGGAAGCAACTTTTTACCCCCTTTTTACGTCATTTATGATGATTATTATCGGACGGAAGAGAATCAAAGGCACAGTTAAAGTTTATAGGAAGAAGGAGTGCAGAAGGCTAATCTGTACTAAAATATTATAAAGTTGAAGAGTTTGTTTGTTTGTTTGGTTGAACGCGCTAATCTCAGGAACTACTGGTCTGAATTGATTTTTTTTGTGTTGGGTAGTTTATTTATTAAGAAAGGCTATAGGTTATAACATCACGCTAAGATCAAAAGGAGTGGAGCAGCAACGAAAAATGGATGAAAACTGGCAGGCAATTCGATGTGACGGGAAGGGCTTTTTTTTGGATGGGAAATCATCAAATGACTTCTCCCGCTCTGGGCGAAGCGGGAGGGCAGACTTTTACTGACTAAAACCTACCCGTGTTCCTTCAGTTACCCACGGTATCTCGTTTGAACAATCTCGCGACCCTGGCAGACGGGAAGGGTCAGGGGAGTAAAAATTTGACGCAGACGAAGTCGTGGGCATAAGCTATATTTGTATATACAGGGGGTCACCCTTATTAGTTACTTCTTATTAAAATCATCAATACAACCCTCTAAGTTCCTTAAATCCCATTGAATGAATTTTTCATGAATTTTGTCGGCTATCCCGCGCTATTCTCCGCATATGGTGCTTCCCCCTTATAAGAGTGTTTTGAAACTTTCTATGAGAGAATAGTTTGCAACGGGGTTATAATTAATTAGCAACAAACTTACATGCATGGTTCCGATTTCATTTTCTCATAAGTTAGTTCGTTGCGTACCTTTTTTAATACTTGTTCACCTATACATAGTTGTTGGTACTTTATATGCTTACTTTCCATCCCAAAAATTACCATACACAAAGTTTCAGCCATTTTCATGCAAATCTTAGCAAATAACTTGACTGTTTGATGGCGTTCCTCTCATTTTCCTAACACAATATGCAGTCTAAGGAGCACTTAATATAAGGTGAATCCTTTTACTCTGATTAAATAGAACACCGTCAGATTTTATTATGTTCGGACAAGGGAACGGCATATGGAATTGGGTGATTCTTTTGTTCATGTAAATAGAAGAAGTTCGACAATTGTTAGCTACATATCGGTAGATGGTGGTAGGTTGTAACGTCATTGCTTGCCTTGTCTGCAAAGATATAGCTTTCCTTATTTCTTTGATTGTCCCTTTTAGTAAGGAGGGCTGGCTTGTTTGTAACCGACTTTAAAGAGAAGGAGGTTCTCAGGTCATCATGTTTATTTTTGCGTATACGTCATATATATTTTAGTCTTTTGCCACTGACATCGGAAATTAAAGTTATTTTTCACCTTGTAGTCTTTTTTTCGGAAGGTGGTTGTTTTTGGCCAAAGAATCAGCACTGTCATACAACGTGGAAATACTGCCAGCCTTTTGGGCACTTTTTCTGTTGACAGCGATGCGGACGAATTGTTTGATACTCTGTGATTCTTTGCCTTCCTTTTTATAATTATACATGTACATATTATTATTTCATGTCTGTTAGCTGTCAGCTATCTGCCAGTGAAAGTCCCATAAAATTGTTACAGTCGTTTCGGAGATTCGGTCTGGAGCAAACAGAGATTGAAACAACATTAATTATAAACGGTTTTTTGTCATACCGTATATGCATTTAGTAAGGAGCTATGAACGTTGCTTGCCCAGTCTCCAGTAAGTTCTTTAGTCGCCTCTTACGACACACATGCGAAGAAATCGGGTGGTGCTATTCTTTATATCCGGCACCACACGGTACGTTGTTTGATAGAACATAAAAAAAAATTAAGTCTGTGGACTACATCAGGCTCTTAATGAACAAGGAACATCGCTTCTTCAAAAAAAGAACTAAACTTGTATGTGCTTGCAGCTTTTTAATAAAGGGTACCTGTTTATTAAAAGAACCTTTTCCTTACTAATTACATTGCTTCTGTATATTTTAAATATGTTACGTGGATGCAAAATAAAATTAATTGTCAGTGTAAAGAGACCAGAAGAGTGACTCACATCCTTTTTTATCACCTTTGTGAGACTAATATTTAAGGTTCACATTATGTAAACGAGGTACGTGATGGACGAAATTCAGGAGAGTTTTAAACAAGGAAATGGACTGAAAACATGTAAACGACTGTGTGAACCTTCAATTTTATATGTATTTATAAAATGTTGGTTAAAATATTTTTCTAGAAAATTACTTAATACAATTCTACTGTATGAGTGAGTATGAGATTTTGGGTTCGATTTCTAGGTAGGGCAAAGTGTTATTGGATTTTTCCATGTGGGATTTCTCAGTAGCAGCCTGGAGCCTGAATTTGTGCTTGGTTGATGTCAATAGGCTCCTTGCCTATGACATGGAAATTAAACATACCTGGTCAACTTTAAACATCAAAATTTCACCTTCGGTGAATACAAGCATCATGTTATGTATCGTTACATAAATAAGGGCTTGTACATAAAACTGCGATGCGATGCGATGCGAATTCGCAACGCAAAAAGTAGCGACACGAATTGCTGCGATGCGATTTCGTGCGGCAAGGCGTCCATTCCTTCGACGACCGTCAACCGTACTGGACGTATTTTGAAAACTAGGTCGTGACATGGATCGTAAAAAGAAGTGTGCACTTTTGTTATTGCTTAGGAGATACAGGCAAAAGAAACAAAGAAGATTTTGGGTTCATCCATTTATTACTATTATGAACGCCGATGGGAACTATTTTCATCGAAAATATGAAGTTTTGAAAACCAACGAAAAAAAATACTATTATATATTACTAGCTTCTGCCCGCGACTTCGTCCGCGTCAAATATTTGCTCCTCTGACCCTTCCCGTGGCATCGCAGCCAGTTTCTACTCCGCTCCTTTTGATCGTAGCGTGATGTTATATAGCCTATAGCCGTCCTCAATAAAAAGGCTACCAGCTCAAAAATAATTTTTCAATTCGAACCAGTAGTTCCTGAGATTAGCGCGTTCCACCCCCCCCCCCCCCATTCTAAGCAAGTGGGAAAATAGACAAAAAGTAGCCTATGACACTCTCCATCCCTTCAACTACTTGCACTTAAAAAATCACGTCTATTTGTCGCTCCGTTTTGCCGTGAAAGGGTCCGTTCACATAGACCGGCTCGGAGAGGAGAGCAGATTTTTATCACTTGAAAACAGAGTTTTTAGTAATTGTTGTAAGGTTTATTTTTTATTTTGTCGCTTGGTGTGAAATAATAAGAGGAGCTGATCGGCTCCGATCGCGTACTTTTCTCGCTCGCGCAGCCGATTGGCTCCGATTGCGTGCTCTTTCTTGCTCGCGCAGCCGATTTTTCCAAATATTTTTTGCCCATATTTGTCTCCGCTTGCGCTTTCGTTTGTTTTGTTCTGCTTCAAAAAATCTTGCTAACAAATATATTTCTTCATCGGAGCTATCTAAATTCATCTTCCGAACAGCACACGTTAACACCGAAAACAAAACTTGGACTGCATGGAATACTGGTACTGGCTTTGTAGTGTATCCACCCGGCTCCGAGCGCATCCGACTGGCTGCGAGTGCATCCGATCGGCTGCGAGCGCGTCCGACCAGCTGCGAGCGCATCCGACTGGCTCCGAGCGCATCCGCTTTCTGATCGCTTCCAGCCGGTCTATGTGAAATAGTTGGCGGCTCCGCTCCGATCAACTCCAAGCGTTACATACGATCCGGTTTGTGTGAAAAGAAAAACGCGCGCCGATACTCTCCAAGCCGGTCTGTGTGAGCGGACCCGACAAACAGACACACACACTTTCCCAATTATAATATTAGTATGGATACTAGCTTTTGCCCGCGGCTTCGGCCGCGTGGATGTCGGAAATTAACGCAGGTATTTTTTTTAAATTAAAGATTTTTTCTAAAACAAAAGTAGCCTAAGTTACTCCTTATTACATCAGCTACCTGCCAATAAAAGTCGCGTCAAAATCGGTCCAGCCATTTCAGAGATTAGCCAGAAGAAACAGACAGACAGACTGACAGAAAAAAGTTTAAAAAAAAATGATTTTTGGTGTAAATACCGTATTTACTTTCATATGCATTTAGTGAAAAGCTGTTAATTTGAAATTACAAACAGACACTTCAGTTTTATTTATTTGTATTGTATATTTTACTCTGTCAATTTTTTACATTAAAGTTTACGTCTTGTCCACACGCTGTCTCAGAGCTGACTGAAGTGTTGTCAACAAGTGTGACGTAAAATCGCAGGAATGCGCGATGCGAAACAATTCGCAATTTCTTGCGACGCGACGTGCGAGCTCGCAGGTTTTTGCACTGCGTCGTCGCATCGCAGTTTTATGTACAAGCCCTAAGGCGACGATGCTGTTGGTGACATTCTCAAACACAATATTAGGAGTATTATACTAGATTCTGTTTAAATCTATGAGATACTAAACAAGAAAATTAAAACCATTGTTGTGTAGTATTTCTGTGCAAGTGGGTTTTTTTTTGCTTTTATTTTAAAAAGTTATTTATTTTTCACATTTTAGTAAGGGTAGGGTACCGGGTAGGGTACCCTACACCAATTTGTATACCACTACTTGCTATGGAAACAAAAGCGACAAGAAGTATTACCATGTCCTCAAGATACATAAGATGGATTAAAAACGTACTATCGAAACTAACGCAAGATCTACTCAAGCAAAGTTGATAAAATTTATATGGCCACCTTTGAGGTATATCCTATTCATTAAAAATAATTTTCAAAACCAATCCACAATTACTATAGATATCGAGGAACATATATATAAGGTGTATCTATTCTTACACGAAATAATTTAAGAGATACACCTGTAGGTGGTAAAGAAGCTACAGCAATTAAAAAAAAGAATTTCTAAATGTATTTTTTTTAAATTAATATTTATAAATTATTTGACGCACATAAGATATACTGGCTCCTTATTTTTTACGGCCCGAGACACCGCGGCCATGCTCGTGCCGTCCGGTCACCGCCCTCGCAGCATCAGGCGGACTATTCATAGAATTTGGATTAAAGGTTTTATGCAAAACTTCTCAAGCAGTTTTAAAATTATAATAATTACGAAAATTCAAAAACGCTTAGATATAAATTTTCTTTTTGCTTCTATAGCTTCTTTACCACCTACAGGTGTACCTCTTAAAATATTTCGTGTATGAATAGATACACCTTATATACAAAAAAAACATACATACATCATATTTATTGAAGTCTGTTAATTATATAAAACCGAGCTTTTTTAATAGTGTGTCCGTAAGTTTAGCGTGAACACAATAACTTCTACGCCTTAATTAAATGCTTCAAGTTTGTTTAGGAGACGACACGTTCCAAATGTTATTCTTTCATTCGCTGTACAGCTCAGGTAGATTAAGAAAAATGAACTGTTTATCACAGGCATGGGTGCCGTACTCTTTGGTACATTACAAAACTGCGAAGCTTATTAAAGTATCGGGTCGTAATCTATCACGCGGGTCCAGTGCAGGATGGTAGATATGTCACTTACTTACTCGTTAATAATAGTTATTTGTTATACAAGAGTGCAAAGTTGCTTTTTAACCGCGTGCTCAATTTTCATGACCGAGCAAGCGAGTGATTCAAAAATTAGAATCCTGAGCGTTAGCGAGGGAATCAAAAGAGCACGAGGTGAAAAATCTTTGCACTCGAGTGCAACACGTAACTTTTCATCCCACCTCAGCGAGGAAATGACTAAATATGCAAAAAAAAGCATTTCAATCACAAGATACTTTTATTTCAGTTTAGGTATTAACATTTATTATGTACTACATTATGATAAGTAGGTAAGTATTACAGAATAATCTTTAAATTATTTCAAATAATACTTAGGTATAATTAAGAAAAATTGAAAGTAACGTTGCTACAGTTACTTAAGTCGAGTGTAATATTTTTGTTAGGTACTGTAAAGTTGGTGACGTGAAAAGTAAAATGGCGCGCGCAAAGCAAATTAAAAAAAAAGTATATCAAGAAGGTTCCGAGTCTAAGTTTTACAAATTAGAAAAAGGTTGAATGATAAATTCGGCACCATGGAGATAGAAGTAAATAGATTTAATGATGTTTTGAATTCACAAACTTAGTGCACACGATGTTCTAAATTCAATTTACTTTATCCTCTAGTGGATAAAAACGGCTTTTGCACTCAGGTATCGAAGGGCAAAAATACTCTTTCCGAGATGGGGGGATGAAAATATTTTTTTTAAACTGGATTTCCTTAAACTGTATACCTACAAAACATGACATAGATTATAATATGAGCTTTATGCACAGTTTATCAGCACTGAAAGTGGACACGCGATGAGAACGAACTACAAACAAGATACATCTAAGAACTAGAAAAAGCTTTTTATCTCGATATAGCTAAATCTATTGCTATTTGAATTCTTGTGACCATTTCAGACTTCGTCTTAACTTGTCAATGAAACCTATTTTGGTAAACCTAACTTTCGGGACGGGCAACAGCCATTTTGCAATTTCAAAACAAAGTTAAATTCAGTCGTTTCAGACATGCGAAAGTAAGTCTGTCTGTTAGTATCGTTTTCACGGAAAATCTAGATCGATTTTCCTGGTACTGTAAATGTTGTCTGGTAACGAAAAACTTACGTTGCACAGGCTACGATAAAATAACTTAAATTACAATAAAACTGTCAGGCTAATTTGAAGATAGAATAGAAAAAAAAAACAAAAGCCTGCAATTTTTTTTTATCGGATTCGATGTCTCTGATTCTTGATATTTTACTACCGACTTCCTAAATTTTTATTATTATTGACCATACTATCTTACAATATATACATAATTTAAAATCTAAGTAAAAAATATATACATGTATATACAATACAAAAATAAAAGATCATAAATCATCAAATTATTCGTCTGCATCTTTGTCAACAGGAAACGTGCCCAAAAGGCTGGCAGCATTGGCACGTTGTATGGCAATGCTAATTCTTTGACCAAAAAATAGGCCAGCCCTCTGGTCACGTGAAGAGTCGACTAGCCGCTTGGCAATGTCTCGGAATACTATGTGAGCACTCGGACCCCATGGCCCTAGAGTTTCAACCCCAAACGGCTCGAATATATAATTTCCAATTAGGTTAGAATATTTGCGCCGTTTGAGGTTTTCAGCACCTGCAGCAGCCGCTCCAGCACAGCCCGCCGTGCTGAGAAGATGGGATGGCGCAAGGATGTCGACACATGTTGCGTCCCACTCCAAAGGCTGACCTAGCTTCCAAGGCATTATGGTCATTCCGTCAGGTCTCTTCCCATCGTCGCGTGCCAAGCCATTGGGTTCTAGAACAGCTGGCACCCCGGCGGTGACAAGAGCACGACGGATGCTGTCATTGATGCTGGCGTGCCGTGCTATCCGGCCTGCGCTCCTACTGCAGGATAGGCCATGGTGTCAGAGGTAGTCGACACCTTCACCGCATTGGCAGCGATGCAGAGCCACGCAAGGAGCGCCCAGACGCAGGCATGTAGCAATCAAAAGTAATTTTACTTCCTAAATTAAAAGTAATTTTGCACGGCGTGGTGTTTTTTTTTTTGCAAGTCTGTGTATTTTTTACCTAACCTACATATATTTGAATACGTACCTTCATTTGCTAAATAAATAAGTAAAAGGAAATTGGTGTTGGATTAACTTTAATACTAAAGACCTGGATCGAATAAAGTAAAAGTAGGCAAATAAACTTACACTGCACATTGCGGGAACATCACAACAGGAACAATAATACTCACTTTAAAAATTACTAACTCGTTTATTTCTTAATAATCAATATTTATTCACTATCCACAGTACAATAAATTCGTTAAATACACTTAAGAAGCACTCAAGGGTTATGTCTCAACTCGACAAGAGCTGAAATCAGCATGCCAGTCCCCAATCCCCCCGAACATCTCCCCATCCATAATATTTTAAACGTTTCTTTCTTTAACATTACTTCCGGTCAAGCACGTGTTCAAATGTCGCCCGAAAGACAACTTTTAAATCAAATTAAATACTGCCATTCTTAAAACCCTTACACCCATAATATTTTAAATGTTATTTCCCATTACTTCCGGTCAAGTAAGTGTTCAAATATTACCAGAAAAACAACTTTTAAATCAAATTAAATACTGAAATTCTTAAAAACCTAACACCCATAATATTTAAGACGTTATTTTCTATTGCTTCCGGTCAAGTATGTGTTCAAATATTACCACAAAAACAACTTTTATATCAAATTAAATACTGAAATTCTTAAAAACCTAACATTGGTATAATATTATCAACATGCACTAAGAGGAAACAATTAGTAAAGTAATATTTAAGCTAACTCAAAAATTATAACCAAAACCCTATCAAATTTATACCCTTTCAAACGAAAGAAGAATTTTTCAAATTGGTTTGTAAATGACGGAGTTCAGAGGTAACAAATATAAAAAAAATCTCGGTTCTACCATTTACTATGGATTAATAAATAGTTCAACTTTTTTTAAGATGTTAAAAATAGGCGAGAGATAGAGCTAACAAACAGAAAGAAGAATATTAAAATGTACTCGTGGAAAGAATCTCTTGCAATACACTGAGAAAACTGACAATCATAAAAGAGGTGAATTCAGCTTAAAGTATGATGAATTCACTCAAAGGACGGAGCATAGTGATTCACCAAAAAGAACGATGATAATACTGATGTTGATGATAACAGTATTTAAGATGATGTGTCACCATGGATTTAGTTTTAGTTACCTACTATTTTTCGATGCCTTCCTCATATATCCAGTTATATCCTATTAGTTTTCCTACAATTTTTCGGTGACTTCCTCACATATTCAGTTATGTCATACAATTTTTCCAACTATTTTTCGGTGCCTTCCTTATATATCCAGTTATATCCTATTATTTTTCCTACTATTTTTCGGTGACTTCCTCACATATTCACTTATATCATACAATTTTTCCTACTATTTTTCGGTGCCTTCCTCATATATCCAGTTATATCCTATTATTTTTCCTACTATTTTTCGGTGACTTCTTCACATATTCAGTTATGTCATACAATTTTTCCTACTATTTTTCGGTGCCTTCCTCATATATCCAGTTATATCCTATTATTTTTCCTACTATTTTTCGGTAACCTCCTCGTATTTTAGGTTAGGTCCTCTTACTTTTCCTACTATTTCCTCATATCTCTGGTTATAGCCTATTATCTTACGGAGGTCGCCCTCAATAGGAGGATTGTGTTTTTTTATAAACCAATTAATATCTCTATAATACACCAGTGATTAGTTGTAGTTCTACTCATTCTCCATCAGTAGGACTACAACTAAATACTGGTGGATTACACAGAAATTGTTTGGATTATTAGAAATCACAATCCTCCTATAATTGAGGGCGCCACTGGACTTACATGATCCCCTTATTTTTAAGTATCCAATATTGGTTCTTTCCTTTTAAATATTATTAGGTGTGAGCTCAACATTAAAAAAAACTGAAGAACCCTAAACTTGAACCTTAAAAAAATGGAGAGTAAGTAAAAAAAATAGAAAAAAGTACCTTGGCAAGAATGGTAAGAAGGTGAAAAGGGATGTATGTATAAATTAAACAGAAAATTGAATGGTATTTTTATTTCCATAGTATGAATGAATAATTATTATATACTCTAAACATTTATATTCAGTATAAAAGAAGACTGTTTTGTTTAGAAACATCCTCGCCTTAATGATTACAGTATCTATTTGTCGGTCATTATAAAGAATCATTATATACATTATGTTCAATAATTCTAGTTTTTACAAATTAAAATAAAGGTTGAGACGAGTAGAAATTTAATTTACAAAAAATAACAAACTTTACATTAATGTACCTATAACTAAAACATTTTTGCCCTTAAGGTGATTGCTTCAGGGTAGCCGTTTTTTGCAATTTGCAGGCCAGTGCTAGGTTGTATGTTAATTAAATGTTGCACGCGGGTGTAAGTACATAAGTTGTACTACATACGTCTTACACCCGCGTCTAACATTTCAATCAAAACCTAGCACTGGCCTGCAAATTGCAAAAAACGTAAGAAAATTTGAATTTCGCGGGCTACCCTGACGCTTTCACCTTAAAGCTGCATACAATAAATTGGTTATATTATTATAGTAAATATCTATTTTCAAGTAAAGTGCTACTATAAACACTCCGATGAGACTAATCTATCCCTCATACAAATACTTTACTTTAAAATCTATTACTAAAGGTGAACGCACACTTTTCAGAGCCGAAGGAGGCGAAAGAATCGAATTTTAGAATTACTTGTATGAAATCCTATGGAACCTCGCACACTTACCGAATCGGACGAATAAGGTCGTACGATTCGGTGCGGATAAGTGTGCGAAGTTACATTGGACTTCATTTAAGTGATTCCTTCGCCTCCTTCGGCTCTGATAAGTGTGCGTTCACCTTAAACCAGCTATTGGTGCTGGCTCATACCATTACTTTATGCGGACACCGTTATCGGGCCGTCTTTATAGGATATCCTAAAGGGATATCCGATAAATACCGTAACTAAGGGTAGATTACTAGTTGAGCGCACTCTGCTATAAAAAAATAACTGCCCTTGGACTCTGCAGTGCCTCAAACTAGCAACGCCGCGTACGGTATAAGTACATAATTAATAATTATGTAAACGTTTCCAAAAAAAAATGATATTACTGGATTCAAAATAAAAACACCTTAAAAATGAGCAAACGAGTTAACTCGTTTGCGCATTTTCAAGGTATTATAGCAGCGACCGTAAGCCGTTAGAATACCTACAGAATTTTGAAATTTTTACTCTAGGTACCATCTACTTGTAATATATGACGTGTTACCTCGCATTAGAGTGAGCGTGTTAGGACACGGAGAAACGGCATTTTGGCAAGGAAAGCACAGATAATCATTACCACGTTTAACTTCATAAGAATTGTAATGAGAATTAAATTCAATAGTTTCAAACATACAGCAACGGAAAAAAACCTCTTCAGTATCTGTCACCAAAATTGCATCAATTTGGCCAAAAGTGGGTAAGAATTGTTCATCATCTATATCTACAGTAACAATAGAGTTCCGCTGCCATATAACACCAGCTATTGTAGCGGAAGTAACCGAATATTTGAGGACAACGCCAGTGCCGAGAGAAAACTTGACAGTGTCTCCTGAATTTAATGCAGATTTTTTTCCTAGTATTTTTGTTGTAGGTATTGTATTTTTCACAAACAAGTCATTGAGCATAAGTTGACATTTTATTGCTAGAGTCTTGCAAACATTGACTCGATTAAAAGATGATCTAGCCACTAACTTAGATACCCTGTGCTTGGCTTCAAAACGCATAGCCCACATGTTACGTACGGGGCCGAACTTCATTAGCATGGTAGGATAATGAGTCAGAAAATGAAACTTTGGCTGCAGGGGTGATTTTGTTAGCTCCGTGTACAATTGATTAAATTCTGCTATTATAACCCGGAGTTGAATATTGGTGTCACTGAAGACCCTATGACTTAATAACCTGTCGGTGATTTGCCGCAACATAATGTATAATTTCCATACTTTATTTTCTAAAGGAATGTAAAACCCGGCTATTAGGCTGAAGTATCTAATAAGGGTAAGCATTTCTGATGCTGAAGTTTTCAATTTTACTTTCGAACCTTGGACAACTAAACAATTACTTGGTTTTGAATTCCTATCTGGTCCATAATCAAATGAAATTATTCTTTGTTGCAATACTGAGATCTTTAAAAGACCTTCGGCAAGGAAGTGGTTTATGACAAAGGTCATTACATAACGAGCTACACCTTCTAATATATCATGCATTGGGTCTACTGCTACATTTTGAAATAAATCAAATCCTGTCACCTTAAGCCAACAGCATGATTCTTTAATGCCCGTGTTAGGTGTATCGTTTTCTTGCAATTGAGCGTGGTATGAAGTCATATTTCTAAGCAAGTTACTGTTTTCATATAGAGCAGTTTGCAAACCTTTCTTGTCAATGTTACAGATTCTGCAACACTTGTTAGCTGAAAAACTTTCAGTAAACCCGAGAATTGAATTCAGGCCTAAATTATCGCCAGTTATAGCAACAACCTTCAATTTTACGGTTCCTTTAAAAAACTTATTTTCTATAAAAATTCCTTTGTTTTGCAAGTAATTCAATTCCTCAATAACAGGGTCAAAAATAGCTTTGTTTCCATATTTAGTTTTGTCAGCAGAATGGCAAATAGCTAACAGCAAAATGTTATTCAACAATGAAAATAAATGTGGTGGGAGTGCTGGCAAGGAAACGTATACACCACCAAGCTTATGCACCCCAGCGTGGCTCCCCAAAGGATTTCCAATTTCAAAATCATCATAGTATACTACTAAAGGAAGAATAATGTCCGACGCCTGCGGTGTACACATTGCCAGCCATACAGATCCCTGCATTACATTTTCTAGACACATTGGCCTCATCGGATTTTCTTCACGGATTATTAAATTACCCCTTAGGTGGTTCAAATAATCCGTTACATCTTTCCAAATAGTGTCAATGGAAAAAAAATTCTTCAAAACCTGGCGAAGTTGAATTACTTGCATTGTACGTGGCTTGGTGTGTAATGTTAAAGTGTTACTCCTTTGTGAAATGTCAGGACAATAACCAACGATTACTTCATGTGGTGGTATAAAAGAACCTAATAAATTCAATTCTCGGAATCTCAAATATTCTGAACGAAACGGAAAAAAGATGCCCTTCAAAGCTGTGTTGAACTTATGAAGTCGTTTATTAATTCCGCTTCCAGACATGCTTTCCTCATCAGCTAGCACAGGGCCGAATACGGACATTAAAGACGGTGCGATATTGTCAAGAAGGGTTTGCAAATGACTAACCATAGCTTGTACAGACGATCGAGATACAGAGGGATTTACATAGAGCGTTGAAATAAATTTCAAAACTTCTTTATGAATAATACTATCAGCATTATCAAGGACTTCCGGTTCACTATCAGCTTCAATGTATATGTGCTCAGTTGCTACTTTGGTAGTCTCTGTTTCACACATAGGAACTACGCAAGCCTCGTTTGAGGTGGATGGCAAATAACGAGTGTTTACTTTATTCAAATGTTTTAAGTTAACATGTTTTCTAAATTGTCTAACGTCCGTGAAATACCGGTAGCATGCGTCTTCACCACATTTATAAACTCCAGTAATATCAATTTTTTCACATTCTTTCCTTATGTGGGTAATAAGTGAAGAAAACGTGGGAAAAGTCCTTTTACAACTGTGACACTTCATCTTAATTTAAATTGTGACTCCGAGAGTAACTAATATCTCCTTCACAGATTGTGACATACGATCGTACGATGTTTTGACTTTGTAAAAACCAATTTGGATAATAAGCCAAATGTTATAGCTTTCAGTAGGATATTTAGCCGCAGTAGCATGAAATATTTTAAAAGTCACATCAACAGCCTCAGTTAGTGTTGTGAACTTGTAAAACGTATTGTCACATACTGTGAAGGAGACACCTGACTGGCGGCACCAAATTATAAATGGTTGGAGGCTAATACCTAGGTTTTGAAGCTTTTGGCGACGCTCCTCAATTACCACTTGCACGTCTGCGTCATCATCCACGATGGTCACAAATCCATCCAATATCTCCGCTCGTGAAGCTTGCCAGTCTTTTCTAGATCGACGGGCAGGAGGAATATTAAAGAGACAGCCGAGTCGCAATATCGCTGCTATTAATTTTGTCTCCGGTTGTTCATCTGGAAAGAAAATAATAATAGTATATTTGACACAACACATCATCATTAACTGAGCAAATAGGGAAAAGTATCAGAACAAAATAAAATCTATCTATATAAGTAAAAATGAATTGCCGAAATGTGTGTCCGCCCGCCCGTTACTTCTGAACGACTGCACCATGTTAGATAATTTTTAAATTCTTTTTTGTCTATATATTTTATAACGGGTTCACCGACCCAGGGAGGTCGAGCACCTAGAACTATATAACAGAATCATTTCATTACCGTCACAAATTGCCAATGTATCAGCTATTTTTCGACGAAGAAACGAGTCCTTTGTGGTGTTAAGCTTCTGCTGAGCAGCTTTTAGTATGTTTTCCGATGAAGCATCCAAGGCGTCGAGGCTCCCGGATTTATCAGGGAACAGTGCTTCGTAGTCATGAGTCAGGAGTCGCCATCCATCACTTGACTTCAGGATAGGATACTTATTGAAGTACTCCTGTAATGTCCCTTCCTCGTAGTACAAGTACCGGAGGCGAGCTCGCACCGTCTCCCGCCACAGGGCACTGACCTCCTGCCACGGACCAGCTGAAGGACTTGACAGCTGCTCTAATGCTGACGCTACGTCCTCCACTTCACCTGCACACAAAAATTAAAACGATTAATAATTAGTACAATGACAATAACGGTTCTTAGATTCAGATATTTTGTAATTTGTAACGAAAATTTATACTAATTCAGATATTTTTCTCAATAATTTTGTTCTTGATAATTTAATTCAATCTGAAAACATAAAATTTCTTGAAAAGGAGTTACCTTCTTTAAGTCCGGTCAGGTCGATTCCAGCGAGTGGAGGGGTGTCTAGCCTAGGACTGGACTTGGAGCGAGAACGTGACTTGGGCTTTTCAATAAGGCCCAACGAAACTAAATGCTGCCGTCGAGCCCATCTGGCGGTGACTAACCAGCCAGAGATATTGCGCTTAGCCTGGTAAGCATCAGCCGGCAGGTACGGCGCGTAGTATAGGGGTGGTGACTCCTCTTTAAATAATCTGCCAATGTCGTAGGATAGAGCAAGCAGCTGCGAATCTGTCAGAAGTACCGGGTTTTCGGCCGTAATGAGCTTCTCCATAAGCAGCTTGCATAAACGCCCACGCACGTTTGAGGGTAAGGTGCCCGTTTTCTGCCCAATTGCTATTATTTGTTTTCCCTCGACTGATGAATTCAGTATGGTATTCACCTGAAACACAAATAGTATAAGTATGGCATTACAAACTAAATATGCAAGGTAAAAGTTAAAAAAAAATGTCACTAAAATGTTGAAAATACAGGTTCAATACCTACCTTCCATTCAGTATAATGATCAGTTGGAGTCGGTGCCAGTCTAGGCATCATGCATTTAGTTGTTAGTTATAGCTGTCACCAACTCCAAATATATTACTGATCTTTGTGACATATAGTATAGCTCCTAAACGGCCGTCCGTACACACATACAGGACAGGACAGGTACAGACGTTAAACTTATCTGTTTACGCCGGGGGTTAACAATATTGAATGTCAATTTAAATTCCTTATCAAAAGTACAGGATAATAGGCAATAACTTACTAAATTGCTCCCGGTGGACTCTTGTCTAACTGCTTCACCCATTGACGACGACGAGTCCAGTGGTATCACCAGTATGTCACCATCCTAAAATAATATTTACTTTGAGACAATGTTATAATAGTACATGTAACAAAAAGGTGTGATAATATGAGTATGTACGGTCAATTAACCTCAATAATCGTTGAAATAATCACTAAATGTGTCCGAGTGCGACCGTTAACTAACAGGCTATAGCTAGCCCTAGCCGGAGATAACTCAAGGGAAGTGTTATATTTTTTTACTAGTAATCGGTTCAGCATTGCAGATGTGAACGGTCCTGCCCTCGTCCCTTGATCCGGCCCTGATAAAAACTAATCGATCAAGATCAGGACTGATCCTGGTCTCAAAGAATGTCTATACCAAATTTTGCATCGGTTCAGTGTCTTAGGTATGAAAATGTGAAAAGGTCCTGCCCCAGCCGACAGATAGACAGACAAACTTACTTTCGCATTTATAATATTAGTATGGATGTAATTACAAATTAATACATATTGCTCTTGAACCAAAAAACAGTAAGTACGAGTACTTTTCTACAATTTTGCAGAACTTACCAAATTTTCCTGGTTAAGTCCTGCTTCGCAGTCTTGGTTGAGGATTGAGCTTTGCAGTCCTTCACACGGTGGCAGAGGCTCTAAGTTACAAGGTAGACTAGTTAACAAGTCATTCCTCAGGACCTCTTCAAAGAGTGATGAATTGTAGGAGTTATCCTGAAATTTAACAAGAAATTTAAAAAGGTAATAATAATGTACTTAGTTGGTAAACTAACAAGACTGATGAAAAGTTATGATTTTATTCCACTTTTTAAATAAATACTGCACCGGTTAAATTGTTAGGTATCTTAAGAAGACTTTAAAATAATAAAAGTTAATAAGTAGGTACCTACCTACCTACATGCAAGTAGGAGAATGTGCATTTAAGCGACGCAGGGCATGTGTAAGCAAAAAGTTTAAAACAAAATTTACTTTTTTGAAATACAATTTAACATGAAAACAAACCATATCTTTTGGTTGGTCGCTTTTTAACATGGCCAGAGCTGCTTCAAACCGGAGTCTGTCCCCTATTTGAGGGAACATACTATGTATGTCTTGTTTACTAAGCATCTGCATTGTTGCGATATCAATTCTTTCAGCTGAAAAAAAAGGTAAATTTAACAGCGCCCTGATTGCAGCTGTGAAATGCACTACGTCGCATCGACTTTATAAAATGTAGGTTGGTAGAGCTCGTCTAAGCTGAAATGACGCGCCCCACTACTTAAATTTGTATACGTACACTACGGTAAATGCGGTAGTGGGGCGCGTCATTTTAGTTTAGACGCACTCTACCTATTTGTTTTTTTTTGGGTTGCAGTTGCACATCGAATCTAGTGTATAATATAAATATGAACGTATATCTAGGTAGGTGGGTAGGTACCATACGACAAGACTATTCTTGGTTGGAGTGTACAGCGGCCAAAAAAGTGTTATTTTCGCAAATCGTTTATTTTCTCGATTCTATAGTATGTAACACCTAGAAAGGCTAAAAGTGTCTGGGTGTTTTTTGTCTCCGACCAACCGTTTGTCGTAAAAACGATGTCGAAGGGATCCATAGGTAAGGTTATGTTAGAACTGTGACCTTGAAATTGGTCGCGAAATTTTTTTAAGTATATTTTCATAGTGCCTCTAAGACGACACTCTGACCCTATTCTTGCTAGAAATTAGAATGTGTGAATGTAATGTGTGAGCTCATGCTAGCAACTTACTAGGTAGGTTTGTCAACTTACTTTCAAAACGATCGATGTAGCGTTCCAAATTCCACTTCTTCAAAAGATCACGCGTAGCCATATCCATTTTTGCACTGATCAAACACGTTCACTGGCACTAATGGAATTGTTATTGCTATTAATTAAACGAGTCGTGAGTCGTGACTTGCCGGCTGTAGCGGTGAAATACAAATGGCCGACCGAAATGGCGCGGCGGCGGAATGAAGTGAGAGAGGGAGACCTCATTATATAATGCCGTCACCTTAAATTTGTAGGACATCATTCAAATGCTACTCATAAATGGGTCTCTGTAATAATAATTTAGTAGGATACACATAAAATAATATGACTATATTATTGAACTTTGATGCTTACTCTAAAAATTGAGATTATTTAATCGTATTATCATAGGATTCACATAAAATAATATGACTGTAATATTAAAAAATGATGCTTACTTTAAAAATATAAGTTTAAAGCATTATAATTTAATATAGTACATTAGGGGGAGGTCATCGTATTTTTAGAGATACTTCTTCATATTAAACTATGAAATCTATTTATATTACGGTGACTGTCATTGTGTTTTTTAATTAGAATCTTATTTATAATTATCATACTAATTTATGGGACAGTGGACCATTTTCTATTACATTGTGTTATTATTTGAAGAAGACAATGTTATTTCATAATTACAAATTTTTACGATGACAAGTATCATAATATTGCATTATTTACCCAAAAAATTCGATTCCATCTTAACACATTTCAGTTCTAGCGTAATATTTACTTATTATCAACATATTATAAGACAATGCATCTATTTTAAACCAACGTCACGATATTTTAAGATTATGCCAAAATGACATTTTTCTCAGTGTAATTATCCAAATCACACAACTTAAATTGTTTTATAATTCGATTCTGGTATGAATGACCTCAGGTTCTATTAGTACATACTTGTATTAAATATCTCGAAGCCTGAAGTTTACATATCAGTGGCGACCGGTCAATCCACACCGATTCCAATCGGCTTAACTTTAAGCAATCTAACCTCCCACCGATCCACTATTCTCTATTTCAAAGTACAATATTTTTACCCATACATTTAGGTCCCCAAGGTATTGAAGTTTTTGTATGGGACAGTAGATATTTGTTCGCGATTACCATGGAGGAAGTTGTTGTTTTTGTAGTTGGGATTATGTCAATTACTGTATTATAATACTTTGGTGCGCAGAAGTGTATTGTATTGCCCCAATAATTTACAATAAATTTCCAAGAGGTTGAAAGACTTCCGACCAGAGAAAAAAAAATACAAAGAGAAATAAATTGTCTGAATTTATCTGCACCCTAATATTGCGTAACACACAATTAACCAGAATCTGAATAATTTTGAAGGTAATATTTATAGTTGCAAAGGACTCGAATCTTCGAGTCCTAATTTTAAAGACTCGACTCAATTATGCAAAACTCAGTATGCTCAAAAGGCTCGGAGTCTACAGATAAGCACTCGACTCTTAAAAAGGACTCAATCCTTAAAAAGGACTCAATCCTAAAAAAGGAATCAATCCTTAAAAAGGACTCCAGTCTTAAAAAGGGCTCGAGTCTTAAAAAGGACTGAGTCTTAAAATGAACCAGTGCCTTAAAGAAAAACTCGGAGCATGAAGATGAAACTTGTACCTCATCATTCGAAAAGACTTGAGAGAAGGCAATAAATTCAAATTAGTGGTTATGATGTAACTTTGCGTACAAAAAAAATCTGACGAGTTATACGAGTTTTTTCGAATGATGAGCTACAAGACTCGAGTTAATTTTAAGACTCGAGTCGCTTTTAAGACTCGAGTCATTTTTAGTCGTTACGACTCGAGGATTCGAGTCCTTTGCAACACTTTTAATTTTGCTTACTTATCCATTTTTTCTAATGTTGGAAAATTTTTACCGCTATACAACATAAACAACGCCATGAATGTTGTGGAGCTGTCAAAATGAAAGTGATTCTTAATTATAGCGTATTACGTCATTACCCCTTTGGATTGATGTATCTGACTTTTGAATAAACTTTTGTAAACGATTATGTAAATGTTTGCATGTCAAATGGTGAAATATGGCCGAAGTTTCACGTATTATAACACCAATTATCTATTCTATTCAAAACAAATAGAGTTGAAGTTTGTTTATGAATATTAGAAACCCACGCGGACAAAGACACGAAACTTTGATAGAGTGCGAGAAGATAAATAAACGTAATTTCTCTAAAAGCATAGGCAAACCTACCTTAGGTACCTACTTTAATTGAATAATTGAATTGTACAGTATCAGTTAATTGTTATCAAGATTTGAGTACAATAGCTATTCAATTTAATTGGGGTATTCCAATTGGCAAAGGGTTTATGTTAATAATACTTAACCCTATCTTGGTAACTTTTTGGGAAAGGATTGTTATGTTGTGAATAATTTAAAGGTATTCTTATATACTGTTCTGGTTTTTTTTTCTGAATATCTGAAATGAATCGGTGTAATGAATGTGGTGAACCATCTTTAAGTCGCTGCTACGGCGCGGCGCTACGCTCGCGTAGCCTTTCGTAGCTACATGCTACGCGGTGTCTCAAGTAATGTGTTTTTTTTTTATATATGTTTTGCAGCTCGGTTCTAGTAGCAACCTTGTGCATGAATTCGCTGAATAAGAAATTTAATTAGTTGAACAAGTTACATGACTAGGTTTTGATGAATCGAATTTGCTGCGAAATATTGGTGACCCAACAATCCTTAACTAGGCGCCGGGGTTATCAGTAGCCTTTTTGAAAGAAGAGATACAAATCCTTCACCATAACATAATTATCATATACAAGGTGGCAGAGACATCGACGTGCAAACTGAACCAAGAATTTAGCACATGATTCTAGAGTAGAAAAAAACTTATATTCCATAAAAAAGTGACTTACGTGGCCAGATGGACGTAAAATTTCAACGCAGTGGGGTTCAGACTGATGTATTGAATCTAGGTAACATGTTTTATGTCGATGACCCTACCACCCTTTATTGTTTTAATATTGTCGTAAAAGCCACATTTTATGAAAGTTCTCAATAAGAAAGAATTTTATTTAATCTAAATTATATATTTAATATATTTATATATTTAATATATTATTATAAAGCTGAAGAGTTTGTTTGATTGAACGCGCTAATCTCAGGAACTGTTGGTCCGAATTGAAAAATTATTTTTGTGTTGAGTAGCCTATTTATCGAAAAAGGCTTAAGGTTATATAACATTACGCTACAACCAAGAGGAGCGGAGCAGTAATGAAAAATGTGGCAAAAACGGGGAAAATCGCACGGGTAGGCGATTCGATGCGACGGGAAGGGTCGGGGGAGTAAGAAATTTAACGCGGACGAAGTCGCGGGCAGAAGCTAGTATGCAGTAATTGTACGACAAACTACTTCAAAGATTGTTCCTCTTTCTTTGAAACTATAAATAAAATGCACGTCAGTTGAAAGTATTTTAATGAAGCATTATAAAGTTTTAAAAGTAGCGCTCATTTAAAAGGTTTTCATAAAAGAGTTCCCTTTTAAGTACGTGCTCTGTGTGAACACAAATTAATAAGGATGTAACTAACTTTGAAACGAGCTACATTTTAGTAAATATAACTTTATTTCCTTGTAGCTCGTGGCGATGGATTGATCAGGTTAAGCTACGTTTGTCGCAGTAGGTCTGTGGAGGGGTGACCATCTATAGAAACCAATATCCCTCGTGGAAAGCACGTTAAGCCGTTGTATCTCCTGCCAGGGTCGCGAAATTGATCGAAAGAGACACCGTGACCCTGGCACATGGGCAATTGAAGGAACACGGGTGGGTTTTAGTCAGTAAAAGTCTGACACGCCCTTCCGCTCCGCCCAGAGCGGGAGACGTCATTTCATGATTTCCCATACAAAAAAAAAGCCTTTGTATCTGACGATCAATCGTGGATCTTTGGCAGTCGTTCCAGGTCGTCTGATAACCAAGAATCTGACAACCAGTCTTATCAAGAGGTATCATGCTACCGAGGTACTGGGTTGGTGAGGTCACATAGGCAGTCGTTACATGTAACACACTGGTACTCAGCTGACTGCTAATTAGACTGGAAGTGAACCCCATCATCCTGCCAGGATCGCGAGATTCGTTCGAATGAGGTGGCCCGTGCATGGCAACTGAAGGAACACGGGTGGGTTTTAGTCAGTAAAAGTCTGACACGCCCTTCCGCTCCACCCAGAGCGGGAGATGTCATTTGATGATTTCCCACCCACAAAAAAACCCTTTATAGTTGGATTAAGGTTAGGTAGATGATGATCATAGTTTATTTCTGAGTACTTGCCTCGAGGGTCCTTTTTAATATGCTAAAAGTACTGGCAAACAATCCTCTGAGATTCCCAACATTTGAACTCTATTCGCTTTGCAACGTCCTTACTGTAAGACAGTCATTTATACTTCAAACTATTGTAAAGAAGCACGACCTCATGAAGTTCGACCCTCAGTACCTTTCAAAGAAGCGACGCTCCGAATTTGTCTGCAAGACATTATTCTCCAGATTGGCACTAGTAAGGCGCCACTTTAACTACATTAGCCCTAGACTGTACAATAATATAAACAAAAACATAAAAATCTATCTACTAACAAGAAATTTACTAAAAAGAAAACTGTCAGAAATGCTAAAATCCTTGTCCTACGAAGCTACAGAAAAACTTGTGGTAACAAAACATATACATAAACATACTTGTCACAAAAACACATACCACCCCCTCACTCACCCTGACACTTACTACTCACATACTACTCAACAACCACTACACACTGACACATAGTTAGTAAAATTTAAATAACCCTTAACTTTAATTTTATTTTATTTTTTAAGTTATTTCTTTCTTCTAATTATTTGTCTGGAGCAAATGCACCATGTTTTTGACCTGGGCGTTGATAGCTGCGCCACAGTTTTTAACTTTTGCAGCTATCTTCGTTTCTCTTTGTAAATCTGTGTCCTCAAACTTGTTCCAAATAAACATTTTTTTTTTTTAATATTATCGGGGTATTGTATTACCCAGTAACTGGGTTGTAGAGGTCAGATAGGCAGTCGCTTCATGTAAAATATTGATATTCAGCTGCATCCGGAAGACGACCCCAATATAGTTGGGAAAAAGGCTAGGCAGATGCTGAAATCGAATGTTTACAGGCCTGTTGGTCTAGTGGTTAGTGACCCTGACTGCTATGCCGGAGGTCGTGGGTTCGATTCCCACCCAGGACAAATGTTTGTGTTATGAGCACGATCATTTGTTCTGTGTCTGGGTGTAATTTATCTATAATATGTATGTATTTACAAAAAATATATAAGTATGTTTATCAGTTGTCTAGTACCCATAACACAAGCTCTGCTTAGCATGGGACTAGATGGCGGTGTGTGATAGTTGTGGAATATTATTATTATTATATTATAATGCCATGTAACTTACTGGGTAAACTTACAAGAAAAGTTACATAACACTGTATGTCCTAAAATAGTGAACATAGCATGGATAATGGATGACCTAGTTAAAATAACTCCTACTATCGTACTAATTATTATAAAAGTGAAATTTTGTATGTTTGGAAGTTTGTTACTCAATCGTACAAAAATGGCTGAACGAATTTGGATGACATTTGTTCCGCAGAGTGATAAATGATTTTATTTTTGCAAGTACGTTTGTACGCACATTTTACAAGACAATCATATTTTTTTTTTAATAGAAGAGTTTGGCGTTTCCTATCTGACTACTCTGCAAAGAAAAGCCGAAAAATACTGAGAGGTCAAAGTCTTTTTTAAAGTCCAGATATAATATTGGTCAGATCATGTGAAGACCATGTGGATTTGTGTTTGAAATGGTTTTTTTAAAGTTTAAAACCTGAATTAAATATCTTAAGCGGGTAGTACGTTCTAGTGGTATAATTTACGACAGCGAAAGCTACTTCTAATTAATATGCTGTCACGGGACTAATTGTTATTATTTTAATGCGTGCAAAGGCTCATCAGAAAATGTTGAAATGCTGCCTCACACCACTGTACCAGGAAAACATTTATAAAATAAACAATTGTATATGTATAATACTTGTATTTTGATTAGAAATATAATGGAAGGAAAGATTCACACAAGCGTAAAATTTACCAAAAAGTCTTAAATATGTACTCGCAGTCTTCGTCGACCCAGCTTACTTGTCCTACCAAAGACACGTACAAACTATGCAAAAAAAAATATCACGTATGAAGGAGCACAATTTTATAACAATTTACCATCCCATATAAAAAATGTAAGCTCTTTCAGCACTTTTAAATCAAAACTTGCAAATTTTATTATTGAATTGTAAATAGAACTGTTGAATCAATCAAAATTAAGCAGAACAAAAATGTAAGTGAAATTAGAATTTATATTGATGTCCGTTACCTAGAATAAGTTTATTACATTATGTTATATTATGTTCTCATGTAAGTGACTGTTTGTCTTTTTGAGAATAAAGTATTTAAACGGGTTAGGGGGCAACTCGTCCACTTCGAAACTGGGACCTGGGACCATTTGCCCCTTTTCTAAATTGATAATAGGCAACTGGGCCCACGTTAGTTCAGGTATTGGGCCGATTGCACTACTGAATATTCTCTAGGGGTTAATTGGTCCCAGTAAAGTGATACTGGCTGTAGCAAAAAGGGAAATCAACCAGATCTAAAGGTTAGTTGATCTCATTCGTTTTATGTAATCTAAATATGAATAATACTAATAATGACCAATTTTTTATTCCATACTAAAAAATATCCTTTAAAACTAAACAAACGCATTTTTTTTTCAAAACCAAAATAAATTATAAACCTTTTAAACCGCGCCGGGGCGAAACTCCGCTGCGACCGCTGCCACGACAAATCGCGGCACGGTGGACAGAGCTCCGGCAGGATCTCATGGTGACATGGCGGGTACGATTGTCGCAACCCAGCGCTGGGCACGCCACAATTGCGGCGGTAAGTCCCCTCTTTGAGGAGTGGATAGAGAGGCGCCACGACGTCCTCACCTTCCGCCTGACGCAGGTTCTCACCGGGCATGGGTGCTTCGGTGGGTTCCTGTTCAGGATAAAGCGGGAGGATACGCCCGGGTTTTTCCATTGTGAGGATCGTCTAGAGGACACGGTGGAGCATACGGTGGAAGTGTGCCCTGCCTGGGTGGAGCACCGCCGTGTGCTCGTGGAGGCGATCGATGGCGGTGACCTCTCGCGTTCGGCCCTGGTGCGAGCCATGGTACGGAGCGAGAGGGCATGGGAAGCCGTCACCTCCTTCTGCGAAGCAGTAATGCTTGCATAGGAGGAGGCGGGGCGCGTGAGGGAGTGGCAGTCTCTGCGCCCTCACGTCCCTAGCCGCGGCAGGAGAAGACGCTCCGGGCGTCGGGAGTCGATTGCGGGCGCCCGGCCACCGTAGGCGCGAGCTTGCGGGCGGCGAGCAATGGGTAGCTCGCCGCCCGGTAAGGACCAAGCTCCGATCGACGGCGCGTAATGTTCCACGCGCGCCTCAAAGAGATGTTAGCATTATCGAAGGGGTCTGCTAGGACCGATGCCTGCCGGGGTCGCGTGATTGTTTGAAAGAGATACCGTGACCCTAGCACATGGGCAACTGAAGGAACACGGGTGGGTTTTAGTCAGTAAAAGTCTGCACGCCCTCCCGCTCCGCCCAGAGCGAGAGAAGTCATTTGATGATTTACCATCCAGAAAAAAAAAAGAACCTTTTAAACAAAAGGCGTGACAAAACATTTAGTAGAAATCCTAGTTACTTATCTAATTTCTCGATACAATGTCCTATACTAATTTCATTGTCGGTCAGCTCTCAAAGTATTCTTTTGAGTCGTCTTTCTGATTTAATGGTCTCAGATGTTTTTTTTTTTCTTTTAAATATATCTACCGTTTTTCAATTTACCAAAGTAATAACTATCATATTTTTGTAGTGTTTTAAGAAGAACTACTAAGTTTGATTTATTTTGCTTTTGAAAAAAAAAATGCGTACTTTTGATTTGTTTATCTTTAAAGGATATTTTTTATAGCATGGAATAAAAAATTGGTCATTATTAGTATTATTCATTATTATTCATATTTAGATTACATAAAACGAATGAGATCAACTAACCTTTAGATCTGGTTGATTTCCCTTTGCTACAGCCAGTATCACTTTACTGGGACCAATTAACCCCTAGAGAATATTCAGTAGTACAATCGTCTCAATACCTGAACTAACGTGGGCCCAGTTGCCTATTATCAATTTAGAAAAGGGGCAAATGGTCCCAGGTCCCAGTTTCGAAGTGGACGAGTTGCCCCCTAACCCATTTAAACCGGAAATGGAGCATATTATTAGAAGACAATGTCAAGAAGATCGGCAGGTAGTAGATATAGCCTCTTGATGACTATTGAAAAGAACGGAATTCGCTTTACGGTTTTACGAAGATGTATTTATGGTAATAAGGAAAATGATAGATTTTCTATTTTAATCACAAGAAAGATCACTTATAATATATTATTATTATGTAGATAAGTAGGGATTATTCTGGTAATAATATAACATCACGGCTGTTTTACTCGAAGAGTTACGCAGAGGTGTAAGTACTTATGGGACACCCACATTTCGTCACTAATTCTGAAAATATATTGTTCCTAATATAAATCATCATTTGTTTATATCAATACGGAGGGTAAATCTCCTTAAAGGTTGTTGACCATTGATGACGTAGACCGGAGCGTATTAGACTTAGAAATAATTAATTCATTGTTATTTACATTTCATAAATATTATATTATCCCGCGACGTCGCCCGCGTGGCTGTCGAAAAATATATCACAAATATTAAAATCCGTTCAGCTGTCGAGACGTGAAAGGGCAGACCGCAAAACAGACAGAGTTAAGCATACTCAAGAATCCAAAAAAGGCAAATTCAACCTGAAGGTAGTTCCAAAGATTAAACGAGCTCAAACAAACAAATTATTCCACATTTTAATATTTCATTAGTAGGGTAGTATAATTTTGTAGTGTAAACTCTACAGTATATTTTAACGTTATGATTCTTTGAAACAAGTCAAGAATAAATAATAATCAAATAAAAAAAGAGAAAAAAAAAGAGTTAGTTCCAAGTTTTCTCTTTTCCATTCCATAAAACAAAATAGTAATTCTCATTAGTGACAGTTTCCTTTTGTAATTTTCCTAGGAAGGCACACGTCAGAACGGTGGCTGAGTGTTGCTTACGCGTGCGTGGCTCCGCCTACAATCCGCCCAACATCTGCCTATAAATGGTGGTGCCTGCGACTTCGTATTTCACTTCTAACTTGGTGCACTTTGGCGCGCTCCAGTCCTTCGAAGTTCGAAAACTTTCTCTCGACGTCTCTCCGCTGAAAAGCTAAGGTAAGTGGGAAAATCAGTTGGGATTTAGTTCTTTTTTTAAATTTCGATTATTATTTTCTTCGTTTATTAGTAAATTTTGAGAGGATTTAAAATTATTTTTAGTGCAGGATTATATTGTGTTTGTAAAAAAATGGCAAAATAATGTTTAACGTAGGTTTTAATTAAAATGTTTTGAAAAATCGGTTGAATTAAAGTGCTGGGTAATTTTAACATAAACCGTTTTATGTAGACTAATAAAGGGAGCTGTTATGAACGTCTGTTCCTCCTTTTAGTTACAAAAAGTTCAATTATAATTTTATTTATTTGTCTTTTGTGCTATAGCAATAAACTTCATAAAAGTTTCCTTTTAAGAGCTTAGTCGTTCGTACAAAAAACTTTATTGTACTTTTCTCGTAGTAAAGTGACAACAGTTTTAATTTGAGTAAATAGAGACCTTGAAAAATAGTTATTTAAAAATATAGAAAAAATATTTTGTTCTGTTATTTTTCTTCGTCTTATTTGGTTCCAGTTAAATATTTGAAATTAATTTCGAGCAGGATCCAGCTACTTAAACGACAGTGTTATATTTAAAATAATAAATACCAATATAAGTTACAAAAATATTTAATCAAAAGATAGTACTACCGGCTTCCAGTAAAATACCTTACATTTCATTTGGTTCACTAGAAATTATCCTAAAGTTTTTACTTAAGCAGTACAAAAGTTAAAAGTACCTACAATAATATATTAAGTCAGTACTTCAACTTTAACAGCTTTTTAATCAAGCTTTGTAAGTTAAACGAAGCTGCTGACCGACGCTTTGTGAACTTTTGAATCTAGGATATTAACATGCAGCAGTTGCAGCAGCTGGTTAGACTAGAACCCGATTGATTGATTTACGATAAAAAAGAGGTTATTTCAAATATTAGTTTCAGTTTTAAATTAATTAAGTACAAGCAGTTAGTTATTTACGGTGTTCTCTTTAAAATTCAAGATTCCTAGTGTATTTTCCCGTATCTAGCTCTAGTAAAGATTATCTCCCTGTAAAATTAGAATAAATGTTAAATGATAATTATTTCAGTACAATGGTTCAAAAAAACGCCTTTACACGTCAAAATAAATTATGTTTTAAAATGAAGTATTATAATATTTATTCTTACAAAAAATGTTAAAAAGAAAACTTTAAGGTTTGAAGTCTATGTTATAGGGAAAAAGTAAAAATTAAATCCTTTCATATCGCTTTTCTAGCAAAAAACACAAACATTGAAAAAAAAAACACTAATTGAGAACACATTTTACTTCCCTGATCTCTAAAATACATTAAGAAGATTCTTATAAAAAATCATTTGTAAATATTATCAGTTTTAAATACACAGATATTACAGTTAATATTGTGAAATTTGATTTGACAGACTGATTCAAGCGGAAAGTTTATAAGTATAATACGCGGGCATAGCTGCTGGCAAAAGCTAGTTAACTAAAAGTCCAGTTTTCTCACTATATTTTCCTTCATTGATCTCAGTAATGTCCAAGATTAACTAAAAGAATACATATGAATTGAAAAGTTACATTGGTACTTACTTAGATAATAATGACGCAATGTATGTTGTTATACTGGTAAAATGAAAAGTATTGCCATCGTGTGCTACGCAATTAAAGCGCAAAGTTCAGTCCTATATTCCTCCTGCCAGAGTGTCCCAAGTGCCCGTTCACCTGCACCTCAGATGATCTAAAAAATGCCACCGATGCCGCAATAAACGTGGCCACCTACTGGGCTCCAACAATATAGTAAAAAGTGTACGTGTACCATCGACACGAAAGAAGAAGAAGTCCTATATTCACGTGTCATCTGTACGCCACCCAAACCCCACAGAACATCGTAGAGTTAGTATATTCTTGTGATTAACCACATTACTGAAAATGTTCTGACAAGGTACTTACTCATTATTAGTAAAAAAATAAAGTAAATACTTACGATAATTTATTGTCATCTTTATAAACAACAAACCGTCCAAGGCGAGTCGGATTCACACACGGAGGGTTCCGTATCACCATACAATATTGAACATAAAAAAACTGTGTTTTTTTTGTATGGGGATGGCCTTTAATTTTAAAATTTATTTAATTTTTTGTCGTTTTGGCTGCAATAGAAATACACACTCTGTGAAAAAAAATTCAACTGTACGGATTACACAATGCAGCTCGCAGACAGACAGTCGGAAGGATAGCAGAGGCTTGATAATAAGATTCCGATGGCACCCTTTGGGTACAGAACAATAAAAATGAAATTTTGTTCGATGGCATCACTTAAGGGCGGGTGGACGTCGATAGGATCCGGCAACTGGGACTCGAGGTGGCATTGCACAAGTCCGAGGCCATGGGTTTTCATGGTCCTCGGAACACGCCACCTGCGGGTTCCCAACTCACGGTGGGAGGGGTTCACATCGGCGTCGAGTCGACGATGAAGTACCTGGGACTTGTCCTCGACAGCCGGTGGAACTTCGTCGAGCACTTCCGACGTTTGGCTCCTAGACTGGAGCGGGCTGGGGCTGCCTTAAAGCGGCTCCTGCCCAATCTGGGGGGTCCAAACGCCTCCTGCCGGAGGCTCTACACGGGCGTCGTGCGGTCCATGGCCCTCTACGGGGCACCGGTGTGGGCGCCCTCATTGAGGCTGCGCCCAGCGCGCCGGTTGAGTGCGGCCCAGAGGGTCATGGCCATCCGGTTAATCCGGGGATACCGCACGGTCTCTTGCGAGGCGGCGAGCCTCCTTGCCGGAGTGCCGCCATGTGATCTGGAGGCAAAGGTCCTCGCCCACATGTGGGAGTGGCGCGAGGAGGCGAAACGCCGGGGCGAAACTCCGCTGCCGCGACAAATCGCGGCACGGCGGACAGAGCTCCGGTGTGATCTCATGGCGACATGGCGAGTACGATTGTCGCAACCCAGTGCTGGGTACGCCACAATTGCGGCGGTAAGTCCCCTCTTTGAGGAGTGGATAGAGAGGCGTCACGGCGTCCTCACCTTCCGCCTGACGCAGGTTCTCGCCGGGCATGGGTGCTTCGGTGGGTTCCTGTTCAGGATAAAGCGGGAGGATACGTCCGGGTGTTTCCATTGCGAGGATCGTCTGGAAGACACGGTGGAGCATACGGTGGAGGTGTGCCCTGCCTGGGCGGAGCACCGCCGTGTCCTCGTGGAGGTGGTGCGAGCCATGGTACGGAGCGAGAGGGAATGGCAAGCCGTCACCTCCTTCTGCGAAGCAGTAATGCTCGCGAAGGAGGAGGCGGGGCGCGTGAGTGAGTGGCAGTCTCTGCGCCCTCACGTCCCTAGCCGCCGCAGGAGGAGACGCCCCGGGCGTCGGGAGTCAATAGCGGACTCCCGGCCACCGTAGGCGCGAGCTTGCGGGTGGCGAGCAATGGGTAGCTCGCCGCCCGGTAAGGACCAAGCTCGGGTCGACGGCGCGCAGTGTTCCACGTGCGCCTCAAAGAGATGTCAGCAGCAGTGTAGGGGTCTACTAGGACCGATGCCTGCCGGGGTCGCGTGATTGTTCGAAAGAGATACCGTGACCCTGGCACATGGGCAACTGATGGAACACGGGTGGGTTTTAGTCAGTAAAAGTCTGACACGCCCTCAGAGGGACGGAGAAGTCATTTGACGATTTCCCGTGGTGAAAAAAAAAAAAAAAAAAAGGGCGGGTGGACCGAGTTGGCCACTATTTTGTTTTAGAATGTTCGAAATAGTCCGAATATTTCTTCTTTCTTTGATATTACTTATACGAAGCAAAAGAAATGTGTAAGGATTGTAGCAGGTGGCGTTCTATAGTTTCTGCCTACCCCCATGGGAAAAGGCGTGAGTTAATATATATGTATGTATTTCTTCCCGTGGGTCTTGTAAAAGGCTAGACTAGAGAATGGGCAGCAGTGTTCTCTATGCATGTTACCACCAAACTGCGATCGTCAACCCGCCTGCCAAGCATGACGATTATGGCAAGGCTCCCAAAATTGGGGGAAGCTTACCCAGCAGTGGAAACTTACTCATCTTACTTACTTACTCATCTTACAGCTGAAATAATTAATAAATCGAATTAAGTTTTTAGGAAATCATTTTTTGTAAGTTTCGTGGCAGAATTTCAAGTTTGAACTTATGGACGGGAAAACGTTTGCCGGGTCAACTAGTGCATACAGAAACTACATTGCAGCCGCATGCGACGGTCACTGCTCTTCAAAAAGACCCGTAGCTTAAGGCCCATGTCCACCAACATTACTTATTTGATACTTATACAGTGAGAACATAAGGAACTATTTAAATAGTGTAATCGGTTGATTAATTTTCTGTGAATACAGAGCTTAATGAAAAACAACAATCATTATTCTATTAAAAAGCATTTCCTGTATTAGTTTATAATCTTCCTAATAGCTATACGAGTACTCTGATACCAATTTCAATTGAGCCGAGATTAGACATTTCGATAAATTCAAATAAATTAAAAAAAAAACCGCGAATCCTTTTTGTGAGAAAATGATAAATATGAAGTATTTTTGATTGGAAAATACCCGTTCAAAGGATAAATTAACAAGTTGCTTACCTATACACATTTCAATATCAGTAACAAATATTACATTAGGTTTTACCCTTCCATTTATTTAATTGTACAGAACAGACTTTGATTTGATTAATCGATATTCGTTCTCATCTCGTCTCGTCTCATCAGTTCAAAGAAATGTATCTATGAGTTTAACTTTTTCCGGTGTATCTGTATGTATCTAATTTATTAAGCTAAAGGCTCGTTTAGACTAGCGCGACGCGACATCGCGCCCCATACTGTGATTTATATCCGTAGAACAATTTCTATAATCGCGTCGCAGCGCGACAGGTCGCCCCTATACGAACGGTCGCTCGCGTTTTCATAGAAATTGTTCTACGGATATAAATCGCCGATTCGCGCGCGACCGTTGTGTCGCGCTAGTCTGAACGAGCCTTAACACGGAACACACGTATTTTTGCAAAAGGTCTTTTAAATTATTCAGAAAATATCTTTATTTAGAGGCAATCTACTCTTTCTATTGATATACAAAGCAGTTGGTCAGGTTATCATTTCGAGAACTTTGACAGGCGTAACGGGTCGTGAGAAACCAAAACGCCAATTCTCGTAAGTAAAAACGTTCAAAATATAATCGCTGTCTCTATCTACCCTTGGAGGTCATAAGCTTCACCTAGACAAGCATACACCATCTTTGCCTATCATTGGGAGAGATGGTGGTGAAAACATTTCCGAGGACAGTAAGAGCTTAGTCGGTCTAGATAGTGGTCGCAAGCCATACAGCTCTGCCAGGGTCGCGGGACTCATTCGAAAGAGTTACCGTGGCCCTGGCATATGGGAAACTGAAGGAACACGGGTAGGTTTTAGTCAGTAAAAGTCTGACACGCTCTTCCGCTCCACTCTAGAGCGGAGACGTCATTTGATGATTTCTCACTAATAAAAAGGCATACAACTAAGCATGAGGTCCTGGGTTCGATTCACAAAGTTCGGGCAAAGTTTTATTGGGATTTTGTCGGCCATAGAGTTTCATGCCGCCTCTTCTCCATAGGAATTATCAAATTTGAAAGGTGTACCTAGCTTCTTTCATAAGTGCCCATGTAGGTTTAAATTAAATAAAAAGAATTTAATTTTTTCCACTTAATTTGACAATTTCTATGCACAATAGTGCGACGTAAATTAGGATAAGAACCAGTAATTTCAGGCGTCCCAAATGATGCATGATTATTAACTAAATAACTACACAAAGGGAACGTATCTTGACTAAACAATGGATCAACACGCAAATCAGCAAATCTCTTATTAACAATCTCAACTTTACCTATATCAAAATACCTATTTACTTCTATGTTATTAATTATATATTCAACCTTATTTAAAATAAACATTCCATATTGATTTTGTAAAAAAGACGTAGCATTACTATTACCCATCCCAAATAAAGTAAAAAAAGGCATTTCTTGAAACTTATTCACATAATTCCCACAGCCAAACTGCCAAGTTAACTGCTGATTTGCCCACCCAGAATAAACATATCTCATAATATGAGCAGGTGCTGGCATAATACAACGCAAAGGTGCGTTACTAGTTAAATAACGTCGACTACGACGGGGACGTCTCATCTTCCGACGATATGTATACCTACACTCTCTTGCGACCACGCAGGCGACTCCGCTTCCACTTTTGGAACACACGTCCGAATCGCCTCCCAGTACGCTTCCGCAGCACTAACAAACAACAAACGATTCTTTAAAGCATCATCCATATCTCTATCCAAATCATTAGACACAAAAATAATTGGACCATGGAAAGCAATAATCAAATCACTATCACACTTAACAGGATAAGCATATTTCCGACCTTCCAAAAGCCTCTTCAACATACTAGGTACAGAAAACTTATAAGAAAACTCTTCGAATAACATAACCTTATGAAATCCTAGCGTCTGGATTTGTTCCCGGTTAATGGCAATAGGCTTGCCCTCTATTACATGGGACTTAAACATAACTTGCGAAATTAGGGCGTATTATAGGTACTTACATCTTTGCCAACCCTTCAACGTCGGTCCTAAGGCGTGATGTTATGCTATGTTAGGCAAAAATGGAGGATGTTGATTTAACGAACGAAAATAATATTTATCAGATATCGATTCTCATTTATTGGCATTATGCTTTCAACAATCGAATTAAAAAGTCCGAGGTCCTTAACACGTATTTGCTTACGAAATTCGCTATCATACGATAGGTCATACAAATTGATCGTTGTGTTCGGTAGGAACAACAAACGTTTGTTTTTGTCGATGTCCAATTAATACCAGTTCGAGCTCCACGTATATTTTTATAACAATGGAACACGGATAAAGTTATGTCAAGCGTGAAGGTTCTAGCGTATAGATTCAAAATTGTTCAATAATAAATCTTTGTTAGAAACGACACATTAACAAAAAAATAACGTCTGACGAATGCAGTATGGGCTGTCCGTTTTTTGTGGTCCTTAAAAACAAAAACAAAGTATGGTTGGCAATTTCTAGTGATTGGCATTCGGCGATTCGAGTCAAAGCGGGTTCGGGTTTTATTTATTTTTTCTATGATCCAGTACAATTCTGGGACCGAAATTCAAACCTTACTAGCTTACTAGCTGTTCTCCCAAATTTGTCTGAGATCCTGGATATAAAGTAGTCCATATCCTCACTCAGAGCATGAGCATCTACACAATTACCGTACAATTTTATCCTTTAAATCCACTCTTTTAGCGCGAAAGCGTTACAAAAAAAACAAACTTAATTTCGCGTACAATATTACAATAAATATCCTAAGAAAAAAAAGATTAAGGTTAAAATCAAATTTTCAGGTCTCAATTTTTGTATACTTATCTACGTACATATGTACGTAAGTAAGTGATATCGATTTCATGATAGGCATATTCCAATCATATTAACCGGGCATATTTTCCTTAATATCATAATTGATAACGCAATGGGACCTCGTGAATATTAAATTTTTCGGATGAGAAAATAACAGATGGTTACTATCCCTTTGTGGTTTCTAAAACTTTATATTTCATAAATTACTATCTTCGATAGTCAGAATATCAAAGAGTTATTTTAATAGGTACCTTCGTACAATAACTTCTGGGTGTTTTCATTTATAGTTTTTACTAGCTGTAATTTAATAAAACAGAAAGCTATGTAACTACAATATTTTTACTGTGTGTGTTTAGATTATTTCAAGTTAAAGTGTTATGTTTAGTTTTAGTAAGGTATTATATAAAACAACTCGGAATTGACAATCATCAACTGCCAACATGTGGTTTCACGTACGACATAGTAGGTTGATACCCTATTAGTTAACTGTAATGATTGTCCAAACTTGAAAAATCAGGTTAATTTACCTTAATGATTGTCCATATTTGAAATATTTGAACTATTAAAACGGCAAAAAAAAAAAATTGCACCAGGAAAGCATTACCCGTATACATAAGCATGCTCGAATCAGTCATAATCTATCAAAAACACCTGTAATTTGACAAATTTTTTGATGAGTGTTGAATTTCTTTGAATATCGCAGAAATAAGATTGGTTCGGTAAAAAATACTCGTAAGTAAATAAAAACGTCTAACAACTACGTTTTAAGTTACCTACTTAATTTACAAAAGCCTTCAGGTAACAAATACCTGAAACTATCCAATATCAGAAAAGCCGCAAACCAATCAGATAACACCAAGTACAAAAACAGATTTCATCCCACGACTAACTCAATCGAAACAAGGGAGTTCAAGTAGCGGTCTTAGGGTGCGCTCACACGGGTAACTTAAATTGGCTAATGTTGGGCAATATTTATCAAATATAACGGCATAATTAGCAAAACAGATATTGATGGAGCAATTATTTATTCAAAGTAGTATTTATTTATTATCGTACACACATAAAACATTGATGAGAATGAAGAGAGAAATGTAGGTACAATACATAAAGATGAAGAGTGCAAAGGTACTCCTTGTGTCATTAGATATTTCATACAGTAGACCTGTCATGGGTGAGTGTGTAAAAACACAATGGAGGAATGAGTGTTTGATCGAGAGTCAACGCTGACATCAGTCGAATGTAGCTATAGCAATGAAAACTGGTAAGCAAAGTAACTACAATGCAGCGATGATGAATCTCTCCGCGCGTACAGCTACGTCGCGCTGCCGCTGGCGAGAACCGTCGGTCGAGTTTGTCGGTCGGGTGTACGTCACCAGTCGGTCGACTAACGCACTATGTCGGTATTTAGTGTTACGCTGACGTCTGTGGCGAACCAAGATGCTGACGATAAATGGATGTGTATATTGTAGCACTAACACCGATGGTCAGCAAGCACGAGTCCATATAAATCAGTATGAGACCGATGTCAGCGCTGACTGTCGTTGGCCAAGCGCTAATCCAGCCTGAATTCTCCAAACATACACACCTACCAAATTTTATTGGTTAAAACAAAATTGTTCCACTACTTCCGAAAACTGTTGCCAAGCAATATTATATTGGTTACAAAAAATCCCGTGTAAGCGTAGCTTTAGACAATATGACAGATATTTTTATAGGACGCCTACAAGGTATTGTATGCTGGTGACTTTGTTATTATTGCATAAAGCGATCTTTGTTACTTGGACGTAGGTTCTGTTTTGTTTGACCTTTGCTACACTTGACTTTTACCTCTAAAGAGATTATAGTTATATTAGTACTTTACTTTAACCCTTTTTCTGAAAGGCGACCGTCCAATTTCATGTTTGTCATGATTGGTTGACCGAAATCATAATCCATACTTCCATACTTCCATACTATCCATACTAATATTATAAATGCAAAAGTAACTCTGTCTGTCTGTCTCGCTTTCCTGCTAAAACTACTGAACCGATTTAAATGAAATTTGGTAAACAGATAATTTAGAGCCTGAGAAAGGACATAGGCTACTTTTTATCCCGGTAATATGTTCCCGCAGGATAATTTCCGACCTCCACGCGGGCGAAGCCGCTGGCAAAAGCTAGTAAACAATAAGTAAAAAAAACCTGAGTTATTGAATAGGATTTTATAGTCTTTAAAACGAATATTTCACGATGTGATTAGTGAATGTATTTAGAGCACTTTGTCTGGAGATTTAAGGCTAAGAGAATATTTGACACATCGTTTTCAGTATCAGAAGTAGCATACGTATTACAATAACAAATTTATTGTAACAAGACCCGTTGAGGCCGAATATCAAGAGAAAAGTGGAATGAAAATGAAAACAGAAAAAAATATTTTTTAAATTCCGTAATTAGGACATAGGAATCAGTTCTAGAATTAATGTAAAAAAAAATCTAAATGGAGTCAACATTTCTTATTTGTCTAGCGTCAAAGTCTCTTAAAGTTCAGACAGAATCTTGGTCAGATCATAGATTATTGTCTAAAATGGTCTTTGTAACTTGTTACTATTAAAATATAGCATCCATTTGTGAGGAAATTGGCATATTCATAAACAAAAGTCTGAACATATATGACATCTACTGAGCCAGTGTGGTGGATTACGGCACATTGCCCTCATCGAGAGATGGCCTGTGTCCCAGATATAGGAACATTATAGACTTTTTATTTTCTATTAGGAGAATCAAATCTTCATATCCATATCAATCCTTTGACATCGAGTTTCCGGTAGATCGCTATAACTGTGAGCGGTAGAACCAACTCTTTCAAGTCCTTTACCTATACAGGATTTTGTAAAATTAATTGAATTCCTTTGTTCTTCTATCCTTAATTCGTAACCAGCGGTCACGCATTACATAACAGTTCACGGGCCAATCAAGTGCTCTTTGAAATTTCCGGACCAGTTGCATTGTTTGGATCGTTACGAAGTCAAAGGGAAATTTTAGGTTTTTTCCGCTGTTTTCAATCATTGAACTAGGGAACGAATGTCGATGAAACTTTAATTGGTATCCGCTGTTCCGTTATATTTTGAAGTTAAGTTTGAGCTAGGTCCTTGCAGTTCACTTTTGTTTTTTACCATCACATCACGCGTATACTCCACGTAGGGTTTGGTAGAGTTATATCGAAGTATATCAATTTTATTCCAGTTATGTTTGTATTGCCATCAACCAGTCAGGCTTTCAAACTCCGAGCTTCTACTGGGAAATTCCTATAAGAAAAACACTTTGCTTGACCTATGAATCAACCCAGGATCTCATGCTCTGCAGTAGTGTTTGTGACTATTAGACCAACGTCGCCGTGACAAGTCTTTGATGTTTCTAGTTGTCCAACTGACAGAAAGAAGAACTGTATTCTAGCAGTGGGAACATTATGACACATTACAGACTATGCTAAGTTCTCTGTTGGATATGCAGTTATTATTGAAGTTGGTAATTTTTTGAAGATTTTGTTTAAGAATTTAAGGAAAATGAAATTTGCTACAAACAGCCAAGATAGCAGCTTTCGTTTACAGCATGTTGGCAAAGAGGGTAAAGTGTCATTGATCTTAAAAGAAAAAAAGGGGTGAAAATAAATCTATACTAACTAATATTATAAAGCTGAAGAGTTTGTTTGTTTGATTGAACGCGCTAATCTCAGGAACTACTGATACGAATTGAAAAATTATTTTTGTATTGGGTAGCCTATTTATCGAGAAAAGCTATGGGCTAATAACATCACGCTATAACCAAGAGGAGCGGAGCAGTAATGAAAAATGTTGCAAAAACGGGGAAAATCGCACGAGTAGGCGATTCGACGCGACGTGAAAGGTCGGGGGAACAACAAATTTAACGCGGACGAAGTCGCGGGCAGAAGCTAGTAAATAATAAAATACAGGAAGAAAGTGATTGACGGATAATTCGCCGAAACTTCGAAATACGATACAGTTTGTAATTAAAATTTTAATGATCGCCAGTCGGTCACTGCTGTTCCAGCTTGTTATATTTTCGTTTAAATAAACTTGCGACAAAAATTATTGAAATCGATCTCGGTAATAAACAGAAAAAAATAATTGAAAAACATCGGATACTTGATGAAGATTGGATTTAAGATCCAATTTGATTCTTATATTTGATTTTTTTCATGTAATTTAATACAAATGGAACTGATAACGATTGATAAATTATTAGTTTTCAGTTTTATTTTTCTTGTAGCTAAAAGTAGTGTAAAATATTGTATGGTTTTAACAGTTACCCGTTTTTTCTTCAAACATTTTAACATGTTGCATCAGTGTTCTATGCCCAGAAGAGCCAGAACAGTGGTGGTCTAGTGGTAACTTTTGAGTTGTAGGTTCTAACCCAGACAGGCCTTTTAAATTGTGGGTGTTACATACATCAACATTGTTCTCAAAACGGTAAAAGAAAACATCGTGAGGAAACCGGCATGTCCTAGAACTAAAATTTCTAAAACATGTGATACTACCAACCGGCACTGAGCAGCGTGGTGGATCACGGCGCGTTCCGTCTTACTGAGAGGAGACCTGTGTTCCAGCAGTAGGAAAATTTTAGGCGATTATGCTCAAATGCTCTAATAAACACGCTGACGTTGGTCGCGTGGACGCTAACGATAAAGTCACGTATGTAGTATAGATAGCGAGTGCTATTACATATAAATCGGTACACTACCGATGTAAGCAACTGACTGTCAGTAACGCATTAAACCCAGCTTAAATAAATAAGTATTATTTTATATAAAAAATAGGAATTGACCGCACTTATACTCACCTGAAGAATGTCTAACATGATTTTAAATACACTAACTTCTGCCCGCGACTTCGTCACCGTTAAATTTTTGCTTCCCTGACCCTTCCCGTCGCATCAAACTGCCTGCCAATTTTCGACCATTTTTAGTTGCTGCTACGCTTCTTTTGATCTTAGCGTGATGTTATATAGCCTATAGCCTTTCTCATTAAATAGGCTATCCAACACAAAAATATTTTTTAAATCGGACCAGGAGTTCCTGAGATTACCGCGTTCAACCAAACAATCTCTTATATTAGTATAAATGAACGTAATATTATAGTATTATAATTTGAGTTGTAAAAAAACATTAACTCTTATCACATTCATAATTATCACATTCATAATTCATATAACATGAATTATATAAATAACGTAACGAATTGAAGTCGAAATGTACACTTATCAAATATAGCATCATAAAAATAAACGTATTCACAAATTGCATTGATAAGATAAATTATGATAACTGATGACACAATTGTAGTATTATTATATCACATTAATGATTTATAACACCATTGAAACACTCAAAATAAGTGGTTTATGTGGAAATATTTTATTACCTGATTAAATGTAAGGCTTAGTTTGAAAACGTTAAAGGACAAGATAATCCATGAAACATACAAGTATTAATAAAACAAGCAAAATACTTTTTAAGTTAAACGGTTTTATTGAAAAGAATGATAATTATGGTAGTCATAATGTACTAAAAGCTAGAAAATATAAATTAGTTAGGTCCTAGAAAATAAAATCGTGGGGCGTAGGACATAAGATTATTTACGACTTATATCCCGATAGTTCGGACTCTTGGGAATGCTAAAACTCATTCAACTCATGCATTCAGCCATAGTCCTGTAGATATGCTAATGGTGATAGAAGCTCGTAGCTACTGTTGTCATGATATGGGCACGTAATAAGGAGGAATGAGGAAAATGTCGTGAGGAAAGTTTTGAGTATAAATATCGATGGCTATAAGAGTAGGGGAGACCATAGAAACGATGAATGGACTGTGTGTGTGACCGAGATGACGAATAATAGATAGTGTTGCAAAGGACTCGAGTCCTCGAGTCGTAATTTTTAAAGACTTGACTCAATTACTCACCTTATGTTCGAATCTTTTCGAATGGTGAGCTACAAGTCTCATCTTCTTACTCAGAGTTTTTCTTTAAGACTAGAGTCCTTTATAAGACTCGGGTTCGGCTTGACTTTAGACTCCGAGCCTTTTGAGCAAACTGAGTCTTGAATAGGTAATTACGTCGAGTCTTTAAAATTACGACTCGAGGACTCGAGTCCTTTGCAACAATAGAGAGAGAGAGAGAGATGGTTGGTTGGTTGGTTGGATGGTTGTTTGATATAGAGATGTGTGGAAAAAAAAGACATGTTGCGCCGATCCCAAATAAATTGCGACAAGGGCAGGAGAATGGTGATAAAGGCTCGTGTACTTTTTTCGATTTAAAAAAAGAAGGAGAGCTTGCAAAAGTGTTTTCTTATATTGGTCAAAAACGGAAAATATTTTCCGCTTTTCTTTTCCGATTTGAAAGTCTTACTTATAGAGTGGTCCCATATAAAGTACTGATTAGTGGATTTTGAGTTAGTTCGTATTTATTGCACTAAGTGCATTTTGATATGTATGTATGTTATAATAACTTTTTGTAACTGTTATGTACTTAGCTAGAGAAGGTAAACGAATTTGTTTAGAATTAGTCGATTGATTTTTTTTATAAAAAAGTACCAACTTTCACCTAACTAATATGTAAATGCTCCCTAGGTTTAAAAGGTACTATGGAACGAATTAGGTATAAAGTTTCTTATCCTCATCCGATTTACCTGAAGATGAGATTATTCCATCAATTTGACACTAAACTTTACAATATGATAATGAGGTTTTGTTTGGATTATTATCTTGAAATGAGCAAGAAATAATAATCCGTAAAGCTCTTGTAAGCATACCTTGTTGAATCTTTAATGTTAAATTCGATGCAGAAAGTCTTAAAGTTTATAAATTAATGGTGATCAGAAGCTTGCGTTGGGTAATAGAACCCAGAAAACGCTTAGTGAAAACCAAAATTAGGAAGGAAAAGTAAATGATCCATGATTTGTCTACTTGCTAAATTATTACAAACATTTAAAATCTCATAATTTGCCATTTTTCGCTGTGGTAACCCTTACATAGAGTAAGGGTTTACACAAATCAACCCACCCAAAATAACCCAAATTACCACTGCCGTATGTCAGACGATCACTGGGCCAAACTTACGACCCACTGGTCTCGCTTAATGGCAAGAGACATCGCGGCAGACCCAGACGGAGATGGCAGGATGAGCTGGACTCTTTTAATAAAGACTGGTCCTTGGCAGCTCTGGACTGAAAGTGGAAAGAGAGTAGAGAGGCCTTCGCCCAGCAGTGGGACAGGAACGGCTAGTAAGAAAAATTTGCCATTCCCACGGACGTACCTAATAAAATCGCAGCAGGATCTTTTTGCGCAATGGATTTTCAACTTTCGGTATAGAACCGATCATTGAGAATCGAACAGAGATCAGCGCGAGGGGTCTTCGATCGTCGAAAAAACATACTATTCAATTTTCACCTCTCGACGCTCTAAGCAGTGAGTTGAAATTCCCGTGAGCGAAATAATCCCAACGCGATTTTGTTACATCCCAGGGAACGATAGTCTTTTAGAAAAATATAAAAACGGTACTTACGTACTTACAGGATTGGTCCTTATTGGCTAGAGTTGATTGGAAAAAGGAAACCACGCCCTGCAGTGGGACAATACAAGCTGATAATTATTATTACTTACGTACTCTGTCAAAAAGTTGCGAATAAAAATCATCATCATCAGACTATAACGTTCGCACTGCTGAGACACAGGCCTCCTCTCGGTGAGAGAGAGCGGGCCATAATCCACCACGCGGGCCCAGTGCGGGTTGGTAGATGTCACATATCTTCGAATTTTTGGTTCTAAGACATGCCGGTTTCCTCACGATGTTTTCCTTCAATCAAAAAGAGTAAAAATCAGAAACAGGAAATCAGTTAGTGTGGTCTTCCTCAAAAATCTTTTACATTTTCATTTTTCATTCGATAAACAATCGATGATTTCTCAATAAAAACACGTGTTTTAAATAAGTACCGTTCCCGAGGGACATCAGTGAAGTTCCGCGGAAGAATTCACATAGCGTAAATAATAAGGGGATTTCGCGAAATTTTCCTGTCTTGTCCGCTTCGTTAGTTGTATTATAAAATGAATGGAACTTATTGAATGATAGTTCGATATTATTATTTGATAGGGCTTCTTATTTCGATGGAACATCTAGATTTCACTTCGAGTTAAGTTGTTAGCCATATTTAAATTGGTGAGCGATATTACCGCAATTTTCAAAATATTTCATCCGGCATAATATGTAAAATATTTCTTGAGCGCTTTCACCATTTAAAAAAAATCATCTTGTAAAAAAAGTATTTCAGTTTAAAAAACTTTTCTATTTCTTTTTTTTTCATTCGTCTTTTAACGTGTTTTTAACAATATTTTGGGGAATAAAGTTTTCCTGTATCTACACATAGTGATAGATCAAACAATCACTATGAGAAACTACAAAGAACTAAAAAGTATTTCTCTACTGTTATAAAGCAGAAGATTCCATTTAGATTTAGTATTGTATAGTAGTATTTCAAGACTACAAATGATTCAAAAGTATTATCCTTAGATGGTGGATATTTTAGCCACAAATGACGTAGCTTTTCGCTTTTAGTCCAACACAATAGGTTCAGTACCTGAATGTACAATATATACCGATGTATATCAGTAAGTTAAATAGGTTATTCGTGTTCCAATTGTTCCTCCAAATCGTGACAGAAGGCAGTGCGTACGAAAAATTATTTATGCTAGAATGTCTTAATAGCTACTTATTTTATTTCTGTATTTCCATTTTCACCTTTTAAGTATCGAGAGATACTTGAAATTTCTAGGTGGATTTCAAAGTTGTCTTTATTTCTCAGAAAAAAGTCTATAGGATTTTTGTTCTTTATGAATACTTAAATACATTTATACTCAACTAGCTTTTGCCAGCGGCTTCGCTTGCGTATTACACGTATAAAATTTCCTCTTGAATTACTCTGTCTATTGATGAAAACCGCATGTAAATCCGTTGCGTGATTTCAAAAAATTAAGTGTATAGACGCGCGAAAAGCGACTTTGTTTTATAGCATGTAAAGAAGTAATACTTTCTGTGTCACTAACCATCATCAACGAAAAAAGATTCATATGAGACTTGTTTATTTTGCACATAAAGCTGGATTTTCCGATATGATTAAACTCTTAATTTGTAGCTTTTTTCCGGTACTGATAAGATTTTGTAGTACCGTGGGGTGCCGGACGTTAAGAATAGCAACATTCCATTTTTTCCCGTGGATGTCGCAAGAGGCGAGTAAAAGACTTACTAGAGAATGGGCAGCAACGTTCTCTGTGCATTTTACCAGCATACTGCGATCGCCAACACGCCTGCCCAGCATGGCGATTATAGCAAACTCCCACAAATTGGGAGAACCGTAAATCAAGAAATGGCTGTATTTCAGCAGAAATTATGATGATATGATTTGATACCCACACCACCCACAGCTTTCCCACTTCATTTTCGTATAAAGAGCCACAGCAGAATTTCTATAAATAAATTCTAAATTAGCAATTTCAAACCTTTTATTTACTTAATATAAAAACGAAACCTAATAGTGCATAGTTTGCAAGTGACATGCTAATAAAATTCATTAGCTTTAAAATTACGTGTAGGAGTAATTATTAATTTTCTTTTCATTTCTAAAATTCGTATTCAAATATTCTAGAATTTCTGATACAAAGTAGATATTTTTGACATTTTAAACACGCTAATTTTACTTAAATTTCTGCTAGCGTTGAACGCAATAACGTTACTACAGAATTTTTGAGTGGGAGAAAGCATTACGGGTGCTTAAACGATTCTACTCATAAATATAAGGTAACATATTCTTACCAATATATGTACTTCTTCATTATTATCTACTAACCTATTTCTTTAACAAAAAAATCTGCACACACATTTTCAAATATCACGACAATGATTAAAAAACTTTTTACAAAATCTCTTATAAGTCCTCCACCAATTTTAAATTATGAGCTTCTGTCATTGGAAAAAAGTGAAAAACTTGTCTGCCAATATCTCTTTGGTAGGGATATATCCACAAGTCAAACTGGCCAAAGCCTCAACTCACACACAGTGGACAATGTCGATCGGCTCACAGAACTCGAACAATATAATCCTTTTTTACAAAGAGTTCACAATTAAATAAGGGTATTAAACGTTTACTTTACAAATACTTACTTTTGTTTGCTCTAAAAATGCTTTAAGTTTTTTGGAATGACGTTGCAAATAAAGTTTTTCATTGTGATAATGCCGTTAACTATTGTGAAAGTTTCTGAAGATGTTTGGATTTTTCAAATCAATCTTCCAAATATCACAGCCTCCCACTACTAACACTGTAGCTAATATGAAAACATGGTAAAATCCAATTTATTTTAAAAGAGAAACCACAGAGTTACTTACCGGCCCTCCTCTATAGACAACGACTAATTAGAACCTAGCTTCTGACGTTTCTTAAATGACGTAGGTTTATTTATGTGAAACAAAATATTTTGAATTTCGAATCTGAATTTGAATCATGCATACAATTCGTACGATTTAACGGTTTTACATTAAACTTGAAAAATAGGTAACACATATAGTTCAGGAGACTTTTTATTCCTTGAGATTTTTTTTCGAAATCATGTTATTTTCAGACTACACAACAAAAACTACGGATAAGAGCTAGTGTGATATGCCTTACTTACCTTCATAAAGGGTCACCCTTTTATCCGAGACAGACCGAGGTTCTTTGTAGTCATGTCCGGTAACAATTTTAAACTTCTGAAGTGACGTTTTTAGTGAAATTTTGATAAGGATGAGGCCACGACAACCCAAAGAGTCTAAACTTGATAGTGCCATTAGTTAATTAAGACCTGCTATGCCGGATAAGGTCCTGCTAGTTAAAAAGTAGTCTAAAATAGGAAACCTGAAATATAGGACTCGAGAATTAGAATGGGAAACAAAAAATAAAATTTTGTTAAGATTTTAATTTCGATTATATAATAGCTGTCTGCATGTTTGTATTGTAATTTAATTTTTTGCCAAATTATTAAAACCTCGTATTCCTTTAAAGTTGGATAAGTACCTAGTCTTTTTCTTTACAAGGCCCATCTAATATTACTTGACATTTGAGAAGGTTATCTTTTGTCGATGATGAAAATGTTAAGTGGTTAAACTAAAGTAATTTTAATAATTTTTGTCGAAGAATTGCCTAAAAATATCACCCAAGCTTGTGTATTTCATTTGATTTAAATACGACTATAAGTAATGTTTAACAAACTTATAAAAAAATCACATAAGTGAAAAATTGAGTATTGTATTCAAAGTTGTCAGGCCTTGTCCACACTCAGGTACAAATATACAGCACATGAATTCAAAATGCCATAGTATGAACGAGGTTTTCCAAAAAGGTACAACGTGCCTCGGGCCAACAGGGATGTTGTTCCCAAAAGGACGGAGGCTTTTAAAATGATTGACCCAATGTTAAGACCTTTACGTGAAATTCTGTTTGCATAAGCACTCAAACACTATGACGATCAAGCGGGCAAACGGAGCGAGATGACGTTTACAAGGAGAAGTAGCTATTAAGGCAACTCTCTGATGTCTCTGTGTTGTGAAGGTTAGACAGATAGAAGAAAGAAAGAAAAGAAAAAAATGTTTATTTGCGGTTAACATGATGCAAAGAAAGACTCTAAACATAACAAAAATATGGAAAAAAAACTTCGGAAATACCATACGTCACATCCACGTAAAACGGCCATTGCTCAGCATAATGCTGCAACCCTATGCGAGACAGAGTCCCAGCGCTGGTTTTCAGCGACAGCCGGCGATGATGTGATGACGTCGAACGGTGACGCAAATAATGAGTAAAAATAAGTACAAATACTAAATCATAAAAGTAATAAACATAGTCATAAAAAGTGGCAATATTGGCATTAGCAGTGGCAAATCGTCACTCCATATAAATTTGCTAGTTTTATATTGTTTGTTTGTTTTTAATCTCATTTAGTTTAAATCATGAGCTGGCAGTTTGAGTAATTTATGTGGCCAATCCAAATGTCCTTTCTTTGGTTTTGTTCATCGATACTATGAGCTCCTTAAGTTCTGAGTTGAGCTGCACGGTTACCGATAAATGTGTGCACTGATTGGACAAGTCCAGTCAATCTGCGTGGTTCTTTCCTCAAAAGATTATTGCCATACACCAATCAACATGATTTCACCAAGATTATGTCTGGACTTTAAAAGAGACTATGACTTTTGAGTTTGTTACGGCCTTTTCCTCAAAATAGTCAGATAGAAAACGCTGACCTCATCTAGTTTTATGTGATTGACGTGGAATAATGTTTGTACAAACCTACTTACAGAAACAAAATCATTTCTCAAAGAGCTGTCGATTAATCCATGGTCCGCAGCAACGATACTGACCTATTTAGGTACCGATGATACCTAGGTAAGTCTGATGATGATATCAAACTGATGTCTACAGTAAACGGACATGAAAATTTTGGCGTCCTAAAGTCGTGACTATCGGTATGTTGGTAGGTTTATTACAATATTTTTTGATTCTGAGGCAGTACAAAGTTCGCTGGGTCAGTTAGTAGTATTTCGGAACTCATCATAATTTTGCTGAACTCTTAAAGAATCATGTGTGCAGTGAAGGTGGTGTCACCATTGTTTATTAGAAAGAAAGAACGAAAAAAAAGTGAAGAGGCGTCGTTACTTTGACGAACGTCTGTCTATAATATTAACGTGATTACAGAACTTCTCAGCATAAGGAAGTTTTGGTGTTGACGAACTTCAAATAATCACTAGAAAAATGAAATTTTATAACCTTGTTTGATTTTTTCACTAACTTCACAAAACTTGGAGATTATGTTTTGTTTACGTTAAAAGTTTGTGATAACAAGATTTATGTTTTAAAAAATCTGCCCATTTTATGTAGTACTAGCGACCCGCCCCGGCTTCGCACGGGTGGACATTAATTTTTTAAGCTCTCTGAAAAAAAAAATTGTTTTGTATGTATGTTTTTATAGGTTTTTTATTCGTGTTACATTTCTTTGTTTCGTACCTGCTTAACTCTTTTATTTTTGTATAAGTATTTTTGAAAAGAACTTTTGATAATGAGTATCTAAATAGTTCCGAAATCAATTTTAATAAGTGCATTAATTCAGTAAATTTACTCGATTTGGCCGCGTCCGCTGCGTAGAGAGCCGACCGCACCTGCTTCATAGATGTGCACCCCCCTCCCCTGCGGTTTCGCCGTGCGAGTCGTGCGACACCATCATTCATTTTAATACCAATTACAATTTTAAATTCGTAATATCTTTTGAATGGATTGTCCTATTGGAATAAAATAAAAAGTAATTTATAGCTATTGAAACAATCTTGCTCAATAAATAGTTTATTTGGATAAGGATTAGTATTTGACGATAATATGATCAATAAACATAGGCTAATAATTTTAATTACTTTTATTCTATGGAAAAGTGGTTATAATGGCTAAAATATAAATGTTTGGTTTATACTATTGCGGACTTTTTTGTAGGCATTATTGAGTTCTACAACTTTTCCATAGAAGTCAACCATACATCTCTAACCATTTAGGCAGCGTTCGCGAGAATCGTTAACGTACGGCAGTTTTTTCGACGCCTTACTTCACAATTTTCACTACCACGAAAATTCCTATCTAAAATATAGCCTATACGGATTCGGAAGAATTCTTCTAAGTAATGGTAAAAGAAATTTTGAAATCGGTCCAGTAGTTTTTGAGCCTATTCAATACAAACATACAAAAATACAAAGGAAGGATATGGAGACGGTAAGTGACCCAATTTTATTATTAAGAAACCGTTTGAAGAATCACTTAATATTTCAAAAAGAGAATACTGCCATCGAAAGTTATTTTGTGTCACTATATAATAAAACAAAAGATTAGGGCGTAAGTTGGCACAAACGATACGTAAAAAATAAAATGCCTTTACAAAAATGTCTACATAAATAATATTAATTAAATTGTCAGTTACTATTTTGACGAAAAGGGGAGACCAAAGAAACGATGGATGGAATGTGTGAATGATGATATGGATAGAAAGGGGTTGACTACTGAAAGATGACTAATAGAAAAATGTAGAAGAAAAAGACAAGAAAAGGGCATAAGAAAGATGACTATTTTGACAAAAATACACTTCAATTATGTTAAAGCTCGTAGCAATTTCACAAAACTGCAAAAAACGTTATCAACGTTGTTGGTAGCCAGATTGCCATTAATCTCTAACATTTCAAACAAGACTGAAAAAGACAAAATACAGGGTAATCCAATATTCTTTTTCCATTTTTAACCGGACAAACATTGCTTATGCCTCTCAGCCGGAGTAATTGAATATTTTAGTGCCCCTTGAAATGAAAGCTTGGTAGACGACGACGCAAATGTTCTTGTGGGTGTATAAAGTATTGCTTACTTTAAAAATTAATACTGCACTTTTAGAATTTTTGAAATGATATTAGGTTATATAATTGAAGAGATTGATTTTGATGATGCTCAAATTAATCTTAGGCTTTAATCACCTTAACTGACAGAAATCAGCTAACCTGATTGCAATGTACATAATACGTGAACCAAAAAATTTGATTCTATTTTTACGAAAATTGCGCAGACAGGAGAGCATGAAATTGGGCACAGTTAAAGTTAAGGACGTGTGCGGGCTTAGGTCACAAAGTGCTATAAATCTACTTCATCACATCATCGTAAATATAAAAATAAATAGAAAATGGGTGGAACTGCGGGTCCAGAATCAAATTCCATACATTACAATACTGATTCAGCAACTCCGAAAATAAACGACACACTGTAATATTTATTCTGATTTGTCTGACAGTCCGCCTCCTGAGACTATACCGCGAAACTCTAATGTGAAATATATGCTCACATCATTTTAAAACTTGAAGGGACAATAATAAATTTATAGTCAAAACTTTCTCATAGGATTCTGGCCCCAATAAGAAATGTCGGAATAACTCTCTGTACTTTGCCTACCTTGGTGGAAAATGAACTAGACGGGATTTCCTCCGTTCTGTGTAGTGTGTTAGGATTTTATGAGCAATATTATATTGCTCGCTTGGAGATTTTATATTGCGTTTGACTTGGAAGCCTCTTGTTGAACATTCAATGAGAGATCTTGTGTTCTAACTAGGATAATGGCTGATTTTTAAGTTTCCTTGGATGATTTGGGAAATACTTTTGATGTATAATATTTTTCTACTTTACCAGTTTGCTAAAATTTCGCAATAGTAATTAAAAAAAAAATATATCAATATAACAAAGAAGTTCATGTCAAGATATTGACATTAAAAATAATACTTCGTTGAAGATTATTATTGAAATTGTTGGTGTACATCGTAGGTATAAGATATTTATTATACCTATGGGTAAACTTCTTCGTTCTTGTTTCTGATTAGGCAAGTCAGTTGGGACTAAGGCCTGGTAAAATTTGGGAAGTAATAGAGATACAAACCTTGATCATAAATTCAATTTTCGATGACGAGCAAGGAAGTTGGCTAAAAGTTACGAACAAATTGTAAATGGAGATGGGCGATGTTTCAAATTAATGTTTGACATTTGAAGGGCAATAATCTTATTTGCGATTGACCCCAGGTCTCGTATATTTACACGAGTATCCTAATTATGAACAACATTCCTGTACTCACTGTAACTCGTGTAAATGTGATGAACAGTAGCAAACATAATTATATGGGTCTTTGCCCCAAAACGATGATCAGCAGAAGGCTAATTCTCGTAACTAAATATATTCAAAATCTAGTCGCAGTCTCTTCACGGCTACAACGAAATGTCAAAAACTTGTCAGAAATGTATGGAAAATCGAGGTATTTTTGACAGATTGAGTCTGAGATCAGAGTGTGAACGTTCTTAGAATTATGAGAATAGCCACTCTGGTAGCAATAGGAGTATTATTGGTAAAACTAATTGACGATTTGTCTGATCCGAGGGTTAGAGACCAAAATCGCAGCCATAGACTAGATGAACGAGGCAGTTTCCTTAAAATAACTATTTCATATTGATTGTACTTAGATACCAAAATGCTGAACAAGAACATTGCTATCGCCGTCGCCGTGGTCCTGGCCATTGTCTGTCTGGCTGAGGCCAGGGAGGAAGGGCCTCACGACATGGCTGATGCTCTTCGCATGCTTCAAGAATTGGACCGCTACTACACCCAGGCTGCTAGACCAAGGTTAGTTATTTCCTTCTTTGAAGAACATTTTGGGTATATAGCGGATGGAACTTTTTCAACTGGAAATGATCAGGATAATGATTATATTGGTATTGCTGTTGTTCTCTGCTTTATACTTGAAATGGTTGTGAAAGTAGACGAAGGATTAGGTGGTGCTAATAGGTGGATTGGTCTTGATGGAAGTTCCACCTGAGAGGTTTACTTTCTAACATTACTTGGAAATAAGACTGCAGATTTTGAGGAATGCGAACAGGTAACAATATAGTCTATTGATTTATATCAATCTACAATAGTAATAAAAATATTTCTAACTGAATCCCTCAATAATTATGTTCATAGTAAAGCCAGAAAGTTTGTCAAAATTGTTTAAGGTAGTTAAACTAAAACAGCTTGCTAAAGAGATTTAAATTCGAACGAATTCTAAGAAATTATTGAAGTACTTATTTTGCAGTAAAAGTTAAACACAACAAAACGTCAGCTTTTATGGGCTCGTAAAACTCCAATTCGTTTTAAACAAAATAAGTTTTACTTAGTTTAACTTCACCTTGAACGGTCGCTATATTGTTGAGACGAGAGTGAAATCGAAAAAGTTTCCGCAAACTTTCAGGATAAAGTCACTTCCTTACAACTGTAACTTTATTCTAGTTTAATCTCTTGGACGAACTCATTAATTTCCATTAATTATACATTACTTTAATCAATCATTGGATAGCTTTAAAGTTTATCGCTGGCTTTCATTAATTTTACAATAGAAAGTTCCTGATCAGAGAAGGGAGTTACTAAAATCTGATCGTTTTGGAAATATTCGAAAGTCGGAACGAAACTGATTTGAATAAATTATGATAGCTAATAATAATGCTAGAACTAGTAAGATCTAAAAAAATTAAACACTTAAATGATGTTAAAGCAACTCGTAAGAAAAACAAATAAAAAAAGACAGCAATGTCTCACACATGAATAGACCAATTGTTTTGTACTGGTGACTCATCTTGTTACACTGCTATCTTAACCCAAAAACTCAAACATCAAAAGCTTTATTATATACTAGCTGACCGTACATACGTTGTCCTGTTTCCTAGAACTCGATAGCAGTGCCACCCACCGACCCGGTAGTCCAATAGTGAATCTAAACCATCCAGGGTGTCACCCAAATGCATACAAAAAAAAACATTTAAATCGGTCCAGCCGTTTAGGAGGAGTTCAGTTACAACGAAAAGTGGCATTGATTTTTATATATATAGAAACACTGTTTTATTTTCTTAATTTTTAATGCCAACATTAGAATGCTTAGATTTTGTCAACACATTAAAACATTTCGTAAGAGACATTTTATTGATCTTCTCGGAACTATCTCAAACTTCGCAATACACTTTTAATTTTGGTTCGTTTCAAATTGGTGTTACGGAAAAATCTCATTAAGTACCTGAAATTAATATTCCACTGTTGAATATCGTTTGAATGTCCTTCTATATAATATTTCTGGTCTGGTAATCGTTTTGTTCATTAAAATATAAATCTGCGTCATTATAGACGTTGACATTTTAAATATTTTGAACATGTTATTAAAAGTAGAATGTGTGCTATCACATTTTGTCATCAGTGGGGAGATTTTTAAAATTGATAATATCTTAGAGCAACGTATCGGAAAGTTCTTGCTAACCCACGCAGATATCGACCTCATTAGTCTCCTTAACGTCGTTAATTATTTTAGCACAGTCATAAATAAGTACCTACAATGAAATTAAATGATTGAAAGGTTTTGGTTTAGTGATTCTTTCTTTCATTTCAACAATAATCACAAATCCAAAGTCTTTGGTTACTTACTTATATTATTAGTGAAGTGTAACAGACTGTAAATTTATCCTTCTTATTCCTCTCTCATTTTATTTTTCTCTTTCCAACTTTCTCATTGGTCAGCGTTGTTTATAGTTTTAGCATCTTTATTCCGTTCTATTTCTGGTCTATAATCAAGTTTACTCGTAGTTTATCACTAATTACGAATAAAGGATCGGTTGCAAAGTAAACTTTTTCATTATTAAGTAAATTAGTGTATTATCCGATACAAAGTTTGGCAATAAAAGTACCCACTCTTAAATTTCAAGCAAAACAATTCGTTTTCAAGTAAGGAACGACCCAAACATTAATGAACACAAACTTGACGTGACAATAAATACGCCCCAAATGTCTATTTAAGAAGTCTTTTTAAATGCCTATCAATTACAACAATTAAGCTAACATCCATCAGTATCAATTACAGCTAACCCGAATCTAGACCCAAGACATTCAAAATTCAATCTTACTCCTTTGAAACAGAAGTTGTTTAGACCGCAGAACCAATTTGGTCGTTGAGCAATTTCCCTTTGTTGCGTGTATTCTGTGGTCATTTTGTGAACGGAAAGGGCGTGTCATTGCACAGGTATGCAATTGGGGACAAGATTAGAGACGATGTCAGGGGAAAATTACTACCTGGGACCGACCAGGCAGGATAAGTCCTAACCATTGTGGCTAAATTGCCGTTCGCCTACACTAGACTACTAGATTTATGAAAAGTGTGATTGCTCTTTGCGACGAATGTATTTTTAAGGGAAATAATTCATGAAGTATTAAAGAAAGTTGGCCCATTGTATGAACGCAATGACACATTCGTAGGTATCCCTTGGGGCCTGAGACTGGATTATTATTGTGTATATTAAGCCTATTAAAATTTAACTTCCATTTTAATTTGCCCTGGTATGATAAAGGAAGGACAAATTCCATTTAAAGTTTAAAATATTATTTTATTCTTCAAGTACTATGTGCGTAAGAACTTTTAAGGAGATTCCCCTCTGAAAGTAGCCTCCACATTGAATTTAATTAAATTAGTCTATTTTTTTAATATTTTTTTCTTTAGTATAGAATATATATTTTGCCATATAAAAGTTATGATACATGTACATGTGTTCAGCCCTGTTTTACCATTCCACATGCAAACATTTACACTATCGTTCACTTAAGTTTAAACAAGAGCCAGATACTTACGACCAATTCACCCAATTTAAAGAAAAGAAAGAAAGAAAGAAAAATTGTTTATTCTGCACGAACAAAACGCACAATATAAAATAGTAACAAAACATAAAAAACAAAAAATACACACGTACAAAGTAGCCAAAAGCTCCGTATTCAAGATAAATAAATAATAATCTATACTATCTATACTTCTATACTAATATTATAAAGCTGAAGAGTTTGTTTGTTTGTTTGATTGAACGCGCTAATCTCAGGAACTACTAGTCCGAATTGAATAATTATTTTTGTGTTGGATAGCATATTTATCGAGAAGGGCTATAAGCTATATAACATCACGCTACAACCAAGAGGAACGGAGCAGTAATGAAAAATGTTGCAAAAACGGAGAAAATCGCATGGGTAGGCGAGTCGACGCGACGGGAAGGGTCGGGGGAACAAGAAATTTAACGCAGACGAAGGCGCGGCCAGAAGCTAGTAATATTAATAATAGTATTAATTTATTTTTTAAATAAAAACTCAACCACACAGCTGAAAGACGTCCATTGCTGGACATGGGCCTCCCCCAAAAAGAGGGGTTTGTTAAAATCACCACGTTTGGCAGGCGGGTTAGCGATCGGAGTATGGTGGTAAAATGTGTAGAGAACGCAAAACGCGAACATTATCTAGAATGGGTAGCAGCATTTTATAGACATTTTAAGTCTCTTTGTCGCCTTTTCGACACCCACGGGAAGCAATAGGGTAATGCTATTCTTTACGTCCGGCACCACACGCAAAATCCGTGTCCTAATTCTTCCAATATCCCACAGGTTTTGTTAAATCATATTACTGTCTTATATATACCTACTGGCCAAAATTGCAACATGCAGTTTCCTAACACGGCTAACAAGCAGGTGTTCAGAGGATATTTTCACAAAAACAGTCGTGTTAGTAACTTCACCGACATTGTTGACCAAGTTACTGCACACTGCTTCTCTATTACTTCGCAGTATGAGCTCACAATTACACAAGTTTACCAGTACTATGTTTGAATTTAATGTAGAACGTCTTTGTAGAAGACAACCTTGTTAACCGGACTTAGGACTGGTTTTAGTTTGGTCCAAACTTGAGTGGAATTAGTTTTGTTATTAGGTTTTGGTTTTTAAATAGTTTCAGTATGTTTGGTTACCTAATGCTTCGTGGTTTAAGGTCCTGGGTCCAATTCCCAGGTCGGGCAAAGTGTAATTGGGTTTTCTATCTGGAATTTCTCAGTAACAGCCCGGAGTCTAGATTTCTGCCTATTTGTGCCCGTATGATCGCAATAGCCCCCCCCCCCCCCCCCCGCCCCCTTTATAGGACTTAAACGCGAGTGAAACGCGCGTGTTTAAGTAACTGACAGGTAACAAGGCGTGATGTTTAGTTATTGTTTGGTTAATATTAATAAGGTAAAATATATTAAGTAACATAGAAGATTAAAAAAATGCTTCAATAATTAAAACTCACTAATTTTTAATTTCAAATTCATTAGATGAACACCAAATCGCTTATTATATGCAAAATTAAAAATTATGAAACAGTAACATCTTAAATATTCTTTAATGAATAGTTTTTGACAGATAACACTCAAAAACAACAAGCATCTTCTTAGACATAATTGAAAGTATACTTTATAGTACATTTTAATATTTAATCAAAGATTTTTTAATAGATTGTATAACTGTGTACTTACTACACCAAAGCTTTTACTTACTTTTACCATCAACTCAATCTATCGCAGTCCACTGCTGGACATAGGCCTCTCCCATGTTGTGCCACAACACCATGTCCTCCACCTTCTGCATCCAGTCTACTAATACCAAAAGAAACAAAAACATTTAACATAACATATTTAGAAATAAAAATAAAGCTGTTACTAACACCATGAACCGTTGTGTGCCATTTTCGGAACATAACAGGTGTCATATTTATATTTAACCATAATATTTTTTAGAGAAAGAACTGTCTGAAAATAGACTCGGTCGCTCCAAAACCATTATTCCATTTAAATCACGGTATTTATATAATATCATTAATTTTCTCTTATAAATGGTCCCACGCATAACAAACCTAAGTATCTTTTCTACTTATCTGATATATATTTTTCCAGGAAATTTGACTGAAACATTTCCCACACACTCTAAACAAGATTGTCAGAAATCGAAAACATTATTTAAGTTGATTTCCCCAAGGGTCATGCAGTAACATTTTCTCAATTTTGATAAGATTGACGACTTATTCTCTTAAAGGCACTTAATCAATTTGGAACATACGAAAAGTGAGTAATATGCTACAGAAAAAACAAGTGAAGATAATTCCTACACGTCTTGTGAGTTTTGACATGATAAACAAGTAGGACAGAAAAATAAATTGGAACGTTTGTATCATGACAATACTAATGAAAAATAAAGGATACACGGGTACTGAATCGTATGTTTTGCGAAAAGAGATGAAGCATAAAGTAATTTATGTGAAAACGTGATTAGTAACAGTATTCTTCAACATTATCCTCTTATCTGTTAAATGTCAAGTACCTTGGGAAATTTTATAACCAATTGTGCTATGTAAATGTGACATGATGTTGACTCAAGAAATCAATATACATACTTACCCTGACTATTTTATTGATACTCAGATAAATGTCTGTCTGTCTAACAGCATAACACACTATCAATCAGAATCTGAAGCATTGTAAAGGATATTGCAATCCAATGCTTTATAAGTCTTCTCAAAACACAATTAATATTATTGAACCGTCAAGATCAAAAACTGTCAGTGTGTGACGCAAGTATCCCGCTTGACATGCATTCTTCATAACTACGTTTCTGCTGACGCTAAACTTTCTATTACAAACTGGTTTCTAAATTTTGTCTCGTGTTACATCCACGGAAGATATCTCGTGAGTGTGACATATGGCTTAGAGATATTTCGAAGTTTTAGCGTTCTACCCACTTGGTAATTATATCAAACATCTACCATGTGTCCGTGAAGGTCGAACAAAATGACATTAGTAAAATTATTAAAAACTTTCTTTATACCAGAAATGCTTCTTCAGATTTCATGATATTTTTAATGCATTATATATGTGGTAATATTAAAATTGGAATCAGCGTGTGAATCATTCTCTTCCTAAATTAGTCCTTCAATGTTGAGGATCGTTACTCTTTTGCTTTGTTTCATGATCTCTGTTTACGCATAGTCTTAACGGAACACCGCACTTCCAATTTTTTTGGTAACTGAGGGGTAATTCTTTAGCACTCTACCAGTAGGAACAACTTTGACAGTTCAACAACGTTATTTGCATTATTTACGGTATTGAGCAGATAAATATTTCGAACCTATAAAGCAATAGTGTAGCAATACCTTTCGAAGTGATACAAAATTGTGATTGATTGTGAGTTACGCTCTCAGGAGAAAAAAAAAGAGAGCAAAGAAGGGAGAAAAGAAAACTACAATAATTATTATAACCTCCACACTGTTAATAGTTTCAGAGTCAATTAGAGGGACATTAATAAACACTGCAGAACTTATACACTGACCTTAATAAGGAAACATCGAGCAGTTCCTACGAGTATAATTATGTATGTGTCGTGACTACGTTTCGAAGATCACTGTCGATCCATTTCCCATATCGATTGTCGGCACCATACACCTAGAATCTGCACAAAGTCAAACAACTGCGTTTTTCTCGTTTTTAATAAATACTTATATTATCAGATGCAATATACCTATTTATACCTATACTAATATTATAAAGCTGTAGAGTTTGTTTGTTTGGTTGAACGTGGTAATCTCAGGAACTACTGGTCCGAATTGAACAATTCTTATTGTATTGGGTAGCCTATTTATTGAGAATGGCTATCAAATGAGCAGAGCAGCAATGAAAAATGGATGAAAACGGACAGGCAATGCAACGCGACGGGAAGGGTCAGAGGAGCAAAAATTTGATTCGGACGAAGTCGCGGGCAGAAACTAGTAAATATACATACAGGGTGGTAGGGATATTGCTGCGCAAACTGGAAGTCAATTCAAAAATATTGAATCATATTATACGCCCTCTTAACCATAATGGAAGTATTTAAAAGCTTTTGAAACGCCTCAGCTGCGTAACAATAAAGTATTTCTTTGTTAAAATACTTACCTAGTTCCTTGCCGTCGCGTCGCGGAGAATTTAAATTAGACGTTCTGTATCCTTTACAATGAGATCTAAAAATAATGTTGCGTAAAGCACTAATGCGATTTGCAGATCCTGTTTTAAACATGTTGTTTTATATTATACCCGGGTTACGGTTAACAGGGGAAAGAATATAACTCTCTTTTCCGTTTATGATTTAAAAATGGACTTGGATTTAAAAGTTGTATTTTTCTGCCTTTTGCACAGCCACTCAGACTTTTGTTTGAACTACCTATGTTTTTTTGTTCAACGATACCTTTATTTATTTCTTTGGAAAGTTTATTCTTAGTGTACAGATTAAAAAGAAAATGACTGGACGTTAAGCTGAAATGATTGTGATGAAATTTAATAATATAACGAAATAATATACATATATTAATATAAGTATAGACTTAGAAGGAAATGCCATGCACTGACAAAATGGTAAAGCTTATAAGATAAATTAATCTCTGTAACGTGCTAAAATTGCCCATATTAAAATCATTAGGCTACATACACAATTTACTGAGAATAAAGCATGTAATAATCTAACAACTAGCTCTATCAAAAATAAAGATAAAGGAAACTCCTTCCAAGAAGCTGAACTAAGCGTACTCTACACAAAGAGTCTAGTACCAGAAGGCAAAAAAACGCAAGAAAAACACGTTTTATTTATGGAAAAGTAAAGCAATAAATTAACGTTCAAAATTAAAGAATATACGGATAGAAGGACAGCGGAGCCTTAGTAATAGGGTTTCGAAAGGAACCCTAAAAATCACAACCAAAAGCCCTTCGAAGTCCCATCCCCATAGGAACATTTAAACACCAGCAATAACCTAAGGGAATCACTTATTCGCGTGTCTAATAATGGGACGTTCCAATGCTTAGCCGAAAGTGTCGCATGTCCAATTTTGATGATTACGTGCTTAAAATGTTTACGATGCATTAGGCAAAGAGATTTTGGTCTTCAGCACCGTTTTTATAGTGCGACTGATATGTTTCTTGTTCTTTTTCAACTACCATGCAGGTTAAGTAGCTGGTTTTTCGGAAAAGGAGGAGGGTAAAGTTTAGAACATATTTCGCCTATCATAGTCATGAAAATTCAAAGTATTTATGATGCATAAAGCGCTTAACAGTTTATTTTGTACTGAAAGTTAAAAACAGTGCTTAAAATAACAAAACTTCAAGGAATTTGCCAAGTTTGATGATTTTTTATTTATATGACTTGCAATTTTTTTCTTATTATTTTAGAGTATATGTAAAGGTCAATACCTAAACTTCACATAAACACAATAACATGACGTCAATAAATACTTTGAATTTTCATGACTATGATAGGCGAAAAATGTTCTAAACTTTACCCATCTCCTTTAAATGTATAATGCTATTTTGAGGCTTCCGGCGACTGGGACCGCAATTAACTAGGACCGCGGTCCCAGTCGCCGGATCCATAAAAATTAAATATTTTTCTTCTGGCGACTGGGACTACTCATAAATGATAACTGAAATCAAATAATGTACAGTCAAACGAATGTACATCAAACTTCCATATTATTTTCAAACACTTGCGCAACAGGGATATTTAAGTCCTTTTGAACATCTTCTACACATTTTTGCATTTGGCGGTTCACTTTATCCTTCGCGAAATCAATAGGTTCATGAAAATGAGCATTTTCATTCAAATTGTCATCGCATCGACTCTGATTTTTATTGTCGCGTTGCAAACATTTTTTCTTGCACATCGTCAGAGTTTTGAGCCATCTTTGTTTATTTTTTTAAGAATATATTCATAGCCAGCTCTTCGCAAAAGTTCACGTCCTCTTTGTGTGACATCAATATAAATCGACTGTTCACCACGTGAAGTTGAAGGACTTTTTTAATCCATTTTGATAATTCTAAAATCGAAAAAAAATATTAACTATCAGGTACTTTTAGTTAAGTTCATAAGCGTTTTTTTTTAAATATATGTATATATATGTAGTTTATTTGATTCTAATTTATTATATGATTAAACTAAAAATACTATCAGATAATCTTAATAGATGACAATTTTTTGTGATATTAAAAAGTCTCATCAAAGATGAAAAGCAATTTAAAGTAAAAATATTTGTAAGCACGTTGTTTAACCCCCTTATTAGCTTGTTTTGTTAATAAATAAGTTAGTGAAAAATTGTTTTACATACCTGAAGACTATTAAATGAATTCACTACACTACCACTCACATCACACAATTTGCAACAAATATTCAGCGCAGTGTCTTACATACAATGATCTAATACAAAACTGTCTGATGCAAAACTTGACTTTCTTAAACTGATAAGCTTCTTGTTAGTGATTGGCCGAGCCAGTCATCGGGCGATGCAAAATTTCCCGTTAAAGGGCTACCTGACCTTGAAATCGACAGGCAAAACGGACTCGAGTTAGAAAGGGATAGTAATATACAATCATACAATGCCTTTGTGTGTGTTTACCTGCATGTGTGAATTATGTAAAAACGGGCTAGCTTAATCTATTATTAAGCGCATAGGATAAAATCATGTCTAGACCGAGTCAATGATATTCATATAAATAATTTAGTTTTTTTTTCGTTTGACCGTACCGATTTTGGCTTGTATAGTAGATTTTTTTAAGTTACCTATGAGTGGTCCCAGTCGCCGGAAGAAAATTATTTAATTTTTATGGATCCGGTGACTGGGACCGCGGTCCTAGTTAATTGCGGTCCCAGTCGCCGGAAACCTTCTATTTTTAATTATTTTAATTTTTATCAGTATCCTTTTCATCAGTCATTATAAATAACCTCTTGAAAACTGGTGAGCATTTGGGTTTTGGTCATTCTTTTCGGTACGGTTCCGGTTCGAAAGTCATCATCATTTCAGCCGTAAGACGTCCACTGCTGGACTTAGGCCTCCCCCAATTTGGTGGGCTTTGCCATAATCGCCACGCTTGGCAGGCGGATTGGCGATCGCAATATGGTAGTTAAATGCATAGAGAACGCTGCTGCCCACTCTCTAGTAAGTCCCTTAGTTGCCTTTTACGACACCCACGGGAAGAAATGGGGTGGTGTTATTCTTTACGTCCGGCACCACACGGTACAGGTTCAAAAGTACTGGTTCCAAATGAACTTTTTAATATAGCAATTCCGTATCACACGATTAACATTTCTCAAAGGAAGAAGGGATATGTTTGACGCGGGCCTGACGTGTTTTTTCGTTTAGGCCGCCTCCAAAATATTGTTGAGTGCAAGTCTGTACTGTACAGCAGTGTGCAAGTCCAGCTTCATCGATGAGTCTTTTGGCGGTGTTCAACTGCTTTTTTGGCTCTTTTCTATGTCATTGTTCTTATGTATTAAATGTTGCTGTATTAAACTAAAAATTTGCTGTTCCATATACAATATTTTGACCCCGTAGCTATTGCATTTTTGTTGGAAACAGTGTATGTTTTTGTCTGCCACCCTATGTAAACGGCGTGTCTCTGCAGACAATAGCCAACCTTCCATCTGGCGCTGCTCCTGTGGACTTGAAGATCTATGACTGGGTCAGCGAATGAAGTAATCGTGGTTGTGGTTTGGGCTAAACATAACATAACATTATCCCTTGTTATCACAGTTTGTCATTACAGTACACCCACATTTCGCCAATTATATTTAAGTCCCATGTACTAAGAGGTGGGCTTAATATAGTATTTGAATATTCACAACCTTGTTTGTCATCGATATGATAAGAAGGTGGACTGACATTTCAGCATAGTAAATTAATCTCAATTTCAACATGTTTCTTTTCATAAATTTCGTCCCATCAGATAGATGATAGTAATGAACACTTTATTTAACATCTTCGGTTTTAATAGCCTTTTCGTTACCAATTAATTTAATGGTCGCAACAGCTAAGAAAATTGACTTGTCATATTCAAATATAATATGGTTTAGATCGTTACTCATTCATTGGTTGTTATCGTCGTCTATATTGAAGAAAATATGATCTTATCTATTCTTCAGTCTACACGAAATTCTTTGTTCTTAAAAGTGGAAAACTACTTTACAATAAGTTAAAGAAAGTATTAACATTCCAGTCTGTTGACCTCGGCTCCGCGGGTACGGCAGTGGAGTTCAAACCCAGGCAGGAATTTTACTTGAGAATTTAGTTTCAGCACTACTGCTCTCAAAACGGTGAAGAAAATCATCGTGAGCAAACGGCATGTCTCATAACTATAAAATTTAAAGTCATGTGATATTCACCAACCCGCACTTGGCTCGCGTGGTGAACCTGCCTCTCACAGAGAGGAAGCTTGTGCCCCAGACCGGCTAGAATCATTATAGGTTGATTATGTAACCGAGGCCTAACTTCTATACCTCTTGGTGAAAGAAACTGTATCATGTGAGGTTTCTCAGTTTTTTCTCTCTCCTTGGTTTTATGAAGATGTTTCTTATTAGGTCAGAAGAAACTTTTTTTATATCGCGCATTGATAAGAAGACCGTCACTATACGAAAAATGATGTTTTTCCGTAAGCAGTGCCAGCTCTTAGTGAACGAGAAATACTAAATATTTGTAAAAACACCTGTTGTCGTAACTCCAATATTTATCGGTACATGGCGTAGTGTCGAACTGCTTTTATCCACATGTTGATACGATTTATTACGACAGACCATCATTTTAACATTAGTGACTGTGACGCTAATAAAAACGGTTTCATCTGGTGTATTCCAAAGTGACATACATAATATCTGTTTGAAGGCGATTTGGATTGATAATATTTAGTTAATCTTAAACTTGTCTAATATTTTGGTTAATACTATTTTTGTGTTATCATTTTATCACCTGAGTCTTTTAAAGTTTTGTAATTTTATATAAAAGTCTGAAAATATTAATAAGAATGTGATTTAGCTAGCTGTTGCCATAACAAACAAGTTAATGTTTCTGTATTTTGTATTAAACGTTTCAATATAAAAGATTTTCTAAATAGAAACAGATTTTTCTTTGCGTAGTTTCATTTTATATTTTTATTGTGTCGGTAGGTTGTCTTGAAGTAGGAAATGGTGAACATATTGATTAATCAAATAACGTCACTAAAAAGGTTTTTGGAAAAATCTGTTATTTAAAAACACGATTAGAAAAAAAAAAATACGTTTCAATCGTGTTTTAATGCGCTCTTTTATAAAAACCATAATGCGATATATTTTTTTTTATTCTTCCTGGTGCAAAACCAGTAATTACTGTTTGGTAAAACTTTAAATGCTTCTACTGAAAAACAGCTATTTTGGTTAGTGTCACTCTTCTTATCAATGTGCGATATTTTGCTACACAAGTCTGATAACCAAATCTTCTTACTGTTACTTAGCGTAGGTGCAACATGTTTTCTTCCAATCTCCAATGTCTGTCAGGATTTTTTTTTTCAGGATGGGAAATCATCAATTGACTTCTCCCGCTCTGGGCGGAGCGGGAGGGCGTGTCAGACTTTTACTGACTAAAGGGTTTTAGTCAGTAAAAGGGTGGGTACCCATGTTCCTTCAGTTGCCCATGTGCCAGGGTCACAGTATCTCTTTCGAACAATCACGCGACCCCGGCAGGATGTCTGTCACCCTCTAGTCTTTACCCTACTAATTTCGTTTGGCTTTGTTCGTCATATCGTCGAATTCCTTAAATTCTGATTTGAGCTGAACAATTACTGACAAATGTGTGCACTGAGTGCACAGGTCCATCTGCGTGGCTCTTTCCTCAAAAGACTATTTCTTTCTGATACCAATCTACTTGGTCTTCACATGATCTTACTGAGATTATGTCTGGACTTGAAAAAAGACCTCTGAGTTTGGCTTCGGCTTTTCTTCTCAGTGTAGTTAGATAGGCAACGCCTTCCTCATCTAGTTTAAAAAGTATGATTGACGTGAAAAGTGTTTGTACACAATTATATGATGGATTTTGTTGCTCTAATCTGTAAAAATGTAGTCTATTGTTATATTCTGCTGCAAGTGGATATTTTAAACTCACTTTAAAACGGAGTACTTATTAATTTTGAATTTGACTCATTTCATTTTACTCCGAACTCGTTGGCAGAAAGGTGTGTTAGTAATACGACGTCATATTTAATTAAAAATGTCCAACAATCAACAAAGTTGACACCCAAATTCATGAATAACTTAAAAAAGCTTAAGTATAGTTAAAACCAATTCTCACCCTCACCATTATTAACAAATTAATAATTCAATCATTTTAAGTGCATAGTTAATTAGTTTTCTTAATTTATTCCCGACACCTGTCACTATAATGTTCAGACATATTGGCTCTAACAAGGGGTTATTTTGATTGAAGTAATCTTGTTATAGTTAGGTTTTAGTTCATATTGACAAATATTGATTTTGGATACTTGTGACGCATATAAACGAGGCTTGTTTTAAGAGGCGTTGGATTAATTTTGGAATAAGGTACAAGGACGTATATGGCACCTCGGGTGGATATAGAAAGTGATGGGCACAATGGTATGAACTTCTTTTTAAACTCTAACCCCCTTAAATTACATTACAAAACAAGATTTTTAATAAGATCACCACCCTAATTGCGTAACACAATATTTATCTGAATCTAAAATATTTTGAATGTTTAGCAATAACATCTTTCATCCATTCTTTCAGAAGTTCGAAAAAATTGTCTGCTTAGCAACGTAAATAACGCCATAAATGTGGAACTATCAAAATTAAAGCGACTTCTACTGATTGTTTATTACGAAATTATTCCTCAGGATTAAACCGCCAAAGTATTTTTTAATTATGATCCTAATATGTATAGGAATGCAGTTCCTTTTACAAAACTGACAACGTTGTGCTCGGTTCGTTACACTTTTAACCGAATATTCAGCCGATTATTCGTTTAATGTAAAGCCCGTATTCGGCCCATCACTACGATAATGTTTTAGATTAGGGCCCTCATGGGGCTTAAGGTTGAGGTCTATCCTGTATCCTTCACCCTCCATGAGGTTGTTGGTTCAAATCAGAAGGTCAATTTTCAAAGTTCATCATCAAAAGTACGAGCCCATCCAAAAGTATTCATCCGCCAAAAGAAGTTTTCATTTTCGGAAAATTTAGAGAATAGCAACTTTAAACAGTGTTGCTCAGACGGTTCTAGAATACTGTTGGGTGCAATTGTAATTATATTCATTCGAGCTTAATAAGGATATTATAAACAGTCTTGATCATATGATAACCGTAATTAGACCGAAGGTACGTCTGACGTGGTTGATGAACTTTAAAATATAGCCCAGTTTGGATAGTTTAAAAAGTTGAGTAATTAAAATGTTGGGTTACGACATGCAATATGGTTCCTACATCCGCTATCCTATATAATAGCTTCCGCAGACAGGCCTGTTGTGTCGTTAATGGAAGAATTTCTATGAAAACTTCATGGAAACTGATCTACACGAATCAGATCACGTCGATCTTCGGGAGCCATAAATGGCACCAACTGCAAATCTTGGAGCCAATAAACCAAAGAAGTAGGTAGGCCACATCGTTACTTAAAATTATATATGCACGACTGATGATTTGAGACAAAATACGCTTCCTGATTTTCAAAGGATTATCTCTACCTCGGATTATTACAACAAACAGGATCACAAAGATGGCGTACAATCTTCATGTAAAGCAACAAACCAACTTTTGGTTTGACTCATTCTATGCTTTCTAAAATTATAAACTACTAGCTTCTACCCGCGACTTCGTCCGCATCAAATTTTTGCTCCCCTGAGCCTTCCCGTCGCATCGAATTGCCTGCCAGTTTTCGTTGCTGCTCCACTCCTTTTAATTTTATTGTAATGTTAGATAGCTTATAACCTTTATCAATAAATAGGCTACTCAACACAAAAATATTTTTTTCAATTCGGACCAGTAGTTCCTGAGATAAGCGCGTTCAAACAAACAAACTCTTCAGCTTTATCATACTATAATATTATAAATGGGAAAGTGTGTGTGTGTCTGTTTGTCCGTCTTTCACGGCAAAACGAAGCGACGAATTGACGTGATTTTTTAAGTGGAGATAGTTGAAGGGATGGAGAGTGACATAGGCTATTTTTGTCTCTTTCTAACCCCCACTTCCCTAAAATGGGGGGTGGAACGCGCTAATCTCAGGAACTACTGGTTCGAATTGAAAAATTATTTGTGAGTCGGGTAGCCTAATTATTGAGGGAGGCTATAGGCCACATAACATCACGCTACGATCAAAAGGAGCGGAGCAGCAACAAAAAAATTGAGAAAACTGGTAGGCTGCGATGCGACGGGAAGAGTCAGGGGAACAAATATTTGACGCGGACGAAGTCGCGGGCAGGAGCTAGTAATATTATGTAGTAAAGATTATAATATTAGTATAGATGAGCTATCCCCCGTTGTTCTCGTAGTTGTAAGCGCGACTGCTAAGCGTGGGAGCGTGGTCCTGGGTTCGATTACAAGGACGGGCAGTGTTAATGGGTTTTCCATTAAGAATTTCTTTGTAACAGCCCAGAGTTTAGAAGTTGGTCGGAAAGCACGTTGAGCCGTTGATCCTGCGCCTGACCTCTCTCCGGTCGTTTCGGATTGCCACTATGAGGGTGAGGGAAGAGCGAGTGCCCCTGTTGTGCACACACGTGGGCAATATAATATCTCCCGCGCCGAGGACTAGTCTCCATTGAGATTGATCGCCATGGCCAAAAGAGGCTTCCGGCGACTGGGACCGCAACTAACTAGGACCGCGGTCCCAGTCGCCGGATCCATAAAAATTAAATAATTTTCTTCCGGCGACTGGGACCACTCATAGGTAACTTAAAAAAATCTACTATACTAGCCAAAATCGGTACATTCAAACGAAAAAAAATCTAAATTATTTATATGAATATCATTGACTCCTACGCGCTTAGTAATAGATTAAGCTAGCCCATTTTTACATAATTTACACATGCAGGTACACACAAAGGCAAATAGCATTGTATGATTGTCTATTACTATCCCTTTCTAACTCGAGTCCGTTTTGCCTGTCGATTTCAAGGACAGGTAGCCCTTTTTTTATAAACGGGAAATTTTGCATCGCCCGTTGACTGGCTCGGCCAATCACTAACAAGAAGCTTATCAGTTTAAGAAAGTCAATTTTTGTATTAGATCATTGTATGTAAGACACTGCGCTGAATATTTGTAGCAAATTGTGTGATGTGAGTAGCAGTGTAGTGACTTCATTTAATAGTCTTCAGGTATGTAAAACAATTTTTTGATTATTTATAATTGTTGATTACTGTTATTTTTTTTTATTATTGTTAGCATGAGTTTCGTGTATGTTTTTATTAAGAAAGTTTTAAATAACAGAACTGTAGTCAAAGGCTGTTTTTTATATCAATAAATGATGTTTTTAAATCAATAAGGATTTTTATTTAATTATTACATCGTCGTTTGACTGTACATTATTTGATTTCAGTTATCATTTATGAGAGGGCCCAGTCGCCGGAAGAAAATTATTTAATTTCTATGGATGGCTGGGACCGCGGTCCTAGTTAATTGCAGTCAAATTTGTGAGTTTGTATACAGAGTGATAGGGAACATCGATGCACAAATTGAAACTATGAATTCAGCACATTATTTCAGACGTTTATTCTAGCGTAGAAGATTTTCGCCGGTTATGAAAGTAAAAATCTGCGGTTTCATAGATAACTGCATTACCACACGTAGTCAAAATGTATGGCAGAGCAATTTTTCACGGATGAAATATTTCTGCGGTTCAGAATCATGTAGGTACTGAATCCATGTTAACTGGTTTTACGTCGATGTCTCTGTCACTCTGTATAGGGGTTACTTTTATTATACACGGTCAAATTAAGTTAGCTGCCAATACGTTACCAACGTGTTGGGTAACGATATCGAAAACAAATGACATAAAGAAAAAAAATAGTATCTTTTTAACTTTGTTCAAAACTTTAAACAACACTGACATGTACAAGGCAACCAAACGACTGATAAGTTATGATTTCAGGAAATTCGTAAAAAAAAATATGTTCCACGAATATTACAAAACCAATTGATTACGGGCGGATATCGAAAACGCAAAGAATTTTTTTTTATCGTCATTCGAAGAATTTTTTTCCATGCGTTTTTGATATCTATACCCAACAAGTGGTTTAAGCCAGTAAATTTAATTTGACCATTTATAAACTCACGAACATTACCTCTTATTCTTTTTTATTCGTTATTGTAATAGGATATGTTTTATGGTACCTATAATATGTAGTTGAAATCCACGCGCACGAATTCGCGGGCAGAACCTATTCAATTGTAACAATATTCCCATACAATGGCAGATGGCACCGTTCGTTGAGTGTGTGATTAGGTACGATAAACTATCGTTAGTTAAACCAACATGTTTATATTAACGGTTGGTTGCACCATATAATGAACGATTCGAGTGTTACGCTAATTACGCGATTTGTTGAACTGTTAACGATATTATCGGTTTATCAGAACTTATCGTTAGCGATTGTGGTGCCACTCTGTCATGCGGAATATATTAGTTTAGGTACACGTTTATTTTATTGATATTGTTTCTCAAGATGGAGTTCCGTTTTAGTTTCCTGGATTTGGTGACTGTGTCTATCCTTTGTTGTTAAATATTTAACCTTACTGGTTTATTATTTTATGCTGACTAATTTGAAGGGTAGTTGGTTTTGGTTTTTTGGGAGGTCAACCAGGAGTTCCCTTTTTTAACCCCCCATGCAAAAAGAAGGGTGTTATAAGTTTTTTTTAAACTGATATTTTAAGTGACCACAATAACCGTGGTCGATGATTCTACAAAAAAAAGTTTTTTATTTTTATTTTATCTTATGTAGATGTCGATACCATTGCGTCTTCGGAGTTAAGCTGGCTAATTTAAATACTCCTTTATGTCATAAGTCTACAGATGTCAGCATGATGAGCTTTCCTTTAGTTTCATTATGAAGGTACATGAATAAAGTAGCATAATACAATTTATATTATAATTTGTCCTTTCAATAAAAAATATTTACACACCCAATTTGATACATACCAGAAGCCATATTATTTACGTAGCTACTTCAATCCTTTTAACATTATTTAGTTTGTTGACAACTGTCAGTCACACAGTGTTTTCATTTTGGGCTTACATTACTTTGTGTGTGATTACTGTGATTAGGAAACCTACTATTCGTAATTAAAAGTTACTTAACTGACGACCGGGCCATCGGGCTTTTTGAACAAATAATATTATTTTCTTTAGATAGTGATATTTTACATTTGTTGATATTTAGTGATTATATTGAGGATATTATTTATATTATCATAAAGTTAAGTAAGTTAGTGTAGAATATTGGCCCAGAAAATATGCCAAAAACAAAAAGATTCAAAAACATTTACCTTATTTTCAGGGATTTCTGTGTTTTTATAACCATGAACCACGTTTAAAAAATAAAAAAGGCCGTTTTTATAAAAAATCCCTTGGTAAACCAAATCCTTAGCGCTGGTGCAGCTCAAATTTAACAAGGCTTACTTCTATACTACCTCGACAAATTGAATTATGTGGCATATTCCCACTTCTTGATAACTTAGAGTATGTCGATGTTTTATTCAGAAGCTGAGTTTATTCTTTATGATAAACCGTACAACACTCGTAACAGTAACCTCAGTTTATTAAGAAAAGAAACGTACAAGGAACTCTGAAAACAACAGGTTATTGAAGTTTTCTGGAACAAAGACAGCTTATTTTTATGTCCGTAAAGAGTGAATAATCTTGAAAGACCAATGACTGAAAATGATCGTATGAGCTTCGGTTGTAACAATGAAGTCAAGAAAATTTTGTACAGAAAGAGAGAAATACAATTCATAAAATCACTCCTTTAAGGGGGGGAATCCACTAAGTTTTTGATAAGAATAATTCCGAATTAAAAATATTAATTCAACAATTCAGTAACACCACTTTGATACGGAACTAAAGTCTATCGTATCTTGGCCGTGTTGAGTAGTGTTGTTAGCACGATTGTTATATCGATATCGATATATTGGCAGGATCGACCGCCGCGATGTTGCGGATGGAGACCGCGTCGATCCAGACATGTTAAATCGCGCTGTGCGGCTCCTCGTGCTGCAGAAATTAGACAACATTTACTCCTACCACACCCGACCAAGGTACGATAATCGATGTTTCCCTCCCATCATCGATAATTCAGCGCACGTTCGTATTTGATGTATTTCCTGCATGCCTTATCCTCCTTCCACTTTCCTTATCTTTCTTGATTGTTAGTTTGTTAGAGGGAATCGAATCCCTTTTTCGGTCAAAAATAATAGTTTACTTCAATAAATGTTACTATAAATATTGATGACGTGTCCCCGAAAAATGCTTCTTTAGGTCGGCATTTAATTGATTGGCAAACGGTTGCGTGGGTGGATAAAACCAGAGTAATTTAGGACGAAATTCATGTTCTGGTATATGTATATGTACGATATCGTAATTGAACAACGAATCATACAGCATATTCAATGATGTTACTTGTTTCTTGGGTCATACAACTAAGTAGATTGTGAATAAGTAAATAGTTCAAACAACTATGTGGCACTAAAATTCGATCGCAAATAATTATTTTTATTGATTGATATTACTTAAGGAGAGCAAGTTGAGCTGTCGACACAGCCGGACGTGTCTGCGCGCGCGCAACAGATGTGGTCCGACCCGCCTGAGTTCGAAATCAAACCGTGTTATTGTGTGTGCCTAGTTCTGTGTAGTAATTTAAAATCGGGTGGCATAATACAACTTGTAACATGATTAACGCAAGACCTCATACACTCGAATTAGAGTTTTGAGTTCATTAGAGTATTGAGTAAAAAAAATCGTGTGAACACTAGCATTGTTTTGTGCATTTAAATTTCAGTCCTATTGCCTTGAGATAGGATTGAATTCTTTTGGGGTCAATAAGTGCACTTGCGTCTATTCAGTTACACATTGTATAAAACAAGGAAGCAAAGGTGTCATTTGTGCGCCCAGCTCTCAGCAGAGCCTGCCTGCCAGCGGAAACCTGACGAACCCGGTGAGCCCGTTCCTAACATTTCAGGGATTTGTTTACTAAACTGCGCATGACCGCGGCTTTGTTTTGCCGCGCTTGGGGACCTATCATCGTCATCACATCACACCAGGAAGCGTTGTGTGAATGATTGTGTTCACACTAACTACAATAGGCTGAATAACCCTATTCACGTTATAATTCTGGAACAAAATACGATACCGATTAAGACGCCGCACCAAAAGATTCTATTTTTGTAACACAGTAATGAATTTTTAATATTCCTAAAAGCTTGCTAAGAGGCCACAGCCCCTACAAATTAACACATGGGCGGCAGCTTAATAAAAAAAAGGGTACCCAATCCGGACTCTCTCTGTTTCAAGTTAAATGCATATTTTGCTATACAGATAAACAAAAGAAACCAAAAAAAAGGTCATCCCATAAATTTACTCACTACAAGTGTGCTTCAGCCCCCAACTTGCACGTGTCTTTAGTGGCCACATAGACAAAGCGTTTATAATGGTTATATTAGGCACTTCTAAATAATATACAGAAATTTCTCCCCAGCAGCATTCTTTCCCAGGAATAAAGGATAACAGAATACAAAGCCGCGCAATATAATGAAGAAATCTGGGGTGGCGAATATATCATAATCGCCGCGTCCGAATTCTACCTCGTAAATGTGCATGTACATATGCAAAACAGAAACACACAGGTGCATTCACCTACTAGCGAACAAGCTCCCGCTAACAAACATGTACTGTTCATGAACCAACACTATGACAACTGGGTCCCGACAAACGACAAACAATACAACAACAACCGGAATAACCTAACGCAAGGTTCAACTAGATTGAAAGCACTGCATCATACCAAAACATTAGGTAACAGGCACAACACATGAGAAGACCAAAACCCATGAAACCCTAAACTCAAACGAGCAACCCCCAATTAGTTAAATCATTCACACCGTGTGGACAATAAGAACAAACACTACTTACTTATCAAACGTAATCGCGGACGACACGGGATACGCAATAATGAGAAAGTCGAAGTCTACGCAATTAAGTTAACTTGCACAGAAAACCAGCTAAAAAAAAAAAAACGAATTGACGCGGCACTGCCACGTACAGGAATTCAAGCCAACCTACAACAAACAGGGATGAACTTAGGAACATTCAGCTACACTACACATACCACGATTGGCATCACTCCGAACCGGTAGGTAACACGCACCAGGATCTTGCAATTTTATTAAGAACGTATTCCCAAATAGAATTGGTTAATAGAACAAGTGAATTAGTTACAGTTAGTAATACAAGGATACTAGGTCAACTATTGGCATGGAAAAAGACTAGCCAACTCCTCTGCACTTATTCAACTCCCACTTCAACAGTTGTTCCCCGAAAGCAACCAGACCCTTCACAGTCTCATTAAACTTGATTAGACAAAAAGTACGCTAATAATACTCGGAAACTTCAACGTCCATATTGGTCGACAAGATACTCTAACCAAAAGAAAACGCAAAGGATCCAACAAAACCTTCAGCATAAGTTTCCCAACTACAAGGCGAACTATTAAAGGATAAAGCCTACAGAGAAAAACTTCAAACAGAAACGACAAAAGGTTGATCATCCATTAGAATAATATGGTCAAGAGGCACTCAAAAATCGCAATTGGAATATATCATCATGCCACAGGCAACAGTAAAACTCGTCCACGTTGACGAGACGTGACTATAAGATCAAACAGAATTGTAAACAAAAACGAAAAAAAAACCAAACACAAAACGAAGGAAACAACAATGGATGCTAAGTATTTCAATCATAAACAATGCAACTATACCGCTCTCAATCGAAAACATATCAAAATAAAATATCAAGATCGCATATAAAAAATAAAAAAACAACTAGCAAACATAGGTATCATCCCAACGAATGAAAACACCGAAATAACATGGAACAACATAACGAAGGTATTATAAGCCGCTGCCCAGGAAACTCTCGAGTCTTAAGCCAATTTACTCAAGGGACCATCGAATAGCTCTCGCTAACCTACAAAAGGCCAAAGCTGGCAACTGGATAACCCAATAGGCATAATCGCGTACAAGAATGCCAGACAATACTGCAAAAGGTTAAAAATCAGCACACAAATAGGCAGAGCGTACTTTTGCATAGCCAACAAAACCGATAACCGAAGCATAATAGACCGACGGTAAAGGAAATAATGGAAATCATCAATTGGGACTGCAACATTTCACCTTTGTTGAGCTAGAAGGACTAGAATGCATCCAATACCAAATTAAAACCTCGCTAAATAATGTAAGCCTCCGAATAAACGAAACAAGGATGAAAATTCTAATTGGAAAGGGGGTCTCTAATTAGAATTTATATTTTCGTTTCGTTAGGACTACCACAGGATTTGCTACCTGGCACACATTTTCAGACCACACCCTGTACTGCATTGCTGCTTGTAACACAAGCAGCAATGCAGCACAGGGCCAAACCTAAGAAGGTCGGATGACCTATTTACACATGGAATGACAACCTAAAACAGGACATGAAATACTTCGACAAGGAACTCCAGTTTTGAAGGGACACGGCTGGAGACAGAAATATGATCAAGAAAGCGGCTAGTGATATCTACAAAAAACCAGAAACTGATAGCAGCGAAAACGCAGAAGACGACCCAGAAAACAACAACACGGAACATAGCGAACCCTTGACTTAGAAAAGAGCCAGCAAACAGTTAACCCCAAAACATGCATCGGTGAAGCTCGACCTGGATCAACATGCCGGCGACGACGTGAAAAGATGCCCTCCTATAGACAAATATCACCCTTCTCTCCACTAGTCCAATGCTTACTTAAGGCTGCATAGTCGGTAGGCTCGTAATCCTTTCCTATCCTATGGGCACGTCTTCCCTACCATTACAGCGCCCCCCGGTCTACTTCTTGATATGCAATGGCCTATGTAGCACCATGAAACATGAGGCTTCAAAGGCTAGTGCAAATCTTGGGGTTCATTCGATTAATCGAGTCTGGTCAAGCCACGCTGGGATCGGTGCAATTCATTATTGATTGATATTACTTAAATTTCGCAACCTATCGATAAATCATTTTCTTTTTAAGGGTGGCATCACTAAACTATGAAGTTTTGTGGTTGATACTAATATATTTGTTTTTTTCCTGTTTTCTATTCCTGAGATAATTCTTTCTGCACTTGTTAAAATATTTAATCACCTTGTTTGTTGTTGTGTAGATCCATTAATTTTGTGAAATACTTACGCGAAAATTAATTTTAAAAAATTGCTGCGAATGAGAACTTTTGCATCGCAACGGCAAGAAATCGCAACAGCATTTTTTATAATAGTTTTGCAGCAGTATTAATTTATGGTTTGTATTTCGCTCTTTTCACACTGTCCTTACACTGTCTTGCTAAATAAATGAAAAGTAATTAGGTAATGATAGGTTAAAAAGCGTACCAAGTATCAATATTTTTGCCACCATAAGCATAATCAGCTAATTATGTTTCTACTGCTCTGGGACACCGACCTCCTCTATGTGACAGGGAATTGACCTTCACCCCCCAATACGGGTTGTACAGATGACACTTTTTAGTTCTAGAACGCACCAGTTTCCTTACGATGTTAACCTTCACAGTTTTGAGAGTAGTAGTGATGGAATATTTCACACAAAGGCCTGTCTGGACTCGAACCTACGTACTACAAAGGCTCTTACCAGCTCAAAACAGAAAATAATAAGGCAGAAAACCTCGCCAAAATGGAACCAAAAGCATTATCATAAAAGCACAGGATTGTCATAATAATTTACATATGTTTCACTTTGAGTTGTAAAAGAAAATCTTTTTCATGTTTCGCTATTAGACGAGAGAACAAAAAATATGGAAACATCTCCATTTCAGGAGTACATAATACAACTTCTTTGATGAAACCCTTTGGTAGAACTAACCCGACATTTCATACACCCTGAAAATTGGCAACGTCCCAATAGCTGTCAAATACCTATTTCACTGTTTTATTAATTTTGTCAAATTACTTTATGAAATAGAGGGGCTAGTGGCTAAGTAATAACATCTGCAGGAGTCGATCGACCAGCCCCCCTAGCCAAGTTACAACCGTTTCGTGTCGAATTCCGTTCTCCAATCGGTAACGCCTCGGTGTCAGCAATTGTAGAAAACGATAAGTTGGTAGTCATGTTGACGCGCCTGAGTCGGCCACTCGTTCTACAATGTCAATAACAAAGGATGTAGCGTTGAACATTGTAGAAACGATAACAATTCATTCTATCATTTTGAACGATGTGAACTTGGCTACGAATTTTCTATTCGTTTGTTATAACCACGTGACTTAACGTTGAGATGATTTCATTCCCATACATTTGATTAGTTTTCGACTAGCGTTAACGATTGCAGATTATCAACTTGGCTAGGGGGGCAGGTTAAGGTACGCTTGCCACGATTGCTCTGTGGATGGGTGACCATCTTCTGAGGCACAGAAAAGTCTCAGTATAGACTTTTCTGTGCCTCGGAATGCACGTTAAACTGTTTGTCCCGGCTGGTATTCTTGGACATCTTTGATAGAAGTTACGGGTGGTTAGAAACCCGAAAGTTTGACAACCAGTCTTACCCATCGTGTGTCGTGTTACCCAGTTACTGGGTTGTAGAAGTCAAATAGCCAGTCGCTCCACGTAAAAATACGGATATTTATTTTTTAGCTGCATCGGATTAGACTGCAATCCGACTCCAAAAATAATTCTGAAAATGCTAGACAGATGATTACTTTATGTAATAATGCCATCGCTCAGGAGTGCACAAAAATAAACATAATGTAGTGCAATAATAATGCTGAATTGGTGTCCTAACAGTTTTAGGTCTAAATTTATTCATTTTTAGGGTTCCGTTGCCAAATGGCAAAAAACGGAACCCTTATAGATTCGTCATGTCTGTCTGTCTGTCTGTCTGTCCGTCCGTATGTCACAGCCGCTTTTTTCCGAAACTATAAGAGCTAGGCTGTTGAAACTTGGTAAGTAGATGTATTCTGTGAACCACATTAAGATTTTCACACTAAAATAGAAAAAAAACCAATAAATTTTGGGGTTCCCCATACATAGAACTGAAACTCAAAATAAAATTTTTCATCAAACCCATACGTGTGGGGTATCTATGAATAGGTCTTTAAAAATGGTATTGAGGTTTCTAATATCATTTTTTTTCTAAACTGAATAGTTTGTGCGAGAGACACTTCCAAAGTGGTAAAATGTGTCCCCCCCCCCCCCCCCGTAACTTCTAAACCAGTCATGTCAAAGATAAGGCCCGCGGGCCGAATCCGGCCCTCGGGCCATTTTGAAACGGCCCGCGATCACAATATATCACAAATAAATGAATCTTGTTTTTTAGAGATTTTAGACTGCACTCGATGCCTCTACGCAGGTTTAAAATATCCGGTATCCGGATCCTCGAGCTCAAAATAATTACCCTCTTTCTTACTTTTGGTATGATTTGTAACAATTATAACTATACATAACTAAATAAATGAAGGTGTTAAAATAATTCAGTATGTTTTAGTTTTTTAATTTGAACCTGGCCCGCCTACACATTCTTAATCAAATATATGGCCCTCTGCAAAATTGAGTTTGACACCCCTGTTCTAAACTAAGAGAATGATAAAACTAAAAAAAATATATGATGTACATTTCCATGTAAACTACCACCGAAAATTGGTTTGAATGAGATCGAGTACGTAGTTTTTTTAAAACGTCATAAATCGTAGACCGCAATTTACCTTTAATTCAATCAACTGAAATATAAAAATAAAAAAAAACATTTATTTTCATAAACATAAACCTTATGCATAAACCGAGAATACCTACAGGTTTATACGGAACCCTCGGTGCGCGAGTCCGACTCGCACTTGGCCAGTTTTTTTCACTTCAAGTCACAAACATACATAAGTGTAGTCTTGTACTCGGAGTTCCTGTTTCACAAGAGCCAACCATGATCAGAGACTGTAATCTAAATCTAAATCTATCTAAACTTCTAAACTAATATTATAAATGCAAAAGTAACTCTGTCTGTCTGTCTGTCTGTCTGTCTCGCTTTCCTGCTAAAACTACTGAACTGATTTAAATGAAATTTGGTACACAGATAGTTTAGAACCTGAGAAAGGACATAGGCTACTTTTTATCCCGGTAATATGTTCCCGGGGATAATTTCCGACCTCCACGCGGGCGAAGCCGCTGGCAAAAGCTAGTTTATTATATTTGTTTTAAGTACGTACCGGGTTTTATTAACCATTTTACGGTTAACAAGGCCGAAAAAAGAATATAAAATTATTAACTGACATAAAAAAATAAAGTTCAGTTTTGTTTTTGTTTTTAAATGTACATAGTAACAAAACAAATTATTCTGTATGAAAAATTATAACGAAAAAATAAATAAATATTTTATCAGTTGATTCTTTGACATTGTCTAATTAATACCCTAGAGTTATGGGTATCAATAGGGACACGTTGTATAATGAATACTTTGTGTAGCATTCAACTATTTGTCATAAACGGTGTAGTGCTAAATAAAATGAGTGGGTACCTAAGTACGTATATATGCTTACGCGAAAGTAAATAAGGAATAAGGCCATCGCAAAAGAGTAAACAACGATATTGCCCACATTTCAATAACATTTGTAAGTAGAGTAGGTATGATTATAGGTACTTAGCTGGACCCGAATTCAATTTTAATAATGTCAATCAATAAAAAACATGTCGCCTTTGAACGTTCGTCAAAGCGAGGTTACCAAAGGGAGTCAAAATTCGTTGCAGTGTAAAAATTAAATTCTGTTTCGGACAGTTTTACAGGATATTATTTTCAAAGGCTATTTCAGTAAACTGCGTCAGTAAACAGAGTCGTGTCGGCATAATTCTGACATTTTCAGACATTTTTCGGACATTTTACACGTTTGTTCGGACTTGCATGATTCTGGGTTGTGTTTTATTTTTAGATGCTTCACTGTTAAATTCTATGCCAAAGGTGCTTAAACTCGTTTTGAGCGCATTTTGTTTTCTGGATTTTAAAGGTTAGGTACTTTGTCTGGAAAAAATATGTTACAGAAAATTTTATTTGACATCGATTTATTAAGAATGTCTAAAATGAATAATAATGCAACCCTATTATGTGGACAGGGCAAAGATCACAACGCTTGCTCAAGACACTTTATAATGAGCTTCTCAAGTTCTGAGTTGAGCCGCACGATTAGTGACAAATGCGTGCACTGACTGGAGAGGTCCACTCAATCTGTGTGGTTCTTTCCTTTAAAGACCAATTTCAGACAGCTATCTACATAGTCTTCACATAAGGTAACTAAGATTATGTCAGGACTTTAAAAGAGACTGTGACCTCTGAGTTTGTTTCGGCATTACTTCTCAGAGTACTCAGATAGGAAACGCCGACCTCATCTAGCTCAAAAAAATATTATTGACTTGTAAAAGTGTTTTTACAAACCTACTTACAGAAATAAAATCATTTATCATTTATCAGTTTTTTTGAAATCAGTTGATGTTTTTTTTTGTATTAAGTACTATTGTGATTCCAGTTTCAGAGAGAGACGGAGCAAAACATGGCTAATAGTACCAACTCGTTTTCGAACTCTCTTCTCGTTTCGGAAGGATGTATGCCATGAAGATTCTACTTCATGGCATACATCCTTCCTACTAATATTATAAATGCGAAAGTTTGTGAGGATGGATGTATGTGTATGTGTATGTTTGTTACCCTTTCACGAAAAAACTACTGAACAGATTTGGATGAAATTTGGAACACAGTTAGTTTATAACCTGGATTAACACATAGGCTACTTTTTATCCCGGTAGTATGTTCCCGCGGGATAATTTCCGACGTCCACGCGGGCGAAGCCGCTGGCAAAAGCTAGTACTTCGTAATACAGCCGCTGTTCACAAAAATATAAGTGGGAACAATGACATTTTCCTAAAAAGCTTTGAAAATAAAATGCTGCGAAAACTCGTATCGTTATCGCAGTTTGGCAGATCAAAGGAAAAGATTCTGTGTACCTACCCCCTTATACATGACTGACATTTTCTTAAACACGGATATGTTGGCATTCAAGCTACGCAGCGTAAGATGATATCAAAGGAAAACAATGAAATTGTAACAATTTGCTACTTGTCCTCATCTGGTTTTGTCAATGCCATTGTTGACTCTATTACAAAAGAATTTCGGTAATACATGTTTCTGGCCCCCTGGAAGTTTAAGACTTCCGCTCATGACTCTTATCTCCTAGTTATCCGTACCAATTTACATAACATATCAACCTATATTGTTCCCACTGCTAAATTTAAAATATCTTAGGACAATCAACACATCGTTTATTTCTAAATACATACATATTATAGATAAATTACATCCAGACACAGAACAAATAATTGTGCTCATCACACAAAAAATTGTCCTAGGTGGGAATCGAACCCGCAACCTCAGTCTAAGCAGTCAGGGTCACTAACCACTAGACTAACAGGCCTCCTCTTTGTGAGATGGAGTGGGCCGTAATCTACCACGTGGCTCCAGTGCGAGTTGCACGATACCACATGTCTTCGAACTTTTGGTTCTGGGACATATCCGTTTCCTCACGACGTTTTCCTTCATCGTTGCTGAGGGCAGTGGTGATGAAATAATGTACACCAAGTAAAGTGCCCGCTAGGGTTCGAACCCACCACCACCAACTCGTAAGTCAGAGCCGATAGATACCATTTGACCCCCACTGCTCTCACCAATTTACGAACACCATTTCTGTGTGTGTAAGCTTGCACAGTATCCTGAGGCTACTCGTAACAATATCCAATTATGCACCGTTCGAATTGACACCTACGCTAATAACATATCGGTGCCTAATTGATATATGTCTGTGTTTTAACAAACACATTAAGACGGAAACTGAATTGCAACGTTTGTTTGTAATGTATCATTCAAGGCGAGCTAGGTTACAAAACAGCGATACACAAGACGTAGCGAACGTTTGCCTCGAACACTTGACTCTTATTCAGAATGGTGCACGTAGAAGTTATGTGTGCATTTACTTAGGAAAAGTATACTTTTATTTTGTAAAACGAGATACGTCATACTTGCAATGCTCGAATCGCCCGGCTTGAAACACGTGTCAAAGAAATTCACTAAAAAGGGTCGAGTGAAGGATCCGACGCTCGCATAGAGCTGCTCGGCTGGCTGAACTTACAACTGTAACGCGTACCAAAAATGAAATACAATACAAATGGATGTTGTAATTCAGTCTCCGCCTTAAAAGTTGTCAGTCTCTAGAAAGAACTAAGCACTTATCCTTGTTTTAAAGAGACCTAGTTTAATTTATTGTGTTTTTTGTTCACAGGTTCGGCAAACGCTCTGATGCCTACACGAACTGGGCCAAGGATCTTGAGGTGAGTTTTAAATTCTTATATGCACGATTTTCAACTCTCAATAGTGAGCCAAATGTTGAAAATCTAGCAGGGCAGTTTTATTTAGGCATTACATTAAAGTGTTGCTTAATGTTAGTGAAAACGGAAATCTTTTAATATCTACTCACATTATTTATATTTTCCATTTGGTATTGGAACTGAGGCAGGGACAGAGCATTTGTCTAACTAGATTAAATCAGAATACAGAAATGGAACTGTTCTGTTCTGTTAGCTGTAAGGGAGGCTAACTCCTTTCGGCATCTACCCTTGGTGAATGTTTTTCGGCCCGGCTCAGCGCAATTCGGTTAAGCCAAGCGGCTCTTTCCCGAACATTGTGTCTATACTTCTTATGCCACCCGGCTGTCTCGAATCAAGCCGACCCGAAGTGTATAATGTAATATGTCACACCCATAAGCCGTAATTGACAAAACTTTTTAACAAAAAATTAAACCGCCGAAAAACTGAAAAGCATAAAATAATAAACCTTAAAATTATGAGTCGGCGCTTTGAGTTATCCTTGTTCATTGATTTTTCAGCGCCAACTCAAAATTTTAAGGTTTATTATTTTATGCTTTTCAGTTTTTGGCGGTTTAATTTTTTGTTAAAAAGTTTTTATTTTATGATTTTTTGTGGCTTTAATGTACTAATAATACTTGGCAAGGTATACCCTATCCAACAAAAAAAGAATTATCAAAATCGGACTACTCTGTATAAAGTTATGCGTGTTTATACATTACAATCAGTGAGTCAACAATCAATCATCCCCTATTTTCCGAACCTTAGGGTTCGATTTTGTTTTCCAAATTTATATGAAACCACCTTGAGAGTATACCCTTTCCAATAGAAGAAGAATTGTCACAATCGGATCACTACGTAAAAAGTTATGCGTGGTCATACATAAAAAATAAAAAAAAATACGTGTCGAATTGAGAACCTCTTCCGTTTTTTTTCGTCGGTTGAAAAACTAAAACATATTAGACTTTAGTCAACTTGTTTTTCGAAGATGAGATAATTCTATTATGTCTGTGATTTAATTTTTCGTATAATATAATTACGTTTAAAGTTGATCCCTAACAAAATCTAGCCCATTTTCAGGACTCGAGTGTATCTTTGAAACGTAATTATTTAAAAATATGAGTGCCTGTAATTTTTTTACATTATTCATTAAGCAACTACTTTGATTAGAAGCTTTATTATTTTTAAGAGTAGATAAACAAATAAAATAAAATAAAAACAGTATTTCTAAATACTCACTAACTAGCTGTAAAAATTAATTTTGTTTGATATCTTAGTTGGTTACTAATAGGTATCTAACTATTAGAAAAAAAAAATACAAAGAACTACTAATTCAACATTGATCAACGTTATATCTTAGATAGGATTTTCATAAAATAAATAGTAAAATTAATTATGCCAAGCCAAGTTGTTTAAATTTTGGTTAAAGTTTAAATCAGCCCAGAATTGGTATATGAACTTGCCATCTTCAGTGGCGTCCATCAACTTCTGTAGCGTGCAGACAACAGAACACGCTGGACACGATATTAAGAGCCCCATTGTTTGTGGGACAGTACCACATTTATAATTGACAACAAATATTGGGATATTTATCCCCCCCGGGCGACACTATTTACGAATCAAGACGGGTGGGCTGTTGGTAACTAGTCAGTTTCTTGAATATAAATAAAATATTAGCTGTAACCAGAAACTGTAAACAATAATTATTGTTTATCGTTCTTAGAGTTGGAAGTATAGGAACGAAAAACAAAATATTCTTATTGTTTACAGTTGCCCCTACTAGCCCCCACGCTAAGATCTTTTTTACTCTCAATGCGATTTAGGTAGACAATTATATATAAACACGTTTGTTTCGAAACGAAAATAGAACCTCCTTTGTAATTTAAGTACCTTAGTAATATAAAAATAATCTATAAGTACTTTAAATATAGCCGAAGAGTTTGTTTGTTTAATTATTTGTAAATCTTTGAAACTACGAGTTGGATTTGAAAAAATATTTTTAGCGTTTACTAGCCCTAGGCTATTTAAAATCATGCTACGACCTTTGAAAACCGAGTAAAAAGATAAAACTCAGATAGATCCTTAAGAGAAGTCGATGCAGTACACCCACATTATGGTCCCATGTTATAGTGGACGAGCTATTGTTACCTACCAGGGTGAGTCATTGAAATCAATTAGGTATAAATTCAGACTGAGTGCTGCTGCTGAGAAATTCCAGATGGAAAACCCAATAACCATGCTAGCCTTTTCTTTTGTGGGTGGGAAATCATCAAATGACTTCTCCCGCTCTAGGGTGGAGCGGGAGAGCGTGTCAGATTTTTACTGACTAAAACCCACCCATGTTCCTTCAGTTACCCATATACCAGGGCCACGGTATCTCTTTCGAACAAATCGCGCAACCCTGGCAGGCATCGGTCCTAGGGGACCCCTTCAGTTAATGCTGACATCTCTTTGAGGCACGCGTGGAATACTACGCGCCGTCGACACGGGCTGGTCCTTACTGGGTGGCGAGCTACCCATTGCTCGCCGCCCGCAAGCCCGCGTCTACGGTGGCCGGGAGTCCGCTATCGACTCCCGACGCCCGGGGCGTCTCCTCCTGCGGCGGCTAGGGCCAGCCTTGAGAATCGATCCCAAGACTTCCACAGCAGTAGGTACCGCTTAAGATCAATGACCAATAAGTGTGCGTAAACGTTGCCTTATTGGAACCAAGGTAACTGACATAGCCCGAAGAATTCCCTAACAAGTGTGAAAGTGGTATTGGGCACGGCGTATTGCTCATATATCAGATGGGCGATGGCGTCGAAAAGGTATTGGAGTGGCGACAACGTACCAGATGACGTAACAATTGTATAAATCGAATACAAAAAGTAATTACACCAAATTAAGTATTTACACCAAAAGCAGTACCTTCATACTAAGAACTAAAACAGAAAAAGTAACACAGTACCCAAAAGTACCTGTTTGTACTCGTATGCCTATTTTAGGTACCTGCGTACTACCAGGTGTGATCAATTAACATTTATTTTATTTCTGCAAGTAGTTTTGTACAAACACTTTTACTCGTCAATCATATATTAAAACTAGATGAGGTCAGCGTTTCCTAACTGACTACTTTGATAAGAAAGGCCGAAACAATCTCAGAAGGCACAGTCTCTTTTAAATTCCAAATATAATCTTGGTCTGATCATGTGAAGACCATCTGGATTGGTGTCTGAAATGGTCTTTTAAGGAAAGAACCACAAAGATTAAGTGAACCTGTCCAATTACTACACGCATTTATAAGTAATCATGCAGCTTAACTAGAAAGAATCTCACTCTCAGTGAATGTTTATTACATTCTACACAGTTTTCCTGCAGAAACCTAACAAAAATGACTCTTATTGCAATTTTAAAATAGAAAATTCCAATTAAAGTAAAGATCAATGCTATATCCCTCTTTGTCGAATCAATTACTCTCCAATGTGGGTTGTAAATATCTCTATGTAGCCTTTTTTCAGCATTCGTGGGAAGAAAATGTCAACGTATAGACATCTCATCGCTTAAAAAGTGTTTCAAGGGAAACCTTTTTGAAATAAATATGTAGGTAGTATATTTTAAAATGAAGATACTAAAACATGAATTCTCTAAGCCATTGTGTGAGCACAAATTAAAATTCAGCGTTCAACGAGGAATTAAATTTACATTTAGTACTTTAAAAAACAAAAAAAAAGTAAAGTTCAAAGTAAAGTTTTTTTAAACTCTTTTGACTTAGTCAGCTAGCTAAGCTGGAAGAAAGTTACAATCAAAACGTCTGAGAGTCTGTTTCAAAAATGTATAGTGAAAATGTAAACAAATGAATTAGAATACATACCTTTGCATGATAATTTTAAAAATTGAGTGCTTCGGTTTGATTATTTAAAATTAAGCCCAAACCAAAGCACTCGACTTAAAATAAGGATAGGGTTCGACTTATAATTAGGGTATTTTAAATACTTAAACCCGACATCCTGAATTATATTCACCTGAAATTTAATGTTCATTTGACGATTGAGATTAAGTAATTTTATATTGTCAATTCACGTCGACAGTATTTTTTTTACAATTAAATCTTGTTTTCTAAACTATAGGTACATGGGCGTACCCAGGGGGGGGCAGAGGGGGGCAGCTGCCCCCCCCTGAAGTTTGCTGATGTCCCTACTAACTATCTACTTTTGTCGATAAAAATTAAGAAAAATAACTTTTTGCTATTTGTAATACAACATAAAACTTTAAAAAATCGCGCGACGCGTCCGTTCTACCTACTCGCTAGCAAGCAAAAATAACGTTAATATCGGAAGTCGGTATCTTTGGATCTGTATTTTAGTTTTTGACAGTGACTACCGAAATTAAAGTTATTTTTCACTTTGTACTGTTTTTTTGGAAGTCGGTTGTTTTTTATTTTTATTTTGCAAGAACGTTTTTATCTACCCTGCACTCATTCGTATACCACTACTGACCAAGTCAATAGCAGTGACAGGAAGTATTAGAATATCATCACGCTACACAAAGTGGATTAAATACGCATTATAGAAGCTAACTCAAATCTATCAAAGCACAGTAAAAAAAAATATATCGGACCACCCCTGACGACCTGACCTGACCAGCTATCCATTAAAAAATCACTGAATATCAATTTCAAGCTCAAGTGAAGTCGTTTGATGAAGTCTAGGCTCCGTCCAAATACGCTCCAAACTATGATAGGATCTGTAGCGTTCCAGCTAGACCTGAAGAACAGATTCGTTACCGTGGAAACCACAAATAACGTCGACTAGGCCCTCCAACAACCGGTGAGAATCCTCAGGGAAGAAGGCTTGAGATTTTGCAAAATGCGGCGTACGTGCATGAAGTCCAAACTTTCGGAAGAGACTCTGATTACGGAATGACCTGAAAACCCACCTGTCACTTCGTTAGAACAACGGGCACTCAATAATAATATTAGAACATTGATACGACACGACTTCCGATGCTCCAATACACGCTTTATAGAGAAATCGATTGAGCAAAATCGAGGGTCGAAAGTGTTCCTCCAATCATTTGGGAGAAGCCATCTGACGAAGTTGACTAAATCTAGTGAGCATATCGTCGTTTCGAAGCCGGATATCCTTTCGGAAGTCGAAAACTTCTACAGCCAAATGTACGCATCGCATGCATCTCAAACTGATCCCGAAAATGAGGATTCCAGAGCCAATTTAACCCGCCACTTCACAGAAGACCTGCAAGAAGTAAGCCAAGACGAAATCGAGGCAGCTCTAAAAAGCTTAAAAGTGGAAAAGCTTCTGGTGAGGACGGGATTAGGACTGAGCTCCTGAAAGCGGGAGGAAATGTTGTCCTTAAAGAGCTTCAGGAGCTCTTTCATGCTGACCTGTTCTCTGGTAGAACTCCAGAAGCGTGGCGAAGGAGCGTGGTCGTACTCTTCTTTAAAAAGGAGGATAAAATATATTTTTTAAAGAACTACAGACCCATTTCGCTCTTGAGCCACGTATACATATAAGTTGTTTTCAGAGCCGTCACGAATCGTCTAGAGCGGAGACTCGACGAGTTTCAGCCGGGTTTCGAGGAGGATACAGCGCCATATACCACATCCACACATTGCAGCAAATTATACAGAAGTCAGAAGTATATAATCGGGCGCTGTGTCTTGCGTTTGTGAATTATGAAAAGGTTTTTGACTCTATCGAGACCTGGTATGTTTCGGAGTCTTTGCAGCGATGCCAAGTCGACTGGTGATACATTCTAGTGCTGAGATGTCTTTATGAAAACGCGGCAATGACCGTCCAAACTTAGGACCAGCGAACTGAACACGAGGAGGCGACAAGTGGACGTAATTTTCCCAAAATTTTTCTTTAACGCATTGGAGGATGTTTTCAAGTTGCTAAACTGGACAGGACGCGGTATTAACGTCAACGGCGAGTAGATTTCATACTTGAGTTTTGCAGAAGACTTTGTCATACTGGCTGATTCGTATTAGTTTATTCTTCTGTACGCATTGTTCTCCAGGTGAACTTGGACAAACCCAGGTTATGTTCAATGAACACGTAACTCCGAGACCGATTGCTGTGAATGGCGGTGCCCTCAAGGTTGTTCGAGAATACGTTTACCTCAGGCAAACTCTGCAGTTTGAGAAGAACAACCCTGAGAACCAGGCTAACAGAAGAATTCAGCTGGGCTGGGCAGCGTTTGGGAAGCTTCGTCGAGTCTTCTCGTCGTGTATTCCGCAGAGCCTAAAGACGAAAGTCTTTAATCAGTGCGTCCTGCCTGTTATGACTTACGGAGCCGAAACGTGGACACTCACGGTACGGCTGGTTCATAAATTTAAAGTCGCTCAGCGAGCTACGGAACGAGCTATGCTTTGTGTATCTCTAAGGGACAGTATCTGGAATGAAGTGATCCGGCAGAGAACCAAAGTCGTCGACATAGCTCATAGAATTAGCAAGCTGAAGCGGCAATGGACCGGTCACATTAGCCGTAGAAACCGTAGAAGATGTATGCTTAGTGTATGTAGAAAATATGCTAACGCTATGGGCGATTCTTTCACGAAAGACGTCATAAGCCGTTTTGCTGAAGACCCTTGAAAGTTACTTTTGAAATAGCTATTGTATATTTAAAGAATTAAAAAAGTACCTACTTTAATATATGCTTATTTATTTGACTGAGTGCTTATAAAAAAACTGCTTTGCCCCCCCCTGGCCCAGAACCTGGGTACGCCCATGTATAGGTAATTGTTGGAAAAACTATTAGGAAATATTTCCTTTAATGACTGATTGCAACAGAACTTAAAAAGTAACTGATGAAAGTGTAAACAACATTTTCATCAGTTACTTTTGGAATGGACCATAGTTTTTGATGAATAAAGCGTATTAAAGGAATAATTTAATCGTTATGGTAATATGAACATGAAAAGTTTTTTCCCTTTTTTGGTTCAAACTTGAAATTTTATTCTCTTTCAATATATAATACAAAATTTACTAAATGCTTAGTTTGAATTACCGAATCAAATTCTTAATCATTTTTCCCAAATATTTTTAATAATTATTGTTTCAACTTGCTTTGTAACAACTTTCCGTCAAACAAAATGATTAACGAAACAAAATGTTACTTTTCAATCGGATAATAATCTGAAATTGTTTTATAAATCAATTGTTAAGCAATTTGCAAAGGAACCAATTGCGTTTCAAAAATATCAATGATTCGTTATATGATAAATTGATATTTGATTTTATTTTGAAGTCTGAGGCCGAGATAGATAATCCTCTTCATCCAACTAGAAATTTTGGCGAGTCTCAAGTCTTCAAATTCCATGGTACTACAAAAAAAAAAAATGTGTCTCCCAATTTCTTCCCGTAAGAGGCGACTAAGGGACTTACAAGTGATTGGTGATTGGGCAGCAGCGTTCTCTATGTTTTATCACCATACTGCGATCGCCAAACCGCCTGCTAAGCGTGGCGATTACGGTAAAGCCTTGCAAATTGGGGGAGCCCTATGTCCAGCAGTGGAGCCCTATGTCCAGCTGTGGACGTCTTACGGCTGAAATGATGATGATGACCAAAAAATTATGAAAGGGATGGCGCTTATACATGAAAGGAATTACGCTTACACAAAGTACGTGCTAAGTATATAGGTCTCGCTCTCTACTGTAGGTGTAATATAAGGGATTTTGCCAAAGATAATAAGAGCATTCTCCTGTGTGCTAAGCAGAAGGAGGTGATTAATTGTTCAATTTTGGTTAAAACATACATTGTATAGGTGTGGGTTCAAAGTCCGGGATGGAAATAAATTATTCCTGTTGTAATTTAGTGACATGTATAGGCAATAATATGCCAATTGGTTACCGTCGTAAGATGTTTTCACCTAATCGAAAACGACTTTCGACGCTAATAGAATAAATGAGTGACGTATTAGTACAACAAAATTTATGGTTTAATTCACTTATTGATTTTAGGATCGCCAAAGAATAGTAATAAAAATAAATGCAACAAAAAACTTTTCCTATATCGACATTCAATTATACACTGCTACTTTAATCTTAAATAACAAACACAATAATCTTAATCACAGAAACAAATTTCATTTTATGAATGAATTAATAACAGTCCCTCGCTAATTTTGTACATTGTTAACCATGAATTTAATACCATTTAAATAACATTTGGTAGTCAGATAAATGCTGTTGTACTTAGGAAATAGAAAATGTAATGGTTAACTTTTCCTGCCGGGGTCGCGAGATTGTTCAAGCGAGATACCGTGACCTCGGCACACGGGCAACTGATGGAACACGGGTGGGGTTTGGGACTAAAACCCACCCGTGTTCCTTCAGTTGCCCATGTGCCAGGGTCACGGTATTTCTTTCGAACAAATCTCGCGACCCTGGCAGGCATCGGTACCCCTTCAGTACTGCTGAAACCTCTATGAGGCGCCTACATACCCCTTAGAAATAACAACCCAACATTCTTTACAAGTCATATTATATTACATACACACAAGGACAATATACCAAAGTCAAGTGATTCCTAAATCACTTATAGAACGTGAACCCAATAACAAGTTTAATCGGTTGAAGTACCCTTATCTTGATAAAGTTCAACGCTCAAAAGCACCTACGTATATTTCCACCAAATATATAAGTAGGTAGTTCCATAATGCTAACTAGAGAACTCTATCAGCAAACTGTCCTAATACTAGAGATAGTATTCTGAAAGTACTAATCCAATCTATAGATTGAATAATTTAAATGTCGTTGAGAGGGCGGGCGATTAAATTAAATAAACTTTATCTCAACAAAGTAGGGCGATATTCCGACTTAAAACCCAACAACTTAAACCTTAGAAATAAATTTAAACGACTGTTTATTGGAAAACATAATTTATTAATTAAGCCCTAGCTATTAAATGTGTTTCGTTTTCTTTTGATCTTTTTACCTTTGGTCTTGCTTTCGTGAATTAGTAAACACGCCTAAACAAACAAGCCTCTGTGTCGTGTAAATATTGTGTAAGTACTTAGGTGGTAATATAATTATGTGTTGACATATGACGCTTTGATAGAAAAGGTAGCCAAAATTCAGCCTGCAACTTATTCTATGGAAAATAGGGTCAATCACTGTGTGGGATTTTAGAAATTTGGATGAATTGGGGAAGTAACGTATAGGGTGAATGTTGACTTGAGCCCTCAACCTTGCCTCAAAGAGATGTCAGCAGCAGTGTAGGGGTCTACTAGGACCGGTGCCTGCCGGGTTCGCGTGATTGTTCGAAAGAGATACCGTGACCCTGGCACATGGGCAAATGAAGGAACACGGGTGGGTTTTAGTCATTAAAAGTCTGACACGCCTTTCCGCTCCGACCAGAGCGAGAAAATCATTTGATGATTTCCAACTCACAAAAAAATAAGGTTGAGGGCTTTTTTTTTCTGGATGGGAAATCATCAAATGATTTCTCCCGAAGAAATCTCGCGACCCTGGCATGAGCCCTAAGCCTAACGTTCGTTTTACGATCAAATAGTTTTATATCCCAACCACCAACCACGAGGAAATTAGTGAAAGGACGAGCAAATGTAGCAGAAAAGTGGAAAATTATCATAATAATGATTGGTAACCCAGATGATCAATAAACTTTAACCCAATTATATTTATATATTTTGACGATATATCGCAAAGTATCGATACAACATTACGATATATCATATCGAAAAAATATCGATACATTTTACGCATGAACATCCCTAGTCCGTAGCCATGACATCAACATTCAACATGCAATGGACAATATTGTACAACCTTTTTAAGCTTAAATACGGGGCTTTTGGCAACTTTGTACGTGTGTATTTTTAGTTTTTTTTTTGTTACTATTTTATATTGTGCGTTTTGTTTGTGCAGAATAAACAGTTTTTCTTTCTTTCTTTTCTTTCAATTTTTCAACCAGATAAATGGACAATTTATAATTCTATAAATATAATGACTCGTTTCGTGTTGTGCCGGACGTAAAGAATAGTACCACCCCATGTCTTCCTGTGGGTGTCGTAAGAGGTGACTATGGGACTTACTAGAGAATGGGCAGCAGCGTTCTCTATGCATTTTACTACCATACTGCGATCGCCAATCCGCCTGCCAAGCGTGGCAATTATTATTATTAACTATGTCCAGCAGTGGACGTCTATCGGGTGAAATGATGATGGCACGACACACAAAAAGTATGCAGAGTTCACAAAGTTTATGCCTCCCGCTATCCCAGGAAATTTGTATCGTCTGCGTAGGTGTTAAAGGTTAATCTCAATAAAAAATGTATTTCCATCAATTTATTAAATTTCCTTTATGCTGTAAAGAGCAAAAAGTATACAAGTTCCAATAATGGATGTGAAAGCACTTTTCGATATGAATTTCTCATTTTAAATTCCCATTCAGTCCTTTTATAGTACAATAGTCACGTAAGGGATTTTATGCGGTTATTTCATATACAATATGAAGAATAAAGGTCAATATTGCATCTCAATGTAGCTTTCAATATAAGGATTTATTCGCATCGTTACATTAGATTATTGGAGTCTTGCAGATCCTACTATGAGATTTAGATTGTAGTGGGGCTTGTTGGTTTTTTCTTGACTTTACGTTCAGAACCCTTTTGAAAATAAAAAATAGGTATTTTGCAATATCTAATCAATGTATATGTTACCGGCCAAACCCGATTTCAGGACAAACTAGTTTTGCCTAGGCTAAACTAGTTCTTCCTATACACGACAGGATTAACTAGTATAGCCTAGTCCAAACTAATTTGTCCTAAGCCCGATAGGATAAACTAGTTTAGGCTAGTCCAAACTAATTTTTCCTAACCCCGATAGGATAGATCAGTTTAGGCTAGGCCAACCTAGTTGATCCTGATATAAATACGCAAATCTAGAAAGTGAAAATAAATCGATAAACTGAATTAAATACTCCGTAATTGGAAAAATAATCATTTTTATTAAAACCATAATGATTCGTCGTTAAAAGTTATGGAAGCTACCCCAAGGTAGCTTCCAGTTTAACCGAATGCATATAAATTCCGTTACTTTACATTTACCGGGTAACAAGATACCCTTTTTAAGACTAGTAGTCAGACTTGTTGGGCTTCGGAGTACTAGTTCTGAGTGTTATAGATATAGGAATGACAACTGGGAATAACGACACCATGTGCTTTTCAAGGCACATAAAAATCATAATAGAATATGCATATGTAATAGATGCACATCTATCCACGAACCGGCCGCGATAATTGTTATCATCGCGATATCATTGCAACTGGGAATAATTGGTATGCCATTAAAATTATGTACTAAAATAATCAAAAGACGTCTAGATTTCCAACCTAATTGAAAAATAAATTTACACGTTCAAATTCTTATTTTAAATAAATAAGTATCACTGACAAAATAATCTGTTTATTGAACTCAAATAATACAGTTCCATAAACAAATAAATTATCAATTTAAGTAATTATTTTACGTCGACTAACGATTAATTTATATAACAAACAGTAGTAGGGGCTCCTATGTGTTTTGAATTTATTGAATTTCAATAAAGCTTGTGGTATTAGTCGTTAAATTGAAATTGTTTCACGCCGATATTATTATTATAGGGTTTAATGAATTGATTACGATGGGGTTCCCTCTATCTGGCAGAAACTTGATGCTCCGAATTTTATTTGGCATAACACACTTGGCATAATCTTATTTAAACGAATGTTTGTAAGGCATAAAAAATGTTTAGCATAATCATTGTTTGGCCGAATGTTTATATGCTCGACTTTACGCTGGCATACTCTTAAGATGGCAGAATTTTATTTCGCATAATTACCTTTGGCAGACTTAAAATTCCGCATAATTTCGTTTAGCATAACAATTATTTAGAGCAATGATTATTTGGCATACTTTCACTTGGCATACTATGAAGATGGCAGAATTTCATGTATAATAATTTTGTTAGGCATATTTTCATTTCTATTAAATTGCATTTTAACCTTAAATAAAATGAAATAGTGTCTCAAAAAGTCAGTATTATGTTGTGCTACAAAAATTATTGACAGAAACGAATCGCTGCAGAACCGACTCCACGTAGTCTTGTCTGCCCTACCCCTAGAGTGTAATTTAAGCCCGCGTAGGCGCGGAGTAGCGAGGCGGCCCGCGAGCTGAGGAGCAGATGGTTTTGACGGTCGCCGCCGCGGCTGAGGCTGGCCGGCGAAGCCGGCCAGCAAGCCGAAGCCACGGTGGTGAGCATAAAACCATCTGCGACGATGAGCTCGCGTGGGACCGCCGGAGCCCCGCAGCGCCGAAGCCGTGACAGAAAACATGCATGCTGCATGTTGCATGCTCGCCTGCATGCTGTAAGCTTGCTTGCATGCTGCATGCTTGCTTGCATGCTTGCTTGCTGCATGCTTGCTGCATGCTTGCTTGCATGCTGCATGCTTGGTTGCTTGCATGCTGTATGCTTGCTTGCATGCTGCATGCTTGTTTGCATGCTGCATGCTTCTTCGATATGAAATGTATGCCAAAAGATGATTCTAAATTTAAAGTTTCTGAGATATGATAGTTCGGCCTTTTAATAACTATCGATATGAAATTATGCCAAGAGACGATTCTGACTGCGAACTTTCTGCGATATGATGGTTCTACATTTTAATTATTATGGAATAAAATTTATGCCTAAAGATGATTCTGACTTATAAAATTATGCGTTGTGAATGTATGATAAATGAGTGTATGCCAAACGATTTTCTGCGAAATGAAGTTTATGCCATCCGCCGTTATGCAAAATAATATTATGACGAAAAAAATTCTGCCATAAAGGGTGGACCCATTACGATGACCTTAGCTTGAAACAATTAAATTAAGTTAAACAAATAAAATAATTTAATCCAAAACAAGTGCTTGTTCCAACTTATTATTCTAATTGGTTTCATAATTCATATTTGTGACTTGAATTTATTAAATTATAAGTACCTAATTTCCAAAAATATTCCACTCGCCAAACGAAAAACTCTTTAGAGATATCACTTATTCACATTTCAAATTAAATGTGATTAGAATAGAATATGAACTATGCGCTTTTATTTTGACTGAACTGCTACCTAGCCTTGCAGAAAACTGGGCTAGCCCTCCATAACCAAAAACACTGACATAATAAAGTAAAAGTTTATAAAATAATCAATTTCTTTTTTTTTTTCAGAAGCCGGATATACCCGCTTGGCTGGCGTACGCCAGAAGGAGATGAGGAGTGCAACAGTCTCGGGATCCTTATTAATAACCATGTCATTTAAATCAATGTTCGTGATTACTGTTACCAGTTTTAAACGTTTAAGTACCACATTCCCAGTAAATCATATCCTTTAACGCGTACGTTACTCCATTTACAACATAGAGACTCATGAGTTTACGTCTGGACTGATTCGGCTTTTATTTGTTTGTTTATTTATTTTTATTGAATTTTTTATTTATTGAATTATTTATTTTTAATCAAGTTCAAATCAACATGTTGAATACAATATTGTATCTTATTCTATTTAGATATTTAAACGATTCCCATTCTACATTTTACTTAAGAGTCATTAAATCATAGAAATTCAAAATAACAATGTACCTTTACGGATCAAATATCATTGTAATGTTATGAATAAAAGCAATTGATAAAATGAAATATTAATTTGTCTGTTTTATTGTTGTCGATTCCTTGTAGCATGAAATGTTGGTTGAATTAATTTGGTTTAGTAATTATTTTCAAGAAAGAAAATACAGGACTTGCGAAAAAAAACAACCAATTTCAAAAACTAGACTTTGACTGGCCTGTTAGTCTAGTGGTTAGTGACCCTGACTGCTAAGACTGAGGTCGTGGGTTCGATTCCCACCCACGACAAATCTTTGTGTGATGAGCACGATCATTCTGTGTCTAGGTGTAATTTATCTATAATATGTTTGTATTTAGAAATATATAAGTATGTTTATCAGTTGTCTGGTTGCCATAGTACAGGCTCTGCCTAGTTTGGGATCAGTTAACGGTGTGTTGGTTGTCCTAAGATATTTATTATTATTATTAAAAACTAACTATAAACTGGGGATAACAAAATTACTAAAGCTGAAGCTGTCGACAGTCTAGGGCAGTCTATCTATCGTACTGCAGGACCGCTGGCCGCAAAGCACCGCACGCCAGCATCAACGATATTATTCGTCGAACCCTTGTCACCTTTGTTACGTACGTATCAGTGATATTAGAACCGATTGGCTTGGTACTTAACAATGGGAAGAGACCAGACGGATATGACGTTGTAGCTTTGGAAGGTGGGTAAGCCTCTGGTGTGAGATGCAACCTGTGTCGACACCCTTGCGTCATCTCATGTTCCTAGCACGGTAGGCTGTGCTGGCGCCGCCTCTGCGACTTCTGAGACCTGATTAATAACTACAGTTTTGAGCCGTTTGGGGTTGAAACACTCGGCTCATGGGGTCCGTATACGTATCTCGTTTTTAAAGGTGTCTTCACGCAGGGGGCGGGGTGCGGCGGCGTGACGTGACGGCGACGCGACGCTGAGTAGTTGTAATGTACTAGATATTACGGACGCCTTCACACAGAGCGCTCGGCACGACGCGGCGTGGTGCGACGGTTCTGTATAAAGGCGGCGCGTCGCCGGCACGTCCCGCCGCGCCCGCCCGCTGTGTGAAGACACCTTAAGGAAATTTTTCATCGACTGGTCGACCGGAGGGTTGGGTCATTCTTTGGCAAAGAGTTAGCATTGCCATTCATCATAGTAGTCATGGACAAGGTATCAAGCCAGAAGACCAGTTCAAGTCAGTACCTACTGTTTAACGAAAATAGATAAATTTTCTTCTTCGTCGTGTCAATGGGACGACATTGTATATTGGCCCAAAACTTCATATCCTCTGCATCATCGGTAGCAGAGATCGCTATGGGGGCATTCTTTGGGACACAAAGGTAAAGAACGGATGTGGAAATTCAACCTCACTATAGCTCCATGTGGTATTCTACTCGGAATACCAAGATAGCCCCGCTTTGCAAGATTGTCTTCTATTATAATAAACCAATGCTCTAATAGTTGAGAAGCTCCAATGGAAGAGGCTTTTGTTGATAACTTTTTGAAGACAATACTCCTGTATTCAGGACATACCTATTGTTGGCAGCATAAATTTCGATATTAGTTCGAAGATTCTTCTCACTAGCGCCTCAGGCCAAATTCTCGAAGCCGGTGCTTTTGATGTGGCGATCAAACTTAAATTTACTACTTAAACTATTTTCATCACCAAACTCAATGGTGTTATATTTAGGGAATACCTTTATCGGGTGTAAAAACACTTTTACTGACGCCGAGAGTGAAGTGACTTGTTTTCCCGTTACTATGATAATTTTTTTTTGTACTGAATTTTGAAGGTCAAATTTAAAACAAGGTAACAAAGTTATATTCAAAATAATAACTTAACTTTAAATACTTCCAAGGTCCCTATGCTGCTACATGCACTCAAAAGCACAACGTTTTGCTTTCGTTACATTGCGCACTGCCCTAAACGGCAAATTTTCACCCCAAAAAAAAAATCGCTTCACAGCCATTCTTTTTCCACAAATTGTCTGATTTCCAGAATGTGCAGAAGACGGCTTCGGAAAGAGATTTTTTTAACACCCCATATAGGTAAATATTCTTTAAATATCACGATTAGAAGTTTTACAGAATCTTTTGAAACGCTTGCATTATGATTAACGTTGTCAGCAATAAGTAAATGGAACAAAATATTCACCCTGATAAATAAATATATAAATAAACATTACGCGCTCAACGAATCAAAGAATCGTTTATGTAATTTGGGTTATTTGTGAAGAACAAATAAGATTCCTTTCGAGAATGGAACAGTAATTCGATTTAAGGTAGACAATTGTATGAAAGGTGTACACACTGAACAATATTGTTTTCGTCGACAAGAAAGGAAATATTTTTGGAGGAGGATTCGACACGGTAGACCGAGAAATTTAAAATATATTACATGTTTTGCAAATTGTAGTCGTTTCACGTTGTATATGGCTCAATTATATATATTTTAAAACATCAATGTTAACTCTCGTAATTATTTTGAATTTGAGGAGCTACATTGATCTTTATCTAGAGACTAGTCTTATGAGAAAGTACCTTGTAGGACCTGTATAAATATTATAGTGTTTTAAATGCGATTTGTAACGCCATGAAACCAGGGGCTTATTTACTAACAGAATTGACAGACGCTAGGTGATATGTGATAGGCAAAAAGCGACAAGCAGTCAATCTATGTATCTATGTTTTGTGTCTCTTAATGTTACCTCCTTACAATTGTATAGAATCAAGTCCTTCTAACTTAACAGACAGCTGTGCTGCTGGGGAGTTTGTTCCGCCACTTCTTCTTCCCAGCTAAAGCACTAGGAAGTGTCGAAGGGCGGGCGTTTTGGGGGGACTGTCTTTTGTAAGTTTGACGTTCAAAAAGTGCTGACTCTCAGCTTAGTTTGAATAAATGACTTTTGATTTTTTTTTCGGACAGGTTTGTAAGTTAATTTCTTTTACACAGTTTTCTGTTTTATTAACATGCCAAGAAAATGTGACCGAATAATCATATTGTCTGACTACCTATACCCAGTGCTTGAAATACCGTTATTTTTGGCTTATGTCCAGTATAGGAGGATGTAGACTAGCTGACTGGTAATTCTATAGAAGAGGAAAGTCGTTGCACTTACAATCTTGATAATTAGTCTCAGCCTCATTGGTCTTGTGATCGCAATTGCTACAGCTAAGCATGAAGAGCCTGGATCTGATTTTCAGATCGCGAAAATTGTCACTAAGAATTGCCCAATAGCAGTCCAATGTGTGGATTTGTGCTCCGTTGATGGCAGCACGCTTCTTCCCGATAGTGGCGAAATATGAGTGTTTTATAAGTAGACCTCTGCCCGAAACCGTTTCCTATGAATTCTCTGTCCGATCGTGTCGGATTGCCATCCCATGAACACAATGTTGTTTTATGAGTTTTATTTACGTTTAAAAGTCTGTCACGGTATCGTGACCGTGGCGTGCTAGGCACGTTTTGGTTTGTCATCTATACATGACTCTGGCGGTCAAAAGGTTTTAAAAACATTTCTGACTTCGCGATTTCCATCGGACTTATTAATGACATATTGCTTATTCATTGGTCAACTGTGGGTGACCGAGGGGAGTTGAAACCATTTTCAAATTTTGTTTCATACACCAAATACTATAGACAAAAATCATATGACATTTGTACCAATCGATAGGTCATTCTTTAAGCTTGCGAATGACTAACTTAAAGAAACTGTAAGCATTAAATATTATGGTGAAAAATCGACTTAACCTAACAAGTCAACTTGTTTCAACTCCCCTCATACCGAGGTAAAATTAAACAGGGGTCGAGGAGAGTTGAAACCTATGATTTTTGAGAATGATTAAGAGCTGTTAAAAACATGATGACATAATTTAAAGGTAAAATAAAAAAATAAAAAAAATAAAAAACTAAACTAAAAACAACAACAAACTAAAAACAACTAACAACAACAACAACAACAACTACTAACTAAAAATTAAACTTTTAAAGTACGAAACAAACTTTTTATTAATAATATGTGCTGATATGATTTAAAAAAAAAATCGCAAAATTACTTCTACTGTTGCGAGAACATATATTAGGTCTTTACCTATGAAATTGCCGTTCTGCAGTACTGGCCATTTCAAAACAAAATAATTTTTGTTTGTCTAAGAATTCTAATTTCAAATTAATTTTATTTAAAAAAAATGGAATTCTTTTTCCAAAAGTAGTCATTTGTTTATTGATTAGTGTTACATTTTCATCGCATTTCAATCTTTTTCGTCATCATGAACACGTTAAAAATTCGAGTAATTATGGAATATGAGTACCGTCGTGGCAGCAACGCGGCACAAGCGGCACGCAACATCAACGACGTTTACGGAGCTAACACTACAAACCAACGCACCACCTGTTATTGGTTTGCTCGCTTCCGTTCTGGAAATTTCGACCTGAAAAATGAACCTCGCGGTCGTCCGAAGACTTTGGTCGACAATGACGAATTAAAGGCGATTGTGGAAGTTGATGATACACAATCTACGGCTGAATTAGCAGCAGCTTTCGACGTTAGCGTCAAAATAATATTGGTCCATTTGCGTCAAATTGGCAAGGTAAAAAAGCTTTACAAATGGGTTTTTTTTTTCAGAATGGGAAATCATCAAATGACTTCTCCCGCTCTGGGCGGAGCTCCCGCTCCGCCCAGACGCTCCTCCGGCGTGTCAGAATTTTACTGACTAAAACCCACCCGTGTTCGATCAGTTGCCCATGTGCCAGGGTCACGGTATCTCTCTCGAACAATCACGCGACCCCGGCAGGCATCGGTCCTAGTAGACCCCTACACTGCTGCTGACATCTCTTTGAGGCGCACGTGGAACACTGCGCGCCGTCGACCCGAGCTTGGTCCTTACCGGGCGGCGAGCTACCCATTGCTCGCCACCCGCAAGCTCACGCCTACGGTGGCCCGGAGTCCGCAATCGACTCCCGACGCCCGGGGCGTCTCCTCCTGCGGCGGCTAGGGACGTGAGGGCGCAGAGACTGCTACTCCCTCACGCGCCCCGCCTCCTCCTTCGCGAGCATTACTGCTTCGCATTTACAAATGGGTGCCCCACAAACTCAATGATCGCCAGCGCGAAGTACGCGTCGAGACGTGCCTTGCACTGCTCAACAGACACACAAATGAAGGAATTTTGAACCGCATTGTTACCTGCGATGAAAAATGGATTCTGTTTGATAACCGCAAGCGCTCAGCAAGTTGATTGGATCCTGGTTCAGCACCTAAACAATGCCCTAAACGAAAACTTACCCCTAGAAAAGTGATGGTCACTGTTTGGTGGTCTACCGCCGGTGTGATTCATCACAGCTTCTTACCAAACGGGGTGAGCATTACTGCAGATGTGTATTGTGAAGAACTGAACTCAATGATGGAGAAGCTGGCACATCTCCAACCAGCATTGGTCAATCGCTCGTCTCCGCTGCTCCTGCACGACAACCCGCAACCTCATACTGCACAGCAGACGGTCTCACGTTCAAGGTCAAGTTGCAAGAACTGGGGTTGGAAGCTCTCCGTCATCCGCCCTACTCACCAGACCTTGCGCCTACAGACTACTACTTTTTCCAGAATTTGGATAACTTCTTGGCGGGAAAAAAATTCAATACCCGAGAGGCAGTACAAAATGCCTTTGAAGAATTTGTTGCCTCCCGTCCAGCTGATTTTTTTAAGAAGGTCATCAATAAACTGCCACTGCGTTGACAAAGATGCATTGATTGCATGGGTGATTAAGGCTCGTTCAGACCAGCGCGACGCGACGGTCGCGCGCGAATCGGCGATTTATATCCGTAGAACAATTTCTATGAAAACGCGCGCGACCGTTCACACAGGGGCGACCTGGCGCGCCGCGACACGGTCGCGCCGCGTCGAGTAGCGCGACAGCTTAAGGTCTCAGCACACATATGGGATCGGAAAGGGATCGTAACCGTAAAGCCTCCTACAAACCGGCGCGACGCGGCAGCGCGACGCGACACTCGTAGAACAATTTTTATGTGAACTTCTTGGAAATTGTTCTACAAGAATCGCGTCGCGCTGTCGCGTCGCGCCGGTCTGAATAAGCCTTAACGCCTTTCGCCTCGCTGTCAACCAGGCGTCAACCTACCGTATGCACGTAACGAAAGCGTATCAGCAGCGCCTGTACGTCAACTCGGCTACGGCTAGGCGACACCGCGCTTACGCCTCGCCGCCCCCTGGCTGACCTGGTTGGCACCAGATCAGTTTGAATCCGAACGTTAAGTGTAGCGCACGGTTATGTCTTGGTTTACAATACGTGAGTTGGCTATCATAGCCATAGCACTTGATGAAGAGGAAAAAGAAAATAGCAAGAAAAAAAGAAAAAAATATTGGGTACACAGTATGAATAAAGCAAGGAGTACTGAAGGGGAATTTCGGACTATAAAAAAACATTTGATGGATGATGAAGAGAAATTTTATATTTATTTTCATTTGCCGAAATATCTCTTTTATAACATATTGCAGTCTATAGATGAATGTATAAGGAAGAAGAATACAACATTCAGAGAAACAATATCGCCCGAAGAAAAACTAGCTGTAACGTTAAGGTGAGAAATTGCATTTGTTTTTGGAATTTTTAATCTGGTCTACATAAATATTTGTACTATAATTTTAATGTTTGTATTATCTCTATTGTTCTTTTTTTTAAGTGTACAAAAAAAATACTCGGTTCCGAAACTACAAGATAGATTAATTTTTATACTCTGTCGATAACCCTCATTTGCGATCAGGTGTGCACAGGGGATGTACGTTTTATGTCTGGTGTATGTGTGTATATATTTTGTGTGATTGCGTAAGGTATTTTAGTAAATGCAACTTTTTTGTAGTTTAGGTAAAAAAAAAATACCCATAAATCACATATTTTTTTATTATACAAAACTATATTATTAAATCCAAAAATTATGGCAATTAAACAAAAATAGGGCCACAACAAAAATACAATCATTGTATAAATTAAAGATTGTTTGAAGTATCAAGATCGTCAGCATTTGACGCGCCATTTTCTTCTAAGTTTGAAATATTAAAATCATGAATGTTTGAAGCGCCAGATGTTGATTGTATCTCGTGGCTAATGTTATTTAGAGTGGTATAACCTCGAGGCATGTCATCTTCTCTTTGGGGAATGTAAGGGTTGCGATAACTATAATAGCTTTGTTTCTCTGCGATTTCTTTTAACTCCATTTCCGAAACTGCGTTATATATTTTACTTTTCATAACAGCTTGGTTATATTCTGAAAATTTTTTAACCGTTGCCGCAATGCTCTTAAAAAATGTATCTATCTCATCTTCTTTTTTGGTTTCGTTGTGATTTAATAAATATTTCATTAAAGTTTGTGACGCTGAATTTTTTTCAATATTAAGAATTTTTTTTTTGAAATTTTGGATGCAACTGAAGATGCAGAAGACTCAAGACGCGGCGAAAGTGGAGTAGTTTCCGCTTGTAAGTTTTCTGGAGACTGAATTATGTTTATTGAGTTCTGTGAATCATCATTACCCAAGAAACTGCTAACATCTGAACCGTCATCATCATCAACCGAAGAGATCGTATTTCTTTCTTTGTAATGAGGTACTAAAAAACTCATTTCATCTTCAAAGGTCCACTTTTTCGTCGTCGGGGCTGCCTGACCACTTTTAGTTTTACGCTTCTTCATAGCTCGTCGGTGAGACTCTCTAAGATTTAACCAAGTTTTCTTGCACTCAGATTCTGAAATAAAATAAATCATGGTTAACTATATCAAGCGCATGTAGTTACACATGTATGTGTGAAAGGGAGTACGTACACACACATTCACATAAACATATACACGTATTATAAAACGTATATTAAATATACATTTATTGTTGCAGGTACTTCATAACTGGATCTACATTTACTAATTTATCATCGAGCTTCCGTTTAGGAGAATCAACTATTCGTTTGATAGTAATAGATGTGTGCAATGCAATAATAAATAAATTAATGCCAATTCATATACCTCAACCAACTACAGCCACATGGCAAGGAATCGAAGAAGGATTTAAAAATAAATGGAACTTTCCGAATTGCATAGGCGCCATTGACGGCAAACATGTAAATATAATTGCACCTCCCAATAGTCGATCGTTGTTTTTTAACTATAAAAAAACATTTTCTATTGTTTTGTTAGCTATAGTTGATCCTGAATACAGATTCATAGCGGTTGATGTAGGAGCCTATGGAAAAAACAGCGATGGCGGAATCTATTCATCATCTACATTTGGAAAGGCACTTGAAAGAAACACATTCAATATTCCATGTGACAAACCATTAGGTACCAGGAACTAATCATGCAATGCCACATGTATTTGTGGGAGACGAGGCATTTCCATTGAAGACATATTTATTAAGACCATAACCTCGCTCAAATACACGGAGACTATCAGATCCTGAACGGCAATATAATTACCGCTTATCACGAGCTAGAAGGGTTGTTGAAAACGCTTTTGGAATTTTATATAAAAAATTTGCGATTTACAACAAAAATATTAAATTGCATCCAAAGTTTGTAGATAAAGTGGTATTAACAACTTGCATTTTACACAATATGATGAGGACATATAACATTGAGATGAATTTACAGGAACCGAACAGAACAGAACAGGAAATTACAGTTGAATTCGGCGAAGACCGATTGTTAAGTCAATTACCAAGTATAGTGGTGCCCATATGGCTACCGCTTTTAATGTACGTGAAAAGTTCAAAACATATTTTCAAACTTCTACCGGACGAGTTCCATGGCAGTAGCTTTTAGCTTTAAATATTAATGTTAATTCTTAATGGATATTCCAGTTAAATTTTTCATTATAATTATATTAATCACAACTGTTTTATTTCCCATACATACCTACATACGCGAAAAACATTAAATAAATAATTAAATAGGAGTAGGTACTTACCAGATTGCTTTAAAGTAATACTTATTTGTTTCCAAGCCTCGTCCTTTTTTATAGTATTGCTGTATTTAGCATCACTTAAGTCATATAAATATGGATATTTTCTCACTTCTTCAATAAGTTTCTCCCTTTGCATCGTTGTTTTGTGTTTGAATCGAACTTAAAATTTTAAATAAAACATACGCGCAACACGAATGAAATACTCCTTGCGAATGGCGGCGTCTTTAGCAGGCAAGTCGCGGGAGGGGAAAGGGGAAAGGGTGGACGAAGAGATGTGAGCTCGGGTACGGAGAGACGTAAGCGCGGGGACGGAGAAACGTAAGCGCGGGGACGATGAGCCGTAAGCGCGGGAATTCAAGTTCGGAGCCTGTTCCGAGGCGAGGCGATTACGTTATTATTCCGATTAGTGTGCGTTGCAGTAGGTAGTTTAATACAAACCATTCTGAACGGCTCGAGGCGATACGGTGACGATCCCTTTCCGATCCCATATGTGTGCTGAGACCCTTATTGGTACATTTTGTATGGCGTCGCGGCGATGTCGCGGTGATATCGCCGCGATTTCGCGACCGCGACGCGACATCACACAAGAGAGTATAAAGGACGGTGAAATCCAAGCTGAGCTCAGTAGTAGACGATCTTCGTCATAGGACGAACACAGATCTATGCATGTTTGCTTATCGTGGGGCCTGAGGTTCGATACCCCGGTCGATCGACATTGGTACTTACTTAGGTTAGGTTTTAGTTTTAATAGCTATGGGAGGAACTGTCCTCGTGAGTGGGCAATCAACAAGTACCAGGTACTTAATAAAATAGAAAATTGTGTACAGTCTATAAGGCCTACAACGTTCTCACATTCATTCACAAAATATAAAAGAATCTACATTAATGATAGTAGGTATTTCATAAATCTAGACAAATAAATACAATTGGAGTGTCTGTTTGTAATATTAAGATAACCACTTTTTACTAAGTGTACATGGATGTATACACGGTAAATATAACAAAACAACATTTTTTACAATTTTTGTCTGTCTGTCTGTTTGTTCCGGCTAATCTCTGAAATTAACCGATTTTGACGGGACTTTTACTGTAAAATAGCTGATGTAACAAGGAGTAACTTAGGCTACTTTTATTTTAGAAAAAAAAAATAGGATCTCACGAAAAACATATAAAACTAATGAACATTTTTTTGTTAAATACCACGCGGACGAAGTCGCGGGTGACAGCTATTACCTATATAACCTAGATTAACAGATTCTTACCGCCGTAGTACGTCCTCCTGCGTTAATTTCCGACATCCACGCGGGCGAAGCCGCGGGCAAAAGCTAGTAAAATATAATAACATTTTTAAAACAAATGTTATTATTGCCATGACAACCAAATAGGCAGTTTATCCCACATTTCTCAGTTTACGATCTCATTTCCGAATTCGATCTTTGTTATCTAAAGAAGTATGTAGGTACTTACTTGTGGAATGCAATTCTGTTGTAATTTGTCCCCATACCCTGCCTTTCTGTCTTTTATCTCTGTAGGTAGCACACCTCACGTCGTAAAAGATAGGCTTGGCCTGTACTAAGTCAATTAATAATTATATGTTCATTTTCCCTTCTCCTATGATTTTTCCTCTGTCAGTCGTAACACGCACAGATCTCACTGACTTTAACCTAAGTAGTTCGGCTCAGCTTGGATGTCGTCGGCGAGCCTCGGTCGTACATAGGGTTGCCAGATGTCCAGTATTTAAGCGTACTGTCGGCGACGAAATCTAAACATCTAGGCGCAAGTAGTATCGGAGTGCACCCTGACAATGATTTTGTAAGTTAGAAAGCATTTTTAAATTAGTAAAGATCTCAATAGTTCGAAAAATTTCATAAAATGAGACCCCCTCTGGGAGTGGGTGCAAGTAGCGCAAAGACCGTCTTGATAATAAAATGTAAATATAAGGAATAATTTTGTAATTAGTAAGGAATTTAATAATTTTGAAAAGTTTTGTTCATACATTAAGATTTTAGATTCTAATTAGTTTTAGTTTATAGATTTCATGTTTAGTTCTCTTATTAGAATCTAATTAACTTCATTTTGAGTGAATCTTGTAAGGAAATGTACAAAAATTTCGTAAGGATGTTCTATAATTACGTAACTTGAAAATGAGGTTTCTTGTTTATGTTCCGATTGTTGTTATTTTTATTGTAAACGATAGAATTAGATGTAAAACCACTTTTAGCGATTAAATTATCAAAATCGGACCACAGGATTCGGAGATATTGTAAATTAAAGATAGTGGCAATTGTCTTAAGTTAAACCTTGTAAGTTTTTGTTCTAGAAAGTTTTTATTGTGACTATGTACATGTAATATTGTGTTTTTATATAAGAAGGGACATAACAAATGTAAAAATATATAGATTGTAAGGGGTTATGTGATAATTAATGCAAAATAAAGGGTTCAAAGATTTCGGCTTGGTGAAAACTAACAGTGAAATGGGCTCAAAAATCGCGGTCCTCTGTAAGGTAATGGGAAGCGGCCCCGGCGACTATAAAATACGCATGATCGGCCGGGCCCATTTCTTAACCCAGATCCAGCCAGTCCCTTGCTGTCCCCCCACCAGTGATTGCCTAAGCCGAGGTTCGTACCCCCCTCGGGGTAACCCTTAGAGCTTTCCCTTTAGTTTTTAAGTATAATAAGCCCCGGCTGGAGGCCTAAAAAGGTAACTTTTTAGAACTCGTCGGGCTACAATCCGTTTAAGTAGTAAAAATCTTTCAGGTTAACTACGAGATGTCCTACAAAAAAAAAAAAAAAACGGGCCTATTTAGTCGCAGCTCAGCCGTTGAAGAAGCACAACGAAGAAACAAGCCGAAATCTATGGACAAGAAGTACTAGAAGAAAAGTGTTTTTTTCGTTTCTATCAGAGTACCTACAGTCAAAAACGTTTAGTCTCCCGAGGTCTTGGTCGACCGTACCGTCATTACGCATTCAGGGGTGCGTGGTGACGTGTACTACCAGCGCAGTTAGGTAAGTAGGGAAGCACGTCAAAAACGTGGGCGAAGTCCCAGGGCGAGTAAGGGTGTTGATCACATCCCATTCGTCCACTACACGTACAGTCCGGTATTTTCGAGGCCTGTCCGGTAAAAAATAAATGGTCATACCGGACGGAACAATGTCCGATATTTTGAGGAAAGTCGGTACTACTGGTCACAAGCGCCTACAAAAGTAGGCATATGAAATCCCTCAAACGCAAAATCCGCGCGCGCTCCTCGCTCGCTGTCTGTATCTTATGACTGCATTATATTTTGTTACTAATACTAATTAAGTTCATTTATATGATGTTGATTAATTAAAATAAAATATTAGTATAAAAACGGTATTTTTTGCGACCTAGCATACCCCCCCCCCCCTGTTTGGGGTTGTCCGGTATTTTTTCGCGACTCATCTGGCAACCCTAGTCGTACAACGGACGAACCACACCGATTTTGTTAAAAAAATTTAGTGCTGAGGAAAAACCGAATTGGTTCGCGATATCTTACTTTAGCTGAATGATGACATATTCATTCAATTGAATTAAATGAATTTAGAGGGTTGTATGAATGACTTTAATCATATTTGTTACGATCGCATATAATACAGAAATATTTTTAGCCTTAAACATCCACATTACATTATGTATATCTCTTCATCAGCCTATAATATTCCCACAACCGGACACAGGCCTCCTCTCACAGAGAGGGAGTGGGCCTTAATCCACCACGCGGACCCTGCTGGGCCATAGGTGCCCCATGTTTTCGAATTTTTTGGTTCTAAGACAGTTTAACACCGGTTTGAGAGCAGTAGTGAGGAAATAATTGATATAAAGCGAGTTGTGTGTTTAACTGCAGGAGCTGACGGTACCGTCCTATTTATCCGTGGTACCGTCCGAGACATGGCCAATGTGTGTTTGCGTGCGTGTGTGTGTTATGTGCTGACACTACTCGTCTTCACGCACGTGGTTGTACACTTGGTTACCAAAATACGTTGCTTCGTGAGATAAAAGGCGCGGCACTGCAACTGCGGCGGAGGCTTCTATGCGAACGGCGTGGCGTCCGCGAGAATAAAGCACCTTTTATTTGCATTTTTTCAATTATGCTTTGGCATTATTCAATGATTACAAAATAATACTTTGTCCAACATTTTTATTCGTATCTTCAGGGAGTTTAGTCTCTTCAATATTACAGTCAGCAGACTGCCTCCAACGTCTATAATTTTTTTGTCATTATAAGTAATTTGTTTGTCAAATTAATACTTTGTAGGTAGGCTAAACACGTGTTGTACATCCGCTTACTATGCTGTAGGTATGCACCTAGCAAAATACCGAGGGCCGCCAGCGGAGCCCCAGCACTCGTTCGGCCGTAGGCCGCTTCACCCCTAACGACCTTCGATCAAAATATTGATCGAAGCTACCGACCGAACATTACCGAATCGCGAGGACGATCGGACCGTCACGTCTCCCATGCACCGGCCCGCGCCCTTCGGACGCCTTCGCCAGTCCACTACATCTACAAGCCTCAACCGTGAATGTATGTCATTCCTAGATTGCGCCGTGTATTTTACATATTAGTGATGATAATCATTTATACTTACTACAGATTTGAAAGTAGTGTTTAATTACGTAGATAAACCTACCCCGAACACACAACATATTATGTATGTATATATCACTAATAATAATACCTACTTAATACTTCTAAATGGGCGGGTGCACCTCGAGTTGAAATGGCTCGCGGCGGAGCGTGCGCCCGATTCATCGTAAGAGCGCTAGGTCTCCGCTAGGATGTGCGAGCTGCGTGATGTCAGCTGTGCGAGAGTCAGTTCGAGTTCAAATGTCAATGTGTGTATGCGAACGAGTGGCTGTGTGCATATTACAAGCCCCTGGACATGCGCTGTTGTACTTGCGACCGCTAGACCAACGAAGCAGTTTGTTAGAAGTTACTATATTTACAACTAGCACTTCACCCGCGACTTCGTCCGCGTGACTCACAGGAACTGTGCAATTTTTCAGGATTAAAAGTAGCCTGTCTTACTCAGCGATAATACAGCTTTCTATTGGTGAAAGAACTTTTAAAATCAATTCTGTAGTTTTTGAGTATATTCATTACTAATAGACTAAGCGTAGGGCTGTTCGCTCACACCGCGGCATTTTTCTTACTTTTAGCATTGTATGCCCGTCGTAACTTCTAAACGAAAGGTCTGATTTGAATATTTGAAAGAGTAATTGACGTGTGTATAATTAGCCTCGATTATGAAACCATTTATTTGGATAAGGATTAATATCATGATACGAATGTCATCATCTTACGATTCTACCCGTGTTTTGACTGACTCATTTGAACAAAAAGCGGTTATTATGACTTCACTGTAATAGTTGGACATCAGTGATGGGCGTAACTAGTTACTTTTGTAATCTAATTAATAATTGAATTACATAATAATTTGATTAAAATGTAATCTAATTACATAATATTCAATTACTTTGTAATTAGATTACTTTGGATGTGCTATGAAATTAATTACAATGTATTTAATTACAAAATAATTTGATTACAATGTAATTGTAATTACATAGTATTCAATTATATTATAATTATAATTACGTTGAATATGAAATGTCGCATGCTTGCATCGTATGGCTGCGATGTAGTTATCAAAGATGTATAGGGAGCAGTGAGCCAAGATCCAAAGCTGAACTTATAGTCACTCATTTTTTGGCAAAAGACAGCAGAGAACTTCAAATATTAAATAATCGTACGGAAATGAAAGAAATATTTAAAAATTTAATACCCCCTCTACCTTCTTCTGCGCCTGTGGAACGTATGTTTTCGTACGCGGCAATGATTAAAATTGTCCGAAAGCAAACCGTCTGTCAGACGAAATGTTTGAAAAAACCGGCCAAGTGCGAGTCGCACTCGCGCACCGAGGCCGCGAGGGTTCCGTACAAACCTGTAGGTATTCTCGGTTTAAAAATAAATGATTTTTTTTTAAATTTTATATTTCAGTTGATTGAATGTAAGGTAAATTGCGGTTTACGATTTATGACGTTTTAAAAAAAAAAAACTACTCACTCGATCTCGTTCAAACCAATTTTCGGTGGTAGTTTACATGGTAATGTACATTACATATATTTTTTTTGGTTTTATCATTCTCTTATTTTAGAAGTTACGGAAAAAAATGATAATAGAAACCTCATTACCATTTTTGAAGACCTATTCATAGATACCCCAAAGGTATGAGTTCGAAGAAAAAAAAAATTTTTGAGTTTCAGTTCTATGTATGGGGAACCCCTAAATTTATTGTTTTTTTTTCTATTTTAGTGTGAAAATCTTAATGCGGTTCACAGAATACATCTACTTAACAAGTTTCAACAGCATAACTCTTATAGTTTCGGAAAAAAGTGGCTGTGACATACGGACGGACGGACAGACAGACAGACATGACGCATCTATAAGGGTTCCGTTTTTTGCCATTTGGCAACGGAACCCTAAAAAGAGTCATATTAAAAGTTTATTTAAATTATAAATCAGAAAACTAATTTTTTTATCAACCAATGGTGAAAATTATTACTAATAAAAAATTTAAAACTATATAATGATTGACAGATGATTTTTTTTTTATAATTATGTGTTCCGTTTTCGTATTAATTTGTCAAAAAGGAATTAAATATGGCATTTTTTTGTAAGATCCTATCCAAGGTGTTCTATCTATTACGGACATTAATCTATATATATAAAAATGAATCCCTGTTTCCCTTGGTCACGCCATCACGCGTGAACGGCTGGACCGATTTCACTTTTTATTTTTTTGTTGTGTTTGTTATTGTCAGGAGAAGGTTCTTATGAAAGAAAAAAAAATTAAAAATTGCGCAGAACATTAGAAAATTTAAGAACACTTATTTAAGAATACAAAGTAACATGGGTGTTTTATAGCTAGAAAACGCTTTACGTCTCCGGAGTACCAGGTTGGCATAACTTGGTAGGAGCTCAACTAACATGGCTGTGTGGTAGCTAGAAAACGCTTTATGCCTTCAAAGTACCAGTTTGTCATAACTTGGTCTAACATGGGTATATGGTACTTGGTGCTCTTTGCTTTGTGTTGGTGGGATCTGACAAGTTAACAGAACATTTATTGATTCTGAGGCGGTACGAAGTTCGCTGGGTCAGCTAGTTAATAATATAAATGTGTAATTACGTTTTATCAGATTACTTATGTAATCTGTTATAATGTAATTAGATTAACTTGCAATTAAATTACTTTGTATTTAATTACAGTAAGTAGGTACTCATTGTAATTGGTTACTTAAGTAATCTGTTCCAAAGTATTTTAATTACTAATTACAATGTAACTGTAATTTGTAATTATTAATCTAATTACTTTTTGCCCATCACTGTTGGACATACAGCCTCGCGGACTTTTTGATAGGTAATATTAGACTATAAACATGTAGTACATTATTATATGTACCATCAATAGCTAAAGCAGCGTACGCCAAATAATGACGTTTATAGGCAATTTTTGGATACCTTGGGTTACATTTTTGCTATTTTCGTAAGGATCTCTGTTTTTAAATCAAAATATAGCCTATAAGTGTTGCTAATAATGTAGCTTTCTATTGGTGAAAAAAAAAATAAAAAATAAAATCGGTTCAGTAGTTTTCGAGTTTACCCATTACAAACATACAAACAAACAAATCTTTCCTCTTTATAATATTAGTTTAGATTAGATCCCTCATTGGACATATTAGGTTATTAATTACTGATTTTTTTTAAACACACACATAACATCGCCCCTGCAATCCCCAAAGGGTTACACAGAGGTAACGGTACGAACCTACCTACACCCGCATTTCGCCAGTTATGCGTACCTATTAAACGTAGTTTACGAGAGTGTAAATTAAGATTTCAAAATCATAATATGTACCTAATCTCCTCATAATAATTTTCGTGTCGGAAAGTACAGACACCACCAGGTCAAGCTACCCGAAACTGTCAATTTTTCCCAATGAACCTTGAACCTAATGCTCTAGAAATAAAGTCGAAAATCTATCAAAGAAATCTGACAGATTGTAGTAGCTTGATGTGTTGGCGTCTGTACACTTAACATGTATAAAACAAAGTCATTTTTCCGAAATCACATAAATTGGAAACTAAGAAGTCCGTCAAAAATCAAACATAATTACCTAGACTTCAAAACTTGTAGACGAGAGTGTAAATTAAGATTTCAAAATCATAATATGTACCTAATCTCCTCATAATAATTGTCGTGTCAGAAAGTACACTTAACATGTATAAAACAAAGTAATTTTTCCGAAATTACATGAATTGGAAACTAAGAAGGCCGTCAATAAAATCAAACATAATTACCTAGACTTCAAAACTTGTAGACGAGAGTGTAAATTAAGATTTCAAAATCATAATATGTACCTAATCTCCTCATAATAATTGTCGTGTCAGAAAGTACACTTAACATGTATAAAACAAAGTAATTTTTCCGAAATTACATGAATTGGAAACTAAGAAGGCCGTCAATAAATCAAACATAATTACCTAGACTTCAAAACTTGATTTTTAAACAACTACTACGTAAAAGGACTTCAAGCGTAGGTACCTCTAGTTGGGTTGGGTTGTGTGACATTACCCCTATCTATCCCTATGTTGCACCTGCCATGTTTTGTCTCTGCATCACCCTAAGGTTGACTGGTAGAAAATGCCTCAGGCATTAAGTCCGCCTTTGTACAGTATTTTTTACTTGTGCAAAAAGTTTTAATAAATAAATAAATAAATTACCTAACTTAAGTAGGTACCTATGTCGACCGACCAGGGAATCGAACCTACGACCCGCAATCATCCACATACCTGCCTTCTTCCTCTGATTAAGATCGTTTACTACTGAGCTCAGCCCAGATTGTCGCGCCGTGTCGCGGCGATATCGCTGCGACACGGCGCGACGCCATACAAAATGGACTAAAAGCTGTCGCGCTGCTTGTCGCGCGCGAATCGCGCGCGACGAGCAGGCCAGTGTGAAAGGTGTTGCGTCGCGATATATCGCAGAATCGCCTCCGCGGCAGGTCGCGCGACAAGTCGCGCCTGTCTGTATGAGCCTTTATACAAATAAAAAATGCATGAAAAAAATTCGTTTAATTTTTTTCATACAAAACGGCATTTTCATAGGTACCTATTATTTCACGACTCGCCGTACCTCGGTCTGACTTTCTTTTATGATCAGTAGGTATTCTGAAACAAATTGATCATCATCATTTCAGCCGCAAGACGTCCACTGCTGGACTTAGGCCTCCCCCAATTTGGGGGGCTTTGCCATAATCGCCACGCTTGGCAGGCGGGTTGGCGATCGCAGTATGGTGGTAAAATACATAGAAAACGCTGCTGCCCATTCTCTAGTAAGTCCCTTAGTCGCCTTTTACGACACCCATGGGAAGAAATAGGGTAGTGTTATTCTTTACGTCCGGCACCACACGGTACAACTGTACGGTACTGAAACAAACAAAATCACCAAAAACATTTTTTTTGTGCCTGTTATTTATTGACTGCTGTCAATAAATGACAATGATAATAATATAAAAATGAAAACGAGGAGAGTTGAAACAGCCTCTTTCAAACCTCCTCAGTAAGAAAAATCCTCCCAATTTTTATTCAATTCATAATCAAGAAGCAAATACACAGAAATCATTTGTGCCAAACATATAATAATAAACCTTTAGTTAATGAGCTTTCGAAACATATGTAATTTAAACCAAAATACAAAACTCTTATCAAAATATAGGCATCGTAAAATTACGTTAAAAACTTACTTTTCACGATTTTTATCTCATGGCACGCAGAACTCGGAGAACTCCACAACCATGCGACTTAAGCTACCGACGCAAACTGACACGTCAGCGGGCGAAGTGTTTGTTATTTTCGCTTGCTAACGTTAAGTTCGCTAACGGTTTTAAGTTCCGAGAAATCGGTACTGTTTCAAATCACCTTTGTTTCAAATCCCCTCGGTCTCCCCTACTTCCAACAATATTGTGTTAAATAGTATACGGTGATGATGAACTTGGTTCAACACAGCCTATTGCTGGACAGTCTCACCCAGGCTGCACCACAACTCCCTGCCCTATGCTTTTTACATTCTGTCCCAAAATGACATTTTTACAGTCGTTAGTCTAACTTAGGGACAGCAGTCTCACACTACGCTTACCGATACACGGTCTCCTCTCCAGGTTTCTTCTACTCCAGCGGTCATCCAGTCATTCGAAAAACATACCCAGTTCACGGACACTTTAACTTGGTTACTCTGCATACTATGTCGGTAACTCCGGTTTCGTTTCTGGTTAATTTTATTCCAGATATTACTTAAACGATTAATGGCTTTACATTCGCTCATCGAACATGTAGTCACAAAACGCACTGAGCTAATTTGTTTATTAAAGGTAAATAAAAACATAATATAATGTATTATTATTTATTCCTTCCTATAACTAATCCGTTTCAGTACATCGAGGTATTACTTAATGAATGACTAGCTTACTCTTTAAGCACAAACATTTAAAACTATAACCTTATACAATCGAAATGAGATCTTTTATACATAATATCGAAAAATTGACGTGTATCCACTGCGCAAGCACCTATTTATCATACAAACTTACATATAAATCGTGCTTAGTTAATTTTTAGCTCCCCTTATTCATAAGAACTTGGATGCATTTCGGTCTAGTCCGGAAATGCCATGAATGTGAAATAAACCAACTCTAACACAACATTACCTATTTCGTCTGGGAAACTTATTGGGGAGTACAATTTCAGATGCTTTTGCTGGAAATCAGCTGACAGCTGTCATATATCATGTTACGAGTAACTATCCAGCAAGCAACAGTACCTTTGACTGGTGAATGAAACGATACGTGAATTATATAGAAACTGGATACACAATCATGGATGACATAACATTTTACAATTCTGAGAGTCCACTTATGAGTAAGGGGATGATACTATACATTTGATTGTAATTCTACTAAGAGACACTAGGGTCGCTTTTAGGGACGCATCGGTGCAACGCCTATAATATTTTTCTTACAAGATACAATAAAAAAAGCTATACTTGAAATATTATCTTATATTCACAGTAAAAGGTAATTTTGTAAGTACATGGAAAATGAGACGGGAGCCATTCTTAGTAATAGGTACCGGGAGAATACAAGAGATAGGTCAGAAAGGGATTATTTAGTGCTCATATACACGAGTGGCACGCTTCAACGGCAGAAGAATCGTTGAATGCCGCTCGGGTGTATGAAGAACTGAGCACTAAATTAAAAAAATAGTAAGTAAGAACTAAGATAAGTACAATTTTAGTCTGCAGTCAAATAGCCTTAATATTGACGTCAAAGTTTTAGAAATAGTTGATAAGATCTACGCAAATTCTCAGGTAAAATCAGTTCATGCATACAGTCATACAAAATAGAAATCTAAAGAACTACAGGAACGTGGTAATGTGAATCTTTAACTTGATGTATTTTTTGATATCGCATGATAACATTTTGGAACAACCCAAAGAATATTATGGTTAGTTCTTTGTACTAAATCATTTTATTAGCGCCATCTACCTATTGTTGGTAGAAGCAACTAAACATAAAAGAGTTTACGAAAGTACGGACACTCTTGTTTAACGCTGTAGGGGCGCGCTGTTTAAGTCTCACTGAGATCATGAAACTCTAAGAGATGTCGCTATAAAAGGAACCAACAATGTTGAAAAGAGCGAAACGAAATATTTGCAACAAGTCATTGATTCACAATCCCGAAACACAACATAAAAACATCTAGACAGCTACTAGAACTACGTTTTACATACAATAGATACAGAAGACGATAGACGGATGGAAATTCTGGGGCTTTAGCATTACAATTACATATCTAAACACTAGTACCACTATTTATACTAAGGGGTAAACGATTATTTTGGCAATTAGAGATCCTATTTACATTAGAGAAATAAGGAGTCACTATTCTATTAATATAAGGGCTACCTTTACAACCGTGGGAATTTCCAAGACGAAAAAAATTGGAAGGAAGAAAAGAGATTATTTTCTGAAATGCAGACGATTTTTAGTATAGAATAGTCAGTACTGTAAATTGATATTATTGATAATAATATGAAATACACTAGATTGTCGTATTCATTTACGATTATTTTATAATTTAGAGTTAAAGGAAATTATAAAATTTCAAAAATAAGACTTAATGTTACTGGCAGCCCAAAATGTACACTAAACACAGCATTATCTAGCTCTTCTAAAGTTATAATAGCATCTAAATTGAAGCAGAAATCCAACTAACAAAGATTGACTCGGTATAACTTACACTAAGCTACTGTTTACATTCCATGTGAGACTACGAAGCCGGTTAAAACTTCGGCTATATGTCTAGTCAGATCAGGGAACCAAAAACTTTGCTTTTGAGCAAAGGAGTCCACACATACAATAGAAGTCATAGGTCACAGCGCTTTCCTTAGTCAATAGTTAGCTTACACATATTATTTACAGTACACACAATCGTTCACTCAAATCATTCAGATGAGTGCAATACATTCTAACAATCAACAATAAAAAGTGCTTTAGGAATCGTGTTTGAGATTATCAACAATTTGATTGTAGACGAAAATGGGTGTGTCGGAATGTGCGTAATTTTGATTAAGAATTATAGTCTCGAAATCTAAGAAGTTGACGGAGCAAATGCACATAAATTTCAAACTTCACAAAACGAAGTATTGTAAGTTGATTGATTTCAAGAAATCCGAAATAGATCATGCAAAATGCAGAGTTTTTGGAGATAGAACCCATAACATTTCTATTTCAAAATCATGCACTTCTCGCTAAACCCATGATCAAGATTAATTTCAGGTTTCAAGTGGCATACTGTGTTACAAAAATATTTATACTGAAGTCTTTGTATCTTATACATTATATAACAATAAAGTTTATAATGATCGGTTATCATCTACATTAGACATGTTATGTCCTAAGATATTAAGTCTATTATGAACATGTAGTTTTTCCTCAAGTTTTAAAGGATCGTTATCAGATCCTTCTTTCAGTAATTCCCACAAATTGTTCTTGTCTAATATTTCAAAACCACCCTTATTTTCCGGGGCGATATCATATTTGAGTGCTTCCGACAACGTCTTTGAAGTTTCGGAAATTGGCGTTGGTGGTATTTTGTGTATCTCTTTGTTTATTGACTTCATTGTTTTGGCATTGTACTTTTGAGAAACCATTGTTTTCTTTTTCGTTTTGTTTATTATATCAGAATCGATACCTTCACTTTTGTTGTTTTTTGTAGCATTGTGAATTGCGTTAATTAGAGGCTTCTTGATTTGAGTAATAGCTTTTGGTTTCTTTGTTCTGTAGTGTATCGATTTGATATTGTAATTGGTGATTGCTGTTATTGTGTGAGGAATGGCAGTTTCAGGATGGAGAAAAGCAACAGGTATCATCTTTTTGGCTGGACTTACAGTCGTGATATCATTGTGTGTTATTGGAATATTAGCCAGTGTAGTTTTATTTTTTGTAGTAGTGTTACTGGTTACTTTTGTGATATTTGCCATAGAACTATTATTAAGAATTTCACTTTGTTTTTGTGTTACATTAACTACCGCGTTAACTTGAATGAGAGGCATAGCAACATCTATTTTTTCAAGGACGACTTTATGCAGTGATTTTTCCAATATTTTTAGCGACACTGGATCTTCAACTTTTTCGTTGCTAGCGATTACTTGGGCTATGTCCGTAGTTGTTTTAACAATGTCAGAAGTAGTAGTAGGATGACTTGTAGTTCTAGAAGCAGCAATTGTAGAAGTTGGCACCGTACTTTCAATTTCTTTCATCTTTAAAAAAAACTTTTCATGTTTATCTCCATACGTTGCTTTAAGAGTACCCTTTCTTCTTGGCAGTTGCTTTTTCTTAATTTCTTCTTTCTTTGGCATCTTTGGCAATACCGATTTTGGTACGATGAGTTCGCCATTTATTTTTGGAAGTAAAAGTCCTATATCATTATTAACATCTTTGATCTCAGTTGTATTCACGTAAGTTACCGTTGGAATTATAATTGGATAGTCAATACTCTCAATTTTGATTAGAGTAGAACTGTCTGTTGAGGTTGGATCTGTTATAGTAGTTTCAAGTTTAGTAACTGCTTTGGTTGTACTAGTTGTTGTACTGGCTTCAGTAGTAGACGTTTCTTCAGCTATCGAGGGCTCTATGGTAGTTACTGTGGTACTTTCTGTTGTACTGTCTGTAGAAGTGGAAGTAGTATCTACATTTTCCGTAGTGCTGGTACCTTCAGTATGATCATCATAGTTCTTTCTAAACTCGTAATCCCTGCTACAAATGCGTCCACACTCGCATATATTATCAATACTAGCGCTTGTTTTGAGGCTAGCTAGTTCAGTTTTATCGAACCATGTGATAAAATCGTCGTCAGTGATTCCTCGGAGTAGTGGGCTTCCTGGTCTGGCATGGAAGAAAGTTTCGACGGCAAGGTCTGGTCGAGTTGAAGGATATATTTTGGCAAATGCTGGTCTAAGGCTGGTGATGACGAATTTTGATCGAACTTCGTAAGTCACGCAGACAGGGCAGGTGGAACTGATCTGTAAAGAGTAGATGGGTATGTGAACATATTAGTTTTTGGATTCCGAACTATTTATTAATCTTACCAGGATAAAGATTTGATAACTTACGTTAGCAAACACGAACCAAACAGATTCTCCTCTAGATCCATAATGTAAGTCAGCGAAAGTTGCACCATCCAGCACAACTGGGTTCACTGAATGTAGCTCGTAACCGGAGAACAGTGAAGATTCTAGTCGAAGAATGCCCGAACGTTCTTTGCCTTTCCACCTGGAAAAATAATAAAAAACGGTGTAAATGAATTTTAACCTGAATGCCTGATCTGATTTATAGTCAGAAATGAGTTACAGCTAATAGAAAAAAAGAAAATGTATTTATTATTTATTATGCCTTTCGAACTTACTTGAAACAAGTCTTGATGATCAACGTTGGTAGATTGCCCTGCAAGTCTTCGATGCTACTCCTCTCAGGGCGAATTTCTTCAATAATAGCAGCTTGAATGTTTAACAAAGCATTCTCAGGTTTCGGTGTATATGTCGAGTATGTTATTGTTCCCTGTAAAAATAATGTTTGTTGTCAAACCGACGATGTACAATAAATCGATTTACAAAAGAGTTTATTGTAATACACTATTACGATACAAACAATACAGAAGTTAGTAGAAAGCCTTGTGAGCTAGGTTTTCAATTGAAATTACCAAATTAAAAAGGTATTTACAAGACAGATGTGACTGGACACGTCGGAGGGGTACGCCCTAGAAGAACATATAGTGACCTTATTGGTGATGTTCTTCAGAAAGGTCAGGTACTGGTAACCGGCGTGCGTGTATGGCCAGATGTATGAGCATAAACGAAGCAAAAGCAAATGTAAGGATAGTAGCAGGTTGCGTTATGTAGTTTCTACCTACCCTCATAGGGAAATGTATGGATGTTAAAATAATTCTGATCTACATAACTTTTGAGCATTATTATACGATATTAGTTTCTGAGGTAAAAGTAATGAAGTACCTGAACAGTAGCACATCCAGCGCCTGTAGCATACACGAACACTTTAGTAGGTAATCCTGGCAGCTGTAGAGGCCGCGGTGGAGTGCGGGCGCGCAGTTCCAGCGTGTCTGTTAGCTCCATTCCAGCTGTTGCCAGTGACACTGTGAGAGCTCGGTGTCTGAAAATAAAAAAAACAGGAAATGTAAGTATCCAATTTCATAAAATTAATACTATTTTTATCAGGCCTCCCCAATTTGAGCGGGCTTGCCATAATCGCCACGCTTAGCGGGCCGGTTGGCGATCGCAGTATGGTGGTAAAATGCATAGGGAACGCTGCTGACATTCTCTAATAAGTCCCTTAGTCCCCTCTTACGACACCCACGGGAAGGAATGGGATGGTTCTTTTCTTGGCGTCCGGCAACACACGTAACAGGGTGTAGTAGGATTTAATAGTGGAGTTAAAACAATTGTACACTGAATCTGGGAATTTGTAAGCAAATATACTAAAGTGTGGTCCCTCAGTTCTCCCACAGGCTAGTAGCTATATGTCAGAAAGAATTTTAAAAACGAGATTTATAACTGCAGACATGAAGTATTTAAAAAAAAAAGATATTTGCTAAACTTAACAGACCACAAATCTGTAGAAATTTGGACGACTAAATTGTCGTCCTTCAGTTCACATAACAATGGTAAATAATTTAGTGTATAAAATAAATAACAAAATTGTTCGTTTCCAACATACATTTTAGTAGGCCATAAAACGTATTGTAATAAACCGAAGAAGCAAAAATATCGACGCCATTTGAAGATGGCGTTTATTAAAATTGATTCCTCGATTTTCACGAGTTTTGGACATAAAGATTTTATTCCAGAAGATTTATGTAGATATTACATAATCTATACTTATAATAAAACTGTAGAAAGGTCAATTCTGTACATTGAAAATATATTCAAAATTAATACTGGAGGATGAATGGTGATCGATACTGATGCCAAAAATGCAATCAGTAATTTTTTTGTCTGCCTGTCTGTCTGTCCGTCTGTCTGTATGTGCACGCATGGGTCAAAAACTACTGAAGGGATTTTAACCAAACTTGGTACGATGGTAGTCGGTACTCCTGGGCAGGTTATAGGCTATATAACATAACACTTATAACATAACGCTAAGATACATAGGAGCTGAGCAGTGACGATAAATTTGAAGCAAGTCGCAAGAAAATACGCTTTCGAGCTAAAAAAAAATTAACCTGGATTAACATATAGGCTACTTTTTATTGCGGTAGTACGTTCACGCGGGACATTTTCCGACCTACACGCGAGCGAAGCCGCTGGCAAAAGCTAGTATAGTAATAAAGCTTACAAATAAACTAGAAATCTCGATGTTTCGTCAAGGTGGAAAAACAAAGCGAAACAGGGTTGGGTAGGTAGTAGATAATAACTAAAAATCTGGATGACCGAGCTTTGTTCGGTATTTTTTGGTAAATTGTGTTTAAAATATTAAGTTTATTTTCAAGTTGATTATCGATAAAGTTGGTCATTGAAAACACGGATAAAACGACATTTTATAAAAATGAATCCTTGCTAGATCGATTTATCGCCCCCGAAACCCCCTGTATACTAGATTTCATGAAAATCGTTGGAGCCGTTTCCGAGATTCAGATTATACATATACATAATATACAAGAATTGCTCGTTTAAAGAAATAAGATATCTACCTATCATGCGCCAACGCAGCATATTGCGCAGCTGCTTTAGTAGCACTGTAGGCGAGGCTGGGGTGTCGTTGCAGCGTAGAGGCGCGGTAGTACAGGAAGCGCGCGGCGGCCTCGCCCTCGGCCAGCGCGCCGCGTGCGCACGCCGCCAGTAGCACGCGCACACCGGCCACGTATTGTTCCATTGTTACTGCTTCTGTAAGATTAACGTGATATATTAATAAAAAACTTGAGAGGTGTCAAGGGACACCCGGATGGAACGAAGTTTAGTGAAGGAATTGTAATATATATTTTTTTATTTTTATTATGTACAAAAAACCTTTAAACACTCAACACAAATAATCGTCGCGACACCACACTGTTCAATGCGAAATAGAAAAATGAAACGAAAATAACTGGTTTGCTTTCTATGAGAGAGAGAGAGAGAGAGAAACAGACAGAGAAACACGCGCACGCCGCACGGCTTACAACTATAGCAAAATGTGTCGTTACAACTTTTGGTCTTAATTTTTCCCGTCTAGCCCCCTTTCGCAACGCGCGATAAAGAACTTCGTTCGAAAAACCATTATATTGTTACGTAGATCGTAAAGTCTAGAAACATCACGCTAACTCCGTCTCGGAAAGGGGCAGTGTGACGTAAATCGAAAAGTCTAGAAACATCACGCTAATTCCATCTAAGGACGGGGCAGTGTTGGAAACTTCTGGAAATGACACGCTAACGCCATCTGTTATTGAGTAGCTAGTACTACACGAAATTGTACGTAGACGCTACTGCCATCTATTGTCGAATAGTGGCATTAAACAGTTCGATGGAAGTTACTAGAAGCTTCTACGCTGTGGCAGTGTCGAATGTTCGAGAATGTTCTGCTCGGGATATAAATAGCGGATTGTTGGGCCGACAAGCAGTTCGATTTCGGAAGCGAGCGAATACGATTCGAGTGATACAGTACACGCGAAACAAGTGATTCCAAGTGACGTTTCTTGTAGTTGCGATATTTGTGTTTATTTAATTAAACAGTTTGTGTGTTTTGGTAAATTGGTTTAAATTAATTTATCCCGAACCCCAGCTCGTAACATTTGGTGTCAGAAGTAAGGGATAAATTATGCCAGTTTTACCGAAGGAGGATACGGAAGGTATCCGTACCAGGAGTCAGCGCCAGCAGGAGGTGGATCAGAGGCGGTTTGAAGGAACTTCTAGACAGACACCTGGGGGTAATCAGCCAACGACAGAGCCAGTCTCCCAAGCGTCTGGTGTTCCTACAGCATCACCAGCCATGGATCTTTCTGCGCTAATGGCGATGCTGCAGGAGCAGGCCCGCCGACAGGAAGAACAGGCCGGCCGCCTACAGGAACAGCTGCAGCAGGACAAAGAGGAGCAAGCTCGCCGACAGGAAGAACAGGCCCGCCGCCTACAGGAACAGCTGCAGCAGGACAAAGAGGAGCAAGCTCGTCGGCAGGAAGAACAGGCCCGTCGACAGGAAGAACAGACCCGCCGCCTGCAAGAGCAGCTTCAGCGTGATAAAGAGGAGCAGGTTCTCCTTTTGAAAGATCTACACGCGACATTTGGCAAGGACATCAAAGCCATGAAGGAGACTGTTCAGGTACATGAAAATCGTATCTCCGAGGCCGAAGTCCAGATCGCTGATATAAGAAAAGCGGTTGGAGTTCTGAAAGCTGGAGATCGGACTACGGCTTCGATAGTTGCTGCACCTTCCGTGCGCGGGTTTAAAGTGCCACCCTTCGACGGAACATCTTCCTGGTCGGCATACAAAATTCAATTTGAAGCTGTCATGGAAGCAAATGGGTGGACAACGGGCCAGGCCATGACCGCGCTTACTTTGGCGCTTCGTGACCAGGCCTTAACTGTGTTAGAGGCTCTCGGCAAAAATGTTACCTACGAGCAGCTCGTTGAGGCGTTAGAAGCCAGATATGGTGATGCGCACCTGGAACACGTTTTTCGTGCCCAGTTGAAGGATCGTGTGCAGTGCAGTGGTGAAAACCTACAGCAGTGGGCCCTGGAAATCGAAAAGCTGGTTCGAAAGGCGTACCAGACTGCGCCCGCACTCATCGAGGGTATACTAATTCAAACCTTCATAGATGGCATACGGGACTTGGAAGTAAGAGCTGCTGTGAGACTTGGGCACCATGAAACCCTCAAGGACGCCTTGGCCCATGCGTTGGAGGTGGAGGCAGTGAGGCATGATCATCGAGCCCATCGCATCAGGGAGGTTGCGGCGTCACCTGTTCGTGACCGTGTTAGGTACAGCCCTAGATGCTACACTTGCGGAGAAAAAGGCCACCTTCGCTCAAGTTGCCCGAAGCGAAGCACAGCTAACGAAGACCAGACCCAGGAAAGAAGGGCGGCTGATGTGACCGCCCAGCAGCAGGGAAACTAATAAACGCCAGGACTGCGGGGCGGGTGCTGGCTGGTGTTAAAATAGCCCCAAGAATTTCGGTCTCACAAGCCCATGATGGGAACACCCTAGTCATAAAAGGTGAAGTGAACGGAAGACCATGTAAGCTGACATTGGATACTGGAGCTTCTCGCACGGTTGTCAGTTCCCAACTAGCGAATCGTTTTCTTGAGGACTTCTTCGGTAAGCATGACGGCGTAAATTTAGTAACAGCTACCGGTCAGCACATAACCGTCCGTGGTGAGAAGGAGGTGGAATTAAAACTGGGTAACACAATCTACCGGCATAAGGTCATAATGGCTGACATAGTAGACGACTGCATCCTAGGTTTGGACTTCATGCGACAGCACTGTTGTGAGATCGACATTAACCAAGGAGTCCTAAAATGTGGGTCAGAAGAAGTTTTCATGGAAGGTGCACCATCAGGGAAAGTGTACTGCTTGAAGAAGATTGTTCTTCCTCCCCGATCGGAAACAATAGTTCCAGTTAGTCTTCCACATAATTCTGGGCAGAAAAACCGATGTATTCTCATTGAAGGATTAGATGGAAACCTTCCATGGAAGATTGCGCGGACCTTGGTAAAGGCAATCGACGTTACAGCCGTACGCATACTGAACCCAAGTGAAAAGGAACAAGTAATCAAGAAGGGTACGTTGATGGGTTCCTGTGGGGAAGTAGCTTGGATGCGTGAATGCCAACATTGGCCTTCTCAAAATAACGCCCAAAGTGCAAGATTTAATGTGTTAAATCTTTTGGAAGACTGTCGTAAAGATTTATCGGAAGAAGAAAGAGAGAAAGCTAGGAAGATGCTACTTCAGTATGCAGACATATTCTCTACAAATGATGCTGACATAGGGAAGACTGGTTTAGTTCAACACAGAATTAATACCGGAAATGAGTTGCCAATACGACAGCGACCAAGAAGACTACCAGTGGCAAGAGAAAAGGAGGTAGATACCATGATTAAAGGAATGGTAAAGGATGGAGTTATAGAGCCTTCGTCTAGTCCTTGGTGTTCTCCTGTGGTTCTGGTAAAAAAGAAAGATGGCAGCATACGGTTCTGTGTAGACTATCGTCGATTGAATGACGTTACTAAGAAAGACAGCTATCCACTACCCCGGATCGACGACACACTGGACACGCTGTCAGGAATGAAGTGGTTTACCACGTTAGACCTAAAAAGTGGCTACTGGCAAGTGGAAATAGACCCCAAAGACAAGGAAAAAACCGCATTTTCTACGGGAAAGGGACTATGGCAGTTTAAAGTCATGCCATTCGGATTGTGCAATGCTCCCGCAACATTTGAAAGGCTAATGGAGTTAGTTCTCACGGGACTAATTGGAGACGCCTGCCTTGTCTATTTAGATGACATCATCATCGTGGGCCGCACATTCGAAGACCACCTTCAAAATCTGGAACGTGTTCTATCGAAAATCCGAGGAGCCAATCTTAAGCTAAGTCCAAAGAAGTGCTCATTCTTCAGACAGCAAGTAAGCTTTTTGGGGCACGTGGTTTCGAAGGAAGGAGTGCAAACAGATCCTGAGAAAATCGTCGCCGTCAAGGAATGGCCAGTCCCGAAAGACAAGACGCAGGTCAGGGCATTTTTGGGTTTGTGCTCGTACTATCGACGGTTTGTCAAGAATTTTGCTGACATTGCCAAACCTCTTCACAAGCTTACTGATGAGAAAAGACCGTTCTGTTGGGATGAGAACTGTGACATCGCATTTCGAGATTTAAAGGAACGTTTGTGCAATACCCCAATTTTAGGCTACCCTGACACAGAAAATGAATTCATAGTTGACACGGACGCAAGTAATACTGGTATAGGCGGTGTGTTATCTCAACGGAAAGGAGATTATGAAGTTGTGATAGCTTACTTCAGCAAATCTTTATCAAAGCCAGAAAGAAATTATTGTGTCACGAGACGCGAACTTCTTGCCGTCGTAAAGACATTGCAGCATTTCAGCAAATACTTGCTTGGACGTAAATTCCACCTGCGGACTGACCATGCTGCATTAAAGTGGTTGTTGCAATTTAAGAATCCAGAAGGACAAGTGGCGAGATGGATTGAACTGCTACAAGAGTATGACTTTGCAATTGAACATCGTAGTGGGAAGTCTCACGGTAACGCGGACGCTTTATCAAGAAGACCTTGTCCTGAAGACTGCAAGCATTGTGTCAGGCAAGAAGCTAAGGAAACGGTACCTGTCAGGATGCTAAGAACGGACCTTAGTGACGAATGGAAGGAAACCCTACAGCATGCTCAGCAAAGTGACAGAGATATCAGGCCAATTCTCGAGTGGATTAAAGCTAATGCTCCCAAACCGAAATGGTGTGAGGTTGCAGCGATGAGTACCACCACAAAAAGTTATTGGGCACAATGGGAGAGCTTGGTGATCCAGGATGGTGTGTTGTGCCGAAAATGGGAAAATGCTCGAGGGAATAGCTGTCACCTGCAAATGGTAGTCCCAAAAACGAAGGTACCAGATGTTCTACGGCTCTACCACAATGGTTCTTCAGGAGGTCATATGGGAGTAAGAAGGACTTTGTTAAAGATCCGAGAAAGGTTTTACTGGATCCATTGTCGAGAGGATGTGGAGGACTGGTGTCGCAGATGTACTAGTTGTGCAGCGGTAAAAGGACCACACACACGCAGCAGGGGTGCATTGAAAGTGTACAACGTGGGAGCCCCGTGGGAACGGATAGCACTAGATGTCGCTGGGCCGTTCCCTGAAGGTGAAAGTGGAAATAAATATTTCATGGTTGTTATGGATTACTTCACCAAGTGGCCGGAAGTCTTCGCCATCCCTAATCAAGAAGCTTCAACAGTCGCTGATAAATTAGTCCACGAAGTCTTCTGTCGGTTTGGGGTACCCTTGGAAATCCACAGCGATCAAGGAAGGAATTTCGAGTCTCAAGTGTTTCAGGAAACATGTCGGGTTATGGGTACTCACAAAACCAGAACCACTTCATACCACCCACAATCTGACGGAATGGTGGAGAGATTTAATCAGACCTTGGAAAGATATCTGGCAAAAGTTGTAGCAAGCAGACAAAAGGATTGGGACAAGCACATACAACCGTTTCTTCTGTCATACCGAAGTGCAGTTCACGAGAGTACAACTGTGACGCCAGCCTTCGCGAACTTTGGAAGGGAGTTAAGGTTACCAGCTGATCTAATAACCGGCATTCCCCCTGATTCACCACGGAGTATAACAGATTATGCAAATGATCTGCGCAACAAGATGAATGACGTATATGAGCATGTCAGAGAATCAGGCCAACAGATGTCCGAGAGAATGAAAACTCGTTATGATCGGAAGATGAACAATACTGGCTTCGACGAAGGTTCGCTAGTGTGGTTGCATAACCCAGTGCGCAGCAAAGGAAAGTCCCCTAAACTGCAGGCAAAATGGGACGGGCCGTATCGAATTGTGACCAAGATCAACGACGTCACTTACCGAATACAAAAGGGTATGCGAACTGCACCTAAAATTGTCCATGTAGATCGATTGGCACGATACTACGGGAATAATGATGCTCGGGACGAGCATGTCTAAGGAGGGGGCAGTGTTACGTAGATCGTAAAGTCTAGAAACATCACGCTAACTCCGTCTCGGAAAGGGGCAGTGTGACGTAAATCGAAAAGTCTAGAAACATCACGCTAATTCCATCTAAGGACGGGGCAGTGTTGGAAACTTCTGGAAATGACACGCTAACGCCATCTGTTATTGAGTAGCTAGTACTACACGAAATTGTACGTAGACGCTACTGCCATCTATTGTCGAATAGTGGCATTAAACAGTTCGATGGAAGTTACTAGAAGCTTCTACGCTGTGGCAGTGTCGAATGTTCGAGAATGTTCTGCTCGGGATATAAATAGCGGATTGTTGGGCCGACAAGCAGTTCGATTTCGGAAGCGAGCGAATACGATTCGAGTGATACAGTACACGCGAAACAAGTGATTCCAAGTGACGTTTCTTGTAGTTGCGATATTTGTGTTTATTTAATTAAACAGTTTGTGTGTTTTGGTAAATTGGTTTAAATTAATTTATCCCGAACCCCAGCTCGTAACAATATTTTAAATAAAAAAAGGTAGATAAGGTCATTCACGTTCTGCAAAACTTTGCCCGACCAAGGAAACGAACCTAGGACTTCAGGATTAGGAGCTCAGCCATAGCGCTTGTGACCATGAAACCAACTGGGCAGTCAAAAGCGATGATAAAATTAATTTGACGGTAAAAACAATATTTGGAATAAGTACAACGCACGGATTTTTTTTATTGCGTTTCCAATTTTTTCATCATTCGTGCATCATTTATGATTCACAATCCCTGTTATTCTTCACAGAATTGTTTCTTCTTGAATAAAATTAAAATCAATTTACCTTAATTTTTGCTACCTAACGAAATTTTTGTCTAGATTTTAATAACATTTAATGCTTTTTAAACTAAAACGAATATTGGGTATCTTTCATTTAAAAGCAACAATATTATTTCTTCCTTACCATATGACGTTGTTTTAATATTCCTCGACGTTTCTTCTAGAAGCCAATCAGCAGCGTCCTTCCTTGGTGCTGGCCATCCGAACTCACCTTCTTCAGTTGTTGATGCATTCCTCAAGATCACTAAGGCTTCTGGAACTATTGGACTCCTGAAATAGGTATTATATTAAAGGAATCAGTATTTTTGTGTATGAATGGCATCGCACAGGTTAACCTAGGAGATTTTAATTTATTTATTTCTTTTATACTGGGTTAGGCACACGATAAGACACAATTTTAATACGAATAATTCAGCACTTTGAACGACATCCTAGAGTGTAGTGGAACCGGCCCCGACTTACGAGTTGTAGGTCGTGGGTTGGCTGACCCAGGCAGGCACTATACTTTGTGTAAATAATTTCATCATCACTGCTCTGAAAACGGTGAAGTAAAACATCGTGAGAAAGCCGACGGGACGTGTCCTAGAATCAAGAATTTGAAGACATGTGACATCTACCAACCCGCACTGGGCACGCATGGCAGATAATAGCCCACTCCCTCTCAAAAACAGGAGACCTGTGTTCCAGCAGTGGGAACATTATAGGCAGATTATGCTTATCCTACGAAAACTCTCAGATACAGTATTATTTCAAAACTAAAGAAAGCTTTATCATAATTACCTCGCAAGGACCAGTGCTAGCACTGTAGCAGCAAGAGCAGCCGGTGACGTTAAGTTGCGAAGGTTATGTTCCAGGTAACTTTGAGCTTTCTTCGCGACATCTGCATCGACCTGCAAATAAATTGTAAGAACTTAGTGCTGTTTTTTTACCATTTTTCGCCGCTTCTTTTCGTTTACCCAGAATCTTAAGCTTATTCTTAGGTTTCTGGGTTCAAAAACAAGCCAGTTTAATATTCTTAGTTATTTTATAGGAACATACTTGAGGGTATTGAAGTTAATAACTGTATTTCGTACCTGGTTCTCAACACCAACTTCAAGTAAAGTAACCAAAGTCTCAGCGGTCACTTCAACTCTTCTCTCCCAATCAATTTCTTCTTGCGTCATGTTACCATCTTTATCATAATAGTAATATTCATTGACGTCTACTTCCTTTGCTGTACCATTAGATTTCGTGATATCTACGGGATAGTAATCCACTTCTTTATCTGCAGCCAGAGGTGCAAAGGATCCGTCGGAATTCTGTCGCGTTTGTATCCATTTTCTGATGTTTTGCAATAACTCTGGGTCTACCGGGTAGTAAGATTGGATTTTTGTTAGGATTTCCAGTATTTTGATCGTTGATAGATGGCTGCTCATTCCTGGGTGATCGCTGAACGAATTGTCACTTTTTCGGAAGGATAGTAAGACTTGCACCTGTAATTTTAATAATGGAGTTATTTTTAATTATAATATCTTTAGTTCTATCAAAACTGCAAGGCAAAGGACTCCTTTTTATTTTTCCATTCAAATCCATATAGACCAATCCTTCTTTTAAGTATGAAATTCGTCTATATATAATGTTAGAAAATTGTTAAACTCAGAAGCGTATAAGCGTTCAATTTGATCCTGAGCCAAAATGGATCAGTCCCTCCTATATGCGTCAAGTTCATCTTTTATACAGTTTAAGGAAATTGTTAAACGCTTCTGAGTAATTTTAATCACCATCCGCCTTAACCCTTTATAGGACGGCTCATACAAAGTGGCCAGTAAACTGGACAGTCACTTCAAGATACCTAGGACCTTGAAGTGGACGGTTACTTCTTCATTGTTCAGTTTACACTGTTGAGTACAAGTGATCAGTGCTCATACCATGGAGCAAATACAAAGAGGAGATGTTGTAATTAGATTTTCCAACGTGCTCATTCATACCTTCTCTGCATGAGAAGAGGCTTTTGCCTTACATCGGGAAAATCATAGGCTAGTGTTATTTAAGACTAGCTTCTGCTCGCAACTTCGTCCGCGTTAAATTTCTTGTTTCCCCGACCCTTCCCGTCGTTTCGAATCGCCTACCCGTGCGATTTTTCCCGTGTTTGCAACATTTTTAATTACTGCGCCGCTCCTCTTGGTTGTAGCGTGATGTTAAATAACCTTTAGCCTTCCTCGATAAATAGGCTACTCAACACAAAAAGATATTTTTCAATTCGGACCAGTAGTTCCTGAGATTAGCGCGTTCAATCAAACAAACAAACTTTTCAGCTTTATAATATTAGTATAGATAAGATTATTGTGTCACATTTCATTACCTGTTCGGGCAGTTTCCTCAAAATCCTTTCTCTCTCAGCGTCATCAACCAAATGAGGTATGTGCTCTAACGCCAACAGCGGTGCCAAACTCGCCGAAGCAGCTGACAATTGTGAGTCTCTCCAAACCTCAGCCCATTGGTCAGTTGAATCAGTTTGAAGACTGTATAGAGGAAGATGAAGACCACCGGATACCAAGAGAGTTCCACTTGCAGAGCCAGGGACCACGCCGTGAGGTAGACCAAGTTCCAATACTTGGGAAAAGCCGGCTTCTTCGTTGAAGTTCCAGATTCTGAAATAGTGATACGTATTCGTTATTAGTGGTTAGTTAATTTAGAAAATCAAATAACAAAGCAAAAAAATAAACGTTGATATAAAAATCCAGTGATGCCAACAATAAATTTTTTGAGTCCGATTCCTAATTGAACGTACCAAAGAAAGGACCTTTCGTTTTTTGGTAGGTTTCATTATTAATTCATTTGGTAGGTTTATAGTCAATTCATGAACTACAGGGTCTTCCGCATCATCACTAATGTAAATCTATTAGATCAGATTATCTAACTCCCTCAAAATCAATATTTTGTTTAACAAAAGCAAATAAATGCTGGTAAACGACATTAACTCACCTAAAATCAGCCTTATCTCCCCAAAGAGCGCTGAAGCCAACAAACTTGATCCTCATATCAGCAGCTAGCGGCCAGACCAGAAGCCTTCTCTCCGAAGGTGCGGCGCCCCTGCCCACAGACAAGCGCCCCCCTTCCCACCACACCCACCAAGCGCACCACGAATCTGCGCCGGAGCAGTCTTCGTCGCTTTCTGTTTGTTCTGCACTTGCGAGGTGGACGTCGTAACCTAAGAAAGGGGAAATGGTTTTGTGACTATGTGTTGTTTGAAATTCTTGTAAATTTTTAGGAATTTTTAAGACGTAAATTCAAGAATATAATTGTTAATTGTGGTTTATACAGGTCTTAGACAACGACTGAGATATATCTTAGCTGTTGTTAAAGACCTAGACATGTTTCTATTACTTCAATCTGAATTAATTGGTCTCTGTCTATGTAAATGTATTCGGTACGGAAATGATGCAGGCTATGTGCTTCGTTCGTACCAGAAGGTACGGACTAAGTACTAGACCATTTTAAGCAAAGTATAACGCGTTAAGGCAATAACTGATTAGTCGGAGAATGATCGTTTGAATAAACAAGGAAGACGAACTACTTAGTTTGACTATAAGTCTTCGATCAATAATAGCACTTTTTGATCGAAGCTATAAGTATATTCTACCATTTCCGATTTCTCCTCGTGTTGTAAGAGGCGACTAAGGTTCTTACTAGAGAATGGGAAGCAGCACTCTCCTATGTCCAGCAGTGGACATGTTTCGGTTGAAATTATGATGGTGATGCACTTACCATGTTTTCCTTTAGCAATCCAAACCCTGGTCCTCTCAAACACAACTCGGTACATATCGTCAGAAGGTTCTCGTATTGCTGACAGTGCCACATGGGCTGCTCCCTGCGCTCGCAGCTCCAGCACTAATCCTGCTCGATTCCTTGGTGCTGCTACCCACTGCCATTCCCAGGATCCTCGAGATGATACAGCTAGGTGTTCTGGAAGGAAATAATAAGTGAATTAAGAACGTGTTGTTGTAACCAGTAAAATTTATTGAATGAAAGTTTCATTATAAAAATGTCTGAAAGCCAAATTATGGATGTACCAGGTTAAATTAAAAAATATATATATCAGGTACTATTTCTATTGCTAGCTTTCGCCAGCCTTTTTTTTGTTTCGTTAACGTTGCTCACTCGTGCTAGAGCCTAAGTTTTTATTTATAAATAAGTCAGTATGTGTGTGTGTACTTACCATTAGCACAGAAGTAAGCGCTCTGCGTATCAGTCCTGTGGAGACCTTCAGGGAGAACCAACACGCTGGCTGACCTGATCACCGACCCGACTAGGGTCTCATTGTTGAATGACGTGTAGGACACCGAGCAGTTGTCAGCACTGTAGCCGGTTACTTCCACTGTAAACACAGAAAATTGTGATGTTAGGGGTGCTTCACAAATGTTTAGGGTTGGCACATCCGATTTGGCTAAATTTGTTGAACAAAAAAGCAATTGAGTTAGTAGCAATTACTACACATTCGGCTTTCATTCGGCTTGTACCGATTAGGTATCATCGTTTGGCTTGTACCCTATTTTTATCATGTTCAGGACGGCTCAGCACAAATCGAGCTTATATTCTACGAACATTATACAGGTTGGCAGGGCAGAACATCGACGCGGCGTATTTCCATTCTGTACAAGGCCAAAACGTAACCATAGGAATCTGCTCGCGTATACTTTGTAATGCAATTTTTAAACTTGTGATTACAATGTATACACGAATTTTGCGTACTACTTGTATATAGTTTGTAACGTAGACGCGCACGTGCATCTTTCCAATTTATACATGGCCAGAATGCCACCATAGGAATTTGGTAGGACTTGTGATTGCCGGGCTTCGATTTAAGGGGTGTTAGGGGGGAGGAGGAGGGAGGTGTAGAGCCTCTCCTGTGAAGGAAAGTTTCGAAATCCCCCCCCCCTTTGAGTTTTTTTTTAAATGTTGTAACCTAACTTTAGAATTTTCGTGTATCGACATCGATTTAAAGGCCGGTGGAGGTGTGGGGTTGACGAATAAAATGAAGGGGAAGTAGCAATGCTCGACAAGACACTTCGCTGACAGGGCACGTCAACAGAATCAAGGCGTTTCCATAGGAGGTCACAGTTTTAACCTAACCTAACCTCCCCAAACCATGTCAGTTCTGGCACTCGCCCGCCGCTACCGCGGCACCGCTCGCTTCGCTCACTCGGCTCGTGCGTAGGAGGTCGCAGTTTCAACCTAACCTAACCTAAACTCCCCAAACCATGTCGTTTCAGACGCTCGCCGGCCGCTCGTCTATACCTACAGGATTAATTTGCATGCGGAGTAGCACTGTATGTTATGGAACAATTTAGTTACTTTGGCCACTACAAAGTATACACGAGTATTTGCGTACTACTCTTGTATAGTTTGGAAGACCTTGATTAAAAAGTGATTTCCAATCTATATGCGACTAGTTTCACACCCTTGCGTTCTAGCCTTGTACAGAATGGAAATACGCATCGACGCGCAACAGCGCAATCTGTTATCATGGATTCATAAATACTAAAGAAATTTGGCACCAATGTCGGCGTTGGAGCATATACCACGTTTGGTTGATGATGCAGAGAGGGAAAGGAATATCCTTTAGATATGCTTTAGAAAGCTGCCTGAATAGGTAACAACACCTCACAAATACAGGGTGGCAGGGACATCGATGCACAAACTGTTACCATAGATTGAATGGATGATACTGAACATGTAAGTCATTAAAAAAAAATGCAATGCCATGAATCTTAACCGCGTAGGTGTTACACTTTTCTAGGAAACATTTTTTTTTGTTTTGATAAACTACGAAATATATCTACTCTAGAGTCATGTACTCAATTCAGGGTTTTAGATTTTAGTTTTCCTTACAAAGGGGTTTTAAACGTAATATGCTGGATGGAAATACCATCCTCATTTCAGGTATTACTCGTACCTACTGTAAAAATCGTTATTGATATCAATGTTACCGAAGTCAAATGCTTCAGTCATCAGACTGCCCGGAGTACAAACAACTTGTTGCATAAAGTGCCTGCTACACGGCTGCTAACCACGTCCCCGACAGAGGTGACCTTGGTTGGAGACCGGCAGAGCTGTTTCAACCACATCGTCGTAAACTCTGTCGTGATATTCGAGCAGTAAGGACGTCATGATGAATTAATTAAATTCAGAAAAAGTAGCCATGGCTTTAGGCCGCGAGCGAAAATAATTAAAAGAAGATTATGGACAAAACGTTGGCTAAAAGAAAGAAAAATACTGAGTCAGTTAGGTAAATACAATTAATTTGCTTGAATCTGAGCATCTAGATAACTTCCTAATAATGTATCCGGAAACGTTTAATGAGTTACTAGAAATGATGCAATCTATTATATAATAACAAAAAGTGTCGATTGATAGCGAGCGGCTGTTGTAAATCATTACAACCATCTATGCGATCGACCGCCGCTCAAATCTCCTCTATTCGTGCTTGGTCGCTAGTGCAGCTCTTTGAATCAAGGCTGTAGGTAAACCACCATTTACTGTTTTAACCCATCAAAGTCTCCTCCATTGAGACGTGGTTGGTGACTGTGTCGCAGCGCTCGAACAATACCTATAAATACCCATCCCCTTGATAACTAGACAAATGACACCCTTATAACTCACTCAGGTACATATTCTACAACCACTCAAAGATAATCATCATTACCGAAAGTACCACGCTTTACGTCATCGACGTGTCACCATAAATCAGACACATAATAATTTAGGATAACATAAAATAATTTTATATCTCAAAGTCCCATTGAACCCCATTCACGACGTAGCATTTTTATATCTATTTTTTATGACTATGACCGTAAGGGAATTGTGATTGTCTAAAGCAGGAGTTGAAGCGGAACTGCAGACTAACGTAATGTTTCATTTGAAATAATGTCTCGGTAAGTGTCTGTTTTAGAAAACATTAAAACAGGAAGATATATCCCACGAGGCTTATACGGGTTAACATGACAGAATAGTTAAAATAATCAACTTGAACTGTAGGCTGCTTCCCTAACATAAATAATGTCAATGCAGATGTAAAATGTCAAATATGAAGTTAAATGCAGAAAATGTCAGTGAATGCTCAACGGGATGAATCTAAATAAAAATGCAAGTTGTCCGACTCAAACCACGTCTAATTGAACACTAAAAATGTAATACATGTTAAATGCATAGAACAATGCAATATGTCAGTGTCATTGCACTTCCAAAAGTAGGTCGCGTCCAAAGGGCAAATACGCGAGCCTACTGGCTAACTTATTGAAATAAATATATTTTAAAACCCATGTACGTGTACCGTACATGAACCACACATGTGGAGAGAGTAAATTGAAATTCTGGCAATAATAATGCATAGGAATATTTTGAAACTTAATTAAATGAATCCTGACGTCAAAATAAAATAAAGAGGTTTTTTCAATAAACTAAATAGTATTGTTGGTCTGACGATTGTTTTTACCATTCTTTGACTAGCTATAGTGACCAAAGTTTTGAATATATTTGATCAAGTTTTCGTATGCAGACTGGGAACCTCATTAGATATACGCATTTTAATGTACTGTCGTATCGTCTCCACCTTCTATTTGGTTCACGGGATAGGAAATGAGTTAATTTGGATGCAGTTTCTTAGGGAATTTGTACTGGTAGCTTTACAATATTTCGTCAATTTTGTAAATATTCACATGCAAAGAAAAGTGCATCACGATAAAAGAGTGATGAAACAAAAAATAAATATTAAGATTATGTGGAAGATAAAAGCAAGTTTGGAGTAAATGCTAAACTGACGGCTAAATAGAGTAGTTTTGAAGGAAATACATATCCCAAAATAAAAATAAATTTTAACGTTACTCAAATTGGGATAAGACATGGAACATTACCTTACCGCCCCGAACTTACACCACAACCCAGGATCACACGTTCCCCGTAGCATACAATCGTATTGCGAAGGTAATAGAATCTGCTACGTTTATTGCTAGCACAGCCGTAGAAAACACTCGGAAAGCAATTGAAATACAATGAGTGTCATTTTATTGAAGCAGGATTGAAGTTAACCGTAACAAGAATGGTGCTTCAGATAGTTAAGTATGGGGAGTTTTGATTTTGAGAATGTGGATTGGATCAAATGGATGTTAGGAGAGTAAATTGGTTTTCACGTGAGATGTTTAGAGAATTGGTACTGTTTTGGAATCGTTTTGGTAAAAACAACATTTGCAGTCAACTTATTTTCAAGTTACGATTTTTGGGAAGTGGTGGAACAGCCGCACTCTTCGACCGATCAGTTTAAGCTAGCATTGCCGTGGTGGGTAGCCATCTGGGATGGGTGACCATCATGGTTGTCATTTGTAGGTGAAACAGTCGTTATGAGTTGTCAGAAGCCTGAAAGTCTGACTATTAGTATTTCCAAGGGATATCGTATTATCTATTGACTGGGTTGTGGACGTTAGATGAGCAGTTGCTCCAGACTGGAAGCCGTCCCAACATAGTTGGGAAAAGACTAGGCAAATGGGGGGGTTGTCTAATACGAAATTAAATTAAAATACTTTTTCAATACGATAAAAATGCACAAAGTATCTACACACGCAACAATTGATATCAAAACCCTAAATAAGCCAATTCTTCATTCGATGTTTTTTTTCCCACTTCATGTTATTTTTCCAATCCACAATGCATAGTATACACTATTATGTACCTAATCAAGAACTGCGCACCACCCTGCTTCAAATTAGCAAGCATATTTGACACGCTAGTATAATCCAAACTCCCCTACACTTTATATATTATATATATGTCCTATATCCTTACTCATCCCCTCGCAACCAACCTCATTTGCCCCAAGAGATACAAATGCAACATCACCATAACTTATTACCGCAGTCTAACTCCTATCTATTGTCTCAATTGCTAATTTGCTCGACGTACTCGGCTTTGTTGTTCGGAGTCCAATTTAAATGTTTATTGAAACAGGGCTGTGAATTGGACTAGACAATGAGAATGTCTCACTAATCGTGCAATTTGATTACACAATTCATGTATCATCAGTGGGAAGGGATTTAGATTGTGTTCTGGAATTAGGCTGCCTTTCCATCAGTGATGTGTGAGAGCTTAGCTAGGTGGTGACGCTAAGCTACTAAACTATTTGTGTTTATTTTCACTAGAGCTAAGTGTTGTATTTAGAGAGCTAAGATTTACCCTAAAGACGCGCTTTGCACGAGGTAGACCGTAGATGTGCGAGTAAAATGCGCGGCAACTCAAATCATGTGATGACGTTCGCATGAATTGCTGTTCGAATTTTAAAGCATGACCGCCATCATGATTCAACTGCGAGAGAGAGACGGAGCTCTACATGGCCGGTAACACCATATATTATTCAGGTTCGAAAAAGTTGAAATCGTGATGACATTGAAACTTAACAATATGGCCACTGCTCAGTACTTTACATACCTACCCAAGTCGCACACCCTTAGGTCTTCATTTTAGCTCGCATCTTTAGCTCCATCATCACTTCAATTAGTATGTAAACCTATTTAGCTTCGTTGAACTTTATTCTATCATCTCTATTCTACCCTGAAAATTAAACGATCCTATTGGTTGTTCAACTAACTTCAAATCGTATATTTCAATACGACCATTATAAGGTACCTTTCAACATCACAGATTATAAGAAGAATTGATTATAGTTGACTCTCCTAAAGGGTACTTTAAAATAGAGAAAAATGGCAAAAAAACTCCATAGTCACTCAGTAACAGTCAATGGTTTAACAATATTGTACTTAACATTAATCCAGATGTTCATAAAACCTAGATGAGGCTGGCATAGGAGCGTGGCACAAGAAAAGAGAACCCTATGCCCAGCAGTGGGTGAAATCAGACTGTGGATGATGATGATTTACATTATTAGAAAATCATAAGAGAAGGCGATGTACCTACAATATAATGACTGCGCCTACTGTAAATCACATTATATACACATCACATCCCTCGCTACGCTTAGCACCTTTATGGTAGAATGGCAGCTTTAAATTATATGTTTTAGAATTAGTTCCAACAGAAGCTCAGCCTGGATTGTGGCTGAATTACTCTGACCTGAGGTAAGTGCTTGAATAAATTGTCTGCCATGTTGAAAGGTATTTTAATTAGTGAATGAAAGGATTTAGATTACCTATTCAAATCCTTTGATAGAAGTAATGGGTAGTTTAGAGGTCCATTTAAATTGTGTGGATGGGATGGCTGTTTTTTTAACTGAACATATGTAAGTAAAGTAAAAAAAGGTATGTAATAATTTTATAATTTCAGATAATAATTCGCTCGCGAAACTCAAATTTCCGGATGTTTTATTGCAATTTGTAGGTCAGTTTCACGTTGTATGCTGAACAAAATATGGTTCGCTACAGAGAAAAAAGTTAATTACATAATCTATCTTCAGAACTCTCCTAATCTATGTACAGGAAACGTAGAAGAGTCGAAGGAGAGCCAGAAATAATTTCAAGATAATGTGTTTGTCACTACTGATCTCGGTCGATGTTCTTTACAAAAATATCGTTATAAAGTCTATATACGATTGGACCATGTAGTTTTTAAATCCAAAAAAAATGCAAGCCATACGTTCTAGATTCTTTAGTCCCTGCAACTACATTTATTTTCCAAAAAATGCTGACATTTTCCAATCTGCTAAATCCAAAGAGCGATAGATGGATTCAAACTGCGAAATCGAATTCACTAGAAACAGCAAACTGTGCACGAGAAAAATCCCATAAAGATAAAGTGTAGATTGTCGAAGTTATTTCCCACAACTATGAAGAAAAAATAATACTACTACTTTGCTGATCTGAGCAAAACTGTGCACGCAGAAAGTAGCATTAAATAAAAGATGGCTGGAAAGATTTCACTGAATTCATAAGTATAATAGTAGTGAGGCTGGAAAAACCTAAAGTAATATTATTTTTGAAGCTTCTAATCAAAGCCCTTACCTAAAAGTCTAAGGACATAGACTCTTAAGTAGATTCATTTATATAGCTAAAATAAAATAAACTCTCACAGCTAAATTCGTAAAACTAATAGCATCTAAATTTTGCTTAATGATCAATAGTGAAACTCAATCATTCTTAATTTGCATAAGAATTATGCTTCAATTTAGTTTTATTTTTATACCAACACGTGTACAGATATAACCATATCACTCTACAGCCGTATTAATTTCCAACAAACTGAAAGTTGGCCCAAACTTTGCGATCAGCGCTCACGAATTTCGGGTGTCTTTAATTTCACAATTACGTAAGATTCCGGTTTAAGAATTCGCCTCCACAACTTCATTAAAATATTTTGCTCAACAGATTTCTTCGGCGTAGGTTCGGAATAAATTTTCTGGTAGAATCTTGGCGTTCGTCGTCATTAATTAAGTATTCGTGTAGCTATTAATAAATCTTAAAATTGACAGAACTGACGCTGATGAGCTTTAAGGTTTTAATATTGGAGGGATGGATGTTGCGGTGGATTAATCACTTAGTTTTAATGACCAAAACGATAGGTATAAGTGGGAAATTAATGACTTTGTACTGCCAGTTATGAAAAGGTTATATAGTGTGGCAAAAAGCTGCAGTAATTGTGGTGCATCGAGACGCAAACTTAAACTATGAATTCAGGACATGATTGACCAAACACCCTAGGGAGTTTGAATAAAATTTTGCATTGGGTATCACAAAAAAAAAATTGCTGTTTCATAAAAAAGTGATCTACGCGGTCAAAATGTATGGACAAGCAATATTTTTTTGGTAATCTTTGAGAACACGTTACCATGATTTTAACCATGGTAACGAGTTTTGTGGCATACACAGCTAAGCTATGCACGTATGCCTACTAGATTCAAGTTCCTGCTCCAATATAACTTCAATACCAACAAGACGTTCCAAATCTATAATAATATCTATATGTAATATAAATCAAGAACTAATAATTATATAATAAGAAATATAATTCACAGGAAGCTAAAATAATGATTTTGAACTCATAGAATGATAGACTTTCAAAACGTTTGAAAATGTGTAAGTATTTCAAAATCAACGTAACAAACTATGTGATGTCACTAAACCAAAAATTCCTTTGACAAAGCTATTTCAATATTTACCTATCTATAAAATTACATACACATACCAGTAATATTCTTCCTGCCGGGTGTGTTGACAGCTACTCTGACCACCAACTGGGTTCCTCCGCGGGGTCCAAGTCGTAGTCTCTCAGTGACGTAGAGAGCTCCTGTGCTGGCGAATGCTGCACCCGCGCTGAGAGCTAAGAGTGCTGTTACCTGGGAAGTAAGGAATAGAGTATTACTACCCTGTTATATTATTGGACAAAATTCTATCATAAAAATATTTTTATTGGTTGAATTTTGGTATCCTAAATTGGCGGAAGACTTTGCCCACCCATATACTTGAGCATATGAAATCCTAGGTTTGTAGCAACATCTCAGTAGTTGATCAAGGTTCTCCAGAAACCAGCTAAGATATGAATGAAATCTGCCCCCCTAGCCAAGTTACAATCGTTTCGTGTCGAATTCCGTTCTCCAATCGGTAACGCCTCGGTGTCAGCAATTATAGAAAACGATAAGTTGGTAGCCATGTTGACGCGCCTGAGTCGGCCGCTCGTTCTACAATGTCTTTAGAAAAACGACACATTATAACAAAGGATTTAGCGTTGAACATTGTAGAAACGATAAAAAATCATTCTATCATTTTGAACGAAGTGTATTTGGCTACGAATTTTCTATTCTTTTGTTCTAACCACGTGACTTAACGTTGAGCGACTAGCGTTAACGATTGCAGATTATCAACTTGGCTAGGGGTGCTGAATCTGATGATACATTCTTGAATGCAAGCGATAATACTTTAATATTTTTAAAGCCAACCTTTATTAATAGCACAATTTAAACGCCTAAAAGAAAAAAATCCAGCAAGCACACACAAGTTATTTGAAGAAATTATATTGCCATCGTAGAAACTTTCACGTACCAGCAATAAAAGAAGAGAAACAAAGATAAAAACAAACATAGCAAAAGCAATAAGTCTATATTTTTCTTTTCCGAAGAAGCAGACGAGTGTTATATTTTCGATATAATCGATATGATATTAGCTGAAATGGAATTTCTCGAGGTGTCGCCTCCTAGAGTTGCCGGAGGTGCAAAGTCAATAGCGACTGGAGCTTTGTTATTAAAACAGTAACCATGCGATTGAGTATTCGAGGCCTTCTCTCAAAATATTATTTTGGGAAAAGTCCTAATTATTAGAACGAAAACTTTGATATTGCAAAAAAGAAATTTTCATTCTGAGATGGTTGTATCACCTCACACTGGTTTTGTAGTGCCTTGAATACACGGGAGGTAGGTGGATCAAAAGTTCAATGTTTTGATGTTAAATGTTTCAATACAAGATTCTCAAAAAAGTCGTTATGCTGTATGAAAACAAATCAATAGAGAGAATCGCCGAGATATATTGAAGCTGCCATATTATTACCTATGGGTTGATTTATAGATAATTCTTCATAATCAGACGTCTCTCATTACTTATCAAATGGTTTATTTTCATAACCAGATACAAATTAATTTGCTCTCGACACATTTCCTACAAACCTTAATGAAGGATTGTAAAGTGAATCGTAATCAGAACTTGATTCAATTAATTGCGGTTTCAGTAATGAAGTTGTAATTCAATTCGTTATGACGCGAAACTGGGTCATATTTTACTGAAATCCCGAAATGAAATGCTGGCAAGACAATTTTGGAAACAAAAATGGAAATATTGAATCTGTAACAGAGATGTAACTACGCAAGAAAATTAATTTAAAAATAAATATATTTGATAAAAAAGTGGAAGCCAGAAGAAATCAACTAAAGAGTGATTGGCTAAAAGTGTAGGTTTCTATAGAATTAAGAGCTAAGTAATTAGAAATATTACATTACCAATTCCTATGAACATTTGAGAGATAACGATAATCATTTCTGAATTTCATTTTAGTGCAATGGGCATAGTTACAGTGAATATATCTTTTTTTTTTATAAAACTAACAATTCTTGAATAAAAATACAATACTTTTCGAATTCTACATGAACTCTTTACCAAATTATTGTTAGGTATTGCGGAAGCTAGAAAATATAATATGACTAGCTGACCCAGTGAACTTCGTACCGCCTCAGAATCAATAATTGTTGTGTTAACTTATCAGATCCCACCAACACAAAGCAAAGAGCACCAAGTACCCAGTAAATACCCATGTTAGACCAAGCTATGACAAACTGGTACTTTGAAGGCATAAAGCGTTTTCTAGCTACCACACACCCATGATAGGTGAGCTCCTACCAAATTATGCCAACCTAGTACTACCAACCCGCACTGGGCCCGCGTGGTGGATTATGGCTCACTCCCCTCTCACCGAGAGGAGGCCTGTGCCCCAGCAGTGGGAACATTATAGGCTGATGATGAATGAGTACTTCCAAGACATAAAGCGTTTTCTAGCTACCACACACCCATGTTAGGTGAGCTCCTACCAAGTTATGCCAACCTGGTACTTCCAAGACATAAAGCGTTTTCTAGCTACCACACACCCATGTTAGGTGAGCTCCTACCAAGTTATGCCAACCTGGTACTTCGAAGACATAAAGCGTTTTCTAGCTACCACACACCCATGTTAGTTGAGCTCCTACCAAGTTATGCCAACCTGGTACTTCGAAGACATAAAGCGTTTTCTAGCTATCAAACACCCATGTTAGGTGACTTTGTATTCTTAAATAAGTGTTCTTAAATTTTCAAATTTTCGCGCATTTTTTTAATTTTTTTCTTTCATAAGAACCTTCTCCTGACAATAACAAAAACAATAATAAAAAAAAAAGGGAAATCGGTTCAGCCGTTCACCCGTGATGGCGTGACCAAGGGAAATAGGGATTCATTTTTATATATATAGATAGAACAAATATTTTTCCCTTTATAACTAAATACTGAATTTATCCATAGCCGAGCAAAATCATGGACATAAAGAATATCAGTCTCAAAGTGTGATTTGTAGTGTTGATTCGTCAGATATTTGGGCCAATAGAGGTGGGATAAAGGGGTGGCAAGGGGTCGTAGTGGGGTGCACAATTATCCCCGAACGGATATCCCCCCAGACAGTACCTAGAAGGTATTTACCTTATCTTGTACCGTGAATATTTTAATTTAAGAGTCTCGTTCGTGATTTATCGTTCAATTTACGCTTTTCGAGTGTACCTTCGAATGTTGCTTCGTTTGTTATAATTGTATGAATTGTAATGAATTTGTTTACGTTATGATACAAAGGATTTGGATTTTGTATAATTGAAGGGCTGACGTTCTAGTGTTTCTTTGTTGGTTTTCTTTGCCAATTGTTGGTTGTTTCTAATAATCCATAGTTCTATCCACCTATATCTAGCTATTCGCTATTAGTGTCAGTACAGTTACTGATATACGAAATATTGGAAATAAATACTTAAAAAACAATTAATGGGTTGTTATGTGTCTTTCAGTGAATGATTGATAATATTATTCCAGTGAAAATAGTTAAGTTTGCAAGAAGAAAAAGTTCATACTCAATAGGTGGAATAAGATATGGATAAAAACAGGGTGACTACCGTGATGACGACTAATAGAGAATTGTGTAAGAAAAAATAGTTTGGCTGTAGAATGACGATGCTGATGTGATTTCATTTATTGGGGAATGACTGACTGATGAGGCAGACTGCAGATTATTTATAAATAGAGTTATAAAGAGAAATGTGCGCTGACAATAATATACTTATTTGTGTATAATAATAGCTGTTATACAAATCATTTTGAAGATCGAGACAAAAAGCGCCAAATGCAGAAAACTCGTTTTTTTTTTTTTTTTTTTTTTGTGGGGCATCTCGTAGTTAATCCTGAAAAGATTGTGACTACTTAAACGGATTGGGGCCCGGCGAGTTCTAAAAAGTTACCTTTTTAGGCCTCCAGCCGGGGCTTATTATACTTAAAAACTAAAGCGAAAGCTCTAAGGGTTACCCCGAGGGGGGTACGAACCTCGGCTTAGGCAATCGCTGATAGGGGGGGCAGCAAGGGACTGGCTGGATCTGAGTTAAATTATTTATGGACTAATTTAAAGCTAACGGCGCAGCATCGCGGGCTGGCTCTTGCAAGGGTCGGGAGGGACTGTTAAGTCGGGGTCGCGACGACGGACCTCGGCGGCGAGGTCGGTACGGTTTGTGTCTGTGTGCTGGTCTAGCTGTACTGGTCTCTTTTCGACTCTCCTGGAGGAGAGTAGTGGGATCATCAGGATCGGTAAGAATGTGCCGCGAGCGGCGGACTTTGCTGATACGGGAGGGGGTGTAAGTAGCTGCCGCCACAACCAGAGGGTTGCGGTGGGCTACGGCCCTATCGAAGAAGCGCTTCGAAGCGCGTTTTATGTATTGATGGATAGTCGGGAGTTTCATATCTAAATGAAGATTGATATTCCGAACAAACCAAGGCGAGCCTGTGGCTTGACGGAGAAAACGGTTCTGGAGAGTCTGCATCCTATGGATGAATCGGGGCTTGGCATGTGCCCAGACTGGGCTTGCGTATGTCATAATCGGCCTGATACAAGCGGTGTAAAGCCGCTTCTTACACAGAAGAGACAATTTACTCCGCTTGTTCAGGACGCAATGGAGCCTACCGAGAGCGAAAGCGGCCCGCGAGCGAGCCTGCTTTATGTGCTCAGAAAAGGTGAGGTGTTCGTCGAGGATGACACCTAGATATTTGGCTTGCTTCGCCCAAGGGATCTGCTTGCCGAACATTGAGATGGGTCGGGGAGGGGGGTGATTACGTCGAGGTCGGGTGTAAAAGACCGCCTGACTTTTATCGGGATTGACTTCGATTCGCCACTTCCTGAACCATTCGCCGAGCTCGTCGACTGCGGTTTGGAGGTAGCGAACCAGCGCTGTGTCACTAAATCCCGAGAAGAAGATGGCAGTGTCGTCTGCGAACAGAGCTAACCTTGCCTTCTTGCTTCTGGGGATATCGCTAGTGAACAGCGTGAAAATGAGGGGGGCTAGTACAGAGCCTTGAGGGACTCCTGCACGAATCGGGTGAGGGGAAGAAAGTGCCCCTTCGATGCGGTAGCGAAAGGTACGGTTCGCAAGAAAGTCTCGTAAGATGAGCACGAGACGGTCTGGCACTCCGAGTTGGTACAGCTTATATAATAAGCCGTTGTGCCAGACTTTGTCGAACGCTTTCGCTATATCGAAGTATACAGCGCCCGTGAACATACCACGCTGGAAACCAGCATTGATATGTTCGACGATACGGTGTACCTGATGGACACACGAGTGTTGGGTTCGAAAACCAAACTGCTCGTTGGGAATGAGGCCCTTGGTTTCGGCATAATCTCTGAGTCGCTTATAAATAAGTCTCTCATAGATTTTGCCGAGAACTTTGAGCAAACTGATGGGGCGATAGCTCGTGGGCTCGGTTTTAGGCTTACCGGGCTTAGGGATGCCAATAACGGTGGCTTCCTTCCACGCTTGGGGGAAAATGTTATTACTCAAGGCACCATTGAAGATGGTACACATGAGCATAATCAGGTGCGCGGGGAACAGCTTGATCACTCTGTTGGTGATGCCGTCTGATCCGGGGGCTTTACGAGATTTCAGACCCTTGATGATCTCGTGCACCTCGTCAGGTGTGACAGGGGGCAGGGGATCATCAGGGTCTTCAACGGGCGGGAGTGAGGCTTTGCGTTCGACTTCCGCGTTTACCTTATCGACAAACGCTTGGTCTACTGGCTGCGAACTGGGTGTGCATTGGGCTTCGAGGCTATCGGCTAGGCATTCAGCCCTGTCGATATCCTCGAATGCAATGGTCGCATCGGGGCGGGTCAGGGGGGGCATAGTGGAAAACTCAGAGGATTTCAGTTTCCTCTGAAGTTCCCAGAAAGCGAGATGAGTTGGCTCTAGTTCGCCCACCATCTTGTCCCAGTTAGCGTCACGCAGCTCAGTCACACGTGTCCTTACAGCACGCTGTAAGTAACGCATGTGAGCTTTGTTAGCGTCACAGGGAAAGTTGCTGTAGGCACGAACGGCCGCGTTCTTCTCTGTCAGCAGATCACGTACATCGTCGGGGAGCTTCCATTTACGGTCACCCGTATCTGGAACCTCCCGTGAACTTTCGTTCACGATCGATTGTACGTGCTCCGTGAGAGAGTCGATCGCGGCCGTTGTGTCGGCGACAGAGTCGAACTGATCTGGGATAGAGTCTAAGTGATGTGACGTGTTAGATTGTAAGCGTTCGCTTACTTTCTTCCAGTCAGTGATCACTTTAGTGGCGGGGGGTTGAGAGGGGTCGCGAGTACCTAATCGGGGGGCCAGGTTCATGACTACTGGTCGATGATCAGAGTCGAGTTCGTGAATAGCCTCTATAGAATCCAACCTTAAGTTGATATTCTTAAGGAGTGCTATGTCAAGAACGTCGGGTAACTGATCGGGGTCGAAAGGAAAGTGAGTGGGAGTCATCGGGGCGATGACGTCAAAGTTCATGGTAGAACAGAGGTTGAAAAGTTGCCTACCTCTAGTCGAGGTCCTGGTGCTATTCCAGGCGGGATGTTTGGCGTTGAGATCGCCCGCTATGATAACGGAGTCACTCATGCCGAAAAGTTCGGAGAGGTCATTAGTGAGGAGTTGAGGGTCCTCGGAACCGTCTGGGGGAGGGAAGTAAGCCGACACGATAGTGATTGGCTGGTGGCCTGTCAGTGCTAACCGACAGGCCGAAACTTCTAATCGGGAGAGTTGGGGAGTATCCATAGGTATGCAGTACAGGGACTTCCTATAGTATATGAGGGTGCCGCCTCTGTGACAACGTGACCTGTCGTTGCGAACTAAACGATAGTTTGCAATTTTCGGGTCACGATGATGAGGTTTTAGGAACGACTCTTGAATGAGTAAAATGTCTACGTGATGGTCGCGGAGGAACGTGGCGATCTCGTCACGTTGGCCGTGAATGCCGTTGGCATTAAAGAAACCTAGCTTTAGGGAACGGGGTTTTTGTCTAGTTAATATTCCGCGACTATCCATAATGGGGGCGTTGGGAGTTCATGACATGGATTGCTTGCGTGATCTCGGGATACGCAGCATAAATTGACTGGATTCGGAACAAGTTGCCGCCGGCGGCAATTAGTTCCTGGGCCATCTGTTGGGCACGCGGGGAGAGGAACGTGTTATAGGTATTAAAGGTCCCAGTGATGACGTTAAACGCATCAAGGGGAGCCTGACCTTTCCTCTGTACGGGTACTGGTCCTGCCATAGGGGCAGTGGGGGGGGCCGCGGCGCGGGCGGGAGGAGCGGTCGCGGGAAAACCGGGGGGCGTAAGGGGCGCGGGGGCACGGGTACGCGGGTCCACTAATGGAGGGATGGGAGCGGGCTTAGGCCTGGAGGCCAGTGGGGGGAACTCCTTCTGGGAACTCATTAGAGGCCATTGGGAGGGACGCTGAGGGGCCAGTCTCACGGGGAGTTTGGCCGAGGGGGATTCCCTAGTCTGACGAGCGTCGAAACGCTTCGCCAATTTAGGGGAAGATGACTTGGGGGCTTTCGGGCAGCCCCGGTAGTTTGCCGGATGACTGGGCTCTTTGCAGAGCACACAACTAGGTGGCTCGGTGCAAAGAGTGCGGTCTTTTGGCCGGGTACAATCTGCTGTACCGTGGTCTCCCAGGCACTTGACGCACCTGGGAGTAGCGTAGCAGTTGTACGCTGAGTGCCCGTACAGTTGGCATCTGTGGCACTGGCCAATGATGCCTGACTTACGGGGCTTCTCGATTTTAAGGCCTGACAGGTTACAGACAGACCTTACATTGAATATGGGGTGGTGACCCTCTGTGGGAGGGCACACCACCAAAACCATATCAAAGGCGGTACCTTGCCTGGACCGGTGCATTCGATGGACCTCTGTGACAGGCACGTTCTGTCGTTCGAGGTCCGCCTTAATATCGCTGGTGGCGATTTCGCAGGGGATCCTGCGAATCACCACCCTGGTCAGTCGCTCCTCGGGCAAGGAATACGTGTGGAAGGACATGTTCCTGGCAGAGAGGAGCCTGGTCAGATCGCGATAATCGCCTGACGTGGGGACTGATACTTTAATCCCGTGCTGGGTGGCACGGGCGCTAGTATAGTTGACCCTTTGGTCAACACACCATTTGGACACCTCCGTCCACTTGGCCTTGTCCTGTATAAATACAGGGGGCGGTGGAGGGAGTTTCCTGCCGGTGTTTGAGCCAGAGGGTACGGGCTGGGCGCTAGTTTTAGCGCGGGGCGCGGCAACCTTCGCGGAGGTTGAAGGCGAGGGGCGGGAGGGGGACGCGTTGGCGGCGGTCGCCGGCGGCGTGGAGGGGATGGACGCGGTCGCGGTGGCGGGGGTCGCCTGCGTAGCGGGGTGGGGGGGGTTCGCGGTGGCGGAGGTCGCCTGCGGGGTGGGGGCGCGAGACGGAGGAGCGGAGTCCTCAGCCGCTATGATTTTAGCGGCCGGGGCTGAGCTGCTCGCCTTGTTCTTTTTGCGCTTACTCCCTTTTCCCTTTGTATGGGAGACGAGCTCGTACGTCTCTGCGTCCGAGGACGAAGAGGAGTGCGAGTCCGTCTGGGGAGTGAGCGCGGCAGTATCGGGAGGAGTTGTGGATACATCCTCCGTGTCCATTTGACACGGTTCATCGGTGGAGGCTGGGGCCTCGAGGGCGTCGCTGAAGTCAGCGATGCCCGGGCTGGGCGGAATTACGAGTTGCTCAGCTCTGTACAACTCGGAGAATTCGGCAGCGAAATCTTTGTTTTTCTTTATCAATAAAAGAAAAACAGAGACAACCGCTCCGACCTCCGAGTGCTCAATGCTGAGCTGACCCGCTAGTTCAGCCAGGAGCGCCTCGATTCTAGCAAGTCTCTCCGTAGGATCCATGGGTTTATCCATGGCGGAGGGGAGGGGGGGACCTAATCACTCATGAGAGTGATCCTGACACCAAAACCCTACTCCTACGTAGCCTAATCCCCGGTGGGATGCCGGGGGTGAGTGTTACACTCCCTGTCGGGTATAGACAGGGAGGTGATCCTGGTGAGCCCTAAGAGTGACTCCCGTCGCCAATCTTATTGTGCGAACGGGTTCCTAACCGGTCATGCGATGGGTACTGAAGGTACCCGACCAGTCTAGTGCGGGGGGTATAGATATACCCGCGGCACTAGTACGCGGCTGTGGAGGGAAGACTGTCACCGGGGCTGACGAGGGAAGCCCCCAAGGCCAGCGATCCGGGACCCGTCCAACTTTCGTCTAGCCCTGAAGGGGATAGACGGGTGCGTTGGGTCTGCACCCACTCGGCTTCGTTGGCACCGTTAAGGTATCCACCGAGTGACCACGAAACTGTGGATTTGCCCTGAAGGGGCCACAACACAACACACGTTTTTGACGATTTTCTGACGAATCAGAAATACCACTGTCTTGCGAACAAGACAGTACGGTTTTAGACTGAATCTGAAGAAACAGGAAATTCCGAATTTTGCGATTTAAATAAATTTAAATCGCAAAATAGCGGAGAGTAGTCGGGGCGACTACGCAGCGTGGCGCACGGAGCACAACTGACGGGCGAACGAGCGGCGGGCGGTGGAGGGGATACGCGCAGCGGAGCGGCAGCGTAACGACCTTCCAAGGCGGGCGTCGAGCGTAGAATGTCGCAGAAAACTCGCCCAAATCGGTCTTATTTATACAATCATGCTGATAAGCTCTTTTGTATACGGTGTGATCGGGTTTTTGAACCAAATTTTGTTTTCCAAATCATCACCAAGTTTCAAGGAATGGAAAAGGAATTAAGTCTGGATCGCTGTCGGTTGTGATGAAGAGGACTAGATACATTTTGTACACACCATATATTAGACGTGTTGTGGCGCAAAATGGGAGAGACTATATCCAGCAGTGGACTGCAATAGGCTGAGTTCATTGATTGATTGATACATTACGCACTGATACAGTATTAAAAACACAAATTGTAGACAATCAAATGAATTAATGCCGATGTGGGCATCATTTTGAGGCTACTATACCAAGTACCTATAATATCTCTGATCATGTAAGTGTTCACGTCCATTTATTTAGATAACATCGGCCCATAAAAATCATATAACTCCGTCGATAAACCCTACTGAACCCAAACTAGGCGATAGCCACATGTGATACCGATTTGTTTGCCATCGGCGTCGCTCATCGAATCCCGATTAGGGATTCTGGGGATGATCCCGACGATTCAGACGCGGATCCCGGCAAATGGAGCGATTAGGCAATCTACCCGCTTTAAGCGCTTCAAACTCAAATCAGCGTGTGGGAGCGAATATGTACGGGGACGCTGTTTGAAAAGCGCAGATTGTTCGGAGTTGCAGCGGAGTAACTAATTTTTGTAGAAGTGGGTAGCGGTTCTGTATGTTCGATTATCTTGTGTTGGAAATGAAAGTTTTAAGCGCATGATAAAAGTATTCTGTGTACTTGTTCAGGTCATGGTGCCATATTTTATCGAAATCTATTCGTAAAGTTCACCAAGAAATCAAATCAAATATTTTTATTTGTAGAACATAGGTAAACAAAAGTCCAGATGTCAAAAATAATATTACAACGTTATGTCTTGCCATCAATGGCGTACAAATGTTGTTATCAATAAATAATCAACTAATAGTAAAAATCTGTAAAAATTCAAAATCAATTAACAAAACTCATGTGGTAAATCAAAATGCACAAATAGATCAGAAATTGAACTAAACAAATTAGGTTAAAATATAATAAAACAATTCGATTAATTACAAATAGAAAATGTCAATAGATGTGTGTCTTCCAAAAAATAAAATTACAAGAAACATTCATAATTAATAAACAAAGCTCAGAATCTAGTTTCATTAGTCATTTATATTATAATTACAAAAAATTGAACGTCATAGGAAAAAAATAGTATAAATAGTATGAATGCCAATAAATTACAATTTGTCTTCCAGGTACTCAGTCACTCACTCTTGACTAGAAATAACCAGACCTGTACAGTCATCTGTTATGTAATCTAGGGCTCAATAGCGTGAACCTACCTACTGATTGAGCATGATGCTTACTTGCTCAGTGCTCTCTCTTCCTTCTCTGTGTAAATAAAGGCACTGCTTTTTTTTCTTTTTGGATGGGAAATCATCAAATGACTTCTCCCGCTCTGGGCGGAGCGGGAGGGCATGTCAGACTTTTACTGACTAAAACCCAACCATGTTCTTTCAGTTGTCCATGTGCCATGGTTACAGTATCTCTTTCGAACAATCTCGCGACCCCGGCAGGCATCGGTCCTATCAGACCCCTTCAGTATTGCTGACATCTGTTTGAGGCGCGCGTGGAACACTACGCGCCGTCGACCCGAGCCTGGTCCTTACCGGGCGGCGAGCAATGGGTAGCTCGCACCTACGGTGGCCGGAAGTCAAAAGGGACTGTCTTGCAATGAGATTGCCACATTACGGTAGCAATATTTTAGACATATTTCTATTGTGATTACACGTTGATAATTTAAACTTGAATCTATGTCAGATCATGCTGAAAACATAGCATATATACAAATAAATAAAATTGACATGTCTGTCCAAACGCTTTTCACTAAATGCATATGTAAGTATGTGCATAAGGTACGTTTAATAATAAAAAAAAATTGTATGTCAGTCTATTTGCTCTGGCTAATCTCCAAAACGGTTGAACCAATTTTGACAGGACTTTCACTGGCTCATAGCTAATGTTATAAGAAGAAACTTAGGTCGTGTCCCGGTGGCGCGTTACCTTGGGACAAGTTCCGATTTCCACGCGGGATATGCCGCAGGAATAACGCGTTAACAATAATTATTTAGGCCTCTCCCATGCTGCGCCACAACACCCTGTCCTCCGCCTTCCGCATCCAGTCTGCCCCAGCCACTTTCCATGGGAAAGGCCTATGTCCAGCAGTGGACTGCGATATATAATTATTGTAAAAATAATTATTGTTTTCAACTCAGCCTGAAAAATAATTATTGTTTTCAACTCAGCCTGAGTTGAAAACAATAATTATATTTATCTTTGTAATTACAAAAATTTCACTAAGTGCACCACCTTCATTAAAATAGTAATCAACCACAAGCTTGTTAGCTAAATGCTCCGTATGTATTCACTTTAGAACAGAATTAATTCCAAAGCCACTTGGGTTGTTTCCATCGATAGGCTTGACAGCTTACAAAGACTAAGTCGAGGTAATACCTACGATGTTGTATTGAACTAAATGCCAAGTAATTTACTTCGAGTGTATCAAAGGGTAGGGTTTCCTGCTTCTGTTGTGTTTTCAATAGTAGGTATCAAATGTTGGGTACTTGTTATCTATGTCTTGACATATTATAATTAAATGAGACCCCGTTATTTTGGCTTCATAATCCATTAGCACAAATGTACACGCCTGAAACGATAGTAACTTTATTTGGATTTCTCCTATTATTTAGTAATGAAAATAAATTTTGCTATGGATTTGACGATTCACAGACAAATAAGCTTCGTGCGAATCACCTACTGAAAATTATATATTAATCTAAGAGTAAATTCATGTGAATAGACTATTAAGCCATTACTTTAAAAAAAATGCAGAAAATATGAAAAAAATTGAAAAAATTGGCAGTAAAAATCATTCATTTTAACCTAAGTCTCGCATTATGATTTTCGACAAAAATAAAATAGTATTAGTTAGTAGCAGAAAAAGAACGAAAGCAAAAACTAGTTATGATTAGGGAGAGGATGGAATGACTCATTCATTTGATCATAATTGAAATGACCTTTGCATTTTGTGCACTGAAACTCTTAATATATTAGGACAACCAACACAGCGTTATCTGATCCCCAACTAGGCAGAGCCTGTACTATGGTAACCAGACACCTAATAAATATACTTATCTATTTCTAAATATATACGTATTATAGACGAATTACACCCAGACACAGAACAAATGATTATGCTCATCACACAAACATTTGTCCTGGGTGGGAATCGAACCCACGACCTCAGTCTTAGCAGTCAAGGTCACTAACCACTAGAGTAACAGGCCAGTCAAACTAATAGAAATTCAGTCTATAAAATCACGTAAATACGTGCGGCCTATTAACATCTGATTGTGTTTTGATATGTTTGTGATCGGTGTGCATCCCCATCCCATCCTCTCCCTCATCATGACTAGTTTTTGCTTTCGTTCTTTTTCTGCAATATGGGGGTTTTGTAGAAAAAAGTGAAAATAATAACACGTTTTTTTCGAATCGGCTTTATTCCGATTCAGTTCTAAAAATATGTAGAAGTAATGTCAGTGTATTGAGGCAGAGATGTAACAAAGTTTTGAAAGTTCATAATTCTGCCGTTTCTAGGAAACAAATACATTTACACGAGTTTTGTTAGCTTCTTTGATACAACATTCATTTCAATGAATATTAGAATTACATTCGTATTAATACAAAATAATCATCAAACGGAAGCAATTAATTACTCAAACGAAACTGTTATGTTCCCTTACACCGAATGCTTTGTAGTTCATAATACGAAGCAATATATTAGTATCCTATTTTTGTTAATGATTTGGACCTAAACAAACATTTTGTTTTTGTTACGGATCTCGCTGTTAATTTAAAGCTCTTGTTTGTTTTTGAGGATTTTGAATATCTGTTTGTTATTTGTAGATATTCGGGTAAGCCTTATTTTGAATATTATTGATGACCGATCTGTCAATATTACGGTTTACCTTTCATCATTATTTCGTAAACTGTTTCTGTTTTTCTCTTTTTAGTCGAGAAGATTAATTGCCGTAGCAGTATCTGTTTGTTGCCGCGTTACTTCATAATATCTGGGTAACCGAGCTTTGCTCGGTATTTTTTGGTAAATTGTGTTTAAAGTAATAAGTTTATGTTCAAGTTGATTATCGATAAAGTTGGTCATTGAAAACACGAATAAAACGACATTTTATAAAAATGAATCCTAGCTAGATCGATTTATCGCCCCCGAAACCCCCTGTATACTAAATTTCATGAAAATCGTTGGAGCCGTTTCCGAGATTCAGATTTATATATAGATTCAGATAATATATACATATATACAAGAATTGCTCGTTTAAAGGTATAAGATATTAAATAGTAGGTACATTGATGATTTTTGGTTTCGTGTGAAAATTATTTCACTTATTTACCACGCTTTTATTAGATTTACTTGTCACTTACTAAAACAATGTTATAAAATCTTAGAAATCAATTTTAACCTACTTCTAATTATTTTGTCGAAATGAAACTTTGGATGACAAAACTATATTTAAAGTAGGTACACGAAAGTATAGAACCTTCCCTACTTTTTGAATTAAGACAAGCTTACTAATATTTACCGAATAAATCTATCACTCACCTTGTACTGTTTAGAAATATATATTTTACCTTTTCTCTGCAATAAAGTTAAAAATTTAATCAAAGCTAAATTATGTAGGTACTTATATCGTAACCGATACAAGTCCATTTAATTGTTTCATATTTTTGTTGCATGATGAAAGCGTATTTTTAAGTTTTTTAAACTACATATTTACGTGTTCTGATTTCCGCAATGTCCTAATGGTGTGTACATTAGGACATTGCGGAAATCAGAACACGTTGACAAAAAAAGTGAAAATGTTTTTCTTTCTGTCTTTTTTATGAGTTTATTTGGTATTTTTCCAATTACAACGGTGTGAGGGACTTAGGTTACTTTATTAATGCATCCATCCTAGTCCTATTTCTATTAAACAATATTTTATCGACCTAATTAACATTTTTGTTTGTATTGACGTGTTTCTGTTCGAGCTTATTTTCAAGACGTCATGATTTTGCTAACTGTTGCTGAAAGACAAACTTTTGTCGTCTTTTGTTTCCCTCGGTCTCTATTTACGAGTACCTTGAACTAATTTATCTAAATGAAGTCGTGTGAAATTGATGAACCTAATCCAAGTGAGCGCAACCCTGGCTTAGCTGAATACGGTTCGTTCCGTGTGAGCGCGTCCTTACGATCGATTTAGCCAGAACTGCCCATCGGCAACAGAATCAATTGACTATAGCGTCTGTGTTTTTGCCAATACAAATGAACTAGATTTTTTAGTATTCAATTCAGAGGTGAATTAGAACTTTTGGTTCAGGTAGGTATTTTAAGAATTCTGAAAAACATTACACTTTTTTGGTATTTGTTGCAATTGTATGAAACATAAAACTTTTATTCATCGTTAGAAACAAGATTAGTAAGTTATGGTAGACAAAGTTCCTAAATGAAATGATGTGCAATGAAAAAAACATATTTGAGTCATGATAGCACATCAACTTTGCTAGCAGTCTTCTCTAATTGGCTAACTAATCAATCAATCAATCATTACTTTATCTGCCTAGCCATTTCCCAACAATTGTCTTAAGCTGTTGGTCCCAGTTGTTATTTGTATATTTTCGGTACTCGGTCCTACAGCTTCGAGGCACGGAGAAGTCTCAATAAGTTATATACGGTCACCCATCCATGAGCCGAACGCGAACGCATAGCTTAAACTTCGATCGACCCGTGTGGCTGTTGTTATTTAACCCCAGCTCATCACTGACAGGTTAGCCATTAGCGCTCCACACGGGTAGCTAAATCACTGTTTATCTCCAGGTCTTTAGAGTTAAGACCATGGAATGGAAGGGGTCGATTGTGAAATGCAACTTAATGTGTTTGGATCAAATTGAATATTTTTCTCCATGGAACCAATATTGTAAACGCGAAAAATAATCAACTGCCTTATACAGAATTTCAATATCTACTCGCCTCATTGCTAATACACACTGTATACTAAACCAATAAATAACCATAAAAGTCAATACTTCTGTCTTATATCTACTTTCCAATCGCAGGAATGCTGAAAGAGAGTTAGAAATAAGCATCACCTTTGTGCTGTGTATTTTTCTGTTCCTTTCTGCTTGTTTGTTGATACCTATGTGAGTGTATAAATGTTTATATAAATAATTACTTACATCCATACAATTATTGATGTTGTTAGTAATCTTGACATCCACTTCAACAGTCTCTCCGACCTTCAAGGCTGGTGGTAGAGAGAAGTCCAGTTGTATCGGCCGAAAGACATTGATGGTGCGGGGTGCTGAGAATCGAAGACCGTGGTTGGAGAGGGATAGGGCCCAAAGAGACCAGCGACCAGCTTCAGATGGCGCTGAGATGGTTACACCATCGGTTGAAAGTTGGCTCCTGTTGAAGATAAATATGTGTAAGAATATATTTCTGAACACCTAACTGGCTCAAAAGAACTATGTATTAAACAATATATAATTCTGTTTTTTAGGGTTTTAACAGGAATCTTTTTATAGTGGGCTGGTGCCCAAGTTCCAAGTTTCCCAAAGCTTATATTATTAAATAAAATTGTACGACTCTATTTTGACTGAAATCAAGAATAGTTCAGTCGCCAAATCAATACTTACGTAGGTATTGTTTAATGTTATTTGTGATGTTATTACTTTAAAGAATCAATGGGGTAAAAATGTAATACTTATGTATTTTCATGAAAATTTATGTTTAAATTAATACTTAATGCAATACTGATAGGTGACAGATAAAAAAACAAAATTATTCTGAACTTCATAACAAATAGGCGCTCATCAAAAGTGTTGTTAATAAGTGCAAATGAGAGGGACATAAATAAACATATGGAACTTGGAACTTGGAAAGGGCATCAACCTTACAGTGTTTCCCAATTGTAATGTTTTATCTATCCTAATGAATAATGCATTTGGATATCTCAATAAGATGCCACAACATAAAAGACACGCAGCCAAGGTGGCAAGGTGACCTCTGCGCTGTCACCGACAACACCGTTCAAGTGGCGAAGTGTTGGGCCAGCAAAATTTGATATCTGTTGTGCCAGTGAAACGAACGAAGATTAATAAAAAAATATACAGAAGTACTCATTTAAGTAGAACATAGATTTTGGATCTCTTACGATGATTCCCTGTGTCGCGAGGAGCAAATAACATTTAGAGTATGAACTAAAGTATCGTTGACCAATACATTTTGTAAGCTACATTACTTATACTATAATAAATGATTTACATTATACGCTATTACCCCATAGTTATACATAATTCTCAGTTAACAATACTTCCAATATCACATAGAATTTTAGTACTCAAATATCGTTAATTATTCCATACTAGAACCATGTTTACACGTTGCAACCCAAACACAAAAGCTTTTCAATATCGTAACACTGAATTTATTACAGAACATGTAACCGGCTTGTTGTATGATAATTAAACTGAATAATGAAATGATTCTATCGAGAAACAATGTCCGGAACGAATTTAATATCAAAAGCAAAACTGTGATAAATGACTGAACATACTTTTGGTCAGTGATGGGATCTGATATTTACTTTTGTTGTGGTAATGTTTGTTGAACTATGGTTAGTTATATTTTGGTTGTTGGTTACGGTATTTGTAAATAAATGATTCATTATTAGTAGCCAAATTCATTGTCCATGGTTTACGTAACCCAATTTCATATTTGGAAGTACCGTATCTACATTATCATTACCTCCCTGTTCAGTAATTAATATGGTGAATTAATGATTAGTGGAGTATCGTTTGAAAGGCGATATGGATGCCGAAAATAGACTGTCAGGTGAATGAGCACTAAAGGAAGCCGCTACAAAATACTGTAGTTAAACTCTACTCTGCTCAACCCTTTGGGGACACAGGGCATGATGTTATGTTTTGTACTGACTGACTGAGTTTCTGTGAGATTATGGAAAGTTCATCCCCTAAACGGGTTAAAGAGGCGATCAGAGTTTGTACAGAATAGTGTATTTCTTGCCAATGACATACTCAACGCGACACATGGCGTGCATACGAAAAAACAGAAAATCTTCTAATAAACTGAAAAAAAAGGAATCTAAATTACCTTAAATTCAATACCAAAACGACATAATTTGTCACATTGATCCTCAAACAAACGATTTGTTTTATCATTTGGCTCAGGAACTAAGCAAATCTCGAAGGCATAAAGTTAAAATATTATAGGGGACATCGCTTTGTCTCCGTCGGATGGCCGGACGACGACCGGACGCCGGACAAGACAGCCGTTTGTCTTGCTGTCTACTCATGACTTATAATGGGCCGATATGATACATTTGACAGCCTCTGTTAGATAGTAAATGGTCGAGGCGTATTATATTTCATGGTACCTACACATTATACATTTATAATACATAATTAAGCTATTATCAACTGATATGTGTTTGGCAGATGTGAGAGAAAACGCCGGGAGGGGGCGCTCTAGAAGGACATACAGTGACCTTATTAATGATGTTCTTCACATAGGTCAGGTACGCAGTACTCGTAGCGTTGTGCATGTTCGACCAGAATAGCTTCTGCCCGCGACTTCGTCCGCACCAAGGGCGCATCGAATTGCCTGATTGTTTTCGTCCATTTTTCGTTTTTGCTCCGCTCCTTTGATCGTAGCGTGATGTTATAGCCTTCCTCAATAAATAGGCTACCCAACACAAAAATATTTTTTTAATTCGGACCCAACCTAACAAACTAACATACAAACTCTTCAGCCTTATAATATTAGTTTAGATATATGTATGACCGTAAACGAGGCAAAAGGATTATGTGACGATCGTAGCAGGTGGCGTTCGTTTCCCATGGGAAAAAGGCGTGAGTTTATGTAGGTACGTGTGCATGTGTTTTATATGGTTTTTTTTTTTTTGATGTGAAATCATCGAATGACTTCTCCCGTTCTGAGCGGAGCAGGAGGGCGTGTCAGACTTTTACTGACTAAAACCCACCCGTGTTCCATCAGTTCCCCATGTGGGTTTTTTTTTTTGGGTTGTACAAAGTTAAAGCATAACAAGCCGAAACCATTTCTACTACTGGGACACAACCCTTTTCTGTATAAAAGCGAGTGAGTTGGAATTCAAAACAGTCAGGGTTAATGGATGGCATACTCGTATATCTTCGAATTTTTGGTCCTTGTACAAGCTGGTTCCCTCATGAAGTTCTCAATACACCATGTATCTTTTACAATTATTGATGCCGATTTATCTTTTGTTATTTATATGTGAGATCAAATCAACTGACATGACTGGGTTCTATTGACCTTAAAAACTTTGCTAGATCGATTAACAAGCCGAAACCATTTCTACTACTGGGACACAACCCTTTTCTGTATAAAAGCGAGTGAGTCGGAATTCAAAACAGTCAGGGTTAATGGATGGCATACTCGTATATCTTCGAATTTTTGGTCCTTGTACAAGCTGGTTCCCTCATGAAGTTCTCAATACACCATGTATCTTTTACAATTATTTGATGCCGATTTATCTTTTGTTATATATGTGAGATCAAATCAACTGTCATGACTGGGTTCTATTGACCTTAAAAACTTTGCTAGATCGATAGAATATCCAATTCCAGCTTGCATTTTGATAACGGATACTTGAAGGCGCACACTCGTGATTTTTCCTCTACCTCTAAGCAAGCAATATATAACCTATATTTGTTATACCAGAAATATAACTTCCGCAAATCTTAGCAAAAACATTTCACCATCATAAATCCCTACATTCTCTGACCAGCTACATCAGCAATTCGTCATTGGTTGCTCGCATAACATTTGCTGGCGAACAGTTGAATCAGCGAATTGGATTTATGTGAGTTGACTTATTTATTACCACCAAGACTTTGTTCGTGGAGGTTTTTCGCGCGATTTTTCCTCTTCGGAATTGGGATGAAACTAAGTTTTGTGGGTTGTGGCCTTCTACCCATATTGAACGGGCTGTGAATGGGAATATTAGCTTAGGTGTTTCTTGTTCTCTGTGGATCCTTTGAGAGATGTTGGTGAATTAGTTAAGTATTCATGGAGTATGGATATATGCCTCATCTATGAGACACTATTCTCATATAGATATTTATGAAACACTGATTTTCAATGGCGGCATATTAACAGATACTGCAGGGTAATTGCGTAGCATATGCATATAAAATGACAATTGATAGTGCGTTTCGTTCTGACAGTTCAGCCACGTTCATTGTGTCATTTACGTTGCTGAGTAGACGATTTTTTAAACTTATGAAGCAATAGATCGGGTATTTCCTTCAAAACCTAGATGTGTGCAGCGCAATTAGGGGGCTAGTTACAATGTTTTACTCTTTACTAATTTTAATATCTCTAATCTATGTAATCTATTATCAACATGAATGCGTCAGTGTTTCCAGTCTAACCGAATGCTAGCTGACATTTACAACCCAGTTACTGGATAATACGATATCCCTCGCTAGGAATGGTTGTTTGACTTTCGGGCTTCTGACGAACCGTAACGACTGCCACGAAGATCCACGCAATGTCAGCAGGGACCAAAGGTTTAACGCGTTTTCGGAGGTACCTAGGTGACTTGGTACGTAAATATGGTCATCTATTCACGGACCAACAACGACTTTCGTAGCTAAACCTAATCGACCAACCCGTGTGGATTATTTTACTTAGCTGCAAGAAGTCAGTGCAGTTTCTTTGTTATTTAAATAAGGGTAATTTAAGTTATGTATGAAAAAGTAGACACTGGGCTATAACAAGGTCGGGAACCTTGTTATAGCCCAGTGTCTACTTTTTCATACATAACTTAAATTACCCTTATTTACAACCCAGTTACTGGATAATACGATATCCCTCGCTAGGAATGGTTGTTTGACTTTCAGGCTTCTGACGAACCGTAACGACTGCCACGAAGATCCACGCAATGTCAGCAGGGACCAAAGGTTTAACGCGTTTTCGGAGGTACCTAGGTGACTTGGTACGTAAATATGGTCATCTATTCACGGACCAACAACGACTTTCGTAGCTAAACCTAATCGACCAACCCGTGTGGATTATTTTACTTAGCTGCAAGAAGTCAGTGCAGTTTCTTTGTTATTTAAATAAGGGTAATTTAAGTTATGTATGAAAAAGTAGACACTGGGCTATAACAAGGTTCCCGCATTTAAAAACATTTAATGTCGATAAACTTCTCAGAAATGTAGAGACATTAGACCTAAGATTAGAAATGAGACAGGAATTGCTCTTCAGGCCAAAGGGCAAAGAGTAGCATGATAAACAAAACACAACACCAATTTAAACGAAACGAAATTACCAAAACATTCTTACCCCGTCTAATTTAATATTTCGTAAAAGTTCAAACCTTTTAGTATTTTCTTAGAAGGATTACCTATTCAAGAGATTTAAGGATTACGTAACAAGCTTATTATAATAAAAGTGCCTAATATTTCAGTAGCAAAAGAAAATGTATTTAGAGTAAACTCTCAAAAGATTTGGTAAAACTTGTTTTGAAATGGAATTCTATTGAAGCTTAATTAGTTCTTAAAGTTACTAATTTTAATCAAATAATTTAGAACTTAATCGAACTGGTGGTATTTACGTTAAAAGTTTTACAAAGTAAGAATTCTAATGGTTTTGAACAGAGGCAAGAAGGTATTATGCTTTCATGTAAGCCCCAAATGATTAAATCGTCAGTGTTACAGTCAAAATTATTCTGTGGTAATGACTGCCTTGTTCTACGTTTCACCTATAGAATAAGCCATTATGCTAGTTATAATAAAAGTAAAATATCTGTTGATATGTAATTATGCTTTATGCGTATCCACCATGACAAATATCTATGTATACTTACGTATAATTAAAGCACTTCCACATCCACAGTCGGTCATGTGTCGCCGGAGGTACCAGGTGTGCAGGCGCGTGAGGAGCTGGTGCTGTTCTCTGCCGGTATAGCACGCCTCCACCGCAGGCCCCACCGCCGACGAAGAGCGAGACGCCCGCGGATACAAACTCAGGGCCTGGTGCTTCTTCGTGTTCTGGGGTCCTGGTAGAAAGATATAAGTATTCGTTATGATTCTCGAGAAATAAAGCAAGACGTTGATTTAAGAAACATTACATTAGTATGGAGTGGTCTATAAAGAATCTTCTTATCCAAAAACTTTCAAGTTCAGACTGTAAGCTTTATCATTAAAGCGAGTATCATAATGGTCAGCAGATAGGTGCTGGTATGTATGACAATTAGTACGTTTTTGCTGAAAACCAAAAACATTTTCATAGATGTATGTATATAGTCGGATCGTCAGGAGCGCCGAGGGCGCGTATATCCTCAGGGTTTGGAGTTCCCATTTTATTGGGATAAACAATATTATTAAAAACTACAAACAATATTATGAACAACTACCAAGTTGTATTACAATATTAATTAAATGATAAAAAAGAAACAATCAAAATCAAAAGTCATTTATTCAAAGTAGGCTGAGAGTCAGCACTTTTGAACGTCAAAGTTACATAAGACAGTCCCCCCAAAACGCCCACCCTTCGACACTTCCTAGTGCTATAGCTGGGAAGAAGAAGTGGCGGAACAAACTCCCCAGCAGCACAGCTGTCTGTTAAGTTAGAAGAACTTGAATAAAACGGTTACAAGATAAAGTAGGTAATAACAATACAGTACAACGAACAAACCCTTAAGGTTACTGTTCGTATAGAGGCCTAAGCCACCCAAATACAAAGTGTATCTTTCGCTATCAGCTAGTCAATACAGCTATGTAAATATACAGCAGCGCTGTACCAGGTAAACTGGCAGTTTCGTCGGGAGCAGGAGCTCTGTGATGAGTCTAATCCGAAGATAGACTGACTTGCTCACTGAGTGCAAGCTCCTTTATGGGACAATGTCCCGCCATAATATCCATGACAACTCTGTCCGATGTGGCGCGCGGAAGTACGCCAAGTGTTTACTTGACACAAAACACTAAAGTATGCTAAACTAAATAAGACTTACATTGTAAAATAATCAAACAATATGAGAATAATTGTCGTAAATAAACAAATGGTGAATTCACAACGTAAATCATTTTAAAATTAAAAGTGACATGTCATTTATTGTTTTGAACAAAACTACCGGTTGCAATTATCAAAATAATTTGCCAAAAATCAATCAGTGCGTACACCAAGTACTCAACAAATAATGTTTCGATTTATAAGACAATATCTGATAGAAACATCACGTAAATTAATGATAATAAAAACAAAGAATAGCAAATTATGCGGACTACCCACAATTTGTATTTGACAACCAACTCCGACATATATATGTTTACAGATCATTTCCGTGAAAGACAAGATTTTATGCGTAAGAAATCAAACCGCTATCATTAAATATGATACTCTAAGAAAACGCGGAAAACATGACATTACAAAGCAAAAAAATATGAAAACACGAGTAACATTGAAGAAACGAATGTCTATCTCTACGTCTCAATAACAACGGAAACTGCTTATACGCGTACATTTAGCCAGATGAAAAGGCAGCAGATATTTCTTACGACAAACCGGCTGAGAGATGAATCGTGTGACATAATCCGTGGCTCAGCTGTGAAAGCAGGAAGTAGGAAATACGGGGAAAAATTTTAGACGCACTCGCTGGAGAAACGGCTAAGAAATTGTAGGTATTTCTGAAGAACACAGCATGCCACAAGTCTAGACTATAGATAAGTACATATATACATAAACTCACGCTTTTTTCCGATGGGGGTAGGCAGAAACCACTGAACTGGTATTCCTTACATACTCTATTTGCTTCGTTTACGTTCATACATCTGGTCATATTAAAAATTTTATTTCGGAACAAATAACACAGGACAAGTTTGACAAGTAAAACGATGGTAGCTGCAAAAGTATAAACTGTAGCGCAGCTAACAACGCCCTTCTCCAGATACAGAATGGAATGATGTTCCATGCGAAAAATGCTTAATAATTTGTGGAATGTGTGGAAAAGGGAGAGGGAGGCCTTTGCCCTGCAGTGGGACAATATAAGCTAGTTAGATTAGATTAGATAGATAGATAGATTTAATACAGAAACAAAACAAAAAATAAGTCTAAAATACACAATATAAAAGGTTTGATTTGGGATGGATTTTGACGTTGGGTTTATGTGGTGAGTGTAGGGTGAATGGGTGTGTAGGTGAGTGACAGTGAGGTGTGCGAGGGGTGTTTGTGGTTCTGTGTGTGAGAGGGTGATGAGTATTTTACACTTCCACGAGTTTCTCTGTTTCATCATAATTTTGGGATTTTAACCAGGAGTTAAGTTTCATTTTGCATTTGCTCTTTGTAAGTGGGTAGATATGCAAGCTTTTGTTTAATTTATTATAGATTTTTGAGCTCATATGTTTGTAGTGACGACTTGCAGCTACGGTTCTACGAGACTCAGTGTTACAAACCCTATTCGAGCGACGTCTAGAACAATGTTTGGGATTAAACGGAAGTTGGCTGTGTTTGCGAAGGATAGTCTGCAGGATAAATAACTGTCTGACGGTGAGGACCTGGCAGAGGGTGTACAGAGAGGATGTCGAATTTCGGGTATGTGTACATGCATGCGGGTTGCTAATACTATGCAGCTGACCTTTCTGAGGAGCATCACCAATGAGGTTACTATCTGTTCTCCTAGGGTGCCATGTCCAGCGTGTCCAGTCTCATCTACCTTGTAAATACGTTTTTTTAGCCGCCCTTCATTAATCCTCTCAACATGACCAAACCATCTAAGCATACTCTTGTTAATTTTTGTCACTACATCTTCTTTTAAACCGTACCGTTGTCTTATCAAATCGTTCCTTAGCCTATCATTCGAAATCACACAGCTCATGCTTCCACAACATTTATTCTACTTCCGTACTTTTTTTGCCATACCCAATATTCACTGAATGAAAATAGATTTCAACAATATTTCCTGAAACATATATAAAATGCTACTCATTTTAAGAGACAACAAAATATCATCGAATGTGAATAGTGTCTCTGTCAGAAACACGCAAACGATATTCTTCGGTGTGTTTCTACACAGGAAGATGCATCGTGTGACGATAAATGATGTATTTCGCTTTGAGCGCGTTTGGTATTGTCACGATGTTTGATTGACGTCCCCGAACAAGTACCACGAATTGTTTGAACGTTAGCAGCATATTTTGGGCGAAATTCTGCCTCATATGGGCATGTAAGGCAATGACAAGGGTAATTTATTTCCATGATGTATGCATTCGTATTTGGTTTAGAATTCCGCTGTGTGCAATTTGTGGTGATGTCTGCCAGAATGGAACGACTGACAATGACTGTGTGGAATAGAAATTAATATAAATGAGAAATTCTTTCTGACAGTTGTGTGTGAGTTCTTTTTTACACCTACATAAATAAAGAAAGAATGTGAATAACATTCATTAATTGCATAAAGTTAAATGTGTCTTGCTTTTTTAAATTGTTTATTGATAAATGAAAAACAATCTGCTGTTTCATAAAAAGTGCAATATCAAATAGAAAAGTCATGAACTGCCCTTTTTGACAAGAGTTTTTTTAGTATGTCAACAAGAATATATAATAAACTACCAATAAAAATTTTGAAGACAGGAGATTTACAAGATTTTAAGAAAAAATTGCAAGTATTTTTATTAGATAAGGCTTATTATACTATGTCAGAATATCTAGATGATAACATTAGATAATTTAGTTGATAAAGTAGAACAGAGTTTAATAATTATAATTTAAGATGAATGTTTTTATGTACACTATACTTAAACCTAATATTTGTACGCTTTACTAGCAGGACATAGTGATACATTTATTAATATTAAGCACCAACTTTGTTAACCTATGACCACAAATAAAAGACTTTGAGTTTGAGTTTGATTTTGAGTTCATTTTTTTCTTAATAACCTGCGCTAATTTTGTGGAAAATCTAGTATCATAACGGGTGGGCCATTTAAAATTTAAAATTTGAATCGTGTATGAAAAGAAAACTACTGACAATTTTTTCAAATTTCTGGTTTTATTGGAAAGGTTAAACTTTGTCATTTAAGAATGGAACACAATATCATTCAAATGACTACCACAACTGGCTCGGCAGTACCCCATCCGATCAACCCAATAATGGCCCAATGATGCCGCCAGACCAAAATCCACACCAAACAGTGACTCGTTGTGGCTTCTCAATAGTCACGTGTGGGTTCTCTGAACCTCATATATGGCAATTTTGCTTATTGACATAGCCACTGAGATGAAAATGAGCTTCATCTGAAAACACAATTTTTCAGTAACATTCTTCATCTCCTGCCAAACAATCTTCAGTCCATTGGGCGAAGCGAAAACGCATTGGATGCTCATGAAACTTCAGTTTTTGGACCAATTGAACTTTGTAAGCCTTCATATCAAGGTCTTTATGCAAAATACTTCTCATAGAAGTGCGAGAAATTACGACTTGATGTTGATGGATGTTCTTGCTCATTCTGAGCCACAGCAGCAATGTTTTCGGTTGAACGCACTAGACAAGAACTTACACGGATTGTTTTGTCAAATAACGATCCATCTTCACGAAATCGCTTCACAAATTGACGCACAAACTGAACTCTAAAATTTTCCACGTAAATTTCTTACAGTTTTTGTTAAAGACTCACTACTTTGGAAGTAAGTTTTTAATATTTCCCAATTTTGTTCGAGCATAATATAGCATTCCTTTTTGCAAATTTCAAACATAAAACTACCTTCCTGTAAAAAAATATATGTCATTCTACCTTTCAAAGTCAAAGTAATCGGTACTTCAAATTTAAAACACTAGATGGCTCACCATATATTTCAAATCTAAATCTATGGTGCGTGTTTATGTCCCTTCTACCCTGTATCATTTACTCTAGTACTTACTGCCTATCCAGGTCATCATCATCATCTGCCTAGCCTTTTCCCAAATATGTTGGGGTCGATTTCCAGCCTAATCGGATGCAGCTGAATACCAATATTTTACATGAAGCGACTGCCTATCTGACCTTCACAACCCAGTTACTGGGTAATACGATACCCCTTAGTAAGACTGCTTGTCAGACTTTCCGCCTTCAGACGACCTGTAACGTCTATCTAAGATCTACGAATGACAGCCGAAACCAATGGCCTAACGTTATTTCCGAAATACAAAGGGGTCTTGGTATGTAAAGGTCATCACCCATCTTTGGCCCATCCACGGCAAGCCTAGCTAAAGGGCCTTACCGGGTTTTTATATAAAATCTGCACTGGCGTCTTTTTTGACATTGGTGCCTTAATTATGCTGCTAGTTGTTGAAAAGAATTTTGGGCCAATTATCAAACCCCCTTCTTTAGTTTTTGAAAAATAAGGGTTGCAACCTCAAACTTGAACGTTTTTTTTCTACGAAACTACAATAGATTTTAAAATGAAACCAACACGACATGAAAGCTCAAAGTCAAAGTCAAAGTATCTTTATTGACTACTACTTAATAGATTTACATTTCACATTTTTCTCATAATTTTTCATCCACCTATAGGGCAGAACCAAATGTGGTTTAAAAATTAAGGGTGGTTTTTCGTGGTAGCCCGACCAAATAAATTACATAAATTACGTATGTATCCAACTATAATACATAACAATTACATAGATGTGTAATGGGTGGAACATATTCAAAACAATAAAAGTTTTGAATAAGGTACACACGGCTACTGGTCAAGCTGTAAATTTCCAGTTTTAGCTGACCTCGCATTGCATAGGGGTTTCGTACAATGAGATGTCAGCTTATACTGGAAATGTGTGGCCGTGCGTACTATAATCATAGGAATTATAATCATATACTGGACTCATAATACATAATAACGTTTGGAAGAAGTGTAACACGATACTTCAACTGATATAAATAACGCAATTGTGTAAACTTGTCGATAGCGCAGTATATTATGAGTCTAGTAGATGATTATAATTCCTATGTTTATAGTACGCACATATTAAAAGCTATTGTAGTTTCGTAGAAAAAAAAAAACATTCAAGTTTGAGGTAGCAACACTTATTTTTCAAAAACTAAAGAAGCTAGGGATTTGATAATAGGCCCAAAAGTTTTTTCAACAACTAGCAGCATAGTTAAGACACCAATGTCAAATAAAAAAACCGGCCAAGTGCGAGTCGGACTCGCGCACCGAGGGTTCCGTACAAATCTGTAGGTATTTTCGGTTTAAAAATATATATATTTTTTAATTTTTATATTTCAGTTGATTGAATGTAAGGTAAATTGCGGTTTACGATTTATGACGTTTTAAAAAAAAAACTACTCACTCGATCTCGTTCAAACCAATTTTCGTTGGTAGTTTACATGGTAATGTACATCATATATTTTTTTTAGTTTTGTCATTCTCTTATTTTAGAAGTTACGGGGGGGGGACACACATTTTACCACTTTGGAAGTGTCTCTCGCGCAAACTATTCAGTTTAGAAAAAAATGATAATAGAAACCTCATTACCATTTTTGAAGACCTATTCATAGATACCCCACACGTATGGGTTTGATGAAAAAAAACATTTTTGAGTTTCAGTTCTATGTATGGGGAACCCCAAAATTTATTGTTTTTTTTCTATTTTAGTGTGAAAATCTTAATGCGGTTCCCAGAATACACCTACTTACCAAGTTTCAACAGCATAGCTCTTATAGTTTCGGAATAAAATGGCTGTGACATACGGACGGACAGACAGACAGACAGACAGACAGACATGACGAATCTATAAGGGTTCCGTTTTTTGCCATTTGGCAACGGAACCCTAAAAAGACGCCAGTGCAGATTTCATAATGGAAACCGGGTGAGGCCCTTTGATCATACTACCAACCAAGGTACTAGAGTAAATTATATGAAAGGCCTATAACATAACGAAGCAAAACTAACCCTAAACTATAATGTTGGCTATAATACTTGTTGCTCAAACTAATAATAATCGGCACCTTGTTTACTAACAACAGCAGTGTGCTACAACTTTGTTTTGAATTGAAGACAGAAGTTTGTATAGCAACAACGATGTTGCTTAATTGCTAAACAATAAGCTCGTGGAAAATGAGTTCCCCGCTATCAAAGTCCAACGCTTCCTTCTTTGTTCGCTATAGGGCGTGGTGTAAGTTATAAGATTGGAGCTAAGAATATTTTGATATCTAATACTACAAAAGTGTCGAATGAAAATATAAATAATAATATTTGGTTTGTATTCGTCTATCGTGTTTGATTTATTTCTTAATTTATGTATTACGTATTTTGTGTGGACCTTTGTTTGTTTTTTATTTTTTGTGTTTATGAATGGTTTTTTTTTTTTTTTTTCCTGGATGGGAAATCATCAAATGACTTCTCCCGCTCTGGGCGGAGCGGGAGGGCGTGTCAGACTTTTACTGACTAAAACCCACCCGTGTTCCATCAGTTGCCCATATGCCAGGGTCACGGTATCTCTTTCGAACAATCACGCGACCCCGGCAGGCATCGGTCCTAGTAGACCCCTACACTGCTGCTGACATCTCTTTGAGGCGCGCGTGGAACACTGCGCGCCGTCGACCCGAGCTTGGTCCTTACCGGGCGGCGAGCTACCCATTGCTCGCCACCCGCAAGCTCGCGCTTACGGTGGCCGGGAGTCCGCAATCGACTCCCGACGCCCGGGGCGTCTCCTCCTGCGGCGGCTAGGGACGTGAGGGCGCAGAGACTGCCACTCCCTCACGCGCCCCACCTCCTCCTTCGCGAGCATTACTGCTTCGCAGAAGGAGGTGACGGCTTCCCATTCCCTCTCGCTCCGTACCATGGCTCGCACCAGAGCCGGACGCGAGAGGTCGCCGCCGCCGATCGCCTCCACGAGGACACGGCGGTGCTCCGCCCAGGCTGGGCACACCTCCATCGTATGCTCCACCGTGTCCTCCAGACGATCCTCGCAATGGAAACACCCGGATGTATCCTCCCGCTTTATCCTGAACAGGAACCCACCGAAGCACCCATGCCCGGTGAGAACCTGCGTCAGGCGGAAGGAGAGGACGCCGTGGCGCCTCTCTATCCACTCCTCAAAGAGGGGACTTACCGCCGCAATTGTGGCGTGCCCAGCACTGGGTTGCGACAATCTACCGCCATGTCGCCATGAGATCACACCGGAGCTCTGTCCGCCGTGCCGCGATTTGTTGCGGCAGCGGAGTTTCGCCCCGGCGTTTCGCCTCCTCGCGCCACTCCCAGATGTGCGCGAGGACCTTTGCCTCCAGATCCCATGGCGGCACTCCGGCAAGGAGGCTCGCCGCCTCGCATGAGATCGTGCGGTATCCTCGAATTAGCCGGATGGCCATGACCCTCTGGGCCGCACTCAACCGGCGCGCTGGGCGCAGCCTCAATGAGGGCGCCCACACCGGTGCCCCGTAGAGGGCCATGGACCGCACGACCCCCGTGTAGAGCCTCCGGCAGGAGGCGTTTGGACCCCCCAGATTGGGCAGGAGCCGCTTTAATGCAGCCCCAGCCCGCTCCAGTCTGGGAGCCAAACGTCGGAAATGCTCAACGAAGTTCCACCGGCTGTCGAGGACAAGTCCCAGGTACTTCATCGTCGACTCGACGCCGATGTGAACCCCTCCTACCGTGAGTTGGGAACCCGCAGGTGGCGCGTTCCGAGGACCATGAAAACCCATGGCCTCGGACTTGTGCAATGCCACCTCGAGTCCCAATTGCCGGATCCTATCGACGATTGTCGAAACCCGCGTGCTTATGAATGGTTTGTAAATGATATTTTCATACTGTTTAAGAACAGTCTAGTCGCTGTAGGTTTCCTGGATATCACAAAATCCTACTAATATTATAAATGTCAAAGTTTGTACATTTAGGTGTTTGTTTTGGATGGATAAATTTGGCAAACATAGTTTATAATTTGGCCAAACACAAAGAATACTTTTTTTTCGGTAATACGTGCCCTTGAGATAATTTTAAACCTCCACGCGGGCGAACCCGCAGGTAAAAACTTTTGTTGGATAATGATAAACCTGTCGTAAGAAAAATGTAAGACAATGCCATTATAATTAGAGTAGAATATATAGAGAATAAAACGAAGAAAGACGGAAAAGGAATACGTTTCACATTATTTTCAACATTGAAAATATAGACATAGATGAGGTTTTTAAACATTTGTCACTGACGGTGAGAAAGAAAGTACGACTATTGTGATTATCTATTATCAAAGCAAAAATGTTTATAATAACCCACATCGCTGTTTCATTGTAGAAATATATTAACCAAATTTTTTCCAATAAATTACTTACGATGTCATCTTTCTTATTATTATTCCGAGAAATTGTAAGCACACATAAAACTTTCACTACATTATTATAAAGACGCCCGTCCATTTTTCATCCGTTAAGCCCTAGAGATTCTACCAAATTAAATTGCCAGACAATTTACTCTCATTCAATTTAATAAAATTAAATTGTCGGATTATTTCATTTTAGAAGATTCGACTGACGGGGGTTGCGTCTACGTGGAGACTGAGTGACGTATGAAAATCAAGTTAGAGACGGTGTTGCAGATGAAATTCAATTACGTTTTCTTTAATGCTTTTTCGTCTACGCTAAGATTATAATTATTATACTGTTATGTCTAGTCTCAAGCAGTACTGTTGACCATGAGGTCCTAGGTCGTTTTCCCGTTCGGGAAGTACTTATTAAGTAGTACTATTATTAAGTTTTCTGTCTAGAATTTCTTAGTAGCAGATGGGTGTCTGAATTTATTAATGGCAATATACTCGCCCCCTATTACCTACATGGGACTTAAACGTAACTGCCGAGATGTGGGTATACTATAGTTACATTTCTGTCAAACCTTTCCGGGAAAAAGACATTGTGTTATGTTATGCTTGTTTAGGGCCTTCTAAAAACTTTTCAGAACACTGTATTGATAGACAGACTCATTATTTTTCCATTCACCACAGCCTCATTCTCAACTGTTGAATGAACTTCCTTCACACAAAGCCTTGCCAACCAACAGCCCGAGAAATAACTTCTAAGAAGAAAATACAGTAACTATTTATAGTAGAAATCCAATTTCAAATGCTTCAGTGTCCGCTCGCTATGACGTCACTCCCTTGGCTCAACACACAATCCGCTGCATCGCTTAACTCGCTTTTCCCAGAACGCAGTTATTATACGCGGTGGCAGTGTTATTCGATATCTCGACCAATAACGAGTTCCTATTCGCATCACTACAAGCTGTCGGTAGCAAGGACTGGGAAATTATAAGTTTTTCCGCACAACTTTATAAGACTATCAGGGATTGCGGAAATTAAAATTCTCTTCTCTTTAGTTAACGAGCTAATGATGTAGCTGACAGGTGATGGGGAAGTTTATTAAACGAAGTTGTTGAGGTTTTCTTTCCTTCTACCGTGATTATGAATTCATTGCTCGTGAAATCAGATGCAAAGGTATTTTTATTTTATTTTAAAAGAATCATCATAGATTGAGAGTGACGTTGACTATCAAATCAGATCGTTCATTATAGTATCAATGGATAAAGAGAAAAAAAAATAGATTTAATTCAGTGTCAAAAAGATGAGGTCACATAGAAAACATGAAACCATCACAGATTTATACTTATACCAAAGATATAAGAAAGAAAATATTCCTACAATAACTCTTGTTTTATATAGTAAGTAAAATTTTACGATCATTTTACTGAAAATTGCTCACAGTCAAGTTCCCGCAAATAATTAGTTAAATGTTGTGATTCTATTATATACATTAAGATAAGTAATTTCGGCAAATATAATTACAAGAGAAGTTACGAAACACAGAACATTTATACGACTAATAATTATTACTGTGTAATTAGTAACTTTCATGAAGTTAGTATACCTAAAAAGGCAAATAAATTTGCAGGACCGTTAGAAACATCATGAGAAAATTAATGTCTATATAAATTATATGCACATGATTGATATCGTGTTCACTGTGGTAAATTAAAAGTTATTCACATTATAAGTCACGGAATGAAAGTTTTAGCTCAAGGTCAATTTTAGTTAATTTGTAAGGTAAAATTTTAATTAGCTATCAATCAATGTGCCGAGCTTTTTCTCCACGATTTTGGGGTTGACAACCAGACTAACTGAATGAGCTGAAGATCAGTATTGAACATGGAGCGAATGCCTATCTAAATTTCACAACGCAGTTACTGGGTAATGCGAACCCTCGTGGTCTTTCGGGCTTTTGACGACCTTACGGGTCGACTCAAAGATATATAAAGAAATAAATATCTTAGGACAACCAATACAATAGTGTATCTGATCCCAAACTAGGTTAAGCCTGTACTATGGCAACCAGACAACTGATAAACATACTTATATATTTCTAATAAATACATACAATATCTGGATGACCGAGCTTTGCTCGGTATTTTTTGGTAAATTGTGTTTAAAATAATAAGTTCAGCCGGCTTACTATGACTTTTTCATTTGCAACGCTACCTCCTGAACCATAACGTCAAACCAAACACGTCAAGCCAATGACTTAGTGTTGCTTAACAACGCCATCTGTTGAAGTAGCTTTAGTGTTGTTGTGTCGTTAAAGCAGTTAGTTGCTCCCAATTAAAAAAATAGTATTATTAGTCGCCAATAGATGTCAGGAACAGTCATATTTTTCAGTTTATGTTTAAAAGTTGATTATTGAAAACGCGAATAAAACGACATTTTATAAAAATGAATCCTAGCTAGATCGATTTATCGCCCCCGAAACCCCCTGTATACAAAATTTCATGAAAATCGTTGGAGCCGTTTCCGAGATTCAGATTATATATATATATATATACAAGAATTGCTCGTTTAAAGGTATAAGATAGTATAGATAAATTACACCCAGACACAGAACAAATGATCGTGCTCATCACACAAAGATTTGTCCTGGGTGAGAGTCGAACCCCCGACCTCAGTCTTAGTAGTCAGGCTCACTAACCACTAGACTAACAGGCCAGTCTAAGTCTAAGATCCACGAATAACAACCGGGACCAACGACTTATCGTGTTTTCCGAAGCACGGAGGACTCTCAGTATATAAATATGAACACCCATCCACGAACCAAACGCGGCAAGGATCGACCCGACGACCGATCGATATGGCTGTTATACTACATGTTGTATATGTGACTTAACCACGAGCCTCTCGAATTCTGTAAATGCATGATATATTGAATCTACTTACGTTTGATGGGGATCGAATCTCGCATCAGGCGGAGCTCGAGCTCCTATCAAACACATGGTTGAATCTGGTGGGGCAAGGACTCGCAGCTGCAATGCCGCTCTCGGATACCACCATCGTCGTTCTTCTATTGCTACCGCCACCTGGTGACAAATTACACATAATTAGGGATTATCAAGAAAGAATTAATAAAGACGACGGAAGCCAAAAGGGTGTCGATGGGAATTTAAATAGTGTCGGTCTGTGCAATGCAGCTTGGGGAAAACTATTATTTATACCATTCAGCATAAAAACGACAATAAGTAAAAAAAAAATCCTTTTGTAGGTACTATTTATAACACGGCAGCTAGATGCCTATGAGTCTCGTCAAAATTTATCTAGCTGTTTTTGAGATTAGCCTGAATAATCATATAGACAGACCAACATCTTACAAATTATTATAAGTATGTACCGTATAAAAAAGCTGTTATTATGACATTAAAAATTACCAACAGTTATAGCAGTCGGTATAGTTTCAATTTTAAATTGAAGGTGGCCCAGTAGTAATGGACTTACGAGTTATACGTAGTTTGTTCAAACACAGTCAAGCGAGTTACTTTATGCAATTTATTTCATCACCACTGTTCTCAAAACGGAGATGGAAAACGTCTTGACGAAACCGGCATACCCTAGAATCGCAAATTCAAACACATGTGACATTTACTAGCACGCACTACGCTTGTGTGGTGGATTATGACCCACAACCTCAACATCAACAACAACAACAACAACATCCTCAACATTATAGGATGAATAGTAATTGTATAGAAAAGAAAACAATTCTCCTTAAGTTCTGAGGTTGAGCTGCCCGACTATTGACAAATGCTTGCACTGACTGGACAGGACCCCTGTGTGATTCTTTCCTCAAAAGACCATTTCAGACATCAATCTACATGGTCTTCACATGATGTGACCATGATTATGTCTGAAATTTAAAAGAGACTGTGACCGCGGTTTTGTTTCGGCCTTTCTTCTCAGAGTAGTCAGTTAGGAAACGCCGACCTCAAATAGTTTAAAAAATATGACTGACGTGTAAGTATTTGTACAAAATACGGTGGAGGTGTGCCCTGCCTGGGCGGAGCACCGCCGTGTCCTCGTGGAGGCGATCGGCGGCGGCGACCTCTCGCGTCCGGCCCTGGTGCGAGCCATGGTACGGAGCGAAAGGGAATGGGAAGCCGTCACCTCCTTCTGCGAAGCAGTAATGCTCGCGAAGGAGGAGGTGGGGTGCGTGAGGGAGTGGCAGTCACTGCACCCTCACGTACCTAGCCGCCGCGCCGCAAGAGGAGACGCCCCGTGCGTCGGGAGTTGATAGCGGACTCCCGGCCACCGTAGGCGTGAGCTTGCGGGTGGCGAGCAATGGGTAGCTCGCCGCCCGGTAAGGACCAGGCTCGGGTCGACGACGCGTAGTGTTCCACGCGCGCCTCAAAGAGATGTCAGCAGCAGTGTAGGGGTCTACTAGGACCGATGCCTGCCGGGGTCGCGTGATTGTTCGAAAGAGATACCGTGACCCTGGCACATGGGCAACTGATGGAACACGGGTGGGTTTTAGTCAGTAAAAGTCTGACACGCCCTCCCGCTCCACCCAGAGCGGGAGAAGTCATTTGATGATTTCCCATCCAAAAAAAAAAGTATTTGTACAAAACTACTTACAGAAATAAAATCATTTATCATTTTAAATAAACATTAAAACAGCATCCCCAACATCAGACAGCAAGACCTTAAATCGAATTTCGGTCGAAGACCTCACACGCAAACCTATCGCTGGAAGTTACTGTAGCAATAAATTTAATGTCCAGGACCCAGTTAACACTACCCAATACGTATATACGCGTTCGAGGGATATCAGGGTACACTGGAAATTACAGGCGTTCTTGATTGCGTCCTTTAACAGACAATGAATTGCCTTTCATTAGAGATTGTTGATTAAATGCTGTGTTATTACTTGACATTATAAGTGTAGAGAGCGATGCGAAATATGGAAAAATTATGAATTATTTTATATTTAACAGAATTAGTGTATCTCATTTCGATATCCTTCGGAAAATCATGAAGGGTACAAATGAAGACAGATTTTTTTTGGCAATGAAATCTCGCTATGAAGTGGTCGGCTGCTTAAACGGACTTGCCTGTAGCTACTTTAAATTAAGGCCTCCAGCCAGGGTTTAAAAAACTTGAAAATAGAACGACTACTTGCTAAGGGCAACCTCTGTCGGGTACGGACCTCGCCTTATAGCTGGTAGAGAAAGCAAGGAACAGGCTGGATCGGAATGATTTAATAGCATTAGTATTTTTTCAAATTTACAAAAAAAAGTTTAAATGTACTATATGTGTTCAAAATGCATCTGAAACTTAGGTGTGTCATCTATTAATGGAACAAACTATTAGTGAGATTGTTACTTGTTAATATCACTGATGTGTGTTGTTTTATTTATTCACACTTTGTGAGAGGATTTAAAAAGAGTGTGTTAAAACGGTCTTCAAAGTTACAGACTTACGCTATAATTATGAATGTCTTCTAGTAAATATTTTTGTCATTCTGTTAAAAGTGTACTATAAAAATAATGGGAGGAGACGACAAAATTCTTTAATGGATCTTAAATAATTCTGTCACGAGGAACTGTTGAATAAGTGCACCGAAGGGGCCAATTTACGTTAATTAAACTTCAGATGGCTACTTCCTCAAGGACTTTTAATTCCAACATCATGACGATAAATTTCTAATACCAATGTTAAAATTGCTTCACATAAAGGGCCTCACTGGGTTTCTATATGAAATCTGCACTGGCGTCTTTTTAGGGTTCCGTTGCCAAATGGCAAAAAACGGAACCCTTATAGATTCGTCATGTCTGTCTGTCTGTCTGTCTGTCTGTCTGTCTGTCTGTCTGTCTGTCTGTCTGTCCGTCCGTATGTCACAGCCATTTTATTCCGAAACTATAAGAGCTATGCTGTTGAAACTTGGTAAGTAGGTGTATTCTGTGAACCGCATTAAGATTTTCACACTAAAATAGAAAAAAAACAATAAATTTTGGGGTTCCCCATACATAGAACTGAAACTCAAAAATGTTTTTTTTTCATCAAACCCATACGTGTGGGGTATCTATGAATAGGTCTTCAAAAATGGTAATGAGGTTTCTATTATCATTTTTTTCTAAACTGAATAGTTTGCGCGAGAGACACTTCCAAAGTGGTAAAATGTGTGTCCCCCCCCCCGTAACTTCTAAAATAAGAGAATGACAAAACTAAAAAAAATATATGATGTACATTACCATGCAAACTACCAACGAAAATTGGTTTGAACGAGATCGAGTGAGTAGTTTTTTTTTAAAACGTCATAAATCGTAAACCGCAATTTACCTTACATTCAATCAACTGAAATATAAAAATTAAAAAATATATATATTTTTAAACCGAAAATACCTACAGGTTTGTACGGAACCCTCGGTGCGCGAGTCCGACTCGCACTTGGCCGGTTTTTTGCCTTTGGTGCTAGTTGTTGAAAAAAATTTGGGCCAATTATCAAACCCCTAGCTTCTTTAGTTTTTGAAAAATAAGGGTTGCAACCTCAAATTTTAATATTTTTTTTCTACGAAACTACAATAAATTTTAAAATGAAACCAACACGACATGATAGCTACTTAATAGATTTACATTCCACATTTTTCTCATGATTTTTCAACCACCTATATGGCAGAACCAAATGTGTTTTAAAAATTAAGGGTGGATTTTCGTGGCCATTTTTCGAGGTACACTGACAAAATAAATTACATAAATTACGTATGTATCCAACTATAATACGTAACAATCACAGAGATGTGTCATGGGTGGAACATATTCAAAACGATAGAAGTTTTCAATAAGGTACACACGGCTACTGGTCAAGCTGTAAATTTCCAGTTTTAGCTGACCAATGTCAAAAAAGACGCCAGTGCAGATTTCATATGGAAACCCGGTGAGGCCCTTTGTTACAAGTGACTCATCATCACCTGCCTAGCCTTTTCCCAACTATGTTGGAGTCGGCTTCCATTGTCACCGGACGCAACTGAATACCCTTGTTTTACTTGAAGCGACTGCCGATCGGACCCCTACAACCCAGTTCCTGTATAACACCATACCCCTTGGTAAGAGTGGTTGTCAGTCTGTCAAAGGTCCAAGGATGACAGCCGGGGCCAACGGCTTAACGTGCTTTCCGAGGCACGGAGGGGTATGTAAAGATGGTTGCCCATCCAAAAAACCAACCAAATGTAACAAATGATTTAAGTGTGAATTTCCGGAAATGTTATTAATCACACCTTATAATTCGGAGATTGTTTGTAAGTATTATAACTGGAGTGAATTCCTTCAAGCCTTCCTTCCTAGGCAACGGACTACATTATTATTTCTTTAATTAACTTCACTAAATTTATTGTTTTTTCTTCGTAAGTTTTATTTAATTTGGCCATGGTAAAATCTCTAAAGATTTACCAAGCAACTAGTTTAATACGTTGTAAATATTCTAGTTACGCGGAAAACTGCTTGCACGATGCAGAATTTTGCATGACGTCAGTGTGATGCGTAGTAGGTACGCTCGTGGCTGTGTAGATGCCGCTACTGCTCTACCAAATTATTCAACTGTTACCAAGTCATTTAAAATTTCCCCGTTATTTAATAAAATCATGAATATGTGAGTGCCACAAAGAAAAGTAATTAAAGCCCAATAACTCCCATTTCCCCACATTATATCGTACATCCGTTAATTCTTTGTATCGTGTTGTACGAAAAGTTCAATTTAATTAAATTTGCCACCAAACAAAGGGTGTTGGGCACAAAAAGGGCTGTCACACACACAACAGGATGTGACGTCCCGTGCAAAGGGCGACCGCCTACGCTTGTATGAATTAAAATATTTAACATTTGTTCAGTGTTGGTTCTTTAAACATCAGTTACACGCCATTATAGTGAGGAAATACTGAAAGGTGAAAATAATACAAATATGAGGAATTAACCCTTTTCTTCCAGTCTAGTTATCACCTAAAAAAGTCACCTAAAAAATGTAACAAACTTGGCGGTTGAAGTTTAATTTGTAATGAGCTTATTGCTTGCAGTTCATAAAAATCTAGTATTGTAGGGAGAATACGTACCTACATACAAAGTGGAAATGTGAAGATGTCAAAAATTACACATAATTATCTGCCTGCTTTTCCTAACTATGTTGAGGTCAGCTTCTAGCCTAACCGAATGTAGCTTAACGAATATTAGCATTATATATTGAGAGACTACCTATCTAGTTTCCACAACCCAGTTATTGGTTAATACGATCCCCCTCGATAAGACTGGTTGTCAGAGTTTCGGGTTCCTGATAACCCGTAACGACTGTTTAAGATCCCCGAATGACAACCGGTACCAACGGCTTAACGTGCTTTTCGACGCATGGTGGGATGGGTATGTAAAAATAGTCGCTCATCTAAAAACCAACCGCGGCAAGCGTAGCTTAACCTGATCGATAGTACCGTCCGGTTGTTATTACTTACCCAGGGGCTCCTCAGGAATATCAAGATTTACACATATAGCTTAGGTAATGCAAAGTTTGAAAAAGAAGAAACTTGAATATTACAAGAACTTTTTTCACTTTTTATGATTCCTTGTTTAATAATTTAAGGTTCTCTAAACTATACGTAAATATATTATCAAGATTGTTATTCATCTAGTTCACGTGAATTTCGTAAAAAAAAGCTAATTAATTTCTTGAAACTACTTTGCTATCTATTTTTTTTTTATCACGAATCACTTTTTGCTAATTTTAATTTATTTTAAGTGCTATCAGAATCTTAATTAAGGGCATAGATATTAAATTATAATTTCGACAGGCCTGTTGGTCTAGTGGTTAGTGACCCTGACTGCTATGCCGGAGGTTGTGGGTTCGATTCCCACCCAGGACAAATGTTTGTGTGATGAGCACGATCATTTGTTCTGTGTCTGGGCGTAATTTATCTATAATATGTATGTATTTACAAATATATAAGTATGTTTATCAGTTGTCTAGTACCCATAACACAAGCTCTGCTTAGCTTGGGACTAGATGGCGTTGTGTGATAGTTGTGGAAAAAAAAAAAAAAAAAAAAAAATAAAAAAAAAAAAAAAAAAAAAAAAAAAAATATTTCTTGTACTTGAAGTATTGAAGTGTTGTTTTTCAAAATTGGATATAATGTCTAAACTATATTGAAAAGCTCAATTCTAATTAAAAGAATCAAAGAGCTTTTAAAAGTATTTAAAAAATTGCGACGAGTGAGGATGAGGGTAGATGCACAGAATCAACAATTTACTAATTAAGCTCAGCAAACGGTATTTCAATTTCACGCCAATTGCCTGATCAAAGGTTCATATACCCTGATTAATCATTATTATGAACCATGCAGGTTTATTGGTTAGTAATAATTTATTAAGTGATTGTGCATTGTGGTCTGGATGTAAAATATTTATATTGATTTGATATTATCTGCTCTAAAATAGTACAATTTGAATTATAAATTTCAATACGAGTTTCATCATCATTAGCAGCAGCCTATAATCTATACTTATTTTATTATAATATTATAAAGCTGAAGAGTTTGTTTGTTTGTTTGATTGAACGCGCTAATCTCAGGAACTACCGGTTCGAATTCAAAAAATATTTTTGTGTTGGGTAGCTCATTTATCAAGAAAGGCTATAGGTTATATAACATCACGCTTCAATCAAGAGGAGCGGAGCATCAACGAAAAATGGATGAAAACTGGCAGGTAATTCGATGCGACGGGAAGGGTCAGGGGAGCAAACATTTTGACGCGGACGAAGTCGCGGGCAGAAGCTAGTCCTAAATATAGTTCTTGAATACAATACCATAGCATCATCATGTTATAACACTTTGTCTACATAATAATTATGCCTAACGATTGTTATACCAGTATGATACACGGCAAATCTAAGAAGTTAATATTACCAAAAAGTTTCCATTAATAAGTTTTTTTCTAATGGAACGCTTCTATAAAAACACACTTCTATAAAAACGGTTTTTATAGCAATAAAAAAATATTTCTCACTCTATTAACTTTGTCTTTTATTTAGTAGGTTCAATCCCAATGAAAGAGTAGATAAAGAAGTGTGTAAAACTGCACACAACTAGTTATTAAAATAATCGTATGGAACTATAAAATTTCTTTTAAGCAAATGTACTCGACTCGCAAAGATGAACGAAAAATTCACGATTTTTTTTTTATTATTGTTTATAAATCATTAATCTCCTTGACTTCATGGCCTCTTGACATAATAATTAAGCTTTTTTACAACTTTTGTTTAATAGATTTAAATTATTTGTAATTATAATGATTTTAATGTATTGTTTACTCATAATTTTACAAACTATATTTGTACGCTGGAAACGGCAGAATATTATGATCGTAATACATAATACACATAACAGCTGTGTACAACATTCTGACAAATAAATGTTTTATTTCTTTCTTTCTCCTCAAAACCACAACTACAACTCAGTTTTTAAACACACACTCGTGGGTTAATATTTAGTTATATCCAGTTACGTACACTACCATTATTTGTTACTATAATTGAGACACCCGTTTAATAAACGAATTTTCATTCATAGTTATGAGGCATTAGCGTTAATTTACACGTTATCATAAAATCTGGCAACAAGCCCATTATTAATCCGGATAAGAAGGATATTAGTTTGCCAATACTTCATACTATTAGTAGGTACTAAGAACTAGGTTATTAGCAATGCATAGTAAGTTCAAGTATTCGTGTTTCTCAAACAATTGAAAGCTATTGGTGCAGAGACCTACTTGTACAATAGATGGCGACCGCAAACTGTAGTGTAGGACGTCCTTCAGTCAGAATAGATGTTCTGAGTGTATAATGAAAATACCTGGGCTCGGTGTGTTGGCAAAGTGGAGCAAGCTCAGTCTCAACTTAAGATGGTTTTAAGCCTAGTAAAGGATTTATACAACGTGTAACATAATTAATGCCAGACGTAATACACCCCAATCAGAGTAGTGAGTTAAATGCATAATACTATGATCAAAATTTCTTTTTAAGTTTACTGATATCATTATTTTTTAACTTTTTAAATGTGGTAGATACTCCGCACTAATCTAATCGCGTTATTCGTTCATTTGTCGCGGAAATACGTAATGCAAATTTAAGACTTATATGGTTTTCACATAGACCCCATTGTCCAAATGGAACCAAATTAAATTGGGACCATTCGGGAAGCACCAGCTTTCAAATAAAAAAAGAATCATCAAAACCGGTTCACCCAGTCAAAAGATATGAGGTAACAAACATAAAAAAAATATTTAAAAAAATACAGTCGAATTGATAACCTCCTCCTTTTTTTGAAGTCGGTTAAAAAATTGCATTACTTTTGCAGTTAAAAGTCTTATTGCCTAGAAATAAGATTAAAATTTTCTTTGGCTCAATCAAAAGGCAGGTATGGTATGGTAAGTGCAGGCTACACTGTCCCACTAAAAATCTTCAAAAGTAAAATACCCTAGCTTCTGCTCGCGACTTCGCCCGCGTCAAATTTTTGCTCCCCTGACCCTTCCCGTCGCTTCGAATTGCCTGCCAGTTTTCGTACATTTTTCATTGCTGCTCCGCTCCTTTTAATCGTAGCGTGATGTTATATAGCCTATAGCCTTCTTCAATAAATAGGCTATATACCTAACACAGATATAATTTTTCAATTCAGACCAGTAGTAGTTCCTGAGATTAACGCGTTCAAACAAACAAACTTATCAGCTTTATAATATTAGTATAGATCGGTACCATTATATATAGTAATTATGACATTGTTTATGCTTCTTTTAATAATAGTGTCAGACGTCTGCGATTAATCTAACATGGGCGATCGATCGTGAAGCTTCGCTTGCCGCGGTTAGGCCATGAATGGGTGGTCATCTTTATATACCAAGACCTCTTCATGCCTTGAAAAGCACGTTAAGTCGTTACTCCTGGGTCATCCATGGATTTCTGACAGTCAGAAACCTGAAAGTCAGACTACTAGTCTTACCAAGTGGTATTGTGATAACCAGTAACTGGGTTGTGGTGGTCAGATAGGCAGTAGCTCTATGTCCTTACTGGCATTCAGTTGCATCCGGTTTGACTGAAAGGCGACACCAACATAGTACGAGATCTAAAAACTATTTCCCTTTTCAAATCTCGAGTAAAAGAGCATTACCTTTCCTCATAATTGTGTGTATTTACATATAGATATTTATGTTTATTTTAGCTTTATGTATTTATTTAAGTATATGTTAATTTCTTGCATTATATATGTATAGGTATATTTTAGTTTAAGACTTCACATATTCATATCTTCTCTTCTTGTTTTCACACACTATTGTCTACATTTCTTTTTCATTTCTCCTTTCGCAGGTCTGCTGGAAGAAATTTCTTAAGAAATAAGCAGTACCTTTGTACTCAGTTGTATTAATATGCCTTATCACTCTGTTTTTTACTGTGTGTACATAAATAATAAAATAAATAAATAAAATAGTTGGGAAAAGGGTAGGCATATGATGATGTAATTCTTCAAAATATTAGCACAGTCAAACTATTTACAGAGTAAATATAATATATACGAGTGACAAAGTTTTTCATTCCCTGTTCTGAGTGTACGTTTGCATAACTAAATAAAGCTTAAGTTAGATAAACATAGTATGTTAATTCGGCTTAACACGACGTGTATCTGAATCTATTAAATAGAAACGGAATTGTGTGTTCGGGAGTATAGAAATTGGGAATGGGATATTTTGATGTATGTGCAAAATATTTTGATTCCAATAGCAGTTTTGGGTCGTGACGTTGCATAAATCCTATATGTCTAATGTACATTAGAGCCACTCAGGGACCAGGTTCAAATAATCCATGCTATGTGTGAGATTTGATTTAGGTTAAGCAAATATTTTCAATGGTAACTTCTACTATGTTTTGCTGCTAGTTCTTTTTATGTAATAATTATCTACCAAATCAAATCTTAGTTTAAGACTATTTAGTTGTGGAGATTTTTACAAACAACTAGCTGTGCCTGGCTTTGCCCGCGTCTCGATCAGTATCCGGAGTTGATGTTATAAGGAGTTACTTCCCGTGTAGGAAAGTGAAAGTCTCGTCAAAATAAATCTAGCCGATCCAGGAAATAGCCGGAATAAAGAGACAGACAATGATTGTAAAAATGTTTTTTTTTTGCCTCTTCTTCTCTACTTGTACTTTTTGATACTTCAATTTTATTTGTATGTATTTATTGTATTTTTCTGTGTATATAGATAGATGTACAATGTGTCTTAGTATCTTAGAATAATCAAACACACCGTTATCTGATCCCAAATTATGTAAAGCCTGTACTATGGCGACCAGACAACTGATAAGTATACTTATATATTTTTAAATACATACATATTACAGATAAATTACACCCAGACACAACAAATGATTGTGCTCATCACACAAAGATTTGTCTTGGGTAGGAATCAAACCCACGACCTCAGTCTTGGCAGTCAGGGTCACTAACCACTAGACTCTCAGGCCAGTGATACATAATATACAATATACATACATTCTGATAAAAGCATTTTACAACTAACTTGAAAGATATAAAATAACTATCCTGTTCGTGGTCGTCAAAAGTCTATAGCAAAGGTCTAATGCATTTTTAATCACTTTGTCAATGGCAGTACAAAGTTACACATTAGTTTCATCAAAGAACGAAAACAGAAAATCGATTGCGTCAAAAATATCGAAGCACATAACTGAATAACTCCTTTACTTTACAGTCATAAAATGAGACGGTAAATCAGTGACAAAAAGTCACAAAATTGTATAATAACTCCTTGTTACCTCTTTATGCAGGAGTCGCACGTGAAAACTGGCGACGTCACTGACAGGCTCCCCGGCTTCTGTGACGTAATAGACGAGCAGCGAACTGACGGGCGCCATATCTGCTGTCACCGGGAACCTAGAAAAGAACAGTTTTTTAGAACTAGGTCATTTTGTTTCGTGTAGTGCCAGACGTAAAAAATAGCACTATCCTAATTCTTTCCGTGGGTGTCGTAAGAGACGAAGTAAGGTATTTACTAGAGAATGGGCAACTGTCTCTCATTCATGATTTTACCACCATACTGCTGCATACTGATTATGGAAACCCCCCTCCCCCCTTAAATTGGGGGAGGCCTGTGTCCAGCAGTGGACGTCTTTCGGCTGAAATTATGAATGAACGAGGGCATTTTATATTGGGATACTCAAAAACAGTAGTGGATTGGTTAGGTGAGCGAAAATGTTTTGTTAACATCAATAAAGACGACAATAGAAAAAAATAGAATTTGATACAACGGAAAAAAGCGTACACTGTCATTATTTTTTCCCATTGGAATAATGATTGCAAGCCTAATGTATACGGTGCGATTTAATTGCTTAATTTTAATCTAAAAACTATAACAACCAATACACAATTTGCTACAGAGCAGCGGAAAGATTTGATATGAGTACCTACACAGTTTATTAGTTTTCCCCGATTATGGCGAAGCAAAAAAAAAGGGTTATAATTTTACCGGTATGTGTGTATGTAGGTACGTAGGTACATATGTACATATCTAACCTAACAAAACAAAAAGTTCTAACAGTGTAAGCAATCATTAGTTTTGGGGCAAAGTAGCATAAGGCTTTAAGATGAAAATATTTTCCTGTTTTTAACTTTTAGAGGGTGTTTGTTCAGTAGGTTTTTTCTTTAATATCCCTTTTGTATACTTTGAAATAATGTTAATATAAACCTGATTTACAAGGTTCGATTTATTTGTCAGTTTCATAAGTCGCAACAACAATAAGTTAGACCGTGTGAACATGGTTTAGAAGCATTTCAGCATTTCTAGAAAACTAGAAAGACCCCCTGAAAGGGCACACCCTGTGGGTTACGGACCTCGGCTTGGGGCATCGCTAGTGGAGAGCAGCAAGGGAAGAGCTGGATCTGAATGATCAGAAATCACTGTGAAGTATTGAATCATTTTATTTGTACTTTGCACCGTACTCGTACTATAAGAACTATGTACTAAAAGTTATGGCCAGAAACTTAATGTCTGCTGAAACAACTTCTCACGTTACCAGCAAAGTAGACACTAAATCACACTTGCCACGTTGAAGTAAAAAACATTGAAAATTCAACATTGAAACAGTTTCTGGGTCAATAAAGCACACCTGCGTGTAATATATCATTGCTCCTACGGCTTTGCAGGAAAATCTTATGATTGTTTTTGCTCGGGATTTCTTCCGGAAAACGCTATTTGTGCGATATTTGTATGTTGGTAAGTAATTTAGTTTCTTTTCTACCCTAAAGGCTTCACCTTAGTAATAGTCGGTTTTCGTTACCATGGCAACGGCTGAGTAATTCCTTATACTCTGTTAAAGTGTTACCTATATTTCTTTTCTTTGGTTTCTTTGTCGTTTATTCACACAATTGCTTTTTGTTGTGCTTAAATAAAATTGGTGTTGTTATTACTATGTTAAACCATTTTGAAAAAGTGTTACATAAATTGTGGTTGTTCGATTAATAAAATATTGTACGTACTTTCGGCGCAGATGGGAGTTTAAAATATGGTGGAGCATAAATATGAGTTAAAATGGCAATATTTAAAAAGAGCTGCTGCTAGCTAGTTTTAAAATGCAGCTAGAATAACGGGTGGTACATATGATTTATAGTATGTTTATTTTATGTCATAAAATAAACGATTTAGAAATAAAAGCTAGTTGAACTATATTCCGATCATCTTTATCTGCCTAGTCTTTTCCCCACTAGCTGGGAGTCAGCTTCCGATCTAACCGAATGCAGCTGAATACCAGTATTTTACATGGAGCGATTGCTTATCTGACCTCCACAACCCATTACTGGGTATACGACACCCCTTTGTAAGACTGGTTGTCAGACTTACAGGCTTCTAACGACCTGTAATGACTGTCAGAGATCCACAAATGACAGCTGAGACCAAGGGCTTCACTTGCTTTACGAGTAAAGATGGTCGCCCATCCACGACCCGACCGCGACAAGCGTAGCTTCACCTAATCGATAGGTCCGTGCGGCTGTTATTAATTAGCCAGAAGCCCCTCCTACGATTTTCTGATAAATGTAAAGAAAGAGCAAACCAAAATCGAAGTTGTTTTATGAAAAAACAAAACAGCATTTAGGAATAAATACGAACTTGATCAGAACTCACGATCAAATAAGGCAGCAGAAAGCGAAAAGCAGAACTAAAAATTCCCCTGACGTTTTTATCGACTCCGGAGCGGTTATGTAAACGAAACAAATGCCGGCTACGTGTACTCTGGCCTGGCTATAAACGAAAGGCGAACGAAAGGCCGTTGTTTCCACGATCTTACTTGTCAGACCCAACACACACAAATCAAAAATTTCTGCCGACAATACCAATATTTGTCGCGATAAATCTTAGCCTGTTTTTCCCAACACTAGAATGTTCGAGTATTCGATTGTTTGGTCCGCGGGATGTTTATTGGTCGATTGGTTTTATGCGATGTCCATTTATAACATTGGTAGTTGACCTAAAAGCATTTAGTGCTAAGACTAACGAATTTATGGGTTTATGTCGTGATGTCTAGACCCGTTGTGGGCTACGTTTATTACCCTTTGTCTGTACAAGATCTTTGTGTTGGATTTAGATGATATTTCTTTTATAGAGACAAGGTATAAGATTTTTGCTCCCAAAAAAAAAAAACGACCCATCGTTTACTACTTTGGGAATAATTGACGATTGATTTAATTTGTGTTTGAAATGTGAGTAAAACCTTAAGCGGTTTGGCGTTGAAAATCTCGAGTTTCAATCGGCCATGGGGTTACTTAGTTTTTCGAGACATTGCCAAGCGGTCGACTCTTCACAACGTAGCAATCCTGCCAGCCATTTGAGCACTTTTCCTAGTCAAAACGTTGTGGACGAATTTGTATATTTATACTGTTATCAGCTTTCAAATTATATAAATATTTTAAGATAATTAAATTAGTTGCTCTTTTAAACTACGCAATGGATTTTTCAAGATCATTTAGAAAATTAATTCCGGAAGGTTTATGTAACATTGCCCACAGATATGCACTACCGTGGTTAAAAGTACCTTATGTGTTCATTTAGCATAATTCGCATATATTAGCATAAATATTATAAATGCAAAAGTAACTCTGTCTGTCTGTTTCTCGCTTTCCTGCTACAACTACTGAACCGATTTAAATGAAATTTGGTACACAGATAGTTTAGAGCCTGAGAAAGGACATAGGCTACTTTTTATCCCGGTAGTACGTTTCCGCTGGATATTTTCTGACCTCCACGCGGGCGAAGCCGCTGGCAAAAGCTAGTTTAGCATATATGTCTACTAAAGTTTATTTAAACCTGTGTGGCCGTTTTTGAGCCAATTCTGAACATATGTACACCCAAACAAACTGACAAAACATTTTTGTTAGTGTTTTGTTACGATGTACCTATAGAAGATCGTAGATTTATTAATCGAGATTTTAATTAGGTGTTCCTTTTAATTAATCGCACAAAGTAATTCATTTGTTTTCGTCCCGAAGTCAAAGTGCATAACGACAGGAATAATGTTTCTGTACACAATATACGTGACGGACAGTTAAAGCCTTTGTTTTTTTCAATACGTGAACAAACGAACAATTTGCTGTTATAAATTGCTTTTGATACCCTTTGATCCGAACATTTTCTTTCAATTTATTTGGAAACTCGATTCAGTCCCGTACATGTATTAAATTTTAAATTGGTAGTAAACTGAGTGAATCAATTCTAGACATGACGTGTGCGCATTTATTTACACGAGTTGATTTCGTCGTTCGTTGCATTAATCGTGTGTACATTACAGTAATTTTCTACTCTAATGACAGGGTGTCAAAATGATTATTGATCAACTCCTCAAAGTTTTACTCAAAACTAATTCAATATTAAAACAGGTAGGTAGAGCAGTGGTGGCCCAGTGGTATCGACTCCGACTTAGTAGTCGACGTAGTAAGTCGTGGGTTCGAACTCAGGCATGCTATTTACGTTTTGTAAATAATTTCACGACAACTGCTCTTAAAACGGTGAAGCAGTGGTCTCGAACGTCATAGAGCGAGATCGGTAGAATTGCCAATTATAAAAACTTTTTTACAAAAAAAAACAACCGACTTCCTTAAAAACACTACAAAGTGAAAAATAACTTTAATTTCGGAAGTCGGTGTCTTAGGATTTTTATTTGAGGTTTTTGCCACCGACTTCCAAAATTAAAGTTATTTTTCACTTTGTAGTGTTTTTAACCGAAGTTTTTTTTTTAAGGAAGTCGGTTGTTTTTTTTTTTGTAAAAAAGTTTTTATTTTAAAATTTTTAGTTATAGTATCTACCTCGCACTAATTCCAAACAAACAATGCATATTTATGCGATAGCAGAAATCGCGGTTGATTTGCTGTCATTTTTTAAAGAGTTCCGGTGTCTGTCTCCGGAAGTCACCATCAGATCTATATGAAACTTATATGGGACCATTTCGGAATAAGTCCCTTTCGAACAAAAAAAGAATTTTGCAAATCCATTCATATATGACGGAGTTATGGCCGAACATACATAAAAAAAAAAAAAATATATACATCCGAATTGATAACCTCCTCCTTTTTGAAGTCGGTTAAAAACGGTATATTTGTACCCAAAATCGGTAAATGACATTTCCATGTATACTGTGAAATCGTAGAATATTCGTTATATTTCGGTATTTCGGTAGAACAGAGCCAATGGTCTCGAACCTACCGAAAAATCGGTAGGTTCGAGACCACTGCGGTGAAGAAGAACATCGTGAGGAAACCGGCATGTCCCAGAACCAAAAATTCGAATACATATGACATATACCAGCCCGCACAGGGCCCGTGTGGTAGCTTATGGCCCAATCCCTCTCACCGAGAGGAGGCTTGTGTCCCAAAAGTGGGATAAAAAGGCTGATTATGATGTATGATGAATTCATTATTACTGTCCTCATCCAACTAAAAATCCTCCGTTCTTGTAACAGCTAATTAACACCAACAATGTATCTTTTATTTCTGAATCCAAGCAACGAAAATCTTGACACACCTCAGTCTTGTCATGTCAAGCAAGGATAACGGAGCCCAGAATTTGGCTCATCCCATATAGGGACAGATATTGCAGATAAGAGTACAACATTTAGCATTACCTAACATTATTACGATGTCGAGAACCCGTTTATAGTCGGTACCTCCTATAAATGTCGTAACTTCATCATATCAGAATTATAAAGACAGATAACGTCAGAGCTTAGTGACCCTATTAATTTTACTGGGTGATATAAATCATGTAATAAATCTTTCAGGAATTCTTGTACTTGGATTAGGAAGGTCTTTTTTCTTGGAAACCTGTTATCTGTAACAATGTTCTTCCAATTTCTTTTCACAAACAGATTACGATAAAAATACACCTAAATAACCTTTGACTACACTGCTTTGTTACACTTCGTAGGCTTTTGAGATTCTAATTGTAAGATCTAAAATAGTAATTATTGTAATTATTGCCTGAGATGATGCACAATTTAAGACTTTAAAACGCATGAGTTGTAGAAAAACTTGGCCCGAGAATAGACCCTTGCAAGAAACCTTTATATTATCAGAAACTTCAATACAATACTATTCGTTTGTTTGTCAAAAGCTACAGAAAAATATTTTTGGTAAAACAATTTGTAGAAACACGCAGCTCATAAGCCTAAATGATTTTATTTGAGTACTAGCTGACCCGGCAAACGTTGTTTTGCCATATAAATAATTTCCTAGGCGGGGATAACTAATTAAATGACGATTGATCAGTTTTCGACCGGAGAGGAAAAATGATTAAATTACTAAAATGGCTATTAAAAAATAAGGGTTGATTGAAGAAAGGTGAAAATTGAGGATTGTATGTATTTTTGTATGTTGTATCATAAAAAAATAGAAATTTAAAATTTTGTCTAAAAAATAAAAAATTAAATTTAGGGGTGGACTACCCCTAACATTTAGGGGGATGAAAAATAGATGTTGGCCGATTCTCATAGATACCGGATAAGCACAAAAAATTTCATCAAAATCGGTCAAGCCGTTTCGGAGGAGTATGGCAACGAAAACTGTGACACGAGAATTTTATATATTAGATTATAAAAATTCTAATGTCTCCATTATATTTATGATAGTAGATTATGTACGCCATTCTTTTCTACGCTTTATCGCGTTTCCTTAGTAATGTAATACATGTTTATTCATTTGATGCTAATGTACTTTAATGTGTCCTGAATACTGTTGTATATTGAAATACATATTTCAAAGGATTTTCTTCTTTGTGTACTGATGTGTTTCTGAATTTAGAATCTGCTGGAAGCTTTTATTTTTGAGAATGTTTTGAACACCTGTTTTGAGTTAATTTCTTGAACATACCTTCAGTTTATTTATTTAATGCTAAATAAGGAGCTTCTTTGCAATTATCTTGTCTATTGTAAATATCAATTGTGTAGTATTTCGTGGTTTTCTGTTAATTGAATTGTTTCTTTAGGTAGGTAAGGTAGGGTCTTTATATAGAACACCACCAGTTACGAACCTTACATACTTAAAAAAAAAACTAGATACTTAATATACATCTTTAAGGTGGTTTCCCTAACCTAAAGCGTTCTATTAATTCGATTTTGAGCGTCTTATATTTATACAAACAATCGCGTCAATCGCACACTTGCGCGATGATTGTTTTGGTTATCACGCAGGGTGGGTCGTTGTAAAATAAACTACTGTTTGAATCACAAGAAATGAATCAGCTATATTTTTATTATGTTAAGTATAAAACCTATGTGTTATCAAGGAATGGAGTCCCACGAAGAGCAAATACTGATATCAATTTAGAAACCACTTGTATGTAAAACTTAAACAATCAAGTTTGTCACAGCAAGATGACATTATTCAATGTTCGGGACTCATCGGAACTTATGCTATTACCGCCGGTTACGGGCCACCGCGTCCGTTTAACTTAAATTAATTTTAAACTTGTAACCCTTCATCAGCTCGTAAACAAGCATTGATGTTGTATATATATGCATTTAATCACGTATTTATTCGTAGTAAAACCGGTTATTCCGTGTGGTGCTGGACGTATAATAATATCACCATCTCATTTCTTCCTGTAGGTATAGTAAAGGTGACTGAGCGACTTCCTAGAGAATGGGCAGCAGGGTTCTCTATGCATTTTACCACCATACTGAGATCGCCAACCCGCCTGCCAAGCGTGTCAATTATGGTAAACCCCGCCATTTCTTGGGCTAAACGTGGGTTAGCAAACGGTACATAAGCTGAAGCATAATCAGGCTATAACGTTCCCACTGCTGGGATTACAGATCTCCTCTCTGTGAGAGGGAATGGGTAAAATCAACTACGCAAGTCCAGTGCGGGTTGGCGGATGTCACTTGTGTTCGAATTTTTGGTCCTAGGACATTCCGGTTTCCACACAATGTTTTTCTTCACCGTTTTGAGAGCAGTGGTGATGAAATTTATACTTTATAATATTATAAAGCTGAAGAGTTTGTTTGTTTGTTTGATTGAACGCGCTAATCTCAGGAAATACTGATCCGAATTGAAAAATTCTTTTTGTGTTGGGTAGCCTATTTATCGAAAAAGGCTATAAGCTATATAACATCACGCTACAACTAAGAGGAGCGGAGCAGTAATGAAAAATGTTGCAAAAACGGGGAAAATTTATTCCTTTTGACAGTTTCCTTTGCGTGCGCTGCGTAAACGGTTAAAGTAATGCAAAAATCATGTATGACAGAATTGTTCCTCTTAAAAAGTTCTAAAAAAAAAGTCCGCGAGAGCATATGTCTATCTTTTAAGGTTGACTCACTATAACTCAAAAGGAGCGAGCAGCAACGAAAAATGGACGAAAACTAGCAGGCAAATCGATGCGACGGGAAGGGTCAGGGGAGCAAAAATTTGACGCGGATGAAGTCGCAGGCAGAAGCTAGTTAAATATATATAAAAACGAATGTGTCTGCCCCGGTTCGAACTCAGGACCTACAACTCGTAAGTCAAGGCCGATACCACTGCTTTGCTGCTCTCTACTGTAGGTAAATCTCTGCCCAATGTTTCGGGGGGGGGGAGGGATGTTATGTTTTATATAAACATTACATGAAGTTGTGTCTTATACAGGAATTTATTTTTAACCAGAGAGCAATTTTTTTTTGTGGTTCAGTATCAGTAATAGAACACATTTCAACTATGATATTTCTTCAATACTTTTTTAAAAATTTTATCCAACCTTGTATCAGTAAAACGTGGACACTCTACATATTTCGAACCTAATATGATACGACAATAGGAATATCTCAATAACCGCAAGCCAGCGTAGGTACTTCGAACTTCTTAGAATTTTGACCGACCGAACAGCTAATACCTACCAGCCGTACCTACTTGTAGCTACGCTCGGTCGTTCACCTTAGCCAGCGCCGCGCGCTAGTTACCATAAAAACCAGTTTCAAAATAAACATCTTTCGTTAACGATAACTTAATTCGTATGTACTAAGATAAATTAAAATGAAAATTGCATGGTTATTATAACTCGTTTAAGTTTAATTTGTTAAAATTTGCGCACTGGTTAAAAACGTATCCTGTATAATCTGCTTCCTCTATAAAGATGTGTAGATGAATAAATGCACTCTGTTAGATTCACAACTTCCAGTTCATCACCAAGAGTATAATATGTGTGCGCAAATAGTTTCCGCTGAGATATTATAACGTTCAAGTGAATTTCGACTTACAGTTACTTAGAAAAGCATCACTCTTTTAGCAATTACTTCAATTTTAAAATGACATTAGATACTCCTCATTTAAGGTTCTTTAAAAAATAACACATTCATTGTATTTTCAAAAACCAATTCTGTTTTTGCATAAATAAACCAACACATACGTTCTTTATTAAAACATACATCATTCAAGATACGATGTATAGCGGGTGCTATACATCACCTAAACTGTCAGCCAGTTGTATTATTACTGCATTTTTATCTGATCTACTCTGTGGAATTGGAGTTTTTTGGGTTAAACAAACAATGTTTTGCTGTAATGGAGTTGGAAAGCTGAAGTTTTTATGAGTGTGATGTATTCTAAGGTCTGAATGTTTTTTATTGTTGTGAATTAATTGTCATTTGTTAATGTCTACATTTCTTTTTCATTACTCCTTTCGTAGATATATTGAAAAAAAATTCTTAATAAATAAGTCGTACTTCATTACTCAAAAAAGAAAAATATGATGTATTCTATTGTACGCACGTACCTATATATAATAATAATTTAAAAAAAATGTAGGTTCAACCGTTCGTAGGTTCCTGTCCGCCACTTTATATATTTTTTCACAGATACCATTTTATTTTTCTGAATTAAAAGTAGCCTATGGATACTCCTAGCTCGCCGCCAGGTAAGGACCAGGAACTTGTCGACGGCGCGTAGTGTTCCACACCCGCCTCAAAGAGATGTCAGCAAACTGAAGGGGTCTGCTAGGACCGATGCCTGCCAGGGTTACGAGATTTGTTCGAAAGAGATACCGTGGCCCTAGCATATGAGCAACTGAAGGAACACGGATAGGTTTTAGTCAGTAAAAGTCTGACACGCTCTCCCACTCCGCCCAGAGCGGCAGACGTCATTTGATGATTTCCCTCCCAAAAAAAAAGCCTATGTAATCAACTAATCATCCATTAAAAAACCATCAGCAATTTACTAGCAAAAATCGGCCCAGTTGTTTCGGAGATTAGCAGGAACAAGCAAACAGACAGACAAAATGTGTTGTGTATACTTTCATTGGAATTAAGTAGAAAGCTGTTATTTTGACACGAAAAACCGATACTTCACTTTTATTTATAGGTGTAAATCATAGTGCAGGTCGATAATTCATTAATATAAAAGAATTATTTGAAAAAAGTCGAAAGTTTCATTCTCTACGGTTTCAAATTGCATTGTCGTTGTGTATTTTTATAGTTATTTACCAATTGATTTACAGAATTTACTCGTGGAAGTGTGAAAGAGAAAGAGAAAAACGAAAAAGGCCAACATTTAAATTACTCGTATACCTATGAATTTCTAGCGGTAGTAAATAAAACTAGGTCATAGTAACGAATTCCACACATCTACGTTATAATTTAGACGTTACTCTGAGCATCGCAGTTTCTGAATCCAGCCCAAGCTTTTAAACTGATTGGTAGTTCCTAAAGCATCGTAGAGAAAATATCTATTTTCTCGTCGTGTAATTTTACGAGTGGTTTTCTAGGTCTACGTAGTTATGGCTTCTAAAATATCTCTCTGGAATTATATCCACTTCAATGTCGACTTTAATCTGACCTACTTTTTCATGATATTTTCACTAATGAATATTATCTTTACTAAAGCTGATCTTTTGGAAAATTCATTCGGAGAAGCTTATCATCTGCGTAGCCTTTTTCTATGTTGGTGTTGGCTTCCAGTCTAACCGGATGCAGCTGAGTACCAGTATTTTACATGGAGCGACTGCCTATCTGACCTCCATAACCCAGTTACTGGGTAATACGACACCCCTTGGTAAAACTGGTTGTCAGGCTTTCGGGCTTCTGACGACCCGTAACAACTGCCAAAGATCTACAAATGACAGCTGTGACCAATTGCTTAACGTGCTTTCCGAGGCACAGAGATATCTTTTTATGTAAAGGTGGTCTACAGAACAACTACGGCGAGCGTAACTTAACCTGTTCGGACGACCCTTGCGGCCGTTACTTCGTCGTCGTCGTTTCAGCCGTAAGACGTCCACTGCTGGACTTAGGCCTCCCCCAATTTGGGGGGCCTTTGCCATAATCGCCACGCTTGGCAGGCGGGTTGGCGATCGCAGTATGGTGGTAAAATGCATAGAGAACGCTGCTGCCCATTCTCTAGTAAGTCCCTTAGTCGCCTTTTACGACACCCACGGGAAGAAATGGGGTGGTGTTATTCTTTACGTCCGGCACCACACGGTACAGCCGGTACGGCCGTTACTTACCCATAACTTATATATTTAGCAGCACGGCAGGCTCAAGAGGAGATGATGGGATAACTTGACTCGTTTCTAAAAGATTGGCAGAATACAATCATAAATAGGCATGAGTGAAAGAGAGAGGTAGACTATTACCCTGCAGTGGAATAAAAAGCTGATAATAATAATACGTTATAATTGCTTCTGTCTATGAGAAGTATCAGTGTTTAATATAGTTGTTTTGGCGACTTATTATTTTCATGTTAATTGTTATATTTTGATTTGATTTGATTTCTTCTTATTTATGTATTAATTAATTTAAATTGAGTGATGAGTGTTCTTTACCTGAAGTAAATGAATTCACATATTAAATCATCTCTTTTCATAAACAAAATCACCTAACCCAATTCTACCATCCAAAAACACTCCCCGTATTCTATTACAACGCAAACCAAATTCGCCACTAACCTAATACATCATCCACCGTATATAGTGTATAGGTTTTCAATTAATAAAGCTCCGTGTTGCGCTGCGACAACGCAACAATCAATGTCGTGTTCCTGGTATACGCTCGGATACGCAACATGTCGCTTAGAGTTCCGTTACAATTTGTAGTATTGCCGACAAATGATCTGTTGATGTTGTGAATGTGTGAATAGGTTTAGTTCGATATGAAGTAGTAGTGAAAGAATATGATATCCGAGACATAAGACAGAGTAGCTGGGACATGGGCGAGAGAACTGTAACCATGGAACAATTTCAGCGGTTTCAAATTTTTCGTCAAAGAAAATTTGCTGTTTCATACATTCTGAGAGCGTAGGCATTGCACTTTTCTATGAATCAGCAGATTTTTGTTTTTATAACTCACGAAAACTTTCAACACAAGGGCTATCAGAATCAGGCCGGGGCCTGGGCTGTCTATTTTGTCCTAGTGTTTCTCTATTATTTATAATTCATTGTTATAGATTTTTAATTATTGTTCCAGTCAACCATAGCACCTGCCATGTAATCTCTTCACCACCCTTGGTTGACTGGTAGAGAATGCCTAAGGCATTAAGTCCGGCTTTGTACCTTTTTTTGTGTGCGAGAAGTTTAAATAAATAAATCATGTCACTACAATATTGAATCCGTTATTACAGTTTGCGCGTCTGTATAAAACTGAAGCTAACCTTAATAGCTAACCTTTTACAATGTAATAAACATTGTAAAAGGTTAGCTATTAAAAGTCTGATCTATTAAGGTACTTTGCAACGTGAAACTGACAGAATAGACGAAGCCAGATGAAAAGAAAAAAAAAATAGATAAAAAACACGCTTCCTTATAAAACCAAACTAAAAATTAAAAAATAATGGGAAAAAGCGTGGGGTGCTTGATATCAATTAAAAATACCTCAAAAAGCACCCACCCCTGTATCCATTATTTTCTACTTTTCGTTTGGTTTTCTATGGAAGCGTGTTTTTTTTATTTTTTTAACTATTATTTATTTTCTATTTTTAGGCTGTTTCGAATTTTGTGACGTATGTCAGCGTAGTTTTCGAAGACAGTTTTTCGTGCTATATTGGTAACCCCAAGGATGGGCAACGATAATGGCACTTTATAAAATTATTGTATTGTCATCGGTTGTCATCTTGATAAGTAGGTTTGTCAAATTTCGAGTTAATCTGACGTTTTGAAGGGGGTCAAAATCATGTTCAAAGTTTCTGTTACATAGGTACATACTAACATACAAACATAAGTTTAAAGTTAATAAAAGCGTGTTAAAAAGGGTATCTATCGTCTTGTACTCTACATTTTTCGCTGTTTAACATAAAGAGCTAATTGGATGAATGAGAGCTAAACATTTTAGATTGACTTGAAGAGCTAATTAGTTTTCTCAATGCAAAATTCCAAATAGAAGCCCGAAGTTTGAAATTGAACTCTGGAAATTTGGCAAAATAATTATGAAGCATACCTACAGGCTGTATTTAGAACTATCAGAACAAGGTACTTGAATAATTATACTTTTTGCATGGCCTTGTCTAAACCTTGCTTAACTTATATTTTCTAATAAACAAATCCCTGGAAGCTACTTTAACTTTGACGCAAGGTTAATAACTTGTTACGAAATATTCAGGAGTTTCTTAGTTATGTTTATTTTTCAATTCTGCCGTACCTTTATTTTCTAAGCTGTAGTATTCATGATAATGATTGAATGAGACCAACACTAATATTGGACACGGTATTAAGAGCTTGTCAATCAAATATTTAAAACAAAATTGACTACCACCTTAATTTGTCCGTATAAATATTCAAAATATTCAGATTACTGAAATGCCTCAACCAACTTAGCCTACCGTAGTCCTCTGCTAGACAAAGGCCCTCCCAGGCTGTGCCACAACACCATGTCCTCCGCCTTCTACATCGAGTCTGTCTCAATCACATTATTGAGGTCATTGGTTGTTCTAGCTAGGTGGCGTCCCACTTTACGCTTGCCAATACCCGGTCTGCACTCCAGGACTTGACTTCTCCTCCATCCATGGGTCCTTCGACAAACGTGGCCAGCCTAGTGCCATGTCAACTTGTTAGTAACTCTAGTTTCTTTTCGCATGACTTTGTTTCTGATTTTATCCTTCATAGAAACTCTGGGTATAGGGTACTGACATTAAATCCGTGGATCAGCTCATTTGTCAGCGTTCACGTTTGTTATAACTGCTGATAAGCACTCACATGACTCTACAGTTAGGGATATTATTTGTTAAACACTCAAAGTGGCATACTACGTACATTTCACATTCAACCCTATAAGAAAAAATGCTATTGTTGTAGTTTTAGAGAGTGGGCCATAATCCACGACGTGGGCCCAAAGCGAGTTAATAGCTGCTACCTGTCTTTAAATGGTTGGACAAAGCTACTTATCAAGCCAATTTGGTTAAACCTCACGGTCCAAACCGGGTACACGTCATACTAAATGTAAGTACCTACAAAAAGCAAAAATAATAGTCTAATCTATAATTTCCCTCTGTTTGGACACAGGCCTCCTCTCGTTGATAAAGAATGGGCCATAATCCACCACGTGGGCCTTGAGCGAGTTGGTAGATGTCACATGTCTTCGAATTAATAGTTCTAGGACATGCCGGTTCCCTCACGATGTTTTCCTTCACCGTAGTGGTACTGAAATAAAAAAGTATCTTCCTGACTCTAAATAGAAATTATTTTTTAAACATACAAATTGTGATATACTATCGTACATCTCACATTCAACCCTAAAAGACAAAAATGCCCTTGCTACAGCTTTACTGTTTTATCAGTGACGTTGGTAGCAGGGCTAACTACCCTCAATCTGGGAGCGTTAGACGTATTCAAGTGTCGTTATGCGAGTGAGCTAAGTCTCTTATCACGAGGTGAAAAGGTACCTTAACTTGTATTGGTTTTATTGATCGCTTAAGTATCAAAGTGACCTTTACTTACTTGACTTTTGACCTGTGTGGGATGGTATAGTGTATTCAGAAATGTCACTTCTAATATTTTACATTTTAAACTTTTAATGTTTAAAATGTAAAATATATTTTTATTACTTTACTACTAATGTGTCTTTATTTCTCCCAAACACACGACAATATCTAAATGGAACCAGACTAATTTAAATACATATTTCAGTACACAGGAATAAACCTTAATTTTTATGTAAATTTTAATTCAACCTAAAAGCGTATACATAGGAAAATTGGTACAATGTCGGTGTGACCCCAGAGGCTCATTCATCAAAACAGGCATAATCTTATTTCCATCCCAACACGGACACATTGAACGATATTTTTTATTCATTCATTCGTTCGTTCGCTTTTATTTTGCAGATCACCAAAACATTCATTTATTTCCGCGCGCTTTGAGTAAATTGTCCGAAATGCTTTGTCTGTATATTTATATTATGACGTATTAAGTTATTAAAGTAGGCTTTTGTTACCGGGAAATGTTTTTACAGCATAAAATTTATTAATGCACGTGAAAATTGTATGATAGTAGACAACAATACAGGTCCTCTTTTGTGATGTATGACCTATTGTTATTTGAGTATGTGAGTTGACAGCTGTTAAGTATTTGGGTATTCATTGACAGCATTTATTTTCATCGTGTACGCACAGTTCTGAATTAATACATGAGAAATGAATGTTATTTATTACATGAGAATATTATTTCGTCAGTGGGAGAATTGATGCACCAGTTTTTACGACTGACGAGTTGTAACTCGTAGGTTCTAACCAAAATAGAAGATTTACTTTGTGTCAATTATTTCAACACGACTGCTATCAAAACGGTGAAGGACAACACCCTGAAGAGAACCAACAATTTGAAGAAGTCACATCTACCGACCCGCATATGAACCCGTGTGGTGGATTATGGGTCATTAGAGAGTGGCTCATCAAGCGGAGGCCTGTGTCCCAGCAGAGGGAAATTATAAATTATTATGCTATTATTTTGTCTATGTGTATGTACCTACATTTGTAATGACGTGTACCCCGATTGGACCATAAGTTTCACGCTTATAGTCCTGATAAGAGATTGAGAGCAGTGGTGGCCCAGTGGTAACGGCTGCGACTTACGAGTAGTAAGGTCGTGAGTTGAAACCCAAGCAGGCGCATTACTTTGTGTAAATTATTTTATCGCCACTGCTCTCAAAACGGTGAAGGAAAAGATCGTGATGAAACCGGCATGTCTTAGAACCAAAAATTCGAAGACATGTGACATCTACCAACCCGCACTGGGCCCGCGTGGTGGATTATGGCCCACTCCCTCTCACCGAGAGGAGGCTTGTGTTCCAGCAGTGGGAACATTATAGGCTGAAGATGAGGCTTGATAAGTAGCTTTGTAGCCCATGTCCTTCATTAAGTCCCAGGCTACTACACTACCAACATTCATGAAAAGTGTACCAAACAGACGGTCTATAATTGTTTTTTATGTAGTGTTCATTCTTATTATTTTAAAAGAACACAGCACTTTTAAAAGAATAGCACGAACTGGCACAAAACACCCGTATTCAAATAAAACCTTATTTCGCTTTTAGCTACTTAAAAAAACGGGGTCAGCATTTAAATATCGTGCCCGGGCTATTCCCAAAATGCATATAAATCACGTAGAATAACCGTCTCTTCTCCCGGACGCTGTTTTTATTGTATTTCTAATTCCATTACACGGAAAACACTGTGTTTAATTCTCGAGACGGTTTGTTTTAAAATGTTTAAATCAATTGGACACGGTGTCTGCTCAATGTGATAGATGGAAAATGGGGCTTTTATTTCTTGAAGATGTTGAAAGTACTTTAAAAGAAAAATGAGCTAGTTTTAACTTGTTAATAAGATACTTTAAAAGATTCGTAAGGGTCAGAAAGACAATAAAGGATTTTTTCAGTTACTGATAACCTTTTTTTCATTTACTGGTGACGTTATTTTCGATGAGCTTAGTCACTACGTTATATTGTATTTACCTGTATTTAAGGTTCGTAAAGGATTAGAATATATACAAACACACTTGAAAACGTTCTGTGTATCCTGGGCAGACAGCCTTATAAAAAACGTTGGTAGCTTATAATTACCGATGCGACACAAAACATGGGCTTGTAACTAGGTATTACTTAATACCATTGAATTCTGTATTCAAAATTATGTCTATTTTGCTTACATGTAGAATGAAGGAGTCCCAAATACAGAACTGTTTTTAACCGACGAAAAAAACGGAGGAGGTTCTCAATTCAACGCGTATATTTTTTTTTTTTTTTATATATGACCACGCATAACTTTTTACATAGTGGTCCGATTGTGACAATTCTTCTTCTATTGGAAAGGGTATACTCCCAAAGTGGTCCCATATAAATTTAGAAAACAAAATCGAACCCTAAGGGTTGGAAAACAGGGGATGATTGATTGTTCACTCACTGATTGTAACGCATAACTTTATACAGAGTAGTCCGATTTTGATAATTCTTTTTTTGTTGGATAGGGTATACCTTGCCAAGTATTATAAGTACACTAAAGCCACAAAAAAAATATGAAATAAAAACTTTTTAACAAAAAATTAAACCGCCGAAAAACTGAAAAGCATAAAATAATAAACCTTAAAATGTTGAGTCGGCGCTGAAAAATCAATGAACAAGGATCACTCAAAGCGCCGACTCATAATTTTAAGGTTTATTATTTTATGCTTTTCAGTTTTTCGGCGGTTTATTTTTTTGTTAAAAAGTTTTGTTAAATGAAACTTCAAAAAATATTTTACTTAAAGCACTTAACCATACCACGAATACTGCTCAGTATAGAAGTAGGATTATGAGGTCCTACATAAAGAACCATTTAGTTGAATTCAACCACAAACAATAGTTGAATTGAACCATTCAACCATCCGAATACTGACCTCAGTAAATACTTAACCTATTTTCTTTGCATAATTAAGCTCATCGAGAAAACACTTCATCTCTTTAATTGTCTGAATTTTATCAGTCCTTTTTAACGATGCGGCCATAATGTTTTTAATGGATTTTTCTGTGGCTAATTATCGAAAGCCACGCGAATCAAATGTTTATGGATAACTTATTGCACTGTTCCCTTAATTATGGCTTCTGGAATTGAAATTATGGTAATGGTGTCGGATGGATTTTTTTTTTATGGAAACAAATGGATTATTCTAGAAATGGATTACTTTTGTACTTATTAATTGAAGACGATATTTTTTGTTAGTTTTTGTAAAGTGGTGCAGTACTATAATTTGTTAAAGGGTACTAAGATTTCACAAATGCTCAGCGACTAGCGCTCTGATTAAAGCATGTCTATTTTAACCTATATTTCATTTAGATCATTTGTCTCTGACTCAGAAACGAAAATGGAAAGGAATGGTTAAAATGAATTAGAATGAAAGGAAAGACTTATCGGGAATTTCTTCGATAACTTCAGGGCCAATGTTAAGGCTGCTCTGGAAACAAAGGACAGGAACATGGGCACATGGGCAACTGAAGAAACACGGGTGGGTTTTAGTCAGTAAAAGTCTGACACGCCCTCCCGCTTCGCCCAAGAGCGGGAGACGTCATTTGATGATTTTCCACCCAAAAAAAAAGGCTAATATTAAGGCTGCTCCGGAAACAAAGGACAGGAACAAGATTGGCTCGCAGAATGACAGGAACACTGAGTATAAATGTTAAACGAACAACAGATGGATGTTTACTAAGCGGGGCAAAGGAAATATGTAAGAATCGTAGCAGGTGGCGTTCTATTGTTTCTGCCAACTCCCATGGGAAAAGCAAGTAAGTAGTATGTATGTAATGTGTGCTAATGCTAATGCAAATAGGGGAACAAAATATCTGTTTTAAATTACGTTAACTAATCTCAATATTATTAAAGTTACATTGGTGTAATAATCCTTTGTATTGAAGACTGATATCAAAGCCCTCTTAAGGTACAGCTAGACTATTTCTAAAGTAACTAGATCAGTTATATACGAGGACAGCGCAAAGCGCTGAGAACCGATATTCAAAAGATCTTCGAGAGACCAGGCAAATGAGTTTTCCGAAGAACAACGAGGAACCGAGATTGGAATTGAGGACTGTACATTTAATGAGTACGGTAGAAATAAAACCAAGTTTATAGGTTATTTTCACTTTTACGAGAACGTTGTAAAGGATTGTAAATTGCAGTCAAATTGAAAGTTAAATTCAAAATAATCCGTAATTTTATTTCGTTTAGTAGCACGTAAACTTAGGGATAGTAAAACTGTGGTTTTGTTTTTATTATTCCCGTATAAAATGGGGGTTTAAATGGATTAAAATTAGAGCTTTGTTTTTTTTTCTTAAAAAATTATTCGTATGTGATGTTCATTTGATGAATTTGATTAATGCTGTGGTTTGATGGAAACTAGTGCATGTATCTATATAAAAAATGGTTTAAATTCTAGTATTTTATGCACTTGTTTTGATATTTGCTAAGAGAAGTTTAATTCAATCGTTTAAAAACAGTTATTTTTGAAAACCATGGATTGGATGAGGTCTTAATTTTTTTTTTAAGTTTGATGATTCATCGTTGTCATCACGCAGTCTTCTTCTTTTATCTTTCTTATTTCGTATATTGATGCTAATGCATGTCAATTGCAATCATCTCATTTATTTATAAGGGCCGTCTAGGCTCTAGAGGGCCCTTATAAATGATGTAGCTTTCTTTAGATAAAACATGGCTTCCTCTGGACTCTATAAGCCACATTGAAGCTGAATTCGTACTTTCCGCAAACATTATACCTATGAAAATCTCCATAAAAAACTTCAAATTACTCACGTGTAATTAAACCGGCAGAGATCCGAATCGTTCGCCGGCGGTGCGGGTACGGCCGCCCAATGCACGGCCCGTCCGCCGCTGGTGACCGCGGCTAGCAACCGCTGCCGGCAACCGCACGACGACCATACGCTTGCACTGGCTATGCCGCCGGCCTGATGGAATTAATGGTCAGGGTGATGACAAATGACAAGTTGAAATGGGGATATTGTAGGTATTTTATTTTGCTTAAAAAGGTTGAAAGCTAAGATAGGAGATTAAGCGTAAGATTAGATAGAACCGCGACTATAGATTGTCGTGAAAATAAGGTACTGGCAGTCTCGCATCTAAAGTAGATGCTTAGCCCAATTCAGTAGGGAGTAGCATATTATCCATGGGCTTTGTCAACTTACGATTGATAAACTTGTCGTTCTCTTAGACCCATTTTCAACTTATAAGTCCATTCGCACGAATTTGCTCTCGCAGATCGGGCAAATTGATATTTTTAAGTTATATATTACTAGCTTCTGCCCGCGACTTCGTCCGCGTCAAATTTTTGCTCTCCTGACCCTTCCCGTCGCATCAAATTGCCTGTCAGTTTTCGACCATTTTTCGTTGCTACTTCGCTCCTTTTGATCGTAGCGTGATGTTATTAGCCTATAGCCTTCCTCAATAAATAGGCTACTCAACACAAAAATAATTTTTAAATTCGGACTCAGTAGTTCCTGAGATTTGCGCGTTCAACCAAACAAACAAACTGTTCAGCTTTATAATATTAGTATAGACTTTCGATAGTCGATTTGCTTGCAGTTAATTTATTCGTGGGTGAATTGATACGACTTCTGACCAGATATATCTCTTCCGTCACTCTCATAGTGTAATAGAACGGCAATACGACACGACCAGAGAGAGTCTAAGCGCATTTATAATGACAATCGGACCCGTTGTTTTGGTGGTCGCAAGCACGTAAGCTGAGCGTTAAGTCCTCGTTTCGATTCACAGGTCAGGCAAAGTGTTAGTTGCTTCGGGAGGTTCATGTTCAGAATAAAGCGGGAGGAAACGCCCGGGTGTTCCCATTGGGTGGATCGTCTGGAGGACACGGTGGAGCATATGGTGGAGGTGTGCCCTGCCTGGGCAGAGCACCGCCGTGTCCTTGTGGAGGCGATTGGCGGCGATGACCTCTCGCGTCGCTGGATCTGGTGCAGGCCATGGTACAGAGTGAGAGGGCATGGGAAGCCATCACCTCCTTCTGCGAAGCAGTTATGCTCGCTAAGGAGGAGGCGGAGCGCGTAAGGGACAGGCAGTCCGTGCGCCCACACGCCCCTAGCTGCTGCAGGAGACGCTCCGGGCGTCGGGAATCGATATCACGGCCACCGTAGGCGCGGGCTTGCGGATGGCGAGCAATGGGTAGCCCGCTACCCGGTAAGGACCAAGCCCGTGTCAATGGTTCCACGGGCGCCTCAAAGATATGTCAGCAAGACTGACGGGGTCCGCTAGGTCTGATGCCTGCCAGGGTCATGAGATTTGTTCGAAAGAGTCACCGTGACCCTGGCACATAGGCAACTGAGGGAACACGGGTGGGTTTTAGTCAGTAAAAGTCTGACACGCCCTCCCGCTACGCCCAGAGTGGGAGACGATTTGATCATTTCCCACCCACAAAAAAGGCAGTGTTAGCGAGTTTTTCGGATTAGAATTTCTCAGTAACAGCCCCGAGTTTGGAACTAGGCGGTGTGACACCCCCGTGCCTAGGAAAGCACGTTAAACATAAATACTGTAGACTTAGTAACAGTATCCCCTTGCCAACTTTTGTTTACAGTCTACAAAACGCAAACGTAAACTTCGTAGTCTAGGTGTAAAACTTACTTCAGAAACCTTGTAACATAAACTATTTAACTTACAACGAAACTTGTAACGTTTAGTACAATTATTAATAACTACCTGCAGAGGTGTCGGCAAGTTTTCCACTAGCAGGTAGCATTTGGACGTGGAGTTCCATCGACGGATCCTTTCGCGAGCTAAGACGTAGTGAGTTTCTATCTCCTTGCCTTCGACTGCTACCAACTCCGCCTGTAACAAATGAAAGAGCAATGTTACGGTTGTTTGTATTTTATTCGATAGAACCAGCCTATAATGTTTGCACTGCTGGGACACAGGCCTACTCTCTGTAAAAGGAAGTGAGCCATAATCCACCACGCGGGCCCAGTACGGGTTGGTAGATATCACATGTCTTCGAATGATTACCCCTTTGACCCTTGGTTGACTGGTAGAGAATGCCTAAGGCATTAAGTCCGCCTTTGTACCTTTTTGTGTGTGAGAAGTTTAAATAAATAAATGATTGGTTCTAGGACACGCCGGTTTCCTCACGAAGTTTTCCTTAACCGTTTTGATAGAAGGGGTGATGACACAAAGTAAACCAGCGGTTTGGGTTCGAACCTACAGACTATTTATTTAACTTTAATTGATCGATAAATAAACTTATAGTTTAAAAATCACTAGAAAAACACGCTTTTATAAATGCACGTAAAAACCAAAAACCTTATCGTGGTCAAAGTTAATTATAAGACCTTTCTAACAAGTCCAAACACGGCTATGATACGATATTCCATCATGGAATGCCAGTGCCTATCTTCCAGTTTCATCATCAGACCTTGAAACCTAATCGTGGTCAAAGTTCATTACAAAACTTTTCTAACAAGTTCAAACACAGCTTTGATACGATGTTCCATCATGCAGTTCCAGTTCATATCTTCCGGCTCCATCATCAGATCAATTCGACAGTACCATATTATTGTATTGTCATCAGAACTACATACAGCTGCCAATTTTCATGACGCTACGATTCTTGGAAGATGGTTAAATTAGATACCTTAGATTCCATTACATAGTTAGTTACATACAGGTCGACTTAATAAAAGCGTGTTAAAAAACAATTATAGAATTAAAGGCTCTTAGCCTTTAATTATTGTTAGCCAAATACACATAGAAAAGAAAATGTAAAATTATAAAATTCAGGTAAAAAGTTAACAATACTTTCATTAATCCATCTCACAGCACTTCGGACTTGTCATTAACAATTTTGTCCATTCATCAGCAAACAGATCGTTTCTTGGATTAGAATCTAAGGGATCTATAAGTGCAGCCAGACTGCAAGGGACTGGGGATTTACGCACACGCAACGCTGCGACATAACGTCACAGCAAAAAGTCTGCACTTTCCGCCGTGGCAATAATTGACTGGAACAAAGAAGCGAGCCAGCACAGCATGCAGATCAGGCGCGTCAATTTGCCTCAGAGGGTCTTGCAAACTATGGTGAGCTGATCTCCTGCTCGCCTTACTAATAGATTATTTACGGGTTATCCCAATACATTTATTCGGCAGGGACGCTTTTGTACCTTTTCCAACAAAACAAAGCTACGTGCGTTCGTGTGGATTTCACGCAGGAGTTGGATTCTAATTTACTACGTACCAGTGCATAAAAATCATGTCTGTAAGATCAACTAAATCAGCAAATTGACAAAATTTTCTTGCACGGCCTCTTAATAGTTATGACGATGGCGGGTATGTGAGGTGCAAAAATCGCAGAATTTCGTATAACAAAGCTCAACTGACTTGGGAAATTAAAGTAATTTTTCACTTCGTAGTGTTTTTTTTGGAAGTAGATTGGTTTTTGGTTCAAGAAAATACAGTTTTTCCTTCATCGTTCTGTGGTGACATAAATTGCAACTTTTAAATAAGATAGTTTTTATTCGAATTTTGTTAAAACTGCCCGAAAGCAAAACCATAAACTTGTTATACTGCCCTTAATATTTTATCACTGTCGTAATAAATAAAACAAAACAAAGAAAACGTAGACAAATCACTCAAAACTGGGACAGACATCGAAAAAACGAGAAACATCTGCAAAGTTACCAACTACGGAATAAAATTCATTCTTGAATTTGTAGGTTTTTTGCCAAAATGAAAAATTGAAGAGATTCTTGAAGTTATTCTTCAAACATTTGTTTTTAATTTATGAAAGACGAAATCAAACTTCCCAGACAAATCAAAATGAATTTATTTTAAATATAGACTTTTCCTTTTTAGTAACTAGATGTTGCTTATGGTTTCACTTGCATTCTTGAATAATTATTTCATGTAGCCAGATGAAAAGTATCGTATGTCAAAGACATTGCTTGAACATTACCTGAAGGTACTTTTTTCTAAAGTTATGGGTTTCGTTGAAATGGGTCGTTAAAACATCAAGAATGAATATTTTTATATTTAGTTATTCCAACTTTACAAACGTTAGCCGTGGCTTCTTCGCGTGCAGGTCAAGAATTTTACCTACGGAAATGTACTACCAGGATAAAAAGTATCCTATGTTAATTCAGGTTATAAACTATTTGTGTGCCAAATTTTATCCAAATCCGTCAGAAGTTTAACAAACATCCGTGAAAGAGTAACAAACATCCATACGTACGTACTGACGAACTTTCACATTTATAATATAGGATGGGATTAACCTATCGAATGCCGTAATTATAGACACAATTAAAAAACCATTGTGTCTCGCGTGGATCCGCATTGACGGCATACGAAAGGTTAATTTAGAATTCTAATCTACATAACGATTTTGTACAATAGTTTAGCTTTTTCATACAATGGATTACAACAATTACTAAATTGGAAACCATCATACACAATCATTTATTATTAACAAATGAACGGATGCAGTGACAGACGGATCAAATGATAAGACCTTGACTGTACAAACAGTTTTATCAATAAATGCTATTCAACAATAATAAGCATTTACATTTTGATAGCATGTTTGCTTACATAGTTATAATATGTACGCACAGCGACATTATATCAAGCTATGTTATAGGCTACTCGTACCACGCGAGGCTACCGCAAATGTGAAATGTCGTCATCATCTTTGTCGTGCCATTCTTGCAATGTACGAGTATTGGGAGTCGGCGCAACATGTATTTTTCTTCCATACTTCTCTATTAGTCGTCATCTCGGTAGTAACCCCATTTCTATCCAAATCATCTTTCATACGGTCCATTCGTCGTCTCCTTGGCTACAAATTAGCCTTACAAATTTTTACTTAATTCGTCACGACATTTATCTCACTCCTCCGCATTAAATACCTATACTATGATAACCGATTTTCACTTAAAATGCTGTCATGTATCATCACCACCTGCTTAACTTTTTCCCTACTATATTAGGGTCAACTTCCTGTCTACATGGATACAGATGAATAGTGGATACTAGTATTTTAAATGAAGCGACTGCCTATCTGACCTCCACAACCCAGTAATTGGGTGACACTATACCCCTTGGTAAGATTGGTAGTCAGACTTTCTGGCTTCAGCTAGTCAGACTATAAGCCGACTCCAACATAGTATGGCAAAGGCTGTATTGAGAGAGTTGGAGAGAAATCCCAGTAATCCAGATACAAGCGAACTTACTTTTGTTTAGTGTAAAAATACCGTTACCATGAAATATTTTATTAATTGGGTCATAGCTGATACGCAGAACAGTTTGATACCTACATTTATTGCGTTCTATAATATTTATCTTATCTGTTTCAATGTATTAGTTGTTTGTTTACCCTTTCTAGTCCAATATTGATTGTTCATATCTCAATCTTGATTTAGATAATAAATAAGCCGTATTATGTTTTGTACTATTCACTCTGACATTTCATTATTTGCTGAATAAGATGTATTCTTAGGTGTAGGAGTATATAATATTTTTAGCATATTAATATTTCTCCAACGGCATTGTTGTACCTGTTTCCATTACTAGAGAAAGTAATATCAAACCTGTATTTCCAAAAGGAAGGGTAGTGCTAAAGTCTATTTACTCTTCTTTTAACTTTGACAGCAGCAACCCAAATCTATCAATTTCTTAATGATCTTTATTTTCGTTAAAATAAGGTAACAGCCACCTTATTTTAATGAAAATAAAGATCATTATGAAACTGATAGACTTGTCAGTGGTAGCGAACGAACAGCAACCTTATCACGAGGAGCATAAAGATCACAATAATTTGGCTAGTGATGCAAAATCAGAGGTGATATAACTGTAAATGAAGTACTCCCACTTTTCGTCAGTAACGTAAGTATTAGGGTTTTATGCCACTGCAGGGCAAAGGTCTCTTCTGATACAGAAAAGGCACGAGCATTGATCAACACTATTGCTCAAAAAGGGTTACCAATTTTTTGGGGCTACTACAGTATTATTAAAACCGTATCTGTTCTGTGTTAAACCATTGCTAAATGGAACCTCTACGTCACTCATGTAGGCAGCAAGTTACGTACAAACTGTGTAGACCACATCTTGCATTAGGATTTTACATCAAACTTTTTACCTGGGCTCATAATAGTGTAGTATTCTGCTTGTACGAGACTAAACATGCAGGTATAGAGTGAGCTAAATATGGCATTTCTTAGAGCTTACACCACTCTGTTCAATGACGCAGCGTCGCTTAGAAGCAGAGATTACGTAAAATATATATTACTTACTACATTATTGATGTCACTTATCAGTTATCATTACTTCTGCCTTAGAAATTTCCATACAATCTAAGGCCATGACAGAGATTTAGATCATTTGTTTGTTCCCTTGTAAAGCATAGATCACCTGCATTGTATTTTCATAACTATGTTTGCTTCGGTTTCCAGTCAATCCGAATGCAGCTGAATAACATTATTTAACATGGGGGGCCTGCCTTTCTGACGTCCATAACCCAGTTACTGGACAATACGATAGATACCCCTTGGTAAGACTGAAATGGTTACTAGATTATTCCCCTGCAAAAATATTTATAGAAATAATGACAACTCCACATTCATTTCTTTGAAATAAAAATCCATTTTCATCTGTGCAAAATAATATTTATTAGGAAAATAATTTTAATCTTACCTGACATTCAATTCATATTACTATTTACTCACTGTTTGGTCATATCTGTAGTATTGTTATTTTAGTATCATTGTATTATATTGATTATACCATTTGTTACCATCGTCATAAAGTTTACTGTTTCGATACTTTCTTTTGCAATAACATCACTTTGATGTTAAATTCCTTGTTTTGCAAAACATTGATCTTTCCAATGCAATACCAAATTGCTTTCATCATCATAATGAAATGCTATTATATTAAGTGCGCTAAAAATAAAAATAAACATAAAGATTAAACAAATACAATGAAAACGTCTAAAACTCTAAGAAAAAAAAAAACAAGATTTAAAGTAAATGATGCCCTAAAAATATATTGACATTTAAAGTTAATTTATATAAACGTTATTATGAATCAAAACAAAAATACTACTACCATTACAAAGATTAAAATGCCATCCATCAAGAAAATTAAGATAAATAGGGGATTATTTTAAAAGGCGCTCGAAGGCTCATTCATCATCTGATTCTACGATAAAAAAAGAAGAAATAAAAAAATTACCTACACCACAAAATAGCATCATTATCTTAAGGTAAAAACCCTGGCGTCACTGATTTTTCAAGTGCGTTCCATTGTCTTAACGACCTTCAATTGTTTCATTCAGCGTTTTCAATGTTGATATTATCCACCATCTCCGTCAAATTATCTTCTGGCTTTTCCACATTGTCAACAGTTTCACTAGGTTGTTCAGTAGCTTGCTTTCCTTTTTGAAGTTTCTTTCGTCCAAAGCGTCCACCATGACGTCCGAATCGGGAACATTTACAATTGTTTTTCTTAGCTCCAGTTTCTTGCTCCTCATTGGCAGATGTAGTTTCATTTGGAGGTGGTGATGGATTGCGATCAGATTCAATGGCATTGTCAGAGCTGTCACTAGATTCATCGCAGGTTAGATCAAAGATCCATTGTGCCCAGAATTTTCCGTTGTTTGGACCATGCAAGCCGTGACGACCACGCTTGCAGTGGGGTCCACGGTGTCCGTGTCCGCCATGATGACCATGTGGTCCGTGATGGCCATACGGTCCGTGACGGTGATGTGGTCCATGGTGGCCATGACCTCCATGATGCATTTCATGGCCGTGATGTTTTCCAAACCCATGTTTTTCAAAACCATGTCTTCCAAAAACACGTTCAAACTTCCCATGGTGACCGTGTACATGCTTGTTATGTCCATGTTTGTTGGATTGCAAATACTCGACAAACATCCTCACCAGTTCTTGTTTTTCATTACCGAGACCGGAAAAATGGCACATTTCTGGCCCAGAACGTTGGCACTTTACTCGCATTTTGAGGAAAAAACTGTAGGACTATCAACGAAAGCCGTCAACTAGTTTATGGCACGTAACAGTCGTTGAAAGGCTTTATATACCTTTATTCGACGTGAGTCATCGTTAAGTGTTGACTTCTATCGGTATCGATAATAGTACATACTACAAAGAGTATACGAATTTGAACTCTACAGTTTAGGTATAGAGTTGTTAGTTGCTAAATAGACATTCTGTTATAGACATTTGTAAGACTTCACTCTTAATAAAAATACTGTGTGTCTGTGAAATTAACATAGTTTATTCACCTCGGTATAGACTTTTAATATCAGGTGAGGATCTGATAGTAATAAATATAGGGTTTAAAAGAATTCGGGCTCAAACAAGTTGCCTTAAAGTCTGAATTTGAATACAAATGAGGCAGTCCATATATTATGTATTATTTAATTACGTAGTTTGACAATTTAGACAAAAAACCGACAGAGTTCATAAAATTGCGCAAAGATAATATGGTATTGCGCAATAATTACACAATTTTTGCAGCAATAACACAATATGGTGAAACTTTGTATATTACTGTGCAATCATGAATCATATGAGTTCAAATAAGCAGTTTCCCGGTAATGTTTTTGTAAAATATGGGTTCATATTATGCAATGCATTCGCCTTGTTTTGCGAAACATGATTCATACAAAAATTGTGCCAAGAACTTGTAGTTTCTCTTACACCAGAATATAAATGTACTTATTTGAAATGATTGTTTCTTTTATATTTGTGAACGTCGTCCAAAATTCTGTCTAGTGCTAGTTTATGGTGTAGGTAAATGTTTGCTTATTGAAATAAGTTCTTTAGAGCATGTTTACGAAGCGGCCTGTAATGCCTAGCTATTTACTTATAAAGGTTTCCTTTTTAGGGTTCCGTAGCCAAATGGCAAAAAACGGAACCCTTATGGATTCGTCATGTCTGTCTGTCTGTCCGTCCGTATGTCACAGCCACTTTTTTCCAAAACTATAAGAACTATGCTGTTGAAACTTGGTAAGTAGTAAGTAGATGTATTATGTGAACTGCATTAAGATTTCACATAAAAATAGAAAAAAAAAAACAGTAAATTTTGAGGGTTCCCCATACTTAGAACAGAAACTCAAAATTGTTTTTTTCTTCAAACCCACACGTGTGGGGTATCTATGGATAGGTCTTCAAAAATGATATTGAGGTTTCTAGTGTATTTTTTTTCTAAACTGAATAGTTTGCGTGAGAGACACTTCCAAAGTGCCAAGTGCCATAAACCTTATGCATAAACCGTGAATATAAACCTACAGGTTATAATTATATCATCATCATCAGCTAAGCCTTTTCCCAACTATGTTGGGGTCGCCTTCCAGTATAGCTGGATGTAGATGAGTACCAGTATTTTACATGGAGCGACTACTTATCTGAGCGCCACAACCCAGTTACTGGATAATACAGTGCCTCTTGATAAGACTGGTTGTCAGACTTTCGGACTTCTGACGACCCGGATCTACGAAAGACAGCCGGGAGCAACAACGGCTTAACGTGCTTTCCGAGGCACGGAAGGGTCTTGGTATGTAAAGATGATCACCCATCTACGGACCAACCGCGGCAAGTGTAGCTTAACCTGAACGATCAACCCGTGCGGCTGTTGTTACGTAGCCACAAGCCCTTCCCATAAAGTCATATAATTATGTTGAAATTCATTTCAGACCCAGTAACTGTTGTATCTTCATGCTACGTTCAGTTATCTACTTTTCACTTATGATGCTTAAGAACAACATGAGCATCACTTCCCTATATACTGCCCTTCACACTACTTTTTAGTTAAGCGCTGCGTACAAGTTTTAGCGAGTGACCGAGTACTGAAATGTGCGCGGTAATATGTTTACCGAACCAACTAACTCGGTTTAGATAACACAGGTATTGGGAAAGTACGAAACGCATCAAATGTTACAGAAAAATGCCATGTAAGTTTCTTGCATTGCTGCAAGGAATTAGGATCCACAGCGCCGCAACAGCGTGAATATCGTAAAAGTGACATCGATATAAAGTTAGACCAATATCTAATATTACCACGAAAAACTGGTTATTTAATTAAATATCTTTGTTTTTAGGGTTCCGTTGCCAAATAGCAAAAAATGGAACCCTTGTAGATTCGACATGTCTGTCTATCTGTCTGTCTGTCCGTCCGTATGTCACAGCTACTTTTTTCCGAAACTATAAGAGCTATGCTGTTGAAACTTTGTAATTAGATGTATTCTGTGAACCGCATTAAGATTTTGACATCAAAATAGAAAAAAAAATTGTGGTTCCCCATACTTAGAACTGAAACTGAAAAAAATATTTTTCATCAAACTCATACGTGTGGGGTATCTATGAATAGGTTTTCAAAAATGGTATTGAGATTTCTATTATAATTTTTGTCTAAATTGATTGGTTTGTGCGAGAGACGCTTCCAAAGTGGAAAAATGTGTGTGTCCCCCCCCCCCCCGTAACTTCTAAAATAATAGAATGAAAAACAAAACTGAAAAAAATATATGATGTACATAACTATGTAAACTTCCACCGAAAATTGGTTTGAACGAGATTTAGTAAGTAGTTTTTTTTATACGTCATAAATCGTAAACCGCAATTTACCTTTCATTCAATCAACTCAAATATAAAAATTAAAAAAAATATTAATAAAAAACATAATTAATTTCATAAACATAAACCGAGAATACCTACTGGTTTGTACGGAACCCTCGGTGCGCGAGTCCGACTCGCACTTAGCCGGTTTTTTTTTACGTCGTTTTTCTGACAATAACTTATGTACATACATCAATATTGTAAAAAGGTCAGGTTATAAAGTTCTGAGCATTTATCATTTATCATTTATCATTTAAGCGACCTCAGCTGTCAAATTGAGTGATTCGGCCAAGAACGAGTACTACCAAAATATCCGAGTATGCCGTGTACTGAGTCATATACACATACTCGACGCATTTCTATGACTTTATGCAACTATCAGTTCTTTAAAGCCACTCTAGATGGCTCCGTCGTAAACTCAGAAGCGCCTGACAGAAAATTATTTTATTACGGCCAAATAAAAATTCATGATAATGTCCTCACAGAATAAGCCTCTCTTACAAATAATATGACAATTTACTACAGTACGTGTGAAATAAGAAACGTTTAATACGAAAATCTATAAAGATATAGGCATAGTCCATTTATTGGTATTGAGAACCCCTTTTTAGGAGCAATGTCGTAAAATATTGAGACCCTTGAGTCGCGTGGTAGCCGCCGATACAGAATTTTATTGCGTTTTATTTTATTTTCTATAATATAATATTGAATTTCAGTTATTCTATCTGAAATTGGGATATATTTAGAAGTTGTTAAGTTAATATCGAAGTCAAATAAACTCTTGTTGGATATTTTTTTATTGGATTGGATACGTTTTCAAACAAAATAAATATTTTACTTGTGTTATTAGTTTGCTTTTTGTATTGTAATCACTCTTTTTTTAGCCAAAATGTATTTATGTACTTTTCTTGAATTTTACTCTGACAATACTTTACTCAAAACCATGTTCCCACTCGGTCTTTCTGCCATGGCTTCAAGAAAAACCCTTAAAATGAAGACTCTATTTATCCTTACCTACCATAAAGATTAGTACGGATCGCACTGAAGTAGGTACGGTCATTTAAGTTCCTTATAAAATTAATAAATATTTTGGTACTTGAAAACCTTATAGAGTTTTTGGAAGTGTCCTGTGCAATATAGTACTGGAAAAAAACCTAGCGGGTAGGTATGTTTTTTTTTTTTAGTCAAGCTCTGATATATACAATCCATACTTAATAACAATTCTATTTTTTGTCCGTCTGTTTGATCCCAGTAATCTCAGAAACGGCTGGCTTGGCCAATTTTGACGGGGCTTTCACTGGCAGATAGCTGATGTTACAAGAAATAACACAGAATATTTTTTGTCTCGGTAGCACGTTTCACTGAGATAATATCCGACATCCACGTGGGCAGCATTAGGTACATTTTTAACCGACAAAAAAACGGAGGTTCTCAATTCGACGCGTACATTTTTTTTAATGTTTTTTTTTTTATTGGATAGCGTATACCTTGCCAAGTATTATTAGTACACTAAAGCCACAAAAATTATACAATAAAACGTTTTAACGAAAAATTAAACCGCCGAAAAAACTGAAAAGCAAAAAATAATAAACCCTAAAATTTTGAATCGGCGCTGAAAACCAATGAACAAAGATCACTCAAAGCGCCGACTCATAATTTTAGGGTTTATTATTTTTTGCTTTTCAGTTTTTTCGGCGGTTTAATTTTTTGTTCAAAAGTTTTTTGCTACAAACCGTCGTCGGTCCTTCTTACAAGATAAACCCTCAAAATGAAGACCCCTTACTTATCCTTACCAAGAAGTTTTATATCACTCTATCTAAGCGGAGCACGTTACCTCATGTTTCCTGTAATAATTTCCACTAGACTGGCTATAATTATTACTGAATAGAAAAAGGCTTTTACGTCTCTTGACTAAATGCCTTTGACACAAGTAATACGCTTGAGCGGTAATAGGTTTAAGATTTTTTTATGACTCATTTATGAGTTCCACAGAATTTATATTTTCATTGATACGAATGGAATTGAATTTTTATTTCAACTTTGGTGGAATGGCTGCGAATTATTTTTTTTTTGATTTCAACGACGTCTTTTTGATTTTTTGATGGTGAATCGACTTCACTTCTAAGTGATTTCTTATAGAATTAAGATCTGCCTACATGTTCTTTACTTCGCGTTTAATTTTATTTTATTATGATCTAAGTCTCTAACAGGACCTTTGTTTTAATATTACCGAAAAATTAGGCTTAGGTCAATTGAAATGCATGTACCTTTGTTAGATTTCGATAGGGTTTTACCACTATCTCACCAGCGGTTTTCGGATACAGTAGGAATTGTTATTTTGACATATGAATTTATTTTAAAACTAGTTTTTGCCCGCGGCTTCGTCCACGTGGATATCGGAAATTAACGCAGGTATTTTTCTAAAATAAAAGATTTTTTCTAAAATAAAAGTAGCCTAAGTTACTCCTTGTTACATCAGCTATCTGCTAGTGATGGTCCCGTCAAAATCGGTTCAACTATTGCAGAGATTAGCCGGAACAGACAGACAGACAGACAAACATGTTGTTTTGGTATATGTACCGTGTATACATCCATATACACTTAGTAAAAAGTGGTTATCTTAATAGATATTACAAACAGACACTCCATTTTTATTTATTTGTATAGATATATGAAGCAACTGACTAGCAATAACTTTCAAAATGATTCAGTCTGGTGTGGTTTTTATCAATATTATTACTTTTCTAAGCTGTCATCTTTTTGTACAATTTAATGCAAGTATGAAAATTTTCAACACATATTTGTATTTGTAATATTATGGCGCATAGTAAAGAGAACTTTATCTTCTATCTCATCATCATCTGCCAAGACTTTTCCCAACTATGTCGGGTTTGGCTTCCAGTCTAACCGGTTGCAGCTTTATACCAGTATTTTACATGGAGCGACTGCCTATTTGACTTCCACAACCTTTAACGGGGGTAAGACTGGTTCTTAGATTTTCGTGCTTCTGACGACACGTAACGCCTGTCTAAGATTTACGAATGACAGCCGTGATCAGGAGGAGACGTCCCGGGCGTCGGGAGTCGATAGCGGACTCCCGGCCACCGTAGGCGCGACCTTGCGGGCGACGAGCAATGGGTAGCTCGCCGCCCGGTAAGGACCAAGCTCGGGTCGACGGCGCGCAGTGTTCCACGCGCGCCTCAAAGAGATGTCAGCAAGAATGAAGGGGTCTGCTAGGACCGATGCCTGCTGGGGTCGCGTGATTGTTCGAAAGAGATACCGTGACCCCGGCACATGGGCAACTGATGGAACACGGGTGGGTTTTAGTCAGTAAAAGTCTGACACGCCCTCCCGCTCCGCCCAGAGCAGGAGAAGTCATTTGATGATTTCCCATCCAGGAAAAAAAAAAGCCGTGACCAACTGCTTAACATGCTTTTCGAGGCACGGAGAGTTCTTGATATTTACAGACGGTCAGTCATACACGAACCAACCATGGCAGCGTAGCTTAACTTGATCGATTGATCCGTCTGACTATTATTATTTAGCTAAAAGCCCCTCCTATTCTTTCTTCTATCTATCTTATATTTAGTTCTGGAAAATACAAACTATAACTAGTCATTATAATCATCATTTCAGCCGAAAGACGTCCACTGCTGGACATAGGCCTCCCCGAAGCCCCGCCACTTCGATCGGTTTTGTGCTTGCCGCATCCAGCGGATTCCTGCGGCCTTCACAAGATCATCGGTCCACCTTTGTGTCCACCGTTGTGGGGGCTTTCCAACTCTACACCCGCCGTTACACAGTATCGATAACGAGTGATAAACACAAATTCGGCTACATGCTAATGTTTAGTTCAACAAAAAAAAAATTTGGTAAATAATAATATTTCTTCTGACTTGCACCAAAACACAAGTCAAAAGGGTCTGTGCCAAATTTACTGGAAACCAACTTCAAAAGAAATCTGTTTGGCACGGGACGTCTGAGTCACAATGGTCAGTCGGGACTAATTGAAAAAATACCCTGCAACCCTGCACTGGTACATAAAACTTATTGTGAGGCATGGGGGAGTCGATGTGCCTTTATACGAAAAAAGAAAAGTAAATGGAGTGAAAATCTCGTAGGTTTTTTTGACGTGGGAAGGCCTTGTCGAAAAAGTGACCGACGACAATAGATGGCAGACTTTCAGCGTGATGAAATTGATCTTATGTGGTTACATTATGGTTTGTATTTGACTTATCAAATAGTATAAATAAATATACCAAAAGTTATCTACAGCGAGAGAAGTTTCATACAAAGTTCGGGAATTGATTGTATATCAAATTGACTAGTTATTATGTTTTATTTGTTTCTATTTTCAAATCACAATGGATATTCTTTGACAGCTGTTTGCAATGGATAAATTACGGCAAATGGACATACGAGTAGTATGTCAATGTCATGAAATAATTTTCAGAACTGTACATACACCATAACTAACTTAAAGCCTGTTCACTACACTGTGAAACATTTGTGATAGTTATGGCACGAAATTAATTATTAACAAGACTTTAAGTTGTAAAATTTAAGATTTTAATTAAAATAGAAGATATTTCTCAAGTATAATAAGCTGGTATTTATCTTAAGGGTGAAATGGAATATCTTTACAAAATAGTTCGTTCCTGAGTACCTTATTAAGAAGCTTAGGAATTCGATCCATTTACCTTTAGGTATTCCAAACTGCAGAGCTTTCTCTATATTAATATAGTATGTATGTAAACGTAACGTATGTTTTTAACATCTCTAATATGAGTAAGAGCTCACCTAGCAAATCACGAATTTTATACCACAAGAGAAAATAATGGGTATTAATAATGTGCTTTTTTACTAAAACTAAGACATACTTTATTGATATTATACTTATTTTACAAATATTTGCATGTCACTGTTTATGACAAAACGTGATGGTCTGCTTTTACCTCTGCTTTTAACATTTCTTGCATGCCATGCCGCCAATTTATGTTGTACTGTACCTACTCATGGTTGACCAAAAAAAAAAAATCTTTCTAGTGAAGTGTTTTTCAAGATTAGATTATTTTCAACTAAGAAACCACCTTATTAAGGCACTGCAAACAAACGAAGACACCATATAACGCTCAGTTTTTAGTCATACAGTTAGACGTAATGGTGTATTCCAAGCCAAAAAAAAACTTTGTATTGTCAAGTGGTCAAAGAAAAGACTTACTCAAAAATATTTCATAAAATAAAATAGTATCATAATAAAACAGTCGCCAAACAGAGCTCGAAAAAATATGTTTCATCGCATAAATCTGAAAATTTTCACCAGAAACTGTTATATTTTATATTTTATTATTTTTATTTTATAACGGCTGAAATTATAAGAAAGCGAATTCAGTCAACTAAAGAAATACCTAAACATTTTTCCACTGAGCTATGCATTAATGTTTTGATTTAAAAAAAAAGAAAACATTAAGGACATCACAACATGGTACCTCGAAAACATTTAACGACATCGCGGAAGATCCATGCATAGATGGCGGGAAGAACTCGACGCGTCTATGAGAGAATGGTCCTTATTGGCTTAGGATCGAGTTCAGTGGAAAAAGGAAAGGGGGTCCCCCTTTCCTTCAAATCATCACACAGGCAGATCAAAGAACAAGAAAAAGAAAGATCAAGAAGATCAAGAGAGATCAAACGCTTCGCTGCCGCGATGCGATATTGTCAAATACAAAAAAAAAACTTCTTACAGCGCCTTAACAAGATATCAAATTCTGAATTCATAATATAAACCAGCTACTTCTCTCGCTTCATTGCATGGGTAATCTCCCATCCAAGTTAAAGTAACTCAAACTTCAATTTAAGTTGCAAAATAATCGCTCGAGACAAAACCAAGTACTCGCAGACGACTGTTTTAACTGAGATAAGAAATCTCACTCAGTTCAGATGCTTCTTTTAGTTATTTCGTGTCGTTGTTAACTGAAATAGGTAGTGGAAATTCTTGTAAAGTTATAATTTATTTGATGAGACGTAGTTAATATTTTGCTGACGAAGGGTTTCAAGTATTTATGTTGTAACTAGGGATGTTATGGATATAAAATTTCGGATACGGATTGGTTACGGATGTAGGAATGATTATTATACCGGATACGGATACGGATATGAAATTATTTCTGATTATCCGTTAGTTTCAGATAATTTCGGTTACGGATATTAAACATTTAAGGAATTTCAAAAGTAAAATACAAATAGCTTATAAAATGGTTTTATTTATGTGTCACCATTTGGTAAGAATTACAATCAGTCTGTGAGTAATTATTACAGCTTTTTAAAATAAAAATGATTATAAATATAATTGAGTGTTATCTAATCTACCTAAAATAAAAATGTAATAACAAATCCGATATTATCCGAAACATTTATTTCGGATTCGGTTACGGTTACGGATATTTTTTTATATCGGATATCCGATAGTTTCGGTTACGGTTACGGAGCTCCCTAACATCCCTGGTTGTAACCTACCATTATTTCTATCATATAATCATAGTTTCAGCCGAAAGACATTTATTGCTGGACGTAAACTACTCCCAGGGAGAGCGGGGTTTGCCATGCTGACCACATTTGGTAGGCGGGTTGGTGATCGCAGTATGGTGGTAAAATGAATAGATAAAGCTGCCCATTCTCTAGTAAGTTCCGGCGCCACGCGAAACATTATTTCTTTTTGCTTCAATGGCCATTTTGTTTTATAATAATCATCATCCGCCTATAATGTTCCCACTGCTGGGACACAGGCCTCCTCTCGGTGAGAGGGAGTGGGCCATAATCCACCACGCGGGCCAAGTGCGGGTTGATAGATGTCACATGCCTTCGAATTTTTGGTTCTAAGACATGCCTACTACTCGTAAGTCTCGGCCGTTATCACTGGGCCACCACTGCTCTGCTATCATAAGTGGTCCAATAAGTTAATAACCTAATTATTGACTACTAGCTTCTGCCCGCGAGTTCGTCCGCGTTAAATTTCTTGTTCCCCCGACCCTTCCCGTCGCGTCGAATCGCCTACCCGTGTGATTTTCCCCGTTTTTGCAACATTTTTCATTACTGCTCCGCTCCTCTTATTGTAGTGAGATGTTATATAGCCTATAGCCTTCCACGATAAATAGGCTACCCAACACAAAAATATTTTTTCAATTCAGACCAGTGGTTCCTGAGATTAGCGCGTTCAATCAAACAAACAAACATACTCTTCAGCTGTATAATATTATATATAAGTATAGATTACACACTTGTAGCTAAGTAATACCATCTCGATCGATCAGATTATAGTCTGCTTTCTGCGGTGGAGCCGTGGGTGACAATTTTAACATAACAAAATTCCTCCCTGCCCAAAAACTGCCTCCAAAAGCACTTTAAGCCGTTGGTCCCGGCTGACATTAGTAATCAGAACCCCGAAATTCTTACAACTAGTTTTACCAAGGTGTTTCATATTACACAGTAGCTAGGTTGTGGAGGTCAGGTAGACAGTAGCTTCATATAAAAAAAAAACAACCGACTTCCTTAAAAACAGTGAAAAATAACTTTAATTTCGGCAGTCGGTGTCTTAGGATTTGTATTTAAGGTTTTTGCCACCGACTTCCGAAATTAAAGTTATTTTTCACTTTGTAGTCTTTTTAAGGAAGTCGGTAGCTTTTTTTATGTAAAATAGTTTTTATTTTTAAATTTTTAGTTTTGAAATCTACCCTGCACTAATTCCAAACCAACAATGCATATTTATGCGATAGCAGAAATCGCGGTTGATTTGTCGTCATTTTTTAAAGAGTTCCGGTGTCTGTCTCCGGAACTCATCATCAGATCTATATGAAATTTATATGGGACCATTTCGGAATAAACCCCTTTCGAACAAAAAATGAATTATAGCTAATACCGAGTTATGGCCGAACATACATAAAAAAAAACTTTTTAACAAAAAATTAAACCGCCGAAAAACAGAAAAGCATAACTTTTTACATTGTGGTCCGATTGTGAAAATTCTTCTTCTATTAGAAAATGTATACTTCCAAGGTGGTCCCATATAAATTTGGAAAACAAAATCGAACCCTAAGGGTCGGAAAACAGGGGATGATTGATTGTTCACTCACTGATTGTAATGTATAACCACGCATAACTTTATACAGAGTAATCCGATTTTGATAATTCTTTTTTTTTTGGATAGGGTATACTTTGCCAAGTATTATTAGTAAATTAAAGTCACAAAAAATTGTAAAATAAAAACTTCTTAACAAAAAATTAAACCGCCGAAAAACAGAAAAGCATAAAATAATAAACCTTAAAATTATGAGTCGGCGCTTTGCGTGATCCTTGTTCATTGATTTTTCAGCGCCGACTCAAAATTTTAAGGTTTTTTATTTTATGCTTTTCAGTTTTTCGGCGGTTTAATTTTTTGTTAAGAAGTTTTTATTTTACAATTTTTTGTGACTTTAATTTACTAGTGATACTTGGCAAGGTATACCCTATCCAACAAAAAAAGAATTATCAAAATCGGATTACTCTGTATAAAGTTATGCGTGGTTATACATTACAATCAGTGAGTGAACAATCAATCATCCCCTGTTTTCCGACCCTTAGGGTTCGATTTTGTTTTCCAAATTTATATGGGACCACTTTGGGAGTATACCCTTTCCAAAAGAAGAAGAATTGTCACAATCGGATCACTATGTAAAAAGTTATGCGTGGTCATACATAAAAAAAAAAAAAATATATATACGCGTCGAATCGAGAAACTCCTCCGTTTTTTGTCGTCGGTTGAAAAAATTATATAAACATCCGAATTGATAACCTCCTCCTTTTTGAAGTCGGTTAAAAATACTAGTATTCAGCTGTATCTGATTAGAATAGAAGCCGATGCCAACATAGTTGGGAAAAAGCTGGGCAGAAAATTGAATGATTGACTTCGTCACCGTTATAGACCGTTCAGTGTACGTATATGCATGAAAATAAACGAAACTAAAGGAGTATGTAGAGATCTTAGCAGGCAGAGTTCTATCGTTTCTGCCTAAGCCCATAAACAAGACGTGAGTGTATGTATGTGTGTGAGTGTATGTATGTGTGTGAGTGTATGTATGTGTGTGAGTGTATGTTACAGTTTACTAAACCACCGAAACCGCTTTATTTATGCTTTAGCATTTTGATTGGCATTTTTCATCTCTTTTCATTCTACGAAGACTCCAGTTCAACTTCCGAAGCCATATGTCTTAATTAATTTTCCTTCCGTTCACATTATCGTTTCTCTCTCCATCCAATACAATTCTAATAATTTTATTTATCTATTTTCCCTCGGAAAATATAAATTTAGATTAAAAGGCGTATATCCCTTCCCTTACGCTGATCGGACCCACCCCGGACCATTACGCACCGAGCAGTGAATAACTTACACCTCATTTGTTTTCTATTGTTCCTTTATCGTGTCCCTTGAAACTAGGGTTACCATTTCGAAATATAAAAAGTCCTGATAATAAGCCATTTGCAGAAAACGTTTTTCGCTAACATTTGCAAAAAACGTTCGGACTTTGGGGGGTTATGATTTCAAATTCGGGCAAGTACCATGTGATTTTTTAAATTAACTAGCTTCTGCCCGCGACTTCGTCCGCGTCAAATTTTTGCTCCCCTTACCCTTCCCGTCGCATCGATTTGCCTGCTAGTTTTCGTCCATTTTCGCTCCTTGAGTTATAGTGAGTCAACCTTAAAAGATAGACATATGCTCTTGGGACTTTTTTTTTGAACTTTTTAAAAATAACAATCCCGTCATACATGATTTTTGCGTTACTTTAACCGTTTACGCAGCGCACGCAACGGAAACTCTCAGAAGGAATAAATTTTCCCCGTTTTTGCAACATTTTTCATTACTGTTCCGCTCCTCTGAGGTGTAGCGTGATGTTATATAGCCTATAGCCTCCCTCGATAAATAGGCTACCTAACACAAAAAGAATTTTTCAATTCGGACCGGATTCGATTCGGAGATTAGCGCGTTCAATCAAACAAACAAACTCTTCAGCTTTATAATATTAGTATAGATAATTAGTTGACCCAGCGAACTTCGTATCGCCTCAGATTCAATAAATGTTGTTATAAACGTACCAAGTTTGACAACCTGGTACGCGGTGGTGATCTGGTAAGCGTTTTCTAGCTGACACTCATATGTTAGGTTAGCTCCTACCCAGTTATGATGACCTGGTACTTCGAAGGCATAAAGCGTTTTCTAGCTGACACTCCTTTGTTTGGTAAGCTCCTGTCAAGTTATGATAACCTGGTACTTCGAAGGCAACGTTTTTGTCATAGTACCACGTTTTATAGTGACTTGTATTCTCTTTGACGTTTTATGTGACGTCTCACGGGAACGCGGTCGTAAAAAGGGGAAAAAAAAAAAAAAAAAAAAACGGGATAAAAAGTATCCTATGTCCTTCTCCTGGCTCTAAACTACCTCCCTGCCAATTTTCAGCTAAATCGGTTCAGCCGTTCTTGAGTTATAAGTGAAGTAACTAACACGACTTTCTTTTATATATATAGATTTTATGTACTTTCTGCGTTTATCTATATTTCTATACGATTGTAAAGGTGAAGAGTTTATTTGGTTGAACGCGTTAATCTAAGGAACTACTAGTTGGAATTGAAAAACTCTTTAAGTTTTGGATAGCTCTTTTATCGAGGAAGGCTATAAGCTTTATAACATCGCACTAGAACTCTTAGGAGCCGAGCAAAAATAAAAAAATATCACGAATACGAAGACCTCGCCGGGCAGGCGATTCGATGCGACAGGGTGGGTCAGGGGAGCAAGAAATTTTATAAGCTAGTACGACAAGCTAGTCTTGGATGTTCCTGGCATCAATAAAGGAAAACAGTGTGAGGAAACCTGAACTTATACATACTCGTAATATAAGTCTGAAATCGCCAACCTGTCGTGAACAAACGTGGTGATCAATATTCGTGCCTTCTCTGTATACGAAGGTTATCCCTCCAGTGGGACAATAATGGGTTTGTTTTTTTTTTGACGATTAGATGTTTTTTTTTTGAAGTTTTAATTTTCAACAAAAATATATTTCTTAGTTCCACAAAATATGGTAAGGCCGTATAAAACCTAATAAGCCCGGACTTGTCCGCAAGAAACCGAACAGATAGTAACCCTACGTAAAACATGCTTATATTCTGGTAGTAAAGGGAACTTTTTTTAAATAATAACATTCACAATTCGGTGGATCAGCGATTAGTTTTCGCTCCAATGAATTTCGTATTCGGGTACTATTAGGTATATCTTGTATAATGTATCTTGTATGTATTTTCATGTTCTTTTCAGCAATGGAATTATCGGATTTTGTAAGTACCTACTTGGGTAACTGCTTACTGTATACCGTATACCATATGTTTACGAATGATTCACTTGCAAATCAATTTTTTTATGTATTTGACGAAGAAAAACCTTCCTAAGTTATATGATTTGCACAATTTTATAGTCACCTAAATACATAATTAGCTTTTTTTGATGTCAAATAATTATGCTTACATTAAAAAATAATTATGTGATATTAAAAAAGCTAATTATAATTACAAACGACCCAAAAACCGGTAGCACTCCAGCGTAAAGGCCCTCTGTAAAACCCTGTTTACTGACCTTCAGGCCACACGATCTAAATTGAGGCTAATTCGGTTCGCTGTTCAGAGAATTTTCAGCCCTTGCTTGCTCGGCTGAACTCTTTGATGAAAAATAAGTGGCATATAACAATTATGCTAATTAGCCATACTTCATGTGCCTTTGTCACATATAAAGGTTGGCCTTTTTGCACCCACAACAACCTCGGTGCTAATTCCGAGGCAATTAGAGCTCACTTACTGAAAATCCTAATTAAACAATGAATTTATTCACCGTTACGTTCGTGCAGAGTTTTCTGCTAATCCTTTTTTCGAAAGTATTCAAAGGACTAACTTTAAACAAAATACACAGGCAAAGTTGTACAAGAGTTCGTGGACTGTCGTCAGTTTTAATGAGATTGATCCAAATTTAAATTCCCTTAAAAGTATTTACGCGCAATACCCTCGAGAAAGGGAGTGAGTTTGCATGACTTTTTTTTTTATTTAGGGCGCCCGAAATTATGCTTCTGGCTCATCGTTTACGAAGTATAAAACGTTTAGTTGCCTATAATCATGGTGGAATTTTATGGGGATCTTAAGGGGAACAATGAAGTGCTCTTCAGCTGTTACATCATTCAGTGAGAGTGATTTGGAGAGTATTGGCTAATCTTGCTAAGAAGGAGATCTCTGTATGGTATTATTAATTATTTAAATGATCAATATCAAAGTTATGCCATAAGAACTGTTTCTATAGCATTAAGCGAGCTGAGCACTATTACTGATAAATGTCGTCAGTCAGTGCACGGGTGAATAGGTGACTATTTTTACATACCAAGATGCCTCCGTAACTTAAATAGTACGTTTTGCCCTTGGTCCGGCTGTCATTTGCGCATCTTTGACAGTCGGGAGGGATCGCCAGAAGCCCGATAGTCTGACAACCAGTCGTACCAACTGGGTTGTAGAGGTCCGATAGGCAGTTGCTCCTAGTGAAATACTAGTCGCAACTGTGTTGGGGCTGACTTCCAGTTACCATTATTTTACATGTAGCGACTACCTATCTTCTAACCTCCACAACCCAGTCACTGTAAAATACGACACCCCTTGGTAAGTCTGGACATACTGCGTCTGGAGTAATGCTCGAAAAGGAGGAGGCGGGGCGCGTGAGGGAGTGGCAGTCACTGCGCCCTCACGGCCTTAGCCGCCGCAGGAGGAGACGCCCCGGGCGTCAGGAGACGAATGCGGACTCCCGGCCACCGTCGGCGCGAGCTTGCGGGCGGCGAGCAATGGGTACCTCGCCACCCGGTAAGGACCAAGGTCGGGTTGACGGCGCGTAGTGTTCCACGCGCGCCTCAAAGAGATGTCAGCAGCACTGAAGGGGTCTGCTAGGACCGATGCCTGCCGGGGTTGCGTGATTGTTCGAAAGAGATACCGTGACCCTGGCACATGGGCAACTGAAGGAACACGGGTGGGTTTTAGTTAGTAAAAGTCTGACATGCCCTCCCGCTTCGCCCAGAGTGCGAGAAGTCATTTGATGATTTCCCATCCAGAAAAAAAAGCCTCACCCTTGTTCGCCTTAATACTGGGGGGAAATTTTGTGTTGATCTTACTTGGTACGAAGATCACCGGGTCATCTTGTACATATTTACATTAAAAAAGTAAGTACCTATAATAAGTTACCAGTTAAACAAACATCATGTAACAAACAAAGAACATTAACAACCAAAACTAAAATAAAAAGTTAAAGTACTATTATTAACGCAGTCGTGTTTAAACCGTGACGTTTTATGCCTTCCCTTCCATTCTTCGTCCATTCTCCTTCTATTATAAAAGCCCTTATGAATACTTTTTGAAGTGCTCCAAATGTCATTATTCCTTCTTATTACACTTGTTTATGTGATTCAAGCCTCTTTTATATACATTTACTGTATTTATGTAGTTGTTTACTCGACTCCGGGCATAAATAAAAAGTTGATGATGTTTATTTTGCTTTTCCACTATTATTGAGTAGCGTAAATCTTATTAAAGATGGCTAGGTTTTGCTTTTATTTTTTATTGTTGGAGCTTTACATATAATATTATATTTCTAAATATATTTTTCTTCTAGAATGGTTAAGTATAACGTTAATAAATTAGTATTGAACTATGATAATGGTCGAGTAGGTATTGAACTCTGATGATGGTGACATAGGTATTGAACTTTTGTATGAAATAGCAGATTTTTTATTGTGATGCCAGTGTTGGTACAATTGGAAATCATCAAAAAACGTCTCCCGATGGAGCGAGAGGGCGTGTCAGACTTTTACTGACTAAAACCCACTCGTGTTCCTTCAGTTGCCCATGTGCCAGGGTCACGGTATCTCTTTCGAACAATCTCGCGATCCTGGCAGGCATTGGTCCTAGCAGACCCCTTCAGTGTTGCTGACATCTCTTTGAGGCGCAACACTACGCGCCGTCGACCCGAGCTTGGTCCTTATCGGGCGGCGAGCTACTCATTGCTCACCGCCCGCAAGCTCGCGCCTACGGTGGCCGGGAGTCAGCTATCGACTCCCGACGCTCGGAGCGTCTCCTGCGGATGTCAATAGGCTCACTCTCTATTACATGGGATTAAAACACAACTGGCGGACTGTGAGTGTACTATAGGTGCACCTCTGCCTTACTCTTCGGGGAATACAGGAGTAGTGTTATATATTAAATGTAAACATTCTTAAACACTAAGCCCGCACCAAAAACCGCAACGCCAAACTACAGGAAGTTGCAAAGGAACTTTGTTCCTTATGCGTTGTGGTTCTATATGCCACCTGGCTTCCAACATGTGAATGCAATTAATTATCGCATGAAATATTCATTAAAGTCTAGTTAAGTTGTTTTTGTTGGGAACAAGGAAAATTAATTGAGATTTTGAGTTGCTCCGTGAAAGGAATTTTATGAAGTCTTCAAGACTTGTATTGCAAGGATATTAGGGTTAATTTAGTTTTCTCTATTATTTTGCTGTTTCTTTTAACGTGATTTCAATAATAAATTAAGTTCTGGGCTAACTGAAAAGAATCACGCGCAGGTTCCGGGCGAATTTCTTTCACGCTGTTTGTATGTAACTTGTATGGAGGTTTTCAAATCAAACCGGCGCATATAGTTGCGTGTCTAATCATTAAAACTATACGCTTCAGTTTTGCCAGCGCGTAAAACAGTTTTTTTTTAAAACTTTTGTTACAAAAGTTGTCGTAAGCAGGAGGCCTTTTGTGGTTTCTGCCTACACAAATATGAAGAAGGCGTATGTTTGAACGAATTTGAGAGTATTTGGAGTAGGTACCTAAAGACTTCATGGAATTTATTTGGAGGTATGAGGAACATAGTGGTAAAGTTCACTCAACCTCCTTAGAAATGGGAGGATCTACTGACCAGGCGAGTGTCGTGTCTGGTGGGCTACGTCTTGACAGATGATATCGAAACATTGTATACAAGCTAGTTGCGCTTGTGAACTCTGTTTGCGCGATGCAGGATTTGCGTCGTCAGTGTCATGTGTAGTTTGCACGTGACGGTATAGATGCCACCATAAGCCACTATCGTAAACACAATAAAATATTCAAGCAAATTCCTCCACCTGTTTATGCTCTGAACAAAAACCAAGTCGGAAGACGAAGAAAATAAGCTTTCTTTAGAACTCATCTATGTTTGCAACACAACCTACTGCCACGTACCACAGCTTCAATTTATTATTCGAAGACATCATAAGCACGGCATTTAACCTCAAAAAATACGTTCTCAATAACAATAACAAGGCGGAATGATGACGCGTCGGTATAAAACGCAGATTTTCCTCATAAAATAAAAATAACTGTGTTTTATTGCTGAGTCTCGTAGAAAAGTTTCCAACTTTACGTACAGATCTAGTCTGTTCGGTAGTTGGCAAGCAACTGAGCCGGATAAAAACAGAAGTTGATATCAATTCGAGTTACTGTGCGGGGTTGGAACGTATTTTCACTCGGTAATGTGTTTAGAGAAAAGCTTCATAAGTTTTTAGTGATTTTGGATCAAGATAAATATATCGCTATACAAGGTGTTTTTTCATTTCCCATAACTATATAACAATAGGGTGGTAAGCATTTCAAAGAATCAACTGGCATATAATGTTTTTTTTTTTGCGTTTTAATTTTTGTTTATTCAAAATAATTCGAAGTCACAATTATTTATGTAAAACACCGTTACGTGAACATAAGGTCACATTTTCTTAGCTTTAAATTTGAAGAATTGGTTTAAATGAAAAGATTTATTCCTACTTATTAAATACAAAAACCTATTTTTTTCAATCATATGCAAGTTGATTCATTGACATGGTTTCTTTAACACTATAGAGTTATGAGATATCAAAAGGGAACTCCTCATATAATAAGCATAATTTGCGAATACCTTGAAAGTGACTCAAGTTATGTATAAAAATGTCAACATTAATGAAATAAATAACTAACCGTACCTACATCAACATAATTCCAAATTCTCAGAAGGTCAGAGTAAGCCTGAGATTGCTTCAGCAGACGTGAGCGTGCACTAACAAAATTATACTGCGCAATCTTAACTTCAAGCAAAATTTATAATACTCCACATCCTAGAAATGAACACACACTAGAATCAAATTACTACACGACGTACCTACATTTACTGTAACAAAAATCTACCAAACCGTAAAAAATACCTCAAAAAAATTGATATCAATAAAAAACTTCAGATAAAAATATACAAAAGGCGAAAGAAGCACAGCTTTTTTCAGAGAACACAAAAACCGATCAATCTATATTTCAAGATTGATCACAGGAATAAGCCAGAGACAAAAAAGTACTGTACTAAGTGCCTTCTTTTACGGTATAGAGTGATTGATAGAGATGCCCTGTCAAAGTTTCTTTTTTATATCCACTCAATATTCATCTTCCTTTGTTACGTGAATTTTGCGTTGTGTTGCTCTTTCTTCCCTATCCTGATATCCGAGGCTTGCTGTAACTGGATTATTTATCATCATTCATATCCTGTATGACCAACGAGATGTATTTTTTTATCTGTTTTCTTTTCCACTACCACAATGATATTAATATTTAACTTTACCAAATTATTTCTTTATCACGTTAACTGCCATGGTTAAAATCAGAAAAAGTCACATCCAGGCAACAACGACATGTTCAGATTTTGTACGTGTTTGTCGGTCATATAGTCCGACAAGGCCTAAATGGAACAAAAAGTGTCGGACACATAGTCCGACATGGTAGTTATCGTGTTAAAAATAATATTTTGACATTTGTAATATAAAGTCATGAATTCATGATGTTTAATATTTAGAGAGCTAACTTTGATTTGAAAAGGTCAAAGTATTAGCTTGGGCTCAGGAGAGAAATATTTTGAAAAGAAAACTGCTTTCATCATAGATTTTCTTGAGAGCCTGTTTAAATAATAATAGATTCTGAGAATAACTGTCAAGAAAGTCAATACTAAGAAAGTATATTATAATAACGTATTTTCCTTATACCAAAAACTACGTCCTGAGTCAAAAGAAAAAGAACTATAAGGAAAGTCGCACGTTAATAATAAGTTCCGAACGTGTGTAGTGACTGGAGAATGACGATAGGACAACATCTTTCCCTTTGGTCACAGTCGAATGGTTGAGGATATAAGATAAAATATTCACTATGACAGATCATGTGCATCAAATTGTAATACGGTTTCCCTTACAGGGATCTGTCGATCTTTTTCCAGATGTTTCGTAAAGTTTATTGTTTTATAAGAGTCAGTGTATTGAAAACATCCGTCAAAGTTAGATTATTTATTTCAAATAGGCACATAAACGACATTTTTGAACGTTAAAATTTACAAGAAAAAATGTAATTGATTATAACTGTCCTTTATAAAAAACTTTTTAACAAAAAATTAAACCGCCGAAAAACTGAAAAGAATAAAATAATAAACCTTAAAATTATGAGTCGGCGCTTTGAGTGATCCTTGTTCATTGATTTTTCAGCGCCGACTCAAAATTTTAAGGTTTATTATTTTATGCTTTTCAGTTTTTCGGCGGTTTAATTTTTTGTTAAAAAGTTTTTAAATTATATTTTTTTGTGGCTTTAATGTACTAATAATACTTGGCAAGGTATACCCTATCCAAGACAAAAAGAATTATCAAAATCGGACTACTCTGTATAAAGTTATGCGTGTTTATACATTACAATCAGTGAGTGAACAATCAATCATCCCCTGTTTTCCGACCTGGGTTCGATTTTGTTTTCCAAATTTATATGGGACCACCTTGGAAGTATACCCTTTCCAATAGAAGAAGAATTGTCACAATCGGACCACTATGTAAAAAGTTATGCGTGATCATACATAAAAAAAAAAAAATAGGTATACGCGTCGAATTGATAACCTCCTCCGTTTTTTTTCGTCGGTTGAAAAGGCAGTTTCGTGTGGAGAAGAATGGGCGAGAAACTTCACACTTTCTCTTACATAATGTTTTACTCGTGCAATATATTGCAAACATAAATTACGTATTCATAATTGAAGAGATTGGAGAATTGGAGCCTTAATATGTACCTATTGTAAAATGACGAAAGTCAAAATCGAAGCGAAGCCGCTGGCAAAAGCTAGTTTGAAATAAATGATTTCAAACTAGCTTTTGCCCGCGGCTTCGCTCGCGTGGAGGTCGGAAAATATCAATACGATAAAAAGTAGCCTATGTGTTAATCCAGGTTAATTTTGTTTAGCTCGAAAGCGCATTTTCTTCTGACTTGCTTCAAATTTATCGTCACTGCTCGGCTCTTATGTATCTTAGCGTCATGTTATATAGCTTATAACTTGCCTATGAGTATGCACTACAATCGTACCAAGTTTGGTTAAAATCCCTTCAGTAGTTTTTGACCCATGCGTGCACATACAGACAAAAAATTTACTGATTGCATTTTTGGCATCAGTATCGATCACCATTCATCCTGCAATATTAATTTTCAATATATTTTCAATAAATTGACCTCTCTACAGTTTTATTATAAGTATAGATAAGCACATAAAAGGCAGTTTTCAACTTCAACATTTAAATTGAAATAGAATTGATCCTAGTCGCCCATGATGATTATACTACAATAGCTAAAAACAATTAAAAATGAAGCAATTCCATATCAATTAATTATGTTATGGATGCATGCTGCTCAAATATTCATATAAATTATTTACTTAGACGACTGTCCTAAAATTTTAACAAATAATAAGTCAGTATGTGAGTTAAAACAATCATAGAATGTACAAACTGTCAAAATAATTATAAATAATTCAGTGTTTAATGTTCACGGACTAATTACGGTAGAAAGACAATATTGTTTGAGGGAGCACAAATGTTCAATAATGTACCGGAGGAGTTAAAAAAGTGTGACAATATAAACATTAAAAAAAAATCCTAAGAAACATGTATGTACACTGTAATGTCACCAGAGGCAAATATTTATAATTTATTAGATGTAAGCACTTTTGTATCTCATTTTAAGTGAACTGTTATTTAATTTCTTATGAGAAAATAAATTCTTGAAACCTAATGTTACAGCTTTTCTAATTTCTTGCTATAGTAAAGATGAGTTTCTAGCTATATTGATAGGAAAATCCACAGAGCCCAAAACAATATCGAAAGATATTTAATATCCTAGAGCAAAGTAAAGTTTCATCCAAAAGGATCGAAGTAGATAAAAATATAATCAAACTCGAATTTAAGCGCCATCAGCGGCAGAAGTCATTACGAACAGCTCTCTGAAGTTTGGGGGATGGTAGGCGAACTTATGTAAACGCTACATAAGTTCCACAGTAGTTTTACTTGTAACATCGATTGCTGCTAATGTGTTTGGGAATTGTTGCTCAACAATCTTAGAGCCCATTTCAACTTTAAACAGTAGTCACGACTTCGTTTTCTAATTTAAACTGCTGAAGTTCCGCTTGAGGTGTCTAAGTGGAATAAGAATAGGCAATTTATATGTACGGCGTTCGCACTACACTGTTTATCTTTATTCATATTATTTGAAGAAGTATCTAAATTAATGATTATATCATCTACGGGAGCGGCATCTCGGTAGCAGTGGTAGCCCAGTGGTATCGACCCCAACTTACGATTTGTTGGTCGTGGGTTTAAACCCAGGCAGGCCCTTTACTTTGTGTAAATAATTTTACCACCACTGATCTCAAAATGGTGAAAGAACACATCGTGAGGAAACCGGCATGTTCTAGAACCAGAAAATTCGAAGACATGTGACATCTACTAACCCGCACTAGGCCCGTGTGGTAGATTACGGCCCATTCTCTCTCACCGAGAGGAGGCCTGTGTCCCAGCAGTGGGAACAATATAGGCTGATTATGATGATCATCTATGTGATTGCACTTAACTATAGCATTGATAGTCTGTGGAACAACGTGGTTATTAGAAGAAAATTATGTGATATTTTCATGATCTTATATTTAAAGAGTTGTTATTATAACAAGATGGATTATAATATTTATCTAAAGGCAGTTTTCAAGCACTTTATTTTGTAATACTATCTGATGAAACCCGCTTTTTAAGTCTTTTGAAGATTTAAACATATTTTTCTAATATAAAAGCGACTTCATTCTAAAAGCTTCCTCTTAGTGAATAAAATGTTTAAATTGAGGATAAAGATGAAAAATGTTATATTTCCAAAGTACTTGTTCGCTAAAAACAAAACGAAATTCATTTTTCCAGTTTAAAACCGTAAAAGGGTTTTCATTTATTTTTTATGAAAATAAAAATATTTAAAGGTTTCATAGCAAGAGTAAAATCGTTAAATTTGGTGCTGGAAAGCAAACTGAAATATTGTAACAGATATTCCTTAAATAAGCTATATCGATTTAAATAGTTTGTGATGAAAACCGTGAATATACACAATGATATTTAGAAAATATATTCAATTTTTTTAAAGTTCTTATACTTTCAAAACATATTATAGCCGTTACAAAACCTTCATTAAAATATTTCTGTTACCAAGACCGAATCATTTAATACCTTTTAATAAAAAACCGGCCAAGTGCGAGTCGGAGTCGCGCACCGAGGGTTCCGTACAAACCTGTAGGTATCCCCGGTTTATGTATAAGGTTTATGCTTATTAAATTAAATGTTTTTTTTTTATATTTGAGTTGATTGAATGAAAGGTAAATTGCGGTTTACGATTTATGACGTATTAAAAAAAACTACTTACTGGATCTCGATCAAACCAATTTTCGGTGGAAGTTTACATGGTTATGTACATTATATATTTTTTTGAGTTTTATCATTCTCTTATTTTAGAAGTTACGGGGGGGGGGGGGGGGGGACAGATTTTACCATTTTGGAAGCGTCTCTCGCGCAAACTATTCAGTTTAGAAAAAAAATGATATTAGAAACCTCAATACCATTTTTGAAGACCTATTCATAGATACCCCACACGTATAGGTTAGATGAAAAAAAAAATAGAGTTTCAGTTCTAAGTATGGGGAACTCCAAAATTTTTTTTTTTCTATTTTAGTGTAAAAACCTTGATGCGGTTCACAGAATACATCTACTTATCAAGTTTCAACAGCGTAGCTCTTACAGTTTCGGAGAAAAGTGGCTGTGACATACGGACGGACAGACATGACGAATCTATAAGGGTTCCGTTTTTTGCCATTTGGCAACGGAACCCTAAAAAGGTGATAAGTGAAGTGTGAAGTGTGTGTGTGTGAGTGTGAAGGAGTGAATGATTATCCACCTAGTAGCTGTAGTAATTCAAAGACTACTAAGGTTGAACTTTTAATCCTATTCACTAACTTGACAGTTCAATGCAAAATAATGATACCATTCTAAAACGAATAGTGTCGGGGTAGTGAACGATTTCGAATAAAGAATGAATGATAAAAATGGTTTAAATTAAATAAAACTTTAAAAAATAGTTTTTAGGCGTGGATTATAAGAATAATTAATAATTTTTAATAACAGTTATTTCCTTTTTTATTTTCTTCTGATAGAAACAAAACTAAATATAAAAATCATGTAATTTTGCTTATTTTTTTACTATAGTCATTTTATTTCCTCTGACAGCCATAGACTATGTATATATCGATATAGTACACATCTTGTTTTAAGACAAGTTATTAAATTTAAATTACAAAGTTTGCATGTAAGTACATTATTTCAAGTTCATTCAATTTCGTTCATTCTTGCACCACCTCACTATCTTTTTTTTGTCAAAACCTAGTATCCCTCCAATTGTCAAGTTAGTGAATAGGATTAAAAGTCCAACCTTAGTCTTTGAATTATCGATTCTAAGACATGCCGCTTTCTTCACTTCACGTGTTTTCTTTTATGATTTTTAGAGCAGAGGTGAAGAAATTAACTAAACAATATAAATTGCCATCTTAGGTTTGAAATCACGATCTACACCTCGTACCTCGTCGGGGACCAATGCTATACTCAGGAGCTAGTTACGAACTAATTTCCCTACTCCATGTTTGAAAGACAAATTTTCGCTATTTCTTTTAGCAACTAACATTAGTTAGTTTCGAAGATCACCGCAGCCAAGTTTAACGGAGTCAGCTTCGGTGCTAGACTAATTTCATTAATCTCTTCATTGATTGGATTCGCTGGGCCGGCCCCGTTGAATGACTTTTATGGTTCCACCTAATATTAGTTCTTAAGATCAAAAGTGTAGGGGCAACTTTTCTATGCTGCTGAAATATTTTGATCTGAATATTGAGTTGGTGAGATTTTTTGTTTTTCAATGTTAATTGAAATAACGAGCTTAGAGATTTCAATAAGAAAACTGTAAAATGAAAATGCAGTATAGTGTATTCTCCATAATATAGTCAGTCGAAGGAAACTGAACGAGACACAACAGTAGTTTCATTGATGTAACGTCTGGCGGCATGTAGTCTCCCATAAAGTGTATCTAATATTAATTCATAATACTTTCATGTAAAATAAGGCGAAATTATTTTTGTTCTATCTAGTGATCTAATCGCTTAATTGTTTTATACTTTCCATTAGGGCAGAAGCACGTAAAACCATCCGCGTGGAAATCTCTTATGACAAAACATAGCATAAAGTACTCGGCAATTCTCTTTTTCGAACAAAAAATAAAATTTAATCATATCAGCCCCCCTAGCCAAGTTACAACCGTTTCGTGTCGAATTCCGTTCTCCAATTGATAATCTTGATGATCGCTTTGGTGTCAGCAATTGTAGAAAACAATAAGTTGGTAGCCATGTTGACGCGCCTGAGTCGGCCGCTCGTTCTACAATGTCTTTAGAAAAACGAAATTATAACAAAGCATGTATCGTTGAACATTGTAGAAACGATAACAATTCATTATATCATTTTGAACTTGGCTATGAATTTTCTATTCGTTTGTTCTAACCACGTGACTTAACGTTGATATTCCCATACATTTGATTAGTTTTGGACTAGCGTTAACGATTGCAGATTATCAACTTGGCTAGGGGTGCAGTACCTCTAGAGATTAACCCCTTAAACTTTTAACCTTTGATAATATTAGTTTAGACTACAAATTCCAAACTTACACACTCATGTGAATCGAAATCAAATTTTCAATCTGCTCTAACCAAGTTCATACTTTTACTCTCAATCAAAATTAACTTTTAAATTGAATCCAAAATTATACCCATCTGCACTGCATCAGTTTTGACTGGGGTTAATTCAATTAATCTTCCTATAGGTGGATTTCGCTGAGTTTGCCAACCACCGAGGATTACATTGCTAGCTCTCAATTTAGTCAGTCAGGTTCAACTTAGCCCCGGAATATTTTAATGTGGACTTCCGTTAATCTAGTCTCTCTGTCTTTATTCGAAAGTTTTGTAATGGACTTTGAGTGAAAGTTAACTAAAAGTTCTGGTTCATGTTCCAATGAAATGACTACGAATTCTAATGAAACAAGGTGGGGCTGATTTAAACAAAAGAAAATGAGAAAACTTTGGTAATGGAAATACCTAAGTATTACGAGTTTCATCAAGGAAGACACACACTAAATTAGATGAATCATGTTCTTCGTTCAAATCTCTTTTAAATTTATTCAAGGCTCTAAGATTTAAAATTGGTGTTTTATTCCTTGACACTAAGTTTATTTGGCTAGAGGATAAGTTATAGATATACCTTATAATCTTAATGAAACTAGAATGTTTCATTAAGATTATGAGATATATCTGGGTCATGAGGTATATTGCAGAAATGCTTATTAAGTTAACAGTGCCAACCGTATTAGTATATGTCACGGCTGCTAGCTTTGATTAGTCAGCCATTGGGAAATCCTAAGCCCATTGATTAAAAATATTATCGCGTTACAGCATAAAACATAATTCATCTTCACAAAACTAGTCCTCGAAATACCAACATAATTCCAGAATCTCGAATCTTCCCGAGACTATAAATTAAGCCATTACGAAACTTGTAACAGCAAAAGGCAATCCTACTTTGCCAAGAATTCATTTGCTCTAATTACCTGAGACAGTTCATAGTTACGTCGAATCTCCAATTGCAATCAGTGCCAAGGACTAATGAAGTTTCAAATCAAACTATTCCCATGATTGGGAACCGCAAACAGGTTCATCGAGTTCTATCCATACTGAGTCTTCAACTTCAATTAATGATCTTGGGGTTAGACCACAGACTGCAAATCCGACAAATGAATTGGTTCCGGAATCAGTTTGCGCCGAAAATTCTTTGGGCTTGTGCGATCGTGTTTGGGAGATTCTAATTTGTGAAAAAGGTCTATTACCGGAAATGCTTACCGGATTTATTTTCCTTGTTTTATATGTATTAGCAGTTTTATTTATTATGTTACTTTTTGGTTTTCGTTGAAAAGCATTTCAAGAATATTGGATAGCTACTGACACTTAGATTTAACGCCAAATTTTTTCGTTTTATAAGAGTTAATAAATACGAGTAATATATACTTCTACATACTTTTAGAACCTAATTCATTTGTTTCGAACACATTTTTATTCGCAAACCATAGTTCCATTCCACTGAGCATTCCAATTTATTAGAAATGGAATCCTTGCGTTATCCATATGTATTGCCAATTAATATACTATCGGCAAACTAAGCCATCTCATCTATTTCCTGCATAAACGGTGAATATAATTAGTTTTATGTTAATTGGCGATGTTTGATTGAATAATCCGAATGGCTGTAGCTGACCCACGCTGATTGGTTATGTCAAGTAATGGAATCTGCTAAGGATTAGTACAATTTAATCTGATGTAGTATCTGTCAGGTGATTATTGCAATACGTTCACAATCCTTTGGCGCAATGCTGTTTATTAGGGACCAAATAACATTCAGAAACAGTACGTAAACTTCATCATCATCTGCCTAGCCTTTTTTCAGCTATGTCGGGGTCAGCTTCAAGTCCAACCAGATGGAGCTGAATACCAGTATTTAACACAGAGCTACTGTCTATCGAACCTCCACAACCCAATAACTGGGTAATGCTATCAGACGTTTGCTGAGACTGGTTGTCAGAATATGAACGTGTTGATAAAAATAATGTAAAACAAGCAAAATAAGTAATACCTAATTGTTATTAGCACGTAATTGGTGGATAAAAAAGAGTTTCGCTTATTATTTGGATCCATTTAAAAGAACTTTCGTATAAAATCTGAAATTCTTTATAATACTAATAACGTGATACTCAGACAAAGTAAAACTCTCGGTTGGTAAAATATAAAAACGCTTGTCCAATTTATTACGAACAAGTTTTTTCAAACGAATTTATAAATATCTCACCCAAAAATCGTCCCACTCAGTAAGTGTCAGCTTACACGGAACGTACATTACAAAAGCGAAATTAAAAAGGTCACGCACTTTACCAAGATATAATCCCCTTTTAAGTCAGTCCCAAGATTAGTTGGCTAATTTCTTGAAAGCGTTCGCTTTTTCCAGATTTAATGGAGTGCTGGATTATTTGTCTCTATCCCGGCATAATTTCTCTGGGCGAATTAAGCTTAGGCCGGAAAATCTCGCTGAAAAAATGTCTGCCGATAAAACGGAACAAAGGGGGATCCCTAAAGAAACAGCTACAAAAAAGAATTGAGATATGAATAATGAGAATCATTGTGGAGATAATATAAAAGAAGCACTGGCACGAAATAGGGGTAATGACGTTGAATAAGTAATTTCGTTCTCAACGCGTCGAGGAGTTCGAACAAATCAACGTTCACACGGGCGTACAAGTATCGCGAAGGGATTTTTCCGCGTACTGGATTTTCAACGTAATGCTTAGCGCTTAGAGTCGAAAATAGAATAGCGAGTTTTTTTTCGATTCTGGGATTCACTCTTCTGCCAGGGTCCCGAGATTTGTTTGAAAGAGTTACCGTAGCCCTGGCATGTAAGCAACTGAAGGAACACGGGCAAAAAACCCAGTGTACGATAAAAACCCGCTGCGATAGTTTAACGTCATTGCAAACGTGGTCTGAGCTTTGAATTTTGGATGATGTCTCGATTCGTCTTCGATATTACTACGGTTACGTTATGTTAATATTAACGACTGTCTTCATTTTATTTGGAAATAAGAAAGTTGAAGAGGAAATCATGGGTAAAACTGTGGGTAATCGAGAAGGAATTTCTAAATAGTCTGAGACCAAAACTACACTTTACCAAAGCTTAGAATTTCGATTCAAATTCTATTAGACTAGAATAGAATTGCTTTATTTCGGACACATAATTATCCATATGGTGTTAGTAACATACAAAAAACTTATAGCCTATTGTTAGTAACAATCAACCTCCGCACAAACTGCTGTACAATCGGAGAGCCAAAGCTCTCGGCTACAGTTTTCCAGTTGCCAGCCACTATTGCCAGTATAATTTATGTCTAGCTCGATTTCCATTCAAAACAGATCTTCCATATTAAGTTAACTTCTGACTTATCTGCCTACCCACTGCCATTTTTAATCATCATCAACATTATTTCAGCCGAAAAACATAGGGGTAATTGCGGAACTTTTTATCGGTAGGACTTGGTTTAATATTCATAGTTAAACAACATTCATTGCGTTATTTACGTTGCTGAGCCTACAATTTATTCGAACAAATGACGCAATGGTTTAGAAATAATCTTCAATTCCATTCAGATTTTGATAAATTGTACGTTTCGCAATTAGGGTGCATATTGGCCTCTCCCAATTAGAGAGGGTTTGCCATTATCGCTACGCGAACGGTTGGCGAACGCAATATGGTTGTCAAACGCATAGAGATCGCTGCTGCCCGTTCTCTAGTAAGTCCCTTAGTCGTCTCTTACGACACCCACGGGAAGTAATCATTTCAGCCGTAATACGTCCATTGCTGGACATGACCTCCCCCAATTTGGGGGGCTTTGCATAATCGTCACGCCTGGCAGGTGGATTGGCGATCGTAGTATGGTGATAAAACGCTGCTGCCCATTCTCTAGTAAGTAATGGGAAGTAATGGGATAGAGATATTCCTTACGTCCGGCAACACACTGAACGCACTTTGAATAGCTAACATTTATATTTTTTTGTGAAGAAACCTTAAAAAAATGATTGTTTACCAAAATACTTCCCTTCATTAAAGGACTATTTTTAACTCTTCCCACTCTCTCGTCTGACTCAAAATACGAGGATCAACTTTCCGTTGTCAATCTAAAATTGTAAACAAAGTTTTTTAATATCTTTCAGGTGATTCGCATAATGTAGGGACCGGGTGTTATAATGGTGCTATAATTGGATTTCAACTAAAGCCTGCCACATGTTAGGCTCGCAATAACCCAACTAATTTGGGATGAGCACAACCATTAGCTATTGCTAAGCCTCCACTACATACCGCCGTAAATGGTGAACAACAAACTAGGATTGAAATAACGATTACTCTCCAGCTTGAGAACCTAATGGCAAAATATCTTATCACTGTTTGCAACGCATTGACATATCACTAGGGCACACAAAAACCTAACATATATAATCAGCTTATATTGTTCCCACTGCTGGGACACAGGCCTCCTATCTGTGAGATGGAGCAGGCCGAGTTTTTTTTTTTTTGTACCTTGGACATGTCGGTTTCTACACAACGTTTTCGTTCGCCGTTTTAAGAGCAGTAGTAATTAAATTAATTACACAAAGTACTGTATCTGCCTGGGTTCGAAATCTTGACCAACTCGTAATTGGGGCCGCAACAATAATTGAAAAAAAAAACGGTTCACATTTTAACACTTTATTCCGGTTTAGCTATCCGATTCATCTCAGTTCCCAAAGATAGGTATGCTACGTAACAACTATTACTCAAGAAGAATGTTTAGTGTTTTCTTCTCTATGTGTTTGACTTCGAAATATATTACAAAAAAAGAACAATACATAATCTATATATTAATACGTGAAGCGAAAACTTTGCATCCCTTTTTACGAAAATTGGGCGGACGGAGGAGTATTAAATTTCGCACACTTATAGTTTATACAGAGACGAAGTGACGAATGCTAATATTTTTTTAAATTATGCTTCAAAATACATTATTTTCAATAAATAACACGTTACGCACACTACTATTCATTACCGTGTATCTAATACACACATGCATAGATATTTTTTTGTTTATGGTCCTAATATGTCTTTAATATTTTTTGCAGTGTTACCAACACCCAGAAATATTTACACCTAAAGCTTAAGTTAAAAACCACTAAAATTGCTATAATAACTAAAAAAATCCCCTAAAAAATTATAATGAAAATAACCAACGAATGTTCAGTAATCATAGACCGGCACACAGTAGTAATATTTGTCTATATTTATTACGTGACATTTGTTAATCATTCACTCTGCATTCTTAGTATCGAGGAACCGTACTAGAAGTCGCTAATACTTTTATTGTAATCAAAAACACAATGAGAAATGTAAGATGGCAAAAAATCCCTAAGAATACCCCTAAAAATGGAACGCCCCTAAAAAATCCCAATCCTCTTATTTACCCCCTAAATTTGGGAAAACTCCTAAGTTGGTAAGCCTGATTTTGTATCTATAGTCTACCTGAATGTCAAGTATAACCATAGGTAATAAATTAATTTTATAGATATATAACCTATTTTATTTTCAAAATCTATGATCATATCGAGAATATTTGTCTTTAATATTATTTGTATTAGCGACGATAGGAATTTAGTTTAGATATAAATGAAATATTTTTTTGTGGTTTTATGGGGAGTGTCAAGTATGGCATTAGTAAGTTTCCCATACAAAAATTAGTGTCGTGTGCAAACTGTAGAGGTTGTATGCCTCACGATTGTCAGGCTGGTTATAATTATGACATTTTGAACTGTCATAATTAATTAAAATTAATAGGGAAAATTCTATAAAAACAGAGCTTTCTGTGATAATTTATTCCATAGCCAGCAGTTAAGAAGTATTAAGAAAATAAAGAAGAAAGTCCTGAAGAAGTATTCTTTACTCATTACACCTACGTCCTGGTCCTGGCCATCACCATCCCGCCAGCGAACCCTCTCCACAGTAGTACAGCGTCAACAATTTGTCTATAGTGTTACTGAATGTCAAATATAACCATATCATTTTTTTATATTTATTATTATATATTTTTTTCCATTTAATAATGTATTTCTATTCAAATGAAGTAAGGTCGAATTTCGACCAATGGGCGATCACTAGTATAATCTTATAACATAAGCGGAACCGCAGCTAAAGGCTATAAAGTTACCGAATAACCGCATAACGAATTCATCGGCGCACGCATAAAAGCGTCGAATAAAGTAAAATATGAACGTTACGTTGTTGACATAAGACAACATAGTAACAAAACGCTCATTAATTCAAATGAATGTGCCCGCTTTGTATGAATATTCAAAGGCTGTGCGATTAACATGTATCAGTCGCCAGGACAATGGCGACACATAAAAATACAACGCAAAACTTATTTCCAATACGTATACTTAATGCGATATTTTGCGTTCAACCAAATGTTATAAATCATTTCACTGACAATGAAGTGGAAATAAAAGGTTAATTAGAGTTCATGTTCGATGCGAGGAATTCGAAACAGTCCGAATTTTTTGATTAATTGAATGTTATTTATGTTCATGACGGTACTGTTATTAAAGTGGAGCTCAGTAATGACCATTTCTGTACTTGTTTCATTAGGCTGATGAAAAATTAATTGACGTAAGAAAAGAATAACTGTTTGTGATGGAAATTACTTTTTTGTTATGATATTAGACGAAGCGACTGACGCTTTCTTTCTAGAATATTATTGTCAAAAATTCCGAAATATGCTGTAGCCCAGGTTCAATTTTTCGCCACGCATTGGATTGTTAATACGCGAGTTGAAAATCAGTTTGTTATTTTGACGCGCTAGTATGCGCTTTATGGAATTCTCAGTGTTTGGCTCAATATTGAAAGTTTAAAATCAGTGCACAATAAAATCGTGATATTTTACGTGCCTGCAAACGTGGGCTCAAGGTATCCCAATAATCACATAATACACTGTTCTCGTTCATCACATGAAAATTAGAATAATAAAAATACGTAAAAAGCTTTATCGGTTCTTTCAAACGGACTACTGAAAACAACTCACGTCTTCTAAACCTGACTCAAAATCATTCAAACTTCCCCGCCGTGTGTCCACCGATCACATCAAGTTTGCTCACATAATAATTCATAAGATAGTTATCAGGGGCCTAAAAGCACTTTAGCCGGATTGCCAATCCTATACCGGCTGCTATATTTGCATGATGACAACGTCATAACCACTCCCAGCCTCGGTGTAATTGCTTTTCTCGGTCGCCAAGATAGATTTTTGGATTTTTGGAGATCCGCTGTAGAATTGCAACAGAATGTGAATGGGAAAGTTAAACTGTTTAAACTTCTGAGACTTGAAAAGTTTAAAATGGGTAAGGGGGGAAAATAGTTCATCGAAATACCTAAGTAGAACATGACGTACGTAGGTATTTACAAATATGGCGGGACGAACTTGGCTCTATAGTAGATTGGGTTAGACGGTAGAAGGATGCCTCTCCGGCATTGCAGTTGGATACAAATTAGAGATAATAATAAAAAATTGACGTGTGGCACTCAGGGACTGCCGCGGTAAAGCTATTGCATAGCATTTTTTATCAACTTATGCAATTATAATTATTTATTTATTTTTTATTTGACCGATAAGAAAACATTTTTTTTTCTTTTATTGAATAAATGAGAAGTTACTGCCCCTTCTTTTTAAATCTCTGATATCTTCTAAGATCTTCATTTAAATTACATGCTGTAATGATCATATTGATCTATATTAAATGCACAATGTATTTAAGGTACCTAATTGGATAAGAATTAATGCTGTATTGGTTAAAATCGCTTCGTAAATAAGTCCTTATTTCTCGTAAAAAGCAAAGGAAAAAAATGGTTATTGTGGGTTATCCCTAAGAGGTAGACGTATACCATCGCTGACTTTTTTGTAGACCTTTCTAAGGTGTACAATACTGTAGTACATTATTTTGATCTGTTTCGTAGGGTTCAGCCAGCGTTCGCAATGTAAGCGTAAAAACATGAGCTTATTTATGACATCACATTAGAAACCCCTAAAATTATCAGCGTTTCTTTACTATATTATGCATGTTATATACATATAAACCTTCCTCTTGAATTGTTCTATCTATTAAAAAAATCCGCATCAAAATCCGTTGCGTAGTTTTAAAGATCTAAGCATAATGCACGGCCTTCAAGCCACACCTCCGTGCCTGTCGGAGTGGGGAGCGTGAGGTTTTTTTTCGTTACGGAATTTCTGGATTTGGTCCCCGCGCTCAAGGCCCTCGATAGAAGCTATGCAATACCTTAAAAATACTATGGTCTGTGGGGTACACACCTACACTACCATTTATTTATTTATTTATTATAACATAAACACAACACAAACGTAACAATATTTATTTACTTGTATTATTACTATATACACAATCACCGGCATTCGCTTAATGTCGGGCTAGCTACCAGTAGTCACTGGACACGCACACCGGACCTCGTCATCGTGACGTAGCCGCGCGCGCGGAGGGAGCCAGCGTCCGATCACCTTGTCGCGACCTCAGTCGTTACCTGCCCATGCGACGCGCTCGGCTATACATATTTTGTGAAACCTCGTTCGCTGATTGTTTACGTGTTGTAACCGTTATTGTTGTGCCGTGACTATTGTGACTTTGTGTGCCTATCGTTATTTGTGACTTTACTCCTTCTAACTGTTTTCTGTGTTGTGTGTATGTGGACCCAATATAACCGTGAGTACCAAGCAGACTGACTTTTAATTCGCCTACCGACATCTGCGCAAAAACATACCCACAACGAACTATACTGGTGACCCCGAGTAGAACACTTAATACTAACTTATTACTATAATTATAAAAATATAAAAATGAGTGATAGTGAGTCTGAGCACACCGCGTCGTCACAGCCGGCAAAACATGTTACGCGTAGAACGCGCCAACCGAAGCGCGTTTCCATTGAACCGGAACACGAAAGTTACCGCGTGTCCATAAAGTTACCACCATTTTGGCCGGAAGAGCCGGACATTTGGTTTGCACAAATCGAGGCTCAGTTCGAGAATGCAGGGGTGACAAATGACGTCACAAAATATAATTATGTGGTCGGTCATCTCGACCCACTAGTATCAAAGGAGGTGAAGGACGTCATCATGTCCCCTCCCGCCACCAACCGGTACCTAAAGCTGAAGACCGAATTGGTGAAGCGCCTCTCAGCATCCCAGGAGAAGAAGGTGAAGCAGCTGCTGATGCATGAGGAACTGGGAGATCGAAAACCATCGCAGTTTCTTCGCCACCTGCAAGGGTTGGCTGGACCAACAGTGCCCGAGGATTTCGTGCGCACCATCTGGTGCAGCCGACTCCCCACCAGCATCCAGCCCCTCCTGGCATCGCAGCCACACAGCACCCTGGAAGCGCTGGCCGATCTGGCTGATCGCGTCCAGGACATAGTCGCACCACCTAGCCACGTAGCTTCAACTTCGGCAGCAGGACCCACGGTGAGTGAGATGGCAGCCGAAATCGCAGAACTCAAGCGTGCGATGAGAGACCTGACGATGCAGCTGCGAGACAGTAGACCTCATAATCGTCAGCACAGCCGTGATCGCGACACGAGACGCCACTCACGCCAACGATCTTCAACCCGCTCCAACTCCAGCTACCGAAAGCACCCGGTATGCTGGTACCATTCAACGCATGGCGAGAAGGCCGAGCGTTGCGTAAAGCCCTGCGACTACAAGAAGGGAAACGCCGCGGGCAGTCAGTAATGGCGACAGACGATTGCCCCGCCTCCACTGGTCGCCTATTCGTTGCAGACCGAAGGACGAAGACGCAGTTTCTGGTCGACACTGGAAGCGACCTCTGCGTCTACCCTCGTAGTCTGCTCAGCGATCGTCGTGCACCTACAAACTACCAACTTGTGGCCGCGAATGGGACGCCCATTCCAACGTATGGTTTCCTCGAACTAAATTTAAATCTAGGACTTCGTAGAGACTTTAAGTGGCGTTTTTTGGTAGCAGAAGTGACGAAACCGATTATCGGAGTAGATTTTCTTTGTTTTTACTCTTTGACCGTTGACTGTAGAAATCAACGGTTAATTGACATTAACACTAATGTTTTTACTTTAGCCACGAATCACTTAGATTCGTCTTTATTTTCTGTAAAGATTAGTTCTGGTGATTCGAGGTATCACAAAATATTAGAAAGTTTTCCCGACATTACGCGACCTGCCGGTACACTACGCACCACACCACACAACACCGTACACCATATCCGCACGACCCCAGGCCCTCCAGTGTCTTCTTCATTTCGGCGATTAGCGCCGGACAAATTAAAAATTGCACAGCAGGAGTTCGAGCTGATGCTGGCCAATGGAACTGCCAGGCCCTCAGAGAGTCCCTGGTCATCCCCACTTCATCTCGCCCCGAAAAAAGACAACGGCTGGCGACCCTGCGGAGACTACCGCATGCTTAACGCACGAACCGTTCCTGACAGGTACCCGATTAGGCACATTCACGATTTTGCTCACAGCATTTCAGGCTGTCAAGTATTCAGCACCATCGACCTTGTGAAAGCCTACAACCAGATTCCTGTCGGCCCGGACGACATCCCGAAGACGGCAATCACCACACCGTTCGGCCTGTACGAATTTCCGTACACGACGTTTGGTTTGCGCAACGCAGGCCAGACATTCCAACGTTTTGTCGACGAAATGACGAGAGGACTGGAGTTCTGCTACTGCTACCTGGATGACTTCTTGATCTTCTCCAGGACAGAAGCAGAGCACGAGGAGCATCTCCGTATAATATTCAGCAGAATGAAGGACTTCGGCATGCTGATCAATACGGCCAAGTGTGTTTTTGGTGTCCCGGAAGTAACTTTCTTAGGTTACCATATCTCCGAAAAGGGCACCAAACCATTAGACACCAAGGTCGACGCCATTAAGACCTTCCCACCACCTAAAGACGTTCGTCAGTTGCGCCGATTCTTGGGCATGATTAACTTTTACAGGCGTTTCATGCCTCACGCAGCTCAAATACAGGCGCCACTACACGACCTCTTGATAGGCAACGTAAAGGGCTCGCATCCTATATGTCTTGCGGAGAATACTTTGCAAGCATTCGAGGACTGCAAAGAAAGCCTTGCTAACGCCGCTCTATTAGCTCACCCCGATTGCAATGCCAAACTCGCATTGGTTACCGATGCGTCGGATACTGCAATCGGCGCGGTGTTACAGCAGCTTAGCGACGATGGATGGCAGCCGTTAGCTTTCTTCTCACGGAAGCTCAGCCCTCCGCAAGCAAAGTATTCTCCCTATGACAGGGAACTGCTGGCCATTTACGAGGCCATCAAATACTTTCGCCATATGCTGGAGGCCAGACACTTTGTCGTTTATACGGATCACAAGCCGATCAGTTTCGCATTCCATGAACGGAAGAAAAACTGCTCGCCTCGACAATTCCGTCACCTAGACTTTATCGCCCAGTTCACTACCGATATACGGCACATTTCGGGCAAAGACAACGTCGTAGCCGACCCCTTATCTCGCGTGGAGGAGCTTCAAGCTCCAGTCCGTCTCGACACCCTCGCGGAATCACAGTCCTCAGATCCAGAACTGAAGAAGCTACTTCAGGAAGGGTCTTCGCTGGTACTGGAAAAGGTGCAAATCCCTGGGCAGCGTACAACCGTGTACTGCGACGTCAGCACAGCGTCACCCAGGCCATTTGTTCCCAAAATGCTGCGGAAACAAGCTTTTGACAGCTTGCATTCCCTCAGTCACCCAGGCGTCTCAGCGACTGCCAAATTAATCGCAGAGCGCTTCGTTTGGCCAGGCGTCAGGAAGGACTGCAGGGAGTGGGCACGAGCTTGCCTCGCTTGTCAGCGGGCTAAAGTGAGCCGTCACGTATCCGCACCACTAGGAAATTACCATCTCCCACGCGCCAGGTTCACTAAGATCCACATCGACCTTGTGGGTCCGCTACCTATTTCGCAAGGTTTTAGATACTGTCTGACGGCAGTCGACCGCTTTACCAGGTGGCCAGAGGTCGTACCTATCGTCGACATCACTGCCGAGACAGTAGCTAAGGCATTGCTATCCGGATGGATTGCCCGATTTGGCTGTCCTACTGACATTGTTACGGACAGAGGCCGTCAGTTTGAATCGGCCCTGTTCGAACAACTGTCAAAAATTGTTGGTTTCCAGCACAAGCGGACAACGGCATACCATCCGGCGTGCAATGGCATGGTGGAGCGTTTCCACAGGCAGCTCAAGGCGTCCATCATGTGTCATGCGAATGACAAGTGGACAGAGTCCTTGCCGTGGGTATTGCTTGGCATAAGGAGCGCATTCAAAAAGGATGTCCAAGCATCTTCTGCCGAATTAGTATACGGCGAGCAGCTAAGACTCCCGGGCGAATTTTTTACACCCAGTGATGACGGAACGACCGACATCACGGAATTTACCGCGCGCATCCGACACTTTGCCCAAAAGTTACAGCCTACTCCAGCTTCTCGTCACAACAAAACGAGCATTTTTGTATTTAAGGATCTGCAGACCACTGATCAAGTGTTCCTTCGTGAAGACGCATTACGTGGTTCGCTGCAACCAGCTTACACAGGTCCTCACAAAGTTCTGCACAAAAGTGATAAAACTTTTAAAATTTTATTTAAGGGAAAAGAGGTCACGGTCTCAATAGACCGCCTAAAGCCAGCATACATATTGGCTGACAAAGCTGACCCCAAGGAAGATACTCCATCTCCAGACGTAAGGGAGTACACTACTCGGTCTGGACGTCGGGTCAAATTCCCAGATTTTTATCGCCCTTGACGGTCTCTGGAGGGGGGTGGTGTGGGGTACACACCTACACTACCATTTATTTATTTATTTATTATAACATAAACACAACACAAACGTAACAATATTTATTTACTTGTATTATTACTATATACACAATCACCGGCATTCGCTTAATGTCGGGCTAGCTACCAGTAGTCACTGGACACGCACACCGGACCTCGTCATCGTGACGTAGCCGCGCGCGCGGAGGGAGCCAGCGTCCGATCACCTTGTCGCGACCTCAGTCGTTACCTGCCCATGCGACGCGCTCAGCTATACATATTTTGTGAAACCTCGTTCGCTGATTGTTTACGTGTTGTAACCGTTATTGTTGTGCCGTGACTATTGTGACTTTGTGTGCCTATCGTTATTTGTGACTTTACTCCTTCTAACTGTTTTCTGTGTTGTGTGTATGTGGACCCAATATAACCGTGAGTACCAAGCAGACTGACTTTTAATTCGCCTACCGACATCTGCGCAAAAACATACCCACAACGAACTATAGGTCCAATAACCAGTGGTTTATTTGAAACAATTTTAAAATTAACTACTGGTTATTGGACCATAGTATTTTTTCAATGATGGAAGAGAGGTGACAAGCATCAGGTTCAGTAGTCTATGTGTATGTGCTCATGCCCAGTAGTACAATGATATTAACGAAACAAGTAACATACGATTAAATATCAAAGTGCCAATGGAACGTGCAAGAACTAGATTTTGAAAAGTCAACGCTCCCTACACAAAAATACAAATCACAGTTGTTAGCAGAAATCAATTTTGTCTTATACGGAACGCATAACCCGAATTGGCAATGCACTCATCCGGTTTTCTAAATTTAAAATGGATGCTCTACATGGTCGGGAAAATTTAACCAGGCGGCGGCCTCGTAAAACATGTAATATCGTTATTTGAGGCACTTAACTGGAAAGGTTATTATCTAGAAAGGTTTAGTCTCGCCTAGGTAATATCGTCTCCGGGCAATTTTTGACAACGACCAAGAAACTATCACAATTTAGTTAAAAGAACTATCATTATGAAAGAAGAGGAAAAATTGTCAGACGGTGTTTAAGATGATTTATTTTTAGGGTTCCGTACCCAAAGGGTGAACTACATCCAACAAAGACGGTTAGTATATTTATGCTCAAGACACACATAAGCTGGTAAAAGTATTATAGAAATATACAAAGCTTCCGGTGCCCGTGTGTCTATCTAGTAGCGGGCTGTATCTCATGAAACATAATAGGTAGACAATTGAAATTTTCACAGAGTATGTAATTGTGTATTTCTATGGTCGCTATAACAACAAATAATAAGAATTCAATAAAAATTAAAGGGGGTCGTTAAAAGAAACGATTTTTTTTAATGTGTATAGTTACATAATGTACAGACGCCACCAGGTCAAGCTACCCGAAACTGTCACCTTGAACCTAATGCTCTAGAAATAAAGTCGAAAATCTATCAAAGAAATCTGACAGATTGTAGTAGCTTGATGTGTTGGCGTCTGTACGTTCGTATGGAGCCTTACGTGTTCGAGTCCGACTCGCGCTATGCAAGTTTTGTCGGCATGATAACTTAGATCCATTTATGGGAGATTGGCTGGATTGGAAGAGTGAAAGACTATAGAGGAGACCTTTGCCAGAAAAAGGGATAACACGGGCAGGTTAAAAAAAAATGTTAGTTCGAAAACACACGTTGACGAGGGGACTTTCTTGTTTCTAAAATTTATGACGGGTCATATCATGTGGCGTATCAGATGCCATCAAACTGTTCAAGCGACCATTTACCTATAGTAGTTAGACATTTGATACTTTTTGATTGCAACTTTCCATTAGGTTATGTTGCTTTATTCCCCAGAGGCTCTGCACACATAGTCAGACATAGGTATATCAATAACAGAAGAGGCTGATAGACACATAAACTTCCGTACCAAAATATCTGCATTGCTAATACCAACCTATCACTCCACTGATTGGGAGGATTAACGCGAAAACAGTTGGAGAATCTGGCCATTTGTATTCTCTCTACCACTATTCCCGAGGGCATCGAAGTTCGAAGTTTCTAGGCCCAATTAATGAGGCGATTAAACTTAATTTGAGTTTAAGGCGCGAACGGCCGATTTAGACGTAGATAGATCTATGCGGTTTTGAGGCTCGGTCCTCCATGATTTTAAGGATTATGAAGTTCTGAACTGGACCATTTGAGATTGATTTGAAAAAAAACGATGGATATCTGATTAATTTTTTAACGCTTTGGGTTTTTATTTGAAATTGTTATCTGAAACTAATTGCCCGAAACACATGTTTCAATAAACCTACATCGGGTGGGCCTCTACCTAACATTCTCACCCAACAATTCAGAAATATTATGACTTGCTCTTGTAATAAACTTCTATTACAAATATTTTATCCTTGGGTACTATTAATATATGGCAAAATTTACTACTGTTATCTAAATTTGCTATTTTTGTAAACATGATTAATAAATAATTTATTTATTATTATATTATTATTTGAATACTGTAAGGCCTGAATGAAATTGATTGATGCTGAAAATAGTGATATTTAAGACGAATGAAAACTGTTCAACTTAGCTCAACTTGAAGCTAGAATAATATAAGGTGTTCCTTTTGCTATCTCATAACTCTAGGATATTAATGAGAACATGGCAAAGAATCAACTGGCATTTTTTTTTTCTTTTTAATTTTTCAAACAAAATAATTAGACGGTACGAAATTATTCATGTAAAACACATTTGGGTCATATCTATACTTAACCAGTCAATTACCGTAATTACAGACACAATTAAAAAACGATTGTGTCTATACCAAATGTGGTATCTCAGGGACTTAGAGGTTAATATTAAAAAGCTGAAGAGTTTGTTTGTTTGTTTGATTGAACGCGCTAATCTCAGGAACTTCTGGTTTGAATTGAAAAATTCTTTTAGTGTTGGGTAGCCTATTTATCGAGGAAGGCTGTAGAATTGCAACAGAATGTGAATGGGAAAGTTAAACTGTTTAAACTTCTAAGACTTGAAAAGTTTAAAATGGGTAAGGGGGGAAAATAGTTCATCGAAATACCTAAGTAGAACATGACGTACGTAGGTATTTACAAATATGGCGGGACGAACTTGGCTCTATAGTAGATTGGGTTAGACGGTAGAAGGATGCCTCTCCGGCATTGCAGTTGGATACAAATTAGAGATAATAATAAAAAATTGACGTGTGGCACTCGGGGACAATGCTAATTAGGCTATATAACATCACGCAACAACTAAGAGGAGCGAAGCAGTAATGAAAAATGTTGCAAAAACGGGGAAAATCACACGGGTAATCGATTCGACGCGACGGGAAGGGTCTGGGGAACAAGAAATTTAACGCGGACGAAGTCGCGGGAGAAGCTAGTATGATATAAACGTCAAATTTTCTTTGCTTTGAAATTTGAAGTATTGGTTTGAATGAAAATAATTTACTCGTACTTCATCATCACCATCTGCCCAACCTTTTCCCAACTATGTTGGAGTTGGCTCCAGTCTAACCGGATGCAGCTGAGTACCAGTATTATTATTACATGGAACGACTGCCTATCTGACCTCCACAACCCAGTAACTGGGTAATACGATACCAGGATAGATTTACGAGTATCAATGAAAATTATTAGTATTAAAAAACACATTACTTATAATTTAATTAAAAAAACTATAGTGTCAGTTCAGTGTTTGACATGGTCTCTTTAATACCCTAGACATATGGGATATCGATAGAAAAAGCACGTTGTACATTGCATTGTACTTAGACTTGAATTGGTCAAGAATGGGTTGATTATGAAGATCTAAGTTGATATACAAATACAATGTTCTCAAACTTTAATGGCAAAGCAATATAGTTACAAATATTTAAAAAAAGGGAGCGATAGAGAGAGTGCGTGAGTGAGTGTGTGAGTTATTGAGTGAGAAGGGTTGAGAGACGGTTATAAAATATTTGTTTATTTACTCGTTGCCAGTATTCCCAACAGGATAACTTATTAACGACAGAATTTTCAATAAACCAAAAGTGCTTTTAGTCTATCTAGGACATTTGCTTTATAATTGAACAAATAGATGGCTTAACGAAAATCGAGCATTTGTATACGTTTTAAAAATTAAATTAGAAACAAATTCAAATGCAATTTCTAAATTATCTGTTTCAATCGAGTATGATGATAAAGTTCATTAATAAATAGAATTGGTTTTGATTAATGAGATGATTAAGTTAAATTAGAATGCACGAGTCAACGGTTAGATGCAAAATGGCGGCGAAAATTGAACAGTTCGTCCAATTTCGTAATAGTGAATATCTATCTAATAGTTTAATTTGAATATTTTTACATTTTAAATGGCTTATTATAATAAATCGAAATAGTTTAGTTTGTATGGTTTGCATTAAAGCTTTCAAAATGAAGTCATAAAAAATACGGGATAAAAATCTAATGAAGTACCTACTGTCACTGTATTATGTCAATCAACTGTGTAGGAAAACAGCAGGTGGAAACATCAAATCCAATGCCAATAATAATATCTCTAAACTTCACGAATGGTTTAAAAATACCTACGAATCAATACTGTGGGTAATAACTATTTGTTTATTATATACCGGGAAGAACTTTCAAAGGTCAATACACCCACGTGATTGTCTAATAATATTAATAGAGAATAAGTTTCGGCAAGGAAATCGTACGCACATTCTGTTTACCATGGATTCCGTACATGATTCTGAACGTGTGGAAATCTGCGCAGAAATCTTTAGTCGGTTACTTAAGATGTATTTCATACACATTCATATACAGACCCACAATAAGTTATGAATACTGTATTCGAAACTTAACTCTAGACGTAAATCCCACGTACCAAAATCGCAGTCAAAACAGCATATTCAAAATCCTGCTTTTATCCCCAAAGAGTCATAAAATAAAATAAATCTCTCTCATATAAAACTTGCTGGCCTATAAAACCGGGGTAGTGCCATAGTAAAGTTAAAGTACTTTGCACTAACCTGCAAATTGACATATGGTGCATCGGCCATGACAGTTGGGACTATGAATCCTCCTTCGCCGGTCGACATATCGATGTCTTGACTATAGATATCGGTTTTGTTGTCGTAAAGCTTGACGCGAACTCGAACCCGCTTTTCCGTGCTCATTGCTTCGACCTGGTGGATAAAGAATACATTTTACAATAGTTTTAAAATCACAATATTCTTAAATGGATATATGAAAAGCCTTTTCTCGGACACGTACGCATCGCAAGGATCAGCAGGTAACGACTTGAAGATTCTGCCTACTTTTCTATGGGAGGGCGTGACTTCAAGTTTATATTTGTCCATCGAAAAGGGTTCATCATAATCATTTGCCGTGCCTTTTACGAACCATGTTGGGGTCGACTTCTAGTCAATCCATTTGCAGCCGGATACTGCCTATCTGACCTCCAAAATTCAGTTACTGGGGAACACGATACCCCTCGGTAAGAGTGTCAGACACGTACTAACTGTCAAAGATCCATGGATATGACCGACACCAACAGTTTCATGTGCTTTTCGAGGCACGATGGGGTCTTGGTACGTAAATATGGTCACCCATACACAGACCAAACGCGGCAAGCGTAGCTTAATCTGATCGATCGACCTGAGTGCTTACTCTTGATTTTAATTCCGATCGATTGATATTGGAATTTTGACGTTTCATATTCTTGAGTTCGACGCGAGCGTTGATTTTAGATTGGAATTAAAATTAGCTTGAAGAGTAAGCCCCCTGTGCGGTGTTAATTATTACTTAGCCACAAGCTACTGTTACTATATTATATACCTATATTTGCTACCACGAAATCTTTGATCGGGTTTCGTGGTAGCAAATAATACATTCTTGCGGTTTTTGTGTCCTATAATATAAAGCCATCTAATCTAGCCTACCTTACTTAGCACAACTCCATTATCTCTCTACACCAATTCAATCGTACACCCCACCACGCAATGAGAACAATATTGTGACGTCAACTGAAGTCTTAATTAAACCATTAAGTTTACCCAGCTAACCTGGCTTTACTCCAAAACCTGTGCCGACAGGGGTACAGATATGAAATACTGAGATAATTAAATGTGATTAATATTTTGTTACGCAAATTATACGAAAGCCACGGAGTGAGACAGCGTTTAATTTCTTTTTTTTTTTTTGTTAAATTCGGCCTTTTTGTAAGTTATAAGTCGGGAAAACCAAAGAAATAATGCATAGATATTATGAAAGATAGTATAGCTAGAAAGAAAGGGACTACTGAGGTGAAGACAAGCAGAAAGAAGATGACATGGTGCGTTGACCCCGAATAAATAGGAATGAGGGTAAAATTTCTATGGTGTCCATAATAAAGAGTATTCTGTTGTATTTTATTCTATGATGGGTCTCGCTCAAATAGATATTATATGCGAATAGATATGTGCTTCAACAATATATTTTTTCGAAAATTCTTTGGGATTTCAATCATATTATAATTAAACGTAACCCGCTGTTGTGAAGAACACATCATATAGACAGAACGAAAAGAGTACGTCGATATAAAAGCTGTTCGTTAGGAACTCTCTGTAATTTATTATATTGTTCCTTCGCTGACACCGACGAAAGAAGAATATGGATGTGATTTTTTATTGACATTATTAAAGATAATCATGAATCAACGAAATGCTTCTTTGATTTAATTTTTCAATTCATGAAAAGTTGTCAAATTATTTATAAGTTTTTTATTCCGTTGGACTTTTGAAGTAAATTGCAACTTTTTTCAAATAATTATAATTGTAACGTGATAACCTATTTTTACTTTATGATAGTCTTTAGGGTTTGCCAAATGGGCGTTGCCAAATGGCAAAAAACGGAACAATTATAGATTTGTCATGTCTGTCTGTCTGTCTGTCCGTCCGTAGGTCACAGCCACTTTTTTCCGAAACTATAAGAGCTATGCTGTTGAAACTTGGTAAGTAGATGTATTCTGTGAACCGCATTAAGATTTTCACACTAAAATAGAAAAAAAAAACAATAAATTTTGGGGTTCCCCATACATAGAACTGAAACTCAAAATTTTTTTCATCACACCCATACGTGTGGGGTATTTATGAATAGGTCTTCAAAAATGGTATTGAGGTTTCTAATATCATTTTTTTCTAAACTGAATAGTTTGCGCGAGAGACACTTCCAAAGTGGTAAAATGTGTGTTCCCCCCCCCCCCCGTAACTTCTAAAATAAGAGAATGATAAAACTAAAAAAAAATATATGATGTACATTACCATGTAAACTACCACTGAAAATTGGTTTGAATGAGATCGAGTAAGTAGTTTTTTTTTTAAACGTCATAAATCGTAAACCGCAATTTACCTTTCATTCAATTAACTGAAATATAAAAATTAAAAAAAAAAATATTTTGATAAACATAAACCTTATGCATAAACCGAGAATACCTACAGGTTTATACGGAACCCTCGGTGCGCGAGTCCGACTCGCCCTTGGCCGGTTTTATTATTTTGGCGATATTTTTAGTACAATATGTTATTTCCACTTCGGTGACTTCTGGGGAATCAATTAATCAGATTAAATAGGTAGAACTAACATTGTATGTATATGTATCATTTTGCATCGTTGAATATGTAAGCAGGCACGCCCTTTATGCCTGGAGGCTTTGTTTAAGTTTTACGTTCTGTTTACGATTTTGTTTTATTATTTATTTCAGCTTGAGTTTAGTTTTCAATGTTTTGTTCGTATATTGGCGTGTGCTAGCTGACATATGGCGAATAATGTATGTTTTGTTTTATAATATTATTTACTTACACGATATTGTATAGAATCAAGTTCTTCTAACTTAACAGACAGCTGTGCTGCTGGGGAGTTTGTTCCGCCACTTCTTCTTCCCAGCTAAAGCACTAGGAAGTGTCGAAGGGCGGGCGTTTTGGGGGGACTGTCTTTTGTAACTTTGACGTTCAAAAAGTGCTGACTCTCAGCCTAGTTTGAATAAATGACTTTTGATTTTGTCCATACAAATGACTTTGAAAATAATCGACAAAATTTAAAGGACTTAAAGATTTTTGACCTGTTATACAAAATGGTTCAGTCGGGTATGCACCTTTACAAGGGAAGTTTTTTTTGCGAAATTAAAATTGGTCCCATAGTAAAAGTGGTTCATGTTTCTGTGTAGAATACCTCCTTAAATTTTGCCTATTGTTTTCAAAGTCACCCTGTACATTCAAATCACAACTGCCATTCTTTGACAGTTGTGCAATAACTATAAAACGGCAAATTGATGTAGTGTGGCAATTTGATGAAAACATATTTAACTGAAAACTATTCTATTTGAACTGACACACACAGCTTTATAACTGAATATCTAGAAGCGGTCTTAAACTTTTACCGAGCGATATTTATTTTTATTACGTTAATATTCTTTGTTAACCGGTCAATTACCGTAATTACAGACACAATTAAAAAACGATTGTTTACATACCAAATGTGGTATCTCAGGGACTTAGAGGTTAATATTAAAACTATAATATTGACCCTATTAAAGGACACCATACAATTTCTCAAAAATATTCAAAAGCCATACACAAAGTAGCTCTATCAGTTTACTTTCAATGAAAACATATAATTTATGAGTACTAAAGCATTCTTCCCGAACCCCGGAAGCAAGCGAATGACGAAGTTATAAAGAGTAAATACCTCTACTATACTGCATATCGGTAGGAAATTACAATGTCATTCGTGGTTCAGAACCTCTTTTGTAGGTAAAGTGAGTTGATGTACAGGCCGTATAGAATGCTTTGATACTGTAGTGGTATTAGTCTCTAAGCTAGATTGTAGGTTTATAGGTGCCTGTGTGCCGGCTATAGGAGCATTGGTCGCAGTTAATATGGTTCATTTGTGAGTTAGTAAAATTGAGGCATCTTCTTTGGTATCGTCATTTTGCGGGAAAATGTGCGGTAATATAGTGTTACGACTTATAAAAAAATATAAAATACTCAATAAAATTTACTTAGTGACTTAATAATTCATTTATAATTATTTAACTTCTGACCTGCACAATGAGGAATATGCATGTATTTTTTTAAATAGTTTGATCCGATAGCCATTCAGTAAGTAAAAATATATACATATAAGTAATACTTAAAAGTAAAAAATTGCCAACCGACACGGGCACCTAACACGACCTCCATTTTGGACATTGATTCACTGAATTCCGAGTGCGGCTAAAACGGATCAAAATAATCCCAGACTTGTCCATACTAACATCAACCTCCCCATTGTCTAAACCTTAGCTAAAGGCAGCTATCAAAAGTTCCAGCGGAATGAGCTAACGAGCAGCTATTTGCTACAATTCAGCCATTTCAGGCTATACAACTTGAACGAAATAGCGCAATGAAAAATAATATGAATTATTGTTAGTATAGAACGTTGGCAACAGTGTTGTAGAAATATTATTTGAAGACACAACAGTCTTTTGATTTAAAAGAGTGTTAGTCGATGTCTTTTAATAGTTACAATTTTTGGAGTTGACATTGAAGAGTCAAATTTGTTTCAATAACCAGTTAGCTGCACCCTAATTGCATAATGCACTATCGAACAGAATCAGAATCCTTTTGAAGGTCATTTAATATCCATAGCGACATATGTTCCAAAAAATATCTGCTCAGTAACATTAATGACGCAATGAATGGTGTTCAACTGTCAAAATGAAAGCGATTCCTACTGACGACGTTATATTTTTATACTATATTTTAAAAAAAAGATTGGTGCCTCGTTAGTCTCGTATTCATAAGCGCTAACACTGAGTATGACTTACTGTGTTCAATTCCCAAATCTGGCAAAGTGTTATTGTGTCTGAAATTTGTCAGTAGCAGCCCGGATATGTACTTGACTGACGCCGATAGGCTCGCCGCCTTTTACAAGGTACATAATCATCGAAATATGAGTGTACTGTAGGTGCACTTCTTCTTCCCTTCGGAGATTATAGGCTTGATGTTACGTTAAGAAATGGTTTTCAAACTCACCCTCCCGACGAACGGCAATCCAGGCTTGTACCGTCTTCTCATGCTGTCAGCGAACCTCAGTTCTACATAGTGCTGCTCAGCGGCTGGAGCAGCTGCAGCTGTGCTTCCCACTCCGTTCCCAACAGTGATGTCAACGCGAGCAGTACCTCCACCACATCGAGCTTCAATACGCCAGGTACCAGATCTAGCTCCAGTTGCTAATACCGCACTGAGCTTACGCACTCCTGTGAACAAAAAATTGATTAATATATTTAAATGATTTAAAACTTTCAGTACATGTTACTACAATACAACAATAGCCAAGTCACACCCAGAAAATTAAAATTGAAGAGCAGACCACATCTCAAAAATAACATACTGTAACATGGTGTAAACAGTTGTAGAACTTTTGCGAATTTCACTCTAGTGACGTAAATACAATATATCTATTTCGACATGAATGTAGGTAATTGATGGTGCCTATTGCTTGAGTCAGAGGGGTTTTGGCCAGCAAGTTGGTCCTGGCTGATGGTACGACTGGCAGTGGCGGAGGCGGTCGCCTCCCAGTGGCGAAGGCACCATATAACACGATTCCTACCGGCTTGCCTTCGGGGATTCGCATTGGTAACTCTATCACTATTAAAAATACAATAGTATGTAAATAGTGGCTACTATTGTCAATAAATATAGTTACACTACGGGTATTTAATTCACCATAACATTCAAACAACAAAAAAGGTTATTTATACCTTTGTATTACAACAAAAGAGAAATGTTCTAAATTAACCCGGCGCCAAAACGTCATAATCGGGAACTAAAAATTCATACAACAGCGATCCCGTAATGATGTCACTTTAGGTCACGTGGCACCGCTTGATATGTACGAGAGCAAGCCGCTGTACAACGGGTTATGACAGAGATAGGTATAGCAAAATGCGTCAGCAAGAACGAGATAGAGGAATATTGCATATTTTATTCGTTTTCATCTGTTCAATTTAATTCATTACATTCCTATATTAATTTTAGAATGATAGTAAGTATTCTTTATTGATGAGTCAGTAAGTTAAGGCCGACTTCGCTTCGGCTTCTCTTTTAGAAAAATTTACGCCTCGCCGCTGTCGCCTCCACACATAAAGGTCGGGTAAAATTATAGTACTGAGTACCTACATATAGTCAGAGTATTTTCAAAGAGGAATACTTTTATTACCTTTATTTTGACAGCAAGTCTTTTTTTTTAAAGACAATGACAATTTATCGAATTATACACTTTTAAAAATCAATTAGTCGGTCGATAGTGGCAGAGTTTGTAACGCTGAACTATTTTATAATGTGTGCTGTGCAGGATAAACAATTTTTCTCTTTGCTATGATTTTTAAGATAGCGAATAAAAACAAATAGATTACAACGACAAAGTAAAAGGGGAGTAAAGTGAAATAAACTCATAGATTTGCATGCAGCGTTCGAGCGTGCAGGGACATGACTTTAAAAATAGGGAACCCAACCCTTAATAAATATTCCGAGCACGTAGAACATACTTCCTGTATAGTGAATCCAACAATATTGACGCAACAAGCCTACACAGCATCAGTCAAACATGACTGACATTCGGTGACAGACTACTCAGTAAGATAAAAATAAAATAATCCTTTAGGTATTAAACAAAGCAAGCATAAAATCCATTGATGAATAAGAAACAGAGAATGATTATCCACCTGAGGAAGTTCTATGTGAATTTTGTATAATCAATTTAACCAATTTGCCTGATAAGTCAACATTTGTTTTTAATTTTCGCGAATGTAATCATTATTACAAAATTTACCTCGAGTATTTTCGTATTTCATTCTCCTTATGTTCTCTCACATCATTTGGACCCAGTCAAATAATATTCCGATTAAATATTTGTAGGCAAAAATGCCTAAGTCAACGTTACAACAGTAAGAAAGATTCTAATAAATAGAACGAAAGGCCCAGACAGGGAACAAAAACCGCAGTGTCCTCTAAAACTATACGTGTGTCCACTACCAAAAGTTTTTGTCATCTGTTATGACATGTGACTTTTAAGAGGGTCCGAATGTAATTAATCAAACTATGTCTCGAGTGGAACCCGGCTCATGCCCTGACAAGGTTATGCCTTAACTTCTCATGACATTCCTGTATATGAGGTTTTTGGGTATAAAGTTATGTTATGTTCTTTAGATTAATCTGAAGGAATAAATATTTAGCGAATCCGAAAAATAAATATGCTTAGACACGCAAGAATAAAGTTTTCAACAGAACTTCTCAAAACATTTTATTTTTAATTTTTCGTGAACCAAATTTTGTGCTTTGTTTGATACTATTTCAAAATGTATGATTTTCACTTGATATTATTCTCAGTACCAGCTTTGCTCGGTATTTTTTTTTTTGGTAATTGTGGTTTTTAGAAATTATAGTTAAATACAAATTACATTTCGTTATTTTTCGTTAAAACATAAGTTTATGTTTAAGTTAATTATTGATAAATTTGATTATTGAAAACACTAATTAAACGACATTTTCTAAAAATGAAACCTAGCTAGATCGATTTATCGCCCCCGAAACCCCCTTTATACTAAATTTCATAAAAATCGTTGGATCCGATTCCGAGATTCAGATTATATATTCAGATTATATATACAAGAATTGCTCGTTTAAAGATATAAGATATATACATAACTGCGAGGTTCGGGACCTCCTCCTCTTCTAAAAGTTTATAATTTATTAATGCAATTTTGAAACGCGTCCTTTAAAAGTGATTTGTCACTCTGCCAAATATCGGCTCTCCCTTACGCTTACAGAAGCTTTTGTGTTATCGCATTAAGGTAGGGATAGGAAAGTGAATGCGACTCAGGTAAAGCTAAACTTGATCCCTTTTCTTGGTAAAAGAATTTCCATGTCTTCCGAGGAACTCCCATGTCCTTATGATAAATCGTTTGCTTTGAAGACATCGACGATTTAAATCGTTGTAAAAATATCACCCGTATACATTAAAGAAGGGCGACATATATTTTGACATATTCTATTTTTGGATAGACAAATTGCCAAAAGGTAGTACTTTTTGTTCGGGAATTCAGTAATGAAATACGTTTCATGTACCCTAACCCGGGGCCTTACACGTGTTTTCGTTTCAACAAACTTATATATATACAATACACAGCGAGAAAGATATACAAATTCACTTGAGATTAAATCATTCGTTTTGAAATAAGGTTTAGTAAATTTTATTTGACATTCGTTAATACATTTAACAAATGAAAACGATGCTAGTTATACGCAGGGGTTACAGAGAGCTTTGAGAACTGGAAAACTCTCTCGATGTACTAGATTTTTCGTACTTTATTGTTACCTTGGATTAATTAAAGTGTTACATTACACAGTTGGTTTTCAAATTTACACCAAAACATATTTATCTTAATAATATCTGTCAGTAGTAAGTCAATCATGTTTATAAGGGAAACCTAATCTATCAAAATTTGACAGGGGTTGGCATCGGAGATGACACGGAAAGGCTTTCACTTGTGAGACGCAGCGTACAGTTGTTGGGGCCAACGGTTAGCATGAATTTATGATCTTCACATTTACAAAACCCCATTAGAAAGATAAATATAAAATTCAAAGTCCTGAGTGACTGACTGACTGATATATCAACACATAGTCTAAACCGTTCGTCTTAGAGACATAAAATTTTGAGGTTGTGTTCTTTGTGAGGAATTGGTAGCCACTAAGAAATGGTTTTTTGAAATAAAACAGACGTGTATAAAATTCGGCTGCCATTAAAACCTACACAACATTTTAACATAGAATAACATTCCATAAATTATATCCTGCTATGTAGCGATATTTTATTACAAAGTGTTTTCTTAGGACCATGGGAAACGAAAAAGTTTATTATTTCTTTTTTGGTACGGACGCGAAAACAAAATGGAGAACTGGTTGCCATTTGCAGTGTTTCTCATAACTTCCACCCAGTCGAAAAGCAGAAACAATAACAAAAGTTACTTCACAATTAGAGAGAGATTGTCCTAGGGAACCACCAACGGAAGTTGGTCTTTGGCACTCGTACCGGGACTTCATCAGTACGAACTATACGGAAAAATAAACACATTGTAAAGACCAAGTTATATTGGTTCACAAATATGATTGTCGTGCAATTTGTATTGCTGTGCATGTGAAAATTTTATTGATAGAGATGCAAATGACTGAGGAGAAATTAATTCTGCTTTTTCATTTCACTCGGACTACTGTTTATTTAGACGACGTATTCATTTTATGTTATGCTTTGCTATTCAACGAAGTTCTCATGTTCACGATTAAATTGTGAAGTTGTAAATTTTGCTTTAGGTATTGGAATTGTTTTTATGAAGCCTCTATGTTTTCATTAACGCGCTTAATAAAATGGAATTTGATTTGTTTGCTGCTTTTATTACATTCACGTATCCAGCTTTCTATAAAATAGGAATCATGTGTTGTCAGATTTCTTTTTGCTTTTTCATTTCTTTTTCCTTATTAAAAATACATGTGACGTAGGCTGTGTTATATATAGTCATATTTGCTTTTCGGTGCAACTTAGGTGTTCGGCCGAAAAGCATTTCACGTTCTGTCATATTTTTGTCTGGTGTTACAAATGTTGTGTTTAATAATATTTCTGACTACACAGGAAGTAATTCTCTGTAACACAATAAAATTTGAAAAGTTAATACAAAGAACGTTTAATCGTCAAGGCCTGTTTAAGATTTCATACAGTAGTTTTAACTATATTACCGTGGCGCTCAAACTATTTTACGTGAAATAATTACACGAACTTAGCTAGCTCATTTGCGGGCCACCGAAGTTAATGAACGTCGACTTTAATTAAGTTTCAGATTTGATAAGAATTCCTGGAGTTTGTCTGATCTCCTGTTAAAATATGAGTTTGGCTGATTATTAGCAGCGTATAAAGTTTAAGTATGTGAAGTTATAATTAACGAAGGGCTTGTGGCTAAGTAATAACAGCCGCACGGGTCGATCGTTCAGGTTAAGCTACGCTTGCCGCGGTTGGTCCGTGGATGGGTGACCATCATTTACATACCAAAACCCTTCCGTTTCTCGGAAAGCACGTTAAGCCGTTGGTCCCGGCTGTCTTTCGTAGATCTTAGACAGTCGTTACGGGTCGTCAGAAGCCCGAAAGTCTGACAACCAGTCTTACCAAGGGGTATCGTATTACCCAGGAACTGGGCTGTGTAGGTTAGATAGGCAGTCGCTCCATGTAAAATACTGGGACTCAGCTGCATCCGGTCAGACTGGAAGTCGACCCCAACATAGTTGTGAAAAGGCTAGGCAGATGATGAAGTTAAAATTATTGAGAGATCTATAATGCTTTGTTATATTTTTAACCGACTCCAAAAAAAGGAGGAGTTTATCATTTCGTCTGCATTTTTTAAATTTTTTTTTTATGTTTGTTACCTCATATCTTTTGACTGGGTGAACCGATTTTGATGATTCTTTTTTTATTTGAAAGTTGGTGCTTTCCGAATGGTCCTATTTTAATTTGGTTCCATTTGGACAATGGAGTCCATGTATAAGGTGTATCTATTCATACACGAAATATTTTAAGGGGTACACCTGTAGGTGGTAAAGAAGCTATAGAAGCAAAAAGAAATTTTTTATCTAAGCGTTTTTGAATTTTCGTAATTATTATAATTTTAAAACTACTTGAGACGTTTTGCATAAAACCTTTACTCCAAATTCTATGAATGCCGCCTGACGCTGCGAGGGCGACGACCGGATGGCACGAGCATAGCCGCGGTGTCTCGGGCCGAAAAAATAAGGAGCCAATATTTCTTATGTGTTTCTTGTGTGTGTTTCTTTCGTGTATACACCTTATATAAGTCCGAAATTTGCATTAAGTATTTGCGCGACAAATGAACGAATAACGCGATTAGATTAGTGCGGGGTATTTACCATAACTAAAAAGTTAAAAATAAAAACTTATAACAAAAAAAAAACCCACTTCCTTAAAAAAAACACTACAAAGTCAAAAATAACTTTAATTTCGGAAGTCGGTGGCAAAAACCTTAAATGCAGATCCTTAGACACCGACTTTCAAAATTAAAGTTATTTTTGACCTTGTAGTGTTTTTTAAGGAAGTCGGTTTTTTTTTTGTTAAAAGTTTTTTAAGTTCTGTTTTGGTACAAGCCACTGAAGAGTCTACGGGGCACCGGTGTGGGCGCCCTCATTGAGGCTGCGCCCAGTGCGCCGGTTGAGTGCGGCCCAGAGGGTCATGGCCATCCGGTTAATCCGAGGATGCCGCATGATCTCGTGCGAGGCGGCAAGCCTCCTTGCCGGAGTGCCGCCATGGGATCTGGAGGCAAAGGTTCTCGCGCACATGTGGGAGTGGTGCGAGGAGGCGAAACGCCGGGGCGAAACTCCGCTGCCGCGACAAATCGCGGCACGGCGGACAGAGCTCCGGTGTGATCTCATGGCGACATGGCGGGTACGATTGTCGCAACCAAGAGCTGGGCACGCCACAATTGCGGCGGTAAGTCCCCTCTTTGAGGAGTGGATAGAGAGGCGTCACGGCGTCCTCACCTTCCGCCTGACGCAGGTTCTCACCGGGCATGGGTGCTTCGGTGGGTTCCTGTTCAGGATAAAGCGGGAGGATACGTCCGGGTGTTTCCATTGCGAGGATCGTCTGGAGGACACGGTGGAGCATACGGTGGAGGTGTGCCCTGCCTGGGCGGAGCACCGCCGTGTCCTCGTGGAGGCGATCGGCGGCGGCGACCTCTCGCGTCCGGCCCTGGTGCGAGCCATGGTACGGAGCGAGAGGGAATGGGAAGCCGTCACCTCCTTCTGCGAAGCAGTAATGCTCGCGAAGGAGGAGGCGGGGTGCGTGAGGGAGTGGCAGTCTCCATAGCGGACTCTCGGGCGTCGGGAGTCCATAGCGGACTCCCGGCCACCGTAGGCGCGAGCTTGCGGGTGGCGAGCAATGGGTAGCTCGCCGCCCGGTAAGGACCAGGCTCGGGTCGACGGCGCGTAGTGTTCCACGCGCGCCTTAAAGAGATGTCAGCAGCAGTGTAGGGGTCTACTAGGACCGATGCCTGCCGGGGTCGCGTGATTGTTCGAAAGAGATACCGTGACCCTGGCACATGGGCAACTGATGGAACACGGGTGGGTTTTAGTCAGTAAAAGTCTGACATGCCCTCTCGCTCCGCCCAGAGCGGGAGAATACATTTGGTGATTTCCCATCCTGAAAAAAAAAAAAAAGCCACTGAAGAGTGGTTACCACTTCAGTAGCTGTTGAGAACTGAAGAAATGTTGTACATTGTTATAACTTCAAACAAAATCATCATCATTTCAGCCGAAAGACATCCATTGCTGGACATAGCCCCCCCCCCATTTGGGGGGCTTCCCATAATCATCACGCTTGGCAGGCGGATTGGTGTTCGCAGTATGGTGGAAAAATGCATAGAGAATGCTGCTGCCCATCCTCTAGTTAGTCCCTCTTAAGACACCCACGGGATAAAGCTATTCTTTACGTCCGGCATCACACGGAACAAAAACAAACAATTTCGAACAAAAAGGTTTAATTGAAATAAAAAAAGTTAGCAACATTAATAGTGTCTTAGTGCCAGGTAATTTATAATTGTCCTGAATCATTTTTTTTTTAAACTAAAACATATACCGACACCTACTCAAACTACATCTGACAAGTTTACACGTTTTCACCCAACATTAAACACTGAAGCATTTTGTCAAAGGAAATTGAATCTGTCAAACGGCAGGGGCTCTCTATCCTAAGGTGAGTACAAGAGAAGGCTTTTAGCGGACGGAACAGATCATCTATGTACGTATTATTTACGTAACTCCCTTAGAGATTTGTTAGGAGACTGTGTGTAACTTTGTTTTGGTTTTGTTTTATTAGTTTATTTGCTGTTGTATGGTTGTTGTTTGACTCATACTTACTAATGTGTGGTCTTGTTGCGGAGTTTTACATGTCAAAATTAAATAACGGTCTTAGTCATTTGGCCAATTATTATTCATTTAAGAATAACGTAATCAAAAATATTGCATTCACCTTACTGCCAGTAGTGGGTAGGTATACAAGACATACTCCCTTCATTTTCTTCAGAAACTGAGAGTAATTGAGTAGACATTTTCCTTAGATCATCGTTTTGAGTTAGTCCGCAGATAATAAACTAATCTCAAGTGAATTTTATAAAAATAAATGTTTATTTCAATAACTTAAAAATACGTTTACATTATGTCTTTAGGGAATCTCCTAGTTTAAAATATACTTGTGTTAGGAAGTTCCACTCTTTCACTATTTACCGTTTACATTATAAGCTATTGAATAGACATTCCATTTGAGTAGGTATTAGGAAAAGAGTTAGATCAAAAAAAAATATATTTTTGAAAACAAAACAAAGTAATCACTAAGTATAGATACGCTGTCGTGTGGAGAGCAATAATGCAGTTGTACTTACGAACATTGGCAGCATTTTTTTTTTTTTTTTTCAAGATGGGAAATCATAAAATGACTTCTCCCGCTCTGGGCGGAGCGGGAGGGCGTGTCAGACTTTTACTGACTAAAACCCACCCGTGTTCCATCAGTTGCCCATGTGCCAGGGTCACGGTATCTCTTTCGAACAATCACGCGACCCCGGCAGGCATCGGTCCTAGTAGACCCCTACACACAACACAACATTGGCAGCATTAGATTTCAATAAATGATTTTGCCGTATGATTTTATAGTGAGATGAGTAGTCTTACCTTCATCCATAGAGAGCTGTTCCCATATAGCGACCTTGGTGCCAGCAGGATCACTCAACGCAACATACGCCAGCTCCCCTCGAACTAGACGCAAGTCATGGTCGAGAGCCAGAATCCAGAACGTTACTGTAACAAGAAATTGTTGTTTTTACACTAGGCTTAGAAAACGAAAATAGAATAAGAATTATTCATACCCAAGAATATGAGTGAGTATAAAAGTGAAAGCTACGGGGAACCTCGCAAAATTCAAATTTTCCTACGTTCACTGCAATTTACATGACAGTGTAAAGCTGTACATTTGGCTTTGTCATGATATTACAGTCATCATCATTCGTTGTAATTAAATGAACTTAGAGGGATGTTAAAACGATTTTAATGGCTATATTTCTAATACCTACGTGTGTCGGTTGCAAATATTTTTTTTATGAAAATTTAAACTTCTCCTTTCAAAAAAAATTAAATTCGCTGGCTAGATATTCCAATTTGAGTTGACTAAAATCATTTTCGTCCTTTCTAGTCGATAGTCAATAAATGTTTGTAATATAAGATGTAGACGACATTATGTTACACTAGCTTTTGCCAGCGGCTTCGCCCGCGTGAAGGTCGGAAAATATCCCGCGGGAACGTACTACCGGGATAAAAAGTAGCTTATGTGTTAATCCAGGTTATAAACTAACTGTATTCCAAATTTCATCCAAATCCGTTCAGTAGTTTTTGCGTGAAAAAGTAACAAACATCCACACATTCATACATACAAACTTTCGCATTTATAATATTAGTAGGATAATTGAGCCTAGTAAGTAGGTGGCCATGCCAATCGTGGCATAAGTTAACAAGCCTTTACTAATATTATAGAGACGTAGTGAGTTTGTAATTAGGGGGTAATCTTCGGAATTACTGACACGATTCCGAAAATTCTTTCACTTTGTATACCAGGTTTCGGATTAGCAAATATTAATCGAATATGGGGTTTTTATGAAATAGTGGTAGTACTCGTAACAAATAGCCCTGAAGCTGTAGTTTCAGAAATAATGTTCTGATATTAAATTAGATTTGCAACTCTTGGCAAATGTGATCCATAAGACGACTCGGCAAAACCGAATAATTAACAAACTATTAAAACCATACCTTACGTTGAATGAAGACTTTGCAAGTCTAAACAGATGTTATTCAAATTATTTCGGCAACCAACCAGCTAGTAATAAAAACCTCGTGCAAGTGGAGCTTTATACACAGACGAAAAATATATTAATATCAATAATAATATCTTAGGACAACCAACACAGTGTTATCTGATCCCAAACTAGGCAGAGCCTGTACTATGGCAACCATATAACTGATAAATATACTTATATATTTCTAAATACAAACATATTATAGATAAATTGCACTCATATTTTGTAGGTCTTACCAATCATAAATTAATTACTATAAAACTACGGCAAGATAATTAAAATTATTTTAAATAATAAATACCTTATTATTTTTAATTTCAGCTCACCGACTGGCATTTCAGAGATAGGAAAATTACGTGGGTGATTTTTATATCCTCTAAGATTTCATATTGCCGAAGGCCCCCAAAATATCGACATCGAAAAGTATTCACAAATTATTTAACTTTTCACGCTAAAGTGGTTCATTAACTATGTAAGGTATTTCATTAATTAATTAATAACTTTACCTATCTACCCGCCTGAATTTTGAGCTAAAATTTTTAAGGTAAAATCAATATAATTTCATGATTGAAAATATTAAATGGCCAAGTCATGAAATAATTTATGAAGTATATAGGACCCTTGTTTCAGAGGGCCATTAAACATGATTGAATATCGAGACTCTGTGGAATTAAGTTTGGAGAGTCCAGAAAATTTTAATAAGGCAAAATTATCTTCTGAATATTTACCCAAAACATTTTTTAACCTCAAAATTCCGGTTACCATAACCATTTTGTAAGCTACACCACCTGAACCAAAATATACAAGCAATGCAGCTTACTTTGGGGCTTTTCCAACATGTCTCCTGTTCTATTAAATATAATGTTTATTGATTAATAAACATTATAATGTATTACCCGAAAAAATGGGTTACTTTAAGTATCACTGATAAATATTTTACCTATTATTTATGCGTATCTACCAAAACAAAGGCAGAAAACGAGGTGAAAGTACACATACGTAAATCAATCGCCGTCGATTCCTATCAAGGATTCACCCACCTCAACCTATCCGACTGACTGAGAATTCACAATCTTGAATATTCTGCAATGGGCATCGATAAGAGCTGGTTCGGAAATTGTGTTACTTGTCGATCGCCTCTGCGTACTATTACGTATGAAATCGGAAAATAAAACACTGTTGGATGCGTAAAGCGTAGTATAATCAGCATAATGATCCCAATGATAGAAAACAACCCTCCTCTCTGTGACGGAGGCCGTTATCGACCGCGCGGGCCCAGTGCGTGTAGAAAGGTGTCATTGTGTCTCTGATTTTGTTGCAGCATAGAGTAGAATTAAAAACATTAGAGAAAGACAAAGATAAGTCCTTTCACTAACTATGAGCTCTAACAAGCCCTCATTTAAGGTCTTGTAAATGAAAATGTTTATCGTTAGTCATAACTCAGTTGAAGATGACAAATTATTATCTATCTAATTTAATTTTTCGTCTTAAGAAAACAAATAGTTAGCTTGACGAGTTGTATACAACAGAGATAGGAAAGGATAGGACAATTGAAAAGTGAAACAAATATTAAGATGCAATATCAAGCAGTTGGTACAACAAAATCGCTACACAATCCCGTGAAATTTTGCTTCTCATTAATTTCTCGTTAGCTGCACCACAAACTCCTAAGCAATAAAATTCCAAAGAAATTCATTAAAGTACGCAGCGAAACTTTTAATTAATGTTACAATAGGTAAACCGTTGATTACAGAAACAATATCGCCTAACATTAATTTGGAATTCACCTCATAAACATCTAAGGAGAGTTTTAGGGTCACAGGAACATAAAATACGGTCGTAAAAGTAACACAAAGTTGAACAAAAATTAACGATTAAAGCTGTGGTACAAAATCAATGTTTTTGCGTGTTTTTAATTGGAATGTATCTTTGATGGACTAGTCTTACGACAATAATAACACGCTTTATTAAAAAAAAAAATCATGAGATTAACATTCACACAATACTTTTGGACAGGACATAAAAAACCTACTTGTTCTTTGAGTTCAAGAAATTAGTAGTGATGGCCATGATCTTTTAGTTTCAGTTCTCAGAACGGTAAGTGCTTAGTAATTTTATTATAAATCAGGTTTATTTAATAGTTTCATGTACAATAGCTTTTGCCCGCGGCTTCGCCCGCGTGGATATCGGAAATTAACGCAGGAATTTTTCTAAAATAAAAGTAACCTAAGTTACTCCTTGTTACATCAGCTATCTGCCAGTGAAGGTCCCGTCAAAATCTGTCCAGCTATTTGCTATTCAGAGATTAGCCGGAACAAACAGACAGACAGACAGACAAATTAAAAAAAAAATGTTCTTTTGGTATATGTACCGTGTATACGTCCATATACACTTAGTAAAAAGCGGTTATTTTAATATTACAAACAGACAATCAAATTTAATTTATTTGTCTAGATATCTAGATAAGATTAGCAGCAAAAAAGACAAAAGTTCTAGGGACGTAATAGAGTGGTGAAAGACAAAACAAAATAAAGAATGGAAGATACTGTCGTAGATAGCAGGACGACGAATAACGTACGTAGAAAAGCAGCTGTTACTTGGAAAAGTCAGCACTGAACCACACAGGGTGGCTAGCTTTAAGGAACACTATGCTGTAAAGCAGGACTAGTGTTACTTCCAAATTGATTATAATCACTTAAAGAAATTGTCTTTAATGAAAGAGGTACAATAGGTTGCACTTCAGTGGTAAACTAGTCTTGCATTCCGTTGAAACTACGTTAGGCCAGCTCCAGGTCAAACTGTCAACACAAACGTGCGTCAACTATATTATAAAACTGAATTCATTATGCAAGACAATGTATCACCTCCAGCGCACACTCACCTATTTATCGGGTATGCCTCCTCTCTCCAACTCATCCACTGATATTGTAATCTTATAGAAATACCTATGTAAACTGATGCGGTAAGGAACATGAACAATGAAGTCATAGATACGCTCCAGTCTATTCATTCCCAGATATTTCCCCACATATCAAGCATTGACTTATTGTTCTTCCCATCGAATATTGATATGTGGATCCTTTGAGTAACTACGGGTCAAGGTAGCGTTAGTACTAGCTTTGATATTAAATTTAATAGTTTTGGTAAACATTTGAAATCACGTGAATATTAACATGGATTGATTGCTATCAGTCAGAGAGCAGTGGTAGCGTAAGTTCGAACCCAGACAGGCGGTTTGCTATGTGTAATTTATATCATCACCACTGCTTTCAAAAAGGTGAAAGAAAAAAAAACGACGGGTTGCACTCCGGGAGTGCCGGCAGAAGTGAAAACTTGAATATTAACGCTGTGCATTTTTGATATTTTGGAATGGTTAGGGAATAATTTTGCACGAATTGCATTAATTATCAGTATAAAAGTACTATCATTTATGTGGTAAAATACAATATTTATTTATTGCGCTATCGTACACAAACATGACAATTTATATTACATTAAAAAGTTTATCTCTCAGTAAAATCACTCTCCGTCCGTCTTATGAATTTTCGATCAGGGTCACGTGTCCTGACGCGAGTTTAACATTTTTTACCCATTACAAAAAAAGTGCACAACGCCGCTAAAGAAGTTTTCACTTCAAAATATCGTGAGGAAATTGGCATGTCCTAGAACCAAAAAATCTAAGACATGTGACATCTACCAGCCCGCACTCGGCCCGCATTGTGGATTACAGCCCACTCCCTCTCAGTGAAAGGAGGCCTGTATACCAGCAGTGGGAACATTATAGTCTGATTATTTATGTATGTATGTATGATTGCTATTATTTACCTTCTAAGAAAAGCCACAGCAATTCCAAAAACGATTATTTATCTATATATTAATACGTGAAGCGTAAACTTTGGATCCCTTTTTACGAAAATTGGGCGGACGGAGGAGTATGAAATTTCGCACACTTATAGTTTATACAGAGAAGAAGTGACGAATGCTAATATTTTTTTTAAATTATGCGTTAAAATACATTATTTTCAATAAATAACACGTTACACACACTACTGTTCATTACCGTGTATCTAATACACACATACATAGATATTCTTTTGTTTATGGTCCAAATCTGTCTTTATTATTTTGTGCAGTGTTACCAACACCTAGAAATATTTACCCCTAAAGTTTAAGTTAAAAACCACTTAAATTGCCACAATTACTAAAAAAATCCCCTAAAAAATTATAATGAAAATAACCAACGAATGTTCAGTAATCATAGACCGGCACACAGTAGTAATATTTGTCTATATTTATTACGCGACATTTGTTAATCATTCACTCTGCATTCTTAGTATAGAGGCTAATACTTTTATTGTAATCAAAAACACAGTGAGAAATGTAAGATGGCAAAAAATCCCTAAGAATATCCCTAAAAATGGAACGCCCCAAAAAATTTCAATCCTCTTATTTATCCCCTAAATTTGGGAAAACCCCTAAGTTGGTAAGCCTGATTTTGTGTCTATAGTCTTAAGCCTCCTACAAACCGGCGCGACGCGGCAGCGCGACGCGACACTCGTAGAACAATTTTTATGTGAACTTCATGGAAATTGTTCTACAAGAATCGCGTCGCGCTGTCGCGTCGCGCCGGTCTGAATAAGCCTTTACTGAATGTCAAGTATAACCATAGGTAATAAATTAATTTTCTAAATAAATAACCTATTTCATTTTTAAAATCTATGATCATATCGAGAATATTTGTCTTTAATATTATTTTATTAGCGACGATAGGAATTTAGTTTAGATTTCTAAGAAATATTTTTTGTGGTTTTATGGGGAGCGTCAAGTATGGCATTAGTACGTTTCCCATACAAAACTTAGTGTCGTGTGCAAACTGTAGAGGTTGTATGCCTCACGGTTTTACAGACTGGTCATAGATTGTAGAGGCTGGTTATAATTATGACTTTTGGAACCGTCATAATTAATTAAAAATAATAGGGAAAATTCTATAAAAACAGAACAAATTTCTGTGATAATTCATTGCATATTGTTCCATATCCAGCAGTTAAGAAGTATTAAGAAAATAAAGAAGAGAGTCCTGAAGAAGTATTCTTTACTCATTACACCTACGTCCTGGTCCTGGCCATCACCATCCCGCCAGCGAACCCTCTCCACAGTAGTACAGCGTCAACAATTTGTCTATAGTGTTACTGAATGTCAAATATAACCATATTATTTTTTCATATTTATTATTATCTATTTTTTTCATTTAATAATGTATTTCTATTCAAATGAAGTACGGTCGAATTTCGACCAATGGGCGATCACTAGTTTTTATAAAAAGCTGAACCAGGTAAAACCGCTGAACCGCTTCATAAAAAATTGGCTATATAGTGCTGGACCAATTCAAAATCTAAGCCAGTATGTTTAATTTCTAAAGTAATTTTAGTAGGTACTAAAATATAATGACAGTTTTGTCATTAGCAGACAGGAGGCCAGAAAACCTATCATTTGGCAAAAAAATAATAATAGCCCTGCAATAAAAACAACAAATATTCGACACAGCCCACACCCGCCATTTTGTTTTTATACACGTAAACTTTTACGATAAGTCATTAATAAAGTAAATTGCTCTCTGTTACATTCTGTGTAACGTTATGAAGCGTCAAACGTTTGCTTTAGTACCGCGAGTGGTGTTGAGTGCTTTTCTCCCGTTTTGTTGGTGATTATCACGGAAATAGATGAGTTTTATGAACCTTTATTAGACGAAAGAGAACGACAATGAAACATGAAAGTATGTATGAACAAGATGTCAGATGTTTTCAAGACTATCTGGGAACTGACCTAATATTTTTTTTTAAATTATAGTATCTATGCTGCAATAATTCATATACCACTAATGGTCTGGTCAATAGCAGTGACAAGAAGTATCAGAATATCATTACGATAAACAAAGTGGATTAAATACGTATTATCGAAGCTAACGCAAAAACTACCCAAGCAAAGTCAATCAATTCATATGAGACAACCCATGAAGCAAAACCTATTCATAAAAAAAAAAACAACGAAATCGACCCACAACTATCGGAGATATCGGTGAACATACATAAAATATATATATATATATACTAGCTTCTGCCCGCGACTTCGTCCACGTTAAATTTCTTGCTCCCCCGACCCTTCCCGTCGCGTCGAATCGCCTACCAGTGCGATTTTCCCCGTTTTTGCAACATTTTTCATTACTGCTCCGCTCTTCTTCGTTGTAGCGTGATGTTATGTAGCCCATAGCCTTTCTCAATAAATAGGCTACCCAACGCAAAAATAATTTTTCAATTTGGACCTACAGTAGTTCCTGAGATTAGCGCGTTCAATCAAACAAACAAACATACAAACAAACAAACAAACTCTTCAGCTTTATAATATTAGTATAGATATATAAGTATAAGTATAGATTAATATATAGTGGAAAAAAGAACATTCTGTTTTTTTTTAAGTCAGTTAAAAAATGATTAACTCTACAAAATTGATCGTTAATTGCAAATTCACTTATTAACTCCATAATATAGGGATGATGATACCACGTTTTATTAGCCTCCTCATTGAAATGCAGTTACCAAGCATGAAACACTAGACTTAATTGCCAGTCAGACCAACTTTAATTGAATTTATCAGTAACGAAATTGAGCAGATCGGTGTATGGAAATATGACCTTTAGGCACCCCTATTTCATATTAATTTATACTGACATTCCGACAAACCCTTCGGATAACAACGGCATTATATACTCGTATAATTTGCCCTATTATCCACGCAACGATAGATATGAAGAGTCAGAGAAAATTATCAATTCTCATCGTATTCTCAAAGTTTTCATATCTTCAGCTCATAAATATGTATGGTTTTCGCTTTCGCCTATTCGCTTGCAAAGCTTGGAGCGATAGCAATAGTTATGTCATATTTAAGTATTATTTGATCCCTGGATAGAATGGGAATAGGTTCAATCAGTGGGGGTTAAAGATTATTTATGAGGTTTGGAATTTTAAGCGATGCTTATAATCATTGTATAGAAATGTTAACTGATAATATACCAAAAGGGTTGGCGCTGTTTGCAATTGAATTCTCAACATAACGACAATGATTCATTAGCTTTTTACTGTTCTCTTCTCTGGACTGGAATAAAGCCGTTGTTTTTAATTATAGATCTATGGGCAGTATCCATGTCTAAAACAGTTACCTAATTGTGTAACAAACTTAGAATTACAGTGACTTTTCTCTCGATAATTTAACAAAATTCAATGCGTTTTGCTTTTATGCGATTTGGTTTACATTTAAAATTTTAAACCTATTGGGTTTTATATTTATTTATCTATCATATTATTTTAATTATCTCCACTTCCTGTAGGTATATTAATGGTGTTTTAAAATAATAGTTTCATATCATTATCGTTTACTTAACTAGCGTAGGAATTTATCTAAGTATGTAGGTAGGTGGGTATCATAATGAAAATGTAAAAAATAATTATTACGATTATTTTGATCAAGAGTCGGTGGCACAAAAACGAAAATTCAAAACCATTGTCACTGAATTCAGAAATTACAGTTATTTTTCACTTCATACTTTGTTTTTGGAAGATAGTTGTTATTTTTACTGATAAAGTTTTTCTTGATAATCCGTCGGATGTGTTTTATAATTGAGGTGCTGATTTTCGCGACTCTTCCTTCCAGATTAATTATCTGAGGATGAAGGCCATCGTTTTCTTCAATCGGTACTATAAAACTAGATATAATCGAAAGGTAATAAAGGTAATCCTTTCACACTATCTTCAGCAAACCTTGGCATATCCTTCCAGCATATCTTAGTTTACAATCTGTCTTCACTCCATTAATTCTAAGCATTTAGGCCAGTAATTACCAAGATAACGCTTTAGTGAGGAGATCAAATTTGTTCTAAGACACCAAATGGGTTCTGTGGTGGATGGGGGTGCGTCACGCAATTTGTTCATTGCGAAATTGAAGGTACGCCTGTCTTTTTTAGTATAGATCTTTAATTTTGTTTTAATAAAAATGTTACGAGACGAAAGTAATGATGTAACTAATATTTTGTAACAATGTAATTTAAATGATTGTCCATAGAGTTTCTTTTATGTTCTTCTCCATACTTACCTACTACGCTTTTGCATGCTTCATATGTTCTGTGCGATTCTTGACTATTCAAAATGGTTTAATTGAAATAAACGCTGCAAAACCCTCTTTTTCCTATGAAAACATTTGTTTTGTTCTAAAAATAATTAATTAAAAAAAAATATAGAATTCATAATCATTCATTTATTTTTTAGAAGCCAGATAGACTTGACCTCTAACATCGTTTATTTGGTCTTTATATTCGTTTATAGAAATTGGAAGTGTAAATTTATAATAAAAAAAAAGAATAACGTTTCTATAATCACTATGACTTCATGTTTATGTATCTCTTCTCCAAAATAATTATGATCACGCCATAGTGTTATTTAAATTACCTACCAACTCTTTCCTAACCATATTCTCTTCTTATCTTGAGATAATTGAGTTCAGCAATTCTGAACTTAGTCTACCTCCAAAAATAACTTTGTGCCTTCTGGGCAGAAAATAAATAATTGGATAAGTCTGTTCAGTACGTACATACATACTTTTACTAAATCATTTCGGTATTTCTAGCTCAGTAAAACTTAGATTACAATTTTACTTTAGTTTCATTTATTTTAGGGAAATTAAGATTTTCTCTAAAGTCAAAGTTGCTGTTATGTTCATAAAATAATTACTTGTTTAAGGGAAAAACAGAACCTTCCAAACTTTGATCCACATTTTGCTCGGTAATTATTTCAAACATTCAGATTAACAATTCACGAGGGCAACGTACGTAAGAGTTTTCCAATTAATTATTTCAAGTAACACGGCTAACTCCGTACTTGTGTGCAAAAGTTGGTAGCCTAAGTTCGGCCACGTTGACACTTGAAATTCGGTATCAATGTTTTGCATGGCTGGATGAACTGTTTTGTGCCTCTGAAAGCAGTGTTGTCAGGACCTGCTGACGTAACTGTAGTGGTGGGAACAAGTTCAAAAGTGCTCCGTGTATTTTGAGAGCGAAAGTGGGAAGTGTTGTCGGAGTTAAGCGAATAATGGTCATACATTTTGTTGTGTTCGTTGGACTATGTTTCCATAGCCTTTTTGTGTAGACGAAAATATGGGTGTAAAGGTATGTTTTACATCCTTCATAAAAAAAGAAAACACATTCCGACCAGACTTTTGTTGTGTCTAGTGGGCAACTGCGGACGTGCAAACTTTCCTTGCGCGATGCAGAATTCTGCGTGACGTCAATACGATGCGTATTTCGTATGTGGCGTTGTAGATACTATTGACTTTATGAAGCATTCATTATTGTTATTGAATAAACATTTATCACATAAAAGCTTGGTACGGAACTGAAGTCGTGATTACAAAAACACTGGTAATAGAGGAACAAATTTAGACCGGTGTGAAGCAAAGAGCAGCTGCAAAAACAAATGGTTTTAATCCTTTAATTGCCTCTACACAACAGGAAATTCTGTTTTGGAGGGTATTATAGAGGTTGACTTAAGGCACCCCAAACAAACCACCACAACAACTTGTACATTTCTAAGTAGCAAAACGGTGACCCAATAATTATGTCGTACTACAATCACTTCTATGACCCTTTATTTTAGCTAAAAAGTTCGTAACACAAACAAAAAGCACCCAAATATATTGACCTCCTACTACATATTAGAACAACTTTCTCCATTGAAAATTATCAGTCATCCCAAACATTTGGGTCCAGTGCGCATTAAATTATTGTATAGGGATAATTTTATCGCAATTATTATGTTGGTCTCATGGGGTCAAAGTCGAAGCATTTATTTCAAAAAGGCACATCAAAAGCACTTTTGAACGTCAAACTTTACATCTTATATATATAAAAATCTTGCGTCACGATGTATGTTGCCAATAAACTCCAAAACTACTGAACCGATTTCAATCAAATTTCACATGTACCCGTATTTTGGTCTAACTTGAAAGATAGGATAGTTTTTATCTCAATTACTGATCTCAATATTTGCAAATTAAATGTTTTTTATAGAACAATGTGTGTGTTCATTGGTTAGTTCTATGAATTCCTAATAGATGGCTTGGGTTTCAATTTCTAGATATTCTTCTTTACATGCTTAGATCTTTTAAACTACGCAAAGGATTTAACACGGTTTTCACCATAGACAGGGTGAATCAAGAGGGAGGTTTGTAAGTATAATACGCGGGCGAAGCCGCTGGAAAAAGCTAGTTCAATATATAATTGATTCTAGTCGCCCCTTCGAAAAAGTATTTTCGTATGAAGAAGAATGGGCATGAAACTCCACCGTTACACGTTTTTTTTTTTAATATTTTCAATTATATCTGGAAATGATGCACTTAGAATAAAATTACCATACCGCAATAGATAGGAAAAATTTTAACTAATGAAGCATCGACAGAAATTAACTATATGATAGATACATGATGCTCTCATTTCTCCAAATTTATTTAAGTCAATGTGTGAGCTTAAATACTCACAGGATGTAAATGAATGAAAATAATGAAATATAAAATTCAATTAGCGATTTGTCTAGACAAAACAACTAAGAAAAGAAGAATAAGTATTTATTGTGAGTAGCACAAGAATATTACAGCCTAAACTTAACAAAGTATACAGGATCAGTTTTTATCCAGTGCGCAAACTGTAACCATGAATTCAGCATATCGTTCTAGACCCCCGTGCGCAAAAATTTCTCTTCAGTTTTACAAAAAAAAAAAAATCAGCTGTTACATAGAAAAATGCAATACCTACGGGGTCAAAATGTATGGACCAGCAGATTTTTTTTTTTGTACAACTGACGAAAATTTTCTACGCTGGGGGTCTAGAATGATATGCTGAATTCATGGTTACAGTTTTCGCACTGGATAAAAACTGATCCTCTAAAATTCATTCATGCTGAGATAGAGGTCTTTTGGCCTCGTACAGAGGCATCTCAGCATCAATTCACTCTGTTCGCTTCTCGGTAGGTCTTCCGAAAGCTACTAAGGTAAGAACTCATATGCATAGTCCTGCATATGTTATTCTGCTCGGCAGCAAGTTCTAAAGTTGTACAATACGCCTAAAGTTTACAGTTCGAGTAAGTTTGGCACGAAATTCGACATCGATGTTTTTGCATGCACGAATGAACTAAAATGACTAAAATGTTCGATGGAGTTGCAGCAATCTGCAGCGGGATTTTACATATTGATGTATTGAGAACGCTATCATAATGTTGGAGAACATATATATATATACAACATTAATTTTTGTTTATGCGAAACCCGAAACACGGGTCTAGTATTTTTATGTAAAGAATCTATGAAAAAAATTTCAAAACTGTATCATTAATAATCACAAAGTTATAAGCTTCATAAGTTACCTGGTTGTCCATGCAAAAACTTATGCAGATCACCACAAACAGCTAGTGTACGTACCATCTCCGTGTAATGGACGTTTGAGTACGAAAAAGACATGATAATTTTAAAATATACGTATTTTTTTTTTTTTTTTTTTTTTTCCACAACTATCACACAACGCCATCTAGTCCCAAGCTAAGCAGAGCTTGTGTTATGGGTACTAGACAACTGATAAACATACTTATATATTTCTAAATACATACATATTATAGATAAATTACACCCAGACACAGAACAAATGATCGTGCTCATCACACAAACATTTGTCCTGGGTGGGAATCGAACCCACGACCTCCGGCATAGCAGTCAGGGTCACTAACCACTAGACCAACAGGCCTGTATTGTCGTTCGATGTCCTACTTTGAAGCGTAATTAAATATTTTTGGTACAAAATATAACATGGTGTAAAAATTATTGGAATCGATTCAGTTACTGATTCTGAACAAACTATATTCAGGTTTCGCATATACTAAAAATAATCTTGTATAGGCTAGCAGACGCGACTAGAATCAATTGTATTTTATTGTTGACGTACAAAAATTCCTTTTTTGTACCTATTTGGAATTAATGCTTTGACATTGACTTAGATATAAAATAATATTTTTAATATGTACATGTAAATAAAAAAAGAGATATAAGAATCACAGGGCATCACAAATCTCGTCCGGATCGCTGTCAGTGAGAAAAGGGCCCAAAAGTCTGGCAGCATTGCCAGATGCTAATTCTTTGGCTAAAATTAGACCAGCCCGCTGGTCACGTGAAGAGTTGACCAACCGCTTGGCGATGTCTCGAACAAACCAAGGGGGCACTTGGATCCCATGGCTCTAGTGTTTTAACCCCAAATGACTTGAATATATAATTTCCAATGAGATTGGAATATATTCGCCTATTGATGTTTTCCGGACCTGCAGCAGTCGTCCCAGCACGGCCTATCGTACAGAGAAGATGGGATGGCGAAGAATGTCAACATTATGGTAATTGTATCTGGTCTCTTCCAATCGTCGCGTGCCAGGCCGTTGAGTTCTAAAACAGCTGGCACTCCATCGATGACAAGAGCACGGTTATAGTTTAGTTTTATATTGGTACAGTAAAGACATTCCATGTCAGTACACTTCTAACTCTGCAAGAGTAATGTAAATTAAAAAGCAGTTTGTAAAGAGCTAGATGATACTATTAATGATACAAATAGAATTTATGCTATGCGTGTTTTCACAAGCCGGAGGATTTGGCGTAAGAATACCTACAGAACAGCTTTTTTTTTTTTTTTTGAGTGGCTTTTTATTAAGAGCAAGAGCAAGAGGGTTCTTGCTCAGTAGTAGCTGAGACCTACAAGGAAGTCCATTATTAATCACCGACTAATTAATCTTCTTAACAGAGGACTTTACTAAGAATAATAACTGTATTATTGAGTACCTACTAATTAGTTATAGTCTGTGCCTAGTGGTTGTTAAGGAAAGATAATAAGGAAACAACATTTCGAAAACCTTCACCGGTAATGAGATGATATAGTCATGTTCAAGCATTTTCGATATAATGAGCTTACACTAATTAGGGAGATAACAGACAGTCTGTGTCGACGTTTACGCGTTTCTGTGTCAGCAAAAAAGAAAATCATGAGATGAAGAAGATATTTCTGACAACAGTTCAAACAGATGTTTTTGAAATTATTGCAACGCAGTTAGAGCAGTACCGTGTGGTGCCGGACGTAAAGAATAGCACCACCCATTTCTTTCCGTGGATGTCGTAAAAGGCGACTAAGGGACTTACTAGAGAATGGGCAGCAGCGTTCTCTATGCATTTGACCACCGTACTGCGATCGCCAACCCGGCTGCCAGTAGCTCATGGGTTCGAACTCAGACAGGCGCATCATCATCATCATCATTTCAGCCGTAAGACGTCCACTGCTGGACTTAGGCCTCCCCCAATTTGGGGGGCTTTGCCATAATCGCCACGCTTGGCAGGCGGGTTGGCGATCGCAGTATGGTGGTAAAATGCTTAGAGAACGCTGCTGCCCATTCTCTAGTAAGTCCCTTAGTCGCCTTTTACGACACCCACGGGAAGAAATGGGTTGGTGTTATTCTTTACGTCCGGCACCACACGGTACATCATCATCATTTCAGGCGAAAGATGTTCACAGCTGGATATAGGCCTCCCCCAAGCATCGCCACTTTGACCGGTTCTGTGGTTCTCGTATCCAGCATTTTCATGCGGTCTCCACATGCGCTTTACTAAGAATAAATTATATAATCACCACTGCTGCCAAAACTATGAAGGAAAACATTTCAGGAAACCGGCTTATCCTGGACCCAAAAACTCGAAGACATGATACCTCTACCAACCCTCTCTCAACCAGCGCTGGAGCTCTGTCTCGCATAGAGTATTATGTTGAGTATTATGCTGAGCGATGGCCGTTTTGCGTGGATTTAACGCATATTTTCCCCAGCTTTTTTATATATTTTTATTGTGTTCAGTTTTTTTTGCGTCATATTTACCGCAAATAAACGTATTTTCTTTCTTTTTTTTTCTCTCGAAGAGAAGAAGTCGTTATCCCACCAGGGGTTTCATTATATAGGCTGATTTCAGCTACTGAACCCAACTTCTATAAATTAAACTTCAAAATGCCAGTACCCATACGAAATATCTATTTATAACCCCATATTTATCCTTCAGATGTCAGTGTAACCTACATTCCACTGCATTAATCGTATCAGTTGTATGCACACACATAAATAGACGGATTTACACTCAACAAATCGAAAACAAGTATCGAGTAGCGTGTAACCGTCAGGTTCTCTGAGTACGTGTAAATAGTGCATCGATTTGTGGCTCTATTGACTAAATTGTGTGTTGGATGTGTGTGATATTTGTTGCATAAACATAAAGTCATGTTTTCTTCCCGTGCAGGTAGACAGAAACTATAAAACGCTGCCTACTGCGGTCTTTACATTTTGCTTCATTTGATTGTTATATCTATACTTATAATAAAACTGTAGAGAAGTCAATTCTGTACATTGAACATACATTAAAAAGTAATATTGGAGGATGAATGGTGATCGATACTGATGCGAAAAACGCAATCAGTAAATTATTTGTCTGTCTGTCTGTCTGTCTGTCTGTCTGTATGTGCACGCATGGGTCAAAAACTACTGAAGGGATTTTAACCAAACTTGGTACGATTGTAGTCCATACTCCTGGGCAGGTTATAGGCTATATAACATAACGCTAAGACACATAGGAGCTGAGCAGTGACGATAAATTTGAAGCAAGTCGGATGAAAATGCGCTTTCGAGCTTTTATCCTCGCATACGTTGATCATACACCAAAAGTATGTATTCCAAAGATGATGGTCTTCAAAAAATCTACAACAAAGTCCTTAATAGTATATATCTATCTTTTATAAATTAGCCACAATAACGTATTTAATCGTTAGGCATTTCTTCAAAGTGTATTAAATCTATACATATAATAAGTCTGTAGACGAGGAGTATATTTTAGTTTTCGTTTCAACGCAATCGCTTCGCTCTATCAAAAGTTATATTAATTTATTTATTTTCACTATTACGTAATGTAACAATACGTAGCGACATCTACTGACCCAAAATGATACTAACGTAAAATCAAGTAGGTTTGGGAGATTATTGTTTTGACCTAAATGTTTTTGCACACTTCACGTTATTCATATCTTTTACAAATAAGGAGTAATTGTTTCGTCTATTTGCAATGATTTCGGGGGTTGTTTAGCCAATGTATTGCGGATATGTATGCAAAAATAGAAACGGAACGTTTAGTTTACATGCGCACTTTTCAACGTCGTTTACGCGCTGAAGAATACGAGCATTTGCGGGACGCAATGCAAACAGATAATAACGATGAAAACTTGGGGCGATTGGTTAACTTGACATCCAGTTTTACAGGCGGTCCGCGATACATGCACGCAAAACACAAGATGCTTTTTGGTACGTCCGTAAATACGGCCGCTCGAACCTTTTCATAACGTTCACAATTTGTCAGGAACTTCTCTCAGGACAAGCGTCATATGATACGCATGACATAATTTTTGCAAGGGTTTTTCATTTGAAGCTCAAAGTAATGATTAATATCCTTACCAAAGAGAAACTATTCGGCCCAGCTCTTTGTTTTATGTACAGCGTCGAGTGCCTTAAGCGTGGTTTATCTCACGCGCACATCCTCCTATGGTTGGAAAACAAAATTCGTCCTGACGCTGTTGACAATGTCATAAGCGCTGAATTTCCAGACCAAAATGAAGATCCAAATTTGCATGCCATCATTAAGACGCACAACGAGTATATTTTCAATCTGAAAATGTCACAATCCAAGACAAACCACCTTAATGGCATTCTTTCACCTCTGCCAAACAGATAATTACGCCAAAAATATTTTATATAACGAAGTTCCATCTTATTACATGTACAAGCAGCAAGGTGTTTTTAACCGTAAAAGACGTGGCACTGCTGTGAAAGGTGAGTCAGGCGTTTTCAAGGAACACGTGATTGGACGATTGTACACTGTGCACTCAAATAATCCAGAGTTTAATTATTTACGCCTCCTTCTGCACATAGTGCGGGGGCCGTAAACCGGATGATATTGAATATCCCACATAGGTACCAGGCTGCTTGCCGCGAACATCATTTATTAGATGGAGATGAACATAGAGATGATGCTTTAGCCGAGGCATGCGTCAGCAATACTCCTTATCGGTTGCGTCATTTGTTTGCCATCTTACTGATCTTTTGTGGATTAGCGGATGCTGGGCAGTTGTGGCAAAAATACCAAGATAAGTATGCTAAAGATTTTTGAGGCATCAACGGCAAAACAGTTTAGAAATATCAGACCGAGTCCGTGAAATCTGTAATAATAGATCGTTATTGGCTATTCAAGACATAGTTATAAGTATAGGAGGAAACCCGCTTATTCAATACGGCTTGCCTTCATCGACAGCCGATGGGAAACGTATAAACAGGGAGTACGCTTCGGCGATTAGTTACGATCCCGTAGAATTGGTAGAAACTCTGCGAACTGGTTGCTCAAATTTGACACCGGAACTGCGTCAAATATTTGATCGAGTGTGCTACAGTGTGGATCATACTTTTTTTTTTTTTTTTTTTTTTTTTTTTCAGGATGGGAAATCATCAAATGACTTCTCCCGCTCTGGGCGGAGCGGGAGGGCGTGTCAGACTTTTACTGACTAAAACCCACCCGTGTTCCATCAGTTGCCCATGTGCCAGGGTCACGGTATCTCTTTCGAACAATCACGCGACCCCGGCAGGCATCGGTCCTAGTAGACCCCTACACTGCTGCTGACATCTCTTTGAGGCGCGCGTGGAACACTGCGCGCCGTCGACCCGAGCTTGGTCCTTACCGGGCGGCGAGCTACCCATTGCTCGCCACCCGCAAGCTCGCGCCTACGGTGGCCGGGAGTCCGCTATTGACTCCCGACGCCCGGGGCGTCTCCTCCTGCAGCGGCTAGGGACGTGAGGGCGCAGAGACTGCCACTCCCTCACGCGCCCCGCCTCCTCCTTCGCGAGCATTACTGCTTCGCAGAAGGAGGTGACGGCTTCCCATTCCCTCTCGCTCCGTACCATGGCTCGCACCAGGGCCGGACGCGAGAGGTCGCCGCCGCCGATCGCCTCCACGAGGACACGGCGGTGCTCCGCCCAAGCAGGGCACACCTCCACCGTATGCTCCACCGTGTCCTCCAGACGATCCTCGCAATGGAAACACCCGGACGTATCCTCCCGCTTTATCCTGAACAGGAACCCACCGAAGCACCCATGCCCGGTGAGAACCTGCGTCAGGCGGAAGGTGAGGACGCCGTGACGCCTCTCTATCCACTCCTCAAAGAGGGGACTTACCGCCGCAATTGTGGCGTGCCCAGCACTGGGTTGCGACAATCGTACCCGCCATGTCGCCATGAGATCACACCGGAGCTCTGTCCGCCGTGCCGCGATTTGTCGTGGCAGCGGAGTTTCGCCCCGGCGTTTCGCCTCCTCGCGCCACTCCCACATGTGCGCGAGGACCTTTGCCTCCAGATCCCATGGCGGCACTCCGGCAAGGAGGCTCGCCGCCTCGCAAGAGACCGTGCGGTATCCCCGAATTAACCGGATGGCCATGACCCTCTGGGCCGCAAACAACCGGCGCGCTGGGCGCAGCCTCAGTGAGGGGTGTGGATCATACTTTGCGAGAAATCTTGCTTTTAAACGCGCCCGGTGGAACGGGCAAACCTTTCTTACCAAAGTTATTATGGCTCGAATAAGGAGCCAAAATAAAATTGCTCTTGCTGTCGCCTCCTCAGGTATAGCAGCCACATTGTTGCCCGGAGGAAAAACCACACACATAATGTTTAAAATCCCCATTGACTTGGAACGAACAGAAAGCCTGGTTTGCAATGTGTCACGCAATTACGATAAAGCTAGAGTTTTACGCGATGTGTCACAATCATTTGGGACGAGTGCACGATGGCAAACCGCTTGGCTATAGAAGCAGTTGACTGAGCTTTGCGGGACGTAAAGCAAAATGACTGGCCGATGGGAGGCATTATGCTACTTTCCGGCGGTGATTTTAGGCAGACACTACCGATTGTACCCCGAGGATCAAGAGCCGATGAAATTAACGCCTGTCTGAAAAGTTCAGTTCTATGGCACAATGTCGTATCAACTCATTTAAGTTTAAATATGCGAGCACATCAGGGAGGACCTCCAAACGCGCAAGAGTTCGTTTTACTATAAAAAATTGGTGACGGCACATATCTCACACAAGATGGTAACGTAATTTTGGTAGAGAACCTATGTTGTAACGTTACTTCACAGCTGGACCTCATTTCTTCTGTGTATGGGAATCCCTCTGATATCGGTAACCACGCCACTGCTTAGCTGTGTCAACGAGCTATTTTGAACCCCCGCAACGACCAAGCGGCAGCAAAAAATACACAAATATTGACACATGTTTTTGGGGAAAGTAAGCAACATACTTCCATAAACACGGTTACGGAAGAAGAAGATGGCACACACTATCCAGTAGAGTTCTTAGATTCCTTTAAAAAACGCGGTCTTCAGCACACAACATTTTTTAAAAAGTCGGAGTGCCAATAATACCTTTCAGAAATGTATATCCTCCCAAACTTTGCAACGGCACTCGGGTCATAGTCACCTATCTCCAGCAAAACGTCATCGAAGCCAAAATCTTAACAAGTTGTGGCGCTGGTGATGTTGTATTTATTCCCAGAATTCCGCTCATTCCTAATAATTTCCCATTTAGTTTAGTAGTCCCTTTACGCCATGACCATTAACAAAGCTCGGGGCCAGACACTATCCATTGCGGTATTGGTTGCTTTTCCCACGGCCAACTTTATGTAGCTCTTTCGCGTATGAGCAATCCTAGCAACCTTTTTGTTTACGCCCCCTAAAAAATACAAGTTTTGTGGCAGCTTTTTGCTAGAAAAAGTCACCACGCCTGGTCAAAAGATCAATAGAGGAGGTGTTACATCTGCTATAATCTGCTATAAGTGGCGTAATGCTGTTTTCCGACATCTACGCGAACGAAGTCGCGGGCACAGCTAGTTACATTATATTATTAACAACAGCTGATCGAGTAGCGAATAGAACGAGTTCCACAAGTCGAGATACGAACACGTATGAAGACCTTCGATATCGGAAAGCGTATTATGGAACTCATATGGAGTTAGTTAGGTCACATGGCAAAGTACATTGATGATGGGTGAAGTAAAGCTGTGACAGAGTGGCGTTTAAAGACTGGATGACGAGATGTATGTCGTCCGGCGGCGAGATAGGCGGACGAAGTTGTTGCCATCACGGGCCAAACCTGGATGAGGCTGACACGGTAGCGACATAAGAAAAGAGAGACCTATGCCCAGTAGTGGGTAAAGTCGGGCTGTGAATGATGATGATGATTGAGTAGCTATAGCTATACATATTTTACGAGAATTCGAGATTTTGGGTGTATTTCCAATAATAAAGACTCCAGAATCATTAAAATACCGTTTGAATGACTCTTGAGAAGCTCTTCGCTAAGTTATAACAGCTTCACGGGTCAGTTGATCAGGTTAAGTTACGCTTGCCGCGGTTTTTCCGTGGATGTGTTACCACAGACCAAGACTTCCGTGTCCCGGAAAACACGTTAAGCAGTGGGTTCCGTCTATCATTCATTGGATTTTTTGACAGTCGTTATGAGTCATCAGAAGCTCGAAATTCTGACAACCAGTCTTACCAAGAGGTTTCGTATTTCTCAGAACCTGGGTAGTGGGATAATAGGTAGTCACTTCAGGTAAAATACTGGAACTCAGCAGCATGCTTTTTTTTTTTGGTTAGACTAGAAGCCGACTCCAACATAGGAAAAGGTTAGGCAGATGATGACTCGTCCAAATACCGTTCAAATGAAAAGAGAACTCATTTAATGTAATTAATACTAACATAATTAGACTCCCTAAAACGAGCCTCTCCTCTCCTTTACATTTCCATTCAAGTTTGGAGCGTTTATTCGTACAAGCTAAGCGTTAATACCATTAAATTCTGTACGACCGCCCGAGTTCCACCATTTTATAGGCTGTAAACTTTAAAATAAAACAAAACTCATTTGTACTGTCTGTTTTATGGAGGAAAAATGTCCGAAGTACTATAAACGTATACATTCGGAAAAGGAAAATTCCAAAATTGGGGGATTCGAGAAAAGAATTTACGAGTTTTAACGAATTTAATGTTGAAAGACTTTAAATATGAATATGTAAGGAAAATATTTTTTGTGTTAAAATGGACGTAAAATAAAAGGTAGCCGTAAAGTTTATTTATTTTTATGCTGAATGTAATTTTTGGGCGTGAGGAAAATTAGGGATTCTTATGAACGTCGTCAGAATCTTAATGAGGATATTAAAATTTCCTCCTTACTAAAGACAAGCCGTAATGCTTTTTGAGTATTTCACTTTATCTAAAAACATCAAAATATTATTTATTAACAATCAATAGATTTAAATCAAGCATAGTACTAACAGCCACACGTATCAAACGATCAGGTTAAGTTACGCCTGCTGCGGTTGGTCCGTGGATGGGTGACAGTGATCTATGACAGTAGCTACGGGTCATCAGAAGCGCGAAAGTCTGATAACCAGTCTTACCAAGGAGTATCATAAAGACCAGTAACTGGGTTGTGTAGGTCAGATAGCTAGACGCTCTATGTAAAATGGTTCCCAGCAGTGGGAACGTTATAGGCTGAGTATGTTATGTACATTATTTCTGTGTATTTACGAGAATTACAGGTCGAGGTTTTAAGCCACCTATCATTGATTTTTTTATATCTATTTTAGGTAAGCAAATAGTCGGAGTGTGTACTATGTCAATACTCGGATGGTAAAATTAGTCACAGTTGGGTCATAAAGTCACCTCGTCAACTCTTAATTAATCCATTGCCATATTTTTGGGAATGTAATATTTAACAACCTGTTGACTAATGTTTAAGTATATGCTGTGCTCTCCAAAAGCTAGTCGACATTTTTCTACTTCTGCTGTAATGCCATATTATGATTTCAAAGAGATAAACAACATGTATACTCATGATACTGGGAGATACTGCAACTTCTCATTGGTGAAAGAATCTTATAAATCGGGTCAGCAGTTCCGTAATACCCCTGTATACAACAAACTCAGTAATTTTAGCTCTTTATAATACCTGTATATACTGATTTGTTTCCCTTTTTATATTTAAAAATAGTAACATAAATAAATTAAATGTTTTTACTTACTTGTCTCCCCAGGCCGGTAATGATGGCGAGCGGGACGAACTATCACGTCCCTTACAGGTCCAAGTAGACGTATTACGCTGTGACTCTTGGCAGTACAGTCGTCATTGCCAACGCAGCCAACGGTGGTGTGCAAAGTGCAATGCGTAGCTGGGGACGCCGGGATCTTCAGTGGAATGATGCCATATCCTGAAACAAGGGAGACATTTTAGTTAACACAAGTAAAATGGCATGTGAGGTGGGACCATCAATCGGGGATCACAGAAGTTGCAATAGATCCCGTGATCCCTGTACGTGTGAGACGAACATTGGGATGGTTTTAGTCAGTAAGAGTCTGCCAGACCCCCTGCCCACCCCATGGTGGAGGACACCCATTTAGATTTCCACCGTGAGATTTAAAAAAAAAGTCTGAAAATGGCATGGCCTTGTATAATTATTTTATATTCCTAGTAGGCCCTCGCATGTCCCAAATAAAATATTTGTCTTCTACTTCTATAACATATAATTTAAATCACAACTACAAAAATATGTCACTATACAAGTTGGTCTGACCCTCTGAAGAAACCAAGCGTTAGATTGAAAAACCGATTAAAAACTTCAAGGTTTTATAATAGAAAAACAGACTTAGACAAGAGAAATAGATTAAAACTTGGCTTCACCCTGATGCATTACGCCTGCCATATTGTATTTCCTGGTACTTTATATTGGTTAGAACACAATTCATTTAAATCGGTTTAGTAGAGCAGACCGTACCTACATAAAATAGTTACTGAAATTCATACTGTGTAAAATTGTTTTAAAAATATGAAGTAAACTTATGTAAATTTTGTTTCGTAAATTCATCCCTGCTATTTGCAGAATAAACTACTTAATAAATAACGCTGAAGAATTACACAGAAACAGCCTGTTTTGCAATCCAGAAGACATACGACCCATCCACAAACAAGCATACTTTAAAACAGTCAAAATAAAACCATAAATTAACAGAACAAAAGGCATCATTTACGATAATCACTGGTCGTTTTCAACACCCGCGTGAATGACGTCGAGTTTAACAAACAGACACATTTATTTATGCGTGCGGTGAAAAACGGAACTAAAATGGAATGTCTGTATAATTACTGGATTTAACAGTTGTTTGACATATTTTAAGACCTTAGCAAGTGGCGCCGCCGTGATGTGTTATGTATGAGTGTGATCATTTATAAAAGTTTTCGTCACAGTACAATGTGTTTGACGCAAGTGATCAAGTTTTTGTTGCTTTGTGTTGAATTCTCTTAGTATCATTAGTATCAATCTTTTTCAGCAATTCACAATTGTTAGTTAATATTTAATATTTTTAACGAAAAGAAAATGTTATCTTTATATATATAATTCTACTGTACGTGTGTATGTCACTGAACTCCTCCTAAACGGCTGGACCGATTTGAATGATTTTTTTTGTATGCGTTTGGGTGGCACTTTGGATGGTTTAGATTCACTATTGGTCCGGTAGGTGGCACTGCTATCGAGTTCTAGGAAACTGGACAACGTCTGTACGGTCAACTAGTATTTATATATACAGGGTGATTGGAAGATGGGTGCAAAGCTTTAAGGTGAAGATAGTATAGACAATTTAAAACCATTTAAACCATGGTTGTCTTAGACGAAGTCTTACCAAATTTTTTTAACCAATTTTTTTATTTATTTTTTTGGAAATTCTCAAAATTTAATCTAAACTGCATAATTATGGCCAAATTGAATGATAAATGAATTAATTTTTTATTTATTTAATTAAAGTAATGTGTAAGCAACCAAGCAAAACATGTTTTAGGCTTCTGTGTCATTAGACATTTTTTTTTACAGATATTTAAAGCTCAGAAAAAATAAAAAATTTGTACATTACGTCTTTTAAAACTTATTTAAAAAAAAAACGGAGGGTGCTTTTTTTGTTCAAACCTTTTTGAAGACATACTTGATAATCGTTCGTTCTTTTAAGGTATCATTTATGCGGATATCTTACAAATTATTGAAATTAGGACCTACAAACCAATTCGAGGGAGAAATTTTAAATTTTAGGCAGTCTAACAAAACACAAAATTTTTGCTTAAAAGAATACTTTATGTGCTCGAAATGATAACATTGTTCAATTCTAAGAATTTTTGGCACATGCAGGAACCAATTGAGGGGAACTCATTGAGGGGATTCTCTAAACAATGGCCACCGAGCGCGATGCGACGGCATTTCCAGGTAGAACGCCCAATGAATAGCAAAAAGCGATAAGAGTTGGTTTTTACAGCAAAATGGTCTTAGTTACTGAGGCAACAAAGTCGTTTTTCTTTAGTCAGGGTCAGTCGGTCTGTGATGAAGCCGTTACATCTTTTACTTATTAGTCAAACTACTGCCCTTGTGAGTGGACGTTGTTGTGTTGATTCACAATTTACCGTGTTCAGTTGTAGCCCTTTGCGTTCCTGCACGTGTTGTTTGCGTTAGTTTTGAACTTTTTTGTTTCACCGTGTCCAGTCGTAGCCTCGCGCTCCTGCACGTGTTGATTTTTGACTTAATTGTGTTGAGTTGACATTTAGTGCGCTCCTACGCTGTTTTTCTTAATTGTTAAGTGACTATGGCTACTTTTTCCAATCAAGAATATGCGGATATCGTATTTATGTACGGTAGAGCAGACGGCAATGGATCTTTGGCGCGACGGATGTATCAAGAGCGCTATCCGAATCGCAGGATACCGAATGTCCGAGTATTTTACAACACGTTTCGTCGTCTTGACCAAGATGGGTTTCACCGCGTGGAACTTGGAGTCAACCAGGGCAGACACGAAACAGCCGTCGACGAAGACATTTTAGCAGCATTTCAAGCGGATCCTACTACCAGTACTAGAGCAGTAGCTCGAAATTTAAACATTTCTCAATGGAAGGTGTGGCATACAATGCACCAAAATGATAAGTATCCGTTCCATGGCAGGAGTGTGCAAGGTCTAGTAGAGCAAGATCCTCAAAGAAGAATTCAGTTCTGCCGTTTCCTCCTCAACAGAGACATCGAAGATGCGTGGTTCCTGAAATCAATCTTGTGGACGGATGAAAGTAAATTTTCAAGGGAAGGTATTACAAACTTTCACAACATCCATGAATGGGCCGACGCAGACAACAATCCACATTTTAAGAAGCAGGTGTCATTTCAGATGAAATTCTCTGTGAATGTATGGGCTGGAATAATTGGCAAAACATTGATTGGGCCCCACTTTTTGCCTGATCCATTGAATGGCGAAAATTATTTGCAATTTCTGCAAATTGATTTACCACTGCTGGTAGTGGAATCAGGTGTCCCGATCTTCGAAAGAGACCGAACAGTCATCTTTCAGCAAGACGGCTGTCCAGCGCATTGGACTTTAAATGTAAGGGAACACCTCAACAATTGCTTTCCTGATAGCTGGATCGGCAGGGATGGACCCATCCCTTGGACCGCTCGCTCCCCAGCTCTGACCCCGTTGGACTTTTTCGTGTGGGGCCGGGCCAAGGAACTGGTGTATAACAATATAGAAATAAACACTAGAGAAGAATTGAAACAAAGAATAAATTCAGCGTTTGAGACAATGAAGCAGGAGATGATGTTGAAAATAACGACTACAGAAGTTAGAAGACGGGGCCGTGCTTGTATTAGGAATCACGGCCGTCATTTTGAACATGAAAAATAAACAATTTTAATTCAAATGTTGTTTTAATTAGTCTGCCTAAAATAAAAAAAATCTCCCTCAAATTGGTTTGTAGGCCCTAATTTCAATAATTTGTAAGATATCCGCATAAATGATACCTCAAAAGAAAGAACGATTATCAAGCATGTCTTCAAAAAGGTTTGAACAAAAAAAGCACCCTCCGTTTTTTTTTTTAATAAGGTTTAAAAGACGTATTGTACAAATTTTTTATTTTTTCTTAGCTTTAAATGTCTGTAAAAAAAATGTCTAATGACACAGAAGCCTTAAACATGTTTTGCTTGATTGCTTACACATTACTTTAATTAAATAAATAAAAAATGAATTCATTTATCATTCAGTTTGGCCATAATTATGCAGTTTACATTAAATTTTGAGAATTTCCGAAAAAAAAAACTTAAAAATTTGGTTAAAAATATTTGGTAAGACTTCGTCTAAGACAACCATGGCTTAAATGGTTCTAAATTGTCTGTACTATCTTCACTTTAAAGCTTGGCACCCATCTTCCAATCACCCTGTATATCTCTATATTTATTATTATATATACCTATATTTATTTGTAGAAACATTTCAATCAGTTTTCTGATTTATAAATCACCAGCTTTGCCAGTGGCTTCGCCCGCATATTATACAATAAATGAGCCTTCCTCTTGAATCACTCTGTCTATTGATTAAGATCACATTAAAATCCGTTGCGTAGTTAAAATAAGATCTAAGCATACAGACGCGAGAAGAGTCTTTATTTTATACTGTGTAAGGAAAACACAATACTTAAAAACAAAGAAAAAAATAAGATGTGGGAAAATATGCGTCATATCCACGCAAAACGGCCATCACTCAGCATAATGCTGTGACCCTATGCGAGACAGAGCCCCAGCGCTGGTTGAATGACTACAATTTCCTGGCAATACCTCGACTTACAGTAAAGAACATTCCAACTACCTAAAAATACTTTTCCTACAGTCTTGAACCCAAGAAACCAGGCAATATCTGTCTCGAAACACAATAATAAATAGCACTTGCACTTCATTTAAGACCAGTTCGATTTATAAAAGCTTTTGGAGCATCTCCAAATGGAGGGTTGTCGAAGAAATTCCCAGTTCTTCCGGCGGGCGAACACTTAAATGAAGCAAGCACTATTAAAAGGTAAGAGTTATTATATCGCGTAAGTACTTCAAGGAGAAATACTCTCGGTCCCCTTTGAAACGCTTTGAAAGGATTTTTTCTTCTTTCTTTTCAATTGGTTTAAGTTATCATTTGGTTTTTTTCTTTGGTTCTGGTCCCTGAATGTTGGATAGTGTTTCTGGAGTTTGTTTTTGGTGTATCCGTAGTCTTAGTGATAAACAAGAGTATCGTTTTTAGGGTTCCGTTGCCAAATGGCAAAAAACGGAACCCTGATAGATTCGTCATGTCTGTCTGTCTGTCTGTCTGTCCGTGTATGTCACAGCCACTTTTCTCCGAAACTATAAGAGCTATGTTGTTGAAACTTGGTACGTAGATGTATTCTGTGAACCGCATTAAGATTTTTACACTAAAATAGAAAAATAACAATACATTTTGGGGTTCCCCATACTTAGAACTGACACTCAAAAAATTTTTTTTCATCAAACCCATACGTGCGGGGTATTTATGAATAGGTCTTTAAAAATGGTATTGAGGTTTCTAATATCATTTTTTTCTAAAATGAATAGTTTGTGCGAGAGACACCTCCAAAGTAGTAAAATGGTTCCCCCCCCCCCCTCCCGTAACTTCTAAAATAAGAGAATGATAAAACTAAAAAATATATATGATGTACACAACCATATAAACTTCCACCGAAAATTGGTTTGAACGAGATCCAGTAAGTAGTTTTTTTTTAATACGTCATAAATCGTAAACCGCAATTTACCTTTAATTCAGTCAACTCAAATATAAAAATTAAAAAAAAAAAAAAAAAATGTCATAAACATAACCCTTATGCGTAAACCGAGGATACCTACAGGTTTGTACGGAACCCTCGGTGCGCGAGTACGACTCGCACTTGGCCGGTTTTTTTTGTTTCATTTATCTTGTATTATTAATTACACTTGCCGTTCAATTCATAGGTATCAAATTATCACATCTAGACTAATATTATGTAGCTGAAGAGTTGGTTTGTTTGAATGCATTACTGTCAGAAAGTACTGTTTTGTATTTAAACATTCTTTTAGGGTAATCGAAGAAGGCTACAGACTATGTAGGTTTATCCCCTTAGGAGCCAAGCAAAAAGGAAAACTCACGACTAAGAAAACCTCGCACGGGCATGCGATTTGATGTGACGGGGTCTATTGGGAGAGCAGAGACGAAGTCGTGGGCAGAAGCTAGTTAAAAATAATGTAATTGCAAACTATGGTGAATGCAATCGTAAATGGCAAAGACCAAAACCATAATCTTTCTTTCTCTCCTTCGCCTCTCTTCTCTGCCTTGTATATTCAGTCTATGTCCAGATAATAAAGACACGAATTGGTAGTTAATTCCATGATCACCACCAATGACTTATTCATAAACAGATGATAATGTATCCATTACCAGTATGTATCTCTTAGATATATCTTGATTAGGGGCCATGGTACTATTCATTCACTCTATGCATTATCATTGGCTTCTATTTTAGTTACCATTGCACCTCTAACGGCAGGTGCACACAGACTAGTTTTAACCGTGTGCACCAATCATCGTTAGGACACTGTCATTGTTATAAATCACTATGAAAGAGTAGCCTAGTAGGCGGCGTGGACACCGGATTGTTGCATGAGGTAGCAGGAAATATGTGTAGGTGATAAAACCTTAACGAGTTTAATATTGATGATGTTTGATAGAGGATTTTGGAGAAAAGGATGTACTGTACTGTTGCCAAGTTGAGTTTTGGGACAGCATAATCAGCCTATACCGTTCCCACTGTTGGGAAACAGGCCTACTCTCGGTGAGAGGGAGAGGGCCGTAATCTAAGACGCGGACCCAGTGCAGGTTGGTAGAGGTCATATATTTTCGATTTTTTGCTTCTAAGATATGCCGATTTCCTCACGATGTTTTTTTTCCCCGTTTTGAGAGCAGTGGTGATGAAATAATTTATACAAAGTAAAGCACCTGGGTTGGAACCCATGACCTACAACTTGTAAGTTGCAGCAGATACCACCGAGGTACCACTGCTCTCCCACTGCGCCACCACTACTCTCTGATATGGGACTAGATTATATTTAATAACGTTGGTTCGGTTAATTACATAGATAGTTCATCGAGAGCACTTATGCGTTGTAATAACAACAAAAAAACCTCTTATTGAAAATGACAAAAGACTTTGGAAACAGAGACATTCCTGGGATACTTTGATGAACCCTCTCCAGGACTACCACGTAAAGAGAAGGTTTATTTTGTAAAGTTACTAGAAACATTTACGTTACCTCAGGCAACCACGCTTCTGAGAAGTAAGCAACGCAGTTTCGCGTTCTAATGGAAATACTCGTAACGTAATCAACAATAACCGTGTTTTGATATCCATTTATTAAAATTCTGAGAAGCTTGCCGATATCAAAAGCGCAATAAAATGAATGTAAGTAATAGATATGTATGTACCTATGTATGTTAACATTCATGTATGATACTGACAGGACAAATATCTCTCTCAAAAATTTGTGGCCACATTTAAGGGTTTGGTACAGCCCATCGAACTGAACAACTTTCTCCACGGGACCAACATAGTAATGGAGAAAAAATAATCAGCCGTCCTAACGTCCGTAATACGTGTTCCTATTGAACTCATAACTATTAAGTCATATCAGAGAATCAAAAGTCACATAATTAAAATTTAAGTAATTGTTTTTTTTCTCCTTTAAAAGGGGTTTAAGTTTCATTGACAAATACGAGTAACTCAATTGCATTCAAACCAATAAATTTAATTTAAAGGTAAGAAAATGCGACGTTCTCATATTTCGCGTAAGTTAATTGTTTTGCATAAATAATCGTGACATCGAATTATGTATGAAGTATTAAAAGGAGAAAATATTTTCATTTTCATATGTTGATTCTTTGACCTAGCCCTTATTACCCTACTTTCAGTCAGTTTTGGCATATAAAAAAAACGCTTAGTACATTAGTTTCGACTAGGTATAGAAATTTGTTTGAGACAGTTGATTTCTTTTCGTGATTAAGATGTTGGCCTCAAGACGATAGGAAATTTTACCACAAATGTCTGACAGAGGTTCCCTACGTGACAGGTAAAGTACTTTCAGGGCAATACGTGCCGGGAATTAATTATAAACCTTAAGGCTGTCTGCTTCAGTCTATAAAGGCAAAGTGCCGGTAAAAACACCTGAAAAATCTTATCATTTAGACAAAAAAAGTCAAAGATTTTGGTATCTTCTAGGGATTTTAAATGAGATACATAAATCATAATTATTTTAATACATAAGAAAATAACAAGACCGAAAAACAAAATATTTGTTAGACTTGTAGGTATCAGTTTTATTAGCAGCTGTTAAAATCTGTGTTTAGCTAAACCGTTGTGTTAATGTTTATCACCTTTCTTCTTAATAATCTTTTGAAGTGTAAGAATAATCGTATGTAGCATACATACGATTCACGAGGTACAGAGTTTATTTCTGCAACCATGGAACAGGTTTGTAAAATACTTCATATTGAAAAATTATCTTCTACAGCCTATCACCATCAGTCAATTGGAGCTCTTGAAAATGCTCACAAAACTTTGGGTGCATTTTTAAGGATCCAGTGTGACAATCATACGGATACATGGAGCGATTGGCTACCATTTTGGTGCTTCAGTTTTAATAACACAGTCCATTCAGAAACAAACTACACACCATATGAACTTGTTTTTGGAAAACTTTGTCAAATACCAGATAGAGTAAGTAATACCGTAGAACCATTGTATAATATCGATAACTATCAACTACAATTAAAATACAGGTTACAATTAGCTCACGAAGATGCAAAGAAAAATTTGTTGATTAATAAATATAAACGGAAAGAAATATATGATAAGTCTGTCAATACTGCAAAATATGAGAAAGATGATTTGGTTTTAGTAAAAAATGAAGCACGAAGTAAATTAGATGCAATATTTAAAGGTCCCTATACAGTTATGGAAGATTTAGGTTGTAACGTAAAAATTATTAAAAATAATAAAATTGAATTAGTACATAAGAATAGGACAAGGCCTTTTTGTCAATAGATTTGAATGTAAAATTTAATTTTAGATAACATTGCAATGTATAATGATAAGGATAAATTTCAATACCATTTTATTTTTTTGTAATAATAACTGTATGTCTATTAAACACTATTATTTAAGAGATGATATTTCTAGTAAATATCTAGTAATAATTATGTAAAAAAAAAGAAAGTTCCATTCTTTTTTTTTCCTATGTCCCCGGGAGGTGAAGTGTAAGAATAATCGTGTGTATGCTCCTTTAGTTCAATAAGTACGCTCCTTTATAATCGTATGTATGCTGAGTTTGCAACATACCTTATATGCATTATTCTACATTATTACGAGTGCATTCATTAAATAGTACGTTAACCGATGTGGTTGTTTCCTTGAATAACACCCAACATTACATGGCGACCCTGCCACGGGACTCTGCCAAGGGGATTGTTAGTTATAGTATAGTTAACATAGCTACTTAATAGTTTAAAATGTGTCAGTCAACTGTGGAAAAAGAGGACGTTTTCCTCAGCCAAAACGCGGCTGGAGGCAACAATGACGCCACGTTAAAAGAAATCGGAGGCCACGTGGAGCGGCTTAGCACTGTGACCTATATTGTTCTGGCCATTATTGGACTCGTAGCAGTTTATGGGGGCCTGCGGATGTACAGAAGCTGCCACCGCACATGGATCCAGCAGGAAATTGGGATGAGTACCATGCAGAGATCATCCATCAGAGGGCGCACAGAAAGTAACCAGAATCAGTAATTGGAAGTGAATATCAGTGAGTGAGCTAGTTACGCGGTGTCATATTTCATAACGCTATAATTCCAAAGGTGCTAAAACCGTGCGCGGACATTCAGTAATAAGACACCAAACGGAAACAAAATGCAACGTCGGACTTTTTTCTTCGCATTTATGTAGAATGTGTTACATCTGTGTAATTGAATTATTAGATTAAGAATATTATGGTTGATATTTTGGCACAAAATTATGTCTTTTTAGTAGAAATACGTAATTATTTAGTAAAAAAGGGACAAACTAGATATAAGGGTAGTGTTATTTCAACTAAGTTAGATCAAGCAAAAAGCACATACGAAAACTGTTGTAAAATATATTTACTTATTGGAAAAAGTAAAGATATTAATTTAGAATCGGCAATAGGTCTTTATCAGAAAATAAAACAAAAGTACGAGGAAATAGAGAAATTGTGTATTTTTCCCGTTACAGAAAATTTAGATTTAGGCAAAATGGATTTTTACATAAAGGTGGCGTGTAGTTTGATTCCAGTAATGGACGGTGTAGAGGCCACCACTAAGCACTTAATAAACTCAGTGGAGATGTATGCTGACATGCTGGACAGCCCAGGTAAAGTATTGTTAATTACTTTCGTTTTAAAAAGTCGGTTGAATGAAAACGCAAAATTACGAATTGCAAGCTCATACAAAACTATCCGAGAATTAATTGGTGATTTGAGGAAATTTCTTTTACCTAAAATATCATTTATGGCCATACAGACGAAGCTTCAGAATATTCAACAAGGTTCGAGATCCATTGAGGATTATGGTACGGAGGTAGAAAAGTTGTTTACAGAGCTGACAATTACCCAGGCAGGTGGAAAAGAGGAAATATTTACAATTTTAAAACCAATCAATGAAACTTTTGCCATAAAACGTTTTTCAGATGGTCTACGTAGCGTGAAAATGAGCACCATCATCTCGGCACGCGGCTTCAGCAGCCTGAAAGATGCCATACAAGCAGCGAAAGACGAGGAGTGCACGTCTTTCCAACCACCAGGTAACATTTTGTATGCATCTAAAAATGGACGCCACTCGTCACACAATATTAGACGTTCTCAAGGTCAAAGAGGTATTTACCGTAGTCAGTATGGTAACAATTACCATCGTGGGCATCAATTTAATAACCACTACAATCAAGGTCAGGGTTCTAGAGGGAAGTCTAGAACAAATAATCGGCCTTCATACAATAATCAGCGAGGAAATAGAGGTTCTACATATGTTAGGAACCGTGGACGAGGTCAGAACACATTTCCAGTAGAGAAAGTAGCTGACACTCGTCAATGCGATAAAGACGACAATGCAGGTACATCGAATCAGTTTTTTCGATCCTAAGCATTTTATATTATCATTACAAGGTGACGCGAAATATGTTACTTTTTATATTAAAAACATTAAATACTATTGGCTTATTGATACGGGTGCAACATTGTCAATTATTAAAAATGAAGTTTTGCCAAAAGATATCATTGTTAATAAAGATAATACTATAATAAATGGAATAGGTGGACAGCGACGCTCTCAAGGTTCTGTAAATTTAATGTTAAAATACGGCAATGCCACGTTTCAGCATAAATTACTTGTTTTTAATTCACTACCACTAAAAGCAGATGGAATTATAGGCTTAGACTTTTTAGAAAAATTTAGTGCGAATATTGATTTAGGTTCAAATAATTTAACACTATGTAACGGTAATAAACAACATTATCTACATTTTGTTGATGAACATGATAGGATGAAAAATTCTATGATTATTCCGGCACGCTCGGAATCAATTCATTTTATCATTGTAAATGAGAATGTGAGTGGAGAAGTAGTAGTATGCAGTAAAGAGTTAGCGAAGGATGTCTTTATAGCAAACGCAATAACCACAGCTAGCAATAATAGGATTCCTGTTAAAATACTCAATGTTAGTGACAAGGAAGTAAGCTTGTCATCTTTTACACCAGATTTGGAAAGTTTGGACGAGTATAATATTTGTCAATTCAATAAGACCAATATTGACGTTACCAGGGTTAAAACTTTGCTAACAGAGTTAAATTTAAATTATTTAGACGGAGAAGAGAAACAATCAATTGAAGCAATTTGTGCAAAATATTCTGACAATTTTCATTTAGAGGGAGATAAGTTAACCACAACTAATATTTATAAGCAATCAATAATTTTAAAACAAAACTCTACTCCAGTTTACGTCAAGCCGTATAGATTACCACAGGCACTAAAACCAGAAATAACTAAGCAAGTTGATAATATGTTAGAAAATGATTTAATCGAAGAGTCAAATAGTGAATGGTCCAGTCCAATTTTATTAGTACCTAAAAAAAGCTGCAAAAGGTAATGAGAAGAAATGGCGTTTAGTTGTAGATTACAGAAAATTGAACGAGGTTATTTGTGACGACAAATTTCCTTTACCAAATATTAATGAAATTTTAGATACGCTTACTGGAGCCATTTATTTTACTCATCTTGACCTTCACCAAGGTTACTATCAGGTAACTTAAGAGGCAAGTAGTCGTAAATTAACAGCTTTCACTACAAATACTGGTCAATATTGCATGAAACGTTTACCGATGGGTTTAAAGATCAGTCCTAATGCCTTTAGTCGTATGATGTCTGTAGCGATGTCTGGTTTAACTTACGATAAATGTCTAGTATATCAGGACGATCTCATTGTATTTGGAAGAAATCTGTCTTCCCATAACAAAAATTTAATAACTGTCATGGAGAGATTGAGAAAAGGAAATTTAAAACTAAATCCTCAGAAATGTGAATTTTTAAAGAAAGAAATTCTTTATTTAGGGCATTTGGTTACAGACAAAGGTGTTCTACCAGATCCAGAAAAAACTAAAGTATTGAAAAATTATCCTACTCCCAAAAATGCAGATGAAGTAAAACGATGTGTAGCTTTCTGCAACTATTATCGTAAATTTATAAGAGATTTTTCGAATATAGCAATACCTTTGAATAAGTTAAGTAGGAAAAATGAACCATTTATTTGGTCTGATGAATGTCAACACGCTTTTGAATTTTTAAGAAATGCTTTAATATCGTCACCGATTTTACAGTACCCCGATTTTTCCGAAAATCATGAATTTATTTTACAAACAGACGCTTCGGGTACTGCTATTGGTTCTGTATTATGTAATAAAGATCTTAGACCAGTTGCATATGCCAGCAGACCCCTGAATAAAGCAGAAAGAAGCTATCCAACTATTCAAAAGGAACTTTTGGCAATAATGTGGTCCGTTAAATATTTCAGACCATACTTGTATGGAAACAAATTCACCATAATGACAGATCACAAACCATTAATATATCTTTTTGGTATGAAAGATCCGTCAAGTAGATTACTTAAATTTCGATTAACTTTAGAAGAATATAAATTTAAAATAGTCTATGTGAAAGGAAGGGATAATGTTGTGGCCGATGCTCTATCGAGACTTTGTATAACTTCTGATGAACTTAAAAGTATGAATGAACAAGTAATGGCTGTAATGACAAGAGCGCAAAAGAAAAAGCTGAATGAGCTAAGTAAGAGTAAGAATGACGATGAAAAGAAGGATCTTAATAAATCCATTCACAATTGGACTGATCAACCAAGAGTTGTGGATATATTAAGAAAACCGTGTGATTCGGTAGAAATGTGTTTGATTGAAGGCAACAAATTAAAACAATTTAGAGATAACGATATGATAACTGAAGAATATGAATGTTTTACATTTATAGAGGGTAAAAAGACATTATACATTAATCTTAATTTCAAGGCGCATTTCTCGCGAGCCGAATTTGTGCAGAAATTAAGATATTTTTGTGAAAAGATACGTATTAATGAAGTGTGTATAATTAAAAATAATGATAATATAAAATTCATCAAAAGTGTTAGTGGTGAAATAACAACACTTACTAATTGGTCCGGACCACGAATATGCATATTACGAGGCGTAAAAAGAATAGATGACGACAACGAAAAGACACTTATTATGAATGACTTTCATTTACTGCCATCCAGTGGTCATGCTGGAGTGCGCAGAATGATAAAGACAATCAAAAGTCGATACTATTGGCCAAGCATCGACAAGGATGTCCAGGAATTTGTTAAAAAGTGTACAAAATGTCAAACCCATAAATATTTTCGAAACATAAAAGAACCGATGGAAATTACCACAACAGCTTCCTCAGCTTTTGAAAAGATATACTTAGATGTAGTGGGTCCCTTAGGCAGAGACGAAAATGGTAATTGTTATATATTGACTATGCAATGCGAGTTAACAAAATTTGTACAAGCTATTCCTTTGCAAAACAAAGAAACAGTGTCCATTGCAGATGCATTTGTTAGACAGTTCATATTAAGATTTGGTATTCCGGCGACAATAGCTACGGATCGAGGTACAGAGTTTATTTCTGCAACGATGGAACAGGTTTGTAAAATACTTAATATTGAAAAATTATCTTCTACAGCCTATCACCATCAGTCAATTGGAGCTCTTGAAAATGCTCACAAAACTTTGGGTGCATTTTTAAGGATCCAGTGTGACAATCATACGGATACATGGAGCGATTGGCTACCATTTTGGTGCTTCAGTTTTAATAACACAGTCCATTCAGAAACAAACTACACACCATATGAACTTGTTTTTGGAAAACTTTGTCAAATACCAGATAGAGTAAGTAATACCGTAGAACCATTGTATAATATCGATAACTATCCACTACAATTAAAATACAGGTTACAATTAGCTCACGAAGATGCAAAGAAAAATTTGTTGATTAATAAATATAAACGGAAAGAAATATATGATAAGTCTGTCAATACTGCAAAATATGAGAAAGATGATTTGGTTTTAGTAAAAAATGAAGCACGAAGTAAATTAGATGCAATATTTAAAGGTCTCTATACAGTTATGGAAGATTTAGGTTGTAACGTAAAAATTATTAAAAATAATAAAATTGAATTAGTACATAAGAATAGGACAAGGCCTTTTTGTCAATAGATTTGAATGTAAAATTTAATTTTAGATAACATTGCAATGTATAATGATAAGGATAAATTTCAATACCATTTTATTTTTTTGTAATAATAACTGTATGTCTATTAAACACTATTATTTAAGAGATGATATTTCTAGTAAATATCTAGTAATAATTATGTAAAAAAAAAGAAAGTTCCATTCTTTTTTTTTCCTATGTCCCCGGGAGGTGAAGTGTAAGAATAATCGTATGTATGCTCCTTTAGTTTAATAAGTACGCTCCTTTATAATCGTATGTATGCTGAGTTTGCAACATACCTTATATGCATTATTCTACATTATTACGAGTGCATTCATTAAATAGTACGTTAACCGATGTGGTCGTTTCCTTGAATAACACCCAACATTACACTTTTTACCAAATTGAAATTGTACAAGTGAATTACTTGTACATCCCAAACAACCTTATCAACCCTTAACAAAACTCCAAAAGCAACTGAAGTATTCAATTTGGGACACACGATGTTGCCAATAATAGCTTTCTGAAGCGGTCTTAGAGAAAATGAGACCGTGCAACTTCGTTCGTGTGTCGTGAAGAAATTGTGGTCATTGGCGCACCAACTTTTCTACCATTGACTAGAAAGCTGTTACTTGGAACTTGAAAGCTGTTCAGGAACATGGAGGTTTTATTAAAATTTAGATTGGAAATGCAAGCTGCACAATGCTACGAGTATTATGTGGAAAATACGCTGTACAGAGAGTTTCATTTAGTTTTATTTCAGTAATTGCTTTTCAGCCAAGCTTGAAACGAGTACACTAATCTAAATGGACAAGCTTGCTATTTCTTTTTGTTACCTCTTTGTGTTTTCATTCCATATAATTAAGAAGTACTGAAGGAGTTCGTTGCAGGAATTTGTGGTTTTTAACACCATTTAAGTTTTTCAATTTACATCATCATCACATCGGTTCAGTCGAAAGCCGTCCACTGCTGGTAATAGGCCACCCCCAATTTATGGGGGGTTGCCATAATCGCCATACTTGGCAGGCGGATTGGCGATCGCAGTATGGTTGTAAAATGCATAGATAATGCCGCTGCCCATCCTCTAGTTAGTCCCACGGTCGCCTCTTAGGACACTCACGGGCAGAAATGGGGTGGTGCTATTCTTTACGTCCGGCACCACATGGTCGTTCAATTTATATACAAATATCAATTTAAACGCGAAGCTATAAAGTGAAAAATAAAACAACACAAAAGAAAATATTGACCCACTTTACAGAATAAACCTATTCAGAAAATAGTATTTCACAGTGCTACGCCGTAGCCCGTAGCGTTGTAGTGGCGTAGGTGACTACACATGCTCCCCGCTACGTGTGCTACGACGCTTTCGTGGAATGCTCCGCCGGTTCCTGCTCACTGCGCTTATATCCCCTTTTGGTATATTTTATTGTGATAACTGAAATACAATTTAAAAAGGGATATTCAATAAAAATAGAGGCCATTCTCGCAATTTTAAGAACGTTCACAGACTATATAGGCCGGTCCTCGTAGTTAAAAACGTCCAAAATTTATTCGCAATCTCACCTCGGCGTCAATAAATGCCAAAAACTTCTCAAAAATGTATGGAAACTCGAGGTATTAATGAGAAACTAAGACTGAGATCAGAAGAGCAATTATCGTAATTATAAGAACGTCCACAGTGTTCAAGTTTCAACTTCTGTTCCTTCAAGCATTTCAGCCTTTGTTTTACATAAAACTTGTCACTACGTCATTGTGAGTTGATTGGTCTCAGGGTCAAAAAGAACTTTACCATTTTTATTTCGATACCTATTATAATTTTTTTCGTGTCTGACTGTAATATTTGAAACCATATTTTTTCTTGAACATCAAAGCGGTTACCTAACAGTTTTTTTTTATATTTCGGTACAAATGTGTCGCAGCCCACTGAACTAGTTAATAACTATTTATTAACTCGAAACAGTTACAGCTGTTATAATTAGTTTAAACTAAAACTATTCTCCAAGTATAAACTTGTTATCTACAAGATATCCAATTATTTATAACTGGCTTATAGCTGTTGAGTTTCAATTGTAGCGATACTTTTGCTTTGACAACTTAAAACGGAACTACCGTTCTAATAGAAAAAAAAAACTTTCTTGCTTATTAATAGTTGCACTTTAGTCTTGTGTAGTTCACGAACGAACTAGGTCTTAAGAGCGCTCCCACAGAAGAACTACGCGAACTAGTTCCCTCATTCGTCGATCCGTAGTTCGTTAGTTCGTGACCGAATGAGCGAGGATGGCGTAAATTGAACAAATGTCGTCACACACGGGACAAAATATAAAAAGGTAATTGTAATCACTAAACTAGTTATTTATCGCAACAATAAACCTTAGTATTATTTACAATCATGATCATTTTATGAATTATCATTCAAAGGTTTTTGCTGTTTTAGAGTCCTAAAATTGTAGGTAAAAGTAGAACATTCCATTATCTTGTCGCATGCAGTAGGAGCAATATCAAATCGAGCGAATCATCTGCCTTTCTTTGATTTGAGCTGACGAACTAGAAGACCGAACTAGTTCGTTAAGGAGCGGCGAACTAATCTGTTTGTCTCAGTTGAGAACTTCTATGCCCAAGACTATTATACATAGGTAAATTTATATTAGAAGGTAGGTATTCCATGCCTGTGGCTAAGTCATAACAGCTGCACGAAATTATCGATCAGGTTAAGCTACGCTTGCCGCGGTTGGTGAGTGGATCGGTGACCATTTTAAGATACCGAAATTATGATGAAGACGGGTCTTCATCATAATTTCAGCTGACTGCTGGACATAAGCCTACCTCAATTTGGGGGGTTTTCCATAATCGCCACGCTTGGCAGGCGGATTGGCGATCGCAGTATGGTCGTAAAATGCATAGAGAACGCTGCTGCCTGTTCTCGAGTAAGTCCTTTTTTTTCTGGATGGGAAATCATCAAATGACTTCTCCCGCTCTGGGCGGAGCGGGAGGGTGTGTCAGACTTTTACTGACTAAAACCCACTCATGTTCCTTCAGTTGCCCATATGCCAGGGTCACGGTATCTCTCTTGAACAATCTCGCGACCCTGGCAGGTATTAAGTCCCTTAGTCGCCTTTTACATTGATAAATACAGGGTGGTAGAGACATGGATGCACAACGTGTTACCATCGATTCAATACATGATTCTGAACTCCCTAAGTTGAAATTTTTCTACTTTCATTTTTTTATTGAGCCGACGAATATTGTCTATTTAGCGTCTGGTCAAAGGCTTCTCCCTTTTTTATGGAGCTTGAGTGAACTTTGCACTTTGTTTTTCACACCTCCAAATCAACACTAGGGGTTCTAGAACCATGTGCAGAATTCATGGTTTCAGTTTTGCGCATTTGTCCCTGCCAGCCTTTTTTTTTGTGAGTGGGACATCATCAAATGACTGGTCCCGCTCTGGAGCGGAGCGGGAGGGCGTGTCAGATTTTTACTAACTAAAACCTACCGTGTTCTTTCAGTTACCTATATGCCAGGGCCTAACAGGTAACTCCTTTGAACAAATCTCGCGACCATCCCTGCTACACTAAATATCAGTTTCTCATGAAACAACGGTATGTTTAATTCCACAATCATGAATTTCATTTCCAACCATTCTTTTCCAAGTTAAGAATACAAACGACTTCATTACATTTTAACATAGAAAAGAACATTTCCTTACTTACTTTCTCCTTTTATTATTTTGTTAAAACATACTTTAATGATCTCGGTACACTGTTCTCCATATTTTCCAAACAAATGAAATAAAATAAAGGAAAGATTCTCTCGTTAAAACTCGTAAAGATAACCTTTAAGAATAAATGTTTTGTATTTTCATGGAAGTATCCGTTACTGGGTACTTTGGTTTGTAAATTGATGGAAATATTTATAATTTACTTGTAGCGTTTATACTACAATATTATGTAAAGTTGTGAATAATGCTCGTTAAATTTATTGATTTGATTTATTCGCATCATTTTTATTTGTAAGTAATTCTAAATAAAGAAATCAAATGTACTGAAAATACGAGAATCACACAGATTTTTTTTTAGAATAGGTAAGAAAAGCAGCCGATGAAAAAAATATTTGAATTTCGAATTAGGAACTCTTTTGAAAATCTGTAGATGTGTAATGAGTTCAATGTCTTTTGTTTTTACAAATTGGCGGCTATTTTAAAAGTGTCCGTCGCGCGTCGAAATAGATTTGACTAGAAAAAATTTCGGTTTTCCTCAACAACAATGTTACGATAGACTTCGATTAAGACTTCATGGCAAAGCCCCATCCCGTGCTACTGTTTACAACTAATTTAATGAGTTTAAACGTGGTCGAAGCGTACTCACTGATGATTCGAGAGAAGGATGTTCTACGGCAAGTGTCAAACATTCTTAGGTCGGTCTCCAAACTAATCTTATATCCGTAGATGATACGGAGTAGTAATCGCCCATGACTTCGATCGAAACTACGAATTTTGAGTTCAGAGAGTACACTTATAGGTTATATAAACGTAAACAAAGCAAATGGAGTATGTAAAAATCATAGTAGGTGGCGTTCTGTAATTTTTACCTCCCATGGGAGTCTATAAGAGCAAGGCGCGTAAGTTTTGTTTATGTAACCAAAAACAAAACAAGAATTTGATGTTAAACGACTGTGTAGAATTCTGGTACAGTTTCGTCTTTTAGCATAACACTAACTATTATCTTACACCTCGTACGTCCACCATAGAAAAATAGAAGAAAAATAAGAAAGAAAAATTTTTTATACTGTACAAACAAAACGCACTTTACAAATACATATGTTAATTGATTTATTGATAAATACAGACACAGAAAGTAGCAATTAAAACTTAAATGACTTAAACATTCGCTTTGACATATTCACGTCACATAATATTACGCTCATTTTCCCCATAGGGTTAGGCAGAGGTATACCAGAAGTTTGCCCCAGCCACTTTCTTTAAGTCGTCGGTCCGAGCTGGGGGGCGTGTCACGCTACGCTTGCCGATACGCGGTCTCCACTCCAGGACTCGTCTGCTCCATCGGGCGGGGTGTAGGGTGTTGTGGCGCAACATGGGAGAGGCCTTTGTCCAGCAGTGGACTGCGATAGGCTGAGTTGATTGATTGATTGATTGATACCAGTAGTACACCCACTTTCAACAGTACCATTTCCCTAGCTTTTTCACAACTTTGTAAGGGTTGGCTTTCAGTCTTACTAGATGCAGCTGAATACCACCAGTATTTAACATGGATCGACTGCCCATATAAACTCCACAACAAAGTTATTGGGTAACACAATACCCCTTGGTAAGACTGGTTGTCATACTTTCGCGCTTCTGACGAGCCGTAACGATTGTCAAAAATGCACGAAGAGCAGCCGGGACCAACGGCTTCACGTGCTTTCCGAAGGGTCGAGGTATGTAAAGATGGGTCAACCAGGGGGCTTACTCTTCAACCTAATTTTTATTTCCAACTAGCTGACCCAGCGAACTTCGTACCGCCACAGAATTAATAAATGTTGTGTTAACTTATCAGATCCCACCAACATAAAGCCAAGAGCACCAAGTACCATATACCCATGTTAGACCAAGTTATGACAAACTGGTACTTTGAAGGCATAAAGCGTTTTATTTATTTATTTAATACTTCAAGCACATTAATGTACAGAGGCGGACTTAATGCCATAGCGTTTTCTAGCTACCACACACCCATGTTAGGTGAGCTCCTACCAAGTTATGCCAACCTGGTACTTCGAAGACATAAAGCGTTTTCTAGCTATCAAACACCCATTCTTAAATGATTTTAAATTTTCTAGTTTTCCTCGCAATTTTTTAAATTTTTATTTTCATAAGAATCTTCTCTTGACAATAAAAAACACAACAACAACTAAAAAAGTGAAATCGGTCCACGCGTGATGGTGTGACCAAGGGAAATAGCGATTCCTTTTTTAGATCTATTGCCAATACGATTCCAATGTTAATTTTGCATACACGTAATTCAGTACTCTTGAAAACAATAGTGTCAACATTGGAACAACAACAACCCACGATCTCGATTCCACTTAGTTCTAAAAAATGGACACCAAATTTAAATACATTTTGGCGCTAGCGTCGATCTCAAGAATACGAAGAGTTCCAATTACAATGTCTATCTATCGGAATTAAAATCCAGAGTAAGCACCTTGATCAGTCGACCTCTGCGGCTGTTAATACTTAAGTACAAGTCCCTCTATATTTGACTGTCAGAATATCTAAAACTGTAATAAATCTGAAGTATCAAAGAACGTTTATCACAAGACACATATCCATATCAAAAGTCCTTGCGAGGGTCGGAAGAGAAAAGATTAATGACAACCGTCCTCTAGCCAACCTTGAACCTTTGGCCCCTTGTTTGACGATGTTTAGTTGAAACTCAGACCACGTTTGTATGGACGTAAAAATATATCGCGACGATATTTCATCGCACACTGGAATTCCAACTCTCGGTGGCGAACTGAACATTCAGAATCCCACATAGCGCGTCGAAAGTTTTTTTTTTCGACAATTTTATACTCTCGCCTCTAAGCAGTGCACTGAAGATTTAGAGCGCAAAAAAATCGCACTGCGATTATTTTTTTACGTATTTGCGAATGGGGACTTATGCTAGAATCTATGAAGGTATACACAATACAAAATATTAAAAGAAAAAACAAATGAATAAAGCATTTTGTGCTGTATTAAACTTGTACTTCCATTTCGGAATATGTATTTTAATATTTAATATATATTTAGTAACTTATTATATGACTTTATACAAATTTTTGTCTTTTAACTTTCAGTTAACATAACAATAGTTGACTGAAATAATTGCATTAGAGAACTAAGGCAAAGATTATATCACCGCTAGTACTATATCAATGAAAACGACTGTTGAAATACAAAATCTTAACACACATTACCCTGCAAAATACTCTAAATACACCTAAACTCAGTGCAATTAATCACTCTCAGAACAGATTGCCACGTAAACCGGTGTACAGAGCAACCTGTTCTAATTAAGAAACGAAATCCCTCTACGAATTAAAACCACGTACTGACAACGGTATTAACCAACCAATTTGTAAAGATATAAAGCCGCTGGATCCCTAAGGCGGTGGAGGTAAACCGTATTTAGCCGTCTTATACGAAATCACTGGGGCAATACGATACGAAGATTCATGAGTTCTACATAAGGACACGTAATAAATAGATACAGAAGGTCGGCTCCAGACAACAAGCAAAATCTCACTCATACATATTCGTTTCACATACGTGAACTACGTTGCATAGCTAGTGCAAGCTGTATCGTATTTTTATTTCTATATCTACTTTTTATTTTATAAAATGTCACTATTACAGTATATTTATCTCAGTTAATGACGTGCGCTTTACTTGTATTATTACCAGGTGTAGATACAACACATACTGCCAGGGTCGCGAAATTTGTTCGAAAGATTTACCGCGTCCTGGCGCATAGGCAATTGAAAGAACACGGGTGGGTTTTAGTCAGTAAGCGTCTGATCCACCCTCCCACTCCACCCAGAGCAAGGAACGTCATTTGATGATTTCCAACCCACAACAAGCAAAAAAAAAGTTTAAACATATAACACACGGGCAACTTCACCATTGTCTCGAACGGTATCGAGACCTGCGCTTATACATACATATTCACACCGTGTTTATAGACTTGGTAACCACAAGTGAGCGACACTTGGTGCGATAAAAAAATCGAGGAAAAAAGAAAAAAAGAAATTGATTCGAGCGTGTTTGAAATCGCCGTACGTACGTATGTGTCTGTGTGCATGTGCTTGTTTTCACTCTTTATATGTAGCCAACCTTCTTTATCATTTATCTGTTTTATGTTGATGACTTCTATACAAGGATTTAAAGAATTTATCGTTTGGTTTTCCTGTTTTCTTCGTACGTGAAGTTCGGTCTACATGTTTTATTGTTGTTCTGATCTTCGTAACAGGAATGCTTTCAGTGATATAGTTATCGCGTTAAGAATCGCAGGTAGAAATCTGAAACATTTGCATGCTAGAGTAGTGTATTTTATTGCTGCTTTTAGATCTAGTTAGGATCTAACCTCCCTAACTTTTTATTTTCATTCATCCTATCTTGTGAGCATGAGCAGTGGTGGCCAAGTGATAACGCCTCTGACTTACGAGTAGGTCGTAAGTTCGAACCCAGGCAGGCGTTTTAATTTGTGTTAATAATTTAATCGCCACTGCTCTCAAAATGGTGGAGGAAAACATCGTGAGGAAACCGGCATGTCTTAGAACCAAAAAAAATTAAGACATTTGACACTTTCTAACCCGCACGCAGCAAATTAAAGCTCTCTTCCTCTCGAAGACAGGAGGCCTTTGTCCCAGCAGTGAGAACATTTAAGGCTTATTATATAAGCCATTTAAGCACGTCATTTAAAATGAAATTGCCTCCAAATTCATATAATATTAACTAAAATAATTGGGTTAGAAAACTTAATTATCAATTCCATTTCGAGATAACTGATAATCTGGACGCTACAGATTAATGCAGTCTGAAATTAATTATATTTCATGCAGTAATGCTCCGGCTAACGAAGCTATCAATCCTACGCTCGGCGGATTCGTAATTACATAAGCTTATTAATATAATTTTGAAACCTATATCGTATCTGCCTAACCTTTCCCCAACTTTGTTCGGATGGGCTTCCAGTTTAACCGGATGCATCTAAATACCAGTATTTTACATGGCGTGGCTACCTGTCTGATATCTAAAACTCAGTTACTAGATAATACGATACCCCTTAGTAAGACTGGTTGTCAGATTTTCGGGCTTCTTTCTGAAAGGTCGTCAGAAGTCCGAAATCTGACAATCAGTCTGGCCAAGCTGTCGTGAATATTCGACAACCGGTACCGGAGTACCGACTGTCGACCGACTTTCAAAGATTCACGACTGTCAGCCGGAATTCAGTCAGTATTGTGCTTTCCGAGGCATAGAGTGAACTTGGTATGTGAAGATGGCTACCCATCCACGGATTAACCGTGACAAGCGTAGGTTGCTTAACCTGATCCATCGATCCGCTGTTATTACTTAGCCATAATCATATTCAGCCTTTACTGTTCCCACTGCTGGGACACAGGCATCTTCTTTGTGAGAGGGAGTGAGACGTAATCCACAACATGGGCCCAGTGCGGTTTGATAAATAGAACATGTCTTCGAATTTTTGGTTCTAGGACATGCCGGTTTCTTCACGATGTTTTCCTTCACCGTTTTTGAGAGCAGTGGTGAACTCACGACCAACATCTTGTAAGTCACAGCCGTTACCTACTAATGGGCCCCCACAACTCTCACCACAAATTTCCCAATCCATACTATACTATATATACTATTATAGTATATACTATAATAATATTATAAATGCAAAAGTAACTCTGTTTGTCTGTCGGTCTGTCTGTCTGTCTGTCTGTCTCGCTTTCCTGCTAAAAGTACTGAACCGATTTAAATGAAATTTGGTAACAGACAGTTTAGAGCCTAAGAAAGGACATAGGCTCTTTTTATCCCGGTAGTATGTTGCCCCGGGATAATTTCCGACCTCCACGCGGGCGAAGCCGCTGGCAAAAGCTAGTAATCTATATATACAAATAAATAAAACTGAAGTGTCTATTTGTAATTTCAAATTAAAAGCTTTTCACTAAATGCATATGAATGTAAATACGGTACTTACACCAAAAAAACATTTTTTTAACTTTTGTCTGACTGTCTGTTTGTTCCGGCAAATCTCTGAAATGGCTGGACCGATTTTGACGGGACTTTTATGGCAGCTAGCTGATGTAATAAGGAGTAACTTAAGCTACTTTTTATTTTAGAAAAAATATTTAATTTTTAGAAAAATACCTGCCTTAATTTCCGACATCCATACGGGCGAAGCCGCGGGTAAAAGCTAGTGAAACCTATAATGGGACAAAACTGTGTGTTTATTTTTTCTAAAAGGAATATATATTTACTGTCAAAATATTACCTTTCATATCCTCTAGGTATGTATGTTAGGTAATATTCGGATCACGTACACAAACAGGAAAAAACATTTCCTTGAATTTATCTTCGTGAAAAAGCGTGGCCATTACCAAGCTGAAAAAATAATAACTTTTCCGAATAGGTAGGTTATAGCAATTCACTACAAAATAAGAACGGATGTAGTAAGGAAAATGTTGGTTTGTAGGTCTCTGTAGGTGGTAGAAAGTTTTCTATTAACGTATTCTATTTATATCGCTACAAAATTGTGTCATTTCTTGTCTTGATTAGATATTTGGTATGTATTACACAACTTTAAATAAACAGAAAATATTAAGTTGTTTTTTTTTAACTTATTGACCTACTAATGACCCCTTTTTAACACACTTTTATTTTAAATAAAACTAGCACTTCACCCGCTACTTTGTCCACGTGAAATTTTGGCCCCCAACCCACCGCGTCGCATCCCATCGTCATACAAACAAACTCCAAAAATAAATGTATAGTTTAAAAACACTAGAAAAACACGCTTTTATAAATGCACGTAAAAACCAAAAACTTAATCGTGTTCAAAATTCATTACAAGACCTTTCTAACAAGTCCAAACACGGCTATGATACGATATTCCATCACGGAATGCCAGTGCCTATCTTCCGGCTTCATCATCAGACCTTGGAACCTAATCGTGGTCAAAGTTCATTACAAGACTTTTCTAACAAGTCCAAACACAGCTATGATACGATGTTCCATGTTTCAGTTTGACAGTACCATATTATTGTATCGTCACCAGAACTACATACAGCTGCCAATTTTCATGACGCTACGATCCTTGGAAGATGGTTAAATTAGTTACCATAGATTCCATTACATAGTTAGTTACATACAGGTCGACCTAATAAAAGCGTGTTAATTACAAACTTCACCTCTTTATAAATTAGTGTAGGTCTGCTTCTAAAAAAATTGCATTTCCAATGATGTACACTTTTAGCTTTCTTGTCTTTATTTAAAGTTGGTCACAGTGACTAAGTTAGCTCACCCCGTGTATCAAATTACCCAGTAACTAGATTGTGCAGGTAAGATAAACAGTCGTTCCATAAAAAATACTGGAATTCAACTGCATGCGGTTTGTCTAGAACCCGACCCCAACACAGTTGTAAATGGCTAGGCAGATGATGATGAGGAAGCACTAATGATATTTATCTAACTTTCTTTCATCGAGATGGTTTGCATCTTGCTGGGAAAATATATAAATTAAAGACATTACGAGTTTTAACTTTAGTAATAACAGTCTGTTTGGCACTACTCTATAATTCATATTTTTTAGACCCTTAAAAAGTAAAAAGTTGAAATAGACAAAATTGTAGTGAACATTCACACCTCGACTCTTGCTCGAGTCAGCTTGAGCCGCTGAGCCTGTAGCTTCAAATTTTTTCCCTAAATAATAATCATTCTGATCCAGCCCGACCCTTGCTGCCCTCTACCAGCGATGCCCTAAGCCGAGGTCCGTACCCCACAGGGGGTGCCATTAGCGAGTAGTCGCTCTAGTTTTAAGTTTTTAAGCCCTGGTTGGAGGCCTTGCAACAGGCAAGTCCAATTAAGTAGCCGACAACCTCACTGGTTGACCATGATTAAATAAAAAAAACTATAACTGTCTCTCAACCGTTTTGAAACCGTGAACTCTCCAACAAATTGACTCTCCAATGTTTCTAAAAACATGTTGTGACCACAAATAATACAAACAATACATAAGCACACACATGTAAGTATCTACATTTAACAGAAAGGTCGGCACTTAACATGAAGTGGTCACCGTTGCTTGCAGACAAACGCAATTCACTTAGCGTTGTGCCCCAACTTAGTAATACGGAACCCTGAAATTCCGGAACTCATTTGCTGAGTACATTAGTAGATATCTTAAGGTCATCTGAATGGCTCGAGATCATGAATACGGGATTAGATGGAAATATATTAAGGACATTAGAAGTTCTGTATAGAAACGTTACTTTTTGGTTGCGAAGATTGTCCGGTGTCATCAATCATTCAAAAATCTTGGTTTTGTAAATCATCAATCAATCATCATGCCGTGTGGTGACGGACGTAAAGAATAGCACAATCCCATTGTTTCCCGTGAGTGTCGTAAGAGATACAGGGATTTAGGGACTAGGGAGCGCTAGGGGCTTACTAGAGAATGGGCAGCAGCGTTCTCTATGCATTCTACCACCATATTGCGATTGCCAACACGCCTGCCAAGCGTGGCGATTATGGTAAACCTTGGGAGAAGCCTTTGTTCAGCAGTGGATGTCTTTCGGCTGAATTGATGATGATATTGGAATCAGTCTTAAATAATTCCTAATTGATTCACCAATTAAGAATTACGCTTAAATCACGCTGCAAAATATAAGACAAACGTTGTGAGTTGTAAAGTAGATACAGAAGTATCCTTTTTATACACACTTGAAAGTGATAAATATATTACTAGCTTTTGCCAGCGCCTTCGCCCGCGTGGAGGGCGGAAATTATCTCACGGAAACGTACTACCGAGATTAAAATACACTCCGTGTTAATCCAGGTTATAAACTATCATACGTTCAGCCGTTTTTGCGTGATTGGGTAACAAACATCTAAATATACCTGATTTAAAATATTTTTAGGATTTTAGTGTTCGTTTCTATAACATATTTTTTTTAGTACTGATACTAAATGTGCTCTATATAATGAGGAGACGTTGGTATCCGACTATCTAAAACATGTTAATTTTTTTAGTTTCATTCACATAAAAAACAGACCATATCATCAATTAAATACTGACCTAAAACCGATCTAAAACTTACAAATCCTCTACCAAACACACCTACATTTCAGAACAGGCCAAAAACAAGCGTCAAACAATTCCAGTCAATTCAAAATCTCCATTAAATTATACCGGGGCTGTCACGTCATCTCCTTAAGTGTCGGAACAAAAGAAGCGAGGCTAATCCGGTGTGCCGAGATAATTAAATCACTTCGCAACTGCCACCTTGGCCTTAAACCTGCTTGAATGATGTAAAGCTCCTTGGGAAAATGAGAGTGAAATAAAATATTAGACTTAATTTTTTGTGAGATTTTTGTTTCTGTTTAAAGTAGGAGAATTGGTAATGAATTGAAGCTGTGGATTTGGGATTAGTGAGTAGAGTTTGTATGTCTGTCATAGAACATGTACTATCCTGCTATTACTGTTATACTCGTAAGTAGAACACTTTGACGCAAAAATATTCGCGTTAACTCGAGAACCACCGCCTTTTTTTACGTCGTTTAAAAATTTAATATAAGTGAAGCAAGAATAGGGAAGAATTGTATGCGGAAACACATTAACATTAAACAGCTTTTCACGGTATTATTTTTCCAAACCTGATGATAATGATCCATGAAAGTGACAACACAATCTTCGAGAAGATCCATACGTTGAGTTTTAGAACATTTTATTGTTGTATGTTTTACCACTTTCTAACACAATGACAACCGAGCTTTTCAATTTAGGATAACCTAATTTGGTGTTTGTAGCGGACACAGAAATTTTAATGGAATATACAATTCAATTAACATACATCACATACACGTATACATATGGAACATTTGCGAAAATTGTTTACTGTCTCTAAAATCGAAACCATCAATCATGTTTGTCATCTCCAATTTAGTCGATTGGAAAAATGGAAACAAGGCAATCCGTTGATTCGAATATCACAATAGAATTAACCAGACAAACAGAGTTATGCATTTTTGAAACAGGCTTTTATTTTTACAATACCGCTGAAACTAAGTCTATTTGTACCAGGTTTATTGAATAAATATTGTATATGCCAGTAGCGGTTAAAAGGTACGGCTTTTTAGTCGATTCGTACGAATTTACTCACCGATTTGGAATAGAATTTAAATAATATAATTTTCTATAAGTGACTCGCACGAAGTTAATTTATTTGTGGGCAAATTGACCTTCAGAAATAATGTATAGGGCAATAGGCACGTTTTGAATTTTATGCATTCCATGTACAAACGCCAGCACATTTGGCTACCCAAAACTGTCAAACTTTCCCAATCAATCTTGAACCTAATACTAATAATAATATAAATTTGAAAACCTATTATAGACCTTGACAGATTACAGTAACTATATGTGCTGACGTCTGTGCATCTTCATAACTTTATCGGATAAAATTCAAACAATTGCTTACTAAATATTCTGAAGTTTTCGACACACCCATAAATAAATTCACTTCGTGCTAGTAGCTTTTAGAAAATAATACTTTATTAAAAACTAGCTTCTACCCGCGACTTCGCCCGCGTCAAATTTCTTGCTCCTCCGACCCATCCAGTCGCATCGAATCACCTGCCCGTGCGAGGTCTTTGTATTCGTGACTTTTTCTCTCCACGCATTTTTTTTATTAAAACCTTTCGTGGGCCTTAAGGAACATACAAAAAAAAAAAATGCCGAATTGGTTGGGCCATTCTCAAGATATGCGCCTAGCAACATTAATTCTTATTAATATATTGTAGATGTCAATTCACCCGAATTGGGCGAGTAAATTCGTGTCACTCGTCTGATACGCTAAAGGAACCGGCATCATAAACATTCGGGATGTCTATTCTTGGCATTTGTCGATGGATTACTATTGGTCTATAATGGTACAAAAAGATCCAATCGTTTATTTGCGAATTTTATTCATTATAACTGACGTATTTTATCAAAAGGACGTAAAAGGTATTTGATCAAAATCAAAGCATTTATTTCAAATAGCCACATAAAAAACACTTTTGAACGTAAACATTTACATTTATATTAAAATATTTTAGTCGCCCTTTCGAAAACGTATGGAGAAGAATGGGCAAAAAAAAACCACCGTTACTCTTTTAAAAATGTTTTAAGTAGGTACATTATTTTACATACAGTAATTATGTAATTATAAGTGAATAAGATGCACTTAGAATATTGACCATACACAAAATAATTAGAAATAAAGCAATGACAGATAAATTCATATGATAGTTACCTAAGCGGTGCTCACATGGGCAACTGAAGGAACACGGGTGGGTATTAGTCAGTAAAAGTCTGACACGCCCTCCCGCTCCGCCCAGAGCGGGAGAAGTCATTTGACGATTTCCCATCCAGAAAAAATAAAGAAAGCGGTGCTCACATATTTACAAACATTGTAAGAGTAAGTATACGATGTGTGTGCGCGTAAGTAAGGACATTGTTATCACATCTTGTTTTTATAGAAAATTGCATCTTATCGTCTTGGAAATGCAGCTGAATATGGTGCAGGTATCAGCATCTTTTAAAACGCGACTACTATACGAACTTCCAGAAACCTTTTATTGGGGAAATACCAATTTCGCAACGTTAGACCGATCGTCAAAGTTTTCAATCTTCTATGTGCCCGACCTCCAGGAAGGCATCTTTGTACTTTATAGAGTTCTTTTTTACCTACATTTATGGTTGGTAGTAGGGAGTTTATGGCTGAGTTATAAGCGCCATATTGGTTGTTTGATCAGGTTCAACTACGCTTCTTGCGGTTAGTCTGTCGATGGAAGACCATCTTTATACACCGTGCCATTTTAGGCGTCTTACAACGTCCACCCACTTCATGTACCCAATGACTACTACACATCCATAAGAAAAAAAATAACATCTGAATAACTAAAAAATAAAAACATTATTCAATGTGATGACGTATGATGCAGTTTTTTGATATTTTGTCTCATGGAAAATGGAGATGGAATGATCTAGTCGACTCGTGCGCTGGGTAGGTATGTATGTTCTGTACCATATGATACGTAAACATTATTAACAGGATGTTTCATAATTCTAATGCATTATTTATTTTTATTAGTACGTATTTTCTTAATTACTAACAACTAAAATGTCACGGTGTATTGAGGTACAGACGCCAACACATCAACTTACCCCAATCTGTCAAATTTCTTTAATAGATTTTCAACCTTATATCACAATAGTGGAAGGTTAATTTTCGATTGGTAAAATTTGACAGATTGGGGTAGCTTGACCTGGTGGCGTCTGTACCTAGTAACAGGGTCTTGGTTGTGAAATAGGCAGTCATTCAATGTAAATACTCAGCTACATCCGATAAGACCGAAAGCTGATCCAGCATAGTTGGCAATGACTAGGCAGACGATGGTTTGTATGATTTGTATCTGATGAAAATATGAATAAATGGGTTAGAAATCATATCTGTGGATGCCAATTTGTACTTAAAAATTGAGTGTTTGATTCCATTATTTGACACTCACAGCATCCTACAAGTAATTGCTGAGAAATATGACTCGGCAGTCATGAAGGCTTTTTTTTTTTTTTTTTTTTTTTTTTTTTTTTTTTTTTTTTTTTTTTTTCAGGATGGGAAATCATCAAATGACTTCTCCCGCTCTGGGCGGAGCGGGAGGGCGTGTCAGACTTTTACTGACTAAAACCCACCCGTGTTCCATCAGTTGCCCATGTGCCAGGGTCACGGTATCTCTTTCGAACAATCACGCGACCCCGGCAGAGTCATGAAGGCTTTCGTTCGGGTTCTCGTCGGATAGCGTAGCTATCTATCCTGAACTCGAGCGGGAGGGCTCATGACTACACACCTTATATACTTATCTTTTTGTAATATGTCTGTACTAACATAGTTTATAAGAAGTTTTTTTGCGATTAACAATTATGGACTTAGTCTGAATAAATAAGTAAATAATAAACTCGAAATTACAATTTAATCCTAAATAAATTTAAATCACCTTAAACATGTTCAATCCATAAACGAGTGATTGCGTCTGATTTTAACCAGTTTAAGTTCATCAGAGTTTATTTACACTTTTTTCAGATTTTTATACAGTTAAGTAAAGAAAAGAAAGTAAGTTCTTTTAGGGTTTAGAAAAAAGTTCTACACTTGACACTAAAAGCTTTCACCGTAGATTTTAGTACTTAGGTATTCAAATTCGTGTTTTTAAATCAAATGAATTTGTTTAATACATTAGGTATATTATTAACTAAGCTTTTACTGGCCTTTGAATTTTATTTTTTAACAAAAGAGGAATTTGAATAACAAAAACAAAATGATTATTGAAACATTGAAATGCTACGTAGGTATCTATTATTAAACGTTAACTGTTTCCATGGTCCATTTACAATGTTCACGGCTATGAATCGTTAAATCCTTAATTTTGTTTCAGTGCTTTTAAAAAGTATATAAAACGATGACAACAGACTAAAAGACATTTAAACCAATTGAAATGGTTTGAAAACAAATAAAATTTACCGATCTGTAAAAAGATTTTTCGTATTGAATAAAGTTCATTTTACTGTTGTAATCGTGAGCTGAAAGGTAGATGTTTTGGCACTCGCGCGCCGAGCTAGGAGAGTTGACGTGAAACGCCTCATATGCTGGTTATCCCCGAAGGGTATCGTTACCAGGGCACGTCACAATTGCGGCGGTAAGTCCTCTCTTTGAGGAGTGGATAGAGAGGCGCCACGGCGTCCTCACCTTCCGCCTGACGCAGGTTCTCACCGGGCATGGGTGCTTCGGTGGGTTACTGTTTAGGATAAAGCGGGAAGAAACGCCCGGGTGTTTCTATTGTGAGGATCGTCTAGAGGACACGGTGGAGTATACGGTGGAATTGTGCCCTGCCTGGGCGGAGCACCGCCGTGTCTTCGTGGAAGCGATCGGCGGCCGCGACTTCTCGCGTCCGGCCCTGGTGTGAGCCATGGTACGGAGCGAGAGGGCACGGGAAGCCGTCACCTCCTTCTGCGAAGCAGTAATGCTCGCGAAGGAGGAGGCGGGGCGCGTGAGGGAGTGGCAGTCTCTGCGCCCTCACGTCGCTAGCCGCCGCAGGAGGGGACGCCCCGGGCGTCGGGAGTCCATAGCGGACTCCCGGCCACCGTAGGCGCGAGCTTGCAGGCGGCGAGCAATGGGTAGCTCGCCGCCCAGTAAGGACCAGGCTCGGGTCGACGGCGCGTAGTGTTCCACGCGCGCCTCAAAGAGATGTCAGCAAAACTGAAGGGGTCTGATAGGACCGATGCCTGCCAGGGTCGCGAGATTGGTCGAAAGAGATATTTTTACCCTGGCACATGGGCAACTGAAGGAACACGGGTGGGTTTTAGTCAGTAAAAATCTGACATGCCCGGAGCTCCGCCCAGAGCGGGAGAAGTCATTTGATGATTTCCAATCAAAAAAAAAAAGCCTCCGTATGGGCGTACTTACAACACCTTTATTTATTTCAGTCATCATGAACATTTCAGCCGAAAGACCTCCAATACTGGACATAGGCCTTCCCCAATTTGGGGCGGTTCGCCATAATCGCCACGCCTGGCAGGCAGGTTAGGGATCGCAGTATGGTCGTAAAATGTCTAGAGAATGCTGCTGTCCATTATCTAGTAAGTCCCTTTGTCGCATCTTACGACACACACGGAAACAAATGGGACCAGTGCAGTAGGTACCTACCTAAAATTAATATGTTTAACAGTAGTAATTCATTTCAAGACATACTTTTTGTTCTGTCCCGTTTATTATCTGTGCGCCTAACGGAATACGCGTGTAACGAAGTGACATCTGACTTGTCAATTTGACGTTGACACTTCTTGTTGGTTTGCCGCTAAAAGAGGTCCGTCGCGTTTTGGAACCCCCGCGACGCTTTTGTTGAAATTAATCCTTTTAAATCGATCCGCTTGTGACAATTAGTCGTGATCCAATTGCTTTGAGTGTTAATAACCCCAGTTTGACGTAATAATACGGGTTACATTTGTTAAAACTGAAGTTCTTGAAAGGGATGGTCGCCGCGTTGTTCTCGCGACCCTTTGTAAAGCAATCCCTGAGAATCGGTCGTTTTGTGGACAATCTGTCATGACCCAATCGTATTGATTGCAACTAACCCCAATTTGAAGACATAACACGGGTTTTGTTTGTTGGAAATACCTGTGTTAGTTTGAAGGTTAAGTGAAAGTGACCTTGAAGCCGCGTGCCATGAAGACATCTGGCGGATTGTTGCGGATTGTTCCTGAGAATACTTACTCATATAGTCACAACACAATACATATACACTCACTTACATACATAACTCCAGATAGGCACCAGAGCAGTGTCCTTCAACCAACAGGTAAGTTCTTTTGTTGTATTGTAAGTGTTTGATTTGATTGTCTGCTCCGCGTACGGCGGACTAGTATCGCTCGCCACTCTTGTCTCTAGAGCCCCACGATTATCACACTTCCACTGCGCATTTGAAATCGTATTGTGAGGTCTAGTCTGGCAGCGTACACTTTTCATTTCAGAATTCCATCCATATTACCTACATACCTACCTACCTTATAGGAAAACTAGAATACTTTTCTTTCAGACACAAACACACTGTATAATATAATCCTCATAGGATTAAGGATTCTCTAAAACAAGCATTGCGAAAAACTCAAACCAAATAAGCATATTCCAATTCCAATAGCGAAATATGCTTGTTTCACAAAACAACCCCAATCCTACCACGCTAACCTCGTTGCGTTTGCTTTAAGCTGTTTGCAGTCCCAATTTAAGCCGCGCTTTCGGCTTAATTTTCAAGCTGCATACAATTTAGCAAATTAGGGGCTCTAACAGCTTCATCAGGATCCGATGAATGGGTTCATTTGGTATTGTGCACTTTCGTGTAGTCATTTGATTCGTTATTAATGTTTTGGTTGAAATTCATATCGTATTACACTGAGAAAAATGTCATTTTGGCATAATCTTAAAATATCGTGACGTTGGTTTAAAATAGATGCGTTGTCTTATAATATGTTGATAATAAGTAAATATTACGCTAGAACTGAAATGTGTTAAGATGGAATCGAATTTTTTGGGTAAATAATGCAATATTATGATACTTGTCATCGTAAAAATTTGTAATTATGAAATAACATTGTCTTCTTCAAATAATAACACAATGTAATAGAAAATGGTCCACTGTCCCATAAATTAGTATGATAATTATAAATAAGATTCTAATTAAAAAACACAATGACAGTCACCGTAATATAAATAGATTTCATAGTTTAATATGAAGAAGTATCTCTAAAAATACGATGACCTCCCCCTAATGTACTATATTAAATTATAATGCTTTAAACTTATATTTTTAAAGTAAGCATCATTTTTTAATATTACAGTCATATTATTTTATGTGAATCCTATGATAATACGATTAAATAATCTCATATTTTTAGAGTAAGCATCAAAGTTCAATAATATAGTCATATTATTTTATGTGTATCCTACTAAATTATTATTACAGAGACCCATTTATGAGTAGCATTTGAATGATGTCCTACAAATTTAAGGTGACGGCATTATATAATGAGGTCTCCCTCTCTCACTTCATTCCGCCGCCGCGCCATTTCGGTCGGCCATTTGTATTTCACCGCTACAGCCGGCAAGTCACGACTCACGACTCGTTTAATTAATAGCAATAACAATTCCATTAGTGCCAGTGAACGTGTTTGATCAGTGCAAAAATGGATATGGCTACGCGTGATCTTTTGAAGAAGTGGAATTTGGAACGCTACATCGATCGTTTTGAAAGTAAGTTGACAAACCTACCTAGTAAGTTGCTAGCATGAGCTCACACATTACATTCACACATTCTAATTTCTAGCAAGAATAGGGTCAGAGTGTCGTCTTAGAGGCACTATGAAAATATACTTAAAAAAATTTCGCGACCAATTTCAAGGTCACAGTTCTAACATAACCTTACCTATGGATCCCTTCGACATCGTTTTTACGACAAACGGTTGGTCGGAGACAAAAAACACCCAGACACTTTTAGCCTTTCTAGGTGTTACATACTATAGAATCGAGAAAATAAACGATTTGCGAAAATAACACTTTTTTGGCCGCTGTACACTCCAACCAAGAATAGTCTTGTCATATGGTACCTACCCACCTACCTAGATATACGTTCATATTTATATTATACACTAGATTCGATGTGCAACTGCAACCCAAAAAAAAACAAATAGGTAGAGTGCGTCTAAACTAAAATGACGCGCCCCACTACCGCATTTACCGTAGTGTACGTATACAAATTTAAGTAGTGGGGCGCGTCATTTCAGCTTAGACGAGCTCTACCAACCTACATTTTATAAAGTCGATGCGACGTAGTGCATTTCACAGCTGCAATCAGGGCGCTGTTAAATTTACCTTTTTTTTTCAGCTGAAAGAATTGATATCGCAACAATGCAGATGCTTAGTAAACAAGACATACATAGTATGTTCCCTCAAATAGGGGACAGACTCCGGTTTGAAGCAGCTCTGGCCATGTTAAAAAGCGACCAACCAAAAGATATGGTTTGTTTTCATGTTAAATTGTATTTCAAAAAAGTAAATTTTGTTTTAAACTTTTTGCTTACACATGCCCTGCGTCGCTTAAATGCACATTCTCCTACTTGCATGTAGGTAGGTAGGTACCTACTTATTAACTTTTATTATTTTAAAGTCTTCTTAAGATACCTAACAATTTAACCGGTGCAGTATTTATTTAAAAAGTGGAATAAAATCATAACTTTTCATCAGTCTTGTTAGTTTACCAACTAAGTACATTATTATTACCTTTTTAAATTTCTTGTTAAATTTCAGGATAACTCCTACAATTCATCACTCTTTGAAGAGGTCCTGAGGAATGACTTGTTAACTAGTCTACCTTGTAACTTAGAGCCTCTGCCACCGTGTGAAGGACTGCAAAGCTCAATCCTCAACCAAGACTGCGAAGCAGGACTTAACCAGGAAAATTTGGTAAGTTCTGCAAAATTGTAGAAAAGTACTCGTACTTACTGTTTTTTGGTTCAAGAGCAATATGTATTAATTTGTAATTACATCCATACTAATATTATAAATGCGAAAGTAAGTTTGTCTGTCTATCTGTCGGCTGGGGCAGGACCTTTTCACATTTTCATACCTAAGACACTGAACCGATGCAAAATTTGGTATAGACATTCTTTGAGACCAGGATCAGTCCTGATCTTGATCGATTAGTTTTTATCAGGGCCGGATCAAGGGACGAGGGCAGGACCGTTCACACCTGCAATGCTGAACCGATTACTAGTAAAAAAATATAACACTTCCCTTGAGTTATCTCCGGCTAGGGCTAGCTATAGCCTGTTAGTTAACGGTCGCACTCGGACACATTTAGTGATTATTTCAACGATTATTGAGGTTAATTGACCGTACATACTCATATTATCACACCTTTTTGTTACATGTACTATTATAACATTGTCTCAAAGTAAATATTATTTTAGGATGGTGACATACTGGTGATACCACTGGACTCGTCGTCGTCAGTGGGTGAAGCAGTTAGACAAGAGTCCACCGGGAGCAATTTAGTAAGTTATTGCCTATTATCCTGTACTTTTGATAAGGAATTTAAATTGACATTCAATATTGTTAACCCCCGGCGTAAACAGATAAGTTTAACGTCTGTACCTGTCCTGTCCTGTATGTGTGTACGGACGGCCGTTTAGGAGCTATACTATATGTCACAAAGATCAGTAATATATTTGGAGTTGGTGACAGCTATAACTAACAACTAAATGCATGATGCCTAGACTGGCACCGACTCCAACTGATCATTATACTGAATGGAAGGTAGGTATTGAACCTGTATTTTCAACATTTTAGTGACATTTTTTTTTAACTTTTACCTTGCATATTTAGTTTGTAATGCCATACTTATACTATTTGTGTTTCAGGTGAATACCATACTGAATTCATCAGTCGAGGGAAAACAAATAATAGCAATTGGGCAGAAAACGGGCACCTTACCTTCAAACGTGCGTGGGCGTTTATGCAAGCTGCTTATGGAGAAGCTCATTACGGCCGAAAACCCGGTACTTCTGACAGATTCGCAGCTGCTTGCTCTATCCTACGACATTGGCAGATTATTTAAAGAGGAGTCACCACCCCTATACTACGCGCCGTACCTGCCGGCTGATGCTTACCAGGCTAAGCGCAATATCTCTGGCTGGTTAGTCACCGCCAGAAGGGCTCGACGGCAGCATTTAGTTTCGTTGGGCCTTATTGAAAAGCCCAAGTCACGTTCTCGCTCCAAGTCCAGTCCTAGGCTAGACACCCCTCCACTCGCTGGAATCGACCTGACCGGACTTAAAGAAGGTAACTCCTTTTCAAGAAATTTTATGTTTTCAGATTGAATTAAATTATCAAGAACAAAATTATTGAGAAAAATATCTGAATTAGTATAAATTTTCGTTACAAATTACAAAATATCTGAATCTAAGAACCGTTATTGTCATTGTACTAATTATTAATCGTTTTAATTTTTGTGTGCAGGTGAAGTGGAGGACGTAGCGTCAGCATTAGAGCAGCTGTCAAGTCCTTCAGCTGGTCCGTGGCAGGAGGTCAGTGCCCTGTGGCGGGAGACGGTGCGAGCTCGCCTCCGGTACTTGTACTACGAGGAAGGGACATTACAGGAGTACTTCAATAAGTATCCTATCCTGAAGTCAAGTGATGGATGGCGACTCCTGACTCATGACTACGAAGCACTGTTCCCTGATAAATCCGGGGGCCTCGACGCCTTGGATGCTTCATCGGAAAACATACTAAAAGCTGCTCAGCAGAAGCTTAACACCACAAAGGACTCGTTTCTTCGTCGAAAAATAGCTGATACATTGGCAATTTGTGACGGTAAGGAAATGATTCTGTTATATAGTTCTAGGTGCTCGACCTCCCTGGGTCGGTGAACCCGTTATAAAATATATAGACAAAAAAGAATTTAAAAATTATCTAACATGGTGCAGTCGTTCAGAAGTAACGGGCGGGCGGACACACATTTCGGCAATTCATTTTTACTTATATAGATAGATTTAATTTTGTTCTGATACTTTTCCCTATTTGCTCAGTTAATGATGATGTGTTGTGTCAAATATACTATTATTATTTTCTTTCCAGATGAACAACCGGAGACAAAATTAATAGCAGCGATATTGCTACTCGGCTGTCTCTTTAATATTCCTCCTGCCCGTCGATCTAGAAAAGACTGGCAAGCTTCACGAGCGGAGATATTGGATGGATTTGTGACCATCGTGGATGATGACGCAGACGTGCAAGTGGTAATTGAGGAGCGTCGCCAAAAGCTTCAAAACCTAGGTATTAGCCTCCAACCATTTATAATTTGGTGCCGCCAGTCAGGTGTCTCCTTCACAGTATGTGACAATACGTTTTACAAGTTCACAACACTAACTGAGGCTGTTGATGTGACTTTTAAAATATTTCATGCTACTGCGGCTAAATATCCTACTGAAAGCTATAACATTTGGCTTATTATCCAAATTGGTTTTTACAAAGTCAAAACATCGTACGATCGTATGTCACAATCTGTGAAGGAGATATTAGTTACTCTCGGAGTCACAATTTAAATTAAGATGAAGTGTCACAGTTGTAAAAGGACTTTTCCCACGTTTTCTTCACTTATTACCCACATAAGGAAAGAATGTGAAAAAATTGATATTACTGGAGTTTATAAATGTGGTGAAGACGCATGCTACCGGTATTTCACGGACGTTAGACAATTTAGAAAACATGTTAACTTAAAACATTTGAATAAAGTAAACACTCGTTATTTGCCATCCACCTCAAACGAGGCTTGCGTAGTTCCTATGTGTGAAACAGAGACTACCAAAGTAGCAACTGAGCACATATACATTGAAGCTGATAGTGAACCGGAAGTCCTTGATAATGCTGATAGTATTATTCATAAAGAAGTTTTGAAATTTATTTCAACGCTCTATGTAAATCCCTCTGTATCTCGATCGTCTGTACAAGCTATGGTTAGTCATTTGCAAACCCTTCTTGACAATATCGCACCGTCTTTAATGTCCGTATTCGGCCCTGTGCTAGCTGATGAGGAAAGCATGTCTGGAAGCGAAATTAATAAACGACTTCATAAGTTCAACACAGCTTTGAAGGGCATCTTTTTTCCGTTTCGTTCAGAATATTTGAGATTCCGAGAATTGAATTTATTAGGTTCTTTTATACCACCACATGAAGTAATCGTTGGTTATTGTCCTGACATTTCACAAAGGAGTAACACTTTAACATTACACACCAAGCCACGTACAATGCAAGTAATTCAACTTCGCCAGGTTTTGAAGAATTTTTTTTCCATTGACACTATTTGGAAAGATGTAACGGATTATTTGAACCACCTAAGGGGTAATTTAATAATCCGTGAAGAAAATCCGATGAGGCCAATGTGTCTAGAAAATGTAATGCAGGGATCTGTATGGCTGGCAATGTGTACACCGCAGGCGTCGGACATTATTCTTCCTTTAGTAGTATACTATGATGATTTTGAAATTGGAAATCCTTTGGGGAGCCACGCTGGGGTGCATAAGCTTGGTGGTGTATACGTTTCCTTGCCAGCACTCCCACCACATTTATTTTCATTGTTGAATAACATTTTGCTGTTAGCTATTTGCCATTCTGCTGACAAAACTAAATATGGAAACAAAGCTATTTTTGACCCTGTTATTGAGTAATTGAATTACTTGCAAAACAAAGGAATTTTTATAGAAAATAAGTTTTTTAAAGGAACCGTAAAATTGAAGGTTGTTGCTATAACTGGCGATAATTTAGGCCTGAATTCAATTCTCGGGTTTACTGAAAGTTTTTCAGCTAACAAGTGTTGCAGAATCTGTAACATTGACAAGAAAGGTTTGCAAACTGCTCTATATGAAAACAGTAACTTGCTTAGAAATATGACTTCATACCACGCTCAATTGCAAGAAAACGATACACCTAACACGGGCATTAAAGAATCATGCTGTTGGCTTAAGGTGACAGGATTTGATTTATTTCAAAATGTAGCAGTAGACCCAATGCATGATATATTAGAAGGTGTAGCTCGTTATGTAATGACCTTTGTCATAAACCACTTCCTTGCCGAAGGTCTTTTAAAGATCTCAGTATTGCAACAAAGAATAATTTCATTTGATTATGGACCAGATAGGAATTCAAAACCAAGTAATTGTTTAGTTGTCCAAGGTTCGAAAGTAAAATTGAAAACTTCAGCATCAGAAATGCTTACCCTTATTAGATACTTCAGCCTAATAGCCGGGTTTTACATTCCTTTAGAAAATAAAGTATGGAAATTATACATTATGTTGCGGCAAATCACCGACAGGTTATTAAGTCATAGGGTCTTCAGTGACACCAATATTCAACTCCGGGTTATAATAGCAGAATTTAATCAATTGTACACGGAGCTAACAAAATCACCCCTGCAGCCAAAGTTTCATTTTCTGACTCATTATCCTACCATGCTAATGAAGTTCGGCCCCGTACGTAACATGTGGGCTATGCGTTTTGAAGCCAAGCACAGGGTATCTAAGTTAGTGGCTAGATCATCTTTTAATCGAGTCAATGTTTGCAAGACTCTAGCAATAAAATGTCAACTTATGCTCAATGACTTGTTTGTGAAAAATACAATACCTACAACAAAAATACTAGGAAAAAAATCTGCATTAAATTCAGGAGACACTGTCAAGTTTTCTCTCGGCACTGGCGTTGTCCTCAAATATTCGGTTACTTCCGCTACAATAGCTGGTGTTATATGGCACCGGAACTCTATTGTTACTGTAGATATAGATGATGAACAATTCTTACCCACTTTTGGCCAAATTGATGCAATTTTGGTGACAGATACTGAAGAGGTTTTTTTCCGTTGCTGTATGTTTGAAACTATTGAATTTAATTCTCATTACAATTCTTATGAAGTTAAACGTGGTAATGATTATCTGTGCTTTCCTTGCCAAAATGCCGTTTCTCCGTGTCCTAACACGCTCACTCTAATGCGAGGTAACACGTCATATATTACAAGTAGATGGTACCTAGAGTAAAAATTTCAAAATTCTGTAGGTATTCTAACGGCTTACGGTCGCTGCTATAATACCTTGAAAATGCGCAAACGAGTTAACTCGTTTGCTCATTTTTAAGGTGTTTTTATTTTGAATCCAGTAATATCAATTTTTTTTGGAAACGTTTACATAATTATTAATTATGTACTTATACCGTACGCGGCGTTGCTAGTTTGAGGCACTGCAGAGTCCAAGGGCAGTTATTTTTTTATAGCAGAGTGCGCTCAACTAGTAATCTACCCTTAGTTACGGTATTTATCGGATATCCCTTTAGGATATCCTATAAAGACGGCCCGATAACGGTGTCCGCATAAAGTAATGGTATGAGCCAGCACCAATAGCTGGTTTAAGGTGAACGCACACTTATCAGAGCCGAAGGAGGCGAAGGAATCAAATTTTAGAATTACTTAAATGAAGTCCAATGTAACTTCGCACACTTATCCGCACCGAATCGTACGACCTTATTCGTCCGATTCGGTAAGTGTGCGAGGTTCCATAGGATTTCATACAAGTAATTCTAAAATTCGATTCTTTCGCCTCCTTCGGCTCTGAAAAGTGTGCGTTCACCTTTAGTAATAGATTTTAAAGTAAAGTATTTGTATGAGGGATAGATTAGTCTCATCGGAGTGTTTATAGTAGCACTTTACTTGAAAATAGATATTTACTATAATAATATAACCAATTTATTGTATGCAGCTTTAAGGTGAAAGCGTCAGGGTAGCCCGCGAAATTCAAATTTTCTTACGTTTTTTGCAATTTGCAGGCCAGTGCTAGGTTTTGATTGAAATGTTAGACGCGGGTGTAAGACGTATGTAGTACAACTTATGTACTTACACCCGCGTGCAACATTTAATTAACATACAACCTAGCACTGGCCTGCAAATTGCAAAAAACGGCTACCCTGAAGCAATCACCTTAAGGGCAAAAATGTTTTAGTTATAGGTACATTAATGTAAAGTTTGTTATTTTTAGTAAATTAAATTTCTACTCGTCTCAACCTTTATTTTAATTTGTAAAAACTAGAATTATTGAACATAATGTATATAATGATTCTTTATAATGACCGACAAATAGATACTGTAATCATTAAGGCGAGGATGTTTCTAAACAAAACAGTCTTCTTTTATACTGAATATAAATGTTTAGAGTATATAATAATTATTCATTCATACTATGGAAATAAAAATACCATTCAATTTTCTGTTTAATTTATACATACATCCCTTTTCACCTTCTTACCATTCTTGCCAAGGTACTTTTTTCTATTTTTTTTACTTACTCTCCATTTTTTTAAGGTTCAAGTTTAGGGTTCTTCAGTTTTTTTTAATGTTGAGCTCACACCTAATAATATTTAAAAGGAAAGAACCAATATTGGATACTTAAAAATAAGGGGATCATGTAAGTCCAGTGGCGCCCTCAATTATAGGAGGATTGTGATTTCTAATAATCCAAACAATTTCTGTGTAATCCACCAGTATTTAGTTGTAGTCCTACTGATGGAGAATGAGTAGAACTACAAATAATCACTGGTGTATTATAGAGATATTAATTGGTTTATTAAAAAACACAATCCTCCTATTGAGGGCGACCTCCGTAAGATAATAGGCTATAACCAGAGATATGAGGAAATAGTAGGAAAAGTAAGAGGACCTAACCTAAAATACGAGGAGGTTACCGAAAAATAGTAGGAAAAATAATAGGATATAACTGGATATATGAGGAAGGCACCGAAAAATAGTAGGAAAAATTGTATGACATAACTGAATATGTGAGGAAGTCACCGAAAAATAGTAGGAAAAATAATAGGATATAACTGGATATATGAGGAAGGCACCGAAAAATAGTAGGAAAAATTGTATAATATAACTGAATATGTGAGGAAGTCACCGAAAAATAGTAGGAAAAATAATAGGATATAACTGGATATATAAGGAAGGCACCGAAAAATAGTTGGAAAAATTGTATGACATAACTGAATATGTGAGGAAGTCACCGAAAAATTGTAGGAAAACTAATAGGATATAACTGGATATATGAGGAAGGCATCGAAAAATAGTAGGTAACTAAAACTAAATCCATGGTGACACATCATCTTAAATACTGTTATCATCAACATCAGTATTATCATCGTTCTTTTTGGTGAATCACTATGCTCCGTCCTTTGAGTGAATTCATCATACTTTAAGCTGAATTCACCTCTATTATGATTGTCAGTTTTCTCAGTGTAGCAAGTTCGGTTAATCTAGTTTATCCATGGTTGATCAATAAGCTTCTTTTGTTTTAAGTCATTCTACCGATTTCAAGCGCAAATTCGTGACATTTTGCCATTTATTAACCTACGAAAAAAATGAAGGAGGTTCTCAAGTCAACGCGTATATTTTTTTTTTTTTTTTTTTTATGTATGTCTCATAATTTTTTACAGAGTGGACCGATTTTAATATTTTTTTTTTGTTTCTCGCGTTGGATAGATTCTAGAGACAAGCTAAATCTAATTGCCAATTAAACGCTCCCCATGCGGCTCTCAAAGAAAAATTTCTATGAAAACTTCATAAAAATTGTGCATGGCTGCACAACACGACGCAACTCTTGCAGAACTATTTCTCTAGTGGGCTTCCAATCTAACTAGTTGCAGTTGAATACTATTATTTAACATGGGCCAATTTTCTATTTGATCTTCACAACCTAGTTACTGGGAAATACGACACTCCTTTGTAAGACTGGTTGGCAGAATTTCGGGCTTCTGACAACCCGAAACGACTGTCAATAGCCCATGAATGACAGCCGGGACCAAGGTTTTAACGTGCTTTTCGAGAAACGGAAGAGTCTAAGTATGTAAAGATATTAGTCACCCATCTTCTGTCCAACCATGGCAAGCACCTTATCAATTGTCCCGGGCTTTTAACACTTAGCCACAAGACAAGCAATACATGCAGATAAAAACGAAAGAAAGTGGGTAAAGTTTAGAACATTTTTCGCCTATTATTGTCATGAAAATTCAAAGTATTTATTGACGTCATGTTATTGTATTAATGTGAAGTTTAGGTATCGACTTTTACATCTATTCTAAAATAGTAAGAAAAAGCAAAACATATTAAAAAAAATCATCAAACTTGGCAAATTTGTTGAAGTTTTGTTATTTTATACCAAAACAAATTAATGCTAGTTAAAAAGCCTATTTATTGTAGTATTTGAGAGACTAAAAAATATTTTGGTTAACAGGCGCTTAACAGTTTATTTTGTAATGAAAGTTTAAAAAAAACCGGCCAAGTGCGAGTCGGACTCGCGCACCGAGGGTTCCGTACAAACCTGTAGGTATTTTCGGTTTAAAAATATATATATTTTTTAATTTTTATATTTGAGTTGATTGAATGTAAGGTAAATTGCGGTTTACGATTTATGACGTTTTAAAAAAAAACTACTCACTCGATCTCGTTCAAACCAATTTTCGTTGGTAGTTTACATGGTAATGTACATCATATATTTTTTTTAGTTTTGTCATTCTCTTATTTTAGAAGTTACGGGGGGGGGACACACATTTTACCACTTTGGAAGTGTCTCTCGCGCAAACTATTCAGTTTAGAAAAAAATGATAATAGAAACCTCATTACCATTTTTGAAGACCTATTCATAGATACCCCACACGTATGGGTTTGATGAAAAAAAACATTTTTGAGTTTCAGTTCTATGTATGGGGAACCCCAAAATTTATTGTTTTTTTTCTATTTTAGTGTAAAAATCTTAATGCGGTTCACAGAATACACCTAATTACCAAGTTTCAACAGCATAGCTCTTATAGTTTCGGAATAAAATGGCTGTGACATACGGACGGACAGACAGACAGACAGACAGACAGACAGACAGAAAGACAGACATGACGAATCTATAAGGGTTCCATTTTTTGCCATTTGGCAACGGAACCCTAAAAAGTGCTTAAAATAACAAAACTTCTACGAATTTGCCAAGTTTGATGATTTTTTTATATGACTTGCTATTTTTTTCTTACTATTTTAGAATAGATGTAAAAATTGATACCTAAACTTTACATAAACACAATAACATGACGTCAATAAATACTTTGAATTTTTATGACTATGATAGGTGAAAAATGTTCTAAAGTTTATCCACTTCCTTTTAACGACTACAATTAATACAAAGACATTTCCTAAATTGTTAAAAGAAAATCGAAGTACAACAAGAAGACAAACCTACTTTTCAAGTGACAAAACATTGGAAAATGTAGCTTCTACCTCCGACTGATTTATTATACTTCCGCGCGACTTGTGAAAGTCAACAAAACTCGAAGAGTTCTCCGATGCGAAAGACTAATAGTCATTACTCGTTGTCGCCGACATTGTAACACGATGGAATATAGAAATCAGGTTGAAATTAGGTATTTTGAAGGATGGAAGAGATATCAACGCGAAATCTGTAACCATGGATTCAGCACAAGATTGTGAAAAAAAAATTGCTGTTCCATACTTTTTTGACTGCGTAGTTATTGCATTTGTTTTTTGAACATCAGATTCTATTCCGTGTGGTGCAGGACGTCAAGAATAGCACCATCCTATTTCTTCCCGTGGGTGTCGTTAAAGGCGACACTGGGAGTTACTAAAGAATTGTACCATCATACTGTGATCGCCAACCCACCTGCTAAGAGCATGGCGATTATGGCAATTTTATGTCCCTAATTTTTTTTGGATTATTTGCGTCCATCAATAGACATCTTTCGGCTGAGCTGATTATGAAACAACTGATATATTTTTAGATAATAGACGAAAAAAAATTACGCTACAGTCTAGAATCATATGCTGTATTTCAATTTGCGCGTCTGCCCCTCTGAAGATTAGTTACTATAGATGCTATGTAATGTAAATAAAACAGTTCTCTAATGGCGTGGCACACTGTCACAATAAGATTTGTGATTTAGAAGAATTCCTCCAAAACCACGAATCTCACTGTGAATCCATTGTTTTATACATTTGAATAAATCGTGTGCTCAACTATGTAAAATAACACAATCCCACAAAGTACAGACAAAACACAAGCAATCAATACGATCGAACGCCAGTTTATGTGCGTTACGTAAATATTCCATCAGTTGCATATAGTACCTGTGTTCACTCAAGAAATAATTATGTCAAGCACTATAAAGTAAATTATTACAAGCGGCTTTTTATTTCGCCAACTACGTTAATTTTATCGTCATTTTGAATGAAAATTACTGAAAGGAATTTGTTTATAAACTGGACTGTAAGTATCCAGTTATGGACTATATTCAATACGGTATTCGAAAACACCGGTTTCGCCAGCTACGAAAACGTACCTAAAAAATCTGTGTGTCTGTTTGTAATGACAAATAACAGCTTTACTTTACTTACTAAATGCAAATTAAAGTATGTTTTTTTATTTTTATTTGTGGGTGGGAAATCATCAAATGACTTCTCCCGCTCTAGGGTGGAAAGGAAGGGCGTGTCAGACTTTTACTGACTAATACCCACCCATGTTCCTTCAGTTGTCCATATTCCAGGGCCACGGTATCTTTTTCGAACAAAAATCGCGCGTCTGGAATGAAAGTATGTTACGGTACCTACTTAAAACACTATTCTAGTCTCTGGCTGATTTTTTCAGTGATATTTGGTATGGGGATACTTTGAACCCTGGGAAAGGGCAAAGGCTACTTTTCATAACATACCACACGGGCGAAACCTAGTTGTTTAATAAGAATACTAATAGTCAAAGCTAAAACTAGGTATGTGGTCAACTACCCGTCTAACAAAATTCCGACAATATCAATATTTTACATGAAACGATAACCTTCTAACCTCTACAACCCAATTACTGCGATATGCCATTAGAAAATAAGTACCTATATCGATATTGAACCCAAATACCTATATCCAAATATCAAAATTCTCATTTTCAATACATTTTAGCGAGAAGACTAATGACGTCCATTGATAAGGACCGTCCGTTTCAATGATAAAGGAATATGACGGAGTCTGGATTTCTGCCTGGTTGATAGCAATATTATTAATTATCAAGCCATATTTCTGAAACTAAACTTAATTAAACATTCAAAGTAAATTACTACCAACTTATAAACTACTGATAGCAATATGCTCGTCCCCTATTAGCGCAATAGCATCATCATTTCAGAAGAAAGACGTCCACTGCTGGACATAGACCTCCCCAACGCGCCCCACGCCGCTTCGACCTGCACCCTTATTACGAAACGCACAATTTATCAGAATCTGAATGGGATTGAAGATTATTTCTAAACCATGGCGTCATTTATTCGAATAAATTGTGACTCAGCAACGTAAATAACGCAATGAACGTTGTTTAACTATGAATATTAAACCAATTCCTACCGATAAAAAGTTACGCAATTACCCCTCTGTTCTGTGCTTCTCGCATCCAACTTATTCCTGCGGCCTTCACCAGGTCATCAGTCCAGCTTGTGGAGCATAAAATGTTTGTTTGATTTTTGTTTGTATTTTTTGTTTTGTTTGTTTGTTTTTTTATGTTTTTGTTTTGTTTGTGTTTTTTGTTTTGTTTGTTTGTTGTTTGTGGTTTGTTTGTTTTTGTGTGTTGTTTGTTTATTTTTTATGTCATAAACATCGTGTCGCCGTATAATTTTTCCACTACTGGCTCACACTCACTCTTGGTGAGAGGGAGTAGGTAGTAATCCACGCGGGGCAAGTGCGAGTTGGTAAATGTCACATATCTTTGAGAGTTTTGGTTCTAGTACATGCCGGTTTCCATACGATGTTTTCCTTCATCGTTTTGAGAGCAGTGATGATGAAATAATTTACACTCTAGTAATATGAGACTTAGGCAGTGGTGGCCCAGTGGTATCGGCCTCGACTTACGAGTTGTAGGTCGTGGGTTCAAACCCCGGCAGGTGCTTTAGGTACTTTGTGTAAATAATTTCATCACCACTGCTCTCAAAACGGTGAAGGACAATATCGTGAAGAAACCGGCATGTCTTAGAACCAAAAATTCGAAGACATGTGACATCTACCAACCCGCAGTGGGCCCGCGTGGTGGATTACGGCCCACTCCCTCTCACCAAAAGGAGGCCTGTGTCCCAGCAGTGGGAACAATATAGGCTGATGATGATATGAGACTTAAACATGATCTCTGCCCGACCCTACGGTCACCGTAGTCACGTCTTGCTTCAAGCATGACGTGACTTTATGTAATATTAAAGAAAACAAATTCCCATATAAAAAAAAAAACTTTGAAAGTAATTTCTGAATTTATAACTCAATTATCACTGAAAGCTTACCTTTCGAATAAGTTCGCATAAATTTACTTCGTACATTTTGCTCGTTAAATAAATGATACATATTATATTTTGGAGATAAACGCTGGGTTATCAGATTCCGAGAACATTACGTTCAAATAAATGGATAACATTTAAGGAAATTGTATCGGTACTTGATCTCTTCTCAAATCGTTTCTCTTTTAAATTGATTACTTAACTACGTGCGGCTTTTATGGGAGTATTTAGGTATATTAAAAATAATAGAATCAACATTACGAATCTAAGGTGTTTTGAGGAACCTCATTCATGGAGATAATTTATTTTGGGTCAAATTATAAAATTACGAAACAATAAAGTTATATCAATAGAATTTATATTTTAAAAATTAAAATTAAATTATATATTTCTAGCGGAACTAATTATTAGTAGTTCCGCTAGAAAGTGTTACGTTCTGCAGTTTACTTCTCATCCTTATCAACGTCACCATTTCAGCCGTAAAACGTCCACTGCTGGTCATAGGCCTCTCCCAATTTGGGTTTGTTATGATCACCGCGTTTGGCAGGCGGGTTGGCGATGGCAGTATGGTGGTAAAATGCATGCAATTTTCACTTATGCAATGACGTCATTTGGAAAATTAAAAGGAACAATGCAAACAAAGGAAATAACGCGTCAATGGCATTGCCATTAACACAAATTATTTTGTCACTCTTTCCATTCCATCAAATTTTCCAAATATTTGACTTTGGTAATTGGTAATTCTGACTATTAATATGAATGCGAAAGTAATTTTGTTTGTTTGTTTGAGTTTAATACTTTCAAGCTAAAACAGTTGAACGGATTTATTTGGATGTAATTTGACAGAGAGATAGACCATGGCCTGTGTAAGGACACATACTACTCTATTTCTTAGCTCGCAGGCAAAGTCCCGCACAACAACTAGATTTCCATATTCCTTGTCCAAACATGAAATAAATTATTTTCTATGCCTTGATTTAAAACAAGCTGCACTCCGCGGTTTTTTTCCTGCACTAGTCACGATTCCTTGGGAATGTATAGCTAAAAAGAATCCTATGTCCTAATCCAAGTCATGGTTTGTGCCAAATTTAATCCAAATACAAATCTAGACACGCGGGAGCGTGTCAAGCCAAGTTCAAGTAACAGAACTGGCGAGCAGCACCGTGTGTAATATTACACGAACCATTTGGAGCCACTTTGACCCCCTCATAACTCAAAAACTATTTCACATAAACGTGTCAAATTTGGCTCATATAGTGAAACTTGCAAGATACATATGTGCTCTAAATTTCATAAACATATCTCAAACGGTTATTTAGATATTAACGTCTGAAAATCGTCATTTTTATCACTGACTGACCTATAGATCAAAACTCTAACCCACTTCCAGATGACCTAGAAAGTCCAAATTTGGCATGCAGATAGGTAATTAGGTGAATACAAAGGAATAAATCAGAAACTGGTAAATTTTTATCATTTTATTATAATTTTCACTTAATTGATTCTATAAGGAACACTTATAACAAAAACCATTTGTTATTAATTTTGTTATAAATTTGTTATAAATAAGTACCTACTAATAATTTATGTATAAAAAATAATGATATCCCATCAAAAACATAAATGTGAAATGAGAGCCAAGTTCAATATTATCATATATGCCTTGTTTGTTGACTTCAACGACAAAAGAAGAGAGATCTAAATGGGTGCCAAGTTCAATGGTCAGTCCTGACTTGGCTAGTTTTCATATACGAATTATATTATAGCCTTCGCAAGTTTTAAACCTGTTACTTGTCCGTTCTTATTTTATTATTCCCAAAATTTGGCTTGCTGGTAGAAACTAGCCATCGAACATAATAATTCGTATATGAGAACTAGCCAAGTCAGGACTGACCATTGAACTTGGCACCCATTTAGATCTCTCTTCTTTTGTCGTTGAAGTCAACAAACAAGGCATATATGATAATATTGAACTTGGCTCTCATTTCACATGTATGTTTTTGATGGGATAATAATATTCCACAACTATCACACAACGCCATCTAGTCCCAAGCTAAGCAGAGCTTGTGTTATGGGTACTAGACAACTGATAATAATACTTATATAGTTCTAAATACATACGTATTATACATAAATTACACCCAGACACAAACAAACGATCGTGCTCATCACACAAACATTTTTCCTGGGTGGGAATCGAACCCACGACCTCCGGCATAACAGTCAGAGTCACTAACCACTTGACCAACAGGCCTGTCAAAATACGTTCAGCCGTTTTAGCGTCAAAGTGTTACAGACTACAAAAAAATAATTCTCTTTATATTACTAGCTTCGGTCCGCAACTCCGTTCAGGTTAAATTATGGTCAATTCGTATCCCATCGTCAACTCGCGCTATTACTCCGTTTAAACTTTATTTCATTTTGCTGGGCTCCTTAGGGTCACAGCGTAATGTTAAATACCCTATAATCTTCCTCAAGAATTGGGCTATTAAATGCTATACAGTTTTTCAAATCCGAATAGCAGTTCCAGAGATTATTTCCTACAAACAAACTCACAAACTTATCAACTCTACTTCTTTTTAATAAGTGTAGATGTAGATTATTACACAGGTCAACAAAAAATATAATTTTTTGGTGCAGAGTGAGTGATAATGGAATTGATTAAGTAGCTACTGATAACACTAAAAACTGTTTTTTATTTTTTTCTCCTATGTGTAGTTTTGGATTTACCTTCAGTTTTGTATATTGGCTGTAATCAGTACTTTCATGCGCTCGGTTTGCTAACTTGTTGGTACATTTCTATAAATAAATTGAGTTTAATATTATGTCTTCATCGCAAAAAAGTTGTCTCAATGAACCATATGTGTATTGTTACATACACAGTTGAAAAGTACAGAAAACCTATGAAAGATTTCATAAAAGATCTTAATTCAAAAATTGTGGATGAATACAAGCCGTGGGTGGATACCTCAAATCTATATATATAAAAATGAATCCCTATTTCCCTTGGTCACGCCATCACGCGTGAACGGCTGGAACGATTTCACTTTTTTTGGTTTTGTTGTGTTTGTTATTGTCAGGAGAAGGTTCTTATGAAAGAAAAAAATAAAAATTTTGGGCGGAAAATTAAAAAAATTAAGAACACTTATTTAAGAATACAAAGTCACCTAACATGGGTGTTTGATAGCTAGAAAACGCTTTATGTCAGGTTGGCATAACTTAGTAGGAGCTCACCTAACATGGGTGTGTGGTAGCTAGAAAACGCTTTATGCCTTCAAAGTACCAGTTTGTCATAACTTGGTCTAACATGGGTATATGGTACTTGGTGCTCTTTGCTTTGTGTTGGTGGGATCTGATAAGTTAACATAACATTTATTGATTCTGAGGCGGTACGAAGTTCGCTGGGTCAGCTAGTTGTCTATAAAATAGGCTGTAGACACTTGAGACAATGGGTCAGTAGTAAAAGAAGCCGTACTTATGACATTCGAACAAAAAACTCACATCGATGATTTTTACTTCTGCTGTGTTGATATGCATGATGTTAACGTTAAAAAAATGGTTTACCCAGACTTAAAATCGGCTAGAAGACCTTTGCTGCATTCAGAGGAAGTACCTGTTCCAACATTTTGTCCTACCCGTGAACCATCATTCGACGAAATCTTTAATAAAGTGAGTAGCGACAGTGATTTCGAAGTCATAGCGTCTACAGGACCAAAACCTCTTACTCAAGAAGAATTAAATGATTTGATAAGGATTCTTGAGCTACCTAAAGAATCTGTGGAAGTATTGGCTTCCAGATTAAAAGAAAAAACTTGTTGGCAACAGATACAAAAGTGACGTTCTATTGTACAAGGTAGCAAGTCCTGCTACCTTTTTTTAATTCGGAAAATGGTATTTTTCCCCTTGTAGAGAACTCCAAGAACTTAGGATGTAATATGTTCATCAAAGTGCACTACCGCCAGAGGCGTCTTGACAAATTTCCAGAGAATCTTAAATTCTGTAGGCAATAACAAGGGAAATGGTTTCACCAGGACCTAAAAACGATAGAGGAGAGGTACCAAGGCCATTAGGATTGGCATATGACGGCTGACTACTGCTGGGGTATGCAACGTGATTGTCCCAATACACCTAATTCACGAAATTCGTGAAAAATAAAGTTTTTATGAACATAACAAATTAATAAATGCTGTTTTTCGTTATAGATTTGATTGTTTTCTGTAAAGTCATATCTAGAAAACTACACGTAGGAAGTCAAAATTTTTAGTATGAATGTAATTAGTACACGGTCCTAAGTTAATAAAAAAATACAGTTGCTCGTCACCAAAACTAGTGTTGACCAGTGTTATGAGTATACTAGTCTAAGATCTAAAAGTAGCATAAGTCCTTACCCAATTCATTATCTATTTGTGTGTCAAATTTCATCCAAATCCGTTTTCCCCTTTTAGCGTGAAAGCGTAACAAATTTATTTTCACATTTACAATATTAGTTCCGATAGTTTAGACCAAACTACAACGTGTAAATAGTTGTCACGTATCGACAGAAAGTAATTAGAAAAGAATCCATCGCTTAGTTAAATTCAATTAAAACTTTGCACTAGAGTTAAACTTCGGTCCCACAAATAGGCTAGTACGGGGATCAAGTATGACTTAGAGACTTTCTGGGATTTGAGAAGTGAGGGAGACATCATTACGTCTAATTTAGTTGGGATTAAGTGACTGAAGCATCTTCAATTCGTCTCACTGGGGGACTGGTTAAAGAGGGGAAATAAATTCAAAGAAGAAAATAAAAATGCAAGGGACGCGAATAATTTTGATGAAAACGTTTTGAAGTAGCAACTTAGATTTTTTTTTTTTGTAAAAATTTAACGTTGATTAAGTTATTTTTTTAAAGTAATAACTACCGTACGGGTCGATTGATTAGGTTAAACTACGCTTGCTGCGGTTGGTCCGTCGATGGGGATGGTTGAATCATCTTTACAAAGTCACCTCCGTGTCTCGGAAAACACGTTGTCGTTTGTCCCGGCTGTCACATATGGATCTTTGACAGTTGTTAAGGGTCGTCAGAAGTCCGAAAGTCTGACAATCAGTCTAACCAAGGGGTTTCGTATTGCCCAGTAACTGGGTTGTGGAGGTCAGATAGGCAGTCGCTCCAAGTAAAATACTTGTATTCAGCTATATCTAGTTTGATTGGACACCGATGTCAACATATTTGGAAAAAGGTTGGGATGATTATGAGTTTAGTCATATTTCTTCATACAGCATAAGCCATAGTTAAGAAAGTAAATAAGCAATATAAGATGGCATCTTATTCTGTTCCGTACTATCTCAGGGCATCACAAGGTCAATATGTCATCACTCACGTGCAGCCTACCCAAAGATAGCCAAGCAGCGTGAAATCAGTAGAAAATCCAGAAATCTCAAAAGTCATCGCCATCTGCCAATTAAAGTTCAAAATACCCGAACACCCTGAAGCGATCAAAAACAAAAATAACCTGACTAACCAAACCACATTCATTTCGCTCAAATCCTCGAAACGCTTCTCCCAATCTAAATTCAACGTAATTTCGGTAAAGCTAGAACTTAATTTCGTTTGATCGAGTTTGCACGGATTAATCGTACGATTTATCAGCGCCTGATGTACGGGACTTGATTCAGGAACTTGGTTTGTTTAACAGATAAAACTGCGGGAGTGGTGTTGTATCCGCAGTCCCGTACGTGCGGGTTACACACGACGAATTTAACGTCAGTGATAGATGAGTTCGTGCATTATTGCTGGTAATTTTATGGTACGCTTTTAGAATTGTGGTTTTTAATTAGAAGCAAGTTTATAAGCTAGAAGTTTTATAGTAGCGGTTTGAATTTGCAACACGGGTTTTACTTATTAGCTGCCTTATGGAACTTTTGATTATTTTTGTATGATTCCTTCTATTATAATCACCCTCGAAATGAGCATCACCAATATAGAATACGCAAATGATATTCTTCTTCTTTATAATTTTAATGTTAGGTCTTAGACATTTTTTAAACATACATTAAGTAAGCTTGTGTTTGCCATAATTGTTACGCTTGGCAGTCGGGTTAGCGATCGTACTAAGGTGTAAAGTGCATCGAAAACGGTGCCCATTCTCTAGTAAGCCCCTTAGTCGCCTCTTACGACACTCATGGTAAGAAATGGGAGCATTGAAATAATACCAAACTATTATATTTATTAACACATTTTTCTTTCTTTCTTTTTCTTTCTTTATTAAAATAAAAGACACTAAAAGGGCAAGGTTTCCTATGAAACATTCAAGAAGGTCACCACATAGCCCGTTAAATGACGTAACTGAAACAATATTTATGAACGTAACTGATGTGAGTTTCCTAGAGAGCGTTTTTCGACACCATAAAGTCAAACCCTGGTACCATCATTTACATGGCATCCGTCATAGCAGCCTTTAAGTGGTAGCCACCGCTTGTCTCGTATGCCGTAGTTTTTCAAAAATCAAGCGAAAAAGTTTACGTTTGAAGACCGCACTTTTACTGCAAACTGGCAATGAAAAAAAAAAGAAAGATAACCGCAGTAAAACTAGCGTAGCTGTCATGCGTTGGGGTGCCATTTTCGAAAGTACAATATTGGGTTTTGTGATAGATATACTGTACGGTATTTTTATGCAGTTATGGTCGTGAATGAAGCGTGAATGTTAAATACAAAAGTTTGAGTTTTATCCTTTTTTTCTTTAAGGGCAAGAACAAGATCTTTAATCTGTGACATTAAATTGACGTTAGCGTCTTAAAGACATAGAAAATTATTCGTAAGACAATTCTTGGTATAAAAGTTACGTGAAATTATCCCTAACACAGATATATTTTTATCTATTTATAGTTATCAACATTCTCTCGTTTGAGCCTATTTGAAGTTTTATTTATCATGGGGAAACCTTAATAAAGTCAAGTACAGTTGGAGAACATATTTTCAAGTAAATTGATACGCTACGTCAATTTGCCGTATTCCATTTCATAGAACTATCAAGGACTGAGTTGTGAATTGAATATATGAACAATTTACGAGTATGCAGTCAACAAATCTTTAGAACGAATCAATTATTCAAAACTAGCTACTGCTCACAACTTCATCCACTTAAAATATCCTTGGACACTCAGCAATTCTGTAACTTTCCATAACAAAAAGAGTTTTCGGAATCAGATCAGAATTTCAGAATTACCCTCTATGTACAAGCTCAAAACTTTACCTCTTTAAAAAACCTAGCTAGTTTTTGGTCAGCCACATTTACAGAAAAGTGTACAGTTATTTCAGAGCTAACAAACATAAAAATGAAAGAATAACTACACTGCAATAGGAACACGAACACGGTCAGGTACCCTCCAAAAAATAAATAAAAAAACCAAAAACCTTAACAGAAAAACTGTCAGTTTCCAATATTTCTAGTTCACAAAGAAATATCGGCATAGATAAAACGTCGAGCAGTAACGAACCATCCGAACATAGAATTTCGTTCAAAAAAGTTAAAATAAAAAATATGTGTTACGGACTCTCTCCAATTTAGAACTGAAAAAATATGTGTAAAATCAAACTATATTTTTGTGTCCAGTTGTAATATTTTGTGGTGGCCTGGTAACGGCCATGACTTACAAATTGTAAGTTGTGGGCCCAGACAGACGCTTAACCTTGTGTAAATTATTTAATTACCACTGCTCTAAAAACGATGACGGAAAATATCGTGAAGAAATCGACATGTTCTACCGGCATGTTCTAGATAGAAACAAAGATTCGAAGACGTGTGACATCTAGCAACTCCGACTGGGCCCGCGTGGAGGATTACATCCCACTCCCTCTCGAAAAGATGAGACCTTTGTCCTAACAGTGGGAACATTATAAGCTGATTATGCAGTATTATAAAGACTAGTGATCGCCCATTGGTCGAAATACGACCGTAATTCATTTGAGTAGAAATATATTAATAAATGAAAGAATATATATAACATTCAGTAACACTATAGACAAATAAATAATATTAAAGACAATATTCTCGATATGATCATGGATTTTAAAAATATAAAATAGGTTATATATCTATAAAATTAATTTATTACCTATGGTTAGACTTGACATTCAGTATAGACACAAAATATTAAAGAGATATGTTCTCAATGTTCTCGATTGGACCACAGAGTTGGACCATAAACAGAAGAATATCTATACATGTGTATATCTAGACACGCGGCAGCGTGTCAAGTCAAGTTCAAGTAACAGAACTGGCGAGCAGCACCGTGTGTAATATTACACGAACCATTTGGAGCCACTTTTGACCCCCTCATAACTCAAAAACTATTTCACATAAACATGTCAAATTTGGCTTATATAGTGAAACTTGCAAGATACATATGTGCTCCAAATTTCATAAACATATCTCTAACGGTTATCTTTAGATATTAACGTCCAAAAATCGTCATTTTTATCACTGACTGACCTATAGATCAAAACTCTAACCCAGTTCCAGATGTCCTAGAAAGTTCAAAATTGGCATGCAGATAGGTAATTAGGTGAATACAAAGGAATAAATCAGAAACTGGGAATTTTTTATCATTTTATTATAATTTTTCACTTAATTGATTCTTTTAGGAACACTTGTAACAAAAACGATTTGGTATTAATTTTGTTATAAATTTGTTATAAATAAGTACCTACTAATATTTATGTACAAAAAGTAATGATATCCCATCAAAAACATAAATGTGAAATGAGAGCCAAGTTCAATATTATGATATATGCTTTGGTTGTTGACTTCAACGACAAAAGAAGTGAGATCTAAATGGGTGCCAAGTCCAATGGTCAGTCTTGACTTGGCTAGTTTTCATATAGGAATTTTATTATAGCCTTCGCAAGTTTTAAACCTGTTACTTGTCGGTTCTTATTTTATTATTCCGAAAATTTGGCTTGCTGGTAAAAACTAGCCATCGAACATAATAATTCGTAAATGAGAACTAGCCAAGTCAGGACTGACCATTGGACTTGGCACCCATTTAGATCTCACTTCTTTTGTCGTTGAAGTCAACAACCAAAGCATATATCATAATATTGAACTTGGCTCTCATTTCACATTTATGTTTTTGATGGGATTAAATACACGGTAATGAATAGCAGTGTGTGTAACGTGTTATTTATTGAAAATAATATATTTTTACGCAAAATTTAAAAAAATATTATCATTCGTCACTTCTTCTCTGTATAAACTATAAGTGTGCGAAATTTCATACTCCTCCGTCCGCCCAATTTTCGTAAAAAGGGATCCAAAGTTTTCGCTTCACGTATTAATATATAGATATAGATATTTTGTCTACAACGGTTCCTCTTTTAACTAAGTTAAAAGAAGTGACTGGTTTTCAATGAGTAATAACAACTGCACAATTAAATCGTCCCTTGCGGATCACTGGCCTGACCAAGCACCGCTACTTCGGCCGGTGCTGTTCTTCTCGCATCCAGCGAATTCTTGCGGCCGTCACCAGTTCTTCGATACACCTTGTGGGACGCCTTCTAATGCTACATCTTCCAGTACACGTCACCACTCTAGAACCTTCCGGCCCCATCGGCTATCGGTTCTGCGTGTAATGTGCCCTGCCCATTGCCACTTAAGTTTGGCAATTTTTCAAGCCATGTAGGTTACCTTGGTTCTCCTACGGATTTCTTTATTTCTGATTCAATCACGTGAAGAAATTTCAAGCATAGCCTGGTCTCTCCATTGCCGTTTGGGACTTAACAACTAAATAATTGTATAGAAATTGAAACCGGATTTTTTGACAGTTTTTTAAATTGATGAAACTTTCAAAACTGTTTTGCGCTTCTTATGATTCACTTTTTTAAAATACTTTAGCCTCTTTTTAACTTTATGGCCCTTTATCACAATTTGTCACAGTAATTAGGCTAAGGGATATGGATCAAATGGAATATGTTAAATTAGAACTGTGATCAACCGCTGGTCATAGTTCTAAAACAGATCTACCTCTAAGTCGTTCGCAGTTACTAGGCCATTTAGTATTGGTAAGACCCCAAAATACGAACCAAAAGAGGTAAAATCAAAATATTAGAGTGTTCCGTCATATCTTTTGAAACGCAAAACACATATAATTAATTATCGGTTCGATTAAATACACGCTATTTGAAACAGCACGTAATAATAAACCATTTGCTTTAAAACGTAAAAATAGGAATGACTTTTACCATAACTACAAGAGACCCATTTCAACAAAGTCCACGTAATTTATTATACTCCTTTTAATTAACACAAGTAACTCAGTACTGTATAATCAGTTCTTTTAATATTGACGTTGGAGGTAAGCCATTTCTCCAAGTGAAAAATACTGTTCAGTCTAAATCGGCTGCCAAGTTTCTCCTAGCAAGGCAAATTTGTCCATGTGCCGGAAAATTGGAACCTTTCTGAACGTATTTTATTTACAACGTGCAGTTTAGAAGTCAATTTAGATGATTTTTTTCTGTTGGTCGTTCAAAAATTTGGTTTTATAAAGCTGTAGAAGCAATGTGCTTTAACTCTGTGATTTAAATTATGCAACATTACAGTTTCTTGCAAAGTAGAAATGAAGTGAGTTATTATTATAAGAATGTTAGCAACCGAATTAAGTTGGATTTAACAGTTAACAATGGAAAGTAATTAAAGACAAGAAATCCAAGCATACAAATATGTCGTCAGATATCAAAATAACTAGCAAAATTTTTGAATGCAGGAATAAGATCACTACGTTCAGAAAGATTAGATAGAGAGGGGCTTGTAGCTAATCAATGATAGCCGCACGGGCCCATCAAATTAAGCTGCGTTTGCCGCGATTGATCCGTGACCATCATTAGGTACATACCAAGACCCCTCCGTGCCTCGGAAAGCACGTCAAGCCGTTGGTCCGACTGTCAGCCGTAGGTCTTTAACAGTCATTACGGGTCGTTAGAAACCCGAAAGTCTGACAACCAGCCTTACCAAGGGGTATCGTAATACCCATTAACTGGGTTGTGGAGGTTAGATAGGTAGTCGCTCCAATTAAAATATGGGATTTAGCTGTATCCAGCTAGACTGGAAACCGACGCCAACATGTTGAGAAAACACTAGGCAGATCATGATTCAGAAAGATAAGGTGCGTAGTACTCGTAACCTAACCGTGTGGTGGCGGACGTAAAGAATAACACCACCCCATTTCTTCCCGTGGGTGTCGTAAAAGGCGACTAAGGGACTTACTAGAGAATGGGCAGCAGCGTTCTCTATGCATTTTACCACCATACTGCGATCGCCAACCCGCCTGCCAAGCGTGGCGATTATGGCAAAGCCCCCTAAATTGGGGGAGGCCAAGTCCAGCAGTGGACGTCTTACGGCTGAAATGATGATGATGATGACTCGTAACCGGCGACGGCGACGTGCGTGTATGACCAGCAGGCGTAGCATGACCAATTCTATCTCTATTCTACCAAGAATAGACAAAGTTCTTTCTATTCAACTCGACATCTCTTCGGCCCGAGCACGGGGCGACTTGTAGACTCGGGTTTCTATGAAGACAAAGACAGTTATTCTTTCCATAGCAAGAGAGTGGTAACTAATGTAATTAAGGTGGATCCGCTAAGCACTTTTTCATTAAATAGTCATACAGTGGGGATAAATGATCTTAGAGTATTGAATTGATGATTATAATTATTATAATCCTGTAAAAAAAAATATACTCCCAAGTGAAACTCAAACTTAAAAGTAGAGAAAAATTAGTCGCCATGCTCGATATCGTAGAATTTTATCGACTGAAGAATAGAAATATTTTCTCTCTTCAGTTTCAACATCGCCGTTCTTAAGACGATAGAAATCTTTCTAAATTCTGTCATTTTGTCTATTCTTCCGTCGACAAAACTCGTTTCTATGGTGGTCATGCTATGCGTGCAGATATATGTGTGATCGTAAACGAAGCAAAAAGACTAACTATGTAAGGATCTTCGCAGGTGATTTTCTATAGTTGCTGTCTACCATAAGAAGAAGGTGTGTGTTTATGTATGTGAGTATGTAAAGAACCACAAAAACTTGAGTTTATTCCAATACAGACTAAATACTGTAATTTTATAGCTAGCTTAAAAGGAAAAAATAGTAGGTAGGTACTAAATCCCTGTCTCTGTATTCTGTCCCATTTATTTTTAACTTCACCATCTTGACAATATAATGAATACAGAAATAAAAGTAACAGCTGAACTTAAAAAGACCAAACGTTAAAAAAGATTCATATCTTAACTTTTCACTCGCTCTTCAAAAATAAATGTAGGTCGAAAAGTTTATAAAGCAACTTCAAAAGATTCGCGGGGCGTTGGAATAGAACATTTTTATTTTTTTAAAAAGACTGAATTTTTTCAACTGGCTACTCAGCATTCTTTATTCAACGATATAAAATTTCCATGACACAGAGTAACAATATAGTACGTAATATTTTGCTCAGAGGAAGTCTTTTGCATAGAAATCTGAGAGATTGGCTTTGTTCGGACGCACAAACAAGCAAGGCTTGTGCTCAAAGGAAGTCTGAATAGAGGAAACGATTTGATTGGCTGTATAAAAAACTTCCTTTTTGTGTGTGAAGTGAAAAACTGAATTAAGAACTTGTATATTTTCTGTTTTATTGTTTTTCTTTTCTCTTTTTATTTGCTAGGGAAAGTATATTTCAAATGGTTTGGGTATTAACATTTCTGAAGTGGGTGAGACTGTAAGATTTATTTTTCTTGATGTCAAATAAATAAAACATGCGAAAATATAACGGAATAAATACAAAAATAATCGTTATGTATTATTAGAAGTGCTTTCATAACTTTGTTCATTCAGTTATAATAATTTCATATCCTCGTTTGTATGATAAAAACTGTTTCAAATCAAAAGCTTTCCTGAGAAAGATCAGTTTATATGTTAATGTGAGCCGACATTTTCCCCAAGCGTTTGAAGTCAATCAGACTAGTGTTATGATTGCCATCGAAGGACTTATTGCGTCTACCTTACATACATTGTATACATCTTTAGGTATAAAAAGTGTTTCTATTATTATTATCTGTTTTTAACCGACTAAAGGTAGGTATATCCGTCTATTTATTTATTTAACCATTTATGCACACATATAAATAGACAAGAAGAAAGTAACAGAAAAATATGTACAAAGGTAATGCCGTCCGTCTATACTAATTATAAAGCTGAAGACTTTGTTTGTTTGAATGCGCAAGTCTCTAGAAGTGTAGTGCCAGTTTTGTTTCAGAAAGTATTTCTACATTTGATAGTGCAATTCTCTACGAAGTTATAGACTGGTCACATCACGCTACAATCCTTTATAGCCGAGCAAGAATAAAAATATCAGAAAGATCGTTAAGCGAAACCGAAGTAATACGCAGACGGGTATACTACGCGGTGGTTTGGTGCCAAAATTTCACGTGAACGAAATCGCGATCAGAAGTAGTATCATATAAATTAGCTCTTGAAAAATCTTGTAATATGAATTTTTAAATATTGAAAAATGATAAATAATTTTATTCCGGTAATTACAGACGCCACCAGGTCAAGCTACCCGAAACTGTCATTTTTTCCCAATGAACCTTGAACCTAATGCTCTAGAAATAAAGTCGAAAATCTATCAAAGAAATCTGACAGATTGTAGTAGCTTGATGTGTTGGCGTCTGTACGTTTTTAGAAACACTATTACACGTCAATTATATTTATAAATCGATCGCCAAAATTAGAATTGTTCATCCTGTTTCCAATTCGACAACATTCTCTTTTCTATAATACTCCATAAAGTGTTCTATTCAAAACCATTCGAATTTAACCGGCATTAGTAAACTCAAGACTAACCTTTCTGTAACATTACTTCCGATCTTTCACATGAAACCAACTAAACTATCTCCAAGCAAAACCGATTTCCTCTCTAATAAAACTGTGCATATGTACGTCACGGCAAATACGTCCCTTATACAAACAAATTCCCTCGCTCTCGCTTCCATATTTGCTTGTACGTTTACATATAATACGGCAGGGTATAACGAGTAGCCTAACAAGAACATCTTCCTTTTGCTATACGTGCAATCTAATTTTTCCGTATGATCTGATGAGATGGTACAGCTGACACCGACGGCTCGCTTCGTTAGCTGTTGCAGAGCAAATCGGATTTCTTTGAGATGAAATTAGCAATCGCTTTGAAGCATTTTAACACCTGATGTACGAGTTGAATCTGAGTCGTAATTGGTTTGGGAATAAAGTCTGGGTGCAGAATAAGGAGTTTTCCTGTCTCGAATATTGCTAATAATTTTATGCAATGAAGCTCATTATAATAAGTTCATTAGTTGTTCGTCAGTGGGCATAACTTTCGTGACAGGTAATTATTGTTTCTACTAGATTTAACCTGCTGATTTGCGCGCGTGGAGTTCGGAAATTATTCCACGGAAACTTAGTACCTGGATCAAAAGTATTCTATGTGTTTATCCAAGTTACAAACTATTCATGTGTTAATTTTCTTCAATATCACATCGAGCGTTTTTGTATTATTGAGTAAGAGAGATCCAAGCATATCACTTTCACATTTATTACATTAGTATGATAGGTTATATCGGATTGCCTACATACTCATATAGATAATAAAAACTATCGCGCTGTATTGTAACTACTAGAAATTTAAGCTCCTAGTTTGGAGAATGACATTTCATTTAACAGTTACGTCTCTTTATTTACCATAATCAACATCGTCATCAAATCCCAATACCCCACTAACAAACCCTGCCCTCAAATCAAAACAAACAACACAACCACCGAACACATCGATATCTAATTAGCTAAAATACACAGAAACAAACACCTGTCGATATTTGTATTTATCGACATCGCTTCCATGCGTTCACAACACTATCGGCACTGTAATCATGATTCATTGGGCCAGGATCCGATATCTTTGGACGGGGATTGCCAATCGCTCTGAGCTATTAACACACTGATTTACGAAGTCCCTCCGAATGGTAGGTTTAACGTAATGATAGGACCTACCTCATTTTGCCGGGTATTGATTTGGAGCTAGAAAGGGATCCGATTAATGGAGGTAGGTTCGCGTTTTTGTCAGATTTTGATTGGATTTCGAAGTGCGATGTAGAGTTTTTTTGGTATCTCTTCGTTTTGTATACCTACCATTATATGTAACACAGTCCGTGAGATAGAATACGTATATTTTAATGAAATAAATTGGAGATTATCTTTTCGTTTTATTTAAATTAAAAACTAATCTTAAATTGAAATTTGGTACACAGATAGTTTAGAGCCTGAGAAAGGACATAGGCTACTTTCTATCCCGGTAGTATGTTCCCGCGGGATAATTTCCGACCTCCACGCGGGCGAAGCCGCTGGCAAAAGCTAGTACTAAATAAAGATATCAAAAACAAAGTTCTTCTTTGCAGTCGGGTAAAAATAAAAACAGAATTACATTTTTAACTAGCCTGTTCTAAATTACATCCATTGCCAAAAGTAATTTGAGAAAAAAATAACTGTGCGGCACAAAGGTTTAATACACAGTCCTTTTTATGACATATCGCAGGATCTAATGAGTCCATTTACATTTTCATCAGGATAAGAGCCAAATTATTTCGTTTTTTCCCTCGTTTTATTTGACACAAAAATATTCCCTTTGTATAATGTCTGTACTAAAATACCTACTTACTTGAACTTTTTTTTCATCATCTGCTTAGCGTTTTCACAACAATGATGGGTTCGGTTTCTAGTCTTACCGGATATAGCTGAATACATCATTTTACAATTTACAAGTAGCGACTACCTATCTGACCTCCACAAACCAGTTACTGGTAATATGATACCCGTTGGTCAGATTGATTCAGACTTTTGGGCTTCTGACGACCCGTACCGACTGCCAAAGATTCATGAATGACAGCCGAGACCACAGGTGCCGGCTTAACTACTTTCTAGATCCTGATCCTGTAACCTAACCCAACCATGGATCAACCACAAAACGCTGTGTCTAACGTTGATAATAAAAGACACCTTGATAACGCGATAAAACTAGATATATATTTTAGAAACATCTAAGAGTATTATTAATAGGAATTTTGTTTTTCATCTTTAGAAACATCATGAATTACTAATTAAACTGTGGACGTAACGCATATTTTCCCTCAGCTTTTTCTGAATTTTCTTTGTGTACCTGATCTTTCCTTGCGTCATATCTATGTACCACAAATAAATGCATTTTCTTTCATTCCTTCTAAAATAAGGTGTTACATTATTTATTTACTTAAAATTATCGTAAAATGAATGCACCTATCATTACCAAGCCTTCACAAAGTAACGACCATCTTTGAAAATGACGACCATAAAAAGGCAGCCTGTAAGTTTTCTTCACGGCGACCGACAGACGTAATGAAGATAGAAGCAGACACGAAGCCGCGACAAACAAGCTCAAACTAGGTTGTACTACAAGTTCTTATTAATCCTCCTTATTTTTCAAGTTTTACTAGGACTTTCATAACAGACAGACTTGGATAATAAACTTCACAAAAACCATAGATTTTTTGAACGCGTACTCATATCTAATCTGTTATCTTTGTCGTGACCTCAACGTGTGTATGAATATTTGGTCGACTTACACTTAATCAACCTATAATGTTCCTACTGCTGGGACAAAAATCTCCACTACTCTATGAGAGGGGACGGGTTTTAATCCACCAGGCGGGTCCAATGCTGTGTTGGTAGATGTGACATATTTTCGAAATTTTGGTTCTAGGACACGCCGGTTTTCTCGCACCGTTTTCCATCACCATTTTGAGAGCAGTGGTGATGAAATAACTTTCACAAAGTAAAGCGCCTGTATTTTTTTTTTTCAGGATGGGAAATCATCAAATGACTTCTCCCTGGACGGAGCGGGAGGGCGTGTCAGACTTTTACTGACTAAAACCCACCCGTGTTCCATCAGTTGCCCATGTGCCAGGGTCACGGTATCTCTTTCGAACAATCACGCGACCCCGGCAGGCATCGGTCTTAGTAGACCCCTACACTGCTGCTGACATCTCTTTGAAGCGCGCGTGGAACACTACGCGCCGTCAACCCGAGCTTGGTCCTTACCGGGCGGCGAGCTACCCATTGCTCGCCACCCGCAAGCTCGCGCCTACGGTGGCCGGGAGTCCGCTATGGACTCCCGAAAGCGCCTGTCTTAGTTCGAACCTATAACCAACAAAGTAGTTGGTAAGTCGCAGCTGTTACTACTGGGCTACCCCTGTTCATGCTCATCGACTTCTATACCTACAAAATATCAATCATAGATTTAGAGTTAACGTTAGAATTAACCCTAGATGAGAATATCGTGAAGAAACCGGCATGTCTTAGAGCCAAAAATTCGAAAACATGTGACATCTCCCAACCCGCACTGGACCCGCGTGGTGGATTATGGCCCACTCCTTCTCACCGTGTAGTGTATCGGGGACGTACATCGGGGGAAGTCTGAGGGGTCCGTGGCTAAATGAAAACACCTACATGGATCAGTCTTCAAAGTTAAGCAACACTTTTCTTGATTGATTTGCGGATAGGACCATTCATCACATATTGTGACCCCTGTGCTTCATAAAGCACGTTAACTAGTTGGTCCCGAAGTCATTTGTAGATCTTTGACAGATCTTACGGGTAGTTGGTAGCCTGTTAGACTAAAAAGCAGTCTTGCACTCTTATTACAACACACAATATCTTATTTCAGATTGGCAGTCAGCATCCGTTCAGACTAGAAGCGGACCCAACTTATAGTTTGGAAAAGGTTAAATTGATGATGGTCACGTAAAAACTATACGTTAAACAAAGATGAAAGAGCATAAAAGCGACAGCTGATTTCAAGTAACACATAAAATAAAACTATTGTACCGACACATCTTCTGATTCTACTCAGGATTTTCAACACAAAGACAAGGACAGACAGACGTGTCTAAACATGTTTCTGTAGTATACAATACTTCAGTAAAATCTAGATAAATGAGATCTGAAGGGACCTACATTTTTATAACTTATAGAAGCTTTTCATTTATCCAGTTTCCCAAATGGGCAGGTTAACATGACAGTTGTCTTATTTAAAGAGGGTCCCACTGTACGATACTCTTGGATAGTACTGACAAACAAAGTAAGCATGGAATGGATTTGACTTTGGAAACGAACGCGTCATAACTTGTTTAAATCTGATATATTGTCCCAGTTTTACGGGTAATTGAGCTATAAAGTCCCAATCATAGACGTAAACATCAAAAAAATCTAAGAAAACAAGTCTCAGTTACAAAAGTTTGAAAATTCCTTGTAACACAGGTATTCATCAATGCAAAAGTGTCGAGACCTTATTGTAATTATCAATATCAGAAATTTCTCCAATATCCAGCGGCCACTTATCCAGGTGTCACCGTTTTACCACTACTTCGATTAAATTTAATAAAAACAGATGACAAGAACAAAGCAACATAATCCAAAGCAATCTACAACTTATCCTCGCAGTGAAATACTCAGAGCACGGACATCCGACCCAACTGCAGCGAGCTCCATACATGTCCCAGACGTAACTCGTAAACCCGTGACGCAATGGCAACGCTTTGCAACAATATCCCCATTTTATACGATAAGTGGGTGGTTTGCAATCAGCTCAACAACGGACAATTCAACGCTTTCTGTTAATTACAGCTGTAGCGATAAATAAGGAGTTATAATTAGTCTCTTGTTTCTCGTAAAATCGAAGTTTTAAACTGTTGTTCTGTTCGCTTGTCGTTAATTTTTGGAATGGCAAATTGTCTCTGTAAAGGTCTGATTATATCGTTATGTATATCAATATTGGTCGATATAACATTGGAAATTGGTCGTGTAACCCGAACAACTTTATTCAGGCTTTTACTAAAAAACTCATGTGCTGATTATTTCCCAAAATCCGATAAAACTCCATTTACAACTAAAACATATAGGCTCAGTTTCATATGAAATACTTTTTTAGGTAATTGAAATCACGAATTGTAAGCATCAAAACGCTGTTTTGAGAACATTTGAGTCAATTAAAGACTCAGTTCCAATTTTGAGAAGTAGAGATTCTGCGCTTAAATCATATTTGTCATATTATTATGAAGATATTATTATATTGACTGGATAATTAGTGATGTATTCAAACCTAGCATCGTTGCTTTAATTCTGAATTCTGCGATCAACAATAGTAAAAAATACGAAGAAACTTGAATTCTTTTCACCCTTTTATTCAATAAATTAACTCAATCTAGCTAAAAGAAAGGGGTGAGAATCCATTACGTACTAATGGCTAGTTACGTGTCTAATCTTGTTCATTTATCTAATCTAAAGTTTCGTCTAATCTTAGATATTATTTTTCTTACTAAGGTTACTTTGACTACTTTCGTTCCGGTTTATAGTCTTATAAGTGAGATACTTAGACGGTACTTTAATTGACGAGGAAACTTACTCCAATTTTATTTAAGTTAATGTTTTAGAATAAAGTTAGTTTTGAATGAAATTCATTTGAAGTTTGAACTGGAATTAGATGAATAAGATCTGGATAAACTTATACTAGATGAGAATTTTTGTTAAATCACTATTTGAAACAAGAGCAGAACAGATCAAACTGAAAATATATTTTTGCCGAAAACCCTGTTGGAATACATAACACGAATTAAGATTTTCATCATTGATTGGATTGTTAAATTATCGTTATTATGAGACTATATAGTAGCTACATGCATTCACCCATAATGCTTTTCGGCTAATAAACATAAAACTCGAAATCACTAAAATAAAACTTCTCAACACACGTGAAGAAATCTACCTAAAACAATCTACGCTTACCTAAACACCATTAGGTAATTAATTACGCCACAATATTTAATCTTAAAACTCACACAGAACTTTAGGTCGTTAAATCAGTGGAACCACAAACTATGGTCATATAACAGCGAGTAGAACGCGACAGAACTTTATCACGGTGAAGTAACGACAATAAAAGCTGGCATACTGCAGCGACACGCCTGACGGCACTTCCGACATTATCTAGACATAGATGAATGTGCTCGAGATTGTTTCTCTACTATTATTTGCCTTACTTATCGAGCCGTGTGGCACTCGAAGTTTAATTTCATGCTGCTCGCCTTTGGAATGTCATCTTTGGCTAGAAATTCTACTTCAGTTTCTTCTTTATTTATGGTACCAAATATTATTTTACATTTGGCTTTATTTTCGATGCTACCTTCACCTGAAGATCAAGCATCAAGGATATCAATATCTCCGTAAACAATTAAGAATATACATAACATTGCCAACTATAATCTTATTTTTTCCATCAAGTTTTAATTTTTTTGAAAAGTCATATTATACTGTCGGCACTTTCGACTTTATCTAGACACAAACGGTTATGGTCGAGATTTTTCCTCTAAAATTACTTATTGAGCCGTGTGGCACTCGAAGTATAATTTCATGCTACTTACGTTTTAGAATATCATCTTTTGCTAGACTCTAATTTCTTCTATTTTTAAAGAAACAATTAATTATACACATGGCTTAACTTTCAGTGTTATCTACGCCCTAGTTTAATCCATGATGTCAATTAATAAAATTATAACGACTCCTTAAGTGATTTAAAATATCCAGAATATTGCCATCTACATTCATATTGATTTCATCAATTACATTTTAGGGAAAGTAATATGTTCGATAGCTCTTCCGACCCTTTATATGGACTTAGATGAATTTGCTTCAAACTATTTCACTGTTAATACTTCCATAAAATAGTTATCGCAAATTTTATTTAAACGTATGTTCTTTAATTTGACTTAATTGTCCGTCATTTTCGCTCGTTTTTCAGGTCATGGCCTTGGTATCAGCAAATATCAGTCAAATGATAATCTTCTACCATGCCAGCTTATTTATCGTATATGTCAACTATTGTGAATTTGAATAACAACGGACGATGTCGGTTTGATAATAAAACAAAATCTTATTGCTTAAAATCTCCTAAAAGCTTTATTTTTTGGTGGATATAAACTACACAGAACGGTTAATATTCTGTGTTGTATACAATCAACCATCTCTTTAGTAACGTGAGACTATGAACAGCTGACACACCATGTTATTTTCCTTGTATTTCTATCTTTACAGCAATAAATAAAACAAAAGTAAGAAACACTTAGCGACTACTACTGCAAAAATTTAAAAGGAAGGTAACTGCCGTAATGAATTTTAAACTCAACAAAAGGGATACGGGACACGACACTAAGAGGCAAAACTTTAGTAAGAGCACCACCATTTCATGATAGTGGAATCGTTGAAGTTTGCACCGAGTACTCCAAATGTCTTTATGATTCCCACAGACATCGTAAATTGATATTTATTCTGAATCCTTTACACACTGTGCACTCACTTACTACAAAAATAGTCTTGAAAAATTGCTAGTGTGCTTTCGTGTATACTTCAACATACATGGTTTTATACGGGCCTGTAAAGTTTTCGTGTTAAAACTTGGATTTAGTTGATGATATTATTACAGGGTTTTACGATGTGCAGTGGGTACGGGTAATACGTGGAAGATAAATTTTATAGAGGTCTTAAAATGAGTGAGTTCGGAAACGCGAGCAAATTGTTACGGCGAGATACTTTAGCGTGAGATATTTAATGAAGATATTTTTGAATGTTGAAAAGATTTTTGGTTTCGTGATTTATGACCTCGTTAATTACTGGCTACTGAAGCTTTTTATATGCAGTTTCATTTAATTCCAGTTTGATTAAGTTTAGTTTCTTTGGCGCGTGTAGCCCTAAAGTCCATTCTTCTCCATATGAATCTACCTTTCGGAAGGGACTACTGGAATCAATTCTATTTTAATTTAATGTAAAAATTGACGTTCAAAAGTGCCTTTTACGAGTATGTGCCTTTGAAGTAAATGCTTTGACTTTGACCTAGCATGCTATAAAATATGACCATATTTGTTTTAGGCTCATTCTAAATTCCTACAATTGGTACTATCATAGATGTTACTGCCGAATAAAAAAGAATGAACACAGAAATGAACATGACAACTTCCTCATTTATTTGTACAGAAAATGCCAGGATTTTGCCTTTCCACGGTAAAACTGTCAGTAAATAAAATGTAGTGCAAACCTATTCACGGGCAAATATTTCTCGAGTCCCAAACTACCTTACAACTTGGCGAAATATCAATAACTCGGGGCACTAGTAAGGAAAATATTTCCGGGTACGTGCATTTTGAGCACAGTTTATATCTATTTGGCAATAAGTTGAGTTTTCAATAGCGCCGTCTGCTGAACGAAATGAGATTTTTACTACGGTAGTAATAACTTGATCGAATCTGGGACACGATTCTGCAGGATCGAAGCATCGAAATCATATTAGAAGGCGTTTCCTCCAATTTTTATTATTAGATTTTACGATAATTTTCATTTCGATTTAACAATAAAAAAGCCTCGTAATAAGTGTTTCTGAGTGTATGTGTCTTTTTCGGATGTTCGTCGGAAATCATCGGCTGTCAGTATTTCGTGTTCTGAATTGAATATAAGCTATAGTGTGGGTATTGTTTCATCGTTTTATGACTTTATTACATTCTGATTATATTTTTATACAATAACTTCGACATATAAACATTTGAATTGGGTAGAGAGTTTGTTTTCTATAATCCCTTACTAAAAAGGATCATTTTTCTTACGAAGGATTTTGTGTCTGTTGTCCGTGTTTTGTCTCCTTTCCACGGTTTAAAGTTTAGACTGATAAATTCTTTGCCATTTTTTTTATCACTTTCAAGAATATGAATATCATCATCATTATCATCATATGCCTAGCCTTGTCCCAACTACAGGCTCGGCTTCCAGTCTAATCGGATGTCGCTAATTACCAGTATTTTACATAGAGCGACTGCTTACCTGACCTCCACAACCCAGTTACTGGGTAAGAGGATACCTCCGGTAACTGATACTCAGACTTTCGGGCTTCTGATGACCTTTAACGACTGTTGGATCAACGGTTTAACGTGCTTTCCGAGGTGTGGAGGAGTTTTGGTATGTAAAGACTATCTAGAATATAAATGTAATATTATAAAATATTCATAACTACTTATAGCAAAGCCCTGAATATTTCATTATTCTGCTATAAAAAGCCACGAAAGAATCCAAGTAGAGTTTTTCATTTATAACAATCCTTCAAACAGCAGAACAATAAGAAAAACCTTAGAACGACTCGAAGTTGATAATAAATCTTACCTTTTATATAAAAATGCACCTTTTACTTTGAAAGCTTTTCAGAACATCTTTATTGTTGCATTGGGAATACTAAGAACTAGCTCAGTGCTTCTATTATGATTAAAGAAAGCAAAACAAAGTATTATGTTGTTTTCAAGTGGTATCAATTACACTATTTATGTTCTTTAGTTATACATAAGTAGTTTCTCGCTGAATTTAATATGCAATAAGAATTAGGAATATTTTCTTCTAACTTGCCCTCAAGCATTATTAATAATGAATAAATTATGTTATTATTTGGCCACTAGCCCCTGCTTGTGGTCAAATATATTAATAACAGCCGTACATTTTAATCGATCAGGTTAAGCTACGCTTGTCGCGGTTGGTCAGTGGATGGACAAAAACTGCAGAAAACACGCACATCTTTCACAGTCGTTTTGGCTCATCAAAAGCGCGAAAGTCTAACAACCAGTCTTACCAATGAATCATATTACCCAACAACTGGGTTGTGAAATACTGGTATTTAGTTGCATTCAGTTATACTGGAAGCCGAACCCAAATTAATTGGGTGTGGATTAGGCAGATGATAATAAAATGTATTATTTTGTCTCTTCTTCCAAGTACTCAGCACGATGAGTTGCGGATATCAGTCATATTACGTTACCTTAGTTTTACCAATATTTTTTTGCAAAATTTCGGACTTTCTCAATTCCATCAATTCGCGTTACTAATTCTTAAAGAAAATATTTCATAAAACTTACCCATAATCATTTGACTGGCAGTGGTCAGCAGCTTCACGTCATTGTTGGCGTCTTGAGTTTCAAGTCTCACCGTTACATTGAGAGGATCTAAGGTCTCATCACCAGCTCTTCCATGAAGAGTGACTAGAATTGCTGTTGTTTTCCCTGGTACTGCCACCTCTGGTGCCACCACTGAGAAGCCACTGGAAAGAAAAAATTTTTCTTTTTAATTTATGTTTATGTTATTCTGTGATTTTTTTGGTAGGTTTCATTAGATTATTACCGGGGTTGAATTTTTGAATTTTGCCAACGTTTTTCACAAGCTTTGGTCTGAAGTTGTTGTTGTGTTGTATGTGACTGGGCGGCACGAAGGTACACTATGAGGTTTGTCAACCTTGCCATAGTGTATCCGTAGCCCCCGTTCGCAAATATTTTATGTTATAATATCTTACAATATTTACATAATTTAAAATCTATCTTAAAGGAAAAAATATATACATGCATTTATATAAAATAAGTTATCGTAATTAGACTTAATTAGTAACACTTCTAGTGTTGCTGTTAGTTGAAAATAGAGATCTAAACTGACCGAAAGATTGGGAGAACCATATTGCCTCTAGGAAAATGAATGAATTTCAATCAAATTATGTTATAAGCATACACGTCAACCACAAATGTTTTGTGCAAAGCACAATTTATTTTATTCGTGCAAAAACATCTACACACCTTTCAAAAATAAATCTCTCTCACTGAATCGACCGCAGTCTGATTTTGACAACTGGCCAAATTCTCATCAACAAAAACGAAATAAAACTACGCTCGTAACCGTAGTCGGCCAACTAGGAACAGCGGAACAGTAAGTTGGTATCGGCGTAAAAGTCAAACATCCAACAACATAGGTCAACAAAATTCAATTCTAAGCGTAGGGAAATATTGAAAACTCTCCAAACCAAAGTCTGCAATGCGACAAATCGGTTGGACACGTTCGAATTATTGTATTTTCCTACGTGTGCACAGAATACTGAATTTTGTTTGACGAAACCGTTAGTGCTACATCCTGTTTGAGTGCAAGAACGCGCCTACGTCTGTTTGAGTTTCCTGATACTGTTTAGTTAGTTTTAAACTATGCACTGAAATGTTCATTGTTCATTACTGTTTGTTTAGTATCGTCTGCTTCGGTTTGTTTCGTGGATAACTCTAAGCTCCTTTAATTTTACTATTACTTGCTTTTGTAAAATCTCTTTTCGTACCACAGCAACTTTTATTAATCTTTTCATCTCCATTCTGTTCCTTTTTATAACATTTGTATTTCCTTAATATCATGGTAAAGCATTTTTATTTGCCGCATCATATTTGATATACTCCATGTAATATTACGTAACGTCATAATAGAGGGAAACGAAGCTCAAATAAATATGACAACAAAAAGAAATGGTGTTGTCTCTCGTGTAATTTTTTTATTTGCTAGACGAATGGCTCCATAATGTCTACTTTTGATAAGGGTTACAGTCGATATGTCGTGCACATCGGATGGGTTTTCCGTAAGAGACAAGATTTTATTTGTTTTTCTTACAGAAACATTGAATAATACTTTCAAAGAATTATATCCTACTGATGACGTGGGAAAGGAACGAATAGGTAACGACAACATTTTGAACAAGGGTCATGACAGGTTGATATTTGTACTTTGAAATACCAAAAACTAAATAGTATATGTATAACTCATCATCTGCCTAGCCTTTTCCCAACTATGTTGGGGTTGGCTTCCAGTCTAACCGGATACAGCTGAGTACCAATATTTTACATGGAGCGACTGCCTATCTGACCTTCATAACCCAGTTACTGGGTAATACGATACCCTTGGTAAAACTGGTTGTCAGACTTTCGGGCTTCTGAAGATTTGTAACGACTGTCTAAGATCTACGAAAGACAGCCGGGACCAACGGCTTAACATGCTTTCCGAGGCACGGAAGGGTCTTGGTATTTAAGATGGTCACCCATCCACGGATCAGCCGTGACAAGCGTAGCTTAACCTGAACGATCGACCTGTGCGGCTGTTGTAACTTAGCCACAAGTCCTTATAGTATACTAGCTTTTGCCCGTGACTTCGTCCGCGTAAATGTCAGTTATCGCGGACGCAGACGAAGTCGCGGAATAAAAAGTAGTCTTTGTTCTTTCTTAGGCTCTAAACTATCTGTGTACCAAATTTCATTTAAATCGGTTCAGAAGTTTTAGGAGGAAAGCGAGACAGCCAGACAGACAGAGTTACTTTTGCATTTATAAAATTAGTGTGGAAGTGTGGATAGTGTGGATAACTATACGTTAATTATTGTTTTTGTGTATCGCTAGGAGAAGTAAGCTTATGACTAGTCAAGAGAATTGTTATTCCAATAATTATTTAGTTTTCGATTCACTTAGTTCTGAATTTCTATAGCTACGCTACGCCCAATACTCCACATTCAATTAGTTGCCGGCGATCTTTGAACGCCTAACTAGTTATTTGAGTGTTATTTTAAAGAAGTTTTGAGAGACTTTTTGGTGTACTGAAATTTATTGGTTTTGTGTGATTTTATTGACTTAGAAGAAACAACGCATGTTATGTGAACATAAATATTAATATCGTATTTTTTTGATAGACTACACTATCCCACTGCCGGGCAAACGCTATCACGGATTTATTATTTTTTCCAAATACTCTTAAGAAAATTATCACTTAGCACACCGAAGACCAGTAAGAACTTACAAAATAGTCTGAATATCATCCAATTTAAACACGTGTCAAGCGGACCGCATTAAATGACATCCAAAGTCCGAGGGAACTAAGTTAGAACGAACTCCAGTGCGGGTACAACTTATTTCGAAACTGGTGTACTGTGGTTTCCGGGGCAAGTTGCTTGGTTTATTTGTGCACTCGTTTTGCAGACGTGTGACGTTGGCTTTGAAGAAAGCTTTATGATGCCCGCGTCTGTTGGTGTGCCTCCAATAAAAGATTACTGCCTTTCTTTGCTTGTAATTGGTATCTCTCTGGGTTTGGTCGTGTGGTGATGTGCTATTCTGATCTTGATGGCGGATTAAGAAAATTTGTATTTGATTAGAATTTATTATTTATTTATTTAACCATTTATGCACACATATAAATAGACAAAAGAAAGGAACAGAAAAATATGTACAAAGGTAATGCTTATTTCTATTGAAATCTCTTCCAGCATACCTGCAATAGGAGACAATTGTGCTTTGAGAACTTTTTGTTATTTTATATTGTACTTTGGTTTATATTAACTGCTTAGGGCAAAACCAAAATATTTCCAAGTTTCATCATCGTCATCATCACCTGCCTAGCCTGATAAAGTATGTTAAGGATCACTAGCAGAGCAATAATTAATTAAAAAATGAAATCCCTTTGATCGCAAATGATGTCATCTCACTAATCAACTGACACAATTCCGAAGCTTGGCAGAATGGCATAATTAACGAAACCTCGACGAGAATGTCAACAATATCCACAAATTCTTCTTTGGGATTCTAGTCACGTTTTGGTGCGAACGAAATTAATTACTTCCCGAAAGGTGACCGGCGACGTTGTAATTAGTGAGGGCAGCTGGAATAGAGTCATTATCAAAAAAGTTGATTCGAAAATTGCGTTACCGACAGGAAGTCAAAATTCAAAGGAACTACGAATGGAGCAGAATCTTTATATCTGTTTACAAAAAAACTCTATCCCGCCGGTCTGGTTTCGCCAACAAAAACACTGTATGTGGCGGCATGTACATACTTTTGGAACGAATTCGAATAACAAAAGGCTCGCAAATGGACACTTGCCAACGCCCGTTCTACTCAATCGATACGAATCGCTCCAGAAAAGATTGCTTCTCTAAGTTTCTCAGCTCCGTATAAGCTAGACGTAACAAAAGTGATAGCTTTTTAATGACCATTTTTATATTCGTAAATCCTAACTTTACTTGTGAATTCTTATTCTTTTCAAATTCTACTTTGTTCGCAGAGTTGGGTGAACACTTAAACTTCTTGGGCCCAGATTTTAGAACAAAGATTTGTTGGCGTTTGTATCAACAAACCTGTGAAATCTCTTTGACGGGTAGGCACCTATCCGTGCAAAACAAAGTGATAAATTTTGTGTGGAGCATTTTCGTAGCTGGAGTGACCTTCAGAGATTTTATAGAGGAAGACTAAGTTTTATTTTATTCAAAACATTCGCGGGAGGATTTCGGCAAAAGTATTTTTATCACTGACGCACAGTTTTTATTGAACATTACTGACGGACTTAGCATAATATAAATTTATTTATTATTCAGTTTTTAGTAACCTGTCTACCGTAAAACAGGATGAAGATTAACATTTTTGCTAGCTTAAGTCTACCCTTGAGACGGGGTCAATTGTTATTATCACTATGTTTTTTGCGACTAGTGTATTTTTTCGTTTTTGCCTAGCTGTGTCGTTTAACGACGATTCTTTAGTTTTTTTTTCCGATGTTTTGACGAATTGATACTTGTAAATAAATAATCCGGGCCTATGTGACTTTTTTAAACCATATGTACTTTTTGATTGTGCGAAGTCTTGCATAGTAGTAGATGAGATAGTTTAATATTGCCTTAAATCGAATCGTATTAAATGAGTCAAAGACTCAAATGCACGTAAGTAAAAAGGATAGAAAGAAAACATTGCATGAAAGAAAACATCGTGAGGAATCGTGAACTTCTATGAATGGAAGTCTGAAAATGCCTAACCGTTTTGAGTAAGGGTGGCGATCAATGCTCGTGCCTTCTTAGTAACAGAAGAGTGCTTTACCCTGCAGTACAATAACATGCTAGTATTATTATACGTATAAATACAAATTCAGAAGAGTGGAGTATGGTAGCATTTCTTATTTTGCGAGAATTCAACCCTCCATTTAATACCTCCGAACAAAAACAAACCCTTCGATATATTTTGAGTCCGGTGGCAGAAAAGTGGTGTGCGTTCGTGACTACATTGTTGGCAGCCGATACTTGACGCGGGTTGAAACGACCCGCTACAAATAAATAGGAATGGTAATGGCTCATACGTGATACCCAAACCGAAGGAAAAATCCTTCTGTCAAGGATATTTAAAGCCTTCTGGGTGTTTATGAAGAGGGTTGGCTTTTGCCATTTACGGTTTGTTTAATACTATGTGAGTAGTTTTTGGGTTGAAAACTTTTCAAATGATATGGCTAAAGTGTTTTTGTTCTAATGGAGGAAATGGTTGACATTTTTCCCCGAAATAAATCTACACTGAATTATGAATGTTACAAGATGTCAAAAAGTTAGGGGACTCGTAATTGTAATTGTATTTTAGCGGCATCTTTTTTTTTTAATCAAACCTTTTTATTCAGCGTGCATTTTTTTTTCGCGATGGACCGTCCCCATTTTTAATTGGTTCCGTGATGTCCTGACGTTTATTTGCTTCGGAGTATCTATCTTTTTTGCGTGTGAATGTACAAGCCAGGTCATTGCTTTTTATGACAATTATACAACATTTACATGTTATATACGCTAACAGACATAAAATAATATTAATAATAATTATGTTCAATATGCATGCATATTTTTTGGCCAAAAAATCAACATCGCCATCAACGTGGAAATGCTGCCAGCCTTTTGAACACATAAACCATTGACAGCGATGTGGACGAGTTTTTTGGTGCCCTATGATTCTTTAATATCTGTTTTTTAGACTTGTAACAATTTGAATATTTATTCAAAGTGGGTGTAAACGATTTTTCAAAGATTATGTTGAAATGTCCACATCTATTTTTAGTTTTTCATTCATCTTTTGGCGTCGGCATATCTTTGGGATAACGCCAAGTTAAGCTTTTCTTCTTTTTCGTTTAGCACAATGTTACATTGTTTTTCATTTTAAACTTACTGTAGCCGAAAATATAAAGGACAGTGCATTCCGTTTTCAATTAAACAATTTGCTTTACCAGTATCTTGTTATTAGCTTTGCTTATAAGCACTAAACTTATTTACTCTAATCTCGTATGATTTGCTACTTTAATAAGCAAATTTGTTTTTAAGGTTCCGTACTTCGAAAGGACGAAACCGAACTCTAATAGGACCACTTCGTTGTTCGTCCTTCCGTCTGTCCACCTGTCTGTCGTATTGCGACATATTTGGATATGCGCAAAAAAAAAAACCTATTGGTTACTTCCTACCTAGAATCATGAAACTTGTCAATAAGCGAAGTCTCATAGCAAAGGGTAAGGAAAAAGTCCGATTATTATTTTTAGTTTATAATCGACCATAAACTTACATTTGAATTTAAAAAAATAACCGTGACGTAAATACATCGATGTCTGGGAGAACATTTTTTCTAATTCAAAGTAACTTTTCTACTTCAAATACAAAGTAAGTTTGTTCTTGATATGATATATGTATGTCATCATCTTCATCATTTCAGCCAAAAACGTCCACCGCTTATTTAGGGGAGTTTGCCATAATCGCCACGCTTGGCAGGCGGCTTGAAGATCGTAGTATGGTGGTAAAATGGATAGAGAACACTGCTGCCCATTCTCTAGTAAGTTCCTTAGTCGCTTCTTACGACTTCCACGGGAAGAAATGAGATGGTGCTATTCTTTACGTCCGGCATCACATGAAACCGTCCGATATTGCATGGAAGATATGTATATACAGTCACGAGTAATAATATGTATACACATAGCCAAATTCAAAAGCGATTTTCTCTTTAAATAACGATTGCAACTTTGAGATAAGGCATATTTCGTCTAATAGTGTGGGTTCTAAAATACTATGTTCGTAAAATAAAAATTACAATCAGTAGAATAGGAGAAAATCCCTTTTAAAAGTTAGTAAGTGTATACATATTAGTGCTCGTGACTGTACGTAGTGGTGTACCCTTCACTATGCGTGGTCCAACTCGCACTTGACCGGTTTTTTTCTTTTATGAAGACCTTATTTCAGTCCTAATAAGAAACAACAGCTGTCATCAGATTATTATCAAACCTTTCTTACAATATTTGGTAGCATTATTAGAAATATTATATTCTTTGTAGAAAGCGAACACAAACAAGAACGTGACGGTAACATCTGGTGTTGTACCCTCAATATTCACTGATTGAACGATACTCCTCTCCGATATACAGCAATTTGGCGCCGAATACATTAATAATGTTCGATCTGACACGGAATGAGCGAATTAGGATGTTTATTGATGTCGTTTTGGTATTTTCAAAGCTTTTTGAAGAAATCATTTATGTTTATAAATGGAATTTTTTAAACAAACAATCATTATGTTTATTAAAATAGGCTAGCAATCATTCATGGATGGTAGTTTCTCCATACTACTTTGAATATTATTGAATAGAGTTACCATTGACAAGCGATTCGGTTAACAATAGGATCCCATCATAGTTTTTCATATAGAATGACCAACTGTGTTCCTTTTGCGAATGAATCGGCAGTCAATATTTTTTCCTGACACAGAGTAGGAAGCTACAACCATAAATGTATGTCCAAGACACTTTAGTTTTAAAACACCTTAATCTCAGTTAATAATCCCCCTAAAGATACCGTCCCAGATCCTAATCTCCCCCATAAATCTGTTCCAACCCTACCCCACCATCTTAAAGACGAAACTTTCTTTTTTGTAAAATCATTAAGGTCGCTCTAAGATTCTTCCTCCATAGATTTTGCTGTACGGTCTACAGCTAACCTGCAGTACAAAAACCAGCCTTATTGCTATGATATAAAGACGCTGTTAGTGTGGAATTGTTGCTACTGTGATGCGGTTGACTGTACGGTGAGACTGAATACTTGCCTGCGGCTCATTACGCCCTGTTGAATTATTCATAGTCTAGCGCCTTCGCCTTTCCTCGTAGCTAAGCCTAGTGACCTGAAGTCTTTGCTTCGAAAGCCCATTGACATGTTTTTAGATAAGTATATTATTTATTCTCTAAGACTGATTGGACGTGAATTAATAATATTTACGTTAGTTGTTGAATATTTTTGGGGAGTGTGGGGGTTTTGATGGGAATTAGAAAATGGTATTTTTATTCGGATGTTCGTTTTAGGGTTCCGTTGCCAAATAGCAAAAAACGGAACCCGTATAGATTCGTCATGTCTGTCTGTCTGTCTGTCCGTCCGTCCGTATGTCACAGCCACTTTTTTCCAACACTATAAGAGCTATGCTGTTGAAACTTGATAAGTAGATGTATTCTGTGAGCCACATAAAGATTTTTACACTAAAATAGAAAAAAAAACAAAAAAAATTGGGGTTATAACTATAACCTATATATATATATATATATATATATATATATATATATATATATATATATATATATATATATAATAAAACAGTAAAAAAACTGTGTCTGTACATTGAATATATTTAAAAAAATAATAATTGAGGGAGGTTTAGGAACAGTAATAGGGCACGAAACCAAAAAAAAATCTGTCTGTTTGTCTGTTTGTTTGTACACGCTAATCTTCGGAACTACTGGACGGATTTGAATTTTTTTTTTGTTGTATAGGTATTAAGTTTGGGCAGCATATAAGCTATAATTTATCTTGGAAACTTGAACACCTGATGCAGAACTGCAACAGACCAGCTAAACTATAAGAGATACAAAAATGGTACCATAGCAAAAATTGTTTCACGTGATGAGCATTTTCTGCTAAGAGAATAAATTTGAAGATCTGGAACACCTGATGTGGAACTCCAACAGCTCAGCTACACTATAACATATATAGGAACGACGTCTAAGCAAGAGTTGTTCAGCCTGATAAGCACTCTCTGTTGTCGTATAAAATTTGAAGATCTGGAACAGCTGATGTGGAACTCCAAGAGCCCAGCTACACTATAACAAATATAGGAATGACGTCTTAGCAAGAGTTGTTCAGCTTGATGAGCACTCTCGGTTGTCTTATCTACACATGTGCTGCTAGGTCTCTAGAGACAAGTGCGGAACATGATGCGCGACTGTCCGCTGATCGTGAACGTCTCGCATTGTCTCGCGAGTCGGAGACGTTCACTGATAGAGAATTGCGCTTGAGTTCTCAGCGTATCTTAGCATCTGCTGCTAGGTTTCTAGAGACAAGTGCGGAACATGATGCGCGACTGTCCGCTGATCGTGAACGTAACGCATCGTCTCGCCAGTCGGAGACGTTCACTGATAGAGAATTGCGCTTGAGTTCTCAGCGTATCTACGCATCTGCTGCTAGGTCTCTAGAGACAAGTGCGGAACATGATGCGCGACTGTCCGCTGATCGTGAACGTCACGCATTGTCTCGCGAGTCGGAGACGTTTACCGATACAGAATCACGCTTGAGTTCTCAGTGAATTCGAACATCTACTAATAGGTCTTTCGAAACGAGTGATGAACGTGATGTGCGACTAACTGCTGATCGAGATTATCATACATTGTCCCGAACACACACACAACAAAATATTCAACATATAGGCTATACATAATTTATTTTGGAAAATGAACACTTGATGCAGGCCGCAACAGACCAGCTAAAGTAAGTATAAGAGATATAAAAATGGTGCCATACCAAAAAATATTCCACGTGAAGAGCATTTTCTGCTGTGAGAATAAATTTGAAGATCTGGAACACGTGTTGTGGAACTCTTAAGTAAAACTCTTAATAACATATTAAGGAATGACGTGTTAGCAAAAGTTGTTTAGTCTGATGGGCATTTCCTATTGACATACAAAAATGAAAGATCTGGAACGACTCCAATCGTCTCGCTCATCCCGTTGTTTTCCCGTCCCCGGGCCTTACAATTCTACATCAGACGTTTCAGATCTTCGATTTTGACGACCCCGTTGTCGCTGGCATAAGCAACAGGATCCGCGTACGAAGTCGCGGGCAGAAGCTAGTATTATAATATTACAATACTTAGAACTGAAACTCAAAAAGTTTTTTTTCATCAAACTCACACGTGTGGGGTATCTATGAATAGGTCTTCAAAAATGGTATTGAGGTTTCTAATATCATTTTTTTCTAAACTGAATAGTTTGCGCGAGAGACACTTCCAAAGTGGTAAAAGTGTGTGCCCCCCCCCCGTAACTTCTAAAGTAAGAGAATGATAAAACTAAAAAAAAATAAGATATACATTACCGTGTAAACTACCACTGAAAATTGGTTTGAACGAGATCGAGTAAGTAGTTATTTTTTAAAACGTCATAAATCGTAAACCGCAATTTACCTTTCATTCAATCAGCTGAAATATTTTTTTTTATATACATTTATTTTCATAAACATAAACCTTGTGAATAAACCGAGAATACCTACAGGTTTGTAAGGAACTCTCGGTGCGCGAGTCCGACTCGCACTTGGCCGGTTTTTTTGTAGAAGGGCGCGTTTTGTAGTTCAGCCTACCCCCATGGGGAGAAGAATTGCGTGGATGTATGCATATCTGTTATTTTTATTCTAGCGGAATTTCGGTGTTTGATAGTGATAAAGAAGAATTAAATTTTGTGTGGGATGAGGCAATTGGTTTTGGTACACAATGAGATAGGTGTATGTGTAGAGTATCTATGTGTCGTTGCGGTAATCTATATATTAATACGTGAAGCGAAAACTTTGGATCCCTTTTTACGGAAATTGGGCGGACGGAGGAGTATGAAATTTCACACACTTACAGTTTATACAGAGAAGTAGTGACGAATGCTAATATTTTTTTTAAATTATGCGTAAAAATACATTATTTTCAATAAATAACACGTTACACACACTGCTATTCATTACCGTGTATTTAATACACACATGCATAAATATTCTTTTGTTTATGGTCCAAATCTGTGGTCCAATCGAGAACATCTGTCTTTCATATTTTGTGTCAGTCTTACTGAATGTCAAGTATAACCATAAATTTTATAGATATAAGAAATATTTTTTGTGGTTTTATGGGGAGTGTCAAGTATGGCATTAATAAGTTTCCCATACAAAACTTAGTGTCGTGTGCAAACTGTAGAGGTTGTATGCCTCACGATTGTACAGGCTGGTTATAATTATGACATTTTGAACTGTCATAAGTAATTAAAAATAATAGGGAAAATTCTATAAAAACAGAGCTTTCAGTGATAATTCATTCCATATCCAGCAGTTAAGAAGTATTAAGAAAATAATCCTGAAGAAGTATTCTTTACTCATTACACCTACGTCCTGGTCCTGGCCATCACCATCCCGCCAGCGAACCCTCTCCACAGTAGTACAGCGTACTTTAACAATTTGTCTATAGAGTTACTGAATGTCAAATGAAATGAAAAAAATGAAAAATTGTTTATTATTTTGACAAGTAAAACTTAACAACTAGTGTTTGGAGCCTCCTTTTAAGCAGAAAAGCCTGTGTTAGGAGACTCCGCTCTTCCACAACTTATAATTATATTTTACTTGTTTTATACAAATGTAGGTAAGAATTAAGCAAAAAAAAATAAAAATAAAATGAGAAATAAAGCTAAACATGCAGCACGCAGCACGCACGCAGGTGATATATGTAATTATTATGTGTAATTATTATGTGTCTAATATTGAATTATGGAATTAGTAAATGATTTTTATTATAAACTTATTTTTGTATAACTCAAACACTGATTTGACTCAAGCCGTCAGTTTTTGAATCATACTTGTTTGTTAACGGGTATAAAAGGCCGGAGCCACAGTGAAACTGTCAGTTGCTTGGCAGATGTTCAGTTGGCTAGTTCTAGTGCTGTTGTTGTGTGGAAGGATCGACCAGAGGTCACGTAAGTTAAGTAATTGATATTATATCGTAATTATTGCCTATTATGACATTGTTGTTGTACTGTTTATAGTGTTGCCAATATTGCAAATGTTTTAAATCCTATAAATGGAATATTCATATTCTTTTCCTAGATATTATTGTTATATTTTGATTATATTGATATATTGATATTATTCTGAGTTCTCTTGGACAATGGTCCAAGAGATAGAATTAATGTATTTAAGATAAAGATAATGTATGGCAATGTAAGAAATGTGTTGATATAATACTTCAATACTGTTTCCATGGAGTTTCTTGTCCTTCTTCTCCATGAAGACCTAGTTTTGGAACGGACGACTAGCTTTCTGATTAATTGCTGACAAGCCTAATAAAGCTAAATAAAGGTCTAGTCTTGTCTTTCTGTGCTTTACTTATTGAAACCCTTCCCTATACATAATTAGTACATATATATACACTTATAGTTATATACTGCTTAATATAACATCAGAAGTGGCGATTGTTCCCTGTCCTTTTAAAACTGCTTACTAATGAATGTTATTTTCTTATTTTCATGCTCGATGGTGGGACCACTAACGGTATATTGGAAACCGTTCGTTGGCGGATCGCTGACTACACTTGCACCTTGACATCTGAGCTGCGGTGCTGTAAGTTGCTGTATGAGGTTTGAAACTGCGGAACCTCGACTTTTTGTAATAATATCAGAAAGTTTTCCGGAAATAAGTAGTAAATGAAATCGTTGAAATCCTTAGAGGCCCTTCTACATTAAAACGAAATACAAAGGGATAAAATGATTAAATTAAGGGATTAAGTATTGCCATTTTGCCAATCACTTTTACATCATCATTTAATAGATAATCAAGTACCAATGGGTTATTGTGGATGGAAACATATTAACTACTTAATAGTCATTGTACCTTTGTTTCTTTGAAGTATTATAAGAGGATACAATTTTGAAAAAAAAGGGGAAGTAGTATGATGCAGGTATTCACAGAAATGAAACTTCACGATGTCAGATGTTTAGAAAGTATTTATTTGCACAGAAAGAGGTACCGGTTACAGATGTTAAAGTTTAAAAAAAGAACCTAGCCACTTTTTAAGGAGGTCGGTTGTTGTTTTTTTGAAAAGGGATTTCTATTTTTAACTTTTTAGTTATGGTATGTATCTTCTATATCAATGCTGGTCACGTGAATAGCAGTGACAGGACTATTAGAATAATATCATGATAAACAAAGTGGATTAAATTCGTATTATCGATGCTAATGCAAAAACTACCAAAGCAAAGTCAATGAAATTCAAATGGGACTACCAATAAAAAAAAAAAAAGAATCATCAAAATCGTTCACCCAGCCAAAAATTATGAGGTAACAAACATAAAAAATACAGTTGAATTGAGAACCTCTTTTTTGAAGTCGGTTGAAAAAATAGTAAAGTGAATCCGTTTTTCGTAAAGTTTTAATGATGATACACGTACTAACAACAAGAAATCGTTACATTAGGCCCGTAATACACACTTGGCTGGCCACGTATTTTATTATTTACCGTAACATTAGAAAAGTTTAAGGAGAAACCATTCTTCTTCTTAGTGTGTCGATAGCAATCTAAATATAGTCAGCCCAGAATTTGGCTGAGAAACCGTTGATTAGGTTACAAATAAATCGGGAGTGCCGAGCGATATATCGTCAGGGTTTGGAGTTCCCATTTTATTGGGATAAACAAGAAGTATAAACAGTTACAGCGTTTTAATACAATATTAATTACACGATATAAAAAGAAACACAATAAAAAGGTAACAGATGGTAAAGTAGGTTAAAACAATACTGTTCGACGAACAAAAGGTTACAGTTCGTATAGAGGCCTAAGCGACCCAAATACAAAGTGTATCTTTCGCTATTTAGCTAGTCATCAATACAGCTATGTGAATATACAGCAGCGCTGTACCAGGTAAACCGACAGTTTTGTCGGGAGCTCTGTAATGAGTCTAATCCGAAGATAGACTGACTTGCTCACTGAGTGCCAGCTCTTTTATAGGACAATGCCAATCATTTTAAAATTAAAGTAACAAGTCATTTGTTGTTTTGAACAAAAGTATCGGTTACAATTATCGAAATAAGTAGCCAAAAATCAATAAGTGCGTACACCAAGTACTCAATAAATTATGCTCTGATTTATAAGACAATATCTGATAGAAACATCACCTAAATGAATGATAATAAAAACAATTCATAACAAATTATGCGGACTACCCACAATTTGTAATTGTTAACAAACTCCGACAAATATATGAAATTACTTTTAGAAATAAAATAAGATGCTAAAAACGCCATAATGTTGACTAATTGTTTTCTGCATTTTTAATTTTTGTCTTAATCTGCGTTTGCTATTTAATTTTCAAACATGTAAACAAATTAGTTCAAAAATAATAATCTTGATACCTACACGTAAAGCTAAATAGATATTCAAGTTTCTATAAAATAAATTTGTTATTAGGGTTTGAATACACTATAGATAGACTTATTTCTCCGACATAAGATATATTTTAAGTGTTAATTCTTCACAGCTTGTTCATTATTAGCTTTGGAACATGTCACGGACGGTGTATGCCCAAGGTTGTTCTAGCATTTTGAAATCAATCGATTAACGGAGTAAATATGAAAAAATATTTGAGATGGTAGTAAACGCAGAATTCATAGATCAGATAACACCTTGTTTAATTATAAAAGTGATTATGTAGATCTCAGTACTTAATGCAATTTTAGTTTCATTTCTTTTGAGGGTTAGGTATATTATTTTAAGATATTTAGAATTAGCTTATGAGGTTTTTATTATAGGGACATACTCACAGGGATGTGACCTGAGACAAAACCTTATTATTTAGGTTTGGTTAAACTGAAATAACCGGATTTATAAAACAACACAAATAAAAGAAAAATAAACTACACAATTCGAGGTGAATTTAATTGTGAAATAAATGAAAATTAACCGCTGGAGTCTTAGGCCTGGTGTTAGGAGACTCACGTGCAGCGGGTGAGACCATAACATCACTTGGGTCATAGACCAATGAAAACAATATAAATGTTCCTCTTATCGCTTCTGACACTTGTACTTCGAGATGACGTACAGTTTGGCATGGTCGTAAAAGGTTATTTTCAAATTAGAAGCATTTTTGTCCATTTCAGTTGTACTGAACGTTCAAACGATATATTGACAAAGATTAGATTTATTATGATTTATTGGATAATTATTATGGAAGATCAAGAAAAAGGTATTGTGAATACTGATGTAATAACATGATGTAACAATTGTAATGGGCATTTACCATTTTTTTTTTGTAGTTATGGTCTGATCCTTTATATCTTCAGTTCTCAAATTATTGCCTTTATCAAGCTCACCTCATTAAGCTACGATACTGAGCAGATTATCACATAGAAAATTAAATTAAATTGGATTACAGCGATTACCGATAAAGCAACCCAAATCTTTTATTTTCAATGGCCTGACCATTTTATGAAAAATAAATAAAATAAAAACAACAGAAAATAATGATGCTGTTAGTGTCACACTATTGATTCGGTTTGACATATTCAGATGATAGCTGAATGTCATTCTGTGCTAATGGACGTTACAAACATTTACAACTGTTGAGTCGGTGAAGCTGTACGAATACAGTTTGGTTGACTGTACAAGTACTATAAAAACAATGTTATTTGGGAGATATTTAAATGCCATTCAAATGTTCATGGTAATTTAAAATTACTTGTTTAGGTTCTGATGTTTATAAATTGTTTCGGAGATAATTTTAACGAAGAAAACAACACATAGTTAGTAGTAGTTTAACGTCCTGAAAATTCAATTGATACTTCGGTATGATCCTCCATTTTTTCTTCAATCGGTCACTGGACCTGTTTAAGCGGACAGTCAGGCTCCGTTGACTCTGTGAGAAAGTAGCTAACACCACTTACTGAAATTAATTTGAGGATGTGGCTTCTTTTACTTGGATTAATTCTTTATTTTTTCCAAAATAATGAGCATCACATAGTACAGAAAATAAACAGCTTTTCTCAAGATTAACCTCTGTGAAATAATTGTTTTTACTTTGGTTTGTTAGGTATTAGTTACAGTTATTACTTCCAAAGTGAAGTGGAAATGTTGTGGTCGGAGTGGCCATGTCAAAAATTTGTGGAAATGTTAATAGTAAATGATTATTGAATACGGTTTTCGGTAATATTGTCAGATTGACCGAGCGATGAATTATTCGAATCATTTTCATGATCACTGGCTACTGTTTTGATACAACGGTTAATTTTTAATTTCAATAGTTAAAAGGTAATCAATAGCAATAGCTTTTTTAATTATTTCTAAAATAATTGTTCTGTAAACTAAATTATACCGATAAACGATTCATTATTTGTCAAAATTGTTAAAGTATTTAACCTGTTTCTATTACATTAGGGAGTTAAAGAAAAAAAAAAACAAAAGGTTTCGATACATAGGTAGATAAGTTTTATTACGCTTAGAGAACCTGAAATGAGAATCAATGGAAAGGAAAAAAAAAGTAAAGATTCGCTGGGCGATCGTTTACTTGGTGCTTGTCTATCTCACCAGCAGTGGGTGAATAGGACTTGCATGACGAAGTAACCGATAAAATTTGTTTCCGCTGGTCGGTCATTTGCTTGGTGCAAGTCTATACCACTAGCAGCGGGTGGAGGGGACTTGGCACGTCTAGGCACTTGGCAAAACAAAAGGATAAAAAAAACAAAAGGAAAAAAAAAACAGTTGTAGAAAACAAGGTATCTAATGTACTTCGAGAGCGAAGTACTTGTCAGTATGGCCGTGATATATGTAATTATTATGTGTAATTATTATGTGTCTAATATTGAATTATGGAATTAGTAAATGATTTTTATTATAAACTTATTTTTGTATAACTCAAACACTGATTTGACTCAAGCCGTCAGTTTTTGAATCATACTTGTTTGTTAACGGGTATAAAAGGCCGGAGCCACAGTGAAACTGTCAGTTGCTTGGCAGATGTTCAGTTGGCTAGTTCTAGTGCTGTTGTTGTGTGGAAGGATCGACCAGAGGTCACGTAAGTTAAGTAATTGATATTATATCGTAATTATTGCCTATTATGACATTGTTGTTGTACTGTTTATAGTGTTGCCAATATTGCAAATGTTTTAAATCCTATAAATGGAATATTCATATTCTTTTCCTAGATATTATTGTTATATTTTGATTATATTGATATATTGATATTATTCTGAGTTCTCTTGGACAATGGTCCAAGAGATAGAATTAATGTATTTAAGATAAAGATAATGTATGGCAATGTAAGAAATGTGTTGATATAATACTTCAATACTGTTTCCATGGAGTTTCTTGTCCTTCTTCTCCATGAAGACCTAGTTTTGGAACGGACGACTAGCTTTCTGATTAATTGCTGACAAGCCTAATAAAGCTAAATAAAGGTCTAGTCTTGTCTTTCTGTGCTTTACTTATTGAAACCCTTCCCTATACATAATTAGTACATATATATACACTTATAGTTATATACTGCTTAATATAACACAGGCATGCCAGTGAGTGAGTGAGAGTGTGTGAATATGAAGGTGTGTGAGTGTGTGAATGTGGGAGTGAATGTCAGTGTGAATGATTCATGAGGTAGAATGGTACAGCATAAACATAGCCCTATTATTTATTCCAGCAGCGCTTCCGTCTCATGATAGGTACGTGGTTTTATCCAATTTGTTACAATGGTTTTACATTCTGTTTGTTTTTTATTATAAACGTAAATCTCTTTGTTAAGTTTATTGTAAAGTTGAGCTGAGCGTTTCTTGTACTGTATACGGGCAAACTTGGTTTTAGTTTGGGGAACTTGCGCTATTATATCTTTTCGCCTTTTCAATGTTAAGCTGGTGTCAAAAGGAAGAGTTTTGTGTTTCTTAATAACAGTTTTAATTATATATAGTTTTCGGACCGAGAGTAAATTACTTATTTGGTAAAGAGTTTGTGTTGGGAATCTAAGGTTTTTAAAGTACATTAGCTTTATAAGAGACCGTTGTCCCCGCTCAAGGTCTAAGAATTTGGTCTTAGCCGCACCTCCCCAAATGGGGATGCAGTACACTAAGACGGACTGTACTAACGCTATGTATATTTCATTGAGAAGGTTTCTTGGGGTATTTGTGGGGGAGGGTACTTTTTTTGTTACAATATACCTCAGCGTTTTGAATATCCAGCTCAGTTTTCTGATTCTGTTAGTAACCTGTTCAATGTGGGGGTACCATGATAGTCTCTGGTCAAGAATAACACCAAGATATTTAGTTTGAGGCACTTTGAGTAATTTTGGACATTTACAATTATTTGCACCATCGCACGCATGCACTCTTATGTTAAAATCTGAATATGGTTGTGTTTTGTGTGATATACTGAAACATATGTAATTAGATTTAGCTGTGTTAAGAGTGAGCAGGTTATTTTTGAGCCATTCAGCTATTTGCGTCACTCCAGATTCAGCACTTCTAGCAACATCGTGCCAAGAATTCCCACAAAAGACAACAGCAGTATCGTCAGCATAACAGAACACTTTAGCGTTACTGATTTTTAGGTTACAGAGGTCGTTAATGTAGAGCAAGAACAATGTAGGGCCCAGTACACTTCCCTGAGGAACTCCAAATGTGACACTTTCATCGTAACTAACATGTTCTCCCACCTTTACCCTCTGTTTCCTGTTTGAGAGGTAGTCCTTGAACATTTTGAGTGGAATTCCTCTCACACCTGACGCTTCCAATTTATTTATGAGGATGGGAACAGAGACGGTGTCAAACGCCTTTTTTAAGTCCAGAAAAACAGTCAAGCATTTATTACCACTATCCAGATTATCAGTCACTAACGAGCTGAGTGCAGTAATTGCATCTTCGGTTGATACTCCTTGCCTGAAGCCAAATTGTGAACTACTTATGATGTTGTATTTGTGAAGAAATTGTACGAGCCGACTGTTGGTTAGTTTTTCAATAATTTTCGATATGGCTGGTAAAATGGATATGGGTCTGTAATTATTGATATCGTCTCTGTCCCCGCCCTTGTGTACAGGAATGATGATAGATTGCTTAAGAGGCGCAGGGAAGACACCCTTTGCAAAACAAAGATTAACTAAATGACTTATGATAGGGACAATTTCCTGCCTAATGTGTTTCAGAAATCTAGTGGATACATTGTCCCAGCCAGGAGCGCTGTCAGATTTTAGGCTCATCAAGACCCTGCTCACTTCTTCGGGATCAGTATCTAAAAGAACAAACGAGTTCATTTGTGTCGATGGTGTATCCGATTGAGAAGAGTTTAAATATTGCGCCGAGGTTTGAATTTTTTGAGCTAACTCTTTACCAATATTTGCAAAATAATTATTTATAAAATTCACAGACTCAGGTGCATTAGGTCTCATCTGTAGTAGTTCTGTGTTGTGGCTCTTAGAGTTATTTGTGAACGTTAAAGTTTTAATATTTTTCCAGAGTAATTTTTTGTTTGTGACGGAATTAGCAAGTAGCTCCCTTTCAAATTTTCTTTTTAATTTCTTAATTAGGTTATTACAAAAGTTGCGATATCGGCGGTAGGTTATTTTTAAGGTGTCATTAAATGGGTCATTACGGGTTCTTTTTTGGAGTTTGTTGCGGTTCTTAATGCATCTTAATAACCCGGCAGTTATCCACGGCTTAACGGTACGCTTGCTACGGGGGATTATTTTGATAACAGTACTGTGATTAATAGACTCAGTTAATTTGTATAATAGGAGGTCAATTAATTGATCCGGGTCATTGCAAAACAGTAATTCTGAGATTTTATTTTCCTTGAGATGTTTTAGGGCCTGTTCGAAATCAATAGACGAGGTAGTTTTGTTAGCAATTAGTTTGGTTTTTAGCTTAGATAATGATAGAAGAGTAGTGAAGTGATCGGTGATGGAAGTGTGTAGTATGGCGATCGATGCTGATATCTTTTTTTTGTTTATTTTAATCATAAAGTGATCTAAACAGGTCGACTCGCGCGTAGGTAGAGTATGGCCAGGTAGTATGCCGTATAGTGATAACATATTCAGATAGTTTACCCTATTTCTGTATTCATGCGGCGGTTCAGTGTCTTTTGTTTTGAGATTGATGTTAATGTCTCCCGCTATAATTATACTTTGATGTGACTTTAGAGCATTGAGGTGTGTACTCAGAGAATCTATAAAACAGTCTGTGTTTGTGTTGGATGGAGATCGGTACATGCACAAAACAATATTATTAAGTATTTCCAGCTGAAGACACGATGCTTGAGCTAGAGTTATTTCTTTAACTTTGGGTTTTAAAGATTGTTTTACGTAGACAACTACGCCGTCATTTTGATTTAAATAGCGTGTGGTGGAAAAGCAGAGGTAATTGTTAAGTTGCGGGATGGGTTTATTAGAGTGTAATCTGCACTCGGTTAAGACAATGATATCCGTTTCAAACTTTAACGTGGATAATAAAATTGATAAATCCTCAAAGTTGCGGAAAATGCTCCTTATATTCTGAGAAATAATGGTCAAATCGTTTTTACTGGGTTTAATATGGTTGTGTAGTTCCGTACAGTCACATTGGAATGTACGTGCAACTTCGATATAGTCGATCTCTTCAAGAGTTTGTAGGGTGTCATCCATTTGTATTATTTATAGGCTGAATAGACGTAGCCACACTGTAAGCTACTATAAACGAAAGTGTAGAAATAGTTACTATGCATAATAAGGTGATTGGAATTTTGATGAGAATGCTGGGTTATTATTATTTTTGTATCACAGAATATGTTTGTGTATGTATGAGTGTATGGTATATTGGTGTAGGAGTGACTTATAACTATACATGTAAAAATAAAATATGGTAACAGGAGGTAAAGTATAAAATTATCAAAACTTAACGATTCGACTTTCGACAAAATTATTAGAAAACAAAGTGGACAAAGCCATTATGACAAACTCAAGATTATAAGATATCACTTTGCAAAGTGTATAATGTAGACAGTGTTGTTCACTATGCGCTAATAGTCATTGGCCACCTATGAGCTTGTGTATCTGCTCTTCACTTCTAATTAGTATGGTAGGCGATCCATCATCCTTCTTAACATAGATTTTACCGTACGCTGTCCAGCAAAATTTATAAGCACCCGATTTCGTTAGGTCTCGGGCCAGGAAGTGCAGGCGGGTCCCCTTAGGTGTTAGGTGATCGGATAAGTAAATGGGTGTGTCTTCTTGGGATTTAAATCCTAGGTGCTTGCAACTCAGTCTAGTCCTGTGTTTAACGTAATACGCTCTGCTCATTCTCATTACATCAGACTTGAGGAGGGTGGAGCCTGTTTCAACAATAATTGGTTGATTCACGCTGTCATTATTTTTTCCACGTAGCCTGTATATGTCCTTAACGTCAGATTTGTCAATCTTACATTCTAGGTTCCGAGAAAGACAGATAATCATGTCCACGAGATCGTCCTTTGTTTCATTGTTTCGCCTCGGAACATTCTTGATTACGAAGTTAGCTTTCCGACTTCCTATCTGAATTTCATCAATTTTGCCCTCCAATAGGGTTATGTATTTCTTGTCCTCCCTATTCTGGTTCTCAAGCTGAACAACTCTTTTGTTGAGTTCTTCGTTTTGTGCTGTGAGGTAGGCTATCGAGTTTTCGATTTTAAGGTTAGATTGCTGAATTTCTTTTAGGGTTGAGGTCATCTGTTGTATCTCATTGCCTTGTTTAGTCGAAAAAAGAGATATCATTTCCTTGATTTCGTTTTTAAACTCATCCAGTTGCTCACAGATAGAGATATCTTCTCTACTTCTCTTGGTGCGTTGGAATACATAGTTAGGGGGCGTCTTATGATGGTCTTTTCCTACCAAGTTAAGCTCAGACTCAGACACAGATTTGTCCTTCGGGGAATCCATTAGTACTAGGAGAGCAGAGAAGACAAGGAGGTATATGTTGCTACTTACAATATGGCTGCGTGCGCGCATTGGCCGAGGAGTGGCTTCGACACCGATTAGCAGGTAAGTAAAATTGCACACAATTGGGTGATTAGTGTCGTCTGCTAATTAGGGGGCGGGGTCAGATTTACGGAAGTTCTCCAATCAATTAGCACTGGGGCGTTTTAAATATTGTAAGTGTTCTTACGTGTACTTGGAGGCGGAGCTTGCGCAGCTTAGTCAAGTTGGGTACCAGGCGGGCAGATGTGTTGCAGGTTCCGGGGCTTAGAATGTTGTGTGATTCTTGAACTACCACCAATATTATGCACTCCTATTATTTTCAACGAATTTATTTGGATGAATTTATTAATTATTATTTAAAAACAAGTCTGTACAGAACCGATGGACACGTTAGCACCTAACGGCGGTCCGGGGGAAGAGGAATAATAAATATAACCATATTATTTTTTTATATTTATTATTATATTTTTTTTTTCATTTAATAATGTATTTCTATTCAAATGAAGTACGGTCGAATTTCGACCAATGGGCGATCACTAGTATCATGTTAATTTATCATCTTTAATATCGGTGTATAAAGTTATGTTATGGCAATTGCAGATGAAGGATATCCCTTCTTTGTAAGTAATGTTCTTATCTAATAACTGAAATAATTGTTAATAATAAATAGTTCACTAAATGTACGGGCTTGCTCCGTGTGTTGCCGGACGAAAACAATAGCACCATCCCATTTGTTCCCGTGGGTGTAGTAAGAGCGACTAAGGGACTTACTAGAGAATGGGCAGCAGGCATTTTCTATGCATTTACCACCATACTGCGATCACCAACCCGCCTGCCAAGCGTTCCGATTATGACCAACCCCGCCAAATTGGTGGATGCCCAGCAGTGCACGTTCTTCGACTGAAATGATGATAAAATGTACGGGTACCTGTTTGTAATACTGCCTGTCAGTTCTGAGAGAATATAACTATGAGCTCGAAGTGAGTTGTCATTCCACCCAATACTAGGGATTTACACCATTGATAACTCACTTCACACCGTCATAGATAATATCGGTAATATTTGATCTACAATTTACTTCACCAAAACTTTACGGAGCTTGACCTAAGATCATAGAGTATCCTGCCCCCCCCCTAGCCAAGTTACAACCGTTTCGTGTCGAAATCCGTTCTCCAATCGGTAACGTTTCGGTGTCAGCAATTGTAGAAAACGATAAGTTGGTAGCCATGTTGACGCGCCTGAGTCGGCCGCTCGTTCTACAATGTCTTTGTAAAAACGACACATCATAACAAAGGATTTAGTGATGAACATTGTAGAAACGATAAAAAATCATTCTATAATTTTGAACGATGTGAACATGGCTACGAATTTTCTATTCACTTGTTCTAACCACGTGACTTATCGTTGAGCGACTAGCGTTAACGATTGCAGATTATCAACTTGGCTAGAGGTGCTGAACTTGACCTCCAGTGCAAATAAAACTTCACAAAAAGCAAAACTGCTCCTGTAAATACAAACTGTTGCGTCCTGTTCGATTAGTTACTCTATGCGCCTATGTTTCTAAACCAGTAACAGAGTGACATCTGACTTGTCGGTTTGATTTTGACACTTGACACTACCTCTTGATTTGGCACTTGAAAGGGTCCGTGGCGTTTTGGGGACCCCCGCGACGCGTTTGTTGAAATTCATCCTTTTAAATCGGTCGTTTTGGTGGACAATCGGTCATGACCCAGTTGTTTGTGTTAATAGCCCCGGTTTGGCATAATAATACGGGTTACATTTGTTAAAACTGAAGTTCTTGAAAGGGATGGTCGGTCCAATTGCGCGTGTGACCCCTTTGTAAAGTAATCCCTGAGATTCGGTCGTTTTGTGGACAATCTGTCATGACCCAATTGTATTGATTGTAACTAACCCCAATTTGAAGACATAACACGGGTTTAGTTTAGTTTCTTAACATTGAAGAACTTTGAAGGTTAAGTGTAAGTGACGCTATTGGGAACGAGTGATTTGAAGACCGCATGCTGTGATTGCCTCCAGCCTTATTGCAGCGGATTGTAACCTGGAGAATACTCATAACGTCACAACACGATACATATACACTCACTTACATACATAACTCCAGGTAGACACCAGAGCAGTGTCCTTCAACCAACAGGTAAGTTCCTTTGTTGTATTGTAGGTGAGTTATTGTACTTGTATTGTCTGCTCCGCGTACGGCGGACTAGATTCGCTCGCCACTCTTGTCTCAAGAGCCCCACGATTATCACACTTCCACTGCGCTATTGAAATCGTATTGTAGGGGTCTAGTCTGGCAGCGAACACAAACTGAATAAAATATTTACTGGAATTTAAAATTGCAAACAGTGTACAGACGCCCGCACATAAAGCTACTACAATCTGTCAAATTTCTTTAATACATTTTCATCTTTATCGCCAAAGCATAAGGTTCAAGGTTGATTGGGAGAATTTGTCACTTTCGCGTAGCTTGATGTGCTGGCATCTGTACGATTTGGAAAGGTCAGAAATATAGGTTAGGCTGAGTGTTCGGATATTTGTTCACACATCTTTTCCACTAAAAGTATAGAATAACTGGTGTTGTTAGCAGCTATCTGAAGAGAGTAATTTATTTTGTAAACACTTTCAACTTTGATGTGGTTTTATGCCTATTCGACTAAAACTTAGGAACCCACTTATGTGTTATATACTTAGTAAATATATAGTCCTTCAGACCGTATTTCGGTCATGGCGGTCAATTAAAATCAAAATCATTAATTCAAACAAGGCTGAGAGTCAGCACCTTTTGAACGTCAAAATTACATTAGACAGTTCCCCAAAACGTCCGCCGTTCACCACTTCCTAGTTCTTTAGCTGGGAAGGAATCTCAACGAAGACTAGCCATCGGCGTGGGAGATGTTATAGTGCACAAATGTGTGCGCAAACACACGGGGGTATCACACCGTCAACTACCAAACTCCGAGCTGTTACTAAGACATCACAATGGAAAACCCAATAACACTTTGCCCGACCTGGGAATCGAACCTAGGACCTCACGCTCAGCAGTTGCGATTGCGACCAACGGGACAGTTACCTACTACATACATACATATATATTAGGTGTATCTATTCATACACGAAATATTTTAAGAGGTACTTCTGTAGGTGGTAAAGAAGCTATAGCAACGAAAAAAATTTTTTTCTAAGGGTTTTTTTTTTAAATTTAATATTTATAAATTATTTGACGCACATAAGAAATACTGGCTCCTTCTTATTTTTTACGGCCCGAGACTCCGCGGCCATGCTTGTGCCGTCCGGTCGTCGCCCTCGCCGTGTCAGGTGGGCCATTCATAGAATTTGGAGTAAAGGTTTTATGCAAAACGTCTCAAGTAGTTTTAAAATTATAATAATTACGAAAATTCAAAAACGCTTAGATAAAAAATTTCTTTTTGCTTCTATAGCTTCTTTACCACCTACAGGTGCACCCCTTAAAATATTTCGTGTATGAATAGATACACCTTATATACTGTATAGATGCTGAAATGTGGGTACACTATGTTGTGCACCTCTGTCTAGGCCTTACAAAACTGGTGTGGTGTTCTGTGTTGAATAACGATTTTAATTTCTAGGGTATTATGAACAAACTTAATCAACCTGCCTCGCGTTTTTTCAACAGTGTTTGGGTCGGCTTCCAATTTAACCGGATGCAGCTAAATACCAGCATTTTACATGAAGCGAATCACTACCTGAGATTCACAATTCAGTTACTAGGCAACACGATACCCTTTGGTGAGACTGACTGTCAGTTTTTCGGGTTTCTGACGACTTGTTACGACTGTCGAAGATCCGTGCCAGCCGATACCAACGGCTTAACATGCTTTCCGAGGCAAGGAGGGGTTTTATTATTTAAATGTCAAGTGGCAATAGCCTCCAAAGTCAGGTGGCAATAGCCTCCAAAGTCAAGTGGCAATAGCCTCCAAAGTCAGGTGGCAATAGCCTCCAAAGTCAAGTGGCAATAGCCTCCAAAGTCAAGTGGCAATAGCCTCCAAAGTCAAGGGGCAATAGCCTCCATAGTCAAGTGGCAATAGCCTCCAAAGTCAAGTGGCAATAGCCTCCAAAGTCAAGTGGCAATAGCCTCCAAAGTCAAGTGGCAATAGCCTCCAAAGTCTAGTGGCAATAGCCTCCAAAGTCAAGAGGCTAATGATGGTCCCCCATCAACGAACCAACCGTTGCGAGCGTAGTTTAACCTCGATCGCCTCGTGCTCCCTGATACTAATTAGCGGCAAGCCCCTCGAACTTGAACAAAATATTCTGCTTAAAATTCATCATACCAGAGTATCAATATAATTATAATTACTTTGATAACCTTATCATCAAGGTTCAATTACATCAAGGTTAAATCCCTGAATCTAATTAATAATCTCAAATAATGTCCTGTTACCTAGTCTAAAGATCCAATTTCAGAACAAAAGGCTCACTACACAAGATAATATATGTACCTAGTGTTCTGTCTAACTTTTAGATCAATGACTATCATCCAAACTTTGACTAACAAAGGATTCGGTGTCAAAGCCCGTATAAGCCAAAGCTAGGGTTATAGATGTAAAGTAGTACTGGAAATGTCAAACTTATGAAGTCATCAGCATCATTTCAGCCGACAGAGGTCCACGACTGTATATACGCCTCCCCCAAGCACCGCCACTTCGACTAGTTCTGAGTTTCTCGTATCCAGTGGATTCCTGTGGCCTTCACCAGGTCATCGGTCAATCTTGTATTCTACGTCTTTCAATATGCGGTCGCCACTCCAGAACCATCTGGCCACATCGGCCATCGGCCATTTGACCGGCCTGTTAGTCTAGTGGTTAGTGACCCTGACTGCTAAGACTGAGGTCGTGGGTTCGATTCCCACCCAGGATAAATGTTTGTGTGATGAGCACAATCATTTGTTCTGTTTCTGGGTGTAATTTATCTATAATATGTATGTATTTAAAAATATTTAAGTATGTTTATCAGTTGTCTGGTTACCATAGTACAGGCTCTGCCTAGTTTGGGATCAGACAACGATGTGTTGGTTGTCCAAAGATATTTATTTATTTATTATTTATATTTATTATCTGTTCTGCGAGCAATGTGGCCTGCCCATTGTCACTTAAATTTTGCAATTCTTCGTGCTATGCCAGTTATGGTGGTTCGACTGCGAATCTCTTCAGTTCTTATTCGATGTCGTAGGGAAACTCTAAGCATAGCTCTCTCCATTGCCCTTTAGGTGAATTTTAGCTGTCTAATAAAGCCTATTGGGAGTAATAATTAAATATAACATATATGATTATTCTGGAGTAGGTAATTAAAAAACGATTGAAACCGGGAGCTTTAAAAAAAAATTCAAGACCGTAAATGTAGCCTTGACAGACCAACATCCAGATAAGGCTAGTGGTGGGAAACGATCTACAGTAAATTGTGGCGAATATGATGTTTCAGACTTGCGCATACCAGGGAAGGATAGCAGAAAACGAAGGAATGAGTGGAACCAGAATGCCAATGACGATAATGACCTGCTTATTAGGTTACAAAACACAATCCTCGTTGAAAGTAACAATTATTCTGCGCAAACAAAAGGCACATTACAAAAAAGATACATAAAATGCACGGATACAAAGTAACCAGTAGACACGTAATCAAGTAGGAAAAGTTTTACAGTTTGTCCACTATAGAGTAAATATGTTCCTTAGGTCTCGACCAAAGAAATACAAATAGATGTGCGTTACGACATCCGCAAATATCCATACTTCCATACTAATCCATACTTCCATACTAATATTATAAATGCAAAAGTAACTCTGTCTGTCTGTCGGTCTGTCTGTCTGTCTGTCTGTCTGTCTCGCTTTCCTGCTAAAACTACTGAACCGATTTAAATGAAATTTGGTACACAGATAGTTTAGAGCCTGCGAAAGGACATAGGCTACTGTTTATCCCGGTAGTACGTTCCCGCGGGATAATTTCCGACCTCCACGCGGGCGAAGCCGCTGGCAAAAGCTAGTTGTACATAATAACAACATGACTCTAAGCTCCTTCAGTCTATCTGGTTTTATGCCCTAAATTACTAACCAAATTAGGTGCGATACTAGTCTATCAACATCGGTCAATCCCTACATTTCCATACGATTTGCATCTAGTTGCCCCTTGAGGTGTTTCGATTGGCCACGGCTTGTGACAAGACAATAGTACTTAATGACACTAAAGATATTGCTGTATTGGTTTCAAACTTGGCTGGGACTCCCGGCTAAACGTTTACAGCTGCACGTGATGAGGTTAAGCTACGCTCTCTGCGTTTGGTTCGTAAATGGGTGACTATATTTACTTACCGAGACCTCGCCATGCCTCGGAATGTACGCCGGGTTGTTTGTCCCGGCTGTTACTTGTGATTTCTTTTACTATCTTTACGGGTAGACAGAGATTGGTTTGTATAATAGAAGTCAGGTAGGCAGTCTGTTGATAAATGATTTTATTTCTGTAAGTAGGTTTGTACAAACACTTTTACATGTCAATGATATTTTTTTAAACTAGATGAGTTCGGTATTTCCTAACTGACTACTCTGAGAAGAAAGGCCGAAACAAACTCAGAGGTCACAGTCTCTTTTAAAGTCCAGACATAATCTTGTTCACATTCTGTGAAGATCATGTAGATTGGTAACTGAAATGGTCTTTTGAAGAAAGAACCACACAGATTGAGTGGACCTGTCCAGTCAGTGCAAGCATTTGTCACTAATCGTTTAGCTCAACTCGGAACTTAAAGAGCCCAACGCTTTGACGAACAGTACCAAAGAAAGGACATTTGGGTAGGCCACAAAAATTACTCAAACTGCCAGATCATGATTACTGAGAAAGACAGAAAACAAAATAAAAAAAGACCCACATAGTCTTCACATTCAAAATAATTAAAACAATACGATACTTTACAAAGTAAATATTCATGTCATTGTATATATAAAAAAATTATCAAAGTCAGTGTGTATATAAAAAAAAAGAAACAGATATAATTTTGTTGGTCAGATCATTTGATGACCATGTAGATCGGTGATGATAGATGTATTCATGATGAACACTGCTATTCAGTTGCATCCGACCGCTAGTTACACTGGACGCCGATCCCAATATAATTGTGAGATTTTATTGGTTTCTAAATTATTAGTTCTAGGTCCTTTGCCCAGGAATCTCTGGATGGATTAGGAGTTTTTATAACACCGTGTTACTAAATATTCAATGTCTTGGTAGGATTAGTAGCAGTTTTGCTAGAATTCTGTTCTAAGCCAAGGTTGTCTACTACTTTAGTGGCAATGATTTGTTAACAAAGACAGTTTTTTTGCGAATTTTTCTCTTTCTGCTTCCTTCTTTTTAACAAGAGAGATGGAAATAATCTCGAATTAAAATGTGAATTAATGTTCAAATTCTAATTCGTGATTCTTTCCATCTCTTTTACTCATCATCTGTGTAGATTTTTCCAACTTTGTCGGTGTCGGTTTCCAGTCAAACAGGATGCAGCGGATAATGAGAATTAATACATAAATCGTAATGCCAGAGAAAAATCTTGAAAGTTTAAACAGCGTTCTGTAAATAGTACATTCTGTTAATTAACAATGCCTACCTAGCGTAATCTATCCAAAACTATCTTTACTTTGCTTGTTATTTCTAGTAACAATAACTCAATGTTTTGATGTAACATCAATACCAGGAAGGTGCACATATCTCCGTACCTGAACGTTGTTTGTTCCCCATACCATTCACGTATTAAGCAAGTCACCATGGCAACAGACACGGCCGAATAGATACTCTGCCAAACATGAGGATATTGTTTACATGAGGACCGCTTTGTTCCGATTTCCACACCGAAAGCAATGTGTCAAAGAACATTGGATACGTAAAATAATGATGGAGGAACTGGAACTGTTTCATAAACATTTATTGATAAGTTAGATCTAATAGTTAAATTTCTGATTTCACAGTTCATAGCTTTCTCTTGCCTGTTAATTTCTGTTTTATATTTGAATATCGGCTGTACACGTAGATTATATGTAAGCCAGCTTCTGCCTAAGACAGTCTTCGCGTGAAATTTCTGAGGGGAATTGGATTAGAAGGTACGCGGATTGCCCCTGTTGACAACCTTCTTGGTATGTTATCTTAGTTGTCTATTTTTTTTGATTTTGTTTCAAGTGATTTTGTCAGTTGTCTGCCCTTCACCGCATTGTATAGAATATTCCTACTTGCCTATTAGATTTATATTGCCATTACTTGGTTTTATTGCACCACACCCCATATAATCCCATACAGTCCATTCCTATCGTCAATATTTTGGTCCTTCGACGGTTTTATTTCATATACATTTTTGTCATTTTCACATCGGTAAGTACCATTTTTAGCATTACGACATGAACACGCGTAGTAAAACCAAAGCCTTGGCAATGTCATCTCATAGTATCGCCCGTCATTCACCAGTAGAACCTTCAACAACCACTCACGAGCCCGTAGCGTCAAGAGTTAGTGCCGGTGACGATGCGAACAGCATGCGCTCTGCGCAGACTAATTCTAGCGCTTCATCCACCACGCTGAAAGCACGCAAGGCCGCCGCGGAAGCCGCGTACAAGCGCCGCCAGTTCGAAAACATGAAAGCGCTCGCTGAGGCGCAGCAACAGGCCGTGCTACAGCAGCAGCTCGCGGAAGTGGAGGAGGCCGAGTACCGCGCGGAGATTGAACAAATTGAAGCGGAGGTTGAAGGTAAAAGTAGGCGAAGTACTACGAGTCAAAAACGAACGCAAGAATGGGTAAGAAGTATTTCTACAATTCAAGTAAACGAAGGAAATAAACCAAAAGAGGTCTCACAGCCTGCTCGTTTATCAATGAACCCTCAGGCTGCTGCTCCATTATCAGCAGCATACCTCGAAAATCAGGCAGGTTTCGTTCCCCAAGTGCCCGGGCTGGCCGCCACGGTGTTGCCACCCTCTTATATGGGCTTGGAGGAACAGCGCCACAATATACCTGTATGTAATAATGAGTTTTCTCCCTTGCTTTTACAAGCAGTCGCAGACACTGCCGCCGCAGCGAAGTCTTTGGCTGTCGCACAGAATAAAACACAAAAAACAAAAATAGAGCTTTTCGCATTTACTGGAAATGCGTCTCAGTGGCTTCAATTTAGAAAACTTTTTGACACTACTAAACTCTCATACACCCCCGCAGAGAATGTTGCGCGCTTACAAAGCGCGCTCCGTGGGGCCGCACGCGAGTCCGTCGCGTCGCTGCTCATTTCTGCAGAGGACCCGGAGGAGATCATGCGCGCCCTCGAGCGAAGCTTTGCGTGCCCTGAGATGATTGTCTTCGGTGAGGTACAGGTGTTGAAACAACTGCCACGGCTCGGTAATGACCTCAAAGAAATAGGTACCATTGCAAATAGAGTCAGAAATAGTCTTTCTATGATAAAATTACTCAATCATCGTGACTATTTACACTCACCAGAACTTTTTCACATTATACTAGGTAAATTAAACCCTATGATGAAAATGAGATGGTCTGACTATGCGTCAGAGGTATCAAACCCTCTGGTATCAAAATTAGAGGTTTTGTCCGAATTTTTAACTCGTGAACATGAGCGTTATATTAAGTTTGCTTTGTCTCCTGACTTAAGTCTTTCGCAAGCTACATATCAATCGCACGTGATTCAGTCTGTCAATAAACCATTAAAACGCGAGAACATTCATTCTGTGTCACACAATAAAATTAAAAGTAACGATAAAACAGAATGTGTTTATTGTAAAAAAAAACACAACGTTAAAAACTGCGACGAAATAAAATCCTTGGCAGTTGACGAAAGATGGCGTTGGTTACGTGAGAACAAGATTTGTTACAAATGTCTTAGGCGTGTTTCCCATCAATGGAAATCTTGCAAAGTAAATCCTTGTGGGGTCGACGGTTGTTCTTTTCGCCACCATCCTCTTTTACATGGTAGGCAGGATACGTTAACGTCATCGCCTGCATCCGAAAAGCAGTCGTTTAACAACACTGTGTGTGCAGCTGCGTCTCTTAGTGACGTTCCGTGCACGTCACCCTCATCAGCCGCCCCGCTCGCGCTCCAGCCAATGGAAGAAAAGGTAACGGTTTCTAATACAGGTATCCATGAACATTTCAAGATGTCATCACAAACCAATGCGTTTTTAAAAATAGTACCAGTTGTTGTGTCTGGTCCAGCTGGTGACTATGAAACATACGCTCTTCTTGACGACGGCAGTACAGCGACATTGATTGACTCAAACGTGGCTGCTCGTATAGGGTTATCAGGACCGCAAGAACTTATAACTATCAACGGTGTCGGTGGTTTACAGAAAAGTACAAACATTTCATATGTTAATTTTTACATACAGGGTAAACATGAAAATAACAAATACTTAGTTAGTCGTGCTAGGGCTATGCAAGCACTAAATTTAAGCACACAAACACTGTCCAACCAAATGGTTGAATCATACAACCATTTAAAAGACTTAGCTCATTTTCTAATTTATAGTGACGCTGTACCGACCGTGATTATCGGCGCTGAGCACTGGCATCTATCGATAACTCACGAGGTCCGCACTGGACGCCGCAATGAGCCTGTCGCTTGTCACACTTTGTTGGGTTGGACATTGTATGGAGTAGCTTCTAGTAAAACTAAACCAGTCGTATTTATTAACCACTGTCAGTTAGACCAAGCCGAACTATCGGAATACGAACATTTAGAACTTCTCATAAAAGAGCAGTACAAACTTGATTCACTTGGTATTTCCAAGCGTGAGACTCTTCATAGTAAGCAGGATTTGCGTGCTATTGAGATTTTAGACGCGACTACTACACGTTTGCCAACTGGTAGGTACGAAGTAGGACTCCCATGGCGAGATGACATTCAGTCTATTCCCGACAGCTATCCTCAAGCTCTCTCACGTTTCTTGAGTCTAGAGAAACGCATGCTCCGAGAACCAGAGTTTGCTGGTCCTTATAAACAGTTTATTGATAATATGCTTACTAAGGGATATGCGGAGGAGTGTGATCCTACCACTTACTATCGTAATTTTACTGGTCAAGAAAATCTTAATAATATAATCAGTCTCAATTCAGGGTGTTCTAAACAGACTGCGCCCTTTTCGACAACAAATCGTCCTGGAGCAGTTTCTAGTTCTAATTCTAGTACGAGGATTAGGTGGTACTTGCCACATTTTGGCGTGTATCACCCACAAAAGCGTAAGCTTCGGGTTGTTCACGATGCGGCTGCTACGAATCAAGGAGTGTCTTTGAATTCCTTGCTTCTCCAGGGGCCTGATCTATTAGAGAACTTATTAGGTATTCTTTTTAGATTCAGAGAGGGCCGTGTCGCAATGTCTGCTGACATTAAGGAAATGTTTCCTCAAATACGAATTCGAGAGCAGGAAAGGGACGCATTACGGTTTCTTTGGCGTGATGTTCAATACAAAAATACAAAGCCTATAAAAGAGTATCGTATGACTGCTGTTATCTTTGGAGCGTCGTCCAGTCCATTTACTGCTCTGTACATTAAAAACAAAAACGCCAGGTCTCATCAAGATTTGTATCCAGAAGCAGCCAACGCTAGTGTTTATAGTTGTTATATGGACGATTATCTTGATAGTGTGGACGACGTCACCAAGGCTGCGCAGCTGTCATCTGATATAGTCACTATCCATCGAAACGCCTGTTTCGAAATGCGTGGCTGGATCTCTAATAATCAGGAAGCGTTACGTCTTATTCCAAAAGAATTTCATGCCGCACAACCGACTGAAGTGAAACTTGGTAATAATTCCACTATTATAAATAATGTCTTAGGCGTTTCATGGGATCCTTTATCAGATACTATAGGTTTTAGGACCGGTTTAGAAAGTTGTAGGTTTCAAGGCTCTTTAAATAAGCGAAAAGCGTTGTCTCATCTTATGAAAATCTATGACCCGTTGGGATTACTTGGGCCAATCGTTGTTAAGGGCCGAATCCTGCTCCAGGAGGCCTGGAGAAAAAATATTGACTGGGACACACCATTTCCACCCTCAGAGGTTATGAGGTGGAGTGAATGGTTAGAAGAGCTCGTTGAAGTATCATTTTTTAGTATTCCACGCTGGTACGGTAATGAAAATGGTGAACCTTTATACAGGGAACTGCATGTGTTTGCTGATGCGAGCGAGCTTGCCTATGCCTGTGTTGCTTTTTGGCGTTTTACGTATGCTAACGGCATCGTCAAACTCGCCCTTATTGCCAGTAAGGCGAGAGTTTCGCCATTAAAACCAACATCAATTCCACGCTTAGAGCTGCAAGCTGCTTTGATTGCTTCTCGCCTTGCTGTCACAATCAAAGATTGTCACAAAAAGAAGCCCATGCGCACATATCTGTGGACGGATTCGAGAACCGTTCTTGGTTGGCTGAGGAGCGATGCACGAACATTCAAGCCGTTTGTGGCTCATAGAGTCGGGGAAATAACCGAAAATTCATGCGTTCAAGATTGGCGATGGGTCCCAACCGACTTGAATGTTGCTGACGATGCCACTCGTATAAAGCCTCTGCACCTGAATCCCAACCATCGATGGTTTTCGGGTCCTTCATTTCTTTTAGAGGCCCCAGAAGATTGGCCTATAGAACCAGCTGGCCAGCCTATGGCTCGGGAGGAGTGTAAACGTTCTCCTGTACTTTTGGTTGCTCATCTGGTTGCGACAGTAGATTTCAGTCGTTTCAGTGACTGGCTTCGTTTGCTCCGCGCTACTGCTCGCGTTTTGCAGGCTGCGGCCAAACTCCGTTCATTTTTGGACCGTACTAGACTCACTGTCCCTAACACCGATGTTAGAGACCGCCATTGTGCAAGTTTACCTGCGTCCACCACTCTATTATTGCCTTTGTCAGCTGAGTTAATGGAAGCCTGATATGTATGGGTATCGGGAAGAGAAACAACCGTCTTGCTTGCACACTAGTTTATTACTCAAAGATGGCGGGCGCCGCGCGCGCACCGTGCTGGCTACATACACATCACTCCTCCACACTTAGATTTTGAAACCTGGTGACAATTTATAATACTCTTAATATTAATTATAACGTAACGTAACAGAAGACACAACAAACAGTTAAAAGTATTTCTTATAATCTACTACCTTCCTATTGCGCTTTTGCCGCGAGTGTATAGGTGATGGTGTGCGCGGCACATCAACATTGCCCTGCCCAGCACTTTGAGATTGATTGCCCTCGGGCACAAGTATCTCGGGCTGCGCTACCGGTGACCGCGGTGGTACTAAAATGTCAGCGGCCCCTCCCTCACTCTCGACTGCCTCACAATCACCCCATTCTTCCCCATCACAATCATCTGCGACACATTCCGCATTTGGTGCGACTGGTGCGACATTCGTTTCGGTCGCCACAGGTGAACTTATAGACAATTGCTCGCTAGATACTGTTGGTAATAGTTCATTTTGGCTTGTACCTACTGTTCTGGAATTGTCATGAGATTGTTCTTGTTGTGGTACCTTATTATCTCTTATCTCTGTGTGCTGATTACTACCCGTGTACTTCAGTAACTGATCTACATGCCTTATACAGTGATGGTCTGAGTCTTTAATATAAATTTTGTACATTTTATTCCCTATTCTATGTTTTACTATGCCTAACTGCCAAGTTTCTTTCCGTGCGCTGTACCATCGGGTCCAAACAACATCGCCAGTTTTAAATTGTCTTTTCCCGGGCTCCACTGAAATATCATCGTGCGTAGGTTCGCTCGATGGTACTACTAAATCGAGACGAGATCGTAGATTTCTACCAAACATTAACTTTGCTGGCGTTTCCCCAGTGGTACAATGCACGGTGTTTCTATAATTAAACAAATAGCCTAATAACAATTCATTAATTTGATACAGTGGTAAATTATCTTTTAAAATACATTTTAGCATTTTTTTACAAGTTCTCACCGAATTTTCGGCTTGACCATTACTGGGCGGATGATAAATGGGCGAGGTCATGTATTTGATACCATTAGCGGAGCAGAATGTCTTGAACTCATTAGAATTTATCTTGACGTCATTATCTGATACCAACAAATTCGGTATACCAAACGTTGCAAAAATTTCCTTGAGTTTAATTATCAGAGCCTTAGTTGATGTACCATTATGCATGTGCAGACATTCTACCCATTTACTGAAAGAATCTACTACCACGAGATATACCCTCTGCCCTACCGTCATGTAATCTATGTGCACGCGCTGCCAGGCGGCGGCGGCGGCGGGCCAAGGCGCGGGGGGGTCGCGGGGGGGCGCGGGCCGCACGCTCGCGCACGTGCCACAGGACCCTATCCAACGCTCGATATCGCCATCGATGCCGGGCCACCACATCCTACTTCGCGCATTACTTTTCGTTTTAATTATACCTAAATGAGTGTCGTGTAATTCACGTAGCATTTTATCTCTTAATAAAGACGGAATAACTATTCTATGACCCCTAAACAGGCAACCTTTTTCGTACTGCAAATCGGTCTTACTCTGAAAATAAGGGTAAACAGACTTGCAAATTATTTTTCGCGGCCATCCTTTTTGCATGTACCTAATGACAGTTTGGATCACTGCATCGCTCTCCGTTGCCTGTTTTATTTCGCGTGTCGTAGTAGCGGGCGTCGCATTGTCCAAAAACTTGAGCGCGTAATAGGTATCTACACTATTATCGGTTTCTTCCGACTTGTCTGTGTTCTTTAAAGGCGCGCGAGAAAAATAATCTGCTACTAAATTATTATCACCGGATACGTAATGTACTACATAATTATAAGCCGATAGCGTAATAGCATATCTTTGTAGTCTTAGAGCTGTCGTTACCGGTATACCCGTCTTGTTACTAAAAATAGAAACCAAAGGCCTATGATCGGTTTTCAAAATGAATGGCTCACTGCGACCGTACAGATACTGGTGGAACCTTTTTACACCAAATATTATAGCGGTCGCCTCCTTTTGTATCTGACTATAGTTTCGCTCGCTAGCGGTAAGCGAGCGAGATGCATACGCGAGCGGTCGCTCGTGAGCGACGTCGTCGTGTCCGCGCTGCGAGAGCACGGCGCCGAGCCCGCTCGGCCCCGCGTCCACCGTGAGCACGAGCTGCGCCGTCGGCTCGAAGTGCGCCAGTACGCGTTCTGAGGCTAGTTCCCGGCGCACTGCCACCATAGCTTGCCGCTGCCTATCTCCCCACTCCCAGGGCACATCGCTCCGTAGAAGTTCGTGGAGAGGACTGAGTACTGACGAAGCGTTAGGAATAAAATTCCTATAATAATTAACAACACCTAAGAATCTTTTTACTTCGGTGACGTTGGTCGGTTCGGGGGCGTTTAATATTGCTTTGACTTTTTCTGGACTAGTCATTAGTCCCGCTTTACTAATCACATAGCCTAAGTAAAGTACACTTGGTTTAAAAAAATCGCACTTGTCTTTTTGAAGACGTAGACCGGCATCGCTTAATCTACTTAAAACTTCCGTTAGCCTTTTAATGTGTGAGTTTCTATCTGGACCCGTAATACATATGTCATCGAGCCAGACACTGACTCCGTCTATTCCAGCTAATAGTGTCTCCATGGACTTTTGAAAAATAGCGGGTGCGTTAGCAAGGCCGTAAACTAAACGCGTATATTTGTATAGACCTTTATGAGTATTTATTGCCGTTAGTTCCTGTGATGAGTCTTCGAATATAAATTGATTGTATGCATTTTTCAGATCAATTTTACTGTACATCTCGCCTCCTCCAATCTTAGCAAAAACCTCTTCTATCCTAGGTAAAGGGTATTTTTCAATTACAAGGTCTTTATTTAGTGTTACCGAAAAATCTCCCGCAATTCTAACTTGACCGTTTTCCTTTAACACCGGCACTATCGGTGTGGCGTATTGCGCGTGATTAATCGACACTAAAATACCTAAACCCACTAACCGCTCTTATTCTTGTTCGACCTTATCTCTTAAGGCAAAGGGTACAGTTCGTGGCTTAAAAAATTTAGGAACAGAGTTTTCTTTTAGTTGTAAGGTAACTTTAAATTTATTAAATGAACCCAACTCATCTCGCCACAGATCCGGATATCTCGCTAGTATTTCTAGTACATGATTATCGCTACTTACTAAAGAATTAATGTTAGTTGTTATTATCAAATTAAAAGCGGACATGAAATCCCTACCTAACAATGGAGGGCCTCCATTCTTAACTACGAAAACTTTAATATTACTTTGTATACAATTAAATTTTGCTTTAGTAATGAAATATCCCAGTGGAGAGATTTTATGTCCATTGTACAAGCACATTTTTACATTGCTATTCTGTAGTGGGTACTGCGAGAACTTTTTATAATACAAATGATCGGAAATAACAGTGCTACCCGATCCTGAATCTAGTTCCATTTTAATAAATTGATTACCTAAAACTAATTCGAATTCAATAGGCTTATCAGCTGCGTACCTTATATTAAAATTCTGGCACTCCTCACAACCCCTGTCCTGGGGCTGGTTATCCTTGCGTCCTTCATTTGTTTCAACATGATAAACACGCGTGTTCTTTGTACTGCTGCACACTTTTTTTAAATGTCCTTTTACACCGCACTTTTGACACGTATAACCTTTATAACGACACTTTTCACCACTATGATTTTTCATGCCGCAGACCTCGCAACGATCCGTATCGCGGCGGATTGCTGCCTCAGCACCACCTGCGCCACGTCCACGGCTAGCTTGACCCTGGAACTTCGCGCGGTATACTGGTTCCTCCTTGATGGAAATGGCTTCCGCATTGCTGCCTAACAAGGCCTTTGCCTCCTTGGCACACGCTGCCTGCTCCGCCATTTCGATAGCCCGCGACAACGTGAGCGTCGACGGGTTCTGCTCAAATAGCTTGTCGCGTTCTGGACCGGCAGTCAGGCCGAGGACGAAACGATCTCTCAAGTTCGTTTCTAGAGCGGTGCCGAAGTCGCAATAAGTTGCCAACCCCCTTAGTCGCGCCGCCCATTCTCCAACGGTTTCGCCTGTTGTTCTGCTGGCACTAAAAAATTTTGCCTTGTCCACAAATGAGCATTTTTTTGGTTTGAAATGGCTATCGAGTAATCCGACTAGGTCCTCATAGCTCAGCGTTTCCAACTCCTTTGGATACGCTAGGTTAAGCACTAGACGATATGTTTCTTCCGTCAGATGGCACAGTAATATTCCACTCTTTACATCGTTTTTAACGCCGTTAATCTTTAAGAATTGCGTTAATTTTCCTTTATATATTTGCCACTCATTAGTTTTGTGGTCAAATGAATTAAGATTTCCGAGGAACGCCGACATTTTAGCTATGCGTAGGTACTCGTTATACACCTCGTCGCCAATGATATGTATGGGTATCGGGAAGAGAAACAACCGTCTTGCTTGCACACTAGTTTATTACTCAAAGATGGCGGGCGCCGCGCGCGCACCGCGCTGGCTACATACACATCAAAGCCGCAGAAAGGCATATCCTACAACGCGTACAGGCAGAAGCGTTTGCCGAAGAAATTCAGTGCATCGATCGAGACGAAACGATACCCAAGTCTAGCCGCTTGTCAAAGCTTTCACCAATGATGGGAGAAGACGGTTTGTTAAGATTGGTCGGAAGAATTAGAGCCGTCGAAAATGTCAGCTCCGATGTGAAGCGCCCGATACTGTTAGATGGTCGCCACCATGTCGTCCGTTTGTTGGTGCAATATTTCCACCGCAGAGCTGGTCATGCCAATAATGAGATGGTAATTAATGAGTTGAGACAAAAATATTGGATTCTTCGAATTCGCAGCATCGTCCGGAGTGTAGCCAGCCAATGTTTGTTCTGCAAGATAAGGAAAACAAAGCCAATGAATCCAAAGACAGGAGATCTCCCGGCACAAAGGCTTGCTCACCATCGCCGTCCTTTTACATTTACGGGCTTGGATTATTTTGGCCCCATCTCTACTGCAATTGGCCGAAGAAGAGAAAAACGTTACGTTGCCCTTTTCACCTGTATGACTTCCAGAGCCATTCATTTGGAGCTGGTGCATTCCCTCTCTGCTGATTCTGCAATTATGACTTTGCGTCGCTTTGTTGCAAGAAGAGGAACTCCTGACACAATATATTCGGACAATGGCACGTGTTTTGTTGGTGCAAACCGAATTCTTCGTGATTTTTACCAACCTGAAGTCGAAAACTTTGCTGCCAATAGAGGAATAAAATGGAAGTTTATTCCTCCCGCCGCACCATTCTTTGGTGGATGTTGGGAGAGGTTGGTGCGCAGCGTGAAGGTGGCTCTAAATGCCACTTTGGAAGAACAAGCCCCCAAGGAAGAGGTCCTTATAACTCTCTTGTTAGAAGCCGAAGCGATTGTCAACTCTAGACCTCTGAGTCACGTTTCGGTTTGTCACGAGGACCAAGAAACATTAACTCCATTTCATTTTTTGCTCGGCACGTCATCTAATCAAGTTCTACCTTCGACTCTAGACGACCGGGATTTATTAAGAAGAGCGGACTGGCGAAAAGCTTTAAGATTGGCTGATCATTTTTGGCATCGCTGGGTCAGAGAGATTCTGCCCACTATGCAACCACGGCAGGTCGGGGACAGCAGAGAACCAGCTTTGAAAATTGGTGACATTGTATTCATCGTGGATGAGAACATGCCGAGAGGAACTTGGCCACGAGGCCGTGTTTCCGGAACTTTTCCCGGCAAAGATGGAGTAATTAGAGTGGTGGACGTAGCTACCTCAGGTGGCATACTTCGTCGGCCCACCAAGAGGATTGTCAAGATTTCCACATAGGAGACCCATTGCATTATTTTGTGCACTATCATGCACAAGGCGGTGGAATGTTGACAACCTTCTTGGTATGTTATCTTAGTTGTCTATTTTTGATTTTGTTTCAAGTGATTTTGTCAGTTGTCTTCCCTTCAACACATTGTATAGAATATTCCTACTTGCTTATTAGATTTATATTGCCATTACTTGGTTTTATTGCACCACACCTCATATAATCCCATACAGTCCATTCCTATCGTCAACAGCCCCTATATACAAATCCACCAACATTACCTCTTTATAATGTTAGTATTGATCTGTTTTAAGTCATTACCTTAAAATATAAAAAAAAATATTAGGTTTTAATATTGGAATATCCTTATCCGTACATAGTATAAAACAAAGTCGTTCATTTTGTGTTTGTACGTTTCGATCTTTTAAACTATGTAACGGATTTTAAAGGCAGTTGTCATTAACGTACTGAGTGATTGAATAGGAAGATTTATATGTATGAAACGTGGGCAAAGCCTCTGGCAAAAGTTAGTGAAATTATAAAAATAATAGTAGCCCACCGGTATCGCGAACAGGACCAAGCGCCCTTAGCTTGGACCTCAGAGAGGAATCTCTTAACAATGCGATAGATTACAATTATATTTTTGGTTTGATAAAGGCGTTATTTTCTTATATATTCGGAAAATGAGTGACAACTTCCTGTACACGTGTGGGTTAGTAGTTCTTACTCCTAACTCAGGCAAGTAAACAATCTTCTCGCTTCTGGTTTTAGTTTATGAGCTCTTTTATAAAACTACTAGCTGACCCAGCGAACTTCGTACCGCCTCAGAATCAATAAATGTTGTGTTAACTTATCAGATCCCACCAACACAAAGCAAAGAGCACCAAGTACCCATGTTAGACCAAGTTATGACAAACTGGTACTTTGAAGGCATAAAGCGTTTTCTAGCTACCACACACCCATGATTGGTGAGCTCTTACCAAATTATGCCAACCTAGTACTTCCAAGACATAAAACGTTTTCTAGCTACCACACACCCATGTTAGGTGAGCTCCTACCAAGTTATGCCAACCTGGTACTTCGAAGACATAAAGCATTTTCTAGCTACCACACACCCATGTTAGGTGAGCTCCTACCAAGTTATGCCAACCTGGTACTTCGAAGACATAAAGCGTTTTCAAGCTACCACACACCCATGTTAGGTGAGCTCCTACTAAGTTATGACAACAGCCTGGTACTTCGAAGACAAAAGGTGTTTTCTAGCTACCACACACCCATTTTAGATGAGCTCCTACTAAGTTATGACCACCTGGTACTTCGAAGGCAAAAGGCCTTTCTTTATATTGTGTTTATTGATTAATAAGGAACTTTTTTGGATGATTTTTAACACCTTGGGTCCGAAAAACCCAAATTACTTACGGACCCCTATTTTTTCTAAAATAAAATATAGCCCATGTTACTCGCAGATAATGTAGATTTCTAATGGTGAAAGAATTTTTATAATATTAGTGTAGATTACAATCACCATGACAACATTTTTTGGTCCTGATGGTGGAAAATTAATTTACCTGAACACTGATTTCAGTTTCCAACATACAGTAATTGAGTTCTTAGAACGATAAAATGTAACTGAATATTTGAAATTTAGCTTGGTTCACCTCTCGCTTTATTAACCAGTATGAGTTTTCTTTACACCCAAAATTAATAAGGTAGGTAAGTGAAAAAACAAATGGTTCAATGGTGATGGTAATTCGGGGAAGGTATTGTAATTGTAATAAAACTAATAACGTTATTTATTTCAAACACATACTGCTTTTCGATGTCAGCCATTATTTAGAACAAAAATATTTTCATTTTGGAAACTTGCTTTAGATTTAAAACTAAATGGTTTCCTACTAAATCAAAAGTGTTTGGTAGTTTAAATATTGAAACTTGCTTCTGATTTAGAATTAATTCGTTTCGTATTAGCATAAAAGTGTATGGTAACATAAAACACGCCAATGTTAAACATAGCTGTAAAATCAACCTTCAAAATAGCTTAACGGTTAACTTAACCATTCATACAAAACACACAATGTACAAGAAACACATGGAAACTTGAGTTTTGGGGCACTCGGAAAACTTCCCCAGACGTAGTTGGGTCATACTCAGAAAAAGTGTACATTTGGTATCTTTTCTTTTTTTTTTTTTTTCAGGATTGGAAATCATCAAATGACTTCTCCCGCTCTGGGCGGAGCGGGAGGGCGTGTCAGACTTTTACTGACTAAAACCCACCCGTGTTCCATCAGTTGCCCATGTGCCAGGGTCACGGTATCTCTTCGAACAATCACGCGACCCCGGCATGGTATCTTTTCTTGTCCCGCTACTTCATAATTATGTAAATATCATATATTGTGATATTTTCTCTTTTTTCCCGCCTTTTTGATATATTCGTCTATAAATACGAAGAGTTTTCTAGTATTTGAGCTTTAATTTTCATTAAAAGAGTATATTTTTTCAATGTCAAAGCATTGTTCAAAATCAAAAAAAAATCAAAAGTCATTTATTCAAACTAGGCTGAGAGTCAGCACTTTTTGAACGTCAAAGTTACAAAAGACAGTCCCCCCAAAACGCCCACCCTTCGACACTTCCTAGTGCTGTAGCTGTGCTGTAGTTGTTAAAAGTCTCCCCATACATTTTTTAGTGTCCCAATGACCATTTCACATTTTCAGAGATAAATTGTTACGAATATACATCGCTTTATTAATTATTGACAGTAGTTATATTATTCTTGATGAATCAATTAACTAGGTAGGACCAATTTTATCCGTAAATCATTCACAGATTTTTTTATTTAATTAAACAAATTTTGTCCCAAAATTATGACGTTTCATTACTGAGGGTTAGTAATACGCAATAAAATTATAAACGCAATTATTTAAACTGGTAGAAACTATTTTTTCCCATTCTGGCATCAATATTAGTTACGTTAAAATCACTGTCGCGACAGCCACTATGTTTTCGCCGTAGTTGTGAAGTCAAGACATGCATCAAGTGAATATTATCAAAAAAAACCTCAGGGTGATAGACGACTAGTATTGTGATAAGTTAATATATATTTTGTTCACTTACGGTTTTCTTTTCTTATTTTTTGTATTATTTTAACGAATACGCTCAATGCTTGCGTTTTAAACACGTGGTTTACATAAAAATATTTTTAGAGTTTATAATTTCTCATATTTCATGCTCATTTTCGTTATAGTGCGTTACGCTACGAAACAGAAAATGTTATGCTTAGTACACATCATCAAAAAGTACGTAATTATAGTCACGGGTACGTAAGTTGGCGAATGTTTTTGTAGTGAGAGTGGAAATATACCAACATATATACCTACAAAGTTATTCATAGGTATATCAGTGTAGTGATCACAAATACTTAAGTTTTCTGTCTTTACCTTTACTTTAAAAACAAAATAACAAATACAATAATAAATAGTTTGTAACACAAGTCAAAAAACTTATATGCGTTTCAGTAAAATACCATGGCTCCTGTGTCAAATGCCGAAAGACAAAGAAGATAGCAGCCATCGACACCTTCTGAATTTGAAATTCTTTCCGAGTCTCTCAGCTCAGTATACGGAGATTCGATACCCACTTGATAGCCTCATTTTCCGCAATTTTCCGGCCGACCGCAAATATTATTTGACCACATCCGAATCCGATCACACACACATCCATAGTTCGTAAATTAAAATCACAATTGTATACCAAAATAAAACATACAGTTAAAAAGCTGAAATAAAAGAGTTTTTTTTTTATTAATTTTGAGGGTAGATGTAAGTTATGTTCGTTCTGGGTACTACAGTCCCCCGTTGGTGATCTACTCGATACATAAGGAAAAAGCATTTATAAAAAAATGATTTGTTACTAAGTTTGTTTTAATCATTCTAAATAAGTCTGAGAAGCCAAATATAATCACTTGTTTTATTTATTTGAATCCATGTGTACTATACCTTATTACATCAGTTTCGTGACGGAGACTTTCAGTACCGTTACCTATGAGTTTAGTTACAAAATTAAAATGTACTCTTTTTCTGAGTATGACCCAGTTCTATTCTTTCTATTCCCGCCATATTATGTTCAGTCCATACGAATAAATTGACATTCGAGGAACCGTGAAGATAATTATTTCTGAAGACGAACATTCATTATAAAAGATAAATTGCCCGGATAACGTTGTGATTGTTCGTTTGTTGTTATTTGATTTGATTGTTGTTATTTTTACGATGGGTAGGTTTTCTTTGAGTTTTCTGTAGAAACCAATGTTTTGGATTGGCAGGAGTCGCTGTCTTAGATGTTAAAAGGTAATGAACTATTAAACAAGTTATTATGAATGTCCCTGTTTGATTCATAAATTCAAAGCTCCCAGCTCTTGTAGAATAATTTCTATGTAAACTTCACGGAAATTATTCTACGAGAATTGGGTCGCGCCTGTCTGAAGAAACCTCAACTAATGACCATCTCCTGCTTCGCACTATTTTAAGGACTTGACAAAACATTAATATCTTTACATAGTATAAAACAAAGTCGATTCCTGCGCCGACAGTCGAACAATCCGAAAAAAATCAATAGAATACCAAATGACATTAAAGATTTAAACTTTACACAATTTAAATGGAGACTAAATATTATTTTACTTGAATAATGCTACCATTGACGAGTTCCTTCTTGACAAAATGTAGTGAATTAAATGATAAATTATTTGTTTATGCTTGAAAATTCAATAACTTGACATTGTAATTGTGTTCTGAATATTTATTCTTAAAATTAGTTGTAGGCTAAATATAACAGTAATTTTATATATTAAATTACTGTTATATTTAAAATCGAATTAACATTTACTATCATATATTTAGGATAGTAAATGTTAATTTGTATGTAATATCGATTTTAAATTTTTATAATTTAAAATAGTGTATGCTAACGGGTACTTTTTTGAGCTCATCTAACCCAACTATTAAAACTACTGTATAACCAAAAATCACACTAAAAATACTTTTGACTTTGCATCTGTACGCTTAGATCTATTAAATTATGCAATTTAAATGCGATTTTATCAATTGGCACAATGATTCAAGAGTATAATACGCAGGCGAAGACGCTGGCAAAAGCTAGTTTCTTTATTATTGTCTGGTAAGAAGAACAACGCGGTCACATATACAGACACGAAAAGTAAAAGCTAATGGACCCCTCTATTATAAATTAAGAGCTTATTTACCTAATTGATAGACACTTGCTAATGAGCAAAAATTGATTTTTAAGAAGATTTCAGTGAAAAAATGTCGAAATCTAGGTGTACTAGATCCCTATAGGTACAACTCTGCCTAACCGTTTGGAAAATACAACAGTGATGTTATGTAAAGCTGTGTTTCAGTGAATAACATAACTTACAGAAAGAAGTTTAGTAAAATGTCAATAATTTTATTGAATTATTTTTTTAAATATACAAAACATCTTTTAGTGTACATTGCCATAAGAACCAAACGTGTATGCCAAATTTCAGCCCGATAGCTTCCGTTGAAGTGGCTGAAATATTCTAAAACATACAAGTAAAACAAAGTAATGTAATACGCACATAGCTGCAATTTTGCTAACCGAAAAAGAAACTCCGGAATATCCAAAAAAATCATAAAAAACAACCCGGTTACGGAAAACCTTTAACAATGAATAGGGCCACACGTCCCCTAAAATGGCATCGCTTAACCGTGCGTCCCTAACATCAAAGCTCAAGCCACATAACCGTAGCGAAAAACTTCCAGAAGGATTGCCGTTAACAATAAAAAACTTATAGGGTAACTTTAAGGGGTAACTTTTGGAAATCCCGTTCACTTCGCCCCCCTTTCACAAAGTTGCAAAGTTGCCTCAATTAAATAGATGACTTTCTAAAATAAATCGAGTTTTCTAAGCCCTTACCCGGAGTGACGTCAAGTAGTAAATTTTATTAGCGCGGGAGAAAATGATTAATTGATTTTCTGTGTCGAGGCGCACCGTGTCACGGGTGACAAACAGAATTTATACAGGCTGATGTGAAAGTTATGTAGTTAATGTTTGTTGTAGTTGTAGTGACTTGGTTTGTTCTCTTTTAATGTGGATATAAAAGATGTCTGAATCCTTTGGTATGTAGTAAAATTGAATTTTTATAATTAATTAGTCTATTTTAGTTATTTTCATAGCATAATGTCCTACGGCATTCTGCTGTGGGGCAAAGCCGCGGACATTCAAAATATTTTTGTTCTTCAAAAACGAGCTGTTCGAGCGATTTACCAACTAGGTGCTAGAGTTTCTCTGAGAGATTTGTTTAAAGATATTGGTATTCTTACGGTGGCATCACAATTCATCTTCGCCAACATCTTATATATTAGGCAAAATATACACCTGTACACTAAAAACAGTGATATTCATAATATTAATACTAGAAATAAGGACAAACTACGTGCTCCCTTTCACCGGCTTCATAAGGTTCATAATTCTTTTGTTGGTCTTGGTATTACCTTTTATAACAAGCTTCCCTCTGCTTTACTAGATTTGCAGTTTAATGAGTTTAAAGCTAAAGTAAAATCCAACCTTTGTTCAAAGGCATACTATTCTATCAACGACTACTTAAACGATAAGAATAGTTGGTCGCTGTGATTAACTCAAGACAAACTCAAGACAATGTTTATGTTCTTTCAATCCAGAATTAGCTTTCCTACTGACAGTTTATATGGGTAATTCATATAATTGTTTTTTATTTATTTTTTTATTTAACAGATTTTGTTAATTTATTTATTTATTTTTATTTTCTTTTAATTTCATTTATTGTGGACATAATCTACTCATTACAATGATTTTAAATGAGTTGTATTGCAACATGTAGTTAGCTAGCGACCTCGTCAGCTGTTCATAATATTCTTGCCTGACAAACCGGCAGCAAGTTCGTCATGCTCCCTTAGATGTCACTGCTTGCGGTAGCGTTGGGGGTCGGGTTACCACCTTCCCTCAAATATGGCGAGGGGGGTAATGGCTGACCTTTGCGTTATGCTCGTGAACGGGTGCTGCTTGTGGTGACTGGTCGTCTTGCTGACCATGGTTTTTGTTATTGTTATTTGTATTAACTGTTATTTTATTCTACTCCGGAGGTGCTAGTTTAACTATTGTAACTTCAACTTAGCTATATGCATCAACATATGAATCATTTTGCATCGTTGAACATGTAAGCGGGCACGCCTTTTATGCCTGGAGGCTTTATTTAGTTTTTAAGTTTTGTTTACGTTTTTGTTTCATTATTTCAGCTTGACTTTAGTATTCAATTTTTTTTTTGTTGGTATATTAGCGTGTGCTCGCTGTCATATGGCGAATAATGTATGTTTTGTTTTATAATATTAATTACTTACACAATATTGTATAGAATCAAGTTCTTCTAACTTAACAGACAGCTGTGCTGCTGGGGAGTTTGTTCCGCCACTTCTTCTTCCCAGCTACAGCACTAGGAAGTGTCGAAGTGTGGGCGTTTTGGGGGGACTGTCTTTTGTAACTTTGACGTTCAAAAAGTGCTGACTCTCAGCCTAGTTTGAATAAATGACTTTTGATTTTGATTTTAAATTAATTGTTCGATTTTGCTATCCCCATTTTATATATCTGTAACTACTTATGCCCGCGTTTTCGTTGACGTGAAAAACTTGTATTGTATAAATGAAAAACTCCGCCATGAGAGAGGAAGATACTTTTTTAACGTTTGAAGTTTTTTTTTGCGCAGGACTCTTATTCGTTTCTATTCTCTCATTACCATCGTCTCTTCCATCTCCCAATAAAAGTACCGACAAAATCAGTTTAGCTGTTTAGGAGATTAGCCGGCACGAAGAAACAGACAAAATTAAGAAAGTACGTTTTATAGTTAGTATATACTTTCATTTGCTTGCAGTAGAAAGCTAATGTTTTGAAATTCTCTCACGTAGGTTTACAGTACATAATAAAGAGTATTATACTATCTTTCTATCTATTTCAAATTCTATGCTATTATTTTTGTGTCCTATTGTGTATAGTGAGTAAGTTTCGTGAATAAACATCGTTAATTAAACACACGACCCGTTTTAGAAATATTTTTCCTTGTAAAATTAATAACTTTAATAAGTCTTCAAGTGAAAATTAAGAACATTGCAGTTAAAAGGTTTCATTTAAGTAAACTACAAAGATAAACGAAAGCGTAGCTAAAGAAAATAATTCTAGATAGTAAAACTATAATAAACTTTGTAGTTTAAAATTCCCAGTATTCTTCATTTTTACATATACATTTTTTTTACAAAATAAAAAATTGTAAGCTTATATTTCCAAACAAATTAAATTACTTTGTCTGAAATTTGTGAGCTCTGTGCAAATTAAGCTTGGTGAATGATATCAACCTGTATACAAAGGTAAACAAACAGTATTGAGTCATTCTTAATGAGAATATTCGGAATGAACTGAAGCAGAAGTAGGTACCCACTCTGCATTCAAAGACGAGTAACGACGATTGATAAATCCTGTTTTACTTTTTAAAGCTTCCACAAACAGGCGCGACGCAAGTACGACACTTGCGTCGCGCCTGTTTGTGGAAGCTAGGAGAACAGTTTCTATATAAACTTCATTGAAATTGTTCAACAAGAGTCGCGTCGTGCCTGTCTGAACAAGCCTTTATACCTACTTCCATTCACTTCCCTAGAATTTTATATAAGCGGGAACAAGATGAGAGTGCTGATGGCCCAGTGGTAACGGCCTCCTTCGACGAGTACTTTGTGTAAATGATTAAATCACCACTCTTCTCAAAACGGTGACGGAACACATCGTAAGGAAATCAGTATTTCTAAGAACCAAATTATCTAAGTCATGTGACATCTACCAACCCGCACTGGTCTCCAGTGGTGGATTACGGTTCGTTCCTTCTCGCAGAGAGGAGGCCTGTTTCCCAGCAGTGAGAACAAAATAAGCTGACTGTATACGCAGTCAGCTGATTTATTAATTTTCCAGCAGCTTGTTCGTATGAACAAGCTGCTGGAAAATTGATAAATATTAATAAGAAAAATTTAATAAATCCCAAAACAAAAGGTACAATTCTTATTAACCGTACATACCCAATTTGCTTAATCTTAAGTCCCAAATAACTGTCAGATATTTCATTCTATAATGAGGAGACTGCAGAGATAAAGCATTCTTTGAAAATTAGCAGCATTAACAAAGTGTCCATCAATCAAAATAAGGCTGACTGTGATAAGTACAAGAGGGAAATTCATGAAGAGAAGAATAGAAACCGCTATGTAATGATAATATTATGGCATCATTCAATGTTATTTTTATTTATTTTTATTAAAATAATAATATAAAGATATAATTTTATAAAAGAATTATAGGGCATCAAAAAATTCGTCTGCGATGTCAACGGGAAAACTGCACAAAAAGTTTTTCAGTGATTTTGGTATCATTTCTGGTAAAACACGTGGTAGAGAAAAATTTTCATTACAGGATTCTTAGTTTTTTGCACAAAAGATATAATATTGCAGATTCTTTTGGTGGCAAAGATCGTAGAATTCATCGAACTACCTATGAATAATCGTTTTACGACAACAATTCACATTGTAATCAGTGGTTAACCAAATTTTCAACTACCGACATAGCTATGAATTGTTCCAATAATAATTTTAGTTTGTAACATTCGTTGCGGTTTAAAACCATGTACACAACAAAGCAAAGATAAATTATGTTTCTCAAGTGATACGTTTCCGAAAATAGATTTAAAACCATTAACAATTACACAGTAATCCACTCCCCTAAGCCAATCTTAAGATTTACGGAGAGAAAACCAAATCACAAGCGTCTTGATTTTACATTCATTTTCCAGTTCGTTACGGGCCACAAATAATGTTAATTTCTTAATAAGGCTTAGAACCTGACACCTAGTCTTAATATGAAATATCGTGTGACTGCGTACCTAACTGGGTTTTGGAGGTCAGATTGGAAGTCGCTTCATGTAAAATTACAGATATTTAGCTACATTCCATTAGACTGGAAAGTTGGGATAAGGCTAAGGATTTCTTGTTTAAAATTGTTTTTACTCGTGGGAACAACTATGGAAAATTATTTGAAAAAACCAAAACCGAAAGAAGTGGAAGGGAGCGATGCGGGGTCGGAGTCCGACGCCGCGTCGAGCGCGAAGGGCTCGCTTGCGAGCTCGGAGCGAGGAGTGGCGGGCGCTGCTGGTGGGAACCGCAAGGTCTCCCAGAAGCGCCCTAAATCAGGGGCAGGACAGGAGTCCTCCTCCGACGGCGGGCTGAGCTCGGCCCGTCGAAAAATATCGAGGCGTGGTGGGCTCCAGGATAGGGGCACCGGCCGAGGACTCCCGACCAAGGAGGCCGGCGCGCCGAGCCGTGCAGGCCCAGCCGAGCTCACCCAAGGAGGGCAGAGGCTCGCCACGGAGGGGCATCCCTCTGGAGGGACCAGTAGTAGGGCCCCCTCAGAGTCCTCCGGTGGCGAGTCGGACGCTGCCGCTTACTCCGAGGAGATGGGCAGGTTCGCGGAGGTCGTGGCCACGTCCATCAAGGCGGCGACCTTAAAGAGGCTGCAGAGGTCGAAAGACAAAGCCATATCTGCTGCCACGAAAACCATCGTGGCGGCAGCGAAGGCCTTTCGTTCTGGGCCTCCGGTGGTGGATGGGGTGGCAGAACTGCGGGCGGAAGTCGCCCGCGTGACTGCTGCCATGGAGCTCCTCCGAAAGGAGAATGAGGAGCTCCGAGCGGACCTGGCCGGTCTCCGAGGAGCCGCTCCCCAGGAGGCATCGCAGGAGGAAGTGCGGCATGGGCAGGGCGGGCTCCTGCCCATCGAGAACCAGGTGCTGACCCTGGTGCGGAAGGAGCTCGCTGGCTTCCAGAGCAGGTTTTCTGCTCTGGAGGCCGTGGTCCTGCGCCCCCCGCTGGCGGCAAGCTGGCCGGTTCCGGGCCGGCCTGGGGCGGCTTCGGGTCAGCCGACTGCGGCCTCGGGCCAGCCGAAGGGAGCCTCGGCCCAGCCGAAGGGAGCCTCGGCCCAGCCGAAGGCAGCCTCGGGCCAGCCGAAGGTGGTGGCGTACGCCGCCGCCGCGTCTGCCCCAGCCAAAGGGCCGGGGCAGACCAAAGGCCGGCCCAAGCAGGCACCTGCGAGGGCCCCCCCAGTGCAGGTGGCGAGAGAGCCACTACCGCCTCCCCGTCCTTCGGAATCTCCCCCCGCCAACGCCGAATGGCAAGTGGTTGGGGCGAAGAAGAAGGCGGGCAAGGCTGCAAGGGCAGCAAAAAATAAGGCAAGGCAGCAGCGGCGCAAGAGGCAGCGCGTCGCGGCTACGCTCCGCGCCCCGAAATCCGCTGCTGTAGTTATTACGCTACAGCCGGAAGCGGAGAAGAAGGGCGTGACGTACTGTGACGTGCTTGCCAAAGCAAAGACGGCGGTGAACCTCCAGGAGCTCGGGATCTCCAACGGCCTCCGGTTAAGGGTCACTTTGACCGGGGCCCGGATGCTGGAGGTCCCGGGCGCGGACAGCGGCCCAACCGCTGACGCTCTGGCTGAAAAGCTCAGGGCGTCGCTAGACGCGGAAGAGGCCCGAGTATCCAGGCCCACCAAGTGCGCTGACCTGCGCATCATGGGCCTGGATGACTGTGCGACGGAGGCAGAGGTGATTGCCGCCATCGTCAGGACGGGGGAATGCTCTGCCGAGCAGGTGAGAGCAGGCACCATCCGTCCTGACAGCACGGGGATGGGAACCGTTACGGTCAGCTGCCCCGTGTCGGCGGCTAAAAAGATCACCGCGGAGGGCCGAAGGCTCCTGGTGGGCTGGGTTTCGGCGCAGGTCAAACTGCTGGAGCCCAGACCTCTGAGGTGCTTCCGATGCCAGACAGGGCACCACGTATACGTGAAATGCACCTCAGAGGTGGACCGCAGCGGTCATTGCTTCCGTTGCGGTCAGCCCGGTCACAAGGCCGGCTCTTGCAATGCCACGCCGCACTGCTATGCATGTGCGGCGGCTGGCAAGCCGGCCGAACACCGGGCTGGGAGCAAGGCCTGTGCTTCATCCGCCAAGGCCAGGGGCAAGGGCAAGCCCTCCGCCACCGCTGTCACCGCTGTCGCCGCTGCCGCCTCGACCACTGCTGTCGTGGCCGGCACCGCCACGGCAGGGCCCTCACAGGGGGCTCAGGAGGGGGCTGAAATGGAGTGCCAATAATAGGTTCTCCATTGCGCCTCCTCCAGGCGAACATCAACCACTGCGCCTCTGCTCAGGATCTTTTGCTCCAGAGCATGGCGCAGTGGTCGATTAACATCGCCGTGGTCGCTGAGCCGTACTTTGTCCCGCCCAGGGATGACTGGGTGGAGGACCTGAGCGGCTCAGTGACCCTCATTTCGTCGGCCGCCGCCGGAACCCCGACCCTCGAGGCCGTCAAGAGGGGACGGGGTTGCGTAGCAGCACGGTTCGGGGAGATTGTAGTTGTGGGAGTATACTTCTCCCCGAGCCGAACTCTCGCCGAGTTCCACAACTCCCTTGCGGAGTTGAGAGTCGTCGTCGTCGGGTTCCGTCCCCTTCCCGTGCTCGTACTCGGGGACTTCAACGCCAAGAATTTGGCTTGGGGTTCCCGGTATACGGACACACGGGGCAGGATGGTGGAGGACTGGGCTCTGGAGACAGGCCTGGTCGTCCTAAATCGGGTTCTGTACCTACGTGTGTACGGATGCGGGGCGACTCAGTGGTGGACATTTCGTTCGCCAGCCCCGCTCTGTCACCGCAGGTTATTGATTGGCGCGTCATGGAGGGGGTGGAGACGTATTCCGACCATCGGTACATCCGATTTGACGTCTCCGCCCAGACCTCGAGCGCGCCGATCCGGCAGACCCCGAGTGGTCCGCGGTGGGCGCTGAAGAAGCTGGACCGGGAGCTTCTCCTGGAAGCCTCGATCGTGCAGGCCTGGGTGTCACCACCGGACAGGCCTGTTGACACCAACGACGAGGCCGAGTGGTTCCGGGAGGCCATGTCCGAGATCTGTGACGTGGCTATGCCTCGAGTCCAGCCAGGACGGGCTTGGCGCCAGGTGTACTGGTGGTCGCCGCAGCTGACGGCGTTGCGCGAAGCGTGCGTTGCGGCACGACGCCGGTACACCAGGCACCGCAGGCTCCGTATCCGACCTCCGGATACGGAAGCCATTCAGGCGGAGCTATACGAGGGGTACAGAGCGGCGAAGACCGCCCTCCAAGAGGAGATCCTGCGGGCCAGAGGACTGGCCCACAAGGAGTCGCTGGAGACTCTGAACAGGGACCCATGGGGACGGCCCTACAAGGCCGTCCGGGAGAAACTCCGCCCATGGGCTCCTCCGCTGACTCAGAGTCTCCGGCCCCAACTCGTGGAGGGCGTGGTGAGCGCTCTGTTCCCTTCTCGAGGGGAACATAGTCCCCCACCCATGGCTCCGCCTACTGCGGTGCCCGATGCTGCGGACCACACCACCGATGACGACGACAACGCTCCAGAAGTGACCGGGGTAGAGTTGAGAGTGGCGGTACGTCGGCTAAATGCCAAAAATACCGCCCCAGGACCCGACGGCTTGCCTGGCAAAGCATGGGTCCTGGCCTCAGAGGCTCTCGGGCCTCGACTCAGGGGGCTCCTTAGCGCATGCTTGGAGAGGGGCCAGTTCCCACTTCGTTGGAAGACGGGGAAACTGGTCCTCATTAAGAAGCCTGGGCGCCCAGCGGACTCTCCGTCCGCTTACCGGCCCATCGTGCTGCTCGACGAGGTGGGCAAGCTCTTTGAAAGAGTGATTGCAGACCGCCTCGTCGGGTGGCTGGTGCGGGAGGGGCCGGACTTGTCGGACGGCCAGTACGGCTTCCGCAAGGGGCGCTCTACGGTGGACGCCATCATGCGCGTGCGAGCCCTCACGACGGGGGATGCAGTGGCCCGGGGTGGGGTCGTCTTGGCGGTGTCTCTAGACATCGCCAATGCCTTCAACACCCTACCCTGGAGTTGCATTAGGGAGGCACTTCGGTATCACCGGATGCCGACCTACCTCTGTCGCGTGGTCGAGGCCTATCTCACGGATAGGGCCGTAATCTACCCCGGTCACCAGGGAGAGTGGAACCGGCGAGAGATGTCGTGCGGTGTCCCACAGGGATCGGTCCTGGGGCCGCATCTGTGGGACATCGGTTACGACTGGGTGCTGCGCGCCGACCTCCCTAGCGGCGTCAGCGTGGTTTGCTACGCTGACGACACGCTGGTCCTTGCGCAGGGGAGGTCGTACGAGACGGCGGCCGACATAATGACACGCGGGGTTGCGATAATCGTCGATAGGATCCGGCAATTGGGACTCGAGGTGGCCTTGCACAAGTCCGAGGCCATGGGTTTTCATGGTCCTCGGAACGCGCCACCTGCGGGTTCCCAACTCACGGTAGGAGGGGTTCACATCGGCGTCGAGTCGACGATGAAGTACTTGGGACTTGTCCTCGACAGCCGGTGGAACTTCGTCGAACATTTCCGACGTTTGGCTCCCAGACTGGAGCGGGCTGGGGCTGCCTTAAAGCGGCTCCTGCCCAATCTGGGGGGTCCAAACGCCTCCTGCCGGAGGCTCTACACGGGGGTCGTGCGGTCCATGGCCCTCTACGGGGCACCGGTGTGGGCGCCCTCATTGAGGCTGCGCCCAGCGCGCCGGTTGAGTGCGGCCCAGAGGGTCATGGCTATCCGGTTAATCCGAGGATACCGCACGATCTCGTGCGAGGCGGCGAGCCTCCTTGCCGGAGTGCCGCCATGGGATCTGGAGGCAAAGGTCCTCGCGCACATGTGGGAGTGGCGCGAGGAGGCGAAGCGCCGGGGCGAAACTCCGATGCCGCGACAAATCGCGGCTCGGCGGACAGAGCTCCGGTGTGATCTCATGGCGACATGGCGGGTACGATTGTCGCAACCCAGCGCAGGGCACGCCACAATTGCGGCGGTAAGTCCCCTCTTTGAGGAGTGGTTAGAGAGGCGCCACGGCGTCCTCACCTTCCGCCTGACGCAGGTTCTTACCGGGCATGGGTGCTTCGGTGGGTTCCTGTTCAGGATAAAGCGGGAGGATACGTCCGGTTGTTTCCATTGCGAGGATCGTCTGGAGGACACGGTGGAGCATACGGTGGAGGTGTGCCCTGCCTGGGCGGGGCACCGCCGTGTCCTCGTGGAGGCGATCGGCGGCGGCGACCTCTCGCGTCCGGCCCTGGTGCGAGCCATGGTACGGAGCGAGAGGGAATGGGAAGCCGTCACCTCCTTCTGCGAAGCAGTAATGCTCGCGAAGGAGGAGGCGGGGCGCGTGAGGGAGTGGCAGTCTCTGCGCCCTCACGTCCCTAGCCGCCGCAGGAGGAGACGCCCCGGGCGTCGGGAGTCGATTGCGGACTCCCGGCCACCGTAGGCGTGAGCTTGCGGGTGGCGAGCAATGGGTAGCTCGCCGCCCGGTAAGGACCAAGCTCGGGTCGACGGCGCGCAGTGTTCCACGCGCGCCTCAAAGAGATGTCAGCAGCAGCGTAGGGGTCTGCTAGGACCGATGCCTGCCGGGGTCGCGTGATTGTTCGAAAGAGATACCGTGACCCTGGCACATGGGCAACTGATGGAACACGGGTGGGTTTTAGTCAGTAAAAGTCTGACACACCCTCCCGCTCCGCCCAGAGCGGGAGAAGTCATTTGATGATTTCCCATCCTGAAAAAAAAAAAAAAAAAAAGGCTAAGCAGAAGAGGAAAATTTTTCGAAACGTATAAGGCTTTTTTTTTCAAGGATGGGAAGTCATAAAATGACTTCTCCCGCTCTGGGCGGAGCGGGAGGGTATGTCAGACTTTTACTGACTAAAACCAACCCATGTTCCATCAGTTGCCCATGTGCCAGGGTCACGGTATCTCTTTCGAATAATCACGCGACCCCGGCAGGCATCGGTCCTAGACCCCTACACTGCTGCTGACATCTCTTTGAGGCGCGCGTGGAACACTACGCGCCGTCGACCCGAGCCTGGTCCTTACCGAGTGGCGAGCTACCCATTGCTCGCCACCCGCAAGCTCGCGCCTACGGTGGCCGGGAGTCCGCTATGGACTCCCGACGCCCGGGGCGTCTCGTCCTACGGCGACGTATAAGGCTTTATGTTTAAAAGATACCATCAGCGAAATAATACTCATGATCTGCCTAGCCTACTCCCTACTGTATTTGGGTTGGATTTCAGTCTAACCGAAAGTAGCTGAGTACCAGTATTTATACATGGAGCGTCTGCCTATCTCACCCCCACAACTCATTTACTGAACAATATGATACCTCTAGGTACGACTGACTGTCAAAATAGGCTTCTGACGAACCGTAACTGTCAAAGGTCTGCAAATGACAGCCGGAACAAAGAGCTTAACGTGCTTACGGAGACAGGGAAGAGTCTTGGTATGTTATGATTGGTACCCATCCACAGAACAACCGCGGCAGGCGTAGCTTAACCTGATCGATCTGTGCAACTGTTCTTACTTAGCCACAGGTCCTCTAACTCAGCCAATATGACTAATTGTCCATTATTATGTCTAAAACATTTTTTTATCATCCTAATGTTTTCTGATACGGCTCACTGTGGAACTCAAGAAAAAAATGTCCCTTATAATTGTAATGTAATATTTGTGTACAATAGCATCCATTTTGTATTTGCATACGAATAAAAATGCCTTGTAAGAAGTGGCCTCTATGTTCCATGTTATAGGGATTTGGTTTCCGCACTTAGTCCTTTATCCTTATAAGAAACGGTCTCTTACACTATTTTTTCTTTATCGACAGTTTAACTGAACCCTTGAATGCACACAACATAGTTATACGTGCATACACATTTAATAGCTTAACTTATGTCCTTTGCCCAGCAGTGGGTCAGTATAGGCTAGAGAAAAAATATCCCATATAAAAACAAAATAAAAAATAACCTGACTCATTAAACCATGCCACGTGATTAATTAAACACCCGTTACAAGTTAACGCTGGTTAAATTAATTAAAAGCATTACAATGTTGACCGAATGTTTGCATAATACGCAGAAAAACCGGCCATGTTGGCACGTGATAGGACAATCTGTTGTTTTAAAATTATATTTCTTGTTAAGCTTTAATTTTTATAAATAATTGATTAGTCAGCTGACGGAAATTTTGTCCATTTAATTCTGTTAAGTGACGTAACTGTTCATTCTGACATGTAATACGATACTGAGCGGTAATAATCTTGTTTATTTCAGAGAATTTTTATTCAACTAATAGTATAGCTTGTTAAGAGTTTGTTTATTTAGTTAAACGCGCTAATCTCTCGAGCCACCGAAGTATTTTTTTGTATTTGTAAGCCTTTTTTAGGGTTCCGTTGCCAAATGGCAAAAAACGGAACCCTTATAGATTCGTCATGTCTGTCTGTCCGTCTGTCTGTCTGTCTGTCTGTCTGTCCGTCCGTATGTCACAGCCACTTTTCTCCGAAACTATAAGAGCTATGTTGTTGAAACTTGGTAACTAGATGTATTCTGTGAACCGCATTAAGATTTTCATACTAAAATAAAAAAAAAAACAATAAATTTTGGGGTTCCCCATACTTCGAACTGAAACTCAAAAAACAATTTTTCATCAAACCCATACGTGTGGGGTATCTATGAATAGGTCTTCAAAAATGGTATTGAGGTTTCTAATATATTTTTTTTCTAAACTGAATAGTTTGCGCGAGAGACACTTCCAAAGTGGTAAAATGTCTGCCCCCCCTCCCCCCCGTAACTTCTAAAATAAGAAAATGATAAAACTAAAAAAATATATGATGTACATTACTATATAATCTACCAACGAAAATTGGTTTGAACGAAATCGAGTAAGTGGTTTTTTTTTAAAACGTCATAAATCGTAAACCACAATTTACCTTTCATTCAATCAACTGAAATATAAAATTTAAAAAAAAAACATTTATTTTCATAAACATGATCCTTATGCATAAACCGAGAATACCTACAGGTTTGTACGGAACCCTCGGGGCGCGAGTCCGACTCGCACTTGGCCAGTTTTCATAAGGTAAAATTTTGGGTGAGGCCTATGACTAGCACTGAACTTCTTTCGGCTGAACTGATGATGATGATGATGGTTCTTGAAGAGTGCAATTTATAAATTATTAACCATCTAAGTGAAAAGCAATAACGCAGGTGGGCGATGCTAGGTGGGCTATGCGACACAGTGGGACGCAGATAAACGTAGTTTTAATTGTGTTGCAGCTGAAAATCAGCGTCAGGTGGCACACCTTGTGTTGTCATCTGACATTATGAGCCGAGTTCTTTTGGCATTATTATCATTGTTTTGTTTTCTGCTTTTCAGTTTTAAGTTTTATTTTAATGATATAATGCCAATAAACACATTTTTCTTTCTTCCTTTTTCTTTCTTTGTTTCTTCTTCCTTATTAAATGTGGCTGTTAATTTAGTACATTCTTTATTTTAAGACATCTGCCCGAATGGAGTTGCTGTCAGAAGCCAGTAATTTACGAAACCGAATGAAGGCAAAAGCGCTAGGGTAGACCGCGAATCTCACTTTTTTTGTAACTTGCAAGTCAGTATCAGGTCGTATGCTGATCAAAATTTTATTCGCGACCGTAAGAAACATCATTCATCATTTTAACCGAAAGACATCCACTGCTAGACTAGGGCTCCCCTAATTTGTAGGAGGGATTTTCCATAATCACCACGCTTGACAGGCGGGTTGGTGATTGCAGTATAATGAGAAATGCTCAGAGAACGCTGCTGTTCATTCTCTAGTAAGTCCCTTAATCGTCTCATACGATACCCATAATGGAAATGGAATTGTGCTATTCTTTACGTCCGGCAACGCACAATAAGAATCGTGTTTGTAGAATTTATTAAAGTGACAAAAATCATAATTTTAACTACAAAAACCATGGGAAATTTGTCAATACAGAAACTTGAAAAAATTCTTGACAAAATTGAACCACATAAAATCAATGAAATTATAAGTAAAAAAACCGGCCAAGTGCGAGTCGGACTCCGCACCGAGGGTTCCGTACAAACCTGTACGTATTTTCGGTTTAAAAATATATATATTTTTTTAATTTTTATATTTAAATTGATTGAATGTAAGGTAAATTGCGGTTTACGATTTATGACGTTTTAAAAAAAAAACTACTCACTCGATCTCGTTCAAACCAATTTTCGGTGGTAGTTTACATGGTAATGTACATCATATATTTTTTTTAGTTTTGTCATTCTCTTATTTTAGAAGTTACGGGGGGGGGGGGGACACACATTTTACCACTTTGGAAGTGTCTCTCACGCAAACTATTCAGTTTAGAAAAAAATGATAATAGAAACCTCATTACCATTTTTGAAGACCTATTCATAGATACCCCACACGTATGGGTTTGATGAAAAAAAAAAACATTTTTGAGTTTCAGTTCTATGTATGGGGAACCCCAAAATTTATTGTTTTTTTTCTATTTTAGTGTAAAAATCTTAATGCGGTTCACAGAATACATCTACTTACCAAGTTTCAACAGCATAGCTCTTATAGTTTCGGAATAAAATGGCTGTGACATACGGACGGACGGACAGACAGACAGACAGACATGACGAATCTATAAGGGTTCCGTTTTTTGCCATTTGGCAACGGAACCCTAAAAAGAGGTAGTTAGGTTATACACGCTTCGCAAGAGGCACATCAAAATTTGGCTAATTAGCCACATTTTCTTCGTCTTGTCTCTTTTCCGCTCCCGATAATTACGACATGCTGTCCTACTTACACGTGTCATCTAATAGCGTGACATTATCCCGTTTTTGAAGAACGAATGTATGGTAGATAACCTATCTACGTCTTTTTACTTTGCATAAAATCGTTCGATAAGTCACTATCTCTTTACCGTTCCCGTCACTGCTCAAGCGCAATTCTACTGATCATTAAAGGTACCTGCTCGCTAACCGACCAAGTTAAAAAGTCATTAACTCGATGACTTTACAGAATAAAATTAGCCCCTCCAGGGGTCTTTTGTTGCATGTCGTTATACATCCAAGGGTTTTTGAAAAATGATTATCTGAAAACTTTCTTGTCGTTAAGTATTATTGGAAAGACATTATACGGAGTTGCTATTTGGCTTTGGAAACCTGCTTTGCCGTTTAAGCTATGTTCTGTAGCATCGGGAAGTTCAGTAATTAAAATCAGTCGTATGTGAAGACAATGACAATATATGTTGTTTTTCTTTATTTATTTATGGACATTTATAATCGCAATACGTATTACAGTCCTATCGTACCCTAAATACACTTTGGTCATTTGGGCTATGAAACAAATACTAACAAAAAACATTTTCCATAGATTTATATTCGACGATGTTGTTGCGCTAACCTGCCGGATGTTGTTGGCAAAACCTAAATAAGGCTGGCACAGGAGATTGGGGATTGATACAATAAAAGAGAGGCTTATGCCCAGTAGTAGGTGGAGACGGGCTGTGAATGATGACGATATTCGAATCATAAGTGTAATTTTTGTCACTTGAAACAGCTTTCACACTTAACTTGATTTAATTAACAAATTAACTTCCCTGTCTTTACTTTAAGGGCTTTAAATTTACACTCTGCTTAGAAATATACTAATTTGTGAACAATCCCTATAATAAAACTTAACAAAGGACCAATACGTATAATAACAACTTAACGAGGAACTCGATAAAGACAGCGAGGTAATACCTGCCCCCCTAGCCATGTTACAAACGTTTCGTGTCGAATTCCATTCTCCAATCGGTAACGCCTCGGTGTCAGCAATTGTAGAAAACGATAAGTTGGAAGCCATGTTGATGCGCCTCAGTCGGCCGCTCGTTCTACAATATCTTTAGAAAAACGACACATTATATATAACAAAGCATGTAGCGTTGAACATTGTAGAAACGATAAAAATCATTCTATCATTTTGAACGATGTGAACTTGGCTACGAATTTTCTATTCGTTTGTTCTAACCACGTGACTTAACGTTGAGCGACTAGCGTTAACGATTGCAGATTATCAACTTGGCTAGGGGTGCTGGTTATTTAGAAAAACTAACTCAAAGCGTTGCGAACAGATTTTGCGCGATAAGCTGACGTAACTCTGATACTATCGCATAGTCTACATTTTTGTTCCGATTCCGGGTTTTACGTCCTTTTTATAACAACACTAACATTTAACACTACATAAACTATCTACATTCTTTATACATGACAAATTAAATATATATTTTTTTCTAGTTAAAAATCCAGATTACTGAAAAATCAGTCTAAAACGTATGAAATATGACGTATAAGTATGCCACTTTGGCTTAAATCTTATGATCTATGTGGCATACGACCACGGCTTTCAGATAAGAATATTTTCTTGTTTCATACTATTTAGAGTATGTATGAACTTATTTTTGTTTTAATTATTGGGGGTTAGCCCTTTCATGTGATGCTCAACACGGCGTTATAGAGAAGATTTATCTTGACCTCATTTGTTAAATTATGACAAGTATGTAGTTTAGAAGTTATGAGGTAACAGCTAAACATTCATACTCGTACATACACACCGATCAAAATCAAAACTCCATTTTGTTTCACCCTAGTCGGGTATAAAAAAATACATTTCATTCTCTAACACCGTAAACAAACAACAGTAACAAATGTCACAAAAATCTGAACTACCCTACAAAAGAGTCATTAAAAAAAACACAAAAAAACTTGCCCATTATGCCGGTGCCCCACAGCCTAAACACTCGAGTTAACAGGTGCAGTATTTACTACTCTCGTGACGCTTGACACGTTTTCACTTTCCCCTTTCTCCCCTTCCCTATTGCCCGACTTTCAACGAAGTCGGGTTGAGGTTTTTTCCAGGGTTCCGTAGCCGAAGGACTATCACTAGGCTACGCCGTATGTTCATTTAAAAATGTAAATATGGCCGCTATAATATAATAAATAGTGCAAAATCTACAAAAAAAAAAAACCTATCCACATAAAAATACATCTTTTTAACGATTGTTGTTCCTGTCCTATACTAAAAATGATAACACTTTTAACCAATAAGTTTTATCTATTAGTATTGTATTATACTCACTAAAATGATTACATTTAGGTATTTGTATAGTATTATTAACTAAATATACAACGTTCTATAATGAAGAATATTGTTTATTCCCAAGGTGCCAGTTTTTGTAATATGAATCTAACTTTGATCGAAATACAGTTCTTTATTCAAAATTGACAATAAGTCCAGTACGTAGTAAGATTGTTTTTTTTTTTTTATTAAGAACTTAAAGTTCGAAATACATCAAAAACTTTTAAAACTGTCTCGAAGATTAATCGCGAATTCCACGCCGTTAAGATGCGCTGGTTGCATTCAGTTGAAATTCACACTTAGGGTTGAACTAAGTTTAGATCTCGTTTCACGTAAGACGGTAATTGTTGGTGGTACGGAGCCCTCAGTACACTAGACCAAATCGCACTTGGCCTATTATTTTTCATTCAAAAACACGTCCTCCTTTCACATAAGGTCAAGTTACCCTTTTATATTTTTTAATTTGAATGTCGTAATGAAAGTGAGAAGTAGTTTAACGCGACTTTTCCCTGATATTTTTGTAAAGGTTGTTATTTAAGTTTCAACCGGCAATGTGCGGTTTTTCTTTGGTGAGCAACGCGGAGTAATTTTCTTTACAGTTTTCCGTGTGAAAGGAACTTCGTGAAGTGACTTTATTTTTGTTTAGATTTTTTGGAATATTTTTTTTTTGTAGAATTCAAAGAGCAATTTGTGTTTAGTGACTGGTTAGTTGATAATCAATGTGTTTTGATCGTTTGGATAAATAATTGAGGAATAAATTGAAAGTTTACAACGAATGTTCCTAAGTTGTATGTTTTTACTTTGTTTTTGTAACTCACCTCTAGTTTTTAACCTAATAAAACCGTCGTTTGACTCAATTAAAATGAGGAACAGCACAAGAGTGAATAATTATTGTATGCTCTTTGAGTGAATAAATTATTTTAAGGCCTAAACCGTAAATCACTTTCCGAATAGAACCCCTTTCGGAGAGCTATTTGAAAACTACAAGCTCGTCCGTGTCATGGCAGCACTGCTGTAATGTTAATAACTGTAATATAGCTTTTTGGTTGAATGTAAAATTAATTTGTAAAATTTCTACATTTACATCTGTAGCTCCAATGGTATACATATAAAAATAATACCACCATTGTGTTCTATTAAATGACAAAAATGTGTGTGTAGAGTGACCCATAAAAAGATGAGTTGAGAGGGCTCTTCCCGGTCTGTCTATTGTCAACGTGAGCATGATTGAAAAGCTTGTTGTTTCATCCAACGCAATGCAAGTGACAATGAAAGAACATTGAGCGAAAATTGGCGCGCAGGGATTTCACAAAACTCTAAAGATTTGGAAAAAAAATTGAGAAACTCTATGACATGTGCGAGGTTTGTATGAAGATGTTTTATTTACTTTTTCGATATTTGAATACATAATTGTCGGTAAATGTTCAGATAGTTGTGCAATAAAGCAAATTTTCGCATGTTTTTACTGAATTTGTTTTTCAAAAAGTTCTTTTATTACGTAGAAATCTACATATAAAACACCAGAAAAACTGTTCAAAATATCTGGTGGAAAATTTGTAACTCTGCCATAATTATGTACGAGTGTTTGTATGAGAATCATGCCGAGTTCGCCGCTCTTAAGGATAATAAATAATAAAAGTTAATGCCCACTTTTTCAAGCTGACCCAAAATGAATAAACCTTAATTTTTTTAAGTGTGATGATATAAAATAATACTCACGTTGTACACTTTCCAGCGCTTGCGACTGCTAGTTGCAGCGCGATAAGCGCTAGCAGCGCACACGCCACATAGCCCGCCATGCTGTCAAGTCAGCGCATTTCCTTCACCGCCGGATATTGCCCGCTGGTTGGCAGATCTGTAACAAAATGTTTAGTGTTCAGTCTTGAATAAATATGTGGGGCAGTGTTTGAGTAAGGAACTAGTTCTATAGTTACAGATACTTGTAAGAAGTGTTATTGAGATGTAAATAGGTTCTTAGGATATATTTTGCTCTTAACCAAAGTCAAAGTCAAAATTCAAAACATTTATTTCAAATAGGCCCAAAAAAGGCACTTTTGAACGACAACAGTTACGTACATGAAAATAGAATTGATTCTAGTTGCCCCTTCTAAAACCAGTGAGAGCCCAGCAGTGGGAACATAATAGACTGATTATGTTACCGTCACCTAAACCCAGCCTACAACTTTAACTTGAAACTTAACTTACACAACACGTACCACAAAGCCTCTGTTTCCAAGTTTATAAGTTATTTACAAGTGTTCTCAACATAATTCTGGTAGTACAACAAGGTTTTCGATTACCCCTATAGTCTCGGGAACACTTAAACTAACTAAAACCGTATTTATGAAACATAAAACCGTTTTACAACTACTTGAAACCCGCTGACCTATTACTATCGGAATTGACGTTTAAGGTTCTACAGACGATTACGGACTGTCGCAGCGACGGTTTTATATTGATTGTGTGACCTCTTGGGATTGGTTGAAATGTTTATCGGAGTAGGTATGGGGAATAATGTGTAAGTTAAAAAAGGTTAAAAACTTCCGCGTAAAAGGGTCGCTGTGGGTTGTAGTTAGAGTAGGTTAGGCCATCATTTATTATGGTCATGGGCCCCATATAGGAGAAAATTATGATGTTGTGCAGCCGTACATTGACTAGGAAACTGTGACGACTGTGTTTACTAAACGATAATTCCGACTGACAGTCTTAGCAAAGGTCGTATCGTATTACCTAGTAACTGGGTCAGGTTCGACGTTCGGTGGTAAGGTTTGATGGTTGTTCCATGTAAAAATACTGGTATTAAACTGCGTCTGGTTCGACTGGAAACCGATAATAACATAGTTAGGAAAAAGTACATGATGGCTTAGCGGTAATTCAGAAACGCAGAAACCCACAAATACAATAAATGCGTTTTGATTTCGTGTTCGCTAGTGAGTCTTTTTTGCTGTCGTATTAGATCTAAAATCCGCAATGGTTTAAATAAAGTTTTAACGGAATCATTAATAATTATTAAAATTTGATCGATGGTAAAAAAACTAAAATGAAATAAAAGAGATGGTGCCGATTCTGTTGTCACAAAATTCTCTAAACTAAACTAAAAATCACTAAAATTTGGTTTAATCCTGTCAAACGACGATTTCCTATTCTGATATAGACTAAAGTGACACAACTTAACTATATTTTAGGTTGACAGCACTAAGATTGCACTGAGTTATTAGTTTAGTGAAAATGACAATTTTGCTATTCTGAGTTTGCCGGTTTTCACCAAAAATGTTGACTAAAATAATTTATTTTAACTAAATCTGACTATTTTTAATCGCGATTAAAAAGGTGTGGAATAAAACTAGTGGTCATGAACTAAAATTCTCAACAACGCCTCGCCTTCACGTGCAAAAACAGTTCTGTACTTTTTATTTTCTTTTTGCTTATATCTTGAAAATAGCGTGTCCTATCGCAAAAATAATGAAATTTTCGACCCCCTTAGTATACCCCGGAACATTTAAATCTCAACACGTGGGTAACAATTTTTTTAAATTTTTCAAACAAAAGTGAAAAATTCCATATAAAACACGTCCAGGCTGCACCCTAGCACGCGCCTTCGTCTCTTAAAAAAATCATTCTACGCAATGCACACACAAGTAAACGTTGCGAAAACAAAAGAAAAAAAAAATAACGCTGAGTCGCGATTGTCAAATTCGATTTTAGTTATAGTTAATAGTTTTAAAATTTAGAGATTTTTCCTTGCAGAATAGCGTTACAATTCTCATAGCCAAAAGTAAGGAATTTTAGAGATAGTTTAGTTAGTTTAGTTCGTGTACAACAGAATCGGCACCATTATCGCCCAACCGTTGTAAAACACAAACACAGCTGCACACCACTCGTATGGTTACACCCTAACAATTTAGTGACCTTACATTATTTCGCGACGTGAGCCAAAACGTGACGGGAATACTGAAGACGCTGTAAAAGGGACTAACGTACTGTCATACATATTATATAGTTTGAGAGCTATTTGATATAATGTTCTTAATGATGATGATAGAGCAACGGTTCATGTCCTGAATATGGGATGGAGTACTAATTGTGGGGAAAAGTTAATGTGGCTGGCCTGTTAGTCTAGTGGTTAGTGATCCTGACTGCTAAGACTGAGGTCGTGGGTTCGATTCCCACGCAGGACAAATGTTTGTGTGACTAGCTCAATCATTTGTTCTGTGTCTGGGTGTAATTTATCTATAATATGTATGTATTTAGAAATATATAAGTATACTAGCTGACCCGGCAAACGTTGTTTTGCCATATAAATAATTTCCTAGGGGGGGATAACTAATTAAATGACGATTGATCAGTTTTCGACCGGAGAGGACAAATGATTAAATTACTAAAATGGCTATTAAAAAATAAGGGTTGATTGTAGAAGGGTGAAAATTGAGGATTGTATGTATTTTTGTATGTTGTATCATAAAAAAATAGAAATTAAAATTTTTGTCTAAAAAATAAAAAATAAAATTTAGGGGTGGACTACCCCTAACATTTAGGGGGATGAAAAATAGATGTTGGCCGATTCTCATAGATACCGGATAAGCACAAAAATTTCATCAAAATCGGTCAAGCCGTTTCGGAGGAGTATGGCAACGAAAACTGTGACACGAGAATTTTATATATTAGATTTATCAGTTGTCTGGTTACCATAGTACAGGCTCTGCCTAGTTTGGGATCAGATAACAGTGTGTTGGTTATCCTAAGATATGTGTGTGTGTGTAAGTTATGTTATTATTATATAGGCCAAGAGTTGTCTTGAGTTGAAGAAAAAAAAACTTTTTTTTTGTGATTTATTTATTCTTTTTCCAATAAACGAATATTTATAAATTAAGAAACTGTATCTAGTTTAAATAAAATAATTATTTGTAAAAGATTCGATAGTTATTATTTTCACGAAAATGTTCACGAATCCGCCATATCTTACTTCGTAGGCGCATTCTTATTGTAATATAGGTTGGTATCCTATATTAAAATAATTATTATTTTGAAACTTAGTGTTCTCGGAGGTCTGACAAGCACTAGTCATTTGACATATATCATCTATTATAAATGAACCTAAAAACAAAACAGTTCTGTAAAAGTTTAAAAACCCAATATTTCATAAAGCAAAAACAGAACAAACAAATTTAATTCTCAACTTCAAGAAAGAATGTAAACCTCTCTGTCAAAAAAGGGTAAATGTTAAATAAGATGTAAATTATTGCGACTGTTATAAGTTGGGTTACGTTTTGGGGGATAATTACAATGGAATGGGGGACGGCGGATCGATGAACAATTACCGGGCAACTGTAATTAACGTGAATCCCTTGCGGTGCCTGCTTTAATGCTAGGACTAATTAACGATTTCAATTTATGTTCACACGATGGTATTCATTCTAATTTGATCACTGGATATTACAGTGTTCATTGATATACTTACTAATGAAACTCTAAATGAATGCACTTTTATTTCTGTATACGTAGATACCGGAAAGCATGTTGTTTGTTTTTATTTTTCAGTTTGCTCTGACTTTTTTCTTTATAAATTATCTATCATGGTAATTTAAAAAGACAGAAAGAAAGAAAAGTGTCAAAAATAAAAGAGAGAGTGAAAGAAAAGAGAGAGATATGAAATGGAACAGAGAGAGAGAAGAAAGATAGAAAATGAAAATATTATAAAGTCTAATCGTTTTTTTTTTTTTTTTTAATAATTAATCTTTCAAAAGTTTTGTCGGGAGGCCTGAAGCTACTCTGAACATAATAAAATCGTTAGTTCATCGAGCTGGGGGCCGTCCTAAGCTACGCTTGTCCGTGCGTAGTCTTCACGCCAGGGAATCGGTCCTTCGACAGATATCGTCACCCACTCACGCCACTCACCCTCTCACTTTCTCTCGTCACTTCAGTTCGCTTACTCTTCAATGTCGGGGCTAGTTTAGCTCCAATTTCGATAATTCACCCTAATATACAGAAATGTATCTAAATAAAGGTCAAACGATCGTTCTAAGCTTTCAAATTTGTTCTAATTGGTGTCTTGTCAGTATTTCGGGACATCTTGCGGCTTCAACAAAACGATGCTCAAAATAACTTTCTCTCGACAAATAAACAAGTTCATTTTCAGGTCCGAAAACAACCTAATAATAGATACTTGAGATTTTATGTTACGCGGGAAAACAAACAGAAAGGTCAACAACAAATAATACATTTTGACCTTTAACCTGTTTTCTTATAAAACTTTTAAGGTCAGAGTATCATATATTTCACAAAGTCGTAAATATTGTACGAAGGTGCCAAAGCTTACTAAGATTCTTTTTACCTATTTTAAATTACATTAAGGGTCAAATCACAAACACACAATACGACGTCGCATCGTGGCACGCTGTGACGTCCTGTCACGATACGACGTCGTTTCACGATACGATGTCGTGAGGTGTGATCGCTTTGCGTCGTTTTTACTCTTAGGCAGATGTGTACCCGTAGTTAGTTTACTTCTACATCGCGCTTTCGAGGAAACAGAGCGTATTTTTTAACCGACTTCAAAAAAAGGAGGAGGTTATCAATTCGACTGTATTTTTGTTTAATGTTTGTTGCCTTATAACTTTTGATTGAGTGAACCGATTTTGATGATTTTTATTTCAAAGCTGGTGCTTTCCGAATGGTCCCATTTCAATTTGGTTCCATTCTGACAATAGGGTCCATGTGAAAACCATATAAGTCTTAAATTTGCATTAAGTATTTAAGCGACAAATGAACAAATAACGCGATTGGATTAGTGCGGAGTATCTACCGTAACTAAAAAGTTAAAAATAAATATATTTACAAAAAAAAAACAACCGACTTCCTTATAAAACACTACAAAGTCAAAAATAACTTTAATTTCGGAAGTCGGTGGCAAAAACCGTAAATACAGATCTTAAGACACCGAATTCCGAAATTAAAGTTATTTTTGACTTTGCAGTGTTTTTTTTAAGGAAGTCGGTTGTTTTTTTTTTTTGTAAAAAGTTTTTGTTGTGTGTATATATATTAGTTATTTTTTTGGTATTATAATGAATACAGGAATCCAGTTGGTATATGAAATTAAACGAGTAAAGTTCACGTTCAAAATACATTTCTCCAGTACTTACATGTTCAACAGTAACATGATGTTCAAATAAATGTACAAACTCATGTATCGTACGCAAGCACTTTCACAGATAAACATTTTATTTTCTGCATAGGAACGTAATTTTGTATCCCCATTGTAGTAACAACCACACCAACGTCATAAAACTGATCAGGTATCAAACTAAATGCTACAAAGTTTTTAAAAATGAGACTGCTATAATAAAATCAATACTCGTTAAAACGATATATTGAGTAACGAAATGACCTGATTGCGAGGGCTAGTTTGAGGTGGCGCGAGAAAACAGTTCCTGGTCCATACTAGGGCCAAGAAAAAAGAAAAATTATTACCATGTTTTGGAGAAATTAAAACATTATTTCATCGCACATTACAAACAGTTCCATCATCCTGACTGACTGTTTGATAAATAACCCACTTTTCTAAGGTACTGAAAGTAGGAACTAATGAGGGTGCACTATGAACAGATTTTGAAAAACCCACACCTAGGTTCAAACTAATGATTTGTACAAACACAACGTCATGGCAAACCCCTTCAACATAACGTAACATCACGCCTGTATTCCACGAAAGGTTAGGCATAGGTGTACCCTCAGTACGTCCACAGATATGTTCAAATTCCATGTAACAGGCGTCGAGTCTATTGCCAACAATCAGGCACAAATTCACACTCTGGACTGTTACTGAGAATCAAAAAATAGCAATAATACTGCCTCACCCGGGAATTCAATACAGACCCTAATTCTACCGAAGGGGTCTGCTAGGACTGAAGGGGTCTGCTAGGACTGAAGGGGTCTGTTAGAACCGATGCCTGCTAGGGTCGCGACATTCGTTTGAAAGATTTACCGTGGCCCTGGCATATGGGAAACAAGGAACACGGTTTGGATTTTACTCAGTAAAAGTCTGACACGTCCTTCCGCTCCACCCTAAAACGGGAGACGTCATTTGATGATTTCCAACGCAAAAAAGAAAAGACCCTCATGCTTAGAAATAGCACTTCCAACTACTAGACCAACAAGGCTACCAATAAACCAAGGTTTAAAAACTCATCACGCATCCTTGTCCATCAATACAAACTACAATCTCTGAAACAATGAATAACAACAAGCATTTCCAATTAGACGTCGATACAATACCACAATTCAATCGCTGAAGTGAACTATTGTTCAGTTCAATAGACTGAAACTAGTTCAGTTGTATGATTTTGTCCCGAGGATTCTATTTTGAGAATGATCAAAGACTTGATAGCGTATCAAGAGGTATGCATGCAAATGAACACGGGAAACTGTGATAGTTTGCGGTTTTATGGAATAGGTAGGAATTATTATGTGTATTAACTTCTGTGTATGTGTGAATATAATATTTTAGAATATACAGCCACTTGTGAAATACATAAAAGTGCTTTATTGTGGTTAACGTTTATTGATGACTTTACATTTTTGAATATTTTACAATATTCATACAAAAATATTTAAAATATACAAATAGTGGACCATCGGCATCTGGAGCAGGGTCCAAGCTACCGCTGGTTAGGGTTGTAGGGAGAGGAACCTCCGGACTATGCTTGCTGTATCCAGGAATACTTCTTTCTGAATCAAGCCCTTAACCCAGCCACGCAATGAGAGCTCCAGAGGTGTCGGTCGAAGCTCTCCACTATTAGGCCATTTACTGTATTATCGGTACAATAATTGCGAAGTCCACGTCCTCATCTTTCACCATCATTTCAGCTGAAAGACGTCCACTGTTGGACATAGACCTCCCCCAACTTGGGGGAGCTTGCCATAATCGCTCAAATAATAGTAAGTCAAGTCGCATTTTACGACACCCACGGGTTGAAATGGGGTGGTGCTGTTCGTTATGTCCGGCACCACACAAAACACGGAGTCCACATCCTCCATGTCGAAAAACTCGTGTGCTATATCAAAAGACTTAGTTTTTTATCATGCTCATCTTTGACGAGAGACGACAGTATCAACTATTGTTACACGACGCTCCCGTCGATCTATCACCACTTATTGTGGTTATTATTGAACAGTCAAAGACATATATGTAGACTGTAGAAGAGAAGATGAGTACCAATATAGCCATGCTTGTCCTCAAGATAATCGATCAATAGACAGATTTCCTAACTTAAAACAGTTTTTCCTCAAATTACAATGACATTTAAGAAAACCCTAAATATATTTTGACCCAAAAGTAATCTAAGCCAACATTTATTTTAGATAACTGTCCAAAAAATCCTATTTTTAGTGAACTATAAAAAGGGCTTTGGTGTTTGGAACCTGCCATAATCCTACCATTCAAATATTTAGTTACTAAGGTTTTTCTTAAAAAGCATTTATAGTGAAAGCTTCAAAGCCGAGTGTATATAAAAGAAATTGAACGAAACCCACTCTATAGAAAGTTCCGCGTTTGACATTAACCCTAGTACACAAAGGTGTTAAACAGTTAGGGTTGGGGTTCACATAAGGATTCGAATTAGGGTCCGTGCTCAGCTGTAAGAGACAGGTGTAACATAAATTTAGGGACCCTTTGGGGCACGTATTACAAAAGTGCCCTTGGCCGGCCAGCATAAGGCGACAATGTTAGTGAAGTCATGAAAAGATAATTAATTATTGTGCTTTTCTTCGGGGTCTGACCTTGGACTTATTTCGAATGTTCGGAGATTTCTAGTAAACGTGTAAAGGAATATGAAATCTATACTATGTATTTAACAAAGTCATTTTTTGTTTGTGTCTTCTGTGTGACCGCTAAGGTCTTCTAAACTCTACAGTGAATTTTTATGCAGAGTGCACCATCATTTTCATCAAATTCGGAAAGATTTATGTATAAGAAGAAACTTCGATGATTTTTTGTGTCACCACATCAGTTCCTACATTGCTTTTATGGGAAGCAAGAGAGGATCGCTGTTGAAATCGATGTTACTGGTTTTTCAAGACTATCAAATTGTTGATTTTGTAGTGGTATTTACATTGCCACATGAGGACTATAGATCACACTGACGTCACGCAGAATCCTGCATCGCGCAAACATTATTTACCGCGCAACTATAATAGCTTAAATGTATACAATATCCCGACATCAATCGTTGGGCAGTTGCCCACCAGACACAATACCCATTTGGCCGGAGGATCCTCCATCTTTATATTTATATATAAAATTCTACTGTACGTGTGTTTGTCACTGAACTCCTCCTAAACGGCTGGACCGATTTTAATGATTTTTTTTAATGCGTTTGGGTGGCACCCTGAATGGTTTAAATTCACAACTGGACCCGGTAGATGGCGCTGCTATTGAGTTCTAGGAAACAGGACAACGTCTGTACGGTCAGCTAGTATGTGTATATGTAAAATTCAAAGTCCTGAGTGACTGACTGAATGATTCTTTGTGAAAAGTGGGTATCCACTAAGAAAGGATTTTTTGAAATTCCATCCCTAAGAGGGTGAAATGGGGGGTTAAATTTTCTGTGAAACTTTTTAAAGCAAGCAGTGCGGTAAGACATTGTTTACCTGGATTAACACATTAATCCCGGTAGTACGATCCTGTGGTATATTTTTCGAGATCCACGCGGGCGAAGCCGCAGGCAGAAGCAAATTTTCTATAAAGGATGAGTAAACTTTACACAAGCCGTTTCACATACCTCTATAATCGTATAGTATTTTTATCGAAAGGAAAGAGATTTTAATCGATACATTACAACTTTGTTAATCAGGGATGTTAAAGTACAACCTATAGGCACATTATTTACACGAACATTACTCACAAAACTCCTAAACTCCAAACAGCCATTACCCGAGATTCCCCGGAACCCTTCCGAAACATTTAATGAGGCTGTCTTGCTTAAAAAATTATGCGTGTCGTTTAAAAGGTTATAAAAACGTTTTGTTACGTCACAGTAGCGTCAGTGTCGCAATTTATGTGACAAGTTTCTGCAACACTTTTATTAATTAGCCGAGAAACTCTTAGGATGTGGCTACACGAAGCGAGCCTGCCCTCAGCAAGTTTGCTTGAACAATTTGCTCTCTGCTTGTCACATATAGCAACTTTGCTTCTGGTGGTTTTTGCCCTAAGCACGCAAGAAAAGTGGTGGTCTAATGGTAACGGCCAAGGTTTACGAGTTCTAGATCATGGGTTTGAACTCAAACAGGCGCTTTACTATGTGTAAATTATTTCAACACCATTGCTCTCAAAACGGCAAGGATAACAATTTGAGGGAACTGGCAAGTCCTTGAACCAAAAATTCGAAGACGTGCGATACCTACCAACCTGCACTGGGCCCGTATGGTAGATTACGGCCCACTTTCACTGACAGAGAAGAGGCCTGTGTTCCCAGAATTCGCGACATTAGTATAAACATAACCAGCCTATGATTATACTTATACTATGTTATGATTATATGACTGATTGTGTTTATTTAGCTGAAAGACATCCCTGTTGGCCACAGCGAAGCATCTTCACATCGACAAATTTTTGGGTCTTTGGATTCAGTATATTCCCAACAACCTTCTCTAGGTGATTGGCCCACTTGTGAGGGTCTTGCCTACCTTACGCCTTGCGGTATATGGTCGCAAGAAAAAAAGTCTAAAGAATGTCGTCTTTACTGCCCATCAGCGATGTTATTCGCAGCGAGTACTGGCTTCGTGTGACCGAGGCTTTAAGGGCCGAGAGCTCTGAAGTTAATGGTGCCCTAACGGGGGCTAAAAACGGAAAGAGTTTGGTGACTGATGGCATCATTCCGTTGTTTTAGTTTAGTTTAAAAGGATCTGTTTCCTTGCAAGGGGTGGGAATAATGTTCAATTTGAGACTTTGGGATCTTTTAAGAATAGGATGTACCTAAAGCTTACTTTTAAAGAACGGGATCAGAAGATAACTTTGATAATGGGTAATGTCAACAATTATGGGACAATTTAAATATAATTTTTTGTTTATTTAACAAATACAGGAGATGGATTTTTAAACAGTACTCCATAATAACACCATTGCTCTGCTTCTCAAAATGTGTATTTAAGCACATAATTGTTGAAACAAAACAGAGACTGAAAAGTTTGTCTTACCCACAACAAAGTACGAAACAAATGACTCTACGCGTAGGCGTTGCGGTTGAGTAAATGACGGCGTAGCTAGCGTAGCGTAGACGTCACCTACGTGCTACGCCGTAGCATCAACGTAGCACATTTTTATACCAATTATACACGGTGTAGAAAAAGAAAATATGATTGATTTGAATACGTTAGAAATTACACTCTCATATCATAAAAATATGTTACCGTCAACACTTTTGAAGTCTTTAAAATACGGGTTGTACGGAAAATCGTCATACAAACTGTAACCATTAAATGAGTACATTATTTTAAACCCAAAGCGGCTGAATGATTCTTCTTTGGTTATTAAAAAAATACCGGCTCCACACATTTTGACCATGAAGGTATTGCACTTCTGTATGACACAAGATTTTATTTTTTTAATTTATTTATTTATTTAAACTTCTCGCACACAAAAAAGGTAAAAAGGCGGACTTAATGCCTTAGGCATTCTCTACCAGTCAACCAAGGGTAGTGAAGAGATTAAATGGCAGGTGCTTTGGTTGAGAGGAACAGTCATTGAAATACTATTAAAACTAAAATTATCAAATTGAATTATAAATAATAATAACCGTCGAAAAAGTTTAGTTGGGGGGGCTAATATGATATGTGATAATTTAATAGTAATTACTAATACCTTGTAAATTTAAACTGACCTTTGGTAGCAGTTTTTATAATGTGTGGAGTGATTCCTAAAGTACAGTCCGCATAATCATTATTTTATCTCGCATATCAAGTATTTTAGGTACTACTTGGATTGCATACCTCTCCATCAATTTATTGAGAGTAGCAATGAGCAGTGGTGGCATTGTGGTAACAACCGTGACTTACAAGTTGTAGGTAGTACGTTCGAACCCATATAATTGCTTTGCTTTGTGTAAATGATTTCAACATCACTGCTCTCAAAACGGCGAAGGAAACAAAAATATTGTGAAGAAACCAACACGTCTTAGAACAAAAAAATCGAAGACTTGTGACATCTACCAACCCGCAGTGGGCGTTGTGGTTTTCGGTTCACTCTCTATCACCGAGAACCCTGTATCTCAGCAGTGTAAACATTATTGGCTTATTATGCAATCAATTTATCGAAATAAACTATAAGCTACAGCATTTTGAATTTCCTCGACCAATCAATGCGTACAATATAGGCTTGTTCACGTAATACTTCAAACGAAATCTGAACCGGCTCCATTAATTTATATTCTACATTCCATCGGCATGGACCATGGAGTAAATAGTAAACATGGAGTGTTCATCATTTCATAGGGCAAGTGCCATAAACAAATACTTGTACAACCTCTGCGTCTTAATTTAGGGTTTCTTAAGACTGTGCGGTAACCGCAATAACAACTGTCGAATTATAACGTAATTATAACGTTATTTATGAAAACAAGTGTGTTTTTTTGGAGAGCATTTTTTAGAACCGTCGTCATTTTCATGTCGGTCGTCTCAGCGGCCTTTATGCGACGGTCACCTCTCTTTTAGAAAACCGTAGTTTGAATGTGAGCCACCGGAATCACAGTATGTTTTGATGATGGTGTCCGTATTTTTAAAAAAAAAAACATTAAGAACTCTTTTTTTAGAAATGTTTATCATAGTTTTACAATTTGAGGTTATTTGGCTGATATTTTACCTAGATTAAATTTAATTTAAGGAGGAACAAAATTCTTTTATTTTATTTTCATTACTAGGCACTGTGTCTTTCACGGAAAATATTTCACTGATACGTTTCTAGTAAATCAGCAAGAACTCGGTAATTGAAATTCTTTGAAATAGGCATGTTAACACTCCATTATTTAGATATTTTAATCCGTAATACGGAAGGTATCCAATATTCCAATATTCCAATATTGATGTTTCGTGAAATAATTTATACGGTATTTTATGATTAAAATTTATCGAAACACGGTGCGTTTTTAGCTGTAAACCAATATATGAATAAAGGATAATATTAAAACATTGGCTTTACAGTGCATGTCAATGCATATATAGTGTTTCATTTATTTTTAATAGACCCACTTGTAATTGATATTTTTACGAGGAAATTGGTTTCCAATTAATATTTTTATAACATATGAATTTTGCAATTGTTGTGGATACAAAAACAATCAGACACTGTTGACAGCCATGATAACTCTGTGACCCCGAGCTATACGCACCAGCTACACGTGTCTTCGGACAGCGACTTGCGGAGCGACGGACTGAAACCTCGCGGATCTATTCTGTAAAAATCTCGCAAGACATATGAATAGTGCGATTGTTATGGATACAAAAACAATCTGACACTGTTGACAGCCATGATAACACTGTGACTACGAGTTATTATACGCTTTCGCAATACGTGTCTTGGGACAACGACTTGCGGAGCAATGCACTGAAGAAACAGCCGATATCTTTATCTTTACATATTATAAAATAAAGTCACTTCGCTGTCTGTCTGTCCCTATGTATGCTTATATCTTTAAAACTACGCAACGGATTTTTATGCGGGTTTTTTTAATAGATAGAGTGATTCAAGAGGAAGGTTTATATGTATATAACATGCATGATATAATAAAGAAACGCTGATAATTTTAGAGGTTTCTAATGTGATGTCATAAATAAACACATTTTTTTGCGCTTACATTGCGAACGCTGGCTGAACCCTACGAAATAGCTCAAAATAATGTACTACAGTATTGTACACCTTAAAAAGTTCTACAAAAAAGTCCGCGGTGGCATATGTCTAACTCTTAGGGATAACCCATAATAACCATTTTTATCCTTTACTTTTTACGAGAAATAATGGCTTATTTATGAATGCGATTTTAAGCAATACAGCATTAATCCTTATGCAATTAAGTACCTTAAATAAATTGTGCGTTTCATGTAGATCAAAATTGCTCTTTACAGCATATCATTAAAATTAATATTTTAGAAGATATCACAGATTATAATAAAATCGCCGCAGAGCGGCTAGCGGGCCTTCCCGCGTCCGGCCGGCCGTCCCGGTTGGTAGCGGTCGGGTAATTCATATTACTTTGGCTTCATAGTAAATGCGAATATCATGTGTGTACGAAGTACTCAAAATAAACCTAATTGTATAATTCCAAGTAAGAGACCGCGAAATATTGCTTAGATGTTTAGATTTTTGGATGGATTTGGATTTTTGGTTATCCTGGATACTTACCATATACATAGGATTCTTTATCCCGGTAGTAGGTTTCCGAGTGATATTTTCCGAAAGCTATACAGGCGAAGCCACTGGCAAAAGTATCTACTATTCTTATAACTATGTTTAATTTGGTGTCTGGTAAATAATTGAGTGTCTGTATAGGTAGAATAGGAGCGTTAAGAAAAACCAGTAAGACTTACCTATATTCAATTTAATTCAGCCCTATGTCGCAGTCTTCTTACTCTGAATACTATTAGTTTTATTTTAAGTACATCAAACACACATGATATGTAAGGATCGTAGCAGGTGGCGTTCCGTAGTTTCTGCCTACCCCCATGGGACAAAGGCGTAATTTTATGTACCTATGTATAACATGGATTAATACATTCTTACCGCGGTAGTACGTCCTCTTGCGATAATTTCCGACATACACGCGGGCGAAGCCGCGGGCAAAAGCTAGTATTCTATAAATAACTGTCGTTTTACCTGACGCTAGGGAATCTACGGATTGACAGCTGACTTCAAACTTACTTAACAGGAATTTTCACGGTGAGATTTTACAGAATAGCACTTCAGACGACGCGCTCGCGTGTCGCTTGATGCAAGTCACGTCGCACGTCGCATCACTCTAGGCCGTAAACGCGGCCAAAGCGACGTCATAGAAACTATTGGTAATTCCACAGGTAAGTGCACAAAAAAGTAAAGGAAAGAATCATAAAAACTATTTCAGTTAACTACACCGTTCAATACTCAAATATTGTAAATACCTACTCAACATTACAACACACTAGTCGACTAAATCAAAAGAATAATCAGCCTATAATGTTCTCACTGCCAGAACACAGACCTCTTTTGTGAGAGGGAGCGGCCCATAATTCACCACACGGGTACCAGTGCCGGTTGGTAGATGTCACATGACTTCAAATATTTCGTCCTAGTACATGCCGGTTTCCTCACGATGTTTTCCTTCATTGTTTCGAAAGCAGTGGTGATAAAATAATTTACACAGAGTATAGCGCCTACCTACGACCTACACCTCGTAAGTCGAGTTGTAAATACTCAACATTGCAGCAAACTAGTTGACCCAATTACCCAAATATTTCTCCAAACCCTGAAAATTCCAACTTAAGCAACCCCTTATTTAAACAAAATTAAAAAAACAAACAAAGTCCCAACCACGCGTAGTGTGGTTTCAAAAAGTTTTTCGCTACTAAAATTTCAACAACGTGCGAACGTTAGTTCTTGAAAAGTTTAATAAAATTAAAAACTACACTGGCCCTGTTAACGTGGGGGCGAAAAACTAGGCCACATGTACTCTTGGGGCTTGTAATACGGCCCGACGCGGTGGTATATTCAAAGTTTAACACTTATGCCTGTAAATATACGGCCCTCTGTCACGTTTATGGCGGCCGCGGTTCACAGGTGCGTTCGTTAGCACTGATATTTAGTAGTGTCTAAAGTTCTGAGCTCTTAAGCTGGCTGTTTGTATGATGTAAGGTTTGTTGTTAAAGTTACTGCTTGGGGAAGTGACCGAAAGTGAATATATTTGGATTTTTATGGCAGTTAATATTTACACACATGCACATTATTTGGTGAAAACCCCAAAAATAGTACGTTAAGGTATTGGTGCCGGTTTTCATTTGTGGATCTTTGACAGTCGTTACGGCTCGTCAGAAGCCTTAAAGTCTAACAATTTGTCTCACCTAGTACTTTCCTATTACCATTATTATAAGCCAATATTACCAATTATGTTGGGGTCCAACATAATTGGTAAAAGGCTAGGCAGATAGTGACGATGATTTGATTTATAATAGATATTCTATTCATCAAAAAAGAGCTGAATATTATGATATGATTTGTGTTCACCAAAGGAAGTTATAAAATTGAAATCTTAACATCAAACCAACCTTTTAAAATATTCGCAACACAAAACCATTGAGTGACCACAAACAATTTTAACACCTAATCTAAAACGCGCCCCAAAAACTAAACCCGGGAACCGCAACGGTCACGTACACAACACCATCCCATACAATCAACAGCTCCATGTATATCTGTCGTATGTTCAGAGATAAGTACCACTTTAGACTTTGTCTAGTGCGGTGAAACACACTAATTCTCACACCCTTTCGAGGTATAAAATGCGTTACGAGCACCCTTTTTGCGGTTTTTGATGCACAGTTTGCTCCGAGTAAGAGATTATGTTTATTTCTGGGGGCAAAAATGGAATTTCTATGTTAGAACCAACATTATTTTCTGTTGGGAGTGACCCAATGGAGGTAGTTTATCGTTATGGGTTTTCGGTTTCCGTAGTAAAGCTGAAAATATGAAAATTACTTTTTTTGGATAGTAATTCTTTCCTACCAACCCTGTCTATTTTGTCCTGTCGGAAATTTGATATCTTTGTCGTCTGTTTGACTGCCTCGCTGGTCTAGTGGCCACAAACGCTAATGCTGAACATGAGGTCCAGGGTTCGATTTCTAGGACGTTATTGGATTTTCCATCAAGAAATTCTCAGTAGCAGCTTGGAGTCTAGATGTCTGCCCGATTTATAGCAAAAGGATCGCCCTTTGTTACATAGAACTTAAACATAATAAGCGAATTGTGGGATGAAATAAATCTACAATCATTTATTAAATCAGCTGAGATTTAGCACGTTTTAAACGTCCAAATTACATTAAGACAGTCTCCCATAACGCCCTTCACTATTTTCTAGTGCTTTAGCTAGGAAGAAGAAGTAGCACAACAAACTGAGCACGGAGTATACTTCTCAGTTACCCTTCAGGGATTATTGGCATCAGAATATATCTGTTTTCTGTAAACATGATTAAGACAAGTCACACTAACGAATGTTAAATACCTACTCACAGAAATGTTACTGAGATTTTGAAACCCGATTTGCTAATGGTCGAAAGTTCACAAATATGTATCTCGTGAAGTTCTATTACGTATGAATTTGAAATATTTGTCTGTTTGACAGCGCGAATACCGCGACGAATACTGCTACATTGCCAAAATAAAAGGTAATGCAGATCTATGTATCATTATCAAACCTAAAGGCCAAATTAAACAGAAGCAAATGAATCAGCAAAGGCTTCCAACATTATCCAAAATATTCCTCAAAAGATTTTATATGGATTTATCCAAATGATCTTTTTCTGAGAACTATCCAAAAAGTAGCGTTAGTGTTCATTGGTGTAGAAATAAATTCTCCAACGTTACATTGTTGAACGTTTTATGATGTTATGTCAGATGTACAACTTGTTACATTTAAAGACAAGATAGATATAACTGTTGGGTTCATTTCATATCAACCACAACGTTATAAGTGACATATGTATGTCGTGAGATTGTTTGTCACACACACGTGCCTATTTACCTCGTTCTCATTTTTATTCTACGGACATCACTGCAAGTAGGTACCCGAATAAACAAGTAAGTACCAACTACATTCAGGAAATATCCTATCTATCTTACGACACAGGTTGTATAAGTCAGGATACTATGTTTTATCATTTGCGTAGTATAGGACTGTATAAGAATTTATTAAATGAATCCCAGTAACGTTTTGCTATCCATTAAAGAAAATGTCTGAACGAATTTTGGTAAGCACAAATAAGAACACAAAGTACCTGATTTAAACAAGCTGTGTCATACGGCCTTTATTTTAGTGACATCAACTTTAATCAGCATTAACATGTGAAGGAACTCTCGTGATGCAATTACGTTAAGTAGGCAAGGAGAACAAAGTTCCAATGTTATCAAATAATTAAAAACTAATTAAGATGGTGTAGGCTCAAGAAGCAAGACCTTAATCAAATATAAATCTAACTCAATGTTGATGTATTGCAGGGGGAGGTCGGAAAGTAATCGCTGTTACTGAATTTATGTGATGGATAAAATTCTTAAGGGATTGAGCATAGGTTTTGGTGTATTGACTTCAAATATTTGAGAGCTAGGGAGCTGTTGATCAAAGGTGGGATAGTCCTGGTACACCAAAATCATAAGTCATTATTTCAAATTAGTCTAAGGAGAGGCACATTTCAAACGTCCAAATTACAAAAGACGGTCCCCCAAAATCCCCGCCCTTCACCACTTCCTAGTACTTTAGCTGGGAAGTGGAAGTGGCGCAACAAATACAGCTAACGAAGATTTAGCTATCAACGAAATGTTGAGTGCTGCATGCAAACCATCTTCTAATCATGATGTTACATGGAAAGATTAAAAAAATGAGAACAACATTTCACGTCGGTTAAGCGTTGCATATAAAATGTGTGAGTCGAACAACTTTAATACGGAGTCGCGCATCACGCGAGGATTTACTCAACTGGTTAAAAAATATAACTTTTCAAATGAAACATCGTGATATAAATCCATAGACGTTGACTTCTGAAAATGGGCCTTCTTGTAATTGTAAATGATAAATGATTTAATTTCTGTAAGTAGGTTTTTGCAAACACTTTAACATGTCAATCATATTTGAAACTAGATCGGGGCAACGTTTCCTAACTAACAACTCTGAGAAAAAAGGCTGACACAAACTCAGAGGTCACAGTCTCTTTTAAAGTCCAGACATGATGATCATGAGATCATGTTCAGGTCAAGTGATCGGTGCCACGTAGATCGGTGTTCGAAATGATATTTTGAAGAAAGCATCAAATAGCAATGAAATAATAAAAGGGTAATAATAAACAACAATAATACGTATACATGAAAGTAGTGGTTTACCTTTTGCTGAAAATGACACAAACTAACGCTATACGAAACATAAAACAAATAAGGTAGACGATTTCATAAACGACGAATATCTAAACAATTCTCTTTGCCAACAAGTTTCCTAGAACTAAAACAACTGCTAGATCCAGCTTTATGAGCCACGTTACCTATCACAAAGACGATACATCAACATTTACCAAACCCGAATATTCCGAAGACAACCCATTACACATTGATACGAAGGTACTACCCACCTACAAGAAAAAATAAAGCCCAATATTTTTTTCGTCGCCGAAAATACAACAAGAAATCGGTTTTCCCACTAAAATTTTGCAAAAGCCGTCGGAAGGTTGACGTCTAGCTAGATACCAGTAGAAATTTACGGCCTGATAAAACATGCCCAGGATGTATGGAGCTCTCACAACAAATCGCTATGCCCGCATAGCGTTGGAGCTCTTGATAACAGCGAGGTTAGAAGGGTCAACTTAGAATGGTCGTTGTGTAAAACTTGTCTGCCAAATGGATTACCTCGATTAAGTATGAGCGACCCCTGACCCGTATAGGTGGACGCATGATTAGTTCCAATCCTCAGTTTTACGGCATAGCTGAGGGATTTAGTGCATACCGTTTTATTTCTGCATGTATTTTGCATACGTTGCTCGTTTTGCAATTGGTTTTCTGGATTTATGTTCATAAAAATAGCTCTAAACTACTGGATAATTACGTAACACAGCAATGGCGTCATTTTGGCAGAACAACAATGCTCCCAGCATTATTTACGTTACTGAGCAGACAATTTTTTCGAGCATAAGAAGCAATTAATTAACAATATTCTTCAAAATGATTCAGATTGTGATTGAAACTCTGTTATGCAATTAGGGTGCTAGATTTCTTGAATCTTAATAAGTTGAACCTGTTTTCTCGTTTAATGTTGATTAATATTGGTCTTGTCCTAGTTTTACTGCCAGACTTGGAAAATTGGGAAATATTATTCCGTTCGTTGGCTCCGTTTTTAGTTTTTCCTGCAAATATCGTCATCGTTAGACTAACGTCATACAAACATCACAGAGTACACCTTTTCCATCGATAAAGTGAAATGTGAATATTCAGTCACATCAGTTCACCAGTATTCACACAGTGCCCAGTTTTCCGGGAAAGGGAACCTAATTCCGCATTCCCGGCACGCAACAAATTTCAAGTTCGAAGTTTTCAATGTTGTTTTTCAAAACTGCTTACTCAACGACATATAATAACGGAATTTAAAAACTGTCAAAACAAAAGAAATGGCTTTAGCAAGACAGTGACGTAGGCATCTAACTGAATTACTCATTTGTCTTCCCTTCCGACCATAACGACCTCCAAAACAGGAAAAAAAACATTTTGAAGAAAAGTGATTCCCTACAGCAGGTTTTCCTGTTACTTTACATTCTCGCAGCGATGAAAAATGGCGCGGAACCTCAAACGAGACTTCGACACGTTTTCCTCATCCAACTGTAGAAACTTCTAAAGAAATATCGATGTACGAAGGTCGCCATTAATTTGGGTTAAATAAAAAAATGGCCGCGAGGAGGCATGTGCCGAGTCAAACGGGAGGGCATAAATTTTTCAAAAGGGGCCATTTGGAACACAGGCACCGTTTTTGCATATCTGAATGTGTCCAATTACAGAAAGGGCTTGTTTCGGTGGTGGTGCAAACTTGGAGCGTAAAAGATAAAAGATGATGATCTTTGTACTGCTGGTTTTGGGATTGCAAGGTCAACGTCAAGGTCAAAAACTATAATAGGGTATCCAAAGCGTCAACTGAGTACGGTACTTATTAAACACCTATAAAAATACAATGTTTTGGCCCACCTCATCCAAAGTATCAGAAGCATACTTTTATGAGATTCTTCACTCATGTGTTAAATCTAATATCCTTTCTAGAAATTCCTGATTCATTTTATTGTAGCGGTCTTAAACCGTATATGAAAATAAAAATATAAAATAAAACATACCTTGGTACAAACTATCGAGAAGCAAGCAATGCAATACTACTAAAATTTATTCCTAGCTTATGCCTCAGCAAAAAGCAACTCTCTAGTATTGCAGACAAATTAGAAGTATGACATATGACTTTAGATAAATACAATAAAATGGTGATTGATTTCAATTAGCCTTTTCAAGTTAATCTAAAAAATATATTTTACTGTAAAATTGTAAAAGTAAATAAACTTTTTTTAAATCATTCACCATTTTTTTAATTTATGTGAAGTCATATAATATCATAACTTCTACTTTTCTAGGATTACACAGTAATTAATATTGATAAAATTTATTGAAATAAATCTTGCTGGTAATCTTTAGTAGTGATCGTTCTTGAACTGGCAGTTGGCAGTCACTTCATGTTATATACCGGTATTCAGCTTCATCGGATTAGCCCATAACCCAACCCCGATCTTATTGGGAAAAGACAGGCCAGATGATTTTTAGAAGTATTAGCAAGTTCCTAGTGTACTTATCTATACTAATATTATAAAGCTGACGAGTTTGTTTTTTTGAACGCGGTAATCTCAGTAACTACTAGTCCGAATTGAAAAATCTTTTTGTTTTGGGTTTTTGGGTATTTATTGAGGAAAGCTATAGACTGTACAATATCATGCTACAACTAAAAGGAGCGGAGTAGCAACGAAAAATGGACGAAAACTGGCAGGCAATTCGATGCGACGGGAAGGGTCAGGAGAGCAAAAATTTTACGCGGACGACATCGTGGGCAGGAGCTAGTAATTTATATTCATTTTATATTGAGTCAAACTTGTCTAGTACTCACCTAACAGTACAAAATTTAATAAATAACTCAACTATACCGCCGTATACCCACAACTTGTACCCCAGTCATGCGGTTGGAGTAATATGCGCAATAAACCCAAGAGCTTTATGTGATATCCGCGATATAATTGTTACGGGAGATGGCTGTTACCTTACTTTTGTCGCGTTTTAATGTGTACCGCTTACCAAACGTGCTAATGATGACTTATATGTGGGTAGTTGGAATGTACGTGACAGATAATTTGCTAGGATAGCAGTTTTCGTGGCTTTTACCCACAAATAGGATACCACAGGTTCTGAATGAAAAAAAAAACTTCATACAATGAATAAAACATCCGATTTTTAAAAAAAAATATTCCAAAGTGAATAAGAATTTTAATTTCAGGAGTTGGTGTCTTCGAATCTGTGTTTTAGTCTTTCCCTAAGAAACTATTAGGACATTATCAAGATTTACAAAACGAAATATATTTTTATATCGAAGCTTACGCACAAGCTGCCCAAATTTGTATGAAACCACCTGTAAAGCATACCCCATTAAAAATAAGTTTAGGAATTGATAGCCAACTCCCGAAGATATCGTAAAACATATATGTATATTAAAAAAAAAGCATATAAAGCCCTTTTTGACATAAGTTACAAAAAGAAAAATGTTTCCAGGTCAGAAAAAATATGCTTTAAATTCCTCGCGGTAATACCTTTAAATCTATCGTTAACGAAAGAATGTGAAAGAAGAACCAGCATGGTATTGTACCTAGAACGCAACACAGTAAACAAAAGATGAAGAAATGTGGATTATAATTGAACCATGAGGCACACAAGTCGTAATAGTCGATCTGCAGAAAACATTACGTCGAAGTCGAGTGTACGAGATTTTTAATTTCTGTAACCATGACTACAATTATTCAATAACAGACTAAAAAAATATTTCGTAGATAAGGAAGAGTTTCTACAATTGAAACGAATGTCGAAATGTTAGAAGCGCCTTCACTATGTTAAAAACACAATGATGATGCAAATACGCTATTGATAGCGTATTTGCATGTTATTCAAAACAATAAAGGTCAAATATTTTTTTTAATAAACTGTATTACTTACCCATTAAAAATAAGTTTAGGAATTGATAGCCAACTCCCGAAGATATCGCAAAACATATATGTATATTAAAAAAGCATATAAAGCCCTTTTTGACATAAGTTACAAAAAGAAAAATGTTTCCAGGTCAGAAAAAATATGCTTTAAATTCCTCGAGGTAATACCTTTAAATCTATCGTTAACGAAAGAATGTGAAAGAAGAACCAGCATGGTATTGTACCTAGAACGCAACACAGTAAACAAAAGATGAAGAAATGTGGATTATAATTGAACCATGCGGCACACAAGTCGTAATAGTCGATCTGCAGAAAACATTACGTCGAAGTCAAGTGTACGAGATTTTTAATTTCTGTAACCATGACTACAATTATTCAATAACAGACTAAAAAAATATTTCGTAGATAAGGAAGAGTTTCTACAATTGAAACGAATGTCGAAATGTTAGAAGCACCTTCATTATGTTAAAAACAGAATGATGATGCAAATACGCTATTGATAGCGTATTTGCATGTGATTCAAAACAATAAGGGTCAAATATTTTTTTTAATATACTGTATTACTTCAGAATTATACCTCCACTAATATTTAAGAAAATAATTTATTTTAAACAAGAAATTGATGTTTAAAGTGCAATAAAACTATGAGAAAATCAATTATTTGAAAAGCGGCGCCACTGGTCAGTGCGAATATGTCGTAAAAATCTAGTTGCTATTCAGTCCGTTATCAATGTCATAGACTATGACGTCACACAAAGCGCGCTAAAATGGAAAGTTATGGTGTTCGTTTCGGTTGGCAATTTTGAAGTATTTTTGTTGTTTCAATTGCTTTTCTGCCGTTGAATATTTTTTACCATTTTAAGGCGATAGCGAATAAATAATTAAACTACTTGAGTATTAATACCATTATGCGCTGAGAAAAATAAGCCACAGCGTCAAGTTGCCAAACGAAAACCACTCGTATTTAATCCATTTCCTCCTGTTGATACAATGTTTTTTGCGCTTACGTCTATGGCATAACAAGTAGCAAGCCCCTCGTTCTTTCGTTTTTCGTTCATTGTCAGATATTGAGCAATCAATCTTTTAACGATTTTGAAAGCGCTTCCTTAGGGTGCATCTAGACCCGTTGATCGATCGAAGTCGACCGGCGACTCAAAATGATTTTAATTATCTCAGAGGTATAGTCATTGAAGACGTAGAGTAGGAAGGCCTACCACAAGGTGGACGGATAACCTTGTGAAGGCTGTTATAATCTGCTAGATGCGGGAAAAACAGACCCGGTCGAGGTGTTGGTGCTTGGGGGAGGCCAACGTTCACCAGTGGACGTCTTTTGGCTGAAATCATGATGATAGTCATGGAACTATAGTTTTAAAACCAACCTAATTTATCCGTCTATTCATATTACAAACTTTAATCTATGACAATTGTAAGAAATGGCTATAACAATACAAATTGAAGTAGAGTCTCAATCCCGGGCGTCGGGAGTCGATAGCGGACTCCCGGCCACCGTAGGCGCGAGTTTGCGGGCGGCGAGCAATGGGTAGCTCGCTGCCCGGTAAGGACCAGGCTCGGGTCGACGGCGCGTAGTGTTCCACGTGCGCCTCAAAGAGATGTCAGCAGCAGTGAAGGGGTTTACTAGGACCGATGCCTGCCGGGGTCGCGTGATTGTTCGAAAGAGATACCGTGACCCTGGCACATGGGCAACTGATGGAACACGGGTGGGTTTTAGTCAGTAAAAGTCTGACACGCCCTCCCGCTCCGCCCAGAGCGGGAGAAGTCATTTGATGATTTCCCATACTGAAAAAAAAAAAAAAAAGGGTGTCTATAGGTTGTTATTCTAATTTATGTACTTAGTGATAAAATAAAAGCTTTAGCAAAAGAAACTAATTTGTTGTTCTTAAAAGAAAACTATTAAATATTCTATCTATCTATCACTGCTGCTGACATCTCTTTGAGGCGCGCGTGGAACACTGCGCGCCGTCGACCCGAGCTTGGTCCTTACCGGGCGGCGAGCTACCCATTGCTCGCCACCCGCAAGCTCGCGCCTACGGTGGCCGGGAGTCCGCAATCGACTCCCGACGCCCGGGGCGTCTCCTCCTGCGGCGGCTAGGGACGTGAGGGCGCAGAGACTGCCACTCCCTCACGCGCCCCGCCTCCTCCTTCGCGAGCATTACTGCTTCGCAGAAGGAGGTGACGGCTTCCCATTCCCTCTCGCTCCGTACCATGGCTCGCACCAGGGCCGGACGCGAGAGGTCGCCGCCGCCGATCGCCTCCACGAGGACACGGCGGTGCCCCGCCCAGGCTGGGCACACCTCCACCGTATGCTCCACCGTGTCCTCCAGACGATCCTCGCAATGGAAACACCCGGACGTATCCTCCCGCTTTATCCTGAACAGGAACCCACCGAAGCACCCATGCCCGGTGAGAACCTGCGTCAGGCGGAAGGTGAGGACGCCGTGGCGCCTCTCTATCCACTCCTCAAAGAGGGGACTTACCGCCGCAATTGTGGCGTGCCCAACCTATAGACACCCTTAGGACTTAAAATTTTATTAGAAAAATAGGGTTGATTCTAGTTGCTCTATCCAAAAGGAAAATAATAGACAAAACAACTCCACATAATTCTAAAATGTTCACAATATTTTACCGTTAAATAATATGATGACGATGACCCTAGAAATAAAATTACTTTTCTCCAATAGGTACTAAGTATTGAAAATTAAGCCTAATCGGTCTATAATATTCCCACTGCTGGAATAAAGGCGTCCTCTTGGTAAGAAGAATTGGGCCAAATCTAGCACGCGGGCCCAGGGAGAGTTGGTACTTTGTCACATGTCTACAAATATTTTGGTCTAGAACATGCTGGTCATCATGATGTTTTCATTCACCGTTTTAGAGCAGTGGTGATGAAACATTGTACACAAAGTGAAGACCTCTGGCTTTGAAACTGTGGTGCCATCACCAACAATAAAGCAATGATAGATAAATTAATTTAGTTGCTCGATGCCTACATAGGGCTCATCTAATATATAAAATTGCGTGTCACAGTTTTCGTTGCCAAACTCCTCCGAAACGGCTTGACCGATTTTGATGAAATTTTGTGTGGACATCGGGTAGGTCTGAAAATCGGCCAACATCTATTTTTCATCCCCCTAAATGTTAGGGGTAGTCCACCCCTAAATTTTATTTTTTATTTTTTAGACAAAATTTTTAATTTCTATTTTTTTATGATACAACATACAAAAATACATACAACCCTCAATTTTCACCCTTCTACGATCAACCCTTATTTTTAATAGCCATTTTAGTAATTTAATCATTTTTCCTCTCCGGTCGAAAACTGATCAATCGTCATTTAATTAGTTATCCCCGCCTAGGAAATTATTTATATGGATAAACAACGTTTGCCGGGTCAGCTAGTATATTTACAAATATTGCAAGTGTATATTGGCATCTCTTAAACCTTAAATTCAATGTGTTGCTTGCTTAATCATAGTCGAATCCATATAGGCCATATATTTTCCCTCAAATCGCAATTTGTTCGCATACGTTACTAGGGAGCTCTTAAGCCGAAAACTCTCGCAGTTTAAACATGCCACAAGATAATATTTATAGCTTAAATGACTGCTCTGGTTTTCTAGATTGGATCAGAGCTTGTTATAACATGATTTTTAGGGTTGCGTTCCCAAAGCGACACTATTACTAAAGCTCTGATGTCCGCTCGTTTGTCCGTCTGTTACAGAACTATATATTTTGAACCGTAATAAGTAGAAACTTGAAATTTTTACAGAGTGTCTGCCATTATTCTCAATGATTATAATTCAAATAAAATTAAATTAAAAATTTAAGGGAGTTCCTATACAAGTGCCGTATTTTTGACTAAACCAGTTCCAGCAAATTTGTTGTCTATTGTACCGTGTAACGGAACACTGTCATCCACAATTACAACTCACTATTTGCAGTTTTTTGTAACGAAGTTTTCTAACGCAGCTTATGGTAGAAGTAAAAATCGCCATGTAACGAAAAAAAACCTTTTTATTATATATTATAGATAGGCAGAGAGAGAGTGAGATAGTTTTCATAGTTTTCGAGAGTGCTGAAGGCGTCTTAGTGATGTCAAAATCAAAATTCAAAATGGCGCCTACATTTTTTTTCAAGGGTTGCCGTTTACATGGGTTTGAGTATTTAAAAATAAAGTAAACGAAATTACAATTTTCTGACCCAGGTCCGACTCCCTTTCATATACTTTATTTTCATATTCTCTTTAACAGTGTTGTACAAGTAAATTACTTGTTTAGTCTCTGTAACCGCAAGGACAAGAAACGGAACAAAGGGCCGGAAAAATTACCTTGTCAAAGTGCCTTTGACACTTGAGAAAATGTAGACCTAAAGTGTCAGCAGTGTTGAAGGTAACTATTATGGTTTTAATAGTACAAAGTGGCAAGTTAATGCTGATGTTCGCTTTTATCTAAAGTCAGTTTAATTTTCTGCGGAAGATGCTCAAATCCTGTCATCAACCAAAAAGAGCTGAAAATCTTCAAACGGCTGAAGCAATTTTCTTGAATCACAACTAGGACATTTTTGATTAAGTCTCCTTTTAGACGTTCAGCCATTTGGGAGGTACAATGCCACAGACGGACACACAGAGAGTCACGCCAAATTTATAATATCCCACTTTTAGCGTCGGGGATTAATAACATTACCCCCCTTTTAAAGTAGCCACAGTTGTGCAAAGAATATGAAACGCAGCGAACAATTCTCGCAATTTAATTAAATTCACAGAATACCAGAAAACTGTAGAAACTCATCATCATCATCATCATTTCAGCCGAAAGACGTCCACTGCTGGACATAGGCCCCCCCAAGCACTGCCACTTTGACCTGTTCTGTGCCTCCCGCATCCAACGCATTCCTGCGGCCTTCACCAGGTCATCGGTCCATCTTGTGGGAGGCCTTCCAACGCTCCGTCTTCCAGTACGCGGTCGCCACTCCAGAACCTTCCAGCCCCATCGGCCATCCGTTCTGCGAGCAATGTGCCCTGCCTACTGCCACTTAAGTTTGGCAATTCTTCGGGCTATGTCGGTAACCTTGGTTCTCCTTCTCCCAAAGAGCTCGGCCAAAGAGCAATGGAGAGGGCTATGCTTGGAGTTTCACTACGCGATTGAATCTGTAGAAACAATTTACCAAAAATTCAATTCTACAGAATTCCTCTGAGCAAAATCAACATTTGCAATGTAATTTAGAACATAGCTCAAACTGCGGACATTACTCGTAGCTAAAGTGAATCCACATAAGAGTTAGGTAAAGTATCAAACTCTGAGTCAATTTGTTGAACAAACACCATTTGTCTTCTACGAACAGTACCGGACTAATGCAATGTTACCGGACGCCGGGACTCCTATGTGTTTCCGTGAAATTAGATTTCAACCTATTTATTTTTGTGGTAACATTTCGTTGGTTGCGTCATATGAAAGTTTTGATTTAAAAATTGGAATTATTTTGCTTTGTTCAAATGAGTTTTCATACATTTCGGCTAAAGGTAAAAATAATTATGAACGAAAAACGACTGTGATTACCTAGAAATTAATTCTGAAAGTAAGACACACGTACATCCACGGCAAATATTAATTTAATTTAATATTTGAGTTAATTTTTTTAATCTTTCTATTAAAGACGCTTCGTTGATAGTAGCTAGTTTAAAATAAATTATTATGTCTTAAAGAAGGTTTTTCTTTAGGTGTGGTTGAAATCATCGCACCTGTTTTTGAAATAAGAACCAAACAGAAATCGAAATACAGCTCTTTTATACAAAACTGACAACACTATCGTCTGGTGTTAAGTTGTATTTTTTTTAGTAAGAAATTTACCCAAATCGAAACAAAATTGGAGATGCAAAAACTGGCTCGGAGCTTTAGGCTAGAACTAAAATTAGATCACCATTTGTATAAAGAAGTATTGAGTTTGAGTTTTTGAGCATTTATTTAATATCATACAACGTTAATTTTTTTTTCATGAAAAAGACAGCAGTTTCCAAAGTCTTCAAAAGAAAGAAACGCTCGGGACATTCTTGAATAATTTAAACGTAATCTTTTAAATATTTTCGTGTCACATAATCTTGTCTGAAATTAATAAAGATTTATACATTGAAAACGTAAAAGTTTTGCTGAATCCAGACTTGCCTTAAGTCTCAATGCCATGCCAATATTGGTTCAAAATACCTTCTCCAATTTCCCAAATGTATTTGGGTCTGATTGAACTAAATGTTTGCCAATAGTCTGGCTGCATTCGTCTGCAGGATTAAGCGAACCACTAAAAGCTTTGTTAAAATTTGGTTTGAATTGAACAGCAACCGAATTTGTGTATGTAGAAGTAGACAAAGATTAAATAGAATAGGTATATTTGCATGAATAAAATTAGATAGAGCTAGAGACGGTGGGCTGTGTAATTGCATTATGCTTGAGCACAGATATAGAAATGGGACAAGTTTTATACGCACTGACCGTAACATTCACAAAGATTTGTTAATAACATTCCGAAATGAATACTCGAAAGTCTTCGGTGAACAAAGAAACTTATTGAATGATATATACTGCATAGATTTAGGACCAGACTCTTTATAACAGAATAGATTAACTGCATCAGTAAATCAGACAACCAACCATCTCTAGGCGTGGATGACAAAAGACGTTCATAAAAACTTGGACAAGGAAACCACGCTTCTTATAAGTAATATTATATTTAATTTAGACAAGGAAACCAGACTTCTTGTAAGTAAAATTATGTTGATGATACCTTTCTGTGTGGTGCCGGACATAAAGAATAGCACCATCCCATTTCTTCCCGTGGGTGTCGTAAAAAGCGACTAAAGGACTTACTAGAGAATGGGCAGCAGCGTTCTCTATGTATTTTACCACCATACTTCGATTCATAACCCGCCTGCCAAGCGTGGTAATTAAGGTAAACCCCCCAAATTTGGGGAGGCCTCTCAGGGCCCTCAGGCCTCTGAGGAAGAAAATGATGATGATGACGATGATAATCACATTTATTTCTTTAGTGTAGCCCACATACACGATGCTTTAATTGTCATACCTCCCAGTATTTACCGTTAACCTCTAAGTCCCTGAGAAACCACATTTGGTATGCAAACAATCGTTTTTTAATTGTGTCTGTAATTACGGTACTTGACCGGTTAAAGTGTAGGTACTCGTGTTTTAAAATTTCTGCAACAAAATTGTTTGTTTCGTAAGATTTTGGTTGTGAATCTATTTAAAACCACCCTGTGCAATATTGTTTAGCAGGAGTTCAATTTTTCATACGAAAAGCATTAAACTTAAATCTATTTAAGTTTCCTTACACCACGTTTAGTGTTTTCCAAGGTATTCACACGCGGTAACGAGTTGACGTCATGTACTTGTTCCTAAAAACTTCTCTGGGCTTCAGGGAAACAGGGTATGACCCAATTTCAGACTAACTACTATTTTCCACACTTGCAGAATGTATTAGTTTAGCTGTTGTTATTTGCCAGATTATTTTAATAATTATTTTTAGGTCAACAGTTTGTCTCTGTTGGGATATAGAGGTAAAACTGGATTTAGAAACCATTATAATATACTAGCTTTTGTCAGCAGCTTTGTTTATGTGAAAGTCGAATTTATCTGACGGGAACATACTACCGGGATAAATATGACCCTGTGTGTTAATCTAGGTTATAAACTTATAAGCTAACTGTGTCAAATTTAATTCAAATCCGCTTAACGGTTTTTGTGTGACTGAGTAACAAAACATCGAAACATACATTTCTTAAATTTAAAAAGGTCACCTTTGAGTCTCTCGATCATAACTATTGAAAATATAACTTCATATGCGGATTGCTCAGTATTCAATAACATGATATTAAAACTACGTCTTCTTCCAAATATTAATATTTGATAGCGAGTCAACCATAACGTTATAAGTTCAAAAAACATTTTTAATGGACTGTGACAAAGATCAAAGTCACTTGGGGCTCCCCTCTCGAAAATCTGGCATGTATTTCATCGAGTGCCGTATAATCGGATGGCAAGAAGGCAATATTACTTATCGGGGCATGTTTACTACCAGTCACCTGTACAGTTATGTAAGGAAGGACGGATTCAAAATGTTTATCGATAGTTCTATCTATCTTGTCTACTAACTCCATTTCACTTGCAGGTAGTATACGAGTGGTTCAAGTACTAAATCTGTTAGTGTCTACGGTACCATTGGTAAATATGTTAGTGTCACAGCTTCGATGCATAAGTAACGGTATCACATTCGCATTCTGTTTTCGAGATGCTACAATTCGAAAACCATTCCAATTACAAAACAGAAATACATAATTGGAATCCGAACCAGTGTCGCAATGTATTGGTAATATAAATACAATTGAAATATTAAAATAGCATTCATTTTAACTTTCATTAAACCGAAAAGTCCCTTTGGGCGAATTTGCGATATAAAGTAGAAATACGCAGTAAAATTTTATTAGTTGTGTATTTACTGACATATTCAATTCAATTATAATATTACAAGGATTATATTCGGTGTCACGCCATTGCAGTTTAATGTTAAGTTCAATTTAAAATAATGCAGCAATATTATACATCTGTATTCATTGACAGACGTCATGAATTATGTAGTATGAAATCATTGTGTTTGATATGTATCAAGTAGATTCTGATTGAACTGAACTAACATAATAGAGAAGCTAATCCGCATATCAAGATACAAATCATGACAATACACTAATCAACCCATCCGTCACTGCAGTGTAAACAAAGCCTCTATGATAAACATATGTAATATTATATACCTTCCAACATCAAAGAACGCACAAATTCACAAAAAGCCTCTGAACTGGGAAGTATCCATGACAAAGTGACTTTGTTACCTCAATTTCAACGAGCAGCTTCAAAAATATACGTTACATAAAAGGCAGCAGATTTTTACCAAAAAATATTTTCACTCATATCCGTTGGCATATGAAATTATCGACACATATCGGTGCAACACTTTGTTGGGACCAACCGCATGCGTACCTAACATGATTAGCTATATAACTGCGTTCTCCGCTCCGTTGCGTGCCTACATTGCTGATTTTATACGTATTAGTAACTGTTGATTAGCTCTTCAACGAACTCATGGGTTGATTAAAGTGTTTCTGAGGATTACAGAAGCGTATATAGTGGGTGTCTGTATAAGGTCAAATTTTCGTCTATGTGGATGATTTATTCTACCACCTACGCTGATTGTCTGTTACACCTACAATAGAATTTCTGGTATGTTATAAGGAAGGTAGGAAGCAAAAATATTGATTTCATCTTAATATAGATAACGTCTAGGAAAGCTTTCTATCTACATAACTTCTTCAATATATAAATATATTTTGGTTTTATCGGTGTAATACTTTAATTTGCGATTGGAATTTTCCCTACAAGTAACTCTCTCTATATTTCTTTACTTTACCGTGTTTTTTCATTTTCTTAAAATATTGAACAAGCTTTTGAAACGTCTTCAAGAAATATTACGGAAACGAACCCCATTGTTACTTCCCCCCTACACCAACAGACATTTTCAATACAATTACCGTCCATCAGGCCATCATAATTGTTTATTACAAGCCCATAATCGATGCCCCAAATTAGCTTCGTCTAAAGAAAAAATATTTTTTCAAAAATGCCCCTCGCTGTCCCAAAAGGGGCTTGAGCAAGCAATCCATTAGATAGCTCTTTATCAAGTCATAAATTTCTCAAGCTATCAATGTTGGTTGTCAGTCCTGTAATATATTGATACGATCGACATATATACGGGATTTCGGATGATAATAAATTACAACGCGAAATGGTCACTGCAAGTTTATTCATCAAATGCTGATGTATTTATTAGGTTCGTGTTTGTTGATTCACATCGAAAATAATTTATAAGAGTAGTTATATCGGATTAGTAACGAAACAATCCTATTTTAGATAGTAAATTAATGTGATTTGACTTAATATGGTAATATGTGATTTTGTTCAATGGATAACTACAATGCCAAAAGACTATTTCATATTTAAAGAACATGATGACTCACGTTATACCTTATTCAGGTTTAAGCCCAGTCATTCCAGCGCTGGTTTTTATCGCTGTACTGAAATGCTTCTGGAATAATGTGATCGGCACTGAAATATACCCATTCTAGTCCATTGACTGGATTGACAGTCTACTTTTTGATTTCAACTCAACCATTCCAGTTACATTGGAACAGTCTAAATGATCAACCCAGGGCTGGGTTAAACGTTGAAACATACATTGTTGTTTATTGTCTGACTGACTCACTGACTGGTATAATCTTATACCTTTAAACGAGCAATTCTTGTATATATATATATAATCTGAATCTCGGAAACGGCTCCAACGATTTTCATGAAATTTAGTACACAGGGGGTTTCGGGGGCGATAAATCGATATAGCTAGGAATCATTTTAAGAAAATGTCGTTTTTTTCGTGTTTTCAATGATCAACTTCATCGATAATCAACTTGAACATAAACTTATTATTTTAAACACAATTTACCAAAAAATACCGAGCAAAGCTCGGTCATCCAGATATTGTATATTATATATGATAATAGTCTAGTACTAGACTAGAATAATATGAACTGGACATTATGGCAACCTTACGATCCCTCAGTGGGTACCTACCAATGGTGTCGTAAAAGAGACGATAAAAAATCAGAAAGCTACATAACACTAGGCCGCTTTGGATACATTCTTAATATTAAAAACAATATATTTGTTACTTAAATAACAATTAACTTCACAAACTTAACATGCAAGAATAACAAAACAACACACAAAGCCGACATAGAATATTCGACTGCACCAGATCAGACGGGGAACTTTAAGCAAATGTTGGTGGTATTCATGAAGGAAACGACCCCTGACATTAATTCACTAATTAACATTTTGGCTTCCTACACAATAGGATACGGGATTTCCTACCAACTTCCTCGAATCCTCCACGATATTGTTATTAGGAACTGTGTTTCTATTAATTTTCATGTAATTAGGAATTGCCATGTAATATCTTTTCTCGTTTATTGGGTTAAGGGTACAGTTTTTGGGATCAATTTAAGGGTTATTTGAAAATTGTATTATGAAGGAATTTATTGGATTAATTTTCTGGGATTTTTGAGAGAGTCGGGATCTAACAGTATCGTTATAATGAATTGTGTCAGTATTATTTGAATATCTGCGTATAATAATAGATTGAATTTAAGATTACATCTAAGATATTATAATAATTATCTAGCTTTGGAAACATTATTGGGGGTAGATACCAGTTTATCTAGATTAGACAAATTATCTGTTATATAACTGAATAACTGAAGGAAACGGAAATCATCAATCTCCTGCTCTTATTATTTATTTGGGGTCAGCGCAACAAAGCTTTTTTTCACACCTCTCTGTTAGTCGTCACCCCCTTTCTAACCATATCATCATTCAAACAGTCCACTCATTGTTACTTAGGTCTTCCTCTACTCTTTTGGCCATCAACATTCATGTGTCTGCACACCGGTTGCTCTTAAAATGGTTACCCATTCGTCAGCGCAGAGAGTCGAGGGCCCTATCAGTGTTATTTTCTATACTCGAAAAACCCATTTCTCCTTCCTACCTTACTCCCCAGGTTCACTACTTGTGCTCTGCGCATAGTAAAAATCTTCGTTCCACCAACAATCGCCTTCTACGATGTCTTTCTCACCGCTCCGGTTTCATTTACTCGTCTTTCTTTGTTCAGGCGGTCTTTCTCCAGAATGCGCTCCCTCTGAACATCAGGACGGCCACCAGTCAGTTATCATTTAAGGTGAAAGTACAAGAGCATATTCGGAAAAAGTTGGCAGAAGCAGCCCAGCGCTGATTTGCTGGGTTCGTTTTCTCCTCTACCGATCGTTATGGCTCCAGACAAAGTTCATTTTCGTTATATGGATGTATGTATGTATCTATGTATGTATTTATTATTCATTGTTTTTCGAGTTATCTATGACTTAATTATTGCACCTGCAATGTTTTTCTCTGCATCATCCTAAGGTTGACTAGTGGAAAATGCCTCAGGCATTAAATCCGCCTTTGTACAGTAGTTTTACTTTTGCATAAAGTTCTAATAAATAAATAAATATTCAAAACATTCCTTACGACATTTTCATATGTATCACCTGCTCACCAGGAAAATACCAATGAAAACCAATTTTCATTCAATTTTTCAGTTACCGGTGCCACTTTTAGACTTCCTAACATATACTCTTACGAAGGAAACTGAAATACTTAAATAATTAGATTATTTGGGACGACACTTTGCAATTCAGGATTGTGGAGACAGTTTTTATTTTTCCTTACAATATTTCCTAACTGTGCGGCTATTAATAGATACATGTTACATATTATTATGAGAGAGCTGGTCCAGTGGTAACGGGCTACCTTGTAGCTAACTTGTAGGTCGTACGTTCGGAACCCAGGCAGGCGCCTTGGACCAATGCCTGCAAGATCGCGAGATTTTTTCGAAAGAGTTACCGTGGCCCTGGCATATAGACAACTGTAGGAACACGGGTAGGTTTTAGTCAGTAAAAGTCTGACGCGCCCTTGCGCTTCACCCAGAGCGGGAGACGTCATTTGATGAATTCCCTCCCAAACAACAAAAAAAAGGCAGGTGCCTTACTTTGTGTTAATTATTTCACCACTGCTGCTCTCAAACGGTGAACGAAAAAATCGTAAGGAAACCGGCATGTCCTAGAACTAAAAATTCGAGAATATGTGACATCTACCAACCCGTACTGGGCCCGCTTGGATAACAGCCCACTCTCTCTCACTGAGAGGAGGCCTGTATGCCAGTAGTGGGAAGATTATTGGTTGGTAATGATGACGTAGTATGTTTTCTCTTGTAACCACATAGTGTTAACATTGAATGTAATCCTTAATTACTTTCTACTAATTAAATGGTTTGTTGTCCATAGATTAGTAGGACATGTCGTTTACACTTAGCTTAACCGCAAATTGGTTGTATGTACAACTTGGGATTATGTATTTACACAAGCTTATCTTAGCAAACCACAGAAATGCTATAATGTCTAGTTAAACCTTAAGTCAACTGAATTAGGCTGATTATTGCACATCAGAAATTATAACAATTGAAATTATGACGGTATGTGTACAATTGCAGGGCAAATGCCTCTTCTCAGAGTAAATTTAGTATCGATCAGTATGCTTGCTGCCTACGGATTGGCAAGTTTAGATTGTTGTGAAGTTAAAAAAATATCATTGACATGTAAAAGTGTTTGTACAAACCTACTTACAAATATAAAATCATTTATCACAGAAATGCTACAATGTCCAGTTCAACCTTAAGTCGACTGAATTAGGCTGATTATTGCACATCTATAATTCTAAATAACTGGAATTACAACGCTATTTGTCCAATTGCAGGGCAAATGCCTCTTCTCAGAGTAAGTTCAATATTGATTATTATGCTTGCTGACTACGGATCGGCAAGTTTAGATCGCTGTAAAGATCATGTATTTTTATGACGATTTTTTTCATAGAACATTGAGCATATATGTTGTACGCTGCCAGACTAGACCCCGTACAATACGATTTCAAGTGCGCAGTGGAAGAGTTATAATCGTGGGGCTCTAGAGACAAGAGTGGCTAGCGTACTGTCCGCCGTACGCGGAGCAGACAATACAAGTACAAGGTACAATATACAAACAAAAGCACTTACCTCATGGTTGAAGGACACTGCTCTGGTGCCAACCTGGAGATATGTATGTAAGTGAGTGTATGTGTATCGTGTCGTGACGTTACGAGTATTCTTCAGGTTAGATTCCGCTTCCAATTAGGCTGGAGGAGGTCACAGCATGCGGTCTTCAAATCACTCGCTCACAATAGCGTCACACTCAACCATCGGGTCATGACAGATTGTCCACAAAACGACCGGTTAATTAATACAATTGGATCACGACTAATTGTCACAAACGGATCGATTTACAAGGATTAATTTCAACAAACCGCGTCGCGGAACTCAACAGGCGACCGACCTTCTTTTAGCGGCAAATCAAGAAAGCTGTCAAGTGTCAACGTCAAATGTCACTCCGTTTCACGTCATGGCGCGTTCACAGAGTAACCAATTCAATCGGAACGGAACATCTACCCCCTCCGGACGGGCCTTCCCGTCCGCTAATCACTTGGCAATCCCGACAAGGTTGCGCTTTATCAGTCCACCTGACGCGCTGCCGGAGGATGTGCAAATACTCCAAGCTCAAACGTTTCCAAAAACTCTGAACGAGCTGCTGCACCAATTGAAACCGCGATAGCCAATTTTGGCTCACATCGACAAAAGGGGGAGCACCCTTTGGCAGGGCGACAAGTGGCTGTCAAATCAAAAAATGCCCGGGGTCAGGGCCTCCAAGACGTTCAGGTCCGAAGACAGCGGGCACAATGGACGCGAGTTCAATACAGCTTCAATGCGGCAAAATACCGTAGCTAACTCCTTAAAGGTGGGAACGGTGTCTCCCAACAATCTGCGCCAGAGTCCCTAACCGCCTTCACCGCGGCCTCAAAATACCCCCCCAATGGGGGCAGGCTGGCGGGTCAAACAACAACAAACAACAAAAACAACCAAACAACAATAACAACCAAACAACAACAACAACAACAACAATTTAACCAAATGGCCCTCCTTAGGCAACAAAAGGGGGTGACGGGCCCCATAAGGAAGGCTAGAGTGCCTCAACCGTCAACAACCAAACAACAAAAGACCCGTATCGTCCAAAAGGGGTTCAACTTAATAACGGCTCCCGACAATAACCAAAACTCTCGCTGCAGAATGGCCAACAGCGCATTGCAACCGGCATGCGAGTTCTTAATGTGACGATCAGTCACCAACAATTCAACAACAAAAAACAACAATTCAACAATTTGTCGAGGGAGCCAAATCGACTCAACAAAAAATCAGGGTCCTTCGTTCCAACAGCGAGCACCTTGAGCCCGGGCAAAGGACCCGACATCAAGACTGGCGATCGAGGCCAATCATCCTCGGGGTGAGTCGGCCAGTCTGGACCCCACCATAGGGGGTGAGCAATCAAGCGGGGTGCCATGCACCCACGTGAGGCCACGGCACCTGGGTTCAAATCCCCAGGCACGCGCCTCCAAATCAAAGGCGTCTCAGAATTTTGAATTTGGGACACTCAGCTCGCAACAAAGACCTCCAAAGAGTGGACGGACGTCTTCAACCAACACAAAACAATTTGACTGTCCGTCCAGGCGTAAGAAACCCGAATGTCCACAGTTCCACCCAAAGTGTGAGCAACGTGGTTCAATAGACGCACAAGACGCGCCGCCCCTGACAATTCAACTTAGGGATGGTCAGTGCCGTCCGGAGGGGGGCCACCTTGCTCTTGACCAAGACCAGTGACAAATTCACCTGACCTGTTGCGCAGACGGTGCGCAGACAAACAACAGCTGCATAACCGTGCGAAGACGCATCACAAACAAGGGTAGCAGTGTAGCTCCCAGGGGGGAGGATAGCGCGGGGTAACACGACCTCGTTGACTGCAGGGAGTGCGGATACAAATTGGAGCCAATCTTCCAACAGGTTTTCCCGAATTGGCTCGTCCCAGCCAAGTCCCGCAGTCCAAAGGCGCTCAAGAAAACAATTTTGCCCAAAAAAATACAAACAAACAACAAAACAATAGACAAAAGGCAACCCTGGGCTCCCATGTCCATAATGACACGGACCACAACAGAGTCCCCCGTGGGCCCCCAGACCTGACCGATGCCGTTGGCAACAAAACCGTGTCGATCTGAGGGGTACCTTAGCGGGGCAGGCGCCAATGTCCTAACAATGCCTGGGCGGCGACCGATCGCCACACCCAGACCCAAGTCTTTCCCGACGAGGATGCAATTCAAATTCCTCGTACGCGCGGTGTCCCGAGCCACGCGCCATCGCTGGAAGGGCATATCCCACCGGATGCCTGAATGGCGGGGGGCGTGACTCCAACCGGGGACGTTCCGCCAAAGGAGGGGAGGGAAGGCGGTGCTGGTCTGGCCAGCGCTGCCTAGCAACAACTGCGTAATCGCCTTTACGCGGGGAGACCAAATGGCGGTCGCGCGGCTCCCGATCAACTTGCGCGGGGGGTGGAGTGCGGCGCTCAAAATTGCGGGCCTCTCCCCGGTTCTGAACCGGCGAGGCAGAAGCCCGGTGACCAACTCCATGGTACCCCCCCGTGCGCGAACCTTCATCAGAGGCTGGTCTGCCAGCGTGGTTCGCGTTAGCGCACAATATGTCCAAATGGGACCCCCCACAAATTCTACAAGGGCGGGGGTTGGGGCAGTCCCGATGGAAGTGAGCCCCCAAACAAGAGAAGCAAATGGGGCGTGCATTGGCAATTCGGCGGCGGGCACTCACGTGCAATTTCAAAAAGGCAGCACAAGTTGCCATGCCATGCCCCGTGTCCCTACAAAACTCACAACCAGGACGACTCTGGGTGCCAGCAAAACGAGCGGCGGGGCGACCATCAACAGGCCCGCGAGCCCTAGTCCGTCCCTGGTCTCGTGGCCGGGAAGACGGCTGGCATGACTCAGTGGCAACGCCAGAGTCCACAAACCGACACTCATCCTCCAAAAATTGGACGAGGTCACCAAATGGGGGGAGATGTGTGACACTATCCCCACCATACCTTTGCTCGAAACGAGCCCTCAAATCGGCAGGAAGCCGTTGCAGCACAACATGCACCAAAGGGTAAGACCAATGGTCCACCGGCAAGTCCAATTGCTTTAAAGCGTTGGTCGCTGCCACCAACGGGTTCAACAGGTCAGTACGCAATGCTGACAATCCAGTAATGACCGGTAACCCCAAAATCAATTCAATGTGAACGTCAGCCAAACAACGTTTATATTGGTACCGCTGGGTGAGTAGTCCCAAAGCGGTAGGGTAGGCTGAGTCAGTCAACGACAGATGCTGTACCAAGGCTCGGGCCTCACCTTCCAGGACAGACAACAAATAGGCCAACTTTAGGGCGGGTCTGAGGTCCGAGCGTGCATCAACCAAACTTGCAAACAGGTTTTGTAAACCGTACCAGTGGTCCCAGCGACCGTCAAGTGTGGCAGTTCCAAAGCAGGCAATCTACTCAATAGTCCGGGACCTGAAACAACCGAGGTCTCCGGCTTGACCTGGACAGGTGTCCGGCACTGCAATATTTCCATCTGTATGCCATTGCACAAACAAAACAATTCAATATACCAAACAAAATAATTAAGTAACAAAGTTCAAACAATAAATAACTGGTTCTAATTTAATTAACAAAAATAAAGTTTTATTTTAATTCAAACCAATGTCAACGTTCAAAACTGTCAAAATGATATTCAATTCAAATATTCAAATTCTATCCAATTCCAAAAGTTAAGTTCACAAACCACTTTGTCAAAGGTACAACAATAATAAACCTTTATTCCAATTCAAAACAATGGTAATACTCAAAATTGCCAATTTCAAATATTAATATTCTCAAATAACCATATCAATGGTACAAACTCAACATTTTAATGTCTTCCTGACATTCAATACAACACAGATCAGACACAAAAAGGGGCTACAACAAGGGGCTGCACCACAGCCCAATCCAATCCACTTTATTAGCCCGGCTGACCTTGGCAACATCAGGTTACCCGTCTCAACAAATTTAAACAAATTATTTCAAATACCAATTAATTACCATTAACAAACATTTACAGCGAATTACTACTTCCCTTATAGAGACTGCCAAGTAATTAGCCTACTGTAAATTACCAATTTGGTGGTTTTATAGGTTAGAACCACGCCTCTGATACCAAACTGTACGCTGCCAGACTAGACCCCGTACAATACGATTTCAAGTGCGCAGTGGAAGAGTTATAATCGTGGGGCTCTAGAGACAAGAGTGGCTAGCGTACTGTCCGCCGTACGCGGAGCAGACAATACAAGTACAAGGTACAATATACAAACAAAAGCACTTACCTCATGGTTGAAGGACACTGCTCTGGTGCCAACCTGGAGATATGTATGTAAGTGAGTGTATGTGTATCGTGTCGTGACGTTACGAGTATTCTTCAGGTTAGATTCCGCTTCCAATTAGGCTGGAGGAGGTCACAGCATGCGGTCTTCAAATCACTCGCTCACAATAGCGTCACACTCAACCATCGGGTCATGACAGATTGTCCACAAAACGACCGGTTAATTAATACAATTGGATCACGACTAATTGTCACAAACGGATCGATTTACAAGGATTAATTTCAACAAACCGCGTCGCGGAACTCAACAGGCGACCGACCTTCTTTTAGCGGCAAATCAAGAAAGCTGTCAAGTGTCAACGTCAAATGTCACTCCGTTTCACGTCATGGCGCGTTCACAGAGTAACCAATTCAATCGGAACGGAACATATGTATTATAGTAGGTACGGTCAACTGTGGAATCTCTACTTTCCATGAGCAACTTTCCAAAGAATGCTCAATATCTCTCGATTCATTGTCGCATGTTGCCGGACGTAAAGAATAGCACGATCCTATTTCTTTCCGCGGATGTTGTAGCAGACAACTAAGAAACTTACTAGAGAATGGGCAGCAGCGTTCTCCATACATTTTACCACCACGCTGCGATCTCCAACCCGCCTGACAACCGTGGCGATTATGGCCCAAATCCCCTTTATGATGATGATGATTATGATGGTGATGATGTCTCGATGAAAAGATTTATAAGTAGGTATAGTCATCATCATCATTTCAGCCGCAAGACTGCTGAACATTGGCTTCTCCCAATTTGGAGGGTTGGCCATAATCGCCACGCTTGGCAGGCCGGTTGGCGCTCGCCGGATACCGACGGAAAGAAATGGGATGATGCTATTCTTTATGTCCGTTACCACACGGTACACTACGACCCTACTCGTCACACTGTTAATACTCAAAACTGAAATAGGAACCCAATATGGTGGTTCAGAAGCGAGTCTGTAACTTTAAGCAAATATGAAATATTATGCAAATTGTTTACTTATTATTAAACTCAGTAAACACAATAAAGCTACCTGCTCAGCGCATACATGCATATAAATTGAATATATAAATAGATGTAATAACTGTTTCCAACCGGGAAGTTTACCCTATGATACCAGCACTGAAAGCAAAATTCTACTTTGTATGCCAAGACATAAAGTTCGGAATGAATTGGTTGTGCAAACTGTACTATTAACCGGTGAAAACGGTGAACATGACTCTATAAACCCTTACGATGTTTGATTAGCTCAATACCCTATGTTTATGTTTGTTCTGTCCACACAGTGTGAGGGAGATAGCTAATATTAGTTGTAAATACCACCTACAATAAATAAACAACAATTACGACTCTGTGGTCATGATTTTAGGGTTGTTTTTCGAATGTATGAGAGCGACGGTAAAAACCTAGACAACAAATCGCCGTGACTGTTGATTTTAAATAAAAACTATACTCGTGAATTTGGTATGTGTTCTTACATAAAGAACTGTTGGAAATAACGTCATTTAGGTGGAAGCTCCAGCCCCCCTAGCCGAGTTACAACCGTTTCGTGTTGAATTCCGTTCTCCAATCGGTAACGCCTCGGTGTCGGCAATTGTAGAAAACGATAAGTTGGTACCCATGTTGAGGCACCTGAGTCGACCGCTCGTTCTAACAATGTCTTTAGAAAAACGACTACAAAGGATTGAGCGTTGAACATTGTAGAAACGGTAACAATTCATTCTATCATTTTGAACGATGTGAACTTGGTTACGAATTTTCTATTCGTTTGTTCTAACCATGTGACTTAACGTTGAGATGATTTCATTCCCATACATTTGATTAGTTTTCGACTAGCGTTAACGATTGCAGATTATCAACTTGGGTAGGGGTGCAGGGCAGTCCTTTATTTTGCAATCTACAGGTCAGTGGCATATGGTTAAGCAATAATAGTCACACGGGTCGATTGATCAGGTTAAGCTACGCTTGCCGGAGTTGGCCGTGGATGGGTGACCATCATTACATACCAAGATCCCACCGTGCCTCAGAAAGCACGTTAAGCCGTTGGTCCCGGCTGTCATTTTTAGATCTTTAGCCGACGTTACGGGTCGTCAGAAAGTCTGACAATTAGTCATACCAAGACCATCATTACATACCAAGATCCCACCGTGCCTCGGAAAGCACGTTAAGCCGTTGGTCCCGGCTGTCATTTTTAGATCTTTAGCCGACGTTACGGGTCGTCAGAAAGTCTGACAATTAGTCATACCCAGGGATATCGTATTAAGGCTTCTTTCAGACAGGGGCGACAAGACTCTTTTAGAACAATTTCTATGTAAACTTCATGGAAAATATTCTACAAAAGTCACGCCGCGCCTGCGGTGGGAGCCTTTACCCAGTAACTAAATTGTGGAGGTCAGATAAACAGTCGCTCCAGGTAAATTACTGGTATTCAGTGACACTAAAAGCCGACCGTAACAAAGTTGGGAAAACGCTAAGCAGGTAAGTGCCAGATAGTTTGATGATTAAAAGAATACTTGAATTTCGCGGGCTACCGTAGAAACACCTTTAGTTTATGTTACTAACAATTTGATTAAAACTGGCACGTTTTCTAGAACAAAGCTTTAATAGTATGTACTAGCTAACCCCGCGACTTCACTCGCGTCCGTGTCGGTAATGAACGTGCTACCGAAACTTGTAACCCCTTACAACATCAGCTATCTGCTAGTGACAGTCCCGTCAAAATCAGTCCAGCCGTTTCGGAGATTAATCGGAACAAACAAAGAGACAGCTAAAATTTTAAAATTGATCTTTGATGTATTGTAAGTAGTATAGGTACCGTGTATACTTTCGTATGCATAAAGAGAATAGGTGTCAATTTGAAATTACAAACAGATACTTCAATTTCATTTATTTGTATAGAAGTTACAACTTTAAGCTGTGAGAACTAACTTTACGTACTGCTGCTATAACTAGTTCGTATTCATTAATTAATTAACCCTCCGTCATAATAATTTGTGCATTATGGTATTTTAAAGTCGATGAATCATTGTTTGCAATGAATCAATTAACACTAGAACATAAATGTATAATTTTATCCTCTAAAAATCATAAGTCAGTATAATCATAATTAGCCTATACCGTTCCCACTGTTGGGACACAGGCCTCCTTTTTGTGAGAGGGAGTGGGCCGTAATCTACCACGCGGGGCCCACGTGGTTGGTAGACGTCACATGTTTTCGAATTTTTAGTTCTAGGTTCACGGTTTGCTCTCGATGTTTTCTTTCACCGTTTTGAGAGCAATGCTAATCAAATCTATACTTATAATATTATAAAGCTGAAGAGTTTGTTTTTTTGTTTGTTTGTTTGTTTGTTTGATTGAACGCGCTGATCTCAGGAACTACTGATCCGAATTGAAAAATTCTTTTTATGTTGAGTAGCCTATTTATCGAGAGAGGCTATAGGCTATATAACATCACGCTACAACTTAGAGGAGCGGAGCAGTAATGAAAAATGTTGCAAAAACGGGGAAAATGTATTCCTTTTGAGAGTTTCCGTTGCGTGCGCTGCGTAAACGGTTAAAGTAACGCAAAAATCATGTATGAAAGAATTGTTTCTTTTAAAAAGTTCTAAAAAAAAGTCCGGGAGAGCATATGTCTATCTTTTAAGGTTGACTCACTATAACTCGAAAGGAGCGAGCAGCAACGAAAAATGGACGAAAACTAGCAGGCAAATCGATGCGACGGGAAGGGTCAGGGGAGCAAAAATTTGACGCGGACGAAGTCGCGGGCAGAAGCTAGTAATACATATACACGAAGTAAGAGCCTGTCTGGGTTCGTATCTACGACTTACAACTCGTAAGATGCGGTACGACTGAGCCATCAATGTTCTTGGTCGCTTCAAAAATGCCTTAGCAACACAGCAAACCAACAAATCTCTAACATTTTACCTGAGTTAACTAAATAACCCCATTACTTCCTCCAGGCTATTAGAACACGCAGAAAACTTCCAACACTCTTAAGAAACTAAACAAACAAGAGTTTATAAGTTCATACGCACGGCTATACATGGATCGGCCAAAGGCTAATTGGGGTGCGTTAGGCACCGATTGTTTGTTTGTTCTATCGGCTATGGCCACATGATAGATAGGTACAGAAAATCAACTTCATACAAAGATCAAAAACGCACGCGTACCTCTGTGGGGTAATTGCGTACTACATTAGCAATAGAAATGACTTTTATTTTAACAGTTCAACAACTTTCATGGCGTTTTTAATGTGTTGAGCAAACAAATTTTTCGAACAATATGAAGCAATTGATTAGCAATATTCTGAAAAATAATACAGATTCTGATTGATACTGTGTTACGCAGTTAGGGTGCTGGCCTATAATATTATTGTATTATGTGGACTAGAATGAACTCGTGGACTCAAATTCTAACGATCTGAAAATTTTGCATTATGCTATAGTTTTTTTTTAAATGTTTAATTGTATGTGACAAGCACTCGTATAGATATGAATATAGACTTCACATTAAATAAGTTTAATATGCGAAACCAACATTTTCAATGACAAAATCGTTCCAAAGTCCTATATGTTTACTTTGCGCTTTCATGATTTGTAGACCAATTTCATTTTTTTTTTTATTAAGTACCTGATAATTTTTGACAGACCTAGACTGCCCCCTCATTAATTACCTATTAACACTGTAATTTGAATACATTGTGTGTTGTTTTTTGTCGGTTCTTGGTTTCGGAACCGTGCGACTAGCTTCTGACATTTCATGAAATATTTTGGTTATAGTTAGGTTCATGTGAATTAAAATCTTTTTATTTCATGATAGGCCTACAGAGATTACAAACTATCAAAAACAGTCGCTGTGAGAGAAGCCAGTCTGTGTGCGTACGTTTTAGCTCGTTTTATAGAGCCGACCTTCTGCATCTGTATCGGTTTTGTGACCACAGACTATGGCTATCTGGAGGGTCATGAATGTAAACATGAGACCTAGATTTATACGGTAGGTAATTGATGTTAGAAGGCTTCTTGGGAGGTGCACCTTATTTATTGATGTCGTATCAGGTTACAAGAATTGGGAGCTAAATGTATAGAGTTATGTGGATTCTAGCAGCCTTGGAGACATTCAGCGATTGGAATTGTTTTCTCAAAAGATGTCTTTGGTAATTTTATATTAAGGAATGTTAAATGTAACTTATATACAAAATATTCACTGATGCAAGAGTATCGGCTAGATAGTTTTTGACTATGTTGGATCTGCCAAAAACCTTAAACTTTGAGAAGACATTAAAAATACTTGGTATTGTAGAGTATATTGTGGGAGGCAAATTTTCTTGCAGGGATTCTTTGTACACCTTGCCTCACGGGAGAGGAACATGGGCTGCCGGACACTAGGGGCTGTTTTTTAACCCCCGACGCAAAAAGAGGGGTGTCAAACTTATATAACCGGTATGTGTGTCTGTCTGTGGCACTGTAGCTCTTAAACGGATAAATCTGATTTGGGTGCGGTTTTTAGGTTTAAAAGTAGGCTTTGTAGCAGTGCTTTATTAAAATTGGTTAAGCCGTTTCAACACGAAGATCGATTGATCGAAATATGACCTAACTTAAAGAGCCCCGCCTCCTCCTTCGCGAGCATTACTGCTTCGCAGAAGGAGGTGACGGCTTCCCACTCCCTCTCGCTCCGTACCATGGCTCGCACCAGGGTCGGACGCGAGAGGTCGCCGCCGCCGATCGCCTCCGCGAGGAGACGGCGGTGAACTTAAAGGGCTAATACGCTTATTTTTTTACTTTTTAGAAGTTTTTTTTTTTGGGTCAGGGGTTTTTTAAATTTAACTTTTTCTTGATACTTGTCATTTTGGGGGGTTTGCCATAAGTGCCACGCCTATGTCCAGCAGTCGACGTCTTTCGGCTAAAAACATGATGATTTAAGCACAAAATTAGGACCTATTGATTCTAACCTAGAACACTAAATGAGCTGATTACCAAATTCATTAACGACACATAACCCATGAATTATTGACACAGCCCATTTAAGTTAGGTACCAGGTAGTCAGAATATCCAAGGAGATGCATGAGTTCACAGTCTAACAAACTTCGTTCCGAACGTTTGATTGGTCCCCACGAGATACAGCCGTTTTAGTCTCTGTGGAGTATCGTAGTTAGTCTCCAGACTGGTTGCCCGACCTGTTTTGAGCACTAATTAATTAGATTATGCCAGGAATATGGTGAAAACTTAATGTAGTTTAGAAGTTGTTGCTGCGTATTTTGAGGATGTTTACTTTGGTACTAAATAAATTATTTTGGTAGAAGTTTGTTAGTTTGAGTGGGTTGTACCGAAAATATGCTTTGAAGAAAAAGTTTGGAATAGTTATGAGAGTCACAGTCTTCTACCATATTTGGGAGAACATAAGCACAGACAGCCGCCAACATAAGTTGGGTTCACTGCAAAAATCTCCTCACTTAATACAGTATTACCCAAATTAAAATACCTATATAATTCAACGTATTATAAAGAAAATTTTGATCGTGGCATTAAGGAAAGTGATGCAGGCAAGCGATTTAGCAACATCGTCGGGCCCTTTTTTCGTGGAAAGGGTCAAAATTTGGTAAATGACCGCTAGCTGAACGCGTTGCCAACCTGCTTTATGTTGTGAACTCTGAGATGAATGCTTGTTGAAAATTGATACCCTTTTTTTGTTATGTATTTTATATTAAGGTTTTTTATTTTACTGGACTGCTGATAATAGTGTAAATACAGATGTACAGTGAGATAAGCTAGCTAACTAACAGTATAGTGGATTGCTTGTGGAATAAGACTTACTTAAAACATAACATTACGCCTGTATGCCTCAGAAGGTCAGGCAGAGGCGCACCTATAGTACACCCACATTTCACCAGTTATGTTTAAAGCCCTTGTAAATAAAAGAAGGCGAGCTTATTGCCATCTACCGGGTACAAATCCAAGCTCCGGGTTGCGAGTTAGAAATTTGAGATGGAAAACCTAATAACAATTAGCGCGACCCGGGAACCAAACCTCATGCTCAACAGTAGCGCTAGCGATCACTATGCCAACGAGGCATTCTGTGAAGTGTGAAGTGAAATAAGACTTTATCTCAAACCATAAAAAAATTAAAACGCCGAAAAAACTGAAAAGCAAAAATTAACAAACCTTAAAAATATTTGGCGCTTTGAGTGACCTTTGTTCATTGATTTTTCAGCGCCGACTCAAAATTTTAAGGTTTATTATTTTTTTGCTTTTCAGGTTTTTCGGCGGTTTTTATAAAAAGTTTTTATTTTATATTTTTTGTGGCTTTAATGTACTAAGGTTGGACTTTTAATCCTATTCACTAACTTGACAAGTGGAGGGATACCAGGTTTTGACAAAAAAATGATAGTGAGGTGGTGCAAGAATGAATGAAATTGAATGAACTTGAAATAATGTACTTACATGCAAACTTTGTAATTTAAATTTAATAACTTGTCTTAAAACAAGATGTGTACTATATCGATATATATGTAGTCTATGGCTGTCAGAGGAAATAAAATGAGTATAGTAGAAAAATAAGCAAAAGTACATGATTTTTATATTTCGTTTTGTTTCTATCAGAAGAAAATAAAAAAGGAAATAACTGTTATTAAAAATTATTAATTATTCTTATAATCCACACCTAAAAACTATTTTTTAAAGTTTTATTTAATTTAAACCATTTTTATCATTCATTCTTTACGCGAAATCGTTCACTATCCCAACACTATTAGTTTTAGAATGGTATCATTATTTTGCATTGAACTGTCAAGTTAGTGAATAGGATTAAAAGTTCAACCTTAGTAATACTTGGCAAGGTAAACCCTATCCAATGAAAAAAGCATTATCAAAATCGGACTACTCTGTATAAAGTTATGCGTGGTTATACATTACAATCAGTGGGTGAACAATCTGACCCTTAGGGTTCGATTTTGTTTTCCAAATTTATATGGGACCACCTGAGGAGTATACTCTTTCCAATAAAAAAATAATTATCACAATAAGACTACTATGTAAAAAGTTATGAGTGGTAATACGTAAAAAAAAATATATACGCGTCGAATCGATAACCTCCTCCGTTTTTTTTTCGTCGGTTAAAAATAGATTAGTTACAGTTAAACGTCACTAGTCGAATGACAGAGAAACTTAGGCTGCCAGACCGAGTTACAAAAATACCAGTTGTCGATATTACCAATGTTGAAAGATCAAAGTAATCTTTATTCAGTAGAGAAATAAATTATGAATGAAGATCGGTAGAGGCTTATACAAATCCCGTGAGACATCTCCGCATAAAGGCTCTCATATACCGAGTTGTCAAAATGATTTCAATTAACTTTATCTTCAGTATTTATTTCTATATTCATATATGTAGCTATTATTTTTAAATCCTCTTTTTAAAGCTCGCACAGAAAGGCGCAGCACGACTCTACTGATTTTTTTTTAAGAAAACTACATGGAAATTTATCTACTAAAGTTATGTCGCGCGTCACGTCGAAGAGTTATTTTTAATAAAAGCTACAAATACGAATACAGCAAGTAATACTAAAGATAATGTTACTAAAATAATATTGTAAATGAAACAACTCGAGTTAATTAAATGATATGTCTTATTAATAAACACGTCTACGAGCGAATTTAACTCTAAATGAACTGAGTTACTCACATGAAAAGCCTTCAAGTTCTTGTGAAATTCAGTTATGTAATCTTTTTCAAATACAGTCTCGTCTGCGTTGCACTGAAATCAGTAGAGGTGCCCGTCTGCGCCCTACGTCTGACTTTCTATTTACCTATAGTTTCTTAACATCTCTTAAGCAAATACCATTGTAGGTACCTTAAATATATATGCGTAGATATTGCAAAGCATGCCAGAGAATATTCATTTAAGTTACCAAAAAATATTAACGTCAAAAATATGATTAAACATTCATAATTCAACGCTGAATAATTCTCGTAGTTTTAAGTCATATCATAAACATTTTGTCCAATTATAATCAAAAAGCAGCGAAACATTATTTTCCAGAAAGTGCCAATTTATTTGATACTCAGTAGTCATTTCAATTCTATCGATAATTTGATTAATTTCTATTACAGAATCAATCTTCAATGTCTGACTGTCTGATATTTTAAGTTCAATAAACAGAAACTAATATACATGTTTCTTAAAATTTTTGTCCCATTCAATGTATATTCCAACATTTCGTAATAATCTTAGCTCATATTTACATTAATTATAATCTATTCGCATATAAGACATAAGCATTAGTATCCAAAAAAACATCCATTTAAATTATATGTACCTGATTATTTGTTCAAAATCAAATACCAAAACCCCGCCGTGCCTCGGAAAGCACGTTAAGCCATTGGCCGGCTGTCCATCGTGGATCTTTGATAGTCGTTATGGGTTGTCAGAATCCCAAGAGTTTGACAGCCAGTCATACCAAAAGATATCGTATGACACAGTAACTGGGTTGTGGTGGTCAGATTGGCAGTCGCTCCAACTGGAAGCCGACTATAAGATAGTTGGGAAAAGGCTTTTGATTGATTTATCCAAAATTACGGAACAACTTCTCTAAAGAATCCTTCTATAGGTACCCACGCAGATATTGTTCAAAACCAATTATCACGTTCTATAAATAAACAAAATCAGAATGTTCTCGCCATTTTCTTTTACGTTTCTATTAATTCTTTCTATCTCACCCTCCTGGGAAAGACCATCATCAGCATCTGTGTATCGTGCTAATGCTTCCAACGTGTGAAAAGCTTTACATTTCACCGTCTTCCCATCTCTTTGAAGTGCGATAGGCTGCTATAATTGCCAATAGCTGCAGGCAACTCCTCAGTACAGTATGACGTAATACATAAGCGATAACGTGTTTCAATAGAAGTGGTTATAAATTTGAATTTAGTAGGTACCACTTTTAACGGTTGAACATTATGTGATGAAAGATACGGGTTTTGTAATAAATTCAGACTTTACACCGTTGACAATAAAGATTGTCTTCGAGAATTTAGAATTTAAAATAAAACTTCGAGCGTTCAAATTCACGAGGGCTAGTAAGAAGCTACTGGGAAACCAGTTTTACAAGCATTGACAGTTACCAACGTCGGTCTGTGGATTTGCAAAATTGGGCAAAGCTACGCTAGCAGTCAATTTACTACGGATAACATGAAGTGACGTAGACAGAATGACTTTTCGAATGCAGCAGAGAGAGATTGATATATACAGAATTTAAATAAAAGAAGATTTCACAAATTTTGTACCACAATGTCCTCCCGTATGGTCTCTACGGATCTTTTGCTTTAATATTCAGAGGAACAAAATATGTGGACAACAAACAAGTATTATATTATAAATCTTAACACATGTAACCATAAAAACTCCTCACATATCCTAGAGTATACAAAATTTCTAGCTCTTGCTCTTTTGTAAGTTTCGGTTGTAAGTCTGCAACTTAGACCGTGGTTTGAGTTTGCGCGACCCACAAAGGCCCAGTTTATGCCGTCTGCTATCTTACGGGAGCTATTTTTAACAGCAGTGCCTCTTATCTTAATAACTCTGTTTAGTTGGTGACTTTTAATCGAGTCCTTTTGTTTTCTACAAAGAACAAAGACGCTGTTTTGTTAACAGGAAATGCTTCTGTTATTGTTCATAATAAACTGTCTTCACACCGCTTGTTTGAAATAATAAACTGATTCTGAGAATTTTGTTAGGTGGGTGGCTGTGAGCGTCTTGTTCTCATATATTTCTGAGGCAATTAAAATTTAAGAGACTAATTACTGAGATGTTTCATTCTAATTCTGCTAGTTCTACTAATTCCTAGTTGATATTTAGATAATTGAATTTTTATTATTCAATCCTGCACTCAGTTTCCCTACGCGATCGAATCAGAAATGAAGAGATCCGTAGGAGAACCAAGGTTACCGACATAGCCCGAAGAATTGCCAAACTTAAGTGGCAGTGGGCAGGGCACATTGCTCGCAGAACGGATGGCCGATGGGGCCGGAAGGTTCTGGAGTGGCAACCGCGTACTGGAAGACGGAGCGTTCGAAGGCCTGCAACAAGATGGACCGATGACCTGGTGAAGGCCGCAGGAATGCGTTGGATGCGGGAGGCACTGAACAGGTCGAAGTGGCGGTGCTTGGGGGAGGCCTATGTCCAGCAGTGGACGTCTTTCGGCTGAAATGATGATGATGATGATGAATCCCGCACGCCAGCTAGGTGGACCGAAGACCTAAAGAAAGTGGCTGGGGCTGACTGGATGCGGAAGGCGGAGGACAGGGTGTTGTGGCGCAATATGGGAGAGGTCTATGTCTAGACTGCGACAGGCAGAGTTGATTGATTGGCTGCATCACGCATAAACAGCCGAACGGATTTGAGTGAAATATGGCACAAAGATTGTTTATAACCTGGACTAACACAGGATAATTTTCATGGAGTAATACGTTCTCGTAGGATAATTTTCGACCTCAACGCGGGTGAAGCCGCTGGCAAAAGCAAGTTGTAACTAAATCTAAAAGCAGAGGGGCTATAATCCCCCACGCGAGCCCAGTGCAGGTTGAAGGATGTCTCATGTCTACAAATTTTTGGTTTTAGGACACCGTTCACCAAATCAAATTAAAAGTCATTTATTCGAACTAGGCTGAGAGTCAGCTCTTTTTGAACATCATATTTACATAATAACCGTGTAATACATAAGGTATCGTGTGGTGCCGGACGTAAAGAATAGCATCACCCCATGTCTTCCTGTGGGTGTCGTAAAAGGCGACTAAGGGATTTACTGAGAATGGGCAGCAGCGTTCACTATGCATTTTACCACCATACTGCGATCGCCAACCCGTTTGCCAAGTGTGGCGATTATGGCAAACTCCCTCAAAAGAGGAAGGCCTATAGTGGTAGTAAGCAGTGGAGATGAAATTAAATACACAAAGTTCACCTTTGTATATTTAATTTGCCTGCGTAGGTCAAACTCACGACCCACAACTCGTTAGTCAAGGGTCGATACCGAGTATATAGAAAGCAGATTTATAATGAAGGTTAGTCTCAAACTTTGACTTTAGGCGTACTTCTCTAACATCTAAAATATTAATTACGAATCATATACCTAAGTAATTACGAATTTAGAAATTGAACGAGTCGTGCTCGGCCTAATCTAAGCTGCGTAAATTAAAACTGTTCATCAAATTAACTTTACATTTAATCAAACATTAAAAATACACTCACGTTCAATAATACGGTAGAAAGACGGTGGACAGTGAGTTCGTTAATTCTGCACTGGGTTACGATCGGACATACACTCAGCGTTTCCGTCGAACGGGTCGTAGTCGTAGGGCCAATAAATATGACAGACCGGGAAATTGGACAGAATTTCTGCTTATTCGGCATCCGTTTGGAGAACGACAGAGTGTAGTTATGAGGAGCCCGACTGTACCTATTACTAGCGTATAGACGGACTAGTTATGATGAAAGGTTTCGTGTCTGTGAATTTTAGTTTCGGATATTGGTAAGAGTAAAATAAATATTGTGATTTGAGTGGAAAGAAGTTTACGAAGAGACCAATTTGATACGTTTGGAAAAACAAACTTGGAATGTTAACGTCTAGACACAATATCTTCAAATATTGTTAGAAATTCTAGCTTAGTGTTTGCTTATTTGGATATCACATTATGCAGAGCTTTAAGAATGACAGAACTTTATAAGCATTTTATCCGAAATGCATCTTTACACTCAAGTAGCCCGTGAAATTCAATACAGATCAGTGTCAGGCTATGGTTGATCAAAACATAATTTATGACCGTAAAACATATGAATTATTATCTTATCTTATACCTTTAAACGAGCAATTCTTGTATATATATATACAGGGGGTTTTGGGGGCGATAAATCGATCTAGCTAGGACTCATTTTTATAAAATGTCGTTTTATTCGTGTTTTCAATGACCAACTTTATCGATAATCAACTTGAACATAAACTTATTATTTTAAACACAATTTACCAAAAAATACCGAGCATAGCTCGGTCATCCAGATATTGATTATTTAAACCACCAATACTCAAGACTTACTACAACATTCTCAAAACAGCTCATAATCACATAAGCATAACACACTATTACGAATGGAGAGACAATAATTCCGTATCATAAAACGCGAGCGGTAACAATTCACCGACAAATTATATCAGCAGAGATAAAAGCCCTATATTTCCTACATGTCGCATTAAAATAATAAGCTCGCGTAAGCACAGGCTTTACATCCCTGATTACAATACCCGTACATAACGGTTCACGATAGAAATTAATTTTGTAGATGGGTAATAAATTCATGAATAACATATATATCGCGTTAGTAATTAAATATTTAATAAGCGGAATTATAGTAAGAAATTGTAGTGTTTGATTAGCATGAGAAAGCACTTATAGCATCTCGGAGAAAAAAAAAGGTATGGAGTCGGGGAACTCCCGTAAATTACATAATTCGATCTGGGCATTTAGATTGTCGAATACCATGAAAAGACACTCATGATAAAAATATTAATACCTAAAGCCCGGAGTCTGGATTTGTGCTCTATTCATATGAATAAGCCCGCCATTACATGGCTGTTACCTCTGCCTAACCCTTCAGGGACTACAGGCGTGAGTTATATTGCGTTTATTTTATTTTGAAGTATCACAATAATAGTAAAATAAGTTTATTCGAAGCACTTATACAACCTCTATAAAAATCGAAAGATTTAAACGACAAAGCACATTTTACAAGAACCTGTAGGTACATATACAATAATCCCTTTACTATAACGACTTTAAAGGCAATCCATGAGTGATGGCAAGAAAATAATGAAAAATAGATGCGAAGAACTAAAACGCAAAATATTTTACCAACTTTATTTAATACATGATTTCGGTTCGAATAAAAGTAAGTAAAGTAATACTAGAACCCAAATATGGATCCCAACAGTTGAATCCGATCCCTCACAAATTTATCAATATACCTCCATCACAAAGAGAAGACATTTTCTCTCTTACTTAACTTTAGCTCCGTCCCCTTTCGGCTTATCCAAGCTTTGACATTTTGTATTTTTATAAAAACATCCATTTACTGAGTAGAAATTCGACTTAGCAGATGAAGTCTGATTTTTTATTATATCTTTAGTTAGTAAAAACTAACAATTTCTGATTTATACGAAGCTGGAATAATTTTAGTTTAAACTTATATGTCAATGTCCTCCATAAATTTAATGGGTTTTAAATCTCCATTAAGTTTATTTCTACTACTATTACTGAATATAAAGTAATGAATAAAATGGAATGAAACGTAGTTGAAGTTGACTCTTCTACAAACGAATCTTTTATGACTGGCATCAACTAAAAACGATTAAAACTTTATTTTGATACCTAATTGTTAGTCAATAGAATAACTAACTCCCAGGTGCTATTAAATTGAAAATTCACAAATGCATCAAACGAACTCAGATTTATTTTCATAGTGACATCGTTTATACGTAGCATCTGACAAAAATAACAATGTTTACAAAAGTTTAATAAATCAAAGCATAATTATAAAGTTCAATTCCCTTAACACACAAACAAATAAACCAAAATTCTGCCACTCAACTCCACTTCGTATTTACTTCACCCACGTGAAAACGGAATCAACATTTGACTTGTCATGTATCGTATTCAAACAAAACAAAAGGATTCAATCAAAAATAAATATGTATAATTTGGGACAGAAACGCAATTATGGCAGCCCCAGGTGGCGGGATGTCTATCCCAATACATACATATTTATCGGCAGTCCCACAGGATGCCACTAGTACCTACATTATACGCATACCGATACGACCAGTGAATTCGTGAACAAAGCCTTTGGTTGCTCCGGGATATTGACACGCGGTTCAAAATGGATGAACATTTTTGATGGAATTTGGAATTTCATGTTTTTTGTTGAGGCTATGAATCAATAGCAACAGGATGGCGGAGTGATGTATGATCATTTCGGATTGCACACATACATGTAGGAGTTTTAAGCTATCGTCACAAAGTGTGGGGTTTATGGGCAAAATATTATTGTTTTAAAAACAAGTGAACAGACCGAACTTGTTTTTGAAATGCAGATAATAGAACACAAAACAGTTAAAAAGTCACAACCATTAACATGACGGATATTGACAAAGACGCTATCAAAGTAAAATTTGCATGAAACGAAACATGATTAATTCATAAAAGTAAAATTTAAACTGAAGAAGGTATTGAAAAATTGGGTTCCAAAATCAACTTATTCTAAAAGGAAGTAAAACCGTTTGATGACTGCACTACAAAGACAATATACGCATTACAAAATCAAAACACAGAAGCCATCAGAAGGGAGATTGTGGAAGCGACAAATGGTTTTAATGAAAGCAAAGGAGGGTGCCTTTAAGCAACCCCATGGTCCCCATGTCTCTACGCATTTCAATTAAATTTTGGAGATCGCGCCCTAAATATTACTATTTTTTGGTCCCTTTACCATTATTATTCATTGTTTTTGTTTGATTTTTCTTCTGAAGGAAGAATTTTTGGTTGTTGTTTTGTTTATTTATTTTAATATTTTTAGAAAATTAATGCGTTATTTACTTTGTAGCCCATGTTTTGTTTCTATTCTTCCATTGCCATCTTGTTTCATTGTTTATTTTTTTAGAATTAAGTAGCAAAATTTCCGAAATGAAAATTCTAAAATTACTTCGAAAGACATTAAAACAAAACTGAATTTCAATTTGTTTTATTCACATTTCAAAGCAAAACAAGAGCTCTAAGCTATTAGAAACGCCATTTCTGCCTCCATTCTCAACGGAATAAAATCCAAAAGTTAACGAACCACCTTTTGTATTCTTTGAAGTTTTTAACGGTAGGAAGAACGAGGCGAATGCCTCTTAATATAACCAATTAAATGTTCCAAAAACCTTTGCTTACTTTCTATTATAAATTCTATTATGTGCTACGGAACTCGAGAAAAAGCAAACCGTTTCACGTGAAATAATGTTGTATTTATTAGCAGCTTCAAGCTCTACTATACTTGGCCTTGGGGGCTTTGAAAAAAATCTACGTAAACATTATTTTGGGAAGTTACATTTTCGAAAATTACATTATACAGTTGAATTTGTTTACTTCCAAACTCGTTATAAGTTCATCCATGGAAAATAACAACCTTATTATTATTTTACCTAAGGGCGGCCGCACAGATGGCGACTAGTCGCTGCCACAGTTGCGTGAACTTTGGTGTCTAGTGCTTGTCATGGGTTGTGGTCAATGTTGTTCATTCAATTTCCATTAAAAAAAATGCCTACTGCACCACGATTGGTGGCAAGCGAACAACAAATAAGTGACCACGTTTTTAGTTCGCAACACACACTACGATGATAGTTGCTGCAACTCGCTTCGCCATGCGTATAATGCGTGCATAAATTCCTCTTCTTTTTTCATGTCAATGACGTAAGTACTTAACGTAAAATGTAAAGATAGGTCTATACTGATTTTTGTTTGTTTAGAACGCGCCAATCTTTGGAACTACGTTTTTTATGGTTTAAAAACTTTATTTCTCAAAAATAATTACATTCACTTATATGAGAAAAAACTTATTTCTAATAAGATATATTAACCAACACGACGGTTACACAACAAAAATGGTTAAATTATTACCGAAGATAGCCTAAAAATTTTAAACCGCTAAAATGTGTTTCTTTAGAGAGTTTTTGAAACCACACATGGATTTTTGAATTTTTACATTTCGAGGCAATTTGTTGTAAAGTTGTGCTTCTTTTGCATTTGATAGCCCAAAAATTTAAAATTACGCTAAGACCTGTAGCTTCATATTTTTTAAGTGAAAACGTATAAATACCTATCGGGAGAGCGATGATACAGGGTGGATCAGGGCAACAAGAAATTTCACGTGAACCAACTCGCGAGTAGAAGCTAGTAATAAAATAAAGTCGAAATCATGATGCAGGATGTATAAAAGTGAACAGACCTTAGTCAAGTACTTTTCCCGCCAAGTCATTAATACAATTTTCCCTCACAATACCAAGATCACCAAACTCTTTGAAGGCTATACTGCTGACTCACATCTATCTAAGGGGTAAAGTCCTGTCGTTGGACTCTATAAGCTTCACGGCAGGGTAGTATAATTGGTGAGGGCGGGTTAATATAAAGCCTATCAAATCGAATATTCGGGCCGAGTGCTCCTGAATAGACTGGTCGTCTGATACTGTAGCTAAAGGAATAATAGGCATATGTATGTGGTTCGTGGGTGGAATTAAACAGCAGATTGCCGCATAGAATCCTAATACGTAGCTACATATAATTTTTGTTTTGTTGCTATTTGGAATTCCAAAGAAAATGGGATTCTGTGAAAGCCATCAGAAGGTCAATTCTCACAAATAAAACTTTAAAAATATGGTCGCAATCTTACCTCGGCAACAATAAAATGGCAAAAATATATGGAATCTTGAGGTATTATTAACAGACTGAGACTGAAATCTAACTGTTAAAGTTAAAAAAAATTCGAGAACTGCCCCTCACATAATACTAATGCGAGCTGAATCCCAACACTCGTTTAATCTGTGTCTATGTGTGTCAATGCAGTTTGACTTAAAATAGCAAAGTTATATAAGTATAGTATTACTATAGACAATCATCAACGTTCATCATTTCAGCCAAAACACGTCCACTGCTGGACATCAGGCTCTCCCAAGCTCCACCACCTCGACCAGTTTTATGCTTTCCGCATCCAGCGCATTCCTGCAACCTTCACAAGGTCATCGGTCCACCTTTTGGGACGCCTTCCAACACTACGTCTTCCATCACGCGGTCGCTATCGGCCCCATCGGCCATCTGTTCTGCGAGCAATGTGCCCTGTCCACTGACACTTAAGTTTGGCTATTCTTCGGGCGTGGAACGAGAAGATATTGCGTAGCTTCTTGAACGCTACCCATCCGACTCGACGATTGACCTCTTTCTCGAAGTTGGACCAACGTAACTGGACAGTCTGTCCTAGGTAAACATACTCGTCTACAACTTAGAGCGTAGCGCCTCCGATCTTCATGAAAGTGGGTATTACATGAGCATTTGATATGACCTTTGTCTTGTCCCCACCAATAGAGAAAAGTAGGTAAGTATTGCATGTAAGTAAAAGAAAAGAGGTAAACTTTTATAAGCAACTGTTACCGACGCAATTCATTTAATTGCAAAACGCTTGTGATATCAAGTCCAGCACCTGACGGTGGGGCGCTCTGCAAACGAGCGCTTAGTTGAACGGCGTTTCAGGAGTTGTTCAAGCTTAGTCATTTCATCCAGCCCGTCCCTTACTACCCTCTTCCGGCGAAGGCCTAAGCCGAGGTCCATGCCCCACAGATTGCTTTAGTTTTAAGTTCATAAGCTTCTTGGTAGAGCTGCGAGATGTCATTGATTGAGTAATTTTTATTATTCCAAAAAAATAATCGATACCGGTCACAACGAGTCAAAATCTGTCTACAAGTATTCAAATACTTTCTGTGAAATTAAGTAGCAAGTATTTGTTTTTCCATTTGTTTCGTTATCATAAACAGAAATTAAAATTGCTAAAGGAATGTAATTTATCATGCACATTTCATTAAAATAAGAGTATTCTGAAATTGTCAACATTCTCAGTCGAAGCGCTCGCGTGCGACTGCCATTCTTTCGAGAGCAGTTGAGATATTTTGAGTTTATCTGTTTTCGCTAGTTGTGTTGAGCAACTTCCTAATTCTCTCTGCTTTTTCTCTCCTCTTTCCTTCTTCTTTTTCTATTAGGAATTCCTGAGTAGCAGCCCGGTGTTTGAAAGTCACGGTGTGGTACTGCCGTGCTTCTAAAATCACGTTAAGCCGTTGGTCCTGCGCCTGATCTCTCTCCGATCGTTGTATTGCCGTCCCGTAGGACTAGAAGAGTGAGGGAAGAGTGAGTGCACTTGTGTCAGCCCACACACAGTACAGTTTACTATAATATCTCCTGTGTCGATGGCTGAACTCCGCTAACATTCATATTCATGACCGGAATTTGATCTGGAGAACTGTTATTACGGACTCACAATATAAATTATACTGTGATGGAACTGATCTTCTGTATTTAGTGATCGTCATACTTGTTATCTCGTTAGTTATTCTACGTGTTAAATCAAACTCCCAAGAAATCTATTGGGAGTTTGCCTAAGCGTTCAATCACGTACTGATAACAAATTTAAAATGCCAACCATTTGCTTAGCACATTTTGAACAACGAATATTCGGATCGCACCCGTGAGATCGGCGAATTGGAGAAGAATGTTTGAAATAAGGAATATTCTCACGTACGTTTTGAGTTACGAAATACAAAGTTAAATAAGGCCGAAAGTTTGGGATTCGTATTTGGAGAAAGGTTTACGTATTTAGGACTGAGTTCTCTTGTGCTATATCTTTTATGCTTGGTTGAATACGGTTTCGTAAGTCGAATTGAGTTATGAAATATTTTTCTTTGGACTTTATTTTCTCGAAATCATTAATATGGTTGTATAGACAAAATTGTCTTATTATTATTTTATATTTTGGAATATGACGTGTGAGAAAAATAAGTCTATAATGTTCGACAGTTGGGACACAGGCTTTTTCTCGGTGAGAGGAAGCAGGCCGTCTATCACGCGGGTTCAGTGCGGGTTGTTAGATGCTACATGTCGTAGAATTTATGGTTCTGGGATATACTGGTTTCCTCAAGATATTATTTCACCGATTTGAGAGCAGTGGTGATGAAATAATTTACACAAAGTGGTGCGTCTGTCTAAGTTCGAACCTACGTTAACTCGCAGGTCGCGGCCGTTACTCCTGAGCTACTATTGTTCCCTAACGTGTGTCTATATAATTTTCAAACGTTGATGAAAGAGAGACCTACGGTTTAACGTGCTGATTGAGGCACAGAAGGGTCTTGGTATGTGAAGATTGTCACCCAACCGCGGGCCTTAACTTAACCTGATCGATCAACCCGTACGTCTGGTAAATAATACTTGTAATGCTAACTCAATAAGCCGCATAAATAACTCCATACGCTCTATATAGCTGATGAGATTTTAATCTTATTACACGAGATTAACATGCAAGAGTAATTCCTTAACATCACAGACACGTCCCTAAAATATGTAAATGCATATCATTCATACAACATGCCTAAAAGCTCTTACATTTAACGTATCAATATTTAATAAGAGCAATATACTTAAGTGCTCCAAAGGTTATACAGCGCTGAAAAGTTTATACTTCTTCACACGCTTGAATCTTTTTAGGCTTCGGTCGGGGTGTATGAGCGGTGATGAAGGCGGTAGCGGTCGCGGAAGCAGGTGCGGTAGCGGGCGCGATGCATTGCCAGTTGTTGTGCCGGGCAGTAGAACAAACGTGATTCCACAGAATAAAACGATAGGTGGTCGCTCTGTCTCTAGACTGGACTGCACAATCATAGATCATTTACATAGTTATCACAATCATATACATAGTAAATGATCTATGATTGTGCAATGAGTAAACAATTACACGTACATTTCGCTCAGTCCTATCACTGTAAGCGCCCGCCATAGTCCCTACTTGGGTACATTAGATTACCCTCCAAAATTTTATAAAACAATTGACGGAAAGCTATTGAAGTTTTTTCCAGATGGTGCAAATATTTGAAAGCAGGTTACATTCAAGTTTCCACCACAGACGCCAACAATTTAACATTTCGCGCCTTAGCACCCGCGTTAGCTCTTCACCCTGAACGAACCCTGACGTGCCATGCTTATACGTATCTTTGCTATAAAGTTTGTGGAATCTAAAGAATGTAGATTTCTTGGTATCGGTTTATTCGACTGGTGTAGAATGATACAAGAATTGCATATTCAATATTGCTTTTGAAAGCTTCTCCGGGATTATGGAACTGGGGATTTGTAGAAGATATTGAATCTACCGAATAATAAACGAATCATGTCTAACATTGTGATGAGTTTTAATGTTTATATCTCATGGATAACATTCACTTTACTGGTGCCATGCAAAGTATCATTGTAGTTTACTAGACACAACAATTCTTTTTTGAACCTAAGAACGTACCAGGTGGATATAGATCATCATCCGAAAGACGACCACTGCTGGACATAGGGCTTCTCCAATTTGGGGAGATTTGACATAATCGCCACGATTGGCAGGCGGGTTGGCGATCACAGTATAGTGGTGAAATGCATACAGAATGCTGCCACTTATTCTGTTGTAAGTCCCTTAGTCGCCTCTAACGATACCCACGGGAAGAATGGGATGGTGCTATTCTTTACGTCCGGCACCACACGGAATGGACATAAATGCGCAAATTGAAAATATGAATTCAGCATATGATTATAGACGTGATGTTCAGAATCAAGGACTAAATCCGGGCGAAAAATTTGTACGTCAGTGTTCGCCATCCTGTATTACATGCAAACCAAGTATTATATGGCTAGTAATATTATAATTACTAGTGATCGCCCATTGGTCGAAATTCGACCGTACTTCATTTGAATAGAAATACATTATTAAATGAAAAAAATATATATAATAATAAATATAAAAAATAATATGGTTATATTTGATATTCAGCAACACTATAGACAAATTGTTGACGCTGTACTACTGTGGAGAGGGTTCGCTGGCGGGATGGTGATGGCCAGGACCAGGACGTAGGTGTAATGAGTAAAGAATACTACTTCAGGACTCTCTTCTTTATTTTGTAAATACTTCTTAACTGCTGGATATGGAATGGATTATCACAGAAAGCTCTGTTTTTTTATATAATTTTCCCTATTATTTTTAATTAATTATGACAGTTCAAATTGTCATAATTATAACCAGCCTGTACAATCTATGACCAGCCTGTACAATCGTGAGGCATACAACCTCTACAGTTTGCACACTACACTAAGTTTTGTATGGGAAACCTACTAATGCTATACTTGACACTCCTCACAAAACCACAAAAGATATTTCTTATAAATCTAAACTAAATTCCTATCGTCGCTAATACAAATCATACTAAAGACAAATATTCTCGATATGATCATAGATTTTAAAAATGAAATAAGTTATATACCTATAAAATTAATTTATTACCTATGGTTATACTTGACATTCAGTAACACTATAGACACAAAATATTAAAGACAGATGTTCTCGGTTGGACCACAGATTTGGACCATAAACAAAAGAATACCTATGCATGTGTGTATTAAATACACGGTAATGAATAGTAGTGTGTGTAACATGTTATTTATTGAAAACTAGCTTCTGCCCGCGACTTCGTCCGCGTCAAATTTTTGCTCCCCTTACCCTTCCCGTCGCATCGATTTGCCTGCTAGTTTTCGTCCATTTTCGCTCCTTGAGTTATAGTGAGTCAACCTTAAAAGATAGACATATGCTCTTGGGACTTTTTTTTTGAACTTTTTAAAAATAACAATCCCGTCATACATGATTTTTGCGTTACTTTAACCGTTTACGCAGCGCACGCAACGGAAACTCTCAGAAGGAATAAATTTTCCCCGTTTTTGCAACATTTTTCATTACTGTTCCGCTCCTCTGAGGTGTAGCGTGATGTTATATAGCCTATAGCCTCCCTCGATAAATAGGCTACCTAACACAAAAAGAATTTTTCAATTCGGACCGGATTCGATTCGGAGATTAGCGCGTTCAATCAAACAAACAAACTCTTCAGCTTTATAATATTAGTATAGATAATTAGTTGACCCAGCGAACTTCGTATCGCCTCAGATTCAATAAATGTTGTTATAAACGTACCAAGTTTGACAACCTGGTACGCGGTGGTGATCTGGTAAGCGTTTTCTAGCTGACACTCATATGTTAGGTTAGCTCCTACCCAGTTATGATGACCTGGTACTTCGAAGGCATAAAGCGTTTTCTAGCTGACACTCCTTTGTTTGGTAAGCTCCTGTCAAGTTATGATAACCTGGTACTTCGAAGGCAACGTTTTTGTCATAGTACCACGTTTTATAGTGACTTGTATTCTCTTTGACGTTTTATGTGACGTCTCACGGGAACGCGGTCGTAAAAAGGGGAAAAAAAAAAAAAAAACGGGATAAAAAGTATCCTATGTCCTTCTCCTGGCTCTAAACTACCTCCCTGCCAATTTTCAGCTAAATCGGTTCAGCCGTTCTTGAGTTATAAGTGAAGTAACTAACACGACTTTCTTTTATATATATAGATAATGTATTTTTACGCATAATTAAAAAATATTAGCATTCGTCACTTCTTCTCTGTATAAACTATAAATGTGCGAAATTTCATACGTTTCCGTCCGCCCAGTTTTCGTAAAAAGGGATCCAAAGTTTTTGCTTCACGTATTAATATATAATATTCTTGTATTTAAGTATATTATCTACTTGGAGTACCAACTTCGAAGCCATGAAAAAGTTTGCATAGTTCTACACAATCCTATTCACATCCCTAGACGTCTGATTTTGTTATGTCACTATACAAAGGTTCCCTTTAATGTTCACAAGTCTTGAAACTAGCACGCCTATCTCACTGTAAGTAACATTTAACCTCTCACAAAACTCAATTTCGTACAATATCACTGTCTTGAAAATTGCCTTTCTCTCAATTATTATTTTTAGGTCAGCAAACTACAAACGCAATAAACTCGACTCGTGGAAATCTGATTTTTTCTTATTGTCGTTTAAATCTGTTTAGGCTTTATTTTGATTGGAATTGTCTGTAGTGATATTTAGTGAATGTTTCTGATCTTCGTTTTTTTTTTTTTTTGGTTAATATTGCGTGCCACCTACCTACCTAACCTAACTGGTAGAGACCTGACGTATACTATGCGCATTTTTGAATTTCAGTATTATTTATCTGTATTCTATCTTATATCTGTGATTCGTATAATGTACATAGTGAAGACAATTCTACTATTTTCTATTCACCACTATACTCAAGCTCTGCAAACCGATACACAGAGATCAGTATAGTGTTAGATAATTAATGCAATGAAAATATAATAGAATCATTTCGTATTGAACTAAAAATAGTCGTCCGCGAATTTCACTATCAGTTATCAACGATTCCTAGCTATTTACAGTATCTAAAACAAAGTCTTGACACTGATAGAGCTGCTTCAAAAGTGAATAACATAGTATATTTAAACAAATGAAAGATTTCAAAGAATCGATGCTTGTAAATTTGATAATGGCATTAATCTTATTCTATAGATTTATGCAAGCATTTTTGTGTAGGTACTATCCCGAGTGCCTATTCGCTAAGAGCAATGAGTTACTCGAAGTCAAGTTTTCTAATACATATTTGAAACATGTCACGAAACTAAGCCATTTCTCTAATAATTATATTACCCGAGATATAACATAAAAAAACATGTTTACTATATTATTCAACCATAATTTCAATGAGCAAATTTCTCGTAAACGGCTTCCTAAGCAATTACTAACTTTTAATCTATTTTGGCTTACTGCCCGCTGCGTATGTAGGTAATGGTACTGTAGAGGTCGAGAACATGTATGCATTTTGACTCTGTACTCGGTCATTAATATTTGTGAGAGAATGGACTAATAAAGTTAGCCGAAACGAGTTTGTTAGTTAATTGTGTTTTGTATAGAGGAAAATTCGGTTTTGGATTCCGTATTTAGATTACGTTGAAATTATTTTATGCTGACGTAATAACTAGAAGTATCCTACTAATCTCGGTATTGTGTAGTGCCGGACTTAACTGGAACCGGAATAACACCACCCTATTTCTTCCCGTGGGTGTCATAAAAGGCGACTAAGGAAGTTACAAGAGTATGGAGAGCAGCGTTCTCTATACATTTTTTTAAACCGTCTTGTAATCGCTAACCCGCTTGCTAAGTGTGGCAATGTCCAACAGTGGACGTATTGGCTGAAAGATTATGATGATGATCCTACTTATTTTATAAATGTGAATGTTTGGATGTTTGTTCCTCACTCACACAAAAACCACCAACAGATTTGGATGAAATTTTGCACACAGATAGTTTAACATATAAAATACATTTAATACTGAAGGTACGTTCCCGTGTAATGATTTCCAACCTCCACGCTGACGAAATCACTGGAAAAACGTAGTACATTATAATTATTAAATCTATTCGTAAAAACACACCAACCAGGAAGCATCGTTCCTCAATCAAGAGGAAAAAGCTATAATCAGCAGTTGCTGTCATTAATAATGATATAAAAAGTTTGTCAAAGATTTTCCTCTCCATAAGGTAAAATCTACGAAAATGCTGACCTTTGATCAAAGACAGGTTTAATCATATAAAACTGTCGAATATAAGAAATATTCCCAGAATTTTATAAATATTGAACACGAAAACTTTCAAATACCAGACCGCATCGGTTTCTGTGAGATTGTTTTTGAAATAAAAACGTTTTCGCGAAGCCTAATACCTAAACTCCATCTGCTGACGTGACACGCGAAAACATTTGAAATGGAATGAAATATTCAAACGTATACTATTCAGTAGCCTGCAGTATTTTCAAATAACGCGAAGTAATATGCTAAAGTAGAGCAATATCCGTAAGTACTTCGGACTATGAATGCATGCAATTTAATAATGTTATGAAAGTAAAATCGGACTCACAGAAGTACGGAATAGTCTGAAAAGAACTCTCTGGAAACTCTCTGGATCTTACCTGAAATATGAATTAACAGATATCAAACAGTGAACAGTAAGTTGAAAACTTTACAGAAATATTTATTAAGCGCCCCTCAAGAAATTGTTTTGCAATACCTTTGCTTTTGTGAATTGTAATTTAATCCCGTGTGGTGACGGATGTAAAGAATAACACCACCCCATTTCTTCCCGTGGGTGTCGTAAAAGGCGACTAAGGGACTTACTAGAGAATGGGCAGCGGCGTTCTCTATGCATTTTACCACCACACTGCGATCGCCAACCCGCCTGCCAAGCGTGGCGATTATCGCAAAGCCCCCCAAATTGGGGGAGGCCTAAGTCCAGCAGTGGACGTCTTACGGCTGAAATGATGATGATGATGATGAATTTAATCCCAGATTGTGTTAAAAGATTATTGAATATTAAAGTATGAAATAATACGTGTGTCTGGAACTCTTTATGTGCACGTCACACGAAGGGTTATGTTCTACCGTATAATATTTAAATTTAATTTTTTTGAAACTCGTTTCTTGTATAGGTATTGATTTGGTTAATTTATAACTAAATTGTATTGTTGTTGTCTGTTTTTATAGCGGCAATAGAAATACACACTCGATGATAATTTCAGTCACCCACTTATATTACGGTTCATAAGATATATGTACCTATATCATGAAACATAATAGGTAGGTATCTGATTGCTTTATATTAGGGTTTAAAATTATTTTGTTTATTTAATTGTACGCTGCCAGACTAGGCCCCGTACAATACGATTTCAAGTGCGCAGTGGAAGAGTTATAATCGTGGGGCTCTAGAGACAAGAGTGGCTAGCGTACTGTCCGCCGTACGCGGAGCAGACAATATAATTACAAGGTACAATATACAAACAAAGGCACTTACCTCATGGTTGAAGGACACTGCTCTGGTGCCAACCTGGAGTTCTGTGTGTAAGTGAGTGTATGTGTATCGTGTCGTGACGTTGCGAGTATTCTTCAGGTTAGATTCCGCTTCCAATTAGGCCGGAGGAGGTCACAGCATGCGGTCTTCAAATCACTCATTCACAATAGCGTCACTTTGGTTTGACCTTCAAACTATTTATCCAAAATATGTCCAAAACCCGTGTTATTACACCAAGATAGGGGTTATTAACTCAAACAACTGGGTCATGGTCCATTGTCCACCAAAAACGACCGGTTAAGAGATTGATTTCAACAAACGCGTCGCGGAACTCAACATTAATATTAGCTCCTCTCTGTAAATCATGTTGACAATTTCAATATTTATAAAGGTAGATTGGTCCCTTTACTTAATTTCCGTAGTTCTTGTATAAATGCATGCGCATTCATCAAAGCCTAATTTGATCATTGAAAAATTATCCACAAAGAGAATTCAACTTAAAAACTATAAGTTTAAAGAACAAAATTTAACAAGCAAGTTTATTTCAAGTGATGGGCTTATTACAAGCCCTCGAGGCCCGTTGGTTCAACATTAAATTTTAGGGCTAACTTTGATATTGTTATTAAAATTGAATGAGTGTTATTAAAAAAAACGACTATCAATACGGCTTTGATCAGAGAAAGAAACACAGAGATAAATACTACACTAAATTAAGGTTCCAAACGAAAAGGCTGAATCCGCAAGAAAAATAAACGTAGCATTTCTCTTTAAAAATATCGGATTCAGAAAACAACGAAGTGTTCTAGTTTTGCGCCAAACATTGCCTCCAGCGGTATCAGCTTAGTCGTGTCAATAAAGATTTGTTCATCGAGTGAAAAATTTAAATTCACCCCCGATATTGCTCCCGCGTTGAAGAGAATACAAAAAAAAAAGAATATCCGGATTTCATTGAACGCTAGCAAACTTCTGTTTTGCGGTTCTTGAGGCCCCATTTCCACTCTAATTGTCGGTCTCCTGTGTCTTTTCAAAGTGCAGAGGAACTTTGTCGAACTAACCCAAATTACGCTTTGTCTTCTTGTAATAAGGTTCAAGAAATTCGAAACACGTTGTTTTCGTCGAATGTAAGTTTATAAATCTGAATCGTAATGTTTTCTCGATTTGCATTCGGTTTTCTTCAGTTAGCGGGGGATGGATGAAATCGATTGCAAATAACATTGGTTTCATTTTAGTGCCGATATTAGACACTTCGAATTCTCTCTTTGTTTTATTTTCAGTGTGATTTAGAAATAGTTTGTTGTATTGCTATTCAATATTTTAAATATTTCTTTGATAAGATAGAAAAAAGAGTTTTAGTATTTTAACACTTCACATAAATTCTGCCGGTAATTTTCTCAACTGTATTAATATCGGCTTTCAGTCTATCCGTATGCAACTAAATACCAGGATCACTTAATTATGATACCCTTGGTTAGACTGGTTGTCAGGCTTTCGGGCTCCTAACTACTGCCGAAGATGTATAAATGACAACCAGGACCAATGGTTTAACGCACTATCTGAGGCATGGTGAGATTTATGAGGAATGGTCACCTATCCAGAGAACTACCTCGGCAAGTATTTAATTATTTCACAAATACCTATAAATACGCCCAATTTACGCAGAAAGTATCAAAACGTTGTAAGTAGCATCCCTGCGTGCTGCCTTCTCAAATAAATCACAGTCTAATTAAAATACTAATAAATCTGTCACTTTTTATCACGTTTTATGGACTTGTAATTACGATTTTTGGTGCTGGCGAAATTAGCCAATAAATTTCAACGTTATAGGTTACCGCGGGGTTGTAAGCCCGGGGTTACTGGCGGTTTAATAAGGCTTGCCGTCTTCGGGCGGATGCATAATTCATAACAACGTACTATATATTTTCGCCATTCACGGTGAAGTGATAATCTTGGCACTGTTTGTAGAGATGGAAGTTTCTGGTATACAACAAGGGATTTTAAGGAACTAGGTTACCGTGTTCAGTGTTCTTGATATAGTAGTTTGGGTTAGTTAATAATTCACACTTCTTAACTATAGTAGTTAGACAACCAATGATATTCTTTAGATGCGATACCGGCATTCAATTTTGGCTAGATAAATGCAAGGTAATTGCCTGAAGTGTTATTAATCACGTACCAATAGCAGCAGAATATGCGGCAGCGAGTGACGAAATGAAATATTTATGTTCATCTGTTTTTATAAAACATCTCCATCTTTCTATTAAAATACGTAAGATGGACGGAGAGTGATTTTTCTGAGAGATAAACTTTTTAATGTAATATAAATTGTCATGTTTGTGTACGATAGCGCAATAAATAAATATTGTATTCTACCTCATAAATGATAGTACTTTTATACTGATAATTAAAGCAATTCGTGCAAAATTATTCCCTAACCATTCCATAGTATCAAAAATGCACAACGTTAATATTCAAGTTTTCACTTCTGCCGGCACTCCCGGAGTGCAACCCGTCGTTTTTACTGACTAAAACCGTCAGTTGCCTATATATGTATCTTTCGAACAAATCTCGCGACCCTGGCAGGAGTCCAAAAGTCCGACAACCAGTCCTACAAAGGAGTATCGTGTTGTCCAGTGACTTGGTTATAATGGTCAGATTAACTGTCACTCCATGTAAAATACTGGTTTTCAGCTTAATTCAGTTAAACTAGAAGTTGACCCCAACATAAGTACCAAGAAAAAGCTAGAATCAGTTGGCAATAACAACAATTTATTTTAGTAACAGCAAGCTTAGTCAAATAAACTCTATTCAAATAAAATTCAATCGGCCGTCAAAATAACGGATCAAACTTTTATACTACGTACCTACCCAATATTTGAGGCTAAAACTTTATAACAGTAGGTAGGAATCCATAAAACCTTATCAACCCTTGAAGGTCTGTAAGTCGATCCTGATTACATTTTGTAACCACCATTCCCTCATCTAAGTTCGCTACCGCCAAAACTTTTTTACTTTATTATATTTACAAGTTTTATATCGCACTGATTGCTACATAGAAGTGTTGGGTTGGATATAAACTTGTGTAAGAAATTATGTAGTGTTGGACATGTGGATTATGTAGAAACATTTTGGCATTTTCATGTAGGTAGATATATATTAATTCAGATCTAGAAGGAATGGATTATAAAAGATATTACAGATAATAATAAAGACTTCCTGATTTCATACACATATTCCAGTATCGACTTTGAAGCAAATAAAAAAAAAACATATTTAAAAAAAATATATCTACACGTAAAAACGAAACCATCAACTTTATTACTCGAGTTGTTGGACAAGGTAATGACTTGAAACTTAGTACTCAGACACGAGAAAAAACAGTAACTCAGAAACCGCCTCATCTCGGATAAATTCAGTAGTAACTTACATTGTATACTCAAATGAAATTAGAACTACTTGAAACTACAAGTATTGTTTTACTACTACAAAGGCCGAATTAGGTGAAGCAAACAGAGCAATAAACAAAAGAGAAACAGTTTCCAAATTACCAGTACTTGAGTTACGAGAAACTGGAGCAACAAAAGATGTTGAGGTTTATTCAGCTGACGAAGATTTCCTTCTTCCAGCGTTTCCATAGAGAAAAAAAAACATTTAAGAAAAGGTGTTCAGCTACAAAAACATTTGCAGTTTACGATTCTAGTCCGACAGGCGGGAAACGATAAAAACGGTGGGAAAAAAAATGGCGAATACGGGAAGGAAGTTCGCACATTTTGGATGGCATAAAATATATTACGATATTTTTGTTCTTTACATCGAAATATTGTAGATTGCAGTAAAGCTAAGAATATTTTTTTGTAGACAAACTTAAATTGTGGGCAGGGCACATTACTCGCAGAACAGATGACCGATGGGGACGGAAGGTTCTGGAGTGGCGATCGAGATGGACCGATGACCTGGTGAAGGCCGCGGAAATACGTTGGATGCGAGACACACAGAACAGGTCGAAGTGGCGGTGCTTGAGGGAGGCCTGATGTCCAGCAGTGGACGTCTTTTGGCTGAAATGATGATGATGGGTAGACTTAAATTAAAGTAACCTAAGTATTCATTTTAATCATTGGACTTTATTATCAATCAAAAATTGTAACGGCAAACACAAATGAAAAATTTTGTTCACACAACACATTTCTTTATCCTGACATTAACACAAACTCTCGATTCAGAGCTTACAAAGAAATCAGAATAAGCCTTAAAGATTCTTGCAACTTTTCTGCCCGACATTCAAATTATAGCCGTTGGATCAGCTGGGAATACATTTCTTCTAAAATTATTTACATAGGTAGGTCTGGAAAAGCCGTGTGACGAAAATAAAATGAATTATTTCTTTATCTTTGTCCGGGAGTTCGCTATATTGACTTATGGGTAGACGGATCAAAAATGACTTGTGCGAATAATGATATAAAAGAATATACCTGTTTTGCTATTATTGGGTATTTCTTAAAAAAAAAATATGCTTGTTTCTAATTTTTTTGTAAACCGTTTTTTTTATTTTCGTTCAAAGGTTACAAACAACAAAAACTATTTTGTGACGCAATATTCACCAAATCAACCACTACGTAATCAAAACATAGAACCCAGGGAATATTCTAAACAAAACAATTGACGACGCAAATCCATGCAAGTTCCGTGTTAGATATTTCGAAGGCGTTCCGTCGATCCCAGGGTAACTTCATTAAGCAGTTCGAATTGAGGGGACCGCTCATGGTCTGAAGTTGACGCTTTGTAGTACACGTGACCGGAATGTTTTGATTGCTAGGTGCCTTGATGGCGTGCGAAGATTCTCTCTATCAGCATTCTCGAAATGGTGAGCAAATGCTTCGAGAAACTTGAGACGGTTTAATATTGTGATTGCTTGGAGACTGGCATTTACTTTAGAATGAACATTTTAAACCCGACCTAATATCTCTATAATAAACAAATTATAACATCAAAAAGGAGGCTGGGACAGACTGGATGCGAAAGGTGGAGGACAGGGTGTTGTGGCGCAGCAGTGGACTGCGATAGGCTGAGTTGATTGAAACAAATTATGCACTACTTTCGGTAATCGGCTATTAAAAAGCAAGAATCGTGTGCTTAATGTAACAGTGAATGAAAGCAATAAACTTATGTCAACATAACGCGGATCTGCGTAAAGGAAGTCATGCTATAGTCTGTGCCACATGTGAAAAAAATAAAAGTCGTTGACACCCGCCTTTCAGTATATTCAAATATTTCAAAAAGATACGAAAAAAATGTAAAGAAAGTGTCGCTAACACGGTCTAAATAGTAATTTGAATACATTGGTAGGCGCGTGTCAACGACTTTTATTTTTCTCACATCTGGCACAGACTATACTATAAACAATTCAACCGATAACATTATCTAAAAACCAGAAAATTATAAACTAAATGAAGCAGAAACTTGAAAAAACAAAATCCATAAAGATCGAGAAAATGTTTAAGCTCGATAGATTGCCGAGCAAAACAAAGAAGTCGGAGCGAGCTTTAAAGCCGATCTCAAAGAAAAGAACCAATTCATAGAAGATTTTTTATTAATTGACTTGGAGTTAGAAATAATTAGAAGTAACACTGGTCTTGGCGCTAATGGACAAGATTTTATTATAAGAAGATAGTTTGTCCATGAAATATTGTGGATACCGAGTCTTTATAATATCTTAAATGAATATAAAAAGTAATTAAATATTAATTTAATTCCGACTACCTTCTAATTTATTTACGTTCACTTAATTAGGAGCAGTATTAATTAAGGTAAAGTTCGTTTAACAATTTATAATCTTTTTTATGTAGATATTAATCTTCTCTTGTTCCTCGTCTTTATTTACTTCTTATCGTGTCTTATGTACTTTTGTATATACATACTTTATATTCGCAGTATAAATTATGTTTTTCTTCAGAGAGTTACTTTGCGAACTGATCTCTTTTAGAACATTTTGAATTATTCATGAAGACCTATTGATTGTTTTACTTCTGTAGCCGTGTGGGTACAAAAACAACAATATTCCATAATGCAACATTTTACTAAGTAATCAATTGAAGAACATTGAACTAGACACAACAGAAGTATAGAGGTGTGAACACAGTGTAAAGTTAAGCAATTCTCTATAGTAAAGAGTGGATCCTCAGACCTGACCGTTGTTGTATGTAGTAGACAACTGCCTGAAGTCAAGACGTTGTAGATATAGTAGTTGCGCAGAAAACTGTGCCGTGTACCGTGACGTCAATGTATTGCGTAATTGGCATATAGTGTAGTAGAAGGGACCGCTACAGAAGTTATTATTGAGAACAGATGGCTTACTCTTCAACGTAATTTTAATTCCAATCTAAAGCCAATACGATTCCAATGTTAATCTATACTATATATAATATTATAAAGCTGAAGAGTTTTTTTGATTGATTGAACGCGCTAATCTCAGGAACTACTGGTCTGAATTGAATTTTTTTTTTGTGTTTAGTAGCCTATTTATCAAGAAAGGCTATAGGCTATATAACATCATGCTACAACCAAGAGGAGCGGAGCAGTAATGAAAAATGTTGCAAAAACGGGGAAAATCGCACGGGTAGGCGATGCGATGCGACGCGACGGGAAGGGTCGGGGGAACAAGAAATTTAACGCAGACGAAGTTGCGGGTAGAAGCTAGTCTTATATACACGTGATTCGGTACACTTGAAAACAATAGTGTCAAAATTGGAACAACAACAACGCCCGTTCTCGATTCCACTTAGTTCTCCAAAATGGACACCCAATTTATACATTTTGGCGCTAGAATCGAACTCAAGAATACGAAACGTCAAAATTCCAATGTCAGTCGATTGGAATTAAAATCAAGAGTGTGAGCCGAAAAGTGTTAGGAGTAAGGTAAGGTAAATGGTTCAAATTTTTTTCCAACTATTTCAGAGGTTGGCTTTCAGTCTAACCGGATTCACCTGAATATCAATATTTCACATGGAGCGACTGCGTATCTACCTCCACAACCCAATTACTGGATGTATGCCCCTTGATATGACTGGTGAACATGCTGTCGGACTTCTTACGACCCGTAACCACTGTCAAAGAGCTCAGATATACAACCGACCGCAGAAGGAGACGCCCCGGGCATCGGGAGTCCATAGTGGACTCCCGGCCACCGTAGGCGCGAGCCTGTGGGTGGCGGGCAATGGGTAGCTCGCCGCCCGGTAAGGACCAAGCTCGGGTCGACGGCGCGTAGTGTTCCACGCGCGCCTCTAAGAGATGTCAGCAAAACTGAAGGGATCTGCTAGGACCGATGCCTGCCGGGGTCGCGTGATTTTTCGAAAGAGATACCGTGACCCTACTAAAGAGGCACATGGGCAACTGAAGGAACACGGGTGGGTTTTAGTCAGTAAAAGTCTGACATGCCCTCCCGCTCCACCCAGAGCGGGAGAAGTCATTTGATGATTTCCCATCCAAAAAAAAAAAAAAGATATACAATCGAGACCAGCGGATTAAAGTTCTTTCCGAGGCATGGAGGGATCTCCATACGTTAAGATGTGTACCCTACCATGGATCGATCGCGGCAAGCTTAGATAAAACTGTTCGATTGACCCATACGGCTGTTACTACATATAACAAATTATAATGTCTTGGTATGTTAAGGAGATAACCATCCACGAAACGACAGCAGCAAGCGTAGATTACCCTGATTGATTGACCCGTGCGGCTGTTATTACTTAGCCACGCCTTAATTGGTACATATATTAAATATGTTATAGTATGTCTCACTAAACAATACATGACAATATTGTATTTTGCTGATTCAGCAATAGTTTCAAATAAAATTCTTATTAAATTAAACAACCGAACGAACTGACATCATTTTTGAATAATGTCTTAAGCTGACTTGAGCGAAGCCTAATTCTATTACAGAAGAAACAAGTATTTTTCTGCAAACATTTTCGTTGAATGAGTAATTTATATTCCCATCTACTATACAATTCAAATGGGCTTACAGTAGATGCCAACGTCCAGGGAATAAATGAACTAATAGCCTATTACATTTCTCTTTCTGAACAAACACCATTATAATTGAAATTGTTATTTGCACAATGAGATATAATATTGGGATGCCTGCCTTAAGGTTTAATGATCAGAAAAAAGTCGTTTCCGATTCGGCAAAGGCAATTTTCTTTATGTTGAACAATTCGATTGGAATTCGACGGATCCTTGTGAATTCAGATTTCATTACGAGTTTTAAATTTTGTGCCAGATTCTCTTTTTTTTTGACGCTGTAATCAATAATTACGCAAGGTTTTTTATTTCTTTATCTACGATCGAACTTTAATATGATTTTTCGCATTTCAGTTGTTCTTATCAGTAAGAAGAATGCTATGTACGTGCCTCATAATATGAATCATGCCCTCTCAAGTTCGTTAAAATACTTTTTATGCTACCTTGTGGTTCACATGTGTATCAGCTCGTCCATAAGCAGTTTCACGCCACTTATTACGAAAAAAAAAAGATAGAAAAAATTGGATCGTTTGTTACAGTAACACGAGTACTACAAAACGGTATGCACCTAAGTATTTTTATTCGAATAAATAAAACAAAATAGAGCTATAATTACAAAAGGAATCCTAAAGTAACTACGACAGTTGACACGACATTTTAAGTAACGAATTTCTAACAATTTTACTTTTATATTTCTTGGAACATTAACTTATTTTGTACAAGATTCTCAATCAAGCAGACTAGCTTACTAATTAGGACAGAAACGGTTAATTACTATTTCGCTTTAATAATGAGCCATTTGTGTCCTAATTTTGGCCCGAAATTGAATTGATAGTCCTAAGACGAAACAGGCAATACCTTGAGGCATCTTTACCTATAATAATGAGAAACCCATTAGTAAAGTTAATTAATCTATAATTATTTACACAATTATGTTCGTTTTTAGGGTTTCGTATCTCCGAATAAAAAAACGAATCAATCGTGTGTCTATCCATCCGTCTGTCACAGCGAATTTGCTCCATATCTAATAGAACGATTGAGTTGAAATATGGTACACGTATAAATTCTTGTGACGCAAATACGGACGTATTATGTAAATTAATAAAATTTGCATTTGAAATCACTTTTTGGAGGTAAATAAGAAAATCCGCGTGACATATCAAATCAAAGAGCTTACTATGCGAGTCTGATTTAAAAAAATATATATATTTTAAACTAACAATTTTCAAAGTTATTTTAGAAAGTAAAAATCGGTATCTCCAAAACAAACGCGTCTATTTTTTTAAAACACAGAATATAGTTTTATGCTTAAAATTTTTAGAAAAACCTATAACAATTTCGTAATTTTAAGGTTCATACAGACAGGCGTGACATGTCGCGCGACCTGTCGCGGAGGCAATTCTGCGATATATCGCGACGCAACACCTTTCACACTGGCGCGAACACTCGTGCGCGAATCGCGCGCGACAGCTTTTAGTACATTTTGTATGGCGTCGCCGCCGTGTCGCAGCGAATTCGCCGCGACACCATACAAAATGTACCAATAAGCTGTCGCGCTACTCGACGCGGCGCGACCGTGTTGCGGCGCGAAAGGTCACCCCTGTGTGAACGGTCGCGCGCGTTTTCATAGAAATTGTTCTACGGATATAAATCGCCGAATCGCGCGTGACCGTCGCGTCATGCTAGTCTGAACAAACCTTTAAAATAACAAGGTAAACATGCAAAGTTAAGTTTATTCTTGGAATAAATTCATCCGAACTGTAGAACCCCTGACTGTGTGGTCTAACACGCCCTTGGCCAGTTTTGACAAATAGAATTGGTAGTAAAAATTGTAGTTGGTCTAATAGTCGCAAGCACTACACGCTAGGACAAAATGTTAATGGGTTTTCCTGTCGGAGATTTGTCGCAATCGGTTATGGCTATTTAATATTCTTTTTCACGCCAATAAAATATATCCATCTACAGTATGGTATGTTTATTTAAGTTGAGCCAAACACTACACATAGTGTTTTATGGAAGCGATTTATGCGGACTAACACTCGCAAACGCCATACGGTTGTTCTTTTACAACCCCTTGTTTAAAGGGTCCACATTCGACCCCAGTAAATCTTCTCTATCGGTGGTTCTTGTGTTAACAAACGTTATTACATCTCATTCGCTATTTCCACCTTATACTAAAGCATTAAGGTCGAAATTTGCGTAAACTATCGTATCATAAGAGAAATAAATTATGAGAAATTAGTTGTTTGGAAATGGTATGAGAATATCGCGCCGGGAAATTATTGTTTCAGTAATTGTAATAAAAACTGATATGTAGGACCGAAATAAAAATGTTATATGGGGTTATTGCGTAAATAAATTTATTGTCAAATAAGTATTTGTTTTATCACAGCAGTTAAAATCTGTTTGGTCCTTGAATATCTTTACTAATATTATAAAGCTGACGAGTTTCTTTGGTTGAACGCGCTAATCTCAGAAACTCTTGGTTCAAATTGACTCACTCCTATCTACTCCACCTGTATTTTAATATAACCTACATTCGTTGCAAATAAATTATTTGATTGATAGATTGAATGGAAAGTTTATTTTATTATTGGATAGTCCATTTATCGAGGAAGGCTATATAAAAACACGCTAGGTCCTTAAGGAGCAAGCAAGAGGAAAAAAAGTATGATACGAATTATTCACACAATTTGTGAAGTGTGAACTATAAAATTTATCTATTTTTTTTTTATTTTGGTGACGTTGGGAATGAATGTATGAAAAATCATTTTGAGAAACTTGAAACTTGAAGAGATAGAGCATCACCCATTATATTGAGTAACTTAGTTATGTAATTGAAGATTGAACTCCCGAGTTTTCAAGAGAGTAACAAGCGTAATCATAACTTGGTGAGTGATGAAATGCAGATGCTTTGTAAATGTATAAGGCTCATAAATGTATCTACCTATTTTAAAGGCCTTTTGCTACGCGTGGAAAAATCAGGGACGAAAAAGAGAAAAATAATGTCAATTCGAAATATAAAATACTAGCTGACCCAGCGAACTTCGTACCGCCTCAGAATCAATAAAACCCAAGTATAAAATACAAAGTAGCCAAAACCCTGTCCGGCAAGGAAGAAGACAAGAAATGAGACCCTAAAAAATAAGTTTTACCATATTGCTAAAAAGATCCTTTAAGTGACAATATACCTAAGTTTTTATTGTTTTATTTTACGTTATCGATAATCCTGAGCTAGGTATGTCTCAAAGAAAGTATTACTTGGTCCACTTCGTTACAAATTTCAATTCGATCTTCTATATCTCTTGTTATGCCTCAGTTTACGACGGTTCAAGTTTTCTCAGTGGCTCTAATACCTCTCGTCCAATATTCAAGGGCTAATATAAAAATATGGGAAAGGGCTCTTCCGCACGCGCCGTTGTCCCCTTTAACCGTATTAGCTTCTAATTTTAAATTGAATTTATTTTTCTTTGTTCTTTAACGGGTGGAATTAAATGGAGAATTCAGATTTGTGTTTGTTATATATAAATATATGTGTATGTATATTTTTAAATTGCCGAATGGGACTTATCCTCGATCACGCCTGATGGAAAGCAATTGATGAGCTCTATAGCCTTATATGCCCAAAAGATTGTTGTACTTTGTTTTGGGGCCGTTTTTAGGGTTCCGTTGCCAAATGGCAAAAAACGGAACCCTTATAGATTCGTCATGTCTGTCTGTCTGTCTGTCTGTCCGTCCGTATGTCACAGCCATTTTATTCCGAAACTATAAGAGCTATGCTGTTGAAACTTGGTAAGTAGGTGTATTCTGTGAACCGCATTAAGATTTTCACACTAAAATAGAAAAAAAACAATAAATTTTGGGGTTCCCCATACATAGAACTGAAACTCAAAAATGCTTTTTTTCATCAAACCCATACGTGTGGGGTATCTATGAATAGGTCTTCAAAAATGGTTATGAGGTTTCTATTATCATTTTTAGGGTTCCGTTGCCAAATGGCAAAAAACGGAACCCTTATAGATTCGTCATGTCTGTCTGTCTGTCTGTCTGTCCGTCCGTATGTCACAGCCATTTTATTCCGAAACTATAAGAGCTATGCTGTTGAAACTTGGTAAGTAGGTCTATTCTGTGAACCGCATTAAGATTTTCACACTAAAATAGAAAAAAAACAATAAATTTTGGGGTTCCCCATACATAGAACTGAAACTCAAAAATGTTTTTTTTCATCAAACCCATACGTGTGGGGTATCTATGAATAGGTCTTCAAAAATGGTAATGAGGTTTCTATTATCATTTTTTTCTAAACTGAATAGTTTGCGCGAGAAACACTTCCAAAGTGGTAAAATGTGTGTCCCCCCCCCCCGTAACTTCTAAAATAAGAGAATGACCAAACTAAAAAAAATATATGATGTACATTACCATGTAAACTACCAACGAAAATTGGTTTGAATGAGATCGAGTAAGTAGTTTTTTTTTTAAACGTCATAAGTCGTAAACCGCAATTTACCTTACATTCAATCAACTGAAATATAAAAATTAAAAAATATATATATTTTTAAACCGAAAATACCTACAGGTTTGTACGGAACCCTCGGTACGCGAGTCCGACTCGCACTTGGCCGGTTTTTTTTTCTAAACTGAATAGTTTGCGCGAGAGACACTTCCAAAGTGGTAAAATGTGTGTCCCCCCCCCCCGTAACTTCTAAAATAAGAGAATGACAAAACTAAAAAAAATATATGATGTACATTACCATGTAAACTACCAACGAAAATTGGTTTGAACGAGATCGAGTGAGTAGTTTTTTTTTTAAAACGTCATAAATCGTAAACCGCAATTTACCTTACATTCAATCAACTGAAATATAAAAATTAAAAAATATTTATATTTTTAAACCGAAAATACCTACAGGTTTGTACGGAACCCTCGGTGCGCGAGTCCGACTCGCACTTGGCCGGTTTTTTTTCAATCTTTACATAACTCTTATTTGAATAGATAGTATTTAGACATACATATGTTTTATTATAAAACAATCAAACTGTAATTTCCATTCTTCAGGTGAAATTGAAAATCAATCTTTTAATGTTAATTATTGAAGGTTATTAAAATGTTTTAAAGCTATTTAATATGGGATTTAATGTTCAAAATCATTTCAGCAAAAATAAAACGGATATTTTAAATTAATTCATTAACACGTTGAGTGCCAAACACAGTTTGATGGTTAATCCCATATGGCCACAGATTTATAGCGCATACGAAATTGTTAGTAGCAAGCACGCGATATCGCGTGATCGGTCATAATATGCAGAGCGGACGAATCAGCGATATCGCGTGATTGGCACTCAACGTGTGAAACCAACGTTCGGAAAAATTAAGACAAGTAATATCAAAATGAACTCATTAAGCCGTTGGTACCGGCTGTCATTCGCAAATTTTTGACAGTCATCAGAAACCCGATAGTCTGACAGTACCTAAGCCTTTCCAAGGGATATCCTATTACCCAGTAACTGGGTTTTAGAGGTCAGATAGGCTGTGGCTCCATGGAAAATACTGGTATTCAGCTGCATTCGGTTTAAATGGAAGCCGAACCCATAGCTGGGAAAGGGCTAGGTAGAAGATGAGGGTTTTTTTTTTTTTGGATGGGAAATCATCAAATGACTTCTCCCGCTCCGGGCGGAGCGGGAGGGCATGTCAGACTTTTACTGACTAAAACCCACCCGTGTTCCGTCAGTTGCCCATGTGCCAGGGCCACGGTATCTCTTTCGAACTATCACGCGACCCCCGGCAGAAGATGAGGGTAAAAAAAAAGGAAATTCCATTTCGTAAGTACCTATTTTAGAACAAAGAAAATATTTGTCCATAACTTCGTTTCATTTCACACACACACTGACGAGAAAAAAAACACTAAAAAAGTTATATTGCAAAATGTTTCTTAGTTGAACCGGTCTCACAAGTTCATAATGAACTCAGTCCGCACTATTGGACAGATCTAATAAGTTTTCTATTTATTTCATATTTTTTGTTCGTGTTAGTATTAGACTTCAACCGTAGGAGTTATATAATTTATTTTGTATTCAGATTCAGATTCAGATTCAGATAACTTTATTTGCTCAAACACGTGTTTACATACAATTAATAACAGAAAATGCATGCATGGTGTTATACGTACAAACAGTTGTGCAACATGTTTACCATATTATCATGGTGTGCAAATATTAATTATGCAAATTAAATTATTACAAATAAAGAATTAAAAATCATAGGAACATTACTGAACATGGGCAATAGGTACTGACATAAGTAAATTAATTAATTTAAATTGATTAATTACATAATTAGTTAGAACTAGGAGTTAAATACAATAAATTTTTCACTATTCAATGTCAAAAATAAGCATAATTATGTCAACGTAAGACCAAAATATTAAATAGAAACATCATTATCAAAATCATTATTACAATACATATATTTAACATTCAATTACTTTAAAAAATACCTTGTCAATGTAAACATGATTCATTTAAAAATTCATTAACATCATAGTATGCTTTACTAGCTAAAAAAGATTTTAATTTTCTTTTAAATGTTACAACGCTTAGCTCTTTCCATGTATTAGGAAGCTTATTGTAAATAATAGGAGCCATACAAAAAACACTCTTGCGCATAAGTGCAGTCCGGGACCAATGTTGACAGAGTTGACTGTTATCCCGTCTATTTCTAGGAAACCGGTCTGCCATGCGGGGAAATAACTTAGGATTAGATTTAACAAATAGGGCGATTTCCAAAATATAAATTGATGGTAATGTCAAAATGTTATGACTTATGAAAAACGGCTTACAGCTATCAGTCGTTTTTAATTTAAATATGGATCTAAGGCACTTTTTTTGGGCCTTAAATGCGATACCTCTATCCGTAGAAACTCCCCAAAAAATAATGCCGTATCTGATAATGGTATCAGCTATGCCATAATAGGCAGTTAATAGAGCATCAGGCTTTAGTATCCGCGATAGTTTATATAATGCGAATGCACTGTTACTTAGTTTTTTGCTAATAACCTCTATGTGAGCCTTCCAATTCAAATTACGATCTATGGTTAATCCTAAAAACTTAGTGGAATCTACTGCGTCAATTGTATTATTATTATGTTTAATTTTAAAAATTGGAAATTTTAACTGTCTTTGGCTAAAATGCATTATTACTGTTTTATTTAAATTGATATTGAGGTTATTATTTTCTAACCATAGAATTGCTTTGTCTAATGTATTATGTATATCAGTTTCATATATATGCTTATTATCACAAGGAATGGTTATCGTGCTGTCATCTGCAAAAAGTGTCATACTGTGTTCTATACATTTAGGAAAATCGTTTATGTAAAGGGTAAATAGCGGTGGTCCTAATACGCTTCCTTGCGGTACGCCATAGTTGACGTTACGCTCCCCAGATGTAAAAATTACTTCACGTTTAGTGTTCGCATTAATCGTCGATATTTCTGTTGTTTGCTTCCTTCCTTGTAAATATGATTGTAAGAGCATTTGAATATTTCCTCTTATACCATACGCGTCGAGCTTTTTTAATAGAATATTATGCTGAACATAATCAAAAGCCTGCGTCATGTCACAGTAAATTGCACAGATAGGTGTATTTTTATCCATATTTTTCATTATTTTATGAAGAAAGTCGTAAACCGCCATATTGATAGTTTTATTTTTTCTAAACCCGTTTTGCTCATTACAAAGTATATTATGTTTATTTATATATGCGCTTAATTCTCGAGAAATGTATTTTTCAAATATTTTTGAGAAAATGGATATTAATGATATTGGTCTATAGTTTTGCATCAGGTCTTTCTCTTGCTTCTTATGTAATGGCTTTACTATAGACTTTTTCAAAGCATTAGGAAATATTCCCTCACAAATACATAAGTTTATTATATGACACAGTGGGCCACATACAATTTCAGCAACAGTTTTTATAATCTTTGTACTAACACCATCATAACCTACACTCTTTGTGTTTTTGAGGGCTAAAATGATATTATATATGTCTGTAGGCGTGCTGGGAGCCATAAACATCGAATTCTTTGTGTGTAGGATATGTTCAGTGACATTTACCCCTGCGGAAATTGGTTTTATTTTGTCGATAAAAAAATCATTGAATAGGTTAGTAATTTGTTTAGGGTCTGAAATAATTGAATTGTTGATACGAATTTTATTAATATTATTATTAGGAGTATTTAATTTATTTTCATTAATAATTTGCCATGTCGTTTTAGATTTATTACTCGATGTTTGAATTTTATAAGAATTCTGTGCTTTTTTCGTCAAATATATGACCTTATTAAACGTGTCACAATAATTCTTAAATAGAGTTTTGTTTCGTTGCGTGGATTTCAATCGATACTGCCATAATAAATGACGTTTCTTTGCACTACATTTTTTAATACCGCGCGATACCCACTTTTGCTTCATGTAAACTTTCATAATTATAGGTATTTTACGAAAGCATTGGTTATATAGAAACAAAAATATAAAAATGTTATTGAGCCTCGAATACTTTCATTGTACGTTGAATAAATAGTACATGTAAATGGAGTGCCGACTAGGAAAATATTTCTTTAGCGATAACAACAACATCACATACCCCCACCACACATATGGGACCCACCACTCACGGACGAATCTGACTTTATAGGTAGCTATGCAATTAGATACTGTGGTGGTCTATAATTGATGGAATATGTAATTCCGTGATTGACGGCAGAAAAGTGCGGAGTCTTGGGGTATCGAACTCGTACGCAACGGCTGCTGTGCGCCCTCTACACCACTCAGTTCACATACGCGCTCCATTGCGGACATTTCTTAATATTATTTTCTAAACGTGGATTGTAAAACCGCCGCCGTTCTTAAATGCACATATGCATTCGGTACCCCGAAACCCTACGCCTTTATATCGTCAATCACGCAGTATTTCTAAAGTTGACCATGTTTTTATTCTGTATAATGTATTTTGTTAGAGACCAGGGGCCCTAAAACTGCCATATTAAGCAATTCCTCTAAAATCGATTAGTTTCCTGAATTCCCTTAGAATTCTGCTATTTGATATTTACGTTTAATAAAGCAATTCATAATTTATGGACAATTTTACGAATCTCCATATAAAACTGGCAAACAAGTGAATTGCGTGCTATGTACGCAAATAATATTACGAATTTTCCGTTTTGTGACTATTTTACGATTATATATGATTCATCATTGTGATAAATGATATCCTATGGTGATTCTGCCAAAGTGGCCATTCTGACTTCCTCATATTAGTAAAATACCTATAAAACCAACATACTCGTATATAACCTATACTCATTTTATTCATCCCGATCGTGGATCTTCTCATTCAGATCCGATAGATTTGCGCGCACTCAGTCACACATCTCGAATAGTGCACAATGCACTGCCTGTGAGACTAGTCCCTATAGAGATTTGTATCGTACCAAACAATACACGCGTTAAGCTGGTCGCAATGTATAAGCGAAGAGCGGAAAACTAGAAAGTAATGTTTTTGTTGCTACTCTCTTAACGGTGAAGGAAAACATCTCTGAACTTTAATTTCGGAAGTCTGTTTTTTTTTATATGTATTTTAGTTTTTTTGGTGATTGAGCGATCAATCACCATCATAATTTTAATCTAAAGAAATTCACTGCTACCTCCCCCAAAGGGGGGTGTTTGCCATAATCGCCACGCTTGGCAGGCGGGTTGGCGATCGCAGTATCTTATATCTTTAAACGAGCAATTCTTGTATATATATATACAATCTGAATCTCGGAAACGGCTCCAACGATTTTCATGAAATTTTGTACACAGGGGGTTTTGGGGGCGATAAATCGATCTAGCCAGGATTCATTTTGATAAAATGTCGTTTTATTCGTGTTTTCAATGACCAACTTTATCGATAGTCAACTTGAACATAAACTTATTATTTTAAACACAATTTACCAAAAATACCGAGCATATAGCTCGGTCATCCAGATATTGGTGTATAATAATGCATAGATATTGCTACTTCCATTCTCTAATAAGTCCCTTAGTCCACTTCTATGACACTTACGGGAAGAAATGGTATGGTGTTGGGAGGTATGAGGAACGGGGAGTAAAGTTTACTTATTCTCCGACCAGACGGGTGACGTGTCTGGTGGGCAACTGACTGTCGATAGTTTTTTTTTTTTTTTTCGAAATTACATCTCGTAGTTGACCTAAAAGATTGTTACTACTCAACCGGGTTTTAACTGTCGATTGATGTCGAGATGTTGTATATACTCGTATGTTAGTTACGCGATAAACTTTGCTTGATGTTTCTACAGATGCCTGCCGGAAGGCAACACACGCAACAGCCTATCGTTTAGACCACCGAAAAAGCCTTAGCAAAAGGAGAATTTGGGTCAGTCCGTGTATGTGAAGGCTTCTTCCGATAGATTTGCTTGTTATGCCTCAATTGCCAATAAAATTATTATCCGGAATTGGAAGAGGAAGATCTTTGAAAGATTAACCTTAGTAAAACTAATCCGGATATTGATGTATGAGGTTTTATTGGCTGAGTTCTATTTATATGTTACTAGCTTTTGCCAGCGGCTTCGCCCGCGTGGAGGTCGGAAATTATCCCGCGGGAACATACTACCAGGATAAAAAGTAGTGTACGCTGCCAGGCCAAAGCTCACAATACGATTGCGCAGTGGAAGTTTTTGATGGGGGGCTCTGGAGACAAGAGTGGCTAGCGTACTGTCCGCCGTACGCGGAGCAGACAATACAAGTGAACAATTACAAATACAACAAAAGCACTTACCTGTTGGTTGAAGGACACTGCTCTGGTGCCAACCTGGAGATATGTATGTAAGTGAGTGTATGTGTATCGTGTCGTGACGTTATGAGTATTCTCCTGGTAACAATCCGCTTCCAATTAGGCTGGAGACAATCACAGCATGCGGTCTTCAAATCACTCATTCACAATAGCGTCACACTCAACCATCGGGTCATGACAGATTGTCCACAAAACGACCGGTTAATTAATACAATTGGATCACGACTAATTGTCACAAACGGATCGATTTAAAGGGATTAATTTCAACAAACGCGTCGCGGAACTCAACACGGCGACGGGGCTATTTTTGCGGCAAATCGACAAGAACTGTCAAGTGTCAACGTCAAATTGACAAGTTAGATGTCACTTCGTTACACGCGCATTCCGTTAGGCGCACAGATAATAAACGGTACCGAACATCTACCCCCCCCGGACGGGCCTTCCCGTCCGCTAATCACTTGGCAATCCCGACAAGGTTGCGCTGCTGGAGGATGTGCAAATACTCCAAGCTCCAACGCTTCCAAAAACTCTGAGCGAGCTGCTGCACCAACTGAAACCGCGACAGCCAATTTTGGCTCAGATCGACAAAAGGGTGCTCCGGCAGGGCGGCAAGTGGCTGTCAAATCAAAAAATGGCCCGGGGTCAGGGCCTCCAAGACGTTCGGGTCCGAAGACAGCGGGCACAATGGACGCGAGTTCAACACAGCTTCAATGCGGCAAAATACCGTAGCTAACTCCTTAAAGGTGGGAACGGTGTCTCCCAACAATCTGCGCCAGAGTCCCTAACCGCCTTCACCGCGGCCTCAAAATACCCCCCCAATGGGGGCAGGCTGGCGGGTCAAACAATAACAAACAACAACAACAACAACAATTTAATGGCCCTCCTTAGGCAACAAAAGGGGGTGACGGACCCCATAAGGAAGGCTAGAGTGACTCAACCGTCAACAACCAAACAACAAAAGACCCGTATCGACCAAAAGGGGTTCAACTTACTAACGGCTCCCGACAATATCCAAAACTCTCGCTGCAGAATGGCCAACAGCGCATTGCAACCGGCATGCGAGTTCTTAATGTGACGATCAGTCACCAACAATTCAACAACAGAAAAACAATTCAACAATTTGTCGAGGGAGCCAAATCGACTCAACAAACTCAGGGTCCTTTGTTCCAACAGCGAGCACCTTGAGCCCGGGCAAAGGACCCGACATCAAGACTGGCGATCGAGGCCAATCATCCTCGGGATGAGTCAGCCAGTCTGGTCCCCACCATAGGGGGTAAGCAAACAGGCGGGGTGCCATGCACCTACGTGAGGCCACGGCGCCTGGGTTCAAATCTCCAGGCAAGGGCCTCCAAATCAAAGGCGTATCAAAATTTTGAATCTGGGACACTCGGTACGCAACAAAGACCTCCAAAGAGTGGACGGACGTCTTCAACCAACACAAAGCAATTTGACTGTCCGTCCAGGCGTAAGAAGCCCGAATGTCCACAGTTCCACCCAAAGTGTGAGCAACGTGGTTCAATAGACGCACAAGACGCGCCGCCCCTGACAATTCAACTTAGGGGTGGTCAGTGCCGTCCGGAGGGGGGCCACCTTGCTCTTGGCCAAGACCAGTGACAAATTCACCTGGCCTGTGCGCAGACGGTGCGCAGACAAACAACAGCTGCATAACCGTGCGGAGACGCATCACAAACAAGGGTAGCAGAGTAGCTCCCAGGGGGGAGGATAGCGCGGGGTAACACGACCTCGTTGACTGCAGGGAGTGCGGATACAAATTGGAGCCAATCTTCCAACCGGGTGTCCCGAATTGGCTCGTCCCAGCCAAGTCCCGCAGTCCAAAGGCGCTCAAGAAAACAATTTTGCCCAAAACAATACAAACAAACAACAAAACAATAGACAAAAGGCAACCCTGGGCTCCCATGTCCATAATGGCACGGACCACAACAGAGTCCCCCGTGGGCCCCCAGACCTGACCGATGCCGTTGGCAACAAAACCGTGTCGATCTGAGAGGTACCTTAGCGGGGCAGGCGCCAATGTCCTAACAATGCCTGGGCGGCGACCGATCGCCACACCCAGACCCAAGTCTTTCCCGACGAGGATGCAATTCAAATTCCTCGTCCGCGCGGTGTCCCGAGCCACGCGCCATCGCTGGAAGGGCATATCCCACCGGAGGCCTGAATGGCGGGGGGCGTGACTCCAACCGGGGACGTTCCGCCAAAGGAGGGGAGGGAAGGCGGTGCTGGTCTGGCCAGCGCTGCCTAGCAACAACTGCGTAATCGCCTTTACGCGGGGAGACCAAATGGCGGTCGCGCGGCTCCCGATCAACTTGCGCGGGGGGTGGAGTGCGGCGCTCAAAATTGCGGGCCTCTCCCCGGTTCTGAACCGGCGAGGCAGAAGCCCGGTGACCAACTCCATGGTACCCCCCCGTACGCGAACCTTCATCAGAGGCTGGTCTGCCAGCGTGGTTCGCGTTAGCGCACAATATGTCCAAATGGGACCCCCCACAAATTCTACAAGGGCGGGGGTTGGGGCAGTCCCGATGGAAGTGAGCCCCCAAACAAGAGAAGCACAGGCGGCGTGCATTGGCAATTCGGCGGCGGGCACTCACGTGCAACTTCAAAAAGGCCGCGCAAGTTGCCATGCCATGCCCCGTGTCCCTACAAAACTCACAACCAGGACGACTCTGGGTGCCAGCAAACGAGCGGCGGGGCGACCATCAACAGGCCCGCGAGCCCTAGTCCGTCCCTGGTCTCGTGGCCGGAAAGACGGCTGGCATGACTCAGTGGCAACGCCAGAGTTGTCCACAAACCGACACTCATCCTCCAAAATTGGACGAGGTCACCAAATGGGGGGAGATGTGTGACACTATCCCCACCATACCTTTGCTCGAAATGAGCCCTCAAATCGGCAGGAAGCCGTTGCAGCACAACATGCACCAAAGGGTAAGACCATTGGTCCACCGGCAAGTCCAATCGCTTTAAAGCGTTGGTCGCTACCACCAACGGGTTCAACAGGTCAGTACGCAATGCTGACAAACTAGTAATGACCGGTAACCCCAAAATCAATTCAATATTAACATCAGCCAAACAACGTTCATTTGGTACCGCTGGGTGAGTAGTCCCAAAGCGGTAGGGTAGGCTGAGTCAGTCAGCGACAGATGCTGTACCAAGGCTCGGGCCTCACCTTCCAGGACAGACAACAAATAGGCCAACTTTTGGGCGGGTCTGAGGTCCGAGCGTGCATCAACCAAACTTGCAAACAGGTTGTGGAAACCGTACCAGTGGTCCCAGCGACCGTCAAGTGTGGCAGTTCCAAAGCAGGCAATCTACTCAATAGTCCGGGACCTGAAACAACCGAGGTCTCCGGCTTGACCTGGACAGGTGTCCGGCACTGCAATATTTCCATTTGTATGCCATTGCACAAACAAAATCATTCAAATAAACAAAACAATTAAATTATCAAATAACAAAGTTCAATCAATAAATAACAAGGAAATCCAACATAAACAATCAAATAAAATAAACCAAGCAAAAGGTAATTAAGTAACAAAGTTCAAACAATATATAACAAAATAACTACAATCAATTGGTTTCAATCCAAACTGACTAATCAGCAACTCAAGAAATAACAATATATTGGTTTCAGTTCAATTCAACAATAAACTTTTATTTTAATTCTAAACGTCAACATTCAACGTTCAACATTCAACTTCAAATTCAATTCAAATATTCAAATTCTATCCAATTCCAAATGTTAAGTTCACAAACCACTGTGTCAATGGTAAAACAATAATAATCCTTTATTCCAACTCAAAACAATGGTAATACTCAAAATGCCAATTTCAAATATTAATTTTCTCAAACAACCATATCAATGGTACAAACTCAATATTTAATGTCTTCCTCACATTCAATACAACACAGATCAGACACAAAAAGGGGCTACAACAAGGGGCTGCAACACAGCCCAATCCAATCCACTTCATTAGCCCGGCTGACCTTGGCAACATCAGGTTACCCGTCTCGATAAATTTAAACAAATTATTTCAAATACCAATTAATTACCATTAACAAACATTTACAGCGAATTACTACTTCCCTTATAGAGACTGCCAAGTAATTAGCCTACTGTAAATTACCAATTTGGTGGTTATGTCTTATAACCGCGCTCTGAATACCAAAATGTACGCTGCCAGGCCAAAGCTCACAATACGATTGCGCAGTGGAAGTTTTTGATGGGGGGCTCTGGAGACAAGAGTGGCTAGCGTACTGTCCGCCGTACGCGGAGCAGACAATACAAGTGAACAATTACAAATACAACAAAAGCACTTACCTGTTGGTTGAAGGACACTGCTCTGGTGCCAACCTGGAGATATGTATGTAAGTGAGTGTATGTGTATCGTGTCGTGACGTTATGAGTATTCTCCTGGTAACAATCCGCTTCCAATTAGGCTGGAGACAATCACAGCATGCGGTCTTCAAATCACTCATTCACAATAGCGTCACACTCAACCATCGGGTCATGACAGATTGTCCACAAAACGACCGGTTAATTAATACAATTGGATCACGACTAATTGTCACAAACGGATCGATTTAAAGGGATTAATTTCAACAAACGCGTCGCGGAACTCAACACGGCGACGGGGCTATTTTTGCGGCAAATCGACAAGAACTGTCAAGTGTCAACGTCAAATTGACAAGTTAGATGTCACTTCGTTACACGCGCATTCCGTTAGGCGCACAGATAATAAACGGTACCGAACAAGTAGCCTATGTCCTTTCTCAGGCTCTACACTATCTGTGTACCAAATTTCATTTAAATCGGTTCTGTAGTTTTAGCAGGAAAGCGAGACAGACAGACAGACAGACAGAGTTACTTTCGCATTTATAATATTAGTATGGATAGTATGGAAGTATGGAAGTATGGAAGTATGGATTGAAGTTTTGCTATATAGAAGACCAATTTCTTACTATCGTTGTAAGAATTTTCACTCAAAAATTGTTGGTAATAGGCCACACATCAGAGTTGAATAGCACTAGTATAAATTGGCCTCCTATTCTATTGAAACTTCGCACTATGCTAGGCCAAATTGTTACCACAGACAAGGTGATCGGCTGTACTCACTCCCAACAATTGATGACCGCCGCACGCAACACATTCTTCGAATAACTAAACAACAGCTTCTTTAACTGACCGATCAATCTGTATATTCTTTCCTAACAGTCAGGTCAGATTGCAGTCTAACCGGATGCAGCTGAGTATCAGTATTTTACACGGATCAACTACCTAACTGACCTCCACAACACATCAAAATCAAAATCAAAAGTCATTTATTCAAACTAGGCTGAGAGTCAGCACTTTTTGAACGTCAAAGTTACAAAAGTCAGTTCCCCCAAAACGCCCGCCCTTCGACACTTCCTAGTGCTTTGGCTGTTAACAGTTAATGGGTAACGCGATACTCCTTAGTAATACTGGTTGTCAGACGGTTTTCTTACGATCTGTATTCAAGAATGTCAGCCGGAACCAACGGCTTAACATGCTTTATGAGGCACAGAGGGGATTTCGTAAAGATGGTTTCACAGGACAAACCTGTGACAAGCGTAGCTTAATCTGGTCAATTGTCAGTGCGGCTGAAAAAAAGCTGATGGGTTTGTGGCAAAGTAATAACTTTGCTACAAACCCATCAGCTTTTTTTTTGCTTTTTTTGGTGGGAGATCATCAAATGACTTATCCCGCTCTAGGGTGGAGCGGAAGGGCGTATCAAACTTTTACTGACTAAAATCCACCCGTGTTCCTTCAGTTGCCCATATGCCAGGGCCACGGTATCTCTTTCGAACAAATCTCGTGACCCTGGCAGGCATCGGGTCTTGCAGACCCCTTCAGTTGTTGCCGACATCTCTTTGAGGCGCGCGTGGAACACTACGCGCCGTCGACACTGGCCTGCACCCTAATTGCGAAACGCACAATTTATCAGAATCTGAATGGGATTGAAGATTATTTCTAAACCATTGCGTCATTTGTTCGAATAAATTGTCGGCTCAGTAACATAAATAACGCAATGAATGTTGTTTAACTATGAATATTAAACCAATTCCTACCGATAAAAAGTTCCGCAATTATCCCTCTGGTCCTTACCGCCCGGTATCGGGTTCGCCTCCACGAGGACACTGCGGTGATCCGCCCAGGCAAGCCCATCAGCTTTAACTGCCCTCATTAGCAGCCTATAATGTTCCCACTGCTGTGACTCAGGCCTCCTTACAGTGAGAGGGAGTGGGCCATAACTACCCACGGGTCATTTAATAAGAAACATGTCTTAGTCATAGGGGTCACAGACAGTGCACAGTGCAGGGCCTGTATGAAAGACGACGAGATAGTAGCTCATGTGGTTCTAAACTGCCGGGTGACACCCACATACAGGGCAACTCCGATAGCCCAGGTATCCCTCCATGGGATCGTCAGTAACATCAAGGCTTGCTGGCCTTCAATATGGAGGTTGGGGGCTCGAAAAATCGAATTTCCCACCCATACTTAAAATACGCGCATTGACTTGGAATTGCGGACACTACCCAGTATTACCTATTGCCTAACATGTATAATAAGTTTTCCATAATATGCTTCCTGATATATTTTTGTTCACTTCTATCTCAAATTGTGGCAATGCACGTTATCTACACCGCCACATGCGAACTTTGCATTATAATGACGTCACGCAAATCCTGCATAGCGCAACCAGAGTTTACCCCGCAAGTAGCAACGTTCCGACATTAATCGTCGGGCATTTGCCCACCAGACAAGATATCCATGTTGTCGGGGAATACTCCCTTTTCTATGCAGGTTTAGTGAACTTTAAACCCTATTCCTCATTCCTCCAAATATTTCATGCAAAACAAAAGCAGCATCATAATTGTACCGTGTGGTGCCGGACGTAAAGAATAACACCACCCCATTTCTTCCCGTGGGTGTCGTAAAAGGCGACTGAGGGACTTACTAGAGAATGAGCAGCAGCGTTCTCTATGCATTTTACCACCATGCTGTGATCGCCAACCCGCCTGCCAAGCGTGGCGATTATAGCAAAGCCCCCCAAATTGGGGGAGGCCTGGGTCCAGCAGTGGACGTCTTACGGCTGAAATGATGATGATGATGATGATCATAATTTTACTAAACAGACACATCCAACCCTATATCTACCTACAAGAGCCTCAAAGAGGAACACAGTTTCCATAAACAAGCTACCGATGAATCTGCTTACAGCTAAGTACATAAGCTCATATATTGCAAACACCACACAACTACATACCCTAGTTAGTACGAGTAGGCTTTGCATTTAAGAAGACAGCCAGACTGCGTGTAGTTTCAGCCAATTTTCAGTTGCAACCCCTAAATTAGACAAACTACAACTTCAAGCACACAAACTGTTTAGAAGCTAAATAATTTAGTTGTATTAAATTCAACTTGGAGTTTACGTTTCTAAATTATTGTGGTACAAACTTTTGTATTTAGTGTTTTGAATGTTTATCAACGTTATTAGTTGTGTATTTGAAAAATGCATTGTTGATAAGTTTAGTTTGATCTGTGTGGCTAAATTAATGAATAACTGATTAAAGTAGTTAAGGATTAATTAAAGAAGATTGATTGGTTGATTCTCGTTCTTTCTTTTAGAAAATAATGTAAAAAACTTAATCAACTTTATCTTAAAAAAAAGAAAATAGGTATGCAGAATCATCTAAATTCTAAATGAGAGAAAGACAAAAGATATTTTTTTTTGGTATGTATTTGTATGTTTGTTATGATTACGGTAAAGCGATTGAACGGATTTCGATTAAATTTGGCACATGGCTAAAATATGACTCGGATTAGGACGTAGGATATTTTTTATCCTGATATTTCCACGAGATCAAAAATTATGAAGGTGAAACCGTAATGACAGTTTGTTTAACCACGTGTTGTGATTTGATGGTAATATAACTTAGTTTGGTGGACATGGTCATTTCGCAGTAATACAATAAATTGTTGTACTTGACGTTAAAATCAACTAATGGTTTCTCAAATTTTAGACATTTAAAACCGTACTAAACGCCGAAGGTCCCAAAGAAACCATTCTGAGAAGCTCAATCAAAAAGGTTAGTAAAATTTCGTTTGTAATTTTTTGTAATTCTAAAGATGAAATATTCGTGGAAAATACATGTCTATTTACTCTATAAACATGCCACGTTCTAGACGAAAATTTTGACAAAGAACCGGAGTCAGCCTAGAATAAATTCCAAGTAAATCTTATAGTACCCGCAGCCACGAAATTCAATAAACATATTCTACTATGATCAGGAGCGAACACTGCCTACAGTTCTTTGAGTAACATTGTAGATTCTGTGGGCGATGTTACATACGAAATAAATAATAAAAGTGGTAGGAGTGTCACGGCTTTGGAGAATGTTTTCGTCCGCTCTCTGAATATAAATAGCACTAATTTAAAAGCATATGATATAGTAGACAGTCGCGGGACCATATCATACGCATTTACGAAAGTTTTGCCGACTATATTCAAAAGTGCTTTATTTAGTGGAACGCTCATGGTTTCTTTGTTCTTGCCAGAATAGGAATATCTTACTTCAACGTTAGAGTTCACGATTTTTTTCGTCATAAAGATTTTGTTTAAATCAACACTGACAAAAAAAAATCTACCGCGCTCTAGAATACTCTAGAGCCAGGTATAAATTGGTTGTCAGTGTGAGTGAGTGCGTGAGTGAAGGCATGAGTGAGTGAGTGAGTGAAGGCGTGAGTTATGTATGTATGTAACTCACGCCTTTTTCCATTGGGGTAGGCAGAAACTATAGCGTATAATATATAACGCCACCTGCTACGATTCTAACACACTCCTTTTGCCTCGTTAACGTTCATACATCTGTGGCCCTAGCGTGAGTCTGCGTTCGGTGCTCCGATTCGCCCTTCAGCAATGCAGTTTAGCAATCTATTTTTTATCACTGTTTCCCCCTTTAGGCATAATACAATTAAGGGATTTTCTTATATCAATAATACTGAGATAACACAACCAGAGCAGTGGTGGCCCAGAGGTCACAACAGCCACATAGGAACTGTAAGTCACTACTGTTTTCAAACCGGTGAAGAAAAATCGCGAGAAAACTGTCTTAGAACTAAAAAATCGAAGACATGTGACATCTACCAAACTAAACTATTGTATGTCTAACCTAGTGGAGCAGTGCAAACTTATACCAAAACTAGCTGACCGTACAGACGTTGTCCTGTTTCCTAGAACTCGATAGCAGCGCTACCTACCGGGTCCAATAGTGAAACTAAACCATCCAGGGTGCCACCCAAACGCAAACAAAAAATTCATTCATTTGAATGATTTTTTTCCACCTGGTTTTTTTTCACTGTTTCCTAAACGGCTGGACCGAAATCGGTCCAACCGTTTAGGAGTAGTTCAGTGACATACACATGTACAGCAGAATTATATATATAAAGATATATGAATAACAATCTGTAACCACTGTCTCACAATTAAGATTTATGACTTTGTCTTTGACCAACCCGCACTGGTCCCGTGTAGTGGGTTACAGCTCACTCCCTCTCACGGAGAAAAGGCCTATGTCCCAGCAGTGGGAATATTATAGGCTGTTTATATACCTACACCGTGACATTTTAGTCGTCTTACAAAGGTTGTCCACTCAATGTATCCGACATAATATACCTCTAGGCGTGATTAAAACATTAGTATCAAATAAAAAATATGTACCAAGAAAAATAAATAATGCATTAGATTTATGGAACATCCTGTTAATACTGTTTACGTATCATATGGTAGAGAACATACATACCTACCTAGCGCACGAGTCGACTAGATCCTTCAATCTCCATTTTCCATGAGACAAAATATCAAACAAACTACGTCATGCGTCATCATAATCCACACTATATCCACATCCACACTATATATATTTATATATAATATTATAAATGCAAAAGTAACTCTGTCTGTCTGTCTGTCTGTCTCGCTTTTCTGCTAAAACTACTGAACCGATTTCATTGAAATTTGGTACACAGATAGTTTAGAGCCTGAGAAAGGACATAGGTTACTTTTTATCCCGGTAGTATGTTCCCGCGGGATAATCCCCGACCTCCACGCGGGCGAAGCCGCTGGCAAAAGCAAGTATAATCTTATATATATATAAATCTTGTGTCACGATGTATGTTGCCAGTAAACTCCAAAACCACTGAACCGATTTAAATCAAATTTCACATGTACCCGTATTTTGGTCTAACTTACTGGATAGGATAGTTATCATCTCAATTATTCGCTTATGTCGTGAATGTAAACGAATAAAATGTATCAATTAATTGTTTCTTAAGCAAGTGTTTATTTACCGCCATCTATGAGAACTTCATAAATCTAAACACAGTTTTATGAAGTTCTCATAGATGGCGGTGTACGTTGATTCATCAATAAAATTCTTCAATATTGTTTGACACCTAGGTTACAAATACAACCAATAGATGGCGCTGTATTCTGTTTCTTAGAATATAAATTCTATTATTTTATTTCACGTAATATTTATTTATGTTCACGATATAACCGTATTATTTTAATGGTTTGTGACTGATATTTTTAAATTTATACTGCGTATTATGTAACAATATTATTACCATTAATACCAAAAAAAAATGTACTATTTTGTTAGAGAATTATTAAAGTCTTGGCGCCAAATTTTAATCAAAGTTTCAAGACCTGGCCATCAAATTCTATCGAGTCGCTATCTCTGGTTTGAATGTCCAAAGCTTTGGTATCTCATTCGTTCTCGAGACCTCCTCTGAGCGTAAACAAAGCTCCCTCTCGAACCATCGAGACCCACTATTTCGAAAAATCGATCAATCGATTCTTCTCGAAGCATGCGAACTAGAACTTTCGGGAAATTCAAGGTTCAGGTATAAATACTGGCGCCAAGTGTCACCGCAGTTCAGTTCCTTTTTAAACGAGTGAATTAATACTATCTTCCGGAAAGTGATAGTCTCAGTAAAATCTCAGTGCAAGTCTTAGTACTACTCTCTGCGTCAGTCTCTACGTAAATATACCTGTGCATTTACCAAGTATATAACCTCTGCAAGTATTAATCAGTGCAAAATCATAACTTTATACACATGTAAGTATTTTTGCTTGCATTTTATTTTATTTTCTTCATGTATTTTGTACATAAGTCATTGTTTATAAAGAATAGTTAAAGATAAGAAAAATAAAATCTACATTTAATAAATTATAGTTTGAAAAAACTAAAAAACACGTTTTTGAAACTAACTGAACTAAAAATTTAAAAATAAAACTGGAGTACTCAATTTAAAAATTCATATTGTTGTACAAAAAGCGTGGGGGGTTTGATTTTCATTGCTGTAAATATTTTAACGATAGTTTAGAATACCTGTAGTAATTATAATAAGCACCCCACGCATTTTGTACGACAATATGAATTTTTCAATTGAGTACTCCAGTTTTATTTTCCATTTAGCTAATTCAATTTTACCGGAAGGGTTTTATTTCCTCAGTTGCGATTAGAGAAATAAAATATGGCGGTACGAAGTTCGCCGGGTCAGCTATTAGTATTATATTTTATCAAGTTCTTGAAACATCGTAAGGAAACCGGCATGTCCTAGAACCAAAAATTTGAAGACATGTGACATCTACGAACCCGCACATTACGGCCCACTCCCTGTCACCAGAAGGAGGCCTGTGTCCCAGCAGTGGGAGCAATATAGGCTGGTTATAATGATCAAGCTCTTCTAAGTGAAGAGACAGTTGAGCTGTTGAAGAGTTTGTTGCGTCAGTTTTTCTTCCAAACTTGCCGGGGGACTGTCTTCTTCCCAACTAAAGCACTAGGAAGTGGTGAAGGGCGGGTATTTTGGGAACTGTCTTATGTAATTTTGTCATTCGAAAAGTGCTGACTCCAATCTGCAGTCCAATCTACAGAACAATGAGATCGCTTCGGAAAGCCTCTGATGCTACCAGGAAGCTTCTGCGCTTTTAGGCGGAGCTAGACTGGCTTTGTTAGCCAAAATAAAATAAATATAAAAAAGACCCTCATTCGGGGACACACCCGAATGAGGGTCTAAATGCGAAAAAGGGAGTCCCATCAGAATCGAAAGGGAGACAAAATCATGTTCAAAGTTTCCGTTACATAGGCACATCTATACTTAATATTATAAAGCTGAAGAGTTTATCGAAGCACTAATCTCAGGAACTAATGGTCCGAATTGAAAAAATATTTTTGTGTTGGTTAGTCTATTTATCGAGGAAGGCTATAGGCTATATAACATCACGCTACGGTCCAAAAGAAGCGGAGCAGCAAACGAAAAATGGACTAAAACTGGCAGGCAATTCGATGCGACGGGAAGGAGAGCGAAAGTTTGACGCGGATGAAGTCGCGGGCAAAAGCTAGTTAATATAAATGTATCCACACTATCCACACTAATATTATAAATGCAAAAGTAACTCTGTCTGTCTGTCTCGCTTTCCTGCTAAAACTACTGAACTGATACTGAACCGATTTAAATGAAATTTGGTACACAGATAGTTTAGAGCCTGAGAAAGGACATAGGCTACTTTTTATCCCGGTAGTATGTTCCCGCGGGATAATCCCCGAACTCCACGTGGGCGAAGCCGCTGGCAAAAGCTAGTGAATAATATTTTTATTTTTTAGTTATTCAAATGTTCATTTTTTTCTTATGTATGTGTAGTAATCATTGGATACATGAAGTGGGCTGCCGTTGTAAGGCGATTAAAATGCCACGGTGTATAACACAGCCATCGTTCATAGGAATTTATAACCAGTTTATCGGTAGAATCTGATGTGAATATTTAATAGCTTCTAACACTTGCACCCTCAGGGATGCATTAGTTATTATAGCCTTGACCTAAGTCACTGCCTGTAGCAATACTGTGTCTAGACTTATTATTATTAACTTATTACTATTAACTTATTTATAAAATAATGAGATGAGGGTTGATTCATCAGGTTAAGCTACACTTGCCGAGGTTGTTTCGTGGATGGGAGATCATCCTTACATACAAGACTCCTCCATGCCTCTAAAAGCACGTTAAGCCGTTGGGTACGATAAACTAGGAATTATTAACAACAATAACAAAATCATGGTAAACAAGACGATCATCATCCTGTTCTTATCCCACTTTATTTCCTGCCGGGGTCGCGTGATTGTTCGAAAGAGATACCGTGACCCTGGCACATGGGCAACTGATGGAACACGGGTGGGTTTTAGTCAGTAAAAGTCTGACACGCCCTCCCGCTCCGCCCAGAGCGGGAGAAGTCATTTGATGATTTCCCATCCCGAAAAAAAAAAAAAAAAAAAAGCCGTTGGGTACAGCTGTCATTCGTCGATTTTTGACAGTCATTACGAGTCGTCAGAAACTTGAAAGTCTGACCAGTCTTACCTAGTGGTATCATCATCATCATCATTTCAGCCGTATGACGTCCACTGCTGGACATAGGCCTCCCCTAATTTGGGGAGGTTTGCCATAATCGCCACGCTTGGCAGACGGGTTGGCGATCGCAGTATGGTCGTAAAATGCATAAAGAACGCTGCTGCCCATTCTCTAGTAAGTCCCATAGTCGCCTCATACGACACCCACGGGAAGAAATGGGATGGTGCCATTTTTTACGTCCAGCATCACACGGTACAGTGGTATCGTATTACCTAGTAACTGAGTTGTGAAAGACAGAGTGGCAGTTGCTCTATATAAATACTGGTAATAAGACCATTTGGTTAGACTGGCAGGCAGATTATGGATATGAGAATTGTTTAAATATCACAACATAAATAACTAAAACAGTTTTTAAAGTCAGAACCGATTCCATATAATAAATAATACCTTCATTCCGTATAAGAAGAAAATTCCAACATGGATTCAAAATCGATTTCATACGAAACAATATCACTTACATCCGTCTCTTTCACTTACTTCCCAAAATAGAAGCGGGAGAAGGATAACAAGACGTTCATTTGCAATCATTTAACGTTCTCCTTGAATGCCTCTTAGTGAAAGGTCTCGGTGAAGATATAAAGGAATTATGAATATGTCGCGCTCTTGAAACAAAGTTATGCTAAGATTGTAAAGAATATTCCAACGCCTCAAATTGTAGAAAAGTGAGTCTGGTTATTCTAAAGATGAAATCGCTTGAGAATTTCGATATTTTGAATTTTTATACGACTATTTTTGGAGAAAGTGGTTGCTTGCTTGTTTTTCTGCTTTATCATGTCTAATGAGAATTTGAAGAAGCTCGTAATATTTCTAGCTTTACTACATATTATATCTTGCAAAAAATTACATATTGTACTTTTTTATGCATTCAATTAGAGCATCATTTAAGTATCACTTTAGTTCTGTGCTCTTATAATGTTTGCACTACACAACACTTACATTCGTTTTCCAATACTGCAACCAATATCCCTTCTAAAATGATTTCATCTTCTAAGATGATACACAAATACATTATCTCACGCTTTCATCCTGTACACATAGATAGAAACTACTGTACGACACACATCCCCCGACATACCCCTTTTACCTCGTTGATACGTTCATACAAGCTCCGACCTTTTAAATAATATCACCTAAAAAAAAAACGACGGGTTCCACTCCGAGAGTGCCGGCAGAAGTGAAAACTTGAATATTAACGTTGTGCATTTTTGATATTTTGGAATGGTTAGGGAATAATTTTGCACGAATTGCTTTAATTATCAGTATAAAAGTACTATAATTTATGTGGTAGAATACAATATTTATTTATTGCGCTATCGTACAAAAACATGACAATTTATATTACATTATAAAGTACTCTCCGTCCGTCTTACGAATTTTCGATCAGGTCACGTGTCCTGACGCGAGTTTAAATTTTTTTACCCATTACAAAAAAAAGTGCACAACGCCGCTAAAGAAGTTTTCACTTCAAAAAATATTTAACAAATATCCAAACAACACTCTTTTCAAAAATATTTCACCTTTATTCTCGGGCCAACATGTCCAATAATAAAGCCTGGGACATCTTACACGCAAATCTTACACCACACCTACACCCAATACCCTACTATTTTATCAAGATTGAGATATTGAATTCCTGCGCACGTCATGAGATGTAGAAGGTATTTTATTACCCCGAATAAATAGAAAGAGACAAGGAGAAAAAGAAAAAAGATAGGTAATAAAAAGGTTGGAAGCTAGAACGACGTGTTGTGAAAACTTAATATAGGAAAGTCTCTGTAAGGAAGTTTTTTATACCTCTTGGGGTTTTATTTTTTAATGACTTAAGTCACCGTATAATATATTGATAATTATAATATACAAAAAAAAATGCATTTAATTTAAAGGCTAAATTAAAGTTGTTTTGGAACCGTCTCTGCACCCCTAGCCAAGTTGATAATCTGCAATCGTTAACGCTAGTCGCTCAACGTTAAGTCACGTGGTTAGAACAAGCGAACAGAAAATTCGTAGCCAAATTCACATCGTTCAAAATGATAGAATGATTTTTTATCGTTTCTACAATGTTCAACGCTAAATCCTTTGTTATAATGTGTCGTTTTTCTAAAGACATTGTAGAACGAGCGGCCGACTAAGGCGCTTCAACATGGCTACCAACTTATCGTTTTCTACAATTGCTGACACTGAGGCGTTACCGATTGTAGAACGGTAAACGTTTGTTCCAACGTTTGTTGAACGGTGACCAACCCGCACTGGGCCCGCGTGGTGGATTATGGCCCACTCCCTCTCACTGAGAGGAGGCCTGTGTCCCAGCAGTGGGAACATTATAGGCTGATGATGTAAACGTTTGTGACTTGGCTAGGGGGGCTGAAGTCTCTGGAGTCTTTTAACGTGGATTATGAGTTTAGCGAACCGTCATCATATGCAGTCTGGTAGCTTTTTCCCAACTATGTTGGAGACGGCTCCCAGTCTAACCGAATGCTGATACCTATCAGACCTTCAAAACCTAGTCGCTGGGTAGTACGATACGCTTTAGTAAGGCTGGTTGTCAGACTTTCGGGCTTCTGCCGACCAATAACGACTGTCAAAGACCCATAAATGACAGCCTGTGTCAGCAGTTCCTTTTGCTTTCCGAGGCACGAAGAGGTCTTCGTATCTAAAGATCATCCATGGATCACCGCAGCACTAGATTCTTCTATCGAATGAAAGCTATAAATCTAATGACAAACGACAGCAGGTGAATCTTCAAACTATAGGATTTACGACCTCAATCTATAAGAATCGATTACTTATGCCTATAAAATTATCATCTTCGACAATAAACTACTTCAAGGTGTCCATTACAATAATGTTTTTGATACTGATCAAGAGCTGCGGTTGTCCTTTGTTGAAACAGAATCGTAACTCAATAAACAATCATCAAATAACAACGTCATGAACTTCAATATTCCCAAAATAGTTCCAAAACTTCTAGAACTAATACAATATTCATTACTAGATCGTAACTATCTTATATTTGATTGTGTCAGGCTTTTGTTATATCGAAAATCAACGTCTGAACTTGTGATCCCTTTAAATATGTATGACGGTCTCATCGCAGTCCCAGCATAGCCACAAATCCTTTATCTTTTACTTTCGCGTTCATTTTTGTGAGTCTTTCTCAATTTGAGAGTCCGTCTGTCATGTCTCTGGGTAATGTCTGAACGTTTTAGTCGACCTTTTCGAGAATAATGTCAGGTTTAAGTGACAAGGTAACCTCTGGGGTATGGAAATATGGGGAGGCAGCTCCGGCTATAATTTTCCTTTTTTGAAGATTACTAGTAGTTTGACTGTCTCGATGCTCGCAAGTGTCTACCAACCCGCACTGAGCCCGCGTGGTGGCTTATAGCCGACTCCTTCTCGAAGAGAAAAAGCCTGTGTCCCAAAAGTGGGAATATTTAGGTTGATAGTTGGTCGCAAGTGCGACAATTGCGTTGTTGGTTCGATCTTCTGTCCAGGCAGTGTTGTTTGGGAATTTCTCAATTACAGCGTGATTTCTATAGTAAAAGTAGAAAATAATCGAAAAAAAGCGTGGGGTGCCTGATATTAATAAAAAATTCCTTAAACAGCACCCCACGCTTTTTTTCCATTATTTTCTACTCTTTAGTTTGGTTTTTTTATGGAAGCGTGTTTTTCAGTTTTTTTAAACTATTATTTATTTTCTATTTTTTAGGGTGGTTCGAATTTTGAGACGTATGTCAGCGTAGTTTTCGAAGACAGTTTTTTTGTTGTCCTGGTAACCCTGGCAGGGCTGCCATTATGGCACAAAATTATGAAATTGTTGCATTGTCATCGGTCTTTGACAGGTGTGCAAAGTTTGAATGAAATCTGGTCGTTAAAAGTGGGTCAAAATCGCGCTATAAGGAGTCGGTTACAAAAAAACATACAAACATACAAGTGAAGCTAATATAAAGCGTGTAAAAATAATCACCAATGCGTTAACTGTAACCATCAAAAGAAAAGCTGTTTTATAGAAAGGGCAATACTTTCGTGATCAAAATGTATGGATCAGAACTTTTTGTTTCATATCGGCGAAATATTTCTATCGACTCGGGGGTATCAAAATATAATCTGAATCGTGTCAAACAATCAATCATGGTAACAGTTTAGGGAGTGGTTTAAATTTAATCTTGTATATTTATCCCTAGTTAATGACAGAATCCTGGAGTTGAGACCGCGAATCGGCAAGCGTAGTGTTGGACGCACCCCAGCTAAATGGACCGGCGACCTCAAAAAGGTGACTGGGATAGACTAGACGCAGAAGGCGGAGGATAAGGTGTTGTGGCGCAGCATGGGAGAGGCCTATGTCCAGCGGTGGACTGCGATAGGCTGAGTTGATTGACTGAATGACATTTGGCTCCACTCTTTCCATCCCTGGAAATATGTGTGTGAGGAATACAGTATTTACTCTGAAAGTATTTGCACGATAATACGTTACTGATCCTACCTTAAAATAATAGCAATAAAAACAAATAATATCAGTTGCTGAAACATAACACATTTATCATAACATTACTTTCATTCCACACACTGCATGCATGCACCAACAAAGAAAACAAAACGTTCATAACTCATTTTAAAGCATTTCTTTTTACCCACCTTCCGTTGTAATAAATTTAAGGGGCGGACCACACCGTATGTACGTACCCTTATCACAATGAAAATAGCTCTGCTGCCGAGTTACCGCGCATCTGCACCTTGCCTAATGTACCGTTATATCGCGCCTAATGTGTTTCTGCTAGAGAGAATGGTACATTATGGCACTTGTATGAAGTAGAGGGAATTTAAAAACATGCGGTAAACATGACACTATTCGTAGTTTTTGATATTTAAGTACATTTTGTACTTATTTGCCAACGTTTCGCTTGCATCCCGCGGAAATAACTTCATGTATCTGGATATAATGTTTCTTGAGTTTTTACACAGCTCATGGTCTAGCTTCTGCTCGCGACTTCGTCCGCGTCAAATTTCTTGCTTCCCCGACCCATCCCGTCGCATCGAATCGCTTGCCAGGGCCAGGTCTTCATATTCATGACTTTTTTTATTTTTTCTCGGCTCTTAACGGTCCTAGCGTGATGTTATGTAGCTTATAACCTTCCTCAATAAATAAGCTATCCAACACTAAGAGATTTTTTTAATTGGAATCAGTAGTTCCTAAGATTATGGCGTTCAAACAACAAACTCTTCAGCTTTATAATATTAGTTTAAATAGTATAGATTGAGTCTTTGTGATTGATCTTCACAAAATTACAGATTGACAATACAATTATTTCCCAACAATTTCTGAATTTTGATGGGAACTTTAAAATGTTTGATGTTTGATCTTTGTTTACAACAATCCTATCAAATATTTACATTAACGTCAGTTCGTGCGTGCACCCTTTGTAATGTGCCTCTACATCGCCTTAATGTGTTCTGAACCATATTTACATCAGGCCTTGATAACACCACCCCCACTCTCCGCTATTTTATTTTATTATGTGCATTATTTCGAGTAAGACAGTTGAGCAATATTTTTTTAAGGGTTTATTAACTACTTTTTTGTTTTACCAAGATAAAACTGCTTTACTTTATCAGTGTTCCATATTAATGGCTGATTTCACTAATTATACTTAACGCGATCTGCCATTCCAAGCTGTGATTCCACTACAATGATATTAAATTTGTAAAATATCAACTAGACATGAGCTGTTGGTAAACTTTTATCTCTAGCTATATTTATGCAGATAAATAAATTTGAAGGCCTGTTTTTTATATCAAAATAACAGCTTTTTATTAAATTCATATGTATAAAGAAAAGAAAAGAAAGAAAGAAAAATAAATAAATAAAAGAAGAAATAATGAAAAAGGAGAATGAAAAGGAAAGAAAGAAGTTTAAAGAAGTAGAAAAGAGAAGAAAAAGAAGAAGATGAATAACATAATGGTAGTTTTACCAAGAAAAATGATTTTTTGTCTGTTTATCCGTTTGTTCCAGCATTAGCCCCAAAAAAAAAAAGAAGAAATTCCCGTCAAAATCGGTCCAGAGATTACTCTGGACCGATTTTAACGGGAATTTCTCAGCAAGGCTACTTTTTGTCCCGATAACACGATCCCGTGGGATAATTTCCTACATCCACGCGGTTGATGCCGCGGGCAGATGATAGTAAATAAATAAATTATGAAATTGACAGCTGGAAAAGGCTAGGCAATCTTTCAAAGCGACACTAATATTCTAAGGGTAATTAAGCCAATTGTTAGCTGTTGATAAGTACTACAAAGAAACTTCAAAGTAGGTGGTCTTACTTTCAAGCTTCTTTATGTACGTCTAAACTAATCTGTAGACTGGAAATTAAGATTTTTTACCTAAATGATCATGACCTTACAGTGAAGTTGCACGATTTTATTGAAGATAATGTACGACTACCTACATCTATCCTAGCAGACTTCTTCGTAGCTTTAATTCCCATTACAATGTTTTCGTAGCATTTGCAAGCCCGCTTAATGTACCTTGCCCCTCGTAATGTATTTCTGCAAAGCGCTTGCTCTAAGCTCGGATGATACGGTACTCCCGCCAAATGCATACGAACACGAATTTTTAGCAGCACAGCCTTATCTATTCGTCGTTTCAAAGAATATTTTATTTCCAACGCCCTCTGTGTGTTGTTTTTTTCTTGGTGATCCGTTAAAGATGGAATATATTCGATGTTTCTGTTTTTGAGGACTTGTAAGTTTTTCTTTTTAAATCAGGTGAAAAATAGAGGAACAATTATATGGGTGTTACATGTAGTTCCTGTTTTAATGTTATCAAAATGAGGTCGCCCTTTTCAATGTTGACTACGTAAGCCTGTGCCATATTTTCCACCAAGCCTGACAGGCACGTTGTCAAAAATTTGATTGATCGACAGGTGACTTGCCATCACACGAAAAGGTATGTAAGACTTTGGCAACTCTACCATATAAAAGATCCTGCGATGAGATCAGGTGATTTTTTCAAGATACATATATAAGTTCCCTTATAAATTTCTCAGTATCATGGAATGAATGTATCTGATTTTAAACCGTAAAAAAATCCTATTCAAGTAACATTTGCAGCTGACACCCCAATCTGTTGAGCCAATCTCCAAGGCAAACATTGCGACAAACACAAAAATAAAATCTTCTACCGAAAAATATCGCAGTGCGGTAAAAAGAAGAAGTTTAAGCTTTCATACAATACTGTTGAAGAGACTCTCGGGGTTGCGAACGGACAGCTGAGTAAAAAACAAACATAAGAAATGTAAGACAGGTAATCTTGTTCCTCTAGTGGGTAGTATACTCGTAGTACTAGATTGGAGAGGCCACGTGAGTTATAACGTGTTGTAAAATGGGGACATTTAAATGCCATTTAATAAGTAGCAACATTATGATTAAGAAAGTCGATGGGTATAAGAGTAAGGAGAGACTAAAGAAACGATAGGGGAACTGTGTGAATGTTGATATGGATAGAAATGGGGTGACTACCGACATGACAACTAATAGAGAAATGTGGAAGGAAAAGACATGTTGCGCCAACATCAAATAAATTGGAATAAGGGCGGAGAATGATGAAGATTATGATAAAAGAAAGACGTCTGTAGTCCAAAGCTAGAGTATAATAATCAATTTTAAGTAACCCACATTTAAAAAAAAAATGTGTGACGTACACATAATTTGCTCGATAACTTATCCCTTCTAACGCTAGCCTACAGTATACGGCAGCTGAAGTATGCAAATCTTTCGTCTTAATTTGTTTTTATAGCTTCATGGTATTATTTTTAATGATGTATAAACTCATTTTTCTTGATTTATAAATATCTTTTTTCTTTCACATACATATATAAAATCACGCATTTTTACCATTGGGGTAGGTAGAAACTACGAAACGCCACCTGCTACGATCTCTACACACTCCTTTTGCCTCGTTTAGGTTCATACAATTGGTCATACACACACGCCGGTTACGAGTACTACGCACCTGACCTTTCTGAAGAACATAACCAAAGGTCTCTATATGTCCTCCTACCTAGGGCGTCTTCTCCCGGTGTGTCCACTCACATTCGCCTTGTAGATACCTTTTGTGAGCCATCCTTCATTCATCCTCTCAAAATGACCAAACCATCTAAGCATACTTTTTTCAATATTTGTCACTACATCTTCTTTTCAACCGACGAAAAAAACGGAGGAGGTTCTCAATTCGACGCGTATATTTTTTTTTTTTTTATGTATGATCACGCATAACTTTTTACATAGTGGTCCGATTATGACAATTCTTCTTCTATTGGAAAGAGTATACTCCCAAGGTGGTCCCATATAAATTTGGAAAACAAAATCGAACCCTAAGGGTTGGAAAACAGGGGATGATTGATTGTTCACTCACTGATTGTAACGTATAAACACGCATAACTTGTTACATAGTGGTCCGATTGTGACAATTCTTCTTCTATTAGAAAGGGTATACTCCCAAGGTGGTCTCATATAAATTTGGAAAACAAAATCGAACCCTAAGGGTTGGAAAACAGGGGATGATTGATTGTTCACTCACTGACACTCACAACTTTTTACATAGTGGTCCGATTGTGACAATTCTTCTTCTATTTGAAAGGGTATACTCCCAAGGTGGTCCCATATAAATTTGGAAAACAAAATCGAACCCTAAGGGTTGGAAAACAGGGGATGATTGATTGTTCACTCACTGATTGTAACGTATAAACACGAATTACTTTGTACAGAGTAGTCCGATTTTGATAATTCTTTTATTGTTGGATAGGGTATACCTTGCCAAGTATTATTAGTACATTAAAGCCACAAAAAATCATAAAATAAAAACTTTTTAACAAAAAATTAAACCGCCGAAAAACTGAAAAGCATAAAATAATAAACCTTAAAATTTTGAGTCGGCGCTGAAAAATCAATGAACAAGGAACACTCAAAGCGCCGACTCATAATTTTAAGGTTTATTATTTTATGCTTTTCAGTTTTAAACCACACCGTTCTCTTATCACATCATTCATTTTTTCTTTAAATTACACACAAATAGAGTCTAAAAATGCCCACAAGTATCAGACCCAGGATTCAAGCTACATTAGAGCCCCAGGGAGAACCTTCTCACAATAGAAACGTGGACGCCCTGGAGTTGGCCGGCTAGTATCTACCACTTTCTGAATTATATTTTCGGAATAAGTAGGTAATCAAATTGTTAGGATACAGAAACAATTGTTCTGACTTTTTGTGTGAAGAAATCAACCTGCTTAGTCTTTTGCCTACCATACTGATGTTAGATTCCAGTCTAACCGTATATTGCTGAATACTAGTATTTAACTGACTTCAAAAAAAGCAGGAGGTTCTCAATTCGACTGTATTTTTTTACATTTGTAACTTTCTCATTCATAACTTTTGACTGGGTGAACCGATTTTGATGATTTTTTTTTTTTTTTGTTGGTCCTATTCATGTAGTCCCATTTTAATTTGGTTCTATTCTGACAATGGGATCCATGTGAAAACTCTATAAGTCTTAAATTTGCATTAAGTATTTGCGCGACAAATGAGCGAATAACGCGATTAGATTAGTGCGGGGTACATACAATAACTAAAAAGTTAAAAATAAAAACTTTTAACAAAAAAAAATTAACAACCGACTTCTTTAAAAAAACACTATAAGGTGAAAAATAACTTTAATTTCAGAACTTGGTGGCAAAAAACCTTAGATATAGATCTTAAGACACCGACTTCCAAATTTAAAGCTATTTTTTACTTTTTTAGTGTTTACTTTTTTAAAGAAGTTGGTTGTTATTTTTTTGTAATAAGTTTTTTTTTACTTAGAGCGATTACCTAAATGACCTACGTAATCCAACTACCTAGCCTTTTCTCTCCTATATTGGGATCGGATTCCAGTCTAACTGGATGCTGCAGAATAGCGGTATTTTACCGTTATGGAGCAACTGCCTATCTGATCCCTCAGTTATTGATAACACTGGTTATCAGACTATTAGACTTCTGACCAGTGGCGAAAGCACCATATAACACGATTCCTACCGGCTTGCCTTCGGGGATTCGCATTGGTAACTCTATCACTATTAAAAATACAATAGTATGTAAATAGTGGCTACTATTGTCAATAAATATAGTTACACTACGGGTATTTAATTCACCATAACATTCAAACAACAAAAAAGGTTATTTATAGCTTTGTATTACAACAAAAGAGAAATGTTCTAAATTAACCCGGCGCCAAAACGTCATAATCGGGAACTAAAAATTCATACAACAGCGATCCCGTAATGATGTCACTTTAGGTCACGTGGCACCGCTTGATATGTACGAGAGCAAGCCGCTGTACAACGGGTTATGACAGAGACAGGTATAGAAAAATGCGTCAGCGAGAACGAGATAGAGGAATATTGCATATTTTATTCGTTTTCAGCTGTTCAATTTAATTGTATTTAATTCATTACATTCCTATAATAATTTTAGAATGATAGTAAGTATTCTTTATTGGTGAGTCAGTAAGTTAAGGCCGACTTCGCTTCGGCTTCTCTTTTAGAAAAATTTACGCCTCGCCGCTGCTTCTGACTACCCATAACGACTATCAAAGACACAAACCATCTTATAAGATAAGCTCTAAAACATTACAGTGGCAATTTACAAAGATTAAAAAGAATTCACCACTGCTCTCAAAACGGTGAAGGAAAACATCGTGAGGAAACTGTTTTAGAACCAAAAAAAATCGAAGACATGTGGCATCTACCAACACGCACTGGGCCCGCGTGGTGGATTATGGCCCACTCCCTCTCACCGAGAGGAGGCCGGTGTCCCAGCAGTGGGAAAATTATAGGCTGATGATGATGATGAAAAGGAATTCTACTGGATAATAATATTCTAATTCTCAGAATATTTCATGTCGTTAAAGTCTCGTTCATCTTACTTACCTACCATTTTGTTTATTTCCACAATCTTTGCACTCCGCGTCGTATGTTTGCAGAGATCTAGTCTTGTTTTCCTTATATTTAGATACTCGGATGAGTGCTTATGTATCTACACGAGGGTGAATAACGTACTTATGCAGAATCGGCACGTATTTAAATACTGTTTAGTATACGAGCGAAGTCGGTGTGCAAATAGTTATGTTTGCAAGTGCAGTAAATAAAGGAGTTTGGAGTAAACTGACACAAACATCACGTCTGAACTTCCTCAAATGACAGATGTGTACATATTAGGCCAGTCACCATAGACACAAATATGGCGCTAAGTTTTCAGTAGGATGTACCTTTATGAAGTTATAAGCTAAAAATTTACCGGAGTGAAGGACGCCCCCAGCTAGATGGACTACCTGCCAGGGTCGCGAGATTAGTTCGAAAGAGGTACCTGGCATATGGGCAACTGAAGGAATACGGGTGGGTTTTAGTCAGTACAGGTTTGACACGCCTTTCCACTCCACCCAGAGCGGGAGACGTCATTTAATGATTTCCCATCCACAAAAAAAAAATAGATGGACTACTAAAGTGACTGGGACAGACTGGATGCTGAAGGTGAAGGAGTGAGTAATGTAGCGTAGCCTGGGATAGGCGTTTGTCCAACGGTGGACTGCAATAGGCTGAGTTGATTGACTGAAACCTTAAATTTAAGGAAGTCTGAACCACAAGGACATTAATAAAACTATAACATAATATCATCATCATACACTATTTAATAGTCAAACCTATATTTTTTTTTGATGGGAAATCATCAAATGACGCCGCGGAAGGGCGTGTCAAACTTTTACTGACTAAAACTCACCCGTATTCCTTCAGTTGCCCATATGCAAGGGCCACGGTACCTCTTTTGAACTAATCTCGCGACCCTGACGGATACTCAATCTTTTAACAAAATATCAACAGTACGTGATCAATGTAGGCTTTAGAAAACTAATTGAACCGCTTCTTCTCATTATTTTAAACTATTTCACAACTGAACGAGAAAACTGAGGTTTTAAATTTTTAGTAGCGTTTGTATTGACTTTCTAATCAAACCAAAATCTAGTCACATAACTCTAATAACCAGAATAATAGAAATACAAAATCAAACGATAAAATTACACATTAATGGTTAGTCCCTTAAACATAACGTAAATAATACATACCAACCCATTACGGAACCCTGTGTTTACAGGAGGAACGTGAATGTCGAGCCCTCGGGAAACGAACAGATATTACAAACCAATAATTACTCAGAATATAATACAGAGATGTATAATGTTCCTTAATTACTGAATGTTTTGATAACGATTTCAAGGAAAAAGGAATGTGTTCTTCTATGTCTTCTTTGATTTAATATTGTGATACGATTTTTATCATTTTTACAAGATATTACAGTTGTACTTTTGTATATAATAAACTTGATGCCGATTTAAAATAACCTATCATAGCTCTGAATAATTCCTAAAAGATACTATTAAGTAATAGTACATTACGATATTATTGCGTTATGATGGTTATAACATGCGAGGCGGAATTACAGTCCGAGCCGAAGGCGAGGGCGTAATTCCGCCTCGCATGTTATAACCAATACGCACGTGTATCGTACGACGTTTTTTAACACATTTGCGAGGAAACAGAAAAAAAAACATTTTATATTTTGTTCATTTTTAATTATTGAAACAGTTAGTGAAATTACAATTATTAAAATGACACGTAGTTGTAGTTGGTTTTTGAATTATGTTTTTATTATTATTATTACTATTCATAATGTCATGGTTTTGTGTTAGGATAAAGTATTTTTTGCTATCTATACTTTTAAATTCCCATTTCCCCATTTCTTCCCGTGGGTGTCGTAAAAGGCGACTAAGGGAGTTACTAGAGAATGGGCAGCAGCGTTCTCTATGCATTTTACCACCTTACTGCGATCGCCAACCCGCCTGCCAAGCGTGGCGATTATGGCAAAGCCCCCAAAATTGGGGGAGGCCTAAGTCCAGCAGTGGACGTCTTACGGCTGAAATGATGATGATGATGATGATACTTTTAAAGTTAAGATATAGAGGTAATCCCCAAAATAACTTATTAGTATCGTTAACTTGTTATTCTTGTTATAGTTGTCTGCCTCGTTAGGCTAGTTGTAGCAAGCGCTACTGCTGAGCATGAGATCCTGGGTTCGATTCCCAGATCTGTTTATCTGTCCAGATCTGTGATAGAGTCTGGATTTGTGCCCGATTGATGGCAATAGGTTCGCCCCCTATTATATGGGACTTAACACGTTAACTACCATTGTTAAAATCAGAAAAAGTCAAAAAATGTACTTAGTGTTATTTCACTTTAAATAGATTATTTATTCCATAAATACATTATTTATTCCAAAAACATGGCCGCAGGTAGCAACGACATGTTCAGATTTGGTATGTGTTGTCGGTCATATAGTCCGACTAGACCTGAATGGAACAAAAAGTGTCGGACACATAATCCGACATATAATTTAACGTGTTAAACATAACAGGCGAAATGTGGATGTACTAAAGGTACACCTATGCCCAACCCTTCGGAGAAACAAGTCGTGATGTTATGTTATGTTTTATGGTCACGTCTATTCTATACAATCTATACAAATAAATAAAATTAGACTGTCTGTTTGTCATATTAAGATAACCACTTTTTACTAAGTGTATATGGATGTATACACGGTTTTCTTTCTTATGGGAAATAAAGATATCTCTAACCCGACATATACTAAAACAACATTTTTTACAATTTTTGTCTGTCTGTCTGTTTGTTCCGGATAATCTCTGAAATGGCTGGACCGATTTTGACGGGACTTTCACTGCAGATAGCTGATGTAACAAGGAGTAACTTAGGCTACTTTTATTTTAGAAAAAATCTTTTATTTTAGAAAAATACCTGCGTTAATTTCCGACATCCACGCGGGCGGAGCCGCGGGCAAAAGCTAGTATACAATAATATTTTGCAAAACTACGTCAGCTCCTACCAGAAGTTGGCAGAACTACAAACCGTGTATCACACCTTCATTGGTAACACTCATAATACCCTGTTTTAATTCCCCATTCATTCACCAAACACGAAATTAAGGTACATCAATACATTGAATACACACCTAAATGAAGTAAAACACTCTGTTATTAATGTAAAGAGAACTTAATAGACTTCTGAATTCAGCAGTGTTATGCGTATGAATATTTAGAATTCAACCCTTAATGAGGTGAAGTCCTATTAACAGACCTTTGTGTTGAAATTTACACTGTTAAAATATTAATTTTCGTTTACTTTTAGGTGTTAGAGTACGTAGATATAATCTCAATTAAAATAAAAGATTTTAATAGCAATTATCAAGCAGATGAAGAAGAGAAGAATGAGATTTAAACATAATTACTTTGATAAAGTCTGTACATTGAATTATTCATTTTATCATAGACTAGCTTCTGCCCCTGACTTCGTCCGCGTCAAATTTTTGTTCCCTGACCCTGCCCGTCGCATCGAATTGCGTGCCAGTTTTCGTCCATTTTTCATCGCTGCTCCGCTCCTTTTAATTGTAGCATGATATTATATAGCCTATAGCCTTCCTCAATAAATAGGCTACCCGACACAAAAAGAATTTTTCAATTCAGAACAGTCGTTCCTGAGATTAGCGCGTTCAAACAAACAAACTCTTCAGCTTTATTATATTACTAGCTTCTGCCCGCGACTTCGTCCGCGTCAAATTTTTGCTCCCCTGACCATTCCCGTCGCATCGATTTGCCTGCTAGTGTTGCTGCTCGCTCCTTTTGAGTTATAGTGAGTCAACCTTAAAATATAGACATATGCTCTCGTGGACTTTTTTTTAGAACTTTTTCAAAGGAACAATTCCGTTATACATGATTTTTGAGTTACTTTAACCGTTTATGCAGCGCACGCAACGGAAACTCTGAAAAGGAATAAATTTTCCCCGTTTTTGCAACATTTTTCATTACTGCTCTGCTCCTCTTAGTTGTAGCGTGATGTTATATAGCCTATAGCCTCCCTCGATCAATAGGCTACCCAACACAAAAAGAATTTTTCAATTCGAACCAGTAGTTCCTGAGATCAGCGCGTTCAATCAAACAAACAAACAAACAAACAAACTCTTCAGCTTTATAATATTAATAAAGTATAGATATTATTATATTTATTATATATTATATATAAGTATAGATATAATAAACACGTGTCAATAATGAATAACCACCGAAAGTAAAAAATCTAACAGCGCACTTTTACTTACGTGCCACCTAGTGACAACGGGCCTATGAAAGTCAACTCCAGTAGTTACGTCAGAATAATTCATATTTCCATTAGGCACCCGATGAATATTACCTGACCCTACCTAGTCTAGTTGAGGGCTTTAGAAACTTTTGTACAAATATAAGGCACTTGAGGGCCAGTGTCACTTTTGTTTGAAATGGGACTTTACCGAGAGAATAAACTAGGTCTGAAATTTTTATTCTCTAGAGTCCTCAAGTGGTGGGTAATTGAATGATAATTAAATGGGTAATGTTCTATTGTATACGGACTAAATTTATGGGCGTTGGGTCGCACAGTGTGCATTGGTGGAATTCGTCTGGACACCAGTATGGTGAAAGTACTTACATAAAAATACTATATTCCATTCACTCCATGGAAATTAAATGTTTATTTATGTAAGTAAATCTTACAAGACACTTTTACGTAATTATTAACCTCTCCCGTCCCACTGACGCGATATCGGGTCAGCCGAAAAACGTCCTCTGCGTCCCGAAGACTCGATATCGCGTCTTTGACTTCACAACCGAAAACACCATCACGGCATATAAAAAAAGCATACCGTCGCGTGAAGTCATAGGATGCGATATCGAGTCTTCGGGACGCAGAGGACATTTTTCGGCTGACCCGATATCTCGTCAGTGGGACGGGAGAGGTTAATGCTCAAAATCTCATCACAATGACAACCAATGACAATAACTTGTGATTTTTGTTTTGTTGAATTCGAGTTATTTTTTATATGTTTTGACTGAGATTAGAACGAATTATTGTTCTTAAAAATTTGAGAACTGCCTTGTTGATATCTATATTTAATAGTCAAACAAATCAAACAAGTTAAAACAAAATAACGGCGTCATTTTAGTTTGACCTTAAAGAGAAAGATAATCTTAATCGTGACTCTTGACTCTGTTCTGAAGACTCATCACTAAAGATGGTCAAGGTTAAAACGCTGTTAAGCTGTTCGATGCATCAACGTTTGCCAATTTTATAAGTTTTCCTGGCCCATTAGATAGGGTCAGCCAAGAGGCTTATTTGAATGAATTTTAGATACTTGGTTAAGTACTAGCTATTGACTGTGTACTCAGTTGGCTTTATAATAAAGAATACAGTCCTGCATTTCAGCAGGATATATCCTAATATAACATATAAGATACATCCGAGTGTAACAGCTTATAATTCTTCGCATCACAAAGTTGGCCTACAAAATATCGTGACTTAACTGATCACGGCGAACAATCTAAGGCAAGACTAAGCCTGTGGTGACATGGTGCTATCCCCTACTAAACACATTCGTTCCACCGACTGAAAATCTCATTTCTGGACACGGGTTGCCTTGGCTTTCTTAGAAGTCTTTAAATAGACTCCGGAGTCACGTTTACTGACGTAAAGAAAACCAGCTCATGTGGAGATGTAAAGATGACTCCGCCCTGGAGAATAAATTTGGTGCTGTCCCACAAACAATGGGGTACTTAAAATCTTGTCCAGCGTGTCCTATTGTTTGCACGCTACAGGAGATGATGGACGCTAATGAAAGTGCAAAGCTCGGTACCAATTTCTGGGCTGACTATATTTAGATTAACTGGTCACTTTAGTAAATATCCTCTTAACATCATACCGTCCATCTATTTAACTTTGCTTATTGCAATAAAAAAGCAACTCATAAAATGCCTGACTTAACTTTATCAATACTTTAATATTATTACTCGAATAAAAACTTCCCGTTAAATTTATTACCCAGTGCCCTTGTACATAAACAAATCAATAAGAAGCATGTTTAGTCCGGGACACATACTTTGTGACCCCTTCTTTGTGTAAAGAGTGAATGTCGACCTCCATAAATCTTTCATTCGATACTGGAAGAGGTCAGTGAAGCCACAAATCTTAGTACAAGTGAGAGGCACAAGCGTCTGTACTAACTTATCTCTTAGGGATGTGGAGTGAGTAGAATTTTATGGACTCAGCAGAAATACAAGCGTTTGCAAAGGTAGCAGTTACTGACGCAGACTAAAAAACTTTTTGCGTATCGTTTGTTCTTCCTATGTAGACATAACAATAATTAGACGTATAATTTATATGAGCAAATAATTAGTAGCTTTATTGTGCATTTTGTCTCAAACGATTTCTCCTGAATATGGGATGCAGTAAATGCACTTCGACGGGATTCCTACAAAAATAAATTACTCCAATAAAGAATTAATTTAATGGGTCAGATGTATTAACAGAAATTAAAGTGGGAGAAACAGGTTCCCTTTTTTTGCGGGTGGGAAATCTTCATCAACGTTAATTTCGTACATTACGTTTTCCGCTCTGGGTGGAGGGAAAGGGCCTGTCAGACCTTTAATGACTAAAACCCACCCGTGTTCCTTTACTCTATGTTTTGCGAGACCGATGAACCTACTGTGCAGGGGTAGACGGTGTGTATGCATTATTTTTAGTTTTATTTTTATTTAATTTTATGTATTTTTATTTAATTATATTTATTTTTTTATTTTTATTTATTTTATTTTTACTTTTAATTACTAACATTAGTTATAAGCAAAATCCTTGTTACTAACAACCTTGCATTCCCTATTGATTTTGTTGTCTGAAATAAAAGTTTTTTTTTTTATTGTCTATGTCAGGGCCACAGTAACTCTTTCGAACAAATCCATGACCCTGGCAGGCATCGGTCAAGAAAAAGGCATAGTTTTCTTGTTACAAATTGTCCAATATGGATCTTGCACTCACGCAAAGGTCGATATTCACACTTCGATGTCAATTGACGTATTACTAACTTCTTCGACAGGACTCTTGTCTGGATGTGGAGTGCTGTGGAGCAGACGGAAGTGTGGCCAATATTGGACGATACAACTCAAGTGGCACGCCAAAGCCAACATTGGTGTCTGAGATATTTACTGACAAAGAGATAAACAGGTGAAGAATCGGTTAGATATTCATTTTTAGGAAGCAGACTCAAAAAATAATCCAAATGAATGAAGGAAATCAGCCAATAACTGTTCCATTCCAGGACAAAGGTATCTATTGGTACAAAAAAAAAAGAGAAAGGATATAAATACTTGCACTTACTCTCAAAAGGTTCAAACAGTGATACTGTTCGGAAAACCAGAAAGGTTATAAGAATTATAAGAAATTCCCATTGGTATTTGTCAAATATGACACCTTTTTGTAACTTACTTGGTTCAAGCTCCTCTAAGCCTCCACAACCAAGCCTTTTATTCGAAAAATATTAAGAAAAGGAGCATAACATTTGAATAAACTTAGGTCCATCGAATTCAATGGGCCTCCACACGTTGTTAACCTCAAAATAAACTTAGGTATAGAAAGAATTTCTGTGCAAATTCAATTTTGTGGAAAGTCGCGATAGATGTAAAATAACTTTTATAGCTGAAGGGACTCGGGTCCCGCTTTCTTCTGTAAAACGGACCCGAAATCGAATGGGAATTTTTGTGCCTTGCCCTTTAGTTATGATAATACCACGGTCGGATTCCGTTGAATGAGCAAATAAATTGTGGCGTTACTGTAACTATGAATATATTTCTTCGTACGAGGTCGACTATGTATTGAACTGTGACCAATAGATTTCGACGCAATCTCAGTGCTTAGGGAAAATTGAGATTCTGAAAATCGTGGGAGCAAAGTATTGTCTGTTTGGGTACCTCAACTAGAAAGAACTTTTGTTAATCTTTTCACACTAATATTAATTTAATTAAGAACCGAAAGTGGAAGGTGGAATGAACTATATTTTGCTTTCACAATGACAATTAAGGAGTCCATAGCGGATTCCCGGCCACCGTAGGCGCGAGCTTGCGGGTGGCGAGCAATGGGTAGCTCGCCGCCCGGTAAGGAAAATAATATCTGTTCTAAGTAAGTACCACAAAAACTAGTCTATCTTCTGTCGTTGACAGCAAAAACATTTTTCTAATCAGGTTTTCCGAATCACCTCATTTTTTAAAATATTAATCGTTCTATCCACTCAATTTCCCTGTCAAAAACCTATTTAGTTGCCAATAATAATCGATATAAAAGGCTTAATCATCCCATTCAACCAGTACATTTGTGGTGACAGCCCCCACTTGACGGCCGGAGGTCGAAATTTCAATTTCCGTAAGGAAAAGATAAATTTTCTTGTCGTTTATTGACATTTCTTTGCGTTGTGCAGACGTCTGCCTCACTCGCGATTGATTGCTCTACTGTTGGGAAAAATATAAAAGAGATATTTTCGGTAAGCAACTTTGATATTTTTTGGAACTGATACTGTTCAAAGTCTTTGAAAGTTTCGTATTCAAATTAGGGTTCTATTTATTTGTTCGTGGTGTGAGCTGATTGTAGATTTGTATCGATCTTGAGTTCGCTTTGTTCTTTTCTTTGCTACCTCTGACTTTCCTAGATTATTTAAAGACTATCGTTCGCAACGCTCAACCAGTTCAAAAACTGTAATACCTAGGTTACCTAATAAGTTATTCCTTAGGAACTAACCGTCGTAATACGATGATCTTTTCCTCTTTAAGCGTTATATAACACGTTAAATTGATACATATATAAACAGATGATAATGATAAGTGATTCAACAGACTCCAGTAGAATTTGACAGTCTTTATTTAGATAATTATTTTCTTTTACAAATAAATTCGCAGAGTAAACATACTGAATGAAAAACCACGAAACACAAAACCTCCAAGTTCAACGCATTCTGGCAAAAAGTTAATCTGTAGGCTGAAACGATTAAGTACGCCAACTCGCGTACGATTGAAAAATGGCACTCGGCTCCGCGTTTCTCTGGTGATCGTTTGCATATTTAGACAACATTTGCGTTTATATCCGATTGTCTTCAATATATCGCGTTGTCTTATCTGTTTTATATTAGAATGAGATTGTGGGAACGGATCAACGCTTTTGGAATTCTTGATTGCGTAAGTTCTGCTTATGGTTGGCTGGTATAGGTATCTTTGGTTTATGTATGTATGTAGATTATTAGTTAAAACCTTGGACCTAACAGCATTTATTTTTTGTCCAGCGGAGTAATTGTGTAAAACACATAAAATGTCAATCGATCGCATTGGGTTTCATTTTAACACTAGAAGTGCGGGCGTCCCAAATTTGACCCATTTCTATATTCTTCCTGCTCTAATTAATATTTTATTATGCATATAATCGTAACTTTTTATGACTTTTCATGAAATATGATGATTATTATTATTTATTGTTTATACGAGACTTCAACCACGTAATTGCAATATACATTTTTTTTATCCAAATTTACCTCAGTCGGTTTGTTCCGCGCTTCTAGTGTTAACAGTTTACTCACGTTCATTGCGATGTTAACGTTATCGAGCAAATATTTTTTTCCAATTCTATGAAGCAATGCATTATTAATATCCGTCCTAACTCTCAGATGGTGATAGAAAGTCTGTAACACTGGTTAAATTTTTACACACGCATCAACATCATCATCAGCCTACAGCAGTCCACTCCTGGCCATAGGCCTCTATAATTACACGCTATTCTACTCGAGTTCTGCAATTCTTGCAATCCTACTAAAGATCATCCCCAACTAGCTAGGCTTTAAAATTCATCTGCGAAAATTGGAGATGAAGAATAACCTCAACTGTCAAATGAAAAACATCTTCTCAGGCGATATATAATAAGAACTATATTTATATAACGTAAATGGTAATACAATTTGACATTGGTTTGTTTTCTTACCCATTTGTTTACATTTTCATCAAAAACTTTTGGAATAGTCCACACCTCGTATTATTTATACTCAATCTAGAGTTTCCATAAACCATTATTTAGAGATCCAAATTCAAATTGGTTACTTTTTAAACGATACTAGCATAGATAAAAAAATGTGTTTCGCGGTTCATCGTCGATTTGAAAATGATTTATGTCATTTTCGCCCGCTATTATTAAATTGATGCACACCTTTTTTTTACAAAATGTGGACTCAATAAACAAAACACGTTTAGCAAACGGGGTGAACAAGCGAACGTACTCGGGTGGCCATTTATAATTCAATTGTGTACTCTCCGGATTATTTGGTATAACAGAAATAAATCAATTATTCACGACCTACCTGCATCTATTTACTGAATTTCGTTTTGGAACGAAGTTCTTTAATACAGGATGTGATTGGCAGAACTTACGATACAGGAGGGTGCTAAATCCGACACTGAGGTCAATGGTAATCCGAGAAGGTTGCTGCGAAAACAACTAAATTTTTCGTCATGGGTATCGTTTTTATGGTTTTTGAGGGTACAAAAGCCGATAGCGAGGTCATAACGAAAATTTAAGATGGCGAGAACTTTATGTTAACTACAATGTTATACTAGATGGCTCTGTATTAGAAACAAATAATAAGTAATAAATTCACACTTTCTTCCTCTCAATGCTTCTTTCTATTATATACATATGACTATCAAGTAAGGAATTTGGTTACTGACAAGAGTCTCTCCACTGCACACGTCATAATTGATTTAAAGTAACATTTTAAAATAACATTTGTTATTCGGACTGGTGTTTGTTATACTGTGGCTATCTGGTTTTTTCATTATCTGCAGTCAGTGCACGACTGGTCTTACAACTTGGAGTACTGGAGTAGAAACGAATTTGACGGCAATTCAAATTAGACTTAAATGACTTTAGCATACGACTCAAATTGAATGCACAAGCTTTTTATTATAACTTCATGTCTTTTCTTTTCTTCATCCAATTACTAAAGTCTACAGTCCTCTTAACGTATTCTTCTTGCTTTATCTCGCTTCAGTAGGATTTTTTATCCTTTTAACTCCTCAATTACTAGCGGTAGACGTCCGCCAGTTGTCAAAAACCCTCAACCAGGATCCAAATAAACAAATGAAGGCTCACTAATCACGTCCCACGAAAAACCAATAATAGCTGCCCTTTCCGAATTAACCCTGCACCCTTCAAACCAGTTTAAATACTGGGAAGGTGGACTTTATCCAAGAATAAATAGAATATCATCCAGTCAACGTAGGACTAAACTGACTCGAGTAATGCATTCGGTTATACAAATTTGCTTTTCCATTTAGAACGCTGTGGGCGTTAGATGTTCCCATCAAAAGGATGTACGTAAATTAGTTCGCAGAGGAAAAACGGAATGGAAATATGAAAATGTCAGACGCTATTAGGATTATACCCCATCTCGGTTTAGTGATGTTAGTTTAAAATTCCGAAAGTATCTTTTTTCTGCGGAGAGAAAAATAATTGAATTTCTGATGTACGGGAAAAGTCTGTGGCTTTATGTGGTTCGTTTTGTTTTTATCATTGAGGTGTGCTTTTTAATGGCTGTCTGAGATAAAAATGGTGTGTTTTTTTATTAAAACATAGTAATGGACTTTTACGCTTCACAATTTTTTGCAAAATACTTTTAGTGTAAAAGCTTTTCATTTGGATCAGCGTATTATCCACACTATCCACATCCACACTAATATTATAATTGCAAAAGTAACTCTGTCTGTCTGTCGGTCTGTCTGTCTCGTTTTCCTGCTAAAACTACTGAACCGATTTAAATGAAATTTGGTACACAGATAGTTTTGAGCCAGAGAAAGGACATAGGCTACTTTTTATGCCGGTAGTATGTTCCCGCGGGATAATTTCCGACCTCCACGCGGGCGAAGCCGCTGGCAAAAGCTAATATTACTCGTAAATACAAAAACTGTGCATATTTCTGATGTACGAATTTCTGATGTAGGGGAAAAGTCTGAGGCTTTTTGTGGTTCGTTTTGTTTTTATCATTGAGGTGTGCTTTTTAATGGCTGTCTGAGATAAAAATGGTGTGTTTTTTTTATTAAAACATAGTAATGGACTTTTACACTTCACAATTTTTTGCAAAATACTTTTAGCATAAAAGCTTTTCATTTGGATCAGCGTATTATATTCTATACTAGCTTTTGCCAGCGGCTTCGCCCACGTGGAGGTCGGAAATTATCCCGCGGGAACATACTACCGGCATAAAAAAGTAGCCTATGTCCTTTCTCAGGCTCTAAACTATCTGTGTACCAAATTTCATTTAAATCGGTTCAGTAGTTTTAGCAGGAAAGCGAGACAGACAGACAGATAGACAGACAGAGTTACTATTGCATTTATTATATTAGTATGGATTTGTACTCCAAATCCAAATGCCGACACCTGAATGAATAAACAAAATCACGCTGTTAGATTTTTCACTTTAAATGCTAAGCCGTGCGCTGAAAATCTAATAAAACCCTGTGATTTAGACATTCTTAAAGGTGTCGTTATCATGAAAGCAGCCAAATGGCACCATATTCATAATTTCAGTTTTACTAACTTCGCCATCTTGGAACGTACCAAATATTTTTCTTTCCATCGTTTGTAACGTCTTAAGTAGCCGACTACGCAAAAATAATTAGCTACATCACTGTACGTTGTTCAAACATTGCTTCACAATATTTGTCGAACAAAAGTAGGTAGTGCCAGGCGCCGCTACTTTTGGAGCTCCGCATAAATAACTGTATTCTAAATGTTATTTATGATTCCACTGTGAGAATAGCTTTGTTCTACGGCAGTTTTTATGCCGCATGAAGTGAAAACAAAACTAAAAAAAACCTGACGTTTCGTTATGATGTTCTTTTTCAAGACAGCTGTAAAAACTGTTCCAAAGTATTCATCGTACGTTGAATTAAAGTACAACAACTTTTGTTATATTATTACACAGTAATCTGTCAAACTAAGTAAAACTACCACTGGTATTTGTAGCAGTAGGTATAATTAAATGTATGTTACTTTTAAAATAATTTTTCTTGATTGTTAAAGACGTAAAAATCAGACCGATGTTGATGTAAGTAATAGATATATCTACAATACCCACATACACACCACATATTCGATCTTAAAATATCCCTCTCTATCCCCCTTCCCTTACGTAACCTAAATTGTAAACGCCAAACAAATGATACCCATAAATAATGTCAGTTCCCTCATACATTTGCCAATAGGATTCGACCGCAATCCATTTGTCAATAACACCAAAAACAATAACACCATTCCATGAAATGATTCATTTGTAAAAATTAAAAAAAAAAAACTCTTTCCAAATATTGCCAGACTTAATTCTATTGCAGAGAGTGCTCGTATAATCAATCTGGACAGGCGTGGAATGGATTTGATTAAAAATAAAGCCACAGGGATCCCTGTCCATTAGCATCCACGTGAGGCCATGTGTGTGTACCTTTATGTAGATACAGCTATGGTTGTGACGTGTGTTAGGTATTATTTAAACATTTTTCACACACACAGCGTACCTAATCAAAAAGATTTTTAATAAACATGAGGATTAACATAATATAACCCTGGCTGATGAGTCTAATGACATTCACAACGTTTTAAAAAAGGAGCTTGTGACAAACAAATGAATGATTACAAAAAAATTCAACGGTAACAAATGAGCGAACAAACAATAAACGGATCAAAACAAATCCCGAGATAAATGAGACACAAACAAGAAGGATCACTTAGCAGAAAGACGAACGAATACGACTCACATATCAGCTCATCCGTCTCAATCGATTCTTACAACTTCCGCTAACAAACAAAAGGCCCACTTACCGTCCTTCTAATCGGCTTGTACGAGATCAGTTTTAAGTGTCCATTTGCTGTCAATTTACAAAAGAAATATAGTAGTAGCCGACCAGCAGTTGGGTACAGGCAGTAAAATGATCTGCCCTAGGATCGCAATGCAACGCATCATCTCTGGTATTACACATACCTATTGGTAGTGACTCAAATGTGTGTGTGCGTGGTGTGTGCTGTCGGACGTAAAGAGCCCCATCCCGTTTCTTCCCGTGGGATTCCTAAAAGACGACTAAGGGACTTATTCAAGATTGAGCAGCAGCGTTCTCTATGCATTTTACCACGATACTGCGATGCACCTGCCAAGCGTGGCAATTATGGCCACCCCTCCCAACAGTTTAGGGGTGGCTTATGTCCAGCTGTGGATGTCATTCGTATGAAATGATGATGATGACTACCGATAAGCCGCCTGCTTGTTTGACACTCAACCCAAAATACAACATTCAGTTCTTTAGTAGCAACATTTGATACTTAGAAACATACAGAATAATGCGAAATACAAAAGGATTGGATGTTGGAACGATAGCAGTTACATACTTTAATATTCCGAAATTGATCCCAAACTTCCTTAGGATACCTTGCTAAGCCAAAACAAAAACGTGCCAAAAACACTCTCATTTTCTAAGTAAACACGTGAACGATCAGAATTTTATATCGGAAAGCAAAAACAAGGAAACATCGCCAATTGTTGGCACTGAGTTTTCCAAAAACAACGATATCGCTTTGGAGGCCAATGGAAATTACTTTTCGAACCTGTGCCGACTTTGGGCCAAGAATGGTGGCTAAAGACAAACGAAAAATAATAAATGGGAGAGAAAACACTCGGTCGAAGTATTGAAGAAACGTCATTGGCAAATTCGTGGCGTGAATTCGGATACGTTGAATAAGAAATTCGTCTTTCAGGGAATATAAGAACGAGGCCTGCTTTGATGAGATTACTTATTTTATTTTTTTGGTTGCCGTGAAATTGTTAGTTCATGGCTTCATTTATTAACAATTGATTTAATGTACTGATACAAAACCATTTGAATGAATAAAAAGATATGCTTTCCGATGCAATTCATTTAAAAATAGTCATAAATTGTTGGTTAAACATAAGGGATACTACGCTCATTCTACCTACATAATGTGCTTTCTTTTAACAGAAAACATAAACTATCTACTAAATTGGTCAGAAATATCATACAGACAAAATTCACTCCCCGTAGAATACTCCCAAAATTGGAACTCTCAAATAAAAACTTAAATAAATTATACGGCTCAGATGAAATTCCCGTATGACTGCACTTCCCTGCATGGGACGAATAGAAAATCTTATTAATTCATGTTAACTGGTACGTTGCACACAAAAGCAAGGCAACGTTAATCAAGGCAAGCGGAAGGGTCACTGACTGGTGGAACAAGATCCATGAACACACACAAATGTTGTTGCAAATGTTCAGACTTTAGGAGACCGGAGAGGTCAGGTTTAATTGGGTATTGTAGGGTCTGAAGGGACAAATATTTTCGCATAAAGATTCCAATTAACCCGCGACAGGTGGGCAAGCACTTTGTGTCGTACATAAGAAGAACATGTGCATTGGAGTGGAGTAAAAAGTTTTTATGTTACAGAGAACGATAATCGTTTGGGTACCATCTATTAAACGCACGCGTTTCTGTGGGACAATGGTAATGAGTGTCTGGTTAGAGTTGAGCCAACGATTTAGCTAAATCCTTTTTTCATTGAAGGGATTTTCGGCTTTCCTAAATGATATTAGTAGTTTGCAAAGGACAACCTGTGTAAAAGGATTAAAATAACTGTAACAGAATGTAGCAATAAACTGAAATCTAGAATTGCTTTCGTGAAATGTTAAACAACATTCAAGTCAAACGCTACAAGAACTCTTTGACAAAGGCTGCCTCACAAAAATCCCCGAACACAAAAAGGACGACAACTTGTGCCATTTTTAAATCCAAATGAACTGAAGAAAAACTTTCTCACAAAGGACGTACAAAGAAAATCACGAGGCTAATCAAGAACCTTTTCTAAAACATTTCTCTGAAGCAAGGCAATTTAGTGAGAGAAAAGAAAATATTAATAATGGAACAATAAGCAGAAGTATGCCAATTGGCTATTAAATGAGCTATTGGGCTTTTTCTTATAAAAATGCAGTCGTAAGAGCCCTACGGAGACTAAATATTTGCCTGTTCAGTCAATTTATTCTGTTTGTCAGCTCGCAAAATGGCCAAAGTATTTGAAATTCTGAATTATTTTTCTTAGAATTGACTGTTTTTACAAGACCAGCAAAGTTGGAAGCAGTGTTTTCATTAGGTGCATTGAGAGGAATCGCTGCTACGTATTAGTATTTAGAGAATGCTGGCTTGCTATTTAGACCCGTCCTAGTACCCAACTTATTTTCTTCGATTCGCTTTTAAAGTAACGCTAATTATGGCTTCAGTCGTTTTTACTATTCTGGAGATAGTTATTTTCTCTTTCCATTCTTGTTTGATACGAGTTGTTTTGTCTAGCTATGGAACGCTAACATGCAAATCTGTTTTGGTATGAATATTATCCTTGCAATTCAAAATCATAAAAGAAATAAGATTCAGATTACGCAATAGCTTCAAGACTTTATCGTCGTTCTCAGTAGGTATGTACTTAACTTTCAGGACAGAAATTCTTAGCCTTTAGTTCAGCTTTCTTTGTCTTTAACTTCAACTTCTATCTTCAGTTCTTTAAACTAGTTTTCTTTTGTATTGTCATTCCGATGAACTACAAATTATTCTACCTTGGTATTAATACCTACATCTACATCAAATTCACCGTTTCTGCTTTGTAACCGCCTCTCATTCAATAGATGTACGTACTAGACAATTAGTCGGTCTTTAGTCTTCAAAAACAATAGGAGCTCCCGAAACCTGTGATCCTCCCAAATTCGAGGGTTATGTTACAGAGTAGAATTACCGTACAAACGAACGCTCAGATTAGGAGTGCGCGCACGAAAACGTTCTAATTGTTTGTTATCTAGTGCTTTTGTTCTGAGTTGTGTCGGAATTTGTTACGCGTTTGTAAGTATGGGGAGTTTACAAGACGTGCGGTATGATGTAATACTATTTGCTCTGCGTTTTATTATATTTTTTGTGTTGATCTCCTTTTGAGTCTGTACTATTTTGGTTCTATATATCCACTTGTACTTGTAGCTAAGTAATAAGTAATAACAGGCGCACTGGTCGATCGGTAAGGTTAAGCAATGTTGGCCGCGGTTAACCCGTGAATGGGTGAGATATGGACCAATACCGCTCTGTGCCTCGGAAAGCATGTTTAGCCGTCATGTTGTCTTTGACTGTCGGTACGGTTCGTCAGACGTCCGAAAGACAGATCACCCATCTTACCAACGGATATTGTACTCCTAGTTAACTGGGTTGTGGAGGTAAGATAGACAGTCGCTAGTTGTAAAATATTGATATTCAGCTGCATCCGACAAAGCCATTCACTAGGGCTGCTATTTTTGTGCTATTTTTGTTCTGTTCAGTTGTTCTTTGCGTCATATTTACCGCAAATAAACGGATTTTCTTTCTAATCCAACATAGTTGAGAAGAGGCAGGCAGATGATGATATCCACTCTTCCTACTCCATTGAAGCGATACAGATGTGATTTTCATATGTAATCAAAAACTTAAAAATTCAACCTTTTATACGGTAGCAGAACCTTGCATACGTTATACTTAATACCTGGTAACAATAAATGTCAAAAGTCACATTTATTAAAACAAGAAGTTTAATAACTATCTTGTTGAACCTAAATCTCAATTTACTTCCTCTCCTCACTTAACCCACACGTAACACGCTTCGATGTAGCTTTCCCTATACAAAGTCCGTGGAAAATCGGTTTTTGTGCCAAAGTGGTCGGCCATCGCGCCATCGTTGACGTCTGAACGATTTATAGGAAGCTACAGTAACCAATTTGTCAAGTTTCTTGCTAAACGAGGCTGTCTATACAAATGCTCGGGTTTTATATTGTATAAGAAAACGTGCAGGTATGGACACTAACAGAAAACAGTTGATTAATTAGACAAGAATATAATTGGCTACATAATTTTTCAAATTGTACTGTCTGAATTTAAAACTTATGCCAATGAAAAATATGTTTGTCAATATTAATTATGCAAACGAAAATTAAAGGGTTAATCGTCTTTCGTTGCTTACCGTAGTTCATGCAAACTATCCCAGGTCATATGACAGTTGTTGCAGATAACTCTATTTTAAACAAAATTGGACGGAAGACATGCCTTGAGGCAGTCTTTTGAAAAAATATGACAACGCTTTTTATTTCCTTCTTTTACATGACTTACTTCATAGAGGCTGTTAAGCCATATCCTGAGACTAGAAAATTACCTGAACACAGTCATGAAAAGACTTCACGGCTAGATAGATTACCTTTATTGTTATGGAAGAAGTCAAAGCCTTCATTCTAATCTGGACCACTCTTTTGTGAACTTAGATAACAAATATTTTAAACGAAACGTCCACGAACTGCTCTTTATTATAAATACGTTTCACTTCTTCCGATTACCTCTTTGATACTATCTTTGCCAGCATAATTAAAATCTAAGATTTAATTTCAGACAATTTGAGCCCCTTGAAATCCAAGTTAAGTGGTTATTTATTTATTAGTAAAATACCGTGATAAATTTTGAATTAAGAACTTACAATCATAACGATGATAACGTTAATGAGTCTTGAAGGGGAGTGAACTCAGTCTGACACCTAGACTGAGCTTAGAAAATACAATTCTGAATAAATAACTGGATTTAGAATTAAGATGGTAGTTGCTAGTTCATTTTAAATTAGACTTAGAAACTAAAGTGATAACTTGGATTTGGTGATGGTGCAGGTCCAGCGGCTTTGCTCGCATATAGGTCAAATTATCCTACGCGAACGTACTACTGAGATAAAAAAGTATCCTATGTGCTAATCTAGTTTTAAAATCTATACTATATAATATTATAAAGCTGAAGAGTTTGTTTGTTTGTTTGATTGAACGCGCTAATCTCAGGAACTACTGGTCCGAATTGAAAAATTATTTTTGTGTTGGGTAAACAATTTATTGAGGGAGGCTATAGGCTATATAACATCACGCTACAACTAAAAGGAGCGGAGCAATAATGAAAAATGTTGCAAAAACGGGGAAAATGTATTCCTTTTGGGAGTTTCCGTTGCGTGCGCTGCGTAAACGGTTAAAATAACACAAAAATCATGTATCACGGAATTGTTCCTTTTAAAAAGTTCTAAAAAAAGTCCGCGAGAGCATATGTCTATCTTTTAAGGTTGACTCACTATAACTCAAAATGAGCGAGCAGCAACGAAAAATGGACGAAAACTAGCAGGCAAATCGATGCAGCGGGAAGGGTCAGGGGAGCAAAAATTTGACGCGGACGAAATCGCGGGCAGAAGCTAGTATCGAATATATGTGCCAAATTTCATCCAAATCTGTTTTGCGGTTTCATCGTGGTTAACAAACATTGAATCATCTAAATAATCAAACTTTCATGAAAATTATTCAGATTCTGATGGTAGTGTTTTACGCAATTAGGACGCAGATCATTTTTTGGGCCTGCTCTTGACTTTAATCATGCCTTATGGAAAGCGACGGATAAGGTTTTTCATTACCTACAGGCTGACAATATCACAGAACTAACAAGCTCAAACGTAAAATAAATATCAGCCTGGTAAAACCTTCTTGTAGGAGATCCCCATACACCTATAAAGCGAGACAAAGCCAGTATTTTCACAACAATGTGGCACTTGACTAAACTTTCCAAAGAAACAGCTTTAAAATCTGTACAAAAATGTTGTTTATAGTGTAAGTTAGTAATTTACATCGTCTAACTTCTTTATTCGAGGTCCTTGGATGTATAAAAACTACATTGTAGCGTATTCAACTATGAAACAGTGATTAATCAAGCTCTTTTTACTTGAAGTGTAGATCCCTCAGGTTCTTTTAGCATTTTTGTAGATACTGTGTGGAAACTACACAGGAAAAAAGTTTACTACTTTTCACCATAGAACAAGGCTGTCCAACAAATTTTGAAGGTGGGTTCTTTTAATTCAGTGTCAGCCGCCGCCGTGCTGGGCCCATCTAGTAAAAAAGTATGACCTACGCAAAGCTTCACTTTTACCTTTGAAGACGTTTTTATGCTATCTCTTTCGAACAATCACGCGACCCCGGCAACTACCTTATATCTACTATTGACTTAGGAAGTCTCTGCAATATTCACCAAATGAAATATTTTTATTTATTCCAAGACCCTCTATGCCACGGTAAGCACGTTAAGCCGTTGATCCCGGCTATTATTCCTGCATCTTTAACCGCCGACCTGTAAGGTCGTTAGAAGCCCGAAACTCTGACAACTAGTCTCTTATTGCCGAGTAAATGGGTTATTGACATCAGATAGTCCATCACTCCATGTAAAATAAAGAAAAGCCAAGGCATTTATTTCAAATAGCTTTTGCCCGCGGCTTCGCCCGCGTGGATGTCGGAAATTAACGCAGGTATTTTTCTTAAATAAAAGTAGCCTAAGTTACTCCTTGTTACATCAGCTATTTGCCAGTGAAAGTCCCGTCAAAATCGGTTCAGCCATTTCGGAGATTAGCCGGGACAAACAGACAGACAGACAGACAAAAATTGTAAAAAATGTTGTTTTGGTATATGTACCGTGTATACATCCATATACACTTATTAAAAAGTGGTTATCTTAATATTACAAACAGACACTCCAATTTTATTTATTTGTATAGATAGACACTTATTAGGCACTTTTAAACGTCAACATTTTCATTAACATAGGATTGATTCTAGTCGCCCCTTTTAAAAATTAGTTTCATATAGAGAAGAATTAACAAGAAACTCCACCGTTACTCTTTTTCATACTCTATCACAAACCATGCTAATGCGCCAACTTTCACACTTATCTACATTGTCCCTACATAGTGGCATCAGGCAACGCTATACACATCACTAGATTTTTACAGGTAAACATTTGGTGGAATATTTTCTTTGATGAACTCGGAAATATACACTATGTGTAGAGAAGTCATTGAGAACATTTTAGAAGATCAATAATCATGCGGGAAAGTTATTTTAGAAACATGAATTTGCCTCTAACCTGAATGTAAAATGTATGGAAATAGGATGTTGGATTTAGAAATCATCACAGTAGTGAAAATTCATACCTATGATAAATTTATACAGACTGGTGATTTAGGGCGAATTTCACCAGTGAATCAGAACGCAATTAGCACATAAACTAAGTTTAAGAGCTGTCAGTGTCATTATTTTCTGTGGAATGTTGACACTGATAGCTCTTAAACGTGGTTTAGATGAGCTATTCACGTTCAGTTTCATAAGTCACATTTTGCACTAAGTCACCTGTATCCTTCAAGGGGATAACTACCCATCATTTTAAACAACTACGAAACTCAAATTCGGTTCATGAAACAAGAACAAATTCCTATACAATAGACGGACTATTGCGATGCACATAAGAAAAGTTTTTTTTTACAATTGGTGTACCGAAAGTGGTTTTAAATGACGTGTAGAATCCGCTCAATGGATGCAGGTAACTACATCGACATACTGTTTTTAGCGAGTGATTTTCGTTTGAATTCGTCTAGAAAATCCAGTCAAAAAAATTATGGAAGGCTGGCTACCCAGGTTGCAGAGGACCAAACATACCTAATAATACATTGTAATAGCCTGTTTACTGCAAAAAACAAAGCCATCGATCAACATATGCAAAGCTTTTTCCCTACTGTGTTGGAGTCGGCTTTGTAGTCTAACAGGATATAACTAAATACCAGTATTTTACATGGATTGACTGCTTTAAATTACTATTCCTGTTAATTCCTCTCGAAGTTCTGATCCCCAGAAAAAACCGGAACAAACACAGTTTTCCGCAATGCTGCAAACATTTTTAAAAGTTTATGTAGCTCGTTGTTTATTTACCGTTTATTAACCCACACCTACAACGGAATTAAAATGTAAAATTTACGTCGCACTCGTATTTTGAGAGTAACACGTAAAAATATAGCGAGACTGCAGTTTGCAATCCAAACTTGAACATTTTGAACATAAATTCCTGATCCTGAGGTTTGTTTAGTATGTTTTGCCTACTTTCCTACTAGACTAGACGCATACCTTCAAATACAAAATATCCTTCACAGAGAGTCACAATTCGTACCGAAGGACTACATCGCGAATGACTTTCACATTGAAAACAACATCGTGTAGAATCTTAAGCAGTACTCGTTTTGCTGATGCGGTAGCTTGCACTAGTCGTGTGTCATTTTATTGCTATAAATCAACATACAGTACAATAAATTAGTGAGTGTAATTACTGCTACACGATTGGCCATTCCTTTCTCTAATGTAAGTCACATTAGAGAAAGGAATCGCCAATAGTTTTACTTGTAAAAACAACTTATACATACATAATCAATCTAGTGGTATTATTTATTTATTTAATACTTCACGCACACAAATGTACATAGGCGGACTTAATGCCATGCGGTATCTAAGCGATTTTTTCCTAACGCACCCGCGTTTTATACTTATGAACCATCCTCTTGAATCATTCTGTCTATTTATGTAAACCGCATTCAAATCCGTTGCATTCGTTTAAAAACCTACAATAAACATACAGACGCGTCTTTGTTAAGAAGCTGTGTTGTTGCGTTGTGTTATCAAAAAATAAAGAAGACCATAATTTGTAATGGAACTGTCTGAATGTACGAAGAGGAACAACAAACCAAAAGCAAGTAAAAAATCCGGAAAGAACGACTGAAGGACGAAAAAGAACCCGCAACGTAAACAAGCAAGTAGGTCACAAAACTACTGGAACAAGTTCAAACGCAGCTCAGACACTAGAAATGAAACGGTGTCGCCGTCGCACGCTCACTTGTAACGTTTGTTACATCCTGCCTCAAAATAGCTGGCGAGATTTTAAACTTTGATTTGTTTTCTATCCATGATAAGAAAACACAGAAATGTGTTCGGGTTTTCTCATAAGTTTCATGGCAATGTTCTATAACGGTTACTGTGGTAGGAAATGTTTCATAAAAATGAATCAAGCATTAGGCAACCAACAATTTACTTGATTGAATTAAATACATTTGACTGGTAGCTCTAAGTTCTAATGCCACTCATTTTACGTGTCTTTGATTTTTTTTTAATTATTGTTGCCTATTGTCGTATAGTTCTTTGCGAAGCATGTGTGGTGTGGCTGCGAATGATAAGTTGAAGAATGATGTGACAAGACAACGGTGCGGTTTAAAAGAACATGGAGTGACAAAAATGAAAAAAGGTATGCTTAGATGGTTTGATCATGTTGAGAGGGTAAATGAAGGGTGGCTAACAATAGGTATTTACAAGGTAGATGTGAATTCAAAAGTGTTTTTTATGTGCCTATTTGATATAAATGATATAAAGAAATATAAATTTGTTTGTACCAAAATAATACAGAGCTATTCATATTCTACAATATTACAAGTTATTTATAACTTATTTTTCTATTACAATACACGTGTGCGAGAAAGTTCAAGTGGCGTTTAGTTTCTCGCTCGAGTTACAAAATTGTACATAGAGTCTTGTATCAGTACAGGCTTATAACGTTCTTCTGCGAAGTTTTCAATATAGGTAAAAGTTTTTCAATTGTATACAAATATTCTAAGTTTCCTTTATGATAACTTGAGGAGGTTGTTAGAGGATATATAATGATATGAGAGCTTGTAGATTTGTTGTTGAGTTAGAGTTGTTACGAGGTATTCTTGTTTTTGGGTTGTCAAGCATAACGTATAGACAGTTATTTCAAAATATCTTGTTTATAGTTCAACAAAGATGAAACATAAACTTTCTAGATTTTCACTATATTTCTAAGGGGTAAATAAATCAGCAAAAGTTATCAATAATATGTAATTAATGCAATATTTAATAAAATTAAATAGAGTTAAAAGTATAGTACAATGACCAAAATATAGAATTTTAGAAAATGATATTCTCCTTTATTCATCTACTAGCTTTTGCCAGCGGCTTCGCCCGCGTGGAGGTCGGAAATTATCCCGCGGGAACATACTACCGGGATAAAAAGTAGCCTATGTCCTTTTTCAGGCTCTAAACTATCTGTGTACTAAATCGGTTCAGTAGTTTTAGCAGGAAAGCGAGACAGACAGACAGAGTTACTTTTGCATTTATAATATTAGTGTGGAAGTGTGGATAGTGTGGATATACACACTTATGAATTATATTTCTAAATATTATAATATGAAAAAAAAAACAACAAAAGAACTATATTATTATTAAGAAAATCGTGTTGACCATTACATTAAAAATTGAGTCTCATGGCCTTTAAATAAAATTTAATTTCCTAAATTTTCAATCGGCGGTCAGTATTACAAAATATATAACTTTTAAAAACAATAGCTGGAATTCATTCAATTATGAACAAACTACTGCCAAGACCTGCGTTAATTCTGTTACACCTTGGTTGAGGTTTCGATCGTTCGACACTAGGAGTCTTAATGCAACACTTTTTACAATAAGTTACTTATTTTCAACTTTATTCAGAAGCCACTAAAGTTAAATTTCAATTGCTATCTAATTACTAGTTTCACTGGAATAGCCTGCGCCACTCTTAACAGAGAAGTCATCTGTTAGTCCTGACCATTAAACAAGTACTTGACACCACAATAACTACGCACTTCAAGAATCGCTTAAAGTTCCAAATGCCATCAAAGTACCAAAACATCTCGAGTTATTGTCACTTAACTAACTTAGTGGGCTCAAAACTATTTAAGACTACGCTATTACCAGGCATCAACAAGGAAAATATGCGCTTACTTCGTGCCTACCCATAATTACGACCAACGTATTCTGCACACATTCCTTACATTCGTTCCCTGTGTAATAGTGGTCTCCACCCTAATTCTTACGAAGATATCTTAAGATTATGAGTATAAGGTTTATTTTTGCACGTTTCGCTGTCCAGATAATTCTGCAGCGCTTTAAATCCGCTTTTCTCCAAATGTCTGTGTTCAGACCGCTATCCTATTCTTTTCCATCCTCTTTTATGTTATCCTAAAAGAAAATTAATTAAGTGCTATTGTTCTCTTTGAGTGCCGTTTTGTAGGCATCTGGCGATTCTTATTGTTACAGTTTTTCGGTGTGTTATAATATGTTTTTTTGCTAACTCATTTTTAGTAACGATATAATTAATTGACGACAGCGTAGGAGCAATCGAATTCCTAAGTAGAATAAAATGAACGACTATTAAAATTTCTCAACCAAGTCCTTGCTAGTTGACCCTGCCGCTAATTGAGTGATTAAACACCAAGGAAAAAATAAAAAAAACGGCTTAGTAAGAGCCCACATGCACTTTCAAACCTCATCATCATCATCCATCATTTCAGCCAAAAGACGTACACTGCTGGTCATAAGCTTACCCCAATTTGGGAGGTTTGCAATAATCGCCACGCTTGGCAGGGTTGGCGATTGCAGTATGGTAGTATAATGCATAGAGAACATTGCTGTCCATTCTCTAGTAGGTAACAACTCCCTTAGTCGCCTCTTACGACAGCCCGGGAAGAAATTCTTTACATCTGGCAACACACGGCTTTTAAACCTACTTAAACAAAAGTAAACATAAAATTAAACGATGCTGATCCAAAAAAGAAAAACTCGGAAAATGCACAGCACCCTCTATTTACAAAACCCGTAATCTAGTTACGACATCAGCTTACTAACCCTCGCGTACCCGAGTGGTTTCTAAAATCTTACGATACCGGTCTTTTGGGCCCCCAAGCCTTTTTCAACGGGAGCTGCAATTGTAAGCAGTAAAAAACGTTGTTGGCTGAATTATTTTTGTTTAAGGAGACGAAAAATAAGGGTAAAGTGGCTGCCTATTTATTTAATGTATGTGTCATATTTTCCCAGAAAATTTCTCCCTTCTCAGTTCGTAAAGGCACCTTCTTCACGTCTAGGTGTAAGGGATAAAAAGTTACTTAGGACTAAGAATTAAAGTTGTTGGTTAAAGCTATTGATTAATTTTAACATACGTCTTTGTAAACATTCCAGTCAAAAGAAACAACAATAAATCAATTGACACACACTTTTGTCTCTCCAAAACCGAAAACGGAGCACAGCAAAAAAGTCCCACATTGAAACACGAATCAATGTACCCATGTCATTCGCTGTCGCCTTTGACGAGGGCCACCATATTAATAAAAGTCCTTCGGCCCGACCACTACCACTTTTATAGTTGAGCCTCAAGTTTATATTCATGCTGGGTTTTGAATTTTTTACGTGTCGGTTAAGTAAACCCCTACGTTCATGGCGACGTACTGTTGTTTTGATGACTTGAGCATTTGAAGGTTAAAAGAGTTACGAATTTTTTATCAATTTTAAGTTTTAAAATATAACTTTTTATGCGTATTTTAAATTTTAAAATATACCTTATTATTATTTCATGAAATTGTAAATGGAACGAAGTTGCCTGTATCTCCCAACACAGGGAATCCTAGTGTGTGGTCTAGGTATTAAATCCACTTATAGGTAAAATTGGCAAACAAATATATTCGTTATTCTCTTCTGTCCGTTTATTTCGAATTCAGAGCCAAAACAAGAGAGAGAGAGAGAAAGTTTATCAAAACTATTTTCTGCCTAGTTCTGATATTTTACGCGGTTATTTTTATAATGAATTTTAGGTTCTTAAGAAGCAGACACAAACCAAAAATAGCTTCCAATCGAAACATCGCCATTCTGTAAAGTCTTACAATTTTTTTGCGGGTTTAATAATATCAAAAGTGAAGACCACTAAAATACGATGTAACGATGAAATATCAATATATTTTGGCCCAATTTCTATCTCGTAATAGATTTCGACCATTTTTGTTTGATAACTCTCAAACGCACTTAAATTGGGGGCAATCTAGAGGGGATTGTTTCCAAAAATTCACATTAAGCCGAGCCAAGGTAAAAGCACTCAAACAAAACTTTCTTATTACCGGAAAATCAACCGTAATTCTATGACATAGAACTTATTTTATAATAGCAAAATGGTAAAGGCTACTTGGAGTTCTATAAACAAGCTTTTTCTTTTCAGGGAAATTTTAATTAGCCCTTGTTTACAAAAATAACAAATGTTTATGTTTGAATTTTAACGTTAGAAAACCCAAAAATAATACTTTGTCATAAAATTTATGTTGCGCCAAGGGGTGACATACTTCATTGGGGTTTGGGTACCAAATGTGGCATTTTGCACTGTTATCTCCTCCCTTAAGGGTTATCAAAGGAAAATGGAAAGAAATATAATAAATACATAGTTTATTATTTTAAACAACGAATTATTCGTGTATCCTTTTAACAAATAAGCCTGTATTAGGAGATTCCGTTCCTCCATAACTTTTGAATATAATTTACTTGTTTTATACAAATGTACTTTTTTTTTTGGGTGGAAAATCATCAGATGACCACTCCCGCTCTGACTTTTACTGACTAAAGCCCACCCATGTTCCTTCAGTTGCCTGCGCCAGGGCCACGGTACCTCTTTCAAACAAATCCGCAACCCTGGCAGATACTAATGTACTAAAGGAAACAATTATATTACTAAACAATCTGCAGGCGAACATGAGTGAGTGAGGGTGAGTGAATCTGTATGTGAAAATATATGCGTGAAGTTAAGAATGGTAGGTACAGGCATTAGGTGTAGCCTTATATTTTTATCCAATAGTGCTTCCACGCCGTCATAGATAAATATGATCAAAGTTTAAAATGCAAGTGTCAATACGGCTAACTATCAGACCTGCTACGGCTAACTACTTTACAATCCTGAAAATTTCGTACATAGGCGTAGGGTCGTCTTACTATAAATAAAATCTAATAAGCCACTTACCTGGTAACAGGGACCCCTTTGTGATTAAAATTAACAAATCATTAAAACAATGTTCTAATTATAACTGAAACTGCTGGACCAATTTTCACCAAATATAAACTTTAAACAATTTCTATAAAACTTTAGTTAAATACTCGGTATAATCTGATTCCCAATTAGTGGAAAAGTGATCTCAAATCCGTGCCCACTGTTGGGATATAGGATTCATAACTGTGGGAGGAAGTGGGCCGTAATCTACCATACATTTAGTTTGTAACATGTCTTCAGATTTTTGTTTCTAAGTGTCCTCATCATGTTTTCTTTCACCGTTTTGAAAGCAGTGGTGATAAAATAAATTAGACAAACCATAATGCCTGACTGGGTTCCAATCTATGATCTGTAATTCGTAAGTTGACTACAAATTAGTATAATAATTTAATATTTGTCAAGAGTTAGAGCTTATTCAGTGAACACTGAATAAACTTTCAAAAATGAATACTTTATCCCAATATTTGGGCACTCAAAATTACTTAAACACTAGCTTTAACACGGCTTTGCCCGCGTGGATGTCGGAATTCAACCCTCAGAGATATGCTACCGGAACAATAATGAGTGTGTAGCCTATGTCACTAATTTAAACATCAGCTATCTGCCAATTAAAATTCCATCATAATCGGTCCAGCCCGTTTCGGCGATTAGCCGGTGCAAACATGGACAGAGTTTTTTTTTTTTTCTTTTTTGTTATGCTTTGCTCGTTTATGCTTTCACATGTATTAGTAAAAAACTGTTAATATAATATTACCAACAGACACTATGTATATATAGGTACATGGTAAAATAGCATGATAGTTTACGGCCCACTACGGCCATATAGATGAGGCCTGTGTCCCAGCAGTGGGAACGTTGTAAGCTGATTATGCGTAGATATGTACATAATATAATAATATATATAAGGTGTATCTATTAATACACGAAATATTTTAAGAGGTGCACCTGTAGGTGGTAAAGAAGCTACAGCCACGAAAAAAAAAAAAATTCTAAATATTTTGTTTTCAAAATTTAATATTTATAAATTATTTGACGCACATGAGAAATACTGGCTCCTTCTTATTTTTACGGCCCGAGACATCGCGGCCATGCTCGTGCCGTCCGGTCGTCGCTCTCGCAGCGTCAGGCGACCCGCCTGACGCTGCGAGGGCGACGATTCATAGAATTTGGAGTAAAGGTTTTATGCAAAACGTCTCAAGCAGTTTTCAAATTATAATATTTCGAAAATTCAAAAACGCTTAGATAAAACATTTTTTTTTGCTTCTATAGCTTCTATAGCTTCTTTACCACCTACAGGTGTACCTCTTAAAATATTTCGTGTATGAATAGATACACCTTATATATAGCTAACCAAATAACGTCGGACATAAGGACCAAAAAGTCGAACCTAATATAGGACCACATACATGGAACGAGACGAAGAGACGAGCTTCTCTTTAAGGACTGCTTGCTCGAATCTGTTACAGTATCCACGACAAAGTAGCAAAGTCGATATCCGCATTCCGCATACATCCGTTTTGAACTTCAGCCGGCTGTTAGGTAACCTACTGTACGCTATATTCTTGCAGGATTCCGATATTAAAGTCAGTTTAATGTGATACTGTACCGCGCGGTGCCGGACGTAAAGAATAACACCACCGCATTTCTTCCCGTGGGTGTTGTAGAAGGGACTTACTATAGAATGGGCAGCAGCGTTCTCTATGCATTTTACCACCATACTACGATCTCCAACCCGCCTGCCAAGCGTGGCGATTATGGCAAAGGCCCCCAAATTGGGGGAGGCCTAATTCCAGCAGTGGACGTCTTACTGCTGAAATGATGAATGTGATACTTCGCATTAAGACAAAGTAAGAACACATTTGAGCTAGTTTTCGTCGGTATTCTTGGGGCTATTTCATAATCATCACTTCAGTCGAAAGACGTCTAATGCTTTTTATAGGCCTCCTTCAACTAGAGGGGTTTTGACATAATTGCCGCGCTTGGCAGGCAGGTTGGCGATCGCAGTATGGTGGTAAAATGCATAGAGAACGCTGCTGCCCATTCTTTAGTAAGTCCCTTAGTCGCCTTTTACGACACCCACGGGAAGAAATGGGCTGATGCTATTCTGTACGTCCGGCACCAAACGGGACCGATCTGAATGACTTTATTCTTTCTGGGGCTTAGTTTAGAGGCACTAGCGTAAGTGTGATGGTGTATGATGTGATTTGGAGCGTGCTCCTGTGACTGTGAGAATTTTCTGAAATTGCGGTAGACAGGCACAGTTTACTTGGTTAGGTAAATAATTGAAGACATGAGTGGATGAAAGGGATATGTCGCAAAATTCTAATTTCAAGAAAATTGAGTTCAAAGTTTCGCATAAACATTTTAGGATATTTCAAAACGCCTTACATTTATCCAAGGGTGTCTAGCGGCGCCAACCGTTTAATATTTTTAAGGTTTAAAATTGTTTGTATGCACATAACACCATCATTCATGCATAGAACAGCGAACATCTGAAAATGCGACATATCCCCTTCATCCACTCATGTCTTCAATTTATACGAAGATTTATCCATCTGTCAATTTGTCGGTAGGTGTGTCCGTGATATCACAACGGACCCTATCAGGATACCAACGCTGCGGTATTTGGTTTTATGTGTTCAAATATCGGAACATCGTGCTGACATTTTGGCCGAGAACAAGTCTTCCATTCTTGCATTTTTTTATTTTTTTTCATTCTGATAGAATGATTCTGTTAGATTTCGATCTATTTTCTAATGTTTGCATTTCCTGTATTAATAATTTTTCTTTCTAGTTGCGAGCCGTTTTTCCCATGTAACTCAAATTAATCTGGTTAGTCCTCTGTGAAATTCTGGCTTGATGTTACATAAATGCTACGTTAATACAAATAAATCAATTTTTACTTTAAGATTTAGTTAACTATCATAGATTTATATACCTAAACAATTTGGTTTGTACCTGACATGTTGCTTAAAAGACAATCTAATCGATACCAAACTTCACACAAGCGTCTTGCAATAGAACACTATATCACTACACCTTGTAGTTACGTATCCGTACAACTAACTGAAGAGTTCCAATCCAATCTCCTTTGTTTAGCCCAAAGAAACCATTTGCTAGGTCAAGAGCCACGCGGCATTCAAATTGCTTGAATTTTTTATCGTCCTCAGTTTACTTTACCGCAAAAGGCAGAAATCCAAACAGTAGATGCACATTTTGTAACGTTGATGATGTTTGCAGGGTAAATATTCTTATTTGCGAGAGATTTTTTCCTTTGAACGTTCTGGCTTTCAAATGGGGTACAAAATGGTTCTTGTTTGTTGGTTGTTTAGATAAGTGCCCTATTATTACATTTGAGTAGGTTATTTTAAGTTAATGGAGAGGTCTAAACATGTCTGGATCTATGATAACAGTGAATTTTTAGATTTGGAAGTGAGCTTTTAGTTTTCTAAGTAATCATATTGATGATAATGCTATATGTCTTCTCTTGTACTTTTATGGTAGCCTCGCACTGCTCTTACAACCGCAATTTGACGAAAAATAGAGTAATTTAATAAGTAAGTAATAAAATTCTAAATTATTATAATTTTTAAAGGATTAGGTAACCGACTAACCGTGGAGATTATTGCAAGTTGTTTTCCATAGGAAACGGCCAATGAGTCCGTCCACCTAGTTTCTAACAATTTCATAAGTGCAATTTTTATTCTCCAGTTTACAATCTCAAATGATGACGGAATCAGCTAAACGGGATCACAATTTAACAGATCATTACAATATTTTATTTCCCAAGAACATTTGAATAAGCAGCATCATCAATTATAAAATAACGACGTAATAAATGGCATAACTCAAAACGGAAGGAATCAATTAATCCCGTGATTGTTAGCAATCACTTCGCCTTAAACTTGCCTCAAAAGACGCGGAGGAAGATTTGATTGATCGCGTTTCCTCTTGCGTCTTTTGCCAAGTCCCTCCACATATACATGTGTAATACCTTCGTATGAATACGTAATGTAATAAGAGTGAGATACCGAATGGAATTCCTTTAAAAATGGGTTTGAATTGCCATTAAAATGAGTGGAAGCTAAGGTACATTATTTTAGCTTTTTGTGATGAGGCATTGTGAATTATGCTACTGCATGTTTCTGGCAGAAGAGAGCAGTTGTAGCCCAGTAGTAATGGCCTCAATTTATAAGTTGGAGGTCAGGTTTGAAGCCAGACAGGCGCGTATAAATAATTTCATCACCACTGCTCTCAAAACGGTGAAGGAGAACATCGGGAGGGATCCGGCATATCCTTGAACCAAAAATTTGAAGACACGTGACATCTACCAATCCGCATTAGGCCCGCATGGTAACAGTAGGCCACACTGCCTCTCCAAGAGAGCAGGTCTATGTCCCAGTGGGAACAATATTGGCTGATTATGATGTTTCTGACCTGCGAACCGTGATCGATACTGGCTTTCTAGGTACAAGACTATACATACCATCCATCATCAGCCTATAATGTTCCCCCTGCTGGGACACAGGCCTTCTCTCGGTAAGAGGGAGTGGGCCATAATCCACCACGCGGGCCCAGTGCGGGTTGGTAGATGTCACATGTCTTCGAATTTTTGGTTCTAAAACATGCCGGTTTCCTCACGATGTTTTCTTTCACCGTTTTGAGAGCAATGGCGATGAAATAATTTTCACAAAGTAATGCGCTGCTTGGGTTTGAACTCACGACCTACTACTCGTAAGTCGCAGCCGTTACCACTGGGCCACCACTGCTCTGTACATACCACAGTATAATATTAATTGTGACTGGGACATCATCACATATATTACCCTGTTACCATGTATTTAGCACATGATCCAAGACCCCCTAGCGAAAATTTTTTTCATCAGTTACTGTATCATAACCAGTACAGCTATAACATAGAAAAGTGCATTTTTTTTCTATTAACCGACTAGATATTATCGAAGATGACGAAAAACTACCCGAGGAAACAAATATGAAAAATTTATTAATAAATAAGTGCAATTTATAGGGACCACCTTTGAGGCACACTCTGTCCATAAAAAAATAATTTGTGAAATCGATCCAAAATTGCCGGTGTCCCCTTAGTCCTTTTTGAAGTCGTTTAAAACAAAACGACGGTTGAAAATAAAATACTTAAAGACAAAAATAACTACAGTAACGTTCATAAAGCTTCACTACTGCCATTATTTTCAATTACCTGTCTTGCTAATTACAAAGTATGCGTTTTGTCTTAGTAATTTACAAGAAATTGCTTTTAACGGGCAGAATGTCCACTGACCTATTTAACATCTGAAAGGTACATTCATTATTCTGCAAATATATCTTTACGTGATCTGTGTATTTTCTCTTTTTAGTTTAAAATTAGGAAAATGACAATCGGTGTCCATTTAATTAATCTATACATACATACCCAAATGTATAAATAAATAAAATGTTTAAATAAATAAACAACTTTTGTCTTTGTGCATGTCTGTATGTTTGTTCCGGCTAATCTTCAAAACGGCTTGACCAATTTTGACGGGACTTTTACTGTCAGATATTCGATGTTATATAAGAAAAAAAAAATTTAAAAAATACAGTCGAATTGATAACCTAGTCCTTTTTTTGAAGTCGGTTAAAAAAGGCTCCCTCTCATACCGAGAATGTCTATGGAAATGCTATAGGCTGATCGTGATTTGTGTATGTGAAGCAAGAAACGGTAAACATTAAGAACACTTCATATTTACCTGCAACAGACATACCTACAACGAGAACAAACAACAAGACATAGTACACTCAAAAATTCCAGAAGAAAACTGTTATCCAAATGATTTCAACCGGGTTCCCAATGGGGCTTCCCTTCAGCAACATTTTTAATAACGATCCTCCATACAAACTTTAATCCCTTATCCCCTAGGGAATGACTTTTCGAAAAGCCTTTATTTGTACCCACTTATGCCATACAGAGTAGCAAGGACATCGATATGTAAACTGTATACCTGACTTCAGCAACTGACTCTAGAACCCCTAGTAGTAGTAGAAATTTGATAGTTATTAAAATAAAAATATATATTTCATAAAAAAGTGCGGTCAAAAGGCATGGAATAGCAATTTATTTGCGAAACGAAAAATTTAAAAAAAAAAAATCAACGCAGGGGAGCTAAAGATCTTGTACCGACTCGCATCTTATCAGTTGTACATCAATGAACTTTCGTGCAATATTTCATCCTTCTAGAGCCACCTGTGCTATTGGTAAATTGGTATCAATAAACTCTACTGATTGCTAGTAATAATCAAGAAATAACCTTCATTACCAGACATACAAGAAAACCTCCGTTACTCTCAGGAAATAAATCAAAGAAAATTATTATGAACATCTTTATTGGACCCTTGATTCGTCGACAGTTATGCCAGCAACATTTGTGCCACAAAAACAAATTCTCCTTTGACCTTATTTGACCTCTTTTCTTATATTTTCGGTTTCATATACGATTCTGTTTAGGTATAAGATGACATATATCCCTTGGTATTTACTTAGGCTGGTTGTGCGAGGCTGTGATAATATTCTTAGGGTCATTTGTGAAGGCAGAAGGAAAAATATTGGGCTACCGTTTCTTTGGGGTTATATAAGAAGGCGAATTATTTATCGGATTAATAAAATGTTTACCGTCTTTGCAAGATATTGTAGCTGATCAAGACTTTGTACTTTGAGAATTGCGATTTAAACTTCATGTATTTTTCATCAATTAATTATTTATCACCTGCCTAGTTCCATAGTATCATCTACCTAGCCTTTTTCCAACTATATTAAGGTCAGCTTTCTATCTAAACGCTAGGGACTGCCAATATGACCTCCACAACCCAGTTACTGGGTAATACGATACAACTTACTAAGACTTTCAGGCTTCAGACTGCACGTAAGGACTATCAAAACTCTACGAATGACGGCCAGGACCAACGACTTAACGTGCTTTCCGAGGCATGGAGGGCTCTTAGTCTATATAAAGATGGTTACCCAACCGCGTCAAGCATGTAGGGGTCTACTAGGACCGATGCCTGCCGGGGTCGCGTGATTGTTCGAAAGAGATACCGTGACCCTGGCACATGGGCAACTGATGGAACACGGGTGGGTTTTAGTCAGTAAAAGTCTGACACGCCCTCCCGCTCCGCCCAGAGCGGGAGAAGTCATTTGATGATTTCCAATCCTGGAAAAAAAAAAAAAACCGCGTCACGCATAGCTTAACCTAGCCGATTGACCTGTACGGCAGTTATCACTTAGTCCCAAGGCCCTCCTTCAATACTCCAGAATAATCATAGAGTAAAATATATTGTTTTGAAAAGGCATTTTGGCGACAGTACCTATTCCTTTATGTAGTCATGCATTTACCTACTGTAGGACTCGTGGTCTTAAAGTGACTGCGAGTTTTGGTTCTAGGTTCGTATTACAGTATGAAATTCACGTAACATTAAAACATTTTTTAGAATTTATTATTTTAATTTGGTATCCAGGCTTTCTAATAACATGAATAAATAAGGAACCGTCGGATGGACAACAGTTATACACCGCCACCCTGTTTTAAATTTTTAACTTAGTTCAACCACATTCCATTCTGCCCGACAAGTTATGTTTGTGCGTTAACTTATTAATAAATTAGCAACATGTCCAGCAAGTTGCCTCCCTGTCTGACCTTCAAAACAATACAATATGTAAAGTTAGATTCGTCGACAACAAAGTTTGATAGACGCAGAACTATTTGTCCTTAGGGCTTAAGTGGCTATAAATTAGTTAGGATGTCGGATTGGCGAGAGAGTGGTCGTAAGTCTGTGCCCTGAGTATTTCACTATAGATGTATGAAAAATAGACTTGAACACTAATAATAATGTCCAATGGTGTAATATGACCACTGGTGGCCCAATGGTAACGACCACGACTTACGAGTTAGGTCGTGAGTTCGAATCCAAGTAGGCGCTTTCATCATCATCATCATCAGCCTATAATGTTCCCACTGCTGGGACACAGGCCTCCACTCGATGAGAGGGAGTGGGCCATAATCCACCACGTGGGCCCAGTGCAGGTTGGTAGATGTCACATGTCTTCAAATTTTTGGTTCTAAGACATGCCGGATTCTTCACAATGTTTTCGTTCACCGTTCTGAGAGCAGTGGTGATGAAATAATTTACACAAAGAAATGCGGCGCTTTACTTTGTGTAAGTTATTTCATCGCCACTCGATTTTTCTCGCTTATATCTCGATTATATCTAAAACACAGAGAGATCTCAACCTAGCCACTAATTATCCAATTGATTTGGCTGCTACGCTCAATTAGAAAGTACTGACACTATGAGAAGAGAATCTGGACATACTGGTTTGTTAAAAAAAGTTCCGTTTTCCGATATGACTGTCTTTGCCTTTCAAACCTCCTCGATTACTACGCAACATGAACAGCTAGCGAGCAATGGTGGCCGGGTTGTAAAAGCCGTGACTAACGAGTTGTGGGTCGTGAAATTTGAACGCAGGCAGTAACTTTACTTCGTGTAGCTAACTTATTTCATCACAAGCGTTCTCAAAACGGTGAAGGAAATCGGCATGTCCTTGATCGACAAATTCATAGACTTGATACATCTACCAACCCGCATTGGGTCCGCGTGGAATTCCGCCCTCTTCTAATGAAATTTGTCCTAGCAATAGAAACGGTATAGGCTCGTTATGCGATGGACAATAATAACCCAGTTATCTACCCTGCTGATTGACTCATATTTCTAAAATACCATCAGTTATTCCCGTATAGCTCCTTCCAAAACAAGCAAAGAAGATTTCTAGCAACTACCACTTGAAAAAAAATATGAATCCAGACAGGTGACCCAATATACACGTAGGTAGCTTAATTCACCTGTAGGTCTGGACCTAAAAGACAAGGATAAATGACGCAACAGTGCCAATAACCCCCTTAAATCGTCTAGACCATCTTTAAGCTAAGATGACGCCTACACGTAAAAGGTTGGATTTCGTTTATCGCATTTATCTCTAGCTTTATTTAGGTCGAATCTTTATCGGACTGTAGAAGTAATGGTCTCGATATTTTCTTTTAAATTGCAAGTCAGAGCTCGGCAAAGAAATGCTACAAACGAAGCGCTTTTGAAATCTGTTACTAGTTCGTCGAGATGACTCATTATACCGTCTTGAATTCATAATAATACTAGTCTAATATTATTCCATTGCAGGATCAATAAATTCCCCAAAGGGTTGGGCAAAAGTGCACTTATAGCACACCCCACATTACGCCTGTTATGTTTCAGTCCAATATAATACGGGGCGAGTTTATTTCCATCAATCGGGCACAAATCCATATTTTGAGCTGCTAGAGAGAAGTTTCAGATACAACAACATAATAAAACTATCGAACCCACGACCTCATGCTGAACAGTAGCGATTCCGAGTTGCTACTGAGAACATCTAGATACAAAAAAAAAACTGAAAAGCATAAAATAATAAACCTTAACATTATGAGTCGGCGCTTTGAGTGATCTTTGTTCATTGATTTCTCAGCGCCGACTCAAAATTTTAAGGTTTATTATTTTATGCTTTTCAGTTTTTTCGGCGGTTTAGTTATTAGTTAAAAAGTTTTTATTTTATAATTTTTTGTGGCTTTAATGTACTAATAACACTTGGCAAGGTATACCCCATCCAACAAAAAAATAATTATCAAAATCGGACTACTCCGTATAAAGTTATGCGTGGTTATACATTATAATCAGTGAGTGAACAATCAATCTTCCCCTGTTTTCCGACCCTTAGGGTTCGATTTAGTTTTCCAAATTTATATGGGACCACCTTCGGAGTGTACCCTTTCCAATAGAAGAAGAATTATCACAATCGGACTACTATTTAAAAAGTTATGCGTGGTCATACATAAAAAAAGGACGCGTCGAATTGAGAACCTCCTCCGTTTTTTTTCGTCGGTTGAAAAATCAAATAACACTTTGCCCATAATGTGCCATAATCAGCCTATAGTGTGCCCACAGCTAGGACACAGGCCTCCCCCCTTCGAGAAAGAGTGGGCTATAATCTACCAAGCCAGCCCAGTGTGAGTTAGTAACTATGTCACATGTCTTCGAATTTTTGGTTCTGAGACATGCCAGTGTCCTCACGACGCTTTGTTCACCGTTTTGAGTGTACTGGTGATGAAGTAATTTACATAAAGTAAAACGCCAGTCTGGGTTCGAACGACCTACTACCACTTGGCCAACCACTGCTCTATAGAAAATAATTACGAAATTAAAATAACATGGAACACAAATAAAGGTTCAATCACTAGGCTAATTATGGCTTAACTACTTCTCTATAAACCCGTTGTTTCTCAGTGCTGGGTAAAGATATTGACTACATATGATGTTTTTCGATACACGTTTCTACAATTTTGTAAATGTTCAATACTTTACTGGCTTTTTCCTTGAACGAAACTGTATCATCTCCATTCATAGCACATTCCCGCGCAAATTCTTCGAGACCATCCTTCGTACTTACGTAACACATGTGTCACTTTTAAATATACGATATATCTTTGACGAAACTTGTTCCAAATGGAAACGAATAAATGTCTACTGATATCCTTTAAGTGGGAATAACGTATGAGAATATATGCTAATTTAAAAACCTACAGGACCTAAAGAATAAAATCCACAAACGCCAAAAAAACCGTTGCAGCGAAAATTTATTAAAATTAAATTCGGTCTGAAATGTGAATTGTTATCAATTTTATCGGAATGTACAATCACACAATTGAAATGAAATGAAATGAAATTACAAGAAGTTTTCTTTTTGAATTTAGAATAATAATTCATAGCTAAACCGCAATCGTAATAAATTTACATTTTACCCGACTGCCCCAGAAAGTAGGGTCACGTTTTTCACTTGAGTTAAGCTTACGTATAACCACTATCTTACTTGATGTTAAGTGACGATGCGGTCGTGAGATAACACAGAAAATAGTAAGTATTTCTGTGCTTATGTCAGACAAATCTTAAAATTATTCTGAATGCAAACGCATTTACGATTTTTTTTTTCAGCGCACTATGCAGAAAAAATATGCACTTATTGAACACACAAATGTTTAAAATAATCCACCTAAATACCTACTTCATATTTTCGGGCAACACGTATTATGCTGTTTGGAAACTCATTTTATATTCATTCATTCAATTCACACGAATGGTACGGAATCCCATTTAGTATCATAAAAAAATATGTTTTAGTGATAAGCAAAAAGTAAAAATAGATTAAAAAGATATATAGATAAAAGTAAATTGAGTGAAAAGTAATTTTTACTTATTAAAACATATCTTAATCATGAACTTAGGTTCTTCAGAAAGCTGTTTACAAAACTATTATGACATGGTTTTTTGAGTTTACGCAACTTTTCTAAAATACGTGTAGGAAAAAAATTACATATTTATTCAACAGAAAAATTATGAATGAGATGCCAGTACTCACCTCACGTACAACTAACTCCACGTGCAAACACCTCAAATAGTCAATGTCCACACACACTAAACAAACACTCGAAAGTGAAAGGTATCATTCAATTTAGTCGAAAGTTTACCGATACATTGTACTCAGTACTTCACGTAAATAGCACAAAATTTATAATTTAAATCGAATTATTCGAGAGGATAAACGAAATTCGGGGTGTGACAATCGTGTCAAGGTCCCCTTTTGGTTGCTACGGCGTAGACGTCCGCTCCGTAGCGGGTCTCCCGTACGACAGCCTCACGTTGCTACGAGCTACGAGGGGAGATCCGTAGCCAATCGAAGTGAAGCTGCGCGAAATGGGAGTGTGCTCGACTTGGATTTTTGAGATTATTTTACAACGCACAGGATTAAGGGGTTTTGGGGGACTTATTATTTTATTTATTTTTATTAGCATTTTATATCGGGCGTACGAAGTATTCTGGCACAACATAATCCCCTGTTGAATAATTTATACAGCAGAAACAGATACGAGACAATTTTTTGTTTGTCATCGCGGTAGAATACACAAAACTTTTTAAAAGTTCTTTTATTTTTGTAACTGATTAATAGATTTATATTGACCATTACAATACCATATTAATTAAAATGTTGACTGCCAACTTTAATGTTAATAATTCGTAAAATTATAATTACATTTCTTAAGAATACATTTTCCACTTACTAAGACAAAATACAGCTCCTTATCCTTATAAGCATAAAAAGGATATAACATTAAAGTTGGCAATACTTCACGCGTATTGGAGCGAGACAAAGCTATTTACTTACCATAATACGTTAGAATAGGACAGATATATCAAGGAGAGAGACATCTAAAAAGGGCAATGTTTCTTCTGTGAATGATTGAAATCAATTATGTTATATTTTGCTCATTGACTTAGCTGGGGAAGCTACTTTTACCTGATAATTCATTCGTTTTTGAGTTTTTGCACATGTTAATTAATTTAATTCCTTATGGCAATATTTGAGAAAAGTAAACAGATGTTAAAATGATGATATTATCTTACGGGGTTGTGTTTATACGGAAAAGCTTTGAATATATATTTATTCGTTTGTTTTCTTTGGTTTACGTGAGTTTGGAGTTTTGGGACGCGTTTTAATATAAACACACTAGAGATGTTACTGAGCATTTTTTTCATGATAGCTTTTAATCTCAAGTTATTTTTACATGCATCTTTCACATTGTTAATTTGCGGTTTATAGTAATTTTAAATAGGTACACTTATGTCGTTAAGTTCGAATTATGAAATCGATAATAGTACCTAAGCAGACAAGCACTTTACTGCGTGTATTTTGCTGATTAATTTATTACAATTTCATCACCAATGCTGTTAAAACGGTGAAGGAAACCATCGTGATGAAATCGACATGTCCTAGAACTAAAAATGTTAAGACTTGACGTGTGACATCCAGAGATCCGTACTGGGCCCGCTTAGTGGATTACGGCCCACTCCCACTCACAGAGAGGAGGTCCGATTCCCAGCTGTGGGGAATATTATTGACTAATTATGCTTAAATGGCGGCATGTCATCGTCATAGCTAATCGGTTGGTGTGGTTGTGCTCCGCCACGGTGAATTGAGGGATTTGGGCGCCATACTTATGATATAGTTTATTGTGTTTTATAATAAATGATTTTATTTCTCTAAGTAGGTTTGTACAAACACTTTTACACACAGGTCAGTGTTTCCTATCTGACAACTCTGAGAAGAAGGGCTGAAACAAATTCACAGGTCACAGTCTCTTTTAAAGTTCAGAAATATTATTAGTCAGATCATGTGAAAAACTTTGGATTTGATTCTGAAATGGTGTTTTGAGGAAAGAACCACACGCATTGAGTGGAGCTATCCAGTCAGTGTACACATTTGTCACAATTAAGAAATTACACAATTCAATTATGATAAAGAAGTTTATGAAACTTCACATAACTATATATGTATTAAAATACTCATGGCATTTTATTGTAATCCTCACCTCGTTTACAAACTCACACTCTCGTTTCATTTTTATAAATATTTGCACACCATTTCTAATGTATAAAGGCCATTATCGGTTTAATATCATATTTTGCAACCCTATATTCTGACAAATAAATGAATTTGAATTTAATAAACACTCATATTTAACAAATTCGTAAGCTACTATTAAAGTACACATGAGTAGAAGTTTGAGGTAACTTTCAAAGTTTTCAACAAAGTTTTAAAACACTTATCTTTGAGTATTCGTATTGAAAAGTTCTCAATTTCAATCGAAACTTTTAAACAAAACAGTTTTTGTATAAAATACATAAGGATACATATGCCTTCTTCTCATGGGGGTAGGCAGAATATACAGAAAGTCACCTGCTACGACAAACACTTACAAATTCCTTTTGCCGCGTTTACGTTCATACATTTGTGGCCCTAGTGTGAATTTCATTTAACCATCCCGACGACGTAATGCATCGACCGCGGTCAGCGCTCCTATTAGCTTCTCACCAGTCCTAGGGCCTCAAGTCGTACACGCACGCCGATTGCGTGTAGGACGCACCTGACGTTTCTAAAGAACATCATTCATAAGGTCACTATATTTCCGTTCATGTCATCCCCTCCCGCCAGTTGCATTCACATCTGTCTTGTTAATACTTTTTGTTAGTCGGCTTTCATTAATCCTCCCAACGTAACCATAACATCTACGTATTTATATTTTGAATAACGCTTATTGTAAATCTATTCTCGTGACGAATTTGTACACAACATATAAGTATTTATTAGTACTTATTATCAAGTTTTCGCTGTTCACTTTTGCTCCATTCGGTCCATGTAAAATACTGGTGTTCACCTGCATCCGGTTTGACTCAAAGCCGACCCCAATATAGTTGAGAGAAGGCTTAGCAGATGATGGTGATGACTTCACTTCTGCTGCCACAATAAAACTAAAATTGCCATAATTTGCGCGGTTTAGCATAGCAAAAGCGGCTATTGCCCTCTACCTAATGTCTTTCCTTAGGAATTCAAACAATAAGCTACGATTTTTGGTTATTGAAACATGTTGAAGCTCACGATAGATATTGTTTAGGACGATTACGGAATATATTTTAGTTTTTAAAAGAGAAATCCTAAAAAAAATAGGTAGTTCAATGACCGCTATTATCATGCTAGAATTCAACCACTATATGAACTAACAAAATACCCACACTTTTTTTTTTTTTTTTAGGATGGGAAATCATCAAATGACTTCTCCCGCTCTGGGCGGAGCGGGAGGACGTGTCAGACTTTTACTGACTAAAACCCACCCGTGTTCCATCAGTTGCCCATGTGCCAGGGTCACGGTATCTCTTTCGAACAATCACGCGACCCCGGCAGGCATCGGTCCTATTAGACCCCTACGCTGCTGCTGACATCTCTTTGAGGCGCGCGTGGAACACTGCGCGCCGTCGACCCGAGCTTGGTCCTTACCGGGCGGCGAGCTACCCATTGCTCGCCACCCGCAAGCTCGCGCCTACGGTGGCCGGGAGTCCGCAATCGACTCCCGACGCCCGGGACGTCTCCTCCTGCGGCGGCTAGGGACGTGAGGGCGCAGAGACTGCCACTCCCTCACGCGCCCCGCCTCCTCCTTCGCGAGCATTACTGCTTCGCAGAAGGAGGTGACGGCTTCCCATTCCCTCTCGCTCCGTACCATGGCTCGCACCAGGGCCGGACACGAGAGGTCGCCGCCGCCGATCGCCTCCACGAGGACACGGCGGTGCTCCGCCCAGGCAGGGCACACCTCCACCGATACCCACACTTCACGTCTGAATGCGCTACTTAAGCCTATGCTCCCCTTTTACTTAAACGCACTTTAAAGACAACTATCTTGCACAAACACATAGAACCACAGACATCAACATAATTGACACAGGGATCCCGGTCATAAGTGGACTGTGTGCAGTATTTCGCAGGATTTGCACACTGTGTTTCTCACATAGACAAAACTGTCAACAAGGCTAATTATTCTTGTCTGCAATAACTAAATGTCATTAAAACAATTGTTTTCGTTTTGGTCGTTTAAAACCAATCACAAATATTCATTACTTATTGTAGAAATGACATAAGTGGTCAACAATTATGTTGATGTACCCATGTCGCTGATGTCGCCTTTACTAAAAAACTTAAAAATAAATCTTCCCTTTGTTTTAGGTATTCTGATGTTTATTGTTATAAGGTTGACATATGACTAATTCCATATTTATTCGAACACAATACAAAAAAGTTGGTTATTTAAATTTTGATTCTTCCAAAAAAAAAATAAAAAAGAGTAGATTAAGACAAGCTACTTTTTTGTATGCGTATATAACCTAAAGTAGACAAATCAATCATCTTAAAATGAAAGTAGTAGCTATGTTTAATTTGACATCTAACTGAAGTTTCCGTCAGCGTTCCAATTTTTGTATGTGACTAAAGAATTTTTTGCGTAACTGTAATGTGTAAACATTGAAGAACATATAAACACAGTTCCCCATTCCATCAGGGGCCAATTTATACCAGTTGAATTATGTGAGCTTATTAATGTTCCTGACAACTCGACCAAAAGGACCCCTGGAGCTTCGGATAGAATTAGGGGGTCTGTCAGCAGTGTCTGACATTATTCTTACGTTCCTTTCATGATGGAGCTGTCAGGTATTAAATTGCATTCCGTTCAATTTCGTTTCAGAAATATGAATTGTGTAATCAAGTTGGGAGGATTATGATGTCATAGTTATGTCACACAATCTTTGATACTTTGGCATTTTACTTATTTATTATTGAGACATATATGCACACACATAGAAAGAGACAAGAACGAGTGTATAGAAAAAAAAGATGTACTAATTTGATGCTTATTTCTAAAAAAATCTCTCATCATCTCTGCGATAGGATAGTCGACAAAAAACAGATGTAAATAACGACGTGTGAAAAGAGAAAACAAAATTCACAAAAAAAAATGTGTTCACTAAATTAAATATATCCTATCATATACATAATATTCATTCATATCAACATCATCATTTTGACTGGCTTGTTAGTCTAGTGGTTAGTGACCCTGACTGCTAAGACTGAGGTCGTGGGTTCGATTCCCACCCAGGACAAATCTTTGCGTGATGAGCACAATCATTTGTTCTGTGTCTGGGTGTAATTTATCTATAATATGTATGTATTTAAAAATATACAAGATTATTTTTAGTATATGCGAAACCTGAATATAGTTTGTTCAGAATCAGTAACTGAATCGATTCCAATAATTTTTACACCATGTTATATTTTGTACCAAAAATATTTAATTACGCTTCCAAGTCGCGGGCCTTAGTGTTTTGTTTCGATTTTAAAATTATCATGTCTTTCTCGTATTCAAATGTCCATTACACGGAGATGGTACGTACACTAGCTGTTTGTGGTGATCTGCATATGTTTTTGCGTGGACAACCAGGTAACTTATCAAGCTTATAACTTTGTGATTATTAATGATACAGTTTTGAAATTTTTTTCATAGATTCTTTACACAAAAATACTAGACCCGTGTTTCGGGTTTCGCATAAACAAAAATTAATGTTGTATAAGTATGTATATCAGTTGTCTGGTTACCATAGTACAGGCTCTGCCTAGTTTGGGAACAGATAACGTTGTGTTGGTTGTCCTAAGATATTATATTATTATTAATTATAGCCGAAAGATGTCCACTGTTGGACATAGGCCTCCCCAATTTGTGGGGGTTTATCATAAAGGCCACGCTTGGCAGGTGGGTTTGTGAATGCAGAATGGTGGTAAATATCGAGAACGCTACTGCCCATTCTCTAGTGAGTCCCTTAGTCATGTTATTTTAATGTAAATAAGTAATTAAAGTTGTTAATTATTTATTTTATTCACTACTACTGTACTATGCTATTGTTTTAATTAGAGGTAACATTCTGACAATTCACTATTTCTACAATAAGCAATAATAAAAGTTAATGACTTAAGCCTTGGGTAATTTTTATTTCTTTATTTTAAAATACTTTTATTGATCAAAAACATTTCTTCTATTCATTCTATTTTCAAAGTAACCAGAACCAATAACATCTCAGTACATTATTGTTCAAGTGAAAATCCGTGGAAACAGAAAATATAACACTTATACAAGCATGTGTCACAAAACAATATCTGGACGAATCGAACATATTTTGTCCACTGTATAAGCAAGCGTTGGTATATTCCTGTATTCGATAACATGTATTGAAATATTTCTAGTATGGACCAATATTTTGTCCAGTATTTTACAATATTTGATATTTGGTGTTCGAAAATAGAAGTGGAGTTTGAAAATGCAGAAACAATTTTGATACGTACTTTTTGTTTTATAGGTGAGTGCTTGATAGGACTCTGTTATCACCGCCGAAGAAACATATATGAACACATGCTGTACCAATGTACATCAAGAGGGATTCCTAGAGCAACAGAAGCCAATACAGATGGACAAACAATTTAAATACTTAGGGAATGTAGTCACGGAGAACTAATCTGACGATGCCGATATAGAGAGCGAGGGCATTGGCTGTTCAATGGAATATGGTAGCCCGCAGGTTTGCACGTTGTAGTAAGGATGATAAAGTCGTGCTTTTCAAGGCATACTGCCAAACCTTGCAGCTTGTGGGTGAAATATACGTAGAGAGCCTACAACATCCTGCGCTTACAGTACAATTTAAATTGTTGATGGGGCTTCCGCGCTTTTGCAGTGCTTCGCAGATATTCATGGAAGTTCATGTGGAAGATTTTTATGGCATTATGAGGAAGAGAACAGTGTCAGAATATAATGAATTACACGGACAGAGGAATGTGAATTTAGGCACAGTTGAAGTTTGTATAAAAAAAGGAGAGCACAAAGTTAATATTTTTATATGATAATGCTTTTTTTTTCTTTCAGGATGGGAAATCATCAAATGACTTCTCCCGCTCTGGGCGGAGCGGGAGGGCGTGTCAGACTTTTACTGACTAAAACCCACCCGTGTTCCATCAGTTGCCCATGTGCCAGAGTCACGGTATCTCTTTCGAACAATCACGCAACCCCGGCAGGCATCGGTCCTATCAGACCCCTTCAGTTTTGCTGACATGTCTTTGAGGCGCGCGTGGAACACTACGCGCCGTCGACCCGAGCTTGGTCCTTACCGGGTGGCGAGCTACCCATTGCTCGCCGCCCGCAAGCTCGCGCTTACGGTGGCCGGGAGTCCGCTATCGACTCCCGACGCCCGGGGCGTCTCCTCCTGCGGCGGCTAGGGACGTGAGGGCGCAGAGACTGCCTCTCGCTCACGCGCCCCGCCTCCTCCTTCGCGAGCATTACTGCTTCGCAGAAAGAGGTGACGGCTTCCCATTCCCTCTCGCTCCGTACCATGGCTCGCACCAGGGCCGGACGCGAGAGGTTGCCGCCAATATTATAATGCTTTACAAAAACATTACATTTTACCTGAACCACGGCGATCACTAGTTTAATTATTATTTAACGAGACAAAAGAAACCAGTATCTACATATGGTAACTGTGACCACTCAAATAATATGGACAGAATACACATCGGTACACAATACAAAAGGAAAGAACAATAGATTTCAGGGTGAAAACCGAATGTATAATCAAATCAACTTGCTTTTGCCCCATGTCTCTCTCTACCAGTTTATCATCAACAATCCTCATTGCAATACGAATTCTATCTTCATCGTATAAGGTTTACGTGAACTGTAAATATAAGGTGGTTTGTTTGTTGTGTGGAACAATAGGACACTCCAGTTGCTTCAACACAATGTTAATGCTAATATGAAGGATATGCGGTTTTGTTAGTTCATTTTAAGGATTTATTTACTATTTAATTAGGATAAAAACTTTTAAGGAAATCGAATCTACCTATAATTTTCTTCTAGTACATCTACTACTACATCATCATCATCAAAATTTCAACCCAAAGACGTCTACTGCTGGACCTACACCTTCCCTCAATTTGGAGCGTTGCCATATTCACCACGCTCGGCAGGCGGGTTAGCGATCTCGGTATGGTGATAAAATTCATAGATAACGCTGCTGCCCATTCTCTAGTAAGTCCCTTAGTCGTCTCTTACGACACCCACGTGAAGAAATGGGGTGGTGTTATTCTTTACTTCACTAGTTCACTTAAGAGAGTTCTTTAGCCCTTCCCGGTCCATCTATCAAAATCAAAAAATCAAAATCAAAAGTCATTTATTCAAACTAGGCTGAGAGTCAGCACTTTTTGAACGTGAACGTGAACGTATCGTCTTGGTGAGTTTGATTGAAAAGCTTGTTATTTCATCTAACGCAAAACAAGCGAAATGTGAGTGTTAATACGATAACATTATTTAGTTAAGAAGGACTACGTGTAAAACAACTGTAATCTATACTCTCTACATATATATACAATTCAAGTGTCTGGTTATATTAAAAAATAACACCTTTTTACGAAATGCACAATATATATTAAAGTATACTAGCTTTTGCCCGCGGCTTCGCCTGCGTGGATGTTGGAAATCAACGCAAGAGGACGTACTACCGCGGTAAGAATGTGTTAATCCAGGTTATATAGGTAATAGCTGTTACCCGCGACTTCGTCCGCATGGTATTTAACAAAAAGTTTTTCCGTCAAAATCGGTCCAGCCATTTCAGAGATTAGCTGGAACAGACAGATAGACAAAATTTAAAAAAAAAGTTGTTTTGGTATATGTACTGTGTATACATCCATATACACTTAGTAAAAAGCGGTTATTTTAATATTAAAAACAGACCCTCCAATTTTATTTATTTGTATAGATGTATAGATACAACGTTTACAGAAATTATACGGTAACAGAGACACATTTTGTTTTAAATATGGTCTGTCTGTTTGTTCCGGCTGATCTCTGAAACGGCTGGATTGATTTTGACGGAACTTTTCTGGCAGATACCTGATGTGATATATCAAAGGCTACTGATTTAAAAAAAGACTTATGGTTTATGCGCAAATAAATTAAAACCCATGAAATCAAATATCTTTTCACGCCTAAAGTACTGAGCAGATTTCGCCATTTATTTTTCAATCGAATAGACTTTTCTATTTTTGCCTCATATTTTTTAATTGCGGGCTACACACAAGCAAATGTTATTTTCATCTTCAATATCTTACAGTTCCATTTATCTAACGAAAAAAAAGTGTTTGTTTTCTATTTTCGTCAGAATTAAAGAGATAAAACATAATTATTATATAATTATTAACAAAACATCACCCCTATTTTCCACAAATGAGTAGGTACCGTGTGGTGCCGGACGCAAAGAATAACACCACCCCATTTCTTCCCGTGGGTGTCGTAAAAGGCAACTTAGGGACTTACTAGAGAATGGGCAGCAGCGTTCTGTATGCATTTTACCACCATACTGCGATCGCCAACCCGCCTGCCAAGCGTGGCGATTATGACAAAGCCAGCAGTGGACGTTTTGCGGCTGTAATGATAATGATAATGATGAGTAGGTAGAAGTGTGTGGATCAATTCATATTCGCAATGTATATCATGTTTCGCGATTTAATTGATTCTATTAATTTGACTTACCTTTACGTAGTATTCCTCGTAGGGAGGGGTAAGCAGAGGTACATCTCTGTAATAAATTACTACACAAGTACTGTTTTTCGTCGAAATTAACAAGATTAAACACAACGATAGTCAGCCTATGTAAAATTAAACATAAAACATAACATACTATTGTATTTCGCCTGTAATTTTCTTACAGATAGGTAGAGATGTATAAGACACCTAAACTTTTCGGAAGTTAATGGTTTTTAATTATTCCCTATAACACGTGCTTGTATTTTCCTCCACAATGGAAGCCACCATTGGCTTAGCGTGCTTTCCGAGGCACGAAGGGGTTTTGGTATGTATGTTTCCACGAATCAACCGCGGCAAGCGTAGCTTAACCTGATCGATCGATCCGTGCGGCTGTTTTTACTAGGTGTAGACAGAGGTACAGCTCCAGCTCTATTTTATAAGACAACAAATAAAAAACTTGTTCTGGTACCTACTCAAAATAAAAAAACATCTATATTTCACCAGTAACATCATACGTTTACGAAGTATGATGTTACTGGTGAAATCACACAACATAATATCATGCCTGTTTTTTCCCGAAGAGTTCACCTCTGTCTTTGCCAACTCTTTTATACTATAGTATACCAGATATTTTGCCGGTTTTGTTCAAATCCCACGCAATAGGGAAATATCAATGTATGCAGCATGCAATACGTACCGTTGGTATTGCTTTTTTTTTGGATTGGAAATCATCAAATGACTTCTCCCGCTCTGGGCGGAGCGGGAGGGCATGTCAGACTTTTACTGACTAAAACCCACCCGTGTTCCTTCAGTTGCCCATGTGCCAGGGTCACGGTATCTCTTTCGAACAATCTCGCGACCTTGGCAGGTGGTGTTGCTTTACTACAAATCTGTAGTAGGTTGTAGCGGCATCTACACCGCCGCATGCAAACTTCGCATGACATTGACGTCACGCAAAATCCTGCATCGCGCATGTGAAGTTTGCCACGCTACTAACCATCTGGACGGACACCCCCTCCCTTTTCTACGGAGGTTGACCTTTACACTCTGTTTCAAATACCTCCAAAAAAGCAACAAACAACGAGATATACCAATCAGGTAAGATTTAAAACGGTTAATAAAAATAGAATCTGGGCGATTATATCTTTGTTTACATAAACAAAACTTTCTACAAGACACCAGAAACTTTCGCAATATGGATTTCAACAGGGTGATCTGGAACTTATTGAAAGTGGACCATATACTGCCTGTATTCGAGTTGCAAGTGTAGGCAGAGATGTTACGTTATGTCCTGTTAAATACTTCAAATGAAGGTAAAAAAAAACGCATTAGCGCGCGCGCGCGCGTTGTTTTAGCTATACTAATATTAAAAAGCTGAAGAGTTTGTTTTGTTTGTTTGTTTGGTTGATAATCTTAGGAACTACTGGTCTGAATTAAAAAATTATTTGTGTGTTGGATAGCTTATTTATTGAGGAAGGCTATAGGCTATTTGTTAAGATTAAAAGGAGTGGAGCAGCAACGAAAAATTGATGAAAACTGGCAGGCAATTTGATGCGACGGGAAGGGTCAGGGGAACAAAAATTTGACGCGGGCGAAGTCGTGGGCAGAACCTAGTTTTATTACATAAATCAAACTTATTATCTACTACATAATATGCCCACATTTCATAGTTTTCCTTAAAAACCACATACATTTTTGCGATCCTCTCCATAGTAAAAAAGATATTCCGTTAGCCTTAGCTTCTAAATGAGATAACCTTCAAGTCTGTTGACTAAGTTGGAGATGGGTTGAACACCATCTCTACCGACACCTAAGGTGTATACAAGCGCGAATAGGTTATGTCATGACAAATAAAATAAGATATACAGTAAAAAACCAGTAAGAATTTCACAATTTTTTTTTAGGTTTTTGTGTAAGTACAGTCACCGTCACGTCAGTAGGAACTTCTGCTTACTATGTTAGGTATTGGTATTCTCAACGGATTTGAATTTATTTAGTTCATATTACTTGTTGAAGTGAATTATATACACTTCACTTCAACAAGTAATATGAACTAAATAAACTCAAATCCGTTGAGAATACCAATACCTAACATAATAAGCAGAAGTTCCAACATTGCTACAGAGCGATACAATATAGCTCGTTAGAAACTAAGTGTAGTTCTTCAATACAGTCTTAGGTATCTATCATTTTTTTTTTATTTAGTAAAGGTAACTGTCACATGTCTTCCCGTGGGAGATAAAGTTACTGTAAGTAGTGCTTTCAAACTGAAATTACGTACCTACGTATGAGTCAAATTAGATATGAGTCAGTAAAATTAGCATATTTCCCCAGTTTTATGAGTATAAAACGATTTGTTGTTTTTCAAATGTTGGGTTTCATTTAGAGTAGGTTCTGCTTAAAAGTTTGAAATTGCAATAATGTGATTGCAATTTCAAACTTTTATTCCATAGCCCATACTCAGCGGTTGCGTGGGAGTGCGCCAGGTGGACGTCAGAAATTATGCCACGGGACCGTGCTACCAGGATAAAAAGTACCTTATGTGTTATTCAGGTTATAAACTATCTGTTGGCCTATTTTCATCCGTTTTCGTTCAGCCGTTTTTGCGTGAAAGAGTAACAAATATCCATATTTCCTCCCTAACTTTCGCATTTATAACAATAATAGGATATCTTATCTCCGACCGTTTCCTAAATAAACATGTCCTACCTTAGAGATCCGGGTGATTTGTAACTCATCATCGCAGACACCTCATGCGTTTTATTAACCTGTACCTGTTAAATTAAGACTAAAATACTATCTAAAGTGCTTGATGCTAATTACTACCTATCGTTCCTTTAAGTTTTTTACATTGGTAAAAGACAAATCTCTGTTGATGAATTTTACTTATAAAATGACATAAATATTTACTTTTAAAGTATTATATTGTTTTAATTATTGTAAATCTGAAGACTGAGTGTGTTTTTTTTTGGTTTCCTTTTCTTCTCATTTAATTTTTATCATGGTCTGGCAGTTTGAGTATTTTGTGCGACCTACACAAATGTCCTTTCTTTGGTATTGTTCGTTGAATCATAGACCTCCTTAAGTTCTGAGTGGAGCTGCATGATTACTGATAAATGCGTGCACTGATTGGACAGATCCACTCAAGCTGTGTGGTTCTTTCCTTAAAAGACCACTTCAGACACCAATCCACATGGTCTTCACATGATCTGACCAAGATTATGTCTGGACTTTAAAAGAGACTGTGACCTCTGAGTTTGTTTCGGCCTTTCTTCTCAGAGTAGTCAGATAGGAAACGCCGACCTCATCTGGTTCAAAAAAATATGATTGACGGGTAAAAGTGTTTGTACAAACCTATTTGCAAAATAAAGTCATTTCAAGTCATTTAATTTCATTTCACAGTAGTTACATGATCATCAATGATTACCTTTTTTCCTATATTTCACAACTTCATAGAATCCTGAATATCTGCTTAAATTTATCAAGTATCATTATCTTATGTATGTGTATGATAGTGTGATATCCACCGCAGACAAGATAAGAATTCACTCATTGCCTTGCCATTTCAAAATCTCTTGGAAAATGCTACGACTACTAAATATAAATTGACAAATCATTATGCTTCTAAGCTAAACTAAGTTACTTCCCAGAGTTTCTCGTATTCAATAATGTCGTTATCCAGACCAGAGGAACACAGACAGACATTTGATCACTGCAGCTAACGTAACTAAATGAAGGTTTCAGTTGGATGCGAAGTCATTTCAGACGTTCCCAAGTTAGCTTTGAGTACCTACCATTACAGTTTCAGACCTTAGAGTGCATTTAGGTAAGCTTGATTGAGCGTAGCTAAACCTGACTTTGAGGTAGACTTAATCTTAAGTGGGCCGTGTCTTCAAGAGCTTAAGTATAGTGGACTAAATGGTGAGTAAGTAGGTACCTGACTGGCCTGTAGGTAACTGACTGAGGTCGTGGGTTCGATTCCTACCCAGGACAAATCTTTGTGTGATGAGCACAATCATTTGTTCCGTGTCTGGGTGTAATTTATCTATAATATGTATGTATTTAGAAATATACTATAAGTATGTACCGTGTGGTGCCGGACGTAAAGAATATCGCCACCCCATTTCTTCCCGTGAGTGTCGTAAAAGGCGACTAAGGGACTTACTAGAGAATGGGCAGCAGCGTTTTCTACGCATTTTACCACCATACTGCGATCGCCAACCCGCCTGCCAAGCGTGGCGATTATGGCAAAGCCCCCCAAATTGGGGGAGGCCTAAGTCCAGCAGTGGACGTCTTACGGCTGAAATGATGATGATGATGATATAAGTATGTTTATCAGTTGTCTGGTTACCATAGTACAGGCTCTGCCTAGTTTGGGATCAGATAATGTTGTGTTGCTTGTCCTAAGATATTTATTTATTTATTATTTACCTCATTAATCCCACTGAAACTAGAAATCACCAAAATACAAATCACCGCATCGAACGAATACCTAGTATTTTAACCTTTGCTGTATACGTACTTGTGTAAATATTTTATTTTTTATAATAATACAAAACAATATTTTTTTTAAATCCACTCATGGATAATGTACCTGTCATGTTATTTTTCACCCTTGATAAACTGGTGTAGAATATACGGCATTAAGTCCGTCTTTACGTTTGTATTTGACAAAGTTGAATTAAAAAAAAATTGACGTGTGGCACTCGGGGACTGCCGCAGTAAAGCTATTGCATAGCATTTTTATCAACTTATGCAATTATAATTATTTATTTATTTTTTATTTGACCGATAAGAAAACATTTTTTTTTCTTTTATTGAATAAATGAGAAGTTACTGCCCCCGCTTTTTAAATCTCTGATATCTTCTAAGATCTTCATTTAAATTACATGCTGTAATGATCATATTGATCTATATTAAATGCACAATGTATTTAAGGTACCTAATTGGATAAGAATTAATGCTGTATTGGTTAAAATCGCTTCGTAAATAAGCCCTTATTTCTCGTAAAAAGCAAAGGAAAAAATGGTTATTGTGGGTTATCCCTAAGAGGTGGACATATACCATCGCGGACTTTTTTGTAGACCTTTCTAAGGTGTACAATACTGTAGTACATTATTTTGATCTATTTCGTAGGGTTCAGCCAGCGTTCGCAATGTAAGCGTAAAAAAATGAGCTTATTTATGACATCACATTAGAAACCCCTAAAATTATCAGCGTTTCTTTACTATATTATGCATGTTAAATACATATAAACCTTCCTCTTGAATTGTTCTATCTATTTAAAAAATCCGCATCAAAATCCGTTGCGTAGTTTTAAAGATCTAAGCATAATGCACGGCCTTCAAGCCACACCTCCGTGCCCGTCGGAGTGGGGAGCGTGAGGTTTTCTTCGTTACGGAATTTCTGGATTCGGTCCCCGCGCTCACGGCCCTCGATAGGAACTATGCAATAGCTTAAAAAATCCGCATCAAAATCCGTTGCGTAGTTTTAAAGATCTAAGCATAATGCACGGCCTTCAAGCCACACCTCCGTGCCCGTCGCAGTGGGGAGCGTGAGGTTTTTTTTCGTTACGGAATTTCTGGATTCGGTCCCCGCGCTCAAGTCCCTCGATAGAAGCTATGCAATAGCTTAAAAAATTGCGTCGTTGGTCTAGCTGTCGCAAGCGCTACCGCCAAGCATGAAATCCTGGATTAGTTTCCCTGGTCGGACAAAGTGGTATTGGATTCTTCTATATGGATGTTCTTAGTAGCAACTCGGAATCTAGATTTGTGCCCTGTTGATGTGAATAGGCTCGTCCCCTATAACATGGAACTTAAACATAACTGGCGCAATGAGAGTGTACTATTTATATAGGTACACTTTTGCCCAACCTTTCGGCGAAACAAGGTATCATTTTATTTTATAAGGAACAACAAACATATAACATAAAACTCTCCCGTACCAGTCTTCCGTACCATCCGAGCCGTACCGATCTTTCACGTGTTATAGTTATCGTTCATGATAGTTCCACCACATAGACACAAAATCGCCGAACACTTGAAATTTTGTTACACATTAGCCTGAGAGTGCACGACGACTCCCAGTGCAAAATGTTGCCAAACTTAATTCTAGATAAAGTGACTAAACTTAATCCAATATCCGATAAAATTATACAAGGTGTTAGGTTTGACGCGAAGCATATTTTAAGGGAGTATAAGTACTCTTAAAATTTAAACAAGTTGTAGGACGAACCCCGAAATATGAAAAATAAAGTCTATACGAAATTGCACTTTATACGAGACAGCTAACGAATCAATCGTTCAACGTAACACCTGAATACAACTGTAGTTTTAAATTAAAAGATGTTTCGCTGCTTCCTTCCAAAATTCCTCAAAAGGAACAGCATTCCTACAAATCTGTATCACGTACTTTCTCGCTTAGCTCCAACATCCTCATAGTTTCCACGGAGCATCTTTCCATACTTGATAGCCTCAAATTATTTATCAGCTCGTATAAATTAAACTCGTGCCGTGTCTGTTGCATCATTACTCACGCGGAACCGCATCTGCTGCCCGGGCGCTGAATTCTTGGATTTATAAAAAAATTATACACCTAGGAGAACATATTATTGATCATCACCTTATTGGTGATGTTCTTCAGAACCGTCAAACCTTCTGTTCTAGTAACCGGCGTGCGTGTATGACCAGACGTATGAACTTAAACGAGGCAAAAGGAGTGTGTCAAGATCGTAGCAGGTGGCATTTTGTAGCTTCTGCCTACCCCCATGGGAAAAGGCGTGATTTTATATGTATGTAAATACACCTACTCGTACATTCTATGTAGGGGTGTGGGGGGCTTGTGGCTAATTATACAAGCCGCACAATTCGATCGATCCGCGAATGGGTGATCATTTTCTATACCAAGACCATGACCTGGAAGCTGATAATAATATGTATTAAACTAGAAATATTTTAAATTAAGTTTAATGTGCTTTTTACTTTTATAAATAGTAATTCGTTTATAAGAAAAAATATTAGTTTATAAGAACTTGTGTCTGTAGGTCAGAGAAAATAAAGGCATTTTTTTATCATATGGAGCTTTAATTACATTACATGACTTGTCTTACACATACTGAAATGGGTAATAATATACAGTATAATCCTCTTCTTGGAACTAAAAAACGATCTAATAAAATTCGAATAGCATAATCAGCATATAATCTTGCACCTGCCAGGGTCGCGAGATTCGTTCGAAAGAGTTACCGTGGCCCTGGCATATGGGCAACTGAAGGAACACGGGTGGGTTTTAGTCAGTAAAAGTCTGACATCTCCTTCCGCTCCAACCTAGAGCGGAAGACGTCATTTGATAATTTCCCAAAAAAAAAAATATTCCGACTGATTGGACACTGGCCTCCTCTCTGTGAGCAGAAATAAGCTTTAATCCACCACATGTGCCCAATGCAGGTTGGCGAATGTCACATGTCTTAGAACTTTTGATTTTAGAACATGCCGGTTTCCTCACGAAGTTTTGCTTCATCTTTTTGGGAGCAGTGGCGATGAAGTAATTGACACACCTCGTCTTATTATTATTAATATTGTATTTCGTTTTTATTTCATGAATAAAATTGGGATGTCTAAGATGCGCGCTAATCGTACACTACACGACCACGACCACAATCAGCCGAAAGATCGGTCTTTCGACCAGTTGTGGCCAAATTTCTTTATAGTTGGAGCTTCTGCGGCCATGATTGGGGCTGGGGATGCTTTGGCCGCGTGGTTAAGGCTTCGCCTCTCCAGACAAGTAGCAGTGGGACTTTTCAGCACGTAAGTGAATACATTTGAGTTTATCTTGGACAGTACTGACATCAGTGAAAGACAATATCGTTAGGTATCTGTGACTGATAGGTAATCTTGCTAACCCGTTTTGAGCAAGCCTGGTGATTATTTCTCATGCCTTCTTTTTGAGAAGAGGCCTTTGCGCTATTGTGAGACAGGAATTATATGCGCGTGCGGGATCCCTACTTAAAAAACTGGTTCTTGTATACTTTCATGTCAAGCTTTTGTGCAGGTTTAGGTCCAAAATATTTTTCGTATAAGTCTTTGAACTGATTATGGACGAAACCTGGATCAATCTTTGGATCTTTTTTAGAGTTTTCGTACTTATGGCCGCAGTAGCAATTGTGATCTTTCCCGCAGAATGCTGGTAAGCCAAGTTTCATACATCTTCTGATACATAACCGGGCTTTGTCCAAGTTGGGGCAAAAATGAGCGATGTGGTGCCTCAGAGCTGGTCGATCTAGTAATTCTTCGTCGATATTGTTTGATTCTTCATTGGATTCTGTTAATGGAATAGAAAAAAATATGTTAGCGTAGTGAAGACGATTTTTATTGCTCGCCCCAGAGAAAAATGATAATGATTTTTATAAGAGATAATCAGTATATCTTGATGATCGATTTAAGTAAAGACTCGATTTCGGTTATCCTTAGTTTTAGGAATAAACAATGCTTTTATACCTGAGATAGAAATCGCTGTAAAGAGCTTAAAGATGCAACATGAAGATTATTTCAACTTGTTGAAAAATTCGTTTCAGCCTTCATAATAGCTTCAATGACTATGTACATCTTATTTGATAGATCAGAGGAAGTCTATTTTAACTTTAATTTCCATTCAAAATTAATTAATATTCATTAATATGGCCTAAAGGAAACACGATTTTCCAATCAAACAATTTGTTTACACCAATCACTGCAACCAAAATACGAAGCAACAAAAAGTACTTTCCGATCCCCCTGTATTGTGTTACGTTGTTAATTAACGTGTTAATTGATTGAAATTGATAGTTTTCGTTCAATCAAGTCCGGACGAAGGTATCGATTTATACGAAATTTGAGTATTATGAAATATGAGCTCCCAGGAAACAGTGGTAAACAACATTTCAAGGAAGTTAGTATTATTTCTGAATGAGAAGCAGTAACACCTCATTATCCAGTCTTCTTTAAAGCAGAAGTTTAAATTATTTTATGGTAAAATGAAAGTAACTGGATTGTATAACGAATTAATTGAGCGATCTTAAAATTATTCCACAAATTGCGTCCAAACTGAAGAAAAGTAGTAATTAATAGGTGAAAAAAAATAGAGTTATTACATACATAAAGCAGTCACTGCATCCTCTTTAAACTATTATTATAAAGATAAAAGAAACAAGGAATAAAAAACACCAGAAAGAAAAACGAAATATTTTAATTAGTACAAAACTCAAGCTACAGAAGAATGCCTTACGAGATTCTAGTGCATCCTCCTCATCTTCGTCGAAAAACTCTTCCTCTGTATTGTCTTCTACACTTGATTCTTCTAAACTTCTGTCTTCTTCTTCTTCATCTAAAAGCATTTATATTCTATAAGACAAGACGCGGGCGTTCTCATCGAAACATAATCACTAGTCAAAACTACCCCGCCCGAGCCGTTCCTAAAATCGTGTTAGCGTGCCTAAAATATGTAGGCGTCCCTGAAGCATCGCCACTTCGTCCGGTTCTGTACTTCTCGCATCCAGCAGATCCCTGCGGTCTTCATAAGGTCATTGGTCCACTTTGTGGGAGGTACACTAACGCTACGTCTTCCTGCACGCTGTTGTCACTCCAGAACGGAAAAGATTAGCTGATGCCAAGCAAGTGAACTTTGCATTTAAAACGTCACCCTTACTACTTCGATTGTAATTTATCTTAAGGTCTCTTTTTCGGGTAAGTACATAATATAGGAGGTGTCCAAGATAGGTGTATCTTGTGCATATTCAGATTAAAGGCAACAGTTAACTCTTTTCAGTTTTACTCCCACCATGAATCCAAATATAAAAACTTGCACGTAGACAGTAGGGACTAAGATCACAAATATCAAAACTTAAATTTAGATAGTAGGAAGTAAGGTAACAAATATCAAAGCTTGGATTTAGACACTATGGAGTAAGATCACAAATATCCAAACTTTGATTTAAACAGTAGGTAGTAATATCACAAATATAAAAGTTGCTGTTAGACATTAGGGAGTAAGATCACAAATATCAAAGCTTGGATTTAGACAGTAGGGAGTAAGATCACAAATATCAAAGCTTGAATTTAGACACTATGGAGTAAGATCATAAATATCCAAACTTTGATTTAAACAGTAGGTAGTAATATCACAAATATAAAAGTTGCTGTTAGACATTAGGGAGTAAGATAAAAATATCAAAGCTTGCTTTAGACAGTAGAGAGTAAGATTACAAATATCAAAGCTTGGATTTAGACACTATGGAGTAAGATCACAAATATCCAAACTTTGATTTAAACAGTAGGTAGTAATATCACAAATATAAAAGTTGCTGTTAGACATTAGGGAGTAAGATAAAAATATCAAAGCTTGCTTTAGACAGTAGGGAGTAAGATTACAAATATCACTGCTGCGTTTTAGACCGTAGGTATTAAGATCACAATTATCAAAGCTTTTTTTTTGTGGGTGGGAAATCATCAAATGCCGTCCTCCTGCTCTCGGTGGAGCGGCAGGGCGTGTCAGACTTTTACTGACTAAAACCCACCCGTGTTCCTTCAGTTGTCCATATGCCAGGGCCATGGTACCTCTTTCGAACGAATCTCGCGACCCTTGCAGAAATATCAAAGCTTGCTCTTAGATAGTAAGAAGTAAGATCCCAAATATCACAGCTTGCTTTTAGACAGTAAGTAGCTGTTAAGAAGGAGGATCATCATCATCATCACTTTCCTGCCCTTATTAATTATTAATTTATTTGAGGTTGGAGCAACATTTAAATTTTATTTCAAACGTTTTTTACGACTTATGGCTAAGTAATAACAACTGCGCGGGTCAGTCGATCAGATTAAGCAGTGCATGCCGCGGTTGGTCTGTGAATGGGTCACCATATTTATATGAAGAAGGATCCAAGGGTCCCCCTTGGGGTATGTAAACGTGGTCACTATGGTACGCACGAAAGAGAGCCGGGCCCAACAGAATTACGTGCCTCGGAAAACACGTAATGCTGTTGGTACCGGCTGTCATTTGTGGATCGTTCACAGTCGTTAAGAGTAGTCAAAAGCCCGAAAGTCTGACAAGCAGTTTTTGCAAGAGGTATCGTTCGACCCAGGAACTGGGTTGTGGCGGTCAGACTGTCTACAGTTGCTCCATGAAACGTACTAGTATTCATCTGCATCCGGTTTGACTGGACGCCGAACCCAACATAGTTGGCAAAAGGCTAGGCAGATGATAATTTCTTCTGGACATATAATCTTTCAAACAGTTCACCCATCGTTTTGTCTTCCCCTATTCATATTTCCTCATTCGTCTCCGCTCCTCCTATAGGTATTTGCCATAAACTAGAGATCGCCCCTCGTCGAAATTCGACCGTACTTCATTTGAATAGAAATACATTATTAAATGAAAAAATATATACATATAATAATAAACATTAAAAAAAAATGGTTATATTTGACATTCAGTAACACTATCGACAAATACTATAGTCTCGATATGACCATAGATTTTAAAAATGAAATAGGTTATATATCTATTAAATTAATTTATTACCTATGGTTATACTTGACACTTGACATTCAGTAAGACTATAGACACAAAATATCAAAGACAGATATTCTCTATGCATGTGTTTTAAATACACGGTAATGAATAGTAGTGTGTGTAACGTATTATTTATTGAAAATAATGTATTTTTACGCATAATTTTAAAAAATATTAGCATTCGTAACGTCTTCTCTGTATAAACTATAAGTGTGCGAAATTTCATACTCTTCCATCCGCCCAATTTTCGTAAAAAGGGATCCAAAGTTTTCGCTTCACGTATTAATATATAGATATCAGAAATGCGTCATATCTTTTGACTTACCTTCTTTAGGTGAAGCCCTAACTTTAACACAGAAACATTGGCCCAATAAGCACGTATGATGTACTCCGCATTTTTGGAAGCAATTGTATCTCATAGTTGCTGTTCCACAATCTGTTACGATAACGTTGCCAACTGAACGTAAGGGCTCGTCGTTGCCGAAGTAGTAATCAAGGGAAATCTCGGCAACTGAAAATAATAAAAATTGCTCATAAAATAGTGACATGTTTATTAGTAAAGTATAGTGTTTATTTATGCTACCACTACAATCAAATACACATTGATGATATTGGCGATGTCATCGTTAAAATCAATTTTACCTCTAACCTTGCTAGTTATAACTACATAGTATATAGTATGTAGTTATGGTATAAATATAAATGTTTTTACATTAGCATAACATAATCAGCCTTTACCGTTCTCACTGCTGGGACACAGGTCGCCATTTAGTGAGAGGCAGTGGGCCGTAATCTACCACGCGGGCCCAGTGCGGGTTGGTAGATGTCAGATTTCTTACAATTTTTGGTTCTAGGACATGTCGGTTTCTCACGATGTTTTCCATCACTGTTTTGAGCATATTGGTGAGAAAAATTATTTATACATAGTAAAAAAAAAAAAAATTAAAATTTAAAAAACCCTCGACACAAAAACTTAATTTCCCTTTAAAAAGTAAAAAATAATAAAAAAACTCAATCGTAAAGTACCTAAGTAGGTATTAATAATTTAAAAAAAAATACGTCGCGTTGGGGGACCGCTCCAAACCTAACAATTTATTTACAAATAGTCTATTACCTAACGTCGTCTGCCCTCGCGGAGCGGTCCCCCAACGTGACGTATTTTTTTTAATATTATTAATACCTACTTAGGTACTTTAAGATTGAGTTTTTTTTTATTATTTTTTACTTTTTAAAGGGAAATTAGGTTTTTGTGTCGAAAGGTTTTTAATTTTTTTATTTTATACTTTTTATAGGTACATACTTATTATAATGTAGAAACAAACGAAGCTAAGAACACTCTCGATTAATTTATCAATATTCTCTTTCAGTGCCCTTTCATTTGAGACCCCAGTCGAGTATATTTGCTGACATTCGGTTACTCTTCCCCACTTTCTCCCCCACAACTTTTAAACGGCTCAACCGATTTTTATCAAACATGTCTAAGAACACTTGCACATAAGTCACCTGTAATATTTTTTTTTTAATTGAAATCGCTTCACCCGTTCGGGAGCTATGATGCCACAGACAGACAGACACGTCAAACTTATAACACCCCTCTTTTTGCGTCGGGGGTTAAAAAGCACCTGCCTGGATTCTAATCCACGACCTACAACTCGTAAGTTGCGGCTCATACCACTGAGCCACCACTGCTCTCCACTGCTCTCGTTGTAAGATTTCCACTCATTTTAAACTTATCAGACCTTATTTTAAAATTATTCACTTTGAATATCCTAGGCCCAATTTTATATAACGTGTACTCAATAGTCAGGTTTGATGGATTAATCATACCTGACAATGATGTTACCAAAAATCAAACATATTTCATAAAATGAGAAATATTTTTTGTGAATCAAACTTATTTTGAAGTGCATTTGATTGCACGGCTGACAAAATTCCTACTATATCCGAACGTTAACATTAAAACCACTTTCCATTAATATTCCGAATGAAGAGCATAAAGGCATTTACTTGCTGATTAATTAAAATATACATTTTTGCAATGCGGCACTTAATAATTTGTCAAGCATGTCCTGCTGTTTGCACGCTACAGGAGATGATGGAGGATTCTGAAAGTGCTAAGCTCGTAGCAAAATTTTGGGCACGCTAAGAAGATGAATGTATAAATCACTTGCCTGCATTAATTACTAAAAATAAAACTAAATAGCACACAATGAAGTACTTTTTGACATAGCTGAGAGACATTGTCGAGATGATAAACAGAATTACATTCTGATCTTAAGATGGACCGCGTGCAGTGAGATTAGTAATTGATTTCACACTTATTGGAGACTTACAAAAGATTTAGTTATCCAATTCCTCTTATCTTAACAAGATTATAGTTCCAGTTTAACTGTGAATATGTAGGTACAGACGACATCACAAAAAGCTAGTATAATCTTTCAAATTTCTTTAATAGGTTTTCAACTTTAATGCTAAAGTATAAGGTTCAAGATTGATTGGAAAAATTTGTCAGTGTCGGGTACCCTGATGTGCTGGCATCTGTACAAATTGAAATGACAGTGTACGCTATTAAAATAGGTACTCTTGGAGACAGCTAAACCAAAAATCATTCATTAAAACCACTAAAAAGTCTTAGTATATTTTTATATAAGCGTTATCCTTCGTGCAATAGTTGTTTGGCGTTTTTATTAACCGTTTCCCGATGAAGCTTTAAACAAAATGTTACCTACAACTTAAAGGGCCAATACACATAATTGTTTTACTTTATAGGGGCATCTGGTTTAAAAAGAGGGTCTAAAAAATATAATTTATATCTGTTTCCTGTCTACGCTCTATGTGATCAAATTAATCAGCTAGCGAAACAATGCAACATAATAAAACATACAAATATATTTTTATTTTATGTTTTTTTTCTTGGACTTCAACCACAATGTAATTGAAAATAATATAAGTCGCAAAATTATTTCTTTTTATGCAAACTTAACAATCTTGAAACCTATAGCGGATTCATTTTAATAGGTAACATTTGACGTCTGTCAGCTCATATGAAAGCAAATCGTGAAGTTACTCGTATCTATATATTAATACGTGAAGCGAAAACTTTGGATCCCTATTTACGGAATTTGGGCGGACGGAGGAGTATGAAATTTCGCACACTTATAGTTTACACAGAGAAGAAGTGACGAATGCTAATATTTTTTTTAATTATGCGTAAATATACATTATTTTCAATAAATAACACGTTACACACACTACTGTTCATTACCGTGTATTTAATACACACATGCATATATATTCTTTTGTTTATGGTCCAAATCTGTGTCCAATCGAGAACATCTGTCATTATTATTATGTGTCTATAGTCTTAGGGGGCGTCTATTAATTACGTGAGGCCTTTTTGAGAATTTTTCAACCCCCCTCCCCCCTTGGTGAGATATCGTAAAATTTTCCTCAACTCCCCTAATCTCACGCGAGATTCTTCAAAACTTCTATTTGGGCTGTAAACGTGTTGGATTATTGAGAATTTTCTTAGACCAAGAATAATTTCTTAACTAAAAAATGTATTCTCTTCACTCAAGAAAATCATTTTCTTCAAAATGGTATTCTTGGTTCAAGATTTTGGCTCTTGAGTCAAGTTAATTTTTTTATCAGTGTACTATTGTTTCAGATTTGGCCATATTTTATTGTAGAAATAATTTTTCACGCAATTTTACACCGTTTTCTGCGAGAAAAATAATTACGTGAGATTTGCCAAGACCTCTCCCTCCCCCCTAAGTGAGATTTGGAAAGATTTAGCTTGATCCCCTCTCCCCTTGAACACCTCACTTAATTAATGGACGCCCCCTTACTGAATGTCAAGTATAACCATAGGTAATAAATTAATTTTATAGGTGTATACCAAGGAACTTAAACCCGACCCCTGGAATGTGCATTGTCAATTTGACACCATTATAAAAATAAACCTTATGAATATGTTACTAAGTTCTATTACAGACAATCACTTGGTCAGAGAGAAATTCGGTCCGAGAGAGAAAGCGTTGCGAGAGCCCTGTGTCCCTTTCTTGAAGTAGGGTGCCCATAATGAACGAAATTATAAGATTATTTACGGGTAAAGTCCATTGACGCATTTGCCCAATAAAAAGTGTCCCAACCATTTTTCTTAAAAACGACGTCTGTTAGATTTTTACGACAATTAATACTAAACATAATGGTTATTTGCCCAGCGCGCCAGATATTCCAGGTTATACAATAATACTCGATAGCAGAGTTTATGCGTTGCGTTGCGTTTATGTTTACTGCGTTTTACTTTAATCCATTTTTAAAGCGTTACTATTTTTTTTTTAAATCAAATTATTGGTTAATATATTATATCCTGTTATATTCGTATCTACCTAAATCATATTGCTTGGTCACCCTAATGAAAGGGACAGAGGGCTCTCGCGAAGCTATCTCGCTCGGACCGGTTATTGGCAGCCTGTGCGCATTCCAGGTTGGATTTAAGTTTCTTGGTATATACCTGTTTCATTTTTAAAATCTATGATCATATCGAGAGTATTTGTCTTTAATATTATTTGTATTAGCGACGATATGAATTTAGTTTACATCAAGGAACTTAAATCCAACCTGGAATGCGCACAGGCTGCCAATACGCGGTCTGAGCGAGATAGTTTCGCGCGAGCCCTCTGTCCCTTTCATTAGGGTGACCAAGCAATACGATGTAGGTAGATACGAATATAACAGGATATAATTTATTAACCAACTAGCTTTCGCCAGCGGCTTCGCCCGCGTGAAGGTCGGAAATTATCCCGCGGGAACATACTATCGGGATAAAAAGTAGCCTATGTCCTTTCTCAGGCTCTAAACTATCTGTGTACCAAATTTCATTTAAATCGGCTTAGTAGTTTTAGCAGGAAAGCGAGACAGACAGACAGAGTTACTTTTGCATTTATAGTATTATAAGTATGGAGTATGGATAATTTGATTTAAAAAAATAATAATAGTTACGCTTTAAAGATGGATTAAAGTAAAACGCAGTAAACATAAACGCAACGCAACGCATAAACTCTGCTTTCGAGTATTATTGTATAACCTGGAATATCTGGCACGCTGGACAAATAACCATTTTGTTTAGTATTAATTGTCGTAAAAATCTGACAGACGTCGTTTTTAAGAAAAATGGTTGGGACACTTTTTATTGGGCAAATGCGTCAATGGACTTTACCCGTAAATAATCTTATAATTTCGTTCATTATGGGCACCCTACTTCCAGAAAGGGACACAGGGCTCTCGCAACGCTTTCTCTCTCGGACCGAATTTCTCTCTAACCAAGTGATTGTCTGTAATAGAACTTAACGACATATACATAAGGTTTATTTTTATAATGGTGTCATATTGACAATGCACATTCCAGGGGTCGGGTATAAGTTCCTTGGTTTAGATTTATAAGAAATATTTTTTGTGGTTTTATGGGGAGTGTCAAGTATGGCTTTAGTTAGTTTCCCATACAAAACTTAGTGTCGTGTGCAAACTGTAGAGGTTGTATGCCTCACGATTGTACAGGCTGGTTATAATTATGACATTTTGAACTGTCATAATTAATTAAAAATAATTGGGAAAATTCTATAAAAACAGAGCAAATTTCTGCGATAATTCATTTCATATGCAGCAGTTAAGAAGTATTAAGAAAATAAAGAAGAGAGTCCTGAAGAAGTATTCTTTACTCATTACACCTACGTCCTGGTCCTGGCCATCACCATCCCGCCAGCGAACCCTCTCCACAGTAGTACAGCGTCAACAATTTGTCTATAGTGTTACTGAATGTCAAATACAAAGAGATTTTAATGTCTTTGGTCAAATACAATATAATGTACCATTGCAACATTTAATAATGTATTTCTATTCAATTGAAGTACGGTCGAATTTCGACCAATGGGCGATCACTAGTCTGTCATTATTACAATAAATGTGTAGGTAATCGTAATTGAAAAAGTTAAGCAATTGTGCAGTTCTAACAAAACGAAAAAATATATTATTTTATGCCCGCCGTTACAAGGTTACGTTGTTAAATGTTACTTATTAAAATGACTCCACTTTAAACACGATAAAACAGAAAAAAAAACATATTACTCTAATCATACTTGAAGTAACAACACTAACAGCAGCAGTTGACTCCAAAAACCATAAATATCAATTCTTTCTATTTCTGTTTTGTCTTATTCGGATATTGATATCCATGGCTAGTTAATTTTATTTGACCATGTTTAAGAAGAGATATTTATATTTATAAATACAGGTATAATTATCAAATATAGCTAAAAGTAACAAGCAGAAGATACAATAAACTGACAAATAACTATATCCACTGATCAAACTGTTTATCCCTGACAATATTCAGGAGCTACCGGTCACGTAACGGAACGAACACCGGTCGAGGTCAAACCATCTTCAACATACGATAGCTCGAAGGTCATCTTGCGCGTGACAAGATCAAAACAAAAGACGACCCTTAGAACTTATTAAGCAGTATATTGGGATCATCGCAAAAGTATCGCATATTTATATTGGTTTTCAGAGCAATATTGTTGCCAACTTGGGTAAAACTTATGTGATACTGGTAGATGCAGAAACGTAGAGATTGACACTTGACACAGACAAAGCTTTTGCCTAGTAGTTGGTGATGTCGGGTTGTAGAAAAAGATGTGTTGAGAAACACCACTATACCAAAACTGCAAAACGGCCAAACTGGCCCAACAGGACATTATTTTTTGTATTGCATCACAGAACTTTGGTCCAACCATAAATAAACGGGTCAGTATAAAGTAAACTATTACATTAGATGTCCAGATTTCGTAGTCCATGTGGTAAAGAACGGTCGTAAAGAATAGCAACATCCCATTTCTTCCCACGTCGGGAATGATGACGACATTCTCTTTCAAGAGAATGCACAGCACGTTCTCTATGCATTTTACCACCATGCTGCCATCGCCAAACTATCTGCCATGCGAGTTGATTATGACACACCGCCCAAATTGGGAAAGCCCTTTACAGTGATGAAATGATGATGATGATGATGACCGTATTAAAATAATTAACCAAAAAATCTTGAAGATCCGTTTAAACTTTAAAGAAATTTCACTTCATTCTTTACAGAATCAATCGCGGTCGAAACCAATTAGAAAGTAATATAAATCAGTGACAAACTGTCCCAAGTCTAAACAGGAGTACTTCAAAACCGGCATCAAACAATGCCAAGTTAAGTCCAATTACAGCAAAGTCTAAACGAGTCCCGAGTGGGTGAAACTTCATTTCCTTACTTATAGAAAGTGAAGTATTTCTTCTGTGATATCGGTGGTACTGTTGGAGGAGATGAGCGGTTGTTACTAGCAGGTCATGACCGCTGATCACAGGCTCACGAGATCACGGCTTTGATCAACGTCAAAATCACGTCACGGCTGGTACTTTGAAATGTATACTTTGTCGATAACAATAATGTGCTTTTTTTTGGACATCATCAAATGACTTCTCCCGCTCTGGACGGAGCGGAAGGGCGTGTCAGACTTTTACTGACTAAAACCCACCCGTGTTCCTTCAGTTGCCCATATGCCAGGGCCACGGTAACTCTTTCGAACGAATCTCGCGACGGCATCGGTCCTAGCCCCCCTCCAGTATTGCTGACATCTCTTTGAGGCGCGCGTAGAACACTACGCGCCGAAAATATGATACTTCGCTTTGAATAAAGATTGGCGTATTTTGTTTGCCGTTAAACCGTTTGAAAACTATCTAAACTAAATCTAGAATACTATTACAATAATATTATTAGTGTGTGTGCAAGACATACACTTATTAGGTACGGAACGAAACACATTGTCTCAAAGTTGTTTTGGATTGCTGTTTTTGTGTAACGTCTTGGTAGCGTTTCTTAGACAATGCAGAAAAGTTGTATTTTTGTAGCATTTATAGTGTAGCTTTGTGTAAGAGGTAATTCAATGACTTTTTGTTACTTTTCCCGTACAACCAGTTTCCCAACCATCAAAATAAAACTTGCATCTGCAATTGTAGACACCAAAATGTTACCCCATTACTCGCCGCCCGCAAGCTCGCGCTTACGGTGGCCGGGAGTCCGCTATCGACTCCCGACGCCCGGGGAGTCGCCTCCTGCGGCGGCTAGGGACGTGAGGGCGCAGTGACTGCCACTTCCTCACGCGCCCGCTTCCTCCTTCGCGAGCATTACTGCTTCGCAGAAGGAGGTGACGGCTTCCCATGCCCTCTCGCTCCGTACCATGGTTCGCACCAGGGACGGACGCAAGAGTTTACCGCCGCCGATCGCCTCCACGGTTAAGTTCCAATTAACTATTAAGTTCTATTAAAAGTTAATTTTTGAGCCAAGCAGAAGATCGATCGTATTTATACAAGTAACTTATAAATACAATCGATCTTGTGCTTAGCTCAAAAATTAACTTTGTTTAGTTATTTCAGAATTTATAATATAAAAATCGATAAACTGTCAATTATTTTCTAATTGCAGTACATAATACGATTAATGTTTTAATATTTAAGAGTAAATGTTAAAAATAATAATATAACAACGATTAGTGCTTGGTTGAAAACATATCTAATTTGATTTATACTTAATAAAATAATCAAGAAAAACCAGTAGACAAACGGCGTTGACAGCCCGCGCGGGATGAACGTTATTAATTCATCTAATTAGTCCAACCCGCTTGCGCTCCTAAATCGCGCCACACAACAAAGTAACGACGTTCTTAATGAACTCTCCCTGTAAACTGTTCCAGAAGTTCTCAACTAGTCCACTGGAGGCAAGCGTTAACATTTCTCCAACATTTTTATATGATTAAGTGATGCGGTATGGATCTACTACATTTTATTCTGAATTTTCTATGTGTCTGAGTAATGTTGTAGGTACGCTCTTATGCGTATACGCACTGGAATTACTGGTAGGTGAGTATTAACTGGCATTATGTAAATGATGCTTTAGCCAATCACTCTGCCCAGCCCTTTTCTTAACTAGGTTGAGGTCAGCTTGTAGTCTAGCTGGATGCAGCACCAGTATTTTACATTGAGCGACTGCTTATCTTACTTCCACCTTGTAACTGGCTAATACGATTAAATAGCTCTTAGTAAGACTGATTGTCAGACTTTAGGGCTTTTGACTACCTGTAACAACTGTCAAAGAACAGCAGCCGAATAACAGCAGGCTTAACGTGCTTTCTAAAGCACCGAAGAGTCTCGATATGTAATGTATCATCACCCATACACGAAATGACCGCGGTAAGCGTAGTTTAACCTTTGATAGTCCCATACGGTTGTTATTATTTAACCACTCCCTTTATGATTTAGCGAAAAAACTGCATTACTTACTGCACTGGCCAAGCCGCACTAGGCCCCTTGGAAGGACGCCTGCGTTCCAGCAACGGCAACATTATAAGCTGATAAAAGCAAATGCGATATTAAGTTAGATGTGCCACGAACTAACGAGGTCTTATGTGGTGGTCTATTATCCTCGTCACCCACTTCTGTCACAATCATTTTTAGTTCAGGAGTTTATGAGGACACGTAATTTAGACTTAGCGAATTAATATGTCGCCCACATAACAACGAATCCTTGCAATGAAAAAATCTTCAGGCGCTACCCACGACGCTGTATACATACAAATGTTCATCAGGAAATACTTTAAAAAAAAAAGTGTTTTAACCTCTTTTATCATGTGCGTGTGGATTGAGAGATCTTTTCGAAAAACTCTTCCAATCCCAACCAAATTGTAAGAGGATTTAGGAAATAATTGTGAAAACTTCATCGTAAGGTATAAAATTTGTGAAACCTAAACAAAGAAAGTTAGAACTCATTAAGTGGATCTCTCAATCTGGACAACTGAAGAAAAAGCCATAACGCGTATCCAAGAATATACTGCCTATGTGTTTATAATTTTTATTTTTATTAATTGTGAAGGATTTGTGAAAGCTGCTAAACAAAATTTCGATTCGTTTCAAAGCCACGTTTAAGATTTATAACGGTTTATATGGATCACTCAGAGTGGACAATTTTCAATTGAGTGATCTTGTAAAACACGACCTTATACTGAAACAGTATGAATAATTATCTTGTTTATTGCAATTTATGCTTCTGGAAAAATTTGTGAAACAAAAATCGTGATTGAAATCTTACTGGTTCAAGAGAAAATGAAAATCTTGTTTTTGATCGATCGTCCCAACTGAGAGATCATTATTTTGAACTATATTTAATAAACCAAAACTTATAGGTAGAAGGTAGATACATCAGAAATTGTGAAAAATGTTGTACTAAAATTTGACGAATCAGTCGTCCCTGTAAGTGTTTTACTTAAAAAGATAAATCATTTTTTACAATCCTTGAGGAAAACGTTGAGTAGGGTTACCATATCGCCGGTCGGAATCATTACCGGTACAACTCAAATTATGATGCACTTTAAACGTTTTTATACAAGTAATTTGTGTCTGGTTTCACTACATAATTTAAATAATATACCTAAAATTATGTTTTTAAATGACAAGTTTCTGCAAAGTTAGGTACTGTATGTGTAGTGCTCTTATTAAGGAATTCTAAGTTCGTAATTCTAATTCTAAGTAATTCTTACACACAAAACGTTCAGAAATTTTAAGGTAACAAAAAAAATAACTTTTTAATTTAAACTTTTTTTTAATTTCACTCATAATTACATAATAGGATGTAACCTAATCAATAAATCCGTAGAAATGAATAGGGTAGTCGAAAAAAAAATCGGACAAAATAAAAAATATGTCTACCCTACTCAACGTTTTCCTTCAGGATTGTAAAAAATGATTTATCTTTTTGAGTATAACACTTACAGGGACGACTGATTCGTCAAATTTTAGTACAACATTTTTCACAATTTCTGATGTATCTACCTTCCACCTACAAGTTTTGGTTTATTAAATATAGTTCAAAATAATGATCTCTCAGTTGGGACGAACGACCAAAAACAAGATTTTCATTTTCTCTTGAACCAGTAAGATTTCAATCACGATTTCTGTTTTACAAATTTTCCCAGAAGCATAATTTGCAATAAACATGATAATAATTATTCATACTTTTTCAGTATTAGGTCGTGTTTTACAAGATCACTCAATTGAAAATTGTCCACTCTGAGTGATCCATATAAACCGTTATAAATCTTAAAAGTGGCTTTGAAACGAATCGAAATTTTGTTTAGCATCTTTCACAAATCCTTCACAATTAATTAAAATGCAAATTATAAACACATAGGCAGTATATTCTTGGATACGCGTTATGGCTTTTTCTTCAGTTGTCTAGATTGAGAGATCCAGTTAATGAGTTCTAACTTTCTTTGTTTAAGTTTCACAAATTTTATACCTTACCATGAATTTTTCACAATTATTTCCTAAATCCTCTTATAATTTGGTTAGGATTGGAAGAGTTTTACGAAAAGATCTATCAATCCACACGCACATCTTTTATAATATATCACATCATCTTTAATATTATACAGACGTAACTAACTTGCACTTACTTTCTGGGTTTTGTGTAAGTTATATTTATCTTCTTAGATTTATGTCACTAATGCGAAAAATTGTAACTGCATGGCTATGGACGTTTATGAAAAAATACTTATAATTGGAAAGATTTTTCTCCATCGTTGTATAAAAAAACCGGCCAAGTGCGAGTCGGACTCGCGCACCGAGGGTTTCGTACAAACCTGTAGGTATCCTCGGTTTATGCATAAGGTTTATGTTTATGAAATTAAATGGTTTTTTTTTAATTTTTATATTTGATTTGATTGAATGATAGGTAAATTGCGGTTTACGATTTATGACGTATTAAAAAAACTTCTTACTGGATCTCATTCAAACCAATTTTCGGTGAAAGTTTACATGGTTATGTACATCATATATTTTTTTTAGTTTTATCATTCTTTTATTTTAGAAGTTACGGGGGAGGGACACACATTTTACCACTTTGAGAGCGACTCTCGCGCGAACAGTATAGAAAAAAATTATATTAGAAACCTGAATACCATTTTTGAAGACCTATTCATAGATATCCCACACGTATGGGTTTGATGAAAAAAAAATTTTGAGATTCAGTTCTAAGTATGGGGAACCCCAAAATTTATTGTTTTTTTTTCTATTTTAGTGTGAAAATCTTGATGCGGTTCACAGAATACACCTACTTACCAAGTTTCAACAGCATAGCTCTTATAGTTTCGGAGAAAAGTGGCTGTGACATACGGACGGACGGACAGACAGACAGACAGACATGACGAATCTATAAGGGTTCCGTTTTTTGCCATTTAGCAACGGAACCCTAAAAAGGGATCGATGCTTTTTAACACGTTGAGTGCCAAACACAGATTTATGGGTAATCCCATATGGCCACAGATTTAGAGCGCGTACAAAATTGTTAGTAGCAAGCACGCGATATCGCGTGATCGGCCATATTATGCAGAGCCGACGAATCAAGCGATATCGCGTGATCGTCACTCAACGTGTTAACAGTCGAAGCATACTACTACGTAACAGAATACTACAAAAAAAATGTCTGGGCATGTCTGTAATGTCTCGTTATCATTCTTCCGCATAAGGGCAGTCCCAATTTGTTTGGGGTCGTCGCAACATATCTTTTTCTTCCACATTTCTCTATTAGTCCTCATCTCGGTAGATACCTATCTTTTTCTTTCCATATCACCATTCACACAGTCCATCCATCGTTTCTTTGGTCTCTCCCTACTCTTATAGCCATCGACATTCATTGCCTAAAATGTTAAAAAAATATGAAGTACGTTTGTGAGGTTTTTGTCTGCTGGTTAAATATGGTTGATGTTATTACCTATATCACCATGCACTGTACCTTTTTTTAAGCCTGGGCATCATCAAATGACGTCTCCCGCTCTGAGTGGAGCGGAAGTGCATGACAGACTTTTACTAACTAAAAACCCTGTTCCTTCAGTTATCTACTCCGGTAACCCTTTCGAACAATTCAGCGACCCTGGCAGGGCCATTTATTGTACCTATATTTACGAAATAAAATAATTTTGTCTTCTCTATCTGACCTAGCCCCTTGTATAGGCAAGCATACTTATAATTTTTAACATCCAACGTACATATGGCACGCCATTTTTGACCAATTTCATCCATCCATCATCAGCCTTATCCATCGTAGTCAATAAACCAAATTCATTTTTCTAAATAACTACCAACTTGATGACCAGCTGACCCCACGAGGTTAACACACCTGTTGATAATCTCAGCGGGGGGTGAAATATTACATCCTTTATGTAGAATACTGTTATTTTAATAAGGGACTTACTTAAGGAGTAGTCTGTGGGGACTTGTTGTCGGTGGTGAAAAATTAAGAAAGTAGGTATGCCAAAGGCAGTGGATAGAGAAATAAAGAAAAATTTAGACTATTCAGTGAAGCTACTGATAAGCGACTGATATTTAAAGGGGTATTTAGTGAAGCTACTGATTATAGAATAAGAATAGAATAAATTTATTTAGACAAGTTTACATTCAAATCGATTGAATTCCTGGGCCTCACACTAGGATTCCCTGTGTTGTGAGATCCAGGCTACTTCGTTCCGTTTACATTTTTGTAGATTTACATTATTTAACTTAATAATAGGTACTGACATTATTTAACTTAAAAATAGGTACATATGTACATTCTTTAACTTAATAATAGGCATAAAAAATAATGAAAGAGTACAGTACATTGTGGTTTAATTTGTGTCAGTTCTGTTGGTGCTTATGATATATGTAGGTACGTAAGTGAATAAGTGTGTATGTGTATGATGTGTGAACTGTGGGTTTTAACTTAGACCAAAAAACCTTCCGTCTTGTCATAGTCCATTACGAGAAGACTCTTTGTTACCGTCAGTCTGCATTTCCTTTGTGTTAGTTTTAGTATTTTGTGTAGGCCATTGAGTTTCGTGTATAAGTGTGGTATAAGTGTGGTGTGTGGTCATTCACATACTGAGCAACCGAATGCAGTAGAACGTTTTGTGTTTTTTTTATTTTTTTTATTGTATGTATGTGTTTTTGGTATTATTATTTTCTTTTTTAATTTTGTAATTGTTGTGTTATGATCCTTTGTTGATTGAAATAAAAAGTTTTATTATTATTATTTATAAAACCAAAAGACCTTCTGCCGATTATTTTACGACATTGGAATCTGTCCCAATTTACCCTTCGCCTCGAAAAGATACACGTGTTTAAGGCAGTTTTATGGAATCGTAGCGTCACAGATAGTATGTAAAGTTGCCTAACTCTAAGAACTCCCACTTCCGAATACAGTTTATTCGTGGGGTATCGGTACGGTCGTCTATACGCAACTTTTAGTAGAGCGCGCTGAGCTCTTTCTACTTTGATTAATAAGGTCTTGCCTGCATCGCCCCACGCTACTATGCAATAATTGAGAATAGATTGACAAAGTGAAAAATTGATCATCTTAAGGACCGAATCGTCAGCAATCTTCCCTAGTTGTTTGAAGATTCGCAGCATTGTTCTAATCCGGCCCTTTAAAGCGCTCAGGTGTGCGGACCACGTCAATCTATTATCAACAATGACTCCTAGGTATTTAACAGAGTCAGTTTGCTAGATGCAAGGACACGAACACTGGTCGGAACCAGTACAGGAGTGCAGCCGCAGACAAGCCACTCTGTTAGGAGAAGAACGCTTCGATACAGCAAAATTTATGGCCTTGGTTTTATCTATATTTAGCGTCAATAGATTATGTTGCAGCCAGTCCGCAACAGCCTTCACCCCACCTTCCACCACGCGTTGCACTTCGTCCCATGTTTTCCCATGAAAAACGATTGCGGTGTCATCAGCATATGTGAAAATTTTTGCCTGTGGGAGGTTCATGTTGCAAAGTCCATTTATAGAGATTATGAAAAGTGTGGGCCCCAGCACACTTCCCTGTGGAACACCAAAATGCACGGTGGTTGGGTCACTATAATATTCCCCTAGTACAACCCTTTGCGTTCTTTCACAGAGATATGAGACAAACCAGTCCAATGCAACGCCACGAATCCCCAGCAATGACATTTTCTTTATCAAAATTTTTCTGGAGATCGTATCGAAGGCTTTTGCAAGGTCCAGGAAGATTCCAGTACATGCCCGTCCTTTATCCAGATTCAAAGTTATAAACTCGGCTAAGTTAGTTACTGCATCTTACGTGGACCTGCCAACCCGAAAACCAAATTGATTATCCGAAAGTAACTAATTTTTTTCCAGGTATGCCAGTAGTCTCTTATTGACAACTTTCTCAAGGATTTTTGAGAGAGCTGTCAGCAGAGAAGTTGGACGATAGTTTGCTGGAGTATTTGGATCTCCACTTTTGAAAATCGGGCAAATATTTGCAATCTTTACGCAATCGGGTACTACCCCAGTACTTAAGCTTAAATTGCATAGGAAAGCAATCGGCCACATTAATACATGGGCGCACTGCTTAAGGAATGCGTTATTAATCCCATCATATCCCGTCGCTGATGTTATTTTTAGATGGGCAATAATTGAAAGTATTTCCTTTTCGTCAGTCGGAGCAAGAAAAAAAGAGCTTGGATCAGTGTGTAACGTACTATACTGGTCATTGTTACAGGCCAGTTCAGTTTCACTCATGTCAAGTTGTTTTAGAGTTTTTGCTGCAAGGTTCTTGCCAACGTTAGAGAAGTAATTATTAACTTTATTTAGCGTGGGGACAGGGTTGTCACTATCAGTTACGAGCTCAGACTTTCCAGTTTTTTTATTTTTAATATTGCAAATTTTCTTTATTTCATACCATAATTTTTTACAATTGCCGTTAGTTTCCATTAGTAGCTTGCGATCATGATCTTGTTTTAAATTCGTTAAAATATTGTTGCAATGGTTTCGATATTGTTTATACTCTTATTGAATGAGAAGATTATTGCGATTTTCTTCTTTCTTTGCATTTGTGTGCATTAAGTCACGTCGTCTTATGCACTTCAGAAGGCCTTTAGTAATCCATGGCTTGATAATGACGTCTGAGCTACGACATACACGAAAAGAGGTGTGCTGATTTATTTTACTCGATAGTCTTTCAAAAAATTTTTGAAATGCTCTAATAACATTTGAATATTCCAGAAGCCAATCCCAATTTTCATTTTCAATATCTTTTTTTAAACTTTTGTAACCAATTCGCGTATGTCGTTTCTCGACCCTGGTTTTAACTAATTCTCGGTGAATTCCAAATATGACCGTCTCGTGATCTGTTATGCCAGTATCACAGACAGTTACAGTTGCAGGCTTCTGAGTTTTGATCATGACATGATCCAAACAGTTGCCTCCACGCGTCGGAAACGTATGTCCTGGGAAATATCCATAGTAGCCAGTTAAGTCTAGGTAGTCAGACGTGCGTCTGTCAGTACAACCCGCCTTTATATCAATGTTCAAATCCCCTACGATAGCACAGGTGCTTGCTGTACATTTTTCCATCACGTCTGTTAAGGATTCACAGAAGTTATTTATATTATAAAATGAAGGTGACCTGTAGATGGCTATCAAAGATAGTTCGTTACTGATATTGACAACCAGACAGTTTGAGTCTTTGAAGGGTGGTTCTACGACAGAAGCCTGGAGAGACGATTTTGTGTAAACAACTATTCCATCGTTTTGATTAAGGTAAGTTTTGGAACAGTGATAGTCGTAGTTATTAATTTCAAAAGAGGCGTGCCCAACGTCAAGCCAGCATTCTGTTAAAACAATTATATCAGGCGTAAAAAGGAGCCGACACATAAGAACAGCAAAATCATCAAAATTCTTTTTGATGCTGCGTATATTTTGGACTACGATCGTGTACTGGCTTCCTGTGTCACCTAGATGCAACCTACATTCATCTATCGAATCTAGTTTAAGGCTAGTTGTAAAGGCCGATTTGTCGATTGCATCAATAACTTGTGCCAAGTTTGCCATTAGAATTCATAAGTTGTTGTATCAATATGTGTCTCGATGAGTCATGAAGGCTACATCACAAAGGATCTAGGTATATTCGGTAGGGGTACTGAAGGGGTTTATTAATTATGGTATCGGTTGAGCGTAAGGTGTGTAAACATGTTGTCATAGTAATGTGTATTGAGTACTGAGGATTATAGAGCGTGTTAAAATACGAGTATAATGTATTAATAATTGTAGGTTGGAATATAGGTATAGCGAATATGCGAGTGATTTGATGTACTTTGCATGTTAGAGTTATAAAAAAGTAATTAAGTTGACAAAATATAAATATGTTAAACAACTTACGTTTTGATTTTTGAGTAACGGTTAGGTTCAGGTTTGTATGAAATAAACTAGCAAACCCGGCGAACTCCGTTTCGCCACCAGATGGCTTCGTTTTATGTAACATTTCGTTTGGTGATTAAAAGAAAAAAAAAATGTTTTGTTTCATATTTGAAAAGCAAAAAAATTATTTCATTTCACAACAGTAATGAATTCATTTCGATTACAAAAATGAAGTGTTATTTAGTTGAACTTCTCTAAGTAAATGAAAGTGAATCCAAAGTAAATACTGAATCGAAGCGTTATACGTGTCCGCAAATTATCCGTTTCATTGAAGTGCTCTTTGGTAAACCACATTTTTTGTTTTTTGGTCTGACGTTAACACAAACAAAGCGGATGGTTTCCCAACTCGTGAACACGCAACGTATAACTGCCCATGTGAAAAACAATGATTTTCTAAATTTATCCCGCAAACACTAAGCGATTGGCCTTGCGACTTGTTAATTGTCATTGCGAAAGCAAGGCGAACTGGAAATTGCAATCGTTTGAAGTCAAACGGAAGATCAGTCGGAATCATTGGTATTCGAGGAATACATACATTTTCACCTGCGTACTTTCCGTTAATAATGGTTGCCTCAATCAAATTCGTCATAAGTCTTTTTACCGAAAGTCGAGTACCGTTGCAAAGTCTCGGTGGATTCAAATTACGCAATATCATAATAACTGTACCAACTTTGAGTTGCAAGTTATGTGGTGGAAATCCTGGTAACTCCAGAGAGTTCAAAAACTCCGTTGGATAATTTACTACATCATCGGGATTTGTTATGGAATCAACGGATTTGTATGTCACCAAATCGCCAGCAATTTTTGATTGAATGGTGAAATTCAGTGCGTGTACATCATTATTCTTTGCAGCAAGAATTGCTCGTTGACTTAACCAAGCATAATTCTGATAATTCTCACTAATGTTTGGGAAAACATTTTCAATAAGAGCTAATTGAGAGTCTACAAATCGGCAAAAGTCGTTGGTAAGAGTAATTAATCCAGATGTCGCATCAACTGGGACTTTTCCATTCCCAACAGCTAACAATAGTTTGGAAAATTGTGCAGCACTTTGATCATTTTGAAGTTGAACTCTCATATTAGTGGTTAGCGATAATGTTTTTACGTTATTCCATAAAGGTGATGCCTTCAGGCAAGCATTCAATTCATCTGCAGGCGTTCCACGGGGAATTACTGGCAACGTCTGCCTGAAATCGCCTGCCAACAATATCATCAAGCCGCCAAAGATGTTGTTATTTCGCCGAAGATCCTTCAGTGTGAAGTTAAGTGCTTCAAGTGATTTCTTATGTGCCATTGTGCACTCATCCCAAACAATGAGCTTACATTGCATCAACAATTTTCCCATTGCACTGGATCGGGAAATATTGCATGTTGGAGTATCAATTGTGTTTAAATTGAGTGGCAACTTAAGCGCAGAATGTGCAGTACGACCGCCATCTAGAAGAGTCGCCGCAATTCCAGATGATGCTAACGCCAAAGCTATGTCACATCTTGATCGAATAGTGGCCAAAATCAATGAAATGACAAATGTTTTCCCTGTTCCTCCAGGTGCGTCCAGGAAGAATAGACCACCAGTATTATTGTCCACCGCTTGCATTAATGTTTCGTATACTTGTTTTTGCTGTTCATTCAGCAACGGCATATTATTTCGAACGAATTCCTGCAATGTATCAACATTGTATTGCAGCTCTCGATTTAATTCTTGGTTGAATGCATCGTGCATCGATCGATTTGGCGCAATCATTCCTACTTCAATCAGTAGCTTGTTTGCAATAGTCAAACATTGATCCTCAATCAGAATCAATCCTTCATTGTAGATTTCATCGGTTATTTGGATGTCAGGATTATTCATTTGAATGCGCAAGCGATGCAAGATATCTTCACATATGTCGTCTTTGTATTTGTTCCATAACTGAATTGGTTGTGAAGGAAAACATGTGGTGATGATAATTGCAAACAGCGTTCGTATTTGGTACGCATTTGATGAAACAACTGAATCCGCAAGTGTTAAATCCCAATGAGAATCGTTCTCTAGCAAACCCAATAGTTGACATGCTTCTCGATATGTTTGGCATTGGTGGCCATTCACAGTTTTTAAATGCGCAAATGATTTTGGTCCACGTACATTTACCAACAGCAGTCGCAAATAAAAACATTCATCATTTCTAGGATGAACAGTATACATGCGACCTAGTGCATCAGTGGAAAACACCTGTGGCCAATCTGGAACTGGGGTTCCTTGTTTGCGACGTTGGAATTTCTTTGTTGATTGATTCCAAGTGTAATACTTGGGCATTTCAACGTACATCAGCGTCGCTGCGAATGGATCTGCTTCACACATTGCAAAGAAGCTAGTCAATGTTGTCGATGGTGGTCTCTCAGCTCGTTGTGCCGCATTAGCCTCAGTGAAGTAAACTCTTTGGCCATTTTCCAAATGCACTGCTAAATGTACAACTGTGGGATATCTTTCATGAATTTGAAATGACAATAATCGCCACAGTGCTTCATTAGTACTGACGTATCTGCCCATTTGGAAGTTGCTGATTTCATCATTCGCATTTTCCGACGCAATACCAAACACAGCCATGTCGCTGCCTTTTGTGACGTACTTGCACAAATATTTGATTGATTTGGCCGAATGACAACTCTCAACGTTTGCATGTGTTTCGAAAATTCGTGATAGCAGCGGGCAATATGGTACAATGAATTCATTTCCGATCTCAATCTCTTGATTTTGAACTTTAACTTTGATAGTTCGACCATTATCTTCTTTTGAACGCCGACGATAAACTGGATATCCATCGTTCCCTGTGACTGTTTCAGCAACTAACGGTCGCGGATATCGTTTTGTGCACTTTCCGTCAGCCATGCAAGGCGATAATGGATTTAATGCACCGCACGGTCCATGCACCATCTGTGTCGTCACAATGTTGTGTAGATGGGGATCAGTGACTGGATCAGGAATTTCAGCTGATATGATGTCATCCACTTCATTTGAATGTAATTTATTCAGCAACCAAATTAGGATATGAGCATGCGGTAGTCCACGCTTCTGCCATTCCACCGAGTACATATAACAAAGTGTGTCACCAAAAACTCGATACTTAGTAAGCACATCCATCATAACCTTGAGTTTTTGCTGAAATACTCTGGCGATTATGTCATGGCGATCTTGCGGTTTTTGGCCCGGTTCCAACTCACGTTCAATTTCCGTCCACTTCGGATTGCATGTGAACGTAATAAATAAATCCGGAGTTCCATAATTTCGCACGTACGTCATAGCGTCTTGAGCGTATTCATGCATGTGGCGTGGGCTTCCGATATAAGATGATGGGAGAATCGTCAGACGTCCAATATTCTGAACATCACCATCTGAATGAATAGCATCACGCAAGTGTATATAGTCTTCAGATCGTAGCTTTGCCTGATTGAATCGGATGAACGCTAAACGTTCGGTCTCGACTTTGACATACATGTCGACAGCGAATTGCTGGAATAGCCGACGGCACTTCAGAATGACATTCTCCTCATGTGTACGAATCATCATACGATACGCATAGTAATTCATTGCGCTTAGATTTTTATTCGTTGATACGCCTGAAAATGCAAAATTAAATGAATTGTTAATAGAAACCAATAATAGCAATAATTAGTGTGTGAATATTGTACCTGTAATTGGATCGACCATCTTCAACGTGATGTCGTATCCGTCTTGCCCTTGCCAATAAATGATTGGATATTGTAACGCATCGTACAAACGATGTGTCTCGTTTACACGATGCATGATATTGCTTCTTCGCTGAACGACAATGTCTCGCGATTTAGTTGGATCGCCAACAATAATTGCAGCAACATCATTAACGGTGGGTGCATTGAATCTTCGCACATGTTCACCTCTTGGGGTACAATCCGCTCTTATAACAAATTTGTGCGTATCTGATGGCATTCGTTCCAATGCTGTTTTGAACATATTAACCACAGCATTATTAGCGTGAAAAAATGCTTGCAGTTGTTCAATAATTCGTCTCTTTAACTGTTGTGTTCCCTGTATATTGCACCGCACATTCAGCTGATCCACCATCGACGAAATGAAATATATTTGCAGAAATTGATGCGGTTCATCTGGTGTTGGCACCATTGAACCATGCAAATGATATATTTGTCCTTGTATCTGTAATTGCAAACAATCATTTGTTGAAGAATACGGTGTAACTTCTGATCGTGTGATGGTGTAGTGTGTGGTGTATATGTAGTTGTTATGTGTTGCAATTCATTGTGTTGGTGTGAGTGATTAGTTATGTGTGTTGCATCTTTTACCTTGCAAGTCGGCATGAAGCCGCCTTCTCGAATGATATTAGCTCCAAAGGAAGTCATGCGAAAGCAGTTATTGTATTCAAGGATGTGTTGAAGAAAATGGCTGGAATCGGGATCACTTCCATCGAACAATGGTTTCAGTGGCTGTGGTGGTATAAGTAATGGATCCAGTTTGACTTTTCCACTTGCGCAGCACAATCCAGCCATTTCTCTTTTGAACTTTAACGCATTGCAATATCGGCATATAGTCGTCATTGGTCCAATATCAAAATTTTCATCATCACTGTAGTTCGCAGTGGGATCATATTGGAATGCCAAGCGATTGTATGATACCAATGATCTTCGTGTGCTCACGCGTTGTCTCAATCGGGCATTTTCTCTTATTATATTGAGTCTTTCTTCGCTTAAGCTCTGTGAATACACTTGTTGCTGGCTTGCATGTCTTGTGCGGCGGCCGATGTTCGCACGTCGTCCTCTAGGCATTTTGGACTATGGACAGAGTGGTGAATTTAACATCAAATGCACGATCCACATAATTTACACAGTTCAACTTACCACCTTAAAGACAAATGCCTGCTGTTGAAATTGAATTAAAATTTGCACAAAACACGTGATTGATTTGATGGTTTCCAATAATAGAATAAATGTTAGGAAACGAATAACTTATTTTTTTCACAATTTCACAGTGAACACAATACCGGTTTGTCACATGAAATTAACTGAGCAAAGAACAATGAGTAGCTGTCAAACAATGTATCACGCACCGGCGCCATCTACTTAAAATATTGGTTTGTAGTACATGCTATGTATCAGAGATGGCGCTGTATGTGAAAAAAGATTTTCCCGCTTTTCTGTTGAAATTTTTCCTGAATTTTCTTTTTTTTTCTGCTATAAACCTCACGGAGCCCGAGATCTTTCCAACGAATGCAAAACCGTGGAAATCGGTTCGTGCGTTCTGGAGTTATAGCGTCAGGAAGGAAAACCCGACTTATTTTTATATAGTACTTAAAATATTGGTTTGTAGTACATGCTATGTATCAGAGATGGCGCTGTATGTGAAAAAAGATTTTCCCGCTTTTCTGTTGAAATTTTTCCTGAATTTTCTTTTTTTTTCTGCTATAAACCTCACGGAGCCCGAGATCTTTCCAACGAATGCAAAACCGTGGAAATCGGTTCGTGCGTTCTGGAGTTATAGCGTCAGGAAGGAAAACCCGACTTATTTTTATATAGTACTTAAAATATTGGTTTGTAGTACATGCTATGTATCAGAGATGGCGCTGTATGTGAAAAAAGATTTTCCCGCTTTTCTGTTGAAATTTTTCCTGAATTTTCTTTTTTTTCTGCTGTAAACCTCACGGAGCCCGAGATCTTTCCAACGAATGCAAAACCGTGGAAATCGGTTCGTGCGTTCTGGAGTTATAGCGTCAGGAAGGAAAACCCGACTTATTTTTATATAGTAGACTTAAAATATTGGTTTGTAGTACATGCTATGTATCAGAGATGGCGCTGTATGTGAAAAAAGATTTTCCCGCTTTTCTGTTGAAATTTTTCCTGAATTTTCTTTTTTTTTCTGCTATAAACCTCACGGAGCCCGAGATCTTTCCAACGAATGCAAAACCGTGGAAATCGGTTCGTGCGTTCTGGAGTTATAGCGTCAGGAAGGAAAACCCGACTTATTTTTATATAGTACTTAAAATATTGGTTTGTAGTACATGCTATGTATCAGAGATGGCGCTGTATGTGAAAAAAGATTTTCCCGCTTTTCTGTTGAAATTTTTCCTGAATTTTCTTTTTTTTTCTGCTGTAAACCTCACGGAGCCCGAGATCTTTCCAACGAATGCAAAACCGTGGAAATCGGTTCGTGCGTTCTGGAGTTATAGCGTCAGGAAGGAAAACCCGACTTATTTTTATATAGTAGAAGATTTACAGTATATAAGCAAATTAATATACTAAACAGATTAAAAAAGTTTTTTTTTTATATCAGATGAAGTCAGGAGGATTTTTACTTTAGGTTTTTTGTCTTCATTTAAGCAACCAACTGCGAAACATATAATACAGAGTATATAGCTAGCATAAGTATAAAACATGCGAACGGCCTAGTCTAAGAAATATTTAAAAACAAAAGGTCAATAATAGGTCATCATCACACAAAAGGCCAACATCATCTGCCTTAACTTCCTCAAATGTTAGGGTGGCCTGTCTAACCAGATGCAGCTGAAAACCAGTATCACACATGAAATAGTTGCGCCACTCTCTGGGTTGTGAAGGTCAATTAGGTAGTCGCCTATGTGACTTTGAAAACCCAGTTGCTGGGTAGCACTATATTCATTGGTAACAGAAAAGGTTACATTTTGAATATATAAGGTTATCTATACATACACGAAATATTTTAAGAGGTATATCTGTAGGTGGTAAAGAAGCTACAGTAACGGATTTTTTTTTTCTAAATGTAGTTTTTTCAAAATTTAATATTTGTAAATTATTTGACACACATAAGAAATACTAGCTCCTTCTTATTTTTTACGGCCCGAGACACCGCGGCCATGCTCGTGCCGTCCGGTCGCCGCCCTCGCAGCGTCAGGCGGGCCATTCATCGAATTTGGAGTAAAGGTTTTATGCAAAACGTCTCAAGCAGTTTTTTATAATAATTACGAAAATTCAAAAACGCTTACAAAAAAAAAAAATCTTTTTGCTTCTATAGCTTCTTTACCACTTACAGGTGTACCTTTTAAAATATTTCATGTATGAATAGATACACCTTATATATTTTGAATATATTATATAAACTTACACAGTACCTACAGTTTATAATTTGTAAAAGTTTTCAATAATATTACATCATCGTCGTCGTCATCGTTTGTCGTTATTATTTATATAACTTATGTTTTCCTATCTGTAATATTGTATAATGTAACTGTTTGTTATTCCTGTTTAATAAAATAAAATAAAATATAATCTTGTTTCGAACTTGATCCGCGCCGACTGGCGACAAGTGTTTTATTTTACTGACATATAAATTTGTTTAGAGAGTTAATTTATGTTGTCTAATGGACACTTATGAGGTCTAAAAGTTGATCATAGATGGCGAAAAACACTACTTATACAATTCACTTGTTCCATCCGTTTCCTAAGACAAAACTTCCACTGTTACGGAAAAATATATACAACAAACTTGACCACAAAAACTGACCACCCGTTTCGCTATGCCTTAACAAAGGAGCTTATTAAAACAGTCATCTCACCAAGAAATTGTTTCCATAAACCTGTGGAAAGCTTTTTTAAGCCCAAGGGAGATTCTAAATTGAGTTCGGGCTGCGGTTAATGTAAAATATATGGATTGTTATCCACATAGTTCCTGTTACTATGAAGTTACGATTTTCTCTTATCTTTGCTTGAAGTTCTTCAGATGTTGCTTGGTTAATATTTTCTTTGGTAAGTAAATTCGAATTAGTATCTAATTGGTTTATCACTTTATAGTTGATGAGTACAGGGATTGAAAAAGTTGCTAAAATACCGGTAAGGAACGAAGTAGTTCCGTTACTAGAACCTTAAGGTGGATCAGGAAGCTCAATTGGAAACATTAATTACCTTATTTTACCGGTTCTTCCTCAAACCGAGTCGGAACGAGTTCATACGGTGCTACAATAAGTGTAAATCATTCAAACTACTTATAACAACGGATTACAATATAAATTTACGGACGCTGTTCAGATTGTATTCCCCAAAATTACGGACGCGACCTGAAAAATAAAATAAGCCAGGCACACGTCAAACATATCCCTTCTTCCCTTTAAATGAAATGATGTAGAACCGGTATATAGGAAACTTTATTTGGAACCAGTATTTTGGTTCCAGAACTGAATCGGAGCCTGGACCGGAACCGTTCCGAAAAGAAAAACCTTTTTAACAAAACAAACTGAAGAACTACAACCCAAATTCGTGTCGGTTTTCAATGCACTTGCACGTCATGAAACAAGTTTCATTTGGCTTTGTGACTAACAAATAGTTTCTGCTTAGTAAAGTTTTGTTTCAATTTACTTAATGGGCTCTTGACCTCAATCACGACTGATGGAATACGATAGATGAGGTCTATGATGATATGAACGTGCCCAGATGATGTCTGTTCACACACATGCATATATGGAACAGAACATAAACTTAGGCAGAGAGTTCCACACATTGGATGTGCGCATAATAAAATGTGGAGGATTAGCGCTGAGTACTGTCGGTCGGAATATCAACCAAGTGCTCATGGTACCCTGTAAAACGTATGGTAGTTTAGGTCGTTTTAGTTTTTTTTAACTCTTCAAAGACTCACGCTCTCGCTATACGATTACTGATAACGGAAAATCGCCAACTCTTTGGTCAACAGAACAGTCGTTCTTATGACCTGTGTTATGAACTCTCCCTGTGTAGAAATTTTACGAAGGTAGTTTTTTTTATAATTGCTGTTGCATACATTTTGACCGAGGCATTGTACTTTTCTTTGAAAAAGCTGTTTATGTTTTATTTTAAACCGAAGAATTCTAGGAACAAACTAAACTAACAAAAGATTTTCATTTACAAAGCAAATGTGTATGCAAATACCGTGAGGGGATGCTCTAGGAAGACATTTAGTAATCTTATTTGCGATGTTTTTCAGAAAGGTCAGGTGCGTAGTATTTGCAACCAGCGTGCGTGTATGAACGTAAACGAAGCAAAAAGAGTATGTAATCGTAGCTGGTGGCATTCTGTTGCGTATACCTACCCTCATGCTAAGAATGCGTGAGTATGTTTGTATTAGTGTAGCGGCATCTACACCGCCACATGATAAATACACATGACACTGACGTCATGCAAATCCTGCATCGCGCAAGAAGAGTTAATGGCGCAACCAGCAAATATACAACGGCCCAATATCCATCGTGGGCAGTCACCAGATACGAAACCCGTCTGGTCGGAGGATCCTTTCTTTTCTGCAGAGTTTGATTGAACTTTAAACCCTGTTCCTCATACCTCCAAATTATAAAGTCTGCAAGATCAGGCCGGTATAATAGCTTAAACATTGGCAACACTGCCCCCGTTATTATACTTACCTACAGTAAGTCATAAAATTTGCACATTTTTAAATTGGTGTATCTTAATGATTATCTCTATATATATAAAAAAAAGTCGTGTTAGTTACACTATTTATAACTCAAGAAATTCTGGACCGATTTAGCTGAAAATTGGTGGGGAGGTAGTTTAGAACCAGGAAACGGACATAGAATACTTTTTATCCCGTTCGACCGTGTTCCCGTGTGATGTGACATAAAACGTCAAAGAGAATACAAGTAAGCAATTTTTTTTTTTTTTTGGATGGAGAATCATCAAATGACTTCTCCCGCTCTGCACAGAGCGGGAGGGCGTCAGACTTTTACTGACTAAAACCCACCCGTGTTCCTTCAGTTACCCATATGTCAGGGCCACGGTATCTCGTTTGAACAATCTCGCCACCCTGGCAGGATATTGACAACACTGCCTCCGTTATTATACTTACCTACAGTAAGTCATAAAATTTCCACATTTTTAAATTGGTGTATTTTAATGATTATAGTAGATAATTCAGATATTTAAACGGACAACACAAGGTAATTTCTGGTATATTAAGAAGAAAAATATTCCACGTAGGAATTGATTTAAGAATCACAGCAACTATTAAGACCAGTAACACGACTTACTGTAATTATTTATAACAACGGGAGCGGAACATAAGTTGCGCTTGTATACTTCAACAAACAACGCAGTATTAATTTCATCATTGTGTTTCCACCCATTTCTGGTAAAATCTCTACGAATCGAAAAGCAAAGGAATGGAACTTTCCAGAAGTAATTAGAACAAAACTAATTTTGGAGTCTCGAACGGTTGTCGCTGACAAAGAGTTGTAATGTTTGTTGGGTAAACTTTATCTCGAAATAATTGAGAACGCTGTCTGTCTGATACTTGCTTCTTTATAACTTTTGATATTTAGTTACTGCTTTAGGGCAATGGATAATATGAAGAGTATTTATGAAAACAAAACTGACTTTCTGAAAAGAAATGTTTTAATCTATATTTCTTTACTAATAATAAAACTGACGAGCAGTAGTGGCCTAGCAAGTAGTAAGTCGTGGGTTCAAATCCAGGCAGTTGCTTAACTTTGTGTAAATAATTTCATCAGCTCTCATAACGGATGTCATAGAACCAAATATTCAAAGACATGCTTCGATCAAAAATGAAGACATGTGACATCTTTCAACTCGCTCTGGGCCTTTGCTAGCTTATTATTGTTATAAGATAAAATAAAAGAGGCGTGTTGCTACTAGTGGCTATTACTTAATAACAGCTGCGAGGGTCCAACAATTAGGTTAAGCTACGCTAGCCGCGTTTGGGTCGTGGATGGGTGACCATCTATACATACTATTTCGTGCCTCGGAAAGTACTTAAGCCGTTGGTACTGACTGTCATTCATAGAGATTTGATAGTAGTAACGGGTCGTCGGAAACCCAAAACTCTGACAATCAGTCTTACCAGGGGGTATCGTATTACCCAGTAACTGAGTTGTAGAGGGCAGATAGGCAGTCGTTCTATGTAAAATACTGGTACTCAGCTACATCTGGTTAGACTGGAAGCCGACCTCAACATAGTTTCGAAAAGACAAGGCAGATGATAATTGTAACCACATACATATATTAAAATAAAATCCAAATTCGAAATCCCAAATAGTTACGTTTAATATTGAAGAAGGTAATTTCAGTCGATATTAGGTACTACATAAGGTTCTCTAGAAGCGATGTATTCTTTTACACCAGGCAAATTCCTAATCTTTTCCATAACAGCTTCAACTGCTGGATATTTCTTCTCCAGTTCAGTATCCAAGATGAGATTGCTCGCTTCCACTATGCCGCATAGCACGAACTCTGCCCACGATAGCTGAAAAATATTAATTAATTCATATTACTTTGTTATACCTAAGTTTTCCATGTGATGCCGGAAGTAAAGATTAGCTCCATCCCATTTCTTCCCCTGTGGTGTCGCCAAAGGCTACTAAGGGTCTTACTAGAGAATGGGCAGCAGCGTTCTCTATGTATTTTTCCCGAAACTGCGATAGCCAATCCACCTGCAAAGCGTGGTGAATATGACAAACCCCTCAAAATGCTTGGGGCCCTATCCCCAGCAGTGGTTGACTTTTGACTGAAATGATGATAATGATGGTACTTAAATGCTACGTATTAGGATTGTGACGAGGAGTGAGACAAGGGGCCGTTATTTCCCCAAATTTGTTCTCTAACGCATTGGAGGATATGTTCAAGACGTTGAACTGGAGTGGACGCGGTATTAACGTCAACAGCGAGTACATCTCACACTTGAAATTTGCAAAAGACGTCGTCATACTGGCTGAATCGCTGAAGGACTTGCAGCTGATGCTGGACGACTTTATTAAGGTTTGTGGCTACGTCATGGTAGCCACACGGGTCGATCAAGAGCTTGCCAAGTTCGGTCAGTGACTGAGTCCATTAATTGCATTTCGAGAACAAAAACTGTTGGCCCCGGGTGTCATTTGTTGATCTCTGATAGTCGGTCTACGAAGTCAGAAGCCGAAAAGACTGACAACCAGTCAATCCATTGACTGAATTATGAAGTACAGAAAGGCAGTCGCTCCATGTAAATAATACCGGTAGGTCCCATTTGTTCTATGGAACATGACGTAATAAAACAAATTGAGAAAATATTGTCCCTATTTGTACTATAGAACTACATACTAGCTTTTGCTCCTGTTTTTATTTGTCTGTGAATGCACAGAACTAAATGGGAATCGCTTTTCCCAAATTCTTCCATGATGAAATATACATAGACATACATATATTACCATTACGATTAGCAAAGATCCAATCCAATCATTGTAAACAAACAACAATAAAGAAGTGAGTACCCTGCGACTGCAGCTCTCTCAAAATCCGTTAAAATTTCTGTCGGTGAGTAACCATCTAATCATCAATGTCATTAAGACAAGTGGTAGCAAATCATCCTCGAGTGGCCAGTTTACATATCAACTTCAAGAAGCTTATATACTTAGTTTGTTCTATGGAACAATTTGAGACAAAAAGTACAAACTGTTCTATAGTACAAATAGGGACAATATTTTCTCAATTTGTTCTATTACGTCATTTTCCATAGAACAAATGGGACCTACCGAAAAATACTGCTATTCAGGTGCAACGCGTTAGACTTGAAGCCTTGCCCTACATAATTCGGAAAAGGCTAAGCAGATGATGGTGATAATGTCTTTGGATTCTTTTAAGGTCTCGTAGTCACAAGCGTCAGTACTGAATTTGGTTGTTCCTAGACTGGCTTACGGGTCGAGCAGTGTTACTTTTCCTTCATTAGGAAATTCTCTGTTATAGCCTGAAGCTTGGAATTGTGCCAGGTTAAAGGCTCACCTCTACTACTTCGGACTTCTAACATAAATAATATTTTATTAGGCAAAAATTTCGCTGTACTACACACTCCCTATTATTCAGAAATAGGCGTGAAAGCGTGATGTCATGTTACGAATATGTTTTAAGCCTTTCATACTGAACGAGTATATTTCCACCTCAACTATTGCTTAATAGTATATAGGATGTGTCGATAGCCTGTGTTGGCGAATGGAATTTTGCTCAAGCAGAATCGTATAGTCAAGAAAAACAAGTTGATAGCCGATGATATATTAAAATCTTAACCCTAGGATACAAGCCCTAGGACCTACAAACTGAGCAGAGGAAAACAGAAACCAAGAAGGGAGGACGAGCTCAAACTTACAGCGGGTCCTAACGGGCGAGTGGCTCGTGAGAGAATACAATGGATATTGCTAAATGAGGCCTTTGCCAAAAGGCATGCTTCATAAAGGGATTGAATGTAACTAGAAAAAAAATGTGAGCCGTCGCGGGACGCCTAGCAGATGTGAAACATCGAAATTATTTTGCAAAGTTAATACATATTTATACTTTACGAAAGGAAATAAATAGGGTAATTAATCACAAATAACATATTAATTATGTGTTAATATGTTAATTATCAAAATTTGGAATACTCTGTACCACCCTAGTCTGAAGCATCAGTTTTCAAATAAAAAAGGATCATCAAAATCGGTTCACCCAGTTGAAAGTCCTGAGGTTACAAACATAACAAACATATCATCATCATAGCTCGCCACGCCAAAATTTAGGTTTACCCTCGCCTATAGATATTTCACATCAATAGCTATAAAACCCAAAAACAATTCAGAAAATGCTCCTTAGGATTATTATTATATTTAGTAGGTTCAATATTTGCATGACACTATATGTATACTAATCTGTTCTTTGCACCACTTGCATGCAGTAACTGTAAGCAATGAACCAGATAAAACTACAAAGTTGAATGACATGACATTATTCTCCACAATAACATCATTACTCATCATTTAAAACAGCATTCACAACATGATCAAGGTAATAAGGTCAATATGTTAAGGTCAAGTTCGTGACCTTATGATTAAGACACCGAATGCTTAATTAGTCATATCATTGTTCTCGCAAATTCAATAATATAAATAACTCTGGTGGTGCAGTGGTGCCGCAGTGGCCTCGACTTACGAATTTGTAGGTCCTGGGTTGAAATCCAGACTGGCACTTTCATCATCCATAGCTAATAATGTTTCCACTGCTGGGACGCAGGTCTCTGAGGCCACCGCTGCCGCTGGCCGCTCTGGGCTACTTTGTGTAAATAGTGGGGGCACTGCTCTTAAAACAGTGAAGGCACACAGCATGTGCAACTAAAAATTCGGAGACATGTTACAAATCCGCTCTGAGCCCGCGTGGTAGGTGAGGTACCACCCCATTCCCTCTCACCGAGAGCACGCCTGAGTCCCAGCTGTGGGAACATTATACACTAACTATGTATGCTTATGTATGATCAGTAGATAAAATAAAATATGGTCATAGTGATCCTAATCCTAATAATATTATAAATGCGAAAGTTTGTGAGGATGGATGTATGTGTATGTTTGTTACCCTTTCACGAAAAAACTACTGGACGGATTTGGATGAAACTAATATAGTTTATTCATCAGAATAACACATAGGCTACAATTTATAATGATTTTATGTCATTTTGGTCATAATATAACGATACGTGTCAATTAAGTCGGAAAAAATCTTTCATCTGACAGCTATCTTGGCGTGCGCTGCCTATACCAATGGAGTTATATAAAGATGACGTACCACAGGATTGTTTGTCTTAAGTAGATCTAAATAAAAGTCCGCAACAGCATATATCTACCTTTTATGTGCAAGCCAGTACGACCAAAATTGTGAACCATAATTTAATTAAATTTGGTACTATTTTACAATGCACATATTAGTATATAATTATCAAACTCTTATCAAAATGAATACATTTCTCGCATTAAGTATTTAATGTAGATAAACTTTGTCTTTCACACTAAGTAATTTGGTCGAATCCTACTAATATTATAAATGCGAAAGTTTGTATGTATGGATGTGTGCATGTTTGTTACTCTTTCACGCAAAAAACTACTGAACGGATTTGGATGAAATTTGAAACACAGTTAGTTTATAACCTGGATTAACACATAGGCTACTTTTTATGCGAATAGTACGTTCCCGCGGGATATTTTCCGACCTACACGCGGGCGAAGCCGCTGGCAAAAGCTAGTTTCAGATAAAAAAGTGAGGATTATTAACAGGTTTTACTAAAATCTACAATCGTGGCGATAAGATGAGTGACGATTGAGAAAAAGAGATCATACGAGTTTGTTAGAAGCAGACGCTGTATTGTGCATAATGCTAACCAGACACATGCACAGAACTATGAAGTATTAGCGCCATCATTATTCCAGTGCACACGAGAAATGTTGTGGCTCAGAATAGGAGAGGCCCAGCAGTGGATTCCGGTAGGCTGAGTTGATCGTTTGATCAGGAAGATGAAGCTGTTCAAGACAAGAGCACACTCACATTCACTCTTAAAATGAAGCTACGGTCAACCCTTCGTCGGAAAACCACAATCCTTAACGTGCTTCTAAGATCACGTCAACATTCAATCTCATTACCAAACATTCTGTTAATTACACGTGTTAGAAGATCCGACGTACTTTCTTAACCTAATTAAACGGAGAGTTTCCTACAGATAACAGTTTACAGAGCTGTCGAAACAATAAACTGCTTGACGGTAAGTTCCTGATTAACTGTCACGCCCGATTTTGAGTTGGAAAGTAGGTTCAAGAGCCTTAAATGTAGCATTTAACAATGAGGCTTTTTTACGTTTTCCTTTGTTGTTTCCAAGGGCTTTGACTGCATTCCTGCGGCCTTCACCAGGTCATCGGTCCATTTTGTGGGAAGCCTTCTAACGCTACGTCTTCTAGTACGCGGTTAACACACCAGAACCTTCCGGCCCCATCGACCATATGCTCTGCGAGCTATGTGCCCTGCACAGTGCCATTTAAGTGGATGAAAGTATCGAGTGGGATATTACATACAAAATATTGAAGTTTAAAAGTTATAAAAGTCATGATAATTGTTATTTTTTTCTGTTGTCTTCTATGGTTATTTTATTTTTAATAATTAATTTGTTTTGTATTTATTTGTGTACCTTCTCCATGTTCAGATTTATGTTAAAATCAAACTTACTGTATTTACGTAGATTCTATGAAAATAATCATATAAAACGTTTATCAACCGACGAAAAAAAACGGAGGAGGTTCTCAATTCGACGCGTATATATATATATATATATTTTTTTATGTATGACCACGCATTACTTTTTACATAGTGGTCTGATTGTGACAATTCTTCTTCTATTGAAAAGGGTATACTCCCAAGGTGGTCCCACATAAATTTGGAAAACAAAATCGAACCCTAAGGGTCGGAAAACAGGGGATGATTGATTGTTCACTCACTGATTGTAATGTATAACCACGCATAACTTTATACAGAGTAGTCCGATTTTGATAATTCTTTTTTTGTTGGATAGGGTATATCTTGCCAAGTATTATTAGTACATTAAAGTCACAAAAAAATGTAAAATAAAAACTTTTTAACAAAAAATTAAACCGCTGAAAAACTGAAAAGCATAAAATAATAAACCTTAAAATTTTGAGTCGGCGCTGAAAAATCAATGAACAAGGATCACTCAAAGCGCCGACTCAAAATTTTAAGGTTTATTATTTTGTGCTTTTCAGTTTTTCGGCGGTTTATTTTTTTGTTAAAAAGTTTTTTTTTTCTCTACACAAGTTATGAACTTAATGCTAAGCTTATATAGTGGTGCACGTAAAAGGAGCTTGTGAGAGACTGGTGCCTCAGGTAGGTTTATTTAAAAACCTGTATTACAGGTCACCAGGACCCTTCCGCGGCTAGATGCCTGATGGATACACGATAAAATTATGTGGTTTCCTGTAATTGGAAGTGCACAGTAGTATTAAATGTGTTGGAAATCCAAATAAATCCACACTTCCACACTATCCACATCCACACTATCCACACTTTAATATTATAAATGCAAAATTAACTATGTCTGTCTGTCTATCTGTCTGTTTGTCTGTCTGTCTCGCTTTCCTGCTAAAACTACTGAACCGATTTAAATGAAATTTGGTACACAGATAGTTTAGAGCCTGAGAAAGGACACAGGCTACTTTTTATTCCGGTAGTATGTTCCCGCGGGATAATTTCTCACCTCCACGCGGGCGAAGCCGCTGGCAAAAGCTAGTAAAAAATAATTTTGAAAAGCCTCATTATGCAGTTCTGAAATCTTTAAAGAGTGAATCACTGCTGATCAATGCAATGAGGATTGACCAGCAATTCAGAGCAATTAAGAGCACTGGAGACCTAGATATAACTGACGCAACTTACACGGCTGGAAATTCTGCCCCGAGTGCTACCACTGTGTTGAAGTATAGGCCTTCCTACTGAGTAATTAAATATTTCTAATAAGATTAAAATATCAATAAATATAATATGTATGTATGTACCTTTCCACTGAAATATCCACCATTCTCCTTCAAATGCTTTTCCAATCTTGAAAAGAAAAAGTCAATGGTTTCCTCAAAGAGTTCCTCCCTAAGTTGTTTCTTCTTTTCAGGATCTTTTTCTTTCCTGTAAGCCATAACCTCTGCAAAAGAAATAACATTTGTAATGAACTCCAACTTTTTAATATCACTAATACATATTAATGCTGTGGGACAGTTAAACTCCTATTTCTTGGACATAAATCCTATTTGTTTGTTCGTTAATCAATTGATAGTGGTATCCCTACGAACGTAGACAGAAAATACGTTACAAAAAATACGTCAAATTGGTCATCTTCAACTTTCCACAGGAATATACCTACTAAGTAGCCCTTTTACTAAAGAATTCATCATTCTCCATTTTTCCTTAAACGAGGTTGAGTGGTCATTGATCCAGTGGTCACAAATGCTATTGCAGAGCATGACGTCCTGGTTTTGAGTTCCAGGTACGGATTGAGCTAAGTGTTATTAAGTTATTCCATCTGGAAGTTCTCATTAGCAGCCCAGAGTTTGGATTTGCGACAGTCTCACACTCTACTCGTTACATGGGATTAGTCGCACATGGATGGTGAAATACGGAAGCACTAAAAGGTACACACTTCTGTCCAAACCTTTGAGGAATCCACGCGTGCTAACGTTACTAATTTTAGCAGTCTATCTTCTATGACTATTTTCCAACTAACAAGCTTCATTTTTCATCGTTTCACTGAAAGAAAGATCATAGTCTGAAAAGATAACTTACTCAACCAGAAATCGTAGATGGTGTACACGGTACTTTCCAGAACGGCTTGCAGCCATGGATCCAGGGGTACCAGGTCTGTGTTCCTTGCCACATACTTCGCGATGGCTATGGATTGATGCAGGGCACGTTCGCCTTCTTCATACAGAGGAAGCTGGCCGTACGAAAGTTCTGTATTGAGAAAAAGGATTATGTTTATACAAATTTTTAAATTCTTTGGCACTTAGTATGGGCTTAAGTTTAGGAATTGTGTAAAAACCATTGCGGGGTATTTCCCATATTTTTAAAAACGTTCCCATTTCGAGGAGAGCAGTGGTGCCCCAGTGAGAGCAATAGTGGCCCAGTGAGAGCGATAGTGGCCCAGTGAGCGCAGTGATAATTATTGGCTGCGATTTATGTGTTGTTGGACGTATGTTATTCATCACAACTGCTCTAAAAACGGTGCAGTCAAAACCTCATCGATGCAGTGGTGACCCAGTGATCTCGGCCTCGACTTACGTGTTGTTGGACGTACGTTCGAACCCTAACAGGCGCTTTACTTTTTGTAAATTAATTCATCATTCATAGGATAGATGGAAGTGGTTTCTTGTAGAGAAAGAGATTCAAGATACTATAAATATCTGAAAGACCCAAACAGATTTCATTGCACCAGTCCAGTCTGTGCAAGCATTTGTCAGTAATCGTGTTGCTCAACTCAGAACTTCAGGAGCTCACCGACTTGACGAACAGGACATTTTAGTAGGCCGCATAAAGTACTCAAACTTCCAGACCAACTTTAAAACTAACAGAGAAAGGAAAAGAATACTTGACACACACAATTTGTTAACAGAAAAAAAACTCAATGACAGTTTGACATTTGTTACTCTATTTCCTAATAAAAAACTCGTTTCTTTCTAGCATATTGTTTCATTTTTTAAACTCCATCATCACAACACGAAGAACAATACACAATCAGGAGCATAGAAAAATACGCGGCAGCGATAACAAAAACGTACAAAAACGAAATGAACTTTCGTTAAATTTGGCACCATTAGAAGTACGAGCACGTTTCGGGTTGTTTCAAACATTTCTGTGCGGTTTTATTTTGATAAGTTTCACACAACTCATTCTAATGACGAAGAGCGGCGCAGTGACCGAAATAGAAATGTATTTTAAGGAATTTTAATATTGGTCTACTTGTTTTAAAGTAAGAGGGGATTGTGGTTAAGTAATAACAGTTAAACGGGCCGATTGAACAGGTTAAGCTACGCTTATCGGGGTTGCTCCGAGGATGGGTAACTATCTTTACATATCAAGACTCCTCCGTGCCTCGGACAGCACACTATGCCGTTGGTCTCGGCTGTCGTCCGTGGATCGTTGACAGTTGTTACGGGTCGTCAGAAGCCCGAAAGTCTGACAGCCAGTACTCCCAATCTTACCAATCGTAGGACCCAGTAACTGGCTTGTGGAGGACAGACAGGCAGTCGTTCCATGTAAAATACTGGTAGTCAGCTCTATCCGGTTTAACAAGAAGCTGATCCATTAGGAAAATGCTTGGCTGATTATGACCTACTACTTGTTTTCGAGTGGTTTAGATAGAAATGCAATAGCAGAAGAGCATTCATCAAAATCATCATCATTTCAATGGAAAGACATCCATTGCTAGACATAGCCCCCCCCAGAAACATCGCCACTTCAATCAGTTCTGTATATCTCGCATCCGGGGATGCCTACGTTCTGCACCAGGTCATTGGCCGTTCTTAGAGAACATTAACAACAGTTAAATAGACTGTAGGCAAGATCGTTAAATAAACAGTGATATCTAATGATTCAATCCATATTTTCATCAAACATTTAGTAAGTCATAAACCCAGGAACAAAGAAGAAGAACAACTGGCTCTAGCAGATTAAGCCTAACTCAAACTCAAAGCATTTATTTCAATTAAACCATCTATATAAGCACTTTTGTGCTATCGGAAAGTCAGTCAGATAGTTAGAAAGTTAAAGCTAGTTGCCCTAGATGATGGCCTCCTTTGGCAAATGATAAAAACATGATGATGTTGCTAATGAGTGGAGGACTGAAAATGTGCAAAAAACTATGTTTAAACTAGAAATCTTCAGGTCATTAATTAATTACAAGCAAAGGTGACTCGAAAGACAAACTACAGACATGGTTCATAGCGAGACTATTCAATAAAAAAATAACTTACTCTCTTTAATTTCAGGTTTAGGCCAGCTCTCGCGATCATGTCTGATGTCTTCAAATTCTTGTTTAGTGTAATGAAGAATATACCTTATCGGCTCACCAAGAGCGTTAAAATTGAAATAATGGAGTTTCTTTGCCATTTCAAACAAGTTGACACTGCGTAGGTTAAACAAGTAACGTCGTTCGCCGACTGTGTAAATGTTTTAAAATTCAACAAAGTATCTGTCTGCTTACTCATATTAATGATAAAAAAAATATCAGTGTCAACAAGGCAAATGAGTTGGATTTTCTTGCGAGACAAACAATTAAAAAGTCGGCTATAACACTGGAAATATATTACTGGGACTACTTAAAAAGAAACAAATATAAAAACCAAAAAAAATACTGAAACATCTCTATAGTCAGTTGGTCTATAATCTTAAAATTGAATTTTATACCTATTTTAAGATGCAAGTCAAAACCGGCATGGATTCTAAAACTATCCTAGCATACAATATAGTTTAACTCACTCCTTTGCTAATAATATTTACCTACACCATCATTTATTTTATACATATCGGAAGAGTCATGACTTCATGAGTATAGGATTGGTATAGGATATCAATTGACAATGAAACACAAGTTTGACGTTGGCGCGCTTTGACGGAGTCTAGTCTGACGTTCGTGCGAGTTGACGCGCTTCGACAGAATCTAGGCTGACGTTCGTGCGAGATGACGAGAGCATCACAGCGAGCGGCGGCGTAGCGCAGCTCTCTTGACCATCTGAAATCGTGCGGGCACAAAGCGTCTAGAAATTGTCCAACGTTTTGTCTGGCAAGTTCAAATATAATCTTCAGAGTTTTTCTTCTTACTCGCATCACACATCGACGCCCAGTAAAATATTCAACAATAAAAAAAAGCAATATTTTTAGTGTACGTGTGTATGTCCTAAACTCGAAAATTTTTGGGTGCGTTTGAGTGGATTTCTAAATAGCTTAGATTCACAATTGGCCCCGGTAGGTGGCGCTGTAAGGCCAGGACACCATCTGTCAGGTCCGCTAGTTAGATACCGCTATTTACTCTACAGCTATCCCAAAATGAACGAAAATATTGATTTAGTATTTATACTCAACAAACAAACGGAACTTGTTACATATCAATGAGTATGTGGGTCTGCAACTTCATATCATTGAATGTACTGTATTATCGTCACTGTGATAAGAAATTATTATTATTTCGAGCATAAAAATCCGTTACCAACAAAAATTTCAATATCATATATTGTTATCATGTTTTGTTTTTTTTATCTTTGCCCCACACATTTCTTTTATCTCTTATGCACTTAAAACTCTCATTTGACCTAGACTTTCATGCGGGAATCGAACACGTGAATAATAGCTGCGAATTAAATCGACATGTCATTACAATTTATAGAGCAGGGATCGGTAATATTTTAAACTAGCAACCCGCCCCTGTTTCGCCTGGTTTTTACATATATAGATTGTTTAACCAGTCAATTACCGTAATTACAGACACAATTAAAAAACTATTGTGTCTATACCAAATGTGGTATCTCAGGGACTTAGAGGTTAATGCACAAAAGTTGGAATTAATTCTCCCAATTATCTCCCAATAGTAATGCATCAACATCTATTTTATTATTTGAATAATTAAACGGCCATACAGACATTATAAACTAGTTTCTGCCTGCGACTTCGTCCGCGTGAAATTTCGCCCCCTATCAATTGCGTCGCATCTCATCATCACCTGCGCAAATAATTCTTTTTCGGTTAGCGTTCTTTTTGTTTGTTTTCTTTTTTCACGGCTCCTAAGGGTCATAGTATGATTTAACAACAATGTTTTAAATCTTTTGCATGCCTACATGGTAAAGTATGACTGAACTCATTTATTCTTTGTCATCATTTGCTATTACCCATCCTCCATCTGCCTAGCCTTTTCCCAACTAAGTTGGGGTCGAATTCTAGTCTAACCAGATGCAGCTGAGTACCAGTATTTTACTGCTTAACTGAACGATCGACCCGTGCGGCTGTTGTAACTTTGCCACAAGCCCTTGCCCATATTTGCAAATAAAATTATCTTTATTTTATCACCAGACTATAACCTCCTTCAAGAATCTATCGTTCAAATGCAACAATAAATTTTCAAATCTGACAAGTAGTTCCAGAGATTACCCCGTACATACCTACATACTCACAAACAAATAATATCTCTTTACAATATTGGTTTGGATTTGAAGTAAATTATTTTGATGTTTCTGTTGAATTCCATATTATGTGACTCACATGTAGGTACGTATTATATTATACCGGTGTCTGTGACCTTGACTCTGGGTATAGCAATTTTATCAGCACATGCTGTGCTTAAAAACACTATGAACAAGGTTATTGTAAATTATTTTATGTTATCCTCTTCGAATTATAGCTAGAATGACATGCAAAAACTTACAATTACCAACACATATTATAATAATCTATACTAATATTACAATAACATTTGTTTGTATCTGGGGGGGTAACCTCTCGAAGGGGTTGAATTTAAAAAATCTTTTTTCTGTTGATAGGCTAAAGGCTATTGAGGAAGGTTAAAGGTTAACATCACGCTACGACTGTTAGGAGCAAAATAAAATAAAGTCGGACAGAAAGCGAAATAATGACGACGTATATAATAGCACAGGCGAGTGATGGCAAGTGACTCGCTGGGTTGGGGTTCGAAACTTCACACGGACAATGTCACGGGCAGAAACTAATAATCTACATCTATCGACACTATTATAAAGTGGTAAAGTTTTAGTTTGTGAGTTTGTTTGTAGGAAGTAATCTTTAGAACTACCAGTTGGTCTTTTTTGTATTTGATAGTCCATTTCCAGCAGGCGTAGCATGACTAATTCTATCTCTATTCTACCAAGAATAGACGAAGTTATTTTTATTAAATTCGACATGTCTTCGGCCTGAGCACGGGGCGACCCATAGATTCGGGTTTCTATGAAGACAAAGACAGTTATTCTTTCCATGGGAAGAGACTGGTAACTAATGTTTGTCGACTGAAGAATAGAAATATTTCCTCTCTTCAGTTTTAACATCGCCGTGCCATTTTATCTATTCTTCCGTCGACAAAACTCGTGTCTATGGCGGTCATGCTACATGTGCAGAGGAAGGTATAAGTAGTTTAACATCACACTACGACCGTTAAGAGCCGAACAAAATGAAAAGTCGGAAAGGACGCTAAGTGTAAAACAAGTAAGCGCGGCTTAGCGATGGGATAGGACACGACGACGGGTCAGGGGCCAAATATTCACGCAAACGAAGTCGCGGACATAAGCTAGTACTCATAATATAAATAGTTTGTAAGTTTTTATGTTAAGGGAAATCTTTGGAACTTCTGATCTGATTCGATCCGTGCAGCTGTCATTACTCATTAGTTAGCCGCAAGCTTCTCTATTGAGCTAATTAGCAATGGTTAAAATAAGAGCAATGAGAATCCATCGATGACATTCAACTGCGATAGTCACGGTAAGCCATCGGTGACCTTGTTTGCATTGGGTTAAGATTTAAAGTCGATTGTTCACACAGACTTGAGATAAGAATACCGCTTTAACACACTGGGAAATGCCAACAAAAAAAAATACAAAAATGTTAAAGGAAAGCATATTTATTTTTTATCATCAAACTTTGCCGGTAGCTTGTAGGGTCCTCTAGTTTTAATATATTCTTTGACTCCTGGCAAGTTCCTGATCTTTTCGACTGTGGCTCCTACTACAGGATATTGTTTCTCTAGTTCAATTTTCAGGAACAAATTGCTTGCTTCAACGACACCGGTCAGCACGAACTCTCCCCATGACAGCTGGGATAAAGTATGAACAAAGCATTAGTACTATAAGACCACGCCTGTTCACACCGGCTCTCATTTTTTTATGTTTGATGTTGCATCACTACATAGTATGAATCAAAGTCGCTTCCCTCTGTCTGTCCCTATGTATGCATAGATCTTTAAAACTACGCAACAGTTTTTGATGCAGTTTTTTTAATAGATAGAGTAATTCAAGAGGAATGTTTATACGTATAACACGTGGGTGAAGCCGCTCGCAAAAGCTAGTACTTAATATTAATAATCGCCACACTTGGCAGGCGGGTTGGCGATCGCAGTATGATAGTAAAATGCATAGAGAACGCTGCTGCCCATTCTCTAGTAACTCCTTTAGTCGTCTCTTGGTGGTAAATGAAATGGTGCTATTATTTACGTCCGGACCACACGGAATAAGCTTGGTTACTTTGATAATATTCCGGACTCTAAGCTATCTATAGGTAATACGGGTTGGTGTCTGCTACTCCACGACAAGGCGCGTATTTTGCGTCAGACCAAGCTATCTTTATAACGTTTACCGTTGTAAATATATTTAGCAGTATCTCCAACATGCAAACAGGAAAATCGCTATTCCATTCGAGTTACATAATGCGATCTAGGGTTTAATAAAAGTGTAAGTCATAATTATTCCGATCTAAAATGGCACTTTCCGTCCTGTTAAGCGCAATTTCAATGGATTAATCATGGCTATAAGACGTCAGAATATGGCCTCATCGCCCCCAATGCGTAATACACAGACACTTGCAATGGTAGTGCCTTCCAATTTGACAATTCAACAATAAAACAAAATTTGCCGAGCAGACCATCTAATATTAAGACCATCTTATTATCAAGCTAATATTATAAATGTGAAAGTTTGTGAGTATGGATGTTTGTTACTTTTTCACGCAAAAACTACTGAACAGATTTAGATGAAATTTGGCACACAGATAGATTATAACTTGGATTAACACATAGAGTACTTTTTATCCTGGTAGTACGTTCCTCCGGGATAATTTCCGACCTCCACGCGGGCGAAGCCGCTGGCAAAAGCTAGTATTATATATCTGAAAGTTTATGCGTATGGATGTTTGTTACTCTTTCACGCAAAAAAACTGATAGAATTTAGATGTAGAATACTTTTTTATCTCAGTAGTGCGTTCCCGCGAAATAATTTCCGACCTCCACACGGGCGAAGCCGCTGGCAAAAACTAGTTTCATCTTAATGAATTTTGAATTTCCTTGAATTCCTTCGAACTATAATTGCAGACGCAATTGGAAGGCTGATCTAAAATGGTTCAATCAAGTTACCTTTCCATTAAAATAACCGCCATTTTCGCTTAAATGTTTACTGAATCTGGAGAAGTAGTATTCGATGGTTTCGTCAAACAATACTTTCTTCAATTCTTCCTTCTTTACTGGGTCTTTTTCAAGGAAATATGTAGTCACATCTGGAAACAAAAAAGCACAGTGTTACAGAATGTTCTACACATCAAGTAAATCAAGAAAGATTAACAATTCAACTTCAAATGTTATTTATTACTACTAATATTGTACAAGAACAGATTGGACGGTGACCACCAAACTAGACATGTATCTGTATGTTTAGGGTCCATTCTAAAGTCCATTTGTATTTTACCTCAGTTTTTTGTTATGACAGACTTTAAAAACACACAAAAATATTGACCGTATCTGGTGTCTCTTCCGTATTTTTTGTCACATTGAGTTTTTTGCTGGATAACGGTACCAAAATAATACAGTAAAAAAGGAATCAACTAGGTGTCTTTTTAGCCAGAGAAAACTGTAGTTTAGGGGGTCTCCCACTGAACATACCGTCTAGATAGATACTCACCAAAACGATCTACAAAAAAAAAACCAGACACTCTAACTAAACAATTAATTTCTCAGACTGTGCTTATAACTAATGGTGATTCATTTCGAGATACTTTTTTAAATTTAAACATATACAAATATCAAGTGTATCGGGTTATCTTTATAATCATACAAAAGACCCATTCTTTAAATTTATTTTTAAAGATTCTTTCTTTCAAATGTTTATCATAACTGCGGTTTACATGGTCCACTCTGAAGTTCGAATCCGTTATCGCCATGATAACGGACTATTTGCTTAGTAAAATTTAAGCCCGTAATCTCCTGGATATTTGGTACCAACAAGGCGACACTACATGTCATAATATAGTCCATGAAATCATGGCTTTATTGCGAGAACAATATGGTCCACATTTAATTTTTTCGCTTCGGACCGGCGAATTAGCCGCGTAGATGGTGTAATATCACATCTCTAGACATATTCCTTTGGATTTTTGTTAAGTCCAAAGTCTGCATGGATACGATTAAAGAATTGAAAACCAACATACCTAGCGTTATTCGCCATATACCGCTCAAATGCGTACTCATCATAGATAATTCGAACTTCAAAATAGCCCATGTTAACCGGAGATACGGCAAAAATTTGTAAAGAAATTATCATAAAATAATAAATTTTCTACCGTAAAGATAACCAGGAAAAATTATACTTTTGTTATTTTTCTTATTTTGAAAAAGGTCCTAATGATTCATCCGTTAGTTTCTTCTGAGTACATTCTGAGAAATAAAGGGTTTATCAAATTGACATATGTAATTCCCATGTCTAAGATAGCGATTTCATAATAAGACAACTGTCATAGAATAACAGGTAGTAGATTTGAATATGTATACGCACAGTATAAGTTGGCAGTTAATTTAATAAACCACAAATTCCTCTGACTTGGTCTACTCACTTTTCCAGTAATCGAATAAGGTGTACACCGCAGACTCCACAATGGCGTGCTTCCACGGATCAGCTGGTATCAGGTCAGTGTCTCTTGACACGTACTTGGCAATGGCCAGAGTCTGGGTCAATACACGACCATCTTCTTCGTAAATGGGGAACTGACCGTATGGGAGACCTGGGAACAAATAATAATACTTAAAATCCCATTTTATTTTAGTACATGCCACGCCCAACTGCGCGTGCTCTGAATATGTTTACACTTTGGGTTAAAACTATTTACACAATTATTATTAAAACTATTTGCACTTCTAGAAAAAAATATATTTTAGAGTGTTAAATTATAATTGTTATGGGAAATAAAGATATTACCTTAAACCTAAAAAATAATTATCATACACCTACGTAGTATGTATAATTGTATAATGATGTTAAGGTCTATATCAGGTCGTTTTACATTTCGAAGTAAAACGGGTTGGGTCCTCCCAAGTAACATACGAAAGTGGCAGGAAGATTATAAAGATAGTAATAGAATGATTGCATGAGCAATTTTCTCCAGCTGTAACGCTAAGGATTGCAAATTTGATTTCTACCGACAGCTAATATTCTTGACTAGCTTCAGTTATTAGTAGTTTTTGTTGGTTCTAGCTCTTCGCTGAAACGGCCGGAGCAATTAGAAAGGGACTTTCACTTCCAGATAGACAATGTTATAAGGATTACTTTTTGTCCCAGTAGGACGCTCTCACTAGAATGTTATTTTCAACATCCATATGAACAAAGCCGCAGGCGGCAGCTAGTCCTCAAAAAATACATTACGTTGTTAGGATGGAGTATGGAGTCATCCATGGAAGTCATAAATAATTCATAACAGGCTGCCTTCCTGCATGCCTTTTTTAATGGAACTACCAACACTAGATACCACTGGCTATTTGATACCATAACAACAACTCAAGCGCTGATCACTGTCGAAACACAATGATCTATTGTTATACGATACTCTGGGCCTGCGTTGTATTGTGCAGTAATATTGTACAGTCGACCGCGCGTCTGCGGTAATACTTTAACCTTGAGCTAGCTTAGCGAAGTGGCAGTTCAATGGGAAGAGACGGCCAACATATCTATACTATACATCGATCGTTCTTTATTAGTGATCGATGATACTTTAATATTATAAAGCTGAAGAGTTTGTTTGTTTGGTTGAACGCGGTAATCTTCGAAATTAGGCAGGTAATTCGATGCGACGGGAAGGGTCAGGGGAGCAAAAATTTGACGCGGACGAAGTCGCGGGCAAAAGCTAGTTTTTTATATAACGATTATAAAGAAACAAGATGATAGGAACAGAGTAATACGTTATTAACAATATATCATCATCTGCCTAGCATTTTCCCAACTTTGTTGGTCGGCTTCCTTAAGCAGCTGACCTCCACAACCCAACAAGTTACTGGGTAATACGATATACCCCTATATTTAAAAAAAATATACATATGTACCTACCTATAGGGGAAACTATAACTTCGGCACATCATTTTAGACAAGAAAGAAAGGTGCAATACCTATGCGCTCAAAATATATGGAACAGCAATTCTTTTTTTAAATAACCAATGAAAATTTTCAACGCCAGGGAGTTCAAAATCATGTAGGTACGGAATACTTTTGAACCTATTGCCGTGAAAAGCACAAGAGTATGACATAATTTCAACTCAATCAAAAAAATCGAACAATTTATTACAACATTCCACGGTCCGAATTTAAAACTAGATACAAATAAAACCGTTTAAAAATAGCACTTCTACTCACTTTCTTTAATTTTTAGGTCCGGCCAAGTGTCGATATCGTGTCTAAAATCTTCAAAATCCTGTTTGGTATAGTGTAGAATATATCTGATTGGCTCAGCCAAGCCGCCGATGTTAAAATATTGAAGTTTTTTCGGCATAATGAACTTTGAGACCGGTGTACGGCTATCTACCACGGATACAAGCTGTGAACTGAATTCCTGCTCCTCACACTATCATTATATAGATGATTACATAACAACCATGACACAGCGGTTTGTGAACAACTTTTTGTGTGTATGTTCCATCATGTTCAATAATTGTGTGGAGCTATATTCTTCTCAACAATAAGTGTCCTTGTAACACAGTTTTATAAGAATATGCATCATTCATTTGATATCTCATCCGCTGATAAAACGAAAAGTCGTCTTTAAGTGTATCAACGTTAATAGCTTCTTTATCGATATAAAATTTACTGACTATACATGGGGTTTTTAATTAATTATCATCAAAATAAAAAAACCTGTTAATAACGGCTAAGAATGTGATGCCAAATAACCTTGAATTTATTTTTCTATGGAGAATTAACGATATTCGGACAGACGAGTGACTCATGTTGAGTTTGTATTTATAGAAACATACATGTGTAGATCATTCTAGGTAAACAGTCTCGCGTCTACATTTCTGATACCAAATATATTTACTCGACTTCCCGAAAGTAAAGTCAGGAATATGTTTATTATCCGTATCCATGTATTTTTGTAAGTGGGATTCTTTATTCTATCACTGCAATCTAACGGCTAAATGGAGGTGTCCCTCATCTGGGTTGCAAAGTATCAAAATGGCGGATTTTAAAATTAGGGAAATATTAAGTAATGTCGTTAAAATTGAATAAATAGGTACCTAAGACCATGTGGGGTATCAAAATAAAGGGTTTGAGAAGACATTTACAAAATATGTATAACACACAAAAATAAAAAAGCTATGTTCTCGGATTTTGGTGCTATAAGTATTTGGCTCACAAAAGGCAGAAAAATATGGAAAAGCCGCTGAACTGATTTCGATAAAATATTAAGTTTATCATAGTTTTTAATCTAAGACATCATGTTGTAATGTCATAAGAACTACACCGTTACTTAATGGTACAGACGCCAGCAAATCAAGCTAACCGAAACTGTCAAACTTTCCCAATCAACTTTGAACCTTATACTTCAGCGATAAAGTTGAAAATCTATTAAATCAATTTGACAGATTGTAGTAGCGTGAAGTGCTGGCGTCTGTACCTACCTACCACAACATTCCTCAGTTAGGAATGTACACTAGATAAAACAAGTTACACAGATAATTGTTCTAAGTGTTTGTTTTGTTTTTGTATTCCGATAACACACCCTCAGTGGTGTATTTATACTGTTGATTACTGATATAGCGGAAACAATTGAATAACAAGATATAAACAACGTAATCAGCGTATAGCGTTCCCACTGCTAAAACACATGCCTCGTCACTGAAGGAGAGGAAATGGGCCATAATCCACCACAACTCACGTGGACGATGTCACATATCGTCAATTTTTTTGTTCTAAGATATGCCGAGTACTTCACGATGTGTTCTTTCACCGTTTGAGAGCTGTGATTATTAAATTAATTACACCAAGTAAGCACTTTCTTTCATCGCCATTCGGCTGCGATTATCCCTATTTGCACAAAGTAAGCAAGTTGTGTAATTTATTTAATCACCACTGCTCTCTCATTACGATTCTCTACTGAAACTTAATGAAACCCATTTGTTGAAAGACTGATCACTGGTTATGAAAACTGGATCACTTAGGAGAAGAACGTGAGAGAAAGATCATGGTCCAAAGGCAGTCAAGTTTTACAAATTCCTTCATTGTTTTGCAGTTCACTATGAGCTTTACCGCCAGGTAAAACCATCGATTTGAGTTTCTACTGCCAATAGCTGATGAGACTCAAGCAAGAAGATGAAAAACAAATGGCCTGAATTGACTAACGGATAGGGTGTGGTCTTTCATCATGATAACTCCAGACCACATACATCTTTAGCCACTCAGGAAAAATTGAGAGAGATTGGTTGGCAAGGATTAATGCATCCACCATATGGCCCTGAACTTGCACCCTCGGATTTCCACCTGTTTCGATATCTTATTAATTCTTTGAGTTGTGTTAGGTTTTTATCAAAAGAGGGCTGCTCAAGTCCATGCAAACGCGTATGTTTTTATAATTTTTGTTATTTTAATATTTAAAAATATAATTTATATGTTTGTACAATGAAATAAAAGAATATAAAAAATAATATGGTATTAATATTGAAAATAATGAAAATAAAGTATTTTTACGCATAATTAAAAAAAAAATTAGCATTCGTCACTTCTTCTCTGTATAAACTATATGTGTGCGAAATTTCTTACTCCTCCGTCCACCCAATTTTCGTAAAAAGGGTTCCAAAATTTTCGCTTCACGTAATAATATATAGATTTACAACATGAAACTAAAAATAACGAATTAATCTTCTAGAGGTCTATAAATAAAATATATGATGGTGTTTAAGAGATTAATAAACTTCAATTTCGTTTCACCGATTACTATACATTTATTTGGTAAATGAGAATTACAATATTTTACATAGACTTCGTCCATTACTAATACTAGTTATGAGTATTTTTTTCACCTTATTTTACAAGTCATTTATATTTCCTTCAAGGTCAATTTCGTATGGCAATGTGTATGATAAATGTCTAAATTACTTGACTTATACATACATATTTTAGTAATTACGTGTGACTGCGTTTAGAAAACCAAAACCGATATTATTGCCGATATTTTGTAACTATGTCTAGATTATACCTTTTTATTTGGGTGTTTTACCCGAGTGCAGAGGGCAATGTGTTTATCAGCCTATTAACTCCTATGTATATTTGTTCTTTTATTAATTTTATTTTTCATTACAGTTATTTTGGGGTTAGGGGTAATTCAGAGATGGAGTACACAAATAATTTGCTAAACAGTCTTCATAAGATTATAGAAGTACGTTTAGTGTTATTCAAAACAGAGTAAAACACCATTGTTTTGATCATCCATAAAATCTTGTAGGAATGAAAAATTATAAATAGCCAATATGTTTTCAGAAAGCACTCTTGTAGACCTTTGATTAGATATCGAGAAGCAGTGGTGGCTCAGTGGCAACGGCTACTACTTACAAGTTCGAACCCGAGCAGGCGTTTTACTCTGTGTAAATCATTTCAATACTCACGATGATTTCCTTCACAGTTTTGAGAGCAGTGGGCTCTCAAAACTGTGAAGGAAAACATCGTGAGTAAACCGGCATGTCTTAGACCCAAAAAATCGAAGACATGTGACATCTACCAACCCGCACTGGGCCCTCGTGGTGGATTATGTCCCAGTCTCTCTCACCGAGAGGAGGCCTGTGTCCCAGCAGTGGGGACGTTATAGGCTGCTAATGATTAGGTATCAAACACGGTACATATAGGGTTCGAAACAGCTAGGCCCGGCTTCAGGGCACGTGCCTGACAAGAATGGCTTCATGAAGGTAGAGAGGAAGAACAGGAAGAAGCTTCGTAGTCGGAACCAGTGTGGGACCGCGCTAGCAGGACTCAATATGCTGCTGCGTCCAGCTACACTAACGACGCAGGTCTGTGTCCCGTCTACATTACACCACGAAGGTTGAGGAGATCATGGAGTTTGTACGTGTTAAGTCCAACTGGACCTTGAGGGTCGATAAGTTGGAACCGTGCCACAACACGAACTTCAAGTCATTCGTGGTCCAAGTTCCAACTCATCAAATCGAGACCTTCCTCATGGAAGAGTTTTGGCCGAAGGGTGTCGTGTATCGGCGATTCCGCGGAAGGCTACGCGATACTACGCAGCGCAACACGTCGCCGTCACTTCGTGTACAATAATTATGTTTACGTGGTTTTTTTGTATGTATGATACTCTGTATGGTATTATGATTTGGGTCTTTGTAGCCCGAAATAAACTGATTTGATTGATTGATTGATACATGAAATTAAAATTTATATTTTCAATAAAACTTCACGTCTGCTATAAATGATAAATGATTTTATTTCTGTAAGTAGGTTTGTACAAACACTTTTACATGCCAATGATATTTTTTTAAACTAGTTTGGCGTTTGACACAGACTGTTTAAATCATTACCTTTCTTTGGGCTGCTGTCAAGTAAAACCTCACCTTTTTTACAATTCTAATGCTACTCCATTCATTCGTTGTGCTCTTGCATTTGAAGTGACAGTACTTGACATATAGATATATTGTTGACATACTTTTTTTTTTTTTTTTTTTTTTTCAGGATGGGAAATCATCAAATGACTTCTCCCGCTCTGGGCGGAGCGGGAGGGCGTGTCAGACTTTTACTGACTAAAACCCACCCGTGTTCCATCAGTTGCCCATGTGCCAGGGTCACGGTATCTCTTTCGAACAATCACGCGACCCCGGCAGGTTGACATACTTCAAACCTAAAAACAAATTAAATATTTTATTTTATTTCTAAATGAATGATTATTATAAGTTTTTGGGATAAAACAGACGTTCTTCTCTAGAAAATAAGGTGTTTACTCAATATTACTTTACAAAAGGAGAAAAGATTGTTGCTGTAATGCTTTAGTGAAGGTGGTGAATTCGATTCACTGTTATGATCATCTTATTGGTATTTCATTCTTGCAAAATGAATAAATTAATTGCCCTGTGCAGGCACTCCTAACCTTGAAGGTACTGTTCAGTTTTGGTTTATGGTTCTTCCCATTTTCATACATAATTTATGTCGTCTCTAAATGGTAATAGAAAAAGAATTTTATATCGTTCACAGTCACAAAAAAAGACAAATATACAGTCGAAATACAAAGTTATTTGGAAAGCCAACACTTATTATATTAAATGATTACAGCAAAATGCTTAACTACTACCTTTTTCTGTGAACACAAATATTTCAAAAACGTAATTTTGATCGCATCGATTTGTAAAAAAGTGACATAGGTTCGACGTCGATGAGCCCTACTGGGCGACTGATTTATGAACGAACGAGAGTGATGACACTACTTATGATAGGCAAAAGAAGAGATGGCGATAATGTGTGTGCTCTTGGAATAAAATAACGTATGTGCCAAAACGAATCGCCGTTTTTTATGAATGAAAAATATTCTTAAAACGAAAACTGTTTTACAAAAACTTAGATACAATTATAATCAATGTTTTAAAGTAAACTATGTTTAATAATTCATACGCATCGCGCCTTGAGGCTAAAAAAATCATAATCATAGATTGAACTTTGCGATTTTTTTGTATCGAGAAAATTTCATTGTATCGTGTTTTCCTTTTACAGGATACTAGATCATATAGTCAAAAAACATACACTAAAAGATTAAGTATGGATGCCATACGGTAAGAAAGGTACGCTAAAAAGAAAAAGCACGTTTATCACGCTACGTCACCTTAAGAAAGCACTTTTACTCACTTGCTTTTATTTCCTGGTCAGGCCAAGTAGCAATATCATGTCTGTAATCTTCAAATTCCTGCTTAGTGTAGTGTAGAATATATCTGATTGGTTCAGCCAAGCCATTGAAGTCAAAATATTGAAGTTTTTTCGGCATTTTGAATTAAAAACTGCAAGACACCTATCTAGAGCTGATACAAGTTGTGCACTGAATTCCTGTTCCTATAGCTTTATCGTTATATATTCGAATGATTATCAAACAATGAGACAGCGTTTTCTGAACCAGATTTTGTATGTTTCCATATTGTTTTATCAATTAAGAGGACTATGTGTTCGGATAAGATGAAAATACACATTGTTATCTGATACAACGAGCAATTTTATTGGCCCCACATGGATTTCTCATGTTTCGAATGATTATACTGTGTAACTATGCATGATATACTAACGAACGGGACTGAACTGACTAGCTTGACGTAGTGATGGCAGATCGAGCTGAGCCCTCATATAATGGTTCAAGACGAGATACGGTAGGAGCGTTGGTAGCTCAACAACTCAACAACTCACAGATCAGGGAAGTATGGCTAAAAAGGGAGGTATCTTATGCGCAGCAGTGGGTGAAACAAGACTGCTAAGGATGATTATGATGTTCTTCTTCTTAGTGTCGCTGGCACGTAGAATAAGGCAGTTATCAAATTTTGTTGGCTCAAAATTTCGTCACTTCCACGGCGTCATTGCCAACAGCGCAAAGGTCACCTTGACTGCATATTTTGGGGAAAAATGGGCAAAATAGGAGGTGGAACATAGTTTTGTGCCACAGCTCCATATCCATACCCTCCCGCTCCGTTCAACTTACACGTTCCAACTTGAACTCAGAGACAGTTCAGGGACTTCCACTTTGACCACGGCAGGTGCTCACTGCTCAGGAAGATGCTCGTTTGGTGGCAGGTAGAGAGTTGGTGGGGAAGATATTCTGCCTTATTTTGCAACGGGCGTCGATCGGATTACCTGGTAGCGACAATGTCAATTTCTAGAAGTTGTGTCTATTTTTAGCCGTTGTAGTTAGGCGCCAAATAAAGTAATAGGTTAGGGTAGTAATTTGTTATCACAATCAATTATTGTTTCATCGTGCTTTGTATGTTGTGTTGCGTCTTTTGTGTGCATCAAATAAACGTTCTATCTATCTATTATGATGATGGTATACAAACACGTTACCTCACCCAGATTAGGTTTATCTGGGTGAGGTAACTGTTTTATATCTTCAGTTCTGTCGACATTTTATACCTGCAAAAGGGGAAAGGAATTACAATTATAAATATAATGTAGACGTCTCCAATTCAATTATTTTAATATCTCAACTATATTCTCTGACTGGCATGTTAGTCTAGTGGTTAGTGACCCTGACTGCTAAGACTGAGGTCGTGGGTTCGATTCCCACCCAGGACAAATCTTTGTGTGATGAGCACGATCATTTGTTCTGTGTCTGGGTGTAATGTTATCTATAATATGTATGTATTTAGAAATATATAAGTATGTTTATCAGTTATCTGGTTGCCATAGTACAGGCTCTGCCTAGTTTGGGATCAGATAACGGGGTGTTGATTGTCCTAAGATAAAAAAAAATAATATTTATATTGATATAGATCTTTTTTTTTTTATTATAAAGAAAAAAGATATTTGTTTGTTACACTTTCACGCTTAAACTTCGGATTTTGATGAAACTTGAATTAAACATAATTATGATAATTTTCATTCCGCTATTACTTCGAAATCGAGACTTATACAGGTGAAACCGCGAAGCACAGTTAGTCTACTCCAATATTATAAAAGAAGAAAAGTTTATTTTGTGAGTTGGTAGGAAGTAAGCTCTGGAACTACCAATTGGATTGAAAAATGAAGGTTATTGGTTATTTAACATAACGCTACGACCCTTAGCAGCCGAGAAAAATGAAAAAAAAAATGACAGAAATAAAGCTAAGTGCAAACGAATTAGAGGCGCAGGCGGCCGATGCAATATGACGCGATGGGTCGGGGGCCAAAATTTCACGCCACCGAAATAGCGGACCGACTTCAATGTTTTATGTAAAGAGTCTCAACCAATAATTAGCTCGTATCCACACACTGATCACGATATAGCAAAACATCTGTTTTCCAGACAGTTGAAATGGCCTTGAGAGCCACGCATACCCAAAACCGACTTATAATAATAGCCGCGGGCAAAACCTAGCTTTTGCCCACGGCTTCGCTCACGTTAAATTCGGGGTAACACGGTTCCCTTTTCCTGATTTACAACACAGAAGAGAACTCGGAACAGAATGTTATTTTAATACGCTACTGTAGACGATATTATATGTCCTTCCATTTGGGGATAGAATGTAAAGATTCTGGGCATTGGACACACGCAAACATGCTACATACAATTGTCAATGGGAAAAGCACGGCTTTTTTAAGTTCACGCAGCCACCTAAAAAAGAAAAAAAAAAAGTAGCCTATGTCACTCTCCATCCCTTCAACTATCTCCACTTAAAAAAATCACGTCAAATCGTCGCTCCGTTTTGCCGTGAAAGACGGACTAACAGACACACACACTTTCACATTTATAATATTATAAGTATGGAAGTATGGATACCTAGCATATAAATATGCGTAGTATTCATTTGTATTTTGTTCGCATAGCTACATAAAACTAGCATATGTTAATGCTACTTATCTATACTTAATCGATACTTATAATATTATAAAGCTGAAGAGTTTGTTTGTTTGAACGCGCTAATCTCAGGAACTACTGGTCCGAATTGAAAAAATCTTTTTGTGTTGGGTAACCTATTTATCGTGGAAGGCTATAGGTTATTTAACATCACGCTACAACTAAGAGGAGCGGAGCAGTAATGAAAAATGTTGCAAAAACGGGGAAAATCGGACGGGTAGGCGATTCGACGCGACGAGAAGGGTCGGGGGAACAAGAAATTTAACGCGGACGAAGTCGCGAGCAGAAGGTAGTTAGTCATACAATGATGAGGAATATAATTAAGATTTTGTCTGATAGCTGTCATCAATATGCAGTTTGCTTTGTAATGAAAAAATGTTGTCTGTTCCTTCTCAGGACAAGAATATCATAAATGCTTGCATACCATTGGAACAAATACTTATAAATCAGAATCAAATATTTTTACTTTACATAAACCTTCATGGGCACTTGTTTCGTAAGTGCCCATGTAGTTTGTGTATGCTACATATGCGCATGGTTCCAATTTGTTGATTCCTATGGAGAAGAGCCGTCCAAAACTGCACCGGCATACATTTTTAAATAATTGAATGTTAGTGCTTTCAAATTAGTGTTAATAGATATGAGAGGACACTGATTTGAATAATAGGTACGTACTAATTATAATTGTTCAGATTTTGTGAGTATTTTTCGCTGGTCTACTGATCACAAGCGTTACTCCTAAACGTGAGGTTTTAGGTTCAAGTCTTAGGTCGGGCAAAACGATATTGGGTTTTACCATCTGGAATTTCTCAATAGCAGCCCAAACTAGTATTATACAGGATCAGTTTTTATCCAGTGCGCAAACTGTAAGCATGAATTCAGTATATCATTCTAGACCCCCCAGCGTAGAAAATGTTTGCGCCTGTTTGGGTTTGAACTCACGACCTACTTCTCGTATAAACCTATTTACAGAAATAAAGTCAGTACTCTAATTAAATAAAAAAATGTATCTCCAAAAATAATAAGCATAAGTTAGTTTTACATTAGTAAGTTTCAAAAATAACCAAAGCCATGGAAGTGCGGAGTCTCCTAACACAAGCGTTATCATGTTTAAAAGGAGGCTCCAATAAAAACTAATGTATACTAGTTTGTACTGAAATGAACATTTTGTATTTTTTTTTTTTTTTTGTATTTTGTGTTTGTATAGGAGAATTAACATATGGATAACATTTGTATAAGAAACATAAAGCCAATTACAGGTTCACATGAGTGAAAACAGAAAACAGTAGGAAAGATTTTTTTTTACTAGACAAACCTTCAATCACTCAATAGAAGACACAAACTAGGGGCTTAAAAAAAAATGGATTTATACAAACTAGAAAAAAAATCAAGCCATACCAAACTTTTAATTAACTATTTATCAGAAAAATGTTTAACACAAATATTTACGCACTGCATTTATTAATAAATAAATTGTTGCCGTCAAATTGTTATTGAAAAAACAATATTGATAAGAGAGCAGCCATTATTACTGAATCAACAATTTCTTCTTCGTCAGTACAGTATAACAAAGAGATATATTAATAAAATTAATAAAATAATTATAAAATGCAGTTAATTTGCAATTTAAAATTTATAACTCTTCATATAATTGCTATTGCTGTTGATAGATACATTGTCAGTGCAGTACCACCAAACAATCCTCGACAAATGAAAAACTTCTCAAAATTCTACTTTACCGTTGAAAAGTTAAATGCAGGAGGGGCCTACGTTTGGGTCCGCTACTAGAGTAAGACCTGTGAGCGAGTAACTTAAATATTAATCGATAGCACACATACCACCATATTGACCATTTTCGCTTTGTTGGCATTTTATTGTTAAAATATTAAGGAAAAAGGCACTGATATTTTTAAAAGAATCAACAATTTGAAACCGTGCAGCTTCTGACGTTTCATAAGTGCTCTTGTAGGTTTATGTGAAACTAGCTTCTGCCCGCGACTTCGTCCGCGTCAAATTTTTGCTCCCCTGACCCTTCCCGTCGCTTCGATTTGCCTGCTAGTTTTCGTCCATTTTTCGTTGCTGCTCGCTCCTTTTGAACTATAGTGAGTGTTCTGTCCCGTTTATTATCTGTGCGCCTAACGGAATGCGCGTGTAACGAAGTGACATCTAACTTGTCAATTTGACGTTGACACTTGACACTTCTTGTTGATTTGCCGCTAAAATGGGTCCGTCGCGTTTTGGAACCCCCGCGACGCTTTTGTTGAAATTAATCCTTTTAAATCGACCCGCTTGTGACAATTAGTCGTGATCCAGTTGCTTGATTGTTAATAACCCCTAATTTGACGTAATAATACGGGTTACGTTTGTTAAAACTGAAGTTCTTGTAAAGGGATGGCGGTCCAAATTGCGCGTGCGACCCTGTTGTAAAGTAATCCCTTAATCCCTGAGAACCGGTCGTTTTGTGGACAATCTGTCATGACCCGATGGTTAAGTGTGACGCTGTTGGGAACGAGTGATTTGAAGACCGCATGCTGTGATTGCCTCCAAGCCTTGTTGCGGCGGATTCTAACCTGAAGAATACTCGTAACGTCACGACACGATACATATACACTCACTTACATACAGAACTCCAGGTAACCCCAGAAGCAGTGCCCTTCAACCAGCAGGTAAGTGCTTTTGTTGTATTGTAGGTGAGTTGTTTGATTTGATTGTCTGCTCCGCGTACGGCGGACAGTACGCTTCCACTTCTTGTCTCCGGGACCCCACCATAATATCTTCCACTGCGCATTTGAAATCCTATGGTAGGGGTCTAGTCTAGCCTGGCAGCGAACATTTTGGTATTCAGAGCGCGGTTATAAGATATAACCAACAAATGGGTAATTTACAGTAGGCTAATTACTTGGCAGTCTCTATAAGGGAAGTAGTAATACGCTGTAAATATTTGATAACTATAATTAATTGTTATTTGAAATAATTTGTTGGAATTTATTGAGTCGAGTAACTCATATTGACGGGGTCAACCAGGTTTGCATATTCTAACAGAGTTGGTTAGATTGAGCTATGTTATAACCTCTTGTTGTTTGTGTCTGACCTCTGTTGAATGTCAGGAAGACATTGAAATATTGAGTTTGTACCATCAATATGGTTGTTTGTGAAAATTAATATTTGAAATTGGCATTTTTGAGTATTACCATTGTTTTAAATTGGAATAAAGGTTCATTATTGTTGTACCATTAACAAAGTGGTTTGTGAACTTAACATTTGGAATTGGATTTGAATTTGAATTTTGAATTGAATGTGAAATATAATTTTTTGAACGTTGATATTGGTTTTGGATTAAAATAAAAGTTTATTGTTGAATTGAATTGAAACCAATATATTGTTATTTCTTGAGTTGCTGATTAGTCAGTTTGGTAGTTTGATTGTTTGCTTGTAGTTATTTTGTAATTGATTGTTTGAACTTTGTTACTTAATTACCTTTTGCTTGGTTTATTTTATTTGATTGTTTGCGTTGGCTTTCCTTGTTATTTATTGATTGAACTTTGTTATTTCATAATTTAATTGTTTTGTTTATTTGAATGATTTTGTTTGTGCAATGGCATAGAAATGGAAATATTGCAGTGCCGGACACCTGTCCAGGTCAAGCCGGAGACCTCGGTTGTTTCAGGTCCCGGACTATTGAGTAGATTGCCTGCTTTGGAACTGCCACACTTGACGGTCGCTGGGACCACTGGTACGGTTTCCAAAACCTGTTTGCAAGTTTGGTTGATGCACGCTCGGACCTCAGACAAAGTTGGCCTATTTGTTGTCTGTCCTGGAAGGAGAGGCCCGAGCCTTGGTACAGCATCTGTCGTTGACTGACTCAGCCTACCCTACCGCTTTGTACTTGACTTGTCTCGATAATATATTTAGTGATTGTGATGCCAAAAATAAGTTAGTTTTAAGTGACTTAACGTCTGACCACTGTGGATTATTAGCCAGCTTCCCTTTGCCACTACTTAAAAAGCCGCATAAAATAGAATGCAGGCCTTATACAGCTAGTCGTTGTAATAAATTTAAAAATAATATAGCTCATAGGATTACACCATCTATAGTAGAACGCGAGAATCCTAATGAAATCTATGAAGCCCTTTTTGATATTGTGCAAAAAGAATACGAATCTACTTTCAAGACCAAAACTATTGACATTAATAGCACTTCCGTTAGCTTCAACCAATGGGCTACTCCAGGAATTTATAAAAGTAGAGCAAGACTATACGAGTTATATGGTTTGAAAAAATACAGATTTGATACTCCTTTTCTAGAGTATGTCAGTAATTATTCAAAATTATTTAAAAAGATCTGCGCTTTAGCTAAATCAAAGTTTTTAAGCGATACCATAAAAAAATCCAATAATAAAATAAAAACCACTTGGAAAATTATTAATAATGAAACGGGTAAACCGGTTAAACAGGAAAAACAACTAGAGATTATGATTAACAACAAATTGGTTAATAAAGCAGCCGACATAGCTGAGGCATTTAATGAGTTTTTTGCCAACATACCTACAACTACGACCTGCTTCTTAAATTCGTCCCCGTCTAAAGCTGAAAACCTTTTGCATAGTAGTGTGCCCGGATGCGTATTTACAAAGGCTATACTATTTTAGTCACGAGCCAGACTCTAATGAATGAGCTTTTGTGTATGCATATTACTCAACAATACCTAGTCTATCTCAGTAAAAAAATTGACTCAAATAGACTAGCTTTTTGTTTTAATATTTTCAAAGAAAATGCACGGACAAAATCTAGTTCTATATAATACATATCACTCGAATAGCTAAGCTTTTGGCGAGATATTTTTAAATTTATACTCGCAACAAGTGTGTAGTGTTCTTTACCTAATAAAAGTACTTCTCGTTTGTTAATTCGTTTTATTTTTGTTTATCAAATACATAATAGAAATAACAGTTGCCATGTAACTATCAACCGTTGATTGATAATCAAATCAAATCAAATCGAAAAAATCAATCAATCAATCAAATCTATTTGATTAATATGTATTCAAAATTAATATGTATGTAACTGATTGCCACCTGCGCTAAGAAAGGTTGACGGAGCCCCGCTTTGCGGGGCTCCTATTTCTGGGTGGTTTAAAAAAAAATAACCACGAAGGCTATCCGAGTCGGGGTACTCTGAGACGGGGTATTAACCATGGGTGAGATTTCGTCCACGCGTGACTGAAATGGTACTAGATTTTGTCCGTGCATTTTCTTTGAAAATATCAAAACAAAAGCTAGTCTATTTGAGTCATTTTTTTTACTGAGATAGACTAGGTATTGTCGAGTAATATTCAGAAACAAAAGCTCACTGATTAGAGTTTGACTCGTGACTAAAATAGTATAGCCTTTGTAAATTTGCTGCCCGGATGTAGTCGCTTATTTAGTTTCGAACATGTAACGCCTCGTGATGTGATTAATATTTTTAACACACTCAAGTCAAAAAACACTGGTGATTACTGGGGCATCTCTGTTAAACTGTTAAGTAATATAATAGATATCGTAGCCCCCTATCTGGCTGTAACTTTTAATAAATGTGTTGATTTGGGATCTTTTCCTGACCTCATGAAGAGCAGTAAAGTCATACCATTATTTAAAACAGGTAATAAAAATAACGTTGGCAATTTTAGGCCCATTTCTATCTTACCTGCATTTAGTAAAATATTTGAAAAGTTAATACTCAAGCAGTTGCTAAGACATTTTAATTTAAATAGCCTCCTTCATAATGAGCAATATGGCTTTACAAAAGGTCGTTCGACAACAGATGCGGGTGTTGCTCTGCTGAAACATATTTTCAACGCATGGGAGAACTCGTAAAATGCTATCGGAGTTTTCTGTGATCTCTCCAAAGCTTTTGATTGCGTTCACCATGACACACTTTTGCGTAAACTACGTCATTACGGTGTTCAAAACGAAGCTCTCAGTGTCATAAGTTCTTATTTGCAAAATAGGCACCAATGTGTAGATGTCAATGGTGTAAAATCTTCCGGGCTACTAGTTCAGTTAGGTGTACCTCAAGGATCAATACTGGGTCCATTCTTATTCTTAGTGTATATTAATGACTTACCATTTTATTTAAAGAATATCTGTGACATTGTACTATTTGCTGATGATACCTCACTTATCTTTAAAGTAGACAGAAATAGACAAGATTTTGACGACGTAAATATTGCGCTCTCAATGGCTACGGAATGGTTTACCACAAATAACCTAGTTCTCAATGCTAAGAAAACGAAATGTATAAAGTTCGCCTTACCGAATGTTAGGAATCTGGGACCCAATGTCGTTTTAGATAATGAGGTGCTTGAAACTGTACACTCGGCGGTTTTTCTGGGCATAACAGTAGACGCCAAACTTCAATGGGGATCACATATATCAAGCCTAGCGGGAAGGCTCAGTTCGGCCGCCTACGCAGTAAGGAAAGTTAGACAGTATACGGACGTTGATACAGCTCGATTAGTCTATTTTAGTTATTTTCATAGCATAATGTCCTACGGCATTCTGCTGTGGGGCAAAGCCGCGGACATTCAAAATATTTTTGTTCTTCAAAAACGAGCTGTTCGAGCGATTTACCAACTAGGTGCTAGAGTTTCTCTGAGAGATTTGTTTAAAGATATTGGTATTCTTACGGTGGCATCACAATTCATCTTCGCCAACATCTTATATATTAGGCAAAATATACACCTGTACACTAAAAACAGTGATATTCATAATATTAATACTAGAAATAAGGACAAACTACGTGCTCCCTTTCACCGGCTTCATAAGGTTCATAATTCTTTTGTTGGTCTTGGTATTACCTTTTATAACAAGCTTCCCTCTGCTTTACTAGATTTGCAGTTTAATGAGTTTAAAGCTAAAGTAAAATCCAACCTTTGTTCAAAGGCATACTATTCTATCAACGACTACTTAAACGATAAGAATAGTTGGTCGCTGTGATTAAACTCAAGACAAACTCAAGACAATGTTTATGTTCTTTCAATCCAGAATTAGCTTTCCTACTGACAGTTTATATGGGTAGTTCATATAATTGTTTTTTATTTATTTTTTTATTTAACAGATTTTGTTAATTAATTTATTTATTTTTATTTTCTTTTAATTTCATTTATTGTGGACATAATCTACTCATTACAATGATTTTAAATGAGTTGTATTGCAACATGTAGTTAGCTAGCGACCTCGTCAGCTGTTCATAATATTCTTGCCTGACAAACCGGCAGCAAGTTCGTCATGCTCCCTTAGATGTCACTGCTTGCGGTAGCGTCGGGGGTCGGGTTACCACCTTCTCTCAAATATGGCGAGGGGGGTAATGGCTGACCTTTGCGTTATGCTCGTGAACGGGTACTGCTTGTGGTGACTGGTCGTCTTGCTGACCATGGTTTTTGTTATTGTTATTTGTATTAACTGTTATTTTATTCTACTCCGGAGGTGCTAGTTTAACTATTGTAACTTCAACTTAGCTATATGCATCAATGTATGTGTATGGATCTTTGGAGGCTTTATTTAGTTTTTAAGTTTTGTTTACGTTTTTGTTTTATTATTTCAGCTTGACTTTAGTATTCAATTTTTTTTTTTCTGTTGGTATATTGGCGTGTGCTAGCTGACATATGGCAAATAATGTATGTTTTGTTTTATAATATTAATTACTTACACAATATTGTATAGAATCAAGTTCTTCTAACTTAACAGACAGCTGTGCTGCTGGGGAGTTTGTTCCGCCACTTCTTCTTCCCAGCTACAGCACTAGGAAGTGTCGAAGGGTGGGCGTTTTGGGGGGACTGTCTTTTGTAACTTTGACGTTCAAAAAGTGCTGACTCTCAGCCTAGTTTGAATAAATGACTTTTGATTTTGATTTTGATTTTTGCTTTGGGACTACTCACCCAGCGGTACCAAAATAAACGTTGTTTGGCTGACGTTAATATTGAATTGATTTTGGGGTTACCGGTCATTACTAGTTTGTCAGCATTGCGTACTGACCTGTTGAACCCGTTGGTGGTAGCGACCAACGCTTTAAAACGATTGGACTTGCCGGTGGACCAATGGTCTTACCCTTTGGAGCATGTTGTGCTGCAACGGCTTCCTGCCGATTTGAGGGCTCATTTCGAGCAAAGGTATGGTGGGGATAGTGTCACAAATCTCCCCCCATTTGGTGACGTCGTCCAGTTTTTGGAGGATGAGTGTCGGTTTGTGGACAACTCTTGCGTTGCCACTGAGTCATGCCAGCCGTCTTCCTGGCCACGAGACCAGGGACGGACTAGGGCTCGCGGGCCTGTTGATGGTCGCCCCGCTGCTCGTTTTGCTGGCACCCTGAGTCGTCCTGGTTGTGAGTTTTGTAGGGACATGGGGCATGGCATGGCAACTTGCGCGGCCTTTTTGAAGTTGCACGTGAGTGCCCGCCGCCGAATTGCCAATGCACGCCGCATGTGCTTCTCTTGTTTGGGGGCTCACTTCCATCGGGACTGCCCCAACCCCCGCCCTTGTAGAATTTGTAGGGGGTCCCATTTGGACATTTTGTGCGCAAACGCGAACTACGCTGGCAGACCAGCCTCTGATGAAGGTTCGCGTACGGGGGGGTACCATGGAGTTGGTCACCGGGCTTCTGCCTCGCCGGTTCAGAACCGGGGAGAGGCCCGCAATTTTGAGGGCCGCACTCCACCCCCCGCTCAACTTGATCGGGAGCCGCGCGATCGCCATTTGGTCTCCCCGCGTAAAGGCGATTACGCACTTGTTGCTAGGCAGCGCTGGTCAGACCAGCACCGCCTTCCCTCCCCTCCATTGGTGGAACGTCCCCGGTTGGAGTCACGCCCCCCCCACCATTCGGGCATCCGGTGGGATATGCCCTTCCAGCGATGGCGCGTGGCTCGGGACACCGCGCGGACGAGGAGTTTGTCCTCCATCCTCGTCGGGAAAGACTTGAGCCTGGGTGCGGCGATCGGTCACCGCCCAGGCATTTTTAGGACATTGGCGCCTGCCCCGCTAAGGTACCCCTCAGATCGACACGGTTTTGTTGCCAACGGCATCGGTCAGGTCTGGGGGCCCACGGGGGACTCTGTTGTGGTCCGTGCCATTTTGGACATGGGAGCCCACGGTTGCCTTTTGTCTATTGTTTTGTTGTTTGTTTGTATTGTTTTGGGCAAAATTGTTTTCTTGAGCGCCTTTGGACTGCGGGACTTGGCTGGGACGAGCCAATTCGGGAAAACCTGTTGGAAGATTGGCTCCAATTTGTATCCGCACTCCCTGCAGTCAACGAGGTCGTGTTACCCCGCGCTATCCTCCCCCCTGGGAGCTACACTGCTACCCTTGTTTGTGATGCGTCTTCGCACGGTTATGCAGCTGTTGTTTGTCTGCGCACCGTCTGCGCAACAGGCCAGGTGAATTTGTCACTGGTCTTGGCCAAGAGCAAGGTGGCCCCCCTCCGGACGGCACTGACCACCCTGTGCGTTTATTGAACCACGTTGCTCACACTTTGGGTGGAACTGTGGACATTCGGGCTTCTTACGCCTGGACGGACAGTCAATTGTTTTGTGTTGGTTGAAGACGTCCGTCCACTCTTTGGAGGTCTTTGTTGCGAACCGAGTGTCCCAGATTCAAAAGTCTAAAACGCATTTGATTTGGAGGCACGTGCCTGGAGATTTGAACCCAGGCGCCGTGGCCTCACGTGGGTGCATGGCACCCCGCTTGTTTGCTTACGTATGGTGGGGACCAGACTGGCTGACTCATCCCGAGGATGATTGGCCTCGATCGTCAGTCTTGATGTCGGGTCCTTTGCCCGGGCTCAAGGTGCTCACTGTTGGAACGAAGGACCCTGATTTTTTGTTGAGTCGATAAAGCTCCCTCGACAAATTGTTGAATTGTTGGTGACTGATCGTCATATTAAGAACTCGCATGCCGGTTGCAATGCGCTGTTGGCCATTCTGCAGCGAGAGTTTTGGATATTGTCGGGAGCCGTTAGTAAGTTGAACCCCTTTTTGGACCATACGGGTCTTTTGTTGTTTGGTTGTTGACGGTTGAGGCACTCTAGCCTTCCTTATGGGGTCCGTCACCCCCTTTTGTTGCCTAAGGAGGGCCATTTGGTTAAATGGTTGTTATTGTTGTTTGGTTGTTTGTTGTTTGTTACTGTTTTGATCCGCCAGCCTGCCCCCATTGGGGGGGGGGGGTATTTTTGAGGCCGCGGTGAAAGCGGCACAGGGACTCTGGCGCAGATTGTTGGGAGACACCGTTCTCACCTTTAAGGAGTTAGCTTCGGTATTTTGCCGTTTTGAAGCTGTATTGAACTCGCGTCCATTGTGCCCGCTGTCTTCGGACCCGAACGACTTGGAGGCCCTAACCCCGGGCCATTTTTTGATTTGACAGCCACTTGTCGCCCTGCCGGAGTACCCTCTTGTCGATGTGAGCCAAAATCGGCTATCGCGGTTTCAGTTGGTGCAGCAGCTCGCTCAGAGTTTTTGGAAGCGTTGGAGCTTGGAGTATTTGCAAATCCTCCAGCAGCGCGTCAGGTGGACTGATAAAACGCAACCTTGTCGGGATTGCCAAGTGATTAGCGGACGGGAAGGCCCGTCCGGGGGGGGTAGATGTTCTGTCCCGTTTATTATCTGTGCGCCTAACGGAATGCGCGTGTAACGAAGTGACATCTAACTTGTCAATTTGACGTTGACACTTGACACTTCTTGTTGATTTGCCGCTAAAATAGGTCCGTCACGTTTTGGAACCCCCGCGACGCTTTTGTTGAAATTAATCCTTTTAAATCGATCCGCTTGTGACAATTAGTCGTGATCCAGTTGCTTGATTGTTAATAACCCCTAATTTGACGTAATAATATGGGTTACGTTTGTTAAAACTGAAGTTCTTGTAAAGGGATGGCGGTCCAAATTGCGCGTGCGACCCTGATGTAAAGTAATCCCTTAATCCCTGAGAACCGGTCGTTTTGTGGACAATCTGTCATGACCCGATGGTTAAGTGTGACGCTTTTGGGAACGAGTGATTTGAAGACCGCATGCTGTGATTGCCTCCAAGCCTTGTTGCGGCGGATTCTAACCTGAAGAATACTCGTAACGTCACAACACGATACATATACACTCACTTACATACAGAACTCCAGGTAACCCCAGAAGCAGTGCCCTTCAACCACCAGGTAAGTGCTTTTGTTGTATTGTAGGTGAGTTGTTTGATTTGATTGTCTGCTCCGCGTACGGCGGACAGTACGCTTCCACTTCTTGTCTCCTGGACCCCACCATAATATCTTCCACTGCGCATTTGAAATCCTATGGTAGGGGTCTAGTCTAGCCTGGCAGCGTACAGTGAGTCAACCTTAAAAGATAGACATATGCTCTCGCGGACTTTTTTTAGAACTTTTTAAAAGAAACAATTCCGTCATACATGATTTTTGCGTTACTTTAGCCGTTTACGCAGCGCACGCAACGGAAACTCTAAAAAGGAATAAATTTTCCCCGTTTTTGCAACATTTTTCATTACTGCTCCGCTCTTCTTAGTTGTAGCGTGATGTTATATAGCTTATAGCCTCCCCCGATAAATAGGCTACCCAACACAAAAATATTTTTTCAATTCGGACCAGTAGTTCCTGAGATTAGCGCGGTCAATCAAACAAACAAACAAACAAACCAGCTTTATAATATTATAGTATAGAAGATAAAATATTTTGGTTTGATTTAATTCGATAACCGAAATACAGGCTTTGCCTAGTTCGGTTGCAGTAGCTACATACATTTCATAGAAATGAATACTACCAAACTATTTTCTGTAAAAAGTTCTTAAGTTTTTTTGAGAAATAAATTTACTTTACTCACATATTCTTACCTCAAAAGATTAAGCGTTATTTTTATGCAAAAAAAAATTAATGAATGCATTGGAAATAAATAGTTAGAATTTTTTTTTTTTTTGTTAATTTTCTGCCATAATATTGGCAACCTGTAAAACAGACGTCATGTCCTAGAACCAAAAATTGAAACTTGTGACCTATACAACGCTGGACAATGTTGGCTTGAAAATCAGCAGAACCAAAACCGAAATAGGTTCTGCGATTGCGGCGTTCTCACTAGTTCCGGAGCATATGATGGGGAGCTTCTCCCGGTCTGCTCCAAGAGATGGCGAAGTAGATCGGACCGTTAAGCACAGAATTAACACAGGAAGAATTAAATGGCGGCAGTTCACAGGAACTATCTGCGATCCTACATTCACCTTAAACTTAAGAGGAAGATATAAGTATAAAACCATGGTCAGACCTGCTATCTTGTATGGGTCACAATTTATTTATTTATTTAACCATTTATGCACACATATAAATAGACAAATAGAAAGGAACAGAAAAATATGTACAAAGGTAATGCTTATTTCTATTGAAATCTCTTCCAGCATACCTGCAATAGGAGACAATATACAAAGAGATGTAGACAACGTGTGTAATAGTAGAAGAAAAATAATACTATAATGTGGGGTCACAAAAGGGATGGATGAAAGGCAATTGCATACAGCTGACATGAGTATGTTAAGAGGGATATTTGGTGTTACACGAATGGACAGAATAAGAAATTACTACATAGGAGGAAGTCTGAAAGTGGCACCAATAACTGAATAGTTGAGTGAAAATCGGTTCTCATGGTATGGTCACGTGAAACGGAGGAATATGGAAAATGTCGTGAGTAAAGTTTTAAGTGTGAATATCGATGGCTATAAGAGTAGACCAAAGGCCACAGAAACAATGGATGGACTCTGTGAATTATGATATGGATAGAAAATGGCTACTCAGTGAGATGACGACTAATCGATAAGTGTGGAAGAAAAATACATGTGATACGCCGACCCCAAATACATTAGGATAGGGTCAGTAGAATGATGAAGTGCTAGTAGTCTAGCACTTCATCATTCTACTGACGCTCATTTCAAAAAACGAAAACTTAAAATAAAAACAACAATCCCACCTTTTTTGTTGACTGTACAAGAACTGCAAAGATGGCCCTTTAATCACAAAAATGGAGGACAATATGTAAACAAAATAGTAATTTATCTTAAGAATTTACTGAGGTTAATCCAACTTTCAATACTTCTGCAAAGGTTAAATTGATAAAACAAAAGTATATAAACGGTTAATTTTCTTACTCGATATTAGTCTTTGTGGTCCAACGAAACTAACAAAATGGCTCCGGTATACCAGCTGAAGTTCTTCGATTTCATGGGAGTTGCTGAGCCCATTAGGTACTTGTTTGCCTATGGTGGTATCAGCTACAAGAACATAGTGATCAACAGGGAGACCGACTGGCCTATTTTGCAGAAATGTGAGTATTAAATATTTATTATTTTTTCTTAACTATTTAAATATAGTCAACCTTGTAATTGATTTATTTTACTTTTAACATGAAGTCCTAGTAATGTTAAACTTCATCAAGGGCCAAAACATACACACAAGACACGACATCGCATTGCGACACGACATCACAACGTGCCACCATGCGAAGTCGTGTCGGCGAAATCTACGACGTGCATCGTAAACATTCTTGATGCGATATGACATCGTGATACTACATCGCAACGTACCATGATGCGGCGTCACATCGTGTATGCGTTTTAGCAGTAATTCAGTTCCAGTTTGGCCTATTGAAAGCGATAGTTGGTAAAGTTAGCCTCGTAATTGCATAAATTAAATATCACTTGCACATCATTAAGCTACAAGAACAATTTTAGCTTTAAGCCATTATGACAAATAGATTCTCTTCGTACTTTGCAAAGCTACCAATCTAAGTGGTCGTGGGCTGGTCATGTTAGTGGAAGAACTTATGGCCTGTGTTGGAGACGAGACCTAACCATATATTGCCAATTAATTGCTTTGTATGTTCGAAAAAATTGTCTGCTCAACAAGCCATTCCTACTCCACCACAATTACCCCCTGGAGTGGAGACCGCGTATAATAACACCTAATAGAATCTTAAAATTATACACAGCATAATAATAAATATAGAGAGCTACATCATCATCTAGTCTTGAGGATACATTTTAAGAGACATGATCATTTCCATTGTTATAAATAAAAACTGATTAATTGAAGTAGGTTGAATCAGGTATTTATTGAATTACTGAATTTCTCTTACACCAAGACAAGAAGTCTTAATTTAGGTAATCATTCTCCATTGTTTCAATTTAAGGCCATTGATTGTAATTATAGTCACGCTAATGGCTTATAAATTAATAAATCTTCATGAAAAACGTTGTCACTTACCTGTTTCCATTCTTTATTTTTTTAAATCTCCGTATTTTTATATCTTCTGAGAGAGACCCGATTTCAAACGACATTTTAAGAGCACAGAATAAAGCCTTCTAAATAACTGCATTCAATTCGTTTTCAATCTTCGTAAGTACGATCATGTGTCCGAGCACCGGTGAGGGAAGTGAAGGCACGTGAGCATATTCATAAGAAATTGGCAGAATCATCTCAGCGCTGATTTGCTGGATTCGTTTTCTCCTCTACCTATCGTTATTTCTCCAGACAATTTTTAGTTTCGTTATACATATATATATTTATGTATGTATCTATGTATATATCTATGTATTTGTATGTATTATTTTCCGAATTATCTATCCCTGTGTTGCACCTGCCATGTTTTGTCTCTGTATCACCCTAAGGTTGACTGATAGAAAATGCCTCAGGCATTAAGTCCGCCTTTGTGCAGTATTTTTACTTGTGCATAAAATATTAATAAATAAATAAAATAAAAAATGTTCATTATTTTCAGCTGTTCCATTCGGCAAGCTGCCCGTTTTGGAAGTGGACCAGAAGGTGCTGTACCAGTCTGTGGCCATCAGTCGTTACCTCGGAAAACTGGTGGGACTACTTCCCTCTGATGACTTGGAAGCAGCTGAGCTTGATGCTATTGCATTGACCGTCTACGATTTGGGATCAAGTAAGTTTGGATTCCTTATTTATGCTTGTATAAAAATATGAGGACTGCTGAGATGACGACTAACAGAGAAAAATTAAATTAGAAGTCATGCTGCACCGATCCCTAATAAATTGTGTGATAAGGGCAATACATCTGCCAAGGTTGCGAGATTTGTTCGAAAAAGATACCGTGGCCCTGGCATATAGACAACTGAAGGAACACGGGTGTGACACGCGCTTCAGCTCCACCCAGAGCGGGAGAAGTCATTTGATGATTTCCCACACACAAAAAAAATATAGGGCAATACATTGGTGACGTCTTAATAACTACTTGATACACAAACAAGACACATGATGGTGTTATTGAAAAAAAATAAGCAATGCTGCAAACCGCACTCGCGCACCGAGGGTTTCGTAAACCATATGATGCAATAAAATTATTAAAAATATTTTTATTATATAATCTAACTAAAAATTTACGGTTTTCGCAATTTTTCCTTTATCTGTGCTATAAAACGTTGCTTCGTACCAAATTTCAAAATTCTAGATCGACTGGAAGTACCCGTTAGGTTTTGATTCCCTTAAGAGTTTTGAAAATTTGCGGCAAAAACGGCTATATCCTTTGATTGCGTTAGCTTAGAAGTTTGATTTTTTCACAGCTCTAAGGGACAGTAAACATGAGTATTTGATACAAATTTCAGCTTGATACCTCCACGCGTTCCTGAGAAAAAGGGTCTTGACAGACGGACGGACGGACAACAAAGTGATCCTATAAGGGTTCCGCTTTTTCCTTTTGAGGTGCCCTAAAAAATGATCTAAAATTATATTGTCCTTTACAGGGGTCCATGAATGGTATCACGAAGTAAACCAGGAGAAGAAGCAAAACTTGTGGAAAGAGTTAGATGAGCAGTGGTTCCCGAGATACCTCCGTGACTTCGAGGAGATCGTTCAGAAGAGGGGAAGCTACTTCGGTGGTCAGGTTTGTACTTTGAAAATTTGTTTGTTTGATTTCTTCAGTTACCAATTAGTCTCGCATACCAACAGTTTTTTTTTTTATTATATCTTAGAAAAAGTGACAAAAGTTTAAGACGCAAGTAAACTAGTCTACCTGTTTTTGCATACTTACATAATTATGTAGGTTCTACAGTTGTTTTACTCTGAATATGCTCATAATTCTATATAATAGAAGATTGTACATAACAATAAAAATCAGGGCTATACCACAGTATCCGTGAGCTTAGTAGTTAGAATACGCAATTATCTACAAGAGTAGAAAATTGTACTTTATCTGAAAGTGGTCACAGAACCCAAGTCAAACTTACCTGATCATATCTTCATCCTTTGAAACTAAATTAAACAATTCTCTCCTCTCCAGAAAATAAGCTGGGCCGACCTCTACTTTGTGGGCATCATGGAGTCGGTTGAGGGTATGTGGGGCTCCAAGATCCTGGAGAAGCAGTACCCGTTGCTGCAGAGAATCTGGACTCACGTCCATGAGATCCCTGCCATCGACACCTACGTCAGCAACCGCCCCAACTACAAATATTAATGAGAACTGAATAAATACTTGAAGTTTAAAAATGTATCGTTTGAATTTTCAAGATCAAAAGTCATGTATTAAATGAGCAACAAAAGATGGAAGATATTTTAACTGTTAAAATAGTCACTTATTAAACCATTATTTTATTTGGCATTCAAATATTGAAATAACATGTTGCTAACCTTATTTCGATTCAATCAATCTTTATTGCAACCCATAATGTACACAAACAGAGGGGTAATTGCGTAACTTACTATTAGTAGGAATCCCTTTAATTTTGACATTTCAACCACATTCACTGCGTTATTTACGTTGTTGAGCAGATAATTTTTTCGAACATATGAGACATTTTTCGTGGATGGAAATCATCAAATGACTTTTCCCGCTCTGGGCGGAACGGGAGGGCGGGTCAGACTTTTACTGACTAAAACCCACCCGTGTTCCTTCAGTTGCCCATATGCCAGGGCCACGGTAACTCTTTCGACCGAATCTCGCGACCCTGGCAGGTGACACGATGGACTAGAAATTATCTTTAAAACGATTCAGATTCTGATTAATACTGCGCTACACAATTAGGGTGCAGATATCCATTATTAATATGGAATGATATTCATTTTAGTACTGAATTAACACCTTATCAATATTTTCTGTTGGTACAAGATCAATATTAGCAACATTTTTGGTGACATGACGTCAGATAACGATAAGCGAAAAATATTATATAAAACTTTTAATTCTCTTTGAAAATACATCACGCTTGGATTTCGCAGGTATGACCATAGTAAACTCACAATTTGCCAGTAATGTTTAAGTCTCATGTAATAACAAGACTTCTGCCAATGGGCAATTATTTTCGATAAATAAGTATAGTTGACGACCCATACTCTGTATATCTGCAACTAGCTTCTGCCCGCAACTTTGTCCGCGTTAAATTTCTTGTTCCCCGACCCTTCCCGTCGCGTCGAATCGCCTACCCGTGCGATTTTCCCCGTTTTTGCAACATTTTTCATTACTGCTCCGCTCCTCTTAGATGTAGTGTAATGTTATATAGTCTACAGTCTTTCTCGATAAATAGGCTACCAAACACAAAAAGATTTTTTCAATTCGAACCAGTAGTTCCTGAGATTAGCGCGTTCAATCAAACAAACAAACTCTTCAGCTTTATAATATTATAAGTATAGATTGTACCTTAGCACCCCACCACCCTTACAAATATCACTTGGGCTTCAGAAAATGTCAAGGTCTATTATTGTTTAAGACCAATAAAACAGATATGATGTAGTTGCAACATGGTATATCGGTATCAACACCTGTCTTTTCAAAACTGTGTTGGGGTCGGCTTCCAGACTAACTCAATGCCGCTGAGTACAATTTTTTTATCCACACAGTTACTGGATAACACAATATCCCTTGTCTTGTTAAGAATGGTTTTCAGACTTTTGGGGTCTGACAACACGTAACGACTGCCAAAGATCCACGAAAGACAGCTAGGACTAACGGCTGTCCATCCCGAGGGACGGAGGGGTCTTGGTATGTAAAGATGGCACTCATTGTCAGACCAACCGTGGCAAGCGTACCTTATCCTAATCAGTCGACCCTTGTAGATGTTTTTAGAAACACTAGAGGCGTGTGGCTACTTAGGTAGCCACAAGCCTCTAGTGTTTCAATATACTATGTCAAAAGTGGTATGAAGTTATATAATATAATAATATCTTAGGACAACCAACACAACGTTATCTGATCCCAAACTAGGCAGAGCCTGTACTATGGTAACCAGACAACTGATAAACATATTAATTTATCTATAATATTGATGTATTTAGAAATATATAATTTCTAATTACATCAATAAATTCAATATAATACATAATTAAAAAAAATAATTATCTATTACAAAATTTAATTATCTATTACAAAATTTAATTACCTATTAAAAAAATTAATTTTAATTTCAATATTATTGATAAATTACACCCAGACACAAGACAAATAATTGTGCTCATCACACAAATATTTGTCCTGGGTGGTAAGCGAACCCACGACCTCAGAATTGGCAGTCAGGGTCACTAACCACTAGACTAACAGTCAAAGTTATTATGACGCCGGCAATACTTTTATTATCTTGTGAACTTGGACTTAGACAGGTCTTTTGACTTCCCCTTCTTTGCAACCCCATTTCTTTCATTCATTCAACACCCAAAGACCCTCAAGAATTCGTCAACCCTCCAACTTCAAGCCATAAAGTCGCACACACGATCAACCTTCCACCATCAAAAATGGCGGAACAATTCATTCATTATTCGCAAGGTCCAGGTGTTAGGGTCAGTATATCGTCGACAATTACTTACAAACGGTATTAGGAGCAACCACTGAAACAGCCGGCAAGTAAACAGGATCCTTTTACGGCCATACCACTTAAGGGTTGTGGAGGAAAAGGCTGGTAGTTGGGTCTGAGTGCAAGCGATTGTGAGTGAAAATCCCAGAATATTTAGACAGCAAAGAAAGAAGAAGTATTAGTTAAAAGTTTAGTTAAAAGAAGAAGAAAACAAAAATTACTGGATTTAAACTATTTGATTTGAAACAAGTGCATACAAAAATCTTTTTATATGGAATCGTTTCTTTAATCATAACAATATATCATAACAAGCACAAACAAAATTATGGAAACAGAATAAAATAAATTTATAAACAAATAGGTTTTTTTTAACTGTAAGACCTGTACGAGGCCAATATGCTTCTATCTCTCAGCATGATGCTATGATTTAAACATTAGTGTCGTAGCTCGTAGTTCTGGTGTTGTGATACCGGTTGGTACTTTCTTCCAAAGATACATCATTCTTCTGACCTTTTCCTAAATAATTTGGGGTCAGTGCAACATTTATTTTCTTCCATACTTCTTTATTAGTCAACATCTCGGTAGCCACTCTCTTTCTGGCTTTATAATTTTATACACAGTCATTCATCGTTTCTTTGCTTGTGAAGATTGTGCAAATAAAATTAATATAGTATATAGAGTGCTGTGCCACTGAAGTCCGGTGTGCTAAATTTTTCTAGCACGTTCAATAGCGCAATCATTCAATGAATGTTGCGTTGATTGAATGATTGCTCTTGAACGTCTCTCAGCAAGAAGATATGGATAACAGCTGTTAGTGGTGATATCCGAGTACCACTTGCACAAAGGCTTGAGTGAAAACGATTCTAGTCTACTTTTGTGCATGGGAAACGTTCGTTATATTGATGAAAACGTACTCTAGCTTTTGTTGTTCTCTATAAGAACCTATAATTTTGAAATTGAGAATTTTGGACATTCAAAAGTCCTTATTTTTATTTATATGAGATGTGTGATTTGGGTTTCATTAAAATTCGTAGGACTAACTTCCTAAGAAACCAGAAGAAGACCCAGTTCCCGTTCCTTCGGTTCCTTTGTTCAAGAAGAAGAAGATTACATTTATTCGTAGATATTTTATACGTGGTATAATATCCGACACACGCTAGTGAAGTTGCAGCTGGCATTTATTCTTCTTGTAACAAGGAAATTTCACTGGAAATATTCGCATCCCCAGCTTTATGGTGATATCAACATCAGCATCATTTCATAGGCCTCTCCCAAAGGGAGGATTTGCCATAATCGCCACACTAAGCAGACGGGTTGGCAATCGCAGTATTGTGGTAAAATGTAGAGAGAACGCTGCTGCTCATTCTCTTGTAAGTCCCTCAGTCGTCTTTTACGACTACCACAGGAGGAAATGGGGTGAAGCTATTCTTTACGTCCAGCGCCACACGGACCACGTTGATAAAAGTCGGTAAGTGAAAATTTATGTTTTATATTTATTTTACTTATTTATTTAAAATTTCATACTTAATACCCTAACAGTTATAAGGCGCCAATGCGATGTTACTATAATACAAAAATTAGCATATTTAACTTAACTAGTGATCGCCCATTGGTCGAAATTCGACCGTACTTCATTTGAATAGAAATTATTAAATGAAAAAATATATATAATAATAAATATAAAAAATAATTTGGTTATATTTGACATTCAACACTATAGACAAATTGTTGACGCTGTACTACTGTGGAGAGGGTTCGCTGGCGGGATGGTGATGGCCAGGACCAGGACGTAGGTGTAATGAGTAAAGAATACTTCTTCAGGACTCTCTCCTTTATTTTCTTAATACTTCTTAACTGCTGGATATGGAATGAAAATTATCACAGACAGCTCTGTTTTTATAGAATTTTCCCTATTATTTTTAATTAATTATGACAGTTCAAAATGTCATAATTATAACCAGCCTGTACAATCTATGACCAGCCTGTACAATCGTGAGGCATACAACCTCTACAGTTTGCACACGACAGTAAGTTTTGTATGGGAAACTTACTAATGCCATACTTGACACTCCCCATAAAACCACAAAAAATATCCGCACTCCATATAATCCATATCCATACTAATATTATAAATGCGAAAGTAATTCTGTCTGTCGGTCTGTCTGTCTGTCTGTCTGTCTGTCTGTCTGTCTGTCTCGCTTTCCTGCTAAAACTACTGAACCGATTTAAATGAAATTTGGTACACAGATAGTTTAGAGCCTGAGAAAGGACATAGGCTACTTTTTATCCCGGTAGTACGTTCCGGCGGGATAATTTCCGACCTCCACGCGGGCGAAGCTGCTGGCAAAAGCTAGTTTCTTATAAATCTAAACTAAATTCCTATCGTCACTAATACAAATAATATTAAAGACAAATATTCTCGATATGATCATAGATTTTAAAAATGAAATAGGTTATATACCTATAAAATTAATTTATTACCTATGATTAAACTTGACATTCAGTAAGACTATAGACAAAATATTAAAGACAGATATTCTGAATGTGTGTATTAAATACACGGTAATGAATAGTAGTGTGTGTAACGTGTTATTTATTGAAAATAATGTATTTATACGCACAATTTAAAAAAAATATTAGCATTCGTCACTTCTTCTCTGTATAAATTATAAGTGTGCGAAATTGCATACTCCTCCGTCCGCCCAATTTTCGTAAAAAGGGATCCAAAGTTTTCGCTTCACGTATTAATATATAGATAACAAAATTCACAAGAATTTAATTTCTAAATATTTTCAATGCACTTACAGACGTAGCACTAGCTACGTCTGTGAACCTCTTCAGGCTGTACTGAAATATATCTACCTCTGTTGAAATAATATTCAAATAATATTTTCTCACAAGAGCGTGTCCCCGCTGTCAGGAGCGCCCAACCCAAGGGTTGCGGCGACAACACAGAAAACCCTAGTAATTTACGGCACAGTAGTTGGTACCGCCTAAGGAAGCGGTTTATTATCGCCCAGAGAGTGAGAGTCCGCAGAACCTCTCCATCAGGCGTTTTATGTGCAGCCAACTTGTTTATTTATTGAAATGCTTATTGCACTGCTGTTCATGTTTGTAACTCTCACACGCTTTAAACGTCATGACAAGACATCGAGGTTTCTTTATTAAATTTTAGTTTATTGTTAATTTATCATGCACATAAATTGTCCGGAATAAATTCTCTAAGTAATAGTGTAAACCGCATCAAAATCCTTAGTTTAGAAGTAAATTATAAAATAAATATAGTAAATTATCCGTATTTTAGAAGAACAACGCAGTCACACAATTATTTATAATCTGTATACAGGGTCAATCCCTACTAATATTATAAATATGAATGTAAGTTTGTTTGTTACGCTTTCGCGCGAAAACTGCTTACCCGATCATCATGAAACTTTGTACACATATTCTTGGAGGTATTAGAAGTAACATAGGATACTTTTATGAAAAAAAAAAACTATATTTATTGATATTTTTAACGCGAGCAAAGCTGCGGGCAAAAGCTAGTTTACTATAAATACAAACTATAAATGACACTGACTTGCACATCAAGGCAACCAAAAGACTGGTTTTGGTTTTTGGAAATTCGTAAAACTACAAAATATTAAATACAAAAATTCCCACTGAAAAACGAAACATTTTTTTTTTTGTTCTATTACTATTCTATAACGATATTCAACACTACTGGAAGACGTTGCGTTGGAAGAGCTCCCACAAGATGGACTGATGACCTAGTGAAGGCCGCAGGAAATCGTTGGATACGAGAAGCACAGAACCGGTCAAAGTGGGGCTGGCAGTGCTAGGGGGAGGCCTATCCCAGCAGTGGACGTCTTTTAGCAGAAATGATGATGTTTATGAGGGAACGTATTGCCAGCTCATTTAACTTGACTAAGTATATAATATCAAGGATATACCTAGATAGATAGATCAGACCGGTTAACAGGTATTTACCATATTGAGTATACCCAGTAACTGCTTTAACTATTTTCAAACATAAAGCAAATTTCTTTGAATAGTTTTCAATAAAACAGTTCTAGGAAATATGCTTGTTTGAGGTTCACTTGAAGTTCACAAAGGGTTGGGCACGCCACAATTGCGGCGGTAAGTCCCCTCTTTGAGGAGTGGATAGAGAGGCGTCACGGCGTCCTCACCTTCCGCCTGACGCAGGTTCTCACCGGGCATGGGTGCTTCGGTGGGTTCCTGTTCAGGATAAAGCGGGAGGATACGTCCGGGTGTTTCCATTGCGAGGACCGTCTGGAGGACACGGTGGAGCATACGGTGGAGGTGTGCCCTGCCTGGGCGGAGCACCGCAGTGTCCTCGTGGAGGCGATCGGCGGCGGCGACCTCTCGCGTCCGGCCCTGGTGCGAGCCATGGTACGGAGCGAGAGGGAATGGGAAGCCGTCACCTCCTTCTGCGAAGCAGTAATGCTCGCGAAGGAGGAGGCGGGGCGCGTGAGGGAGTGGCAGTCTCTGCGCCCTCACGTCCCTAGCCGCCGCAGGAGGAGACGCCCCGGGCGTCGGGAGTCAATAGCGGACTCCCGGCCACCGTAGGCGCGAGCTTGCGGGTGGCGAGCAATGGGTAGCTCGCCGCCCGGTAAGGACCAAGCTCGGGTCGACGGCGCGCAGTGTTCCACGCGCGCCTCAAAGAGATGTCAGCAGCAGTGTAGGGGTCTACTAGGACCAATGCCTGCCGGGGTTGCGTGATTGTTCGAAGGAGATACCGTGACCCTGGCACATGGGCAACTGATGGAACACGGGTGGGTTTTAGTCAGTAAAAGTCTGACACGCCTTTCCGCTCCACCCTGAGCGGGAGAAGTCATTTGATGATTTCCCACCCTGAAAAAAAAAAAAAAAAAAAAAAAAAAAAAAAAAAAAAAAAAAAAAAAAAGTTCACAAAGGGTTTGGTTATTTCGTAATCAAACGTATCTCATGTTTTCCGAATCGAAGGAGTATCAAATTTTCTATGTACATGCTGATTTGCCTCACGTAAATGTAATTTATTTGTTCAAAGGTAACAGTTTGATGAAATTTTTGTAGCTATATTTTTAAAGTCATAGCCTCCTAAATAATTATTATTACTTGGTACCTCATTAATGGCATAACTATGTAAATATCTTTTTTATACTCCCAAATTACAATGTTTTGTTTTATATATTTGCATACTTACGCCATATTTCATGTAAACTTCTCGTCATTTGACACTAGCTTATACCAGCGGCTTCGCCCGCGTGTCGGTTGGAAATTATCCCGCGGTAACATACTACCGGGATAAAAAGTACAACCCTATGTTAATCCAGGTTTTAAACTTTCTGTGTGCCAAATTTCATCTCAATCCGATCAGTAGTTTTTGCGTGAAAGAGTAACAAACATCCATACATCCATCCTCACAAACTTTCACATTTATAATATTTTTAGGATGTAGGATAAAGTATTTGAAATGATATAAAAATAATGTCAACTCTTTATTAGTGGTTGTTATAGCAATTATGTTATTTAGATAAAAATGTTTTTGTATTATAATTATTTTGATTATTTTTATTCCTGTATGTAGTAGAAGTTCAGAACATTGTAGGCCTTGTAACTTGTAAATACCACCATACCACCACCATACCTGTTAACACTGTAATTTGAAAACATTGTAAACCCGTAAATAAATAATAATTAAATGTCATTCATCATCATATGCCTAGCCTTATCCCAACACGCACTTCCACACTTCTTCTACACGAAACTGTCAGTTTGCCCGAACTTAGAAAATAGTACCGTTATTAGTATGGCACTGTTATAATTATAAATATTAACTAGCTTTTGCCCGCGACTTCGTCCGCGTCAAATTTTCGCTCTCCTTCCCGTCGCAACGAATCGCCTGCCAGTTTTAGTCCATTTTTCGTTTGCTGCTCCGCTTCTTTTGAACCGTAGCGTGATCTTATATAGCCTATAGCCTTCCTCGATAAATAGGCTACCCAACACAAAAATATTTTTTCAATTCGGACCATTAGTTCCTGAGATTAGCGCTTCGATAAACCCTTCAGCTTTATAATATTAAGTATAGATGTGCCTATGTAACGGGAACTTTGAACATGATTTTGTCTCCCTTTCGATTATGATGGGACTCCCTTTTTCGCACTAAGACCCTCATTCGGGTGGGTCCCCGAATGAGGGTCTTTTTTATATTTATTTTATTCTGGCTAACAAAGCCAGTCTAGCTCCGCCTAAAAGCGCAGAAGGTTCCTGGGAGCATCAGAGGCTTTCCGAAGCGATCTCATTGTTCCGTAGATTGGACTGCAGATTGGAGTCAGCACTTTTCGAATGACAAAATTACATAAGACAGTTCCCAAAATGCCCGCCCTTCACCACTTCCTAGTGCTTTAGTTGGGAAGAAGACAGTCCCCCGGCAAGTTGGGAAGAAAAACTGACGCAACACAACTCTTCAGCAGCTCAACTGTCTCTTCACTTAGAAGAGCTTGATCATCATAATCAGCCTATATTGTTCCCACTGCTGGGACACAGGCCTCCTCCTGGTGACAGGGAGTGGGCCGTAATATACCACAGGGGCCCAGTGCGGGTTCGTAGATGTCACATGTCTTCAAATTTTTGGTTCTAGGACATGCCGGTTTCCTTACGATGTTTCAAGAACTTGATAAAATATAATACTAATAGCTTACCCGGCGAACTTCGTACCGCCATATTTTATTTCTCTAATCGCAACTGAGGAAATAAAACCCTTCCGGTAAAATCGAATTAGCTAAATTGAAAATAAAACTGGAGTACTCAATTGAAAAAATCATATTGTCGTGCAAAATGCGTGGGGTGCTTATTATAATTACTACAGGTATACTAAACTATCGTTAACATATTTACAGCAATGAAAATCAAACACCCCACGCTTTTTGTACAACAATATGAATTTTTAAATTGAGTACTCCAGTTTTATTTTTAAATTTTTAGTTCAGTTAGTTTCAAAAGCGTGTTTTTTAGTTTTTTCAAACTATAATTTATTAAATGTAGATTTTATTTTTCTTATCTTTAACTATTCTTTATAAACAATGACTTATTTACAAAATAGGTACATGAAGAAAATAAAATAAAATGCAAGCAAAAATACTAACATGTGTATAAAGTTATGATTTTGCACTGATTAATACTTGCAGAGGTTATATACTTGGTAAATGCACAGGTATATTTACGTAGAGACTGACGCAGAGAGACGCGTAGTACTAAGACTTACACTGAGATTTTACTGAGACTATCACTTTCCGGGAGATAGTAATTCACTCGTTTAAAAAGGAACTGAACTGCGGTGACACTCGGCGCCAGTATTTATACCTGAACCTTGAATTTCCCGAAAGTTCTAGTTCGCATGCTTCGAGAAGAATCGATTGATCGATTGTTTGAAATAGTGGGTCTCGATGGTTCGAGAGGGAGCTTTGTTTACGCTCAGAGGAGGTCTCGAGAACGAATGAGATACCAAAGCTTTGGACATTCAAACCAGAGATGGCGACTCGATAGAATTTGATGGCCAGATCTCGAAACCTTGATTAAAATTTGGCGCCAAGACTTTAATAATTCTCTAACAAAAATAGTACAATTTTTTTTTTTTGTTATTAATGGTAGTAATATTGTAACATAATACGCAGTATAATTATAAAATTATCAGTCACAAACCATTAAAATAATACGGTTATATCGTGAACATAAATAAATATTACGTGAAATAAAGTAATAGAATTTATATTCTAAGAAACAGAACACAGCGCCATCTATTGGGTGTATTTGTAACCTAGATGTCAAACAATATTGAAGAATTTTATTGATGAATCAACGTACACCGCCATCTATGAGAACTTCATAAAACTATATTTAGTTTTATGAAATTCTCATAGATGGCGGTAAATAAACACTTAAGAAACAATTAATTGATATATTTTATTCGTTTAAATTCACGACATAAGCGAATAATTGCGATGATAACTATCCTATCCAGTAAGTTAGACCAAAATACGGGTACATGTGAAATTTGATTGAAATCGGTTCAGTAGTTTTGGAGTTTACTGGCAACATACATCGTGACACAAGATTTTTATATATATATAAGATATTCGATACAGCACAGAAATCTCGATGTCTTGAATAGCTGCCATATCAATGGATTGCACCTGTTGTAACTGGTGACCTACACAGATGCAATCATCACATATGAAGTAAACATTATCCGTAACAAAACACTATCACCATCAGTGATCACCATAATTATACTTACTTAACATCATCTGCTCTTCTCCGCGTCTACAGGAAACTGTACCGCGTAACAGACGGGATATGACCATTGTTAGAGTATATCCTGCAAAAACGGCACTCATGCTCAAAAGTATCGTCTGTATGGCGCCTACTATTTTTAACAGATTACCTAAACGTTGGAAAGAGCTGAATAATAAGGCATTCAAGCGCCAATTAAAATGTTTTCTTTTACAAAAAGCTTGTTATAGTGTCTCCGAATTTCTAGCCGAAAAAGTGTTTTTTGACTGAATAATTTTACCTATTTCCTGACAATTTAAATATGTCAATTTTGACATTTTAAAACAAAAATAATTTCTAATTTATAAATTTTGTAAGTGTATATATGTATTTTTTTGATTTCCCTTATTGTTAATTCTTTTATGTCTTAAATTCTTTTTAAGCATGAAAATATTTGAACGCCGATTCTTACGGCTAAACATGACTGGACTGAAATAATACATTGCATGCTCCTGTATGTATACAATGTTTAAACAAATAAAGAAATCTTATCTTATCTTATCTGCCTAGCCTTTTCCCAACTATGTTGGAGTCAGCTTTCAGTCTAACCAGGTGCAGCTGAATAGTACAGCATTTTACATGGAGCAACTGCGTATCTGACCTCCACAACCCAGTTACTGGGTAATACGATACCCCTTGGTAAATATAGGGCCAAATACTTCCAAATACTAACTTAGATACCCTACGTAAGATAGTCAATAACACCAAGGCGTTACTGGCCTTCCTCGAGGAGCTGTGATGGATCGAATAACCGATTTCCCACCCGTACGCAAAATACGCGCTCAAACGTGGAGTTGCGGACACCAGGCCGTTCTACCTATTACCTACCCCTTGGTAAGACTGGTTGTCAGACTTTCGATCTTCTGACGACCCGTAACGACCATATACCTACCTATATCACCCATAAATACAAACAACACCATTCTTCAGGCCCATACAATTAAAGACACAAATAGTGTTCGATTGGGTCCAATAAATTTGTGGCCTGTCCTATATTCGGTGAGACTAATCACCATCTTGGCCAATAATAGGAAGGTCGTTAAAACAAATACCCTTGTTTATTAGGTCCATTATCGTAAGTAATTGGATAAGAAAACTGCGACCGTTAAGGATGATTACTTGTATGACTATATTATTTTATTGTTTTCTAAATAGAACCTTAGCAGGTAATGATACACGTTTTGCAAAATTGGAAATCTATAGGCAATGCTATTAATACATCTGCCAGAGTCGCGAGATTTGTTCGAAAGAGATACCGTGGCCCTGGTTTATGGACAACTGAAGGAACACGGGTGGGTTTTAGTCAGTAAAAGTCTGACACGCCCTTCCGCTCCACCCTAGAGCGGGAGACGTCATTTGATGATTTAACCACCCACAAAAAAAAGCTATTTATACATTGTCGTATTATTGTTTTACCATGATATTAATCTGTGTTTTACTGGACGTAAAGAATAGCATCAGCCCATTTCTTCCCGTGGGTGTCGTAAAAGACGACTAAGAGACTTACTAGAAACCGGCAGCAGCGTTCTCAATGCATTTTACCACAATACTGCGATCTCCAACCCATTGAAACCCAGGAAAATTATTACTTGTTACGAATGTCTATTTATTTTTTGTTCACATAATACTATGGCTAGTATTATGTGAACAAAAAATAAATAGACATTCGTACATTTTCAGTCTGGAGGGCCAGACAATTTTTTTTTTTTTGAAGTATGTATATGAACCTAAATAAAAAAGACAGAAAAGAAAAAAAATCATCTGCATCGCTGTCGACAGCCTAAGGCTCCAAAAAGCTGCACTGCCACGTTGTATGGCGATGCGAATTCCTTGGTCCAGAAATAGGCCAGCTCTCAAGTCTCATGAAGAGTCTACCATCCGCTGAGCGGTGTCTCGAAAAATCAAGTCTGCAATCGGACCCCATAGCCTAGTGTTTCAACAGCAAACGTCTCGAATGTATGTATAACTCCCAACAAGATTGGAATATTTTTGCCATTTTAGGTTTCCGCACCTGCAGCAGCCGCCCCAGTACAGCCTGACGTACCTGGGAAATCGGATGGCGCAAGAGTGTCGACCGCCGATGGCTCCTTCTTTAGCTGCGGAGTCAGATGAAGACCACGGCGCATTCATGGGGTGACAAGAGCAGAGATGAGGGCGGCCGTGATGCGGCTCAGTGCGAAAAACACAGCTCCGGGACCCGACGGAGTACACGGCCGCGTCCTTGTTCTCGCCTTAAAGGCCCTAGAGCCCCTACTGAGAGGACTCTACTCAGCGTGTCTCGAGCAGGGCCCACTCAGTGGAAGACAGGTTCGTTGGTCCTGCTCAGGAAGGCGGGGAGACCTGTGGAATCCCCATCTGCGTTCTAACCTATAGTGCTACTTGACGAGGTGGGCAAGTTGTTTGAGCGGATTATAGCGGACCACCTCGTTAGCCACTTGTGCAGAGATGGGCCGGACCTGGACGACAGCCAATTCGGTTTTCGGCAGGGGCACTCCACCATAGACGCAATTATGCGGGTGAAAGTCCTGGCGGAGGTAGTGGTGTCTCAGGGCGGGGTGATGCTGGTGGTGTCCTTGGGCATCTCTAACGTTTTCAACACCCTTCCCTGGAGTTATATTAGGGAGGCGCTGCGTTATCATCGGGTGCCTCTCTAGCTCCGCCGCGTGTTGGGTGCCTATTTGTCAAGAAGATGTCTCACCTACAATGGGCGCGATGGCAGAAGCCGGCGCGAGATGTCGTGTAGCGTTCCATAGGGTTCGGTTGTGGGACCGCTCCTGTGGGACATAGGGTACTACTGGGTACTTAGAGGCGAGCTCAAACCGGGAGTGAACGTCACGTGCTACGCGCACTACACTCTGGTCACGGCTCGGGGGAGCTTGCACAGGGAGGCAGCGTTGCTGGCAACCGCGGCGGTCTCACAGGTGGTGAACCGCATCCGGTGCCTGGGCCTGGAAGTGGCTCTTAATAAGTCTGAGGCCATCACTTTTCATGGATCCCGACGGGAGCCGCTGTCAGAATCACACATAATGGTTGGGGGGGGCCGAATCGCTGTCAAATCAACCATGAAGTACTTGGGATTGGTGCTCGACAGCAGATGGGACTTTCGGCCCCACTTTCAGCGGCTGGCGTCCAAGTTGACGGGCCCAGCAGGCACGCTATCAACGTGGCTTCCCAATTTAGGGAGCCCAAGCACCGTTTGCAGGCAGTTGTACGTGGGGATCGTGCGATCGATGGCCCTGTATGGGGCCCCGGTGTGGGCAACTGACCTGACGGCCCGTAGTATCGCCGTTTTGCGAGCACCGCAGAAGGCGATGGCCGTCAGAATCATCAGAGGGTATCGCACGATCCCTTACGAGGCGGCTTGCGCACTGGCTGGATCCCCGCCATGGGATCTGGAAGCGAACTTCTTCACCCTACCGCCGGCCTCGTCACCATCGGGGCGGTCCGGCCGGTGCTAGGCGACTGGCTTGGGAGAAGGCACGGCTCCCTGACATTTAGGGCGACGCAGGTGCTCTCAGGGCACGGCTGCTTTGGGAAGTACCTGTATCGTATCGGCAGGGAGCCAGACACTCGGTGTCATCACTGCGTCCATTGTCGGGAGGACACAGCGTGGCATACGCTTGCAGAATGCGCAGCTTGGGAGGAGCCGCGCCGTGCCCTTGTTTTGCAAATAGGAAACGATCTGTCGCTGCCGGCTGTGATCCGTTCTATGGTCGGCGGCGCAGCGTCGTGGGACGCGGCGATCTCCTTCTGCAAAAATGTCATGTCGCAGAAGGAGGCAGCGGAAAGGGAGAGGAAGATTTCGAATGCTCTCCCAGCCCGCAGCAGGCGCACCGGGCATCGGCTGAGGGCAATAATGCCCCCTACCGGCCCCTTTAAATGGATCCAGGGATGGCGGACTCGGGGACGTCCGCCGCCCCCTATCATATATGACCCGAGGTGGTGGCGCGTTATGTTACACGCGCGCCCCTCTTAGACGTCGCGGGGGGAGTCAAACACCTCACTCCCCCTGCTTGACCAGACGGGGCCCACAATGGCGGGCCGGCACCAGCCGAGGGCTGCGTTGAAGAATGCCTAAGCGTCCCCGTAGCCCCCGGTGCAAGTGTGCGATTCCCTCGCACACAAGGGGTGGTTTTAGTCAGTAGAAGTCTGGCAGACCCCTCCGTCTGCCCCAGGGTGGAAGACATCCATGAGGATCGACACATGTTGCATCCAACGTTTTGAACCTCCACGTTTGTCTCCTTTCAGACCTATCGTTTTTCCATATTTTGGCAATAATGCATTGCCTAGAAACTTAGACAGTCTACAGCCTGTCTATGTTCCTGGGCATTATGGTCATTGCATCTGGTCTCTTCTCCTCGTCGCGGGCACACCCTCTAGGACAGGTCCTACCAGGTTCGCGAGCTCGAAGAGTTTGAAAGAGTTACCGTGGCCCTGGCGTATAGGTAACTGAAGGATCACAGGTGGGTAAAAGTCTGACACACCCTTCCACTCCACCCAGAGCAGGAGACGTCATTTGATGATTTCCAAAAAACCCTCTAGGACAAGAGAACGACGAGTGATATTATTAGTAGTGGTGTGTCGTGCTATCCAGCCTGCGCTTTTACTGCAAAATAGGCCCAGCAGTCAATCATCACGACACTGGAAGGGATGTGGACAACTGCAAGGAGAGTCCAGACGCAGACGAGTCGCGAGCCGAAAAGTGGTATCACACAGCATTGTGCCTATCAGGGATGTTAGGGAGCTCCGTAACCGTAACCGAAACTATCGGATATCCGATATAAAAAAATATGCGTAACCGTAACCGAATCCGAAATAAAAGTTTCGGATAATATCGGATTTTTTATGACATTTTTATTTTACATAGATTAGATAACACTCAATATATATTTATAATCATCTTTATTTTAAATAGATATAATAATTACTCACAGACTGATTGTAATTCCTACCAAATGGTGACATATAAATAAAACCATTTTATTAGCTATTTGTATTTTACTTTTGAAATTCCTTAAAAGTTTTATTTCCGTACCGAAATTATCCGAAACTAACGGATAATCCGAAATAATTTCATATCCGTATCCGTATCCGTATCCGGTATAATAATCATTCCTACATGCGTAACCAATCCGTATCCGAAATTTTATATCCATAACATCCCTAGTGCATATGTTTGGTGACGGTAGCGCCTGGAGCCATATGCCCGACTCTCATTCTCTTACAGCCAGCAAGCGGACACGCCCTGCTGTATTGATAAGATTATTCCGTACCTAACAGCAGAGCGGCTGATCCCACTGTCTCTGGGACGATGGGTTCAAGAGGCGAACGGATGTTTGGCAAGCCACTGTTGAAGCGTTAGTATATCAGTCAAGCACAGCAATTCAGAGTCAACCAGAGCCTAAAATTTTCCCGGCCAGTTAGTCAGTGATGTGAATAGAAGATAATAACGCTCATAAAGTATTACTGATAGTTTTGAGGACGCTGAAGCCACCAAATAAAAACCATAATTAGTCCAGTATTTTGTGAGCATAACTAATTTTAAGCGTTTAATAATAGTTGTGAGACGTATAAAAAAAACAGTTAAATGAAGCTCAAAGTAGCAAAATACATTTATTTTTTAACATACGTTCCACTATATTATTACACGCGGTGGCGTCAAAAATATATATAAACCTATTTGATAAAAAAAAAATGGCATCCCTAGGTGAAAATCACAAGGTCGACTAAACATATCTGTATTTTGAACTTCGTGTTTCTGAAATGCGTTCAGAAAAGCAAATAAATTATTCAAAACGCTACGGTGTAGTAACATACCACCCCAGTATATCAAAAATATCACCTTACGTCACACCTACATCCGGGAAATACCGAGAATACTTTCCGTCATAGTAACACCTCAATACACACTTTATATCTCCAACAAAAATGATCAAATATGCACCCTAAGGTTTCCCTATCTATTTCTCCCTCACCAAAAAACCTCACTACACTTTCGCTTTTAAAGAAATATTCACACCATTGCTGACTTTTTATGACAAAGTTCAACAACAAGTCGTTACAAGCCGTCAATGGATATCAAACAGCATGGTTTTGTCACGGCTGTATCGGGCTGTCGGTGAATAAAGTGACGTGACATGATGTTATCGATAATATGTGCTTTCAACCAAGCAACGTGGGGTTGACAGAGAAATTTTCAATGAAAAGCGTCAAGGACAATGTATTGTGGGAAACAGCATTGTTTATAGTGTCTGGACTCGCCATGAAAGGTATACTTGATGGCTGGCATGATTGGCTCGCTTTGAAATCGCCATGCTTTTGATAACTTGCCTACTCTTTTGAATATACCTGCTATGACGCACACAAGAAAATACCATCGCTGAATATTCCAGTGTCGTTAAAAAGTACGGACGACAATAATCTGTTTTAAAACTCTTACAGTAACCTACCTTATCTGTAACCTTGTAAGGTTCAAAAACGAAACAACTGAATAGTGCTCAACCATTGCTTTCCATCAGGCGACATCGAGGTCAAGAATAATTAAATAAAAAAATGTAAACTAATAAACTTTAAATTGGTAAAAATATTTCTAATTACCACATAATCCAAAGTCTCGTATAAAAACCATAGTTGATAACTACTAGAAAATAATCATTCTGATGCTCTTATCCCAACTTATTTGGGGTCGGCGCAACATGTCATTTTCTTCCACACTTCTCTGTTATTCGTCATCTCGGTAGTCCTAGTCACCCCTTTTCTATCCATATCATTATTCACACAGTCCATCCATCGCTTTTATGGTCTCCCCCTATTCTTAGAGCCATCGACATTCACACTCAAAACTACTACACAATATTTGCATTTAAAAATGTTTACAAAAAACTACACAACAAATAAAACTTTATGTCCTAAAAATGTCCAAGAAATACGCGTATTACGGCGTTACCCAGCTTTCCGGGTGTCGCATTTAAGCCGTAAACTCTGCTTAAAACTTGTTACTGTTACTGGGGGAATATGGGGGACTAAAGGGGAATATGGGGAAGTAAGGGGACATCGTTTGGTCCAAACCCTTTTATGTCACACGTTTAGCTGCGTTTTAAGCCCAGTGTTTGTGGGACGTTGGTTACGCGTTTTGCGAATGGGGCATAAAGTATGGTTCAATTTGTCTGGATACCAAAATCGGCCTTTGCTACCAAATCCCGTCGTTATATCGTGAATCTTGGATGAATATTATCTTTTAATATAGGTGATGATCCTGCTATGCACCAACTAAACATAATTTATGTTATTGCTATCTTTTTCCTTCTAATGAAGACAGAGAGAGACGGAAATAAATAAGAGCTGTCCAATTAATGTAACTTAGTTTGACAGTTCTAAAGCGTTACCTGTCTTTTCTGTCGCGGTTTGTCAATAAGAGATAGCAATAATCTTATTTTAGTTTAAGTGGTGAAAACAAGGAAACGGTGTCAAAAAATATTAAAAGTAAAATTTTACTACGGTTTGTTGCTCAAAAATATTATTAAAATTAAACAATTTTCTACTACGTTACTAACATGCGCTATTGTCGCGGCCATATTGTCACGTCACTTACCACGATACTGCTTTGCTTGATAAGATATTTGTTAAAACTAATTTAAAAAAATATATAATAAGCTGCTAGAAAATTAATAACGTTCCATTTGAATGCTTCCAGCTTTTAGATAGTTTATTATACATTTTTGGAGACATGCAAAAGACACTTATTCTCAAAGTGACGTCCTTTATGGTGTGAGCCAATTTGGCTATTGTCACTGTTGAGCTGTCAAAATGAAAGCCATTCCTACTGCCAGTGTGTTACGCAACAATTACCCCACAGATAAGGCAACTCCACAGGAAAGAATCACACCTAGGACAACAAACAGGGTCCATCCATTACCAACTAATGAATGTTAGAGTACCAACACTGAAATGAAAAACTCCAGTACCCACCTTATTTATGACGCAAAAAGATGCTATCATTCTTCTGAATATTCTCGCAAAAAAAAGAATATAGTCGTGTTACATAACAGTAGAAAAGATGCGTAGGACGTCATGTTATATTAATTTAGAAGTACGTAGCCTACGCAGCTCAATTATTTTTGGATCTAAGTAGTCAAGTATTCAGACTGTTGTAGGTAACAAATAATGGGAAACACACAATTTTGAGAGACGATAGAGATACCATAATAATGAAGGTAAATATACCTGTTTTGTTCGACAGACGGAGATCTTTCACAGTCGTGACGGTTCTTCAGAAACCCGAAAATCTGACAACCTGTCTTACCAAGGGGTATCGTAATACCCAGTGACTGGGTTGTGGAGGTAAGATAGGCAATCGTTTCATGTAAAATGAAATTTTTCATGAAACGATTGAAAATGAAATTGTAATAGTAAAATGAAATTTTCAGCTGCATCCGGTTAGACTGGAAGCCAACCCAACATAGTTGGAAAAAGGCTAGCAGATGATGATGATAAATATTTTCTACACAAATATTAAGCAGTTGTCTTTCAGCATTATCCTTTAGATGATTTTCCAATAAATTAGGCTTCCTGTGTATTGAGAAGAGAATTTATCGTACTGAGTGGTGATTATAAAGATCTAACATGACATAATCATGCATTGCTTCCCCGAAGGGATGGACAGAGGTGTCCCTTACACCCATATTTCGCCAGTTCTGTTAAGTTCCGTGTAATAGGGGGCGTGCTCGAGCCTATTGCCATCAACCGGCCACAAATCTAGACTTCCGGATGTCTCGAGAAATTTCAGATCGTAAAACCCAAAAACACTTTGCCCGACTTGGGAATCGAACCCACTTAGCTGTCGCGCTGACGACTGCTATAAAAACGGCAGTAAAAACAAAAATTGGGAACCTCCCCTGTTTTTTTCCTGTCGGTAAAAAAGCTTTAGTATAAACTAGCTTTTGCCAGCGGCTTCGCCCGCGTGGAGGTCGGAAAATATCCCGCGGGTATCGTCACTGCTCAGCTCTTATGTGTCTTAGCGTTATATTATATAGCCTATAACCTGCCCAGGAGTATGGACTACAATCATACTAAGTTTGGTTAAAATCTCTTCAGTAGTTTTTAACCCATGCGTGCACATACAGACAGACAGACAAAAAATTTACTGATTGCATTTTTGGCAACAGTATCGATCACCATTTATCCTCCAATATTAATTTTGAATGTATATTCAATGTACAGAATTGACCTCTCTACAGTTTTATTATAAGTATAGATGTGTCTTAGCGTTATATCATATAGCCTATAACCTGCCCAGGAGTATGGACTACAATCATACTAAGTTTGGTTAAAATCTCTTCAGTAGTTTTTAACCCATGCGTGCACATACAGACAGACAGACAAAAAATTTACTGATTGCATTTTTGGCATCAGTATCGATCACCATTTATCCTCCAATATTAATTTTGAATGTATATTCAATGTACAGAATTGACCTCTCTACAGTTTTATTATAACTATAGATTAAACTATGCGCTGTATAATTAAAGTGGATTGTATTATGTTCGGTAAGTTGTACCGTGCAGACAGATACAAATGAGAACTTTAGGAAATATTAAGTTATTAGTCGCTCACTCCGAAATACAGAAGACAATCAATTTATTACCGAACACACTACAGATTTATAGCCTAACTACAGCATCCACAGCTGTTCTTAGTGTACCTATAAATTAATAGGAGAGTGGTAAACTGCACCACTTACCATACAAATGGGGAATATGCATGCAACTGAAAACACTTCCATTAATTAAATAGACATTGAATAGACATCAAGAAACAAATAACTATATTTTTTAACACTTTTAATGCATTACTTATTTTATGTTACGTTTTTCTGGTGGAACTGACCGCAAGCTCGAAACGCCTCCTTTTCTAAAATGCCGGGAGTGACCTCAAAAGGCATATCATTTTTAAATGTTTTTTCTTTGCAACTTGCATGAATTCTCAACAAGGTGTAAGTTTCTACTTGAAAAAAAAGCACAAAAACATATTACGTGATTGGAGGCTAACACAGAGATGTAAGTAAAGCAGTGTCATAGGAAGTGATGTTAAAATATATAAACGCGTAGAAAATTGTTTAATTTTAGTAATATTTTTGAGTTACAAACCGTACTGCACTGTTCCGTGTGTTAGCGTATGTTAAGAATTGCACCATCCCATTACTTCGTGGTAAGAGTCGACTAAGGGACTCACTAGAGAATAGGCAGCAGCGTTCCACAACACTGCGATCGCCAACCCGTCTACCAAGCTTAGCTACTATGGCAAACCCTCCGAAATTGGCGTAGGCCTATGCCCAACAATGGACGTCTTTCGGGTACAATGATGAAACCATAGTAAAATTTGACTTCTACACCTTTTTTTTTTCAGGTTTTATTTTAAAAAAAACATGCGTATTCTCTATTAAAAATCGACTACAAACGCGTTACATAAACCACTACTTTAACGTACGTGGTAATTGTCATAACGGTATGAACGTAAAGGTCGTACCACCTAACTCATATTTAATCAAGATTTATAACATTAAAACATGGGGAGTTATTGTTACCCCTAAAATATACGGTCGGGTCGAAACCGTGGTTTTGGTGACCTCGGCAGATGTTCACTACGGGGTAAACTTATCGCCTGCCAAATTGCAGGGTTAATTATTTTAATGTAAAATGTTAAACAGGCTTTAGTTTATTTTGTGTGGGATTCTCTTTATTCTAAAGGTAGGAGGAATTTGAATAATAAAGCTGTTTATTATTTGGCCATTACTACAGGGTGGCAAGGACATTCACGTGAGAAACTAAAACCATGAATTCATCACATGTATTTACGCCCCTTAGCGTCGAAAAGTGCAAAATGAATGGCATTGCGATTATTTTTAAATAACCGACGATTTTTTTCTAGTCAGGAGATTTAGAAACATGTACTGAATATATAGTTTTAGGTAATGCGTCAATGCTCCTGCCACTCTGTTTAAGTATATGCATAATCATCAGACCTTGCTTGTAGGTGCCACTTCCTCATACCCATACTTGGATGCCTTTTTAAATTGTAGCTCTAGATTGGAATAATCGCCATAAATATGTACAGAGAAACCAGTTGCGAAATCGTCCCCACCGTTATCAAATAATTTAGTACTTCCCTATCTGAATTCTGACTAGTTTCATTTAGTATCATTCACGGCGATTGTTAGCCTATTTTATCTGCTTCACGGACAGTTGACAACGATGTTACATCATAATTTTTTTCTTCAATCAACCACATCAACACAACAAACATACATTATTTATTTATTTCAACACTACTTTCGTTACCACTGCAATCTACCTCTACCCAAATATAGCAAGGAAAAATTGGATTCTTACGAAATCCTTTAACCTTCACCTGCACCATTTCTCTTTGTCAAAGACCTTTCTCAGAAAGGTAGAAGAAGGCTTATCTCAGATGCTAAGCAAAGATTTGTTTGAATACTAAAACGTGTTACTCTGTGACCCCTCCACCACTTTTTTAAGACGAAAACAAAGGCGACCTGCAAACGCCTAAAACGATTTCCATCCGCGGTAGATTTATAGCAAATTGCTCTGATCCTACCTCCAGGCGCTGTTTTATTTCGAGTGAAGGGGATTTTTTTTTTCGGTATAATATCAGGAGCGCCATATTCAGGGTGTTTCGGTACCATTTTACGGTGGCTTTAATATTACGGAGATAATGGGGTTTATGATATATTCCGTTTCGGTTAAGTTAACCGGTTGAATTTGTTCGGAAGCTTTGTATTTTCTTTTCATTCTGATTAAATTATTGATGATTTGGTTTCTGCCAACGAACTGGTTAGAATTTGTATAGGCAAGGGGTATGAATGTCTGTAAAAGTCTGGTATCTTCTTATTTATTCAAAGTATTTGCAAATAGGTACAATTCAGAACATACATATAACAAACAAAATGAACACATAATAATATTCCCGCCTTTTATTACGAAGACCGCCGGTGGTGGAAATGATAATAATAAAAAAAGTTTACGAGATCCCCTTGAAGAATTCTCTTAAATTTAGCCAATAAAACCTAGGGTGTAGATATTACATAAATCATCGTCCTTCGTACCAATAAATGAAAAAATGGAATCGGTGTTCTAACTGTTTTAAAATATAAGAGGGCAGCGTATTTTCAAAGTCATTTTTACAATAAAAAAGTAATACCTATTTTGGGGTTACCTTTATGTTACCTCCCAAATTCCCATAACACATTTCAAATTTTGCGCCTGTTGTATAAGAGATAGCAACAAGTTTACTTTGTGAGCATTGCGTGCAGTGTAAACATGCCTATCTGGTGGTAGTCTACAGAATGCCTATTTGTTAGGTATAAACATGTTTGATCTATCTGATGGGTAGGTAGGTACACAGAACACTGTAACTTGTGATCGAGGCATAACTCATCATCATCTGCCCAGCCTTTTCCTAGTTATGTTGGGGTCGGCTTCCAGTCAAACCGGTTGCAGCTGAGTACCAGTATTTTAAATGGATCAACTGCCTATCTGACCTTCACAACCCAGTTACTGGGTAATACGATACCCCTTGGTAAGACTGGTTGTCAGACTTTCAGACTTCTGACGACCCGTAACGACTGTCTAACAATAAGATCTACGAAAGACAACCGGGACCAATGGCTTAACGTGCTTTTCGAGGAACGGAAGGAACTCGGTATATAAAGATGGACCCATCCACGGACCAACCGCGGCAAGCGTAGCTTAGCCTGAACGATTAACTCGTGCGGTTGTTGTTATTAGGTATTAGAGACTTCAGTGGCGTAATATTCGGAAGGTATTTCTTCATAGAAACTAGTCATTAATGCACGTATACTAGTAAGGTATGTTTTAACTCTTCCAGTTCTTTCAAAGAAATATTTCACTGCAAACCTAATAAAAAATTCTTTTAACAAAACTAACGTTTCATTTTGGAATATTTGGAATTATATCTCGCAGGTCAACATATGAGGTTGTCGGCTGCTTATCCGGACTTGTAAACAATACACAGTACAGTATACGGACGTTGATACAGCTCGATTAGTCTATTTTAGTTATTTTCATAGCATATTTTAGTTATTTTCATAGCATAATGTCCTACGGCATTCTGCTGTGGGGCAAAGCCGCGGACATTCAAAATATTTTTGTTCTTCAAAAACGAGCTGTTCGAGCGATTTACCAACTAGGTGCTAGAGTTTCTCTGAGAGATTTGTTTAAAGATATTGGTATTCTTACGGTGGCATCACAATTCATCTTCACCAACATCTTATATATTAGGCAAAATATACACCTGTACACTAAAAACAGTGATATTCATAATATTAATACTAGAAATAAGGACAAACTACGTGCTCCCTTTCACCGGCTTCATAAGGTTCATAATTCTTTTGTTGGTCTTGGTATTACCTTTTATAACAAGCTTCCCTCTGTTTTACTAGATTTGCAGTTTAATGAGTTTAAAGCTAAAGTAAAATCCAACCTTTGTTCAAAGGCATATTATTCTATCAACGACTACTTAAACGATAAGAATAGTTGGTCGCTGTGATTAACTCAAGACAAACTCAAGACAATGTTTATGTTCTTTCAATCCAGAATTAGCTTTCCTACTGACAGTTTATATGGGTAGTTCATATAATTGTTTTTTATTTATTTTTTTCTTTAACAGATTTTGTTAATTTATTTATTTATTTTTATTTTCTTTTAATTTCATTTATTGTGGACATAATCTACTCATTACAATGATTTTAAATGAGTTGTATTGCAACATGTAGTTAGCTAGCGACCTCGTCAGCTGTTCATAATATTCTTGCCTGACCAACCGGCAGCAAGTTCGTCATGCTCCCTTAGATGTCACTGCTTGCGGTAGCGTCGGGGGTCGGGTTACCACCTTCCCTCAAATATGGCGAGGGGGGTAATGGCTGACCTTTGCGTTATGCTCGTGAACGGGTGCTGCTTGTGGTGACTGGTCGTCTTGCTGACCATGGTTTTTGTTATTGTTATTTGTATTAACTGTTATTTTATTCTACTCCGGAGGTGCTAGTTTAACTATTGTAACTTCAACTTAGCTATATGCATCAATGTATGTATATGGATCATTTTGCATCGTTGAACATGTAAGCGGGCACGCCCTTTATGCCTGGAGGCTTTATTTAGTTTTTAAGTTTTGTTTACGTTTTTGTTTTATTATTTCAGCTTGACTTTAGTTTTCAATTTTTTTGTTGGTATATTGGCGTGTGCTAGCTGACATATGGCGAATAATGTATGTTTTGTTTTATAATATTAATTACTTACACAATATTGTATAGAATCAAGTTCTTCTAACTTAACAGACAGCTGTGCTGCTGGGGAGTTTGTTCCGCCACTTCTTCTTCCCAGCTACAGCACTAGGAAGTGTCGAAGGGTGGGCGTTTTGGGGGGACTGTCTTTTGTAACTTTGACGTTCAAAAAGTGCTGACTCTCAGCCTAGTTTGAATAAATGACTTTTGATTTTGATTTTGATTTTTGATAATACTTACGATGTTAACATCGATACTAAAACTAACGATGTTCGCGATTTCGATATTTGAAAACGCAAAACATAAACTCATAAGTTTCTCACTTACGACCCGCCCAATACAAACGAGGTCAATGGGCTATGGCGGTGCTATGGGATAGGTAATTTGACATAAATCCACGGAGAGCCGTCGACACGCCTTTCTCCTTCAAATGTATTGCCACTACTGGCAGGTATTACTTCACAAAATTTATCACCTCTTTGGACAACTAAATATTTGTGGAACCGAGTTCTTGTTGACTCCACCTTCGATTTGTTGGCACTTTCACTATATTTTAGCGAGGATATAAGATGTAGGGACACGGTTCTAAGTTAGCTTGAAATTAAGTGTATGCTATCTGTGTGTGTTTTTAGGTCGAATGCCATTGTCTAGGACTTTTGAGAGTCCAAAATTTGAACCCTGAGCACTAATTATTATTACAGTAATAACTAGAACGACATAGTTTTAAAACTATCTAGACATAGACTAGGTACTCTAAAATATGAACATCACACATAATAATGTCCTCAACTTTATTCTGGTGTAAAACTACATAAAATCGACGAACAACATCAGGTGCCAAACCCCATTATACCACACTAACCCGCGGTCCCAAGCTGAAAGTTCAGCGGCCAAAGTTATGCAAAATATGACCCATCCACCGAAATTAACTGACAAAAGTTTTAGCTTAGTTGATAATGTTTTAATGCCACGTTTTCAATATGGTGAAGTGGTACACTTTGTGCATAGTTCATTTGTGCATTGTGAACACTTCGTTTTAGTGCCATAAAGGCTTGTTCGCTTACCGTATGTATAGTCGTCATCCTCATTTCAGCCGTAAGACGTCCACTGCTGGACATAGGCCTCGCCCAACTTGGGGGGCTTTGCCATTTTCGCCACGCTTGGCAGGCGGGTAGGCGATAGTAGTTTGGTCAAAAAATGGATAGGGAACGCTGCTGCCCATTCCCTAGAAAGTCCCTAAGTCACCTCTTACGACACCCATGAGAAGAGACGGGTTGGTGCTATTTTTTACGTCCGGCACCACACGGAGCAATGTGACTAAGATAAATCATATTATCCTTCGCTATATTGCAAGGGTTTTTATTTATACTAGTGATCGCCCATTGGTCGAAATTCGACCGTACTTCATTTGAATAGAAATACATTATTAAATGAAAAAAAAATATATAATAAAAAATAATAATATTATATTTGACATTCAGTAACACTATAGACAAATAATATTAAAGACAAATGTTCTCGATATGATCATAGATTAAAAAAATGAAATAGGTTATAAATCTATAACATTAATTTATTACCTATGGTTATACTTGACATTCAGTATGACTATAGACACAAAATATTAAAGACATATATTGTCAATTGGACCACAGATTTGGACCATAAACAAAAGAATATCTATGCATGTGTCTATTTAAATACACGGTAATGAATAATAGTGTGTGTAACGTGTTATTTATTGAAAATAATGTATTTGTATGCATAATTTAAAAAAATATTAGCATCGGTCACTTCTTCTCTGTATAAACTATAAGTGTGCGAAATTTCATACTCCTCCATCCGCCCAATTTTCATTAAAAGGGATCCAAAGTTTTCGCTTCACGTATTAGATAAGCAGGAACCAATCAGCAGAGTAATTACACAACACACTGACAGCAATGGCTTTCATTTTGACAGTCAAACAATATTCATTGCGTTATTTACGTTGTTGAGTAGACATAGTTATCGAACATATGAATCAACGTATTAGCAACATCCTACAAATGATTTAGATTGTGATTGATAGTGTTTTAGGAAATTGGGCTAGGGTGTTGATTAGCTGAAAGAATCTTCTGTCAATTAAAATGTCTTTCAGAATCCAAGAGTGGGTTGGTGTCGGATAATTGAAATCACTATGAACTAATCATGTTATTTTTTGCTGGGTACCAGGATGAATAGGTATCTCATACCTATCCATACCACACAAGAAGATAACGATAAATAAGGTACCTGAGGTAAACAAGGCCCAGGGGGTAATAAGGCCCACATTTCAAAGTTCGCGGAAAATCATTTCTATGACACTTCACTGTTTATGCACGCGTGCACAATGTCGGTGTGAATGTTTCCGTATTGGTCCGCAGTCGCTAGCGCAGCCATCGTGCCAGTGACGTGCGATGCGTTGATGAAGTGACTGGCTACTGTGCAATTTTATAATTTTACATATCAAAAAACTGTAAGTATTTTACGTTTAATTCAATAATTGACTAATAACGCTATATTTATTATCGTAAGTATGTCTTGTACAATATAATGGATATGGTTTTTCCTAGCCAGAGAAAGATTTTTTTAGGTTTATTAGGTTATTTTGTAAAACGTGGCATGAGGTTAATAAGGCCCATTATAACGGTACTTAGGCCTTATTGGCCTCTTAATATTTGAGTATCAGATTGGATTTTTTTTTGTGTTCTAGGTCAATGTACTACGTGAATTTTACTGGCAATATATTTGTAACATTGTTACATTTTTTATTAAAATGCCTCCAAAGAGAGCTCAGTGGACAGAAGACAATTTACGGGCCACTTTGGCAGCAATAGAATTAATAAATAAAGAAAAATGATTAAATAAGTAAAAAACAACAATTTACTTTTATTTTAACGTATTTCTAAGTAAATTTAGGACGATTTACTGTAAAAATAAAGCAATTTTTTATATGGGGTTTAATTTACTACCGTAGTATAATAAGGCCCCTGAGAAGGGTTTTAAAAAAGTGGATTTTCTTATTTAAAAATATGCTTTTCTTAATTGTTTTACACCATTTTATACTTAAAACTAGAGCAACTACTCACTATGTACCCTGTGGGGTACGGATCTCGGCTTAGGGCATTGCTGGTAGAGGGCAACAAGAGACGGGCTGGATCAGAATGGTTGGCCCTGTATTACCTACATGGTCGTGAGTTCGAACCCTAACAGGCACTGTTGTATTAATAAACGATCCTACAAATCGCACAAATAACATTCACAGAAGTATTTGAAATCCTTTATAACAACAATATCTCATATAAGTGAAGGTGTCAGCCTTCCAGCAGGTGCCAGCGGTTTGAGGTAAGCCCGACGAGAATTTCCTAAACTTATTGTTCCAGATTCACCATCACTTCCAACCTTAAGTTATCCACAATAGAATCTATAATCGATTGTGTGAAACGCAAACCAACTTTGTGAAAAGGCTATTGAAAATCTGCGATTTCCACATTCGCTATTCCCGTTCATATAAAGTTGGATTTCGTATGGGACACGAGATAAGTGTTTTGCTAAATTATGACTATTACAACTTTTGTCTGTCGACTTTGGACAGCTGTAACGATTTCGTATGTAGGAGATTCGTTATTACATGTCTGCTGATTTCAATATGATTTGTTAACGTTTAATATCTAATACTAGCTTTTTCCCAGCGTCATCTCCCGCGTTTTATAGATATAAATATTCCTCTTAAATCACTCTGTCTATCGATTAAATCCGCATTAAAATCCGTCGCGTAGTTTATAAGATCTAAGAGTAAAACACCTAATGCGAATTTGTTGTATACTAGTACTATTTAAAGAAAATATATTAAATTGTTTAACCTTATGCGAGCCGCTTGTAATGGTATTATGGTAATTTAATAGAGGATGATTATTTGGGATGTAAGAATTTAATTATAAGTACTTCTACAGTATGGTGCCGTTCTCAAAGAACCATCCCATCTATTCCAGTGGGTATCGAAAACGGCGACTAAGGGACGTACTAGAGGATTGGCAGCAATGATCTCTATGCATTTTACCACCATAATGCCATCGCCAACGTGAATGCCAAGCGTGGCCATTATGGCAAACATCCCCAAATTGGCGGAGGCCTATGCCCAGCAGTGGACGTCTTTCGGCTGAAATGATGATCAAATTTATATTCAGTAGAGAAGAGAGCTGAGCCAAATGACGCATTATGATGAGAGAGACAGAAAGATCATAGAAACGATGGATGGATTGTGTGAACCTAAAAAAAGAAAGAGAAGTGAAGATTCGAGTGACGGTAGACAGAGGAGAATGGAAGAAAAAAGCGAGTTGCACCGACCCCAAGACTCGGAATAAGACGTGCAAAGAGGTTCCAAATATTGTAAATTCAGTTCTGTTTCGTCTTTGGCTTGAAGTGTACCCTACAATAGGTCGTGATAACGAATGGCCTTAAGTGGAAGACGCAACAACTGCTAACCAAACAAGGTTTCGGGAACCACGCGGAACGGTAATTAACTTATCATGACGCCTATTTTCCTCAAAGGGTTAGCCAAATGTCCACCTTTTTGATGTACGTTACCTGTAGCGGCATCTACATCGCCACATGCGACCTGCGCAAACCTAGAAAAAGTCGCCGTGGGCGAAGGCCCTATAGGGGACTATAGGGCCCTCGCCCACGGCGACTTTTTGTAGCGATGCTGACGCGCGTTTAGTAAACGCGCGACAGCATCGCTACTAACGCGTGTCAGTCGCATTTACAACGCGCTACAGAAGCGATGTCAACGCGCTACTAACGCGCTACAGCATCGCAACTATATCGATGCAAACGTGCTACCGTGTCGGACGACATCGGCGAGAGAACGGAGGGAGGGTGGCGCGTGAGTGGAGAACCGAGCATCAGTGCAACACAGACAGGTCGAGAGTGCTGTTGTCCGTCACATGCGATCGCAACTGTAGCTATCGCAGGTATTTTTGAGCCGTTACTGAATCGCGTTTGCACCGCGACAGAAGCGCTACAGTATCGCGTTTGCATCGCGACTGAATCTGAGTCCGTGGGCGAGGGCACACAGCTAGCGACCGCTTCGCGACTGTATCGATGCGGACGCGCGACAGCATCGCTACAAAAAGTCGCCGTGGGCGAGGAGTCATAACATGGAAATTAAACATACGAAGAAAAGTAACATTATTCAATATACTGATAACAACAGTAAGCAATCTTGGCTCATGTTCAGAAACTAACGATTATAGCCTCATAAATACTATTGGTCGTGTCTTTATCACTACCAACAATAGCTTTACGTGACTTTAAAATATCATATACGGTTCATAAAAGTTATCTGTTAATTTTATGGCTAAGTTACCAACACGCCACATCTTTCTAACTAGCGCGATAGCCATGACACGCTTTCATATATTTTCCATTGCGTTTTATGTAGAAGAATGAGCGATTCGTCGAATTGAAGGCCGCTTTAGTCACTCTATGGTGATCACGCATTTGGGGTAATTTGGTGCTTTTAGGCACCTTGATTTTTTTCTGTAAAATAGATCAATATCAACTAGATCAAGAAGAAAAAGGTCCATATGTTAAGATGCAGAATGACGAATCAATGTCTTGAATCAACTATTTCAAATCTGCATCAGTCCTTAAATCTCTATCGAGACCCCTCCATGCTTCGAAGAGCATGGTAAGCCATCGGTTCTAGCTGTCATTCGTAGAAGCAGCATTACCAAGTAGTACCAGTACCTGGGTTGCTGAGGTCAGATAAGCGGTTGATCCATGTAAAATACTGGTATTCTGCTGTATCCGGTTAGACTGGAAGCCAACCCTTCTAACATAGTTGGGAAAGACTAGGCAGATTATGACATTAATAATAATCTTATCTATAAAAACCGTTCGGAGCAAGGCGAGTCGCTAGTAGCTTAAACTACAAGCTCCCTTACCCAGTTCATCCACAATAAAGTCTCGTTCTAAACTATTTACCGTTTCCTTCATCTAATTTGTCGTCCACACTTTGTTATAAGAAAGAAAACCGTGGCAAATAGCTCTAAGCCCACCTAGCCTGAACCAGTGACCTTAATGACTAAAGCCTGCAAAACTTTTAAAAATCAATTAGGATTCCTTTAGTAAGGTGACCCATTAAAAAAAAAATCGAATGATCTAAACAGAATATTCTCTAAAAGACTGCTCAATTCAGTCTGTTATATCCATTGTTTTTGTTTTTGGTTCGATTAAATATAGCGGTTTAAAATATTTTGCCCCATTGTTGCTCCTAAGCATCTTCAAAATTAAAAGACCCAATAATACAAAGCAAAGATACAATTACATATAGTGAGGGGACTAATGGACATGTTACAAGTTAGAAAGACCAAGAAGGACCCAACTTTGTTGTAGTATACATTTTAGAAATAGTATTTTTTTAATACCTTTTTTCAACACCCATCGGCTTACATACATTGTCAATACGCTGACTCATTTTATACGGAAGTCCCTGTCTCCTGTAATACAGTTTTTTTTTAACTAGTACAGGATACAGGTGATCTTTTCCACTACCGTTAAGTACTGTATTGTATTGAAAAGTTTTTTGTTTATCTGCAACTGGTGGAAATATGTTAAGTAACACTGTTTTTGGAACAATAAAAAATGTATTTATTATTTATTTATTTCAGAGCAGTGGTGGCCCAGTGGTAATGACCGAGACTTAGAGAGTTGTAGATCGTAGGTTCGAAAAGTTCCAGTCAGGCGCTTTACTAAGTAAATTCATCACCACAGCTCCCAAAACGGTGAAAGCATACATCGTGAGGACACCGACATTTCCTTGGTTCAAACATTCGAAGATATGTGTGACATCTACCCACCCACACTGGGACTCATTACGGCCCACTCTCTCTCACCAAGAGAAGACCTGAGTCCTTTCAGTGTGGCTGTAGGCTGACTATTGGTGCTGCTTCTAAATATATCCTGACAAAAACACCCAATAACATATAGCGAGTAGACTCTTCGACTACTACAATGTTACTTTGTAGTCAGACAGGCCACGAAGAACCCACCATTAATAGCAACAGCATACATTTTAAAATCACTGTTAGAAGTAACAGGAGCCAGCTATCAATTATTTCTCCTTAGACCGCATGGAAGTACCATCACGCAAAGGTAACACAAAGTAACGTATTGATTGGACACATACCTACTTAAATATCTAACATGCCAACTAAATTAATTGGCGTTTAAAGAATAATGTAATTACATGCCTGTGAAGATCAATCAAAGAGATTTTATAATGATTTTATCGTAGAATCACAAATGTTATAATTGGTCATTCTCTATATCTGATTGTAATTACTTTTCTATTGATTCATTGTTTTGGATGAGAACGCTTTTTATTGCGATAGATGGGTTCCGTAAACTGGTTTATTAATTTAAAAAAAAACTGACTGTGCGGCTTCGCCCTCGTGGATGTCGGAAATAATCCCATAGGAACGTGCTATCAGGAGTAAGGATATAGTAGCCTTTGTTACTTCTCATAACGTCAGCTATTTGCCAGTGAAAGTATCGAGATTATCCGGAACAAAGAGACAGACAGATTTTTATTGAATTGTTTTGTTTGTTTTTTTTTCGTTGTAAGTACCATACTTTCACATAAAAGACTATTACTTACAATAAAAACAAAAACTTCAATTGCATTTATGTATGTTTGTAGAGACACCAGCACATCCAGGTACCCAAAACTGTCAAATTCTCCCAATGAACCTTGAACCTAATGCTTTAGCAATAAAGTGGAAAATCTATTAAAGAAATTTGACAGCTTGTAGTAGCTCGATGTGCTGGCTATATGCTGGATATATGTGTAGATATATCTATATATTAATACGTGAAGCGAAAACTTTGGATCCCTTTTTACGAAAATTGGGCGGACGGAGGAGTATGAAATTTCGCACACTTATAGTTTATACAGAGAAAAAGTGACGAATGCTAATATTTTTTTTTAAATTATGCGTTAAAATACATTATTTTCAATAAATAACACGTTACACACACTACTATTCATTACCGTGTATCTAATACACACATGCATAGATATTCTTTTGTTTTTGGTCCAAATCTGTCTTTAATATTTTGTGCAGTGTTACCAACACCCAGAAATATTAACCCCTAAAGCTTAAGTTAAAAACCCCTAAAATTGCCACAATAACTAAAAAAATTCCCTAGAAAATTAAAATGAAAATAACCATCGAATGTTCAGTAATCATAGACCGGCACACAGTAGTAATATTTGCCTATATTTATTACGCGACATTTGTTAATCATTCACTCTGCATTCATAGTATCGAGGAACCGTACTAGAAGTCGCTAATTATTTTATTGTAATCAAAAACACAATGAGAAAGATTGCAAAAAATCCCTAAGAATACACCTAAAAATGGAACGCCCCTAAAAATCCTAATTCTCTTATTTACCCCCTAAATTTGGGAAAACCCCTAAGTTAGTAAGCCTGATTTTGTGTCTATTGTCTTACTGAATGTCAGGTAATAAATTAATTTTATAGATATACATATATAACCTATCTCATTTTAATAATCTATGATTATATCGAGAAATCTTTGTCTTTTATATTATTTGTCTGTAGTGTTAATGAATGTCAAATAATGTCAAATATAACCGTATTATTCTTTTATAAAAATATAATATATATATTTTATTTTAATAATGTATTTCTATTAAAATGAAGTGCGGTCGAATTTCGACCAATGGGTGACCACTAGTAAAAATAAGTACTTCATTTCGCCACCAAAATATTTTGAAACAATGTTGTTCGTGACTAAACTTTTACTACTCGTATGTAGGTTACACCACCTCGTGTTCTTAGGTATGTCATAAAATAAACATTAAATAACATACCTTACTTCACTGACACAAAGTAGCGTTTGTCGTTAAAAAGTGTTCATTTTACACAAAAAGAAGAAAACCGAAATATTCAGTATACAACGTGTAACAAAATAATCGCAAGACCTCATACACCTCCAATTGGAGTATTGAGTTAAATGTATAATACAATAACCAAAACTCTTTTTTAAGCTTTCTGTTATTATTAAGAAAATCGTATTAACCCAAACATTATGCATTTATGATAAAATATAATTGAGTCTTAATGCCTTGAGATAAGATTGAATCTCTTAATCGGCGGTAGGTATGACATAATACAAATTAAAAAAAAAAACCTATATTTAAAGTTACTGAAATCGATTTACTCAAATTTAGTTTAGTAACTCAATTATACAATTTTTTAATGTTACAATTAGAAACCAGACTTTCAAATCTTGCGATTATTCTGTTCAACCTTGTAAATACCTATTTAAATAAATGCACACAACACAGTTAACTCTAGAGTAATTCCCAAGAAAACCCGACTACTTATCTGTTCCCATAAGCCCGCCAATCATTGCTACTAAACTATTCAAAGATAAGACTTAAACAATTTCCCGCAGATTATTCGTATTTATCCGTACAGAGCAGGGTTAAAATCCTCGGTCGGACAATTATGCGAAATTAGACAGAATTAATTCTAGCGTATCGCGCGTGTGTATTTTAGGTGGCCTTATTTGCATTTCAAGTGTTAATCCCGACGTGTGATAGCAAACACTGGCGGCCGTGATTAAGGGGTACAGCGAAATTTTTTAGGAAAATTATATTTAAGTTTGCTTTTTCGTCGAGTTGTTTTGTAGGAGAATTAGAATTTTGTGAAACTTTTATGGTTCAAACGTTAAGATCCTTTTGTTGGTGCCTTTCATTAATAAAAATTTAAGTTAATTACAATTTTATAGTTCGATTTTCAATTGTATTCAGTAAGTTGACAGTTCAGTGAAGTATAATGGAAAGGAGCACAATTTTATAACAATTTACCATCCCATATAAAAAATGTAAGCTCTTTCAGCACTTTTAAATCAAAACTTGCAAATTTTATTATTGAGTTGTAAATTAAACTGTTGAATCCGTCAAAATTAAGCAGAACTAAAATGTAAGTGAAATTAGAATTTATGTTGATGTCTGTTACCCAGAATAAGTTTATTACATTATGTTATCTTATATTCTCATGTAAGTGACTCTTTGTCTTTTTGAGAATAAAGTATTTAATCCGATAATGGTACAGACGCCACCAGGTCAAGCTACCCCAATCTGTCAAATACCAATCGAAAATTAACCTTCCACTATTGTGATATAAGGTTAAAAATCTATTAAAGAAATTTGACAGATTGGGGTAAGTTGATGTGTTGGCGTCTGTACTATACTAAAACTAATAGTGTTGGGGTAGTTAACGATTTTGCGTAAAGAACGAGTGATAAAATCTGTAAGATGTGGAATATAAGAATTATTAATAAAAATAATTTCCTTTATTTATTTCCTTCTAATATAAACAAATTAATAATTATGTTATTTTACTTTGTCTTTTTATTTCCTCTAGCAACCGTATAGGTATATCGATATAGTAATATCGTGTTTTAAACACAAGTTATGAAAAAAATAAAATGATTGCATGGAGGTACTTTTCAACCGACGAAAAAAAACGGAGGAGGTTCTCAATTCGACGCGTATATATATATATTTTTTTTTATGTATGACCACGCATAACTTTTTACTTAGTGGTCTGATTGTGACAATTCTTCTTCTATTAGAAAGGCTATACTCCCAAGGTGGTCCCATATAAATTTGGAAAACAAAATCGAACCCTAAGGGTTGGAAAACAGGGGATGATTGATTGTTCACTCACTGATTGTAACGTATAAACACGCATAACTTTGTACAGAGTAGTCCGATTTTGATAATTCTTTTATTGTTAGATAGGGTATACCTTGCCAAGTATTATAAGTACATTAAAGCCACAAAAAATCATAAAATAAAACTTTTTAACAAAAAATTAAACCGCCGAAAAACTGAAAAGCATAAAATAATAAACCTTAAAATTTTGAGTCGGCGCTGAAAAATCAATGAACAAGGATCACTCAAAGCGCCGACTCATAATTTTAAGGTTTATTATTTTATGCTTTTCAGTTTTTCGGCGGTTTTTTCAAGTTCATTCAATATCGATAATTCTTACACCACCTCGCTATCTTTTTTTTTTATCAAAATCTGGTAACCCTTCAACTGTCAAGTTACTGAATACAATTAAAAGTCGAACAGTAGTAGGTAATTAAAATTCAGGGAGACGCACAACTTTTTCCATCCATGGGTTATCTGTGAATCCATAGTAACCCATGGCAATATTTTTTGAACGTATCTGACCAAGAACGCAATACGTATTTTTTTCGTCGGTTATTTAAAAAAAAAACTGCTATTTTCTACAAAAGAGTAACCTACGCGGTCAAAATGTATGGCAGAACTATTTTTTTTTTAATCCATAACACATTTCGAGCCAGTGGATTTCAGAACCATGTAACGATTCATCTATATCACTTTACATAACATTCATACAAAATCAGACTATATTGTTCCCACTGCTGGGACACAGACCTCCCATGCGGGCCCAGTGCGGGTTGGTAGTTGTCACACGTCTTCGATTTTTAACAGACTTCAAAAAAAGGAGGAGGTTCTCAATTGAACTGTATTTTTACTGGGTGAACCGATTTTGATGATTCTTTTTTTATTTAAAAGCTGGTGCTTCCCGTTTGGTCCCATTTCAATTTGGTTCCATTCTGACAATGGCATCCATGGGAAAACAATATAAGTCTAAAATTTGCATTTAGTATGTGCGCGACAAATGAACGAATAACGCGATTAGATTAATTCGGGGTACACACCATAACAAAAAAGTTAAAAATAAAAGCTTTTTAAAAAAATAACAACCGAATTTCTTTAAAATAAACCACTACAAAGTGAAAAATAACTTAAATTACGGAAGTCTGTGGCAAAAAAAAAACTAAGACACCGACTTCCGAAACTAAAGTAATTTTTCACTTTGTAGTGTTTTTTTAAGGAAGTCGGTTGTTATTTTTTTAGAAAAAAGTTATTTTGGCTCTAGGACATGCCAGTTTCCTCACGATGTTTTCCTTCACCGTTTTGAGAGCATTGGTGATAAAATTATTTACACAAAGTATAGCGCCTGCGTGGGTTTGAACCCACGACTTACAACTTGTAAATCGGGGCCGATACCATTAGACCACCACTGCTCTACATATCACCTTGTATACGTAAAACAGCGCTGAAATGGATGGTCTGTCGATTTTCATCAATGGAACTAGAAAATTAAGGGCGAATCTAAACCGCGCACAAGAGCTCTCAGTGTCAATTTTCCACAACTGATGTGCACATAAATAGCATACGTAAATAACCTAACGTATTCTTCCCATGAGGATTGGCAGGAACTATAGGCCACCACCTGCTACGAATCTTACACACTCATTTTGCCTCGTTTAGGTTCATAAATTAGGTTATACGCGCACGCCGGTTGCGAGTACTACGTAGTTGACTACTCTGAAGAACATCACCTCTTTCTAGGGCGTCCTCTCCCGGCATTTCCACTTACATTTGCCTTGTAAATTCCGATGGAAAATAAATATGTGAATATTCTAAGTTTAATGATGTTGTTTTGAGCTTGACGTAAATAGCACAGTAAAAATAATGAGTCTTGTCACTTTTACCCGACTACGGCGAAGCATAAAGGAGGGTTATGATTTTGACGTATGTATGTATCATTTGTTTCCTCATAACTACTAATCTTATCATATTTAGTTGCACATTTGTATTTTGTACTAATTCTATAACATAGTTTATAAGATTTAATGTGTAACTGTTTGTTATTCCTAATAAGTAAATAAATAAATATTTTGACAAATGAGATCGTTGGAAGCGTCTTGATCGTCCACTAGTTATAGGCTTACATAGAACTGAATATAGTGCCCTGTAAAGGGCGTAAAGTGTTCTCGTTTCATACATTTTAGGGTTCCGTTGCCAAATGGCAAAAAACGGAACCCTTATGGATTCGTCATGTCTGTCTGTCTGTCCGTCCGTATGTCACAGCCACTTTTTTCCGAAAATATAAGAGCTATGCTGTTGAAACTTGGTAAGTAGATGTATACTGTGAACCGCATTAAGATTTTTACACAAAATAGAAAAAAAAAAACAATAAATTTTGGGGTTCCCCATACTTAGAACTGAAACTCAAAAAAAATTTTTCATCAAACCCATACGTGTGGGGTATTTATGGATAGGTTTTCAAAATGATATTGAGATTTCTAATATCATTTTCTTCTAAACTGAATAGTTTGCGCGAGATACACTTCCAAAGTGGTAAAATGTGTGTGTCCCCCTGTAACTTCTAAAGTAAGAGAATGATAAAACTAAAAAAAAAATATATGATGTACATACCATGTAAACTTCCACCGAAAATTGGTTTGAACGAGAACTAATGAGAAGTTTTTTTTTAATACGTCATAAATCGTAAACCGCAATTTACCTTTCGTTCAATCAACTCAAATGTTTATAAAAAAAAAAAAAAAACATTTAATTTTATAAACATAAACCTAATGCATAAACCGTGAATACCTACAGGTTTGTACGAAACCCTCAGTGCGCAAGTCCGACTCGCACTTGACCGGTTTTTAAACTGTGTTTTTTTAGTACTTAGTCGGGTTTTTAACTGACTTTACATTGTAATGAGTGGCTCACTTACTCACTGTGACTTTTAAAATTAAATGTTCCACATATCACAGGACTCTCTAAAAATACAACGGGGTTGTCTCATGTAGAAATCCGACTAACATTATAGAAATAAACTAGACCCGCTTTAGCTGCAGTGGAAATCTGTCTAGGGAAATATATTTGCTGGAATTAAACGCTGGTAACATGCCGTGTAATGGACAGGAAGATTTGAATAGGAATTTGGACCACAACAATGGGAATTGGGTAGTGTTTCTACTAGTATATGCTGTTTATCCAGTGTAAAAGAGCGATATCGTGAGCATTTTATATTAGGAGTGTGGATTATCCTACTTCCTACTATCATACAACATTTACATATATAATTTATAAATGTGAAAATTTGAATGTTTAGATGTTTGGAAAAAAATGGAAAAAGAAAGAAAATATATCTTTCTTATTTGCAACATATTTGCGCAAACGTCATCTAAAACTTTTCCTTTCAATTTGATGGCGTTACTTGCGGTGCCTCTAAAATGTTTGCGGTAAACCATACCGATGGCTTTCATGCCATCATCCGAAAAAAGACGGCCTCACTACGGAGCAGAATAAGAGGCAGTCAAAATAGCATCCTGAAGGCTGTGGTGGCAGACCTTTCCCCTGCCATAATAAGGCAATTTGTGAAAAGAGTTATACCTAGTCCAGATATCGTTATGTCAAGTTGCTGGGTGGTCTTCTCATTCATTTGTCTTCAGATTAAGTTACTAACAATAGTGTTTTAAGGAAATCTGTTACTAACAGTTTATGGATTTTAGTTGTCCGAATTAAAATGATTTTATTTATTTATTATAAATAAAATATTTCTTATAAAAACTTCTTGAGAAATCCAGCTATGACGAACAGACAGTGTTGCACCATAAGAGTTCTTTACTAATTTGGTACGGAACCCTAAAAAGGCTTGTTTTTTCATGAAATTACATAACAAATACTGTAGTAGAAAATTGTTAGCAGTTTTATTTTTTTCCAGATGTTAGTACTGTTTTCTAGCGGTTTATTTTTTTATTTAAAAGTAGACTTTCTAGAGGTTGTTCTTACAATTAGACAATTTTTACCAAAATTGATTCAGCCATTTCGACACGAGGATCCTTTGATCAAAATATTATCTACAATTTCTTATTAAACTAAGAGCCAATACGTACATATTTTTTTAACTTTTTAGAGTTTTTGTTTTGGTCGAGCGTTTTTTAAATGTTAAATATAACTTGGTTGTATTGAAATCTTCATGGATACTCTCCATCTGGGAAAACGGAGGGTCATGTCAGACTCGTACCGACTAAAACCCCTGTTCTTTCCAGGACCATGAACCCGAATACCTGTACATTCGACTTTGACACACCTTTGATAACTCTTACAAAAGCATAGTGTATAGTAGTTTCTTTTTTACAAAGAATACAACAGTGTTTCTACATATTAGTACCAACAAAGTAATCCCATTAGAAACGGAGAAAGTACGTGTTTCTATAAATAGACAGAATACAACTAATTGCGGATTATACACGAGTAGTACGTAGGTAGGTGCTTAAGAAATAATCAATGAGTGTCGGTTTCACTGGGATCATTTTCTATGTTACCGACACACCCATCTCGCATGGTTTGTTTGATAAGCCCAATCAAATAGAATGTTCAGCTTTCTGTGCTATGTGGCGCGGTTTTGGAATGAATGTCTAATGACTTTTATGATCGTTTTGAAATCTTTAAAGGAGATGGATGACAGTTCCATACAAGCTTGGCTCAGAAATTGACACAAATAAAACAAAATGTTTTTATTTATTTACTAAAGTACCAAATCTTCAATAAATATGTATATTCAATGCATGTTGAAATAAAATACATTGATATTCTATATAAATCATTAATTACAAAAATACATTAAAACTACACCCTAATTACGTAACACACTATTAATCAGAATTTGAATCATTTTGAGGGTAATTATGACTCCATTCTTTTATATGTTCGAAAAAATCGTCTGCTTAGCATCGTAAACAACTGCCAGGTCCGCGAGATTAGTTCGAAGGAGATACCGTGGCCCTGACATATGGGCAACTGAAGGAACACGGTTGGGTTTTAGTCAGTAAAAGTTTGACATGCCCTTCCGCTCCACCCTTGAGCAGGAGAAGTCATTTGAGGATTTCCCAAACATAAATAAAGCATCGTAAATAATGACATGAACGTTATGGAACTTTCATAATGAAGGCGATTCCTACTGATCACCCCTCTGAATAAACAGTAAACGTATACTTAGTCTCATTGCATTGTCACGAAGAAAAAAAGAAAAAACGAAATCTTTACCGTCCATTGGCACTCCGATGAACTTTGAATACCTATGGATCAGATTACTCTAATCCTCACTAACGACCGTCAACAGTTGATTAATCGGTTTTTGTAAACTGCTGGTTTTTTTGATGAAGGAATATTAGTGTTTCAAAGTCCTGTAAAACTTTGTTAAGGGCCCTACCCTAATCTGATGACTTTAATGGTGTCAAAAAACCTGCCGATGGTGGCTTAATACACTGTCGTCCTATAGATTGTCTTATTAAATCTTTATTGCTGAAACTATACTACACATTAAATGTAGATATCTAGTAACTTATAAACTAACACATCGTTTTCTGGTGTGTGATCAGTGTGTCTTGTATAATATACAGGATACGTTTTAAACCAGTGCGCAAATTTTAACAAATTAAACTTAAACGATTTATAACAACCATGCAATTTTTATTTTGATATATCTTAGTACAAAAAAATTAAGTTAACGATAACGAAAGATGTTTATTTTGAAACTGGTTTTTATGGTAACTTGCGCGTGGCGCGCCGGCGCGGCGGTGAAGGTGAACGACTGAGCGTAGCTACTGGTACCTACCAGCTATTCGATCGGTCAAAGTTCTAAGAAATTCGAAGTACCTACGCCGGGCGCGCGGTTACTGAGCTATTCATTTTGTTGATATCATATTACGAAATATGTAGGGTGTCCACAGTTTACTGATTTAAGGTCGGATAAAAATTTTAAAAAAGTATTGAAAAAAATATTGAGATGTGTTCTATTACTGATACTGAACCACCAAAAAAAATGTGCGCACTGGTTAAAAAAAAATCCTGTATAGGCCTCTTCCGGCTGCTTCCATTCCTTTCTATCTTTAGCCTTCCTTGACCAGATAGCTTCTGCAACCTTCGTAATATCATAAGTCCATATTTTTGCCTGTCGCTTTTCCTACAAATTAAATTTCACTCAGATCTAACGAATGTATCACAAATGATTCAAAGCTGTGACCAGTTTATAAAACGCTGGATCTCCGTAGGAAATTAGGCAAAAGATTTTCAAGGTCTCAAACATTCACGACCAATGTACAACCATTAGTATGACGTAAAACTATTCATAAGTCATTGCAATGTAACTCTTATCTCGGTAAGATAAGATAGCAATAATAATTTTAAGAATTTTATCAAACTTGCAACAAACATTTCAATATATTGCAGTGAGATAAGAGTTAAATTGCAGCGCCTTATGAATGGTTTTTCATCATTCAAAGATCATGAAAGTCCTACCTAAGTGCAGGTATCTACGCGATATTTTCCTTCACCACGTCAGTGGCATGGGTAGACATTATCTCATTATTGCTCTCTACTGCCACATTAACCTAACGTTCCCATTGCTGGAATTTTGACCCACTCCCTCTCTTAGAGAGGAGGGTTTTCTCTATTAGATGCATTGAGTTGAAATCCACCACGCAGGCTTAGTTCAGGTTCGAGGGGCTCGTGGCTACGTCATCAGTGAACTGGCACGTATATATTAGTATGGATATGCCTCCGGGATTTTGAAATTAATTTCAAATGTTGTAATGTGTAGAATAAAGAATACATCAATATGAATAAGAAATGTTCAACTCTTTTGCTGTCTCTTAATAGTATTTAGGCGATGGGCCTTCTACAGTAAGAAAAATCAATTTTAAATGTCTATCGCATTCTATAAATTTCTAATGTAGTACCTAGTTTAAAAATCGTTTGGTTCACAATCCCGTAAGTACCAAAATGAAATCCCGGAAAAAAGGCTTATCCATGTTGTGATTTCTATGACTATTCATGATGCGAGTACGTAAAATCAATCTACCTACTCCGATCACTGGTGATAACAGCCGCACGGATCGATTGAATGTTAAGCTAAGTTTGCTGCAATTGGTTTATGGATGGGTGACCATTAATTACACATTGGGGCCCATCCATGCCTCAGAAAGTACGTCAAGCAGTTGATCCCGGCTACAGTTCGAAGATCTGACAGTAAAGAGCCCAAAAGTCTGACAACCAATCTTGCCAAGGGGAATCGTGTAACCCAGTAATTGGGTTGTGGAGATCAGATAAGCAGTCACTCCACTGGTATCCAGCCGCAGCTGGTTAGACTGGAAGCCAACCAAAACATAGTTGGCAAAAAGCTACGCTGATTGCCTGGGTTGGTGCTGGTTCGTGGATGTTACATGTCTTCGAAATTAAATGATAAATATCTTAGGACATCCAACACACCGTTATGTGATCCCAAACTAGGCAGAGCCTGTACTATGGCAACCAGACAACTGATAAATATACATATATAGGTACATACAAATTATTATAGATAAATTACACCCAGACACAGAACAAATGATTGTGCTCATCACACAAAGATTTGTCCTGGTTGGGGATCGAACCCACGACTTCAGTCTTAGCAGTCAGGGTTACTAACCACTAAACTAACAGGCCATTCAAATTTTGGTTTAAGAACATACCGTTTTCCTCTTGATGGTTTGTTTCCCCGTTTTGAGAGTAGTGGTGATGAAATAAATTAAATAAAGTGCCTGCCTGGGTTCAAGTCCACGTGACACGTAAGTCGAAACCGTTACCACCGTACCACCACTGCTGTCTTTGCAGGTATTAATTGACTTTGAAGTAATTCCAATTTCATATAATTTCTTACACATAGAAACAAATGGATGGCATTGCCATTTCTTCCCGAGGGTTTCGTAAAAGGCGACTAAGGGTATTACTGCTGAAAATCTTGCAACTGGACACGGATTGCCTTGGCTTTCATGGAAGTCTTTAAATAGACTCCGTACTCAGGTAGGCCGCAATAAAGAAAACCTGTACAGGTGGAGAGTCATAGAAGACTCAGCCCTGGAGTGTAAATGTGGTGCTGTCCCACAAACGATGAGGCACTTGATATCTTGTCCAGCGCGTCCTGTTGTTTGCACGCCACAGGAGTTGATGGACGCTACTGAAAATGCTAAGCTCGTAGCCAAATTCTGGGCTAACTAGTTAGATTGCTATCGACACGCTAAGAAAAAGAAAAAGGGTATTACTACAGAATGGGCAGCAGCGTTCTCTATACATTTTACCACCATACTACGATCGCCAATGCGCCTGCCAAGCGTGGCGATTACAGCAACCCCTGTAGCAATGCTTGGAGGGGGCCGATGTTCAGCAGTGGACGTCTTTCACCCGAAATGATAATCATGATGAGAATCAAATAATTGTAAAAATAATTCATGAATAAATTTATTACCATTCAAAACTTTTAATTAAAATATTATTTGCATACAACTTATCAGCGAGTCGGTTTTAACATCTAAATTAAAAATCTAAGCACTAATTAAGTTAATGAGGTCGTACGTAAGTTTATTAGCAGACACGGCTGTATTTGGAAAGATTAAGCTCATAAAAGTGAAGTTATGACTAAACCGACTATGCTAGAAAACCTCTGTAATATAAAATACGTAAACTTTGAACCAAGCCCTTAAAACTTCATATCAACATAAGTAAAGGGTTCTAAAATTTCAAACATTAAACAAATTACACATACATAGATTCACGCTTTCTTCTCAAGGGGGTGAGCGGAATCTCCAGAACTCCACCTAATACGATCCTTACATATTTCTTCTGCGTTTACGTGCATACATCTGGTGCATACGTGCATACTCGCAAGCTATGTGCGTGAATACGCACATAGCTTGCGAGTACTACACCCCTGATCTTTCCGAAGAACATCACCAATAAGGTCACTATAAGCTTCAAGGGCGTCCTCTCCCGGCAATTGGCGTGGAATTGCACAACTTTTCTTCTATCTTTATCCCAAGTTTTTTGGTGGTTTCCTCAATACTTCTCTGCTAGTCTTCATCAGTAGTCACTCCTTTTCTAACCATATCCTTTTTCACACAGTCCAACCGTCGTCGTTTCTTGGTCTTCCTCTACTCAAATCATATAACATTTTTGCAAGCGAGTATATATAGTCCAAGACCGTATTTCGGCCACGGCGGCCAGTCTCAACGGAGACTAGCCATCGCGATATAATAGTGGTCAAGTGTGTGCTCAGATACAGGAGCACTCACTCTTCCCTCACTCTCATAGTGCGATGGGACGGCAATTCGACACGACCGGAGAGAGATCAGGCGTAGGACCAACGGCTTAACGTGCTTTCCGAGGCACGGGGGTATCAAACCGCCAACTTCCAAACTCCGGATTGCTACTAAGATATTCCTAATGGAAAAACCCAGTAAGCAGTAACACTTTGCCCGACCCGGGAATCGAACCCAGGACCCCACGCTCAGCAGTCGCGCTTGCGACCACGAGACCAACGGGGCTAGCGAGTAACAAACAACCAAAGATACCAGCTTTCAAATTTATAATGTCAGTTGGATGTTATCTTGATCTACATCACCCCCTGTGTATCAAAACTTTAAACTTTAACCAACAAAGCAAGAGTCAACAGGCATCATTTTGAACACGCTTGTTCCATTATAGATCTCATCCATCGTTTTCCATCAGGTATCATCGAGGGCAGGAACAGGCCCATACAGCAATAAAATAAAAGATCCCAGCTTCAGTTCGCTAAAAACAATCAGAGCACGAAGTAGGAGATCCGAACTCAGCAATTTTGGAAACTTTTTACATAATTTGTGGATTTATATAAGAAAAGTGTTTCTCGATTAGTCTTGCCGTCTATTGGTGTTTACCTGCACTGGATCTTCAATCCACTGCGCAGCGCTGAAAGTGAAAAATCCAATATAACACCCCGCGGCCCCGCCACAATATTTTAACGGCCTCGCAAACGTGGATTTTCTGTGGTTACTATTATAAAAAATGTTACCAAAGGGGTCCTCCGAGAAACTCAGATTTCATTATAGTTCTCTGTTATCTGTATATTCTGATACCAAAAACCGTCCTAAACTCCTAGGTAACTGCCAGGCAAGGGTGCAAAGACCTGGGTCAGTCAGGAATATGAACCTTATTTCCCATCCCAAAGCGTAGTAGGTACCTTTTGAAGAGGAACGGCAAGAAATTCTATGGACACCGTCGCCGACCACATAATCATAACACAATCACCAGCGTCTAAGATCAAACGAAATCCTTTGACTTTTTTTTGTGCGTGGGAAATCATCAAATGACGTCTCCCGCTCTGGGTGGAGCGGAAGAGCGTGTCAGACTTTTACTGACTAAAACCCACCTGTGTTCCTTCAGTTGTCCATATGCGAAGGCCACGGTACCTCTTTCGAACAAATCTCGCGACCCTGGCACGATTCTTATACTTTAGCATAACATCACACCTTGTTTTCGCGATATCCAGACTGCTACTGGTAAATGTCAGATAGAAAAACTCAATTGCACTATGCATGATCTGGGACTCAAACCCAGGACCTCATATTCAGTAACGCTTGCAAATACTCTAGACCAACGAGGCAGTCACTAAACTAAAACTTTAAAATCAGGTCTTCAATCGTCCTAGTAGTTTGGTTTTGTTATTTTAGTTGTACTGATTAGAAAATTACATTGCCATACAATAGAAAACCAACACAATGTTTGGTGTGTCTCGCTTTATCTTCCATAGAATAATCGAAGACAAAATGGCTGCTTTGCTCGAGGCTACAAACAGCTGTATATGCGGTGGGATTAGAGCTTTACCTGACTAGCTGGGAGACAATCTGCACAAAAATATACGCAGAAATCAACTTGAAAAAACGACCAACATGTTTTTTTCTATAAAGAACACAAATGGATTTAATCTATTTGTGTTCTTTCGCTCATAATCAGCATTCATTGTTCCCACTGCTGGGACACACGCATCCTCTTGGCGAGAGGGTGAGCGGGCTGTAATCTATCACGCGGGCTCTGTGCGGATTTTTGATGTCACATGCCTTCGGATTTTTAGTTCTAGGACATGCCGGTTTCCTCACGAGGCATTCCGTCACCGCTTTAATAAATAAATAAACAACATTTATTTCAGAATTTCTTCCATACCTAAGTGTTAGTAACAGTGAAAACTTATGGACTAATGTTAGTAACATTTATTCTAACCTGTGTGAGGCTCGCCGATCCTGGGGAATGTCTATTTGACTGCGCGCAGTCGTATCCACCGCCCCATCGACAACAAAAGTTTTGAAAGCATTGGTGATAAAATTATTTACACAAAATAAAACGCCTGCCTGGGTTTGAATCCACGACCTGGAACCTGAAAGTCAAAGCCGATACCACTAGGCAACCACTGCTCATCCCGTGCTTTCCCTGCAGCGGTGTAATCATACAGCATTTAGTTATTAGCGACTAAGATAACAGGCGAAATATGGATGTACTATAGGTACACCTAACCCGTTGGACTAGGTGTGATGTTATGTTAAAACAGAGTGTAGGATTTACCATGGATTCTGATGTACATGATTCTGGAACCCCCTGCTTTGAAGTTTTACATAGGTTATACATATTTATTTTTTACTATTCCTTACATTTCGACCCCGCAGGTATTGCTATGCAACATATGATTTTTAACCCCCGACGCCAAAAGAGGGGTGCTATAAATTTGACCGCTATGTGTGTCTGTCTGTTGCACCGTAGCTCTAAAACGGGTGAACCGATTTGGGTGCGGTTTTATTTCCAGTTGGTTTTCTAACAGTGGTTCTTAGAATGTTTTATCAAAATCGGTTCAGACGTTTCGACACGACGACACTTCGATCAAAATATTACCTACAACTTCTTATTAAACTTAAAGGGCCAATACGCTTTTTTTATTTAGTTTTTAAAGGTTTTTGGTCGTGGGTTTATTAAATTTTAAATTAAACTTTTTCTTATTACATTGTGTGTTAGTTCATAGAAAATTCACGAAAGTAGTGAAGGAGGATTTTCTAATGCATTGCAGTGTGGCTCGCCGTAATTTATGCGGGTAAGTAATAGATGATATAACAACAAAATCTCTAATATTAACAATATATAACAACGGAGCCTATAATTTTATTTAATATAGCGATTAGTTAATATAATGAACGATTAATATAATTTTAAAACAACTAATTTTTATAAGCATAACATACATTAAATATAAGTAACATTGTTTGACTTAACATACATTAAATATAACATCGTTTGACATACCACTCAAAACATATAAAACTTATTTGGTCTAATATGAATAGTAACCTAAGTAGATATTAAACATAATTAGTAACTGATTACCACCTGCGCTAAGTTAGGCCGACGGAGCCCCGCTTCGCGGGGCTCTTATTTCTGGGTGGTTAAAAAAAAAAATAACCACGAACGCCCGCTCCGCTTCGCTCCCGCCTACGCCTTAGCCTTCTAACCTAACCTATTACTCTGAGTCGGGGTGTTAACCATAATGACGTTTTTTATATTAAATATGTTAAACGTTTGTTTGATATAACGTTTATGTAATCGAAAATCATTAGGTTTTCGATTACATAAACGTTATATCAAACAACGTTATAATAATTAAGTTTTAGAATAAATAAATGTTATATGGAAAGAAATTATATCAACAGTTGGTATATCTCACGTTGATTATATCTTATGAACGATAATAAAATGAAATTAGACCAAATGAGTTTATACGTTATGAGATGCACCCAATTTATGCTATTCTGTAAGCTGTAGCAGTCATTGGAAAGTTGACTGTTGATTCTTAGGCCTAAACATAATTTTTAGAGATCATTACTTATATAAGTCAAATATACCTAAACACATATTTAAATGCTTGCATACATAATAGTTAATATAATAAAAGTTTTCCTTTGGAAATGTCTTAGTAACAGCTTTTTACGAAATGCATATATGCAACTTCAACATTCTTAAATCAACAGTCAACTTTCCAATGACTGCTACAGCAGAAAAAAGTATCTTCGGTACCGATAGATTTTTAAATTGTCTGGCTATCTATCTATTTGTAGCGGCTAATCATGGAAATCTGTATTAATTTTGACGGGACTTTCACTGGCAGGTAATTGATGTTATAAAGAGTAATATAGTCTGACACGCTTTTAGACGCCATTTGATGATTTCCCAAACAGAAAAAAATCCAACTTTTGTGCCGGTAGCAAGCTCCCGTGGGATAATTTCCAACGTCCACGCGGACGTAGCCGTGGGCAGCAACTATTTTAAAAAACCGGCCAGGTGCGAGTCGGACTCGCGCACCGAGGGTTCCGTACAAACATGTAGGTATCCTCGGTTGATGCATAAGGTTTATGTTAATGAAATTAAATGTTTTTTAATTTTTATGTTTGAGTTGATTGAATGAAAGGTAAATTGCGTTTTTCTATTTTCGTGTAAAAATCTTAAGACTGCGCCGACCGTACAAAGCGCGCGGCAAATAGGTATTTCCTACAGCGCGCTAGTCGTGTGCGTCGCCACGCACACATTTACAAGTTTGCTCGAAGCCCGCATGCAGTTGCACGACAAAAGGTGGTAACCTAGGATTTTTAAAATTTGATTCGTTGTGTTGAGTAACTTGAAAATACGCATATTGATTATTTCGATGATTTTATGTAGGTACCTACATAAATCCAGAAATTAAATCTGATAATCTGTATTATATAAAAATTAACGTTTGTAGTTTATAGAGCGGATAATGTAGGTATAAATATAGTACAATATAGGAAATTACCTACATCAGTTACTTCTCATCCGATTGCTATGAAATTTTGGCATTATGAATTTTACTTGCACGCCCGGGAATTTTACTCGGTAAAGTAGGTAGGCAGGGTAGATGGGTAAGTGGTAGGTATTGTAATAATAAAACCAGTCTGTGATAAAAAATGTATAGTTACCTAATGTATTAGAAACCTTGCTTAATTTACAAAAACATGCGAAAATCATAGGTAAATGTGTTATATGTAATATATAGTAAAACGGAAAAGTTGAAGTTAAATCCTCTATCTTGAATTTTAAAATGAATGCCAGATTTGCAATCGCCACCCCCCAAAACCCATTAAGCCTCGTCCCCACTAGGAACATTTGTCGAGCGACATGTGTCCCCGGAGACATCGGGCGATGTCGCCCTACATCGCCCCACGTCGCCCGATGTCTTGTCTCCGTCCACATCAGTTCAGTCGAACCTGTCATGTCTCCGGAAGAGGTAGTGTTGTACAGTGCGGCTTATATAATGATGAATGCATCAAGAACAAAAAAGAAGAGAAGATGGTGAATTAAACAGTGCTTGCGAAACAAAACAAGTGTATTTAATGATCTCAGTGTTCTAGACGGCTTATCCTACGCTCGACGCTCGCCCTGGAAGGTCGTTACGCTGCTGCTCCGCTGCGCGTATCCCCTCCACCGCCCGCCGCTCAATCGCCAGTCACTTGTGCTCCGTGCGCCACGCTGCGTAGTTGCCCCGACTACTCTCCGCTATTTTGCGATTTAAATTTATTTAAATCGCAAAATTCGGAAATTCCTGTTTCTTTACGGATACAGTCAAAACGTTCTGTCTTGTTTACAAGACAGTATTATTTCTTTATACAGAGTGTCTAAAAACGTGTGCTTGTGGCCCCTTCAGGGCAAAATCCACAGTTTCGTGGTCGCTCGGTGGATACCTTAACGGTGCCAACGAAGCCGAGTGGGTGCAGACCCAACGCACCCGTCTATCCCCTTCAGGGCTAGACGAAAGTTGGACGGGTCCCGGATCACTGGCCTTGGGGGCTTCCCTCATCAGCCCCGGTGACAGTCTTCCCTCCACAGCCGCGTACTAGTGCCGCGGGTATATCTATACCCCCCGCACTAGACTGGTCGGGTACCTTCAGTACCCATCGCATGACCAGTTAGGAACTCGTTCGCACAATAAGATTGGCGACGGGAGTCACTCTTAGGGCTCACCAGGATCACCTCCCTGTCTATACCCGACAGGGAGTGTAACACTCACCCCCGGCATCCCACCGGGGATTAGGCTGTTAGGTTTAGGGATTTGGCAATAGGATCACTCTCATGAGTGTTTAGGTCCCCCCTCCCCTCGGCCATGGAGAAACCCATGGAGAAAATTGCCAAAATCGAGGCGCTCCTGGCTGAACTTGCGAGTCAGCTCAGCATTGAGCACTCGGAGGTCGGGGCTGTGGTCTCTGTTTTTCTTTTATTAATAAAGAAAAACAAGGATTTCGCTGCCGAATGAGAATTCAGCAGCTGTACAGGGCTGAGCAGCTCGCAATTCCAGCCAGCCCGGGCATCGCTGACTTCAGCGATGCCCTCGAGGCCCCAACCGCTACCGACGAACCGTGTCAAATGGACACAGAGGATGTACCCATCCCCACTCCTTCCGACTCTGCCGCGCTCACTCCCCAGACGGACTCGCACTCCTCTTCGTCCTCGGACACAGAGGCGTACGAGCTCGTCTCCCACACAAAGGGCAAAGGGAGCAAGCGCAAGAAGAACAAGGCGAGCAGCTCAGCCCCGGCTGCTAAAATCATAGCGGCTGAGGACTCCGCTCCTCCGTCTCGCGCCCCTACCCCGCAGGCGACCTCCGCCACCGCGAACCCCCCCCACCTCGCTACGCAGGCGACCCCCGCCACCGCGACCGCGTCCATCCCCTCCACGCCGCCGGCGACCGCCGCCAACGCGTCCCCCTCCCGCCCCTCGCCTTCAACCTCCGCGAAGGTTGCCGCGCCCCGCGCTAAAACTAGCGCCCCGTCCATACCCTCTGGCTCAACCACCGCCAGGAAACTCCCTCCACCGCCCCCTGTATTTATACAGGACAAGGCCAAGTGGACGGAGGTGTCCAAATGGTGTGTTGACCAAAGGGTCAACTATACTAGTGCCCGTGCCACCCAGCACGGGATAAAAGTATCGGTCCCCACGTCAGGCGATTATCGCGATCTGACCAGGCTCTGCTAGGAACGTGTCCTTCCACACGTATTCCTTGCCCGAGGAGCGACTGACCAGGGTGGTGATTCGCAGGATCCCCTGCGAAATCGCCACCAGCGATATTAAGGCGGACCTCGAACGACAGAACGTGCCTGTCACAGAGGTCCATCGCATGCACCGGTCCAGGCAAGGTACTGCCTTTGATATGGTCCTAGTGGTGTGCCCTTCCACGGAGGGTCACCACCCCATATTCAATGTAAAGTCTGTCTGCAACCTGTCAGGCCTTAAAATCGAAAAGCCCCGTAAGTCGGGCATCATTGGCCAGTGCCACAGATGCCAACTGTACGGGCACTCAGCGTACAACTGCTACGCTACTCCCAGATGCGACAAGTGCCTGGGAGACCACGGTACAGCAGATTGTACCCGGCCTAAAGACCGCACTTTTTGCACCGAGCCACCTAGTTGTGTGCTCTGCAAAGAGTCCGGTCATCCGGCAAACTACCGGGGCTGCCCGAAAGCCCCCAAGTCATCTTCCCCTAAATTGGCGCAGCGTTTCGACGCTCGTCAGACTAGGGAATCCCCCTCGGCCAAACTCCCCGCGAGACTGGCCCCACAGCGTCCCTCCCAATGGCCTCTCTTGAGTTCCCAGAAGGAATTTCCCGCACTGGCCTCCTCCAGGCCTAAGCCCGCTCCCATCCCTCCTTTAATGGACCCGCGTACCCGCGCCCCCGCGCCCCTTACGCCCCCCGGTTTTCCCGCGACCGCACCCCCCGCCCGCGCCGCGGCCCCCCCCCCCACTGCCCCTATGGCAGGACCAGTTCCTGTACAGAGGAAAGGTCAGGCTCCCCTTGATGCGTTTAACGTCATCACCGGGACCTTTAATACCTACAGCACGTTCCTCTCCCCACGTGCCCAACAGATGGCCCAGGAACTAGTTGCCGCCAGCGGTAACTTGTTCCGCATCCAATCCATGTCATGAATTCCCAACGCCCCCATTATGGATAGTCGCGGAATATTAACTAGACTGAAACCCCGTTCCCTAAAGCTAGGCTTCTTTAATGCCAACGGCATTCACGGCCAACGTGATGAGATCGCCACGTTCCTCCGCGACCATCACGTAGACATTTTACTCATTCAAGAGTCGTTCCTAAAGCCTCACCAACGTGACCCGAAAATTGCAAACTATCGTTTAGTTCGCAACGACAGGTCACGTTGTCACAAAGGCGGCACCCTCATATACTATAGGAAGTCCCTGTACTGCATACCTATGGATCCCCCCCAACTCTCCCGATTAGAAGTTTCGGCCTGTCGGTTAGCACTGACAGGCCACCAGCCAATCACTATCGTGTCGGCTTACTTCCCTCCCCCAGACGGTTCCGAGGACCCTCAACTCCTCACTAATGACCTCTCCGAACTTTTCGGCATGAGTGACTCCGTTATCATAGCGGGCGATCTCAACGCCAAACATCCTGCCTGGAATAGCACCAGGACCTCGACTAGAGGTAGACAACTATTTAATCTCTGTTCTACCATGAACTTTGACGTCATCGCCCCGATGACTCCCACTCATTTCCCTTTCGACCCCGATCAGTTACCCGACGTTCTTGATATAGCACTCCTTAAGAATATCAACTTAAGGTTGGATTCTATAGAGGCTATTCACGAACTCGACTCTGATCATCGACCAGTAGTCATGAACCTGGCCCCCCGATTAGGTATTCGCGACCCCTCTCAACCCCCCGCCACTAAAGTGATCACTGACTGGAAGAAAGTAAGCGAACGCTTACAATCTAACACGTCACATCACTTAGACTCTATCCCAGATCAGTTCGACTCTGTCGCCGACACAACGGCCGCGATCGACTCTCTCACGGAGCACGTACAATCGATCGTGAACGAAAGTTCACGGGAGGTTCCAGATACGGGTGACCGTAAATGGAGACTCCCCGACGATGTACGTGATCTGCTGACAGAGAAGAACGCGACCGTTCGTGCCTACAGCAACTTTCCCTGTGACGCTAACAAAGCTCACATGCGTTACTTACAGCGTGCTGTAAGGACACGTGTGACTGAGCTGCGTGATGCTAACTGGGACAAGATGGTGGGCGAACTAGAGCCGACTCATCTCGCATTCTGGGAACTTCAGAGGAAACTCAAATCCTCTGAGTTTTCCACAATGCCCCCCCTGACCCGCCCCGATGCGACCATTGCATTCGAGGATATCGACAGGGCTGAATGCCACCCAGTTCGCAGCCAGTAGACCAAGCGTTTGTCGATAAGGTAAACGCAGAAGTCGAACGCGAAGCCTCACTCCCGCCCGTTGAAGACCCTGATGATCCCCTGCCCCCTGTCACACCTGACGAGGTGCACGAGATCATCAAGGGTCTGAAATCTCGTAAAGCCCCCGAATCAGACGGCATCACCAACAGAGTGATCAAGCTGTTCCCCGCTCACCTGATTATGCTCATGTGTACCATCTTCAATGGTGCCTTGAGTAATAATATTTTCCCCCAAGCGTGGAAGGAAGCCACCGTCATTGGCATCCCTAAGCCTGGTAAGCCCAAAACCGAGCCCACGAGTTACCAAAATCTATGAGAGACTTATTTATAAGCGACTCAGAGATTATGCCGAAACCAAGGGCCTCATCCCCAACGAGCAGTTTGGTTTTCGAACCCAACACTCGTGTGTCCATCAGGTACACCGTATCGTCGAACATATCAATGCTGGTTTTCAGCATGGTATGTTCACGGGCGCTGTATACTTCGATATAGCGAAAGCGTTCGACAAAGTCTGGCACAACGGCTTATTAAATAAGCTGTACCAACTCGGAGTGCCAGACCGTCTCCTGCTCATCTTACGAGACTTTCTTGCGAACCGTACCTTTCGCTATCGCATCGAAGGGGCCCTTTCCTCCCCTCACCCGATCCGTGCAGGAGTCCCTCAAGGCTCTGTACTAGCCCCCCTCATTTTCACGCTGTTCACTAGCGATATCCCCAGAAGCAAGAAGGCAAGGTTAGCTCTGTTCGCAGACGACACTGCCATCTTCTTCTCGGGATTTAGTGACACAGCGCTGGTTCGCTACCTCCAAACCGCAGTCGACGAGCTCAGCGAATGGTTCAGGAAGTGGCGAATCGAGGTCAATCCCGATAAAAGTCAGGCGGTCTTTTACACCCGATCGCGACGTAATCACCCCCCCCCCCCCCCCAACCCATCTCAATGTTCGGCAAGCAGATCCCTTGGGCGAAGCAAGCCAAATATCTAGGTGTCATCCTCGACGAACACCTCACCTTTTCTGAGCACATAAAGCAGGCCCACTCGCGGGCCGCTTTCGCTCTCGGTAGGCTCCATTGCGTCCTGAACAGGCGGAGTAAAATGTCTCTTCTGTGTAAGAAGCGGCTTTACACCGCTTGTATCAGGCCGATTATGACATACGCAAGCCCAGTCTGGGCACATGCTAAACCCCGATTCATCCATAGGATGCAGACTCTCCAGAACCGTTTTCTCCGTCAAGCCACAGGCGCGCCTTGGTTTGTTCGGAATGTCAATCTTCATTTAGATATGAAACTCCCGACTATCCATCAATTCATGAAACGCGCTTCGAAGCGTTTCTTCGATAGGGCCGTAGCCCACCGCAACCCTCTGGTTGTGGCGGCAGCTACTTACACCCCCTCCCGTATCAGTAAAGTCCACCGCTCGCGGCACGTTCTTACCGATCCTGATGATCCCACTACTCTCCTCCAGGAGAGTCGAAAAGAGACCAGTACAGCTAGACCAGCACACAAACACAAACCGTACCGACGTCGCCGCCGAGGTCCGTCGTCGCGACCCCGACTTAACAGTCCCTCCCGACCCTTGCAAGAGCCAGCCCGCGATGCTGCGCCGTTAGCTTTAAATTAGTCCCAAAATAATTTAACCCAGATCCAGCCAGTCCCTTGCTGCCCCCCTACCAGCGATTGCCTAAGCCGAGGTTCGTACCCCCCTCGGGGTAACCCTTAGAGCTTTCGCTTTAGTTTTTAAGTATAATAAGCCCCGGCTGGAGGCCTAAAAAGGTAACTATTTAGAACTCGCCGGGCCACAATCCGTTTAAGTAGTAACAATCTTTTCAGGATTAACTACGAGATGCCCCACAAAAAAAAAAAAAATAGACGGCTTATTTCATAATTTTACTCGGATGTCATCAACAGACTTTGAAATACTCTTGTGTAAAATATCCCCATCAATATCTAAACAGAAAACTAGATTCCGTGATCCCGTGGATGCTAAATTTAGACTTACTGTTACGTTAAGGTACAGACGCCACCAGGTCAAGCTACCCGAAACTGTCAATTTTTCCCAATGAACCTTGAACCTAATGCTCTAAAAATAAAGTCGAAAATCTATCAAAGAAATCTGACAGATTGTAGTAGCTTGATGTGTTGGCGTCTGTACCTAGCAAGTGGTGATTCTTACACGTCCTTATCAAACACTTTTATACATTTTCAAATACTCATAGGAGCGATATAGTTCAATAAGTCGCAGCACTACGTCGTTCGACCACATTGTCGCAGGTTGCACGCACGTTCACACTCTATCACTACTCTTCATCGACTGTGCGACAAGGAACAGTTTCAACAATGTCGCGGCGATGTCGTCGGACGTCGCCCGACATCGCCCGATGTCACCGGGGACACATGTTCCTAGTGGGGACGAGGCTTTACACGACACCCATATCGAACATTTGAGAAAAAGCTACATCCACCATTTTGGATTTCAAATTGAATGCTAGATTTGCAAACGCCACCCCCAAAAGCCACGACACTCATATCGAATGTTAGAGAAAAAAAAATAACTGGAACTAATATCATAAAATATAAATACGTACATTTTATGATAACGGCTTTTTTTACGGAAATGAGCGCAAACTTTTTTCTTACAATAGCTGTCCTTACGTTTTCCCATATTTACTAAAACAAATCTATATATTAATACGTGAAGCGAAAACTTTGGATCCCTTTTTACGAAAATTGGGCGGACGAAGGAGTATGAAATTTCGCACACTTATAGTTTATACAGAGAAGAAGTGACGAATGCTAATATTTTTTTTTAATTATGCGTAAAAATACATTATTTTCAATAAATAACACGTTACACACACACATGCATTCTTTTGTTTATGGTTCAAATCTGTGGTTTTATGGGGACTGTCAAGTATGGCATTAGTAAGTTTCCCATACAAAACTTAGTGTCGGGTGCAAACTGTAGAGGTTGTATGCCTCACGATTGTACAGGTTGGTTATAATTATGACATTTTGTACTGTCATAATTAATTAAAAATATTAGAAAAAATTCTATAAAAACAGAGCTTTCTGTGATCATTCATTCCATATCCAGCAGTTAAGAAGTATTAAGAAAATAAAGAAGAGAGTCCTGAAGAAGTATTCTTTACTCATTAAACCTACGGCCTGGTCCTAGCCATCACCATCCCGCCAGCGAACCCTCTCCACAGTAGTACAGCGTCACAAATTTGTCTATAGTGTTACTGAATATCAAATATAACCATACTAGCTTTTGCCAGCGGCTTCGCCCACGTGGAGGTCGGAAAATATCCCGCGGGAACGTACTACCGGGATAAAAAGTAGCCTATGTGTTAATCCAGGTTACAAACTAACTGTGTTCCAAATTTCATCCAAATCCATTCAGTAGTTTTTGCGTGAAAGAGTAACAAACATCCACACATCCACACAGCCATACATACAACCTTTCGCATTTATAATATTAGTAAGATTATTTTTTTATATTGATTATTATATATATATTTTTTTTTTCATTTAATAATGTATTTCTATTCAAATGAAGTACGGTCGAATTTCGACCAATGGGCGATCACTAGTATTTAAGAAAAATGTTATAGTAATATGGAAGCAGAAAAAAAACAACAAAAAGTAAAATTTGGTTAGGCATACTAAATATAAGTCATACTCAAAAAAACACAAATTTGACTTACCCTATTTCACTCTTTGCAGCAACGTATACGTACACAATAGATCGCGAATTATCGTTACCGGCGCGTCGCTCCACGATGCGACGTGACCACTCTCCGAGCTCTCGTGGACGACTGAATTTTCAACTCGTGTACGTTGCGTATGACTCAAAACCGGGTGGGAATCAAAACAAAAATTAATAATAAAATAAATAAGTTATATTTCGAAAATGTAAAAACTATAAATTGTAGTATAATAATAAGAAATTAATATGAATTCAAGTTAGTGAAAAAAATTAACAGTTTACTATCAAAATTCAACTAAACCCGACCATGCTTTTTTAAGATTTTTGTTCAACTTTACGAATTTTTGTTTATTAAACTAAACAATATTTTTAGTTTTTGCCAACTATAATCGGTTAACACATTTATTGCGGTGTTTATTACATATTTTTATGGTAATTGTGCTAAAAGTACTGATTGTATTACTTTAACAGTGACGACTGTTTTGAATGATTTCGCTCTGCCTCCCCTTAATGCGGTTCACAGAATACATCTACTTACCAAGTTTCAACAGCATAGCCATGGGCGTACCCAGGGGCGGAGGGGGGCAGCTGCCCCCCCCCCCCCTGGAGTTTTTGTGAACATCCCTACTAACTTTCTACTTTTGTCGATAAAAAATAAGAAAAATAACATAAAACAAACAACTATATTATTTGTAATACAATATACAACTTTTAAAAATCGTGCGATGCGCCCGATCTATCTACTCGCTAACAGCACTGCAAGCAAAAATAAGTTTTTTGTTTTTTGCCCCTGCCTTCCGAAATTAAAGTAACAAATGTTTCACTTTCTAGATTTTTTTGGAAGTTGGTTGTATTTTTGTTTTTGCAAAAACGTTTTTATCTACCCTGCAATAATTCGTAGGTATACCATTTTTGGCCTAGTCATTAGTAGTGAAAGGAAGTATTACAATATCATCACGCTGAACAAAGTGGATTAAATACGTATATCGAAGCTAACGCAAAAACTATTGAAGCAAAGTCAATAACATTTTATGTGACCACCCCTGAAGAATCTATCCATTAAAATGATAGTTTAAAAAAACTATTATCAATTAAAAATACCTCAAAAAGCAACCCACGCTTTTTCCATTATTTTCTATTTTTTAGTTCGGTTTTCTACGGAAGCGTGTTTTTTAGTTTTTTTTTTTAACTTTTATATCAATGGATAGGTTCTTCAGGGCCCCTATAAATTTTATTGTCTTGAAAGAAACGTGGTTTTTAGTTTTTTTTATACTATTATTTATTTTCTATTTTTAGGGTGTTTCGAATTTTGTCATGAATGACAGTGTAGTTTTCGAATTTTTTGACGTATTTCGGCGTAGTTTTTGATGATAGTTTTTTAGCTATCCTCGTAACCCCCCGCAAGGATAATGGCAGAAATTTACAAAATTATTGTATTGTCACTGGTCCTTGATAAGTATGCCAAATTTCGAGTTAATCCGACGTTTTAAAGGCGGTCAAAGTCATGTTCAAAGTTTCCGTTACATAGGCACATACTAACATACGTGTGAAGCTAATAAAAGCGTGTTCAAAAAAGTTTTTGTTTTGATCGGTCTACTAATAGCAGAGACATCGGTTAGAAAAAAAAAATACAGGTCGCAGCCCGCAAGCCCGCGCCTACGGTGACCGGGAGTCCGCAATTGACTCCCGACGCCCGGGGTGTCTCCTGCGGCAGCTAGGGGCGTGAGGGCGCAGAGACTGCCTCTCCCTCATGCGCTCTGCCTCCGCTTTCACGAGCATTAGTGCTTCGCAGATTGAGGTGACGGTTTCCCATGCCCTCTTGCTCCGTACCATGGCCTGCACCAGGGCCGGATGCGAGATCGCCGATGCCAATCGCCTCCACGAGGACACGGTGGTGTACACCTCCACCGTGTCCTCCAGGGGATCCACGCAGTAATAATACCCGGGGGTTTCCTCCCGCTTTAGTCGCAACAGGAATCTCCCGAAACAGCCGTGTCCAGTGAGAATCAGCATAAGGCAGAAGGTTAGGACGCCGTGGCGCCTCTCTAGCCACTCCTCAAAGAGGGGACTTACCGCTGCAATAGTGGCGTGCCCACGTCTAAAACGGTGGACATAATAAAATATGCAGAACATATACAAACCATAACCACTGCAGTTGCAGAACACAGGCGTTCCGCCTAAGAAAAGAGTGAAAATTTAATCAAATCAGCTGAAGAAATTGCTGCAGCTTTGAACCTTGAGCTGCATTGACCTAAGACAAGCCACCAACAACAGAGGGCAATTCAATCAGCTGCCTACTGTAGCGAGCCTCTTAGCGATTATTTTCGTCGCTCGTTATGCGTGCCCTATTTGGATTCGTTATCATTTTCATTAGAGGCAAGATTCGGCGAAGACCATTCACCAGCGTTTACTCTTTCATTGTTGCACCCTGCTCAGACAATTAAAATTACAGATCCAAAATTTTAAAATTGTATGGAGGAAGTATCAAAATTTTATGTATTAGTAGGGAAAACATCTGAAGCCGCGCTATGATGTACTTTTTGGATGAATAAGCAGCAGCAGAACTTTGAAAGTATTGGAATAACAGAATTAATAACGGAGTAGCAGAATCCTATTATCTGAAGGTGAAGACAGCTCTAGAAATTTTACTGGAAATGCCTTAATCCACCACTACAATTGAAAGGGCATTCAGCACACTCAGATGCGTAAAAACGTAGCTTCGATCGACCATGCTCGAAATAGATTAAATGGGCTTTGATTGCTCAGTGTACATAGAAAATTTGGTTAATGCTATGGGCGATTCTTTCACGAAAGACGTCATAAATCGTTTTGCTGAAGACCTCGAAAGTTACTTTTAAAATAGCTTTTAAATATTTAAAGAATGAAAAAAATACCTGTTTTAATTTATGTTTATTTATTAGACTAACTGCTTATAAAAAATCTGATTTGCCCCCCCCCTGGCCCAAAACCTGGGTACGCCCATGGCTCTTATAGTTTCGGAGGAAAGTGGCTGTGACATACGGACGGACAGACAGACAGACAGACATGACGAATCTATAAGGGTTCCGTTTTTTGCCATTTGGCAACGGAACTCAAAAAATGAAGTGTTACCAAAAGTAATGTCTGTATTTGCGCTAATATCTTTAGAATTATGGTTATAACATAGGAATTCAGAAACGTATTTTCTCAACATACACCATTGCAGCGTCTCCTTTTATAACAAACTAGCTATTGCCCGCGTTTTCGCCCGCGTGGAAGTCGGAAATGATCCCACGGGAACATACTACCAAGATAAAAGTATCCTATACTTTTATACAGGTAAATATCTGTCTGTGTGCCAAATAGCATGAAAATCCGTTAAGCCGATTTTGCATGATTGAGTAATCAACATCTAAATATACATACTTTCATATTTATAATATTACTAGCTGACCATACAGACGTTGTCCTGTTTCCTAAAACTCGATAGCAGCGCCACCTACCGGGTCCAATAGTGAATCTAAACCATCCAGGGTGCCACCCAGTAGCTCGCCGCCCGGTAAGGTAGCTCGCCGCCCGGTTAGGACCAGGCTCGGGTCAACGGCGCGTAGTGTTCCACGCGCGCCTCAAAGAGTTGTCAGCAGCATTGAAGGGGTCTGCTAGGACCGATGCCTGCCAGGGTCGCGAGATTGTTCGAAAGAGATACCGTGACCCTGGCACATGGGCAACTGAAGGAACACGGATGGGTTTTAGTCAGTAAAAGTCTGACACGCCCTCCCGCTCCGCCCAGAGCGGGAGAAGTGATTTGATGATTTCCCATCAAAAAAAAAAACGGGTGCCTACCAAACGCATACAAAAAAAACGTTCAAATCGGTCCAGCCGTTTAGGAGGAGTTCAGTGACATACACACGTACAGAAGAATTATATATATTAGGTCTTTACCTATGAAATTGCCGTTCTGCAGTACTGGCCATTTCAAATCAAAATAATTTTTGTTTGTCTAAGAATTCTAATTTCAAATTAATTTTATTTTAAAAACATGGAATTCTTTTTCTAAAAGTAGTCATTTGTTTATTGATTAGTGTTACATTTTCATCGCATTTCAATCCTTTTTGTCATCATGGATACGTTAAAAATTCGAGTAATTATAGAATATGAATACCGTCGTGGCAGCAACGCGGCACAAGCGGCACGCAACATCAACGACGTTTACGGAGCTAACACTACAAACCAACGCACCACCTGTTATTGGTTTGCTCGCTTCCGTTCTGGAAATTTCGACCTGAAAAATGAACCTCGCGGTCGTCCGAAGACTTTGGTCGACAATGACGAATTAAAGGCGATTGTGGAAGCTGATGATACACAATCTATGGCTGAATTAGCAGCAGCTTTCAACGTTAGCGTCAAAACAATATTGGTCCATTTGTGTCAAATTGGCAAGGTAAAAAAGCTTGACAAATGGGTGCCCCACGAACTCAATGATCGCCAGCGCGAAGTACGCGTCGAGACGTGCCTTGCACTGCTCAACAGACACACAAATGAAGGAATTTTGAACCGCATTGTTACTTGCGATGAAAAATGGATTCTGTTTGATAACCGCAAGCGCTCAGCAAGTTGGTTGGATCCTGGTTCAGCACCTAAACAATGCCCTAAACGAAAACTTACCCAGAGAAAAGTGATGGTCACTGTTTGGTGGTCTAGCGCCGGTGTGATTCATCACAGCTTCTTACCAAACGGGGTGAGCATTACTGCAAATGTGTACTGTGAAGAACTGAACTCAATGATGGAGAAGCTGGCATTTCTCCAACCAGCATTGGTCAATCGCTCGTCTCCGCTGCTCCTGCACGACAACGCGCGACCTCATACTGCACAGCAGACGGTCTCCAAGTTGCAAGAACTGGGGTTGGAAACTCTCCGTCATCCGCCCTACTCACCAGACCTTACGCCTACAGACTACTACTTTTTCCAGAATTTGGATAACTTCTTAGCGGGAAAAAAATTCAATACCCGAGAGGCAGTACAAAATGCCTTTGAAGAATTTGTTGCCTCCCGGCCAGCTGATTTTTTTAAGAAGGGCATCAATAAACTGCCACTGCGTTGGCAAAGATGCATTGATTGCATGGGTGATTATTTCGATTAATAAAAATAAAAAATACATGAAAAAAATTAGTTTAATTTTTTTCATACAAAGCGGCATTTTCATAGGTAAAGACCTATAAATATAGTAGGAAAACGTAGGATTTGTATTGTTTTAACTATCTACCAAAAATTACTCTGGCCCAGACCTCAAGTTATTCCTAGTTGAGCTTTATAAACAGCAAAATATGTTGCAAAATTTCTAAGTTTTTGCTCATAAGGCACGAAATTCGCAGCGGATTTTAGCTAGCATTTATATTTTATAGTTTATATTTTAATTTTCTGCCTTTTTGAAGCGGTTGCAGCGGGACGTTGGTAAATATAAATAAAAAAAGTTTAAACGTAACATGTGCTCGGAAATGGAGTGTATGGTGTGAAATTGCGACACTTTATAGAACTCTGTTTGACAGCTCTACAAAGATGCATATTTCGTTTCTTTGTAGAAATCTTTTTAACACACAAAAAGCGTGGGGTGCTTGATGTCTATTAAAAATACCTCGACAAGCACGCTTTTTTCAATTATTTTCTACTTTTTTGGTTTGATTTTCTATGAAAGTATGTCTTTTTTAGTTTTTTACACTATTATTTATTGTGTATTTTTTAGTTCGGCTAGCTACAAAATCGTGTTTTTAGTTTCTTTTCCTTTTTTGCTATCATGGTAACCCCGGCCAGGATAATGGCATAAATTTATAAAATTATTGTATTGTCATCGGTCCTTGATACGGGTGCAAAATTTAAAATTTACTTATTTTTTAAATACTTTTTATTGCTTACTGTAGCTGGTGTTTTGTAATCTGTGGAATTGAATTTGTGTGAGATGTTTCATATGTGGTGGTATAGAATTGTAGAATACTATCTGATCGGATAGACATTGTCACGTTTCCTAAAACTCGATCGCGGATCCAATTGTGAATATCTAAGCCACTCAGGAACCCGGGTCATACACACACAAACAACTTCATCAAAATTGTTTCCAAACCTTTAGAAAGAGTTCAGTGATATACACTGTACACGTTATATCTCATAAGATATGCACAGCAAACAACTATGAACAAGTTAAGTTAAAGTATCATTTGAATAATGTAGCAAACCTCTTCAAATACATAAGATATTGTAGTCAGTGTTACAATGAAAACACTACGATACGCTATGAAATTAGTGACATATAATGACATATAGGGGTCCCGCCGCCCTTCATACTTGTACGGGAAACTTCTATAATTTTACGTCATTAATTTCGTTACGTAATTTTGGTTGAACATCCATTTTACGCGAAATATCTGTGAAGTTCTTCGGTTCGAAAAATTAAGATAACAGAAAATCGGGACACTTCAAATATTTTAAATTTGGAACAGAAATGATCTTTAAAATCATTTGTTTTTTAAAACAATATGCCCGCGGCTTCGAACCATAATCCTAGCGGCCAGCAAAAAAACAACAAACACCATTTTATGCAAGTATTTAAAATTACCACCGACTTTATCAGGCAAAGGGAATTAACTCCATTCTGCCAGTTGAAAAAAAGAAACACTTTTTGTTTTATTCTTTCAGTACGGTTGCCAGTGGGCAGTGAAATTTTAATTAGGAAAGTTATTTTGCTTATTCTCTTTTTTCTCAGTCCTTTGCTCTTGTTATTCTTCCTACGTAATATAAACCTTAACAAATATCTATTAAAGTTTAATTTTGAATACTTAAGAAGGTTCGTCCCGCTATAAAATTTTATCTGTTGTATTTTTAAAGGCAAACGTCAGTACGGCACGGTTTATTTGCTTTGAAGTTTGAAAGAAAGTTTTAAAGGGTACTTTTTGGGTATTGGGTGTACTTAAATAGCCACGAACACAACGACTGACTGGGACTTTTTATGGAAAATGCAAGAAGTCTAGTTTTCAACGCGATTCTGGGAAAGTGAAACACTGATGTTGTCTTCAGTCACGGGAAAGTAGGTACTAAGGACATGTAGTAATGAAAACCATATTCTCTGTATACCAGGCCACTCAGAAAGTATTGCGAAAAAGATTTTTTTGTATGAAAAACTGGCCAGTTATAAACTATTATAAAAATAATGATTATTTATTTATAAATAAAAATAGGTACGTTCCAATTTCAAAATTTCCCTCCACATTTTTTGCGAGCTAATTAAATTATCGTGTCTCATTGGAAAATGGATTTGTGCCGGGAACATTTTCGCGCTATGATTTTTACGATTTCAAGTGTCGCCTGAAACCAGACGAATCATATAGTAGACTTCAAATTGCATTCGTGGATGAAGGCCTTTCCAAGGCATCGTTCGTATAACGAATTCAAACGTGGTCGACTAACTTTGGGGGATGAAAAAAGAAGTGGTCGCCCTTTGACGGCTGTTACGGACGAAAACGTGCTAGCAGTGAAAAATTTAGTCCAAGACAATAGGAGAATTACGTATCAAGAGATTCAACACATACTAGGATAGATGATGCCATTAGTCAAGAATGCACTGTCACCTACGGCGTGCCTCAGGGCAGTGTAATCGCCCCTACACTCTTCCTCATATACATTAACGAGCTGGGTATGCTTACTCTTCCTAAAGGTAAGATAATAACCTTCGCAGACGACACTGCCCTTCTCTTTAGTGGTAATACATGGCCTGAAGTATATATGAAAGCTCAGACTGGTTTCGGAGTCGTGACGGAGTGGCTGCGCAATAATGTTCTCACTTTGAACGCGGAAAAAACCATTTACATGCCTTTCTTTCTAAAAAACAATACGCAAACCACACACATGAACTCATTATATACTATAATAGTCCATACATGTATAAATCATAATTTAAGTAACTGCACCTGCACCACGACCATTAAGAAAACAGATAGTGCAAAGTACCTAGGGGTAATATTAGATAGCACCTTAAGCTTCAAAAAGCATATTAATACCCTCAGCAGTAGGTTACGCAAACTTATATTTGTCTTCAAGACACTAAGACATGTGGCAGACGTAAAGCTTAAAAAAAATGGTTTACCTGGCACTTGCCCAGTCCTTACTAACCTACTGCATAACATCCTGGGGTGGTGCTGCAACGAATACAATGTTGGAACTTGAACGAGTTCAGAGAGCCATTCTGAAAGTATCTTTGTTCCTACCCTTCCGATATCCAACAGTTCTGTTATATAAGGAAGCAAAGGTACTAACTGTTCGGCAGCTGTTCATATTGCAAACAGTTCTAAAACAACATGGCCTCACTACCTTCAACCCCTCACTATCCCACAATATTAGACGATTTGATCCCATTGTCCGATATCACACCCGGCTCTCGACTGTTTCCTCCAATCGCTTCTTTTGCTACCTTGGTCGCTTTCTTTATAATAATATAAATAGAACAATCCCAATTTATAACCTCACCAAAGCCAAATGCAAAATCAAACTTAGCAGTTGGCTCCGGGAGTTAAATTATGATGAAACCAAAAAACTACTTGCCGTCCCATCTTAACCATTTATCTCATTCACACACTCACACACACACCCCCCACTCACTCACAGATACACATTCACACAAACACCTACTAACCATACTAACACCTTGCATAAATGATAATAGGTTTTTTTGTTAATTCCAGCACTTCCTATTGTACTAGTACATAACTGTAAAATGTAAGTAATACCCAAGGGGTGGAGGCCTGGTGTCCTGAAATACAGACTCACGTCTAGTTTAGGCACCAGTCTCCCACAGTATATTATTTAAGCCTTTATGTATTGATACTTTTCTACTGTACCTATATTGTGGCGAGAAAATAAATCATTATCTCATACTGCAGATTGGATCGGGAAGCTTTCACGAGATTCTACACGTGCATCTTCGCGTGAGGAGGATAGTTTCACGCTGGGTGCCGCACAACCTCACCGATGCTCAGAAGCAGGCCCGGGTGTAATGATGCCGTGATATGAAAAACAAATTTGAAGCAGGCTCGTCTCGGCGTATTTACGACATTATTACAGGTAATGTCAGTTCTGGATTTATTAATACGATCCAGAAATGAAGTGCTAGTCGGTTTGGGTGTTTCAAAATGAATCAACGCCAAAGTGAAGCGATCTAGAAGCGGGGGAAGATTTTGATCGCAAGCTTTTTCAATTTGACTGGCTACTTGGTGTCCATCCCTTTACGGAACCAAAGAAGCATCAACACCGAATGGTATACTACCAAATGCTTGGCAGAAGTTTTCTCTGTTGTGAGCAACAAGCAACCAAACACAGGGCTCCGCGGGCTACTGCTCCACCGCGACAACGCACCCACGCACACCGCGCTCAAAACGAGGGACTTCTTGGACAGCACGCCGGTCAAACTTTTGGGTCACCCTTCTTACAGCCCTGAACTAGTACCGTGTGACTTCTTTTTATTCCCAAAAATTAAAAATCTGCTCAAAGGGATACGACATAGGAATCCGCTAAGGAACCATTTTCCGAAAGTCACTTCCTAAGGGGATGAAATGGGTGTCCAAAATTTGTATGGAGAAACAAGATTAGAAAGACTTTTTATTTGAAACCAAGAAAATATTTCTGTAAATAAATAAGAAAATACGTGTTATTTTCGACATCCACGTGGGCTAAAAGCTACTATAATGGCACGACGTCTTCGTTCATATTTTTTTGGTAATTAATTCTAAGAATCCTGGCTGGATGCTGTTAAGAGCGTCGATGCTTTTAACTTCAAGTGAACCTTTGAGATAGTTTCAATCATACTAAGGATTAAGGGGAAAAGCCAAGGTAGCCCGAGAAATAAAATTTTCTAACGTATTTTTCGAATTTGCCCGTGGTTGTATGCTGAACAAAATATTATGCGCAAGCGTTATAAGCATGTATCAATACAAGCCTTTAAGTTCTGAATGACTATTTTTGTGGTATAGTTACGTTACGGTTTTTTTGAGTGGGAAATCATCAAATGACGTCTCCCGCTGTAGGGTGGAGCGGAAGGGCGTGTCAGACTTACTGCCTAAAACCCACCCGTGTTCCTTCAGTTGCCCATATGTCAGGGCCACAGTAGCTCTTTCGAACAAATCTCGCGATCCTAGCAGGCCACGAGTAACTCCGCTTAAGCAACCGACAACCTCATAGGTTGATCTGCGAAAAAAAAACAGTTCTTAGATCTTCTCCTTCTTGGCGACTTCCTCCTCTCTGCATAAGGCAAAAACAGCCCAATATAGTTACATCCTGCGACTGTAATGAGCAATTCTCGTTACATTCTTAATTGCGAATAGTCTTACTCTGTCCTGTAACAAAAGTCTGGGCTTCTAAATAATCATAATTTAGAAAGTCCAAGGTTTCGAATATAGTTATCCAAGCTTACAGAACATAATCTGGTTATAATGTTCCCACTGCTGCGACACAGGCCTCCTCTCTGTGAGAGGAAGTGGGCGTAATTCACCACGTGGGCCCAATACGGGTGGGTAGATGGCATATGTCTACAAAATTTTGGGTCTAGGAAATGCCGGTTACTTCAGGATGGTTTTCTTTCACAACTATGAGAGCAGTAGTGATGAAAACAAAATAATGCGTATTTCAGGGTTCGATCTTACGACCTACTTCAATATGTCACAGCCGTTACCGCGGGGCCACCACAGCCTCAGGCTTAGGCATCTGACATACAAAAAATGCATTGCGACGAAAGCCTCGAAACCTTTGGGCTGATCCGAATGACCTACTTTGAATGAATTACGTTAACTTAATATAACGTTGTTCCGTGTGATGTCGGACGATATGAATAGCATCACCCCATTTTCTGCCAAGGGTATCGTAAAAGGCGACTAAGGGGCTTACTAGAGAATGGGCAGCAGCGTTCTCTATGCATTGTACCACCATACTGCGATCGCCCCGCCAACCAAGCGTGGCGATTTTGGCAAAGCCTCCCAAATTGAGGGAGGCTTGTGTCCAGCAATGGATGTTTTACGGCTGAAATACAACGTTGTAGTAAAATCTGCAAGATAGTTAATACTATTAACTTACAATGTATATTTAAACACAAAACGAAGACGTACAAAATACAGTATTCTTCTCTATGGCTTCTAAGTGCATGCAACTGATGAGATTCCTCAGTAATTGCATTATTGTTCACGTGGTACCATTGCATGCAAGCCTTACAAGTATTTGCTTCTTCCATTTGTTATTATATGACTTTGTCTATAATACAATATTATGTTTTCTTTTCCTAATAGTCAGTTCCTTTATCTATCTTTTCGGCCATCTTGGGTAAGAATTACAACTGTTAAGTTGCTTTAAATTTTTCTTAGGTTACAAAAAAGGAAGCTGCATTTCCATACATTTTTTTACTACGTCGGTCTAAACTAAGAAGTGAAGTTACGGTGACTGCAGATTCATTTTTTAATAACCTATGTAAAATGTCAAAGCAGTCGAATTGTGCATCGATGTCTCTGCCACGCAGTACATCAGTAACTAATAGTAGCTTATGCTCACGGCTTCACCCTCGTGGATGTCGGAAAGTATCCCACGGGAACGTACTACCGAGCCAAAAAGTACCCTATGTCCTTCGCCATGATGCCAGGTACAGGAGGTCCCCGAACCCCAAAGCGGAGGCCCTTACCGTGTAGTCGCTCTGAGGCCTTAATTTATTTAGGTAGCCACAGGCAAGTCCAGTTAAGTAGCCGGCATCCCATTGAAATCTGTTTGGTGGTTTAGGCGTGAAATTGTGACATACAGACAGAGTTGCTCAAATCTATAATATTAGTTTGGGTTAGTTCCATTTTACACTGCGAATGAATAAGATGTTATGCCTGTAATTGGTTGATGCGCATGGTGCCTGCAGCATTTTTTTTGGATGGGAAATCATCAAATGACTTCTCCCGCTCTGGGCGGAGCGGCATGTCAGACTTTTACTGACTAAAACCCACCCGTGCTCCTTCAGTTGCCCATGTGCCAGGGTCACGGTATCTCTTTCGAACAATCTCGCGACCCTGGCAGTGCAGCAGGGGTTGTGTGTGTAAGTAATTTTGATTAGCGGGAAGAAGTATTTTTCTGAGTATTTCCGGACAATCAATCGAGACATATGTATTTATATGTATGAATACAGTGTAGTATGTAATTTGATATATTTCTTTCAGGACGTGGTATTGTGTCCCATTTGCAACAATCAAGTCAGAACGGACCGTGTTAGGAACATAGTGCTGCGCTCCAAAACACATTTCGCCCATGAAACAGCAAAGTTTTAAATGGGACTGGACCGGACACATTTGCCATATTGTGTTCCAGAAAATGTCCGGCGACAACGAGGCAGAGCCAAAAGAAGATGGCGGGGCGAGCTTGACGGCTACATACAGGATTGGTCCACACTAACCCACGACAAAGAGGAGTGGAAAGGAGAAAGAAAGGGCTTGCCTTGCAGTTGAATAACATAGGCTATAAAAAAAAAATAGATAGAACCGATCTAGTCTGCACTCTCACACTCTGATTTTTGGCTAACGTTGCAGCTGCGTTGCGTTGCCGGCGCTGGGGCTCTGTCTTGCATAGGGTCACAGCATTATGCTAAGTGATGGCCATTTTGCGTGGATGTGACGCATGATTTCCTACACCTTTTTTTTTATATACTTCTGGTCTTTCTGTGAGTCATGTTTGTCGCAAATAAACGTATTTTCTTTCTTTTTTTTTTCAGCTGGAGTATTTAATATTAGTCCCATTTTCCGAAACTAACAAATTTATCAATAGGGTTCGCATTATATTATTCCATGCTGGTGTGAAAACAAGCAGCATTATCTATATTAAATCGCAATCCACTGTCCATATATCATGTGCTAACAAATTACCCAATTAATGTAGCGCAAAGTGTAATTAATGCATGTTAATGATATGTATCAACAACTAACCGACTACATTATTATTTATTATTTATTATTAATAAATCATCATGTTATGCCAAACGATAATAAAATGTTCCGTGTGGCACCAGACGTAAAGCATCATGCCATTTCTTCCCATGGTGTTTGTCGTAGAAGGCGACTCAGAAACTTACTAGAGAATGGGCAGCAGCATTCATCATCATTTCAGCCTTAAGACTGTTGGGCAGAGGCTTCCCCCAATTTGTAGTGGTTTGTCATAATCGCCACGCTTGGCAAGCGGGTTGGCGATCGCAGTGTGGTGGTAAAATGCATTAAAAACGCTGCTGCCCATTCTCTAGTAAGTCCTTTAGTCGCCTCTCACGACAGCCGCAGGGAAAAATTGAATGGTGCTATTTTGCACGTCCGGCACCAAAAAATACCGTCCTGCACCACAAGGAACCATCCGGCACCACACAAAACCCGATGAGCAAGTCACTTATTATTACTGATTCATAAGCTAATCAAATAAGCCTCTTCAGAGACATAGAAAGCTACTTAATCTTCAAACATAAGTAGATAATTATTACAATTACTCTATGAAGAAAAACCATACTAAATGACATCCAATAATGCGATCATGTATGTAATTGCTACAGAAAGAAACCGATATTATCGCTTCAAATCTTAGTTTTTCTTTCTTTCACTTTTATAACACAGAAATTATTGTTTCTTCTAATAAAGTTACGGATTTACGTTCATATTGTGTTAATTAGATTTAATAATCCATTTGTGAAGTAGAAATCCGCGCAGGAATGTCATGGTCAGGTGATAAATTCATTACGAAATTCATTCAACAACATGACTATTATGACAGGATTTGTAGAAGACTATAGGGAGACGAGACGATAGGCACATTACTTCGAAAATAATTTCATTGCCACTGCTCTCAAAACGGTGAAAGAAAAGATCGTGACAAAAACGGTATGTCCTAGAACCAAAAATTCGAAGGTATGTGACATCTGGAGGCTTGTTTTCCAACAGTAGCAACATAATAATATATATTTTGCTATAAGATCTCCATCTTTGGACACAAAAGCAATGAATATAGGGGGAAAGACATGAAGATTATGATCACACAATTATTCTGCATAGTGACAAACTTGATTTATATAGTTAATTCCTAGTACCTAGCGTTGTCCTGCCTTAATTTGAATCCAAATTCCAAATCTTAACATTGTAAAAAAACAAATGTAATGTGAAAGTTTTATTCGCGGACATAATAAATAATTTTACTATACATAAACCTTTGCCAAATTGCAAAGCCCAGGAACCCGGGAGTGAGTTTAGATAGTTTATACTGTGTAGGAAACTTAATTGTAACAGGAAAAAATTTACAAGTCCGTGATAAGGCTTGTCTTACTGTATGAATAGAAATGCTGGGCCGTGAAGAAGACTAATGAAAAGACATTGCATGCAGCGGAGATGAGGATTTTGAGATGGATATTTGGAGTGATGAAAATGGATAAAGTTAGAAATGAGTATATATACCTATGGGAAATTCGAAAGTGGCGCCAGTAACAGAAAAGATGATAGGATATCGTTTAGCTTGGCTTGCGATGGGTATGGAACAGACGCATGTGCTTAAAAGAGCAATGAATATTAATGTTAATGAATGGAGAGGGAGAGGAAGACAAAGAAGAACATGTATGGATTGTGTGAGGTATGATGTGAAAAAGAAGGGAGTGAATATCATTCACTCCCTTCTTTTTCACATCATACCACTCACACTCCCACATCATATCTCTCACATCTCCTCTAGCGTGACGGCTGACAAGGAAGAATGGAACAATAAAACCAGTTGCACTGATCCCAAGTAACATGAACCATGGAAGGAGGAATGAGGGCAAGAAGACGATGAAATAATGTGTGAGAAACTGTTAATCTCTGATACAGGGATAAAGTAATATCAACTGTCTTAGTTTTGGCTATCACTATGTTTTCAAGGTTGTATTCCACTTTCCTTTTCTTTTACATATAATCTGTCTGTTGTCTATCAGACAGTCACGGAACAATTTTTTATGTGTTTAATGATATAGACGAGAGATATTTCATGTCAGATTATCCAAAAACATGGTTCAATAATGAGCGTTATTGTATTGTAAACTGTACGTTACATTAGACATAATGAATATTAAATCTACATGGGTACGTACAAAAAAACTGCACGTCACGAGAAAATATGAAAGTTATAATCAACAAACTTTACTAAATGACATTTTGAAGTTATAAAAGTGTAATCATCTTGAATGATACAAATGATTTGACGAAATTTAGACAGTTATGTACAGGCAACAAAACAGTTTGGCATGCCGGCAGAAAAAAGGTTTTATTCATTGATCGTTCATTGATGGCAATGTTCATAGTTTACTTCTGTATTCCAAGATAGAATACATGGAGAAGTTATTATATATTTGCTTGTTTCATGCTTTTCGTTAGTCATGCTCTTTTTAAATAACAGTAACACAGACGAAACACGTATAATTTATCTACGTACTCAATTTCAGTTCGACACTGCAGGGATTCATTAGAATATCTGAGTCGGGTATATTTGCCTGACACTTGCTAAGCTAGACTCCATTTTTGGGCTAACTTGAGACACATACTTCTGTAAACTCGTTATTTCATCTATAGTGTCACTGTCACTTTATTTCTTTAAATATGTTATTTTTATATCATAATTTCATATTATACTAGCTTCTACCCGCGACTTCGTCCGCGTCAAATTGCTCCCCGGACCCTTCCCGTCGCTTTGAATTGACTGCCAGTTTTCGTCCATTTTTCGTTGCTGCCCCGCTCCTTTTAATTGTAGCGCAATGTTATATAGCCTATAACCTTCCTTAATAAATAGGCTACCCAACTCAAAAAGGACTCTTCAATTCGAACCAGTATTTCTTGAAATTACCGCGTTCAACTAAACAAAATCTTTAGCTTTATAATATGTATAGTAATATAGTATAGATATCAATCTATATAAAAGACTTGACAACTCTATACTCAGCACATAAATTTTCTGCCTGCGTTGATATCAATTTCGTTGAGTGTACATAACCCGCTTAAATTTTTACTAAACCACCATGACTGTTGAAATATAGATTGGTTTGTGTAACATACGCACTGGTGAAACCATACAGTTACCACATAAGTGGTAGTTTTAGCGTTTACAATGCAATATATACGCTAATCATTGGATTGTATTTTAAAGCATTTTCATTATTTGATGTCCGACTATCACTGCCTTTGGATTTCATCAATAGAGAGGTAAACCTTGTTATTTGTACTTACTGAAGAAATAATTTTATTAACACCCTATCAATCATAATTTGGATCATTTTGAAGGATATTGATATCTTTTATCATAGAAAAAAAAATTGCTCCACCAACTTTGAGCCACAAGATGCCGCTTCACTCGTGGTTTGAAGGCAGACGGGTTAATTTATGGAAGGGAACACAGACACTGGCAGAGAGTTCCTCACTTTGGCTGTACGCATAGTACATGTAAATCAGAAATCAACCAAGTGCGGATGGTACCTCGCAGTAAGTCTGATAGTCCAGCAGTTGAAGGGCGGGCATATCAACAACAACAATAAGAGATATTGAGTATTTAGCAACCTTTTTGCAAGGCCTGTTCCAAACTAGTCTACACAAATATGATACATATGTAAAAATGTGCTTTTGCTAGCGGCTTCGCCCGCGTGGAGTTCAGAAATTATCCCGCGGTAGTACTACCGGGATAAAAAATACCCTATGTGTTAATCCAGGTCATAATCTAAATCCGATCAGTCGTTTTTGCGTGAAAGAGTAACAAACATCCATACTCACAAAATTTCACATTTATAATATTAGTAGGATTTTTCTACAATTTGTCGTTTTCATTTTCAATACAAGTCAGCGAATCTATGCCAAACATGACGTCACAAATAATAATTCACAACAGCGTCTGAACATCTTCTTAACACGAGCGGAACAGCGAAATTAATTACTATGTAACATCGATTGCTCTCGATTTGTATCGATTTTATCTTGATAGTGAATCGCGTTTTACATACATCATTGCGTGTCCGGACTGGTTACATGAAGCGGGTAGGTAAAGAAGGTCCACTTTGGCTAAAAGTCTGAGAATGTTTATGAAAATAAAAGGTCGTGAAAACAATCTGATGGACAAAATGGGATTTGTTTCAGCTAAGTATAATCATAAAAAATTTATTGAACACTAGCTTCTGCCCGCGACTTCGTACGTGGACCCTGTTGCTTATGCCAGCGACAACGGGGTCGTCAAAATCGAAGATCTGAAACGTCTGATGTAGAATTCTAAGGCCCGGGGACGGGAAAACAACGGGATGAGCGAGACGATTGGAGTCGTTCCAGATCTTTCATTTTTGTATGTCAATAGGAAATGCCCATCAGACTAAACAACTTTTGCTAAGACGTCATTCCTTAATATTTTATTAAGAGTTTTACTTAAGAGTTCCACAACAGGTGTTCCGAATCTTCAAATTTATTCTCACAGCAGAAAATGCTCTTCACGTGGAATATTTTTTGCTATGGCATCATTTTTATATCTCTTATACTTACTTTAGCTGGTCTGTTGCGGTCTACATCAAGTGTTCATTTTCCAAAATAAATTATGTATAGCCTATATGTTGCCACGTTCACGATCAGCGGACAGTCGCGCATCATGTTCCGCACTTGTCTCTAGAGACCTAGCAGCAGATGCGTAGATACGCTGAGAACTGAAGCGCAATTCTCTATCAGTGAACGTCTCCGACTCGCGAGACAATGCGTGACGTTCACGATCAGCGGACAGTCGCGCATCATGTTCCGCACTTGTCTCTACAGACCTAGCAGCAGATGCGTAGATACGCTGAGAACTCAAGCGCAATTCTCTATCAGTGAACGTCTCCGAATCGAGAGACAATGCGTGACGTTCACGACCAGCGGACAGTCGCGCATCATGTTCCGCACTTGTCTCTATAGACCTAGCAGCAGATGCGTAGATACGCTGAGAACTCAAGCACAATTCTCTATCAGTGAAAGTCTCCGACTCGAGAGACAATGCGTGACGTTCACGATCAGCGGAAGTCGCGCATCATGTTCCGCACTTGTCTCTATAGACCTAGCAGCAGATGCGTAGATACGCTGAGAACTCAAGCACAATTCTCTATCAGTGAACGTCTCCGACTCGAGAGACAATGCGTGACGTTCACGATCAGCGGAAGTCGCGCATCATGTTCCGCACTTGTCTCTAGAGACCTAGCAGCAGATGCGTAGATACGCTGAGAACTCCAGCGCAATTCTCTATCAGTGAACGTCTCCGACTCGAGAGACAATGCGTGACGTTCACGATCAGCGGACAGTCGCGCATCATGTTCCGCACTTCTACCCTCTGCTGATCTACACTCTGCTGCTAGGTCTCTAGAGACCTAGCAGCAGATGTGTAGATACGCTGAGAACTCAAGCGCAATTCTTTATCCGTAAACGTCTCCGACTCGCAAGACAATGCATGACGTTCACGATCAGCGGACAGACGCGCATCATATTCTTCACTAGTCTCTAGAGACCTGGATGTAGATGCATAAATACGCTGAGAACGCAAGCGAGCTTCGCGATCCGAAGATGTTTCTACGGAGCGAGTTGCAGCCTGATGTTCTCGAAAAGCATCAAGTCTATCCTGACGCTCTTCGGTAGATTCTTGGGATCTTATGATCCTCAATCTTTTAGCTCCTTTGGAACGTTGGGAAAGATTTGACCTCTTTCTAGGCATGGTTATAGTTTTATTCTGAAGATACCTGATCAATTAAAATCTATGTGACTGCTCCCTGCGTTACTGGGTAGGCTGCCGTGTCACGAAGATAAATGGAAAAGGAAATTAAACACTCAAATAACATAAGCCCGAAGGCATATTTCTTCGATAAAATAAAATAATAAATGGGAGTTTTAGCCAGTAGAGTCAAATTTTCAATTATTCATAGAATTTTCATCGAAAATCAGTCCTAAACTGTTACCGCCTTCACCGCGTGGAGGTACTCCGAGCTTATGTTATTTTATAATTATACAGTGAAATTAGTGATAGCTTTGATTTCCACATCAGGTGTTCCAGATCTACAATCTTTATACGTCAACAGAGAGTGCTCATCAGGCTGAACAACTTTTGCTAAGACGTCATTCCTATATATGTTACCTATAGTGTAGCTGAGCTCTTGGAGTTCCACATCAGCTGTTCCAGATCTTCAAATTTTATAGGACAACAGAGAGTGCTCATCGGGCTGAACAACTTTTGCTAAGACGTCATTCCTATATATGTTATAGTGTAGCTGGGCTGTTGGAGTTCCACATCAGCTGTTCCAGATCTTCAAATTTATTCTCTTAGCAGAAAATGCTCATCACGTGAAACAATTTTTGTTATGGTACCATTTTTGTATCTCTTATAGTTTAGCTGGTCTGTTGCGGTTCTGCATCAGGTGTTCAAGTTTCCTAGATAAATTATAGCCTATATGTTGCCCAAATTTAATGCCTATACAACAAAAAAAAAATCATTCAAATCCGTCCAGTAGTTCCAAAGATTAGCGTGTACAAACAAACAGACAAACAGACAGATTTTTTTTTTGGTTTCGTGCTCTATTACTGTTTCTAAACCCCCCTCAACTATTTTTTTTATATATTCAATGTACAGACAGTTTTTTTACTGTTTTATTATATGTATTATTATATGCATAGATAATTCGAAATATTCATAAACCTGAGTCAAAAAGGCCATATACCAACTAACAATATTTTATAGAATGCAAGGAACATGTTGCATTTTCTGGCATTTCCTATTTGTTGCTCATTTTCGTTGGTGAAAAGTTCTTGCACTGCAGCAGGCGGATATAGACCTTAAAGTGCTCCTTAACTTTTACTCCTAGATAGCAAGTAAACTTTTGGAACTTCAAGATTTTCATATATCCCACCCCGAATAGATTTAATAAATCTCGTTTACTGATTCCGTGATATTCAACATGGAAAACGCAAATAGCATGACTGACTCCTTATGTCTGAAGAAAACTGAATCAGCAAAAAATCAAGAAAATAACTTATACCAAATTATTTATGCCAAATACATAAGATAAACTTATAAAATAAAAATTAACAAAGTAGTAAAATATAATCCACGGAACCAATTAAGGCCAATCGCAGCGAAGACTAGCCATCGACGCAGGAAACGCTAAAGTAGGTAAGTACACAAGTATGTGCGCAAACATAGATGCACTCTCTCTTCCTTCACTCTCATAGTCCGATGGAACGACAATCCAACACGACCGGAGAGAGATCAATAGAACGGCTTAACATGGTTTTCTAGGCACGGGGGCAGCACACCGCCAGCAAAACTGCCGACTGTTACTAAGAAATTCTTAATAGGAATACTGCCCGGCCTGTGTCAATCAAACGGCAGACCTTAAATAATAAAATATATCCAAAAGTCTCGTATTTAACTTAAGGAATCCGATCTAGTTAAAATCCCTGGAAAACACTCGAGAGGTGAGGGTAGCTCGGCGGCAGCTGGAAATAGCTTCAGATGCAGGAAAAAGCGCAGGAAGTTGAACTATGTGGCCCTGGAATAGACGACTCTATGTAAGTTACTTTTTTGTTTTATCTGCATACAAATCGTACTCAAAACTTTAAACTCATTTTTCTGGAAACCATGTTTTCGAAGTCGGTGATCACTGTAACTCGAGAACGGCTTTACCTATTGGGTTGAAATTTATATCACTTCAGACGAAGCCATTTTCAGCTTTTTATTCATCATTGCGTGGAAGGAACGAAAGATTTTTTTTTGGGATCATTTTTTTATAGTCAAAAATGTACATGAAATTTTGGTCAAAACAACACTTTATGTCTTTCAACGTCCGCCATTTCGTGAAAAATTAAAAATTTTTCAAAACCCTTCGTTCAACTGGAGTATTATTAACTAAAGATCCCCCTCTGTTTTGTTGGTTTCAGATAATTCATTGCAGCGCGAGAGTGATCACCGCAAAACCTGTTTTTTTGCAGTGTTTGCGCATTTCTTAAAAAAAAAAAGAAAAAAAATTGTTTACATGAAGCACATGAGTAGAAAAACGGAACAGAGATAAAGCTTCGAACAACCGCGCGATTCGATTGAACCACTACAAGCACGCGTGGCCTGTTGCGTGACCACTGGCCGCTTGTCGCGTACGCGGCGAGACTGGAAAAAACCGGTTTACGCTTGCACAGCCAGTTGACAATCTCAGGGTTAGTGCACCGTACGTTGTTTGTTTTGTTAGTTGTAAGTTTGAATATTTTTATATAAAACGTGTTATTTTATTGTTAATAATGGTTGTTTATTGTACTGTGTGTATGAATAATACTAGAAAAAATAAAGATATATCATACTTGAACTATCCTTTTACTACTTTAAAGATATATCATATTTTTGAAAAAGTATTTTTATTTTATCCTTGTTAGTTTAAATATTCAACCCAAATTATTGTCAAATACATAATTTTCTTACATGTGCACTAGAATTGTGAAATCCGTAGCACCGGTAATAACAGCACCCATGTACCCAATGAGCTAAAAATAAAAACTATTGAACCAAACTAAATGAAAAATTTATGAAGCCAATGACAGGTATACTGTATCAAACAAAAAAAAAAGAATCATGGAAATCGGATCAGAAAGCTCTGAGTAATCGGTGTAGACAATGTTGATAACTTTTAGGTTTTTGTTGATTTTTCAAAAAGTGCTAGTCCGATTTCGATAAATTTTTTATGAGACCATTCGGGAAGTAGGTATACCCTTTCCAACAAAAAAATAATTTTTCAATTCGGTTGCTAAGCGACGGAGTTATGCCCGAACAAACATAAAAAATAATATAAACATCCGAAATGATAACCTCCTCCTTTTGGAAGTCGGTTAAAAAAGAGTGTCCATGGAGTTTCTAGCCCATTCTTTTCCATAGTAGCACCATAACTATTTTTGTACTAATTTTATTTTATGTCTTTTGACAATTCAAAAGTGCCTGTAATTGGCTTAGTTGAATTAAATTATTTGATTTGATTCGATTCTATCATACTGAATAATAAAACTATTTAACAAATGTTTTGTTTAATTTGTCTTACCCTATTGTGACAACCCTACCAAAATAGGAAACAATTTTGCTCGTTCTTAAGAAGCTTAGTCTCTGTTCCGTTTTTCTACTCATGTGCATGAAATATGTATCTTTCAAATGGAAGAACTTTTGTTGTAAATTATTTTATCGTATGGCAAAAAAAAATCGGAAGAAAGGCCTTTTTTTAACGTTCTAACTAGACCTGATTCCTTAAAGACGCTACTTTCTTTCGCTTGGCGCCATGTCTTTAAGCGTCTTATTGCACTAGACCTTTTGTTTTCTTTACTTGGCGCCAGTGGTTCCGTTTCAAACGATTAGTTACAATTATCGCGTCTAATTGCAACCTGACGGGAAAAGTCTAGAATAAAACAATGCAGGTTTTTTAGAGCTGAGAATGATAGTCTTGTGACTACCGATTAACTGTATTGAGGTATAACGAGGAAAACAACGCTATTGGAAAACCTGTTAGATGAAGATTAATTTATGTATGTATGTCTCCGCCCTGAAGAGTTAATGGTGCCGATTCTGTTGTACACGAACTAAACTAACTAATCTCTAAAATTCCTTACTTTTGGCTATGAGAATTGTAACGCTATTCTGCAACGAAAAATCTCTAAATTTAAAAATTATTTTGACACGACTAAAATCGAATTTGACAATCGCGACTCAGCGTGGTATTTTTTTTTCTTTTGGTTTCGCAACGTTGTACTTGTGTGTGCATTGCGTAGAATGAATTTTTTGAGAGACGAAGGTGCGTGCTGGGGGGGCAGCCTCAACGCGTTTTATATGGAATTTTTCACTTTTGTTTGAAAAATATAAAAAAAATATTACTCACGTGTTGAGATTTAAATGTGTACTAAGGGGGCCGAAAATTTCATTATTTTTGCGATAGGACACGCCATTTTCAAGATATAAGCAAAAAGAAAATAAAAAATACAGAACTGTTTTTGCACGTGAAGGCGAGGCGCTGTTGAGAACTTTAGTTCATGACCACTAGTTTTATTCCACACCTTTTTAAACGCGATTAAAAATAGTCAGATTTAGTTAAAATAAATTATTATAGTCAAGATTTTTGGTGAAAACCGGCAAACTCAGAATAGCAAAATTGACATTTTCACTAAACTAATAATTCAGTGCAATCTTAGTGCTGTCAAACTAAAATATAGTTAAGTTGTGTCACTTTAGTCTATTTCAGAATAGGAAATCGTCGTTTGACAGGATTACACCAAATTTTAGTGATTTTTAGTTTAGTTTAGAGAATTTTGTGACAACAGAATCGGCACCAATGTCGAGGTTTACTATAAACTGTGCTATAAACGATGGGACATCAGTCCTTTATTCTATGTTTTATTAATTACTTTACAGGTGAGTGTCTGTATGTGAGTGGTTGTATGTCAAACAGAACATGATTAGTGACTGTAAAAAAAATGTTTTTTACAAAATTAAAATAATTAAAATCATCAATACAACCCTTTAAATTCATATAATCTCATTGAATGACCTTTTCATAAAATAGTCAAAAACATAAAAAAATTAAAAAAAACGCGGTTTACCCTGGCATCCCCTTAACATCATGTCCAGCGTGTCCTGTTGTCTGCACGTTACCGCAAATGATGGACTCTACTGATAGTGCTAAATTCATAGCCGAATCTGGACCGACACCATTCAGACTGCTATCGAAATGCTAAGAAGTTCCAAAAGACCAAAGTTTTACTTTGCGCCTATGAGCCAAGAATAGATACTTATTACCATATCTAAAAGGTTTTCCATGTCTATTTTCTATATCTAACAAAATCAAAGAAACTAAATACTAGTCTTTACAGTCACGGATCAGGTCTTTTGCAATATAAAGGACCAGTTTTTAAACTCTGAAATTTATAATTAGCTAGGTGTTAAAACTGAGAAAACGAGTGTCATTAGGTGTTTTCGAAATGGCAAGTTTGTTTTCTATGGCCTACTTATTTGCTTAGAGGCGGGAATTACATATTATGAAGAAATGTAGATAAACACTACCTTAAGATAAAAGTACCATACAAAGATACATTCCCAACTATGCTGGGATCAGCTTTTAGTCAAACCGAATACTGTTGAATAATCATACTTTACTTGGAGCAACGACCTATCTAACATCCACAATCCAGTAAAGGGGCAATACGATATCCCTGTCTAAGACTGGCTGCCGGACTTTCAGGCTTCTGACGTCCCGAAACCACTGTCAAAGATCAACAGACGATTAGCCGGGACCAACGGTTTAATGTTCTTCCCGAAGAACGGAGAGGTCTGGTATGTAATGATGATCACTTATCCACGCCCGTGACATGGTAACACTCTCACTGCGAAAACCACCCTTACTGCTACGATATTAGGGAGCTCTCAATTTGTTGACTGTGATGTACCTACGCTTGTTTGATGAAGTCGAGATGACTTGAATCTAATGGTGTCAGACAAAAACGCAAGCAAAGAGTTAAGATTTCTAATTTAAATAAACTGAGCCGTACAAAAAGTGTTTGCGTTTACTGTCTGTTTAAGAACCAATAGTTTTATATTAGTAGTTTCAAATGCTTTGAGTAACGTTTTAGATCTTACAATGATAAAAAATAATCAGATCAATGAATTGAGTGAATGAAGAATAAATTCTAAACAAACAATAATAAAGTTTAGTATGCATAAATTTACTGCAGACGTTGATAGTATGTAGCAATCATAAGGCATTCTATTATTAAACATGTCCGAATTCTCAATCAAGATTTAATCATTTCCAAATCTGCAAATTCACATAGCACACAAATTCGGATAGCATCACAATCCTGCCACAGCACTGATAGCAAATGACTCATATTATTATTGTCATATTGATTAGTAAAATTCTTATCTCAATAAGAACATAATTAACTCGATAAATTATCAATATTGTATCCTAGTAAAAAAGTGTCAGCTACAAAGGTCACAAGTGATTCCAATACCGCCGGAAGAAATTCAGAGTTAAACTACATACATAAACTCAACCTTATTCCTATGGGGATAAGCAGAAACTATAGAACGCCACCTGCTAAGATCCCTACATAATCCTTTTGCATCGTTTACGTTCATTCATCTGGTCATACATGCGGGCTGGCTGCGAGTACTACGCACCTGGCCTTTCTGAAGAACATCACCAATAAGGTCACTACATGTCCTCCTATTTTAGTCGCCCTTCATTCATCCTCTCAACATTATCAAACCATCTAAACATGTTGTTTTTAATTTTTGTCACTAAATATTCGCTAAATCAAATCAAATCAATTTATTTCGGGCTACAAGGACCCATATCATAAATACCTTACAGACTAACATACGAGTACATACAAATAGTAAAGTAGTAGTGTTAGTATAGTTCTGATCACCTCATTCCTCAGCCTATCATTAATAGTGACCCAGCAAACTACACAAGTTTTGCAAGGAACGCGTTAAAAATTTAACAAGTTACAAGTTAGTGTGTGAGTCAACGTAATCACACACAATGTAAATGAATGTCATACAAAATAATAAAACAAGCGGAAACAACCGCAACACACATGCAATGTTGCTTTGAGGCAAGAATATCTAAGATGGCAGTTTCTCCTATTACTTCTATTGACTGCATATAAGTGTTAATGGTAGTCCCTGGAATGTCTGTTCTTCTAGTCATTTCACCATTTCAGACATCAATGTACATCGTCTTCACATGATGTGACCAAGATTGTGTTTGGACTTTAAAAAAGAATGTGACCTCTTAGTTTGTGTCAGCCTTTTTTCTCAGAGTGGTCAGATAGGAAACGCCAACCTCATCTAGTTTTTAAAATTTGATTGACGTGTTAAAGTGTTTTTTCAAACCTATTTATAGAAATAATATCGTTTATCATTCATGAATAATGCATATAATCTAGGTCATGACCTAAATTATATTAGTTACTATTATTTTATTATAAGTCTGCTTTTCCTGCAGGACAAAGTTTTTAGTACTCTCCTTCTACTTCTCTCCGAGTAGGAGTATTTAGGGTCAGTTTTTACCGGAGCAGTCCAGGTCATCCCACCATCTCCGTCTGGGCTTGCCGCGATGTCGACCACTATGTAAAGGGATCCATATAATAGTCAGTTTGTCCCATCGTTTGTCTGTCATGGCAGAAGATATATGCCTGGTTAGATTTATTCGTTCTCTTCTCCACTTACCCTGATTTTCTACATAGACTCCATTCGTCCATATGCCCAGTTTTTGGAAAGAAAAATGATGAAATGTGATCTCTCCAGACAGTCAAGATTTAATGGTGTGAAATCGCAAGATATAAACGCCATACCGACTTTCTTCTTATCATTACATACATGTTTATAAAGTAACTAACATACATGCACATATCTATATAATTTTTATGATAACAACTTGTAAAGTTGCTGTAAATTGAAAGTGTTTTCTTTCACTCTTTATTATACCACATTATTTTTTTACTCCATAATAATCTTATACCTTTAAACGAGCAATTCTTGTATATATATATATAATCTGAATCTCGGAAACGGCTCCAACGATTTTCATGAAATTTAGTATACAGGGGGTTTCGGGGGCGATAAATCGATCTAGCTAGGATTCATTTTTATAAAATGTCGTTTTGTTCGTGTTTTCAATGACCAACTTTATCGATAATCAACTTGAACATAAACTTATTATTTTAAACACAATTTACCAAAAAATACCGAGCAAAGCTCGGTCAACCAGATATTTTATATTGTAAAAGCAATTTTGTGTGGATATCGGAATTTCTTCTTATTAACATGGGTTCCGTTATCGGAAACAACATACTGAGGTTTAATAATAAAGTCTTATCTAATATATTGTGTGGATGAAGGTCGGTGAAAGCATGGTTTGATTAACGCCAACCTTTTGTACAGGTTAATAATTTGTAGGGCATGTTCTGATTTGTGGGGTCACGTGCTTCTGAAGTGATCTCCACCATTACAAGTACTGAGTACTGCAGCTAACTAAGTACTCTTTGAGCGATAAAATAACATAAAGTTAACACTAGTTTTGCCCGTAAGGCCACGCAGAGATACGGGGTGTATTTGGCCTGCAAAAGTTATGTTTTTGTCATTCGTTTTAAGTTTATTGACACTATTACATTGGATTAGTCAATTCCCACCAACCTGGCACAAAGCCTGACTCAGGGATGCTATCGTACTAACCAATTCTTGATAGAGAAACCCAAAAACACTGCCTCACCAGGACAATCAAACCCAAATTGCGCAGAAGTAGCGCAAAACTTTGACTGCTTCGTCATAAAAACCTGTAGTTGTATCATGGTCATAAAAACCTGTAGACTAACTAAATCGATGGGATCTAAGGGATCGTCAGCAATAAATATTATTTAATTAAACAATTGATATTTCCGAGGAGTTTGGAAAATTTTTTTTTTTTTACTTCAGGCAAAATACTTAGTATTTCTTTAATACCACCCTGTTAAACCGTTCCATTGTTTGTTCTGATTCCTTGTGGGCATGGTCAGATGTTCAGCACAAAATTTGGTATACCTACCTGTTTTAGCCATTAAGCTGATTTCGTTTGATTCAAGGAAGCACCAAACCAAGTTTCGTTATAATTTATTTAAACACTTTAATTAAATTGGAAATCACACATTTTCCTGAATTTATCATCAACATTTCAGCCAAAAGACGTCCACTGCTGGACATAGGCGTCCCCCAATTTGGGAGGGATTTCTATAATCCCTACGACTGGCAGGTGGGATGGCGATCGCAGTATGGTGGTAAAATAAATAGGAAACGCTGCTGCCCATTCTCTAGTAAGTCTCTTGGCCGGCTCTTAGTCGTAAGAGCTGGCCACGAGACTTACTAGAGAATGACCGATGTGTCAACCCATGGGCAGAAATTGGATGGTCCTATTCTTTACGTCCGGCACCACACGGGCCCGAATTGCATAAAAATAATTACACATATACATAACCTAGTGTGTAGCGGTGAAAAAACACACAAATAACACTATTATTAAACCATAACAGTATTAATAACAGGTAAAAACAACTATAAAGATACATTACCGATGCATAGGTGCCATTTTTAGCACATCACAGTAGTCATAACAAATGGATATATTATAGCTACTATACTAATTACCTACAGCACAAAATAAATGGGCTTCTCTGTCTAATACTTACTTACGTAATGTAAACCACGTAAACATTGTCAAAATCGCCGAAATGAGAGCAAACGGTAAAACTATACCGTTTACGCTAACCATTAATTATGCAAGAATGTATTACGGAACATAACAAAAGAATTGTGGGAGACGGTTACGCAAAAATTCGGAAGTCACATACTAAAATTGTACACACAGACTCGTCGAGGTTTACTTTCATGAGAGTACCTACGTTTTCTTTGCTTGTTTACAAGCGTTTATAATGCTCATTCCGACAAACCGAATGGTACTTGCACTTTCGAATCGACGCGAATGACTAAGTAAGTCTGTAAAACTTTCTCTCCAAGTTGGACATGTTACCAATAACGTTCTATAGATTCATTCCTAGTGAAGCTTCTTCTGATTTTTTTCTTCCATTTTTAATTTCATTTGAACTGACGTCACGGCGATTGTACTGCTTCGATGCCGCCAGTCATTTGCGTTCTAACATGAGACCGATGCGGCCGCATTTGCCGTTCACCGCTATACCATAACTTACAAGTGCGCGTTCGCTGCGTTACGCGAAAAACTCTACGGTATCCACGCGAGTGTTGTAACGTTAACGCGCACGTTCGTAGTTCCATTATCGTTTCGGCCGGTGTGGTTGATAAGGGATTTGTTTTTACGTTTTTCTGTTGTGACTGATGGCGGATTGTGAGGGGAATTTGTGGCGTTAGCAGAAAATGGAGTGTCATTAGCGTAAAAGGTAAGTTAAGACGGTTTTTTTCCTTATTAATGCTTGTTTTTGTTTTGTTTGAAAAAGATCGTTGGGAAGACTAGGAGCCGGTTGTGTTCGATATAGTATCGGAGTTTCCACCAATTACTATTTTATAGTGATGTATTTTCTTTTAAAAGTTTCCTTCGTGTCTTGAATAACAATTGCTGTTAGTTATCGAGTAACATAAACTAGAAATAAAACTTTTACAGCTCTATTGAACTGTGAACAGTTTCTCTCGGAGAAAAGTTTTTAGAATTATTTCTTAAGTTTGTTTAAAATATTTCTATAATAAATAGTTATGGTTCTCGTATAACTCTCACAACGAAAGCTAATAGAACTTTTGTATCGAACCTTTATAAAACTGATTAAAAAAAAAATGTTCTTATATAAAAATACGTTCTTAAAATGTTCTCTAATATAAAACAAAACTGAAGAAAATACTTATAAGTACAGTCCATAGTTAATTTAATTCTTATTTAAAATGCAACCCTTAACTTCTCAAATTGGGTCAGTATTAAGATCTTTACTTCATCTAAAAATAACCATATTGGATCCCTTGTAAGAGACCTTTTTAACCAAAGGGTACACCGCAAGGGTAAGCACCTTTGGCATTTCTCGTTTGTACCTATCTAAGGAATTTAACCGACATCATTAGTAAAGGAGTATGCTTTAGGAATTTTTGGAGGGAAGTGTATTACGAGTCGATGATAAACCAGCATTAGAATACGTTGTCGACAATTCCATATTAGGTAATGAAAATTATCATTGGAATATCAACAAAAAATCCGTTGAATTATTTTGAATTGTCTCATACATGAGATTGTAGTTTCACATCCGGGCAATTAGCATTGTGACATTTATAACACGCTTTTATTAGATTGGTATGCATCTATGTGAAGGAAACTTTGAACGTGATTTTCATCCCCTTAAAAACATCGGATTAATTTGAAATTTTGCACACTTATCAAGGACCGAGGAGAATAAAATAATGTCATAAATTGGTGCCATTAACTTAATCAATAAAAATTGTTTAAAAAACTGAAAAACACATTTTTGCAGTTAGCCGACTTAAAAAAAAAATTGAAAATAAATAATAGTTTAAAAGAGACTCAACGACTTTAATAGAAAACCAAACGAGAATATAAAACAATAATTTCAAAAATATCTAAGTAAGGATAGAGTGATTAATAAATTAAATAATCTTAATGTAAGAAACATGGGGTGTTTCTTGAGGTATTTTTATAATGACTACTTCTTTTATCAGTATTTGTCGATAAAATATTCACATCAATTGATATCAAGTATCTCACGCTTATTTACATTAAAATAATTTCATTTATTAATCACTTTATCCTTATTTTGTTTTTAAATTATTTTCTACTTTTAGTTTTGTGTTTGATTGAAGCGTGTTTTTTGGTTTATAAACTAACTTACTAGGTTTTGCCGCGTATCACTATCACTGCATAGTATAAAACAAAGTTACTGCCCTCTGTCTGTCCCTATGTATACTTAGATCTTTATAACTGCGCAACGGATTTTGATGCGGTTTTTTTTAATAGATAGAGTGATTCAAAAAGAAGATTTATATGTATCTTCTGCCCGCGACTTCGTCCGCGTCAAATTTTTTCTCCCCTGACCTTTCCCGTCGCATCGATTTGCCTGCTACTTTTCGTCCATTTTTCGTTGCTGCTCGCTCCTTTTGCGTTATAGTGAGTCAACCTTAAAAGATAGACATATGCTCTCGCGGACTTTTTTTTAGAACTTTTTAAAAGGAACAATTCCGTCATACATGATTTTTGCGTTACTTTAACCGTTTACGCAGCGCACGCAACGGAAACTCTCAAAAGGAATAAATTTTCCCCGTTTTTGCAACATTTTTCATTACTGCTCCGCTCCTCTTAGTTGTAACGTGATGTTATATAGCCTATAGCCTCCCTCGATAAATAGGCTACCCAACACAAAATAATTTTTCAATTCAGACCAGTAGTTCCTGAGATTAGCGCGTTCAATCAAACAAACAAACAAACTCTTCAGCTTTATAATATTAGTATAGATACGCGGGCGAAGCCGCTGGCAAAAGCTAGTTATACATGTAAACCTTCCTCTTGAGTCACTCAGTCTATTGATGAAAACCGCATTAAAATCCCTTGCGAAGTTTTAATGATTTAAGCCTACAGACGCGGGAAACTACTTTATTTTACTATGTACAGAAGGGAAGAGATTAACCCTCTCATCCTGCCAGAGTCGCGAGATTGTTCGAAAGAGATACCATGACCCTGGCACATGGGCAACTGAAGGAACACGGGTGGGTTTTAGTTAGTAAAAGTCTGACACGCCCTCTCGCTCCGCCCAGAGCGGGAAAAGACATTTGATGATTACACATCCAAAAAAAAAAAAACGTCTCATGCACGAGATTGTGGGTTCACATCTGGGCAAGTAGGTACAAGTGTGACATTTTAAATTCGTATGACGTACTTTCTGAGTTTATCTTGGACATTACTACGATCAGTGATGGAAAATATCTTGAGGAAACCTGGACTTCTAGTTAATATAAGTCTGAAAATCACCAACCTGTTTTGAGCAAACGTGGTGAACCATGCTAGTGTCTACTCTGTGTGAGAAGAGGACTTTGGCCAGCAGTGGGATGAAAATAGGCAGGTTTTATTATGTAGAAAAGAAGTCAGCTTATACTGGAAATGTATAGCTTGATTTGTTACAGTTACTATCCCATTGGATAACTGGCTGATATTAGTATTATCTTTTGATTACATAGCGCTAATCCTTTTTGTTTAAACATGGTTTAGCAATCAACTTATCAGCAGCGAACCATTCAAACTCTTTGTAAAATCAAAAATGTTTACTTGTCGTCGTTTCACTTTTACACGTCAATAATATTTTAAGCTATTGCATAGCTTCTATCGAGGGCCTTGAGCGCGGGGACCGAATCCAGAAATTCCGTAACGAAAAAAAACCTCACGCTCCCCACTCCGACGGGCACGGAGGTGTGGCTTGAAGGCCGTGCATTATGCTTAGATCTTTAAAACTACGCAACGGATTTTGATGCGGATTTTTTTAATAGATAGAACAATTCAAAAGGAAGGTTTATATGTATTTAACATGCATAATATAGTAAAGAAACGCTGATAATTTTAGGGGTTTCTAATGTGATGTCATAAATAAGCTCATTTTTTTACGCTTACATTGCGAACGCTGGCTGAACCCTACGAAATAGATCAAAATAATGTACTACAGTATTGTACACCTTAGAAAGGTCTACAAAAAAGTCCGCAATGGTATATGTCTATCTCTTAGGGATAACCCACTATAACCATTTTTTTCCTTTGCTTTTTACGAGAAATAAGGGCTTATTTACGAAGCGATTTTAACCAATACAGCATTAATTCTTATCTAATTAGGTACCTTAAATACATTGTGCATTTAATATAGATCAATATGATCATTACAGCATGTAATTTAAACGAAGATCTTAGAAGATATCAGAGATTTAAAAAGCGGGGGCAGTAACTTCTCATTTATTCAATAAAAGAAAAAAAAATGTTTTCTTATCGGTCAAATAAAAAATAAATAAATAATTATAATTGCATAAGTTGATAAAAAATGCTATGCAATAGCTTTACCGCGGCAGTCCCCGAGTGCCACACGTCAATTTTTTTATAACTGGATGAGGTTTGCGTTTCCGATTTTTAAAAGAGTAGGTTACCATGGAGTTTCTTACCAAGTAGAACCGTGCACGTAGCTTCTGACGTTTCACAGGTGCCCATGTAGGTTTATATGAAACTAGCTTTTGCCCGCGGCTTCGCTCGCGTTAAATTCGGGGTAACACGGTTCCCCTTTCCGGATTTAGAACACAGAAGAGAATTCTGAACAGAATGTTATTTTAATACGCTACTGTTGACGATATTATATGTCTTTCCATTTGGGGATAAAATGTAAAGATTCTGGACATTGGACACAAGCAAACATGCTACACACAATTGTCCATGGGAAAAGCATGGCTTTTCTAAGTTCACCCCAGCCACCTAAAAAACAAAAAAAGTAGCCTATGTTACTCGCCATGCCTCTAACTATCTCCACTTAAAAAAACACGTCAATCCGTTTTGCCGTGAAAGACGGACAAACAAACAGACTGACAGATAGACAGACAGACAGACAGACAGAGTTACTTTTGCATTTATAATATTATATTACAATATTACATATAATATTATATATAATATATTATATAATATTATATTATTATAATTGTTATATTATTATATATTATGTGGAAATGTGGAATGTGGAATGTGGATATGTGGATGTGGATTATGTGGATGTGGATCATGTGGATTAGTATGGATAAAATATTTTGATTTGATTTAATTGTGACAATTCAACGACATCAATTGCGTTATTTCCATTGCTGAGCAGACAAATTCTTGGACAAATGGAGCAATGGATTAGCAATATCCTTAAAAATAATTCAAATTCTTATTGCTAGTGTAGATATTAAGCAATTAGATTAATTTAATTACAGTAATTTCAACACTAGTACCCATAGGTATCATTAACCCTACTCATCATCATCATTTTAACCGAAAGACGTCCACTGCTGGACAAAGGCCTCCCCCAATGTGGGAGATTTTGCCATAATCACCACGCTCGGCAGGCGGGTTGGCGATCGTAGTATGATGGTAAAATGCATAGACAACGCTGCTGCCCATTCTCTAGTAAGTCCCTTAGTCGCCTCTTACGACATCACGAGAAGAAATATATTTGTATAAAACATATGGCTGGACAATGGTAGGATATTTTTTTTCACCTATGTAATAGTGCGTGTAGTTCAGCCTGCGATATTCTAGCCTAATGTTCGGGAAATATCATAATAATGCTAGTTTTATAGCTGAAAATGCTCGGTTCGTGTTCCCGGGAAATGCGTTTTGTTATTATTTTAGCTCAAAATCTCACTCGTGTTATGGCGAAATAAAATTAAAGTGTGTGTTTGTAACAATTTCTGTTTTGTTTCAATTGTATTTATGTTTTAAATGTTTTATTTTGAAATGAAGAACATTATAATAAATCTGCCTACAGGTACGCGAATTGGTTATTATATAACATACATAATCAGCCCATAATTTTCCCACTAATGGGAAAAAGGTCTCGTCTCTGTGAGAGAAAATAAAGTAGATGTCACATGTCTTCGATTTTTTCGGCTCTAGAATGTGCCGGTTTCCTCACGATGTATTCCTGCACCGTTTTGAGAGCAGTGGTGATGAAATAATATGCACACGAAGAAAAGCGCCTGTCTGGGTTCGAATCGTTAGGATACATTTGTCCCGGTAGTACCTACAATCCCGTGGGATAATCTTCAACCTCAACGTACCGAAGCCGATGGCAAAACCTAGTTAAAAATAATTTAAAGTATAGTTTAAATATTTTTAAAGCACGTGACAACAATACCTTAGATCGCGTAGTAAACATCGATTAGTATAATCGTGCTACAGTGACGTCACAACATAGAGTAAACATACAATGTTGTACTGCGAACGAATTATGTACGAACCACATGGACAGCGAGTAAAGCTACTATAATCTGTCAAAAGGTTTTCAACTTTATCGATTAAACTTTAGGTTCAACATGGATTGGGAAAATTTTACAGTTTCGGGTAGCTTGATGTGATGTGAACCACATGGACAGCAACGTGATCCGACGAAATTCAATCATTTACCTCAGTTTATAATGTTTTTGATGAAACGCGGAGCGTGAAGAATGAATTGCTATACATACTGTGTTCATGTAATGGCACTTTGATTATTTCCCAAAGAACCCTTTCATGATTCGAAGGTAGCCATTAAAAGTGGCTGTTAATATTGTACTAAATCTATTGACACTGTCAATGGATCAATCCGCATCGTCATCATCATTTCAGCCAAAACACGTCCACTGTTTGATATAATCCAAAAGATTGCCATAATCGCCACGCTTGGAAGGAGTGTTGGTGATCGCAGTGTGTTGGCAAGATGCATAGAAAACGCTGCTGCTCATTCTCTAGTAATCCCATCCCTTAGTCGCTTTCTACGACACCCACGGGATGAAACTGGATGGTACCTACTATTCTTTACGTCCTACAACACACGGAACATAATACACAACACACACACACACCACTCACACACACACTCACACACACACACATACACACACACAACACACATTCCTATCGCGGTTCAAAGCAGGATATAAGCCTCCCCCAAACTGCGCTTAAACATCACATGTTCCACCTTTTCATCCAGTCTGTCCCAGACTTCGTATAGTATTTTGCTTGCAGATTCACGATCTCCACTTAACCCAGGTACATCCTGCCGGGGTCGCGTCCTGCCGGGGTCGCGTGATTGTTCGAAAGAGATACCGTGACCCTGGCACATGGGCAACTGATGGAACACGGATGGGTTTTAGTCAGTAAAGTCTGACACGCCCTCCCGCTCCGCCCAGAGCGGGAAAAGTCATTTGTTGATATCCCATCCTGAAAAAAAAAAAATAACCCAGATTCATCATCATCTATCTTGCCTTTTCGCATCTATGTTAGGGTAGGCTTCCAATTTGTAGTATTTTTGTAGCAGTATTTTATATGGAGCAACTAAGCAGTTGTAGCTGGGTAACACGATATACTTCGACAAGACTATTTTTTACAGTTTCGGATTACTAAAATCAAAATTGACTGGGAACAAGCAATTCTAGAACGTCAAAATTCCATAAGACAGTCCCCTAAAACGCCCGCCCTTCACCACTTCCTAGTGCTTAAACTAGGGTGTAGAAGTGGTGCAACAAACACACCAGCGGCACAGCTATACAATAGTAGGTATGCAAAGTAATTACCATTACGAGACACAGACCTGACTACCTACATGTTTGTAGACCATCCACAGATTTCTGAGGACACGATCAACGTGGAAAACAACGTGATCGAATGATATTAACAATCCAACACATTTTTTTATTTTTTACTGAAAACCTCAAGCGTGAAAAATGACTGTAACATTGTTTGCAAGCACTGTAATAGCGTAGTTGCTTGGTAATGTGTTATAATGGCCTGAAAATTATAACTTACTATGATCACTAATGTTATGAAAATTGTTGCGGATGAGAATTATGGAAACCTCATTTATGTATTTCATGTTACCTGACTCTCTGACCTCTATGTCTCTCTTTATGCTAGTGTTCTTAAACGCTACTTCTGACAATGAGGTCCAATTCCCTGGTCGCGCAGCGTTATTGGGGTTTATCTGCAATTTTTCAGTAGCAGCCCGGAGTTTGGATTTATGATGGACAGCAATATTCTCGCCCTCTTTGAATTACATATAACTGACGAAATTGCATGCTGGTTTCCTCACGATGTTTTCCTTCATCGTTTTGAGAACAGCCCTATCCTCATCCCATTTTATTTGGGATCATCACAACAAGCCACGGGAGAAAAACCTCCCATATTTATCTATTACTCGTCATCTCGGTTAACTTTTTCTAGCCCTATCGTCTTATATTCGTAATCTATTAACATTATTTTTTTGTTTCTATTCATTGGAATACTCCTAACTTCGTTTAATACACTTAGTCGGTACAATACTCAGATTTTTATACGACTGTTCAGGCACTGTTATGCCAAAATCTCAGCAACTTGGGTATTTTATGTCGCATTGGAATTTCAGCTCTCGGTATTGAACCGAGCATTGATAATCTAACAAAGTCCATCTCAGTGGGTCGAAAACAAATACTGTTCGATTTTTAACTGACGGCCTGCACATCAAGCTACCCGAAACTGTCAAATTTTCCCAATCAATCTTGAACTTAATACTTTGGTGATAAAGTTGAAAACTTATTAAAGAAATTTGACAGATTGTTGTAGCTTTAAGTGCTGGCGTCTGTACGTTTTAGATGCAGTGTGCTGAAAAATTTCCGCCGTGACATTATTATGTCCATGTCAACATTGCCTTATACATAATTACTTACACAGTAGGTACAGTCGCACAAGCTATTTGGTATACAAGCAAAGATCTTTCCACTACACTGACTTGATATTTTGGAGTCAGCAGCTCATTCAGTTGAATTAATTTTTATTGTGTGCATAATAATTTTAAGCTTATGGCATACTAAACCAAGTGGTAAAAGGCGTGTCAACTCTGAACACAGAGAACATTGTATAAAAGTAGATAATTGTTACCTAAATGTAAGATTACCTTTTCGAAATTTATAAGTCCTGACAAAAATTCAAAGAACAAAAAGCAAACAACAAGAAATTTTCTTGAAAAACATACTTTACATTTTACTTTTTAATGTCTCCTTTTTCAGTGCTCAGACTTTTATTTTACATATTATGAACAGACCGGACATAGTCCGGACGGTGGGCAAAAGAGTCAAACATGTTCGGAAAGATCCGGATGGTAACCCTAGCTACCTGTATACCAAATAGTTTGTTCAACTGTAGATACATTTAGTCAATACAAAGACATCAAGGTCTCATCACTTCCCGAATCTTTTCATAAAAGGGCAGGTAGTTTATTTCCATAGCGGCCATTTTGTAACACATTACAAATAAGATGACTGTCATTACTCATTACAATAGAGATACCATGGCAGGTATGGTCACGATTTGTGAGGTAACGTGTTTTTTGCGGGCTCTGAACTATTTTATTTAAGAAACAGGTGTCATTGAACTTACAATGTCATTGGTAAATATTGATAGAACTGTATGATTCTTTAGCTAAGTATACGATTTAGTTACCAAGCAAAATATTTTTTCCATACCTTTTAAAGCAGCTGTGTGTACATTTAGGTACAGTCACCAAAAGAGATAAGTAACTTCGGTCGACGGATATAGTTCAGTTGTAGTAAGAAACCGATGGAATTTTATCTTAAATTTAATTTGATAAATTAACTTTTTTAACAATTTAATATTTTTTATTTTTTATTGGCGTTTAGATAAAAATCTCACTTATTAATTGTAGCAATTGTAGGGCTACATCGAATATAATAAATAAAGAAAGGTAATTAGTAGTTATATCATTCATATTTACATACATTACCTAATTCATTTCATTCATAAACTATTCTACTTATTCTTACTTTCACTTACTCACTCATTCATTCATACATACGTTCATTCATTCACTCATTCATAAACTATTTCCTCACGATATTAAATGGTCTGGCAGTCATTTCATTTCATCATTGTACACTATTATTACCATACCAAACCGTTCATACTTAATAACACGATTTGTCAAGGCCAGTCGAAGTTAGAAACGCTATTGTAACACTAAACTATTATAAGAAATATAGATCGCCTGAGTCGACATTGGAGTTCTTGAGTGGAGACCGCGAATCGGCAAACGTAAGGTAGAACGCCCTCAGGCTAGGTGGAGCGACGATCTTCGCAGGGTGGCTGGTAGCAGATGGATGAGAGTTGCCAAGAATCGAGCTGAATGGCGTGCAATTGGAGAGGCCTATGGCCAGTAGTGGACTGCTATAGGGTGATGATGATGATGATGATGATGAAGTCGACATTGACATGGACGTAGGACGCGGCGAGCTGTTTTCATTTATTTATGTAAATAGATCTTATGAGACACTTTTACGTCAATATTTTTAAAACTAGATGCCACCGGCATTTTCTAGCTGACTGTTCCCTGAGAAGAAATTCCGAAACAAGCTCAGAGGTCATGGTCTCTTTTAAAGTCCAAACATTCGTTTTAGTCAGTAAAAGTCTGACGCTCCATCCCGCTCCGCCCAAGCGGGAGACAACATTTGATGATTTCCCTCACAAAAAAATGGTCTCTTTTAAAGTCCAAACATTTTATTAAATGATTTTATGGGAGTCTAATAATGCAAGGCCATGTCTGAAAAGGCCTTTCAACTGGACTTGCAACGCATTGCGTTGGCATTTGAAATCGAAAACTGAGATATTACGACTCGATGAGACTCACTCGCGCTGCAATCTGTTGGATTCCCAATGCCCAATTTAACAACGAGCAAATCAAAATCAAAGTCATTTATTCAAACTAGACTGAGAGTCAGCACTTTTTGAACGTCACAGTTACATAAAACAGTCCCCCAAGCCATTCACCACTTCCTAGTGCATTAGCTGGGAAGAAGAAGTGGCGCAATAAACTCCCCAGCAGCACAGCTGTCTGTTAAGTTAAAAATCCATGAGCAAAAAAAATCCGGCGCGATTTTTTTACATCCGTGTATACGTCGACTAACTTTATACCACTAAGTAGGTATAAACGTAGGTATCTAACCTTAATTTTTAAGAAAAAAGAAAAACTTTTAAGTATAGCAACATTTTTTTGTGCGTGCCAGATACAATAGACAGTATTGGCACTATTCTTTATCGTACAATACAACATACTATATTGAACGACGTTTTTTTGATATGATATCGGAAGTGAGCTATAAAATTGATTGTACTTTATTAAAATGTATGTATTTATTAAGGCTTTAATCACAGCTAAATCTCCAGCAGATCAGTACAACGAGACCCTAGTAGTTTCATTTGCACGAAATTTCTATAGAAATTATTTGATTAGAGTCACGCCGCGCCTGTCTACAGGAGTACGTGTTTCATGTGGTGCCGGGCAGTTCCGAGTTGTGATAGACGGAAAGAATAGTACCATCCCATTTCCTTTCGTGGGTTTGTAAAAGGCGACTAAGGGACTTACTAGAGTTCCACCCGCGCCTCAAAGAGATGTTAGCAGTACTGAAGGGATCTGCTAGGACCGATGCCTGTCAGAGTCGCGAGATTGTTCAAACGAGAAACGAGATACCGCGGCCCTTGCATATGAGTAACTGAAGGAACACGGTTGGGTTTTAGTCAGTAAAAAACTGACACGCCCTCTCGCTCCGCCCAGATCGCGAGAAGTCATTTGATGATTTCCCATTAAATAAAAATGGGTGGAGGCCTTTGTGAACGTTTATTGACTGAAATTATGATGCTGATGATAGCCTTTACTTTTAAATTCATCGCTTTTCTATTAGTTCTTCCTCTGTCGTGCAAAAAATACCATTGAAAACAGAATTTCTATGAGACTTGCCTCAATAATTAAGAATAGAATCGAAATTGCCCAAGAGAAAAAGCTACCTTATAATTTGTGGACTACATTATTCAGGGTGTTACAGCAATTTCTTATCATTATAACAATTATTTTCAATTCTTCCTAGATCAATCGGTTAGTATAACAGTGTCATTCGACTCGACCTAGATTACTTCACCTTTTGTAACCGAAACGATAAATTATAAAATATTATAATCTTTCAATATAAATCTGCAACGTAACTGCAAAGTTATTCACAACCATTTAACCTGTCTAAAATTACTTTTCTTTTTAAATCTAGATTGCAAATAGCTGTCGACTATTTGGTTTCAAACTGTCAACATTTTCGGGTTTCGCCTTCAGAAGACGTCTTTGACAACGTTGATTGATATTTGATTCACCAGTGAAGTGTTTCAAATGGTTGTGAATAAGCATATGCGATTACGTCAAAGATTTTTTACAGTTTAAGTATATAATATAATATTTCATAATTATTCTTTTATAAAATAAATAATAATGTCTTAGGACAACCAACAGAACGTTATCCGATCCCAAAAACTAGGCAGAGCCTGTACTATGTTAACCAGATAACTGATAAACATACTTATATATTTCTAAATACATAAATAATATATATAAATTACACCCAGACCCAGAACAAATGATTGTGCTCATCTCAAAAAGATTTGTCCTGGGTGGGAATCGAACCCACGACCTCAGTCTTAGCAGTCAGGGTCACTAACGTCTAGACTAACAGGTCAGTCAAACAGCAGTTAATCAACGAATAACTTTTCGAAACATTAATTTTCGGGGACGACAATTGCCCGAATCTCTACAAGATTAAAGACTGATTATGCATAATTTATGTTATAATTTTTCTTCGATTACAAGTACAGTCATAATGAAATTAGTTTCCCGTACTATAACCGCCATATCAAAACCTTATCACAATTTTCCAACTTAAGCAGTAAAAGTAAGGATTTCATAATTTTTAAATCGCCATTTACCTACTTAGGTCAGTTGAATAATGCATGATAATTATGTTTTGCTTTCTACAATAGTGTAATGTTTCATGCGGTTTCCATTTTGTTTCTGTGCACATAATTAACTTACACACCTCTAATCTTCTTTACTCATCGCACCATAGAAAGAGAGAGATTTAAACTACCAAATGAGTAAATACTCCGTTGACACTTTTACATCCATTTATGTATGGGTATTTAAACCCTATTGTATTGTATTGTGATGCTTTTTCGTGTGTGAAACATGCAATCGATAAACGTATCAACGTCGTTTCTGACATGTATTGTATAACATTTTCTATTTTATTTACATTAACGGAAACATACACAAGTTTCGTATATAATTTTATTTAAGGGAAACGATACACGACACTAGCAGACACAAATATAGAATACTTACATATATACTTCACATAATATGGAAGTCTTCAACAAACATTAAAATATTTTACTTTAAATCTACTATACTCGAAATCAAAAGTCATTTACTCAAACTGGGCTGAGAGTCAGCACTTTTTGAACGTTAAAATTACATACAACTCTTCCCCAAAACGCTCGCCCACTCACTCACTCACTCACGCTCACCATTTGAACCTAGTGATTTAGCAGGGAAGAACTGGCGCAACAAGCTCTCCGAATAGAACTAATATTGTAACCAGGTATAGTCCGTTTGTAACTATCAGTCGTAGACATGTGACATCTACCATCCCGCACTAAGCCCGCGTTGAAGTTTATGATTCACTTTCTCTCATTCAGAGGGGCTTGTGTCCCAACTGTGGGAACATTATAGACTTATTATGCCCGGTTCAGCATTTCTTCATATACCATGATCATCAGTCATCACAGTATCAACCCCCTTTCTAGACCGTCCTTATAACAAGTGCACCTGGCTGTTTAATATTACTATAGCTAATGTAACTCTGTTCGTCTGATGAAATTCGACTGCCTGTACTCGTAACACACTATCAATCAGAATCAGTTTTGAACGGTCAAAATGAAAACCATTCATACTGTGTAGTGTGTTAAGCAATTACCCCGCTGGAGAAGGACAAAAGTTTCTATTCAGCGCTTACAAAAACTAAGTCGCGACTAACAGCCAGTAATATAACTTTAGTTCAGGAAACTGTTGTCCTTATGGTGCCGGACGTAAAGAACAGCACCATGGTTTTTAGGGTTCCGTTGCCAAATGGCAAGAAACGGAACCCTTATAGATTCGTCATGTCTGTCTGTCTGTCTGTCTGTCCGTCTGTCTGTCTGTCTGTCTGTCTGACCGTCCGTATGTCACAGCCACTTTTCTCCGAAACTATAAGAGCTACGCTGTTGAAACTTGGTAAGTAGATGTATTCTGTGAACCACATCAAGATTTTTACACTAAAATAGAAAAAAAATAATAAATTTTGGGGTTCCCCATACTTAAAACTGAAACTCAATATTTTTTTTTCATCAAACCCATTGGGGTATCTATGAATAGGTCTTCAAAAATGGTATTGAGGTTTCTAGTATCATTTTTTTCTAAACGGAATAGTTTGCGCGAGAGACGCTTCCAAAGTGGTAAAATGTGTGTCCCCCCCCCCCCCCGTAACTTCTAAAATAAGAGAATGATAAAACTGAAAAAAATATATGATGTACATTACCAATTAAACTACCACCGAAAATTGGTTTGAACGAGACCGAGCGAGTAGTTTTTTTTAAAACGTCATAAATCGTATAACGCAATTTACCTTACATTCAATCAACTGAAATATAAAATTTAAAAAAAAAACATTTATTTTTAAACCGAGAATACCTACAGGTTTGTACGGAACCCTCGGTGAGCGAGTCCGACTCGCACTTGGCCGGTTTTTTCTTCCCTTGGGTATCGTAAGAGGCAACTAAGGGACTAACTAGAGAATGGGCAGCAGCATTCTCTATGCATTTTACCACCATACTGCGATTGTCAACCCGCCTGCTAAGCGTGGCTATTATGGCAAACCTTTCCTTCTTGTCTTTCGGCTGAAATGATAATGAAACTGACTTCAGCTGCAAGCTGTAACGACATTTACGAGAAGCATAAAGCTATGATAAGAATAGAATGGAGTCGTATCTTTTGGCTCATAAAACTTATCAGCCGTTATTGTGACGTTCAAAAGTGCCTTTAATGTGCCTATTTGAAATAAATGTTTTGACTTTGGAATAAAATATGACTAGATCTGAATCAATATCAAATTTTGAAGATGCTTTTCATATCCTACCGTCATTAAGGGTATGGATAAACCATGGACTAGCACAGACAAGGAGTTTTTTTTTCAAGTAGATATTTAAGTTTTATTAGCTTCGTAACCTTTAAGTTTTATTAGCTGCCGACCACTTGGTTTTATAATCGATGACTTCGATTATTCATACACTATCTTCATCTTAGACAGTTATGTGTGAGAAACGGGTGAATCAAATTACCGTTAGTATGCATAACGACCCACGGGGTAATTGCAGCACACACATAAAATGGCAATCGATCGAAGCGTCTTTCATTCGGTCATCCACTGCTTTATAGATTAGAAAATGTTTGTACTCAACAACGTTAAGGTGCATCGAACTTCTAGGACTAATTGAAGCGTGGCGGGTCAAACTCAAACTCAAAGACAGTAACAACAAACCAATAACAGGCACTTTTCAATTGTCAAGTGGCGGTGAGTCAGAAAAATTAAGCTAGCCAGAAGATCTGACTATATTAGATGGTTCGCGTGCTAATTTAGGCAGGTATTTCTTGCGTATTATAAAAACAAATACACATTTTGTAAAAGTAAAATGTAGACATAATGCAGTTTTGTTATAGCTGTGCTGCTATGTTGCGCCGTGTTAAGTGCTAATTTTGATTTTTAGAGTTGTTTTTTGCCTGTCGAGGAAACTACAACTAATCGTGTTTCTAAAAAGTATGATTAATAAAGTAAATCCTTAAATATCGTACATTTTAATTGTATAACTAAAGGTTACGTAATAACTAGAGAGCAAGGGATCAAATAAACGCAATTATAACATTAACGATACGCCCTTTATGACAAAATGAATGTAGCTGAACTGTCAAAATTAAAGATATTGCGATCGATTGCCAATTTACGTGTGTTTGCAATTTTCCGCAGTTACGGTTTCAACAAAGAAAGAAAAGATAAATATGTATATATTTATTGCATAACTATGTACATTAAGTTCTTATTAATAAACTTAACATTTTTAGTTTCAACAGTTTACCCAAGTCGAATATGATAAAAAAATCGATATGACACTAAAAATAAGCAAACCAGTTATAAAATCAATAATAAATATTACCAGTGTACATTTAATTACGAAATGCCATTACAATTTACAGTTGGTTGCATTAACATACTTGGTATCGCAGAGGTTACTTGCGATAAAATATTTGTACCGTTAATTGCGTTAAGGCAAGTGCGTTTGCACTTGCAGTAATGCGGCTAGAGATTTGTACAGGATGTGTTATGCGAGTATAATGATTATTATGGTGTGCAACGTCGATAGGAAAGAAAACTGTCAGTGATGGTTTCTACATGTAGTACTTACAATATATAACATTAAACTAAAGGTGAAAATAAAATATATATCACATTTATTTGTCGAACGCAAAGGCTGAGGTGTAGTAGTTATACCTGTATTTCGAAAGTTGTGTTAAGTCTCATGTAATAAGGTGTCAGGGTGAGCCTATTGTCATCAATAAGGCACAAATCGGAACTCCAATTGACTACTGATAAAAGCTGTTTAAAACCCAAAAATTTACATTTCACTCGACCTGAGGATCGACCCCTTATTACACACATCACCGTGATAAGCCGACGCGTTTGCGACTACTGCGCACTGCACCAAAAAGGTACTTTAAAATAAATAATCATAATTATCTATGTTAGTATTTAGATATGAAATAAAAGTACCCATTTACTTTCAATCCCAAAAAGAAATAAGAGTTATTTAGTACGATGTCATAACGATAATTCAAAGTGAAAAAAGAATATCGAAGCGAATAAAAGGACCTAAATTCTCGATTCACACAAATCGATATCGGAATCGGAACTCGTTTTATGTAACGATAAATACAGTTTATGTGCGTACGACACGCGAATAACGTTAATAACGATTCGATATGAAATAAACTTACTTATATTTATTAAAATGTTCGGTGTCCGTGAAAATGTATCGCGAATGTGGGTTGAAAGTTGAAACCATAACGAGAAAGAAAGTTATGTTGTTTAGTAAGTGCATAAATTATTTACAGTATAAATATCACTTTACATATACCTACTTTAATCACAGTTTTTCCTAATTCTTATTATTTTTCAAAAAGCCTTAATTCAACGTCATAATTTCAACCGAAAGACGTCCACTGCTGGGCATAGGCTTCCCCCAAGCTCAGCCACTTCAACCGGTTCTGTGCTTCCCGCATCCAGTGGATCCCTGCGGCAAACACCTACGCCTTTCAACTCTACGCCTTCCTGTACTCAGGCGCCACTCCAAAACCTTTCGGCCCCATTGGCCATCTATTCTGTGAACAATGTGTCCTGCACACTGCAGCTTAATATTGGCAAATCTTTTGGCAATGTCGGTTACCTCGGTTCTCCTGCGAATCTCTTTATTTATTTTCCATCACGTAGGGAAACTCCAAGTATAGCCCTCTCCATTGCCCTTTGGGTGACTTTTAGCCTTCTAATAACGCCAATCGTGAGCAACCACGTTTCAACCATTATTAGCAATCTTTAAATAAATTTTATAGATTAAATAGTCTGCTTAGCCTTTACCTATTTTGGGGCTTCCAGTCTAACTGGATGCAGCTGAATACTGTCTAGTATTTTACATGGAGTGACTGCCTATCTGATTTCCACAACCCAGTTACTGCATGGGTTATACGATACCGTTTGAACTTTCGGTCATCAGACGACCTGTAACGACTGTCCACGAATAACGGCTGGGACCAAAGGCTTCATGTATTTTCCAAAGCACAAAGGAGTCCTGATACGTAAAGTTGGTCATCCATCAAGGGACCCACCGAGGCAAACGTAGGTTAACCAGATCGATTGAACCGAGCGGCTACTATTTCTTTGCCTCTCTACGTAAACAAAACCCATGGTAAGTAACTTATTGGTACCTACTCATTTTGATAAATTACTTTTATCTTTCATTATGGACAGTAAACAATTTTGAAACAAATGCGATTGTAAGTCTCTGAATTCAATAAGTATTATCATGGATAAACTGTCTTACCAATCTTATTGAAAAGATTCGTAAATAGAAGAGGAAATAAGCACCTGTCATCCCGGAAAATAAAGGTTACACGTGGAGATATAATCTGTAAATAAAATAATAATAACAACATCTAATAACGGAAAAACCTCGTGAAAAGTGAGAAAGAGAAAACAAATTAAACTTATCTCGACTTAGCACACTAGGTTGTTGACATATGGAATGTGAACTCGGCTGTCATTGTGCCGCCTCAACAGTCGGCTCGATATCGGCCAATGGCCTGGGGGCTTACTCTTCAACACGTAATTTTAATTCCAATCTAAAGCCAATACGAATCCAATATTAATGTTACATACACGTGATCCGGTATTCTTGAAAACAATAGTGTCAACATTGGAACAACAACAACGCCAGATCCCGATTCCACTTAGTTCTCCAAAATGGACACCCAATTTAAAGTCATTTTCACCGTCGAACTCAAGAATACGAAACGTCAAAATTCCAATGTCAATCGATCGCAATTAAAATGAAGAGTAAGCACCCCGATCGCCGAAAGCTTTGATCAACATCTCTCGACGCTCTGTTTAGGAGTGTGAATAAAAGGCCTGATTCAGAAGGTATTGACTAGGTACTCCTCCATACGGCTTGCATCATGAGGAGATTCCTGTCTCTGAAGCCCTGCTCCCGATACCGGCGGACACTACCTATTTTAACTAAATATTTAAAAATAAAAATAAAATAAAAAATAAGCTTATTAAATATCATTTTAGCTTACATTGCATATCGAGGAGTCTCCATTTAGGCAAAGAAATACCTGTATTTGAAGGTTCCGCTCTTCCCTTGCATTCTAAATATGTATACAAATAACAAAAGAGAGAAAAAAAAAGTAAGAAAGAAAATACGATCTTTTGTACATATGCGTGAGTGTGATTGTATGTGATGTGAGTGTGATGGTTTGTCTAAGTGTGTGTGTGTGTGTGTGCTTGTGCGTGTGTGTGTGTGTGTGAGAGAGAGAAGGAGATTTTGAGTGTACAAAAGTGTAAATAAAATAATAATAAGCTTGTGGGGGGCTTGTGGCTAAGTAACAACAGTCGATCGTTCAGATTAAGCTACACTTGCCGCGGTTGGTCCGTGGATGGGTGACCATCTATACATACCTAGAGCCGTTCTTCCCTCGGAAAGCACGTAAAGCAACGTTGGTCGTGGCTGTAATTCGTAGACAGTCTTTAAAGGTTGTGAGAAGTCTGAAAGTCCAACCAGTCTTACCAAGGAGTATTGTATTACCCAGTAACTGGATTGTGAAGGTGGGTGACGGTTAGACTGGAAGCCGACCCCAACATAGTTGGAGAAGGCTAGGCAGATGATGATTTAGTAAGCTTAAAAATAATTAAACGAGATATCCAACAAATTTTTCTTTCCTATTTCAATTGTGTAACCCAGAGCAGAATTACACAAATATTTCCTACAAAGCACTTTTGGGCCATACCGCTATTTATAAAACTCTGTTAACTAGTCACGAATACATCCGCAATAATTTCAGTCTAGATTTTTTACATAAAATAATTTCACACAGCGCAACACCAATTTCATAGATTTCACAAAATCGATCCGTTCTTACATTCAATGAATAATGACAGCTGTCAGATTGAATGGAATGAATGGAATGAATGAAGGTGCAATTACGTTTATTGAGTTGACGAAATCTTGGAATTATTGCTTTATTGATTTGTTTGTTACGTGTGGTGTCTGAATAATGTAATTGAATAATCTTTTGAGTGGAAAACAAATTAGTTAAAGATTTAATACTAAGAGTGCCGCTTTGGTCTGCTGGTCGTAAGCGTTACTGCTGAACATGAGGTCCTGGGTTCGGTTCTAGAGTGGGGAAAAGTGTAATTGAGTGTTTATCATCATTAGGAATTTATCAGGAACAGACCAGAAGGCAGTGGTGGCCCCAGTGGTATCCACCCCAATACACGGAGTTGTAGGTCTTTTTTTGGGTGGGAAATCATTAAAATGACTTCTCCCGCTCTGGGCGGAGCGGGAGGGCGTCTCAGACTTTTACTGACTAAAACCCACCCGTGTTCCTTCAGTTGCCCATGTGCCAAGGTCACGGTATCTCTTTCCAACAATCTCGCGACCCTGGCAGGGTTGTAGGCCTTGAGTTCAAACCCAGGCAGAATCTTTACTTTGTGTATTTAAATCATCACCACTGCTCTCAAAACAGTGAAGGAAAATATCGTGAGGATACTGCCATGACCCAGAACCAACATCAAAGACATGTATCTTCCACCAACATGCACTGGCCCCGCGTGATGGATTAGGGCCAATTTCGTCTCACATAGCGGAGGCTTGTGTCCCAACAGTTAGAATATTCAGGGCTGATTGTGTATGATAGTCCGGAGTTTGGATTAGTAACCGGTTGATGGCAATAAGCTCGCCCCCTTTTACATGGGACTTAAACATACCTGGTGAAATGCAGTTGTACAATAGGTGCAACTCTGCCAAATTCCTTAGAAAATACAGACGTGACGATAACATTTAATACCAATCATTTTGGCTATAGCAGATTGAATGAAAAAAAAAATCTTTAAGAGAATAATTCATTTTTAGATCATTCTGAATCGTTTTAAAATTAGTTTACTTATTCCAAACCTTTTTTAAGGAGTTTTCTTAGGTACATAAGGAACCCTAATTGATGTTTAAAAGTTTGCAGGCTTTGGTCATTAAGGTCACTGGTTCAGGCAAGGTTGGCTTAGAGCTGTTTACCACGGTTTTCTTTCTTGTAACAAAGTGTGGACACAAATTAGATTAAGGAAACGGTAAAGTAGTTAAGAACAAGACTTTATTGAGGACTAGCTTTTGCCCGCGGCTTCGCCCGCGTGAATGTCGGAAATTAACGCAGGTATTTTTCTAAAATAAAAGAATTTTTCTAAAATACAAGTAGCCTAAGTTACTCCTTATTACATCAGCTACCTGCCAATAAAAGTCCCGTCAAAATCAGTCCAGCCATTTCAGAGATTAGCCGGAACAAACAGACAGACAGACAAAAATTGTAAAAAATGTTGTTTTGGTATATGTACCGTGTATACATCCATAGACACTTAGTAAAAAGCGGTTATTTTAATATTAAAAACAAACACTATAATTTTATTTATTTGTATAGATGTATAGATGTACTGGGCAAAGGAACTTGTAGTATTAGCTACTAGTGAGTTACCGCTGACGTAAATAATCCGTGTGGTGCCGGACGTAAAGAATAGCACCATCGCATTTCTTCCCGTGGGTGTCATAACAGGTGACTAAGGGAGTCACTAGAGAATGGACAGCAGTTTTCTCTGTGTCCTTTTCCACTATACTGCGATCGCCAACCCGCCTGCCAAGCGTGCCAATTATGGCCAACCCCCCCCCCCCCTTCCCAAATTATGGGAGGCCTATGTCCAGCAGTGGACATATTTTGGCAGAAATGATGATGAGCTACTACTTCATACGACTTTTGTATAGATAAGTTTATTACTAATGTCATAAGCTGCCGAGCCTCTTCCCAACTATGTTCGGTTCGGCTTCCAGTCTAACCGGATGCAGCTGAACTGAGCTGAGCTGATACGTTTCATGGAGCAACCTCCACAACCCAGTTACTGGGTAATACGATACCCTTTGGTAAACATTGTTGTCAGTTCCGAGGTTCAGATGAGCTTTAACGAATGCCAAAGATCCACTGAATGACAGCCGGGAACAACGGCTAAACGTGCTCTACGTGGCACGGAGAGGCCTTGGTATGTAGATAAAGGTCACCCATCCACGGATCAACCGCAGCAAGCGTAGCTTAACCTAATCAGTCAACTCATGTGTATTACCTACTTAGCCACAAGCCCGTCTAAGAAGACTGTCCTTACCTTTTTGAGGCATTTTGATCTGCATTCACAGATATTGGAAATATGCACAGTTTTTGTGTTTACGAGTAATATTAGCTTTTGGCAGCGGCTTTGCTCACGTGGAAGTCGGAATTATCCCACCGAAAAGTACTGCAGGGAATAAAAAGTACAGAAGATACTTTTGGATCATTGTGCCAAATTTAATTCAAATCCAATCAGCCGTACATGCAAACACAAACATCGAAACGTTCACATTAAAAATAATATTGGCATTTTACTTTCTTTGATTGCACTTCAGAGTCCAATATTTGCTATTGGCGACTGCGTTATTGTCTTAACAGTCAAACATTTTCTTCCTAGAGTTCTTTCAAAAGATCACTTTTCTAGTTATTTTAAAAACTACCAACTTGTCCGTTCGTTTCGCTCCAGTCGTTAACGCTGATCCGTATCAGGTGACAACCTTATTTAGACTTACAGAAAGGAAAGTCAGAATCTAATTTCAAGTATTTACAACTCTCACTTTACCTTAAGACCACGTTAGCATGATGACAAGAATATCGCAACGGTATTTTGTCATATTATATACTACTGGATTTTCACATACGTCACAAAATTCGAAACACACCCTAAAAAATAGAAAATAAATAATAGTTTAACCAGTCAATTACCGTAATTACAGACACAATTAAAAAACCATTATGTCTGTACCAAATGTGGTATCTCAGGGACTTAGAGGTTAAAATAACTAAAAATACGCTTCCATAGAAAATCACACTAAAAAGTAGAAAATAAATGAAAAAAAAAAGCGTGAGAGAGTAAATTAACAAGCCAATTTTTTTTTTGTTTTTTACTTTCCTAGAAAACCTGGCAAGGAAAATTTATAAAATTATTGTAATCGGTCCTCGATAAGTCCACTAAGTTTAAATTTTATCTGACCATTTGAAGTGGGTCGACATCAAGTCCAAAAGAGTCGGTCACAAACATAGTAAACAAACATATAGGTGAAGCTAATAAAAAAGCGTGTTAAAAAGATTAAGTAGCAATAGGTTTGAATTTAAATCACAGAATTACAGTAGGTAACCATTTATTTTGGTGTATCTTAGCTTGTTGCGTACAATGCCACATTTTGATTTTAAATGACGATGAAATACGTTTATGAATACAACATTTTATCGAAGGTTTTATAGGCTTATCGACCACTTCAACTAAAGTAAACAGTCTTAAAGCTTTGATAAGCTTTTTTTAATAAGACCGTAAAGTTTTTAGGTACCAGACTGTCACTTCACTTTCATTCTAATTCTAAGACGAATAAGTCTCATTTTTTCAGGTCACTAGCTCACTGGAACAACGAATACAATGCTCGCAACAGATCACTCTCATCATCAAATTGAATGACATTTTGAGGCTTCAAAAGAAATATAAATAATGATTCGCTCATTGAAACCTCAATAAAAGAACAATTGATTTGAAATATTGCTGGAAATAATGTTCCACTTTTCATTGTCTTAAAATTTCGGTTGACTTTCTTCAGTATATTGTGGCATTGAAATATTAAGAGGATATTTAAATATGGAATAATTGAAAGACCTACAAATAACCTGACCCCTTAAGACCGCAGGACCGTCTTAAGAGGTTTTTCGGTCACAATTATTAGTCTTTCGGAATTTACTTGTACCACAAACTGAAACTTCTGCCACGCTTTACAAAAAATGTGGCGCCCCAGCGTCCAACACTCTATTATTGAGTTTTATGATACCCGCCGAAAGAGGAAGTACATTTGAAGATACTTCACCAATTTTGCACGACCCGTTACCATACTCCACACGTTCACCTAACTTCTTCTGGTCTGACCCGGAAGTAAAGGTAAAAGGGAGCAAAACTACCGCTTTTCCCTACTTACCTCCCTTCAATTAGGTGATAGGTACCGCCTTTTAGGAACCCACCTTTCATCAAAACAAAGTGGTCTTTGACCACACTACTCGAATTTACCATAACCTACTACCATCCATGGCAGAAATATCAACGTGCAACATGTTACCACAAATTTAGTAAGTCTAAGTATTCTCTAGTAAGTCCCTAAGTTGCCTCGTGCGACACCCACGAGAAGAAATGGGATGGTGCTATTTTTTACGTCCGGCACCACGGGGACAATAGAAAATGTATTTTAATGAAAATACGTTACTTTACTACACTTATATCAATGGCACCACTGAGTAATCCCCGAAAGCGGGACTGAACCAGTGGGACATTTAATTTCGGGCTAAAAATCGGGACGTCTGGCAACGCTGTTACATACCTGGATCCCGGGTAGAGTACCGCACGAATTTCCCGCAAAGTGCTACTATATCGACTAGAACCACATTCCACAATACCTTACCCCCTTTGTGTCAAAGGCGACAATAGTGTTTCACAGCATGTGTTGGATGCGAAAAGTTTTATTCGTGTGACGTCAGTGAAACGGCAGGGTTGCATGATTTAGGGTCTTATCACCCTAGCGGTTCACGAGCGTCTTCAAAGCGGAGCGAGTGCACAGCGAATACGTCGCGGACGCGCATCGAATACGCCATGCATGCACTACGAATACGTCGCGGACGCGCAACGAGATCGCTGCGAATAAAACCGTTACTGAGTGTATTGTACAGACGCCAGCACATCGAGATACCTGAAACTGTCTTTGCCAATCAATCTTGAATCTAATACTTTAGCGATAAAGTTGAAAACCTATTACAAAAAGATGACCGATTTGTAGTAGCTTTATGTCTGTAGCTCATAAGCTCGTCGTGAACAAGCGTCAAAAACGTTGCGTAATCGCCAAGCGCCCGCGGCGTCTTCGCTGTGCAGCCTCGACGTAATCGCAACGTATTAGCTGTGCGCCCGTTCCGCTCTGAAGACGCTCGCAAACCGCTAGTGCGATAAGGCCCCAGAACACACCTGACGGAACGTGCGTTGCCGATTTTCCATAGACACCTCTCACATCGTACACATTCGATCAACAATGCATTACAATGTAGCAAAGTTAAAACGCAAATCAGCGAAGTACACATATACATTACTAGCTTCTGCCCGCGACTTCGTCCGCGTCAAATTTTTGCTCCCCTGACCCTTCCCGTCGCATCGATTTGCCTGCTAGTTTTCGTCCATTTTTCGTTGCTGCTCGCTCCTTTTGAGTTATAGTGAGTCAACCTTAAAAGATAGACATGTGCTCTCGCGGACTTTTTTTTAGAACTTTTTAAAAGGAACAATTCCGTCATACATGATTTTTGTTTTTTTTTTTTCAACGGAAACTCACAAAAGGAATAAATTTTCCCCGTTTTTGCAACATTTTTCATTACTGCTCCGCTCCTTTTAGTTGTAGCGTGATGTTATATAGCCTATAGCCTCCCTCGATAAATAGGCTACCCAACACAAAAATAATTTTTCAATTCGGACCAGTAGTTCCTGAGATTAGCGCGTTCAATCAAACAAACAAACAATCAAACAAACAAACAAACAAACTCTTCAGCTTTATAATATTAGTATAGATATAGATTTTGTTCTTGGCCCTTTGTATATTTTGTTTAAAAAATAATGAATGTAATTTTTTAATACATTAATTGTGACGTTTATCGACTGCCTCGTTGGTCTAGTGGTAGCAAGCGCTACTGCTGAGCATGAGGTCCAGGGTTCGATTCCCAGGTCGGGCAAAGTGCTGTTGAGTTTTTCCATCTGGAATTTCTCAGTAGCAGCCCGGAGTCTGGATTTGTGCCCGGTTGATAGCAATAGGCCCGCCCCCTATTACATGGGACTTAAACATAACAGGTGAAATGTGCGTGTACTATAGGTACACATCTGCCCAACGCTTCGGGGAAACAAGACGTGATGTTTATGTATGTACCTATACATAGGGGCTGTCCATTAATCACATGATGTTTTTTTGGCATGTTTTAACCCCCCTCCCCCTTGGTGATACTTGGTGAGGTTTAAGACTACCCCCATCCCGCCCCCTCAATATTACGTGTATTTATTAGTAGCTACAAAGAATCTTATTTATTTTTTTATATAAAGTTCACAAGCCGCTTTCGATTTTGTACGCGTTTGCGAAAAAAATAAATACACGTGATATATACACCCCTCCCCCTTGTGATATTTCGTGATTTTTTATGGACCCCTCTCCCCCGTTCGAGCCTCACGTGATTAATGGACAGCCCCATATGTTATGTAATTGTTACAATAATTAACATGTCAATAATCTGCCTTCCCTTTTCCCCATTATGTTACGGTTGGCTTCTAGTCAAACGGAATGCAGCCTGAATACCAGTATTTAACATGGAGCGACTCCCTATCTGTCCTCCATAACCCAGTTACTGGGATAATACGATACCCCTTGGTACATGACAAATGATTAGTAGGTTTGTACATACATTTATACACGTCAATCATATTTTTAATACTAGCTTTTTTGAACGCAGATATTTTTCTAAAACAAATGAATTTTTCTAAAATAAAAGTAGCCGAAGTTACTCCTTATTACATCAGCTACCTGCCAATAAAAGTCCCGTCAAAATCAGTCCAGCCATTTCAGAGATTAGCCGGAACAAACAGACAGACAGATAGACAAAAATTGTAAAAAATCTTGTTGTGGTATATGTACCGTGTATACATCCATATACACTTAGTAAAAAGTGGTTATTTTAATATTAAAAACAGACACTCCAATTTTATTTATTTGTATATATGTATAGATAATCATAATCATTATCTAGACATCTATCTAGACAAATAAATAAAATTGGAGTGTCTGTTTGTAATATTAAGATAACCACTTTTTACTAAGTGTATATGGATGTATAAAAAATTGTTGGTATATGTACCGTACATATACCAAAACATTTTTTTTTACAATTTTTGTCTGTCTGTTTGTTCCGGCTAATCTCTGAAATGGCTGGACCGATTTTGACGGGACTTTCACTGGCAGATAACTCATGTAACAAGGAGTAACTTACTTTTATTTTAGAAAAAGAAATAGGATCTCACGAAAAAACAAAACTAATGAAAAACTTTATGTTAAAAATACCACGCGAACGAAGTCGCGGGTAACAGCCTATATAACCTGGATTAACACATTCTTACCGCGGTAGTACGTCCTCCTGCGTTAATTTCCGACATCCACGCGAGCGAAGCCGCGGGCAAAAGCTAGTCAAAATATAAAGTTAATGTTACAGTCCTGGCATTCCGAGATACGGAGGAGTCTCGATAGATTATGGCTCAAACATCCAGGAACTAACAGCGTGAACGTAGCATAATCTTCGAGCACAATAATTTACATGTAAGAAAAATAAGCATGAAAGCACAATTTCAATGATAAATGGAACTAATATTTTTAGTTTTTACGAAAAGAACACAAACATTGACAGCGTTTTTTTTATGGGAAATTAATTGTGTACTTGTTTGATCTCAACACTAGTAACAAAACGTGGTTGGTACAGCACTATTTCCCGTGACTCTTTGTTATAGAGCCAACACGGTCCGCTCACTGTCTGCAAAATTGGATCTGACATTACAGAGTTGACTAATGGCTAGATGCCGCAACGTATTTAGCCAAGCTAACTAAAACTGACGGATAAACTTGGTTTGACTTAGTTTAGTATGCAAATTCACAGTACAAAGCAAAATATCTGAAACTGGCTATAGATTTATTTTCTCTATTTTCATCTTTTTTTTCGTCGAGTATTCTCATCGCCAATACCGCAATGTTTGAAGACCAAGGTTTTCAACCAGTGCGTCCTGCCCGTTATGACATACGGTGCCGAAACGTGGACACTGACAGTGGGGCTAGTCCACAAATTTAAGGTCGCTCAGCGGGCTATGGAGCGGGCTATGCTCGGAGTTTCTTTGAAGGATAAAATCAGGAATGAAGAACTGGAGTTACCGACATAGAGAGTAAGCAGGCTAAAGTGGCAGTGGGCTGGCCATGTCTGTCGAAGGACCGATGGCCGATGGAGCAGACGAGTCCTGGAGTGGAGACCGCGTATCGGCAAGCGTAGTGTGGGACGCCCCCCAGCTAGATGGACCGACGACCTCAAAAAGGTGGCTGGGACAGACTGGATGCGGAAGGCGGAGGACAGGGTGTTGTGGCGCAGCATGGGAGAGGCCTATGTCCAGCAGTGGACTGCGATAGGCTGAGTTGATTGATTGTGTTTTATCATGCTTACCACCATCTTTAGGGTTCCGTACCATAATGGTAAATAGGAGCCCATTTGGTGAGGTTCAGTCTGTCCGTCTGCCTTTCCGTCTGTCTGTCCGTCTGTCTGCGCGTCTGTCTGTTCGTCAGTCTGTCCCTCTGTCTGTCCGTCCGTCTGTCTGTCTGTCCGTCTGTCTGTCCGTCTGTCTTTCATAGCTGGATATCTCAAGAACTATTAATACTATCAACTTGAAATTTGAAGAAGTTTTAGATGACGTTTGCTCAACTATTTTGCAAATAAGAAAGAAACAAAAACAATGGGACTATAAGAGTGAGTCCAACTGTGTCTGCGGACACAGTTGTGTAGTATAAAATGTAATGCGTCGAAGGCTAGTCTGAGATTAGTCGCCATGGGCAAAATTCGGTCTGGAGTAGTACAGACGCTAGCACATAAAGCTACTAAAATCTGTCAAATTTCTACAATAGATTTTCAACTTTATCGCTAAAGTATTAGGTTGAAAATTGATTGGTAAAATTTGACAGTTTCGAGTAGCTTAGTGCTGGCGTCCGTACATTTTTTATCTTGCCGCTTTTGATGACTTTTTCTAAAATACTAAAAAGACTAGCTTTACCTACTGATCGTTAGAAAATCATTACCGCTTATAATCATTACTGTAAGTTATTGTGGAGTCGTTTTAATAGGTAACATTTGACAATTCATCAAAATTCAACAACGTAACCCAACGGCGGACATCAAATAATATATTTTTTAGTTTTGTTAGAACTGCACAATTTCAGTATTGCATATTCGCGTCAGTCGTTACGTCCATATTGTACCGGAGTGCGAATCCTAACGGGAATGCGAAGTGAGTAACCTCTTAACGTCTTTAGCAAATCTGTATTGAGCGTCCTACCTACTTGAATATTAATTAGTTCAGCGTTTTAATTTGATTTTTAATCAGATTATGGAGTTTTTATTACGGAAGCTTAGAATGATGCAATTATTTATCTGAATATCATACTTTAACTCTGTCTGCCTGTAATCTTTTCGCGCCTTGGCGGCTGAGCGGATTTGGGTGAAAATTGACTATACCATAACCCGGGATAGAACATAAGATGATTATGATATAATTTACTCAATGTAGTCTGTCTGCCTATCAGGGTTCAAAACCTTCGTAGGTTTAACTACTTTGGGTGTAAATTTTGTGTTACTCTATAACTTGAAATACGCAGCGTTTCCATTGGAACACCAGAGTTCCATTCGGACATGGTCGTAGACATAAGTAAAAGCTAGTATCATACATATTAGTAAGAGGAATTTATTGTGATGCTAACTTAATTTTTCTTTCAACGACAATTTAGACAGTGTTAAAAAATCAACCTCTGTAAGTACTTAAAAATATAAAGCACAACCTACAGTATTTGCCTTCTTGAAGAAAAATAAAAAGGGTAAAAACTAAGTTCTCCTTTTTTTCCATTATTAAGTAGATAAACTAACACAGTCGAGAGAAAAATACAAAATAAATGGAAGACAAACGGGTCCATGCCTACTTGTATCAAGATACGTCTAGACATTGACAGGTTGTTAACCTGTCACCTGGCGGTTACTGGCCTATTTTTAGCGTTACTAGTGTAAAGAAATAACGTGAAATAAGTGGGTCCCAATCTACGTACACTTTCTTGGTACTAATAAGGCACATTGACCGCAATAGTTCGCTAAACTCTTGACTTAAGAACTTACTCGAGAGCAATGACCTGGTTGGTAATTACGTAACTCTTAAAGTAGGAATGGCTTTAATTTTGACAGTTAATCAATATTCATTGCGCAATTTGCGTTGTGGAGCAGACATTTTTATCGAACATATGAATCAATGGATAGCAATATATTTCAAAATGATTCAAATTCTGATTCATAGTGTGTTATGTAAAGGGGCGCTATTACATGAAATTATTTGCTTGACCTTTTTCAAACTATGTTAAAGTCAGCTTTTAATCTATCAGTTTGTAATACCATAATTGTACATGAAGCGTTACCTATCTGACCTCCATAATCCAGTTACTGGGATTGTGGGCGAAACTATAACTCCAGAAATACATATTAAGGCTCGTGCAGACCAGCGCGACGCGACGGTCGCGCGCGATTCCGCGATTTATATCCGTAGAACAATTTCTATGAAAACGCGCGCGACACTTCAAACAGGGGCGACCTGCCGCGCCGCGACACGGTCATACAAATTCGTGCGTTGCGCTAGTGTGTACGAGCCTTTAGGCAAGTGGCACATGTAGAATTTTATCTAAATAAATGCAATAAAATGTACGTACCAATTACCTAATACGTCCTACTAGAGTTCCTGATTCGCCCACGAAAAAATAACTTCGTGCGTGTTGCCTATAGAAAATAATATATTATTTAAAACTGTCGATTCGCCCGATCCGCATAAATTCGCGCAAATCGACTAAAAAACAAATGACGTTATTGCTGTTGGTAAACGTTTGTGAAATTATTTTGTGTAATGTATTGAGAAAATAAGATTGCGACATTACTTCCGATTGAGGCCACACCCCAATCATCACCATAATCAGCATATATTGTTCCCACTGCTGGGACACAGGCCTCCTGTCGGTGAGAGTGCGAGGAGGGCCGTATTCTACCACGCGGGCCCAGTGCGGGTTGATAGATTTCATATGTTTTCGAATTGTTGGTTCTAGGACATGGCCGGTTTCCTCACGATGTTTTTCTTCACCGTTTTTAGAGCAATGATGATGAAATTATTTACAAAAAATAAAGCGCTTGCCTGGGTACGAACCCACAACCTACAACTCTTAACTCGGAGCCATACCTCTGGGTCACCACTACTCTCACAATCCTTGTATATCTATAATATTTAACTCTGAGTCATCAGTGAATATTACACAATGGTGCAACAAACCCCAACCAACCATTTCACTGAACACACACCATTTATTTTTCACTACAAAAACGATAAATTTAAATAAATTAAGTATAATTTATACCTCCAATGGTAATGGTGAGGTGCAATGCGTGAGATATTACAATGAATAATTCAATTACCTAATTAGTATAATTAATTAATCCCGTACATTATACGCCAATCTGTATTTACTGTGATCGATTGGAACAAAACGAACCGATGGATTTAAGCAGAACAATTTACCTTCTATGGGCAAAGCATTAATAAGGAAAAATTAAATATTTATAGACGAATAATTATTTTTTAGCGAGATAATCTTGTACAAACGCCAGCACCAAAGGCAATCTGTCAAATTTCTTTAATAGGTTTTCAACTTTATTGCTTAAGTATAAGGTTCAAGATTGTTTGGGAAATTTTGACAGTTTCGGATAGCTTGATATGCTGGCGTCTTTATATCGCGGTGGGTTTAATTTGCGCATTGGATCTTGAACGCATTGCTTAGTGCTGAGAGTTGAAAATAGAACAGTATGTTTTGTCGACGCTTGAGAACACACTCTGATGGACTTTCAATACTCGGTCCAATACTTAGAGTTCAAAATGCTTTGCGCGATAAATTCCCGCTACGATAGTTTTACGTCAGTGCAAACGTGGTCTTACGGTGGAGGAAAATATTAGAACGGGATTTAATCATGGAATTTATGGAGGAAATACTACAAAAAGAAAGCTAGATTTTCTGATACTGCTAACATGCAATGAGCTAGCGTGTTAAAAAATAAATTAAAATAAGCATTTATTAATTAGGTACTAGCTTTTGCCCGCAGCTTCGCTCGCGTTAAAAATAACAGTAAATTATATAGGTAGATTTTTTTGTCTTAACAAGTATCCTATGCTACTTAACTAATACCTCCAAAAATATGTGTACAAAGTTTCATGATGATCGGTTAAGTAGTTTTCGCGTGAAAGCGTAACAAACAAACTTACATTCACATTTACATTATTAGTAAGTATGATTCGACTGCGGCGGAACCATAGAATAGGATAATGTATATACCCAATATGGTTTCCTTCCCACACAGATAACCTTATATGAATAATAAAATCTTAATGAGATAAATAAGATTTAAAATAGTCAGTCCAAGATCTTTCTGATTTTTATTAAGATTTCCGGAAATGAAGAATAGGGCAATTTTTACCGTCATCTGGGTGAGAGACTACTTTTCATACTGCATTTCACCTGTGTTGTAGTAGACCAATTAGACAAATGTAGTTAATATTAAAGTACCTAGTCTCACCAAGACACAAAACTTCGTTTAACGACTTAAACGCTATATTTGCAGGTTAGGCTGTATGTTGAACAAAACATTGATCGCGATCATAACACCATTAATCAATCAACTCAGCCTATCGCAGTCTAGTGCTGGACATAGCCTCTCCTATGTTGCGCCACAACACCTTGTTCTCCACCTTCGGCATCCAGTCTGTCCCAGATACCATTCCTTTAAAGAATTAAATTATCAATAAAACCCTCTCAGTTCATTTGAATCCCACTGAATGGCAATTTCATGACTTTTTCATTCAAAAGGATTGTATGAGTACAACCTTAGCACATTGCTTGCAATGCTAAAGTAGGTACTATCGTTCGAAATTCTTAGACATTTTGAATTTCGAAGAATTTTACTCGAACTATATTGACGGATAGTGCTAAAGTATATTTTGGTTAGTGCCCAATTTCATGTTCTCAATTCAAAACCCTTCACAGTTGATTACGAATAGACCAACTGAAACGTTGATCCAGTCCAATCCAATCTTCGTATGCCAGATCACTTGTCCATTCTAATAAGTGGATGGAGGAAGCTAGAACATCTAATTGGACCGTCCTAATAACTTGTAACACGATAATGTGATCTCTATACATATGTCCATTGTCACCAGTAATTATGATAATTAGTATTCTCCTACATTTTTCGCAGATTCAAATCGAATCGATATGACTCGATTGCATCGCAAATTGAGTTACATATAGGGTTTAAAGAAAACTAGCGAACCTTGCAATTTATATATGTTAACGGAAATGTATGTAATCCGTCATTGTATATAATTCCTAAGAAATGTATGTAATTCCTAAAATCGCCCGGAAATGTGTGAAATAAATTATATTAGACACATTTCCTAGTAAATCTATACATTTCCTAAATAGCAATCGGAAATATAAAACGGTACCCATAAAATCACTTACCATAACATCATTTGTCATAATCATTGTAAGCCCTAATTATCACGTGCGCTAATTATCACAAGCCATAATTATCATACGCCATAACATCATTTGCCATCGACATTGGGTGTGTAACGGTTGTTATATTAGGAGAAACTGGATGCAATCGGGACTTTAAGGCACCCCGACTCGGATAGGTTAGGTTAGAAGGGGATGGCGGGGTCGTTTGAGCGAGCCAAGCGAGCGAATAGACCCCGCCATCTCCTTCGTGGTTATTTTTAACCGACTTCAAAAAAAGGAGGAGGTTATCAATTCGACTGTATTTTTAACCGACTTCTTTTTTTTTTTTTATGTTTGTTACCTCATAACTTTTGACTGGGTGAACCGATTTTGATGATTCTTTTTTTATTTGAAAGTGGTGCTTCCCGAATGGTCCCATTTTAATTTGGTTTCATTCGAACAATGGGGTCCATGTGAAAACCATATAAGTCTTAAATTTTCATTACGTATTTGCGCGACAAATGAACGAATATCGCGATTAGATTAGTGCGGATTATCTACCACAACTAAAAAGTCAAAAAATAAAAACTTTTTACAAAAAAAACAACCGACTTCCTTAAAAAAAACACTACAAAGTCAAAAATAACTTTAATTTCGGAAGTCGGTGGCAAACACCTTAAATACAGAGCCTAAGACACCGACTTTCGAAATTAAAGTTATTTTTGACTTTGTAGTGTTTTTTTTAAGGAAGTCGGTTGTTTTTTTTGTAAAAAGTTTTTTTTTATAAACCATCCAGAAGTAGTAAAAATTAACAGATAGTTGATTTTTGAAAGTTTAATTAGTAAGATAATATGAAGATATTATATTTTACGGTATGACTGTTACCTGATTGCCTTAATAAAAATTATTATTCTCATTTTAACAACGTGTTTTATTAAAGAAAGCATTCTTTTTATACATTTCCTAACACGATATTGGAATTATATACAATTCCTAGGAAATGTATAAATTTCCCAGGATATGAATGTATTAAATAATTTTTAAAACAACAGTTTATACATTTCCTAAATAGCTTCGGAATTGTATAAATTTCCTAGGAGTTGTATACAATTCCTAGATTTCATACATTTCCGGTAACATATATAAAGACAGTAGAAGTTCTGGGCAGTAACCTACCAAAAACTCTTGCATGCTTACAAAGTGGTATTCCATTAGATTACTGATTTTGTACGTATATATATTTACTTAATAAATAGCCTATATCCTATACAAATAGGAGCTGTGGTTCCAGAAATGTCCCTCCACATATACACACAATCACATCTTTATACTACTAAGTAAATTCGCATATTTATTAAATAGTTTACGTTGGCGAAACTCTATCATTATCGCCATGATAGATTTACGCCGAAGTAAAATAAAGCTGTTTATTGAAAAAGCAATTAGTTTCATATGGTTTTGTTCCGCTATTCTATTGGTTCGTACCAGCATGTTGTGTTAATTGTTAGTAGGAGTTATTTATGGCCTGATCATAAAAAATCGTCTTCCATTTACGTTGATTTCGAAAAACATTGACAAGATATTTTGGTGCCTCTACCTTTTTAGAAATTGATGTTAATCGGAACTTCTTGTATGGAAATAATATTGACTTATCGCAAAATACTTCTACCAATCAGTTATAACAGATTGCCAGTCATCATCATAATTAAAATCAGAAGTAATTTATTCAAATTAGGCCAAGAATCAGCAGTTTTCGAACATCAAAATTTCATTAGACAGTCATCCAAAAACACCCGCTCTTCATCAATTCCTTGTGCTTTTAGCTGAAGAAGTAGTGGCGCAACAAACTTCCCAGCAGAACAGCTGTCTGTACAGATAAATATACTTGATTCTATACAGTATAAGGAAAGTGATTAATTTAATGAAGAGACACAGAACATTAAATTACCTAAATCATTTTTGATATGATAGCTAGCCATGCCAAAATATCTACAAATAAAGTGAAAACTACACATGAGCAAAAAATATGTAAACAAAGCAAAATACCAAAATAAACGCCTCCTGGCATAAAGGGCATGATAGCTTACATATTTGTATATGTAAGCTATCATGCCCTTTATTGCTGAAATATGTTCACATGGCTGTTACGAACCCAGTCACAACTCGAGGCCACATACGATAAACTAGGAATTATTAACAACAATAACAAAATCATGGTCAGCAAGGAGATCATCATCACGACCTTTTCCCACTTTATTTTGAGCCGGCAAAGAGTTTCTTTTTCTTCTTTACTTCTCCTTAAGTCTTCGCCTTAGTAGTCACCTTCTTCCTAGCCACAGTGCTATATCTTTCACACCTAACATAGTCCAACGTTCGTCATTAAATTGTGGGGTGTAATGAAAATATTATATTCAATCGTTACTTCCATCCGTGTGTTGCCGGACGCAAAGAATATCATCACCCCATTTCTTCCCGTGGATGTCGTAGAAGACAACTAAGGGTCTTACTATAGAATGAGCAGCAGCGTTCTCTATGCATCTTACCACCATAATGTGATCGCGAACCAACCTGCCAAGCGTGGCGATTATGCCAAATCTCCCCTTTAGGGGAGTCTTATTTACAACAGCGGACGATGATCGATGCCTGCCAGGGTCGCGTGATTGTTCGAAAGAGATACCGTGACCCTGGCACATGGGCAACTGATGGAACACGGGTGGGTTTTAGTCAGTAAAAGTCTGACACGCGCTCCCGCTCCACCCAGAGCGGGAGAAGTCATTTGATGATTTCCCATCCAAAAAAAAAAAAAAAAAAAAGGTGCACGGTTCCAAATTGTTGATTCCTATGGAGTATCGATAATTCACTCGTCAGAATCGATGCTTGCCCAACTCTAAAATAAATTCGTCAGCAAATAATTAAGTCACTGGTTTTTAAGGTCAGCTAGTGAAATGAAGATGACAAAAACTTATTAAAGGCCAGATGTAATAGACGTAGCCTTTGAAGATCCAATCTTTTATGAATGAACTTTTTCTACAGGAGACATTTTTAATGAAATTTTAATATGTCTTTTTTCAAAGTGGTGAAAAGTTGGTTGATATCTTTAATTATAATTACCTGATATTACGGCGTCTAGTCGTGGGTGTCGTCTTGCCTTATAAGAAGTCTTTTGCCTTACCAACGAGGCAAAACCAACTTGATTAACACGGATTTGGAACTTCCTAACTTTCTATATACATATCTCAATAAGGCGACACCTTTAGGGTCGGTTCACATCTGACGGAAGATGCGTCGCGTATCATCGGTCGCGTAACGCCAGAACAGATAATTATATGAGAAAACATTCAAGCTTTCACACTTAACCGATGATGCGTTAGTGCGTCGAGCGTACAGCGTCTGTTCCGTTTAGCGTCAACGCATTGTCGGCCGACGTAAAGGGCGGAACCGTCGTGCCACGCATATATTGACTGATGCATTCAGACTAGTCGTAACATCTGCGGAGATATTTGTGTACTGACCGTTCGAAGTTTTCTTGCATTGTAAATGTTTGATACAGAACGATTTATCACGGAAATGCAAAATTACGCCCGACGCATCTTCCGTCAGATATGAAAACATACTATTTGACCGAATAGACGCGACCGATGATACGCTGACGCATCTTCCGTCAGATTTGAACCGACCCTTAATCTTTTTGACATTTGAAAACAATTATACGTTTTGCCGTCAGACATGATCATAATACATATAATTAGCTTATCAAAAAGTCTTTGAATGAAAACTACCTCATCGTCATCAGCAGCCTATAGTATTCCCAACCCGGATACAGGCCTCCTCTAGGGCTCTAGGTGAGAGTGAGGCCAAAAACCACCACACGGGCCCAGTGCAGGTTGGTGACATGTCTTCAAAATGTTTAGGTCTAAGACATGTCGGTTACCTAAGGATGTTGTCCTTCACCATTTTGAGAGCAGTGGTGATGAAATAATTTACACAAACTAAATCACCTGCCTGGGTTAAAACCTACGACCTAAAATTCGTAAATTACTTTCCACTGGGCAACCATTGCTTACCAAATTCCAGATAGATTAACTCAATAACCGCCATTTTGACCGGTTTATATTTTCTGGAGGGTCTGTCATAATTGGCGATCGCAGTATGGTAGTAAAACGCATAGAAAACGCTGTTGCATATTTTTTGTAGTAAGTCTCTTAGTCGGGTTTTACGACACCCACGGGAAGAAATAGGATGCTCCTCTTCTTTACGCCCACACGAAACACGCATTGTAATAGTTAGAGAAAAAGCCGTTGTTCTCTTACATCAAACCATGATTGATCGCCTATTACAACATTGTATCGTTACAAATCTTACATGACCGTTTTGTAAGCAACAAGATTATCTCCATCGCTACATATTGCGCAGAACATTGCCAACAAATAATAATGACTTAAATTCGTCACGCAATGTATTGTGGGCAATATGTACGTGTAGGAAGTTTCTTAAAGCACGACAGTATGACAGTTGAATGAGTGGTTGTAATGTTCTTTGGTTGTCGGTGGAGACACCTCTCTTTTCCATTTTTAAACAGACACGCAGTAGCTAAAGGCTTGTAAGTCGCTTCGCACAAATGTATTCGCCTGAAGCGGGTGAATCATCACTTTTAAGAAATGTATTTATTTGTGGGCGGATTATTGTAGGTATTCATATTTAAACGGTTTTATTTTACTCAATCGTCTAACCAGTTATTTCATAAAGCACACAATTAAATTCCTTATCAAAAATTGTAGGTATATAAAATGCATGAAACGCCTTACCGTAGTAGCTCGGTATAATACGAACATTTCTCGGAAATACCAACACAAGTTTCATTCAAACTTTATAGTTTCAATCGTTACGCCATTTGAGTAAGTAGTCGAAAAGCGAAACATATTTCAAGAATCTGTGAGTCGTCGAAATGCGAAACAAACTTTTAAAGAATGTGTTTAGTTGAAATTATGTTATAATATGGCACATTACTGAAATCTTTATCCCACTTGTACGTAAGTGGAAGCTTATACGAGCAATAATCTGCGTAATCTTTACTGAAAATACTGGTATCCAGTTCTATCTGGTTAGACTAGCCGACTCCAACATACATCCGTCGACCCCTAAACTTTGGACTTGAGATGGCGGCGCGTAGTGTTCCACGCGCGCCTCTCTGTGATCACGAGACAGTTAGTTTAACACCTCACTCTTCCCCTAACGTGAGGAGGCCCGCAGAGGCGGCCCGGCGTCCCAGCGGCCCGGCGTCGGAGATCGCGGAAGTCATATTGGATCCCGTGGTCTAGGACGTAAGTGTGGGAAGAAACACTGGGGTGGTTTTAGTCAGTCAAGAGTCTGACAGACCCCTCCGCAAGAGCCGACCCTAGCATAATAGGGCGAAAGCTAGGCAGATAATGAGCTGTTTCTAAAGTGAGTCTTTTAGTTTTTGTCCTAGACTCTTTTAAGTCTGAGGCGAAAATCATCAGAATTACTTTGCTTGGTATGTGACGTACCAAAATCATGTACAAAACCAAAAGGTTCGTGATTTTGCTGACTCATTTTACGCAACTCACATTACCTATATATTTCGCTAGGAGTAAGTAAATGCTAAATGAGCACATCACTGCGTAATTTCGTCGACTCATTTTCAGCAACACAAATATCGCCGATCTACGCTTACGCGTGTTATTTCCTTCCGGACTGGTAACATATCTTACTCAAAATATCTTGTTACCAACAGATCAGGTATAGTAACACTTTTTATGTTATTTGACTCAGTTGACTGTTGGCACATAAAACAAGCGAAGCGAGGAATATAATACCAAGTTATGATATAACTTGAAAATATTTTAGAAGATTTAGCTGGATATGTTTAATTCATTAAACTTTTTGGAACACCTACGAATTTAATGTTCCGTGTGATGCCGGTCGTAAAGAATAGCACCATCCAATTTCTGCCGGTGGGTATCGTAAGACAGATAAAACAAGGGACTTAATAGAGAATGGGCAGCAACATTCTCTATGCATTTTACCACCATATTGCGATTGCCAACCAACCAGCCAAGCGTAGTGATTATGGTAAGCCCCTTCAAATTGAGGGATGATGCTCGCCTGCGAATTTCTTCATTTCTGATTGGATATCGTAGGGAAACTCCAAGCATAGCTCTCTCCATTACCCTTTAGGTGACTTTCAGCATTCTAATAAGCCCCATTACGAGCGAGTACGGTGGTATATAGATTCATTGCATAAAACTGTACCTAGGTAACCAACACGTAACTCCCGGAACATTGGGTCATATTGGCCGACCAATGTGTAGACGTTATACAACCACAAACCAACTCCTGCACCTATATACTTAGGACTCGAAATGTTTTCCTCAAGTCAAGAGACCATTAGCGACTAATACCGTTGTTATACCACTTTCCTGGAAAAAACTGTAACGTAAAATGAACTGTGAAGTTAAGAAGGTAGAGCTGAGTGTAACTTGATAAAATATTGATAGAAGAACAAAAGCGTTGGACTGGCCGAATTAATTGGATTTAGAAGATTAGGAATCAACAAATTATTTAAAAAGAATAAGTCGAATGAGAAATGTATTGATTAAGGCTTATTGTTCTAATTTTAGTTCTGCTTAGAAAATGGTCAACAACCTCTCAATACGCCTTGAGAGTAGGAAATTCTTTGGGATAGCTAAGTTATATTAGCTATTCAAGTGTTTAGCGCAAACAATTATTTAAATCAGGATTATGTCTGTAGCATCTTTACTTCAAGCGATTGACAGAATTAGAGCGACGTTTTTAAATACGTTAATCGTTAATAAGAAGGTACACGTACGTATTTAGCGATTAGATACACGTACTTAATTGGCATTCATCATCATAATTTGAGCCGCAGGACGTCCACTGCTGGACATAGGCCTCCCCCAAGGCGGAAGGTACGAACGCCGTATGGTAGTAAAATGCATAGAGAACTCTGCAGCCCATTCTCTACTAAGTCCGTTAGTAGCATTTTACGACACCCACAGGAAGAAATGGGATTTATGGGTAAATGGAAAACTAAATATCGATAAATTAAATGACTATAGCTGTAAAAAATACACCTACTTAAATATTTACTAACCATCGAATATGCAAAGATAGAAGATCTACTTGTTGCTGCAAATAGAATCGCTATCATGTCTTTTTACTTTTATTGACCTAAGTTTTATTTAGTTTTGCGTTGTATTCATTGTTAATTTTTGCGCTGGCTTCGTGCTTTAGCACAGGTTTAACCTAGTTCAGGCAATTAAGCAACTGTGCTCTGTTTGAATTTTCGAAACAAATAATTTACTTCTATGCAAACATGGATAATTGGTTCTTTTCTTACATAATAAAGTCCTCCATATTTTACTGTCACATGGGCATGCAAATAATATTCAATTCTAAAATTAAAATCAAATTGATAAAATACAATACGAATTAAGATAAATGTCAAGTCATAAAAAAAATATAATTGATGAAAGGTCTTATTTAAGTTACAACAAAAAAGTCAGAAAAATGTTGGACTGCTTACGCTAGCAAAAATGATTACCATGATGTCAAAACAATTTAATGGAATTGACAAGATGTTGATTATAAATGTTTCCCTTTTATAAACAAAAAAAATTTTTTTATTGTATGGTTACCAACTAAGTCTACACACTTTTTCTTTTAATAAGTTTCAAGTAAAAGCTAAAGGAAACTATAAAACCATTAGTAATCTTGTCATACACTAGTCATCCGGCGACGTAAATGAGAGAAATTTTCTTCAACTCTTTACTTCATCAGGTAATGTCACTGAGTGCAATGACCTCTGGGTGCGTACTCAATGGAGCTTGACTATCTGGAAATAAATAAATACGGTTAAATAGAAACTGTTCGTAGATTATCGTAATTTGGTTTATTGAATTTCAGAGTAGACTATACGTATCTGATCAAGGTCCATTTTAAATTTTATTTTCCACATAACGTGAGTTCAATGCCACCATTATGAAGATAAGATAATTATAAAAATCGACGAAGGAAATAAAATATTTTCTTTATCTTAATAGCTGCTACCTGCGGCTTTGCCCGCACGGTTGTCGGAAGGTTCTGGAGTGGCGACCGCGTACTGAAAGACGTGGCGTTGGAAGGCCTCCCACAATATGGACTGATGACCTGGTTTAGGCCTCAGGAATCAGCTGGATGCGAGAAGAACACAGAACCGCTCGAAGTGGCGGTACTTGGGGAGGCCTATGTTCAGCAATGGAATGTCTCTCGGCTGAAATGATGATGAAGATGATGATAAAAAAATGAACTGTTTGTTTATTTGTTCCAGGTATGAACGTGTTCATAATGGCATACATGATACAAAATTGCGACTCTGAAAGTCGTTTCCTGAGCTCTACTCACGTATGTATTGATATCTATATATATAAAAGAAAGTTGTGTTAGTTACACTATTTATAACTCAAGAACGGCTGAACCGATTTGGCTAAAAATTGGTGGGGAGGTAGCTTAGAACCAGGAGACGGACATAGAATACATTTTATCTCATTCAACCGCTTTCCCGTGTGACGTGACATAAAACGTCAAAGAGAATACAAGTCAATATAAAACGTGGTATGACAAAAACGTTGCCTTCCAAGTACCAGGTGGTCATAAATTGGTATGCTTATCAAACAGCAGTGTCAGCCAGAAAACGTTTTGTGCCTTCGAATTACCAGGTTATCATAACTTGGCAGGAGCTTACCAAACAAAGTAGTGTCAGCTAGAAAACGCTTTATGCCTTCGACGTACCACGTTATCATAACTAGGTAGGAGCTAACCACACATATGAGTGTCAGCTAGAAAACGCTTACCAGATCACCACCGCGTACCAGGTTGTCAAACTTGGTAGGTTTATTACTACATTTATTGAATCTGAGGCGATACGAAGTTCGCTGGGTCAGCTAGAGTATATATATAAAAGAAAGTTGTGTTAGTTATACTATTTATAACTCAAGAACGGCTGAACCGATTTGGCTGAAAATTGGTGGGGAGCTAGCTTAGAACCAGGAAACGGACATAGGATACTTTTTAAAGCTGAAGAGTTTATTTGTTTCATTGATTGAACGCGCAAATCTCAGAAACTACTGGTCCGAATTGATAAAATATTTTTGTGTTGGGTAGCCTATTTATCTAGAAAGGTTATGGGCTATATAACATCACGCTACAACTAAGAGGAGCGGAGCAGTAATTTAAAAATGTTGCAAAAACGGGGAAAATTGCATGGGTAGGCGATCCGTCGCGACGGGAAGGGTCGGGGGAAAAAGAAATTTAACGCGGACGAAGTCGCGGCAGAAGCTAGTAGTTAAATATTTTTGACTCATTCAAAGGTGAACTCAAAATCCTTTAGATTAAAGATTTTTTTTAAATGCATAAATACATTCCAAATAATTTTAATTCACTAACCGACCGCTAAACCGCTTGATGAATCAAATGATATGCTCAATAGTTCCTTATACAAGGTGTAACAGAATAAATTCAAGTTCTGAAAGTAGTTTGTTCAATTACTGAATTGATTTCAATCAGTTTTCAATGCGTGTATTTTTTGGGTATACTATAGCGTCTACCTACACCTCTGCCCACTGTTTCGGGGAAACAAGACTTGACGTTATGTCATAAGTATTAAAAATGTGAGCACTAAGGAAGGGTTTTTGTAAAGTACAGAACATGAATGTTCGTAAAGCTCTCCGTAAAGCTGTTGTATGTGAACGTGCGTGCCAAATTGACTGGCAATATTGCAACATCGAATGGCAATTCTAATTCTCAGGCCAAACTAAATGTCAGTCTTTGGGTCACGCAGAGTTTCGACCAACCGCCTTGTAAATATAGTCGACGGCAGTGAAAATTATATCTTCTAACTATATTTATCTAATCTACGTCTAACTCTGAATCCTGGACTATGTTTATCTAATGTACCCTGTCTATTAAGTATCGCAATTTAAATTGTAACAAATAAATCATAGTTTAAAGAAACTAAAAAACACGCTTCCATAAAACAAATAAAAATTAAGGTATTCTATGGAAGCATGTGTTTTACGTTTTTTTTTTAAACTATTATTTACTCGTATTTTAATTTTTTTAGGGTGTTTCGAATTTTGAGACGTATGACAGCGTAGTTTGTGACTATCCTGGTAACCCCGGCAAGGATAATGGCACAAATTTATAAAATTATTGTGTAGTCATCGGTCCTTGATAAGTATGCCAATTTATAATACACACACACGGTACACTAAGTACTCGAAATGTGTCAATCAAGTCAACCTATCGCAGTGCAAAGCTGGACATAGGCCTCTTCCAAACTACGCCACAACACCCATCCTCCGCCTTTCGCATTCAGTGTATCCCAGCCACCATCTTGAAGTATTCGGTCCAACTAGCTTCGGGTAGTGTTGCAAAGGACTCGAGTCCTCGAGTCGTAATTTTTAAGACTCGACTCAATTATGCAAGATTCAGTGTGCTCGAAGGGCTCCAAGTCTAGAGTCAAGCACTCGAGTCTTAAAAAGGACTCGAGTCTTAAAAGGACTCGAGTCTAAAATGAACTCGTGTCTTAAAATCTGACGAGTTATTAGAGTTTTTTCGAATGATGAACTACAAGTCTCATCTTCATGTTACGAGTTTTTCTTTAAGACTCGAGTTCATTTTAAGACTTGAGTCCTTTTTAAGACTCGAGTTCTTTTTTAGAATGACTCGGGCTCGGCTTAACTCTAGTCTCCGAGCCTTTTGAGCACACTGAGTCGTGCATAATTGAGCCGAGTCTCTAAAATTAAGACTCGAAGACTCGAGTCCTTTGCAACACTAGCTTGGGGGCGTCCCTCACTATGCTTGCCGATACGCGGTCTACTTCGGCCATCGGTCTTCGACAAACATGGCCAGCCCACTGCTACTTCAACCTGCTTACTCTGCAAGCTATGTCGGTAAAAAAAAGCTATGGCGGTAACTCCAGTTGTTTTCCATAACATTGACATGTATCTATACTAATAATAATTTCATCATACATCAAGTTAGGTATCGGAGAATATCCTCCAATCAAACTTTTCCAACATGGCAGGTTACTGAGAAGATTTAATTAAATATAATTATAATTGTTATAAATTAATCAATATCTGGATGACCGAGCTTTGCTCGGTATTTTGTGGTAAATTGTGTTTAAAATAATAAGTATAAACTTATTATTTTAAACACAATTTACCACAAAATACCGAGCAAAGCTCCGAGCAAAATAATAAGTATAAACTTATTATTTTAAACACAGTTTACCACAAAATACCGAGCAAAGCTCGGTCATCCAGATATTGATTAATTGATTATCGATAAAGTTGATCATTGAAAACACGAATAAAACGACATTTTATAAAAATGAATCCTAGCTAGAACGATTTATCGCTCCCGAAACCCCCTGTATACTAAATTTCATGAAAATCGTTGGAGCCGTTTCCGAGATTCAGATTATAAATATACATATATACAAGAATTGCTCGTTTAAAGATATAAGATATAACAATTACAAACGGACGTCATAAAAATGCACTATGTTTTAGTGCATTTTTATGACGTCCGTTTTTAACTTTATTATAATTGCCATGCAGTATATCATAAACTACAGACTGTAAGGGTAAACACCGTTGTCACTTAACCCATGGGTAATTTGACTTAAATATAAAATAACAGAGCGAGTTTAAAAAATAAAAAAAAATATTTTCCTAAAAAGGTTTAGAACAGATTTTATCCCAGACCGCCCGCAAATTCATGGATATGCGCATCAGTGACGTAATCACTACAACGATCGCCAGCCGTCCCTTCCACACAACACATAAATACACATTACCTGTGATGTAACTTTCCCATCATACTTATAGCCTTTGGTATTGCGTGACGAGTCTAAATGTAAATTTGATTCGAAATGGCTTTGGATTCTAAATGATTTGAAAACATTTTGTTTTTAATAAACCAAACCATTGGGTAGGTACTTTTAGCGTATTTAAAAAGTTAATCACAATTTTATGTACAGTTTAATTAAAAATTAAATTAAATTTACACTGACTGAATAAAATATCAACACTTACCGACCTACATTAACCTCAACACGTGTTCAAAATGGGGTCCGTCGAACATTCTGTTGTTATCGAGGTTATTGATAAGCCACTGCGAAAATACCATCCGTGGTATGCGATCGTTATCATTTAGTTCTTGGACGATCGACGAGGAGAGTATTGTCCATAGTGTCCAGTGGGAAACATTGAAAATTGAACCGCCGGCACAGTGAACTGGCCGTAGGTACGTTGCGCGCCGCCAACATCGTTTCACGGTTTGTCACAGGTTGTCCAGGGAACAATTCTGCTCACATCCTACGCGCCCCGTTCAGATTATTACCCGCAATGGCGTAAAGCCGAACCATTTCGGTTCACTGTTCATTTGTGTAAGACATTGTAACACACTCAATTCACGCGCGAGAAATGAGCGACAGACGCTAAGACGCGGCGTTACGTGCGATCGCTAGCGAGACTGCCAGCTGACTGAGTGCGGGGTCGCGACCCGTGTCGGAGTCGCGTCGTGCAACGCGGTGTTGTTCCCGAAGTTTGTTGCCCTCGCGCATAGGGTGAAATATTCTTGTGGAAAAATGCAGATTTTCTTTAAAAAAAAAAGTTGTTTTTTTTTCATTGATTTTACGTTCTATTAACGAAACCAAATCACTGGTTTCAAGGATAACGGTGTTTACACTAACACCCAGTATATCTTCATGCTTTTCTCTACGTAACTAACCGTACGTCGGATTCATAGCAAGTTAAAGTTCAAATCTAATCACTGCTAAGGAAACAGCTATTTGCAGACAATGTGCAAAAAGCGACTGAGTGCGAGTCGAGCGACAAGGGTTCCGTACCCACTTGTAATATTTTAACTCTACATCATCATATTTTTGCCCTTATACCAATTTGTTTGGGGTGGATGCAATATGTTTTTAACCGACTTCAAATAAAGAGGAGGTTCTCAATCCGACTGTATTTGATTTTTCTTCCATACTTCATTGTTAGACGTAGCCTTATCATTCTTTCAGTATTATCAATGTCAACCCTTTCTAGCCATATCATCTTTCACACAGTGCATACGTCGTATTTTTGGTCTTCCAACTTTTGTAACCATCGACATTCTTGCTCAAAACCTTCCGCATGACATTTTCATCATTCCTCCGTATCATATTTAAACAAAATACTAATGATAAAAAAGACGTTTTCCTGTATATAAATGTACATATATTCTTTTTTATTTACTGTTATAGCGGCCATGTTAGTACACACTCTGTGAACATTTTAAGTGTCCTTCCTATTACGGTACAATAGATACAGCCATGTGACAGGCGGCCGAACGGTCAGAGGAATCTTAAGAGTAATTAGGTCCCGTTGGCACGATTTGGGTACGGAACCCTAAAAATTTACTCTGACACTTGATAAATGTGCGTAGCGTGTTACAAAACAACTTATACACAATTATGTAAACAAACCACAATTGACAACAAAACAACGATAAAGTTTTTCCAAACAACTTTGACAGTACACGCGACGCTCTGAAACCGAAAGTAATTGCTAATGAATACTCAACCTTATTGACTTGTAAATAAGGCCACATACTTCCAAGAACGGTGATATAATACAAAGTAATTGTATAGAGAACGGATTAATTGGTGATCGCTAATCCCTGATTGGATCTTTTGATAAATATTGTTTTAATTATGTCGTAATTATCTGTGGATGCTGTTTTCACTGTATTTAATGCTTTCCTGGAACCTATTGTTAATTTATAAATGGACATAATTATGAGAGGTATAGATGTCACTACATCTATACCTCTCATACTTATGTGGATGTGTGGTGTTACACGAATGGATAGAATAAGAAATGAGTACATAAGAGGAAGTCTGAAAGTGGCACCAATAACTGAAAAGTTGTGTGGGAATCGGTTGTCATAGTATGGTCACGAGATACGGAGGAATGTGGAAAATGTGGTGAGGGAAGTATTGAGTTTGAATGTCGATGGCTATAAGAGTAGAGCGAGATCAAAGAAACGATGGATGCACTGTGTGAATTATGATATGGATAGAAAGGGGATGACTACTGAGATGACGACTATTATAGAAGTGTGGAAGAAAAAGACCTGTTGCGCCGACCCCAAATAAAATGTGATAAGGGCAGGAGAATATGATATGAGGGGTGTAAATCGTGCTGTGATCTCTATATAATAGTCGTAGATTCGCATCGGATAAGAAACTTTAGGAAAACGACACGTACGGCGCGACGTGGAAGGTTGAAAAGTTATGAATTTGTAATGGACTGTTCACGTTGACGTTCGAGGTTGGTTGAAGAATGAATTCGTGAGAGCAGAACCTATAGCCGGCGGCTGAGATTATCTAACAGATTATAGTTAACCTTTTGTTTTATCAAGATTTTTTAGAGTATGATTGCTACTCAAAACTAAGCGAAACATTTTAATTATATAGCTTGCTATTTGTGCTCGCATCGCAGCCCACTTGGATGTTGGAAATTATCCAATGGGAACATCCTAATGTTACTTCCTTATAACATAAGCTATCTGTAAGTCCCATCAAAATTGGTCTGAGATTAGTCAGAAAAAAACACGCCCTGGCACAGGCTACGCCGTTTCGTAGACTAGTAAACAGACAGAAAGACAGATAAAAGGTCATGTGAAAGTAATGAGTTAAGTTCCATGGTTTGCCAGAGTAGCACTATATAGAGTATACAGAGTATATAGAGTATACTATTATACTATATAGACTATATAGAGTAGCACTCCTCTATTAGTCGGTTGTAATTTATTATCACAAATTAGTGAAACTTAATTTTGCTGTCGTAACTAAAACATTGCAATATATTGAGTAAGCACTAATAACCATGGAGAAACGAACATAATAGAGCAATAACACCTTTACGTCCGCTCTAAATATTTGCAGGCTTACTACACTAAATAAACCCGTTATCTACATAGGGTTGATAACTCGTTAGTTCAATATTGTAGAGTTTTCTTGTTTTAAAGCTAATTTTGAAATGGTTATGCGAACTGCACCCTAATTGCGTAGTAAATGATTCAGAGCACAATCTGAATAATTTTGGAAGTTATTGATTATCCATTGCTTGGCGATGTCTAGAGACACCTCTCAAGACATCGCCAAGGCTTTCAATACACTGCCCTGGAGTTGCCTCAGGGAGGCACTATGGTATCACCGGATGCCGACAAGCCTCTGTCATGTGGTCGAAGCCTATCTGATGGATAGGGCCATCATCTGCCCCGGCCACCAGAGAGAATGGAACCAGCGAGAGATGTCGTGCGGTGTCCCACAGGGATCGGTCTTGGGGCCGCATCTGTGGCACGTCGGGTACGACTGGGTGCTGCGCGCCGTCCTCCTTAGCGCCATCAAGTGGCTTGCAACGCTGACACGTAACATCACGCTACGCCTACGACCGAGCCGAAAAAAAAATCGCAAAAAAACGTAGCGAATACGAAGTAAGAACGCGAGCAGGCGATTGGATGCGACGCAGCGGGTCTAATGAAGTCGCGGGCAAAAGCTATTGGCATAATATATCGAAACAAATTTCAACTAAGATTTGTTTAATCATTAACTGTAATGGCACAAAAGCCTCCATTCCCGTTCACACAACTGGTAGCCCTACCTAATCCAGTGCCAGTAAATTACTAGCACGTCTAAACACGTTTTACTCGCTCACAAACTGCTCTGGACATCCAATGTTTAAACCCTCACGTATTCAGGTTATGAACGTGATGTGGCGGCCGTGGAAAAGTACACAGTTTCGCTTTTTAAGATTATTTCTTTGAGATTTCGAAATTAAGTGTTTTGAGTTGCTTTTTAAGGGTTATCTTGATGGGAAAGTGGAAAGCAAGTATATTATGTCAAAAGTTACTCAAATCTGCTCTATCTTTAGTCTCTAAATAAAGGATAAAATAAAGTCACTGTTTTCGTCTCGTCTGTTTCTCCGCTTACTTCTTGACCAGGCAACGTATTTTGATGCGGTTTTCACTCTCATTTAGAGAATTTCTTCCGAAACGTATGAAACATGTCATATTAAACTTACGCGTAATAAAGATATTTACAAGTTTTGTCAAACTGTATATATCTTAAAAAGCAGGGACGGATCCCTAGTGCAATTATAAAATTTTATTAGGTGACTTTCTTTCGTATTTATCTGAAAGAAAAGGGAATTATTTTAAGTGGTGCACAAACATATAACATTCTTCACAAAATCAAAATATTTATTTCAATCAAACCAAATGCATACACTTCTGAAGTGTCAAAGGAGTCGGTCTGTTGGAGAGATGAAGTTAGTTGCTCATTCCAAAGCGTAGTAGGTTCCTATGAAGATGAAAAGCAAGAAATTCCATGGACGCTCTTTTAAATCAAAATATTGGTTAATACATTCATATTGGAATTAAACATCTGTGTGAGAACAATTACAAAGCCCTGAACCCTAATTGTGTAACACACCATCAAGAGAATCACTTTGAAGTATATTGTTAATTCATTGCTTCATATGTTTGAAACTTTTGGCCGCTCAGCAACGTAAAAAACGCAATGTATATTATTGAACTGTAAAAAAGAAAGCCATTCCTCCTTTTAGTGTTTTACGCAATTACCATTGCCATAAAATTTTAACACTCGTTGGGAAAATATTGTTCAGAAAGATTTCCAACAACTACCTTTTGCAATGCAATGAATATCGTGGAATTGAGTTCGCAAACTAATTTCTTCAACCTTTATGTTCATAATTACGCCTGTATATACGACGACATAACTATCAAGCTCTATATTTCTAATTTAAGCTGACTTCTCATTGTACGAAACGCCTATAGAAAGCGAGGTCAGCTAAATCTGGACATTTTGCACTGCATACTGCATTACACTGCACATACGGTCACCAAAACAAAAGTAACCAGGATCGTCGGATATGAACTTGAGATGAAGTTTAGTAAGAAACTGATTGACTTTTTGGAATAAAAAATAATTCTAATATCTAATTAAATTTCACTCGAAGACATTCATCAGTTTCTTACTAAACTAAACTTCAATTATATCCGACGACCCTGGTCATTAATATATCTCAATATCTGGATGACCGAGCTTTGCTCGGTATTTTTTGGTAAATTGTGTTTAAAATAATAAGTTTATATTCAAGTTGATTATCGATAAAGTTGGTCATTGAAAACACGAATAAAATGACTGAACTGAACGAAAAAAATGAATTTTATAAAAATGAATCCTAGCTAGATCGATTTATCGCCCCCAAAACCCCTGTATACTAAATTTCATGAAAATCGTTGGAGCCGTTTCCGAGTTTCCGTTTACAAGAATTGCTCGTTTAAAGGTATAAGATTTAGTGACTGTAGTTCTTCCACCAAAGTGAGTGAATGACTCGACGGCCCAGAACCGAAACATCTGGCGAAGAATGACGAGAAGAGCCGACCCCAAATGAAATGGGATAAGTCTCTCACTCGATTGGTGTCTAACTCTTTCTCTCCCTCTCTCTCTTGCCTAGTCAAAAAGAGAGAGAAAGAGAGAGTTCGTCCACCAAAGAAATGCCTATAGGTGTCTCTTCAGGCATTTTCTCAGACATACCGACGCAACAGTCACGTTTGCGGATGTACCTACTAATTCTACTACATCAAAGATCAAGCGCCGTAATTTCAATCTCATCATCAGTCATCCGCGTCCTCTGCACATACACAAACACATAGTATGACACCGTCGCAATGTTATGTACGGCAGTGGCGAAGGCACCATATAACACGATTCCTACCGGCTTGCCTTCGGGGATTCGCATTGGATATTTATCACTATTAAAAATACAATAGTATGTAAATAGTGGCTACTATTGTCAATAAATATAGTTACACTACGGGTATTTAATTCACCATAACATTCAAACAACAAAAAAGGTTATTTATACCTTTGTATTACAACAAAAGAGAAATGTTCTAAATTAACCCGGCGCCAAAACGTCATAATCGGGAACTAAAAATTCATACAACAGCGATCCCGTAATGATGTCACTTTAGGTCACGTGGCACCGCTTGATATGTACGAGAGCAAGCCGCTGTACAACGGGTTATGACAGAGACAGGTATAGAAAAATGCGTCAGCGAGAACGAGATAGAGGAATATTGCATATTTTATTCGTTTTCATCTGTTCAATTTAATTGTATTTAATTCATTACATTCCTATATTAATTTTAGAATGATAGTAAGTATTCTTTATTGATGAGTCAGTAAGTTAAGGCCGACTTCGCTTCGGCTTCTCTTATAGAAAAATTCACGCCTCGCCGCTGATGTACGGTATGATTATCACTTTGAATTTGCTGCATTTCATATCATCATTTCATAAGACGTCCACTGCTGGACATAGGCCTGAAGGGCTTGTCATAATTGATACACTTGGCGATGGAAGTATAGTGGTAAAATGCATAGATAACACTGCTACTCTTTCTGTAGTAAGTTCCTTAGTCGCCTTTTACGATACCCACGGGAAGATCTGGGATGGTGTTATTCTTTACGTCCGGCAACACACGGAACTTTTTCATATAGCTTTGTAAATACATTTGCTTAACTCGCTGTACCCACAACTTTATTGGATTGATCTATCAGTACTAATAGGTTCGTAACTAGCGAACGAATATGGATAGGTAATAGATAAATACAATTCATTAAAAGTAAAGGCGGTCTTCCTTTAAAACATTTTCTTTCTTCATGTCTTTATAGCAAGCTAGTAGCTTTTTGGTAGCTTTGTTGTTAAATAGTGAAAAAGCCATGTCGAAACAATCGTAGACAAAACGATCTGACGGCGAATATTCCATAGTTGAAAAGTCCTGTCGTCGAAACTAACAAATGCGAACCATTCTGTCGGCGAAACATCCATAAGTGAACCGTTCTATCGACGAATCTCTCAAAAACGAAACGTCCTGTCGGTGAACAGTCCAAAGGAGAAACGACTGTCGGAGAACGGTTGCAGAATCAGCCCGATAAGATCATTATCGACGATAAGCGCCATTTTGGTCGAAAATGACTTATGAATTCCATCCTACTTAAAATTTTCTGCTTTTTCGAATGCGCTTACTCCCATGGCTCTACGATGTCTCCAAAATTTTCACGATATGACAATAAACAAAAAAGTTATGTCAATTGTTCTGCAATTTCAAACTTTAAACCGTTCTCCTGAACAATTTGGTTTTTGTTGCTTATGCCCTATTTCCTTTTAACCGTCGATATTTACAAAAAAAAAAAACCTTAAAACAGATTTTCGAGTACATCACATTAGCGGAAAGACAGCTTGGCATGTTTTAATTATTCACAATGGGATGATTGCTCTAAATAAACCACATTGCATATTTCTTTTAAAGGAAGCCAGTTCCTTTTGTGAGTGTTTTGTGGTCGGTGGCACTGCAAGCCTGTACGCAGTACAATACATCGTGATCTTTCGTCAGGTTAGCCGTTAGTCTGATTGCCAATCAGTAACATAAAAAAAAGTTGCAAGATATTCATGTTGTGCAAATTGTGGTAACAATAACCTGACGATTGATGTTAAGCAACTGTATTATTGTTACGTTAGGCAAAATATGATTATTACACTATCGGCCGAAAAATATAGCCACTGTTGAAATTGGTATGTATGATTTTGATACATTTGAAATAGAATGGAAAAGAATTTATAGAATAACGTTTATCGTTTCCAGTATACAGCTTGGGGCTATGGCAAAGTAAAACAGGTAAGAGTCGATCGATCAGGTTAAGCTAAACTAACTGCAGTTGCTCTGTTGATGGGTGATATTTACATACCAAGATCTTTCCGTGCTTCGGAAAGCACGTTAAGCCGTTGGTCCCAGCTGTCTTTCGTAGATCTTAGACAGTCGTTACGGGTCGTCAGAAGTCCAAAAGTCAGACAACTAGTTTAACCAAAGGGTATCGTGTTACAGGTTAAATAAGCATTTGCTTCTTGTAAAACACTGGTATGGTATTCAGCTGCAGCCGGTTAGACTGGAAGCTGACCCTAAGATTGACTCCTGTATAACAGCTAGTAGTAGTACGTACCATACACATTACCGGAAGCAAAACGTTTAAGCGTCAGCATTACGTTTCTGTCCCTTAACTGCTAATTACTGGTTTTCAGTAACTTGACTCCTGTTTACGAAAAAAAAAGAGATGCACAAAATCACAAGTACCGATGGCAGCAGTGGCTTTGTATTAATACAGGTACTAAATGATAATTTTGTGAAGATCAAACATTAATATTATTAAATTAGTAAAAAAAGTTTATCAATAAAACGAAAAAAGAAAAGAAAAATATAAATAACCTGAAGTGTCTTTTATTCGTATTGGGTGTAATTTTTTTGACAGTAAAAGATTTTTGTTTAAAATTGACTGTGTTTACATTACACTTTTGGCCACATAAATATACGCACCAGCCAAATTAGTGAAACAAATATTTACATAGCTTACTACACTGAATTAGCTTTAGTACAACATTGTACCTACATCAAGCTAAGTAACTTACATTAGTGTAATGTGACCTGCATGCATCAGAGAGTACATTAACGATTATCGATTAAGTTAATTAAGTTCGGTTAATTGACTGCGAGTGTACTCATGTTAGAGCCATATATGGTAGGCTTACTTAGCGGATCGCTTGGGTAAGTGGTGTTGCTAATTAATTTAAAGGCACTATTTTGTTCTGGTTTGTCGATAGACATAAACTGGCCAAATAATTACGTAAAGTAATTCTTTAAATGGCATTGGTTGACTTTAAAAATACCACTAAAAACATACACTGAAGGATAAAAAAACCGGATTCAAAAGTACACTGGCGAAAAATGTACCTAACCATACGTACATTTGTGACTATATAAAGTGTTCAATACACACATGAAGGTGCCCTGTATGTATTGTGGATTCATAAATAAGGGAATTTGATTGTGAAATATGCACTTCGTTTACAAAAAACCAAGCCGGTTCTTAGTTCATTCTATTAGGAACGTTGGATATCTACTTCTTATGATATAGAATTAACACCTGAATTTTGGCACTGTCCTAGTTCTTAGTACAGACGCCAGCACATCAAGGTACCCGAAACTGTCAAATTCTCCCAATCAACCTTGAACCTAATGCTTTGGCGATAAGGTTGAAAATCTATTAAAGAAATTTGACAGATTGTAGTAGCGTGATGTGCTGGCGTCTGTACAATGGTTATCACCTACAGCTGTGCAAAGCGTACAATTATTTAGTCAAATAGAGTAATATTAGCATAGGACGTGAAAGATTCAGGAATATTGTTGAAATGACTAAGATTGTCGAGTTTAGTATTAGGTTAGTTTATCAAAGCCACTGTTAGCATGTAATTTATTAACACATACCTATCAAATTATTATTATTTCAACCACCATATACTACCGTCCTACCATTTTTACTTCATAATGTACAAGTATATATGTTACCGGCCAAACCCGATTTTAGGATGAACTAAGTAGTTTCGCCTAGACCAAACCGGTTCTAGCTACACGCGATAGGACAAACCAGTGTAGACCTATGCAGAAAAGATAAAAACAGCAACATGTACAGCTTACTTCAGTAAAAAAGTAGGGATGTAATGTCACAGTAACATTCCAATGTGAAACGATAACCGTTGTAAACTGTTACACATAAACATAGAGTCATTTTATTGATGAGAAGGGAGAACTGGTTTGGCCTAGGTAAAACTAGTTCATCCTAAAATCGGGTTTGGCCGGTAACATAGTATACACCTACGTGCAAAATTATTTACCCAACTATTAAATTGAAGAGAAAAAAAATATTCATGCGTTTTTTTTTAAATCGTGTCAAAATCACAAAATGCAAACATACAATCGAATTAACTTAATCGTTTCGAGTAAACAACAAAACCGACACTTAATCATGTCTCTTTAAAATCCAACCGATTTTAACTGCTTTAATGACGATTAACTCATTAACCGTAATTTACTCGGCATTGGAACGTTAACAAGCTATCACTTATTCGCGGTATCAGAATATGTATGAAACTCGACGCTCATAAATTTCTCAAACGTGTTAAGAACTTTGTTGGTGTCTGAATCACAGGACAAAGATACGAAGAAAGCTGTCAATAATAAAGTTAGTTTCGGTTCATACGATTGGAGTATTTTTGAAATCATGTTCTTAAAAAATAAAACTGGTAAAAACTCATCTTTTGACACATACTCAGCAGCATAGCATCCTATCCGATTTCATGGTATAATTGCCCATTTGCAATCATTCGTTAGCTTAAGTATAAAACTCTAATATTATGCACGAAAGTATTTTGTAAGAAGAATTTCTTCAGCAAATAACATTCGAAAGAAAAAGAAGAACAAAAGAAAACCGTAAACCGATTAAAAAAAACAAACAGCAATTAATTTGTCCCGGTGTGTAACTGCTTATTACTCGTACACTTCAGGCCGTTGTAAAGGCACAGTACGCGGTGAATACGATGCATCCTCAGTGCTTCTGACACATCAATTATCTGTGCACATTTCGGTTTGCTGCCATTGTATTCATATAACCGCAATACCTATGTAATTTGCACCTGATGTGTAATGAAGACGAGATGACATTTTCTGTGGGAATGTTGTTGAATGGTTTTGATTTGTTCTAATGAACAAATAATAATAAGGATTAGGATTAATATCATACTATAATAATCCTACTAATATTATAAATGCGAAAGTTTGTATGTATGGATGTTTGTTACTCTTTCACGCAAAAACTACTTGTGATTGCCATAAAGAATTTATCAATTCATAATAAGAAATACCTTTGAGTTTTCTAGAAGTTTTGGATAATTTTGAAATACGCACATAAAACGCATTTTTGAACGTCAACATTAGCACCTTCTATGTATCTATTTAAATAAAAATGAATTAACATTTGTTAGTCTCACAAAAACTTGAGAACTGGGCCGATCTGGCTAATTTTGGCTTTGAAATATTTGTAAAAGTCCAAGGAAGGTTTAAAAGGCTCCCCTTAAAAAAGGTAAGAAACTCCATCGTTTTAAACCAGTTAGTAAACATAGGTTGCCACAATAAGTATTACTATTAGAGTAGAGGAAGGCCATAGAAAAGTTGGATGAACCTTGTAAAACGTGATATGTCTAGAACGGATCTACCAAACTAATAGAGAAGTGTTGAAGAAGAGAGCATGTTGTATGCCCCGAAATTTATTAGGATAGTGGCAAGACAATACAAAATGCAGTTTTGAACCTGCAAAACATTTCAAGAGGTTGATAGGAGACTCGTAAATAATCATATAACAATACGATACCAAGTCAATAATCAATAATTACTTTTTATTTTAGATTTTTCAATTTTATTGTTTTTCAGAATAACTCTCTTAATATCCCACTTCAAAAAATCTAAGAAAGAAATGTCGGTTGCGTTTGTTTCTGTGTGTGAAAGCGCAGTTTAAGGACACGTACAGACTGACGTTTTAAAAAAGGGAGTTCACACTGACCGATTTCCGTAAATAAGAATAAAATAAAAAAAACAATACCGGCCCATTTTATTGTTGATTCGAGATCCAAAACTGCACCTTGTATATACCTACCTATATAAGTTTTCGAAAAGTAATTTTAAGTTACTATATTTCAGAGGCAGTTAAATAACAAATTTCAGACTACATTTTCAACCTAATCATTGTTTTTGTTTTTAGGTCTATCTAATGATTTATTTAGAAACGATGAACTAGCACAACTTTAACGCTAATTGCTTGTTTATTTAAGACACTGCTGGTTCATCCTCTGTAATTGAAATACTGACGTCACGTTTTTCAGGTTCTCAATATTTTTAGCGTGTCGAAATCTATATAGATTCGGAAATATTATACACAAATATTGAAAACCATTCTAAAAGAGTAACGGTGGAGTTTTATGCCCATTCTTCTCCATACGAATCTACCTTTTGGAAGGAGCAACTAGAATCAATTCATGAATGTAACAGTTGACGTTCAATAGTGCCTTTTTTGGGCCTAATTAAAATAAATGCTTTGACTTTGACTTTTGCCAAGAAATTGGCTACAAGTTTGGCCACTTCTGTAGCGTCCATCAGTTCCTATAGCGTGCAGACACGATAGGTATTAAGTGCCCCATTGTTTTTGGAATAGTACCACATTTACATTCTAGGGCGGAGTCCTCTGTAAGTCTTCTCCTAGGGGTTTTATTCGCTTCTTTCTTATTCATGGTCACTTCCAAGCCGTTCAGTGTTTTATTAATCAAGTTTAGTAATCTGATTTGACTGATACGTTGGTCGTAAGTCCGATTGTGGGTAAATTCGAACCTCAAGTAGGTAGAGTAGTTCCATGAAAAAATATGTATTTGACAATAGGCTTAAAGCGAAGTATATTTGCGTAACATAGTCGTGGAATAATGTGTAGCGGCGACTTTATAAGGGAACTGCGATGTATACTCATTTTTCTTTCTTTTTCGTGCAATCAACCAGTATTTTTAACAAGCATCGCGTTGCATTCATGCATATCATTTTTATTTCAGAGAAAGTAGAACGAGTGTTTTCGAAAATCGATGAAAACGATGTAGATTCGGCTCGTTCATTTCTTTTATTCAAATTTCGAATAAGTTTTGTCGATTTTAAATCTTTTTACTCTGGAATTTTTGTACTGTGACGAAGATATCAGAATGTCTTAAGACGAATTGTAACCACTGTCTTGATACGTCAAAGTATATTTTATTCTTGATTTAAATCAATAAAATTTTATTGGTTTAAATGTTTAGTGTAGGTGATCGAACTGAGGCTGTGACTAATTAATTTACTGAAATCTGCGGAATAATTGTGTAACATACTAAATGCAAGGATAGCTTTCATTTTGACGGTACATTAATATTCATTGCGTAATTTACTTCGTCGAGCAGACAAATTTTCCGAATATACGAAGTAATGGATTAGTGATATCCTCCAAAATGATTCAGATTCTGCTTAATGGTGTGTTACTCAATAAGGGTTCTGCTATTGTTGGTAACAAACTACGATTGCTAATTGTTTTTCCGATCTGCAAGGTGTAATTGAAATAACATGAAAATCTCATTAAAGGTCATTATTCTCATCGTTATGAACTACTTATATTAGAGAACAAACAAAAATCACAACACAAAAAACTGATAATTCTACAAAATGTATGTAAAATTTAGAAAAAGTCAAAGTAGAAGATACGTTACATTACAGCACGTGGTTCTACTGAACTAAGTCCAATGGACACAGTTGCACTCAGTCACACTCAGACCATCGTCTACACAGTGCATGTCGTTACAACTCAGTAATTAACACGCTTTTATTAGGTCGACCTGTATGTAACTATGTAATGGAATCTAAGGTAACTAATTTAACCATCTTCTAAGAGTCGAAGCGTCATGAAAATTGGCAGCTGTATGTAGTTCTGATGACAATACAATAATATGGTACTGTCGAACTGATCTGATGATGGAGCCGGAAGATATGAACAGGAACTTCATGATGGAACATCGTATCATAGCTGTGTTTGAACTTGTTAGAAAAGTTTTGTAATGAACTTTGACCACGATTAGGTTTCAAGGTTTGATGATGAAGCCGAAAGATAGGCACTGGCATTCCATGATGGAATATCGTATCATAGCCGTGTTTGGAGTTGTTAGAAAGGTCTTGTCATGAACTTTGACCACGATAGGGTTTTTGGTTTTTACGTGCATTTATAAAAGCGTGTTTTTCTAGTGACTTTTTAAACTATAAATTTATTTTAGTTCTTATAAACACTCGTAAATACGTATCAAAATGCCTTCTTCTGTATGTGAAAAGTATTCCAATCACCTAAGAAAGAAAACAAGACCTAGACTTTATTTCAGTGGTGACAGATTTTTTCACCCATTATGGTGACTATGACAACCAGTAATAATTAACCTTCACCTAGACACCCGTAGGCAGACAAATACGGTACAAGTTAGTAGTCCAGTTTAATAGCCACGTGTGTTCAGGGCTTATATCAGTCAAGATTAAGCGCTTATGTTGAAACTACCGCCATTTGTCACTCACAATACAACCGCCCCAGTTAATTTGTCTGACAGTGGGTACACGGCTGGATTCTAGATTACTCTAGACCTATTTTCGGTACCTTAGTTCATTTTGTAATAACCAGTCTGCCAGATGGGATTTCCCGTTAGGAATAATTACAAAATTCCACACAAATTTTCATCCAGTATTTAATCCCTTTAGGGGAAGAAATTCCAGAAATACTCTGTCCACTTTTTGTATACAAGGTAGAGACGGCAATCCTACTAATTATACTAATACATATTATAAATGTAAAACTTTGTATGTATGGATGTTTAAATGGTGGTTTATTAGTGTTTGTTATCAATCTCGCAAAAACGGTGGAACGGATTTCGATGAAATTTTGCATATAGATGATTTAACACAAAGAATACTTTGTATCTCGGTAAAACGGTCCCGTGGGATAGTTTTCCACTTCCACGCAAGGGCAGCCACTAGCAAAAGCTTGGACTACATAAAATAACAATTAGGACTACATAACGGTATAAAAAACCCATAACAAAAACCAAGCCGAACCGTTATTTTGATCACTAACGAACCTTCTGGTTGTGGAGATAATTAAGGTCAAACATACAGCTATTTTTAGAGGTATTAACTGCTCAAAGGTTTTAAATACTCCTACGTGTTACGTGCGTTGTATTACACACTACCAGTAACAGCAAATTTTCACACCAAAAATAAAAGTCTTTTCTCAGCATTTATTTTTGCACAAAATTTGACTTAGAATGCCGAGATAACGTCGTCGTGTAGGGCCTTTTTACACCCTGTATAAAGGGACAATCCCATATCATACCAAACCCAAAAAATAAAGAATTCAGCGCTCAATATTTTGTGTTGAATTTCTGTGGTTTTTCCCGGCTTTCATACCTGTTTCTGATGTAGATAAAATAAACCAAAAGCACACATCCCATTTTGTGGTTGTAGGTATACGGTAAATATTGCGTTAAAGTTTAGGATATCAATGCCTCTCTTTAATATTTTTTTATAAATGTTTGATTTGGTTTTATTGTATTTTGTTTTTTTCTTGTGCAAAAGAATGTATTGAATGCTGGTATGAGAATAGATTACATTTAGTACTTTACTTTTTTCTTATCAATGCAGCTATATAGCTTATTATCTGTATTGAAATATTTATAACACATACGTACTTGAGCTATTGGGTTATCTATCTCTCATCTGATATAGTAAACTCATAAGTACCTTATAGAGTATGTTCAACGCCAGACTAGACTAGACCCCTACCATAGGATTTCAATTGAGTAGGTGGAAGCGTGATGGTGGGGTCCAGGAGACAAGAAGTGGCGAGCGAAACTAGTCCGCCGTACGCGAGGCAGACAATACAAGTACAATTCAAGTAACTCACCTACATTACAACAAAAGAACTTACCTGTGGGTAGACGAACACCAGCTCCTTGGGGTTACCTGGAGTTATGTATGTAAGGGAGTGTATATGTATCGTGTTGTGACGTTACGAGTATTCTCCAGGTTACAATCCGCTGCAATAAGGCTGGAGGCAATCACAGCATGCGGTCTTCAAATCACTCGTTCCCAATAGCGTCACTTCCACTTAACCTTCAAAGTTCTTCAATGTCAAGAAACTAAACTAAACCCGTGTTATGTCTTCAAATTGGGGTTAGTTACAATCAATACAATTGGGTCATAACAGATTGTCCACAAAACGACCGATTCTCAGGGATTACTTTACAAAGGGGTCGCACGTGCAATTGGACCGCATCCCTTTTTCAAGCACTTCAGTTTTAGCAACCGTAACCCGTATTATTACGTCAAATGGGGTTGTTTAACAATCAAAGCAATTGGATCACGACTAATTGTCACAAACGGATCGATTTAAAAGGATTAATTTCAACAAACGCGTCGCGGGGGTCCAAAAAAGGCGACGGACCTTCCAAGCGCCAAATCAAAGGAGTGTCAAGTGTCAAACTGTCAAGTCAGATGTCATTCCGTTCGGGCGCGTTCCGAAGGCGCATAGAGTAACTAATCGAACGGTCCGAAACAGAGTAAATTAAGACAGAAATCCAAAAGTAGAATCATCCAAAACAAACGGAATTTGCAATCATGAGAGAATTATAACAAGAAAAAACATCTAATCTGAGTATACAAGGCACAGAGACTACGCCGCTCGTCGAATAAAATAAAATTGCATATGTCTTAAATTCCTTGCCATCACTCTATTCATAAAATCTCCTGTGCTTTCTTGCCTCCCATTCATGTTTCCAAAGACGGAGAAAGTGACACTGTCAACAGCATTACGAACTCATAGATATCACTGCAGTCCACTGCTCAACATAGGCCTGCCATTGCATGCCACTGAGCCCGCAACTCTTATCTATCTCTGAAACGGACTTCATAATTTCAGCTGAAAGATATGCACGGTTGGACATAGACCTCACTGAAGATCCTCCACTATGCCCGGTTCTGTGCTTCCTGCATCTAGATTCCTGCCGCCTTCACAATGTCATCAGTTCAACTTGTGGGAGGCCTTCCTACTCTACGTCTTCCAGTACGCAGTCGCCACTCCAGAACCTTTCGGCCCCGTCTGCCATCTATTCTGTGAGCATTGTGCCCTACCGAGGACATAGCCTGAAGAGCTGCCAAACTTAAGTGGCAGTCTTAAGTTTGGCAACTCTTCAGGCTATGTCATTAACCTTGGTTTTCCTGCGGTTATCTTCATCCTTAATTCCTGATTCTCGATTGTCCTGCTCACTGCAACAATTCTTTGGGCTATGACGTAGACTCCTACAAGATGGACAGATGACCTGGTGAAGGCCGCAGGAATACGTTGGATGCAAGAAGCACAGAACAGGTCGAAGTGGCGGTGCTTGGTGGAGGCCTATGTCCAGCAGTGGACGTCTTTCGGCTGAAATGATGATTAATAATGATGACATAGACTTACTTGTTACAAAAATAATCACCAACTATAGGCATGTCCTTCCCCAAAGACTTGCAAACCTATGTGTTCAGTAGTACGTTAATCACTTACTTCCCGGTTACATAACATGTAAGTTACAACTTATTAAACACGCTTACATATTTTCAATTAAATTAAGTAATGTTTTTGTAACGCGCACCTACCGTGTCGAGTCTTGCATACCGATTGATCTTTGTCTCATTACAGTAGCTAAGGCTGTGTTCGCACAGGTCGACTTTTTGTCGCACTTTGTCGTCGGATTCGTTTTATCTTGGATTTGCGCATTTTGACAGGGGATTTGGTAGTGATAAGGATATAATTTGATATTCATATAGCACGTAACTAGCAAAATTTTTGCCTCCTGGCTGTCAAAAGAAACTGACGCAGCCTTCATTTATGGCAGTGATTTCTTGGGAGTTATCGCAAAAATTTACAAAAACTGTCCGTTACCATTTATTCATATATAAGCAAAAGCCTTCATCATCATCATCATCATTTCAGCCGAAAAACGTCCAGTACTGGTCAGAGGCCTTCCCCAATTTGAGTGATTTGCCATAATCACTTGGCCAACTAACTCACCTGGGTTTGGCGATCACAGTCCGTTTGTAAATGCATATAGAACGCTGTTGTTCATTCTCTAGTAAGTCCTTTAGTCGCCTTTTACGAAGGCCAAGGGAAGAAATGGGAAGCAGGAGGGACAAAAAGGGTTACTTAAAAAAAATAAGGTTGTTGTGTTTTTTTTTAATGTTAACGTAGCTATCAATTTAGACTATAAGGAAATGTAAAGGACTGTTATTCACAAAAAAATCTATCTTATGTAGGTAAACTAAATATTTTAATTGTAGTATTAGGTAAGTAACCTCTTTGATATTTTGCAGTCAGACCTTTAAACACGAAACACACGAGACACGAATTGAAATATGAATCTATTAAAGGTTTTACTTAGTGTGAGCTCCGTCTGTAGTCTGTCTAGTACCGGACGTAAAGAATATCATCACCCCATTTCTTCCTGTGGGTGCCGTTAAAGGCGAGTAAGGGACTTACTAAAGAATGGGCAGCAGCGTTCTCTATGCATTTTACCATCATAGGTACTGCGATCGCGAACTCACCTGCCAAGCGTGGTGATTATGGCTAAACCCCACTATTGTAGGGAGCTTATGCCTGGACTATGCAGCGCGTTCAAACAAAAACAGAGAGCGTATACTCTCTACTCTCTATATACTCTATGTAAAATACTGGTATTAGCTACATCCAGTTCGATTGGAAGCCCGCCCAACCACAGGTGGAAAAGGTTATGAAAATTGATTTTGATATTAATTAATCAACTAATTATTCTTTAACATCCCCACAAGCTTTAGTAGATAACACTTGAACAATTATTACTGCGTTACTTCTTTAGTTAAATGCAACAAGGCATTACAAAACGTTTCGTTTTAATCACTTCGCTTCTATCACACACAATACATATTACAAATGCCTAAATAATTAATCTCACGATATATCGCTATCATTAAAAATAATCTCACATTTGTAAAGAAAAATCATAAAAAAACAAAGCGCTTACTTACTTTTGTAACTATGTGTAACCATCATTTAAATTATTAAATTCATCTTAATATTTAGCAAGAGACAAAACCACTCGCATGAAGTTATTTTTTTCCGTGTTCCAAACATCTGTAAGTAAATTTCTCGGTTTTAAACTTCACACTGCTTTTAATTGTGGTATTAATATGACGAGTTACCTTTTGTTTAACACTATCTTTATGTATAATGCGACTCTGCGTACTTGACACTTGGTTTGAATTGAATCCAATTCTCCGGGACAAATGAAAATACAAATTTTTATTTCACTTACTAGTTGAAAAATGATTAGAAGCTCTCTTTTCTTATGGTAAAGAAAAAAGGGCTTCATAACTTATTTCAAGTTTATATATTTTCATCCAAATTGTTCCAATTGTTTTCGTGTCACGTGTATTAGGGAATGTAACTGTCAGTCAGGGTGCGCCAGATGTACTTCAATTATCACCACTCATGAAGGATCTTTAACACACCCCAAAAACTAATCTTGCTTGTTACAAATTCTTGAGGAAGTATATAATGAAAAGTAGGTAAACAAAGTATAAGTCGTGTTATCTGGTTGTTCAAGTGTCGCCCCGTCTGTACTCAGCCTACTGATATAAAACAATTGATAGTGATTATTTTAGAACACCTCAGTCAGTGTTCTTTCTACTTGCGTGAAAAGTTGTTCAGTGTAGTACATTATTTATATAAAATTAGGAGATAAATATATAGCACAACAAGTTTTGATACTTTTTTTTAGTGTGTGTTGATTTTTGGTCGTTTTCTCCATTATTCTCCAATAATTTTGGCAAAAAATTAAACCAAATAATAACAGTGAAAGTATTAGCATATTATTCGTGTTAAATAAAAAAAAATAACCAAATAATAACAGTGAAAGTATTAGCATATTATTCGTGTTAAATAAACAGTGTGTGTTACGTAAAACGAGCGTAAAGTTTTGTTTATTTATTCCCTTATTTGTGCTTAGTGCCACATAATTATGTAAATCGGTATTTATAAAATGTTTATGTACCGAAACGGCTCACTGCAAAACAAATGTGTGTATTATGCTCATATAAACAATGTCACGGGACATTAACTTTTAAAATAACTTCTTATTTTGCACTAAAACAAACTACAAAGAAACCAAACCATTATCATCAACATTTCACCCGGAAGACGACCACTGCTGGAGATAGACCAAGCGTCACAACATCGACCAATGCTATGCTTCTCACATCCAGCAGATGACTGCCACTAAAACAGCCATTCTTCGGTCTTTGTAGATGTTGGCACTATCTATACCTTGGCAAAATATAAAGGGTTATAAGTTATAAGTCATACAGTGGACTCCTGTGGTCTTCACATGATCATCGGTCTTACTTGAAGGGGGCTTCGCTGGATGTGAGGAACACAGAACCTGTTGAAGTGCCTCAGACTCATGTCCAGCAGTGGATATTTTCGGCTGAAATTATCAGGTCATAAAATATTTTCCGTCGATGTGAGATACCTTTTCAACTATAGGGTTACCAAATATCCTGAGAGATAATATACATTCTTCTCCAGCCTAGTTCGGTCTATTTAAAACGGTCATGCACTCATTAACAAGCTCACGGCTCGTTCCCCCCGCCTCTAATAATGGAGAATATCTGATTTTACGCAAAGTGACTTCGGTGGGCAATTGCAATTAACTACTTATTTTATATCTAAACGGAAAATTTTCTTTTGCTCACTTTTTCTTTTTGTAAGTACCAAGATTTCTATATTGGGGACATAATAATGGACAATGGGTTGTTTCATAAGATTTATTTCAATACAAGCTTACGTATAGGTGTTAATTTCGACATATAAAGCATGTCATTTCAATGATAAATAAATTTAAAGGATTTGATGTGTGTTATGTAAAATGTATTATGGAGAGTATTATTTAATAATACCTAACAATCATTTTGACTTGTTAACTGACTTTTATAAAGAGGGTCCCATACATATTTTGTAAAATACTGATTAGTGGTTTTTAAATTAGCTTCAATACTACATATTTTTCCACTTAGTGTATTGTGTTTTAACAACATTTAATAGCAATTGAAAGAATATGAATTTATGTGCGGTACGAATTTATGTAGAGTAGGCAACTAAAAAGAGAAAAATAACTTAACTTTTTGGATGATGAATTATCACAAATGTCATCAAAAGTTACTTTACTTGGTGTCAAACTACATAAATAATAATTAATCATTTAAACAAAAAATATTCATAAATTATAATTTTTTAACTATAATATTATCAAACAAAAACTAATGACATACATTTTTCTAATATAATCAGTGTTTGGAAAGTGTACTACTTAATTAAATTAGTATCAAGGTTAAAATAACAATTATTACTAAATTGATAACGTTCCTCTGATTAGCCTTTGCTTTTGTTTATTTACAGATTTATGTTATCATATTTATTTATAGATTCCCGTATTTTTATAGGTTTAAACTACTTAGTTACCCACTTTCGTCAATGTCATATGACAATAATTACATATGGTGGTTGCCAGTCGTCCCGATTTTTGGGGGATGTCCTGATTTTTGACCCGAAATCAAATTTCCTGCGCGAAACAGGCTCAGTCCCGCTTTTTGGGGATTACTTGACGGTGCGGTTGTTATGAGTATGGTAAATTAACGTATTTTAATTAAAATACGTTTTCTATGACTGTCTATAATCATTGCTAACTTAATTTGACCTCAAATAAAAAGAGAAGTAGTAGTAAAGATGGTTAGTAAACAAACGAATTGTTATTTACGTTTTTTTTTTCTGTTATGTCCTGATTTCGAAGAAAGACTCCCGAATTCTATTCAAAAGGTCGAAAAATCCCAAGTTACCCAAAAACAGTATTATTAAATCTGGCAACGCTGCGCGCTGGTACGGCCTTGAGAGAAGCCTATGTCCGGCTGTGGTCGTTTTTCGGCTTCTGAAATGATGATTTTGGTGAACGCTGTGTGAAGCCTAATAGAACTCTAGCCTTGTAGGTAGTGAGATCGTCTAAGCCTGACACATTTATAATTATGCTGACGGTTCGGGTACTTAGATACTTTTATTAATATCCCTTTTTGAAAACTTCCATCATTGTCAGGGTCAATTTAAGAAATCGATCTGAAAGACAGATTCAAATATTAAGTAAAATATTAAATGATGGATAAAGATATCCATCACTTAATATTTTACTTAATATTTTTGAAATACTTAAAAAAAGAGACTTTGCCTTTTAACTGATTATTATTGGCATAACACAACATAACATCACCCCATCATACCATCACGCCTTTTTTCCTAGAAGGCTTGGGCAGTGGTATACCCATAGTAGACCCACATTTCGGCAGTTATGTTTAGAGCCTAATGCCTCATCAACCGGGCACAAATCCAGATTCAAAGCCCTACTCTCAGAGCTGCTACTGAGAAATTCCAGATATAAAAACCCAATAACACTTTGCCTGACCAGGAAATCGAATCCAAGACCTCATGCTCAGCAGTACCGCTTACAACCACTAGAACAAGTAGGAAATCATTAATTAATAGCGTAATTTAAACATGAAACCTGGTAATAGTCTGTTTGTCATGTGAAATCAGACCCTGAGACTGAAAAGCATGTGATTTCCAATAAGTACGTATTACATAAAAATACAGTTTATAATCATTCATCTTTCGACATTATCTCATGATTTTATCGTTACTGAATCAACAGACACACCATGGTTCTTACTCCATTGGCATAAGGTTCAAATTAACTCTCTGAATAAAGTTAAAGATTTATCTTACGATTGTGCGGCATACGGCCTTCAAGTCGACTCTACAAGGTAACAGATGCTGGAATATTTTTGTTAAATCCTCTTAAAATACGGTTTTTTTAAGACAAATTATCTTGAGAAATAAATAAGTTTATTACCCCAATATTTGTAAATTGGCTCTTCCATAGTTGTTATGTTATCAGCCGTTGATGTCCCACTGTTGGACAAAGGCCTCCATACTCTTTTTGCACGTCACTGTCCAGAGCTGCTTAGCTGCTTGCAGCTGCTCCATTGCTTCATGAACATATTTTCAAACGTAAAAAAAGGGTGGAAAGGACTGATGCCTAACCATATTACCATGGACCCATGTTCAGTACGCGATTCTGAAATCGTTGCGTTGAAATTTTTGGAGTTGACTCCTTAGGAATCGATTTTTATATATGTTTAAGAAGCCCGGGGTATGAAAATTTATGGGAGAGTGAAAACAAACTTTCTCCGTTACGTTACGCGTTACGTTACGCGTTATTTTGTAATATATTTATATTTTATAATCTATAGATTTAAAAGCGTTCGTAAGGAGTAAACTCCAGTCGTGCGTCGGAGTTGAAATACAATATATATTTATTTTTTCGACTGTTGTTTAAGAAGAATACTGTTCCATACTACTCCTACCGGTATAATTCTCGCAGCAGAACAACTTAGGTATTAAGTGCTAGGAAGACAGCATGCAAGAAATTCAAGCAGCAAAATCAAGCTCACCATTAGAGTCTGTCGAAACAATAAGTAATATAGATAAGACCAGTCAGATTATATTGCATTCACGATCCACAATGTTTGAGAGTTTCTCAGTATTCTGTCTTTGTATTATACGCTGTGAAGTAGAATTCTGGATCAAGGGCGGTGTCATATTCGGGTATTTGTATGCTAATACTAATGTGGGAATGTGGGTCGAAGATTTGGGTGTGAACTTAATTTTGTTGAACCTTTGTTTTTTTTGGCGTTAAGTTGAAAATAATGGCAGTGTCCGTTGCTTTCCGGGGGAATGCCCATACAAAACTATCTTTTGGAAGGGACGACTAGAATCAATTCTATTTTAATGTAAATGTTAACGTTCAAAATTTCCTTTTATGTGCCTATTTGAAATAAATGCTTTGACTTTGGTCTCGGGTAAAGTTCAGAACTTTTTGTAACGAAAATTACAAGTCGAATTAATGAAAAGAAATGTTCAACTATAATGCAAGAATTATCAGTTTAATTTAGTAACACATATTTTAAAAAAAATGTGGTCCCGCGTAAGCTCGCAGTGTTAAATTTACATTTTGTTTTAAAAATATATTTATGGTACCATCCGAAAAAAAACTTCATTAATCTACCAAAAAGTATTTTCTATTTAAAAAAATGCTAATATTAAAATGTGTGAGTTTAATATTAGCATTTTTTGGTTTAAATAAAAACCACATTAAAAAAAAAACTACAGCTGAAACACTTTAAACTGTACCCAAATACCTTTCACGCTAATAATTTCCAGTTTTTCAAAACATTTTTTTTAAGCATCTCAAGATATCTTGTTTTGATAAGTAGGTACGGATCACGGTATGTCACAATAAAACAAACCTTGCTTTCGTTTGCTAGACTTACATTTTATATAATAATTAATTACCTTTTCATAATGCAAGTAACGTGTGGTGCCGGACGTAAAGAATAACACCACCCCATTTCTTCCCGTGGGTGTCGTAAAAGGCGACTAAGGGACTTACTAGAGAATTGGCAGTAGCGTTCTCTATGCATTTTACCACCATACTGCGATCGCCAACCCGCCTGCCAAGCGTGGTGATTATGGCAAAGCCCCCCAAATTGGGGGAGACCTAAGTCCAGCAGTGGACGTCTTACGGCTGAAATGATGATGACGAATGCAAGTAAAACATTCTCTTTCTATTTAAATAACATTAAGTTCACTATGTTTAACAATAGTCTATCTATAATTATGTATTTTATTTTGACTGCCTCGTTACGCATGCAAGGTTCAGGATATTAATAATCCGAAATAAATGCAATCATAAGAGTAAACACACTGTTAATGAATAGACTTATCTCTTATCTTATCTGACAGGTGCCCAACTGGGTTTTGTCGGCGAGATAATACCCTATCAGCTATATACATCACTATCACATACTACATCAAACTTGTAAATTCTATGGAAAAACGTATCTTGTTAGAACTGTCGGTTACGTCGTTTTGTTTCGTGTTTATATACATTTTCTCTGTGTTTTAAAAAGAAAAGGTCGTAAGTGACAGTTGTAGTAGATGCGAAGGATTTTTAGATGTGAGTAGGTGTCGAAATAAATTATAAGTGCATGCAAACGTCTGTCTATAATGAAAGAGGATAAAGATATTATGTTGCATACGTCTTCCTGGTGATGTCATCCAAAAAGGTTGCATTATTACCTTATGTGGTTATCTGTGACCAGATTTTGGTTTTATGAACCATGTGAACGAAACAAAATGAGCATACGTAAGGGCTGAAGCACTTGATATTTTATACCCCCTTGAAAAAGGGGCATTTTTGTACTGACATAGATATGAATCCCACCCAAAGTTCAGAAAATTATTTGCAAATTGACACAATTTGACAGTAACATACAAATTTACAATGAGAAACATACTGTACAATAAAGGCTCCTGCATCTAAGCGACGCTACTCAAGTAGAGAAGTTTCTATAAACAAAATATGGAATTTGTTCTACCACAATCGCGTCGCACCGTTGCGTTGCACCCGTCTACGGGAGCCTTAAGATAATCTCTGCTTACAGTCACGGGTCGTTAATTTAGTTTCACGAATATGTAGGTACGGAGTTTATGTAAATAATGGAAAATATTTTAAGTTATTTAGGTAGGTACCTACCTACTTCCTTATTTGTATTATCTAATCTGTATGCATATTATTTTGTTTTATTTTTACTTTTTAGCATTATTTTTGTATTGTAGATCAAGTTGATACAAAATTAAGCTGTTGCTGTTAATTAAGCTGTTGTTGTTTTATAATTTCCTTATCACAGGAATATAAGGCTCTGACAGGGTCTGACACGCCCTCCCGCTCCACCTCGAGCGGGAGAATCAGATCATTTGATGATTTCCCATTCAAAAGAAAATAATGTAAGGCTTATTAATTGATCCACACGAATTTATTTTCCGAAATCAGGTGAATTGATACTTAAATAATATGTACCTACTTATATTATGTTCTATAGGCAACTCGCACGAAATTTGTTCACAAATAATGCGACTTGCCTAGGAAAATAAAATCTTAATTTAAAAATGTCTATTTGCCTGATTCGTGCGTGTAAATTCGTGCAAATTGATAAAATAAGTCAAAAATTTATAGGTGTAGCTTATGCTTCGACTTGTAATAAAATAACTTGGATTCACTAGTTTATTAACATCACTGGCATTATAACTAAAAATAAACTCTGAAAACACATTTTTTGAAATTCCGCTGTAAAGCGATAAATTCTTTAGATTATCCTATCTCATTAGCGCATACAGTGTAGGTACTCGTACTGTGTTTATTTACTGATTAAAAATACACCATTATCGCTGATTCATTTATATGCTTTGTTTTATCGTTAGGTACCTACATTAAGTGGTCCCGCGGTGTTGCTTTTAAGTTTTGCATTAAAATTATATTTATGGGATCCATTCGAAAAAGAAAGTTCGTTAAAACTACCAGAATGGTAGATTACTTGGAGTATTTTCTATTTTCACACATTTGAAAAAAAAAGGTAAAATAAATTTTCTATATGTAGGTAACCATCAAAGTTAGAACAGGTGAAATTATAAGTGTCTTGACCGAAGGATGAAATGTGGAACTTTTAAAAACCATGGAGCATTATTAACCCTATTTCCTGCCAGGGTCGCGAGATTCGTTCGAAACAGTTACCGTGGCCCTGGCATATGAGCAACTGAAGGAACACGGGTGGGTCAATAAAAGTCTTAAACGCCATTCTGCTCCACCCTAGAGCGGGAGACGACATTTAATGATTTACCACCCAAAAATAAACCCTATTTCAAATCCGGTCAGCAAACAAACAGCTTATTAGTTGAAAATCAGCTTGTTAGTCGAGCACTAAGAAACTGATCCAAATCGGGTGAGTCGTCACCTATAACTAGGTAATATAATATTTTCTATAGGCAACTCGCACGAAGTCTATTTATTTGTGGGATAATTGACAATTCCAGAAAATCTTCTCTGGCAGCTGGCTTATTTTAAATAAAAAATTAAGCAAACAACGAAAAGTTAAGGAAAACGTACAATAATTTTATTACAAAACGTGCCAGTTGTCTAATACGAATTTCTTTAGCCTGGAAATAAATTTATTTCGTGCGAGTCGCCTACAGAAAAATTAAATTACTAGCTTCTGCCCGCGACTTCGTCTGCGTCAAAGTTTTGCTCCCCTGACCCTTCCCGTCGCATCGAATTGCCTGTCAGTTTTCGAACATTTTTCGTTGCTGTTCCGCTCTTTTTTATTGTAACGTGATGTTATATAGCCTATAGCCTTCCTCAATAAATGGGCTATCCAACAAAATACGATTTTTTCAATTCAGACCAGTAGTTCCTGAGATTAGCGCGTTCAACCAAACAAAGAAACAAACTCTTCAGCTTTATAATACATATTAAAGTATATAAAGTATAGATTTAAAAGTAACGATTCGCCCGGTTCGGGCGAGTAATTTCGTGCGAGTTGACTAATAAGCCAGACAAACTCACACACGAATTTTCTAACACTAGCTTAGATTTCAAAGTACTAGACATACACTCATACCCAAGATAAGATTAAACGATATTTACAGAGATGGCTAATAAAAAACGGATCGTTGATAGTAATGGTCAGCGCGCGTCGCGTTTGATACGGACCGTAATTTCGTCTGTGATATTGCCAGTGATAAAAATGAAAATAATGATAAAACAGATTATTAGTAAGTAGATAACAGTATTATTGTGTTTATAAAATTAATTTTGTTATTATCGGAACACGTGGTTTGTGTCCAGTGTGATTTGTTTCGGAATTGCTGTTTCCTTTTAAGTTGAAGAAAATTATTCCATGAAGATCTTTCATCTGATGTGTAGTCATATACTTAGTATGTGTATAGGTTGCCGGTTCCGGCATAGAATGTATCCTATATCCGGATATCAAATGGCTTTTCCGGAAAAATCATCGGAAGTCTCGCCAGGAAATATTTAGCTACAAAGAGACACACAAACTATTGCATAATGTATTGAATAACTTTGGTTTTTCGTATCGTGCACTGCCAGAAGTAAAGAATAGCACAACCCCATTTCATCATCCCGTGGATGTCGTAAAAGGCGAGTAAGTACTTACTAGAGAATGGGCAGCAGCGTTCTCTATGCATTTTACCACCACACTGCGATCGCCCATCCGCATACCAAGCGTGATGATTTAAGGTCCATCAGTGGACATCTTTTGGCTGAAAAGATGATGAGTTTTTTAGTACCCATCGCTTTCAGGGGTTGTGTACTTATGTGTATTCAAATAATACTTGGAATTGCCCAGTTTAACTTTTTTTTCTAGATGTCTATGTGACTGTTTTTATACCAACCCAGGTACCTAGGTGCAATTGTTCCGTGGTAAAGTGTTTATAAAATTGAGGCGTATATTTTAGCAATGCGATTAGAACTGCATTCTTCAGCTTTCACGCCATAACCGGTACCTTCGCATACGATTAAAACGCGATTACAAAGTTGACTGTAGAATGTATTCACGTATTTTCAAATGATTGTACCACGTTACCCATCAGTTGCCCACTATATTGTTTTATCATTTCAATTGAAAACAATTTATATTTCTGTATAAATGATGGCCCATTATCAAGGTCCTACTTATGATATTATAATTATCATTGTAGCTATTTAACTGCTGAACGTGTGATTCACCATAGATTTTGTTAATGAGAAATATGGGTTATAGCTAGTAGGTGCCTAGCCATTTTGAGGTTATTCTCTTCAAGAGAAGCTAGGTATGTTTTGATTCGATAGTGCAATGAGTGGGGTCTCTTGCTATCCAATCCAAGGCATTGTTCATTTGATAGACAGGGTGTCAGGATACCAGGAACTTCGACGTGTAAACTAAAACAATGAGTTCGGCAACTGACCCCCTAGCGTAGTAGTTTACTGCTATTTCATAGAAAAGTGCAATTGTTTGTGCGCGGTGAAAATGTTTGGCACAACATTTTTTATTTTTTATTGATAGACATAAAATGTTGATGCACGGGATTTCAGAATCATATATTGAGCTGGATAGGTTCCATCAAAACTGGCAGCAGGACGCGTGGCTTCGCGATACTTGGAAGAAGTGAAGCCTTTGCCCACGAGTGGGACAGTGCAGGCGAGCAAAAAAAAAATGGAATCTATGGTTATAGGTTATGCATCGATTCCCATGTCACCCTGTCTAGTGTCCGTCAAATAAGGAAATTTTATTTTTTAAAGATGTAACATACCTACCATTACTCATCTACAACGATATCTAAGACAACGTTATCACAAAATATGATTTCACTTTTAATACACCTACATAGGTGCCTCATCTTGATAACGAAACACAAAGGTGAGGCCTCTTCTATTTGTTAACAGAACTATCAAAAGAAATGACATACATGATATAACGCTCTTTTTCCCTGAAAGGGTTATTCATTTATTTATTTATAAAAGGTCAGCCAAATCACATACATTAAAGTTATGCGCAAAAAAATCTTAACAACTAATGATCTAATGGACACACGGCTCACCCAACACACTAAGCTATGCATTTTCAGTTTAAGCTGACATCTTAATATACGGAATACCCATTCAATGTGAGTTCAGTTTATACTGGAAATGCATAGCTTGATGTGTAGCCGTGCGCACAAGACAATTTTGTTTTGTTTTATTATTTATTTCAGTTTGAGTTTAGTTTTCAGTGTTTTGTTGGTGGTATATTGGCGTGTGCTAGCTGACATATGTGAATAATGTATGTTTTGTTTTATAATATTAATTACTTACACAGTATTGTATAGAATCAAGTTCTTCTAACTTAACAGACAGCTGTGCTGCTGGGGAGTTTGTTCCGCCACTTCTTCTTCCCAGCTAAAGCACTAGGAAGTGTCGAAGGGCGGGCGTTTTGGGGGGACTGTCTTGTGTAACTTTGACGTTCAAAAAGTGCTGACTCTCAGCCTAGTTTGAATAAATGACTTTTGATTTTGATTTTTGATTAATTACGGCGTACATAGCATGGATTCATATCTTAACTAAACAATAATTTAAACTAAACCAAAACAGACTAGTGCAAACAAGCCGGTTTACACCCAAAACAAAAAATAAGATAAAAAATATAAATAATACTTAATTATAAAAATAAATAGGATTGGGCAAAGGTATACCTATGGTATACCCACATTTCGCCAGTTCTGTTTAAATCCCATATAAAAGGGGATGACCGTATTGCCATCAACCGGGCAAAATTCCAGACTCGGGGCTGCTACTAAAAATTTTCAGATAGAAATACCTAAAGACTTTACTCGACCTGGAAATTGAACCCAGGGCCTCATGCTCTGCAGTAGCCCTTCCAACCTTAGATTAACGAGTTAGTTTGAAACAAATTAATCATTATAAAAACCATTAGTGGTATTGGAGTAGGCAGGTATTCAATTATCTTTGAACCCAATTATCACATTTACATAATAGATGAGAGATTGATTGATAAGGCTGATAATCTCAAAATATAATTGATTTGCCGAAAACTGATGGATATTCCGCTAATTGTCTTACTAACGATTTTCATTTTATCAAAATAGTAGCCACTTACGATCCGAAAAGATCAGATAAATGCCTACCTATTAAAATCGGACATGTTTTGAAGAATTAAGCCAACATTTACCGTCTAAGTATCACAAATGCTTATCGTTTCTTTTTAGGGTTCCGTTGCCAAATGGCAAAAAACGGAACCCTTATAGATTCGTCATGTCTGTCTGTCTGTCTGTCTGTCTGTCCGTCTGTCTGTCTGTCTGTCTGTCTGTCTGTCCGTCCGTATGTCACAGCCACTTTTCTCCGAAACTATAAGAGCTACGCTGTTGAAACTTGGTAAGTAGATGTATTCTGTGAACCACATCAAGATTTTTACACTAAAATAGAAAAAAATAAAAAATTTTGGGGTTCCCCATACTTAGAACTGAAACTCAAATTTTTTTTTTTCATCAAACCCATATGTGTGGGGTATCTATGAATAGGTCTTCAAAAATGGTATTGAGGTTTCTAGTATCATTTTTTTCTAAACTGAATAGTTTGCGCGAGAGACGCTTCCAAAGTGGTAAAATGTGTCCCCCCCCCCCGTAACTTCTAAAATAAGAGAATGATAAAACTAAAAAAAATATATGTTGTACAATACCATGTAAACTACCACCGAAAATTGGTTTGAATGAGATCGAGCGAGTTGTTTTTTTTTTAAAACGTCATAAATCGTATAACGCAATTTACCTTACATTCAATCAACTGAAATATAAAATTTAAAAAATAAACATTTATTTTTAAACCGAGAATACCTACAGGTTTGTACGGAACCCTCGGTGAGCGAGTCCAACTCGCACTTGGCCGGTTTTTTTTAATTTTTTCTCAAATTAAAAAGGAACGTATTAGAAAATCGTGCAGCTTTCGCCACAGATCATACACTTAAACGTAGCTACATAAGTTAAAAGTTAGCAATAATAGACAATGAAGAGATACCTACTTAATATATTTACGGAATATAATGTACAACACGTCCCGAAGTTAAAGAGGCCTATGTCAAGCCGTGGATGGCTGTAGGCCTATGATGGCCCGGAATTAACGCTCACCACCAAAAACCCCAATTAAAATATTATATTATAATAATCTATACTTATATACTTATATCTATACTTTTTTAATATTATAAAGCTGAAGAGTTTGTTTGTTTGTTTGATTGAACGCGCTAATCTCAGGAACTACTGGTCCGTATTGAAAAAATCTTTTTGTCTTGGGTAGCCTATTTATCGAGAAAGGCTATAGGCTATATAACATCACGCTACAACTAAGAGGAGCGGAGCAGTAATGAAAAATGTTGCAAAAACGGGGAAAATTGCACCGGTAGGCGATTCGACGCGACGGGAAGGGTCGGGAGAACACGAAATTTAATGCGGACGAAGTCGCGGGCAGAAGCTAGTCATACATATTATGCATAAATAATTGTTCATGTATTAAAAAATATATATAATGATTATGTGAGAAAATTGTGGTTAGATTACAAAATTACGCACGCACACAGTTGCATACGTTTGTTTATACGTCTAGCGTAGTAGGTACTTCGTCCATTCTGGTTTTGTTTTGAAAAAATACCTATACTGAAAATGAAAAATCGATTTAGAAAACGATTTTGAACTGACTACTTTCATAAGGGCTCCCACTGACTAGCACGGTGCGAAAGCGTGACATAACTGTTATAGAACAGTTCATATGAAAACTACATGGAAATTGCTGCACAAGAGTCGCGTAGCGTAGGTCTGCAGGAACCTTTATCTGCATCACTTTAGTTACACATATGCGACCAAAAATCAACACAACAGGTTTAAACACGAAGTAGTTCAATATAAAAAATACGTTATTTTCATAGCATTTAAGTAACAAATAATGGAGTCTCAGACATAGACAGAAAATGTCTGACAGAATCGAGGACTTAGTGAAACGGTACAAAGACAATGTTTTTGTAGAGGAGCACCCGCGAAGCATTGGTTAGTATAAATAGCTTCTTTTTTTCTAGGAGCTTCAACGGTATTGACACTTTGAGGGAAGATTTGAATGAATCTACAAACAGGATTTTATTGAATTAGTTCCTTTTAAAAGGCTCTATTTAGCAGTAATTGGGAAAGCCATATTTTTACTTGTACTACATTCACGTTTAATAGAACTTGCAACCGAATTTCGGCCATGCCTGCCAATCTCAGCAAAGACTATCAACGCGTGAGAAATTATATTGCACAAGTGTGCGCGTTGGCATGGGCGCACTGATTCTTCCCTGTTTTCTTAAAGACTCTTCTCTTCTCTTCGGCTTAAAATGAAAGTCGTCCCATCGTGGGTCGAATAACAGAGAACCTAAGAGATCATGAACGAAAAAATATTTTTCGCAAGGTTGTCCAGACAGACTCCTCCCCTCCCTAATTTATTTGTTCCTGATTCCTTTGGCCACAAAGCAAGCTTGTGTGACAAAATTATTATTTTCCACAAGATTTTTTCACCATTCTGGAGCCAGAGTTGCTTCATTGAAACTACTTATAGCACATCCCATAACTAATAGTGTGCGCTTAATGGGCGCATTACTTCTCAGGGTTGCGGAAGTATTTTCATGCTGTCTTTTTCCTTCTTTTTTGTTTGTTACGCCACTTCTTCACAGCTTCTTCTGGGAGACTGTCTTATGATATCACGTTTAAAAAGAGCTGACTCACAAACTTGTTTAGAAAAGTACTTTTAATTTCGATTTTCTTGCTAATTGTCTGATGTGGCCAAAGACGTTTGTCCTCTACACCTTTTCTGCATCCAGAAAGTTTTATAGGTTTTTAACAAATCCTTTTCTATTTTCTAGGGTTGTTCACAATGCCGGAGTATCCCGAATTCGAAGCGAACCGAGGCATGTGGTCTGTGGCGCTGGACGCCATACTGACCACGCTGCGGTACCTCACGCCGGCCACACTGCTCACGCTCTTCTGGGGTCAGCAGAGTTTCCTCTTCAAGATACTGAAGCAAATAGACTCCGCTTTTAGAGCTAGTAAGTATCTTTAATATAATTATGTACATATCTGTTTTTATTTTATTTTAATACCAGAGATCTGGCCATGTATGCTTCTTAAAGCAATCACAAAAAGTGTCAATTCGGGCGAATACATTCATGCGAATCGACTAATAAGCCTCATTTATTCGAATGAATTAGGTACTTCCTCACATTCGCATATACGAATATGAAAATTACAATATATGCATAAAATAAGGTTTATATTCGCGTGGAACTTTACTCAGTAGAGTCAAAGTGCGATATGTGAGTCTAATCTTGCCTCTAGATTAATTTCAGTTATGTAGCTTTGGGACTAGCATAGAAGATAATGTTGTTGTCTCCATTTAAAATCTCACTTGGACTACTAGGTTAACTAACTTACCTACTTAAGTTATAAATATGTAGTACTGTGGAATTTTTAGATATATTATAAACTAGCTTCTGCCCGCGACTTCGTACGCGGATCCTGTTGCTTATGCCAGCGACAACGGGGTCGTCAAAATCGAGGATCTGAAACGTCTGATGTAGAATTCTAAGGCCCGGGGACGGGAAAACAAAGGGATGAGCGAGACGATTGGACTCGTTCCAGATCTTTCATTTTTGTATGTCAATAGGAAATGCCCATCAGACTAAACAACTTTTGCTAAGACGTCATTCCTTAATATGTTATTAAGAGTTTTACTTAAGAGTTCCACAACAGGTGTTCCAGATCTTCAAATTTCTTCTCACAGCAGAAAATGCTCTTCACGTGGAATATTTTTTGCTATGGCACCATTTTTAGCGTTCCGTTGCCAAATGGCAAAAAACGGAACCCTTATAGATACGTCATGTCTGTCTGTCTGTCTGTCCGTGTATGTCACAGCCACTTTTCTCCGAAACTATAAGAGCTATGCTGTTGAAACTTGGTAAGTAGATGTATTCTGTAAACCGCATTAAGATTTTTACACTAAAATGGAAAAATTACAATACATTTTGGGGTTCCCCATACTAAGAACTGCAACTCAAAAAAAATTTTTTTCATCAAACCCATACGTGTGGGTTATCTATGAATAGGTCTTCAAAAATGGTATTGAGGTTTCTAATATCATTTTTTTCTAAACTGAATAGTTTGCGCGAGAGACACTTCCAAAGTGGTAAAATGTGTGTCCCCCCCCGTAACTTCTAAAATATGAGAATGAAAAAACTAAAAAAAAAATATGATGTACATAACCATATAAACTTCCACCAAAAATTAGTTTGAACGAAATCCAGTAAGTAGTTTTTTTTTAATACGTCATAAATCGTAAACCACAATTTACCTTTAATTCAATCTACTCAAATATAAAAATTTAAAAAAAAAAAACATTTAATGTCATAAACATAAACCTTATGCATAAACCGAGGATACCTACAGGTTTGTACGGAACCCTCGGTGCGCGAGTCCGACTCGCACTTGGCCGGTTTTTTTATATCTCTTATACTTACTTTAGCTGGTCTGTTGCGGTCAGCATCAGGTGTTCATTTTCCAAAATAAATTATGTATAGCCTATATGTTGCCACGTTCACGATCAGTGGACAGTCGCGCATCATGTTCCGCACTTGTCTCTAGAGACCTAGCAGCAGATGCGTAGATACGCTGAGAACTCAAGCGCAATTCTCTATCAGTGAACGTCTCCGACTCGCGAGACAATGCGTGACGTTCACGATCAGCGGACAGTCGCGCATCATGTTCCGCACTTGTCTCTAGAGACCTAGCAGCAGATGCGTAGATACGCTGAGAACTCAAGCGCAATTCTCTATCAGTGAACGTTTCTGACTCGCGAGACAATGCGTAACGTTCACGATCAGCGGACAGTCCCGCATCATGTTCCGCACTTGTCTCTAGAGACCTAGCAGCAGATGCGTAGATACGCTGAGAACTCAAGCGCAATTCTCTATCAGTGAACGTCTTCGACTCGAGAGACAATGCGTGACGTTCACGATCAGCGGACAGTCGTGCATCATGTTCCGCACTTGTCTCTAGAGACCTAGCAGCAGATGCGTAGATACGCTGAGAACTCAAGCGCAATTCTTTATCCGTAAACGTCTCCGACTCGCGAGACAATGCGTGACGTTCACGATCAGCGGACAGTCGCGCATCATGTTCCGCACTTGTCTCTAGAGACCTAGCAGCAGATGCGTAGATACGCTGAGAACTCAAGCGCAATTCTCTATCAGTGAACGTTTCCGACTCGCGAGACAATGTGTAACGTTCACGATCAGCGGACAGTCGCGCATCATGTTCCGCACTTGTCTCTAGAGACCTAGCAGCAGATGCGTAGATACGCTGAGAACTCAAGCGCAATTCTCTATCAGTGAACGTCTCCGACTCGCGAGACAATGCGTGACGTTCACGATCAGCGGACAGTCGCGCATCATGTTCCGCACTTGTCTCTAGAGACCTAGCAGCAGATGCGTAGATACGCTGAGAACTCAAGCGCAATTCTCTATCAGTGAACGTTTCTGACTCGCGAGACAATGCGTAACGTTCACGATCAGCGGACAGTCCCGCATCATGTTCCGCACTTGTCTCTAGAGACCTAGCAGCAGATGCGTAGATACGCTGAGAACTCAAGCGCAATTCTCTATCAGTGAACGTCTTCGACTCGAGAGACAATGCGTGACGTTCACGATCAGCGGACAGTCGTGCATCATGTTCCGCACTTGTCTCTAGAGACCTAGCAGCAGATGCGTAGATACGCTGAGAACTCAAGCGCAATTCTCTATCAGTGAACGTTTCCGACTCGCGAGACAATGTGTAACGTTCACGATCAGCGGACAGTCGCGCATCATGTTCCGCACTTGTCTCTAGAGACCTAGCAGCAGAAGCGTAGATACGCTGAGAACTCAAGCGCAATTCTCTATCAGTGAACGTCTCCGACTCGCGAGACAATGCGTAACGTTCACGATCAGCGGACAGTCGCGCATCATGTTCCGCACTTGTCTCTAGAGACCTAGCAGCAGATGCGTAGATACGCTGAAAACTCAAGCGCAATTCTTTATCCGTAAACGTCTCCGACTCGCGAGACAATGCATGACGTTCACGATCAGCGGACAGTCGCGCATCATATTCTTCACTGGTCTCTAGAGACCTGGATGTAGATGCATAAATACGCTGAGAACGCAAGCAAGCTTCGCGATCCGAAGATGTTTCTACAGAGCGAGTTGCAGCCTGCCCCCCTAGCCAAGTCACAAACGTTTACCGTTCTACAATCGGTAACGCCTCAGTGTCAGCAATTGTAGAAAACGATAAGTTGGTAGCCATGTTGAAGCGCCTGAGTCGGCCGCTCGTTCTACAATGTCTTTAGAAAAACGACACCTTATAACAAAGGATTTAGCGTTGAATATTGTAGAAACGATAAAAAATCATTCTATCATTTTGAACGATGTGAATTTGGCTACGAATTTTCTGTTCGTTTGTTCTAACCACGTGACTTAACGTTGAGCGAGTACCGTTAACGATTGCAGATTATCAACTTGGCTAGGGGTGCTGATGTTCTCGAACAGCATCAAGTCTATCCTGACGCTCTTCGGTAGATTCTTGGGATCTTATGATCCTCAATCTTTTAGCTCCTTTGGAACGTTGGGAAAGATTTGACCTCTTTCTAGGCATGGTTATAGTTTTATTCTGAATATACCTGTTCAATTAAAATCTAAGTGACTGCTCCTCTGCGTTACCGGGTAGGCTACCGTGTCACGAAGATAAATGGAAAAGGAAATTAAACACTCAAATAACATAAGCCAGAAGGTATATTTCTTCGATAAAATAAAATAATAAATGGGAGTTTTAGCCAGTAGAGTCAAATTTTCAATGATTCATAGAATTTTCATCGAAAATCAGTCCTAAACTGTTACCGCCTTCACCACGTGGAGGTACTCCCAGCTTATGTTATTTTATAATTATACAGTGAAATTAGTGATAGCTTTGATTTCCACATCAGGTGTTCCAGATCTACAATCTTTATACGTCAACAGAGAGTGCTCATCAGGCTGAACAACTCTTGCTAAGACGTCATTCCTATATATGTTATAGTGTAGCTGGGCTGTTGGAGTTCCACATCAGGTGTTCCAGATCTTCAAATGTATTACTCTTAGCAGAAAATGCTCATCACGTGAAACAATTTTTGCTATGGTACCATTTTTGTATCTCTTATAGTTTAGCTGGTCTGTTGCGGTTCTGCATCAGGTGTTCAAGTTTCCAAGATAAATTATAGCCTATATCTTGCCCAGACTTAATACCTATACAACAAAAAAAAAATCATTCAAATCCGTCTAGTAGTTCCGAAGATTAGCGTGTACAAACAAACAGACAAACAGACAAACAGACAGATTTTTTTTTTTTGGTTTCGTGCTCTATTGCTGTTTCTAAACCCCCATCAATTTTTTTTTTTTTAATATATTCAATGTACAGACACAGTTTTTTTACTGTTTTATTATATGTATATAGATAGGTATAAAATTACTGATATATTTTGCTTAACAATAAAATGAAAAAAATGAAATATGTTTGCCATACAAATAAAAATAACAACCATAGTAATATTCCTCGTTTCCGACATTTATCACTTTATCACCTATTGTTTTATTATTTGAGTGAGAAAAATCGTTAGAATATTTCCCCTGAGTTCTCAGATGCACAAAAACTAAAATTTACCTAAATTAGTAGTTGCCAAGTGTTTATTTATTGTTCAGAGAATTTAGTACAGAGCTTTATCGCGACCTAGTATCTTTTGAAAGCGAAATTTAGGAAGAGAGTACAAAGACCAGTCTTCAAAGACTCATAAAAAAAGACCTTAGTTGTCCTGGGGCAACTAAGGTCTTTTTTCAAGGTCAATCATTTGATGACTCTTTTTTCACATTTTTAGTTACCATCGTAGAGCAAATGAGCCTTGACTCATACATTTAAGCCTTAGAAAGATCCTGCCAGGGTCGCGAGATTTGTTTGAAAGAGTTACCGTGGTCCTGGAATATAGGCAACTGAAAGAACACGGGTGGGTTTTTGTCAGTAAAAGTCTGACACGCCCTTCCGCTGCGCCCAGAGCGGGAGACATCATTTGATGATTTCCTACCCACAAAACAAAAAGGCCTTAGAAAGATAGTGACTAATTAAGTCTGATACATACCTTAGTCTGATACGTACGTAGTTCCTTTTGATTTATTTATTCATTTGATTTTTTTTATAACACGTTAAAAGGATCAGTTGAATATTAAGTAGTATACGTACCTACAATATACCCTAGGCTAGGTATATGAATAGGACATTTTGCTCTTCAGACACGTACGTAGCCGGTAACATATTATTTTCTTTCAATATTTAGGCTGTCTTTTGTCCAAATTTTACACCGCGTAGGTACTTTCTATTTCCATGCAGACGTAAAGTACAACTTAGTTAATCATTTAGTAGATTCTACTAGGTCATGTTTATTAACTACCTAATGAATTAATTCTCACTTACCTCCATAGCTCTCTAATCCACTTATCTTCCTCCATAATATCTTAAGGCGGTCAGTTTCTCTGCAATCCATCACTTTCAATGTGCACACAGCTTTATATGTACTTTTACCAACGCTTCATATGCGCAGCCATTAACCTTTGCCTCGATCTTTATCTTGTGTGCATAAAATTGTTTTTATAACACAATTTCACTAACTTCATGACCAGTTTTTGTCAAATCTCTTCGTACTGTCAAATAAATAAAGACTTTCGTCTGTGCGCGCCTTTAAACGTCGTAATTTTAAAAGATAACGGACTTTATTGCAACTAACGTGGTTATAAAGTGATGGTCGCTTATTTTTGTCTTCAGTGTAAATCAGTTTTTTTATTGTAATTCTTGATGACAAAAGTGGGTGGTTATTTATTTTGTCCAGTTGGTATGTTTTTGATACCCTCATTTATAGAGCGTAGGCGCTCGTGGCAAAATCATAAATATTGGATCGATATAAGGTTAAGCTACGCTTGCCGCGGTCAGTCAGTGGATAGGTGACCATCCAGAACATATCGAGACTCCTCCGTGACTAAGAAATAACTTTTAGCCTTTGGTCCCAGCTGTAATTTGCTTCTCTTTGACAGTCGGTATGCAGATAGTCAGAAGCCCAAAAGTCTGACAGACTTACTTAAGGGTATCGTATTACCTTGTAACTCGGTTGTGGAGGTCAGATAGCTAGCTCGTTTCATGTAGACGAATCCGGCTAGACTGGTAGCCGAGCCCAAACTTGATTGATTTATCAAAAAATCACAAATGCACTAACAGACAGGTTAAGAGGCTGCGTTTCATAATATTATTGGTTTATAAGAATGTTTTAGTAATCTCCGGTAGTCATTCATGTCTTACAAAATGAGGTTTAACTTGTGATGTAATCAATTGTTCTGCCACTTCGTTGATGAGAAAAGTATATTTTTCTTGGAAATTAAGACAGCGTTGACAAGTATCAAGTTATTTATGAGATAAAATTCCTTACGATGTTTAGGTACCTATCCACCTTCGCAATAGCGACTAGTCATAATTATGTTGCAAAAGTTGTCTTCTGTTATTGAAGGAACGGACTGGTAATCTTCTGACTTCCATGTCATCACAACTACCTCATTTGATTTTATTTTACCAGTAATAGGTAGGTACCTGACCCACATACTAAACTGTTCCTGTTACGTACGCCTATTCAATTCTTGTTCTTTTGAGAAGGTTAAAAGTAACGCCAACAGAGGTGTGGCCATCCATTTTGAAGTAGACAGGAGTGGTAATATTTAATTATAGTAATACTAGCTTCTGCCCGCGACTTCGTCCGCGTCAAATTTTTGCTCCCCTTACCCTTCCCGTCGCATCGATTTGCCTGCTAGTTTTCGTCCATTTTCGCTCCTTGAGTTATAGTGAGTCAACCTTAAAAGATAGACATATGCTCTTGGGACTTTTTTTTTGAACTTTTTAAAAATAACAATCCCGTCATACATGATTTTTGCGTTACTTTAACCGTTTACGCAGCGCACGCAACGGAAACTCTCAGAAGGAATAAATTTTCCCCGTTTTTGCAACATTTTTCATTACTGTTCCGCTCCTCTGAGGTGTAGCGTGATGTTATATAGCCTATAGCCTCCCTCGATAAATAGGCTACCTAACACAAAAAGAATTTTTCAATTCGGACCGGATTCGATTCGGAGATTAGCGCGTTCAATCAAACAAACAAACTCTTCAGCTTTATAATATTAGTATAGATAATTAGTTGACCCAGCGAACTTCGTATCGCCTCAGATTCAATAAATGTTGTTATAAACGTACCAAGTTTGACAACCTGGTACGCGGTGGTGATCTGGTAAGCGTTTTCTAGCTGACACTCATATGTTAGGTTAGCTCCTACCCAGTTATGATGACCTGGTACTTCGAAGGCATAAAGCGTTTTCTAGCTGACACTCCTTTGTTTGGTAAGCTCCTGTCAAGTTATGATAACCTGGTACTTCGAAGGCAACGTTTTTGTCATAGTACCACGTTTTATAGTGACTTGTATTCTCTTTGACGTTTTATGTGACGTCTCACGGGAACGCGGTCGTAAAAAGGGGAAAAAAAAAAAAAAAAAAAAAACGGGATAAAAAGTATCCTATGTCCTTCTCCTGGCTCTAAACTACCTCCCTGCCAATTTTCAGCTAAATCTGTTCAGCCGTTCTTGAGTTATAAGTGAAGTAACTAACACGACTTTCTTTTATATATATAGATATGAGGTTAGTAGGCACATCTAACCTCAAAAAAAATACTTCCCAACCACCAATTGAAAAGCACAATCAAAGTGGGCAGGCTACATTCAACGAAGTTTTGTCACCACTCCCATTTCTCAAATAAAGATAACTATAATGATTCTTCTAAAACCCAATCTTCTTCCACAGTAGTCTTCTCCAGCGAAGAACAAAAGCAGTCCGTCCTACAATGGCTAGCCGAAGCTGGTCCCGTGAGAGTCGAGCATCTGGACACTGTGTGGCGACACGGCTGGGTGTTATGTGGCGTTTTAGATGCGGCCCTACCCGGCGCGTGCGCAGGACATCCCCCCACGAGGCTGTCACTGAAGCACGCGCAGGCGATAGCGGATCATTATCTTGGTGTTGAACCTGTGAGTCTATCTTTTGTCTATTGATTCTCTTTTGTGATCCACACGTGGTAGAAAGGATCTAGATGTAATTAGTAGGTGGTTAAAAGATTGTAGTTTGAGGTCCCAAAGTTAAAACTTAGTTTACACTTGAGTGTCTACAAAACGCTATCTATCCTATCACGTGTAAAAAATGTAAATAAATATTGTGTGTTATGAATGTTGGGCTAGTTAGCCCACAGTTTTTCACTTTCTACCAAATGTGTTCCCTGGATAATACTTCTAAGTTGATGACATCGTTTTGTATTTTTTTTTTATCACAAACTTATCGTTTCTCAACCCAAACAGCCAACTCAATCTAAATTTCTCATTTCCAGGTCTTCTCCCGCCAAGAGCTGGAGTCAAACGACTCATTAAGCAGACACCAAGAATGGAAGCTCGCTTCTTACTTGCACCGCATCCGTCAAGCACTCTCCAAACTAACGCCTCCTGTTTCAAAACCTGTCTCGCAAAGAACTTCTCCTGAAACCACACAATTTACTCTCGATTATGTTGCAAAGGGTTCAGGGCTATCCGCAGCTCAAGTGAATCATAAAGCACACTTCAAGATATACCCGACAGCACAGCAAGCTTTGGATCCAGGAGAAGTAACCATTCTAATCAGAGGACCCAAAGATACGTATGGCATGACAGTCCTACCACCGATACTGGGGAAAGCACAGATGATCCGGCAAAAACTCTTAGGGTTACAATCGAAACAGACTTTCACTGAAAATGTTTTGCCAATAACACAAGGAGCAGCGTATTTGAGATCGTATGGAAAGAACGATATGAATAAAACTTATTACATACCTAAAACGAAATATGATATTGAAATCGAAGTAGAAACCCGTACGGATCACGCCAAAATTGGTTACGTGTTGAACGTTGAAGGAAAATACTTGGTCTCTATAACAAGCAGAGGTCAGAGCATTGTTGGTTCACCATTTACCATAACAGCTTCCAACAACATATTAAATGTCCTAGAAAAAGACAGTTTCAATTTAGAAGATGGTGAAGAAATTGATATAGTTGACATTAAAACTGACAGAAAAGTAGTCCTACGCATAGTTGATTTCGTTACTGAGAAAATGCTGCTAAAAGAAAACGGCAGTTTAGAGAAAATAAGTGACGATGAAGCGAAGATTTTAATGACGACCGATACCGAAAATGATATCCCGAATTTTGATAGTGAAACATATTCTGACGTCGAAAATAGTGAAGAGCAAACAATGATTAAAAGCAAAAGATTTAATAAAGCAGCTTATAAAATCTTAGCCATGTATCGCGTTTGTAAAATATTCAATGATCTCATTGCTGGAAAACAACTACATTTTGCTAAGAAAGAAAATTACATTCGATCAAGAAGCCAACAAGATATTCCTGATATTGTTAATTCAACTCTCACAGAAACAAACATAAAACCATACATAATATCAGAATTGCGAGAAAAGTTCATCGTTCCGGAAAGTATTTCAGTGTCACTGAGGGCAGAAAAATCAACAACTTATTACGAAAGCGAACTAAATAATTCTAGGAGTGAGATAGAGGATGTGACAATAAATATACCCATGATGGAATCCACTAGAAATGACTCTCCTGATAGCTTGGACGGATTTAATGAATCATACGACGATCAAGAAGATAACGTTTCAGTTGACAGGATGACGCCTTCAAGTACAAACAATCCTTTCTTAAATGAAATGTTTGAAGAAAATTACGTCGCTTCGAAGAATTTGGGACCATTTGTGGCTTCAGAATATGAAACAAATAACTCCCAAAATGAGGAAACAAGAGCTAGTTCGATAACTATTATTATCGAACCTAATCTGACACCATCACCGATCAGTAAGAACCCATTTATGGAGACAGAGGATATAGATTTAGTAAAACCAGACATTACTGCATATGAAAGACCAAAAACACCGGTTTTCAAAATCATTTCAGGCGAAAAACTTAATCGTGATGAATCTGTGTTCTTAGACCCAAAATCGGAAATGTTAAATGAAGAGGCTCTAGGCAATGAATTCGTTAATCCATTCTTTATGCATCATCACCAATCTGGCCATTTTGAGCAGCCGCAACCTATGACAGATTTTATCATTGGAGCACCCGTTTCTTTACCTCCTATTCTAAGAGCTCGATCACCTGAGCCAGAAATAAAAGCTTTAGTAATACCACGTACTGAAAAATGCAAGAAAAACATACAAAATAATAAAATACAAGGGGAAATATCTGGAGAAACCTCAAAATCTGACGTTTTAAAGCCTTCACAAACTAGCATGCCCTCGCCAATTGATAGTAAAATGGAAAATATTTCTGCGGTGTCGCCTACGTTCCATAGTTTGGATTCCAACTTAACAGAAACTACTTTAGACAATTCGAATGCGTCAACTACGAGCGATAATCAGTTCGAACCTTATCAGATTGACTCAGATAGAAATCTTACATCCAGGAAAGATATATGGGATTCTGCATACGTAAGTATCGATGATAATAACAGCTCTCCAGATAGCAATAATAACGAAAGTACAACACTGTCCGAGACCATTAGTAAACAGAAGTTTTCTCCTAGTGACGACAATTTCGGGTTAAAGCAAGAGGAAATAACAAACATGGGACCAGCTGAAAAAGAAATATGGCAAACATGTAACGAATTAAAAATCGAACCTTCTAAACCTCAGGAGGAATCGAAACCTTCTAAATGGGAAATCAAACGACCAATGTTTACACCTATCATTGAAGAAAGTGACAGAAGCATATCATCAGGCACAAAAGACCTTTCCAGGACTGAAATATGTACGAAACAGGGTGACTGTGAAAATGAAAGTGTATCAGTGGCATTTGCTGAACTAAACGACATGTACCAAGAATACTTTCCTAATTCAGAAACCAGTTCTATTGCTATTGCAGATGAATTAAACAGGCTTCACAGCAGGGAAGAGAAATACGTTAAACCAACCCAGGACACTAGTGTCGATTCTGCATCTGAAGTAACAGATGTGAAAAGACACGTTGAAGAATTAGAAGGAACGATTTCTGAGGTTCAGACAAATGTCACTGAATCTGTTTCAGTAAGTCAACCCCTTCGCATTGAAAGCGACCAACCCTTCGAATACATCAAGGATAATAATGATGAAACGCAATTCGGTGAAACCAGCCGCAGTAATATAGTACTTGAAAAGAAGAAATACTGGGATGAGCGAATTCGACAAATAGAGGCCAAATCAGCAGAGACTTCCATACTCCCGAAGAAAAAGCGTATTTCTTCTAAACAATTAAAGCATGATTCATTAACCAAGCGAAAGGGAAAACAGATAGTTAAGAATTTCCTTAATGCAGGGGATTACAGTCAAGTTAAAAATATTAATCAGTTGGATGACAAAGAGTTAGAAATTAAAGTACAAGAACCAAACCACCAACAAACTTCGATGGAGGTAAATTCAGATGAAAAAGTAGTTGGAAGATGGAAGAAATATTGGGATGACAAATTAGAAACAGATCAGGTAGAAGATGAGCTTATTGCGGTAAGAATGAAATCTCCTAAAAATAAAGTAAGAACACTGAGCTCATCTTCAAATTATACGAAAGTTGAGAGTCCCGTTGAAATTAAATTAGAAAAGCGTTACAGTAACGACTCTACTTCACGTGACCAGCCACCGCCAGTAAAACAAGAATTGCCAGAAGAAGTTTTCAAAGCATTTGAAACAAGTCCGAAAAGGTTTTTCGGGACATCAAGGCAGCAAATACTAAATAAAATTGACACATTCTTAGGAAAACCAGCTACAGTCGATATTCCAACAGCCGATATTACTGGTGAATGTCATGAGAGTGGTCTAGTATCTAGTCGAATTTCTTTATTCCATAATATGTCTAACACGGAAGAGCTACCCTGGGTAAGACGGAAAAGTCAATCTTTACAAAATGTTAGTCAAAAAAGGGAAAGTGATAAAAGCGTAGTTTCATTCGAAGAACCAGTGAAAGATACTAAAACTGTAGAAAACAGAATCAACGAAGCCACTAATGTAAATATAACAGAAACAATAAATTTGAAAAATAAAAGGGCCAGAATGGTTCATAGCAGTACGAACAGTAAGACCTTCGATGAAACTATTTATGTAAAACCTGAAGAAGAACAAACTGTAACACAAAAACCAAAAGAACAAGTTAGAATGGCATTGAAAGAATTCAAAAAGGAAACTCAATTAAGTGGAAAAGTTGAAATTCTACGAAAGAAGTCATTCAGCAAATCAGAGATGGACATTTTCAATAAACTTCCTAGCGACACGACTGACGACGGTTTAGACAAATACAAGTCATGCGACGAATTGCCTAAGATTAATGTAAAGAGCTTTATATCGCTTTACGAAAGCGTAACCAAAACTGCTGCAGCGCCTAAACCTGCCAAGCGGGTGCTTAGGACTAGTTCTGCTGATTCAAAGAAGGCGTCACCATCTTACAGCATAAAATCAGGTGGGTACAGTAAAAACAAGTTAGGTATTAGGACGAACAGTAAATACAAATGTTAACATAATTATTATTTTCGCAGATGCTGTGCAAAGACTTGATGCAGAACAAGAGAGTGTTTCGAACAGTGAATCAAAAAGGACTACTCCAGGAGTAACCCCTACAAATCTATGGATAAGCAAGGACTCAGAAACAGTTAGCAACCTTAGTATAGAAACAAGAACATCCGGCTCCTTTGACATTGAAGTGCTGCCAAATGATAATAAAGAAACAACTTACCTTAGTCTCTCTGATATTGAACTAGAAATCATAGAATGCAGTCCAGACAAATCAAGCGAGTCATCTCCTGAAAGAGAAATCGAACCAGCGCATATACAGTATAAGAATAGATTTAAATTAGCAAAAGAATATTTTCAATCTATTGAAGAGCTAAGAGAAGTCAAAAAGCCTAGAAAACTGAATGAATGTGAACAACTTTTGCAAAAGCAATCAACAGAATCTCTTGAAGTAGAAAGGCCACAGAAGAGAGTGAAGAAAAACATCAAGTCTCATTCAATGCCTTCAACAGAAATATCGAAAATATGGAATCAATGGCAAGACAGTCAAGCGGGCGGTTCAACCACAAAACTAGTTAAAATATCAGAGAAGTTCAATGTGGATGATTTATTTACAGATGTGACTGAAGGAAAACTCAGTCGGCAAGGAAGTTTAAGAGGAATACCGCATAAGAAAGCAGTTCTAGAAGCCTTTAGATCTATGGAAAACATTACTGATACCAACATAAATTCTTACGAATTTGCAGAATCACAGTTGACAGATTTCGCTAAAGAGCATACAGTGAAGAATGCACAGACTTATCTCAGCGAGTATCCATATTTGCCAACAACTGATCCTTCGAAGTATCACTCAAGATTGGATATAAAAGCATCCGGCCTTATCTCATTAAAAGAGTTGAAGAAGACAAGACCACGAAGGAATAGTGTGCCTGACTTAAGATTAAATCCACAATTCACAGTAGACCTTTAGATTATGTAATTAAAGTTCCTTTTCGACTGTGAAAGTTAAAAGACAACGTAATCTTTTCTGTCGTTTTGAAATTGAGAGGAAAAATTATTGCCTTTTATCTTTCATAGTCGTTTGAGGGAAACATAGTCATAATCATAGTAATTACAGTATTTACTAGTACCTAAAACGTAGCTAATACTCAGTTTTATTGTAAGGATAAGTATTTTAAGTCAATAGTGTATCGAATGGGCTAGGTAGATGTGTTCTTTGAGTATTTTTTTCGTTGCTTCGTTTTAGTTTTTAGGGTTCCGAACCTAAAGTGTGCCAACGGAACCCTATTACTAAGCCTCCGCTGTTCGCCCGTCTGTCTGTCTTTCAGCGGGCTGTATCTAATGAAGCGTAATATGTAGAATTTCAGTATGTATTTGTATTGCCACTTTAATAATATATAATAAAATTAAAGGAGATCCCTATACTACGTGTACTAGTGTCCATAGACTAGTGTCTAATGTCTAAATAATTATGATTGAAATGCTAAACGACATTAATTTAGTACTATGTTGAATGAATTTGAAATATTTGGAAGTAATAAGAAACTGTTGTCATTTGATTCGCATGGTTTAATTCGCTATTGTATTTTAATTGCTAGTGTTGTACAATTTTGTACAGTTATTGAATCTAATTATAATGTTTAAGATTGTACTGTAATTATTTATTCTACATTAAATAAAATTCGTCTACTTTTGTCTTCTCCATTTTTTCCCCTTTCAATACTTACATATTTATACGAGTAGTCCTCCAGGGGTCGAAATTAGACCGTAATTCATTTAAAACTTAATGTATTTATATGGCATTATTATTAAAAAAATATTAACTTTATGCACTCTATCTTCAAATAAACTTTAACATTTTATACTACTCCGTCCACGTAATTCTCGTAAATAGGGGTACTTTTGCTTCACGATAGAGATAACTACATTATGTAGGTTACTATAACATACACAAATTAAAATACAAAAATGCCGTCTCAAACGTAATTTATTGATACAAAAATAATTACAAGTAATATTTACAATGTATTGAGCTATTATCCATAATGAGGGTCGAATTCATCCATAAAATTAAGGGATAAACTATAGTCTATTAGCGTTAAGAAAATAGTGACACATCGTTGTCACTCAGCTTAGCCACGCCCCTTGACCAATTAGATCATAATAAATTAGAAAGCCGTGTTCACATTGGCCAGTTGAAGTAAGCCCTTCAGACAGTACGTTCTAATTTACTATGCTCTAATTGGTCAAGGGACGTGGCTAAGCTGAGTGACAACAATATGTCACTATTTTGTTAACGCGGATAGACCATAGCTCAATATTTTACTGCATAGTTCGACATAATTTATTGAAAGAATCCATAGTATTTTAGTCTGAAATGAATATAGTGAAACACTATTAATACAAAAATTGGCTTTTCGTCTTCACTAATACAGAGAGATAGGAATTTCGACGCGCAAACTGTAACCATGAACTCCGCACATGATTCTAAACTGTAAAACATGTAACATAATGAATGCAAGACTTCATACACCCCAATTAGAGTATTGAGTTAAAAACATAATACAAAAAACTTTAGATAAGTGTATTGTAACTAACATTGCTTTGTGCATTTAAAATTGATTGTTATAGCCTTGAAATAAGATTGAATTTTCTTTGTCTCATTCGGCGGTAGCTATGATAAAATACATGATTTTTGAAAAAAAATACCCATATTAAAAGTTACTAAAATCGATGCAATAGTCAATAATTATGTTACATATTGAATAGCTTAGACATTTTACGTACGTTCTAAAAAAAACTGCCGCTTCATAGAAAAGTGAAATACATACGTGATCAAAATGTATGGAACAGTTCATTTCTTTTTTGCTAATCGTCGATAAATTTCAATTAAAAAAAAAACATAAACAGAATTCAGGTTCGGGTTCAGAATTTATTAAAAAAGGGGTTCAGAATATGTTCTGAATCCATGGTAACAGATTGCGCGTTAATTTCTCGGCCACTCCAGTATCTATTTATCAATTTTTCATTAATCATGCGTCTAACAAAAAATATCTTACAAAAATTAATACAATCTAAATGAACCCGTAACACTACTTAGCTCTAAAACTCATATTTTTCATTGAACTAAATTACATCTACATATCAAAAAATTCTAAAATTCAGGCTACATTTTGCGAATCAATTGAACCGCTGGTGACAAGTCCTCTACCTGTAGCGGGAAACACACACATAATGCAGCTGTGACGTAAAGTAAAAAGGGTCAAATTAAATTAGTTTTAGTTTCCCAAGCCAGCAATAAAGACTCAATAAATATTGTCTCACGGCGATTTATTTATGAAAACCGCATTAAAATCAGTTGCATAGTTTAAAAGATAAGCGTACAAACACGAACTGCGACTTTATTTTATACTACATAGAGATGAAAATTGTCAATTTTCTGTAATTAATAACTCCATAACTGCTTTCTATACAAATGTTATCTACGGCATAGCATGATCAACATTAATTCATAGTCACGGTACCTTTTACATAGAAATCAATTGGGCATAAATTTAGCGTACCTTAGTAACACATTTTAATCTACATTCCTATCTACCCACATTTTCTTTCTAATTATTGATTTACTTTATATGAATCTGTACGTAGGTAGAAGCATGGTCAGCCCGTCTCCATTGAAGCCAGGCTTTCAGTTGAGGGTCGTTTCTATCGCCTCTCGCCTCCAACTGTTGGTAGTAAGCTTCTCGAATGATCCGGAATGCGTCCACGCTTCTGTATGGCAGTTTGGTTATAGGATCTATGTAGCGAGCTGGCCTCCTGTGGAGAATATTTGAACGGTTAAAATAAGTTTACTCCACATAACATATCAGAACGCCTTGTTTCTCCAACGGGCTGGGAGGTACATACACATTTCACTAATTATGTTTAAGTGCTATACAGCGTTATTTGTAAAACACCGGTAACCTCTCAAGACTATGTTACTAACATAATAAGTAACAACTTTTGTTCTATGACTTTTAAAATTTCATCATATTTTATATCATCAGATTTACATACAAAAATAAAAATATTTAAATTGAACGCTCTAAATGGTACGAAGTCTATGGAAAGCAAAAGAAAGGGATACTACTTTAGAGAGGGGAGCGGGGTTACGGCGGTGGGGGCGCTTGCACTTGACCTATTTAGAGGCGGCCGACTTTTGTTTGAAAATCTGATAAACTGAAATATGATGAATTTTTAAAAGTCATAGAACAAAAGTTGTTGATTATGATGCTAGTAACATAGTCCTGAAAGGTTGCCGGTGTTTTACAAATAACCCTGTATAATAGGGAGCGAGGCTATTCCCATCAGCCGGGGACAAATCCAGACTCTGGCTGCGACATTCAAGTAAGAAAAACCCAATAAGGCTTAGTCTGCTAAGCCTTATTGGGTTTTTAGCTCTGGGTTTTTAGGCTCTGGCCTGGGAATGGAAGCTAGGACCTCATGCTCAGCAGTAGTGCTTGCGACTACTAGACCAACAAGGCAGTCAAAGTTTATTTGTTTTAGTTAACAAAATAATGAATAAAATAAATGACAAATTATGCCGTACGCAAAATACGCGCTCAGACGTGGAGTTGCGGACACCAGCCTGTTCTACCTATTACCTATGACAAATTATGAAATTAAAATTTTGAAAAAAGAAGTCAGAGTTCGGTCTCTTTTAAGTACACTGGTATGAACTGTTGAACCGCAGGGTAGTTACATAACATACTAACAGTAGGAATGGCATTTTGACAGTTCCACAACATTGATCACATAAATTTCTCGAACATATGAACCAATGGATTAGGGGACGTTCAAGTATTACGTAAGCACCATAGGGGGTGGTGGGGTCTTTCCTTTGCTTATTTTACATGGGGGTGGGGGGTCTAGATGATGATTACGTAAGCAGTAGTTATTTACTTTTTTACACATAATATTATGTCAACCCACACATTATCTAGATGTTTGAAAACGAAACGCATTTTCGGAGATTCCCACAAATAATGTATACGTTTAGGTATGTGCTCGCTTAGATCCGAGTAGGAGAATTTATCATCATCATCATTTCAGCCGAAAGACGTCCACTGCTGGACATAGGCCTCCCCCAAGCACCGCCGTCTGTTCTGTGCTTCTCGCATCCAACGTATTCCTGCGGCCTTCACCAGGTCATCGGTCCATCTTGTGGGAGACCTTGAAAGGCGTTCCAACGCTCCGTCTTCCAGTGCGCGGTCGCCACTCCAGAACCTTCCGGCCCCATCGGCCATCTGTTCTGCGAGCAATGTGCCCTGCCTACTGCCACTTAAGTTTGGCAATTCTTCGGGCTATGTCGGTTACCTTGGTTTTCCAACGGATCTCTTCATTTCTGATTCGATCACGTAGGGAAACTCCAAGCATAGCCCTCTCCGTTGCTCTTTGGGTGACTTTGAGCCTTATGAGGCTCATTGTGAGCGACTACGTCTCAGTGCCATATGTCATCACTGGCAACACACACTGGTCAAAGACTTATGTCTTGAGACACTGCGGTAAGTGGGACGAGAAGATATTACGTAACTTCCCCAACGCTGCCCAGCCGAGTGGGATTAGACAATTGAGCTCTTTCTCGAAGTTGGACCTACCTAACTGGACAGTTTGTCCTAGGTACACATATTCGTCCACAACTTCCGAGTGTAGCGCCTCCGATCTTCATTGGAGTGGGTATCACATGAGTATTGGACATGACCTTTGTCTTGTCCATGTTCATCCTAAGACCCACTCTTTCGGAAGCTCTACTGAGGTCATCAAGCAATGTACTGAGGTCCTCCATAGTCTCAGCCATTACTACTATATCGTCGGCAAATCGAAGGTGAGTGATGTACTCGCCATTGATGTTGATGCCAACCCCTTTCCAGTCCAGAACCTTGACGACATCCTCTAGTGCAGCGGTGAACAGTTTCGGAGAGATTACTGCGAGTAGAGAGAGTAGGGAAATTACCGCGGGCACTTGTCTAAAGGGCTTAAAACTGATTTGGCATATCTCACCCGCCGCCCATTTTGATATTTTTTTCGAAATCCAGTATAGCAAAAAAAAACTGTCTTCGAAAACTACGCTGATATACGTCACAAACTACGCTGACATACGTCTCAAAATTCGAAAGATCCCAAATAATATTTTAAAAAAAAATTGTTAAAAAAGAAACTAAAAAACACTTTCATAGAAAACCAACCAAAAAGTAGAAAATAATGGAAAAAAGCGTGGGGTGCTTGATATCAATCAAAAAATACCTCAAAAACACCCCACGCTTTTTTTCATCATTTTAATATTATTGTCGCTGTGCTCATATTGATGTTTACCTTTAAATATCTCGGTAACGTGACACGTTCTAGTACCTTACAACGACATTTTTTGGTCATCTATGTGTCCTCTACCCATAAATACCACTTTCATCCTGCGCCACGATTTCGAAAAAAAAATTAAAATAGCGGCGTCTTGATATGCCAGCTCCCATATAAAAAGGTGCGAACTCCTTTCCTCCGTCAATTTATTGTTTTTATTTCGATACCATTGATGATTTGACGTATTGTAAGCAAAGCAAAGCAAAATGTTTGTGTTACCGTTGATCCACTGTCGCCAAAGTTGAATTGTTTAATTAAGATGTCGTTTCTAATAGACAAATCCAAGTTATACCAAAAATGGATCGAAAGTTTTATAAATGCATATAAGAATGTTTGCGCTTACGCAAACATTCTTATATGCATTTATAAAACTTTGGGGGAGGGTTAGAGCTTTGCTTATTTTTGCTGACAAGGGGGGTGGGGGAGTAAATAATTGTAATAAATCTGCTTACGTACCTAATATTTGAACGGCCCCTTAGCAATATCCTTCAAAATGACTCAAAATGAATGAATGATGAATGACAGATTATGAGTGATAAAAATTGGCAGAAATTTATAATTAAAAAAAAAACATACACCGGGCGACAGGAACGCGCAAACTGAAACCATGAATTCAACACATGATTCTAAAACATCATAGCGTACAAATATAAGTAAGCAAAAAAAAAAAGTTGTTTCAGATAAAAGTGCAATACCTATGCGTTCAAAATGTATGGAAGAGCAAATTTTTTTTTTATAACCAAGAATTTCAAAGATATATTATTTTTAAACAATCGTTTCAACGCTGAGGTTTCAGAATGTACTGAATCCATCGTACAAGTTGTACAACGATGCCCCCACCACCATGTATAATAATCACATACTTGGTAACAGCACACAGCATTTGTCTCCGTTTCTTGACCCTTGACTTCGGGAAGCAAGACTTGAATGCTTTGTCCTTTATGTCATTTTCAAACGACAGCAGAGTTCGCTCATGGTATCTGATGTTTTCCTTTTTCTTAGTGGGCTTCTCTTCCTTACTGAAATTAAAGAGAAAAGAAAATTATAAGCAACAAATATTGATAAATTAATTAAACCTATGCTAAAAGATGCAACCAAATACATGGAAAGATTCTACAGAAATATTAAAAGAATCATCGCAAGTCAGTAGGCAAATTTCGGATTTAAATGAGAAGTGATTAAAATCGAGTTGCAATCGTCGCCGAAGTGAGACTGCGACTAGATTTTAACCTTTTGGTATATTGTGTACTAAAATTTTCATGAGCCTATGTACATTTAGTATGTGAAATAAAAATACAACACTCATTCGTTTCTGAAAAAATCGCAAACTTAAAGCCATACGAATCGAATAAAGAACCTCTTTTTTTATAAATCGGTAAAAAAATTAACATGATCAAAACTCGAACATTAATAAACAAAACAATGCTTTTCTCAATTTCACCGACAAAAATAAAAGTCACGTCGTTATCCCAAGCATTAGTGAGTGATGAGGAAGAATTGGGTCGATTTTGTGAAGAATACTGCTTATATTAAAGTACCTATAATGTATATATGTTAATAAATTAAATCTTACCTACCTTTACACAATATGAACATTAAAATTTTTGAGAAATTGTCTTTCATACAAAGAGCATGGGGTGGGCCAATTTTTTGCAAGAAAGTTTATCCTTTAATGGATATTGGCGGTAGAAATAAAGATACTTACGCTACATTTTCAATAGGTGCCTCTTCATCAGGTCCTATAAAGTCGACATTCATCTTAGTTTCAGATTCCACCTTCTCAGTTTCGTCAGGACTCTCAACCTTCATGTCTGGCATATCTACGTCACCTGGTGTTAGTAAAGCTAAAATAAAGGAATTTCAATGAACCAATAAAACTTAACTCAAATTACTTTGGCATAAGGTTGAAAATAATACAGCAAACTCACATAATAATAATATTGTCTACCATACAGTCTACTTATCATATTACTCCCCCCACACTTAACGTCACTGCTGGACATTTGGCATAGGCCTGTGCCATCATTTCTATCTGGCTAGGCCAAGGAAAACAAATTTTAAATAATAATAATATCTTAGGACAACCAACACACCGTTATCTGATCCCAAACCAGACAGAGCCTGTACTATGGCAACCAGACAACTGATAAATATACTTATACATTTCTAAATACGAACATATTGTAGATAAATTACACCCAGACACAGAACAAATAGTTGTGCTCATCACACAAAGATTTGTCCTGGGTGGGAATCGAACCCACGACCTCTGTCGTAGCAGTCAGGATCACTAACCACTAGACTAACAGGTCAGTCACACTGCCAGCAGTGGTTCTCTTCTGAATACTTCTCTGTTATCATATTTTTTTGTGTGTTTGCTCCTATAATTTGAAAACTACATAGCTTATGTCTTTTATCTCCTACTATTGTATAGAATCAAGTTTAATTATACAGACAGCTGTGCTGCTGGGGAGTTTATTGCGCCACTTCTTCTTCCCAGCTAAAGCACTAGGAAGTGGTGAAGGGCAAGCGTGCTAGGGGACTGTCTTATGTAATTTTAACGATCGAAAATTGCTGATCCTCAGCCCAATTTGAATAAATGAATTTTGATTTTGATATTGAATAGTAAATGGTTATTAAGTTTCATATGTTAGCCATACCCTCTTCATTTTTGATCAAATCACTCAAGTTGAGGTCTTCCAATAGACTGGACCTTTCTTCAGCTGGCGAAATTTCTTCAATAATGGGAACAGCAAATGAGTGGTACCTGAAAATATGTAAGTCTTAAAATTGTGTGTTTTGTATGACTTCCAAAAGAACTAAATAAGTAGAGAAAAATAAAAATAATTTTCCCAAGAAAAAAAAACAATTTTCCTCAAAAAAACCACAACAAAGTGAAAAATAATTTTAATTTCGGAAGTTAGTAGCAATAACCATAAATTCAAAGAAAATAAACTTATTTTTCACTATGCAGTGTTTTATTTGGATGATGGTAGGTACTTTTACTGTCATAAAGTTTTACTTGACAATATCTTTAAATTATGCTCAATGTTTGTGTTTAACTATTTTGTTTGTAAAGCTGATATTTCTTACCGTATCACAGGACCTGTTATGGTTTTCTTTGTAGGTCTTATCTTTTTCCTTTCCAATTCAATTTGTTCAAATCTCTCTGAAAAAAATCAAATTTATTTATCAATCAAAATATGTGGAATTAAGGTTTTCAAGAAACATACGGAAGCAAAAATTCGTTATGGCTCCATCAGCAAATCTTGGTATAGCAATTTTAAATGTACAAATTATACATACCTAAGCTTTTAAGATTTTCTTTTTCTGTAATTAGTGCTTCCTCTAACAATTCCTCCTGTGTCAGCACTCTGTCTTCAACTTTCTTTGGTTTCTTTTTCTTCAGTGCTGACCTGATCTTAATTCTTTGTTGCGTTTCTGCTGACTTCACTGCTGTACTCTGCCTAATTGATTTACGCTCTGAAATCAGACGTCAGGTTATGGAGCATCTTTTTATTTTTTATTAAAATGTATGCGGTCGAGGGACCCTTGTCATGAATGAAGTTCATTACACAATACTCAGGCGCACACACATTCGAGAGAAAGACAAACAGACAGAACAAAGATAGAAAGTCGCATGGCAAGGGCATATCGATTTTTCTTATGTGACGATTTCTATCAGTCCACTCCTACCACAATCCGTGTGAAGGAACTTTCATTATCAGTCTCTAATGTTCCCACTGCTGGGACACAGGCCTCCGCTCGGTGAGAGGGAGTGGGCGAAAACCCACCACGCGGGCTCAGAGCGGGTTTGGAGATGTCACATGTCTTCGAATTTTTGGTTCTAAGACATGCCGATTTCCTCACGATGTTATCCTTCACCATTTTGAGAGCAGTGGTGATTAAATAATTTACACAAAGTAAAGCGCCTGCTAGGGTTTGAACTCACGACCTAATTACTACTCGTAAGTCTCGGCCGTTACCACTGGGCCACCATGCTCATCAAGGAATTCAAAGAACTTTCATACCGCATTAAATGTAAATACTTTACAAAATATAATGAGTTAGAAGATTTAGGAAACTCATGACTAATGCAAAAAAATATACACCATTATGATGATAAATGATAAATGATAAATGATTTTATTTCTGTAAGTAGGTTTGTACAAACACTTTTACATGTCAATTATATTTTTTTTAACTAGATGAGTTCGGCGTTTCCTAACTGACTACTCTGAGAAGAAAGGCCGAAACAAACTCAGAGGTCACAGTCTCTTTTAAAGTCGAGACATAATCTTGTTCACATCATGTGAAGATCATGTAGATTGGTGACTGAAATGGTCTTTTGAAGAAAGAACCACACAGATTGAGTGGACCTGTCCAGTCAGTGCAAGCATTTGTCACTAATCGTTTAGCTCAACTCGGAAGATAAGGAGCCCAACGCTTTGACGAACAGTACCAAAGAAAGGACATTTGGGTAGGCCACATAAATTACTCAAGCTGCCAGATCATAATTACTAAGAACGAAAGAAAACAAAATTAAAAAAAGACCCACATAGTCTTCACATTCACAATAATTAAAAAATACGATACTTTACAAAGTAAATATTCATGTCATTCTATATATAAAAAATTATCAATGTCAATGTGTATATAAAAAAAAAGAAACGGATATAATTTTGTTGGTCAGATCATTTGATGATCATGTAGATCGGTGTCTGAAATGGTCTTTTGAAGAAAGAACCACACAGATTGAGTGGACCTGTCCAGTCAGTGCAAGCATTTGTCACTAATCGTTTAGCTCAACTCGGAAAATAAGGAGCCCAACGCTTTGACGAACAGTACCAAAGAAAGGACATTTGGGTAGGCCACATAAATTACTCAAACTGCCAGATCGTGATTACTGAGAACGAAAGAAAAAAATAAAATAAAAAAAAGACCCACATAGTCTTCACATCCACAATAATTAAAACAATACGATACTTTACAAAGTAAATAATCATGTCATTGTATATATAAAAATTATCAATGTCAATGTGTATATAAAAAAAAAGAAACGGATATAATTTTGTTGGTCAGATCATTTGATGACCAAGATCGGTGTCTGAAATGGTCTTTTGATGAAAGAACCACACAGATATTGCCACTAACTACTCAAACTGCCAGACCATAGTCAAAAGTGAAACAGTGACCCACATAGTCCTCAAATTCTCAATAATCAAAGTAATATTCATAAAATTAATATTCATGTCATGTGAAATAATAAAAAATAAATAAAAATAAGAGTAAAAAATAGCAAAATAATAATAATAAAACAACAGTCAGTGTAGATTTATTGGAGCAGTTCAATCCCAGGCCGTTTTATCCTCAATATAGTCTTTAACAGTATAATAGGCTTTCTGACATAATTTACGCTTTATAAAAGATTTGAATTTATTTAGGCTTAGTTCTTGAATGAGGCTAGGAAGTTTATTATAAAAACGAATACATTGGCATCTAAACGAGCCACCTATTTTCTTGAGCCTGGTCTTAGGAACAACAAATTTTTGTTTGTTTCTAGTATTGACATTATGGATATCACTGTATCTTTTAAAGAGATTAATATTTTTATGTGCATACAGCAGATTTTCATAAATGTACTGAGAAGGCACAGTCATTATATTAATCTCTTTATATTTGTCTCTGAGGGAGTATCTGGGACTTAATTTATAAATCGAACGAATTGCCCTTTTTTGTAAAACAAAAATTGTCTGAATATCGGCGGCATTTCCCCACAGCAGAATACCGTACGACATCACGCTATGAAAATAACTAAAGTAAACTAAACGGGCTGTCTCTAAATCAGTTAAATCACGAATTTTTCTAACAGCGTATGCTGCAGAGCTAAGTTTTTTTGACAATTTATCTATATGGGGGCCCCATTGAAGCTTGGCATCCAGAGTTATGCCTAAGAATACTGTGGTATCTTCGGGTTTCAACACTTCACCCTTTATGAGGACACTAGTTTCTACTTGTCTAACATGAGGTATCGTAAACTTAATACATTTGGTTTTTTTCTCGTTAAGAAGTAGGTTATTAACATTAAACCAGTTAACTACATTAGCAAGGGCTCTATTTACATTGTCAGTAACCAACTGCTGACGTTTGAGTTTGAATAAAAGTGAAGTGTCGTCTGCAAACAACACTATATCATGTTTATCCTTTATGAGGTAAGGCAAGTCATTTATATAAATAAGAAATAAAAATGGGCCTAAAATTGAGCCCTGAGGGACCCCCATTCTAACTTTAGATCCAGGTGATCTTTTTCCGTTGACGTCAACTCTCTGAATCCTATCACTTAGGTATGAAGTAAGAAGATCCAGAGAGGCGTTCCGGATTCCGTAGTGGTGAAGTTTCCTGATCAAGGTTTCATGAAGAACACAATCGAATGCCTTGGACAAATCGCAAAAAATACCCAAAGCATCGCATTTGTCCTCCCACGCATTATATATATGACCTAAAAGTTCAACTCCGGCATCGGTAGTTGAACGACCCTTTGTGAAACCAAACTGTTTGTTGTGTAATAAGTTATGTTTATTAAAAAATCGTTGCAATTGATTTAGAATAAGTTTTTCAAAAATTTTACTGAAGGTAGGTAGCACTGAAATTGGTCTATAGTTAGTAGGGTCTGATGTGCTACCCGATTTAAACAACGGTATTATTTTACTGTTTTTCATAAGATCAGGAAACTCGCCACGGTCAATACAATTATTAAAAATAACAGCTAAAGTTGGTGCTACAATGTTTATGATCGACTTAGCAGTATCCACAGAATTACCCCATAAATCGGCGGTCTTTTTTACATTCAAAGAGTGAAAAGTTTTAACGATATCGTTACAAGTTACATATTGGAAATGAAATTCACTATCACAAACAGTAACGTTTTCTTTAAGTAGAGACTCTGCAGCAGTGGGTGATGAGTTCAAAGATTTGGTAGTAGATACTGGAATCTCTGCAAAGAAATTTTCAAAGGCCGCGGCGACTTGAGAATCTGATTTAATTATATTATCCTCAATAGCTAGACTGTAGTCACTACTTCGGTTGCATGGCCTTCCTGTTTCGCTATTAATGATAGTCCAAGTCGTTTTAATTACATTACTGCTATTTTTAATTTTTAAACTCAAATAACGTGACTTGGCTATGCTACAAACTTTTTTAAATAATTTAGAATAATTTTTGACATACAAATTAAATTCAGCAGTGTTTATACAAGTCCGTTCATCATATAATTCATAAAGTCGTTTTCTACTTTTATGTATACCAGTGGTGGCCCAATCACTAAAAGAAGCGTTAATACTAACCGAAAAAGTCTTTGGAATAAATATGTTATCAAATTGTGTGCAATACATTTTAAAAAAATCATTATATTGTCCATTAAGGTCATCATTTGGCAACACAAGTGGTAGATTATTCGAAAGTTTAGTTCTAAACATTTCCAAGCGATTAACAGTTTTTGGGTTAACAGTGATATCTTTTTTAGTTTTTTTTATGTTTACATTTGGAATAGTGATCAATTGACCACAATGATCTGAGTCTAATAAATTAATCATTTCTTTATGGATTGCTTTAACATCTGTATAAATGTTATCTAAGCATGTGGCACTAGTGGGAGTTATTCTAGTTGGCTCTAAGAATTGGTTGGCAAGATTGTATGACTGAAACAAACTTATAATTTTAGTACTTAACCCAGAAGTTTCTAACAAGTTAACATTAAAATCACCGCAAGTGATGATAAACTTATTAGAATTAGAAATTTTGTGCAACACTTCATCCATTACCTTTTCAAAACAATCATACAATCCTGAAGGAGGTCTGTACACACTTAATACAATGAACTGCTCCAATTCAATACAGGCTATTTCAATTGTCCGCTCGACAGAGAGGCTCACAATATCCTTACGGTCTTTAAATTTGAGCTGGTTATTTACTAAAATTAGTGAGCCACCATGTATAGCTTTTTCTCTGCTGAACGAACTACCAACCTGGTGGTTACTAAAATTGAATATGAACTGGTGGCTTTTAAGCCAATGTTCTGTTATACAAAGAATATCTATATTGTTACAGTTCAGGAAAAATTCTACTTCTAAATCTTTGTTCAAAAACCCTTGAACATTTTGATGCACCAGGTTGATACGATTTAATTCTTTTACACTTACATTTGATTTCTTATTTGCCATACTAACATTGTTGCTAGAGGTTGCCTCTATTGTCTTAATTTCTAATTTAAATGGAAATCAATATCTACAAGTGCTGTCAAATTATTGGCAGTACAGTTTAAAATGTCATTGCATTGCTCAAAAGAAGCAAGTTGTTTAGCCAAATTCTTGGCTGTAATAGAAAAAAAGTATGCTAGCGATGCTGCTATCTGTCTTCTATGATAGTTTGAGAGATAGTACATAGCATTATTATGCCTATCTTTTGTTAAATATAAATTATTACTAACATAATTGCTGGTATCCAATAAGTGAAATAAATTATTATGAAATGTCAAATTATGCAATGTCATATTAATTTCAAATCTTAACCTATTTTCTTCCTGTGGCAAACTGTTACTGTAAGGGAATGTAAACAATACAATTTTTCTCAACTTAAGATTACACAATGTTCCATAATATTGTAGCAATTCTCCTTTCTCCAAATTTCCCCTATTACCCATAAATATTATTAATGTGGTGTCCTGGTGAAAATTACATTTAATAATTTCTTTCATAATATGAAATAGTGAACAACCAGGCATGCAATTATTTATTATGGAGTGCCCCGGATATTCATCTGCCAATAAGTAACATAACTCCTTTCCAATCTCATCACAAAATAATACTATATCATTTTTTACAATTTGTTCACATGGTTTAATGGGACAACTAATAGTAGGAGATGTTAAATCAACACAGAGGTGTGGTAAGGTGGTATTGCATGTTGTCAATGAATGTTCCGGTGTAGGTACATTGGATGGTGTTTGACACTGCTCACAGTTGTTTTGTTTTGAGTTTACCAGCACATTCATTGCCAACACATATTCCCTCATGAGGTCTTCTGAGGTATTATATTTAATGGTCATTGAACTAAGTTTCTCCTGTAAATAGTCTAGTTCAGATTGCAAGAATTCTGTGTCAATTTTGTACTTCCTAGTACTTTGTTCCAAATTATAAGAATACATATCCAATTGTTTTAGTAAATTTAGCCTTTCTCTATTAAGTTTAACATTTTTAATAAAGAACTTATGTTTTTTAACCAGCTTTTTTGTTTTAACAATGTATTTATTGATTTTTATGTATTTTTTAAGTTTAGTAAGCGGATGATAAGGTAAGTTTCGGAATCAGAAGTCAGAAACCGAGTGCGAGGGCCTAGCCTTAGAATGATTAATTGATTCATCATAAACATGTTTGTATGTACTATGTTTTTTTTTTTATTGTGGGTGGGAAACTGTCAAATGACTTCTCCCACTCTAGGGTGGAGCGGAAGGGCGTGTCAGACTTTTACTGACTAAAACCCACCCGTGTTCCTTTACTTGCCCATATGCCAGGGCCACGGTATATCTTTCGAACAAATCTCGCGACCCTGGCAGTATGTACCATGATGCACTTAATTATTCTACGACGAAAACTTACCTTATCATCATATTGGTATTTTTATTTATATAATTATATTAAAACAACTAGCCGGTGCCCGCAACATCATTCGCGTGACACGAATACCTTGCAATTTTCTATTTCTAAATTGAAAATAGGCTAACTCCTATTAACATCAGTTATCTGCCAGTGAATGTCCCATCAAATCGTTCAAGTCGTTTCCGAGATTAGCCAGAACAAATAGACACAGACAGACAACCAAAAATGGTTAAAATTCATTTTGCATCTAGTAAACAGCTGTTATTTTGACATTACAAACAAATACTCCAATTTTATTCATTTGTATGTATACATCGATGTAACCTACCTATAGATGAGTCAAGCTGTGCTCTTTCACCCTTTTCAAGCTTTTCAATCTTCTCCAGTTTAGGCTTTGTCTCTTTTAGTTCCTTTGGTTTTCTATCATTCACTTTTTTCACCTTATCCCCCAAAGACGGACCTGGTGCAGGACCTCCCGGTCTTTTCTTTCGGTTAGGATCCTGAAACATTGCATAGGTTGAATATGAGTTTAATATCAATCTATTAATAAAATTAAAGAATTTGTGTGTATGTTTGAATGTGCTAATCTCTGAAACATAGTCACATTTAAAAATATTATTGCATTTCATAGCCCAAATGTTGAGGAAAGTTACTGTTTATTGGCTATTTAACATCAACCTAGGAACTATATGAACCAAGCAAAAAGAAAAAAAGGCAGAACAAACACTAAACGAAAATGAAGTATTCTGCCCATGAGCGATAAGATGCATGGTGGCAGGTTTTTCACACGGACGAGATTTTCATAAATTTCTCCATAGTAACACAGTCTGGATTTGTGGCCAGTAGATAGCAAAAAGCTCACCCACCATCACATAGGACTTAAACATCACTGCCAAAATGTGTGTACTGTACAGAATTTTTAGCAGCACCTTCGATCCAAAATGTACTAGATGCCCGATGAGCGCTTCAAAAACGGCCCGAAAAATAAGAGCACAAATATTTTTGTGCTCTTATTTGAAATTAGTTTGGTCCAATGATATCCAACGATAAGATGTCCTAAATGCCGCAGCACGCGTTCAAAAATTATGTAAATAACCACTGTAGCACCAAGTTTTTGGAAGGAATATCTTTTTTTCCGTAAGTTTAAATCTTTAAGTGTTTTTCATAAAATAAAAACAATCAAATAGTAAATATAAATCATTTAGCAAATACATATTATGATTGTTTGACCAATGTTTGTGACAACGCACCAACTATTGTAACAAACATTGTCAGTTCTGGAACAGAGAATGCATAAAGTAGTATTGTAATTTTATATTTTATTTTTGTTTGTAGATTTCCTAGCGAGCCATTTCACTGTACAGAATGGGTATCTATTGTAGCGAAAGAAAGAGGAGAAGAAATATACAAGCCTTATAAAAATTCATATTTGAACTTTAATTTAAATGAAAAAATAATTTGCTTTAATACAAATTTAACTTCTAAATACTGGTACATAATAGTAGATGCACCCAGTTTTTATACGGGTGGATCACATTGATTTAACCCGCACTAAATTAAATAAAATAACTATTGTACTATTTTAGTCCTACTACTTTTTTAAATCGATTAAAAATGTTTGCCATCATCAAAACGTACCTTCACCTAAAAAATTATATTCTGCAACTCTACGTCTTTCCATACGTACTGTGTTCTGAACATTGAAATGTAATACCATTATTATTATATATATTAACATATCTCGGGACCCTAGGGTCCCGGTCTTTTGGAAGGCGTACGAGGGGCCGAAGCCAACTCGCAGAGGCCCCTTAGAAAACTTAGATGAAGTGAGGCACTAACCGGCGGTTATCCCTGTATACACTGTGCAAGTGCACCCAAGGACAACCTCCGGTTGGTGTTGGACTATTGCAAGATATGGAAACTAAGAAGTTGGACTATGTATTTGGATGGCTAAAATGGACTGGTTACCAAGAACTATAGAAGGCCTATGGCCCCTGCCGCATCAATGTTTTTTAAATACACGGATTAAATGGCAGGGGGTGACTTGCACACTCAATAATGGGCCCCCGGAAACCGTCGCTCGCACATAGTGACGCAGCGACAAGGGGCAACACTTCCTGAGGTGCTTGAGAAGTGGAGAGGTATTCCACGGCTTTCAGAACAATCCCAGAGCCCGGAAGATGGTCATGTCCCTACAAGCACTTACTGGAATACTTCCTTTCCCCGAGCACGTTTGCTCTTGCGAATCCAAGAATGAGGTGGGAGCTCTGAACCTCGTCAGTGTTCACTCCAGCCGGCCAATAAAGGCAAGCCAGAGATGAGGAACAAGAATTCTCCCAGGAGATAGGGTCCGTGGGGTCGCTACTGCCCAACAGCACGCCACATGCTGCCCTGCGGGTTTATTATTATTATTATTTTATATATGTTAACATAATCTCGGAATTCTGGGATCCCGGTCTTTTGGAAGGCGTACGAGGGGCCGAAGCCAACTCGCAGAGGCCCCTTAGACAATTTAGATGGAGTGAGGCACCAACCAACGATTATCCCTGTATACACTGTGCAAGTGCATCCAAGGACAACCTCCGTTTGGTGTTGGACTATTGCAGGATATGGAAACTAAGATGTTGGTCTATGTATATGGATGGCTAAAATGGACTGGTTACCAAGAACTATGGAAGGCCTATGGCCCCTGCCGCATCAATGTTTTCTAAATACACGGATTAAATGGCAGGGGGTGACTTGCACACTCAATAATGGGCCCCCGGAAACCGCCGCTGGCACATAGTGACGCAGCAACAAGGGGGCAACACTTCCTGAGGTGCTTGAGAAGTGGAGAGGTATTCCACGGCTTTCAGAACTATCCCAGAGCCCGGAAGATGGTCAAGTCCCTACGAGCACTTACTGGAATACTTCCTTTCCCCGAGCACGTTTGCTCTTGCGAATCTCCACTCAAGCCAGCCAATAAAGGCAAGAATGAGGTGGGAGCTCTGAACCTCTTGAGTGTTCACTCCAGCCGGCCAATAAAGGCAAGCCAGAGATGAGGAACAAGAATTCTCCCGGGAGATAGGGTCCGTGGGGTCGCTACTGCCCAACAGCACGCCACATGCTGCCCTGCGGGTAGCACGCCACATGCTGCCCTGCGGGTTTATTATTATTATTATTACATTGTTTTTAACCTTATTGCTTAGACTTTAAGTTTCAGTTAAGAATAAATAATTTTGTACTTATATCAAAATGACTTTTGATTTTAAGGGACCTTTTAAATTTATTGCTCTTTACCTTTCTCCGATGACAAAAGGACTTAAATATGAATATTTTGCAATCGTAATTATGCTTTATGTTTGAGTGTTAAGGATTGTAATAAACTGAAGTTGTTATTATTATGAAACGTTTTTCTATATTTCGTAGTAAGAAATATAAATGTGTAAGTGTGTGCAAACGTGGCCACTTGAGCGCCTTATTTTTGTTCCTGATCCTTTATCTAGTGCTATTATTGATCGAAGAGCAGCACCATATCTTTAGGCAGTACTATTACTACTGAAAATTCTTAATAATTATATTAAGATGTTTTTTTTACGTGTAACAGTCATCATGCCTGTAATCCTCAACAGGTCCAACAGAGAAGTACCTACAGTACACACACAACTCACCTTATAAACTTTAGTACCCGTTGCCCTTTTCTGTTTCTCTTCACCGTCATCATCAGACTTTGGTTCATCATTCTCATCAATACTAAAATCTGAATCCACTTCGTCATCTATTTCCTTTTCTTGCCTATAAATAAGTACAGTAAAAAATTTGTTACTTCTGAAGCAAATGTGCCAAACTGCTGTGTTAAACTGGTTTTGATGCAACAAAGTTTACTTTGTTTTTTTTTTTGCTATAAATAAGCTACTGTAGTCATTCTTACACAACAGGAAGCAGTGTTTAACCGAACAAAACAAGCAGTGTAATATTCACGCAGAATATTCCATTAATTTGTTTTGTTTAGCATGGTTGTTGAGCGCTATAAGGTATTGTTGTTAATGTTTACTACATCGAAACACTGTTGTTTACTAATCATTCTCCGTCCCAGGGTATAGTAAAAGAGATTTAGGGATAACGGAATTATATTGGTAGCGGTTTAATCTGTTTGAACTGTTTTCTTAGTGTATCAACCAAACCAGAGAAGCAAACATAGTACCTATTGTTCATTTACGAGCTAGGAAAATAAAGTGTATGTTAAGTATTGCACAAGGGCTGCTATAGGGAAATATGATTTAAAGTAACATACTTATAATCGATGTCTTCCTCAGTTTCTTGGAAACCTCCGTAAGTTGTTGTGTAAAATTCATCCTCTTCTTCTTCATCAAGCACTTTTGCGAGAAGGTTACCTGCATTAGAACGACGTTCCCTTTTATCCATTTTGCTCTCTCAGTATTCACAATTTTATTTTAGGAAATCTAAATAATTTTACAAGATAAAAATAAATATTTTCTCGCACACAAGCTAAGCCAGCCACTACCACAGATAGAAAATGCATTTGTCAGTGTCAACCAACTGTCAATCTATAGTCTGTGAGAGGTGAGAATAGTGATTTACTGTATTTTAGTCGAATTATATCGTTTAATAATTTTTTTTGGAGTTTACTTCTTATGAATCGATTTATACTTATGGGGTATACAAAATTATGGGGAGTAAAATCAAACTTACTTCGTTACGTTACGTTACGTTATGCGTAATGTTATGATTTTTTCTCGAGATGCGGTAAAGGGTTAAGTAAAAGTTTAGAGGATAAAAATATCTACACTGGTACCGATTCCCTTGTTCACAAACTAAACTAAATTTAAGTTCAGTGCATCTTTTTCTTTGTATTTCATTAAGAAGAGGACAAAAGAAATGGACATGACCAGTGGGCTTAAGGGTGCCTGCCTAGGTGTAGAAATCAATGTGCAGCAAATATTGTTTTATTTTTGCAATCGTTGTAGTCTGTAGTTTACAGACAAAAAATTTTCACGGGTCTAAAAGGTAAGCAAAATGAGAAAAAAAATAGAAAAGTTTTCGATAAATCATTCTGTTTTTCGATATGAGATGACGGTAGGCGTTGTGGTTATGAAGTCTAAGAATGATTTTCTATTATTTGAGACGCCATCGAGTCACTATTGTTTTTTTTATATCATCCAGGGGCCCAGGATCCGTATACTCATTTGAGCATACTACACAATCTGCAATCAAACATCTGGTCAGTGGGTCGTCTTACCTAATAATTATCATGGGAAATAAGGGGTAGTAATGGGCTGCCTGCAGAAATCACATAGAAACGCAGTCCTCTGACTGAGAGGGTGTGGAACCCACGACCATCCATTATATGGCCTAGCAATCTCTCATTGGCAGCCTATTCGGTATTCAATAAGTTAAAACAGGGTGAAAAATATACGCATCTTATCGGGTTTTTAAGAAGTCAGTCCGTATAGAACAGTAATGGTCGTTAAAACAGAATGCAATAATTATATAATTAACTATATAATAATTAACGCACAGATACAACAAACGCGTAAACATAACGTGGGCCGGGAACTGCAATGAATCGTCAAGATCGCATGAGCAACTAGGGATGGTGAATGGCGATCTGGGATCAATAAATCGATTATTAGTGGCTTCTCAAACCTAATACGCTAACATCGAAATCAGTTGTTTATATTGAACTAGCTTTTGCCAGGGGCTTCGCCCGCGTGGAGGTCGGAAATTATCCCGCGGGAACATACTACCGGGATAAAAAGTAGCCTATGTCCTTTCTCAGGCTCTAAACTATCTGTATACCAAATTTTATTTAAATCGGTTCAGTAGTTTTAGCAGGAAAGCGAGACAGACAGACAGACAGACAGACTGACAGACAGACAGACAGACAGAGTTACTTCTACATTTATAATAGTATATAGTATATATAGTATGGAAGTATGGATAACAGTGCTGTAGCAGCAATGGTGGAGACAGTGGTAACGCTCTCGAGTTGTAGGTCGTAGGCTCGAACCCAGGCAAACGCTTTAGTTTGTGTAAATTATTTCATCACCACAACAAATATACCGTGTGGAAACCGGTATATCCTAAAACCAAAAATCGAAGACATATGACTTTCATATAATTCAAACCGCACTGCACCCTCGTGGTGGTTTACGGCCCATTCCCTCAGCCTTAGCCTGTGTTCTAGCTGGGGGAACAGTAGGCTTTCTATGATTATTGTCATGATTATGATGAACGAGTCAACTGTACAACTATGTATATTTATCAATCAATTATCTTACTTCAGAAACAGAACTGATAATAGGCACTAAAACAAAAAAAAGGCATACTACTAAAAGTGAAAACCTCACTTTTACATAACTGCAAATAAATCGATACTTATTATTAATTTAACCGCTAAGTCCCTGAGATACCACATTTGGTATATATACAATCGTTTTTTAATTGTGTCTGTAATTACGGTAATTGACTGGTTAACACTGTTAAAAACGGTAAAACTAAATATCAATTTAGTAAACGATCTATTTAAATTCTGATTTTAGTCAAAAGATTTTTCATGCTTCGAATAATCGATTTTGTGACAAAAAGATTGCTGCCTCTTTGCTTCTTACACGGGTGTCCGCCACTAGATCCAATCTCATATCAGATGGACTTTCAAAGATATTTCTTTTACAATGCATCTGACATAAAATATTATTACACTCCTTTACACGCAGTGATTGTCTAAAAAAGATTGTGTTCGATCTTTGAATTACACACATGTGTCTATAAAATCCTAACCTTAGGTATAGGCATGTGAAATAAAATTAATTATATACAAAACATATGTATTCCTAGGCAATAAAATTCACGTGATCGACAAAATAAATAGTTCTTAATTTATTGTTCCATAATTTAAGTAGGTTGCTATGGTAACGAGATGATTAAAGCTACAACGGAACGTCAAAATCAGGAAATGCATTTATGAGAATAGCAGAAGCAATTAACATACTGTTTATTCAGGCATTTTATCCTTGCCTTAAGCCGGATTAATATAACCATGATAAATAAAACCTCATTTTTTAAATTTTACTGTAAAAATTGTAATCCTGCACAAGTCCCCATAGTCAAAGGCAGTTTCTGGTCATGTCCTTTTAGTTTAGTCCCGTCAAATTAATCAGCGCCTGTCACTAGGTACTCCATACAAGTTTAGACGTGATTAAAAACTTGCCTACTAAAATTACGTCAATTTACGTCAAGCGCTGATTAATTTGACAGGACTAAACTAAAATTTATCTTCTGTCCTTTCCATATTGAAATAGAAAGAAAAAGATGCACTGAACTTAAATTTAGTTTAGTTTATGAATAAGGGAATCGGCACCACTGTCTAGACTGGACAAACTTTGTACACTAATTAACAGACTAACAAACAATTAAAATATATGAGCACTAGTCCACTATTAGTCCCCACGCCCGCGCCCCGAGGGTCTTAACTCTACCATGTTTTTCGTTATGCGAGCCATTAATAGTAGTATAATAAATGGCGGTTCATATATTCAAATCTGACAGAGAAATAAACAAGAACTGGGGGCGCATTTAAAGAAATTCGTTGAAATTCGATAAATTAGATTCAGTGTAGTGTAGTTATGTTACACTAGCTTCTGCCCGCGACTTCGTCCGCGTTAAATTTCTTGTTCCCCCGAGGTCCCGTCCGTCGCGTCGAATCGCCTACCCATGCAATTTTCTCCGTTTTTGCAACATTTTTCATTTCTGCTCCGCTCCTCTTCGTTGTAGCGTAATGTTATATAACCTATAGCCTTCCTCGATAAATAGGCTACCCAACACATAAATAATTTTTCAATTCGGACCAGTAGTTCCTGCGCGTTCAATCAAACAAACAAACATACAAACAAACTCTTCCTTTACGTATAAATAATTCAAGAACAATAAGGAGGACACAGATTATTTTTTTGGGGCGCCATGTATGGCGGCTGTGCCACCATCAGAGATTTAAATTTTGATAACACAAAAAAATTGTTGCTTGGTTGAAATTAGTCGCCAAATATCAGGTCGGTCACTAGTTCATATGTTATAAGGGTTTATTGGTGGCCGGTCTGGAGAGAGCTTACCCAACCTTGGCCCATTTTAATCTCAAAAATTAGGGCACCTAGCGAAGATCTGTTTTCTCCCATAGTCGCCAAAATTCAAAGTCACTGGTTCAAAAGTTATAAGCGTTTCTAGGTGGCTGATCTGGAGAGAATGTCCCCAGCTTGGCCAGATTTCTCAAAAACTAGGGAACAACTTCCGGAAAAATAGCGGAGATTCTTCCTTTAGTCGCTAATCAGTCCCCAAGTCACAGATTTAGTCGGATGTCAGTTTAGAATATAAAATGAGTTCACTTTTCAAGGTGTAGTCCAAGAGCTAGATCGAAGAGTTTACGAAGGAAGGAGGAATTCCGTCATACATGATTTTTGCGTTACTTTAACCGTTTACGCAGCACACGCAACGGAAGCTCTCAAATGGAAAAAAAAATCACCGCAATTAGCAACATTTTTTATTGACGCTCGGCTCCTATTGGTCAAAGCGTGATATTGTATAGTTTTCAGGCTTCCTCGATAACTGGACTACCCAACACTAAGACTGTTTTCATTGTAAACTAGTAGTTCCCGAGATTAGCGCATTCAACCAAACGCTTCGGCTTTATAATACTACATAGTATAGACTACTGAGACGTTGCACTTGCACACCTCTTCCCAGCTACAGTACTAGGAGGTCGTGACCGGCAAGCCTTTTCGGGTCACTTTTGGCGTATTGTCGTGCTGATTATTTAACAGCCTAATTAAGAATACCTAAATGATTTTTGTTTTGATTTGTAGGCTTTTGAAGAGTTCCGAAAAGGTCAGGTGCGTAGTACTCGCAACGGGCGTGTGTGTATGACCAATTGTATGAACCTAAACGAGGCGAAATGTATGTGTAGAGATCGTAGCAGGTGGCGTTCCGTGGTTTCTGCTTACCCCATGGGAAAAAGGCGCAGCATTTGCAGGATCATTGGTCGGTGGGTCATCGTAGGGGCGACAAGTAACTCTAAAATTCAATCATTTCGGCTCCATCGGCTCTGATGTGAAGAAAAGAGCGTTTACGTTACGGTGTTTTTAAGTCCATTGCAGATGCGAATTCATTAAACATTATTGCAGGGCTCAAGCATTTTGCAGCTCAGGGTGTCTTGAACTTCATAGTATAATGAGTATGGCGCTGCTGACTGTTATCGATGTTATTGCAGGGATCAATGAGACGAATTTTGTGGATGAAAATAAATAAAACAACTGTATATTTTGTGCCGTTTATTCAATTGTTAACAGTTATTATAATAAGATTTTACGTCAGTCATCTTTATTTGATTCAGATAAAAACCACATTTCGTCAGTTTTTATTTCTAGTTTTTGATTTCGTACCGGTACATCAAATTCATTCATTGTAGTTTATGGATATATGTATGAATTAAGTCGATATGAATCGTCCAAATTGAACTTGAAAGTACGAATCGACTTAAATCAAACATTACAATTTAAGAATAAAATTAGTAGGTAGATATTACATTTAACTATAGTTTAAGTTTCGTTCATTTCATGTGATTTTACATTTAAACTTTAATTACGCTTAATATTACCTACTGTTTTGGAATACCGTTCCTATTGTTGTGACACAAAATAAGTTTGAACATAAAACCACAGGAAAAATAACCCTTTGGATACCTAGTGCTATAACTGAGATAAGTACGCAAAAAGATGACTTATTCAACGAATTAACACATACTAAACTAAAAATTACATGATTAAAAATTAATATAACATTATAATGACACTAATAATTTAAAAATAATTTAAGATAAACATGAACAAAAAAGAAATGGAATGTATGGGGATAAGGTGTTGCTTATTGTGATGCCTTTAACGTTAAAATTGATCTTTGATAAATATATTATTAATTATATAATATAATATTATTATACTGTGAGATATAATCTCGAACACTCACTCAATCCAGAGCAGCACTAGCCACTAATAATAGAGAAAATAAAATAAATTCGCTATTTGATTGAATAATAACCGTAAAGCATTTTATCATTAAGTATAGAAAATCAACAATATATATTTTTGAAACAATAACTTTTTCCTAATAAATTAAATTAACTCGGTTTTATATTTGCGTTAACAGTGTAAAACAAAATGGGACGAAGTTTTTATTAAGGGTGTTGTTGCATACACTTGTATGCTTCCAGCAATATAATTTATATCATAATGTCCCAATTAATATTATTAACAGAGTCTACATTAATAATTCACCATAATCGTTACACATTTCTTTCGAAGAAATCAGTGTAACTTAAACTCTAATACTATTACAATAAATATTTTAAAAGAAACACTTCTTAAATTTATTAAATATGACTTTAGCTAATAAATCTCTATACTTTGCACGCAATATTCATTCATAACATAATGTACTTTCTGTAATTTATGAAATCTATTTGAAAATTTCTAATGTCGCGTAAAGGTAATAAATATTTTAAATAGCAACGTAATTTGATCTATATATGTATTTTCAGTAAATAATTGTAAAATTTCAACTGGCAACATTATACATTCTTAACAAAACATAGACAATAGTGCTACTCGCCATTTGCGTCATTTCACATCGTATCGTCTCGTCGAACAACGAGTCGTCGTTACAATAAATAACTATTTAAATTCAATATTGTATGATTAATTTAACTACATTCATTTTTGCTATTGATTGATTATCTTACATTAGAAGAAGAAATTAAAAAAAAAAAAACTTAATAAGCAACAACATTGTAAAATGATGAGATGAACTTATAAGTTATAAACAATATTAACAACATTTTTTTTTTATAAAATCAAACTTGTTACTTAATTTACCTATAATATAATTGTTTGCTATAAGTGGTTGTTAACTTATGAAAAAACGCAAATAATATGCAATAAGAAATAACAAATCCACTGTAATTTTATTTATGGAATACCAAGTACAAAAGTACTGAATTCAAAGTACCTTTTAATATTTTTATTTTTTCCACTTTCATCATAATATTATTACTTGTTTTTAGCCGTTACTTTTAACAACTTACTTTCATTCATTCACTCATTTGTTATTATTTATTTTCTTTATTTATTTCATGCTACATTTCATTATTCTGAGCATTTATTGAGCAATCATGCACATTATACTTGTAACACCATAAACGAACAAAAAATATAACGAATATCCATCAATAATAATATTCAACCTTTATAACAAACCCTACTTAGCCTAATTATATTTAAAAGTAAAGATAGTGAAACAGTGAGAGTTATATAGTAAAATTCGACTACTCGTTTATTATAGTTATATACAGGAATGTATTAGTGCAGGCGTGAAAAGCAAATAAAACGAAGTACTTCGATTTAGCGGTTCTGGTTTGTGTTATCAGTCATTTTAAAAACGACCTTATATATAAATCCAAAACTTTTGAATTTGGTTTTTCATTGAACACGCCTTATGAAACGCGAAGAATCGAGAAAATTACTGGTGACAAGCTTGAATGAAACCTATTCATAAATGGTGCCACGGACATTTTGACCGAACGGTTCCATACGTTAGCCTCGTGGTGTGAGAACAATGAGGTTCCCACACCTGAGCCCTGGGGCTTTCTTACGGAACCTTTTAGGTTAAAACAACCCATCTTTAAATTCCTCAAGAATAATGAAAACAAAAGATAGTTACTAATGCTTTCATTTTTCCACGACTCAGATCACACCTCCCATTGAGCGAATTGGTAACTTCTTTTCATAAGCAACACATCTCTAACACGGTGCAAATTAATAAACAATAACAAAGAGTAATAAACATGAGTATATAACTCCTCAATCCTTCCATAAAACTTTAGTTTTCCATGGCACCATATCAAATCAAACACTTATAATTAAAACAATTGCAAAGAACCCTTATAATAAAAGCAATAAGTACGGATAAAAAAGTTAAGATAAATTAATGACAAAAAAAAAGACTATGATTGTTGCAACCCTGTGAATTCTAATCCTGTGATATAGTCAATAGACCGGTTTCCAACTAAGGAAAATAAGGGCACTGTGTCAGATAGTTTCCACATCTAAAATAGCAAAGACTCCTTTAAAAAATCTAGAAACTTCTAAACTTCGCAAATAAGCAATAACAATATTTCAGGCAACACTAACTGGTCACCCGACATTTTTTTAAATATAGCAACAACAGGACTTATACGGGGTCTATTTTGTACTTATTATGGCGACAGCATTTTAGGCATTGCGTATTTTTACAATCCCAATTTAATAAAGCGACGGTTTTAATGGTGCTATTTATATTAGTTTTAGTCGATTTTTACACTCTACTAAATCAATTACTGTAGTTTTAGATTGTTTTTAAAAACTATCACACAGTGCAATAAAATCGACTTCTTTAGTTGGAAAACGACAAGATTTTACAATAGTTTACTAAAGGTAGAATAGATCTTAAGTTTAAATGTTGAAGTAAACATTTTTTGAGCTACGGTACATTTCTAAGGAATTAGTTTTTTTTTTGTTAATTATAAATTATGTACTAATCTATAAGTATGTACATTGTTCCAAAAATCGTGTAGTGTCGAGTGCAAGGTGTATTCGAAAACTGTATTATTTTTCGTAATTTTCGCTTTTAGTACATTTGGCACGTAATCGTGAAGTTGAGCTAAGTTGCACCAAATTAACAATGCAATCGCAATTTTATACTTTGTGTTACTCGTAATAAAGTATTGTTTAGAATATTTAGCGTTAGGTCTCATTAAACAATAATATTTATCACAATAATAAAATTAATACTTGTCAAGTAAATAAAATTAATTAAGGTCTTTAATAATATTGTAAATAATATCATTGCTTTATTAGATTAACAAGCGCAATTACTCTATTTAAATTTGCAATTTGACAGTGTGATCCTCATATCATCAAAAGATCTCGAAACGATTCCGTAAAGGTAGGTTTACACTGAAACATAGAATCAACACAAGCGCAAGAGTATTCTTTTCTTGATATTCATGACATTTTAGTATGCACGTACCAACGATAGATTGCTCGGTACCTTATTGCAGATAGATTGATCGGTCCCTTATTGCAGATAGATTGCTCTGTCCCTGATTGCACAAGAAGAATATAGTAGAGTGCGGATAGAATGTCGATTCACTCGTTTGATCTAGAACCAACCTTAAGGCAAATACTTCCATTTGCATTAGTTCTTTTTGCCCTTCTCATAGCTCTTACAAAATCGTTACATTGTAGTTTAGAGTAATTTTGATAACCCGTTACCAGAACAAAACAATCGAAGTTGTAATAGTTCATAATTAAATACGAATTTTACTGCTGTAATCAAAATAGGATAGCAAAGTATTTATAACTGTGTGAAATACTTATTCAACGGTGAAATTAAAGTACTTATAACGCTATTGTTTATATTAATATGCAACATTTGAACACGTAATACACGTAACTGTAACTCGCACGAAAGTATGCTAGTATTTTGCATGTCATTATGACGTTCACCAATCAGTTGATAAGGTACGGTTTTCGAAAAAATGGCCGCCAATAACGATCACAATGTCGGCTATTCCGAAAATTACGAAGTGAACCGAGACATTCCGTTATTACCATGGCAACCAAGTCAACTAGATTTTCACAGAAATTCTATTAGTCTACGTGCCCACGGAAGTAATAAAACCACAATGGGATTATTTTGCACACTCGATCTTCAATTTAGCGCCGAAATTTGAAAATCGAACAGTGTTTTTTCGACACGCTGATATTCACTCGCGCTTTGTTGGATTCTTAATGCTATGTTCAACACCTACAGTTGAAAATCCAGTGCATGATTAAGAGTCGCTGCAATCTTATTATGTTCGTGGTGTCGACGTCGGACAATACGACGTCGGTAATTATGTACACTTTTCACGTGACTAAGTACGGTGAGGGCTATTGCCTTGCTTTGGGCAGCGGGGATTGATTTTACGGTGTCAAAAACGCTCTCTCTCTCTCTCTCTCTCTCTCTTTTATGAATAAAGTTTCAGAGACGTCATTGTCCGGTAACTAGTAGACGCTATGAGGCGATCACCACAGACAAGAAAACCGTAGTTTAAAGGCATATGACATACAAACTACGTGCATACTTATGTGCAAGTTACAGACACGTGTATTCTCGGCTTTATACTAAACAGAGTTGTACGTCACTAAAGTATTGTATCTTAAATCTTCTTAAAGGGTATTGTAAATACCTTATAGTGTCCTGTGATGTTTTGGTGTCATTGTTATAAACTTTGGTCTTTGGTTTCATTAGTTATTCATAATCGGTGTAAGATAAAGGAATATGGACTGTAAAGTCCACTATTACAAAGTGCACTCAAGAATCGACCTTAAAATCTTATCCTATAGATGTGTCTTTTCAAAAATTGTGTTCAAAAATTAAATTTGCTTGATTCAAAAACTTCCATAAAAAATTCCTTCCGGAAGGCCTATTGTGAGTCCGTAATAGAAGCAAATTAGCAAGAAAATTAACCTGAAACTGATTAAAAGTCCATTATTCCTTAGTGTATCTTACAGAGATTCGTCGTCAGATTGTCAGTAGACCCAGGAGACGGGCACCCATTGGGGCGTGGAGCGAAGGCGGACTAGGGCCGACTCTAGTTGGTTGAGTGTCTCGTCAATGTCGTTGTTGACGATGGTCAAGTCGAAGTAGTGGCCGTAGGTGCGACGGAGCTGTTCCGATTCGCGTACTAGGACTTCTAGGGAGCCGTCGTACTGGAAAGGCAAAAAAGGATTATTAGTCAATCATTAATGGATAGAAAGAGGGTGATTATCAAGATGACGACTGATAAAGAAATGTGGATGAATAAATAATAGTTAAAAAAACACGCTTTCATAGAAAAACAAACTAAAAAGTAGAAAATAATTGAAAAAAAAAGCATTGGGGTCTTGATACCAATTAAAATACCTCAAACAACTAAAGCACCCAACGCTTGTTAGACCAAGTTATGAGAAACTGGTACTTCCAAGACGTAAAGCATTTTCTAGCTACCACACACCCATGATAGGTGAGCTCCTACCAAATTATGCCAACCTAGTACTTCCAAGACATAAAGCGTTTTCTAGCTACCACACACCCATGTTAGGTGAGCTCCTACCAAGTTATGCCAACCTAGTACTTCGATGACGTAAAGCGTTTTCTAGCTATCACACACGCCCACACCCACCCATGTTGTTACTTTTTTGGATGATTTTTTACCAAATATCTTACGGACCCCTGATTTTTCTAAAATAAAATATAGCCTATGTTACTCGCAGATAATGTAGCTTTCTAATGGTGAAAGAATTTTTAAAATCGGTCCAGTAGTTTTTGAGTTTATCCATTACAAACAAACAAAAATACAAATTTTTCCTCCTCTTTATAATATTAGTGTAGATATTTTTAGGTTTATGAATTTTGTGACGTGTGTCAGCGTAGTTTTCGAAAACAGGTTTTTTTTGCTTTCCTGGTAACTCTGGCGAGGATAGTGGCACAAATTTATGAAATTATTGTATCGTCATCGGACCTCGATAAGTTTATAAAGTTAAGTTAAATCTGACTGTTTGAAGTGGGTCAAAATCAAGTCCAAAGGAGTCAACTACAAACAAATAGGTGAACCTAATAAAAACGTGTTAAACAGACATGTTGCGCCAACCCCAAATAAAGTGGGATAAAGGCAGGTGAATTTTTAATGGCATACTTTACGCTTACGCTTTAGAAAGTATATGTACCACAAAAAGGTCATTGAAGAATAAAATAAGTTTCTTTTTAATACCTTTTGTCAAAGCCTCCTAAATGGAGATGCATAGATAAAATTTATGTCTTACTAGCATTATGTTTGCGGCAATTTAAAATGTTCTTATCATTATGTATTAGTCAGCCTTTGTGCTGCTGTAAAACTTGTGTGTTTAGTTGTAGGTGATTAATTCTTGTTATTGATGGAAAAGTACTTATAAGATAAAACTTAAAATTGTAAAAGGGAGCCACATCCGCCAGCAAACTGCTTTGCAGTTTGGCAGAGGTAAATATGTTTTGTGAAATTGAGGTCAACACGAATAAACGATTTCTTAAAATAAATAATTATTTTTTTCATGAAGTCGTGCGTCATGCAGGTTTAGTATTTCTGTCTGCCTGAGGCAGGTTACGGTACGGGTACTGTCAGTACTAAGGAATACTCACATCAGTAACATTATTGAGGGGCGGCGCGGCTATGAACACGACGTAGGGCGCGAACTCAGCCGTGCGCAATATCTTCAGAGCTTGTGGCTCCACGTCCAGTATGGCGATGCTACGGTCTGAGTGGATGCGACGAATTGTTTCCAGTTTTGTGCCGTACATCGCGTCTTCATGAGTACCTGAGAACAGAGAAAAGGAAGAGAAATTATATGTGGTGTAATATTCTCGTTCCGTGTGCTGCCGGACGTAAAGAATAGCACCATCCTATTTCTTCCCGTGGGTGTCGTAGAAAGTGACTAAGGGAATTACTAGAGAATGGGCAGCAGTGTTCTCTATGCATTTATCACCATACTGCGATCGCCAATCTGCCAGCCGCGTAGTGATTATGACAAACACCCCCCTTTGGAGAAGGCCTATATACATTTTTTTTTTTTTTTTCAGGATGGGAAATCATCAAATGACTTCTCCCGCTCTGGGCGGAGCGGGAGGGCGTGTCAGACTTTTACTGACTAAAACCCACCCGTGTTCCATCAGTTGCCCATGTGCCAGGGTCACGGTATCTCTTTCGAACAATCACGCGACCCCGGCAGGCATCGGTCCTAGTAGACCCCTACACTGCTGCTGACATCTCTTTGAGGCGCGCGTGGAACACTACGCGCCGTCGACCTGAGCCTGGTCCTTACCGGGCGGCGAGCTACCCATTGCTCGCCACCCGCAAGCTGGCGCCTACGGTGGCCGGGAGTCCGCAATCGACTCCCGACGCCCGGGGCGTCTCCTCCTGCGGCGGCTAGGGACGTGAGGGCGCAGAGACTGCCACTCCCTCACGCGCCCCGCCTCCTCCTTCGCGAGCATTACTGCTTCGCAGAAGGAGGTGACGGCTTCCCATTCCCTCTCGCTCCGTACCATGGCTCGCACCAGGGCCGGACGCGAGAGGTCGCCGCCGCCGATCGCCTCCACGAGGACACGGCGGTGCTCCGCCCAGGCAGGGCACACCTCCACCGTATGCTCCACCGTGTCCTCTAGACGATCCTCGCAATGGAAACACCCGGAGGCCTATATCCATTAACATTATTTTGTTTTTAAGGAGCGCTAAGGTAGCCCCTGAACTTCAAATTTTCTTACATTTTTGCAATTTGCAGGTTAGTCGCAGGTTGTATGTTGAATACATAATTATAATTCCATTGAGTAACTGTATCATGATTTAAATTGAATTGAAAACGTTTTATTGATGATAAATCTGTAAAGCCATATTCGTTACGACGGCGATTTTTTTTCGCGGGTTTCCTTAGCCCTGCACCCTAAATACATCTTATAAGGTCACACAAAGACACGACCGTCACTGCGGAAAATAGAAGGCAAAAATTTAAACAGACGTAAAATAGTTGTTCTTGGATGTAAAATAGTTTATCCATGTCTCTTTGGGCGTGCGATTAGATATTACTGTGAAATGTTCTACTGGTTTTAAATTCAGTTGAAGATTCAAATGCAAGTTTGCAAGAAGTTGATAGAGAAATACTATTTGTTTCAGCCTGTTTAGAAAAGTGCAGAAAGCCACTTTCCTTAGAAGAATGTGGCTTTCTCAAGTTTTACTTCGGAGAGGAAGGACAATAAATAAAAGAATACTTACCATATTCCAAGTATTCGTTAGCTGCTATGTCGGCCATCATTTCTTCGTGGGTTACGAAGTAATAGTTCCGACCGTTCTCTTCATCAGCTCTTGATGGTCGCGTGGTATCTGAAAATAAAAAAATAAAATTGTACCATCATTAATTGGTCCAGTTGATTACTGAAACTTCACTGAAGTGATGGGTAATCTAATCTTTAATAAGGAAAAGACAAGCCGCTGGAACAAGCTAATTAATTAGTAATTTCAAGTAAATACAGCTGATGACTAGGTCGAAGCCCGTGAGTCAGCGGTAGTGTTGCAAAGGACTCGAGTCCTCGAGTCGTAATTTTAAAGACTCGACTCAATTATGCAAGACTCAGTGTGCTCAAAAGGCTCGAAGTCTAGAGTCAAGCCGAGTCCAAGTCATTTAACAGCCACTCGAGTCTGAAAAAGGGACTCGAGTCTTAGAAAAGGACTCGAGTCTTAAAATGAATTCGAGTCTATGAATAACTCCTCAGATTTTTTTATCTAGTCTGGCATAATTGAGTCGAGTCTTTAAAATTACGACTCGAGGACTCGAGTCCTTTGCAACACTAGTCGGTGGTCATGGTCTTCACATAACGTAACCAAGATTATGTCTGGACTTTAAAAGAGACTGTGACCTCTGAGTTTGTTTCGGCCTTTCTTCTCAGAGTTTACAGTTAGGAAACGCCGACCTCATCTAGCTCAAAAAAATATTATTGATTTGTAAAAGTGTTTGTACAAACCTACTTACAGAAATAAAATCATTTATCATGTATCATGGTCGGTCTATGTGCTATTTAAGAATTTACAAACCACTGTAGTTTTTAGGGTCAACGGCCTCTGCCAGGGTCGCGAGTTTTGTTCGAAAGATTTGTCGTAGTCCTGGCATTTAGGCAACTGAAGGAACACGGGTAGGTTTTTGTCAATAAAAGTCTGACACGCCCTCCCGCTCCGCCTTGAGCGAGAGACGTCATTTGATGATTTCCCATCAACAAAAAAAAAGGGTCAACGGCCTGACCGGCTATGCAATTTGTATTAGTAGTTCTTAGTAAGGGGCTTATGGCTAAGTTGTGACAACCTTATCAAGGGGTATTGTATTATCAGATAAGCAGTGGCTTCGTGTGAAATATCGATATTCAGCTGCAACACGTTAGGCAGAAAGCCGATCCCAACATAGTTGGGAAAAGGCGAAGCAGAATGATTGTAGGTATATAAGTTTTATTAGTGGTCGTCCCGAGTTCGAAATTAGACCATATTTAAAAAAAAATAGTTCTCTGCACTCCTACTCTATATAAATTCTAACTGTGCTAAATTTCATACTCCTCCGTCTGAGTAATCTTTGTAAAAAGGGATACATAGCTTTTGCTTCACGTATTAATATATAAATTTACAAACCACTCTGTTATTTTCCTGTACCCATTGGTCTCTGGAGGTCCATGTCAGGTCAAAGAGCTTAAAGGTCTAATTAGGAACAATACTTACGTGGTATAGGATAAGCATATTGATCCGGATGACGTGAGATGAGCGTGTTCTTTATATGACGACGACCGACGCCATGAGCGCCCAGGAGCACGATGGTTTTTCTTTGGAACGCTGTAAATAGAAAAAAACAATGATAATTGAAATAATTTTTGTTCAGAATGTAAGTAGGGTTTTTGATAATGAAACATTCCTCAGTTCCATTTTTCAACTGTCGTTATTGCAGTAGCTATACGTCAACAGAATATAATTTCCAAAGAAACTAACTTATTTGTTTTTAACCATCTTCAAAAAGCAGGAGGTTCTCAAGTCTGTATTTTTTTTTTAATTTATTGTTCACGATATTTGTGGCAATTGTGGTTCAATTTCAGACGTTTTCAATGAATAGGGTATGTCTAAGGGGTATGCATTATGCCCCATAGGTATATTTTTTTATCTTTGCTTGGGCAGTTTTTGAGTTAGCTTCGACAATACGTATTTAATCCACTTTGTTTATCTTGATGATGTTGTAATACTTCTACCCCTTTTTTTTACATAGCAATCAGTGGTATACGAATTGGGGCGGGTTAAGTACCATAGCTAAAAAGTGACAAGGTAAAAACATTTTTACAAAAAAAGAAACAAACTAAATCTAAATTCTTCAAAAAAAAAAAACTGCCAAGTGAAAAATAACTTTAATTTTAAAATTCGGTGGTAGAAAAGTTTTTATTTTGTTACAAAATTATACAAAGTTGTAGCTTCTAGTAGCAAGATATAAACCAAACGTCTACCATGTAACGTATCTAATAATTAATAGGTCAATATTATAGTATGGCATGGGATGTTGGCCGTATGTGTCTTAAGTTTATTTATTTACTAGATTTTGCCCGCGACTTCGTCTGCGTAAATGTCGGTTATCGCGAACGCAGGCAAAGTTTCGTAATGAAAAGTAGCCTATGTCACTCTCCATCCCTTCAACTATCTCCACTTAAAAAATCACGTCAATTCGTCGCTCCGTTTTGCCGTGAAAGACGGACAAACAGACACACACAGTTTCCCATTTATAATATTAGTATGGATAATAAGCACACCAACCCCACAGTTTGTGGTATGTGTTTGGTTTTTTGCAATATTAAATGCTTCTTTTATATCATAACCGAAAAAGTATACTCACAAGGTAATTTGACAACCTCTTCGTAGGTAACAACGTCTAGTTGGTCGAACACAGCGTTGTGTTTCGCTAAATATTTGTCTTTCGATTGCTTTTTCTTGCGTCCAAATATGGAACAGTTCACTGAAACAAAGTTAAAAGTAAACAAAAATCAATTCATGTATAAAATTATTAATTACGGAGTTGCAAAAAAAAAAAGTAAAAATTTTTAAGCCAATTATTTTTCTATTTTTTATTATTACATTTTTGTGTTAAAAACATGCTTTTAAAAATATTTTACAGGGTGCCTTTTAACAAAACATGTTTTTTTTTTCAAATTAACAAGTAAATTAATCATAAAATTTTGTTTACATGCATAATCTGATAGAAAAAAACAGCATTTATGTGCGTCACCTATAAGCACTTATCGTCATCAAAGATATTTCAAGGCGACTTATTTAAATCACTATACTTAATGTTCAATATAATAACCTGGAGTAAAACACAATATAGACCTTTTCAAACCGAGACTTTCATTCATAGACATGTGGACAAATAAATGTCTCTAGAATCTTAATGGACTGCACCCAAAATATTAATAAACATAATTTTGTCTCAATTTCAAAAGTTCGCCAATAGAACATTTCTCGTATTTAAAATACGAGTTAAGATAAGAATCAATGAAGACGATGTAGGAGATCACTCCGACATCATACAACGCAATAAACAATTAAATCTAAACATACCTCTAAAAACCGACCTAAAGTACTTCAACCAAAACACATCAAATCTACAGCTAAGACAAACGCTTTTAGAACTGGAAGCTGGAGGCAACACTTGAAATGAAACCAGTTTTAAGAAAACGAAAGTTTGGTTCATTCTGCAGTGTTCAAATCAATCGTTATGGGTGGATATCTAAAAACAGACCCAGTCCCAATGGCAGGCATTGCTTTTCTGTAAAGGCAGATACTAGACCGACTGTTCTTGTCTAGGCAGACAAACGCGGGTTTCGTTTTAGGTATGATAATTTAGTTAGTTTCTTAATAATTCTGTATATATCAGTTTCTTAATTTCGGGACACACGTCAAAATGTAATTGACAGACTTATGGGTATTTTCGAGGTGCGCACTGCTTTTGTGCTTAATGCACGCCACTGCCCAGTCCACTTACGATTATAAACACTGCAAGACGCCCACAACGAGAACGTTTTGTGCATTGATATTGCGCTTGTGAAAAGCCATGCAGAGAAGACCTCGAATCTTTTCTAAAGGACTCTTGTTCACAGAAAAACCTTTAAATCGATTGATCCCCTCATTCTCAAACCTTCAATCATCAAGATCCAGTGTTAACGTAATTTTTTCACAAATAAGAGTGTTAATTCTGACAAAACCCGAAGTTCTATAAAACCAGTTTCACTTCAATGCAAAATAGCGGCTGCAGTAGAAACTAAAAACGTAGGTAATACCTGTGTTCTCACAACCGTCGGTATGGGACACGCAGCCCTCGGCTCCTAGCCGCATAACATTACAACACGGTTCATGCAAACGGAACGGATGGTAGTAACGGATCTACACGATTTGGGTCACACGCGGTGGGAATGATTTGTCAAAAGTTTGGAGAATAAGAGAACACAGAAACTTTCTTTGAAATTCTGAGGAAACGGATTGCTTGCTGGTCTAGTGCGGGTTGGTGGATTGCAACCAACACTGGGCCCGCGTTTTGTACTCCGGTCTACAGAGGTGAGTCCTGATTCCCAGCAGTGGGAACGTCATAGGCTGTAAATGTTATTTCTAAGATATTCATCTCAAATACAGACGATCAAGCTACACGAGTTCATCAAGGTCTTAAAGAATTTTTCGAATGAAAAATTGGTCTCCTGACTTTAGTCAGGACGACTTTTTCATTAGAAGTATTATTTTCAGCATCAACGGGTGGTCCTTATCTTTATTAAAGCTCATGACTGTATCTACGAGTTATACTTAAGTTTGGTCGTAACTGTTAATTGCTTGCCGTAACTGCCTGTGAAGTAAGGCTTCTAGTTGCGAAACTTAATTGTTTTAGTAGTGGAGAGGCCATTTGATATCATCCTGTAGCACTATTCAAGTCAGTTTCAAAGACTGAAGCGAAACATAGAAGAACTTTAAATATAGTTGGTTCTTAAACAAAGTGTGGCTGGAAAAACCTTTGACAAATCATTTAATAATAATGACAATACTGTAATATCAGGGTTACACAAACTCCCTTTGTAATACAAGTAGATATTGTAAATATTTTTTTCATTATTCTATAAGGACTACGAAAGATTGAAGTGAGCATTTAATCAGTATATATGGGCGGTTAAACATATTAAGGAGCTCAAATATATCATTTATCTACTACTTTGGGAGGTCGTAGCCTGGTGTTGTACCATGCAGAATTGGTATAGGTACACTTTCATCAGCATATATTGGCATATATGGGAGCTTGTATCACTCATAAACAAAAAGAGGAAGAAAAAGCAATTTTACATACCGACTGCTTCGTCCAATGATGAAATTGAAAGCATAACACGAAATTAATGTAAGTTAGGTCAATAATGATATTAATATATAAAGCTATAATACTTTTCATTTCAGGTATGGTTTATAGGCTGTATCAATATTAAAACAAAATGAAGAATAGATACAGATGTTAGACCTTGAACAGTTACTGATGTTCTGTGTCTTCAATACGATTGCCAATTCGGTTGATAACGTCTAATCGTTCCAATATAATTTTGATTCTTATACCAGTAACCATTTTAAATCAAGAATCTAGTAGAGAATCACATGAATACGACATTCACAAAGATGCGACACAAATGCACCTAAGACAAACATAGCAACAGAAGATATTTATGACGTTTTTCAATAACTTACTATTTATTGACTGTAAAATAAAACTGCTATACACAAAGTTGCAAAAACTAAACACAGTAAAACATCAATGTTCATGAATCATGAAATACTTTTATATGCTGACCATCCAAATGAAAATAAAGAAAACAAACAAAAAAGTACTTCTAACATTTAAAGCACCTATTTTTCAGACCTTGGAGTTCCATATGCCTTCGAAACAAAAAGATATTAGAATTTTTCTCTATCTACGATACAAGTAACTGCATTACCTTGATCAGTGTTCGATCTTTCTGCAGCAGCACATGCTGCTCTCCATTCCTGGAGTTCAGGGCTTGGTATAAGACCAGCTGAACCACCGGACGCGTCCTTACGTGCTTGCCACCAATGGGAGTCATCTTTACTGATGATCTGAAAATTCGTGGCAACTTGTTTTTAAAAGAGGTTTTCTTTTCTCATTTGTAAACATTATTATTCTCAAAATGTATGCAAAAGTGAATAATTATATTTTTTCAGTACCTGCAGAATGTCACCAGTGGCGAAAGCGATGCCAGCTTGAGCGCAAGGAATCAATTCATCTTCTAATGGATCGTAATCAAATTGCGCTCTCACAAAAATCTGGAAGAATTAAAACAAATAACAAAGTTTTTTATTTGCTCGCAAAAATAAATACGACAAAAATAATGATTAATGAAGATGTTGATGAATGGGGCTACAAATTCTAACAAAAGGGAGAAGTTATGATAACGCCAAATAATGTTGAATGCAAAATGCGGATAAAAAATTATGATAATAGATGATATGCCAAGTGTCAATTTAGTTGCAGATATTTTAGTAAGTTTAGAAACCAACGACAAACAAAAGGAATATTAAGAAACAAATGATAGATGGAAAAGTGATGTGAGAAAGTGAGGTACGAGTGGAGCAATGATAAAAGAACAACAAGCGCACAGAAACAGAGGAGATCACGGGGACGCGCAGCCATGCCCAGGTGACAATACAACATAACATAACACAACATAAAACGAACAACATAAACATATCACAAGTAGCAACTGGTCTGGTCTCGCTACTTACTAGCACGGGCGAAGGCTTTATCCGGAAAAGCTAGTTAGAACAAAAACACAAAATTTTAATGTCTTCTATTTTAACACCAATTGTTTTATGCTTCAAGACAAGCATTGTCGAGAAGATTTGTGTGCGCTTGTCGACTTTTGCTATATTATTTTAGTGTAAAAACAAGCGTTAGAGTCACACTACTATCTATCGTGTTAATTGCAAAAACAATATTTATGTATATCTTTTGTTTTAATTTAATTCAAACTAGTTTTAATACAAACTCAGCTACATCTACTGTTTTAAAAACCACACTGACAAAAACTTCGGATGAACTAAAGGATCATCAAATCCTTATGAGCATTGGATAAGTAAGACATAAAGTAGGTATTACCTCGCAGGGTGGCGGTGCTGAGCGGTATGAGGGCACGATCTTAAATGTCACCGATCCACGAGCTTCGCGCTGCAATTTTAATGTTTCCAATAAATTGACAATAAAACACACATTTCATGCGATAGTTCTCTCGAAGTACGTAGTTATCTCATTTTACGCCCATATCATGGACATGGCAAAAACTGTACTGCCCAGTCTACAGCAAGATACTAATATTACTTATCGCTAACTAAATTATAGAATACTAGCTTCTGCCCACGACTTCGTCCGCGTAAAATTTCTTGTTCCCCCGACCCTTCCCGTCGCGTCGAATCGCCTACCCGTGTGATTTCCCCGTTTTTGCAACATTTTTCATTACTGCTCCGCTCCCCTTGGTTGTAGCATGATGTTATATAGCCTATAGCCTTCCTCGATAAATAGGCTACCCAACACAAAAAGAATTTTACAATTCGGACCAGAAGTTCCTGAGATTAGCGCGTTCAATCAAACAAACAAACAAACTCTTCAGATTTCTAATATTAAGTATAGATAAATTATAATATTCTGTAGTTTGCGGAAATCTAGCAACTGTTTAAAATATTCTTGTCAAAATCTCATTTATCAATTACAAGAATGCTTAATTGCAATGCAAATTCAACTATTTCAAGGCTCTTGTTTCCATCTCCTAATCAAATACCCTTTATTTCGTTATTTTCGCATTACGTACCAGCATTCTCTGTAGCTGAGCCACCGACTGGTTAGCAACCGGCGTACCGTTGATCTCTTTGATCTCATCCCCGACGTGCAGGGTCGCTTGCCTATGTATCATTCCCCCGTGCATGATGCGGGCTACGATGCACCGTCCGTCGTCTGCTAATTTCAGTGTTATGCCCTGTAAAACGCATTTTAATTACGTTAGTGCCTCTGTGGTGTAAAATCTTGCAGAAACCTTTTATACCCCCTTTACATAAATATAATTTATCATCAGATATGATGACCACTACAGTTAATATTGGCTTGTGACAATTTCATTCTCGCATATTGTATCATTAAGGAAATCTTCAAACAAGAGTTAAATCTTTAATAAAAATACGTGAGATCACCCAAAAAGTAAACCATCCTTTCAACTATAATTACCTTTATGGTGCCCTAAAAGTTCCGCTGTAATTTTTTGCCAAGATAAGACATAAGCAGTGGTCGGAGTAGTTAGATTGATTTTACGTACTCGCATCATGAATAGTCATAGAAATCACAACGTGGATAAACCTTTTTTCCGGGATTTCATTTTGGTACTTACGGGATTGAATCAAATATTGTGAAAGTAAGGTAATTTTTAAACTAGGTACTATATTAGAAATTTATAGAATGCGATAGATAAACATTTAAAATTGTTTTTTCCTTACTGTAGAAGGCCGATCACCTATACTTAGTCTGGCCATAAATACTGTTACAGTTAAAAATAAGAAAGAAATTACATTTGAATTTGGAATCTGTCATTTTTATACGACTGTTCATTGAGTTTTCTAATTTTGGCACCAATACATTGTACAATATTTTGCGATATTAAAATGGAGTGGGGTGATAAAGAGAACCGAATCGTTGTGATTGCATTACACAAAGTTGGTATGGGGCCAATTGCAATTTTTAAAACTCTCCATACGCTTGGTATTAGTCAAATGTTTGTGTACCGGGCTATTAATAGGTACAATGAGACCTCCTCTGTTTGTGACAGAAAAAGATCTGGCCGTCCACGTAGTGTTCGTACGAAAAAGGTGGTCAAAGCAGTAAGGGAAAGAATTAGAAGAAATCCTGTCCGAAAGCAAAAGATTTTATCTCGGGAGATGAAGATAGCACCCAGAACCATGTCGCGTATTTTAAAAGATGACTTAGGACTTGCAGCCTATAAGAGACGCACTGGTCATTTTTTAACTGATAATTTAAAAAAGAATAGGGTGGTAAAATCGAAACAACTACTGAAGCGGTACGCAAAGGGAGGTCATAGAAATTTTTTATTTAAGGATGAGAAAATCTTTACAATTGAGCAACATTTTAACAAACAAAATGACCGTATTTATGCTCAAAGCTCTAAGGAAGCTTCCCAATTAGTCGACAGAGTGCAACGTCGGCATTATCCGACTTCAGTGATGGTTTGGTGGGGTGATAGCTATGAAGGAGTGACTGAGCCATATTTTTGTGAAAAAGGTATCAAAACATCGGCACAAGTGTATCAAGATACCATTCTTGAGAAGGTAGTTAAGCCCCTTAACAACACCATGTTCAATAACCAAGTATGGTCCTTCCAACAAGACTCGGCGCCGGGTCATAAAGCTCGGTCCACGCAGTCTTGGTTGGAAGTGAACGTTTCGGACTTCATCAGAGCTGAAGACTGGCCGTCGTCTAGTCCCGATCTTAATCCGCTGGATTATGATTTATGGTCAGTTTTAGAGAGTGTGGCTTGTTCTAAACGGGTTCCCTCTATCTGGCAGAAACTTGATGCTCCGAATTTTATTTGGCATAACACACTTGGCATAATTTTATTTAAACGAATATTTGTAAGGCATTTTATTTTTATTTTATTTTATTTTATTCAAAAGGAACAACAAACAGCTACAATATCAAATATAGGTAGAAGATAAACACAAAACTAGACAATATTGCAGCCCACAGCGCTGTTCACAGATTAACTAAAATATTTAACAGTGAAAATAATAATAATCGCTAGGGTAACAAAAGCTTTTTTTTTAGTAGAATATAAACTAACTATAAAATTAACTACACGTTAAATGATTTTCATATTATGAAAATCATTTCAGGATATAATAATTAAAAAAGTTCCTTAAGTATAAGACTTTTGAATATATAGGGAGTACATGCAAAAATATCTATATGTTCAAAAGTCTTATTGTAGGAATCGATCATTCTACGAACAGGCGAACGCAAGCCAGAGTTGGACTTGCAGGTGCCCACTGAGAACAATCTACCAGCTCGTACCTTTCTCTTGTGGATTGTCCTAGGAACCACATAACATAACATATTGGACAATTCAATACAGTCAAATTTATTGCTAACAATATTGTATAAATTCATGGCTTCTAAGTACTTACGTCTATTTTCGAGTGTTGTGAGCTTATACTTTGTACGCAGATCTTGATATGGCAAATAATATCCATAGCATCTATAATGCATGGTACGCAAGAATTTGTATTGAACACACTCAATCATTTCGCTGTACTTTTTGTAGTATGGACGCCAGACGGACACGGCATACTCCAGTTGTGAGCGTACGAGAGATTTACATACAAGATTTAGATACAAGCAGAGATAGGAAAAAGGCTTTTTAAAATCGACTGTGGATCGCATAACAAATCCGTATAGTTGATACGCCTTGTTCACAATATTTCCTATATGTAGGTCTAAGCAAAGCTTAGAATCTAGAGTGACACCGAGATCACGAATAAAGTCCACTTTAAGTAGGGGGGCATTGCACAACGTGTATGTATAGTTTATTTTATTTTTATTTTTTGTAAAATTTAAGAAGTTGCATTTGGGTAAACTCAGGTGCAGCTTATTATCCTTGCAGTAACGGGATAGGCGGTCCAAATCTTGCTGCAGCAGAAGGCAATCATTTGTTTGTCGTATGCTGCATAAAAAATGTTTAGCATAATCATTGTTTGGCCGAATGTTTATATGCTCGACTTTACGCTGGCATACTTTTAAGATGGCAGAATTTTATTTTGCATTATTACCTTTGGCAGACTTAAAATTCCGCATTATTTCGTTTAGCATAACAATTATTTAGAGCAATGATTATTTGGCATAATTTCACTTGGCATACTATGAAGATGGCAGAATTTCACATTTAGAATAATTTTGTTAGGCATATTTTCATTTCTATTAAATTGCATTGTAACCTTAAATAAAATGAAATAGTGTCTCAAAAAGTCAGTATATGTTGTGCTAAAAAAATTATTGACATAAAAGAATCGCTGCAGAACCGACTCCACGTAGTCTTGTCTGCCCTACCCCTAGAGTGTAATTTAAGCCTGCGTAGGCGCGGAGTGGCGAGGCGGCCCGCGAGCTGAGGAGCAGGTGGTTTTGACGGACGCGGTGGTAAGCGTAAAACCATCTGCGACGATGAGCTCGCGTGGGACCGCCGGAGCCCCGCAGCGCCGAAGCCGTGACAGAAACCATGCATGCTGCATGTTGCATGCTCGCCTGCATGCTGTAAGCTTGCTTGCATGCTGCATGCTTGCTTGCATGCTGCATGCTTGCTTGCTGCATGCTTGCTGCATGCTTGCTTGCTGCATGCTTGCTGCATGCTTGCTGCATGCTTGGTTGCTTGCATGCTGTATGCTTGCTTGCATGCTGCATGCTTGCTTGCATGCTGCATGCTTGTTTACATGCTCCATGCTTGTTTGCATGCTGCATGCTTCTTCGATATGAAATGTATGCCAAAAGATGATTCTAAGTTTAAAGTTTCAGAGATATGATAGTTCTGCCTTTTAATAACTATCGATATGAAATTATGCCAAGAGACGATTCTGACTGCGAACTTTCTGCGATATGATGGTTCTACTTTTTTTTATTATTATGGAATAAAATTTATGCCTAAAGATGATTCTGACTTATAAAATTATGCGTTGTGAATGAATGATAAATGAGTGTATGCCAAACGATTTTCTGCGAAATGAAGTTTATGCCATCCGCTGTTATGCAAAATAATATTATGACGAAAAAAATTCTGCCATAAAGGGTGGACCCGTTCTAAACGCCATGATAATTTGGAGTCCCTAAAACAATCCATACAATTGGCAGTGAAGAATTTTCACATGGAAAGAGTGCGTGTTTCTATTGATAACTGGCCTCAACGTTTAAAGGACTGTATTGCAGCCAATGGAGACCACTTCGAATAAGCTTTTTATATTTTAAATTGTTTTATATTTATGTATTAAACTAACACACTGTAAAAGTAACAAATATTATATGCAATTAAAAAAAAATGTTTTTCTTCGTGACAATATTTCTGGCAAGACTAGGTATACTATTAAAAAGACAGCAAAAGAGTTAAACGTTTCTTATTCATATTGATGTAATCTTTATTCTACACATTACAACATTTGAAATTAATTTCAAAATCCCGGAATCCCGGAGGCATATCCATACCAATATATACGTGCCAGTTCATTGAACCCATTTCAATTTACCTACTCCGACCTCTGGACATAAGCCACAATCTTGAAACTTACGACTAACAGAAATTCTCACGACATTTAACCCTAATATGAGATTATAATTTTCTAAATAGATTGTATGGTCAAAGAAACAGGTGTAAACGATTCAAAGGGTTTGGATATGATCACTGATCTGCGACGATTAAACTCACGCACCTGTTTCTACACAACGCTGGGTTGACAGTTCGTGTTTGCCAACCAGGGTAACAGAACAAAACGCTTTGAGACGAGAGTTAATATTTATTTTTACGAAACCTTTAGTCTCGGCTTCGTGTTTTTGTTTTAGATTTTAGGATTTCCCCTTGGGAGTTTAAAACGTTTCAGTTCTGTTTTATCTCGCCTCGCGGCAGACTGTTCTGGTTTAACAAAAGCAAGAGAATACTACCTAGGCCCATTCATCAAACCTTTATAGAATAACACTTTTAAAACATTTTAAAAGCAGTAAGCCGGATTTAACCAAAGTAAATAAAAGGCCGAGAAGAACTTTTCGGTCTTGCTTTTTAAGATCTTAAATATTTATTTCGTAGTTTGTCCTACAATCCTAAACGCTTGGTTTATCTACAAAGGAAAAACGTTACTTTTTTATGAACTACCACTATGGATGGAAAAGAATATTGTTTTATTATTATAAGCTTATACATTTTACTACAGGGACCTGTACCCTTTTTTCGTTCCACATTTTTAAGTCTACCACAATTCGGAGCCAACCCTTTGAAAATAACCACACCTCTTAAATACCCCTAACCACAAAATTTCAAGACCCTTACCATTGGTTCGTCGGTATTCTTTTGGAACTGCACGAGGCGGACCCTGGTCACGTTCTCGAATTCCGGTTCGGTGTCCTCTTCATCTTCAGGCGGCGGTGCGGTGGTACGGCCGTTGACCGGCGGCGAAGACGGTCGTATAGACTCCTCACCGTACACCTCGCGGGCGACCACATCATGTGCCTGGAGTAGGGCCTGCGAACAAGATTTTCGGATGAGAATTAAGTTATAAACCCACTATTAATCATGTTAACCTTGAATACAATAGCATCTTTGTCGAAAACACTGACATTGTAACTACACAAAAAATCGACAATTCGATTCTTGGCACATTAACGTGGCAGGTAATAAAAGAAAGAAAGAAAGAAAAATTGTTTATTCTGCACAAACAAAACGCACATTACAAAATAAAAATTAAAAAAGATACATAAAATGCAACAAAGCCAAAAGCCCCGTATTTAAGTCAATAAAAAATAACAGTTTAGCAATATTGACGTGACCAAAGACAAAACAGATTATGTTACGACATTGGCAATTACATCACATTTAAACAAAACAAAAACAAAATGCCGATTGTAGATTACATTAATTATCTACTCTTGTAACGAATAAACCACAATATTAAATAACAATTAACCTGTGCGTCGCATCTGTGCAAGAACAGGTCGTTGCTCAGCAATATGCTGTGATTTCAGACGAACCTAGCGTCAACAGCGCTGATTTTCAGCAACTACCTTTCGAAAATGACGTAATGACGTCTGTGATGACGTAATGAATGTCATTCAACTTTCTACACCACATCATAATTGCTATTTAAATTTGTACCAATAATTCAAACAATATAGTATCTCTCAATTTTATTACCAGATTCACGTTCGACTTTCAACATTTTAATATCCAAATTCAATTCAGTAGACATGTGCTGCATATTGAATGGTGAATTTAAAAAAAAATCTGCTTTCATACACCACTTCACTCCAAGCCTCTTTCATTTTACGTTCGAGCGCTTTTGGCATGCGTCCGTGGACGGTTTCTGGTTTATCCCCAACAAGCGATGCCGATATTGCGGCAGTCCGGTAATCCACCAAATGTACTAGTGACCGCAACAAATTTGCCTCAGATTTTGAATTGGGAACGACGAAAAGCTCTCAATCTGTATTAATTGCTCAACAGCCCATAAATTTTAGAAAAAAAAAACGCATGTCCGACTAAGTCTGGAATTTAGAACGTGATTCAATATTTGAAATACTGTAATATTTTTAGATTAAAAAATACATGTTTTCCAGCGTGGATTCAAAATGTTACTGATTTCTAAACATAGGTGTAGATAGGTATATCTGTATTTTAATTTAAACTATCACCTATTTTCTGTTTAATACATTATTTCAAAATTATGTGTTATTACATGAATAGAGACTAATATGTCTAAAGTTATAACAAAGGCATCTGGAGCGTTTGGAATGCTTTCAGTATCAAAAGCAATCAGGTATTCCAGAACTAATTTTAGTTTAATCGTGAATAATGCTTTGAATATTAAGACGCAATATATGGAGCGCACTTGCCTTTGACTGCAGACCACATTACCAAGTTAATGTCTAATAATTACAGCCACGTGTTTGTATAATCTGGTAATTGCACGAAAGCTTCCTTAACTTATGCGTCGCAATTGAACGAACTTTAATTAGTCTTGGCTCAAATTATTATGCTTTTATGATCAAAAGTTGAATGCGTAATTTTACCACAAATTTTGAAAACAATAAATTAGGGAGGTGCGAGTCGTGGCTTTCATCTTCAAGTAATTAAACTAATTAAAAGCGAGGTTAAAACTTTTTATCCGTACGTAGAACGTTTAAGGCAAAAAAATAGTTTTCAGTTACCTACAACCTTTTCATCTTAACAGATTTCCTTGAAAACAACTTTTCGTCAGGAAATGTCTGAATAATTAAAACGAAATTGTAAACGAAACTGTAAAACAGTCAAGCGAAGTCCCTTTATTCACTGCTACACTAATTCCTATCACAAAAACAGCAGCGCCCATTCGTATGGTAATGCAGGAACTGTGCAGTGCCACTATTGTTGTAGCCGAGCTGTTCCGTGAATTCTGTTTATCCAAATAAAACATAGATAATCCTCCGCTACGTGCTAATGCTCGACCGCAAATCTGCCTAAGCAAGGCTTATATGAATGAATATCTCTTTTGAATCCTGACGCTTAATTTTGCGATTTAGTGCCTCAGTGTAAAACTGACGAATACGTGCGAAGATGACAAGGAAATTTACATACAGTTTCATATTTAGGCACGAACTGATGTAAATTAGGAATAAATGGATTACATAGCACTTAAAACAATTAGCGAAAAGATAAATCATGAATCAAAAGAACCAATTTTATCGCGGAGAAAATTGACGAATCGTAAGAGATTTTAGAAAATAAATATAAGGAATTGATGAGTAATATCTTTTGGAGTGCTCTTTCGTAATCAAATAAAATGTTTTACAAAGGAATGAACAAAATGGATGATGGAATAAAATTATACGCTGCAATACCCACTTAAGGGTCTCTACCTCTTTATGAAGGAAATACAATAAAATCGAATAAAGGTATCTTTAGTTACGTATCCGGTAAAGAAACAAATGAATAGCTAATAACCAACATTAATTTACTTGTAACGCATAATATAGAGGAAACAAATAATCTGATTAAATCGAACAATACTCTGTAATAACGAGGGTTCAAACAAAGGAGGATCGGACAAAATGGTCCCCACGACCAATAGCAACCGCATATACGTCATTAGATAGGCATTTTAATACAGAGCAATAACTTCTATGGCGATTTGTTTCAAATCGCTGTGTGAAAAAAGTTATGACGATATTTTGCAAGTCGTACTGGACGCTAGGTAAAGGAAAACTTAAGTTCAAAAGTTAATCACTTTTAGTGGTGTTTGTTTGAATTCTGCAAAATGTAAGTATTCCTATGATAATAAAATAACATGGTATCCTCCAGCTGGTCTGATGATGGATCTGAATGCTAGATAAAGGAACTCTTAGATAGCTACTAGTAAATCCATCGAGTTTGGGCTCATTAGATGTGTCTCAACTAGTCCTGTTCATTTGACCTGATGACGATGACCAGAAAACTGACCTGAACGGAATACAACGGAACCCTTATTTTTTTATGGGAAATCATCAAATGACTTCTCGCGCTCTGGGCGGAGCAGGAGGGCGTGTCAGACTTTTACTGACTAAAACCCACCCGTGTTCCTTCAGTTGCCCATGTGCCAGGGCCACGGTAACTCTTTCTAACGAATCTCGCGACCCTGGCAGGCATCGGTCCTAGCAGACCCATTCAGTGCTGCTGACATCTCTTTGAGGCGCGCGTGGAACACTACGCGCCGTTGACCCGAGCCTGTTCCTTAACCGGTGGCGAGCTACCCATTACTCGCCGCTCGCATGTTCGCGCCTACGGTGGCCGGGAGTCCACTATTGACTCCCGACGGCCGGGGCGCCTCCTCCTGCGGCGGCTAGGGACGTGACGGCGCAGAGACTGCTGCTCCCTCCCGCCTCCTCCTTCGCGAACATTACTGCTTCGCAGGAGGTGACGGCTTCCCATGCCCTCTCGCTCCGTATCATGGCTCGCACCAGGGCCGAACGCGAGAGGTTGCCGCCGCCGATCGCCTCCACAAGGACACAGCGGTGCTCCGCCCAGGCAGGGCACACCTCCACCGTATGCTCCACCGTGTCCTCCAGAAGATCCTCGCAATGGAAACACGCAGGCGTTTCTTCCCGCTTTATTCTGAACAGGAACCCACCAAAACACCCATGCCCGGTGAGGAACCTGCGTCAGGCGGAAGGTGAGGACGCCGTGACGCCTCTATCCGAGTGGATGGAGGCGTTCGGATTCGTATCAATTGTCCCCTCTTTGAGACTCCTCAAAGAGGGGACAATTGATACGAACCCTACCCCGAACCTATATTGAACGGAACTCTTGAATCGCTACTAGAAAACATATCAAGTGTGGTCCTCCAGCGTCCAGGTCAGTTACCAGGTCATCTTCATCAGGCAAAATGAACAGGGCTCATTAAGACACATCTAATGAGCCCAGACTAGATGGATTTACTAAAAGCTATTTAAGAGTTCCGTTATCCAGCATCCAGGTCAGTCACCAGGTCATCGTCATTAGGTCAAATAAATAGGACTCGTTGAGACAAATCTGATGAGCCCACACTCGATAGGTTTACTAGTAGCTATTCAAGGGTTCCGTTATGTAACGACCAGTTCCATAATCAGACCACTACGCTAGTATTATATTATTGTCTTATCATCGGAATTAGTACATTTGCAAATAAACAAACCAAGTCCTCCAAAAGTGATTTACTCTTCGACTGCTCCATTTCATCGCCGTCCAATACCTACATTCTACCAAACATCACCACAACTTTTTCCACACAGTGAATTGATATGAGCCGCCATAGAAGTTATTGTTATTCATTAAAATACCTATCGATTGGCATATGTGTGGTTGTTATTGGTGCTGGTACCAGTTTCCATACATCTTTGCCGATTCTCCTTTGTATCGGATTCATTTTGCTGTGACAACAATGGTATTGTTGATGAAATTATATCTGGCTATAATCTCCCTAGTATAAATCTGTAGGTTTTATTACAACCTGAGAAAGGCAAAGTAATTAACAATTTGGTCAAAAATACAATTTCTTTCAAAAATAGATGCCTCAACGAATGCTATTGGTGTTATTTGACTATCCATACTCGTGTCAACAGTCAAGTTAATGGTTTTCACGCTACTGGCACACAATATAATTAATCTGCAGTACTATATTATGCAGTATTACCATTCCTAACCCCAGTCTGCTGCGGAAGTGCGCTTCAAGCATTTCCAATTTGCCGACAACAGCACCATATGGGGATTTGACTATCTCTTGGAGTAAGACAGTGTGATTTAAAACATGTATGATTCAAGTTTGCAGTGTTCAATTTGGGTTATGTGCTGCATCTTATACCAAGAGTCTTATAAAACCATTAAAGATTATTGAAAAGCTCGCATACAAATCAGATAGAAAAGTGGGTTGGGTATTGTATTCATGTGACCTGCACGACTGCGAACTGCGATGTATATATAATGTATACTATTCCTAGTTTGCGATGCGATGACCCAATATTTTTATTCGGAACTTCAGATTAATGTCATGCTTCACTGAACCCAGCCGGAGCCAATATCGAGTTTCCAATACAAATGACGATATGATAGCCACTTAAAATGTACTCCTCTTGATCGGGGTAAAGAAACACTTTATGAATAAACTCTTAATACAACAACTTCTTTTTCATGATAACATTTTCAGGAAGGTCTAAATATGCTTAGAAATAACATCAGATTGCTAATATTTTTAGCATCTTCGTAGAGAAATACACCGTTTTGAAATTCGAAATTTTTAGATTAAACCGAAAGAGAAACCCGATTTTAGAAATTAAACAAACCGCATTGTATCCCCGTATAGCGGTTTGGATTAAGCGCCTTTACCCATTATTGGAGTTTAATCGAATAAAGCTCCAATAAAGCATTCTGTTCTTCGAAATTGCTACCGGTATCCATGTCAATTGATCGACAATCAGGCTTCAATTCAATCAGTTCCTGGTCCTCTGATACGCGTTTGACAGTGCTGAGCGTGTATGTTAATTTGAGCATGACATCTCTGGGTATGCAGACGCTAACAGTATCAATTTGTCAAGCAGGTGTTAGGTCGCAATATAACACCGATGTAGATTGAATTGTTACCTGTTGAAACGAAGTCAAAGAGCTAAATGATATTACAAGCACGTTTCCGCCATGTTGTTAAATATTCTGCACTGTTATCCGGAATGAGGTTGGTAACTTGATAATATAAGTTATCATTACCTATGATTTAATGATCCTAATTGCAGATTGGAGCAGGATGCAGTGTAGTCTTAGTAAATTATTAATTAGATCTCCATATCAAATTATAGTACCTATATTATATTAGAATAAATATTTTCGCAGCCATAACATCTTACTCTACCAATAATGATAAATTGTTGTTGCAGTAGCCTTTTCGGTTTTCATTTTAACCGGATAAATCTCAAAATTAATTAGTATGGCCCTGCTGCCTATCTGATCTCTACAACCCAGTTACTGGGTAATACGATACCCTTTGGTAATCGGACTTCTATCGTCCTGTAACGACGACCCCTAATAACAGCTGGGACCAACAAAGCTAACGTGCTTTCCGAAACACGGGGGGGGGGGGGGGTTGGGGGTACTGATATTTGAAGATGGCCTCTCATCCACGAACCAATCGGTAGAAGCGTAGCTTAGCCTTATCGATCGACTCATGTGGATGTTATAACATAGCTACATGCCCCTCAATATTAACATTCTGTTTTTTTTTAACCAATTTCTATTTAAAACTGTAACCATGAAGTTTCTTGCCTGCTCTTCTCCATAAGAAACAACACATTAGAACCTTGCACCTTGCTTCTGACGTTTCATAAGTTTCCATGTATGTCTATGTGAAATAAAAATATTTTGATTTGATACCTAATCGAATATCTTTATACGTTCTTCGAAACGTTGTCAGAAATGGAAATCTTTTACTATAATGGGTGTAAGGGACAGCCCTCCACAAACTGATGGGGTGGATTCAGTATATCATACTAAGATGACCAGTAAAATAAAATTATTTCAGGACCGTTATGGGAATCCAATAAACCTGATTTGTTTTATTTTCTCACACGCAATGTATCTCGGATCAATTCGGAAAGCCGCCTTTGTGCAATCGCCGACGACGAGTTCGATGAACTCTGTAGTTAGACGGGAAGTGAACAGCTGATTTTACGCGTCTTTCGTTAGATTATTTCAACATCCATTGCTGCTTTTTTTAATTTTAGCCATATTGTTTACAAAAAAGGAGTGCTGCTTTCAGAGAATGTAATTTTACATTGTAATAAAACTGAAAAAGCTGGAAAAAAAAGTAATTTTTTTAAAAAATCCGGAGAAAATGTCCGGTGGAATATGATTCAAAATAAGGAGCTGAATGCACTCTGTCAGTTTGTGGAGGGCTGTCTCTTACACCCAGTAGATAATTTAACATCTTTCAGTATACTTGTAGCTTGAGATTCCTTTTTAATTTCATCTCTCCGAGTGACTTGATTCTTAAAAGGTTTGCTGGAACACGAGAACTTGCGAGCCAAAGAATGTAGGAGCAAATTGCTTGATTAAGGTTTGCTTCTAGCATATTGAGATTGTGATAAGAAATAGGAAATCGCATTGATTTCATTTCGTTTTTACTTACCAATACCTTTCATACTGCCTGTGGTCTTTGAGCAAACGTTCTTTTTATTCATCATTTTAGAAGTTATATGGGTAATAGTTTCTGCCCGCGACTTCGTCCGCGTTAAATTTCTTGCTCCCCCGACCCTTCCCGTCGCGTGGAATCGCCTACCCGTGCGATTTTCCTTGTTTTTGCAACATTTTTTATTACTGCTCCGCTTCTCTTGGTTATAGCGTGATGTTATATAGCTTATAGCCTTCCTCGATAAATAGGCTACCCAACACCAAAATATTTTTTCAATTCGGACCAGTAGTTCCTGAGATTAGCGCGTTCAATCAATCAAACAAACAAACTCTTCAGCTTTATAATATTATTATTAGTATAGATTGTATCGTGTCGTTTTTTTTGGATTGGAAATCATCAAATTACGTCTCCCGCTCTTGGGCGGAGCGGGAGGGCGTGTCAGACTTTTACTGACTAAAACCCACCCGTGTTCCTTCAGTTGCCCATGTGCCAGGGTCACGGTGTCTCTTTCGACCAATCTCGCGATCCTGGCAGGATATTGTGTTTGATTACGATAAAATCTTAGATGCACTGCCAGAGTTGTCTGCCAGTGGTTTTAAACTGCTGGATTTAGTAATAGGAAATTTTCCTTATTTATCGAATGACAGCACTAAGTGAGGAAGGAAACTAAGGAAGGATTTTTGAAAAATAATCCCCCTAAAGAGACAATGGAGGACGAAACTTTGTATCGAAGTTCGCCATTTTTGCCGACAAGAAACCCCAACAGACACACTTATATTAGTACACATTATTGCAATAGCAATACTTATCTTCACAGCGACAAGAGTACTTGACAAATCAAACGTAAAAAACATTTTACGAAAATATTAACGTCGACATTAAAGCAATCAAAAACAAAGTGTGTATCCTCACAATTTGATTTGCAGACCGATGAATTACTCATTGTTCATTAACGTGGAAAATTCAATTAAGTGATAAATTAAAAGTGTTTAAATTGAAACACGACTAACGAGGATACAATGTGCATTGTTGATTTAGTTTACAGGATGACATGGAATAACAGTTGAGATTTTAATTGATGCGTATAATATCGAGTTCTGTTTTGTTATTAATATCGTTTTATGATTCAAATACAATAAACAGAAGTAATACTGGTTAGTATATATCGGTATCTTGACTAGAACGATGTAAAAACGGCGATTAGTATCTCCTTTGCCTTATTCTTTACAAGCTTTTGCGAGCAGCTTCGCCCGCGTGGACTTCGGAAATTATCCCGCGGGAACATACTACCGGGATAAAAAGTAGCCTATGTCCTTTGTCAGGCTCTAAACTATTTGTGTACCAAATTGCATTTAAATCGGTTCAGTAGTTTTAGCAGGAAAGCGAGACAGACAGACAGAGTTACTTTTACATTTATAATATTAGTGTGGACTAAAGTGTGGATTCTACTCATTGAATCTCCGAGAAGTAATTTTACAAATAGCTGTCATACTTTTTCATTAGCTTTCATAGCACTAAATTACGAAGAGTGAATACTAAAGCAGTCAGAGACAAATGAAATCCACTCTGCTTAAACTCGAACAGATCAAATGACAGAAACAACCCTGTATTATAAATCGTACTCGATAACTCAAAGAAAATATTCTGAAAAGGAAAACAGCAAAAATGTAACAAAACGTAGGAAAAATAAAGACTACAGTGTAATGATCTAAGAAGGGATTCAGGATGTAGCTACGGATATTGAATTTCTTTTAAACAAAGATCAAGTTGCAAAGGAAATCTATTTCGAGATGCTTTCGTGCCTTTTGGACATTCTTTACTTTATCAAGATGAAGGTAAAAAATAAAACAAATCAAACAAAGAATAATTAGAAATACAATACCGTGTAAAGATATTTTAAGCCTATTAAAAGCTTTACATAGTCAAAGATCGCGAATTTATTTTGATATAAATATTGACTTCATGAATATATGTATTGAATTTTGCTATCACGTCCATATTTTTTGATGACATAAAGCTGGTCTTAGCTGGTTTCAAATCCCTAGCTGACAAACTGCACCCTATGTTTCACCTGAGGGATTACGGAATAAACGTTATCCCCAGTAAAACCTTTACCTGTCACTACACGAACGTCGTCTTGGACGTTTCCCACTAAAACATTAGCGATAAATAACCTGGAAACGGCAAACCCTGCGGTTTTAGGGTATCTTATCCTCTTGCGGATACGCACTTTATTGTTTTATGTGCTCACTTAGATTTAAGGACGGGTTTCTTCTCGAAATCAATTGTAGAATGTCGTAATTTCTGAAGTAGGTGGTGAAAAGTGTTCCGTTCAAGGTACTGAAGAGAAAATCAATTGCCAAGATGGCGATATCGAGAAGCCTGCCTTACAACGAAGGTTGATATTTCTGGCAGAAGTGTTATCAATACGATACCGTATTTTTACCTACAAGAAATAAGTAATTATGCCATTAATATTTCTGGTTTATTTATCAGTAATGCTATTATGATCCCTGGTATTACTTTTATTGTTGAATAATGTAATACCTGCTTAGGGAGGTATACCAAAAGGTTATTACACCTACACGAGGATCGCGCAAAAACAATGGACCTTTGGTGTTGGGATAGCTATTAATAATTACAATGTTATCGACCAAGAAGACGTATAGTCCGATTTAGGTAGCGCTGTATTCTATACGCTACTTGAATGTAGGTATATATGTCGAATACAACACGAAATAATTTGTATATAAACGTCTATTCATCATATAATCATCAAGATGAGCAAATACCAGTTAATTCAGAAGCAGATTAAAGCTGCGAAACTAAAAAATTACACAGGCAACAAACTTTCGACAGATAAAACAATAAACAAAGTCGGCGTTGTGTTACGTTAAACAATAAATCCTTTTGATATTACAGTTGAGTCGGGCCCGATGCAGTCGGTTGGTATGACAGTTGGTGACAGCGTAATACCGCCTTGACAGCGCTGCAGCAGTATAAAGCGAACTGCTAACAAGTCAGATGTTAATAAACTACCCCAAAGACTAGGATAAAAAGCAACGTAAATATTTGGACGTTGTGGATGAAAAATTGCTTCGTCTGGTTACTGTAGCATTTTCCAGCACACGTGCATTAAATTTATAGTTGTATGACCAAAAGAATGAAATGTAAGCTCAGAGCATGTATAATTTTGTCGTTTATTAAGAACATGGCAAGGTTTTTTTTTTAGAAAATTCTGTGTTTTGGCGCTCAAAGAATTGCCGGAGTTTTTAATGCATAAAATCTAGAAACGAGTAGGTTAACATTTCAGTTTGATTTAGTGAAATGGGAACGACGGCAAATACTAGAGAAAGCAAAAGTATTAAACGTGCCTGGTAATATAAAAAGTTTATAAAACCAATATGTCTTCATTCCAGTAAGATCTGATTGATCACGCACGAATAACAAATGAAGTTGTTTTGGGCATTGGAATAAAAACAAAGGGATAAAGGGAATATCTATAACTATAAACATTCCTAAGCCAGGTTCATTCGCCATGAAAACAATGTGTTCATAAATATCCGTTAGACAGCTTAGTTGGTCAATTCTGTCGATGTATCGGCTGAAACACTGAAAATTTACGGTAATAATGCAAAAGCAATTTTGTGTCACCAGCCTATTCAATATGCTTTTACTGGACAGTGCAGCGGGGAATTGAAATTGCGTTAAGGCATACTTTTCGGATAAACTACATAGTTTACATGTCCAGGGCGTTCGGAAATAGAAATCCAAGTTACACGACAAACGTTTAAACAGGTTTCCACTCAATTTATTGTTACCAAATGTGCATAAAAAACAACAGCGTCACAAAATTTGGCAATAAAAAAATATTCTTTCGTCATAATTCAATGCAAAGTACCATTTAGGTAGCAACGTGGTACACTCAATTTGTCGCTATATAAGGACTCAATTCATTTTATGTCTTACTGCCGTTCGTGTGTTCATGCTTCTAAAAAAAAATTGTTACTATTGAAATTGAACTTTTCCTAATTTAATTCTAAATAGAATAACATTTCGTAGCAAGAAAAGCTACTAACCGCTTTGTCATTTGTCATGCAATGAGATTGCGAAATTTTGCAGCCGCACTAGACAAATGAAATAGCGTACAGCAAGAATGTCACTTTAGGCCAAAATATTGCGTACAACGGCACTTCCGGAGTAGGGCATGGAAGGGCTCAACTACACCGCTTTGGTATTATGAGTAAGCAAAGTAAAAGTGTTGCCATAAATCAACCAAATATAAGACCGCAATGTTCCGCCTAAGAAGCGAGAAAAAGCTACATTTGTATTACTTTTTTTATCATAAATACAAACAATGAATTTCACCATTGTTTCAACCAAGATAATGAATGAAACGTTTAAAAGAATGCCAAAATTGATGATCATGACAGAAATAAACGCCCAGACGATATAAACGATTCTAGGGATCGAAATAAACGAGGAATGAGCTCATTACCTTTATATGGCCGATAAATCATCGTAAGGGTGTGGATCCAAAAAGATGACCGTTCTAATATTTCTCAAGAGGGTGTTAAAATTTATTAGGATTCTATAAAAATTACGATCAGGAAGCTTTATAACATCCATCATATTTCAAGAAAATTACCTTGTTATCTGTGGATCTTATCAGTTCTATTATGTGCATTCTATTCAGACTTTGTTCATGACGGTCGAAAAAAACAAGCTATCGCCTTCAGAGGACAGTAGACGGAGCCACCGAACCAATTCAGGAGATTTATTAATGTGTTTGCGAGCTGCGACAAAGGCCGGATGATGCTTTTACGTTGTTTGATACAAAAAAACATAAATAACAGTCAAAAACATCGTTCCTGAGAGTTTTATATAGAGCACACATGTGTGAATCCTTTTGAACTCCACAAAAAGGTCGGGAAGCGGTACAATAAAAGAAGTATTTCGAAACCTAGATAGGATGTAAAAGCAATCGTCGTAGTTCACAGAATTGGTATCTTTTTCGTCGTTAGTTGAACTAGCTTGGCTAAAAACTGTAGCCTGTATGGTAATCCGTTTGCAGAACGGTCGAATGACCGGCACTATATTCTAAAATTACATGGAGGAGGAAAAGTTTTGTATATAAAAAAAAAAACACGAATGGCTAATGCAAATTAGTAGACTGGTTTACAAAAATGATACTTAAAACATAAAATGGATAAAATCGTCGCGAATTTAATTACAGGATTTTGAATGACCTGCACCCAACCACATAAAATGTCCGAAATTGCCCACTTAATTACTCGAAACACAAGGCCTTAGGGGAAGTTAAAAAACAAATAGGAAAATATGTTAACGAACGTCCACCTAAACTCTTCCAAGGGACATATTTGGACAAAAGCTCCACCTAACAAGGGTAACTCGTATTTATTTCGGCGATCGCAACAACAGTTAAGAGGGATAAGTGGTTACAGTCTAATGTTTGTACTGGAAGTTTTGGAGCAGTTGCACAAAGTATACGATTAGCATTTGCTCCATCTTCTGGTGAAGAGTTTCCAACTTGAATTTTGCGCAGATTTTTAGTGCCTACGGGCTCTTTTTGCGAAGTTCAATAATAATTGATTGGAACTTCTGATTAGAATTCTTGATGAGATGAGAAGTGTACCTAGAATATTGATTCGATGTTGATAGCTGACGAATTTTTATTAAAAATTTTCGTGTGAAAAGTATAATAAGACAAGGAGCGGAAAATTAATAAGATTTTATTTTCGTTGAGATAAAAGATGAAACTCCATAGAAGAGGAATGCAAATATTAAAGCAATTAAAAGGTTCAAAGTTCAAATTCCCTTGTTGGTCGTTACAGCAGATATAGCTAGTTAATTTAACAAAAACCCCGTTACAAAGTTTTTAAACTCGTTAACAAGTTATATTCATTCCTTATTAAATATAATTTTATGCTCATCGTTTTAATAATAATTGGGATGTGATATAATTTGTGACAGACATGTTCAAAGTTAAAAGGTTAATTTTATTATTGTGTTAGTTACAATTTCAAATGTTAAATATGTATGCTTGTACGTAAATTATAAAATTCAGTTAATTCATGAATTCAAGAATTTTAATTAATTACATTGGAATTCGTAAACTTTACACTTGTTTATTATTGTTCTCTAAATAACAAATACGTTCAACACACATTTTTTATAATAATATCTTACACAGTCAAAGAAAATATGAGAGCACAGCCCTGAATCATAAAGATTTCAATACCTCTCTGCATATATTCTTAGGAGTTATGCCACGTGATACCTCGACATTGCCCTCGTATTTTTCGTGCATTTTCTACTATGCTACCTTTAATATTTTCTAAAGTTCCTCCGCTGACACTGTGCCCCTAATCATGGTTGGAGGTAAAAACATCTACATCCATATACATATTTATAAACATGTTCTTACTACCTGTGTCACGTAATGGCCTTACTCTTCCGAGTTTCTCCATTGTTTATTTCTACTGGTTCATTCCTTGACGTTATCTCGCCAATTTGTGTAATAACCACTGTCACGGTGTGGTGATTAACTGAGAAAGATAATTTCGGAGGTAGTCCCGTTCTAATATAACCGTGGGGAGTATTCACGCGAGTACTTGCGTGACAATAAAGCGGGTTATGAATAGTTGTTGCTTATTTAGAAATTCCAACTTTTGGTACGTGATAGGCCTCCGACATTAAATAACAACGGAATAAAGGAACGATTTCATTTCGGGATAGTCTTGCGTTATTGGTCTTTTTACCTAACAATGAAAGTCTGATGAGACAACGCAAATACTTCGGAGAAAACTCTTTTTGAGGAATGAAATGATGGCGGTTTGGATTGCATAAATTACATTTATATGTGAAGGAGACGATCGATTGCGACGAAGTCAAACAGGAGGGTAATGGGCTCCGAGATTGAATATACATAGAAAAATAAGATGTATAGACATACGGATTATAACGTCATTCCTAAAGGTAGAAACGGTTGATATAAATTAATATATATGAACAAAACTATATCAACTGTGGTTACAATACTAGAAACCACAAAACCATAATTACCTAAAAGTGTTGTAGAGCTTTTATGTGTGTCAGCGTGATGTTTGAATTGGTACCATAAAGCTAAACGAGGCCATGCAATTACATGAGCCAAGAAATGGCGTCAAAAGTAACACTCCCTTGAATGGTTTCTTATACAATGCCAAACACACAAATGTCATGGTAGGTGCTTGCCTCTTGAACAAAATGCAAACATTCGACATCTAATGTATTTTCATGTCAGACGGTTGGCAGAGTTTTCTTCGACAAACCTGAGCCAATGGCCGTACTCAAAAGTCCTCAAGTTTTTAAGTGCACTAAAGTTATAGTAGAGTTTCCTCAAAGGATTTTCGACGTTCATTAAGTACCGGGGAAAACGGTGGTCGTGAACAGTTACGTTTGAGCGATCCGTGAAGTGATTTTATACTTCGTTAGGTAATAAGTATCTAGCTTAAGCGTCACCTGCTTGTAGTATAAAAATCCTGTTCCAGATACCATCGTATTATAAAATAATGCAATTGTATCTACGTCATAATAAGATAAGGTTGTAGAAAATAATATAAGTCAGAAAGAGGGTGAAGGTTAGATTGACAAACACGAACATTCCATACCGTACGTCAGCGTAAATGATAAAAGTTCCGGCGTGTTTATGTATTCTAATACAAATATATAAGATGTCGATCCCAAAGTCGATTTCACAAGTAAATAAATTATGAAGGGACCACGCAAAGTTTCAGTATGAGTAAGATCAAAACTGGGAATATAACTCATGCAAATTCAGAAGTTTATATAAACGACGCCGTCAAAACTTGCGAGATAGTTTCATTAGTTTGCAGACACTCGATTTCTTTTTTTTTTTTTGTGGATTTCGTGTGAAAAGTAGATATGAATGGTGTTTTGAAGCTAGACATTCAGAATTTTGGATGATACGATCATAACTCTTTCATTCAGAGTATGTAAAATGATAATAAGTTCAGTTCGACTTCGTAGTAAAGCTAAATTTTTTACATTTCATTTCCCACATGGGGACTGTAAACTTTTATGGCAGTTTTACACATTAACGCAGACCAGAAAACTTAACTTTTTACTTAATTTTATAAATTTTACAGCGGGTTTCGCGGGTTTTAATATTTTTTTTTTTTTTATTAAAACATTATGCACAAGTAAAACTACTGTACAAAGGCGGACTTAATGCCTGAGAAAAACATGGCAGGTGCAACTTACAGGATAGATAACTCGAAAAGGAAGAATACTAAAAACATAGTCACAGATACAAATACATACATATATACATACATATAACGAAAAAAAAAACTTTGTCTGGAGATATAACGATAGGTGGAGAAGAAACCGAATCCAGCAAATCACCGCTGGTATGATTCTGCCAACTTCTTGCGAATATGCTCACGTGCTTTCACTTTGAATGATAACCGACTGGTTGCCATCCTGATGTTCAGAGGGAGCGCATTCCAAAGAAAGACCGCTTGGACAAAGAAAGAAGAGTAAATGAAACCAGAGCGGTGAGAAGGACATCGTAGAAGACGATTGTTGGTGGACCGAAGATTTTTATTATGCGCCGAGCATAAGTACTGAACCTGGGAAGTCAGGTAAGAAGGAGAAGTAGGTTTGTCAAGAATAGAAAACAACATTGATAGAGCCCTCAACTCTCTGCGCTGACGAATGGGTAACCAATTTAAAAGCAACCGGTGGGCGGACACGTGATCATACTTACGAAGATTGAAAACGAATCGAATGCAGTTATTCAGAAGGCGGTCAAGTTTATTGAGGAGATCTGCATTCAGGTCATAGTAACACACATCTCCATAGTCAATTATGGGAAAGATTAGGGACTGTACAAGCAATGCCTTTATGTGTGATGGAAGAACGTTTTTCAACCGATAGAGCGACCGCAACGTACCAGTGACTTTTTTACTTACAGTTGCGACCTGCTTTCGCCAGTCAAGACAAGTGTCGACATGTAAACCAAGATCCTTGACATCGGGGCTAAACGGGATGATGGAGTTGTCGAATATTACGGGAGGCACCATTAAACCATTCAACTTCCTCATACTGTGAAGGCTCCCTACAATGATAGCCTGACACTTACACTTTGCGGTTAACCCTCCAGGGTTAACCGCCACTCCAAACCGATCAGACCAGTTCTTAACCACGCTTAAATCCCGGTTTAGCTCCTCAATCGCATCGGAGATGTTGTCAACACTTGCCTGACAGTAAAGCTGCAAGTCGTCGGCATAAAGATGATACGCAGTCCGAAGCTGGGTGGTGATGAGGTTTATAAAAATAGAGAATAAAATAGGAGATAAAATACCGCCTTGAGGGACGCCAGCTGCAAGATCACGCCAACTCGACGTAGAGTCTCCAGCACGAACAGACTGCTGGCGCCCCTGAAGATAAGAGGCAAACCATTCCAACACCTCCGGAGAGACCATGAAATAGGAAAGGATGGATAATAGGACTTCGTCACTGACGGTATTAAAAGCGTTGGAGAAGTCAATTAACACTAAGACTGTAACTTTAGTGGCTTCCATTCCCCGCCTTATATCGTCAGTCACTTTAAGGAGAGCTGAAACGGTACTGTGCCCAGGCCTGAAACCGGATTGAAATTGAGTGATGAGGGAGTTGCGGTGAATAAAATGGGAGAACTGTTTATGAACACTGGCCTCGAGCACTTTAGATAAAAAAGGAAGGATGGAAATTGGGCGGAAGTGACTAGGAAGGGAGGGATTAGGTATCTTAGGTAGGAGACGAACAAGGGCTTGACGCCACAAGGAAGGGAAAACACCGGTGTAAAGGGAAAAGTTTATGATGTGGGAGATTGCAGGAAGGAGTTGATCAAGAGCCGATACAATCATATGGTGGCTGATATCATCGCAACCCACGGCTTTGGATTTAATTGAAAGGATAGTCTTTTTGATCTCTCCTGGGTCGACTGGGGTGAAGATAAAGGGGTTAATATTGGGACGCGTCAGACCAGCAAGGTAGTCGAGTGTTTGACATTTGGTTAGACCATCTAGAGTTGGAACAGTCGAGAAATGGCGATTTAGATCGTCCAAACCAATTGTGTGAGGAAGGTCCGAATGTCGCGATTTTCCGATGCCTAAAGTTCCAAGGAACTTCCAAATATCGGCAGGCGAAGAAGAAGTGATATTATTTAAGATGTGTCGGCGTTTAGCGTTACGTATCATCTGATTACACCGATTCCTAGCAGCCTTAAAGAAGGCCCAATTGTCCCCCGAGCGATCTTTTTTGAATTTTCGAAACGCCCGGTCCCTCCGTCGCATTGCCATCCGAACTCCCTATGTTCATCCAAGGTGCAGGCAAACGCTTTAACTTAATTTTCTTTACGGGAGCATGGACGTCATATAGTTTGACCACCGTATCGTTGAAAAATCTGACTTTTTCGTCAACTGTACCAGCCGTTTCAAGCGGTGACCAGTCAATATTGGACGCATCTTGTTGAAGCTTTTCGGTATTCATACGTGCAAAGGCACGCCGGTACTGGAAAGAAGGTTTAGGTTTAGGAGGTTTAAGGACATAAGATAGGAAAATAAAGTCGTGATGGGAAAAGCCAGGAGCATCATGTTGCCCATGTGAGGAAACTAGGGAAGGATTAGAGGTAAGGATCAGGTCAAGCCAAGTGTCATAACCAACTATGTTATGATGAGTGGGTTGGAGAGGTAAAACATGCAGACTGGCTGACTCTATTAGATGCAGGAGTTTACGGGACCGAGGGGAATTGTGGGCAAGGAGGTTGGTATTCAAATCCCCCATAACAATGTGATGTGCATACTCCGAACCCAAAGATTCAAGAACCGATTCGAATTCAGTGAAGTAATCAATGGTAGGGGGGCAATAGATGACGCCAAGGACAGTTTTAGCTCCTTTGACGCAAACCTCTAAGAAAAGAAACTCTGCGGAATCATTGGGAGAAGAAGAAGCTAGGATTTTAAATGGAAAATTATCACGCAGGTAAATAGCTACGCCACCCCCCCCCCTCCTACCGATACGGTCATTCTGAAGAAGAACGAAACCGGGGAGCGAGTAAGTGGCTGAAGGCAGGTCAGGTTTGAGCCAAGTCTCTGAAATCAGGACGGCGTGAACGTTGTTGTCGGTAAACGTGTCACGCAGTTTGTTGTAGTGACTGGGAATACTATGAGCATTGAGGTGGCATACATTAAATAGTCGGCTAGAATTATGGCTGAAATGTTGACGTAAAACAACACCTTAGGTGTCGGTGAGAGAAATAAAACTGTCTTCGCTGGAATAGGCACTAGATTCGTTGGCAGAATAAAAGAATTCGTTATCTGATGTCATAAATATTAGTAAAAATAAATATAAATAAATATATATTATATAATGCAAAGAACACTATAAATGACTGGCACGACGTTATTAGTTAATTTGTTGTCAAAAAGAAACAAAAATATTTTGAAATTTTGGGAAACAGCACAATGTCAAAAGCGCATGTATTTAAGATTTCAATTAAGGTTTTGAACGAATACGACCAATCGCTTAAGTGCTCCAATACCCGGATATGCAGTTTGAAACTAAACGATGTGGTGCAGTACCTAGACCAAAATTTACTTGAACAAAGTCGCGGAAAACTATTGAAGCATTGAACAAAGACATTCAAACCCCTAGGTACCGAAAATACAATTTGGAATACAAAGAAAGAACAGTAGGAAAAAAGATAGGAAACTATATAGGTATACTCAAAAAGTAAGAGAAAGGAACTATAAAATGTTAGTTTTGAAACAGATAATTCCATGCTTATTATATCCTCTTCTTATGACAGTAGAGGTATCATAAATAAAAGTAGGCTCAAAGTAAACACAAGCCTTTACATGTCTATTGACATCCCTCATATATGAACAAGAAAAAATATTGCGCACATTTATCATATTCGAGAAAACAAGGCATATACGTACAAATAAAATGAACAAAGGAAACCGGGTCTTAAAACGGGGGTAGTAAAATACCCGCATTCGTTAAGTAAATAACCTAAGTGCCTTAAGTAACCAAAACATGTTTTCATGTAAACATTCCAACTTGCACGTATGGGTACATAATATGACCTTAGGGGTAAGTGAAGTTTCACCCATGTACGTAGATATCGTGGCAATCCTGTTTGCTGTCTTGACTATAAATAAACCAGAGACACTTCTTTTCAAGGCAATCGCAGTGAGGGGCAGTGAGTAGACAAAATACTACAACGACGAATATAAATATTATGATAACAGCAATGCCTATAAACAGCGCAGATTGGCTAACAAAGGACATTATGAAGCAATTCTTCATAAATCATAAACAAAAACAAATCGAAGTTCCATAGTATTTTTCAACCGACGAAAAAAAACGGAGGAGGTTCTCAATTCGACGCGTATATTTTTTTTATTTTTTTATTTTTATGTATGACCACGCATAACTTTTTACATAGTGGTCCGATTGTGACAATTCTTCTTCTATTGGAAAGGGTATACTCCCAAGGTGGTCCCATATGAATTTGGAAAACTAAATCGAACCCTCAGGGTCGAAAAACAGGGTATGATTGATTGTTAACTCACTGATTGTAATGTATAACCACGCATAACTTTATACAGAGTAGTCCGATTTTGATAATTCTTTTTTTGTTGGATAGGGTATATCTTGACAAGTATTATTGGTACATTAAAGTCACAAAAAATTATAAAATAAAAACTTTTTTACAAAAATTAAACCGCCGAAAAAACTGAAAAGCATAAAATAATAAACCTTAAAATTTTGAGTCGGCGCTGAAAAATCAATGAACACAGATCACTCAAAGCGCCGACTCATAATTTTAAGGTTTATTATTTTATGCTTTTCAGTTTTTTCGGCGGTTTAATTTTTTGTAAAAAAGTTTTTCTTTGTTTAACCCATTAAAATGTGTCTAAGTTATAGCGGCTCAGATATGGAAGCATTTGTTTTTCCACTTCCCTTGGCTATGCAAAGGTTTCAGCACAATAGGAACACTTCTACGCTTAGTGCGCCCGCGTAAGAAATAGTGTTGGCAGTGTAGCAACATTTCTCAAGGCTAGTGTAACAATAAAATAACTTGACAATGAAAAGAACTTGAAAACAAAGAGATAATGGTTGGCTCTTACATACAGTAAGCTCCATAATTTTACTCGTTGAAGTACTAGAACCCGTGGATGTTTAAGATACGGCAAAGTGAGTGTTGGAATGAAGAAACTTTAGTGATCGTAATAGTTTTGTTTAAATAACTATTTAATATGACGGAAGGGCTTATTGAAACAATTCAAATATTGATATTTCTGAATCCATTATTATACTATGATTTGCTTGGGTTAGCTTTATCTAAACCAAATTGCTAATACCCTTGTTAGATAAAGATACATATTTAATTGACAGCCCGTCACTGTGATAAATGATTGGCATTCAAAATTCTGTACATATAATCGTTCCAATATGGACGGGACAATTGTACAGGGGCTGGTATTGATATCGAAGCAGTAAATAGTAACTCTGATGATCTATACGGTTAAACAGGACAGCTTCATAGGTTCAGTATAGGTAATCAGTTGAACTTTACCGTTACATATAACTTCTTTTTAAAGCCCGAATGTCTCGAGTACTTCAGGACACTTAGCAGCACTATTTCGAAAGCTCAGCCTAGTGAGTTTGCTCGTGGCCCGTATGCGGGGCACTTAAAATGTGAAACTGTTGAAGAACAGAGAATAGTGTGCGGAAAACTTCGCTTACTAAATGAAATTCGTACTAACATTTGAACTGGACTAGTCAGAAGGGAGATACAGGGTTTATTTAACACAATAATCAAACAAAATAAGCAGAAAGAAGTCAAATTAAAATGTACAAGGAAAATAAATAAACATCAAGTAAATTAAGGTTTCTAAGAATTAAATACGCAGTATGAAAATAGATTTCAAAGGGAAACTGGGCTTTATGAAAACGGGTAAAACAAGGATACAATACGAGCATTGTTGCTAAACGATTCGTTGCCTCAAATACAATATACAACATAAACGAAGTACAATAGCAGTAAGTGTTCAAACATTACGTAAAAAGAAATAGTAAATTATATGACTCAAAAGGTCTTGATCTTGATACATGTTGCAGAAATTATTAAAAAATTTCACAATATTTTTCATCAAAGAAGAGCGAAATGAATGTGGAGCTAGTTTTAATTGCCAAGCCTGTGTGTCTACGATGATAACCAAAGCTTTACTCTGCCCAGTTGACAGTGAAAATAGGCCAAGCCGTAAACAACCGCTGAGCTCAACATTTTTCATTCGTTCTAAATACAGAAGTAAAAGGGTAATCTATATATTAATACGTGAAGCGAAAACTTTGGATCCCTTTTTACGAAAATTGGGCGGACGGAGCAGTATGAAATTTCGCACACTTATAGTTAATACAGAGAAGAAGTGACGAATGCATTTTTTTTTTATTATGCGTAAAAATACATTATTTTCAATAAATAACACGTTACACACACTACTATTCATTACCGTGTATTTAATACACACATGCACAAATCGAGTATATATTTGTTTTTGGTATTATTTGTCTATAGCCTTACTGAATGTCAAATATAATTAGGGATTACGAAATTACGAAAGTTTATTGTCGAAATCTGTGTGTAGTCGAGAATATCTGTCTTTAATATGTTGTGTCTATAGTCTTGGTGAATATGTCAAGTATAACCATAAGTAATAAATATGACAACATGAAGTAAATGCTGTTTTGTCACCTATCAAAACTGTAATCTTATGTAATACTTTGAAGTAATCTATATAATGTATCAATACGTGAAGCAAAAACTTTGCACATCGTTGTACGAAGATTGTGCGAACGGCGGTTTATGAATTTTGGCACTTTAAAGTTTATTTGGAGAAATATTGCTGAAAACTAATATTTGTGTATATTAACGAATAATGGTCGAGTTTCGACCTCTGGGCGACCACTAGTTTAACTAGATAAGCGGTGCCATTTAACCAAATTCTAGTCGAAAGTCATGGAAATAAGTAGTGAAATGAGAAGAGAATTAATTATCCAAGTGTTGAACTGAAACAGTGGTTTTGATGTCACAAGCCATTCCATTGTCATTAATCTTTTGAAATTGCCTCCCGTGGTGGCTGTCTGAGAGGACTATGGGGCAAATTGCTTTTTGAATTGCATTGACGCACGTTATTCTTCGGTTAAACTTCGGTTAAATTTATACTGTACGTAACATAAATAAATATTTATGTTACGTACAGTATAAATGATTACCAAAAAGAAAATGTTAAGAATAAAAAGCACCTACGATAAACCACGCAAGACACAAATTGTAAGTCCTAAGCGATGACCTACATATATTTAAATTTAAACTAGTTCTTGTCAAATGTAGTAAGAAGATGGATTCGAAACGACACAAAACGGTGTAAATATCAGTAAAATAAATATATTGGCAAGACATGCCATTTACACACGCGTTTATGGACATAAAAATACACGGAAGCGAGCAGCTCCTGAAACAGTGGCGTTTTGTTTGGATACAAGCCAATAACGAATACGGAATCAGAAAACCTGTCCTATACCTACAACAACGACTGTAGCTATTGATAAGAATCCAATACCTATCTCCCAAAAGATTTGCAAGATCATGATAGAGATACTACTATCTTCCAGGAAATCAAATTGAAATACGATGGAGAGATACCGTAAGTATGGCAACTCGTGGAAGGAAATATCAAAGACCTAAGTAACAATAATCTTGAACAAGAACTGAACAAAATAAAATACTATATTCCAACAAAGAAAACCAAAAACCTAACGATTGAAATTCGTAACGAAGTTGAAGAAAAATAAATGAGTCAATTTGCAATTTAGAAGGAGACATAATTCAATTTCAAAGAGGTCAGAGGCAAGGGTTTGCAGGTATTAAAATATTCAGGTTTGTTTTTTTTTTTTGTTTTTCCAAACTTGAGTAAATTCGGTTAGGAGTCTTGCTGCGCAGAGGGACTGCAGAGAAAATTTAGTGGCATTCAACAACGTAGAATTTTAAATGAATAGATGGAGGTGGTAACTTTTTAAGTGTTGCCAAAGTTTCAGCTACCGAATGAGTTATAGACGAGTACGTGAATGAAAAGAATAAGAAAATACTCTATTATAAAACACTCACCCACACACACAAAGGGTACAAAAGTTTATGAGGCTTGAAATTATAGAATTATCGTTTGGAGGGACAAACACGTTTAGGGTACGGCCATTAATGATAACACGAATTCACGTATTATTTTGAGTACCTGAAAGTTCTGAAACCGACACATAAGCTTGCACATAGTTTTATTGAGCACTAAAATATGATAGCTTTTCTCTAGAGCGACGCAAAAAATCCATATAAAAACTTTACACCACGAAATAAAGCGAAGCTCTTCTAGTGACGATCCAAAAAACGTTGCCTCTTGAGGTTAAGACTGATAAAACTTGCAACACTGAGGTTAGTTCGTCACTCCAGGTGGCAAACATGAACCGTGTCGTTTGTGAAGGCCGACTTATGCAAATTTTATTAGTAACTACGTGGTTTGGGAACACTGACACATCAACCGTATCAAACACAAACAATTCAATAGGATTACTAGCATATTGACTTAAACTATCATGATAGCTACATCCAACTAATTGCAAGCTATCGAGGAATCAATGATAGTATAATAACAGTCAAACATAATTATCAAATGCAATCAACAAATTATATTAATATTTGTAGTACCCAATTTCAAATAGAAACATAATATTTCCAATAATGTAAAAGCTAACTTGTATGTAAATATTTGTTCATGAACATGAGTAATGTAGTTTGCAATCATTTTAATGGAATACCTAACTATAATGTAAAATATAGTCGACAGTTTGTTTGAACTTGGCTCCGTACTTTTATTTATGTGTTTAATAACAGTGCGTTATAGAGCGTTATTGCTATTAATGGACCGTATCTTAATGGTAAGGCAATAACTAAATCGTAAATTGCTTAGATTGCAATGTCAAATACACACACACGTGAGTACATATCTGAATTAGTGGTAATTGCTTACGAAATTGTACGATTTAGATGGATTCATCCACGGCAACGTTTTTAGTCATAGTAATATCTGAAAACGTAAAATGCAAACGATTTTTTTCGTTATTCCTATGATATTGTTTTGCGATTGCAGGTTTTACCAACAAGTTTTTTTTATGAAATGTTATTTATTTAAAGCATATTGAACTCAATGGAAAAGTGTCAAAGCAAGCAGTTTGCACTGCCAAGTACACGTACCCAACAGCGATCATCAACAACTCTAGACTTGATATACGCCACAGAGGCGCGAAGTACAAAATACATATAATGTGGAACTGATCTGGCAATGAAAGGAAGACCTATTCAATGCGGAGGCTACTTATACGCTCATTTCGAGGCAAATGTGTGTTGGCAATATGCCAGTGGGCTGTAACTGTTTGGGCGAATTATTGCATTTTTTAGCAATTCCTCGTACGAAGTCCACGTAGAAATGGCGCTTGTAAGTCACAGTTTAATGGACGTAGTAATGTTTTAATGGGTGTTCCTGCTACACCTAGCTTCGGTGAATCTCCGAACGCGGGATTAAAATACCATTATTATTAACTAGATGTGCTCGCGACTCCGACACGTGGAGGTCGGGACTCCACTGAGTGGGAAGTTATAACTTTTCGTAATCCTAGGCCAATGATGGAAAGCCACAGTAAGTAGATTTAAGGGCCGCCGAATTAAATACTTTGGTAAGCGTCACTTAATTCGATGAGTTCCTATTCTACACAGAATCAACCTTGAAATTTCTGAAATAACTTTACCAATCGTCCATCTACCCCTCGCATATTTGCTACAACAGAGAGGCCGTCATTGAGCGACAAATTCGAACACTGAATGAATACCCCGCTAATGAAACCACGCCCAACCCGGTGCTAATATTTCGTGTGTTATGTTATGTATTCCATACATTTTCCGAATAACTACATTCCGAATACGTACACATATTTGGAGTTAATCGAGGCACAGAAACGTAATACACATTTTAATTCACAGAACTACTACAACGGATATGAAATGAGAAGAACTGTGTAAACATGATCGAACAACATTTTGGTTTATTGTCGTTCAATATTTTGTTTTTCAATGCAAAACGAATTGTCAGCACACTGCTCGACTAAAATACGGCGTAATTCTTTTATGTTATACCCGCTGGCAACGTATTTGTTGAAAAATAAATAAAGTCGTTTCGTTCGCTGAATTTGTCAGTTGTTGTTAGGGACATGTCACCCAGCCGCAGTAAATCAGTATATGGTAAATAGTAAAGTTAACAAGAAATATCCAAGATGCCACAAACATACGTAGGGACGTAAATAACTCTTCATTTTCTCCCTAAGCCGACGTCGAACGAATGAGTACAGAAATGAAATGAACGAACGAACTAATTTGATGTCGAACGAAAACAGAAAGTACCTTTGAATGATCATATCATAAAAATTGTCCAAACCAAGTATAAGGTAAATAGTAAACTACGAAATGTCCTATAAAATGGATACCTACCGGTTGAAAAATTAGTTTATAGTCAGATTTCATTGAACACTAATGCCGGTTTTCACTAACGCTTCGCGACACTTAGATGCAATGACTAATTAGAGCGCACTCAATTTTCAACTAGGCGGTGACTCGAGCATTGAGAATGCAACAATGCGGCTTAGATGTCACGTAGTGTTAGTGAAAACGAGCGTAAGTGACAGTAGTAATGATGAAACATTTACACCTGCACCTAAGTTGGCTGCTTATAATTACGTTATAAACTCAACTAACTACTTTAAAAGTAACACACCCGGCAGTTCTTGTCGCTGTGTGAGTAAGTCATTTAACGACTGTTTACTTCGCGAGTTTGGAACTTCTTAGTTGGTACTTAAATCAAGTTTTGGAAAGGACACGAAACACCGGAACGTGCACGCACTAATGAATGGTTTTCGACAAATTGTGTGAGATGGCGAAAATACGGGAGGTTTCTGCATAGGAAAGTCCTGTTTGTTGATACACCTGAGCATAAGCTACTGGACTGTTATATGAGCAATGTAACCTATAAAGCTGTGTCAGCAACTTCTTGCGAACTACGCATCACACTGCATCGTACTGCGACTAGCACATACAATATCCCGACATCGGTAGTCAACTAGTTGCGTACTAGACACGACACCAGTCTGATTGGAAGATGGTCTGTTTTCTATAGAGGAGGAGAAAACTTTACTCCTTGTGGCCATACCTCTAAAAGACCATGTATCATTCATAAAATGAACATCTATTTACGATCAACACTTTCGGTAGAATAAAGTAATTTAAAATATAACTGACTATCCTAGCTGTTAGATATTACATAAATAATAAAGGTCCAAGTGTTACCGTCACTTTTATGTGATGGGCTGTATAAACTTTTCATATTAAAATAGCAATTTGCTAGATGAGGTATAAAAAAAAAACTTGTAACAGTGCCCCGTCTGTGACCTTAATTATATGAAAAAGAGTTGTTATCGCAGTAGCCCGTGTGCTCAATATTGTAATAATATTATCTCGGCCTCTAAAACACAACTGCGCCTGATAAAATCTTAACCCATTGGCTTAATAGTCTGGATAGTACTTTTTCAACCGCGATAAAGATCTGTGGCTGGAATATCAGCCAAATGTGTGTACCATCTGAGGATAATGGGCCCTACACGTACAATCGCTATAAAAAACTGGGACTCGTAAAATCATTAAAGTTTGAAGCTTTAACACATTACAGAGATAAAAGGGTGGCATCCCAATAGCATATAATGTAATATAATATACTGAATTATAATAGAGAAATAGAGAGAATGGAACGTATCATTACTGGTCATGAAAATGGACCACCACAAAAAACAATCGATGGGGAATAGACAAAAGTCCTCACGTTTAATCAACGGATTGTAGGATTGTTTGAACAGGCTGAAGATAATTATTTGTGATTGGTAGCCCTGCCACCATTTAGAAAAGTCTTGGACAGCCACTAACGTCCTATATCAGTGGAGTTTCTTGCCTGTGCGTCTCCTTCAGAACCTACTACGCTTTGGAATTGGAAACTAGCTTCATCTCAGTGACTGAACAACCCCTTGACAATATAAAAGTGCCTGTAATGTACAGACATATTTCCATCCAAAACCTTCGCAACTATCTCAGCGCATTGTTTCTCCGGCTACGATATTACTTAAATTAATACGCTGGATAGAACTGTCTCTATCACGCGTATAGAGCTGTTAATACACATGCCTGATATTTGTACAAAAGTATGCAAGTACCATGCGTGCCAGCGTTGGTATTTATTTTAGAATTGAACCTTCTTGAGTGACGCTTCGTTAATTGGACGAAGGTTAAGAGTGAAATTTCAAGAACGCGTCACGATTAGGCACATTTCGTTACATTAGAGAGAAGATTGATATAGTTATCTCCATCTCTCACACTCAATCTCTCTTATTCTTTATTTTTTAGAAGTTTCATTTCGATTATTACCATTTTGTTTTCTTATTATGGGTTTTGTGTCTCATTTTATACTGCAGCAGTTGACGTCATCACGTCAACCCCAGCTATCGCTGAAAACTAGCGCTGTGGCTATGCATAGCACCATAGAATTTATTTTAGCAATATCTATTTTGCGCGGATGTGACGCATATCTTCAGCCAACATGTTCTTTTTTGTTTTCTTTGCGTCATGTTTTACTGCAAATAAACGTATTTTCTTTTTTTTTTGTTTCAATGTGCCTTAATCTAAATTTCATCATCATCATCAAGGTATTTGCATGCTTTTGTGCACGTTACGGGCATGTGTATGATGTGCTTAAAGGCTATTTTCTTAGTAAATATTTAAAGAGTTTGCAAAAAGTACTTGTGAACCGCCATCAAGGTAAGTGAGTTGTATGTCATGTGTCAGTTATTGTGGTGAATATTTAATGGACTTGTTGCCTTTCGCCTGGATATTTCTTTGCTATATATTTTCTTTGAGAGTTTGTTAATGAGCTTATAGCGTGTTTTAAGTGGAACGTTAAGTGGCTTTAAAATATTACGGTTTTAGTAAGACGTACTGTTAGTGTTCTTTATAAGTGCCAGTCTTGGAAATTGACTGACGATGTTATTTTACGGGTTGCTATGCATAGTATCTACCTGCACTGTTGCTTCAAACGTTGATATTCCCAGTATTTTTTCTTAATCAAAGTTAAAACAATCAAATAAAGTGTTAACCGAAAGAACGTCTCAAATCGTGGGAAGGGTTATCAATTTTTCGCCTTATTTGACGCTCTAATAGACGGGTTGGTGGAGTACGAAATTAAACGTAGCTGAGTGGTGAGCCAATAATGTTTAATTTATCGATCAGGTTGGCCGCGTACATGGAACTAGAAAAAAAGAAGATTAACGGATTGTGAGTAGGTCCCGTGCTAATAGAAAGACATTTTTTTGCATTAACCGTGCAACAGACTTGCACGGTTGATGCAAAAAATGCTCTGTATACGATTGCAACAGTTTTTGATTTTGCTTTTCTTTTCCGGGCTTGATTTCGAATTCAAATATTTGCAACGAAGTCAATGGTTTTAAAATAAAGAAGAATTAAAAAAACATGTAGAATAGTATTGCTTTATTTGTGTAGAAATAAGTAAGTTACCTACCTATATTTTATAGTGAATTTTAAGTATTTTTGTTAAAGCTGTAAGAGCTCTATAATGTGTAATGATTTTTATAACAAAAAAAAAAAAATGTTAAAAGATTATAAAAATCATTTTACGACGGCTTCTCGGGTTCATAAAAACCGACGTCGTCAAAAAGTACTTCAGTTTTTCAATGTCGTCTTTGAAAGTAACTTGAAATCCTCTTAAGAGTATGAAAGAAACATAAAAAGAATGAGACCTGAAGGTGTGCTATATTAAGAACTTGCAATGCTTTGCTTTACTTCATTAAGAAAAATAGGAAGTTTTTTTATAAAACAAGATACAGAGACGTCTAGGTTTCTGAATTTAATTTGGTAGCTGAATGTTAAATGCTTATAAAAATGATATTAATTCCATAAAACATGGTAAATAAAATTGGTTTAAAGATACATTACAAAGCATATATTTTTTACTTCTTTCATAGTATGCGAATACATGTTACATTAAAAAATATTTCCCGTTTATTAGTGTAAAGCATTAATGCAGTTTTTTCTTTACAGTCGAAAGTTTTCAGCGTTACTTTAATCGCTAGTGTTTTCTTATCTAAACACGTGGTGAACCATTGTCAAATTTCTACATTTATATATGTCATGTAATTTTTATGTTGTACATAATAAAGAAAATTCAAACTAACTGTAAGATCAGATGTATGTACGTAAACGAAGCAAAAATAGTATGCAATGATCGTAGTCTGACTATCTAACAATTAACCAAACTAGTGATCGCCCATTGGTCGAAATTCGACCGTACTCCATTTGAATAGAAATACATTATTAAATGAAAAAATATAGATAATAATAAATATAAAAAAATAATATGGTTATATTTGACATTCAGTAACATAGACAAATTATTGACGCTGTACTACTGTGGAGAGGGTTCGCTGGCGGAATGGTGATGGCCAGGACCAGGAAGTAGGTGTAATGAGTAAAGAATACTTCTTCAGGACTCTCTTTTTTATTTTCTTAATACTTCTTAACTGCTGGATATGGAATGAATTATTACAGAAGCCCTGTTTTTATAGAATTTTCCCGGGCTATTATTTTTAGTTAATTATGACAGTTCAAAATGTCATAATTATAACCAGCCTGTACAATCGTGAGGCATACAACCTCTACAGTTTGCACACGACACTAAGTTTTGTATGGGAAACATACAAATGCCATACTTGACACTCCCCATAAAACCACAAAAAATATTTCTCTTAAATCTAAACCAAATTCCTATCGTCGCTAATACAAATAATATTAAAGACAAATATTCTCGATATGATCATAGATTTAAAAAATGAAATAGGTTATATATCTATAAAATGTATTTATTACCCATGGTTATACTTGACATTCAGTAAGACTATAGACACAAAATCAGGCTTACCAACTTAGGGGTTTTCCCAAATTTAGGGGGTAAATAAGAGGATTGAGATTTTTTACTATGATAATAATAAAGTTGCCTTCGATAATTGCGAGACGTTCGTTTATAAAAACAAAATTATGTATCGAAAACAAACAGTTCAGTTATTTAAGCATTTCAGCTTTATTGACAAATTACCATTACAAGCTTTTATTAACGATATTAAGTAATATTTTACAAATGGGTTAGCATAAAAGATTAATGTAACAATAAATATTTATTTTATTTATATTATATAATCAGAGTATTTAAGCTGACTTCGAGCAAGATTTCATGGAAACGTTTATATTGCGTGTGATGGAAATGTTTTTATTTTAATTTGCAAAAAGCATTCCTTTCATTACACTGGGCGGGTATTCTTTATTTAATTTAAATTAAGAGAACAAAAGATGTTTTGCTTAGGCTGCATTTTCCCCGTAGTTCATAGCTTTAATATATACTTCAAGCCTTGTTATGCTTTTCTCGTCAAAGGCAGCCGAAACTCTGATTAGCTACGCTTGATTAGGTATCCTTTTGTGAGAATCCAATCACGTTTACTGTGCTCAGTGATAGATGTTTTGCCAAGATCTTTCGGGGTAGCCTAGTTATTTGATAGCCTTGTTATTACCGAATATCTACTGTACCAACTATTTTATTTTGTGGGGATATCGAATAAAACCGGCTAACGGTTTGCTGAGTTTTCTGAACTTGATTTATTTGAAGAAATTGTGCTGTATATTTAGGGCAGCACAAACAATAGACCATTAAAAATATTACGCTTTCTTGTAATCCAATGATTCTCTGCGGGTTTTTAAACAAATTTTCTCTTTCAAAATTACAAAGCGTTTATAATCCAAGGAGATTCGAAGCGGGGAAATTTTGAAGAACTCTTTTAATACAACGAACCGGACAAATTACCACACGACAAAAACTTCAAACGATAGATAAAACGCTCCCAACGTAGAGGCGGTTATCTGCACTTTTTCTAGTAATAAGCTCTTTGACGCAATTCAATTCACTGGCAAACGTTTCCAAAGGAAACTCTAGTCAAATACTGAGGAAAAAATGACTTCCGCTCCGTAAAAAGTTTTTATCTATACTTCTACAGATCGCGTTCAAGAAGTTGATTAATTGTAAGTAGTAATAAAAAAGAAATACAGGTGTACTTATCAAGGTTTCAGTCCATTTAAGAAGCAATAAAGCCAAGCAATTTGTCTCTCTCTTTAGGGCACTGGTATATTTGAGACACCATAATTCCTCAAGAAACGTTTCTCTTTCATTTTCATCAAGTTTGAAAAATTCATGATTCAATTTATACTCTAAAAGCTTTAATGTAGAGTCGTTCATCAAAACCGTGTGAAAATAGTGAAATCGATTTTTCTATTGAATCAGCTGGGTTAAAAATATTCACAGCTAACGGAATTACGTCATGAATCATGATCCAAGCTCCCAACGAAATAGTATGAATAACATAAAAAAAAACAAATGCTTGTTAGTTTCGAACGCCGAAAAACTTTGGGGAACAAACAAAACACAATCACACTATTATTGATTTTCTAATCCACACTATCCATCCATACTATCCATACTAATATTATAAATGCAAAAGTAACTCTGTCTGTCTGTCTTTTTGTCTGTCTGTCTCGCTTTCCTGCTAAAACTATTGAACCGATTTAAATGAAATTTGGTACAGATAGTTTAGAGCCTGAGAAAGGACATAGGCTACTTTTTATCCCGGTAGTATGTTCCCGCGGGATAATTTCCGACCTCCACGCGGGCGAAGCCGCTGGCAAAAGCTAGTCAATTATATTTCAGAGTAGTGGTGACCCAGTGGTAACGGCCGCGACTTATGAGTTGTAGCTAAACAGGCATTCTACTTTGTGTAAATTATTTCATCACCACTGATCTCAAAACGGTAAAGGAGGAAGAACATCGTGAAGAAACCGTCATATCTTAGAATCAACAACTCGAAGAGATGTGACATCTACCAAGCCGCACTGGACCGGCGGCGTGGTGGATTATGGACCACTCCCTCTCACTGAAAGGTAGCCTGTTTCCCAGAATTGGGAACATTATAAGCTGGTGATGATGATGATGATGATGACGAATCGATAATAATTTGAAATATTCTACAGTCCTATGTAACAGTGACTTTATGCATAATATGTTTTTGTTGAATTTGATGTTTCACGTGGTTATTTTACCAACAGGAGACTAACCTAAAACCATTGCTCACTGGACTGATTGATGTTGCTCGCTCTGTTTGACAAATTCCTAGTCATCTAACGATATCCTCGGTGCTTTTAAACTAGAGTGTTGTAATAATTTTATACGGCCACGATCTGGAAAATGTCCCCTTATATAACTTTTAAAACACAGTCCAGATTCATGGAAGCAACTACTTTAAAACAATATTGCTTTGTTGTTAAAAGCATTTATAAACTCCGTGGCGCAGACACAGTAATGGATAACATCTGAGAATGATTTAGTGGCTGCAATGAAGACGGGACACGAGAATCTCGTCGCGAAACTATGTAGGACAAGACGTGTCCACTGTCATCGTGGTGACGGATGACCTTCGCTGCATAAAGCCGGTAATTAATTAATGTCTTATTGTCCTTCATGACTACGAATGAGGCCATCCTATCGTTCCCCGAGGGTGTCGTAAACGGCTAAGGGTTAGCGCGAGGGGAATTCGTAGCTTTAATAACGCGCCACGATTCAGTCTTGCGGGATTTGTAAGCGGATTTGGAATTTTGTTGTCGATACCTAAAGCATTTGCTGAAACCCCACAAGAGTAATCCGATATAATTGCTTTTGTTTAAGGATTTTGGAGCTGCTGTATCGCTTTAACAGACTGACTGTTACAATTAATATCGTATTTCACTTCGATTACTTTTAATTTAATTTTGAAACCCGCTTACAAGGAAATCAGATGGTAAACAATGAAATTAATTAATTAACATTGAATAAAGTGCGGTATTTCTTCCCAATTAACAGTGTAAACACAATTGTAGCGGAAGATTACAGAACGGTTCCGGGTGCCTGTGTGCCATTTACGTGTGCCTTTACCGGCCCAAAAAATATAAGAACTCTAAAATGTTTAACTTGCCGAGTAATAAAATTCAGTTTCTGGTTCAGAAAGCCGGATGTGCGACTATTACAGATAAGTATGGACACTTTTAAAGGAGTTATCTGTTAAAAATCTATTCCGTGCACCGGAGTGAAATATTATTATCCTCTTTTAATACTTGAACTATGCGACAGGACTAATCACATAAAATGGGATTGTGTGGGGTAGCGAGGGCTTTATACTATTAAAATCAGCTACTTGGATAATAATTATTCGTATAAATGCGTTACGACAATAATAAATATACAGCTGCTTAGCAAGCCTTAGATTGATTGATGAATGAGCACGGAGAGTGATGCTGACAAAACGGCACAGACAAATGCCCCTGCCCTCATTTGTATTCACAGGTAGGATAATTGCAATGAAATAAATGCTATCAGACACTTTTTGATACAAAATAAATCGTAGAAAAATATGTACATAAAACAGGAGTCTCACCTGTATTTATATTTCGAGGTGACAAAATAAAACGTTGATACAACAATACAAGTGATACAAAGAGTTTCCGGATATAACTTTGACATGAACACCAAAGGCAAGTAAAGACAAATATCAATGGCACACTTGACAAACAGTTCAGGTTCCCATAACGACTTTCATTCGTGTAAAGACTACCGAATCGTGCGAACCGCGCGATGGACCACGAAAATATTTGGCGAAAAAACCTTATTTGATATATTGGAAGATTTTGGTTCCCAACGGGTATGAGGTCGGATTTATTCTGTCCCCAAGCTTCTGCGGCTTATTTATAAGCGGTATCACATTACATTGATGGATGAGTGCTTTTAATGGATAGCGTTAGTGCAGATACTAAAAGGCGGTGATTTACAAGTAAACAAACAGACGTGAGTCATCGATGTTTCTGTCATAAGTTTTTTTACCAATGGATGAATGACCACGAGTAATAGTGTCGTTAATATAAATATGTATTAATTTATGTTGCCATATAAAAATGAAAGGGTTATACACGGGTACCAAGCTATAACATTTCCAGTTTTAGATGACCTCGCATTGTATAGGGTTTCCGTACAGTTATTGGAAATGCATAGCTTGATTTGTCACCGTGTGCACAAGTAAAAGCACACGTTTTCTTTGAACAGAAAAGTAAGAAATAGTTAGTGAAACAAAATAAAAATGAAATTAGACAAAGAATATTGCGTTCATAATTAAATTCAATGTTATTATGAATACAATTCTCTCTGTATTATTTCATTTCAACCGGGAGATTAAAAAGTTACAATTCATGATTCTAAGATCGTTATGCCAATGAGCAGACATTAAACTCGGTTCAAAAGGCGGAAATACCTACTATGTTCTGCACTATTGACGTAAACACAAAGCATATTTCTACTCAAGAGATATAGTTTAGTAGTTTAGTTTAATGTCTGCTAGACATTAAACTCGGTTCAAAAGGCGGCAATACCTACTATGTAGTGTACTAGTAAGTGATATTTTGAATATCACATTGTTCACTTCCGACATTCAAGCTTCGGGATATTTAATGTCTGAGTTTCTCTACGATACGATTCAACCCTGTGCGTCGTTCAATCTTATATGCAACGATATTTTATACAAATACGATAAAATCTGAATAGGAGTGTCCTGAACTCTTCAGTTGCAACACTTTTAGCCAACCTCTACTACAGTAATCGAGACGTATTTTGCCTATGCTTCTTCCAATTTCCGTCAAATCTGAACTGATTTTGATAACTCTGCCATGTTCGTCCAAGACATAGGGGAATATCTGATGAGACCTTCAGCGATAGATAATGTAATTCGGCAATATCAACATCATCATCAATTCAGCCGAAAGACGTCCACTGCTGGACATAGGCCTCCCACAATTTGGGGGGTTAGCCATAATCGCCACGCTTGGCAGGCGGGTTGGCGATCGCAGTATGGTGGTAAAATGCGTAGAGAACGCTGCTGCCCATTCTCTAGTAAGTCCCTTAGTCGCCTCTTACGACACCCACGGGAAGAAATGGGACAATGTATGCCGCGCGATTTTTGCAATCTCATTTTTATTGACTAATTAATTACATACGCTATTCATTCTGAATTCCCTTAAATCTCTTGAGCAGAAATATGCTTTGTGTTTACGTCAATAGTGCAGAACATTTACACTAATTCTATGTCTATTTTATTAAGATATGACCGTTTAATTTCTACAAAAACAAGCAGTGCACACTCAAACAGTTAAGTTGTGGGTATATCTACATCTGATATACCCACAACTTTAATGTGAGACATTTGAAAAAGGGTTCCTGACGTGGGTGTCCTCTATAAACTGACTTAATAACAAACAGAGGGACAATTCTCTTTGGTTCGCTCACAGCTTTTAAAACTGGGCAAGTAGGCTCTTCCCTAACGTTATTATTACGCATTTTCTTCTTTTCATATTAGACAGAGTCCTTTTGTTTCAGCATATTTTCGAAGCTACTTCAAAAGCATTTTTATAAGACCCTATTTTGTTTTGAAAGAGTAAATTATATTTTATTTGTCTTTTCCGGAAAGTAAGTCTCACTGAGTAAAGACAATGACATCGTTGCAAAATACTTTTTATTATGTAACATTTTCGTTTTGTCACAGGACTCAAATATTATATTTACGTAGCTTATTCTAAATGTAACATTTACTCTTACATAGATAAGTTTGTGTGTAGGTTTGGCATAAGGTTTCCAAAATTCTATATACAACAGCTATATTCCTCCGATAACAGGATTTAACAATTAGTGCCTAAACTTGTACCACAAAGGAACCGTGGGAGAATTCGTGGGTTGTTCCGCAAGCCAACTGAAACACGTGCCTACCACAGAAAGTTTTGTGGGCAAGCTAAAAAGATTACGCACCAATTGTTTTAATGACGAAAGGTTATCGTCATAATCCCTAAAACTAACAGTAGAGAATCAAGTGCCCTCAACCCTTCCTATAACTCCGTTAGTCGTTTTAATGGGAGTAATACAAAAGTGTTGGGTTGGTCTTGACATTACCACAAAATAAATGATTAACTAGATTTCAGTACCTACACCAAGCAGATAATGAAAGAGTCATAAGCCCAGTAATCTACCCTTTTATGAGCAGGTGAGCTATACTTCTGGTACAATATAAATATTCAGCAAATTGAGTCCCACGTAACAAGGTCATCTCGCATTGTACTCGACACGAAAATGCTCTTTGCTTGATGAAATAATTTGTATAATCGAATATTTTCCGTTTTATTTGTTTTTCTGAGTTGTGTAATTATAATTTGATTAATTTCGTGTAGGTTTATGTGTTATTTCATAATTTCTTTGTGTTCTGAATTGGAGTTTATTATTGTTGGTGCCCCTGTTACAGGACGGGTGAAAATGGGTTGATGTTTTCATTGTATTACATAATAACAAAAACCGATTTTTATAAACGGTTTTCAAAATTACCTACTTCAATAACACGTTTTGAATTTGATCAAACAATCATGGTTTAATCGTGTTTGACATAGACTGTAATTTTGATGAAACCACAGTGAAAATTATATTATTTTGATACTAGCTTTTGCCCGCGGCTTCGCTTGCGTTACATTCGGGGTACCACGGTTCCCCTTTCCTGATTTAGAACACAGAAGAGAACTCGGAACAGAATGTTATTTTAATACGCTACTATAGACTATATATGTCTTTCCATTTGGGGATAGAATGTAAAGATTCTGGGCATTGGACACACGCGAACATGCTACATAAAATTGTCCATGGGAAAATCACGGCTTTTCTAAGTTCACCCTAGCCACCTAAAAAATAAAAAAGTAGCCTATGTCACTCTCCATCCCTTCAACTATCTCCACTTAAAAAATCACGTCAATTCGTCGCTCCGTTTTGCCGTGAAATACGGACAAACAGACACACACACTTTCCCATTTATAATATTAGTGTGGATTGTTACCAAAATAAAAACAAAATACAAATGGATATTATGTTAAATGTAGTTAAAATTCCCAAACTTCCTCCACAGATTTCAATACGAGATAAAGTTACAGCAGTGTCAAAGGGAGATTCATTGAAATGAATCCGGCGCAACGAGCAAACATAGCATATTTTACAAAACATCGTTAAAAGTTACCGAGTCCCGTCCGCACCACTTAAGCACGCCCCGCTATAACTCTAGTTTCGAATTTTAACACATATTATCCTCCAACCTTGTCATAAAGGAGAATGGGCAGAGCTAGCTGACTACGTGTAAACATACGACGTCGCGATGAGAAGGTTGCAAGGACATAATTACTTTCATGATGTGAGTAACAAGACCTTGGATGTTGGTCTGATGTAGTTGACTTGGGCCACCTCATATTTTTGAAGTAAAAACGTCTTTAGGTGCGCTGTGCGCTCATTCTGAACAGTTAACGAAATTGAGGGTTTACTCTCTAAGCTCGAAGGCCGGAACAAGGAACGTATCATGTATGACAACACGATTTGACTGTTTTCTAAGCTCCTGATATTTTTTGTTCGACCGAAAGAGTTAATAAATCGGAAGTAGGTAGGGTTGATTTCGAAGTATCGACCTACTTTCGGATGGGCCCGCATCTGCGTTGCCTTAGAGAGCAAGCGCCTACTAGCGCCTAGATCGTCACGATCGAGTCGGTGGCGCTGAATCGGGTACACTCGGCCCTAGTCGGTTGGTGGCGCTGAATCGCGTATACTCGGCTCGAGTCGTAAGTTTTCAGACACCCTCTTTTTTATTTATAGTTTCACTACGTGTTATGAAATAGGATTACTATTATCGGATCATTTTTATTGGAACGCCAACTTTCTTCCTTTTATTTCAGTAACTTCTTTGTTTTCAGATATGATGTTTTTCTACCGGAAGCCTTGAAACTTCTTTTATATTTTTTGTACCTTTTTAAACTACTTTTAGATTTTTCTTCCCAGGGCCAGGAAGACAGGACGTACCAACTATTTTTAACTTTTACCGGAACATTTTAACGTAAGAGATGAGAATTTTCTTTCCACATTTTAATGGTGAAATCTATACACTAATAATAAAGCTGAAGAGTTTGTTTGTTTGAACGCATTAATCTATAGACATACCATCGAATTTGATAGTCCTATTGTTGAGGAAGGTTAGAGTCTATTTAATACCACGTTATAACCCGTAGTAGAAGAACAAAAAGTCAGAAAGAACGCTATAACTAAGTAAACGCGCGGGCGGGCTATGGTATGCGATAACATGGGTTGGAGGTCAAAATATCAGGCGGACGAAGTCGCAGGCAGAAGCTAGTATTAGATACAATTAACTGTAACCTTTTTGTAATAGGTAACTGTATTATCGTGAACCGTTTCTTCACCGCCACGAAGAAAGACAAAACTGTAATTTTTAATTAAGGTAGGTTTACTACACACTGAAGTTAAGTTCACTGATGCAATAAGAAAACTACCCTTTTAAAATGTTGCAAGCTGTAGAGCTTGCAACATTTGAGATTGTAGAATCTAGCTTCAGAACTAAGCTTTATACGATCAGCCGTTCTTGTTGCGTTTCAAAAATGTTATTTGCTTTCATAAAATGATTGATTGTTCAGCAAAATAAACTAAAACGGCAGTGTGCAGTTTTGCAGGAATTTCCGCTTCATTTTTCCCGTAATTTAATATTTTCTGTAAAAGTTATAGTTGGATGGCGGTTTTACAAACATTTGTATAGAACTATACAATAGAGTAATACAGAAAGTTTCCGTTTGTATTAGCTGATCCAATAAATAGAGGAACTTTGTAACTTGGTACAAATAAGTTATAATAAAAGTTTTAAACACTTCGTGTTCTTTGATGATGTTTGTACCCACATTTCTTTCAGTTATATTAATTTACGGCGTCGACAAAATAAGCTGTAGGTAGTAATGACATCATTATTGCAGAGCTGGACTTGTTTCGGAATAAACAATGTAATTATGCTGACAAACATGTAATGTTATTGCTAGCATTATCTTAAATTATTTTATAAAGTTAAGTCCTTCATCTAGAACTTTCTCTTCGTAGTAGAGGATATAATTTTGTGTGTCTTTCAAAAGATAAAAGTAGTGCGTCGTTTATTTCGCCCGGAGGAAACATTTCCGTACGGATCACTAAGAAATGTTGGCACAATTCGAAGCCTTAAACATTGACAGCAAATTGTATCACGATTTCTCTACTGCAGCCTTTTAAAACTTTATGTTTTTCTCCCATTCTCAAAGACATCCCACTGACAGATTTCACAGTAAAAACATTTTAAATTATAATCCATGCAAATCTAATGCCAAAAACATTCAAGCTTCATTCTCACAAAGGATTTAAAATTACTTTGAAAAACTTTAATCATTAATTCTATCCGATAAGACTGTGAGACAACTGAAGAGTAATTTACTACACTAAAAAAACTTAATTAAAAGTAAGATCAAGGTTTTTTCTTTGCGCCACAGGGGAATTTATGGAGCACTAGCTATTGCCCACAATTCCGTCTGCATGAATTTAGTATTTTTATTGTGAGGTAATCGACGTAGCCCGAGGAATTGCCAATCTTAAGGCCACGGCAATCGCAGAACAGATGGCCGATGGGGCTGAAAGGTTCTGGAGTGGCAACCGCGTTCCGGAAGATGTACCGTAGGAAGACTTCCAACAAGGCGGACCGATGACCAATTGATGGCCGTAGGAATCCCCTGGATCCAAGAAGCATAGAACCTGTAGAAGAGAAGGTGCTTGGAGACCTTTTCGCTGATACGATGACGTTGATCATGAATGAAAAGTCGTCTGTTGTTCCTCACATCCGAGGTTACCTTCTAGTCTTTAATCACGATCAGTGTAGCGGTTTAGTAGTGATGAGGTCAGACACAGACACAGTTACTTTTCCATTTAAATTATTTGTGTGAGATAATATGAGATTCTTGAAGTTGGTACAAGTCTCTTCAACTGTATTAAAATGAAGACTAGATTTTCCGGAGTTGCAAACTTTCGAATACATTTGACCTATAAAGAGGCAAGATTTAGTTAACAATCAAGCAGTAACGCATAACATTTAAAATAATGGTTCTATTTGAATGTTTTCATGGGAACTCACGAGCTTTATTCGTCGAAAGCCTATTTCAGGCGTTTTCACGATTGCTACTAAGACTTAAGGATTCGAAACGGTGTGGATTAGGAAATGTTTATTATAAATCTTTATTGACCTCCGATTTAAGTTGTAATGTTTTCAGCTCTGTACTGTCAGAGACACGTTCATGGTAACAGTAGAGGTGATTTTCTTAAATCAAGTAATATTCACTGACGAGCTGTTGACTAGTCGCAAGATACTCGTAATTATAGTGAAATAATACGTTTTTTTTTAACTTTTTAGTTTTTAAACTGTCCTCAACTTAATAAAAACAATATTCGTCGGAGGTACGACCACTTCTCTGTCAATGACCCTTAATTTATTTTCAGTCAACAGCTTTGAACCGACACTCTATACAAACGACGATTTCGATACTTATAAATTTTATTCTAACTTTCATCAACCCCAAAGGTGTATCACCCACTTTTCAGTTTCGGATCCACTTGTTCACCGAGCGATGAGACACTGTTAGTGAAACAGCTCGAAGTTCACAGGAGTTTGTCTTTTTGTGTCGCAATTGCTTTGACGGTGTGGTCGCACCAAAGTACTAACGATGCCCAATTACTAGTTTGCTGCTTTGATACTTTGCTGAAGAAACTTATAAGGATAAGTATATCCGTGGCTAGAGTTTGTTAGTAAAAAAGTGTCACATAACGTAGTGTTTTAAGATCCTACTTCTCCAATTGGAAAATGGCGTGGTGATATGTAAGTTCCTAAGTATTTACTAGAAGAACATAAAAAGATAGAAGTTATTTGTATTCGTGATCCAACCAACATCGACCTTACATCGGCGTAGCACAGACGTAGCATTGTCGTAGTAATGGCGTAGCGCTTCACATTGCATCTGTAGCCAACGCGTAGCATTTTTCGTAGCGACTGCGTAGCAAATGCCATTCGCTAACAAAATTGCAAATGAAATACCGATAGGTACGCAGTGCATACTCCCGCCTACAAAGTTCTAAGTCGACATAACTAGTGTCTAAAACGCAGAAATGCTTTAAATGTAGCTCTAACATTTAAAGGTCATTCTGCCAACGCCAATAAAGTCTGATACGAAGTTCAAGCTTCCCAACATCCGAAACTGTAAGCTTTTAATCAATGGGATTAAGCCTTAGTAAACTTGGTGGAATGCGAATCGGTTCGGATTGCTATAGCCATTTGTCAGAAGAGGCGAAAGCAAAATCCACAGCCCCTATTTACAGACCACTCGATCGTTACCTAGTGAGTGCTCGGCTTCCGAAATAGCGACAACAATAAATCTAAAACCAGGGCCGGATCTGTACTGTAAATTAATTCGGGACAAGCACTAACTTCTGGCGCTCCAACTTCGTAAGCGCGAGGCGACAAGAATTATATGATTTATGTAGCTTAGGAACTGACTAGCATACAACATTAGTGCTTAAAATCTAAATGCATCGTGTTTAGGGAAGTGCTAATGTTTGTTCGTGTTTGCGCTAATTTTAAGTTACTTAAGCTCGCTTTGATAGGATTTTCGCTACTCATTTAAAGTTGGGAGTATTAAAGTTTACAGTGCTAGCTGTATTTTACAAGGCAAATAGAGGTGTATTTTTTATATAAACGAACAAAATGTGTATAAAAAAAAAAAAAAAACTAAAAAACATGCTTCCATAGAAAACCAAACTAAAAAGTAGAAAACAATGGAAAAAAAGCTTGGGGTGGTTTTTAAGATATTTTTTTATTGATATCAGACACTCCACGCTTTTTTCCATTATTTTCTACTTTTTAGTTTGGTTTTCTATGGAAGCGTGATTTTTAGTTTTTTTTAAACTATTATTTATTTTCTATTTATTAGGGTGTTTCAAATTTTGAGACGTATGTCAGCCTAGTTTTCGAAGACAGTTGTTTTGCTGTCCTGGTAACCCTGGCAAGGATAATGACACAAATTTATGAAATTATAGTATTGTCATCGGTCCTCGATAAGTCTACAGAGTTTAAATGAAATCTGGTCGTTTAAAGTGGATCAAAATCGCGCTATAAGGAGTCGGTTACAAACAAACATACAAACATACAAGTGAAACTAATATAAAGCGTGTAAAAACAAGAAGTTTCTTGTAAGCATAATGGCTTACAAGAAACTTCTTGTTTTTACACGCTTTGAGTACCTAATACCTTTTTGGATTTACATAGTTTTTAACGTAATATTAAATTTCACTGAATATAATTACCGAGACACAAAAATGGCTTTAAAATAAACTAAGTTTAGATATTTTAATTTGTTTATTTCTTGAATATTCAAAGAGTATCCCTGTCACAAAAATCTTCAGTGTTTGTTGAACAGAGTTAACTCAATCAACCGAAAGTAATGTAATATTCAAGTTTCGCTTGTTCCATTAGTCTAAAAAGTATTTTGGTTCATGCGAATGTCCATATTTACTTTGCACTGATCACTTACTTATGCTACTACATATTCAGAGGTAGGTACAGACAATGGATACCTCTCTATCCAGGGATTTACGGCTGGCTTTATCGACAAAAATCCGGGTCGTCAACATAAATAACATGGAGTATGTCATCTTATGAAAAGACAGGATATTCTTACGCTATCGGAATCTTTACTGGTTCACGAAAAGCTGTGATAAAATATTTCTGTTAGATTTATGGATTATCTTCTGACGGACTAAAATATTTCTATAAAACATTTTACACTAGCGACCGATCTTGATACTACGCAGTACCATTTTTGTTGAACATAAATTTTGGTGTGAACGGTCTAAATGTTGAAATAGTATCAAATTGTGTTAAGTGTGCAGAAGTGCGTGATTCACGTGGAAAAAATACGGAAGTGTGCCAACGAATTTAAATGTCGTACATATATGGCCTGTTAGTCTAGTGGTTAGTGACCCTGACTGCAAAGACTGGGGTCGTGGGTTTGATTCCCACCCAGGACAAATCTGTGTGTGATAAGCACAATCATTTGTTCTGTGTCTGGGTGTAATTTATCTATAATATGTATGTATTTAGAAATATATAGGTATATTTATCAGTAGTCTGGTTACCATAGTACAGGCTCTGCCTAGTTTGGGATCAGATAACAGTGTGTTGGTTGTCCTGAGATATTTATTTATTTATTTATAACTTTTTACCCGACTGCTCGACGCAAAGGAAGACAGTGCGTTCTTCAGCCTATGTTTGTATGTTTGTTCGTTTGTGGCACTCTAGAGACCAAACGCGTGGTCCAATTTTGATGATTCTTACGTCAGTCGATTTGTCATGACAGTCATCAAAATTCAATATGGCGACCAACAGACCATATTGGAAAAAAAATAAGTCGATGAACTATGTCAATGGGGGACCGACTATCATTGAATAGGTAAATCAAATTTAGGTTTTTGTAAACAAATTTTCATTTTGAATGACTATTTAGGATTTATAACGATTTAACCTTCGTTAGCAACCATTCTCATTAAAAGTTTTTTTTTAAATTAAAGTATATAGTGATAAAGTTCGTATATAATCGTATAAGAACTATGTTACCGCTTAATAGGTCGTATTAAAGTGAAAATACATTTATTATGTGTAAAATAAAAGGAATAGGTAAATTAAAAAAAAAAAAAAACAACCCGACTGCTTTAAATGTGAACTTTGCTCAGTCAGTCGTTTTCGATTTTTACAATATTCAAAAGCTTTCCATAAAATACTTGCATCAATCTCGAATTAATTTAAAAGAGACAAAGTGAATTTCTACATACTAGTGATCGCCCATTGGTCGAAATTCGACCGTACTTCATTTGAATAGAAAGACATTATTAAATGAAAAAATATAGATAATAATAAATATAAAAAATAATATGGTTATATTTGACATTCAGTAACACTATAGACAAATTGTTGACGCTGTACTACTGTGGAGAGGGTTCGCTGGCGGGATGGTGATGGCCAGGACCAGGACGTAGGTGTAATGAGTAAAGAATATTTCTTCAGGACTCTCTTTTTTATTTTCTTAATACTTCTTAACTACTGGATATGGGACAATATGGAATGAATGATCGCAGAAATTTGTTCTGTTTTTATAGAATTTTCCTTATTATTTTTAATTAATTATGACAGTTCCAAATGTCATAATTATAACCAGCCTGTACAATCTATGACCAGCCTGTGCAATCGTGAGGCATACAACCTCTACAGTTTGCACAAGACACTAAGTTTTGTATGGGAAACATACTAATGCCATACTTGACACTCCCCATAAAACCACAAAAAATATTTCTTATAAATCTAAACTAAATTCCTATCGTCGCTAATACAAATAATATTAAAGACAAATATTCTCGATATGATCTTAGATTTTATAAATGAAATAGGTTATATATCTATAAAATTAATTTATTACCTATGGTTATACTTGACATTCAGTAAGACACAAAATCAGGCTTACCAACTTAGGGGTTTTCCCAAATTTAGGGGGTAAATAAGAGGATTGAGATTTTTTAGGAGCGTTCCATTTTTAGGGGTATTCTTAGGGTTTTTTTGCCATCTTACAGTTCTCATCAAAATAATAAAAACAGATTTGGACCATAAACATATGAATATCTATGCAGGTGTGTATTAGATACACGGTAATGAACATTAGTGTGTGTAACGTGTTATTTATTGAAAATAATATATTTTAACGCATAATTTAAAAAAATATTAGCATTCGTCACTTCTTCTCTGTATGAACTATAAGTGTGCGAAATTTCATACTCCTCCGTCCGCTCAATTTTCGTAAAAAGGGATCCAAAGTTTTCGCTTCACGTATTAATATATAGATAAGACATAAAATCATCTTTATAATTATTTTTACATTAGTGCTGTCGAAAGATAATAAAACGACAATGGAACTGCATTATTAAATTCCCATTTACTTGGTAGCATTGAAAGGTAAATTCATTAATCTTATACCTTTAAACGAGCAATTCTTGTATATATGTATATATATATATATATATATATATATATATATATATAATCTGAATCTCGGAAACGGCTCCAACGATTTTCATGAAACTTAGTATATAGGGGTTTTCGGGGATGATAAATCGATCTAGCTAGGATTCATTTTTATAAAACGGCGTTTTATTCGTATTTTCAATGACCAACTTTATCGATAATCAACTTGAACATAAATTTATTATTTTAAATACAATTTACCAAAAAATACCAAGCTAAGCTCGGTCAACCAGATATTATTAATAATATAAGTATGATAATATTCGGGAACAATGGTGCGATCTGAAATGGACTGGCTAGTTCAATCATCTATTCGGTAAATTGCCTTTAGTAGGTTATGAATTAGTGGTCGCCATAAATCGAATTTTGCCACTAATCGACGGTAGCCAGGAACTGACGTCATCATAATAACGGTTCATAAATTGCCATCTATTTCGTACGAAATCCAGTTTGTGGTTTGTTTTGTTCCTGATAATGTCGTAATTTAAATTTGTTGTATGTTATTCAATTACAGAATTAACATACATAAAATCACGCCTTTTTTCATGAGGGTAGGCAGAAACCACGGACCACCACCTGCTACGATCTCTACACACTCCTTTTGCCTCGTTTAGGTTCATACATTTGGTCATACACACACACCGGTTGCGAGTACTACGTACCTCAACTTACAGAATTAATATACACACATAATCAGCTTTTGTTCCCACTGCTGGGACATAAGCCTCTTCTCTGTGAGAGGGAGCGGGTCATGATCTACCACGCGGGCCCAATATTAGGTGGTAGGGTCACATGTCTTCGAATTTTCGGTTCTAGAACACGCACACTAGGTTTCCTCACGAAGTTTTTCTTCACCATGCTAGTAATGTTTATAATTGGAAATGTTACACTGGGTCTTGTCCAGGATTTGACCCCACACCCTCGTGCATGACAGGCGAGGTCTTCATAGAGCCATCATAACATCGGCAATTTACAGCATTCTATCCTGTTATTACATTATTATTGGTAATGTAAACCTCAACATTTCATAACCAACTGTAATGGAATTTCGACCAAATGTTGTGTGCTACTTATTTGTGTATATTGTTTAACCTAATGAACACACCACATAATTTCGTTATTACGTCACAACCAAACTGTTTGAATCGTTTTTGTGGTGAGTGTCATGCTCATGAATTATTATTTCGTAATATTTCACATTTGACTGTTTTTGTACTCAGTCTACAACCTTGTTTGGGTCGACATGATTCGGTACAGCGATTCGATTTGCCACAGGATGTGAAGACTAGTGCCGACCCGAAGCAGTCTAACGGTCTCAGTTTATAAATTTTGACTTTCTGACAGTTTCAGTAATAAACTATTTAAATAGAGCAAACTGTTAGATGGCTAACGTATGACGTTATACAATAGTAAATTGGCACAGGCCTCTGATCGTACTTTGGCAGCCAAACCGTTGGCTATCTACCTAGTTTCCAAAATTGCTAAATTGGACCTTCAGATACAGACATATGCCTCGATGTCTAATAAGTAAGACCAAAACAATTTTATTATTTTTATTTACTTAAACCGAGTTCGGTAACGAACACCGGTTCGGTGACGTATGGCAAGCATGCAGTCAAGGAATGAAAAGTCAATTTAAACTCGCATCGTGAATGAGACATTATTATTCAGACTACGTACTGCCAACATTATGAATGCAAATAACAGTTCTAATAGGCGACATGTGCTTGATCGAAAATAGAACACAATTAAAATTTGCTTGACTTTTTCGTTCCTTCGCTGTATAGATGCGATTTTAATTCATCAAACAAATCCGGCCCTGCATAATCCGTTAAAGTAATCCGAGAAATGTCTTAGCCACGTTTAATATGTGGTTCTAAACAAAAGCAATAGGCTCACGGATAGAGGATAAACAAAACGATTGTATTTTGTGGTTAGAAGGATTATGATGGTATTATTGTGAGCTAAATTGGAGAGAGTTAAGCAGCGAAGTGGCAATGAATAACTGCGTACATAAAGAGGTAAGTACTTGTAAAAGATTGGATTTGGATTAAGGAGAAATTCATGTTAATCAAGATGATCAGTAAGTACTTACTTTTTATATTATGAAATAGAGGCCATGGTCTACATGGGGAAGGTGGGGGAGCGCACAGGGTGATTTGAAAGGACATATGAGAGGCTTTGCCCAGCAGTGGGACTCAATGTACGATAACATAAAAAAAGCGTAATAGGCTTGCTTTTGTTTAATACTGTATATATCATGTTGTACGAAACATCATATACTTGTCTTTTTCCAATAAATGCAACAGTCAAAGGAAGGTTCCTTTTATTACAACCCCTTAGTCGATGCTAACTAACCACATATCGTTATTATTCTTGGCGATAATTGAAAGCGGTCTTAACACCCTTCTTTTTTGTCACGTAAAAATAAATATAACTGCAAAGGAATATGGAGTGAATATGGATTATTTCATCTGAAATAAAGTAAATATATAATATATATATATATATATATAAAGGATATTACGCAACGCAATCATTTTAAATCATTAGCCTTTACAAATTGTATGCCCATATTTCCGGAACAATGTATTTTGTAAGATTTTCTAAGACAGTGATTTAGGGACAAGGATATTCTATTGAGATTATTTTTTTGGCAATAAAACGAAAAACTCTGAAGGATTATTATTTGAAACAAGTCGTGTGAATGGAGAGTTCTGGCCTTTTTTTAAATATAAAATATCTTAGGATAACCAACACACCGTTATCTGATCCCAAACTAGGCAGAGCCTGTACTATGACAACCAGACAACTGATAAACATACTTATATATTTCTAAATACATACATATTATAGATAAATTACACCCCGACACAGAACAAATGATCGTGCTTATCACACAAAGATTTGTCCTGGGTGGGAATCGAACCCACGACCTCAGTCTTAGCAGTCAGGGTCACTAACCACCAGACTGACAGGCCAGTCTTGTTGGTATCTACTTATTTAAAAAAAAGTCCTAATCGACAATCTAGAAAAGAGAAGTATGGTAGGAAGCATGTGAATACGGATCGGATATGCACAGCCACAATTTGAATGAAAAAGGTTATTGTCTATCTTTGGATTGTAGTTGGTTGAATAGATTCGACGATGAATTCAGCAATGACGGTACCAAAACAAGCAAAAAAAGAATCCTTTCTACTTTCGAACGTTGCATGTCATGGACAAAACAAAATAATCAACAATGATACGGTCCATTCACAGTTAAGTATTTTACCTCTGATCTTGCATCACTGTCGAAATCATAATGATATTTATCTTCAATACCATAAGGTAGCTGTTGGATCGCTGCTACTGAAAAGTCTTTTTGTTTTTTTTTTTTTTTTTTCAGGATGGGAAATCATCAAATGACTTCTCCCGCTCTGGGCGGAGCGGGAGGGCGTGTCAGACTTTTACTGACTAAAACCCACCCGTGTTCCATCAGTTGCCCATGTGCCAGGGTCACGGTATCTCTTTCGAACAATCACGCGACCCCGGCAGGCATCGGTCCTAGTAGACCCCTACACTGCTGCTGACATCTCTTTGAGGCGCGCGTGGAACACTGCGCGCCGTCGACCCGAGCTTGGTCCTTACCGGGCGGCGAGCTACCCACTGCTCGCCACCCGCAAGCTCGCGCCTACGGTGGCCGGGAGTCCGCTATTGACTCCCGACGCCCGGGGCGTCTCCTCCTGCGGCGGCTAGGGACGTGAGGGCGCAGAGACTGCCACTCCCTCACGCGCCCCGCCTCCTCCTTCGCGAGCATTACTGCTTCGCAGAAGGAGGTGACGGCTTCCCATTCCCTCTCGCACCGTACCATGGCTCGCACCAGGGCCGGACGCGAGAGGTCGCCGCCGCCAATCGCCTCCACGAGGACACGGCGGTGCTCCGCCCAGGCAGGGCACACTTCCACCGTATGCTCCACCGTGTCCTCCAGACGATCCTCGCAATGGAAACACCCGGACGTATCCTCCCGCTTTATCCTGAACAGGAACCCACCGAAGCACCCATGCCCGGTGAGAACCTGCGTCAGGTGGAAGGTGAGGACGCCGTGACGCCTCTCTATCCACTCCTCAAAGAGGGGACTTACCGCCGCAATTGTGGCGTGCCCATACTGAAAAGTCTAAGGTGTGAACACAGTGATCTTTATCTACCTTACTATAAGGTTGCTGTTGTCCGTGATAAATAAACTCGTGAAAGGATGGTAGTCTTTACTGCTGTATATTATGATCAAACTCCGCAATAGTTATCTCTGCGAGTTAAAATATTGACAAAATTCCGCACATCAACAATTTTGGGCGCGCTGAGCCCCGACCTGGTTTCATTGGGGGCATAACACACTTTGTTCTCGATTCCTGCTACATAACAGACATGTTTTCCCAAAAAGTCTACTAATAAATAGAAGTTTAACAATGCATGAAAGCTGAAAGAAGTTCGGAGCATGTAATAACTGCCTTGATGTGATTATAGATAAGGAAAATGTGGATAATTTGCGAACAACTCCTTTGTGATAGGGTAAATATTTGTTCGAGAAACGAAATGAGTGGTTTCAGTCAGTAAGGCCTCCACGGTGCATCTCAGCATCAAATGAGTAGCCAGCATATCACAACATAATATTTCAATGCTGCGGGGCGAGCAAAGCCTACTTTTTTGTAGAATCAACCTGACAAACAACTTATTAAGTTTCTATTAATTTAAAACTGGTTAGCCATGCTTTGACGTTCGTGATCTTCGACTAGGCTCAATCAACTAGACGTATTTAACCTACTTGGTTTAATATGTCAAACATTCATGGAGCTTAGAGGCATTAGGAAGACATCAACCTGGACGTACATTTATCGGCTGAGTGGAGGCATATTGTATTACTTACTATTATTCACCAAAGTAATACCCGCTTACTACATGACGAGATGCTCAAAAATAACCGAAACAAAACGAATGAAAATTAAAATCCAGTTTGTTCGTGCAATCATTAACGATACATTAATTTAATATTTTTTCGTGACCGCAAAAAACACCCATAACTGAAGAAAGTTTAGGTTAAGTTAATAAACAAATACAGCCATCCAAGAAATTAAGAAAAAGATTAAAAAAAACAACAAAATTGCGGATAATATCGTAAGATTGATGACTCGGATAAATTAATATTAGATAAGTAAATTAATTATCCCTAAAGACGGGCTCTGAGAAGACTTTACTGTATTAAGAAGGCTTAGATGTTCCAGGCTGTGCCTCAAGCGGTCCTAACTTTATGATACCACTTCTATTCAGTATCCATCAAAGTGGAAACAAGGAAAATTGGAGAGAAATTAAGGAAAAAATGATTATATAAAAATGAAATTGTTTCTGGTTCTTATACAAAATTACGTGGCATTCATTTTATTTGACCTTTGTGCTTAATACTAGAGCCAATTTTGTAGGGCACTGTGGAAACTAAAAATAATTGCTTTCTATTTGCATCTCAGTCTGTTGAAAGGTGATTTATTTCCCTTACCTAAATTACGAAATAACAGTTTTAACACTAAGTATATCTTACTGCGCATTAAAGCTTTTAACAACTTTACTATTGAAGCAGAAACCCTATTATAGAAGTTCTGTAAACTCATTATGAAAGGATCGGACTAAATTCAGCTATCAGTGCGCTCTGTCATTTCTTTAACAATCTTTAAGGTCATACGTTATCTCAAGACTCTATTAGGTGGATCGATCAACGCCGATATTTTACTAACAGAAAATTTCGATGACTAACAGAAATGTTATTGCACCAATCTATAATCCCACTGAAATTAACGTCGAAATTTACGAACATGTTTGTTACTCAGTACTGAATAGCCTATGCTGTTCCCACTGCTGGGATACCGAACCGTAATCCACCACGAGGATCCAGTGCGGTTTTGGGAGATGTCACATGCCTTCGAATTGTTGGTTTAAGACATGCCGGTTTCATTACGATGTTTTTCACGACGTTTTCTTTCATCATTTTGTGAGCAGTGGTGATGAAATAATTTACACAAACAAAAGTGCCTGCTTGGGTTCGATCTACAATTCGTAAGTCTCGGCCGTAACCACTGAGCCACCGCTGCTACTGTTACTCAATAACGCCAGAAAAAAATTCAGTATACAAATAAACGATGTCCTCCTCCTCAATAAGGAGTACTCTTATAGGCGAGTGAAACCAAAGGCACCAAGCAAGCGCTTCATAAAACTAAGAAGCTTGAATCTGAATTTAGTTCAAGCGTCGTAGCACACGGCAATTTAAAGGTGAAGTGGTTTCATAATAACTAGAACGAACAAACTTAATTTTAGATGATTTATTATAACGCAATATATGGCTTGAGTTGAATTACGGGTTGCTATGAAGTTTTAATATATTTTACGAAGATGAGATATTAAAGTGGTTGGCTATCGCAGGGAAAAATATTGAAATCATTGGTTTCAAATTCTATTGAACGGTTGCCAATTTAAAATATATGGCATTTTCGTACATAAGTTTAGATTACAAGTAGTTGATATATGGAATCACATATGATTAAAGCATTTGGAAGGCACTAAAATATTCAACTTACATTTCATAATTTGTGAAGAAGTGGGTAAGGTATATATACCTAACTAGTACCGTACATTACATACCGAAGAACAGCACAAAAGGATAATGCAAATAGGTTTTAGTAAATATATGGCTATCATACTTTCTTGCTGTAAGGACAAGGACAGAGTAGACTATATAAACGGTTCATTAGTTTGTCTGAACTAGACGGTAAACTGTTAGCTGGCTGTAAATAAAATATATTAAATCAAGTATTTATGCAAATTAGATAAAATCAAGCAAATTACCATGATCAAGTTCAAACGTTTAATACAAGTAGAGGCTTAAATTAATTAGTACTAGCTACTCACCCCTAACCTAATCATCGCCAAACGTCTGCTAACTCATTTAGGCCCTGATTTATCTTACGATTTTTTAGAAAGACCTTCTAATACCTAACTTGTTATCTAGCTTTTGATGCCCATATTCTTAAACAGCCAGAGAAGTAACTACGTAACACACAAAAGGCGGTTTTCCATGATATATAATACAAACTTCCGCCCGCGACTTCGTCCGCGTTAAATTTCATGTTCCCCCGACCCTTCCCGTCGCATCGAATCGCCTGCCCGTGCGATTCTCCCCGTTTTTGCAACATTTTTCATTACTACTCCGCTCCTCTTGGTTGTAGCGTGATGTTATAGCTTATAGCCTTCCTCGATAAATAGGCTACCCAACGCAAAAATAATTTTTCAATTTGGACCAGTAGTTCCTGAGATAACCGCGTTCAATCAAACAAACAAACAAACTCTTCAGCTTTATAATATTATATTAGTATATTAGTATTATTAGTATATATTAGTATAGATTACGGTTGTCAGGCACGGCCGACGACCACGGGCAGCCATACACCGCACACGAAGGCTCTTCTAACGATGAATGTCTATCTGTAAGACTCTTAGATTAGATAGAGATAAGATCTATTTTGTCATTGCAAATGGAAAGTGTAAAAAAAAGCTAGCACCTTTGAAGTTACCAACTCGCCGCAGGTAGGATGCACCACGACTGATGTGTCTGCACTCCCACGGACGATACTATTTCCTATGTTTTTTTTTGTGGGTGGGAACATCATCAAATGACTTCTCCCGCTCAGGGTGGAGCGGAAGGGCGTGTCAGACTTTTACTGACTTAAACCCACCCGTGTTCCTTCAGTTGCCCATATGCCAGGGCCACAGGTCCAGGGTCTTTTGGACAAATCTTGCGACCCTGGCAGCTCTTTTCCATGGTGCGTCGGTGTTGACTGGTCCGCGTCTGTCCGAAATACGCACTGTGAGAAGCCAGTTTCACGTTTGCAATGCATTTCAAATTGTCAATTCGACAACATTGACGTTATGACTTCAATTTAATTTATTCATTAAAATGTGTTTAAAATAATACTATATATTAAAAAAATAGAACACTCATAAGTAAAACATTACCGAGTTATTTTACGTCGTCGAGCAGACGAGTTTTTGAAATATAATGAAGCAATGCTTAAGGAATTTCCTTCAAATCCTTTGGATTGTAAAAGGTCTGTTACGCAATTGAGATGGTGGTCGTGTTTCTAACAACTAATTACTCCATCAATCACAAACTTCCCGTTCCTGTTAGAAATGACATTTTAAACATATAAGTACCTCATAAATTGCTCACCTACTTCCATTGAGGAATAATTTTCAACTGAAATTCTGTAGGTTTACCATGTTTAATAATTAAATTGCCATCAATTAAAGATTAATGGATATCAACGAATGTTTCATCATAACGATATTGACGAAGTATTGAGTTTTGGATTCAATTGGGAATGTCGGGTAACTGTGATATTAATTTAAATCCATTAGACTTGGGTAATTTCGTTATATTGATGCAGGGACAGACTGTTGGCTGACTTTTAATGCGAATTTACCTTTTTCAGTATTTCAGTTCAGCGCTAGAATTCAGTAACACTCGATCGATATTGGACCAATTTAATTACTTTTCAATCCAGTATTTAGACCTGGGTTTGTATTCAAACCTGACGATGACCTGATGATCAGGCTAGATTGAATACATGACTTAATAGCTGTCTGGTGATTTTGAGTATTTTGTATATGGCCTACTAAAATCTTGCAGGATTGGTAGGATCATGTGTAGAGTGGTTGAGCTCCCTAAAATAGGCTTGAACTACCCGATAATTTATGCATGTGTGAAATCTGTTAGAACAGGTCAACTTAAAGCTGCAATGGGTGTTATGGTCCTGCATCATTAGACTTTAAAAGATACCATAACATCTAAATTTATTTCGGTATTTTTTATCAGAGATCAGTCAGCTAGGAAAGAAATAAAAATAAAATAGTTTATTTGCACCTTTAAGAGCCATTTTACATTTTTGCGCGAATATCTAAGATTTTAGTCGCCTTATTTACCTCTCATCTCATCATTATAAATACTCTGGCATTGACGAATACATTTAATAACATTAATTAGTAAAAAAAATAAGTCTTATGGCAATTTTTACGATTTATTCGCAATTTTATCGCGTTTTTTTGGTTTGAATAAAGCATAATTACATTAAAAAATTCATGTCAATATAAAGTATGCTCTATAACAAATCGAATTCTCTAGTTTCATTTAAATCCGTTTATTTAATATCGTTTTTGAAATCACTCTAAATTAGAATAAATTACGATGCACAAGCGGGCAGCGTTTAGTACGGCGCAAGCGCCCAAGGAGGAAGGACCTGTGCCACTTTTTCCCGCGTCTCAGTTTTCGGGTACTCGTATCGTAAACGAAAAAATATACTACGACTACAACATTTTGCTACTCTTCGCATTTTATTTTTTTGTATAAGATAAGAGTTTCGTTTATATCAATGAAAGCATTATTGTAATAGATTGTAGAAAAATGTTGACTAAAATAATTTATTTTGACTAAATCTGACTATTTTTAATCGCGATTAAAAACGTGTGGAATAAAACTAGTGGTCATGAACAAATATTCACAACAACGCCTCGCCTCACGTGCAAAAACAGTACTGTATTTTTTTTCTTCTGCTTATATCTCGAAAATGGCGTGTCCTATCACAAAAATAATGAAATTTTCAACCCCCTTTATAAGACCCCACACATTTAAATCTCAACACGTGGGTAATATTTTTTTGATATTTTTCAAACAAAAAATGAAAAATCTAAATATATAAAAGGCGAACCTGACTTACTCATCTATCAACGCACAGCCGAAACTACTGAACGGATTTCGCTGAAATTTGGCATACAGATAGTTGTAATGACTTAAGCATCCGCGTAGAAAGGATTTTTGAAAATTCGTCCCCTAAGGGGGTCAAAAAGGGGTTAACATTTTGTATGGAAGGCTGTCATTTTTAGAGCTAGAAGCCTGAAACTTTGCATTTGTAGGTTAATGATTAGAAATAAACAGTTAAATGTCCTAGGGTTTTTGAAAATTCAACCCCTAAGGGGGTGAAAAAGGGCTTGCAAGTTTGTATGGGGAAACAAGATTAGATAAACTATTTTATTCGAAACTTCACAGGAGTACTCCTATCAATAAATGAGTAAACAAGTGTTTCAGGCTCTTTCAGAATTCAATCCCTGAAAGGTGGAAAAGGGGTGACAAATTCTGAAAATCAACATGGGTATCGTTTTTATGGTTTATCGGGTCGCTGATTACGAAAACAGCAACTATTTCACAAAAATGCACAAAAACGTAAAACAAAATAGAAAAAAGATTTATAAAAAAAAATGCACAAAATTACGCCTGAACAAATTACGCAAAAACCAAAAATTCTTTTTTTTTTCAAATTAATAAAATGGCAAAACCAAAAGAAATACTTAGGAAATACTTAAATACTTACACAGTATTGGTGTACAAAGAAGTTTTGTAGTTTATTAGCTTTGGTCGCGACTTCGTCCGTGCAATTCTACTTCCTTTCTTAGCGCTCGCCTACGCTACGTTACGCTACGATATAACCGAACCTCATGCGGACGAAATCGCGGTGACAAGCTAGTTCCATATAAAACACGTCCAGGCTGCCCCCTTGCGCGCGCCTTTTTCTCTCAACAAGTTCATTGCGTAGCGCACACGTCGCGATTGTCAAATTTGTATTTTTACATTTGTATTTTTTTATTAGACTAGAAATCTTTTCTTTCAGACTGGATAAATAAAAGTATTTTCATAAATCTCTAAATACCGCATTATAATTCTAACGGCTCAAGATTGTTTAGACCGGCTCGACACTCGCGTTACACTGTTTGTATTGTGCATTTGTGGATAGCTACGCACACATACATAAGGTTGCCGTCTTTTACCTAAACTCGAGCGTTCAAATTTTGTAAAATGGCTCTTAAGGAAAACAAACAAAGATATAATTTATAATATAAATAGGCTTAAGGTTAGTGAGGTTGAACATTTGAGTTGCAGCCTATTGGCTGGTGTTCTTAGCTTAGGTATTCCTAAGCTAAGATAACTTAATGTCTTGTAATTATAGGTATCAGCGCCCACCCTCGATATTATTATAGCCGATGATCAATAAGGTAATATGTGAAAAACTAGAGTTAAAATTAACAAAGAAAAAAAATAAAATAATAAAATAAACGGTGTGCGTAGGTGAGTTGAGGGGTAAGTGTGTATACGTGGATGTATGTGTGTGTGTATGTGTGTGTGTGTGTGCGGGTGTGTGTTTGTGAGAGTGTGTGTCGGGAGTTTGAGTATAGTGTGTGTGTGTGCTAAAGGAAAACTTAGGATATAGATTTTCTACAACGATATACTTGACCAACATATAAAGGTATAAATAATATTCTATTTACCTAGCACGCAATAATTAAAATTTTAAAAATACTAAGCAAGTACATTAAACAGCCTTTCAGTTTCTTCATAGGTTTTGGATAGAAGCCAAGTGATTACCTTCTGTTTGCACTCTCTTTTATTCATGGAGAAAATTTGCAACTGTTTATTGGCAATGTTGAAAAATTTTGGGCCCAAGAACATGTTAAACTTTTGAGAAAATGATGTTCTACACGGAACAGATTTAAATAGATCGAAACGTCTTCTCCCTGACACTTCTTTTTCAGTCAGTGAACTGAGCTGGACACAGGAATGCTGTCTCATAATTGAGGCTAGTACATACAATTTACGGATAGTTAGTACCTCACATTCCTTGTATAGCTCAGTGGTAGAAAAATACCTGGGCTTAAAGTAGCTAACTTTTAGTAAGGCTCTTTGAGCTCTGTCAGCAATTAAATTATGCGTTTTAGCGGCACCGCCCCAACATGTAATACAATAGGCTATAACCGTCTGACACAAGGAATAATAAATCATTTTCATAATATTGGCGTTGGCCGAGTGCCTTATTTGTTTAAATACATAAATGAGTTTTCTTATTCTGTTTGAAAGATTATTTAAGTGATTTTTTAAATTAAATTTTTTGTCAATTATGAGTCCTAAATATTTTATACATTCAACGGCAGAAAGGGAGGGACAAGAACAATTAATAGATTCATTATGGCAAAAGTGTGAGGTTAAACGATGTGTTGACTGTAGCGCGTCACCAGGGTTGCGAATAGAAAAAGTTATATATTTTGTTTTCTCGGTATTTAAAGAAAGGTCATTTTGAGCAAGCCATCTTGTAACTATGTTAAAACCATTTTGGGCTTTTTGAAAAGTTTCACTCCAAGTATCACCATGGAATGTCAAGGTAGTATTGTCGGCATAAGATAGGTTAAATTATTTTGCAGTTTTCAATATTTAGTAGTGTTAGGTCATTAATATAAACTAGAAACAACGTTGGACCTAGAATACTACCCTGGGGCACTCCATGTGTAACAGGTAAGCAATCACTTGTATAATTGCCAATTTTCACTCGTTGCTCTCTTCCAGATAAATAATCAGACATTAATTTTAGTTGATTTCCACGGATACCGAGCTGATAGAGCTTGTTAACTAGGGTGAGAATAGAAACCGTGTCAAAAGCCTTCGCCAGATCGAGAAATATAGTGAGGCATTTCTTTTTGCTATCTATGGTAAGGCAATGTGTTCAGTAAAGTCATTTAACGCATCTTCCGTGGACTTGCCTCTTCGGAAACCAAATTGATTTTTTGAAAGTAGGTTATATTTTTCTAAATAATTTGTAAGTCGTTTATTAAGTAGCCTTTCAAAGATTTTTCATAGAGAGTTTAGGATTGAAATAGGTCGAAAGTTCGTGACACGGCTTCTATCTCCACCCTTGAAAATAGGTCTATCTAGGAAAAATGCCCTTCTCTAAGCACTTATTAAAGATATGCGTGAGCGGGGTTATTATATTATTTTTTAACAGTTTAAGTATGTCAGATGAGATTCCATCGTCACCTGCAGTACAGTTACTTTTTAGACCCATGATTATTTCTTCAATTTCAGTTTCGTCAGTGTCAAGGAGAACAAATGAATTGCCGGGTAATGGCGTGTGACAACGTGTAAATTTTGTAAAGTGATTTGATCCTGTTGGAGGGGTGATTCTGTTCGCTAAATTTTTGCCAATAGTGGCAAAGAACTCATTTGTGGCATTGACAGAAAGGTAGGGGGTTGACTCCATTGTAAGAAGGTCTAGCGAGTTATCTGTTTTGCCATTTCTGTTAGTTATCTTATTTATAGCTTTCCATATATATTTATTATTTTTACCTGCTTCTTTGAGTAACCTTTTTTCGTATTCCCGCTTTAACTTGTTAATAATCTTAGTATAAAAATTTCGGTAGCGTTTATATATGATTTCGAGTACTACATTATCCGGATTTTGTTTAAGTTTTTTGTGCATTCGATCCCTGTTACGCGTACACCTGATGAGTCCTAGTGTCATCCAAGGTTTTAGTATTCGGAACCTATTAGTAACATTTAAGATTTTCGTGTTAATTTGCATAATATGAGTTATTTTTGATATGAATATATCCATAGCCGAATTTGGGTTAATCGCATTAATAATATCTGTGAAATCAAGATGTTCAGCTGCCAACTTAATGGCTTCAAAATCAAGTTTAACTATTTGCTTTTCTAGTTGTTTACTAGCATTTTTAATTTTAGCACAGCAAAGTATGGGTGAATGATCTGTAATGATGGATTCAATTATAAACGTGGTAATTGGTATTTTTGTCTTCAGAATGACGTGGTCAAATGCCAGCGCCATCTGCTTTTAAAATACTTACCAAAAAATATTGACGTGTGAAAGATCTACAAAGTACTGATCGAAACTGATCAAAATTAAATATTGTGGATTCAAATATAGGATGAACTTGAATTGGTATTAAGGTCTATGCAGAAACAAAAGGTAGTTAGGATATTTTAACACCACCCACTCACAGCTATGATTAACTATTTTTGGACGAGTATCACTTTAAACGGATAGATACCTAATTTAGGATGAGCCGTAAAAGTAACAAATGTTCTACTTGAAAAGGCTCTTTTCATTAGCCCACTTACAAGTGTTCATACATTTACTTTAGCTAAGCCTATAGATAAGGATGAGTCTGGCGCCTGAAGGGCTTAGGGGGCTTCAAATTGAGTCAATCGTTTGGGCAGGACATATAACTTTGTTCAAGATAGATTCAACTAAACAACTTCGGAAATTGTCTAGACAAACCCTATAATTGGGCTAACTTGTATGTGCGGCTCAGATAGATCCCTAAAGAGAAGTAATACGTATAACGGTGTCTTAACAATATTTTGACTGGCTGTTCGGATATTTTTAACATTTTAAGTGCATCAAAAAAAAAAACAGTCCAGAATCTGACAACCAGTCTTACCAAGGGGTTATTGTATGTATTAGAAGCCTCTAAGCATCAAATTGAGGCAATCGTTTGGGCAGGACACATAACTTTGTTCAAGATAGCTTTAACTAAAAATTTCGTAAATTATCTACGCAAACTCTGTAATTGGGCTACCTTATATCGTATTTGCGGCTCTGATAGATCCCTAAAGAGAAGTTATACATACATACACTGTTTAATGTTGTCTTCTTTTTACAAAAATATATTTAATGCTGTCTGTTCGGACATTTTTCATAGTTTTGCCGCCATCAATCAATCAGCTCGAAAATACGCGTACAGTATACTTACAGTAAACTGGTTTGTGGAGCTCAGATAGACAGCGGCACCATGTAAGATAAAGTTATACTCTTATGCATCCGCTTCGACTGGAAGGCGGCTCCAACATAGTTGAAAAAAAAAGTCAAGGCAGATGATGATGAAGTGCTACCATCTATGTAGTCTAGTGGCTAAAAGCCTTAGTACTCGTTCTATATAATTTTCTACTCCAAAAGGACTTAAACTTAAAATACACAGTACATTAAAGTGTTAAGAACACAGGCCTTGTTAAAATCAAGCGAGCTAAACAATTCAACGAGCCTTAAGAACTTCAAGAGTGACTAGGTAAGTACTTCTGAAGTTAAGATTTTAAGCCTTAGAAGCCTAACAGCAATCATAACGTCTAACGCCACAACAAAGGCTGATAATTATATTCTTCGAAGGCAACGAGGCAGAACTCAGGTGCGAAACGAAATTTTGAACTCGCCTTAACAAATAATTACTCTAAAGACCTTAACACACGTGTAACACCCGACACCACCTCGCGTTTTCATTGGCCAAACGACGAAGCTGTGCTTCACGATGTGAAGTCTGGCCAATAAGCACGTTGCACTGATGCCGCGTGGCGTGCCGTGTGTGATGTAAGTCTGTTTTCACCCTAAGTCTGTCCTACAGTCAACAAAACATTTTGGTATGGATGTAAAAAAAAAAACCACTACCTAACTAATATATTATTATTTTATTGAATGCTCCAAACTATACTTATAAAAATGTTACTATGCACAACATGGGTTAAAAAGGAATTATAGAGTAAACTCTGGAGGATCTCTTTTTTGAAGCTTTAAAATAGCATTTGTTGGTACATTAGCACACACAGATTTATATTTACCAATTTTATATTAGACTGTTAGCGTCCTGACGACATATATTACACTAGCTTCTGCCCGCGACTTCGTCCGCGTCAAATTTTTGCTCCCCTGACCCTTCCCGTCGCATCGATTTGCCTGCTAGTTTTCGTCCATTTTTCGTTGCTGCTCGCTCCTTTCGAGTTATAGTGAGTCAACCAAAAGATAGACATATGCTCTCGCGGACTTTTTTTTTAACTTTTTGAAAGGAACAATTCCGTCATACATCATTTTTGCGTTACTTTAACCGTTTACGCAGCGCACGCAACGGAAACTCTCAAAAGGAATAAAATTTCCCCGTTTTCGCAACATTTTTCATTACTGCTCCGCTCCTCTTAGTTGTAGCGTGATGTTATATAGCCTATAGCCTCCCTCGATAAATAGGCTACCCAACACAAAAAGAATTTTTCAATTCGGACCAGCAGTTCCTGAGATTAGCGCGTTCAATAAAACAAACACACAAACAAACTCTTTAGCTTTATAATATTATATGGTAATATAGTGCTAGCTTCTGCCCGCGACTTCGTCCGCGTCAAGTTTTTGCTCCCCTGACCCTTCCCGTTGCATCGATTTGCCTGCTAGTTGCTGCTCGCTCCTTTTGAGTTATAGTGAGTCAACCTTAAAAGATAGACATATGCTCTCGCGGACTTTTTTTTAGAACTTTTAAAAGGAACAATTCCGTCATACATGATTTTTGCGTTCCTTTAACCGTTTACGCAGCGCACGCAACGGAATCTCTCAAAAAGAATAAATTTTCCCCGTTTTTGCAACATTTTTCATTACTGCTCCACTCCTCTTAGTTGTAGCGTGATGTTATATAGCCTATAGCCTCCCTCGATAAATACTCGATAAATGCTACCTAACACAAAAAGAATTTTTCAATTCGGACCAGTAGTTCCTGAGATTAGCGCGTTCAATCAAACAAACAAACTCTTCAGCTTTATAATATTAGTATAGATATTATAGTATAGATTATCACGCCATATTACCCCGAATGTTTGGGCAGTGATGTACCTATAGTACATCTCTCTCACATTGGGCCAGTTATGATTAATGCCCATGTAAAAATGGTGAGCCTTTTGCCACGAACCGAGCTCAAATCTAGACATCAGACTGTTACTGATTATAATTAAAAGTAAAATAAAGAAGACATTATAGAATAAACTCTGGTTATAATTAGTAGCCTGCAACTTAAATCTTTTGAGTATAAAATACCTTTGAATTCAAAGGAGAAGACGTTGGAGTAATCTCGTCTGGACTGAAGAGCGTACACTGAGATTAACGTGCTGGCTGGAACTAATTAGGGATTATCAATTTTGCAAACTATAAAATAACTAATTATAAAATGTGATATTTAATTCGTAAAGTGATGGTGAAAGTTAAATAGGCAACAAAAAACACAGTTGCCTAGGTAATCCAAAACTAAATTTACAAAATGTAAATATTATTAATATTTTTTTTTAGATAAAAAAGTATATAAATATTTTATCATACATAAAATATTTATATACTTTTTTGTGTCTTTTGTGTGTACTGTGTAAAACGTAGAAATAAAATACCTTGTTAATATATTGCAACTAGCTTCTGCCCGCGACTTCGTCCGCGTTAAATTTCTTGCTCCCCAGACCCTTCCCGTCGCGTCGAAACGCTTACCCATGCGATTTTCCCCGTTCTTGCAACATTTTTCATTACTGCCCAGCTCCTCTTGGTTGTAGCGTAATGTTATATAGCCTATAGCCTTCCTCAATAAATAGGCTACCCAACACAAAAAGAATTTTTCAATTCGGACCAGTAGTTCCTGAGATTAGCGCGTTCAATCAAACAAACAAACTCTTCAGCTTTATAATATTATAAGTAAGATTATATAAAAGATAATTCAAAACTCTAATTGAAAGTACCCTTTGTAAACCAGTATTTTACTATATGTTTACTTATATCTACGGTAAGAATGCTTTGACATATGCTGGTCCTTCTCCATAGGGCAATCTACAGTCTAGACACAATCAAACTGGTCGCTAATTAGACTGTATAATGTTTATGAGATTGATTTCACATTCTGTGATTCCGTAGTCTTTAAGTAGTAGGTACTGTAGTCACATACAAATTTTAAGAAAATCCCCTACTTTCGCAATATTTGTAAATATCCATCATATAATTTAAATGTCATTGCTTTATTTTAATTCTTCTTACCTATTGTGGCAAAATAATTTTACGTAATTAATGTATTCAAAATATTGTAAAAGTAGTAACGGTGAACTTTCTACCCCATTCCATACAAAACTGCCTTTTGGAATACCTAGTGTAGAAACAATTCTATGTATTTTTTAATATGATGTTTGAAAGTGCCTTTGATGTCACTATTTAAAATAAATGTTTTGAGTTTGAATTACTTACCTAGTGTTATATTTCCGCTCCCTATGTATACCCCCCTCAAAACGAAAAGAAAAATAACACATACTTAAAACACAAATAATTTAAATTGTAGTGTGTAAAAAATCCATGAAAACATAAATAAAACCGCTCTTTTATTCTTAATGGATAAAATTAGTGCCAAAGTACCAACTCAGAACAAGTTTGGCATGTATGCTTTGTTAAAAGTTGTCTTAATTGCACTATTATGTGACAGATTGGAGCAAGTGTTGTTTATCTACTGACATAAAACTTCCCTTTGGGCTTTTACGGCTTCTAAGGGATGATAACTACATGATAAATTCTTATTTTACCTCTTTTCCGTATTTTTACACAGCCTGTATGAGTAAATAATTGAGTATATTTGTAAAATAATACTAATAAGTAGTGAAAATGCACTTACATAGCAAAGCATTTCGAAATCATTTATTTCATTCCGTCAGTTTCCATTTGTTTCACTTTACATAAAGTCCAACTTTTCATTCACTCCGTCAAAAATCTCATCTCTATGATTAAAAAAAAACAAAACAAAAATAAACTTCATTTAACTCGCGCGTGCCAAAATTATTCAATATTTAAGTAAATTATTATTTATCGAAACAATATTGAATTAATTATTTCAACGTATTTATTAATTACAATTAAAATATGCACGCAAGTTTCAAGATAATTAATTCGAATAAGTTGTAACGTTTATCGTAAGTCATCCGCGCAACGCGCGACGCGGCCTCCCGGCTCGTCTCCAAACACCGACTGAATGTGGCATCAACATCCTTCCCTAGGGAACACCGCTGCCCTATATTAGAAAGAAACTACTAAATACTTTTTATACTGCAGCTTAAAAACTTCCGAATAAATTTTTTAAGTAGCGTTTAAGCTGGATGAGTGTCTTAAAACAGAAAAAAATCAGATACAGCGTAAAAGTATTTTTTACCGTTCTATTAACTTTTTGTTGTTTTGGTACCTATTTAATAGAGCCCAGAAAATACTTCAGCTTTAATATCGAAGTGTCATATATGCACGGTATTGTATACTGTATCTATCTTCATAAAAAACATCAATCATTTACAACAGACATTAAGACGAGTATGTTTTCTGCCAGATAAGTAAAGGTGTAGCGGTGCTGCGAAAATGGCACGGAAAAATAAGCCATAAATTCTAAACGTACGCACGAATCCGCACGATACGTCAACAAATGGCTTCTTCTGTCACACTGCAAATCAAAAACACATCAACACACGACGGCAATAGATTCAATTTTCGTCACCTTACTTCAGATAAACGGCATTGCACTAACGAGTGATACACAAAAAGCACCAGTACAACAACAGCAAGCAAACTGATTTCAACTGTAAAATTTTAACGAACGTGCGATGTAACCGATGCTTTGAACCAGCCCGCCTTAAGTCTGCACCTAGCCTAATGGGGACAACATGAATACGTCTTCTGACAACGCTATGACCATGCTAGCTAACGAGACAGCCTATTTATGACACATTGTTGCCGCAATTCAGCGTATTTCAACCGTGTATAGGACGTTTTAGAACTAATTGCTATTCGAAAATTGCCTCTCGATGTAACAAGAGAGTGACGACAAATGAGTTTTTTGATCGAAACAATGTGTTTCAAAAATAGAATGCGAACGTTTACTGGATGTTAGTTTTAACTTATTTTTCTGTGAACGACATGAGACGAATGTGAAAAGATTACAAATGTTACATGTTACAGTGTTTGTTGTATTAAGAATACAAAGTACTGTCAGAGCTCAGATGTATTTTCTCAGCAGGATATGAAATATTTTCCTTTATGAGATAAGAGGTAGTTGAAGGTCTTAGAAAAAGGCTGGCGCAGTAAAGATAAAATTGAATCTGGGCTTTGTTACATTAACAGAGTGCTTAGTCATTCCTTTAATTGCGGGTCGATTTTCTTTGAACTATTTTTTCTGAATGACAATCGAAAAGTTTAATCTGTTTCATATTTATTCTTGGTACGGAAAATGTTACGGGTATCTATATAGGTAAATCTGATGGTAATAAAATAAATACAGGTTCATAATTCACGTCATGTTTGTTCAGAATTAAGTTCGACCACTGAGCCACTGAAGCGTGACGATGTTGGGATATCTCTCTACTTAATGCCCATATAACTCAATGGAGGTTTTATTTGTTAATAAATTCATGGATCCCGGCTAACCTTATCGGGAGATGTAAATATATTGCACGGGTAAGCTTAATTTTTTACTGCTGAAAATTCAAATAAAAAATCTGTGTTTACGACCTGATTCTTAACCTGATATCCTTTTGTGAGCGAATTTTTAACGGTATGTTAAAAATAAAATATAAATTTTGTAAAGTTTTATTTAGTTAAATGGAACTGTGTAAGTACGTAGAAACTGATTATATGTATAAGTAAAATATTCTCGTGTCAATTTTATATCTGAGGCCAAAGCAACCAAAAGCAATCAGAACTTACTTCGCAAAGCTTACACCCTACAAATGAAGATACATGTAAAATACAGTGAAATTAACTTTATTTGATTAATCCGACGTGAGTCGAAAGACAAGCGGTAGCGCCAGGAAAGTTTGCAGAAGACCACAGGCTCGTGGTTAAGCAGTAACTGTCGGATGGGTGGATCTATCAGGTTAAGCTGTGCTTGCCGCAGTTTGTCCGTGGATAGGTTAGATAGTCTCTTTATACATCGAAACAGCTTAACGTGCTTTTCGGGGCACGCCCCCTGCGTGCCCCGAAAAGCACGATAAGCTGTTGGTCCCGGCTGGCATTCTTGGATTCTTGATAGTCGTAACTGGTTGTCAGAAGGCTGAAAGTCTGGCAACCAGACTTACCAAGGAGTATCGTATTACCTTATTTTTTATTTTTTTTAGGTGGGAAATAATCAAATGACGTCTCCCACTCTGGGCGGAGCGGGAGGGCGTGTCAGATTTTTACTGACTAAAACCCACCCACGTTCCTTCAGTTGCCTTTATGCCAGGGCCACGGTAACTTTTAGTATCGTATTACCCAAGAACTGAGTTGTCGAGGTCAGATAGGCAGTCGCTTCATGTAAAATAATGGTTCCAGCTGCATTCGGTTAGACCGTTAGTTAATTGAGAAAAGGCAAGGCAGAGCATTTCGGTACAAACACATTTTTGGTACCGGCAGCAAGTATATGCTCTTACCACGGGCAACTAAGTTTCTTATCCTACCTGATCAGTAATGACAAAACTTACGGAAATATCTGATCTGAAGGCAGATTATTATGTTAATTAAACTGTGTCTCAAAGCTTATGTTGCGAACTGTACCAATAAAGGACTGGTTAAACTTGTTACAGTTTCACTGGGTTTGTTGTTCTGGATGCTGTTCAGCGGCTATGCTGCGCAAGCGAGAAGTTTGTGTTTTATGCTATGTATGAAAACCATACATGTGTAAGTTAATATTCACCGTTATGGGTAACATTCTTTATTGCTTAGATTTAAATGACTAATTATATAAAAAAAGAACAAAACAGAGAACACTTAAGCGTCAAAGTACTCATCCGCATCACTAAAATCCAGAAACGTGCCCAGAAGACTGGCAGCATTGCCACGTTGAATAGCAATTCTAATTCATTGGCCAAAGCCAGCCAATTTATAGTTGTTTCCGATATATCTGACCCAGCCCTCGGTTACATAAAGTGTCGACCAGTCGAAGAAACAACAAAAAACAAAGAAAAAAATACTGAACCTAAATGTTTGCTGATGTTTATGGCTTATATGTATCTTAAATTCATACTTAATTATCGGCATCATTAATTAACCTGCGAGAGTATTCATATTTTTAAATGTTTTTGCCCTTCATAAAGCACACTTTTTACTAAATGGTTGAAACTGATAAAGCTCCAAACTTTCAATAACGGAAATTTTCGTTTAAAGTTGCAATATTGCAGAACCAATGACAGGTTGCAGTGACCCATTTTGCAAAGGTTTTTTTCATACATGCCAAAAAGCCAGAACTTTACACGTAATTATTATTTCGTTTCAAATATTTTGGTTAGTAGTAAAAGGCATTACATTTTACTCTAGGAAAATTATATACTTACTTGATATTTAATTCTACAGTAAACGAAATAAAACCAGATATACTATAAACATTCACGAAAAATATTTAACGAAGATAGATAGTATATCAAAATAGTCCTCAATATTTCCAAAAAAAGGACCCATAAGGGGGGTGTTAAGAAAAATTAGACAGGCGATAGATCAATTGCAGAGCCTAACATTATTTTTGTGCCAACAACAAGTATCAAAACGCCTAAGCGGATTACTGAAATATTCGCAGTTTTCCGCAACTATCTATCAAAAGTGATCGAACAATTTGTAAAGGTTTCATACATGAGAAAATACTCTATGTTTTTCTCTACATACTCTATCAATCATTACCAAAATAATGTTGGAGTACGTATGTATCTTGAGCTCAATTTCCACTAAAGAAAAATATACAAAAAATTAGCAGAAGTTCAAGGTTGACAAATCGCGATCGACACGATCGACAATCATGACAATCGTGATTAAAAGACCGTTTTTTGAAAAACCGATTCATAATTTTATTTTCCTTGTGGTCTATTTTAGTATTATCAGTAGGGTAGGGCGGGGCTAGAAGTCCGTCGGGTAAGAAGTCCCAGCATGCATATCACAGTATCTAACCGCGCTAGGAACAGACGGTCTACGTGATCTGGAGTGGGGTGAGAGGTGATGACGAAGCCGCGAGCAGCTAGTCGTCGCAGAACGCACATGCGAGTATCAAAGCTATCGGACTTTTTTCGTGACCAAAAGTAAAAAAAGTTTTTGTTTTCGTTTCTTTCATAGATCCACATTGACTGTAAAGAAGAGATTAAGGTAAGTTCAAATTGCAGTCTCATTATATACATTAGTAATGCACGGTAATAAAATTTTCTTTTTGTAAACCGATTTTTTTTTATAACCTTGCAAATCACTGGACGTAGGTAAGGGGCAAGAAGTACACCGATCGGACTTATTTTCAGCTCTTTCACCTGTTAATATTATCAAGGGGTTTCAGGCAACAGGTATTAAATCGCGAAATATTCACAGATTCTACGCTCCAAGTAGTGTTAAAGATCGTCCTAGTTATGTTAATAACACTGAAAATATACCTCAAGTTATAAATGAGTCTGAGTAAACTCAGCCAGCACAATCGAGCATACAACAACCAATACCTCCTCAAACTTCAACGTCTAAAGCAGCATTTTCCCCTGTAGCCGTTCTACCTGTGCCCAAAGTTGGACACTGTAAAACCTCAAACGCCAGGAAACGTCGCAATGCAATAATTTTAACTGACACTCCAGAAAAAAATGAGTTAGAGAAAGAACAAGAGATGTATAAAATTAGAAAAAAAAGGAGAAAATTACAGTAAAAAAGAACATTTTCAAAGAGAAGAGCCTGTCATCTTCCTCTGATGATGAAGAGTATTTTGCATTTTATGCTGCGAATCATATTCAGAAAGCAAGTCAGGAGAGAGTTTGAGAGTGGATTTAATGCCCAATCTGCAAAGATTGGGGACATGAACGATGTGTGTGTTTTAATTTAATTTTGAATTTTATCTGTCTTAATTGCGATAGCGATGAAGATGAAGGTGATTCTAAGAAGCTGGTTATAAATTAAGATTTGAAATTACTGCCAATGTAATGAAATAGGTACTGATTTTGTGTCTGTTTAAAATCAAAGTTCAAAATAATTTACGTTTCGTTTTGTTTCATTGTTCTTTAAGTTATTTAAAGTTGATTAAACTAAAATATTAATATTATGTTGATTATATTGAAATTTAAATAAAATATTAATAAACGTTTTCAAAATAATGCATTTTAATTTACTCTAATAATTGACCATAAATACCTAATTAGCTAGCCTTAAGAATGTTTGAACTTCTTACCCCCTAACCTGGGACTTTTTACCCCGTGAGTGGGGCAAAAAGTACAGAATTCCATTTTGCATTTGTGGCTAAAGTTTTCGCAAATTAATTGAATATTCACACTTTCGACTATTTGAGCGTCAAGCTGAATTGTGTAAGGTTTCATACAATTTTTTTAATTAACAGTAAGTACTCAATTTTAAAACATATGGGTCCTAGAGTGAAAATTGGGACTATTAGCCCCGCCCTACCCTACACATGTAACGTCTGTCGGAATATTATAATATTCGGTAGATTTATTTAACAACGTTTTTAAATACAATAAGCAATTCTTTTTAGAAAATATAAACTAATTTATAACTGCCCTTCTAATACCACGTTATCGCAAGGTGAATACATGCTATATATTCTTCTTTCCAACCATGTCGCGTTCAGTAAGCCGGAGAAACGGGATATTGCATTGTTTATATGCTATGAGCTTACTACTTCGCACTGCACAGACATTACCTTTAAAGCTATTTGGCTCATAGCTTATAGCCGTTCGAATACGCTTTGTTTCTACATCTATACTAATATTATAAAGCTGAAGAGTTTGTTTGTTTGATTGAACGCGCTAATCTCAGGAACTACTGGTCCGAACTGAAAAAATATTTTTGTGTTAGGTAGCCTATTTATCGAGAGAGGCTATAGGCTATATAACATCGCGCTACAACTAAGAGGAGCGGAGCAGTAATGAAAAATGTTGCAAAAACGGGGCAAATTTATTCCTTTTGAGAGTTTCCGTTGCGTGCGCTGCGTAAACGGTTAAAGTAACGCAAAAATCATGTATGACGGAATTGTTCCTTTTAAAAAGTTCAAAAAAAAAGTCCGCGAGAGCATATGTCTATCTTTTAAGGTTGACTCACTATAACTCAAAAGGAGCGAGCAGCAACGAAAAATGGACAAAAACTAGCAGGCAAATCGATGCGACGGGAAAGGTCAGGGGAGCAAAAATTTGACGCGGACGAAGTCGCGGGCAGAAGCTAGTTGGTTATATAGCGGTAATCGATATGAAACTAGCTGGTAAGGACATACTACAAAACACTTTCACTGTAATAAAAATGCGACGTATTAGGCGGGTATGTCTCTTACACCGCATATAATTTATAAGATACCATAAAGCAAATAATATTTTTAAAATAAATTATAAAAAATAGTAGTTAAAATTTTATGTCACCTACCTCATAAAATAAGATAATAAACTTTCCGTGAATATTTTCCACGATAGTCTCTGGCGTTGCAGTAAAACAATGCAGTAAAGACATGAGAATGGCCCCAATAAAATCACTATACGACTTCAGTAGTGCGAGTAGATAGCGATACTACTAAGTGTAGTAAGAAAGTATAGTGTGGACTTGGTCATAACTTGAGTAAACTTACAAACTTAAATTATTGAAGACCAGATATTAATGTCGTAAAAATAAAGTTAAGAAGATCATGGCAACGCACTTGAGTACGAAAAAGGAACCGAAACTTGATGACGTAAAGGATCCGATAAGTAAACAATGAAACATTCCTGTAGCGTAGTGAAAAACATTCTAAATAGATAAAATTCAACTGATGAACGAGTTACAACTAATAATATCTACATCAAGAGATACGCATAGAGTTCAGAATTAAGCAAGGTTCTTAAGAAGTCAACACAAAATGTTGCTGATCACACTCAGTACAAAGTGCTCGGTCAGTTTATTTGCTCAAAATCTTCATTCACAGCCTCTGACATCTAATCTGCTAAGTACAGGTCCCTTTCAGCTAACATAACCTCACTTTACCTTTTCCGCATGAATGAAATGAATAGATAACCACCACAAACAGGCATTTCATTACTAGACAAAACAAAAGGTACACGTATAATATTGTAAGTTCCGTTTTATCATTTCGTTCGCCTGTATTCAATCAATATTGCCTGACGATCTGCAAAACGTTCTAACTAGAATAGAAGCAAGTATATTCAAGCTGATCCAAAATTAGAAAAGCAAGTAAAAAAATCTTCCTTCACTACATACCGGGACCACATTGTAATATTTCCGTACATGCATCGACATTGCACTGTTTTCTTTGCATCGAAAAAACGGGACACGTTTAATCTTCGCAGTCTGTTAACGTCAAACACACGACGGGAACGAACTTGCAATTGGTTCAACGGGAATGCTCTTCTTAGAAACATGTCTTGCATCTGTTACAAGGATATAGTGCTGTCGCGCATTCGTTCAGAGAAAACGGTGACTGTTTATGTCTTTATTGAGCTATCCTCTTTTATAAAGATTGTCTTAACTTTCATCTACTTATCGATAAAAAAATATATGTACTTAAAAAGTTAGTAACATTGTTTTATATGTAAGGAGCCGACGTCCATGAAGAATAAATAAAAAATGTAGAAAGACTTTCCAACAATTTTTCACTTCCGGCCAATAACGAATTCTGTCGAAACTATAATCGAAAACTTCAGTAGTCACTACTATCTCCTTTATTGACATTTTAAGTGTGTGTAAAATTCTTTAAGAAAAATATACTAAGAATGTCGTTGGGGCCTAGTATGTTCCCCTGAGACACGCTTCAATTAACTGTGGACGTTACGTTAATGGACGTCGTCTTAAGTTTACTTCTTATTCCAAAGAACATAAATATAATTTAAGTAGGTATAATTAAGATATAACAAAGCATTTTTATTTTTGCTTGGCAAACTTTTCTAGTTATCATGAAGCATAATAAAACGGGTCTTAAAGCTATACTGTAAAAAGTACGAAAATTGAAGAACAAGTTCGTTTGCTAGGCTTTCGGTAACCTTGAATCTTTTGGAAGTCATGTAATAATGGCAGAATATATCTTATGAATGAAGAATGCCAATTGTGATACAATGCTGATAAAATTGAAATTGCTTGAAGGCAGCAATCCCAAGTATTTTTAATAGTAACAGTAGGTTCAAAATTAGAGCTTAGATGCGACGTTTACTTTTATACAGAGCACCACCTACACAACAGAAATGTCAGGAACTCTTAACGAGAGACAGAACAATATTGCATTCCAACTGTAGCCGTGCCCACAAAGCAATATCATTTGTCATACGATGCACGGTTGCTACACTCCAGCCACGTGTATATTGGCGTAATCGTGAACTAGGCAAATATAGCTGCAGATACAGATAGAATACAAAACAGACATCGCATTTTTTCGACTCATTAATTCTACCTTCAATGTCGACTCTTGAGAAATAAATAATCCAGCAAATTACAGTAAAAAGGAAGAGTCCCAAAGGCAATGATTAATTAAGTGACCGTAATAACTCATTGTGTCAAGTTAGAAAACTAATATAAAAAGACAGAAGAGGATCATTTTAAAATGCTGAACGTCAGACAAAAGGCGGAACACAATGGTACTCGAGTTTTGATTTAGTATACGGAAACTTAAGTGTCTATAATTTTACAACCATTTCTAAAGTTTGAGTCGTTAGTTCTAGTAGTAACCGCAAGTTGGACAATACTACAAGACTTAATAACATCCCTGCCTGTGCACTGAAGCCAAAGTTCGGTAATTAATAATTCAGGGAAGCAAGAACTTGTAAATTAAATCCAACAATAGGTACGAGTTCTACACGTTAAATAAAACATGTGCGATACAAAGTTATTGTCACGTAACGCAAGTTCGTCGGGACGTGCCTTAAATATTTCATGCAACATCTAGCGCCTTACATCATGTAGACAAGTAAGCTATTAACAACCATGGCGACATGATCTTTACAAGCATAAATGCATAAATCAAAATCTTCAAGCAGGAACTCGAAATAAACAAAACGGAAAGACTGAGACAAGAGGCGACATAATTAATTTAAGAGAGAAAATTACTGAATATCTCGACTTTCTGTGGAATCAACCATTCTTTGTATCAAATTAAAGGTTACTTTGGAAGGTCCTTACGTTTTTCTTGCCTTCTCGTTATTTTAAATAATATAGTAAAGTTGCACGTTTAGTAAATTCGAGTGTAATAATATAGAAAGATTTACGTACTTAATAACAAATACATAGTTGTAATATAAACGGTGTATATTACTTTTCAATGTGAGCTGAAATATAATTAACAGAGACTCTCTACTTTGAGGATTCATTACGAAAGCCACTGAAGTACTCCTACTAAGATTGAAGTGGTTTATTTTGAAATTTCATAAAGTTTGATTGGATTTTTCGACCTTATTTCTTATAAAACCGCCTTTGCTTACCTAAACGTCGCGTTTTTCAAAGGAAACTGCATGGAAAAACTTTAAATGGCGTAAAATTGGTTACGTATCATATTTTTCTGTGGTCATTTTCATGTTTGGGAGGTTAAACTAACTTAGATATTATAAAGATGAGAGGAATCTAGTCCATTACATTAGTTTGGTCTTTATGAACCATCATTGTTCAAAAACAATTTTCCTTTGTTAACAAATCAACACTTACGGTTGACCTTGATAAAATTCCTCTAACTAATTAAAAAAAATTCTCCTGACGCAGACTTTTCGAGAATATTCAAAAGAGTAGGGAAGGACAAGGGGACCGATATCGGTTCTTTAAGTAGTGAAGCGTTTGGTCGTAGTTAGGAACGTGCTTAAGAACCTGCGACAGAATACATTGGAACGAGTTAAGCCAGTGTCAAGATTCATAGATGAAGTATGTGTTGATGATGCTAAGAGGTTGTTATGGCCACGGCAATTCAATGAATTTTTAAAAGTGCTTCTAAAACATCTTGTCTGTAAGTTTTAATATATCTAGTGATACTTTCGCAGAGTTATGCCGAGTCCAGTAATAAATTGAAGAATTTATAGTGCTTTAGGTGACAAATTCTGCTTCGTTGCTTTTACGAGGAGCGCTTTAACAATTCCGCTTTTATATTGTACTTAGATAATGCCATAGATATGTATGTTAAATTAATATGATACCGAATTTCATTAAAATCATTACAAAAGTAATTCCAATCCGATGGACAATTTGCAATTGTAATGAAGAGCTAATAGATTCCACAAAGATGACATGAAAAACAATTACCTAAAATCTAAAGTCTCAAATAGTTCAGAAAACTTCAAAGCTAAGTTAATAAGAAAATGAATTACTGATGAAATCCTACCGCGACGCCTTGTTGCATTCAAATTACTCTGAAACAGAAGAATTGGTAATCAACGAATTTGCTGGCTTGGTAAATTACTTTTGTTTCATCAGTGAAATAACGATGAGTCTATCTGATGTTTTCTTTGACTATGCTTTCTTTGGTAATTATTAGTCTAGGGTCACAAATAGTATCTGGTTTGGATTTCGTTTCTTTTCGACCTTTTGAAACTATTCTTTTTTTAGATTGTCTTCACTGTTTCATCGCATTCATTTAATCCCTTACTTCATGTTTTATAAACTTTATTATGCTGGTTTTATTATACCTGATATTCGTATATCACCAACATTTTATGTGACCTACTACCAAAGTTAGATAGGATAAGTTACTGGAGAACATAGCTGCCTTGACGAGATTGTCGGCAAAGTACACGTAGAGATCTTCAAACATGTGATTTTCTGAATATGTTCAAATAAACGTTGACATAAAACAAGGATACAAGCGTAAATCTCCCATGATAAAGTATTTTTTCGGCATAACAAAGATATAAATTTGCCATAAATTCGTATCTTATTACAGTGAGTGTCTCGACGAACTCTTTACACTTGATAAAACTTTGTTTCTCGCGCCAGCATCGACCTACCTTTCGTTGGCTTTGTCATAATATGGAGAAAATACGGCAGTTTAATGGTTTCTGTTTCCTTCAAGGAAATGTCTGCAGGTTAATGTATTTAGGTAACTTTGTGACGTGTTTGAGGATCGACGAGAAGTCGAATTGGCACGTGGGTGTTAACAAAAACAGGTGGTAAGGTAAATGGAGCTCCATTTCGATATTTCTAATATTTGTTTATCATTTAGATGTTCTTATTGATTTAATATAAAATTCAGCGTACGCAGTTTGACATCATTATCAGGATACGCGCGTTCGATCATAAAATACAGGAATATATTCTTAAGTAACGATATGACAAGGTATAAATATTTTATGATGATGGCATATACTAATCGGGCTTACAAGGAGTCCGTATCATCTCATGGCCAAAATGGAGAAGAGAAAGGATGCAAAAGTAAGCAAGTTATTTACGACTGGGTCTGCGGGTGTTACTTCACTATTTTTATTCCTGCCACGTAGAGATCTTGTGATTTGTGTTTTGTCAATTTACTATGAACTCGCAGAATGGAAACACGGATGATGGGATCGAGAAAGGCAAGGTACTGCGATATTATGTAAGACAAGATTCATTTGTTTTAATATCTTTATTAAGTACCTATTTGTTCTTGAGCTTGATCTTAAAATAGCATGATATGATTTCCAATCTGCGAGAAGTAGCGAATCTAAAGTGGGTTAGACAGTAACAGAGAAAGCTTATTTCTTATTCACCAGCAGAGTCCACAAACCTTTGTACTCTAACAAAACAAATGCATGATATACCGGATGACATTTTTTACCGTCTCGACCTTCATACAGTGTATTGTGTAACTAGAATACAAGGCAGGAAGGCCTTCAGATTCATCGCAGGTGCCTAAAAGAGCGCGGAACGCGGGCTGACGGGGATGCGAGTGCGGCTTGTGCGCCTACGAAAGATCAATTTGGCGGCCTATCGGCCGGCTTCAAAGGGTAGGACCGCGCTACAAAATCATTGATATATGCCGCGCATTGAGTAGGGTGCCTATGATTTGAGTTTCGATAGATTTTAGTTGATTTTTTATTTTATTTTTTCCAAATTTCTGTTTGTGTTGTTCTAGTATGAAAATGTTACTTTGTATTTATTGCTAGATCAATTTTATTACATGTTATTCAAAAATAAAAAAAAATAAAATTTCTATGACTCCGTTCACCTATTACACCCATTTTTTTTTTCAAGACGATAAAAAAAGTCACCCGGTATGTGTAACATTGAAAAGAAATAAAAGCAAGAGTAGAAACAAACCTATAAAACGTGGTAAGGATAAAGTATCTGGCATCGACGTGGAAATGCGTTGTCATTTGCAAACGGCAGGTCAGCGGTTTTGTTACCGTCTATTGCTTTTGCGTCGATTGCGACGTAAGTAACGTAAGTATACCAGACTATAACCTTATTAAGTCAAACTTGATAAGGTTGTAGTCTGGTATATTTACGTTCGAACGAATAGGTACTTACTAAATTTGATATAATTAAGTATTGACTTGATAAGGTTGTAGTATGGTATACGTAATTATATGCTTTGAAGTTAAAAAGTATATTACAACTTTTAATGAATTGGAACACCTTTTAAATCTTTGGATTTCTGTTAAATTGTATGGAACAGAGTTGAGAGTTGATAGGCATGGCTACAGAAATAATAAAAGAAGCTTCTACATTAGCGTCACTTCTAGGAAATACGAATGTTTCGATCGCATTAAACTTTTATTTAAAAACTTGTGTGAGTATGACTTTCACTTGGACGAAAATTGGTGGAGGCGCCGATAGTCAGTGCTGTCGTACTAGTACTCAAGTGTATTCAGACGCCATCTACCGACTATTCTGTATATTACTCGCTCACCCACCCCTCCACACAGGGTAGGAGTACACAACCCTTACACAACTGTTTGAATACAACCAATAGATGTCGCTGTGGTTTCGTTGCTGCTGGTTGTAAGTAAACCGTCTAGGTGGCGCTGTTAAGCGAGGTAAAGATATAACGCAAAATTCATAGAGGGCGTTCTACTCAGGTTTCGGTTTCAGGTTAATACCAAGTCTGGGTTAAAACGTAAATTTCCTAAATATGAAATACAATGCTGGAGCATTTTCGAAGCAGGTTTTACATACTGTTCAATATGAAAGTATTGGATAGCTTACTGTTTTCTACCGACACTGGATTTTTGAGATTTTACCTGAAACAAAAAACAAACATACAATGAAAATCTGTCAGTACGTGAAACCATTATTGTAATTTTTCCTAATTTACAGCTTCAAAAAGAGCAGAAATGTTTACGGCAAAAGATTAACCCTTTGTTTACAAGATAAAGTCTCAAGAACATCAAAGCAACATCCGCCACTTCCTCGTGTCAACGAATTTACATATTATTATATGGCAATTTTCTCCCTTATTTTTCAATTTAGCATTTTTCGCCGTTCCAAAAAGGATCGCTGCAAACAGGGTTTTCTATTAAATTTTCACATTTGACAATATAAGATAGGTTCATACATAAAGGGGTGTAGACAATCGCGGGAAGCGAAGGAATGTAAATGAATAATGTGAGGATAATAAATTACGCTCATGAGACTATGCAGGTAAAGACGGTATCAAATTAATGTCTTGCGGATACCGTCAATCTATATAATTATGCTCGCGCTATCTCCATATGCATTGTTTATGAGGGAAAATTTAATTTCAAGAAGTTATGAATAAAAGCTTTTATAGCATTGTGTGATCTACACCCGCAGTTAAGTCACGTTTTTCTGTGACTTAAGTAGTCAGTGATAACACAGAAAACCATGTTGGTTAAGGGGGTGTGGTACCTGTGGGTTTAGGTCACACGTACTTTAAAATAGTATACGATACGTTTGACTTAAGTAGTCTATTATTTACACGCGTAGCACCCTCGCTATGCTCAGGTCTTCATTTCATGCCGTGCAATAATTGACTATTTAAGTCACACATGTCGTATCGTACCATTAAGCAACATTTAGCCAAAAAAGCCTGAGAGAAAACACTCTAGTAAATTTGGTCATGATTTGGAGAGTATTTTTTTATTTCAAATAAGTGATATCTGCTTCTATATCCATGTTGGTTTGGTCTGAAGGTTCGTTTAATGGCTACCATCGAGTCAATATCGATACCATCAGTCAAAATTATAAAAATAATTTCGTAGAAGCTGAATCTGAAAATTTGCAACAATGTTTTTATCTACTTCTTTATTATTCAGATTTATAATGGAAATGGACATTCGAGATTTATAAAACGGTTCTTATTTCAATAACCACCGTAATCCGAATCGATTTTCAATTATATTTTAATGAAACATTCTTATTACATTATCATTGTAGAAGACACCATTATTTTTCATCACAAAATAAATTTTGTTTAATCAATTCTACAGTATTCCTTGAATCTCTTTGACAATAATTTACGAAGACTATTGGGACTCTCAGGTCGTTTCCTTTGCTTTCCGATTCACGATGATACGTAGACGCCCCCGCTTTCCTGGTACTCATTACAGGAACACAGAAGAATTTTCTCGAAGATTTTAACGGAAATAAATCTCTCTTTTAATGGGTCTCTTTTCTTTGAAACATTTTACTGTATCATTAAAGTTGAAATACGCCGATAGCAGTGCTTCACAATACTAAGGAATTTGCTAATGAATTCTTTGATGAAAAGGATTATTGTGTTTTATTTATTTCCAACTTGAATGAGACAAAAAGATATTAACCCTTTGAACGCCAACGACGCTTACAAGCGACAAACGTAATCGGCCGCTAGAACGCCAACGACGAGTTTAGGCGACAAATAGATGTGCTACTTTTTAATCTAATATTATAGAAAATAGGTCTCCGTAAGTCGTAATAATCTCCGTAAGTCACTTAAATAAAATTGTACTAAAGTTAAGCTTGATCTTTTAGTATTCATTCCAAATTTGAACTTGTTTTCGGCGAAGAAAAGACCTCTAAATATACGTTCACCAGACGCCATTGTCGCTTTGAAGCGACCCTAGTGATGGGGTAATTTAACTTTCTTCAATTTTTTCAATCTAATTGTTTGTGTAATACAAATTCAAAATTGATATGGAAAATAAACAGGATTATGTACCAATTTTTTAAAATTATTTATTTGTTATCAATACTATGCCCAACTCATTGCTTTGGGATAAAAGTCGGAAAAATAAAATCGATCGATTTTGTTTCAGGACGAAACAAATCGATCGATTGTAATTTCTATTATTCTACTACACTAGAGTATTTTTTGTGTCTATGGTTTATAGAGGATCGGATCACTCCGTGATACGTTTTAGTATTTCGTTTTGTGGAGTTAATAGAATTTAAATAGTGCCAAAAGTCTTCGTCTGACGATTTTCAAACATTTTTTATTCAGAGGTTCAATTCATGTTGGTCAAATATGGCTAACAATGATGAGAATATATAAGTTTACTATCCAACTTGCCGAAAAAAAGAAAGAAAACTGCTGAAAAGACAACTCAGTGTGAAGAATGTTTCGTCAATTACAGACGAACATCCGAATTCGAAATAGAAGTGAATGTCGATGCACTCCAACCTCCAAGATTTATCTGTGAAAGGCCTTCGGATATTAGAAACGAATATTTTGCTAGTTTGGTTGCATTTGAATGAGAAAAAATAAGGCCTGAAGAAAGATCTTAGGTCTATCAGATCATAAATACGATCAGGAGTTGCCGTGGCGAAAATGAATTTCCGTAACTTTCCGTATTATAACAGATCCGTAATACAACAGTTTGCTATAAACGTGTTTATTATATTTTATATATTATTATTATTATGTGTTTAACCATTACCACATCCCTGAAATATCCGTATTTTCTTTGAAGCCATACGCCATTGACGCTTTCAAGCGACACGTATTGACGTCAATCTCATTTTAGGGATGCGCTTTGTTCGATAAAAACTTCTTTCAGTGAAGTTTTAATTGTGAAAATAGTTGGTTAATTTGATTAATTCATGTATGTAAGTTAATTAATGCTACTATTGTAACATTTATTTGATAAATTTAACACTTTTAAATGGAGAATCGATTGTAGTAGCAGTGATAAAGGTTTATCGATATTTGTGAATACCCCATCACTAGCATTTGTAGGTATTTAATAGTAAATAAATGACTCGGCGTAGAGAGCAAACTTCCTATGAGCTGCGCTTGGCGTTCAAAGGGTTAATGATTTACTCTGCATATTTTTACTTCCTTCCCAGTTCAATCGGGTGAACCTTTTTTAAATACCTGTGTATCTACAGTATTTGAAGCTTGTAGGCATATCCTAACTAAATCTATTTAGTCACAGCGCATTGACTCACCTAACAAGTATAAACTTCTTTCGGCTCATTGGTTTGGTGACAGGAAGGTGGTTTGCATACTTCTGGAGGTTTTAGGGCTCAAATTTCAGCATTAGTAGTTTTCTGTTAAAAGGTTAAAATTTCATCATTTTTCTCTCGAGGTTTCGTTTATCAAAAGTCAGGTGCGTAGTAATCGCATCAATCGGCGTCGCATGCGTGTATGTCCAGAGGGGTAATTGCGGAACTTTTTATCGGTAGGAATTGGTTTAATATTCATAGTTAAACAACATTAATTGCGTTATTTACGTTGCTGAGCCACAATTTATTCGAACAAATGACGCAATGGTTTAGAAATAATCTTCAATCCCATTCAGATTCTGATAAATTGTGCGTTTCGCAATTAGGGTGCTGATTTGTGAACTTCGGCATCATCATTTCAGCCGAAAGAGGTCCACTGCTAGACATAGGCCTCCCCCAAAAATGGAGGGGTTGCCAAAACTGCAACGCTTAAGTAGTAGGTGGGTTGACGGTCGCAGTATGGTGGTAAAATGCATAGAGAACGCTGCTGCAAGTAGCATAGTCACCCTTTACGACACACACACGACGACAGGCAAAAGTAGTATGTTTTAAGGATCTTCTGTAGTTTCTGCCTATCCCCATGGCAAAAAGGCTTGACTTTATGTCTTGCATGGAACTTTCCACGAGACAACTGCCGTGCTATAGATCTCCTTGATCATAAGCTACCCTGTGTAATATGGCACTAGTTCCAGAAGTAGTACATGGAGACATATAGCTATGCAAAGCAACCTCATTACCATATTCTCAATAAATATGTAAACTCAAGATGAGGCAATATCCACCGGACATGTTCGTATTGCCCAAAGCGTGGACGATATAGAATGGTTGATTGTGGCGTAAATTCAAAGCACAGAGAGCCTGCTTGTGAATTTATCATAGATAGTCCGTTTCCTGTCCAGTCTTGTCTAGGTTGATAACAGTGTTAGTTCTCAAATGATGAGAATAAAGTAGTTTGTTATAATTTTTTTCATGGTATGACGAGGTCGGAATGATATGATAGCTTGTGGCTAAGTAATAACAGCCGCATGGATCGATCGATCAGGTTAAGCTGCGCTTGGTTCGTAGATGGGTGACCATTTTCACATACCAAGATCCCTCTGTGCCTTGAAAAGCACGTTAAGCCGCTGGTCCCGGTTGTCATTTGTGGATCTTTGACAGTCGTTTGAGTCGTTACGGGTCGTCAGAAGCCCGAAAGTTTGACAACCAGGCTTACCAAGGGGTATCATGCTACCCATTAACTGGGTTGTGGAGGTCAGATAAGCAGATGCTCCAAGTAAAACTCTGGTATTCATCTGCATCTGGCTAGACTGGAAGACGACCCCAACATACTTGGGAAAACGCTAGGCAGATGATGACGATGGGGTCAGTATGATATTATCAGTAGGTAGGTTTTTTTTTTTTTCAGGATGGGAAATCATCAAATGACTTCTCCCGCTCTGGGCGGAGCGGGAGGGCGTGTCAGACTTTTACTGACTAAACCCCACCCGTGTTCCATCAGTTGCCCATGTGCCAGGGTCACGGTATCTCTTTCGAACAATCACGCGACCCCGGCAGGCATCGGTCCTAGTAGATCCCTACACTGCTGCTGACATCTCTTTGAGGCGCGCGTGGAACACTGCGCGCCGTCGACCCGAGCTTGGTCCTTACCGGGCGGCGAGCTACCCATTGCTCGCCACCCGCAAGCTCGCGCCTACGGTGGCCGGGAGTCCGCTATTGACTCCCGACGCCCGGGGCGTCTCCTCCTGCGGCGGCTAGGGACGTGAGGGCGCAGAGACTGCCACTCCCTCACGCGCCCCGCCTCTTCCTTCGCGAGCATTACTGCTTCGCAGAAGGAGGTGACGGCTTCCCATTCCCTCTCGCTCCGTACCATGGCTCGCACCAGGGTTGGACGCGAGAGGTCACCGCCGCCGATCGCCTCCACGAGGACACGGCGGTGCCCCGCCCAGGCAGGGCACACCTCCACCGTATGCTCCACCGTGTCCTCCAGACGATCCTCGCAATGGAAACACCCGGACGTATCCTCCCGCTTTATCCTGAACAGGAACCCACCGAAGCACCCATGCCCGGTGAGAACCTGCGTCAGGCGGAAGGTGAGGACGCCGTGACGCCTCTCTATCCACTCCTCAAAGAGGGGACTTACCGCCGCAATTGTGGCGTGCCCAGCACTGGGTTGCGACAATCGTACCCGCAATGTCGCCATGAGATCACACCGGAGCTCTGTCCGCCGTGCCGCGATTTGTCGCGGCAGCGGAGTTTCGCCCCGGCGTTTCGCCTCCTCGCGCCACTCCCACATGTGCGCGAGGACCTTTGCCTCCAGATCCCATGGCGGCACTCCGGCAAGGAGGCTCGCCGCCTCGCACGAGACCGTGCGGTATCCCCGGATTAACCGGATGGCCATGACCCTCTCTAGGTAGGTATTATCATAGATTTAGTCATGTGCTCGCACACTTGCAGAGTAAGGTTTCGGGGTCATCCTTTTACAGTCTCCCCAGAGACGTGCCGTAACAGGCGTTGCACAGAGCGGGCTACGCATCGGTATTTTGAGAGATAACAGTACCTCTTCCATGTATAACTTGGTGACCACGGGGCTAGTTTTATTTGAGGTAAAAATCCCACACTTCCATGCAAAGTTTGCACCCGAGAAAAAAAAGGTACTCGGTTTAGCCAAAGCCCTTTCGGTAATATTCTTATCTAAAATTATGCTTTCCAGCTTTCAGAATACTTATTTTTAAACCAACCTCAAATTCAATAGGTACATTTGTGTCTAACCCGTGGCATTGAAACTCCTTGCCTTTTTCTCGATAGGTACAAAATGCCCGGTCTGTACTCAATGGCCACTTTTACAGACGTCCAGTCCTCGTTTTAATGGCCATGTAACTCAACCCAAACACGAAAATTATGGAGGCTAGAGTTCTATTTATCGATATTAAATATCTGAATCGTAAGCATTATTGTTAACCCGCGCGCGACCCGTTAGGAGGCCCGTACTTAAATTGTATAGCCTCGTTTTCTGAGTCTTATTATTAAGCCTCTTGAGACTTCGGTTCACGAGTCTATTACAGCATATTTTGGAGGGCCTAATGGTACCGATACGAGAAAAGTAAGAACATTATTTACGTATAATATGTTTTAAAAACACAATTGTAGTAGATAGTCCTAAAAGAGCTTTCGGATTATATCAACAACAATAGGAAAATAGGAGCGCAATACCAAAGATTTCATCCGTCTATGTAATAACATGTTTTTTTTCAGTTCAAGTCATAAACATCATCACAAGTATCTGGCCTGGCTCCTGTACTAGAAGTTTCTGTATCACAAAGAGTCAGTCCTCCCAATTTACAGGATAAATGATAAAGAAGCGCGATAGACTTAAATAAGTTAAACTTATAGTATGCATTAAAAAAAAGTTCATAAAAAACCACTGCGTTCTGTGGAGAGTAAGGGCTTTAGTGAATAAGTCCTCATCATGCCAAATTCCTTATCAAATCCCAAGAACCAAATGAGCTAATAGCTCTGAGAGTAACTGTTGCTTCGCATCGGATCTAAATGAATAAATTCTGAGTTGCAACACAAAGTCCGTACTGTCCCGGGTTTCCCTTTCCCGGCAAAAGGTCTGCCCACCTAGATCGATGTTATTAATAGCAGCCAGAGTAACTCCAATAAATTCTAACACGCCTTTAATTGATGTTATTTAGGTACTTGTATATTGAGGGTATATTGATTGTATTTGGGCGGTAATGGGCGGTATTGTTTTAAACGAGTTTTTAGAACGGTTCCGTGAACGTGAATGGGAGAAAAATATGGGGTGACGAACGCCTATTATCGTGAAATGTAAATTAGATGGCGGGATTGGGTTGTTTAGGTGTTTATAGGCTAGATTCCTGCCTACAAGAATGCACCGCAGTTATCATTAATTTAGTGGATTCTATATTACAGAGCTCTTAGCATTAACCTACTTTTTAGATGTTTAATCATTTAATAGAAAGATATTACGATCAGTTCTTTTCTGTTATAAATAAAAATAAAGGGAAATGGTGGATTTGTCAATGGTTCATCTATCATCTATCCCTTGCTACAAGACGAATTGGAGTAGTAAATATTGTAAGTAAATGTGGCAGGTATGCTAACGTATATCCTAATACATATATACCTATATATAGATAACTATACTCTGCGATTGGTCGATTACGAAGCTAAATTGGAAAGAGATCCAAGAAAATAATTATTTTATAGATTAAATTAGAAATATCTTTATAGATCAAAGCTTTCGGTTTTCGTACTCATTTCGTACAGTTACTCCGCCGTATTCTAGACATTTTTTAAATATATTTTTATTAATATCTTCCTTATTGAGAAGCCCGTCTTACGAATTTGTATAATCTTATATAATTTGCAATGTAAGTCTTAAAGTCACGTTGCGAGTCTTTAATAATGAAGAAAAATATAAATACAAACGTTTTGTGTTACCACGATAATATTTCTAGGAGCTCGAAATCTACATGCATAAATCAGAAAAGATACAACGTGCACGACATTTTTTTTTCCTGACAATCTTTTAACAAGAATCTTGAAGTAAGTACCATCCTGTCTAAAAGAATAACTATGCTGAATAAGCATCGTTAGGGAGAAAAACATGTTCCCAAGTAGATGATGCAATCATATAGACGTGCAAACTTATGCTTTATGTTGCCTTGAAAGAATCGCGGTCTCATCTTGTATGAAAAATTTGTTTGTTTCAACCAAAAAGGGGCCGTATTAACATTTCCTGGACCTAGGAGGCTTGCATCATTTTCTTGTAACTCGTTCCAATTTAGCTTCGTAATCAGCCAATCACAGAGAGTATTGTTATCTATAATATATAGGTATATACGTATTATTATATAAGGTGTATCTATTCATACACAAAATATTTTAAGATGTATACCTGTAGGTGGTAAAGAAGCTATAGCAACGAAAAAAAAAATGTTTCTAAGGGTTTTTTTTTAAATTTAATATTTATAAATTATTTGACGCACATAAGAAATATTGGCTCCTTCTTATTTTTTACGGCCCGTGACACCGCGGCCATGCTCGTGCCGTCCGGTCGTCACCCTCGCAGCGTCAGGAGGGCCATTCATAGAATCTGGAGTAAAGGTTTTATGCAAAACGTCTCAAGTAGTTTTAAAATTATAATAATTACGAAAATTCAAAAACGCTTAGATATTTTTTTTCTTTTTGCTTCTATAGCTTCTTTACCACCTACAGGTGTACCCCTTAAAATATTTCACGTATGAATAGATACACCTTATGTGTACATCGGCATACCTATCATCTGTTTGCTAGCCTTTTCCCAAATATGTAGGGGTCGGCTTCCAGTCTAACCGGATGCTGCTGAATATCAATATTTTACATGGTTTGATTAGTACTGCTGAGCTTCCTAAGTTCAAGATCCAGGTCTAGCAAAGCGTTATTTGGGTTTTTTCCATCTGGCATATCTAAGTAGCAGCCCGGAGTCTAGATTTCTGGCCGATAAATGGCAATGGGGTCGCCACCTATTATATAGGACTTTAAACATAACTGGCGAGATATGGATGAACCATAAGCCGAATCTCTCTAACCCTTCGCGGAAATAGGCTTGATGTTATGTAATGTTCTAGGCGTAATAACTTGATGATATATACAGAAATTCAAAAGTTAGTGCTTATGATAGTTCTCTTGAAACACAAAGTTGAAAAACATGTAGGATTACAATTCTGAAGTACATGTTCCGAGTCTGCATTACTTTCGTCAAACTTGTAAGCGAAGTGGTTTATTATTAGTTCTCGACACGTGCCCACGTGTACCTACAGTACGGTACGGTACAAGTACGTATGATTCCGTGTTGTGGTGGCAACTATAATGCCACAATTATGTGAACTACGCAATACTCTGACGTCACGCATAATCATGCGTGGCGCAAGCAGATAAAAAAAAAGTCATATTGCATTTCAAAGTCACCTATGAGGTTGTCAGCTGCTCAACAGGACTTGCCTGTGGTTACCTTAATAAATTAAGGCCCCCAGCCAGGGCTTACAAAACTAAAAACTAGAGCGACTACCCGCTAAGGGCACCTCTTGTATAGGGCATCGCTGACAGTAACGGACGGGCTGGATAGGAATGAGCAAGCAGAGTTTACCATGCAACTAGCATGTTATAGATAACGTCCCGACATCAATCGACTTTCAGTAGCCCACGGAGAATCATGTCTTTTTATAGAGGATAAAGTAAACTTTACACCCTGTACTTCATAACTCTATAAGATTATTATTTAAATGGAATGCCATCATTTTCAAAGAAGCAAAGGGAAACATATCAAAAACCCATAAAACACGAACACCCAGAGAAATTCCGCAGTTTCTTCCTCAAACAATTGCGGCTCTATAAGGTAAATTAACTGCGTTTTCGTAAGAAATGTATATTCGATAGGTATAAGAATGGCAAAAACGCCTTCCTCATTCCCTCCTTTATTACTTACATACTTATCTATTGATCTCAGGAACCCCACTGATCCCCCGTAAGCAAAGACGATTCAACGATAAAATAGCTTTTGAAAAATGAGGGATCGTTCAAATAGTGAGTGTAATGAAGGTTTTTTTTTTTCAATATGGCTTTTGATGTTTGGAGGATTAGGGTTGCTTCATAAATCTCTATTAAGGATTTCTTTTGCTATATACATACTATCATAAATTTAGATTTTCGGTTGGTAGGGCATGTAAAAGATTTCATCTTCATTAAGGGATTTTAAAGAACGATATTAGGTACATGTTTAAAACATATTTTACCCGGTTACAGTTAAATGCAAAATTATAACCACTTTTAGGTAGTTTTGTGATATCACATTTCACTTTTTTATTTGCCAAAAAGCGTCATAAATCCATTAGATATTTATATATCCACTATCAGAACATGTAACACTATTGCACAGAATAACATTCATCCACCCGGAAATAGCCTTTAAAAATTATCCAAATCTAAATTTCAAAGTCGTTAAGACTTAGGGAAAGCCGACTATTGCTTCATCATATTTGCCTTTTGAATCCATTATGGGGTGCATCAACGGCTCTGAAAAACATTTTATTTTTCTGGACATTTTCGAAATCTGATATTTTTCACGGGAAACCCATCTGAAACTTTTCAAATATATTTTCGGTGTTCTCTCATCACGCACCACCTACTCAGGCATCTAATTTTTGCCTTCATATGATATGCTTTTTTTATATGCTTGCTTAAAAATCCTCTGTGAATTTCCTATCACTAGTGAGTGCACTGCATTGCAGTTTCATGGGAAATCAAAAAACAAGACAAAACTAACTCGTCGGACTATTTCATGCAAATATAATATTTATACATTTTACCGTGTAACAAACACGTTTCATCATTTCAGCCGTCAGACGTCCACTGCTGGACTTAGGCCTCCCCCAATTTGGGGGGCTTTGCCATAATCGCCACGCTTGATTGGCGATCGCAGTAAGGTGGTAAAATGCATAGAGAACGCTGTTGCCCATTCTCTAGTAAGTCCCTTAGTCGCCTTTTACGACACCCACGCGAAGAAATGGGGTGGTGTTATTCTTTACGTCCGGCACCACACGGTACAAACACGTTTAGTGTTATTTTAAGTTAAGTAAGTTAGAAGCACTAAATTATTATAATAGATGTAAAAAGACCCTGAAGAATCCGTAAGACACTTGTATTAACCGTCATTGTGATATTTTTTTGATACAACAGGTTACGTAAATAAGGTTAAAATGTCACGTCAACGTTCACGAGGATAAGTTTTTAATGTTAAATCTCACCTTATGATTGACTAAGACATCAGATTCAGTTAAAACTGTCTGGAAGGAAAGCAGATTCTAAATTTCCATCAAAAGTGAAAAAGGTAACCCGATATTAACACGTGAATGTCTATTATAATCTAATACAAGAGTCATTCTCGGGAAGTTCTAATTATATTTAACGCTCAAGTTTCATGTTCAAATATTGTAACTGTGTGTATAGTCTATGGGCAAATGTCCGGGTATTTGCACACGTATTCATGTCCTCATTAATGTACGGACAACCTAGCAGTCTGCTTGCACCTTCAAGCATATAATTTTAAGTGGACGAAACAATTGTGTGGAATACGCGTCGGTAAGTTTGTATTTGCGAGAGTGAACATTTGTGCTGACAGAGATTCATTGTCTGACACATTAAAATTATTTATTTGAGTTATTACATTTTCCCAGCATGTAAACAACGACAGCAAGATCACAAATGTATATTTAAGCATTTCTTCTCTCGTAAGCTTACTGCCGCCAGTGGTCTAAGGAGGAAGCTGAGAAATGTCCTCTTTTCACAACTTCGCATGCCTAAAATATCAATTTTGGTTGGTTTTTCGTGTACACATATACTACCTACTTGGCTACTCCGTCCACGTGCCAAGTGACCGTATATACTTATAGTTACGCATAAAACAAAACCTAGGAAAACAATAGATTCGAATAGAGTCGCGGACACAGCTATTATCTAACACAATAGAAATAAACGAGAAAAAATAATGCAACCAAGAATCTTTTATATATTTTTAATCACTCTCCTTTTAAGTTCATTGAAACGCTATCACTGCTGGTCTGATCACGCTCGTATCTACGTTCTGGGTAATGTTTAGTGCAGATTGCCTCTCATACAAGGAGCACAATGCAGGCTTCATCATTTGTTCCTCTGTGCACGAAGCCACAACAAATGCAAGCTGAAAACACAACGCCACAATGGCTGTCTGTAATACGTGAAGTGCAGGCTTTTGTATCAGCGCCGTGACGTTATTGGAAACGGATTTAGGATTTTCATAATCGGAATATATTGCTGGGTTTACGGTTTTTTTGAGACAACCTTTAAAAGTCTGATTCTTATTTGGGGAATGGTATTGAAGGAATCCAACATATTTTAGAAAGCGGCCTGGTGCGAAACTGTCTAGGACACCAAGGGTTTTGTACCAGTACAATATTTTTTTAGAATATTTTATTTTGAATTTTGTGTGTATTGCCATTATAAAGGTGGAATAAAAAAATCGCCGGAAAAAATCACGTTTTCTTGTAGGTATGTTAGTAAATATTATATAATTTATTTATAGTACTGTGTGTCCTTTTTTTGTGGGCGTTTTATTATGACGTCTCCCGCTCTGGGTGGAGCGAAAGAGCATGTCAGACTTTTACAGACTAAAACCCACCCGTGTTCCTTCAGTTGCCTATATCCCCTGGCATATAGGCAACTGAAGGAACACTGGTGGGTTTTCGGGTGGGTTCGAACAAATCTCGCAACCCTGGCAGGCATCGGTCCTAGCGCAAACCCGCACTTAAGTCACACTTATCTATGACTTAACTAGTCCATTTTACAGAGAAAAGCGTGACGAGAAACCTACAGTAATGTAAGTTTAGGTCATACGTGCTATCAAATAGTAAACGGTACGTGTGACTTAAGTAGTCCATTATTGCACCGTGTGAAATTAGTAGTACTATTTTAGTTTATGTTGTTATAGCATTCAAAGTACACACTCACAGACAGACGGACAGAAAGCGGAGTCTTAGTACGGCCCCGTTGACACTTTTTGGGTACGTAACCCTAAAAATCAATGCTAAATATTAATAATCATATTTCTGTACTATTAAGTAAAGTGAAATCAAAAGGCGATTTAACAACATGGGAAACGACAACTTAATTACAAAATATTGGTCCAATTAAGTTATGACTGCATGCTGTAATTTGCAGTTATCAATTTTCCCGAACGACACGTACATATTACGAATACATTAATCTGTCAAAGTTAAAATTGGTTAAAACGCTGTTGATTCATTTGAAACATCCACAGAGTAAACAAAAGAATCGGTTTGTATTCGTCAACTACATCCGAGACGCAATTACCATAGCGTTTTAAAAGAAAAGAAAAAGATAAATGACTATTTTATCTCAAGTAGTCCTATTTCTTATCCTGCAAAAAAAGAAAGAAGGAATCGCCTTATTTTTCCGTGGACATTCTATGCTAAACAAAAGGCATTTTCGACGGGATGATGGATGAAAGTACTTTGCTATTGTAATAGATCAAGTGTTATCAGTCAGCTTTTAGAAATATGTATCGATACAAATTGAGGCGGTCGCAATTTGTTGTGGAACAATGAGAAAAACTTTTTGAAAACAACAATATCTTTTCGAACAAAATATCCATTAGACGGTATGATAGTAATCTGACATCTTTGCAAACCTCTCGTCCTAATAATTTACCAACACTATACCTGAGTTTATTCAAACTGGCAGCCTGAATAAAACATCGAGGACCAGGTTAATTACTTCAAATTGAGACCAACCCAACAATTTTAATTAATTAAGCTTTAACTATCTCCAAGTTTCTTTTGTCTGTACCCACCAAGTAATAACATTCATAAATATTCACGTCTTATCCTAGATTACTGAGAAGTTCTAATGTTTATCCTTGAAAGGGTGAGACGACCTCGCGCCACAAGGACCTTCCAAGAGTACTTTGTGGCTGTAGTAGGGGTTAATTTCAAAACATTAACTTAAGGTTTTGCCCATTTATTAGAGCGAGAGGCCTTGCGATGTGATAAGAATGTCTGCCTATATACGCAGGCATTCTGTGCATTCATATTAATGTAGGTTATTAATGTATACCAGTGGTCAAACCAGTCACGTCTGATGGAAAGCGATGGATGAGGTCTATGATAGAACTGGTGTGCCCAAAAGATGCCTCTTGCAAGGCAGACGGGTTAAATGTGGAAAGGAAAACCAATGCTGGCAGAGAGTTCCAAACTATGGCTGTATGCATAATAAATATGGAGTAGAATCGCTGCGTACGACTGGTCAGAATAAACCTTTTAGTATCAAGCACATTCCTCAAGTTCGGGAAAGTTGAGTCATAAAGTACTGCAATGAAACGGTTTAACAGGTTTCCTCCAATTCTCCAAAACCATAAATATCACCAAATAACCATACATCAAGTTTAACTACTGTACACTAGAGATCCAAATCTAAATTGGGTCACAACCAACAGGTCGGGATTGACATTTTAGTACACGGTTATTTCCCGAAGGTAAATAAAAATGTAAAGTTGACTAGGGTGAAGCGTGGCAAATTCGCTCTCGATTCGTTCCAAATTGCACCATCGAGTCTTCTAGTATCGGAACAGGCTCTCGATCACGTACCCGCAATTTCTACCCATCGAAGAGTTGTTGAGACTTGCTCCATTCGCCCGTTGATCTTGGATTCAATCAAGAGAACACGTTCACACATATCCCTATTGAGACCTAATTTCAACCTTATTACCTACAAGTCCTCAACTTTGGACTTAAATTTTTGATAAGGTTAGTAAAATTGCGAAGTTTAAGGAGAAAGCAATAATGTTTTAATCGTTTCACGTTTTTCTGCAAAAGGTGCTTTTTATGGTCAAACTTTACAAGGGTTGAGCGTGCTGCAAAAATAAACCAAGTAAATATTGCAAGGCATCTGGGGATAAGACCCTGAATCTGAGTTTTTAATCGCTATAGAAGTTTTAATACAAATAAAAAGAAACCAGAAACACTAAAAAACAAACGACCATGTCAAAATATAAGTAGTATATTCCGTACTTTTAAATCCTAAACATATAGCATGAGATAAACGTTACGAAGCTTATGAAAATGGAGCAAAGTAATGTCCTTTTATATACCCATGGTAGTAAAACAACACGGATTTGTTGAAATTGATATGACTTTAGCGTTGAAAAGGTAAAGACTTGGGCATTAGGCAAATGGTCCACTTCACAGTGGGTAATCCACTGTGGGAACGTCCCGTGACAAATTGCCCATAAATAGGATAAAAGGGGCAGTGAAATAACACGGGCTATATAGTTGACAGAAACAAAGAAACTGGCAGCCCACAAACTGCTTCTGTCCAAACCATGTAATTGATGACCCAAGTGAGGAAGTTTCGGATGTTCTGAAACTATGCTAATTTCGTAGATTGTAACACCTAATTACTTGCATAATAGATGAGTGCTGGTTTTGCACTGAAACTTTGTTCTGGAAGGCATGCCATTTAGTTTGCCAATTTATAATGCATTTTTGTGATAGCGGACATGTTCGTAGCTCGTACATTTTAATTTAACTGAAAGACTCAAACGAATTTAACGCCTCATCGTTTCCTGACCCTCAGATTCAATTTTTCAAGATTTTTGTTGGGCCAGTGCCAGCATGGCTACTGGGATGGAAAATAAGAATTTCAGAAGATCGAGGCTGGTACTAGAAAACCGACATCAAGTTAATTTTTAATGTGACCTCGGAACTTTCAGGCCGTACTGGATTTAACTGACCGTAAAACAGATTTCCTAACACGTTTAAATATTCTAAAAGGTACGGGTGTGGAAATAACGAAGACTGACCTACTTGACGATTTAATGGATTCTACAACATAAATCTAACTCTAGTGGTGTGGGCGTACTCATAAAAGTCAGTTCGAAGTTTTTTGTATTTATTATTTGTCGGGTAAGGCCAATACCTAGACTACTGAACAAGATGAGTTGTTTATTGAGGTCACATAACAATCAAGACCTTATGTCACATCGTAAAAAGAGCTTAGTATTTGAACAGATAACAAAATAATTATGTATGTATAGTAATCTGTTTGGTTGACAGAATAAGTAAAATAATTACACCTAAATTTTAACATCACAAATTGCGGAAGTCAAAAACCAATTTTCCGCCTTTATCCAAAAAGCAAAAGTAACTAACATCTCGCTCGCACTTCGACTTGGTCTCAATTCGGCGCCCCACAGATGGGGTGAGTTAGCGGAAAATTATGTTGGCAATAAAGGTAATAATAAGGCTATTTATTGTTTGTATTTTCTTCAGAACTGACAGAAATACAACAGCTACGGAACACTTGAATACACGTGGTGCGCTGTTCGATATTTATTGTCACGTTGCGGGCCACCCATATTTGGCACCTCTGCCAGAAAAGCTCAACATATCAAATTTAATCCACCAAGGTCGTACATGAATTGTGGGAAAATATATTGGGAATATGCGTGACATATAGTATCTGTGATAACTGTGGGTTAATTAAAGATGTCATGTCCATAATAATGATAGATATATATAGATAGAATACTCTTTATTATGAGACCTTTATAAAAATTACACATATACATGTAGACATTTTACAAGGAGTGGCACAATGGGCGGTCCTATCGGTAAAAGTTATATTTTAAAAATAAGTATGGATAGATTAAGGGAGAAGGAGAAACAATACTGAAGGTAATCAGTGATGGCCCATTTACATAAAGGGTGGCAGGGACATGGACGCGCAAACTGTAACATGGCACAGTGTATGGTTCTGGACGCCCCTGTTGATACTTTTCGTCGGCTATATAAATAAAAAATTTGCATTTCCATACACTTCTATCGCGTAGGTATTGCTTTTTTTTTGTCAAACAGCATATTTTTTTTTGATAATTGGCGAAACATTTCTACGCAGAAGGTTACGGAATCATGTAGATACTAAATTAATGGTGAAAATTTGTGCATCTCTGTATCTCCCTGCCACTCTGTAAAATGATTGAGTTTTCATTTCACGATCCGGACACAAATACTTTCGTGCAATTGACTGTTTCATATTATTGACTCTTGAACATATACGGAACCAATATATCTATTGGAAAAAAGTAAATATCCTTCAACGATGCATTTATAAAAAACGCTAAAACGTTTGGGCAATTCCGAAATGGTATCAACATTATTAAATACCAAGACAATCGAATTGGAATTTCATTTGCGCGCTCTCGATACTTTTTTTCCTTTTGGATTCACACCGTTACGTTATACTAAGCTCACAATCAGTGACACTCTATGTACTGGTAACTTGGGCCTTCTATTAACCGTCAGCTTACGAATGGTAGTGATTACCCCAATGTCGCCTTCAGATCATTCGTTGTAGAAGTTTATAGGTTAAAGTCAGCAGCAGACACTATCGTCCATTTAGCATAAGATGTAGGTTATATTATCTCTGATAATACAGAGGGTTTCGAAAATGAACACATTTTCAGTATCCTAACGGCTACTTCCAGTGGCGACCTATATCCCGTTGTTCAAATATTGTTAAGAGCTCTTAGTACCAAAGGCCACTAAATATAAGGTCAAGGCATTCTACTACAATCGTAAATCAATCGTGCAATTTATCTATAATATGTATGTATTTAGAAATATATAAGTATGTTTATCAGTTGTCTAGTACCCATAACACAACCTCTGCTTAGCTTGGGACTAGATGGCGTTGTGTGATAGTTGTGGAATATTATTATTATTCTTTTATTTATTTTCATACATATTTCGTTACATTTTTAAATATTTTTAACAAAGTAAATACCTATACAAAAACATTTAAAAATATAAAAAATAGCAGTCCATCGGTAGCGGGAGCAGGATCCAAGCTACCGGTGGTTAGGGCTCCAGAGACAGAAACCTCCTCACAATGCGAGCCGTGTCAAGGAGTACTGCCTTCTGAATCAGGCTCTTGATCCAACCGCCTAACGATAGCCTCGACAGGTGTTGATCGAGGGTATCGGCCATCAGCCCATTGGCTGATACGACAATCGGCACAATGACAGCTGAGTCAACATTCCACATGTCAACAACCTCGTGTGCTAAGTCGAGATATTTCATCTGTTTCTCTTTCTCAGCTTTCACGAGGTTGCCGTCATGCGGAATGGTAACATCGACTATCATTGTGCGGCGCGCTAACCGGTCTATCACCACTATATCAGGCTTATTGGCGACAATAGTCCTGTCAGTAATGATAGACCGATCCCAGTACAACGTGACATGGTCATTTTCGAGAACTGGGTCGGGCACATACTTGTAATACGGTACCTCAGAATCCACTAGTTTGTACTGCAAAGCAAGTTGCTGATGAATAATCCTGGCTACTTGGTTATGCCTGTGCAAGTATTCGCCGTTAGCCAGACGAGAACAACCAGAGACAATATGCCTGATGGACTCACCCGGATGGTGACATGCCCGACACACGTCCACCGTCCCGTCCTTCATAATATGTCTCCGGTAGTTATTCGTCAAGATAACTTCGTCCATAATTGCACAGACGAAACCTTCTGTTTCCCCGAATAGGTTACCAAAACGTAGCCAGGATACGGACGCTAAGAAATCTACACTGGGCTCATGAAGAGCCCGGTAAAAGCGCCCGTGAAGCTCCTTGTTTCGCCATACTTCCTTGCGGTCATCGGTAGTAAGTACTACAGGTTTGCGCCAGTTCTCTTTAGCCATGGAGAGCGGGGTGAGCCCCTTGTCCACTGCGACCACATCACGGTGCATACCCACTTCGGCTTTTAAGAAATACTCCCTGAGACTGCACACCTCGCGGTTGTGGAGGGTCTTTGCATTTAAAAAGCCTCGACCCCCGTACTTCCGCGGGATGTACAGTCTCATCACCGATGATCGTGGGTGATGCATCCGGTTTGCGGTCAGCATTGTACGGACCCTCCTATCCAGGGCGTCGAGTTCTGTCTGAGTCCATTTAAGTATGCCGAAAGAGTACATCAAAACTGGCATGACCCAACCGTTGAAGGCGCGCACCTTGTTTCCGCCTGAGAGAAGACTAATTAATACCTTCTTCAGGCGACCAAAAAAGCGCTCCTTCAACGATTGTTTCATGTCAGCGTCGTTGATGCCTAACACTTCCGACATACCCAAATACTTGTAGCTTTCGGATGAGGAAAGGGATCTGAGGTATACGGAATCCGAAAGTTGGATTCCCTCGGATTCCATAACCTCACCTCGCTTTACATGCATGACTGCACATTTGTCCACACCAAACTCCATCCTGATGGCGCTACTAAAAGTTTCAGTTACCTTCAGTAGCTCCATCAGTTGCAGTTTGTTGGGGGCAAAGAGTTTTAGGTCATCCATGTAGAGGAGGTGAGATATAACCTGACCACCTCTCCTCAGCCGATAGCCTAGACCTGAATCCTCCAGCAGTGTGCTTAGAGGATTCAGGGCTAAGCAAAACCAAAGTGGACTCAGACTGTCGCCCTGAAATATTCCCCGCTTAATCCATACAGGCTCATCATTTCGCTGGATCTGTGGACATCCTGGATAGCGAAGGACCGTCCTCCATTGCCCCATGCACGACTCTAGGAAGGTGCGTAGAGTTGTATCAACCTTGTACAACTCCAGCACCCTCCCGAGCCATGAATGTGGCACAGAGTCGTAGGCTTTCTTATAGTCTATCCAGCATGTCGACAGATCCTTGCGGGATCGACGAACCTGTTGGCTTATGGCCATGTCTATGAGGAGTAGCTCCTTAGTACCACGGGACCCGTTCCTACATCCATTTTGAGACGCAGACATAATGGAATTATTATCAATATGCGAACTAATTTTCGCTCTCAAAATGGATGTAAAAAGTTTATAAACCGTCGACAAACATGTGATCGGTCTATAATTCTTAGGTTCCGCGGTACTACCTGACTTATAGAGCAGGTGGGTGACGCCTGTTGTTAGAAACTGCGGTAGCGACCCAGACTCTAAGGATGACTGGAAATGAGATGCCAGGCGACTGTGTGAACTAGTGAGCCATTTTAACCAGAAATTGTGCAGTCCGTCCGGTCCCGGGGATTTCCAGTTCGGTAACGGACGGACTGCTCTGGCTACATCTGTTGGCGTAATTAACACGGGCTCCATTTCTGGTAATGATTCACACACTCGCTCGACATCTCGCATCCAGCCAGCCTCAACGTGACGGACGGGCACTGACCAAATGCCCCGCCAGAATGCATTCGTGGCGGCGTCATCCGGGCAGCGCACGTCCGTCACATTTTGTTCGGATCGCTCCCAAGCTCTATATACCCACCTCTCATCGCTCTGGAACATACGATTCTGCTTGTATCGGTCAACCCGCCGCTTATACCGCCGAATACGGCTTGCCCATGCACAGACTTTCTGCTTCAGGAAGTCGATGCGCTCTGTAACACGGGACATGTATTCTGGAGGACTGATTCCAGTCCCCGGGAATGCCCGCCTTACAAAGCGCATCACTCGTGGTCGAGTATTGCCCTCCCTGAAGCAGTATAGTTTGCCGATGAGTACCCTGGCCCCATCGATACGACGCTCGATCCTGCATTGCCAGGCTGGTACGGTTGGCATTGGTCGAGTAGCTCCGTCACAGCTTGGAAACTTGACGTTAGCTAATCGACATGCCGCAACAGCCGCGCAATACAGGATCGAGTGTGTATCAACGAGATTCTCGCTGCTCTCGAATAAATTCTTAAGCTGCGAGTCCAAGGCACACACCAGCGCCCTATTTTTCTTGTGCATAGGCAACCGTGGTAATCGGGGTCTAAGTTCGGTTGGGATAGACCTATACTCGCGAAGCGCATCCTCCAGAGCGCTCCTCAGTCGGTTGTTGCACTGGCTACTTACTGTGGCAACCATATCATCCTCTTCTTCAACATGATGGAACCGCGGCGAAATTGCGATAGATGACCCATGTGCCGCGGTTTGTGTCGGAGTCGAGACGACATAGTTGCTCAGTACTTCTGAGCGCAGCCTTTCAAGTGCGGTGTCGTCCAACCTGTGATTGCGTTGGATAACCCGCACTTGATCCGAAAGTCGTTGGGCCGAGACGTTGACGGTTGGTTCTAGTTCCTGGAACAGAGACAGCATCCTATCACGATACGCAGTGAGGTTAGTTCCCCCCTCTGTAGACCCGTAATATGCGCGCATGACGTTCTCGTTCATAGACTGAGTCCATCTCATGCGCCGCACACAACCACCGGCAGCGGGGACCCGGCTCGGGGCCGGCTGGCCCCTAAGTCCCAAGCTCTTCGGTGGCCGGCCTCTCCCCTGCCGACGTACAGGTGTTGGCGACGTCGGCGGGGAAAAATATTCGTCGCTCGAGCTCGACGCAACTGCCGCGGCCGGTGTCACAGCACTCTCGATGGCGCTGGGTTCCGGCGGCGGCGAGGCGGAGCTGAGCGACGAGTCCGGAGGTGGTAGTCGTGCGTTCCGTGCAGCTGCTCTTGTCAACATTTACTCACATTCCGTATTTATATTTTCATTTTGATTTTATCGGATTTAATCGGAGATGACATCTGTCATGCCACCTCCGATTCGCTTCTTTTAACATTAGTTTTTTACATTATGGTAAAAATTTCTTGTATTTTATTATTCCAAAAGGTTTTTACTATTGGGGATTTCCTTTCTATTGCAAATTTCTTGTAAAATTGCGTCAAATTTATTGTTTTTGTTGGAATTAGGAACACAAGATGACCTGTCGATAGTGTTGCCAGCTTTATTATTATTATTTCCTTTATTTCAGTATATAAACATATAAATTATATTTTTAAATATTAGAATATAAATAAAACATTTAAAAATATAAAAAATAGTAGCCCACCGGTATCGGGAACAGGGTCCAAGCTACCGGCGGTCAGGGCTCCAGAGAGAGGAACCTCCTGACGATGCGAGCCGTGTCCAGAAGTACCGCTTTCTGAATCAAGCCCTTGACCCAGCTGCCTAACGAGAGCCTCCTTAGGTGTTGGTCGAGGCTCTTGGCTATCAACCCATTGGCTGTGACGACTATCGGCACAATGATCGCTGAATCCACATCCCACATGTCGACAACCTCGCGAGCCAAGTCAAGATATTTGATCTGTTTATCTTTCTCAGCTTTCACGAGGTTCTCGTCATGTGGGACCGTTATGTCAACAATCATTGTGCGCCGCTCTACTCGATCCACCACCACTATATCAGGCTTATTTGCGGTAATAGTCCTGTCAGTGATGATGGATCGATCCCAGTACAATGTGATATTTCCATTTTCGAGAACTGGGTCGGGCACATACCTGTAGTACGGCACTTCCGATTCCACAAGGCTGTATTTAAGAGCAAGTTGCTGATGGATAATCCTGGCTACTAGGTTGTGTCTATGCAAGTATTCTTCGTTAGCTAGACGAGAACATCCGGAGATTATGTGTCTGATTGATTCTCCTGGACGGTGGCATGCCCGACAGATGTCAACCGTGCCGTCTTTCACAATAAATCTCCGGTAATTGTTCGTCATCATAACTTCGTCCATAATTGCACAGACAAAACCTTCGGTTTCCCCAAAGAGGTCACCGAAACGCAGCCAGGCTACGGACGCTAGTGTATCTACATCGGGTCCATGTAGGGCCCGGAAAAAGCGTCCGTGGAGCTCCTTACTCTGCCATACTTCCATGCGGTCATTAGTGTCAAGTATTACAGGTTTGCGCCAGTTCTCGTTAGCCAAGGAGAGCGGGGTGAGGCCCTTGTCAACCGCGACCACATCTCGATGCATCCCCACGTCGGTTTCTAGGAAATATTCCCTGAGACTGTATATCTCGCGATTGTGGAGAGTCTTAGCGTTTAAAAAGCCTCGACCTCCACACTTTCGCGGGATATACAGCCTCATTACCGATGACCGTGGGTGATGCATTCGATATGCAGTCAGCAGCGTACGGACCCTCCTATCCACGGCGTCGAGTTCGGTTTGAGTCCATTTGAGTATGCCGAAAGAGTACATCAAAACCGGCATGACCCAACCGTTGAAGGCGCGCACCTTGTTTCCGCCTGATAAAAGACTATTAAGTACTTTCTTCAGGCGGCCAAAGAAGCGCTCCTTCAACGATTGCTTCATGTCAGTAACATTGATGCCCAACGCTTCCGACATACCCAAATACTTATAGGTTTCGGATGCGGAGAGGGCTCGGAGGTTTATGGAATCCGAGAGTTGGGTTCCCGCGGATTCCACAATCTCCCCTCGCTTTACATGCATGACCGCACATTTGTCCACACCAAATTCCATCCTGATGGCGCTACTGAAGGTTTCAGTTACTTTCAGTAACTCCATCAGTTGAAAATTGTTGGGGGCAAAGAGTTTTAGGTCATCCATGTAAAGGAGGTGAGATATAACCTGACCACCTCTCCTCAACCGATAGCCTATACCTGAATCCTCAAGCAGTGTGCTCAGAGGATTCAGGGCTAAGCAGAACCAAAGTGGACTCAAACTATCACCCTGAAATATGCCTCGCTCGATCCTTATCGGTTCGCTGTTCCTTTGGATATTTCGACATCCTGGATAGCGAAGGACCGTTCTCCACTGCCCCATACATGAAATCAGGAAGGTGCGCAGAGTTGCATCAATTTTATACAACTCCAGCACCCTCATGAGCCATGTATGTGGCACCGAGTCATAGGCCTTCTTGTAATCTATCCAACATGTCGACAGATCCTTTCGGGAACGACGAACCTGTTGGCTAATGGCCATATCAATGAGGAGCAGCTCCTTAGTACCGCGGGACCCGTTCCTACATCCATTTTGAGAGACAGACATGATAGAGTTAGTGTCTATATGATTGTAAATTTTAGTTCTCAAAATGGATGTAAGAACTTTATAGACCGTCGGTAAACACGTGATCGGCCTATAATTTTTGGGTTCAGCGGTGCTACCTGATTTATGGAGCAGGTGGGTAACTCCTGTTGTAAGAAACTGGGGTAGCGAACCAGACTCCAAAGCAGTCTGGTACTGAGTCGCCAAGCGAGCGTGCGATCCTACAAACCATTTTATCCAGAAGTTGTGCAGCCCGTCCGGCCCTGGAGACTTCCAGTTGGGCAACGGACGAACTGCACGAGCAACATCCTGGGGGCAGATAGTAATAGCCCCCATTTCTGGTATAGGATCGCAGGTTCGCTCGACTTCTCTAGCCCAATCACCTTCGGTGTGACTCACAGGCACCGACCAGATACTGCGCCAAAAAGAACACATGGCATCATTATCCGGCAGATGCGTGTCAGCCACACCTTGGATCGGTCGCTCCCAAGCCCTATAAACCCACCTTTCATCACTCTGGAAGGCGCGATTCTGAGTGTATCGGTCCACTCGCCGCTTATACCTACGAATACGGCTTGCCCATGCATAAACTTTCTGCTTCAGGAAGTCTATGCGCTCTGTGACACGGGACATAAAATCCTGAGGGCTGGTATCAGTCCCTGAGAACGCCCGTCTCACAAAGCGCATCACTCTAGGGCGAGTATTGCCCTCCCTGAAGCAGATTAGTTTGCCGATGAGCGCTCTGGCCCCACTAATACGTCGCTCAATTCTGCACTGCCAGGCTGGTACGGCTGGTTTTGGTCGTGTAGCTCTAGAGTCACTAGCAAATTTGACGTGAGCTACACGACATGCCGCTACAGCCGCGCAGTACAGAATTGCATGAGTATCAGTGAGGTCTTCGCAGTCATCAAAATAGTTTGACAACTGCGAATCCAGAGCCGCCACCAGCGCCCTATTTTTGTTATGCATGGGCAAACGAGGTAAGCGTGGTCTAAGTTCGGGTGATATGGACCGATATTCTCGAATCGCATCCTCCAAAGCACTCCTCAATTCCTCATTGCACTGGGTACTTACGTTTGTAGCCCTGTCATCATTCCCCTCATCAGCTTGACTTGTCAAGTACTGTGGTGGGACCACAGCAGTCTGCAACGGGGGTGCGATGACATGGCTACTCTGCATTTCATTTCGTAGGCGATCAAGTACAGTGTCATCCAACATATGATTACGCTGGATGACCCGCACCTGATCCGATAGTCGTTGGGTTGAGACGTTGACAGCTGGCTCAAGCACCTGAAAAAGAGAGAGCATCCGAACACGGTACGCGGTCAGATTGTTTCCCCCCTCTGTAGCCCCATAGTATGAGCGCATGACATTCTCATTGATGGATCTTGTCCATCTCATGCGCTGCACACTTCCGCCGGGAGCTGGGACCCTATCAGAGGCCGGTGGGCGTCGAGGTCCTAAACCGTCCGGCGGCCGGCGTCCTCCCCGTCGACGAGCAGGTGGTGGCGTCGTGGGCGGGGAGAAGTACTCGTCGCTCGAGCTCGACGCAACTGCCACGGCCGGTGTCGTCACAGCGCCCGCAGTGGGGCTGGGTACCGGCGGCGGCGAGGCGGAGCTGAGAGACGAGTCCGGAGGTGGTGGGCGTGCTCTTCGTGCTGCTGATCGGGTCAACATACTCGTAGTCTTCACATTCCTTTTGATTTTTTCATTTCATTGTGATTTTACCGGGGGTGACATGACAGATGTCACCCCCGATTCGGCTGTTTTAACTTGTGTTTTTTTTACATTATGGTGATTTTTGTAGTTTTTATAATTCCGGAAGGTTTTAAAGGTCGAGGATTTCTTTTCTATTGTACAGTTTTTCCTAATTTGCGTTAAATATATATTTTTTTCTAAAATAAGGAATACAAGACGTCTTGTCAACACAGTGTTGCCAGCTTATTATTATTATTATTAATTTGTTTCAGGCGTTAATCTCTTGGTGTTGCCAACGTAGACATAGGTATTTATCAAGACAACCAACATTTTCATCTAAAATAATGTGTAACTAATTAGAGTAAAGCTACGGTTTTCTAAAATAACGGTGGTTATCAATTATTATTATCATCATTATCTTCATTTCAGCCGAAAGACGACCACTGCTGGAAATAGGCCTCCCCCAAGCTTGGCTGATTTTTTGATTCCCGCATTCAGCGGATTCCTACAGCCTTAACAAGGTCATCGTTCGACCTTGTGGGAGGCCTTCCAACTCTAAGCCTTACAGTACGCAGTCGCCACTCCAGAACCTTTCAGCCCCATCAGCCACCTGTTCTGCCAGCAATGAGGGTACTTTCCAATTATTCACAGCCGTCATGAAAATCTGTAATTTTCAACACTAAAATAAAGGTGTCGAAAATCGCACTGTATTTTGCCCGCCGTTATTTTGTGGCCGTTCACCGCCTTCTTAGGAAAAAGCCCTAGGGAATAAAAGGGTAGGTTGTGAACGTATAAATAGCAAAAGTTAAAGCTCGAGGTAAGATTTATAAAAACACTGTCGTGTGGGTAGGTAATTAGTGACGAAAGCTGAGTACCACTTCTTTCCCTTTATGAAACGCAATTTTTATAGCATTTTCCATGTGAAGGAGTCTATTTGTGACTTCAAACAGGAAAACTTTCCGTGCTTTTTCGGGTTTTAAAGCACGCTGAAGTGAGTGCTAAGTGGAATGTACTCGTGGCATACAGGCCAAAGGAGTTATTTTTTGGTTCCAAGTTCCTTAACATGGCTTACGGTAGGAGTTCACTGACAGAAATCGTCACATAAGGAAAAAGCTATATTCCTTCATGCGACTTTCTCTTCTTTACACGGTGTAAAATAAAAACTTTATACAAAAAAAATAACAACCGACTTCGTTCAAAAAACACTGAAAAATAATTTTAATTTCGTAAGTCAGTGTCTTAGGATCTATATTTAAGTTTTTTTGCCACCGACTTCCGAAATTAAAGTTATTTTCACTTTGTAGTGTTATTTTTAAGGAAGTCGGTTGTTATTTTTTTTGGAAAGAAGTTTTTATTTTTAACTTTTTGGTTATGGTATGTATCCCGCACTAATCTAACCGCGTTATCAATCATTTGTCGCGCAAATACTTAATGTAAATTTAGGAATTATATGGTTTTCACATAGATCCCATTGTCAGAATGGAACCAAATTAAACTGGGACCATTCGGAAAGCACCAGCTTTCAAATATAAAAAGAATCATCAGAATCGATTCATCCAGTCAAAAGTTATGAGGTAACAAACATTTAAAAAAATACAGTCGAATTGATAACCTCCTCCTTTTTTTTGAAGTCGGTTAACAAAGTAGCTTCCCGCGTATGCACGATTATATCTCTTAAACTACGCAATGGATTTAATGCGGTTTTATGTAATAGACAGAGTGATTCAATAGAAACGTTTGTATGTATAATACGCCAAAGTTTATATGTGTAATTGGCAAAAGCAAGTTATTTTTTTATATACCAGTGTCACACACACGCGTACATAAAAGAAGCTTTTCTAGCTCCTTACGCAAAACACAGTATTGGAGAATCCCTGGGCCACACACGGTTCTTTTGACGAAGGTACAAATAGTGCTACAATGTCTTAAACACGACGAGTTGTTTTATATTTTGTACAAGTTCAAGGTAAATAGTTTTAATACTGGCAACACCAAAAGCTGTATCAAACTGCCTGTGGTCAGTCCACTACACAACATCTACAAGACAGCATTAATTTATCGGCACTATACACAAAGATACTATCTATACGATAAAAGTTTGCGCGTTACAAGTTTCTGAGTGAGCTGTTTAAGTTCGATTGTAACTTAGTTGTTTGTTCCGATTGCGGTACATAATTGTCTGTGTTAGAGATAGAATTGGGAATGAAACAGATGTATACTTTGGCCATGAAAAGAAAAAGTAATATAATCGTATTAATTTTTGTTGTTGGGACCGCTTTTGTTGGCATCAGTATCGTAATAATTGTAAGGCAGTTAGTAAGCTATTGCAATTCTACGAAATGAAACATTTATGTATGTAAGTAGATCTTTTAACACACTTTTACACGCCAATTATTTGTTGGTTTATATTTGCATTTCCTAGCAGACTGAGAAGAAACGCCGAAACAAACTCGGAGGTCATGTTCTCCAAACATTATAATAGGTCTTTACCAATGAAAATGCCGTTTTGTGTGAAAAAAATTAAACGAATTTTTTTCATGTATTTTTTATTTGTATTAATCGAGATAATCACCCATGCAGTCAATGCATATTTGCCAACGCAGTGGCAGTTTATTGATGCCCTTCTTAAAAAAATCAGCTGGACGGGAGGCAACAAATTCTTCAAAGGCACTTTGTACTGCCTCTCGGGAATTGAATTTTTTTGCCGCCAAGAAGTTATCCAAATTCTGGAAAAAGTAGTAGTCTGTAGGCGCAAGGTCTGGTGAGTAGGGCGGATGACGGAGAGCTTAAAACCCCAGTTCTTGCAACTTGGAGACCGTCTGCTGTGCAGTATGAGGTCGCGCGTTGTCATGCAGGAGCAGCGGAGAGATGCGATTGACCAATGCTGGTTGGAGATGTGCCAGCTTCTCCATCATTGAGTTCAGTTGTTCACAGTACACATCTGCAGTAATGCTCACCCCGTTTGGTAAGAAGCTGTGATGAATCACACCGGCGCTAGACCACCAAACAGTGACCATCACTTTTCTAGGAGTAAGTTTTCGTTTAGGGCATTGTTTAGGTGCTGAACCAGGATCCGACCAACTTGCTGAGCGCTTGCGGTTGTCAAACAGAATCCATTTTTCATCGCAGGTAACAATGTGGTTCAAAATTCCTTCATTTGTGTGTCTGTTGAGCAGTGCAAGGCACGTCTCGAAGCGTACTCGCGCTGGCGATCATTGAGTTCGTGGGGCACCCATTTGTCAAGCTTTTTTACCTTGCCAATTTGACGCAAGTGGACCAATATTGTTTTGACGCTAACGTCGAAAGCTGCTGCTAATTCAACCGTCGATTGTGTATCATCAGCTTCCACAATCGCCTTTAATTCGTCATTGTCGACCAAAGACTTTGGACGACCGCGAGGTTCATTTTTCAGGTCGAAATTTCCAGAAAGGAAGCGAGCAAACCAATAACAGGTGGTGCGTTGGTTTGTAGTGTTAGCTCCGTAAACGTCGTTGATGTTGCGTGCCGCTTGTGCCGCGTTGCTGCCACGACGGTACTCATATTCCATAATTCCTGGATTTTTTATCGTATCCATGATGACGAAAAAGATTGAAATGCGATGAAAATGTAACACTAATCAATAAACAAATGACTACTTTTGGAAAAAGAATTCCATGTTTTTAAAATAAAATTAATTTGAAATTAGAATTCTTAGACAAACAAAAATTATTTTGATTTGAAATGGCCAGTACTGCAGAACGGCAAATTCATAGGTAAAGACCTAATAATAATGGGTTGTTCGATAAATTCTTCGACACTTTAAACAAAATTTTTCGATAAAGTATATTTTTTATTAAAATTAATTTTAGTCTACAATATAATCACCACAATTATCTATAACCTTTTCCCAACGTACCGGTAGTTCTTCAATACCGGAAGCCAAAAAACTTTGCTTTTACGACGAAAAAATTCATCCAGTGCACATTCGATATCCTCAATTTTATTTAACTGTTTTTCCTGTAACTGGTGTTTTAAAGCCCGAAAAAGATGGTAGTCGCTTGGAGAAAGATCTGGGGAATACAGTGGGTGGGGTATTGTTTCCCAACCTAGATGCTCTATTGTAGACCTGGTCTCTTTTGCCATGTGTGCCCGAGCATTATCGTGAAGGAGATATACGTTTGCTTTTCTGGGACGCTTTTTGCGAATAGCTTCAGCTAAATTTAAAAGCTGTTGCCTGTTAATAGGAGCTGTAATTGTCTTGCTCTCGGTAAGTATCTTATAATAAAGCATTCCTTTGCAATCCTACTAGCAACAGACAGGATTCTCGATCCACGGTGATCTAATTTAGGCGTGACTGGAGGCTTATCTTCTTTAGAAATCCACATGGATTTAAGTGTAGTGTTTTTGTAGAAAATCCAGGTTTCATCTCCAGTAACTAAGTCTTTAAGAAACTCTTTTCTGTGCGGACGAGAGAGAAGCGATAGACAGATAGACTGACGGGTGCGTTTGTCGGACTCAGTTAGGTCGTGGGGTATCCATTGAGACATAACATTTCGATAGCCTAGAGCATGAAGATGCTCAGCAACTGTCGAATTGCTGCAGCCGAGTGCTTGTGCTATTTCGCGGGTAGTAACATCCGGTTTCTCTTTTAAACAACGCAATCGAACCAATTATTAACAGTAGAATGATGAACTAAAGGTTCTTTAAAAGCATCGTAGATATTTTTCGCCGCAGCTCTTGCACTGCTCCGTCGTAGCCACTCGTAATACATTAACGCTCGAAGTTAAAGTTTATCAATCGGAGCCACAATTGCAGTAATCACTCGCGGGAGCTTTTTTATATACCCTCCAAAAGAAAGTTTCGAGAATGTTCTAGCAAAGTATTATTAATTTACAACTTCCAGAAGTTTCACCTAAAATCTAGAGAAGATACAAAATAGTGGAAGAATTTTTCGAACAACCCAATATTTATCCTGCTTACACGTTTACCTACATAATATGTAACTATCTTACCATTTTTAACTTTTTTCATAAAGAATATTAGATATTAGATGAAATATGTACAGAGGCAGTAGTTGAAAACATACATACAACATATTATGCATACTGGCCAAGGTCTAATGTAAGATCGAATAATAGTGCTCTCAGTTAAAAACCGAATAAATACAACGTATTCATCGTAATGTACAGGGTGAATATTGACGCACAATCTGTGACCAGATTCAATACAACATTCTGAACCCGATGAAATGCGTAGGCAAAAACAAATTCCTTCGTAACAGCCGATTTTTTTGTTTTTGATAACCGATGCAAAATGTTTACACTATAGATTCTATATACAAATGCTGAATTCATGGTAACAATTTGCGCGACGATATCCCAGCTATCCTATATTTTACAAAAACATCAATTGAAAGAGAGTTTACTGCCACAAAATATTAAACGAAAAAACCAACTCTTCATATAACCTTCTACGCAGCAGGGATACTTCCGCGTTAAAATGTTACCTTTGCCGTTTAAAAGTCGCGTTGTAAAAAGGCTCCCCACAGGGAAATCGGATGCGTTCGTTGAAATCCGACTCGCTTTCCGCTGCAAATGAATTTAAACCGAGGCTTTAATCGCTGATTTTCAGGGCGATCAATTACAAGCCCTCCCGTTCTTTGTAAAATGTAAATGGCCGAATCTTTCCCCGGAGAGAAAACAGTTGTTTTTATTATTCTAGGTTCGTCTACATCTTTTTAACTTTGAAACTATGTAGACAAGATGAAGGGCATAACGTTTAGCATTTATGTGTGTCATAAATAGTCTCAAAACTTTTTATTGAATTTGCGCGTTTTAGAAATATTTTATTTTATTTTATTATGTTAGGGTGGCTTACAGCTAACAATACAGAATTAGTAGTGAGGTAATTCACGATAAGCCATTTACAAGCCTCCACAGATAGCAGATTTTACCAAATAACACCTTTTTTTTCGCTGTCCTGCCAGTAAATTTCAGTTGCAAGCACTGTCGATCTGTATAAAGTGAAAAGATTTAGTGTCCCCCAATCGCCAACTTTTCTCAATGCTATGGTACTTTTTACAGCTTTGATGTTGTACGAGAATAAATGTTTTTAAACTGGACTAGTAATTTTACAAGCTGTGCTAAGTGCACCGTTTGTTTTTTTAGGGTTCGGAATTCAAAGGATGCCAACGGAAACCTATTACTAAGCCTCAGCCGTCCTGCCTTTTGTCAGCGGGCTGTACCTTGTGACCCTGAAAAGGCAGACAGTTGAAATGTTCACCGATTGTGTATTTCGATAGCCGCTATAAATAATAAAATTAAAAAAAGTTCGAGTTAAAGGCGAATTCATACAATAAACGTGTTTTTCGTGTTAAAAAATGTAGGGTAATACAGTTTTTTCAATGTACAAGATAAAGACTGCCAAGTCTAAGTTTATTTGGATAACCTATTATTTAAAACTATCCACTAAAATATTCAAAGACCGATTTTACATAACAAAATCATGTAACCTAGTTTCTTAAAGGAGGCGTTCGTTTCACGGTTGCATAAACCTATCACTTCTAGATATTCTATCTTCCTAAACGCCTCATTTGTTTGCCGAAGGGAGGGGCTTTTGGCAACATCAGAATATGACGTGACTAATAGCATTATGTCGGGGATTTATGACTTGGAACATTGCAATGAGGCGCGAATGGAGCTTATAAGAAAGAAAGGAACTTAAGAGTGTTTTATTCAGTTATGTAGATAGGTACTAACTCATTTTATTGAATGGAGTGATTTGGTAGTGACTGCATATTTTGATGCTTTAATAAAGACAAAGGGTAGGTACTTATTCTCATCTACTACATCACCAAAAAAATTCCGTCAAGGATATGCAGAATAATGATGCACGAAAGTGGCGAAATCAGTATATACCTGTAAAATCCTGTTAATCCTGTTGGTCTGTTGGTCTAGTGGTTAGTGACCCTGACTGCTATGCCGGAGGTTCGATTCCCACCCAGGACAAATGTTTGTGTGATGAGCACGATCATTTGTTCTGTGTCTGGGTGTAATTTATCTATAATATGTATGTATTTAGAAATATATAAGTATGTTTATCAGTTGTCTAGTACCCATAACACAAGTTCTGCTTAGCTTGGGACTAGATGGCGTTGTGTGATAGTTGTGGAATATTATATTATATTAATCCCACATTTTAGTTGATTTTCATCACCACACTGGCTTATCATAACCACCACCACAAATGACGTTATATAGTTGAAATTGAAAGCACTGGTTGGAAAAGATGATAAACTATTTTCATCAACTACTCATTTATTAAAATATTTTTAAATGAGTAAGTAGTTGTTTAACCATGTTTCTTTGTAATATTAGTTTTATCCTTTTGTTGCCCTCACAGAATCCAAATTTTTGTACCTAGCTGCCCTTTGTAGCATCTTTAAAAAAATATGGAATGCAAGAAATGAATATGTATATGTAGGTATATATATGTATTAGTATTTATAGTTGTATTTTATAGTTGTTTCCGATATATCTATCCCATTTGTTGCACCTGCCATGTTTTATCTCTGCATCAGCCTAACGTTGACTGGTAGAAAATGCCTCAGGGATTAAGTCCGCCTTTGTACAGTATTTTTTACTTGTGCATAAAGTTTAAATAAATAAAATATGACTGACCATTGTAAGTATCGGAGCCACGTAGCATTTTGAAGTTTTATTCTATAAACTTATTGTTGATGTTACACCTAAGTAAGAAGCTAAGATTCTACGTAATACCTACTGATTGGATCGCTCGTTAAGTTCCAAGTATTATCCAGACTTATTCCGGCCACTATCTGCCGAGCCTTTGTTAAATCCGATACGGGTTCAACAATTTTATACTAAGCAAAATAATTATACGCAATTTAATCACGAACCTCTCCAAAGCAGAATATTATTTTATGTCCCTTATCTAAGCACCTTTAAAAAAGCCGAAAATAATTAGGTCTGTTTACAAGTTTTCTTAGGAGAAGAAGGCTCTGTAAGATCGTTGAAAAGATTTTATTCTTAAGACGCTGCGGAATTTTAATTATGAAGTTTTGTTGAATAATTCGTCAGAAAATTTGTCTTTAGGAAACTTTAATTAGGCCATGTACACAAAGGCCGGTGTTATTTAGTTGGTGGAAAAAGTTAAGAGGGACAGCCAAGTCGAACTTTTACTGTGGCGGTGGGTCTATATGGGTTTAAAAATTTACGTAGCGAGACTGGCTTATGTGGGCTGGTATAAAATGTGCCTAACTACTTACTTCTTTTATAATTAACGAAGGTCCACAGTATAAATATAAATTTTCGTCATAGTTCTACCTAACTCGTTAGTCTAGTCTAGTGGTCGTAAGAGCTGCTGCTGAGCATGAGGACCTGGGTTCGAGTTACATGTCGGTAAAAGTGATATTGGACGTCTGTACCTGGAGATTATCAGGAGCAGCCTAGACTCTGGATTTGTGCCCGGTTGATAGTAATTATAGGCTCGCCCCTTATTGCATGGGGCTTAAACATGATTGGGAAGTGTGAGTGTACTTTGGATACATTTCTACCTAACTAAACTATACATTGACAGATGAAGATACCCTACACAAGAATAAAAATTCCATCATGTAACGGAAGTGAGTCCTGAAAATAGCAGCAGATCCCTTCCACCTTTTACCCCGAACACCCTACAAAACGCCGTAACTCCATAAATAAACAGGAAAAACAACGAAGGGCCGGAACTAACGTTACCGGTTGTAGGTGTCAAACAAAAACGTAGAATGTCGGTAGTTTATTTCCCTGTTCCTCACGAGATTCTTAAACAAATGTAGTCACTTCATCACAAGGAGTAACAGGGATACATTCGGTGAGGAGCTGACACGTTTGTAGTAAATTTTAACGTGTGTAATGTTCTGGGAATGGCTATAGTAACAACCGTACCTGTCAACAGGGATGAAATACAGACTTGAGGTGCACAAGCGGAATATATGGAGCGTTAATCCAATGTCATTGTGATAGACATTCGATTAGATATCTCGGTTAATCTCGTCAGGAAATTGATCATGAGATAACTGGGACTTGATAATCGATTCCGGCGTTCTGTAACTGTAGTCTGGGCATATTTTTGTAGGACAAGCGTGTAATTAAATGGCCATGCATGTTTAAATTTATCCGAATAAAAGATAGTTTGAAGAGTTCTTATCGGTAATGATAAAAAGTCCCTCTCAGTTCAATTGGTGTAATCGGGTCAAGCAGTTTTAATTGAAATTGGTTCACCGAAACACTACTCCCGAATAAACCAGTAAAAGTTTACCCAGTAATCGGGTTGTGGCGGTAAGACAGGTGTATCCGGTTAGCTTGGAAGCCGCTTGCTCGACAAGAGAATCTAGAGTCTATCAAAATGGTTGCTAATTATATTGTATTATTTAGTTTTATTTATAATATTGATACATTCTGTGATTAACTCACACACTGACTTTTAACTTTTTTAAATGTAGGAAATTCGTAAACTTGCCGCCTTTGCAATGTTTGCAAATATCCCACATATTTTTATTCATTACTAGCTTTTGCCAGCGGCTTCGCCCGCGTGGAGGTCGGAAATTATCCCGCGGGAACATACTACCGCAATAAAAAGTAGCCTATGTCCTTTCTCAGGGTCTATACTATCCGTGTACCAAATTTCATTTAAATCGGTTTAGTAGTTTTAGCAGGAAAGCGAGACAGATAGACAGACAGACAGACCGACAGACAGACAGAGTTACTTTTGCATTTATAATATAACTAGCTTTTGCCAGCGGCTTCGCCCGCGTGGCGGTCGGAAATTATCCCGCGGGAACATACTACCGGGATAAAAAGTAGCCTATGTCCTTTTTCAGGCTCTAAACTACCTGTGTACAAAATTTCATTTAAATCGGTTCAGTAGTTTTAGCAGGAAAGCGAGACAGACAGACAGATAGACAGACAGAGTTACTTTCGCATTTATAATATTAGTGTGGATATAGTATGGATATATAATATATAAATATATATATAATTATATATATATATATAATATAATTATATATATATATATATAATATAATATATATATATATATATATATAATATATATAAGTATGGATTTTCACCATGTATCTATCATTTGTGGTATGGTAATTTTATTCAAACGATGCCGGTGTCTTCATACATTATTTTATAATGTATACTATTATAATAAAACATTTTGAAAGAGTAACGTTGGAGTTTCATGCCCATTCTTCACCATGCGCATCGACCCTTTGGCGACTGGAATCAATTCTATTTTAATGTAAATTTTGATGTTCAAAAGTGCCCTTTACCCCCTATTTGAAATAAACGCTTTTACTTTTGACTTTGCCAACTTCAACCGTTGGGAAAAGGCTAATCCCATCCGTGATCATAAACCATTTTAAAGGAATGGAACATTTCTACTAAAAATTCCCGCATCAAAACACAAAGGGGTGTCAAAAACTAAGTTTAAACACCAGTAGACAGCCAGAGAAGTGCCACAAAATACACTTTAATGAATACACATCAAACTAGCTAAACTGACCTACATACAGACAATGGCAGGAGAAATTGAATGGGACGCTCTTAAATTATTGTCCGTACATACGAGGGACTCCTTTGACAGACGGTACAATACGTGAATGATGTCAGTTATCGGGGTTTCGGAGGGTACATCGAGTTATTCTATAGAGGTAATGATTTACGTGGAAAGCATAACGTGTTGGTCTGCCAGGGTCGCGAGATTCTCTCGAAAGAGGTACCGTGGCTTTGGCATATGGGCAACTGAAGGAACATAGGTGGGTTTTAGTCAGTAAAAGTCTGACACGTCCTCCCGCTCCGCCCAGAGCGGGAGACGTCATTAAATGATCTCCCACCCACATAAAAAAAGCATAACGTGTTGCTATACACACCAGTGGAATGGTGGCCCAGAGGTAACATCCGCGATTTTAGAGTGTAGATCGTGGGTCCGAACCTTGTCAGGCGCTTAACTTTGTGTATGTTGTATCATCACCGATGCTCTCAACATGGTGGAGGAAAACATCGTGAAGAAACCGGCAGAACCAATCATTCGAAGGCATGTGATATCCACTAACCCGCAGTGGGCACGAGTGATGGACAGAACGAACGAACGACGAAAATTCGAAGACAAGTGAGATCTACCAACTGGGCTCGCGGGGTAGATTAAAGCCTGTGCTCTTACAGTGGAGGCCTGCGTTCGAGCACTTGGAACACAATACGTATACGAGGCATGCCTTTTAAGTTTTGTCGTTTGAAGAAAAAAACACAACTAGAACCTTATAGTACTTTTTATTGTTTTTCAAAGTATTCACCACGTAGCTTAATACACTTTTCCATTCGCTCAAACCAGTTATTTATTATTTATTTATTTATTTAAACTTTATGCACAAGTAAAAAATACTGTACAAAGGCGGACTTAATGCCTGAGGCATTTTATAACATTAGTTAGTTTAGTCAGTTATTATAACATTTATTCCACTCTAAAGTGGGGGTGTTCAATATGGCTGACTTGAAAGCGGCGACTGCTTCTTTACCGGACTGGAACCTTTGACCACGGAGACTTTTCTTAATTTTAGGAAATGTAAAGAAATCGTTAGGGCTTAGGTCAGGACTGTATGGAGAATGGTCAAGAATTTCTATTTTTTCCTGCTTCAAATACTCAATCGTTTGGCGAGCGCTGTGTGAGCTTGCGTTGTCGTGGTACAGGATGATGCGTCGCTTTGAGTTAGATTTTCGAAGTTCGGCGATGACTTGTGGTAAACAAACTGTGGTATACCACTCTGCGTTAACCGTTCTACGATCTTCAAGTGCAATAGTCGCAACATGGCCGGTTTTTCCAACGAACGTGGCCACCATCTTCTTTGAAGTGCTTCGAGAACGAACAACTTTAGTCGGCTTTGGCTCGTCTTGAAAGATCCATATTGTAGATTGTTGTTTGAAAGCAGGATCGGCATAGATCCAAGATTCGTCACCACTGATGATGTCGTAGACGTGATTTGACTCTCCTCGGTTGAACCTTTGCAGAGTTTTCTTACACCATCTGACGCGAGCCACCTTGTGATCGTCGGAAAGCAGATGCGGTATCCAACGGCATAACTAGCTTTCTCACACCAAGCGCTTCATGCAAGATCTTATTAATGGTTGTCTCTGAGATGCCTAATAGAGCCTCTATCTCGCGATATGTCACATGACGATCTTCGAGAATTAGTTGTCTCACAGCAATGATGTTATCTTCAGTGAAGGCAGATTTTGGGCGTCCTTCGCGAAATTTGTCACTAACACTAGTATGTCCACGCTGGAATTCTAAATACCAGCGTTCGACAGTCCGCAGACATGGGGCTTCATCACTGAACACAGATGTTAGCTCTTCAAAACACTGAAGCCGTGTTAGGCCTCTTCTAAAGTTGTAGAAAATTATTGCACGAACATTTTCCTTAGAAGGATTCATTTTCGTACGTAACCTGACAGATTCCAATTGACGCTGTGACTAAACAATAGTATTAATCCTAATACTTTCAACTGTTTTGAGATTCAAAATTTAAACACATTCTAATATAGAACAGTTCCAAATTCAAAATTGCCGGGAAATATGGAAACGACAGAACTTAAAAAGCATGCCTAGTATGCTGATTATGCAATCCAGATCATTTTGTTAAACTTACACTCGTGTCTTACGACTCTGGGCAGTAAACGTAATTCCTTAGCTGAGGACAGTGCGGACTTTTACATGTATCAGAAGCGCACCTACAAATACGTACGAATGCAAATGTTTTTTATGGAACCATCTGCCTTCAGCGTAGGTTCCTTAAAACTGGGAAAGCTCTGGGAACAATTTCTTTCCACAGAATACCAGGAACTGTGCAATATTTCATAACAAGATTATTCTAGAACAAAATATAGTCCTTATTGTTCTACATGGAGGAGTAAACAGACAGAAATGTAACAGACAGAAGTCGTCTGTGTAGCTTACACTGTAATTGGGTAGTATTTACAAAAAAATAACTAAGTCTTAGCTGTATCGGTCTCTGAACTGATCTAAGGACCTCTGTAAAAGGAGGTCTGTAAAAACATAAGCTCTGTCTTGACCTCTTTTTTTTTTAGTGGGTGGGAAATCATCAAATGACGTTTTCCGCTCTAGGGTGGAGCTGGAGGGCGTGTCATACTTTTACTGACTAAAACCCACCCGTGTTCCTTCATTTGCCCATATGCCAGGGCCACGGTAACTCTTTCGAACAGATCTCACGAACCTGGCAGATGTCCTAACTTCTCTATTTTTTTAATGTCTATCCATTTCCACGAATATTTCGCTGCCAACAAAATAAATTAGTTTTCGGCAGAAAGTTAGCATCCATGAAGCCGAACTAACATCAATCATTCATTTCACAGAATTCAAAACGAGTACCACTAAACCCCAGCAGCTAAACAAAAATTCGGAATATGGCAGTAAAAAGATTTATGAAGGTCTATTTATATAGATATTTTACGAAAATTTATTGAAAACTATTCTGTTTTCATAGAAAATACAAAAAAGTTAGTATAAAAATTTCAGTTTCCTAACATGTAGGTACAAATACCCATGTAACGATTTTCAGGCCCTGATAGCTAGACCCATGTTTAAAATCACAAGGTTGCTGGTACGAACAGAGTAAGATAAAATGTTCACGGTACAATGGAAAACGGGACCGGACCGGGAAACCGTTTGCCTAGGTGAATTTGTAAATCGGAAGGTCGAATAGATCCCTTTCAATGCAATAAAATATTCGTAATAAGAGCGATATAAAATCGTTATCGACCTTGTCGAAAGCCTTTTGAAGTGAAATGGTAGCAGTTTGCTGTCTTTTAGTGACTATTTTCTTTATTTTATGAATCATTGTCATCTTTGAAGGATGTTATTTTAGCTATTCTATTCTTACCGTAGGTTATTACAGTCAAATATTGTAAGATTCGATGTTTCACCACATACCACACTCGGGATTTTCCTGGTTCCTGGTTTATACACTGAAACCAAACCTGAGGACCAGATGAAGTATGAATTAGAAATCGGATATATTCTCTACGGTTAAATTACACACTAACAGCCAGACAGACTCAGAGAGATAAGTTGCTTTTTATAATAGGTGCCACGTAAATATTATTTTTTGTTTGTTTTTCTCTTTTCTAAAATTGTAAATAGGAAACATTTGCTTGTTTGTAAAATTGTTTATAAAGAATAATAAACTCAAAAACTACTGAACAAATCTTAAAAAATCTTTCAATTTTGGAAAGCTAGCTCTATTATTTCAAGGTACCTAATATGAGCTTCACGCGGATGGAGTCGCGGGCGAAATGCTGGTTATTAGACTGGCCTGTTAGTCTAGTGGTTAGTGACCCTGACTGCAAAGACTGAGGTCGCGGGTTCGATTCCCACCCAGGACAAATCTTTGTGTGATGAGCATAATCATTTGTTCTGTGTCTGGGTGTAATTTATCTATAATATGTATGTATTTAGAAATATATAAGTATATTTATCAGTTGTCTGGTTACCATAGTACAGGCTCTGCCTAGTTTGGGATCAGATAACTGTGTGTTGGTTGTCCTGAAATATTTATTATTAATAAATCTGAACAAAAAATCGTCACGTCGGGAGAAATGAAATAAAAGCCGGAATGTTCACTAGCTTGGTATATTGTCCAAGTCCACACAGGTATACAAGGAAGATTAAAAAAAATAGAAAGTGGCAGTCTACACAAGGAAAATGGATAAAAGTTAAATTCGAATATTTATGCGATATTCATTCACATAAAAATCTATTGACATTAATGCTGACATAACGACTAGAGACGCTATATTTAACAAAACAAAACCATCATACTATTATCCTTTGTAGAGCATTTGTACGCATGACAACCTTTTTATTATCAAGCTATACATTTCCAGTATAAGTTGATTTCACAATGAACGAATCAGAATTATTTATTTGTGAAACATAGGTTACAGGTCAAGGTGTTAATAATTAAATGATGCGCTGTTTTACATACAAAAATATCAGTGACGAAAAGCCTGTACCTACAATGCGAAGTCCACTAAAACTGAAAATGTATATACTTTTATATGTCAACGTGTCCATACATAATAAATGTCAAATGCTTATAAGATGTTAGGCATTATTGCGTATTAAGTCCGCCCTTGTAAAGTTTTTTTCTACTTGTGTATAAAGGTTTAATAAGTATTAAAAAAAATAAGCACTGTCAAATATTTTTGAGCATTTCAAATTCGCCAATGTGGTGCCGGACGTAAAGAATAGCACCATCCTATATCTGCACAGGGGTGTTGTAAAAGGCGACTAAGAGACTTACTAGAGAATGGGCAGCAGCGTTCTCTATGCATTTTTTCACCGTACTGCGATCGCCAACCCGCGTGCCAAGCGTGGCGATTATGGCATTGGGGCAGGCCTTTGTCAGTGGACGTCTTTCGGTTGAAATGATGTTGATGATGATTCGAAATCTATACCTACATTAAATTGAGAGTATTTTCAATAACAATTGATATGAAACGTATTAAGCGTTGAAATGCAGCGTAAGTGTCGTTTGCTCTTATCTAAGTGCCATTTATGCTGCGGCCGACGCTTTTATAGCCCATCGGCATTCGATATTTCGTGAGGTAAAAATATTGTGAATATTTGAAATAAAATGATAGGAACTCTGATATTATGTTTCATATCATTAATACATTCTGATAAATGTTTGAACTTTTTTTATTAAGTAAATTTAATTTAGTGTAAAATTGTTTTTTGTGAAGAAGTCATTGTCGATGGAATATAATACACTTTAAATATAAAGACACTGAACAATGGTCGTCTTTTAATTATTTTTCTGTGCAAGGCATAGAATGCTTTTTATTCTCAATTTAAAGAAACTTTTACCCTCTAAACATGTCGGTTACATCATACGCTTATGACTTATGTATGTTTTACATTATTTCTAGTTGAGAAACCATTTCTAGTATTCTTGCTCTAGGGATTTATTCTATCCCGTAAAACATGAGGTGTCACACATAAATATTTTCTCCACACAGTGTACCGAAGAATAATTGTATTTTCTGCTTGAAATATAAACCATTTGATACGGGCGTCGTTGAAAAATAGAAAAGGTTTAAAACATCTTAATGCCGCCGTTCCTGTATCGGAAAATGATAGATTCTGAGTATGAAACTGTTATCGAGTGTTGAAACGATTTCGCTGAGAAATATAGACTATCTTTTCAAGATAAATGTGTTAAGAAATACGGTTCGATATGTGAAGGTAATATGATTTCAATAAAGGTTAGAAGGCCGTTTCTCTTTCTTTGAAATATCAGAAGAGCATTGATGTATTGTGAATTCTACTTCTACCGCCAACTTATCAATCTGAGAATAGTGTGGGTGGTATACAACAAGATTCATATTCAAGGCCATTTCAGACATGCGTGACCTTTCGCCTAAGGAAATTGTAGTCAAGCTACGAAAACTAGTAACGTTACGCTTCTGCTCATGCAGAGTTCGTATTGAATAGGGTGCATTTTGGGCTGATCAATTTTAGGATTCTAACGTGTAATCCATTTATGAAGCGAATGTAGCCGAGCCTGACCCGTAAGAGCAATATGAGTAATTGCCTTCACACATAAGCTTTACAGTACGTGTACGTAGCACCATAAGGGTGCCATCGTTCATCATTATCTGTCCTCCACAAATTGGCGTATAATAGCAGTCTTTCGCAAAAGTCGTCGTCACGCTAACTATGAGAAGTTAAGAGGGGATTTAATATCATCCTCATTTCATCCCACAAGAGGAAAATGGCATCCACTGTCTCCAAGCAATATTTTATTGTTAAAAGTTCATATAGAAGTTTGAGCGGCATAATTTTATAGGGTACTTATGTAAAAGAGGGTCACAAAATTGACGATGAAATAGATTAAAGGGAGGATATAGGTAACGCCTAATTGATTCCTGGCTTTAAGACTGATATCTATTTATATTATGATGCAGGAGAGAATGAATAAGATTATTGATCGACCTTAACACTGGCATTTTAAAAGCAGGTCGAAGGTTAAAAAGGTATTTATAGTGTTAATTATAATAAGCAAACATAATATGGGTGTAGGTGAATGGGATCAGACAATTTAGCGAGACTTATCTAACAAATAAAGCCGTGGTCAGATAAAATTGTACGGTATGAAAGATGGCCAATGCTGCGCCAACGTTGATTTGAATGGATACAAAGGGAATAGGAGAAATATGAAACCATCATCTGCCTAGGACTTTTCCCAACATGTTGGGGTCGGCTTCCAATGAAAATAAATGCAGCTGAATTCCAGTATTTCACATGGAGCGATTGCCTATCTGGCCTCCAAAACCCGGTTATTGGGTTATACGATACCCATTGGTGAATGGGAAACTAGGTTATACGATACACGAGACTGGTCAGAGTCAGTCAGTCGATCATCTATTATCACTTTCAAAGAGTCACGAATGATACCCAGGACCAACAGCCTTAGACGTCTTGGTATGTAACGATGTAGTGGATTGTCTGCGTTGTTTTATGTCAGCCGACCTGTACAGGTGACGTAGTTCAATAATTCGTCGACAGTCCACAAACTCTCCTCCAGTGGCTCCCAGTGCCACATCCCGGAAACCACGTCGGCTCGTGGGCTAAACCTGGAGGAGGGGCTCGGGAAGAACATCTCCCGAGTTACTTGGTTGCCCGCCAAGTTGTGTCTTGGCTATGTCTACAGCAGTCCACCACCGGTGGCTAGACACTTAGGCAGGTAGGTGGGCCTTAAGGCAGCAATAAGGGCCTTGTTATTGCTTGCTAGTCTACTGCATCCAGCTCCCCTCAGGTCGTAGCGGTTTTCCGTTCCACTGGGTCCAGGGGGGCACGGACGAGAGAGTGCTCCTGCATTTGCGCGAACGTTTGAGCACTTTAATATATCCTGCGCATCTGACCGTTTCCGTTAATTGGCTCTGATCTGGCAAAGTCTGGTGGCGATGGGCTGAGGTAGAAAGGTTCGGTTGGATGCAAACTGAGCTTTGTCTGAGGCCTGCACACCAGCGGCTCTGGGGGTGTGAGTACACACCGTGGTCGCTTTTACTTTGAACTGGGGGGACAGAGTAAATTCGGCAGCACCCAGGGTGACAAAGCAGCCCTATTTAGGGAAGCACTGCTTTCCCCGTTCAGCCGGGGAGGGGGCTAGAAAAGGTGCCCTAAAAAAGTGCTCACCCCAAAGTCTTAGGATAGCAGTAACCACGGCTGCTTCCGCATCCTTGAAACTCGTGGTCGACACAGCAATAATAAAAATAAATATACTACATCAACTCTATCACGTCATTTAACATTTGGCACATGGAATGTACGGACTCTGCTTGACCGTAATGTTAATAATAATAATAATAAACCTCTCCACTTCTCAAGCACCTCAGGAAGTGTTGCCCCCTTGTCGCTACGTCACTATGTGCTAGCGACGTTTCCCGGGGGCCCATTATTGAGTGTGCAAGTCACCCCCTGCCATTTATCCGTGTATACAAAACATTGATCAGGCAGGGGCCATAGTTCTTCCATAATTGCAGTTACCAATCCACTATAGCCATCCAAACCCATAGCTTAATTTGTTTTGCTTCCATATTCTGTAATAGTCCTGCTCCAACCGGGGATTGTCCTTGGGTGCACTTGCATAGGTGCATACAGGGATAATCGTCGGTTGGTGCCCCCTCATCATTTAAAATTGTCTAAGGGGCCTCTGCGAGTTGGCTTCGGCCCCTCGTACGCCTTCCAAAAGACCGGGATCCCAGAATCCCGAGATATGTTAGCATATAATAATAATAACATTTAACATTTGCCATAGACATTTTTATGTCTATGGCATCTGTCAAAGTCAAAACGGAAAATTTACGCTCTACATTTTTACATTGATTATATATAAAATTACAGTATAGATTTAATAGTTTCAGTAAAAAAAAAACCACACAATAATACTAATCAATAAGTTAAAATGAAAAACTCCAAAATTCCAATAAAAAAAATGAAACCCATACAGAACAATAAAATACTAATATACCTACATATGTAATGTGAGCAAGTAAATTATGCAGACCAGAGCCAGGACAAGACGACAGGCACACCCACCATCTCCGGACATGTCGCTCAGCTCCGCCTCGCAGCCGCCGGGACGCGCCTCAACCGTGAGCGTCGTGTCACCGGCCGCTGCAGTTGCGTCGAGCTCGAGCGACGAGTTTTTTTTCCCCACCGTCGTCACCAACACCACTACGACGGCGAGGAAGAGGACGGCCACCAGCGGGCTTGGGACCTCGAAGCCAACAGGCCTCGAGTAGGGTCCCCGCTGCCGGTGGAAATGTGTCGCGCATGCGATGGACTCAGTCCATAAATGAAAATGTGATGCGCGCATATTATGGGGCTACAGAGGGAGGAATTAACCTGACAGCGTACCGAGTACGGATGCTCTCTCTGTTTCAGGTGCTTGAACCAGCCGTCAACGTCTCGGCCCAACGATTATCGGATCAGGTGCGCGTCATTCAACACAATCATAGACTGGATGACGCTACACTTGATCGACTGCGCTCGGAAATGCAGAATAGTTCTGCTAGTAATCCTCCCCCATCTCAGAATGTCATGCATACGCCTGCCGATGTTCTGCAGGCAAACCAACATGATGAGGAGGAGGAAGTCAGGGCTATATCTGCAGATAACCTGTGCAATGTGGACATAAGGAGCATTCTGGAGGATGCGATTCGTGAGTACCGGTTCATATCACCTGACCTTAGACCACGGCTACCACGTTTGCCCATGAATAAAAAAAACAAAGCACTGGTGTGCGCCCTGGATGCGCTGCTGCCAAATTTTATTGACAGCAGTGCAGACCTTTGCGATACACACTCAATCTTGTATTGCACGGCTGTTGCGGCTTGTCGTATAGCTCGAGTCAAATTCCCAAACACTGATCGAGCTATACGACCAAAACCTGTCGCACCGGCCTGGCAATGCAGGATTGAGCGTCGTATTAATGAGGCCAGGGTGCTCATCGCGAAGCTCATCTGCTTCAGGGAGGGCAATACACGCCCAAAGGTGATGCGCTTTGTGAAGCGGGCGTTCTCGGGAACTAGTATTAGTCCCCGAGAATATGTATCCCGTGTCACAGAGCGCATCGACTTCCTGAAGCAGAAAGTTTATGCATGGGCAAACCGTATCCGTCGGTATAGGCGAAGAGTGGACCGGTTCACTCAGAACCGCATGTTCCAGAGCGATGAAAGGTGGGTGTACAGAGCCTGGGAGCGACCCAACCCAACTCAAGGTGTTACTGACGCGTGTCTACCAAATAATAACGAAATGAGTGCTTTTTGGCGAAACATTTGGTCGGTGCCCGTCAGTCACACTGAAGGACCCTGGATGCGTGTTGTTGAGCAGGCATGTGAGTCAATACCAAACATGGAGGCTATTAGCATCAGTCCTCTGGATGTGGCCCGTGCAGTCCGTCCGTTGCCTAACTGGAAATCCCCAGGACCGGACGGACTGCACAATTTTTGGATCAAATGGCTACAAAGGTCACATGCCTGCTTAGCCTCACAATTGCAGTCATCTTTAGAGACTGGGTCGCTACCACTGTTCTTTACAACAGGAGTTACCCACCTTCTTCATAAATCGGGTAGTACTACGGAACCTAAAAATTATAGACCCATAACTTGTTTACCGACGGTCTATAAAGTTCTTACATCCATTCTTAGAGTAAAAATTTCACACCATATTCAAAGTAACACAATTATGTCGGTGTCTCAGAATGGATGTAAGAATGGGTCCCGTGGTACTAAGGAGCTGCTCCTTATAGACATGACCATAAGCCAACAGGTTCGTAGATCCCGGAAGGATTTGTCGACATGTTGGATAGATTATAAGAAGGCCTATGACTCCGTGCCACATACATGGCTCATGAGGGTGCTAGAATTGTACAAAATAGATGCAACTCTACGCACCTTCTTGATGTCGTGTATGAGACAGTGGAGGACGGTCCTTCTCTATCCAGGATGTCCACAAATCCAGCAGATCAATGAACCGATCAGGATTGAGCGAGGAATATTTCAGGGCGACAGTTTGAGTCCGCTTTGGTTTTGCTTAGCCTTGAATCCTCTAAGCACACTGCTGGAGGATTCAGGTCTAGGCTATCGATTGAGAAAAGGTGGTCAGGTGATATCACACCTCCTTTACATGGATGATCTGAAGCTCTTTGCCCCCAACAATTTGCGACTGATGGAGCTACTGAAGGTAACAGAAACGTTCAGTAGTGCCATCAGGATGGAATTTGGTGTGGACAAATGTGCAGTCATGCATGTAAAGCGAGGGGGGATGGTAGAATCCGTGGGGACCGAACTTACGGATTCTATACACCTTAGATCCCTCTCCTCAACCGAAACCTACAAATATTTGGGTATGTCGGAAGCATTAGGCATCAATGCTACCGACATGAAACAATCGCTGAGGGAACGCTTCTTTGGCCGCCTGAAAAAAGTATTTAATAGTCTTTTATCAGGCGGCAACAAGGTGCGTGCCTTCAACGGTTGGGTCATGCCGGTTTTGATGTATTCTTTCGGCATACTCAAATGGACTCAAACGGAACTTGACGCTCTGGATAGGAAGGTCCGTACATTGCTGACGGCAGATCGGATGCATCACCCACGGTCATCAGTGATGAGACTGTACATCCCGCGGAAGTGTGGGGGTCGAGGTTTCCTAAACGCTAAAACCCTCCACAACCGCGAGATCTGCAGTCTCAGGGAATATTTCCTTCAAACTGACGTGGGGATGCACCGAGATGTGGTTGCAGTGGACAAGGGCCTCACCCCGCTCTCCTTGGCGAACGAGAACTGGCGCAAACCTGCAGTATTAGATATTAAGGATCGTAAGGAAGTATGGCAAAGCAAAGAGCTTCACGGTCGCTTTTTCCGGGCTCTCCATGGGCCTGATGTAGACTTTTTGGCGTCCGTATCCTGGCTGCGTTTCGGTGACCTCTTTGGGGAAACCGAAGGTTTTATCTGTGCGATTATGGATGAAGTTATCATGACGAATAATTATCGGAAATACATTGTTAAGGACGGTACGGTTGACATCTGTCGGGCATGCCACCGTCCCGGTGAATCCATCCGACATAATGTTTCCGGTTGTTCTTATCTTGCTAACGGCGAGTACTTGCACAGACACAATCAAGTAGCTAGGATCATCCACCAGCAACTTGCTTTGCAATACAACCTTGTGGAATCTGAAGTACCATACTACAGGTATGTGCCCGACCCAGTTCTCGAGAATGGTCACGCCACATTGTACTGGGATCGATCTATCATCACAGACAGGACTATTGTAGCCAATAAGCCTGATATTGTGGTGATAGATCGACGAGAGCGTCGTGCAATGATTGTTGATATCGCTGTCCCTCATGACGAGAATCTCGTGAAAGTTGAACAAGATAAAAAAATCAAGTATCTTGACTTAGCACACGAGGTTGTCGACATGTGGGACGTGGATTCTGCAATCATTGTACCGATAATTGTTACAGTAAATGGGCTAATAGCGAAGAGCCTCGACCAACACCTCAGGAGGCTCTCATTGCACGGCTGGGTCAAGGGCTTGATTCAGAAAGCAGTACTCTTAGACACGGCACGTATTGTCAGGAGGTTCCTCTCTCCAGAGCCCTGACCACCGGCAGCTTGGACCCTGCTCCCGATGCCGTTGGGCCACTATTTTTTATATTTTTAAATGTTTTTTGTATAATTTTTGTAAAAATATTTAAAAATATACTTAATATGTAAGAAAATAAATAAATGATAATAATAATAAACCCGCAGGGCAGCTTGTGGCGAGCTGTTGGGCAGTAGCGACCCCACGGACCCTATCTCCCGGGAGAATTCTTGTTCCTCATCTCTGGCTTGCCTTTATTGGCCGGCTGGAGTGAACACTGACGAGGTTCAGAGCTCCCACCTCATTCTTGCCTTTATTGGCTGGCTTGAGTGGAGATTCGCAAGAGCAAACGTGCTCGGGGAAAGGAAGTATTCCAGTAAGTGCTCGTAGGGACATGACCATCTTCCGGGCTCTGGGATTGTTCTGAAAGCCGTGGAATACCTCTCCACTTCTCAAGCACCTCAGGAAGTGTTGCCCCCTTGTCGCTGCGTCACTATGTGCGAGCGACGGTTTCCGGGGGCCCATTATTGAGTGTGCAAGTCACCCCCTGCCATTTAATCCGTGTATTTAAAAAACATTGATGCGGCAGGGGCCATAGGCCTTCTATAGTTCTTGGTAACCAGTCCATTTTAGCCATCCAAATACATAGTCCAACTTCTTAGTTTCCATATCTTGCAATAGTCCAACACCAACCGGAGGTTGTCCTTGGGTGCACTTGCACAGTGTATACAGGGATAACCGCCGGTTAGTGCCTCACTTCATCTAAATTTTCTAAGGGGCCTCTGCGAGTTGGCTTCGGCCCCTCGTACGCCTTCCAAAAGACCGGGACCCTAGGGTCCCGAGATATGTTAATATATATAATAATAATAATATAATAATATTCCACAACTATCACACAACGCCATCTAGTCCCAAGCTAAGCAGAGCTTGTGTTATGGGTACTAGACAACTGATAATCATACTTATATATTTCTAAATACATACATATTATAGATAAATTACACCCAGACACAGAACAAATGATCGTGCTCATCACACAAATATTTGTCCTGGGTGGGAATCGAACCCACGACCTCCGGCATAGCAGTCAGGGTCACTAACCACTAGACCAACAGGCCTGTTAATGCCTGCCCGGAAAGAAAAACTGCCATCGTGGCTCGGGAACTTCGTCGCTATAATGTTGATGTGGCTGCTATCAGTGATACACATCTGGCTGACGAAGGTGTACTGATCGAACATGGCGGTGGCTATACTTTCTACTGGAAAGGAACCTCTGCTTCTGAACCGAGGCGGTCAGGAGTCGGATTTGCGGTCAAAAATCACATTGCCAAGAGTCTTCAGGAATGTCCTGTTCACGTTTCAGACCGCATAACTACCTTGCGTCTTCACTTAAGTGTCCATCACTACCTAAATGTGGTCAGTATTTATGCACCAACTCTGGATAGTGCTGAAGATATTAAAGACAAATTTTATGAAGAACTATCACAGTGCCTTCAAAAGATACATCCTAAGGAGAGCATCTTGCTTTTAGGAGACTTTAATGCAAGAGTAGGTCGAGACTTCGAAGCTTGGCCTAAGGTTCTAGGAAGGCATGGAGTTGGAAATATGAATTCTAACGGCCAGTTGCTGCTAAGTTTATGTGCTCAATATCAACTCGCTATAACAAATACTATGTTCCGCCTTTCTGCTAAGCACAAAACGACATGGATGCACCCAAGATCTAAGCACTGGCACCTAATTGATTATGCAATCGTACGACAAAGAGACGTGTCCCAGGTCCTAGTCACTCGTGTTATGCGCGGTGCACATTGCTGGACGGACCATAGACTTGTCATTGCTAGGTTGCGTCTCCACCTTCGTCGTCCTTGTCGAGCCAGCCAGAGTAAAGCTAAACGGTTAAATGTAGAGAAGCTAGCTGATTCCGAGACGACGAGGGCTTTTGCGGAGACTGTAACTAATAATGTTGTGCCGACGATCCCTGATTCTCCTGATATTGATTCTGTTTGGGGATTTCTATCGTCGTCTATACTAGATGCTGCAGCTGCAACTATAGGTGTTAAGCCTCAGCAACGGGAAGACTGGTTTGACGAAAGTGACATCGTCCTGACGGAAGCAATTGCTAAACACCGAGCTTTGCTTAGAAGCGGGGAAAACAGTGAAACTGTAAAAGCTAGTGATCGGAACTTGCGCAAACTAACTAGGGATACTAAGGACAAGTGGTGGAAGGATAAGGCGCAGTATATGCAATGGCTTGCTGACAGTCATCAACTTGGAGAATTCTATAACGAGGTTCGCAAACTCCTAGGTAACTCCAATTTTGTCAAGGTGCCGCTGAAGTCGCTTGATGGTGATTATCTTCTGAAAAGCAAGGATGAAGTTCTTAGGCGCTGGTCAGAACACTTTGACAACTTACTTAACGTGGACCGAACTGTAGATCTAACTTACATCGGTGATCTACCTCAACTCCAAATTGAGAAAGAGCTAGATGATCCCCTATCTCTGGTTGAAGTTGTCTGTGCTATAAAAGAACAACAAAATAACCGTGCGGTTGGCTTGGATCTTATACCAGGTGAGCTGCTAAAATGTGGCGGTATTGAGTTACAGACGCTGGTCTGGGAATTATTTGTTCGCATGTGGGAGGTGAAACAAGTTCCTAAGACATTTAAACTCTCCCGCATTAGGGCCCTTTATAAGAACAAGGGTGACCGAGCGGATTGCAATTCTTACCGTGGCATTTCACTCCTTTCAGTCCCCGGAAAGGTTTTCGCCAGAGTGTTGCTTAACCGCCTAAGAAAACTGTCTGAAAAGATCTTACCAGAAACGCAGTTTGGTTTCCGACCGGATAGGGGTACTTGCGAGGCAATCTTCGCGGTCCGACAGCTGCAGGAGAAGAGCAGAGAGCAAGGTAAGCACTTGTATCTCTGCTTTGTCGATCTGGAAAAAGCGTTCGATAGCGTTCCTCGTGAAGCCCTTTGGATGATACTGCAAAAACTAGGATGTACGGAAAAGTTCGTAAGACTTGTGCGTCTCTTACATGATAACATGGAGTGTTGTGTGGTGGTCGAAGATGAACAGTCGCAGTTCTTCTCCGTTATCTGTGGCGTGAAGCAAGGCTGTGTCTTGGCTCCCACTCTTTTCGCCCTTTATTTTGCAGTGGTCATTCGCGAGGTCCTTGCGATATCCTCAGAGGGTGTCCGGCTGCGCTTTCGAACAGATGGCAGTCTTTTCAATTTGTCGAGACTAAAAGCAAACACTAAAGTCTGTCTTGCACATATTCAAGAAATTATGTATGCAGATGACTTGTGTTTTGTGGCAGAATCTCCGGAAGGTAGTCAACAGCTTGTTACTAACCTTCACGAGCAGTGCTCTAAATTTGGCCTGAAGAAAAGCGTCAAGAAGACGGAAATTATGTCTCTGGACGTTCATGGTCATGAGACGCTGAACATTAAGCTTGGTGAGGACGTACTGTAGCAAGTTGATAAATTTCGATATCTGGGGAGCACATTAACATCGAAGTGTGACCTTGACGCCGAAATCAACAGCAGAATCAGTGCTGCTGCTGCAGCCTTCGGTAAATTAAATGCCAAGGTCTTCTGCTCACACGACTTAAAGCTCACCACAAAAATATCTATATATATGGCTGTTGTACTACCGAATATCTTGTATTCTGCCGAGACATGGACACCGTACCGACCTCACATTAAACAATTGGACCGATTTCATCTCAAATGCCTTCGTACAATTCTTAACATGCATTGGTCTGATCGAGTGCGCAATACTGAAGTATTGAGACGAGCAAATGTGGGAGGCATCGAGGCGTATCTCATGAGAAGGCAACTTCGGTGGTGTGGCCATGTGGCGCGCACGTCGGAGCAGAGAGTGGCGAAGCGCATCCTTTATTCAGAACTTCAGGAGGGCAAGCGGAAGCATGGCGGACAATTCTTAAAATTTAAGGATGTGCTTAAGCGACACATGAAGGGATGTGACGTAGATCCATCTCAGTGGGAAAAGCTTGCGTCTAACCACAGAGAGTGGAGGTCACTGGTACACCAGAAAGTTTCTGACTTTGAGACTCGTCGGCTTTCAAAATTAGACTCTAAGCATGACGAACTAAAAGCCCGACCACCAGTTTATTTAATACAATAATACAGTTTTGTTAATTACAATTATGTTAATGGTGCTCTCACGTGTCCACTCTGTACAAGAATGTTTGTAAGCAAAGGCGGTTTTGCTAGCCACATGAGAGCCCATGACAGACGCCAGTAGGTTAGAAATGAAACGGTCGCCGTAGCCGAAAACGGCATGGAAGGATATTATTATTATTATTATGTAACGATAGTAGCTTATCTACACACCAATCGCGGTAAACTTGGCTTAACCTGATAAATCGGCCAGTGCGGCTATTATAACTTAGCCACAAGCCCCTCTGATAGAGAAGCAATCTCAATAGAATATTAATGAAAACAAATGAAACTACACAACTATCTTCTCTTTCTCGTAAATGCGTATGCTTCATGATTCATCGATAAATCAAGAAAATGAAAGGTGAGCTACGAAACGGACCGAAAAAGAAAGTTTTGATGGGGATAAGGCTTTTAGATACACCATAATCGATTTATGGGCCCAATGAAAGAAAAATAGATTTGCGGCTTGTAGGAATATATGTATGTACTAGCTTTTGCCAGCGGCTTCACCCGCGTGGAGGATGGAAAATATCCCGCGCGTATCGTCACTGCTCAGCTCCTATGTGTCTTAGCGTTGTGTTATATAGCCTATAACCTGCCCAGGAGTATGGACTACAATCGTAACAAGTTTAGTTAAAATCCCTTTAGTAGTTTTTGACCCATGCGTGCATATACAGACAAAAAAATTTATGATTGCATTTTTGGCATCAGTATCGATCAACATTCATCCTCCAATATTAATTTTGAATGTATATTTAATCTACAGAATTGACCTCTCTACAGTTTTATTATAAGTATAGAATAGATGAAGGATCCAAGTATTATGAGTTCACTCGTGATAATCATAACACTACTTAGGTAAGATTCTCACTATTAGAAATAATTATCGTAAACTACTGCTTTATCGTTGTAAATCTGTAACTAAATGTAAATCTGTAAATAAATGTATAATATAGGTGTGTTATTTGTTGAAGACTACAAATACACTATTACTTTGTTGGACTAGTGGTCAAAGTACTTCTGCTGAGCATGACGTGATGGATTTTTTCATAATAGCATCACGGAGTCTCAATTTGTGCCCGGTTGTTGGCAATAAGCTCACATCCAATTACATAGGACTATAAAACATAACTGGTCACATATGTTTGTACTAGAAGTACACCTCTGCACAACACTTCAGGGATAGCAGGCGTGATTGTATGTTAAAACTATATTCCTTTTGATCTACAAAAGAACAAATTTGTAGAAACGTTTATTAACGTTTTAGTAACATTTTCAGGACCATTATTTACGAGCATTACAACACTTTAATACGTAAACAAGTAATAATACATTTTAATCAATCTCATTTCAGTGCGGTAACAAAGAAAACTCCATTTCATTTAACTTGGACTAAGCCAAGAAGTCTTTGACTAGGATGGTACTAACATTACAATGAAAAGGAATGGTTTAGGAAAAACTGGCCTCAAATGTTGTCTTAGGACGCGCATTAATATCAGAATAGTTATTTCTGATATGAATTCATTTCAACTTTCTGGATGTTGAAGACATCTTTGATTGGCTTTATAGAGCTGATAATCAATAGGCTGGAAGGTGCTGCTACGAAAAGCGTAGCTTTTAAGTAATGAAAAATGGCAAAAAAGGCTAAAACGTAAATAAAGCATATTCTACTATGAACTAAAATTTCATTCAAACTCTCTAGTAAGGGGTACAGACCACTTCCGTAATTTCATCAAAACTTTTAATACGGGAACATCCGTTGTAGTGTAAAGGCACCATTAATACCTTTTCATAAAGTTTTTGACGATGCTATACAAACGGAGTTCAGAAGCTAAATGTCTACAAACTTTCCACGTTCGCCCAGATAGGAAGTCATTGTGAAGGTCGAAATTAACATCGAAGCAGTTGGTCGTAGCTGGAATAATGTTTTATTTCACGCCTAATGTTACGAACAAGTTTTTATGAATTCCTTAGAATTCAGCCACCAACTGTTCCAGTGGATAACCGATTTATGAAGGCCCAAACTTTAGTCGGCACTGTCTGACTTAATCGAATCCTGTCGGGGCCTTCGTCCGGCTAATCAAATCTCTCCCAGCTCGCGACGAACTTTGGACATGTTAGAAGTGTTACGCGTCACTTTAAGTTAATTACTAATATCGACATGATTGAGTACTAGGGAAATTTTATTACAACCTATGGAGATATTTAAATGACAGAATGATATGAATTATTGATATTGTCGGAAGAATTCGTTAATGTAAGAGTTCGATCCTAAATCTCGCTATGCCAGACAAAGCGACACGCGACACCTTGAAGAATATAAAAATAGAGACTAGGTATAATTCGCCTATAATGTTCTCACTACTAGGACGCGGGTTTTCTCTCTGTGAGAGGAAGTGCCGTAATTCACCGCGCGAGTTCGTAGATATCATATGTCTTCGAACAGCAGATACCTCAGCGTAAAATGAAAAAAACTCTTAAACGAAACCTACATTTAGGCAAAAAGGGACTAAACAAAAACATTCAAAAACGTAAACAAAGCGTAAACGAGCACAAAACTAAGCGGAACAAGAGCGTCACATCCAACGCTGCGGCGCGTGTAACCCCGATGGAAAAATTTCTTTCCCCTCCTGTCCTTAATTTTAACTAATTTCAGTTGGAAACGCCTGCCGTGTCCACGCCAAGCGGGCAAACTGTCCAAGTAATTACTTCCACAGTAATCCCGCAGAGCTTGTAATCCTGTGTAATATTATGTAGCCCAGTATGACAGTGTTCTTAGATGGTAATAATAATAAGCATTGTGAGGTATTTTGGTTTTACAGTCGTAAGGTTGAATCGTGTTTATGGATATTTTAATACGCTGGCGCGCTGATTTTTATGGAAATTGCTGTGTATCTTACTTCATTGCAGTATGAAAACCGTGTTTATAATGCGAGGCGCAATTCAATATTTAAGTAGTACATCTGACAAAACAGTTGACAAAGGTCAATTAATTTCCTCGAAACATTAGGACGCAAAGCGGTATCATTACTTTTCTAGCAAAAAATATATCAGTTTTATCTGCAACTTCTTTCTAGTCAAAGTGAAGGATAAAAGCCGTTTCATATAAAATCTAGTTTCTAGGCACTTAATCTTGGACACAGTTCCTTTTTCATTCGCTGTTACTTTGAAAGCTTTAATGTCAACCTTGCGGCATAATTTCACTTTCTTAAAACACTTTAAAAGAAATGATAAGAACAAAGACGCTACTAACTTAGTTTGGTGTATAAATTAAAAGAATGTTGAGAATAGGTAATGGGAAGGAATTGTTATAAAATTTATGCGTAGATAATTTTAATGATTGTAAACAGTGAAGAAATACAGCTTACTATATTAGCACAAAATTTTACACATTTTAATCATCAGAGCTTATTACAAATTGTACTCTTCGTTTTTAGTAGTCGTTTTTTAGGGGTGTTGAAGTTCAATTAGGTATCCACGCAAACGAAGTCGCAGAAAAAGTAAGTACTCTAGTATTTCGTAATATTGGCTTTGCTTCCAATAAATTCCGAACGATAATTTCGGCCAAATACCACACAAAATCATAATAACATTTTTTAACAGCGTCGTTGGCCTTATCTCAAAACCTTTCTTTAAGCCACAAGCATGGAAAAAATTTGCTAATATAACGAGGCCTTTAAAACTCATGTTGGCAACAATGTAATTTGAGTGTTCGTAGCTTCCTCGAGGGTGCTTCGACATTCCGCCTCCATGATATCACGTTTGTTCTCAACTTTCACATGAATACAACGTTTTTCAAACGTGTAGCAAAGTTAGGTTCTTTAGAGAAAGTTATTAGGACCAAGCATCTACGCTATTTTTATTACTATGGAAAAATCATTAAAGCCCGATATGAGCAGAACAAAATGATACAAATTGGTCGACTGAATTAAAATAATAGAACAGGCATAAAACTTTACAGCAGCAAATCGCTGGAAAGCAAAAATAATCAACAATTCAAATCGAGAAATCCTTCAGACAAAACGCAAACCACAGTTGCGGGTGCTGCAAAACGGTTAATATTAAAAGCGCTTCATCACTTTCGCCGCTGTTTTCTTTTCAACCGACGAAAAAAAACGGAGGAGGTTCTCAATTCGACGCGTATATTTTTTTTTTTTTATGTATGATCACGCATAACTTTTTACATAGTGGTCCGATTGTGACAATTCTTCTTCTATTGGAAAGGGTATACTCCCAAGGTGGTCCCATATAAATTTGGAAAACAAAATCGAACCCTAAGGGTTGGAAAACAGGGGATGATTGATTGTTCACTCACTGTCACTCACAACTTTTTACATAGTGGTCCGATTGTGACTATTCTTCTTCTATTGGAAAGGGTATACTCCCAAGGTGGTCCCATATAAATTTGGAAAACTAAATCGAACCCTAAGGGTTGGAAAACAGGGGATGATTGATTGTTCAGTCACTGATTGTAACGTATAAACACGCATAACTTTGTACAGAGTAGTCCGATTTTGATAATTCTTTTATTGTTGGATAGGGTATACCTTGCCAAGTATTATTAGTACATTAAAGCCACAAAAAATCATAAAATAAAAACTTTTTAACAAAAAATTAAACCGCCGAAAAACTGAAAAGCATAAAATAATAAACCTTAAAATTTTGAGTCGGCGCTGAAAAATCAATGAACAAGGAACACTCAAAGCGCCGACTCATAATTTTAAGGTTTATTATTTTATGCTTTTCAGTTTTTCGGCGGTTTAATTTTTTGTTAAAAAGTTTTATCCACAAATCCAAAGCGGGTAAACGCATTGAAATTCAATTTTAATTTAAAACGATATAGATTAAATGCAGCAGTAGTAGATAAAATTCGTTTATGCTCTGGTTCATAAAGAGTTGACCGTAAAAAAAAAAACAAAACACGACAGAGATTTTATTGTCCTAGCAGTACATTTATAGCCAGCTGCATAAAGCTTCGCTATTGGTTCATTAGCCCATTAACGCCGAGGTGATCAGAATTTTTGGTAACATTGCAACGGTGTTTTTCTCGGTGTCTAATCGAAATTTTGAGTTCAGATTCTGAAAGAGCATCAAATTTTGCGTAGGAATAGAAATTTTGCATAATTTTTTTGGTCCGATAACATAATAAATAAACACGTTGCAAAGTTAGTAAAAATTCTGATCACCTCGGCGTTAATGGGTTAATTCCGTCGTTCCTGTGATACACAAATAAGTGCGAGCCGATTTCATTGAACGGATATTGAATGTTCCACGTCACTCAAACGCTGTCACAACAAAGGAACAAACACTTTCGTTTTTACTATTATTGGTTTTATTATATTTAAATGAAATTTTGCGAAATAGCTACTTTGAAATAAATTTTGACAACACTTGGGCCTGTTAATTATTGAAAGGGCTTGGGATGAATCTATTGAGATCAAACTTGGACCTAAACGAAACCAGAGTACAAAAGTTCCGACCTAGATTTGAGTAAGTTACATGATACTAGGTCGCAATGAATAATAATTCCATGGAAATTGCCAAACTAGATTTATAGACTAAGTTGTATGAAGGCCGTCAAAGTCGGACACTCAAACCGAGATAATGGAGAGAGTTTCCGAAAGAGCAATCGATTGGCGATCCACAATAACGGAACACATAAATCACCATTGATTCCTTATCTTTAAGGACAAAACAATTGGACGGTTTCTTTCACATGTTTGCCAACTTAAATTTATGAGGAATTTCGTAGAAATAGTTCTTATTTCAAACTTAGAATTTGTTATCCACAATGTTTTCATTAAATATCACCTTGTTGTAGATTTTAAAGCTAAACATGAAGACAGTAAAAAAATTGTGAAAGATAAAAGGAAAACAGTAATGTACTTACAACATTATTCAAACTTGCAATGATCTAAGATGATTGTTACTTGAATTACCTGCAACAACAACATAATAAATTAATACAAATATTAATTAAGCCAAACGATGCCGAACAAGATCGATAAATAACTCGGAAGTCTCGCTTTATGTCGGTAATATATCGCCGGAGAAGCTTTACGAGCGCTTAAATAAAAATAATTTATTATTGCAAATAATAGAGAAGAAAAGTGTTGAGGAAGACTAAGATTAACGTAAGACGATCAATTGTAACGTACACCCTAGGAAAAGTGTACAGTTTCCAAAATTGTTGTGTTTAATGAAGGCTGGTGTAGCTACGGAAGGTACTACTTAATATAACATCGCGTTTGTTTTCTCGAAGGGTTAGGTAGAGGTGTACCATTTGTGTGTACTTTTCGCCTATTATGTTTATCACCATCATCATTTCAGCCAAAAAACGTCCACTGCTGGACATAGGCTACTTCCAAGCTCCGCCACTTCGACCGGTTTTGTGCTACCCGCATCCAGTGGATTCCTGCGGCCTTCACAAGGTCATCGGTCCACCGTGTTCTACCGTCCATGTTTAAGTCCCATGTAATAGTTGGCGAGCCTGTTGCCATGAAACGGACACAGAGACACGGGTTGCTAACTTGCTGCTGAGAAATTTCTTAAGGGAAAGCTCGATAATCTCTCAAGACCTTATGCTCAGTATTAGCGCTTGCGAGCAACTAAGCAGTGGAACGCACAAGGAACGTGTAAAAATATGAATTGGGTAGAACATTTAATAATATTATTTTTTAGTAATCGTACATATTAGTTTTTTTGTGTGACATCATTTGCAGTCGACAAGAGAAACAATTACAAGATGCAGAAGTCGAACAAAATGAAAATGATTTAAAATTTACGTCTACGTCATTGTGGTTTAAATCTACCTCATTTAAAACCTGAAAAGTATTTAAAATGTCCAACTCTAAACCAGTTTTATAGACTCCTGTCAAGTGAAGCTGTATCGGTATATTACGGTTATTAATTGAATGAATAATTTATAACAAAAGTTTTAAGCCTAATGAGAAGCTAAAGCGTCTTTTGAATGATTAATTTTCTTCCCGGTATATATTTGTTATGCACTGGAAGAGATTTATTTCAAAAGTAGCAACAATTTTAGTTGAGTACCCGTCTTGAATAAGTTATTCATCATTATTATTTAACAAATAAATCATTTACAAAAGAGTGGATAGACACAATAGGACCCTTTCCCGCGACAAGTGGCGCAAAATCACTCTAACCGCAATGTTTACGAAGGACCCAAAAATTCAGGATTCTTTCCCCGATTTCACTTAAATATTGAGCCTCATGATGTCCTATGTCATCCACATGTCCGCCTATTATCTACTAGTAAATGAAGGGTTGAATATTTATGATCATCCAATTTCCGTGCATGTCATGCCCAGTAGCACCCAATCCCATATCAACACCTGTCAAAAGTTACCGTGGCCGGAAATCGGCACGTTTCTTTTTCTTTATGAAAACCTTTATTCGCGTCATGAGCCTCTTCATTTTATGGATGTAACGTTTAGGGAGTAGGTGGAGTGACAACGTAGAATCGCCTGAAGTCAACTGAGTTATTTGTGAACAAGATCCTATACTCAAAGCTCCATGTTCAGAAATATTACAACCCAGATGTTCTGAAATCGAAGAAAGATGTAACATGTTTTCCATTCTCATACAATATTCGAGACGCGCATAAAACTTGTGGTACTGACGTTGGGTGTTCGTGTTGTATCGCTATTCGATGCGCCGCTACACACGGCTTTTTGTATTCGGACCGTGAAATTAAAATAAATCAGTGCATCTACGATTCTTGTCTCGAACCGCAAGACGGTAAAGTTGGAAATCGAATTATAGAACACTAACTTCTATTATTCTTCATTCTGTTTTCTTAATAGAATATTTGCTAATGGAACGAAAATCTCTTCATTTCAAAATATAAATATAACATTGTTGTTGATCTTGCGCAAATACCTTTGTATGCCAGTCATTTCCATAAAAATACATCTAATTATTTTTCCGATCAGGATTTGCGAACAATACAATCAAGTCCTTTGATTAGCACGACCGATTGATTGCAGCGCTCTGTAGAGCATAGCCGCAATGGTCTTTGTATATAAGTATATATAATAAGTAAGAATATTTTTGTAAGTAAGCTTCTAATTAATAAACAATGATTAAATGAACATTGCGTTAACATGGAAATTCAGTTTATTCTTAAATAAATAAAGCCTCGAGCATTTAAGAAAATTCGTATCATATTTTTGGATTGTCACCCAATTTATATATGTAGATATGCCAAGTTTCAGCTCAATCGGACGCCAGGAAGTGCTTGAAAAATGGATGACAATGCGAATAACTGAAAACATACGAGCGAAACAAGCTAAAATAAAACTTGTCTGCCAGGGTCGCGAGATTGTTCGAGAGAGATACCGTGACCCTGGAAGGTACATGGGTAATTGAAGGAACACGGGTGGGTTTTAGTCAGTAAAGTCTGAAATGCCCTCCCGCTCCGCCCAGAGCGGGAGAACTCATTTGATGATTTCCCATCCAAAAAAAAAAAAAAAACTTGTAATAAAAGACAACTCTTGTTGTCTTCAAAATAGGTACGCTTCCAGTTGTAGAATGAAACCAGTGTGGTCATGTGACATCGGAAGCAATAAAGAGCATCAGAAAGAGAGCTTTCCTCGAGCTGGTGGGTCCGGTCACAAAATCTATTTGCGTTGCCACGTAAACAGAACAAAATGTTTGTGGGTGCTTTGTGACCATCGATTTGCTGGGAAAATGCCTTCATTTATTTTCATTAAAGACCCAACCGAAACCAAGTTGGGAGCCAATTTTCGAACTGCGTCCGAATTTGAAGCAGAATTTCGGAAGAATGATTAATTTAAAATAACGGCGGCCCATTTCGCCGCTGCAAGGTAAATGCAAACTTAAGTTGAAAGCATTCGTCTCTCTCAGAAAAATATTTGAACATAACAAAAGCTTTGTGAAGCGTGTTTAGATATACTCCCCGAAAACAAACTCTGTACAAAATTGTTTCTTTGTCATTAAAATACGACGTCTTCTGTCCGACGGCACAATAAATGGAGGGTTTGGGGACGGAAGAAACACTGATTCAATATTTTTTTCTTTTTAAAGTGTAGAATCAAAAATGAAGCTTCAGTTTGGTTATTTCAACTACTGCAAGACTTTTTTTTTTCGCTCGACTGCGTAAATTACAAAGGCTTGACACCCTCAGATTTGTACTGAAGTAAAATGTAAGCACAATAAGAAATATTTTATAGTCAAAGCGGCTTTGAGACTGGGGGTGTCACGCTGCGGGTGAAAGGAGTCCTCACATTTCTATTTGTCGCACGAACACCTTCGAAGAACTTAGAGCTGCCGTGAATATAATATGTCAAGATTTTTCATGTACGTATTCGGGAAGCGAGTAATCGAATCGACATCGACTTTCAACGGTAAGCTTTTGGCGTACATCGGAAACATGAACGGAATACAAAATATATATTAGAAAAGAGGAAGTTGAAAGTTATTTTATAAACTTGTTAGAGTTTGAAACTGAATACGTTGTAGCCAGTACAGTTTGCTCTATTTTAGATAGAAACTAAAATATAATGTTAGGTCGGACGTTGGTACAGTTTTGTAGAAACAATTTCATAATTCAAGGCTTGTGATAATGAAACACAAAGTTGAGATGCTGCAACTTTCTATAAAATTGAAATAATTTTAAGCGGAGAAGCTAAAACAAAAGTTGGAAGCGAAACCACTTAGCAGATAAGAAAAATAATTTGTATAATACGAAAGATTCAACTTTGGGAGAATTAGTGGCCCAGTGGTAATGGCCCCGACTTAGGAATTTATAGTTCCTGGGTTCGAACCCAGGCAGGTGCTTCACTTTGTGTAAATAATTTCATTACCACAGCTCTCAAAACGGTGAAGGAACACATCGTCACATCGGGCAACCGCATATCTTGGGACCAAAAAATCAAAGACCAGACATTCATCAATCCGCACTGGGCCCGCATGTTAGATTAAAGCCCACTCCCTTCTGAAAATCGAAGGCCCGTGCCAGTACATCCCAGCTGTATGAACATTATAGTCTGATTATGGATATGGAGGATTCAACTCAGCTTCCCATTAAGTCTTATTTGCAGTTTGTATAATGACCTCGGAAAAGTTGGTAATTCCAAGAATCTAAAAATAAAGCACCAACATCAAAAGACCTACTTCTAAGCAAGAATAATGCTGGCTCAAATGTAGCTGTGTCGCGTAAGATAAAATATAACCTTGTCCAAAAAATGATAAGTGTTTCACGTTTCATGAATTTTGCAACTTGGTATGATGAATAGAACCGGCTGTAGCCAAAAGAGTTTCTGTTTAGATAGCATTGTGACGTTTAGTCTTTTATGCATATTTTATGCACGGAAAGATTCTCTTGTTTCCAGAAAATTTTATCCTACCTATTCTCATGTGAATGTAGTGGTTCCGTGGGATACTTTATGAAACTTCATTGTGCTTGTACAGAAATTTTCGATATTATTCTTCTCTCTTGGGTCGGCAAGTTTTGTTCAGAAAGCTTAAAAAATTCAACACTTTCGGTGAATACCGAAATTCCCATTATTTTCGTCGAAAGAATGCAGTGAATTGAAAAAACAACGCTCCCTATCAGGCAGCCGCATTGCACCCAAAACTATCGACTTTATCGCTTCGCGCCAAAATGTGAATCGGTGCGTGTTTAACTTGGCCAGCACACGCTGCGATTTGAAATACGTCAGATATTTGGAGAGAGAATCGCAAAATATTGACGGGGTACATCTGATTTCGAGAATCATTTGTATGCATGATTTATGGCATATAATAGAACAAATATTGTATTTCACTATTATCTGTCACGCAATTCTTAATGATAAGAAACAAATATAAGTAAGGTTTGTATACATATGTGAATGAAATTATGATATTTTGTGTTTTATTTAAGGTTAAAACAAAACGTTTCGCATAAAACCCTGAGGTTTATTTTCTGTTGGACATGCAGCACGAATACTAAAACAAAAAGCTCATACAAATTCTGGTCGACAACAGCAAGCGCTGTCACGGTAGCTTTGTTTACACAATATTTTTTTTTTCAAATCGCTCCAAATTCATTTCGGTGGGTCCGTTACTTTGTTGAGCGAAGCTAATTAAACAAATTGGGGTTGGATCTGAGGGAGAGAAATGAGAATCAAAGAGAAGTAACTTAAATAACTCAAGTTGATTACGAATATTTTATTGACATTAACAAGTATTTGTAGGTACTTCAATTTCTGTAGCTTTTTATGTATATTTCAAGGGATACAAAAAATATTGTGAATAAACATTTGACCTATGTTCTTAACATATAAAATTAACTTCAAATAATATCGTATAACATAAATACAAGCAAGATAAAACATCTAATTACAGCGTAGCGCGTAAACAGTAATAATAACAGAACTTAATTACAATATGTAGGTTTCGCTCAACAAAATTGTTTCGCGTTCAATACGGTAGCATTAATTAAAGCGCTAAGCATACTTAAAATAAGACAAATGGGTTTAGTACGAGACATTTTCTTATTTAGCGCAGATCTTTCGTGAGACATCAGTCATTGTCAGTTTTAACATTCGAAGCTGTTGTCACGAAACACCGACACACATATCTTAATACCGTAAAACAAATATACCAATGGATCGACTATTGAAACTGTCTTCAAGATACATCACGATCGTGTACACCCCTATGTATTGTATTACCAATGTTTGCAAACCAATAAATGATTTGATTCGATTTGATCGTATTCGTCAACCCAGTCATATTCCAATGTACCTGTCAGTAAATAAATAAATAAATAATTCAAATTAATTTTATTCATATATTATCTGTATTAGAGCCACTTATGGCTAAGTAATAACAGAAAGTAGTAACAGTTAGATTGATTTGGTGAAGCTACGCTTGCTGCAGTTGGTCCGTGGATGGGTCATCATCTTTGCATACCAAAACCCTTCAGTGCCTAGAAATTATGCTAAGCTGTTGGTCCCGGCTGTCGTTCGTGGATGTTTGACAGTTGTTACACGTTGTCAGAAACCCGAAAGTCTGACATCCAGTCTTACTAAGGGGTATCATCTTACCCAATATCTGGGATGTGGAGGTCAGATAGGCAGTCGCACCATGTAAGATATTCAGTTTCATCCAGTTAATGTGGAAGCCGACCCGAACATGGTTGAGAAAAGGCTAGGCAGATGATAATATTATCTCTATCAGCGTTCATCTCCTTATTCTACCCGTTTCGTAGATATATCATCTTCTTTTCTTTGCGTCTCCCACTTCTGCCTCACCTTAAGATACCTATATAGATTGCTTACTTAACAATTGCCTTCTACTTTAGATTTAATTATAAAGTTTCGTTGCGTAAGATCTTTCATTAACACACAATTAGGTTAAAACAAACAATTCTTTGGAATCCAAACTTTATCCTAGTTCCAAAATATTAGGAACTGTAGTAATCCCCCCCCCCCCCTCCCCTAAATTGCGGGAGCCGCCCAAAATTGGGGAGGGCCTATGTCCAGCAGTGGAAGTCTTTCGGCTGAAATGATTATGATGATGAGGAACTGTTGTAACTTCTCCTGAAATATCGCTATGAGTGTCATCGTATTAAAAGTTCTCATTATCAAAATTATAAAGCATTCAACAATTTCCAATGAAATTAATATTGTGTTTCCATCATTATGTTAAATAAATACGTCCGGAAATAATTACGGTGGAAACCTATTCAACGAACTGCACCTGCGCTCTTATTGGTTCAGTATCCACCTCAACAAAAGCTCAATTCTTCGATTTTTATAGAACCGAATTACATCATTCAACGCAATTTTACAAAGTGGATATGTACCTACCTTGATATAGTTAAACAACATTTTATGGCTAACTTATCACTCATTGGTAACAATTTAACAATATAACGAGAGGTAGCAAATAGTCACCTGAAATGACACTCCATTGTTTAAAATTTCCCATTGAGATGAGTTTATCACACATTTAGGCATGTGTGTAATTATCCTATATGACTTTCACAAAACTTAACACTTCAAAATTAAAACTTTTTACTTTGAAGTATTTTGTTTTTGATCCGCAGCGAAAACTTTAGCAAAACTGCAAAACTATACCAGGTAGGTAATTTAACTAACGAGTAAAAAAAATATGCAAGATCTTTGTAACTTGGATCTAGTCCATCTTTTATTTTTACGGAAACCACTTGGCTATGCCGTCGACTCTTCAGCACTTGATACTATGTAGCAGACGCAATATATTCCTGACAAGTTAGTTTTTGCAGTTTAATTTCCTAGGGAACGGGAGACTGGGCCAAAACTGACGGAATGGCACGGAGCCAAGCTGCCTAGCAAAATGGGGCGCCTAGAGGAATTTCATTATTGAAAGTATTTCATTCAGGGAGCTGTATGATTTTCCAGCTTGTAAAATCAGCTGACAGCATCAAAGAGAATTAGTACCTGTAGTATTTGAGCTTATAAACCACCAAAGCAAGCCGGTAAGGCGTTTGGACAAGGCACGTTATGAATGCGATGCAGTATCTTTGTAATCCATACTATAATATTATAAATGGGAAAGTGTGTGTGTCTGTTTGTCCGTCTTTCACGGGGAAACGGAGCGACAAATTGACGTGATTTTTTAAGTGAAGATAGTTGAAGGGATGGAGAGTGACATAGGGTACTTTTTGTCTCTTTCTAACCCCCCACTTCCCTAAAATGGGGGGTGGAACGCGCTAATCTCAGGAACTACTGGTTCGAATTGAAAAATTCTTTTTGAGTCGGGTAGCCTATTTATTGAGGAAGGTTATAGGCTATATAACATAACGCTACGATCAAAAGGAGTGGAGCAGCAACAAAAAAATGGACGAAAAGTAGCAGGCAGCGATGCGGGAACGATCAGGGGCGCAAATATTTGACGCGGACGAAGTCGCGGGCAGAAGCTAGTGAAATATATATGTATCATGAATGCATTAGTACGTATTTGTGTGGTCTAAAGATTTTTACGACATGAAAGCTGTGACCAGAAGATTCAGTGAATGTTGAGCAATAACACGAGACTTCAATCTTTCGATGCCCAAGGTTTCTCAAAGTTATATATCTGAATACCTACGATAACAAGTAAACTTAATCTTCCCAGAATATATAACTATCATAATATCTGGGATAGTATATGCCGGAGACGATAAAGTTATGTAAAATATGCATACTTGGGATATCAAGCCTTCACTGTGGTGCTTGGAAACCGCAATGACGGACGACGTCGACGTTGCAATTTTTGTTTCATGACATATCAGCATCGTAAAAGTATAGATATTTAATGAAGTTTTAAACAGGAATATAGAAAGGATCTGCAGACACAACATTGTTGGGAAAAGGGTGATTGTAGGTTAGGATAAACAATTTAAGCCATGACTGACTTAAAGATAAAATTAATCTCATGTGTAGTAAATAACATGACAACGCCATGACAGTGATAGCAGACTTAGTCAATGGAGCATCCAAAGTACGCAATGCTTCATTGAGTTCCATTAAAACATGTCTGGTTTCCTTTATTGGATTACAGAACTGAAATTATTTTCGATCAGGTCGAATTGCCTTAAAATAAAGTGTTTTGGATTTAATAGGTACCTAGTTTTATGCCGCACATTACTTGAAAATATTTCGTATTGAATAGAATATTTTTTTAAATTCCTATTCCATCGGAAATATAAGTTAAACTGATCAGCGTTGTAACAAGACTCGAATGTTGATATCGGAAATTCATCAAATGTCAAATGGCAAGTACTAAGAATGCATTTCATGAAAGACTGTAAAACTAGAAAGCAATATAAAATGCGATACAAAACAAAGGAGTCGAAACAAGCACGAGGAAAATATGTACGTTGAAGTTTTATCATAATAATGATCTACGAAGAAATGAGAAACCATATAGAGGGCTGCTTAAGAAATTAAGTTAAGCGAAATGTGCTATCGACCAACAAAGGAACAAAAGATTTATCTCAATGAGCGAGGCGTGGCGAAACAAAGTTTGTTCAAATTTTATAGTATTGGAAACCGATAGTTCCGTCTAGAGAAGCGGTTGATGCGTTAAATTTTTCATTCAATATCCACAGACAATAAATGATAAGCTTTGGAGAGAATGGGATGTACTCGATTATGAACTGCAGTTAATTTTCTTTTGCAGAGAGCTTCGGTAGAATAACGATGAAACGGTAACTCAGCTGGAGTTAAAACATTTTTTTTTTGCACAATAATCATTTAGTTATAAATTAAAATCGAAAGGAAAAAGAAAGAACTTCATCGCAAAAACGAAACGTAACGCAAGCGAAGAATTAAATATTCGCTCTGATGGGCCAAGTCATCCGCTTCAGTGACTTTTCGATCTGTACTAGGTATTTTATGCAACCTAGTGGAAATAGAAAAAAAGATACGATTAATACACATCTAGGAACTATGTTTCCTTTCTCTTGATATTTTGGACCTTTAAAAACGTAGAAAGAGCTCACGTTGTAAGCACAAAAGAAACTGCAAAAACAAAAGGGGGAAATACTAAAACTGTCCTGTAAATTTATGAAACACAAACCGAATATACATTATGATGCTGTAAAGGTACAACGTTTTTGAGTTGAAAAATAGAACAAAACAAGCTTACATTCTACAACGCGAACAATGCAACATCTGCCTCATAAATTAACGAAATAAGTTCCTGGCAAATGCAATAATCATATCTCTTTTTTGTTAACATTCCTTTGGATCCGCGAATTGTAATCAGCATGTGTTATGACAGAGCTGCGGTAATTACGCTAATTAGCTTCCCTTTTATTTGTTGCTGTGTCAAGAGGTTTTATAAAAGTATTTCTAGTGAACAGGATAACGTGTGTCTTGCTTTTCTATATAACAACACTTCGTCCGCGTCAAAGTTTTGCTCCCTTCCCGTCGCACGGTGGTTCCGCTAGAGGTCAAAAATAAAAAAAACACATATAGTGTTTTCACATTTTGAACACTGTCATGTCGTTGGCCATTACATATACTATAGTTAAGTATAAATAGATCCCTGATACCTAATCAGTTTCAAACACTCTTAGGGCTCACCAGGATCACCTCCCTGTCTATACCCGACAGGGAGTGTAACACTCACCCCCGGCAACCCACCGGGGATTAGGCTACGTAGGAGTAGGGTTTTGGTCAGGATCACTCTCATGAGTGATTAGGTCCCCCCTCCCCTCCGCCATGGATAAACCCATGGATCCTACGGAGAGACTAGCTAGAATCGAGGCGCTCCTGGCTGAACTTGCGGGTCAGCTTAGCATTGAGCACTCGGAGGTCGGGGCTGTGGTCTCTGTTTTTCTTTTACTGATAAAGAAAAACAAAGACTTCGCTGCCGAATTCTCCGAGTTGTACAGAGCTGAGCAACTCGCAATTCCGCCCAGCCCGGGCATCGCTGACTTCAGCGACGCCCTCGAGGCCCCAGCCGCCACCGATGAACCGTGTCAAATGGACACGGAGGATGTACCCACAACTCCTCCCGATACTGCCGCGCTCACTCCCCAGACGGACTCGCACTCCTCTTCGTCCTCGGACGCAGAGACGTACGAGCTCGTCTCCCATACTAAGGGCAAAGGGAGCAAGCGCAAGAGAAACAAGGCGAGCAGCTCAGCCCCAGCCGCTAAAATCATAGCGGCTGAGGACTCCGCTCCTCCGTCTCGCGCCCCTACCCCGCAGGCGACCTCCGCCACCGCGAACCCCCCCCACCCCGCTACGCAGGCGACCCTCGCCACCGCGACCGCGTCCATCCCCTCCACGCCGCCGGCAACCGCCGCCAACGCGTCCCCCTCCCGTCCCTCGCCTTCAACCTCCGCGAAGGTTGCCGCGCCCCGCGCTAAAACTAGCGCCCAGCCCGTACCCTCTGGCTCAAACACCGGCAGGAAACTCCCTCCACCGCCCCCTGTATTTATACAGGACAAGGCCAAGCGGACGGAGGTGTCCAAATGGTGTGTTGACCAAAGGGTCAACTATACTAGCGCCCGTGCCACCCAGCACGGGATAAAAGTATCAGTCCCCACGTCAGGCGATTATCGCGATCTGACCAGGCTCCTCTCTGCCAGGAACGTGTCCTTCCACACGTATTCCTTGCCCGAGGAGCGACTGACCAGGGTGGTGATTCGCAGGATCCCCTGCGAAATCGCCACCAGCGATATTAAGGCGGACCTCGAACGACAGAACGTGCCTGTCACAGAGGTCCATCGAATGCACCGGTCCAGGCAAGGTACCGCCTTTGATATGGTCTTGGTGGTGTGCCCTCCCACAGAGGGTCACCACCCCATATTCAATGTAAGGTCCGTCTGTAACCTGTCAGGCCTTAAAATCGAGAAGCCCCGTAAGTCAGGCATCATTGGCCAATGCCACAGATGCCAACTGTACGGGCACTCAGCGTACAACTGCTACGCTACTCCCAGGTGCGTCAAGTGCCTGGGAGACCACGGTACAGCAGATTGTACCCGGCCTAAAGACCGCACTCTTTGCACCGAGCCACCTAGTTGTGTGCTCTGCAAAGAGCCCGGTCATCCGGCAAACTACCGGGGCTGCCCGAAAGCCCCCAAGTCATCTTCCCCTAAATTGGCGCAGCGTTTCAACGCTCGTCAGACTAGGGAATCCCCCTCGGCCAAACTCCCCGTGAGACTGGCCCCTCAGCGTCCCTCCCAATGGCCTCTAATGAGTTCCCAGAAGGAGTTCCCCCCACTGGCCTCCAGGCCTAAGCCCGCTCCCATCCCTCCATTAGTGGACCCGCGTACCCGTGCCCCCGCGCCCCTTACGCCCCCCGGTTTTCCCCGCGACCGCACCTCCGGCCCGCGCCGCGGCCCCCTCCACTGCCCCTATGGCAGGACCAGTACCCGTACAGAGGAAAGGTCAGGCTCCCATTGATGCGTTTAACGTCATCACTGGGACCTTTAATACCTATAGCACGTTCCTCTCCCCGCGTGCCCAACAGATGGCCCAGGAACTAATTGCCGCCGGCGGTAACTTGTTCCGAATCCAGTCAATTTATGCTGCGTATCCCGAGATCACGCAAGCAATCCATGTCATGAACTCCCAACGCCCCCATTATGGATAGTCGCGGAATATTAACTAGACAAAAACCCCGTTCCTTAAAGCTAGGTTTCTTTAATGCCAACGGCATTCACGGCCAACGTGATGAGATCGCCACGTTCCTCCGCGACCATCACGTAGACATTTTACTCATTCAAGAGTCGTTCCTAAAACCTCATCATCGTGACCCGAAAATTGCAAGCTATCGTTTAGTTCGCAACGACAGGTCACGTTGTCACAGAGGCGGCACCCTCATATACTATAGGAAGTCCCTGTACTGCATACCTATGGATACTCCCGAACTCTCCCGATTAGAAGTTTCGGCCTGTCGGTTAGCACTGACAGGTCACCAGCCGATCACTATTGTGTCGGTTTACCTTCCTCCCACACATGAGTCAGAGGACCCTCAACTCCTCGCTAATGACCTTTCCGAACTCTTCGGCATGAGTGACTCCGTTATCATAGCGGGCGATCTCAACGCCAAACATCCCGCCTGGAATAGCACCAGGACCTCGACCAGAGGTAGGCAACTCTTTAACCTCTGTTCTACCATGAACTTTGATGTCATCGCCCCGATGACTCCCACTCACTTCCCCTTCGATACCGATCAGTTACCCGACGTACTTGATATAGCGCTCCTTAAGAACATCAACTTAAGGTTGGATTCTATAGAGGCTATTCACGAACTCGACTCTGATCATCGACCAGTAGTCATGAACCTGGTCCCCCGATTAGGTATACGCGACCCCTCTCAACCCCCCGCCACTAAAGTGATCACTGACTGGAAGAAAGTAAGCGAACGCTTACAATCTAACACGTCACATCACTTAGACTCTATCCCAGATCAGTTTGACTCTGTCGCTGACACAACGGCCGCGATCGACTCTCTCACGGAGCACGTACAATCGATCGTGAACGAAAGTTCACGGGAGGTTCCAGATACGGGTGACCGTAAATGGAAACTCCCCGACGATGTACGTGATCTGCTGACAGAGAAGAACGCGGCTGTTCGTGCCTACAGCAACTTTCCCTGTGATGCTAACAAAGCTCACATGCGTTACTTACAGCGTGCTGTAAGGACACGTGTGACTGAGCTGCGTGACACTAACTGGGACAAGATGGTGAGCGAACTAGAGCCGACTCATCTCGCCTTCTGGGAACTTCAGAGGAAACTGAAATCCTCTGAGTTTTCCAATATGCCCCCCCTGACCCGCCCCGATGCGACCATTGCATTCGAGGATATCGACAGGGCTGAATGCCTAGCCGATAGCCTCGAAGCCCAATGCACACCCAGTTCGCAGCCAGTAGACCAAGCGTTTGTCGATAAGGTAAACGCGGAAGTCGAACGCAAAGCCTCTCTCCCGCCCGTTGAAGACCCTGATGATCCCCTGCCCCCTGTCACACCTGACGAGGTGCACGAGATCATCAAGGGTCTGAAATCTCGTAAAGCCCCCGGATCAGACGGCATCACCAATAGAGTGATCAAGCTGTTCCCCGCTCACCTGATTATGCTCATGTGTACCATCTTCAATGGTGCCTTGAGTAATAACATTTTCCCCCAAGCGTGGAAGGAAGCCACCGTCATTGGCATCCCTAAGCCCGGTAAGCCCAAAACCGAGCCCACGAGTTACCGCCCCATTAGTTTGCTCAAAGTTCTCGGCAAAATCTATGAGAGACTTATTTATAAGCGACTCAGAGATTATGCCGAAACCAAGGGCCTCATCCCCAACGAGCAGTTTGGTTTTCGAACCCAACACTCGTGTGTCCATCAGGTACACCGTATCGTCGAACATATCAATGCTGGTTTTCAGCGTGGTATGTTCACGGGCGCTGTATACTTCGATATAGCGAAAGCGTTCGACAAAGTCTGGCACAACGGCTTATTATATAAGCTGTATCAACTCGGAGTGCCAGACCGTCTCGTGCGAACCGTACCTTTCGCTATCGCATCGAAGGGGCACTTTCCTCCCCTCACCCGATTCGTGCAGGAGTCCCTCAAGGCTCTGTACTAGCCCCCCTCATTTTCACGCTGTTCACTAGCGATATCCCCAGAAGCAAGAAGGCAAGGTTAGCTCTGTTCGCAGACGACACTGCCATCTTTTTCTCGGGATTTAGTGACACAGCGCTGGTTCGCTACCTCCAAACCGCAGTCGACAAGCTCGGCGAATGGTTCAGGAAGTGGCGAATCGAAGTCAATCCCGACAAAAGTCAGGCGGTCTTTTACACCCGACCTCGACGTAATCACCCCCCTCCCCGACCCATCTCAATGTTCGGCAAGCAGATCCCTTGGGCGAAGCAAGCCAAATATCTAGGTGTCATCCTCGACGAACACCTCACCTTTTCTGAGCACATAAAGCAGGCTCGCTCGCGGGCCGCTTTCGCTCTGGGTAGGCTCCATTGCGTCCTGAACAAGCGGAGTAAATTGTCTCTTCTGTGTAAGAAGCGGCTTTACACCGCTTGTATCAGGCCGATTATGACATACGCAAGCCCAGTCTGGGCACATGCTAAGCCCCGATTCATCCATAGGATGCAGACTTTCCAGAACCGCTTTCTCCGTCAAGCCACAGGCTCGCCTTGGTTTGTTCGGAATATCAATCTTCATTTAGACATGAAACTCCCGACTATCAATCAACTATCAATTCATAAAACGCGCTTCGAAGCGTTTCTTCGATAGGGCCGTAGCCCACCGCAACCCTCTGGTTGTGGCGGCAGCTACTTACACCCCCTCCCGCATTAGCAAAGTCCGCCGCTCGCGGCACGTTCTTACCGATCCTGATGATCCCACTACTCTCCTCCAGGAGAGTCGAAAAGAGACCAGTACAGCTAGACCAGCACACAGACACAAACCGTACCGACCTCGCCGCCGAGGTCCGTCGTCGCGACCCCGACTTAACAGTCCCTCCCGACCCTTGCAAGAGCCAGCCCGCGATGCTGAGCCGTTAGCTTTAAATTAGTCCCAAAATAATTTAACTCAGATCCAGCCAGTCCCTTGCTGCCCCCCCATCAGCGATTGCCTAAGCCGAGGTTCGTACCCCCCTCGGGGTAACCCTTAGAGCTTTCGCTTTAGTTTTAAGTATAATAAGCCCCGGCTGGAGGCCTAAAAAGGTAACTTTTTAGAACTCGCCGGGCCCCAATCCGTTTAAGTAGTAACAATCTTTTCAGGATGAACTACGAGATGCCCCACAAAAAAAAAAAAAAAATCAGTTTCATTATTTACTGAAACCCGAAAGTGAACACAACTCCCGTTGCACGTGCACCCCTATCAGTGGCTCATTACGTGACCGGTAATTAGTGGCAATTTTTTCAGAATTCTGTTAAATAATTGATATTTTTTACAATGGAGCTTCAAGAATCAGGTATTTTGTTTTGCTTTGAATACTCGTTTTGAAATTTTTCTGAATAATATTGAAATAACGATGTGTCTACGTGACGACCAAATTTTGTTTTAAAAATCTGTAGAATTATTCTTTACTTAGACTTTAAACTATGTTCTGAATTATACGATAATTTTTTCTTGATTAAGAAGCCACATGTGTCTAAAATAACTGCCTTAAGTTATTGTCTGCAGAAATTTGCGGATTGAATAGTTATAAGCGTGCTACGCCTGCGTAGGTGAAAGCTACGAAAGTATTGCAAAAGTTATTTTTTTTATTTTTATTTTTTCAGATGTTAAGTGCATTGGAACCTTTTCAAGAGGTTTTATATTTGAACTGTGGCTATCCACGAGTGGTTCCGATATAGAAAGACTACAGCAACTAATCGTCATGTTGCTGGATGCAGTTAACATCCATGTTAGCAATTTGGAGAACATTCTGAAGTATATCTGCGAACGACTTGTTTTTTTCTGGAAATTAAGTTGTCGGAAGAAAAACACAGCCCTCAATAAATATTCTACGTGGCTTAGTGAGAGAAAAAGTGTCAATATACCGAGAACATCAACTTTCAGAGAAAACACTTCGCACGATATTCTCGATCAATCATCATCATCATCGGGGACCTCGGCTGCTGTTGGACAACCAAAAAAGATTTTGCACTTTGCAGTAAGCGGTCACAACGAAGAAGACTTGCAATACTATCTCAGTTGTATGAGTCAGCCGTCAGTAATCTAATGAAAACATCAGACCCCGGTACATGTGAAATAAACCCTGACGATGTGTTATTTCTGGTAACAGAAGCTAAACTTACGAAGCACCAATACCTGTTACTCCGGAACTTCGTAAATTCTCAGAGCAATCCATTTTTACCTTCGTACAACATAGTATTAGTAGCAAAGAAAAAATGCTATCCTGAAGCTGTCAGAGTTACCGAATCGACAGCGGAGGTGGAGTTGCAAAGGTTGCTGGATCATACTACGGCTCGTATATCGAATCTCAAAAAGAAATGTCGTCTGCCATCCCTCAAGAATCAATAGGTGATGTATTTTTAATAGGGAAGTGGAGTTTTGATGGCAGCACTGGCCATAGTGAATATAAACAAAAGTTTGCTAACTCCGACGTTACTGAAGATGAAAGCTTATTCGTGACTTCGTATGTGCCGCTTAGATTGGTTTCGACGGACACGTCTTCAGAAGAGACTGTACTGTGGAAGAACCCTAGCCCAACATATACAAGATATTGCCGACCAATCCGCTTTCAGTTCATTAAGGAGACCAAGGATTCAACTGTTTTCATTTTTTATTAACCTATTTTGTTTTTATTCATACATTTTTCATGATATAAAACTAAAATTGTGTTTTCATTAAAATATCCTGTAACTATATACACTTTAATTGCATTTTCATTTGAAAAAAAAAACAAACTTTTGAATATATAAATAATAATGACCACCTTACGAAGGCGCGCGGACCACTGTGCGTCGCATCGAATTGCCTGCCAGTTTTCGTCCATTTTTCGTTGCGAGCGGCGAGCGCTCTTTTGATCGAATCGTGATGTTATAGCCTTCCTCAATAAATAGCCTATGAACACAATTCGGACCTGTAGTTTCTGAGATTACCGCGTTCAACCAAACAAACAAATTCTTCAGCTTTTTAATATACCTAAGTATAGATTTGTATCGAAATCAGCCTATAATGTCCGCACTGCCGGGACACAGCTGATATAGGGCTCCACTCGGTGAAAGGGAATGGGCTGTCTCCACCACGCGGGTTCAGTGCAGGTTGGTAGACGTCACATGTCTTCGAATTTTTGGTTCTAGGATATGCCGATGCTCACGACGTTTTCCTTCACAGTTTTGAGAGTAATGGTGCTGAAATAATTTATACGAATTAAGGCACCTGTCTGGGTTCGGACCAATGACTTAAAATGTGTACAGAGCGACAGTTAGCACTAGGTCATCACTGCTTTCACAGAGTTTGAATAGATTATCAAAAACTTTACTGGATTTAACGTTACTTTTCGCCAAATCGATTTTAAATGCAATATCGTCACACGAAGTTCTTTTATCTAAACAGAGAGGTTTCGACATGGGATATCTATTTACATTTACGGTGGACCCTACAAGCCGGAAGTTTTATTTGAATAATTCATAAGCGGTCTACTTTTCTACTAGCCGTGGTTGTAACGCACTCCTCAATATGTCCGAGCCTGACGATATCGACACCCAATATTTTATGCCAACAAACAATTCGGAACCATAAGTTCTGTACAATAGCGACAGCTTTCAAATGAAACCTTCATAAATCCTGTCTTGCTTAACGTAGGTGTCTATGTTAAGCAACTCAGAATCTTTCGAAAGAAATTCTTATTTCCAGATTTATTTGACCTATATTTCCTTAAATTGAGAAATCCAGAGAATCCAACATATATATTTTAGTATATGGTTCCTAAAGGTGAGTGTTCACTGATCCAGAGTGGCCGCAACGCACACAAGGCACGCAATAGATTTTGGTTTCTTTTGTATGAAGAAATAAACTCAGCACTCTGTGCAGGCGGTGCCAATATTGGACGCAGTGCTATAATATGAAACCATACAAAGCAATCCCATTTCTTCCCGTGGGTGTTGTAAAAGGCGACTAAGGGACTTACTAGAGAATGGGCAGCAGCGTTCTCTATGCATTTTACCACCATACTGCGATCGCCAAACCGCCTGCCAAGCGTGGCGATTATGGCAAACCCTAGGGGGGGTTAGGCCTAAGTCCAGGTCTTACGGCTGAAACGACGACGACGACGACAAAGCAAATCAAAGATCATTGCGTGGCGTGCGAACCAGTGGACGTTCACCTTCAATCAGTATAACTATTGTGTTATTGAGCATTGATTCTTGCTAGAAAGGACTATTAGACGTAGTGAATTATTGATTATTTCAACGTGATTACTTAAGCATGTGTTTGTGTACAAGGGATGGAAAGATTGATAAAGATGTGGAAAGAAGAGTGAATGCGGGAAATAAAGTGTATGGTGCTTTACATGCAATTGTGACCAACCAATTGATGTCCGATAAGGCTCGACTGGCTGTTCACAATGGTGTACTGGTGCCTACGCTTATGTATGGGAGTGAATGTTGGGTGTGGCAAAAGAGGCATGAAACTAGAATAAATGCTGTGGAAATGCGTTCCTTGCGAAGCATGTGTGGTGTGACTATGAATGATAAGCTGAGGAATGATGTGATAAGAGAACGGTGTGGTTTAAAAGAAGATGTAGTGACAAAAATTGAAAAAAGTATGCATAGATGGTTTGGTCATGTTGAGAGGATGAATGAAGGACGACTCACAAAAGGTAGAAAACACAAGGCAGATGTGAGTGGAAACACCGGGAGGGGACGCCCTAGGAGGACATATAGTGACCTTAATGGTGATGTTCTTCAGAAAGGTCAGGTGCGTAGTCCTCGCAACCGGCGTGCGTGTATGACCAATTGTATGAACCTTAAAGAGGTATAAGGAGTGTGTAGAAATCGTAGCAGGTGGCGTTCCGTGGTTTCTGCCTACCCCCATGGGAAAAAGGCGTGATTGTATGTATGTACTTAAGCATCGATAGTTTCAGATTCCCGGATGTCTATGAATTTCTTTTTCAGAACATCTTTACGCAGTAATAAAGTATTCTTGAATGAAAAACTAATTGGTGACATTATAGGTACTTACTGATTCGTTTAATTTCGACCTTAGTTCTAGTTGAAAGGTTTAATTTTGGTTTTATCACACAATGCCGAGCGCGCAAAATAAGCTTTCTGTCAAAAACAAACAACAGTTATTTATTGTTTTAAAAAAGAAAACGTGTAATCGTATACTAATTTTACTTTAAAAAAAAAAACACCAATTTATTTTTCCGACAACCACATTTCATGTTTGTTTTACGAAAAATTGTAGGTACCGAACCTATTATAAACTCGCTTGGATTCTGTCACCGAGGGAGTAAACAAAAATGTGTGCTTATTTCAATTCGGTCGTTTATTAAACGTAATCCTAAACAAAGACACGTGAAACCATGTTTTAAATTCAACGACGTGGGGTACATTATTTGAAAGTACAATATTTTTGTATAATACCTACAAATCTTTTACCTAAAGTTATAGGGGTTACCTAAGGTCTGGCAGGATTATAAGATCAAGGTGTGAACTTATTAAGGTAAAAGCTTAAATTGGGAAAACGTATTAAAACTTAAAGGTTTAATCAGAAAAGTGGTTAGAAACTGATGATAATTTTAATAAGAATTTTGTTGCCTAGGTTTCGTTTTAAGAACGATCACGAAACATTTTCTGATCAGGAGATAAAAGTATGTGCAATAAACAGACACGACCGGACAGCTAGTCACAGTAAGCTGACAAAAACCATTCCACCAACAAAAGAAACGCCTGACAAGCCGAAATAGAGGTCGGATTTACTCACAATTAGGGAAGCCAAAGATAAAATCGCACCACACAAGTTGGTAATCCATATAGGCACAGCAAGAAACGGCGTATATACAGCCGTAAATAGCAAACCATTAACATTCTTAGTGCGGGTGGAGCACAGGCTAATCCACACGATTGTTCCTTAAAAGCCTCACCGACGGAGAGTCAATTGTTGGCGCTGGGCCCGACATTCGACTCTGAAATAATTTATCGTTGTGGGTATATGTGTGCAGAAACTGGCACGACAAGTGTGATAATTTTTATTGTACGTTTTAAGATAATTACATAGTTATTTTAGTTACAAAAATACTCTGTCTTCTGTCCTTTTCTTAATAAACTTATGTACCTACTTGTATGTATGGTTTAAATCGTAGTGAAAATGAACCTAGGAACTAATTACAAAAATAAACTGCATGGAATTTACTCAATTTTATAGCAGGTGCTTTAAGTTAGACGAATTTATTGTTCAAAACTATGAATAAAATAGAAAATAAATCGTTGTCTCAACAACAAAATAGTTTATCAATTCCAACACAATTTATTACGTAGGTACTCGAATGGAATAGACTGAACGATGCGACCGAACGTACCATTTTATTGAAATGAACGGACTCTATTTGTTCAAATTCGTATTTCGTAGGCCGACCGCGAAAATCTCTGTTTTCACAAACGAAATGGGATGTTAGGCCAAACTTTTTTCCTATTTTGTTAACAGCCAGAATCAAAAACGTTTTGCAGCATTTGTTAGGTTTTATTTTATTTACAATGTCACAAATGAACACATGGAAACGGCATAGCGTCGTTAACTGAGGCTCGGTCTTGGAGTGAGGAAAAAAGTAAAAAATAGCACTACAAACTGGTAAACAGTATTAAAAGTGAGAACAACGTAGTTTCTTCTTTGATTTAATGAGTTTAAAGAAAGCACTCAGGGAAAAACTGCCAAATGAACACAGAATGGGCCAACATGCACTCAGCAATAAATTGTAGGTTAATTTATAGTTAGTATTGATTGGAAATAAGCCGACATTATAAAACGAAGTTGATCAAAGCCCGCCAATATAAAAGCTTGGCTCCACAAAATGAAAAACTTTATGACGTGAATAAATAATGATTAAATAATTTTTGCTTCGACAAAATGTGTTCACATTCAGTTTTTTGATAAGGGTACTCTCCTTTGAATTATGAGGGTAAAAGGTAACATTTTCACAGTAGTAATAAAAATCTATATCTATGGAACACGAGCGTTTTCTAATAAACAACAAACATCCCTCCCGTATGCGTACGTGTACAAAATATTTTTTGCGACCAAAATAAAACGTTTCTGTTACAGACATGTGGTACAAATATGGAAGTTCTATCCAATTTGGCTACTCCGAGTGTGGTATGCGTGTAACGAGATAGGAAATGTAGCTCATCCCAAATATTTTCTTAATTTATTTGCCGTCGTTAATATAACCGCCCATAAAATAATCCTTTGACATTTCTCGATGGTATTTGCTACATAAGCAATATTCTAGAAATTTTCAAAATTAAATACCAGACAGATTGAATTAGAATTGAAAATGTTAAAAGATAAAATGTAAAGCACCGTGCAAATATGTAGTAAAAATTTACATTATAATAGTAGTCTGTCCTTTGTTGAAGGAAAGATATGACGGTGTGGAGTCGCCGGGTAAATTAAATTAATGAAATCAGCTAGTGGAAAAGGTCCCTAGTAGTTATTATCAAAATATATACAATGCTTTGTAAATGTGGCCAAATAAAATGTAGACGTTGCTTTGTTGTTGGAATTATTTAATTAGAGTGATAATATTATACCGAGTGAACATCTTTAACGATCATAGATGTAGACGTCTAGACGAACATTACTGTTTTAGCAAGAAACGACGTAAAACCACAGCATAAACGTAAGTCCAGCTGGGAAAGCGAAAAACTATTACAAAAGTATATCGGAGCACTATTTTTCAAGACCTCGACACGAACTTCCTTAAATCAATTTCAAGAGTGAAGTGAATAAAAATCGTTTCGGTGCTGATAGAAAAATGCACCAAGTTTCATTATCGATTACTCTGTCACATGGGCTAGTTGGAAAGTCCTTAACGGTTTGCCCGTCGAACTATTCGCCAAATTTATCACTCAACTCGATTTAAATGCAAAACAAGCGCGGATGGACCATGTTAACTTTGGTAGAACACATATTTTTTTTAGTTGTGATACTTCTGAAACCGATGACTACAGCCCATGTTTAGAAGCTACTTTAATAATGGATGATAATGAAGTTGGGGCTGACCCCATATTCTATGTGATCAACGTATTGAAAACTATAAATAAAAATGTCGATAAACACGGCAAATGATAATGAAGTTGGGGCTGACCCCATATTCTATGTGATCAACGTATTGAAAACTATAAATAAAAATGTCGATAAACACGGCAACTCACAAAAAAAGTAACACTTCACTCCAGCCTTCTAATCGTTACGATTATTTGGAGCACCTCTATCGGCGAAGGCGTGACTGATCCTAAACTGGCTGGTAATATTTATTCTGACCCATCAAACGGTCCATTAAACGAAAAGATGTGTAAATATTAACAGGTGCGTTAACCTGACCACTGTTAAGATAAAAGAAACACCCACAACCTTTTATACAAAAGAAAGTCTAAGAATAATAAGGCGTTAGGAAACCCGGTGTGTAAAATATAACAGTAATAATGAAAAGGAGCCGAGCTTTGAAGAATGTGGCAGTACCCTTGAACACATATTTTATTCAATGAATGTGTCCTCTACCCTTGAATCCTACGTATCCTACACTTGAACATTTTAACAGAAATTTAGAATTTGTTGACGAAAGGCGAAGAAAAATTTGTGAAAACGATTGGAATGCTGACGAATATTGGGGAATGAAAAACACGCCAGAGGAATTGACAATCGGAAAATTTGCATACTTTGAATTCCGTTCGACTCGCACTCAGGCCCCAAGCGAAGTAGACGAATGGTCGTAACTAAAAGTTAGAACCGACAGTCGTGAGCGTCACTAGAGAGTGAATTAAATTAGTTCTATTGAAAAATGTTAGATCTTGAACGGGTTTGCTACCGAATGAATTTAAGTGAAGTCACCCAACGTGTGGTGTCAGGTTTCTCTTTGGCATTCAAGAAAATGCTTACATTCCTCCTCTGTGGGCCATTTCATTAAAGCAACGATTTCTTTGGAATACATTTGCCAAAATTTTGGTTCCTCTTTAATATGTATGTACATAGACATAGTTAACGGAAACGACTGCATTATACCGTTTTCAAGCCAAAAAAGGAACTACATATATATATATATATGTATTTTGAAACTTCGTAACAACAATTTTACTGAAGACAGTGTAATAAGCATAATTATAGTTTGTTACTAGTGAATTAGATATAAAAGAAAAAATACTATTGTTATTAATAGGACCATTTTATTGAACATTCAAATCAACTGAGAAGAGCTCAGAAGCAAGGGTAGAGTCAGAATGATAACCAGAGTCCATCTAAATAAAGATGACGACAGCTATATAGTAAACGACAGCTTCACCAACGAAAATATCGTTACCTAGGCTAACAAACTATTTCCTACAAAGTGTGAAACGATGATGGCACACGTAACTGGGGCCCAATTTCCGTCCAATTAGTATGCCAAAACAAACGCTCACCCGAGATAAACTATCATATTAACCGAAGCGCGAAAACGCCAAGCAATTTGCTGTATATACAAGCAAAACAACAGAATAATGAAAGTGGATCGAAGTTATCCTGAGTGTTAGTGCAGACATATCTACTATTATATACTCAGCGTCTGTTTTTGTTAAAAAAAAGTGAAATCGTGGCGTCTAACAGTTCAGTAAACCGAATATTCCCAGTCGCCCCCGCGGGGATTGCCACCGGAGGCAAATGGGAATAAAAATTCCCAGTCGCTACCGGTGGTGACTGGGAACTCATTGCCCCCACTTCAGTTTCGCTATACATTGCTTACTCCATCGTAGAGAATAAAAGGATGAGGCTACTTATCCTAAACCTGCCACACCACCACCTGCCTGCCATCTACATTAATATTATAAAGAGGAAAAATTTGTATTTTTGTTTGTTTGTTTGTAATGGATAGACTCAAAAACTACTGGACCGATTTTAAAAATTCTTTCACCATTAGAAAGCTACGTTATCTGCGAGTAACATAGGCTATATTTTATTTTAGAAAAAATAGGGGTCCGTAATAAATTCGGGTTTTCGGACCCAAGGTGTAAAAAATCATCCAAAAATATTCCTTATTAATGTCTTCGAAGTACTAGGTTGTCATAACTTGGTAGGAGCTCACCTAACATTGGTGTGTGGTAGCTAGAAAACGCTTTTATGTCTTCGAAGTACCAGGCTGGCATAACTTGGTAGGAGCTCACCTAACATGGGTGTGTGGTAGCTAGAAAACGCTTTATGTCTTGGAAGTACTAGGTTGGCATAATTTGCAGCCTTGTTTATAATACGTATTTATTAAGAAACTAGTGATCGCCCATTGGTCGAAATTCGACCGTATTTCATTTGAATAGAAATACATTAGTAAATGAAAAAAACATAGGTATATAATAACAAATATTAAAAAAATATGGTTATATTTGACATTCAGTAACACTATAGACCAAGGAACTTAAATCCCTAAAGACAAATAATATTAAAAACAAATATTCTCGATATGATCATAGATCTTAAAAATGAAATGGGTTATATAATATATCTATAAAATTAATTTTTTACCTAGGGTTATACTTTACATTCAGTAATAGTTAGGGAGCTGGCGAGCAAAATTTCGATATGATCAGCACACAAAGCAGACGTTACTAATAGTGATAATTATACCCTAAGAAACATCAATGACCTCGTCTGCCACCATGGTGGCGCTGCTTTGTAAATTTACAACGTTTCAACAATGTTTAAAAAAAGGTGTGCAACAATATAGGACCTTAATTGATTGGACCAAATCGATTCGTAATGATTTAAACTGCAATCCACCTCGACGTGAAACGTGTGCAAATCAATACCGAAATGCTCGCCAGCTCCCTAACTATAAGACTATTGACACAAAATAAAGACATATATTGTCGATAGGACCATAAACAAAAGAATATCTATGCATGTGTGTATTAAATACACGGTAATGAATAGTAGTGTGTGTAACGTGTTATTTATTGAAAATAATGTATTTTTACGCATAATTAAAAAAAAATATTAGCATTCGTCACTTCTTCTCTGTATAAACTATAAGTGTGCGAAATTTCATACTCCTCCGTCCGCCCAATTTTCGTAAAAAGGGATCCAAAGTTTTCGCTTTACGTATTAATATATAGATATAGATTATTTCAAAGTATTACATAAGATTACAGTTTTGATAGGTAGCATAGGATAGCATTTACTTCATGTTGTCATATTTATTACTTATGGTATGGTTATACTTGACATATTCAGCAAGACTATGGACACAAAATATTAAAGACAGATATTCTCGATTGGACCACAGATTTCGACAATAAACTTTCGTAATCCATAATTATATTTGACATTCAGTAAGGCTATAGACAAATAATACCAAAAACAAATATATACTCGATTTGTGCATGTGTGTATTAAATACACGGTAAAGAATAGTAGTGTGTGTAACGTGTTATTTATTGTAAATAATGTATTTTTACGCTAAATTAAAAAAATATTAGCATTCGTCACTTCTTCTCTGTATAAACTTAATGTGTTCGAAATTTCATACTCCTCCGTCCGCCCAGTTTTCGTAAAAAGGGATCCAAAGTTTTCGCTTCACGTATTAATATATAGATTATTACTATGTATTACTTTCCTAATTTAATTACTGTCTTTAAGAGTCTGATTGTCTGTGATACAAAATATCAGTTCAAATGTTTAATTTTAACAAGTTTATTCATATCGAAATCAAAATAATAAAAATATTTCAATGCACTTTGTCTTTTTTTTAGAGATTAGAGGCAGGTTTAGGATAAGTTGCCTCATCCTTTTATTCTCTACGATGGAGAAAGCAATGTACAGCGAAACTGAAGTGGGGGCAATGAGTTCCCAGTCACCACCGGTGGCGACTGGGAATTTTTATTCCCATTTGCCTCCGGTGGCAATCCCCGCGGGGGCGACTGGGAATATTCGCAGTAAACTATGTATGGAGAGAATTTATTGAATTTCGAACACAGCACACACTGCACGGGCCGGTTAGTTGGCTTGTAGATTAGGCGACTGTAATATGATTTTACAATTCGTATTCTTTACATTCCTTTTCATAGCTCATGATAATGTAATAGAAAATAGTATCTAAGGCAATAGTTTCATTCCTGTTTAGCGATGCTTTAGCGATGCTTTGTCGCTTTAAATATAAAAATCTATGTGGCAATATCATATAGTTGTTATACCGACACTTGCATCCGTCCACAGTCTGTAGCAACTTAGGTACAGAAACAGTAAGTTCAAGTCAAAGCGTATAAAGTTCCTGACACCCTGAGTAATCGTCGGACACAAGTCAGAACATTACCTCACCTTGCAGAAAGATGTCCTCTCTAGGACACTAGAACTCGTTTCTTCCCTTGTGACTGGTGCGAGAATCAACAAGACGAAGTAATGTAGCACTGAGGATTTTGCCCGCATAATGTATTCCAGTTTATGCGTGGGTTTAAATGTTTGGCGATATTTGCTGTTTGAAAGATTTTATCATTTTTGGTAGTCAGGTAGTGGAAGTGGAAGTAAGCTTATATGGAAATGACTTCATCAAATAATCACCGGTCAGCAGAAAACTAGAACTTTTCCTTGTTCTATATGTATGTGTATGCTGCAAATAAGCCAGGGGCTGAATGAAACATGATTAATATTCAAGCACGTTCCTTAACACGATATTATGCTTAGTTAGAGTCACACACGGTATCAAATTATATTCAGAGCTTTACATCTCGCATGCCTTTATTTGTATTTCATCGAACAGGGGAACAATTCCCGCAGCTGCCTCCGAGCTTAATGCCACATCATTCGTGTACCAGACACATTCGTAATCACCATATGTACCAACCCTTGCGGTCTCATCTCGGATGCGAGGTTCGCACCAAACGCCTTTGTAATTTTGATTCCCGGGACGTTTCCCAGGGCCCTCTAATTATGGCCGCACGTTTACTACAATTGTCTGCCTATGGCTGAAGTTTATCTCTAATGCCCCAAAATAAACTTACGCTAAACAGTATTAAATTTTAGTTTTAATACCCTTTGTGTTTTGGAGATTACTTTTAGCGTTCAGTTAAAGAGTTGATAATTAAGGTCGTCTAATTTATATGGAATGACTTTGGAACTATTTTCTGCCCATTCTATTAGGCCTTTTTGAGAATAACGTTATTCTATGTAACTTGAATTTGATTCAATTACGGAGACCTTTTAGATCAGTGGTGGCTTAGTGAAAATAGCCGTAACATGTCAGTTGTAGGAAGTCGTCGGTTCGAGTCCAGACGGATGCTTTACTTTGTGTAAATTATTTTACAACTGCTCTCAAAACGGTAAAAGAAAACATAGTGAAGAAATCAGCATGCCCTAAAACCAAAAATTCAAAAACAAGTGACATCTACCAACCTGCGGAACTATGCAGCCGAGTTTATATTTCTCAATTTAATTTTTCACATACATGATGATCTGCACAAATAAACATAAACCTAGTGATGCCGTTGGATTTGAATACGATCGTAGATAGTAACTCTGAAATTGATGGGTTGTAGCACTAGCGTTGTGCAATTATGGGTATCGGTAAATTATTTCTCAGTTTGTTGCCTACTGGGTCAGCTAAGAACTGGTAGGTTCATCATTATCCATGAAATAACAAATAATACTAAATAATAAATAGGTTACTAAAAAAATGCATACCTATCGTAAATTCACGTGAAAGTGTTATTTTAGAGTCGTGTGTAAAAACTTAGTGGGTCATATTTTTGTTTTTCTGGGTGTGAAATCATCAAATCAGTTGTCCCGCTCTATACGGCGCGGAGGGCATGTCAGACTTTTACTGACTAATACCCACCCGTGTTTCTTAAGTTGCCTGTGCCAGGGCCATGGTAACTCTTTCGAACAAATCCACGGCCCATGCAGGCAGTGGGTCATCTGAGTCCACTAAAATCGTTCCCAGGTAATTTACTCCAGCTCTTCGTGAAATGAAATGATTTATAATTTCCTCTTTCAAGCTTTGCTTTGAATTTCATTGTCATATGTGGTTACTGCGGTATCCTTTAGGTACATTTTACAGTAATACGTAAACAGGATGAGTAATTTTATTCTGTTTACCGATTTCGATATATATTTTTTAATGAAAACACACTTTTGTACAACATTTATTATTAAAATTATTTACAAAAGTAAGTTTAATTAACGGGCAAAGTGACACGAGATTTTATATCAAAAAAAGAATATATGAAATATTTGTTGAAAATATTAAACCACTGTGTATATATTAAACTTTTACTGAGTTTAATTAAGAGTTCGTTGCCATTATCAAACTGCAGTCCAAGTAAGATACAAAAAGAGAAACTTTTGTTACCATCTCCAGACAGTATATTTTTGCGAAACATTAACTTGAAAATTTGGCAAGCATCTTACCAATAGCAGTGTAATTAAGGTTAATTTAAGTTAAATGAACTCGCTCGTCAGTGAGTTTGTTGTTACTGCAACTTAAGGCACAATAATTGGCAGTCCCGGAATGAGAATCGTTGGTAGAGCAAGAATTTATGTAATTAGCGTTTAGGGTAGGCAAGGGGTACCTTATTAGTTAAATACGTTATTTTTTCTTAACTTTTAAACGACTAATTTTTTACCGATCTGACAATATTTTCATAAGCTGACAATTATGTTGCCACCTTAAATCACCAGGCGGGCCCAGTTGGTAGATGTTACTTGTCCGAGAATTTTTCTAAGACATGCCAGTTTCTTCACGATGTCTTCATTCACCGTTTTAAGAGCTATGGTGGTAAAAGTAAAGCACCTGTCTGGGTTTGAACCTATGACCTACAAGTCAGTCATTAGGGCCGATACTACTTGGGACCACGCCACACACACTGCATTTATGCATTAAAATATAACAATCACTTACAGGAAACGAAAACAATTTTTCATTACGTTTTGAAGAAAACATCGTCACATTCCGTCGACACATTCCCATCACTACGCATGAATAATACGCAACGGCGGCCGCGCATAATTCTTGATATGCGAATGTACGTCGCACGGAACGCGAGGCTTGCCCCTCAGCCTAACGTAGCGTTCATACGAGGGCGAAGTGCTGAGTATTCTAATAGGTGTCTTAGTTCACGACTACCGTCTTTGTGAAGGCATTGTACTTACCTACTTGGAATGTATGTTGGTACTATGTTTGTTATACGATTGTGTGAATGAGTGACGTTAATTTTGAAGTAGAGTACGTTACTGACACACGAGTAAAATGATATTGTGTGTGGTATGAACGTTCGTATTGTTGTTGTCTTACTATTATGAGAGAACAGTTTTCGTGAAACTGCCAAGATCAGGCAAGTAGAAGATCAACCAACACCGAAACCGAAATTATTTGTTTACGAGATCTTACCCGTGGCTTCGCCCGCGTGGTGGTCGCAAATTATCCTACGGCGACGTATTACCGGGATAAAAATCCTAAAAGTTAATCCAGGTTATAAAAAATCTCTGTGTTAAATTTCATCCAAACCCGTTCAGGAAATTTTATAACAAATATCTAAACATTTATAAAATTACTAGCTGACCGTACAGACGTTGTCCTGTTTCCTAGAACTCGATAGCAGCGCCACCTACCGGGTCCAATAGTGAATCTAAACCATCCAGGGTGCCACCCAAACGCATACAAAAAATTCATTCAAATCGGTCCAGCCGTTTAGGAAGAGTTCAGTGACATACACACGTACAGCATAGAATTATCCATACTAATATTCTAAATGGGAAAATGTGTGTGTCTGTTTGTCCGTCTTTCACGGTAAAACGGAGCGACGAATTGACGTGATTTTTTAAGTGGAGATAGTTGAAGGGATAGAGAGTGACATAGGCTACTTTTTGTCTCTTTCTAACCCTCCACTTCCCGAAAATGGGGGGTGGAACGCGCTAATCTCAGGAACTACTGGTTCGAATTGAAAAACTCATTTGAGTTGGGTAGCCTATTTATTAAGGAAGGCTATAGGTTATATAATATCACGCTATGATCTAAAGGAGCGAAGCAGCAACAAAAAAATGGACGAAAACTGGCAGGCTGCGATGCGACGGAAAGGGTCAGGGGAGCAAATATTTGAAGCGGACGAAGTCGCGGGCAGAAGCTAGTATATATATAAAGATAGTCAGATAGTAGGATTTACCTACGTACTATCTGGACACAACAATGAAAGAAAGGCTATCTAAAATGTTCGTTCATTCCAAAATTACCATTCACGTTATTTGGCGTAAAAATAAATTGAATAGCTGACCTTCATAAAAGGATCCACATAACTTCTAAAGACGCTTTTAACTCCCGGGTTCAATAGAGGGAGCAAATAATGAATGACCCAAAAAACCCTTCAAGATTGAAATTTTAATGGAACATGAAATTGGTTCTCTTGTAATTAGGTGTGTGGATAAAATTACAAATAGTGTGGTCACAGGTTAAGTTTACTGGGCGTTTAATTAAAATTGGTTCAACAGTTTCGTAGATTAATGCTTAATAATTCAGTAATAAAGCTGCTCGGGGCTTCTGTTAATCGTAGTATGATGATGAACTGAACTTGTCTGATGAATCCGTAAGTTACATACTTAACCGGGATTATGTGTCAGTGTCCGGACTACTTTATTTCATGTGTGGAAGTTTTAAGGTATGAAAGGTATTTCTAATGACGTTTCTACACAAGGTTTTAAGTTAATATTGACTTTGATGAGGTTAAGCAAATAAAGTTTGATTTATGGGGGAAGATAAATGATGAAGAAGGGAAATTTTGATCATGGAATGGTTGCATATTGCATCAAAACTTCCTCTTCTATCAAATCATACATGATAATGTATGATTTTCAAATAATAAGAAGATTTGTAGTGATTTTAAATACCAATCATAAAATTGAAAGCATGTGATTTACCTCAAATGATTTTTCGTCATTGCAGTCACGACGTTTTAAAAGTATCTCATTTGACAGTTACCACAAAATTACTGTTTTTTTTAACGAAACGGAATGGAAGTGTAAGTTAGTTCTCTTCGAGCTTCGAAATTAAAAGGTTGTCTTCCTGAAATCTTTATTGATAACATGTTGTGTGTACTGTACTATCTATATACTAATACGTGAAGCGAAAACTTTGGATCCCTTTTTACGAAATTCGGGCGGACGGAGGAGTATAAAATTTCGCACACTTATAGTTTATACAGAGAAGTGACGAATGCTAATATTTCTTAAAATTATGCGTAAAAACACATTATTTTCAATAAATAACACGTTACACACACTACTATTAACTACGGTGTATTTAATACACACATGCACGAATCGAGTCTGTATTTGTTTTTGGTATTATTTGTTTATACTCTTACTGAACGTCAAATATAATTATGAATTACGAAAGTTTATTGTTGAAATCTGTGGTCCAATCGAGAATATCTGTCTTTCATTTTTGTGTCTATAGTGTTACTGAATGTCAAGTATAACCACAACCAGCCACTTTGTAACAACCATACTATACCATGTATATTATCTACACATGTTTTTGCAAATAAATAAATCTGAATCTGAACCATAGGTAATAAATTAATTTTATAGACATATAACCTATTTCATTTTTAAAATCTATGATCATATCGAGAATATTTGTCTTTAATATTATTAATTTGTCTATAGTGTTACTGAATGTCAAATATAACCATATTATTTTTTTATTTAGTTTTAATGGATATGCATATAGATTTATTTTTATGGTCGAATGTCGACCTCTGGGCGACCACTAGTATTAATTAATTTGTTTAATATTCCTTTATACCAGGTTTGTATGTATGCAAGAATTTAAATACAAACATTTATTTATACTGAAAAAGGTTTTAATTACAGAATGAACATCCCAACCTCCCTATAGAGTTTACAATACAAGTCTGAACACACCTATTGTTCTATCCACAAATCCTGTCAGACAGATCTGTAATCGTAGAACGATGCCATCAGTACAGAGGTAGATGCTAATGCTAAAGCCTCGGAACTTGATACATCAAATTCCTGCCTTTGCTTTTAACTACACCTTAGAGAATTGGGAAATTTACGAAGTAAGGACTTATTTAATGGTAAATATTCAAAATAAATATATGCTTCTTTAGTCTGCTGAGCTTAGGTTACCGAGTTCAATCAACATGACGAGTAGTGTTATCGAGTTTCTGTTTAAGAAATCTCTCAGTATTTTAACCACATGTCCTGAAGGGCCTGTGGGTAATTAATAACAGCCATACGGTCCATAGATCGGGTTAAGCAACGCTTGCCGCGACTGGTCTGCGGATGAGTGAATATATTTACATAACAAGACCTTTATGTGTCTCGCACGTTAACCCGTTGCTCCTGGCAGTTATTCATGGATCATTGACAGTCCTTACCGACGACGGTCTGACAACCAGTTTTACCTTAAAGGTATCCAAAGGTATATATGAGGAGTTTCAAAAAAATGGTACAACTGGTAAAAATATGACTTTAAAATATAACTTCATGGTAGGATCTGTTGATGAACTACATTTAAAAGTTTATACTCTCTAATTTAATAAAATTACTATTTCTCTTAAATGAAAATACTATTTCAGGAAAAAAATAGGCATTATGATAGTAAGGTGTTGATTAGGTGTCAGTTTTGTTACCACAAATAAGGTCAAATATAATAAAAAAACTATGATGAATTCTGCCACTCCAATGATTTTTTTGGATAAATACAGTTATTTTGTATTGCTAGATGAATCAATAACGAAAATAAAGTATTCAAATACTTAAAAAATACTACTTTTTAACGGTTTTGTTACCATAGGTTCCAAAACAACATTTGTTTTTCATGCTATCGATGTAAAATGGGCAAAAAAATACTAACAAAACAACCAAAAAACGCCAGTTATTCATTACTTTGAACCAAAACCCAAAATATTTGTAAAAGTGTAGTAATTTATGAGAAAAGCCGATAAACACTTTAAAACATTTGGGGACACAATTGTAAAGCACGGTTCACATAACCTCAAGGCAAATGAAACATTGCAATTAGTTTAAAAAAAAAAACATTTATTACTTAAAAATATACTTTGTTCTAAATTAACATGTAGGAGATCCGTAAGTACTTACTTCTAATTTTTCAACATTGATTATAAACTCGGTCTTCTTTGGACGTTTTTATAAAGGACCGACGCGCGACGCAATCTTCACATTTGTGTCATTTATTGAAGAGTTCCATTATCTATCTCTGAAGATCTTCAGTGGATCTTCAGCAATTTTAAATAAGACTACATCGGAAAAGCATTCTTTAAAAAAAAAACATTAAAATCGGTCCCCAAATGGCGAAAACATAGCTGAAAATTAATTAACTAACAGTTTAATTTGGGGCAATCCTTTTTATTGAAGTCAGTTAAAAAAATCTTAACACGATTATTCAAACTTTTCACTTCTTAAAGAGAATAATCATCTCAGATTCAAATGCCATGTCTGCCAAGCTTTATGCTATCGATTTTGTTACTTTGTCGGTCAGTCTATATGTTACCGTACTTTTAGTAACAAAACTGAAGTAACACAATGTGTCTACCTTCAATTCAAAAAAATATATTAGCAGCCCAGTTTCTCGGTAAGTTAAACAGCATACACCAAGTTATTCATATAAAACACAGTATTTCTTTAAAAAATACATTCAAGTAAAAAATGCGTGGTAAAGTTGTGATTATAATATAACAAACCTGGACACGATTTTCTCTCCAGTCCAGCCAGCCGCATAAACTTACTCACATCACCGAAAAAATGACACTGAGGTTTTTTATATTTAATTACCGATTAAATATAAGCCATGTGGGTGGCCTTTGCGAAACATAAAATTATTTTGGTAGAATATTTTTAAAGATAATGAGATAACAAAACCGACGTCCAGAAGTAACAATTTTCGGGGACAACATTTAGGCGCGATTTTAAATAGATTAAAGTTATTTTAAGCTATACATAGAACACTTAGCAATAAGAACAAGGTTCAATTTTTATAAAAAATAACCAGTCATGTCAAGGTGTTTAAGAAAAAATTCAGTAATATTCAATCTAAAATGTTACAGTACACTGGGGACATACGAAAATTAAAGGCTCCGGCTTAGTAAATATTTTTACATAAATTCAATTTTCAACCGACGAAAAAAAACGGAGGAGGTTATCAATTCGACGCGTATATTTTTTTTTTTTTTTTTTTATTTATGACCACGCATAACTTTTTACATAGTGGTCCGATTGTGACAATTCTTCTTCTATTGGAAACGGTATACTCCCAAGGTGGTCCCATATAGATTTGGAAAACAAAATCGATCCCTAAGGGTTGGAAAACAGGGGATGATTGATTGTAAACTCACTGATTGTAACGTATGAACACGCATAACTTTGTACAGAGTAGTCCGATTTTGATAATTCTTTTATTGTTGGATAGGGTATACCTTGCCAAGTATTATTAGTACATCAAAGCCACAAAAAATCATAAAATAAAAACTTTTTAACAAAAAATTAAACCGCCGAAAAACTGAAAAGCATAAAATAACAAACCTTAAAATTTTGAGTCGGCGCTGAGAAATCAATGAACAAGGATCACTCAAAGCGCCGACTCATAATTTTAAGGTTTGTGCTTTATGCTTTTCAGTTTTTCGGCGGTTTAATTTTTTCATTTAATCATATCAAATTTAAACTAAAACCCAAGTACAAAAGTTGAATAACCAGATAAGTAACAAGTCAACTTATAATAATGCTCCGAATCTCGGTAAAAAAAATATGAACTTGAGGGACATGCTAAAATGACCATTGTACCATTTTTTTGAAACTCCTCATATTACAAATTCAAATTCATTTATTTGCCGGAATGTAGGTTTACAATGTTTAGTCTTAAACTATAATGGCCCCTATATATTCTACCATTCAATATGGTGTGCAAATACACTCGAGAGCAATGAATCCGGGTCACTTAAAGAATGTTAAAAATCTCGGAAACTAAAAATGATAGGTTAATGCAATAAATTGTATTTAATAGACAATGTAATACTCCTTAAATGAAAGTAAAAAAAATATGAGTCACCATACATTTTATTAACACAAAATTACATAAAGAAAAAAACTGCTGATCTCTCCTTAAAACAAAAATAGGAAACATGAAATTTTTGAACTTTATTACGATTTTCTTGAATTTTAATACTTCGTATTGCCTCCTCGTGCTTCCATTACTGCGTTTACGCGGTTTGGCATGCTGTACACCAAGTTCCTTATACGATTTTGGGGAATATTCTCCCATTCCTCTGTGAGAGCAATTTTGAGCTCACGAAGCGTGATTGGGGGAGGGTTTCGTTGTTTTACGCATCTGCCTAGCTCGTCCCAAGCATGCTCGATCGGGTTGATATCCGGGCTGCGCGCTGGCCACTCCATACGAGTAATGTTCATCTCTTGAAGGTAGTCATTCACAATCCTACCTGTATGAGGTCGGGCATTGTCATGCATAAATATAGCATCCTCACCTAAATTGACCATAAATGGACCAACGTGATCATTGAGGATTTCTTCCACATATCTTACGCTAGTTAAAGAGCCGTTTTCTATGATCACCAGCTCTGTGCGACTTTCAGAAGAAATTCCGGCCCACACAAGTACAGACCCACCACCGTAGGCTACTTTTTCTTCGATGCATGCTTGCTTGAATCTTTCCCCTGGTCTTCGATACACTCTGTGTCTTCCATCGTGCTTGTAGAGCATAAATTTTGATTCGTCGGAGAACATAACTTTTGACCAATCTTCAATACTCCAATTTACGTGGCTCTGGGCATATCTTAGTCTTGAAATACGATGCCCACGCTCCAGTTTAGGGCCGTTTGCAGGTCTAAGGGGTTTTAAGTTAGATTCAGCAAGCCGACGTCTTACTGTCCATGCACTTGGGTTACTTCCTCCGAGGCGTCGAAACTGATTTGTGAGTTCAGTTCCTGTGAGAAAGCGATTTCGAAGCATGGTGTTCACCAAGTATCGGTCTTCTCGTGCTGTGGTACACCTGGTTCTGCCCGTTCCTGGTCTGCGTAGGTTAGAACCAGTTTCTTCGTAACGTCGGAGAACTCTTTGTACTGTTGACAGCGACGCACCGACAGTCCAGGCTGTATCGCGCTGACTCCGGCCGGTTTCCAGCATTGTAAGTATTCTGGTGCATTCTTCAGGCGTAAGCGACATAATTTCAGCTTGAATAATAAATATAGAGCACTATCAACATGGTTTATGTACCCACATAAATGACAGATTACAAACAAAAGCAAAACCAAATGCTGTAATTTCGTAGTTCCATCTTCGAAAGTGGCCCTTTTTCAAATTTGATTTTTTTATGATATAACTTTACAATAACTAAGAAGTTTTAATACCTTCATTTAAGGAGTTTTACATTGTCTATTAAATACAATTTATTGCATTAACCTAGCATTTTTAGTTTCCGAGATTTTTAGGATTCTTTAAGTGACCCGGATTCATTGCTCTCGAGTGTATTTATTGTCATCCTAAACAACAATAGATAATGCATAATGAAATAATGATTTTACGGAATAAATTAATTAATTGATGTCAAGTTATACAGTCAGTTCAAGAGCTGTAACTTGTTTACGTACACAGTAACTTGTTTGAAGTCAGATAGGCAGTCTTCGATTGCGGACTCCCGGCCACCGTAGGCGCGAGCTTGCGGGCGGCGAGCAATGGGTAGCTCGCCGCCCGGTAAGGACCAAGCTCGGGTCGACGGCGCGTAGTGTTCCACGCGCGCCTCAAAGAGATGTCAGCAAAACTGAAGGGGTCTGATAGGACCGATGCCTGCTAGGGTCGCGAGATGGTTCGAAAGAGATACCGTGACCCTGGCACATGGGCAACTGAAGGAACACGGGTGGGTTTTAGTCAGTAAAAGTCTGACATCCCAGCTCCGCCCAGAGCGGGAGAAGTCATTTGATGATTTCCCATCCAAAAAAAAAAAAAGGTATATATTACTATATATACTATAACTTGTTTGTTGAACTCAGATAGGCATTCTCTCCATGTTAAATACTGGTATTCGGCTGCATCCGAACTGGAAGCAGAGTCAATAAAGCTGGTAAAGGCTAGGCAGATGAGTCCAGATTCCTCTAACCCAATTTATGGTCATAGTCTCGCGGCTCGCCCCCTATTGCAACAGCTATGACGTTATATTATTTACCTCATATGTCATTACACAAAGTTTGAGTCTATGTAGTTTAGTTCTAGGAACTTGAACTTGCAAGTTAATGATCGATAACAGAGTTGCAGGATATCGTGTTACACTCATGACCTTATCCACTACGATCACACCACTGGGAATAGCAACGACGTATTGGAAATGCAAATGCTTAGCCCTAGGGACTAGTTCAAGATCATATCTGGCGAGTACAAGTAGTACCTACTGTGAGTTTGTTTCGGCATTACTTCTCAGAGTTACTCGGATAGGAAACGCCGATCTCATAGACACGTTTTATTAGCTTCGTATGTATCTATTTATCTACATATGTATCAGTGGCGAAAGCACCATATAACACGATTCCTACCGGCTTGCCTTCGGGGAATCGCATTGGTAACTCTATCACTATTAAAAATACAATAGTATGTAAATAGTGGCTACTATTGTCAATAAATATAGTTACACTACGGGTATTTCATTCACCATAACATTCAAACAACAAAAAAGGTTATTTATAGCTTTTTATTACAACAAAAGAGAAATGTTCTAAATTAACCCGGCGCCAAAACGTCATAATCGGGAACTAAAAATTCATACAACAGCGATCCCGTAATGATGTCACTTTAGGTCACGTGGCACCGCTTGATATGTACGAGAGCAAGCCGCTGAACAACGGGTTATGACAGAGACAGGTATAGAAAAATGCGTCAGCGAGAACGAGATAGAGGAATATTGCATATTTTATTCGGTTTTTAGCTGTTCAATTTAATTGCATTTAATTCATTACATTCCTATATTAATTTTAGAATGATAGTAAGTATTCTTTATTGATGAGTCAGTAAGTTAAAGCCGACTTCGCTTCGGCTTCTCTTTTAGAAAAATTTACACCTCGCCACTGATATGTATGTACTAGGGGCGTTCAAAAAGTAATGAGAATAGCTATGTCAGAAAATGAATTTATTTAATATTATTTTATTTTTCGACGTTATCACCCTTTAGGTCAATACATTTAGCAAATCTTTTTTCTACAGCCAAAATTCCCTTTTAAAAAAAATCTTCATCTTGAGTACTTAAAAATCGTTTACAGCGGCCCTTACTTCTTCGTCATCTTCAAATTTTGTGCCTCTCAAGTGTTCTTTCAAACGCGGAAATTGGTAAAAATCACTAGGGGCCAAGTCCGATGAATATGGTGAATGATCGAGGATCTCAAAGCCAGCATCTTAGATTGCTGCCATGGCAACTGCAGACTTGTGCGCCGGCGCGTTGTCTTGATGGAACAAACTTTTTTCGCTAGGTTTCCTCGTCGATTTTCAAGGATTTCCTGACGTAATTTTTTTATTTGTTCTGCGTAGACATTTCCTGTGATAGTGGCTCCATGATCAAGGTATTCAATCATTATCAACCCTTGGCTGTCCCAAAAAACTGAGCATGATCTTGCCGGCAGATGGTTGAGTCTTGAATTTCTTTTGGTGTGGGAGATGACGGTCTTTTCCAGGACATTGATTTGTGTTTCGTTTCTAGGTTATAATGATGAAGCCATGTTTCATCCATTGTTACGAATCGAGCCAAAAAAAGATCAGAATTTCGTTGAAACAGTTCCAATGAGCTCTTTGAAATGTTGAGTCGCGTTTGCTTTTGTGCGTCCGTTAGCATTCTCGGGACCCAACTCGCGGATACCTTTTGCGTTCCTATGTGATCTTGTAAAATGCTATGCACACTACCAGTTGAAATCCTCAACTCTTCGGCTATAAAACGGACAGTTACACAGCGATCATCCAGAACAATTTTTTCAACTTTTTCGACCATTTCCTGAGTGACTGACGTCGAAGGGCGGCCCGAGCGCAGGTCATCTTTAACCGATGTTCTACCACGTTTAAACTCTGCACAACACCGAGCCACTGTGGAATATGGAGGAGCAGACTCCCCCAATGTCTTAAGTAAATCTTTAAAAAATTGTTCCGTAGTAAAATTTTTCAAGCAAAAGTATTTTATCACCGCATGGTTTTCAATTGTATCCATTTTTAGCGAGAGTTATCGATACGTCACAAACAAATAATTAATACAACTGACACAGACAAGATAGAAAGCTAATTATTTTAGGGTATTATGACAAAGACCTGATCTTTCCGTGACAATAATTATTTTTTTCAAGTACCCCCTATTACTACGTCATTCTCACTACTTTTTGAACACCCTAGTATGTAATGGAATCTTGAAACTTGACTTTCACCCACTTCAAGACAAGCTAATTTCAAAATTGTGTACACTTATCAAGGACCGATGGCAATACAATGATCATAAATTGGTTCCATTAACCTGGTCAAAAAAATAGTTTAATAAACTGAAAACTGCTTTAATAGAAAACGAAAATAAAAAGCTAGTATAAAATAATTTCAAAATAAGGATAGAGTGATTAATAAATGAAAACATTTTTATGCGAAAAAGCGTGGCGTACTTTTTCAGGTTTTTTTTATAATGTCTGCTTTCAACAGTACTGTCGATAAAATATTCATATCATATCAATTGATATCAAGCACCCCACGCTTTTCACTTTTACAAAGATTTCACCTTTGAAAATGTTTCAATAAAACATCAAACTGACCTTTGGAACAGTTTGAGAACTAACTAATTTTAACTTTAACTGTTTACATTAAGTTACAGTTAATTCGAATATGTACTTACTTTTGTTTGAATTAATGGATGAATCGTATAGCTATAGGTCATTCATTAACTCATTAAAATTACCGCAAAAACCGTTTCTGATCAATGCTTTGGTATAGGTATAATCCATTTTTCATACAAACATAAAAAATTTCAAGTTATGAAAACTGCATCGTCATACATATTTGACGTCAACGGCACGCTTGCATCTTCACCTACCATCACTTCGTATCGGAAATATTTTAAACGTGACTTGAGCTTGCCTTGCGGCATTAAGTGCCACTTTGCGGCGTGCTTTTCTTATGAAAGCGGTACTGAAACTTCAATAGCATACTAAGTAAATAACCAACCATTTAAATTGAAGTCTTAGTAATGACAAAACAAATATTAAATATAGAAAATTAAATAACCTCAGGGTAGAAAAAATATCATTCAATATTCTCCATGTAGGGGTCTAGGTACTCGTAACTGTCCCACCATTTTCTATAGATTACATACTAGGCATGCCTTTTAAGTTCTGTCGTTTCCATATTTCCCGGCAATTTTGAATTTGGAACTGTTCTATATTAGAATGTGTTTAAATTTTGAATCTCAAAACAGTTGAAAGTATTAGGATTAATACTATTGTTTAGTCACAGCGTCGATTGGAATCTGTCAGGTTACGTACGAAAATGAATCTTTCTAAGGAAAATGTTCGTGCAATAATTTTCTACAACTTTAGAAGAGGCCTGACACGGCTTCAGTGTTTTGAAGAGCCAACATCTGTGTTCAGTGATGAAGCCCCATGTCAGCGGACTGTCGAACGCTGGTATTTAGAATTCCAGCGTGGACATACTAGTGTTAGTGACAAATCTCGCGAAGGACGCCCAAAATCCGCCTTCACTGAAGATAACATCATTGCTGTGAGACAATTCGTTGGTATAACCGGCCATGTTGCGACTATTGCACTTGAAGATCGTAGAACGGTTAACACAGAGTGGTATACCACAGTTTGTTTACCACAAGTCATCGCCGAACTTCGAAAATCTAACTCAAAGCGACGCATCATCCTGCACCACGACAACGCAAGCTCACACAGCGCTCGCCAAACGATTGAGTATTTGAAGCAGGAAAAAGTAGAAATTCTTGACCATTCTCCATACAGTCCTGACCTAAGCCCTAACGATTTCTTTACATTTCCTAAAATTAAGAAAAGTCTCCGTGGTCAAAGGTTCCAGTCCGGTGAAGAAGCAGTCGACGCTTTCAAGTCAGCCATATTGAACACCCCCACTTTAGAGTGGAATAAATGTTATAATAACTGGTTTGAGCGAATGGAAAAGTGTATTAAGCTACGTGGTGAATACTTTGAAAAACAATAAAAAGTACTATAAGGTTCTAGTTGTGTTTTTTTCTTCATACGACAAAACTTAAAAGGCATGCCTCGTATGAAACCCATCGAAACAAAAAAAAGTAATAAGTTCTTTTGTTCGACTACATGTCAAATAGAAAAGGGATATATCAATAGGTACCTATGTAAGACATAATCTAATACGACGGATCTTCCATCAATCCAATAAGATCCTTGGAGCGGAAGGAGATAAAAGGTGATACAAGGCGAAAATAATAACACGTTACCTTGGTACCTTCCTATCTACTAAGTCGGGTAAAGCCGTCAGAGATTCGTGTTGCGGTTCGCGATCGATGTGTTTGTAGGTACTGTTCTAATGAAGCTTGAGAACGCTTGCTTCAAAATTAATTAATTGGAACAGAGAGACAGAGATAGAAATATAAAAACAGTCTTCTGTTAAAATATTATTGCGTTCAGACAATTACGTTTCAACGAAAATATATGGTGAAAATTCCTTAGTAATTTAGGTATCATAGTGTGGGCCTACTTTAAACGACTTAAGTTTAATGTTTTGGATCCTAAACATCTTTACAGACGAGACATAAAGCCAGAAACGAATAATCCTTCAGTTCAATCCCTTACCAGGTAGCTCAGTCTCTCAGAAATTAACATTATTATAAAATACCGCAGGTAAGTCACAGACCTTTTGCAGCCCGAATATTCGTCCCGGCGAACAACTGCGGTGAACCCAATTAAATTGGAGTGGTTAATAACGCGCATAATTTTAAATACGGAATTATTTTATCGTGAAGCCTTCGTTAATTGGGAAATATTGTTTCTATAATCTACTTTGAAGATAGTGTCACTCCTGCCAGGGTCGCAAGATTTGTTCGAAAGAGATACCGTGGCCTTGGCATATAGACAACTGAAGAAACACGGGTGGGTTTTAGTAAGTAAAAATCTGACACGCCCTTCCGCTCCACCCAGAGCGGGAGACGTCATGTGATGATATTCCACCCAGAAAAAAAAAACTGTCACTATGTTTTCCTCATATTCACAAGGAAAATACACACTAATATTTTATAAGACGAGCAAATAACACGTTATCTTGAGGCAAAGTCAGGTAAGCCGGTATCCTCGCATCGAGTCACGTCATTGATAGATTTAATATCAGATACTTTCGATATATTACATAGATATACGACACTAGTGTGTTTGCGGATATAACCTACCCACGTCTGCGTCGGAAAGATCAGTTTTCTTTGTTGTATATTTGTAAGAGTCTGTTTTCATCCCTCAGTGTGATAGGGCGGAGATCAGAATGCAATATATGGTGTCCAATTAATTGTATTTGGATTTTCGTAGTTGACAAGGTGCACGTACTGACAAGTTAATGTAATAAGATTGTTTCTTAAAAAGTTTATTTGATAAAAACATACCCTCTTCTTGTTAAGCATATGCTTGAAAAAAAAAAACGATTGCATTTTTTTTACCTAAGCATAGATAATGATGACTAGCAGATAATCAATCAACAAAATACATCTTTTTAATTTTCCTATCACAAAAAATGGGAGCGAAAGTTATCCAGTTAAGTTTACATAGATGGCTACAGACGTAGGACCAATATGATGAAAACTATAAAAACACACACACACACAAATGAGTATATATGTTTCTTGCAATATATGACTGAAGGAACAAAGCCTGCCTGTCAGTTATCCGCTTATCCTTATAAATAAGCATTTACGATGTTGCCAGTAAATCTATAAAAAATCCGGAAGACGTTCATCTCTTCGGGATAAATTCGAACAGCGTTGGATTTTAATGCGAGCTCCACCGCCGCTTAGCTTTTAAGTAGAATTTTATAGAGAGCTCAGATTCGTATGAAGATAATTTATGAGCATATGGATTTACTTCATTTTAGTTTGCAGATAAACCGCAGAGAAAGTTTCAGTACTAACTAAATTTATATACTCTCAGAAACACTTGAAAACTTAGTAAGAATTTCTGGGCGAAAATACCTAACTCGCGTATCAAGAATTCATGGAAAAATTAAGACGCGGCGTTTCCTCTGGCTGACGGAACTAGGTACGCCAGCCGCCTAGGAACCGTCCATGAATATTAAAGACGAGGACAGGAAAACTCGTTAACTAGAACTCAAGGAGAACGTGTCAGTTTATCATCGCGGTCTTCTGAGGATGAGGAATGAAGTCTGCTAAAATATTAATTTTTGAAACATTATTTTAAATGTAATTTGAAATGAATCTTTCTCGTAAATCAATGAAAGGCAATGTCTCTAAAATGGTCAAAAATGGTTAGTAATGTTGTGTTGAGCAAGTATCTGTTAACCATTCTAAATTCTGTCTTGGAATAAAAATGATTTGATTTCCTAAAACTATATCATGGTCGGTATGTGTTCGTTTTTCAAGGGGCGCAAGTTTAAGTCGACGTTCACGCGGAAGCGGCGGGGTTTTATCGCGCAATGAATTTTTTTAACTTTCGGTGTTGGACCGAACATTGAGAAGCCAATAGAATGTTAGTCCAAAACGCACTAGCGGCAGGCCGTGACGCGGCGTGCCGTTGCGGTTCGCCGCACTTCAATTTTTATATGAAACCGCTTGATACCAACGCACTGACTTGCGGCCAGCCGTCAACCGCTCCGGTTGTCTTGGAGCTGCGTTGGGCCGCACCGGTTGAATGTAGCGGTGCACCGCACCCCCTCCACGCACTCGGCACGGTGTGTCGCAAGCGCTTAAACTCTTTGCTACCATGTCGTGTCTCCAGTAGAGGGTGTATACAAAATCGATGTTTATTTTTACGATGACGTTTTCCACGATAATTTATATAAATAACTACAGCAACTTCCTCTACGTCCATCATGACCAACATTTCTAGAAGCACTGACGATGAAATGCGGTGGGCCGCTACAGAACCGAAACGATACGGTTAGCCGGAATACGGCATGCCGTTGCGGCAGACCGTATAAACTGCGGCCAACCGCAACGGCACGCCGCGTCCCGGCCTGCCGCTAGTGCGTTTTAGCTCTTAGTCTCAGTGCGTCCAAGTAACACCGTATTCTATTTGCAACGCTCGGCGCTAAGCAATGTGTTGAAGTTGAATCCCTCTGTGATTTTATTGCGTCCTTCAAAACGTGGGCTAAATGCTAGAGAATTTTTAACAATATACTGATGCCAAAGACAATTTAAGTTACAGCAAAATCTCACGACTTTTGTTAATTTTTTCATACATATACACTGATTTTTCATATGACATTCAGTAGCTACATTTAACATAAAGTCAAGCTTAATAAATTTATAATCTCGTTAGCAACCTGAACCCCATCCTAGCTTAGACTTAGCCTAAAACTATTTATCATTTTATTACAACGCGAAGCTAACGATGCCAGTGAGCCTTCAACAAAAAATCTTCCTAATGGTTTTATGCCCAGAGGGTCCAGTATTTGGTAGTGCTAGGCAAAACCGCGACCGTCTAGTCCTGCTTAGGGCAACCACGATTTCTAAAATCTTGGGATATGGAAAAAAAATACATATTTTGCTCATTGTTTTTTTTTTTAACACAACATAATATCACGCCTTGTTTCTCCGAAGGGTTGGGCAGAGGTGTACCTAAGGTACACCCACATTTCGTCTGTTATGTTTAGGTCCCATGTAATAGGGGGCGAGCCTCTTGCCATCAACCGGGCACAAATCCAGACTCCGGGCTGCTACTGAGAAATTCCAGATGGAAAAACCAAATAACACTTTGCCCGACCTAGGAATCGAACCCAGAAACTCATGCTCAGCAGTAGCGCTTGCTACCACTATACCAACGAGATACCAACGAGGCAGTTTTTATTTTTTATTTTAACAAAATTGCCAACATGTTAATCGAAGAGCAGACGGACTTAAAAATATCGCGGCGGGTTTGTATTGCCCCTCGATATCAGCGCGTCGAAAAAACAGTGTTCGATTTTAATCTCTCAGTTCAGTTTAGAGTTAGTAGTAGAGTTCGAGATTTGAATATAGAACAGTGAGAGAAAATACAGTGTTCGTTTCGCAAATCTAGGCGGTTACGAAAAAAAAATACCTTTATGCTCCTGTGCCCGAAAATATTCCGCCAGGATATATTATTACGTCCGTATTTACGTCGGCGTCGACTTATGCTATAAAACTTAAGAATGTACCATTTTTTTTTCTTCTGAATAACGTGAAATGAATAGTGAATTCTTTTATTGACCCTTCTCACAAGCAATACATGGCACTTGACAGCTACTTAACGTGTGCAATCGTTATCTGCCTATACAGTCTTTTTATGTGTGCATAACTTTGTTTGCTGATCCCAAAATGAGCGAACGTGGGCGATGTATTATATATAAGTACTGCTAACAGGGTGCGGGGCTGTATTTCAGTTTGCGTTGGTATTAAAATTTATAACGATATGCAAAAAATAATATCCCTTAAATAAACACTCGTGCGAGAATCGTGTTGAAATATTAGCTTTGAATTAAATGGTTGAATAATTGTTATGTAAGGTAAAAGTTATTCAAATGAGTATGACCATTTAGGGAAATGCGAGTGGTAATAGGTACCCTTGGTTTTAATTATTTTAAACTTAGTGCAACCTAAAGGTTACATGTTTACGGGTAGCAAGCACAGTGCATTTCACAGTAAAGAGGGTAAAATAATTACATTGCAAAAAATTACGAAGATTTTGCCCCGTCGAATTGCCGCATCTGCATAAGCCCATAGTAAAATTAAACTAGACCAAATGTCCCAATTTGCGCTACGCCAAATATGGGTGCACTAGCGTTGCTACGTTTGTCTAAAACGGTTAATTGGTCCAAATGAAATTTCACAGTGGCTGGTTGAACGCTTTCGTTTAATAAGTATTGTAATATCGCTCTCGTATTTGACTATCATACTAAGTTCAGCTAGCTGTTTCACTTTACTAGAGAGCAAAATGTTTGAAACTGTTTCAACGCTTTCAGTGTTCAATGGATCGCGACTTCTACGTAATATACTGAGTGGAGGACTCTAAAAACTTTACATACTTTCTTTGAAATTATTTACAAGTCATATTTTTTTTTTTGCGTAGGCTGAAAATGTGGTCCTTGTTTGTTTGTTGCTGAGACGTGAACAAATTCTAGGTTAAGCTTTTCAGTGTCGTATTTTTTTACGTAACATGTTGTTGATACCATGTGTCCAGAAATCTTTAAATACAACTGACATAGCTTCCCCAAAATTATTGAGTGCAATAGCCTATGAGGAAATACCCTTTTCAGCAACATTTACGGACAAACTTCTATTTTATATAAACGAGAAAAGTTTTCAGCTAAAACTAACGAATAAAAATAAAATACTTTGTACGTAAGTTCTTACTGACCGCCGTACCCCCAAATGCCCACTCAAAGCATGTTCACACTTCCCCTAAACTATTAGCTAAGTTGAACCCTTATAAAATATCTTTATATTACAACCCCTGACCTTCCGTATCCCGGTCAGGACATAACACTCACTTTATATACTTGTTAATATTTTAATAATGCCTGCATTGTGTGAATTAGGGATGCTTGACATTCTACTCGAGTGACCCCCGCTATTCATTGATGGTGCTCAAGAAAGATTGTAAAGTCAATTGAGATATTTAATTATACATTCAAGGAGACGGCATCATTATGATCCTGAATAGAAATGTCTTCATTATACTAAATTTTATTCACGATTTATTTGAGAATGAAGAGGTAGATATATCAATTGCTTGGGTTCAAAGTATTCCACTTAACGGTTCATATTATTCTTTAAGTTAATAAACAAGACTCAAGATTTCTTCTCAAATATTATACGAGGCACGCTCGGTTTAGAAAGATGCTTCCGTGACTACGTCTTCAGACAGACACGAGTTAATATTGGTTCCTCTTTCTGTGAGACTAACATATTACCCGGAACGTAACATATCTCCCTATGCCTCAATTTATACATTTTTAGCGAGTCGACTGCAGCAAGCAAATAAGAGTCGAGCGGGAAAACTCGTGGGGCATCACTAGCGCAAATATTTGTACAGATATATGTAATATTTGCGGTCGCACCGTGTTTAGAATGCAATATGTAAATTCATTCGTAACCTCAACTATTGTGTAGCTATGTATGTGCGGTATGTAAACTAGATGATGTGTATGTAGGGGGGAAATATCACGATAATAGGCTTGCGGAATAGAGTTCAAAATTGAACGTATATCCGCATTGAAATTTATGAAAAAGGGAGGTATTCCAAGAATATACTAATACCTAAATAGGAGCGATACTTCTGTTAAGAAGTATCTTCGTTAGCGGCGGTTAGGGGTTGAGATAAACTCAGTAGAGTATATCTGTAATCGATACGTAACAAATACTCGTACAGTACCGATACTTTATACTAGAAAGCAAATATAGCTCCTTAACACTAGTTATTTTTATCTTTTGATAGTATCTATCATTAATGATTTGACAAAATTTACGTAGGTGTACATCCAACCGAAGTCTACTCATAAAATATGATAAAACACTTAGCAACTTTCCGTGGCAAAAGAAATGGTGGATTGTCGCAACATTTCCAAGTTTTAAGAAGAACCGTGGGACACTTTTTAATCAGTTTCTATAGCATGTTCCCACGAGAACATAAACTTGTAATGAATTCTAATTTTCTTTTAATTTTTGTTTAGGGAAATACAAGTTTTTTTTTTTGGATTGGAAATCATCAAATGACTTCTCCCGCTCTGGGCAGAGCGGGACACGGTCACGGAAGGGCGTGTCTGACTTTTACTGACTAAAACCCGACCGTGTTCCTTCAGTTTCCCATGTGTGAAATAAGGGTGATTGGCGGCAGTGGATGTGGAGGTATATCGCAATGTGTGTGTCTTATCCTGCTCTTTTGTGCAATGACAGCCGACGATACCGTGGCAACGGCGAAGTTTTAGACAAACGTAATCCAATTCACTGTCGTGACAGCGACACGACAAAAAAGAAAAATGGATTAAATATGTTCGTTTTCTAGACTAACGCGAAACTAAAAGCACTTAAGACAGGTAAAGAGCTTAAAAAGAAATAAAACGTAACAGAAGCACTTGAACAATTTAATTGATTGTATAGTACTCTTTTATTTATTTTCCTGGTTGGTTCGATCAGTACATTTGTAGTGTATTTGAGGTCAACGGTTTAATTGAGTTTGAAACTATTTTTGTACCCTTGAAAGCCCTGAAAAAGTAGATCGTCCATTTATTCCCAAGTAAAAATAAGTACCTAAACGACAACACGTGAAAAGGCTTATTATTTTGTAGGTTGAGCGAAATGGGCCAATCACCTCAGACGTGCTCGGTGATTCTTAGTAGCTTAAGCAAGTCAATGACCCGAGCCAAGAACGCGTAGTGAAGGAATGTTCTCTTCTATATAAAGAGGTTAATACTGTACTTCACATAATTACCAACACAAACATTTCATCGAGAGACGTGTGATCATAATTAATTAACCAAAAGGAATGTGAAATTAACACTGTATTACGTAGTGATTTTCCACGAAAATTAAACTAAATAATTAACTAAAGTATGAAGACAGAATACCTACATCCGAATATAAAATGAAATGGCTCAGAATTTCAAAGGGAATGTGAATATTTGTGCCCGTGCTAACTACTGTGTAAAATTAAGCCGTACTTATGGGGTGTACACATTGTAGAGTCGGCCGGAACCGCGAGTGTTGCCGGCGGCGACTCGAGCCACTTTATTTGTCATTTGACACTTTGAATGCAGTCTGTGTGCCCCCGCAGGTTATCTAGTGGCACGAGGAATAGTTATGGCATGAGAAGCAACAGAGTCAACTGCAAAACAGCGGACACAAACATTTTGTAGCTACTCTCTAGGGACCTTTACTCTAGTTGAATGACCAGTGCTTTGGGCAGTCAGAAAGCTCGACAGAATAATCGTAAAGCTAATGTTGGCATCGAAACCGACGGCATTAGCCCCCGTGAGCGAACTAGTATATAAAGGCCATTAGACATATGGAATTGCTACGGCGTAGTCTATAACAATGCTACGCGGCTACGATGCTACGAAAAACAAGTGTGCTTCCTTTTTGGCTCGCCTTATTGTTCCACTCTACTGTCTACACACAGTGGAATTTTTAAGAACGAAGAAATGTCAAAATAATTTTGAATAATACGATGTGCATGAAAGAACTATGAGAGTTCTGAACTTTTGTAAAGAATTGACAGCAAATTTGAATCTGTTCTTGGTCAACTAAACACTTCACATTATATTGTTTTATTTTTTAATTTAAAAACAAATTTGGGCAAACAACTACATTTTCCCCCAAGTTCTATGAAATATTCGCGATTTGTTAATCTATTGTATTAATTAGTTGACGCTATAAATAATATTTTCTCAGTAAATATTCACTGGCAGTGACCGGAGGGCTTTAATAGGTATGTTTGCTGTCAATACCAGAGTTGAAGCTAACTATTAGTCATGCAAACAGTTCGTTTCTTTTTATTTGCTAACTGTTAACATAAATTATTTTTAGTTATTAGCCTGATCCCAAGTTTAACAGTATAACTGAAAAAATATCTATTTGAATGTGACAATGGCATCATTAAGAGTTTTCAATGAGTCGTTGATCGCATGTAATGCTTCACAATAGGCTATGTTAGAATAAGCCTACTTAATATCAGTCACATAGGAAATTTCCAAATGAGTAGATTAATTTCGTCTTCTTCGAACACAATAATGTAGGTATGTAACACATTTCTCAAGAGCATACCCAACCTTAGCAGCTAAAGTTTTCTACCAGCGTGTTTATACCTGCAACAATGAAAATACACAAATCAATATCACAGAAAAGTTATGAAAATCATTAAACAAAATGCAGTAAAAGTAAAAAAAAAGCAGGTACGTTTCGGCCATCCATTTCCGAAAAGCACTGATTAATCAAAAATCGTGAAGCATTCCAGGAATATCGGATTTAAAGGGTATCCGTCTGTCAATACGGAGAATATACCGAAAAACATGTTTCGCTTCAACTTTTATACTTGTCAATATTGGAATTATAACTGCATTATACTTTCCATATATTTCCATCAATTTATAGTGTGGTATAAATACGATTTCTACTCCATTATGCTACATGACAGACGGGTTAGTGCGATGGAAACATCGCTGAGCGCTACGGTCTAAATTCATTGTCATATGCTATCGGCTAATTGGTTCAGTGATAAAAGCTGAATAGAAGTAGGTAGTACTAATAGCCAATGTGGTGGACTACGGCCCATTCTCTCTAATAGAAAAGAGGCATGGCCCAGCAGTGAAAAAGGTATATGCTAATGCGGACTTCATTTGATTAAAATAATTACGTAATTATTCATTTAACGTGTAGTTTCACAGGATAGAGACCCTTTAACTAAGATAAATATATCCAATGATGTGCTAGTAAATTAAACAAGACTTAGACCACTCGACATTGTATTTTTTCACATAGGCTTGAACAGATTACCCACATAGTATCACTACATAGACGTTTGTTTTTTTTTAGTCTGCTTTTCTTAATCGTGCCTAAACTTTATTAAGGCAAAAATGACTCATAATTAATGAATTGCCGGAGTCGAAACCAGCTTAGAAAACCGTTACGTAGCTGCAGAGGTACATAAGACCTCTGGTATAACCAAAATATATCACTGAAGCTTCGAATACTATAGCCTGCAGTTATAATATTGGTATTTACATAGTTAAGCGTTCGATAGCACTTGCATTCGACATTGCTCTAAGACCCAATGCAGTATTCAATTAAATGTGTTAGATATACTTGTATTTATATAAATAGATATATTTTGTTCTAAGCGAAACTTCAAGAATAAATCTAAAACAAGGATTGCTTTTCTTGGTAAAGCTGTAAAAGTGAACTAAAGGAAATTTGATAACTTTACTTGTAGTCTGGGATGTACTTTATTATTGTAACGGGCGAAGCAGCTGTATGAGGTTGAAAGTTACTTTAATATGCCTGAAATTACTGCCATGATATGTAACTAAATAATATACGAGTATACTGTTATTTTTTAATAATAATAGTTAAAGAAAAAAAGCGTGGGGTGCTTTTTAGGGTATTTTTTTATTGATATGAGGCACCCCACGCTTCTTTTTCCTTTTATTTTCTACTTTTTAGTTTGGTTTTCTATGGAAGCGTGTAGTTTTTTTTTATTTTAATTTTCTATTTTATGGGTGTTTCGAATTTTGAGACGTATGTCAGCGTAGTTTCTGCGTATGTGAGCGTAGTTTTCGAAGACAGTTTTTTTGCTATCCTGGTAACCCTGGCAAGGATAATGGCACAAATTTATGAAATTATCGCATTGTCATCGGTTTTTGACAATTGACACAAAGTTTAAATGAAATCAGGTCGTTTAAAGTGGGTCAAAATAGCGCTATAAGGAGTCGGTTACAAACAAACATACAAGTGAAGCTAATATAAAGCGGGTAAAAAGCAGAGTTTTAAGAAAAACTATGTGTTTTACTTTAAACTGGTTCAGAGCTTTTATTTCTAAAGAATGCACAAACATAAGAGAAATATCATCATCATAATTTCACGATTTGACATGTCGACTGCTGGACACAAGCCTCCCCCAAATTGGAGGTTTTGCCATAATCGCCACGCTTGGCAGGCGGATTGTTGATCGCAGTATGGTGGTAGAATGCATAGAGAACGCTGCTGCCCATTCTCTAGTATGTCGCCTTTTACAACACCCTCGGGAAGAAATGGGGTGGTGCTATTCTTTACGTCCGGCAACACACGGGTCATAAGGAAGAAAAAGAGAGATATACTTATAAGTATTACCAACTTAGTATACACAGAGTTCAGTGTAGCCAATCTTAGATGAAAATCGAACATCGCCATATTCAACATTTTGCTTTGCATATTGGAATTAGTTACATGTGAATACTGATCAAGTCTAATAATAGGAATCCTTAGCGGTACTATAATTTGATTACGGTAACACACAGTCATCAAATTACAATGATGTATGTTGTTCATTGTTCAGTATCATGATTAATACCCGTTGACATAAAATGGACACACACACATAAAATAACCTTCTTTCCATGTGGGTAGATCTTCGATACTCGCATGCTCCTTTTGATTTTACGATCATGAAGCATCATCGTCATCATATCAACCGAAAGCAGTCCACTGCTGGATATGGGACTCCTCAAAGTTGCGACACTTCGACCGGTTCTGTGCTTCGTGCATTCAGCGGAATTCTGCGGCCCTTAGGCGCGGAACAAATACAAGAGGCGTCGGGCGGAGGTGCGGCGCGGGTGCGGCGCGGGCGTGGCGCCACTTCTTTGATATTTCATACAAAATGTATAGAAGAGGTGGGGCGCGAGACATACTGAGACGGCGGGGTGCGGGCGCGGCGCGGGCGTGGCGCGGGCGCGGCGCGGGCGCCGCTTCCTCGCCTTCGGCGCACCCGGAAAATGCGTGACGATATAGAATTTAACGAGAAACACCGCGCCTCGCCTTTCCGACACCGTTAGCACGCCTGTTCTGCGCTGCACCGGCGCCGCGCCCGCACCACGCCCGCGCCGCGCCCGCGCCTCGCCTCCGCCCGACGCCTCTTGTATTTGTCCCGCGCCTTAGGTCAACGGTCCACCTTGCCGAACGCCTTCCAAGTCTTCATCTACCGGTAAGCAGTCGTTACTCCAGAATCTTTGGTTTCATGAAGCAAACGAATTCAATTCTTTTCACAATTTCATCCACGAAGTCGCATTAATCAAAACAAGTTTTCACACCAAAATACGTTACCAATCGTTATCATCATAAAAAGAAATATTGTGACCGCCATTTACGACGCTGGAGCCAACATTAAGTGCACTGAATGATAAGCTGAACGCAAGTTTGCCATAAAAGTGCCCCATTTAATGTGATTGTTGACTATCCAAGTGGCAATCGCTTGCAGGAAATGGACGTTCGACGTCGGAGCGGCCAAAGGGTACAAAAGTGTAGAGGAGACGATTGGTTCAACTACTAACAGTTAGATAATTAAAGCTAGTCAGAAGCGTCTGTTAATAGAAGAGGAGTCTGGAAGGAATTAAAAAGAAGGAATTGTGGCTTACAGACATTAGTCTGTAAGCCACAATTCCTTCTTTAGAACATTCAGGGTTAGTATTCAAAGACCTGTCAAAAAAGGTGTGGTACATAACATTATATTGAACAATTTACTGGATGGGACCAACATTGTACCATAATCTGGCTGTGACGTTCCCACTGCTGGGACACAGGCCTCCTTTCGGTGAGAGTGGGCCGTAATCTACTTCAAGGGCCCAGTACGGGTTGGTAGATGTCACGTCTTGGAATTTTCGGTTCTAAGACATAACGGTTTCCTCACGATGTCTTCCATCACCGTTTTCAGAGCCGTGGTGACTGAATTGACACACAGTACGCCTGTCTAGGTTCAAACCTACGACCTACAAATCGTAAGTTGCAGCCGTAACTACAGGGTCACTACTGCGCTGACTAACATCGTGCTCGCGGAAACCCCTACCACACTCTGAAATTTGGCAGGTCTTTGACAAGTAACCTTATATTACTCAAGTCGAGATGAAACGTATGTAGCAACATTGGTAAGTTGTAAAGATATCCTACTTAATAATAGGTCTTTACCTATGAAAATGCCGTTTTGTATGAAAAAAAATAAAACGAATTTTTTCATGTATTTTTGATTTGTATTAATCGAAATAATCACCCATGCAATCAATGCATCTTTGCCAACGCAGTGGCAGTTTATTGATGCCCTTCTTAAAAAATCAGCTGGACTCAGGCAACAAATTCTTCAAAGGCATTTTGTACTGCCTCTCGGGTATTGATTTTTTTTCCCGCCAAGAAGTTATCCAAATTCTGGAAAATGTAGTAGTCTGTAGGCGGAAGGTCTGGTGAGTAGGGCGGATGACGGAGAGCTTCCAACCCCGGTTCTTGCAACTTGGAGACCGTCTGCTGTGCAGTATGAGGTCGCGCGTTGTCGTGCAGGAGCAACGGAGACGAGCGATTGACCAATGCTGATTGGAGATGTGCCAGCTTCTTCATCATTGAGTTCAGTTCTTCACAGTACACATCTGCAGTTATGCTCACCCTGTTTGGTAAGAAGCTCTGATGAATCACACCGGCGCTAGACCACCAAACAGTGACCATCACTTTTCTAGGGGTAAGTTTTCGTTTAGGGCATTGTTTAGGTGCTTAACCAGGATCCAACCAACTTGCTGAGCGCTTGCGGTTATCAAACAGAATCCATTTTTCATCGCAGGTAACAATGCGGTTCAAAATTCCTTCATTTGTGTGTCTGTTGAGCAGTGCAAGGCACGTCTCGACGCGCACTTCGCGCTGGCGATCATTGAGTTCGTGGGGCACCCATTTGTCAAGCTTTTTTATACCTTGCCAATTTGACGCAAATGGACCAATATTGTTTTGACGCTACCGTCGAAAGCTGCTGCTAATTCAGCCGTAGATTGTGTATCATCAGCTTCCACAATCGCCTTTAATTCGACATTGTCGACCAAAGTCTTCGGACGACCGCGAGGTTCATTTTTCAGGTCGAAATTTCCAGAAAGGAAGCGAGCAAACCAATAACAGGTGGTGCGTTGGTTTGTAGTGTTAGCTCCGTAAACGTCGTTGATGTTGCGTGCCGCTAGTGCCGCGTTGCTGCCACGACGGTACTCATATTCCATAATTACTCGAATTTTTAACGTATCCATGATGACGAAAAAGATTGAAATGCGATGAAAATGTAACACTAATCAATAAACAAATGACTACTTTTGGAAAAAGAATTCCATGTTTTTAAAATAATAGTAGATTGTATCATAAGGGAGCAAAATAATATTTTTACGGCGAGGGCGCTTTTTTGAATCCAGAGCGAAGTGAGGGATTCTAGAGTAGAATCCCGAGCATAGCGAGGGATTCTTTAGTAGAATCCTGAACGTAGCGAGGGATTCAAAGTACGTCGCCCGAGCCAAAAATATATTTTGCGCCCGAGTGATACACTCTACTTTTCATCACCCACTATGAGAAAATAAAAGGCGCCTCATATTTTATTGTAATATTAATATTTAATGAAACAGAGTAACAACTAAATTGAAATTAAGTAGTATCTAATAATAAAACAACTAAAAACTTATATTTACATTTGAGACATTTTCACAATTTTGAAAATTAATTGTTACAGTTTTATTAGGAATAGAGATTGTTGTAGATTTAATTTTATTCTGCGTGTTTGAAATAATGTCAGAATCTGGCTCATTTTGAGGAAAATGTGACGGTGAATCTCTTTGTTTGGATGTAGATGGGCGCGGCGACAGTGGCATGGATGGATTAACTGAAGGTTGCAATTTAATGTTTTCCACGATGCGTTCACATGTTTTCGCCTTGTTCTCAATGGAATCTTCTATATATCCCTCTGCTACAGCACTCGACTTCCATCCTCCATGTCGCTTGAGAACAGTTAAGTCCGCTCCAGAATCTGCCAACAGGGTAGCAGAAGTGCGACGAAAACAATGTCCTGTATATAGCTTGATATCTGGTAACTTCAAATAAGTAGCGATTTCTTGTGGCATGTAAGAAATTTTATTTTTTCCCATAACTTGTTTGAAGCACTTGCCATTTTGATAACGGATGAAAAACCGATTGGTCTTTATATCAGCAGGACGCAGGTCCAGGTATTTCTGTACAATAGTTTTGTATTCTCCTCGGATTACGAAGGATCGGTCAGTTTTTGTTTTTGTGTCTGTCAGCTTTACTAACAGTAAATTATCCGAGTGATTTTCGACATCATCAACAGTTATTTTTAAAAGTTCATTGCCACGACAAGCTCCATGTACTCCGAAAATTAAAGCCACCTGTAACAAAACCGAATGTGAATAAGACAAGTACCTATCTATCGAAGTACAGGTTACAATAAAATGCGCATTTTAAAACACTGGTTATACTTTACTAATCCACCATATATACATACATAGTTACTTACTTTTACGGCAAGAAAGATGTTGTCGGGTGCCTCATTAAGGAAAGTCTCCACGTTTTCGACTGAGAACACTTTGGATTTTTTAGGTTTAAATCCATCAGACATCCTCTTCAGATACGCTATTAATTTCGAATATGTGTCCAGTTTTACGTCGTTATTAGAACTGACTGTTGATTTTAGCATTGAGTAGGTACTCCAAAGTGTGGAAGGTTGTTTAGTTTTGGCTAAGTACTGGAAGTAGGCCAAAAACACAGATTCTGAAAAATTCTTGGCGCCTCTTGAATTTCTCCATTCAATAAAATTACCATAAGCTTTCATATATTTCTCCTGGGATTTTGCAGGTAGTAGATTATCCATCACATTTCTTGCGTCAGTTCTAATACTATCAGGAGTTAATTCTATACTTTCACTGTCACTTGAAGAACTCATTTTTCAAAACAAAATCATGAATTTCTATCAATCCGTGAAAATTGACGAAAACGCGGGCTATAGTTCGCGCGTTTTTAATTTTATTTCTTTTTTTTTTGTATTCAGCCGGCGCGCGGCGCTACTATGGGCCGTCGCACCAGCCAGTCTTTATTCAAACAATATTTGCGTTCGATTTCTTGGGCGCTGAACACAAGATGTTCCAAATTCAAAAAGTGCGCGGCAAAGATAATTGCGGCGCACTTATAAAGAGGATTAAAAACTCATTACTGCCCGCTAAAAGTTTCTTATAGAAAACACCACCTTTGGGTGCACTTAAAGGCGAACCAAGTCGTCTTTTTCGAATAGATGGGATGAAAAATTAATTTAGTAGCGCCGCCCATAGTAGCGCCGCGCGCCGGCTGAATACAAAAAAAAAGAAATAAAATTAAAAACGCGCGAACTATAGCCCGCGTTTTCGTCAATTTTCACGGATTGATAGAAATTCATGATTTTGTTTTGAAAAATGAGTTCTTCAAGTGACAGTGAAAGTATAGAATTAACTCCTGATAGTATTAGAACTGACGCAAGAAATGTGATGGATAATCTACTACCTGCAAAATCCCAGGAGAAATATATGAAAGCTAATGGTAATTTTATTGAATGGAGAAATTCAAGAGGCGCCAAGAATTTTTCAGAATCTGTGTTTTTGGCCTACTTCCAGTACTTAGCCAAAACTAAACAACCTTCCACACTTTGGAGTACCTACTCAATGCTAAAATCAACAGTCAGTTCTAATAACGACGTAAAACTGGACACATATTCGAAATTAATAGCGTATCTGAAGAGGATGTCTGATGGATTTAAACCTAAAAAATCCAAAGTGTTCTCAGTCAAAAACGTGGAGACTTTCCTTAATGAGGCACCCGACAACATCTTTCTTGCCGTAAAAGTAAGTAACTATGTATGTATATATGGTGGATTAGTAAAGTATAACCAGTGTTTTAAAATGCGCATTTTATTGTAACCTGCCCCCCTAGCCAAGTTACAAACGTTTCGTGTCGAATTCCGTTCTCCAATCGGTAACGCCTCGGTGTCAGCAATTGTAGAAAACGATAAGTTGGTAGCCATGTTGACGCGGCTGAGTCGGCCGCTCGTTCTACAATGTCTTTAGAAAAACGACACAATATAACAAAGGATTTAGCGTTGAACATTGTAGAAACAATAAAAATCATTCTATAATTTTAAACGATGTGAATTTGGCTACGAATTTTCTATTCCTTTGTTCTAACCACGTGACTTAACGTCGAACGACTAGCGTTAACGATTGTAGATTATCAAATTGGCTAGGGGTGCTGTACTTCGATAGATAGGTACTTGTCTTATTCACATTCGGTTTTGTTACAGGTGGCTTTAATTTTCGGAGTACATGGAGCTTGTCGTGGCAATGAACTTTTAAAAATAACTGTTGATGATGTCGAAAATCACTCGGATAATTTACTGTTAGTAAAGCTGACAGACACAAAAACAAAAACTGACCGATCCTTCGTAATCCGAGGAGAATACAAAACTATTGTACAGAAATACCTGGACCTGCGTCCTGCTGATATAAAGACCAATCGGTTTTTCATCCGTTATCAAAATGGCAAGTGCTTCAAACAAGTTATGGGAAAAAATAAAATTTCTTACATGCCACAAGAAATCGCTACTTATTTGAAGTTACCAGATATCAAGCTATATACAGGACATTGTTTTCGTCGCACTTCTGCTACCCTGTTGGCACATTCTGGAGCGGACTTAACTGTTCTCAAGCGACATGGAGGATGGAAGTCGAGTGCTGTAGCAGAGGGATATATAGAAGATTCCATTGAGAACAAGGCGAAAACATGTGAACGCATCGTGGAAAACATTAAATTGCAACCTTCAGTTAATCCATCCATGCCACTGTCGCCGCGCCCATCTACATCCAAACAAAGAGATTCACCGTCACATTTTCCTCAAAATGAGCCAGATTCTGACATTATTTCAAACACGCAGAATAAAATTAAATCTACAACAATCTCTATTCCTAATAAAACTGTAACAATTAATTTTCAAAATTGTGAAAATGTCTCAAATGTAAATATAAGTTTTTAGTTGTTTTATTATTAGATACTACTTAATTTCAATTTAGTTGTTACTCTGTTTCATTAAATATTAATATTACAATAAAATATGAGGCGCCTTTTATTTTCTCATAGTGGGTGATGAAAAGTAGAGTGTATCACTCGGGCGCAAAATATATTTTTGGCTCGGGCGACGTACTTTGAATCCCTCGCTACGTTCAGGATTCTACTAAAGAATCCCTCGCTACGCTCGGGATTCTACTCTAGAATCCCTCACTTCGCTCTGGATTCAAAAAAGCGCCCTCGCCGTAAAAATATTATTTTGCTCCCTTATGATACAATCTACTATTGAAATTAGAATTTTATTAGACAAACAAAAATTATTTTGATTTGAAATGGCCGGTACTGCAGCACGGCAATTTCATAGGTAAAGACCTAATATTATAAACGCGAAAGTTTGTATGTATGGATGTATGGATGTTTGTTCCTCTTTCACGCAAAAACTACTGACCCGATTTAGATGAAATTTGGCACACAGATAGTTTATACCTTGGAATAACACATATGGTACTTTTTATCCCGGTAGTATGTTCCCGCGGGATAATTTCCGACCTCCACGCGGGCGAAGCCGCTTGCAAAAGCTAGTTAGAAATACGATAAAAATAAAAACATTCCCAAACAAAGTATCGCTCTGCCTAGCCTTTTCCCAATTATGTTGGGGTCGGCTTTCACTCTAACTGGTTGCAGCTAAAACCAATATTTTACACACTGCGACTGCCTATGTGACCTTCACAACTTAGTAGCTGGGTAACACGATACCCCGTGATAAGATTCGTTGTCAGACTTTTGAACTTCTAAAGACCTAACGACTGTTTAAGATACACAACTGACAACCGGGACCAAGCAACGCGTTAACGTGCGTTCTGAGACACGACGTAGTTTTGGTATGAAAATATGATCACCTATCCACGGACCAACCGCGGCAAGCGTAGCTTAACCTGCTCGATCGACCAGTTAGCTTTTTATTACTTACTCAGAAGCCTCTCGATCATAATCAGAATAATTTCAATCAAAACTTTCAATCGCATAAAGGTGCAAATAGTGCTAAAGAAAAAAAACCGACCAAGTGCGAGTCGGACTCGCGCACCGAGGGTTCCGTACAAATCTGTAGGTATTCTCGGTTTAAAAATATATTTTTTTTTAATTTTTATATTTCAGTTGATTGAATGTAAGGTAAATAGCGGTTTACGATTTATGACGTTTTAAAAAAAAACTACTCACTCGATCTCGTTCAAACCAATTTTCGTTGGTAGTTTACATGGTAATGTACATCATATATTTTTTTTAGTTTTATCATTCTCTTATTTTAGAAGTTACGGGGGGGGACACACATTTTACAACTTTGGAAGTGTCTCTCGCGCAAACTATTCAGTTTAGAAAAAAATGATAATAGAAACCTCATTACCATTTTCGAAGACCTATTCATAGATACCCCACACGTATGGGTTTGATGAAAAAAAAACATTTTTGAGTTTCAGTTCTATGTATGGGGAACCCCAAAATTTATTGTTTTTTTTTTCTATTTTAGTGTGAAAATCTTAATGCGGTTCACAGAATACATCTACTTACCAAGTTTCAACAGCATAGCTCTTATAGTTTCGGAAAAAAGTGGCTGTGACATACGAACGGACAGACAGACAGACAGACAGACAGACAGACAGACAGACAGACAGACATACATGACGAATCTATAAGGGTTCCGTTTTTTGCCATTTGGCAACGGAACCCTAAAAAGGAGAAGCATCAATATTATCAACAGCAAAATGGGCTACATTTTAATTTACGGGCGAATAGTGTAAAAGCGTTCGTTATTTCCTCTGGGATACGCAGACGGATATTTAAATTAGTCAGCGAGAAGTTAGCAATGTACACAGCTAAATACGATACTCCATTTTATGTAAAATATTTTCTTCTTTCGTAAATATTATACTGAAGTTTCATAATACTTGTGGTTTGGAGCAAGCGCGCTTTCGGGGATTAGACCCGTGGCAGTACCTAATGTCTGTGCGATACTGACAAGATGAAATTGCTTTTCGAATCTATGATATTTTATTTGGTATATTTTGATGTATCTAAAAGTCCTGTTTCTGTGTTACTATAAAATCGTATTATCGGTGAACTTTAAAGAATAATCTGCTTTCCGTAGTTCAAAAGGATCACCTAGATCCTGCTTAGGCAAAAACAGCTAATGAATTACCTATATAGGCTCGGAAATTAAATTACAGAACGAATGATTTCAGCACATTTAAAGATATTAGAAGCTACGAAACTTCGTGTGCTAGCGTACGCCTCAAGGGATTTAAACGAAAATCTCATTAGTTCTGAACTAAAACAGTAACTCTCAAATATTGCGGTGAGTAACACGTAATGTACTGACGGGCACGAAATCTAATATAATACAAGTTCCAAATACAAAGTTTCTTCTACAAATCAAGTTAACAGAAGGTACTTTATCATCTTGAATTGATCAATACGCTGTTTAACTTTTATGTAGCCGGAATATTGCGTGTTTCTATATTCAACGATGCTGGGTACCTGATCAATCATCTACTGCTACGTTCTCACTGTCGCTGTAGCTACGTCGTAGCACTTCGTAGCTATTGCGCTACGAATAGTGAAAACATTTCAAACTTAGCTGCTACGTTTGCGAATGATTCCGAAAGTCACGAACAACATGGAATATTAAGAAGAATTTTGTAACTTTATTTGCATTACTTAATTATTCAAAAATTGAGAATTCTAAATCAGATTAAATTTTAATTGTTCACAAAATTTAACTCAAAATTGGATTGCATTAATATAAAAAATATGGAAGCCCTTTCACGTGCAAGATTTACTGCAAGTTACTTGAAAAAAAAAAATGTAGTGAAGTCGACCAATGTTCAAACATTTCTTTGTAACACGTTGAAAAACCGGAAAATGAAATGCAGAATCGTAAATTTCGCAGGCCGTGAAAGTCTAGAACAACAAACAATGTGGTCTGATTGAAAGTTACTCTCCGATTTTGTTCACATTGTATGTTCAGTAAACACGAACCTTCAAACAAGTGAAACGTGGTACACGTAAAGCTTCAAGCGTACAATATGCGTCACGTACAGCGCTTTGCTGCATTTTGATAAGCGAATTTAAGCGATAACCTTCGCTAGGGATAAAACTACACATCTACTGTATCGTTGTACCCACACATCCCAAATGTGTGGGTACAATGATACAGTAGATGTGATTTGCAGCGATTTGAATTTCAACATGTTTTTATAATTTATCCAGTATTTTCACAAGGAACGGACGTACATGTGTATTCAAAACCAGCTTCCCAAGTGACTTGAAGAAACTTTGTTAATTTAGAAAACTTTAAGTTAAGAAGGAAGAGTTTAATTTGAATTGAAGTTAGTTTTGTGTAAGAACGTGACCAACGCGTTGAGGAAACATGCAAATAACAAGATGAGGTTCAAAAGTTACGTAAAATGTTACGGTTATGTTGAAAAGGGGGTTTACCTACGTGAGTCTGAGTGATTAAGTATGAAAGTTAATTTGTTAAACTTCGATTTAGAAATACTGGTTACACATGCATCGAAAATAAGTCCAAACTGAATATAAGTCGATTCTTACCAGCAAGGAAAAGAATACACCGCTCAAATGTTGGCATTATGCAAAGTGTCTTCACAAAATCTATATCAGATGCAACAAGATTACTTTTCAATTTTGCCAAGCTATCCAGTTCCCAGAAAATGTTGCTGAGGTTCAAATTAAAAAATAGACAAGACACATTACTAAGAGTAAAGATAGGTACTACAGAATAGACACGTTTAAGAAGCGAAAAGAAAATAGGAATCATAAAGGAATATAATCCCTTTCAATTCTTCAAAGCAAACCGAACAATGGAAACAAATAAACACTATCTGAAAGCCCCGGATGCGCATTATCGCTGCGATGCAAAAAGAAAAACACTAATCCCAAAGGAGACCCAAGTTGTTTGAGAAGGGTCCCCCATTACTGCATCTCGTGATCTTGCTTACATCTTCTTCAGCCGTATATTTACTGCTAACGGGCTCGTATTGGACCTAAATGTCGTTACAGCCGGTCCCTATGTCAGAAACGTCCATAATATCAAAATATGTCACGTCAACTACTCAGATTTTGTCTTGGGAATACAGATAATGTTGTTACTTGTTGATACTATGTAGTATAAGATATCAATATTATACAACCACAAAATGGAAACTTACAGAGGCGAGGAAAACGGTATTTCACACTAAAATATATTTTCACTTTTACATTTCGACGTTCACTGTGCCAAATCATACCTAACGAACAAAACACCTCGGCTTTTTAAGCAGTCCTCGAAAGATCATTTCCTTCATGTACTTCAAAGGAATTGCTCTGAATCGCGATTTAAAGCGCGCGATATCCTTGAACGCCATATGAGCTGCTACAAGGTTGGCAATATATTAGATCTCTCTCTAATATACGAACGATATTTATAAGTAAGAGCAGTTACTAGCATATGTTGCAGCATGATATCTTATTTTACTCCATTGGAAAATTCAATATTGATCGCGTGTTTTAAGCAAATATACAGAAGCGCTGATAGAGAAAACGGAACGTAAAGAGCAAATCTATACTATATAATATTATAAAGCTGAAGAGTTTGTTTGTTTGTTTGTTTGATTGAACGCGCTGATCTCAGGAACTACTGGTTCGAATTGAAACATTCTTTTTGTGTTGGGTAGCCTATTGATCGAGGGAGGCTATAGGCTATATAACATCACGCTACAACTAAGAGGAGCGGAGCAGTAATGAAAAATGTTGCAAAAATGGGGAAAATTTATTCCTTTTGAGAGTTTCCGTTGCGTGCGCTGCGTAAACGCTTAAAGTAACTCAAAAATCATGTATGACGTAATTGTTCCTTTGAAAAAGTTCTAAAAAAAAGTCCGCGAGAGCATATGTCTATCTTTTAAGGTTGACTCCTATAACTCAAAAGGAGCGAGCAGCAACACTAGCAGGCAAATCGATGCGACGGGAATGCTACGGTCTTTTATAGGTAATTTAGCTTTCAACAGCTTTTACATAACAGGGTGTTCCATCTTTTTATAGAGGGAAAAAAACTATTCACGACGTCGTTTCTTTTCCCGCAAAAACGTGCAAAAAGCCGTCCATTGTCAAGTATGAAGGTCGCCTTGACAGGTGTCACCGCTATCGGCCTTCGATCACTTTTTATTAATGTTGGGACACTGACCAAAATGTCAGGATTTTTCTACGCCTATTACGGAATAATATATGGGCTATATAATATATATGTGTGCGTAGTTTTAGAGGTTCGCTGATGGAAATGGATCGTTTCCCCAACCCAGTGCATTAGCTTTTAATTTAAAAATATTGTTGCTATAAGCAACAGCAATTGGCGTCTTGAGGATAAACTCATAATTTTCAAGTTTAGATTTGTTAAAGCAGTGTGAAAGCGATTGGTCCCGAGTGGTACTGTAACTGCTAGAGAAAGCAATTACATAGCGAGACCATAGTGTCTAGTAGCTATCTAAACTTTAGATTTTGCTATTAAATGTATAGTAATGTTTTCCTATTTCTACTTTGCTCTGAACCAAAGTTCAGTTTCTTTCCATTCAGAAAGAAACATGGATTATAAAAGAAAGTAAGGAAATGTTTATTTCTGCTGAAATCCCTTACAGCAGTCTAACAATGCGTTTCTTTCATCAAAAGAAACAAGGAAAATAAACACGTCCGCTCGTCAATCGCTTATTTTACCATCGAAAATATCAAAGAATTCATCCTTTAGAATTTCAAATTCAACAGTATCAAATATAATCACGATCCCTGAACCGTTAAGGCTCGAAGATAATGATACCGTACATTTCGAATTACCCACAATTCTCGTTAGTCTACCGCAAGGGGTAATTGTTAGAGACCCACATACGTGCGAGGGTGTAATGTGACCATTAATCATACCTAGGAAGAGATGGATAGGTTAACAAGGAAGGAAGAACTTTTAATTATAATTTCATACCGTAATTATGTGGAAGTGATTAATTTTTACCTGGCACTTGCGAGGGATTTTTGGGTTCTGTTTGTGCAGGAGGGTTGATACGGTTTCAAGACAGAAGAAACTTAAAGTATAATCATTATACATAGGTTAAAAATAAGATGTTTACACGTCCAAAAGTAATTATGTTTTAAAACTAGATAACCCTCGACGTTTCCTATCTGACTCAGCCTCTGGTCAGATAGTACGTTTTCATCATTCCGAAATACTGCATGCTTACCTTTAGTCCAAAGCACGAATTTGTACAAACAATATACTTTTGGTTGTATCATTTCCAGCATACTTCAAGGGCACCATTGTTTCTTTATTACATTTCACCCCACTCTTACTCCGTCACACAATAGCCAGTGAAGCTTCATTCTAATAGAAATGTTCCTTAACTATCCGTAGAATATTAGAAACTTTAACCAATCCGCCATGAAACTGTTGCATTCAGATATTCCTTCTAATTTGATGTTCTCACTTCGGTTCGAGACTCCCAATTTGCGGTACAATTTCGTCGTATAACAACCGACACTTCAGATTGAGCGGTTCGGTACCATACTGTCAGTTATTGCTTTTTGGATGCTATTTGGAGTGGGCTGGTAATTTTGTCCGTATCGGCAATGCCTGACATTCATGTTCTACTTTGGTAATGAAGTCGTAAGGAGGAAACCTGTAAGCACGTATATATTTAGATGCCTTCAGATAGACAAAGGCTAAAGGTTTGTAAAATGCTAGGGCAGAAAAGTGAAGATGCTAGTGAAAACAGGTTAACGTTTGCCAATAACATAGCTTTAATAAAAAATAATAAGGCGAAAAACAAAAATTACAGCGAAAGATACAAAACAGACGCATAAGACAAAATTCTTAAAGACTCGAATACATTTTCATCTATCTTAGTCAGCAAACCAGCAGTGAAACATACAATCTCTGTACATCAGCAAAAAGCGTAACATTTGGAAAAAGGCTTTACTTATTTGCACAGCCCGGGAGCTCTGTGCCGTGATATAATTTGTCATGCACCTTGACCCAGTTTCCCTCGGCCAGAGAATAAAAAGGACGGAATAATTCATTGAGTCCCCCTTCACCTGTTTGCGTTGAGATTTTAGAATTAGGCGAATTGAATTGAAAGTTAGATTGAGAATCGTATCGTAATACGTTCATTTCAGGTAGAGATAGCTGCGTTATGAGCTCATTGCCGTATAAAATCATCTCTCTTGAAGAGATTTCGTTAATATTACTCTGAAAGGACGGGCTTTTATGATGAAGCTGGTAAGGGAGAAGCTTAACTGGTGTGATGATTGCGCTAGGGTCGATTTGAAGCGAAATGGTTGAAAGCAGCTAAAGTAGGGGCGTATATTAATAGCGTACCACGGCACCGTTAACCAAGAATCAATTTGGTGTAGCATCGATTAGAATGGTCAAGTTGCAGTGAGTTTAACTACTCCTTAAATGAATATTGCCAGTGTATGGTTACACTGACAATATTCGAACATATTATGACGATAGACATCAACACACTGATTAGAATTTGGATAAAAATAGTGCAGGACACAACGGCAAAGCGTTTATATTCATTTAGTCTATCGGCGAACATAATGCTCAAATAGTTGAAACAATGCCTAACATCGTACTTGTGTGCATGTTCTAGTTTCCAATTACAGCGTAAATTGCATATATTCTGTATATATGCGTACGTACATATACAAAAAATTAATCTCTGAATGTCCCGTAATTAGGTACTTGTTTTTTTCTAATTTTAAGAAAAAGATATTATATTCAAAGTATCTGTCAACCAAGACACAACAGACAAACATTTGTTCAAGCAACATGAAAGAATAGAATAGAATAGAATATATTTATTGTAAAAACATGAGTATACACAAAGCAGTTGTCAGTTTACTCCTGCTTGTTTTAAAAGAGAAAACAATTGTGCATTTCCTTTAAAATTGTTAGTACAAAATCAGTTGTGGCGCAAGAACCCAGCACCGTGCCATGTCGAGCACTCGTGGGTTAGTGAAAATGTGCAATATGCGGGCAGTTTAAAGCGTTTGCTATTTTGTAAAATGTTTTTCTTTTTGTTTCGGAGGAAAACGAACTAAGCCTATAATGTTGAACTGCAATTTTTGACATTAAATCTTTTCTGAATCTTGCTTTTACTTATTTCAGCTTTGGAATATCAAAGATAAATATAGAAAGCATTATTCGGATTCAAATCTAAACTAATTTTCCAATGTAAGGGTGTTTTTTCCTCTTCCAAATAATGACTAATAGAATAATTTATGTTCAAAGATGAAATGTATTCAATTTGTTTCGTTCTTCATTTACATAGCAAACCCATTTGCCAAAGCTGAATATTACATCGCTCTGAATAAACCAACAGGTTTCCATTAAAAACGTGTTGACTGTTCGATGTCCGAGTATTTATCTTTGTGGCTAGTGCGAGCCGAGATTTGTAAATTTTTCGATACAAAAAACTTTTTTACAAAAAAAAACAACCGACTTCCTAAAATATTCCTAAATAACTTTAATTTCGGAAGTCGGTGTCTTAGGATTTTTATTTAAGGTTTTTGCCACCGACTTCCGAAATTAAAGTTATTTAGGAATATTTTAGGAAGTCGGTTGTTTTTTTTTGTAAAAAAGTTTTTATTTTTAAATTTTTAGTTATAGTATCTATCCCGCACTAATTTCAAACAAACAATGGATATTTATGCGATAGCAGAAATCGCGGTTGATTTGCTGTCATTTTTTAAAGAGTTCTGATGTCTGTCTCCGGAAGTCATCATCAGATTTATGTGAAAGTTATATGGGACCATTTCGAAATAAACCCCTTTCGAAGAAAAAAAGAATTTTGCAAATCCGTTTATATATGACGGAGTTATGGCCGAACATACATAAAAAAAAAAAAAAAAAATATAAACATCCGAATTGATAACCTCCTCCTTTTTGAAGTCGGTTAAAAATACCGAATGCAGTGGGACTAGAATTGGGTCACGAGGACAGTAGTAGCAAACAAAAAACCAAAAAAATGTTAGTCGTTCTTTGAATTTTATACACTTCTATTGTTCTTTATTATTTGTTCTGTATATTTACTAGTCGCATTGTTTCAGTTCTTTTTGCTACTGCCATTGGTAATCCTCTTAACATTTGGGGGCACTTTCAATGGAAACCGGCTGTCAATATGGACAATAGCATCCGGACGATAACGAAATGCAAAAGTTTTGTTGTCGCTGGAATAAGTTCAGGTAGTTCTTCTATTCGTTTGCCAAAACCTCATTCGAAGTCTGTACCTTACAATGTATACATATAGTAAAATAAGCGAAGACTTCGGACGTCGTCTAGCGCGAAACTTTTCGAATCAGTTCAAACAGTTTAAGTTGGCGCTAGTTCAGGATAGATTTCAATTTAAAGACCTGCATTACTTAGTAGTTGGGAGTTGTGGATCATGCACCATGTGCAGACGGTCGAACTGCAGATTAACCGATTACGCCCAGACTAATGCAGTTTACTGCAGTTTGGATATCAGTCCGTGTTATTGAATTAAGTGTTTGGGAACTATGCAGTTGTATACTTACAATATTAATCTTTTGAGAAACATTCAACTGAAACTGATGATTTGTATATTATTCGCAAATGCCTACTGTAAGACGGAGAGCATGTTTAGAACATCAACCAAGCTAATTTACATTTACCTGAACAAAAATAAACACACCAAGTTGAAAGTGCAAATATTTACCGATGCTGCGGTAGCACTGAAAGGTAACATGGCTGTTGACTTTGAGATAAGAGAGTGAAGTAGCGGTTGAAATAGAAATAGTTTGAAGGATCCTTGAATCCGATGTCTGCAATATTTTATTCGGCATTGCAGGTTAGCTACAAGGTTTTCTGGCAGAACTTGGAGCAAGTCCAAATCATCGAAAACGTAACACATTTTTGTGTAATCTATTTACCCACGTACCTATCCTATTTTTTGGCTCCATACGTTTTGGCCTAAAAATTATGAGTGAAACCTTCATTAACCTTATTAATTTTACGAGAGCGTTTCATGAATGTAGTTCATCCGCTCTGTAATTATGAACTTCATAAAATCGCGGGCGCGCAATTATTAAACTACTCGTTTTAGGGCCTATAAAATTAGATTGACGAGGTGAAAATCGTCGGTAAAGATGTAATAATGTTCAAACTTTGTTGATAATGGTGGAAAATGTTTGGTGCGGGTTTTCGAGGTGAGATTTTACGTCACCTGCTCAATCTCTTAAAAAATGTCCAACACCAACAACGGAGCTTAGTGACCATAAAAAGTCATAACACAAAGGAACGAGTGTCGGAACAGGGAAGGGACAGGGGAACATTTTGACACCCCCAGAGCGACGGTCATTAATCAACTCTCACTCAGTTATTACTCACTGGGGGATTCTTCAAATACTTTGCTGATTTCTCTTCGGTTTGAACACGAAATTTCAATATCTGAATATGAAGTATTTCTTCAATAAGGCCAGGTGGAGCTTTCGTTGTTTCATGAGATTTAAAATCGAGACTCAATATTGTCGTATGTATTTTATGGTTAACACGATTTTGCTTTATATTAAAGAACTGAAACGCGAGGGAGCATGAGTGGATTTTATTACAAAGAGGAAATGTGCTTTTTCCATAAACATGTTATGTTGGTAATACAGCGGAATTATTAATTCTAAAGTATTGTTACGGGGTTGGCAAGGGTCTAAATGGCCCTATAAATTCTATATACAATGATGTCATTTGGCACGACGCTGCTACTGTTACTCAAGGCCGAGGTTCTAATAAGAAGCAACGATTACTGGACTACTAAGACGCTGATTAGGGATAAGAGTTCGAGAGACTAACCAGTGAGATATTTGCGGTGACCCAAATCATGCCTATAGCAATTGTCTTTCCTTACCTAGCGAGGTAAGGAAAAACATATCTAGATGATAAATATATTGGATTACCTACAAACAAGCTATTTGATCCCAATATCTTAAATAATTTAATTTACTCTCATACATGTCATATCGTAAAAATCGAATTATGAACTTCAAAACGCCATTACAATAATATCAAGTAGGTATAAGATTTTTTCTCTAGCAAACTAATGTTATAAAACATTTTATACCAAAATGGTACTGGGCAAATGACGAAGAATATAATTAAACAGTTAATATCACCAAGGAGTTCCTTCAGTATTTTTGTATTAATGGAACGTATATGCGGGACGCGCTATTTTAATAGCATTGTCAACTATTACTCTTTTAAATTTGATCAATCTAATAAATTCCGAAGTTATACATAGGGATTGATTCGATTAATCAAAGTTAGAGTAGATGAAGTAGTGTTGAAGATGCACATAAATAGGTATTAAAATAGTCTTATTTTAAATACCCCTAGTCTGCAACAGTTTCATAAATTAATATTAATACATAATTTGACTGAAATATTATCTAAACAAAAACCTTGATGTACCGTAATATGTTAATAAAATACTGACGCGTTTTCAAATCTCTTATAATTCCCTATCTTTAGAGTTAATTCCCAGAGAATCACTAATTAACTATCTAGCATTATCAAGCAATCCCTCTGGATTGACCTCTTTCAACGAGAGAGTAAATAAAAGGTTCACTAGTAGACAATTTTTTGTTTTTTGCACGAACACGAGTTGAGTGAATGCTGCTTTTGGCGAAAGTCTTTAACCTGACTAACTGAATATTTGCAAATCTATAGTATTATGAACAGGTAAAATGTGTGTGTTTTTAAGCTTTTAATGTAGGGGGAAATCGGATATGTTTACTTTTTAATTTTCATGGCCCTATTCTTGAGGAAGGATATAGGCCATTTAACATCACACTAGGTCGTAACTTAGGAACCGAGAAGTGCTAATTTGTAAAAAAAAAACTAAATTTAGAACGAATACAGAATAGCAACATACAATGGAAATAAACCATTGCTAGTGCAATGTACGCTAAACACTCAAGAGACGTATAAGAGAATTTCACTAATTTATGTAATAAAGTAAGGGAACGCATTGCAGCAGTGAAATATCGAAATAATTCATTCTTCTTTACTGGATTTTTAGTATTTTAGAAACCTGAGGCGATTTTCATTTTACGCATAAGAATAAGAAATACAGCGATCATAAATAATAAACATAATTCATTTCATTCAAATCCCTTTTTCTTGGACTAAAAGAAATACCAAGACCGTACAACCGTAATCGAAACTTTGGAAAACTTTTAATGACGTTAAACTTTGAGTAAGAACAATATGAAACGGAAATAAAAATTAGGTACATTTGGAGAACGTACCTCCGTTCTCCAAATGTACCTAATTTTTATTTCCGTTTCATTTTTTTCCGTTTCGTTTCATTTTTTCTTTCTCACCTTTCTTTCAATGTCAAAAAAGACGTTGTCTATTTGGAAATAATATCTAGGTATATTTTACTGAGTCACCTACCTTATGGAGTAACCATACCTTAATGAATTAACGTCACCTATAACTCCGACTTCACCCACTGCTGATCTCATAATTTTTACTGCTGTAACTAACATCATTATTTAATATTTAGTTGTTCATTTAATTATTTTTGATATTTACGAAAATTGCGTAACCGAAATGATGAAATAACGGAGAATTTTATAAGAATGTTCTTTATTCTTAAGAAATTATCTGACCAAAAATTGGTCTTGTAGACAGAAACTGTAAAGCATTTATCAAATCATTTGCAACAAAAGGATTTCTAATACCATATTGGTATTAGAAATCTTTTCGGGTTTGGAAATTCCGGGTTCGAAAATTACGAGGATATACAAATTGCAGGTTCATCTGGCACCTGCCCATTATTATTTGTTACAATGACGTCGAGAACGTGCCATTTCACAGATTCCATTAAGGACTAAAGCCGGAGAGGCTTTGTTTGCCGCTAGGTTTGTCTAATTAGCGGTATCAAGGAGGCTGGTAGTCTCTTTTGTACAGACGCGGCCTCGGCCGACAAAATAATTCATTTAATTGCTACTTAGACACAAGCCTTTGCCACTGATGGAGATTTTAACGATAGCATTGGCACAAACTTGAGACCGTATTTCCCAAATAAGCCAATTCGAAATTCAAATGGGCAAGATAAAAAGCAAGAGTCTCATTTTGGAATCACGTCTCAAGATTCGAATTTTAGAAGGTGAAATGATAATATTAAGTAAATGTCATACTTGCAGGAAGTAGCTTGCAGCTAGTGAATATAAATGGAATCAGTGAACTGATAATTTGAGCATTGTTTTAGTGTTACGTTGACCACAAAAATCTGAATCCTTATTTAATTTTCATAATTAATCTCTCTATATTGCTTATGTCCGAAACTATTCAGAAAATTCCAAAACATGAACATAAGTTAAATCCCAAAACATGAACATGATTAAAAGCGAAAAAAAAAACGACATTATGACAAGAATTTCGATCTTGACTGCAGTGCTTGCTTCCGAGATTGATTTTCAATCACAATCTTATACGGAAATGGAAAGCAATCTATTGCTGCGTGCTTGCAATCTTCGAGGCATTTCTCGTTATGAGAGCGTCGTATGACATCTTGTTCAGCCAATAGCAGATCGAAATGTGAGGACAAAATATTAAATAACTTTGCACGACTTATTTGAAACAACTTTATGCTTAAAATTTTAATGAATTCATCAACATACGTAAAACTCTATTTAATAAATATATCAAACTTTCATAGGTACTTCTCTGGTAGGTGTTATTGAACAGTCAGTAAAAATGTAGTTCCCTAAATGTATTAAATACGTAGTTAAGTACCTACCTAACTACGTATTTCCTACCTACTTCACAAGGTTCCAATTCCGTAAAGATATACCTACGTACAGAAACGAAGGAGAGAATGTATTGTGCGGAATGCTTGAGTCCCTGAGTATTTGGTAAAGAGGTCACTACGTTCTTCGATAGAGTTACAAGTACAAAGTGCCTGCTACTTATGTTGGAAAGCTTTCTGTTACTGAACTTAAAGTTTTATTGCGTAAGGTTGAAATTTCACGGAGACGATTGGAAGAAGGATTCAGGTATTTTGGGACGAAGTTCTTTAACTTAGCTTGTGGTAGGAGTAAACTAGTAGAAAATTTGAAAAATCGTCACGTAACGTAAAAGTGCTTTGCCTCTTCCATGGGAATTTTATTACACTTATATTTATATAGTAGAAATAAACAGGGACAGAGATAGTTTTCCTTGTTTTCGAGGGTGCTGAAACCAATAGTGAGATCAAAATGAAAATTCAAGATGGCGACTTAACATTTTTCATATTATTCGTCATAGGCGTCGTTTTCGTGGTTTTAGAAGTTACTGAAGCCGATAGTGAGGTGAAAATGAAAATCGATGATGGCAGTTAAAACATTATTCAACAATATTTTTTAGAATCCACACCTCATATTGAATGACATTGCGTAAAAGCGAAAGGAACTTTGTTTCTGACGGGGGTGTTCCGATCACAAGTTTGTTTTTTCACATTTACGTTTTCTATAAGAGGGTTTTGGTTGTGGGCATATATTCCAAAATATTATTGTTAAAAGAGTCACACAGAGCACGAAAACGTTGGCTGTTGTTCCCGTCCATATGGCGTTATTTTTATTAGTTTCCTTCCAATACCACGCGCGTTGGGTGTACGGTTACCGTCATTTGGGATTCGACCGTCGTAGTGCACAACGGTGTTATTAAAGTATTTTATTTGATGTTGCTGATTTTTATGGCGAAATGTATGGAAGTTATGTTGAACATTCCGGAATTAATCATTGGGTACAATTTTATTGTTTGAACAGAGATAATTTAAATAACGTGTGTTTTGAACAGCTGAATAATGCAATAAGCGATACAATGATTCAGTTTATACAATCAATATTTTCAGTAGGTATAATTAACATCCATTTAAAATGAGAGTACAACAAACTTACATAATTTCTGAGGCAGACATTGTGATATTGACAGCTCAACTGAAATTAAATTATTCGAGACCTAGGAAGCAACAATTAACATAGAACAAATTATATTTTGTAAACAACTTTCATTATGTTGAATTCTAAAGAACCGTGAAAATTATGAAGCTCGCTGCTTAAACAAAGGTGCGAAACAATTTAAAAACAAAGTAAACACAAAAAGAGCTGAGAACTGTAAAACAAAGAAAAACAGCCGTCACACAAACGGGGAAAAGACTGCAAAGTTATTAATTAACGTTCGTTTACAAAGCAAGTTAACCGTTCCACTTGTTATAATTCAGTTTGTCTCTATGTTAAACGAGCGATGTCCTTTGTGGATGATGCTGCCGGCCATCTGTTTCAGATCTCTCGTTTAATATTTTGGGAGATATAACGTAGTAAAATATGAGCAATTGCTCGGGACTAATGACGTTTGGCGCGTAGCAGCAGATGGACCGAAAAATCAGCATTTTTTTGTTACGAAAAGCCAGTTTCAAGTTACGATCTTAATTAATATTGCTGTGGTCTTTTTGCTAATGACCTTATACTATGTCATTAAGGTAAAAGCTGATATGATATATATATATATATATAAACTACTATATTCTCGCAGCTTCTCCCATGTAGAGGTCGGAAATTAGAAGCCGAAGACACCTATGTCCCAACCTAGGTCATCATCTACCCATTCGCCTGTATCTAACTTCGTTCAACCGTATTTCCGTGATTGAGTAACAAATATCAAAAATTTCACATTTATAATATTGGCAGGATAATCGATATTTTCACAAGTAAGCGATCCCAGAGTTTGCTCCCCAGACGGCTACATTTTCCAATATAAATTCATCGTCGTGAACATAAACCTGGATCGTAAAGCAAGTAGACACAATTTCGACGTTCACCTAACTGTAGCAGTGCGGTTGTTACCTTCGGAGCCGTAACCGTTTAGAGACCAGAATATTGTTAATAGTTGTCAGGTCGTACTAGCAAATTGTGCTAGAGAAATTGGGTCGTTGCAAGTTCGAGGACATAATATATGAACTCGAACTAGAATTTCGATTTAGCAAGCAACGTTTCATGGTATTCTGAATGCAGAACATAATACAATATTTGAGCAAAGCTGGAAATCCAGCTTTGAAAACATGTAGAGGTTAAACATATGGATGATACGGAATATGAAATACAGAATATAGTCGACCTCGTCCCTAACAGCATTATCGATTTTCACAATACCCAGAATATTTAACCATCTTTATGGTTGAAACTTTTCAACTGGCACAAAGGTAAATGAATGGACCTTTTGGCTTGCAAGTTTCATTGTAATTTAGGGTGGTGTAGCATTTACCTACGAGGTCAACTATACAGTATGTTGACATTTTTTGATTCTAGACACTAAAACCTGCTAAGTTGACATCAAAACGATAGCAATGCTTGTATCGCACTGATGTTTAAAGAGGCCAAGCTGAATTATAGATTTTAAACATATACTATATCAATAAACACATGACAGTTATCGATTAGATCACTCAGGTTCGAGGCGATTAACTTTGTGTGAATTTCATCACCACTGCTCTCAAAACGGTATTGAAAAACTTCTTGAGGAAACCGGCATGTCCTAGGATCAAAAATTCGAAGACAAGTGACTTCCATCAACCCGCACTGAGACCGCATGGTTGTAACTATCTACTACCACTAACCGAGATGCCTGTGTCCTAGCAGTAGGTACAATTAAGGCTGATTATGAGGAACGTAACAAAGTAGTCTTATCATTTCTACTGTTTTACGATAGCCAATGTTTAAAATGTATTTCGTAATACAATATAATTTTACGACTAATAAGAGCTGGTGAGAGTAATAAAGAACATAACGGTGTTTGTATGTACGGAAATTAAGGAGCTAATAACGGATATTAAGGGAAAAGTCATTTATATGAAATCCTATGCATATACATGTTAATATTTTATTTGGAACTATCTCGGAACAATTGACGCCATTATATCGGAAACAGATTCGTGGAACTTACAGATTGCTCCGTACTTATGCTCCTTTATAGGTTCTAGTTTAAATGCAAGCCAGTTATAAAGTTATGATCAAAAGCAAAGGAAATTAAACAATTCCTTTAAAGCGAGAACTGCCAAATAAATGCTTTGGAAATTAATTAAACCAGCACATGCTGACGAACTTTGTACTAGGAGCGCATATCCGCATAGTAGTTCACATTTAAGACACGAGTGTTTACAACCGTTTTCGAAATAAATTGTTTCGAACGGCCAGTTTTAGTGCTACATCACTAAATCCTTGAGAACTAGTTTATTCGTTACCGCGAGAGTGGACTTTTCCCTGGCGACCATTCTACTGCAATAGCGGTTGTAAAAGAAACACCTATAATGTTAACTGTTCATAACTTTGAGGAGTCAGAAGTGAATGTGGCGGAAAGAGTTTTCGTACATTATTACGTACACAGCCAACAGCTAGCAGCAATTTCAATTAATCGTGTTTTTAATAAAGACTCACTTTTTAACATGACTTGGAATAACGTTGCCCAATTTGTTAAGATCCATTTTCCAATTTCGCTAACAAAGTCTTAGAATAATATACAGCTAGTATTAACTAGTTGACCGTACAGGCATTGTCCTGTTTCCTTGAACCCAATCGCAGCGCCACCTATCGAGTCCAATTGTGAATCAAAACCATTCAGGGAGTCACTTAAATACACACAAAAGATTTCAACAAAATCAGTCCAGCCGTTTAGGAGTTCAGTGACATAGTGATTAAACAGCTATTATACATAACGACTGGTTATTATATATAATGACTAAATTGTCTAGATAATGTGATAAATTAATCACTTTATCCGAATATTATTCACAATAGCAGGTCAAAGTTAGTCAAAGTAATACATACGGTCCGACTTGCTTCCCCTCCTTCTCTTTCTGTTACCTTAAACTAGAAATCAGTTCAATTTCTGCAAATAAACGTTTATTATAATTTATAATGTTCCTGAATACGAAGTTACCATCCAACAACATGTAAATAAAGAGTTACATCTTGGCGGCCGAGGATTTCAGAATTGCAACTGTACTGGCAAATGCGTTTCTATTAGATGTAAAAGCAAAAAGTCAAGCCTGTTGAGTAACTCAAAATATCTCAAAATGTTCAAATTGGGGGAGCCCTATGTCTAGCAGTGGACGTCTCTCGGCTGAAATGATGATGATGATGAGTCGTTACAGATTTATAAATCAGTACTCATTACTCATACCAAATAAATCTGTTTTTTATTTTATTGTTAATGGGCTTATTTATGGCTTTCAAATTAGTTTTATTTTTATTATTATGTTTTGAACATAATGTTTGGAAACTTATAGTAAACATTATTATTTAAGTATATATTTTTTTTCTAATCTCCACTGTGCCTCTGCTGGGCTAAGAGCTCCCTGCACTCTTTCCGTTTTTCACGAGCCCGCGCGTCCGCCTTCCAGTTTTGATGGAATCTATCCAGCTAGTCCCGCCAACTCCTACGTGGTCTACCGTGACCACACCTCACTGTGTCAGAGAACCAGTTCTATGCTACTTAGGCCCACAGTTTATCCGGCATATCGTGCCAAGTCCCCTTTGAGCTGGGCAGCCTTTTGAGCCATGTCAGCTATTTTTATTTTGGAGAGCAGTATTGTGTTTCGGACTCGAATCGGTTTAACGACCAGTAAAATATGAATGATAATTATTACTATTAAAAATAATAACAATTGTTGCTACTCATAAATAGTTATGCTTAAGGCAAATTGAAATAAAACTTTATAACCTTCACCAATACTTGTTTTATTACTTAATCCAACTCTTCCAAGACATTTTATAAAATATCTAGTTAATGTGATTAATTCTGTGTCAATTATCACTTAGTCTAAATTGAGTAGATATTATACATAATGGCTGGATAGTATGTATAATAACTGGATTTATTACTTTCGCTGTAACATATATATAAAGATTATGTAAGTGCACCATACAAATTACAGATAAAAATGTAGAAATTTAACAGCAGGTAATTCAATGGGCTGTTTGATCAAGCGAACTTTTAAAGAATACCTTTCGATTTGGAGGGTGAAGGAGAGACAATACTGCAGGTAGTCTGTAGTGTAAAATTTACAAACATATACAATACATAAAGCAAATCACTAAAACAATAAACAGGTAACAAAATAACAAATTCAAGCACGATTGAAAAAAGAAAGAACAACTAATCTGCAAGATTACCTCAGTCTAAAGCGCAATATCTTTAATGAAAAGCTCTGCAGCAGCTAAGTGCAAAACGAATTCAAAGCGATTGCAATACCAGCTCACGATATCATAAACATTGCAAACGAGATACTAAGGACAATAAAATTCAGTAGTGTTCACGAAGAAAATACTTGTAAGGCCTGGACGCAACAGTTTTATTTGGAGAGGAGAAAAAACCAGGTCGCGTAAACAATGGAAGCCGCAACAATTCTCTCTCCTTCGGTTGGCTTTCAACATAATTTATTCGACGTTTAACGCTTTGCCTTTACTTAAATTGAATTCGGGTTCGGAATTTGGCCTCGCGAATAATTTGCAATTGTTACCTACGCATTTTTGTTATTGATTGCAATGGTGGGAAGTATTCTGATTACCTCGAGGCCATCACTTGCAGGACCATATTATAAGTTTGATTACCAATCGTAATTAGTCGCACACATGTAATTGGTTATTAATTTTCCCGGTAAAAGTCAAGGCCAATTATTTATATCACTACTCTTATCCAATAGGAAATATTTAAAGAACGAATTAAATCACCGCTGTATGGTACATAGTGATCATCACAAAGGGTTTAAAATACTCAACATGAAAAGCGGCATACAGCGTTGCGCTTGAGCTCTCCATTTAAACGACAATCTGAATTGTCTCAAACAAATTACATTTTAAAGAGCAATGACGTCTACAATGTTTCGGGTTACTTCATAAATTTTAATTTTAAACGCCGAGATAAGGGCCGGCCAAAATTTTAGCTCCGTTGGGGCTTGTTTTGCGTCCAGATAATATGACCATATCTGAATGTCAAATGAACTTTGAAATACAGAGATATTATACTTAATTTAAATTGTAGACCTAATGCTCAGAATATTACACAACATAGCAGCAGTACAATAGTAGAAGCGTTCATTTTATTAATAACTAGCTTTTGCCAGCAGCTTCGCCCGCGTGGAGGTCGGAAATTATCCCGCGGGAACGTACTACCGGGATAAAAAGTAGCCTATGTCCTTTCTCAGGCTCTAAACTATCTGTGTACCAAATTTCATTTAAATCGGTTCAGCAGTTTTAGCAGGAAAGCGAGACAGACTGACAGACAGAGTTAATTTTGTATTTATAATATTAGTGTGGAAGTGTGGCTTAACATCTGTACTTTTTACCTATGTTCTAAAAATAAAAACATTTTCATTTTAATTTAAACATACTCTCAATAGGATATTGTAAATACTCACTGCCAAAGGCTGTAAACTACCAAATAAATGCAGTTAATTGAACGATTTGACAAAACGGTGTCTACAAAGCGTCTTTAGCAAACAAAATTTCGTTTTCATCGTACGTTCCAATTTACGTACTTAATTTTCTTACTGTTAAAGGAAATTTGACGTTTACTGTTACTGAAAAGTTGGACGTAATAGAACCGAGGGCGCTGGACCCGAATTATTAATGAGGACGGCGCGTCTGCACAAGAGTTGCTTATTAAACGTTGCAGCAAGAAACATTAGTTTGTTAAGAGAACATGCGAGAGGGAATTCAATTTTGAATGCGCTTTGCATTTAATAGTACTGCCTTCGATTTAAACTTAGCTATTTCGTTGCATTCGATTCCCTATTAGCCTGGATTATTAGTTTGAGAGTATAAGTTTTCGACGTAACACTGTTAAATTCGGGTGCTGTTTTAGTTAGAGCAGAATTCATTTCTTAAAAACGTCTTCCTCTCAAAGGTTTTTCTACTCAAAGAAAAGTTCCTAAAAGCATGTTTCTGGCTATCCAGATTTCGTAACTTGACAAATCGATACGTCGAACACACACCCTATTTAGCATAACCATTCACTTTGAAATACAGTTATTGTGCGCGTGAGACCCAAAAACTTTTCTACCTTAAGTTAATTTGTTTTTCCCACTTTTACAACTTACTCGGAACTTTTTGGGAGCCTGATTAAGTGGGACAACTTTAACAAATAGCATTACGCAATCGATGGGCTGGATTTAAACGAGTTCTTTTAAATTTATTCCGATTAGGTCATTGCAAGCAGTCTCAATTCGGTGATTTAATTTAGGGGTGACAAAAATATAATATTTTTTTTAGGTACAGTCAAAGGTATTCGATGATAAACACTAAAATATGTATAAATGCTGCATGATCTGCAGTTCTAAAATGAGAATCATACAGATATCGCCTACGGTACTAACAGCGATGTTTGTATTAATTTAAATTATCAAATAGGGAACAAAGCCAAACTCTGTAAACATACATATCCACAAAATTGGTTCGTTGAAAATTACTCCAATTTCGCTGTAATAAGTCCTTTCACAACTGTCAATCTGATCAACTAATAAAAGCCCGAACTATTAGATCCAACCAAAGGTTAAATTGAATAGTAACTCAATTGAAATTTTGTGTTCCGAGAGTAAAAGGGCTTGAACAAACTAAATTCACTGAGTTAATCATTTCGTCCTTCGGATACTGGGCTATCCATGATTAATAGCATCAGTAAAGGCATCTCACAAATTGATTTTTTTACTATTGATTGTGTTAAATAGGTAAGTAATCAAATAAATTAATTGGAGTTCGATCCATGAGTCGAATTATTTATTTGAATTTCATTCAACAATTCTGGGTCGAGTGTTATTGAAACCTTAACGTTTCCATTTGTAAGGAGTTCATAAAATATTATGAAAAGGAATGAAAAGCTTTTTAATTTGCGCACGTTTTTTAGGTCTCTCGTTTTCTTGTCCCTAGGTTTTTTTTTTAATATAAGATAAGTACGAAGTCTATTGAGTACTAGTTTGAATGTTAGCCTTTACAACTTCACCCTAGGTATGCACCGTAAAAGTTTTAGTCTGCGTGGCTTTACCATACAACTTTCCCTTGTTAGAATATATCATCAGGAGGAGGAGGAGTGCCGAGCGGTATATATCGTCAGGATTTAGAGTTCCCATTTTATTGGGATAAACAATATTATTAACAACTACAAACAATATTATGAACAACTACCAAGTTGTATTACAATATTAATTAAATAATAAAAAAGAAACACAATCAAAAGTCATTTATTCAAACTAGGCTGAGAGTCAGTATTTTTTTAACGTCAAAGTTACATAAGACAGTCCCCCCAAAACGCCCGCCCTTCGACACTTCCTAGTGCTATAGCTGGGAAGAAGAAGTGGCGGAACAAACTCCCCAGCAGCACAGCTGTCTGTTAAGTTAGAAGAACTTGAATAAAACGGTTATAAGATAAAGTAGGTAATAACAATACAGTACAACAAACAAACACTTAAGGTTACTGTTCGTATAGAGGCCTAAGCCACCCAAATACAAAGTGTATCTTTCGCTATCAGCTAGTCAATACAGCTATGTGAATATACAGCAGCGCTGTACCAGGTAAACCGACAGTGTCGGGAGCAGGAGCTCTGTGATGAGTCTAATCCGAAGATAGACTGCCTTGCTCACTGAGTGCAAGCTCTTTTATAGGACAATGTCCCGCCATAATATCTATGACAACTCAGTCCAATGCGCGCGGTGTGGAATAAAACTAGTGGTCATGAACTAAAATTCTCAACAACGCCTCGCCTTCACGTGCAAAAACAGTTCTGTATTTTTTATTTTCTTTTTGCTTATATCTTGAAAATGGCGTGTCCTATCGCAAAAATAATGAAATTTTCGGCCCCCTTAGTACACCCCCGGCACATTTAAATCTCAACACGTGGGTAATATTTTTTTTATATTTTTCAAACAAAAGTGAAAAATTCCATATAAGTAAAACACGTTGAGGCTGCCCCCCCAAGCACGCGCCTCCGTCTCTCAAAAAATTCATTCTACGCAATGCACACACAAGTACAACGTTGCGAAACCAAAAGAAAAAAAAAAATACCACGCTGAGTCGATTTTTTTCGTGTCAAAATAATTTTTAAATTTAGAGATTTTTCCTTGCAGAATAGCGTTACAATTCTCATAGCCAAAAGTAAGGAATTTTAGAGATAGTTTAGTTAGTTTAGTTCGTGTACAACAGAATCGGCACCACTGTCGACCGTTTTTACTTTTCCCGTCCTTACACATATTTAAAGGTGCAAACCAAACCAAACACACACTCACTCCCATACGCATACAAACAACACACTTCCACTACATGCATATTTACACACATACAGTCAACTAACACAACTTCACATACAGACATACAAACACGCGGCGGCGACCTCTCGCGTTCGGGCCTGGTGCGAGCCATGGTACGGAGCGAGGGGGAATGGGAAGCCGTCACCTCCTTCTGCGAAGCAGTAATGCTCGCGAAGGAGGAGGCGGGGCGCGTGATGGAGAGGCAGTCTCTGCGCCCTCACGTCCCTTGCCGCCGCAGGAGGAGACGCCCCGGGCGTCGGGAGTCGATAGCGGACTCCCGGCCACCGTAGGCGCGAGCTTGCGGGTGGCGAGCAATGGGTAGCTCGCCGCCCGGTAAGGACCAAGCTCGGGTCGACGGCGCGTAGTGTTCCACGCGTGCCTCAAAGAGATGTCAGCAGCAGTGTAGGGGTCTACTAGGACCGATGCCTGCCGGGGTCGCGTGATTGTTCGAAAGAGATACCGTGACCCTGGCACATGGGCAACTGATGGAACACGGGTGGGTTTTAGTCAGTAAAAGTCTGACACGCCCTCCCGCTCCGCCCAGAGCGGGAGAAGTCATTTGATGATTGCCAATCCAGAAAAAAAAAAAAGACATACAAACACACATAAGGCCTAAAATTGCGTTAAGCGGGCGCCCGCGCGGGTGTACGTTGCGGGGAGGCGGGCCCCGCGCCAGCTCAACGGTGCCCACCTCCGTGCTACGGATAGTAACACGCACGGGCTTGTTCAGTTAATAAGTCTATGAACTAGCGACACTGCGTAAATAAAACGCTTTCGGGGTTAGGATCTACTTCGTGACAATACATTCATGTGCTATTTCATTATGAGTAAAAAAATGTTTTTTTTTCACTTGTTCGAAAAATGTGTCCGCTCAACAACTTTAATAACGTAATGAATGTTGTTGAACTGTCAAAAAAGTACCATTCCTACCTTTAATGGTTACGCAATTATCCCGTAGGTAGGTACTACATAAGTGGGACCAATACTTTTCAAACGAATGAATAAATGTATTCAAAGTATACATTTCATTTTCAACTCGTGCCTCTCCAACTATCTTTGAAGGTTAACATTTACGTAATAACGAGACCACCGAACTTAGACAAACACAAACAAAACTTCGAGGAGAACCACGTAAGTCTCAAAACAAATGAAGACCGACTCATCATGTTAAGACTACTGAGTTCAGACGAAACATGTAACACAACATTACGCCTCTAATCCCCAAAGAGTGAAGCAGTAGAACATATTAGTACACCTAAGTTTGGCCAGTTATATTTATAGGGAAACGCGTCAAAGTGGCAAAAACAACCCCATGATGTAAGTTTTGAAAATATTCGCAGCCGCCGTCATGAATTTTCATTTTGAACTCACTCTTGGCTTCAGCACCCTCAAAAACTAGGAAACTATCTCATTCTTTCTCTGTCTCATTAAAGAACTTCGTTCCAAATCAGATCTTTAGAGCGTAGACTGCCATTTCTTGTATGAGTCTTTTAACGTCTGGTACTGAATGTCTTATTATAACAACTTATGTCCAATTATCAAAACATAGTACCTACCTGTAACAGCCCTACTTTTCCTACTCTTAACTATGTCATTAAACAAATACATAAGATACTTACCCGGAATGTCAATGTGTGTGGGTGTAAAGTCACAAAATAAGCCTGTATAACATAAGAGCCAAGTTTCTAAGTACGGATGACGTGTTACGACGACGTCATGAATAAGATTTGTTGTTTTACTGCTACTGTCATATAAACACAGATAGTCTTTGACATGCGGGATAGTTAAAAGATTATGGGTATAGTAAATATGAAAATTTAAGGATTTTTTTTTTATTATGCGTAAAAATACATTATTTTCAATAAATAACACGTTACACACATACTACTATTCATTACCGTGTATTTAATACACACATAAATAAATAAATAAATATCTTAGGACAACCAACACAAAGTTATCTGATCCTAAACTAGGCAGAGCCTGTACTATGGTAACCAGACAACTGATAAACATACTTATATATATATATCTAAATACATACATATTATAGATAAATTACACCCAGACACAGAACAAATGATTATGCTCATCGCACAAAGATTTGTCCTGCGTGGGAATCGAACCCACGACCTCAGTCGTAGCAGTCAGGGTCACTAACCACTAGACTAACAGGCCAGTCGAAATGCATAGATATTCTTTTGTTTATGGTCCAAATCTGTGGTCCAATCGAGAACATCGTCTTAAATATTTTGTGTCTATAGTCTTACTGAATGTCAAGTATAACCATAGGTAATAAATTAATTTTATAGATATATAACATATTTCATTTTTAAAATCTATGATCAAATCGAGAATATTTGTCTTTAATATTATTTCATCATCATCATCAGCCTATAGCAGTCCACTGCTGGACATAGGCCTCCCCAACTGCACGCCATTCAGCTCGATTTTCGGCAACTCTCATCCAGCTGCTACCAGCCACCCTGCGAAGATCGTCGCTCCACCTAGCCGGAGGGCGTCCTACCTTACGTTTGCCGATTCGCGGTCTCCACTCAAGAACACGTCTAGCCCAACGGTCATCGGTTCGACGGCTAATGTGGCCGGCCCATTGCCACTTCAGCTTGCTAATCCTATGAGCTATGTCGACAACTTTGGTTCTCTGCCGGATCACCTCATTCCGGATTCTGTCCCTCAGAGATACTCCAAGCATAGCTCGTTCCATAGCTCGCTGAGCGACTTTAAATTTGTGGACCAGCCGTACCGTGAGTGTTCACGTTTCGGCTCCGTAGGTCATAACAGGTAGACGCACTGATTGAAGACTTTCGTCTTTAGGCTCTGCGGGATACGCGACGAGAAGACTCGACGAAGCTTCCCAAACGCTGCCCAACCCAGCTGAATTCTTCTGTTGGCCTCCTTCTCAAGGTTGTTCTTACCAAACTGCAGAGTTTGCCCGAGGTAAACGTATTCTCGAACAACCTTGAGGGCACCGCCATTTACCGCAATCGGTCCCGGAGTAGCGTGATCGTTGAACATAACCTGTGTTTTGTCCAAGTTCATCCGGAGACCAATGCGTACAGAAGAATCAACTAGGCCGTCCAGCATCTGCTGCAAGTCCTACAGCGATTCCGCCAATATGACGATGTCGTCTGCAAATCTCAAGTGTGAGATGTACTCGCCGTTGATGTTTATTCCGCGTCCACTCCAGTTTAGCGTCTTGAACACATCTTGCAGTGCGTTAATGAACAATTTTGGGGAGATTACGTCCCCTTGTCTCGCAGGGGACGCAGGGCGATGTGTTCAGTTTGCCGGTCCTGAGTTTGGACGGTCATTGAGGCGTTTTCATAAAGACATCTCAGCACTTGGATGTATCGCCAGTCGACTTGGCATCGCTGCAAAGACTCCAAAACAGACCAGGTCTCGATAGAATCAAAAGCCTTCTCATAATCCACAAATGCAAGACACAGCGGCCGACTATACTCTTCGGACTTCTGTATAATCTGCCGCACTGTGTGGATGTGGTCTATGGTGCGGTGTCCTCCTCGAAACCCGGCCTGCTCCGGCGGCTGAAACTCGTCGAGTCTCCGCGCTAGACGATTTGAGACGACTCTTGAAAACAGCTTATATACGTGGCTTAGGAGCGAAATGTGTCTATAGTTCTTTAAAAGGGTTTTGTCCCCCTTTTTAAAGAACAGTACGACCACACTCCTTCGCCACGCTTCTGGAGTTGTCCCAGAGAACAGGACAGAGTTGAAGAGCTCTCGAAGCTCTTTCAGTACAGGACTTCCTCCCGCTTTCAGGAGCTCGGTCGTAATCCCGTCCTCACCAGGGGCTTTTCCATTTTTAAGCTGTTTGAGAGCCGCCTCGATTTCGTCTTGGCTGACTTCTGGCAGGTCTTCTGTGAAGTGGCGGGTTAAATTGACTCTAGAATCCTCATTTTCGGGATCAGGTCGAGATGCATGCGATGCGTACAAATGGCCGTAGAAGTTTTCGACTTCCGAAAGAATCTCCGGCTTCGAAACGACGATATCCTCACTAGATGTAGTCAACGTCGTCAGGTGGCTCCTCCCAAGTGGTTGGACGAACACTTTCGACCCCCGATTTTGCTCAATCGCTATCTCTATGAACCGTGTATTGGAGCGTCGGAGGTCGCGTCGTACCAACGATCTTATCTTATTGTTGAGTGCCCGATGTTCTGACGAAGTGACAGGTGGGTTTTCACGTCGTTTCGTCATAAGCTCCAGAGTCTCTTTCGAAAGTTTGGACTTCCTGCCCGTACGCCGCATTTTGCAAAACCTCACACCTTCTTCCCTGAGGATTCCAACCATTTGGTCGAGCGCCTGGTCGACGTCATTTGTGGTTTCCATGGCAGCGAATCGGTTCTCCAGGTCTAACTGGAACGCTTCAGATCTTAACATACTTTGGAGCATACTTGGACGGAGTCTAGACTTCATCAAACGAGTTCGCTCGAGCTTGAAATTAATATTCAGAGAGCCTCGGACAAGTATGTGATCACTGACGGTATTGAACCTGTTGATCACTGAGACATCTCTGAATATATGCTTCCTATCCGTTATGATGACGTCTATCTCATTTTTTGTCATACTGTCGGGGCTTCGCCACGTCCACTTCCTTTGGGGCTGTTTCTTAAAGAAGGAATTCATCAAGAAAAGCCCCTCCTTCTCAAGGAAGTTGACAAGCATTTGCCCCCTATGATTTCTGCTGCCAAACCCGTAGGATCCTACTACCGATTCACTGCAATTCTGTAGTCCCACTTTAGCGTCAAAATCCCCCATAACAACGTTGCAGTGGGCCTTAGTGGTGGAACGCAAGGCCTTGGAAATATCCTCGTACATTTCCTCCACTTCGTCATCCGAGTGTGCCGAGGTCGCACAGTGGAACGAATGTATGGGAGCGGTTGGACGTAGACATGTCCGAAAAAAAAGAGTAAAATTATGCCAAACTAATGATGCCATCTTATTCGATTACTTAATGCCTTCATAACTTGTGGTGATGAATTTCTTCATAACTCCCATATTTCGGGAGTAATTTGAGAAAATGTGAAATTTTACTATGAAAATGAGTGTATCGAGCTCTCTCCCTCCTGATTCCGGGCTTGTTTCAAGTAGCGGTCTCTAATATCATAATGCTAATACTAAGAGCTATATTTAATACTAAGACACATAGTGCGCCAAATGTGCACTTTCTGGGATAAAGAGTGATGTTTATTTTATAACACAATTTTTTTATTTTTTGTTTATTTTGTTGATTAAAACCGTTTTTCTAAAGGTTTACCTTATTACAATAACATTTCTGAGCAGCCAATTAGAGAAGATATAAGCTAATTAGGATATATAATTAGGGACTTAAGGTTTACATATAAAACTGATGCACTAATGATTACTGATAAGAACATTGCTATTATTTAATTACTAAATGGCTCTTAATACACTAATTTAGCATGCATCATTTACTAATTATCACAATAACTAATTACCTTGCAATATTTAACAAAGGATACCTGGGATACCTGGATTTTATATAAATAGGTCACTATTAGTAACTTTAAAATCAGTGTTGATTTACACCTCGTTGTATCCAAGCTAATCTCGCAATGTATTTTCCAAATTTTAATACAAATCTTGATATTCACGTTGCTTTATGCGCACGCGCACATAAAGATTTACGCGACTTTAACTATTTGTTCAGTGTTTTAAAAGATAACAGTTGTGTTCAGTTATGTGAAAGTGCTGAAACAAGTTTAAAAGACTGGTGTCGTCGATTTTGCTACCGCATTTATGCAAAATGGACACAGTCTGGAAGAAGCACAGATAAGTTTCGGAAGAAACATGAGATTTGGCTATAGGCTGCAATTCAATGGCCGGAATTACAGAATGAAAATATGGAACCTTCTACAGAAAATATAAGTGACGTCATCGAGCCCATAATTTCTCCTGCTAAATCTGATGCTTCAACTTGTACACATCCTAGTCCTCGTAAATCTTTTGAGGACCTTAGTAACCGGCAAAAAAGAAGACGCACTGAAGATAGTCTTTCATGCAGCAGTAGCAGCGCTGAAATTATGTTTTCGGCCGAAAGGGCGCTTCAAAAGGCAGGACAAAGCGATACAGCTTATGTTATGAAATACTTGACGGAGAATCCAGAAGAGGCCTCAAAAATCAAAGCCTTCATTGAAGGTAAATCAATTCAGGTACGGGAAATATCCCCTTTGAAGGCATTGGCTCTTTATGTATCGATGAACTTATCGAAATGGCGCTATAACACTCTTCGGGATTTCAACACTCAAGAAGGAGCTCTTCAATACCCGAGTTACTACATGTTGGTTAAAGAAAAAATTAAGTGCTATCCGGCCAAAGAAGATCTCACAGTTACAGAGAGCTCTGCAAAAATCAAATTACAAGCCTTGATGGATTTAACCTCAAGAAGACTTATTAGGTCGTTAGAAACCCCTGTTGATCCCAATCAACAGCTCGTATTGACCAGCAAATGGGGTTTTGACGGATCATCTAGCCAAAGCATTTATCATCAAAGGACGAGTGAAGATGAGCAAATCGATCTTGCTAGTAATTTTATGATTAGTCTTGTACCACTGCGGCTCGTCTCAAAAGGTGTAACAATTTGGGAAAACGAGCGACCATCTTCCACTTCATTTTGCCGGCCAATATTGTTTAAGTTTATAAAGGAAACCAAAGAAAATGTGCAGAGAGAGATGGCTGAAATCGAAGCAGAGATTGAAGCCTTAACTCCATCCACCATCACTGATGGAATTAGTGTCAAACACCAACTGCTGTTGACAATGATTGATGGTAAAATTCATTCCATTATATCCAATACAGCAGCTTCAGTGTGTGACATATGCAAGGCTTGTCCTAAAGAAATGAATAATTTAGAGTTAATCAAAGATAAACACGCAAACGAGGACATGTATAAATATACCTTAAGCACCCTTCACGCTTGGATTCGCTCAATGGAATGCTTATTACACATTTCCTACAAATTAGACATAAAATCATGGCAAGTAAGGGGTGATATAGCAAAAAGGCAAGTTGATGACAGGAAGAAAAGAGTTCAAGAGGCTGTAAGAAGAGAAACGGGCTTACTTCTCGATGTTGTGAAACAAGGCAGTGGATCCACCAACAATGGCAACTCGGCAAGGAGATTTTTTGAAAACTACACTAAATCTGCTGAACTGACCGGAATAGATGCTATGCTTTTAAGAAAAATCTGTGTGATCTTGCAGTGTATTTCATCAGGAGAGAAGATCAACGTAACTAAATTCCGAGAGTTCTGCTTTGATACTGCTAAGCTTTACATGGAGTTATACCCATGGTATTATATGCCTTCTTCACTTCATAAAATTTTAATGCATGGGCCAGACATAGTTCAGAACATGTCAATTGTGCCCATTGGTTTTCTATCCGAAGAGGCATCTGAGGCTAGAAATAAAGATTTTAGAAAATATAGAGAGGGGCATTCTCGAAAGCATAGCAGTATCTCATGCAATGAAGATATTATGCACAATCTTTTACTGTCTTCTGATCCACTTGTTACAAGTATCCGTCCAAAAGGAAATAAGTTTGTAAAAAAATCTTCTTTTAAGGAATTTTATGAGCTTACGGATTCTGAGAAAAGTGATATCGAATTTGTTAACATAAATGATTTAGCGGACATCGATTCTGAATTTGAATTAATTGATGATGATGATGATGACGAAGATAATTAAATGATGTTATTGTTTTAAAATGTGTAACTTAGTAAATTAGAGCTTACATCTTAATTATTTATTGTACTTTTAATGAAACTAGGTAATTTATTATCAACTTACTTAAAAGTCATACTCTCATCAGTTCTTGTGAATATTTTTGTTAATATATATTTCTGTATATATATAATATATTTATAGACCTCTTAATAAGTCTGTCTGCGGTTTAAAGTAAATACAAATGGGGAAAAAACGTTTTTTTTTTTAAATTTTCATTTCCTTTTATCCCAGAAAGTGCACATTTGGCGCACTATGTGTCTTAGTATTAAATATAGCTCTTAGTAATAGCATTACGATATTAGAGACCGCTACTTGAAACAAGCCCGGAATCAGGAGGGAGAGAGCTCGATACACTCATTTTCATAGTAAAATTTCACATTTTCTCAAATTACTCCCGAAATATGGGAGTTATGAAGAAATTCATCACCACAATTTATGAAGGCATTAAGTAATCGAATAAGATGGCATCATTAGTTTGTCATAATTTTACTCTTATTTTTCGGACATGTCTACGTCCAACCGCTCCCATACATTCGTTCCACTGTGGGTCGGTGCGTATACCTGGACAATCTTGATGCTATACCTCTTGGTTATCTGAACTACGAGGTACGTTACCCTATTCGACACACTGGAGACTTCCACAACGTTGTCACAAAGGGATTTGTTTACCAGGAACCCGACTCCGCCTTGGGATAGCTGGTCTCCCTCTCGAAAATACAGGAGTTGGCCTGATTCAAGGGTTATGGTGTCTTCCCCCTCTCTTCGGACTTCACTCAACCCAAGAATGTGCCACTTTATCTTTCCGAGCTCTTCTTCTAGCTGCACTAGGTGTTCGCCGAGCCGTAGCGTGCGTCCGTTGTACGTAGCCAAGGTCAGTCGGGTTTGGCGGCTGTTCGTAACCCGGGGATTCTTCACACCCCCTACCTTGCCGTTACCGTGACCGCCTCCAAAATCAGGAATAGCAAGGCGGCCGAGAACTGGGGGCCGTGATTGATTTTGGCTTGCCATTTGGAGGGTTAGCCCATAATCGCCACGCTGGGCATGCGGGTTGGCGATCGCAAATCACAGCTTCTTGCGCTGGTGATGCTGCTGCCCATCACTAGTCTGTGCCATTTAGCTTGAAATTTTATAGAAGTGGTTATCCCGCCACTTGTCGGTCGTCACAGGTTCTTTTGTTATTCAGCAGGGTGCACCACGTGCAGGTGAGGTTGACTTGGGGCACTGAGATGGTAAGTGTGCCTCCTACACCTCCTTAATATTATTTGTCTATAGTGTTACTGAATGTCAAATACAACCATATATATTTTTATATTTATTATTATATATATTTTTTAATTTAATCATGTATTTCTATTCAAATGAAGTACAGTCGAATTTCGACCAATGGGCAATCATGGGCTAGTTTTGATAAATATATGATTCGCGATCATAATAAATTTGGCAGAATTATAATCATAAAATCATCAATACAAACCTAGTCTAAGTCCATATGATAAATATCCCGCTGAACGTCTTTTACATCAAATTGTCATTGCCAATAACTATTTGGCCAGCAGTGTGAAATTACTGGTTACATAGATAGGAGATCATGGTGAGAGATCGAGTGCTTGGAACAAACTGTATGAGAAAGGCAAAAAATAAGGCATTAGGTATATTGTAAACAAAAGGTTCTACTCCTGAATTTACATTAATATTTCTCTGTGGCTGTTTCGCTGAGATTTGGGGCATCGTGTTTAAAAAATAGCAACACGTTCGCCCTGCTTTACATCTGTCATCGCCAATGTGTACCCTTCCGGGAATACACATGTAAAACATATACATATATTACATCTCTTTTGTTCACATAAGCGGCCAGGTGCGAATCTGACCGTGTGATCGTGTGCTACGAAGGGTTACTGTACCACCGTACAATATTCAACGTACTGAAAAATGACATAATAAAAAAAGCAGTTTCTTATATGGGGAAGCCTTTTTAATATTTGTCTTTTTTATTATTTGTTATTTTAGCTGTCATGATTATGACAGTAGGTAGTATAGTAGGTACAGTGTCTACCTTCTACACTACCAAAGGTGTAAAATCCTAACCGGTTGGTACCCTATAAACGGAGCAGAAGAAATTAGAAATGGAGATGGGAGGACGAACTTAAACTTACAGTGGGTCCTAACTGGAGGAGAGTGGCTCGTTATAGAATACAATGGAAATTGCTAGAGGAGGCCTTTGCGAAGAGGCAGGCGAATTTAGGGATATACTGTAACTTGATTTACTGTAAAAGCCAATAAAAATCCTACTAATATTATAAATGCGAAAGTCTGTATGTATGGAGGTATGGATGTGTGGATGTTTGTTTCTCTTTCACGCAAAAACTACTTAACGGATTTGGATGAAATTTGGAACCAGTTAGTTTATAACCTAGATTAACACATAGGCATAACTTTTTATCCCGGTAGTACTTTCCCGCGGGATATTTTCCACCCTCCACGCGGGCGAAGCCGCTGGCAATAGCTAGTTTAGAATAAAGCTGCATTATTATTATCGACATACTATATGGAAAATTTAAAGTGTTTACCTATTATGGTTCAAAAGATACAGCCCTGTGGCAAAAGGGCGGACGGACGGACAGTGGAGTCTTAGTAATAAGGTCCCGTTGGCCCCCTTTGGGTACGGAACCCGAAAAATGTATTACAGAGACAAAAAACAAAAGTATTATTCATACCGTTGGTTTCCTAGCAGGAAATTAAGCAACCAATACGTACATAAATAACAGCAAGTGAGACTTTACACGCGCCATTACCTGAAACAAACAATAAAATATTATGTTACATTTTTCTCTTGTTACAAAATGTGCTCGGAACAATGTGTTTTTTTCATAGATAAATGTGCGTAATTTTGCAAGACACCACCGTAAGGTACAGCAGATATATAGGGTTATTTTTAATTGGCTAAGCTCAACTCTGCAGTAGTCGATGACAACACAATTTGCAGTGGCCCAGATTAGTAGAGAAGTATTTAAAGTGTGTGAAAAGTTACAATAAGTTTGACGAGACAAAAATATTAAATGAAATCAAAAAACAGTACACGAAAATTATATTAAAAATAACAAAATTTTACGGCTGAGATACTATGACTTTTACGTCATATTTTATCTTTGATTATTTGCATGTAATATCCTATCCATTATACTTCGATACTGCGTTATACTGCCTACAGAGCCTTGGCAACACGTAAAATATTAAAAGGTACCTACTTAGTTCTTACTTGCAAAAAGTCAATCATATCCAACCCCTGCAAAATAGCGCAACATACAACAAATAACATCAGAATTCTTCTTGACCTAATGCCCTAGTTCTCAGAAAGAATAAAGAACCTACAGATCATTTTCTTAAAGCACCATGTAGGCACAAAATGCTGTATGTGTATTACCCATAAGATCTTATTGCCTAGAAAGCTTTTCTGTATCAAATATCAGACATCTTCATCGAGTGTATTTCCGAGAATACAGATACTTATAAGTTCAGTACTACAGCGGTATAGTTTATTTCAGGATTAGTGGTGTACCAAGTTCCTTGATAGGTGATTACGGTAGAGAACACGACCAAAGTATTTGTTATGTGTGGTGTTGGTTTGTCTATTTATTAAGTTTAAGTAAGTAGTGTAAGTAAGAAAATAATTCTTAAGTGATGCGTAGTTTCGATAAATACATTAATTCATATTTTTATTTGCATTCCATGCTATAAAAAATGTTTCTTTCATTCGTGGATCTTTTAATTTCGAGGGTCGTTTGAAACCGTAAAGTCTGACAACCAGTCTGACCAAGGACATACCACTATACCAGTGATACCCAGTTACTGGGTTGCGAATTGGCGTGTCCAGTGTGGCACCGATCCACACACGCCACGCAAGTAGACATTGCTTTAAATGAGACATGCCATAAAATCGGGTTGCCAAAAACCAACTCCTGTAAAAAAGCTCTACCCGCTTGCAGGAATTGCACCACCTGCCGTACGAAGGGATGTCGCATGCGCGCTGGAAAAAAAGAACCAATAATCCGATTCCCGACATCCTCTCTACGATTACAAGATGACTCCAGGCAGGCTTAAAAGTCGTAAGAGCATCTTACGCTCCACGCAGGCCATCCAGGACAAACCACCCTTTGTGAGGACCAAACAATGGCAAGAAAAATATCCACCACCTCCCAACTTCGTTGAACCCCAGGAACACTTGCCTTCCGGGCGTGATCTGCAGTGGCCTATATGGAAAGCTCTCAATCGATTGCGTACCCAGGTAGGCCACTGTAGACACATTTTGCGGGGGATTATAGACTCATCCGACACCCAGTGCGAGTGCGGTACGTCTGTTCAGACCATGACCCACCTGCTGGAGTGTCCCAAGTGCCCGTTTACCTGCACCTCAGATGATCTCATAAATGCCACTGTTGCCGTTATAAACTTGGCTAGGTGGCCTCAAACAATATAGTAAAAAGTGTACGAGTACGGTCAGCCAAGAAAGTGGTGTACCAGTTTTGATTTAGTTTCCCGGTCATCGAAAATTACAACAAGGTTCGTTATAAAAAGATATTACTGAAAGAGACAACATTATCATGACGTAAACCTATGTATTTAGTATTCATACGTCATATGTCACATATAAGTACATGACATTTTAACCTCTATATATATAAAAGAAAGTCGTGTTAGTTACTTCACTTATAACTCAAGAACGGCTGAACCGATTTAGCTGAAAATTGGCAGGGAGGTAGTTTAGAGCCAGGAGAAGGACATAGGATACTTTTTTTTTTTTTTTTTACTTTTTACCATAATCATTTATTTATTCCGTTCGACCGCGTTCCCGTGAGACGTCACATAAAACGTCAAAGAGAATACAAGTCACTATAAACGTTGCCTTCGAAGTACCAGGTTATCATAACTTGACAGGAGCTTACCAAACAAAGGAGTGTCAGCTAGAAAACGCTTTATGCCTTCGAAGTACCAGGTCATCATAACTGGGTAGGAGCTAACCTAACATATGAGTGTCAGCTAGAAAACGCTTACCAGATCACCACCGCGTACCAGGTTGTCAAACTTGGTACGTCTGGGTCAACTAATTATCTATACTAATATTATAAAGCTGAAGAGTTTGTTTGTTTGATTGAACGCGCTAATCTCCGAATCGAATCCGGTCCGAATTGAAAAATTCTTTTTGTGTTAGGTAGCCTATTTATCGAGGGAGGCTATAGGCTATATAACATCACGCTACACCTCAGAGGAGCGGAACAGTAATGAAAAATGTTGCAAAAACGGGGAAAATTTATTCCTTCTGAGAGTTTCCGTTGCGTGCGCTGCGTAAACGGTTAAAGTAACGCAAAAATCATGTATGACGGGATTGTTATTTTTAAAAAGTTCAAAAAAAAAGTCCCAAGAGCATATGTCTATCTTTTAAGGTTGACTCACTATAACTCAAGGAGCGAAAATGGACGAAAACTAGCAGGCAAATCGATGCGACGGGAAGGGTAAGGGGAGCAAAAATTTGACGCGGACGAAGTCGCGGGCAGAAGCTAGTTTAGTATAAAATGAAAAGGATGTTTCCAAACAAAAGTAATAAAAACTATTTAAATAGACAACCGAATTCCATTTGAAAAAGAAAACTGACAATTGACATTTTGTCAAATATATGCAAAAAATCGATATATTTTCCGTGTTATTTTTCAATCAACTGCATATAAAATCATCTCAATGCCTGCCTACTTGACCATTGCCGAAAGAGCACAAATAATTGCCCAATTTAATGAGGGAAGCAGTATCCCGGAATTTGAATATATCGAGGCGTTCTGTCCGCTTTTGGATTCGTCGTGAAGGAGAGGAGGGAAGTTTGTTGGATCACAGAAGAAGTGGTCGCCGGCCTGCACTCTCCAATAACGATAGAGAATTCATGAGACGGGAATATGAAATCAATGGTTTTAAGCCCACAAAACATTTTGCGGAGATGTTCGATGTGAGTGCCCAAACAATAAGGAATCATCTACATTACATGGGGTTGCACCACAGGCATTACGCCAAGAAAATATATTTGACGGATGCTCACAGACTTGCTCGTCTGAACTTCGCCAGAGAGCACTTAGACTTGGATTGGTCTAATACAGTGTTTTGTGATGAAAAAACGTTTAAATCCAGTCAGCATGGACGTCTTCACCTTTGGCGATATAATTCAACACGGTATAAAGATGATCATGTAATCCCAAATAGAGAATCAGGTCGAATTTCCGTAAATATTTGGGGCTGGATGAGTGCGGATGGTGTAGGAGAATTGTGTTCTCTACCTCCTCGAGCGACGGCTGTAAATTATATCGACGTGCTTCAGAATGCAATGCTACCGACAGTCCGTAATGTTTACCCGGAGAACGAAGTGCCACAATTTGATTTTGTTCAAGATAATTGTTCAATTCATAATGCGAGGATCGTAAGAGCCTGGTTTCGTTCACACACTGACGTAAGGGTAATTCAGTGGCCCTCAAGATCGCCGGACCTCAACCCGATAGAAAATCTTTGGGGCCTTATGGTCCAACGATGGTCGCATCAAAATGAAAGAACCAAACAAGCTCTTATTAGTCACTGTAATTATATTTGGGAGGAAATGCGGGGAACCGATATTTGCTCACGGCTTGTTGGTTCAATGAGGTCTCGTCTTTTAGAGGTTATAGAGGCCAACGGCGGTTACACCCGTTTCTAATTTTTAAAAATTTTCAATATCTTCTAAATATTACTATATATGCTATGTTTTTGTTTGTTATAAGTATTTTAAAATTGATTGTAGAAATTTAATAAAAGGATAAATCTATTTTTAGCTTGTTTTTTATTGATATTGTAATTACAAGTTTACAGAAATTGTAGGTTTGTGGATTCGCCTTGTGCCTTTACAATTTTATGTAACTTGTTGATTACAATTCTGAATTTGTAGATACAATTTTGTCATCAAAATCTACAGACCCCCGCCGTTGATTTTACGACGTCATTGGTTCCATCAAGTTCAAACTAAGAACAGCTGTCACGTTACAAACAGTAATAGTCGTTATCAATAATCAGATAAAGACAGCAATAGAAGTTGTCAGATCGATCTGCAAGCGAAACTAATCTTTATCACCTATGAATCTGCAAGCGATATTCAACCTTAGGGTGGTACACCATTTTCTTGGCCGACTGTACCATCGATACGAAAGAAGAAGAAGACTGGGTTGTGAAGGGCAGATAGGCAATCACTCCACGTAAAATACTAGTCGACCCTTAAAATAGTTGGCAGGCAGATGACGAATGTTTAAAGATGTCCACAAGGTACATACTTGTACAATTACGAACCTTTTAGGCCACAGAAAAAAATACTTATAATTTTATTTTTTGTAAATATGGGCTACAATTATCAATTTTAAATATGTTAATAACATGAATTATTTTAATTATAACATTTATTTATATTAAGACAGTTAGTTATATTGTCTCGATAAGCATATTTTAAATTTGTAATAAGTTTCAATATCAAACGATCCATCATTGACAGATACAAGTGAAATCGGAAGAAAGAATAATCTGATAGTTAATTATTTTTAAACAGAATATTTTCATAACATTAAGGTGGATTATGCACGTGTTAGCGTTTCTAAAAAGTAACAGCCAATAAGAAACGTCAGTGTATTTTAGATTCTAACATACTGGAATTTGCCATGTTGACAGATGACAACCGCCATTTCTAGCTGCAATTCCTGTTGCATATTTACACAAACGTAGCTATTTAATATAACTGGACACGTGTATTACAGTACCTAAATATTTCTTCAGCCCACATTCGCCTACTGCTCAGTACAGGCTTCTTCTGATTTACGGTAAATTTTGCGGTCTACAGCCAGTCTCATCTATTGCTGCCCACGCGACCAATTACAGTAGACCACCTACGCACGAATATTTCCCAGAATTCCTTACATAACTAATTATGATTAAGAAAAGACTGTAAGTACTTTCCATAGCGGAAAAGAAAAATAAACGATACCTATCAGATGTTTGTTTTCCCAACCCAGCTGTAAGTCTACAAAGAAAATGGAAAAGACGCTGTTGTTTAAAAAAAACTTGGCCTAGCAATCTGGCAGCGCATATATTTGCAGTATCATTATTGATTTTTAACCTCCTGACAAACTCTCGGTCGTGCGGTCCTCGGCAAAACTTTGGCCCAGCGGTATCGTAAATTGTGACTTGTGAAGAAGTTATGTGTGTACCGAGTTATGTGGGTACGCAAATATTGATTATACCATACATTATCAAAAACAATCAAAGGTATACAAGTTGGTTCGGATGCTGTTCACGGTCCGGGCCGATGCTGTCTTATGTAAGACGACCAGTTTTAATGAAATGCCTAAGACATTGAAGTTTTTTTTATAAAGCATCCGTCAATTTTAAATATTCACAAACACACATGCGACATTATAAGGCTTTGTTTCAATTCGTAAACAAAAATCAAGTTCATGAAACACTAAAGTGGTCTAGAAGTCTGCTAAAGACCTTAGTAGCTTTGATGTTTGTCTCCAGACTACAAAATTACTTTAAGTAATCCTCGTGTTAGCACAGAGATTAATCACACAGTTTATCTGGGACTCGACTATTTGATCGCTGCGGCGTCTGGTTTGCTAAAGAGAATTCTGTATTATGTAGGCAGATCTGGCGAGCTCGAATAATATACGAGGCCATTTTTTGCTTTCCCAAAAAAAATACTAAAATTTTTCCCAAAAGCTGTACGTTATATCCGATTCCGATATGAAAAATTCGTGTCTGACTGCAGTCACTTCCGTGGAATGTTGCGCTTTGCATCGAAAAAACCCTCCGTGCGCTGAATAAGTAAACCATTGCATTGTGGTGTCCGGTGCAACGTGGCCACACGTTAATGAGCACAGAATTGGGTCACAGAGTCACGGCGGAGTCAGCGCCCCCTCGCGGATTCATTAAGGTACCAGCTAAATCGCTGCACGAGAACGCTTATATTTTAGACGTGTATGGATTAATTTACAAAGTTCCGCGTGATAAATTTTAATGCGGTACGGACGTGATCTAACAATGAAAGTATTAAATGAAAGCTGACGCTATAACTAAAATAAAAGTCTCTGGAAGTCGGGTTTGTATTGTGTATGTGTATACGTTTCAGTATTAATGCGAAGCTAGTCTTTACTGCGATTTACCTAGACAGCTTTGAAGGCTATAAAGGCTGAAGTATCACTAAAAGTTTATTGCACGACGCAGCGCAATCGAGGACAAAGTGATACCTATAAAACACAAGATCCCTAATTGTTCGAGTCAGTTTTATTTCTAAATAAAAACTCAAGGTTACCTTGGATTACATCCCCGAGCATACATGTAATATAAAATATCTGTCGTTACTGGCAAACATGCCAAAGATTTGTATAAAAGATAAAGATGGTTCTTGGCTCAGAGCTCTTTGCTTATACCCAAGAATACAAACACAAATATCTTGCTGATGTAAGTTCGGAGATCCCGACCTGACTATCCGTACTAGAAAAATAAAGGAAATTGCTTCTTAGATTTACATTCAACGCACCCGAACTAGAAATCTTGAGACAATCGATAACTTTGGATGTGTCCTGATAGCAACGAATACGTAGGAATACACTTTAGCCATATGTCGCCTTCAACAAAGAATTAATGTTGTCAATTCTAACAAATACTTCGAAGATAAAACTCTCAAGAGACCGGCTCTTAAAATAGGATCCCACAATAAATCCACCACTGGTTACGATAAAGTGAAATTTATCTCAACAATAGACGGAATCCGTCGTCGTATGGTGCTGATAGATTCGATTCTATTAGATTCCAATATTTGAACATCCTCTTGCACTTCCGAAGTGTGAGCAGGAAATTGTATAGTAATAAATCTTTGAGCGGGCAAGTGTGACATTCTGCACGAAGGTGTCTACTAAATGGTAGTGCGGAAGCAGTGATTCTAGGGAATTTGCCTCGGAGATAAATCGAGGGCTACGGAAGTGAATGCTGCGTGTATTTGCCGGGGGACTTAACAAACGATTAGGCGTTATTTATTGCCCTGAAATTTTCGGGTAAGCATTCGTATTGGGGTGTTTTTGGGATTGATAAAAGGTAAACGTGATGTATTTCTGTTAATTGATTTGTTGGTATTTAAAAAGGGGAGGTAAAATCTGTTGTCATTGCCTGAAAAGTGGTTATTTGGTGGATTTAATTATATCGCAATGACGAACAGCTTAGGTACAGACGCCAGGACATCACCGGAAACTGACAAATTCTCCAAATCAACCTTGAACCTAATGCTTTAGCGATAAAGTTTGAAATGTATTAAAGAAATTTGACAGATTGTGGTAGCTCGATAAGCTGGCGTCTATACTTTTACATTGTTTCCGATACCATTACATTATTAAAGCTATTGTATTAGAATCCATATCATCCAATTACCTACACACTCGAGCAGGAAAATATACGAGAATAAATTAATAACCCTAGACACCGACAACCCGCGCGCGCTGTCTGTCGCAGGAAACAACGTTAACGATACGAATGTACGTAGGACAAGGTTTATTAAAATTTTAACTACACCGCACCAGCGATTTACAATATAACCTGGGCGTAATTAAACGCAAGAAATTAATTAATATTTTGTTTTAAGCATAAAAGGTGGCTGTTATAGTAACTTTAATATTTCTAACTAGCTTCTGCCCGCGACTTCGTCCTCGTCAAATTTTTGATCCCCTGACCCTTTCCATCGCATCGAATTGCCTGCCAGTTTTCGTCCAATTTTCGTTGCTGCTCCGCTCCTTTTGAGCGTAGCGTGATGTTATATAGCCTAAAGCCTTCCTCAATAATCAGGCTACCAAACACAAACAATTTTTTCAAACGATTTATGATTTTTTTAGACCAATAGTTACTGAGATTACCGCGTTCAACCAAACAAACAAACAAACTCGTCAGCTTTATAATATTAGTATACATTACATAGTCTGTAGTACACCGAGGAACTATTTATTGATTCCAAATGTACACATTCCTCTTGTGTGTACTATGTTTTACCTGCATGGAAAACGTGCTCATTCATATTAAAGGTACAATTATTATATTTTCAATAGCAAAGTAAAACTGCCTACATGTTACCTTTTTACGTATTGACGAATTTGGAAGGAATTTGGCACTTAGATGGAGCAAGATCCTGGTTAGGATAATTGTTATTTGTCCCGGTTGCACGTTTCCGTGAGATCATTTTTGATATCCACGCGTACGAAGTCACGGGCCATATTTACAATATGCGAAAACCAATTTTCTTGCTTTCCTCTCAAGGTCAGCTAGATGGCCAGATGCTAATAGGAACCATTTTGGAGGCAGCATTTACGGACCGGTCCACATAGCGGAAAAGGGTATACTTGGAGACTTGACGTGGCGCGATCCTCAGCTGTGAGGGAGTAAGTGGGAAGCGATTTAGAAGCTACCTTTAGTTTATGCAACCAATATATTAGGTTGTCCCAAGCAAACCCATCCATTTTTGACGTGTCGTTTCTTATTCATTTTTGGACTGGTTGTAACGTGACTGGTGTCAATAGAATCGCTGCACTCTAAGTTAAATCTCAGTGGTGTTTGGTTCGCGTTTTTGCAAAATGTCTATAAAGGAACAAATAATTAATTCAAAAGTGATTATGAGCAACGGGTTTTACTCAAATTTGCTTGTTTGTGGGACTGGTCTGTAGGTGTTACTCATTCTAATATTACGAAAGCAGTCGGCAAGAAAGCCTTAGCAAGAAGCACTATAAAAGAATGGATGCGAAAAATTTGAAGTGGCGAAACTGACGTCGGTGAGCATCGCGGTGGTAACCATACGTCTTTGGCTATAAAAGAAGATAGAATCATCAGAATTAAAAATGCATTTAATGAGTCGAGACGCTGGAGTCTAAGGGCTCTTGCCAATCTATTGGACGTCCCAAAATCAACAATCCAAAGAATTGTCAAACATGACTTGAAAATGAAGAAAGTTCTCGAAAAGTGGGTACCTCATGAACTGATAGAATCGCAAAAGTAACAGGGTGTTGGCATTTCAGGCGAACTTAAAGCGATATAAGAAGGACAAATCAATGCTTTCCAGAAGTATAGCTGTTGATGAAACTTGGGTCGCCCTCTACATGGAACCGGATCGTGAGCAGTCCCGCGTGTGTCTAGCAAAAGGGGAGCCAGTGCCGTCAACGAGCCGCCAGTCGACGCACGGCAACAAGAGGATTTTGATTATGAGTATGGACTGGGATGGTATAGCCTTCTGGGAGTTGCTGCCTGAAAATGAGTCTGTCAATTCCGAAAATTATAAACAGTTCCTTGAGAGGCATGTACAGCCATGGCTAGATGGAAAGGATTTCAGTACGCCAGTACTGTTACATGACAGTCCAAAACCCCATAAAGCTCGGGTCGTTACGGAATTCCTGCAGATGCAGGGAATTTCGACTTGGTATCACCCACCCTATTCACCAGATATTTGCCCGTTGGACTTTCAACTGTTTTGCCAGACTGAAGAGGAAGCTAAGAGGGACACACTACAAAAGCTGGGATCATTTTCAAGAAACATTGAAATTAGCCGTGGTGGAACTTAATGAATCAAAGTGTATGACTGGAGTGCAACAACTGCCAGACCGATGGCAGCGTGTAATAAATTGTGAAGGATCTTACATTTAATTAACACATTAATGGATATCATTGCCCCCAATATAGATATAAAACTAAAAAAATAAAATGGATGTGTTTGCTTGGGACAGCCTAATAATTTAAGTTGGTTTCGAGGTCCATGCAGTCAAGGGGTAACTAACGAACGATCAGCTGGAAACCACAAGGGAGACATGGCCGGTGTAATCACTCCAATGCATGTTACTTAGAGATCTGTTTGCTTGCACTTTGAAGCTTAAGTAAAGCATTACGACACAAGGACGTAAGTAGTTTTTATTTGCAGATAGTATAAAGACATGTTCATTAGTTCTTATAAATACGAATGTTGAATATCTCTACAGACAACGGTCTTGTATGTAACTTTAGCGAAACTAAAATTCCCTTGAGCGCTGTCTCGCTGTTTGGACGAAGTTTTTCTGCGAAAAGCTTCATGCGAATCTTTCAGTTTAATCTGATTGTCTTCGAGTCTACTCGAAGATTGTTATGATCCCAGTATGTATATTTTTTTTGTATTTGTACTTTCAACGTGCTCTTGTATTATTTACGTGTGCGAATTTCCCTGACAAATTGCAAATTCGAACGGAGCTCTTTATGGACTACACGTAATGAACGTGTTTTTTTTTGACTATCGAACATTAATTGTGCTACGGCCTTATGCAATTGGAACACATGCAGTATTGCGAGGCGTTATATGCCAATTTATGCATCACAAGTGGCGCATAAAGACGCTCATATGTGGGTAAGTACCGGTTTACTTTAGAACTTTAAACTACACAGCTACGTTATTTTTGTATAGAAAATAATATTATTCAAGTGGGAATGTGAAAGTGTCATTATTGTGAAATAATTTTAAATTGAGTACTGCAGTTATTTTTAAAATCGTAAACATTTATTTAAATGCTGCAAGCTTTAATGGTCTATTGCAGCCTTCAAGGAAACGTGTCGGGTTTGTATAACATCGTGTTGAAAGAGAGAATTACTGAATAAGTAGGTACTGTAGAACTATTGACGTCTAGCTCCTGATGTTTTATGTAAGCAGGTCATCGTCGAGGAGACTAACAAAAGTTGGTAACTTTATACCCTATTTTGATATAGGTCCTGAAGTAAAAATTAGGGGCGACAAGATATAGACTTCGCTATTTAGATAAATGAGTTAGAACCAAATAAGTAAGTTATTGTTTTAAGCCATATAATTTTGGCCTGTAGACCGAATCATTTTAGCATAAAGTTGAAATAATTAGCATCTCTTTCAAACTTCTACTCCTGACCTTGCTACATTTGACCAAAAACTCAACCCTGAGGTTTGTAGTGTTGCCTTTATTTTTAATGGGGAAATCCTTATGGGTACCCTCCACCTGGGATGAACGGAGGGTTATGTCAGACGTGTACAGACTAAAACCCCACTGTTCCCTCTAATACCATGTGTCGGGGCCCCGGGTGATACTTTTATATTTGCCGTACCACCGACTGATATCAGCCCGCCAAGCCCAGCGAGCCCCATCATCAAGTGTGGCCGATCCCATGACCGCACATTCTCCCATTAAGACGCGCACACTGCGTGCCACCAGCGTCTTTGAACCTAACTGCTCGAGCGACAACAATCAAATTCGTCGCCCGCAAGCTCCTCCTTGAAGTGTACTTACCGCTACCTTAGTTAAATACAAACAATATATCAAATTCTCAGTTCCCTTTCACTGAAACACAATCCACTAACAAGAGCAACCACAACCTGAGGTTCGCCACTTAAATTCTTAATTAATCTGCACATTTTATCGTTACAACACAAATTCTTCTCGTCGTACTTATGAGAATTCAATCTGATTTGACAGCTACAAAAAAACTTTGTTTAGTGATAAGATAAAAGAACGGTTGTACATAGTAAAGGCAAATTTCACCACACTTGTATACTACTCAGAATAAAATTGTCAATCATAATGTGTTCAACGATTAATTCGTGTTTGTGAGTAAAGTGAAATAAAGTAAAAGTTGGTGCTTACAAATGTAACTCATACACTGCATATATAACTCATTGTATAGTCTATGGATAACTTAGTAATTACTTAGGGTTATCAATCAGGTTTTTATATTTCTTACGTAGACATTCACAGAAAGTTATCGCGGTATATACATATATTGAAAAACGCTAAATCCAATTTCATAGATTTATACATACTCTTATAATAACACAGCAACACATAAAAAATAAAAATTCTGACCTGGAGGTCGCACTACGTGTACTATATGTTTTTGGGGTCGCTGAATCCGAATCTGGGGTCAGTTTTATTCCAGCACATCTGGGTTCGGCCATAACCTCAAAATGTACCCTCAAATTTGCTAAATTTGGTTAAACTCTAACCGGCTTTAAAACCTTATAATCCTCTATTACAGTAGCTTGATGACCTCTTGCTTAAATATCTACATAACCCATAGTCCCATAACTACATAACCTTATAACCCCTTACCAACATAACCCTTAAACCCAATAACGAAGTTTCTGACGTGGGGGCCTGAAAATGTGTACTATGTGTTTTTGGGGTCGCTGAATCTGAATCCGGGGTCATTTCCATTCCAGCACGTCTGGGTTCGGCCATAATCTCAAAATATACCCTCGAATTTGCTATATTTGGTTAAACTGCTAACCCTATGGCTCTAAAAACTCATAATCCCATAATACAGTAACTCGATGGGACGGGGGTTATGGGAATATAGGTTATAGTTATTTAAGCAAGAGGTCATCGAGCTACTGTAATAGAGGATTTTCACAGTTTAACCAAATTTAGCAAATTTGAGGGTATATTTTGAGGTTATAGCCGAACCCAGATGTGCTGGAATAAAACTGACCCCAGATTCGGATTCAGCGACCCCAAAAACATATAGTAAACATAGTGCGACCTCCAGGTCAGTTTTTTTTTTTGTGGCTGTGTAATCTAGAAGAAATTTTTATGAAGGTTTTTGAGATAATATTTACGATGTTGCATGTTCTACATGGAACTGAATTAAATTAGTAAGAGAAGCTGTGATGAATTAATTCATCATACCTTTCAATCACGACTATAATCGCCACATTTGGCCAAAATACAACCCCAAACTTTGGGAGTGCGTGTACAATTGTTAAATGCTAACAATGTATCAAATTCACAGTTCCCTTTACGCTAAAACACGAACCACTAACAAAGAGGTGCACAAACTGAATTTCACGACTATAACTCCTAATTAATCTTCACTAACATTTTATCGTTGCAACACAAACTACGAGCCTTTATACTCTGAAAATCTAGACGAAATTCGTTAAGAACGTCTCTGAGATGATGTTTACGATGTTGCATCTCCCATGTTCTACTAAGAACCGAATCAAATTACTTTTGTGTTGACCTTACTTGCAACTCGCCAGATAATAAGTGAGCTTCGTGAAAAGTGCTCTGTTCGTGTAAATGGACTTTCTAGTGTAGTAAAGCACTAGCTGACCGGACTGGCGATGGCGTTGTCCTGTCTTTTCAATAAGTTTGTGGTTAATTTTTATATTTTTTTCTTGCTCTAAAACCAATACGGTTTTAGAGCAAGGAGCGAATATTGTGTCCATCAAAAAAAAAAACCGAATCAGTCCAGCCGTTCTCAATTGATGCGCTTACCAGCGACCAGATTGTATTTTTATAATTATCATATATATCAGTGATCACTTATTTATCAAATCAAGTTACTTAGCGAAACCTCACAGACGTTATGGGCATCGATATCAAAACCATCAATTCAATCAATTCAATCATCAATTGTGCAGTTTCGCTAGCTTAAATTAAACTGACCCTGTAAAGATGAGGGGGTCAAAAGTGGCTCCAAATGGTTCGTGTAATATTACACACGATGCTGCTTGCCAGTTCCGTTACTTGAACTTGGCTTGACACGCTACCGCGTGTCTAGATTTAATCATTTTAATGTCTTAAATGGAAACACAAAATCTCCCTGTTAGATTTGGTAATTTATATGCTACTGACTGGTTGTTCCGTTATAAAATATGTCTGAAATTTTAACCTCCCCTGTGCCGAGGCACGCGTTACCTCCGCATGAAAACTGGTGTCCGCGATCGAGCTAGTTTTTGAGCCGGTCAAATTTTATCGCAGGTCTACATTCGCGAGTATGAGCTATGAGAAATATCGCGAATCGTCAAATACTTATTTGACAATGTAGGAAATCGACTTCCGAAAGCATAAGAAGGGCAAAAGTCAATGACTTGCGGTATTCACATCGCATACTTAACCTGAGATTTGAATAGGTAGCAATCGACAAAACCATACACAGACCAGGGCCTGCAGTCTCGACATAGATAGCGACCATTTTAACAAACGAAAACGTTACAAAGTTCCGAAGATCGGAATGGAACGATATTTGGTAGTCTCGACACTCAAAGTTATCAACTGTCGTTGGTCTGTCGCAACTGAGCTGTTGATGTTTACGAGTCGTTTTTGCAGCCATTTTTGTTTTCATAAACTAGTTTTTTAGGTGTTTGAAAGTAATTATAAACAAAAATTATGAGGAATGGGGGTTCTCAAAAGTGTGTCTGAGTGTCTGTACTGATGAGGCTTTTAAGTCTACCTATTTATGGGTTCCGGACAATCTACGTGCAAACGAGCTTTGCCAACAAACACCGCATTAGAAGGAGCCTTATATCTTTTGAAGGGATCGAATCGTACGATCGCTGTTTATAAATAAATAAAAAACAACCACGAATCATGTTTCAAATCAAATTTATTAAATCTCCATGTATCATCATCATCTCACACAATGATCTCCTAATTACACACATTCTTATAATCTAGATGCTGCTTACATATGTTACATTCCTATTCATTTGACATTACTAATGCATTCTGTAGTTCATTACAACAGTCAAACTGTACGAAAACTGAATAAATAAAAAGTATCCATCACTTCGTATATAAATAACATACAACGGCAAATCATGTTTTCAACTTTATTAAATCTTCATTAATTATCAACAGTTCATCACACAATCATCTGATTACACACATTATTTTAATCTAAACACTTTACATGGCACATGTTGCATTCATAACCACATAACATTTCCACACTTTAATAAAGTAGCTTGACAATAATAATTTAACTAAAAATATCCAAAAAACTGAAATTATTTTATTAATACACTGTTATTTTATAATTTAAGCATTGCAATCTTAAGTCTAAGCTCCTTACTACTTACAAAAGAGCAACATATGCACTACATTATGCGCAGACTATAAAGTAGTTAATACATAACAATAAAAATCTGGCGACAATATGGGTGGCTTTTCATGTTTTGGTACTTCTTTGTCTCCCTAGAAGTAGCCATACTTGTAGTTAACCAACAATATAATCTACCTCAAATGTAACCCATGTAGTTAACGTTGGATCTCAAACTAATTGTGAATAAACATCGGTGCCCAAGAAACATTTTCTTTGTTTGTTTTGCACCTGTTGTTCTAAACTTCTAAATAAAATACCTAAGAAAATTGAAAGACATACTATTAAAAACAACAGCTAAAATAATTAGACAGAACTTGTTAGTATTTTGTACAAGATTTCTTAACCGACAAGAATTATTAAAATTTTGTTTTTGTAATTTAAATGTACCATATTTGCTTACTTAAATAGGTAGAAAGTACATAGATTCCTCACAACTGTAACAACTGATTGCAATTTGTACATTCTTTGCAATAAAATATATCTATTCTATTGAAAGATACATAAATAACACATAACCGCAAATCATGTTTTCAACTTTATTAAATGTCCATTAGCAGAATCATCTAAGTTTACACACTCTATTTAGATACTGTTTACATGAGGCATGGTGCACACCTATTGAAAAATCTTTATCAATTGTTTACACTTTCACTATTCACTTAGTTCAAACTGTTTTCTTCCATGTTGTGCCCTCCTTACAGCAGACAATGACTCAGGTACCACAAATGATGCATCTCCAATATAATTCAAGCTGTGGACCCGTAGTTTCACGCTGCCTTAGCCCCCCGACAGCCTTGATATGGCTATGAGACGGCAAATCTCACGCAAATAAAAATCCTTTGGACTTGTTCATATCTGTACATTTACAAATTAACAGTAGAGGTGTTAACCGAGCTCTTAAGTAAACATTAACCATTTCTTCGAATACAACAACCACACGAATCTCTGCAGTGTTCCAAGTGTCTCTACACAGCTATAATATGATTAAATAAGAAACTATATGAAGTGAAGTCGCCGCTTGACTCAAAATGGGTTAGCCGAGTAATAATATGTGATAATATGCTGTAACCTTGGCTATCTATGAAAATATGTGTAAACTACACTTGAGAAAAAAATCAATGAAAACAAATAGACATGACTTCACAAGTTTGGCATTTTTTTTTTTAATTTATTCCTGACCATGGATACATGTCCTTCAGTCGTAGTTTGGCATTCGTTTTAAAGTGTTGCAAGGATGCAGATTGTAATGACCTTAGATTTATAACAAGTTATTTTAATCCTGTAAAACAGTTATTGCTACTTAGTAGATTCCATAAAAAAAACGAGTATTTGCAAGATATAATTTCCAATTTCACTGCACAATTTTCTAGAAAAATATTATTCTTTATTAATAAATGTTCTTCAATTTTCCCTGAATTCAAGGAGAAATTCTTACGGCCGCCACTATGTCATGGAAAATTCGGATCACTAGATAATACCGAAAACACTCGCTTGCCGTACCGATGCATACGACAAAAGCAAGTCTCTACATCGGAGATACCGCGCAACATCGTACAAAACGATGCCGAGACACTACCGAAGACTACTATTTATAGTTCGACTTCAATTATTAGCCGTTAAGTACAAATCCTTGAATTCTGGAAAAAAATGGAGACCACTGATTGGTAAAAAATATTTTTTTTTACTACAAATTGTATAGTGACTTTTTAAACCCTATCTTGGAAACTGTTTATTAAAGAAATTTAGAAGGACTGATAAACATTTAATAAATCTCGGGCCATCATGTTTGTTACGGGTAAAATCCGAAACTACTGAACAGATTCATAACAAACTTCTAATTATTTATAATTTGGTCCAACTTAAAAGATAGGATAGTTTTTATCTCAATTATTACTGTTCTTTATATTTGGAAAAAACATCTTTATTATACGAAAATAGTTTGTATTTATTGTTTAGTTCTAGGAATTCCTAAAAGATGGTGGTGTAAGTAATTTTCACGACATAACCGTACTATTTCATTAATTCGTGTTTTTTTTTATTAATTTCATAAATTTGTGCCAGGATCAACAGGATAGATAAAAAGAACTTTTGTAGCTAGATGAACTAAACCGGCCAGACGTAAAGAATAACATCATCCTATTTCTTTCCGTGGGTGTCGTAAAAGGCGACTATGGGACTTGCTAGAAAGTGACCACAGCGTTCTCTATGAATCTTACCACCATACTGCGATAGCCAACCCGCCTGCCAAGCATGGTGATAATGACAACACCTCCTGTACATGCACAGAACCTAGCACTGGACGACTTTCGGCAGAAATGATGATGGTGAATAGTTTAAAAACATGATTAGACTTAATCAAGGTAATGATATCCTTCGATATTAACACTGTGTTGGCGCCACCGTTTCGGGCGACCAAACTTAGCGCCAATATCAGGAGTCAAGCGACGCACTGTGGGGCGCAGTGCTGCCCTAGAACTGTAATTTGAAACCATTGTAAACACCAATTATTTTTAAAAGAGTAACCGTAGAGTTTCTTGCCGGTTCTTCTTCATAGAAATCAACAATTTGGAAACATGCACCTAGCTTCTGACGTTTCATAAGTGCCCATGTAGGTTTATGTAAATTAAAAATATTTTGATTTGATTACAAATTAAGATGAGATAAATAAAATGTTAATTCAAAAAGAGTATGTCTGTGTGTGCTTAATTTCAACATTCCGATACTTTACCTACTTATCACTTTGAATTTTTGCGGTTTTTGTTTTCCATGAAATGATTTTAAGTCAATGAATTTGATTGTATCAAAAGAATGAGTGAAAAATTTGTAGAATCTATTATTACTACCGGGTCAGCTAGCAATTTATTAAAAATATAATCTGCCTCCTTACAACATTGTAAAAAAGAAAGAAAGAAAAATTGTTTATTCTGCACAAACAAAACGCACATTACAAGATAAAAATGTAACACAATGCAACGTAGCCAAAAGCCCCGTATTTATGTCAATAAAAAAATTACAGTTAAACAACATAAATAATGCCAAAGTTGTCAATGTCAAGTGTCAGATTCAGATCATTATGGAAAATGTCTTTTTTGTTGATATAGCAAATTATGTGGTATTTAACATGATAATTTTTCATTAATAGCCAAGGTTACAGCATATTATTACTCAGCTAACTCATTTTGAGTCATGCGCCGACTCCACTTCATGTAGCTTCTTATTAAATCATATTATAGCTGCGTACAGACACTTGGGACACTGCAGAGATTCGTGAGGTTGTGTATTCGAAGAAATGGTTAATGTTTACTTAAGAGCTCGGTTAACACCTCTACTGTAATTCTGTAAATGTACAGATATGAACAAATCCAAAGGATTTTCATTTGCGTGAGATTTGCCGTCTCATAGCCATATCAAGGCTGTCGGAGGGCTAAGGCAGCGTGAAACTACGGGTCCACAGCTTGAATTATGCTTGGAGATGCATCATTTGTAGTTCCTAAGTCATTGTCTGCTGTAAAGTCTTTAAACAATTGATAAAGATTTTTCAATAGGTGTGCACCATGCCTCATGTACACAGTATCTAAATTATAAGAAAGTGTAAACTTAGATGATTCTGCTAATGGACATTTAATAAAGTTTAAAACATGATATGTGTTATTTATGTATCTTTCAATAGAATAGATATATTTTATTGCAAAGAATGTACAACTTGCAATCAGTTGTAACAGTTGTGAGGAATCTATGTACTTTCTACCTATTTAAGTAAGCAAATTTAGTACATTTAAATTACAAAAACAAAATTTTAATAATTCTTGTTGGTTAAGAAATCTTGTGCAAAATACTAACAAGTTCTGTTTAATTATTTTAGCTGTTGTTTTTAATGGTCAATTTTCTTAGGTATTTTATTTAGAAGTTTAGAACATCAGGTGCAAAACAAACAAAGAAAATGTTTCTTGGGCACCGATGTTTATTCACAATTAGTTTGAGATCCAACGTTAACTACATGGGTTACTTTTGAGGTAGAAAATATTGTTGGTTAGCTACAAGTATGGCTACTTCTAGGGAGACAAAGAAGTACCAAAACATGAAAAGCCACCCATATTGTCGCCAGATTTTTATTTTTATGTATTAACTACTATAGTCTGCGCATAATGTAGTGCATATGTTGCTCTTTTGTAAGTAGTAAGGAGCTTAGACTTAAGATTGCAATGCTTAAATTATAAAATAACAGTGTATTAATAAAATAATTTCAGTTTTTTTGATGTTTTTAGTTAAATTATTATTGTCAAGCTACTATAAAGTGTGGAAATGTTATGCAGTTATGAATGCAACATGTGCCATGTAAAGTGTATAAAAGAATGTGTGTTATTATATTATTGTGTTTGATGAAGTCGAACAACTCTATTAAGTTTCAACAGGAAACTTAATGTGTGTGACGAATTGTTGAAACTTAATTGAATAGAGAGAGCATAACTGTTGATAATTAGTGGAGATTTAATAAAATTGGAAACATGATTTGCTGTTGTATGTTTTTTGTATACAAAGTGATAAATACTGTTTATTAATTCAGTTTTCCTGCGGTTTGACTACTGTAATTTATGTCATGTCTCTCACGGCTATCCTTTAGTAATAGTGCATGATATCAGTTTTTTGGATATTTATGTATATTTAAATTATTTTTGTCAAGCTACTTTATTAAAGTGTGGTAATGTTATACTGATAGGAATGCAATATGTGCCATGTAAAGTGTTTAGATTAAAATAATGTGTGTAGTTAGATGATTGTGTGTGATGAACTGTTGAAACTTAATAGAGATTTAATAAAGTTGAAAACATTATTTTCCGTTGTGTATTATTTATATCATCATCATTATCATCATCAATCATTAAATATTATATGTGTAGATTAATAACGTCGAGCTATTTTATTAAACTGCAGAATGCGGTGGAAATGTCCTGTGGATAAGAATGCAACGTCTCGTAGAAATTCTAGCTTAAACGAACGTGTCTAATTAGGAGATGATTGTCTGTGGTGATACTTAATGGAGATTTAATAAAGTTGGAAACATGATTTGCGGTTGTGTGTTATTTATTAAATATAAAAACGACGATCGGCTCCCTTCAAAAAGATACTAAATGTATTTGGCTCCCTCTAATACGATGGTTGTTGGCGACGCTCGTTCGTAACTAGTTTTGCCGGAACCCATAAATACATGGCCTTAAAGCCTCATTAGTACAGTCACACCTTCGAGACCTTCGAGTACGCCATTTTTGTTAATAAACACTTGCAAACACCAAAACATATAGTTTGCGTTGCTAACGAATCACTTTGCGGGCTTTCAAAAATGGACGCAACACATACTCGTAAACATTAACAAAATACGGTAAAGTTCATCGAAATGTCGATGTCAATCAATAACTTTGAGTGTCGAGACTACCAAATATCGTACCATTGCTACTAAACCGAACTATGAATGCGTTTTGCGCTAACTGTCATCGTTTTTTTCAAGTATAATGTATGACTTTGGTCCGTATCTCAGATGTCGAGACTTCCATTTTGTCGCTGGCATCGTTACGGCAAGCGAATTTTTTCGGTTTTATTTAACAATCGGTAGTTTGCGATAGTGTCGCTTTCTATGTCGAGACTGCAGGCCCAGATATGTTTGTTGGATTACTTAAACACACCTTGTTTTACCTAAGTTACATTAGGAAGTTTGCAACATGTACAAGCTTACTGCGTGTAACTTCCGACTTTACAGACTGATGGCAACAAGGATAATCTTGAGTGGAAAGTTGTAAGTAAAGTCGATAGGATTGGGAACGGCGTACGATTCAGTTCATACGTTTACTTAAATATGGAGTCGGTGTTTGGAGTTCAATACTCGTGTTCTTAGAGAAACTTGATGAAAGGGTTATGTTTGAAGTTTATATTTCAAAGGATATACTTGGTTTATACTACGTCTTTATCAAATTAATTGTTCAAAAAACATTCAAATGTAAGAAAACAAAAATGTGAGCAAAAGAAACTCAAACAAAATACAGTGATATCAGTAAATAAGACCAGATGTAAGGAAATGCCTTAGTAAATCAATCGAATCGTCTTACAATAAGCAGAGTATATACCCCACCTATCTCTTTCTTCCCGATACTTCGGCAGAAATGTTCAGAGTTCCATTCCCTCATCTAAAAATAACACGGCTTCGATAATGTAATCCATTATAATATCGAGTTATCGGACCTTATCCGAGATCATGATTATAGTGCCTTTATAGGATAAAATTATTTAATTAATCCAATTTGAACCACTCGAATTCGTCCGGTACTTGACACTGTAAACGATTACTCTCACACAACAAACTTTGCCATAATTTTATGGTTAACGAAAATTATTTATACAATTAATCATTCTAATGATTAAATGTACAAATAATATTCGTTGAGGAACGTCCATTTATCAATTGGCCCATTAAAAGATCAGTTTATCGTGATAAGATTCAGAAGCCTATGTGATCAAATTTACACCGAATTAACAGTGTCACCTGCATCTAATATAGAAAAACGCTATTTAGCGATAACAGACATAAGTAAACGATCCGCGAAACGATCAATCGTAACTGTCAATTTTTACTTAATTGATAACTTGACATCTTCCTTTAATTCATGCGCAAATTGATAGTCTATTAAATGTGAAATTACTACTGCCGGGGCCGTACAAAAACTTAAAGTTCATAATGCCATACTTAAATAGTCAGGGCTCGATGGCCAACACTAATCCAATATATGGAACAAAGGCACTAGCGCGAATCTAGCAGTCAGTACAATTCGTACTGATGCAGTCATTAAAACGATCCCACTGGCACATTTAACGCATACAACCAGAACTAAACGTATACAATGTCAGTAAATGTATTAACTTATTCTGTTGCTTTAGGATAATGCTGTAACGTTAGGGTTTGTTGAAATAGAGTGGATGGAGGGAGAAGGAAATAAACTTGACAATTCATTTTCAATTATTGACTTTGCTGATAAGATTACATGGTTTACTTTTCAACCTTTCAATTCGTATGAAGTTACCGAATAAAATCACGTTAAGAGGGAAGCGCCAGGGTCGTCCATAATTCAGTGTCGGGCTCTATCTTAAACAAAATACCGTATACCTTAAACATCAAATTTCAATCAGACCATTCATTTCTGCGCCTTTCAATAAAGGGAATCAGTTTGGCTGTTTGTTATTGTCATTACGATTAAACCTGTATTATTTCTGCCCAGCTTCCAAGACAGAATTAACATTCATCCAGATTTATAAATATTTTGGCTGTTGTTTCTATAGCTACTCTCATTATAAATTTTAGCACTTCGCCAGAGACTTCATCGGTGTGAAATTTTGGCCCCCAACCCGCCGCGTCGCATTTTATCGCCCGCCCGCGCTAGCTATTAAGCACTTCGTTTTCACTTCTTTCAGAATCTTTTTTTTGCTCGGCTCCTGAGGTTTGTAGCGTGATGGTAAATACCTTCCGCAAGAATTGGTCTATCAAATGCAAGAACACTTTTTCAACCCGACAGGCAGTTCCAGGGAGTACCTACCGCTAACATACAAACAATTAATTTACAATATCAGTATAGAAATAGATTGCACCAGACATGTTATTCATTAACAAGCACGTTTGTTTGGCACCGCTATCTATCTATACAGGTACAAATTTTCCCTTGTAATCTCATTTGTTATCAGGAAATAATAGATTTTCGTCAAGTCATTGTTTTGTACGGAAAGCATATTGTTAGCTAATGACTCTGTATTTTTATACTGAACCAAATTACGCGTTTGTAACCTCAAAATTAAGTAGAATATTGAAATTGAGTCGAACATTTACTAAATAGGTAGGTGTGGTAAGTACCTCTGCCATACCATGGGATATAGGCATTTGCCTGCCGTAGGTTTATGGGTACCGTAAGGTATGTGATTCGATATGTGCGTTCCGTGTGGTGTCTTCCCGTGGGTGTAAGAGGCGACTAGGGGACTTACTACAGAATTGGCAGCAGCGTTCTCTATTCATTTTGCTACCGTACTGCGATCTTCAACCCGCCAGCTAAGCGTGGCAATTATGGCAAACGTCCACAAATTCGGCGTCGGACGTCTTTCGGCTGAAATAATGATGATGATGAGGTATGTGATTATATTCAACTAGCTTGTGCTCGCGACTTCGTTTGCATGGTATTTTGGCCCCCGACCCGATGCGTCATATACCATCGGCCGCAAGTGATGTATGTAATTATTATGTGTCTAATATTGAATTATTGAATTTAGTAAATGATTTTTATCATTAACTTATTTTTCTACTAGCTGACCCAGCGAACTTCGTATCGCCTCAGGTTCAATAAACGTTGTAATAACCCTACCAAGTTTGACAACCTGGTACGCGTTGGTGGTCTGGTAAGCGTTTTCTAGCTGACACTCATATGTTTGGTTGGCTCCTACCAAGTTATGATAACCTGGTACTTCAAAGGTAAAAAAGTGTTATCTAGCTGACACTCCTTTGTTTGGTAAGCTCCTGCAAAGTTATGATAACCTTGTACGTCGTCGCCATAAAGCTAGCTGACACTCCTTTGTTTAGTAAGCTCCTGCAAAGTTATGATAACCTGGTACGTCGCCGCCATAAAGCGTTTTCTACCTGACACATACCCAGAGGGTACAAATATATCGTCATTGCTCAGCTTCTATGTGTCTTAGCGTTATGTTATATAGCTTATAACCTGCCCAGGAGTATGGACTACAATCGTACCAAGTTTGGTTAAAATCCCTTCAGCATTTTTTGACCCATGCGTGCACATACAGACAGACAGAATTGACCTCTCTACAGTTTTATTATAAGTATAGATAGATATAGATAAGTCAAACACTGATTTGACTCAACTGTCAGCTTTGAATCATAGTTGTTTGTTAACGGGTATAAAAGGCCGGAGCCAAAGTGAAACTGTCAGTTGATTGGTGGATGTTCAGTTGGTTAGTTCTAGTGCTGTTGTTGTGTGGAAAGGATCGACCAGAGGTCACGTAAGTAATTGATATTATACCCTAATTATTGCCTATTATGACAATGTTGTTGTACTGTTTATAGTGTTGACAATATTGCTAATGTTTTAAATCATATAAATGGAATATTCATATTCTTTTCCTAGATATTATTGTTATATTGATATTATTCTGAGTTCTCTGGACAATGGTCCAAGAGATAGAATTAATGTATTTAAGATAGTGATAATGTATGGCAATGTAAGAAATGTGTTGATATAATACTTCAATACTGTTTCCATGGAGTTTCTTGTCCTTCTTCTCCATGAAGACCTAGTTTCGGAACGGACGACTACCTTTCTGATTAATTGCTGACAAGCCTAATAGAAATAAATGTCTAGTCTTGTCTTTCTGTGATTTACTTATTGAAACTCTTTCTTATACACAGTAAATAAGCCATTACCATTCTGACATTCAAAGCCTTGATAATTAGTATATATATACACTTATAGTCATATATTGCTTAATATAATACACGCGTTATTACTTCGTTTACACTTGCGTCATTTCAGACTATTTTTCATTTTGTTCGGCTCCTAAGGGTCGTAGTGTGATGTTAAATAGCACATAACATTCCTCATGAACTGGGCTATTACATGTATGTGTAATAGAGCCTTTTTTTGGGTGGGAAATCATTAAATAACGTTTCCCGCTCTGGCCGAATCGGGAGAGCGTGTCACACTTTTACGGACTAAATCCCGTGTTCCTTCAGTTGCCTATATGCCAGGGCCACGGTAACTCTTTCGAACAAAGTGTAATAGTGCCTAAGTAGAAGTTTTTTTTTCAGTAGTTACGAATCAGCTGAAGCCCCATTGCCCCTGTACCAGCTCTATAGTGGTATACTATAAGAATACCTGTCTATAATATTTAGTATCAGTAACGAATAGGTAAACACACGACTTGTGTGATGCGACATATTATTTGCTTTCATTAATTAATATTTGCTCCAATATTTGCGGCCTCATGGAAAGTTCTAGTATCGATAGGTTCACTTCCATGGAAATTAATTGGAATAATTTGGCAAGGAGAGATATCAATGGGGACAAGAGCATTTGTTACTACCCAACCTGGGTAGTGACACCTTCTGATCTGAGATCTATAGTAAATTGTAGGAAAACAATATTAGCATAGGTATCTAATTAGTAATGTTGAAGGCAGGTCCATCTAAGTATCAGTCCCTTTGAATTTTCATGTAACAAGTCTGAACTTCGTATATTTGTTACTTAGGTATTAAACTGAACTGCCAGGGTTGCGAGATTTGTTAGAGTTACCGTGACCCCGGCATATAGGCAACTGAAGGAACACGGGTGGGTTTTAGTCAGTAAAAGTCTGACACGCCCTCCCGCTCCGCCTAGAGCGGGAGACGTCATTTGATGATTTCCCAGCCACAAAAAAAGGTATTAAACTGAAGGCTGATTTTTATAACATAAGTTCGACAGCTTTTGTATGGAAAATATGGCAAAGTGAAATTCATCTGACTTGCTTTTGCTAGGGTCTTCGCCCGCGTGCAGGTCGGAAATTATCCCATAGGAACGGTAGTACGCAGAATAAAAAGTCCAATCCACTTCATAGACTGAGTGTCAAATCCAAATCCGTTCAGACGATTTGCGTGATTGAGTAAAACCATCGTTTAAAATTATCCAACTATTTAGAAATTTTTCCTTAGTTCACTAACTTTCTTCAGGCGTAAATAAAAGAAAGGCGTGTTATCTAATAGGCACATATTTATTACGATGTCGATAAAACCCAACAGAGTCGGAAAATCATAAAGTATGCTTATATTACATTATCATAAATATTTGGTCATAAAATATATTTTTTGAGAGTTAATGCTTCCCGTATCACTATATAAAAAGCTATACCATAAAAATGACTTTTTTTCTCGTGGACTATTTTACGACAGTTTGAATTTTAAATATTTATCACATTAGCGGCAGGCACACTTAATTCACAATACGCACGCACAGACAGACAGCTGTGCTGGTGGGAAGTTTGTTGCGCCATTTCTTCTTCCCTAGCTGGGAACTGGGAAAGCATCAGGAAGTGGTGAAGGGCGGCCGTTTTAGGGGACTATACTTATTTTGACGTTCTAAAAGTGCTGATTATCAGCCTTATTTGAATAAATGTTTTTTTTTTTTCATTTTGTACGTACAGAAATATTTCAAATACAAAAAAATAACTGCCTAGTAATATGCCCAGAGGGTTGTTCCGAATATTGGAATATAAGATACGCACTGTTACTGAAATTACGTAGGCGTCAAACATTTTTGCTGTCGGTACTCTGTGGCATTTTCCAAGATATTTTTATAGGACACGTTTTCCTACATCCGTCTGTCCTTTTTACAAGTTAACTCGCAAGACCGTTCAGAGGTAAATTTGTTTTCGTTGCCTCCACAACCTGAGTAAAACATCCTCAGACACTTTCGTCTGACAATATCGAAAAACCAGACCATTTCCTGGTAATTACATGGTCCTTTGACAGGCACTTGGTAGCACATGTATGGCATATTCTTTAGACTTGACGGGAAAGGTCCATCTACGGGGCCTGAAAATAAGCATACAATTGAGTGATTCTAAGTATCAATCAATAAAACGTAAATCTACCTATACTTACGTAGTATCGAATAAAGTCGCTTTTCGTGCCTGTCTATGGAACTGATTAGGTATTCAGAATCATTTAGAGTATATCCTCCAGAGGACTACATTTGCTTTTATAATGCAGTAACATTTAACTTAGGTGTACTCGTATCACAGAGAGAGCAGTGGTGGCCCAGTGGTATCGGTCACGACTTGCAACTTGTAGGTCGTGGATTCAAACCCAGGATAATGCACTAAACTTTGTGTATTTGCTCTCATCACCACTGTTATCAAAACGATGAAAGAAAACATCGTAAGAAACCAGCTTGACAATTCCAAGACATGTGAGATCTATCAACCCGTACCGAGCTCGCATGGGGAATTATGGCCCATTCACTCTCACAAAGAGACAGACGGCTTGGGTCTCAGCAGTGGGAACATTATTGTCTGATAAATGCATGTTATGCATAACACAGAAAACTCCATGTTCTGTAACGTCGCTATTGCACCCCCGCAAATTAGGGATGTGCTATTAAATTATAAACTAGATTATTATTATTGCCCTTCTGAGTGTTTTATCACTCAAAAGGACATACATCATCTAGTTAGTCTCCAATCACGAAATATAATCTTAATTCTATTTAATATCTCGAGATATTGTTCAACAATAATACACAAAATCATATTTGATTCGCATTATAGTTACAATGTGTAAGTCTCACATTCTTGTTCTACATTTCCATGAGTGAATTTGAATTTTCATCTTCCGTTGCATATTATGCGAAATGCAAATTGCATACACGGCTATTGTAAAGCAATTTTCTATGTAAAATTTGTTCCACTTTACCATTCTCGGTGGGTGAAATATTATCATTAGAATATGATAACCTTTTTTATTTGTTATAGAGAATCAGTTGCTTTGTTGGTACTATACTGTTAGTTTTCAATCTATCAAGCGAGATTATAAACTGTCGCAAAATTTGACGGTTTCACTTCGATAGATTATAATCTACCGGAGAAATAATTCGTTAAATTGTAAGCAGTATCTTACGGTTCACAATTTTTCGATAGTTTACAATCGCGCGAGAGAGATTATAATCTAACAACATTTACAATTTCACCGAGACAAATACATGTTTAATAATATTATTAGTTGCGCAACTGTGGCTTGTGTTGATCAACCTTGTGTCGATCTATTTCAATTTCAAATCTTCATGTAAATTTGTAAATAAGAAAAACCATAAAACCACTTACGTCCATCTCTCACATAGTCATGTAAATAATTTGGGGTTATTTGTACCACATTGATCATCAATAAACATAGTATTGTGTGTAACGTCCGCATTGTCTAATCCAATTTCGTCAAAGGCGGTCACGTGGTGCAAACATGTCGGCAACTCGGCATTGCAATCAAGCACGGCAACAATTAGGGTCACCTCACTTGAATATTAATCCGAATAACGTCTCACCGAAATTCTGGCGCTAATTTAGACGTGGCGACTCTGATTAGGGAGGGCCGGCCCTGCGCGAATGTAGAAATGTCCTTCGTATTATTAAAACAAAATAACATTTTGAAGAACTGAAATGCATAATGTTAAAGATAATATGTAGTTTTATTATTATTCAAAAACCGATGACCTTCCTTGAAGTATTTACCCGTAGGGTTTATTTTGTGTTACAGTTGTTTTTTTTTTTTTTTCGAGGAATCTGTAAGTAGGTATACAATCGGGTCTCTAAAGTATACGACTTACAGAGTGAATCCTTAAAGATTTCACATAGCAAAAAGGTTAAGAAATAACGATGAAGCAAAGGATCAAACGGACGCAGTAATTTAGAAATTACGTGTAGTGTCCCTCGGTACGCTCTAAAACAAATTGCAGGTTTTCTGCTTTCAAATATCTCTATCATTCGTAATCTCAGTGTATTTAAACTGTTCCTTACCTTATCATCTTTCAAACAAACTTTTCATCGATTCTTTGGTCATTGTCTATCATTAATATAGATGAGTACGTTTAAGTAACTTCTAAAATTGTACCGTGTACTTTGTTATTAGGTCATAATTATTTCACCATCTGCCAACTCTTTTCCAAATTACCTTCTCAGTCTAAGTAGATGCAGCTGAACTCTTATATTTAACATGAAGCGACTGCCTCATCTGACCCCCACAATTCAGTTACTTGGTAACACGATACCCTAAAAAGGTCAAAATAGAAAGGAATAGATCAAAATTATGTTAAAAATGGAATCGTCGTAAAATGTCTTATAGGTTGCGAGGGGATATTTTATTGTAATACAAAGAAACTTTATTGGCGTTAAAATTTTACTCGTACTTCACGAACGAATAGCATCTAGGGACTACTTATAACAAAACATTTTGTAGCTCCTATGTACTTGTAAAAAAGACAGGTGTTCTTCGTCTAATCTACATCAGCATAATCGCATTTATTTCAGTGTTTTCTTTTGCTTTTTATCTGTCTCCAGTAAGTAAATAATTATGAATGTATCTTAATATTGATTCACAGCTAGCTTTTGCCATTGGCTTCGACAGCACTTAGGGTTGAAATTCTCCCCCGAGTACATCCAAATCCTTTAAGCCCTTTTAATGCGATTGAGTAGAAAACGTCTAAATATCTAAACGTCCAAACATGCCAACTTTCACATTTATAATATTAGTAGGATTGCAGGATTGCAGAGCTCGCCAGCCCTGGCCACAATCAGAAACAATCAAGCGTTATATTGATGTTGCCAGTTTTATTACCGCAATCTGTATGAATTTTAGATAAAGGAAGATTGCTCTTTTATTGCGTACCATATTTACACAACTTGCATACAATACCGCTCAGTTTTCAATTCAAAAAGCGATCAATCTTTTTCGTTTCCAAGCTTTGGGAGGATTTAAAACTTTTTTTACATTTGTATGTTACTTTCTTTAGCAGTGTTTCTTTGCTAAGCTCTTTTAAAATTTGTTGGTATATTTTCTTGGATACTTTGTGTTATTTAAGAAGGCAGTTGTGTGCTTTCTCACGCTTTTGTAAAGGAATAAAGCGACGGTTTGCACTTACAGTTTAAATTCTCGCCTTTTAATCCGGCCGAATCTGTTTTGTTTGTTGGTTGATCACGTTCCAGCGAAACAATACGTGGTAAACATGCATAAAATATAGGAGTATACCTTTGCGTGATAATCAGAGTATAGTATTGAAATGCATGAATAACAAATAAACTATTATTCGGTAAAAATACATTTTAAAATGCTTGTAGGAAGGTATTTTTGGCAACAAAAATAAAATTGACACTCAGCTGCCTTGCTTCGAATCAATGTGATCATCAAACAGCAATTTCCAAGGACAATAAATACAAAATTAAACCGAAACTCATTATTCGTTAACCAATTGCAGAGGAAAGTTTGAACATGTAAATTTCCAACAGAATATCAGATGAAACGTCAAATAAATGAGGACGGATCCACGGATAGCGTTGATTAAACAGAATCAAACATTACAGTTTAAAATTAGTCTGTGCTAGTAACAGAGCAATATGTGGATGGTGCAATGAAGGCTATATTATTCCATTTCAAACGTTATAAACGACAGATAAACCTGCTGTAGAACACCGTAAATCCGATCAAAGATCTATTTGATTTTTGTGACAACTCAAATAACTAGATTCCGTAATAATATTTTAACACTACTAACACGAAATAATATTGAAAAAGTCCTCAAAAAATATAGGAGGGTAGACCGTACAATTTGAAAACTGTCATAAGCAAAACTAAGAGGTCATTGAATCAAACGTAAATATATTGAGTTTTAACCAACTTGGAACTTTCTCAACATATCCAGGACATCCCGATACAACAATATGGCGAATACAGCAAAAACTACCAACAAACAAGACAAGAAATCAACAAGCCGTTTATCAAGGGTAACGTGTTCAGCAATTAATCAATAAGACGGAATCTGGGCCCTTCGGTTGTCATGACGACGGCCATCTAAAAATAAATCGTACAAATTAAATTGTACAAGCAGTGATTGTGAGCCGAACGAATGTAGTGATTAAAAGTTTTCTTCTTGAACGTTCCAAGCTTTATTCCTCTTCAGTTACCTGAAGTTTAAGGGAAAATATTTTCGTAGTGTCTGAATAAATGTAGTTACAACTTAGTTTTCGCCGTCCGCCTACGTCAGTGGCCAGGCCTTTTCGAGATCAAAAGAAGTTGCTTTAAAACTTATTCATTATACATTTGATAGGTACGGATCTTGTTCTCTATACCGACAAGATAGCTGGTAAAACGATTCGGTGAATTTACCTTCTCTTAGTCCTAACTAAGAGAAGGTAAATTAACCAAAAGTCCAACAATTAATTCATATTCCTAAATATGAATTAATTGTTTGACTTTTGGTAAGTTGGGATATGTTAGACCTTCCTTATTCGCAGTCGATATTTGGTAAACAACCAACTTATATACCAATCAATAAACCTGAGCTTGAAACGTAATAACGTAAGTAAATTATATTTGTTTTTAAGAAATTCATGCAATGCGGAAAACGTCATAACGCCTACCTCAAGATAATGAATCATGAAAATGTAGTTACCACGTCACCAATCCATCATTCCTATTAACTTTCAAAGCTCAAATTATTTAGAAAGTTAGGCTTTTGTATTACCCTTAGGCTTTTTTTTTTCTGGATGGGAAATCATCAAATGACTTCTCCCGCTCTGGGCGGAGCGGGAGGGCGTGTCAGACTTTTACTGACTAAAACCCACCCGTGTTCCATCAGTTGCCCATGTGCCAGGGTCACGGTATTTCTTTCGAACAATCACGCGACCCCGGCAGGCATCGGTCCTAGTAGACCCCTACACTGCTGCTGACATCTCTTTGATGCGCGCGTGGAACACTACGCGCCGTCGACCCGAGCTTGGTCCTTACCGGGCGGCGAGCTACCCATTGCTCGCCGCCCGCAAGCTCGCGCCTACGGTTGCCGGGAGTCCGCAATCGACTCCCGACGCCCGGGGCGTCTCCTCCTGCGGCGGCTAGGGGCGTGAGGGCGCAGACACTGCCATTCCCTCACGCGCCCCACCTCCTCCTTCGCGAGCATTACTGCTTCGCAGAAGGAGGTGACGGCTTCCCATTCCCTCTCGCCCCGTGTCATGGGTCGCACCAGGGCCGGACGCGAGAGGTCGCCGCCGCCGATCGCCTCCACGAGGACACGGCGGTGCTCCGCCCAGGCAGGGCACATCTCCACCGTGTCCTGCAGACGATCCTCGCCATGGAAACACCCGGACGTATCCTCCCGCTTTATCCTGAACAGGAACCCACCGAAGCACCCATGCCCGGTGAGAACCTGCGTCAGGCGGAAGGTGAGGACGCCGTGACGCCTCTCTATCCACTCCTCAAAGAGGGGACTTACCGCCGCAATTGTGGCGTGCCCAATTACCCTTAGGCTGACCCCACATTAGGCGTGCGCGATCCTCGGGCGTGTGAGAAGCGCGAGCGCCGCGCGCGCGTCGCGAGCGCGCTGCGTGAGCGTCGCGTTTAGCTGCCCTGCGGCGCGCACGCGGCGTCGAGTCGCGTTCTTACCCCTTCGCCCGCTACTGTTTCGGTCAGTCACATGGTGGGCAGTGTTGTGTTGACACACGTTAAAAATAGAGTCACCGAGTTAAATTAATATCGAAAGCTTTATCCTAGAAATACAGAATCGTCCTGCGATATGGGACAGGACTACAATGGAGTATAGTGATCGTATTGCAAAAAAAAAGGTGTGGGAATAAATCAGCACTTCATAAAAGACTAGCTTCTGCCCGCGACTTCTTCTGCGTAAATGTCGTTTATCGCGGACGCAGACAAAGTCACGAAATAAAAAGTAGCCTATGTCCTTTCTCAGGCTCTAAACTATCTGAGTACCAAATTTCATTTAAATCGGTTTAGTAGTTTTAGGAGGAAAGCGAGACAGGCAGACAGACAGACAGAGTTACTTTGCATTTATAATATTAGTGTGAATAGTGTGGATTTTGAAACGAAAATTGTCCAAATTGTGACTGACTTGACTGAAGGGGGTTAAACGCCAAGGCGAACGCCGCGTGCGCGCCGCGTGCGCGCCGCGTGCGCGCCGCAGGGCAGCTAAACGCGACGCTCACGCAACGCGCTCGAGACGCGCACGCGGCGCTCGCGCTACTCACACGCCCGAGGATCGCGCACGCCTAATGTGGGGAGGCCTTATCGTAGAAGTAGATGTCCGTTGCCACCCGGGAGCAACGAGGGAGGAATTCAAGGATCATTAATTTTCATTCATATCGTTATAAGGGTCGGAATTTGGTTGAATCGTCAGTAAATTTTCCATCGGTAAGGTATACTTCAAAAATAATTACATTGTTAACCAAAAATACGAGAAAGTTATCAGAATTGCTGGTTCAATGGTTACCGATCCTGTGTTTTGTAGGAACGAAATTATGAGAGGCCAGCGCCCCGATTACGTAAAACACAACCACAAACCGAAGAGGATTTTGAAGGAACCTCATAATCCATTGGCTTGTTTAAAAATGTGCCTGCTCGATAACATACTTAAATAACGTAATGAATATTGTTGAATTTTGACAATGCATTTACTACGAGTCGGAGATGGGCACAAGAAAAAATAGGCCTATACTCAGTATTGGGTAAAGTCGGGCCGTGGTTAATGATGACGATGATGAAGGCACTGATATTATAAATGAATTACGCAATCAGGCTGCAGGATTCTCATAATGCAATAAAAAAGTACTTTCTTCATATATCAATTCTGTTCAAAGAAGATCCCAACATTACTTGAATACACGAAGAACTAATAACTTACTGTTGCACTAATGCAGAATTGATGTGAGTGGGGAGTTGAAAGATATTAGTCCCACACATCTTCCCAATCGAAGTTTCTGTAATGTCCCTTGAAACTCAAGTTATTAGTGCCATTTACTCCCACATACGTACATACGAAGTTTCATGCGGTATTGACATTAGATGTGTAAAGCTCAAGGGGATCGAGTAGATACAAGACAATTAAATCAACGGATAGACAATATGTATCTGTTTAAGCTCAATCGAACGGAAAACTGATAGGCCAACACTGGAAATCATCAAGAATACACAAAACGGTTTCTTGAAGATAACGAAACACACTCCAGAGAGCACTAAAATGACAAGTGGGATGAGTTATAAATTAAACGAATTACGAAAGACGAGTTTTAAATGAAGTTGGGTAAAAGATTGATGACGGAATTAAAACTTGTGAACACAAAGAAGCACCCAAAACTGGGAAGTAATCTGTCGACGGAACTGGAGAAAAATTTCCACGTAGGGCGGGGTAAACAACAACTGTATAGGTCAAAACCAAGCAATGGAATGGAAGGCCTTGAAAACAGGTGACAAGTATTACTCTTGCCATTAAAAGGTTTCTAACTGAACACGGCTGTGCTGCTGACAAGATAGTTGTGTCACTTCTTACTCCCAGCACTAGGAAGTGGTAAAGCGTTCTGGACGACTGTGTTATGTAATTTAGACGTTCAAAAAGTGCTTACGGCCAGGCAAGTACGAATAAATGGCTTTTGATTTTAAAACGAGGAATTTAAATGAAGTATTTTTATTTAGCTAAAAAACAACAATGTTTTCTTCTCATTCGTGGCATGAAGGCAAACTTGCAAAATCGATGTATAAATTGACAACATGGAACACAGAGCTACTCTACAGCATAATTGAGGGAAGTACCCAGAACCCACATAATATGTAAATTGGCAACGAAATTTTTGAGACCACAAAGCTGCCCTTTAATGTTATGGCAACGTACATAAACCTGGCAAGTTGTCAGATAATTTAATAACGAGCGGGCAGGCCAGCGGCGATGCTCATAAAAGCAACAAGGTATGAAACTATTACTAACAGAACAGCTGTAATATCACTCGCCACCGAGTATTTTTTTTTCAACGTTAATTTATAATGCACTTACATTTTTTGGTATTTATGAGAATATATTTTGTGTTAGCTTCTATTATATTATTCGTGAGTTCATGACAACTACATTCACCACTATGTTTCCATCTTTCAGTAACAAATGCTCAATATGGTATCTTGACGAATCTGGATATTTTTCAAGAGATAAAGTAAAACCAATTTCTAGCATATCTGCGTTCAATGAGGATTTCTTCATGCAACTTTGGATCAAATAACAGCGTTGTTGTCGATTTTTGTACTGAACTCCAGGCACAGTTCTTTTCTTACCTCGGACATTAAAGAATGCTTCAGCTTGATTTAGTTGAAATACGCCAACTTAATGTCTTCTCCGTGTGATGTAATTTCTACTCTTGCAGATGATCATTGCGATTAAGTTGTGATATAAAAGCAATGAACATTAGCAAAAGCGAAGATGGGCGGAAATCATCGCAGGATGGCTGGTAGCAGCTTGATGGGAGAAGCCGAGCGTCGTGATCAACTTGCTTCTCTTTGCTTCATTACACCAATGAAGGTTGTTTCGATTCGATGGTATCACAAATTAAATGAAGTTAAAAAAACGGTACAAGATCTGGCAACAACTCAGTCATTGATTTATTGCCCGAAGTTTCCAGACGTAGCTATTAACCTACGTCTGTCTGATTATAAATAATGTAATTGTCCTCATATCTTTCTTTTCTAGTCGTATGTCTTTTGTTGCCGTGGTATCGATCCCTTTTCTGTATATGATTCTTTGTCTCATATATGCGATATCATAATGTCTCTTGAGATTTACATGAGAGTGGTGAAGTTGGATTTAAACGAAAAGGTTTTCAAAATGTTTTGGTTTGCATTATTTTTAGGGTTCCGTTGCCAAATGGCAAAAAACGGAACCCTTATAGATTCGTCATGTCTGTCTGTCTGTCTGTCTGTCTGTCTGTCTGTCTGTCTGTCTGTCCGTCCGTATGTCACAGCCATTTAATTCCGAAACTATAAGAGCTATGCTGTTGAAACTTGGTAAGTACACTAAAATAGAAAAAAAACAATAAATTTTGGGGTTCCCCATACATAGAACTGAAACTCAAAAATGTTTTTTTTTCATCAAACCCATACGTGTGGGGTATCTATGAATAGGTCTTCAAAAATGGTAATGAGGTTTCTATTATCATTTTTTTCTAAACTGAATAGTTTGCGCGAGAGACACTTCCAAAGTGGTAAAATGTGTCCCCCCCCCCCCCCCCTGTAACTTCTAAAATAAGAGAATGACAAAACTAAAAAAAATATATGATGTACATTACCATGTAAACTACCAACGAAAATTGGTTTGAACGAGATCGAGTGAGTAGTTTTTTTTTTAAAACGTCATAAATCGTAAACCGCAATTTACCTTACATTCAATCAACTGAAATATAAAAATTAAAAAATATATATATTTTTAAACCGAAAATACCTACAGGTTTGTACGGAACCCTCGGTGCGCGAGTCCGACTCGCACTTGGCCGGTTTTGGTTTTTTAATCTTGTTCGTATGTACTTTGAATATATGCATAAAAAATTAAAAACTCAAAATGCATGATAGTCAACGATATAATGAAAATAAGTTACAATTGTTAGCCAAAACGTCGTCTTAAAGTCTATGTGAACAGATATCTAGTTCAAGGAACAAATTAAATATTAAACAAAGTTAAGAAAGCATAATAGAAATAAGGAAGAAAAATGACTGCGACTAGGTAGACACAACACTAATTACTGGAGAGAGAATCTTGCTATTTGTCTAACGCCGGACGAATAGTATTCACAATATTCTACAAATTACAGGGGATATATCTTGATGAGCTCGGAGTAAATAACTGACATAAAAGAATTTCTGTTCAGTGTAGTCAGATTGAAGATATCTAATAAAACAAATCATTATCCTTTTTAATCTTACGCTCTATATTATCCGTGGCATTTTTAAATAAATCTAATCTATTTGTACGAACTATTGTAAAAATTACGGAGGTACAGGAAACTGAGTTCAATTTTAGTTAACAAAAATATATATATGGATATGAGTAAAAGGCATTTTTGCCGTAAAATATAGAAACAGCTCTTGTTTATATTTATTACATTTTACGAAGAAAAAGGGTTGTTGAAAAAATAAACTAAATTAGATTTTCAGAATCATTTTCAAACAGAAAAAATTAAAGCAAAATTCCAATAACTCTATTCACTGTTTCTGTTCTGTATTTCACGTCAAAATGTAAGAGCAAACAAATACTGAATTTGTAGTCTAAAAATGGGAATGAATTCTTCATTTAGAATTTAATTACTACTTTCTAGAACGTTCTGAAAAAAGCCGTACACCGTAAAGTCAAATTCCTCTACAGCTTAAGCCATTAAGCAGTGTAATGATATCATTTATCACACTAAGTGAAGATTTGGCTCACATTTGCGTAAAGTTTTTATTGTATGTGGCTGTTTTCTTTCTTCTATTGTCATTTTAGAGTCAACGATAGTGATGGGAGTTTGCCAAGGAATTATCTCCATTCTTGCACGAATAATTTCCATTATAAACCCTTTTAACACGTAGCATTTAAATGTTTGGTAATTTATTTGTGTGAAATCAGACTAATAAATTGTAGCCTTCTCTGTAATACGTTTCCGCTGTCGCCTTAATTAACCGAAATTATTTGGACTGAGTTCGACCAAACTGTTTTACGGGCGGTTTCATTGCAGGACAAACCCGATTTTACGGTGGTCATTTTACAGATATTACCGTTTCTTTATCGAATGACACTTATGTTTCGTGTTTCATGTTAAGTATAATGAAAAGTAAAGTAATAAAAAATTTAAAGTAGTTTGCAACTACTTTAATGTCTCATTATTTTTTTACACGGGTACAAGCAAATCTTGCAGAAGCGTACTAAAAAGGACCAGAAATTAAAGTTGAGCAAAGAGCACAAAATATTTCAAAAATATATTTAAAAAATTAAAAACCCGACAACGCTAAAATTAAACTTTAAAAACATATCATAGAAACAATTTTTATTTTTTTTACTTTAAGAGGTTTACTAACAGACTTAATACTATCAGCTCTCTCATGTAATCGGAGGCAATAAAGGTCTTGACTGTTAATCCACACTAATATTATAAATGGGAAAGTGTGTATGTCTGTTTGTCCGTCTTTCACGGCAAAACGGAGCGACGAATTGACGTGATTTTTTTAAATGAAGATAGTTGAAGGGATGGAGAGTGACATAGGCTACTTTTTCATAGGCTCTCTAACCCCCACTTCCCTAAAATGAGGGGTGGAACACGCTAATTTCAGGAACTACTAGTTCAAATTGAAAATTCTTTTGAGTCTGGCTATATAACATCAAGCCACGATCAAAAGGAGCGGAGCAACAACAAAAAAAACGGACGAAAACTGGCAGGCTGCGATGCGACGGGAAGGGTCAGGGGAGCAAATATTTGACGCGGACGAATTAGCGGGCAGAAGCTGGTTTAAAATAAAGCGAAAATACCTCCGACTGCGTGAGATTGCTTATAATATTTTTACGAGCTGGAGTTTGGGATAAATTAATTTAAACCAATATTATTGAAACACATAAAACAGTTTAATTAAATAATCACAAATACCACAACAACAAGAAACCTCAAAAGGAATCACTTGAATCGTATTCGATCGCTTCCGTAACCGAACTGCCTGTCAGTTTTTTTTTTTTTTTTTTTTGTGGGGCATCTCGTAGTTAATCCTGAAAAGATTATTACTACTTAAACGGATTGGGGCCCGGCGAGTTCTAAAAAGTTACCTTTTTAGGCCTCCAGCCGGGGCTTATTATACTTAAAACTAAAGCGAAAGCTCTAAGGGTTACCCCGAGGGGGGTACGAACCTCGGCTTAGGCAATCGCTGATAGGGGGGGCAGCAAGGGACTGGCTGGATCTGAGTTAAATTATTTAGGGACTAATTTAAAGCTAACGGCGCAGCATCGCGGGCTGGCTCTTGCAAGGGTCGGGAGGGACTGTTAAGTCGGGGTCGCGACGACGGACCTCGGCGGCGAGGTCGGTACGGTTTGTGTCTGTGTGCTGGTCTAGCTGTACTGGTCTCTTTTCGACTCTCCTGGAGGAGAGTAGTGGGATCATCAGGATCGGTAAGAACGTGCCGCGAGCGGCGGACTTTGCTAATGCGGGAGGGGGTGTAAGTAGCTGCCGCCACAACCAGAGGGTTGCGGTGGGCTACGGCCCTATCGAAGAAACGCTTCGAAGCGCGTTTTATGAATTGATGGATAGTCGGGAGTTTCATGTCTAAATGAAGATTGATATTCCGAACAAACCAAGGCGAGCCTGTGGCTTGACGGAGAAAACGGTTTTGGAGAGTCTGCATCCTTTGGATGAATCGGGGCTTAGCATGTGCCCAGACTGGGCTTGCGTATGTCATAATCGGCCTGATACAAGCGGTGTAAAGCCGCTTCTTACACAGAAGAGACAGTTTACTCCGCTTGTTCAGGACGCAATGGAGCCTACCCAGAGCGAAAGCGGCCCGCGAGCGAGCCTGCTTTATGTGCTCAGAAAAGGTGAGGTGTTCGTCGAGGATGACACCTAGATATTTGGCTTGCTTCGCCCAAGGGATCTGCTTGCCGAACATTGAGATGGGTCGGGGAGGGGGGTGATTACGTCGAGGTCGGGTGTAAAAGACCGCCTGACTTTTATCGGGATTGACTTCGATTCGCCACTTCCTGAACCATTCGCCGAGCTCGTCGACTGCGGTTTGGAGGTAGCGAACCAGCGCTGTGTCACTAAATCCCGAGAAAAAGATGGCAGTGTCGTCTGCGAACAGAGCTAACCTTGCCTTCTTGCTTCTGGGGATATCGCTAGTGAACAGCGTGAAAATGAGGGGGGCTAGTACAGAGCCTTGAGGGACTCCTGCACGAATCGGGTGAGGGGAAGAAAGTGCCCCTTCGATGCGATAGCGAAAGGTACGGTTCGCAAGAAAGTCTCGTAGGATGAGCACGAGACGGTCTGGCACTCCGAGTTGGTACAGCTTATATAATAAGCCGTTGTGCCAGACTTTGTCGAACGCTTTCGCTATATCGAAGTATACAGCGCCCGTGAACATACCACGCTGAAAGCCAGCATTGATATGTTCGACGATACGGTGTACCTGATGGACACACGAGTGTTGGGTTCGAAAACCAAACTGCTCGTTGGGAATGAGGCCCTTGGTTTCGGCGTAATCTCTGAGTCGCTTATAAATAAGTCTCTCATAGATTTTGCCGAGAACTTTGAGCAAACTGATGGGGCGATAGCTCGTGGGCTCGGTTTTGGGCTTACCGGGCTTAGGGATGCCAATAACGGTGGCTTCCTTCCACGCTAGGGGGAAAATGTTATTACTCAAGGTACCATTGAAGATGGTACACATGAGCATAATCAGGTGCGCGGGGAACAGCTTGATCACTCTGTTGGTGATGCCGTCTGATCCGGGGGCTTTACGAGATTTCAGACCCTTGATGATCTCGTGCACCTCGTCAGGTGTGACAGGGGGCAGGGGATCATCAGGGTCTTCAACGGGCGGGAGTGAGGCTTTGCGTTCGACTTCCGCGTTTACCTTATCGACAAACGCTTGGTCTACTGGCTGCGAACTGGGTGTGCATTGGGCTTCGAGGCTATCGGCTAGGCATTCAGCCCTGTCGATATCCTCGAATGCAATGGTCGCATCGGGGCGGGTCAGGGGGGGCATAGTGGAAAACTCAGAGGATTTCAGTTTCCTCTGAAGTTCCCAGAAAGCGAGATGAGTCGGCTCTAGTTCGCCCACCATCTTGTCCCAGTTAGCGTCACGCAGCTCAGTCACACGTGTCCTTACAGCACGCTGTAAGTAACGCATGTGAGCTTTGTTAGCGTCACAGGGAAAGTTGCTGTAGGCACGAGCGGCCGCGTTCTTCTCTGTCAGCAGATCACGTACATCGTCGGGGAGCTTCCATTTACGGTCGCCCGTATCTGGAACCTCCCGTGAACTTTCGTTCACGATCGATTGTACAGTGCTCCGTGAGAGAGTCGATCGCGGCCGTTGTGTCGGCGACAGAGTCGAACTGATCTGGGATAGAGTCTAAGTGATGTGACGTGTTAGATTGTAAGCGTTCGCTTACTTTCTTCCAGTCAGTGATCACTTTAGTGGCGGGGGGTTGAGAGGGGTCGCGAGTACCTAATCGGGGGGCCAGGTTCATGACTACTGGTCGATGATCAGAGTCGAGTTCGTGAATAGCCTCTATAGAATCCAACCTTTTTTTTTTTTTTTTTTTTTTTTTTTTTTTTTTTTTCAGGATGGGAAATCATCAAATGACTTCTCCCGCTCTGGGCGGAGCGGGAGGGCGTGTCAGGCTTTTACTGACTAAAACCCACCCGTGTTCCATCAGTTGCCCATGTGCCAGGGTCACGGTATCTCTTTCGAACAATCACGCGACCCCGGCAGGCATCGGTCCTAGTAGACCCCTACACTGCTGCTGACATCTCTTTGAGGCGCGCGTGGAACACTGCGCGCCGTCGACCCGAGCTTGGTCCTTACCGGGTGGCGAGCTACCCATTGCTCGCCACCCGCAAGCTCGCGCCTACGGTGGCCGGGAGTCCGCTATTGACTCCCGACGCCCGGGGCGTCTCCTCCTGCGGCGGCTAGGGGCGTGAGAGCGCAGAGACTGCCACTCCCTCACGCGCCCCGCCTCCTCCTTCGCGAGCATTACTGCTTCGCAGAAGGAGGTGACGGCTTCCCATTCCCTCTCGCTCCGTACCATGGCTCGCACCAGGGCCGGACGCGAGAGGTCGCCTCCACGAGGACACGGCGGTGCTCCGCCCAGGCAGGGCACACCTCCACCGTATGCTCCACCGTGTCCTCCAGACGATCCTCGCAATGGAAACACCCGGACGTATCCTCCCGCTTTATCCTGAACAGGAACCCACCGAAGCACCCATGCCCGGTGAGAACCTGCGTCAGGCGGAAGGTGAGGACGCCGTGGCGCCTCTCTATCCACTCCTCAAAGAGGGGACTTACCGCCGCAATTGTGGCGTGCCCATAGAATCCAACCTTAAGTTGATATTCTTAAGGAGTGCTATGTCAAGAACGTCGGGTAACTGATCGGGGTCGAAAGGAAAGTGAGTGGGAGTCATCGGGGCGATGACGTCAAAGTTCATGGTAGAACAGAGGTTGAAAAGTTACCTACCTCTAGTCGAGGTCCTGGTGCTTCCGACCGACAGGCCGAAACTTCTAATCAGGAGAGTTGGGGGGGATCCATAGGTATGCAGTACAGGGACTTCCTATAGTATATGAGGGTGCCGCCTCTATGACACCGCGACCTGTCGTTGCGAACTAAACGATAGTTTGCAATTTTCGGGTCACGATGGTGAGGTTTTAGGAACGACTCTTGAATGAGTAAAATGTCTACGTGATGGTCGCGGAGGAACGTGGCGATCTCATCACGTTGGCCGTGAATGCCGTTGGCATTAAAGAAGCCTAGCTTTAGGGAACGGGGTTTTTGTCTAGTTAGTATTCCGCGACTATCCATAATGAGGGCGTTGGGAGTTCATAACGTGGAGTGCTTGCGTGATCTCTGGATACGCAGCATATATGGATTGGATACGGAACAGGTTGCCGCCGGCGGCAACTAGTTCCTGGGCCATCTGTTGGGCACGCGGGGAGAGGAACGTGCTATAGGTGTTGAAGGTCCCGGCAATGACGTTAAACGCATTGAGGGGAGCCTGACCTTTCCTCTGTACTGGGGTTGGTCCTGCCATAGGGGCAGTGGGAGGGGCCGCGGCGCGGGCGGGGGGAGCGGTCGCGGGAAAACCGGGGGGCGTAAGGGGCGCGGGGGCACGGGTACGCGGGTCCACTAAGGGAGGGATGGGGGCGGGCTTTGGCCTGGAGGAGGCCAGTGCGGGGAACTCCTTCTGGGAACTCAAAAGAGGCCATTGGGAGGGACGTTGAGGGGCCAATCTCGCGGGGAGTTTGGCCGAGGGGGATTCCCTTTTCTGGCGAGCGTCGAAACGTTGCGCCAATTTAGGGGACGATGACTTGGGGGCTTTCGGGCAGCCCCGGTAGTTTGCTGGATGACCGGGCTCTTTGCAGAGCACACAACTAGGTGGCTCGGTGCAGAGAGTGCGGTCTTTGGGCCGGGTACAATCTACTGTACCATGTTCTCCCAGGCACTTGACGCACCTGGGAGTGGCGTAACAGTTGTACGCTGAGTGCCCGTAAAGTTGGCATCTATGGCACTGGCCAATGATGTTCGACTTACGGGGCTTTTCTATGATGAGACCAGACAGATTACAGACTGCCTTGACTTTGAAAATGGGGTGGTGACCCTCCGTGGGAGGGCACACCACCAGGACCATATCAAAGGCAATGCCTTGTCTGGATCTGTGCATCCTATGGACCTCTGTGACAGGCACGTTCTGTCTTTCGAGGTCTGCTTTGATTTCGCTGGTGGCGATTTCGCAGGGGATCCTGCGGATCACCACCCTGGTCAGACGCTCCTCGGGCAAGGAATAAGTGTGGAAGGACACGTTCCTGGCAGAGAGGAGTCTGGTCAGCTCGCGGTAATCGGTCGAGGTCGGTACCGATACCTTAATGCCCTGCTGGGTGGCACGGGCACTGGTATAGTTGACCCTCTGGTCAACGCACCATTTGGACACCTCCGTCCACTTGGCCTTGTCCTGTATAAATACAGGGGGCGGTGGAGGGAGTTTCCTGGCGGTGGTTGAGCCAGAGGGCACGGACGGGGCGCTGGATTTAGCGCGGGGCGCGGCAACCTTCGCGGAGGTTGAAGGCGAGGGGCGGGAGGGGGACGCGTTGGCGGCGGTCGCCGGCGGCGTGGAGGGGATGGACGCGGTCGCGGTGGCGGGGGTCGCCTGCGTAGCGGGGTGGGGGGGGTTCCCGGTGGCGGAGGTCGCCTGCGGGGTGGGGGCGCGAGACGGAGGAGCGGAGTCCTCAGCCGCTATGATTTTAGCGGCCGGGGCTGAGCTGCTCGCCTTATTCTTTTTACGCTTGCTCCCTTTGCCCTTAGTATGGGAGACGAGCTCGTACGTCTCTGCGTCCGAGGACGAAGAGGAGTGCGAGTCCGTCTGGGGAGTGAGCGCGGCAGTATCGGGAGGAGTTGTGGGTACATCCTCCGTGTCCATTTGACACGGTTCATCGGTGGAGGCTGGGGCCTCGAGGGCGTCGCTGAAGTCAGCGATGCCCGGGCTGGGCGGAATTGCGAGTTGCTCAGCTCTGTACAACTCGGAGAATTCGGCAGCGAAATCTTTGTTTTTCTTTATCAATAAAAGAAAAACAGAGACAACCGCTCCGACCTCCGAGTGCTCAATGCTAAGCTGACCCGCAAGTTCAGCCAGGAGCGCCTCGATTCTAGCAAGTCTCTCCGTAGGATCCATGGGTTTATCCATGGCGGAGGGGAGGGGGGACCTAATCACTCATGAGAGTGATCCTGACCAAAACCCTACTCCTACGTAGCCTAATCCCCGGTGGGTTGCCGGGGGTGAGTGTTACACTCCCTGTCGGGTATAGACAGGGAGGTGATCCTGGTGAGCCCTAAGAGTGTTCCCCGTCGCCAATCTTATTGTGCGAACGGGTTCCTAACCGGTCATGCGATGGGTACTGAAGGTACCCGACCAGTCTAATGCGGGGGGTATAGATATACCCGCGGCACTAGTACGCGGCTGTGGAGGGAAGACTGTCACCGGGGCTGACGAGGGAAGCCCCCAAGGCCAGCGATCCGGGACCCGTCCAACTTTCGTCTAGCCCTGAAGGGGATAGACGGGTGCGTTGGGTCTGCACCCACTCGGCTTCGTTGGCACCGTTAAGGTATCCACCGAGTGACCACGAAACTGTGGATTTGCCCTGAAGGGGCCACAACACAACACACGTTTTTGACGATTTTCTGACGAATCAGAAATACCACTGTCTTGCGAACAAGACAGTACGGTTTTAGACTGAATCTGAGAAACAAGAATCCGAATTTTGCGATTTAAATAAATTTAAATCGCAAAATAGCGGAGAGTAGTCGGGGCGACTACGCAGCGTGGCGCACGGAGCACAACTGACGGGCGAACGAGCGGCGGGCGGTGGAGGGGATACGCGCAGCGGAGCGGCAGCGTAACGACCTTCCAAGGCGGGCTTCGAGCGTAGAATGATGATGGCTGCCTGTCAGCCCGACAATCCGCTATTTATAACCCGAGGAGAACATTCGCGAACATTCGACACATTACCACAGTTCACAAGTAGCGTAGAAGGTTCCAGTTACTTCCGTTCTTCAGTTTACAGCAGCACGGGCGGAGCGCGATGCGGCGTCGCGGTCGCGGGGTGGGGGCGAACAATGAAATCCAAGCAATGGCGAGGCATCGCCGAGTGCGCCACCCGAACGCGGGCAGACGCGTGAGGGCAGACGTCATTGATGGTTGTGTACTGTATGCATTTTTATTGTCATGTCATTTATTCTTCGTCATTTATCTTAGATAGTCCTACTAATATTATAAATGCGAAAGTTTGTATGTATGGATGTTTGTTACTCTTTCACGCAAAAACTACTGAACGGATTAGATGAAATTTGGAACAAAGTTAGTTGATAACCTGGATTAACACATAGGCTACTTTTTATCCCGGTATGGTAGTACGTTCCCGCGGGATATTTTCCGACCTCCACGCGGGCGAAGCCGCTGGCAAAAGCTAGTAAGTAATCATTATAAAACCTAAAAATCACCATGGTCAAAGTCCCCACTTGACACAGTTCGCCTAGATTCACTCTTCTTTTTTACAATATGGCGTTTGGTTGCCGGCCATATAGAATGTCGATTACTGTCATGTCTTACTTGCAAAATTAAGGCAAATCGATAAACTAAGAATCATCAAAATTGGAATACGTATCTGGTCCCCCGAGTGTCGACCTAGATAAATCCACCAGTGTCGTTTTTTGATGTACGTCGTGACATTATAGGAGAAACATTTTACAATTCGGCCGAACCAAACAATGTTTCATTATTTAAATTCTCTGAGATTTTTAACCCCATCATCATCGTTTAAGGTTAACCAAAAAGCCAGATCTGTGCTTAAAATATTAATTTGTAATTTAACTGTAAAGGATTAAAAGGATCAAAGTCTTATAAGACATCTGATTTTCATTAAACAACTCAGGATTGTGATTTAAGTAATCCTTGAATTTATTAAAAGGATTTAGTATTGTGGCTCCAAAAGCAAAATTTTAAATTAATGTGACCACATTGTCGGTGGTTATAATTAAAACCTAAAGTACAGAAAGTCCGTGCAACGTAGGTGAAAATTCACTATCAGTGGAGTTTCATTTCAAGGGTAAACACAATACGATTGTAGTCTAAAGGGAAAGTATACAATTTCATTCGCTGTGCAACTACTATCTACTACACAATCGTTTTGCAATCAATAGGAGTCTAGGTAACAGTAACTTCAAGGTGTCAGGTATTTTCTATTTCAGTTTGTCTTTCAGCTTGCATACAATACGAAGCTCAACATGAATATCTGGCGAAATACAAGTTTTTCTCGAATAGCTCATTCAAACTATTGCAATATTAAATTTAAGCAGAATTTCAACACTTCCATCTGAAATTCTGGGAAAATTCATTTAGAATTTGAGTACAGTTTACTCAGAAACCTGGTTATGACAATTCTATTAACGGGCATTAAAATAAAGGAAATTTACATCTGAGTGACGACTGCTGGCAGATTTTTAATTTCCCGAGAGGGCGCATACAGCTACATTAAATTTTCGCCTAGAACATGAATTGCACGTGTATATGTTGACCGTACCTTGGGAACTACTCACGTTTACAAATATTGTTTTAAACTACTCTGAAAACTACACAGATTTCCTTGATTCAATTAGATTAGCTTACTAGACCAACGTTAATAATGATGATCATTATGAAATGAACAGCCATTTAAAATAAAATAAATTTCAACCTCGCTGAAGAACGAGAGCTAAGCTCAACACTAACTGCTCCCAAAGGTACGATTGCCGATTGCAATAAACCTATGGAAGCTGGACCAGTTAGTATGGCGAAATTATATTCCTTACTTTGCACGTAAAATTTGTGACCATAATACCCCACAACGAAATATTATGGCAGTTATGTCTTAAAAGATAATAACATGAGATATGAGTACGTAGACCTTATGCATGGTAAAATCTGCTTTGTCAATTCCGTCGTCGTAGACTGATTCCGTTTAGGGGCTTCCTTCATCTGTCTCTTTGTGGCTATTGTAGTCCATATTGTCAGATTACGCGATTCCTAAAGGAAGGGTTTCTGCATTGTTGAGGACATACCCCAGTTTCGCTTGACGAACTTAAGTTTTAGAAGTAGGTAAGTTTATTTTATGGCTGGCGACTTCTGTTAGTCATTGCTATTGTTTGGTAATTTAGTAAACTCTGTAAAATAGATATTGTCTGTTTTAGTTTGCCTTTTGTGACCACCATCCATAAAAATAAATAAAATTGAAGCGTCTGTTTGTAATTTCCAATCTGGAGATTTTAAATTAGGAACAGGCATTTAAATTTTTCGCTTTTCACAAAATTCATATGAAAATATTTACGGTACCTACTTACATCAAAAAATGAATTTTGTCATTTTTGCCTGTTTGTTCCAGCTAATCTCTGAAGCCGCAGGACCGATTTTGAAGGGACTTTCACGGGAATATAGTTGATATTATAAGTAGTAACATAGGCTACTTTTTGTTCCGGGAGCACGTTCCCGTGGAATAATTTCCAAAACCCACGCGGGCGAAGCCGTGGGCAGCAGCTAGTTACAATTAAGTTAGTAAAAAACTTTTGTCCACGTTATTCAAAAATGACAAGTGTTGGCATTTAATAGCAGAAGGATCATCATCATCATCATTTCAGCCGTAAGACGTCCACTGCTGGACTTAGGCCTCCCCCAATTTGGGGGGCTTTGCCATAATCGCCACGCTTGGCAGGCGGGTTGGCGATCGCAGTATGGTAGTAAAATGCATAGAGAACGCTGCTGCCCATTCTCTAGTAAGTCCCTTAGTCGCCTTTTACGACACCCACGGGAAGAAATGGGGAAGCAGAAGGATAATCACATAAATTACTGGTGGAGCCAAATTGTTATTCGGTAAATTATGTGAAAACTGAGTAAGTTAGTTAAGGTATTATTTTTGCCGTCGCTATTTTATTACATGATACGAAATTTCAGGATAAAATTAACCCCTTCAATGCGGCGCACGCCGATCGGCGTATTATTTTTTCATTCAGAATCCGAGATTCGGACTACGCCGATCGGCGTAATGTAGAGTTATTTTATATTTTACCCAAATTTGAAGATTGATTAATAAAGTATAGACCAATGTGCTTGTAATTCATAAGTGAAATGCCTGGTACAAGTAGTTTTTGGATGTTTCAGTTCTAGAAACGTTGAAATTTCTTACACTGGTCCGGAAAACGCCAATCGGCGTATTCCAGGGATTAACTGCCCAAATAATATATTTCGCTTATCTTTTTTGTCAATATTTTCAGTGATAATCTGCCAATTACCACATCATGCTTCCTGATATTTTAATTCTTTTTTAACCGACGAAAAAACGGAGGAGGTACGACGCGCATATTTTTTTTATGTATCAAAATCAAAAGTCATTTATTCAAACTAGGCTGAGAGTCAGCACTTTTTGAACGTCAAAATTACATTAGACAGTACCCCCAAAACGCCCGCCCTTCGACACTTCCTAGTGCTTTTGCTGGGAAGAAGAAGTGGCGGAACAAACTCCCCAGCACCACAGCTGTCTGTTAAGTTAGAAGAACTTGATTCTATACAATATTGTGTAAGTAATTAATATTATAAAACAAAACATACATTATTCGCCATATGTCAGCTAGCACACGCCAATATACCAACAAAAACATTGAAAACTAATGTCAAGCTGAAATAACAAAACAAAAACGTAAACAGAACTTAAAACCTAAATAAAGCCTCCAGGCATAAAGGGCGTGCCCGCTTACATATTCAACGATGCAAAATGATCCATATACATACATTGATGCATATAGCTAAGTTGAAGTTACAATAGTTAAACTAGGACCTCCGGAGTAAAATAAAATAACAGTTAATACAAATAACAATAACAAAAACCATGGTCAGCAAGACGACCAGTTACCACAAGCAGCACCCGTTCACGAGCATAACGCAAAGGTCAGTCATTACCCCCCTCGCCATATTTGAGGGAAGGTGGTAACCCGACCCCCGACGCTACCGCAAGCAGTGACATCTAAGGGAGCATGACGAACTTACTGCCGTTTGGTCAGGCAAGAATATTATGAACAGCTGACGAGGTCGCTAGCTAAGTGTATGACCACGCATAACTTTTTACTTAGTAGTCCGATTGTGATAATTCTTTTTTTATTGGAAAGGGTATACTCCAAAGGTGGTCTCATATAAATTTGGAAAACAAAATCGAACCCTAAGGGTCGGAAAACAGGGGATGATTGATTGTTCACTCACTGATTGTAATGTATAACCACGCATAACTTTATACAGAGTAGTCCGATGTTGATAATTCTTTTTTCATTGGATAAGGTATACCTTGCCAAGTAATATTAGTACATTAAAGCCACAAAAATTATAAAATAAAAACTTTTTAACAAAAAATTAAACCGCCGAAAAAACTGTAAAGCAAAAAGACTTTTCACATTTCGAATTCGAAATGAATAAATTGAAATTCATAACATAGTGCTGTAAACGCCGATTGGCGTGTTATTTTTTATTCGACCAGTACGGCTCACGCCAATCGGCGTTTACGTTGAAAACTATGCCGCATCTGGGTAGCGAGAACAAAATTAGTTGCCGCATTGAATGGGTTAACTTGGACGTTAATTAAAGCCTAACAAAATCTTTGCCTACCACCTACCTGAAAATGTAAATGCCTAAACATCAACCTGAAATTATTTGCGCCTTTATCGTAATAACCATCTGCTTCTTTATTTCAATGGCTTTCAGAACTAAATACTCTTGATGATCAAAAATTCATTAATTATATTCCAAGACTTGCCTCTGACGGAATTTTATAAAAATTGTCAGGTTCTGGCACCCATTCCGCCATCTAATTTGTTTCCGGGAAGATTAAAATTTGGAAACGACGAAAAAATATTCAATTGGTCAAAATGAATTTAATAAAGGTATTAAAACGACATAAATTCGCGTAATAAGAATAATGTATAAGGTCAGGCTCGTCACGAATTCACGGCTGATTTTCTTGTTAACCTACATAATTGAGTTTTTGTGTTGAGTACGTAATTTATTTCAAAATGGAAGTTAGAGGTTCTCGCCAATCGGATTAGGACCAAGATTCTGTTAGGGAGCTGAACCCAATACATTGGAAAAACAGTAAGCAGTTAAGAATTTTAAGCATGTTGAAAATACATTGGCTACACATAGGCTTTGCCAGGATCGCGAGTAGGGCTTCCATTACGTAATTACGTAATTACGCAATTACGTAATTACGAACTCATTTTAAAGTATTTTCAATTCCGTAACTGAAGATGTCAATTCCGTACTTACGTAATTATTAGTATCATCAATCCATCAAAATAGTCAACCAATAAAAAAGCATTATACGTACACATTTATAATGTGGCAACACTATACTATATACCTACATCGAAACTGTACAAATAGGGTATTCCCCGCAGTTTATTTTACATCTATTTTGCAAAAAATAGTTCTAAGACGTACAGAATAGAGTTCAAATATATCAACTTGGCGAGTCGGCAAGGCCGGGGAGTCCCTGACGAAAAGTCCCTACGACCACGGGGAACTTAGGGGAACTACTATGCTCCTCACATTCTTAACTAAAAAGAAAGTAGTTTCATTGCTCAATTGTCGGTTGTTCAGTTCACATCGCTAGACTCTCGGCACAGTTGACACTTGATCTGATACTTAATTAAAAGTTGGTGGTAAATGCGCGCAAATATTAACAATTTGTAGCAGTTGTATCTTTATCGTGGGTGACTTTGAAATTTGAATGTGTGGATTATCTCTTCAAAGATGTAAGTACTTATATCAGTCTTATTTAGTATTAAAAGGGCATTAAAAACCTCATGGGGCGTGGAGCATGCATAGTTCATACAAAATAATTTGTAAATCAATTATTTTCTTAAGGTGTATTTATTCCGATTAGATTATAGAATATCTAGGTTCCCAAATATATATTAATTAAGAACACTGATTAAAACATAAAAGGTCGGTACCTATCAAAAATTTGAAATTCCTCATAGTTCGTCTCTAAATCAGGAATGAATGAACTAAGCATGCTCTTTCGCCTATTATAGAAGAAAAAAACGTTTGGCTACAAAATAAGTGTTTACATTATTTTGTAATGAGTTGACAACTATGTTTAACCAATATCATTTTAACCTAACTTCCTTTTATTTTTTTTCAGGTCTTCTTCAAATAAGACTGTATACAAGGAGTTTTTGAACAAACGCACACAAAGCTCTATCTGGGAACATTTCTTGAGAGCTGATAATGGACAGAGTGTTGAATGTAAGCATTGCAAAAAAAAATTGAAAACTTCAGGTGGCGCAACTGGAGCGTTACACACTCACATGCGTGCCAAGCATATCGGAGAGATGCCGCAACAGCAGGAGTCGCAAAGCCCGAGTACATCAACGTCTAATAGTGGTCAAATTCAAACACGAAAACGTACGAATGAACCTTCACAAAAGAAAATTAAACTCACTGATTATTTTTCAAATATGGAGGTTCGAGTGGCCAGAATGGCTGCATTGGATGGGATACCATTGAGCACATTTTGTACGTCAGAAGATCTGAGATATCTTTTTAAAAACTCTGGCTACGATGTGCCGAAATCTTCTACGACTATAACACAGATAATTCTAAAACAGAGTGATAACACAAAAAAACAAATTGAAAAATCAATTGAAAATTATGAAGTCTGAAAATAAAAGATTTACTATCACGTTTGATGAGTGGACGTCTACCCGTAATAAAAGGTATATGAATATAAATATCCACAATAAAGACTTTGATATGGCCAAATATAAAAATTTGGGACTTGTACGGATACAGGGCTCAATGCCAGCTGAAGTAGGCACTCAATTATTACAGCAACATTTGAGTGACTTTGGTTTAAGTCTGGAAGAGGACATAATTGCTTTCACAACAGATGGAGCGAGTGTTATGGTCAAAATGGGTAGAAATTTTGACGGCCACCACCAATTGTGTATGGCTCATGGGATACAACTAGCAGTCCTGGATGTTTTATATAAAACACAAAAATCTCCAGAACCTGAAGTCCAGGAGGATGTCTCAAATACCGGCGTTGAAGAAGAAGAGGAAATTGAAGAAGATGAGGATACGTTTATTGTAGAATCGACCAGAGTTCCAGAATCGGAGTTTTTATACAAAGGCACTATAAAAAAATTAAGAGATCTAATAAAATCGTTTAAAAACTCCCCTTTGAAAAACGACTTGTTGCAAAAGTACATTTTAGAAGAACATGGTAAAAATATTGACCTAATACTAGACTGTAAAACGCGATGGAACAGCTTATCAGATATGGTAGGCCGATTTCTCAAATTAAAATCATGCGTTTTTAAGGCGTTATTAGATTTGAAATCAAATGCGAAATTTACAGAAGAAGAGATCCAAGACCTTCAATAAAAACTACAGTTTTGTCATTATGTCGCCGTGATTCAAACTTATTGACGGCCGACGCTGCGCTTCGATTCATGCTAGAGAAACTTAATCTTCAGTGAAACGATCTCAGTGGAAAACTAGCCACATCTCTTAGAAAGAGAATTAAGGAAAGGCGAACAAATGTATTCGGTGTTTTGCAATATTTGCATAACAATGAGGAATTTTTTAAAACAGCTGCCTCAGAATATTTCACGAAACCATCGTCGGATGATATACGAATGTACATAGTGGAACTTTTGGAACGGTTGAAATATAATTCTACTCAAAAAAGCACTAATTCACAACCACAACCGAGTGCATCGGACGCAATTGCTACCAGTGACGATGATGACGAGGAGTTGACAATCGCACAACAGTTAGACAAAGAAATAAACAAAGTGACTGTAAATAAAACAATTTCAACAGTAAACACAGATCTCCATTCCATTATTAGGGTAGAAATGTGCATTTACGACAGCGCTGGCGGCGGTCGCGAAGTTTTTTTGACTGCAGCGTATAATTATTTACTTTCGATAACGCCTACAAGTGTTGAAGCCGAGCGAGCCTTTTCATCCGCCGGATATTTTTGTAATAAACTAAGAAGTTCCCTAGGTGACAAAACTTTAAATGCCTTGTCATTTATGAGATCACATTTTCAAGAAGAAAGATTATATTCGGGACGATAAAAAATGGTTTGACTTAACTAAGTTCTTGAATAATTCATAACAATTAAATAAAATTAACCACCTCTTTAAATGAATCAATAATTTGACAGTACAGTGTTAGATTATTTTGTCATGGAACTAAATTTTTTTTTTTTTTTTGTATCTCAATTTCTCTATCTGTGGAGGCTTGTTATTAGCAATTTAGTTATATATTCTTGTTACTATAATGTTATTAGTCTGTAAGCTTTCTAAAAATTAAAAATTAAATAAATAAATATAAATAAATATTTTTTTGTTTAAATATTGTGTTTATTTTGATACATCCTTGAATTTGAGATAATAAAAGATAACTGTAAAAATTGTAGATACTCTATCTACAATATTTACAAAAATTCATAATCAATTTTAAAAAAATAGGAAATATTACGTAATTACGGAATTACGGAATTGGAGAAAAAAGTTGCGTAATTAGTTACGTAATTGACATTTCCGTAATTTTGGAAGCCCTAATCGCGAGATTGTTCGATAGAGACACCGTGACCCTGGCACATAGGCAACTGAAGGAACACGGGTGGGTTTTAGTCAGTAAAAGTCAGACACGCGCTCCCGCTCCGCCCAAGAGCGGTAGACGTCATTAGATAATTTCCCACCCACAAAAAAAAACGGCGGGTTGCACTCCGGGAGTGCCGGCAGAAGTGAAAACTTGAATATTAACGTTGTGCATTTTTGATATTTTGGAATGGTTAGGGAATAATTTTGCACGAATTGCTTTAATTACACAGCCACACAAAAAAAAAGTTCTGACCTGGAGGTCGCACTGTGTGTACTATATGTTTATGGGGTCGCTGAATCCGAATCTGGGGTCAGTTTTATTCCAGCACATCTGGGTTCAGCCATAACCTCAAAATATACCCTCAAATTTGCTAAATTTGGTTAAACTGCTAACCGTATGGCTTTAAAACCTTATAATCCTCTATTACAGTAGCTCGATGACCTCTTGCTTAAATAAATACATAACCCATAGTCCCATAACTACATAACCTTATAACCCCTTACCAACATAACCCTTAAACCCAATAACGAAGTTTCTGACGTGGGGGCCTGAAAATGTGTACTATGTGTTTTTGGGGTCGCTGAATCTGAATCCGGGGTCATTTCCATTCCAGCACGTCTGGGTTCGGCCATAACCTCAAAATATACCCTCGAATTTGTTATATTTGGTTAAACTGCTATCCCTATGGCTCTAAAACCTCATAATCCCATAATACAGTAACTCGATGGGACGGGGGTTATGGGACTATGGGTTATGTACTTATTTAAGCAAGAGGTCATCGAGCTACTGTAATAGAGGATTTTCACAGTTTAACCAAACTTAGCAAATTTGAGGGTATATTTTGAGGTTATGGCCGAACCCAGATGTGCTGGAATAAAACTGACCCCAGATTCGGATTCAGCGACCCCAAAAACATAAAGTACACATAGTGCGACCTGCAGGTCAGAATATTTTTTTTTTTGTGTGGCTGTCTTATCAGTTTAAAGTACTATCATTTATGTGGTAGAATACAATATTTATTTATTGCGCTATCGTACACAAACATGACAATTTATATTACATTAAGAAGTTTATCTCTCAGAAAAATCACTCTCCGTCCGTCTTACGAATTTTCGATCAGGTCACGTGTCCTGACGCGAGTTTAACATTTTTTACCCATTACAAAAAAAGTGCACAATGCCGCTAAAAAAGTTTTCACTTCAAAAACAATTTGTATGTAACGTTGTACTTTATACCGATACTATTCTGGTAAACAAAAGAAGGCTCATATCGATTACATTTATTAAATTAAGGGTTGCTTGCTTACAATTCAAATTGAAATCAGTCGTGGAAGCAAATAAAATATTTTACCGTAAGATCTGACAATATCTTAGTCTTTAAAATATAATTATGTTGTCAAGAACATTTGTTTGCAGAATTTGATTCTCCTAATATTAATATTTGCTGTTACGTCTATACTATACTAATATTATAAAGCTGAAGAGTTTGTTTGTTTGATTGAACGCGGTAATCTCAGGAACTACTAGTCCGAATTGAAAAATTATTTTTGTGTTGGGTAGTCTATTTATTGACGAAGGCTATAGGCTATATCAAATTCAATGCGACAGGACAGGCAGGCAATTCGATGCGACAGGAAGGATCAGGGGAGCAAAATTTGACGCGGTCGAAGTCGCAGGCAGAAGCTAGTTTATTATAATTCAGCTGATGACGATTGTGGAAGTTATCCTAATAATCGTAATAACAATTTATAATGTGGTTTGCGGGCTTGCTATAGCATTACAATAGGAGACTGACTTTAGCACTACATAATTCACCAGAAATCTGAAGCCTTGGTAAATCATGGCAAGAACAGAGGGATGTAAAAACGATTTTAAAGTAAAATATTTTGCCGTGAGATCTTAAAATATGTTAAGTCTTTAGAAGTATCATAACATTTTCAAGCTCATTGTTTGCTGAATTATTTCGACTCCTGTACCTAATAATAAATCTAAATATTTACTCTTAAATTTATTATAATTCGCGTATTCCACGACTGGAAGTTACCCTAACAACAATTAATAAGGATTTCTAATGAGATTTGAGGACGTGCTATAGCATAATAATACGAAAATGGTGATAGCACTGCATAATCCACCAAAAATCTGAAGACTAAAACCATGGCAAGAACAGAAGGAAATAAAAAAGCTATTTTAATGTTGTGCCAACTTATACTGAATTTTGTTTCGTTGCTATATAGAATGCCATTCTCAGTACCGACTATGATATCCAATAACACGGAACCAATCTTCCAATAAATTAATCCACCAAAATATCAGCCCCTACAAGGAAAATATGAGCCACATATTTAATCCATTATTCATCATGAAGAAGCTGATACTCATTAAATTAGCCAGCAACTTTCTGGAACACGCCATAGAATTATTAATGAAACCGAATACAGAATCCAAGAGGCGGGTTTGTGTGAATGAAATATCATCTATAAGTTGATTAACGTCATCAATACTTTTCCTTTTATTGAAGGCTTCCTGAACCTTGGAACTGGCGAGTTGTAATCTCACCTTTACCGATTCATTATTCGTATTGATTCAATTACGAATTAAATGAGTCGTCTCATCACCAAAATTCGTGATTTACCCATTCGTACTCTCAGAAACCAATTTAGATGTCACAGTTGCCATTGTCATACGCCCTTCTGTATTCATGAAAACGTTAAAAAAGGATTATTTTAGCTCTGCGTCCTTTTTATACGCGTTTGATTTCAATGAAAGCCTCCCTCAATTCCGTTTAAAGTTCATCATTAAAGGACTTTTTACTTGACTTGCTGAGTTAAATTCGGAAATGTGTAATTGGAGAAATAAGTATTTGTAAGACCCGAATAAAATTTGAATTTTCTATTTCTGAATGAGGTTTGATGAAGTACCTACCGAGCTATCAACAAAAGGTTTTAAAACAGTTGATTATTTCTGTTTTTGATAAGGAATATATAAAACAATTTTATATTTAAGCATGAAACTCTACCGGCTATAAGTCCATTTTAACGCCATCCATCCTCATACGGTCAGAGTGGGTACCTAAATACATCAATCTCCTCACATTACGCTATAATATATACTAAGTCCCCATCAATCAAGACCAGCTGCTATACACTTCTGGTATAATATTAGAATGATATAATACGGTTTACTCCAAAGACGTGTTTCTAAATTCATGCGGAATCTATTTTATCATCATGACATAATAGTAACCTATCGTTTCGTTTACGCATTTTTTTTTAAATTAAGCGTATTAACTCAGGTATATATATATATACAGTACCGGTCAAAAGTTTTCGATCACATGTCAAATTTCGGAATACACACTTTTGTAAATTAAAAGGAAAATGCCAGAAACTCTGTAGAGCTTTGACCCATAAAATAAAAGTTTGTTTACAAGCATGAAAAATGTAGCATTCTATTGCTGATTTATTAGAGATATCTAAATTATGTCTAAATGCTTTTAGAACTTGCTGTGTCTGTTTAAATCTACAATGCTTATTATTTAGGATTTTTCACTACGGTTAAATCCGAGCAATAATAGTAGTATTTACATACCTGTTACAACAATTTCCATGTTGCAACAACATATCTATGCATGCATCCTGTCGACGCACAAATGACCATTTATGCACCTCGACATCGTTACCCAACCCAAGCATTGTTCAAAATGGAAGCAACAATCAGAATCCGTGGCAAATAGTAAAAAGTCCGCGAATAGGCGAGATCGAGTCCGTGTACAAGAGCAAAAGTCGTCGGGATAATATAACTGTAATAATATTGATCACGTTGAGATTAGGAAGCGTAAAATACAAACAGCAATGCAACGGCGAACAGAACAGAGCTAATGTCAAAAAGTCAAAGAATTACTTTTTGTAGTGGTGGACGTTACGACAACGAACCGTTTCCGAAGACCGTTTTATGTTTTGCTACGATGAAACCGTTTTTACGTCCTGGGTACAAACAGTCTTCGTTGTACAAACCAGTCTTCGAATTACTAGATGCGATTTTTTATTTTACTGCTAAGAAAATACGGTCGAGAACGCATTGATTTTATTGATTGAACGGCTCTTCAAACCAGTTGCGACGACAACCGTTTTCTGCAACCGTTTTCGCCGTCGGAAAAACGGTTGCGTTTCGTCCATCAAAAATTCGACAACGACCCACCACTGACTTTTTGACATTACTACAATATTAGCTCGTCAATGACGTTTCATTACACTTTAACCTACTAGTGCTCAAATGCGAAACATTTATTAGAATATATATTCATAATAATATTATATAGGTATTCACAAAGATTATTTTCATTAACTGTGTGTAATTTAACCAAATACATATTAAAATCCGTATGTAACAAATTAATAGATATTATTTTTAAAATTAAATAACTGTTTTTGTTCCGCGTGTGTGCGTACAAAGTAACGCAGATGGTCGCGATTAAAACAGGAAATACGTCTTGGGTTTTTAAATTCCTTTTTATCGCTAACTTATTATCCGTGTAACAGAATAATAGTTAAGCAACAAATGGTCATAATGTCTTGTGATATTTTTAATTAAGTTACATTTCCAGTACGGTGGTGAAGGGTGGGGCAGGATCTGGCATTGTCATTTCCTGTCGCTTTATTATCACTATAATACTAATTTATAGTGTAACTACATGAAAATATATTAATTTAAAATTGAACGTAATAACTATATCACAATTTTTTTCCAATTTTAGACTCTTCAAAATATCCTCCTTTAGCTTTTATCACGGCAGAGCAAACTTTATATTAATTTAAAATTGAACGTAATAACTATAACACAATTTTTTTCCAATTTTAGACTCTTCAAAATATCCTCCTTTAGCTTTTATCACGGCAGAGCAAACTTTATATTAATTTAAAATTGAACGTAATAACTATAACACAATTTTTTTCCAATTTTAGACTCTTCAAAATATCCTCCTTTAGCTTTTATCACGGCAGAGCAAACTTTCGGCATTCTTTCTATCAGTTTTTTTAAAGAATCTTCTGAAATCTGACTCCAACAGACTCGTAGATACTCCCAAAGTTGCTTTTGATTTACTGGCTGCATTTTTCTCACATTCCTATCTAACTCGTCCCATAACAACTCTATAGGGTTTAAGTCCGGAGACTGTGGAGGCCAAATCATGTTTTTAAGCTCGCCTTGTTTTTCTTTTTTGGCTAGGTAATTTGTACACAGTGCAGATGAGTGTTAGGATCATTATCCTGTTGTAGAATAAAACCCCGACCTATATAATTCGTCTTCCAGAGGGAATGGCATGATGTTGTAAAATTCTGTGATAATACTCTTTATTAAATATTCCTTCAATACGAACGAGATCTCCAGTTCTATTACCACCAAAACAGCCCCACACCATGACCGATCCACCACCGAGTTTCACTGTTGGTATTATGCACTGATTTTTCCCTGACTCCCCAACTAAACGAAGAACATACTGCCTACGTTTTGAGCCAAATATTTCGAACTTTGATTCATCTGTAAATAAAACTTTCAACCACTGATCAAATGTCCAATCTTTGTGTTTTTTAGCCCACTGTAGTCTCTTAAGTTTATTTTGTTTACGCAAAAGTGGTTTTTTCACTGCTATGTGTCCTTTAAGCCCATGTTCACGCAATCGGCGTTGCACCGTTGACAGTGATACGGGGTTTTGTCGACTAGCATTCAGTTCCTCGCGTATCTCTGGCGCCGTGCGTGTTCGCTGACGCTTGCTTTGCACACAGATGAATTTGTCTTCACTTTTAGATGTGACTCTAGGTCTCCCAGATCGGTGGCGGTTAATACAGGACCCGGTCTCTCGCTCTCTCTGCAGCGTATACACTACCGTAGACTGAGCTACCTTCAATTTAGATGCAATTTTTCTTGTACTATCCTTCTTCGTACAATGCAATTATAACAGCACGTTTTTCTATACTCAATTCCTTTTTTCGACCCATTTTAAAAAGTAATACATATAGATTAATTTAAGGAATGTGAGCTAAGCTTTATTTTTCACACCAAATTTATATTAAAAATGTTTATTGTGTTAAATCAACTTAAGCACTAATTTAGCATTGTACACGTGTTAAACTTTCGTATCTGTATAAGCACAAAAATAATCAAAAGCGTAATTTCGAAATATCCATATAAAAAGACTCTCAAACAAAACGGCGACGGTTACGTTTTAAACTGACACTAACGCCCTTGACGAGTCTTTGCTTATCTGAGGCGGCAAACTACAAATAAAGCGTGCTTACCGGACTTATTCGCTACAAATGCGTTTTATATAATGAAATGTCTGTAATGAGTACTAAATTTTTGTACGATTTTTATTGAATTTTGTACATTTTAATATTTTGCGAATGTGATCGAAAACTTTTGACCGGTACTGTATATCAGCCTGTACGTCATCATCTTCCTGCCCTTGTGTCATATTACTTGTGGTCGGCGCAACACCTTATCTTCTTACATTCCTCCCTGCCAGCCGTCACGCTATGATTCACTCCCTTCTCTTGCACGTCATACCTCACACAATCCATCTTTTCTTTGCCCTTCCTCTGCCTATCCATTCATCAACTTTTATATTCATCGCTCTTTTATGCACATGGGTTTGTTTCGTCCTCATTGCATGCCAATACCATGCAATGAGGAGGAAACAAGATTTAATTTTTGCCATCACTTGCTTCACTTTCAAATTTCCCATAATATACTAACTGCTAACTTTATCCTCCACACATCCATCTCAACATTCTCTGCTGTACATACCAGCTTGTCTGATATACCCAAAAACTTCACGTTTTAAACCTGCGAAAAAAAGCTTCTGACCATTTTTCAGTTGCCTTTCCTCAAGAGTAGCAATTTATTATTGCACGAGTGTCTCTCCGAAATAAGTATACAATTACCCACTAATAAGCTCTGGTTTACTTTTGTGTACAAATGTAATTACTACATTAGTCGACGTAGACACATGGTTGGTTTCCTTTTATTTTGCTATTTTTCGTGCTCTACTTATTTCCGTAACCTAGTGTTACATTCCCCTCACGTTTTCGTAGTACCAACCAATAATAAATACCGTTTCAAGGCCGGACGTGGCATATACTTATAAAGTATGTATTTGTAACGAACAAAATATCTATCGCCATTAAACAGGCGGTTCATAAATCATTCGATTTGGTGTTAACGTCACAAACAGGGGGAGAATTTTGCCCTCGCATGTATTAGGTTTGTTATAGGGCTTTTAATATTTTTATCATCATCATTCACGTCGAGCGAAGAGCAATCGCAAGATGCAAATCTGTGTCATAGAAAACATGCTCTCCGCCGTCGAAGGCATCCACTTGTAATAAATTAGGTGCAGGTGCCGTCACCTCGTGACTCGGTTTCACAAATCGATTACTTCGTCAGCACTTCTTTCTTTATATGGGTTCTTTAACTCATCTATCACGACGCCGCCGCCGTACGGGGACATCATATGCGCAAATTCTTAAACGTAGAACGGTTTTTAGCTAACGATACGGTCATACTTAAGATAACTTTAAGCTTTTCTTTGTACATACAAAAAAAAACAATTGATTCAAATATTCACTTAACCTCTCGCATGTTTTCAATAAAAAAACAGCGGGAATTGAAATGTATTTTACATGATGCACATGGTGTATCATAAACAGTTGGGCATTGAAATAACATGATGCACACGTGTGCATCATAAACACGCGAGGGGTTAAGAGTAAGTTCTACTGAATAAGTACCTGTGAATGTGCGGCACAATACTCCGGCGTGGGTTGTCTGAACGGACTGTGCACGGGGCACGAGGAGTGCTGCGCGTGTTGCAGATGGTGGGCGTGCGCGTGCTGATGCGCGTGCGAATGATGCGCATGGGGGGGATGCCGGTGTGCGAGCCGCGGCTGGGGCGCGTGGCGCGCACACAGGTGCGTTGCGCTGCCATGGTGCTCCGCGAGCGACAGCGTCGAGCAAGATGGCCGCCAGTAGCCACCCTCCTCCATGTCAGGCCCAGGTGGGCATCGCGCCGCGCCGCAGCACGCGCAGCGCCGCGCACACGTCAGCGCATGCCGGCGCGCCTCGTGCGGGCACCAGTCGTCGCGCTCGCGGCCCGACACCCTTTCCGATCGACGTTACCTCCTCCGCTAGCGTCTCCGCTGAGCGGACAACCGCCAGCCGCGCATCCTCTCATTCGCACAAAAAAGCCAAAACACTCTTTCAGCTTTTTCACACGTATACGATTATAGTTATCACTTTTTGTTTAAAATCACTTCACTTAGGAATTCAATTGCGAGTAGTCCTTTCACCAGCTCTGCATTTTAATGCGGCACGATTCTCGCAATAATATTCACAAGACTCCATCACTTAATCTTAATTCGGATTTCCTCGACCTTTTCAAAAACAACTTTTGGGACTGTTATGATTACATTATTTTCAGTTGGAACAATGAGGGAACTAGGGGAAGTTTAACAAATTTCTTAAGCGACGCTAACAAAGACCAAGTTTCGTGTAGTTGCAAATTGCATAGAGAACGTAATAACTGCATTCCATGTAATGTTCACAATGGCTTAAGTTTGTTTTTCCACTGCAGGAAGTAACCGCGGAGACCTGTTCTAGTTCGAGGGCAAACAATATTCGCCTGCACGGTCCCTAAGTTTCTCTTCAAGCCGCATTGAGGTTCGATATCAAAACGTCTAAATTCAGCTAGTTCAACAAGCAAGTTGGAAGCGGTGCCATTACTATACTTAATAGTTAGAAGGTTGGAGCTTTAAAGCTCTTGAAGAAGTATATCCAGAAACTATTTTCAGAATACTGTGGGCAATACGGAATAAAAATTATATAAACTCGGCAATAAAGTAGAAGTAAATCCAAGACTGGAAACTAAGTTAAATAAAGAAGAAACAATTCCACAAGTACTGGGCGTTGCGGCAATTCGCAATTATTTATGTGGAGCATACAGGTGTGCGGAATATAAAGCATTTATTCCGAGCTGTACAAATGAGAATTTAGGCTGAGACTTGGCTCAGGCTTGTCGCAAAGTCCCGGAGCTTAATAGTTACAGATTTCAGATCCGCTTTCCAACGGTGACTACTTGAATAACCACGCGAAGAAGACAATAAAAGTTGACGATTCATCATAAACTTGATGGATTTATTGCGATGGAAAAATGAGTCAAGGATATCAAATCACAAGATAGAATTAAGAAATTTACAAGCGATCACGGTTAACTTGAGTGGAAAATATAAACCTTGGATATAATCAAATGAACGATATTTTTCCATGAATCTAGGCTCTTTACCTATTATAATAAATTGTCGGTGAAATTAATTTAGTTACCATAGTGCTAATGTTATTTAGGGTTCGTGTTTAAATGAAATCTAGCAAATTAGTTCTAGTATTCGAACTAATAAATTTTCAATGAAATCTCCGGCACATACGAGTATATCGCAGCACACGTTGAAACAACCAACAAGATCGTGTCACCTTTAAATATATATCCGAAGCAAGCCGTAGATAGCGCAGCACATAGTTTACGCAGCAAATCGTTGTTACATCAGGTTCGGTCAATAACTAAGGGCCTCACGTACGCGGAAAGTGAGATAGTGGAATAATAGGGTACGGAGTTACGAGAGTCCCTCAGGCGGCCGACTTGCGAGCGGTAAGCCGCAGTTTAGGTCTTAGCGGCTGGGCGTACCTGACGAAACCAATTCCCTATTTGAAATCACTCCCGAGGGCATGTAACCTTTACAAATAGATTGGGAACTTGTTTGTACTGTGAATTATTGAATTCGTTTATTTTCCTATGTTTTGTTATGGGTAATATAACGGAGGTTCTGAACATGCCTGAAATTGCATTCACACCGATCATTTATATAAATCAGGTAGCGAGAATGCGGACGAGATCTAGACACGCGGCAACGTGTCAAGCCAAGTTCAAGTAACAGAACTGGCGAGCAGCACCGTGTGTAATATTACACGAACCATTTGGAGCCACTTTTGACCCCCTCATAACTCAAAAACTGATTCACATAAACGTGTCAAATTTGGCTCTTATAGTGATACTTGCAAGATACATATGTGCTCCAAATTTCATAAACATATCTCAAACGGTTATTTAGATATTAACGTCCAAAAATCGTAATTTTTATCACTGACTGACCTATAGATCAAAATTCTAAACCAGTTCCAGATGACCTAGAAAGTTCAAATTTGGCATGCAGATAGGTAATTAGGTGAATACAAAGGAATAAATCAGAAACTGGTAAATTTTAATCATTTTATTATAATTTTTCACTTAATTGATTCTATTAGGAACACTTATAACAAAAACCATTTGGTATTAATTTTGTTATAAATAAGTACCTACTAATAATTTATGAACAAAAAGTAATGAGATCCCATCAAAAACATAAATGTGTAATGAGAGCCAAGTTCAATATTATGATATATGCCTTGGTTGTTGACATCAACGACAAAAGAAGTGAGATCTAAATGGGTGCCAAGTTCAATGGTCAGTCCTGACTTGGCTAGTTTTCATATACGAATTATATTATAGGCTTCGCAAGTTTTAAACCTGTTACTTGTCGGTTCTTATTTTATTATTCCGAAAATTTGGCTTGCTGGTAGAAACTAGCCATCGAACATAATAATTCGTCTATGAGAACTAGCCAAGTCAGGACTGACCATTGAACTTGGCACCCATTTAGATCTCACTTCTTTTGTCGTTGATGTCAACAACCAAGGCATATATCATAATATTGAACTTGGCTCTCATTACACATTTATGTTTTTGATGGGTATCTATAACAGAACCGATGTTGATGGTGGATGGTCGAAATGAGTTTATAAGGTTTGTACTGACACTTTTACTCGTCAATCATATTTTTAAAACTAGTCGAGGCTGGTCATTTGCTATCTGTATACTCTGAGAAGAAAGGCCCTGACATAAAACATTAGGAAAAGACAATGAATGTTATTTATATTATTGTAGAGCACCTTACAAGGGAACCAAAAAATATGGGTCAATTAATCTAGCCCGAAACCTCAAAATCGCATCTTAAAAAATCTAACGAACCACACCAAACAAAAATCTTAAGCACAATGGTTTAGTGCACCCAGCATTAATTTCCCGCGAGACTGCAGGCATAAAATATTCAAGTCGTGCACAGCGAAAGAATTCGCTAGCTGTGCACATTTTTAATTGGAAAAAGGAAAAAATTAAATCTGCAGCCTCAGCCTACACGAGTATAGGGCGAACTATAAATTAGTCAAGTTAGGAAACGTGAGTGAAGTGTTAACACATGATAAATTTGAACCGACTAAAACTAACGACAGCACTTAATGACAACATTACGCTGACCAACCTAATACGACACGTTTAGTTGAACCCACTTGGTAAATTTAATTGTATTCTGTAGCACACTTGCTGGGAGAACTCATGAATGTTTAAAACAATAGTGTATTGTACTGGTCCCATTAAAGCAATTATCCGTATTCCAAAATTCTTGATGCAAAATTCAAACTGAAGTGTCGTCGGCTCTCCTGTTACAGACAGCCTTGACCCAAATGTGGTTCATTAAATTTCACTGCCTCGCTTATGCCAATTGCTGAATGACAATTAAAGGGAACCTTGGGAGTAACGGCAGACTGGAAACATTATTTTTTTATTATACTTATACTCATTTTATTAGGTCTTCAAACAACAATTTCGGTGAAGGTAGAGCACTAACTGTTACCGAATCGAATGTTCGTTTTGTTTATTGCGATCCTGAATTTCATATTCAAGAACGAGGGAGTTCAGAGTATTATATTTTGAAGCTTTTCGCATATTTGGGGACCGTAGAGTCTACCATTGGTAGGCATACGAAGGGCCGAAGCCAACTAGCAGAGGGCCGTTAGACTCGTATAAGTTGAGGAAATTACGTATTATTATTTACATAGTTAGCCACATCTAATAAGCAGATGCGTATGTCTCAAAAAGTTTGGAGATATTAAATTTGTCCAATCAATTCTTAAATCAGTTGAGTTCACTTGGAGTATAGTTCTATTCTCCATGAATTATTCCATGAATATGATCCGTTGCGATTGTTATATAAATAAGATGTGCATAGTAATTGCTATTCAATATTCATTGATTCTAATAAAGTAAGCGAATGTTAATACATGCGTGTGAGAGCTATGTACAGATACCTACTCTGGCTAAGCTCTTTGATAATAATGAAAGTAATGATAAAGGTAAAAGTATATCTTGATTAGTTTTAAGAATCACTCCATGCAGGCGAGAAGAAAGTTCCCCGAACTAAGCTGGCAAGCTAATCTCCTGTCTGATCGTAAGTCTTGAATTTACTGAGGCATCAAGCTTGGAAAAGGTGGGAAAAACTTTACAGCGATTTCAAGGTAACAACAAGAAATTGTTTTGCTCTTTCTGGATGTAAATATCCACATTACTATAATGTATGTATGCTATTATTAATATCTATGGAAACAAACATGTTTACAAGACTCCAGCTAGTTATTGCGAATGGCATAGACTTTAGGTAAAATGAAATTCAGAAGGTCTACGTGTTATTGCTGATTTCCTTGGAGGAGTCATATTAAAAGACACCTTTATTCGAAATGGTAAAGAAAACTAAAAACTTCTACTAAAAAATCACACTCCAAGAAGTACGAGACACGAAAATATTTAGACAGAAATCACGACAGGTACAAAAATGGTTAAGGGTAAAACCGTGGTCGCATAGGCTGTACACGGTGTTGGTAGCAGGAATACCTACAACATGAAAATGGCAAGCGGCCGATTTTTAGAGGGCGCCATATCTTATACCTTTAAACGAGCAATTCTTGTATATATATATATAATCTGAATCTCGGAAACGGCTCCAACGATTTTCATGAAATTTAGTATACAGGGGGTTTCGGGGGCGATAAATCGATCTACCTAGGATTCATTTTTAGAAAATGTCGTTTCATACGTGTTTTCAATAATCAACTTTATCGATAATAAACTAAAACATAAATTTATCTTTTTTGTTTTATTGGAATAAAAATAACAAAATGTAATTTTTATTTAGATATAATTTCTAAAAACACAATTTACCAAAAAAAAAATACCGAGCAAAGCTCGGACATCCAGGTACTTCAATTTAATGTGACATCAGATTGCCAATAGCCAGCGGTTGATGATCATGACCCTTCCAACGTTAAGTACCTCATTTGTCAAATAAGAAGTTTAGAAGTTATGAGGGAACAGGTGAACATACATTCATACAAGACAAAATCATATTCCACCTTTTTGCTCCGCCGTAGTCGAGTAATACATGTAAGAAGTTCTACAAGAGATAGGTAAACAAACGATGAATATTAATAACGATGATATTCCCAATTAAAATTGACTTCCTACTAAAACACCGGAAAATTCCCTCAAGAATTTCAGAACAGTATGAATATGTATAAGTTGGGCGGGAATCACTGCCAGAACTCGAAACAAATAGTAAGGTATACAGATCGCTGACTGCTGCAGTCCAGAATTGGGTCAGTGGGTCATCAGTTCGTAGTTGCTGTCATACAATGAGATATCTCTGCAGAGCCGACCGGGTTTTGCATCAGCTGTCCGTTGCCGAATTCCCCTGGCACGCGGATTGGGAGAAAATAAAAGTTTCGGCAGCTGGGTTCTCTAACGATGAATATGATTTTTTTCATTCAAAAAGTGTGCAAAACTGTTGGTGACATAACTGTATTAATTCCATCCCATCCCAATCTGGGTTGAGAAAAATATCGCCACCGGTACAGTTGAACACGATAATGAAAATAAATCAGCGAAACACCGCGTGCCTTTGCATCGTAAAACCTCGATACGTGCCCGAGCCACTTCGGTGAGAAGCGGAAAAACCGCAGTCACAGTTCGTTTTTCGAGGGTTAAGTCAACAAGCTCTAATGGAAACATAATACGGCCATAAGTATGAGGTACCTTTATTTCTGGGTCGCGAAACAGAAAATGATGCGGCAGGGCTTTTGTTTATTCTTTATTTGTTTTACCCTTGAAATGTGGGTTTCGTTGTACCTACTTAGGTGGGCTTTAAAGGCATACAATCTTAAATACGAATTAAGGTCGTACATTTGGGAACATAACTTCACCCTGAATAACATGAAACAATTTACGAAAAAAATAACAAAATCTGAAAATAAAAATTTTTTGGCAATGGGTATGATGCCCCATAAAAGCAATAACGGTACATATCACAGTAGGAATTAAAACGGCCATTCCCACTTGTGACACATAAAAAATAATAAAGCTCCTCAGGTACGCGGGTACGGTGGAACTTTTATTTTTACAGCAATGCATAAAAGTCAGTTTATGTCGGTCGCGTATTGAAACGGGGTGTCACCCCAGGCGGTAGGGGAAATGGGTCATGGTCCATGGTACAGTTAGGTAAATGTAACATCAGCTGTAAAAATATGACAATTAAATGACCCTGGGGGCTACACTCTTGAAGTTTTCACTGACTACCCTGTATATACCCTACCTGTTATGAAAAAAGAAGGGAATACTGTAACTTGATACAGTATTCCCTTCTTTTTTCATAACACAATATTTAACGTGACTGTATTAGATATCTTAACCTACGAGATGCTGTAAACTCGAAACTCGAATAACGACTTTGTTGGCATGAAGTCTTTCTATTTTATTTAATCATGACACAAAGATTTCACTAGGAATAACATTGCATCCATAATGATGTCATCATGCAAAATAATCAACATCAAGGTACTGAAGCAAGTTATGCATCATATACCAAAGCTATTTGAGACAACGCGCAGATAGAATAACTATCAATAACAATGGACAATTGCATGAGTGAAAAGCGAAAGCTAGTTAAGAAGTTTCACAATATAGCTATAGAATTAGCGAAGAGCAGGTGAAATTCGATTGATTTCATTGTTACTTGGTGGAAAACCTGACAGAAAAAGTCGTCGATAGGATGGTCAAGCTTAGATGCGAATGGACCAGCCATATCTATTGGACATCGAACCGATGGCCGTAGAGATAGACATAGTCTACAGTGAAGACCCTGAATCGGCAAACGCAGCTTTCAGGCTAGACGGAACGATGTTTTTTGTGAGGTGGTTGGTAGTGATGGCTAAGAAGGACCGATTGTGGCCAACATTGAAGAGTCTTATGCCCAGCAAAGGACTGCATTAGACTGATAATGATTATGCTGATAGTCAAGACCGAACAGATGTAGAAAGTTTGCTACACTTTGATCGAATGATCAAAGTATAGCCTCGAGGAACGATAAATAATAAACAAGAAGTTTTAACACAAACTCTTATTTAATTTAACGAATTGTGAAACCCATTAGCATCAAATACACGTAAGGTACATAGTTTTATCTACCACGCAATTTCAAACTGGTGAAACGTAACAAGATAAATTAATGGATGAGTTGCATTTTTATCATCAAACAAGTTTTAATAAAGGTAAGAATTCTCGAAATGAAAACGAAGCGGATCAATTCTTGCAAAAGTAATAATGGAGAAAACAGATCAGTCCTCAAGATAATAATTTAATTAGACGGATTTGTGGAGTTTTTTTGGGAGATAGATTCGAAATGCGAGATGGTCCTTGGTTTTATCTATTGGGCAATTCTTGGTTCGAAAACTAAGCCAATTTAATCCTACAAACGGTTCACTCGCGCTAACTAAATCCTTTTCAATTTCTCGAACGCTAATCGCTTCGCCATAGCAGTGAGTTGTGGCAAGCGAGCCGTGCGAACACGATGCTCTACAAAACTGTTAAGAGGTTTTATTACATTTAGAGAAAATTCGTAGAAGTTTTGCAATAATAGCAATCATTTCTTGTAACAAGGAAAAAGGTTTCCATGACATCACGAATAATTTTTCTGAATGTACCTAGTAATACTATAGAAAAGTTTATTCGATCATTTTATTGGGTTACACGTGTCACCTTCAAATCCTATTGACCCACGACCCGTCAAAGGTGGACGCTTTCTTAATCCCAGCAAAAAAGGATTAAAGCAAAGCCCTGACGGAGCCACAGACACACTTAACACGGAAATTTAGAAAATGAGAGGACTGAGACGGGTCAGCATTAGATTATACCTCGGAAACGTATCAACGAAAGCTCCCATGAAGAGGGTAACGAAATGAGGTTATACATTTGCCAGTCGAATTAAGTTCGGTGAGGAATTTTAATTTGAAAATGTTAAGTGCTCATTTTAATCAAATTAATTTAGAGGTTGTAATTACGGATTTCGGTGATGAAGTGCTATAATACGAGAGCGTTGATCCATTTCAGGTCAAGTACCTACTTTGGTACCAATATGTAAGGAAAGTAAGACTTTGATGCCATTGCTGCAAAATCAAGAAATAGATGTGAACAGAACAAATGAATACGTTCAACGAAGATTTATAAATAATAGTATATGGAGCGTAGCTATCAATGGTGTTTAGACCATTATGTGTATTTCAACATTGTCATACATGACTGACTCTACCAACCCACACCGGGCCCGCGTGATAGATTACAACGCGAGGGAGTGGGCGGTCCTGAGAAAAGGCCTGTGTCCCGACAGTGGGAATATTATAGGCTCATATGATACATTACTCAGTATTTATAGAAATAGTTCCAAAAACCTATACTTCAAGCCTAAAATCCGACAAGGAATAGCTATTAATGATGTAATGACTAAACCCCAAAAGCAAACTACGCGTCGTCATCGGAATAGACGAGATCTCCACAATATTTTCAACACACAATAACTTATCACGTCTACCTTTACTTATAAATCAATAACACACTATTGAAAAAATAAAACCGGCCAAGTGCGAGTCGTACTCGCACACGAAGTGTCCCGTCACTGTACCATTTTTAACACTACTTGTTTTTTTCAAACACGTTTCTTGTATGCATGCTGCTACTGAGAAATTCCGAATGTAAAAATTTTAAAATGTAAACATTCTCAATATCATTGCTACGCGACCTGGGAATCGAGCCCAGAACCTCATGTTCAGCAGTAGCGCTAGCAACCACTAGACCAACGAGGCAGTTACTATATTTTCATTATTTGTATTATAGCGGTAATAGAAATACATACTGTGCAGATTTCAACTTTTAATTTTCTACCTATTACGGTCCAACCCCTCGGACATACAGACGGACAGCGGAGGCTTAGAAAAACGGTCCCGTTGGCACCCTTTGGCTATGGAACCCTAAAAAGAAAGTTTCAGAAATGCACAAAAGGCTTCCAATATAAACTAGGAGCGGGCCCACACGACGGGATTACGGCAGTTAACAAGGACTTACAGGCGATCCTACTCGATATGTAGGCGATCTACAAAGAGAGTACCAAATGTCAGTGGCTTGCCAACTACTGGAGTTAACGTACATACATTTATTTTTGCTGCTTTGCTGTATTTTTTTTTTCGTTTTCGTTCGTTTTCTTTCCTGAATGAAAATTTCAAATACAGAAAACCTTAAAAAATTATCTGGCAGGTACTAAATGAAAAACCGTTTCGTAATATTAGAAAAACCTGCCCCCAGCAACAGCTTGTTACAATTGATAAAGCCACCCCCTTTGTGAGATAAGCATGACAAAATGTACGTATTTTGAATACCAATTTTCACGGTACATTTATCACTAGGTCCACGTACGCTTTTTTTTAAATAGTACAGCATTTTTTTATAATACTACTATCGTCTGACGTTTGTAGAGGGTGTTGAATGCTTCAAATGTAAAGAAAATCAAGGCAGTACGAACAATACACGTGATTGGCGCGCACACTAATGTAGCTCACTGACATCGTCTACGCGGCGACCTCTAGACATCTCAGGTGACTACGGACGAATCGTACTTAGAAAATACATCACATTTTACCACGGCAACGAATGTAATTGCCATTTAATGAACAAAAAAGCTACAAGAAGCTATCGCCGGCAGCGTCAACGTTTGAATTGATGATGTTTTTGGAAAGGTAGATTTGATGATAGGCACTGGTTGAATCCGAACTTTGCGTGATTTGATGCGGTACGTTACTTACAATTTTGTAGTTTAGCACATAAAAATGCCACTATTTGGTTAGTTGTTGAGCGTATTAAGAGCGGGTAGCGCGTGCTGGTTCCCGCTTGGCGCGACGTCGACTGGCAGTCGGCCGGGCGCTTCGGAGGCTGCGCGGTCCTGCCTCCCCCGCCTTCATTCACTCCACTGTCGAGGCCCAGCTCAAAACAGCCGGACTTTTAATGCGGCATGTGTTCTTTTCACACAAAACAGAGGTCCAACTCGTGTCAGCATTAGAGATTCAAGATCAGCTGAAAAAGGATTTATGATATCGCAAGGTCTGCGTATAAGCGATTAACTCGACAATTTGCTTGAATTTTAATAAATCCGACCAAAAGTCAGCTGATTTATGTATTTTTTATCCAAAAAATCTAGCATCGGACAGCAAAGATATTATCTCGTGGCTACTGAATTTAATTGCACGAGTAGATTAACGTGTTTATGCGCCAAGTAAATTACCTTCACTCTATCCTTAACCCAATTTCGAAAGTTAAGGAGACATACATTAAGCTCCGAACCAATTTTACTGCAGAAACAAATAGAAATGGGTGAAGAGTTCTTTTGGTAATACCTTTTACTGTGAAATAATTGATTTTGAGCTCAGGACTCAAATCGAAACTTACAGAAAACTAAAAGATAATTAATCTTAACATTAAAGAAAATCTTTTTGTGATTTGCTTCTATTTTAATATTAAATTGATTTCGCTGAAACGCTCAGAATGTTATGTTCACTGAGCGAAATTATCATCAACATCTATCAGAGAAACTAAATTTAGAAATGGATTCGCAATAATTAATATTATAATAAACTTAGCCAATCGTAGCCTAAACAGGTACAACGGTAATAATGAATTCTGAAAAGTCAAATCCCAAAAGATGCTTTAAAACATTTTAAAACTGAAAAAACAAACCAACAGAAACATGACAAGACAACATCTGGCTATTTGGTTTTACAAAATACAAAACACTACAGACAGCTGAGATAACCTTTGCAAAAACAGTTGTTGGTAAAACCAAAAAGAAAATACATGAGGATGCGCTTCGCCTCTAAATAAATCAAATTTTCGTTGTTGCATCGTAACAGCGCAACTATGCAAATTGGGGATACTATGTTCGACGTTCCGGGATCACCCGAAAGGGGAGCCGAGCTGGAAATAATTCAATTTTAGGACCGATCATACGAGCGGGCACTCTCTAACCAACCTCCGATTTATTCATAAATAAAACAACGAAACCGAGCACGCTATTACACCGTGCGCTACAGCTAGGTTTCCGCGTGATTCGATCAAGAGCCCGTTGTGATGCTCACTCCTAACTGATCAGGAATAAATTCTATTTCAGCAGGAATATCCTATAATTTATTCTGACGCCCGTAACGTAGTAGAGATTACGTTGTTTTAGCAAGATCTGAATACCGTAAGACACTGTGATAGAGTGAATTATGCAGGAGAGTGAGTTCATTCTTTGCAAAGATTTTGCTTGATTTGGACAAACATTGAGAGGTATCCATAGTATGCAATTCCTTTCATAGTTCCGAAGTCGAACACAGTAACAAAATACGAAAACGCTATAGAAAATGTTATATTCAGAACTATTGAGGAATTGTCTACAAAATTATATAATTCTTTAAGAAAATTGTTTACCTCCAAGATATATTTTCTGAATCAAGCGTTGAGATGCGTGTGCGGAACGAGGTACTTAAAATCACTTGCAAAGGATGTTTTCTTACGCCTACAGAATTAATTAGACAACAACCAAGAAGAGGCTTTTCTTGGCAGCCTTCACCTGCCTGTCATTAACATTTCTACTGCCTTTCTACCCGTCACATCATTCCTCGTTTTGGTTCTTAACGTTGTGCTACTTATCATCTCAACACATTTCTTTATTATTATTTTCGCCTTAAGATTGGAATATAAAACAAAACCAAGAAATTCATACTTCAATAACTGATGTATTAGCGAGCTTTTTGGAACATGGAGCCATATTGATCAATCATTTATAAGTAATCTCTGAACGACATAAGTAATATAAATATGTAATGTTGCTTCAGAAAGACATCTTAACAGAAATCCATTATTTTTACCTCGACAAAATATATACTTGGAAAAATTAGATATGCATCCGAATTTCTTCGTTACAATTGCATTTGAAACGGGGGGTACCGTTCTTGTTTGATTCGAGACCAACCGGAGCACGAACGCTGAATAGGATTATAAGGGGCACGGTTACCTTGACCCATATAGCCCGGAGACTAGTGGTTGACCCGTGATGCGCTTGTTTCAATTGAAGGGAAATATTCTCCAGACGAGGTCGGAATTTGAATGGCGGAGACCTGGAGGAAGTGAATATTACAAAAACACTATAATTGGGAGTTGGGAAATCTAATGCAAAAACCAAACCAAAAGTTGTTTTTAATAGGACCGCTTCGTGTGCTATTTCCACAAACTTAGGAATAAGTGCCTAATTTTATTTCTAAAGTTGGCACGCGAATACCCCCGGCATGGATAAATTCGTTAGAAAATTTCCAAGGAATTAGCAATTAAGCTCATTTCTACATCGGGAACTTAAATGAGATGTTACGAGTGCGCACTAGTGCGGCGTTTTGAAGTAGATATTAAACGCAAAAACTTTAATAATATTGGGTCCCATTTGGGCATAAACGTATGAGTAGATGACGTGAAAGTAATAGCCGAGAGAAAAATAAGCGAGGAGAGCTGAAGGGAAAATACATTATAATGCAGAATATTCTCCGAGGTGGAAACTGTCATATTAATATTCATGGTGACCTTGAAACCTTCCTGTGAGGCGTTATAATGTTTATTCAAACCACCCTAAAGTTAGTTTTTTAATGCTCACTCACTACTAAGTCGATTACTGTGATTTAACATAAAACGGCGTTTTTAGTTATATCTTGTTTTGACGGAGTTGTTGATTCGGATTTTGGTAAATGGCTTTTTATTCCGCACCTACTTGCGAAAATTGGTACTAGATTTTTCTAAATCAAGTAGGTGGAACGTAGAGTCCAACAACCTTAATTTGTCAATTATAAAACTTTATTTTAATGATACGACCTAAGCATAAATTACCTTATTGTAGACGCCGACATTATATCATTACAACTTTTATCTCATCTGACACACCCAACTTTCAGTAGCAGATTAAATGCGCGGGCACACTTTTGTTCAGAACTAGTGCAGTTCTAATTTATTTTCCAATGGAGCTGTATGTAGTGTATATCCCTTTTAGTAGCGAATGCTTCATAGAATTTTTGAAAGCAGAATTTTTAGGCGAGTATCACATCATCGCTGCTGAACCATGCAGCGAAACTGTAGGAGTTTTGCCATGACTTGTCCGTGTGCCTTGCACAGATTTGATTATGATTCTCTACCCGCATTATTTTGCCGACCTGCTCGGAAGGAAGTTACACCTCCTTGCACAGCCTATTATTTTATTGCGGTTTGTTTCCCACGAAATTATGGCAGTCAACAAGTTTATAAAGGAAACATTTCTTTATTTTAATACGTAGGTATATCATTGTTGATTTTAGGGAAACTAATCTAAGAAGTCCGAAGTACGCCTTTTCTGCATTTACTAAGTCGAAAGCTATGCCTTTTTTTTTTGCTATTATATAATTGCTACAATTCAGCTGTCTCTCATAATTTTTTTCGCTACTCGAATCACGATATTGTGTAGCCATATTTCTTAGGAGAAAATAATGATAGGAAACCGCTTTACGGGTTGCCTATCATTATTTTCGGGCCGGAGGTTTGCTGGCAGGCTTTTAATAGGAGCAGTTTCGCATTACCAAACGAAACCACCACTTGTAAGTAATACGACACGTTTTCGGTTACTGGAAGCTTTACATTATTTAAATGAATTAAGTATTTATAACGAGTAACGTATTTATAAGTGTTCAAGAACTGATATATACAGGATATCAACGGGCACCCGTTACCATACGTTCAGTACATGATTCTGAACGTTTAAGATTATCATCAGTTATTTGTATTTTTTTATACTGATTCATACATTTTCACCGTGTAGGTGTTGCATGTTTCTATAAAACAGAACCTTTTTTACACTATAGTTATCATGTACTGAATTTATGGTAAGGGTTTGAGCGTCGATATCACTGCCACTCTGTATCAAAGACTTACTCAAGTCTCTAGATAATAAAGATTCTTTGTGTTAAACTAATAAAGCGATAGCTATAAAATAACGACAGGTATATAATTTATAGGCAACTGGCGCTATTGTGGAAGCCACACACAAACTCACCTCGTAAAAATAACCCGACTTCTCTATTGCGGCTGCGGCTAACTTTTGTGGCAACGAAAGTGCGGTCTCATCTCTATGGTAATGTCAGGCATATTCGCGAGTTCAGTGCGGTATTTTAGCTAAAAGATAATTTTGGTTTAATTGGCCGGTCTTTTGTTAACGATAAATTGTTCTCATGCTGAAATTTACGCAGAAGTGCAAGAGCTTAACACTGAAATAGAAAGCTGTAAAATAATTTAAACTTTCAGCCGGGAAATTTTATAAGAAAAAGAAAATTACTCAAATATTTAGCCAGCTATTTAAAAACTCCAGATGAATATTCAGAGAAACGCTACAGTGAAAGGAATCTTCATTAAAGCTGGTGTATTAAAATGCTTTTAGTTATTAAAAAGCTCCATTTTACCTGATTAAACTGCGGGTCTATGACCAAACAAACAAACAAAGTTGACATAGCTAGTACCTGGCTCGTATCAAAGTATAATAAAACCTATAATTTATTAACAATTCTCTTATTTTCTTTGTAAATGGTTTATGTTAAGAAAGGCGAAATCAACATGTCGACAATGTAGTGGAAGATACGAGTAGAAGGACCAATAGTCTTTACGTAAGTACCTACGGAATAAAATATTTGGACAACGGTTTTCTTGTATTTACACGCTTAGTCAGAGTTCAACCAGACAAGAAGTCGGCGTCAAAAACAAAAAGTCACAAAGAAACGGCAATCTATATGAAATTCCTACTTCGACGTGCATCATACGTGCTACAGACTGCGTAGATTTCTCAACGTATCTTGTCAGCAGACACCATCATCATAAGACCGTGTTTTCACCAGAATTATCAGTGAAAGAATAGCCTAACAAAAACAACATTCCCGAAAATGTACCTAATGACTATGAGAGAAAGGCAGGTAGGATATATCATCCTACCTGCCTTTTAAAAGGAGACATTGACACAACCAGAGCTAACTAAATTGTTTCCTTCACGTGCTGAAGTAGATATATAATACGTCACGTGTCTGTGACAATGGTATAGCGTAACATATGTGGTGTTCAAAATACGGCAACATTAGCTGAATCTTTCAACATACTACAGGGCCTGAGTACCGTAAGGTAGTGGCGTGTGTGTGGGCGATGCAAGAAAGTTTAGAGCAAAAAATTTATTATAAACTTTGAGTTAAGAAAAGGGCAAATCCCAACTGATGTTTTGAAATTGTATCTATTCTTGTAAGTAATGAGATGAAATATTTATTTATGAAAGTAGATCTTTTTACAGGGCAAATTTTTTGTTGGTCAATGTATTAAAATGTATTTTTACTACCAACCTAAGTGGACATGATACTTAAATAGATCTTACATTGACAACATAACGTATGAAGTTGATAAATATGTAGATGTAGCTTAATTGAGCAGCTACTATTACATTGCCTATACTTTAGCTTCATCGTCAATACATAAAATAAAACGTAGTTCACAAGGATTTCTATTGAATGTAAGTAAGTAATACCCACATAAGTAATTGTCATAGTTAACATAATTAATTGACCAATCATACGAACGAGGCGTCCTCTGAAATCAATTCTGAGACAAAGGAATTCGAAACCAATCCTCAATAAATATAGGAATTGGTTCCGTACAATTGAATTACTCAATCACAATTAATTCTTGGATGTACAAGTCAATTCAGTGTCCGCTCTCATACACACCACGACCTCTAACGATGTTGGCGGTCCAACAACCAAGTTGCCCCATAAAAACGGAATATCAAATGAAAATTTCTTTCCGCTTGCTCGGTTCACTGCGGTCAACCCTAACTACGGATGCAGTTTGAAACACTTTTTTTTTTCAGTTGGTACCCTAGTAGGTATCATGATGGCAAGATCGTTCATCTTTTTGCTCGTACGACGCCGGTAAAAAGTTATAACTAATGTCACTTACCGTAGCATCGTTATGAGAGCAGAATTAATAACGCAGAAGAAGTAAAAACTACTAAGTAGCAAGATTAATAAGTGTAAGAGGGACAAGGTGTAGTGTCTGGGAAACTGTACATTTCCTTAGACATTCTTACAGCAAAAAGCTCGTAACATCACAAAATATTATCCTAATAACTAAAATAGTGTCGGAATCACATGGGATTTTGTCGTATTTTTGTTCTGAATCGATTTTTTTGTTTTGAGCAACGTAAATAATTTAGGGACAGACTCAACAGAAAGTCTGCCTAGAATAAAGTTAGGTTGAATCTGCCTAGAATAAAGTTAGGTTGAATTTTGGAGGCGAGCGTATAAAGTGGTAATTAATCAACATTCACAAAGCATTAAGCGCAATATGATGAATGAGGCTGATTACGCCAATTAGATGCTCGAATTTAGAGTTTCAATGCAAGTTAGATTAGATTATTGTTGTTTATTTTCATTTTAGAATTACTAGCTATTTATTCTGGAGATGCTTCTTTTGCTAAATTTAACGCTGATGAAATGCCATTGTTTCGACAGCTTAGGCAGTCGTGAACTATTAGTATATATTATGGCAGGGGTATCGACGCGTGAACTGAAAGCGAAGTCAGCACATGCTTCCAAACCCCGCTGATCAAAAATATCCATGATTCTCAAAACAAAAAACAGCAGTTTAATAGAAAAGAGCAATACGTACGTGTTCGGATAGCAAAACAAATTGTTTTTCTATAACCGACGAGAAATTTCTACGCAGGTTCAGAATCATGTACTGATTCCATGGTAATAGCCTAAAAAGTTGTACATCGATGACCCTGCCACCACCTGCCACTTACGGTATATGAATAGGTAATATCTTTCATCAACCCACTTCTTTTGCTACATTGATATCTCAAATTGTAACATAAGTTACTTCATTGAAATGGAGATTGAAGTCTCAAAGGCTAGTGAACTAACTTATTCCCTACGTTCCAAGAAAAAATATATCAAAATAAGACATTTATCTAAAATAAAATTCCCATAAGGGAAATTCATATTCAAGATGTTTTTTCACGTGGAAACTCACTCGACGGGGCGGCGCGAACAGGTGAATTATCATATTTATTGTTGGTCGTAAATCCATACATTACTTGTCGACTTTGGGCACCACTAGACCTTCTAATAAAAAATATATGAACTTTTAGTAAACGTAAGTAGGTTCTACAGGTAGGCATAGCATACCCAAAATAATCACTGGCGAGCGTAAACTATATTTAATTTAAGCTGTAATGGCCCGATACTGGTTCGACCTTTAATTAAAACATTTGGGTTTAAATATAGATACTTATGTAGGGCGTTTTAGGAAGATATAATTACATTATTTTCAAAATATTCTCGACATCTCATTCATCAAAGAAAAGGGTCGATTAGGTATTTGTGATGATATTCAATTAAAAAAAAAACAACTACGCAAAGGCAAGAGTATAGCATACCCAAAATAATCACTGGCGAGCGTAAACTATATTTAATTTAAGCTGTAATGGCCCGATACTGGTTCGACCTTTAATTAAAACATTTGGGTTTAAATATAGATACTTATGTAGGGCGTTTTAGGAAGATATAATTACATTATTTTCAAAATATTCTCGACATCTCATTCATCAAAGAAAAGGGTCGATTAGGTATTTGTGATGATATTCAATTTAAAAAAAAACAACTACGCAAAGGCAAGAGTAAGGGTCAGCTCACACCGAGGCGCAACTCCAAGCGACGCTGCGCGCACACTTTTTAGTCTAGTCAACAAGTTCAAAAACGTGAAAAATAGAGATAAAGGTCCTGTAAATATGAGCAATGGCTCATTCGATTCGGAATCACCTCTAGAAAAATGTTTTTGAAGGATTTCGGTGCAGGTAAAAAATTGCATTGTTATTAACAAAATAAGATTTAAAAAAAAATGGTATTTCGATTTATTTATTTTCATAAAAGTTTAATTTTCCAATAGTTATAAAAAAATCATAATTAACAAATTAATAAACTTTTATGAAAGGAGAATGCTCAAAAGTGGTACCAAAAAGTCTCACGCATCAAGACCAAAATTTTGGAGTAATTAGTTTCATATTTTTTTACGACGTTACACGTCGGGGATTTAGTTTTTGAACAGGGAATTTATTTTTAAGTTTAAAAGTATGGATATTGTTTTACTTCCTATAAATGACGTTCCGTTTCACTTCGCGTGATAAATGATTAACATAACCTTGATTTTTGAAAGTGCCATGTTCACTGTAAAAATAATACTCTGCTGATTCTACATTAATTAAAAAAAAAAAACTAGAATAGAATATCTATTTAAAAGATTATCATTATTTTATCTGGTTTTGTTATGGTTAATTTGCCGTTCCCAACTAGTAAAAAATATGTAGAATGCAACAGAATGGATTTGTTATCTGTGCATCTGACATTTTGCGCATGTACTCTGTAGTCTGTGGTTTGCGCTAGCGAGTAGCGAGTACCGTCTGTTTCTGAGAGTTGAGATTGAATAATTATTGAATTGTTTTGAAAAGTAGAACTTGTTTGTATTTTGTGAACTATTTTTGTGAGTATTTCATTGTGCAAATATGTCGAGTCGGTCGACCGATTGACATCGTCAGTCACCCGGCAAAACCGGCGATGTATCAATAGTTCATTTTTGATACCCAGAAACCTACACACATTAGAACAAGCGTCTACTCCAATGATTAACTTGTTACAGTCTTGGATAACTTCTACTCAGGTAAGCAGATCTTATTTTACTCTTTGAATATATAGGTACTTATGAATGTCAGGCACCTATTTCCTGAAATTCTGAAATGACTAATCTTTTTATGAATGTACCAGCATACAAAACATTATTTTATAGAATGAATGAAAACATTTTTGGACTCGCACAGGAAATATCCAACGAATAAATAACAAAAAAAAAACGAACCTGTTTGAGGCCAAAAAACGCTTTACTCTTGATTACTTGTAGATATAATTTCTTTGAATATGTTACAGAAGATAGATAACGTCATAAAGGGTAGAAGCACACTTTTTCACTCATGGTTTTAATTGCAGATGTCTTCAGAATGTGTGCTTTGTACAGAGTGTTTGAGACTGCTTCAAGATCGAGCAAACACAATCAGTGAAGGAAGTTTATCTTTGCCTGCTTTTGGTCATGGAAAATTATGTTGTTCTTGTGGTAATTCTATTCTACGTGCAACTATACCATATCCTGTAAGACAAGATCATCAAGAGAGAAACATTTTAGTTAGAAATATTCCGCTCCATTTGGTAAATATTTTTATTTATGTTGCAACATAAAAATGAAACCTAATTATTATCTATTTTGACACAATTACTGCCTGATCATTATCATGTATTCCTAGTTACCTAGTCCTAGTCACATTACAGTAATACTTTTATCAAGTCTATAACCCATTGTGAAATGTTTTGTATTACATGTATAATCATGTTATTTTTATAGATATCAAGATTGGAAAGAGTATGTGCTGCTTGCTGGAGGTCAGCTACAAGAGAAGTTCAACGTCATGATGTGTACAACTGCAATCGCCCAGGTCTGCCAGATGCTGGACCATGTGGAGATCTCAATATTCCTAAGCCATAATTGACGTTTAGATGGCTTACTATGTTAGCTCTTGAGACCTACCAACTCAAACAGGCTAGATCTTATTATAAGGAACACATCCATCGGACTGGTATTTATTTATTCAGTTGAGGTGAATAATTCTATTGACGACCTTTGATTTTAGGGCTTAATAATTACCTCTTAAGAGGTATGATTAATTCGAGACATGTCAACAGTCGTACTTATCACATGTATTTATTGATTAGCAGAGATGATGCTGTGGCCAACACATTAGAAACCATAGTAGGTTATTGCTGCAGTCGCCTCGTCGGTAAGCTAACAGTGGGCTGCTGTGCTCATGTAATGACGATAGTATAGTATTTGAGCTGGGGACGGTATAATGACATAACTTCGCCAGCAACGGATTTAGATGATTTTTTTCAGGAGTATGATGAATGATTTATGTAACAGTTTTGTTAAATAAATATTTTTGACTTTGATCCCTATTAAAAACCCAAATGAACTTGTTTGTTTCATTTTTCTATCACTTACCTATCAGTCTGACTGGTCACCCTTATTTATGATAATGTATTATTGGTATTGGTGAGTAGTGGTGGCCCAGTGGTAGCGGCCGCGACTTACGAGTAGTACGTCGTGAGTTCAAACCCAAACAGGCGCTATACTTTGTGTAAATTATGTCATCACCACAGCTCGCAAAACGGTGAACGAAAACATCATGAGTAAACCGGCATGTATGTCTTAGAACCAAAAAATTGAAGCCATGTCACATCTACCAACCCGCACTGGGCTCGCGTGGTGGATTACGGCTCCCTCTCACTAAGAGGCCTGTGTTCCAACAGTGGGAACATTATAGGCTGCTGTTTTTTTATTAGATTTACGACTGCGCAGCCATTGTAGCCAACTTCAGGGCGGCCAAGAAGTTTGGCAAGAATTATACCCACGTTACCGGCTCACACTGTTGATAATATAAGGGTTGGTCAAATCACCGAGTGTCACATGTGCCTGGCTGGAGGCTATAGTTTAGTCTCCACCGGGAAGACTGCTTAAGCAGATAGTGACTTGTATCCAGTAGGTAACTGTGAGACTCAACGTATTAAAGAAAAACGAGTTTCAGTCACGAACCCTGTGGCGGGGCTAGACGTTGCTATAACTCGTAAATCTTCCTAACTTATATAGGTACGTGTATTACGCTGTTTTTAGAACAATAATATTCGTCGGTGTATAACGTGTCTAAGTAGATATAAAACAAGTCGTTGGCAGCGTCGACCAAAACAGACCTAGTTTTAGGTTATTTTGATTTTACTAAATAACTCTGAAACCCGGGTTTATTTTTCAAAAAGAACTTTTGTAGGAGTTAATATGACCAATGTAGTATATAAAAACAAAGTTTGATTTTGATGCAACATGGTACGGGATTCCATACATCCATGAGCATTGTCCTTTATCACAGGATCTTATAAAGTGCATATATCAAAAGGGCTCCACGAAGTATAAAATTTTTAGGCCAATTGTTTATACCTTTAATCCCATTGTTTATGCCAATGGAGATAGGGAAAAAAATTTTTAGTTAACAAATGAATAACTTTTTTAAAAATGGTGATTAACTTTTCTTTCTTCAGGGCTCGATTCTTTCATGTGTTAAGAAGATACCTACTAGAATTTTTTCAAAATTTTAAAATCACCTTTTATGTTATATAAAAAAAAAATATATTGCTGAACTCTAGCGGCGGCGCGCGCGTGCCGTAACAGCCACGCGGAGCCCTATTTTCAACGTCAAATTAAAATGATAAATAATGGAGATAGAGTTCCGGGAGTTAGGACTTTTTTATTGGAAATTTACTCCTCTTTAACGAGCTTTTTTCAAAATTGCTTAAGTGTTAATATTTTTCGAGTTATTAACAAAAAACGAAATATCATTTTTTTTCCATCTTATTTTGTTAATAAAAATTGCAATTTTTTACCTGCACCAAAATCCATCAAAAACATTTTTTTAGAGGTGATTCCAAATCGAATGAGCCATTGCTCATATTTTTAGGACCTTTATCTCTATTTTTCACGTTTTCGAACTTGTTGACTAGACTATTTATAAAGCGACTCAAAATATAACTTTATTTTCTACACGAAAAGATACACATTTCGTTGTGAGAATTCAGAATACGTTGCACCATGCGGCGCTGTGCCTCGTGATGCATTGCGGCGTAGAGCGATACATCGCGACGCAGCGGTGCATCGTCGGTACGCGCAGCGTGCAAGAGCGGCGCTGCGCCTTGCGGCACGCGAGGCCGCCGTGGCGACTTCTGTATTATTTCCGTCCAGACTTCGTGTAGAATTGATGCAGTTCGGTCGAGTGCTCGAATGAAGTTATAAGGATAAACTGGGATTTTGTTATAATCGGACTTCTTGCAGAAGAGAAAGAAGAATATAAAAATAAAATTAAAAAGAAAACATCACACAGGAGTATTTAGGTGCATAATTTATGTAGAAATAGAAGAATCCATGGTGAATTTCATAAAAAAAATCTTAATCTCCATAATGCACCCGCCAAATATACGTCGTTGTCATGCGCTTGCAAATGGTAGACTGCGGGTGGACGCGGGGCAGGGCGGGAGCACGTGGCGAATGTAAACACTTTCCGCTGCAGCGCGCGGCGTCTCGCTACGCAGCGAGGCGTCGTATTGCCAACGATTTTACAATGCGCCTCGCGAGCGACGTTGCGATGCGTCACACGGCGCAGCGCGAAATCACTAGCTTCTTCCAGTATCGTCGCGTCGCGTCGCGTCTTGGTGTGAACTGACCCTTATCTACATGGAATACCTACCTACTGACTTTTTATGAAATTTTATACCAATACCCTACAACTTTGCTAATGAAAATGGAATGTTCAAAGTTTAACATAAAAACTAGTTGAAAATATAGGCCATTAGTACTTTTTTCAATGTATCTACGAGACTATATCTTTTTGTTGGGTACCGATTGTGTTAATATATATCAGCGCTTCCATGTTATCATATCCACAACAACCATAAAAGCCCTTTGTTTTCCAAAAAGTCTTTCACACATAAAAACTACATGCTACAGTCGCGTCTAAGAAGTCAGACGGTCCTATGTTTCTATAGCCTCGTATACATTTCACACCACCGTGCTTTTGTGGGCTTGCGGTATGTCTCTGACACTCGCGACCCTCATCAGTTTCTCTTGGATGTCAGGGGGCGCCTCGACGAAAGAAACGCGAGTAGCGATAGCTAACGCGATACGCGGTAATGTAATAAGAAAAAGCTGCTATGCTCGGTGTAAGTATAGTAGGTATTACTGTTGCGTGATTATGAACAAGTGTGTCAGGTTTTAAGTTTCAGTCAAAATAGGCTTGGAAGCACACACGATATTTGATAAATGATTTTATAAGTTTGTACAAACACTTTTAAGAGATGATGTTGGCGTTTCCTATATCCTCCTGAGACCCCTGGTATCACCAGTGATACACTTTGTTAAAAATTTATCTCAACGCCGTCTATCGGAACTCATTTAAGCTTTTTTGTACAATGGTTAGCATAGATATCCTTTATATTTCTAGTCACTCACCATTTCTCTAGCTGTCAAATTACATCGATTGCAGTCAGTTTAAAATCGAACATTTTGCCGTTACCGACATGTCGACTTTACGTAAAGGTACTTAAATATTTATTTTAACTAGTGATCGCCCATTGGTCGAAATTCGACCGTACTTCATTTGAATCATCACCATCATCATTACAGCCGAAAGACGTCCACTGCTGGACATAGGTCTCCCCCAAGCACCACCACTTCGACCTGTTCTGTGCTTCTCGCATCCAACGTATTCCTGCGGCCTTCACCAGATCATCGGTCCATCTTGTGGGAGGCCTTCCAACGCTACGTCTTCCAGTACGCGGTCGCCACTCCCTTCTCAACCTTCCGACCCCATCGGCTATCTGTTCTGCGAGCAATGTGCCCTGCCCACTGCCACTTAAGTTTAGCAATTTTTCGGGCTATGTCGGTAACCTTGGTTTTCCTACGGATCTCATCATTTCTGATTCGATCACGTAGGGAAACTCCAAGCATAGCCCTCTCCATTGCTCTTTGGGTGACTTTAAGCCTTCTTATGAGGCCCATTGTGAGCGACCATGTCTCAGTTCCATATGTCATCACTGGCAACACACACTGGTCAAAGACTTTTGTCTTTAGACACTGCGGTAAGTAGGACGAGAAGATACTGAACTACTGAAGATACTTCATTTGAACAGAAATACATTATTAAAGGAAAAAAACATATACAATAATAAATTTAAAAAAATATATGGTTATATTTGACATTCAGTAACACTATAGACAAATAGTATTAAAAACAAAAATTCTCGATATGATCATAGATTTTAAAAATGAAATAGGTTATATAATATATCCATAAAATTAATTTATTACCTATGGTTAACTTACTTGACATTCAGTAATAGTTAGGGAGCTGGCAAGCAAAATTTCAATACGATCAGCACACAAGACAGACGTTATTAATAGTGATAATTATACCCTAAGAAACATCAAGGACCTCGTCTGCCACCATGGTGGCGCTGCGTTGTAAATTTACAGCGTTTCAACAATGTTTACAAAAAAAGGTGTGCTATATTATGCACACACGTCTGCCTCTGGGGCTGATGATCACAGTCATCCTGGAAACAGAAAGAATCGAAAAGGCAGACATCCAGGGCTCTGACTTTTGTAGTATTCATTTTTTACATTTATTTTTATGATTAAAAAAACTCTATATGAAATGCACACTTGGCAGATTTGAATTGTTCGATTAAAAACAATGAGAAGAAACACGGAAAAATAGTCAAATTAGTAGTAATGATTTGAACTGCAATCCACCTCGACGTGAAACGTGTGCAAATCATATACCGAAATGGTCGCCAGCTCCCTAACTATAAGACTATAGACACAAAATAATGACAGATATTGTCGATTGGACCATAAACAAAAGAATATCTATGCATGTGTGTATTAAATATACGGTAATGAATAGTAGTGTGTGTAACGTGTTATTACGCATAATTAAAAAAAAATATTAGCATTCGTCACTTCTTCTCTGTATAAACTATAACCGTGCGAAATTTCATACTCCTCCGTCCGCCCAATTTTCGTAAAAAGGGATCCAAAGTTTTCGCTTCACGTATTAATATATAGATTAGTGATTTGGTGTTTCTTTTTATTTTAATTACATAATTACATAATATTATACGTAAATTTTGTAGTGCCATTTTTCAAATTTTTCATTGATTAAATTTTCCTTCTAAAATAATTTGTTTAAAACAAATTACCAGTTTTGAACCCAAAGTATCATTGGTGATACTTTGGGTTACGCTAAATGGGGTTGGGGTAGATTTTTTTTATTTGATGTTTATTTATCTCTATGTTATAGTAAGCCATAAATTAACTTCCATCAATTAAATATTCGTAAATACGTCCCGGGTCTCAGGAGGATATGACTACTCTGAGAAGAAAGGCCGAAAAAAAAACTCAGCGGTCACGGTCTCTTTTAAAGTCCAAACATAATCTTGGTCAGATCATGTGAAGACCATGTGGACTGGTGTCTAAAAAGGTTTTTCGAAGAAAGAACCACACAGATTGAGTGGACCTGTCCAGTCAGTGTACGCATTTGTCTCTAATCGTGCAGCTCAACCCAGCTGTGCTCAAGATACGGAACTGGTTATGCACACTTTTGCATTTCATTCATGAAATCATTGACTAGGGTACTATTACGATTTCCCTTGTCAATGTTTTTCTTTTCTTTTTGAGTTGGCTTTAACTTTTTTTAGGGTTCCTTACCTCAAATGGAAAAACAGAACCCTTATAGGATCACTTTGTTGTCCGTCCGTATGTCTGTCTGTCAAGACCTTTTATCTCAGGAAGGCGTGGAGGTATAGAGTTGAAATTAAAACGATATACTCAAGTCTACGGTCTCTTGAAGATGTGAAAAAACCAAACTTCTTTAACGTGAAAAAAAGATACAGCCAGTTATGCCGAAAAAAACGTATATTTCGACACTCTCAAGGGAATCAAAATGTACAGGGTATTTCCCGTTGACGTAGAACTATGAAATTTGGCTAGTAATACCGAATTATATTACAAGTGTAGGGGAAAATCCGAAAACTATACATTTGTAATTAAATCATAAAACAAACAGGGTCGGGACCTCGGAGGGCGAGTCCGACTTGCATTTGTTCGGTTTTTTCTTAAGAGACACAGTCTATCGCTAAAACGAGATGAGTTTTTTTTTTTGTTTTATCATGTTCAGTTATCAATACGCATCACGTCTGTGGAATTTGGCTAGTTCACTCAAATTGAACCTGATTAAGTAAAGACTGACAAAGAAAATTACGTTGCGATCATCATTTGAGCTCCATTCTGAAAGCAATCGACAATTTACTCCCAATAATCTCGCCCTTAACGAGCACCACAAAAGAAAAACGTTTAAGAGAATGACACTATTAAAGTGAATGCATCGATAGACTTAGCTATATTTTTTTTTTATATAAATGCACTTTCATTAATCACTACAACGGTTTTTATATTCAGACGGACACTTGTACTCTGTTGTTTATATGCACTGAGTCATTCCTTACTCAGATTTATTTTTGTAAAGGATAAAGTGTGTTGATTAAGTTTCTTTGAAGTAAAAAATTTGTACGGCTCTAGCCATAACTACCAATTTTAAAATATTATAAGTAAAGAGTGACAAAAAAATACGTTGTTATTAAGAAAACTACACTATTAAAGTAAATGCACCGATAGACTTCGCTTTAGCATTTTTTTATACAAATGCACTTTCATTAATCACTACAACGGTTTTTATTTTCAGACGGACGCATAAAAGAGTATTACTGAGTTACAGATACAACATTCTACGCCAAGATCGTTAGGACATGATTTAATTTGTTTTTTGTCGTCTCAGCGTGTATTCTTGGCAGCCGGGCTTTGTGTTTTCACAATATTTTTTTTTTGACAAAAGATAAACTATGTCCACGGGCTAGTTTCGACGTACGCACCTATTTACTGCTATAGTAATAAAGTAATCTACATTAATCCATACTAATATTATAAATGCAAAAGTAACTCTGTCTGTCTGTCTGTCTGTCTCGCTTTCCTGCTAAAACTACTGAACCGATTTAAATGAAATTTGGTACACAGATAGTTTAGAGCCTGAGAAAGGACATAGGCTACTTTTTATCCCGGTAGTTTGTTCCCGCGGGATAATTTCCGACCTCCATGCGGGGGAAGCCGCTGGCAAAAGCTAGTACAATATAAAATTACAAGCAGATATATTATTCCATTCACTACAATATCAATTGCAATACCTACTCATGATGTCTAAGATAGTTACACACATCCGTTTTCGCGGTATCTAGTCTGGGAGAAGATAAATAATATCTAGGACCAAAGATTCATTCATCGCGTCTATTTCAAATTTGGATCAAGACTATTGATTCAAACTTGAAAGTGACAAAAACACTTTTGATTACGATCACATGACATTTTCAATACAAAAAAGGCTTTGTAGCTTAAACTGCCCGGTTTTGATATGAATGAAACGAAAAACTTGCGCTCATCATGGCCATTAACTTCCATTATCAAGGTAAAGTAACAGTTCAGGACATTATATCACATCACATTTTTTGTTTGTCTAGAAGCCATTTTGAAAAATAACCAAAATGGCGAACCGGGACGAGGCCAGTCTCCATACAAAAAAGTTCAAACCCCTTTTAGAGATCAACACCCACGTGGTCTAGGGACACATGGCTACTGTCCTCTCAAATTTCTTGGGGCAAATGACGCAGACTAGAGATGCAACTCACTCTCATATTACATCACAATACGGGTGATGTTCAAACAGCATCTGTTCGCGACACAACTGTGGAAGCTGCTGTCGTTAATTCGATTTTGACCGTGAACAACAAACTACCATGTAATTTATTCAAGCCTCAACTTCGCCTTTAGATAATCTGACCCTAAACTAATAGGTGGCACCGGTGCTGCATACATAACGTCATTCATTAATCAATTATTCCCAGCGCTGCACGAACTTCGAGGGGCAAAATTGAATGTTCACTATTACTAAACAGCGCTGTTGTGAGCTTTATCTCTATTGCATTTGGTGTTCATTTGAATAAAGCTAACGTAAGAAGTGTAGTACACAAAGGCAAAAAAGTAATTACCTTAACACGTTGTGCGATTCAACAAATGAGTTTTAATAAGCATAACTTTAATGCATATTGTGCTCAGCAAATACATAGATTGGTATTGAATTTGAGAAATTAATTAGAGAGGTTACTTCAAGAAAATGTAAATGCATTTATATTTTAAAAATATAAGTTCTACCTATGGAATAATAGTAGGTATCGTTGCTACAAACAGTCAGATGACGAAATCGAAAAGTCTCAACTCGAATACTATGTACTATATTCATAACGCACTTATAACGATTTGTAAAAAGCAATAGAAAATTTTATTTTGTTATTCATGACGCAGGTGAATTGAAAATCTGAAACATTTTTAAACAATAACTAAGATAAAACTTTCAAGTACAGTAATCATCTGAAGTACCCCGAAACCTTATAGCTTTTTTCCAGCCGAACAGACATTCTAATACTATGTAAAACTTCTTTGTTAATCTTATTACAAGCATTTAAGTAAAGCTATAAAAAGGGGCCTTTTAATTTGTAAGTGCACCACCAACAGCAAAAAAGGGAAAATGATGATCATAAAACCTTAGGAAAAGCTTCAGCCGTTTTTGCTGTATGTTTAATGGCCACTTCCAGTAATCGAACCCCATTCTAGATATTCAATCTGATTGCCAGACCCATCGTTCTTATTAAAAACGTGAACTCTGCTACCAAAATTCAATAATTCTTCGTTACCGATATTCGTGATAATTTGAGCCTTCCGCAGGTACGTTTATCCAAGAGATGCCCTGATTGAAAAGTATAAAAAAAACGTCAAAAAGAGGGGAAAATTGGGTGATTAATTATGCAAAGCTGCGCCTCCGTGTCACAAGAATGATGCATGAAAATGAGGCTGACAGACGTTAAAATTAGATGTTTCAAAAACATAAGCGCCGAAATAACACGCATAATTTATTCTCCTTCTGCTTTGTATAAAAAAAAATATATATTGTGTGTTATTTTACAACCATCAACATATAATATTTGTTTGTAAAATGTCAAGAAATGGTAAGTATCGATTGTATTGAAATAGACGAATTTTTACTCGTTATTGCATCAGGTCGCTTGTCTTTGTCGTAGTTTCCCAACGCAGATAAGCAAATAATAGTGGAAGAGTTCATCTCTGCCAGGTGGTTTAAAATGAAATAGTTTCTCCGCTTCCCGTTTGTATTAATCTAATCCTGGTCAGAGCTAGCGTAGTAACTCAACGAAAATACCCGGGGATAACCTAGCCGGGTCGGTACTTTACTACACCTGGGTATAAATCTGTTGGGATAAATCATTAAGATACCCGTGCTAACTAAAAAAGGATATTTCGCCGTCATAAATCAAAGCATTGAAAAATATTTAATCCGACGTAAATGAAGCCACCTATGCAAAATAAAATCGCGAATTGAAAAGAGGGTTAAGCGACAGATGGCAAATGCAATCTGCCAATTCGATCAAGGATGTTTTTATCTTTTCTGTAACTTGCCTGCATTAAAACAGTATTTCAATGATAGTCATCATTATGCGAGTAAACCCAATGTTACTGCTATGCCAACATATACGAGGGTGTATAAAAAAGCAGTTAGAAGCGCTAGCTAGTAGTGTAGACAGTAACGTTCGATATTCCTTTTAACAAGTGTCATTCACACAATATTTATGCCTAATGCCACTTGATTTCATCAGTTCGTTCGCACTCAATAAATTGATTTGTATAACGAGTTTCTTAAAACGCGAAATTATGGAGAAAGTGAGATGCGTGCTGTGAAAAAAACCCCGAAGGGAATATTTTTGGACATTCAGACCAAATTAGGGGATGATGCTATACCCTATTCTACTGCTGCGTACTGGGTGGCTGAAAATCATAACCACTAACTCAATACAAACCAACATTCGGTTAAAAAAAAAACAATATCATATTACCTGAGAAATAGATACAAAAACAAACTAAAGTTATCAGCGTACGCACTAATTACGGTAAAAAACCATATTGTCCGAAGGAGCACAGTTGTTCAATGATTTGCCGGACGACATAAAATAATGCGATAACATAAACACATTTAAAACGAAGCTTAAGAAACATGTGTGTAAATTGTAACTTCTAACACTCTAGAGGAAACTGTATTGTACTGTATTACCATACTACTTTGTATCTTATTATAAGGACTAAGTTCTTATGGGAAATAAATTCTTTAAACCGAATTCAAAAGATGTAGGTATATTTAGTTGTAAAGGTGACCTGCGTTCTGGCGTCCCGTCAACCTCCATTACGAAAGAAAAATATCAAAAAGATTGAAAATCAATCTGGTTTGGTAAAACCAAATAATAATCATAAAACATTTAGCTGAGATCCTAAAGATATCTGATAGCATTCAAGCCATTTTAATTGATGCATTGGGGTTAAGAAAAGTTTCGGCAAGAAGGGTGCTACGAATAGTAAGCGACGAAAACACAAAGGCTCGTGCAGCACGCGTAGCATGACCGCCAATGAAACGGAATTTGTCGACGGAAGATAAGACAAAATGATAGATTGTATCGTAGAAAAATTGTGTAAAACTGAAGAGATATTTCTATTCTTCAGTCGACAAAAATACGATGTCAAGTATGATGACTATTTTTCTGATGAGATAGAAACATTTTTACAGAATTAAAATAAATACATAAGGAACTTTATTTGTTCTTGGTAGAATATATATAGAATTCGTCATGCTACGCCGGCAGATCAGCGCCACGCAACGGTCGCGCGCGATTCGGCGATTTCTATCCATAGAACAATTTCTATGAAAACGCGCGCGACACTTCACACAGGGGCGACCTGTCGCGCCGCGACACGGTCATAGAAATTGTTCTACGGATAAAATTAAACCGCCGAAAAAACTGAAAAGCAAAAAATAATACACCTTTAAATTTTGAGTCGGGCTGAACAATCAATGAACAAAGATCAATTAAAGCGCCCCGACTCATCATTTTAAGGTTTATTATTTTTTGCTTTTCAGTTTTTTCAGCGGTTTAATTTTTTGTTAAAAAGTTTTTATTTAATAGGACTACTCTGTATAAAGTTATGCGTAGTTAAACATTACAATCAGTGAGTGAACAATCAAACATCCCCTGTTTTTCGACCCTTAGGGTTCGATTTTGTTTTCCAAATTTATATGGGACCATCTTCGGAGTTTACCCTTTCCAATAAAAAAAGAATTATCACAATCAGACGATTATGTAAAAAGTTATGCGTGGTCATACATAAAAAATAAAACATTAAAAATAAAATATACGCGTCGAATTGATAACCTCCTCCGTTTTTTTCGTCGGTTGATAAATCGCCGATTCGCGCGCGAAGTCGCATCGCGCTAGTCTGAAAGAGCCTAAAAGCGACGTTTGGAAATTTCTAAGAGTAATCTCGAATAGTTTCAGAGTGATCTGGTAAAAATTGCCATCATTCAGCCACCATAGATGAAACTTCTACCATTTCGATCCTGGAACTAAAAGACAAACGACATAAAGAAATCATCCATATAGATTTTTTTAGTTGCTCCTACCGCTGGCAAAGTTGGCCTTAATTTTCTGAGATACCGAAGGAATCCTTTTTATTGATTTCATGCCAAAAGGCCATACGATTACCCGACCCTATTATGAGAATTTAATTCCGAAAGTGCGCGAAGCTATTAAAGAAAACCGTCGTGCAAACTATCGTTAGGCGTGCTGTATCTTCACGATAACGCTCCTGCTCATCGATCGAAAGCTGCGCTGAACGCAATCCGCTGTACTGGCTTCACTTTCTTTGACCACCTACCAAGGAATAATTAAGTTAGAAAAGCGTTATTATAAATGCTTCGCATTAGAAGGAGATTATGTAGTAAAATAAAAATAAAATGCAATTTTTTGCATTTTTATAATTGACTCCAAGAAGTTTTTATCCACCCTAGTTAATAGTAGTTGGTACACATTATAGCTATTAGCTTTCCAGAATTCTTAAAATCGGATATGCTTAAAATTCATTTTCCACGAAAAACAGATTGTGAACATCGGTTTATAAACTTCTACGAAAACGGGTGAAAATCGAGTAGGTACCTAAAGAGGTATCCCAATAGATTGATTCAGAACGATTTACCCTCTGAAGCCACTCCAACTTTTTGATGAATTATAAATGCAAATCGAAACGTCAAAGGACGAAACTTATAAGAGAAAACAGAAAAGAGATTTTTACGAAGTAAACTAACCGCGGTTGCGACCTATATTTTACAGGCTAAGGACTACGGCCATTCAAAAGGCGAACATTGGGATGCAACTGCTTCACTCGTTACTTGAGAGCGAAAAGGACAGAGCTATAGCGAATGCATTAGGAACAGTAAATTCTGAAAGTATTACAAGTATTTTTTCATTTAATGCAAGAGAGAAAAGGATGAAAAAATAGAAAACAAGTGCTTTCGTGTACCCATTAGAACTCTGCAGAAAACTTCAATTTATTTTTTGTTGTTCAAGCTTTTGCCTAGAAAATATCTTGTATTTCATTCTATGGTAGAATTCCACGTACCCATTCTTACCTAGCTATATTTAATACTTAAAGTCTGTATGTAAATTCATATAATCAGACGAGACGTATGACGTAAGAAGTTGATTGTTACGTTCAGGCAAAACATTTTCAATGTAAAACCATAGGTATTAAGACTGACCAACATGCGAAAGAGACAAATATGTAAGGGCGTCCCAACAAATCGGTTCCATCAATCTGTTGATCGAATTACGATGTTAACACCCCCTTTAATCACCAAGTGAACCTTGCTGAGGCCGTTAATACCTCCAAAGCTCAAACCCTCTAATCACCAAGGGGTCTTTTGGAGAGGCTGACTCTTACTTTCTCGTGGCAGGTAAACTTTACATGTCATGTATGCCCCTTCCAATTTTCTGTAACATTTACGCACTAATAGTTTTTGTGACAGACCTAATATTTCTTATCATATAGAGATGTTACAGGTACTTTCAATTCATATTTTATTGTAAAGCTATATAAAATAAAACATTATAGTGAGGGAACTCTAAAAAAACAAAAGGCAAAGCAATCTAGAGAGAAGTTTTAAAGTGCAGTATGAAATATAGCTCCGGGCTGGTCTTGCTTTTCTGGCAGCTGGACATTTTTGTGAACCTGTTTCTAAATTTATTGTTTAAACATTCATAATTTAAAGCCTGAAACAACAAGTTTTAATAAACAACTAGAAGGGCTATTTATTACTTGATAAGTTACAATCATATTTCAGATGCTAAATTGCGGTTGATAACAAATGCCCAAAACCATGACGACCACGTGTATTAAACGCCATTAGGCAAATATGCAACCAATTAATTTCTCCGTTTTGGACTCTATGGAGGTAATAGTATAGAGGTAATAATTCAAATGGAACAAATATGTGGGTATGTAAGTTGTTATACTAAAGCGGATTTTAGTACAAATCACAGGCATATCGTACATTACGCCCGGCATGCCGCAGGCGTGTGCACTGACGGCTTACGGCCTATACACAAGAATATATATGTACGTATGCTTCATACCATGTGCGGTAGCATCGCAAAATTTCGCGAAAGGTAAATTTCACGTACAAAATCTTTTGTTCTATATTTGCGAGACCAAAAATTAAGTTACATTTTAGCTAAGCGCACAAAACCTGGGGTTACTGGACCAGAACAATAATGCAAATGAGACCAACCTCAGTAAATACAAAACGGATAGGTAATGATGAATAATATAGCCTTTCCGATGTTGATTAACATTTCGGTATTTCGGAAGACATTTAAAATATTTTCTTGATCAGTCTCAATAGTTCTTGTACGATAAAAAAAAAATTACTTATAATTTAATACACCGGGTGACTTTTTTACCGTGAAAAAAAAATGGGTGTAATAGGTGAACTGAGTAGAAGCCTTTGGCATAGAAATTTTTATTATTTTTATTTTTGAATAACATGTAATGAAATCGATCTAGCAATAAATACTACACATTTAAAGTAACATTTTCATACTAGAACAACAAAAACAGATATTTGGAAAAAATAAAATAAAAACAATTAAAATCTGTCGAAACTAAAATCATACGCACCCTACTCAATGCGCGGCTTGTATCAGTGATTTTGTAGCGCGCTCCTACCCTTTGAAGCCGGCCGATAAGCGGCCAAATTGATCTTTCGCAGGCGCACAAGCCGCACACGTATCCCCGTCAGCCCGCGTCCCGCGCTCCTTTAGTCACCTGCGATGAATCTGAAGGCCTTCCTGCCTTCTATTCTAGTTACGCAACACACCGTATGAAGGTCGAGACGATAAAAAAATGTCATCCAGTATGTCGTGCCACATATAGCAATTAACGTAAAAGCCAATTTGATGCATTGTGAGCAATAACTTTTCTGACAGGAACACAGTCACACCGTTTACTAACAGTGAATTTCACTTTCCCGTGCACACGGCAGAAACGGGGGCAGCGCAGTGTTACAGCCAGTCCCATAGAGAAAGATGAGGGATCTCTGCTCGGGATATAATCAGGTATCGATATTTGACTTAAAATATTTAACCTTTTCACCACCACGGACTTCAATAGAAGTTCCAGATTTTCGTGCCACCAGCGCCACAACTTCTATAGAAGCTCTTCATTTTATCTGTTATAAAAAGAAATTTACTGTATTTAACAGGTTTTTTTTTTCATTTTGTTATTTAATATAGCAGTCTAATAGCCTGTTTTTTTTTGTATTTTTCCACACAAAAAAGCCGTTATTTGTCTTAAAATTGGCAAAACCAAAAACTCCGAACATTTTTAATGTCCTCAGAACGCCAAGGACTTGATATATAGTCGGCCAGTGATGTGACGCGAAAGTTATCACTGTTTGATTTCACCCGTTGAATTTTTTTATAAATTTTATGATAGAAAACAATTGGAGGTCAGTAAAATATGAATAAGTTCATATATTCAAATTGTTTTCGCTAATTACTTTATAACAAAGGGAAATATACTAATTTCGACCTTCAGATGGGTGCCGACTCGGAATTAAATAATTGTTAGCAATACTTGTCGATAATTATATTCCCATCTCTACAAAACGATTGTTATTCTATGGTTGTCAGTGCCCCGAGCGCCACGGACTATTATAGAAGTCGTTCTGTGACGTCATAAACGTACGGCTGTCAAGGTCACTTTGGCATAGTGCAGGCTGCAGGTACTAATCGGATCTTTATCGGAGTAAAGAAATAGGCAAAAAAGAAGATTTGATAGAATAAAAACTTTTCTTCTGTCATCGTCAAATAAAACGAACCTATACTTACGTGTAATGAATAAAGCTGTTGCCTTTATTTTCCTCTCTATGTTGCCAAGCTAATGGAGGCGCGCACGGTGAACGTTATAACTGTTCTGCGACGTGTCTGCCACGAAACCAGCTTCGACGTCCTTAAGTATGCTTACGACTGCCGTGGCAGTTTTCAGGCACCCGAAGCAGCCCTCACGCGCTAGAAGCCGCCTGAGCTGTAGCGAGCCGCACCGATGCCCACCGATAATGGGCGCCGCGCCTTAAATCCATACTTACTTTCCATTTCGAAAAAAACGCTATATATACACTGAAAAGTTCTGCCGCTTAGCTATGGTAAAAAACGTTGACAGAAGTAGTTAAAAAAAATATGGGTGTAGAAAAAAGTAGACAAAAATAGAAGAAAGACCATAGACCACATCCCTAATCAGAATTGAATTTAACGTGCTCTGAGCGCCAAGGACTTGAAATGAAGTCAAAGAATGACTTGATGAAACAAATAGAGATGTACCATGTCATTTCCTAAAGCTATTATTGAGTTATGTATTAGTTTCTTTGATACTTACAATTTATACTGTTTTTTTTCTTAACAGGGATACTGTGAAATAAGATAAATATGGAAATCTTTAATCAATTTTTGTTTTTATCAGTAATATTATAATTAAAGTTTAATTTAACGCGTATAAATCTCATTCATCGATATGACGATACCCTCATCACTACTGTTTACTTTATATTTCGTTATACATTTATAGCGTGGCGCTGGCGAGGAATCGCGTTCTGCGTACGTTGGCGGTGAAAAGGTTAAGAAGTGTTAGACTGTTTCGAGACATAGTGATAGTGTGGATGTCTAGCGTTAATGGCTAAATGAATAACGAATATTTCAATCTAGATTAATTATTCACGACCAATTCAATACGATGACACCCCATTATATGTCGACGATTTTGTTCAAAATCGCACAGTTGATGTCCAAACTAAGTGATATCAAAACGTGGCATTCAATATATCCAAATATAAAGTTTAAAATAATTGATGTTGAGTAAGTTAGAATGACAACATTATTGAGTAATTTTATTTCAGTCAAATAATTTTACTGCTAATTGCTGTTTCAAACTCCGTAAACAACAGAGACCGTCCTGTAAACACCATTAACAAAACCAAATTAAATGTTTAACCACGTAAACTAAAGGCAACTTCATCATAATAAATTAAAATACACAAGGAAACGAGCGTCTTGGGGTACAATAAAGCATGCAGAGGACCACAGGAACAATAGATCGTAAAACAAAAGACTCATTTCGCCAGGACGCTCCAGAACATGCAATATCGATATATTTCTGTAGCCGTTGAGTTCGGAGGCTTGGATAGAGGCCCGTATGTTTGTCGAGACTGAATTTCGAGCGCCTCAGGCTCCAGGTCGTCTATGTTAACCGCGGACGCGAACTCTTTATGTGTTTGTAGACGATGATTTTTTTTCTTCAAGCCGACAAATTGGAACGGAACAGGAGTGAAAACAATAAATAATATATGTCTTCAAACAATATATTGTTGCTTCGTATTGAATGTCAATAGAAAAAACATTTTGAGAAGTAGTATCACAATATGTGTTACTATGTAGTTGTTGTTGTAATAAACATATATGCCTTCTGGAAGAAATTCTCTAAACGTGGCTAAGTAATAACAACGGCGCGGGTCGATCTATCAGGTTAAGCTTCGCTTACCGCAATTGGTCCGTGGATGGCTGATCTTTACATATCAAGATCCGTCCGTGTCTTGGAATGGCAGCCCCATTCAATTCTGACAATCAGTGTTACCAAGAGTATTGTATTACGAAGCAACTAGGTTGTGGAGGTTAAATAGGCAGTCACTGTAAAATGGTTTCAGCTGCATCCAGTTAGATTGGAAGCCGACCCCAGCATAGCTGGAGAAAGGATAGACGGATGATATTATATTGTGGTTGTTATTAGTTACTTCCGTTATCCTGTTTCAGGGGCATAATTAACAATCTCTTCTAACAAGCAATTAGGATTACACAATCTATGTCACCGGCTTCAGGTTCCCATGTTTAGCGAGTACGAACCCCTGTCAGTATCCAATGCGCGCTATAACGGTATTTAATTTTCAATCTATTTAGTCGAAACAACGTTTACGTAGCTACAAGGAGTTTTAACGGAAGAATTAATGTCACCGTACCTGAGACGGGCTAATCCTTTCCGTTGTGACGTCATAAATATTAATTTATAATCATCAGAAGCGAAGGCAGGATAATTTTAGATGATTAAGTTCATTTTGTTGTAGAAATTGGTCTAAAATAGCAAATGGGGTATGCATTTAATGAAGAGAAGGATAAAGTGCTATGTGACAAACACCCACACGTTCATATCCCCAACAAATGCCTAGCCCTCAAAATACGAGTGTAACGTGTGGGTGTACCTTAATCATGAAGCGTCGGCAATGTGTCCTACATTGACTTGGGCTGGTAATTAGATATATTCCGCATATCTGAAGTTGACGCAGTAAGTTTTTGGTATACAGTCAATTAACGTTTGGTAATAGTAAAATATCAATATCGATCCGGACCAGAGTGTGTTAACGATCGAGTCGTTAAAATATAATAAAATCCTCGAACTCGATTTTGATAACAGGAGTGATTTAAAGTAATAGACTCCTGTAATGGTCTGCTTTTAATGTTTCACTACGGATCGGCAGCTCTATAATGAATATCAAATTGTCGTACTCACCGACCGGCGACTGATGGAAAACTTACCTGGAATTAACAAAAACATTTTAAATTAAGACAGGAAATAATAAAGTACAAAGCAAAAATGAACATGAAATCTTAAAAAATCAAAGAGGATGTTAGGAGATTTTAACGTAAAGGTCATAAGCTGGCTTAATTTCAACGCCTACACACTTTTAACATCTTTTGTTTTAAGGTTAAACTCGAAAAGACCTTTGGAATCAATTTTCCAATATTTAATTCACTAATTAGTCTAAAATGCTCTGTAGAAAAAGCTATTCATTTTTTGAAATCACATTCCTGTATATATGCATAAGCATACATGCCTGAATTCAAAAACGATTTCAAAGGTAAGCTCTAGGTGGTATATATGGCAATATTCACTTCCATTAAAAAAGCCGGCCAATCAAATGAAACCTCTAAAACTGTCCACTGGCCCGGACATAAAACTTTCCAAAAGGAGAACGGAACTTTTGAATGGACCGAGAATTCCTCTAAGCATGTTCCATTGCGCTATTTTTCTACGCCTTTTTTACTTTGCGGCGCAATATTTTTTAGTCTGAACTGAACGTATTTTGGATACTTTGTAGCGCTTTGGAAAAGCTGCTTTTCACTCGGCAAAGAAAGGCCTGCAGGCTACGATCGCAATGAACATTGCAAATATTTAAAAGAGCCAGTAAAGCGAACGTAAAAATGCTACTATATGAAGCTTCATGAACGAAGATCTGTGTAGTGCAAGTGAATATTTAAGTTATGTAAAGTAGGAAACAAGTCACAAAATGTCAATAACAAGTAACCATGAATTCTTGCCAACCACCAATGAAATCTCTGAAATAAACTAAGTAACAAGAGAAGGGCAAAATTAATTTTCCCAAAATAATTAAACATCACAATCTACTTAGAGACCTTTCTACGAGCATAATTACATTCAAATTATGGTAAACTTGGAGATAATAAAGTAGAAAGAGGAAATACGAAGAAATTTGAGTTTGCATACCACAATACAATTTATCTTTTATATGGAGTCGTATTAAAATCAAAAGGATTCGATTTGTCACCTTGCTAACAGTTGATTTGGGAAATTACAGTTCCTACATCGAGAGGTTAGGGTCTTTTACGTGTTTACTTATGTGGTATGTTGAATAACTTTAAAGAATTTATGAACCAAGTTTATTCAGTACCTGCCGTAGAAACAAAAACATGTGTGTATTTGTCATTTGAAAAAATTTGAGCCAGTGTAGGTAACAATCTCAAAAATTTAACAAGATATTTGTGTTTACAATGTATCCAAATTAAAAAAAAGGAAATGGAAGAAATATTGGTCTAACTATAAAAAAAATGGCAAAAATATGTTTAGGAACCTCATTATATTATATCACGTGATCAAAATCAGAAAATTCGATGAGATTATATTTTAGGCATAATGGCTAGGTCTCGTTTAATCTATAAAGGAAAATTGAGGGGTATTATGATAACGTTCAAATTCTAATCAACCTCATCCTGAAATATTAAAAAGATTAAGTTCGCCCAAGTAATGTCACTCTCCAAATCAGATAATTATTATCATGAAAGATACTCTTACTTAACAACGAGATTTAGAATCGTAATTACTTACAGAATTGGTTTCATTTATACAATCCACCGAACACATACTTTTGATGTAAACACGAAGCAGTAATAGAGAATCAATATAGATGGCTTATATTTGCTCTTCACACGCCTATAATCCTGTGTCAAAGGAAGAGTCGGCGACCCCTGATATAAAGCTAATAACGTTATATTGGCAACTCCGAGCTTGTTTTATGGTAATACCTAATATTTTGTAAGTAACCCGGGCGAGAACGTTGTAGAAAACCTTATATTAATATTGGCATCTGCTGATGGAATATTGGTCAAAACAATATTGAGCGGTGCGAGTATCGAGGTAAATTTAATTCGCTACTATGGATATTGAGATAGAAATGAAACCATTTCTGAAAACAGTGATGTTAATCAAAATATTTGACATCAAATATACATTGAATATTCAAATGTATTGTTCCGCTAATTGTAATTAATGAGGTAGGTATTTATTGTGTAGTTAGTTATTAAGCCTTTAGTTTTCTAAAGCTTTATTCAGTGCTTTTGGGATGTAAACAGCTTAGTATTCCGCATCCAGACCATTATTTTGCTGTATTGTGCCGTCGAATGGCCTTGAAGCTTGGTCAGGTAATTTATCGTTATTATAATTAAGCTAACACCAGCTCAATGCTTCTAGGGATTGTCTACAGAGACCTTTGATGACACATTTTGTTCCCAAATCAGGTGTGGTTAATAATGCAATAGTGGTAGCTGGAACATGGGATTCCAATCAGATTGGAACGTTCGTCAATCGTCTGTGACAGATGATTGCGGTTACGGTAATAGCATTCGTTGTGTCGTCAAATCTTTTGTTTCAAGAGGCGTAGGTTTGATAGAAACAGAAATAAACACAGTCCATCAATAATTTCAATAGAATCAGGAAAAATTGTTGAGAATATTTCAGTACAGTAAATTCCCGGTTTCAGTTAAACTGTCTTTAAGATTCGAGAATTTATCGCCAATAGTGCTTAGCTAGTTAAGTTTTACTGCGGTCTTAAAACAAAAACCGATACCGAGACAAAGTAACGCTATTTTTCTTGAAGGTTTAAAACATAAGGAGGTGAGCGAAACTTTTGAAAGGGTTGGACTCGTAATGCTTTCCAATCAATTTAGTTCTCCGTGTGTTAAGCTTCATACGCTGGATTTTTCAGATTTCAGCAAACACGGTCAAAAGAATGTGGGTTTTTTTGTCACTTGGGTAGATTTGAATCAAAGTCAAAGCATTTATTTCAAATATGTCCATAAAAGGCACTTATCAACGTTAGAATTTACATTAAAATAGATTTGATTCTAGTCGCAATGTAGCTATAAATAGCTAATGGTAATTTTTACTGAGAAGCATACTTACAAGGATATTTTTAATGCAGAATACTCGAACATGAAATGTTATTTCTCAAAATGCTTTTCTAACATTATGACCGAAACATACAGCACAGAAGCGTGAAAGTTGTATACGTTATACTATCACACAATTACAGCTTTATCCCAACCCAGGACACATATATTTTCAACGTTTCCAAACCGAACTAGCACATTTTAACCTAAGCACATGAAGTTCTGCCGGGGTCGCGTGATTGTTCGAAAGAGATACCGTGACCCTGGCACATGGGCAACTGATGGAACACGGGTGGGTTTTAGTCAGTAAAAGTCTGACTAGCCCTCCCGCTCCGCCCAGAGCGGGAGAAGTCATTTGATGATTTCCCATGCTGAAAAAAAAAAAAAAACCCATGAAGTTAAGGGTCGTAGTACAGCACAAACTGGAAAAATTTCTGCATGGCACCAAAATCGTTTTTTTTTTTTACTTACCTGAGCAAAGGTCTCCATCCACTCCTTTTATCTTTTGCGAGCCCACGCCCTCTATAATCGGGTAATAAATGTCATAAATAAATCTAATATGTGGACAATGTTGTGGGTTACACATTTACTCACTCTGTAGCTCAAATGTAAAATATTGTAATGTGTAACTGTTTGTTTTCCCAAATAAATTAAAAAAAAAAATGTAAATCAGACGTCGCATACATCTGGATCGAGTAGGTTTTGAATTTTCGTATGAGACAATTGATAATTATGTCGCGATTATGTTGTTAGTCCCATGGAAAGAATTCCTTAGTTTGATAGTCTGCACCACATCTTTAAATTTGGAGACACCTTTGTAATACATGCTGTATAACATTTCTGTGAAATTTTAGAAGCACCTTGAGGTACAAGAACCCCGTTGTGTGAGGAATTATTTTCCCAGTTCAATTATGAGATTATTCTCTTTGAGACCTTTCTAGGTCTTAGTAATTAAAATTTTACGCATGGAAGCTCAGTTTTCAAAGGCATATGAACAAAAGGATATGAAAAACTTGGCTATGCATAACCAATAAAGGTAGGATTACACCAGTTCTTTCCAAACTTTAGAATATTTAAATCATTAAGTTACGTTACTAAGTACCTAAAAATGTTCAATTTATTCAACGTAGAATAAGTAAATAAAATTCACGAAACCAAACTTAATAAAAGAGTCAACACTGGAAAACAAATCGTAGAAGAAGAAGACAAACTTCTCACATGAGATTAATAATTCAATTAATCGAAGTATATATAAAAATCAATTGTTGTCCGTTAGTGTCGGTAAAACTCAAAATCGATCCGATTTGCTTTAATTTATTTTTTCTTTGTTCACTATAGTACAGAAGTGGTTTAAAAAAAAATGGATTTTCAAAGGTATCGCCAAAAATCAGGAAACTACAACGTTCGTCAGCTATTGAGCCATAAAAATGAGATGAAGACAAATATAAGAAAAAATCCAAAAAGAAAAAAACTCAAAACATCCCAAACCACCAAGCAAAACAACCAAATCAACAAACGAATATAAAACTAACAACTTATCAGCAAGAGTTAAAATCCAACGTAGTGTATAATCAGCAAAAATCTGTACGTAACAAGTGAATCCGATTAACGAGCGGAACTTTTGCATCCAGAATTATACAAGCTTTCCTGTTTGCGACACGTGACTGTATCGACAGAGAACTTTAAAATTTATACGAATTCGTTCAAATGGATAGTAGTTGGAAATAAACATGTATTTTTAGTTCATGAACAAAGTTTTGTTTGGAGATTGGATTTTTCAAGATGGCGGGTTCGAGATTGTTTGTGTGCCAGCGCGCTTTCAATTTAAGATTGGTTTCGATATAAATTTGAAAATATTGTAAAGATCTTTGTCTAAAACCAACACAGCAAAACACAACAAATCGTAATTCATAGCCCGTACGGGGTTAAAGTTATGTTGTATTAAATAAACACCATTTTCCCGATGGGACCCGGAAACCATTACGAAATTCCATACACATTTTTATCCTCTATTTAACCCCATTAGTAGACGAATTGTCTAAAATCCTTCCTTAGTGCTTACTTTCTTTAGACAGGGAATAAAATAACCAGTGCGCAAATTGCAACCTGAATCCAGCATATTATGATCATCAGTTTTAGTTTTTTTTTTTTTTGGTACCTGCGAGGTCAACCTAGGAGATGGCTGGAGTTCGTGGTTTTTAGCTGCTAGCCGGCCTTGCCTGTGGCTGCCTCAATAAAGGCCTCCACGCAGGCCTTTTATCATCATCAAATAACGCCTCTCACTGTGGGTGGAGCGGAAGAGCGTGTCAGAATTTTACTGACTAAAACCCACCCGTGTTTCTTCAGTTGCCCATGTGCCAGAGCCACGGTATCTCTTTCGAACAAATCTCACGACCCACAGTGGAACGAATGTATGGGAGCGGTTGGACGTAGACATGTCCGAAAAAAAAGAGTAAAATTATGCCAAACTAATGATGCCATCTTATTCGATTACTTAATGCCTTCATAACTTGTGGTGATGAATTTCTTCATAACTCCCATATTTCGGGAGTAATTTGAGAAAATGTGAAATTTTACTATGAAAATGAGTGTATCGAGCTCTCTCCCTCCTGATTCCGGGCTTGTTTCAAGTAGCGGTCTCTAATATCATAATGCTAATACTAAGAGCTATATTTAATACTAAGACACATAGTGCGCCAAATGTGCACTTTCTGGGATAAAGAGTGATGTTTATTTTATAACACAATTTTTTTATTTTTTGTTTATTTTGTTGATTAAAACCGTTTTTCTAAAGGTTTACCTTATTACAATAACATTTCTGAGCAGCCAATTAGAGAAGATATAAGCTAATTAGGATATATAATTAGGGACTTAAGGTTTACATATAAAACTGATGCACTAATGATTACTGATAAGAACATTGCTATTATTTAATTACTAAATGGCTCTTAATACACTAATTTAGCATGCATCATTTACTAATTATCACAATAACTAATTACCTTGCAATATTTAACAAAGGATACCTGGGATACCTGGATTTTATATAAATAGGTCACTATTAGTAACTTTAAAATCAGTGTTGATTTACACCTCGTTGTATCCAAGCTAATCTCGCAATGTATTTTCCAAATTTTAATACAAATCTTGATATTCACGTTGCTTTATGCGCACGCGCACATAAAGATTTACGCGACTTTAACTATTTGTTCAGTGTTTTAAAAGATAACAGTTGTGTTCAGTTATGTGAAAGTGCTGAAACAAGTTTAAAAGACTGGTGTCGTCGATTTTGCTACCGCATTTATGCAAAATGGACACAGTCTGGAAGAAGCACAGATAAGTTTCGGAAGAAACATGAGATTTGGCTACAGGCTGCAATTCAATGGCCGGAATTACAGAATGAAAATATGGAACCTTCTACAGAAAATATAAGTGACGTCATCGAGCCCATAATTTCTCCTGCTAAATCTGATGCTTCAACTTGTACACATCCTAGTCCTCGTAAATCTTTTGAGGACCTTAGTAACCGGCAAAAAAGAAGACGCACTGAAGATAGTCTTTCATGCAGCAGTAGCAGCGCTGAAATTATGTTTTCGGCCGAAAGGGCGCTTCAAAAGGCAGGACAAAGCGATACAGCTTATGTTATGAAATACTTGACGGAGAATCCAGAAGAGGCCTCAAAAATCAAAGCCTTCATTGAAGGTAAATCAATTCAGGTACGGGAAATATCCCCTTTGAAGGCATTGGCTCTTTATGTATCGATGAACTTATCGAAATGGCGCTATAACACTCTTCGGGATTTCAACACTCAAGAAGGAGCTCTTCAATACCCGAGTTACTACATGTTGGTTAAAGAAAAAATTAAGTGCTATCCGGCCAAAGAAGATCTCACAGTTACAGAGAGCTCTGCAAAAATCAAATTACAAGCCTTGATGGATTTAACCTCAAGAAGACTTATTAGGTCGTTAGAAACCCCTGTTGATCCCAATCAACAGCTCGTATTGACCAGCAAATGGGGTTTTGACGGATCATCTAGCCAAAGCATTTATCATCAAAGGACGAGTGAAGATGAGCAAATCGATCTTGCTAGTAATTTTATGATTAGTCTTGTACCACTGCGGCTCGTCTCAAAAGGTGTAACAATTTGGGAAAACGAGCGACCATCTTCCACTTCATTTTGCCGGCCAATATTGTTTAAGTTTATAAAGGAAACCAAAGAAAATGTGCAGAGAGAGATGGCTGAAATCGAAGCAGAGATTGAAGCCTTAACTCCATCCACCATCACTGATGGAATTAGTGTCAAACACCAACTGCTGTTGACAATGATTGATGGTAAAATTCATTCCATTATATCCAATACAGCAGCTTCAGTGTGTGACATATGCAAGGCTTGTCCTAAAGAAATGAATAATTTAGAGTTAATCAAAGATAAACACGCAAACGAGGACATGTATAAATATAGCTTAAGCACCCTTCACGCTTGGATTCGCTCAATGGAATGCTTATTACACATTTCCTACAAATTAGACATAAAATCATGGCAAGTAAGGGGTGATATAGCAAAAAGGCAAGTTGATGACAGGAAGAAAAGAGTTCAAGAGGCTGTAAGAAGAGAAACGGGCTTACTTCTCGATGTTGTGAAACAAGGCAGTGGATCCACCAACAATGGCAACTCGGCAAGGAGATTTTTTGAAAACTACACTAAATCTGCTGAACTGACCGGAATAGATGCTATGCTTTTAAGAAAAATCTGTGTGATCTTGCAGTGTATTTCATCAGGAGAGAAGATCAACGTAACTAAATTCCGAGAGTTCTGCTTTGATACTGCTAAGCTTTACGTGGAGTTATACCCATGGTATTATATGCCTTCTTCACTTCATAAAATTTTAATGCATGGGCCAGACATAGTTCAGAACATGTCAATTGTGCCCATTGGTTTTCTATCCGAAGAGGCATCTGAGGCTAGAAATAAAGATTTTAGAAAATATAGAGAGGGGCATTCTCGAAAGCATAGCAGTATCTCATGCAATGAAGATATTATGCACAATCTTTTACTGTCTTCTGATCCACTTGTTACAAGTATCCGTCCAAAAGGAAATAAGTTTGTAAAAAAATCTTCTTTTAAGGAATTTTACGAGCTTACGGATTCTGAGAAAAGTGATATCGAATTTGTTAACATAAATGATTTAGCGGACATCGATTCTGAATTTGAATTAATTGATGATGATGATGATGACGAAGATAATTAAATGATGTTATTGTTTTAAAATGTGTAACTTAGTAAATTAGAGCTTACATCTTAATTATTTATTGTACTTTTAATGAAACTAGGTAATTTATTATCAACTTACTTAAAAGTCATACTCTCATCAGTTCTTGTGAATATTTTTGTTAATATATATTTCTGTATATATATAATATATTTATAGACCTCTTAATAAGTCTGTCTGCGGTTTAAAGTAAATACAAATGGGGAAAAAACGTTTTTTTTTTTAAATTTTCATTTCCTTTTATCCCAGAAAGTGCACATTTGGCGCACTATGTGTCTTAGTATTAAATATAGCTCTTAGTAATAGCATTACGATATTAGAGACCGCTACTTGAAACAAGCCCGGAATCAGGAGGGAGAGAGCTCGATACACTCATTTTCATAGTAAAATTTCACATTTTCTCAAATTACTCCCGAAATATGGGAGTTATGAAGAAATTCATCACCACAATTTATGAAGGCATTAAGTAATCGAATAAGATGGCATCATTAGTTTGTCATAATTTTACTCTTATTTTTCGGACATGTCTACGTCCAACCGCTCCCATACATTCGTTCCACTGTGCGACCCTGTCGACTCAGGGCTTAAAATTACTAATTTCATTTTAAAAAAAACAGCTGTTTCATAGAAAAGTACCCACGAGGTCAAAATGTGTAATTTTTTTTATCGTTGAGAAATTATTAGACTCATATTAATATGGTGAATTCATGGTTTCAGTTTGAGCACTGCTTAAAACTGTATCGTGCTTAAGGAACTCTTGTGTTGTCTGTCAGTAAATGAATTTACGATTTTCTGAAGTAGATTCATCCTAAACAGAAAAGTAACTGCCGTCACAAACCTGCACTTAATTAGTCAACCAACTAACACCCTACGACTTAGTTGCTATCAACCATAACCAGCTAAACTAGTCCAAAACTTGTACTGCAGAGTTAAGCAGTCGAGCCATCTAACTCACCCGTCCCCACATTAGCCACCACCACCATACACATAGGCGGCAACTTTAAAAATTGAATTTTCCTCCGACCCAGTTCATATTGTTCGGTTAATCTACGTTAATCTTGTTAGCGGTCGACGCGTATCTCGTGCAGTACATTTATCATGGTGAATCTAGTTAGTGTCTCGTGGAGGAACAATGCTCCCACATATTAATACCAACGCGTCTTCTACCGGGTTTTCTAGGCTGTAATTAAACTTGCTTGCATGATAAGATCTTAATTAGTCGATTTTTATGCGGTTTATTTTGTGAGCGTTTACCCAAATGTTGTCACGTTAATACTTTAGGGGGAAACTACTTTTGAAATAAAAATCAAAATATCTTATTTCACATAAACCTATGGGCAGTTATGAAACGTCAGACGCTAGGTGTAAGGTTCCGAAAAGCTGGCAATTAACTCCACGGTTACATACATACATACAATCACATCTTTTTCCCATGGGGGTAGGCAGAAACCACGGAACGCCACCTGCTACGATCTCTACACACTCCTTTTGCCTCTTTAAGGTTCATAAAATTGGTCACACACACGCCGGTTGCGAGTACTACGCACCTGACCTTTCTAAAGAAAATCACCAATAAATAACTAAACTTAACTATAACCAAAAATAATATATATATAAGTCGGATCGTGAAGGAGGGGGAGTACCGAGCGGTATATGTCGTCAGGGTTTGGCTTTCCCATTTTATTGGGATAAACAATAATATTAGCAACTAAAAACAATATTATGAACAACTACCAAGTTGTATTACAATAATAATTAAATGATAAAAAGAAACACAAAGACAGTCCCCCCCAAAACGCCCGCCCTTCGACACTTCCTAGTGCTATAGCTGGGAAGAAGAAGTGGCGGAACAAACTCCCCAGCAGCACAGCTGTCTGTTAAGTTAGAAGAACTTGAATAAAACGGTTACAAGATAAGGTAGGTAATAACAATACAGTACAACGAACAAACCGTTAAGGTTGCAGTTCGTATAGAGGCCTAAGCCACCCAAATACAAAGTGTATCTTTCGCTATCAGCTAATCAATACAGCTATGTGAATATACAGCAGCGCTGTACCAGGTAAACCGACAGTGTCGGGAGCAGGAGCTCTGTAATGAGTCTAATCCGAAGATAGACTGCCTTGCTAACTGGGTGCAAGCTCTTTTATAGGACAATGTCCCGCCATAATATCTATGACAACTCTGTCCGATGCGCGCGGAAGTACGCCATGTGTTTACTTGATACAAAGCACTAAAGTAAACTAAACAAAATAAGACTTACATTATAAAGTAATCAAATAATATTAGAATAATTGTCGTAAATAAACAAATGGTGAATTCACTACGTAAATCATTTTAACATTTAAAGTAACTTGTCATGCATTGTTTTGAACAAACCTACCGGTTACAATTATCGAAATAAGTTTAAAAAATGAATAAGTGAGTACACCAAGTACTCAATAAATTATGTTCCGATTTATTAGACACTATCTGATAGAAAAATCACGTAAATTTATGATAATAAAAACAAAGAATAGCAAATTATGCGGACTACCCACAATTTGTATTTGACAGCCATCTCCGACACGGCCAGAACTGACGTTCTACACGACCTCGTGTGATTCTGACAAGAAAATTCTCTTTGTGATCATCGTTCGGCCTTTCTGACAAACAAAAAGCCTTGACAAAAGGTACATCGGAAAGAAAAATACTGAATTAGTCCAATAAAATTATTACCAATAGCAGTTGCATTGCAACCATTCAAAATGACCATACTGTTACCGACAATACATAGCTCAAATAAAGTAGACATAGTCTCCCAGCCAAAATCACACCATGGGATTTGCCAAGTAATTTGGAGTTGAATAGACAACCCGCATAGGCGTCAACATAGACAACCCGCATAAGCGTCAAGATCAACCTCCAAATCCAGGAGTCAACATAGACATCCAAGCGTCAAAATAGACATTCCAAACAAGAGTCAACATAGACATCTTTTCAATTTAGCTATAGTATGTCAGAATCAGATGAATCATTATCAGTGTCAACATTGACATCACACTAAAATTATCTGGACATTCAGGCATTTTCTGTCCACGATCATGAGCACATTTTTAAATCCAGTTGGTATTCAATACAACAACACGTTTCTGATCTGCTTTGTTGATTGATACATAATTTCAAAATCATAAGCTTACAGAAAATCCCATCATCAATTTCTACGTTACTCCGAAATTTCCTATTCAATTATGTTGACTTCACAAGAAATACGTTTGCAAGAAAACCTTTCAGCAAATAGCAATAAGAACATTCAGACCCAGAGTCATAACAAAATGAAAGCGACTCACCAGATTGGTTTAGAACACCAGTAAGAGGCTAATTATAACCCATCACCAGCCTCAACTCGATTCAAGAATAGTTGACTGGTCAGAGGAAATCCGAGACTTTCTCTTAAGATGGAACAAGATACTCAGTCCTTGTTGAAGTTTGTATATAGCATGTACTTCGGTAAAGAAAGAAAGAAAAATTGTTTATTCTGCACAAACAAAACGCACATTACAAAATAAAAATTAAAAAGGTACATAAAGTGCAACGTAGCCAAAAGCCCCGTATTTAAGTTAAAATTAACAATTTAGCAATATTGACATTGCTTGTGATCTAAGACTAGTGACCAAAGACAAAACAGAATGTGTTACGACATTGACAATTACATCACATGATCAAAACAAAAACAAAATGTAGATTGCATTAATTATCTAGTCTTGTAACGATAAACCAAAATATTAAATAACAGTTAACCAATGCGTCGCATCTGTGCAAGAACAGGTCGTTGCTCAGCAATATGCTGTGACTTCAGACGAACCTAGCGTCAACAGCGCTGATTTTCAGCAACTACCTTTTCTAAAATAACGTAATGACGTCTGTGTGAGCTAATATGCAGGTGTGTTCGACACTCAGGCTATTTTATTTAGATGTCACTGAAGTAACCTATCAACTGGCATATGCAGCTAAAGATTCTCCTCCGTTTGGCTGACTATTATGAAGGTTAATGAGAGTAGCGGCAACAGTTTCCATAACGAGACAGAAAGAGATACTTAAAGTCAGTCCAGGTCATGCCTGGATACGACTCTTGGGAGAGCCATACGTTAGCACCACCGTTTAAGGCTTTAGTGAGGGCAATAATAAGAGTGTCACCTTGAAGAGGTTTTTCCGGAAGACTGAGCAATGGAATCGGGTAGGTCTGGATCAAAATCAAACAAGTGAATTACAGCAGATGGAGCGGAACGCGACCCAATCGCTTCAATTAACTGAGCCATATTATGGTTCTGAAGCTCTAACATCACTCGCCATAGATCACCAACAACTTGCGATTCCTGGGCTAAACCTAATCCCGCTTCTGAAGTCGGATCAGCAGGAGGAGGAGTGCCGAGCGGTATATATCGTCAGGGTTTGGCGTTCCCATTTTATTGGGATAAACAATATTATTAACAACTAAAAACAATATTATGAACAACTACCAAGTTGTATTACAATAATAATTAAATGATAAAAAGAAACACAAAGATAGTCCCCCAAAACGCCCGCCCTTCGACACTTCCTAGTGCTATAGCTGGGAAGAAGTGGCGGAACAAACTCCCCAGCAGCACAGCTGTCTGTTAAGTTAGAAGAACTTGAATAAAACGGTTACAAGATAAGGTAGGTAATAACAATACAGTACAACGAACAAACCGTTAAGGTTGCAGTTCGTATAGAGGCCTAAGCCACCCAAATACAAAGTGTATCTTTCGCTATCAGCTAATCAATACAGCTATGTGAATATACAGCAGCGCTGTACCAGGTAAACCGACAGTGTCGGGAGCAGGAGCTCTGTAATGAGTCTAATCCGAAGATAGACTGCCTTGCTAACTGGGTGCAAGCTCTTTTATAGGACAATGTCCCGCCATAATATCTATGACAACTCTGTCCGATGCGCGCGGAAGTACGCCATGTGTTTACTTGATACAAAGCACTAAAGTAAACTAAACAAAATAAGACTTACATTATAAAGTAATCAAATAATATTAGAATAATTGTCGTAAATAAACAAATGGTGAATTCACTACGTAAATCATTTTAACTTTTAAAGTAACATGTCATTCATTGTTTTGAATAAACCTACCGGTTACAATTATCGAAATAAGTTTAAAAAATGAATAAGTGAGTACACCAAGTACTCAATAAATTATGTTCCGATTTATTAGACACTATCTGCTAGAAAAATCATGTAAATTAATGATAATAAAAACAAAGAATAGCAAATTATGCGGACTACCCACAATTTGTATTTGACAGCCATCTCCGACATATATATAACTCCACGGTTACTTTTAAAAATAATCGGCTTTTACAGATGTCTCATAAAAATGCCTCATCTCATATCTTCTACTAGCTAACCCGAAAGGCGTCGACTTGCATATATTAAAAAAAAAAAACAGGAAAAGTACGTTCAGTTTTATCCAAAATTTAAAAATTTCCATGAAACTTTTTTTTTTCAGAACAACACTTTAAAACCAAAATATTGCCAAATCAGTCCAGCCATTCTCAAGTGATGCGTTTACCAACGCGTATTTATTTACGCTTTATTTTGTTTCAAAAGAAATCAAATCAGATTTGCATGTTAAATGTGCCGATTTGAAGAAATCTTCTTCCGTAAAATTATGAATTCGGCAAGAGGGATGTGAGATATCACAATCATCCAAGCGCAGAGAATTGTCAAAAGGAATTTCTGGGAAACATGCAGATTAGTTTCGGTATGCGGAACCGAGATAATAACGTGGTATATTTCATGAGTGATAAAGTGATAAAAAAATGTGACAGAATGGCTAATACGGACGTGGTACTCGTCCTAGATAACCGACATAAATTTATAACAGTATGGTATGGTCGTATAGTTGTAAGCTAAGCCTAATCGACAAAAAGCCAAATAAAAACTAAGTATGCTATGTAAACCTGAACCAGAATTTATTGTGAAAACTATATTAATTGAAGTAAGCATTAGGAATAAAACAAGCAATATCCTGAAAACTAAGACAATTCAGAACACCGATACTTCAGGAATTAAATACTTGAAGGAAAACAACAGCCGTAACATCGCAAGTTTTATTCAGTCAAACGATTTCAACGTTTATTTGGCTAGTATGCCTGATGCTATCTTCGTATATATTAGCTTCGTTATAAAAGTTTCTGACAGTTTTACGTTCTTCTTTCCCAAAACCTGTTTTCTTACGTACGAATAAAAGAATATCAGAACTACGATTAGTGCCTTATAGTTCTGAACTTTATTCGCCTACCTCCATCTGTTATGATTTACTATTTATTATCTGTATGAACAGCGTAAGTCTGCTTTAGTCACTTCATTACCGCGAGCCTGCGTTTAACGAGGATCTCATGCAAATTGTTCTGTGCAGGACGAATTTCCTTTGCAATTAAAATGTAGTTCCTATCACCAGTTACCAGCAAAGCTGCAGAACGTGGTGTCACTGTCGCTAAATCTCTTAAATTCTGATGTATGACTATTGAAATTGCCTTTGTATAGAGTCTCGTACTCAACATTTATCATGTCGAATCTAGCGCCCAAGTCCAACTGCCGACATGTCCCGCGAACAAAGCTTCTTATTTAACGACGCTGTATTATTGAAGACGAGCTATAACCGGCGCTACTTCGTGCTATTTTCCTTTTATTACACTAAAACCGGTCGACTAGTTATAGCTGTTCGAGAGAGTTATGACGACGTATTTATTGTTGTTACTTATTTTTTTATAGTTCAAGATCATTGTTAATACGTAATAATAAAGCCTGTTTGTAGTATTATGGCATAGTAACAAAGGTGGCACAAATATTCTCGGCGCACAGTGTTTTATGAAGACGATTTTTCGGACATTGCTTTTTTATATAAAAAACGAATAGTTTAAGTTATTTCAATGCAATATTTCGTATCCCCATTTCACTAGTATGTTTAGTTTTTGAGATATAATTTTTTGAAAATTGTCTTTTTTTCAACCAGCTATTTAGAAAAAAAAATCATATCTCTGAAACTAAATGTGATACGCAATTGTGACCTTAGAAACATCGACGGCGTTTTTATGCTGCATATTTTAGAGTACAAATAAACCTCGAAACTTCGTTAGATTCAGACTTATACGAGGTTTTTAGTTTTTCGTTTTTATTTTTTTTCTCAGTAATTCCGTCGTATTTGGAAAAGTTATTTATACTAAAATTATGCCTTTCATCTTTTCTACATACCACAAAAATAACACATCCTAATTGCGTGGAACCTAGAAACCACAATTTTTTCAACTTTGATCCGTATCCTACGTCGTTAGGGTTGTCACGCAATCAGATTATATTAGTTCATATCCGGATCTGAAGTTAACAATTTAAACCAAAGTTATCAACACAATCAGAAGAATCGCCAAACTTAACGGGCAGTAGGCAGGGCACATTTACATTTTAATGTCATTTTTGATTTTCAGAACTACCTCCAATAGAACAATTTAGGGGTTTTTAAAGATCGTATGAGGAATCTTATTTCTTAGATTAATAAACTTAAAACTTAGCACAAATTCTTATCAAAATAAAGATTGTCATTGGTGCCGATTCTGTTGTACACCGAACTAAACTAACTAAACTATCTCTAAAATTCCTTACTTTTGGCTATGAGAATTGTAACGCTGTTCTGCAAGCAAAAATCTCTAAATTTAAAAATTATTTTGACACTACTAAAATCGAATTTGACAATGGCGACTCAACGTGGTATTTTGTTTTCTTTTGGCTTCGTAATGTGGTATTTGTGTGCGCTACGCAATGAATTTTTTGAGAGACGAAGGTAGGGGGCAGCCTGGACGAGTTTTATATGGAATTTTTCACTTTTTGTTTAAAAAGTGTAAAAAATATTACCCACTTGTTGAGATTTATATGTGCAGGGATTTCATAAAGGGGGTCGAAAATTTCATTATTTTTGGGATTGGACACGCCGTTTTCGAGATATAAGCAAAAGAAAAGGAAAACATAAAATACAGTACTGTCTTTGCACGTGAAGGTGAGGCGTTAGTGAGAATTTTGGTTCATGGTCACTAGTTTTATTCCACGCCTTTTTAATCGCGATTGAAAATAGTCAGATTTAGTTAAAATAAATTATTATAGTCAAAATTTTTGGTGAGAACCGGCAAACTCAGAATAGCAAAATTGTCATTTTCACTAAACTAATAATTCAGTGCAATCTTAGTGCTGTCAAACTAAAATATAGTTAAGTTGTGTCACTTTAGTCTATTTTAGAATAGGAAATCGTCATTTGACAGAAATAAACAAAATTTAAGTGATTTTTAGTTTAGTTTGGAGAATTTTGTGACAACAGAATCGGCCCGTTATTCGTTTTTCAAAACTACCGTCAAAATACGGTTTTAAAGGGTGTTAAAGTTTTTATGAAAACATGCGCAAACGAAATTGCTGGCAAAGTACTAGTTTCAGTATAAATAGCTTATCCTAATACTACGGAATTATCGAGAACAAAATAAATAAAAACTAAAAACCTTTTATAAGTCTGGATATAACAATGTTCCTAGGTTTAATAGTCGAAATTTTAATAACCAATACGTCCCATTAAATAAAAATTGAGTCATCAAAATTCAGATTCAAAAGTGACAACCCTAGCAAAAACAGTTAATTTGGAATAACTTCTAGATTCCACGCAATTAGGATGTGTTATTTTTGTGGTATGTAGGGAAGATGAAGGGCATACTTTTTGTATAAATAACTTTTCCAAATACGATGGAATTACCGAGAAAAAAAATAAAAACGAAAAACTAAAAACCTCGTATAAGTCTGAATGTAACGAAGTTCAGAGATTTATTTGTACTTTAAAATTTGCAGCATAAAAAACACCTTCGATGTTTCTAAGGTCACAATTGCGTATCGTATTTAGTTTCGGAGATATGATTTTTTTTCTAAATATCCGGTTGAAAAAAAGACTATTTTCAAAAAATTAAATCTCAAAAACTAAACATACTAGTGAAATGGGGATTCGAAATATTGCATTTAAATAACTTAAACTATGAGTTTTTTATATAAAAATGCAATGTCCGAAAAATGGTCTTCATAAAACACTGTGCGGCGTTAGAAAATTTTACAAAAGATAGATTTTCTCGTAAGTTTTCGTAGATCACTCTCCGTACCTACCAGTCTAGGTTGATGTTTCCGAAGTACACATTAACAGGCTGGGGTCTACATAGGAGGATACGAGGCCATCGCCTAGGAAGCACCACATTAACCCCTTTACCGTTAAACAGCGCAACAACGAAAATAGAACTAGTTTATCTAACATAGTCTGGTACTCCCAGTTTAGGACTTGACGTTGAAAGCCAAAACTCATCAACACCACAGAGATAAATAAGTATATCCGATATAAAGTATCGAAGCTCTGAAATGAATTTGAGGAGAGCAATCATCTTATGTTCCAATCAATGAAATCCAATGATACCCGGAAAAATCCAATAAGATCCCCCCAATCTTGAACCTTGAAATCAGTAACAGATACCTAACGAAGACAATGCTTCTCTATAGGATCGAATATAAATTCCATCGCGTTTCAATTCATCGACTTCGGCACAATGACTGGGCTGTGATCCAATTAAAATTAGATTTTAGTTTGCTAGGAAACAATTAAATGAGAGATGGCAGTTTCCTATTGCTTCTGTTACATAAGTTAAATTAAAATCAATTTATTGAAAGGAACTATGTTAGGGACTTAGTTTACGGTCAGAACTTTACCAAAGGATTCCGTTCGGAGATGTCAGCTGAAATCAGGTTCTGATTACTATGCAGTTAGGGTGAGTTAGAGATCAACAGAAGCCATGTTTGATTAGTTTATGCATTTAGGGTACAGTTGCTGACTGTCAAGTGCCTTATCCAGTTGAAACACTCTAGCGTAGATTAGTGAGGGGATTCTTTTTGAAATCAAAAAGCCAGTAGGTAGTACTTTCTGGATGAATATCTACTATACATATCGTATTACTATTTACCTAGTTGAGTTCTATCTACAAAACGTTTGACGTGTGTTTGATAAGTTCTCCGTCTTTTGTAAAAATCTAACGATGACGATTCCCGACATCACAAAGAAACTCTTTCAATTCAAGTTCCACGATTCCAACTGGCAAACTAATCTCGAAGTGCATTTGAGGCGAAGGCAAACGCAGTATCTGAGCTTAGGTCAGCATTCAGCCCGTTTGTGGCTCACAATCTAAAGTCGTTAGCGGTTGATTAATGAGTCGACGAGTGGGGATTATGCGCTAATTCCGCAAAAAAACATCCTATCTCAATGAAAATAAGCGTCGTTTCGTCCATGTCTGTTCTTTTTTCAAACTTCCAAATTTTATACCCGGTAAAAGTTGAGAGTTTGTTCTCTATGCTTAATTTAAGGGATGGTGAGTGTTGGCTGAATATTAAACAGCTGAAATTAACTTCCGAGAATGAATAACGTTTGTTTTACGTCAGTAATAAAACTTACGTGGTTGTACTTTTTAATTCTCTCGAAGAGTTATTCGACTTCATGTTGGAATTTTTATGCCGAGTTTCGTTGTTATAAAAGCCAATATTTTTGTCCAAAAATTTCGAAACTGCCATCCACTGGACGCTAGAATTTCGATATATTTATTAATTTTTTTGCGACAACCGGGAAACAGGCTACAAATAATTAATTGATAGACAACGGAGAATGGGCACACGTTTGAATGATTACTCTGCACTTGTTATTCCAAACGATTTCATCATTATATATAGATAAATCGTCCCCGTGTATAAGTAGGATCATAATAGAATTGTTGAAGCTCTATTAATAAGTGATAAAACTTGTCGATGCTTGTCTGGGCCTGAATAGAATGACGTCAATGAGGGAACTGCAATAGATGTTACGTCTGGCTATTTTAAAATCAATATTATGCAACCGATTCGTACACAGTGATACTTTGCAAATACTGGGACATTTTGTTTTTATAAATTAACACGTGCCTTTTGTGGTAGAATATTCTTGAAAAATAATAAAGCAAACGGAACATAACCTCAAAATTTAACCGTGCGCGCGTATACCCGCAAAACTGAACTTTGAAACAATAAAAACGCAGTTTAGCACCGGGAAGTTCCGTGCATTTCTCAGCTCGTTCCTCTAATGCAACGGAGACACGAGAATCCAGCATATGACGCACTTTAACACATATTTCTCGTGAACGTGTTACAACCAGAAGCTACTTGGCATTTTTTCACATTATACATCTCTCCTTTTCTACATCGTACGACCGATATAGCAAACTTTAAACAGTTCGTGAGAATTTCGTGCTCTACGCTTTCATGTTATTTGAAGACAAGAAAATGTATTGGAATTGTAGGAATATAAATCAAATATTGAACATAATTTCGAACGAAATTTTGCTATCCTTTCATTTTCACGAATAACATGATTACTTTCGTTTGAAATTGGATGATTACCTTATTCAAAGCCAGCGTTCCGAAAGCTTGTTGGCCGCCTTTCAATTCCCACAAAAACCTACAAACACGCCCCATTAATTTTCCGGAAAGAACTAGGTTAAAGAAAAACTGGAACCGTGCTATTCGCACGAGAGTACGAGACTGCACCATTTTTTGTTCGTTCTAATTGATCGAACGCACGCTTAGAACCTGCCATACATTTTGGGTATTGACGCCATTTAACCGTTAAACCGAATGACTTCTTACCTTAACTTGCTTATGGCCTAATATACTTGAGGGCCGTAATAAGAAAGCTCACATTGTAAGCTAAGTCCAAAATACGTCTATTACCGCTACGTTTCCGAGAAAGATTGTAGCTGAGAAGCAATAATGTGAATAGATCTTGAACGTTTTTAGATACAGGCATTGGCAATGGCGATTCGATTAATTACCAAAATCAAACTAGGTCCAAATGGGTTTTCTTTGAATAGCATCAATAGTAGAAAGTATTAAAATCTGTTTAGACCTCTTCTAACTTCCCAAATACGGTTTCAAAGACATTAAAGCCAAAAGCTCTTATAACTTCGAATCGGTTGTTCAAATACATTTCTAACATCACACAAAATGGCTGGAACACGGGGGAGTATACATTTAATAACATCAAATGATAAGGCACCCAAACTTGATCCCATTCATTAAATGAAATAGGGTTGACACTTCTGAAAGTTTGTCGAGATAAATTATATTTGCGGGCGACGAGTGCAGTATTCATTAATAATGTGTTAAGTTTCGTGGGCATGTGGGGACAGGACGGTTTTTGTTTGATAGTTGCCAGGATCCGCCAATCTTATGTTGAAAGGGACAAAACCGTGTGAGAAAATAATTGTTGGTTTGGTTATTAGTCAGTAGAAGCTTCTCTTGACTACAATATTATAGATTTTGTCGAGTCCATGATAAGACCACCCATTGTATCACGTATTTTTACATTTATATCTGTAATTTATACAGTGTACATAATAGAGAGTATTCATCTATATTTCCATCTATCTAACGACTCAAATAACGTCTTTTAACTTTATACTGCCTAGTAACTTAAATGGGTACCGCATACGAATGAAGAATACCTACCCGTATAAATCACAATCACGAATATTATTTCGTTCGCGTATTGTAATTCAATTGAATGAGCCATTTCGCGCGAACATCTGCTTTACAACACGGCAGAGATAATGTACTAACATTACATTATATCACTGTAATATATTTGGGTACTTTATCAAAGGAGGATTGAGGGAGCTTTACCTGCACAGAGAATAGATTCCTTGTACAACAACTGAATGTAGCCCCGTATTTTCTGAGTCCACTACAAAGGACTATATTGCTAGGACTATATTGGACTTATATCTAGTCGCGAGATTGTTCGAAAGAGATACCGTGACCCTGGCACATGGGCAACTGAAGGAACACGGGTGGGTTTTAGTCAGTAAAAGTCTGATACGCCCTCCCGCTCCGCCCAAGAGCGGGAGCCGAAATTTGATGATTTCACACCCAAAAAAAAAATAGGGTGTGACTGTCCTGCAGTGTTAACTTAGCGAATAGGTTAGTAGGTAATTACATACATACATAAACTCACGCCTTTTCCCCATGGGAGTAGGCAGAAACTACGGAACACCACCTGTTACAATCCTTACTTACTCCATTTGCCTCGTTTAGGTTCATACATCTGGTAATACACACACGCTGGTTGCGAGTACTTCGCACCTGAACTTTCTTAAGAACATCACTAATAAAGTCACTAAACGCCAGATCCTGACGTTTCTACTCACATCTACCTTGTAAATACCTTTTATAAGCCGTCCTTCATTCATTCTCTCAACATGACCGAACCATTTAGATGGTTCGGTACTCTTATAAATAAGTACTCTTATAAATAAGTAGTAAAACAGTAAAATAATGAGTGAATTAGGTGTAGATATGGTTGCTTTTTGTTATTTTTTCAATAAAAATTTTAACTATAGGTACCATAAAAATGAAGTTTTACATTTATATAAAAAACAAACCTATGGTCTTGCGGGATTCCGCTGGTCAATCCAGGAAAAATCGCGCTGGATTAATAACAGCGCTGGATTGCAATCCCTACATACATTATTATAATCGGACTACTTTGTTTTTTTTTTTCAGTATAATATGTTGCTAAAGGGTGTGTATACCCAGATTTGATGCATAGTTTTATGGCGGTGTAGATGCCCCGACATACATTTACTAGTTTGAGTTTACGGTATGGTTGGCTGGCGCTCAGTTGATCCACGCCATTTCAGGGATTTTATTTATTTTGAAATTTTTTTGCTTCAGAATTTATTTTCAGTCGAAAGTAGTTTATATCGTAAAGAAGTCCCCTGGCTATAGATTCGGCAAAGCTTAAACCAGGTTAAAGAAACTATTCAACGGTCGTAGCCCTGTTGTGCTGCAAAATCCTTTGCTATTTACAGCTATAAATCCAAATCTATCCAAACACCTCTCGCTTTTCGTATTACGGACTTGCCACAGGGGAAACGTACTCTTTTACACAATAAATTCTAGACTGATACGAATGTACTGAGTCTATACAGACGTATGGACGCCATACGGATGAATCAAAGGGACCGTTAGTGCATAGAGGTGTCAATGGAATGAATTCGCGGGAGAAAATAAAGAAAAACATGGTCGAGACTGCCCGGATCATGCCCTAGTTGCGTACGATCGCTTTATTAAAATGCTAGAACTCGGAAATTGAGAGTTAAGTTCAAGTTTTTTATGAGCCAATTTCCTGATAAACCGAGTGCAGAAAAACAATAGTTTATTATCTGCTTGTCTGTTCCAGAAGAGGAAATTAATTTATCGTCATCAATTTTACAAAGCTTTTTGTTTATCGGAAAAAAATTGAGTAGCTTCTTTTGGGTTATACGAACAAAAGTAAGTATGTAAATATAATTTCAACTTAGCAACAAAATTGTCTTCATTTCCAAAGAGTATTTACGAAACATCTACAATTTTCTTAACACAGACACACTTATTGTAATGAAGCAGAAACGCAGAGGAAACTCATTTCCCTCCGTACTTTCAAAGTACTCAATAGATTTTGCGTAAATTATCCAATTTCTTCCAGGTACCGAGTATATTCGATACTGGTGTAAAATTTTATGATGTTCTTTTAGCACAGCAAAGAAAAAGGAACCAATATTTAGATTCAGAACCACGAGCTAGACTTTTATCTACATTTCAGTAGCAGTCAGTCGTGTTACCATGAATTTTGAAGAACACGGTTGGTTTTCTTTTGTTGCAGGTATTTTGTACGAAAACAGGGTTACAAATGCTGGTTTACTTTAAAATGCTGAGAGCCATATCCATTACACAAGATTTATTACTTAGTGGGGCTTAGGATTTAACCACAAGCCACCTTAATGTTGCATTTTCATGTAATACCGCTAGAAGCATGGGTCGTTCTGCAGTGGGATAAAGGATGACGTAAATGGAAAAACTTTAATGACCCCAACACACTCTTCACTCCTGATTTCGATCTTATACGTTCTTACAGGTCACTATGCGGTCATTTGTAAGACCGTGGCGATTGTTTCGAGTTTCAATCATCATTATTATTTCTCCCGAAAGACGTCCACTACCGGACATAGGCATCTCCGAAAACCCCCCAGGGTTGCCATAATCGCCACGCTTGGCAGGCGGGTTGGCGATCGCAGTATGGTGGTAAAATGCATACAGAACGTTGCTGCTCATTCTCTAGTAAGTCTCATAGTCGCCCTTTACGACATCAACGGGAAGAAATAGGAAGGTGCTATTCTTTATGCCCGGCACCACATGGGCGGAGTTTAAATAATTCAGCAAAATTCAGAATTTATAATGGAAACCGCAGCAGTTCAACGAAATAACAACATGACTCTCGCTACGACAACACAACGCGTAATGTCACCCTTCTCGACTTCGGTTCACAAAAATACTATAAATACGAAAACCCTCGGAAATAAACGTACAGTTTCATCCTCTATCGTCCAATCTCGTCCAATGCATTTCCTATTCGCTGTCTCACCGTGAATAAGTAACACAAGACACCTATGAAGCTGGTCCGTCATTGTGAGCTATCGTGGTGACCCCACTAAAACATGCAGATGACGAGGTACGGTGTATACTGTATAGTTTGAAACTTTCACAAGGTTAAGTAAGTAAATATTGTACGTACACGGTATGATTTGATACACAAGTGTATTCCTCTTGGAACTGCGTCGATTTGATATTTTTTGGGAAGAACAGATGTTTTTTTGTGTCTTTAGGTAAATTTTGTTTGAAAAATATACATGGAATATTTTTTTACCTTCAAAACATTGACGGTTTAGCCACCATAGACAACAGACATTAATAGCGGTAAAGGAAAATTGATTACGAAACACTGATGATATTTCAAGACGATTACTCCTAAGTGTTCCTAGATGTTAATCTATGAAAGATGTGCTCAATAAATATAGCTTATGATCCTTACATAGCAACAGACAAAAAGCTTCTTACCAAAAGCAAGAAATTCAATTTTCAAAACCTCAAAACAAATAAAAGTTTTACAACAAACCAGTGCACGGTGTATCAAGTTTATCTACAAAATAAAGACAACTCTATCATCTAGTCTATGGATAGTTTACCTCCGGGACTCGTTGTTTATGCCCTCAAGTTATAAACAACGAAGGATATGGATATTGAATTTTGTTTGAATAAGACCTTGTTGTGTATTCAGAACACGTGTGCTCTAATAAAACTTTTGTAAGGGCCTTAGCAGACGTGCTGCGTTCGAATAGGCAATCAGTTCTTCAGTCGATTTTCAAAAGCTCGATAGAGCAACTGAGCTCGCAGTAGGCTTTTACCGATTTAGGCGCTTTCAGAAGGTCGTTACTTGTATAATAAGAATAAGAAATTTTTATTTGTAAACACAGGTAGTTACATGGTGTGTGAGATGTTACAATATACTTAGTTACGTTCTCTGTGTTTTGCCAAAAAGCGTACAAACATGAACAAATAAATGTCCTAGTTGAAAAAAAAAAACAATTTGTCAGTGAGTGTACCATGCTTTGAGTACCTTTTGAAGCTACTACAGGCATTAGCTAAGAAGAACTGGAATGTAAGTTAACATATCCATAATTGTTTAATGTAGGTAATTAAAATACTATTTAATAAAAATAAAAAAAAAACCTATAACACATTTTCAATCAATAAACTAAATACTTAATAAAGAAAAATAAATCAAACGGCGGTCAAAATAAAATATCATTAAATAATAGATGTCAGATACTAGATTAACACAAGAGAATTAGAATAGGTATATAAATAAACAAAAGTCAGTAAAAAAGTGAATAATTCAATCATAAACGTCACAAAATATCAATCGGATGTCAAAACAGTAAATTGCAATAAACCAAAAAACAAACAATGAAACAGACATGTCGGTCATTAAAATTATAATAATATTTTTTCCTTCAGAAACTCGTTTACATTATAATACGATCTACTTACCAGAAAGTTCTTTAAATGTCTTTTGAACAAAACACTGACTGACAGAAAAGCAATAAATATTGTAGATTATAGCGAGAAAATAATTTTAATACCGCGCTCTAGCGATCCAGCGGCAACAAAGCAATCGCTGAAATGCAAGAATTTGTTATCGATTTTGTTTTGTGATCGGACTCCCCAAGCGTAATCCAGCATTAGCATAGCAGAATCAACCACTACTGGGACACATGCCTCCGCTCCGTGAGAGCCTAAATCCACCACGCGGGTCTAGTACACATTAGTAGATGTCACATGTCTTCTAATTTTTAGTTGTAGGACATGCCGGTTTCCTTATGATATTGTCCTCACGGTTTGAGAGCAGTGATAATGAAATAAATAATACAAAGTGAAGTTTCTGAGTACGAACCCACGGCCTAAAACTAGTAATTCAGGGATATTACCACTTGGTCATCACTACTGCCACAAGTGCAGCAATATTTATTGCAAAATAGCCGATCGCCGTTGCTAGAACTAGCATGTCTGGTAGCACCCTAATAAAACTTTTGTAAGGGAATGAAATATTTTGTAAATATACGGAAGGTCGATAAAATTGGTTCTTTCTGTACAGCGATTTTGCGGTGGACGTGATGTGAAGATAAAGCGTGAGTTGTGCGAAGGTATTTATCGTTTATTCGAAGGTAGGATGTGAGGAGGACTTCCCTTTGTGAGGTTATTGGGCTGATGTTGGGATACGTATGAGGAAAACATTCTCAGTATTGGATATCCTTATGAGTGTTTGTCGTTATGTCTTGTAACCGTAATTTTCTGGGGTCCTTGTCAACATTTTGATTACCTAGTTGTTTTGTGTGGGTTGTTAATAAACACTTCATTTATAAAAATATCGTTTTACATAATCTTTTTGTAAAGTTAAGTTTAAATGTTAAAAGGAAACAAATGTAAATATTTATCCGAAAAGGAGTAAATTTCAAACCAAAAAGAAACGTCCACAAGTGGTAGAATCGAGTTCAGTTTGAAAGAATTCTTCATCTCTCATATCCGTAAACTATGTAAAATATGATTTTAAATCATCGTCATAAAAAGTTGGTATGCATCTTCATTCGACCAATAATTCTTTTTCCGTCGAAAGCACAGAAAGATGTGTACTCGTTGTTGACTTCGTGTTTCTTAAATAGTTACGTGAGAATACGTTTTAACGATAAAAATGAACGTTCTGTCGATGCGCTGCTTGCTGGGACAGTAACAATAAACTTCGCTAAACGTACAACTTCTTCGTAATACTTCTCTCAATACAAAATTACCAAATGTATTTCACTTTGAGCAAGCCGCGGGATAGAAATCATGTAAATCTGCAAATCCCGAACACACCACGCCACCACTGTAACTCGAACTACTAAACTAGCAAGGAAAACAAAATAATTTAAATGTGTGTTATTACTATGAAACTTACGAGTTGCATTACCTCTTTGCTGGGTTAATTCTCGTAACTCAGGTACACATTTCCACAAATCGAACTAAATATTAACGTTTGTAAATGAATTAATCACAAGAAAACTCAATCAAAATAAAAACATAAAACAGCGCGCTTCACATGAAAGAAATCAATATGGATCCTTTCGCAAACAAACAATTTCTAAATTTTGATAACTAAAACGTTGACAAATAAAATTGCATCATTGCGATTCGTAATGTTCCTGAGGCTACGTACATACATATTCAACTTCACCGCATAATACTCACAGCGCGCCAATAACGGCGCAGGGACGCCCGTGATTGGTTAGCCTGCCGCAGGAGTTCGCTTTGTTACCCCGCTATTGTGTGCAATGTACAGACACGAAAATGTAGAAGAAATTACCACTACATGCGTACATTAATGAATGAATTGTAGACACTTTCGATCGCTGCCTAATTGCGCCGCGATCTGTGAACGCGTTGCCGTAGAAAATTAATAGAACGGTATAAACGTTGATACTAATTAATATATTAGGCGTCTGAACTTTTTGAATAATTTTACTACTTAGCATCTTTTTTTTATTCTTGAAATACTAGTAACTAGTCCAGATGTAGGGTCTGTAGTGTCTTTTTGCTGTGGACCGCACGTCGTTGTCCACTCGTTGCAACACATAAATAAATATCTAAATAATACGTAATAAATAAATGTAAATTACATAAATAAAATTTAATTGCCTGTTTACTATGTCAACATAACAGCTTTTACTAAATTCTTATGATGAAAGTATTTACACTACGTACTTACATTAAAAAAAAAATCAATTAAAAAAACTTTTTTGAAGCACAGCTTGTATAACACCTACCTCAACCAAAGCTTGCAAGCAGTCTTACGATCTTGTGTGTGGCCGACGCAGTAGTAGGTGTAGCAGCAACAGGTCCCCGTTCTGTGTGTTGCAGTCGCGTGGCCGCTTCAAAGACTTAGTGACATCGCTAGTGACATAGCTGGCGACATCTTTGGTGGTCCTGCTTACGACAACCGTTCTCGTAGTGCGGTCGTATATTAAATGAGTCAGTCGCTCTTTACTACCACTCACCCTGATATGCAGCAGATCAAGCAGTCTCTTGATTTCGTATATCACCAACGCAACGGCAGGTGTAGCAGCAGCGGGACCCGGTCCTTTGTGTTGCAGGCTTAGTGACATCGTTGACGGCATCTTTGGCGGCAACGCTACCGACATCACCGGCGACATGGATGTCGACATTGCTTGCGGCCCTGGATACGACTACCGTGCTAGCAATGCGTTCATATAACGGATGCGTCAGTGATTGTTTAGTGGCACTCACCTTGACATGCGGCAGAGCGATTCGTGTATCACCAACGCAACGGCAGGTTTAGCAGCAGCGGGTCCCAGTCCTGTGTGTTGCAGTCGTGTGGCCGCATTCAAGGCTAAGTGACATCGCTGGCGGCACTCTTGGCGGCACTACTGGCGACATCGCTGGCGACATCGCTGGCGACATCACTGGCGACATCGCTAGCGACATCACTGGCAACATCACTGGCGACATCGCTAGCGACATCACTGGCAACATCACTGGCGACATCGCTGGCGACCCTGGTTAGGACTACCATGCTAGCAATGCGTTCATATAACGGATACGTGAGTGGTTGTTTAGTAGCACTCACCTTAACATGCGGCAGAACAAGCAGTCTCCTAATTTCGTGTATCACCAACGCAACGGCAGGTGTAGCAGCAAGAAGTCCCGGTCCTGTGTGTTGCAGTCGTGTGGCCGCTGGCGGCAGGCTTTCCTGGCGAGATCGCTGGCAACATCGCTTGCAACATCGCTGGCGACATCACCGACGACATCACTGGCAACATCGCTGGCGACCCTGGTTACGACTACCGATCTAGCAATGCGTTCATATAACGAAGTCAGTGGTTGTTTAGTGGCACTCACCTTGACATGCGGCAGACCAAGTATCCCCTAATTTCGTGTATCACCAACGCAACAGTAGGTGTAGCAGTAGCGGGTCGCCGGTTCTGTGTGTTGCAGTCGCGTGACCGCTTCCAAGGCTAAGTGACATGGCTGGCGGCACTCTTGGCGGCACCGCTGGCGACTTCGCTGGCGACTTCGCTGGCGACATCGCTGGTGGCCCTGGTTACGACTACCGTGCTAACAATGCGTTCATATAACGTAGTCAGTGGTTGTTTAGCGGCACTCACCTTGACATGCGGTAGAGCGAGCAGTCTCCGCAGCTCGTGTATGGCTGAGGCGGTGGCGGGAGTGGCGGCGGCGGGCGCGGGCCCCGCGTGGCGAAGGCGCGAGGCTGCCTCTAAAGCCTGGCGTGAGCGTTGACGAGCGTCTGCGGCAGGCGCGCGTCCACTGGTGACGACTACTGTGCTTGCGATGCGGTCGTATATCTAGTAGAGAAATAAGTATTTTTAACACGCTTTTATTAGCTTCATACGTATGTTAGTGTGTGCCTATGTAACGGAAACTTTGAACATGATTTTGACCCCCTTCAAAACTTCGGAATAACTTGAAATTTGACATACTTATGAAGGACTGATGACAATACGATAATTGTATTAAATTTGTTACATTATCCTGGCCAGGGTTACCAGGATAGCAAAAAAAATGTCTTAGAAAAGTACGCTGACATACGCCAAAAAATACGAAAACTACGCTGGCATACGTCACAAAATTCCAAACAGCCTAAAAACAGAAAATAAATAATAGTTTAAAAAACTAAAATAACCTCAAAAAGCACCTCACGCTTTTTTCCATTATTTCCTACATTTTAGTTTTGTTTTCTATTTAGGAAGGTTAGGAAGCGAGTTTTCTTAAACTATTATTTAATCATTCGGAAATGAGTGTGATCTCGAAGTTTACATGTCAAAGTGACACAGTGACAGTAGTGGTGGTCATGACAAAGTTTACATTCCATTGCAACAAAAAAGAATAGGTCCTTTTTAATACCTACTAGTTTCTACAAGAGATTTCATCCGCGTGTAATACTGTAAGCACACAAAAGGCGGAATTGATACCATAGTCGATTTCTACCAATCTCAATATCTAAATACAATAAAAGTTGTGTTTTTATGTAGCAAAATACCACAAGAAACAGGATAGATTGGCATCCAAAAAAGATTTTGTGAAAATTGCCAATATTCTTCCGAGTTTGGAAGAATAAGTCTCACAAAATTAAGATTTATCTCCTAAAACCGTTTTCCATTTTAAAAATCCACCGTGTATAAGTTTTTCGAATGCGCTTGCTCTCGAGACACTATGAGCAGCATAATAAAATCAGCGAATAGTTTAGAGAACCAGGTTAGCAAAGGTCAGAAAGCCTATTCTCGTAATTAAAAACGTTCAAAATTTAGTCGCAATCTCATCTCGGCGACAAGCAAATGTCAAAAACTTGTCAAAAATGTATGGAAAGTTGAGGTATTTTTGACAGATTGAGAGTGAGATCAGTGGGCGTTCTTACCCCTCAAATAGCTGTCAATTATTATCAGTGATATATGAATAAACAGTCAATTGTAGAGGGAGGAACTTTCCTTAAGCCTACAGTATAACGAGCAATTCAAAGTCTTTGTAATTCATAGTAAGTACAGTTCAAATGCACATGGTCTGACCAAGATTGCTTGACTTTAAAAGACTTTGATCCCGGAACTTGTTTCGTCATAATTTCACAGGATTAAATAGGAAATGTCGACTTCATCTAGATTCTAGTTTTTTTAGTTTTTACGATTATCTATTTACTTAATTGAAAAGTCATTTCAATAAAAGACATATTTTTATGTAAAAATACCTCCAAGAAAGCTCGAAGCTGCAGGTCATCAAGTACGCCTTGGAACAGATCGGGGTCCATGAGCATAGGACCATCTTGCAACACTGATACATCTTCCAGGGACTCGAGGATCATACCTATAGCTGTAACATACATTTATTTATAGAAATTATTATAACAGGATATCCTACAAAAAATAAAAGAAGACAATTATAAAATTAAAACGAAGGATTTTTTTATGTGAAAACGAAAATCAAACCGCAATTTTCTTTGTAAAACCATTAGATACTAAAGCCATCTTTAGAAAGATGCCGTATGTAGTTGTTTCATAATGTGTTACTAGATGGCGCTTATTTATGATAATGTGGAGTTTGAGTTAGCGCCATCTCGAGGCAATTTTTGTAAAGTACAAATTCGTGAGAGTTTGGTTCCGAATTTTTAATGGCGCTACTAAATTTTGAATCAGTAGCCTTCTTAGCGTGTCAAGGGCATTAATAACACGAAAAAATTGCATGTTTTTTTTATTTTTTTATTTGTTTGGCCCAAAATTCAGCAAGGCGAATACCGTTTGCCGATGCAGCCATTAAGGTCCACACGTGTGCAGATGACAGGCCATATGGCACAACATGATAGGTGAGCCACAGTGTAAAACTGTATACTTTTATTTAGATCAAATATAGTAGAATTTCCGAGACGAAAATGTCGTGAGAAAGTATTGAGTATGAATGTCGATGGTTATAAGAGTAGAGGGAGACCAAAGAAACGATGGATGGACTGGGTGAATTACTATATGGATAGAGAGGGGGTGACTACTGAGATGACGACTAATAGAGAAGTGTGGAGTGTGAATGTGTGGAAGGAAAAAGACATGTTGCGCCAACCCCAAATAAATTGGAATAAGGGTAGGAGAATGATGGTAGAATTTCCAACCACCAGTCATCACAATTCTGTAAATGCATTTTTCTTACGGTCGCGAACCATATTTTATTCAACATAAAACCTGAAACTGCCCTGAAAATTGTAAGAAACATAAAAAAAATATATTATTTCGCTACCATACCATATCGCGTTTATTATTTCGTAACTTACCAGTTGTACCAGCATCCTCCAATATGACAGCTCGTCTGGGCTGTTGTTCCTCGTCCTCTTCAGTATCAGCGTTCGCTGCATTGACGATGGCGGTGCGGTGACGGCGACGAGTGTTGAACTTCTTCAGTTCTTCCACTGTACCCGCTAGGTGATTGCGTAGCTGTTTTTCACGGTCCTAGGATAACATTTTTAATTCTGAGTATTTACACATAGCGTATGTTGGTAAAAACCACTATTACGGCTAATAGATAAGTGTGGAAAAAAGACATAGCGCCAACCCCAAATACATTGGGAGACTGACGATATGACGATAAAAAAAAAATCATACATTTACAGATCTACTCTATTATTAAAAGTGTTTTTGATCGAATATTTAGTTTTACAAACAACGACGCAGTAATAATAAGTATCCACCGATGCATTAGTGCTGGCCGGCTTCATTGATCTTTGACCTTAATGATGGTGATATTAAGGTTAATTATTCAGTTTCTTATCAAAAATCCTCTGCTCCAAGATCTTAACGGCTTGCACTAGCCCTAAGGACGTTTCTCAATCGCAGCCGTCATCGAGAGTCACCGAGAAACGAGAGTATACGAACTTAGCTTGAAGTGCCCGTGATGGCTAATATATGACGACCGTAACCAAACTCGGCGATTCAGAATGTTATAATAAACTGAAAAGACCGCGACGGCAGTGAGTGGAAAAGATGAAACGAGTTTTGTACGGCCCATCACAATCTCAGACCGTGTACCAGCGCCCGAGCCGAACTACTCGAAACTTCGGCAGCCAGACGTCGGCACTCCCTGGAAATGCCGCCACATTAACGCTATGTATCGATACTTTGGCGCCGTCAATCAATATATTTTAGTGACATCCTGGTCACAAAAGCGGTGAAAAAACGCACTAAAACAATAGAACGTACCCTTATCCAGCGATGATTGAGGACCTCCTGTATGTTGATTCTTTGAGTATGATCCACAGTTAACATTCTCTGCACCAGATCCTTAGCAGCGTCGCTGACGTCATCCCAGAGAGGTGCGTCGAACTGGAAAGAATATAAAAAACATTGACTCCATGCGTTTTAGTTCTCAGCAATGAAAAAATATTTTCATGGTTATGTATAAGTAAAAATGAGTACAAAATGAGTATTGATAACAATAAGATATTCGCAATTCCACGTCTAAGCGTGATGTTCATCAGCAAAATGACTAGCATTTTTCAAATATGTTTTATTTGCTAAAATATGTGAACATAAAGAACAAATGTGCAGTTCTGATTATTAATTAATATTTATTTATTTATTCATTGATTTTTTTTCATGAATTTAAATTAAATTGTTTAATTAAATGTCAATACTAAAAACAATATCTTATATAGTCATCATAACCACGATGGCAAAGCTTAAAGATACGATGAGTACTAAAATGTGATGAACAGACTACATAAGATAGAACAACAGAAAAATCTAAGAATGAATAATCATCTTACCCTCAATCGTCCTCTGCAAATAGCCTCAAACAGTCGCTCCTTAGTTCCAGTAAAGGGTAGATACCCGACCAACAGAACGTGCAACAATACGCCAGCCGCCCACACATCGACTGGCTTGCCGTACAGTTGGCTGGAAACCACCTCCGGGGCCATGTAGTAAGGAGTTCCGATGCGACCTGCAAATTCTTCAAATTGAGGTATGGTGTATTTTAGTCATAGATATTGTTAGTTAGAGGTAAGAACATAATCTGGTGGCACCAATTTTAGGTGCCTTAGTTAAGAGGTTAAAGCGGAAGATATAGGTTACCCCGCGAAATTCAATTGTAATTTTTTTATTAATTAATTTACTATAGTGAAAAGGAAAAAAAGTATGGAATGGTGGATTAAACGATGTTAGGAATTTGTATAGCTGATTTTAATGATTATAATTATGTTACAAACAGCAAGGCGAGGTCGCGGCCGACCACGTTGGAGATGCTGGATAGGTTCCTTCAAAACTGGGAGGAGGACGCGCGGGCTAGCGAAAGATAGAAGTGCCTTTGCATAGAAGTGGGACAGTGCAAGCAAGCAAAAAAAGATGTTTGTTCAACATACAGTTTGATACTGACCTAAAAATTGCAATAAACAAAAGAAAATTTGAATTTCACGGCTACCCTGAAACTTTCACCTTTCTATTGTATGCTTTCAAATCAAATCAAATCATTTATTCGTAAACATAGGTGATAATTATATACAAGATCTTAAAGATTAGGTAGTGCGCTATGTTTTGCCAATTGACATACAAATTTTTAAAATTAAAAAAAAAAAAAAACTATTAAATTAAAATATAAATTCGTCATAATATGAATACGCAACGCAAGCAAGTAAAATTTCAATATTCATAATCAATTTCATTTCATGCCAAAATTTATAGCTAATTCAGAAGATTAATTTAAAAATAAAATAAGTAAAAAATATATTAAAAATGTCAAGTATAAGTAAAAATGTCAATATTATAAAGTTACAGAGATTCGTCATTAAGAAATTCACCTAGAGTATAATAACATTTTTCAAGAAGTAACCCATTAAGCGTTTTTTTAAACTTCTGCACTGGCATACATTTTATTTCATCGGGTATTTTATTATATCTTTGCGGTGCAATACCAAAGAAGCTTTTCCTCATAAGAGAAGTTTTACATTTCACAAGGCATAAATCATTATTATATTGAGCACGCATGGGTGTTTTCTTTACTGTACTGAATTTCTTGAATAAATGTGGATTCACTTTTACAAATAATGCAATTTCTAGGATGTATAAAGCCGGTAGAGGTAATATTTTTAACTTTTTTAAATAAGGAATGCAACTATCTGTCGCTTTAAAATACATTTTTATATGCTTTACAGAAAAAAAAATCTAAGTGTTGACTCTCATCAATGCGGTTGTAATAAGGATGATACTGTTAAATTAATTGGTTCAGTAAGCAATTAATTTGCTTTATATCTGAACTTACTTTCTTAAAACGGGTACCAACAGATTTTTGAAGTACATGGTGTGTGTACGTTAACATGAAACTTTCACAGGATAAGAGCAATTTGATAGAACATAACATTTTGTCTTTTATATAATGTGACACAGAGCTTATGTACATTTTTGTAAATTACTTTCGACTGCGAAAATTGGTGACAGTGAGATGAATTAGTGAGGTGAATGTTTATTATTTTTTATTTTTTTGCAACCTAGAACGAGTTTACTGGTTTTATTCCCATAAAATATTCTCGTCTCTCCTACACTATTGTTGACTTTACTTACATGAAATTTAAGAAAAAAAAATATAATGGAGATGAACATCATCGGAGTGGCAAGTTTTCTCCGCCATCAAACAATAAAAAACCGTCCCATTAATAAAACAATTTATTTTCAAGTGTAATAAGTGCATCAATAAAATGTACTCAAGGTTAAGTGCATAAATTAATTGACTGCGGGTCTTACTACATTTTGCATCACTAAACCAGTGGGCAGAAAATATTACCTACAATGTAATTTTAATATTTACAAGCACATTTAATTTACACACACAACAACATCAATTTTCAGTTATTGCTACTTTAAAGCTTGTGTGATAAGCATTGAGGACAGTATACGGTTAGTGACGTCATTTGTCTCTTTATGACGCTAACACAAACTACATGAAAGTAGTACTAGTGATTCATCGTGATAATCGGCGACACCTCGATAATACATTATCGTATAAAAACTAAACGAAAATGCGACCAGTGTATCTATTTTAACTGCTTGCAGTGGATCAACACGAAAGCATTCCATGGGGGGGGGGGCAGCAGTGCCCTGCCAGGATCGCAGATTTGTTCGAAAGAGTTACCGTGGTCCTGGCACAGGCAACTGAAGGAACACGGGTGGGTTTTAGTCAGTAATAGTCTGACACGCCCTCCCGCTCCGCCCAAAGCGAGAAGCCATTTGATGATTTCCCACCCAGGAACAGAGTGCCAAGGTTATGTCTTAAATTGTGACAGTTCTTAGTCCTATTTACAGTCGTTCAGATATTTTACGTCTGATTTTGCATCACTGTCTAAATCATAGTGATCTTTATTCACAGTGTTATAAGGTTGCTATTAGATTGCTGCCATTGACAAGTCTGTCAAAACTATTGTGATCTTTATTTTTCTCAGCATAAGGTTGCTTTTAGGTTTCTGCTATCAGAGGTAAATTAACTGTGAACGGACTGTATGAGTGATGAACCAATGTAAGCAGTAGATACAATATGGTATTAGTTTGGATGTACGTGTGGTTAACATCAACACTAGAACAGGGAGCGATGATGAAAAACAATGTGTTATAAACATAAAGTGCCAATACGAAAATTCGGTTAGTACAGTGATTGGAAGCGACATGTCTGTCGTACAAGACACATGGTGATATCACAGAATTAGAAGGTATAGGTCAGTTATAGCAATGCGTGATAAGTTACTACGGCCCAGTGGCGTGCATTGCTTTTCAGTCTAGGTAGGCACTAGGTCGCCTGTTCTTGTCTAGGCAGACAAATGCGGGTTTGTCTTAGGTATGATAATTTAGTTAGTTTCTTAATCATTTCGGTAGACACATTAAACTGTAATTATAGACTAACGGTGATTATTCGAGGTAGGCACTGCTTATCTACTTATATGCAATACACGCCATTGCTACGCCCTTACTAATATTCTCGGATGAAATAGTATTTGTTTCGTGTATTTTAATAACAAATTAACTTCGGTACTTATTTAACCTGAAATTCACTTTACTTTTATTTCTTGCAAATTCAAATATAAAGTTTAGTTTGAAACAACTTTCAGGATGAAATCCGTTTTTCTAGTTTTTAACTCCAAGTAAACTCGCGTGCAGTACTTTTTTCTACGGTATTCCTGACACATACAGTTAAGAAAAATTTGAAGAAATTCAGTCAAAGAAGTCAGAAAATCAATTAATTCATTTTCATGTTAAATGGGTTTGACACTGCACGCTTTTCTAAGAAAACTGTCGCGTGATAACACTATCTTTTAATATTAATTAACATATGTCTGGCGTGTTATTTAATCATATTCTTAAACGAAAGATCTCAAACCACTTTAGAAATTCTCTTTGGCAACGTCTGGGTTTGTATTTTCTGGGCACGCTCGTTCCATCGTTTTCATGAGGCGTGACTAAGGTCAAGAGCAGGCCCTTTCAGCAACAAATTATTAAAGAAAGATTCTTCGATATTTACTTTGTTAAAATTGTAGGCTATAGCGACGTTTACAACTGAAACAATTTTAACCAAAAACCGCGCCACAATATTGGAAAGTTAGTTCCCCAATACTCTTAGATTTTTTGAAGAATTTGTAAGCTTATTATCACGCATTGTTTCTGACCCTATATCCCTCTATTCCGTGATGATATGAAGACACAGTGCGGATGGTAAAGGCACATAGTCCATGCAGTTAGGGCACGGTCACCACGTCTTACCGAACTCGTCAGATTTCAGATACGCTTGGCCCAATGGACCCATTAGCGGGCGAGTGTCCATCACCAGTTCTGTATAATACAACCTACTGTCATCAACTTGGTAGGTAAAGAATTTATAAATAATAATGATAATAGAAGAGGAGGCCTACTCTCTAAGCATGTCTGTAGATTCGGATTTCGGAAGTTACGGGCGATTGATACTGTATCACTTGTGGGTGTGTTTAGTATGGGGCCCGAACTAAGAATGAATGACATCAAACGAAACGAATCGAAAAGAACGAAACGAAACGACGATCGTCGGTCGGTCGGTCGTTTCGATTTGAAATTTGTCGTACGATGTTTTTGGCCGTCCGAAAAAAGTTAAATTATCGTTGACAAAGTTAGAGAGTAGGCCCCCAGACTTTTAAAATGGTACAATGTGATCAGTAGTATACAAGGACGCAAGGATATAGACGCACAAACTGTAACCGTGAATTCAGCACATGGTTCTAGCACGCCCTAGTGTAGAATTTGCTGTTTCATAGAAAAGGGCAATACCTAGACGAGGAAAATGTATGAAACAGCAAGTTTTTTTTTCGGATGCGATGAAAAATTTCGAGGGAAGAGGTTCAGAATCATGTAAAAAATCCATGGTAATAGGATGCGCCTCGATATCCCGTGCGTTGCGTCACAACGTCGCATCTTTTTGTCTTAAATATTTTAACGATTCTGACTTTCGAGATTTGTTACACTTATCACATTGTATATTAGAAGTCTTATAGATGAATTCAAAGACAAACGACCCAGAAATGGTTGCAAGTACCGATATAACATCACAACACATCCTTGCAACTATCATGTCCAGAATTACTACAGCAGTGAATGGTCTATTAGCAATGAGATTAAAATCGATTAAGATCTTATTTGAGTCACCACGCCGCATCGTACAAGCTCATGTGGAGTTTTAATTATTAATTGTAAGCGCCATGATATGTGGGGCTGATTTTGTTTTTTAACCCTTTTTAAGGTAGATGCAGTACATGCCACCGATAAAATTATTTATTTTTATTCTATATTGGTTTAACTGTATTGTTGAAAACTATTTTATTTTTCATTGATGATAACATATTATACATTTCCGCAAATATCCCATTCAATTCCCAATTTGAAAAAATACTTTAAAATGTCATTATTAACACACTAAAATTTTTTATTTAAGAATTACTATACCATGTCTAGTTTTCTCTGCCTTATAAAGGGTTAATTAATATCTAACCCAATTTATTTGTGTCTGGGTAATGTCCATACAGGATCAAATACAATTAAGTAGCAAAACTATGAACCCGGTAAAATTTAAAAATGATTTGATGTTTTCTTTTAGAGATCAACGACCGCTGGCAGTTTTGTTACTTGAAGTTAGAGTCAACAGGGATTGCAAAGAGTGGACACGGACTTGCGAGGCGTGTCAACGCGCCAAAGCATCGCGTCACCATTTTTCTTCTATCAGTTATTTCGAACTACTGGTTGCTTCAAACATGTCCATATTAACATCATCGGCCCTCGCCGATGTGTAGACTACCGGTATTATTTGACAGCTATAGATACCCTAAGGACTGGCCAGTGCAGACTATCATTGCGGAGGAGGTAACAGAAACCTTGACTCGAATTATTAAAATCTGTTTACTTTTGTTTTACCGAGTTAAAACATCGAAACCCATATCACCTATATGAAGTTTACAGAAAAACAGTTTTTTTTTTAAAGGGCTCTTTCCAGAAACTTCACCAACTGCAGTGGATGACTCCACAAAAAGCATTTTTTCTTTGTTTTATCATATTTAGGTAACGGATATCCCATCACATCTGCGGATTTTCGTTACCCAATTTAATTTGACCTAGTTAACAAGGCAAAGGAGTAAGTGGTGCCGATTCCCTTATTCACAAACTAAACTAAATTTAAGTTCAGTGCATCCTTTTCTTTCTATTTCATTAAGGAAAGGACAGAAGATAAATTTTAGTTTAGTCCTGTCAAATTAATCAGCGCTTGACGTAAATTGACGTAATTTTAGTAGGCAAGTTTTTAATCACGTCTAAACTTGTATGGAGTAGTGACAGGCGCTGATTAATTTGACAGGACTAAACTAAAAATTTTCTTATGTCCTCTTCTTAATGAAATACAAAGAAAAAGATGCACTGAACTTAAATTTAGTTTAGTTTGTGAACAAGGGAATCGGTACCAGTGCCTCGTTAACTTGAGCGACTCCAACCCATTTTAAAACTCAACACAATACTTGCAGCAATGCAGCATGATTCTCATCTAAGAAATAGTACAAAATAATCCAATTCCTTACCAGGCGGTAGTCGATTGGGAACCGGCGTCGGTAGCTGGGCAGCGACTCCGAACCCTCCCAGTTTGACCGGCGCGCAGTTCTCGCGACCGGCGAGCAGGACGCACTGAGGTTTGACGTCACGATGCACGATGTCATTCTCGTGGCAGTAGCGCAGAGCTTCCAGAATCTGACGCATGTAGTGGCTGGAAAAAAGAAGAAGTATATAAATACTAGCTTTTGCCCGCGGCTTCGCTCGCGTTAAACTCCACCCCCCCCCCCCCCCCCCCCTATTTTAGGGAAGTGAGGGGTTAGAAAGAGACAAAGTAGCCTATGTCACTCTCCATCCCTTCAACTATCTCCACTTAAAAAATCACGTCAATTCGTCGCTCCGTTTTGCCGTGAAAGAAGGACAAACAGACACACACACTTTCCCATTTATAATATTAGTATGGATATTATTACCTATATTTATATACAAACAAAAAAAATCTTATACTGGGCATGCGCTAAGCTAAGGTAGACCGGGAAAATCAATTTTTTGCAATATTTTTGCAGGGTTACATTGTGTGTTGATTATACTATGATTCGTGACTATAACAGGGTTTTTAGCTATAGCTCGCGTTATAGTAACCTATTTATCTATTTTAAAATGTTTGTTAATCTTGGTTTTGCTCTTCTAGTGGCAACCACAGATCTTTAAATATGTCTTATCTGCGGATAATGCAGTTGACTGCAACATTACATCTTAAATTTTGTCAACCCAATGTATTATAATTATATTATGTTGTAGTTGTTTATTATCCCTCAATAAATAAAAATAAAATTAAAATAACAAGGGTCCCGTTATCTAGCGTCCGCTCAGTTCTACGAAAAATCGCCATATCTTAGGTATATGCCAGACTTACTTTCCCACAGCGATTTGAAATGAACGACCACAGAAGTTTTTGCTTTGCATTAAAATGCCTATCGAATATATACCTATACATTTAAGGACAACCAACACGTCGTTATCTGATCCCAAACTAGGCAGAGCCTGTACTATGGCAACCAGACAACTGATAAACATACTTATATACTTCTAAATACATACAATGACATCATAATTCTACTGTACGTGTGTATGTCACTGAACTCCTAAACGGCTGGACCAATTAGAATGTTCTTTTTTGTATGCGTTTGGGCGGCACCCTGGATGGTTTAGATTCACAAATCAGCCCGACAGATGGCGCTGCTATCGAGTTCTAGGAAACAGTACAACGTCTGTACGGTCAGCTAGTAGGTATTATAGATAAATTACACACAAACACAGAAAAAATGATTGTGCTCATCACACAAAGATTTGTTCTAGGTGGGAATCGAACCAACTGCCTCAGTCTCAGCAGTCAGGGTCACTAACCACTAGACTAACAGGCCAGTCTAATCGAATAATACGTTTTATTGATATGGTTGCGGTGACCATTAAGTGAATTAAATATTATTCGAAAACATTCATTGGTTTTTTATTAAACTTCACACATATCCGACGACCCTGGTTTATTTATCTCTTTTGGTGACCGTACAAAACTATCAAAGGCAAGCGGCGCGCATACGGGCCAGACAGGCTCGCGGACACAAATCCACATGATAGGAAGGAAGCCCCCTCAGTCACACTATAAATATTCATGTTCTCCTTGGTATAAAAGTAGTTAGTATGTATTATAGCAAATATGTATGTGTAGGTATAATTACTTTATAACCTATTTTTGTACTAGTGTTTCTCTCTTATTTATAATTCATTATTATACATTTTTAATTATTGTTCCTCTCAACCAAAGCACCTGCCATGTAATCTCTTCACCACCCTTGGTTGACTGGTAGAGAATGCCTAAGGCATTAAGTCCGCCTTTGTACCTTTTTTTTGTGTGCGAGAAGTTTAAATAAATAAAACAAAGTCACGGCCCGCATTTGTGCGTTTAGATCTTTTAAACTACATAAAGGGTTTGAATGCGGTTTTCATCAATAGACAGAGTGAATCAAGACCAAGGTTTATATGTATGATTCGCGGGTGAACCCTCTGGTAAAAGCTAGTGAAATAATAAAACAACCCACCATGCAACAGCTTCACTGTAGACAAATCCAGCAGTGGCTCTGCGGACTACCTCAAAGCACAGATCAGCGCCATCCATACTGAAAATATTAAGAAATCCGTTTAGTCTATTTTTGTAATGACATAATGCAAAAATCCCCAAGGTCGTTAAAAAAATAAATGTTAACACATCGCCAACGAAAATCAACAGAAGATAAGACTTTGTCGTATAACATTTTTTTTTTGGCGTTTGGAATACATCGGATATTCTTAGTAGCTTTGGAGTATTCAAAAGAAATTGATACCTAATATATCAATAAGAAGAATAACATTGCATAACAACATCACTCCTGTTTTTTCCCATAAGTCTTAAGTTTGATTCCCAGGTTGGACAACATGTTTTTGGGTTTTTTCTAAAGGGATTTTTTTCAGTAGCAGCCCAGACTATGGATTTATACCTGGATAGTGGCAATAGACTAGCCCCATATTACATTGGACTTAAACATAGCTGGTGAAATGCGATTGGTAGGGCAGAGGTGTACCCAATACATCCAGACACATCTATGCCATACCAATAGGGGAATAAAGTTGTGATGTTAGGAATAACTTATGTGACATTATGTTAAGTATTGAAAAATAAACTTACTATTCAAACACCATATAGAGCATTCCTTCAGAGCTGTATGTCTCCAGCAGTTCCACAATATGAGGATGCTTCAACATGTGGCATATCGTAGCTTCTCGTTTAAGATCTGAAAGCATGCTCCAATCCTTTTATTGATAAACAGTATTGGTATATTATATGTAGAAAATATAATGAAATTGCCTCTAGTTTATCTATCACAATTCACAGATGAAGATACGGACTATTTCTGCCTGAACAATGTGCTTCCTCACACTTTACCGAACTTAGAAATCAACCATGCATGCACGTATCCAGTCTTAACCATACCCATTTTAATCACTAGTCTAATGAAGCGTCAATTCAGTTTTTATTATCATTCTCTAGATAAAAAAAAACCCTGTAATACAACTTTAGTACCTATTATACTTAACTATTATTTACCCACTTCAATATTCTGCTTTTATGTATATGTCTAATACTAGTGTAAACATACAAATATAATTAGAATAGCTGGTTTCTTAATAAAGATTGGCCCTTGGTAGCTCTGGACAGAGAGATGTGGAAAGAGAGTAATGAGGCTTTTACCCAGCAGCGGGATATTAATGGGCAATAATAAAAACACATAATTAAGAATAACTTTACCGTTAGTACTAAGTCCAGGGCTGGAAGTGAAGCGGGCCACATCAACAATCTTCACAGCAAATGTCTGGCCAGTCTGCCGGTGTGCACAGCGGCGGACAAGGCTGAACGGTCCCCTTGAATTAAACAATCGATTCATAAAGAAACAATTCATTAACATGGTAAACTATTTATTTCAAAATTCGTTTTTATATGTTTTCTAGCATCTAGGATTAGTTTTTAGACTTGGTAAGAACTGCAGTGTTATAGGATGAACAAAATAAAGTGGAACTGCAGTCAGGAAAAAAATTAATAATGTGTACAGTTTGTGATGTCATTAAACAGTCTAAATTTTTAAAATGTTTTTATGAGTAAACTGCCTTCTTCACAGTATTTCTGTAAGGAATCTTATTTGGTGTAACAATATTTCAGCTCTCACTATGGCAAAAGAATTTGCATTTTGAGTTCATGCAAACAATTGATCATAAAGTTTCCACAAGAAAATTGACAGGTTTTCCTGCTGAACATTGTAATTTAAATACATAGTCTGTTTATTTTTTTGTCATTCTTGCATTTTCAAATCTTGACCTGTTCTAGAAACAACTGGTTGAATGTTAAACCAGTGTACATCAATATTTAATAGTGAACCACTTACAATTTTGGCAATTAATAATTCAATTTATGTATGCAAAGCAAAATACAATGCTTTTTTTTCTGTGATATTCATGACAACTGTATAAATTTGGACACTAAAATAATATTAGTTGAAGAATTCAATAAACCAGATTGGTATCACTTTCCAGTATTTATCAACATTAATATTCATTAGTTCTGTCATGAATGAGGTATGAATTTAGGCCAATTTACATTCTAATTAGTGGAACAGAATGTGATTACTTAGTAAAAGTGCAATGTAAAAATTAAACGAGGAATCTGTGAAACTGATAAATATTGCAGCTGTGTGTATGTCTCCTATTATTTACAATAAGCTTCCTAATACATGGAAAGAGCTAAGCGTAGTAACATTTAAAAGAAAATTTAAATCTTTTTTAGCTAGTAAAGCATACTTTGATGTTAATGAATTTTTAAATGAATCATGTTTACATTGACAAGGTGTTTTTTTAAAGTAATTGAATGTTAAATATATGTATTGTAATAATGATTTTGATAATGATGTTTCTATTTAATATTTTGGACTTACATTGACATAATTATGCTTATTTTTGACATTGAATATTGAAAAATGTATTGTATATAACTCCTAGTTCTAATTAATTATGTAATTAATCAATTCAAATGAATTAATTTACTTATGTCAGTACCTATTGCCCATGTTCATTAATGTTCCTATAATTTTTATATCCTTTTTTTGTAATAATTTAATTTGCATAATTAATATTTGCACACCATGATAATATGGTAAACATGTTGCACAACTGTTTGTACGTATAACACCATGCATGCATTTTCTGTTAGTAATTGTATGTAAACACGTGTTTGAGCAAATAAAGTTATCTGAATCTGAATCTGTGTATTTTCATCAAATTATGATAAATTGGAAATTGTTTATCAATGTGTAAACAATGTATTTTAGATAAAATAAAACTTGCTAAATCTATATATATAAAAGAAAGTCGTGTTAGTTACTTCACTTATAACTCAAGAACGGCTGAACCGATTTAGCTGAAAATTGGCAGGGAGGTAGTTTAGAGCCAGGAGAAGGACATAGGATACTTTTTATCCCGTTTTTTTTTTTTTTTTTTTTTTCCCCTTTTTACGACCGCGTTCCCGTGAGACGTCACATAAAACGTCAAAGAGAATACAAGTCACTATAAAACGTGGTACTATGACAAAAACGTTGCCTTCGAAGTACCAGGTTATCATAACTTGACAGGAGCTTACCAAACAAAGGAGTGTCAGCTAGAAAACGCTTTATGCCTTCGAAGTACCAGGTCATCATAACTGGGTAGGAGCTAACCTAACATATGAGTGTCAGCTAGAAAACGCTTACCAGATCACCACCGCGTACCAGGTTGTCAAACTTGGTACGTTTATAACAACATTTATTGAATCTGAGGCGATACGAAGTTCGCTGGGTCAACTAATTATCTATACTAATATTATAAAGCTGAAGAGTTTGTTTGTTTGATTGAACGCGCTAATCTCCGAATCGAATCCGGTCCGAATTGAAAAATTCTTTTTGTGTTAGGTAGCCTATTTATCGAGGGAGGCTATAGGCTATATAACATCACGCTACACCTCAGAGGAGCGGAACAGTAATGAAAAATGTTGCAAAAACGGGGAAAATTTATTCCTTCTGAGAGTTTCCGTTGCGTGCGCTGCGTAAACGGTTAAAGTAACGCAAAAATCATGTATGACGGGATTGTTATTTTTAAAAAGTTCAAAAAAAAAGTCCCAAGAGCATATGTCTATCTTTTAAGGTTGACTCACTATAACTCAAGGAGCGAAAATGGACGAAAACTAGCAGGCAAATCGATGCGACGGGAAGGGTAAGGGGAGCAAAAATTTGACGCGGACGAAGTCGCGGGCAGAAGCTAGTACAATATAAAACTAAGCAGGAATATATTTAAGTGTAATCACATTAGTAATGGAGCTCTATTCAAAAAACCATTCACATATAATAAATTATTGAGATTATTGTAAAATACTTTATTGCCTCTCATGTCATTTAAATAGAAAAAAAAAGATGCTTTGGAATGATAAATGGCATTGGACAATTGGTCTACATTTAAGTAACTACTTCAACAGTGGATGGGTCAGATAAATTTGATCAGACCAATTTACTGGCCTGTGTGCAGTGCTTCTGAGATTTCAGCTTTTGATTTGCAATAAAATAGTAATTAATGACAGATTATTTACTCTTTAGATAAACAATTCTCATAAAATGATGGCAAACATAGCATTTACATGCAAAAAAAATACAGTAAGAATTAAGTTTTATAGGAATTAATTCCTAAGAATGTTTCTTGATCTAGATCCAACACTAGTGTTTCTGGTTAAATTATTTTCTTAGAATTAAAATGAACTACTAAAGGAGGATTTAATTTCATACGTAAACAAAATTCAACATAATGACTTTTCTTATTTTCATTTAAAATATTACTATATAGGTAACTTCTAACTGGAATGTTTAAACATTTATGTTTATTGATATTATGCATTCTGATGGAAACCAGAAGAAAATTTCAAATGGATTAAAAGTGTAAGTTTGACTTGTTTGAGTTTTACAATATTTGTTTTATGTAGGAAAATTTCCATGCTTCCCAGGTCAAGTACAGCTGAGGGGGAAAATAGACGATTACTGAGCGAGCGCGAATGAACACCGCACGAATTCACGAACACATAAAGTTATATGCAATATTCACTTACTTGCCAATAACCTCGTACAACTCGTACACATCGTCGAAAAGCACTTCATCCTCAGCCATTTTTCACACTAACACAGTTAGCTACGTTTCAGAAAATATGAATAAATATCATTTCAAACACAGCCTTCACCCGCCTGAGCCGTGGTTACGCCCTGACACTGTCGCACGTTTTTAGAAAACACTAAATATTAAATGAACACCCAATGATATTTCAGCAAGAAGTCTTGTACTTGAAACTGTAGCAGGATATTAATATCTGAGCCCAGACATAAAATGTTCATTTTACACCGTAAAATGATCTCATTCGCGAAATTTCCAATAAGACTTGTAAACGACACTATTGAATAACACTACCGTTGTGAAAGATAGTTAATGAAACACAATAGGTGCAGGTCAGTAAATATTAGCAAAAAGTGTAACTATCTTATTAAATCTAATTTATTTCACAAAATATTCTTTTTATTTACTTTTGACATTCTGAGGGTTGCAGATGTTCTAAATGAAGTTAGTCACTATTGGTGAATTGCGGGAGTAAAAATGTTGCCAGTGCAAAAAAAAACATAGTTTTCCATAAAACAGTCGCTGGAGTTAAGCCTGAGTAAATCGTTTTTGATTAAGTAGAAGTGGCAAATTCGAGACGGACAACAGAATTGTGTGAAATAAGTTAAAATAAGATAAGATGTGTTACATATGAGTACGAGATGGTTATGTGTACAGACAGCGCGGCAGCGTCAAAATATCGAGACGAACAGACCGTTCAAAATGATCTAAACAACTAAGAAAACTATTTTTTATCTCAATTGGATAAAGTTTATTCTAAATAACAGTTGTCGTGTACTGACGTCATTCTGAAACATGCCTTGTGTTATTTATTTAATTTTCATATTTATTTAGATCAATTTGAACAGTCTATTGGTCCCGATATCATTGCTGTTGACTGTACATAGATGTATCGTGTGTGTGTATGTCTTGTGACATGCTTTCCCCTAATGTTTCATTTTTTTTTTTGTGTAGGATGGATTCTTGCGTCGTCCTTAACGCAAATAAAAATACTTTCTTTCTTTCTTTTAGACAATCTGTCAATTGTTTAGAATTCGCCGTGTTTATTATGGCATTGGTAGCAGAATCATGAGGTCTATTCTGGCCTAATAGTATGGATAGAGAAAGTGTTTCTAATTTCGCCTATCTTTAAAAATTAATCTGTAACTTGCGCGTAGATTCAATTTAGATTTTCTTTTTAGCATTTTTTTCTTTAGCCGAGGCAGTACTATAGTTTAAGATCCCGCTTGCCCCAAAGTGCGCAAAACCTAAGGTACCAAGTAAAAAATTACAGTTTCTTCGAGACCGATAGGATAGTGGAAGTAGTATGAATGAGGGTGATCATGTGGTCGATCGTCGATTACGTTTCGTTATCAACAAACATTTTTAAATACAAATCAAACTTTATTATTCTTCATTTAATAAAGTGTATAATTGGCTTCATTATTGAGTTCATGGTGGAAGCTATTAAAAAATAAATTTATGTGTAAGACAATGTTTATATTTAAAACTTGTGTCGACTAACTAACTTGATCAGATTAATTTTAATTTTTCAATCTAGGTGCCAGAAACAACATAATGATCTTTGCGCTTTTTGTTGATTTGCCTAGTATATAGTGTTTAGCGAAATAAATAAAGGAAAATAGCTTTATTTGTCACAGAAACACGACATACATGAATAAAAAAACAGTGAATAAACACATCACCTTACGTTGCGCCTTGTACTAAGGACATATCAAGCTATAAATTTCCAGTTTTAGCTGACCCCATATTGTGATTTAGTGTTTATAGACTTTTAAAACCGTGAAAAGTCAGATTATAGTAGAAATATATAGCTTAATACGTCGCCGTGCGTACAATCCAAACGCATAATAAAAAACGTATCGGAGGTAATAATTTTATTACTTAGGTACATAATGTCTTTAATAAATAAAATATCATAGTCTTGCATTTGATCATCCTTGTCACTCATAATAATATTTTTAACTTTCTTTCCGAAAAATACTGAACGTCTCTTTTACATAGGAAGGTACTACTAACAAATATTTTTTTGCTTACAATATTAAACACAACGAACTTCAGAATGTCCGCGTAATAAAACGAACTAACTAACACATGTTTTGAAAAATATTCCCACGAGATAACTTAATACTAATGTGATGTTTTTTTTTAATTATAGATCTAACACAAACATACATTTTCAGTCAGTACTTCTAATTGCATAAATGTTTTAATCAGGCGTCACAGTTTATCGTAGTAGTATTAACTTTTCGTTTAAAATATTCACAGCCTGGAACATTTAAAGTAAGTTCTGAATCCGGTGTTTTTACTCGTGGCAATGAATTGACATTCACCTTATAACTGCATTGATAATCCAACTCGTAAAGTTCAAACGTTGTTTGCTGTAAACAGAGAAAGGAATTATTTTTATTAAAAACTCTTCTTTACTAATAACGTTTACGGGTGGCAACACTTAATTTTACCGCACTTTTTACGTGCTCCTAACTTCATACTATTCCCAATTTTAAAATAATGCTACCAAAATTGCGCGTAATTCACAAAATTAATAATGCTTGAATTCATTAATTTTCTGGTTTCATTGACATATTATTACCTCGGTAGTAGCAGTAAGGCCTTCTCTGCGTAGTTTTTTCGGGTTGTTACATTTAGTCGCTTTCCAGTGGACGTAGTATCTGCAAAATAATACATCAGAGATGAGAAAGTAATGTTTTTGCTTGGGTTTACCTATTATTCTATTTTAAATACTGATTCGGGACCTGCACGTATGTTAGGTATATATTATTAGTTAGGTCATTATTTGGTAAAGGATATGGGATTTTTTTTTAGAAATTACGTACATGTGAAACGGACCTGTATCAATCAATACTAAACTATCTAAACTCCAGATAAAATCTCCTTAAATATATACCTCGATATCAGTAAGTACGCAATTACTTATACTGAAGGAAAATAATATTTAGATCGCAATAAAAAATACCTTCCGGGTTGCTCGTAAACGTTAGGAAGAGGCTGCCATGCGATTCTGGCTTTTAATTTGTGGTTGTACCATACAATTTTGTGTAAGCTGAGACCTTTTATCTTTTTATTTTCACGCCTTTGTAGCGGCTCTGGTGCGGGCTCTGAAATGTATTGAAAAGTTTGGTATAAGTAAATATACATCATTTTAGCGGAAAGACGTCCACTGTTGGGCTTAGGCCTCCCCCAATTTGGCGGTGTTTGCCATAATTGCTACACTTGGCAGGCGAGGTGGTGATCGCAGTATGGTGGTAAAATGCATAGAGAACGCTGCTGCCCATTCTCTAGTCTTACGATATAACACTCACGGGAAGGGATAGTGCTATTCATTACGTCCAGCACCTTAAAAGGTACCAGATGGGTATAAGTAATAATGTGCATATACTAATGAAATATTAAAAAAATAATTAAATCACATTACCTACTGGTCATCAAAAATAAATATAATATAACATAATAATATATTCCACAACTATCACACATCGCCAATCTAGTCCCAAGCTAAGCAGAGCTTGTGTTATGGGTACTAGACAACTGATAAACATACTTATATATTTCTAAATACATACATATTATAGATAAATTACACCTAGACACAGAACAAATGATCGTGCTTATCACACAAACATTTGTCCTGGGTGGGAATCGAACCCACGACCACTGGCATAGCAGTCAGGGTCACTAACAACTAGACCAACAGGCCAAATAAAAACAAACAGAACACAACAAGTATATTTATCTAAGGCATTGGAACAACAACATCCCTGCCACATCCATGCCGGATATCAGGCAGTCCAACCTGTGGGCAGTAATTTTAAACATTCCGATCCAGCCCGTCCTTTGCTGCCTTCTACCAGCGATGGTCTAAGCCGAGCTCCGTACCCCACAGGGGGTGCCCTTAGCGAGTAGTCGCTCTAGTTTAAAGTTTTTAAGCCCTGGCTGGAGATCTGAATTCGTTAAGGTAGCCACAGGCAAGTCCGGTTAAGCAGGCGACAACCTCATAGGTTGAACTGGGAGATGTTATTCCAAAAAAAAAAACCGGCCAAGTGCGAGTCGGACTCGCGCACCGAGGGTTCCGTACAAACCTGTAGGTATCCTCGGTTTATGCATAAGGTTTATGTTTATGAAATTAAATGTTTTTTTTTTAATTTTTATATTTAAGTTGATTGAATGAAAGGTAAATTGCGGTTCGCGATTTATGATGTAAGTAAAAAAAAACTACTTACTCGATCTCGTTCAAACCAATTTTCGGTGCTAGTTTACATGGTAATGTACATCTTATATTTTTTTTTAGTTTTATCATTCTCATAATTTAGAAGTTACGGGGGGGGACACATTTTACCACTTTGGAAGTGTCTCTCGCACAAACTATTCAGTTTAGAAAAAAAATGATGTTAGTAACCTCAATACCATTTTTGAAGACCTATTCATAGATATCCCACACGTATGGGTTCGATGAAAAAAAAAAAATTGAGTTTCAGTTCTATGTATGGGAAACCCCAAAATTTATTGTTTTTTTTCTATTTTAGTGTAAAAATCTTAATGCGGTTCACAGAATACATCTACTTACCAAGTTTCAACAGCCTAGCTCTTATAGTTTCGGAAAAAAGAGGCTGTGACATACGGACGGACAGACAGACAGACAGACATGACAAATCTATAAGGGTTCCATTTTTTGCCATTTGGCAACGGAACCCTAAAAACAACGTGTTTTAGCTCGTCCGAAAAAGTTAATTAACCAATCGGGAGTAGGGTTTATTCCTAAGCATTGTACTACTAAGTACGGGCCCGTACCTACGTTCTCCAGTAGGTCCCCAAATTTTAGCTACTAACTTATCACTGTACTTGTACATATGTCTGACGTTGAAAATGTGTACAGTAGCTACGTTCTCCGCTCTAAACCTCCTCAATTTGTAATTCGGCGGCGGAATGACTAGCTAAATTATTTAGATGGCGCGCCGCTACAACACTTCGTTACCTACTATATGTCTATTGGAGCTTGGAATTAGGTCGCTGCTGCCACGTTACACGAATCAGGTTGAATTTCTAAGTCTAGCCAATTTTCCTGGATATACTTACGGTTCACCAAAATAGATAAGTAGGTAACTAATCAGGGTGAGATAAGAGCAGACAGAAACCGGTAAAATGTTTTGGAATTCAATTTGTTATATAAACTGTTTATTTTTACATAACATCACGCCTTGTTTCCCCGAAGGGTTGGGCAGAGGTGTACCTATAGTACACCCGCATTTCGCCTGTTATGTTTAAGTCCCATGTAATAGAGGGCGAGCCTATTGCCATCAATCGGGCACAAATCCAGACTCCGGGCTGCTACTGAGAAATTCCAGATGGAAAAACCCAATAACACTTTGCCCGACCTGGGAATCGAACCCAGGACCTCAAGCTCAGCAGTAGCGGTTCCTACCACTAGACCAACAAGGCAGGCTGTTTATTTTTCTATTGTTTAAATTAAATTTCATTCCAAAACATCCATCAATTTCTTGCTAAACTTCAACTATATCCGACGACCCCGGTTACTAATCTATTTTGGGGACTGTTCCTATCACATTTTCAATAGGTTTTTAGGCAATTCATCATCATCATCAGCAGCCTATACTGTTCCCACTGCTGGGACACAGACCTCCTCTCGGTGAGGAACCACGTAGGCCCTGTGGGGGTTGGTAGATAGCATTGATTGATTTATTTAATAATAGCGGGAACTCGATAGGCGCGGACGGTCTAATTTTCGAGTGACAATAAGAAGAATGAGATTACAGACAGAACGACCTTCTTAGAGGTATGTTTCTATAGAACTGCTCGTTATTAAAATAGCCTCTCATTTTGATTTGCGTGAGTAATTCGTCAGGGGTTTAAGTGTGTTTAATCCTTCAAGTGATTTTCCCGTACCTATCTAGTTATCTCCTCAGAGGGATGGCTGATTAATAAATTTTCTCCTCCTTTGATTTGCTTGAAAACTCGTCAGGGGTTCAAACCTTTCAATATTTTCCGTTTTGTTTTTCCCGTACTTTTTAATGATCTACCAGGACGTTTTTTTAACATTTTGGCCGTACCGGTGAGGATAAGATATTTTTTGTTTACCCGTTCTTGCTGTACTTGTGGTGTTATAAAAAATGGACGCCTTATCACTGCGCAGCTTGCCCAGACCAAATTGACTGATCGTTTGCACTTGCAAGAAATACATAGAGTTAGGCTGTAGGTCCTTTATTTCAATGAAGTTTTGATCCTGTAAAAATAAAAAGATATGGAAAAATATTAATCAATGCCTTCGGTTAGATCTAGCATCGGTTCAGTGAAAGTAAGTTTAAGTAGAGCTTATTAGATGAAGAAGAAAGTTAAGCACTAAAATTCGGTATCTTACCTTAGGCACCGTTTGATGGTTGACAAGCAAAGAATCCAGTTCTCCTCCTAAGCCTTTGACTCGCCTACTCCAGAAAACCTTGTACCTCATCACTGGCAAGTCTGAATGCGGCTCCTTCCATTCTAGTCTCACGGTTACAGTGCCTGAAACAATCGAAGATCTATTGTATTCCAAAGAAACACATGAAGCAGATTATTAACATCACAGAATCCAATGATAGAATAAGATTACGAAAAAGCTTTTTAACAAAAAAATCAATTGCTTTTATTTTATAATTTTTTGTGGCTGTAATGTTCTAATAATACTTGACAAGGTATACTCTATCCAATAAAAAAAGAATTGTCAAAATCGGACTATGCAGTATAAAGTTATGCGTGGCTATACATTACAATCAGTGAGTGAACAATCAATCATCCCTATTTTCCGACCCTTAGGGTGCGATTTTGTTTTCCAAATTGATATGGGACCACCTTCGGAGTATATTTCCAAGAAAAAAAGAATTATCACAATGGGACTACTATATAAAAAGGTACGCGTGGTCATACATAAAAAAAAAACAAAAAAAAAATATACGCGTCAAATTGAGAAACTCCTCCGTTTTTTTCGTCGGTTAAAAAGATACGAAAGATCTTGGTGTAAAGGCACGCGATGCAACGTTCTTGCCTGTGGCATAGAAGCAACCACTGATTTACATCCGAACACTGTATAGACGGTGCAGCAGTGATTATTGCTGTAACTTTTTGGATATAACATCGATCCGTGTAAATCAGGCTTCAGTGCCCTAATTGAATAACGCACTATAATTCACAATCTGAGTCATTTTGAAGGATAGCAATATCCTTCAAAATGTTACATTACTTCATAATAATTATCTGCCTAGCCTTTTTCCAACTTGGTAAGGGTCGGCTTCCAGTCTATCCGGATGCAGCTGAACACCAGTATTTTAAATGGAGCGACTGGCTATTTGTCCACGACCCAGTAACTGGGTAATAAGGATACATATACCCCTTCATAAGGCTGGTTGTCAGATTTTCGGTCTTCTGGCGACCCGTAACAAATGTCGAAGATCCACGAATGACAGTCGGGACCAATCACTTATCGCGCCTTCCAAGGCATGAAAGGGTCATGGTATGTAAAGATTGTCACCCATCCACCAGCGTTCTGTGAAGCAGTAATGCTCGCGAAGGAGGAGGCGGGGCGGGTGAGGGAGTAGCAGTCTCTGCGCCCTCACGTCCCTAGCCGCCGCAGGAGGAGACGCCCCGGGCGTCGGGAGTCCATAGCGGACTCCCGGCCACCGTAGGTGCGAGCTTGCGGGTGGCGAGCAATGGGTAGCTCGCCGCCCGGTAAGGACCAAGCTCGGGTCGACGGCGCGTAGTGTTCCACGCGCGCCTCAAAGAGATGTCAGCAGCAGTGTAGGGGTCTACTAGGACCGATGCCTGCCGGGGTTGCGTGATTGTTCGAAAGAGATACCGTGACCCTGGCACATGGGCACCTGATGGGACACGGGTGGGTTTTAGTCAGTAAAAGTCTGACACGCCCTCCCGCTCTACCCAGAGCGGGAAAAGTCATTTGATGATTTCCCATCCTGAAAAAAAAAAAAAAAACCCATCCACCAGCGTAGCTTAACCTGATCGACCGACCCATGGTTATTACTACCATTGCTTCATATGTTCCAATAATTTCTCTATTAAACAACATAAATAACGGAATGAATGTTGTTGAACTCTCAAAATGAAAGTCTGAACTGTTAGGGTGTTTCTCAACTACCCTGCAGATCAGAAAAACCTCGACCGGTGCTTATGTCAAACATTTGACGTAAGCACCGGTCGAGTTCGGAGACCATATTTAGGATCAATCGTCGTGTGCATTGTTCCGGTCTGATAAATATCCATTCTTGCGAAAGGAGTCCTTAATATAAAATGTCAGTAGTCTGGGGTCACTTCAGTATAACAAAATATATAGGTAGATACATATTACTGTAATTCTGTAGGTAGGATTTTAAATTTTAAGATACGATACCAAATCTCACTACCCAAATCCTTATTTATACAGGGTCTACACAGTGCGTCTTTAGTTTCCGTTCATCTCTATCTATTTACCGTTATCTCGGTCGCACAGAATATATAATAGTACCTACTAAGGTTCCGTAGGTAGTGTGGACTTCCTTCCTTAGCATTTCCACACAATCCATCCATTTTATCTATCTAGGGCTGCCTCTTTTGTTCCACATGAAATATAAACTAGCGATGTGTACTTAATGTATACTTTACCTAGTACGTGCTACTAAATTCTAACCAAAGCGTTTATTTCAATACGTACAGGCCCATTTGAATTGTCAATCGGTCTGTTAGTCAGAAAATTAAAACTATAGCTATGTTGCCCACTCCAAAACGTAGATATCTATGGAGAACAGCGTGCAAGAAACTCCAAAGACTCTTTTAAATTAAGATTTTACAAAATCTTGGGTGCATTAATATTCTTGTTGCTTATCTATACTAATACTAGCTTTTGCCAGCAGCTTCGCCCGCGTGGATGTCGGAAATTATCCCGCGGGAACATACTACCGGGATAAAAAGTAGCATATGTCCTTTCTCAGGGTCTAAACTATCTGTGTACCAAATTTCATTTAAATCGGTTCAGTAGTTTTAGCAGGAAAGCGAGACAGACAGACAGACAGACAGACAGACAGACCGACAGACAGACAGAGTTACTTTTGCATTTATAATATTAGTATGGATAGTATGGAAGTATGGATAGTATGGATAAGTTTAGAAGTTTAGAAGTTTAGATTTAGATTATAAAGCTGAAAAATTTGTTTGTTTGTTTGGTTGAACGCGGGCATCTCAGGAACTACTGGTCCGAATTGAAAAATTCATTTTGTGTTAGGTAAACTATTTATTGAGAAAGGCTATATAAAATCACGCTACGGTCAAAAAAAGCGGAGCAGCAACGAAAAATGGACGAACTAGCAGGCAATTCCATGCGATGGGAAGGGTTAGGGGAGCAAAAATTTGACGCGGACGAAGTCGCGGGCAGAAGGTAGAACATTATAAGTGAATAATGTTGAAAAATTATGAAGAAATAATGCCAAATGTGAGATTAAAATCAGTCCTGGCGGTTACTAGATGACCAGTTTCAACCGACGTCGCCCTTTCACAAATATCGTCATATTTGGATGTCATACATGGATCAACACCATCCAGCTCTACCACTAAAAACTTCGTAACTAATTATGACTTATTACCCATATATGCCCAGAGCCTGGAATATGGCAGTTGACGGTGCATCGGACAGCATGTTAAACCGTTGGTTCTGCGCCTAAACTCTTTTCGGAAATGTCGGATTGCGTGCCGTCCTATTAGACTATAACAGTGAGGAAAGAGAGACTGCACCTGTGTGCGCATACATTTGTGCATTATAAGAAATCCGATGCTAAAGGCTTCTTTGAAATTGGCCGCCACACCCGAAATACGGTCTTGAAGACTGTATCTATATTATGTTTATACCTGTACACTATAAATTCTGATTGATTTCATAATGTTTTATGGTGAGAGTAGGTTAACTTACCATTACTTTCCTTTACAGGACGAACTTTAAGTTTCTTCGGCGATGGTGGGGGACGAGGTCCTCGACGGGGTGTGAAAGCAGGACTAGGTGCTGAAAACCCTCGCGTACCGGATGAACTGACGGCAGCTACCCGGAACCGGTACCACCGACCCGGTTTCAGAGCGTTGCGAAGAGATACCTTGGTTCTGTAAATTGAAATGTAAATTGAAATTTTTGTTCTTTTTCTTAGTTGCTGAGTTTTATGTAGGTATTGGTCAGATTGTTATAGTCGTAAAAATTTACTTATGTTTTGATGAAGTCCAATGTTTAAAGTAAGTTGGAATTAAGTTATTACAATACGAAAACCTACTAATATTTCTAATAAGTAGTTAAGCTCTAATAAGTAGTTAGTATAGCCTCCATTGTCCAATAATTATTAAAATACTAATCAATAGAATGTGGTTACAATGAATGTCATCATAACATTAGAAAGACAAAGCCTTCTTTGTAAATTAGAAAGCCATGGAAAATGTTTTCCATTATTGTATTGTTTGAAACGGTTCCTTGTTGAGTAATTAACAATTTTCACTAGTTTTTGTCTTGTCGGTACTAAAAGTGTTCACAAAGAGAGAGGGAACATTTATTACTGTCCTCTCGTGAGAACCAAGTAAATGGCCGTAAGTCATTGTAAAATTATAGACATATTCACTCCTGAGTGGCTATAATTTTGTTGATGAGGTAAAGATGGTAAATAGCTCTAGTTAGCGCACTTTGGACGATAATGATAGCTGTTGTAATCAGCATAAGTACTTATTTGCCATTAAATTGGTACTTTCTGATGAGTGGGTTGTGAAGGTAAAGATTGCAAGTGCTTTAGTGAAAATATTGATATTCTGTCGTATGTGTGGGGTAATTGCGAAGAATAGCTTTCATTTTTACTGTTCAATAAAATTCATTGCGTTATTTACGTTGTTGAGTGGACAAATTCGAATATACGAAGCAATTGATATTGCATATTTTCCCCAGCAATTTTTTTATATTTTTGTTGTGTTCAGTTTGTTTTTGCGTCTTATTTACCGCAAATATACGTATTTTCTTTCTTTCTTTCTTTATTTGCATTACGTATTTTCTTTCTTTTCTTTCTTTTTTTTCTTTTGCATTATCTTTCAAAATTATTCTGATTGTGATTGATAGTGTGTAAAACCTATGCCATTATGGTACCCTTAACAGGACAAAAACATAAGCAGTGGTGGCTCAGTGGTAACGGCCGCGACTTACAAATTACCTATAATTACCTTAGTTGCCCAGAGCCCGGAGTATGGAAGTTGACAGTGTAATCCCATTGCATCGGAAAGTTTGTTATACCGTTAGTTCACACTCAGACAGGCGCTTTGTGAAATACGTACATATATTTCGTCACCACCGCTCTCAAAACGGTGAAAGAAAACATCCCGTGGAAACGTGTCTAACAACCAAATATTCGAAGACATGTGGTGTCCGACAATCCGCTTTGGGCCCGCGTGGTGGATTACGGCACACTCCCTCTCACAGAGGGGAGGCCTGTGTCCCAGCAGTGGGAACATAGGCTGATTACGTAACAGTGGGAGCTAATATCAAAATCGATTACTAAGCCAATAATTCGTATGATGACTTATTTTCCATCCATCACTCTTGGTCGGGTTTATATTTTTTTCAGTCACACGGAAATGGAATCCAGTGTCGTAAATATTTATGTGTACAAATTTACACCTAGCCACGGTTGAACGAAGGTAGTAATTGGGACAACATATAAAAACTTCTGTGCGTAACATTTTTATAGCAGAAATGGTTTTATTTATTGAACTGTTATACTTTAATAATATCGTTACGTGACTGTAAGATATTCGTACATATTGTGACTTGGTGCGATAAACTAGATTTTGTAAGTTATGCATAACAACAGTCGATTACTTTCTACTTCTAGCGTTACGTGATAATAATGAAATGGATGTAATTCAATCGTAACACGAGTTCTTCCTTCAAACATTATAACTATAAGATGTTATAGTTGTCAAAATATCAAGAATATTTTGTAGAAACATTGAAGTAATCTACAACATTCTCTATTAAAATAGAGAATGTTGTAGATTACTTCAATGTTTTTGCAAAATATTCACTAGTTTTTGTCTTGTCGATACTAAAAGTGTTCACAAAGAGAGAGGGAACATTTATTACTGTCCTCTCGTGAGAACCAAGTAAATGGCCGTAAGTCGTTTTAAAATTATAGACATTTTCACTCCTGAGTGGCTATAATTTTGTTGATGAGGTAAAGGTGGTAAATAGCTCTAGTTATCGCACTTCGCACGATAATGATAGCTATTGTAATTAGCATAAGCACTTATTTGCCATTAAATTGGTACCTTCTGATGAGAGGGTTGTGAAGGTAAAGGTTGCAAGTGCTTTAGTGAAAATATTGATATTCTGTCGTATGTGTAGGGTAATTGCGAAGAATAGCTTTCATTTTTACAATTCAAAAACATTCATTGCTTTATTTACGTAGTTGAGTGGACAAATTTTTGACAAATATTTTGTAGAAACATTGAAGTAATTTACAACATTCTCTATTTTACCTGCAGATTTACACACAACCTGTACGACTGGATTTGACAACATTATTATTATTATTATTTAACCATTTATGTACACACATATATAAACAGACAAGAAGAAAAGAACAGAAAAAATTGTACAAAGGTGATGCTTATTTCTAAAGAAATCTCTTCCAGCACACCTGCGAAAGGAGAAAAGATACAGAGATGTAGACAGTGTGTGTAACAGTATGAGAAAATAGAATACATATAATTAAAAAAAAAATATTAACTTAATACAATTAATCAAATAATATAAGTATATAAACATACAAACAAACATAAATACATAGATACATACATACATAGAACATTAACAGTGGTGATAAATTTTCTAGTCAATTCTGCGACTGTTTGTAGGTAGCTATATAAGGATGTATCTGGAATGCATCCCTCAAAGAAGACTGACAATAGACTGTATATCGTAACAGAGTATTTGAATTTATTGCCAGAAACTACTATATCGTTAGTGTAAAAGTAGGAAAAGAGATAATATCTTCTTCTGTAGGTACTTACTTATTCGTTCTCAATAATAAATTCCAGTCTCCAAGTCGCATTTCCTCATACTTCGGTCCCAGATGGTGTTGCTCCTCTAACACGTAGAAGACTGGACCAGGAACCGCTCTTGCAGCGTCTCCCACGCCATCAGACCATCTGATCACCACTGATCGTTTCCTCTCTTTTGGTTCTTCAATCGTCGGTAGGGCGGGGAGACCTGGGAAATAAAAGACAGGATTGAAAGATATTTTGGGAATCTTTCAATGAATTAATGCTAGGACTCTTAATTTGTCCGTGTGGTGCCGGACGTAGAGAATAGCACCATCCCATTTCTTCTCGTGGATGTCGTAAAAAGCGACTAAGGGACTTACTAGAGAATGGGCAGCAGCGTTCTCTATGCATTTTACCACCATACCACGCTCGTCAATCCATCTGCCAAGCATGTCGATTATAGCAAAGCCACCAAATAGGGGAGGTCTAAATTCAGCAATGGACGTCGTATGGCTGAAATTATGAGGACTCTTATTAGAAACCAACTACTAACAGCCTCATCAATAATCGTTTCTATCTTTACCTGCGTTTAATTTAATTTATAGCGTTTAATTTCTAAGAGAATTGTATCGATCCTGTAAACATAAAGCCTTTTCATTGCCATGTTTTCCATCAACATTTTAATATCAGTCCATTTTGTAATGTCTCTTGATCAACACACATAATTTTTCTATTATAAACGACATAACTCAAAGAAAGCATACAAGAATGATCTAATTTATGAATCTTTGTTATGATTTTCTATGAGTGTTTCCATTTTTAACTGACATAAAAAAGGAGGAGGTTTCCAATTCGCTTGTTTCATTTTTTTTGGATATATGTTCCGCATTATCTTCGGCAACTGTAGGTACCTTAGATGATCGTCGATTTAGGAAAACAAAATGGGTAGGGTAGTCCCGGCCTCAGGGGTGGTACCATTTTTTCTTATTATCATTGCTTTGTGTAGTGTTTGCGTTAGCTTCGATCATACCTAATTAATGTACTTTTTGTATCTTCATAATTTTCTAATACTTCCTGTTACCATTGTGTAGATAGCAAGAATTGGTAGGTATGAGAAATGATATGAAACATATAAACGTAGACTCCCGTTTTTTTTAATGGTACCGCCATTAAAAAAACGGGAGTCTAAGTTTATATGTTTACTTCCGAAATTAAAGTTACTTTTCACTTCGTTGTGTATTGTTTGAAAGACAGTTGCATTTTTTTTTTTTTTTTTTTTTGTTAAAACGTTTCTTTGTATCTCTCACTCTAAATCAAACAAACAAACATTGAACACCTACAATGTTTGGAATAACGCGTTCAATGTTTAGAATGATGTATTTTGTGTGTTTTCGTGTGGTGCCGGACGTAAAGAATAACACCACCCCATTTCTTCCCGTGGGTATCGTAAAAGGCGACTAAGGGACTTAGTAGAGAACGGGCAGCAGCGTTCTCTATGCATTTTATCACCATACTGCGATCGCCAACCCGCCTGCCAAGCGTGGCGATTATGGCAAAGCCCTCCAAATTGGGGGAGGCCTAAGTCCAGCAGTGGACGTGTTACGGCTGAAATGATGATGATGATGATGATTGTAACCTATTGACTGAACTCTTACAAACTTAAGTTAAAAATATTGCTTGCTAGCTTTCGAAGATTACATACATAGATAAAATCACGCCTTTTTCCCAGGCAGAAACTACAGAACGCCATTTGCTACGATCCTTAGATAATTACTCCTTTTGGCTCGTTTAAGTTCATACACACGAGCCTTTTACCAGTACTACGCACCTGAAGATTACGAACAGGATATTTTAAAAATTAAAACTTAAAGCACTTAGTGCTACGGCGTGTAGTGTTCCACGCGCGCCTCAAAGAGATGTCAGCAGCAGTGTAGGAGTCTACTAGGACCGATGCCTGCCGGGGTCGCGTGATTGTTCGAAAGAGATACCGTGACCCTGGCACATGGGCAACTGATGGAACACGGGTGGGTTTTAGTCAGTAAAAGTCTGACACGCCCTCCCGCTCCGCCCAGAGCGGGAGAAGTCATTTGATGACTTCCCATCCAGAAAAAAAAAAGCACTTAGTGCTAGAGTGATTCAGGCCTTTAGTTTATTTTGTTGACATTGAATGAATCTGTTTACTGTTGTTACTGTTTTGCATTATTGAAGAATTGTTATCTCAAAACAAGTCGTCATTTAGACGTTGACGATCATCGAGACGTTTGTCATGGTTGCTCATACAGGATATTTTTTTATCCAGTGGGCAAACTGTATTTAATTTTTTTAACTGTTATTTAATTCAGCATATCATTCTAGACCCCCCAGCGTAGAAAAATTTTCGTCAGTTATACAAAGAAAATCAGCTGTTTCATAGAAAAATGCAATACCTACGGGGTCAAAATGTATGGAACAGCTGATTTTTTTTCTGTAAAACCGACGAAAATTTTCTACGCTGGGTGGTCTAGAATAATATGCTGAATTCATGGTTACAGTTTGCGCACTGGATAAAAAATTATCCTGTATAAGACCTTAGATCGAAGTAAGATGCATAATAAATAATATTATTCACATGAATATAATACTGACACACTGTCTACAAAATTTGATATTTTCTTAAATAATTCAGTTCATTCCGGCCCGTCCCTTCCTATCTTCTTCCAGCGACGCTCTAAGCCGAGGTCCGTACCCCACAAGTACTGCCCTTTATAGCGTGTAGTCGCTTTAGTTTTAGGAATTTAAGCCCTAACTAGGCTGTAGAAATATCTTATCTAAAAATCCCACCTTATCCAAATTATCAGTTCAAACATAGATCTTCATATAAGAAAACTAGCTTTTGTAAAGTTAGTTTGCGTGTATAAATTAAAGATGACAAGTGGTCTATGTACTTCTCTAGGTAAATTTCATGACGATCGATTCAGTGGTTTAAGCGCGGAAAGAAAACAGATGGACTGAATTAATTCCGGACTTATATAGACATACATCATAAATTCACGCCTTTTTCCACCTGCTACGATTCTTTCACACTTCTTTTACCTCGTTCATTAATCAAGTCATAGACGAACGCCCCGGTTGAGAGTACGCACCTGACCTTTCTGAAGAACAGGACCAATAAGGTCACAATGTCTTCTTAGGGTGTCCCCTCCGCATTTATAACATTAGTATATATGGATAGTTCAGTTACAATTACCTGATACAGTCAAAAGATCGACCGGCTCGCTGCACGTCGAGCCACAAGCGTGTCGGCAGCAACGTTGCGTGCCGTCACATTGCCAATCCGAGTTGCATGCCTCCACACACGCCGCTTCCCACTTCGGCGTATCTGATATAGGACACGTCCCCGGTTTCTTCTCGTTTGTACGACATTGTGATTTGCACTGTGAATAAGATTTTTCATATGAGAATGAAGGAGTTATTCTTATATGACGTATAAAATCGTTTTATTTGTCTGGTGATCAGGAGAAAACTCGTCCGGGGGACATGAAGACCAATATGATAAACGATGAACAGATTTTTTGATAGATGATACGGTTTCGATGTTTGAGAGGGTGCTTGATAGAGATGTAATAGGCAAATACGCTTGAATATTCCTACGCTGTTCCGTCTGGTGCCGGGCGTAAAGAGTAGCACCATTCCATTTCTTCCGTATCGTAAAGGCGACTAACGGACTCACTAGAGAATGGACAGCAGCGTTCACTATGCATTTTACCACCACACTGCGACCGCCTGCCAAGCGTGGCGATTATGGCAATCCCTTGTTTTGGGGAGGCTTATGTCCAGCAGTCAATTAAACGGTCATCATTTTAGCCAAAAGACGTCCCTTTTGGCTGAAATGATGATCTTTGTACAAACTGAAATTAAAGCTAACGGATGTTGAACAACATTTTACAGAACCGTAGACGGTTTCGTAATTAATATTAGAAAAAATACAGTAAAGTATTTTTAGACCAGACAGTATTGTTTGATCAGAAGGAAGACATTGGTTCAGTTTTTTCTGCCCTGTCTGGGAGAATTGTAATACTCGTAGCGCAGACAGGTCACGACGTATTGTGAATAGGGGCATTCATTTAGTAAAGTTCTGTTACTTCAGACTCATTAGTAGCTTCAGGTAATTAGCGAGTACACCATAGTTACAAAAGAACAATTCCTTTGAAGTACTGTGATTCATAGCTTGGATGTTAATTTCTATCTTAGTTATGATTTTTTCTTCACTCTAATAAGGGCGAAAATCATCTGTCAATCCTAACGCGTAGGTAATCAAAACGGAAAGTTCTGGAGTGCTTTCTAAAATAGAATAATTTATTATCTTCAGTCAGACAGAGGAAGTCATCAGCAAAACCATGCCTGAGTAATGAGTTCGGCTTTCGTTTTGAAGCTTTAATGTTACGTTGGAAGCTCATCTCAGTTATGTTCTCAGGAATTGTCTTAATTTTTGATGAAGCTGATGAATTCTCAAAGTATCCGTTTTTCATTTTACGTCAAATCGTAAACATACAAGTAGAATTAAATTATAAATAGCCTCGGGTCAAGTGCTGTTGACATACGAAAAAATCTAGCTCAGGATTCAAGCTCGTTAATTCCCGACTTACGATGCGATCAAAATGCGATTGTCTTCTGTTACTACATCTTGTCGCACGCAATTTTTTTCCCTGACACAAGCCCGTATAATTCCTTTTTGCGTTTCACAAATTAGCACAATGTGCCCTTTTCAGGCCAGAGCCTGTTGTGCTCTGGTTGTATAACTAAGTCCAGAGCCGCAGAATTATTTTGCTAACTACATTCGCTGCAATCTTGATTGTATTTCGTTTTACATTCGTTTACTTTTTTGTATCGTGTTTATGTCTGTTCTGCGAACTTGTTAAATCGTGATCGCTATGACAGCTATCTTGGCAAACCTTTTTTTTTATTCGTTTGTAACGTAAACTATTATCAGCTCAACGTGTAGTGTAGTTTTTGTTGTATCTTAAATACTAATGCAATCGTGGGTGTTAAGATTTCTTTCATCAGTTAGGCACATTGAACTCCGGTGTTAGTGTACCTATGACATTATAAGTGTTTACTTAGTACTTTCGACGCTAACTGGGTTTTCCCTACCTTGTAAGCCAGTGTACTGATTGTTTATTACCGATTTCCTTATTGGCGTTATGAGCTTGATCTAGATACGTGCAAATTGCATTTACTGCTAATTAGTAAGTACTTAATTGATTGAATTGCGTATGAGTACTATTTCATGCAATAAAAATAGGTACCTACTTAGCTACCTTCTTGGTGGGTACTCACATGCTACTTTGATTGATTAATTACTATTCAAGGATAGTATCTTTTGCATTTGAAGGTTCTGTTTTTTTTTCTACAACTCTCGCATTAAAAATAAAATGAAAGGGTAAAGAAAAGTTTCTTATGTATGTTTAACCCAGTTATTATAAGACTTGCTAGATATCCGCGTAATACCTACTTAGACACTAAGTATCTTCCAATCCTCATCAGCCTTGTTTAGTTCCTCAATATGTTCACAGTATACTTCCAGAACAACGTATAAGGTTCTGCTTAGCTTCAGTATTAATAAATATGGTATAACATAATCAGTCTATAACGTTCTCACTGCTGGAGCACAGGCTTCCTCTCTCAGAGTGAGTGGAGCACACATAATCTACCAAGCAAGCCTGGTGGGGTTTGGTGGATGTCACATGTCTTCGATATTGTAGTTCTGGGACAAGACTGTTTCTAAACAATGTTTTTATTCACCGTTTTGAGAGCAGTGGTGATGAAATAATTTACAAAAAATTCAGTGAAGAATTGCTAAATTGAAGTGGCAGTACGCAGGGCACATTGCTCGCAGAACAGATGGCCGATGGGGCCGAAAGGTTCTGGAGTGGCGACCGCGCGTAGAGTTGGAAGGCCTTCAACAAGGTGGACTGATGACCTTGCGAAATCCGCTGGATGCGGAAGCACAAAACCGGTCGAATTGGCGGAGCAGTGGACGTCCTTCAGCTGAAATTATAATGATGATGATGAAAGTGTTTTTCTGGGTTCGAACTCGTAAGTCGTGGCCGTTACCACCGAGTCACCAGTCACCACTGCTCGTCTTTCTGTAACAGTTAACAAAAGGGTGACACTTACCATAGGTCTAGCCTCCTTACTTAAATCAATACACTTCAGGTCACATCTGATCTTGTACAATGTGTTCGACTGCATTTTGGAATATCTCCGTGTCCTCGACAGGACCATGGGCATCAGCGACACCGCCATCAACACCACTAACACTTTTGTATACATCTTTATTGTCTTGTTTTTATCACTATTTGTCATATACTCTTGTTTATGCGTTTAACATCTGAAAATTATGTTTGTGTTTTTTATTGTTTTTGGCCTGTATTTTGTCCTTTCTACTGCAGGGCAAAGGCTATCTCTCTGCTATCCTTCCATTTCTTAGTCAAATTTTATTATTGCTTACTCCAAAATCAATCTTAGATTTATGTCAAACATTTGCTTTGTTAAATCGATTTGTGTCGTTAGTTGTATTTTCGGCTACCAAATAGAATTGATGAATGAAGTTAAGTTTTTGTTCACCGGAAACAATTAAGTTCTTTGAAATGACTTCTGCTCCGCCCAAACTTAGATGTGATTTACTTAACTTTTTCTTTAAACTGGGCGTATAAGACGTAGTATCAACTATTTTAGGGAACCTCGTGAGTTAATTAAAAAATTAGATCAATGAAAGGTTCTAGGTACTATCTAACATATTTCGTGAACAAGAATGCTCTTTGCTTTTGGAAGAACGTTATCAACATTTGATATCCATTCCATATGTTGATGTCATAATGTACAATAAAAAATATGTTTGATAGCTACCTTATTAATTTTTTATTCTAATTTGGCTAAATTCGTAGAGTCTATTAAAATTACGTTATTATGCTCTTTTATGAATATAAACTAAATCCGTAACTGTTAACCGTACACACAACCGTTTTAAACTTCATAATATGCAAACTAACCAGCCACAGTAAAAAATCTTGCGCGAGTAATTTTATTTGCAACCACTCTCCTTTATATACTGTGGTCCATTCCCATGACAGTGTAATCAAAACAAAGCACAACTGTTTGACAAACAAGTACAAAATAAATTGATGAAACAATCGAGCTGTTCCCATCCGATTACCTTCGCCAAAACAAAACAAAGCACTACAATATCAATATCCAGCACAACAAATCGATCATCAATACGAGAATCGATTAAAAACGTAACATATCGAGTCCTTTCTCTGTGTCATCGACCTCAGAGGTTTTTGGAAAATACATTTGCAGTTCGCGAGTGTATCGTTTGAAATGCGCGGTAACACTGGCGGTGCGCGCGCGCGTACCCAGTCGATCCGTGCCTCGGATTCATTAATACACATCGATGATGCTTTCCTGTGTCTGTACGTCGATGACGGAAGGCTGCTTTTACCGAGCCGGTTTCCTAATTAAAAAAATGTACGGCCTCTTCCTGGAGTAGATACGCATTTTGCTTTTCGATCGTCGTCATTAAGTCTACGGCTGTTTCGGGAATTGTAAACAGTTCGTGATTTAATTGCACGTGCATCTAATTGAATGTTAAGTTTGGCAAAAAGTGCATGCTATATTCGACTTTAAACGATTCTTAATAGCGCCTATATTAGGCTAAATTTCGTTGATGAATGGTAATGTTATGAGAGTCTTTAACTCAGTGTTGTTTATGACTGTTTGAATTCAGAATAATTAATTACCCACCTAGTCATTCATAATTTTACAGCAGTAATAAAACCGTTTTAATTTATACATATTTACACGTGTTTAAACAAAAAACTTGATTAATTAGATGCTGTGATTAAGAATAATTTAGTGGGAACCATTTAAATAAATAAAACTCCAAGTTTAATTCCACCTCTCCCGAGGCAACCTTTACCCGTATAATCTTCAGTTTCTCAGAACCCAGTTAAAGCGACTTCACCGAATCGTACGAAAACAATCGATTTAATTAGGCGTTCGTCTTTAAAAAGCTAATAAAACAAAATGGCGAAGATAAATCGTTCACAAAGAAGCTGAGGAATCAACGACCGGTTGATTGCTCGGTGCGTTTGCGCCGGATGCCCTTCAAGAGCTTAATTAGAGCTGCAGTATATCTATAACTAGGTACAGTTCAACAAGCTATTTGGTCCACAGGCTAAGTAAGTTAGCTAACTTACAACTACTTTAAAAAGTAGCAGTCAATTCTTTTACATCACACTCATAAGTGTGCTAGATTTATTTTTTGATTATGGTCTGGCAGTTTGAGTAGTTAGTGGCAATATCTGTGTGGTTCTTTCATCAAAAGACCATTTCAGACACCGATCTACATGGTCATCAAATGATGTGACCAACAAAATTATATCCGTTTCTTTTTTTTATATACACATTGACATTGATAATTTTTTATATATGCAATGACATGAATATTTACTTTGTAAAGTATCGTATTGTTTTTATTATTGTGAATGTGAAGACTATGTGGCTCTTTTTTTTAATTTTGTTTTCTTTCGTTCTCAGTAATCATGATCTGGGAGTTTGAGTAATTTATGTGGCCAACCCAAATGTCCTTTCTTTGGTACTGTTCGTCAAAGCGTTGGGCTCCTTATTTTCCGAGTTGAGCTAAACGATTAGTGACAAATGCTTGCACTGACTGAACAGGTCCACTCAATCTGTGTGGTTCTTTCTTCAAAAGACCATTTCAGTCACCAATCTACATGATCTTCACATGATGTGAACAAGATTATGTCTGGACTTTAAAAGAGACTGTGACCTCTGAGTTTGTTTCGGCCTTTCTTTTTAGAGTAGTCAGTTAGGAAACGCCGAACTCATCTAGTTTAAAAAAAAAAAAACATCATTGACATTTAAAAGTGTTTGTACAAACCTACTCAGAAATAAAATCATTCATCATTTATCATTAGAAGATTAAAATTTGAATGGTAGCAAAAAAACACCATTAATTTAAGTTCCTATTCGTTCAATTAATGTTGACAAATCTTAGGTAATAATTGTATTGCTAGAACTAAAATATATACAGCGTGGCAAGGACATCGACGCACAACCTGTTACCATGGGTTCAGTTCATTTATCTGGACTCCCTGGCGTTGAAATTTTATGTCCGTGCCACCCTCTGTGTAATTTTCAAGAAAACTTAAAAATGGAAACCTCACTGGGCTGTCCAATGGAAAAATCCCCAAAAAGCTGGCAACATTGCCACGTTTTATTAATGCTGAGTTTTTGGCCAGAAAATAATAAAAATGAATATTCGCAGGACAGTAGAAAGATGTTGCTTATATACTACATAGTTTGTTCGACTGTACACGAATAGGTAGGTACTGAGATTAAAAATATTCTCTAAGATAGATGCACGGTAATTAAGTAGGATAACGAAAAACAGAAACAGTTCATAGGTTATAAACCATGTGGAGATTTCTATTTCAGGATTAGAAATGGGAGAGAAAAACTCGGGGTATAACATTTTATGGTTTGTTAGCGTAGTAGTAAAATTTAAACTTCAATATTATTTAAAAATATGCGAATGTAACTCTGTCTGTCTGTTACGCTTTCACGACTGAACCACTGAACCGATTTTGATGAAATTTGGTACGGGGTAAGTTTTAAGCCCAAGAAAGGACATAGGCTACTTTTTATTTCGCGACTTCGTCTGCGTCCACATGTACTTGGACGAAGTCACGAGCAAAAGGTAGTGAATTAATAAATGAGCTTCATTATTCTGGCTAGCTGGTATTCAGCTGCATGGTTAGACTGGAAGCCGACCCTAACACAGTTGGAAATGACTAGTCAGATGAAGATGATACCTACGACAATATCATCCTACTAATATTATAAACGCGAATTTGTATGTATGGATGTTTGTTCCTCTTTCACGCAAAAACTACTAACCCGATTTAGATGAAATTTGGCACACAGATAGTTTATAACCTGGAATAACATACAGGATACTTTTTATTCCGGTAGTATCATCCCGCGGGATAATTTCCGACCTCCACGCGTGCGAAGCCGCTGGCAAAAGCTAGTTATTAATAATGGGCACTTGGATTTTTCTAGTACTTAAAGAATGCGTTTCCCGTATACTAAGTTAAATATCTGGATGACCGAGCTTTGCTCGGTATTTTTTTGGTAAATTGTGTTTAAAATAATAAGTTTATGTTCAAGTTGATTATCGATAAAGTTGGTCATTGAAAACACGAACAAAACGACATTTTATAAAAATGAATCCTAGCTAGATCGATTTATCGCCCCCGAAACCCCCTGTTTACTAAATTTCATGAGAATCGTTGGAGCTGTTTCCGAGATTCAGATTATATATATATATACAAGAATTGCTCGTTTAAAGGTATAAGATATGAAACATATCCAATATTGTTTGTGTAAGGGGAAGCGCCAGGCTAGCTCGCAAAATAGAAGAAAATTACTTTTTCACCAAATAGTCGTTCAGTGGGATTATATTAACTTAGAGGGCTGAATTGATGAGTTTAATTATTACAATTCAGTAAAGCCATATTTGTGACGGTCGCGAATTTTAATTAATCAACATAAAACCAGCAATTCTCTAAAAACGAAAGACGATTTGAAAAACATCATCATTGCAGCCGAAAGATGGCCACTGCTGGACATATACCTCCCGAGTTATGGTGGGCGTGCCATAATCACTACTAATGGCAGGCGGGTTGGCGATCGCATTATGGCGGTAAAATGCTTATAAAACGCTGCTGCCTATTTTCAACCGACGACAAAAAACGGAGGAGTTTATCAATTCGACGCGTATATTTTTTTTAGTTTTTTTTTTTTACGTGTGACCAGGCTTAATTTTTTTACATATTAGTCCGATTGTGGTAATTATTTTTTTTTTGGAAAAGGTATACTCCCAACTCAAGGTGGTCTCATATAAATTTGGAAAACAAAATCGAACGCTAATGGTTGGAAAACAGGGGATGATTGATTGTTCACTCACTGATTGTAATGTATAACCACGCATAACTTTGTACAGAGTAGTCCGATTTTGATAAAAAAAAAATATTGGATAGGGTATACCTTGCCAAGTATTATGAGTACATTACAGCCACAAAAAAAGTATAAAATAAAAACTTTTTAACAAAAAATTTAACCGCCGAAAAAACTGAAAAGCAAAAAATAATAAACTTTTAAAATTTTGAGTCGGCGCTGAAAAATCAATGAACAAAGATCACTCAAAGCGCCGACTCATAATTTTAAGGTTTATTATTTTTTGCTTTTCAGTTTTTTCGGCGGTTTAATTTTTTGTTAAAAAGTTTTTTCCAGTTCCCTTCGTCGCCTCCTCGCCCACAACACCCACAGGAAGAAATAGGATAATGCTATTTTTTACGTCCGGCACCACATCGGGTTACTTCACTGCATTTACTTAAAGTATTAAAAGTTTCGCTCTTAGAGAACTGTGAATGACGAAACAATGAGTGCCTGCATGACAGGTAAATATAAACACGAACAATGCTGATCAAAGGTGACTCGTTACTCGACCAGCATGAGTAATCATAGCGGATACTTTCATTCCAGGAGTCATATGGAAATTCAAGATGTTTACGTGCCTACCGGTATCTACCTATGACTCAGGTTTTACACCGAACTATGTAGGAATATCTACCTTTTTATTTATGTTGGAATTACATCACGCTAGTAGATGGGGATGTAAGGGAAGGGAAGAGAGAACAGGGTGCTTACTCTAGATTTTTAACCGACGAAAAAAAACGGAGGAGGTTCTCAATTCGACGCGTATATTTTTTTTTTAACTCCGATCGATTGACATTGGAATTTTGACGTTTCGTATCGTTTCGAGTTCGACGCTAGCGATAGCGCCAAAATGTGTTTAAATTGGGTGTCCATTTTGGAGAACTAAGTGGAATCGAGAACGGGCGTTTTTGTTGTTCCAATGTTGATACTATAGCTTTCAAGAGTATCGAATCACGTGTCTGCAAAAATAACTTTGGAATCGTATTGGCTTTAGATTGGAATAAAAATTAGGTTGGAGAGTAAGCCCTCTGATTTATTAGTCAAAGTACACACGAACGTAATGATATCGCGGAAGGATATTTTCACGAGAGACGCATTTTATCACGGTTTTTGCTCTCAAACTCTGATAGAATTGTGTGACTCAAGCCTATCACAGTAGGTCGTACTCGCCCCGCGGGATCTTCAACGCACTGCTTAGCGCAAAAAGGTGATAATCGAACAGTGTGGTATTCGACGGTCTGGGATGCACTCTGTTGGATTCTGAATGCTCGGTTCAACACCGAGTGTTAACAATTTCGTGCGCAAAAAAATGTAGCCGCAATATTTTTACGTCCTTTTATACGTCGACTTAAATGAGAACTAATGTAGTAAAAACCCTTGTCGGTTTATTCATCACTTTCGAGACAACATTTACTCTATGCTACCAAATTAATTTGACTAACAAATATTTGTAGATAATTAAGATATAAGATCATTTCTACAAGCTTAAATTTGTCCGTTTACTTTCATAAGCGAGGCTCAGCCGCACACAGAAAGGCAAAATGAACTCTGAAATAAAGCAGTCGGAATACTATGATTACAGAGAAACACTGTCTCATCATCACATCATCACATTAATTAACATTCAGCACAGCAAATGCAACAGCAATAAGAGAAAATTTAGGCACCGAAACTATGTACATATCTCCCACATGATTGTAAGTCAAGACAAACTCAAGACAATGTTTATGTTCTTTCAATCCAGAATTAGCTTTCCTACTGACAGTTTATATGGGTAGTTTATATAATTGTTTTTTATTTATTTTTTTATTTAACAGATTTTGTTAATTTATTTATTTATTTTCTTTTAATTTCATTTATTGTGGACATACTCTACTCATTACAATGATTTTAAATGAGTTGTATTGCAACATGTAGTTAGCTAGCGACCTCGTCAGCTGTTCATAATATTCTTGCCTGACCGGCAGCAAGTTCGTCATGCTCCCTTAGATGTCACTGCTTGCGGTAGCGTCGGGGGTCGGGTTACCACCTTCCCTCAAATATGGCGAGGGGGGTAATGGCTGACCTTTGCGTTATGCTCGTGAACGGGTGCTGCTTGTGGTGACTGGTCGTCTTGCTGACCATGGTTTTTGTTATTGTTATTTGTATTAACTGTAATTTTATTCTACTCCGGAGGTGCTAGTTTAACTATTGTAACTTCAACTTAGCTATATGCATCAATGTATGTATATGGATCATTTTGCATCGTTGAACATGTAAGCGGGCACGCCCTTTATGCCTGGAGGCTTTATTTAGTTTTTAAGTTTTGTTTACGTTTTTGTTTTATTATTTCAGCTTGACTTTAGTTTTCAATTTTTTTGTTGGTATATTGGCGTGTGCTAGCTGACATATGGCGAATAATGTATGTTTTGTTTTATAATATTAATTACTTACACAATATTGTATAGAATCAAGTTCTTCTAACTTAACAGACAGCTGTGCTGCTGGGGAGTTTGTTCCGCCACTTCTTCTTCCCAGCTACAGCACTAGGAAGTGTCGAAGGGTGGGCGTTTTGGGGGGACTGTCTTTTGTAACTTTGACGTTCAAAAAGTGCTGACTCTCAGCCTAGTTTGAATAAATGACTTTTGATTTTTGATTTTGAATTAAACAAGTTTTCATCGATAGATAAACTGTAATTTTTTTTCCCAACTGTTCGTGTTCCCACTAGTTCCGGATATTAATATCGTAACGTAACTACGTAACCAGCAAAAAAATATACCAAAACACAAAAATTAAAACATTAAAAAATATGAATGGACAGAGTATTGTACTCATATTTCATTCATACAAGCTCAAAGTAATTAAAATAATTACTGAAACGACTTGCTTGTAAATTTAACTGACATTAAAAGTACGTGCCTATAACTACATAAGGATCTTTTTATAGCTGAATGTGCAAATAACGCTTACTGGTTCAATTTGAACGTGAAAAAGTAATAAAATGCTTATATTTATTTATTAAAACGGTGCTTCGCCATTTACGCAGTAAAGATAATGTTATGGCCGCCATAAACTTACGAGAGATAATTTGAACGTCTTTAAAATCAATTTTTAAAATGTTTCACTTAAATGGCTGGTGATAAAACTGTGAAATGTGAGACTTTATTAGTGTCGTGATGGCGAATTTGTTTTCACAACGGGGTGCTCAATTATTCATATTGGTTGTTAATTTTGAGATTTATAAATGTGCAATAACTTACACGTTCAAACATGTTTGGCCCAAAATTGCAGCTGTGGGGACTCCGTTTACTGACGCAACCATCAGATCGTCAAGTACACAGATGATAGGGCAGGACAGGGTGAAACACTTTAAATCCCAGTCCAGGGTCCATCGCTCCTTGCCTAGAGGCTTCCATCCCTGTCGCATCCAGCGTTTCTTCACACAGACAGTGACCTGTGAGCCACTGTCCGTGGGGAAACGCTCTTGAAATCTGATTCATCCTGAAAGGCTCAGCAGATTAGCGCGATGCGACAGACACTTTATTGCTTGTTGTTATAGCGACAAATCTCTATGAAAATGTTGGCTGTCTACCAATCACGGTTAATGAGATATGGCTCGTTGACGACGACGACGCTTAGTACTAGGGCTCTATTAAGTTATCTCTACCCCATAGGGTGCCTTTGGGGTAGAGGTAAAAATGCTAGGAAATGTTTTGTCAATGACCGCTGTTGCCACACTAAAACGTGACACCTAATATTTTCAAACTGTTTTGAATAATTGGAATTCAGCTACAATTCTGTTCAACGTTTTAAGAAGAATGCGCTATTTTTTGCAAATTGCAGGTATCAAAGGGGTAATTGTGTAACTTACTATCAGTAGGAATCGGTTTAATTTTGATAGTTAAACAACATTCATTGCGTCATTTACGTTGTTGAGCCGACAATTTATTCAAACAAATGACGCAGTGGATTAGAAATAATCTTCAAGACGATTCAGATTCTGATAGATAATGCGTAACGCTATTAGGGTGCAGGTTGTATGTTGATTAAAATATGTTTCGCGACCGTTACAAATATGCCTGCCTTACAGAACAAAATCAATAAAGTCTTCAGTACAACCTTCTTAGTTCATGTCACATAATCCTATTGAATTACTATTTCACAAAATAGTCATTGCTTTAGGATTAGATAAACAAGTGTAACTCTCAGCTCAATAAGCAATAAATTAACATATTCAATTATACAACCAGGTAGAAAAACGCTCCATTTCTTGTGTAATCGAATGTTACAGTCTAGTTGTTAAACTACTAGTACAGTCAGGGAAATTAATTGTTAAGCAAATTATACATACTCTACTTCGATTTGCCGTGTTACAGGCACTTTGATAATGATAATGATAATAATCTTTATTGACATAAATTTGTACAGCATTTTTATGAATTCCCTAGCTCCTGCGCTAGTGTACACTGTATTACAGGAGCTAGTGTCTTCCCCTAATTACAAGGAACATGTAACTTATGGCTAACAAAGATCAAAAAGTGAAACAAAAGTAGAAGAAATATTAAAATTAAAAGTATAAGGGTAATAATAATGATAAATCGTTCTGTATCAAACATTTTCAATGCAAAAAAGCTTCGAACGGTCTGTACACAAACGATCTCCGCTGATATTACGCCTAGTCTGAATGCATCAGTCAAAATACACGTGGCGTTGCCGCTCTTTACGTCGGCCGACAATGCGTTGTCGGAAACGGAAGAGACGCTGTACGCTCGACGCACTAACGCATCTTCGGTTAAGTGTGAAAGGTTGAATGTTTTCTCATATAATTGTCTGTTCTGGCGTTACGCGACCGATGATACGCGACGCATCTTCCGTCAGATGTGAACCGACCCTTACATGCATAATAAATTTATACATCTGTCAAAAAATGAGTACAGTTGTGACTGTACCAATACGGACATTTTGCTCCATTTAGCTTAGTGCGGTGCCGGACGTAAAGAAGTACCATCTCATTTCTTTCCGTGGGTGTCGTAAGAGGCGACTAAGGAACTTACTATAGAATGGGCAGTAGCGTTCTCTATGCATTTTATCACCAAACTGCGATCGCCAACCCGCCTGCCAAGCGTGGCGATTATGGCAAACCCCGACAAATTGGAGGAGGCTTATGTCCAGCAGTGGACGTCTTATTTTTTTTTTCGGGATGGGAAATCATCAAATGACTTCTCCCGCTCTGGGCGGAGCGGGAGGGCGTGTCAGACTTTACTGACTAAAACCCACCCGTGTTCCATCAGTTGCCCATGTGCCAGGGTCACGGTATCTCTTTCGAACAATCACGCGACCCCGGCAGGCAACGGTCCTAATAGACCCCTTCACTGCTGCTGAGATCTCTTTGAGGCGCGCGTGGAACACTACGCGCCGTCAACCCGAGCTTGGTCCTTACCGGGCGGCGAGCTACCCATTGCTCGCCACCCGCAAGCTCGCGCCTACGGTGGCCGGGAGTCCGCTATGGACTCCCGACGCCCGGGGCGTCTCCTCCTGCGGCGGCTAGGGACGTGAGGGCGCAGAGACTGCCACTCCCTCACGCGCCCCGCCTCCTCCTTCGCGAGCATTACTGCTTCGCAGAAGGAGGTGACGGCTTCCCATTCCCTCTCGCTCCGTACCATGGCTCGCACCAGGGCCGGACGCGAGAGGTCGCCGCCGCAGTGGACGTCTTGCGGCTGAAGTGATGATGATGACACTCTACTTCACACTATACATATGCCGTGTTATATGCTATAGCCATTTTATACAACTGTAAAAGCTGAGTTCAGTAGTGACTTGAGTACCAATACGGAAATTTTAAGTTGGTTTTTTTTTTCATTTGTTTCCTTGACTTTACATAACATTCGGTTATAACCGTTACGAGTGTTATGTATGAAATAACACTGAAGCATTGCGCAAGCGATGATATAATAACTAAATTGGATTAACTGTTTTAATTTGTATCAGTTATCTATGCATTGTTAATTTGTGCAAAATCGTTTAACGAACCAATTCTTCCTGTTTCGAAACAAGGTTATGTACCTACTATTGCATATATACCTATGTATTTTATACTTTAGCTTGAGACACTGGGGTATGTGAGGCGATAAGATATTGCGTAGCTTTCCGAACGCTGCACGCTGCCCAGCTGAAGCGAAATCGACGATTGACCTCTTTCTCGAAGTTGGACCTACTTAACTGGACAGTTCGTCCTAGGTAAACCTTATCGTAAACCACAGCTTCGAGTGTACAGTTTCCGATCTTCATAAGAGTAGATGTTACATGGGCATTTCAGATGACCTTTGTCTTGTCCCGATCTTGTCAAGACCTTATCCTGACCTATCTTTCGGAAGCTCTACTGAGGTTGTCGAGCATTGTACCTACTGAGGTTCTCCATAGTCTCAGCCATGACTACATGGCAAAGTGATGGTGAGTGATGTACTTGCCATTGATGTTGACGCGAACCCCTTTCCAGGCATACTCCAGTGCATCTTGCAAGCAGAGTTTACTGCGCAACTAGCATATATAATATACAACGTCCTAAAATCAAGCATCGGGTAGTTGCCCACAGACACAACAATCGTCTAATCGGAGGATCCTCAGGACACCCTATTCTTCATATCTCTACAGGATTTTAGATCTAGTCCTGGATTTGGATTCATATTGTTTACGTAGCACCTCGATGTACCGAGTTGTTAAAATATAGATTTATTTCCTGGACCGATATTTAAATAGATACCTTTCTATAATTACCAGGAAAGCGACCATTAATTTAATTGTAAGTACATAAGCCTCTCCCAAGACTCCCAGTGCCTATCACTTACCTACTTTGAGAATCTTTTGTTCTTTAGATAATTTAAGATGTTGACTAACCGTGACCACGCAATTTATTAAGAGGCTAATTGAACATTAAAAACGAAATTCATAAATTTATAATTTCTAATTACTTTTAAAATTCTAATAATTATTTTTTCGTTTTATTTTGAAGGAATGAAAATGGATAGCAAATTGATGGAAGTGGTGTTGGGAAAAGGAATTTTAGCAATTACCTAAAAATCTTTAGTGGTAGGTTAGTCTAGAAAGAAAACCACTAGTTTCTTGAGAATAAAACCTCTCGCATATTTGGGATAGCCGCATCGCAATGCAACGCCTCGCAAAATCCTCCAGCATCACTCTAGTACATTTTGTGTTAACCGTTACATACTACAGGCGGGCCGCAGCGGGGTGTAGCGCAACGCACTGGCGGATTTATCAACATGATCAGTCTATAATGTTCCCCACTTCTGGGGCACAGCCACACAGGCCTCCTCTCTGTGAGAGGGAGCGGGCTGAAACTACCATGAGGCCCCAGTGCGGTTTGATAGATGTCACATCATCACATGTCTTCGAATAATTGGTTCTAGGAGGTTTCCTCACGATGTTTTCATTCACTGTTTTGAGAACTGATCGTGGGCGGTTTGTTCGCCAGGCGTTTATTTGAAGCTACCGCCCAAATATCCGCGAGCCTCGTTGTACTGGGGTGTTCCGTTCAAATTCAAATTCGAAATTTGAATCTGTTGAAGCAATTACCACGTTGTGCTGCGGCCTGCCGCGGTATCTAATGCGCTTTGGCGCATTAATTAATATACGTACTGTAATATACGTTTCGCCACAGTTCCCGTCAAAATCTTGTTTAATTTGTTTTTAGTCCTGAACATCATGACAGTACTCCGAAATTCATCATTTGATAAGCATAACTAATTAGAGGCAAACAACAAATCAGTGCCTAAGTTTAAAGTTCCATTTAGAGCTTTTCGTAGCTTCACATTGCTACCACCCATAACTAAGGCTTACCAACTAAATCCGTGGCGCTCACGAAACCACAGGCGAAGTAATAACGGTGCACTTGTCGTCCAACAAGCAGTTTGAATGTAGCATAAAATTTTTGTGGTGGCCCGTCTTAATCTCTTGAAGAATTTCCTTATTGTGGAAATTAAAGTTTGTTTAAAGATATTTTTAATTGCAATTTACAAAAAATATAGCGCAGCCAACATACAAAACATAGTGTTCATGTGTAATACATTTAGTATTGCCCCCGCAGGAGATGCCCCGGGCGTCGGGAGTCAGTAGCGGACTCCCGGCCACCGTACGCGCGGGCTTAAATAGTCTGACACGTCTTCCCACTCCACCCAGAGCGGGTGACGTTATTTAATGATTTACCACCCAATATGGACCTGTATGTAAAGCTGATAACTTTAACAAATTACACGTGATTATGGGCTTTATGATCAGCCATTTTTACCACGAAACGTCATGGAAATCCATGAGAATTAGTGGTTTTAGGAGTGGTTTTAGGAATCACACTGGTGATTATAGAAGGTGGCATACTGCGATTAGAGAACTATTATTTTGATAAGTCATTGTAGGCGCTTTGCGATCTAATGAATAGTGCTTTATAAATATTGACATTTTACTACCAATTACTTGGAAATTTAAAAAATAACTAAGCATGAAAGTAGACATTGGTGCCGATTCCCTTATTCACAAACTAAACTAAATTTAAGTTAAGTGCATCTTTTTCTTTCTATTTCATTAAGGAAAGGACAGAAGATAAATTTTAGTTTAGTCCTGTCAAATTAATCAGCGCTTGACGTAAATTGACTTAATTTTAGTAGGCAAGTTTTTAATCACGTCTAAACTTGTATGGAGTAGTGACAGGCGCTGATTAATTTGACAGGACTAAACTAAAATTTTTCTTTTGTCCTCTTCTTAATGAAATACAAAGAAAAAGATGCAATGAACTTAAATTTAGTTTAGTTTGTGAACAAGGGAATCGATACCAATGTCCTACATTTTTTTTAAAGTAAATTAGATTCTATATAAAAGTACTATATAGCCATACAATGGAGCTTAAGCCTTATCTGTTCATATAGGTTTCAATTGATAAACGTTGTAGACAGTCCAAGAATGTATCAACTTAATCAAAATGATTGCAAATATTAAATAAAATTTTGGACACATCGTACAATGAATTACCTTAGATACAAAAATGACTTCTGAATAAAAAGATAAGTAATGTCCATTAACCACACAATTTAATGGTAGTAAAATGTTGCAGGAGTAACCGAGTAACAAAGATAATATGAAATATGCGAAGATAGTGAAATAAAAATAAAGAATCCTTGTTTATGTAACAGGTTTTTTATCTCTCTACTTTGAAATAAATCATGGAGTGGAACACAGAAACCTCGTAACATTTTAAGATAAGTTGCTTTAAAATTTTTATAGTGCTCTATGTGATGGTTTAAAGTTAGATAAAATTACGTCAATTTTAAAAGAATAGTTTTTTTTAAAAGAGTATTTTTGCAACAGTGACATACAATATCGTACTTATATAGAAATTTCTCGGAAATAAATTAATTTAATTGAATTTCTGGCAGCCTTGTTGCTTGTTCATTGCTGAGTAAAAGCGTCCTTCCTTTCGCGCCATGCTTCCCTGGTCTATGTGGCTCTCATTGTCAGGAACAATTTACTTGCTTCTAGACTGTTTTCTATTCATCTATGTAATTCTATACCAATGGACAGTTTAAACTGTTGGGCCTGGAACACAAGTCTCTGGAAGCATGAAATTATGCACAACTCACAAGACTTCCATAAATAATAAAAGTACGAAATCACTGAGTAAGGACTATTGAAAATTCGCCCCCAAAAGTAGTTAAAAGTTTGTACGAAAGTTCATCAATGCGGATGGGAAATGCTGTCGAGGATACGGCTTGTTTACCAATAAATTATTAAAACTCGTATCTATAAAATACTTTTACAGGTCTCTTCATCTGAATTTTAATAATAATTTTCATTCGCACTCTCCCTTTATCCGTCAATTGTACTTTTATGTGACTTTTATTAGCTAGTGTATCATTCGTTGTACATGTCATTTCGACTGTCCCAATTAACAATGTCGGTTATGCATTTTTACCAATATTCACTTTTTTACATAAATAGAAACATAACATAACATAACATCACGCCTTGTTTCCCCGAAGGGTTAGGCAGAGGTGTCTATCGTACGTATTTATAATTTTTTTTTTTTTGAAAATCATGATATTTAGCCAGTTTTAAAGATAATATTGTCGGTTGTCCGCGCAACATTGTTAGTAGTAAAACAAACTTTGCACTGCTCTACTGAAAAGTAGTCTTTTTGCAGAACCGACATTGTTAATAGGGACCGTCGATTTTCTTGTATGGTTTTAATCATTTTTATTTAAAATTTTCTTATCTGCCCCAACTTTTCATTTATGTGACATTTATTATCTACTGTTATTCCATACAATAAAAATGATATGTGCTTCAAGTGTATATCTATTCCACAAATAGGTGTTTATTTCAAGCACTTTCTTCTTAATTACCAGGTTTGGATAAAGCGAAGTAAGTAATTACACTTTGTTTATGTTAATCCCTGTGGTCGTTTTCATGTTTATTCTGTGTTTTAAAGCAGGAACACGTAGACGTGCGAAACCCTGTGATTACAAAGTATAACATTATGTTAATGATAAAAACGGTGTAAGTTGCATGCCTTGTTATTCTGTTAAAATCTCACCGTGATAACTTGGGTGAAGTGAGCGTAAAGTGAGATGTCATTAGTGTTAATTATTAATCCCTCGCATCAGATGAAATGACAGCTCACTTTTAGGTCACTTTACCTTAGTTCTCACGGTGAGATTTTTACAGAATAGATCGGTTGTAATGGTTTCGCAATGCGTGAAGTGATTTTGTTTTGATTTAGAAACTAGCTTCTGCCCGCGACTTCGTCCGCGTCAAATTTTTGCTCCCCTGACCCTTCCCGTCGCATCGATTTGCCTGCTAGTTTTCGTCCACTTTTCGTTGCTCGCTCCTTTTGAGTTATAGTGAGTCAACCTTAAAAGATAGACATATGCTCTCGCGGACTTTTTTTAGAACTTTTTAAAAGAAACAATTCCGTCATACATGATTTTTGCGTCACTTTAACCGTTTACGCAGCGCACGCAACGGAAACTCTCAAAAGGAATAATTTTTCCCCGTTTTTGCAACATTTTTCATTACTGCTCCGCTCCTCTTAGTTGTAGTGTGATGTTATATAGCCTATAGCCTCCCTCGATAAATAGGCTACTCAACACAAAAATAATTTTTCAATTCGGACCAGTAGTTCCTGAGATTAGAGCGTTCAATCAAACAAACAAACAAACAAACAAACTCTTCAGCTTTATAATATTATATATAAATATATAGTATAGATAGAAGACATGGTAATTTTGAAGATCAATTCAAAAACATTTTCTTGCCCTAACCGCAAGTAGTTTGGGGTTGGAACATGTATTATTTAGGTAGTTACCCCGTTTCTAGCCATATTATCATTCACACAGTCCACCAGAGTAAGCAAACTGAAGTGGCAGTGGGCTGGCCATGTCTGTCAAAGAACCGATCGCCGGTGGAGCAGACGAGTCCTGGAGTGGAGACCGCGTATCGGCAAGCGTAGCGGGGACGCCCTCCAGCTAGGTGGACCGACGACTTAAGGAAAGTGGTTGGGGAAGACTGGATGTGGAAGGCGGAGGACAGGGTGTTGCGACGCAACATGGAAGAGGCCTATGTCCAGCAGTGGACTGCGATAGGCTTTTTTTTTTTTTTCAGGATGGGAAATCTTCAAATGACTTCTCCCGCTCTGGGCGGAGCGGGAGGGCGTGTCAGACTTTTACTGACTAAAACCCACCTGTGTTCCATCAGTTGCCCATGTGCCAGGGTCACGGCATCTCTTTCGAACAATCACGCGACCCCGGCAGGCGGTCCTAGTAGACCCCTACACTGCTGCTGACATCTCTTTGAGGCGCGCGTGGAACACTACGCGCCGTCGACCCGAGCTTGGTCCTTACCGGGCGGCGAGCTACCCATTACTCGCCACCCGCAAGCTCGCGCCTACGGTGGCCGGGAGTCCGCTATGGACTCCCGACGCCCGGGGCGTCTCCTCCTGCGGCGGCTAGGGACGTGAGGGCGCAGAGACTGCCACTCCCTCACCCGCTCCGCCTCCTCCTTCGCGAGCATTACTGTTTCGCAGAAGGAGGTGACGGCTTCCCATTCCCTCTCGCTCCGTACCATGGCCTCCGTACCATGGCGACCTCTCGCGTCCGGCCCTGGTGCGAGGGCCGGACGCGAGAGGTCGCCGCCGCCGATCGCCTTCACGAGGACACGGCAGTGCTCCGCCCAGGCAGGGCACACCTCCACCGTATGCTCCACCGTGTCCTCCAGACGATCCTCGCAATGGAAACACCCGGACGTATCCTCCCGCTTTATCCTGAATAGGAACCCACCGAAGCACCCATGCCCGGTGAGAACCTGCGTCAGGCGGAAGGTGAGGATGCCGTGACGCCTCTCTATCCACTCCTCAAAGAGGGGACTTACCGCCGCAATTGTGGCGTGCCCAGCACTGGGTTGCGACAATCGTACCCGCCATGTTGCCATGAGATCACACCGGAGCTCTGTCCGCCGAGCCGCGATTTGTCGCGGCAGCGGAGTTTCGCCCCGGCGTTTCGCCTCCTCGCGCCACTCCCACATGTGGGCGAGGACCAGTGCCTCCAGACCCCATGGCGGCACTCCGGCAAGGAGGCTCGCCGCCTCGCAGGAGACCGTGCGGTATCCCCGGATTAACCGGATGGCCATGACCCTCTGGGCCGCACTCAACCGGCGCGCTGGGCGCAGCCTCAATGAGGGCGCCCACACCGGTGCCCCGTAGAGGGCCATGGACCGCACGACCCCCGTGTAGAGCCTCCGCCAGGAGGCGTTTGGACCCCCCAGATTGGGCAGGAGCCGCTTTAAGGCAGCCCCAGCCCGCTCCAGTCTGGGAGCCAAACGTCGGAAGTGCTCGACGAAGTTCCACCGGCTGTCGAGGACAAGTCCCAGGTACTTCATCGTCGACTCGACGCCGATGTGAACCTCTCCTACCGTAAGTTGGGAACCCGCAGGTGGCGCGTTCCGAGGACCATGAAAACCCATGGCCTCGGACTTGTCCAATGCCACCTCGAATCCCAATTGCCGGATCCTATCGACGATTGTCGCAACCCAGCGTGTCATCAGTTCGGCCGCCGCCTCGTGCGACCTCCCCTGCGCCAGGACCAGCGTGTCGTCAGCGTAGCAAACTACGCTGACGCCGCTAGGGAGGTCGGCGCGCAGCACCCAGTCGTAACCGATGTCCCACAGATGCGGCCCCAAGACCGATCCCTGTGGGACACCGCACGACATCTCTCGCCGGTTCCAGTCTCCCTGGTGACCGGGGTAGATGACGGCTCTATCCGTCAAACTGCGATAGGCTGAGTTGATCAATTGACAGTCCACCAATCTTTTCTTTGGTATTCCCCTAATCTTGTAGCCGTTCACGATCATACTCAAAACATTTCTCATGGCATTACCTGATTATAAAATCCACCCTCCATATTTTAAAAAGATACGTCCAATTCCTTGTATAAATTAGCAGGTATTTTATAAAGGTCAGCACTTCAAACGGAAATTTAAACGGCAAAATTCAGGATACAGGATAATGGATTTTTTTATTTATCTCGTTCCTTCGGCCATTATGATTTGTGTATAAACCTGAAAAAAGTTATAAAATCCGTTTGCGGTTAGCTGAAAATAATAATAATAAAAAGAAAAGATTATTTTCTTCCACATATGACACTTAGTAACTAAGTAATTATACACACTTAGTAATTATACACTTACTAAAACAAAGATGGACAATAGTATAGGAATGCATAGAATGAATTCCTAAAAAACAAGAATATGCGTCACATGCTATATGTTGGTGGGCTTCACTCCAGAACCTTTCAGCCCCTTTTGACTTCTATTCTGATGATCTTTTGAAGCCTACAGGAATTTTCTGGATGCGAGAAGCACAGAACCGGTTGAAGAAACGGTGCTTGGGAGAGGCCTGCAGTGGACAAATTTTGGCTGAAATGACGAATCCTCTAAAAATTACACCCGTGAATGTGCAATTACATTTTTAGATTTTTGTTTATTTTTTTGTTAAAGGTGATCGTGGCCCAATAATAAAATCCGTACCGGGCGAACTTCAAAGTTAAGCAATGCTTGCCGAGGCTGATCCGTGGATAGGTGTGACCCATTTTTTTTTTTTCATGATGGGAAATCATCAAATGACTTCTCCCGCTCTGGGCGGAGCGGGAGGGCGTGTCAGACTTTTACTGACTAAAACCCACCCGTGTTCCATCAGTTGCCCATGTGCCAGGGTCACGGTATCTCTTTCGAACAATCACGCGACCCCGGCAGGCATCGGTCCTAGTAGACCCCTACACTGCTGCTGACATCTCTTTGAGGCGCGCGTGGAACACTGCGCGCCGTCGACCCGAGGGTGTGACCCATTACATACTGATACATACCGATACATTTCCGACACCCTTCCGGGCCTCGGCAAGCACGTTAAGCAGATGGCCCCGGCAGTCATTTGTAGATCTACAACCATTCTTAACAAGGGGTATCGTGTTAACTGGATTGTGGAGGTCCGATAGACAGTCCCTCCATGTAAAATATTAGTATTCAGCTACATCCAGTAAGACTGGAAGTCGACACCAACTTATTTGGGAAAAGGCTAGGAAGATAGGTTTATTTATTCATTTACTTAAAGGTTCACCCACAGCACATACGTATACTTACAAACATTAAATCATAAGGTAATATTCTAATATATATGCCAATTACAGGTAAACACAGCATACAGAAAAGAAATAACAATTTACGAAAATAAAATAAAAAACAAAAATAGAATAAAAAACGGAATGTTGGTTAATTATTCAGTTAATTTCATCACTCGAGACGTTAAATAGGTTAATAGTGGCATTCTAGCCTTTACCTAAATGTAGCGAATGTATGCTAATTACTAGTTGCTAAGAAGGGCACCGTTACCTAATTAGTAAGACTAGGAGTTAATACCCTACATACACACTACGCCTTTTATATGTTAACCAATATAACTAACGTAATTAACATTAATTAGAAATTATATTTTGATATTACATAGGTTTTGTTGTCTTAGAATATTATATATAATTTGAGTAGTTTGTTAGCTGATGTCGTTTAAAAAGTTTTCCAGTGTACCTATATATTGTATCCTCTTTAATTAATGGCTAAGAAACTTAGACTATCGAACAAAAGAAACTAGAAATCAATTCAATTATAATTTCCTCCCACCGAGTTTTTCTTCTAATCGAATTTTTTCTTAGAAGTTCATTTCAGACACAAGTCTGAATCACATTGACATGTATCTGTTATGGACCAAGTGAGAAATTGGGCATTATACATAATGCCCAGTGTTCACTGCCAGGCCAGGCCTCACTATCGGATTTCAATAGCACAGTGGAAGTTAGGCTCTGGAGACAAGAGTGGCGTACGAACTTGTCCGCCGTGCGCGGAGCTAATATAAGTTAAACAAAAGAACTCACCTCGTGATTGAAGAACACTGCTTCTGGGGCCTACCTGGATTTATGTATGTAAGTGAGTGTGTATTGTATTGTGTTGTGACTTTATGAGTATCTCCAGGTTGCCCGCTGCAACTCGCCAGAGATTTTCTCCAACATGTGGCTCCAATCACTATTACATTAACCTCAAAGTTTCAACAAAGATATATCCAAACTCAACCCGTATTATTTCGTCAAATTGGGGTTATTTACAATCAAAGCACTTGGGTCATGACAAATTGTCCACAAAACGACCGGTTCTAAGGGATTAATTTAACAAAAGGGTTGCACACGCAAATTGGACCGCCATTCCTTTTTTCCAAGACTCAACAAAAAAAAAAAGTGTCAAAGTCAAACTGACAAGTCAGATGTCACTCCGTTCGGGCGCGTTCCGAAGGCGCATAGAGTAACCAATTTAACGGGATGGAACATCTATCCCCCCGGACGGGCCTTCCCGTCCGCTAATCACTTGGCAATCTTGCCAAGGTTGCGTTTTATCAGTCCACTTGACGCACTGCTAGAGGATGTGCAAATACTCCTAGCTCCAACGCTTCCAAAAACTCTGAGCGAGCTGCTGCACCAACTGAAACCGCAATAGCCAATTTTGGCTAACATCGACAAAAGGGTACAAGTGGCTGTCAAATCAAAAAATGGCCCGGGGTTAGGGCCTCCAAGACGTTCGGGTCCGAAGACAGCGGGCACAATGGACGCGAGTTCAATACAGCTTCAATGCGGCAAAATACCGTAGCTAACTCCTCAAAGGTGAGAACGGTGTCTCCCAACAATCTGCGCCAGAGTCCCTGTGCCGCTTTCACCGCGGCCTCAAAAATACCCCCCCCCCCCAATGGGGGCAGACTGGCGGGTCAAAACAATAACAAACAACAACAACAACCAAACAACAACAACAACAAACAACAACAACAATTTAACCAAATGGCCCTCCTTAGGCAACAAAAGGGGGTGACGGGCCCCATAAGGAAGGCTAGAGTGCCTCAACCGTCAACAACCAAACAACAAAAGATCCGTATCGTCCAAAAAGGGGTTCAACTTACTAACGGTTCCCGACAATTTCCAAAACTCTCGCTGCAGAATGGCTGACAGCGCATTGCAACCGGCATGCGAGTTCTTAATGTGACGATCAGTCACCAACAATTCAACAACAAAAAACAACAATTCAACAATTTGTCGAGGGAGCTAAATCGACTCAACAAAAATCAGGGTCAAACGGAGGGTCCTTCGTTCCAACAGCGAGCACCTTGAGCCCGGGCAAAGGACCCGACATCCTCCAAATCAAAGGCGTTTCAGAATTTTGAATCTGGGACACTCGGTTCGCAACAAAGACCTCCAAAGAGTGGACGGACGTCTTCAACCGACACAAAACAGTTTGACTGTCCGTCCAGGCGTAAGAAGCCCGAATGTCCACAGTTCCACCCAAAGTGTGAGCAACGTGGTTCAATAGACGTACAAGACGCGCCGCCCCTGACAATTCTAATTTAGGGATGGTCAGTGCCGTCCGGAGGGGGGCCACCTTGCTTTTGGCCAAGACCAGTGACAAATTCACCAGGCCTGTCGCGCAGACGGTGCGCAGACAAACAACAGCTGCATAACCTTGCGAAGACGCATCACACACAAGGGTAGCAGTGTAGCTCCCAAGGGGGAGGATAGCGCGGGGTAACACGACCTCGTTGACTGCAGGGAGTGCGGATACAAATTGGAGCCAATCTTCCAACAGGGTTTCCCGAATTGGCTCGTCCCAGCCAAGTCCCGCAGTCCAAAGGCGCTGAAGAAAACAATTTCGCCCAAAACAATAGAACAATAGACAAAAGGCAACCCTGGGCTCCCGTGTCCAAAGTGGCACGGACCACAACAGAGTCCCTCGTGGGCCCCCAGACCCTGACCGATGCCGTTGGCAACAAAACCGTGTCGATCTGAGGGGTACCTTAGGGGGCAGGCACCAATGTCCTAACAATGCCTGGGCGGCGACCGATCGCCGCATCCAGGCCCAAGTCCCTCCCGACGAGGATGGAGGTCAAATTCCTCGTACGAGCGGTGTCCCGAGCCACGCGCCATCGCTGGAAGGGCATATCCCACCGGATGCCTGAATGGCGGGGGGCGTGACTCCAACCGGGGACGTTCCGCCAATGGAGGGGAGTGGTGGCGGTGCTGGTCTGGCCAGCGCTGCCTAGCAACAACTGCGTAAACGACTTTACGCAGGGAGACCAAATGGCGGTCGCGCGGCTCCCGATCAACTTGCGCGGGGGGTGGAGTATGGCGCTCAAAATTGCGGGCCTCTCCCCGGTTCTGAACCGGCGAGCCAGAAGCCCGGTGACCAACTCCATGGTACCCCCCCGTGCGCGAACCTTCATTAGAGGCTGGTCTGCCAGCATGGTTCGCGTTAGCGCAAAAAATTGCCAAATGGGACCCCTACAAAATCTACAAGGGCGGGGGTTGGGGCAGTCCCGATGGAAGTGAGCCCCCAAACATGAGAAGCACAGGCGGCGTGCATTGGCAATTCGGCGGCGGGCACTCACGTGCAATTTCAAAAAGGCCGCGCAAGTTGCCATGCCATGCCCCGTGTCCCTACAAAACTCACAACCAGGACGACTCTGGGTGCCAGCAAAACGAGTGGCGGTCATCATAGAGTAACCAATTTAACGGGACGGAACACCCAGTCATTATGAAAAATGCCCAATATGAGTGTGATATATGTAATTATTATGTGTCTAATATTGAGTTATGGAATTAGTAAATGATTTTTATTATAAACTTATTTTTGTATAAGTCAAACACTGATTTGACTCAAGCCGTCAGTTTTTGAATCATACTTGTTTGTTAACGGGTATAAAAGGCCGGAGCCACAGTGAAACTGTCAGTTGCTTGGCAGATGTTTAGTTGGCTAGTTCTAGTGCTGTTGTTGTGTGGAAGGATCGACCAGAGGTCACGTAAGTTAAGTAATTGATATTATATCGTAATTATTGCCTATTATGAAATTGTTGTTGTACTGTTTATAGTGTTGCCAATATTGCAAATGTTTTAAATCCTATAAATGGAATATTCATATTCTTTTCCTAGATATTATTGTTATAGTTTGATTATATTGATATTATTCTGAGTTCTCTTGGACAATGGTCCAAGAGATAGAATTAATGTATTTAAGATAATGATAATGTATGGTAATGTAAGAAATGTGTTGATATAATACTTCAATACTGTTTCCATGGAGTTTCTTGTCCTTCTTCTCCATGAAGACCTAGTTTTGGAACGGACGACTAGCTTCCTGATTAATTGCTGACAAGGCTAATTGAAATAAAGGTCTAGTCTTGTCTTTCTGTGCTTTATTTATTGAAACCCTTCCCTATACATAATTAGTACATACATATACACTTATAGTTATATACTGCTTAATATAACAAGTGCAATTTGATAAGAATTATTTAAATAATCAAATTGACCGGGCATTATACATATTGTCCATCGCTTTTTGGGCAGAGTAACACAAATATATTTAATAGCATAGAATTAAAGCGGCAGTTCAATATTTGAGTTATGGTAGGTAAGAAAATAAAAATGCATGTTTGCAAACTAGTTTAGCAGTAAAAACTGAGCAGTAAACTAAATAAAAATGAGTCATAAAATAATTTAAACGGGCAGTTCAATAAATACTGAGCCGTGGAATAGTTGAACTGGGCGGTTAGGCGCGTACAGTTAACAAATCGTAATTGGTGATGAGGCATGCAAGCAAGCATGCAACATGCAGCAGGCATGGTTTCTGTCACGGCTCCGGCGCTACGGGGCTCCGGCGGTCCCACGCGAGCTCATCGTTGCAGATGTGTTTTACGCTCGCCACCGCGGCTGAGGCTGGGCGGTGAAGCCGGCCAGCGAGCCGAAGCTCAAAACCACCTGCTCCTCAGCTCGCGGGCCGCCTCGCCCCTCCGCGCCTACGTGGTTTTAAATTACACTCTAGGGGTAGGACAGACAAGACTACGTGCAGTCGGTTTTGCAGCGATTCGTTTCTGTCACTAAATGCAGCACAACATATTGAATTTATAAGACAATACTTTAACTTTAATTTGGTTTAAAATTGAATTTTAAAAAGTAAGCCGTTTGCGCCTCGCGTGCTTTAAAAAGAAGTCATAAGTCATAGTCAAAAGTCATAATGGCGGTCTCTGATTGGTCAAAGCGTGCCACGCCATGCGTGCCTCCCTCCCCGCCCAGACACCGCGTCATATTTAGCTTTATTATCAAATTGCCCAATTATCATGTAGCAATATAATAATGACCGTGCAATGTGATAAATAATGTAGTTAAGATAGTATTAGTCACTTAGCCCGATAGAGCTAGACATTATTCATAATGCTCGTACATTATGTATAATGCCCGCATTAATCACCTGGTCCATAACATATCTATGTGATATACAAATATACAATGACATGGATATTCACATAGTGAAGTGTTATATTATTTAAATTATTGAGAACTAGCTGACCCGTGCCCACTTCGTTGGGCGGTAAACATTTTAACTTGTTATTGAGAATGTGAGGATTGTGGGGATCGTTTTTGTTTTTTGTGTTAATTTCTTCATCAGCAGCCTATAACGTTCCCATTGCTGGGACACAGGCCTCCTCTCGGTGAGAGGGAGTGAGCCATAATCCACCACGCAGGCCCAGTGCGGATTGGTAGATGTCACATGTCTTCGAATTTTTGGTTCTAGACATGCCGGTTTCCTCACGATGTTTTCCTTCACCGTCTTGAAAGCAATGGTAATGAAATAATTTACACAAAGTAAAGCGCCTGCTTGGGTTCGAACTCACGACCTACTACTCGTAAGTCACAATCGTTACCACTGGGCCACCACTGCTCTCGCTTGATTTCTTAGTTAGTTCTCATCATGGTGTAGGAGTTTGAATAATTTATGCGGGCTACCCAATGTCCTTTCTTTAGTATTGTTCGTCGAATGGTTGAGCTCTTTATGTTTGGAATCCAGCTGCATGGTTACTGACAATCGCGTGCACTGACTGGACAGATTCACTCATCTGTGTGGTTCTTTCCTCTAAAGCCCACTTCAGACCCGAATCTACATGGTCTTCACTTGATATGACAAAGATTATGTCTGAACTATAAAAGAGGCTGTGACCTGTGAGTTGGTTTTGCCTTTCATTCTCAGAGTAGTCAGATAGAAAACGTAGACTTCATCTCATTAAAAAAATATGATTGACGAGTAAAAGTGTCTGTACAAATCTGCTAACAGTCATTTATGATTTATTTATCGAATCAAGCTGTTGAACTTTAACTTTCCTTTAACGTAGAATTGCCAATATTGTCCTTTTGTTTCCGTTATATTTCTTTGAATCAATTACACATTGACTAATTTTGAATTTGAATGGTGTCTTCTCTTAATAGAAGGCATTATGCAAAAATAGTAATCCACACTAATCCACACTATCCACACTAATATTATTAATGCAAAAGTAACTCTGTCTGTCTGTCTCGCTTTCCTGCTAAAACTACTGAACCGATTTAGATGAAATTTGGTACAAAGATAGTTTAGAGCCTGAGAAAGGACATAGGCTACTTTTATCCCAGTAGTATGTTCCCGCGGGATAATTTCCGACCTCCAAGCGGGCGAAGCCGCTGGCAAAAGCTAGTAGATTATAAATAATAGTCACCAGGGCAGCCTGCGATATTCAAATTTTCTTATAATCTATGAAATTCGAAGGTAAGTATCAAGCTGCATGTTGAACAAAACATGTTTCGTGTCCGCAATACGTAGGGATGTATTAACAGCATAATAATCATTAAAATCATCAATACAGCCCTCTAAATTCATTTAATGCCATTGAGTGACTTCCTTGTGAAACAGTCATTCAATGGGATTGCAAATTGCAAAACACGTCAGGAAATTGTTTATGATCGAGTGTCAATATTTATATAATATATTGGCTAACAGACAGAACAATATTAATAACATTTAGATGTGTATCAAATGACAGACAATAGAATCACAGAGCATAAAAAAATTCGTCCACATCGCTTCAATGGGGAGAGTGCCTAAACAGCTGGCAGCATTGCTACTTTGTATGACGATGCCGATTCTATGGCAAAGAAATAGGCCAGCCCACTGCTTGGCGATATCTAAAGAACCAAGTGCGCACTAAGAAAATTTGAATTTCGTGCGTTTTTTAGCGCATACACCTAAAAACCTTTTTAACCGACTTCAAAAAGGAGGAGGTTATCAATTCGGATGTTTATATATATTTTTTTTATGTATGTTCGGCCATAACTCCGTCATATATAAACGTATTTGCAAAATTCTTTTTTGTTCGAAAGGAGTTCATTTCGAAATGATCCCATATAAGTTTCATATAGATCTGATGATGACTTCAGGAGACAGACACCGGAACTCTTTAAAAAATGACAGCAAATCAACCGCGATTTCTGCTATCGCATAAATATGCATTGTTTGTTTGGAATTACTGCGGGGTAGATACTATAACTAAAAATTTAAAAATAAAACCCTTTTTACAAATTAATTTCGGAAGGCGGTGACAAAAACCTTTAATAAAAATCCTAAGACACCGACTTCCGAAATTAAAGTTATTTTTCACTTTGTAGTGTTTTTAAGGAAGTCGGTTGTTTTTTTTTTTTTTTTGTAAAAATGTTTTTTTGATTAAACCTGTCTGAAGGTTGAGGTTGTAGGAATAACAAATTTCTTTTTGTTAATACTAGAAACAAAAACAAATTTGTTATTCCTACACCCAGGCTCTAGAAAATAGGTGGCTCCTTTAGAAAGAGGTTGGGAAGTTTATTATAAAAACGTATACATTGGCATCTGCCAATGTATACGTTTTTATAATAAACTTCCCAGCCTCATTCAAGAACTAAGCTTAAATAAATTCAAATCTTTTATAAAGCGGAAACTATGTCAAAAAGCCTATTATACTGTCAAAGACTATATTGAGGATAAAACTGCTTGGGATTGAGCTGCTCCAATAACTGCACTGAATGTTGATTTTTATATTATATTGCTACTTTATTCTGATTTTAATTTGATATATTTTTTTTCTTTTTTACAGCTACATGTATATTTACTATATGTACATATTATTTTAACTACTGTGAATTTGATGACTATGTGGGTCATTATTTTACTTTCGATTTTGGTCTGGCAGTTTGAGTAATTTGTGCGGCCTACCCAAATGTCCTTTCTTTGGTATTGTTCGTCAAATCGTTGGGCTCCTTAAGTTCCGAGTTGAGCTGCACGATTATTGACAAATGCGTGCACTGACTGAACAGGTCCACTCAAATCTGTGTGGTTCTTTCCTCTAAAGACCATTTCAGACAGCGACTAACATGGTCATCAAATGATTAGACCGAGATCCTTTCCGGATTTTTCATATACACATTGACATTGATAAATTTTATTTATACAATGACATGAATATTTACTTTGTAAAGTATCATATTGATTAATCATTGTGAATGTGAAGACTGTGTGGGTATGTTTCTTGTTTTCTTTTATTTTTCTTTATTTGTCAAGTATGTTGTAATTATAATCTGGCAGGTTGAGTAATTTTTGCGGCCTACCCAAATGTCCTTTCTTTGGTATTGTTCGTCGGATCGTTGAGCTTCTCAAGTTCTGAGTTGAGCCGAACGATTAGTGACAAATGCGTGCACTGATTGGACAGGTCCACTCAATCTGTTTGGTTCTTTCCTCTAAAGACCATTTCAGACAGCTATCTACATAGTCTTCACATAATGTTGTCAATATTATGTCTGGACTTTAAAAGAGACTGTGACCTCTGAGTTTGTTTCGACCTTTCTTCTCAGAGTAGTCAGATATGAAACGCCGACCTCATCTAGCTCAAAAAAATATTATTGACTTGTAAAAGTATTTGTACAAACCTACTTACAGAAATAAAATTATTTATCATTTAGAAGTGTTTCATCTTTTCTTCAAACTAACAAAAGCGTATATTCCTGTACGAAGCCACGCAACAATCAGAGCACGGAGTGGTAACCCGAGAGTTTCGTTATGGTCTCTTGGAAGGCAAACTAGTTTTGACACCGGTGTTACTTGTTACACTATGTTTTGCATGCAACAGGTCTTATATGCATATAAGATAGGTATATTATTGAGGATTTTTGCTAATAAACACAAATTGTTTCTCTGAAAATACAAAGATTTATTTAGCACACTTTTACTTTTACAATATTACAACAAAATATGAGAATTACACTTATATCTCACCTGAAAATACAAAGAAACGACATTTAAAGTTCACTAATATCGCCTCCTCAATTATAACCTTCCATTTATCTTTCTACAAGTTTTTAATAATAATTAACAAAATAATCTGAACATCATCCGCCATTGAATTACGTGTCAGCCCGATGCGTCCTCTGCTCACTTCCACAGACAACCTAATCACAGAACATATAAACTCTAAGGAGAACCTATTTAATGAAATGTCATTTCATTACATCTCCCCCCCTAAGAGCGAAAATCCTAAACAACATATCCATACACTGTACCTATAATTTATTTTCATATTCGTTTTCTTCTACTTCATCTTCTTCAGCTTCTGTTGTGACAGGTTGTAATTTTGTTATGTGGAATAAAGTTGATTCTGTTTTTCTGTTGCCAGTGTCAATCCTATAAATGGAGTTCGATATTTTCTCTATTATCTTGAAAGGGCCTATTTTTAATTCGTCTAATTTCTTTCTATTCAATCTATTTCCATTTTCTACATATACACTGTCTCCTATATTAAACTCTTGCATTTTTCTATTTCTATCAAATATTTTCTTGTTGTACTTGTGGGATTTTATTGTATTCTCTAGTGCCAGTCTTCTATCAGCAATCCACCCGTCTTCCCTTTCTGTTGTTTTTAATTCATTTGGTAGAATACTGACATTTGTACCATCCAGTAAATATTTTGGTGCAAAACCTGTAACGGAGTGTTCTGTTTCATTATATTTCTGTATACATTCTCTTGCAACTGTTGTCCATGTTCTCTTATTATTTTTCTCATTTATTTTACATCTTATTTTATTTACTACTGTTTGATTTAATCTTTCGTTCAAGCCGTTCGAGAATGGTGTATTCACAGCTGTAAAAATTAGTTTAATATTATTCTCTTGCAAATGTTGCTTAAATTCTCTTGAATTTATGCCCGGATATTGATCTGTCAGAATTATTCCAATCTCATCTGTCTCTAGCACATTCTTTGTGAGTTTTATAAAGTCACTTGCATTCTGTGTTTTTGAAGTCGCAATAAATGCATATCTTGTGTAGTGGTCTACTAAAAGGTGTAGGTATTTTTTTGTTGACCTAGAGCCTCCAAAGCCACCGATAGTATCCATTGACATAATCTCAAATGGTTTTGTTGCTGGACCCAGTTGTGACATTAATCCAAATTTTCCTTGACATCTTGATTTATTTTTTATGCATATTTCACATGTTTTACAAATATTTATGATGTTTTTTGTCAGGTTTTTAGCTGTATATAATGGACTTATTTTTTTCTGCAATTGTCTGATCCCAATATGGCATAAATCTTCATGCACGTTTTTTATGAGTCTTTTACTAAATTCTTCTGTGAGGATAATCTTTTCATGTTTCTTTATTTTTTTATAATAAATTCTATTTTTGTGTATAAGATTTGATTTCTTTTCTTTTATTATTTCATTTTTCTCTTGGTCTGCAACTATATCTTTTATTTGTATTAAATTAACTATTTTTAATAGTTCGTCTTTGTTATCTTCTGATTCTAATACTGGATTTCGGCTCAAACAGTCTGCTTCCACATTTTCTGTACCAGATATATATTTTACTGTAAAGTCATATTGAGACAGGTAGTATGTGAGATCACCCAATTCTTCGTCTGTCCTGCTTTTAATGTTCATGTTCTCTAGAGGTTTGTGATCTGAGTATATAGTGAATTGTTTTCCAATAAGCCAGTGTTGCCAGTATTTAACAGCTTCTTTCATAGCAAAACATTCCAAGTATATAGCCTTTTTCCGTTTTTGAGATTCATTCAGTTTTTTTGAGAAATATGCCACCGGTTTGTCTTTACCATCTAGTTGTGTTTGTTTTAGTATTGCCCCGATGCCCTCTAAGGATGCATCTGTAAAGATTTTTATTGGTAAGTCTTTGTCATATATTTCCAATATCGGTTGAGAACATAAATATCTTTTTATTTGATTAAAGGATTCTTCACACTTCTCTGACCACACAAACTTTTCGTTTTTTCTTAATAAATTATGTAATGGGTCTAAGATAATTGCGCTTCTTGGTATGTATTCATGGTAGAAGTTGATTTTTCCCAAAAATTGTCTGATATTCTTTTGCGTCTTAGGAGTTGGAAAATGTCTTATTGAAATCAAATTGTCTTTTAGTGGTCTTACCGAATTGTTTTGAATTACATGGCCAAGATACTTTACTGAGTCTGAAGCAAAGGTACATTTTGTAAACTTCAATCTAAAGCCTTCTTTTATTATTGCCTCTAATACACTTCTTATGTGTCTTATATGGTTTTCAAAGGTAGATGAGTATATCAAAATATCATCAATATAGTTTACGGAGTATCCTGTGAGATTGTGCTTTCTTAGAATATTACTTAAAATTCTCTGGAAAATTGCTGGTGATGTTTTCAAGCCAAAAGGGAGACAGGTCCACTGAAAGTGGCCATCTTGTGTGACAAATCCTGTTTTATTTCTATCTTCCACCCGTAGTGGTATTGCCCAAAATGCTGAGTTTATATCCAGTGTAGTGAAATACTTACAATTTCTGGTTTTAATAATCAAATCATCTATTAATGGGAAAGGTTGAGCTTGTGGCACAACAATTTTATTCAGTTCTCTGAAATCTATACATAAGCGAGATCTTCTATTTTCACCTTTTTTAAATGCTAATGTCACTGGTGCAGCAAAAGGACTGTAAGATTCTTCTATTAAATTATTCTTTAGTAACATGGATATTTGCTCTTCAATTTCTAATTTATCTTCTATTGTACATCTATATGGTCTTTTACTACAGTATCTATTTACTAGTAAATCTATATGAGCTTCATAATCTTTAACTGATCCTATATCATACTTGTCCTTAGCAAAAATTGTTTTATATTCCTTTATAATTTTCTCTATCTCAATTTTCTTTTCATTATCTAAATGGTCTGTCATACTAACAAATTCCTCTGTTTCTATGTGTTCATTGAAATTTATTGCATATGTTTTTATATTCTTATCTTCATTTGTGTTATCTTTAGACTTCCTGTCTATTTTATTTGTTATTTTCTTTTGTTCTATCCTCAAGTCCTCATTTTGGATTAATTTGAATTTCTTTATCATATCCAATCCGATTATAAAATCATCAAAATCTTCATTTTCTATTATATATACTTCCACCTCTTCTTCTAAATCAAAGATTTTTATTTTTATTGTTATCAAGCCATCCGTCTTCTTTACACCATTAACCGTTTTCATATATGCTATATTCACATTGTCTTTTATTTCTTTTACTTTAATTAGTCTTGAATTTATTAACGAGATCTGTGAGCCTGAATCATAAATGCCGCTCACTTCTAGTTTATTTTCTATTAAAAGCTTGATTTTGATTAATGGTGTACTTACTCGTTTTTTTTATCAGTATTCATATCTACTTCAATAATAGAGTTATTATTTATATTTTTGGCTTTAAAGATCTTTTCAGATTCATTTTTATTTTTCTTGAACCAACATGACTCCTCCGGATGATATCTAGTTCCTTTGTCCAAAGATTCACAAGTCTTACATGGCTTCTTCTCATTAGTTTTATTTTTATAAAATAATGTACTACTTTTTATTATAGTTGAGTTTTTTTTGTATATCATACCTTCATATTTTCTTATCTCGTTGAATAAATCAGTGGTATTGTTGAGTTCGTCTCTGTTTAACTTATTTAAGATAAACCCAGGTAGACCTGTTGCAATCAGATCTATCATTGTTTTTGGGTCTATTGATTTGTTTATATCTAGTATAAGCCGTTCTTTTTTTAAAGCATAATCAATTAACAGTCCATCTTTATACCTGAATGCGAAGGCAGTTGTGACTATGTCCCATCCTCGGTTTTTAAAAGTTGCCAAAAATGTGTCTTTCCATTCCTTCCATTCAGAATTTACTGTTAGTTTTACAACCATCGAGCTATACCAGTCCAAACAAGATTTTTCTAAAAATAACCTCAATATATCTATTTTTGTTTCATCTTTAGTTATATTAAAGCGCTCACATTCTTTTTCAAAAGTCTCTATCCATTGCATTGCATTAGGGTTTTTGCTTGTGAATTTTTCAATAATAAATTTCTCTGAAATATGTTTCAGGTTATGTTGATTTTCTTTCTTTGTTGTAGTTTCTATTAATTGTTCCAAGATATGTTGCAAACTGTCATCTTTGCCCTTTGGTTGTTTTGTGCTCATTTCTTCTAAATATTGATCCAAAAATTGTATATTACCTTCCTCATCTATATATGTTTTCCTTAGATCTTCATCCAATTTTATCCATATTTTTCTACTTTGGTGCCTTTTCTTTAAGCTATTTTTTATTTTTGAGAAAGTGTTCATTTTAACAATATATGTATGATGACTCACCGGCTTCAGCTCATCAGGTAAAACATAACATTTTCCTTCTTCTGTAGATATTGCGGTTATGGCTAATACATTAGATTTGCCATCATTTGAAGCTATCATCGTAAACTCAAATTGCAGCCGGTCCATCTTCATTAGTTAACGAAAATGTCGTTTTATAAGATAGGTATATTATTGAGGATTTTTGCTAATAAACACAAATTGTTTCTCTGAAAATACAAAGATTTATTTAGCACACTTTTACTTTTACAATATTACAACAAAATATGAGAATTACACTTATATCTCACCTGAAAATACAAAGAAACGACATTTAAAGTTCACTAATATCGCCTCCTCAATTATAACCTTCCATTTATCTTTCTACAAGTTTTTAATAATAATTAACAAAATAATCTGAACATCATCCGCCATTGAATTACGTGTCAGCCCGATGCGTCCTCTGCTCACTTCCACAGACAACCTAATCACAGAACATATAAACTCTAAGGAGAACCTATTTAATGAAATGTCATTTCATTACATGCATAAGCATGATTCCTTGGCCTTAATTTGAAAATTATACGTTGTTGTTGTTGATCCTGTCGCAACCTATCCACTGCTGGTAGAAATTTGATAAATTCATCAATATCAGACGCTGTTATAAAATCATTGTCAAGTTTAGTCATCTTATAAATCATAGAAAAACTTTTCTTTAGTACTAGACTGGCCTAAGTAAGCACAAACAAATCATCATCATCATCATCATTTCAGCCAAAAGATGTCCACTGCTGGACATAAATCTTTTCGGTTTGCCATAATAGCCACGCTTGGCAGGCGGGTTGGCGATAGAAGGGTGGTAAAATGCATATAGAATACTGCTGCTCATTTTCAAGTAAGTTCTTTAGTTGCCTCTTACGGCACCCACGGGAAGAAATACGGTGATGCTATTCTTTACATCCGGCGCCACACAGAATAAATAGCGATAGCACAAATAGATGCCTCTTATTATTTTGTGTCCCATCAGGTATTACTCTAACAATAAGTTCACAGTTTTTGCATCTCAAAAAAGTAGATAAAATCCATTAGCTATGGCATGTCAAACATGCAAATCGATACGCCGACAGTCATAAATCGCATTTCGGAATCAACAACTCATCCACGCATTCTCTAATGTTTGCACCAAAACAAAAGAACGTAGAAACAAATGCCATCGAACAAAACGGATGCATCGCCAACCTTGAACGTAAAATATTTAGCATTGTGTACTTATTCATTTCAAACAAACGACATAGCAATTCGCCATGCCATCTGGACAAGAGGCCCAGATATGGCGCTTGCCTTACGTGATCAGCATTCCAAATCCACTTGGATAAAATTTATTTTTTACTTATAATTGCCCATGACATAGATACTGCGTTTGTTTTAATCGGTAAACAATGTTTGGATATTCCTATCGGTTGGGATTTACCCATACATTGGTTACATGGGCATACCCAGCTTTTCGCCCAAGCGGGGCGAATCAGAAATTAAGCCACCCGGCTTTGGCGTTTGTTTTACACATTACACGAATACACCTAAACGAAAGATTAGGTGTACCTTTTTAGAGTGTAGGGGAAACTTATATGTAGTCAAATAAATAACCATAAGGAGAAAATTTCAATTAAAATGTTTAATTAGACATCTATTAGATTTTCGAGGATCTTTAGCAAAACGGCTAATGAAGTCTGCTATCAAAGAATTGCCCATACTGTTTACAAGTTTTCTACGTACCTTCACTGGGCGAATAAAGCCCATTTAACCCGTCTTCGAGCATTGTCGATCTCAGCCATATTTTTACGGGTCTGAGTGTATTGAATGACTATTCAATTGAGGAATACGGTATTGCTAGTAAAAGCGATCTCCAATTTTGTTCGGCAATTTAGAATTTACAAACTTTTCCCATTTTGATATCCTCTCATCAAAATGTTGCTTAGATTTTTTAGTTTCATAGATATTTGGTCTGATTACCAACCGTTACTCCTAGGCTGCCATAGCTGTCTTTAGATAAGAGAGCAGTGATAGCCCAGTAACGGTTGCGATTTACAAATTATAGATCGTAGGTTCGAATCCTTACAGGCGCGATACTTTGAGAAATTTTTTTCATCATCACTACTCTGAAAACGGTGAGGAACGAAACATCGTGAGAAAACCATCATTATGAAGACATGTACAATCTATCAACCCGCACTGGGTGGGTAACAACCCACTATAGTGGACAGTTATAGACTGATTATGTTTGTTATGTATTGATGGCCGTCAATAAAATATAAACTTAGCAAGGGTGATCTTCTTTCTAGGGCTGATTTGACATTTGGATAAAGAGAATCGGCTTGCTGCTGCTGCTTAATTATGCTACCTCCAAAGTTCTCCTGCTTGTTCATTGAAAAAATGCATCACAGTTCGGCTTCTGATGTGATCCCTTCTAATTCATATTTTTTATTTTGTAATTTATATAGCGAGCGACATAAATAGTTGCTTAATCTAGGGAAGAGCTGATCCTGGAAACACCCTTAATTGGTAATGTAATAGCAATGTGGTCTCCGGCAAAAATATGATAATGTCAGTAGCATGGGCAGCATCAACCTATTGTGTCATTACAACAATAAATGCTACTGAGCTGTCTGCTAATAAAAATATCACTTAGTATTATTAGACAAACAAGATTGTAAAGTTATAATCAGATCCCAGGATACTATAACCAATTGTAACATCACCAAATACCAAAGAGATAAATCGTTTCCAGAACGTGGGAACACACTTCACTATCAATACAATCATTCGAAGTACCATAGTCCGCATGCAGTAGAATTAATTACCTAAGCGACAGAGGAAACGGCTAATCTAACTGAGAATCTATTGTTGCACGCAGATATTGCTTATTGCATTTGTATGCCAAATTGCCTTTAAGTTTGCAATAAATAAAGCCTTTACAAATGTTCTAATTAAAGAAAAAAAACTGCAAATGCTTCAGCATGCTATCGACAGCATCGAATGCTAACTGTTGCGTTATGATATATCGTTTCCTGTGCCGATTTGCAAACACCTATTGTTATTTATGACAGTTTTATATCTGCGTAGTGATATTCAAGGTTTTTTTAACACTGACTTTGAATTCCTTTTTGTAATATCCAGTACTTAGAGAGCAAGTAAGTTGGTATCTTTTATTGATGTTATTGAAGGTAAGTGTGCCTAAATTCATTCTTCGGGATATTAAATCATGTAGGTTAGAGTAATCCTCGTGGTGAAATGATAACCGATCAGTTTGTAGATCCATTACATAGGTACTGAAACACGTCCATGCCTCCTGGTCTCAGCTGTGATTCGAAGATCTTTGACTCTCGTTACGTGTACTCAGAAATAGATAAGTCTGACAAATAATCTTACCAAGGGGTACTGTGTTACCCAGTAACTGGGCTGTGGAGCTCAGATAGGCAGTGGCTCTATCTATAGATTAAGATGGGCCTACGCAAACGTATGTTTTGTTCCTTTATTATAAAAGAGACAGGCCTTAAAAATATTAATGAACGGACCACGTGGAAGATATTATGGTTAGAATCTCTAAGATGACGGCTGACAGCAACGAACTTTAAGGAAGAAAAATATGACGAACATAACCGAACCTAAATAAATGGGTGTATAAGCAGTAACTGTTAGTTTTTTAATGGTGACCCCAGTACCCCACCAGAAAATTATTAACATAATTTTGTTGGGTATGTTTTTCAAGTTTTTACCTATTCACAAGGATTCGTGAATATGGTGAAGGTTGCAGGAATTCGCTGGATGCGAGAGGCACAAGATCGGTCAATGTGGTGACGTTTGGGGAAAGCCTATGTCAAACAGTGGATGTATTTGGGGTGAAATTATGATAAAGTGCAGAAATATGATAATGATAGGAATATATGTCGGCGAGGCATAGAGGTGCCATCAATGATGATGCTGGCAAACATTCGTGGCTGTCATTTGAGAATGGAGTCTGTCACAGAAAACGTCAGTCGGCTAGCGGTCAACGTGCGCGAGTCACTTTTTATTCGAGCCGCCATCAAGCAAACACGGAACATTACGTTTATAAAAAGTATTCTTAATCTATTGGTGCATTTATTTTTACTATCCATCCACGATGAACGAGGATAACCTGTCTGTCCCTGCGCATATGGATAACCTCTCTCCGACCTATATGCATATAACAGTCGTCGTTACACAAAGTGAGATGCCTCATTAAGTAATAATATTTATAAAAAACAGTCTCTCTAAACACTCGATCTCTTTAAGCATACTATAGTTTAGTGATTTAATGATAGGTTAATGATGATTACTACCAGTATTGTTCCGTGTGATAGAAAATAATTTAGGAGCATGACGAACTTGCTGCCGGTTGGTCAGGCAAGAATATTATGAACAGCCTGCTGACGAGGTCGCTAGCTAACTACATGTTGCAATACAACTCATTTAAAATCATTGTAATGAGTAGATTATGTCCACAGTAAATGAAATTAAAATAAAATAAAAATAAATTAACAAAACCAGTTAAATAAAAAATAAAACAATTATATGAACTACCCATATAAACTGTCGGTAGGAAAGCTAATTCTGGATTGAAAGAACATAAACATTGTCTTGAGTTAATCACAGCGACCAACTATTCTTATCGTTTAAGTAGTCGTTGATAGAATAGTATGCCTTTGAACAAAGTTTGGATTTTACTTTAGCTTTAAACTCATTAAACTGCAAATCTAGCAAAGCAGAGGGAAGCTTCTTATAAAAGGTAATACCAAGACCAACAAAAGAATTATGAACCTTATGAAGCCGGTGAAAGGGAGCACGTAGTTTGTCCTTATTTCCAGTATTAATGTTATGAATATCACTGTTTTTAGTGTACAAGTGTATATTTTGCCTAATATATAAGATGTTGGCGAAGATGAATTGTGATGCCACCGTAAGAATACCAATATCTTTAAACAAATCTCTCAGAGAAACTCTAGCACCTAGTTGGTAAATTGCTCTACTGCTACTGCTTCACGCTACATATTCAAGTGGCTGGGTATCAACTTTTATTATTTCTCTGTTTGAGTTAGTCAATAGCTTTGTTTTCGTAGTATTCATTGTTAACCCTACTTTTGCACTTTCTTCTTAAATATTTTACCAGATTATTAATAAAACACGATTCTTTACACAATGTTTATTATGTACTCATTTACATCAATTTAGTTCAGAATTTTGTTTTTGGTCTTCGAATTATCACGATTAGAATTGGTCGTTAGTACATTATTTAATTTACATTTATTTAGTTAACGCTATTTATTTAAACAATTAAGTTCATAATATCTCAGACACATTAATATTTTGGGGGTTTTATTTTATTTTAAAACACCATAACAGTTATTTTAAATCTATTGTCGTTCACAAAACGTAAAACAAACATAAATAATAATTATGGTAACTTTTTATCATTTATGAGATTTCTGTTTAGTTCTGTGAAATCTATGAGAAAGATTTAATTTATTCGATCGAATACTTATTTGCCTTTTTTTGCAATGTTTCATTTCATTTTGCAAAGTAAAATGCACATTACAGTTTTTCTCAATCAAAGGTAAAGTTTATTTTTATATTTTCTTATTTCAACCACCAACACCTGAGTGGCAGATTAATATTTTTATACAAAACTTTTCTCAGCAATTTCACATCTCTATTAAACACAGATAAACTCAAAATGAATTTTATGATAACACTAGTACCGAATTACCCTTCAATCATAGTAATGACTAAAGCAAATCATATGAGCTAAAAAAGGCACAATCTCGAATATTAGAGACCATCCGCTTACATAGTGTCGCGCTTTGAACAATAAATACTGCATGGCGCTTGCCACCGAATATTGTCAAAGTAAAATGTAAATTGTATTCAAGAGTATCTCTAGCATTACTGGGGGGAATCCCAATTGTTGAATTGTTGTGATAACAAAGGCATCAAGGAAGGTCTACTGGAATTAGAACATGTTATTTGTTTACAGTTACATATTTTAAAGACAAGCAGTGCTTGTATTTTTGGCCTCAATCTTCAGCAAGCGTCTCTACTTTATTATATTAAATTCACTGCATCGTCACTAATTCAGCGGATAGTCTAAATGGAAAATTATTTCCTGGCTGCAGGAGCGGCTGGGGCCGCTGGAGCTGCTGGAGCTGCTGGGGCAGCTGGGGCAGCAGCTACTGGTGCTGCAGTGGTTGCAGCGGCGGCAGGGGCTGGCGCAGCGGCGGCAGGGGCTGCTGCAGCCGTGGTTGGTGGTGGGACAGGCGCTGGTGTGGCGTTGGGTGGTGGAGAACTACCTGGACTGAATGGGTTCCAGGTGAAGCTCCACGATCCACTGTTTGGATTCGGAACCATGCTGAAGCCGCCTCCGTTTTGGGGAGCTGAAATTTAAATGTTTTTCTATAACTTACCTCCTTCACGAGAACAAGCCGTGAGATAGTGTGATAAAAATGACTACCATCGTAGAATCATAGAACTTACTAAACTACTTACGAACTACAATTATTATCTAGAGCTTTATGGATATATAGGGCAGGCTAGCAGGAACGTGAACGCACGATCTTTTATGTTCAGTACTTGGTCCCCCCCAATATTACAAATAAAATAGCTGTTTCATACATTTTAACTGCGGTTCGTTTTTTGTTTTTCTATGATACAGCTGATTTCTTTAATTAACGAAAAAAAACTTGGGTAGGGAGTCAAACATCATGAGCTGAATTCATGATTTCAGTTTGCGCGTCCGTGCCCTTGCTTTATTGCTCTCATGAAAAAGATGACTTCTGAATATTTAAAATGACTGAATGTGTAAATAATAACCCTATTTATAGCTTTCGTTAATAACATGGTTAGTTTCTTCATTACAATTATAATGCTAATGAAATCACCTAGTCCCTTTTTACTACATGTCTTGTAATACATGAATCGCAATGGTCTTTAAATAGAACTATCGTAAAATAAATGTGACTCAGATCGCACAACAGAATATAATACAGACTAGGAAAATTTAAATGCTCATTATGTCATTGGAATAAATTGCATTAAAAACTTTATGCTTGTCAATCATAAAACTTGAGCTGTATGAATAGATAAGTCCAAGGCTAAATAATAAGTATAACTTGGAAAATATTGTTGGAGACCTTGTTTAGCACTACACGACTACTACTGATTTAAAACCCTGAACAGATAAAATGTATCACGTTTCTACATAACATAACATCTCGCCTGTAATTCCCAGAGGGTTAGGTAGAGGTGTACTTATAGTACACCCACATTTCGCCAGTTAAGTTTAAGTACCATGTAATAGGGAGCGAGCTTATTGCCATCAACCGGGCACGAATCCAGACTCCGGGCTGCTACTGAGAAATCGCAGAAGGAAAAACTCAACAAAACTTTGCCCGATCTGCAAACCAAGCCCAGGACCCCATGCTCAGCAGTACTTGACCATCAAGGCAGAAACTAAGGATAATTTCCTAGACAACATTTTGTTACTATAAACGTGACAACGTTTCTAGTAACAAAATGTTGTCTAGGAAATTATCCATAGTTTTATTTTAGACACTAGATGATATTATTATGGATAAAAAGGGCTGGCTACCGAGATGACGACCAATAGAGAATCATGGAAGAAAAAGACATGTTGCGGCGACCCCAAATAAATTGGGATAATGGTAGGAGAAGATTTTAGACACCGTATGTCTCTTTATGTAATGGATGTTTCCTATCCACATATATTAATACCCCTCCCTGCCTCGGAAAGCACGATATGTCGTTTGTCCTGGCTATCATACGTAGATCTTTGTCTGTAACGACCCCTACTTACGAGTTGTAGGCCGTGGGTACGAACCCAGATGACGCCTTTACTTTGTGTGAATAATCATCACATATGCTCTCAAAACGGCGAAGGAAAACATAAAACATCGTGAGGAAATCTGCATGTTCTAGAACCAAAAATTCGAAGACATCTACCAACCCGCACTGGGCCACTCTCAGAGAGGGGATTAGGGTCCTAGCAGTAGGAACATTATGGGCTGATTATGTATGAGCACAAATCCAGACTCCGGGCTGCTACTGAAAAATTCCAAACGGAAAAATGCACTATCATATCCCTTTTCCTAACCCATGAAAAGAATTTAGGACCTCATGCTCAGGAGGAGACGCCCCGGGCGTCGGGAGTCGATGGCGGACTCCCGGCCACCATAGGCGTGGGCTTGCGGGCGGCGAGCAATGGGTAGCTCGCCACCCGGGTGAGGACCAGGCCCATGTCGACGGCGCGTTGTGTTGCACGCGTGCCTCAAAGAGATGTCGGCAAAACTAAAGGGGTCGCTAGGACCGGTGCCTGTCCGGGACGCGAGATTTGTTCGAAAGAGTTACCGAGGCCCTGACATAGGCAACTGAAGGAACACGGGTGGGTTTTAGTCAGTAAAAGTCTGACACGCCATCCCGCTCCGGCCAGAGCGGGAGACGTCATTTGATTATTTAGTGATTTACCACCCACAAAAAAAAGGACTAGCGGCCTAGGAGTTGCGCTTGCGACCACTAGACAAAAGCAGCAGGCAGACGATTAGTAGATTTTTAGCATGAAATCGTATCGTTAGTACTTGAAATGATTATTATTTTTACGTGCTTTATACTTTTGCTGCAATTATAATAAGTAATTTATTAATTCCATCCGTTATGTTCTTTACGTTTCTAACGTATAGTAGTAAAATAAAGAAAAGGAAGTATCTAGGTATGTATTTCATTTAAAATGCGAGCGTGCAAACTGCGATTAATTGCGTACAAGTATGTGTAACGATTGCTACCAGCAATCCATCAATCAGTGAAGCTTGATATTTTTTTTGTATTTCGGTGGTCATGAAATTGGTCGTGTTCAAAAGGCTAGACTAGGAACCAGTGATACTCTCTGTGATGTACGGGGGAGAGTTTAACACCTCACTCCTCCTTAACATGAGGAGTCCCACAGAGGCAGGCTGACACCAGTCGGGAATTGCGGAATACGTATTAGTTCCCGTGGTCCCCGACGTAGGTGTGGGATAGAACACCGGGGTGGAAAAAACAGGGACCAGTGGTGGTCAACTGATACCGGCTGCGACTTACGAATATGTTGGTACGATCCCAAGCAGGCCCTTTACTTTGTGTAAATTATTTAATCAATCACTGTTCTCAAATTCGGGAAGGAAAACATCGCTCGTGTCCTAGAACCAAAAATCCGAAGACATGTGACATCTACCAACCCGCACTAAGCCCGCCTGGTGGATTACGGCCGACTTCTTCTAGCCGACAGGAGGCCTGTGTCCCGAAAGAAGGAACTGAAGGGCTGATTATACTTTGCAAAGGGCCAGAACCGTTCACGAGCAATTTCACACCCAAGCCGAGTACTTCACGAGCCTATTTATTTTTTACACTAAAAATCTAAAAACACTAACTACAAATTGTATTTAATCATATCAATCTTTCAACTTATAAAATGATGGCGAAGAAGACCAAAGGAAAGAGGGTTGTGTGAGGAATGTTACGAGTGAACAAGGAGTGAATTTTAGAGTAATGGCTGAATCTAGAATCAATTCTATTTTAAAGTAAATGCTGAAGTTCAAAAATGGCTTTATAGGGTTTATGTACCTTTTTGAAATAAATTATTGAAAAACAGAAAAAACAAAATGGAATGGCATTCTGTTTGGTTTGAACCTGGTAATAACGGAGAAAAAGTGAAGACGTTAATTAAATGTCTCAATTACACTTACGGCCCATCATAATATAATTAACTCCCGGTCCCGGTGGCATTCCAGGAGCTCCAGGGAATCCAAGTGGTCCGGGCATTCCTGGTTGTCCAGGCACCCAATTGTTAGGGAAGGCTGGTGGCATCGGAGTAGTAACAGGTCTGGGTCTTCGAGTGGGGCAGTCGTCACACCAGGAGTCGAAGTAGTCCTCCGAGCTGGCTGTCGTTGTTAATCCATCGTCGTCTTCACATAGTAGGTCGCACCAGAAACGGTCCCCGAAGAAGGGCTGAAAAAAATATTTGGTTGAAATTTAATCATTTCGAGTTTTTCAAAGCAAAAAAATCGTATGTTTTTTTTATCAATGTTCTTTGGAAATGAAATCGAATTAAGATAAATTTTGATAACCCCACGCTGATGCAATAATTACAAAATTTTCATAATTAAAAGTTTTGTAATCATGAAAATTACTTAACATAAAATGTATTATGAATTTTAAGAATCACTATGTAATGCAGCGCTAATGACAAGTTAGACAGATTAATTATTCATACTAACCTTAGCAGCAGAAATTTGGAAGCACAGGAAAATCACAGAAAAATAGATACACGCTCGCACCTCACCCATGTTTGTGATGTTATCATGAAAAAAATGGCGGTCAGTTCCTTTCATACTTATAACGAAGGCTTTGCGCAAGACGCCTGAATTACTAATACATTGCCACAGAATATATTCATTATTTTCAGTGGATATGCGGTAAGGACGATACTTATTCATTCAGGGCCGGTGATATATGTTTGTGTCATTGTTTACTTTAAGTTCACAAGAACATAATCTGTGAGATACCAAGATTATATTCATCAAGACGTTAACAATTATTTCTCACTCTTTCTCTTTTTCAACCCGTGTCCACTCAATGCTGAGTACAAATCTTCTCTTTTGCATGCCAATTTTGAATAAAACCCGGTTTCAGGCCTTCTGGTTTTGGGCATCTCATTCTTAGCTGCTACTTTGACCTGGTTCGAAGCCTTGTCTTTGTTTGACCCCTTAATTTGAAGATGTAGATCTGTCTGCCCATGAGTTATAGATCTATCTACAGCTAAATATGGATCTGGATCATGGACTGTTCTGATACTGTTGTAATTTTATCTGTTACTAGCTTTTGCCAGTGGCTTCGCCCGCGTGGATGTCGGAAAATATCCCGCGGGAACATACTACCGGGATAAAAAGTACCCTATGTGTTAATCCAAATTATAAACAAACTGTGTTCCTAATTTAGTAGGATAGATACTACGTATATACTATTGAGGACTTTTTTGTAGATCTTTTGAAGACATCATCTTTGTACTACACATTTTTGGTGTGTGATCAACGTATGCGAGGATAAGAGCTCGAAAGCGCATTTTCATCCGACTTGCTTCAAATTTATCGTCACTGCTCAGCTCCTATGTGTCTTATCGTTATGTTATTAGCTTATAACCTGCCCAGAAGTATTAACTACAATCGTACCAAGTTTGGTTAAAATCCCTTCAGTCGTTTTTGATCCATGCGTGCACATACAGACAGACAGGCAAAAAATTTACTGATTGCATTTTTGGCATCAGTATCGATCACCATTCATCCTCCAATATTAATTTTGAATGTATTTTCAATGTACAGAATTGACCTCTCTACAGTTTTATTATAAGTATAGATTATTACATCTATCGCTGTTATTAAAAGTCTCACAAAGCTGATCCCTTGTCAAAAGCAAGTTATATTTACAAGAATTGAAATTAAAATAATATTGTACAAGAAGACTACTGATATTTTAATCAAAACCTATGCAGGATTGAGTCGTAGAGAGATATCAAGCTCAACTGTCCCTGCAGGCTCTTTATATGAATTGCAGTGGTTTGTTGGAGAGGTTTCAGAATGCACACTACACAATACACTATACATTTTCAGTAGGTTTTCTTATTAAGTTTGTAAACTGTATTCTTTTATTTTGCATATCAAAATTATTCGGACATCCATGTATGGAAAAAAGTCTTCATTGTTGTCTTTACGGATAAAGTTTGGTCAAACTGTACATGAAAATCTAACTAGCTTAAACAGTAATGTGAAATCTATAGATTAGAACTTCATGTGACTACTGTCGCCATCGTAAATTCTGTATTTTCATATCCACGATCTTAACCTTCGTTTCTAGAAACTACAACTACAATAACGTCCTCCTCGTAAGACTGTTTTAATTTTGCTTAGCTATTATCAGCTCTATTAGACACGGTCAAGTTTGAATGTCATAACATGAATGTGCCCGTTTATTGTCCTGTGTATAGAGTATAGACGTTTCCTCCACTGCATACTAATTGCTCTTTAGAACAATGTGCATGCCCTATCAGTTCTCTGAAGGCATTCTCAACATTGAATTTGCAATAATCATTGAGCTGTGAAACTATAAAATCTTGGCCTTTATGTTATTGGTATATTAAATAATATTAATTATCGGTTTAGATGCTCTACTTTACGCTGTAGTATTTGTTTCATGGTCAGTTTTGCTTTTCGAAATATTTACTTCGGTATGACTAATGTCAGTCGTATATTATCGACCTATTTATGGAGGTTGCTCGAGTACTAATTTGGGGCTTGTGACGGAGCATAATTCCCACATGAATTGATCGATCAGGATAAACTACGCTTGCCGCGGTAGGTCCGTGGATGGGTGACCGTCTTCATATACCAAGCCTCTCAGTGCCTCGACAAGCACGTTAAGCAGTTGGTTTCGGCTCTCATTCGTGATTATTTGATAATTATTATGAGGCGTCTGAAACTCAAGTCTGACAACCAGTTTTACCAAGGGGTATCGTATTACCCAGTAACTTGGTTGTTGAGGTCGGATAGGCAGCCGCTCAGTGTAAAGTACTGGAACTCAGCTGCATTCGGTTAGACTGGAAGCCAGCCCTAACATAGTTCAGAAAAGGCTAGGTAGATTGAGTATTGACTCTAGACCTAGGTCTTTTAGATTGATTTAATTGTCATTTTTATAGGTTTTGCTTTAGTAATTTTTGTTCCAGTCATTGCTTTGAAGGTCCGGTCATATCAGAAAATATAGAAGGGTTTTTGGTTTATACATTCATGTTTATACGAAGTCCCAGTTGTATAGCTCATTAGCAGCTTATAATATTACGTGATATATATAGCGGAAAAAAAACCTGTAAGAATAGAATGGTTAAATATTAGAGCAGGTGTTTGAAACAAATGAAAAACCCATATACAAAAAGAGACTTTATTGTTTCATCACTTTGAAACCTTCCTCTACTTTATATATATACCGTGTAATATATGCAATTTGTTAAGACACTCATTCATCGGTAATTATGTTTTTATGGCATGTTATGGTGTTACAATGTTTTTTTTTTTCAATAAAAGGTATATATTTCTAAGGCTAACATCACATGACAAGCGACAGAGATTTTTTACACATGTTTTCAAATCTATGTAAGGTTTAGCCATAGCATCTTTCGGACATGCTTTTGCAGAACATACAATTTTATTTCTATCCTTGTCATCTAAAACTACAGTCTTCTCTTAACTCTGTGTTTAATGTCCAAAAGCCACTTTGTAGGCAACACCTGGTTTCTTCGGGATTTTGCTGTCAACTTCCACCAAGATCGGCGTGTAGTCGAATCTGGGTGGTTTGGTGGAACAGTCCTTGTGTGGGATCGGGAACACGTAGTTGACATCAACGTCGTATCTGTTAAGAAATAAAATTATGTTATTTACATCGAAAACTTTGATCTAGATTCGGGTCCAAAAAGAAAATACCTCTCCTTTCTCATGCGCGTAGTAATGTGTAACGACAAAAGGATAAGCAACACCAAAAAGATATCTACGACATGTGTAGTGAAGGTAAATTGATGTTTATTTATTTACTGAGGTTCGCAATATGTGTGTTCTACGTGTGGTGCCGGACGTAAAGAATAGCATCACCCCATTTCTTCCCGTGGCTGTCGTAAAAGTCGACAAAGGGACTTACTAAAGAATGGGCAGCAGCGTTCTCTATGCATTTTACCACCATACTGTGATCACCAACCCGCCAGCCAAGCGTGGCGATTATGGCAAAGCCCCCCAAATTGTGGGAGGCCTATGTCTAACGGTGGACGTCATACGGCTAAAATGATAATGAGGTTCACAATATTAGCAATCAAGTACTTTTTTGCCTGATTCCCTGAACACAAAGTAAAACATAGGTGATTAACTAACTGTTATTTGTAAGATTTACATGTTGTACCGCTTAGTCGTGGGAACTCATTAGAATTACTGATTTCTCATTTATTAGAATTGCAATTTGCACTAGGTTTTTCACACACCAAGCGTGTTTATATGAAACTAGCTTCTGCCCGCGACTTCGTCCGCGTCAAATTTTTGCGCCCCTGACCCTTCCCGTCGCATCGAATTGCCTGCCAGTTTTTGTCCATTTTTCGTTCCTGGTCCACTCTTTTTAACTGTAGCGTGAAGTTATAGTCTATAACCTTCCTCAATAAATAGGCTATCCAACGCAAAAAGATTTTTTCAATTCGGTCCAGTAGTTCCTGAGATTATCGCGTTCAACCAACCAAACAAACCTTTCAGCTCTATAGTTTTAGTATAGATAAATATCTACATAGATAACCCATTCATTTAAGGAAAACCAATTACTTGACTCATCATTTCCCAACTTCATTCTTTAGTCATTTGCAATATTTGTTTTTTATCTGTTCCCGAGTTGCTCGAAAAATCCCAAAAGACTTTCTTTATGACGTATGACAAAACCTTTTTCGTGCATTCACTTCGAAAATCCAAAGTTATCTATTTTCTTATAAAATCGGTACTCTGTGGTCTCAAAGGGCCCGTGCCTTATCCCGTTTGGTTTCCCCAAGATGGGAAAATGGTTAAGGTTTGAGATTAGGACTCCTTGAGCTGGTAATACTATCTTACAAAGCCAAGCTAGCATTTTTCAGAGCAAAACGGTTTTTTTTATAACGCTTCGAACATTTCAGCCAGCTTTGACCGGCAATTAACGATAGCAGATAATACATGTATAAATAACAAAATTAGCATAATAACAAAAGAAACATGCAATTTCGTTAGAAGTTGCGTGCAACAATTAATCTTTATAAATACACAGGTATTTGATATGTACTTCCGACCCAATTTCCTACATAAGCAGAATATTATTGTATTCATTTATTTCGAATTTTCAAATACGTACATTTAATTGTTAGAAACACAGAAATATTTATATAAACTAATTTAAGTCACATGACAAGACATTCTAAATACAAAAATGACAATATTTAATACTCTACTCACAGAAAATAAAATTAACAAATTGTCTTATTAGAAAACTATCTTGGACATGTTTTCAAGGAAACTACATAATTGTTTTCTTTCATTTCTTTTTTCGTACAGAAAATATCGCCTCAAGTTTCGTTACTTAAGCTTCGGGTCTGAAACTCCAGTCTAAGTACGTCTAAGTTATAGCCTTAAGTCTGAACTACAGAAGGACTCAGTACCGTTAATTTGAAAGGAGAGCTCTTTGAAAACTAGGACGTGATTGCCAATAAATAAAGGTTAAAAAGTTTGCGAAATAAACGGGATATATTGGCCATTTGCTACAGCCGGTACCGATCGAGTATTGAGTGGATTTCTATTTAAACGCACTTCTCTTTTGGTAGACAGCTGTGCAAATCCCTGAAAGCGGTCCTTGAATTTTATCAGCGTTTTCTATAGGCCTCTGCGAATAACATTCTTTTGGAATACTTAGATTTGATTAGGTATATACCTAAATTAAATTTTAAATCAAGGTATGTCCAAATTAACTTGACTAATACCTACAAACATACTCGTACATGTGTCTTACTATACTGAACTAACTTTTTAGGGGCATCGTTTTCACATAAAATTACATAGGTAACTAATGTATGCTAATATTTGCACCAATTTAAAAGAGTAACGGTGGACTTTCTTACCCATTTTCCTCAAAACAAATCTACCTTTTGGTTGAAATGCCTTTTATATACCTATTTGAAATAAAGGCTTTGACTTTGACTGAACAGACTGTGTTCCAACGATCAACTAGTGTTGTTAGTACTAGAGATTTACCTCGCGATTTTGATTCATCTCACGCACCGCACATAGATAAATTCGGCTGCTATTTACATACATAAGCCAACAAATACCCTAATCCCTTACCTCGGCAGCTTATCCCGTAAGTAAGCCATTACGTTCTTCGGCAGCGTCGTATTCCGTGAGAGGACGAACGCGCTCAAGTACCTCGCGCCCTCGATCTGTTCGGCACAATGAAGGAGGAGGGCCCAAGTTTTGTACTCCGTGTCTAGCACGTATGTGTTGTATATGCCGTCATCTGGAAGACGAAATAGGAATATGGTCTTTTATTTATTGTTTGTATACTATAAGTTATCTATACTTATAATAAAACTGTAGAGAGGTCAATTCTGTACATTAAAAATATATTCAAAATTAATATTGGAGGATGAATGGTGATCGATACTGATGCCAAAAATGCAATCATTAAATTTTTTGTCTGTCTGTCTGTCTGTCTGTATGTGCACGCATGGGTCAAAAACGACTGAACGGATTTTAACCAAACTTGGTACGATTGTAGTCCATACTCCTGGGCAGGTTATAGGCTATATAACATAACGCTAAGACACATAGGAGCCGAGCAGTGACGATAAATTTGAAAAAGTCGGAAGAAAATGCGCTTTCGAACTAAAAAAATTAACCTAGATTAACACATAGGGTACTTTTTATCCCGGTAGTATGTTCCTGCGGGATATTTACCGACCTCCACGCGGGCGAAGCCGCTGGCAAAAGCTAGTATTACATATAAAGAGTTAAAACTTGTCTGTTTCTATGTAAAGGGTAATATCTGGAACTACCAGTCGGATTAAAAAAAAAACTATTTTCGCATTTGACTTTTAAGGAAGGTTATAAGCTATTCATAGCATGACCCTACGAACTTAAGGAGTCGAGTATAAAGAAAAAAAAAACGAACAGAAACAGTAAGAGGTAAAGTCTAAATAATATCGCGAGCGGCCTAGCATATATGCGATGAGAACATATGAGCTGAGCAGTGACGATACCCGCGGGATATTTTCCGACCTCCACGCGGGCGAAGCCACTGGCAAAAGCTAGTAATAAATAAGTCTAAATCCTATTTTATACAGAATTCCTATTTCATACAGGATTCAGACTTGTAATGACTATAAGATCTGTAAAATTGACACGTTTAGAATAGAATACGAAAGTCCCAACATCACACTCGTTAATTTCAACAAAGGATAATGACCAACACGATGTCGACACATTATACAGATATATGTCTTCAAGAAAGGCCACGATCACGCAGGGACTTATCTTAATTAATTGTCACGTGGTAGCTAAGAATAATGAGCGTCGTGTCGTACGAAGCAACCCAGGGATTATATTAAGCGCACGAACAGGAAAACTGTCCGTACAAGGATACAAGGGGTACCGTATTACCTTTTAGGTATATATAGATGATATGATTTACGTAGATTTATAACATGGGCTCATAAATATCTATACTTATAATAAAACTGTTGAGAGGTCAACTCTGTACATTGAAAATATATTCAAAATTAGTATTGGAGGATGAATGGTGATCGATACTGATGCCAAAAATGCAAACAGTAGATTTTTTGTCTGTCTGTCTGTATGTGCACGCATGGGTCAAAAACTACTGAAGGGATTTTAACCAAACTTGGTATGATTGTAGTTCATACTCCTGGGCAGGTTATAGGCTATATAACATAACGCTAAGACACATAGGAGCCGAGCAGTGACGATAAATTTGAAGCAAGTCGGATGAAAATGCGCTTTCGAGCTCCTATCCTCGCATACATTGATCATACACCAAAACACATCATCATCATCAAAGACCATCATCTTTGTAATACATACGTATTACAAAGATGATGGTCTTGAAAAGATCTACAAAAAGTCCTGAATAGTATATCTATCTTTTATAAATTAGCCACAATAACTTTATAAATAAATTTAACTTTATAATAAATTTTTTTTTTTCCTGTGGCAACACTACAGCTAACAGCTGATTTAAATTTGTCCTCGTAATTTTAATGTTAATTATTATATTTCATTGTTTTTATAGCCTCTTTCCAATAACTCATCAAGTTAATAGAATAATAAAGTGTATTTTGTATTAGATTCACATACCAAGTGCAAAATAAGTACTTAAATATTTCATAGTGAATCGATGACAGTTGTACTTGCCGGCACAAAGGAACTTTTGCGTTGTCATCTTGATATCAGGTACAATACTTTGTATTTTACGTGTTATTAGTTTGTTTGCGTTTTTACCAACTATTCCATTGTTCACTTTTAATACGGCTACTAATGCCAGTGACCTTTGCACGTAAACATAACCTTACTTTGGTTTGGTGACAGAACTCCTTCTTTACATCTAAATTTCATTTTTCACATAAACTAATCTTCGCGTAGACTACTGGCACCATTATCTTCTCTCTTTCATTTTCTTGTCGCTTCCTTTTCTTTATAATCATGATTATGACTCGCAGCGCCCGTGCTCGCCTGGAAGAGTCCAAACTCAAACAGGTTTTGAGCGAATTACAGGCGTCAAAGGAGCTCTGTGACCAACTGAATAAGGAAATGGATGACAATGAGAAGGTGCTCTTCGATGCCCATGATAATAATAGGAAGTTAAAAATAGAAATGGCTCAGATATATAATCAATACACTGATGCCATCGAAGAACGCGACAGGCTTCAGCTTGTTGTGGACGGATTCAGCCAGTGTAGCATAGAGTATGAACAAGCTCTTAGTCATAAACATTTATTACAACAACAGCTACATGAGGCACAAAGTCAAATTTCGGAACTTCAGACTATAAACTCAAATATCACCGCCTCGCTGAATCAGAGTCTGTTCGATGAGTTGATGCCTGTTGCCCCCTCAATGGTTTCGGCCATTAATCCCTCCTACACTATAGATTTGACAGATCATAATAATTCAAAGTCATGTAACTCATTGAGGGTAGTCACCAGTACTAATAAACTTAAAAAATACATAAAAATCAATAAATACATTGTTAAAACAAAAAAGCTGGTTAAAAAACATAAGTTCTTTATTAAAAATGTTAAACTTAATAGAGAAAGGCTAAATTTACTAAAACAATTGGATATGTATTCTTATAATTTGGAACAAAGTACTAGGAAGTACAAAATTGACACAGAATTCTTGCAATCTGAACTAGACTATTTACAGGAGAAACTTAGTTCAATGACCATTAAATATAATACCTCAGAAGAGCTCATGAGGGAATATGTGTTGGCAATGAATGTGCTGGTAAACTCAAAACAAAACAACTGTGAGCAGTGTCAAACACCATCCAATGTACCTACACCGGAACATTCATTGACAACATGCAATACCACCTTACCACAGCTCTGTGTTGATTTAACATCTCCTACTATTAGTTGTCCCATTAAACCATGTGAACAAATTGTAAAAAATGATATAGTATTATTTTGTGATGAGATTGGAAAGGAGTTAGGTTACTTGTTGGCAGATGAATATCCGGGGCACTCTATAATAAATAATTGCATGCCTGGTTGTTCACTATTTCATATTATGAAAGAAATTATTAAATGTAATTTTCACCAGGACACCACATTAATAATATTTATGGGTAATAGGGGAAATTTGGAGAAAGGAGAATTGCTACAATATTATGGAACATTGTGTAATCTTAAGTTGAGAAAAATTGTATTGTTTACATTCCCTTACAGTAACAGTTTGCCACAGGAAGAAAATAGGTTAAGATTTGAAATTAATATGACATTGCATAATTTGACATTTCATAATAATTTATTTCACTTATTAGATACCAGCAATTATGTTAGTAATAATTTATATTTAACAAAAGATAGGCATAATAATGCTATGTACTATCTCTCAAACTATCATAGAAGACAGATAGCAGCATCGCTAGCATACTTTTTTTCTATTACAGCCAAGAATTTGGCTAAACAACTTGCTTCTTTTGAGCAATGCAATGACATTTTAAACTGTACTGCCAATAATTTGACAGCACTTGTAGATATTGATTTCCATTTAAATTAGAAATTAAGACAATAGAGGCAACCTCTAGCAACAATGTTAGTATGGCAAATAAGAAATCAAATGTAAGTGTAAAAGAATTAAATCGTATCAACCTGGTGCATCAAAATATTCAAGGGTTTTTGAACAAAGATTTAGAAGTAGAATTTTTCCTGAACTGTAACAATATAGATATTCTTTGTATAACAGAACATTGGCTTAAAAGCCACCAGTTCATATTCAATTTTAGTAACCACCAGGTTGGTAGTTCGTTCAGCAGAGAAAAAGCTATACATGGTGGCTCACTAATTTTAGTAAATAACCAGCTCAAATTTAAAGACCGTAAGGATATTGTGAGCCTCTCTGTTGAGCGGACAATTGAAATAGCCTGTATTGAATTGGAGCAGTTCATTGTATTAAGTGTGTACAGACCTCCCTCAGGATTGTATGATTGTTTTGAAAAGGTAATGGATGAAGTGTTGCACAAAATTTCTAATTCAAATAAGTTTATCATCACTTGCGGTGATTTTAATGTTAACTTGTTAGAAACTTCTGGGTTAAGTACTAAAATTATAAGTTTGTTTCAGTCATACAATCTTGCCAACCAATTCTTAGAGCCAACTAGAATAACTCCCACTAGTGCCACATGCTTAGATAACATTTATACAGATGTTAAAGCAATCCATAAAGAAATGATTAATTTATTAGACTCAGATCATTGTGGTCAATTGATCACTATTCCAAATGTAAACATAAAAAAAACTAAGAAAGATATCACTGTTAACCCAAAAACTGTTAATCGCTTGGAAATGTTTAGAACTAAACTTTCGAATAATCTACCACTTGTGTTGCCAAATGATGACCCTAATGGACAATATAATGATTTTTTTAAAATGTATTGCACACAATTTGATAACATATTTATTCCAAAGACTTTTTCGGTTAGTATTAACGCTTCTTTTAGTGATTGGGCCACCACTGGTATACATAAAAGTAGAAAACGACTTTATGAATTATATGATGAACGGACTTGTATAAACACTGCTGAATTTAATTTGTATGTCAAAAATTATTCTAAATTATTTAAAAAAGTTTGTAGCATAGCCAAGTCACGTTATTTGAGTTTAAAAATTAAAAATAGCAGTAATGTAATTAAAACGACTTGGACTATCATTAATAGCGAAACAGGAAGGTCATGCAACCGAAGTAGTGACTACAGTCTAGCTATTGAGGATAATATAATTAAATCAGATTCTCAAGTCGCCGCGGCCTTTGAAAATTTCTTTGCAGAGATTCCAGTATCTACTACCAAATCTTTGAACTCATCACCCACTGCTGCAGAGTCTCTACTTAAAGAAAACGTTCCTGTTTGTGATAGTGAATTTCATTTCCAATATGTAACCTGTAACGATATCGTTAAAACTTTTCACTCTTTGAATGTAAAAAAGACCGCCGATTTATGGGGTAATTCTGTGGATACTGCTAAGTCGATCATAAACATTGTAGCACCAACTTTAGCTGTTATTTTTAATAATTGTATTGACCGTGGCGAGTTTCCTGATCTTATGAAAAACAGCAAAATAATACCGTTGTTTAAATCAGGTAGCACATCAGACCCTACTAACTATAGACCAATTTCAGTGCTACCTACCTTCAGTAAAATTTTTGAAAAACTTATTCTAAATCAATTGCAACGATTTTTTAATAAACATAACTTATTACACAAGAAACAGTTTGGTTTCACAAAGGGTCGTTCAACTACCGATGCCGGAGTTGAACTTTTAGGTCATATATATAATGCGTGGGAGGACAAATGCGATGCTTTGGGTATTTTTTGCGATTTGTCCAAGGCATTCGATTGTGTTCTTCATGAAACCTTGATCAGGAAACTTCACCACTACGGAATCCGGAACGCCTCTCTGGATCTTCTTACTTCATACCTAAGTGATAGGATTCAGAGAGTTGACGTCAACGGAAAAAGATCACCTGGATCTAAAGTTAGAATGGGGGTCCCTCAGGGCTCAATTTTAGGCCCATTTTTATTTCTTATTTATATAAATGACTTGCCTTACCTCATAAAGGATAAACATGATATAGTGTTGTTTGCAGACGACACTTCACTTTTATTCAAACTCAAACGTCAGCAGTTGGTTACTGACAATGTAAATAGAGCCCTTGCTAATGTAGTTAACTGGTTTAATGTTAATAACCTACTTCTTAACGAGAAAAAAAACCAAATGTATTAAGTTTACGATACCTCATGTTAGACAAGTAGAAACTAGTGTCCTCATAAAGGATGAAGTGTTGAAACCCGAAGATACCACAGTATTCTTAGGCATAACTCTGGATGCCAAGCTTCAATGGGGCCCCCATATAGATAAATTGTCAAAAAAACTTAGCTCTGCAGCATACGCTGTTAGAAAAATTCGTGATTTAACTGATTTAGAGACAGCCCGTTTAGTTTACTTTAGTTATTTTCATAGCGTGATGTCGTACGGTATTCTGCTGTGGGGAAATGCCGCCGATATTCAGACAATTTTTGTTTTACAAAAAAGGGCAATTCGTTCGATTTATAAATTAAGTCCCAGATACTCACTCAGAGACAAATATAAAGAGATTAATATAATGACTGTGCCTTCTCAGTACATTTATGAAAATCTGCTGTTTGCACATAAAAATATTAATCTCTTTAAAAGATACAGTGATATCCATAATGTCAATACTAGAAACAAACAAAAATTTGTTGTTCCTAAGACCAGGCTCAAGAAAATAGGTGGCTCGTTTAGATGCCAATGTATTCGTTTTTATAATAAACTTCCTAGCCTCATTCAAGAACTAAGCCTAAATAAATTCAAATCTTTTATAAAGCGTAAATTATGTCAGAAAGCCTATTATACTGTTAAAGACTATATTGAGGATAAAACGGCCTGGGATTGAACTGCTCCAATAAATCTACACTGACTGTTGTTTTATTATTATTATTTTGCTATTTTTTACTCTTTTTTTATTATTTCACATGACATGAATATTAATTGTATGAATATTACTTTGATTATTGAGAATTTGAGGACTATGTGGGTCACTGTTTCACTTTTGACTATTGTCTGGCAGTTTGAGTAGTTAGTGGCAATATCTGTGTGGTTCTTTCATCAAAAGACCATTTCAGACACCGATCTACATGGTCATCAAATGATCAGACCAACAAAATTATATCCGTTTCTTTTTTTTTTTTTTTATATACACATTGACATTGATAATTTTTATATATACAATGACATGATTATTTACTTTGTAAAGTATCGTATTGTTTTAATTATTGTGAATGTGAAGACTATGTGGGTCTTTTTTAAATTTTTTTTTTCTTTCGTTCTCAGTAATCACGATCTGGCAGTTTGAGTAATTTATGTGGCCTACCCAAATGTCCTTTCTTTGGTACTGTTCGTCAAAGCGTTGGGCTCCTTATTTTCCGAGTTGAGCTAAACGATTAGTGACAAATGCTTGCACTGACTGGACAGGTCCACTCAATCTGTGTGGTTCTTTCTTCAAAAGACCATTTCAGACACCGATCTACATGGTCATCAAATGATCTGACCAACAAAATTATATCCGTTTCTTTTTTTTTATATACACATTGACATTGATAATTTTTATATATACAATGACATGATTATTTACTTTGTAAAGTATCGTATTGTTTTAATTATTGTGAATGTGAAGACTATGTGGGTCTTTTTTAAATTTTTTTTTCTTTCGTTCTCAGTAATCACGATCTGGCAGTTTGAGTAATTTATGTGGCCTACCCAAATGTCCTTTCTTTGGTACTGTTCGTCAAAGCGTTGGGCTCCTTATTTTCCGAGTTGAGCTAAACGATTAGTGACAAATGCTTGCACTGACTGGACAGGTCCACTCAATCTGTGTGGTTCTTTCTTCAAAAGACCATTTCAGACACCGATCTACATGGTCATCAAATGATCTGACCAACAAAATTATATCCGTTTCTTTTTTTTTTATATACACATTGACATTGATAATTTTTATATATACAATGACATGATTATTTACTTTGTAAAGTATCGTATTGTTTTAATTATTGTGAATGTGAAGACTATGTGGGTCTTTTTTAATTTTTTTTTTTTTCTTTCGTTCTCAGTAATCACGATCTGGCAGTTTGAGTAATTTATGTGGCCTACCCAAATGTCCTTTCTTTGGTACTGTTCGTCAAAGCGTTGGGCTCCTTATCTTCCGAGTTGAGCTAAACGATTAGTGACAAATGCTTGCACTGACTGGACAGGTCCACTCAATCTGTGTGGTTCTTTCTTCAAAAGACCATTTCAGTCACCAATCTACATGATCTTCACATGATGTGAACAAGATTATGTCTGGACTTTAAAAGAGACTGTGACCTCTGAGTTTGTTTCGGCCTTTCTTCTCAGAGTAGTCAGTTAGGAAACGCCGAACTCATCTAGTTAAAAAAAAAAATATAATTGACATGTAAAAGTGTTTGTACAAACCTACTTACAGAAATAAAATCATTTATCATTTATCATTTATCATTTAACGTGTTTAATCGTTAGGCATTTCTTCAAAGTGTATTAAATACATAAATATATTGTATTTCACATAGATATATATCTTTATCAAACTCCCATATTCAAAAAGTACACTTTAATATTAATTTTATTAAAAAAAAATAACCTGGATTAACACATAGGCTACTTTTTATCCCGGTAGTACGTTCACGCGGGATATTTTCCGACCTCCACGCGGGCGAAGCGGCTGGCAAAAGCTAGTATGTAGATAAATACAATACAATTTTACTAGAGAATAGGACAAAATCGAACTAATGTTATTACTTTCTTTAAAAAAAACAAACAAGTTACAACTATTACCTAAATCATGTATGTATTATCATTTTAAAGTGTCGATTCGCCCATTTTACTAGTTTCTTACCCATCCTTTTCAAGAATCAATTCTATTTGAGTGTAATTGTTGATGTTCAAAAGTGCCTTTATCTTATAAATGCTTTAACTTTGATTTTGACATGGGCTTTTATTCTCGAAAGCACGTTCTCATCATCAGTACTTAGTTACGGTATTATAATATGTGGGAACTCAGTAGATTTTGAAAGAGTTTTCAAAGCTCAAAAAAAATGTGTCCGAGCAATTTGTGGAGCTCACTTTTTAGATAGCTGTAAGCCACTGTTTCAAAAACTTAAGATTCTACCTTTGCCGTGTTTGTATATTTTTGATACTTGTATTTTTGTTAAGAGCAATTATAATTTATTTGAAGCAAGCACAATCAGGCCAAATAGCCGGACACGGCATAAATATAGGCTTCATCTGCCACCAATAAAACTAAAATTATTAAAAAAAAAATGTAAACTGCATGTCGATTATTATTTACAATCATTTACCAAATAGTTTTCAAGACTTCCTGATATTGTTTAAAAAATTACTATTCAATCTATTGCTGTACAAAAAATATTATACCATTATTTAGAAGATAAATCAATAGAATCTTTAAGGTAGAATAATTGACATCGCTGACTGTAATTGACATTTGCACGCCAGGGTCATGGCAGGATATGTTGAAACTAAATTACTGTAACACCTTATATACCATATTCTAGCAAATAAATGTTTTTGATTTGATTTGATGATTTCCGACATCCACGCGGGCGAAGTCGCGGGCACAGCTTGTCTAGCTACCTAGTAAATAAACCCTTACATGTTCTCTCAGCATGTGTCCAGTGGGCTGGTTCATTCAGGTCGACTCGCCAGGTAATATTGCCAAGTAGATTCTCCCCTAGAGGATCATCCGCGAAACGGTACGTGAAGTTCATGGTCACTCCTGGAGTAAATTCTACCGAGCCATCTGAAATATTAATGAAAAGGTATAATGAGAACGACACATGAATTATGATGTTTTATTTAATCGCCAATGGTTTCAAAATAGTGAAGAAAAACATCGTGAGGAAACTGTAATTTCCTAGAACCAAACACTCAACGACATGTGGCTTCTACCAACTCACGCGGTGAGTAACGGCCCACACCCTCTCACCGAGAGGAGGCGTGTGTCCCAGTAGTCGGGACGTTATAGGCTGACTGTAAGTAGAATGAGTGATTTATCATCACATTGTCAACCGAAGGACGACTACTGCTGGGTATATGTCTCTCCCATGCGACGTAACACCGGTTGGTCCTATGGTTTTGGCATCCACTGAATTCTCGTTACCTACAACTGGTCATCGGCTCACCTTGCGAATAAATTCTTGAAGAAAATACCCAAAATATTATGTTGAAAATTTGTTGGTAGAGTCACCAATTCATCAGAGAGTCCTACCCATCAGCTTTGTTTTTAGTAAGATAAATCAGCCGGCCTAGCGTCTGAATATAGTAAAATCAGGCAAGTTAGTATGAATCAATGTGTTCGTTAAAGCAATGACACTTTAACTTTGATGGGTGTCTCAAAACAGTTCTATTGAAATTGAGACTCTTAGAACAATACAAGTGAAGTGACATTGACGAAAATAAAATGTAAATGAATGAGTCGGTTTTAACAAGCGGAACGTCCATAACTAATGGTGGCGTTATGTTTCAAAGTCATACAGATATTAAAGAAAAAATGCTATTTTATATAAACCTGCGGTGGGAACGTGGTCGTCTTCGGTGAAAACTGCTTTCATGCAGCTGTACGAAAGAGCCTCTTCAGCACTCGCATAATATTCCACTACGTACCAGTCACCCAGCACCTGTGAACGAAATTGAGCTTTATTTCTTAGAGTTCGCGTTTCAATTTGCTACGAGTGCTGTCTGCGTAATTTTGCGCCTAGCCTTAACTTATTACTACATTGGTGTTGCGTGATTTTGCTTTTCGTTTGAAGTTAGGCGTATAAATTATGGAAAATGAAAAGTTTCTGTTTCAAGATTTTGCAATTACTTTTAGTTAAGATGAGATCTATTTATCTTAAGAGCTATAATGAATTTTTCAATGCAACCCAAAATACATTTTAAAAGGAGGTAAATTTAACTCTGTTTCTACACGCGATAATGTTTGTCGCCTAATCTCTTTAACTAATGGGAATTTGCAGTTACAACAAATGTTGCTTTTTGAATTTAATCAGGTGAATTTAATAATACTAGTGATCGCCCATTGGTCGAAATTCGAACGTACTTGATTTGAATAGAAATACATTATTAAATGAAAAAATATATATAATAATAAATATAAAAAAATAATATGGTTATATTTGACATTCAGTAACACTGTAGATAAATAATATTCTCGATGCGATCATAGATTTTAAAAATGAAATAGGTTACATATCTATAAAATTAATTTATTACCTATGGTTATACTTGACATTCAGTAAGACTATTGACACAAAATATTAAAGACAGATATTCAAGATTGGATCACAGATTTGGACCATAAACAAAAGAATATATATGCATGTGTGTATTAAATACACGGTAATGAATAGTAGTGTGTGTAACGTGTTATTTATTGAAAATAATGTATTTTTACGTATAATTTAAAAAAATATTAGCATTCGTCACTTCTTCTCTGTATAAACTATAAGTGTGCGAAATTTCATACTCCTCCGTCCGCCCAATTTTCTTAAAAAGGGATCCAAAGTTTTCGCTTCACGTATTAATATATAGATGCTCTTTATGCTTTTTAGTTAATTCATCCGAACAACTTCAGAAGATTTTTGAATTTCCATCCTGAAAGGCCAAACAGTAAATAGTCATGTCCTGAATAGTTCTAAAAAAATAAACTACAGCGGTGAATATTTCGTAGAAGACAACAAGGAGGCAGTGGCAGGGAGCAGTGTATGTTAATTTAAGCGAACATTGTCCGACTTTCAATTGAATTTAATATTATGAATTACCATAGCTTTTAACCCCTAGCCGAGATTGACCATCAAACCACCCATTACAATAACGCACGAGAAAGTGCACATCTCAACATTAAATCTCAGACTACAAACAATCCTATTATATAAAAGACGTTATGAATTCATTAGAAAACATTATCCTTTTCAAATAGAAAGTGAAATTGTATAAGTAGCATCATTGAGTCATCAAATATTGACTTTCAAAGTATCATAGTATTGTATTCATATGCTAATGCCTATTGAGATGTCAGTTCGGTAACACTTGCCGAGATGATAGATCTTGTTCTAGTAACAATACGTCTTGTTACCGGTAGACATAATGGACGTAATCTTTTTATTTGGTTAAGATAAATTGTGAGTAGAAACGATAGCTACCCAGTTATAAGTACACTATAATTCAATTCTTTAGTCAAGTTATTTTAATATGACGCGCATCGTTGGCCTAATAAAGTAAGTTGCCGAGTAAGCAAAAATATGTACGGCGATTAGACCGTACAGAAACCTACAAAATTTACTTTATTGTACACGAATATTGTAACATAGTCCTTATAGTTACAGTGTAAAGGTCTCATTTATTCTATGGGTACAATGGTGGGTACCTTAGTAGGTACTCGACATTATCCCATCCAACAACCTATTAATGAATAAAATATCTGATGAAAGATTATGTAGAAATGTCTTGCATAGTTGATTTCGACGATCTTTTGAATAGAATTTTCGCCATTGCCTAAAAAATAATTGTAATAATCAGCGCGATAGATTTTAGATTGCGCGAACACCAAATTTACCTTTATTCCATTTTTACAAATCTTGGAAAAAACGAGGGTGACGAAAAGGTACAAAAATCAAATTAAGTCCGAAAACTTTCTTTGCTCACTTTGATGAATAGGTCTCGTCGAATCAACGGAGCCTTTTTTCTCGTCAACTTCCCTCTCAAACAAGTCCTTCGTTATAAACCATTCTTGATTTTACCTCTGCACGAAAACTATACAAAAATTTCGTATGAAATATCAATGTACTACCAATGTATCGATCAAATAACGATGATATGAATCATTTATTTATTTAAAGCTTGGGAAAAGTAATCTAACGTATTTAATTAATAGTTATTCGGAAAACGGGTAAAATCCGATGAACAATTTAAACTTTGCTGGGATGGGAGTGAAACAAATAAATAATGTAATAAAATCATCGTGATTATGGAAATCTAAACTTTCAGATGTATGAGCCTAAACGAGGTATAACGAGTAGGTATGTAAGGATCGTAGCAGTTGGCGTTCTGCTAAAACCTATGAGAAAAAGGCGTGAGTTTATGTATATGTATGTACACAACTGTTTGGAAAATAAACATCCAACAATATATATATAAATTGCGGATGAATGGACATCGAACAAGCTATAATTGAATTGAACCCATACATTGTAGGATAATATTAATTTTGGAATGATTATAGTGTAGTTCGTCCAATAATAAATTGTGATTCAAGTTTGTTGCACGATGAGTAAATTAACGGCGTTTGTTTATCTGCCCGTTTCCGCCACCTACGCATATGTGAGCATGCGGACCTGTCTGACCATATCGCTCTATGTCGATAGCATGAAACTATTGTTATGTTATACATGCATTCTTTTCATACACCTAGTAATCATCAGTATATGAAAAATTCATTGTTATTTTTAGTATTGATATGACTTGGATCCGCTCAAAACTTTTCTACTTAATTTACTATAGGCACGTAGATATGCGGATATTTATTGCATCAACTACTTAATAGTCAAAAGCTACTTACCAGAAGCGAGCAAGGAATTTGGACTACATAAAATACCACACTTTTTTACCCTGAAGCGATTTTGCTATCAAACCCAGTCCTATTTACAAGTACTTTCGCACACTTGTCGCATTCCGTTCACAAAGCCTTGTGTTGATACTCAATACACTTTATCTCGGATTAACGGCCTTTTTCTTAAACGTATGCCTTTGTAAGCAGAGATCTTTACACAGTTGATTGAAAAAAAGCGTTTGATCACGTTGTTCAGAAAAGCTTATCGATTATCCTGTATGTTTTCAGAGCAAGCATACTTGAGTATTCTGTGCAGATGTCTGGCAGAAAACAAATTCATTAAGTTTATCCAAAATTGACGATCATAAGCATACTTTATGTGAAAAATACCAATATTACACAGGGACGCATATTATGGCCGTTTCTAAATAAGAAGTTGGTACACAGAGGTGACTTTTCGCCCTTTTGTAATTAATTAAACACCGCGGAGTAAAGTTATCCAATTTTGAAGTTGCAAATCATGACTGACATTTAATCCACTGTTGCTCTATAGTTAGAACTCTGTTATGAAATTTATTTGAGTTTAATACCCCGTGTTTAAATCTGATAGTAATCTGAAACCAAGCTCGTTTATACTTAAACCCATAATATTTATTTGTTTTACTCCAAATATAGGAAACTCTCATTTACTCTCTCCACGCAAATACACGAAACAAATTTCTATTTGATCCGGTTTTCACTTTATTTTTCACGGAAACAGGACCAGGCATATTATCACTCTCGTATTTCTCAACAGGATAATAAAGTAAATGGTGACTTTCAGTTAATTTATATTCGAGTTTATGCTCTGTTTTATTACAGTACAAAGTATTCTGTAAGAGTAAACTTGGTTCGAAGTGGGTTTAACAGCTAACACTTGATGCATACTTACAATTTGGTAAGAAGGCCTTTCATCGTGTAAATCCATTACCTGCATAATTTTGTGACTTAGCACTGTAATACGAAAATTTACGAAGTAAATTGACGCTTCAGTTTACTTAGTAAATTTACCTAACATTTATTTAAATTATTACTATGAAATACATAGTTGCAAAGTACCCACCTTTACCGACAGTAGAACTTAGTTTAAGGACTCATTTGGAACTATAACTTAGGTTCCGGAAATTTCTGTCCCTTGTTAGTACGAAACTAATTAAATTGTTCACCCTTACGTGGCCGTATCAATTATGTTTTCTCAGTAAACCCCGCTTACATTAAAAGGGGTATTCTACCGTGAATGAGAGACGACCAAGGGTTATTTTAAGCAACAGTGTACTTAGTAGTACACTGTTGCTTTTTATTATTACTAATAGAATGCCCTACTTTTTTATAACTAGTTTAGGCACAGAATTAATCAAACCAATATCGATAAAAATGTCAATAATAAGAACATAATGAATATTTATGTAGTCATCATCATTAAAAACTAGCTTTTGATTTTATTCGTGTTAATTTTTTAGTTTGGACTTAGGAATTTGCAGGAAAAGAAGCCTAGCATTTTTATATGTATGTAGGTGGCGGCTTTCTAGACGTCTCTTAATAGTTCACATATTAGTAAAAAAAAAAAACAGTTATCTATGTTAAAACAGTTAAATAGTACAACTACATTAGTAGTAATACCTTTCTTCAATACTTTTGTAAACTAAGGTTGGTCTTCCTTTATAAATAAATTCTAGGGAATTACCCATATCAAAATCACTATGCTAGCCAGGCGATTGTTGATCGCACAATGATGTCATCTATGACTAGTTCTATAAAGCAAGGGCCGTTTTTAAGACCCTGAGAGATCGAATATGCATTTAAATTTTTTAAGGAAAAATTACGAACCCGTGGCAAATCGAAATGCGGTACTGCTCTCACTTCAGGACATTTTCTTTTATCGACATATTTTGCCGATGTAACATGCACCAGCACTAAACACATCACTAAATAGAACACTTTCACCATGATTCAAGAAACTTTATGACAAAAATATATATTTAATTTATTGATAGAACTTTTTGTAAATTTGTTTATTTAACTCCCTCAATATTCTATTGAAGTTTAAAAATCACGGAATTTACTTTAAACGTATTAGTGTAGCGACTGTTGGTATCGCACTAACAAAAAGGGAATTGTTATCATTTTGTATGGGACACAAGTAAATGGGAATGCTGGCAGCATACCATTATCGCTATGACTCACTGTTTTTGTTATAAATATTTAATGGCGACCATCTTGTTTTTTTTTTAGTTTTAAGTAGTTTCGTTAATGGTATGATTGGAATTCCGGTGGTTAAGGAAATGGGATGTGTCTTCGGATTATCGATATCGGTGATTTTTATGGGTCGTAATTTTTGTTTGTTATTGATCATTATAATTATCACTTTCAAACGAATGTTGTTAGATGATAAGATCCGAGAGGAGGGGTATAAGAAGACAACAAGCTGGCTTATGTCTAAGTTCTTTTGTAAAGTTGAGTGATTTCAGTAATATTTCTGGGGAATCCTTTCCTCAAGTGGTTTACGTGTAAGAAACGTTTGCAGATGTTCATACTCGGTGTTGTTGTTATATTGTTATAACATGATTTTCTGAGATTCAAGCAAATAAAATTAAAGTAAAACTAGTTTTCTGGTTCATCTTACGGTAATTAAACTAGAAAATAATGTGAGATCAATCAAATAAATACGAAAAAGATGTCAACTGTCTTTAGAAGAATTATAGCTGTCATCGATCTAGGATGTCATAGATTGCAAAAATGCAGAGAAAATTAATGATGTGAATACAAAACACATTAATCAACCAGTCAGCTATAATTAGGTATTTATATGGAAATTTTAGACTGGAATGAAAGCCTGGATTTAAATCTAAAACTCATAAGTCACCAAATATAATGAGGGCCAAACAGAATGTTTATGGTCAGTCTTATTTCACTAATGAGATCTATTTATTATGTATTTAAATCTAAGTACGAGTAGGTGTTTACCTAAACATTTTGGCAAGAAACAAAATGATATTAGCTGTTGACTGCAAAATTACTAGATATGTCTTCATAATTGTATAGTAAGTAACAAAACATTGCACAACCATTCTAGTACCTCCATTTAAATATTTTTTCCCTTAAATTTATATCATCCAAAATGTGAGTATTACTCATCAAAGCTATCTCTAATCAAAATCAAAAAACCATTTATTCTAACTGGCTGAGAGTTAGCACTTTTTGATCGTGAAAATTATATAAGACAGTGCCCAAAACGCCCGCTCTGCACCACTCTTTTGTGCTTAACCTTGGAAGAAGTAGCGCAACAAACTCCTCAGCAGCACAGCTGTCTGTTCAGTTAGAAGAACTTGATTTTGTACTCTGATTTCATCTTGATTACAATAAATTAACATTTTACAAAACATGCATATTATGGTGACATTATGTCGCGATCTTTGAACTCATTTGTCTTAATTATCTCATTAAAGTTCACACAAACAGTAGTAGTTGATACAAATAAAACAACTACCTACCTACTATAAGTAAACTAGTTTCTGCCAACGACTTCGTCCGCATTATATTTATTACTCCCCTAACCCATCCCACCGCATCAAATTGCCTGCCAGTTTTCGTTCATTTTTCATTGGTGCTCCACTTATTTTGATTGTAGCGTGATGTTATATAGTCTATAGCCTTCCTCAATAGATAGGCTACCCAACACAACAATATTTTTTCAATTCGGACCAGTTATTCCTGAGATAACCGCGTTCATCCAAACAAACTCTTCAGCTTTATAATATTACTAGCTTCTGCCCGCGACTTCATCCGCGTTAAATTTCTTGTTCCCCCGACCCTTCCCGTCGCATCGAATCGTCTACCCGTGCGATTTTCCCCATTTTGCAACATTTTTCATTACAGCTCCGCTCCTCTTAGTTATAGCGCGATGTTATATAGCCTTCCTTGATAAAGGCTACCCAACACAAAAAGAATTTTTCAATTCGGTCCAGTAGTTCCTGAAATCAGCGCGTTCAATCAAACAAAAAACTCTTCAGCTTTATAATATTAAGTAGGTATAGATATAGCTTCTGCCCGCGACTTCGTCCGCGTTAAATTTCTTGTTCCCCTGACGCTTCCCGTCGCGTCGAAACGCCTACTCGTGCGATTTTTCCCGTTTTTGCAAAAATTTTCATTACTGCTCCGCTCCTCTTGGTTGTAGCGTGATGTTATATAGCCTTCCTCGATAAATAGGCTACCCAACACAAAACTATTTTTTTTAATTCGGACGGAGTTCCTGAGATTACCGCGTTCAATCAAACAAACTCTTCAGCTTTATAATATTATAGTAAAGTAATAGTATAGATAGTACCTATATATACCTATAGTAAACATAAAATTTTAAAGGAACATTTATAAATATCAAAACAGATTTCGGTTTTTAACATTTTATTTGTACTACCAGAATTTCAGTAAACTCAACCGCCTTAAAGGAATTGCAAAGGTAGGAAATTCCTAACTTACGCCTGCAATATTGTATTTACGTTCAGGAAGCTTTAGATAAATTCCTTACCTAGAAAAATCCAATACCACATTTGTTAAATGTTGTTCGGAGTTTACGAATTATATTTTTCAATGTAGCTTGTTTAAGTATAAGTTTTCACGTAGTAATTCCCATACACACTATAGCCCGGTTTCTGTTCTCTAACACTAAGCTACACTCAAATGAGATCCTAAATAAAAGCGTGTTTCTTAAATTTTTAACATTCGACGCTGATCGGAACGTTGAAAAACCCAGAGCGCGTTTTTAGGTGTCGTTTGGTGTTAATTTAGTAAACTTAGAAAAAGAAGCCTGCAATTTTTCTCCAAGATGTTTCCTTCTGGCTTCTTCATTGTCCATGATCACTGGTTGTCAGGACCAGATAGTTGAATTGTCATAACGGTAGCAGGTTAGTCCTACTTATCTCTCAATATCGTTGGTAGAAACGCCGAAGCGGGATCAATTGAGTCCCATCATTGAAAACCATCTTTCCAGCTTTGTGGTCATCGACGATTTAAAATTCCCAATGCAACCTTGCTTCATCATCACAAAGTCTTCTACTGCACAGAAAAAAAATCTGCAAGCGTCAGCTGCCGTATTCCGTAGACTAGCGTTGGGAGGGTGAAACACTTCACGATGACTTTGAAACAAAGCCGGAGTAGCTTATCTGTATCAGCTCAGCATTGTGGATAGATTTGAGAGCATCATTAATTACGTTCATACGCACCATGGCTAGGGAGTTAAATATCCGCCGCAGCGAACCGAAATAAAACGGTAAATAGTCTAAAAGATCTCAAAGACCTCCTTTTCGGTCCGCAAAACCTAAACGATTATGGGCGGAATTCTACCAATAAAACTGAACGATATCAACTCGCTGTGAGCAGTGATTGCCCAGTGGTAAAAGCCATGACTTACGAGTTGTAGATTGTAAGTTTGAACTCTGACAGGTACTATGTGTATATTATTAACCGACTTCAAAAAAAGGAGGAGGTTATCAATTCGACTGTATTTAAAAAAAAAATATGTTTGTTACCTCAATAACTTTTGAATGGGTGAACCGATTTTGATGATTCTTTTTTTATCTGAAAGCTGGTACTTCTCGAATAGTCCCATTTTAATTTGGTTTCATTCGGACAATGGGGTCCATGTGAAAACCATATAAGTCTTAAATTTGCATTAAGTATTTGTGCGACAAATGAACGAATAACGCGATTAGATTTGTGCGGAGTATCTAACATAACTAAAAGGATGAAAATAAAAACTTTTACAAAAAAAAAACAACCGACTTCTTTAAAAAAAAAGTTATTTTTGACTTTGTAGTTTTTTTTTTAAGGTTGTCGGTTGTTTTTTTTTGTAAAAGTTTTTATATTGTCAACACTGCTCTCCAGGAAACCAGCACGTCTTAGAACCAAACTTTTAAAGACATGTGACATCTGCCAACTCGCTTTGGGCCAGCGTGGTGGAGTGTGGGCCACTCTTTTTCAAAGAGAATAATAATAATAATATTCCACAACTATCACACAACACCATCTAGTCCCAAGCTAAGCAGAGCTTGTGTTATGGGTACCAGACAACTGATAAACATACTTATATATTTCTAAATACATACATATTATAGATAAATTACACCCAGACACAGAACAAATGATCGTGCTCATCACACAAACATTTGTCCTGGGTGGGAATCGAACCCACAACCTCCGGCATAGCAGTCAGGGTCACTAACCACTAGACCAACAGGCCTAAAGAAGAGGCCTGTGTCCAAGAAGTGGGAACGTTATAGGCTGATTATGTGTCAGCACAACTGAAGCGCGTTCAAGAGCTGGCAGTGTCATCATTCAGACAGACAGATCTTAAACGCAGTTTAAATATGTTGGTCGCGTTCAGTTTCATTAGTAAAATTGCCACTAACTCTTAGTTAAAACCACAACATTAACAAAGTGTCGAATATTAATTTAACAATTTCCTATATAATGTTCAAAAACAAATAACCAGGAAGTCAAACAAACTGTAACAAGTTTATGCCAAACAAATTCTAAAAACAGGCGTGGTAGAGACAACACTATCGAACATTCCTATACATGTAGTAGGTTATATATAGGTATAATCGCTCGCCTATGACCTTTGAAAGTAGAGCTGTACTATTATTATCCAATTTAGGTCAAATCTGCGTAATATCAGTTTCAGCCCTATTGAGCAAATAAGGCCTTACGCTGAGGACGTCGCACGTTTAAGTACAACACAAAAAGATTCTGATGGATTGTGTACCTCCACCTTTTTTCGACCGACCAATGTGGTAACATGAAACGCAAAAAATGTGTTACCAAAATCCGGAAAATTTTAGTAGGTTAACATATAAGCCAGCAGGGTAGGTGTTAACTTGACTATCGCTCAAGCAACTAATTAATTCATTAAGGCATCTGTAGAAGTTCACTGTCAGGGTTACCTAATATGTTCAACATATAATCTAGGAGAAAAAAAAAATGTTAGTCGTGCAAGCTACCACACGATGGCTAGACCACCAAGAGGCGTTCCTACTCTGACATGAAAATTACTTATTTCGCAGCTCAACGCCATTTTCTATCATAATGATTGATGGACAAAATTAACACCCAATAAGAAAAGTGTTCCATTTTTAAACCGTGCCAGGCCAACATGCCAGCCGCCATGATTGAAACAATTTTGTATCGTTTCAATAATGATATATGGAACCCAAAAAACATGTTTTAATTATTTATTTGAGCCACATAGTACAGGTGTGACTTAAGACTGGTTATTTATAGGTATTAGCGAAATCCGGACCGTTATAATAACTTGTTTCTTGTTTCAGTAACCGAGATTTGATTCATGGTTGTAGACTTTGCTGTGTGTTTAAGCCGTGATGTTGCTTGGAATTGCAATTTTATGGCGAAAGAGGAGATGCAATTTTGTGATACCTACGTGCTTCGATAGAATTTTTACGGGAACTGGAGATCATACAATATATGTTGTAGTATAAAAATATGCATTGGTTATTCATTCCACTTTATAGGGGTGGCCTAGGATAGAGACTATCTCATTGGTTCTAAGATCTTGAAAGGAAATCTTCTTCTATATTATATCCTTGAGATTTGTTAAGTAACTTTAGATTAGTAACGGGCCCTATAGCAATCATTGCCTACTAAATTTTTCGGAAGTTTTTTTTTGTAATTTTTAAAAGATAATTTAACTACATTATAATGCAACTAATCGTCAATGAAGTTCCTAGTAACTCAGTACCCACACAAAATTGTTAGTACTTAATACGTTAATTTTCGACAGCACCGGTTGAGCGTCCGCTTCCGGACTCCAGTTGGGTTTCCGCATCAACACCGGAAAAGTTTGAATGACCCATATAATAAATTCCGAGTCTGTATATATAAATTAAAATACCAATTGTATTTTGTACAGCTACGTGAGAACAAAGCGTAGATATTGAAATAAAGGTTTATATTTCGTACCATCTCTATTTCGCAATCTTATAAATAAAAAAATAATTTTATTTTCAAAGACTATAATTTTAATGTAGTACACAGACTACAAAATAATAATAATTTGACCATGTATATAAAAATGTGGCTAAAGATTCATGGGGCATCAAAAAACTCGACCACATCGCTATCAGCAGGAAAAGTATCCAAATGGCTGGCAGCACTGCCACGTTGTATGGTGATGCTGATTCTTAGGCCAGGTTAACTCTCTGGTCACGTGAAGCGTCGATCAACTGCTTGGCATAGTCTCATAAAACCATGTGGGCACTCGGACCTCGTGGGCCTAATCATCATCTGCTTAGCTTTTTCCCAACCATGTTGTGGTCGACTTCTAGTCTAACCGCATGCTGCTCCGTGGCCCTAATGTAAATCCTTCCTACTAATATTATAAATGCGAAAGTTTGTATGTATGGATGTGTGGATGTTTGTTACTCTTTCACGCAAAAACTACTAAACGGATTTGGATGAAATTTGGAATACAGTTAGTTTATAACCTGGATTAACACATAGGCTACTTTTTATCCCGGTAGTACGTTCCCGCGGGATATTTTCCGACCTCCACGCGGGCGAAGCCGCTGGCAAAAGCTAGTATTAAATACTTTGAAGGCTTTCCAGAGCGTAATACACTATTAGTAGGAATAGCTTTAATTTTGAGAGTTCCGCATCATTCATGGCGTTGTTTACGTTGCTACGCAAACAATTTTTTCGAACATAATATGAAAGAATGAATGACAAATTTTAATAAGCTTCAACATTATTGAGATTGTGATTGATAGTGTGTTTCGCAATAAGCGTACAGGATACGTGAAAATTGTAAACAGGGTGTATGAATCATGTGATAACCTACAAAGCGCAAAACGCTAGCCTTCTCAAGGAGTTCTGCTTTCTCTAACCTTTGCTCGAACCGTCTTACGAGGCAAGAAGACATAGCCCGAGACTATTGGTCATCATTCATTATTATTCTAATGTGTTTATGCGTGTCGAATCAGGATCAACTGCCGAATATTCCTAAAACACATAAACAAAAATTGTATTTCCTGTTCGTTACTAAAAATCTTTAGCACGACGTCGCACGTGTCGATCTTAGGTAAAACTACACTTGCCGCGGTCTGCTCGTAAAAGGGTGATGATCCATAACATATCGAACATGTCTCGGAAAGCACCTTAAGCCGTTGGCTCCTCTTCTTTCTACTATCTAATCTTTGACAGTCGGGTAGTCTGAAGCCCGAAAGTCTGACAGTTAGCCTTACTATGGGGTATCGTAGTACCCATTCACGACGAGGTTTATGTGAAGGTCAGATAGACAGTCACTCTATGTAAAATACTGGTAATCAGCTGCATCCGGTTAGACTGGAAGCTGATCTCAACATAGTTCGGAAAAGGGTAGGGAGCTAGATGTTGATTACTTATAGTCTACTTTGACTCTGACACTGTTCTGTTACGATGGTGCTTCTCGTTATCACTTTGAAATATTCATTCATTCGTTCACAAAGAGCGCGGTTTCATAATAGTTGGGACCAAGTATTACTAAGTAATCATACCTGCCTGACTACCTTGCATGGCCCGCTAAGTATATTACGAATTGGACTTAAGCACAAAGAAATCTATACTAATATTATAAAGCTGAAGAGTTTGTTTGTTTATTTGTTTGATTGAACGTGGTAATCTCAGGAACTACTGGTCCGAATTGAAAAAATATTTTTGTGTTAGGTAGTCTATTTATCGAGAAAGGTTATAGGCTATATAGCATCACGCTGCAACTAAGAGGAGCGGACAAATAATGAAAAATGTTGCAAAAACGGGGAAAATCGCACGGGTAGGCGATTCGACGCGACGGGAAGGGTCGGGGGAACAAGAAATTTAACGCGGACGAAGTCGTGGGCAGAAGCTAGTATTCTATAGTCTTGAGTCAAGGCTAAAGATCGTCTTCGTATTAAAATTCATTTATCGTGATTTGTGACATTGAGTAGTGATTTATGTATTTTTCTAATGTTAATGACCGAGTACATGTAGGTCGTATGCAAATCTCGCCAAAAGTGTGTCAGTAAGTTAATAATTTTAGTATATAATTAAGATTATTCACCTTTAGATCGGTTTTAAAGAAAGGTAAGAGTTTGATGATCAGATAAGATGTAGTTTAAATATAAGTAAGATACTTAACGTAACGTACGAAACGTTTAGTAGGTACCTCGTTTCGATTTACCTACCTACCCACTAGTCCACTCTCTCTTGTAGAGAGGAGGCCTGTATCCCAGCAGTGGGGACGTTGGCTTTGCAATGCTGTATCGGTTTATTGCTGAACATGTCAAGAATAAAATGTATGCGAACAAAAAACATTTTATTTATTTAATAGTTTGAACGCAATGCAGTACTTCGAAGTATTACTATAGCATGTGACTAGACTTTTGATTCATGAAGGTGATACACAAAATTAGCTCTAAAGAAAAAAACTATTGGTTCTCCGTAAACATTTAAATTTAGTTTTTGTTTGATGCGGATATAGCAGTGCTAACCCAGTAGTAACGGCTGCTATTCAAAAGTTGTAAGTCGTAGATTCTTACCCAGGCTACTTTACTTTGTGCTAATTATTTCATCATCACTGGTCTCAAAGCGGTGAACGAAAACATCATGCGGAGACCGACAGTCCGACAGTCCTAGAACCAACACTTTTTTTCGTGGGTGGGAAATTATCATTTGACTTGTGTCAGACTTGTACGGACTAAAACCCACCCTTCAGTTGCCCATATGCCAGGGACTCGGTAACTCTTTCGAACGAATCTCGCGATCCTGGCAGGATTCTCTAGTACCCTTACTTGCCTCTTACGACACCCACGGGAAGAAATGGGATCATGCTATTCTTTATGTCCGGCATTTTTTTTTTTTTTTTTGGATTGGAAATCATCAAATGACTTCTCCCGCTCTGGGCGGAGCGGGAGGGCATGTCAGACTTTCACATGGAAGCCTGGCACCACACGAATCTAATGGGCCCACGTGTTGTATTATGGCCCACTCTCTCTCAAAGTAAAACCTAGGAAACCTGTGTCCCAGCAGTGGGGACTTTATTGATGCGCCCCACGTGTTGTATTATGTCCCACTCTCTCTCACAGTAAAACCTAGGAGGCCTGTGTCCCAGCAGTGAGGACATTAAAGACTGATTATGCATGATACGCATGCAATGGCAGTAGGGCAGGTCCTTAACAGTCGTGACCTACGGGCCCTAGCCCGACGAAGTACGCATTTAAATAAGGCAAAAGTTCTATCATTGACCTGTCTGCCTCCTTACCTAGACAGATCGAACACTCGAACCTGGCTGGAATGCATCCGAAAGACCAAACAGCAAATCTTGAAAAAATCTGGGATAGGTTTTTTTTGTGAAAATTTAAATCGTAACTAAGCAACTCCTCCTGCCAGGGTCGCGAGATCTGCTTGAAAAAGTTACCGTGGCCCTGGCATATGGGCAACTGAAGGAACACGGGTGGGTTTTTAGCCAGTAAAAGTCTGACACGCCCTTCCGCTCCACCCTAGAGTGGGAGACGTCATATGATTTCCCACCCAAAAAAATAAAAAGCTTTTTTTTTGCTGGATGTAGATTGAAATCCAGGACCACGCAAAGAAGTTGCGTACTTAATCGCGTTGGAAACCGTTATTGGTTTAATCCATTAAGAAATTGGTAGTAGCAACACGGAGTCTGCATTTATATTTATGGCAATTGGTTCGCTCCGCATAACCTATATCGGATTAATGACGTAACAGCCAAAATGTGGCTACCTGCCCACAGCATCAGAGATTAAGGTCATGTTCATCTGCCTAGCCTTTTCCCAACTATGTTGGGGTCAGCTTCCAGTCTAACCGAATGCAGCTGAGTACCAGTATTTTACATGGAGCGACTGCCTATCTGACCTCCAAAACCCAGTGACTGGGTAATACAATACCCCTTGGTAAGATTGGTTGTCAGACTTTCGGGCTTCTGACGACCCGTAACAACTGTCTAAGATCTACGAAAGACAGCCGAGACCAACGGCTTAACGTGCTTTCCGAGGCACGGAAGGGTCTTGGTATATAAAGATGGCCACCCATCCACAGACCAACCGTGGTAAGCGTAGCTTAACCTGAACCTGAATCAACCCGTGCGGCTGTTATTACTTAGCCACAAGCCCTTCTTCGACTAAAGTTATGTTGTTATGTTGAATTAGAAACTTTAAGCAGATGTGTCACGGTACCGGCTTAGTGTCACAGACCTTTACCAATAAAATATTCTAGTGTCGGAACTCTGACTCACATCTTCCTCGACCGGACCTATCGCTATTCTGCATACCACGCATACCGTACCTTTGTTGCAAAATTCTTCGACTATTTTGTTATAGCCGTCGGCTTCAAAACTGAGATGTTTTATCATCGGTTCATTTGTTTTTATCGACAAAAAAACTTTCAATCCTACTTAATATTATAAATGCGAAAGTTTATATGTATGGATGTATGGATGTGTGGATGTTTGTTACTCTTTCACGCAAAAACGACTGAACGGATTTGGATGAAATTTGGAACACAGTTAGTTTATAACCTGGATTAACACATAGGCTACTTTTTATCGCGGTAGTACCTACGTTCCCGCGGGATATTTTCCGACCTCCACACGGGCGAAGGCGCTGGCAAAAGCTAGTATATAATAATGACAATAAGATTTATTAAGACAGTCAGAATAAAATCTCCGTGTGGTGCTGGACATAAAAATAGCACTACCCCATTTCTTCCCCCGGGTGTTATTAAAGGCGACTAAGGGACTTACTAGAGAATAGGCAGCGGCGTTCTCTATGCATTTTAACACTATACTGCGATCGCCAACCTGCCTACCAAGCCAGGCGATTATGGCCTATGTCCAGCAGTGGACATCATTTGGCTGAAATGTTGGTGGTGGTGGAAGACAGTTAAAAACCCAAACAGTCTGATGACCATTCTTACCAAGGGCTATCGTGTAACTCTGTAGCTGGGTAGTGGAAATCAGATAGGTTGTTGCTCCATGAAAATAATGCTATTCAGCTGCATACGGTTAAACTAGAAGCTGATCTCAACTTAACTGAGAAAACGCTATACAGATGATGTTCATAACGTAACTAAGCAAGTTTAGGATAGCCTGATTCGGATACAAAATGACGATAAACAACCATAAAATGAACAGTTTGACTTCCGAAGACAATAACTCCTCTCAATTAAACGTTAATAGTAAACAAGATTAAAGTTCTCACCAGATTTTCATGTTACCTATCAACTCCACACTCATTTATCTTTCTCAATGGCATAACATGACACCGGACGTGTTTCAAGTTCCCCCAGAATCCGGAAAGAAACGGCCTACTAAATAATACGTGTAGGTATATACAGAAAGTGTTTTTACTTTTCTCGGTCATTGTACAAGTTTTCACCGATTTGTCTCCTTATCACAAAGCGGTCAGGGGAGCGTTGGTTTTGTTATTCATGATGCTACTTCAACATGCACATTTATACCTCTTCCTAACTCTGGGAAGGTTTAGAACTGGCAAAGCTCGTAAATTGTTTAGTTTTTGGGTTACAAATGTGATACTCTGCGGCAAAGTTCACGCGTGAACGATGAATGAACAGTTATGGCTAACAGTTCATTGATTGTTTTTTGTAGTTTATTATCAAGAACTGAATAAGTTTTTACATATTTGCTATTTTTATGTCAAACGGTGTCTTAATACATATTTGCTATTTTTAAAATATTCAGGCTTTGGCGTAGTTTCTACGTAATTTTATCAAAAAGCTGTTTCTTTAAATAAAAGAGTAAGCCAAAAATTTGATATAAAATTCAAAGTAGCTTAATATTGTCTATCAAAATTTTTATAGCCAACTAGAATACGTATGAGCAATTTATCATAATAGGAATATCTTTAAAGGAATCGATAAAAACACATTAATTAACACCATAATATTACCAAACCTGCCACCTCTATTCGAACTTAGTCTAGAATCAACACCGCCGCAGAATCTCCAACGAATCTAAATTAGTTTGCGCGCAAGGAATCACAATCACAAACTTTTTGTACCTTCCCGTAGTAACCAGATCACGTTCCGGGGTTACTTGCACACTTTCCTGGCATTCCTCACTACGTGAGACTTACCTCTTTAGGTGTTTCCAATAGTAATTGAGATTGGCTTTTGAGTTATTTATTGGAGAAGACTTTGATGAAGAGATTCTAGCTTTTTGGTGGAGTGTTTTCGATTTCTTTTGGAGGTTACTGAAGATTTTTGCTTTTTTAGTCCTTAGAGACCCTATCCTATGTGCATCAAAGCATATTTATGTGGAGTCTATGTGGTGCTGGATGTTAAGAATAGCATTATCCAATTTCTTCCCGTGGGAATCGTAAAAGGCGACTAAGGGACTTACTAGACAATGGGCAGCAGCGTTCTCTATGCATTTTACCACCATACTGCGATCACCAACCCGCCTGCCAAGCGTGGCCCTCCGCAAATTCGAGGAGGCCATCATTATGTCCAGCAGTGGACGTCATTCGGCTGAAATGGTGATATGTTTGGAGTATGTTACATACGAAGAAAGGACACAGTAGGATAGGTAATAGGTAGAACGGGCTGGTTTCCGCAACTCCACGTCTGAGCGCGTATTTTGCGTACGGGTGGGAAATCGGTTATTCGATCCACCCCAGCTCCTCGAGAAAGGCCAGCAACGCCTTGATGTTGCTGACTATCTCACGTAGGGTACCTGGGTTACCGAAGTACTTGGCCCTGTATGTGGCGATCGCCGGGCAGTTTAGAAGCACGTGCGCTGCTGTCTCGTCGTCCTCAATGCAGGCCCTGCACAGCGGACTGTCTGTAGCTCCTATGACAAATAGATGTTTATTAAACGACCCATGGCCAGTTATTGCTGCTGTAACCATACGCAGCTGTCGTTTGTCTAGCCGAAGGACCTGTTTTGTGAGTCGGGCATCGATGGTAGGCAAAGCCTCCTTGGCCTGCCTGCAATCACTTTGGTCCACCCATTGCTTAAAGTGTAGATCCCTGGTACGTTTTCTTACCAGAGAGCGTAGAAACCCAAAGGGGAGTGGCGCGATGGGTTCTGGTCCCACCGGTGTCATGCTCGACCCCCTTCTGGCCAGTTCATCGGCGGCATCGTTACCAAGCGAACCGCTGTGTCCTTTTATCCACTGAATGGTTATATTATTGAGGCTACCCACCTGGTTGAGGCGCTGGTGGCACTCGTATATTAACCCAGAATCAATCGAGTGACTGTCCAGCGCTTGCAGAACAGCCATACTGTCTGAGAGTATGCGGATCGAGTGGTCTTTAACTGCCCTGGCCATAATGGCTGAGGCGGCAAGAGTGATCCCAATGCATTCCGCCTGGAACACTGTGTTGTGAACTCCTAATGGTGTGGCTATATGTATGTTGAAGTCCTGCGAGAAGACTCCAGCACCTGTGCCACTGTCTGTTTTTGATCCGTCCGTGAAGATGCGCAGCTCAGTGGGGCGCAAACCCTCACATCGGCGATCTTCGTGCAGCTGGATTCTGTATTTTTTATCAAAAATGAATTGTTTAGGCACCCGGTCCATTATAGCTTCTGGGGCTTCATTTAGTAATGGGGAACTCATTGTTGAGTTCCTTAAGCAGCGCGGTGTGTTGTGTGTCTCTCTTACTCCAGAGGTTGGTTGCGTTCAGACGCGCCGCCGCCATCGTGGCTTCCTGCTGTATGAACAGGTGGAGCGGTGGTAGTCCCAGCATGGCTTCCATGGCTGCAGTCGGAGTAGTCCTCATGCAGCCCGTGACCGCCATGCAGGCTAGTCTTTGCATGCGTTGCAGTTTGTTGCAGGCTGTAATAAGCTTGGTGCGGGGCCACCAGACCACAGCCCCGTAGGTGATCATGGGTCGGATCACTGCGGTGTACAGCCAAAGTATGATTTTGGGGGATAGGCCCCACTTCTTACCTATCATTTTCCTGCATTGCCAGAATGTGATGCAGGCCCTGTTTAGTTTACTGTCTAAATGGCTACTCCAGTTTAACTTACTGTCAAGAATGACCCCGAGGTACTTGACTTCGTTGGCCAGCTGAAGTTCTGTATTGAACAATTTCGGTAGGCGGAAGGGGCCTAAAGCTCGTTTATGGGTGAACATGACTAGCTCCGTTTTAGTGGGGTTCACTGAGAGGTCATATTCACTGCACCATCTCTCTACGATACGTAGTGCTTGCTGGGTGAGGTTAAAAATCGTGCTCGTCACCTTCCCTGAGACAAGGATGGCGAGGTCGTCCGCATAACCTATTGTGTAGTAATGATTGGCATTGAGTCTGGCAATTAATTCGTTAATCACCAAATTCCATAGAAGGGGTGACAGCACCCCTCCTTGGGGGCAGCCTCTGGCAATCATGGCCAGCTGCTGCTCATCCTCTAGGCGAACCACGCGCTTGCTTAACATGTTTGTGATCCAGTCTATGAGTACCTGTTCAACTCCATGTCTGGAGAGGGCGCTGCTGATGCTGGAGAAGTTTGTTTTGTCGAAGGCTCCTTCAATGTCTATGAAAGTGCCCAGGCAGGTCCCTTTCTGATGTATCGCTTCCTCTATCTGGCTAACTACCAGATGAAGCGCCGATTCGGTGGACTTACCCGAGCTGTATGCATGTTGGTTACCGTGCAACGGTAGGGTTTTCAGAGCGCCGTCCCTCAGCTCCCTGTCGCACAGTCTTTCCAGGGTCTTTAGAAGAAAAGAGGTCAGGCTGATTGGTCTATGGGATTTGGCGTTTGTGTAGTCGCCCTTACCTGGTTTAGGGATGAATATTACTTTCACTTCCCTCCATCCTTTGGGAACGTATCTAAAGGCCAGGCACGCTCTCATTAAAGGCACCAGTCTTTCTGCGATGAGGGTTCCACCCCACTGTAGTAGGGCGGGGAACACCCCATCCGGGCCAGCGACCTTAAATGGATGGAAACTCCGGATGGCCTATTGAAGTTAGAAGACACAGTAGGATATTGGATTCTAGATGTAAGAACATATCGGGGTTAGAAATTTCTATGCTAAGCCCATCTTCTAAATCATGGCAGTCTGTTTGTTTGTTCCTCAAAGTAGTTATTGGCTATTAACGGTTTCCATTTATGGTAGTTTTGGGGTAGGTAAACACCAGCCATGGTAGGTGTATAGATATGCAAGGTAGTGTCTATAATTGCATCGGTGTTAGGGAAATTGTCGGCATCCTAATTTCACACCCCAATTGGTGGAGATTCGATTGGAAAATCGGGTCGTCGGCTTTAAGCAAAGGTCGGGGACTCAAAATATTGCCATCGGGAATTTTAATCGAAGTATTCGTTTTGCACGTCTTTGTGATTTGTAACAAAAAGTTGTGACTACCAATTTATGTATCAAGCAACATTCTACGACCCTTTGCTGGAGTAAAAAGTTGTGCATTTTAAGGATTATAAGCCCATGAAATAGAAGCAGTAGTCATAACCAGCCTATTATATTCGCATTGCTGGGAAACAGGCATTATCTCTGTCAAAGGGAGTGGGCCGTAATCTTGGCCGTAATCTTCCACGCGGGCCAAGTGCGGGTTGGTAGATGTCCCATGTCTGATTGTGGAGTATACAGCCAGTATAAAATTAAGAGTTTATCTCGCAATATTATTAAAAACTTGTCAGCATGGACATAAAAAGAATGACCGCCAATAACCTAAGTCTATAATAATCTTGGTCAAGAGCGAAAGCCTTTTAAAGCCACATTAACCAGTTCAAATGATTTAATTTCTTCCTCTGTATAAAAAGTGGTGTCTAGGCATATAAATGATCTCATATACATTCAAATGTATAAACTAGTAGGTCAGGCCGAGATTGAATTAAGAATTAGTAGTACAAGGCCGAATGACAGTTTCGGAGCATTTTTTCGAGTGTTTCCGGAATGTTTGAGCTAAAAAGTTTGGTTTGTGCATACTTTAGAAATAATGCTCTTTTGCAGCTTAATTATAAAAGGCTCAAACGGAGAAGGCGGTATGATCTGGACTCTTTTAATATAGATTGATCCTTGGTAGCTTTGGACAGAGATACGTGGAAAGAGAGTAGGGAGGTCTTCGCCCAGCAGTGACACATCAACGGCTAATAATAAAATAAAATAAATAAGTTTAGACATGAGAAATTAAGTAGATGTTATGCGTAGCCTTTTTACTTTGGGTACGGCTTCCAGTCTCACCAGATGCAACTGAATAACAGTAATTTACATAGAACAACTGTGTATCCAACCTCCACAACCCAGTAGCTGGGTAACACAATACCCCTTGGTAACACTGGTTGTCAGACTTTTGGACTTCTGACTACCAGTAATGAGTATCAAAAATCTAAGAATGACAGCTCGGATCAACAGCTTAACATGCTTTCCGAGGCAAAGATGTTTCTCTGTATGTAACGGATGTTTACACACACACAAACCGATCGCCACCGCGAAAAGCGTAACGTATCTAACTTTGCAAAATAAATAGATTATCGTAGGTTCTAATAAGTGATGTTGTTCATCAAATTCAAATAAATGTATTACAGGTACTATTGAATTGCCAAAGGGTCGTTCTGTTAGAAAGATAGAGCTCATTGGCCATTCCAAAGCGTTGTAGAAAACAATGGGTAAGAAACGCTACGGACAGTGTTTTAAATCTAAATATTGTTACAAAAAATTGGTTAAATCATTATTGTTGGAATTATACATGTCTGAGAACGATGTTAAACGACGTACCTAATAAAATATAGACAATTCATAAATTAAAATAAGCCGCAATATCGCATATTTTAATATACAGCAGACAATGGTTTACCATTGTCTGCTGTATATTTTGATTACCTATAAGCCAACTAATATTATTTTAATGGATGTATAAATAAGTGTTTGATCCGGTGTGACTATATCATATTTCAGTTCTATGTATTACAAGCCGTGCGGATAAGGATTTTCAATCGGCAAAACCGGCTGAAACGAAATTTTTACTTCAGTAAGTAGATCTTTAAATACACTTTTTACTTCAATCTTTTGTTGGTGAATATTTTAAAACAAGATGGCGTCGGCATTTTATAGCAGACAGAACTGCTAGAAGACATTCTGAAACAGACACAAAGGTCATGGTTTCTTTCAAAGTCCAAACATTTTCTTATTACGATTTTATGTGAGTCTAACAATGCAGGGCCTTATCCGGAAGGGACGTTTAACCCCTTGAGGAGATACATTTTCTAAAACCCTTATCTTTCGTTATTTAAGAAGCTCTTGTGCACAATTACATTCTTCTTGACCTAGCAGCTTACGCTTTGCGTTGCCTGTCAGTAACTTAAGATAAAATAAAGAAAGAACAGTATATTAAAAATGATGTCGGCGTAAGTATGCACATATCTACATAGTCTACTCAAATATTTTTTCCTGGAACATGACAAAGCATTTTTTAATTATTTTCACACGCATCTTTTAATCACCTATTGCTCTCATCCCAATACAAAAGACAAAGTATGTATATAAAAACAATCGTGCCCAAGGCGATAGATGACCGTCATCCACATAAGTAGAAGCATCCGGGCAACCAGCTACCAAGTTAATTCAGGTTAATAAAACAACCATGCTAACTTGACCTCTACTTACAAACAAAGTCTTCTAATACAGTGGTCAGTGTAATATGGTATTCATTGATTTTATATGTTAACGATGTTGTCCTAAGCTTAGAAGGTATAACATGCTACTGAACCCGCAGAAGTGTTCGAATTAATATTCTATGACAATAATTTTATACATTACCTTTGGACGAGGGTTAAATATTTCATTAGATGGTAATAGAGGTTTTAAAATGGTAATAAAAATTGTTAGAAAGCTATTCTTTATTGTGTGGTTATTAGCTAATTAAATATCTAATACAAGCTATTATTAATTTATGAATATGCATGGGATGGTTTTGAATAAGCATCTATATTTGCTAGTTTATTATCTACGTTTCTCAAAGTGGTAATTCCTGCCTTATCGGTGGGTGCTTAGAGGTCTTTATTGGGTGATTAAATTATCATTATGTAGTCGCTGATGTTAAGAGTTCATAGTCTGCATAAGAAAGTTATCTCTTCTCACACAATACCTAGGTTACCTATTAAGAATTCATTGACCTTAGTCCTCGGAGACTGTTGTTAATTATTATAAGAAAAATAAAAACAAACAAACATTAGTTCGATTTAAGAAAAACAGCATCACTGCCTAACTTTTTCTAAATATGTTGGGGTCGGCTTCCAGTCTAACCAATTGCAGCCGAATACCAATATTTTACATGGAGTGACTGCCTATCTGACCTTTACAACCCAGTTACTGCATAACACGATGCTCCTTGGAAAGACTGTCAGACGGGCTTCGGGTAATGACTGTCAAAGAAAGAACAGCATGGGAGGGAAAAAGAACCAGTTAAGAACACCAATAACATCAAGAAAATTCATCATCATCATCATTTCAGCCGAAATACGTCCACTGCTGGACACAGAGTTCTACAACTTTGGAGGTTTGCCAGAATCGCCACGCTTGGCAGGCGGGTTGATGATCGCAGTATGCTGGTAAGATGCATAAAGAATGCTGCTGCCCATTTTCTAGTAAGTCCCTTAGTCGCTTTTTACGACACCCACGGGAAGAAATGAGATGGTGCCATTCTTTATGTCTAACACCACACGGAGCGTAGTGAAAAATTCATTAAGTATTATTTCTATTCTACAGCTGCCAAAGAACTTGTTAATTTCCTTTGCTGACGGCAACACTCGCGTTGTTTAATCTAGTAACTTATTTGCAGGCGTGCCTAAAATGCTAATTACAGATATCGACCCTTTCGAGCAGAGTAAATTAGTAGGGCAATTACGATGGTTGAATGATTTTGTTGTTCTATTAATATCATCTAGGTAATCGATCGCGCTGGATGCGGGAATCACAGTACTGGTCAAAGGTGGGGCAGTTTGGGGGAGGTTTATGTCTAGCGGTGGATATCTTTTGGCTGAAATGATGATTATGGGGCAGCATTTTTGGCCTAGTGGAATTAGCCGAGAATTAAAAAAAAAAACGACGGGTTGCACTCCGGGAGTGCCGGCAGAAGTGAAAACTTGAATATTAACGTTGTGCATTTTTGATATTTTGGAATGGTTAGGGAACAATTCTGCACGAATTGCTTTAATTATCAGTATAAAAGTACTATCATTTATGTGGTAGAATACAATATTTATTTATTGCGCTATCGTACACAAACATGAAAATTTATATTAAATTAAAAAGTTTATCTCTCTGAAAAATCACTCTCCGTCCGTCTTACGAATTTTCGATCAGGTCACGTGTCCTGACGTGAGTTTAACATTTTATACCCATTACAAAAAAAAGTGCACAACGCCGCTAAAGAAGTTTTCACTTCAAAAATAATTACGAGGTTTGAAACTTTTTTTTGGGTGGGAAATCATCAAATGCTTTCTCCTGCTCTCGGCGTAGCAGGTGTCAGACTCTTACTTACTCAAAGCCACGCGTGCCTTTAGTTGCCCTTGCCAGGGCCACAGTACCTCTTTCGAATAAATCCGCGACCCTGGCAGGCATCGGCCCTATACGACACTTAGAGGTTCGAACTGTGACAGGCGCTTCAATTTGTGTAAATTATTTCATCACCAGTGCTCTCAAAATGGTGTGTGAAAACATCAGCAACCAAAAATTCGAAGACATGTAGCATCTACCAACCCTTACAGGGCACGGTGGTGGATCACGGTGTACTGGGATCTCACAGAGAAGAGGCCTGTGTCACAGCAGTGGAATTATTACAGTCTGATTATGTGATGAGGATGAATCATTTAACTTGGTCAGTCACATTTCTAACAAAGTGATATTCCAACATTGTGTATCCTCCACACTTTTTCAATATTAAACGTGACGGTAGCCATTGCATGGCGTGTTTTGAATGAATATCAAAAGAAAGTATATATTAAGAGTTAAATACGTGAACTTGGTTCTCGACTAATCTGTTTTGTGACATTGGTAGAAAATTGTAATAAGCTAGATATAAAAAGATTTAAGTACCTTACTTTTACAGAGTCAAATAAACTTACTATAAATAAACTTCAAATTATTAAATTAAGGGTAAACAACCGCTGGTTTATTACGAGAACTTTGGGTTCTGAAATTTTGTATTGTCTTATACATACAAGATTTTTTTAACTGATAATTCGAATGACCAAATCGGGAGTGGCGACCAAGTACTGGAAGATGTGGCGTTGGGAGGCATCCCACAAAATAGATCGATGAACTGGTGAAGGCCGCAGGAATCAGCTGGATGCGAGAAGCAAAGAATTGGTCGAAGTGGCAGTGTTTGGGTGTGTCCAGCAGTGAATGTCTTTAGGCTGATGATTTTAATCTATACTATCATCATCACTTCAGCCGAAAGACGTCCACTGCTGGACATAGGCCTCCCCCAAGCTCCGCCACTTCGACCGGTTTTGTGCTTCCCGCATCCAGCGGATTCCTGCGGCCTTCACAAGGTCATCGGTCCACCTTGTTGGAGGCCTTCCAACTCTACGTCTTCCGGTACGCGGTCGCCACTCCAGAACCTTCCGGCCCCATCGGCCATCTGTTCTGCGAGCAATGTGCCCTGCCCACTGCCACTTCAGTTTAGCAATTCTTCGGGCTATGTCGGTTACCTTGGTTTTCCTACGGATCTCTTCATTCCTGATTCGATCGCTTAGGGAAACTCCAAGCATTGCCCTCTCCATCGCCCTTTGGGTGACTTTCAGCTTTCTAATAAGGCCCATTGTGAGCGACTCTATACTATATATATTATATATTATATATATATATATATATATATATATATATACATATATTATAATTATAAAGCTGAAGAGTTTGTTTGTTTGTTTGTTTGATTGAAAGCGTTAATCTCAGAAACTACTAGTCCGAATTGAAAAATTATTTTTGTGTTGGGTAGCCAATTTATCGAGGAAGGCTATTGGCTATATAACATTACGCTATAACAAAGAGGAGCGGAGCAGTAATGAAAAATGATGCAAAAACGGCGAAAATCGCACGGGTAGGCGATTCGACGCGACGACGGGAAGGGTCGGGGCAACAAGAAATTTAACGCGGCTGAAGTCGCGGGCAGAAGCTAGTTTTATCATATTTAGATATCCCATTACGGTTTGCGCATTTTCGTCAGTTAAGTTTATTTGACCCAGTAGATGATAGAGTTTAGCAGATGAATATCTTCCTTTTTCATTTTGTAAAGGTCTTAATTAATTTAAAACTGGGCTTTTACGACCCGATATAAAGCCAATTAAAAACCTAGTTAACAAAGGAACGCGAGAAATAACAACAGTTTGAAATATAATTTCAATGAATTATTTTATGAAGTCTGGTGAAGCGAGTTATTCTTTCTTTTCAATTAATTAACCATGTCAATGGGACGCCGCAAACGAACTTGACCAACTGCTCACATAAAGTATTAAACTGCCGAGCAGAAAAAAGGACCCATAATAAATTCAAGTATATTTACGTAAGGTTTTTTTGGAATAATTGAAAAGTGAACACTTTTACTTTGTTTGAAACATAAACACTAAAAAACACTTTCAAATGTCAGCACACCTACGCCTACATAAATACCTACCTCTCATTGAGAAAAACGGCATAATAATTCAACAGAAAAAACTGCAAATAAAAGAAACCCAGCATACAACGGCCTAACATCGAACAAGCCATTTGTATAAACCACCACATTATAATCGTAACAAGATAATTCCATTGTATTACACAAAAGACTCCAAAGAGATTGACCATTTTCATGTCAAAAAGCAAACGATCTCTCATCATGTTTTTATTTGATTGATGATAACGTCAAATTTGACAGAACAAAGACGGCAAGATGATACAAAGTTGCGATATGCGATAATTACAGAAGCAATGTAATCGCTACGGTAGGTTCTTAATTACTATTGTGGTTTGCCATCAAATCAGACACGGTCACTATTGATAACCCAAATCTGATTCTGTTTTATTTTTTACACATTTTTTACTAGCTTTTGCCAGCGGCTTCGTCCGCGTGGAGGTCGGAAATTATCCCGCGGGAACATACTACCAGGATAAAAAGTAGCCTTTGTCCTTTCTCAGGCTCTAAACTATCTGTGTACCAAATTTCATTTAAATCGGCTCAGTAGTTGTAGCAGGAAAGCGAGACAGACAGACAGACAGAGTTACTTTTGCATTTATAATACAACTCGCTGGTCAACCTATGAGATTGTTAAGTGCTTAACTGGACTTACCTGCCAGGGCTTTAAAAAAACTTAAAACTAGAGCGACAATTCGCTAAGGACACCCGCTGTGTGGTATGAACCTCGGCTCGCTTAAGGCATTGCTGTTAGAGGACAGCAAGGGACGGGCTGGATCGGAATGATTATTATTAAAGGCTACAGGCTGAGCGGAGTAGGCTGGATCCTGCAAGGGTCAGGGTGGGCCAAATCTGATACTGAACAATATTCTGTTATATAATAGCAGTAACTATGTAATAACCAAAATATAATGAGCGTCATTTATCACGTGTCTCAGAAGAAAGGTTCCTTAATAATTTACCGTGTTTAATGACCCAAGAAAGGTGATAATCTGACACGTTTGTTATTCTCATAGGATAGATTATACTGTACAGAGTGACATAGTTCCATTAAGGAAATGATTACTTATTTAAGTACCTACAATAAAGCACTAAAATAATTATACCATTTGAAATAGTTCTGGTGAACTTGGTCAATTATTTTGTCTAGCCTATTCCTAGCTATGTTGGGGTCGGCTTACAGTCTGACCGAATGCAGTGAAAAATCAGTATATTAGATAGAGCAGCGGTCTATTTGACCTCCACAGGGACTGTTACTGGGTAATACGATACCCTTTGGTAAGACTGGTTGTCAGACTTTCAAGATTCTAACGACCTATGACGACTCTCATAAATCTACAAATGACAGTCAGGTCCAACGGCTTAACGTGCTTTTCGAGGCACAAAGTGATCTTCATATGTAAAAATGGTCACCCATCCACGGGACAACCGCGGCAAGCGTAGCTTAATCTGATCGATCGACCCGTGCGAAATTATGGTAAACTTAGTACGGGTAACAAAAAAATTTTTGGGTTGGTCAATTATGTCGGCCGCCACAGTATAAATGAAAAACACGATTGACACTAGGGCGATGTTGGCATGCGTGCAAGGGGCTTTAATTAGCATTCTTCTCCAGCCGGTTAGTAATCATGTTTTGGGCAACCGTGGGCGGGCCCTACGACGCCTTTCCGCTTTCCTATCTCATGTTTTTACCAAAATCTCACCTTATCATAAAGGCTTTGTCCACATTTTTACTGTCAGAGATAATTGGATGTCAAGATGCTTCTATTTTTTCAGGACTTGTTTTCTTAGGTGAATTGTATTCATTTGTGAAGTATAAATGGTTCGTTTTTGGATCAAGGATAAACTTAAAATCCAGGATTATCCAAACTTCCACAAGAATATTTGATTCCACAGATAGGTTACTGAAATTCAATGTTTGATCTAGAATACTAAACATGATATAACCAAACATTGCCAAATGTTGAAGACTTGTATACTATCAAAACAGCGTTAATAAGCAAACATAAATTCTCTTGCAAGCTCCCAGCAGCGTCTGTTATGTTATGAGCGTCAATATTGTCTCTGGAGAGTTCCGACCTACTTGATAACCATTTATTTGTAGTTAGAAATTAAAACAAACGAGAAAACTGCCGGTTTAACTTGCCGCCAGTAGAAAGTATTTGTCAAGAACGTTTTTAATTGGTATGTACTGCAGCTTTTGGTTTTGACTTAGTACTATCCACAGGTAGTTCATTTGCATTGACTTGATTTTCTGAGTAGGCATCGCCCGTCTCATTGGGTATGACAGTAGTTTCCCTCATTTTACTCTTAGCATGTCAAATGCTTCAGAAAATGGGTACAGAAAATATATTTCATTTTTCCGAAGTCGACATTAATTGGATTGCAAAAAGATTAATTAGTCCTTGAAACGTTCAAACAAGTTCATTTGTATTCTAACAGTAGCTTTTATGTTACTTATCTGTAATTAAATTTAGTACTTTAATTATAAAACAGTGTAGCTTACAGTTAGAAAACATAAACAAGTGTAACTAATAACTTTAAGTAAAATAATTGTACCTAAAGACAAAAACATGATGATAATTATTATAATCATGTTTTTGTCTTTATGGACCACAAGATCTAGCCTTTAATGTTATCTGTTTATGACGTAATATGAGTCTTAATACGGTTGCGAAACTACGAAAAAAATGCAGTTAACCAGGTGTCAAAATGAAATGAAAACATTTTATGGTTTGTAAACATGGGTATTCAGTATATAGATGTAAAAGATAGACGAATCGTCGAATGGTCAGTGAAGCAGATGTGTGTGTATCGATCTAAATGTATTATTAATATTTCGTGAAGCTAAGGTAAATAAACAGGAAGTTGTTAGTTTTGAAGATGCTATAAATATGTCTAATGAAGTAACGAGTTCACTTTCTTCTGTTGATTTTAAAACAGATGGAGATGCAAACGACGCGGGTGTCCGTTTCGATGACTATAGTACATAAGTGTTTCACTTTTTCTTCTCATAATTCAAAAACAAGATTAACTTCACTGCTCCAAAAATGGTCCGCGTTCATAACGTTACGCTATCGATAAATCAAAATAATGATTACCACCCAATTTTAAAATACGATAAGTACCACTATAGAGAGATTTCCTAAGAGAAAGTGAATGATTTTGTTGTGAATACCTTCAAACTGGTTATGTGTAATGGGATCGCAATTTTTACGGGCGGATACATTTAATCGAACTATTGATTACGCCGTGGCACGTTTATAATGATTAGTAGTTACGAACGATTATAGCTCGTAAATATACGAAATCAAGAGTTTAATCGAAAATTTAATTTATGTAATATTTAAGGCTCAGGTGGTGCTAATTTTCGTTCATTAATTTTTACAAGTATCAAAATTTTCTTTTACGGCTTTAAAGATATTACGAAATCCTCTGAACAGTTTTTATTACGACTGTAGATTTTGCCACTCGAAAAAAGATGAATTCTTCAAAAGATGATTCAATCCGGCGGGATTATTGCATATCACAGCACAGGCTTTCATTTTGTCAATTCAACAACATTAATTGCGTTATTTACGTTGTTGGGCAGGGAGTTTTAAACATATGAAGAAATGGATTAGAAATGGATTATAGATTTTTTTTAATGATACAGAGTCCGATTGATAGTGTGTTATACAATTAGGATGCTGGTTGTAAATTTCCCTTCGATCATTCTTATAGTTAATAATAGCTAACACCTGTCAGCTAATTATTAAAAGATAGGAATTAGGAATCATTAAAGCTAGCAATGAAATTGGGAAAGTATGTAGGTATATGATATATAATAATTACTTAACTTAAGAAAATAGGTATTGGTGCTATCGGTTAGGATGGGTTCTAATCTATCAATGATGTAGGTTTTAAGGAGGTTAGTATATGACAGATAAAAACACAAGATTTTAATAAAAATACATTTTAGTAAAGGCGAAATACTGTTAGCCCATAACTCTTACTTTAGGCAGCAGAACGAGGTGAGCCAAACCACGCCCAGAGGGCATTGTACAGCATACATATTACTTAAATTCAACGACCACACAGCTTTAAAAAAAAATGTTGAACCAATATTAATATCAATAAATTTAAAGAAAATATCCTCAATATTGTGACGCTATATCTTTAAAACCAGTCAAGAGATATGATATCTCATACGTCACGGAACGCCGAACGTGATATATGGATGCATATATAGGTAGACGTCGAATATTTCACGTGATAGCCCCGAAAATATCCAATATTGTGCGCGGCGAACATGATGCTACCCTCGTAAACTGATCATGTATGGGACCGATATAACGATGCCCATTTGGCTAGTGGTTTTCTGATATCGACGTAGTAGTTTACACGATCACGCACTCACTTTATTAGACTCGGTTGGATCATGCGGCAAACTGAATACTAGAAGCATCGGAAGCAAAATATTGATTTTGATGTGACACATATATATGGTTAGAAAGGGGCTGACTACCGATATGACGACTACTAGAGTAGTATGAAAGAAAAAGACAAGTTGCGTTGATAATAAATAAATTATAAAAAGGCAGCAGAATGATGATGATGATAAATGATAATTATACATATGAAATTTATAAAGTTTTTTTAAATATATTGTGGTCGGGTGAAGATCGAAAGGATTAAGAATTTGTACTGAAATTTAGAAATTTACTAATCAAATCGGATCCATTAACTCCTAATAAAACAGATAATCTTCCACCTATTCATGTCGGTGACTAAACCGTTTCCTAAATAACAGGTTCAGTGATTCCTAATTCATCACATGAGGCTAATCGACGGAGACGAGCGTCGAATGCTTAAATACGTGTAAATAAATAAAATTGCGCGCGGCTACAAAAATGTGTGTCAGTGTGTTGAGTGCAAGCGTCGTCCGGCTTTGAAGGTACTAGGGTTGCTTGGACGCCAGGTTTTTTTATTGAATCTGTGTTCTGCGTTAAAGAAGTATCTTCCGTTAAGAAAATTGTTTCTTTAGTACTCAAATTATATTTGCTAGAGTTGTAGTCAATAAATTCATTATGTAGGTCATATTTATACACACTCTACTCCAGTGGAAAGTTTGATATTTTTAGATACCCCTTCAATCCTCTAAGGCTATGGATTCAATAAATTTTATTGATTGTCATCTCGCGTGCTACGCTCAATTAACAGTTGAACGGGTAGAAAAGGAAATTGAGCCTTAACTAGTTACCGAAGAAATTACAAATTGATTACTGATTTATTGCAGATCAATGAAGCAGATAATGCGATGACAGATCATTAATTGTTACATGATGTTACACGCAATTTGTTTGTTGATGTAACTTCTGTGGTAGCCCTGCAACCAGCCCTACTAAACTAACAGATTTTTAGGAATATTTTGATTCTCACCTGTCGTGTTATTTGAACTTTTACAAAATTATCTGTAAACATTACAAGTGGTACGAAACGAGCGTATGAAATTTCGACGGTCCTTTACAAGTAAAAGGTATTCTCTATATTGCGACGTTGGGGATTAAAACCGTAATGGCGTTAATCCGTACCCGTTTTGTTCGCACATTACTGTCATTAATATTTAACAATTATGAGATAAAATGTTGGAGTAGGCTTAGGATAACGAGTAGCCATCATCAAAATTAATAGGTTTATAATGTCTGTCCTGCATGCTTTCATTATATTACCACAATCCCTTGAGGATTATATTAAGTAAACATTTGTTTTAGTTGAATTAGGAAATAACATTATTGAAGATACTCATGTATTTGCTGTTAAGTTGTTATTTAGATCTTCTGACTTCGTTCATTTATACATAACTACCGTGCTGGGCAGGAAATTTGTTAGCAATATTATATCCAATGCTAAAGTGGAGTCATTTCAATAGGTAATATTGGACGTCTGTTAGTTCATATGAAAGCAAATCGTAAAATTACTCGTATCGGTCATATTACAATAAATATGTAATCGTAATTGAAAAACTTTAACTGTTTGAGCAGTTCTAACAAAATAAAAAAATATATTATTTTATGCCTGCCGTTACAAGGTTACGTTGTTGAATTTTGATGAATTGTCAAATGTAATTAAAAATATTAAAATGACTCCAGAATAATTATTATATTTTTAGCTGTCATATGTTTCTATTTATTTTGTGTTTGGTATCGGTTTGATAGTAAAAATCACCAAGTATGTCGCAAAATCTTACAAATGTAAAATCACTGGAGCGTTCAGAGCGCACTTCACCTTCATCAGTTATGCAGTAACCACCATTATTAGTTGCCAAACCATAAGTTTTCCCTTCGGACCCATTCCCCGAATGTATAAATCTCGAACATCATGGCCGGCTCTCAATTTTAAAATGTCAATTAACGTCGTAAATTTTTATCTTCCGTTCTTTGAATGCTGATTTAATTTCAGATAGCCATACATCTTTATATTTTTTAATTCGTATATTGACGCTTGCTGTATAAGAAAATTGTTTTTAATTATTCCTATTGGCTTTATGAACTGTGAAACGAAAGTGTGTTTTTTATTTTTGTTGTAAGTCATGTCTTGTTTTCGCAACGATTATCGTTGGGTGGTCATTGTAGAACTTGATTAAAGGTTGACCTTAGAAGTAATTTGGTCCATAATTTGGTTTTGATTTAAATTGTTTACATCCTTACAAATTCATTTCGGTAACTTGTAATAATTTCCTTGTAACTAATTACCTACATTGAAATGTATAGGCAAGAGTATATTACAGATTGATGTGATGGAACTTGGTGAAGTAAACATATGTCCAGTAAAAGACGTCTTTCGGCTAAATGGTGTTGATGATGATTTAATTGCTTTATTTTGAATGCATGCAAGTATAATGGCAAAACTACTTCAGGTGATCGTTCTAAAGAATGATTACACTTTTGGACACTTAACACGCCATAAATACAATGCAACAACAGTGCCACAACAAATGTACAAGGAACCGTTGTCAACTCTTCGTATTGCGTGAGAAAAAGAACGGTTGGAATATATACTTGAACTCGTTAATGATCTAGGTTATTATCTTGATCATAAAAACGAGTCTAAATCTAGACTTATAAATACTGAAGATCTATCAAAATCAAACTCGATTTCGTTTGCGGTCTTGTAAATGGCCATTATATTGTTCGGAACAAACTTAGGTGTGGTAAGAAATGCCCTTGCCAGTAGGTACAAATAAATTAACACATCTACCGAAAGTACCGCGTCACAAGTTATATCAAAAGGAGCCCAGAAAAAGAATGTTCAAATATACAAAACAAACAAAACACGCGTTTCGGTCACAGATAGCGAAAGCTCTTATTGACACGTTGGAAAGTAACCGCACTTGGGAGACCTTACATTTTTTTAATTTGCTCCGACAGTCAACTCTCTTCCGTATTCTTTTAGTGATAAAGTCTTCGGGGATGGTAATGATAAGGTTGTTGAACAGCATCAGACTGTAGGCGGACCTTATCGCCTATTGGACATTTAGGTTGAGTGCTCGTCAATAAAATTCCCCGTACTTCTTCAGGTGCATCAATCTTTTTGTATATCATTGAAGTTCCGACTGTTTTAGTACTCCTTTTCGCCATATTAAAGACTTGTGTTGAATTATTTATCGATGTAAATCTCGAAACTGTCTTCGTTATTTAATACGATTGGTTTCATTCGTTTATGACCGACACATCAATTTGTTATTTAAATAAATACCGTTTTGAATGTTTATATTGTTTATTGTCACTTACCAATGGATTTTAGAATGCAGCATAATTTTCCATTTCCATAATCTATTAACACAATTTCTATTTGTCAAAGCGACATTTTCATGCAAAATCAATGCGTACATTAACTTTTGTTTGCTCATTCGCAAGTACAATAAGTCTTCTATTTAGTTGTAGTAACATTGTAGCATCTGTTGTAATAGCTTAGTCTACAGAAAAATCTGCTTTCCTCCTTTTCGTTATGAGTTATTCTTGGTTGAGGCTTTCGACTGCTTGCGCCTTTGGGTCGTCACTTAAAATTTCGACGTTAGACACTGTAACCTGCATCTTATTTTGTGCAAGTTAAGGTTGTAAGTTCTTTGCTTATACTTCTATCAGTTAAGGCATCTGATATCCATCTAACACTTTATATCGGCCACGAGGCTTGTACTAAAACAAAAGTTGGTCGCATCGACGTCGTTGATAAACCGGATCCTAGGTGGAGATTCACTGACGGATCACTTCGGATCAGTTCATTTTATGGCTGATTTAACATGACACTTAATGAATTAGTATTGGGAAACGAAATCAAGAACATAGTGGAAAGTTTCATATTAATTAATGTATGGTCAATTGATCTATTTAAATATTAGATTTTTTTCTTAATTGCTATGATGTATGAATTCCTAGAATCAACCTGTTGACTTACAACTGACGCCAGTTACGACTAATTTTAAATAATATTGACGAAGAATATTTCATGACATGTTATATGCAATTGCACATTTATGTTATTAAAACTCATAATTATTACTCCAGCTCCAGCGAACAGCACTGAGGAGACGTCACACAATGAAAAATTGACGTTAAATTTTGTCATAACTATATTCTATTTTATCGTACATATCTGTCTGTACAGGTAGGCTCATGAATAAGGTATACACCTAAGGAACTCCCACTAGACTAGTGTTAATAATCTTCGCTTTAAGAGGTTACTTTACAGGATGACTAGTCTTGAAGACCAGTGGTGGCTAGCGATATAGACCCCGACTTAAGAGTTGTAAGTTGTGGGTTCAGACCCAAGCAGGCGCTTAACTTTGTGTAAATAATTTCATTACGAGTGCTCTCAAAACGGTGAAAGAAGACATCGTGAGGAAACCGGCATGTCCTAGAACCAAAATCGAAGACATGTGACATCTACCAACCGCACTGGGCCCACGTGGTAGATTACGACCCACTCCCTCTCTCCGAAAGGAGGCTTGTTTCCCAGCAGTAGAAACGGTATAGGTTGATTATGTATTTCTGTTCTTTAGAATAGCTGTTTATGCATGTAGCAGCCACACAGATACAAGGAAGCTTACAGAAGTATTCATTTAAGTTTCGCAACTTTACCAATTAACAAGCTTTCAGCCAATTTTCACTGTTTTTTTTTTTTTTTTTTTTTTTTTTTTTTTTTGTGGGGCATCTCGTAGTTAATCCTGAAAAGATTGTTACTACTTAAACGGATTGGGGCCCGGCGAGTTCTAAAAAGTTACCTTTTTAGGCCTCCAGCCGGGGCTTATTATACTTAAAAACTAAAGCGAAAGCTCTAAGGGTTACCCCGAGGGGGGTACGAACCTCGGCTTAGGCAATCGCTGATAGGGGGGGCAGCAAGGGACTGGCTGGATCTGAGTTAAATTATTTATGGACTAATTTAAAGCTAACGGCGCAGCATCGCGGGCTGGCTCTTGCAAGGGTCGGGAGGGACTGTTAAGTCGGGGTCGCGACGACGGACCTCGGCGGCGAGGTCGGTACGGTTTGTGTCTGTGTGCTGGTCTAGCTGTACTGGTCTCTTTTCGACTCTCCTGGAGGAGAGTAGTGGGATCATCAGGATCGGTAAGAATGTGCCGCGAGCGGCGGACTTTGCTAATACGGGAGGGGGTGTAAGTAGCTGCCGCCACAACCAGAGGGTTGCGGTGGGCTACGGCCCTATCGAAGAAGCGCTTCGAAGCGCGTTTTATGTATTGATGGATAGTCGGGAGTTTCATATCTAAATGAAGATTGATATTCCGAACAAACCAAGGCGAGCCTGTGGCTTGACGGAGAAAACGGTTCTGGAGAGTCTGCATCCTATGGATGAATCGGGGCTTGGCATGTGCCCAGACTGGGCTTGCGTATGTCATAATCGGCCTGATACAAGCGGTGTAAAGCCGCTTCTTACACAGAAGAGACAATTTACTCCGCTTGTTCAGGACGCAATGGAGCCTACCCAGAGCGAAAGCGGCCCGCGAGCGAGCCTGCTTTATGTGCTCAGAAAAGGTGAGGTGTTCGTCGAGGATGACACCTAGATATTTGGCTTGCTTCGCCCAAGGGATCTGCTTGCCGAACATTGAGATGGGTCGGGGAGGGGGGTGATTACGTCGAGGTCGGGTGTAAAAGACCGCCTGACTTTTATCGGGATTGACTTCGATTCGCCACTTCCTGAACCATTCGCCGAGCTCGTCGACTGCGGTTTGGAGGTAGCGAACCAGCGCTGTGTCACTAAATCCCGAGAAAAAGATGGCAGTGTCGTCTGCGAACAGAGCTAACCTTGCCTTCTTGCTTCTGGGGATATCGCTAGTGAACAGCGTGAAAATGAGGGGAGCTAGTACAGAGCCTTGAGGGACTCCTGCACGAATCGGGTGAGGGGAGGAAAGTGCCCCTTCGATGCGATAGCGAAAGGTGCGGTTCGCAAGAAAGTCTCGTAAGATGAGCACGAGGCGGTCTGGCACTCCGAGTTGGTACAGCTTATATAATAAGCCGTTGTGCCAGACTTTGTCGAACGCTTTCGCTATATCGAAGTATACAGCGCCCGTGAACATACCACGCTGAAAACCAGCATTGATATGTTCGACGATACGGTGTACCTGATGGACACACGAGTGTTGGGTTCGAAAACCAAACTGCTCGTTGGGAATGAGGCCCTTGGTTTCGGCATAATCTCTGAGTCGCTTATAAATAAGTCTCTCATAGATTTTGCCGAGAACTTTGAGCAAACTGATGGGGCGATAGCTCGTGGGCTCGGTTTTGGGCTTACCGGGCTTAGGGATGCCAATGACGGTGGCTTCCTTCCACGCTTGGGGGAAAATGTTATTACTCAAGGCACCATTGAAGATGGTACACATGAGCATAATCAGGTGCGCGGGGAACAGCTTGATCACTCTGTTGGTGATGCCGTCTGATCCGGGGGCTTTACGAGATTTCAGACCCTTGATGATCTCGTGCACCTCGTCAGGTGTGACAGGGGGCAGGGGATCATCAGGGTCTTCAACGGGCGGGAGTGAGGCTTTGCGTTCGACTTCCGCGTTTACCTTATCGACAAACGCTTGGTCTACTGGCTGCGAACTGGGTGTGCATTGGGCTTCGAGGCTATCGGCTAGGCATTCAGCCCTGTCGATATCCTCGAATGCAATGGTCGCATCGGGGCGGGTCAGGGGGGGCATAGTGGAAAACTCAGAGGATTTCAGTTTCCTCTGAAGTTCCCAGAAAGCGAGATGAGTTGGCTCTAGTTCGCCCACCATCTTGTCCCAGTTAGCGTCACGCAGCTCAGTCACACGTGTCCTTACAGCACGCTGTAAGTAACGCATGTGAGCTTTGTTAGCGTCACAGGGAAAGTTGCTGTAGGCACGAACGGCCGCGTTCTTCTCTGTCAGCAGATCACGTACATCGTCGGGGAGTTTCCATTTACGGTCACCCGTATCAGGAACCTCCCGTGAACTTTCGTTCACGATCGATTGTACGTGCTCCGTGAGAGAGTCGATCGCGGCCGTTGTGTCGGCGACAGAGTCGAACTGATCTGGGATAGAGTCTAAGTGATGTGACGTGTTAGATTGTAAGCGTTCGCTTACTTTCTTCCAGTCAGTGATCACTTTAGTGGCGGGGGGTTGAGAGGGGTCGCGAGTACCTAATCGGGGGGCCAGGTTCATGACTACTGGTCGATGATCAGAGTCGAGTTCGTGAATAGCCTCTATAGAATCCAACCTTAAGTTGATATTCTTAAGGAGTGCTATGTCAAGAACGTCGGGTAACTGATCGGGGTCGAAAGGAAAGTGAGTGGGAGTCATCGGGGCGATGACGTCAAAGTTCATGGTAGAACAGAGGTTGAAAAGTTGCCTACCTCTAGTCGAGGTTCTGGTGCTATTCCAGGCGGGATGTTTGGCGTTGAGATCGCCCGCTATGATAACGGAGTCACTCATGCCGAAAAGTTCGGAGAGGTCATTAGTGAGGAGTTGAGGGTCCTCGGAACCGTCTGGGGGAGGGAAGTAAGCCGACACGATAGTGATTGGCTGGTGGCCTGTCAGTGCTAACCGACAGGCCGAAACTTCTAATCGGGAGAGTTGGGGAGTATCCATAGGTATGCAGTACAGGGACTTCCTATAGTATATGAGGGTGCCGCCTCTGTGACAACGTGACCTGTCGTTGCGAACTAGACGATAGTTTGCAATTTTCGGGTCACGATGATGAGGTTTTAGGAACGACTCTTGAATAGGAGTAAAATGTCTACGTGATGGTCGCGGAGGAACGTGGCGATCTCATCACGTTGGCCGTGAATGCCGTTGGCATTAAAGAAACCTAGTTTTAGGGAACGGGGTTTTTGTCTGGTTAATATTCCGCGACTATCCATAATGGGGGCGTTGGGAGTTCATGACATGGATTGCTTGCGTGATCTCGGGATACGCAGCATAAATTGACTGGATTCGGAACAAATTACCGCCGGCGGCAATAAGTTCCTGGGCCATCTGTTGGGCACGCGGGGAGAGGAACGTGCTATAGGTATTAAAGGTCCCAGTGATGACGTTAAACGCATCAAGGGGAGCCTGACCTTTCCTCTGTACGGGTACTGGTCCTGCCATAGGGGCAGTGGGGGGGGCCGCGGCGCGGGCCGGAGGTGCGGTCGCGGGAAAACCGGGGGGCGTAAGGGGCGCGAGGCACGGGTACGCGGGTCCACTAGTGGAGGGATGGGAGCGGGCTTAGGCCTGGAGGCCAGTGGGGGGAACTCCTTCTGGGAACTCATTAGAGGCCATTGGGAGGGACGCTGAGGGGCCAGTCTCACGGGGAGTTTGGCCGAGGGGGATTCCCTAGTCTGACGAGCGTCGAAACGCTTCGCCAATTTAGGGGAAGATGACTTGGGGGCTTTCGGGCAGCCCCGGTAGTTTGCCGGATGACCGGGCTCTTTGCAGAGCACACAACTAGGTGGCTCGGTGCAAAGAGTGCGGTCTTTAGGCCGGGTACAATCTGCTGTACCGTGGTCTCCCAGGCACTTGACGCACCTGGGAGTAGCGTAGCAGTTGTACGCTGAGTGCCCGTACAGTTGGCATCTGTGGCATTGGCCAATGATGCCTGACTTACGGGGCTTCTCGATTTTAAGGCCTGACAGGTTACAGACGGACCTTACATTGAATATGGGGTGGTGACCCTCTGTGGGAGGGCACACCACCAAGACCATATCAAAGGCGGTACCTTGCCTGGACCGGTGCATTCGATGGACCTCTGTGACAGGCACGTTCTGTCGTTCGAGGTCCGCCTTAATATCGCTGGTGGCGATTTCGCAGGGGATCCTGCGAATCACCACCCTGGTCAGTCGCTCCTCGGGCAAGGAATACGTGTGGAAGGACACGTTCCTGGCAGAGAGGAGCCTGGTCAGATCGCGATAATCGCCTGACGTGGGGACTGATACTTTGATCCCGTGCTGGGTGGCACGGGCGCTAGTATAGTTGACCCTTTGGTCAACACACCATTTGGACACCTCCGTCCACTTGGCCTTGTCCTGTATAAATACAGGGGGCGGTGGAGGGAGTTTCCTGCCGGTGTTTGAGCCAGAGGGTACGGGCTGGGCGCTAGTTTTAGCGCGGGGCGCGGCAACCTTCGCGGAGATTGAAGGCGAGGGGCGGGAGGGGGACGCGTTGGCGGCGGTCGCCGGCGGCGTGGAGGGGATGGACGCGGTCGCGGTGGCGGGGGTCGCCTGCGTAGCGGGGTGGGGGGGGTTCGCGGTGGCGGAGGTCGCCTGCGGGGTAGGGGCGCGAGACGGAGGAGCGGAGTCCTCAGCCGCTATGATTTTAGCGGCTGGGGCTGAGCTGCTCGCCTTGTTTTTCTTGCGCTTGCTCCCTTTACCCTTAGTATGGGAGACGAGCTCGTACGTCTCTGCGTCCGAGGACGAAGAGGAGTGCGAGTCCGTCCAATTTTCACTGTGCTTACCCATTGATTAAGAAACTTTCAGCATCGGGTTAAAAGTTTACCAATACTCTAGAGTATTCGCCTGTCATGGACAGCTGTACCGTCTTTGTAACCAGAGAATCTGAGGATTTCTTCAAACCACTTAAGATATTGTGCTGATATTATATATGTTACCGACCAAACCCGATTTCAGGACAAACTAGTTTTGCCTAGGCAAAACTAGTTCTTCCTATACCTACGCGATAGGATTAACTAATATAGCCTAGTCCAAACTAATTTGTCCTAAGCCCGATAGGATAAACTAGTTTAGGCTAGTTTAAACTAATTTTTCCTAAGCCCGATAGGATAGATCAGTTTAGGCTAGGCCAAACTGATATAAATACGCACACTCTAGGATAAACTGGTATGGCCTGGTCTAAACATTATAGTATGTCTAGAAAGTCAAAATAAATCGATAAACTTAATAAAATACTCCTTAGTTGGAAAAATAATAATTTTTATTAAAACCATATTGATTCGTCGTTAAAAGTTATGGATAATTGGTAATACAAATAATCATACTATAACAAATAATAAGTGTAGAAGCAATAATCATATCTCAATTATTAAAATTGTTTTGCCAAGGTTTTGTGAGATGCAGCCGCAACAAAAACTGTTCCACAAACAGATGCCAGTGCAAGAAGGCAATGACACTCTGCAATTCTAAGTGCCACCAAAACAAACCATGTAAAAATACATAACAATTTTAATAATTGAGATATGATTATTGTTTCTATTAAAAAAGCACTTATTATTTGTTATAGCATGATTATTTGTATTACCAATTATCCATAACTTTTAACGACGAATAAATATGGTTTAAAAAAAAGGATAATTTTTTCCAATTACGGAGTATTTTATTAAGTTTGTCGATTTATTTTGACTTTCTAGATATACTATAATGTTTAGACCGCGCCATACCAGTTTATCCTAGAGTGTGCGTATTTATATCAGGATCAACTAGTTTGGCCTAGTCTAAACTGATCTATCCTATCGGGCTTAGGAAAAATTAGTTTGGACTAGTCTTAACTAGTTTATCCTATCGGGCTTAGGACAAATTAGTTTGGACTAGGCTATACTAGTTAATCCTATCACGTATAGGAGGAACTAGTTTAGCCTAGGCAAAACTAGTTTGTCCTGAAATCGGGTTTGGCCGGTAACATATATAACCTATTTTGGGACAGACAAAGATGGCTGATTTAAATTGATCGAATATTTTCATGCCTGGCGCTGGAATCCAAATTTGCTGGATTGAAACTGGACCAAAGTTTTCAATCAGGTCCACTATTCAGTGTCCACCTACTAATCCTGTCTACTGGATTCAAACACTGGATTGAAATTTTAAAATAGAGAGCAGTGATGGCCCAGTAGTAACGGTCGCGATTTAAAAGTTGCAGGTCGCAAGTTCGAACCCAGACAAGTTCGAACCTAGTTTGGTTTTGAATATTTGCACAAAGTAAAGCGCCTGCTTTACTTTGTGCAAATATTCAAAACCAAAAACTCGAAGGCATGTGACATCTACCAACCCGCACCGGGCCCGCGTGGTAGGGTGCGGCCCGCTTTCCCCTACCGAGAGGTGGCCTGTGTCCCAGCAGTGGTAACCTTATGGGCTGATTATGCTTCATAGTCCACTGCTGGACATAGGCTTCCCCCCGGGTTAGCCATAATCGCCACGCTGTGCAGGCGAGTTACCGATAGCAGTATGGTGGTAAAATGCATAGAGAACGCTGCTGCCCATTCTCTAGTAAGTCCCTTAGACGGCTTTTACGATACCCACGGGAAGAAATAGGATGGTGCTATTCTTTGCATCCGGCATCACACGGAACACTGATTATTATGCTTCCAAAAATATTGGATCAATTTATAAATGTAATTCAACACATATATGCCAATGTTTACTAGCTATTAAGAAATTGTACTAAACATAAGGAAAATGAGTCGTTTTCTTATAAAGTAAGGAACTGCTGAGGTTAGCAATCAATCGTGCTTACTCATGCGCGTACGCAAGGTGTGCCATTCCATACTACCGGCGAAATTCCGACGGATTACAGGAAACTTTGTAATATCTGTCAGAAATCATTGATTTATTTAACATAATTTGTCTTGTTTTTTACGATCCCTTACCTAGAAATGGTATTTTTCAGCGAATGTATTGGTTTTTGTTCATTCACGGTTAACTGGTTCGATTTGGTAAATTCCTGCTACCATTTTCTCCTAAAATTTTGATGAATACAAATAACGAGATTTTTACCTAACAGTCATGGAACATGATATGGTTGTCAGAGTATGTTTGATTCTTTTGATTATTGTCAAATCTGATTCATATTTAAATCTGTGTAACCGATAGCTTTATAACAAACTTCGATTTTTTTTATGTTTGTTCCTTAGTACTCCATCATTTAAAAAATAATTTGAAAAAAAATCTTTTTCGGTTTGGAAGTGTATAACTTACCGAGTGGTCCCATATACATTTGGTCAATTCTTGATGAGTGTCTTTTGAGTTAGCTTCAATAATACGTATTTTTCCACTAAGTTTATACTTACTCTGTGTCGATAATTTTATAATAATTTCCTGTCACTCTTATTTACTAAGCACCACCACATGAAAAAAGTTAAAAATAAGAAAAACGCTATAAAGTTAAAAAAAAAAACTAAGTCGGTGGCTTATAAATTAAAATAAAAAACTAAAGTATCGACTTCCAAAATTAAAGTATTTTGTCAGAATTACTTTATACTGTTTTTTTTTTTGGACGTCGGTTGTTTGTTTTCTGGTATCCACTTTATAAGGGCTGATATTTTGAGTATTTCGTGTTTCTGAATAATCAATATGAGAGTTTGCATATTTTCTTTTTAAAAGCTACCAAACTATAATATTTATTCCGCAAATAAACGTTATCTAACTATTGAAACAAAAATCTATCCCTGGTCACTTTATTCTTGAATAAAGTGACCAGGGATAGATTTAGGGATAGCTAGATGGCAATAATATAATGACATCGACTTTAAGACATTTATTTCTCAGAAAAACAAGAACATTATAAGACATCTATTACAGATCCTTTCATCTGGGTAAAATGTTGAGCCTTGCGTAATTCGATAAGTATTAGCACTCGAAATTCTTTCGCTCTTAGACGTGGGAATTAAAGTAAGAGAGTAAGATCCGCAAACTTTCCAAATATTACGTATTCAAATGGTATAGGCAGTATAGAGACCAGACATCTTTATATTCAGCAATACAATCAGATGACACTTGAGTTGAGTTTGCCATCAGAAATATGGATACGGAAGGTTCACTCTTCATACAGGATCGTGAGACATCGACGCACATTCTTTTACTCTGGATTCAATACATGAATCTGAACACCCCTGTTGAACAGTTTCGATGGTTATTTTTTTTTAAATAGCCCTGCTTTTCATATTTCAACCTCATAGGTAGGGTACCTATGAGGTTGAAATATGAAAAGCAGGGCTATTTAAAAAAAAAAAAATTTTTTTGGGTTGTTATCAAAAAATGCTGCAATAGGGTCTATTGCAGCATTTTTTGATAACAACCCAAAAAATTTGACGCTACGTCTACAATTATGTGCTGAATTCATGTAATCTATCTAATTATCTTAATTTATTAGTACCATCTTTACAATAAATAACCATAATAATACCACAACCTATAATAGTCCCACTGCACGGCAGAGGTCACATCTCATACAGAGAAGGCATGAGCTTGCGGGTGGCGAGCAATGGGTAGCTCGCCGCCCGGTAAGGACCAAGCTCGGGTCGACGGCGCGTAGTGTTCCACGCGCGCCTCAAAGAGATGTCAGCAAAACTGAAGGGGTCTGCTAGGACCGATGCCTGCCGGGGTCGCGTGATTGTTCGAAAGAGATACCGTGACCCTGGCACATGGGCAATTGAAGGAACACGGGTGGGTTTTAGTCAGTAAAAGTCTGACATGCCCTCCCGCTCCGCCCAGAGCGGGAGAAGTCATTTGATGATTTCCCATCCAGAAAAAAAAAAAAAAAGGCATGAGCTTTGATCACCACGCTTACTCAAGACGGGATAGCGGTTTCGTTACAATAATAATAAAAGTTTTAGCAAACCAGTGAGATGTTACTGCTGCGACTTACAAGTTTGTGGCAGGCGCTTTACTTTGTGTAAATTATTTATCACCACTGCTCTAAAAACGGTGAAGAAAAACATCGTGAGGAGACCGGCATGTCCTAGAACTAAAATTTCAAAGACATGTGATATCGAGCCGCACTGCTCTTGCATGGCGGATTACAGCCCAGGAGGCCTGTGTCCCAGCAGTGGCATTATAGGCTGAGTTTGGTAATATTTTTTGTACTGACGGTAGTATTCACTAGGTTGGGACACAAGCAGTCACACAGATATCGTTCTATATTAATTTATTTCTCATCTGAATTGAGAGTTGCTCAGAAATAAATGAAATGTATTTTAAACAATTTTATTCCTAAATTTCTGATTCATACTGAATGGCGATAATGAAGTCCGTGACGAGAAACTAGATTTTTTTTCCCAGTTCCTTTCCCCAGTCAACGGAATTTAGCCTTTTGCATTACTCTGTTCAGTTTATCTATTTTGTATCGAACTTTATATAAGACTTGCTCACTTGTGATAAGTATATTACTAGCTTAATGCTTACTCTGGCGTATTCTTGGAGCGCAGCTCAGGGTTAAGTGAAATTAGTTCGCAGTCGGGACCATATGGTCCTTAAATATGTTATCTTTTTGAGGGTAGTGTTAGGTCCTTTTACGTTACTCATCATAATCTAATTATTTGGATTTCTTCTATCTTTTGAATCGGATTGAGTGGCCAGTCATCAAATGACTTCTCCCACTCTGGGCGCAGGGGCGCGCTGGGCTTGTCAGACTTTTACTGATTAAAACCCACCCGTGTTCCTTCAGTTACCTATGTTAGGGTTACGGTAACTATTTTGAATTTTGTGACCCTGGCGGATAGTTAATAGTTCGGAATTCTTAATGGTAACTTAGACAGTATCGTCAGAAAGTTTGGTTTATGTAAAACATGTTTGGAAGTGACGACGGTGTTTATGTACACGACGTATGATGGGAAGATCAAGAGCTAGTTGTTTCTATCGACCTATGTATAGTTGACTTCATTATTACCTTGTGACTCTAAGGTTGAAATTCAGTCGCATGTCACAAAACGAGAAGGTCTGTTTGTCTACGTGGAAATCAGATAGTTTCAACCTTAGTGAAGATTTAATTTAATGGGAATTATTGCCGAGAGTGGTAAAGCGAGGTTGACTATATCTGCTGACAAAATGAATATAAAGATATTTTTTCACATTACTTCAAATAAATATTTAAGACATGATTTCATACGATTATTTACTGTTTATTCAAGGCTGTCGAGTCGAATAAAATATAACGCGAATTCAATCATGGGTAGTGAAGCGTGAACGATCAATTTTTGATACTTTCGTCGCAACGCTGACATACTCAGTATTTATTGTAATTGGCAATACGGTGTAACATTTAAAATGAATACATGTTTTCAATAATAAAATTTTATTTTTAACCAATTTCAAAAAGTAGAAATAACTTTAATTTCAGGAGTTGGTAGCATAAATCTAAAATTCCAAAATTCAGACACAGAATTCCAAAATTAACGTTAGATTTCACTTTGTAGTATATTTTCGAAGTCGATTGATTTTGAGTAAAAAAAATATTATTCAAATGACAGCCCTGCATTGGAGCTGGAAAGATTCAGGATAATTCGTCAGTGTACAAGCAAAATCTGAATTTGTGTTCAGCCTTTTTTAAAGTCGTCACTTGACGTGACATTTGCTAAGCCGCGTCAGACCCTACACAATAATTATGTTCATACTTAAGTACAAGTAGTACTTATTATACTATCTATTTATCTATAAATTATAGAGCCAGCATCAAAAATATCGACATAAAAAGACTGCTCAAAATAATCTTAACAACTAAGAAAATTAAACTTTATCTCAGTTGGATAACTTACTTGTCAGAATGACAGTTGTCGTGTACTGTCTGCATTCTGAAAAATTCCTTGTGTCATCGAGTTAATGTTTCATTTTCATAGTTATTTATGGGTCATACTCAGAAAAACCGGCCAAGTGCGAGTCGGACTCGCGCACCGAGGGTTCCGTACAAACCTGTAGGTATTTTCGGTTTAAAAATATATATATTTTTCAATTTTTATATTTCAGTTGATTGAATGTAAGGTAAATTGCGGTTTACGATTTATGACGTTTTAAAAAAAAACCACTCACTCGATCTCGTTCAAACCAATTTTCGTTGGTAGTTTACATGGTAATGTACATCATATATTTTTTTTAGTTTTGTCATTCTCTTATTTTAGAAGTTACGGGGGGGGGACACACATTTTACCACTTTGGAAGTGTCTCTCGCGCAAACTATTCAGTTTAGAAAAAAATGATAATAGAAACCTCATTACCATTTTTGAAGACCTATTCATAGATACCCCACACGTATGGGTTTGATGAAAAAAAACATTTTTGAGTTTCAGTTCTATGTATGGGGAACCCCAAAATTTATTGTTTTTTTTCTATTTTAGTGTGAAAATCTTAATGCGGTTCACAGAATACACCTACTTACCAAGTTTAAACAGCATAGCTCTTATAGTTTCGGAATAAAATGGCTGTGACATACGGACGGACAGACAGACAGACAGACAGACAGACATGACGAATCTATAAGGGTTCCGTTTTTTGCCATTTGGCAACGGAACCCTAAAAAGTGTACATTTGTTATCTTTACTTGTCCCGCTAATTCATAATTATGTAAATTTATTTATTGTGATATTTTCTCTTTTTTCCCGCATTTTTGCCATATTCATCTATTAATATGAAGAGTTTTCTAGTATTTGAGCTTTAGTTTTCATTAAAAAAGTATATTTTTTGAATGTCAAAGCATTGTTAAAAATCTCCCCATACATTTTTTTAGTGCCCCAATGACCATTTCACATTTTCAGAGATAAATTATTACAAATATACATCGCTTTATTAATCATTGACTGTGGTTACATTATTATTGACGAATCAATTAACTAAGTAGGACCAATTTTTATTCGTAAATCATTCACAGATTTTTTCATTTAATTAAACAAATTTTTTCCATAAAAAAGTGCATAATTTTATGTACTTTCGTTACTCAGGGTTAGTAATACGCAATAAAATTATAAACGCAATTATTTAAAGTGGTAGAAACTATTTTTTCCTATTTTGGCATCAATATTAATTACGTTAAAATCACTATCGCGACAGACACTATGTTTTCGCCGTAGTCGTGAAGTCAAGACATGTATCAAGTAACTATTTACAAAAAAAAAACCTCAGGGTTACTTACTGTTTTCTTTTCTTATTTTTTATTTTATTTTAACGAATACGCTCAATGCTTGCGTTTTAAATACGTGGTTTACTTAAACATATTTTTAGAGTTTAAAATTTCTCATACGTCATTCTCATTTTCGTTATATTGCGTTACGATACGAAACTGAAAAAATGTTAAGCTTAGTACACATCATCAAAAAGTACGTAATGATAGTCACGGGTACGTAAGTTGGCGAATGATTTTGTACTGAGGGTGGAAATATACCTACATATGTACCTACATACTTATTCATAGGTATATCAGTGTAGTGATCACAAATACTTAAGTTTTCTGTCTTTACCTTTACTTTAAAAACAAAATAACAAATACAATAATAAATAGTTTGTAATACAAGTCAAAAAACTTATATGCGTTTTAGTAAAATACCATGGCTCCTGTGTCAAATACCGAAAGACAAAGAAGGTAGCAGCCATCGACACCTTCTGAATTTGAAATTCTTTCCGAGTCTATCAGCTCAGTATACGGAGATTCGACACATAAGGAAAAAGCAGTTATAAAAAAAATGATTTGTTACAAAGTTTGTTTTAATCTTTCTAAATAAGTCTGAGAAGCCAAATATAATCACTCGTTTTATTTCTTTCAATCCATGTGTACTATACCTTATTACATCAGTTACCTATCAGTTTAGTTACAAAATCAAAATGAGTATGAGATACGCGATATTATATTGACGCTGACTTTACTGTCGGGTTTTAGGGTACTATACCATGGAAAAACCATCAAACCTTGTCTTTACAATTTTTAGGTTAGTGGAATCTCTAAATATACAGCTAAAAACGTTCTGTCTAGTTCTTTACCTCTCTTTTTATATCATACTCTGAAACATAAGCAGTACTAAATTGTAGGACTAAATTATACCAGTTCTACCGCGATAATGAAGGCGTGTAAGTAATCTACATTAAATTGGACAAGTTTCAATGTTACTTTACATTGCTCCATCTATTTGAACATTTAGTCCGAGACAGTAAACCTACTTAGTATACGATAATGTTTAAAAGTAAACATGTTCTTCAGGCCTGATGCGGTCAAGTTTTGATGGATTGGGTTGTATCGATGTCGCGCTGGCCTTACTAGTTTTTTTTCTGTTTTTATTGGGCAATAATTAGAAAACAAACTAGGGTGACCGATTAATGTGTTAGGATTTTTTTTACTGAATACCTATATTCGATTTAATTAAGTAGGTATATTGTATTTTTCTTATTCTTTATTTTACCTTATTAATCATATATATTACGCCTGTATTCCCCAAAGGGATAAGCAGAAGTGTAACTATGGTGCACCCATATTTCGCCAGTTATGTTTAAGTCCCATATAACAGTCTCATGTATTGTGTGTATAGTTTAAATAGGTTATGTGTTTATATTTAAAATATTTTATTACTCAAATTGATTGCACCTACCACTGTTTATCTCTGCATCACCCAAAGGTTGACTGGTGGAAAATGCTAATGGCATTAAGTCCACCTCTGTACATTTATGTGTGTAAAGTATTAAATAAATAGGGGCGAGCTAATACCATACCTGAATATCTTTATTTTGTATTTTAAAATAATAATTCAAATAGGACAAAGATGTCAATTAGAACCGAAGCAGTTGAACAATCAGACAAATTCAAGCAAGAAGTTCGCAAGATAACACAATCGTTAGAAGTAAAATAAATGTTTGAAGATTATCTTTTCGTCCTATTTACGAGATGGCACTCGAGACTGATTGAGCTCGAAACTCGAGCAATAAAGTGGCAGTGATTTGTAAATAACGATGAACGTAAAAAAATAAGTGTAATAGCACTTGATAGGTACTAGCAGGATAAATAGCGTGGTCTCCTAGAAAAGCATGTGTCGCATCCGGGGCGGCGGGCACGCGACGAGTGCACGCGCAGTCGGAGACTTGACGCGTGCGGTAGAAAAGAGTGCGCTGTTTGAACGTTTATATTTTTTATTTTTGGTTATTTATCAATTTGTTATAGTAGAAGGCTTTTGTTATAAAGAAGGCATCTTCAGTGTACAAATGATATATTTAATATCTGGTTGACCGAGCTTTGCTCGGTATTTTTTTGGTAAATTGTGTTTAAAATAATAAGTTTATATTCTAGTTGATTACCAATAAAGTTGGTCATTGAAAACACGAATAAAACGACATTTTATTAAAATGAATCCTAGCTAGATCGATTTATTGCCCCCGAAACACCCTGTATACTAAATTTCATGAAAATCGTTGGAGCCGTTTCCGAGATTCACATTATATATATATATATATATATATATATACATATATATAATGTGAATCTCGGAAACGGCTCCAACGATTTACATATACACAAGAATTGCTCGTTTAAAGGTATAAGATTACTGTTGGAAATTCTGAAAACCTTTTTGTTTTTGTATAGAACTAAACAAAAAAGGAAATGATTTTCGAATGTGAAACTGAACATTATCATAACTTTATGATAACATTCAGTTTCAATTTCAACTCTAATTCGAGTTTAATATGTATTTCTTTTGTCTACTTCCATAGACCATTAGAGTAACTGTTCTCCAGAGATTGGGTAAAAATTGAGTATAATAGCAATTGCATCACTGTATAGAACAAAAGAAAAAATCCTTTCACCATCTTAGGTTGCGAAAATCGACTATTCTTACGTTTTTTCCAATTTGCCACCCTCTATGTTCATTTAATCTCATTGAAAGACTATTTCATGAAAAAACCATTAGATCGAAAGAATGAACTTAGACTACTCGAATCTTATCACTACTCGAATCATCAATACTACCCGTATTGATGATTCGAGTAGTGATATTTAAATTTTGCGGGGTATTCTGGAGCTTTCAACTCTAAGAGAATATTGTCCATGAACCTTTTTGAAAACCAGATATTATTTAATCTACTTTTTAAATCAACGTTTTGCTTACGTAACTCTACCTTTCCTGAGTGCCACCACATCCAATGCGATCCCGATCATAAAAGAGGTACATAAGTACCTGCTCAGTTCAAGGTCGCACTCTCATCGCGCGCACACACCCACACGTACATACGTGTCTCTGGCAGTGACAACAGCCCACTTGCGAGCATCCTACTCGCGACCTTGCCGACCGACATGCGACATCCACAGAGATTTCACTTCCTCTAGACGAGCTTGAAAAAATTTCATCAAACGCGCTTTGATGTTAGCGGAGGAAGTGTGTGAGATTAGTCTTATGAATGTTGAGATTTGTTTGTGGGGTATTTAGTGTAATACTAATAACATCACGCCTTTTTTCTGCGAAGGGTGGGGCAGAGATGCACCCATATTACACGCACCACGCACATTTCGCCAGTTATATGTAACTAGCTTTTGCCAGCGGCTTCGCCCACGTGGAGGTCGAAAAATATCCCGCGGGAACGTACTACCGGGATAAAAAGTAGCCTATGTCCTTTCTCAGTCTCTAAACTATCTGTGTACCAAATTTCATTTAAATCGGTTCAGTAGTTTTAGCAGGAAAGTGAGACAGACAGACAAAGTTAATTTTGCATTTATAATATTAGTGTGGATAGAAGGCGAGTTTTGTTCCATTAATCTAGGCTCCAAGATGCTATTGAGAAATTCCATATATGTAGAAAAAACCAGTAACTCTTTGCCCGACCTGGGAATCGAACCCACTAGTAGACCTGTAATCTTCTCACAGCTGGGCCAGAGGCCTCCTCACTGTGAAAGCCATATGGGTAAAACGGTTTTGTAGGCTCACAAAAACTCCTCCGGATTCTATTGGGTCTTCATTGTTCTGCCGGCTTTTGTATTGTGGCTGTATTCTTGAAATAGGTGCTTGTTTTAATGAAATTTGATCGGTAAATTATAGGACCCTACACATAACGATTGGATTTGATTTGCGCCTCATGTTGTGTACCTTTAAAGATTGAACGAACTTTGACTACCTTACTTAAAGATGATTTATGTTATTTATTAGCACACATTAAATACAAATTCCCATTTAAAATAATTGATTTGTAAATATGGGAAAAAAATGAAGAAAGCTTACATTCATGTAATAATTGTGTATCACAGTTTTGGTATCATCATATTTTACTGAGCGTGATACAAACTACATGAACACAGAACATAGAATAAAGTCATAAATAAGAAGACCACTAAATACCTCGGAAAACACGTTAAGCTGTTGGTCCCGTGGAGGTCAGATAGGCAGCTGCTCCGTGTAAAGTACTAGTACTCAGCTGCATCCGATCAGACTGGAAGCCGACCCCAACTCAATTGGCAAAAGGCTGGGCAGACGGTGATGATATTGAATTTTAGCTTTCTATATATCTCGCAATAACCTAAGCCCATAATCCCACAGTACATCTACATCTTCGTTTGTATTAGACAAGACGAAGGAAAAGAAATTTTTGACAAACACACCATATCCGGTGAAAACATGTCCTCCGAACATGTACTGAGACGTGGGAAATTATGATAATAACATAAATAATTGAGGAATGTCGTCTTATCTTAGACTTTCATTTTGAAACTAAGATATGTACGCACTTGAAGTAATGAAGAGATGACGGCTAACATGTTTGCGCCTACGCAAACGTATAGCATCATCTTTATTGACATTAGCTTTTAAAGAACATTAATTTATCATATGGACCTGAGGCTACTTTTGATATCGGCGAGAGCTTCTCGTTGTCAAGTTTTTTGTTTTCATATAGTTGATTTTGAGTTCATTATTTAACTAGCGGTGGAAGCCCATACTTCACCCGCCGCGCCCCTTGCTCAAGCCAGCCCGTGGCGCTAAGCCTGTAGCTTTAAATCAGTCCCTAAATAATACTCATTCCGATCCAGCCCGACCCTTGCTGCCCTCTGCCAGCGATGCCCTAAGCCGAGGTCCGTATCCTATAGGGGTGCCCTTTGCGAGTAGTTAAGTTTAAGTTTTTAAGCCCTGGCCGGAGGCCTTCATTTATTAAGGTAGCCACAGGTTGGTCCGGTTAAGCAGCCGACAACCTCATAGGTTGACTTGCGAGATGGCATTGAAAAAGAAAAAATAATCATACTTCGCACGATATATAAGACTATAGAACATTAAAAACAGTGTTTTATTAATTACTAGCTTTTGCCAGCGGCTTCGCCCGCGTGGAGGTCGGAAAATATCCCGCGTGAACCTACTCCCGGGATAAAAAGTAGCCTATGTGTTAATCCAGGTTATTTTTTTTAGCTCGAAAGCGCATTTTCATCCGACTTGCTTCAAATTTATCGTCACTGCTCGGCTCCTATGTGTCTTAGCGTTATGTTATATAGCCTATAACCTGCCCAGGAGTATGGACTACAATAGTACTAAGTTTGGTTAAAATCCCTTCAGTAGTTTTTGACCCATGCGTGCACATACAGACAGACGGACAGACAGACAGACAGACAAAATATTTATTTATTGCATTTTTGGCATCAATATCGATCACCATTCATCCTCCAATATTAATTTTGAATATATTTTCAATGTACAGAATTGACCTCTCTACAGTTTTATTATAAGTATAGAAGAAGACTAGCGTCCGCAACTTCATCGTTGTGAAAATTCTTGTTACCGCGACCCGCTGCATTGCATCACTTGCCCGTACGTACTATCTCTTCGTTTTTGCTTAGTATTCATTTTTCTTTGCTCGGCTCCTTATGGTAGTAGCGTGATGTTAAATAGCTTATAGCCTTCATATAAATTGGGCTATCAAATGCGAACATATTTTTCAAATCGTGCTGGTAGTTCCAGAGATTAGTGCGTTCAAACAAACAAACTCTTTGCCAGCGTCTTCGTCGTATAACCTTTTTTTTTTTCATATAAACTTTTCTCTTGAATCGCTATATCTATTAATGAAAACAGCGTTAAAATCCGTTGCAATGTTTTAATGATCTAAGTGTACAGACACGAAATGCAACTTTGTTCTATAGAAGAAGAAGAAGAAGATTATTTAAGAAGTATAGGCTACACGTAAACCTCCCGGAATGAATTCTCAAAATAATGGTGAAAACTACATAGAAATCTGTTTGGTTATTAAAATACACTAACATAATAAAGTTTATTTTAATATATAAAATTTTCGTGTCACAGTGTTTGCTACCAATAAAATTATCGTGTTAAAAAAAAAACAAAAGTCATTTATTCAAACTAGGCTGAGAGTCAGCACGTTAAAGTTACATAAGACAGTCCCCCCAAAACGCCCGCCCTGCGACACTTCCTAGTGCTTTAGCTGGGAAGAAGTGGTGGAACAAATTCCCGAGCAGCAGTGTTTGTTACCAAACTCCTCCGAAACGGCTGGACCGATTTTCATGAAATTTTGTATGCATATCGGGTAGGTCTGAGAATCGGCCAACATCTATTTTTCATACCCCTAAATGATAAGGGTGACCCAACCCAAAATATTCATTCAGCTAGTATAATATAGAAATGTCAATATTCCGTCAGATAGACTGAAACGATATGCGACTTTAATTTATAATATTATGTTCTTTAACGGCATCGTTATTCAATGGCTTGATGTCTCGAAATTTATTATCTACGATTTTATATAGCCGAAACTTGACGTACCAAGAGTACATTCTTTCCATAAAGACGTCTTCGGGGAACACAGGCATCATAAGACATGTGACTGCATACCTTTCAGCCAAAGGTTAGGTATCGCATCATAATTATTTGTCTTTACATGTAATACGATCAATTAACAGTCTGCAGGGCGAAGGTCAACATCATCTTTTCAACCGAAAGACGCCCATTGCTGGACATTGGTTTCCCACAATTTGAGGGGCTTTGCCATAATCGCACCGTTTGGCAGGCGGGTTGGCGATACCAGTTTGGTGGTAAAATGCATAGAGAACGCTGCAGCTCATTCTCTAGTAAGTCCCTTAGTCACCTTTTACGACACCCAAAGAAAGAAATGGGGTGATGCTATTCTTTACGTTCGGCACCATATGGACAGTAATTAATGATGTATACCTTTAAAGTCCTTCGTGTCATAGAGCAGAACAACAATTGAATCCCTGGAGACACTTCTAGTGCTTTAAATGTTTCGTGATGATAATGGCTTATCAGAATGGGATTGAAATTTACCTGTCCGTCGTATAATTTGGAACATTTGTACATATGTATATACCACGAGCGTATAGCATGTCGAACTCTTTGATGTTAGCTTGGTCCTGCAAATGGAAAATGTACATATCTGTCTAGTTATATAAAATCCCAAAGGGAAATCATTTAACTTTGGGTCCGTCTTTTATTAGTGGCTTCTTCAGAGCGAATGATTGCGGTCTTGCTTCCCTTTTGGGAGTAACAATAATTACTTATTGTCGGACCGTATCTTTTAACTTTACAATGTAGCCTTTCATTTCTGTTTTTTAAGTAAAGTAAAAATGTTGTTAGCCGTATTTCTAAGTCTTTGTTCATAAAATTAATTAAAATGTACCTAATTGTTACCAATAAATTATATCTTATTACATAAAGTTATGAAATCTGACCATTTTGCTAAGAGGCTGATTAAATTCAAAATTAATATATGAACTTGCGTGGTTTCTCTAGAACCGGGTAGACATTGTACTTTTCAATGAAACAGAATCCTTCAATTCATTCTTTAATTATGTTAGATGGGTTATTCTATCCGGAATATTCCAGTAGCAGCCCAGACTCTGGATTTATGCCCGGTTGATGGCAGTAGAACCGCCCCGTATTACATGGGACATAAACATTACCGGCGAAATGTACGTGAACAATACATCCCCAACCCTTTGGGGATTAATGGCATGTTGTTATGTGTGTGTATGTGGAATCCATTAATTTACATAACGTATTTTGTATTTTATAAAATGCATTATTTTATTATTCGTTTTGTTTCTGGTGGAAATAGATTAATATCTAGTTTTCTACGTACTTCTAAACCAATAATGTTAATTAATACGTCAATGACGTTTCGTGTAGGAGACTATAATTACATGTTTACTAAGTACCTACTTCTAACTATTGCAGCAGTTACTGCTGCGGTTTCATACGTTGTAACTTTACGTCATTTTACGTTTTTATATCCTGAAAGAAAGATTATAATTTTAATCATTTCTGCTGAAACACATCCACTGCTGAAAGTAAGCCTCTCCCAGTTAGGGTTGGCCATAATCGCCACGCTATAATTATAATTTAATTATTAAAAAAATATTATGGTTTACGCATATTTAATTCGTCTTTATTTATTTTTTTAAAGCGACAACATTGTTGTTATACAGATTACATTTGCCACATACAGCGGGGCGATCACAGCCTATTGTGATAAGCTTGAGTCACACATTTTTATAACAGTTTGGGAACACAAACCGTGATAAAATGAGTGACTCAAACCTTGTTTTTGTTTTGCTTTCACTTTAAAAGGCTGAACGGATTTGGATAAAATTTCGCACATGGGTAGACCATGACTAAATTAGGATATTGAATAGTTTTTACTCCAAAAATTTTGTTGGATGTTTTTGATGGATCGAGACTTATTTGAGTGAAATCGCAGGGTGCACTTAGTGACAACTAAATTGCTCACAAAATAACTGCGCAATGTGTGCTAATAACAATTTATTTTCTTTTAATTTACAAATCTTATGTTAATCTGAGTCAATAAAGTGTACTTTAGCGTAGCAAGACATACATACACAGTAGACTTACTGTACTAGACGACATGGCTCAGTTCAGTTATAACGCATAGTTGATACGGCGGGGGGTCCGCCCCGGCCTAGATATCTACATCAGGAAAATCACTAGTATTGAGAATCACCCTGTGTAGTTTCGAACATTTTCGTTTGTTTAAAGACAAAGCTTCTGAATAGGTAGATATTTGTCATCGAAAATGTATTCATGGATTATTTAGTGACTAGGTGTGCTCGCGACTTTGCTGGCGTGGATGTCAGTAATTAAACCCACGTGAATGTGCTACTGGAACAAAAGAACCCTTTCTTACTTTTATAAGAAGTATCTGCCATGCCAATGAAAGTCCCGCCATTTCGAAGATTAGCCGGAACAAACAGAACTACAGAAGAAATAATAAAAAAAAGGTTTTTTGTTACTAGTACCGTAAACGTATTTCATATATCCATTTAGTAAAAGCTTTATTAATTTGTATGGATGATTGAGAATGATAATTAAAAAATCATTACAGAGAATCGTCTAAGCACGTGAACGCACATAATCAGCCTATCATATTCCCCAGCTGTGACCATAAATTCATCGAATTTTTGGTTCTAAGGCGGAAGACATTGTGGAGTACGTACGCCAGAAGACGAAGTACATGCCGAGGGTACAGTTACTGGAGTCACACCGCAACGTCAACTTCAAGGCGTTTGTGGTGCGTGTACCGAATTGCTATCTGCCCGTCGTCATGGACGAAGACTTTTGGCCACAGGACGTGGTGTTCCGTCGCTTCCGCGGACAAGTGCCACAGGACAGCTCACGGACAAGCTAACTTAATAGTGAAGTGCTACTAACATAGTTTAGTACTATTATTAACACATGTTTTTGTATAATACTTATGTATGTTAGTTTGTAAGGTATTTGTCTATGGGTCTTTGTTACCTGAAAATAAATGTATTATTATTATTCTTTTATTTATTTTCATACATATTTCGTTACATTTTTAAATATTTTTAACAAAGTAAATACCTATACAAAAACATTTAAAAATATAAAAAATAGCAGTCCATCGGTAGCGGGAGCAGGATCCAAGCTACCGGTGGTTAGGGCTCCAGAGACAGAAACCTCCTCACAATGCGAGCCGTGTCAAGGAGTACTGCCTTCTGAATCAGGCTCTTGATCCAACCGCCTAACGATAGCCTCGACAGGTGTTGATCGAGGGTATCGGCCATCAGCCCATTGGCTGATACGACAATCGGCACAATGACAGCTGAGTCAACATTCCACATGTCAACAACCTCGTGTGCTAAGTCGAGATATTTCATCTGTTTCTCTTTCTCAGCTTTCACGAGGTTGCCGTCATGCGGAATGGTAACATCGACTATCATTGTGCGGCGCGCTAACCGGTCTATCACCACTATATCAGGCTTATTGGCGACAATAGTCCTGTCAGTAATGATAGACCGATCCCAGTACAACGTGACATGGTCATTTTCGAGAACTGGGTCGGGCACATACTTGTAATACGGTACCTCAGAATCCACTAGTTTGTACTGCAAAGCAAGTTGCTGATGAATAATCCTGGCTACTTGGTTATGCCTGTGCAAGTATTCGCCGTTAGCCAGACGAGAACAACCAGAGACAATATGCCTGATGGACTCACCCGGATGGTGACATGCCCGACACACGTCCACCGTCCCGTCCTTCATAATATGTCTCCGGTAGTTATTCGTCAAGATAACTTCGTCCATAATTGCACAGACGAAACCTTCTGTTTCCCCGAATAGGTTACCAAAACGTAGCCAGGATACGGACGCTAAGAAATCTACACTGGGCTCATGAAGAGCCCGGTAAAAGCGCCCGTGAAGCTCCTTGTTTCGCCATACTTCCTTGCGGTCATCGGTAGTAAGTACTACAGGTTTGCGCCAGTTCTCTTTAGCCATGGAGAGCGGGGTGAGCCCCTTGTCCACTGCGACCACATCACGGTGCATACCCACTTCGGCTTTTAAGAAATACTCCCTGAGACTGCACACCTCGCGGTTGTGGAGGGTCTTTGCATTTAAAAAGCCTCGACCCCCGTACTTCCGCGGGATGTACAGTCTCATCACCGATGATCGTGGGTGATGCATCCGGTTTGCGGTCAGCATTGTACGGACCCTCCTATCCAGGGCGTCGAGTTCTGTCTGAGTCCATTTAAGTATGCCGAAAGAGTACATCAAAACTGGCATGACCCAACCGTTGAAGGCGCGCACCTTGTTTCCGCCTGAGAGAAGACTAATTAATACCTTCTTCAGGCGACCAAAAAAGCGCTCCTTCAACGATTGTTTCATGTCAGCGTCGTTGATGCCTAACACTTCCGACATACCCAAATACTTGTAGCTTTCGGATGAGGAAAGGGATCTGAGGTATACGGAATCCGAAAGTTGGATTCCCTCGGATTCCATAACCTCACCTCGCTTTACATGCATGACTGCACATTTGTCCACACCAAACTCCATCCTGATGGCGCTACTAAAAGTTTCAGTTACCTTCAGTAGCTCCATCAGTTGCAGTTTGTTGGGGGCAAAGAGTTTTAGGTCATCCATGTAGAGGAGGTGAGATATAACCTGACCACCTCTCCTCAGCCGATAGCCTAGACCTGAATCCTCCAGCAGTGTGCTTAGAGGATTCAGGGCTAAGCAAAACCAAAGTGGACTCAGACTGTCGCCCTGAAATATTCCCCGCTTAATCCATACAGGCTCATCATTTCGCTGGATCTGTGGACATCCTGGATAGCGAAGGACCGTCCTCCATTGCCCCATGCACGACTCTAGGAAGGTGCGTAGAGTTGTATCAACCTTGTACAACTCCAGCACCCTCCCGAGCCATGAATGTGGCACAGAGTCGTAGGCTTTCTTATAGTCTATCCAGCATGTCGACAGATCCTTGCGGGATCGACGAACCTGTTGGCTTATGGCCATGTCTATGAGGAGTAGCTCCTTAGTACCACGGGACCCGTTCCTACATCCATTTTGAGACGCAGACATAATGGAATTATTATCAATATGCGAACTAATTTTCGCTCTCAAAATGGATGTAAAAAGTTTATAAACCGTCGACAAACATGTGATCGGTCTATAATTCTTAGGTTCCGCGGTACTACCTGACTTATAGAGCAGGTGGGTGACGCCTGTTGTTAGAAACTGCGGTAGCGACCCAGACTCTAAGGATGACTGGAAATGAGATGCCAGGCGACTGTGTGAACTAGTGAGCCATTTTAACCAGAAATTGTGCAGTCCGTCCGGTCCCGGGGATTTCCAGTTCGGTAACGGACGGACTGCTCTGGCTACATCTGTTGGCGTAATTAACACGGGCTCCATTTCTGGTAATGATTCACACACTCGCTCGACATCTCGCATCCAGCCAGCCTCAACGTGACGGACGGGCACTGACCAAATGCCCCGCCAGAATGCATTCGTGGCGGCGTCATCCGGGCAGCGCACGTCCGTCACATTTTGTTCGGATCGCTCCCAAGCTCTATATACCCACCTCTCATCGCTCTGGAACATACGATTCTGCTTGTATCGGTCAACCCGCCGCTTATACCGCCGAATACGGCTTGCCCATGCACAGACTTTCTGCTTCAGGAAGTCGATGCGCTCTGTAACACGGGACATGTATTCTGGAGGACTGATTCCAGTCCCCGAGAATGCCCGCCTTACAAAGCGCATCACTCGTGGTCGAGTATTGCCCTCCCTGAAGCAGTATAGTTTGCCGATGAGTACCCTGGCCCCATCGATACGACGCTCGATCCTGCATTGCCAGGCTGGTACGGTTGGCATTGGTCGAGTAGCTCCGTCACAGCTTGGAAACTTGACGTTAGCTAATCGACATGCCGCAACAGCCGCGCAATACAGGATCGAGTGTGTATCAACGAGATTCTCGCTGCTCTCGAATAAATTCTTAAGCTGCGAGTCCAAGGCACACACCAGCGCCCTATTTTTCTTGTGCATAGGCAACCGTGGTAATCGGGGTCTAAGTTCGGTTGGGATAGACCTATACTCGCGAAGCGCATCCTCCAGAGCGCTCCTCAGTCGGTTGTTGCACTGGCTACTTACTGTGGCAACCATATCATCCTCTTCTTCAACATGATGGAACCGCGGCGAAATTGCGATAGATGACCCATGTGCCGCGGTTTGTGTCGGAGTCGAGACGACATAGTTGCTCAGTACTTCTGAGCGCAGCCTTTCAAGTGCGGTGTCGTCCAACCTGTGATTGCGTTGGATAACCCGCACTTGATCCGAAAGTCGTTGGGCCGAGACGTTGACGGTTGGTTCTAGTTCCTGGAACAGAGACAGCATCCTATCACGATACGCAGTGAGGTTAGTTCCCCCCTCTGTAGACCCGTAATATGCGCGCATGACAGACATGATGATTCAGCTCCCGGCGGAAGTGTGCAGCGCATGAGATGGACACAATCCATCAATGAAAATGTCATGCGCTCATACTATGGGGCTACAGAGGGGGGAAACAATCTGACCGCGTACCGTGTTCGGATGCTCTCTCTGTTTCGGGTACTTGAGCCAGCTGTCAACGTTTCGGCACAACGACTGTCGGATCAGGTGTGGGTCATCCAAAGTCATCGTATGTTGGATGACACTGTACTTGATCGCTTGCGTAATGAAATGCGGAGTAGCCTATTATTATTATTATTATTATTATATGTTTACTCACTTTCTTTCCTTCACCGCGTTGAGAGTTGTGGTAATGAAATAATTTACCCAAAGAAAAGCTTTTGTTGAAGTAGAGTTGTGAGGCCTTCCACAATGTGGACCGATGACCTTGTGAAGGCTGCAAGAGTCCGCTGGATACGGGAAGCACAGAACCGGTAGTGGCGGATCTTGAGGGAAGTCAATGTCACGCAGAGGACGTTTTTCGGCTGAAATAATGATGATGATGATGATGAAAGCGCCTGTCGGGGTTCGAACCTATGACCTGTAACTTGTAAGTCACGGCGTTGACGTCTGGGCCACTACTGCTTTCGAAGTAGAAATAACAAGCTAAAATTAAATACAAATTTTTAACGGAAAATAAATTAACCGGTCAATTACCGTAATTACAGACACAATTAAAAAAAACCGGCCAAGTGCGAGTCGGACCCGCGCACCGAGGGTTCCGTACAAATCTGTAGGTATTTTCGGTTTAAAAATATATATTTTTTTTAATTTTTATATTTCAGTTGATTGAATGTAAGGTAAATTGCGGTTTACGATTTATGACGTTTTAAAAAAAAACTACTCACTCGATCTCGTTCAAACCAATTTTCGTTGGTAGTTTACATGGTAATGTACATCATATATTTTTTTTAGTTTTGTCATTCTCTTATTTTAGAAGTTACGGGGGGGGGGGGGGGGACACACATTTTACCACTTTGGAAGTGTCTCTCGCGCAAACTATTCAGTTTAGAAAAAAATGATAATAGAAACCTCATTACCATTTTTGAAGACCTATTCATAGATACCCCACACGTATGGGTTTGATGAAAAAAAACATTTTTGAGTTTCAGTTCTATGTATGGGGAACCCCAAAATGTATTGTTTTTTTTCTATTTTAGTGTAAAAATCTTAATGCGGTTCACAGAATACACCTATTTACCAAGTTTCAACAGCATAGCTCTTATAGTTTCGGAATAAAATGGCTGTGACATACGGACGGACAGACAGACAGACAGACAGACAGACAGACAGACATGACGAATCTATAAGGGTTCCGTTTTTTGCCATTTGGCAACGGAACCCTAAAAACGATTGTTTGCATACCAAATGTGGTTTCTCAGGGACTTAGAGGTTAATAAAACCTTACTTTGTTATTCTTTTTCAAGCTTCTTTCTCTTACAAGCCTTTTTTTTGTGGGTGGGAAATCATCAAATAACTTCTCCCGCATTGGGTGGAGCGGAAGGGCGTGTTAAACTTTCACTGACTGAAAACCCACCCGTGTTCCTTCAGTTGCCTGTGCCAGGGCCACGGTACCTCTTTTAAACAAATCCGAAACCCTGGTAGGGTTTTCTTCCAAGCCTTAATTAAGATTTCAATAACTTAATCATAACTCATGTTATCTAGTTACGTTTCGAGTAAGGCCCCATCCATAAATGCGGTACATGTAAAACATGAGCAAAAACACGAATGCTCTTACACGGATACAACAATAACACGCAACGGCGCGGGCGCAACACACAACACAGTGGCGTTATGTTCGATCGTACGTCATCCAGTGAGAATGCAACGTCTCAACTGTCACGGATCAATACACGCATGACGGCGCTTGTTATGCATAGTGTAACAATTTTTGCGATACTCATCATCAACATTTCAGCCGAAAAACGTCCACTGCTGGACATATAACCCCCCAAATGGGGGGATTTCCCATAATCGCCACGCTTGGCAGGGGGTTGTCGATCGTTGTATCGCGGTAAAATGGATAGAGAACGCTGCTGCCCATTTACCTTCCTTAGTCGCCTTTTTGACACCGTTGGGAAGAAATGGGATGATGCTATTCTTTACGTCTGTAGGATAGTGAAAATTCAGAATTTGTGTACAATTTAGATAATTTTCTTCCAAGTTAAAAAATAAAGGTTTTTCGGTCGTTATCAAGTCATTCATCTTTTGTAAATCACTTTTTGGTTTCAATTTGGATTTCTTAAATTATAAGTCTACCCAAAGCTTAGGAATCTGTTTTTTCAATGACATCTCGCAGGTGAACCTATGAGGTTGTCAGCTGCTTAATCGGACTTGCCTGTGGGTACCCTAATAAGTTAAGGCCTCCGGCCAGGGCTTAAAATACTTTTAACTAGAGCGACTACTCGCTAAGCGCAACCCCTGTGGAGTACGGATCTTGGCTTAGAGCATCATTGGTAGAGGGCAGCAAGGGACGAGCTGGATCCGAAAGATTATTATTTAGGGGCGAATTAAAAACTATCGGCTCACGGCACGGGCTGGTTCGATCAAGGGTCGGTCGGAACTTAAAAATCAAGCATCATTTGAGAGTAAATACGTAAGTACTCCAGCGCCCCGAGCACACGTAAGGGCAGAACTCGAGTGATCGATAACGTCAACAGGGAGTCCTAAAGACCCTTCATCCTGCCCCAGGGCGAATAACATCGTAAAGATTTCCAAACACCAAAAAAATCGCCTTTCATTCCCTTACCGACAACTTTATTTACAAAAAAACGATAATATCGAAAGTCGCGATACGGACGCTGTTTGGAATATTCAATGACCTTTGAAGAAAAAAGTACAAAGCGTTATTTGACCTGTCCCAACAGATGACACGCATCACGCATCGATCCTATAAAGATTTATAGCAACAATAACAGTTTATACGTTAGAAAGATTTTAATGTTCCGGTCCATTATAATGGCCAGTAAAAGATAAATCACTGGTACCTACATAAGAACATACTGTGCAGAATATCTTTTATAAGCCTCGGGATCTAGAGAAAGTGGTGTACGAGGTTACGACTCACGATCCTTTCGACCTCTAATATATATAAAACTAGCTTTTGCCAGCGGCTTCGCCCGCGTGGAGGTCGGAAATTATCCCGCGGGAACATACTACCGGGATAAAAAGTAGCCTATGTCCTTTCTCAGGCTCTAAACTATCTGTGTACCAAATTCCATTTAAATCGGTTCAGTAGTTTTATCAGGAAAGCGAGACAGACAGACAGACAGAGTTACTTTTGCATTTATAATATTAGTGTGGATTTAGAAATGATTTATGTCTCTATCTAACGAACTAGGGAGGGGGGGGGGGAATAATTGTGCAACACACTAACAGTAACAAAATGGCTAATTAAAATGGCACAAATTACATTTAACTCTTTCACTCAATACGATATGAATGTTTACGTGTCGATTATTAAATGTACGTATTTTACGATTATTAAATAACTATTGGTGCTACTGACAAATTATATAATGCCATTAAATGGAACAGACGCATCGAGGTTTAATCGGTAATGTATATGTGAATGTTTTTTTTGTGTTTATTGTGAATAATATGTGCCCTAACCTAGGTCACATTTATTTATTTTCTTTTTCTTTCTTTCTTACTCGATCTAGTTTATTTTGTTTTGTTATTTTCAGGCTATAAGTCACTGTGACAAACATTCCTTTTCGTTTGTTGTATTTAACAAACTCGATTTTTACGACACCAACAGCTGGAAAAGGGGTGCCCCATTTAGGCGCTTTATAATTAGGTACCAAACCGTTTCCCGTTTCAAAGCCATTAAAAACTCTCTCTCAGAAAAAATATCAGATAGTGAAGGTTTATACGTCTATCAAACAAATAAACAAAGCCTTAACTTGTACAATATTAGTATGATTTATAAAGAAAGCGAAAACACCATATGTGAATAGTTCAAGATAACAATCAAAACAACATTTTCAAATAAATCAATATCAAATACATTGTCCAAAGTCGTGTCGCATTCCTGCATAATGTCATCCAAATTTAGCCAAGAAACTTGAAGGTGAACAAAAGAAACCCATAATTTATTCGTCAATTTTAATAAAAATTTACATAATTTTCTAAAAATAATTATGTAATGTTCGCTTTTTATGTTGCTATTTGTTTTTAAAAAGTTATTGAGTACTTTCGCAATACGGATACAACTGTAAAAAACTCCTATTCATACCCATTTTGTTGTTTTTACAGCAGTATTTTCACTTTCGTTATTTATATTTTATGATTCACGAACTGTGTCCAAATAAAAATTATTCTTTCCTTCTATTAATAATTACATCCGTACCAGATATCCGCTTTCCGCCCCCAGTCTTTACTATAATTCTTCCGGTCCATTGCTACAGGCCATCAGATTCATATTGGAGCTAAGCAAGTCTCCGAAATAGAGCACCAAAATATGTCAAAATAATTATTTCTCCTGTTAGCCGTTTTGCGCGGATGTGATGTATACTCCCCGTTTCTTTTATTTTTCCTTTTAGTACTTTATTTTATACTAGCTTCCGTCCGCGTTATATTTATTTCTCCGCCAACCCGTGGCATCGAATAACTTGCCCGTGCGTGGACTTCGTTTTTGCAACATTTTTCATTGCTGCTCCGCTCCTATTGGTGGTGGCGTAATGATATATAGCCTACAGCCTTTGTCAATAAATGAGCTATCCAACACAAAAATATTTTTTCAATTCGAATTAGTACTTCCTGAGATTAGCGTGTTCAATCAAACAAACGAACAAACTCTTCAGCTTTATAATATTATGGTATAGATATGCGTAATATCAGGCGCATATAAACTTATATTTGCTTTGTTTCTTCCAGTAATGATTTCAAAAAAATGTATTCCTGCCAGTCAACGTCGACACGTACTTAATAAACTCGCGGTAGGATTGTTTTGCGCAACGCATCTTCAACGTATTGCTTACCGCCGAGAGTTTAAAATAGAATGTGTAAAATCCAGTGTTCGAAAAAATATAATGACGTTCGTGTGAACGTTAACTTCATCATTTCAGCCGTAAGATGTCCACTGCTGGACATAGGCCACCCCCAATTTGACGTATTGATAAGATTACAATGTATTGCTAGAAAATTCGATGCCTCTATCTGGTTTGAAACTGATGATTAAGAATTAAGACGAATTGACGAATTAAGAATTTTGGTATTCTCTCTATTCAAAATTATCTTCAGTAAAGCTTTTGCAAATATTTATGTTTCATCGTCATTTCCGCCGTAAAACGTTCGCTGCTGGACATAGGGCACCCCTAATTTGGGGCGATTTGCCATAATCGCCACGCTTGGCAGGCGGATCGGTGATCGCATTATGGTGGTAAAATGCATAGAGAACGAAATTGAGCCATCTATTCCAGCCTCACAATATTGCCACAGTATTCAATGCTGCTGTGAATAGTAGATTGAATACAGATTACTATATCATACAAATGTATCTTGTCATGGTGATCGATCGTCTCTTGTTGAAGCCGAGGACTTATGTCATTGTGTATGTAGACTTCGTGGGGATTATTTATTAGCAATCATTTGGCGATTACATACGATTAGAGATTACTGTCGGTAAAACTGCCTTTATTATCTTCTATGAGGATTTGTTGGTGTTGTTTTTTATATGCACCGAAATATTCGATGTATTAATTTGTGTTTGTGCTAAGTATTAGTACAAAATCTATGCAGCAAATCATCGAGATTTTATAAACATGAATATTTCCACCACCCCAATTATTTCCGTGGGTGTCGTCAAAGGTGACTGAGGGAAGACTTACTAAAGAATGGGCAGTAGCGTTCTCTATGCTTTTTAACAGTATACTGTGATCACCAACCCACCTGGCAATCGTGGCGATTATGGCAAAGCCCCCTGAATTGAGGGAGGCCTATGTCCAGCAGTGGACATTTTACGGTGGAAATGATGATGAAACATAAACATATATGCAAAAGCTTTACTGAAGATAATTTTGATTAGAGACTCTACTAAAATTCTCAATCCGTCAGTATCTTTGGGAAAAAATATTCAAGATAAAGGCATCGAATTTACTAACAATATATTATAATCTTATCAATACGTCATCTTAATTTATTTTCAAGAACTTACGATATAAACGATTTGCTAAGTCGCCAATTGATTTTTGTTTGGTGACTGAATAGTTTTTAAAGAGTTGATTAATTATTTCGCCATTGTCCAAAACAATTCGACATGGAATCGTACTTATTACTTTGTTGGTATGTAACAATACAAAAAATGTGGGACATTTTTTGTCTTCAAAATTCTTTTGTGTAATAGGTGAGGGTCATCATACGTACACTGTCTAGTATTAGATGGCTATCGTAAGTTTCAATAATCGACAGCCTGTGCAAAAAATCGCAAAAGATTTATACATACATACCATAATCGGTCTATAATGTTGCCATTTCTGGGACACCCTCTCTGGGAGAGGGAGTGAGCTGTAATTCACCTCGCACGCCTAATACCGTATACGATTGGTAGATGTCACATGTCATCAAATTTTTGGTTCTAGGTCATTTCATCACAGCTGATTACCTTCACCGCTGCATCGGGTAAAAAGAAGTGGTGCTGATTTCATTTATTCAAAGTAAAGCGCCTGTTCGAATCTGCGACTTGAAACCCGAAAGTCGCAGCCATTACCACTGGGTCACCACTGCTCATGAGTAGAAAGAGAAGACATAATAAACGATTTATATAGCCAACGAAATCGATATAGTTCTATAGAACAAATACATGAAGTTCCTGCTACTTCCAATTTTAATAGAAAATTAGACGTTATTAAACAGATCTATCAAAAGTTGAAAGGTCTTTAAAGCGATACTCTGAATGCTAAAAAAGTGTAAATGACCAAGTCCAGAAGCTGCTTAACATTTTGTACTACAAATTCAACCAAAATTAAGAGGTGCCATCGATTCAAACCCTAAGATCATACCAGAAACATTCTCAATCACTTTGTAATAAAAATAGAAACACAAGTTTCGTCACTTTATAACAAGACACTAAGCCTTAGCTTACCACGCTACCTGTAAGACGTATATATCAAAATACCACGGTTTAAATTATTAACGACGCAGAATTTATCTCAGACTCGCGCGAGAAAATGAATAGCGGATGATATTTTACACATGTTTATAAATCCAGAGATATGGAAATAATACTTCAAGACTAAACAGCTAAGCGATTAGTGGGTGAATGAAATTTCTTTTAGAATATAAGGGAATCTGATATTTTGTTGACAAGATAACAATGATGACCGACAGAGAATTGACATGAAGACCAGCTGCGATGATACCTAATTGGTTGATATTGACGATGTTAGTATCCACTCGTTGTTTGTGTTACAATAGATTTGCATATATCCCATTGACTTCGAGGTTTCTTGAATGTTCATTTTCTTTTTTTTGGGTCTTTCCTTAATTCACTGAGTGTAAAAAAAACATCGAGAGACTTTTGTTAGAAAATCTGCGGTCGGGTAATGTCCCGCAAAATGAAACCAGTCATTTTGCCGCAGGAGTTAATATTATCCTTTTTAACTGTTAATAGAATGAAATAATAAACTTTTAACGTACCCACAGCTGGAAGACAGAGCTCCTCGCTATGAGAGGAAGTGGGTCATATTCCTCAACACGGGCCTAGTTCGCATTGGTAGATGTTATATGTCTCTAGGATATGCCGGTTTTTTCACGATGTTTTCAATCATAAGCCTCTTGGTCACCAAACTAAGAAAAACTTTACTGTCAAAACAATTATTTCAAGAATATGGTAAGTTTCATCCCATAGTTGCCCCATGACTGCTTTCTAACTTAAAAGAACCATCCTAAACAGTGGTTAATATGATGGGCAGCTTTTAGTCAGTCGAAATGACAGGTTTAAAGAAAGGGGTGACTTTATTACTAAGAAATGGAAAACGTGCCTTCAACTTGTTAAAGCCTAATAAAATTGTGAATATGTACTTGGATTTAAATACTGTACTGTGCTTCGCAGTGTCGAGAGCATAAGTGGGTTATTTATGATAATGAATGAATATGAATTTACAATTAGAATCCATGAAGTTGATAATGAATATGGAATCAAAGATGTTTGCGATTGTATGAATGACTCACTTCGAGTTTAAAATGCATTTGATACTTTCATCTAACATAAAGCTAGTATGTCAATTAAATTTTTGACGCTAATCACAGTATTCAAAAAAGTAGAAATAAACGTGCTGTGCTATATAATCACAACTTTGCAGCAAGGTAGAATTTCTCTTTGCGAAATGTGAATTTCGGTAGACGCCCAGCATTTATATAAGTTAGTATATTGTTTGAAGTGTTTGCGAAGAGATTATCTTCTTTCTGCATACAAGATGAGTGTTGTATCATGCACTGACGCATACCGATTAGAGCCGAAACATCCCGAGATAAAGCGATCCCACACGATGACCTTACACACATTTCATTCATCATCTCCGCACCAAGTTAATTCAGTCAGCTCAATCGGTTCGAAAATTTGGTATGTATGTAGGCAGACTTTCTCCGGGTGAAATGGGTGTAAAGAGAGGGGGACGCGACCTTGTTAGAGGGAGGTTGGCTTGGCACCTGCGCAGTATCCACTTGTCACTCTCCCACCGCCGCGTGCGCACCGCCGCGTCCGAACAACCACGCGACTCCCGCGCACGTGCGCTTTACTTTTATAACTTTTTTTTTTTTCGAAAAAATCTGTGGAACGTTTTTGTGTGCGAACTGTGTTGTGATTGGAACATTGCTTGACTTTTCGTTTGCTGTTTGCGGGTTTTGTGTTTCGAAGACTACGGTATGTTTGTTGATGCTAATTAATAATTTATAGTTATGAGCAAGATTTAATGGGATAGGTAATGGTTTCGTCCTCCGGTTCGGCTATGGTGATATGGCTATCTTCCGAATCTATTTGGGTGTGTATCTAACAGCAGTTTCCTGGATGTTAACGACTTCCTGAACCAAAAGTCCTATCTCCATTGGCTTGGATTTGAACCTGTGATCTCACGTTCGACCGCTACCCTTGCAGCCCTTGGACCAACGTGGTGTTATATTATAATACTGTGACCTATGACCTACTATCTGCAATAATTCCAAAAAATATGCAAAATTGCCGAATAACTGACAAGGTCCTATTGTTATCCCTTGAGGAATACTATGCAAATTACTCGGAACTGAAAGCACGAAACACAAGTCAAAATATTCATGAGACAGAACTCATATAGCCCATTAAAGTACGGTGCATGCAGGGCGGTGAGCATTGTAACATTATAACTGTTAAACTTTACGCCATCAACACCTTTGTCGATAGCATCGTTAGATAATTTATCGATACCATAAATACAGGAATCTTGCATATAACAACCTGTTAAGTGATGTAATAATCAGCTTTTATAGCAAGCAGTATTGTGTTGTTTGCCATAAATATACAATTTTGCTTTTGTGAAAAGATATAAAATCTTGGAAAACTCTTATTTAAAAGGTGTTTAATTAGGTTATGGACAAGACCTTCTCTTCTATTATGATTATGAAATCATTAAGTAGTAAGAAACTCAACAAATACTGACGATAAGAAAGAGTAAATATATTAATAACAGGCGTAAAACTACGTAATAGCTTGTGAAATTCGCTTAATTAATCATTCATAAAAAAACACGGCCTTAACAAAACTTACAATCAAGCGAAATCCGTATTTTTCTCATGTCACGATTCATAAATAGGCTCATCTTGAAAAGGAAATTCGTGCGTCCGCTTACTGAAGATGACATCCTTCATAGAGATTTCTTTCGTTGACCTAGTTTTTTACAATTTCCACACATTTTGTAATACTGGGGATATATCGTAATTCAATTTAATTAGTGTATGTTGGGATTTTTATAGCAGTTCCTATCCAGATGCCATTGTGTATGATTAAAAACACGATTACATTATAGAAATCGTTATCACAAAATGTTGAATTTGAAACTGATGATGTAAACTCAAACAAAAAAATCAAAATACCAATGTGTAAGTCGAAATAATAACAGTTCCATAAAGCAATGAAATAAAATGTAGTATCACATACGAACAATCGTAGACAAACAATAAGTATTCTCAATAAAAACTTCGCATGAACTCGAGTACAACTATGGATGTCCAAAAGAAAAGGACATCATAGACGAACTTGTCGGTATTAGGTCTAGTGCGGAACTATCGACACAACGCGAAAACTTGATACTGTCGATAAAAACTTTCCCTCGCTACACTTTTCCAAAACAAAAGCATATATTAATAATAGAAACATAGGCAAAGAAATAAATCATAATAATCGTAGATAAATTTGTAACCTGTTAAATAACGATGGATTGACTGTCTCCGATGATATAGTTAGAAAAGAGGTGGATAATAGAGTGGTATGGAAGAAAGAGATATGGTGCGTTGACGCCAAATTAAATGGAGTAAGAATGATGAGTCTGTTATAAAACAATTTATCCTACCTTGAATAAGTTTTCCCATAGTTTCCCAAAAGAAAAGCAGATATTAATAATAGAAACACAGGCAAAGGAATAAAACACAGTGTCGCACTAATCGTACACAAACTGGTACTAGTCTGGTGCGGAACTGCAGTATTCAGAGCGGATCGCCAATGTGGGCCGGTCAGGTGACCGCCCTTTGACGGATATCTCATTCTATGTTATGTTGTGGTGAAAGAAAACTGAATGTCTTTGGAATTATAAGATACTATGTGACACGTACGGCACTCTGACGTGTGGTGTGCGTGCCGGTGGCGTGTGGACAGCGTGGCAGCTCCGTGGGGTGCGTATAAATGAAAAACGAATACTTAGAATTTTTTCTTCTGGTTTAGCTTTAGAATAATAGTTTTAGAATTTGTAACGAAAACTTCAGCAAATGTAACTTCTTCAGCACCTTTATCAGTTTCTGGCCGGATGTGCATAGAATATTAGAAAAAAATATTGCTATCAATTTTCCTAACATTGGCGTGGATACAAATGAATTTTTTGAGGAACAGGTAAAAGTGAGAACAAGATGACATTTTGAAACTAATAAACATGAACTACTGCGTATTGATACAGAATATTGGCGATGGTAATGGTATCATCAGAGAATTCATAATCAACAAACCAAATGTAGGTCAAAACAAGAACAACAGTTTTAGGAATCTCTACTAAATAAAGAATCACAATGAATTCATAAACCGTATTAACAGCCATCCAATCGCATTATTTATTAGTGCACCCGTCAACGGTACCGCACAGTTCCGTTCCGCGCTTGCGCGTTGCGTAAACAGCGCAGACTGGTAGCACGCGACTTGGTACGACCTTGACATTGACCACTTAAGCGTATACTCCAAAGTCTTGAGTCACTAGTTCGTCTTTTGTTTTAGGATTTCATGGATTTCTAATTTTGGGAGATTGTGAAACTGCAGAGGTGTAACAAAATGCTTTTGATTCTTTGAAAATCGTTTACATGGTATTGTATTTTATATTAAGGTAACAAAAAGCTCTTTATTTGGACAGCCATGGGTCTACTCGACTGCTTATTGATTTTGATGATTATTTTCAGATTTAATACTACTGTTTAGTGGAAAGCACAGTTCCGCTCAGCTTTTGTATGTTGCGTAAACAGCACAGACGTTGCATTGGTAGCACGAACGCACAATTTTCATTGACCACTAAAGCGTTTAGTCCAAAAACTCTTGAGCCATTAGGTCAGCTCTTGTTAAGGATTCAATGGATCACCAAATTTAGACGATTTTGTAACTGAGGAGGCTTTAGCATAAGCAGTGACTACTACTTACTTTATTTTGGAACCTAGTTCTCGATTGGTCATTATTGCGATATAACGAATTACATGATTCACTTAAGATGATTCTGTTTTTTTACAATGTTCTCAAACATAGAGGCAACAAAAATAATGTTTTCAAGATTATGAGATATTTTATATTGATTTAAAAGAATTTTCTTGGAGTGCGTTGCTCGTTCTTCCCCTTATACGTACGTAGATCTACGTTAAGTAATGGGCCACTAGCTAGATTTTAACAACATTCTGACTACCTGACCAACATTTTGACGGTTCAATATTGTATGTAAATGGTTTAATTGAAATAATTGCTTTGAGTTCGAGTTTTAAGTAGCAATAAATCGGTAATAATTTACGGCAATTAATTTGCTTCGAAATTTTATGAGTAAGATTAAACGCCAATCGTTATATTCTGCAATGAATCTCAGTAGGTCAAGCATGGACATTTCAATTTATTTTTATCTGTTAACCAGTCAGAATAGAGTAAGCAGAATAATAAAGAAAGCTTCTGAAGTCGTAGAAAGGATGGATGATATTCTATTCTTCACAAAACAGTAAAATGTATTTCATCAGTTTTCTCATTTAAATAACACCTTAATTTATGTTAACGTTATTAAAATATATGAGAGATCCTCTATCCTTTATATCCAACGTGGAAAGTGCTTGCTCATTCATATTTTCCCCTTTCAGTCGCCGACAAAAATAATGAGGCTCTTTTTACGAAATTTTGTTCGCAATTTAGGAATGGTGTTACTTTATAACGAAGTTCGGTTCCGCCGGGTGCTTGGATATTAACTAAAAACGTATTTAAGTGGGTAAATTACGACATAATTTTTAATGTAATGAATTTTTGTAAACGAGAAAATTTAGGCAACAACTTGAGACTGAAACCTTTACACCCTGTTTCCCATCCTCCATAGAAAAGTTAGATCTTCTTATCAGTCTGGTTGTATATACTCGTAGATATGCTTCTTGCGAAATAAACTCTGCTTACGCGATGCAGGATTTTGTGTGAGGTCAGTGTGGTAGTGGAAGCTTACATGTGGCGATGTAGGATGCCACTACATTATTTAACCTGAAATATTATATTATATTATCTGTTTTGCAGTTTTTGTCACTTTAATGACAATATCTGGATGACCGAGCTTTGCTCGGTATTTTTTGGTAAATTGTGTTTAAAATATTAAGTTTATGTTCAAGTTGATTATCGATAAAGTTGGTCATTGAAAACACGAATAAAACGACATTTTATAAAAATGAATCCTAGCTAGATCGATTTATCGCCCCCGAAACCCCCTGTATACTAAATTTCATGAAAATCGTTGGAGCCGTTTCCGAGATTCAGATTATATATATATATACAAGAATTGCTCGTTTAAAGGTATAAGATATCTGGATGACCGAGCTTTGCTCGGTATTTTTTGGTAAATTGTGTTTAAAATAATAAGTTTATGTTCAAGTTGACTATCGATAAACTTGGTCATTGAAAACACGAATAAAAAGACATTTTATAAAAATGAATCCTAGCTAGATCGATTTATCGTCCCCAAAACCCCCTGTATACTAAATTTCATGAAAATCGTTGGAGCCGTTTCCGAGATTCAGATTATATATATATATATATATACAAGAATTGCTCGTTTAAAGGTATAAGATACAGTCAACATCAGATTTGTCTACAGATTTGACTAATTAAACCAGAAATTAAAATATGAAAAGCTAAGAATTTTAAGTATCTAAAATCTACAACGTGGTCTTCAAGAGGCTATTAAGTGCCTGTCTATCACAGTTTATATTCACTTTATATCCTCACTTCTGCAAAAATGACCTACTAAGTGCCTAATTTCAAATATATTTATCTGCTATGTTTTAGCTTACAAATGCATTAAGTAACATCACACATAGGTATTACATAACATAAAGCCTGTATTCTCGAAGGGTTTGGCAGAGGTGTACCTACCTCTAAAGAAAAACATCGTAAGGAAACCGTCATGTTCTAGAACCAAAAATTCGACGACATGTGACATCTATGTCTGTGTGGTGTATAAGCCCACTCCCTCTCACAGAGAGGAGGTCTGTGTCCCACAAGTGGGGACATTATAGGCTGATGACTATACCTATAGTACACTGAATAATTCACTCTTTATACATACCTTAACAACATAATCAAATAGGCGAGCGTTAAATTTCACCGTGAATGCCACGGTCAATTTCACAGGGGCAGTCGCTCGATATTAGTTCATTGAACACTTTACTACGCTGTTCATTCAATCGATTACTCGAAGTGATTGTGACGAATCTTTTTACTCTACTTTGGCGTGTTAGCGAATTTGTATAGTTGTTCAATTGAATAATAGCATCGTACTTACGATTGTCGGCGTAACAGTATTGGTCTGTTAGTTGGTCGCTTCTTTATGATTTACATAATGGGAATAAGGGTTGATTTTGTCTGTCTCTTTTATTAATTTAACATTGATTTTATCCCAGTTTAAACCATACTTACTTACTTATTTTGAAAGTGTTTCTAGTTAATTTTTTTTTAAATAAATATGTTCAATAATTAAAAGTAATTATATTTACTGTCATCATTATCATCATCTTCGCGTTATCCCGGTTACATCCTTTCAGAGCCCAGGGTCTGCTTTCCTACTTTTAACCCTCCAGTTTGGACGGTCTCCTGCATCCATAATGGTATATTTAGAAATATATAAAATGGAAAAAATAGGGCATCAAATAATAAGTCCGCATCGTTCTCAACAGGAAATGTAGCCAAAAGGCTGGCAGCATTGTCACATTGTATGGCAATGCTGATTCTTCGGCAAAAATAGGCCAGCCCTCCGATAACGTGAAGAGTCATCCTGTCAACCGCTTAGCTTTCTATTTAAATTATCTTTATTCATCGTCACCATCCATCTGTTGTTCTAATCATAATTTATTTGGGGTCAGAGTAATCACAATTTATTTAGGGTCCGCGTAACAAGTCTTCTTCTTTATTACGTCTCTGTTAGTCGTCCATCTTCTTTTGACTGAAAGTCGACCCCAACATACCTGGGAAAAGGCTAGGCATATAATGGCATGGCATAGGCATGAGTCATTTGAACGCTATATGAAGAACCTACATACTCATTTGTATTTAATATCTCACAAAGAAGAGTAAGCAACTACTTAACCAAAGTTACTACGAGTACCTACATACATTTTATTATGCTCCGAATCACTTGAGAGACGCACACAGAACATGCACAGCCTCATACCTCACTCACGTTAGCCATTACACTTGACAACTTAGTCAAACAATGGGATATTAACCATTGCCTTATATTCAGAGAAAGTTGTTTTCAAAATGTTGGCTGAAAGTGAAAAAATAATAAGTTGAAACGAGTCGAGAAGTGAAGGGTTCTGAACTTGAGACCGTCGCCCTTTAATCAGATTAAAATAATAACGAACTTTAAGTGGAGTTGTTTTACTTTTCGGTAATTATAATTTAAGAATTTGATACAGGAGTTTTCTGATTCTAGAGTAATTTGGTCATCATGGTTTTGAATTCCAAGGGAGTAGAAGTGGTTCTATATGTATGGTAATTTGACTGACTAACTATGATAAAAGCAATCCAGTCTATGGATATATTGTGGTCTACATAAATTAGCAACGAGGGAACAATTTAACGAGCTTAGGGGCTTTGGAACGTCTGCCTACCTAGTGTAGGAATTACTCTGTCCGCCAGATTGCTCAATAATTTTGAGAAAATTCTGACTAAATAATGTCAATTATACTTCTTCTTACATTATGTATTTTAACTATTTAGAGTTTTCTGTGTACATAAAAAAAGGTTACATGTCTCAGTTAAGGAAATTACTGCAGCATTTCAGATTCTTAAAATCGCTTTATCATAGCTTCGATCAATAATGCGTTCTCTAAGTTGTATTCTAAACAAGCAGCTTTAATAAACTCTATTTCTAATTACGTAAATTATTTCGTATTTTCCACTTTTAAATAACTCAGTTTGAGTGTAACCTCGCTCCTAACAACATACACGCTATTGACATTATTTCTAATCTTAAAACACATCACAAACCCTTAAACGAAACTTAACACTACTAACCAGCATAATTACAATAAGGCACAGGTTCTCTAATTAAGTAAGCAGGAAACGTCTTTAAGTAAGCAGGAAACGTCTCGTGCGTCGGTATTCGTTTAATCACAGTTTAATAGTTAAGTTAATGGGTGAAACTCATCTCCGCGCTGACCGACCCATCTGTTTTTGTTTAGTTCGTCTGCGTCCGCACTTTCTCCGTTTACATACAGATTAATAGGATATACAATTTCAGTTGGATATGTTTATCGTGATCTTTGAGGAGTACATTTTGATTGGACAATATTTTAGCTGCTCAGCCAATGTACAGGGTCAATTAAACTAGCTGGAAATACTACCCTGCGCGTTGGGTATCGATTTAAAAAAAAAAATGGAACAAAAAAAAACAATAAAATAAAACATTTTTTTTTTCATTCAATGGGCGAAGGGCAATAAAATAAAAACAACAAATTTATTTGCCAAATAAAAAACAACCTAGCACAATTTCAAGAAGTCTCACATAAGCAGTACAGGTAGGTAAAATTCATGTCAAATTCTTGTTCTTTGTTCTTGTCATTTCTTGTCTTTGTTCTTGTCAATGCTCGTTATCAATCAGCAGTTTTTGTAATTTTTCGAGGAACTTAGGTATTTTTTACGAATTCCCATAAATCAAAGCATAACAGTCGTTTGATTGCCTTAATGTACATGCCAGCGTCATTTAAAGATTCAAACGAAGCTGGAATGAAAAAAAGGCGAATTTAAATTGACCCCGTATATATCACGATCTTTAAAAGAGCACTCTCAAAGATCACGATAAACATACCCAACTGATTTTGACTAGATGATATTTTAGCTAGATAACTAATGAGCAGAAACGGACTCTTTGTCTAGCATAGGGGGCAATATTATCTCCTCTTTTGGTGCCGAGGACTCTGGCTGTCTAAAAATCATGTGAAGTAGGTAGTTCTGGCCGACCCATCTGTTTCTGTCAAGTCTGTCTTCGTACACACTTTCCCGGTTTAGATAGGATAGGATACGATTTAAGTTGGTTATAAACATGTCCAGTCCAACTTAGTCAATCGTGTCGTGATCTTTGCGGGGTACAGAAGTGTAAGTACAGTTGCACGATTTTGATAGGACGATATTTTAGTTGGTCAGCCAATTATTTGTAACTTCGTCCCACGTAGCACAGATGCCAGCACATCAAGCTACCCGAAACTGTCAAATTTTCCCAATAAATCTTGAACCTAATGCTTTAGCAATAAAGTTGAAAACCTATTAAAGCAATTTGACAGTAGATTGTAGTAGCTTTTTGTGCTGGCGTCTATACATTTTGTTCATTTTTTTTTTTGAGTTTCGAACTTTAAAACTAGCTGTTTGTAACCACGGAGAGGTTTCAAAGATGTTTAATTGAGTGAAACATCGGTACCATCTTTTTTTCTGGCGACAGAAGCTGTGACGAATTGGCTAGCCCACAACTCCTGACCAACCCATGTGTTTTGTTTAGTACTGCTTGCACTTTCCTCATTTAGATACAGACTTCTAGGATACTAATTGGATAATTACTTTTAACGTGATCTTTTGGTAGCAAAGAAGTGTGAGTGCCATCGCCCGTCTTTTAAATGATCCAGTAATGGTCTAGTTAAGAACTATTAGTTTAACAGCACAAAGAAATCATAAACTACGAAAAGCACTGTGATTATCTGCAGTCTAGGTCGATTGAAGCTGCTGATAAGGATAAAGATTTAGTCGTTCTGTCGATGGGTGTCAGAAAAGTGGACAATGGTACCGATTCCCTTGTTCACAAACTAAACTAAATTTAAGTTCAGTGCATCTTTTTCTTTGTATTACATTAAGAAGAGGACAAAAGAAAAATTTTAGTTTAGTCCTGTCAAATTAATCAGCGCCTGTCACTACTCCATAAAAGTTTAGACGTGATTAAAAACTTGCCTACTAAAATTACGTCAATTTACGTCAAGCGCTGATTAATTTGACAGGACTAAACTAAAATTTATTTTCTGTCCTTTCCTTAATGAAATAGAAAGAAAAAGATGCACTGAACTTAAATTTAGTTTAGTTTGTGAAGAAGGGAATCGGCACCAATTTATGTCAAGCGCTGATTAATTTGACAGGACTAAACTAAAATTTATCTTCTGTCCTTTCCTTAATGAAATACAAAGAAAAAGATGCACTGAACTTAAATTTAGTTTAGTTTGTGAATAAGGGAATCGGCACCATTATCTAGCTACGAGCGATTTGATAGGCAATCTCTGAATTTATAAAACTGAGCTGTTTAGAGCTATGCTGGGTTACCCATCTAAATGAAATTAATGTTTTATTTACATAACCAGCGCTGAGGTAGTTGTTTTTTACCAGCGCTGCGGTAGTTGTTATTTTTTTTTTACAAATATCGCAGCATTATGCTGAGATAGGAGTCTTTTTGGCCTCGCACAGGTCATACTCTTTTAATTTTATATCTTTTAACATTTAATTATTTGTATCCTAAAGTTTCTATGTTCTTTTTTTATGTTTTTATGTCCTGTGCGTGTCACAAATAAAATATTTTTCTTTCTTTTATAAATCTTAAGTACAATCTAAAGCTTAAATATGTAATGTACTAGTATATATCAAGGGAAAAAAGGGAGGAGCTCATAAGGCAAAAAAAAAAATTCATACGCATCGCTGGCAGCTGGCAGTTTTGCCAAAATTAAAAAAAAAAATGTTTTCTGTAAGTAATTCTGCTAATATACAATTACAAGTAATTTTTTGGTTCCCTACTGAAAGGAATGAAACCATTTGAAAGCATTTTCAGTTACCCACTATCCAACGTGACAACTATGAACCAAACATGACACCCGTTATTAACTCCTGTACCCCAAAGGCCAGCTAGCTTTTTCACGAAACTCGTGCATGGAAATGAAGCCATTTACATATTTTGATATGGGTCGCTCAAAGAAGATTTTTTTTAGGCATCCACAATTACTTTTAGAAACCTTTTGACACTACCGCTCATCATCTGCCTAGCCTTTTCCCAACTATATTTGGGTCGGCTTCCAGTCGGACCGGATACAGCTAAATGATAAATTATTTTATTTCTGTTAGGTACCAACAGTTTTACATATCGATGATATATTTTTTTAAACTAGATGAGGTCGTTTCCTAACTCACTACTCTGAGAAAGAAGGCCGAAAAAAACTCAGAGGTCAGAAGGTCAGAGCTGAATACGTATTTCACATGGGGTGACTGCCTATCTGACCACCACAAAACAGTAACTGTGTAATACTGGCTACCTTGGTAAGACTGTTTGTCAGATTTTCGGGCTTCTATCTACCAGTTACGACAATCAAAGATTCACAAATACCAGCCAAATGACTTTTGACATTACCCAGTATTTATTAATATCTAATCTTATACCTTTAAACGAGCAATTCTTGTATATATGTATATATATATAATCAGAATCTCGGAAACGGCTCCAACGATTTTCATGAAATTTAGTATACAGGGGGTTTCGGGGGCGATAAATCGATCTAGCTAGGATTCATTATTATAAAATGTCGTTTTATTCGTGTTTTCAATGACCAACTTTATCGATAATCAACTTGAACATACACTTATTATTTTAAACAAAATTTACCAAAAATACCGAGCAAAGCTCGGTCATCCAGATATTTAATTTATAATACGTGTAGCAGTTACTGCATATTGTATTCCAATGGACTGAACCCTAAATCAGAGAGCAATGTCGACTTTTTAAACGACCTCCATCTTTATATTCAATTCAACCGAACTTTCTCTAGTTAGGGACTGATTAATTGAATTCAGTTTATTTGAATTTTATTTCTTCGTTATCTAAAGGGCTAAGGTTTCCTGCACGTTCATGTTGTGTCGGTTAATCGAATAATTACATCGATTATCCGTGAACTTGGAGATGTATTTATCGATTAGAGGCGGGTGGGTGGTTTGTTTGATAAATATGAAATGTTTTTTTTAAATCTGATCTTAAAGTGGATCTGTAAAGAACATAATTTATGTTAATATGAAGAAATAAAACTAAAGTGTTGTAAGGTTTTAGATATAACGAAAAATATAAACATGACGGTTATAATTTTTCCTGTGAGGACTGATAATCCACACTTCCACATCCACACTAATATTATAAATGCAAAAGTAACTCTGTCTGTCTGTCTCACTTTCCTGCTAAAACTACTGAACCGATTTAAATGAAATATGGTACACAGATAGTTTAGAACCTGAGAAAGGACATAGGATACTTTTTATCCCGATAGTATGTTCCCGCGGGATAATTTCCGACCTCCACGCGGGCGAAACGGCTGGCAAAAGCTAGTTACCGATAAACCATAATAAAGAAATAAAGTCTGGAAGATCACTCAGATTTCCTCCTTCCTTGAATTGGTATACCAGAAATATCATAGCATACCTAATAAGCTACTAAGTTTAAAAAGAAATTGAGGTCAGAATACTTTTTTTTAATAATCCGCAAAACTTAGTCGATTATTCATAATCGACTAGATTTAAACTTATTATATACGACTAAGTTTGAAATCTACAATTTCAGTTCTTCGTAACAAGCACGATATGACAGTAAGTACCTCTAAAAAGTCAGAGCGAGCAAGAATCTCATTATTACATCTATTATATCATTCCTTGAATCCCTAACTAATCCGATAGATAGAGAAACTAGTAAAAGTTTCATCTTCATACATAATGGGAACATTCATACAAACTTTTTGCTGCCGTGGGAAGACCGTTTTAAATTAATTTCTATTTAATGTTGGGAGCCAACTAGTATTATATTTGTTGGTTGTAAAATGGAAAGTAGTGTAGCAACTATTTAAGTTATTGATCTACTAAGCAATTAAGTTATTTTTTATTGCTTCACGCTCGATTTCCTTGCCGGAGTGATAAGTGGTGGTTGTCGAGCCTTAGTTTTAGTACTAGTACCTACTTAAATGCTAATAGTTTCTTGTTAGGAAGAATCTTGTACCTTACGGAAGGGCTATTCGAATTCATTATCTCGTAAGTTTACCTACAGCATTCAGATGAGAATATTTTCGTGTTTCAAACATTTTAGAGCTAGATTTTTCAGTTGCCGAGTTTTAGTTTTTTTTAAATATCTTAATTTCTCATATGAATTGATACTGTTATTTTATCAAGCTTACTCTTTTAGCATAATCAGCCTTTATTGTTCCCACCGTTGGGGGACACAGGTCTCTCCGTGAAAATGAGTGGGCTGTAATCTACCTCGCGGGTTGGTAGATGTCACATGTCTTCGAATTTTTGTTTCTGGGATATGCTGGTTTCCTCATGATGTTTTCCTACACCGTTTTGATATCAGTGGTGACGACATTATTTACATAAAGTAGAGCGCCAACCTGGGTTCTAACCCATGACCTACAACTCGTAAGTCCGGGGCTGATAATCGGGATATCACTGGGCCACTAATGCTCCATAAGCTTACTTATTTAATTTGGTAGTATTACAATATTTCTTCTATTTTCCTACTCATAAACGAAATTAAAGTTTGATCGCCCTCTGCAACATGACTAAGCTTATTTCTAACGCCCCGGGCAATCAATAAGTAACCGTATTTTCAAACTTATTCATTATCATCCAACGTGCCGGTGAATAATTATTTGTATGTGTGACTAAAACCATCTATAAGGTGTGGAAAAGATAAGTTAAGACTTGTTTGAAGGTTATAACTTATAAGTTTAAGGACGGATTTAGCATAATATAAAGGAGTTTTGAAGGCTTTAGGACGGCTTTTGCCTAGTAGTTGGATTTTTTTTTAAAAACACTACTCTTTTTTGGGCTTCACAGAATCCGGGTAAAAACAGACAATAAGTATTACGTTCTACTAGCTTTTACTAGCGGTTTCACTCGCGTGGAGGTCGAAAATTAAACCACAGGAACGTACTACCGGAATAAAATTATTATATGTGTTAATATAGGTTATAATCTATATGTGTGCCAAACTGCATCCAAATCCTTTAAGCTGTGTTTGTGTGATTAAGTAACAAGTATCCAAATATCTAAACATATGTATAAACTTCTAAATTTATAATATGAGTAGGATTAAATATTGCTCAAACAATCGATTACGACTATAGGTATTCATCACCCACTGCCCTACTTCACCCACTGCTGAGCATAGGCCAATCCCTACACTTTTGTATCATCCCCATTGAGGTTCTACTCGCATTTTCGTCCGCCCATGTTGCCGCCGGATGACCGAAACTTGGTGTTCCAGTCTTTGGACGTAAATCGGTCACTGCTTTATTCTATCTGTCATCACTGCGCCTTGCTAGGCTTCTCCCTAACCTATAAGTTCCATATTTCATTACCCGGTATCGAACATTTCTTACGCCTTCGAATGGCGGCGTTTGAAACTCGGTCTATAAGCCAAGCTACTAATCATGTAATGCTCCATAGGTTTCTGTGCAACTCTTAACTTGTACACAGCCTCGTGCGTCAGCGTCCAGGTTTCAACACTCGAATTAGTATTAGTTATGTACAATTCTAAATATACTAAAATATGACTAAAACACCGTTCCGTATTACTGAAGGTCGTCGATCGACGAATATTGCGTTAAAGGAGGACAAAACGCCCGCCAATACCTGGGGAACATTAAAATAAATGAATTATTCAGTGAAAAATAAACGCGAAAACCAATAATTTTGCAATAAAGCGTCCACCTCGAGAGAATATATTAGATAGACGTGTGTTTATTTTGCAAAAGCAATAGTTAATTCACAGTTCATTGTCATCTCCCTGTAGATATGGGCATTTTATAACTCTAGAAAAGTCTGTCTAGGTTTTTCCCAACTATGTTGGGGTTGGCTTCCAATCTAACCGAAGTCATCTGGATACCAGTATTTTAAATGGAGCGACTGCCTATCTGACCTCCACAGCCCAATTACTAGGTAAGACGATACGCCTTAGTACGACTAAAACCGACCATTGGCAAAAAAATGGGCCACTCATAACGCCATGAACATGATTAACTAAAAAAAAACAACATGTATAATAAAATGAAGACGTCTAGCTAGAATGAAACCTGTATAGAGAAAGTTCATGTTGTCTGGGGTCAACTTACTACGGACTCGCATACCATCAGTGTTAATAGATTGTGTTTATAGGTGACCAACAATTTATCACAATCATTTGCATATAAAAATAACGATAATTTGCTGTGTGATAGAGGCATAATTAGAGGTACATGTTTAGTAGGTACCTACACACGAAAGCAGTTGTAGGTTGAATGTATGAGTTGTCGAAATCGGTTTTGTTGTATCTACTTGAGTTTGAATATTTAGAAACTGGGACAAAACTACTATAAAAGTGATATTAGATAAATAGCACATGTTTGCGAACCACTTCAAAATACTACCACTTCGACAAATGACATGCAGCAATGTTCACTTGTTCAGATTGGATAACCTTGCGAAATGTATTAGACAAAAAGCTCACTGTACATTTTTCGTAGTAGGTACCCTAAACCCTTTAAATCTGTTGATCTACTCTCTTAATCCATCAACGAAGATATGAATCCGTTCAAAAGTAGTAGATCCGTTAAAACAAATCCGGCTAATACCTAAGGGTTGTAGAGAAAACTATCAAATCGTGTTATCACTCATTCTAAGTTTAGGGGCCGAACTTATCATATTTCCCGAAGTAAACTCGATTCAGAACATGATTCTGAACCCCGTTACTTTTAACCGACAAAAAAACGGAGGAGAACAATAAACGGAGATCACTAAATTACCTTAAATTTATAGAAATAATTTAATTAATTAATTATTTTGCTTGCTTGGCGCTGACTCAAAATTACTTAGGTATACTTACATTAGTTTAAGAACTTCGTTATTAAGGGTAAATAAAAAAGGTTTCTTATTTTTTGCTTTTCAGTTTTTTCGGCGGTTTAATTTTTTGTTAAAAAGTTTTTATTTTTATGACACAGTCGTCGAAAAATTCTACACCTGAATTGAGCCCCTGGTCTAGAATTATGTGCTAAATTCATGGCTACAGTCGGCGCGTCAATATCCGTGGTACCCTGTTTTTAAAGATATCTTTATCATCATCAATTCAGCCTGGAATCACACACTGCCGAGTATAGGTCTACCCTTTCACTTCCCGGATTCGTGTGATCCCTGTGGCTTTGACAATATCTTCAACCCAACTAACTTTTGGACGACTCTTGAGTCTTTATGGATATCATATCACCACATAAGAATAAGGTCAATTCACTAGTTATCGGCTCGTGTAAGAGCTATTAGTGCCAGACGCGGCGCGGCGTCTCCGACCTTTATGCAAATCGCACCAGATGAATCTCACTTCCGTTATCGTGAGAATGCGAGATGATGTGTGTGAAATGGCATTTATTTATGATAACCTGGATAGAACTTTTAGTGTATTGTGTGATTGATTAGCTTTAAGCATTGTTTTTTACCAAAAAAACGTATTTATAATTCAGTCTTACGGAACTTATCCGGAAATAGTGTAACAGGCCAGAAAATAAAAAGACAACTTGGCGCAATTTCTATTGAGTCTGTTCCAAACAAAAAATGCGCTAATTTAAACAAACATAATCGACAGAATACCACATACCTGACACAAAAAACTATCATCTATTCGGGCAGAAACGGCATTACATTACGTATTTCACATTCAAACAAAAAAGCACGTCAGCAAAAAACACAATGAAAATCGAATAGAGATGTCCAATACCATCAGTGTATATGTTATGGACCAGGTAATTAATGCGGGCATTATGCAAAATGTATGAGCATTATGAATAATGTCTAGCTCTATCGGGCAAAGTGATTAATACTATTTTAACTTCATTATTTATCACATTGCACGGTCATTATTATATTGCTACTTGATAATTGGGCAATTTGATAATAAAGCTAAATATGACGCGGTGTGCGGGCAGGGAGGGAGGCACGCATGGCGTGGCACGCTTTGACCAATCAGAGACCGCCATTATGACTTTCCTTAAGTTTTAAATGCAAAAATTAGTGAATTCTTGATGTAGAAGTTCTTGATAATTAATCCAAATAATAAGTCTAATTATTTAAATGGTTTAATATTTAGTTTATTTTAAGTTAAATGACAATAACAATAAAAAAAATAGTAATTAAATATGGGAATTAATTTTTACAACTGTTTAATTTTTACAAGTATTGTCTTATAAATTCAATATGTTGTGCTGCATTTAGTGGCAGAAACGAATCGCTGCAAACCGACTGCACGTAGTCTTGTCTGCCCTACCCCTAGAGTGTAATTTAAAACCGCGTAGGCGCGGAGGGGCTAGGCGGCCCGCGAGCTGAGGAGCAGGTGGTTTTGACGCTCGCCACCGTGGCTGAGGCTGGGCGGCGAAGCCGGCCAGCGAGCCGAAGCTGCGGTGGTGAGCGTAAAACACATCTGCGACGATAAGCTCGCGTGGGACCGTCGGAGCCCCGTAGCGCCGGAGCCTTGACAGAAATCATGCCTGCTGCATATTGCATGCTTGCTTGCATGCCTCATCATTTATAGAACTACTTAAAATAAAATTTATTACTAACCAATTACGATTTGTTAACTATACGCGCCTAACCGCCCAGTTCAACTATTCCACGGCTCAGTATTTATTGAACTGCCCGTTTAAATTATTTTAGGACTCATTTTTATTTAGTTTACTGCTCAGTTTTTACTGCTAAACTAGTTTGCAAACATGAGTCTTTATTTTTTTTACCTACCATAACTCAAATATTGAACTGCCGCTTTAATTCTATGCCATTAAATATATTTGTATTACTCTGCCCAAAAGGTGATGGACAATATGTATAATGCCCGGTCAATTTGATTATTTGAATAATTATTATCAAATTGCATTCTCATATTGGGCATTTTTCATAATGACCGGGCATTATGTATAATGCTCAATTTCTCACTTGGTCCATAACATATACACTAGAAAGGTTTTGAGCGAAACAGTGACAGCGAAAAAAGATAAAATAAACCTTTTTCGCGATGTCAACGTCAATTCATTTCGGTTTCGACGTCATTCGCGTTAATTGGAACGGAATAGTGTTGTGTGTGCTGTATTTATGTCGATAGATGAACTTGATCGATGTATCGGACAAAAAACGTGTAGATTGTTCTATCGATTTTCCGTTGATGAGTCAGTTGACATTTTGACAGATCGATAAAATGTATTTAGTTAGTCTAGTTTTGATCGGTTGATTAAGTTCGAATGAATGTATAGGGATAATTGAGTTTTGGGCTTTAGTTTCAATCTAGTATGGTTTGAGAAAAAAACTAAAAGGATTTTATCCTTTATTTAAGATCGTAATACAACCTCATAGTCGAAAAGATATTTTTTGGCGTCAAAAGTTACCTTACCATTACCTTCTCAAAATACTATTGTTTAGCTTCATAAATTCAAAATACAAACAGCTCAGAGAAAACTCCTTCAGTGAAGTTCAGTGATACCCCCCACGTTGATTCTTATCCGACTCAATGAAAGTTCAATGTTAATGTTAACTAAATGGCGCTTTGTTACGTCAGTGATTCAAAGGACAATCGCTTACAGCCGGAACAGTCACGAAATAACTCGACTGCGCGGCGCAGGCCACTGACAGCGAAAGTGTTATAATTTGCTCACTAACATTTCGGCAGCCTTTGTCGATGTCAATGTCGGGGTTAAGTTTAAAAATATGGTCGTTTTTGATGAATGATATTTTGTTTTCGTAAATATTTGCCAAAGGTAGCAATTAAGTACAGTTTCTCTTGATCATGCAGTCAAGTAAAAGTAACAGTGACATTAATGTATTTGTTACCAAAACTAGTTTATTCACGTTTTTATCAACAGAGATAGTAAAATATATGTATAGTTTTACATCAAAATGACACTATTATAAATCAATCAATTCCTACTTTCGACAAAAAAGTGTAATAATAAAATAAATTGCACGACAACCGCCTTCAAACTAAATCGAGTTTCTCGATACACGAAACTTCGAAAAAGGCGAACAGTTTTTACGAAAGGTGCATGAGAACATATCTATAGGGAAAGCACGATAGAAGCAAGCCTCTAATTGACATTTATAAACGATCTTTTGTTCATCGTGCAACTATCGATATTTCGAACAATGTGTGCACGTCATTATTCATTGTTTGATTTTACTATCTCTTAATTATTTTATCGTTTCGTACTCGTTTTCGCATGGAAGATGTATTAATAATAATTAGTAACAATAAGGCAGCCGTTGATTAAACTTTGTGTGATCGAAGCTTTTCTTCTGTCATTCGTCAGTCGATTTATCAATAGTGTTTTGTTTTAAGATATCCCATGACTGAACACCGACCGTTATATAAGGTGTATCTATTCATACACGAAATATTTTAAGTGGTACACCTTTAGGTGGTAAAGAAGCTATAGTAGCAAAACGAACGTTTTTACCTAAGCGTTATTGAATTTTCGTAATTATTATAATTTTAAAACTGCTAACCGCTAACTAAACTAAACTGCTACTGCTAAACTGCTTGAAACGTTTTGCATGAAACCTTTACTCCAAATTCTATGAATGGCCCGCCTGACGCTGCTAGGGTGGCGACCAAACGGCACGAGCAAGGCCGCGGTGTCTCGGGCCGTAAAAATAAGAAGGAGCCAGTATTTCTCATGTGCGTCAAATAATAATGTATAAATATTAAATTTTGAAAAGAAATACATTTAGAAAAATTTTTTTTTCGTTGCTGTAGCTTCTTTACCACCTACAGGTGTACCTCTTAAAATATTTCGTGTATGAATAGATACACCTTATATACAGGCCTAGTTTCTGAAATTGAATCAATTCTTTCATTTAAATTGTATTGTATTGCATTTTTTATGTTTTTGTTTTAGTAATAAAAAAAAAAACAATTTTTGTATTATTTCATATATAAAATTGTGTTTGTCGATCAATAAATTTTAATAGCCTACCTATTTTCAGTGATGCTGGATAAATGTTCCTACATTATTTGTGTAACGATTTTGTATGTATTAGGTCTATTTAACGTCACATTCATTAAAATAAAGATCATAAGTTCAAAACAAACCATACTGTGATGATTTATGAACCGATCAAGGCAAGTTATATGATAAAAAATTTCTTTCTAATAGAATTTTCCGCTTTCCTCAACAGAATTAATCGTGCACGTGGTTGAGCTTGCGTGGTATTAGATATTGTATGGATACCATTTAATGGAAGTATTTTATTATGATTGCGCGTTACACGTAATTTTTATTACTGTTAGTTCCGGTGAAATGTGGGCAAGAAAAAAGAAGGAACTGAACTTGGCATTGCCATGTTTTTTTATTAGAGTTTATTCCTTAGAAATCGATTTTCATATTGAAAATTGAAAATGGGGTGTGAAAATTTATGGAGATTAAAATAAAACTTTCTCCGTTATGTTACGTTATGCGTTGTGTTATGTTTAATAATCTATATATTTTATAATCGTTCGTCAGGAGTAAACTCCAGTCGTACGTCGGAGCTGACACAAACATTGTTATTATTATTTAACTACAAAAGAAAAAACAATTTTTATAGTCAGTGATATGATTATTCCAGTGATTGGTTAAATTACTGTAATCACTAACGAAAAATATTTCACAGCATTTAAAATATACTAAAATATAATCTCTCTTCATTTTATCAAAACGTTTGATTTAAGTTACCTTTCTCTAAATTACAAATAGAGTTTAAGTAGTCTATTTATTTTCATTCCAACCCGAAATTCCTTTAAATATTGAGTGACTGCTTCATTATAAGCATATATGTTGTAATGTCATGTATGTTGTCTGCCCACCCAATCGATTAAAGTGCGTACGCGCTGGTCAGCGGCGAGCTTTTGATAGTGATGTATCATTTATTTGTGATAAAACATCGATATATCGAATGAACTTTTTAGATGTAGGTGGTTGTGTATGTTTTTATTTTCATGTTAGTCTTATTCTAAAAATGAACGTGAAGTTTGTTTATAAGATTTGTTAATTGGATGAAGAATTTAATTGATAGATAACAATTATAAAATTGATGTTTGGATTGTTAGCAGTCATTGAAATGATTTAAAGATCGTTAAATATTTCAAAACTGACTCTCTATGATGGTTGTTATAAATTGGCATATTGAATAATATTGAACTTTTATGACTGCACAGTTATTTGATCAATTAACAACGCAATAAGGGTGTTATGAAGCTTTTCTATTCAAAACTTTATATTCAAGAGTAAAGTTAAAGTGTCTTCAGAGTTTTACTAAGTCGTCAATCCAGAAGCCAGATTCCAATCTTATCTCCATACCTTCAATTCATTTCCCACGTCACATTAGATGGTATGTCATCCGCTGATAGATAAAGTGCGTAACATTGATATCGATATTCACAGCGGTGGTCTTGTAAACATCGATACTCGGTATCACTAATTAGTAGCCGGTGAAAGTTACCGACCGACTGACCACAATCCGAATCCGATGTTTCGGCTGTGTCGATTCTAGATCGATTCTACTTTCGTTTTTGACTACTCTTACTTACCGCTCACCGCGAGTCGATTGTATGATTTATTTCGTACTTACGTTACATAGATGTAATTATACGTTTGGCTACAGATTCGTTGCGGTCAATCGTTAGCTGCGTCGGGTTTTCGTTTAATTAATTTTAGCTGATATTCATTAATAACTACGCCCAGCTGGGCGTTGTAATTAAACTGAGACTACAAAGGTGCGGTATTGGGCATCCTTGGGTTTCTTATCGATAAAACAGTAATGTCACAATCGAATCGATACATCTGTTCAAACACAATCAAACAATTACCGACACTTCATCATCACTAACAACATCAAATATTTTGTTCCAAAAATATTTGAATAAACAAATTACGACACAACTCGATGCAAATAGCAGATTTTATGAACATGATTGATCATATAACTGTTCATATAAATATGAAAAAAGATGTGATTAATCGGATATGAAAAACAGTCAATTAAAGAGTCGACGAAAATAACCAAAACGCCCGTCAAGTTGATTAGTTCGGTGAGAAGCGACTGGTTGTGGTCAGGCTTTGAAGACAGCGAATGAGAGAGCCCAAAAGATACTAATTTGTTTAATACTTCGATAATAAACTCTTTGATGTCATCTTCATTTTTAATGAGAGCTGTTTACTGTGCATCTTGAAATGTGTCCGCTTCCTACCGTTTCTATTTCTCTACTATCATTACGATGTTCGACTACGGAACAGATTTTTCTACATTTCATCTACTGATTTTGCCGTCAGTACTGCAGTTAGTATCAGTACAATATCTCTGTTTGTTTAACAAACAAGTGTTATCCAATAGAGTAAGAATATTACCACTAGTTAATTGGAGAACATAAACAATTTCGAGTCCAAATTATGAACAAAATACCAATAACCGAAACTGTCAAATCCCACAACACCATTTAACGTTCTTGTAAAACCGTTAAAACCGATTCAAATGCTGTTCACACTTCCATAAAACTGTCCCAGCTCGATATGTTTTTATCGTTCGCTTATTCTGAGGCCTAACAGTCTCGTCGCCGACCTCTGTTGGATGTGGGCCAGCGGGTCTTCTATGTGGGTTTATGATGCAGCCCCGCAGGTTCTCAGCCGCTGTGGATGCCTTCATTGTGTGGGGCAATTAACTCTAACTGTCAACATTTCCTAGGATTCCATGTGAACACTTCGTCAATAGGGATTGTTGTTTTTAATTATTATAATTGTTTCTCTTGTTGTTGTTGTCATAAGAAGTGTAAGTAGTTTGTCTAGTTGTTCAAGGGTATGCTTATGAGCTTTTGTGAGTTCTTTCGAGAGTTCTTTTTGCAACATTTTATTCAATTATTAGCTTTTCCAGCGATTTCGCTCACGTTTTGTACATATAAACCTTCCTCTTGAATCACTCTGTCTATTGACGAAAACTGCATTAAAATCCGTTGCGTACTTTAAAAATCTAAGTTCACAAACACGAAATGTGACTTTATGTCATACTATGTAAAGATGAGGTTTTATAAATGTAAAAAGAATTTGTGATACTGTGATGTTTTCATTAGACGATACGTACAACCGATATATCCTCATCACGGATTTGGGTCTGCGTTAATCAAATAAGTTGTAACTCACCTCGAAAGCTTTTACAAAGCTAGTTTTGTTGTTTGAAGAAGTAAGTAATAAAAGAGTTAGTAAAAAAGAGCTCGTGGCTTTGTAGTAACAGCCGCTCGTATCGATCGAAGGTTAAGCAACGCTTGCCGCGGACTGTCTGAGGATGGTTGGTGGTCTTTACATACCGACACCCCTCCTTGCCTCAGAAAGCACGTTAAGCCGTTGGTCCCGGCTCGCATTTGTGGATCTTCGACAGTCGCTACGGGTAGTCTAAAGCCCGATAGTCTGACAACTAGTCTTACCAAGGGGTATCGTATTACCCAGTAACTAGTTTGTGAAGGTCAAATAGGCAGTCGCTCTATGTAAAATACTGGTATTCAGCTACATCTGGTTAGACAGCAAGCCGACCTCAACATAGTTGTGAAAAAGCTAAGCAGATTGATTGAGAAATAAGTAATATCGGGTTAACAAGACAATACTGTTATTCGGTACCTAAATACGATTTCGATTCCTTTTGTCAACGACTAAACCTCAGCATTGCAAAACTCAAGAATAATACAAAGGAAAACAAGAATAGACTTTTACAAAAGTAAAATCTGTTGTGAAACTTGTGTGCCCAATAGTACTGGATTCTTAGTCACGTAGGTAAATATTGATAACTTTCCAGACAAATATTTAGTTTGCCGTAGCACACTTACTCAATATAACATCGCCAAGCTAATATGCCAATTAAAACACTCCAAGATAATTCTGGTTTTAGCGAAAGCAAAAGTACGAGTTCGAGTGTCGTTGACCGCAGAGATTTGACTGACGAAATTGTAACTGAAAACGTAACATACATCTGTCTTTGTCGCACGCTTGATTGACGTGTAAGTTTGTCTATTTTTAAATCGTGACACGTCTCTGACAGGTTGACACGAGATCCTCAAAATCCTAGAACTGTCAGCGTCGGTGAAAGTGTAAATAAAGAGTTTCGGTCGAGAGCGTTCTGTGTGTTAAAAACGTTTCAATTTGTTTACCTGATTTGTAGGGAAGTGCTACATTTTTGAGTAATTGGACGGACGTATTCTACATTCAAATGTATCTAACTAACGTGTGTCCGTTTATTAGTAACAAAATTTAACGTCCCGAAGCGTAACGCTTTCCTATCGTTCCGATGATGTACTGATTATAAGACTTTCACATTAGCTTCAGTTGCCTTCTTCAGATTATTGAACTATATGCCTCTGATACTATTTCCCATTTTGATTCTGATTTATAGTAATTATGGCAACTACGACATCAGTCATCCCAAGTTTGCAAACTTCCGTAACAGTGACTAAACTAGTTTATAATATCGCCATGTCATCTCAACTTCAACAGAAACTATCACGAACTAAGTTTTATGAGATAAGTGTCGAGACGCGAACATTATGCTAACAACCTTACTTCAGCAGAATTGACGTTGATCAGTTTTAAAGTTCTGTAGTTCCAAGACCTACATCATAACTTAAATGTCATATTTATCGAACTGTCGGTCATTACGTCTCAGTAACTGCATATCAAACAGTAGCCTTCACTAGGTGAATAGACGTACAGGGTGGCACAACATACAACCTGCTTATCCTGGATTCAGTATGTCTATGATTCTGATCTCCCTGCATTGTTTTTTTTAAGTAATCGTCGAAATATTTCTTCGCGGGTTAGAATCATGTGATGAATGCAAGGCTACAATTTGCTCGCTGATGTCTCTGTTACCCTGTATTTGAATCAGATGCTGTTAAACTAATAGTTGAACCTTGACTTGCTATAGACACTTTCGTTATTTGTAGGAGTGTTATCAACCTACAGAAGTAACAATAATCTTAGTGTTAACCAATCAAACGCTTAATCTTGCGCTCGATTCAGAGGTGTGAATCAACTTAGGCGATCCTATAACCCATGTTATTATACCAGGTAGGTCATAATCAGTAGCAGATATTAACGAGCTGTCATTCTTGAATTTTGAATTATTGTCCCTATAAATATATGCATGCCTATTTATATTTGTGAGAGCTTTCACCCCCTTAAAAGTGCCGAAGGGTCTATTGGCACAATGCTATCGGCGTTCCTTCCTTAACATGCTCATTATTTCTAGCAATTGCCTTTTGAATAATATTTCCAATCCTTTATCAATTATATATTTTACCTTTCTGTTATACCATATGTTTCTCTTCTTCAGCACATTCAGTTTTAAAAGCTTTCAATATTGTTACATACTTCAACAAAAGCTTTTAATCCGGACAAAACCTTTATTAATTTTCTCTGAACACGACCTCACCGAATCTCTTGATTAATCTTGAATAATAAATCACTTTGAAATTGTTCGTACCGCGATCTGTTGGTAGGTACCTCAGTTTACACTGTCGCGATTTACTTTCAGTTTCGTTGTGTGCCCCTGCGCAGGTCAATGCTCGGTAAGATCTAGTGCGCGATAGCTTCCTTACTCAATGATATTGTTTACTTTTAGTCTAGACTCGACAGTTGTGTTTTGATTCGTTTGAGGCCTTCGAATAGGTGGATCATGCATGTGCGTAGTTTTATGTGCGTATTGGAGATAGTGGCTTTCGAATGCTTTATGATTTTTATGCAAATATTTGGTATAGAGAAATGGGTAAAAGTTGGTGTGTACAGAATAATTTACTTTCTCGTTATGTTTGATTCTCTCCGTGGTGAATACTTTACTTGAAGCTTTTTAGTTAAATCTAAATTATGTTCTTTCTGTTAAGACTTCGGATCTAGTTAAATGGCATGTAGTGTTTGCGAGGCATCTTTTCAGTAGTATAGTGCTACATGTTGATGATGATAAGAAGGAAGTTGGGACAAAAAACCTCACAATTTTAATGGTAATGAAATAGATACAAAAATACTCATCACACGTGAAACAGATCATTATCAAAGACGACAAAACACCATTCAACTCATTCCCATAGTAATACAACCCGATCCCATAGTAACCGATACCAACAACACAGAGATATACAAAAATCTTTCACATAATAAATTCACCAAAGGGCTCAGGCTAATCGTGTCAAGTCCGCAGTGAAAGTAAGAGGTGGGCGCGTGAGATTCACAAGCGCGAGCGCACGGAGGAAATGATACCGGCTGGAGGTACTTAATGATGGCCACGTGGTTCGGTGGTCATGACTTTCAGAAAGGTGTTGTTTTGTAGAGATTTGAACTGTCCTACCACACTAAGTAGGTTTACGTAGGTAAAGAGCTGGTAGGAAGAAGAGAACGGAATATACAAAGGGAAATTTATGGGAAAAAATTAACCCTTGTGTTTCGTAAAATAATGTTTCTGTTGATCTTATTCGTGATATGTGTTACGATCTAGGAGACATTCTGTGTGAAGAAAATCCTGAGTTTTTTGGTTTGTACCTGAACCAGACTAAAAAGCCAATATCAGCAGGTTGGCGGGACCTGATTCGATGGTAGAAGGTTCGGTGGTCATGAGTTTCGGTGTAGTGTTGTTGTGATTTGTGAAATAGGTAGGTATATACTTGGCATTTGATCCATGCAAAGAGTATCAGGAAACGTAAAATAGCCCAACGTAAGACAAAGCAAGGCCCCTAAATGTACGCGGTTGCGTAAGAAAAGGTTCTACAAGTAGGTACAATTTGTTTGGTGTTTCTTGTGAAGCTTCACGACATTTCACGGTCTGAACCAAGAAAACCCTACGTTTACAAAAGACTACCAAAATACTACCTATATAGTATTTTTTTCTTAATTCTCAAGCATTTTCAATGAATCATGTTCTATAATCAAAATTTACAAGGGCAAAGTTACCCTTTAACCTTTTTAAACAATTTAGATTGGCGATGATGACAATCTGTTTTTGGCCCTGGGCGTGGTTTAAAGAGGACGGTCGAATGTAATCTGTTATGCTTTTTTAGACTTCATAGATTAAGTACATATTAAAATTACAATACGAGATACCTAACAACTTCATGCGAGTCGCCTAAAGAGAATATCTATACTTTTATATAATATTATAAAGCTGAAGAGTTTGTTTGTTTGTTTGTTTGATTGAACGCGCTAATCTCAGGAACTACTGGTTCGAATTGAAAAATTATTTTTGTGCTGAGTAGCCTATTTATCGAGGGAGGCTATAGGCTATATAACATCACGCTACAGCTAAGAGGAGCGGAGCAGTAATGAAAAATGTTGCAAAAACGGGGAAAATTTATTCCTTTTGAGAGTTTCCGTTGCGTGCGCTGCGTAAACGGTTAACGTAACGCAAAAATCATGTATACAAATTTCTGGAACTGTCGTTTCGCCCACTAATAAATTAACTTCATGCGAGTCGACTTCTCTTTTTGCTTACGTAAGAAGGATATCACTTAAAGACTAAGAGGATTAACAGCTTAGAACATGTCACGCTCAAGATATTTGTCACGCAATTTAAAACAGGTGACACACCAAGGTGGAGTCAATTTGTGAGAATTAAGAAAGTTGATTGCATCACCATATAAAAGTGTAACATCTGTTAATAGATAATTCTGGTCTGATATGATGATGATAGTTTTTATGATGTAAGTTATTAATGACCGCGTCTTTAAATAATGTTCGTGTGATTTAATAGGTTATTTAAAGATTTATGTTCAGACAGAGCTCCCAATTGATAGGTAATTAAATAAGAGCAGTGAAATGAACCGGTTATGAAATTTATTTGGCCAGACGTGTGTACAATGTACCTACGAAGATAACTGATCTAGAAGGAAAGTTAGAATTTGTATTTTATTTACGTCAATTTGTTGATAATTAATTTGTTAAATATTGCGTAACCTGTACATGGAACGATTGTCTATCTGACCACCACAACCGTTACTTGATAATACAATAACTCTTAACCTCTAAGTCCCTGAGATACCACATTTGGTATGTAAGCAATCGTTTTTTAATTGTGTCTGTAATTACGGTAATTGACGGGTTAAGACTGGTTTGTCAGACTTTTGGGCTTCTGACGACCCGTAACTCCTGCTTTATGTGCTTGTCGGGACACGGAAGGGACTTACACGTATGTTAAGATAGACACTCATTCACGGACCAAAAGCGGCAAGGCAACCTTATCAATCAAGCCACAAATGACGCAAACCTGCTAAAATCTTGGGTACACAATAGTACCTACACAACTTTCTACATTACCAATAGGTAAGTGAAACCTTTTCACTCATGTTCATTTAGCGACCCAATAAAAGTAAAATCGAACATTTTGTTTTCTCCGAGAACATAATACGGTATCATAAAGGAACATTAAAATTAAATTTTATCGCCACACCTTTTAAACTTGCGAGAATAACTCTTAACAACCGTGTAGCCATAAAAATAATGGATCGTTTTATTAATTGTTAATCTGCAAATAAACGGAGCCCGCCGCCGCAGTGAAATACGTTTCGCAATGATCAGCGAAGGTGCAATAAAGCACTGCCTTGGGCTCTCCGCACCCTGTAATTATACAATGGACGCACTGCGACCGCATACTTAACAAGCGAAAATGCACCGCAAAAAGTCTAAAGTGGCCTCTACAAAGAGTTCCGGTAGTGTGCTTTGGTACTTTCTCCCGGTGCTCCCACGGCCCACTTGCCCCGAAAAGCAACTTGTTCAGCGGGAACGCCCAAAATTCGGTGATTAAAGTGGTGCGGTGTGTCTGCGTCTTTACTTTCGCGAGCTCCCGCCAATTAAGCGGCGGTTACCGGCTGTGTTTTGTTTTTATTAAAGCGCTAAATGAGATGTTTGAGACTGGACTGCCTAGGCAGTTATTTTGCAACTTTATCGTTTAATCGCCAGCTGTTATTTATTATGCATCAATAAATAAACCCTTCATTCAGATCGTTTAAATTGAGTACCCACAAAATTAACTGCAAACACTAGAAGTACCTTATTGGTACCTACTCAATTCTGAGAAATGAAATCAATATCTTTCTCACACATCCAAAGGAAGTATTCACTTTTAACGCAATTCGGATTTCGGAAGCACAAACAATATTACATACGGAAAACAATAACCCTCTTGGATCTCAATTAAACATACCACGTTTCCGCAATAACATGCCTGAGATAGTTGGAGGGGACGAAACAAAACAAAATGGCATTCCCGTTCTGTAAGGAAAGACGGAAACACAAACTTTCCCTTTTTAGTGAAGCAAAAGGGAATTAAGTAGGTAAATTCCTTTTGCGATTCGATCGAAGGCTTGCCGGCAACTTGATCCGTTCACCCTTGAACCACAATTTCTAATGGAGGGAGATGGAGATGGTTCTTTATTTAAAATGTGTAAGTACATGTTTGAGTTTCGAACGTTGGCAATCGAAAGTGGATAGATCGAGGCTGTGATAAGGATCCACTTCACTTTGATTTACGAACGCAGTGAAATAAACATCATTACTAATGCGAATGTTTGGAGTTAGAAATTATTGATAGGATTTTGGTATAATGTGCGTGATCGCAATTTTTATGCTAAGCTTGTTGCGTCTTTGATAGTACTAGCTTTTGTCCGCGACTTCGCCCATGTAAATGTCGGTTATTAAAAAGTTGCCTAAGTCCTTTCTTGGGATTCAAACTTACCCTGTACCAAATTTCATCAAAATCGATTCAGTGGTTTACCACTGTTCACCATTTACATAGAGCGACTGCCTATCGAACGTTCACAACCCAGTTACTGCGTAATAAGATACCTCTTGGTTTGTTCCAGTGTCGGGAGGCTCCGTGTGACAACTTAGATCCGCAAAGTAATTACGCTACTTAGCCTATATAAGGATTTAAGTTATTTTAGTAATACATTGTAAGCCGTATTCTCTCCTTGTTAGGTTTATGAAATAAATTATAATCTATATATTAATACGTGAAGCGAAAACTTTGGATCCCTTTTTACGGAAATTGGGCGCACGGAGGACTATGAAATTTCGCACACTTATAGTTTATACAAAGAAGAAGTGACGAATGCTAATATTTTTTTTTAATTATGCGTAAAAATACAATATTTTCAATAAATAACACGTCACACACACTACTATTCATTACCGTGTATTTAATACACACATGCATATATATTCTTTTGTTTATGGTTCAAATCTGTGGTCCAATCGAGAGAACATCTGTCTTTAATATTTTGTGTCTATAGTCTTACTGAATGTCAAGTATAACCATAGGTAATAAATTAATTTTATAGATATTAAATATAACCTATTTTATTTTTAAAATCTATGATCAAATCGATAATATTTGTCTTTAATATTATTTGTATTAGCGACGCGACGATAGGAATTTAGTTTAGATTTATAAGAAATATTTTTTGTGGTTTTATGGGGAGTGTCAAGTATGGCATTAGTAAGTTTCCCATACAAAACTTAGTGTCGTGTGAAAACTGTAGAGGTTGTTTGCCTCACGATTGTACAGGCTGGTCATAAATTGTACAGGCTGGTTATAATTATGACATTTTGAACTGTCCTAATTAATTAAAAATAATAGGGAAAATTCTATAAAAACAGAGCTTTCTGTGATAATTCATTCCATATCCAGCAGTTAAGAAATATTAAGAAAATAAAGAAGAGAGTCCTGAAGAAGTATTCTTTACTCATTACACCTACGTCCTGGTCCTGGCCATCACCATCACGCCAGCGAACCCTCTCCACAGTAGTACAGCGTCAACAATCTGTCTATAGTGTTACTGAATGTCAAATATAACCATATTATTTTTTATATTTTAATGTATTTCTATTCAAATGAAGTACGGTCGAATTTCGACCAATGGGCGATCGCTAGTTTCCATTAATCTATAAAGCTAAGATTTTTTTCCATTCCAAAACAGGCACTTTACTTTGTACATTTAATTTTATCAACACCGCTCTCAGAACGAAGGGAAACATTGTGAGGAAACCGGCATGTCCTTGAACAAAACATTCGAAGATATGTAACATCGGTCCACTCTTTCTCACAGAGAGAAAGGAACCCTATGTCAAAGGAGTAGAAACATTTTGGCTGATTATATATTGTGTGTATTCTTCCATTTGATTTATAACTGGACAACATAAAAGGTCTAATAAAAACAAAAGTTTAAATGTGTGAAATCATAACTTAATGTGTTCACCCCTAACTCTAATTAAACTCACCATGACGAAGCGAACCTCACTTTCTCATTCCACCACATATATTCATATATACTGTAGTTAAGAATAAACTTTACTATTATCTATATAATAATGAAAGTTATTCACGTTCAGTCATACGCCAGAGAGAAAACTTGTAAAGATATCAAAATAAAAGAAATTCTAAAACAAAGTAGACATATACACGATTATTTTCTGAAGAAAGTAGCGTATTGTATATAAAATTGTTGTTTATCTAGAGTTTGAATGTAATTCTCTAATGCACGGTAGATATCAGTGTTTTATTGAGAATCTGGAAAATGTGACAATTTCTAGTTATAATAAAATATATATGAGGGACGGAAGTTAAACCATCAAACTAATAAATAGCACATAATATTGACATATTATATCTCTTATTTAAAAATTCATTAAATAACATCACGCCTGTATTCTTGAAAGGGGTAAAGTAGTAGAGTCATAATCATAATCAGCCTTTACTGTTCCCACTGCTGGGACACAGGCCTCCTGTTGGTGAGAGGATGTGGGCCGTAATCTACCACGCGGGCCCAATACGTTTTGGTAGATGGCACATGTCTTCAACTTTTGGTTCAAGGACATACCGGTTTCCTAACGAAGTTTTCCTTCACCATTTTGAGAGTAGGGGTGATAAAATTATTTACACAAAGTAAAGCGCCAGCCAGGGTTCGAACCCGCAACTTCCAACTCGTAATTCGGGGCCCACCCTCTCTGACACCACTGCGCCACCAGCTCTAGGGCGTAGAGTGGGCTAGGGTTAATACCGGAATGAGTACCATATATGATCGTGGACCATACATTTCGACCACGTATCAATAAACCAGCTTCTGCCCGCGACTTCGTCCGCGTCAAATTTTTGCTCCCCTGACCCTTCTCATCGAATTGCCTGCCAGTTTTCGTCCATTTTTGCTGCTCCGCTCCTTTTAATCGTAGCGGAATGTTATATAGCCTTCCTGAATAAATAGGCTACAAAACTCAGAAATATTTTTTTCAATTCGGACCAGTCGTTCCTGAGATTACCGCTTTCAACCAAACAAACAAACTCGTCAGTTTTATAATATTATAGTATACGAGTATAGTATAGATTACCTGGTTTGTTTTTGCTAACCGAAGAACAATGTCTTCGCTACAGGATCTAGAATCGTGTGCTGAATCCACATTTACAGCTTGCGTGTCGATTTTCCTTCCCCCTGTATACTTTGTTCATATTTTAGCAACATTTTGTCAGTTACGGCAATATCCCATCAAGTACCAAGGTCTTTTTAACCATTGGTCTGTCCAATTAATTAATGTAAGTAATTAACTAAAATTGCCCATTCCATTAAACCATAATAGCTCCCTTTCCGAGTTCATTATTGGAAAATAATTCACTTATTTCGGTCTTTTGAATCTTAAATGTTTTTCCTTCTTCTTTTAAAGTACCCTTAAAAAGTCCGTAACATGTTTTCCCGGAATTCCAAATTACTGTTGAAACTTTTTCGATTTGCTTATTAAAATGAGGCCAGGATCTATAGGCTTTTTTCTGAGTGTTATTTCAGCGACTGTCAAGACGAAAGTAGGCTTGACCCAGAAAGAGGCTTTATGTATATGTAGATCCCTATGGCAATCCATCATCATAATTATTTCAGCCGAAAAACGTCCACTGCTAGACAAACGCCTCCCTCAAAGGGAGGGGGTTTGCCGTAATCGCCACGCTTGGCAGGTGAGTTGGCGATCGCAGTATGATGATAAAATGCATAAAGAACGCTGCTAGCCATTCTCTATTAAGTCTCGAAGTCGCGTTTTAGTAGTACACCCATGGGAAGAAATGGGATGGTGCTATTCTTTACGTCCGGCACTACACGGGATAATACAGCAGGGTAACAAACTGGCAGTAGGAATGCATGGCTTTCATCTGACAGCAGCCAAATTTATAAAACACGTGAAACAGTGGATTTATCAATAATTCCTTCAAAATTATTTAGATTTTGATTGATAAAATGTTACACAGTTAGGGTGCAGGGCAGTAATGGCATGAGCAGCAATTCTTATAGAATTTGTACTCACATGAAAGTCGGTGGTTCGTTCAAAACTTTGTATAGTTCCATTGATCAATTATTGATAAAATTACACATTACGTGAATGTTAAAAACGTACTAAATGATCGTAAGTATGTAGGTACCGTTCACAAAGAAATACTGTCGTGGAAACAAAATCACAATACGGCACCAGATTCCGTCCTACATCGTTGGAAACTGTACCGAACTGCTGGCAAAGTGGGTCCATTATGGGAGCCTAGTGATGACAGTGTACACACGTCGGCATCTCAGAAGGTACCAGTGTAAGCTGACCTATCATTGTATAGCTTTTTCGTGATATGAGAGTTCATCTTATACTGGATTTGGATGATGAGTCGTTGCAATGAATGAAAATTTTATGAGATAATTATACGATTGTTCACTGTGCACTTTGCCGTACATATTCTTACTCCTATATTGTTATAAATAATGAGTCATTTTAAAGGTTTAATTATTCTTAATCTGTTGGTAGTAGTTAGGTACCTAACAATGGCGGTTTCGTTGTGGATTTCATTTCCGTATGTGTACCTACATTGTTTCAATATGTGTGGAATTTCTCTGTGTCTCACGTATGTATTTTACGTGGTATTTTGCATAAACCCTCCGTCGCGGTGTGTGAAAAATATTCAGCTGGCTTTGGTATATTATGACTCAGAAATACAGGAAAATCTCAAGGAAATAGAAGTTTTCTTTCTAGGTTTATACATGAATTATAATATTACGCGTTTCTTTTTTTAATACATTTATGAAATGTAACTCTGTCAAGTTTTTGTTGGTGTTTGTTTTAAATATTTTTCAGTCTGCGACTGAGTTGGTCATTGTCGAATTATGTCCTAGGTTAAAAATCTAGGTAGACATGAGAAGCCTTAAATAATATAACAATGCACTTTCCCGAGTGAAGTACTAATGGACATAAAGCTTTGGGTAAGCAAGATATTTTGAAAAATGTGCACTATATTTACCTAAATAAATTGAAAATTGTATGCAAATTAACAGACATTAAGCACTTAGATACTTTACTTTCCATTGTAGTTTTCATTTATGAGCTACTCGATTTTGCGAATGGTGTTGACCGCGTGGAAATCGGCAATAATCAAAATATCTTATGTGTTTCATACAAATCCGTTTGGCTATTTTTGCGTGATTAAGTAACAAACATCCAAACATTTATATAGTAGGATTTAGTAGAATAAGATTACTATGAAAATTATGGTTCAAAATTTAATAGTAACCTACTAATTTGGAAGATGACAACAGCAAAAAAATGTGTATTAAAAAGCACTTACAAAACAAAATCGCACTCATTTTCCCACCCTTTTCCGAGAAAATAAGTTTCCTTATCTTACCTATTCTAAGTGGACTTTAAGAATGATTTAATATTTCCTATGTACGACAACCCTTATCAGCCATATTTGGTCCACATTGGGGTTAACCATACAAAACAATAGTTTTACTAAGCTTTGCCACCAATTTCTACAATTCCCACGGTGTTTAAGCATTGTTTCAAGTGAAACTATCCAGTAATGTTTCGAATGTATTTGTTTACAGATGCGGCTTCGACGGGGCTTGGTTATAGGCGTCCTGCTCATATTACATATGGTAAGGTTCCATTGTTTTCTTATACATTAATGTTCGGTATTGTTCCCACTCTAGCCTCCTTTCTAAGAGAGGTGATCATCAATTTTTGGGTCAAAGACACGCAGGTTTCCTCAAAAAGATTTTCTTCGCCATTTTTAAAGTAGTGGTGAAGAACTTCGTTTCCTTTTATTTTTGTGAGAAAATTCGACTCAGATGCATAAAACGAACCATTTTATTTGCTTAGCTTTTCCTCAAATATATTGGGATTGGCTTTCAGTCGAACCAGATGCAACTGACACCCGTATTTTACATGGATATAGTGCCTATCTGAAATCCACAGCCAATTTACTGGATAATACGATACCCTGGTAAAAAAGACTGAAACGAGAGACGGAAAGACTGGTTGCCAGTCTTTCGGAATTCAGACTACCCGCAACGACTGTCAAAAATCCATGAATGAGAGCCGGGACCAACGGTTTAACGTGCTTTGCAAGAAAGGGTCTCGATATGTGAAAATAGGTATTGATCGAAGGCTACAATAAACCTGCATTTTCTTGAGTGCTAAGTCATAACATAAATGGCGCTTCTGGAGCCATATTTGGTTCGAAATAAACAATACCTATTGGTTAGACATTAAACACAATCCTCATGACGTACCAATAAAAATGAAACCTATACCAATATCACAAATAATCTGATCACGTACTGTTTACCAAATTAATTCAGCCAATAGAAAGGTAGAAAGGCGTATTGATCAATAAATAGTTATGAATAACATGGGACCGTCTATTTGTTCATGCTAATTTCTTATTGTTTGGGCGGGACGATACCTCCCACTATCAAATATAGACACTTTAGGTACCTTATATTTATTTCCTCTACTATTCAAGACAAGTTGACTGACCTGTTAGTCTAGTAGTTAGTGACCCTGACTGCAAAGACTGAGGTCGTAGGTTCGATTCCCACCCAGGACAAATCTTTGTGTGATGAGCACAATCATTTGTTCTGTGTCTGGGTGTAATTTATCTATAATATGTAGATATGTATTTAGAAATATATAAGTATATTTATCAGTTGTCTGGTTACCATAGTACAGGTTCTGCCTAGTTTGGGGTCAGATAACAGTGTGTTGGTTGTCCTGAGATATTTATTTATTAGTTTTAGAATCATCCATCATCTGTCTAGCCTTTTCCCAATTATTTTGGGGTCAGCTTTCAGTCTAACCGAATGCAGCTGAACACCAATAATTAAATGAAGCGGCCGCCTATCTTACCTCCACAATCCAGTTCAGTTTCTAGGTAATACAATACTCTTGATAAAACTGGTTATCTGACTTGCGGGCTTTTGACTACCCGTAACCCTTATGACAGTCAAAAATTTACAATTGACAGCCGGGACCAACTGCTCTCGATAACAAGTTATACAATTCCTAGTCATTATTCTTTTTCTTTGTGTTATGTGAGGAATGATATGTGAATGATAGATTGACGGTTGGCCGGGAGTATGGAAGAAGAAAACGTGTTAAAAGATTTATGTATCTACCCCAAGTAACTTAGGTTTAAAGAAACTTTATTCTCAATAAAAACATAACATGTCGCTTACTTGAGAACAATAACTATTACTTAAATTAATACTAATATTAGGTTCGACTACATCCGTCACAAACGAATTAAAAACTACACGAAACCCGACCCACCCAACGCATTCATTTTTCAAGTATCTAATGTCTGGATTTGCCTATGACAAAGAGAATATGATGAATTGATGACAATAAAACATATTCTATCTATACTTATTTTGTTGGTATTTCTCCTCTATGATAGTTGACCATCTATCTACATTTTTCTATGATTACAACTTTAAATTACGGTAATCATTTACAAATAATCGTAAATACAATTTTCCGGAGTGCTTACACTGGTATTCTATAACTCCTTTATCTTGACGAAATTTTATTCACAATTTACGGTGTTTTATTAACATTTTTCTGGCAAAGAAAAAAGTTGTAAAGAGTATATCTTTCCACGGTATTTATTCCTATCTTACTGTTAAAGAAAAAGTTGTAAAAAAACATATCTTTTGAAAATAAAATTTTCCTTGAATAGGGATGTCGCTACCACAACTCAATTTATCGATAAAAATGTAAACGTTATCGGATCGAGCGGACTCCATGCCGCGGCAGAGCGGTGCACAAATTGAATATATCTAGAGCATTGCGGTTTTGTACATTGTATACCTATGTGTATATCATAGTGCTGCCGGATTTCAGTTAAATCAGATCTGTTGATTAATTCTGCTGACCCAATTCGCAGGACAAAGTTATACTATTTAATGATGGACGATGCGCAAACAAATACAGTGTTGTATATGCGTAACTGGATTGAAAATGTTACTATTCTTGCTGTCACGAGTAAGTTCGATAAATATACTGTTTATAACCGAGAGTTATGGTTTTACGAAATTTGCCAATTAGCATCAATTTTTGCATCGCAATCAAAATGACTAATTTGGAAATTAAATTCAGACAATATGTTTATTTTTTTATTTTATCGACATTAAAAAGGTTCTATTAGAAGATCTTAATTACAATAGACTTTAAAAATAACCAAATTTCTTTCATTTTACAGCTTTTTTTTCTTAGCTTCATTTCATCGATTGAAAAGTTGCATGCAAAAAGCAATAACTTTTCGAAGCCTGATTAGAACAAAGCATTGCTCGCATACTCTACTGCACGGAATGTTATAAGCAGAACTCATTGCCATTAAGGCTAGTCCTTAGCCTACTAATGCTAATTAGTCCGGTCGAGTAGGACAGTAAGCTCACGTTCCCACATTCGTACAGATATCGCAAAGAGATTTTTTCACGCGCCGTATCTTCAACTCACTCTCTAGCGCCAAGAGTTCAAAATTAAACAGTGTATTTTTAATATGTATACTAAAGTTCATGTAGGACATGAGACATCATCTGACTTTGCAATTTTACCCTAGATAAATGTTGTCCTTTATACTTTATTCTTAAAGTTAAAATAAAGTAGCTAACTCAGATCATTATTTGTCAAAAGTTAACATTAATTCTAGTCTACATATTAGGTATCTATACAGTGTTATCGAAAAAACAAATAAACCAAAAACAGTTAGAAAAACATTATGTAAATCTGCACATTTGTGACTTCAGTCCGTAATGTCCGACATAATAAAGACGAACATACATTTTACGATTTATAGAGGGTCTAAGAGGGTCTATCTTGTCCCTTGTAATCTTTCTCAATACAGAGAGCATTATTACCCTGCTTACTATCAAAATCTTTTCCATTGTAACCGCTATCCGTCTTCACCGGTCGATTTCGAATTGTATACAAGTTCATATATAGATGATTAAACGTAAATTAACAGACCATGTAAGATTGATGTGATTAAGATTTCATCGGACCGTACCGGATCGGTACGCTTTTGAAAACGAGGAAAATTGTATGTATCCGTTACTTTATGTTGATATATCATATTTCGTTACTAAACGGTGTTTGTTGGAAAACATTTGGCAGTTCTTTTACCAAAAAGCCGTTCAAGTTAGGCAGATTAATTATTTGATTTAGTCAAGTGATTTAATAGTTATTCACCATCAGTTACTTCATTAATTCGATTTTACGGAGACCTCGAGGAAGTCACATTGAACACAATTTTGTCTTAGGTACATTAGCAGATTGTCAAAACATATTATAAGTCTGTTAAAGAGAGCACGGCCACACGCGTGATTTGTAAAGTAAAATAAATTAAATATGTAATTAGGCAAGCAGTGAAATAAACAAAAGCTTAAGCAACTAAAACTGTGGGCATTAAGGTATATTTTTCAAACTCTAGTACTAATCGCAGCATAGTAATAAGAACAATAAAGTAGTCTATATACTGACACGTGTAAAAATCATCTTCACTATCCCGCCCCTATCTACAAAAACATCCAAAACCACGTAGAATTCAAAATAAAGTTAATTTTGAATTACATTATTCACCATTAACAAGAGATTGACAAAACGTTTCATGAGTCCGCTAACGAGCGTATCGCTGCTCGCGTGATTTGAATAATTCAATATATACATATGTTTCTAATTAATCAGATTCCAAACAGTAAAATATACAAAATGCGATGGCCAAACACAAAATGCAAAGAATTAAAATTAGGACCAATCACAGCATAAGCATAAGAATCAATAAACTAGGCTATTTAGACACATGTAAAGAATATTAGATAGTAAATAGTAGAGAGCAAGTTTAATCTACTGTCTTTAGCAACATAAACAAAATGGCTTCTAATATCTAACATAACCATAATATACGAACACACTTTATTTTATATCCAAACCACAGACTAGAGAAAAGAGAGAGACTTTTGTAGACTCAGCATTTCTTTTATTTATTTTGTTCGGGAAACTTATAGATAACTTATACAGTGTACTTAAAAATATGAAACTGAAGGCTATTTACAAGTTTTTACTAATGAAAAATGTATTTGATATTCAAATAACAGACCATAGAAAAGAGAGAGACTGTTACTGACCAAGCCTTTCTTTCTTTCTTTCTGAAATAAAACTCGGTGCACGCTCAACAAAACAACTAATTACCACAAATATATTAATTCGAATAGTAAACCGTATCGTGGAAGTAGAGCGCTCACAAGAAAGTATGCATCACGCTTTTCTGGGTTTGTGGTAAGCAGTACAATAGATGAAATGCTTAAAAGGCGCACTTGTGAAAATAACCCTTCTTCGCAGTCGGGCAAAACAAAAGTAATTATGGTACTTTCAACCTAAAAAGAACATAATCCTAATTTAATTTTAATATTCTAAATTCTAAGAGCAGCGATGGTCTAGCGGTTACGAGTTGTTGGTCGTGAGTTCGAACCTAGACAGGCGCTTAACTTTGTGTAAATAATTTCATCACTACTGCTCTGAAAAGCGTGAAGGAACACATCGTGAGGAAACCAGCATATCCTAGAACCAAAATTTCGAAGATATGTGACATCTAACAACCTGCACTGGGTCCGTGTGGTACATTGTAGCCCACTCTTTCTTGAAGAGAGGTCTGTTTCCTAGCAGTGAGAACATTATAAAGTGATTATGCATTATGCAACATCTAAGGTCCTTAATACGTCATATCATCAACAAAATAAACTGTTTCGTTTAATTTCAGTTGATTTGAGTTCTTAATGTATACTCATAAGATTTTTAAGCATAAAATATGATAAAATGACTGGTGGAAAAAACTTTTCCAATATCAGCGTGTTCTCTTAGGAAACTGTTGCAAGACTGAAACATGGAATCCATCCTGATTCTAAAATCAAAACCTAAAGGAAGATAAATCTTATATTAAGGTTGTCTCAATTCAAAATCGGGTTTAAATTATGTAAGTACTTTAGATAAGGGAAGCTCATTTTAAAATTAAATTCATAAGATGTGACTTTCCTATGAATAAGTGGTGCCCGTAATAAACCAACAGATTAGTTCAGACCAGTAACTTACCAACCATTACAACGTTTACGACTCGCGGTATAAAATCACCTCTTTTTTTCTTAATTTAATTCCCAGATCAAAGGAAAGTTAATGAATTTAATCGATTACGTTTATGGAACATCACTAGCGACCGCCAAGAAACCACAGTATCGACTGTTTACATTGCGGATTTTCACAAAAATTGCTATAATTTATGTGCGTCGTTTAGTTAACTGCGTACGATTTTCTAGTCATTGGTCGTTTGAGTGATGAGTATGTATGGTAAAAGCATTAGGTTTTTAAATACGAAAGGATTCTAATATGTTTTAACTTGTGGCAGTTTTCAATATTCACGTTCAAACAGTTAGGAATACTCTGTAGCTAAGTTTAAGTTTTCTATCATACAAATAACTCATGGGTTTCTTCTCGTAGATTTGATAAAAAATAAAATAAAATATACGAGTAGCATTATCTTTCTTTTCCCATGAACATTGATACCGGTTCCGGTCTCTCAAATATAGTCTAACTTATATATCTACTAAAACTCATTTTCAGTTCATATGTAAAAAAATCCACAGAAGCAAGTAGTCTGCAGTTCCTCAACAAAAATCGCAAATATTCCAAACATTGTTAACTTTAAAAGCCTTCAATATTAAAATCGGTAGAGCACACGTATGATGTCGGAAAACAGTCCGAGATAGAATCTAATACGGTCACCGGGTAGATCCCCCAAATATGGGCACACCGACCCACTGCGCTGACGGACGTAGCCAGTTCCGTCTATGTCCACTATTTACCTGTTTACCCTAAGAAGGGAAAGTAAGAAGGCTACTGAACCTGATCACAAAACATACATTGTAAGAAATGTTACCGTTTAGTGGTAATGTAGCTTGAATGGACGTTTAATCTTAACCTTTAAACGAGCAATTCTTGATGTATATATATAATATGAATCACGGAAACGGCTCCAACGATTTCCTTGAAATTTACTATACAGGGGATTTCGGGGGTGCTAAATCGATCTAGCTAGGATTCATTTTTATTTAAATGTTGTTTTATTTGTGTTTTCAATTACCAACATTATCAATAATCAACTTGAACATAAACTTATTATTTTAAACACAATTTGCCAAAAAATACCGAGCAAAGCTCGGTCAACCAGATATTGCCCTTAATAGACGCAAAACTTTAAATTGCGTTCGAAATTCGACACGTCGATTTTGTATGGCGTTTTCATACTTAGTCAGTTTCGATTCGCGAAGTCTACACTTTAAAACTTTATTACTTAATTAAAATTAAACTTTGAAATATCTAGCAATAGTTTAAAAGGTCAACAAACTCACCTAGATAGAAACCAGTCAATACACATTCAGAATCGGTTACCCATAATTACAAAGTAAAATGAGAAATTATGAACCGGCCCTTGAAACAAGAAGTTCTGGTCGTCATTTTAAAGATACACCACCGTAATGAAATGCACACTAGTCATGACGGTTTATGACAATAGACAGGTGTCGTGGAAAGAGTAAAAGCTGGCTTTCCCAGTCGGTCGTTGTGCGACCTACAGCGACGACACACATCGGACTTGAAATCCTGCTCAGTTTTGTTGCAGACGACAATTGGTTGTTTCACCCTGTTAGTCACATGTTTGTTACGAGTTTGTCATCGTCGGAAATGGTATGGGAAATGTTGTTTCGGGTATCGTTAAAAATGTTTTCCTAAAGTTTTTTTTAGAATAACTTAAACTGGAAACAAACAATGGAAATTGATATGGTTTTCATAAATAAATGCGTTACATTTACATGAAAAAACCATTATCAGATAGCATAAAATCAGAACATACGTACTGATTTAAGAGTTCAAAATTAATGTTAAAGTACAACAGGAAATGTATTGTTCTTTTATAAAGTATGTATTATAAATAGTAAATCCTACAAAACGCGTTACCCAGCAAATCAGATCAGATTTAGAGCATCATGTCTAAGTCACCGGAGACGCTATACACTATGTTCAGCAATTGAATGAAAGTAAAATTAGTCCGCTGAGATCAATGACCGGACTGACACACTGACTCGCCGCACCTAAGTCAGGCCTGAATCACAATGCCTTATATGATGCGGGATCTGCACTCTTAGTAGCCAATGGAATTCTTGTAGATTTTTTTCGTTTGTTTATCTATATCGAATATTTCTCATACATAGCCCTATGAGAGATATTCTAAATATCAGTAATACAACAAATAATGTTTTAGATTAAGATTTCAGATCGGCTTAGAAACGTAGTGTAGTATCACGATTTATTTGTCTATTTAGTATTTAAATTAGATTAGATTAGATTCATTTATTTGTCTGAAATATGGTATTTTACAGATTTTATTACACACTCAATAGTTCTTAATATTCCGCCAACTAAATTCGGCATGCAAATTTTTAGTGCAACTTTACACATGTCGCTTAGATCAGTGAGCCTTTAAACCTTTATAGATATATTATGCGTAACCGGATGTTAGTCGTTTGCAAACATTAAATATAACTCAAAACACAATACAGACTCCGATGAAACTTCTCAAAGACGCCAACAGTACCCATAAAGATGAATAATAGATATTCTATCATGAGTAATGACGAGATTCAGATAAACCAATAAAAATACAATTCCCTATCATTAACTACACGATAGCAAGATTACCACATACGTACCTAATCTATAACCCAATAAAAAAATCTTCCAACAACTTTCTCCTTATATTACATAACGCGTATCAATCTTTTATAGAAGTATTCGTGTTATCCCATTGAGAAATAATTACTGGAATCACTTGGAGGCATAAACCCTCGAATAAATCTTTATCGAAAAACGTATCTAGAGACCAATACTTTCTAATTTCATAGCCAGAGGCCAAACAAATGAGAGTTGTAAAACTGTTGACGATCCAGCCAATAAAATGGTTGCCGTAGACGCGACACCCACTTTATATGATATTAATAACATAGCTATCGATATTGAGGACAGCTGTTGTGATGAGAAATGTAATTTCTTCATTTAGATATTCGTCGAAAGCGTTCGCCATACTTTAAAAGTCAAAGTCAAAGCATTTATTTCAAATAGTCACAGAAAAGCACTTCTGATCGTCAACATTTAAATTAAAATAGAATTGATTCTAGACGCCCCTTTCAAAAGGTAGATTCGATTGGGAGGAATGGGCAAAAACCCCACTTTAATGGTACACCGAGACTTAAAACAAAGATAGAACTGACAGGCTCGCATTGTGAAATAAACAATCATATGTTACAAACATTTCCAAATCAATCAGTCCGCCTAGCCTTTTCCTAACTATGTTGGGATCAGCCTCCAGTCTAACCGGATGCAGCTAAATACCAGTATTTTACATGGAGCGACAGCCTATCTGCCCTCCACAACCCAGTTTCTAAGTAACATACACCTCGATAAAACTGGTTGTCGAATTTTCGGGCTACTTACGACCCGTAACGACTGTCAAAGATATACAAATGACAGCTGGGACCAAGGTCTTAACGTGCTTTCCGAGGCACAGAAGAGTCTTGGCATAACTTCCAAATGTGTGGCACAAATATAAATTCTATTGAGTAAAGGAGGTATTTATATCATACAAGAATTCGCGCCGCTCGTTCTTTCACCGTCTACATGATTTTCGCATTAAAAATGGCTAAAATATACAACCTAGAGACCCAAAAAGCTAAAAGCCGCACCTAAATAAAATAGCGAAATAAAAAATCACAATTAAAACGAGAAATTCCGTGCAGCCGGTTTGCCTAATTTCCGAAACCTGTTAGTATGGAAAATATTTGAAAACCGGAGCGACCTGATGATTTAAAAACGGGAACCGAATTATAGTGCAACTTTCACATATTACTTGTGGACCTAGGAAGTTGTATCACTAAAGTTCTGATACTATAAGCCGATACAAGTTTATGAGTAATTGGTGTTCGAACATGTAATTAAGGAAGTTGGTTATTACTAGGCAAAGTGGCAGATTTATTAATGTTAGTGAAAGTAATGAAAGGGATTCCGATCGCCTAATCTCTCCTCACTCACTCTCACTAAACCGTCACTCTGAAAAAGGTCTGGAGGAACAGAGATCTAACAAAAGCCACCAAGGTCCGGCTTGTTCAAACACTGGTTTTCCCTATTTTCCTATACGCTGCTGAAACGTGGACGGTTCGCGACATTAAGAAGAAAAAGATAGACGCTCTGGAAATGTGGTGCTGGAGGAAAATGCTTGGGGTATCGTGGAACGAGTTTCGTACCAACGCCTCGATACGCCAAGAGCTCAAAATCAAAAAGCGTCTATCTGATCTGGTTCAAACGCGCATCCTAAAATACTTCGGACACGTCTCGAGGCGTGACGGTGAATCGCTAGAACGCCTTGTCGTACAGGGTAGAGTGGAGGGCACTAGACCACGTGGACGGTCACCCATGAGATGGACTGACCAAATAAAATCCGCAGTGGGCGATCCATTATATAAGTGCACCCGCAATTCTATAAATCGGATTGGATGGCGAGAAATCGTGAGGCGAATCACATCAGCCCCTAATCAAGAAATTTCATGAGGACCACGACCGCTCTGACAAGAGTGTTACGAAGAAGAAGAAGAAGAAGAATCTCTCCTTTAATCCTTGTCCGCTTCAAATAAATTGCCATTTACATTTTGATGAGATGTAATAAATCCCGTTGGACATATTTATGGAGAAACCCAGAGATGACCGGAATCCATTCAGTAGTTTGTCAAGAATTTTTTATTTTAATGATCGGTCAATTTATGTCCATTCTGTCCAGAAAATGCCCAATCATCTGCATTTCTTTGTTCATGACCCCGAACAACTGCTTAATTTGTCGCATAACCTTTGATGTGTCGTAAAACGGTCAGTGTGTCGTGTTAAATAACATTTTAAAATAATGTCTACTTTGTATAGTGAAAGCTGGGCGCGGACGAGAAAAAAACAAGAAATTTTCCGTGTCCGTATAAGTTATGGGATTTAAGAAGCCCATTTACTTGTGGTTAATATGTCTACTACTTTTGTTACGGTTTTCTTTATTGGGGTCAAAATGAAAAGTGATAATCCAAAAAGTGTTAACTTCAAATTACACACACCTTCTGCATCACGTAATGGTGTAGTAGATAACGTAAAGAAAGTGTAATTAAGATCAAAGAAAATTGCCGAAAACGCAATATCATAAACAAAAAACTACTCACCACGAACGTCACTTGTTCAAAATAATAAACGAGCAAGATATAAATAAAGATACAAAAGATATGAATCTTCGTTCAAGATAATTAATGGACTTTGTTAATAATTTTCAGAGCGGCACTCTCAGTGACCAATCATCGAATGAAAGCGGAGGCGGTGGCGGAGGTGCAGGCCCGGATACTAGCAATGCGGCTGAACCGTCGGGAGATCAGCTAGCGATGGAGTCTTCAGAACGAGACACCCCGAGCCACGCATACAACGGACCTCCGCCGCCCGCACCGCCGCCTCACAACCGAAGACAGAACCCACCGCATCATCAGGCACATCACCCGTTAGGTAAGGCGTAACCACTACGTTGCCTCTATGTATTATTTAGTGATTGAAAGCCATCATTTTTTTTTTTCAAACATGAAATTGTAATGTTTTTTTACATCATAGAGAAGCTTGATGAATTCAAGCGTTCGCCTGCATTGAATTATACAATGTAGATAAGTAATAAGATCGTTTGTCACGTTTCAGGCATGCCGAGAATCCCGAACCACCATCAAATCCATTCGAAGCCCTTCGCGCTGGGACCACCAGTGAACCATCACAAGAATGACGTTGGTCCCGGATTCCGAGGACCACCACCACCACCCGCACCTCCTGCTGACGCTCAGACTGCTGCCAGCGACAAGGTTTTCAGTGGAGCTGGTGATGTCTGGCCAGCACCCGCCCCGGACATGCCGAAAATAGTGTCTCTAGACGTGAAATGCGAAAAGAACGCAATGAGAGTTTTCCTCAGTTTCGACAAACCATTCTTCGGTATCGTGTTTTCTAAGGGACACTACTCTAACCATCAGTGCGTACATCTCCCACCGAATCTAGGAAGGACGTCCGCCTCTTTCGAAATTGGTGCTCATGCTTGTGGAACCGCTGGTAGCGGAGACCCAAGGTATAGAGGAGACGTAGCGGCAGCTGGAACTTACTTTGAAAACGTGATAGTTATACAGTATGACCCACAAGTGCAAGAAGTATGGGATCAAGCGAGAAAGCTAAGGTGTACATGGCACGATCAATATGAAAAGGCAGTCACTTTCAGACCATTCCCCGTAGATATGTTAGATGTTGTACGAGCTGACTTTGCTGGTGACAATGTTGGTTGCTGGATGCAAATTCAAGTCGGCAAAGGACCTTGGGCTTCCGAAGTATCTGGTCTCGTGAAGATTGGACAGACCATGACAATGGTTCTCGCAATCAAGGATGACGACGCGAAATTCGATATGTTAGTCCGAGATTGTGTTGCTCACGACGGTCAACGCGCTCCTATACAATTAGTCGATAGGCGAGGCTGTGTAACCCGACCAAAACTAATGTCCAGATTCACAAAGATTAAGAACTTCGGAGCCAGCGCTAGTGTGTTGTCATATGCTCACTTCCAAGCATTCAAGTTCCCCGACTCAATGGAGGTGCACTTCCAATGTACTATTCAGATTTGCAGGTACAGATGCCCAGAACAGTGCTCAGATGGAAATCCTAATGTGATCGCGCCTCACGCTGAATACGGACCTCCACAGATTGACGCTTACCAACAAGTTGGTATTGAAGCTAGACGTGATGAAAGGAGAGTGAGGAGGCAACGACGAGCAACTTCTCCTGAAAAGGAAGTTGGCGTAAATAGAGTGATTCGTGTGGTGTCTGCCGGCGACTTAAATATGGATACTGCAGAAGAAACTACTGCACCTAAAGTGATTCCCACACCGGGTCTCGTTTGTATGACTACCCCTGGATTTGCTGCAACATTAGGAGCTCTTCTCGCTACGTTATTATGTTCTTGTGCTGTGTCAGCAGTTTTATTCTTAAAGTTGCGACCAATTACGACTCTGAAGAAGAAGACGGCTGCCGTGACGACGATAGCCCGGCCGCACCCACCGACCGCACATGTAATTTCAAAAAGTCGCTTCTACTCGTAACAGAGCGTGTGTAACCTAATTTGTACATATTAGTGTGATGAGACTGAAGTATATAGACCATGCCAATTATTTATTTTGCGTGTTATATGAGTGCTCAAATGAATGTAGTTAATCTGGGAACCCTTATTTAGTATTAATTCAATTTATGTGTAGCTTAACAAACCGTTGAACTTCAGTTAAATCGTATTGATTCCTATCTTTGAAACAGTTGAGTTGACATTTAATTCAACCGTGTTTGTTTCTACTTTGTTGTTAACTTAAACTGAAGAGTTGAGTTGTTGAATATTTTCTTTAGTTGTTTTCACGATGTTAGAACAAAATATAAACACAAATTGTAGTATTAAAATATTTTAAGTACAATCTTCTGTTACCTCTTCTCGAATATTCATTCGAAGTAGGGGCAACGGAAAATATATCATACGGAATATCAACTTAGGTGAACCGCTAGATTGTAATTTAAAATAACTTGTCATTAGTATTAATATATTTATTTTTAATTAAGTCTTAGTCATTATTACGAGTACGTATAGCGATTTATTTATTTTTATACCACCTGAGTACCTCTTCTTCTTATTTTATTGTTTTTCTTCGCATTATTATTAAAGGTTTATTGATTGTTACGATGGAATTTGAATGTTTCGTATTTAATTTAATTTTTAAACGAGTTGAATTATTTAAATCGATGTTGTACCATATTAAATGTTTGATGAATTTTATAAAATTTGTAACAGTTGAAAAATTAAACTTTTATCCAGAACATGTTGTAGTTTTATTTTGTAATCGAAATAAAGTTCATTAAAATCAGTTAAGGTACAGATTTTGGTTTTATTACAATATTGCTATACTCTCTTTTAACGGTGGTTATATAGTTATTATCTATTCTTCCTAACTGGTCACAAAATCCATAGCATATAGAAGTAATTTTACACTGGCCTTAAAGCATACCAATACTAGGTTTCTCTTACTGCATAAGAGATCTGAACGTCAGCTGCTCTATTAGTGGAGATGGATTGATGACGCTCCCAAAAACCAACCAATACGGTTTTTGGACCATGTGATTTTTTTTAAAGTATTTTTTTTAAATCTTTGATATGCTGCAACTCATGTCATACCCTTGAGTACGTCGACTGACTCTCATACTCATGATTATTGAATGTTAAACAACGAACAGAAATGAAGCTTATTCCGTAAAAATTTAGTCGCAAAAATCGAGTACATTCTCTAATGAGAATTTTTGCGACTTAATTTATTAAAAAGGCGCTTATTGTCATGACTAAACAGTGATTAATCATTAGAATCCTACTTAATATCATAAACGCGAAAGTTTGTATGTATGGATGCTTGTTCCTCTTTCACGCAAAAACTACTGACCCGATTTAGATTAAATTTGGCACACAGATAGTTTATAACCTAGAGTAACACATAGGATACTTTTTATCCCAGTAGTATGCTCCCGCAGAATAGTTTTCAACCCCCACGCGGGCGAAGCCGCTGGCAAAAGCTAGTTAATAATAAATTCAAATCGACCAATAGTACAGGTGTGGGGAACAGGGTGGAAACTTCTAATCCTCCAATGAAAAGGGTGGGATCCTCCGAGCAGACAGCGTTGTCTCACAACACCCGTCTGGTTTAAGGCACTAGAAGTGGGGTTCTGGCCGGTAGATGTCGAGACGTTGTATATTGCTAATCGCGCTGATTATAATTGTTCTAGCGCGATGTATAATTCTCTATGATGTCAGTAGTTTGCTTATGGCGGCACAGATGCCGCCACAGTGCCTATTGTTAAATGTAAAGCCTATTGTATGACCACTGTTTAGTCATTTTAAAAACATTTTTCAGAGAAAACAAACCTACAGGTCCCAGTCCTATATCCGTCATACAGTTTTGTTCTGTATCCCGATTACGACAGCTATGAAACAGTAGGAACCGCAGTTTTTATTATTTCGAAACTTCTAGGTATTCTACTACGAAATTTTAAAAATTGTGAAGTCTATATTTATTTCTAAGAAGTTTTCTAAGTCTTATGAAGTTACTATACCGAGTGGCGATGAGGTAATCACACTTGGTCCTGCACAGAACTTACCCCCATGGCAAGAAGGCATAGTGTATGTATGTATGCATGTGAATGATAAAATAATTACGGAACCACAATAATTTAATCATTAACGTATCTCTCGAAATTACATATGCTGCAAATCATCAAATTAACAGGAGTCTTATTTCCATCATATATAAATGGTTCAAAGACGCGATGAATATGGGGACGTGCCAAATGCATAACAGTGTTGAAAGGTCTCAGCCGATAAAGACTAAGTGGACGCAGTTAAGCAAAAAGGATTCAATCCAACAACTTGGTCAAAAATTAGTTAGGTACACCAAACTGATCTAAATTATATTAAACTACGGGTCAATAGAAACCGAATATTCCCAGTCGCCCCCGCGGGGATTGCCACCGGAGGCAAATGGGAATAAAAATTCCCAGTCGCCACCGGTGGCGACTGGGAACTCATTGCCCCCACTTCAGTTTCGCTGTACATTGCTTTCTCCACCGTAGAGAATAAAAGGATGAAGCAACTTATCCTAAACCTGTCTCTAATCTCTAAAAAAAGACAAAGTGCATTGAAATATTTTTTTATTTTGATTTTGACATGAATAAACTTCCCACCCCACAACACAAAGCAAAGAGCACCAAGTACCATAATATATACCCATGTTAGACCAAATTATGACAAACTGGTACTTTGAAGGCATAAAGCGTTTTCTAGCTACCACACACCCATGATAGGTGAGCTCCTACCAAATTATGCCAACCTAGTTAGTACTTCCAAGACATAAAGCGTTTTCTAGCTACCACACACCCATGTTAGGTCAGCTCCTACCAAGTTATGCCAACCTGGTACTTCGAAGACATAAAGCTCTTTCTAGCTACCATACACCCATGTTAGGTGAGCTCCTACCAAATTATGCGAACCTAGTACTTCCAAGACATAAAGCGTTTTCTAGCTACAACACACCCATGATAGGTGAACTCCTACCAAGTTATGCCAGCTGGTACCTCGAAGACATAAAGTGTTTTCTAGCTACCACACACCCATGTTAGGTGAGCTCTTACCAAGTTATGACAACCTGGTACTTCGAAGACATAAAGCGTTTTCTAGCTACCACACACCCATGTTAGGTGAGCTCCTACCAAGTTATGACAACGCCGCATCCTTTTATTGTCTACGATGGAAAAAGCAATGTACAGCGAAACTGAAGTGGGGGCAATGAGTTACCAGTCGCCACCGGTGGCAACTGGGAATTTTTATTCCCATTTGCCTCCGGTGGCAATCCCCGCGGGGGCGACTGGGAATATTCGGTAGACCTAGCTAAAAATAGCTTAATCTTTCGTATATTTAAACTTTGGAATAAATGGTAAGGCGCTTATTTTTTTTTTAAGCATAAGTAATTCAAATTTTCTGGTTAATAACTACAATATGTAACAGAATATGCTAATATACCATTACTAATAAAAAGTGAGACATAATTGAAAAAAAAAGCCTCTTGAACTTCAAACGTCAATATCTCAAAATTAACTGGGTTTTAATTGGATCCTTTTCGTTTAACTACGTCCAACTAAGCTTAAATAGTTGGGTATAAAGTTCCTGTTGGCTATGTAGGTTACATAGCCAACAGGAATTTTACACCCAACTCTGTCCTATCCATTTGTAAGAGAAATTTCAAACTTCACCACTGAGAACTAATTTAAAATTTCATAATGCAGCTTTATCCTGTACCATGGTACAGGCAGTCATCGTCACCATTATTTCAGCCAAAAGACGTCCACTGCTAGATATAGTTCTCCCCCAAGCACCGCCACTTCGACTGCTTCAATGCTTCTCGCATCCAGCAGATTCCTGCGGCCTTCACTTGGTAGTGGTACTGGCAGTCATTAAAGGTCATCACGGTCATCACTCATTATAACATCACCACCTCCACACAGCATAAAAGATGTTCTCAAACCATTGCTTCTCGCATCTAGCGGATTCCTGCGGCCTTCACTTGGTAGTGGTACTGGCAGTCATTAAAGGTCATCACGGCCATCACTCATTATAACATCACCACCTCCACACAGCATAAAAGATGTTCTCAAACCATTGCTTCTCGCATCTAGCGAATTCCTGCGGCCTTCACTTGGTAGTGGTACTGGCAGTCATTAAAGGTCATCACGGTCATCACTCATTATAACATCACCACCTCCACACAGCATAAAAGATGTTCTCAAACCATTGCTTCTCGCATCTAGCGGATTCCTGCGGCCTTCACTTGGTAGTGGTACTGGCAGTCATTAAAGGTCATCACGGTCATCACTCATTATAACATCACCACCTCCACACAGCATAAAAGATGTTCTCGAACCGGTATGAGAGTTGAAAACTAGCTGTTGGTTCGTGAACGGTGAGTTATAAAGTAGTAAGCGGTGCATGTGGTACCTGACGTAAAAAATAGCACCATTCCATTTCTTCCTGTGGGTGTCGTAAGAAGCCATTAAGGGACTTACTAGAGAATGGGTAGAAGCGTTCTCTTTGCATCTTACCACCATACTGCGATCGCCAACCCGCATGTCAAGCGTGGCGATTATGGCAAATTCCCCCTTTGGGGGAGGCTCATGTCCAGCAGTGGACGTCTTTCATTTGAAATTATGACACGGCGCGTGGACTACAAGCTGTCACCTCACCAGTGGTGATTATAATCAGTAACTGAGGACTTTGATGAAATGTTGAAATTACCAAAAGAACCCAAAAAACAAACAATCAAAGTAATATGTTTCAACATAATTTTTAATCCATTAAACAAATTAACAGGTGCTTACGCGTAAAACACATTTCGTCACCGCATCCATACAGTGAAACTTAAAACATTTTGTTCGTAAGTTATAAATACTCCCCAGAATATTATTTATAAAAGAAATAGTGCCACAAGAGACTTTACACCAAAAAGTACCATAACCGCAGAAAATATTTCGAATAAAAATTAAATACAAATACATTTAATTAATTATAAAAAGTAAAATTGCACTTAGGGAGACAGTTTTCTAATGAAAACTCTGTTCAACTTATATAATAATAGTTTTTTCTATAATAAATGCAAGATTTTTGGGTGGCATGTCATATTTTATTATGGTTGCAAGATCGACAGTAAGTACAACTACAGTAAGTATTGATTTATATTATTTTTACTTACATGTCATCAACTATTATAGTACCAAATAAATACTCCCTGCTATGAATGCCAAAAAAACCCACTTTTCTTTAAAAGTTATTCCCGCTCTATCAATTTGGCAATATGCACATTTGCATTCCTTCCTGATACTCAATTTCAGTATAAAATCACTCTTTAGTAATTTCGTGCAGGACAGCAGTTCCCGTTTTGCTAAAGTTTAGTACTTTTTGCGACCCAAAATATTCTCAATCGCAACAAGGTGCCAATAACAAAAATATATTGTCTTGTCGATCTCTTAATCCATATCTCAATCTAGCTACAAAACTTAATTAAACCTATCTAGTCATAGCAATTAAAAGATGGATACAATTAATATTGAGCAATCTAAAAATAAATGCTTAAATAAATGCAGACAATTTCATTTGAAATGAAGAATCTATTACTTAGAATTCATTGGTTTCTGAACAATCGTATGATACAGTAATGTCGTTATCCTAAATCTGAAAACATTTAATATACATTCATATAGAATATCTTAATAGCAACTGTTTTACCAACTTTGAATAGCAGTCTAATAAATATATTTTGTTTTAAAATTCTGCATATCTAAGTTGGTATAACTGTTATTTTACAACTAGCTACATATAACAGTAAAGCACAGGAGCCGGTATAACTATTTTTTAATTAAATGATACAAGTTTAACTTGAAATGGAATTCCAATAATAATTTATTGCTAAACTAACGTTATAATTATTGCAAAACTAATAAAAGAAACGTTAACGATACAAAAACTTATACAAATTTTATAAAAGACTTTGCTTATACAAAACCAAATGAAAGTGAATTAAATAAAACTATTTGTCAAATAAAATTCGTTAGACAACAAATAAATAAAATCATAAACATTGAGCAGGTACCTACTGATGTAGTATGCCTAAAGCCTCAAAGATTTCAGTACCTAAAGATAAATACAACAAACAACATTGATTCCGAAATTATCGAAATCAATGTTATTTATAATCTAGGAGCTTCATTACACACTATGTGAAATTATGCTAAAGTGGATGAAACTCCTAAGCATACGAATTAACTAAACCTTAAACTAATGGCATGACTCGACGTTTATTCTTATCCTCTAGACACTAAAGAACATGACAATGATAATAAGTTAGTCAATAAAAACGTAGAAAAATTCTGTACAACACTTATCGATATAAAAAATGTATATTATTCACAAAAGTGAAAATTCAATATCAGGTTTCTCAGGACTTCGTCCGTAGCACGACCTAGCACCATTATTTAAGGCGATCTAGAAACATTACTTAACAACTAACATAAATTATAAGCATATATTTTAAATAATTTTCTGCGAGTCTAACATCTAATACATGGATGCAACTGACCTTTTTAATTCCAATTAAGGGTAAAATTCTAAATTTTATCAGGTAGCTAACTCTAACTGGAAGAAATTGTAATTTCTTCAGTATTATACATAAAAGGAAGAACTATAAAACCAATGACATTATAAATTAAAAGAGGGGGATAGGTTATACTTATTCCGAAATAAACACGTCAAAAGTTGGATAGGTAACACGTCTGAACGGTATTGCGACAGCGTGAAGTGAAGCAACATATGCTTGTCTCTTTTTCGCTTCAGATAATTACGATGTCATCTTACTTCCACGTGTCACCATTGCACAATGGACATGCGTTGTGTGTCGTTCTACTTCCACTTGTAATTTTTGTGTGTCTTAAAAATATCAAGTTACTTACGTGTGCCATGTTTGAACATGTTGAGAAGGAATCTACTACATCTTTCCACTTATAATATCATTGTATAAAACACTATAAAATGAGGAGCTATGAAATATAAATTGAATATTTAGCATCTAAGAACAGTCTTCGGTAGGATTATGATTGGCAACATCCCAATCAACCGTCACGGGAGAGATGTGGGTGTGGTTGTGAGCCGAGGAGTCGGAGAGCCATCCATGCGGCGAGGGAGTGTGACGCCGGCGCCGGAGACACCGGGATGACTGGCGGGACTGCCATCCGTGAGCGAAGCTTCTGGAGCATGACTGCTGCAGCCAACGCTGCCCCTGCAGCCGCTCCGGCTGCCGAAGCGAATAAGGCTCCAAAGCTGACAGCGCCCATGCAAATGCCGTAGACGACCTGATGATAGATTAATACGTTAGTAGCTAAACAGAACCAAAAAAATCACGCCACACCACAGAAACACATGCCAAAAATCTTTTTCAGCTAAAATTTAACGGCGTCATTATAAAAGAGTCTATTAAAACATTATAGATAACAAACGTTTTGAAAACTCAAAAGTAATGTAGAAAAGCATACATTAAAATATCAAGCTAGATTTGTAAGCTTGTCCTGCATTTTCATTTGAAAAAAAAAAAACACTTCATACGTATTAGAAACACACCTAATATTAGGTACAATTTTTAATCCAGCAAAAATGTAGGAGAGAGTAATCTCTCTTTGCTGTGCCCGACAGAGTTCCAAACGATCGCATGAAATTTTAAGTTACCAACTAAGTACACATTGGTGCCGATTCCCTTATTCACAAACTAAACTAAATTTAAATTCAGTGCATTTTTTTTTTGTATTTCATTAAGAAGAGGACAAAAGAAAAATTTTAGTTTAGTCCTGTCAAATTAATCAGCGCCTGTAACTACTCCATACAAGTTTAGACGTGATTAAAAACTTTCCTACTAAAATTACGTCAATTTACGTCAAGCGCTGATTAATTTGACAGGACTAAACTAAAATTATTAGTTTAGTTTGTGAACAAGGGAGTCGGTACCATTGTTGAAAACAGTATTAAAGTAAATAAATGAAGTAGCTAAACCAAACATTACCTCTTCACGAATCCGTCCACTGAACACAGTGACAGGTTCCGACCTTGAAGGTCCGAAAGCCAAATCTGCTTCAGACACCACTTCATATATCCCCGAAACGCCAACATCAGCAGATCTTGCGTCGCGAACTGTTCTTCGTTTACGCAGAGACCTGGGACCTGCTACTGCAGGACCTGGTGCCTTGGCTGGGACTACTCCATCACCAGAAGGTTCGGGGTTAACGTTCGTGCCAAGGTTTCGAGGTCCGTGGGGGAAGCGATCGCGGTCGATGTTTGTGGGGCGATCCTGGAAATAAAGTAATAAAAATATTATTTCTTTCAATAAAAGTAAAAAAGACATTTTTCTGTCCTGGATATGTCTCATGGTTATCTGGTAAAATCATATTACGAATGTTCGCAAAAATTTCGTTCGTAAAAATTTTCGATACTTTGATGTTTTTGTTTTGATGGAGTTTGTTCTGTGTATACGGCCATCTTGTTCTTTAATATTTATGTCAATTTCACAATTAGTGGTAAACAAGAACGCATCCTTGTCAATTTCATTTCTGTTCCGAAAGATCCTTGTAGCACTATAAAAATTGTTACTCACAGTGAAAGGTCTAGCTAGTGCTTCAACCAGCTCTTCAACAGCAGACATGTGATCACTCTCAGGTTCAATGACAGGTGCTGGAGCCCTTTGCGGTAGCGGAGCAGGTGCGAGAACTACATCTCCTGATACTTCATCACCGAAGGCTTCTTCGAGAGGAAGTCGAGCTTCATCTGAGAGGTCCAGGCCTCCATCTTCGGCTGATGAATCGCTGTAACAATATTTAGTTACTGTTAGTTCATTGATAATTTTCCACTGTTATTTATTCTTCTAAAAGCTTACAGTCTAACATCTACGTAAATAATTTACATTTAGCACAAACAGTTACATTTAGCACAACAGAGTAAGCAAACTGAAGTGACAGTGAGCTGGCCATGTCTGTCGAAGGACCGATTGCCGATGGAGCAGACGAGTCCTGGAGTGGAGACCGCGTATCGGCAAGCGTAGCGTGGGTCGTCCCCCAGCTAGGTGGACCGACGACTTAAAGAAAGTGGCTGGGGCAAACTGGATGCGGAAGGCGGATGACAGGGTATTGTGGCGCAATATGGGAGAGGCCTATGTCCAGCAGTGGACTGCGATAGGCTGAGTTGATTGATTGATTGACAAACAGTTGCCATTTACGAGCTACCGCAAATTATGATTTGTTGCCGAGTATACCTAATAATCAAACTGCAGTACCTAATGGCTTGAAAGATATTGTCTTATGGCATAGTACTCACTATCTTATGATTTAGTACGTATTAACTAAACTTTATTTGTCGTACATGTGAATAAAATATGATTTACATTTCTTTGTTTCAAATTTTGATGGTGATGGATACAAGTCATGAAATTGATCGTGATTTATTATTAGGTTTTAAATATTCTTAATTGCTACTTTCCCAGTGAACGGCTTAAAGTGAACATGGATAATTATATACGTGAATGAATATCGCTTTCTATGTGAGTTGTGTATTCGTGCCTAGTTTCTTCACTTTATTTTGGATTTAAGACAACTAATTGTTTTATTTTTTTAAATTACCGACTTCCAACAAAACACTACTAAGTGAAATTAACTTTAATTTTGGAAGTTGGTGGAAGAAAATTAAAGTACAAAACCAAGTAGTAGTGTTTTTTTTTTTAAATATTACCTACCCATAATGTGAAATTGAAATGGGAAAGAATCGTGGCACTGAAGGAACTCGTGTTCAATCTTAGTTTTATAGCTAGATGGATAGAGTACTCCGGTGGTACATACTTTCTCGATATGAAGTGCAGATATAAAAGTAGACATTTTTTCGTAGGGTGACACAATAGGCGGTCTTATATAGCTTAAGCCTAAAGTCTAAATTCGCACTCACTTTATCTCATTATGGTCTTGATGAGTCCTGTCATCTTTCCTGTCTAAGGCTCCATGCCTTTGCGGGGTGACTCCAGCCAACTGGCAGTGATCCAAACAACCGTGCCTGCAGATCTCGACCTTGCATCTGATGTGGACACTGAGGGCATCAGGGAACTTGAAGGCGTGGAAGAACGCGTAGGTTATAACGGTGGCTCGCTCGTCAACTGCTTTGGCTTTGAGGAATCTGAAAACGAATATATTCAAGAGTTAGCCTAGGAATTTTGTTGACAACATTACAAAATTCTTGTAAAAACCTAATGCTCGAATTGATACTCGATGGAAAACTATAAGACACTGCATTCTCTTGAAGCTCATAAAAAAAAAATGACATTAGCAAATGTTATATAGCTTATAGCTTTTCTCAATAAATAGGTTATCCAACACAAAAAGAATTTTACAATTCAGACTAGTAATTCCTGAGATTAGCGCGTTCAACCAAACAAACAAACTCTTCAGCTTTATAATATTATTAGTATATTAGTATAGATTTGTGTATTCTCTATATGTTCCTTGTTAATACCAAATACCAACTTCCGTATGCTGACCTTCAAGCAAAGCTAATCCCTCCAGCAAACTTTCCAACAGCACACAGATGCTAAAACCTAGATAAAACCTTCATACATTAGCGTCGTACCTTGATATCATCTTAGGTCGCAGCACGCATCCATATTCATCTGACAGTTGAATCACATGGCCGGAGCCGTCTGACGCCGCACACGACTTCACTCTCATGTCGAATTCACCTGGAAGATAAGAAGATATGTCCTTAGAAACTGTTTAGTTGCTTATTGATGTTATTGGCTAGTGTTTTATGGGCCACAAGAATTCTAAATTTGAAATATATGGCCAGTCTTTAACAAGCGACCATCCACCTTCCAGACTATTCGATTGGGATAAAGGTAATGGTCTAAGTTATTTAGCTAGTTACGATTTTGTTAGAACGATTTATATGATTTGTTAGAAAGATGTTGTACACTAAACATGCAGTTTGCAAAGGCAATTAACTAATTGAGTGTTGGGTTTCGATGGGTTACGTAGCGTGGTGGGAATTAGACTGATTGGCCGATTCACTTTGATTTTGCATATTGATATTATTGCTTAGATGCTTAGCCAAACTTATGGGTTTTATAAAGTCTACAAAAGTGACGAACTATATGGTTTAGCTAATAAGAATTTGATGCAACGCTGGATGATAGATGGATGGATTTGTGAGAAAGATTTACTCCAAACATACAACTTGCAAGACGATTCATTGAGTGTAAGTCTTCGGAGATAGAAAGGCGTGGTGATAAATAATTAGCGAATAAGCTACCAGAGTTATTTTAACTATCAATGAAATCAGTGTATAATAGGACATATAAGAAACGTTGTTGACCTCGTGTGCTATAATGGCTTTAGACTATTAATACTGAAGGGGCAATCGATTTGACCTCACCCTACTGACCGAGGCTTACAATATTATTCTCTGTGGAAAATTATTTGCCGCGAACGCTAAAATTATAGCACCAGAATGTTGGTTTACGTACACCCAAGAATTTATCAAGGATTTAAATAAAATTGTAGATGTTTAGCTGCGCCTCGCAGTGTCACGCAAATAAGTCTCGATACCGTCAGAATATCGGGATAAAAAGTATCATGTATCCTAATCCAAGTCTACGCATATGCCAAATTTCATCAAATTCCGCTGAGTCGTTTTAACGTGAAATTTAAACAAATAAACTTATAAAAAAATCTGAGCTTTTCTCTTTATAATATTAGTATAAATAATAGTTAACTTTTTGAAGATTATAATGTATTTGAAGTTCTCAAGGATCAGGTTCATGAGAATACAAAGCAAAGTACCAATGAAGTATGAAAGTACCTTAAAGCACTTTCAAACATAACCAAATGCAAGACCTTACCAGGTGAGTAGGTACTTTACCACTCATCTCGTGCTTAGGGTACCTAACAATAGCATAAGTCAACACTCATAGCCGACGACAAACATACAAGTTCCCAATATTATTACACTTAAGTGGAGGCTAAACAGCGAACATCAACAAAGATCGTTTTGCTTAAAGGATGGGCAAACACTTTGGGTAAGTCAACAGATATTCCATTAAACGAAGAAAGCTTAACACATGCTCAAACCGCACCTTGCAATGTTTGTCATGTTGGAGCCTAGTATATTTCCGGTATTGTTCATTTTACTTTTAGTACTCATTCAAAATTATATATATACACACACCAAAAGACGGCAGATGGAAAAATAATATATTAATTTTGATAGAGTGGTTGGAATGTGTAAGTTTGGCTAATAAGGAAGTTTTGACGGTCTAGCGTCTAAGTTAACAACGACACATGAAGAAAAGCGACTACATCCGGGAGATGGCAAAAACTCTTCGGTTTTAAAGTTGGCAAAACGGAAAACACGTGTTACGAAGGTGTATAAAGTTGAATTAAAGTTTAGTAAATTTTACTTTAACCTGTTAAAAACAGATATAGCCAACAAGTTATGTTTATTTATAGTCTTACAACAAGAACATTGTCTATTTATACGTACTTGCACACACAACTTGTTCGAACGTTCAAAACTTTACCGAAGAAATGAATGTATTGTAATAAGACATGATCATCGAAACTTAATGACAGAAAATAACTCAATGCCCATAAAAAGGAAAAATCTATTGATTAATATGATAGAACTTATGTCAACAGAATAACAATATAAAATGAAAGAGTTCCAAAAGCTATTAAACTTTTAAGTTTAGAGCCGTCGCCAGCGTTCTAATAAAAAATAGACCAAACAAGCCATGCAAACGTAACCTGGTATATGGTATTTCATCATTTCGAAACAAATGAACGACAAGATTAAAGATTTAACTTCATTTAACCGAAAAATGGTATTTAATTGATTGAGCTATCAATATTACCTTTTAGACATTTTAAGATACCGTATAGAACCTATGAAAGTACCTTGTATTTTTATGGTTTTGCAAAATGTATTCGAACGAGAACCTAGAAATTGAATTAGCATTGCAAAAATCAATTTCATCTCAACAAAAGAGATGTAAGACGAACACACAGATCCAACTACTTATAAAGTACAAGATCGCATACATTAAGTCCATTAATCATTGTCAATTAGATAAAAGAACTCATAACGCACGAACGAGAAATGCTATTGATTCAATTGAGACGAAATTAATGGAGTTCCATTGTGAAATGAGCATTGTTCATTAGGAGGCTTGCGGAAAATTTGATGAAATGGAGGTTGAAGCAACTGTTAATGTTAGAGATCAAAATAGTAAAGTTATAAATAGTAAGGACATTTTTAATAAGCAAGACGTCAAAATTCGCGATGAATCAAACAAAATAAGAGCTGCTGCTGTTTAAAACTGTTTGAATACAAATCCGATTATCAAAGCAGATAAAATAGAATTTGACGTAGAAGATGGCTTTGAACAAGAGAATAATAAATGTGTGCTAGTAACACATAAAACAATGTGTAGGTACACTATACTGAGACCGAGACGAAAGCTATTATAACGGCTATAAACATCCAAAGCCGTGCCTAAGTTACCAAAGCTTACGTAGGTGGGCACTTATATATGCCAAGTGGTGTCTGTCCAGTTAACCCTTGACCCTGCAAGCTATCTCGCAAAGAGATACGAGATAAAATATACATACGGACATAAAATTTTGATATCAACGTAAATATAGGTGGAAAGGAATTTGATTAATTAAACTTTACGCGTTTCGTACAGCTGATTAATGTTTATTGGCGGAAGAACACGGAAGTGAGTAGCTATAAACTGTTTAATCGTTTTCTGATAACCTATGAAGAGGGATCAACCGCAATACTTTTATTTACTATGCTCGTACACCATAGTCATCCGAAGAAAAAAAAAACATAAATTCATACATTACTTCTGATTTCACAAATTCATTGACATTACAATCGTATAAAATTAAATCCTTGCAAGAAAATTTAAATTTTTTGGTAGAATTTTTCTATTTTCATTTTACTCTCTCTTCAAATGTTTATAATTTTTGTTAGCAGTATAATATTCCATTAAGCAAACCTATATTTGCTAAATCACCTCCTACAAGCTCTATAGAATCTATATAGTATAATACACTCGTCCGTCGTTTAAAAGTGATCCATGAGGTAGATCCAGTCTCGAGCCCCATAGTTGCAGGCCCGTTAAGCAAACTCATTCGTACATATTTGTCCAGTTCACTTTTTACAATTACCGGGTACCGTTAAGTCGTGTAAACACTGTCATTACTCTGCTAGTGATTTTACGAGTTTTCGTGTTTTCTCGACTTATGTATGTGAGTATGTTGGCGGAAGTTTGCGTTTGCGTTTAAGTTTCGTTTTGAGGAAATTTGGGAAATTTTAGAGGCGGAAAAGAGAAGGACTAGACATTTTTTACCGCTTGCTGTTTTTTACCGTTGCATGTTCTCTGTGTTACAGAACTTGTGGCCTGTATATTTGGAAAACATGAATGAGAGCCAAATTAATTTACACTTTGACTTTTGACATTGACATTTTGAATGTTTTAGCATATTCTTTGAGAAATATTCTTAACTACGTAGTAAAATCATTGACGTCATTCTCACAAAGCAATTATTAAAACAAATTAAAGACATAATAAAGTTCTATCAGGAACCGTTATAGTATTATTTGATGAGACAAACTATCGCTTTATGAAGTACGTGGGCGCAAGTGTTACTTTTGCTTTTTAACATGTTAACTGCCATGTCGGACTATGAGTCCGACACTTTTTGTTCAGTTCAGGCCTTGTCGGACCATATGACCGACAATACATACCAAATCTGAACGTGTCGTTGATACCTGGCGTCCATCTTTATTATTCTTTCAGCTATATTAAGTGTCCCGTAGAGCACTAAAACCACTGTGTCAATATAACTTTTGTTTACATTTATTCTCATACACTTTGTGGAAAGTATGAAGTTAAAATAAAAGTAAGGAAATAAATTGCATAAATAGGCTGTATGTAATGTATAATAATAAATATGATATAAATGTATTTATTCAATAAACAATCTATTTAACTTTTGACTTTTTCCGATTTTAACCATGGCAGTTAAACGTGTTAAGATCAGTTTAACATAAAATATTATGACAGCTCTCCGAGGTTTGTAAAAAGTAGTGATGTGCCGAATATCCGTATGCGTATCCGTATCCGCGGATTTCCGAGGGTGAAGAAAGATCCATATCCGTGACTTTTGTGGCGGATCTTTTACGGAAACAAAAGAAAGACCCGAGCAAGTCGATACGTGTCCTGTCTAGCAAAGCGTCAAGTAGCGACAACTATCGTTTCAAGGTCACGCGCGGCGACACCGATTGAGTAAGAAAGTTAAGATCCATATGCGTATCCGCGGATCTTGCCACCAAATATCCGTATTCGGATCCGCATTTTTAACGATCCGGCCTATCACTAGTACAAAGAATTAAAATGGGATTTCTATTAATGAAATGTGTCAACATCCTGTCTTGGTAATAATATTTTTTTTAGCACCTCTATGTTATTTGCATGGTCAAATATTTCTTGAACGTGACTGCTACAAGTTTCTCTCGTTTACTATTTATAAAGTTGTTTATTTTTAAAGGTCTACTGATATTTATTTTCAAGTGTATATATTTATTTACTTCGTGTTTGTTAAAGCAAGACTCACGAAACAACACTTACAGTTTCGGCACTAACATTTAGTTCTGGATGGAGATGTTAAAACTTTGAATTTATCCCAAACAATTGGAAAACTTTATTTTCAAATTATTTTAGATCAGTAATTGGGAATGGGGCATTCATAATTATCTTGCCCTTATCCCAAGTGATTTGGGGTCGGCGCAACAAGGCGTTTTTTTCTATACTTCTCCATAAGCCTTCATCCGTGGACTACGTGAAAGAAATGGCTAGAAAGGGGGTGGTGACCCCTATGGTCTGGAAGGTTTGGTTAGACATATCATATTTTGACACTGTCCATCCATCATTTCTTTGGTCTTCCCCTACTCTGTAATATTTTATTATCTACTTCCCCGTTGCTGTAATTTTTAAAAGTATATGCACGTTTTTAGTTTTGTAAGAGTTTTATAAATATAGCTTTCATTATAATAAGAACAACACGTACAAGCATATTTATAAAAGGAAACGGGAAAAAATCATCAAAGAATTCGTCCGCATCATTACTTACAGGAAAAGAACCCAAAAGGCTTGTTAGCTTTTAAATTGTACAATGTAATGCACCGTTTTCATTTAGTTCGACCACAAAGTAGCTGTAACCATTTCCTCATTAACAATTCTTACTACTTTTCCTTGGTTTTCTGGTAACATTCCATTTACGCGTTCTGGGTACGAGACTCACGAGTATTTTAATTTGCAAACTGACGGAAGCAAGTCAAACAAGGTTTTTTTAAAAATCTTCATTTGCTTCTGCCATACAAAGCAAGACTAGATGATTTTATCACACAAGGTTTTTCATAGAAGATGGAAAGTTAAGTTCAGTTCAGTTTGTCAGAAGAAAGAGCTAGCAGTCAATTATCCTTGTTTATTAATTATCCTTATTTTATGATTGTTTCGTGCCTTACAATATTAAGCGCGGCAATACTGTAACACATAACATAATGGTTGCAATCCCCCAACGGTTTAGCAGTGGTGTACCTATGATACATCCACATTTCGCCAGTTATGTATAAGTGGCTTATTAAGCGATTCGCACGAATTCACTCGCCCCAATTGGGCGAATCAACAACTCCAGAAATATGTGTTGGATTACCTAACACATCGGTACGTTTTAAATTGGACGCACTTGCCACTTGACCCTTTACCATAACTTTATTGCATAAAATTCAAAACGTTTCATTGGCCTAACACGTATTTCTGGAGTTGACAATTCCCACAAATTACTTAACTTCGTGCGAGTCACCTATAGAAAATAATATATATTTCAAAAATGTCGATTCGCGGCAAGTAAATTAATGTTAATCGTCTAAAAACTATTAAGTCCCATTTCATAAGGGTGACCCACTTTCCAACAACTAGGCACAACTCAACCGGGCTGCTACGGAGAAATTCCAGATGGTAAAACCCAATAACATTTTTCCCTGCTTCTAATCTACCCCAGGACCTTATGCCCAACAGTGGCGCTTGCAACCGTTGGTTAGACCTGCAAATCAGCGGCAGGTGGTCCACCTTGTGCTGTCATCTGACATTATGTTCAGCTGAGGCCTGAGGGGTGGGTTATTGTTATGCCTTTTTGGCATTATCGTTTTCTGTTTTTTTATCATTTTGAGATTTTTTTAATGCTGAGATGCCAATAAACGTATTTTTCTTTCACCCACTGGACCAACGAGGCAAACCTACTCAAAGTGCCACATAAAAAGCTCGTGTAAATGAATCCGAGTCTTAACGTGCAGCTATTTTCACCGTGCACTATGCAGCAGTAAAGACTAACAGTAATTACTTCGTACAATATTTCAAGCTGTATATTGGTAATTAAAAACGATACTAAGCGGTGCTCGCAGACCGTTCAGTCTGCTACGATTACGGTCATCATTATTTACTATGTACGTGGTTAAATTATATTGTAGTACTTATAATAATAGTATATAATGGTGGTTGGAGCTGGTGGCAAAGAAGTGGTGGTCCAGTCGTAGTTTAGAACCCAGATAGGTACTTTTATTTTTCAAACGGTGAAAGAAAATATCGTGAAGAAACCGGCACCTGTGTCAACGAAAAATCTGAAGACATGTGACATCTACCAACCCGCATTGGGCCTATTTGGTGGTTTGCAGCGCACTACCTCTCACAGGGAAGAGGCCTATTTCGCAGCAGTGGGAACACTATAGGCTGATTCTGCTGGTGGCAATGCTGTCTGTAGTGTTCTGGTTTCTATACGTTTTAGCTTAATTAATAAAGAACTAGCTTCTACCCGTGACTTCGTCCCCATGAAGTTTCTTGTATTAACACAAAATATTTCCACACACAACGCACACGCAGAGATTTAGGAAATAACAAACGCATGGGAACTAAGTAGGTCTATTTTTTGTATGGATTAGTTTATTTAATCACACACTTAAAAAAATCTAAAAGTTTATGGTGTCATTGATTTTAATTTGTGAGAAACTTATAGCTTAGTTTATGCTCTTGTTATCGTTTCATAAAATTATCATATTTGGACATAAACGAATCTTATGTATTTTTTATGACACCGTCAACCGCGTTTTGATACCAACCTTAGCAGGTTTTATACGTTTTCTTCGCAGTTACAGTCAATCAGTTGTAGAACTAGCCAACAAATCATATTCAGAAGACATCCGGCAATAATGTTGACATATAAATACTAAAGCACAGTTGTAAATTGTGCTTAACATATTAATTCGTCACCATAAAACCATATTTGGATAAATGCCTTATATGCCTATGGTTTTACACTCCCACGCACCAAAAACTCTAACGAGGCAAAGTTACACGCACCGTGGAAATGACAGTAATAAAAAATTGATGAATATAATATTAAAAGAAATAATTTTTGCGTCTTAAAAAGAAACAATAGGTAATTCTGAACACGGTTCCTTTATAAACTTGGGAATCATTACGAACAAGAGAGATGTGTGGTTATTAGCAAGTAACAGTATACGTTTTGATTGTTACGTAGTTTTGACACGGTTTTACGAACACCGTACGCGCATTTTTTGGGCCTTTTCAACTGAGAGCATATTCCGCTGTGATGTCACAAATTTTTAAGAAAAATGTCAAATACTTTCACATTCATAACAATAACGATGAAAGTGTAGATTGTAACTAAATTAGTGTTATTCGTTTCTTGAGCAATGGTATTGACCCCGAGTTACGGGATTAAACACGTAAGGTCGTGAGTTCGAACCCAGGCAGGCTTTTTACTTTGTGTTTTAATTTTAACCAGTACTTTTAAAACAGTGAAGGATAACATCGCGATGAAACCGGCATGTCCTAGAACCAATAATTCGAAGATATGTGACATCTACCAACCCGTACTGGGCTCGCCTGATGGATTATTGACATTCCTTCTCACAGAGACGAGCCCTGTGGCCTATCCTAGCAGTGATAATATTATAAGCTGATTGTGTTGTGTGATATAAAAGTTTGTTGGAGAGTGATCAAATGTAGGGTAAGTAAATAAGGCTTACCTCGATAGTCGTTGATGGCAACTACTAGGGTTAGGGTGGACCCTAAAGGGACGATGCCAGAGACCGGCGCCGCCCATGGACCCTTCCCGGCCTGGATCTCCATCCAACAGTCCACATTGTCTCCTATAAATAAAGGTAAAGGTATAGTAATGTAAAATGATGAAATAACATCACAAGTCCACAAGAGTAACTCCTTAAGTATTTAGTAACGTAGAGCACGTCGAGTGGAAACGGCTGCGACTTAGGTGGTAAGTTCGAACCCAGACAGACGCTTTACTTCGTGTAAAATAATTTATCACCTCTGCTCTCAAAACGGTGAAGAAAATGGTATTGAAAAACTGGCATGTCCTAGAACCATTAATTCGAAGACACATCTACCAACTCGCAGTGGGATCGCGTGGTGGATTACAACTCTCTCTCACAGAGAGGCGAGGCCCGTGTTCCAGAGGTGGGAACAACTTAAGATGAATGCTTATGATGCTAAATGTTTGACCCAGTGTTACAATTGTTGAGAAAAAACAGCTTCAAACGATTCAGATGCTTACAGCGTTGAAATCAGAAAAACAAATAATTGAAACGTCTCTTGAACGATATGTTTAATAAGGAAAGTAAAACTATGCTTATTATGTAGGATAACTAACAATGATAGGACTAAACTGCAAAAACTGATAAAATTTCTATTTTATCTATGTTTTTTTTAAGTGAAAACTTCTTTAGCCACGTTGTGCATTTTTTTGTAATGTGTAAAAATTTTAAGCTCGCGTCAGGACTCGTGACCCTGATCGAAAATTCGTAAGACGGACAGAGAGTAGGAGAGGAAGTATCCCCCTCTCTTTCTCCGGCGCGGCGGCGCGGCGAAAATGTATGCCTGCGCCAGCTGTTTCGTTTAGGCGGCGCAGGACGCTTGAGCGAATGTTCGTGTGTGTTTATGTTACAACGTGCCATGGATGGTGACAGCTGATGGCTCGACCGTCTGTGTAGTTGCCGTCGTCGAAATTATGGATGGAAGTTGATTTTTCTGAGAGATAAACTTTTTAATGTAATATAAATTGTCATGTTTGTGTACGATAGCGCAATAAATAAATATTGTATTCTACCACATAAATGATAGTACTTTTATACTGATAATTAAAGCAATTCGTACAAAATTATTCCCTAACCATTCCAAAATATCAAAAATGCACAACGTTAATATTCAAGTTTTCACTTCTGCCGGCACTCCCGGAGTGCAACCCGTCGTTTTTTTTTTATAAACCTTCTCTTTTTCACTTTTCAGCTGACGTACTTGGCAAGCGAAGGTATAAAAAAATGTGTAGGGCAGCCCAAACATATTTCAATTATACTTATAAATATTCACTTTCTAAGTAAATAACCATGATAGAAAGTTATTATAACATCATCAAAATACAGTAAGTAAAAAAAATGTATTTTTGGAGCTAACTCAAGAACCACAGACCAGATTTTCAGATTAACTTATAAATTACGGAATTCTGAGGTAACAAACATTAAAAAAAATACAGACGAGCTGGGAACCTCCTCATTTTATGTAGTCAGTTAAAAACAGACCAACAGACAACTATTCAACGGTTCACTACACTAAAACGAAATGATAATTCAAATGTTATCTTACCTCTGAAATCCAACTGCACCACATCCAAATCTGCGATGACCATGGGCGGCTTGGAGGCAGTCTTCTCGTAATCGTTGAACCACTCGCAACGCAGTCTCTTCGCCTCGTCCCACACTTCAAGCAGGTCTTTGTCGTATTGCACCACCACTGTGTTCTCATAGAACTGCCCGTGGAGGTCTGGAAAAGGAGGTTTTTGTTCTATATATACGCTGACCTGATGTGGAGCTTAGATGGCTAAAATTTTGAAGGCGATAAAATTGAAACATTCATTGAGTTATGAGAGCAAACTTTACAAGTGGACATTTTATAGGACATAAAAACAATGTACCGGAAAGAAGCAGTTCTTGGAAACTGATTGTGAGTTGAGGAGACTAGATTTCGGCAAACGATAAAGAACGAGCGACGTGGTGAATATTACGGTCAATTTTTATGTGACCATCAACAATACGCAAACGAATGTTACGTTAATTCGAGAACATTCTTTAAAAATCTGTAAAATACTTGAACAATTGCGAATCTATACAAAATACGTTTAATTTTAAATCCTTATTATTGCTAGGGCTATACCTACGCGGATGTATTCACGCAAAAAGTGGAAGTCACCCGAAGAACGCGGATCGTGCCAGTGGTCTCGGGTCGACATCACACAAGCAAAACTGACCCCTAAAGACTTCTAGCTAACTCCCTTTCAGTACAGGGATCCATTAGGATATTAATCTTCCAAATTTACACGCAACTGACATATTCAGACTCTATGTCATACGGTTTAAAATCGTTTTCACATTGTCACCCGCAATACTTTTCACTAGAAGCACTTAAAGTCGAAATTACTACGTCATAGCTGGAAGGAAATACACTTGAAAGTAGTGGATTGAGGGATGGCGTCTTTGAGTCGGGTTTGTGGAGGAAAATGGACCTTACGTGCGGTGTTATGTGGTCCGGCGGGTGGCGATTCCGAGAAACAATGCGCGCGCAATGTTCGCAGAAGGAGCGGGACGCATGCGTCGTCCGTTACTCCACACTAGCCATAGTGGACGCGACTAGGAATCGGCATGAGAAAAACTCACTGACTTTGTTGAAATGGGACCGATGTGCCGTAAAACTTGAATGCTGGCGATTTATAGCGAAATTGTTACGAATTACCGATAGTTACTGAGAATCTTAATGCGATACATGAGATTGGGTTTGACGATATATGGTGATGATCTATTACCGAGGAACTTCCTTCACTCTCTCTCCGTAATAAGGTTTAAAACCTAATTACATCCAGTATAGAAATAAACTTTCGTGTAACTCAAACCACACACGGTTCAATGCTATACGGCCCAATACCTTTTAGAGTATTTCGATTTCAAATCAATAAGAACCTTAACAAAGCAAAGAATTTCTGATCAATAACAGAATATGATTGGAACATGTCGGAGGTGGTAAAACGCAGGGCACGAAACATTTCATAACAATTCGAAATCGTAGAATCATTATGAGGAATATACCATTTAAGTACCGTTAAATACGAATTATAGAAAGTTCGATGACTGGTTGATTTCAAATTACATACATCTTAAGATTGCCTGATTAATTAAATTGCTGCGGTCTTTTATAAAGAAACAATGACAACAGCGGTGAAAAATTCAATAAGACTGTACGAAAAATTCGTATTGTATTGCCCTCTTCAAGTCAACTAGATTTTGGTTAGAAATGGAAATTAGAAGATATGCGAAGCCACTTCCAAAAAACGATTAATACCATAAATCTTGAAAATATTTTATCTTCAGGACTAAATTTAACGATCCCCAAAATGTTTTATTATTATATTTTTGAAGTCAACAGATAATTTGACCTTTGCAATTATTAAGCAGTCTTTCGTCCAGAATCATGAATGGTAACTCTACAAATGACGTTCATTTTCTAAGACCTTTTAACAGTCAGCCGACCTATTCTGTTATCATTTCACCGAGAAAACTTGGATGAAATGAGCTTGAAGTGAGCTGGCGGTAGTGTCAATCCCAAACATCAGGAAGAATGATAGATAGGTCGGCTCATTTAACCTAACTTCTATTGGTGAGATTATTTCAGAATAGTATTACTTACAAGATTATACATATATTATATGACTTAACCTTTCTTCTATATCTATACATCTATTCAAATTAATATAGGTAATTGATGTGTATGTTTGTTATAACAAAATAAAAGTTTTATTCCATGCGTAATTATGATATAAATTTAAAAAAACACATTTGTTTTGTCTATGCGTCCGTCTGTTTGTTCCGGCGAATACCCGTAATAGCTAAACCGATTTTGAAGGGACTTTCACTAGGAGATAGCTGATATTATAAGGAACACGTTCCTGTGGGATAATTTCTGACATCTACACGGGCGAAGCCGAGAGTAGCTAGTTCCACATATAACAAGTTAATCTCCCTTTAAATGACCCACAGGTTAACAAGCGTCTATAAACTTATTGCAATCTGTTAAAAGCCCACGTTCACAAGTGGGTGTAAACCTCGCGTTTTCCGGTGATAACTTCATCCTTACCTAGACAGTATCGTGTGACAGTTTGAATAGTTGCCTGTCTCAGTTATAGTCCTTTGATCCAATAATGTCACTGTTATCCAATTGACTTCATATTCAATGGAATACGGATTGAAATAGTAAACTTGGAAATGGTCTTTGCTCTTTGTTATTTATTTATTAAAACTTTATGCACAAGTAAAATAATATACAGTACAAGGGCGGATTTAAGGCCTGAGGCACTTTCTACCAGTCAATCTTATGGTGATGCAGAGACAATGCATGGCAGGTGCAACAAACGGTATAAATATCTCGGAAACAACAAAACGGATTGAAAGGCTGAAGTTTATATCTTATTAAGACGCTGATAAGTAAACATACTTTTGTGTTTAAAAAGTTCCTGATACAAATTGCCACGGAAGTAAATCTAGATGCTCATGTTAATTGTAAGGAATAGCAAAAAAAGAAATCTTTTTAAAGTTCTGCCAGAGGAATTGCATTTAAGACTCGGAGGGTATTAATTTAAAGGTTTTCTAGAGCCTTGAATTAAACAGCGAAAATGTCTTACGAGCCGTGGCTTTTTGAACCTAGAACGCTAGATGTCGTTTGGCATTTACTAGGTGTCTAGCCTAGTAAATGTGACGCTTTAATAGGCAACTAACCAGTCCAATAACAGATCTAAGCCTTAAAGAACTCAGGTTTTACGCTGATGGAATTACAGTCAGTCTAAGCTGAACTTGCCATTGACCCTTTTTCCCACTTAATAGGTACATTTGCCAAAGCACTAAAAATCAAAAGTGACGTAATGATGGTTAAAACATTTTCTTTTGGCTTGAGATCAAAATGTTTTTCTTACTTGAAATGAAGTATCTTTTTGCATCGTTTAGATTTCTTTGGATTTAAGCTTCGTCTTCCATATTTAGAATAAAAAATTTTTCAGTGTTTGGTGATGGCAATTTGCCTCCTCAAAACTTTTCATTCGTGCGGAAAATATCTCCACCTTCACGCAAAGTCATATATGGAATCAATCATACCTAAAAGGCCTATAACAGCAATTCTGCAAAGCCCCACAAATGAGCGAACAATAATTATAACGGTTGTTTGTGCTCATAAATGTCCACGCATCACAATTTCAGATGATTTACTAATGGAATGAGTTACCAATCGTTTCTCTTCATTGGCGTGACGGATCGCGATTTTGCAGTCAAGTGTAAACAAGCAATTTGTTATTAAAGTAGTGGGATTCACGAGCCTTACATTGTTTATATTTTGCGTATCTTCCTGGTCATCTTCATGGTTTCTGGTCTTTTTTGCCTCAATAACATTAAAAGCATTAACGTTATCTGCAGAAGAATGAGCCAACGTAATTCAACCGGCCTAGTTTCTATCAACAATGCTACTAGTAATACCTATGTATGTATTAAAATCGTTCTTAATATTGCAAGCTTTGCTAATGACAATTTAATTATGTGATAAATGGAACGTGGTCTAGTCAATGATTTAATTAATACTACCATTTCAAATAAATCATACAACCAAAATAAAGACGTGAATAAATATTAAAAAGTTATCAAAACAATTTAAGCAATCGCTTTCAACATTCAAAAGTTTAATTGAAAAAGAAAGTAAACAGAGTCCTGTTAATGCAACGAAAGTAAAAGATCATTGCTCATATGAATGCAAAAATATTAAAACAGACATTTTTGCAACATACCAATTTATAGTAACCATAAATCTAAAATGTAAATGCAAGACAAAATAGAACAGTAGTTTCAATTAAGAGTGTAAAAGCTTTCAATACATAAAACTAATGGATTAGACTTTGAATGATTTTTATTACTGCTAGACTAGAATTGAAAGACTATGAGGTATAATATACTCTTTTAATTTGAGATACATTTGTGAACAAGCCAAAATGTGTGTAACATTTACCTACAATATTCACCACCGTTATTTAGCCAAAAGCGTGAAAACTAACATGTTCCTAAACTTCAAAATATTCTTCACTTTCACCTGGTGATGGCTTGTATATTTTTAGTTTAACGTTGTTCGCAGAAAGTATTTTTATTCTAGTGCCAAATTGTTGTGTAGTAGTGTCGTAGTGTGTGTACACATTTACAAATGTTCGTAAATGTGTACCAGACTGTCTTTATTTATATACAGATTGTCTTTACTACGTATTGTTACTAAGGTCTTCTCAGCGAACGTAAAAGTGTGAAATATCAATCTGGTTTTAAATGGTCCCGTATATTTCGCCCTCCATTTGAGGATTCCATACTAAGTTTGCGCTACTTCAATCGTTACGGACAGTCAAATAAACGTTAAGGACAAGCACTAACAATCCCGGAACGAAGTACGATAAATCGATTTGTTTAAACGATTTATTATATCGACTAATTGTTTGAGTTCGCATCATTAGGCATCGGATATATTTATTGATTTCACGCCACTACACACGGTCCATTTATGGTAAACCAACCGAGACGAAGCTTAATAACATTTACAGTGTGGATTCTGCCTTAACTCGTTATTTTTCTGTAGTTTGGCATGTTCCTTGGTGAAAAAAAGATCGTGAAATGATGGATATCCATACCTTAATAAAAAGCAATTATTGCAGTTGCTCAAAATTAATTTCCCACGGTAAAATTTTTGTACAACTTTTGCCAAAATCCTAATTGAATTATTCGACTTTTTACTTAGATTCTTAAAATAAATGATTAAGAAATTTAGACTTTAACTGAATTAAATTATTCTCCAAACCGTATCTCACTCATCCATCACTCTTGTATAATTAATAGTTAATTGTATAATTACCTGGTTTAGTGCCACACTTGGCGTATGCGATCCGAAATGAGAAGTACGTCTGTCCCGTTGATGGCGGCACGTAAACACATCGTGGGTCACCGTGTTGACCTGAGAACATGTCAAAAAGAATGTCAAAAATGATTATGTGTGATAAAAAGATGTATTTAAGAAATAGTTTGAAATGTGTGTACGGAAAGGCTTGAAGATGATGATTAACAAACAAGCCACATATGTCTGCAGAAGGAAAGAGGAACAAGAAATGGATGTCTTACGATTATGTAAAGTATTGGTAATATATAACTCCACATGTCTCATAGTCATCATTTCAGCCGAAAGACGTCCACTGCTGGACATAGGCCTCCCCCAAGCACCGCCACTTCAACCTGTTCTGTGCTTCTCTTATCCAACGTATTCCTGCGGCCTTCACCAGGTTATCGGTCCATCTTGTGGGAGGCCTTCCAACGCTACGTCTTCCAGTACGCAGTCGCCACTCCAGAACCTTCCGACCCCATCGGCTATCTGTTCTGCGAGCAATGTGCCCTGCCCACTGCCACTTAAATTTGGCAATTCTTCGGGCTATGTCGGTAACCTTGGTTTTCCTACGGATCTCATCATTTCTGATTCGATCACGTTGGGAAACTCCGAGCATAGCCCTCTCCATTGCTCTTTGGGTGACTTTAAGCCTTCGTATGAGGCCCATTGTGAGTGACCACGTCTTAGTTCCATATGACCTCTTTCTCGAAGTCGAACCTACCTAACTGGACAGTCTGTCCTAGGTATACATATTCGTCCACAAATTCGAGTGTAGCGCCTCCGATCTTTTTTTTTAGATTTATTATTTTATTTTTATTTTAGAGTGGGTATCACATTAGCATTGGCCATGACCTTTGTCTTCTTCATGTTCATCCTAAGACCTACTCTTTCGGAAGCTCTACTGAGGTCAACGAGCATTGTACTGAGGTCCTTCATAGTGAACTTGAATATATAAAACAATTGATCGATTGGACTAATAAGGATTTACTGAAACTGGAACTGGTAAAGAAAATAATAAATTTAAAGTACTTATTAACCAATACAAATTCGTTTACAAATTCAGCGGTTCAATGTTAAGGTGACCTACCGCAGATTCCACATTAGAACCCTACCCAGTAGGATTGTTTCCAGTTTCCTCAAAATTTAATTCAATGTGTAAAAACCTTATGTCTATTTTCACAAACAAATAGAAAGCGAAGTACTGCAATTTAAGGCTAGATTTATGCTAATTTCTAATTATATGTGTTTGCGCACACCTTAGCTACAGTAATTACAATATCGTTAGCAAGATAAACAGTATACGGCTTATAGTCACTTTATAAACACTAGAAGGACTAGAATGGACACGCGGACAATTAATTCAAGTATTTAATCCAACGTATAGTAGTGATTCAATAGAATTGATTGATAATGAAATATAATTGAATGATAGATCAACGTGTGAATCTATCGATAAAGTGGTTGAAAAACAATCGAATATTATGACTGAGAAGAATAAAACAATTTAGGTAACAGTTAAATATGTTGATGATGATAAACTTCCATTAAATAATGCTCTACCAACAGAAGTACCTAGTTATTTCGGATTAAAAATATTTAAGCAGACATTGGGTATCTTGAAAATTTCATAAAATAATGGGATCATAGAATTCAAACATGCGCAGTATTTAAGTTCTAAATTAAAATGGACTCAGTGCAATGATAAGACAAAATTGTAAAAACAAATAAATAGTCTAAAGCATTTGTGCAGACATCTATGTAAATATCTAGACTGTCAGAAGTAATTTCACTGTTTTTTTTTATCGTAGAATAAGACGAAGTTTGCGTAACGGAAGCTTTAGCTGTCCAGATCGTGTTTTACGACATTCTTTCTCGTTTTAATCTTGCAATAAAATAAAATCAGAAGTGAGATTCCCTGGTTCAGTTACTCCGATACTGTCAACTATTTCTTCCATTTTATTTTCAAAATCATGTTTTTTTGCAGTTTCTACATGAGAAGTACTGTTAACTTTAAATAAATTACCAACAATAATTTACTGGTTCTTAGTATCACTCAAAACGAACAAATGAAACTCCTCAAAGATTTTATCAAAAAAAAACTACTCATATCATCACAAATTACTACGTTACAATAAATTGAATTAAACGAAATCCAAGTACAGTATGTAACAGTATAACGTACTAAAAGCTCAGCAACTGGAGCGTGCGTTATTAATAATGCACTAAGTATGTATCCGTCATAATTGTGAGTGAAACCTTAGCAATTACCGCAACAATTAGTGGCGGTCTGAATACACCGGTTTCTAACATTTTCCTCGTGTATGTAGTTTGTGGCTATTTTGTGGTGGTATATCGTATTGGTGGCTTGTAGTGCAGGTATGTCTTCATTATTTTCATGGGATGATATTTTTTAATTATTTTGAGGTCCAATATATTTTAGGTAATTTTTATTGTTATTAAGTCTCCAGTGTCTGGATTTAGTTTAGTTGTGTGAGATACTATTTTAAAACATTAGAGAAAATTTTATGTATAACCTCATTTGCTATGACATTGAGGCTGCCATAAATCTGCCAAAACCAGATTTATTCATACATCGGTTAAAGCAACTCCAGTTGGGTACAACAACTAAGGAAGAAATACAGCTACGTGACCAAAACTGACAAACAATACATACCTTTTGACGAGACAATGCCTTCGAAGGGATGGGAGAACGTGAGATGGACGTCCATGTGATCCTTCCCGCACATGACCTCTAGTGACTGTATGACTGGCATCCCATCAGGCCGTTCCATTGGCCATAACTCGCCCGCTCGCGCCCGCGTCTGTGAACGAATGGCATTTTGAGTAAAATATTGGACGTTTTAACAATACGGAGATGGAACCCTGAACCCGATTGACGAGAGAGAATCAACTAACGCAAATTATTGTTACAACGAGAAAGACACACCTAAGTCGTCAATCGCTGTTAAATGTCTCATGAAACTTAATGAATGAATGAAAATAAACCACTTAAAATCAATGAGCTTGTGAATGAACGAAGTTATAAGGTTTGTGTTCCGTGTATTAAACAAAACAATAATTTAAGCTATGAATCGATTGAAAAACATGTCACGTAGCAAATTAACAGCACAATTGTACTAATAATAACTCTATCAATACAATTCTAACAATATTCCCAATCAAGATAATATTTCTCAGCATTATGTTACTCTGAAATACTGCCTCGATTGCAATCAATGATCACGGTGAAACAAAACAATAATATTGAATGTTCCGTCAACATTAATTAAATGCTTTATGTAAAAAGTGAATAATTATTCCTTTCATAGATACCAGCTTCCATTGCCATGAACTGCCCTCCTCATCTACCTTATGATGTTGATGTCAAGAGTGATTTTTCTTCAACAAATAATTTTGGAGAAGTCAATGCAACTTTGTATTTCCTGTACAGTTCCCAACGAGCCGCGGACTTGTAACGAGAGGTTTCCGCGAAAGAGAACAGTGTAAACATAATAAATGGGCAAAGAATAATTTTTGTACGGTGGGTTTACGCCAAAATTGGATGATTGGTGACTTGGCGCACGATGACGGATGCCAAAGAGTTGGAAGAAGACAGGACGTTGTGAGAAAGAAGAAACTTAAAAATTCTTGCATACAATTCAGAAGCAGGTAATCAAATCAACGTCAAAAGAAGTGAATATTTATGTAAATATACATTTTTGTAAAACTAAACAATTTACTTTCATTAATTGCATGTTAAATTATTTTCGTCAACAGTTTTTATTAATTTATTTTGTTTTAATTTCCACTTTTCTCGTACACGTTATTATCTTGCGTGAAGCCAATACAAGTTTTTGCTTGTATTATTTATTTGAGTCGTTATTTCATACATTTCAAAGAAAACTAATTAATATATCTCATCTGCACATACGGTTTCATTGACTAATCTATGTACAAAAACGATTTGATGAATCGCGAGCGCACGTTCCTGGAACGGCGCGGGCACATTTCGTTCCCACGCGTCAATAAGGAATTTGCGAAACGAGACAGAGACATACAGAAATAAATAAGAACGAAAGAGACAACACCATTCACAGTTTGGAGTACGCTGTAATTTACATTTTTGCGTACGCGCCTTTTTCAAAATTCGAAAAAGTTTTCTTTGGTTATGCAGGTGGTGTTACTTTATTATGCCACGTGTGGAAAGGTTTATTAAGTATTCATTTATGTATTTCAATAAATAAACTATGTTATCTTTCTCATGATGTGCCAAGGCGACGTCAAAGCCCCAAGAGCATCATTTAAATCAGTCTCTGATTTATATTTCTATGAATTTCTCCAGCAGTAAACGTCAATGATATTATTAATTGAACGCTGTCTCGATAGTTTATAATTTATGCTTTTGCGGATATACGAGTAGATACTATTTTCATATTAGTGAAAGTTTCGACAGAGTTCTTAATAAAATGAACTTTATTATATTTTCTATTTTCTTTTGACGTCAATAAGCTCATTAAGAGAAATTTTATTTCCATTAACGAATGATATATACCAACAAGCAGATAGAGGGACAAGCGGATTTTACCTAATATCATAGTAGAAAAGTACAGACAAAATGCGTTTTCCATCTATTGTAAGTGAAGACTTTGTGTGTATGAACTCGCGGATTTGAAAAAATCCTTTTTCCTTTGATAGCCCGATTTTCGAGAAAAACTATTGGCTATTTAACATCACTTTAGGGCGTTTAGGAAAACGAAGTTATTATAGCAGGGCATCCGATGCGATGCGATGGTGAATCAGGGGAAAAAGTTTCACACGGACGAAATCTCGGGCAGAAGCTAGAATATTAATACAGCTACAGTTTTTTAAATTGCCAGTTATATGTATGAATCAGATTAATTGATTACCGTGCTTGGTCTAGTAAGTATAGATTTGTGTCCCGTTGATAGTAAAAGGTTCGCCCCGTATTATGTGGGACTTACGTCGCATAACCGTCGAAATTTGGGTATGCTACGCGTATATCTTTGCCAAATCCTTTGTGGATTGCTTGTAAGCATGATGTTATGTGCTGCTGGGGAGTTTGTTGCGCCACTTCTTCTTCACAGCTAAAGCACTAGGAAGTGGTGATGGGTGGGCGTTTTGGGGGACTGTCTTTTGTAATTTTGACGTTGGAAAAGTTCTGATCCTCAGCCTAATTTTTAATAAATGACTATTGATTTTAATTTTGATTTTATGATATACAGGCACTTACATAAACTCACAACTTCTTCCCATGAGAGTGAGCAGAAACTATTAAACGCCACCTGCTTTGATCTTTTCATAATCCTTTTGCCTCATTTACACTCATACATCTGGTCATACGAACGCTGGTTGCGAGTACTAGGCACCTGACCTTTCTGAAGATTATAGCCAATAAGATCGCTATTTGCCCTCCTAGGGCGTCCCTTCCCTGTCATGTCATAAATGTATTGATAAAAGTTATTTGATTTTATTTCTGCAAGTAGGTTTGTACGAACACTTTTGCATGTCAATCATATTTTTTAAACTAGATTTTTTTTTTAAATGACCTCACTACGGCACCGTAGAATTATGCACAGCCTTATGTTCCTTTACAAACTAGTAAACGGTTGCATGGATTGTTGCGAATTGTTATCGCGCATTTCATTAAAAGTCCCGCCTAGATTTCCACGCTTTCCCATAACGACGATATTACAGCGCCCCACTACTTCTACAAATATAGGTCTCAACTCACCATTAATTAAGAAGTGTGAGAACCTTAATTCATTTAGTAAGTCCATACCCGAAGCAAATAAGAATCTTGGCCTCCCTACACAGTACACACCAATACAACGAAGTTGAAATGTCATACTAATAGTTCAAAATAATCTTATCATATTTACTCTGTTTTTTATTCTATTTTTGTGTTTTATTTTATTTTCGTAAATTGTTATTTCTTTTCTCTTTTTTGAGTGTACACCTAGACTTAATTTAGCAATTAAGCGTTAATCTGGCGTCCTTGTAGTCAATTCTGTGTTTACCTGTAATTGGCATATATATTAGAATATTACCTTATGATTTAATGTTTGTATGTATATATATGTGCTGTGGGTGAACCTTTATGTAAATAAATAAATAGATAAGGTCGGCGTTTTCTATCTGAGTAGGTACTCTGAGAAGAAAGGCCGAAACAAACTCAGAGATCACAGACTCTTTTAAAGTCCAGACATAATCTTGGTCAGATCATGTGAAGACCATCTGGATTGGTGTCTGAAATGTTATTTCAAGGAAAGAACCACACAGATTGAGTGGACCTGTCCAATCAGTGCACGCGTTTATCAGTAATCATGCAGCTCAACTCAGAACTTAAGGAGCTTAATGATTTGGCTTACAATACCAAAGAAAGGACATTTGTGTAGGCCGCATATATTATTAACCTCCATTTTCTTCTTTGAATTTACATTCAGAGATAACGTTGGAATTCCAACCATTCCAATTCCACGCACGTCCGATTCAAATAAACCAAAGCTTCAATGTCTTATCATCGACAGGCTTAACACCCCAATAATTACACGCGCAGTCGATAAACAGCTACCAAAGAGTCAGTAACCAGATAATAATGTAATTACTGGCTAGTCTTTAATTGCGTTAATACGAGCTGCTTGTAAGAAAGTGGAACACTGTGTATCATGGTTCAATGGTAACATCGTAAGTATTATCGTTAATTGTCATTAGCTATATTTGCAATGTGTTCAAGTCGGGAATCATCTTGTCTTATTATATATTTTTAAACCTATTTCCCTATATAAGTTAGCCTATAAAAAAAACCAATTTCCGTTAACCCACCTTCTTTTGGTCTTCCTTCTTTATGTAACCTCATTTATAGAGTATACTTTTGTTTTTTCCGTGCTGGTGCCTAGATTAAAGTTAACCTTACAAAACTCATACTGGATAATGCATGGTCTAATCTATAAATAAAATGAGACAAAGAATAATTTGTATACGTATTAGATATGAGCGCCGCGCCGGCGCGCCGCCGCCGCCACGTTTTCCGCCGGGCCGCCGCCGCTGATCCTAGGCACCGGCGCGCCGAGCCCGAGCGACGGCATTCAGTTTAACCAAATACGCTGACCGAACCGTACGCACGTGGGACAAGTCATCATTTCAGCCGAAAGACGTCCACTGCTGGACATAAGCCTTCCCCAAGCTCCGCCAATTCGACCGGTTTTGTGCTTCCCGCATCCAGCGGATTCCTGCGGACTTCACAAGGTCATCGGTCCACCTTGTGGGACGCCTTCCAACTCTACGTCTTCCGGTACGCGGTCGCCACTCCAGAACCTTTTGGCCCCATGGGTCATCTGTTCTGCGAGCAATGTGCCCTGCCCACTGCCACTTCAGTTTAGCAATTCTTCGGGCTATGTCGGTTACCTTGGTTCTCCTACGGATCTCTTCATTTCTGATTCGATCGCGTAGAGAAACTCCATCGCCCTTTGGGTGACTTCCAGTCTTCTAATGATATCCATTGTGAGCGACCACGTTTCGGTTCCATAGGTCATCACTGGCAACACACAGTGGTCAATGACTTTCGTCTTGAGATACTGTGACATGTGGGACGAGAAGATATTGCGTAGCTTGCCGAACGCTGCCCAGCCGAGTCGGATTCGACGATTGACCTCTTTCTCGAAGTTGGACCTACCTAACTGGACAGTCTGTCCTAGGTACATATATTCGTCTAAAACTTCGAGTGTAGCGCCTCCGATCTTCACTGGAGTAGGTATCACATGAGCATTGGACATGACTTTTGTCTTGTCCATGTCCATCCTGAGACCCACTCTTTCGGAAGCTCTGAGGTCATCGAGCATTATACTGAGGCCTTCCATAGTCTCAGCCATCACAACTATATCATCGACAAACCGAAGGTGAGTGATGTACTCGCCATTGATATTGATGCCAGCCCCTTTCCAGTCCATAACCTTGAAGACATCCTCCAGTGCAGTGGTGAATAGTTTCGGAGAAATAACGTCTCCCTGTCTCACCCCTCGCTGCAGAAGGATAGGTTTCGAGGTCTGGTCCTTAAGTCGGACTGACATAGTGGCGTTTTCGTACAGACACTTTAGCACATCGATGTACCGATAGTCGATCTGGTACTGTTGAAGAGACTGCAGTACAGCCCAGGTTTCAGCCTGCTTACCCGCGCTGAGTGACCTTAAATTTGTGGACCAGCCCAACCGTCAGTGTCCACGTTCCGGCAGCGTATGTCATGACAGGGTGGACGCACTGGTTGAAGACCTTGGTCTTCAAACATTGCGGTATCGGCGACGAGAAAACTTGAAGAAGTTTTCCAAACGCTGCCCAACCCAACTAGATCCTCCTGTCGGCTTCTTTCTTGAAGTTGTCTACGAAGCTGTATGACTTGCTCAAGGTAGACATACCTTTACAACCTCGAGAAGCGACCCTTCGATGCGGATTGGACTCGGCAAGACATGCGAATTGTACATGACTCGTCTTGTCCAAGTTCATGCCGAGGCTTACCCGCTGTGAGGCTCCATTTAGGCTATGCAGCATCTGGTCTAACTGTTCCAGCATCTCTGCCATTATGACGATGTCATCGGCAAAACGAAGGTGTGAGATGTACTCGCCGTTCACATGGATTCCCTGTCCAGTCCAGTCCGCCGCCTTAAATACGTCCTCCAGCGCATTGGTGAACAGTTTTGGGGATATCAGATCCCCTTGTCTCACCCCTCTGCGCAGTTGGATTGGGCGGTTTTCGTATCCTGGATCTGGACAGTCGTCGTTGCAGTGTCATACAAGCATCTCATCACCTCGATGTATCTCCAGTCAATTCGACATCGACATCGTTGCAGAGAGGCCAGAACTACCCAAATTTCGATGGAGTCGAAGGCTTTCTCGTAGTCCACAAATGCCATACACAGCGGCTGATTGTACTCCTCGGTCTTCTGTACAATTTGCCGAACAGTATGGATGTGGTCTACGGGGCTGAAGCCTTTTCGAAAACGAAAATCTTGATTACACGTATATTCTAGTTAAATTAAGGTCACACCGCCGACGCCGCCGCCGCCGACTTAAAAAAATCGGCGCGCCGCCGCCGGAAGATTGGCCATCGGCGCTCATATCTAATACGTATTAGTTATAGTGACGGCACGTGTCTTAATATGCACAAACGCATATGTCTAGGAATATATGAATAACTTTGTAGGACTTACCCGTCGAAAAGCCCCACCCATACCCATAGGAAGACTCAGGAAGATTCATAAAAAACTATGCACCCTTAAGCTTTTAAATTTGGAAAATTCCTATTATAAACATGACCGAAGTGATCACTACAGGTTATAGAAGCGCGGTACACTCAAAAATTATTGAACGGATTTTTATGCAATTTTCACCAGTGGGCGGAGTGATTTATGTAAAAGGTTTAGGTTTATAATTCATTAATGTTATGTGTAAATTCGCTGAAGTATGACGATGATTATTAAAGATATCGGACCCTTCCGTGCCTCGGAAAGCCCGTTAAACCGTTGGTCCCGGTTGTCATTTGTGGATCTTTGGCAGTCGTTACGGGTCGTCAAAAGCCTAATAGTCTGACAACCAGTCTTACCAAGGGGTATTGTATTACCCAGTGACTGTGTTGTGTAGGTTAGATAGGCAGTCGCTCCATGTATTCAGCTGCATCCGGTTAGACTGGAAGCCGACCCCAACATGTTGGAAAAAGGCTATGCAAATGATCATGTTGAAGATGTCGGAAAAATACATGCCGACTGGGAGTTCTACTGGCATGAGCCAGCGAAACATTGGATGAAATTTGGCACACAGATAGTTCATAACATGAGTTAAAACAAAGTGTAGGTATTTTAAATCACAATAGTATCTAATTTCCCGAGGGATATTTTCTGACAGCCACGCGGGCTAAACAGCAAGCAAAAGCTAGTTAAAGATCAAGTATCTAATCATGTTTTCCTTGAAATAACTACAGAAGAAACCTCATCCAATACACATTCAGAAACACCGTTTATAAACAGCAAAACGTACACCGTTTAAACCCTAACAAGATCTAAATAATAAGGTCCAATTCATTCTAATATCCGAGGCACTCGTTAGTCGAAATCGTCCGTCGTCAGAACAGAACACATTAAGCGCGTTAGAGAAAATAATATGATCTCTGCCGATACGCACCGGTAATAATAGCTCAGTGTTATAATCACTGCATCCTTTGAGGTGCGTACTAATGCGTGTGTTGTAAAGCTATGTGTAGACTGCAAGAGGGTTTCTGGATTAATCATGTGTGGTTAAATTAAGGAGCGAAATGAGGATGTCTGTTTTTCGTCAATCGAGCATAGAAACCATGAATCACAAATGATTTTTCTAGAATCATGATAAAATTAAAAGATCGTAAAATTTCTACGCTAGGGATAGAAGACCCCCGGAAATGGTTACCAAAAGATAAAATCTACTATTTCATAGAAAAGTGCAGTACCGACGCGGTCAAAATATATCGAATAGTTTTATTTTTAAATTACATTTTGTTAGCCGAGAGACGTCCACCGCTGGACATAGGCTTCCCCTAAGCTCCGTCACTTCGACCGGTTTTGTGCTTCCCGCGTCCAGCGAATTCCTGCGGCCTTTACAAGGTCATCGGTCCACCTTGTGGGAGGCCTTCGAACTGTACGTCTTCCGGTACGTGGTTGCCACTCCAGAACCTTTCGGATCCATCGGCCATCTGTTCTGCGAGTAATGTGCCCTGCCCATTGCCACTTAAGTTTAGCAATTCTACGTTTTTTATATCATCGACGAAAAATTCAGGGTTTCAGAAACCTGTAATGTCAGTCTAATTTCATACAACCTTGCTAATAAGCTTATCTGTTCATTGTAGCATATACATTTAAAGTGTCATCTTGTCAGAACAAGAGTGTATTCTTGATGAAATACAGATTATATGATCAAATTAAATGGTTATGATAGTGTAAAGCCCTTAACGCCCGCCTTATAATGTACAATTAGTTTACTGTGTAGAAAACACACCTATCTGTACCAAATTGTGAAGTTATTGACTACATTTTATCTCACTCATCCCATGAAATAGTTAACCAATGTGAAAATAAAACAAATTCAATAAGTATCCAATATCATTTTATTGCTATTTCAATTTAATTCTTAATCGAATCGTAACTTGATACATCATGACCAATATAATAATATTATGTGCACCCTGCTTAAGGATGATGGGATAAGTTATTATAGAGGAATCCCTGTTATTTTTTAGAAAGGATAAATTATGATCGATCTTAAAAGGGTCAGTTCTATTGTTGCTCAGATATATCAAGATTTTTTTCAATATTGAAATTTATTTTGTAGGTAGATATCGTAATTATAAAGCAGCTGCGCCTCCGGCTCTGTCTTTTTTATTATTTTGAAATGAGCATTTCTCCAACGAATATTAGCATTATATATGTTAAGGGAAATGTATGTAATCCGTCATTGTATACAATTCCTAGGAAATGTATGTAATTCCTAAAATCGCCCGGAAATGTGTGAAGTAAATTATGTTGGACACATTTCCTAGTAAATCTATACATTTCCTAAATAGCAATCGGAAATGAAAAACGGTATACCGCCGTTTGCCCAAAATTTATTTGCCCTAATATCATATGCCATAACATCATTTGCCATCGACATTGGGTGTGTAACGGTAGTTATATTAGGAGAAACTGGATGCAATTGGGACTTTAAGGCACCCCGACTCGGATAGGTTAGGTTAGAAGGGGATGGCGGGGTCTTTTGAGCAAGCGAAGCGAGCGAATAGACCCCGCCATCCCCTTCGTGTTTATTTTTTTATAAACCTCGCAGAAGTAGGAGCCCCACTTAGCGGGGCTCCGTCGACTAGCTTGTAAAAAAGATTCGAAAACAATTTATTATGGCGCTTTTTATACATTTCCTAATACGATATTGGAATTATATACAATTCCTAGGAAATGTATCCATTTCCCAGGATATGTACCTATGTATTAAATAATTTTTAAAACAATAGTTTATACATTTCCTAAATAGATTCGGAATTGTATAAATTTCATAGGAAATGTATACAATTCCTTGATTTCATACATTTCCGGTAACATATACACTACTATGATATGAGAATAGTAGTACTCAGATTCCGGGACTTGATGTCACAGCAGTCACCCTTTGCCTAGCCTTCTCTCAATTGGGGTGGGCTAGGCTAAAAAATCACCCGGATGCAGCTGACTACACAATACAGTACATATTTTATATGGAGCAAGCAACTGCCTATCTGATCTTCGCAACCCAGTAACACAACATGGGAACCACAACAAGTACCTCTAGTAAGTCTGACTGCCAGACTTTTGTCAGACTTCTGACTACACACAATGACTACCAAAGATCTTCGAATGATGTAACAGCAATCAAGTAGCAGAAAAGCGAAGCAGTCACCTTCATCAACAACGAACACCTTGACGTGACGTATAACATTACCATAATAACAATACGCGTTGAGGCCGACATAATTTCTATGTGGTACGAGAAAATCTCGTTAATTCAATTTGTGTTTCTATTATTCTCTAATGTTCAGTAGTTGGTAGTTGTTGCACACGCGACGGTGGCACGCACAAATCACTAGTGATGGGCTTGGTGACAATCATCAAAAATTTGTTTTTTTAAGATGATATCGATTGTTTATGAAAATTCTGATATTTAGTGTAAGATATATAGTTACTGTAGTGTTATATTTTTTTTATTATATCACCAGATTCAACCCTAATCGTCAAATGACGTCTCCCGGTCTGGGCGGAGCAGGAAGACGTGGCAAGCTTTTACTGACTAAAACCCACCCGTGTTCCTTCATTTGCCTATGCCAAGGCCACGTTAACTCTTTCGAACAAATTTCGCAACCCTGGCAGACCAGATTTAACCCTGCCATCAAAAAACATACCCCAGACCATACAAAAAACAAACCTATATTAAAATACAATTACAAAATTAATCTAAAAAGTAAATCTATATCGAAGTCTATTCATTATTGACAAATTAAATTATCACTATTAATGTTAGAGCGTGATTAGACGCAGCACCGTCGCGTGCAGACCATAAAGGCTCGTTCAGACTAGCGCGACGCGACAGTCGCGCGCGAATCGGCGATTTATATCCGTAGAACAATTTCTATGAAAACGCGCGCGACCGTTCACACAGGGGCGACCTGGCGCGCCGCGACACGGTCGCGCCGCGTCGAGTAGCGCGACAGCTTATTGGTACATTTTGTATGGCGTCGCGGCGATGTCGCGGCGATATCGCCGCGATTTCGCGACCGTGACGCGACACCACACAAGAGAGTATAAAGGACGGTGCAATCCAAGCTGAGCTCAGTAGTAGACGATCTTCGTCATAAGACGAACACAGATCTATGCGTGTTTGCTTATCGTGGGGCCTGAGGTTCGATACCCCGGTCGATCGACATTGGTACTTACTTAGGTTAGGTTTTAGTTTTAATAGCTATGGGAGGAACTGTCCTCGTGATTGGGCAATCAACAAGTAGGTACCAGGTACTTAATAAAATAGAAAATTGTGTACATCCTATAAGGCCTACAACGTTCTCACATTCATTCACAAAATATAAAAGAATCTACATTAATGATAGTAGGTATTTCATAAATCTAGACAAATAAATACAATTGGAGTGTCTGTTTGTAATATTAAGATAACCACTTTTTACTAAGTGTACATGGATGTATACACGGTAAATATAACAAAACAACATTTTTTACAATTTTTGTCTGTCTGTCTGTTTGTTCCGGCTAATCTCTGAAATGAACCGATTTAGACGGGACTTTTACTGTAAAATAGCTGATCTAACAAGGAGTAACTTAGGTTACTTATATTTTAGAAAAAAAAAATAGGATCTCACGAAAAAAATATAAAACTAATGAACATTTTTTTGTTAAATACCACGCGGACGAAGTCGCGGGTGACAGCTATTACCTATATAACCTGGATTAACACATTCTCACCGCCGTAGTACGTCGTCCTGCGTTAATTTCCGACATCCACGCGGGCGAAGCCGCGGGCAAAAGCTAGTAAAATATAATAACATTTTTAAAACAAATGTTATTATTGCCATGACAACCAAATAGGCAGTTTATCCCACATTTCTCAGTTTACGATCTCATTTCCGAATTCGATCTTTGTTATCTAAAGAAGTATGTAGGTACTTACTTGTGGAATGCAATTCTGTTGTAATTTGTCCCCATACTCTGCCTTTCTGTCTATCTCTGTAGGTAGCACACCTCACGTCGTAAAAGATAGGCTTGGCCTGTACTAAGTCAATTAATAATTATATGTTCATTTTCCCTTCTATGATTTTTCCTCTGTCAGTCGTAACACGCACAGATCTCACTGACTTTAACCTAAGTAGTTCGGCTCAGCTTGGATGTCGTCGGCGAACCTCGGTCGTACATAGGGTTGCCAGATGTCCGGTATTTAAGCGTACTGTCGGCGACGAAATCTAAACATCTAGGCGCAAGTAGTATCGGAGTGCACCCTGACAATGATTTTGTAAGTTAGAAAGCATTTTTAAATTAGTAAAGATCTCAATAGTTCGAAAAATGTCAAAAAATGAGACCCCCTCTGGGAGTGGGTGCAAGTAGCGCAAAGACCGTCTTGATAATAAAATGTAAATAAAAGGAATAATTTTGTAATTAGTAAGGAATTTAATAATTTTGAAAAGTTTTGTTCATACATTAAGATTTTAGATTCTAATTAGTTTTAGTTTATAGATTTCATGTTTAGTTCTCTTATTAGAATCTAATTAACTTCATTTTGAGTGAATCTTGTAAGGAAATGTACAAAAATTTCGTAAGGATTTTCTATAATTACGTAACTTGAAAATGAGGTTTCTTGTTTATGGTCCGATTGTTGTTATTTTTATTGTAAACGATAGAATTAGATGTAAAACCACTTTTAGCGTTTAAATGATCAAAATCGGACCACAGGATTCGGAGATATTGTAAATTAAAGATAGTGGCATTGTCTTAAGTTAAACCTTGTAAGTTTTTGTTCTAGAAAGTTTTTATTGTGACTATGTACATGTAATATTGTGTTTTTATATAAGAAGGGACCACATAACAAATGTAAAAATATATAGATTGTAAGGGGTTATGTGATAATTAATGCAAAATAAAGGGTTCAAAGATTTCGGCTTGGTGAAAACTAACAGTGAAATGAGCTCAAAAATCGCGGTCCTCTATAAGGGAATGGGAAACGGCCCCGGCGACTATAAAATAGGCACGATCGGCCGGGTCCATTTCTTAACCCAGATCCAGCCAGTCCCTTGCTGTCCCCCCACCAGTGATTGCCTAAGCCGAGGTTCGTACCCCCGTCGGGGTAACCCTTAGAGCTTTCGCTTTAGTTTTTAAGTATAATAAGCCCCGGCTGGAGGCCTAAAAAGGTAACTTTTAGAACTCGTCGGGCTACAATCCGTTTAAGTAGTAAAAATCTTTCAGGTTAACTACGAGATGTCCTACAAAAAAAAAAAAAAAACGGGCCCATTTAGTCGCAGCTCAGCCGTTGAAGAAGCACAACGAAGAAACAAGCCGAAATCTATGGACAAGAAGTACTAGAAGAAAAGTGTTTTTTTTTTCGTTTCTATCAGAGTACCTACAGTCAAAAACGTTTAGTCTCCCGAGGTCTTGGTCGACCGTACCGTCATTACGCATTCAGGGGTGCGTGGTGACGTGTACTACCAGCGCAGTTAGGTAAGTAGGGAAGCACGTCAAAAACGTGGGAGAAGTCCCAGGGCGAGTAAGGGTGTTGATCACATCCCATTCGTCCACTACACGTACAGTCCGGTATTTTCGAGGCCTGTCCGGTAAAAAATAAATGGTCATACCGGACGGAACAATGTCCGATATTTTGAGGAAAGTCGGTACCACTGGTCACAAGCGCCTACAAAAGTAGGCATATGAAATCCCTCAAACGCAAAATTCGCGCGCGCTCCTCGCTCGCTGTCTGTATCTTATGACTGCATTCTATTTTGTTACTAATACTAATTAAGTTCATTTATATGATGTTGATTAATTAAAATAAAATATTAGTATAAAAACGGTATTTTTGCGACCTAGCATACCCCCTCCCCCCTGTTTGGGGTTGTCCAGTATTTTTTCGCGACTCATTTGGCAACCCTAGTCATACAACGGACGAACCGCACCGATCTTGTTAAAAAATTTTAGTGCTGAGGTAAAACCGAATTGGTCCGCGATATCTTACTTTAGCTGAATGATGACATATTCATTCAATTGAATTAAATGAATTTAGAGGGTTGTATGAATGACTTTAATCATATTTGTTACGATCGCATATAATACAGAAATATTTTTAGCCTTTAAACATCCACATTACATTATGTATATCTCTTCATCAGCCTATAATATTCCCACAACCGGACACAGGCTTCCTCTCACAGAGAGGGAGTGGGCCTTAATCCACCACGCGGACCCTGCTGGGCCATAGGTGCCCCATGTTTTCGAATTTTTTGGTTCTAAGACAGTTTGACACCGGTTTGAGAGCAGTAGTGAGGAAATAATTGACATAAAGCGAGTTGTGTGTTTAACTGCAGGAGCTGACGGTACCGTCCTATTTATCCGTGGTACCGTCCGACTTCCGACTCGTCCGAGACATGGCCAAAGTGTGTTTGCGTGCGTGTGTGTGTTATGTGCTGACACTACTCGTCTTCACGCACGTGGTTGTACACTTGGTTACCAAAATACGTTGCTTCGTGAGATAAAAGGCGCGGCACTGCAACTGCGGCGGAGGCTTCTATGCGAACGGCGTGCATGGCGTCCGCGAGCATAAAGCACCTTTTATTTGCATTTTTTCAATTATGCTTTGGCATTATTCAATGATTACAAAATAATACTTTGTCCAACATTTTTATTCGTATCTTCAGGGAGTTTAGTCTCTTCAATATTACAGTCAGCAGACTGCCTCCAACGCCTATAATTTTTTTGTCATTATAAGTAATTTGTTTGTCAAATTAATACTTTGTAGGTAGGCTAAACACGTGTTGTACATCCGCTTACTATGCTGTAGGTATGCACCTAGCAAAATACCGAGGGCCGCCAGCGGAGCCCCAGCACTCGTTCGGCCGTAGGCCGCTTCATCCCTACCGACCTTCGATCAAAATATTGATCGAAGCTACCGACCGAACATTACCGAATCGCGAGGACGATCGGACCGTCACGTCTCCCATGCACCGGCCCGCGCCCTTCGGACGCCTTCGCCAGTCCACTACATCTACAAACATCAACCGTGAATGTATGTCATTCCTAGATTGCGCCGTGTATTTTACATATTAGTGATGATAATCATTTATACTACAGTTTTTAAAGTAGTGTTTAATTACGTAGATAAACCTACCCCGAACACACAACATATTATGTATAATATGTATATATCACTAATAATAATACTTACTTAATACTTCTAAATGGGCGGGTGCGCCTCGAGTTGAAATGGCTCGCGGCGGAGCGTGCGCCCGATTCATCGTAAGAGCGCTAGGTCTCCGCTAGGATGTGCGAGCTGCGTGATGTCAGCTGTGCGAGAGTCAGTTCGAGTTCAAATGTCAATGTGTGTATGCGAACGAGCGGCTGTGTGCATATTACAAGCCCCTGGACATGCGCTGTTGTACTTGCGACCGCTAGACCAACGAAGCAGTTTGTTAGAAGTTACTATATTTACAACTAGCACTTCACCCGCGACTTCGTCCGCGTGACTCACAGGAACTGTGCATTTTTCGGGATTAAAAGTAGGCTGTCTTACTCAGCGATAATACAGCTTTCTATTGGTGAAAGAACTTTTAAAATCAATTCTGTAGTTTTTGAGTATATTCATTACTAATAGACTAAGCGTAGGGCTGTTCGCTCACACCGCGGCATTTTTCTTACTTTTAGCATTGTATGCCCGTCGTAACTTCTAAACGAAAGGTCTGATTTGAATATTTTAAAGAGTAATTGACGTGTGTATAATTAGCCTCGATTCTGAAACCATTTATTTGGATAAGGATTAATATCATGATACGAATGTCATCATCTTACGATTCTACCCGTGTTTTGACTGACTCATTTGAACAAAAAGCGGTTATTATGACTTAACTGTAATAGTTGGACATACAGCCTCGCGGACTTTTTGATAGGTAATACTAGACTATAAACATGTAGTACATTATTATATGTACCGTCAATAGTTAAAGCAGCGTTCCTACGCCAAATAATGACGTTTATAGGCAATTTTTGGATACCTTGGGTTACATTTTTGCTATTTTCGTAAGGATCTCTTTTTTTAAATCAAAATATAGCCTATAAGTGTTGCTGATAATGTAGCTTTCTATTGGTGAAAAAAAAAAAATTAAAATCGGTTCAGTAGTTTTCGAGTTTACCCATTACAAACATACAAACAAACAAATCTTTCCTCTTTATTATATTAGTTTAGATTAGATCACTCATTGGACATATTAGGTTATTAATTACTGATTTTTTTTTAAACACACACATAACATCGCCCCTGCAATCCCCAAAGGGTTACACAGAGGTAACGGTACGTATAGTACCTACCTACACCCGCATTTCGCCAGTTATGCGTACCTATTAAACGTAGTTTACGAGAGTTTAAATTAAGATTTCAAAATCATAATATGTACCTAATCTCCTCATAATAATTGTCGTGTCAGAAAGTACACTTAACATGTATAAAACAAAGTCATTTTTCCGAAATCACATGAATTGAAAACTAAGCAGGCCGTCAATAAAATCAAACATAATTACCTAGACTTCAAAACTTGATTTTTAAACAACTACTACGTAAAAGTACTTCAAGCGTAGGTACCTCTAGTTGGGTTGGGTTGTGTGACGTTACCTAACTTAAGTAGGTTCCTATGTCGACCGACCAGGGAATCGAACCTACGACCCGCAATCATCCACATACCTGCCTTCTTCCTCTGATTAAGATCGTTTACTACTGAGCTCAGCCCAGATTGTACCGCCATTTATACCATTTCTCACGGCGTCGCGCCGTGTCGCGGCGATATCGCTGCGACACGGCGCGACGCCATACAAAATGTACTAAAAGCTGTCGCGCTGCTTGTCGCGCGCGAATCGCGCGCGATCCGCGCGCGACGAGCAGGCCAGTGTGAAAGGTGTTGCGTCGCGATATATCGCAGAATCGCCTCCGCGGCAGGTCGCGCGACAAGTCGCGCCTGTCTGTATGAGCCTTTACTGTAATGACGTGCTTGTATAGAAGATACCTGTTTGAGTAACCTGATTGTCTCACTCAGTTGCTTGCGGTAGAATATGTAGCAGTGCTTTGTGTAGTGTTTTAGTGATTTCACGCTTGATGCTTCTTTTCCGAAACAATTGGGCAAAACAAGAATGATCATTACAAAACATATTTTTGTCATCAAATATTACGCATATTCTTTTTGTTGTTTATTTGTTAATAACGAATTTATATTTACATTTTGCACCACACATACTAGTAACACACACATCACATATTTTTTTATAGCTACAGCTACAAGAAACAAAACAAATGCAAAGTTACATCTAGGATATACCTTTCATGAAAAAATTTAAAAGTACATAATTTTAAACACACAAGCTTCCCGATGAGTAAATTATATGCGCAAAGACCACTTTTAAACAAAACACAAAACTATCGACTAATTAATCGTAACAACGCACAGCACTAGTTGACAAGCGGACGCGTGCACACTATTACAATAATGATGCATCGTATCGTATCGTATAGAAAATATACAGCAATCAGTGCACAGCTGTTGTATCGACTGTCATTATGGCAGAAGTGTAGCATTAGATGCGGGTTTCTTTTAGTTTCACTGGCCGGTAGGCGATTTTTACTGTTTTCTGTGATGTGCTTGATTTTCCGACATAACAAGGGTTTTTATTTTAAATCAAAATTAAAACATGTCTTTTCATCGATGTTTTTTTTTTACTTTTATTTTATATTGAATATATACAATATCTTACAATATTTACATAATTTAAAATCTAAGCTTAAATCCAAAGAAAAAAAATATGTACTTGTATATATGAAAATAAATAATCATAAAGCATCAAAAAATTCGTCTGCATCGTTGTCAACAGGAAACGTGCCCAAAAGGGTGGCAGCATTTCCACGTTGTATGGCAATACTGATTCTTTGTCCAAAAAATAGGCCAGCCCTCTGTTCACGCGAAGAGTCAACCAGCTGCAGGGCACTCGGCCCCATCGATGTTTTTAATTCATTTTGATGACATCGCTTAGACATTTGATTATTGATGCAACAATTCACTGATGCACTTCATTAAAAATCGGATAAATCGATAAATTAACCGTATTGTCTTACAAATCACCAATTTAAACAATAGCAAATATTATAAAAGCATAGGGATTTTCGTGAAAGCACAGCGTTTTTTTTTTTTTTTGGATGGGAAATCATCAAATGACTTCTCCCGCTCTGGGTGGAGCGGGAGGGCATGTCAGACTTTTACTGACTAAAAGCCACCCGTGTTCCTTCAGTTGCCCATGTGCCAGGGTCACGGTATCTGTTTCGAACAATCACGCGACCCCGGCAGGAAAGCGCAGCGTTAAATACGAAAGATATATGAAGAATCTTTGTGAATGTAAACACGATTAAAGATATTAAGGGGTCCCTTTAGTATCGTTTGGCAGGCGGAGGGGGTGGTGATGGGGAGGGGGGAGGGGGGGGAGGTGTCCCCTCTCCCCTGGTACCACTCCCGTGAAAAGATATCGCACCATTTTTGAGAAAAACAGATATTTGTAATCTAACCTCAAAACACTAAAATCACCTACTGCGGTCAAGGAAAATCACGTGCGGTTCTAAATTTGTTTCAAATCAAAATGTTTCGTTCCGTTTCACCTAATAAGGTTTACACTACGCTTTTTTATCTGATTTGAGGTTAGAAACAATTTTTGTGATTATCTGGAAAAATATCCATTACCTTGTAATAAGAGTGGTAGCGTTATAATCGGGGCCCCACCCTCTACCAGATTTAACCACTTTTAGCTCCCTACGCCTGCCAAACCAAACTAAAGCCAACCCGATATTAATTGCAACGAAATTTATATCCACTCAAATGTACCGCTAATCAAATCTCTCATCCCTCTAACCATTTCCTGTACCATCAAACTTATTACAAAAACAATTTTACCGTTTAATTCCCTTTATTTTAATGTAATTCCAACGCAAATTGTAAGTTTGCGAGATAGCAGTTGACAGCTTAGCGATGGTATACGCAAATGCGTAAAAGGTACACCACCTTGCTTGGTTCACTTAATAGTAAGTTCAAAAGGTTATGCCAAGACAAGTAATGATTAGTTGAGTATTCATTTTTATCGTTTTGCATTAGTCAGAGGGGAGTTTCATCATCCACTTAGTCTCTTCCCTTCTATGTTGGGGTTGGTTTCCAGTCTGATCGAATGCAGCTGAATACTAGTACTTTACAGAGCCTATCTGACCTCCACAACCCAATTACTGGGTGAAACGATACCCTTTTAATATGACCGCTTGTCAGGTTTTCGAGCATCTGGCGACACGTAATGACTGTCAAAAATCCACACATGACAGCCAGGACCAACGGGTTCACGAGCTTTCTGAGGCACGGAGCGGTCTTGGTATTGTGGATATCTAAAGATGGTTACCCATCCACGCACCAACTGCAGCAGTCAGAGAAGAGTTTAATGTAGGAAATTGTTTGAGAAGTATCTTAGAGTGTTGTGTATCAAGCCTATAAAATGAATGAAGATGAACGTTTTGGACGATCCTTTATATAAATGATTGTTTTATTATTAAACTTTTTTTATATGAATCGTAGCTGGTGGCGTTTCGTAGCTTCGGCCTACTCCCGTGGGAAGACGGCGTGAGTTTATATTATGTGTATGTTGTGTATGTGTGTGCTCAAAATGTTATGGGAAACAAGTAATTATTTTTTGATATTCCATGTTTATCTTTTTTCATTAGTTCGGGATTTTTTTATAGAGAAATGGTTTGAGCAGGATCTTGGAGTATTGTTTATCAAGACATTCAAATTATTTAGGATTTATTACAATGGATCGTTCAAAACGTACCTTCAAGTAAACGTTGAGTTTACTTGAAGGTACATTTTGAACGACCCTTTTATATAAATTAATGCTTTTATATTAAGCCCAAATCGTGACAGGGCATGGCTTAACGGGCATCGTTAACTGGCTTAGAAAGGTCATGAGTTCAACCACTCCTGGTGACTGTGCTGAGAAATGTATTAGGAATCTGGTGCTGTAGAATAATCATAGAAGTATTATTGCAGGAAAATGTAATGTGTTGAAATTAAACATAACTGTATCAATCCTCGTGAATAAGTGTTTTAAGATACAAGCATGCGTATCACGACCACAGTTAAAACAGAAGAAAAGAATGACAGATTGTAGAAAGATTTCTACGCCATCATTATTTCAGACGAAAGACGTCCACTTCTGGACAAAGGCCGTCTCCAAGCACCGCCACTTCGACCGGTTCTCTGCTTCTCGCATCCAGCGGACTCTTGCGGTCATCGGTTTATCTTGTGAGAGGCCTTCCAACGCTACATCTTCCAATATGCGGTCGCCACTCCAAAACCTTCCGGCTCTATTGGCTATCTGTTCTGCGAGCAATATGCCCTACCCACTGCCAATGAAGTTAAAACTCTAGATAAATGCTTTAATAACAGAAGAAAATAATGACAGATTGTAGAAAGATTTCGTCAATGCTATGGCAAAAATGAAGTGAATATACTCGTATGTATACTCTGGGTACTCGTGTGTTACACTTTGGGCAGTAGGTAGTCTTCGTTGAGTAGGGACAGCAGGTCATGATACACTTGCTGAATAACTCTCATTAGAGGATGTAAGCAGATAGTTATAACTATAACATCAGCAACACGACCGGATCCCACCATCTTCCTTTTACTATCGGACTACGCGATGTACTGCAATGTACCATCATTGCATGCATTTCTCCACCACATTTATTATGCGCACACTCAAAGTGTGAAACTCTCTGACAGCGTTTGTTTTCTCTTCCACATTTAACCAAACTACCTTCAAAACAAGAGCTCTTCTGGGTACGCTCGTTCCATCAGAGACCTCCTCCATCGCTTTAATCCAATCCCAACTTAATATTAAAACATGACCATGGCTTGCTATTCAGTTGTTAACAAAAAGCAAAAGCATTATACTTACATTCAGTCCTCTACTAATTCGACTCAACTATCTAATTCAAGACGTCAAAACCCAATCAACTAACTTCAAAAACCCAAAGGTCCGATATTCTACTCCCAGTCCACAAGCGATAATTGTCCTCTCTATAAAAACGTTTCTAAAAAAAGTTCCTAATCAACAGTGCGGCCACTTTCACTGTCAACATTACTCATTTCCATTAGCATATATGAGACAGACTTGTGTCATTCACTTGGGTTGGGTCGAATATCCCAAGTATTCGGTCGTTACTACGCATTCTTGGCGGTGTCATTACTGTTCAAGAGTTTATGTTAGGTGGTTAAATGAAGTGCTTTTAAGTGTGTACTTATAGTGATGATGCTGTCATGATTCTGTAGCGATCTTGTACGGTCACATTTTGCTTAAGATTCAAGTTCTATTGACAAAAAACTTTCGACTAGAAAAAACAAATGAAGACCATTGGAATAGCTATTCTGAATCGGGATTGGTCACTTTGCGAATTAGATAGAAATGATAACCAATAGTAGTGCGTAGACTACATAGTAAGAGCCTCATTGATTACGCCCACATTTTCACAGTTTAAAACGTATGAGTCATTACTATTAGTGTAACATGTACCAACAAGACTTGGTATGTGGTACTCAACCAGCTAAGTACAAAACAAATACAACTATTGCGAAAAATATTTCTCAAAATATGGACATCAATGTTGACAACGCAACAAAAATGACGATAATTAAAAATAAACACTAAAAATACTCACTAAAACCAAATGAAGTTGTGTAAAACACATTAAGAAGTCGGCAGATGTGAAAAGAAAGCGATTTATACACATGAGTCACGATTAAATAAGGTTTTAAATACGACCTGCCTACTGACTGGACCTCGGAATGCGAGGCATGCGAATTTCTTCCGGAACAAGAGATTGCTAAGAAAACATCATATGATAATTACTTATTTTCCCTCTCATAAAGATTGTTTTAATAGAAGTGGTAAAGAAATTTATTATAGTATGGGGTATGTAGATATTTTAAATCCCTGGTTAATTCACTTCTATTTTTTAAATGTAAACTGCTTCTCAAACCTTGAGCAGATGTTTTCTGTGCTAGTAGGCGTTTTGAGTACGGTCCTCCATTGGCCAGGCAGCACACATGGGGCTTGATCTAGTCAGACAACAAGTAGAGGGGAAGGCCCTCACTGGAGGACCGTACTCGAAACTTCTAAAAATGAAAATAAAAGTCTATTTTTACTTTTTTGGTAATGAATTAGAAGAAAACCCCTATACACACGGTTTAAAAAATATCGTACTTCAGCAACATTTCAGACAACACAGCTAATAAAAAGCACAGCTTTAAAGCTACACATGTGAGAAAGAGATCGATGCACAACCTATTACCAAGGATTCAGTATAATATGATCCTAAGCCAATCGAATTTTTCTTTATATTGAAATTTCAACGCACGGGATGAAATTCTTCGTCGGTTTAACAAAAAACAGAATTGCTGTTCCAAACCCATTGGCCGCGTAGATATTGCACTTATCTATGAAACAGCAGTTTTTTTTTACTACGTTAGGGGCTAGAATCATGTGCTGAATTTAAGACTGTAACCTTAGACCCTGAACCCCCTGTGACCTTAGCTTCTATGTTCTTTTTATTGTTTTTATGTGTCTCAAATAAAAAAGATTTCATTTCTTTCTTTCTTGAATTCAGCACATGATCGACACATTTGCGCGTTAATGTCGCTGCCACTCTGGAGGCTAGTACAGCTAAACGCTGTTGATTTCAATCAAAACATTTTCATTCCAAACTATCATTAAAAACACACACATAAAAACCACATCTTATGCCAGACTAGTCTAGATTCAGTCGCATCATTGGATCCTTCGATTTCCTCCAAACACAACGGGTCATAGTGCTTTCCTACTTTTTATGATAATATTATTAATTAAAACCAGTTTTGAGAAGCTGAGCCTCTAATGCGGCACATCTAACATCTAATGATTTATAATAAACGGAAATAAACGCCCATTCGACATAGCAACAACGGAGAAAAGACTTGGAGACAAATAGTCGAATACAGAAGTTCCATTATTTGTCGACGACTAGACAAGATATAGGTATAGTTGAAGCCGTGATTGCTTTACCAGACTAAGCTTGAATGCCAGAAATACGTCATAAAACATGAAGGTCATTTTATTTTAAAATCAAAAAGACAATTAGATGGATTCAACCGAAAGGCGTTTGTCCAGCGCTACTGTCACCGGGACGTCAATGAAAACAAGATAACCGCGTGCCCACAGCACGCCGACAACGAGAACGAGATGGCACGGGTCCATCGCACGTCAGATAACATCTCATAGATGTTCCATTGACGGAGGCGATGGACAAACGGTTTAAAGCAAGGGTTTTCTAGAAAAACGATTCTGTCAAATTATAACGGTAATCATGAAAATTTGTAATTTCTGCATGTTCACCATGTATTTAACTAAAAGTCAAAATGTTCTTAAACTTTTAACAACAGTCCGAAAATGTTAAGAATAGCTTCTTAAGACTGTTTTCCTGTATAATAGCTACAGTGGTTAAGATATTTGCCGTTACTTACCATATCTCAAAAATCCACCATGTATAGCCGAAAATCTGCCTGATCACGCGTTCTGTGTAGTGGTATTACTGCTTTATATACTATGAGTTTCCGTTGTGTATGCGCAAGTCGCCCAAAATCAAGTTATCACCTCGGCCACCTGCGAGCAGCTGTTACGTCTAGGTGTTGGGTGACGTCACTGAATTCTATACATTCGGACACACCTAAAATTATCCTGTAGAAGAATGAATGAAGTATTGTTATCTGCCTTATTGTCTTGTGAGTTACTAATTGGGAACCCATTGTGTACGAGTTGGCTACCTATAGGAAAAAACTAAACAAATAACAGTTAGCAAAAACGGTCTGATAATTCTTAAAGCCTTGTAAAATCACAATCTAAAAAGTATTTTTATTTATTAAATGTACAAAAGGAGTTGTAATTTCGAATTTTATTCCAGACTAGCTGTGCCCGCGGCTTCGCCTACGTGGATGTCGGGAATGATACAAGAATGGCTTATTACACTGGGTCAAAAATTAAGGTATGTGTTACTCCATATCAACCTAACTGCTAAAAAGTCCCCTCAAAATCGGTCCAGCCGTTTCAGAAATCAGTCGTAACAAACAGACAGACACGCAAACCAAAAAAAAAACCTTTTTATTGCATTAAGTTGCTTTGAGAGCTGTATCATTTTGAAATTACAAATAGACAATTAAATTGTTTAAATACTAAAACGAAGGCAAAATAGTCAAACTTTTCAAAAAGTACAAAAACTTTTCCCATAATCTTACATACTATCAATCACTACTGAACTACACAAACTCAAATTCCCACTACAATGATCAATCCTCACACAACTCCACCACGTATAATACTCTAAATGAAGAATATTGCCACAATTAATACTGGGTCCGTACGTACTCGAGTGTATATCAAGTTTTTTGGCACGGGTGTCGTCGCTACTACGGCCACTAGCAGGTTCAATGGCATCGCACCAGGTGGGTAATCACGAGGAACTAGAGTTGTAGAAGGTGCAGATGCGGAGAATTTTGAAGCGCAGTTTACTTATTTATTTAATACTTTACGCACACAAATGTACAGAGGCGGACTTAATGCCATAGGATTTTGTACCAGTCAACCTTTGGGTGATGCAGAGACATACAGTTCACTATTACACGTACAAATATGACAATTGATTTTGGTTTTACCTCATGTAACGTTGACAATAATGAATCAATGGCAGATAACTGCCTTTCCAACGTCAATGGGATGGCTTAGTTTTAAATACTTCCCTTAAGATTTGGGAAAATTTACCTATTGTCTATATTACTTCTATCGACAGTAGGAGCTCGCTATTCGGAATCAAGAATCGCTATTCGAAATGTAGTCTAGTTTGAAATCAACGTCTAACAGAAATCAATATATCCCGTATGATTAGAATCCTAGAATCGTAGCTGTTAATACTAAGGAGGTGACGCCTCTGGCATAAAACAAATTTAAAGCACCGTGAAATACCGTTCGACAACCAGACAACGGCTGTTAAATTGGCTAATAAGCCTGTCTATATGCCTAAAGCGCTGCTGACACTAGTAGGTCACTAGCATCGGGCGAAGCTGCGTATAGAATTAAAGTAAGAGGTAAAACAGCATAGTCATCATTTGTTATAGAAAATACATAGCTCCATGTTTGCGTTCCTGAATTTTGAAGCCAATTTACCTGTTTATTTTATTCGCCACAAAGTAATTCTTCACCTTTTGATAACATATATTATCAGAGCTATATTTCCCTAATGGTGAGACAGAGGTGAACCTATATCAGTCAGTTATGTTTAAGTCCCATGTAATCGGGGGCAAGTTTTTTGTTTAGTTCGAATTTTTAAAGATATTTACTAAACCATTATTCATTCATTTATTTAATTTAACAAACAAGCGCCCATTACACTATAAAACAAATTACAATAAAGCACACAATTTCTTCACTCTCGTACATTCACTAGCTTGATCTTCATGCCACATCTAGTCACACTCTACATCCGTCGCCGTATCATAATGATAATAATAGGTTGGTCTATCCACCAATAGACATGTCATTTTCTCACCGCACTAATTGAATATAAGAGATAATTATTTTACTGTTAAACGACAAAAAATCGCGTGTCCGAACCGTGTTGATGTTGTGTGTGAATGGGACCGCTTATTGTTTGACGTTTGTTAATTATGAAACTGAGTAATTGATGGGAGTAATGAAGCGTTGTGTAGATATGAACATACGGAATTTTGCTTGCGGAATTTCCGTGCGGAATTCCAGCAGTGGTGACTCAATGGTAACAGCAGTGACTTACAAGTCGTAGGTCGTAGAATAGAACCCAAAAAGGTGCTTTACTTTCTGTAAATTATTTCATCTCTACTGCTCTTAAAACGGTGAAGAAAACATCATAAAGAAATTGGCAAGTCCTCCAAACTGACTCCGTATAGTGGATAACGACGCTACCCCTCTCACAGAGAAAAGGCCTATACCCCTTTTTATTTTGGATGGGAAATCATCAAATGGCTTCTCCTACTCTGGGCGGAGCGGGAGCGCGTGTCAGACTTTTACTGACTAAAACCCACCCGTGTTCCTTCAGTTGCCCGCCGCCGATCGCCTCCACGAGGACACGGCGGTGCTCCGCCCAGGCAGGGCACACTTCCACCGTATGCTCTATCGTATCCTCTAGACGATCCTCACAATGGAAACACCCGGGCGTTTCCTCCCGCTTTATCCTGAACAGGAACCCACCGAAACAACCATGCCCGGTGAGAACCTGCGTTAGGCGGAAGGTGAGGACGCCGTGACGCCTCTCTATCCAATCCTTAAAGAGTGGACTTACCGCCGCAATTGTGGCATGCCCTGCGCTGGGTTGCGACAATCGCACCCGCCATGTCGCCATGAGATCACACCGGAGCTCTGTCCGCCGTGCCGCGATTTAATTGTCGCGGCAGCGGAGTTTCGCCCCGGCGTTTAGCCTCCTCGCGCCACTCCCACTGCGCGCGAGGACCTTTGCCTCCAGATCCCATGGCGGGCCTATACCCCTGAAGTGGGAACATTATGCTGATTTAATGGATTATATGATGGAATGTAGCTCATTGACGCAGAGAGACTCACTATCGACGTCCGGATCGATACCATTCATGTTCGACGGAACTCTGATAAAACTCCTGGTCAGAAAATTCCGGATGATGCAGTCGGGCTTGTGCATGAAATGGTATTTATTAGCATTGATGAGTCAATAATGATAATAGTTATCCAAAAGAGAATATTTTCAAGACCATTTAAAGCCGACATTTTCTGTTACTTTGTAGGCAAATTGGATGTTTGTGTTAATTTTGATAATATTATGGAAAAGATGGGACATTATGATAACGGAGAATAAAAGTTTGTAGTATTGTTTACCGTTTTAGATTGAACATTTTCCATATTTACATAACATAACATCACGCCTTGTTTCCCCAAAGGGTTATGCAGTGGTGTACATATAGTACACCCTTTCGCCTGTTATGTTTAAGTCCCATGTAATAGGGGGCGAGCCTATTGCCATCAACCGGGCAGAAATCCAGACTCCGGGCTGCTACTGAGAAATTCTAGATGGAAAAGCTAATAATACTTTGCCCGACCTGGGAATCGAACCGAGGACCTCATGCTCTGCAGTAGCGCTTGCTACCACTAGACCAACGAGACAGTCTGTTGTCTATATTTATATTTAAATAAAAATAAGAACAGATCCAACTAACAAAGGATCAGAAACCAATTGAGTTATAGCAACGTCATTAAATCACTCCGTCAATGGTGTTTTATCCCAACAGATAAATTAAAGAGTCTTTGAAACATCTCAAATCTTAGTATTATTTTAATTAAACACAAGCATAATTTTAGCGAATACTTTCCTCATAACCACCACTTAGCCCAAACGCAACAATGAAACAGCATTTATTAAGAATTCTTAATGCAGTGAAAGTATTCACAGAGTTAAGTAATATGGATTTATAATACCTACAAAATAGCTTGACTTTTCAACTATTGACCTCATTGGAGACAATTGGCGAAGATAATGTATGGTCACGAACTACAGATGGTATTATTCACGGAAATAGTTTATCTTCTCGTTTGACAAAATGAATTTATATTGTTATAGCTTCTGCCCGCGACTTCGTCCGCGTTAAATTTCTTGTTCCCCTGACCCTTCCCGTCGCGTCGAATCGCCTACCCGTGCAATTTTCCCCGTTTTTGCAACATTTTTACTGAGCTCTTCTTCGTTGTAGCGTGATGTTATATAGCCTATAGCCTTCCTCGATAAATAGGCTACCCAACACAAACAGAATTTTTCAATTCGGACCATTAGTTCCTGAGATTAGCGCGTTCAATCAAACAAACAAACATACAAACAAACAAACTCTTCAGCTTTATAATATTAGTATAGATTAATAAGCTCTGATTAATTTCTAAAGAGATTGATTGTTTGATTTGAGTTTATGGCCTTATGATGAAAAAATGCCGCCAAGTCAACGATCACCCAAAAGAGCCTATTATTTTACTAATTAGTATTAAAATTTGTAAGCTGTTGCAGACCACCGTTGATTAAGTACGAGATACCAGGGTAGCATAAAGATAAACCGCATAAAATTCATCAGAATGAGCAACAACCAATTAAGTGCACTATAGTCCAGAATTTAACGAACATGCTGCTGAAGTACAAAACATTTGAAAGCCTGTAATTTAGGGACCATAACAATTTAACATCCAGTTTGAGATACCACTTCACCATTTAGAGAAAGTGCTTAACAAACATCAGAAAGAGCTTCAATCAATTAAGTGCGCTAACGACGTGAAAATAATTTCAGGATGGTTCATAATTTGACGAACTTGCTGATTGTATAAAATATTTAGAAGGCTGAACCTAGGGCCGTAAAATTTTAACATTCAATTTGGGATACCAGGATAACATAAGGATAAAGTGCTTTACATATATCAGAAAGAGCCTCTATCAATGCTGTGCGCTGACGTAGTGAGAATATTTCAACATTTTTCAACATTCTACGAACTCGGTTTTTGTATAAAATATTTGGAATGCTGAATCTAGGGACCATAACATTTAAACATTCAGTCTGAGATACCAGGAGAGAATAAAGATAAAGAGCTTTACATTCATCAGAAAGAGCCACCATCATTTAGGTGCATTTAACGACGTGAAAAAATTACAAGATGGTCCGGAATTCTCCGAATATATTGTTTGTTTAAAATTTTTGGATGGTCTTAACGATCCTTATTTCTTTAAAGTGAATTCTGTATTCATACTATGTACTTCAGATGAGTACTAAAGTTGAATGTTAAGCACAAAAAGCTGTGTTTACACTTTTTTAACCGACTTAAAAAAAAAGGAGGTTATCAATTCGACTGTATTTTTTAAATGTTTGTTACCTCATAACTTTTGACTGGGTGAACCGATTTTGATGATTGTTTTTTATTTGAAAGCTGGTGTTTCCCGAATAGTCCCATTTTAATTTGGTTCCATTCGGACAATGGGATCCATGTGAAAACTATATAAGTCTTAAATTTGCATTAAGTATTTGCGCGACAAATGAACGAATAACGCGATTACATTAGTGCGGGTTATCTACCATAACTAAAAAGTTAAAAATAAAAACTTTATACAAAAAAAAAAACAACCGACTTCCTAAAAAAAACCACTACAAAGTGAAAAATAACTTTAATTGTGGAAGTCGGTGTCTTAGGATCTGTAATTAAGGTTTTTTGCCACGGACTTCCGAAATTAAAGTTATTTTTCACTTAGTAGTGTTTTTTTTAGAAAGTCGGTTGCTATTTTACGATGAATGTTTAGTAACAACGAAAATAGTTTAGTTATCTAGGGTTAGATATGGGTTTGAACGCAGCCTCTAAGGCTCCCAAAGACAGCGCGACTCGACTACCCTAAAACAGCTTCTATGAAAACTTCATGGAAATTGATCTACCTCCGCGCCCCGTCGCGCTGTTGTGTTGCGTCAGTCTGCGGAAGCGATTCATACCAAAATATTAAATTAAATTAAACACAATGACGATAATGAAGGTAATTAATATTACCTACACAGTAGGTTCCTAAAAAAAATAATAACCAAAGAGAAGCTACCAAACATTTTCAACACCAGCATCCACTGATTTCATCCAATATCAAATGCGTACGTTTCAAACGTATAATTTGATGATTACCATTATATTTCTTCTATTTATACCTCGCCGCCATACTATGGCCTATGTTATGAGATATAAATTACACGTTCGTGTCCGAACATCTGTCTTATACTCTTATCTATGTATTGGCTCGTAATGACGTACTAATTGTGGTCTCAAGAATGTCTCTTCATTCGAATTTTCTGAGCGATGTTTTTTATTATGGGTTTCTCGTTTTATCGGTCCATTGATGGTTACTTCGGTTGAGATTTGCCGCTAACTACGTGATGTTGAGAGAATATTGTTATTGTCTTGGGACTATTATAGGCGGGAGAACTCGCTTTGTTCTCTTTGACCTAAATTGCGACATCAACACTTGATGTGGTAAATTGCAGGGAAGAAATGGTTATTGCAGCTATTTTTAAGAAATTGTCGAATAGGCACTTACTATGTTATACGTGAGAACAAGATTTTTATTTCTGTTTTTGAAATTAAGCTTTTATGAAGAGAAAAGTAGGATCAAAGTTGGAAGGTCTACTTTCACTTTTTTTGGATGGAGATAAGTATCTAGAAAATGTTATCCTTGAATATAATGCTTAAAAAGAACCGAATGCTAGACAAGTGTTCTTTTAATAGCGTGAAGGGGGCGGGCGATTTTGGGGAACTGTCTAAAAGTAATTGTTACTTGTAATTTTGACGTTCAAAAATTGCTGATTTATCAGCCAAATTGATACAACATATTTGATAACGATGTAAGAATACTTAAAAATGTATTAAAAAGTTGGTGTGTATGAATTGAAAAGTGGAAAGTCGTCGTGGAAATACAAACTGCTTTAAAATCGATTGTCCCTATGGACATCTTTGTACAGCAAAACAGAGCCAAAGAACTAAGAGTATCTCTGAGGAAGCCTAACAAAACTTTTATTTAGTTCGTCATCATACTACCATAAATTACACCTACACCCAGAGCCTACTCCAATGTAATTAGAACAAATTACTAGAGAGCTACATTTGATTGCATTGCAAACAAAGTTAATCGTAGTTTCAAGTGTAGGTGCTACTGAGGATGTGGGAGGTATCTACTCGGTCAAGTGTTGGCAAGTATTTTAAGTACAGAAGTTGGTACTTCATTTTCTATAAAAACAGAGCTCATTAAGGACACGCGGAAGAATAATGGAAGAAAAATTAAAAATTACTTTTGGTGTGTGGCCTTAGGATTTCAGCGTAAGGAGAATAAGGTATAAAAGCGGCCCAAGCAAGAGTTGGACTCGCACAGGAAAGGTTATTTCATCATCATCATCATCATTTCAGCCGAAAAACGTCCACTGCTGCACATAGGCCTCCCCCAAGAACCGTGACTTCGAGCGGTTATTATTGAAGGATTATTTGCCACCGTACAATATTAAATATCTTTAAAACAATAAACTGAAATAACAAAAAAAAAACAAGTTTATTTACATTGTTGGTATAAGGGCCATAGTAGTACACAATCTGTAAAAACATCAAATAAAAAAAAACAATCAATCAAATAAAAAATCTATTTACAAATAAATTAAAAAAGATGTTGTTAAGTAAATGTTATTATAGCGTCAACGAATTTTTAAATGATAAATCCCTGAAATTAGTTTAGAAAAGTCCAAAGCATGTATTTCATCTATTTTTAATTACTATTTTAGAATAAGTTACATTATAAGATAATCAATAGGTCCTCCTCTCTACCTACTGTATTTTCCTTTGCTGTGCCCGACAGGGTCCACAATTGTTTCTAAATAAAATGTTTTACCACCTAAGCATATACATTGTGGAATGCAATAAAGTATTGAGTATTGAAATATCCTATTACTGTTTGAAAGACACAGCCCTGTGACTGATTGATTTGATTTTATTTTTGTGACGGTCAGCGGAGCCTTAGTGATAGGGGCCCATTAGTTGGCACCCTTTGGGGACGGAACCAAAAAAAAACTCCCTAAAACCCTAACAAACCCTGAGCTCCAAATTCGATAGAATCAATCCATTTTGGTCATACCGACCGTGTTATCGAATATACCGGCTATAAAGTTTGTAGATAATGCGTAGATTCAGCTCGTTGAGACCGCAAGCTAGTCACTGAGTTGTGGTGACGTACCGGAAGCACACTGTATCAACTAACATGGTCAGCGTCCGTCAGACTGGCGAACATGCCTGGCTGCACAACCGATAAACAAGGAGGGATAGCAAAATCATATCCACACCCTTACATGACCCTGTCGAAAGCCATTTTTACCATCGTCCTGCTTCATTGGATCGTCGATTTTGTATGTGTGTAGTTACCTCAAGTCTGGTCTTTTGACGATGTACTGTGTGTATATCAAAGGACAGGAATTCTAATGAACTAGCGAGGATATTTATATACTCCTTGTTCGTTAGCAAGTACAAAGAGGCCTGAGGCCAAAGAAGTGCGAATGCGAATGATAATGATTAAGTTCATTTTCCGTACTGTCAGCATGAATAATATCGGGACGAACAGATTGTTAATGATTTAAACAACTATGAAAACTAAATAATTACTCAGTGAAACAAGGAATGTTTCAGAACGAAGTCAGCACACGACCACTGTCATTCTAACAAGAACTTTATTCAATTGAGATAATGCTTAATTTTCTTAACTGTTGAGATCATTTTGAACAGTCTATTCGTCCCGATATTTTTGACACTGACTAGCAAGTACTACAATGTTTTTATTTATTTAAATGCTATTGAAGTTGATTGATGAAATTGAAGTGGCAGTTGGGTGGCCATGTTTGTCGAAAGACTGATGGTTGATGGAGCAAACGAGTCCCAGCTAAAGCACTAGGAAGTGGTGAAGGGCGGGCGTTTTCGGGGACCGTCTTATGTAATTTTGACGTTCGAAAAGTGATGATTTTCAGTCTAATTTGAATAAATAACTTTTGATTTTGAGTCTTGGATGTAGACCACGTATCGGCAACCATAGTGTACGACGCAAACTTTTGAATGGGCTGACGACTTTAGAAAGGTGACTGGGACAGACTGGATGCGGAAGCCGGCGGCGGACAGGGTGTCGTGGTACAGCCTGGGAGACGCCTCAATCCAGCATTGGACTGCGATAGGCTGAGTTAATTGTTGACTGAAAGATAATTTCAGACACCAACGATTTTATTTAATAGAAAAATCATAGAATCAATGAAGGAAACATGGACTAAAAGGTCTATTTTTTTTTTTGGATGGGTAATCATCAAATGACTTCTCCCGCTCTGGGCGAAGCGTCCCGGGCATGTCAGACTTTTACTGACTAAAACCCACCCGTGTTTCTTCAGTTGCCCATGTGCCAGGGTCACGGTATCTCTTTCGAACAATCAAGCGACTCCGGCAGGCATCGGTCCTAGCAGACCCCTTCAGCACTGCTGACATCTCTTTGAGGCACGCGTGGAACACTACGCGCCGTCGATCCGAGCTTGGTCCTTACCGGGCGGCGAGCTACCCATTGCTCGCCACCCGAAAGCTCGCGCCTACGGTGGCCGGGAGTCCGTTATGGACTCCCGACGCCCGGGGCGTCTCCTCCTGCGGCAGCTAGGGACGTGAGGGCGCAGAGACTGCCACTCCCTCACGCGCCCCGCCTCCTCCTTCGCGAGCATTACTGCTTCGCAGAAGGAGGTGACGGCTTCCCATTCCCTCTCGCTCCGTACCATGGCTCGCACCAGGCCCGGACGCAAGAGGTCGCCGCCGCCGATCGCCTCCACGAGGACACGGCGGTGCTTCGCCCAGGCAGGGCAAACTTCCACCGTATGCTCCACCGTGTCCTCTAGACGATCCTCACAATGGAAACACCCGGGCGTATCCTCCCGCTTTATCCTGAACAGGAACCCACCGAAGTGCCCATGCCCGGTGAGAACCTGCGTCAGGCGGAAGGTGAGGACGCCGTGGCGCCTCTCTATCCACTCCTTAAGGAGGGGACTTACCGCCGCAATTGCGGCGTGCCCCGCACTGGGTTGCGACAATCGTACCCGCCATGCCGCCATGAGATCACACCGGAGCTCTGTCCGCCGTGCCGTGATATGTCGCGGCAGCGGAGTTTCGCCCCGGCGTTTCGCCTCCTCGCGCCACTCCCACATGTGGGCGAGGACCTTTGTCTCCAGATCCCATGGCGGCACTCCGGCAAGGAGGCTCGCCGCCTCGCAGGAGACCGTGCGGTATCCCCGGATTAACCGGATGGCCATGACCCTCTGGGCCGCACTCAACCGGCGCGCTGGGCGCAGCCTCAATGAGGGCGCCCACACCGGTGCCCCGTAGAGGGCCATGGACCGCACGACCCCCGTGTAGAGCCTCCGGCAGGAGGCGTTTGGACCCCCCAGATTGGGCAGGAGCCACTTTAAGGCAGCCCCAGCCCGCTCCAGTCTGGGAGCCAAACGTCGGAAGTGCTCGACGAAGTTCCACCGGCTATCGAGGACAAGTCCCAGGTACTTCATCGTCGACTCGACGCCGATGTGAACCCCTCCCACCGTGTGTTGGGAACCCGCAGGTGGCGCGTTCCGAGGACCATGAAAACCCATGGCCTCGGACTTATGCAATGCCACCTCGAGTCCCAATTGCCGGATCCTATCGACGATTGTCGCAACCCCGCGTGTCATTAGTTCGGCCGCCGCCTCGTGCGACCTCCCCTGCACCAGGACAAGCGTGTCGTCAGCGTAGCAAACTACGCCGACGCCGCTAGGGAGGTCAGCGCGCAGCACCCAGTCGTACCCGATGTCCCACAGATGCAGCCCCAAGACCAATCCCTGTGGGACACCGCACGACATCTCTCGCCGGTTCCAGTCTCCCTGGTGACCGGGGTAGATGACGGCTCTATCCGTCAAGTAAGCCTCGACTACGCGACAGAGGTAGGTCGGCATCCGGTGATACCGGAGTGCCTCCCTAATGCAACTCCAGGGCAGGGTATTAAAGGCGTTGGCGATGTCTAGAGACACCGCCAAGACGACCCCACCCTGGGCCACTGCATCCGCCGTCGTGAGGGCTCGCACGCGCATTATGGCGTCCACCGTAGAGCGCCCCTTGCGGAAACCGAACTGGCTGTCCACCAAATCCGGCCCCTCCCGCGCCAGCCACCCAACAAGTCGGTCTGCAATTACTCTTTCAAAGAGCTTGCCCACCTCGTCGAGCAGCACGATGGGCCGGTAAGCGGACGGAGAGTCCGCTGGGCGCCCCGGCTTCTTAATGAGGACCAGTTTTCCCGTCTTCCAACGAAGTGGGAACTGGCCCCTCCCCAAATATGCGCTTAGGAGCCCCCTGAGTCGAGGCCCGAGAGCCTTTAAGGCCAGGACCCAGGCTTTGCCAGGCAAGCCGTCGGGTCCTGGGGCGGTATTTTTGGCATTTAGCCGACGTACCGCCACTCTCAACTCTACCTCGGTCACCTCTGGAGCGTTGTCGTCGTCATCGGTGGTGTGGTCCGCATCGGGCACCGCAGGAGGCGGAGCCATGGGTGGGGGGCAATGTTCCCCTCGCGAAGGGAACAAAGCACTCACCACGTCCTCCACAAGCTGGGGCAAGTGTGAGTAAGCATGGTGGCGGTGAGCAATGGGTAGCTCGCCGCTCGGTAAGGACCAGCCGATCTATTCTGTTAAAATCTCACCGTGAGAACTAAAGTGAAGTGACCTAAGATTGAGCTGTCATTCCATCTGATGCTAGGGATTAACACTAATGACAGCTCACTTCACCCAAGTTATCACGGTGAGATTTTTACGGAATAACACTAGAGACCCTTGTCGACAGCGCGTTGTGTTCCACGCGCGCCTCAAAGAGAAGTCAGCAGTAATGAAGGGGTCTGCTAGGACCGTGGCTAGGACCGATACCTGCCAGGGTCGTGAGATTTGTTCGAAAGATTTACCGTGGTCCTGGCATATGGGTAACTGAAGGAACAAGGGTGGGTTTTAGTCAGTAAAAGTCTGACACGCCCTCCCGCTCCGCCCAAGAGCGGGAGACGTCATTTGACCCGCAAAAAAAAGCATGGTAATCAATCCTCTGAAAAGATGCATTTGCAAAAGCACAATTATTCGCTGTTCAATTTACTGGGGACTAATTATATATACCATTCTTCAATTAAGGAAAGTTATTACGTAATATCACACCTGCATTCCCCGAAGAGTAAGGTAGAAGTGTTCATTACATACACCCAATACCCACATTTCGCCAATTGTGTCATGTCCCATGAAAGGCGCTAATAACCTAGTATAAATGCTGACTATATGCTGCTACTGAGAAATTCATCATTGAAAAACTCAGTAAAATCACTTCAATTACATAACATCACATCACGCCTGTAATTTCCAAAAGATTAGGCAGCAGTGTTCGGCTACATTCCACCGGTCATATTTATGTCCCATGTAATAGGGGGCGAGCCTATTGCCATCAACCGGGTATAAATACCGACTCCAGGCTGCTACTGAGAAATTCGTGATAGAAAAACCCAATAACACTTTACCCGACCTGGGAATCGAACCCATCAGGACCATTTGTTCAGCAATAGCGCTTGTAACCACTAGACTATTAAGGCAGTCACATCAATTACTGGAAGCTTATTCCATTAACAATTATTGGTGCAATTTGCGACGGTTTTTACGATGTCGCACAAATCTATTGAAGTCATCGTGAAATTGCTGGATCTAAATACAAATGCTCAAGTAAAACTCCACTTCTATCTAATTCTCATAAAGTTGTACTATCTAGTTGAATGAATCAATAAATATCTTACGATTGATCGTCATTCACCATTACAAGTTAACATTGTAAGATGATAGGAGGTTCAGTAAAGAATACTTACAATAAATCTACAACTTATGTATTTTGCGGAGAATTAACTATACTTAGACTTTTAATCGATTTCAGTAACTTGACAGTTCAAAGAAAAATAATGATACCAAAATAAAACTAATAGTGTTGGGGTGATTAACGATTTCACGTAAAGAACGAAACATCATAAATGGTTTAAATTAAATAAAACTTTGAAAAATCGTTTTTAAGATGTGGAATCTAAGAATAATTAATTATGTTAACTTTTTTTACTTTTGTCATTTTCCGCATTTTTTTCCACTGGCAACCATAGACGATATACATATCCGTGTAGTATATATCGTGTTTTAAGACAAGTTATTGATTTTAAAATAAAAAGTTGCATGTAAGTACATCATTTCAAGTTCATTCAATTTTGTTCATTCTTACACCACGTCAATATATTTTGTCAAAATCTGATTGGTTACCCCTTCAACTGTCAAGTTACTCAATACGATTAGAAGTCGAAGTATAATTGTGATCTTGTATAGATAAGGGTTATTAATGTTAATAGAATATTTGAATGGAAAATAAATCTGCTGTTGAAATGTAATTATAAATTTGTAATAGACTACAGAGGTCGGACCACCATTCATAAGGATCGTAAATCGTAAATGTCCATTTCTAAATATGGGATCTCACTTTAATTTGTGTTGGACCCTTATTAAGGCGGAAGATTGCATCGCAGTGTTAATCTATATATATATAAATAAATCCCTATTTCCCTTGGTCACGCCATCACGCGTGAACGGCTAGACCGATTTCACTTTTTTTTTTTTTTTTAACTGTTCCTAAAACCTTCAATTATTTTGTCGAATATTACCGTTAATTTTACTGTTAGCCTCACTTCCAGACCTTGCGATCCAGACCTAATGCGGACCTGCCAGGGGCGCGAGATTGTTCGAAAGAGACACCGTGACCCTGGCACATGGGCAACTGAAGGAACACGGGTGGGTTTTAGTCAGTAAAAGTCTGACTCGCCCTCCCGCTCCACCCAGAGCGGGAGAAGTCATTTGATGATTTCCCATAAAAAAGACCCTAATGCGGACGACAGACCACATGTCGTTTGCTTATCAAATATTGTATATTGAAAATACAACAATAAAAAGTGCCATAAATAAACAATACCTTCCTGTCTTTTCCCACACAACAGCAGTATCAATTTGTTAGACTTTCCATGTTAAAAGCTATATTTACAAATTACACTGCAGGTGGTAAATATGAAATATTTACATATGCATCATAAATAGGAAGGAAGGTACTAAATGAATAAAATTATTAAGACCCGAGACGACGATCCATCAAGCTGCTCGTATGAGGTATCAATGGCGTAACTGTCATTTGATCGTTGAATGGACACTGTATGGTAGCGTGTACATTTTTCATCCATCCTGCATACCTGTTTTAACTTCTGTCGGGACCTTTATTAATTATTACAGCAATATTATGATTTAGTAGCAGTATGGAAGAAGCTTTTACTGTGAGTTTAAAATTTATTTTCATTTGGCTTCGGCCGCGACTTCGTCCGCTTAAAATTTTTGTTCCCCGACCCACCCCGTCACGTTGCATCGTTTGCCCTCGCTATTACTGAATAATAAATTTTATAATAGGCTGTATGAAACACAACCTTTGCTTTTGTATTAATAAGAAGTTAATATAAGTTACGTTTTTCTGCCACTAGAGGCACTGTTCTCTCTCTGTCAAAATGTATCTACGTGTGCGCTTGCGATCCAATAAATATAAGGAAATCTTACTTAGTTTTAATTATTTTTCAACCTGGAGCCAGCTATATCTTCGTTTTCGCTTAGCATTTTTTTTGTAATTTTTATTTCTTTTTAAAGGCTCCTAGGAGTTATAGCGTGATTTTACATACCTTTCTTCAAGAATGGGGCTACAAATTGCAAATTTTTTGTTTTCAAATCCAACTGGAAGTTACACAGATTAGCGCGTTAAAACCAACTCTTCAAAAGTCAAAAAAGTCAAAAAATATATGATAATATATCTATTATATAATATTAAAATCGGATTTGTTATAAATTATATATTCAACACTACAGCATCTGCTAGTTAAATTTAGTTTAAACCTGAATAAGATTTCGTCATTAAAAATCTAACACGTTTGACTTTATATCAATAAACGAACGAATTGAAAATCGTAAACGAACCGTCGAATCTTTTATATATTTCCGTAACTACTGCAATAAATTAAAACAGTGACAAATCATAGCGGAACATTTAAATATGATGGAAATTATAATAGAAATCCGGTCTATCATCCTAATTAAGCCTACGCCATTAGCCGTTAAGATAACAAAACGGATAGCTATAAACAGCGAGTGAAGCCGCATGTACGGCTAGTGCGAGAACCGAGATAACATCGTGACAGAAAGGAAAGCTTAGACTCACGAACAATTAGTGTCAATTCACACTTGACGGTACCACTCTCGGTGCGTTGTCGATGGTTTTTTAGAACTCTATTTGAAATGTTTTGATGTTTGTGCGGTGGCTACTGAATTAATTTTTGTTTGTTTTTTTTTTGCGGTAACGAACAAAGCGATTTATTTTTTTATAAGTTCTTCTTTTTTTAAACCTGTATTCAAGAATGGTTTGTTCAAATCTTGATTTTCTAGGACTATATTACTACTAGTTTAGGTATTTCATCATCATCACTAGTGTCAGTATCCGGCTCGAAGGACCAAAATTTCAAGCTCTTTCGCCACAATCTGTCACTAATTGTTGATGAGTCCTAACTCCATCTAGCTAAAATGCTTTTTCTATAACAAACGTCTGATGCATGGCAGTGTAAAACGAGCCTTATGTCAAAGATGAACTTATACGCTACTAGATGACTATCAAACGCTTAGTCATTACTTAAGTGTATAGCACCACATTTTGTATTTTTTATCGGGCTGTACTTACTTACTTAGTTAAACAAACATATCAATCAATGTTTTGCGGTGTTTGTGAAGCTAAGATGCATATAAAATATAAGGAGAAAATTAAGATGTGATAATATAAATTTTAAATCAACTAAAATGTGCGTGGGTTAACGTCAGCCTAGTTTTCAGCATAAGATAGTCTAGTTTTCGGTTTAAGATCGTCATGATTTCATCATTTCAGCAAAAAGGCGTCCACTTCTGGACATAGGACTCTCCCAATGTGGGGGACTTTTCCATAATCGCTCCGCTTGGCAGGTGATCGCAGTATGGTGGTAAAATCCATAAAAAACGCTGCTGCCCATTCTATAGTAAGTCCCTTTGTCATCTCTTACGACACCCACAGGAAGAAATGGGATGGTGCTATTCTTTACTTCTAGCACTAAACGGACAACGGCTTAAAATAATTAACTTTAAACGACAGCTCGAAGCCACTGTTCTCAAAACGGTGAAGGAAAACATCGTGAGGAAACCTGTACATGTACTAGAACTAAAAAGTCATGTGACATATATACCAACCCACACTGGGACCACGTGATGAGGACACCTGTGTCCCAGCAGTGGGATTATTATAAGCTAATAACGTAAACGACAGATGTGACATTAAATGCAATTGAGAGATTATGTTAGAAAGATGGCCAGTTATTTGCACATAACACTTGAGATCTTTAAACTGCCAAACGTGGTAATCATAACAATAGTATATAATGTTTATAGCAACGGACCATAATAAGGAAGCCTTAGTTTAGCAGTGATAGGTTTACAGGCCAGCCACTAAAAACATGCAAGTTATTCCTGCAAAACATACTGTATGTCGTGCTGTACACTAAATAATATTTAGTTGCCCGTCTACCCGGGTCATAACAATTTTGTTACACTTCTTCGGTAAAAGAACATTATACGCAAATATATTATAGGTACTTAATTAACCTGCGTAAAATACAAATTTCACGTCTTAAACTTCAACTATTGTCTTTTTAACGTATTTATTTTCCCTAAAAACTCTTCTATTAACTTATAAGCTCGTACAAAAGGCGATAAATTAAAGTGAATTAATAATTATGAAAAGTGACGTATTTATGAGTCGTAATATTACACAGATATGCAGACAATAGGCCCAGAGGCGTCGGGATTTGCTGCCGGAAGGTCGCGAGTTCAAGTGATATTCCATGAGTTATGGGGACCTCACTCCTAGTAAAGTAAATAATCAAGCAGCGGGTACTGTCAGCACAAATACCTGTCAAGAGTTTACATATGAATAGAATCCTAATGTGGGTTGGATTTAAATTTACACCTCACCTCCAAGCTACATACTCAACCCCCAACCACTGTACAGAAATGTGAAGTCACATCAATGCCACCTCATGTGTCCACGTTAATGCGCTCGCCTCGAACCGCGCGTGCGCACATCTTCAAAAACCGGCTCCATATTACTTTCGATAATAAAACCTATGTGACAAGATTCATTGTCGAAGTATACCAACCGTTAGCATTCCGAGACGAGGCGTCATACGCCCCGTAAGATCTGCATATTCAACAGAATCCACGGATAGGCAAATTTCGTGACCGTTACGATTCCGTCATTCTGATCACGCATCTCCCCTCTTATTGTTCACTAGACTGTCTAATCTTTTATTCATGGGAGATGCAGTGCGTGCAATTGCAGGTCCTGTTTCATTACAAGCCTATAAACTAGTAACCTCAGTAGAGAAATCAGTTCTAGGATACAGGTGAAGAAAGTTGAAGGCACTGCCAAGTTAATTTTGAATACTGCTTAGCAAAGGGAAAGAAACCTCAGCAATTGATGGATTAATAAACAGTTTTCTCCATTATTTATGTTTTTTGCAGCAATGGCTCGTAGTAATCACTTGGTTGCCACAGTCGGTCTGCCAATGTCCATCTTGACATAACAAAACCTCTCCGTGCATCGGAAAATTCGGAAAGTATGTTAAGCCGTTGGTCCCGGCTATCATACGTAGATCTTTGTCATGTACGGGTAGTCGGAAGCCCGAAAATCTGACAACCGGTCATACTATGGGTATCGTATTACCTATTATACTGGGTTGTGGAGGTCAGATAGGCAGTCGTTCCATGTTAAATACTGATATTCAGCTACATCCGGTTAGACCGAAAGCCGATCCCAACATAGTTGGGAAAATGCGAGCCAGATCGTTTTTAGGGTTCCGTTGCCAAATGGAAAAAAACGGAACCCTTATAGATTCGTCATGTCTGTCTGTCTGTCCGTCTGTCTGTCTGTCTGTCTGTCTGTCCGTCCGTATGTCACAGCCATTTTATTCCGAAACTATAAGAGCTATGCTGTTGAAACTTGGTAAGTAGGTGTATTCTGTGAACCGCATCAAGATTTTTACAATAAAATAGAAAAAAAAATAATAAATTTTGGGTTTCCACATACTTAGAACTGAAACTCAAAATTTTTTTTTTCATCAAACCCATACGTGTTGGGTATCTATGAATAGGTCTTCAAAAATGGTATTGAGGTTTCGAATTTCATTTTCTTCTAAACTGAATAGTTTGTGCGGGAGACGCTTCCAAAGTGGTAAAATGTGCCCCCCCCCCCCCCCCCGTAACTTCTAAAATAAGAGAATGATAAAACTCAAAAAAATATATGATGTACATAACCATGTAAACTTCCACCGAAAATTGGTTTGAACGAGATCCAGTAAGTAGTTTTTTTTTAATACGTCATAAATCGTAAACCGCAATTTACCTTTCATTCAATCAACTCAAATATAAAAATTAATAAAAAAAACATTTAATTTCATAAGCATAAACCTTATACATAAACCGAGGATACCTACAGGTTTGTACGGAACCCTCGGTGCGCGAGTCCGACTCGCACTTGGCCGGTTTTTTTTTTTTATATGACATCATCTGTTCTCATAAAACATCCTCTTTTTCCTAAACTTTATAACCACCATCGTCGTGGGCAATACAGAATTATCGTTTACCTCCATTGAAGCTACTGACTTTACTGCTACAGATCAGCCTCAAAAGTTCACTCGCTCACGAACACAGAAATTCGCAAAAAGTTCAAGCAACCGGTCTAATTAACTCATTTAGCAGAAGTCAATTAACACTTCAATAAAATCAGCTATTAACTTGCCTACATCCGATGGAAATTGTTTGTAGGTACTATAATTATCTCATTTGGTATAAAAGAAATTAATCGATCACCTCGACGATTGGCTGCTTCAATTTGTGGGAAGGAAACTATTGGTATTGTAAGTAAGCCATGGACTAATTAGTTGTTGACTTGTAGATAATTGAGGTGATCGTACGTGGGGCACAATGGGTCACATGTGAGGTTCACACGGCTTTCACAAACCATTACGTGTTAGGCAGGACGTGTTGTAACGGACGTTTGACGGCGACGTGACGCGGGCGCAGGGCTGACTAAGGATGCAGTTTTGGTAGGAATATCTTAGTATGTGCATCAAGATTCTTGATAACTCATGCGAAATTGTTTAAGGCCTTTTTGGGGAGCGTGTAGAGCTTATTAGTTAAACTGATTTTAAGAAAACTTTGATGACAATCTTTACCGAAAACTCACAAGGAGTTTTGGCGTGACGGCATAAATTTTTTTGACTATTCAAATGTTCCAACGAAAGAAGTTTGAAATAGCACAAGAGGAGGTTCACTAGTTAACCATAATACAACCATAGACGAAAGTCGTGCAATTTTTCCCAATATGAAAAACCATATTGGCTACGTAACCAGACACACAGGTCGATAGATTAGGTCAAGCTACGTCTGCCCCAGCTGGGCACTGGATAGGTACCAAGATCCTTCCGTGCCTCGGAAAGCACGTTAATCCGTAATGTCGTTACAGGTCGTCAGTAGCCCGAAACTCTTACAACCAGCCTTACCACGGGATATCGCGCTACCTTATCTAAGTTGTGGAGGTCAGATAGGCAGCTCCATGTAAAATACTGGTATTAAGATGGATCTGGTCAGATTGGACGCCAACATAGTTGGGAAAAGGCTAGGCAGAAGAAATAATGAATCACCACCCACCTAACCTTTTTTTTATGATCTGCTTGATGTGCAAACATTTTTTAACCGACTTCAAAAAAAGGAGGAGGTTATCAATTCGTCTGTATTTTTTTTATTTTTTTTTATGTTTGTTACCTCATAACTTTTGACTGGGTGAACCGATTTTGATGATTCTTTTTTATTTGAAAGCTGGTGCTTCCCGAATGGTCCCATTTTAAGTTGGTTCCATTCGGACAATGGGGTCCATGTGAAAACCATATAAGTCTTAAATTTGCATTAAGTATTTGCGCGACAAATGAACGAATAACGCAATTAGATTAGTGCGGAGTATCTACCACAACTAAAAACTGAAAAAATAAAAACTTTTTACAAAAAAAAAAAAAACAACCGACTTCCTTAAAAAAAAAACACTACAAAGTCAAAAATAACTTTAATTTCGGAGGTCGGTGGCAAAAACCTTAAATACAGAGCCTAAGACACTGACTTTCGAAATTAAAGTTATTTTTGACTTTGTAGTGTTTTTTTTTAAGGAAGCCGGTTGTTTTCTTTTTTTTTTTTGTAAAAAGTTTTTTAACCCGATGTATTCACATATCAATTATATTAATTTCTTAGCCAACCATCAACAGCTTATTTCAGAAAGTCTGTAGTCATAACTTTTATCATCAGTCAACGTGTCGACGTTTCCTCCTATCTTTGTGTTTCGATCTTGAGATTCTTGAACGATCTTGACCTAAGTCACTTCCACTGTGCTTTGATATTAATTTAACAGTTTATCTGATCAATCGCCGAATTTATTATTAATTACTTTAAGCCTTTTAGCTGCTGATTTAAATGTGGTTTTCGATGTTCAATTATTTTTTTTTACATTTAACATGTTTATTTTTTTTGCTTTTGTGTTCGATATAAATTTTGTCTGACAATTCTCAAAATTGCTCTTTTGTGCCATTGATACCAAAAAACCAATGAGAAAATACACGTCGCCATTGATGAATTGGATTGACAAATTGAACAAGCAAAGCGGCACAGCCTGTCAATATAAATACATATTATGTATAGGTACAATTTAAATATGACTGCCGAAACGTGAATGGACACCGAATAAGCTTAATAAGCCCTTCATTTTTACTGTCAAAAAGAATGTCAGTCTAACTGTGCTTCATGAGAAACTCTTCAACAATAAACTCCTAGCCTACAGAAAGATCAATAATGATTGTAAGTCATTCAGTCATTTAAATAGCTGCAATAACTCACGCCTACTTATTTAAATACATTATAATAAGTTTTTATAAGCAGGTGTTAAAAACTCTTTCGTTGAATGTCGTATATTTTCATCTGGTAACATTATTTCTCGGCTGTCATCCCTAACGGCTAACGAGACAGAAATATACGTATGATTATAATTAGTGTGAAATCACTAATTGATAGGAAGAACGTTCCATAGGTTAAAAGGTGGTTAAATTGCATTAGCGGTGCAGGCTACAAATTATTATTAATAATTATACATTCTATCCCAATAGGTAACTCTTTTTTTTTATTTAATTATTTTATGTTTCGAATTTATCAGAGATAAGAAGGCAAATAAATGAGTACGTGTTAATGATTATTATCATTTAAAACAAAGTGCATCTAATGCTGCAAATCTACAATATTTATTATTATTTCATCGCAGGTACGTACTACCTAGTTAGTGAAAGCAATCAGTTTAACTGCACCATACTAATATACTTTATTTATCATCAAAACTTTTGCAACAGTTGCAAGACAATAGTAAAATTTATATTTCATTTTATTAAATTAAATTAAACTAGAAAATTCTAAATGTGTGAGAATTATTCGATTCGCACAAATTTACTCGCCCTAAACAGGCGGATCTACACTTTTAAATAATTATATAGTTTTCTGTTGGTGATACGTACGAAGTTAATTTATTTGTAGGCGAATCGACAACTCCAGAAATACGAATTAGGTAATTGGCACGTTTTAAATTTTATAGTCTAAAACAATCAAATTATAGTTCGAAGTATATAGTAAGAAAAATACAAAATCAACTAAATCACCAATGAAACCAACTAAAATTTCCTAGTCTCTTCAAATGAATGAAGGTACCTACTTATAAATACATTATTGCTTACATTGAAAAAACCCAAAGTACATATCCAAAGTCACCGGTACTTTCGAAATTAAAGCTATTTTTCACTTTGTAGTGTATTTTGCGGAAGTGGGCAGTTTTTTTTTCCGGTTAATATGAATGCATTTCTGTGACCATAAAACATATTTTCTTTTTTTATAACTCATTATCATCACCGTCATCATTAGCAGCTTTGTTCCACCCACTACGGCAACTTCCATGCCATGTTGCCCTTCATTTCAACAACATTCATTGCGTTCTTTACGTTGTTCAACAGAGAAGTTTATCGACCATATGACGCAATGGATTAGCACTATACTTCAAAATGTTTCAGATTCTAATTGATAGTGTGTCATGCAATTAGGGCACGAGCCTCATCGAGATCTTCCCCGCGATCGTCTTTCTATCTAAACAACTGAAATACACAGCTGGAAGGCTTTTCGATCCAGCATTATTTACCCCGACTCATACAAAAGGAGCAACCCTAACAACCAAGCTACATTGAGTTAAGTACCTTCCGTGTTATGGTTGCAATTCTGTGGTTGCAGCTGATACGAGCTCATTACACATCATTATGGCTTATCGTTGACGGGTATCCGGGCTCAAATTCTATTGTTTGGTTTAATTTTAGAACAACGAAGCTGTTTTTGTGGGCTGAAAATGAAAGACGGCTGAAAGGTGCGTGTCTTGTCGGTGATATGGTATCTACCGATACAACAGCTGGTTTCAAGCAAATTAAAAATGATAACGGTGATATAAATGAAACGGATTTTGAAAATCAGTCAACTGTGGCATTGACATTTCTTGAGCAGCTTTACTCACTTAACAATCTCTCGATTTATAATAATCTGTTACAAATACTTAGTCGATCTTTCTAGCTTTGATATTAAATGGTAGCAACAGATTTTATAGTAAAGTTGCTCATCTTTAATGCTAGAGTTGACCGTAGTGTTAAAGGTACTTAGTTCTTAATATAAAATTAATATGGTACTCTGAAGTCTACACCTATGAATCAATGGCTGACTAAGATCTAATCTAATGCCAGTAAAATCTTCATTCACGATCAATCAATGAAAAAGCAATCATAATCAATATAATATAAAAAGAACCCCGATAAAACGCTGAAAATTAGCCATTTTGATGAGCTATAAAAGTTTATTCTCTAGAGGGTAAAATTATTACTGATACGAAAACGAAATATATCTATTAAAGTAGGTAATCAAAAATATCATTGAAATACTTTCAAGTTCTATGAATGGTAGGAGTTCTATAGTCAGAAATAATCTTAAGAAGCAATTATCCATTTCGCGTTATTACTCAGAATCCGGAACGCTTGATACTGATAGAAAAATAATTTTAATTATATTTGTTTTGAAAAACAATGTGAGGAATATATTAGACTAGCTTTTGCCTGCGGCTTCGCCCGCGTGGAAGTCGGAAATTGTCGCAAGAGGACGTACTACCGTGGCAAGAATGTATTAATCCATGTTATAAATACATAAAATTACGCCTTTTTCCCATGGGGGTAGGCAGAAACTACGGAACGCCACCTGCTACGATCCTTACATATCATGTGTGTTTGATGTACTTAAAATAAAACTAATAGTATTCAGAGCAAGAAGACTGCGACATAGGGCTGGACTAAATTGAATATAAGTCTTCCTGGTTTTTCTTGTTTTTCTACCTATACAGACACTCAATTATTTACCAGACACCAAATTGAACATAGTTATAAGAATAGTACTTTGGCCAGTGACTTCGCCCGTATAGCTGTCGGAAAATATCACCTGGGAACCTACTACCGGGATACAGTATCCTAAATGGTAAGTATCCAGAATAGCCAAAACTCCAAATCCATCCAAAAATCTAAACATCTAAGCCATATTTCGCGGTCTCTTACTTGGAATAATACAATTAGGTTTATTTTGAGTACTTCGAACACAAATGATATTTGGATTTACTATGAAGCCAAAGTAATATGAATTACAATATTACAATCCTACTAATCCTGCACTACCCGACCACTACCAATCGGGATGGCCGAACGCGGGACGGCCCGCTAGCCGCTCTGCGGCTATTTTATTATAATCTCTGATATATTCTAAAATATTCATTTTAATGATATGCTGTAAAGGGCAATTTTGATCTACATGAAATGCACAACGTATCTAATGTATTTAATTGGATAAGGATTAATGCTGGATTGCTTAAAATCGCTTCGTAAATAAGCCAGTATTTCTCGTAAAAAGTAAAGGATAAAAAATGGTTATTGTGGGTTATCCCTAAGAGATAGACATATACCATCGCGGACTTTTTTGTAAACCTTTTTAAGTGTACAATACTGTTGTACATTATTTTGATCTATTTCGTGGGGTTCAGCCAGCGTTCGCAATGTAAGCGCAAAAAAATGAGTTTATTTATGACATCACATTAGAAACCTCTAAAATTATCAGCGTTTCTTCACTATATTATGCATGTTCTATAGATATAAACCTTCCTGTTGAATTACTCTATCTATTAAAAAAACCCGCATCAAAATCCGTTCCGGAGTTTTAAAGATATAAGCATACATAGAGACAGACAGACAGCGAAGTGACTTTATTTTATAATATGTAATGATGATTAAAATCATGACTAAAAACCGCGGCTAAATTCATACGTAGTAGAATTTTGATTTAAGCCGTTTGAAACACAGACAATATACTTAAAAAAATATCAGATAATTATTCTTACTGACAAATATATTTTTAATATTCATAAAAATAAACAGAATATAACAAGAATTGACTTAACAGACTCGTCTTATTTTAACACTTGTTAAGTAATATGAATAGCATGATTCCTAAATCAGTTGTCACTAAATGACTATCTAAACTACAAACAAGCAAAAGGACAAACATACCAATTGTAAAATTAATTGAACCGCGCTTCTACTTCTGCGAACAGTACTAACTCTATCCGTATGTTTTTACAAACTTGGGCTAGTTGGCGTGCGATATGTCCGCTATGTGTGTCGCCGGACGCGCATACGACGACACCGCGTCAAATGGAGCGGACACTGAACACAGCTACTCGGCAAAATGAGAAAGTCACAATTTTACGTTCGGTTGCGTAGTTTGTAGCGACAGCGGCATTTGGCCGGCTAAGACCGTCGACCTCGCCAAGGACGGCGTTTCGATTCTGCTTACTCAATGCTCTACTAGGTCGGGTTTTTGTTGTAAACGGAGCTTTGATGAAGCTTCTAAGATTTAGATTTCAATTTGAACTTCATGTATTCTATTTAAAATGACATCTACTAAAAAACACCTACAGTGTGATTGTGGTGACATAATCAAAATCCAAATAAAACCAATTTTCGAAACGAATATATAAAACGGTACGTTACCAACTAGTTACAAAAAAAAGTATGATCACATCAAACTAGGGCAAGAATGTTACATTTACACAAACAATTTAGAGGTTCTAAATGGCAAATACCTATGTACCTCAAATTGGTACCGAGAAAAATTGAACAGTATTTCGTAAGATTAACTGTTCTCAATATATCATATTTTCTACGAATACAAATACTTAATGCTTCAATTAAACAGTCGTAAACCAATTTAGATATGTACAGTAACGAGTGTTATATTCAATTGAACATCAATCAAGAACGATCTTCAATCAGAATCAAACACTATAAAAATACTATTTAGTTTTAATATCATCTACAATTTGTTCCAATCTTACTTTTTATTACGGCATTTTAAATTCAATAATTCTTTCTCACGCTTCAAAAAGAAATTGAAAGCGTGATATCAACCATGTATATATTAATTCTTATCGATATTTTATCTCGAGTCATTTCGATACTTTTCTCGTGTTCTGTGGTACTGAACAAAAGGAGATTTCTACATTATAGTCTAGACAGGCGAACGTAAAAATAATATGTCATTGTGAAACCTTGAGATTCGTGTCTCTAATGTTAATTTTATTAAACAGTTGTTAGTCGGTGCTATTTTAAACAGTGTTAGAAAGATTTTGAAAGTTTTCTTCATGTGCATTTACACAATCACATTCTAATATATGACAAACTACAAACTCTTTATTTTCATTTGCTTCATCATCCAGACTATTAAAATTGTTATAAACAAAACTTCCTAGCCTAAACATTAAATTACTTACCTTACCTTCGGCCTTACTTCACCTAAATGCAAAATTGTTACGCTGTTAAGTTGTTCTTCAAAATCTCCGTAACTTCTATTCCCTATGTTGTATTTGTTTCCAACGTGATTCCAAAGAATAGCCCTTGACCTAATATCATAAAGTACAATGCAAGTGACTTCGATACCTCAGAAACTGGTCCCATTTCGGTTTATGTAATAGGAGCACAAAGAGGTACTACACACTAGTTCCTAAACGAAGTCAGGGAAACTCTTAAATCCATTGACTTTTTGTGATATATTCTTTCTAATGGATTTTGGGAAGGTTTCTCCATTTTATGAGATCGAAACGTTTGTTGTTAGTTACGACCGTAAGGTGGCAACAAATTTCACTCGCTTCAAAAATTTGCATATATTATTATCTACGCTTAAGCACAGATACACTAAGGAATCACATCAGATCATTATTAATAAGTAACACAATAAATTACTCACATTCGTTAAGGCTAAAATTAACCATAAAACTGTTGACTTTCTTATATGTGACGCAACATCTGATGCCATTTTGGACCTGAAAAGAAAGAAAGAACTGGTTAATAAATTTACACAATTTAACCTTCACACTTGAGAGCTAAATAGAAAAGTAGGAATGAATCTGGCATTGAATTTCAAACACTAAACTGCTGCAATGATAAAGAGATTATATTGCAACTAACCGTAAAAGCTACCATCAAAACAAGATTCAGTATAAAAGCTAAATCTGATATTCTATAAAACTAACGATGAAAAGATGACCATAAGTTACAAGAGTAACGGTGAACTGAAAGAAATGGCTAACATAATCGTGGTATAAACGATCAACTAAACCAGTCACAGTAAGCACACGAAAGCCATATTTAAATCGAATTTATTTCGCCATTTAATCTCACTAACATCGCACCAATAATTGTACGAGCAATCGGGAGTAGAACTCACGATCTCGGCGGAATCCTTTCTCTGAACTTTTGGTCTTTGCCATTACTTTCCTTGTCACTTCGGTAGTTGAGTAACTACAACTATACACTAGGACAGGTTCAAAGATTAAGTTCACTATTTGCTAATAGCTGAATTAAAAATGCCATCGTTTGGCGATTAAAAGTGGCTTTTGAAATGCCTATTTGAAATAAATGCATTGATTTTGGCTTTCATATCATTTGTAGACAAAACAAGTCGTTGCCTTTTTAGGCATGCCCTTAAAAAATTCACAGCTGATTGATATGCAAATTAAAGGTTCATTTTAAGCGCTGCTTTAATGCAAATATGATAAAAGTTTAAATTAATATCTCTGGTTGACCCAAAAACATCGAGTAAATTAGTTATACTATGGCTTTTAACGCCACATTTAGGAAGATTTTGGATTACCATTTTTGGTCACACTGTTTAACCTTTTATATTCATAATAAAGCCATAAAGAACAGATTAAAATTAAATGTGCGTGAGATATATGCCCAAAACTAAAACAACAATACCGTTGCTTTCCCATTTTGACATTTACAGAAAAGTCATAAACATTTGAGTGCTAATGCGTCTCCAACCGGACGAATAGTTCACAGGAGCAGTAAGAGAATTTATATAATTTACATAAGTGAAAATATATGAATAAGCTAAGTGTCTAAACTAGTTTTTAGACGAAGCCGCTTGTATTGACGATGGCACAATTTGCTTTCTCGTAGAAACGATCGCGGTCAGTCGACGGCGACGGATAATCAGTTGCATTTGTCGCTTTACATCTAAGAAGAATATTGTTATTACATCTGACACTGACAAGCTTAGACTTCGCGCGAGGTCGATATTTAATGTAAAGGATGATAAGATTATTGTTTCTCTTTGAAACGGAAACACCATACTGTTGTCAGTAAATACTGGTTTAGTTTTAGATAGAATTTTGTTAGAATCAATCAACGCGATAAAAGATAATGGACTATTAAGATTCATTGGATCTTTTCTGATAGTTGAGGCAGAAAATGTAATTAATAACTTTGTCTGCCAGTAGATAAGTATCGAGATGTTGGAAGCGGATCTGTTGTAATAACATAAAATGTAAGATAAGCTTTCTTTTTATGTAAAGAATCACGTTCGGTAAATGCCAGCAGCGTCAGATCAAATTCTCGATATGTCTCATTTCTTACATTTAATGACTGAAATAAATGACTTTTTGGTTTTAAAGTACGGCAGTTTTATTATGGCTAGGCGTTTTTCTTAACCGTGTCTTATTTACGAATATTAATTTATTTCTCTATAGTAATTTGTTACTGAAAAAAAGAGTATCAACTTTTTTATAAAAAAAACAACAAGTTTCTTTAGCACAGCTATTCAAAAGCTTAGCGTAGTAAAAATAATGTTTTAAAAGTAATAAATTCATATATTATACTATGTGTTACTCCCTCTTTAAAAACCATGTGACAAGTCACAGGTCAAACTCAGTTTATTTTTGGATTTTAAATTTGAAACAACATGCTGGCTGGTTCGAGGTGGTGCGGGAAAAGAGTTCCTGGAAGTACTTAGGAGAGGCATTTCGCCAGCAGTGGGACAGTAAAGAAAAAAAATAATCATCAGCCTTGTTGTGCTGGCAAATCGAGGAGTGCGTCGTGTAATGTTGATAACGCTGTTTTTGAAAGCTGCGAAAGATTAACAAAAACAAATATCTTGACTTAGCATATGAGGTTGTGGTCATGTGGGGACCCGGTCTCTGCAATAATCGCACCAGTAAATGACTTAATATTGGAGAGCCTCGGAGTCGGCAACACCTCAGGAGGCTCTCATTGCACGGCTGGGTCAAGGGTTTGATTCAGAAAGCAGTATACCTTCCTGGACACGGCACGCACTTTGAGGAGATTCCTCTCTCTACAGCCATGAGCACCGACAGCTTGGACACTGGTCCTGTTGCCCGCGGACCACTGTTTTTTTATATACAAACAGTTTAAGTAAATAAATAAACGAAAACTAATAATCAAAACCCAGTCTCACCAAGCGGATCTTAATAACCACATTATAAATTAATGTAACTTGTTTTAACTTTCTTTTCTTCATTCACGGCCAATGTCAGTGTTGTATAACATCGTGTTCTGAGGTCGTTATACAAATATACATGTATCATATTGGTGAATTTGAATATCGGATGCGATGTAACGGCTCAAGTGTGAACTGTCGATGATTATCTTGTGAAGATTTACAATATTTCAAGTATTTTTTCTTTCTGTGAAGACTTAATTAAAGATTATGGTGAAATTGGATAAGTTTTTTTATCTACATAAAAATTATGTTGAAAAAATAAGTTACAACCTATTTAGGATATGATGCGCGACACTGACATGGTAGTCCTTTTAATAATAACTAGTGGTCTATATGTAACCACAGTCCATTTAAAACATAATGCATTTCTCACGTATTATTTAGTAAAAATATTAATTTCTGCACTCCTTCTCCATATAAATTTTAACCTTGCCATATTTCCGTCCACATAAGTTCCGTAAAAAGAGGACCAGAGTTTTTGCTTCATGTGTATAGATATACGTCCGTACTAACTCTATTTTCAACTTAGGTTTTATCATTATCTTCATAGCAGCTGAAAGACTCCTCGTTCACTGCTTCACAAAGGCCTCTCCCAAGCATCGCCACTTTGACCGGTTCTGTACTTCTCGCATTCAGCGGATTCCTGCGGCCTCTACAGCAGAGGTACTCTGATATCTCCGACCGAAGCGTAAGCTATACATAGTAGGTAACACATTCGCTAGTCACTTCTGATTAACACCTTACCGTATACATAGTGTACCGCCCATAAATCAACAACAACGCTTCAAAACGGCAATTAAAAAACAGTTTTTCAACAAAAGATAAAGCACACACTTTACATTCAATTAGAAGAAACACATCTGTCGCCATTAATCGTAAATTCCATTACATCAAGATAAATTGAGAAATTAAAACTATTAATTATTTCTCGCTCTGCGGAACCATGGCTGTCAATTACATAGATTTATTATAAGGAGATAATACTTCAATAATTGGATGTCCCTATAATGAATGGGCAACAATAATACATTGTTTAATATGTGTGAAGTTAGACTTTTCGGGGGGCGTTTCGTTCTAGGAACAGTAGAGGCCGCGACTTACGAGTAGGTCGTGAGTTTGAACCCAAGCAGAGGTTTACTTTATGTAAATTATTTTATCACCACTGCTCTCAAAATGGTGAAAGAAAACATCGTGAGGAAACCGGCATGTCTTAGAACCAACAATTCGAAGGCATGTGACATCTACCAACCCGCACTGGGCCCGCGTGATGCGTTATGGCCCACTCCCTCTCACCGAGAGGAGGCCTGGGTCCCAGCAGTGGGAACATTATAGGCTGCTGATGAGTGAGACTTTTCGTATATGGTTACACTGTCACACTAAGTGCTATAACACAAGTTAGATTTCTTGGAAGAATTCATTGGTACTGATATGGGACACTGGAAAGATTGAACCTATTCACCACAAAACCTACAAATCAAACATTGATGAAGTCTTCACAGAACGGGTAAGATTTACTCTATATCCCATTTTAGGTAAACAGACCGACTGCAATAGACAGAAATAATCTCCAGTCAAACGAAAACAAATCATAGTTACTCTGTTTAAGGCTCAACAAACTCCAGCTAAACTGGAGACGGACAGCACAAAGTAGGAGTTAGCATAATAAACGGGTGTCCATAGAATAATGTCTTCATTGGCTGGTACTCGTTATGGCAGAGTTTCCGCAGCCGACCGTGAAGTTCGCTACAGTACGAATTGTCCACCTAGCACAATGTAGCGCAACGGTGAGCAAGTCTGAATATAGTCAATTGAAAGATATATGTAATGTAATGAGGCAGTCGTTTTGGAATTTAAGAGCGCACCGAGCTTCTGGTGGTAATTGGAGTGTGGCAGCTTTGGCTAAAATGGGCAGATCGCGCCCTTATTAAGGTGATTCCTTCGTATTGTTAAAACAAATACTTACACATTTTGAAAATTTAAAATTTATTCGTTAGAGAAAACTTGTAGTTTTGTTTTCTTTTATTTATTTTGTTACATATTAAGTATATTTTTACTAAATTCTTATAAAAACCGTTTTGTTATCATTTAAAAAAAAATGATATCCTTTTATGGCATATTTACGTCGTACTAAGGGTTTATTTGTTTTTTTTTTTAGAAATGACTTTTTTCCATAGATACAGGACACTAGAAATCATGTTTCTAAAGTTTATGATTTATAGAGTAAATCCTTAAATATCTTACATATTAATTGCATAACCCAAGTTTAAGTAATGACGATGCAGCACGGAATCAAACGAGCGCAAAAATTTCGCAAATCACTTGGTGCGCCCTTAATAGAACAGACGGAGTAGAGCCCTAACCATTAGGGAAGGGAAGCTAAACAGCAAAATCAAATTATGATGAAAGTTGCCTAATTCATATCTGTACGTGTTTTTTAACATACTCAGCCTAAAGTGTTCTATCAAACGAGCGCAAACATTTCGCAAATCACTTGGTGCGCCCTTAATAGAACAGACGGAGTAGAGCCCTAACCATCGGGGAAGGGAAGCTAAACAGCAAAATCAAATTATGATGAAAGTTGTCTAATTCATATCTGTATGTGTTTTTTAACATACTCAGCCTATAGTGTTCTATCAAACGAGCGCAAATATTTCGCAAATCACTTGGTGCGCCCTTAATAGAACAGACGGAGTAGAGCCCTAACCATCAGGGAAGGGAAGCTAAACAGCAAAATCAAATTATGATGAAAGTTGCCTAATTCATATCTGTATGTGTTTTTTAACATACTCAGCCTAAAGTGTTCTATCAAACGAGCGCAAACATTTCGCAAATCACTTGGTGCGCCCTTAATAGAACAGACGGAGTAGAGCCCTAACCATCAGGGAAGGGAAGCTAAACAGCAAAATCAAATTATGATGAAAGTTGCCTAATTCATATCTGTATGTGTTTTTTAACATACTCAGCCTATAGTGTTCTATCAAACGAGCGCAAATATTTCGCAAATCACTTGGTGCGCCCTTAATAGAACAGACGGAGTAGAGTCCTAACCATCAGGGAAGGGAAGCTAAACAGCAAAATCAAATTATGATGAAAGTTGCCTAATTCATATCTGTATGTGGTTTTTTAACATACTCAGCCTAAAGTGTTCTATCACACGAGCGCAAACATTTCGCAAATCACTTGGTGCGCCCTTAATAGAACAGACGGAGTAGAGCCCTAACCATCAGGGAAGGGAAGCTAAACAGCAAAATCAAATTATGATGAAAGTTGCCTAATTCATATCTGTATGTGTTTTTAACATACTCAGCCTATAGTGTTGTATTGAGGCACAGGTCTACTTTCAGAGAGTATGTAATAATGGCCATAAATTACCACACGAACCCAGTGCGGGTTGGTAGATGTCACGTGTCTTCGAACTTTTGGTTCTAGGATCTGCCGGTTTTCTCAAGATGTTTTGTGCTATTTATAATGTGCCGAAGATGTGAGAAAAGAAGGTAATCAAATGGGGAAACCAGACAAGCTTGTAAAAATCTTAAAAGAAATAATTTATTACAACCTCAACCTATTTAACTGTCACTAACAAATTGTAAATTATTGATCCTACCGCATTAATAGAATTAGATTTAATTAACAGCTGCATAATATGAAAAGGCGGAAACGTCACACAAATTTTCAACATCATGACCATGCAAAATCTCGCCGCCGATACTAGCGACTGCAATGTTAGGTTATAGGATATTTAAATTATATTATTGTAGAATATGCATAACATCATCTGCTTAGCCTTTTCCCAACTATGTTCTGGTCGGCTTCCAGTCTAGCCGTATGCAGCTGACTACCAAAATTTTACATGGAACGACTGCCTATCTGACCTCTACAACCCAGTTACTGGGTAATACGATACCAATTGGTAAGACTATTTATCCGATTTTCGAGCTTCTGTCGACCCGTAATGACTTTCAAAGATCCACAAATGAGCGCCAGGACCAATGGTGTAACATACTTTTCAAGACACGGAGGGGTCTTGATATGTACAGATGGTCACCCAGCATAACAAGAATGGTTGACCCGTGCGTCTGCTTGTACTTAGCCACTAAACCCCATGGAATATGCAAATGCGTCTACGCTAATAACTACTTTTTTCACATAACTAGGTTGACATATTCATGACAAGTTCCTAATTACAAGTCGGTGTAACAGACGGCCACGCAAATACTATGTGTGTCCCAGTCGTTTCCGCGACATTATAATAAGTTAAGCCCGTTACTGTAAGTGATGGTTATATCAAATATCAGTGTTCTTGACAAATAGATGGTGTGCTTGGCAAATAGTTGGTATACATAGCAAATAGGTTTGGCCAACATGCGAGGCTAACGGTTATAGTGCGTTTCGTCTATGAGATGTTCAAATATTTGTAGAGTGTTTTGTTTGTCTACGTATTGGGTTTATCCTGTTCGCTTTTTTATGAATTAATGAGCAGATTATGAGATTTATTCGTTATTGGTAGATGAAGGCACAAGAAAGTGGCAAAACAGCTTTCTTGGATTTGGATGGATTTTATCAATCAGTGTTCAACCTTCAAATTTCAAAGTGGATATTACAAAATAATAACGTCATCAGGCAACCTAATGATGCACATAGTTGTGGACAAATTTCTCGAAACCAATTTTGAAAAAGCACATCCAATACATTTTTTCTCGAAACTAAAGTGCGTCATCATGCCACCGTACGCATGCGTGCTGTGATCGAGATCGAGTCGCACGCGCCGACTCGATTAGATCTAAATATCGAATACACCGATCCGATTTCCCCTAATAATAATACGCGGACTGAAATGTACCAGTATGTGATTGCGCGTGACATCCATTTTAAAATCGTGGAATTTAAAATGGCGCTTTACATAAATCGTGATACGTAAGTCTTGTTTTTATTGTCTTTGCGGCGTGAGTGCTAAATATTCAGTGTCAGTAAGGCAGATGATGTTTATAAACTAGAAATCAGAAAAAAAAAACTTTTTTCGCATTATTCTGCACACGAAAGCTGACAATAAATTGTAAAATAATCTTTAGGCTGCAATCTCAAGTTTCTCAAAACAATTGTTTGAACGAAAGGCAAAGCTGTAAAAATATAAAATTAATGTTCACTAAGCTTCATAAAAATATTTTAGCAGGTTAAGAATATCTTACATTCACTAAACAAGCTATTTTAATATTGACATCGAACAAACATCTTAATTTATTGACCAAAAAGGCTAAAAACTTTTTCAAGGAACTTGAACACAATACCCAAAATACTTTTTTTATATATTTAATGTTTAAGGCGATAATTTATCCACTGGTAATATGTAATATCCAGCGCCTTAATAACTGGGTTGTTCCACAATGTGTAAGAGTAAAGACCGTACCGGGTTTTTGTATAAATTATTATTTATACAGTTTTGGGGGCAGAGAGCCAACCTTATCGCGGTTCTGGGGCCTTTGAGAGCCGCGGTGATTTAGGGTTCATTGAGTAATCAAAAATATGCAAGGATACGGAACATTCGAGTCACAAATAAATATTATGTTTGATAGTAGATGCACATTTGTTTTATAGATTCGGAATTTGAATTAAACATGTACAAAATGAAACTGTCGATTAATGGAAAGGGAGAAGAAGGCAAAAGTAAATATGGATGGATTGTGTGAGGAATTATATGAAAGACAAGGGATTTAATGATCGCGAGACAGCTTACTGGGGAGAATAGAAGAAGAAAACGTGTTGCACAGTCCCCAAGTAACATGGGACAAGGGTCGGAAGATGATGATGATAATTAGAAACCTAAATATAGACAGTCTGACATGTAGATGCCACAGGTCGTCAGGCCAGGTCGACAAGATACTTTTAAGCAGAACTTCTACATTACAAAAAAAAACATTACAGGACGAAGCGTTGAACCAACGAACATAATTGACCTACTAACCGACAACCAGTGCCATAAGACCTAAGACCTTGTATGCAATTCCCGTGGTAAACATCGAGATACCATCTGCGAGCCGTATCTCAGTAAAATATATCGGTAATTGTCAATTTAAGGGGAACATTTTCTCGATAAGTCACTTGGCTGTGCCAAATAGTTCTTAAAATTGTATGCGTATTCAGTTATGCATAAGTTAAGTAAGTTGTCTATATGATTCATAATTATATACCAAGGAATACCAGTAGGAATTAAATAGTCGTTGTATTAATAAGTTGTGTAAACTGAAAACTAAACTGACTTTAAGAAATCGATCAGTAGAGACAGAGGAAAACGTAGTCATTTCATATTTGACTCATAGCGTCAAAACAAAGGTACACTCGGCGACAAATCAAGCTATAAATTTCCAATATAAGCTGACTTTTCACTGTACGGAAATCCTATATAATGCGAGGTCTGTTAAAACTGGTAATTAATAGCTTGATACGTAGTTGTGTGTACGAAAATTCTTCAAAAGTAAAAACTCAAAGTGGGTTATACTTGAAACTTGTTATTTTCAATTACTGTAACGCAAAAAATCATATCATCAGTACCAAAACTACATAATAAGTATGTATAGTAAAATTATCAATTACGTACGGAACCCATTCAAATTGCCGCGGTAACAGGCGCGCTCGTTTTTTCAACGTCTTCCTTGAATTATTATTAAGTTCGGTGAGTGGAATGTGGGCCGTTTTCATCAATCAAATTTACGTGAACGCCGAAGCAATACAAGGCGGTTCTCTCACGGGACTACTTGTTGCAACTTTTTTAATCGTTCTAGTATGTTCCTATTCAGTACAATGCGTCTAACACAGAACAAGAATTTTACGAATTTCTCTGTTTTCAGAGGACTATTATTGATATGTCACGATTTTATGTCACAAGTGTGCTTAGTTCTATCAATTAAAAACAATTGTCTAATAAAAACTAACCTACGTAAGGAGAACAGCATATTGTTTCGGTCTGCTTCCAGTGCTAACTAAGTAATGGTTTAGATAGATAGTTATGCATCTAGATAATGGTGCGTTGTGCACCCAATTGGCATTTATAATGTGGCACGCTTACATGTCATCCACCACCTTCGTAACGGGCTTGCGGCGGCTTTTTGACCCGTGGATAGAGCCTATTTAATATTCCTCATTTTAAACCTGTCTAATGATGGAATATAATTTAAGATAGTATTGTAACAGTAATATGTATTAGGTTACAGTCCCAAAGAAGCCTACCATGCAAAAATCTGCCATTTTACCTAACAAATAGATATTATAAGGTGTTTTACAATCCCACATAATTCTTAAGTCTGAAACCAAGCTCCACCACCACTGGTGGCTGAACAAATTTATAATTGATTTAATCGCAAAATATGCAGCATACCTCGTTGCATACGGCAAGGATTTGCATCCATGTGAGTGAACGGCCTAACCGCACCACCCCGATAAGGTTGACCGCAGCACGTGCTCCTACCGTTAATGATACTTCATATGAATCATGTGGATTCGCAAGTTATTTCAGTTTATAGGAGCCCCGTATGTAGTTGTGACTTGCGGTCGGGATTTTGGGAAGGTATTGTGCGCTTTTATAATTTCTAAGCTTACGATCTATTGGAAGTAATAAAATCGCGGCGGATTTTTTTCAACGCTTTGCTTGACACCGAGAGATGAAAATCCATCTACCTACAATAATATTATAACGTGCACGTATTCTCATACAGTTTATGGACGTAAAACATCGTCACGTTAAAAATTATAAGAACACAATCGGTATCAGAATAGAGAACGATGTTAACAACCGTGTCTGTGATTTGGCCTTTTTTTATGGGTGGGAAATCATCAACTGGTTACTCCCACTCTGGGTGGAGCGGATGCGCGTGTTAGACTTTTAGTAACTAAAACCAACGTGTGTTTTGTCAGTTTCCTATGCCAGGGCCATGGTAACTCTTTCGAACAAATCTAGCGACCCTAGCAGGCATCGGTCCCCTTCAATTGTTGCTGACATATATTTGAGGCACGCGTAGAACACCCGCAAGCGCGCGCCTACGTTGGCTGGGAGTCCGCAATTGCTGTGATATGGTCTACCCATATCATAGACACGGTTGCTAATATCGTTCGAAAATTACAGTACAGCAATCATCCCAAAAAGATATAACTTGCAGAAAGTTAACTCAAATAAACCACATTGCCTCTGTCACAAAATCACTTACAATCATGAATAAACTGAAGACTTTACTCGTTTTCACGATCAAAATGTCAGAAAACATGACAATCCCGTCAAAAACAACTTGAGAACATTTTTGATGATATTGCTAACTACTTTTCAACGTCAACTGCGAAATAAACGTTCCATTCTACAACACAGTCAGGCTAAACTGCTTCGAACAACATCTTAACAGTCACTAAGCAATGCCATAACGTTTCAGCTTTATTTCCAAAGCTCAGACAACTTGTTACTCTGAGGAGCATAATAGTACGACATTATAGTTAGTCGGTAAAGCTAAGTCATAAGCCATAAGCTAAGCATTAACCAATTTGACAACTGACTAGACAGACTTAATAAAATGGTGGACGTGGTAATGAAACGTCACATTGTTTGTCGAGTACAGTCAACAGAAAACTTGAATATGCAGACAGTTATATTTTATACTAGCTTTTGCCAGCGGCACACCATAATCGTCTATCATACCATTATCTTATGCTGTCTGTTCAACAATAAACAGTTAAACTTGATACCTTCTCTAAAACCAGCGTGAAGCATTCTGTTGGAACAAAGTGTCAAGTCAAGGAACACCCCACAGCGCAATTGTAAAGCGGGGAACATGATATCGTAAAAGCACTACAGACATTAGGAGGAGACGTAGTAGATATACCTAAGTAGTAACTCTTGTTATATGCAGGGGTCGTGCGGATGGGCCTCCCGCAGTCGGATACGGCGTGCGATGTCGTATCATACGAGATTGCTAACTTAGGACGCCCTGCGGCGGTATTGTAAGGATGGAGGCACTGTGACTAAGTATTACATAATGATATTGGAGTATTTGAAAGATGTAAAAATTCGGAGAGTAACGTTGGTTATATAATATTATCAGATTTTAACGAAGTACTGAACACTCATGTGTACCTATCTACTTGTATTATGTTTCAAATAAACCATAATACGTAAGGAACATAACTACAAATAATTTGGTGGTCGGTCTTGTACTGATGTCAAATAAAACAAAAGATAAACATACAACGAGATAAGAGAATACAACTAGAATATAAACGTGAGACCAGTGGTGGCTGCCGGGGTCGCGTGATTGTTCGAAAGAGATACCGTGACCCTGGCACATGGGCAACTGATGGAACACGGGTGGGTTTTAGTCAGTAAAAGTCTGACACGCCCTCCCGCTCCGCCCAGAGCGGGAGAAGTCATTTGATGATTTCCCATCCTGAAAAAAAAAAAAAAAAAAAGACCAGTGGTGGCAAAATGGTAGCTGCCGCGCCTTACCAGTTCTAGGTTGTAAATTCGAACCCAGACTGACGCTTTAGTTTGTGTATATTGTTTCATCAACACTGCTCTCAAAACGGAGAAGGAAAACATCGTGAGGAAACCGGCACGTCCTAGAACCAAAAAGCGAGGACACGTGACATCTACCAATCTGCAGTGGGCCTGCGGGATGGATTTCAGCACAGTCCGTCTCATTGAGAAGAGGCCTGTGTCCCAGCAGTGGGAACTTTCATCATCATCATCATCATCATTTCAGCCGTAAGACGTCCACTGCTGGACTTAGGCCTCCCCCAATTTGGGGGGCTTTGCCATAATCGCCACGCTTGGCAGGCGGGTTGGCGATCGCAGTATGATGGTAAAATGCATAGAGAACACTGCTGCCCATTCTCTAGTAAGTCCCTTAATCGCCTTTTACGACACCCACGGGAAGAATTGGGGTGGTGTTATTCTTTACGTCCGGCACCACACGGTACAAACCTGTGGGAACTTGATAGGTAGATAATGCATATTATGTGAACATACAAAACGCATAATATGTACTAAGTATAAAAGCTATAGTAAGGTCTTATTACAAGTTGTTCTACTTTATACAAATGGCATACCGTCTAAAAGAGACGTTGCAAATCGCTGGAAAGAGACCCATGCTGTGTGTACAGGACTTTATTTTCACTAAGTTGATAAACCGATCTGTACTAGCCAGGGGCTTTAGTTTTAATTGAGTTATACCAATCATTTTGCAATTGAAAACTACATTTATACGTGAAATAAATTACTCAACATGTTTGATATTAAATAGATTGGAACTCCAGGAGAAACTACAAAACGAGATTATAACATTTCTGTATTTATGGCCAAACAAAGCGATAAAATGCCATCTGGCAATGTGAAATTATTAGTCATTTACTACCTTGAGCCTGCAACTTCGCGCTAAAAAATTTTTGGCCCTGCCTGCGCTATAAAATAATTTCGATCAGCGTTCTTTCTCACTTTCTTGCTCTTACACGGCTCCTAGAGCGTAATGCTAAACAACCTACTGCGTCACCGTCCTCAAAAATTGGGCTATCAAACGCAATAAGAATTTTTCTAATCCGACGAATTGTTCCAGAGATTACCGCGTTCCAACAAACCAACTCTTCAGCTTTAGAATAAAAGGTGATGACGATGAAATCACATTATTATTGTACAAAAAATCTTACAGATAGACCGAACAAAATGTTTTGGAAATAAATGACGATATCTGAAATGAAATGACATAAAAAATGCCCTACAAGCCAAACCAAGCCAAGCTCTAAAAAAAGACCAAGAGTGGATTCATTAGCAGCAATTTTATGCTTTATTTACACAGGTCGACAAAATTTAACAAAAGTCCATACCCAGAGACGAAACCTAACATACCCGAAGGATTTTGATGCGCTGAATTCGAATCCATGCTCAGAATTGCTCCTGTAGGTCTGGTTTTCGAGATATCCTAAACTAAAAGAGCAAAAACCGCGTTTTTTTTGCAGTTTTTGAGGTTACATGACAGAAGCAAAAAAAATTATTATTAAAAAACGTTGTATGTCAATTGAAAGTACCATCCTGTCCCTTTTAAACCTATTTAGATTTTATGAAATATCTTTTTTTTTCACCAAAATATCGCTATTTGAAATTTTACACTTTAGCGTATTAACACAACCACAAAAAAAATATCGTAAAAATTCTGCCCGAGATCAGACCATGTTGATCTTGTGTTTTTGGGGTCGCTGATTCCGATTCCGAGGTCCAATTCACCCTATAAGATCTCAAAAAACAACCCCTAAATACTACCCCTACCAAACCATAAGCAGGCTAACCCCAGGTGGGTTACCCTGGAAACAGCAAGTTTAATGACTAATAGGGTGAATTGGACCTTGAATTCGGAATCAGCGACCCCATAAACACACGATCAACATGGTCTGGTCTTGGGCAGATTTATTAGTTTTTTTTTTTTTGTTGTAGTTGGGTTAATACGCTAAAGTGTAAAATTTCAAATAGCGATATTTTGGTGAAAAAAAAAATATATTTGAAAAAATTCAAATATTTTTAAAAGGGGAAGGGTGTTACTATCAATTGCCATTGCAACGTTTTTTGATAATCATTTATTTCCTTCTATCACGTAACCACAAAAACCGCAAAAAAACGCGTTTTTTGCACTTTTAGATTAGGATATCTCGAAACCCTGACGTGGTAAAGCAATTTTGAGGCCAGATTTGAATTCAGCGCGTCAAAATCCTTCGGAAAAGTATAATCTGGTTTCTGGGTAAAAATTTTGTCGGCCTGTGTTATCGCAATCTGGATTTTAAATCAAATAAAAAGACAACTTCGTTCATTGTACACTTAATTAACAATTTAGAAAATATTCCTGATCGCTGTCGACTGGTAATGAAACCGAGAGACTGGCTTGAGGGTTTGAACCCCAAACGGCTCGAAAATATAATTATCGATAAGGTTATTTATATATTCGCCGCTTGAGGTTTTCCCAACTACAACAGCAGCGCCAGCACAACACGCCGCGCCAGGAAGATGGGACGGCGCAAGGGTATCGATACACGTTGCATCCCACACTAAAGGCCTACCCTTCCATGGAGATCAAAGACATGGCGTCCGGTCTCTTGCCACCGCCGTCACGTGCCAAGCCAATGAGTTCCAATAGAGCTGAAACAAGATCTTCAAATGATCTTGTTTCGTATCGCCACAAACGAACATTTATAGGAACTTGGTGGTAAAATGGCTCTAAACAACAAAAGTATTTATAACAGCTACACTCCACTTAGTACCCGTTTTAAACACGCTGTATCGACTAATAAGGTAGTGTAATAAAGATAGAGAACGCATTTACAATTTATCTAATTGATTCGCATTGAAAGATTATTTTCAATTGGTTAATTAGTTTTATGTTTATACTCGGAATCAGAACCATGTCGGATTATTTCTAGTCAATTACAACATCCTGTGGTAAGATTAATTATCATTGCGATTATTTTATTTGTTGGATTAGATACTTATTCGATTTAGTATCGAGGGGACTGCTACTGAATACACATAATTTTGAGATTGTTTGAATAAACACTACAACTGAACAAGAAGTCCTGAGTTCGATTACCAAAGTGCTTTTGAGTGTTTTTATCTGAAATTTCTCACTAGCAGCCCGAAGTCTGTCGAAGGACCGATGCCCCGCGGAGCAGACGAATCCTGGAGTTGGAGACCGAATCTCGACAAGAGTAGTATGGAACGCCCCTAGGATGGACGACGATCGACGAATCGACGATCTTGAAAAGGTGGCTGGCATAGACTGGATGCGGAAGGTGTAGGATAGAGTGTTATGCAACCTGGGAGAGGCCTATGTCCAGCGGTGGACTATGATAGGTTGAGTTGATAAATTGATTAAGCCCGGTGCCTGGACTACCTCCCCGTGCATAATTAGCTTATAATGTTCGCACCGCTGGGACACAGGCTTTCTGTCTTCAAGAGGCACTGGCTCCACGTGGTAGAGAATTCATTCCCTTGCCTGTGTCCAATCAGTGAGAATAATATACCGGATGACATTTTTTACCGTCTTGACCTTTATACGGTGTGTTGTGTAACTAGAATAGAAGGCAGGAAGGCCTTCAGGTTCATCGCAGGTGACTAAAGGAGCGCGGGACGCGGGTTGACGGGGATGCGTGTGCGGCTCGTGCGCCTGCGAAAGATCAATTTGGCCGCCTATCGGCCGGCTTCAAAGGGTAGGACCGCGCTACAAAATCATTGATACATGCCGCGCATTGAGTAGAGTGCGTATGATTTGAGTTTCGATAGATTTTAATTGATATTTTTATTTTATTTTTTCCAAATTTCTGTTTTTGTTGTTCTAGTATGAAAATGTTACTTTAAATGTGTAGTATTTATTGCCAGATCAATTTCATTACATTTTATTCAAAAATAAAAATAATAAAAATTTATACGCCAGAGGCTTCTACTCCGTTCACCTATTACACCCATTTTTTTTCAAGACGTTGAAAAACGTCACCCGGTATGCTGATTATGATGTACTTTAATTAGAACCACGCTCTTAAATCATTATTCATAGAAGCATTTCCCTACCCCACCCTACCTAACAACTGTCTGCAGGTGTAACTAATCCACAGGTGTACGCTTTCACCCATCCTACCTAATATCCCTTTAGAAAAACGTTCGTGGGAAAGGATGGAGAGTTCCTATTCTACTGCTGCTACTGGGAACTCACCGGCATACTTTAGCGGCGGTAATTATTGTTGACTGTTGTAATTACAGGTATACTGTGTAGCTGCATCCGTCCTGTGCTTGACTGTCAATAGTCTACGGACAGTTCGTGGTTTCCCGTAAATGGAAATGAGATATTGAGCCTATAAATACTTATGTTTTTAAAACTCTCGATTGTTTTAAGTTAACTATTGTATAAATATTTTACGCTTTATTAGCAAAAGCCTCGAAGTCAAAGTATTTGATCTTTAATCGTCACTTCAATGCAATTTATTTTACTATTATATCCTGCATTTTTGCACTACCTATGTCAAAAATCACACGTATTTATTTTCAGTTAAAACTGGCAGAAATATTGGTGTTCGCTTTTACACACGCCATTTTTTCAGTTCTTTGTTCTCAACTATCACAGTAATTAAAACAAATCATATTATATTGTTACCAGACTTAATAAATTAACGACATAAAGGTGACAAATTCACCTTCATCACCTTTTATTGAATTCAGGGTACAAGAGAAAAAGTTGGTCATCCAGTTCCTTATTCCAATTCTGGTGTTCACATGGCTACATATCAAGCTATACATTTTCAGTTTCAGCTGACCTCGCATTGTATAGGCTTTTCGTATAATGAAAAGTCAACTTATACTGGAAATGTAAAGCTTGATTTGTCACCGTGCGTAAAATAAAACAGACTATCTATCATATCCTTGCCGTATTGGCGTGACATATTTATAGAATAGAGTAAAGAGCTCCTATTTCAGACCGGAATCCATAGGGTTACTAACAATTCTACTTATCTTCCAGTGTGTTACAGGCAGATAAATACATAAAATTAAAATTCGGCGTGAAGCTGTATCAACCTCCGCAACATCAAAGAATCGCATCGATCTGCGAATATACTGAGAATACCAACTATTGGTGCTGCCGAAAATATGTCATCATGGATGCACATCTACATTTATAAACGACGGTTCATAAAAAAAAACACGACATTTTTACCGTACCATAGCAGCAAAAGTATACGCTACTGTTCATTAAGTGAAAGATTAATTACTTCAACTTGCCACTTACCAGCCCCCGTATTTCCGACGACTAGTGTTCTTCGTTCGCCAAACGATCATTATCCACAACTCACTGACATGTATTCACTACACAATTGTCACCGTCTGTCCCTCGAGTCGAAGTATATAGCGTCACTGCACATAATATCTATGTATTCACTGCACACGGTCCGAACAGGATGGTTTACCTGTAACAATGATGAATAATTTGTTAGATATTATTATAATCAATCCTAATTGATCTATCTTCATCCTCCCAATTAGTGTAGTTTTATCCGGATAAATACTCAAAATGGATAAATACTCTATAAATATCCGTTTTTACTGAGTATTTATCCAAAACAGCGGATAAATACTATTTTATGTTTTCGTAACGTAAGTTTTGTCATTTTACTAACAAAAGGATTAAAATTAATGAAAAATAGACAATGCAGATTGGTATCGTACCTTATTAATCATTTTAACAATTACAAAACGCCGATATTGACAATAATTTCATTCAATTATGAATACAGTTAGTCAATCACTGTCAAAGTTAGATTAAATTATACATTTGTTAATTAGTTTTTCACATACATACATGAACTCATGCCTTTCTCCCATGGGGGTAGGCAGAAACTATTTAAGTAACGCTTAAATCATTGCAATAATAAAAAAAATTACCTCGTGGAAGTCGAGAAAAATAAACAAATCAAATATCTTGACTTGGCTCGCGAGGTTGTCGACATTGTAGGATATGGATTCAGCGAGCAATGTGCAGTTTTGAGACCACAAGTAAAGCGCCTGCCTGAGTGCGAACTCACGACCTACAAGTTGTAAGTCGGGGCTGATACCACCGGGCCACCACTACTATCGCCAATATGAAAGGCATGTCAGACTTTTACTGACTAAAACCCACCTGTGTTCATTTAGTTGCCTGTGCCAGGGTACCTCTTTTAAACAGATCCGCAACCCTGGCAGGCATCGGTCCTCGCGGACCCCTTCAATATGTAATGACATCTCTTTGAGGCGCGCGTGGAACACAATGCACCGTTGACACGGGTCTGTTCTTTACCGTGGCGAGCAATGGGTGGCTCGCCGCCCGCAAGCCCGTGCCACGGTGGCCGAGAGTCCACAATGAACTCTCGACGCCCGGGGCGTCTCCTCCTATGGTGGCTAGGGACATTCGCAGAAAGAGAGGACAGCTTCTTATCATGGCCTGCACCAGGACCGGACGCGAGAAATCGCCGCCGCCAATCCCCTCTACGAGGATACGGCGTTGCTCCGCCCAAGCAGGGCAAACCTCCACTCTATGCTCCACCGTATCTTCCAGGCGATCTACACAGTGGTAAAATTTACTGAAACCTGCTTTTAGATTTTCTCAAATCCAATGACTCATTATCAGTATCTGTCTGTAAATATAACCCATTTTGTGTTGATTTCATATCCTTAAATATTATAAACACTAGAAGGGCATTGCATTTGTTTGAATCTTGTTGAAAAACAGGTTCTGTTTCAAAAACAGATATGCATTGATATACCTAATCCCAAAAGTCATCATCAAGCAAAACTGCTTGTAGCATTTGACTTGACGATATATTTTTCTTTTACGCTGAGAGAGCGGCTTTTTTATTTTTCATACACGTGTGTGTGTGTGTGTGTGATCGAGTGATCGTAGATAGCTGCCGTATCTTGTGTAGCATGGCAGGTTTAACTTTTCTTCCGTTACCTTTTGTTTTACGATTTGTTGTAGCTTCGATCGTGGTTTTTGGGTTTAGTTCTTGTGATTTTTTGACTGTCTTATAAATCGATGAACACTGGCTGCAAGCACGGAAAAGCATGACTCATTGTCACGTTCCGCCTTAACCGAGCGTGTAAGCGAGAGCGCGAAACAAGCTGTCGCATTTTGTGACACGTTGGTTTCCGGCAGTCATACTCTGAACTTCGTGGCGGACACATTAAAATCGAATTATTGTTAAACATATTAATTTTCAATAAAAGTTTCTTTAAGGGTTTCAAAATAGTCTTTTTTTAAAAAGTGACTTTGGACCTACCCCGTAACAGTGGTGTCAGAAGTGGGATAGTCAGTGTATATCGTTACTGGCTATCTATAAAACTACATAAAACCAAATTCGTCGCGTTTCGTGTCCACCCACCTGTTCGTTTCAACATCGTTTTAAAATCGTATCCTGTGACTCTATCGTATCTCCATCAAAAGTGACTCTATCCTGTCTCTATCATAGTATGACTCTATACTGACTCTACCCAGTGTGTGTATCAGTGCGTCGTCTAAACCACGTCATTACCGCTGTATCCAGTCGCGATCACACCGAATTCCTCCGAGTTGGTTAAAGTAGCCAACGAATCTACTAAGCCTTTCGTCGTGTACCTGGGTGAGCTTAAGGTTAAGCCAACCCCTTCGTTGCCATCCACGGATCGTCCAACTGCTGCTAGCTGCTGCTGCTGCTGCTGCTGCTGCTGCTGCACGTCTGCGCCGCTGTTGAGCGCGCTACTCACCGAGGTCTGCGTTATGCCTTCTGTTTACCAAGCCGTCACCTTGCTGTGAGTAGAACATTCATTTTTTTTGTTGTTGCCACATAGGTCTCCTTGTTTTCCCAAATCCCCTAAATCTTTGAGCTAAGTGTTACAATTGAAACACCCATTATAATGTCTACCTCAAGTGATAAAAAACAACTAACTCCTACTATCTCCGAGCCATTCCCGATACAAGTCCTATGTAACTTTATAAACCCATATCAAGGGGAACGAGAAACCTTGTCAGCATTTTTAACAAACTGCCAAAACGCTCTTGACCTAGCATCTGAGGGTCAAAAATCCTTATTGCTTAAGTATATCATATCAAAGTTACAAGGAAAGGCACAGGTAGCTTGTTCGAATAAGATATTTGACTGCTTTGACGACTTACGAACATTCTTAAGGCAGAATTTTGGCGAAAGAAAACATTACAATCATCTTTTACTAGAGCTACAGTCATGCAAGCAATTGCCTAACGAAACTGTCGCACAATACGCCTTGAGGATTGAAACCTGTTTAACAGATCTGCAGTCCGAAATCCACAATTCGGATTCCTTAAAAAAGGAACTTCCGGGTCGCATTGCTATGACAGAAGATCTAGCTCTATATACTTTCTGTCTGGGACTTCACCCTAGACTAAGCACTATTGTTCGCTGTCGAGACCCCCGAAATCTAAACGCTGCTATAGGTTTCGCTACAGAAGAGGAGAAAATCTACAATTTCTCAATTAGATCATCATGCAAGGTTTGCCATAAGGTAGGTCACTCTGAGTTCGAATGTAGGTTTAAAAATAATCAAAATAAGGCTCTATCTCCATCTAAATCAAAACAAACAAATTACTCACAAAAACCCGCAACTTCTGGTTCCCAACCGCTAACATGCCGATATTGCAAAAATATCGGGCATGACATTTCGCAATGTCGCAAAAGACAATTCAACAATTCTCGCTTCGACCGCGGGAATCCTGGGAACATAATAAGTGAACAAAAATACGTAGAAGCTAACCAGGTTTCAACACCTGCCGACGATGATTTAAACTAAATGATCGGATTACGAGCCGGTGTCGACGTAATTCTGTTACCATAGGCACTAACTGTGGGAATGTTTTCTTAGGGGCTTCAATTTCTAAATCCAATTCTATTTCTCAAAATTATGCTACTAATTCTGAAGTCGCTAGTGATCGCAATTCCCCAATAACTAATTCAATTTCTAAATCCAAACATATTACTAAGTCCAAAAATAATGACTCTATCCTTACTAATTCTACTAAATCATTTACTAAATCGAATATTAATTCTAGAATAAATAATGACCCTATCCTTACTAATTCTACTAAATCATTTACTAAATCAAATACTAATTCTAGAATTAATAATGACTCTTTCCTTACTAAATCATTTACCAAATCAACTACTAGCTCCAGAATAATCAATGACTCAATCCCTACTAGCTCTGCAAAATCAATGACCAATTTAATGGAAAATATTAGTCCTCCCAAAGGAATAACAGATAGTTTTATCCAAGATCCACTTGGGTTTTCCACTGTCTATGATGTTTTTCCCAATTCAAGTTCTTCTTTACCGTACATTGTAGTAAAAACTTCACATACGAAAGAACCTATTCGTCTTTTAGTTGACTCTGGTAGCTCCATTTGCATCATTAAGGAACAATGCCTACCCGAATTACCTAAAGTTGAAAAAGATATTTTAAAATTCAAGGGTATTAACGATATAGACTCGTTCTCTGAAACTAAAGGCAAGTTTATGCTATCTTTGGAACTGGAAAATGGAATTAAAGTTCCGTATTATTTCCATATCGTAGGTGAAATTAATTTGGAGTACGACGGGATCCTAGGTTCAAACTTTCTAGAGTGGTATAAATCTCTAGTAAGTTATAGTGACTCTAAATTAATAATTCAAGGGAATCCCTTACACTATTTCAATTTAAAAACATCTCCAATTGTAAAGATTATTCCTCCTAGAAGCGAAATGTTTATTCGTTGCAATGTAACAAATCCCGAAATCCAAGAAGGACTATTACTAGACGTCAAACTACAGAAATACCCTCGTTTATATATTTCCAGGTGTTTAGTCCGTGTTGATTCTAATAATCAAACTACTATTTCAGTGCTTAACACATCAGATGAAGAAATAATCTTAAAAAACCCTCGAGTAACGTTAGAACCTATCTCACAGATAATGGAGCCTAATAAAAACACTGTTTCTCTTAATACAACCGATACAACTACGTCCTATCCTAATTCACCATACCCGTATACATCTGACCGCAATTCTAAAGTCCAAAACATGATACGATGCGATCACCTTAATTCGGAAGAAGAAGATCGCTTACGGTACATATGTTCTAAGTTCCAGGACGTATTCTATTTAGAAGGAGACAAACTTACACACACTAATACTATAGAACATGAAATCCGTGTAAGTTCTGAAACTCCGATTGCAGTTAAAAGCTACAGGTTTCCAGAATGTCATAAGGAAGAAGTGAATAGGCAAATTAAAGAAATGCTAGACCAAGACATTATTCGACCTTCCATATCCCCGTGGTCAGCACCAATATGGGTTGTCCCCAAAAAGCAAGACGCATCCGGTAAGCCCAAATGGCGTATCGTTATCGATTACCGGAAATTAAACGAAGTCACAATTGGCGATGCGTACCCAATTCCAAATATCTCCGACATCCTAGATCAGTTAGGGCATAGCAAATATTTTACCACACTTGACCTCGTATCTTCATTCCATCAGGTCAAGGTCAAAGACACAGAAAAAACTGCGTTTAATGTCCCATCCGGTCATTATGAATTTAATAGAATGCCCTTCGGACTCCGTAATGCACCCTCTACTTTCCAGAGACTTATGAATATTGTCCTCAGTGGCCTTCAAGGGACTCACTGCTTTACGTATATGGATGATATCGTACTATTTGGGCATGACCTCGAATCACATTGCAGAAATTTGGAATTAGTTTTCAGTAAGTTACGCGAACATAGATTAAAAATACAGCCTGCCAAATGTGAGTTCTTAAGAAAGGAAGTACAATATCTAGGACATATAATAACAGATCAAGGCGTGAAGCCCGATCCAAAAAAGATTGTTTGTGTTCAAAATTTTCCAATTCCTAAATCGCCTCGTGACATTAAATCGTTCCTCGGGTTAGTTGGGTATTACCGCCGGTTCATAGAAAACTTTTCCCATATCACGAAACCCCTCACAGGTCTTCTTAAGAAAAATGCAAATTTCGTTTGGTCCCCAGAACAACAGAAATCCTTTGATGAGTTAAAACATAAAATAACGACCGCTCCTATTCTTCAATATCCCGACTTCTCTAAGCCCTTCGTGCTAACGACCGACGCGTCTAATTTCGCTGTCTCTGCAATTTTATCTCAAGGGAAAATTGGTCAAGACCTACCAGTCTCATACGCTTCTAGAACTCTTAACAAAGCGGAAGGAAACTATTCTACTACTGAAAAGGAATGTTTAGCTATCATTTTCGGTACGAAAGTCTTTAGACCTTATTTATACGGTAACAAGTTCATCGTAGTCACTGACCACAAACCACTACAGTGGTTATTCAATTGCAAAGACCCTAGTTCGAAATTAATTCGCTGGCGCTTAAAGTTAGAAGAATTTGACTACGAAATAGTTTATAAAAAGGGCAAGATGAACTGTAACGCCGATTCCCTGTCTCGTAACCCAATACTAACCATTGATCCTAATGTCTCTACTACTTCTGAAACTTATGAAAAATATTTACAAGTTAGTCAACAACGTAATAATTCCTATGACACTGTTATAGAGGAACATAACGATTCGTTACTTAAAACGAAATGTAAAATGATTACGTATCCTTCTGCTATCGATTTAGACGACTCAATTCCGTACTGCTCTGAAATTCTACAGCTTTCTAAGATTGATGAAGACTTACCTGATATACGTACTTTAGAAAGAGAACTATACACGTTTCAAAGTACGTCTAATGAAAAACACGTTTTCACACACCTATTCTTACGTGTCCATCATTATGACGAAATGAGTTATAAAGATATTTTTAATATGTTAAGAGACTATCGAGAAATGATAACCGCGTGGTATTCCGAAGAAAAGGAATTTGCTATTTCCGATTTCCAAGACCCATTCACGAAGTTATCGTTTACCAAATTGTACAATATTATAGGATTTTTATTCCATAACACGGGTGTCAAAGTTCATGTCTATCACAATAACATACTATTTCCTACTCCCGCGGAGGTTCCCCGTATATTAAAAGATAACCATGACTCACCTTCGGCAGGACATCCGGGTATTTCTCGCATGTACGATAGGTTAAAAACACTCTATTGGTGGAAAAACATGCGTCAAGACATAGAAAACTATGTCAAGAGTTGTAAGTCCTGCCAAATCAACAAACCACTACGTCAAACAAATCGCGCACCTATGATAATCACATCTACAGCCACAAAACCCATGGAAAAAGTATTCTTAGACGTAGTAGGACCATTACCAGAAACTCACGATTATGGGTATAAGTTTATACTTACGTTGCAAGACGACTTAACTAAGTATTCGCAAGCGTATGCAATGTCAACATGTTCCGCAGAAGAAACTGCTCAAAACTTTGTACTTTTCATTTCTCATCTAGGTATCCCTAGAATGATCGTAACCGATCAAGGAACCAATTTTACATCCGATGTTTTAAAACAATTAGAGAGATTATTCGGTATTAAACATATCTTCGCCTCTCCTTATCATCCACAAACGTGTGGCGCTCTCGAAAGAAGCCATGCGACTTTAAAAGAGTACTTACGATCATACATCGAAGATAACCAACATACCTGGAGCTTATACTTACAAACTGCTATGATAGCGTACAACACTAATGTACATTCAACTACCGGCTTCCAACCGATGGAATTATTGTTCGGATTCAAGCCTTACATGCCTCAAAGTGCTGACACCTTAGACCTAAACACCTATACAGACTATATTCGTGCTCTTAATCATAGATTATTTTATAGTAGACAAAAAGCCTTGCAGAATATAGAATCATCTAAAGAAAAATCCAAACAACGTTTCGATGTTCATGCTAAACCCGTGACGTATAAAATAGGTGATATGGTATACTTACGGTGTCATCATAAACAAAACAAGGCGATGTCACCTATATGGAAAGGGCCTTTCAAAATAGTCAAGATCAATGGTAACCATACAGTCACACTTTTAATTAATCGAAAACATGTTCGTCATCATTACGACGAAATTAAAATCGCAACAGATGACTAGCCTTATCTTTTCTATTTCAGGTTAGTACTTCAGCCGTCTTCGAGCTACAAATTCGTTACTCCAATCGTAGGTAGTCCAGGTCTATACTTTGACCAACTATTGAACGTTAAGTTCACAAACGATCATTGGAATGTCGTAAACTACTTAGACATTAGCCATATAAAGCCACATTTAGATAAAGTCGAAGCTCTAATCAAAGAAGTCAGCAATTTCTGTGTTACTAGCTCTTCTAGTAAAGTCCAACTAGAATGTACTAATTTACTATCGCCGTTACAAAATCAACATCTTAATAATGTTCGTAAGTTCCTGTCGATATCTTACCTAGTTCAAGATCAAAAACCAAACCGTTTTAAACGAGGACTCATTGACGCTGGCGGCTCTCTTTTAAAAACAATCTTCGGAACTTTAGACTCTGACGATGCCTTAAAGTTCTCGGACGCTATCACGAAAGTACAATCAGACGAAAAACAGCTGACTCACTTAATGAAAGATAATATTCACGTTATTCAATCTACTATTTCAACCTTCAATAACACAATGTCAAAAGTAAATAAAAATCAAAACCAACTAAATCAAAATTTAAATACTATTCGCATAGCATTTGAACAATTATTGAATTCAAGTGATAAGTTAGAAATAAAAAATAATTTAATAATGCTAATGAACTCCTTGGAAAGTATTACTATAGCCTTGTCCTTTGACATTGATGACGTCAACAACGCTATCTTATTTAGCAAGCTCAACATTCTTCATCCAGCTGTTCTCAGTCCCTATCAGTTATTCCAAGAACTAGACCTTCATAAAGATAAGCTACCTAAACACTGCGAACTTCCTACAAGTTTATCTTTAGAAAACATACATGTTATTATTGACATATCTGATTTAATTTGTTATTATCATCTTAATAAAATTATCATTATAACTAAAGTTCCGCTCGTCCTTCCACAGATATACAACCTTTACCATAATGTTCCTCTTCCAGCTCCTTACGATGTTAACAAACCTGATACTTATATACTCATTGCTCCAAATAAACCTTATGTGGCTGTAACAATAGATCGTATGTTCTATTCACTATTAGAGTCAGTGGATAAGTGTCAAGTGATTCATAATGAGTGTTATGTGTGTTCTTTAGGAAATGTGTACTCTACAATTGCAAATCCAACTTGTGAAACAATAATCTTAACCGAAGCTATAAGTTCATTGCCAGACTCTTGTAATACTAAACTGTTACATGGCTCAATCGATGTATTTTTCAAGTTAAACAACAATAAATGGTTGTTTGTACAATCAGAGCCCGGAAAGGCTCATATTACATGTGAAAATGATCCTAGCAATTATGATGAGATCTTCTTCGGCACAGGCATGTTGGCCTTGCCAAAATATTGTGTAGCTTTCTTTAAGACTCTAAAGTTTACTCCTAGTGACTATGTTATGTCTAATGTTACTAATCATATATCTAATTTTAATATTATTGAAGACGACTGCTGCGACAATCAGAGAATAAATAAAACAGTACGACATCTCCCTTTTGTAAAGTTATCCAATGTTAACGACTTTGATTCTCTGTTACAAGCAAGTGTGCATTTAAATGAGTTTGAAAAAGAACTAAATAAGATTGAACAACCATCTCATCTACATAAATATAGTACTCACTACCTCTCGTTGACATACATTATCTCTACCATTGTCCTCATTTATCTTTTGTACAGATCTAAGAAGTTATTTTGTTCAACAAAACCTCGATATTGTATCCAAGTGTTTAATCAGTGTTACACTAAAAAGAAACAAACAGTTCAGTCTGTTCAGTCAGTAAATAATCGATTTACCGAATCTTCTGACGAAGATGTTCAAGGATCATGTAAATCTTTGCCAACTCCACTAAGACGTAATGTTATGACTTAGTTTCCCGACGACCCTATCAATTGTAATTCTTATTGTTATAAAATAGTTAACGTCTCGGTTAAATGATTATAATTGTATTAATACTATTTCTTATGTCTAATTCTAGTTTAAACCTAAGTTTACTAATAGTTACATTTAAGATACTTCTTATACTTACTTGAATCCTAGTTTGTAACCAAAACGAAGTTCAAAGTTTCATCTTAGATTTCTCATCACTCTTAACCGTGATGATCAATCTTATCGGGGGGGTTGTTATAAATTGTTAGACAGCCCTAAGCATATAAAATATAAACGCTGACGCCTCATAAGCGTCATGCGATGTTTCCCACAATGGTTGCACTTTTTGACACGTAGGCATCATGTAACGTTTCCCACAGTTGTCGCATTTTGTGACACGTTGGTTTCCGGCAGTCATACTCTGAACTTCGTGGCGGACACATTAAAATCGAATTATTGTTAAACATATTAATTTTCAATAAAAGTTTCTTTAAGGGTTTCAAAATAGTCTTTTTTTAAAAAGTGACTTTGGACCTACCCCGTAACAAAGCGATAGAGAGGCACGATCTCGGCCTTAGCGTTCGACTTGCGAAATCTATCTCTCTTCCACTCCATCGGCCAATATGTCCGAGTAAAAGAGACTTAGACATTATCACGTAAAATTATCGTCCGTATATCGACTTTACATACAACCAATTGTTTTATTAAAGATTTTATCATATCTGCATAGTTTAAAACTACCGCAAATTAAATTTTTGAAACTACCGCATTGCAGTGCACCATGAGCCAGTAAATTACTAGTGTGTGCTGCGCAGTTTAAAGGCTCAACACCTTTAACTAATTGAAAAGCCCTTTGCATGTTTATAGCGTTGGCAAACAACAACAACAAACTTGTCTTCGCCGCATTTTTCTTGACTTTTAGAAGCTCTTCACAGAGATAATCAATTATGTGGCTATTCTCTGCACTCTCAACAAAGAAAGATTCTAAATTTGTATCTAAAGAGCATGCTCTATTAGAGATGTTTGGGCTTCTGACACAATTACAGCCCTGGCAATTGACATTAGAACTAAATAATGTAATAACGTAGTATTTTGAAAAGCCTAAATAAAAATAAAAGTCATTAACATTTTAAAATAATCATCCGATGCGCAAAAAAGATATTTATCCATCATTTTGAGTATTTATCCGGTAAAAATGAGTAAAAACGAGTATTTATCCGTTTCGGATAAAAACTCGAGTATTTATCCTCCGAGTATTTATCCACTGCCCATTACTACTCCCAATACATGTTTTTCAATTACTTGTTTATAATGCCTATATCACAGTAATAGGCTTCTGTTTCAATAAGAGTGTTATCATTTTATGAGTCAAACTTGAAATATTAGGTCTTTACCTATGAAATTGCCGTTGTGCAGTACTGGCCATTTCAAATCAAAATAATTTTTGTTTGTCTAAGAATTCTAATTTCAAATTAATTTTATTTTAAAAACATGGAATTCTTTTTCCAAAAGTAGTCATTTGTTTATTGATTAGTGTTACGTGTTACATTTTCATCGCATTTCAACCTTTTTCGTCATCATGGATACGTTAAAAATTCGAGTAATTATGGAATATGAGTACCGTCGTGGCAGCAACGCGGCACAAGCGGCACGCAACATCAACGACGTTTATGGCTTATTCAGACCGGCGCGACGCGACAGCGCGACGCGATTCTTGTAGAACAATTTCCATGAAGTTCACATAAAAATTGTTCTACGAGTGTCGCGTCGCGCTGCCGCGTCGTGCCGGTTTGTAGGAGGCTTTACGGAGCTAACACTACAAACCAACGCACCACCTGTTATTGGTTTGCTCGCTTCCGTTCTGGAAATTTCGACCTGAAAAATGAACCTCGCGGTCGTCCGAAGACTTTGGTCGACAATGACGAATTAAAGGCGATTGTGGAAGCTGATGATACACAATCTACGGCTGAATTAGCAGCAGCTTTCGACGTTAGCGTCAAAACAATATTGGTCCATTTGCGTCAAATTGGCAAGGTAAAAAAGGTTGACAAATGGGTGCCACACGAACTCAATGATCGCCAGCGTGAAGTACGCGTCGAGACGTGCCTTGCACTGCTCAACAGACACACAAATGAAGGAATTTTGAACCGCATTGTTACCTACGATGAAAAATGGATTCTGTTTGATAACCGCAAGCGCTCAGCAAGTTGGTTGGATCCTGGTTCAGCACCTAAACAATGCCCTAAACGAAAACTTACCCCTAGAAAAGTGATGGTCACTGTTTGGTGGTCTAGCACCGCCGCCGGTGTGATTCATCACAGCTTCTTACCAAACAGGGTGAGCATTACTGTAGATGTGTACTGTGAAGAACTGAAGTCAATGATGGAGAAGCTGGCACATCTCCAATCAGCATTGGTCAATCGCTCGTCTCCGCTGCTCCTGCACGACAACGCGCGACCTCATACTGCACGACAACGCGCGACCTCATACTGCACAGCAGACGGTCTCCAAATTGCAAGAACTGGGGTTGGAAGCTCTCCGTCATCCGCCCTACTCACCAGATCTTGCGCCTACAGACTACCTACTACTTTTTCCAGAATTTGGATAACTTCTTGGCGGGAAAAAAATTCAATACCCGAGAAGTAGTACAAAATGCCTTTGAAGAATTTGTTGCCTCCCGTCCAGCTGATTTTTTTAAGAAGGGCATCAATAAACTGCCACTGCGTTGGCAAAGATGCATTGATTGCATGGGTGAATATTTCGATTAATACAATTAAAAAATACATGAAAAATTCGTTTAATTTTTTTCATACAAAACGGCATTTTCATAGGTAAAGACCTATTATTAAAATTTCTAATTTGGTCTCATAATTCTAGTGCGGTATCTGCTGTGTAACCGCGTTGTTCTTCTTAAATACGCAACAAATTTTTAGGAAATTTCAAAAAGGTTTATGATGTATAATAAATGTGTTATTAATATTGATGAATATTAATAATAGATTAGATCTGAATATTAGATTATAAATATAATATAGAAATCTCGACGATTTTTTAAATCGTGAAAACGGGTTACTAGTTGTTTATAAATATAGGTTTTGATGTCAGAACAATTTTTATTAAACGCATAAAATAGTGTTTCAAAAGGAGATAAGCTACTTATAAAGTTCATGAAATTGACCTGGCAATCAAAAGTTTTCATATAAGTATTCCATGCTTTTCACATGTAACTGACCTGGAGTACAAAGGCCAGTGCAGGCTAGATAGAGAACCTGCCAGGGTCACCGATTTGTTTGTTTTGTAAAGAGTTACCGTTACCGCCTTGGCAAAGGCAACTGAAGAAACACGGGTGGGTTTTAGTCAGTAAAAGTGTGACACGCCCTTCCACTCTACCTAAAATGAGAGAAGACCTTTGATGAAATCCCACTAAAAAAAAAGAAAAATCTAGCCCGCACTACACATACAAAAATGTTGTATTATTGGAACTACCAACGTCAAAAACCCTCCAAAAGATACTTAAAAGGATAGATAGAAAAGGCCCACTGATCATATTTCTTTTTAGTAATAAATATTTTCTTAATAGCCAGACATTGTGCCATTTCATGCATGAAATATTGGTAATAAACTTAATTCTTTATATATTTGTAGGCGCCGAGTAACTTCTAGGCGCCTGCTTACAAATGTAAAGCATGACGCAAATGTATGTAACGTAAAAGTAAATAAGTTTGTTATTCATAAAAAAGATGCACAAGCTATTGTTTATATTTAGTTTCCCGAGCTGAACACTTATGGCAATTAAATCATAGGCTTATGCGAAAAACAAAACATAAAGCGCAAGGCAAAGGTGCTCTTGCAGGGTCCACTAGGGTTACTTTCGCATCACAATTATTTTTCTGTTAATAATCATATCAATTGACGAATGCTACCATCTATTGTTTGAGTTCAGTTTCCTGAGCTGAACAAATGGTGACTTGTGCAAATGTAATCATAGATTTATACGAAAAACAATATGAACAGTACGATAAAATAGTGCATCGTAAAGGTGCTCTTGCAGCCATTACCACAAGAGTTACTTTCGCATCACAATTGTGTTTCTGTTAATATTCATATTATTTGACGAATGCTACCTACACTTACGTGAATAGATATCGCCTTCTTGGTCGGATATCTTCCTTTGCTCAGAAATAATCGGCAATTCATCCTACAAGTCCAAAATAACTTTTAAGATGAGAATCATCAACTTTTTAATAGTGGTACCAGCTATAACTGTGTGTAATACAATAGTATTCGATACAACTTTCTAATTCTCAGGAAATCGATATAAGGTAAACAAAGATATATTGATATCGATTATCGATTGACCGAATTCGTGAGAGATTCTCGTTTTGTTGAAAGTTTGTTGATTATGGAACTCGAGATATAAATATCGTTTTGTTTGTTGGGTCCAGTTACATATTAGTGTGGTGATTAATTGGAACTCATGCGCTGCTTCCAAGTCATTTACCTTTAATTATTTTAGAACAGAAAATGAATAGTTATTCTATTAGAACGTCTTAAAAGATTGAAGGAATTTCAATAAGGGGAGGGAGGTAGTTAAGATTAGTTAAGCATTTAAGGAAAACACTACCAACGACAGTCCTCTTCGTTTTCTTGGGCAAGATATTTTATAAACACCTACTCGTAGATCATCATCATCAAATCAGCCTATCGCAGTCCTCTGCTGGACATAGGCCTCTAGACATAGGACTCGTAGATACTGAATGAAAAAAATAAACATGCTCATAAATAGCGTCTCCCTGTTCCCACAATCTCAACGAAGCTTCCAGAACATTCACATTAACCGGGTACAGAAGGAATGCTGTAAGGGTGACGTACTCATTACCAGAGAATGTAAGAACATTAGCACCAAACACGCTAATATGTTGTAAGTGGATAACAATGGCCCATTCAAACATTTTGGTACTTACAATGGCAGGAGGGGAACGGTTAGCAACAAGGTTCCTAAGGCCCCTTAAGTATAGTGCAAAAAGTGCAGAGCTCTGGCTGCATATAATGTAAGTTTGAAGATTTTAACCGGGAACCACATACTGTGATAATGGATGGATAGGAAGAGGAAGGTGAAAGAAAAGATGGAAGGATTGAGGAAGGATATGAAGAGAAGAGAGTTAATGATAGCCTGACAGCGGACATGGGAGAATGGACGAAGAAAACCTGATGCGTCGAGCCCAATAAACACATTGTTACCAACACAACAACGCATTACGCAACATGGATCGAATTCAAACCAACATACACACAAACACAGTTCAAAGAATCCAGAAACAGCTCTTGATGCTTATAAAAGCGTATTGATTGGGTTGCATAACGAAAAGCATAACTTCGTTTGAAATACCCATGGCAGCCTGCTAATGCCGTGCTTTGATCCCAATTCAGCATAATTGCCTAATCAATAATAACCATATCAAGAAGCAATTTGTGTTGCGCATTATCGTCATATTCCTATTTCCGGCACAAGACATGCTTATTTGAAGGAAATAAGCTGAATTACTTGCATTAGGAGCGGGTCCACGTCAATTGTGTTCTGGTTGGTTGAGGTTTAATCTTTCAACTTTTCGCACTACATTCCCACACCTTAAGCGTTGGGATAGTGTCATTTCATACATATACACATATATAAATTCATGCCCTTTTCCCATGTAACTACAAAACGCCACCTGCTACTATCCTTACACCACCTTTTGCCTCGTTTACGGTCATACTTCTGGCCATACACGCACGCCGGCTGTGAGTACTACGCACCTGTTCTTTCTGAAGAACAAGCGTCCCCTCCCGGCATTTCCACTCACATCTACCTTGTAAATGACTTCTGTTAGCCGCACTTCATTCATCCTCTCAAGATCACCAAACCATCTAAGCAATTTTTGCCTATATGCCTTATCCTTTCAATTTTGTCACTACAGCAGTGTCATTGAATCTCATCATATTCAATCGATACTTTTATATCGATATCCAAACATCGAACATTCGAAAAACGTTGTTGTCATCTTGCAGGCGTCTTGTACAGTGCGAAAGAACGCGAGCGTGCCATGTGGACGGTAACGGGACACATATGACGACAACACTACGGTACGCTGTGACTTACATACGGGATAACACGACTTTTGTAGTGTGAGCTGAGATGAGAGACCGATGTGGCGGGTAGAAATCAACTGTCTCCCGCCCTTATCCCGATTAATTTGGGGTCGGCGCAACATGTCTTTTCCTTCCATACTTCTCTATCAGTCGTCATCTCCGTATTCCTACACTTTCTTACCATATCATCATTCAGACAGTCCAATAGCGTGTAGAAATGAAGAGTGAAGATTTGCAAAAGGGATGACGCTACAAACTAGAACTTGAAGAAAGTGGTAAGGACACTTTCGTGTGGATTTCAAAGACTTTTCAAAAGGAGAAATCTATGCGAAGCTGTAATAGGTAAATTCTTAAAAGATTTTCTAAATATTTTATTAATTTATTGCAAAGTTCATGGAGGAATGTTTTTGGAAGACGAAACGAATCGTAATAAACTCAAACTCAAAGCATTTATTTCAAATAAGCCAATTGCAGTCGCTTTTGAATTGTCAAGTGGCAACCTTATATGGACTAATCTATGGTTTCGTGTTATTGTAGGCAAAGATTTTTCCTTACGGGTGCCGTAAACGCAACTTAAGAACAGACCTTTTTCGGTTTCGTTGTCTAGTCTTCTCAATTACAAGTCAGAGGGTAAGTGGCCATAATCACCACTCTTGGCAGATGGATTGGTGAACCCAGTTAGTTGGTAATAACACACAGAAAGATGCTGCAGCTGCGTAAATAGTATTTAGCCATTTACGGTTTTAAGACCTTACGGATTTCCTTGTTTGTCTGCCGCCACTTGTAACAAGAAAATTACAAACCTAAAACAGTTTTTATTCTAGACTTCAAAAGATTTTAACTGTCCCCTATTAGATGTCTTTATATTACAATTTAACGCTCATCTATCTTCTAAATTCCAGTGTAATGTGATCACATACGATTCTAATCGTTCCAATTTAAATTAGAAAAGCCAGCAGTAAGAAGTTGATACATGAACATTTTCCGGCGAGTGAGTCCACAAGAGAAAATTACGTTCACTACAAAATATTTTTATTAAATTAACAGAAATAATGGTTACTGAGCATACAGTAATAAACGGTATACATCGCCCCAGTCCCCAATATCTTAGCGTGAAATATATTCATACGTTCCACACAGATTCTTACAATCGTGCAATAATACACTCTAAACACATCAGCATAGAGATTATATTACCGCGGACATTTCAATTTTTTATTGTGTTACTAGAATTTCTTCGTTCAACTACGGTAACTAGACGGTCTGGCGTTTAATTTACGAAGAGATATACGCTTGATTTCCCGTATAATTTACTTATTTTTACATCCAATAAATTTCACATTTAATAAGCTTATTTTTTTATTTAATAAGATAAATGCATAAGCCACACTTTGATTTCCGTGGCTGTCTAAATGATTTCATGGGAATAGGTTCGACTTATGGATTAAACTCGTATCAAATTTCCTTTTGGGTCTTATAGCGTCATTATGCTGAATCTGGTTCAGGCTTCTGAAGACTCGTAACGGCTGTGAAAAATCAACGAGTGAAAGCCGGGATCAACGACTTCACGTGTTTTCCGAGGTACGGCATGGTATGTAGAAATGGTCACCCATCCACAGACTAATCGCGGCCAGCATAGCAAAACCTAATCGGTTGGCCCTTGTGGCTGTTATTACACGAAATTTTACGCGGGTATTGAAGCAAACTATTATCTCATAGAACCATGGGTTTGACGATCATGGTTAAACAAAAAAAAAATATTGACATAAAACAACCGAAGAAAGATTCCGGTACCCATTTCGTCTCTGGAACTTCGCCAGGAAATTTAGTTTGACCCTGTAGAAATAAACCGTACCACAAGCCTCTTGCTACTTGTATGAAACTCCCACATCAAACAGTCTGTGCTTTCACCACTAGGGCATTTGATGTGAGCCAATCATTGTTTAAAATGATGTGGTTACACCAACCAAGGATGAAGAAAGCTGTGGTTTAGTCTTCAAGTTTATGGAAACAACATTGATAAAATTCTATTTGATTTCTATCAAAGTCGAAAGCTAAATCATTTTTGAAGAGTACAAAATTACTGACGGTGAAAACTGACCAGAGAGTACGAGGGTCACACTGAAAGTTTTTAGAATAGGCCAGTAAAAAAAGCAGCCAATGAAAAATGTATTTAAATTTCGAATTAGGAACTGTTTGGGAATCTGTAGCTATGGGTAATAAACTCATATTATGTAATTTGTTTTTACAAATTGGCGATAATTTAAAAAGTGTCGAGCGTGGGTCAAAATGTATTTAACTTATAGATAAAATTATCGCCCACTGATTGATTACCTACGACTTTCGCTGCGGTCTTACTCAACAACAATGTTACGATAGACATCCATTATCATTTCATGACGAAGACCTATCCCGTGCTGTTTACTGGTCGAAAGATACTGACGATTCGTGAGAAGGACGTCCTACGGCGACTACCTAAGATAACATGAGTGCTGTGCGGCTAAAATAGTAGCTGATAGACGGGTGAAATATCAACAGATTCAAGCAGCTTTAGACTTTGGTATGAGTTAACTACAGTCTTTTTTTTCTGGATGGGAAATCATCAAAAGACTTCTCCCGTTCTGGGCGGAGCGGGAGGGCGTGTCAGACTTTTACTGACTAAAACCCACCCGTGATCCATCAGTTGCCCATGTGCCAGGGTCACGGTATCTCTTTCGAACAATCACGCGACCCCGGCAGGCATCGGTCCTAGCAGACCCCTTCATTCTTGCTGAAAACTCTTTGAGGCGCGCGTGGAACAATACGCGCCGTCGACCCGAGCTTGGTCCTTACCGGGCGGCGAGATACCCATTGCTCGCCACCCGCAAGCTCGCGCCTGCGGTGGCCGGGAGTCCGCTATGGACTCCTGACGCCCGGGGCGTCTCCTCCTGCGGCGGCTAGGGACGTGAGGGCGCAGAGACTGCCACTCCCTCACGCGCCCCGCCTCCTCCTTTGCGAGCATTACTGCTTCGCAGAAGGAGGTGACGGCTTCCCATGCCCTCTCGCTCCGTACCATGGCTTGCACCAGGGCCGGACGCGAGAGGTCGCCGCCGCCGATCGCGTCCACGAGGACACGACGGTGCTCCGCCCAGGCAGGGCATACTTCCACCGTTTGCTCCGCCGTGTCCTCTAGACGATCTTCACAATGGAAACACCCGAGCGTATCCTCCCGCTTTATCCTGAACAGGAATCCACCGAAGCACCCATGCCTGGTGAGAACCTGCGTCAGGCGGAAGGTGAGGACGCCCTGGCGCCTCTCTATCCACTCCTTAAAGAGGGGACTACTTTACAGTCTTTTTTTTTTTTTTTTTTTTTTTTTTTTTCATGATGGGAAATCATCAAATGACTTCTCCCGCTCTGGGCGGAGCGGGAGGGCGTGTCAGACTTTTACTGACTAAAACCCACCCGTGTTCCATCAGTTGCCCATGTGCCAGGGTCACGGTATCTCTTTCGAACAATCACGCGACCCCGGCAGGCATCGGTCCTAGTAGACCCCTACACTGCTGCTGACATCTCTTTTTGAGGCGCGCGTGGAACACTGCGCGCCGTCGACCCGAGCTTGGTCCTTACCGGGCGGCGAGCTACCCACTGCTCGCCACCCGCAAGCTCGCGCCTACGGTGGCCGGGAGTCCGCTATTGACTCCCGACGCCCGGGGCGTCTCCTCCTGCGGCGGCTAGGGACGTGAGGGCGCAGAGACTGCCACTCCCTCACGCGCCCCGCCTCCTCCTTCGCGAGCATTACTGCTTCGCAGAAGGAGGTGACGGCTTCCCATTCCCTCTCGCTCCGTACCATGGCTCGCACCAGGGCCGGACGCGAGAGGTCGCCGCCGCCGATCGCCTCCACGAGGACACGGCGGTGCTCCGCCCAGGCAGGGCACACCTCCACCGTATGCTCCACCGTGTCCTCCAGACGATCCTCGCAATGGAAACACCCGGACGTATCCTCCCGCTTTATCCTGAACAGGAACCCACCGAAGCACCCATGCCCGGTGAGAACCTGCGTCAGGCGGAAGGTGAGGACGCCGTGACGCCTCTCTATCCACTCCTCAAAGAGGGGACTTACCGCCGCAATTGTGGCGTGCCCATACTTTACAGTCTTACATGAACATTTAGGCTAGCAGTGTACTCGATGGATACTTCATAATTTGGCGGAACATCAAAAACGTCGTCGTTTAGATTGGTGCCGCTCAATGCTTGAAACATTATGACGGAGGTGACTCGAATGCTGTATATGACAACGTCACAGGGGATGAAACTGGATATATTGTTACGAACCCGAAACCAAGAGACAGTCTGGGTAATGGATTTATTCGAAGATTTTACAAAAGTCAAGAAGGGCAAAAGTCAAGGGTAAAAGAATGAGTCTTTGAATGGACGGTAATTTCGGGCACGATGAGGTTGATGTTGATGATCTAGAGATCTACCCGGAAGCAGGAGGCATAAGATTCTGTGTCTAATCTTAAGTAATAAATTATTATAAATGCTAAAGTAAGTATGTTTGTTTGTTACGCTCTCACACTAAAACAGCAGAACGGATTTGGATAAAAATTTGGCACACACACATAGACCATGACCTAGGTAAGGACATAGGCTACTTATCATCCTGAATCGCAGATGAAGTCAAGGGCCACGCTTAGTATTCCAATAAAACCCTCTTCCAAACAGTGCTTTTGACACCCAACTGTGAATATGATCTTATATTACGAGCTTTAGGTAACTGTATACAGTATTAAACTTTATACGCATATCTTACGAAGCTAATATTATAAATTATACACGATTTATATGTAAAATATTTTATGTAATAATATTGTGAATACTCATAAAAGCCTGCATTAAAATTCTTCCATAGATCCAGTATGATATTATAACCGTTGGTTATGTGGTTAGTTTTAACCTTATAAACCTCATTTGGACCTAAAATATCTTAATTATTACTGTATGCTTCAATATCCAATTCTAGCAACAGCATGGGAGATCCTATAATCATTGACCATCATCACGAAAATCTGTTATCCTCATGAATTTCTACGGTCACAACGCAAATAGACAAAACAGTATTTCATGACGATACATTTAATTATATAACAATACGCCTTGTTTCCCAGAACAGGGCACAAAGGTGTATCCCATATTTCTCCGAACGATTATACAGAGTTGCACCTAGAGTACACCCACATTTCGCCATGTTTATCTCTCATGTAATATGCGGCGAGTTTATGGGCACAAATCCATACTATGAGCCGCTACTGAGACATTTCAGGTGGAAATACCCCAGTAACACTTTTCCCGAACCAGGAATGGAACCCAGAACCTCAAGCTCTCACAGTCACCTAACACTACAGCTACTTACAATTTTGATAAGTTAGTTAATGATTTGATGATGGACATTATACAGAGATGTCATGGTTCTTTGCAAATGGCATTTATCTAGGGAAGACATTTGTATTTATCCACTGGTAGCCTCAATTAATTACCCTTTTTAACGTGGAGAAATGCTCACGCATACTACACTACCACAAGGAGATAGTGCAGTTATGTCGGAGTCCAACCCAGTTAAACTCCACGGTGTCCTCCTGTGCCGCTTATGGTGGGAACATGGGTACGCGTAAACGCTCATCCGCGAACCCGTCGCGGGTGTCCGTCACCGGACCCTCCTCTGGGGGGTACCCCCCATCACCGGCCAGAACACATAGCACATAGCACGCCGCGACCACCCCAGGGACCAAATAGCACATATGCGCCAGATGACCCCTTGTATGAAATCCTAGATCCCCCTGCGACGAGCGAGGAAAGTGGCCCCGCCGCGCGCCGCCTTCCACTTCGCGATCGCAGTGAATAGGGAGAACGGTCAACGCTATACAAACACTCCTCCTCCCCTGAGACTCCACCGCGTCCGCCATCGAACGGTAGTGAGCCCGTGCAGGCCGCGGAAGGTAAGGAGAGCGGCGCTTCTCAATACCGGCACTCCTCTCCCACCGCGGCCTCCAACCCTCAGCTGCAATGCCTCCCACACGACATCGGGGCTCGCCAAAGCCCTGACGAGCGGCCCCTCGTCGGGTTCCTCTTCGCTACACTATGGGTGACCAAATCACGGTGCTTCGAAAATGCTGGGAACTCACCGGGGGGTCTATTAACTACCCGGACTGAACCCAACATATTATAAGGAAAAGGCTATAAAAGTACCGATTTCTAATTCTCAATAATTAAGTAACTATTACTTTAGTTTCTAAGCACGAGCCACAAATGTGAGAACGACAAGCCGACATACCGCGAGCATAAAGTAAATGACGATCGGAAACGATATATCTCTTCGGATGACGGTGGGCAAAACATAGAAACTTCGTATGAACTAACATTAGCCATTATAACTTTATAAGTTATGCATTTCTCACGTTAGTTAATGTTTAACTTAACGGGACATAAATAATAGGCAATATAGGGTTCAAAATTAAGAATAACACGAAACACGTCATATAATAATTAAAACTATTTCTAACATACCTTTTTTGGAAAATTACTAACACAATAAACGTGTTAAGGTGGTATAAGCTTAACCAAAGAGTTTTGGAAAACAATAGCTTTGTTCTGTTCATAGAAGGCGGAGGTTCGTTAGAACTGTATTGAGAATAAATTTAATCTTTCCACTTATATTACTATTGTAACGCTTATATTAGTCTGTCGTAATTAGCTGAAAAGCTCACTATCAATAAAATAACAATACCGTATATGTTCTTTCTCTGCGTCATGTTTAGCGCAAACAGGCGTGTATTCTTTATTTCTCTTTTATTATTGGACAATATACTTTCAGGAAAACTGAAGGTATAGATATTCGTAAGCTTGTTTTTTGGTAGCTTAGGGAGTAAATGAACATCTATATATAATATATTAATACGAGAAGCAAAAACTTTGTACACCTTTTTACGAAAATTACACAGACTATTATTCATATGGAGAAACAGTGCAGAAATGTGATGTTTTTATACAATAATACATTAAATTAATCGAAAGCATTATCGAATTTCGATCACTGGGCGACCACTAGATAAATAATTATGCAATTATTAGTTAAGAACCACAACAACTTGTCAGTCATGAAGAATGCTTTTTCTAAGGCCCGTCATGAATCTTATGAAATTAAATCTTAAAATTCCCACCTTATATTCTACCTATTATTTGAAACTCGTTTTAAACATCCTGACACACTTTACCATCATTCTAATAATCACTTTCTTAAACCTTCCAAATTACTAAAACCACAAAGATCAATCTGCAATACCCATCATCTATACAATTATACCTAATTCGTAAATCACGAATCGCTTTCAAAGATATAAATTATAATAATAAAATTCCATTACGAACTATATCAATAAGCGTTTTGTATCACGATCTTCGTATCGATACCTTTGTAAGATATCCATTACCTGTTTTACACGATTACATTGTCTATTGTTTTACCTTAAACAGTAAGGTATATGTAATTCGTTAAACAAACAGTATTGTGTTGAATTTAGAACGGTAAGTTTGTTATATTCTTGTTCCATTTCATATGATTATGATCGTTTCTGCGGGCGTATTTGCAAGTAGCATAAATGCAGAACAGTGCAGAGAAGACAACTGATATTTATGGTAAGAAGGTGGCTTGGTGATTTATGAAGTAAGTATTGGTCTAAGAATTAATTAGTTTAGGCCTCCAGCGTCGGGTCAGTCGTTAATGTCGAAGAAAGCATATGCATTAGTGCTATGTTAATTGCTGGAATGTCTTTAGGCGATAGCTAGGTTGCGCCGTGTGGTCTTGAAGGCGAAGGACCCGCAATATTGCGCTCTGGAGAATAGCATCATAAAATCTTGAAGAGGCTACAAAGCTGCTTAGTTTCTATATACTTATACGGCCCCTAATCTTTACATTAAATAAATGATATCACTGTCCAAAAAAGCCTCTTCTATCGAGACATAGTAACTAATGAAAAACTTCGGTAACCAAATATCTGAGACCGTTTCAAGTGTCAATGCCACATACTCAAAGTTATATTCACCCGGTAACCGAAAACTATAAAGATGCAAAAAATGATACCTAGCCTACTTATTTTTTGCCATCTGTACCGTCTGTACACTTAATCTTTGAAGTACACACCGCTCATTGATTATGATTACTACACACGATAATTATGGAGTGCCGATATTAACGAATCAATGGAGGCCAAGCTTTACATGTACAACAATAGTTTGTGGTCCGCCTTAGGGTAAGTAGATGGAATAGATTGAACTGTGATTGTGGCTAACTACCCTAAGGGAACGGAAGTTCTGGTATTTAATAGACAGAAGATAATGGATGATCCGTTAATTATGACTGTAATGGCTTATGAACTCGGTAAATAGATTCAAATCTGTATGGTAATCTTCTTTTATGTGTTTTTGGGAGACCACACTGGTAGTATCATCGTTTAGATCTCGCCAGGTGTTTTTATTTTAAAATTCGTTCTGAATAAAGCTGATACGTTGAATAGAATTTCAGTTGTCAATATTCTAATACAACACTATAATTGGTAATATATTTTATACCCACATGTTGATCTTGTCCACATGTCAGCCCGTGGGTTAGCACACGAACGATAGGGAAAACTGAATAATTGAGAGTTTTAGCTAAAATTCTATAAGCTTTCTTATTCAGTTTAAGCAGGTAGAAAATAGACTAAACATGGACACAGTTGAATATTTAGCCACCTACGACGGACATACTATTTGCAAATGGCTTGAAATAAAACTGAGTAATGTGAAATACTTAACCTTCGGCATACAAGGTGAAAAAAAATCCTCACTCATACAACGTGGGGTTAAATTAACCCAACAAGAGAGTGTCTCTACTTTGTGTGTGCACCAAGCACAATAAGTTTAAATGAGTTTTTTTTTATAAGTACATCACTAAATTAATGAATAAAATACAAAAATGTATCAAATTAAACATTTATTTAAAAAAAACCTAAAAACACATTCTCCCTCCGTGAATTCAACAAAATGTTATTAAGTCAAAATAAAAAATCAACAATAATATTCATTAAAATTAACACAATTATTTTACTAATTTAATAATACTAGATAGATTTGGCTTTATAAAAATAAACAAAATTATCACTTTATGGCTATTGTAGCGAGACCATTCGTTATCCAAATGAGTACAATTTTGACACATCAAATTCGCATGTTCCTTACATATCGCGGCACTACATTTGAAACAATCAACGGTTGTTCCTATCTTTGAGTCTTCCTATCTTTGTTTCTTGGGCAGAAAGAACACCTTTGAGGCCTTCTTGGTTGCTTTTGTGGTGGTCCTGGAATTTCTTCATGCAACATTTCATGCACGCGTCTTCTTATATCTCGTGGTATACGAGGATTGTCTTTTCTTTTCCTAATGTGGTCTTCGAGCAAAGAAAGTCCCAATTGCTTGATGAAGTTCTTCCGAAGATTAGTTTTGTTCCTTTCAATACTGTTATTTAACATATGCACAATAAAAGCATTTATACCAGCATGGTTCAACATGGAAAAGAATACGGTAAGAGGCCAGCGTTTACAGTTGCGGGAAACATCGTAAGTTCTTGCAAGTTTGTCGACAACATCAACTCCACTTTTTGTCAAGTTGTAAAACGTTATAATAGATGGATTTCTTTGGTCTCCGCTTTCTGGATCCACCTCATCATCATGATGTAATGAGGACATCATGTGTACACATTTTCGTGGCTTTGGTATGTAAGACACAATAGTTATGTCTTTTTGAAATCCAAACACAGATGATTTTTCTTCACGTCTAGCCTTGAACTGAGGTGGAAGGCATGTCTTGTTTGACCTTAGTGTACCAACGGCAGTCAATTTGTGATTTATGAGCAAATTTTCAGCAGTTTCATAGCTCATAAAAAAGTTATCCATGGTGATGTTTCTTCCTGATCCAGTCACGCATCTTACCAAACGATCAACAACATCAAAAGGCTTATTACTCAATGAATAAGGACTGTTGTCAGGCTGTTTTCCACAGTAAATTTCCAAGTTCATTGTGTAAAATGTTTTAGCATCCACTAGAGCGTAAATTTTCAACCCATACTTCGCCGGTTTCGAGGGTATGTATTGACGAAAAGCACATCTTCCTCTAAATGCCACGAGTTCTTCATCTATGGTCAAATATTCATACGGTGTATAGGCATTCTGACAGTTTTTTACGAATATGTCAAAAACATCTCGAATTGGCGCCAAACGATCGATAATTGCTCTTGCTGTACGAGTTGACGAATCATCAAATCTCAAGTTATTGATCAAAAATGAAAATCTTTGTCTCGTCATAGTATTTCTAAACACTTCAATTCCAGTGCCGTCATTACTCCATAAGTCATATCAACAATGTCATCAGTGAAGAAGGTCTCGAAGCATTCCAAGTGAGTTTTTTTTATGTCGAGCTGCATCCTTACACCCAGGCAAATGTGTAATTAGGTTTTCGGCCCTTGTACGAACATTGGTCCGCGGTGGCGATTTATACCACTTTGTCCTGCCATCTTTTCCGAGATAAAATGGTTGAGGTGTTGATGTTATATTATCTAAATATGGTTCAGGGTTTATTTCAGCATCTTCCACTTCGGTATCACTGTGAGCTTCAGAAGCCTCGCTGATATGATCTGCTTCGTCGTCACTACTAGGAAGAAAGTTTTCATCGTCCGAAGAAGTTTCATTTTCTTCCAATAAGGCCGCCGCAATACGATCATCCTGTAGGTTGTGAGACATATTCACTATCTGTACCTATAATAAAAATAAAAAAGTGTAAATAATACACGAATTGTAAGTGAAAATAACGAAAAAACACAGAAGTAGGCACAAACTTTTTTTACCACGTCCCATACAACGTGGGGTTAAAAACGCCCGGGAACCACTTTGCGTGCGTGCTCACACGACGCCGGCGCGCGCAGTACTGATCCAACGCTATGATTCGACGCGGCAATATTTAAACTCCAGCTACTAAAAAAGACAAGTGATTTGATTGGGTTTTAATACAAAATCAACGCAATTTAAAAGTGTTGGGGTTAAAATAACCCCACCTTGTATGAGCGATTATCCACTAGACTAACAGGCCCGTCAAATGGCATGTTAATAGAGAAATTAGATACTTAGACACCCCCAAATTGGCGGAGGCCTATGATACATATATCCACCAGTGCACGTCTTTCGTCTGAAATTATGATGCTAATGATGAGGTAGACACGAAAGATTTCGTTTCGGGCACTTGATTTTAAAAGCACTGCTTAACGCTGAGAGTTGAAAATCGTACAATGTATTTTTTGACGCACTCTGTTGGAATCTCAACGTTCGGCAGCTCAATATTTAGAGTCGAAAATCCAGTGTACGAAAAACATCGCTTATGCGTACCTGGGCTTAAATGTGGCCCAAAAAGTAATCAGATGAATGAATTAAATGAGTCAGTAAAACGTAAAAGTAGTAAGTAAGTCAAAACCAAAATATTGGAAATTGGTAATAGGAAGGAACGGGAACTATATTCGTCTTACGAACCCACTTCCATCATCATCAGCAGCCTGTCATCTCTTGCTCTTATCCCAATTTATTTGCGGTCGGCGCCACACTTCTCTATTAGTCGTCATGTCGGAAGACACCCCCTTTCTATATATCATTGACACAGTACATCCATCGTTTCTTTGGTCTCCTCCTACTCTTATTAGCCATCTTCTCAGCAATTGATCTGGCAGTTTGAGTAATTATGTGGCCTACCCAAATGTCCTTTCTTTGGTACTGTTCGTCAAAGCGTTGGGTTCCTTATGTTCCGAGTTGAGCTAAACGATTAGTGACAAATGCTTGCACTGACTGGACAGGTCCACTCAATCTGTGTGGTTCTTTCTTCAAAAGACCATTTCAGTCACCAATCTACATGATCTTCACATGATGTGAACAAGATTATGTCTGGACTTTAAAAGAGACTGTGATCTCTGAGTTTGTTTCGGCCTTTCTTCTCAGAGTAGTCAGTTAGGAAACGCCGAACTCATCTAGTTTAAAAAAATATCATTGACATGTAAAAGTGCTTATACAAACCTACTTACAGAAATAAAATCATTTATCATTTACCATTATCATTTATCGAAATTAATACTCACAACTTAGTACGAGCCTACTTATCGCAAGAAAATAATACACTAACCATATTGAGAATGAGAAACTGAAAATGCGCTTTGCAAATTCCAAGCGCGGGCTACATTTTTCTCTGTAAGTACTTAAGATACCAATATTCAGGTTTCAATTGACTAAAAATTGACATGACATCACTAGCCTAGTAGGTACCGTCAGCAAAAATGTAGTTGTAAAACCGCATAAAAAACGTAATTACTTTTATTAATATTTGTTGCTTTTTGTAATCAAATCAGTGTTGGTTGACCTAGAGTAAAACGTATTTCAAACGAATATATTAACTAAGATTCCCACTACCCACACATTTAGAAACATAATTTACTTACACATTATAGTAAAATTTCGTTCATAAAACTTTAGAAAAAAATATTTAATCATCATATCTCATTGTGTTTTTTTTTTCTCATTAAACACCTGGGCGTAGGTGTTGCCTTTCTTTGATGGACCTTCAGTAAATAAACATACAGATCACTTTTGAATAACAGGAGCAAATACCAAATTTCGTTCCAAGAGCTTTGAGGCACAATCATCAGCCATAACCGGTTTGAATGACCTCTGTATCTGCTCGAATTAAAGTTCTTCCAACTTTCGTTAAGGAGATCAAGAGGTCTACTTGTACTAGTCATGTTAGACACCTTGGAGTTTTAATGGTAGTAACTTGTATGACATTGAACCTGCCTATTTAGGACATAATGATTTGTAATAGGTTGTGTGAAGTGTTATTATTTGCTGTTAATACAAGTTCTTTTTTAATTTGAATAAAGCTTGAAAGTCCTGTTCTGATTTTGAATCTAGAAAGAGACTCAACTGCGATCTAAGAGTAGTACAATGTCTTATGTGATCAATAATTTAATTTGGATTTGGAATGTCAACTGAAAATTCGTATGAAAACTTTTTCAAAAAACGAATCGATAATCAAATTCTACTTTTCACACCTTTTGTGAGGTTATACCTCACAAAAGGTGTTCATCTGGGCGAGTTTGAAGACACTGCTGTATGCCTATAGTGAATAATCTACACATTTAATACCTTATTAATGATAATTAATAGATAAATAATATTTAAACTATATCATGCATCCTAAACAAACATCTTTGTAAACTACTGATAATTCTGTTTTATGTCATGGGTAAGACGATCAGGTTCGTGAATATTTATAATTTTAAACAATCAATCTCTTAGATTAAAACTGTCACTAACAACAAACTATAAATATTATCGAATGAATAATGTTCTAACAAGCCATAGCAAACCGATGGACCGTGAAACGCAGTCGACACCTAGAATTAGTCGCAGTTATTATTTTGAACAGGTAATAATTGTTAACTATTAAAATTGTCACCACTGTTAACTGATTGTTGGTTGTTACGGTTTAATTTACTGTGAAAACAGTAGGCAAGAGCGAAGAAATTAACTTTTGCCAGATATTTTTATCATTTCTGCCCATGGGTGTCGTATGAGGCGACTAAGAGACTTACTAGAGAATGGGCAGCAGCGTTCTCTATGTATTATACCACCATACTACGATCGACAACCCACCTGCCAAGTGTGGTGATTATGGAAACCCCCCCCCCCCCAAATTGGGGGTCAATGTGTAGCAGAGGACGTCAAACGGCTGAAAATATGATGATGATGATATTTTTATACATTTGAGGATACATATAGATAGAGGTACGAGGAACAGGGTGTAAGGCTCATTCATTCTCCATAGAACTGATAAGATCCTCCAACCATATGGGTATTGTGTTTTTTGGGCTACTACCAGATAATTGATGTCGGCACGTTGTAATTAACTATGATAGTGGCGCGGTAAACTTTGCTTGCGCGATGCAGGATTTTGCGTGACGTCAGTGTGACGCGTAGTTCGCATGTGGCGATGTAGATGCCGCTACATACCTATGAAGAACTTTATTTTATTTTAGTTGCGCTTACAATCCCACTGCTGTGCAAAGCCTCCACCTAATTAGACTATCCTTCTACCACATGTAGAGTCTATTGCAGAAAATTAAATAAACAAGTATACTTAGCATTGTATTTTTAAGTAAAAAGTATGAGCAGTAACATTGATCTAAGATTCAACATTGCCAGTTCATGTTCCTATAGGATATCTTCAATTTAAATGGGCCAAATTTTTTCGTCCCTCTCAAAAGTTATAAAAATACAAAGAAACTTTTTATGATTATTAAAACATTCATCTTTTATTCTTTCATAATAATAATGATATATGAGTTTGACTTATTTTTAATTAAGAACAAAGATTTTTTTTTCCCACCGCACGGTGTTCCCAATGATTGATTTCCACGTCATTAAGAAGACAAAGTTTCAATTAAAATTTAATGATTTTCAATATATTATTGTAAACTTTGTTAATTTTGATTAATTTCTTAATATAGATACGCTGGAGGCTAAGGAATGAGGCATTGGTAGAATTGGTACCATAAATAGCGATGGCGGTAACGTATTAGACTTGTTCTAATACATTATGGTATGGTGGCATGAAATATTGATAAACATCATGGTGTGTACACGATAAAATTATTGATTTTATTTAACTTCTACCTTCCACAATTATTTAAGAATGTTTCAAACCCACATGCAAGCCTCTATCTTTTCGATTAATATCAGATTTCTTTCAAAGAGACTAGAATTAATTTCTCTAGTACTGAAAGTAAAAGAAAAACTGTGTGCTTTCATTTACCTCGTTGCTGGAAAAAAAAAGAAAAATACGTTTATTGGCATTACAGCTTACAGAACCTGGACCTGGAGTGGATAGGACCCACTCAAAATCCGGGTTTTGTTAATTTGGTTCACTGCTCCTTTTCAAATCACCCAAACCCGTCAAATAAAACATATGAGAAATATAATGGCAGCACTAGTTACTATAGGTTCGTTACCAAAGCAAATAGGGCACAACAATGAAGGTATTTGCGATTACGGATGACAACCAAAGTACTTCGTGGAGCGCCGCAGGATGAGACGCAACGGGCGTCGGGAGTCGATAGCGGGCTTGCGGGTGGCGAGCAATGGGTAGCTCGCCGCCCGGCAAGGACCAGGCTCGGGTCCACGGCGCGTAGTGTTCCACGCGCGCCTCAAAGAGATGTCAGCAGCAGTGTAGGGGTCTACTAGAACCAATGCCTGCCGGGGTCGCGAGATTGTTCAAGCGAGGTACTGTGGCCCCGGCACATGGGCAACTGAAGGAACACGGGTGGGTTTTAGTCAGTAAAAGTCTGACACGCCCTCCCGCTCCGCCCAGAGCGGGAGAAGTCATTTGATGATTTCCTATCCACAAAAAAAAAAGTACTTCGTTGAGTCTTTAGTCCTCTCCAGATTCTATTTTTTTTAGGATTCATTCCATCAGCAGACATTAAAACTTCACGTTTCCATTTCATTTTAGTTAACAGTTCACTTTCGAAGTAAGTAAAACCGAATAGATATACTGTTAGAAATTTTATCACACATTCTCACAGTCGAAAAGGTCATTTCCTTCCCTTGCTTGTCACATATTGATGACTGCACAAGATTCTACCGGAGTCAGACAAACGAAGTCACGACAAAAGACAGTAGCGTCGACAGTATGCGACATAACGTCGCGTCGTATTTATTTCACAAGTTGCTCCAATCGATCATGCGGGGACATTCGAACTGAGAGCATTGTTTTACAGTTATATGACGAATACATAATGCATGTGTGCCCAAAATATGGGCGTGTTTCTTATGAATTGTGAATGTTTGACATGACAATTCCCATTTAATTCACCGACTTCAATAAAAGGAGCAGGTTCTTCATTGGGTTGTTTTTTTTTTGCAATGTTTGTTACCTCCGAACTCCGTCTTTTATAAACCGAGTTTATGATCTTTTTTTTTGTTTTATATAAATTTGGTAGATAATTTTCCGGTTTTAATTTGGTGATGGACTGTGGTAAGGATTTCTTGCACTGTGAAGTAAGAATGATTTTATATAAAGCTCTAATTTTCTGATGGCCAATTATGGTGATTAAAATATCCGTCAAAGTAAGCCAGGAATTGCGTCTTTAATTTTCCTTAAATTAGAAGTTATAATATCCGAATCACCGCTTTATTTTACAAGAACAATAAAAAATACTGTTTATAGGTATACACTACTACTACACACTAAAGTGTTGAATGTAGGTCACCAGCAAAACAATTAGTCACAACATTTAGTCATACACAGATCTTTTATCTCGAAACAAAAAAAGAAACACACAATACAACAAAACATGTTGAAGAACCTGTTGTAAAACAAATCATTTACCTCCCAGACTGCATAATAATCGTGTAGCATTCATAAAGAGTACTCCATTGGTTAATGAGAGCAATGTTGCACTAATGTCCGAAAAGAATCAGAACAATTGTTTATAAGATCACACTGCCGTTATATTTTTAATTTCAAATGTCTTGGTCCGCTGGACTTATGGCTTATATATGGAATAGAGCCGGCACGTAGAATTGTGTGATGTTTGAATAACTTTAAAGTGAGTTTGATAGGCGTCAAGATGTTTTTGCTAGATAAATTAAAAACGGAAAAAGTTATTCTACCAATTACAACACTAGGGCAAAATAAGGCACACATCATTATTAACAAGAATCAGTAGGTAACTGTAATCATTATAGTTATTAAACCTTTAGTAGATAATTTGCTGCTTCCATGGTTAATTAGGAACTATAATTCACAGTACTCTACAATTTTTCATTTTGTAAATCGCGTGACAAAATCCTATAATGACATCACCAAACGCAAAAAAGTTCAACAAAAAGCCAATTCTTCTTCATCTAGAACGAGAATTGCAATTTATCGTCATTAGCAATAAAGGTAGCTTTATTAACTCATTCACACAGAAAAACCTATGAAATCGTCGGCAACTTTTTCTAGATTTCGTGTTTACGCGTACAATTCATTATCATTGTATTTACTAATGACGTGTATAAATTACATACACCGTGATTGTTATAGGCCATTCGATTTTCTCTTCCAACACAAGATGCAGTAAATGGGTATGTTTTTGTGAAATAATCGTTATGAAATCTGACGCCGAGCGTAAATTTAAAATGCTAGCCATCACTATAAGTGTCTGTATTAGAATATTTTCCAAATAACTAACAATCAATGCTTCCTTGAGTGTTAGGATTTCCATACGTATGCTCCTGCGTTTGATCGGTATGCTCACTTTACAGATAAACAAAACAAGAAGAGAGAATGCAAATATATCCAGACACAGATAAAAGACATGGTAATACGTAGATTTGTTGTAAATTCCCTTATCAGATGACTTTGACGCAATAAAGCATGTGACATATTTGACCCGTGTCGCTTCTACGCGTTCTCAAGTTACAGCCTTACGGTACATTTGTCGTACACCTTGCGACTAGCGTGTATCGCGATTAGTCGTACGACACGTTTTACGCGACAAATTCTACGGATTTGACGATTTGTTTTGAAACATTTTGTTACAATTTGAGTGCCGGTCGTTACGTTGTCTAAATGAATTGTTTTTTTGTGTATTTTGTAACGCTTGTACTGTAAGTAGGTTTTCAATGAGGCTATTAGATTGAAATTCTATTCATTCACTTAAGTTTTTTGTTTATCATATTAACGGATATTTATTGTACTTAGGATCTAGATAAGATGTGAGGCTTATCAAATGAGATTTTTAATTTATTTAAGAATACTCAATTTAGGCTCCGGAATAACTGGTACCATACAATATTATAAAAATAAACCTATGAGATCCAAAGTTGATTGAACTACAGAACGACAAAGGTAACTTGTACCATCCAAATACTAACAAAAGACGTAATTACCTAGGTGTTTTTTTTTTTATTCAAGAACATTTTAAAGTGAAAAGTAGTGTGAAACTCCAATTAAGATTTACACGATTTTCTCATGCATGAGTAGGCATCCAAACGGGTGAAACTATGCAAATGTAATCACCCAAGATCTTGTTCGTAGTTACTTTGAACAGTGAAATCGCATAAAATAATAATCGAGATCAATTATCTGAATTTTCATGATGATGAAGCTATTACTGAAAATAAAATGAACTACACAATAATCGCTTTTTATCTCCTGAAGACCTGATTGAGACTAAAGTAAAGAAATTAAAAAATAATCATGTAAGTATTCCGGTTTCTAAATGTGGCAGAGAAAATTTAAGAACAAGCCCCAAGTCACGAATTCCCATAATCGGACAGTGCATTTAGAAGCCCTAAATCTGTCGTCAGAAATGCATACAATATTATCGCTTCCAAAACATTTTAATTTTTTGATCACGTAGATCCATAAAACAATCCAAAACTTCAACCGTCTTATTACAAAACTCATGGTTTATCGTCAGACCCAGGATTAAACCATAAAACCATTTTTGGATTTCGAATTTTATTGCGTCAACAGTAAAATTCTTCATACAGGACTGGCAATTTAACACCGGACTAAGTTGTCAGGTTTGTATAAAGAACTGTATTTTAGTCATAGTTCTAATTTCAAAAACTCGATGGTTCAGTCCCTGTCAAAAGAAACACATGTTATGTAATAAGTCCACAATCTTTCAGTGTAACCCAAACCAAGAAAGACCAGTTTTACAGAAGAATTAGTCACTTAAATTACCGAACTTCATTAAGGATATTACAAAGTGAATCCCACTAACCTATTAATCAAAGAAACACCCGTACGTAACATATACACCACGTGTCGTGTTTAAGTATAATGCCTACTAATTATTCTCGGGCACCGCTAGTTTCGGACCGAGCCGCACGTCTCATTCCGAACGGTAGCGGTTACTGTACGAGAAATGATGTTGTGAAATGTTTACTTGCTTCAACGTGCTTTACCGTGTGTCGCTTGTGATAGCTTTTTAGTTGTATTTGGAGCAATGTTGTAGAGCGTTTTTTACGCGATTACGGCGAAGCAGTAAGCAGGGTTATGTGTTAGACCGGTAGGTTTGTGTTCATATGTTCCCTCATAAATTCTAAACTATTTATCAAAATTTTGGTATCGTTGGAAGTGCCTTAATCGTCCGCACGTAACATTAAATAGAATATGACACCCTCTATGACAAAAATGTTATGAACTTAAAAAAACTGGTTATCGAATGAAAGGACTGAATGAGCACATTCCAAAAATATACATAGTTTTATCGAACACGAAAATGATTTAAATAATAAGTAAGTTCAAAAACTAAAACTCGAATATTGAAAAACCAAGCTCTAAAAGTATTAAGGGGATTACCTCGCTCAAATCCTGAAAATACCATGTGTTTAAAGAAGTTTGTAGATGAATCCTTTTGTGCGTTTTCAATGTAAAAAATATATGTTAAACTAAAGGTCATCACAAATACATTGTATTGTTTAAAATTTTAATAAACTTACTCAAATTTTATCAAAAAATCGTAACAAACAGGTACTTTTTCAACCTAAATTGAAGATTTTCTCTATAACCGCTCAATAACTCGGCATGAAATTTATACCAAAAAATACGTAATGACGTATTTAACAATGTGTATTGATTTTTTTCTCTTATTTCTTTTAATATTTTATAAAACTCCGAAATTTCGCGAAAAGCACTATGTCACTCCCGTACTCGTCCCTCTCTCTCTCGTCGTTTCGTCGTAAGTTAGTACGGGGCACAGTGGAACGAATGTATGGGAGCGGTTGGACGTAGACATGTCCGAAAAATAAGAGTAAAATTATGACAAACTAATGATGCCATCTTATTCGATTACTTAATGCCTTCATAAATTGTGGTGATGAATTTCTTCATAACTCCCATATTTCGGGAATAATTTGAGAAAATGTGAAATTTTACTATGAAAATGAGTGTATCGAGCTCTCTCCCTCCTGATTCCGGGCTTGTTTCAAGTAGCGGTCTCTAATATCGTAATGCTATTACTAAGAGCTATATTTAATACTAAGACACATAGTGCGCCAAATGTGCACTTTCTGGGATAAAAGGAAATGAAAATTTAAAAAAAAAAAACGTTTTTTCCCCATTTGTATTTACTTTAAACCGCAGACAGACTTATTAAGAGGTCTATAAATATATTATATATATATACAGAAATATATATTAACAAAAATATTCACAAGAACTGATGAGAGTATGACTTTTAAGTAAGTTGATAATAAATTACCTAGTTTCATTAAAAGTACAATAAATAATTAAGATGTAAGCTCTAATTTACTAAGTTACAAATTTTAAAACAATAACATCATTTAATTATCTTCGTCATCATCATCATCATCAATTAATTCAAATTCAGAATCGATGTCCGCTAAATCATTTATGTTAACAAATTCGATATCACTTTTCTCAGAATCCGTAAGCTCATAAAATTCCTTAAAAGAAGATTTTTTTACAAACTTATTTCCTTTTGGACGGATACTTGTAACAAGTGGATCAGAAGACAGTAAAAGATTGTGCATAATATCTTCATTGCATGAGATACTGCTATGCTTTCGAGAATGCCCCTCTCTATATTTTCTAAAATCTTTATTTCTAGCCTCAGATGCCTCTTCGGATAGAAAACCAATGGGCACAATTGACATGTTCTGAACTATGTCTGGCCCATGCATTAAAATTTTATGAAGTGAAGAAGGCATATTATACCATGGGTATAACTCCACGTAAAGCTTAGCAGTATCAAAGCAGAACTCTCGGAATTTAGTTACGTTGATCTTCTCTCCTGATGAAATACACTGCAAGATCACACAGATTTTTCTTAAAAGCATAGCATCTATTCCGGTCAGTTCAGCAGATTTAGTGTAGTTTTCAAAAAATCTCCTTGCCGAGTTGCCATTGTTGGTGGATCCACTGCCTTGTTTCACAACATCGAGAAGTAAGCCCGTTTCTCTTCTTACAGCCTCTTGAACTCTTTTCTTCCTGTCATCAACTTGCCTTTTTGCTATATCACCCCTTACTTGCCATGATTTTATGTCTAATTTGTAGGAAATGTGTAATAAGCATTCCATTGAGCGAATCCAAGCGTGAAGGGTGCTTAAGCTATATTTATACATGTCCTCGTTTGCGTGTTTATCTTTGATTAACTCTAAATTATTCATTTCTTTAGGACAAGCCTTGCATATGTCACACACTGAAGCTGCTGTATTGGATATAATGGAATGAATTTTACCATCAATCATTGTCAACAGCAGTTGGTGTTTGACACTAATTCCATCAGTGATGGTGGATGGAGTTAAGGCTTCAATCTCTGCTTCGATTTCAGCCATCTCTCTCTGCACATTTTCTTTGGTTTCCTTTATAAACTTAAACAATATTGGCCGGCAAAATGAAGTGGAAGATGGTCGCTCGTTTTCCCAAATTGTTACACCTTTTGAGACGAGCCGCAGTGGTACAAGACTAATCATAAAATTACTAGCAAGATCGATTTGCTCATCTTCACTCGTCCTTTGATGATAAATGCTTTGGCTAGATGATCCGTCAAAACCCCATTTGCTGGTCAATACGAGCTGTTGATTGGGATCAACAGGGGTTTCTAACGACCTAATAAGTCTTCTTGAGGTTAAATCCATCAAGGCTTGTAATTTGATTTTTGCAGAGCTCTCTGTAACTGTGAGATCTTCTTTGGCCGGATAGCACTTAATTTTTTCTTTAACCAACATGTAGTAACTCGGGTATTGAAGAGCTCCTTCTTGAGTGTTGAAATCCCGAAGAGTGTTATAGCGCCATTTCGATAAGTTCATCGATACATAAAGAGCCAATGCCTTCAAAGGGGATATTTCCCGTACCTGAATTGATTTACCTTCAATGAAGGCTTTGATTTTTGAGGCCTCTTCTGGATTCTCCGTCAAGTATTTCATAACATAAGCTGTATCGCTTTGTCCTGCCTTTTGAAGCGCCCTTTCGGCCGAAAACATAATTTCAGCGCTGCTACTGCTGCATGAAAGACTATCTTCAGTGCGTCTTCTTTTTTGCCGGTTACTAAGGTCCTCAAAAGATTTACGAGGACTAGGATGTGTACAAGTTGAAGCATCAGATTTAGCAGGAGAAATTATGGGCTCGATGACGTCACTTATATTTTCTGTAGAAGGTTCCATATTTTCATTCTGTAATTCCAGCCATTGAATTGCAGCCTGTAGCCAAATCTCATGTTTCTTCCGAAACTTATCTGTGCTTCTTCCAGACTGTGTCCATTTTGCATAAATGCGGTAGCAAAATCGACGACACCAGTCTTTTAAACTTGTTTCAGCACTTTCACATAACTGAACACAACTGTTATCTTTTAAAACACTGAACAAATAGTTAAAGTCGCGTAAATCTTTATGTGCGCGTGCGCATAAAGCAACGTGAATATCAAGATTTGTATTAAAATTTGGAAAATACATTGCGAGATTAGCTTGGATACAACGAGGTGTAAATCAACACTGATTTTAAAGTTACTAATAGTGACCTATTTATATAAAATCCAGGTATCTCAGGTATCCTTTGTTAAATATTGCAAGGTAATTAGTTATTGTGATAATTAGTAAATGATGCATGCTAAATTAGTGTATTAAGAGCCATTTAGTAATTAAATAATAGCAATGTTCTTATCAGTAATCATTAGTGCATCAGTTTTATATGTAAACCTTAAGTCCCTAATTATATATCCTAATTAGCTTATATCTTCTCTAATTGGCTGCTCAGAAATGTTATTGTAATAAGGTAAACCTTTAGAAAAACGGTTTTAATCAACAAAATAAACAAAAAATAAAAAAATTGTGTTATAAAATAAACATCACTCTTTATCCCAGAAAGTGCACATTTGGCGCACTATGTGTCTTAGTATTAAATATAGCTCTTAGTATTAGCATTATGATATTAGAGACCGCTACTTGAAACAAGCCCGGAATCAGGAGGGAGAGAGCTCGATACACTCATTTTCATAGTAAAATTTCACATTTTCTCAAATTACTCCCGAAATATGGGAGTTATGAAGAAATTTATCACCACAAGTTATGAAGGCATTAAGTAATCGAATAAGATGGCATCATTAGTTTGGCATAATTTTACTCTTTTTTTTCGGACATGTCTACGTCCAACCGCTCCCATACATTCGTTCCACTGTGCGGGGCAGCATGCTCAAGGTCATTGGGCAATGTAATGCCCTTAAACAAGAAAATCGTCTGAAGGGCGGGCGTGCTGGGGTACTGTCTAATGTAGTTTTGACGTTCGAAAAGTGCTGATCTCAGCCTAATTTGAATAAATGACTTTTGACTTTAAGTAATAAGCGATTATAAGCTTTAGAGCAATCTGGCATACAACCACGGCTTTAAGGTGAGAATATTTTTTTGATTCATACTTTTTAGTGCTATATTTTCCAGTAGTCGAGTTTGAGTTATTTACTTTTTTTTAATGTTTAGATTCACAAATGATATAGATAGTAGAATGGTTTAGCGGGACGCGCGGTTAGAAGTGACAGGACTTTTCATAAATATTTTCGCGTTCGACGTGGATCAATAGCTTTTTCGGGTTATAGATTTTGTATCTATTCCAACATTCTGAATGTTTTAAACAGGGGACCGAAGCCTCTTTCCCATGGCGATGATACAGCACTTTGCTTCATTGCTAAAGACCAAGAAATAAACCTAATTCTAGCTAGGAAATGGTGGACGCATGCAGCTAAGGGAAAAATGTTTCAGAATACTTCTGAAAAAGTAAATGAACTGACAAGGGCAAGCACCACCTTAAGTCGCAATAATAATAATGCAGTCAAAAATACAATCCACACTTTGTGTCAAGCTTAAAACCCAAATCAACGCTGTCAAATGAAAATAATCCAAAGCACTTTAAGACTTATATATAACATTTATAATACAGTACCTAACTGTTTCTTACGAGGACATCGCTGGACCACTGCAACGTAAGACTCATTTAAAGGAGAAACCACAACCCTGAACATAATTATAACAGTTTTTCTGCTGCCAGCGACTTCGTCCACGTGAAATTCATTGTGTCCCGACCCAACCCGTCGTGTCGCATCGCCTCGCCACGCGCCAGCCCGCTCTGTTAATCCGTTTTCGATTAATGTTTTTCTTACTTTTTGCTCCACTCCGAAGCCCTAGAGCCTAGAACCCCTGTAATTTAAAAAAAAAACCTTATAGCCTTCCTCAAAAATTGGGCTATCAAAAGCAAAAAGAGTTCTTCATATCCGACAGATAGTTTCAGAGATTAGCGCGTTCAAACAAACAAACTATTTAGCTTGATTACTAACCAGCTTCTGCCCGCTACTTCGTCCGCGTCTTTCCCATGCCTGCCTATGCCTAGTACTTCATATTCGTACTTTTTTTCTTGGCTCTTGAAGGTCCTAGCGTGATGTTATATAGCGTATAGCCTTCTCCAAGAAATGGGCAATCCAACACTAAAATATTTTTTCAACTCGAACCAGGAGTAGTTCCTGAGATTAGCGCGTTCAACTAAATAAACTCTTCAGCTTGATTATATTAGTAACAAGCTTACAAGACCGAACCGAACCGCAAACCCAATTTATTTAGTCCCAAGTAGAATATTACACAGTAGAGAAAGAATGCATATTGAGGGGGAATGTTACCATCCAGAACCTTATCACAAAAATACGAAACTTCTTAAATCTCTTGTCCGAAACTGTCAAACTAAATCTTTCACAAGTTACCAAAAAACCCAATACCCAAATCTGAGATGTCAAACAATAATAATCCGAAGACTTATAACTCAGTAACTGTTTCTGACGAGGATACGGCCGGGCCACCGAAGCGTAAGCCCCATTTAGAGGAGAGAGCGCGGCGATGAGCAGTATAACATTAATAAATTAATCATGATTTTATGGAATTCCGCTAGCTCGAAGCCGCACCGCAATATTTAGGGGCCCGTGCTTGGTTATGATTTCATATTTCTGTATTTTGTGACATGTCTTTTTTAGAGAGTTAATTAATGATAATATGTAAATTGTGTCTGTCAATATTTAATTAGTAAGTTATGAATATAGTTGGATGGAAAATTTAAATAAATGCATGATTTTTTTTAAATGTGTGTTTATGAATGTCAATGACAATTTTGGTGATTTACAACATTAATTGAGGGCCTGCACTCTTAACTTCGTCAACGGAGATACAGCAACTTTTTAGTACGGGAGAAACATATCGGGAGTAGAGACAGCTGTAAAATTTTACTGTCTTTTATTGTTACTTCAGGTCTCAAACTAAACTTATGTCCGAAGATTCTGAAGGTGATGCGGATTAGGGATTACCCGTTATTTCGGCCGAAAGTATGGATTTCGTACTTAGAGAGTAGACCTCTGATTAGAATGGTATATGGTAGCTGTTAAATCGATGTATTAAAGAAATCTAATTCAGGTCGTATGATACCGATTATTGATATTACATATTTTTCTCAAAAATGTAGACTTAAAATAAATACTATACATACGTTTCAACCTTCCTATTCACCAATTACCTGGGTTAAGCCTTTACCGTTGCCCTACGACAACATTTTGACGGGATGTCCCGATTTTTAGCTCAAAATTTAATGTCCCGCGCAGGACAGGCTCTGTCCCGCTTTTTGCAGATTACTCGACGGTGCGGTTGTGACTTTTTCGATGCCTAACTATCATCATTGTAACTTTTCTCAATGGCAACGCTGATAAGAGTTGAAGTTGAAACTAAAACACACCATTAATACGGAACCCACCCATTACACCCGCTGACTGACTTCGCAAGCGAGTGAGAGTTCGAAGACTAGCTATATGTGTTAACAGCACCGTCTGTAGATTACCGACGTTTTTATTGTTAACATTATATTTGTGGAACATCAAATTAGTATATTTTTGTGTTCTCGACTTAGTTCTTTTTACAAAAAAGTTTAATTTACAAATGCGGAGACGGAAATAATTTACAGTGATTGGTTGAGTGTGAAACTGTACCAGTGTACTGTGTGTAATGTGTACTGTGCCCCGACTTTGAGGTCGTAGTTTCAAATCCAGGCGAGCGCTTTACTTTGTGTGAATAACTTCATCACCGCTTTTCTCAAAACGGTGAAGGAAACCGGCATGACCTCAAACCGAAAATTCGAAGACATGTGACATCTACCAAGCCGCACTGGGCCCGCGTGGTGAATTACAGTCCACTCCCTCTTGAGGAGGAATCGGCCTGAGATAACTCAATAGGCTGACTAAAATTATGATAATCGTTTTGTCAGTTCCAGTCTAGCTGCACATGCATGACTAATCAATGAAATTAAGAAATTCACTTAAATCGGATAAGTGGTTTTCTAGTCATTGGTGCCGATTCTGTTGTCACAAAATTCTCTAAACTAAACTAAAAATCACTATAATTTGGACGATTTCCTATTCTGAAATAGACTAAAGTGACACAATTTAACTATATTTTAGTTTGACAGCACTAAGATTGCACTGATTTATTAGTTTAGTGAAAATGTCAATTTTGCTATTCTGAGTTTGCCGGTTTTCACCAAAAATTTTGACTATAATAATTTATTTTAACTAAATCTGACTATTTTTAATCGCGATTAAAAAGGTGTGGAATAAAACTAGTGGTCATGAACTAAAATTCTCAACAACGCCTCGCCTTCACGTGCAAAAACAGTTCTGTATTTTTTATTTTCTTTTTGCTTATATCTTGAAAATGGCGTGTCCTATCGCAAAAATAATGAAATTTTCGGCCCCCTTAGTTTACCCATACATTTAAATCTCAACACGTGGGTAATATTTTTTTTATATTTTTCAAACAAAAGTGAAAAATTCCATATAAAACACGTTGAGGCTGCCCCCCCAGAACGCGCCTTCGTCTCTCAAAAATTCATTCCACGCAATGCACACACAAGTACAACGTTGCGAATCCAAAAGAAAAAAAAATACCACGCTGAGTCGCGATTGTCAAATTCGATTTTAGTCGTGTCAAAATATTTTTTAAATTTAGAGATTTTTCCTTGCAGAATAGCGTTACAATTCTCATAGCCAAAAGTAATGAATTTTAGAGATAGTTTAGTTAGTTTAGTTCGTGTACAACAGAATCGGCACCATTATCTCATTAATAGATAGACATGAATGCGTATTAATGCGGTGAGGTGTCAAAAGCTTTTTATTAGACATAAACAGTTATTATGAGAAGTCACGATTTAAGGTAATGTCAAATGATACAAATGTCATAGTAGCTATACAACTGCTTTTTTTGTGGGTGGGAATCATCAAATGATGTCTCCCGCTATTGGGCAGAGCGGGAGGGCGTGTCAGACTTCAGTTGCCCATGTGCTAGAACCACGGTGTCTCTTTTGAACAAATCTCGCGTCCCTGGCAGGACTATACAACTGCTGCATTGCAAGAAGTTGCGTAAACATCAAAATTCACAGACTGCGAATTTGGCCTCAATATAGCTAATATATAATATCATAAAGAGGTACATTTTTTTTTTTTTGTAAAAAGTAGTTTTGCATGTGGTAGCCCAATTCTGAAAGAAGATAAAAGGTTATTTAACATGACCCCCAGGAGAAATCATTCCGATCCAGCCCTTCCCTTCCTGCCCTCTACCAGCGATGCCCTAAACTTAAGTCAGTACCACATAGGCCCTTAGCGAGTAGTCCCTCTAGTTTTAAGTTTTTTAAACCCTGGCTGGAGTCCTAAATTTATTAAGCTAGCCACAGGCAAGTCCGGTTAAGCAGCCGATAACCTCACAGGTTGACATGCGAGATTTCATTTCAAATAAAAATAATAAAAACCCCAGGAGAAGAGCAAAAAGAAAAAAGTCGGAAAGAACGCTAAGTGAAATCGAAGATAAATTGTGGGGGCGATGGGATGCGATGCGATGCGGGGCGAGTCGGGGCCATAAAATCACACGGACGAAGTTGCAGACGAAGTGCCCGAGTGACCTAATAAGAACTTGAAAAGAATAAGTATTTGAAAAAGGAACCTGCACCTACAAATTACCATTAGATACTGCTTCATTCGCTTCGGAGAGCAGTGGTGGCCCAGTGGTAACGGCCGGGTCTTACGAGTAGTAGGTCGTGAGTTCAAACCCAAGCAGGCGCATCACTTTCGTGTAAATAACTTCATCACCATTACTCTCAAAACGGTGAAAAAAAATCTAAGATATACGACATCTACCAACCCGCACTGGGTCCGCGTGGTATATTTTAGCTCAGTCTCTCTCGCAGATAGGAGGCCTGTGTCCTAACAGTGGGAACATTATAAGCTGATTATGTATGATAATGATTTCCTTTTTTATCCGTGACTCGTGAGGCTTCGCAAAGTTTTTTTTATGAGATTACACAAAATAAAGCGCCCGTCTAAGCCACCACTACTCATTTCCCCCAGAACTGGGCAACCCTCTCTTTGCTGCCAATCTCCACCCTCCTGTGCTAAGCTCATCCAGGTTTGACCCCTGATGGTAAAAATATCGTCTACTCATCTCATCATATAACTTGCTGAGATTATTCTAAGATTCATACCTTAAAGATTCAATAAGCTCCAATTAAGTACATCGGTATGAAATCTTGAGCCAAAAACATCAGTCATAAATTCATTAATAAATCGAAGGTAGGCCAGTACTAAATCTCTAACAGTAGTATAAATTAAAGGCAGTACAGAATTTGAATAATCCCAACATTCTTCGATGTGAATACTTAAAATCAATAATATTTGTTAGAAAGCAGAATATAGATAAGTACTTATTTGACTAATAAATTCCATTTCACACACTTAATATAATGGTTTTCACTCCGCGGAATTGGGGAAAAGAGTGTTTGAGAAACAGCTGACTGCTGTCATCGAGAATTTCCATTGAGTGGCAAACAGATACACGTTTACTAACAAATAATAAACCAATAATAAACTTTTTCTACATCTCTTTTTATCTTCTCTACTATCGCAGGTACGCGGAAGAGATTTCTGTAGAATTAAGCATTACGTTCGTATGTATTTTTCTGTTCCTTTCCTCTTGTCTGTTTATATGTGTGCATAAAGGTCAAATAAATAAATAAAATTCATACTAATATCAGCAAAAGGTGCCGCAGAAGCATCATACGAACGTTGGTTTCACAGACACAGCTGGAAAATCTCAGGTCTGTTTTACACCCGTGCTTTCTTTGCCTTGCTTGTAAGGTAAGCAATACGTTACAAGGTCTTGTTTGACCATTTCATAATCCCATAGCAAGGGAAACATTTCGGTATGTTTTTGCATTTTATGTTTCTTTAGCTGTAGGGGAAGTACGGCCAAAATGACATATACGGACAAAATAACACACCGGGCTTTTTTCGAAATTGGCGGGCTATAATCCTGCAGTTGGCATATCATTATGTGACGCCGGCCATGGTGGCATACCTGTTAAGTTTATACCGCCATTGACTTGGTCACGCCGAAGTTACTTGCAGGAAAGCGTTTTGTGCGCATAAAAGTTTTTTATTTTTATTGATTTCGTCCTGTTTTTGATCAGTTTCTCGTGGTTTCTATAACATCTTTTGTAGTAAATTTAAAAAGTGTAGCGTTATGCTGCATTACTTAAAAGTATTTATTTATAAATCTCGTGTTTATAGTAATTATGACTTAATTAGTGTTTAGATAACCTGTGGGGCAAAACGACATACTTACATTCGGGGCAAAACGACATACCTTTATTCAATGATGAGGTTTTCAATGTTGAATCGAAATACGATAATGATCCTTAAAAGCAGTCAGAAAAAAGGTGAACCCAAGTACAGAAGACTCATTACGCTAAGGACTCGAATGTAGAAGATTTCCAGCTGTGTCGAACGGTGATGATGATGACTGCGCATGCGTTTACTGTAACAGCCTCTTTTCCCGTTCCAAGCCCAACTAGTGCTGGCTACGGTGCAACAATTGTTCTCTTTGGGCTCATATTTAATATTTTGCGAAATATGTACGTCATAATGTTCGTATTCATTATGTATGTCATTTTGTCCGTACTATATGGACAAAATTAATTTTCTTAGAGGCTTCGATTAATTTAAATTATAATTTTTATATGGGTCCTATTCAATTATGAGTTTACTTGGGTTAAAACTTATAAACCAAAGATGATTATTCAACCTTAACAGTGACTGTAACTATGTTAATTAAAAATATATGATTAAAAAACAAAACCGTATGTCATTTTGGACGTACTTCCCCTAACAGTAGCTTCGTCCGCGTGGATGTCGTCGATTATCGCACTGGAACGTGCTACTATATTATTCCTCATAACATTAGATATCAGTAAAAGTCCCATCAAAAATGGTCAAGCCGTTTCGGAGATAAGCCGGAACAAGCAGACAGATAGACTAAAGATTTTTTGTTACTAGTACCATATATACCGTATTTATAGGCATTTAGTAAAACCCTGTGATTTTCACATTACGAACTTCAGTTTTATTTATTTGTTCATATAGGTCTTTTGTCGTTCACTCATGAATAAGCCATTTGAATAAATACACCTAATCTCACATGCACAAACTCTACCTTCTATTAGGTTGGTGCATAAGTTCTTGGACACCTGGATTTCATTTAAAAAAATCTAGGTTTTAATTCGGTAACACGCTAGAATAATATATCATTCTACAGAATGTTCTAGGAGCTTTACGCCAAGGGATATAAAAGGGCGCGCGCGTTCCGAGTTGTTCAGTTTAGTTCAAAATGGAACCGCGTCAACTACGAGCGATCATGCTTCACGAGCATAATCTAGGAACGAGTGCAAGGCAAACGGCCGAGAAAATTAACATGTCGTTTGGACAAGGCACTATTGCTCATACCACAGTGAGTTATTGGTTTAAGTCTTTCGATAAGGGGGATACGAGTTGTAAAGACAAACCTCGCTCCGGTCGGCCAGTTGTCTTCGACGAAGACCTTCTACGCTCACATTTGGAAAGACATCAGGATGCGACTACCAGGGACTTGGAGAAGGAACTTGGGTACGACCATTCCACTATAATTCGGCACCTGCATGCGATGGACTACAACAAAATAATGAGTCGGTGGACATCCCACGCTCTGACAGACACCGAGCGCGCAGCACGCCTGACCATCTGCGAAAGTCTCCTCCTGCAACGACACAGACAAGACTCTCAGGCCCATTGTCACTGTCAACGAATCCTGGGTTCACTACAACAACAAAACGCGGCAGGCCTATTGGGTTCCACGCGGAGAAAGGGTACCAATGGAACCAAAACCAGATCGTCATGGACATAAGATAATGCTATCAGTTTTCTGGGATTGGCAGGGCATTCTCTATTGGGACCTGTTGGACGAGAAGTAGACTATTAACGCTACTATTTACAGAGAGCAACTGCAAAAGTTAGCCTCAGAAATAGCAAGTAAGCGTCCAAAAACGCTGTCTGTATCACTTGTTCAGGACAACGCTCGACCACATATTGCAAAGTCTGTCCGCCACATTCTGGAAAAGCTGAACTGGACAGTGGTACCTCACCCACCATACAGTCCTGATATTGCGCCATCGGACTATTGTCTGTTTCGGGCTCTAAAGTTACATCTTAGAAAGAAGAAGTTTGAAAACTATGAACAACTCGAAGACGACATCACCGAGTTTTTTGACCACCAGCCTCCTGCTTTTTGAGAACACGGCATAATGTCTTTGCCAGAGAGATGGTTACATGTCGTTGAACATGACGGTCATTATATTGTGGATTAATATTTCTTTAATAATAAATAAATTTACTTTCAGTAAATGTGTTTGAGTGTCCAAGAACTTATGCACCAACCTAATATATTTTTTGTTAGAGTAAATTCAAATAGATAACAATAACTGTATTCAAAATATAATTAAGTTCATCTACCTTCTTTAAGCATAAAAACAAGCCCATTTCACGCACTTCACTTTTTACACATAAGATATAATGTTACTACGGAATAGCGGCATATAAGTAACCGAAATCTAATTAAATAATTATGAGTTTAAATAATTACAGGCTAACTCATTAGATTCATATCTATCTTATTTCAGAGGCGTTATTTGGGGCAACTGCTTAGAATGTTTTGATGTTGATTATTTTATGCATAACTTAAGTTTACTTACTTTTACTGACACTTACTTCTTGTAACTTAAGTCTCAGTAATAAGCTAACACCTATGTAACTTACTTACAAGGAGGGAAGGTAAATGTTTTAGTAGTAACAGCAACTGATCTTCGACAAACTGTCACCTTTCATAGTTCAAGTTGAATTATAAAAGATTTAGCCCATATGAATTCCTTTTTTGAGCTGGTATGACGCTTTCTTTGTGAGAAAGCGTCATACCGTTGAAAGAAAATATAGTGAGGGAAATAGCATTTCTTAGAACCAAAAATTCAAAGACTTGTGACATCTACCGACCCGCATTGGCTCTATATTCATGTTCATATGCATTTATTTATTGTTTGTCACAGGTGAAAATACAGTTCTTATAATAAACTTGATAGTGTCACTGAAACATACCCATAGGGTGTACAATATTTGTCTGTTATTTACTCAATGTTATCGGCTATGTTAAAAATAATTAATAATAAAACAGATACTCTCTTAATTTTTGGCGGTTATTGTCCATTGCATACCCACTATATCCCTATACCTATAACCCCAATGCCCACTCCCGAAGAGAGGAAGCCTGTTTCACAGTAGTGGGAACATTATAGGCTGATTATTGCTTATGCAATATGTATTTTCTTTTCTTGCTATAGGTACACGACATGTTCCTGAGAAATCTTCCAAAACTGTAAAACCGGTATGTTCATGTTAGGTGCAAGATGTCCATAAGCAAGAGATGTTCACCCAACTTGCACTGTTTAAACATTCACAATAGGTCAGTTGTAGACTGCACTGCCTGGTTAGTTTTATTCACTTCAACTAGCTTTTGTCAGCGACTTCACCTGCGAGAATCCACGGAAACGTACTACCGGAATTAAGAGTACCTTACGTGTTAACCAAATTACTATCTGTGCGACAGATTTCATCCAGATCCGTTTAAGCAATGGGAACAAGGGGAATAATTTTTAATAATTTTATGCAAGAGTTGTTGTCTCTATTAATGGGGACACGGGCGATGGGGACAGCAGGAATACTCCAGCCAAACAGACAATCATCCTAGAAACTATATTTCCGTCATCGGGCTCGTGGCAATTATTTATTTTTAAAAATATTAAATGTGGAGTTTTGACTTCGTTACTATACTACTATATGTATCTATATACTATTATGTGTGATTAGGGTGCTAAAGCCTCGTACGCTGTATACGGGATAGACCAAAAACAAAGTTCTTAGGTACCTATAAGTGTCGCGGGGAGTAATGTTGCTGGCTATTTGAAATGTCTCAGTTCAGTTGCTGGGCTCAAGCTAATGTTCCAATTTTTGAGTAACAAAATAACATCTGACAACATTCAAACTAGCGAGAAACAATGTTGGGTTATTGTTGCTCAACAGTGTTTTTCGTTTAATGTTTCAGTTGTGCATAGGTATCTGGCAGGTAGTGTCAAACAAATTAAGGCCCATTTTTTATTCATCTTTACATAGAACAAAGTCGCTTTGTCTGTACGTTAGATCTTTTAAACCACGCAACAGATTTTCATCAATAGACAGAGGGAATCTAAAGGAAGGCTTTGAAGTATAATGCGCGGGTGAAGCAGCTGGCAAAAGCTAGTCGTTAGATAAATAAGAAAGTGGTTCCTTTTCGGACACAGTGTAACAGAAACTCTCGCGTAAATTAAGAGTTTATATCGTGCACCAACCCAAATTTTCTCCTACATCACACTTTCCCGGACATCATCTATTGGCAAATGTTGAATCAAATAGCATTATACTAAGTCTCTTTAACCAACAAGTAATAAAAAGCGAGACTTTATTTACTAGAACCAGTCAAGAGTAAACATAATACCTGACTGGTCTAGGCTAAACAAGTTAAACAGATATCTAATACCACGATCTTCGCTTTTCAATCGGTTGATTAATTCAATTAACAGTTCGATCGATTGTTTCAATCGATTAAGTGAATCGATTGAGCTGTTTTCCGCCTTTCGAGTGAATTGTGCACCTTTGAACTTAGGCGTTGCTTTTGTGGATGGTCAAGTCTTTTGCGAAGTTAAATGTAGGTATAAAATAATAGCCTTTGACTGCCCTATGATGGTTTCAGGAACAAATAACGGTCCACGGGCTATATAAATTTAGTATTTGTAACGATAACTAGCTTTTAGCCGCAATTTCGCCAGCATTAATGTCGGAAAACAGCCCATGGGAACGTACCCTATGTGTTTAATCCAAGTTATAAACCATCTGCGTGCTAAATTCATCCTGGAGAAACACAGCCAGAGAAACGGACAAAAATTGTACCTCACTAATTTCTTATATATAGATAAGTAAAAACTTTCTTCGAATGATGACAAGTCTGTCTCACTCTCAACCCAACAGGCTTGTTTTCCACAACCTGGCACGAGGTTTTCCCAAGTTCTCACTAGTTCCGACATTGGTAAAGGAAAGTGTCATGTCATTATGAGTTCATCAAGAACAGCGCTGACTTAAGGTGAAGATTGGGAAGAAACCTCTTTAGAATAAAAATTATTAGCAGTGAAAATTTCACCGTAATTTCAGCAGTACTTTTTAGTAAAACTTTTACTGTGACAACATATATGATGTGAGCTTGAAGTAAGTTGTCAAAATAGGAATGACAGCTCAGTTCACCAACTTTTTCACGGTGACGTTTAAAAAATATATCGATTGAAATCCAATATGCACTCAGCAAGATAGTGCTTATCACTTCTCTGTTTCAAAGCTTTTGCTATACAGTACAACAATAAGGCATCAGACTAACTATAGTAACTGTAATAATTATGTTGTGTTAATTGGACTTCAAATAAACGATATAGCGAAATTGTTTAGAGCCTAGTTCAAATAGAGCTTAAAGGAGAGTGTTATAAGTTTAAGTGCAAGAATATACAGCTAAGTTGACTTTAACAGACTTTTTATTAATTTAAAATGAAGAAATTAACTTTCAAGGGCCTATTTTCATATTATGGGGTGAGCAGTGCAGTGCAGTTCAGTTCCCATGCATAATTTAGTTCAGAAATAGAGCATTTATAGTCTTGTACATGAGTGAATCTTATCTTAGCGTAATATCTATCTACATATACAAGATGAAAAAAATTATATTCACGCGATCGTGTGCTTCACAAGACAGTGAAACAATTACACCGTTTCTCCCATTCCCAGATCAACAAATTATCGCGATTAACATGATCATAATTACAATCAGTAACTCGTAGATAACAACCAGCCCGCATTGTATTTCCCATGTTCTAAACTTGTATACAAAATACAGCTACCGCTGACACGGACTCACTGAGCATGCGTGGCGCGTTGATGTCTTTTGTATGCGCCTTTAAACAACCATGTTTTCCAACTTGACGTTATCTTTTATCATTTACAAAATGTAGCTTTCCGCCGGGGAAACGAACGTCTAAACAATTTCCTATTCTTCGCCGGTACATAAATTTTAACAACGCTTCGCGTGTTTTGAGGTCTGAGAAGAGAATGTGGAACAGCTTAATTGATTGTATTAACAAATGCATCGCGGATTTTAGACACTTCGGATTCGATGAAAGTTTAGCCGAATTGGTGAGACATTCCGATTTTTTTTTCTGCACCGAAGAAAATGCTAACACACTGACACACTTAAAAGCGAAGCGAAAAGCGGATTTTCACCATTGCGAACGTTCAAAACACGTTATTGTGCCAATTGGTAACGCATTACTGAATTATCACACTGAAACCAAAACATAACCCAAATACTGATCCCCGAAACTCGAATTTATAAAAAAAAATTGTATAAAAACTTACCTATAAGAATGTTCGTTTAATTCCGGGCAGTAAGGGTTAACACAACACAGTTTTTTATATAGAACAACAGATTAGGGTTGCGCCACGCACGTGTCTATGGGATGTCGATAGTAAGCGGTGTGATCGCGACGTGTGGTCGGAGCGAGGGCCGCGGGAGACTGGCGCGCCGCCGCGTCTGCGCGCACCTGCCGCCCGGCCCCCGCACTAGTGACAGGTGGAACGGCACATCGATATCGATACGACGGAACCGTGGAGAAAATCGTGGTTAACTAGCAGTTAACGTCGTACAGTAAATGCCCAAATACACCTTGGGGACAAATTCAAACTGCTCTGAAGTTTATTGCAGATTCCACGGTGCAGCTGTGAGTGTTTGAGAGACGTGAAGAAAAGACACACGGAGTCCTCAAGAAATAACGAAACAACTAGGTAATTTAATACTCCATGGTCGTTCTTAACACCAAGTCACTCCTGACAGCCACTGTTTTATTACTTACTAGCTTTTGCCAGCGGCTTCGCCCGCGTGGAGGTCGGAAAATATCCCGCGAGTATCGTCACTGCTCAGCTCCTGTGTCTAAGCGTTATGTTATATAGCCTATAACCTGCCCAGGAGTATGGACTACAATCTTACCAAGTTTGGTTAAAATCCCTTCAGTAGATTTTGACCCACGCGTGCACATACAGACAGACAAAAAATTTACTGATTGCATTTTTGGCATCAGTATAGATCACCAATCATCCTCCAATATTAATTTTGAATGTATATTCAATGTACAGAATTGACCTCTCTACAGTTTTATTATAAGTATAGATTCCACATATATTACACTTAGTATGGGCAGAACCAGAGCCCTGCACCATACCTCTTCCGAAGCTCGTCAAGCCTCGTTTCACCGGCATCGGTGTATGCTTATTAGCGCAGGCCAATTATTTCTGAGAGCGGTCCCTAAGAAATTGTGATCCCGCTATACAACTTCCTACATACATATATCCTACAGATATCCTTCTAATATTTTAAATATGAAAGTTTATTTGTATGGATGTTTGTTACTTAATCACGAAACAAAGCTGAACGGATTTGGATGAATTTTGGCACGCAGATGGTATATAACCTGAATCAGCAGCTTTTTATCCTGGTAGAACATTCCTGTGACCAATCATTTTCAGCTATTAGAACGATTTACCATAAGATTAAAATAAGATTGTCCAATCGTAGACATCGGATCTTTAAACCTTGATAAAGATTTAGGACTTCCATATAGGAGGAGCCAAATTGAACAGGGGAACGTGCTACACGGAAGAGTATTTGTGTTATAACAATATTGTATTTTATAGACCACTGATAAACAGAGAAAGTACCACTGAAAAATTTATCCGTTTTGAGTGACGTTTCTTATCCTTATTATTACATGGTAGGATAAGGTCTACCTCGTTGGTCTAGTGGTAGCAAGAACTACTGCTGAGCATAATGTTCGATTCAGGCAAAAAGTTATTGGGTGCACTGAGAAATGAGTTAGAAAAACTCAATAACACTTTGTCTGTATCGAACCTCATGCTCATCAGTAGTTATTGCGACCGCCCGGGATCTGGATTTGTGCTCGCTTGATGGCTATAGGTTCGTTCCCTATTACATGGGACTTAAACATAACTAGCGAAATGTAGGCGTAGGTATAGGTCCACATCTCCCAATCCTTCGAGGAAATAAGGCGTGATAAGTCGAACTACACAATCAACAACCGTAAATAAAAGCGTGGGTGTCGAGTTAGTTGTCAATTCAGTAGAGAGTCACAACGGGCAGACAGATTAATAGCACCGTTATTGTTTCAAGTATTTCAATAAATCTAGACGTATCTAGAGTGGCTGTTCAAGATATCAACTGCGTAGTCACCAACGCATAATGAAGTAGGGTTTGATATGTTGAATCAGATTAAACAAATATGAACCAGGATCCTGACAAATAGAACTGAATCGTAAAATAATAGGATGCATGAATTTAGAAGTGACTGATAAATTGGCTGACAATGTCGACAGATCGGTGTTTAGCTTCTACTTTCGGAATAACATCTATTCAAACTAAAATTACATGTAAGTTACACATATTTATTTACAGTCACCTGTCTATGAGCCATCAACGTCAACTTTCGATACAAAACATCGACACTGCCCATCACTACCCATACGTAAGCAACGTACTGATCAAATTAATTACCGTCTCATCTCGACTCCGCAACGCTCTTGATCAAAAACTATCACCTTTCTCTTTTACACTTATTCCGAACCATATTATCATCTCTTTCTCTATTAAAAAAATGCTTAGATTCTTCGGCGGCAGCGCGTGCTGAATGTGAAACTGTAAGTTTCACCTGTGGCTTGAATGAATCGGTAGATGCAGGTAATGACTAGTGTTTAAGAAAATATGTAGGTCGACTTGCTAAGTGGTGGGATTATCTAGCTATATCCGAGAGATTAGGATTCGAAACTATAAGAGGGGAAGTTACTAAATAATCAAAATGTTTGTCGATGACAAGAAAAATAATAAAGGTACATACTATTTAAGAAACTACAGGAACATCTTGGATGATTTATGATTAAAAAATAATAAGCAAAAAATATTAAAATAATAGTTTACTTAAAAAATAGAGTCCTTACATGTAACATATAAAATAAACTTTCTTCAGGAATTTTCCGTCTCCTTGTACCTGTAAGAAAATATAAAAGAAATACATAAGAAAATTTATCAAATAAATTACATTTTAATGTACAATGGTATTTATTATCCCAGAGCCCGCCTACAGTCGTGTTTTTTTTAGTTAATATGAAATGAATGGGACGAAATGGGTTGTACGTGCGTAACTCAAGGTAACCCATAACGTTTGAAGGTGTATTTGTGTAGAATGCTGGAAACTGGCACTGTTGTGCCAGCTCTTCACGGCGCCGACAATGGCTGGTTGTCAGCGATGGTAGGCGCACGTAGTTTTTATACTTGTTGCCAGATGAGATATAGATCAGATAGGAACTTGTCGCCAATAAGTGCCGACAGGTTAGTATCTGAATTAGACGGCGCGGGTTCGGACTGGTTACCATCTTACTACATGAATACCAAGGGGTATTAGAGGATGATCCCGCTCCTGCTACCTTAACCAAGATATTCGACTATGGGATCACCTGCTAGGCGATCATCCTCTAAGAGGGTATTGGCTGACTGAAGTTCAGGGTGTAGAACAGCATACATTTTTTTTTTTTTAATTACAGCAACTACCAAAATTTCATTAAAGTTAACCTCTATAAAAATCAGCATTCTCAGACTTATGGTTACTTTTTTATTATACTACTAATACTAATATTTTAAAGAGGAAAGTTTGTATTTTTGTTTGTTTGTTTGTTTGTAATGGATAAACTCAAAAACCACTGGACCGATTTTAAAAATTCTTTCACCATTAGATAGCTACATTATCTGCGAGTAACACAGCCTATATTCTTTAGACTTAGCCAACGGCTGTTTCTACATTATCTGTAGTGGTAATGGTTTTTTTTAAATAGGGGTCCGTAAGATATTTGGGTTTTTCAGACCCAAGGTGCAAAAAATCATCCAAAAAAGTTCCTTATTAATATGTCATCGAAGTATCAGGTTGTCCATAACTTGGTAGGAGCTCACCTAACATGGGTGTGTGATAGCTAGAAAACGCTTTATGTCTTCGAAGTACCAGGTTGGCATAACTTAGTAGGAGCTCACCTAACATGGGTTTTATTGATTCTGAGGCGGTACGAAGTTCGCTGGGTCAGCTAGTTATACTATAATTTCACAGTTTCTCTTATAATAAAGTTTTGAATTTTAATGATAGAACGCTGGTTGCTTGTTTTTTCATTTAAAGATCCATTTTCAGTAAACTTTTTAAAACAAAATTTAATTAAAAAGGTCTCTTTAGTAATAAATTAATAAATGGTGATAAATAGTATCAGAATTCTACAGTTAAGTTTACTCAAAGGATAGATTTAAAAGCCTGAGCTAAAGCTCTCATATAATGAATCTAATAATAATAAAATTTTGCAATCTTGAAGCCTTCAGCAAAGCAAGCAAACAAGCAAGCAGTAACAGGCTGGCTAACTAAATGCATTTTAGGTTTTGTTTCACTACTCTTAAATTTATTGTGGTTAAAATTATCTTTTAGATCATTTATGTTCTGCTACAAGAGTAGAGGAAAACCAGAAAGACAATGGATGGACTGTGGCTGAACGATTTTGCGTCATGAAAGGGAGTGACCATTGACATGATAACTAGTAGAGATGTGTTTACAAAAGGAATGTTGCGACGATTCCAAATATATTGGGATAATGGCAAGAGAAGAGAGTATTAATTATCATCAAATTCCAAAATTGTGCTGAACTTGAATGCTGAACATTCAAGTTGAGCACAATTTTGGAATTTATTGAGTGGATAGTCTATTCAGCATTCGTGAATAATACCAACAACAAAAAGTTTGTGAAGCATGCCAAACAATTGAAATAAACTCCATTATTTCATTTTGAAACTATACTTACTTGCAAGCTATACAAGTATAGAAAACTGTCTGTCCTTCATCAGCGGACCTTAGCTGTAGTGTAGCGTAAGACATTCTATCATTGCCACACTTTGGACATCTTCTCTCAACAACGGGACCCTCTGGACCATCAGTATTTAGCATGTTGTCATGTGTAACCACGGAAACTGTGTTAAAGTGGATTGTGTAGTTGAATTTTAGGTCACTGAAGTCTGTAACAAAATGCAATTCATTATACAAATAATCAGTAAAAAAAATTGTTACAAATAATATCTTATATCTTAGGACAACCAACACAACGTTGTCTGATCCCAAACTAGGCAGAGCCTGTACTATGGTAACCAGACAACTCATAAACATACTTATATATTTCTAAATATATAGATATTATAGATAAATTACACCCAGACACAGAACAAATGATTGTGCTCATCAAGATTTGTCCTGGGTGGGAATCGAACCTACAACCTCAGTCTTTGCAGTCAGGGTCACTAACCACTAGACTAACAGGTCAGTCTTATAATTAAAAAGTTCTTAAAATACCTAAACACCAATAATATGTATCAGAAAAACTACCATTTCCATACTTCTCATAGATTTATATGATAAATAAATAGTGATTTTAATAATCTTCATGTATTAGTGGAGCAGTGGTGGCCCAGTGATAACAGCCGTCATATACAATTTGTAGGTCCAATGTTCGACCCAAATAGACACTTTATTTTGTACTAGCTGACCCAGCAAACTTCGTACCGCCTCAGAATCAATAAAACCCATGTTAGGTGAGCTTCTACCAAGTTATGCCAACCTGGTACTTCGAAGACATAAAGCGTTTTCTAGCTATCACACACCCATGTTAGGTGAGCTCCTACCAAGTTATGACAACCTGGTACTTCGAAGACATATTAATAAGGAACTTCTTTGGATGATTTTTTACACCTTGGGTCCGAAAAACCCAAATATCTTACGGACCCCTATTTAAAAATGAAAATATAGCTTATGTTACTCGCAGATAATATAGCTTTCTAATGGTGAAAGAATTTTTAAAATCGGTCCAGTGGTTATTGAGTTTATCCATTACAAACAAACAAACAAACAAACAAAAATACAAACTTTTCCTCTTTATAATATTAGTATAGATAAATCATTTAAAGTATGAAGGGAACCATAATGAGGAAACTGGCATGTCCAAAATTCAAAGACATTTGACATGTACCAAACCGCACTGGGCCCGCATTGGATTACAGCTCACTCCCTCTCACCAAGAGGAGGCCTGTGTCCCGTGTGTGCAGGGGGTACATTTTAAGCTTATTATGCTATTTTTAAGTACAGACGCCACCAGGTCAAGCTACCAGAAACTGTCAATTTTTCCCAATGAACCTTGAACCTAATGCTCTGAAATAAAGTCGAAAATCTATCAAAGAAATCTGACAGATTGTAGTAGCTTGATGTGTTGGCGTCTGTACATAGTTTATAATTAAGATTCATAAACCTACTATCGGCACCAAAAGAGGCTTTACACGCGTAGCACCTCACTGATCCAAACTCTTGTAGCAGAGGCAGAATGGAACCGCATCGCGCGCAAAACGCCGTGCTGCTTGAAAACGGACTGGTATCTGCCATCACCTGAAAAAAGAAAGTTGTTAAGAATAAGTTTACTTAAAATAAAAATGTATTAAAGTAGACGCTACGATTGGAAACGACACTTGGTTGGCCCTTGTCTCAAAGATGATTTATTTAGGGGGAAATAATGGTAATGTTGATTAGAAACTAATACAAGTAAAATACAACTTAAATTCTGGCCTTAATCCTAATCAAATTTTCCCTACTGAGACTGGAGGAGAGACTATCACCAAGTTAGAATAATGTGACCAAATCCTGACTATTTTATACGTTGAATTCACGTGAATTGTTAAGATTATCAATAACGAGCATCTACAAAATGAAAACAGGCATGCTGAAACAGCCAAGTGCATTCTGCGAGAAGAAAAAACAAATACAATTATTTGAGAAGTTTGAATGCAGTTTATACTCACTCGAAACTTAAATATTTTAAGAAATGTGTATTCTATTCTATTTTTTATTATGGCAAAGAAATGTGTAGTATTATAAAGAAAGAGAAAAAATTAAGGTTATGTTTTGATTTTTCTTTCCACAGATTCTCTCGAGTTCGACTGTCACTCAACTGACAACTTGACAAGTCTCTTTTTTTTTTTTTTTTTTTTTTTTTAATTTATTCCTGACCATGGATACATGTCCTTCAGTCGTAATCATTAAACATACTACTCTTATTCTCAGCTAATACATCCCGAAACAATTAAATTTTTTCTACAGTATTCAGTAAATATCTAAATAATGAATTGAAATAAACTGTGTTGGAAAGTAATTCCTGAACGTGGCGGGGAACACATAAAAGAGTTTTGTTCTGCTATATCACTAATTTCACTGACAAGTAACAGTCTTTGCATGTCGAACGATTCACAGTCTAACGTGTTTTATATCCGCATTTTCTTCAGAACAATAGGTACATTTGCTTTCACTGATGAATCTTAGCTTCAATGTCTTCAGTAATTACTTTAAAATATGTATTTATGTTTTTGTTGTATTCTCTTCCGTTTCATCTTCACATTCTTCATCTTCAAAGTTTTCGTGTGATTCGTTCTCAATTAGTAGCAAATCATAGAAGATCTCGTCGTGGAATAAAGCAGCTGTTTCAATGTTAACATTTTCGTAGAAATCTGAACTGTTAACATCAATTTCTTCAACATTTTTTGGTTTTTCATCCATATCTTGAATTACATTAATAAATATAAAATTATTGAAAACTTTTTGTATCTTTCCCGCCAATCACCATTTTCCCACTCCATTGTGCTTCATCATCTGTTTTTTTTTTTTTTTTTTTTTTTTTTTTTTTTTTTTTTTTTTTTTTTAATTTATTCCTGACCATGGATACATGTCCTTCAGTCGTAATCATTAAACATACTACTCTTATTCTCAGCTAAGTACATCCCGAAACAATTAAATTTTTTCTACAGTATTCAGTAAATATCTAAATAATGAATTGAAATAAACTGTGTTGGAAAGTAATTCCTGAACGTGGCGGGGAACACATAAAAGAGTTTTGTTCTGCTATATCACTAATTTCACATTATTATACTCTTTGAATTTCACTGACAAGTAACAGTCTTTGCATGGCGAACGATTCACAGTCTAACGTGTTTTATATCCGCATTTTCTTCAGAACATTAGGTACATTTGCTTTGACTGATGAATCTTAGCTTCAATGTCTTCAGTAATTACTTTAAAATATGTATTTATGTTTTTGTTGTATTCTCTTCCGTTTCATCTTCACATTCTTCATCTTCAAAGTTTTCGTGTGATTCGTTCTCAATTAGTAGCAAATCATAGATCTCGTCGTGGAATAAAGCAGCTGTTTCAATGTTAACATTTTCGTAGAAATCTGAACTGTTAACATCAATTTCTTCAACATTATTTGGTTTTTCATCCATATCTTGAATTATATTAATAAATATAAAATTATTGAAAACTTTTTGTATCTTTCCCGCCAATCACCATTTTCCCTTGACAAGTCTCACTTCAGCAGTATGACCAACTTCAAATTGGAGATTCTGTCGGCTGTCCCACTGCGGCAAGAAAACTGACAAATCCTGCCAAACCCCTCAAAATTTTGAAATAATGCCATATTTTTTTTGAGATTAGCGCAAAAGTAGTCACTTCTTTCCAAAAAATGTACGGAGAGTTTCTATGATGCTATGTGTCGGTGAAAAACAGCTAGCTGTCAAATCCTTGGCAGAGCTGCGCCAGCGATATTTGTGGCATTTTATCCCCATACGCACTTGGAGCGCGTCTTCATAGGCCGGTCACATACGTACGGTTTTTTGATTCGGAGACCTGAATGTTTGTCTCGAATACAAAATGCTCAACTAGGCGCACATGTTTGTAAATTTCCCAATCGGAAAAAAAAGGCTGACGTTCGTTTCAGAAACCAATCGTGCGTTCGGGTCATTCAGTAAATCAGTACGTTAAAAACCCGAATGACGTCATTCCGTACGTCTCTAACTGGTAATGTAAACACAGATTTATAAATCAAGCAGAATGACAACTTCCCGTAACAGAACTCAATATTCTTACCCACGGAGCAATTCTTACCTATTTTTATAGGGCTGTCACTCAGTTTAAAAATAAAAGTTTGTAATTAATTATACTGTGAAAGAATATGATATACATACATAGATGCAAACGTTTTTTTTTTAATGGGAAATCATTAAATGACGTCTCCCGCTCTGGGTGAAAACCCACCCAAGTTCCTTCAGTTGCCCATATGCCAGGGCCACGGTAACTCTTTCGAACAAATCTCGCGACCCTGGCAGGTAGATGCATACATTGCTTACTTATTTTGGTTAGTAAAATTACCGACTTACTGAAAGACAAATGGTCATGCCGAAACTATAATGCCTCTACTGTTGGTGTTGAGCCGAGTGTCCGTGCTGCCGATGCCGCGTTTAGTTTGATCTTAGGTCCGTCTTTATTTTAATAATTCACGAACGTAAGTTAGGTAGGTATCTAAAACAAAAGGGAAAACAGAATCTTGCTAAGACGGCTTACAAACCTATTAAAACATAATCCGTAACAAGTAAGTAGTACAGGAAACGACAGAATAATAATACAGCAATTTAAGCGGTAGGTAAATCAAAAGAATAATAAGTAAATATGTTATGGGAAAAGCTTATCGACATCGTAATTATTTTGGATATTACCGATCTCACAACTAAATACTTCTCTAATAAGCATTAAAAATGTGTAGGTAAGTATCATTTACCAGACAAGATGCTTTGGTTATACAAAAAAAAAAGAAATAAAGAAAAGAAAGAAAGAAAGAAAGAAAAAGTATTTATTGGGACACGCACAGAAACAATACAAAAACAATACTTGGTTTCCTTGCTTGGTTTGGTCTCCTTGGTTTTTCTACAATTATTTATATACACAATACAACAGTTCGACATCAATAAAAACAAAACCGATATGTTCCCGTAGTATCGCTGCCACAAGCTTCTCCTAACTTTGTCGCTTACTGAGCAGTTTCAAACCGGTTTATACTTGAGTGGATATCGGTACTCTCCCCCCCGTGCCTTGTTGGTGACAAGTCGAGCATACATAGCTGTGCGTGTGTACCCTTACGTACACACGGCTACATATCAAGTTATACATTTTTAGCTGACCTCGCTTTGTGTAGGCTTTTTGTTTAATTTGAAGTCAGCGTATAGGCGTATACTGGAAATGACGTACAGCTTGATTTGTCGCCGTGTGTACGGCGTTAGTATAAAGTTTTGCTTCTGCTCGAATTTTAAATTTAATCATTCAATGAGATGTCAGTGGAAATGTATAGAAAGAAAGAAAGAATACCGTTTATTTGACAGAGTTCGTAAAGCTTAACTTGTTACCGATGCCGTGCGTATGGCGTTAGTATAAAGCTTTGTTTCTGCTCGGATTTTTTTAATTTTTAAATTGTATTTGGATTTTTTCCTAATGTGTACAATACACAACCTACAAAAAAATTAAAAGATCGAACGTATGCGCTAGTCTCACGAAATTTTGAATCGGGAATCCTGGTCAGGGAACCGTACTTAAGTGGCCACCCTTAATTTGCGGTTTTGGTTGCGTTCCAGAGTAGTTTTGGAGCATTGTATCGAGCGAGCGTCTCGTGTCAAACTATTTTCTTGACAAAGACAAACTAGACAACAAACACAGAACGTCAATCAATCAAAAGTTCACGATAACTTTAATTCTTGTTATTCCCACTAAAATTAGCAACGATCCTACTCAAATTTTATTAACATCAAGGAACTACAGCCTAAAATATAACTTAGTTCTAAACTTGCAGTGTTTCTAAGAGTACAGGTCAGTAATATACGCCAAATTCCATTAACAACAGCGAGCCGGTTTCGCAATAACAATACAACGTAATGCTAAGCAAAAAATAACAAAAACATAACAGTTTCAACTTACATGCACGTTTTCTAATACACATCAATTCAATTTTCGTTACATATTTCAGCTTTTAGTAACAAAGATTCCTTGTTACTTACGAATTAAATTGCCAAACAAAAATTGTATTTCCAGAGTTAACAATGGACGAATCTATGGAGTCCTTGGCTCCACCTGACCTCGGCTACGTTGCGTCGATACCACCAAGCCAGCCAATGGAAACTGCACCAGCACTAAGCACGATGGCGCCATCATCAGGTCCTCAAAGCGGAAGACATGAGGAATTCTCTGTGGAAAAGGTCCTGGATCGAAGAATCAAAAATGGCAAGGTTGAATTCTTGTTGAAATGGAAGGGCTATTCTCAGTGAGTGTGTTTTTATTGCTTCTTTTTTTTTTGAAAATAGAATCCTGTGTAGACATAAATTGTATCGGTCTTACTGATGCGGTGTCCTGCACCAAACATTCGTCATTTTGGATTACAACAAATAAATTCATTATTAAAAGTGATTCAGTGCAATTATTGCTATGCAGTGACTTACATTAGAGAAAGAAAACACTAAGAGTTATCCTTGTAGATAGATATATTGTTTATTTGGTGCACAAAAAAGATAACACAAAAACCAAGCATGATAAAAAAAAAACTGAATGTGATTACTAATTAGAAAAGTGAATTACAAAGTGCCAGTATACAAAGAGAAAAAAAAAAGAAGAAGGAATAATTAATACTGTGATGATGGACACTTTAGACTGTGATGCAATTTTAAACTTTAATAAAAATCCATGTGTAGTGGAATACAAAGTGTGGTATGCCTCTCAAAGTTGCACCAAATGGGAATAAATGTATCAGTTATCAAAAATGTTTGGTCTTAAAGCTAATCAACATCAAAATCAAAAGTCATTTATTCAAATTTATGCTGAGGATCAGCACTTTTCGAATGACAAAATTACATAAGACAGTCGCCCTAAACGCCCACCTTTCACCACTTCCTAGTGCTTTATCTGGGAAGAAGTGGCGCAGCAAAATTATATAAACATAATTAACTTCTCTACAAACTTCACCCTTTACATCTTGTAAATTATTTGTCACCACTGCTTAAATATGGTGAGGGAAAACATTGTGAACTGATCATGACCTAGAACCAAAAACTAATCCGCACTAGGGCTGTTTGGTAGATTACGGCCCATTCCTTCACAAAGAGAGGAGGCCAATGTGTGGCTGACAGTCCCGTTACCACGGCTCTAATAAATGTCCTGTGACATATGTCTACAGGATGCTAATTGTATCGCTTTATGATAAATGGTCCAGGTTGGACAGAAATCCTATTTGAATGAAGAACGAGTACCAGACACCTAACTCACTATGGTCAGCATGACGTACCGGAATTAAAAAGTACCAAATATATTTTAAAAAATCTGTTTATTGTATCCAATCCATGTTCAAATGTTGCGAGTGAAAGGGCATTTTCATTTTGTGAAAACATTTGGACTGATTCCAGAAATACATATTATCTAGATTGTGGTTGGATATGTTAAGGCGGTTTATGTAAAGACTGCAAGTAAAAATTAACTTTCCATACAATTGCAAAAAGTTTTATGAATATGTTTTGTAGAATAAAGAAATTGCTCAATTGTGCCAAACAACAACTAATCGTTTTGTGATTGCCCTCACTTGATTGAGCATAGTGCTATATTTAATGATTTGTCGTAATAAAGTTTATTTTGTTAATTTTATTTCAAAGGCCCTAGGGGTATAAGCATAGTGAATTTGCCCTTGAAAGATATTGGCACGATACTTAGAGGATTTTTAGGTATTAATAAGATAATACGATCCTGAATGTTTCAGAACTCTAACCCATTAGGTTTTTGAGAAAAAGAAAAAAAATTAAAAATCTGACAAAATTAGAAAAAAATAATTTTCTCAGGAACGTGTCAATCGATTAATTTGACTTTTGGATATGTTTTGGGCGCTGATAGTAGCTTCTAGGAAAAAAAAATAACACCTTTAACGGTTGAAAATTTTCGAATTCCCCATTCATTTTTCTATAGATTTACATGCTTTTAAGATTTTAAAAAAAGGTATGCCGTGTTGCAAAAAAATAAAAACCATTTTAGGCGCAAATATTTACTTCACGTATTTTAAGTCTGCATCTTTATTTGTGTTGCTCGGTTATGTCTTTTATTCTTATTTAAAGTAGTCATGTGTAAACCAATAGTTAAATCTTAAAATATCAGTGAATATCAACTAAAATATTATAAACATTGTACGCACGGCGACAAATCAAGTGGTAGCAGCAATGCTTGATGAAATAGGTAATCATACCATTAATTACGTAAAAGACCAGTTAAACATACGCGAAGCTCAAATTCAATCTCGTCACATCAATAAGAAGGTTTATAGATGTTTTATTGAGTATAAAAAAACCGCTATTGGTCCCAAAAGCATATTGAGGCATAATTGTGAGTGGGCAAATGGTCTTAGAACAATTGGATGCTACTCTCACGTTGCTGGTATTGCTTATTATTTGTCACATGAAAGATATTTGAACAGATTCCGAGGCCTGCTGAAACACTAAGCAAATTATTTGATGCAGACAATGTTTCACCTGTTTCTTTTTTTTCTGTGGCAAATCATCAAACGACGTCACCCGCTCTGGGTGGAAGGGTGTGTCAGACTTTTACTGACTAAAACCCACCCGTGTTCCTTCAATTGCCCATATGCCAGGGCCATGGTATCTCTTTCGAACAAATCTCGCGACCCTGGTATTTCGCCTGTGATTGAAGATGATAGTGATGAAGACCAATAAAATGTGATTATAAACTTTTTTTCAAATATACCTTTCAACCATTTGTTGTTTTTATTGATAATTTATCAATTAAAATCTGTTTCTTATTTTAGAAGTGTACACACTGCTACATATCAAGCTATAGATTTCCAGTTTTAGCTGACCTATTGTATAGACTTTTCGTACATTGAGAAGTCCACTTCATATTCATATTCATATATTTGAAGTATATGAATATGAATATTTATTTATTTAAACTTTATGCACAAGTAAAAAATACTGTACAAAGGCGGGCTTAATGCCTGAGGCATTTTCTACCAGTCAACCTTAGGGTGATGCAGAGATAAAACATGGCAGGTGCAACAAATGGGATAGATATATCGGAAACAAGTATAAAATACAACTATAAATACTAATACATAAATACATATTTACAAGATTATTTTTAGTATATGCGAAACCTGAATATAGTTTGATCAGAATCAGTAACTGAATCGATTCCAATAATTTTTACACCATGTTATATTTTGTACCAAAAATATTTAATTACGCTTCCAAGTCGCGGGCCTTAGTGTTTTGTTTCGATTTTAAAATTATCATGTCTTTCTCGTACTCAAACGTCCATTACACGGAGATGGTACGTACACTAGCTGTTTGTGGTGATCTGCATATGTTTTTGCGTGGACCACTAGGTAACTTATCAAGCTTATAACTTTGTGATTATTAATGATACAGTTTTGAAATTTTTTTCATAGATTCTTTACATAAAAATACTAGACCCGTGTTTCGGGTTTCGCATAAACAAAAATTAATGTTGTATACATACATACATATAAATAGAAAAAACTGTGTCAAGAGAACTAACGATCGGTAGAAGAGAAAACGAAACCAGCAAATCAGCGCTGGTATGTTTCTGCCATCTTCTGACGGATATGTTCACGAGCTTTCATTTTAAAAGATAAGCGACCGGTTGCCGTCCTGATGTTCAGAGGGAGCGCATTCCAAAGAAAAACCGCTTGGACAAAGAAAGTAGAATTAATGAAGCCAGAACGGTGAGAAGGACACCGTAGAAGACGATTATTGGTGGAACGAAGACTTTTAGAATGGGCAGAGCATAAATATTGAATTTGAGAGGTCAAATAAGAAGGAGAAGTGGGTTTGTCGAGAATAGAGAACAGCGTTGTCAGAGCCCTCAACTCTCTGCGCTGACGAATGGGTAACCACTTTAAAAGCAAACGGTGCGCGGATACGTGGTCATACTTACGAAGATTGAAAACGAATCGAATGCAATTATTGAGAAGGCGGTCAAGTTTATTGAGGAGATCTGCATTCAGGTCGTAGTAGCACACATCGCCATAGTCAATTATGGGAAATCTCAGGGACTGTACAAGCATTGCTTTTATGTATGATGGGAGTAGGTTTTTCAACCGATACAGCGACCGCAACGTTCCGGTGACATTTTGACTGACAGTCGTGACCTGCTTTCGCCAGTCAAGACAAGTGTCGACATGCAGACCAAGATTCTTGACATCGGAGCTACACGGGATGATGGAAGTGTCGAAGATTACAGGTGGCACAGTTACACCAGTCAGCTTCCTCATATTGTAAGGGCTCCCTACTATGATAGCCTGACACTTGGTAGGGTTAACTGCTACCCCTAATTGATCTGACCAGTTTTTTATGCGATCTAAATCCCGATTTAGCTCCTCAATCGCATTGGAGATATCGTCAACACTTGTCCGGCAGTAAAGCTGCAAGTCATCAGCATAAAGATGATACGCAGCTCGAAGCTCGGTGGTAATGAGGTTAATAAAAATAGAGAATAAAAGAGGAGATAATATACCGCCTTGAGGGACGCCAGCAGCAAGATCACACCAAATCGACGAAGAGTCTTCAGCAGAAACAGACTGCTGACGTCCCTGAAGATAGAGGAAAACCATTCCAGTACCTCTGGAGAGACCATAAGATAGGAAAGGATGGATAAAAGGACTTCGTGACTGACGGTATTAAAAGCATTGGAGAAGTCAATCAACACTAAGACTGTTACTTTAGTATCTTCCATTCCCCCGCCTTATATCGTCAGTCACTTTAAGGAGAGCTGAAACGGTACTGTGCCCAGGCCTGAAACCGGATTGAAATGGACTGATGAGGGAATTGTGATGAATAAAGTGGGAAAATTGTTTGTGAACGCTGGCCTCGAGCACTTTTGAAAGAAAGGGAAGGATGGAAATTGGGCGAAAGTGACTTGGAAGACAGGGATTGGATACCTTAGGCAAAGGCTGAACAAGAGCCTTACGCCGAAGGGAAGGGAAAACACCGGTGTAAAGGGAAAAGTTTATGATGTGGGATATCGCAGGCAGGAGTTGATCAAGAGCCGTCACGATCATGTGGCGGCTAATACCATCGCAGCCTACGGCTTTTGATTTAATGGATGTGATAATCTTTTTGATCTCTCCTGGGTCGACTGGGGTGAAGACAAAGGGGTTGATTTTGGGACGCGTCAGACTAGCAAGGTAGCCGCGAATTTGACCTTTGGTTAGACTATCTAAAGTTGGTACGGTGGAGAAATGTCAATTTAGATCGTCTAAACCAATTGTGCTCGGAAGGTCTGACTGTCGACACTTGCCGATGCCTAAAGTTTTAAGGAACTTGCATATATCGGCAGGAGAAGAAGAAGTGATATTACTTAGGATATGGCGGTGTTTAGCGTTGCGTATCATCTGATTACACCGATTCCTAGCAGCCTTAAAGAAGGTCCAGTTATCTTCTGACCGATCCTTTTTATATTTCCGAAACGCGCGGTCCCTCCGTCGCATGACCATCTGAACTCCCCTGTTCATCCAAGGGGCTGGTGGTGGAATATTATTACAAAGCGACAAATCAAGCTAAGCATTTCCACTTATACTGGAAATGCTTAGGTTGATTTGTCGCTTTGTGTACAGACGCCAACACATCAAGCTACTACAATCTGTCAGATTTCTTTGATAGATTTTCGACTTTATTTCTAGAGCATTAGGTTCAAGGTTCATTGGGAAAAATTGACAGTTTCGGGTAGCTTGACCTGGTGGCGTCTGTACAATGTTTATAATATTTTAGTTGATATTCACAGATACTTTAAGATTTAACTATTGGTTTAAACATGTCTACTTTAAATAAGAATTAAAGACATAAACGAGCGACACAAATAAAGATGCAGGCTTAAAATATGTGAAGTAAATATTTGCACTAAAAATGGTTTTTATTTTTTTGCAATATGGCGTACCTTTTTTAAAATCTTAAAAGCATGTAAATCTATAGATAAATGAACGGGAAATTCGAAAAAAATTGTTTCATAATTGTGCCAGAATCGTATCATAGTTAAAAATTGAAATTAAAATAAAAGTGCAATATTTTTCAAGGTTCTTATCAACCGTTAAAAGTGTTATTTTTTTCCTAGAAGCTACTATCAGCCCCCAAAACATATCCAAAATTCAAAGCAATCGATTCTCGCGTTCCTGAGAAAATTATTTTTTTCTGATTTTGTCAGATTTTTATTTTTTTTATTTTTCTGAAAAACCAAATGGTTTAGAGATCAGAAACTTTCAGGATCGTATTATCTTATTAAGACCTAAAAATCCTGTAAGTCTCATGCCGATATCTTTCAAGGGCAAATTCACTATACTTATACCCCTAGGGCCTTTAAAACTGATAAAATTTATTCGTTTCTTTTTTCCTAAAATTTTGTAGAAAGGTTCACCGTTTTTTAGGCAAGTCACAAATTAACTTTTTATATCGTGCACATTTGTAAATAAGAGTTGGCACCCCTAGGGCCTTTAAAACTGATAAAATTTATTCGTTTCTTTTTTCCTAAAATTTTGTAGAAAGGTTCACCGTTTATCAGGCAAGTCACAAATTAACTTTTTATATCGTGCACATTTGTAAATAAGAGTTGGCAACAATGCCCTTGTCCCAGCTGTGGGAACATGATAGACTGATTATGAGCTATTATTATCTAATTCCAGTGATGACAATACATGGGAGCCAGAGGACAATCTCGATTGTCCAGAACTTATATCTGCATATGAGGAAGCTCGTATGAAGCGGGAGAAGGAGGCGTCAGTTGCTGCAGCTGCCGCGGCTGCTGCCGCTGCTGCCGCGGCGGCTGCTGCTGCTGCTGCTGCAACTCCTGATCCTATAGAGGAGACTTTGGCTAGCCGTAAGCGGAGCAGGAGAGGAGAAAAGAAGAAAAAGAATGAAGTAAGTTTTGTTGCAATACAATCTGTAAATTCATATGACTTATAAAACATAAAACCACTGGTCCGTTAGCTCCTGCCAGGGTCGCGGAATTGTTCGAAAGAGTTACCGTCTCCCTAGCATAGGCAAATGAAGGAACACGGGTGGGTTAGGTAATAGGTAGAACGGGCTGGTGTCCGCAACTCCACGTCTGAGCGCGTATTTTGGGTACGGTTGGGCAATCGGTTATTCGATTCACCCCAGGTCCTCAAGAAAGGCCAGCAACGCCTTGATGTTGCTGACTATCTCACGTAGGGTACCTGGGTTGCCGAAGTACTTGGCCCTGTATGTGGCGATCGCCGGGCAGTTTAGAAGCACGTGCGCTACTGTCTCGTCGTCCTCAATGTAGGCCCTGCACAGCGGACTGTGTTACTCCTATGACAAACAGATGTTTATTAAACGACCCATGGCCAGTTATTGCTGCTGTAACCATACGCAGCTGTCGTTTGTCTAACCGGAGGACCTGTTTTATGAGGCGGGCATCGATGGTAGGAAGTGCTTCCTTGGCCTGCCTGCACTCGCTTTGGCCCACCCATAGTTTAAAGTGTAGGTAATAATAGGTAATAGGTAGAACGGGCTGGTTTCCGCAACTCCACGTCTGAGCGCGTATTTTGCGTACGGGTGGGAAATCGGTTATTCGATCCACCCCAGCTCCTCGAGAAAGGCCAGCAACGCCTTGATGTTGCTGACTATCTCATGTAGGGTACCTGGGTTACCGAAGTACTTGGCCCTGTATGTGGCGATCGCCGGGCAGTTTAGAAGCACGTGCGCTGCTGTCTCGTCGTCCTCAATGCAGGGCCTGCACAGCGGACTGTCTGTAGCTCCTATGACAAATAGATGTTTATTAAACGACCCATGGCCAGTTATTGCTGCTGTAACCATACGCAGCTGTCGTTTATCTAGCCGAGGGACCTGTTTTGTGAGGTGGGCATCGATGGTAGGTAAAGCCTCCTTGCCTGCCTGCACTTGCTTTGGTCCACCCATTGCTTAAAGTGTAGATCCATGGTACGTTTTCTTACCAGAGAGCGTCGGAACCCAAAGGGGAGTGGCGCGATGAGTTCTGGTCCCACCGGTGTCATGCTCGACCCCCTTTTGGCAAGTTCATCGGCGGCATCGTTACCTAGCGAACCGCTGTGTGCTTTTATCCATTGAATGGTTATATTATTGAGGCTACCCACCTGGTTGAGGCGCTGGTAGCACTCGTATATTAGCCCAGAGTCAATCGAGTGACTTTCCAGTGCTTGCAGAACAGCCATACTGTCTGAGAGTATGCGGATCGAGTGGTCTATAACTACCCTGACCTTATGGCTGAGGCGGCAAGAGTGATCCCAATGCATTCAGCCTGGAACACTGTGTTGTGGACTCCCAATGGTGTGGCTATATGTATGTTGAAGTCCTGCGAGAAGACTCCAGCACCTGTGTCACTGTCTGTTTTTGATCCGTCCGTGAAGATACGCAGCTCAGTGGGGCGGAAACCCTCACACCGGCGATCTTTGTGAAGCTGGATTCTGTATTTTGTATCAAAAATGTATTGTTTGGGTACCCGGTCAATTATAGCTTTGGTAATGGGGAACTCGTTGTTGAGTTCCTTAAGCAGCGCAAACGGGTGGGTTTTAATCAGTAAAAGTCTGACATGCCCTTCCGCTCTGCCCAGAGCGGGAGAAGTCATTTGATGATTATCCACGCACAAAAAAAAGTGGTCCATTAGCTCTGGATCAAAAAAGTTCAAAGTCATCAGAAGAACCCTATGCCAGCAATATATAACAGTAATCATGTGTGAACTCTTATGACTTTTGTAAACCAGAGCCAAAGCCACTGTAATTTAGACCTATGGGCATATTGCCAATAGGTCTAAATTAGATACAATGCTTGAGAGGCTCTCCTAAAATGTAACAAATATTCAGGTAATGTTAGGTCCTAGAGTTTAAGTATATTAGCCATTGGAACTGAACTGAAAAGAATAGACTGGGCAGATTAAATATCGTTTAAATATTATTTTTTTCTTGTTTCTTATTCTTCAGGTCTTACAAGAGATTGAAAAACCACGTGGCTTAGCGCGAGGCTTGTCACCAGAGAAGATTCTGGCTGGTCAACTCTTCCATGGATCTTTGTTCTTTTTGGTCAAATGGTAAGTTCTAAAAACTAGCAACCAGCTCTCTTCCTATGCATGATTTTTGACTTACAAAACATAGAGATTTCTTTATTTTGTGAGTTTAATATCTTATACCTTTAAACGAGCAATTCTTGTATATATATATATGTCGGAGTTTGTTATTAATTTAAAATTGTGGGTAGTCCGCATAATTAGTTATGATTTTTTCTTATTATCATTAATTTAGGTGATGATTCTATCAGATATTGTCTTATAAATCAAAACATAATTTATTGAGTACTTGGTGTACTCACTTACTCATTTTTGAAACTTATTTCGATAATTGTAACCGGTAGGTTTGTTCAAAACAATGAATGACATGTTACTTTAAATGTTAAAATGATTTACGTAGTGAATTCACTATTTGTTTATTTACGACAATTATTCTAATATTATTTGATTATTTTATAATGTGAGTCTTATTTAGTTTAGCATACTTTAGTGTTTTGTATCAAGTAAACACGTGGCGTACTTCCGCGCGTCATCGGACAGAGATGTCATAGATATTATGGCGGGACATTGTCCTATAAAAGAGCTTGCATTCAGTGAGCAAGTCAGTCTATCTTCGGATTAGACTCAATACAGAGCTTCTGCTCCCGACACTGTCGGTTTACCTGGTACAGCGCTGCTGTATATTCACATAGCTGTATTGACTAGCTGATAGCGAAAGATACACTTTGTGTTTGGGTGGCTTAGGCCTCTATACGAACAGTAACCTTAAGGGTTTGTTCGTTGTACTGTATTGTTATTACCTACTTTATCTTGTAACCGTTTTATTCAAGTTCTTCTAACTTAACAGACAGCTGTGCTGCTGGGGAGTTTGTTCCGCCACTTCTTCTTCCCAGCTATAGCACTAGGAAGTGTCGAAGGGCGGGCGTTTTGGGGGACTGTCTTTTGTAACTTTGACGTTCAAAAGTGCTGACTCTCAGCCTAGTTTGAATAAATGACTTTTGATTGTGTTTCTTTTTTATAATTTAATTAATATTGTAATACAACTTGGTAGTTGTTCATAATATTGTTTGTAGTTGTTAATAATATTGTTTATCCCAATAAAACGGGAACGCCAAATCCTGACGATAAATACCTCTCGGCACTCCTCCTCCCCTCTTGATGATCCGACTTCAGAAGCGGGATTAGGTTTAGCCCAGGAATGTTAGAACTTCAGAACCATAATATGGCTCAGTTAATTGAAGCGATAAATTCGCACTTTTCTCCACCTGTTGAAACTCGTTTGCCCAATTTTGATCCAGACCTACCCGGTTCCAATGCTCAGTCTTTCGGAAAAATCTCTTCAAGGTGGCAATCTTATTATTGCCCTCACTAAACCCTTAAAGGGCAGTGCTAACGCATGGCTCTCCCAAGTGTCCTATCCAGGCATGACCTGGACTGACTTTAAGAGTCTCTTCCTTTCTCGTTATGACGTTTCGGAAACTGTTGCCGTTACTCTCATTAACCTTCATAATAGTCAGCCAAAAGAAGAAGAATCTTTAGCTGCATATGCCAGTCGATAGGTTACTTCAGTGACATCTAAATAAAATAGCCTGAGTGTCGAACACCTTGCTGTTTCTACTATATATGCCCATGTCTCCAAATTTGATTCCCGTACTCATCGACTAGCATGTCATAGCATATTGCTGAGCAACGACCTGTTCTTGCACAGATGCGACGCGCAGGTTAATTACATTATTGCTAAACTGATAATTTTTGACTACGTTGCATTTTATGTACCTTTTTTAATTTGTATTTTGTAACGTGCATTTTGTTTGTGCAGAATAAACAATTTTTCTTTCTTTCTTTACCGAAGTACATACTAGATACAAACTTCAACAAGAACTGAGTGTCTTGTCCCATATTAAGAGAGTCTCGGATCTCCTCTGACCAGTATGATTCTTTTTAACCTAAGAGGTTTAAACTAGATAAAATAGTTTGTCACTTTTGTGGTAAATTACGGCATAAGTCTATGGGTTATTATTAGCCTCTTTTCATTTTGTTATGACTCTGCCAATGTTCTTATTACTGTAATATTTGCTGAAAGGTTTACTTGTAAACGTATTTCTTGTGAACATATGTTCCGAAAGATTTCTGAGTAACGTAGAAATTAATGATGGGGTTTTCTGCAAGCTTATGATTTTGATATTATGTATCAACAAAGCAGATCAGCATGTCGATTCTGTAAAAATCTCACCGTGAAAAGGTGCGTGGAGTGAGCTGTCAGTGTCATCCCAGTGCTGCTAGGGATTGACCAAACATAACATTTACAATCATAATCGAGATTTTGATAATATTTTTTATGCTTATTCTAATGATCATTTTATGCGTATTTCAAAGCTAGTAAACTATCTTGACATTACTACTGTTTTGGGAAGTTTTTCAAATGAAATAGCAAAACCGAAATTCAGACATTGTTGTTTTTTTCTATTTTTTCCTCGACTAGCCCTTTATGCCTGACGCACAAGTGCGACACGCACGAACAATTAATGAATATAGTAAGACATATGTACATATGGTATAGGGTATGATAGCTACAACAGAAAATGCGAATCGACATTGTCAGTTATTATGAACCCACTGTAAACTGATTAAAATTAAACACGTAAATGCAATCACATGGCCTAATCACGATGTGTCTTGGAGAAGCGATTGTAGATCGACTCGAGTAAAGATTGTGCAACGTTCTTACTAACCCAAATCTATTAAAAAAAGATGAAAGAACCTGGCCGTGCCTGACTGACGGAGCACAGAATTCAATCTCACACATACTATGTGGGAACCCACATATAGGCGCTCTCATATTCACATTGACATTTGTTTACTAGGTAGGTATTTATTTAACTTATAACGTGCCACATAAGCGCACTAAGAACATTAGGAAAATGCAAAACAAGCGTCCAAAAATGTGCCGAGTAACATTTTATTGTAGATAAAAATATACCTACTTACTTACTTATGTCGTTATTATCAATAAAAAGAATATTCATCAAATGGTCACAATCTTGAAAATATTATGTTAAAATTCAACAGTTCAAAACGGTCACCCGCGTGCTCGCGAGGTGAAGTGATGTTACCATGACAACGGCATTGCGAGGATCGCGTGATCACGCCGCGCATGCGCGCTAGAAGCTGTCATCAATAGGAATCAACTTTTTTTTTTTTGTTCGCCTTGTGCAGACACCATTTCGTATTCGGTTTAGAGAATAATTAGTAGGTACGCAGGGATTTATTTCAGTGCTTGTAGATATGTACCTACCTAAATACAACAGTTTTCATACAAGCATAATGTCAGTTTAGTACCTACACTTTGATGTCAACAATTAATCCGCTTTTTTTAAACTATGTACCTACTTACTGCTCATTTAACCTTTATCGCGTGGTGACACCAGCACGCTAAGAATATGCAATACCATGACGTACCGTACAGCTACCTACGACAAAGAATCTTCTCGTAGTCTGAGCATTGATTGGTAAGGTAACGATGATGAGAGATAAAATATGATGTGCATGTGCACTTAAACACTCATCATCATCAGCCATCATTCTCATCAAACTCATTGTCTATAATAATAGAATATTCATCAAATCGTCATCTTGATACCTACTAGGTATATCAAAATTCAACGCTTCAAATGACTATCGCGTAGCGCGTCTCTGCGTGTGTTCACTTCACCGAGAATACATGCGATGATGCGACGAGAATCGCGTGGAGTGCTCACGTCGCGCAAGCGCACTATGCCACTAGTTCATCAATGTCATACATATTTTTTTTTGATGACCATGTGCCTGAACATATTTAGAGTTCAGACAAAATGATTAGATACCTACTCATTTATTTCAATGTTTGAAGCTAACCTATTTGGTTGCAAACAATAAAAAAGAATATTAATCGAATCGGCATCATCTTGATAATAATGTCAAAATTCAATAAGTAGTTCAAAACGGTCACCCGCGTGCTCGTGAGGTGAAGTGATGTTACCATGACAACGGAATTGCGAGCATCGCGTGATCAAGCCGCGCATGCGCGCTAGACGTTGTCATCAATAGGTATCAACATTTTTTTTATCACCTTGTGCAGAAGCCATTACGTAATCGAATTGAGAATAATTAGTGCGCAAGTATTCGAAACATTCAAATAAATGCATGTACACCTACTTTATAATCGTATTATTAACTAGCTTCTGCCCGCGTCAAATTTTTGCTCCCCTGACCCTTCCCGTCGCATCAATTTAACTGCTAGTTTTCGTTGCTGCTCGCTTCTTTTGAGTTATAGTGAGTCAACCTTAAAAGATAGACATATGCCCTCGCGGACTTTTTTTTAGAACTTTTAAAAAGGAACAATTCCGTCGCACATGATTTTTTGCGTTACTTTAACCGTTTACGCAGCGTACCTACGCAATGGAAACTCTCACAACGAATAAATTTTCCCCGTTTTTGCAACATTTTTAATTACTGCTCCGCTCCTTTTAGTTGTAGCGTGATGTTATATAACCTATAGCCTCCCTCGATAAATAGGCTACCCAACACAAAAATAATTTTTCAATTCGGACCAGATGTTCCTGAGATTAGCGCGTTCAATCAAACAAATTCTTCAGCTTTATAATATTACTAGCTTTTGCCCGCGGCTTCGCCCGCGTAGATGTCGGAAATTATCGCAAGAGGACGTACTACCGCGGTAAGAATGTATTAATCCATGTTATACATACATAAAATTACGCCTTTTTCCCATGGGGGTAGGCAGAAACTACGGAACGCCACCTGCAACGATCCTTAAATATCTTGTGTGTTTGATGTAAAATAAAACTAATAGTATTCAGAGTAAGAAGACTCCGACATAGGGCTGGATTAAATTGAATATAAGTCTTCCTGGTTTTTCTTAACGCTCCTATTCTACCTATACAGACACTCAATTATATACCAGACACCAAATTAAACATAGTTATAAGAATAGTATTTTTGCCAGTGGCTTCGCCCGTATTGCTTTCGGAAAATATCAGTCGGAAACCTACTACCGGGATAAAGTATCCTATGTATATGGTAAGTATCCAGGATAACCAAAAATCCAAATCCATCCAAAAATCTAAACATCTAAGCAATATTTCGCGGTCTCTTACTTGGAATTAGGTTTAGTTTGAGTACTTCGAACACACATGATATTCGCATTTACTATGAAGCCAAAGTAATATGAATTACAACTACCCGACCGCGACCGCTACCAACCGGGACGGCCGCACGCGGGAAGGCCCGCTAGCCGCTCTGCGGCGATTTTATTATAATCTCTGATATCTTCTAAAATATTAATTTTAATGATATGCTGTAAAGGGCAATTTTGATCTACATGAAATGCACAATTTATTTAAGGTACTTAATTGCATAAGGATTAATGCTGTATTGCTTAAAATCGCATTCATAAATAAGCCATTATTTCTCGTAAAAAGTAAAGGATAAAAATGGTTATTATGGGTTATCCCTAAGAGTTAGACATATACCATCGCGGACTTTTTTGTAGAACTTTTTAAGGTGTACAATACTGTAGTACATTATTTTGAGCTATTTCGTAGGGTTCAGCCAGCGTTCACAATGTAAGCGCAAAAAAATGTGTTTATTTATGACATCACATTAGAAACCTCTAAAATTATCAGCGTTTCTTTACTATATTATGCATGTTATATACATATAAACCTTCCTCTTGAATCACTCTATCTATTAAAAAAACCTGCATCAAAATCCGTTGCGTAGTTTTGAAGATATAAGCATACATAGGGACAGACAGACAGCGAAGTGACTTTATTTTATAATATGTAAAGATAAGTATATAAGTATAGATAAAAGAATATTCATCAAATCATCATCATCTTGATACCTACCTACTAGGTATGTCAAAAATCAACATTCCAAATGAAACTCGCGTAGCGCGCCCGCGTGAGTTCACTCCACCTTGACAAAACGTGACGAGAATCGCGTGAAGTGTTTACGTCGAGCAAGCATTCGGTGTGGTTGCTATGGCAACAACACCGTGTGAGTAACGGTTTCGGGTGAAGTGAGGTGACCCAAGACAGTTTTTTTTTTAATTTCAGCCTTTCAAGTCATTGCTAAAGGCAATGACGTATTCGCAGTTAGCCAATGAAGTATATGTTAATGTCAATTCCAACCATTGTTGAACATTTCAAAATTATAAATTATGTTTTCAACAAATGAATATTAGGTACCTACTTACTTGAGAGGTGTGAGATCGAGCAATCGGTGAATCGAGCAGCTTGTAGCTAAATAAAAACAGCCGCACAGTCCGACCGATCCGGCTAAGCTACGCTTGCCTCGATCGGTCCGTCTATGGGGACCATCTTTACATACCAAGATCACGAAGGTCGAAACTCTGACAACCAGTTTTACCGAGGGGGTAACATATTACCAAATAACTGGGTTGTCGGAGTCGGATTGGCAGTCATTGCATGTGAAGTACCCGTGCATTCAGCTGCAACCGGTTAAGACTGGAAGCCGACCCCAACACAGTTGGACAAGGGCAGGCAGATGATGAGGTGAGATCGAGCAACTTCATTAAATTGTGCAAAGCAAGTATTCAGTGACTGGTGATGTGTTCGTTAACATTATTTACATAATATATGTAAATAGCATACCTAAAGGTTTTTTTTTAAACAGCTATCATCTAGATTCTGGATAAACAATAGTTCAAGATACAAACCTTATAACAACAATACACAAAATATTTAGGAACATCAATAATCTAGTTATGGGTGCTGTTGAGACACAAATTGCTTATCTCCCTTGCTAACAAGATTTCAACATTATTCATGTATTGATTTTCGTTTATTTTTGTACTATAAGGTACACCTCTGCCCAACCCTTCGAGGAAACAAGGCGTGATGTTATGGTTTTTTTTTTCATAATATGTGTAAATAAACATTGTATGTAAGTACAATTATTATTTTAAGCCGATAGAACTATGTATGGTTTGGTTGCTATAGCCTAATTAAATCTGTATAATGTATACCGTTTTACACAATGCGTCTAAGTTTCTCATTCAAATTGCAGATGTGCTGCAAGAAATTTCTTATGTTTCAAGCAGATCCTTTGTGCTTTCCTATCTTTGTGTGTTTCATTTTATTGTGTGTGTTCTTAAATAAATAAGATTTGTAACACATCAAACAAATTTGCTAATACATTTTTCTACTGAGCTTGCTGTTTCCCGAGCTTTAACTTCTTGATGCTACGAACGGAGGGTCGTTGGATGTGTGAGGACTGCACGTCGCCATCGCGACTAGCTGAAAATAATGGTAAGCGTTTATTACTAAGCATTTTTTAAACTCATTCCTACACATACAAATCTTTTTTTTTTTGTGTATTTCAATTACATTTTATGTGGTTCAATGTCACGAGCATGTAATTGAAATTATCAACAAAATCCTGCAGCCAATTTAATACTTTCAAAAACTGTAGCAGTATGACTTATTTATAATACATTTAACAATCAGTGTCCAATTCCAGCCCAAATAAATCAAAGCGGTCAATATTATTCCTACATTTTGAGTACAATGAGTTGCAACATTTCTTAACTCCATGTATCCTTGTCCCAATTTTTTGGCTCTATTATGTTTATCAAATATGGTCTGAAATTATGAACACTAACCTCAGACTGCCAAGATCAACAGACAGCCCGGACTGATGTAATCAAGTAGATGCGGTGTTCTTTTACTGTCTTCAGTTCCTTTATCCTCAGCAACTGCATGGTCGAATAGGCTCATCTACCGAGATGTAAAGAATTCAGATTTTTATAATTGCATTTTTTTATCCATACCTTCTCCCACAGCTGGGCAAAGGTCTCCCCGATACTTTTCCAGTTTTTCTTATGTTATGCCATCTTTGGACAGTATGTATGATCTTGATGTTACTATAGCTTCTTGCTAAAACTGTTGTTATGGTGAACCTGATGTTCAGAGGGTAGTACCAATAGTTAAAAAAATATAGTATTTTTGTCCAGAGTAGGCCAACTTCATTCCCACCAGTATGTTGAGCTGGAACAAATGACAGTTGAATTAAACTTGCTATAAACAGGTAAGATAATTGAAAAACAAATGAGTCTAAGTTGGAATTTCAGAAAATATATCAGAATTATTGAAATCATGATGATGACATTAATTACAGGTTTCAATAAGTACCTAAATAAAATCAAATATTGCTGGATTTTTTCTAATTATTATGACAGTTTAATGCTAGTAAATGACAACATATTATCATGTATATTTTATGTGAACAGTAAATTGCAGACATAATAATAAACATATTACTAATATCACAAATACTTAGGTAATACAGGCTGAAACTTCACATCAAAGCGTATATTTTGCATGTGGATCACAAAAACTTACATATCTGAATATGTAAATCAAAAGTGGCCGCAACCTATTTCTTTTTTCTGTCAACTCAGGCCCAATTTTCTAATTCAAAGGCACGGCATTCAGGTATCTAAAACACAAGTTTGTATTTTAATATTCACATTAATATTTTAAGCTTCAAGATAGTTAATTGAAATATCAGTCATACCAGGCAGGCAGGCATATAAGTATGGTTTTTGTTTCATTTTCCATCAATACGATCACATTTCTGAGAGTCATCTGAAAAAAACAATGTATACATTAGTACCTACTATTTAAACTTTATTGACAGGCTTGTATAAATAAATAGCGAAGTTGGTCGGCCTGCTCAGGTAAACACAAAGTTGGCAAGGAAAACTTGAGTGTCTTGTATTGAAATTTACTAGTTTCACACCATTCGTTAATGATAACGTACAAACCTTCGTAAACTTTTCGTGATTATTCCTGTGGTAACTTCGTCGGCCTAAAACCACGAGGGGTAAGATCACTTTGAGCCAATGCTAATCATTGATATATCTTTTACAAAGTGTTTCTGCCACACACATAGTTTGTGCTACCCTTGTTGATCTTGTTGTATATATTGCACTACCGACTGTAAATGACTACTGTAAATGAATACACTATAAATACACCGAGAACTTTATTCGGTCAGCATGAGCAAACAAACTCGAAACTACTAAACAAAACTAGATTATGGAAAAACCCCTGTTTATTATTTTACTCTTTGGGAAAGACTATCTATGAAAGACAAGTAAAATACCGCCAAAATTTGACACTTGACAGTAACATTCTAAATTATCTATGGTTTCACTAAACAGAGAGACCACAGGGTTTAATTTTTTGTGATACTATTTCCAGACAACGTAGCGTACATATTTTTTTTTTTTAAGTTTTACTAAAAGGACATTAAATACAGACTGACGAATATTTTTTGATCAAACTCAATAATATCTAACTCCAAGATAACACATTTTTTTTTGTTGAGGAATATGCCATAGACATCGATTTCCAAAATAGATGATCAAGAGTTTAGTAAGTTTTTTAATGATGATTTGAAATACATTAACATGTGTAAAATCTTTACTAACAAAGCGAACTAAATTCAAACTAAACTAATAAAATAAAATTAAATTTATAAGTTTTTGTGATCCACATGCAAAATATACGCTTTGATGTGAAGTTGCAGACATCAGCTTGTATTATTTAAATATTTGTGATATTAGTAATATGTTTATTATTACGTCTGCAATTTACTGTTCACATAAAATATAAATGACAATGTTGTCATTTACTAGCATTAAACTGTCATAATAATTATAATAAATCTAGCAATATTTGCTTTTATTTATTTAAGGAAACCTTATATTAACTAATATCTTCATCGTGATTTCAATAATTCTGATATATTTTCTGAAATTCCAACTTAGACTCATTTGTTTTTCAATTATCTTACCTTTTTATAGCAAGTTTAATTCAACTGTCATTTGTTCCAGCTCAACATACCTAATGGTGGGAATGAAGTTGGCCTACTCTGGAGAAAAATACTATATTTTTTTAACTATTGTAAACATAATAGAGCCAAAAAATTGGGACAAGGATAAGCATGGAGTTAAGAAATGTTGCATCTCATTGTACTCAAAATGGATGTAGGAATAATGTTTACCGATTTGATTTATTTGGACTGGAATTAGACACTGATTGTTAAATGTATTATAAATAAGTCATACTGCTACAGTTTTGAAAGTATTAAATTGGCTGCAGGATTCTGATGATAATTTCAATTACATGTTCATGACACTGAACCATATAAAATGTAAATGAAATAGACAAAAAAAATATGGATGAGTTTAGGAATGAGTTAAAACAAATGCTTAGTAATAAACGCTTACCATTATTTTTAGCTAGTCACGATGGCGGCGTGCAGTCCACACACATCCAACGACCCTCCGTTCGTAGCATCAAGAAGTTGAAGCTCGGGAAACAGCAAGCTCAGTAGAAAAAATGTATTAGCAAATTTGTTTGATGTGTTACAAATCTTATTTATTTATGAACAAACTTAACACTTAATAAAATAAAATATACAAAGATAGGAAAGCACAAAGGATCTGCTTAAAACATAAGAAATTTCTTGCAGCACATCTGCAATTGGGATGAGAAACATAGACGCTTTGTGTAAAACGCTATACATTAAACAGATTTAATTAGGCTATAGCAACCAAAACATACATAGTTCTATCGGCTTAAAATAATAATTGTATTTACATACAATGTTTATTTACACATTTATGAAATAAAATAAAAAAAACAAACATATCATCACGCCTTGTTTCCTCGAAGGGTTGGGCAGAGGTGTACCTTATAGTACAAAAATAAACGAAAATCAATACATGAATAATGTTGAAATCTTGTTAGCAAGGGAGATGAGCAATTTGTGTCTCAACAGCACCCATAACTAGATTATTGATGTTCCTAAATATTTTGTGTATTGTTGTTATAAGGTTTGTATCATGAACTATTGTTTATCCAGAATCTAGATGATAGCTGTTTAAAAAAACCTTTAGGTACTTATGCTATTTACATATATTATGTAAATAATGTTAACGAACACATCACCAATCACTGAATACTTGCTTTGCACAATTTAATGAAGTTGCTCGATCTCACCTCATCTGCCTGCCTTTGTCCAACTGTGTTGGGGTCGGCTTCCAGTCTTAACTGGTTGCAGCTGAATGCACGGGTATTTCACATGCAATGACTGCCAATCCGACTCCGACAACCCAGTTATTTGGTAATATGTTACCCCCCTTGGTAAGACTGGTTGTCAGAGTTTCGACCTTCGTGATCTTGGTATGTAAAGATGGTCCCCATAAACGGACCGACCGAGGCAAGCGTAGCTTAGCCGGATCGATCGGACTGTGCGGCTGTTTTTATTTACCTATAAGCCTCTCTCGATTCAGCGAATGCTCGATCTCACACCTCTCAAGTAAGTAGGTACCTAATATTCATATTTTGTTGAAAACATAATTTATAATTTTGAAATGTTCAACAATGGTTGGAATTGACATTAAGCAAAAATATACTTCATTGGCTAACTGCGAATACATCATTGCCTTTAGCAATGACTTGAAAGGCTGAAATTAAAAAAAAACTGTCTTGACAATGACAGCGTCGGTCACCTCACTTCACCCGAAACCGTTACTCACACGGTGTTGTTGCCATAGCAACCACACCGTATGAGTACTGCTTGCTCGACGTGAACACTTCACGCGATTCTCGTCACATTTAGTCAAGGTGGAGTGAACTCACGCGGGCGCGCTACGCGAGTTTCATTTGAAATGTTGATTTTTGACATACCTAGTAGGTAGGTAGGTATCAAGATGATCATGATTTGATGAATATTCTTTTATTAATAATACGATTATTAAGTAGGTATACATGCATTTATATGAATGTTTCGAATACTTGCGCACTAATTATTCTCAATCCGATTACGAAATGGCTTCTGCACAAGGTGATAAAAAAAAGTTGATACTTATCGATGACAGCGTCTAGCGCGCATGCGCGGCTTGATCACGCGATGCTCGCAATTTCGTTGTCATCGTAACATCACCTCACGAGCACGCGTGTGACCGTTTTGAACTATTGAATTTTGACATTATTATCAAGATGATGACGATTCGATTAATATTCTTTTTTATTGTTTGCAACCAAATAGGTTACCTTCAAACATTGAAATAAATGAGTATCTAATCATTTTTTCTGAACTCTAAATATGTTCAGGCACATGGTCATCAAAACAAAAATAAAAGAAAAAAAAATGTATGACTGATGAACTAGTAGCCTAGTGCGCTTGCGCGGCGTGAGCACTCCACGCGATTCTCGTCGCATCATCGCATGTATTCTCGGTGAAGTGAACACGCGCAGAGACGCGCTACGCGATAGTCATTTGAAGCGTTGAATTTTGATATACCTAATAGGTATCAAGATGATGATTTGATGAATATTCTTTTATTATAGACAATGAGTTTGATGAGAATGATGGCTGATGATGATGAGTGTTTAAGTACACATGCACATCATATTTTATCTCTCATCAATCATCATCGTTACCTTACCAATCAATGCTCAGACTACGAGAAGATTCTGTGTAGTAGGTCGCTGTACGGTACTTCTTGTTATTGCATATTCTTAGCGTGAAGGTGTCACCACGCGATAAAGGTTAAATGAGCAGTAAGTAGGTACATAGGTTAAAAAAAAGCGGATTAATTGTCGACACCAAAGTGTAGAACTAAACTGACATTGTACTTGTATGAAAACTGTTGTATTTAGATAGGTACATATCTACAAGAATTGAAATAAATCCCTGCGTACTAATTATTCTTGAAACCGAATACGAAATGGTGTCTCCACAAGGCGAACAAAAAAAAAAGTTGATACCTATTGATGACAGCGTCTAGCGCGCATGCGCGGCTTGATCACGCGATCCTCGTAATGCCGTTGTCATGGTAACATCACTTCACCTCGCGAGCACGCGGGTGACCGTTTTCTTTTTTAATTGTTGACTTTCAACATAATATTTTCAAGATGGTGACCATTTGATGAATATTCTTTTTATTGATAATAACGACATAAGTGAGTAAGTAAGTAGGTATATTTTTATCTACAACTAGCAAACCCGGCGAACTCCGCTTCGCCACCAGATGGCTTCGTTTTATGTAACATTTCGTTTGGTGATTAAAAGAAGATTTTTTTTTTTTTATATTTGCAAAGGACAAATTTTATTTCATTTTACAACAGTAATGAATTCACACGCATAGTAATTCATTGCGCTTAGATTTTTATTCGTTGATACGCCTGAAAATGCAAAATTAAATGAATTGTTAATAGAAACCAATAATAGCAATAATTAGTGTGTGAATATTGTACCTGTAATTGGATCGACCATCTAAAACGTGATGTCGTATCCGTCTTGCCCTTGCCAATAAATGATTGGATATTGTAACGCATCGTACAAACGATGTGTCTCGTTTACACGATGCATGATATTGCTTCTTCGCTGAACGACAATGTCTCGCGATTTAGTTGGATCGCCAACAATAAATTGCAGCAACATCATTAACGGTGGGTGCATTGAATCTTCGCACATGTTCACCTGTTGGGGTACAATCCGCTCTTATGACAAATTTGTGCGTATCCGATGGCATTCGTTCCAATGCTGTTTTGAACATATTAACCACAGCATTATTAGCGTGAAAAAATGCTTGCAACTGTTCAATAATTCGTCTCTTTAACTGTTCTGTTCCCTGTATATTGCACCGCACATTTAACTGATCCACCATCGATGAAATGAAATATATTTGCAGAAATTGATGCGGTTCATCTGGTGTTGGCACCATTGAACCATGCAAATGATATATTTGTCCTTGTATCTGTAATTGCAAACAATCATTTGTTGAAGAATACGGTGTAACTTCTGATCGTGAGATGGTGTAGTGTGTGGTGTATATGCAGTTGTTATGTGTTGCAATTCATTGTGTTGGTGTGAGTGATTGGTTATGTGTGTTGTATCTTTTACATTGCAAGTCGGCATGAAGCCGCTTTCTCGAATGATATTAGCTCCAAAGGAAGTCATGCGAAAGCAGTTATTGTACTCTAGGATGTGTTGAAGAAAATGGCTGGAATCGGGATCACTTCCATCGAACAATGGTTTCAGTGGCTGTGGTGGTGTAAGTAATGGATCCAGTTTGACTTTTCCACTTGCGCAGCACAATCCAGCCGTTTCTCTTTTGAACTTTAACGCATTGCAATATCGGCATATAGTCGTCATTAGTCCAATATCTAAATTTTCATCATCACTGTAGTTCGCAGTGGAATCATATTGGAATGCCAAGCGATTGTATGATGCCAATGATCTTCGTGTGCTCACGCGTTGTCTCAATCGGGCATTTTCTCTTATTATATTTTGTCTTTCTTCGCCTAAGTTCTGTGAATACACTTGTTGCTGGCTTGCATGTCTTGTGCGGCGGCCGATGTTCGCACGTCGTCCTCTAGACATTTTGGACTATGGACAGAGTGGTGAATTTAACCTCAAATGCACGATCCACATCATTTACACAGTTCAACTTACCACCTTAAAGACAAATGCCTGCTGTTGAAATTGAATAAAAATCTGCACAATACACGTGATTGATTTGATGGTTTCCAATTGAAATGTTAGGAAACGAATAACTTATTTTTTTTACTTTTTTTTTCACAATTTCACAGTGAATACAATACCGGTTTGTCACATGAAATTAACTGAGCAGAGAACAATGAGTAGCTGTCAAACAATGTATCACGCACCGGCGCCATCTACTTAAAATATTGGTTTGTAGTACATGCTATGTATCAGAGATGACGCTGTATGTGAAAAAAGATTTTCCCGCTTTTCTGTTGAAATTTTTCTTTTTTTTTTTGAATTTTCTTTGCTATAAACCTCACGGAGCCCGAGACCTTTCCAACGAATGCAAAACCGTGGAAATCGGTTCGTGCGTTCTGGAGTTATAGCGTCAGGAAGGAAAACCCGACTTATTTTTATATAGTAGATAAAATAAATACCTACCTAGTAAACAAATGTAATTGTGTATATGACAGCGCCTAGATGTGGGTTCCCACATAGTATGTGTGAGATTGAATTCTATGCTCCGTCAGTCAGGCACGGCCAGGTTCTTTCATCTTTTTTTAATAGATTTTCTGAAGAACGTTGCACAATCTTTACTCGAGTCGATCTACAATCGCTTCTTCAAGACACATCGTGATTAGGTCATGTCATTGCATTTACGTATTTAATTTTAATCAGTTTATAGTGGGTTTATAATAACTGACAATGTCGATTCGCATTTTCTGTTGTAGCTGTCTTACCTATACATGTACATATGTCTTACTATATTCATTAATTGTTCGTGCGTGTCGCACTTGTGCGTCAAGCATAAAGGGCTAGTCGAGGAAAAAATAGAAAAAAAACAACAATGTCTGATTTTCGGTTTTGCTATTTCATTTGAAAAACTTTCCGAAAGAGTAGTATTGTTCAGACACTATGCTAGCTTGAAATCCTTATATAAATAATCAATAGAATTAGCATAAGAATATTAGGTATCTAAATCTCGATTATGATTGTAAATATGATAGTTGGTCATCCCTAGCATCAGGTGGAATGACATTGATAGCTCACTCCACGCTCACTTCACCCGGTGAGATGGTTACAGAATAGCACTACAGAAACGTGTTGAATATACAACTCTGTCTTATAGTTGGTTTTATGTAGCCCTGGTTATAGCTAAAGCGGTGGTATGATGAAGCCGGACTGGTTGGAAACTCTGTTAAATTAGATTCTAATGGTGATTTTCCCAGTTTTATTGAGTACTAATTGGATTTACAAATGTGCTCATGATCGTGGACAGAAAATGCCTGAATGTCCAGATGATGTTAGTGTGATGTCAATGTTGACACTAATAATGATTCATCTGATTCTGACATACTATAGCTAAATTGAAAAGATGTCTATGTTGACTCTTGTTTGGAATGTCTATTTTGACGTTTGGATGTCTATGTTGACTCCTGGATTTGGAGGTTGATCTTGACGCTTATGCGGGTTGTCTATGTTGACGCCTATGCGGGTTGTCTATTCAACTCCAAATTACTTGTCAAATCCCATGGTGTGATTTTGGCTGGGAGACTATGTCTCTACTTTGCTTGGATGTCTATGTTGACTCCTGGATTTGGTGGTTGATCTTGACGCTTATGCGGGTTGTCTATGTTGACGCCTATGCGGGTTGTCTATTCGACTCCAAATTACTTGTCAAATCCCATGGTGTGATTTTGGCTGGGAGACTATGTCTCTACTTTATTTGAGCTATGGATTTATCAGTTTCAGTATGATCATTATGAATGGTTGCGGTGCAACTGCTATTGGTAATAATTTTATTGGACTAATTCAGTATTTTTCTTTCCGATGTACTTTTTGTCAAGGCTTTTTGTTTGTCAGAAAGGCCGAACGATGATCACAAAGAGAATTTTCTTTTCAGAATCACACGAGGTCGTGTAGAACGTCAGTTCTGGCCGTGTCGGAGTTTGTTATTAATTTAAAATTGTGGGTAGTCCGCATAATTAGTTATGATTTTTTCTTATTATCATTAATTTAGGTGATGATTCTATCAGATATTGTCTTATAAATCAAAACATAATTTATTGAGTACTTGGTGTACTCACTTACTCATTTTTGAAACTTATTTCGATAATTGTAACCGGTAGGTTTGTTCAAAACAATGAATGACATGTTACTTTAAATGTTAAAATGATTTACGTAGTGAATTCACTATTTGTTTATTTACGACAATTATTCTAATATTATTTGATTATTTTATAATGTGAGTCTTATTTAGTTTAGCATACTTTAGTGTTTTGTATCAAGTAAACACGTGGCGTACTTCCGCGCGTCATCGGACAGAGATGTCATAGATATTATGGCGGGACATTGTCCTATAAAAGAGCTTGCATTCAGTGAGCAAGTCAGTCTATCTTCGGATTAGACTCAATACAGAGCTTCTGCTCCCGACACTGTCGGTTTACCTGGTACAGCGCTGCTGTATATTCACATAGCTCTATTGACTAGCTGATAGCGAAAGATACACTTTGTGTTTGGGTGGCTTAGGCCTCTATACGAACAGTAACCTTAAGGGTTTGTTCGTTGTACTGTATTGTTATTACCTACTTTATCTTGTAACCGTTTTATTCAAGTTCTTCTAACTTAACAGACAGCTGTGCTGCTGGGGAGTTTGTTCCGCCACTTCTTCTTCCCAGCTATAGCACTAGGAAGTGTCGAAGGGCGGGCGTTTTGGGGGACTGTCTTTTGTAACTTTGACGTTCAAAAGTGCTGACTCTCAGCCTAGTTTGAATAAATGACTTTTGATTGTGTTTCTTTTTTATAATTTAATTAATATTGTAATACAACTTGGTAGTTGTTCATAATATTGTTTGTAGTTGTTAATAATATTGTTTATCCCAATAAAATGGGAACTCCAAACCCTGACGATATGTGCCGCTCGGCACTCCTACTCCTTCTCCTGACGATCCTGATAATCTGAATCTCGGAAACGGCTCCAACGATTTTCATGAAATTTAGTATACAGGGAGTTTTGGGGGCGATAAATCGATCTAGCTAGGATTCATTTTTAGAAAATGTCGTTTTATACGTGTTTAAAATAGTCAACTTTATCGATAATAAACTTAAACATTTTATGTTTTATTGGAAGAAAATAACAAAATGTAATTTGTATTTAAATATAATTTCCAAAAAAAAAAAACAATTTTACCAAAAAAAAAAAAAAAAATACCGAGCAAAGCTCGGGCATCCAGGTACTTAACATTATGTGCACAAAAACTTTCTGGAATAAATTCTGTAAATGATGGAGAAAACTGCCGCAGTTTAGAATAACAACGCGCGGTCACTCAAACAACTAAATTTCATTGACTGTGTTTTATTATTCTGAATAGTAAAATGGCTTGGATTCACGGGCTTAAACTACTTCTGTGCTACTAAATGAATGACTTTTTGCTTTACCTCTCACTTATGATTTGGACTGAACAGTGTGGAATCGGGAATCGAAAACATACTGAGTGCTTAGCAATCGATGTTTGTTTTTTTATCACTAGAAAACGCCTTTGATGGTACTGCCCTGTAGTGACAACCTTGTACAGTGTAATGAACTAGTCAGTCAAGTTGTATGATGATCAAAATTAGACACGCGGCTGTTAGAAATATTTATTTATATAATATAATCATTAAAATCAACTATACAACTTACAAATTACCCTTTGAGACTAATTCTAACACAGTTTTGAGTTAAGATTTGAATACATGTTCCCAGGCCTTGTCCCTGTAAGAGGGACTGAGCCGTGGTCTACCACTTGGGCGAGTTGGTAGAAGTCATATGCCTTCGTATTTTCCGATTCTATTTTCGGGCTACCACTGCTTTCGAGAGCAAGATTTTGACGATTATATTTAGTATAATTATTTAAATATTTTTTTTGCCCGTCGGAAATCATATTTTAATCAACATACATACACTGACCGGCAGTTTGCTAAAAACGTAAGAAAAATTATTATTTCGCAGACTACCTTTGCTCCATAGTTTATACTCTGAAACTCTTATTTATTACAGGCATGGTTGCACAGACTTTGACGTGGTGCCAGGCCATGAGTTGGGTGAAGCGTACCCTGATTTTGTTATCAGCTACTACGAGTCATGCGCTCCGTTTAGCGTCAGACACAAGATTGGGAAGATTATGAGGATCGCTCCAGAGGTAGGTTCAATGATCAACTCTACTTGTAAATAACGTTAAGGTATTTCTTTTTAGAATCTTGCAGTAAATAAAGAGCGTATAGTCAGCATCAATACTATTGGGACTGTTCACAATTATCTAAACAACTATGAAAATTAAATATTAACTCCATGACACAAGGAATGTTTCAGATTGAAGTCAGTACACGAAAACTGTCATTCTGACAAGAACTTTATCCAATCGAGATAAAGTTTAATTTTCATAGTGTTTGAGATAATTTTGAACAATGTTTTCGTCACCATATTTTTGATGCTGACTGTATAAAGTTAGACTTGTTTATGCTTACCACAAATGGTTTAATGTTAGTGTCTGACCATAAGACAATTATTAGCTGAAACTGTAACCGAATAAATCGTTCATAGTTCTAGTTTCGGACGAAACCTAAAATTAGCAGTTAATTAAAGTTCTGTAAATTGACGTTATTTTCCGGAAACCATGTTTTTAGTAGGTTTGCCACGAATAATTTGTTTAAGCGCTCCTTTTCCCATTACATATAAGATTTATTTCATCTAAATTATTTCTTTAGATAAAAAAAATCTACGTTACGTATATGTATGTTACATTGGCAGATTTCGTTTAAAAAGCTATCAACATGACGATTGATAAATCGGGCTGATTTATCAATCGTCATGTTGATAGCTTTTTAAACGAAATCTGCCAATGTAACATACATATACGTAACGTAGATTTTTTTATTTACGTAACTAAGCCTTAGTAGAAGCTGTTTGGCCATTCTTCTGATTTAAAATCTTAATTTCATATATTACTTTTACGGTTTTTCTCTAATAGAATTATTATTATTCTCATTCTATGATGTTTTCACCAGCTACCATCAGCCGCACTGCCTGAAGCTGAGCAAATGGACGTTTCTGGAGACTTGCCAAATATCCCACTTGATGGTTAGTCACATTTAATTATTTTTTATTGTATAGTAATTCAATGGCGAGATCATCATACAGGTTGAACAGATAAATAAACAAAAAAAATGTATTTCATTCCATTCAGTATTACAATGTCAGAATTAAGATTAATGTGAAGTGCAATAAAGTACTGGACCTTTCTTCTCCGACTACGTCTGTTGTTAAAAAATTTCTTGTTAGTGTAAAAATATATTCTTCATTAAAATTATTAGGAACATTGTTTTCCATTATAGTCCAATCATTTAAATCATCTTAGATTGCAAAAAATTTTACTGGACCAACTGATTTTTGGGAATAAACTTGGTTTCTATATACCAAGTTTGCAGCTTTTAAATTTTTATTCTAACTGCGTAGTGCCCGAAAAACCTCGAAATTTTAATTTTTTGCTTATAACTTCAGCTTCAAAAAAATGCATCCTATCAAAAATTGAATCATTATCTTTTTAAAGTATACATAATTTTATACAATTTGAGTACAGCCGTAGGCTCTGTAGGAACAATAAAGCCCTAGATAAAGCACTTCAAACATTGGCCTTTTTAAATGTTATTATTTTCCTTTTAGCAGCCGAAGATACTCCACAGCTACAGCTTCCAACAGACGCCGAGTCACAGCCAAGCGAGGTGGCTGTCAATTGATCATCGTTTTATAACGCTAGAAGTACTGACTATTGAATGAGAAACTATTGAAGAAGTGCAAGAGACTATTTAGTGAACTAGAGAATATTTTATATTGTGAGTCGATAACGGTTTAATACAGAAGGCAGGAAATGTAGCTCTTAAGACTAATATAATGTATTGAATGCTGTACGCCATGCTTCATCAATTTTTATCAAATAACAGAAAGTTTTTTTTTTAAACTTATTACCGATAGATGGCGCTGTCTATCTACCACAGCCACAGGTTAAATAAAATTTTGTTACAGATCGTTCAATTTAAAACGGCACACCCCTTTCTTTGTGGGTGGGAAATCATCAAATGAGGTCTCCCGCTCTTGGGTGAAGCGGGAGGGCGTGTCAGACTTTTACTGACTAAAACCCACCCGTTTTCCTTCAGTTGCCCATGTGCCAGGGTCGCGGTATCTCTTTCGAACAAATCTCGCGACGCCGGCAGGCATCGGTCCTAGCAGATCCCTTCAGTCCCGCTGAAATCTCTTTGAGGCGCGGGTGGAACAGCGTATTTCCATTCTGTACAAGGCTAGAACGCAAGGGTGTGAAACTAGTCGCGTATAGATTGGAAATCACTTTTTAATCAAGGTCTTCCAATTTATACAAGAGTAGTACGCAAATACTCGTGTATACTTTGTAGTGGCCAAAGTAACTAAATTGTTCCATAATATACAGTGCTAGTCCGCGTGCATACTAATCCTATATAGACGAGCGGCCGGTGAGTGCCAGAAACGACATGTTTTGGGGAGGTTAGGTTAGGTTAGGTTAGGTTAGGTTAAAACTGTGACTTCCTATGGAAACGCCTTGATTCTGTTGACGAGCCCTGTCAGTGAAGTGCCCTGTCGAGCATTGCTACTTCCCCTACATTTTATTCATTAACCCCACTCCTCTTCCGGCTTTTAAATCGATGTCGATACACGAAAATTCGAAAGTAAGGTTAGAATATTAAAAAAAAAATCTCAAATAGGGGCTCTACACTGCCCCCTCCCTACCACCCCTTAAATCGAAGCCGGCATTCAGAAGTCCTACCAAATTCCTATGGTGGCATTATGGCCTTGTATAAATTGGAAAGATACACGTGTGCATCTACGTTACAGACTATATACAAGTAGTATTCGTGTATACATTGTAATCACAAATTTAAAAATTGCATTACAAAGTATACGCGAGCAGATTCTTATGGTTGCGTTTTGGCCATGTACAGAATGGAAATACGCCGTGACACACTACGCGCCGTCGACCCGAGCTTGGTCCTTACTGGACGGTGGCCGGGAGTCCGCTATCGACTCCCGACGCACACACGCCTGCATTGTTGTTGTATACCATAATAAGCCTATAACGTTCTCACTGCTAAGACACAGGCCTCCTCTCTTCGAAAAGCAGTGGGCTGTAATCTACCACGCGGGCCCAGTGCGGGTTGGTAGATGTCATATGTCTTCGAATTTTGGTTCTATGTGACGGTTCCTCAAAATGTTTTCCTTCACTGTCTGAGAGCGGTGGTGATGAAATGATTTAAACAAGCCTGCCAAGCCGCAATAGGCCCGCGTGGTAGATTACGGCCCACTCCCTATCACTGAGAGGAGGCCTGTGTCCCAGCTGTGGGAACAATATAGGCTGATTATGTAGAGTGCCGCCTGGGTTCGAACCTACGATATACAACTCGTAAGTCGTGGCGATACCACTGAGTCACCACTGCTTTGTTACTCGGCTTGTAACATAGTTACACATTTCAAACGCTTGTATGGAAATTGTGTGTATAAAAATAATAGTTTAAAAACACTAAAAAACACGCTTCCATAGAAAACCAAACTAAAAAGTAGATAATAATGGAGAAAAGCGTGGGGTGCTTTTTAAGGTATTTTTTTTATTGATATCAGGCACCTACTTTTCTTTACAGGGCTCTACTTTTAAGTTTGGTTTTCTATGGAAGCGTGTTTTTTAGTTTTTTTTTACTATTTTTTTTCTAGGGTTTTTCTAATTCTGAGACGTATGTCAGCGTAGTTTGTGACGTATGTCAGCGTAGTTTTCGAAGACAGTTTTTTTGCTGTCCTGGTAAGGATAATGGCACAAATAAATGTATGAAATTATAGTATTGTCATCGGTCCTCGATAAGTCTACAGAGTTTAAATGAAATCTGGTCGTTTAAAGTGGGTCAAAATCGCGCTATAAGGAGTCGGTTACAAACAAACATACAAACATACAAGTGAAACTAATATAAAGCGTGTAAAAAAGTGAAGGGGCATGCAGTTTTAAATTAAACTATCTGATGATGATGAAACAAACATTTGATTTATCATATTTGCTTACTTATTGGTGACTATTCTTGGCAACTAAATTCGATCCTATAAACTGTCATTTTACTTACAATAATTGGAAAAAGGCGTCAGTTTATGTTCTGTGTATGTTTATTCTACCAGCATTCTTGACGATGAAAATTCTTACGTGTTTTCAAGTAATTAATTTTTACTATACTGTGTAAGAACATCGACAATAAAATATGAAGGGTGACATCGAGGCACAACCTGGTACCGGAGATTCAGTACAACCGCGGACTATAGCGGTGAATCAGTTTTGACCCTTATGCCCGAAGCAATAAGATTCCAAACTGATCGAGGACCAGTGTCCGCATGGTACATTATTCTGGACACACCTGAAGACAACAGATTTTTTTTAGAAACAACTGATTCAAAAAAATCTTTCCTACAAAAGTGCTATACCTACGCGGTCAAAAGTAGGGAACAGCTATTTTCTTCTTATAACCGACGGAAAATATCTAGCTACAATCATGTGCTGAATTCAGTTGTTACAGTTTGCCCTCATGTCTCTGCCACCATGTATATGAATGGGAATGGTTTAGCAATAAATTGTGTTATTAGTTAAGAGAATAATAAAATAATATCTGCAATACAGATATTAATATAAAAATATTATTGTAAGATTTAAATGGATATGTTTCCATGACGTTGCGCGTCGCAGCAAATATCTTTTAAACTAATTTTGACTAAGATTCAGATTCATTGTATAATTTCGTATACACAAAGTACTACTCATTTTAGAGTTTTGTTTAGGAGGGTTTTTTATTTAATTTTTTTCCTCCATATGAAAATGTGTAATTTGTTTTTTTTTCTATTTTCTACAGCTTTATTTACGTTCTTGATAATTGTTGATTCAAGAAATATTATGTACGCAAATGAAATGAACAGACATTCACATGATGATGAAAGCTAAAATAGAATATACTTAGAACTCAGCAGCAAAGACATAACATTGTTCACAAGTAGTTTTTAGTTAGCTACCTGTATACCAGATAGCTTGGTTCATTGTATCTATGTACTTATCTACACTAATACTAGTTGACCGCACAGACGTTGTCCTGTTTCCTAGAACTCGATAGCAGCGCCACCTACCGGATCCAATAGTGAATCTAAACCATCCAGGGGGCCACCCAAACGCATACAAAAAAATTCATTCAAAACGGTCCAGCCGTTTAGGAGGAGTTCAGTGACATACACACGTACAGTAGAATCTAAATATATAAAAGGCAAACCTGACTGACTCATCTCTCAACGTACAGCCTAAACTACCGGATTGAACGGATTTCGCTGAAATTTGGCATACAGATAGCTGTAATGACGTAGGCATCCGCAAAGAAAGGATTTTTAAAAATTCGCCTCCTAAGGGGGTGAAAATGGGGTTAAAAATTTGTATAGACGTCCGTCATTTTTATAGCTAGAAGCCTGAAACTTTGTTTTTAGGTTAACGATTAGAAATAAACAATTACGTGTCCTAGGGTTTTTGAAATTTCAACCGCTAAGGGAGTGAAAAAGGGCTTGAAAGTTTGAATGGGAAAACAAGATTAGTTAAACTATTTTATTCGAAACTTCACAGGAGTACTCCTATCAATAAATGAGTAAACAAATGTTTCAGGCTCTATCAGAATTCAACCCCTAAAAGGTGGAAAATGGGTGACAAGTTCTGAAAATCAACATGGGTATCGTTTTTATGGTTTATCGGGTCGCTGATTACGAAAACAACAACAATTTCACAAAAATTGCACAAAAACATAAAACAAGATAGTTATAACTGGATATGCGCAAGGGGAAACTGTATTTGTACCAAGAACTCCCTTGATCCCGAATGATCTTCCCTTTGAATTCAAACGAATACAGTTTCCCCTCAAAGTCTGCTTTGCAATGACCATAAACAAATCACAAGGGCAGACATTAAAATTTGCGAGTATAGATTTGAGAGAAAACTGTTTTTCACACGTGCAATTCTATGTGGCTTGCTCCCCCCGCGTAAGCTCGTTCAGTAGTTTGATCATTTTGGCACACAGTAATAGATTAGTAAAAAATGTGATTATTTACTAGCTTTTGCCCGCGACTTTGTCCGTGCAATTCTACTTCCTTTCTTAGCGCTCGCCTACGCTACGCTACGATATAACCGAACTCCACGCGGACGAAGTCGCGGGAAAAAGTTAGTTATATACAGGGTTATTTGTAAAACACCGGCAACCTCTCAGGACTATGTTACTAACATCGTAATAAACAACTTTTGTTCGATGACTTTTAAAAATTCATCAGATTTTCGTAAAAAAATAAAAATATTTAAATTGAACGCTCTAAATATTACGAAGTTTATGCGAAGCAAAATAAAGTGATAGTTCATTAGCGAGGAGAGCGGGGTTATGGTGCAGGTCCGCTTGAACTTGACTTATTTACAGGTAGCCGATTTTTGTATGAAAATCTGATGAACTAAAATATGATAAATTTTTAAAAGTCATAGAACAAAAGTTGTTGATTATAATGTTAGAAACATAGTCCTGAGAGTTTGCCGGTGTTTTACAAATAACCCTGTATATAAAGAATATAAAGAGAAAAAGATTTGATTGTTTGTGAATTTTTTTTGTAACTGATAAACTCAAAAACTCCTAATCAGCTTGAATAAAATATTTTGCCTTTGGAAAACTACATTATTCCGGAGTAACATAAGCTATTAATTTCACGCGGATGAAGTTTTAATTAAAAATTATATTATTACTTGGAATATATATTATTTGTAATAATATGTATTGTTTGATTCAAGAAATAAGGCAACTCTCTCTTCTGATCAATTAAATTTTGATATAACTACCAACAATCGACACACGAGTATTCGCAGTGATCCCTCAGCTCGGTCCTCCTCTCCGGTCTCCGGTCTTTGCCCGGATGTTCCCCACGCGTAGCGCTGAAATGACTACGGCGTAGCAGTGATGTCATGTCGTAGCACGTAGTGCTGAAGTATGACGTTATAGCGTAGCACCACAAGGTTCTACGTCTGTCTCCAGTTTTTCTAACAGTCCGTCTGTGTTGCAACTGTACGCTTACTGCTTATTAGCCTATTTCAATAAATAGCGCGAGGTAATGCTTTCCCTTGCTGCATGACACTAATTTATAAAGAACTATTAAGTCTTCAAGAAAATATTTTAAGTTATGATTTTTGTAAATAGGCTAAATTCTTTATGTGAATCTATATTCTTTATTTCTACAGAGATAATGTTCTACCTTTTATAAATAAATTTTATTAATACAAAAGGTAAGGCTTACGGTATTGTTTTATATCGCTTCATGCAAATATCTGAACAATATTATAGGTTAAGTTATATGAAATAAAAAAGAAAATCAATTTACAATAGCATTCATTTATTTTTCAATATAATCTTATATTAATCCCTGTAATATAAAACGAGTATAAAACTTACGAGCAAACATCGACTTAAAGCTAACTTATATAGAGTATCAAATACTTTGGCATTTCGTCGGTTGGAATGTTAAACATTTCAAATGTATGATTTAATATTTTAGGCCAGGAGTCGCAACGACATTGCTATAAGAGTGTTGTGTGTTCTTAAAACTTCAGTTGACACCATCGGCAACAAAGATTGGTAATGCTTTGGCTCATCACAGACAAGTCTAAGTCAAATATTACATCATACAATATAAATGTATACAGTTTAATACATAATCAAACGTGGTCCAAATTAATCCATTCGTTTGTCGTAAAATTTGTTAAGGAAAGGCGAGATTGACGCCAAGTCTTCGCAGTCTGGGATCAGCTTTCCCTTGAATGTGATGCAGGATTGTGCGCATAGGGGGCCCTCGAACCAAACTCCGAGCATCTTCTTGCACTGAGCGCAGTTCTCGATGCAAACCTGCATGGGATCGTAGCCAGTTGCTAAAGGGAGAATGATAAAAGATTTCTGTTAGTATTTTGAAATTTAGAAGATCACCATTTCAGCCGAAAAACGTCCATTGCTGGAAATAGGCCTAGCCTAATTTGGGGGAGTTTGCCATAATCGCCACGCTTGGCAGGCGGGTTAGCGATCGTGGTGGCAAAATGCATTGAGAACGCTGCTGCTCAATCTCTAGTAAGTCCCTTAGCGGCCTCTTACGACACCCACAAGAAGAAAAGGGATGGTGCTATTCTTTATGTCCGGCACCACACAGAATGAAGACGAAGAAGATATAAGATAAACAGGATGGCAGTCCGATTCAATCATTATGGCGGCTCTAAAGTGCGCTACTCGATGCCCAGTACCTCACTCCTCATCCTTGCTGACACGTGATTTTTTTTACTTGGGTAAATATGAATACCATCTGTCTGGGAAGAACGAAGGATTATGTCGTACTCCTACCGAGTAAAACACCTCTGTTCCTTCTAATCCCATGTGTATCTGGGAGATACTTGTACATTAGCCGCCCCAACTGATACCAGCCCGCCATGCCTAGCGAACCCCATTAGCAAGTGCGAACGAGCCTATGACCGCATTTCCTCCCATTAAGGCGCGGATACTGCGTGCCACCTCTTTGAGCCTGACTACTCGAGCGAAAACACAGCCCTAAATCAGGCTGTAACTACGCTGTAAAACTAATGGAACAGCCTTTTTCCAATGCATAATCATTTACATTTAGCAGAGGTCCAAGCTCGAAGTTTGCCAGCGAACCAAGGAGCGCAGTATCCTGGGTGTTCGACTTTCAGATCGTATAAGGAACATAACATTGCACCCCAAAACTAAGGCCTCAGAAGGACCCAGAAAGCTGTTCAGCTTAAGTGGCACTGGGCCGGACGTGTCTGCCGGATGTCAGATGACAAAAAGGGCTAACAGAACCCCCATCTGGGTTCCATTAAAGGCACGACGACATCGCGAGACGAATATGGCGGGACGAGCTTGTCTCCTACCGAAAGGACTGGCCAGCACTAAAAAAAAACTGAATTCTGTGGAAGAGGGACAGGGAAGCCTTTTTCCTGCAGTGGGACAATACAGGCTAGTTAGATTAGATAAGAATCAACTACTGAAGCCATGGTAACGCCAGTTTACACGTTGATGACCCTGCCACCCAGTAAGTAAATATTATAGGTATTCACTTATTATTTTATTAAACATTATGCACCTATAAAAAACCATATAAAGGTGGACTTTAGGCTTGCTGGACTAGTAGATGAAAACAAAGTAATAAAATTACATATTACCCAACCCATCTGATCACGGCGCTGACAGTCTTACGAGAAAAGCAGTAGCTTACTGCTCACACGCAATTTGCAAGCCGGTGAGTATTGCCCACTGCTACCCCTTAGTCGACCTGGCGAAGCGAACGTTGTGCACATGCCAACAGCGCTCGCGGCAGTCAACTCCTCTCCTCGAAATCCTAATGTCCCCAGACGATCAAAGAATTGCTTCTGATGCAATTCTTTGATCGTCTGGTCCATGGATCCTTCGCCTACTATGTATTCAAAGCATAGCATACCTAAGTATTGGGCGAAAAATGCACACTCCATCACTTCGTAGATAGCTGGCAGTTATAAAGTTGCTTAGCAAATTAACTAACTATATTGTATCAAGTGAATGAATGATTGTGATGGATCTTGTCTAGTTAGTGTTTGTGAAGGCTAATAACATCCCCACGTATATATCTAGGTACGTACGAAATGGATTCTACTTAATTAAGTCCAATTAGGTAAGTTTGAGCAATGGTGATGATTTCGAACCCAGAGGGGACTTTAATTTTTGTATTTAACTTTATCACCCCTGCCCTCGAAACGTTGAAACCAGCATGTCCTCGAACCAAACATTCTAAGATATATGACATCCGCACACCCGCACTGGGCCCACGTGGTGGATTATGACTAGGGTTGCCACCCGTACTTTATAATAAAGTATTGTACGTTATTTCACATAAATGTACTCTATACTTTATGAGAAAAATAAAGTACACGAAAATACTTTATTTTGCAAGATTTGATTTCTTTGGGATTTTTAAAAGATTAGTCGTAAATACTTTTTGCAACTTGAAATTTATTTGATGAAAACTGCAAAAAGCAATAAAAAATATGTTTTGACATATAATAACGAAGAAAAATAAATCGTACTTTATTTTTATACCATGTACTTTTTTTTCTTACCTATAATAAACCAAAGTACTTTAATTGCATGAAAAAAAGGTGGCAACCCTAATTATGACCCACTCCATCTCACAGAGAGGTCAGTGGGAAAATTAAAGTCTAATTGTTATGCTTGGTAAATTTGAGATACCTAATACATTGACAAGATTAAGTTTTGTCGAATAATAAACTTAGTATTATTACTCAGTTATCGTTACGTATTCCGTATGTTATTACTTTGGGTACCGTACTTATTCGCACTTGCTTTACCTAATTTTATTATGAAAGGGATAGTATAAGAACCCATTATATTGTACTAGCTTCTGCCCGCGACTTCATCCGCGTCAAATATTTGCTCTCCTGACCCTTCCCATCACATCGCAGCCAGTTTTCGTCCATTTTTTATTGCTGCTTCGCTCCTTTTGATCGTAGCGTGATGTTATATAGCCTATAGTCTTCCTCAATAAATAGGCTGCCCGACTCAAAAAGATTTTTTCAATTCGAACCAGTAGTTCCTGAGATTAGCGCGTTCCGCCCCCTATTTTAGGGAAGTGGGGGTTAGAAAGAGACAAAAGGTAGCCTATGTCACTCTCCATGCCTTCAACTATCTCCATTTAAAAAATCACGTCAATTCGTCGCTCCGTTTTGCCGTGAAAGACGGACAAACAGACACACACACTTTCCCATTTATAATATTAGTGTGAACTAGCTTTTGCCCGCGACTTCGCCCGCGTGAATGTCGGAAATTAACGCAGGTATTTTTCTAAAATAAAAGATTTTTTCTAATAAAATTAGCCTAAGTTACTCCTTATTACATCAGCTACCTGCCAATAAAAGTCCCGTCAAAATCGGTCCAGCCATTTCAGAGATTAGCCGGAACAAACAGACCGACAGACAGACAAAAATTGTAATAAATGTTGTTTTGGTATATGTACCGTGTATATATCCATAAACACTTAGTAAAAAGCGGTTATTTTAATATTAAAAACAGACACTCCAATTTTATTTATTTGTATAGATGATGCACTAATACCTCCTTGTAACAACACCTATTAAGGAAATGTAATATTAAGCTACCTCTGCAATTAACCTGACCTGCTCGTTGGATTATCCTTTACCGACGCGTCGATGACGTTAAAATCGTGGAAGGATCATACGAATTAGGAGCCCAATGAGACCTACCTACATTAGATCGCTAACAGGCAAACCACAGTATACCTACTTAGTCGAAAGCTTGATTTTCTGCTTAAATTCACAATAGGTAACTGTAGGGGCTTTACCAATTCAAAATAACCTGAATTTCCTGCTTAAACGCGTCATTCGCGATATCGAGAACCTCAGTCGGCTTATTAATTTACATTTAGGTAAGTAAGGTACCTGCTGAATCGCCTATACTTAAACAATTTGAAGTTCAATGACGTACTTTACCTACCTACATATGTAAAGACGACGTCGAACCAGCAGGAAATCCATTCGGAAGTGTAAAAAGCTTTTTTATTACAGCTTAATTTCTTAAAGAATAAGAGCTGAAGTGCTTTAGCATTTTATATTAATCTGAACTGGCCACTTGAGACTCGTTAACGCATTTTAAACTTAGTAGTTGACTGCAGATGTGAGAAAATGAAACGCTGAAGTGTCCCTGAGGAACAATGAGAACTTTGAGATGGGGTTGAATTTGAAAATTTGTTTGAATGGTTATGTGTTCTAGGTACCTATAGGATTCTAGATACTGATTCTTGGAGGATTACTGTTGAGTATAATTTTAGCCCCCGACTCAAAAGAGGGTGCGAATGAGTTTGAACGCTATGTGTATCTGTTTGTGGCACCGTAGCTCTTAAACGGGAAAACCGATTTGGGTGCGGTTTTTTTAATTTAAAAGTAGGCTTTCTAGCAGTGGTTGTTAGACGTATTTTTATTAAAATCGGTTCAGCCGTTTCTACACGACGATCCTTTGATCAAAATATTACCTACAATTTCTTATTAAACTGAAAGGGCCAATTCTACGTGTATTTATTTACTTTTTAGAGGTTTTGGATTTGATCGGGGGCTTTTTAAAATTAACTTTTCTTAAAATTTAAAACAATAAATGTAACAATAATAATTGGTTTCCTCCCAGTTTTTGCTTCAAATTGGAGATGCAAAGTTTCTGTCCAAGACAAACTCTTTCTCTATTAAAATCATTACGACAGATTTGGCAGTTTAGCCGTGAAGACGTCCTAAACAGACATTTCGCCTACAATATCAGTGTGGGTTTTCTTTCGCAATTTTCACACCATTTTGTTGACTCTTAACAAAATAATGTCCATATAGGTAACACCGTCTAAATACACGATTGTTGTTACGAGGTCAAGTGTAAGCGGCTAAGGTGAAATTGCGTAACTTTGGCGAAAGTGAGGTGTCCAAATCGTGGATTGAGGTCATTGTCTCACTGCGATCGGACGCTGAATACATCAGAATACGTCTTTTGACTTATGAGATGAGAATATAAACTCGATGTTTAAAAAAAGCCACACAACTTTTTGTAAAGAGTTGTGAAGATTTTCTGGAAAGCGTATCGAGACGTTTTTCCAACTTTGAAAACTATCTTGGAAATTCTTTTGAAGTGTCGTAATTAATTGTCTTAAAAATTAAGTTACTTGAAAGACACGTAGGTTCAGTATCAGTTTACCCTTCTCTGGCAAAGTACCTACGGCGGGAAAACTTTTTAATTTTCCGAGATGAAATTAGTTTGCTATCCCTTTCTTCTTTTAGTTTTTCATGTTCTAGTTTCAGCTAAATTGTTTTGTTAGATTAGTTTAGTTGCTTTAGTTTACCCACCAAACTGTAATAGGACCTATGAAAACTGTACCTAGATACCTAATACTAGTAAAGGTATTTTGCAGAGACTTTCAAATCTTTCTTCATTCATGAACCTTAAAGAGGCAAAAGGAGTGTGTAGAGATCGTAGCAGGTGGCGTTCCGTGGTTTCTGCCTACCCCCATGGGAAAAAGGCGTGATTGTATGTATGTGTATGTATGTTTCAAATAATTTTCAAATTTTCCAGATGCTATTTTTTTTCCAAATTTTCTGATAAATCATAACTATCAGGTAGGTAGGTTCTTGTAAAAAAAAACAATTATTAATTAACTTTGTAACTAAGCTTTTGCAAAAAGTACATACCTGAAATATTTTCTTTCATTACGAAGAAATGTAAGTTTCTCATATTTAATTGAATAATTTCTATTATCGAAAGCTCTACTTTTAATTAACTGCCAAGTTTTTGCTAATTAGTCGGTCGTTGGACGCGAGACGACGAAGAGATAAAATATTTAAAATGTGGAGCACGGTTTATGATGACTAGTAGCCAGTGTATTTTTGTTCCGTGAGCAATGCAAAAAGAATACTATGGCTTTGAACATAGAATGCAGCAGTATTAAATACGACCCTTGTGTCCGAAGGATTCCCATCAGCAAAAAATTACGAACTTCCATACAAAATTTCATCCCCTTCTAAGGCAGGAAATTTCAGAACTCCTTTACACTGATGGTGTCAATACTATCCTGCGAAACAGGGCAGCGGCCATGATAGAGAGACCATGTAGGAGTGTCAACGGCTTTCTGAAGGTCATCAGTGACAAGCCATGTTACGCCATTTTGTGCGCATTGGGTGCTTGATGCGTCAGGTAACTGCATCAGATATATGAACTAACACTTTGTATTATAATACAATATCTGGTTGACCGAGCTTTGCTCGGTATTTTTTGGTAAATTGTGTTTACAATAACAAGTTTATGTTCAAGTTGATTATCGATAAAGTTGGTCATTGAAAACACGAATAAAACGACATTTTATAAAACTAAATTCTAGCTAGATCGATTTATCGCCCCCGAAACCCCCTGTATACTAAATTTCATGAACATCGTTGCAGCCATTTCTGAGATTCAGGTTATATATATTTAGGAATATACAAGAATTGCTCGTTTAAAGATAAAAGATATCTGGATGACCGAGCTTTGCTCGGTATTTTTTGGTAAATTGTGTTTAAAATAATAAGTTTATGTTCAAGTTGATTATCGATAAAGTTGGTCATTGAAAACACGAACAAAATGACATTTTATAAAAAATAATCCTAGCTAGATCGATTTATCGCCCCCGAAACCCCCTGTATACTAAATTTCATGAAAATCGTTGGAGCCGTTTCCTAGATTCAGATGATATATATACATATATACAAGAATTGCTCGTTTAAAGATATAAGATTTGTTAGTAACATAGTATATAAGTAGTATATATTACCAACATCATTTGGATCAAGGTCAAAATAAACTATTTTTATTTATTTTATTCAGTGCTTACATTCGATATGCAAAGAACTTATTCGTCCAAAATTTTAAGCTTCTTGACTTAGCGATTGAAGCTGTGCGTTGTCTGGTAGTGAATTTAGTATATCCTTTGAGATCAATATTTTGTTTACCTCTATTTGTAGGGTTTCTGTTTGGAATAGGCAGTGCTATTTCTATAGGTAGGTCGGTAGGTAGGCATCCTCTGTTAACCTATGGTATCCTGTTATCCTCAAAGGGAAATGATGGAACACTGGTTCTATGCAGTCATTGCACTACGGTTCCGTCTAAATGCACCGAATGTCAGTGCTTTGAGGTATTGACGACTAACAGTTGATCTATTTACCATCGTTACCGGCTAAATCTCTAAACTATTCTATTGATGGTAGCGTCAGATTGCCTTTCAATAGACACACCTCCTTTTGTCTCACGACTAAGTTCGGTTCGGTAACGTTAGTTTAAATTCTAGAACGTTATGGTAATCTTAGATTCAATTAAGATTGTCCAAACACAAAGACAATGTTTAAAACATTTTCTTCGGCAGTCACGTTTGGTCTTTATCGTCGATGTTGTCATTATGAATTTAAAGTTAGCACGTGTGTGTTGTTAAAATAATTTAAATGGTTGGATATCGCAAGCTCTCCTCTTTATATAAAATTCTGGATTGGATTGGCAGGATCAGTTTTGGATTTGGATAAAAAACAACTCAGACCTATTGTTATTTTCGAAGTTGATGGCCTGCTTTGAGATATAAAATATCCACAATTTCGAATTTAGTTTGAAACCTGTTTGCTTAAATAACAAAAGCTGAATTGACATTCACGCGCCTTTACATTTTCTTGTTTTTTGTAAGCTCTAACCTAATTCTTCACGATCAAACTAAATAGAGGGACTCTTAATCATATGGGACAAACTGTATTTTAATACAGAATCCAACGGCAGTAGGGGTCATTCAAGCAGTCTGTCAGTTATGATAACTGGTAGTTGCTAAGAGGTCGACGTGATTAATGTAGTGTATGTATGTATAATAATGTAAGTTTTGTTTCATAATATAAATTACTTACACAATATTGTATAGAATCAAGTTCTTCTAACTTAACAGACAGCTGTGCTGCTGGGGAGTTTGTTCATCCACTTCTTCTTCCCAGCTAAAGCACTAGGAAGTGTCGAGGGCGTTTTAGGGGACTGTCTTATGTAACTTTGACGTTCAAAAAGTACTGACTCTCAGCCTAGTTTGAATAAATGACTTTTGATTTTGATTTTAAAGTTAAATAGTGATAGATCGTAATTCTGTTTTGTCTTTTGGCGTTTTATTTCTACGTATGTACAGTGGGTATCAGGATGATAATATAACATTTCACGAACAGAAGGTATCTAGATTTTACCGAATTTATTTTGTTTGAGGCCGCAACAGATATGATCTAATTAATACTATTTCTGGAGAAATTGTCTATTAAACTAAAAATTAAATGATTATACAGACAGAATTTTAATATTTAAGGCACTGTAGAGTGGATCGATAAACTGTACATTAAAGTCAGTCAAAAGGAACTTTGGCGATAATGTGCACTTTTAGAGACAGTCCTGAAACAAATCTATGTTTTTAGTAAACTTTTATGAAGAAAAAGGAGCAAGTTACCACGAAAAAAAATTACTTAATCTGTTTGCTCTTTAAAATGTCAACACAAAACGACTCGTGCAAACGTTTTTGTGAGTCGAAAAATGTGTGTCCTACGGGTTGTGAAATGTTACATATTTGGAATCGTGATAATACATCCCGCATACAGAGTGTGAGGGAAAATAAATAATATTATACACGAGACAAAATTGGAAGATTGACTTTTTTTCGCGAACACTCATACGGCACAGTGAAAGAGGTATTTATCATGAATGCGTGGAATGTAAATACTTAGGTAGGTATTCAAATGAGTAGAATTTCACAGATCTAGAAAAATAGATCTCACGCTACTCTGTTTAGTATTCTACGTATCATAGGTCAGGCTTTTACTTTAGAAGTTCATATCGAATGACATTTTTAGGTCATATTACATAGGCTTGAGGTCAGTTTATTTAACTAGACAACTCGCTTTGGAAATCTTTTCCAAGCAACTTCGCTTACAAATCGTGTCAAATTTTTGTGAATCTTCAATTTTATCATTAGATGTCTAGTGAACGAATTTGAAGGACCAGCTGTATGGTATCAAAGATATCTAATTACCCAAGTCTCTTTATTTAAATGTCACTATGATTAACCTCTAAGTCCCTGAGATACCACATTTGGTATTTAAACAATCGTTTTTTAATTGTGTCTGTAATTACGGTAATTGACCGGTTAAACTTTAGTTAGAAGCACTATTATAAACCTATACTTGCAACTGTCATAAAATTGCGCTTTATAAGACCTATGCGAGCCCCCTGACAATGTACTTTATAAGACCTGTGTGAAGCTACTGACCATGCACTTTATGAGACCCCTGTGTGGACCCTGAGAATGCTGTTAAAGCGTTCTACTTTGGGCGGTCTCATCATGCTCCTGCCCGTATCCTGGTCTATTCTGTAAAAATCTTTACCGCAAAAACTTAAGTGAAGTTATCTGTCATTCTATCCTGATGACAGAGGTTTGACACTATTTACAACTTACTCCACCTAAGTTCACACGTTGATGTTATTACAGAATAGACCGGCTAGAATAGCACTAATGCAAATTAAGGAACTGCCTGTGGAAAGATAACAATTCACCATCAACAGGAAAGAGGAGATTCACGTAAGGACTTAAATTATGTTGTACTACTTACCAATAGCGGGATTGCAGGCGACATGTCCGAAGTTGGCGAGAAACGCAATGGTGACAAAGACGACGAAAGCAGCAGTGATCTTGCCGGTCATTTTGGGATCTGGAAGTATACCATCATCATTAATTATAATCAGTCCATGTTGAACCATATTAACAACCGATATTGCCCACTGCAGGCCAAAGAACTGCACCGATGAAATCATGCGAGTGTGGGCTACCACAATCGCATCAAGATGTGGCATACTCTGGTAGAGAATAGGTATATTCCTCGCAAGACAATGTCTCGTCTTCATCTGTGTTCCCTCTGTCCATCCATCAATGACATGAATATTTACTTTTAAAGTATTATATTATTTTAATTATTGTAAATGTGAAGACGAAGTGGGTGTTCTTTTTTTTTGGTTTCCTTTTCTTCTAATTTAGTTTTTTACATTGTCTGGCAGTTTGAGTAATTTGTGCGACCTACACCAATGTCCTTTCTTTGGTATTGTTCGTCGAATCATTGACCTCCTTAAGTTCTGAGTGGAGCTGCATGATTACTGACAAATGCGTGCACTGATTGGACATGTCCACTCAAGCTGTGTGTTCTTTCCTTAAAAGACCACTTCAGACACCAATCCACATGGTCTTCACATGATCTGATTAAGATTATGTCTGGACTTTAAAAGAGACTGTGACCTCTGAGTTTGTTTCGGCGTTTCTTCTCAGAGTAGTCAGATAGGAAATGCCGACCTCATCTAGTTTAAAAAAAAATGATTGACGTGTAAAAGTGTTTGTACAAACCTACTTGCAAAAATAAAGTCATTTATCATTTAACAAAACACCGAAGCGTGTACAGACAACGCAATCAGTGGCGAGTGTGGCGACACCAACTGGAAAACCATGGGTCGATTGTGGGAAAGACGATATGGTTAAAAGGGGGTAAATACTAAGATGATGGCTGCAAAGAAAGGTGAAGATCCCAAAAGTTTAAATCAGAATGCTGGTCAGTGTATTGAGAACCTTCAACAAATATTAAGTATAACCTTCCACTTTCCAGGAGCTGCGTAACACTCTATCGGTAGCAGCGCCTTTCATTTTGATAGTTCAACAACATTCATTGCGTTATTTGCGTTGCTGAGCCGACACTTTTTCAAACATACGAAGCAATGTATTAGCAATATCCATCAGTATAATTCAGAGTGAGATTGATAAAACGAAACGAAGATTGTAACGAAAGTAGGGCGCAAACCGCACTATTTAAAATTAACTTAGCGTTTATTGATACTACTACTAGCCAAACCATGCCATTAAAAATATAGGTCCCCAAAGGACCGATGCAAATAATGATGCTGCTTAATTTAAAAATATTTATAGGATAATGAAATGTATTAACATAATCAAGTTTTCATGGAAAGCTGCCAGTGTCATTAATTTATTTTGTAATGCAGTCATTTTATACGTTTTTATAATTATTCACGCAAGACTTAAGTATAGCTGAAAAAATAATTACAAAGGCCTTATCAAAAGCTAATTAAAATTACGTGACGTTATCATCAAATGTTATGAAAGTTAATTAAAGTGGTCAAATACCTAAGCTAATTCACAGCTTCAAAACATTTTCAGGAAAATATCGAACCGACTGGTTTTCCCCACTCAGCTTTTCTCATTTCACTGCATAATTAATTGCCATTTACTTACTTGAAAACACGGACACTAATTCACATAAATAAACAATGTATACATCACGAACTCACCTCAAAAACCAATCACGGAAAAAGTTCGATATTTAGGAAAAATCTAACACAGGGCACAGCACTACTAGCAGAGCTCATTTCGTCAGTACAACACTACTGCAACAATATGTAAACAAACATAAAACGATGACCGTACGTAGTGTTGTATTATATTAACGGAAAATTCTGACCAACGACCGTTCGTAAATGGAACTTGTTTAAATATGAAACCACTTAACTAGCTTGTAAGTGGGGTGGGGCGAAGCGCGTGGTGCTTAAGGGATATCCCAGGAAACGGATCTGTTCTGTACCTTTGTGAAAGACGAAAGTTCTAAGTAGGAAGTCGATGACTCTACGATGATGTTAACGTGGATTCGGATAATCTGATTTGTGAAAGAAATTAATTTTTAATAATTTCACCATGTTTTTAGATGGGAGAGAGAAAGCCTAACGTGAAAGTTTAGAAAATGACGTTAATCATAAATGCTGTATAATATGAGGTACTTACTCCTATTTTTTACTTATGGCCAAATAATAAGAGCCGCACCGGTCTATACATACTAAAACCTCTTCGTGCTTCGGACAGCACGTTAAGCCGTTTTTCTCGGCTGTCAGTCACAGATCTTTGACAGCCGTTATGGGTCATCAGAAGGGCGAAAGTCAAACAAGCAATCTTACCAAAAGGTATCGTAATACGACACCCTCCCGGTTTTGGAGGTGAGGTAAGCAGTCGCTCCATGTAAAATGCTGGTTAGCGCTAGCAAAATGTTATTTGCCAATTTGTGATTGTCTCCATCTCAATGATTTGTTGATTGCTTTGTAGTTTTTTTTATTAATCGCCAATCGAACTATCTATAATTACTAAGTTATTTAAATTAACAAACAAAACTTCTAGAAGACAACTGACGTTCAAATTTTTGGTCACAATTAATAACATGTTGTTAAGATCTATGCTAGATCTATGACGCTAACTGGTTGGACTTTTAAACAGGTATAACAGCATATAACAAAAATACATTATTATTTCATCTATCATCATTAATATTCATCCAATTCAAACTGGTTGCATAATAAATATATATGAGCATTTCTTCCGCATAAATACAAACTACTATTCAAATGGGCAAAAATCCAGTCTCCGGGGAATTTTTACCCGGTTGATGGTAAAAGGCTCGCCCCCTATTACATGGGACTTAAACATAGCTGGCGGAATGTGGATGTACTATAGAAACACTTCAGCCTAACCCTTCAGATATTTTTAACACCGTTATATTAGCTTTGTATGTATGCAACGGAATTTTTGAACGTAATTTTCACTCCTTGAAAACGTCGGATTAATTTGAAACTTTACACACTCATAAAGGACTGATGACAAAGCAATAATTAAAATAGTTTGTCCCATTATCCTTATCTGGATTCATATTTTTTTTAATAACACTATTCATAATATAACCTTATTGAAAATTATTTTCTTCTGTTTGTAAAGCGTGTGTTTTATTGTAGTTATTTTTAACTCTAATTTATTTAAATTGTATTAGAAGAAACGGCCAAGGTCATTGGAAATCCGCACATGGGTTTTATGTAACACTTAAAGTGGCCCAAGGTGCGATATTCGATCGGTAGCGACACTATTGCTAGATTTCTTTCAAGGAAAGTATGAATCATTCTTGCGTAAACCGAATGGTTACGTTTTTCTATTTGTACGACTGACTAGATGCCATATCTTCCTTATACTGTGGCATATGTGTTTCCACGTAATGCATTTTTAATGCTTTTTTATCACACTTTTTACCCGACTACGGCAAAGTAAAAAGAGGGTTTTGATTTTAATCGGTATGTATGTATGTTCATCTGATCCCTCATAACTTCTGACCTTAATTTCACAAATGAACATTGCTAGCGTGATCGGCACTGAACATAGGATATGTGTCGTCAAATTAAATTGAATACGGCGCCCTTTAGAGGACATGAGGTGATGAGGTTAAACTAAACGTTGTATTATTATATTATGATAGGTTGCGACCACGGCTTACAGATGAGAATATTTTTAATATTCATCATACTCCTGCCCTAATTAACATTATAGAGTCAAAATAAATGGTAATTAATTCAACACTGCATTATTAAAATAACTTCTACAAACAGGTCTGTATCGGGCGACATTTACCGGTACAAACTATGCAATATATTCTCGGAGCATGTCCACGTTATGTTGTCGCGTCTGAACAAAGCTGCTTGCCTTCAGCGGTAGCCCGGGGCGCCAGAATATTTGTGCAACATGGATGATACTTTTGGGGCTATTCCATAACCCTACAGTGACTTGTTCTCGAAATTAATTCGGGTTGTGAAATTATTTGCGGTTGGAAGACTGATTGTTTGCGGTCCTGTGTGAGATAGTGAGGGCATGATTTAGTGGGATTTAATATGAAAGTATGTTATGTGATTTCATGGACAGTGATTCGAAAGAGAAGCTTTGTGGTCACTTTATAACTAATCTTCTAAAATAAGATGTATGTTAATTAAATGACCTCTAAAGCACAAGCATCTCACACGAGATGTCACGTGTCAGACGTAAACGTGTCGACTTTTTTCGGCACGTTTTCTCACGTTGCAGAATAAACCAACATTTAGGACAAAAGCATTTTACTTCCGCGCCGACGGACAAAAGTCAAATGTAAATAACCTCTACACACGGTTCGTGTACTAAGTAGCTGATAGGCACCGATTATATCGTTACCAGATTTACATAGCTCCTTAAATGTGGCGAGAATTAAACACGTGCTCAATTACGGAGCAATGGAAATTGTCTAGATGAAAATTAACTTCGGGTTTAAGCTGCGCCTTTTAGGAAGCGGATCTCGTTATCACACGATCGGTTTAAATCTCAATTATTGTTACAATGTATACAACTTCCTAAACTTAAAATTATGAATTCTCGATCCTGCCGGATACGAGATGTCGTGATTGATGCTATAACGTTCGAAACTTCGAAAAAAATATATTTCCGCATATGAAATCATACTGACAACAAGTTCTGTATGTAAAATGGATGACGTCCAAAACGGGATTAGGGTATGATAATTTTGAGTCTATTTTGCGGTTGGTACTGCCTACACACCTCGTGGGTTATAATAGTGTTTAACATAAGGATGTGAGAAAATATCCGTGGTGCAGATTTGTCGATGATGTTAGGTCATCAATAACTTTAATTATTTGGAGATGGAAAACTTTTTAAGATATGAGTCAGACTCGACATAATGCATTCGTAGGTCGCCAAAGGTGTTATGGGAAGTCAACCTGTTGATGCTGTTTTTGCTGTTTCGTTTCTGTATTTATCAACAGCTTTAAGTAGTAAGGTAGATAAATAGATACTTATGCCACAGGCTCTGTGAAGGGCGAAATTGGGAGTCAAGATTTAAGAATAACAGAAACAAAATTAAAGTTAAGTACATCCACAGTGAGGAAAATGTGAAATTTTTTGAAGCTTTGGAAAACACATTTTTACAAGAGCAAAAAGAAATGCAAATGCTGCAATATCAGCAGAAAGAGAATCAGTAAAGAACTGGTGTTCTGCACCCAATAACGTTATACACTATCAATGATAATCCTTTAGAAGGATATTGCTAATTCATATATTCTTCTTATGTTCGAAAGATTGTTAACGAAAATAACGCAATGAAGTTTATTGAACTGTGAAAATTAAAGCCAAATCTTGTTTGAAATATAGGAAAGTTAACACGTTAACTGCCATGTCGGACTATGTGTCCGACACTTTTTAATCAATAATCGATTTAAAGTCGAAATAACACTAAGTACATTTTTGACTTTTTCTGATTTTACCCATTGCAGTTAACGTGTTAAGGGATGATTTAGTAAGTAAAGAAAAGACACAAAACTAAAGACACATGTGATTTGATAAACAGACAAAGGAAAAGTGTAACAATTAGAAATTTTCCCAAACAAGAGAGATAAATTTTCTCAGTACAAATACTTACTTGGTAGATTTTCTGGAAGGGTAGACGCTGAAGAAGAAGAAGTGGACAGTTGAGTGTGAGGACTGATCGTATTCCCTGAGCTTTTATACTAAAAATGAAGTAGGGAACGTAACCAACCAAGTCGAGAGACAACGGGACACTTCCATTATCTATATGGATCTCGTAATTAGATTGGCTAATGTGTTCGATGTTGTTAGCAAGAAGTTTGGATAGTAGACGTTGGGTTGGTGGAAAGTTAGCAAATTATTTTGGTATTTTAGGACTTTCTTTGACTAGAACTTGAGAATATAGTTACTAGCTCTTGCCCGCGGCCTCGCTCGCGCTAATTTAGGTACCGCTGCTGCGGCTGCGGAAAACCTCAAGCGTAATAAGTATAATAACATTATTGGTAATTATGTTTTTGAGCCGTTTGGGGTTGAAATGCTCGGGCCGTGGCGTCCGAGTGCTCTTAGCCTATTTAAGGAAATTTCTAAACGGCTGGTGGATACCTTGGCCAGAGGCTAAGCATTGCCATACAACGTGGTAATGCCTCCAGTCTCTTGGGTACATTACCAGTCGACAGCGATGCGGATGATTTTTCGACGCTCTTTTTTAATTTGTAAATAGTTTTAGTTAATTTAGGTTATAATTTTGTTTCTTAATTAATTTAAATCTGTAATCCATGTAATATACTTAATTATTTAGAATCTGACATTAAATTGGGGTTGTACTCTGCTTGTATTTATATAATTCAATCATGATTCAATGGACACGTAGCAACATCTATTATCAATATCTGGTTGACCGAGCTTTGCTCGGTACTTCTTGTTAAATTGTGTTTAAAATAATAAGTTTATGTTCAAGTTTATTATCGATAAAGTTGGTCATTGAAAACACGAATAAAACGACATTTTATAAAAATGAATCCTAGCTAAATCGATTTATCGCCCCCGAAACCCCCTGTATACTAAATTTCTTGAAAATCATTGGAGCCCTTTCCGAGATTCAGATTATATATATATACATATATACAAGAATTGCTCGTTTAAAGGTATAAGATAAGATAAGAACGTTATTTTGGTTTTCCTCGTGAACCGTACTTTTTTGGAATGAAAAGGTACCCTATGTCCGTTTCTGACCACCTGACAACCTATATGCAAAATTTCAGGATGATCAGTAGTAGTGATTCGCGGATTCTGGCGCAAGCGCCAGAGCCCGCGCTTGCACCAGAGCCCGCGAATCTGTAGCACCCATCGTAAAAAAAAAAAGGTTTTGGTGTGCTCTGATCTCAAATCTGCGGTCCATTTTAGCGTAGGATGCGTGGTTCTGGAGTTATGCAAATCAATTAACTGTTATCTCATTGATTTCCGGTGGTCCTGCACCCTCATTAGCATTCCATTGTTCGCCTAATCCTTTTATCTATTATACTTCGAACACCTCATTACGTTGCGCCAGAACCCACGAATCTGTTGCCCTACGGTTGATTTGGCGTTCTTATCTATTACTCATTGTATGTCTGCTTTTCTATGTCATCAATAAAACACATTCATTTTTATTTCAATATTTTATTACTTTTTTCTACAAAATATGAGCGGAAGATCTCATCCACAAAAATATCATTGTGCAGTGTGTTCCCTGTAAATATGTTCGTAAAACTATGCATTGAACATCCCTGAAACTTAAATAGCAAATACATTAAGCAATATTCACCACAAACTGAAGTCCAATCATTCTGAATCCTATCAACATTCCAGTCCCATCTCTTACAATTCCTTTTCAAAAACTGGAGATGATATCGCTCAGGTGTTCGTCCATATGAATCAAAATATTGACCGATACCATTCGTATCGATATGTACAGCTACCCAGTGTGAACCTGGTTTATCATCCGCATCCAAATTGCATATTATATACGTTGGTACATGTGTATACATAGGTAGTCTATTAGCAGCATAAACATTATTTTCTAGACTGGGATGAATCTTTTTCATATGTTTTTGTAATTCTAGTGTATCCATGATATTACTGTTATTAGCAGATTATTACAGTACCAATCTATTCAATGGTTGTCATAGGAATGTTCAATTATAGTGATTTGTAAATATTAAATCGCATTCTTTGTGGGAGTCACAAAGCTTAGGATTATCATTTTGCTGCAGCTAATTTAAAGTTTGTTATATGGGTCTGATTATATTAAATAAAACACTTTGAGTACATAGACATTTTTAATTAACTGATCAACACAATAATTATTAAATAAATAAATTAAATACAGACATATTATTATCAAAATACCATTTTCTAATACACACAGCATTATTCAATGCACAATTCAATTTATGGTTCACACAATTAAAATCAGTTTTATTTTTACAGAACTTTTTTTTTAATGTCGCAAAATTAGGACATCCCTTCTCACCTATGTCAATCACTTCACAGTTTGCACATAACTCTTTAATCCACGTAATCTTTTCCAAACCCTTTGTCATAATTTTTTTATTTTCTAAATATGGTAAAATAACACGTTTAAACTCTTTGTAGTCTATGTAGCCTTCACTCCAGTAAATTCCTCGATTTCTTTCTAACCATCTCACCTGCTTTTTTTCTTCTAGTGTTAGGTAATGGAATGAATATGGTGGTTTCACCAAGAACGTCTGTGTATGATCATGACTCGCAATGGCCAATTCTTTGATAATAAAATGATTTAAAGAATCTTTAAATCCTTGGAGTTCCACTATAAGGGTGTCCGTCTTCATGATATCTTCTTAACAATGTTACTTAATGGTTTGTATTCAACAATGCAATCGTTCAGAATGAGACAATATGCTGAAGTTTGATCTGGTATCTCCGAATCACTTTCAATTTCTACTCTCACTTCCACAACTGGCCCTGTCTTTAGATTATCCACTTGTCTAGAGCAATCAATGACAAACAGCGGTGCTAAATCTCTAAACTGTTTTTCGCTTAATATGGGTTCCGGTCGACGTCCGTAATACGACTGTTGAAATCTGGTGTATTGCTCGTTGTAAATATTAAATCGCATTCTTTGTGGGAGTCACAAAGCAGGTTGATGCCTGTTGCGAAGGAACGTGAGATAAGTTTGTTGACTCATAGAGTTACAATCAGTTTCGTTGTACTTAGTAATTTGCTTTAGATAAGAATAAGGAACGTGAGATAAGTTTGTTGACTCATAGAGTTACAATCAGTTTCGTTGTACTTAGTAATTTGCTTTAGATAAGAATGGTGCTATATAAGATCGAACAGTTGCAGTCATGCAGTCAGTCTATGGTCGTTTGACCACAGTGGATTGTATACGTCTACCAATACTACGTTTGTGTTACTTCAACGCATCAATGGCCATGGAGGTAAGTGTTTATTCTATTGACAAACTTACTTGTATTTCTGTTGTTGTTTCCTAACGTGTGTGATTAAGTGTAAACAAATTGATATTAACGTGATAACTCTGTTGTTGCAGAGATCATTCAGCTTCGCAGACGATAATGAAAATACCTATAAACAGTATTACTACTCGCCACTCTCTCCTCAACACGAAGAAGAGAGTGATGACATCGTCGTTAATAACACAGACGATGGTGGAAAAAGGAAATCGCAACCGATTGATCAATTTTTTGAAGTGGTACCAAAAATAAAAAGGAAGAAGCTGCTATCCTCGACTGTGACACGAGCTGCTAGAGATGGCGTATCATACATCTCTACAAATTCTAACGACGGAGACCAAGCGACGCATCTCATAAAAATTGAAATGTATGATATGAAGAAACTATCCAAGATTCCAACTAGTGATCACTGGAAGCACGCTACCACGAGGATTAAATATTACATAAAGAATAATAAGGATAGCATCTACGACAACACAAACGGCCTCGTATACAATATTACAAAGACAATAGCAGAAAGTGAAAAAGTTAAAAAATACTTTTTTAACAATGACACTCATTAGTGGATTAGTGAATGTGATTCTGTTTACTTAAAGTACTTCTGTGTACTCATTAGATTTTACATGACTTTCCTAATCCTTTGTTAGACTATGAATATTGGACATTATTTGAAATTGGGTATCAGTTGCTCTACCAACACTTAACTGTTACTTACTGTGCTACATACTTTCTTCTTTATTATAAAGATGGAAAACTTCAGTGAAATGTGCACCAGTGCTTTCTTTTCCGCGCCCATTGAAGAGAATATAGAACAATCCAACAGCGAATTCAATCAGGAGCTGTCTAAAGTTTGTGATGAAATAGAGAAGCATGAACTGTTCGATTCATCGTATGATGATGAGTTGTATAATCAATGTTTGATGGTTGAAACAAAGTTGATGTAAGTATTAGAAGTACAAACTCAATAAGAAATATTATTGTAGTAATGTTTTATTTTAAGATTTGTCTAATAATTTTCTTTTTGTTACAGTCAACAACAAGTTGGAAGAGGTATCAAACGAGGTATCACTACTGATGAAAATAAGGTTACCAAGAAAGCAAAATTTGATGAAGGAGCTTCTACATCATCAATTGAAACCAATGATGTGGACAACAATAAGGTGGAATGTGATACATGTCATGTTTATATTAATAAAAGGTATCTAAACAACCATTTAAAAAGCAATTCACATAAAAATAATCTTTTAAAATCACATAATTCATTAACAAATGTTACAGTTGTTGAAACCGCTTTTGGCAATCGAATTTTAACATATAGAATTAATAGTAAAACACTTCAATCGGGACAATATTTTGAAACACCGGAATCGTTTTTAAATTCGCTAAAAATTGATATCTTATTTTTGATAAATGAATGTATTCAACAACATACAATTTTTAAAATAAACTTCATATTGCATGCTGATTTCATACAACAAACTAAAGATATTAAAAATACGTTTGATTTTCAAACGTTTAATTACATAATTTGTCAGGGAGATGACTTAAATATTTTTTATTCATCATTAATAGACACTGTAGTCGGTAAAATTTGTCAATTTGAAAAAAAAGATAGTGGTTGGAGTCTTAATCAAATTAAATACATAGATATGAATGTTAACAAATTCAACCCCCTACGTGGTAGTTCATATATCGACCTTCCTCAAGATATTAAATCAAAAAAAGCTGTAATCAATGTTAAAAATAATGATAATATGTGTTTCAAATGGGCATTACTCTCTGGTTTATATCCTGTATGTAAAAGTGTAGATCGGGTAGCATCTTACGCAATTCATGGAAATAAACTAAAATTTACTGGTATTTCTTTTCCGGTTATAATTGCAGATATATCAAAAGTAGAGAAATTAAACAATATTAGTATTAATGTTTTTGGCTTAGAGTATAATAAAGAAAAAAAGTGTAATTCTGTTGTAGGTCCTTTATATTTAACAAAATGTCGTACACCTAATCATATTAACCTACTATATATATCGAATGGTACTAACAATCATTACTGTTATATTAAAAACTTATCGCGATTAGTTAGTTCACAAATATCAAGACATCATTGTGCAGTTTATATATGTGATTCATGTTTACTTCATTTCCCATCGGAGGAAAGACTTAATAACCATCAACAATATGATTGCGCTCACATTTGTACGGAATTACCAAACGGTGAGGATTCCAAAAAGGATTGGTTTGGTAAAGCAACCTCAAATAATAAATTAAAATTTGATAAATTCGTGAAAAAGTTGAAAATGCCCTTTGTGGTTTATGCAGACTTTGAGGCATTTTTGAACCCAATAGAATCATGTAGTAACGATCCATCCAAGCCTAGTACAATTAATATTCAAAAACATGAAGTGTATAGTTTTGGATATTACATTAAATGTTCATATGATAACAGATTATCAAAATATGAGACGTATAGTGGGTCAAACTGTGCACAAGTGTTTATGAATCGCCTTTGTGAAGATGTGAAAACAATATTTAAAAAAAATAGTTTCCAAAAATGTCTCGTTCCATTATCAGATGAAGATAAAATTAAAATTCCAAATTCAAACATATGTCATATTTGTGAAACTGAGTTAAATGAAGATCTTTTTTACGATTTTGATTGGCACACTGGCAGTTTTAGGGGTGTTGCACATCAAGTGTGTAGTTCTAAGTACAGAACCCCTCGTCATATTCCAATATTTTTACATAACCTCAGTCATTACGATGCTCATTTCATTATCCATGCATTAAACCTCGATGATGACAAAGTTGAAGTTATTCCACAAAATAAAGAACGATACATATCATTTTCAAAACAGTTAACAATAAATAATCAACCAGTAAGTTTAAGATTCATAGATTCATTGAAATTTTTATCGTGTAGTTTAGATCAACTAGCTAAAAATCTTAATGATGATCAGTTTACAGAACTAAAAAGGAACTATCCTAATAATGAAGATTTTTCACGTTTAAGACGGAAAGGTATTTATCCTTATGAATTTATGTGTAATAGTGATTGCTTGAAACATCCATCACTTCCTGATCAACACCAATTTTATAGTTCACTCACAGATTCAAATATTTCAAATGATGATTATAATCACGCAAAAGATATTTGGCAACATTTTAAGTGTAGTAGTATGTCTGATTATTCCAATTTATATTTAAAAACTGATGTTTTACTTTTGACTGATGTATTCGAAAACTTTAGAAAGCTTTGTATTAAAACTTATGGATTAGATCCTGCTCATTACTATACTGCCCCAGGTTTAAGTTGGGATGCAATGTTAAAATTTACCAAAATAGAATTAGAATTGTTAACGGACTATGACAAAATTGCTTTTTTTAAAGCTGGTATTAGAGGGGGTGTATCTCAGTGTAGCAATCGTTTTGCTAGAGCAAATAATAAATTCATGGAAGATTATGATAGTGAAAAACCTAATTCATATCTAACATATTTTGATGCGAATAATTTATATGGTTGGGCAATGTCTCAATCTCTTCCTGTTGGTGGTTTCGAATGGATAGATTCTAATACAGATTATAATGTGTCGGATAACTCTGATTTCGGTTATGTTTTAGAAGTTGATTTGGAATATCCTGATGAACTTCATAATTTGCATTCTGACTTTCCGTTATGTCCTGAAAACATATGTGTGGGTAATACTAAAGAAACTAAATTAGTTCCTAATTTAAATAATAAAAATAAATACATCATTCACTACAGGAATTTAAAACAATGCATTGAAATGGGGATTAAATTAATTAAAGTACATAGAATTTTAAAATTTAAACAGAGTTCTTGGTTAAAGAAATACATAGACTTAAATACTAGTTTGAGAACGTTAGCTACATCAAACTTTGAAAAAGACTTTTTTAAATTAATGAACAATTCTGTCTTCGGTAAGACTATGGAAAATATTGAAAAAAGAGTAAACGTTAAACTACTAACTCACTGGGATAATTGTGGTAAAGTTTTAGGTGCTCAGGATTGGATTGCAAAACCAGAATTCCATAGTTTATCAATATTTTCAGAACATTTAGTTGCAATACAATTACACAAAACAAAATTAATTTATGATAAGCCGATTTATTTAGGATTTTGTATTTTAGATATATCTAAGACCCTTATGTATGAATTTCATTATAACTACATGATTAAAAAGTTTCATAATAAAATTAAGTTATTGTACACCGATACCGATAGTTTGATATATCAAATTTTTACAGACAATTTTTATGAGGATATAAAACCAGATCTACTTCACTATTTCGATACATCAGATTACCCGGAAAATAATATTTACGGATATCCAAAAATAAATAAAAAAAAGTTAGGTTTTTTTAAAGATGAGAATAATGGTAAAGTATTGAAGGAATTTGTAGGGTTGCGATCAAAAATGTATGCCTTAGAAATAGAAGATAAATTTATAGCAAAGGCAAAAGGGGTTAACAAAAGTGTTACCAAAAAAATGAATATGGAAAATTACAAATCGTGTTTGTTTAATAAAAATGTATTATATTGTAGTATGCTTCGATTTAAGTCAATCAAACACACTATTTTTACACAAAAAATAAATAAAACATCTTTATCATATAATGATACCAAACGATGTATTATGAACAACAACATTGATACATTGGCTTGGGGACATTATAAATTACGCTAAGTGTAATACTTTTTACTTTTATTTCTGTGTGTATATACAAATTTTGTACTGATTGTAAAATTATGATATTACTGTAATGTTATATAATAGTTTATTACATATTTAAAATTTATTGTTTGATTGTAAATAATGTAAAATAATTGTAGTTTTTATTTGTGTGCTTAAATTTGACGTTGAGGTGATTGTGAAATTCTGATAAGTACTAATTGTGTTAGAAATAGTATACAGATCATTCTGTTTTTCACAAATTACATGTTTTATATAATTTTAGCAATATATATATATTTAATTTTTACACCAAAATTTTCATTTTTATTTCATCCCTTTAAAACTCTAGACGTGTGAAATGTTTCACTTTATCCATCCGTTTACTGCTATTGTGGCAGGACCAAGTGGATGTGGGAAGTCAAATTTTGTAACAAATTTCATAAAATCAGTTAAAGAAATATGTAATTGTGATTTTAATCAGATCACATGGTGCTTTGATGAAATGCAGGCTTTAAATAATTTACCAAATGTTAACTATCATCAAGGAATTCCAAATCTTAATATGTTTGATGGTGAAAACCCACACCTTATTATTATTGATGATCTAATGAGAGAGTCTGATGGAAGAATTGTGGATATATTTACAAAAGGTAGTCATCACAGGAATCTTAGTGTATTTTATTTAACACAAAATTTATTTCATCAAGGTAAAGGTCAAAGAGACATTTCTTTAAACTCAAGTTATATAATTTATTTTAAAAACCCTCGAGATAAAACTCAAATAAGATATTTAGCACGACAAGTGTCACCAGATAACCCAAAATTCATTGAAGACGCCTACAGGGATGCAACTTTAGAAGCGCATGGATATTTAATGGTAGATTTAAAACAGAATACAAATGATTTTTGTCGTATCAAGACAAATGTATTCCCATTTAATGGTTACTGCACAGTCTACGTCCCCACGAAAGAGTTTAAATACACCAAGAATCAAACAATTCAAATCATTTCTAAATGATGCATCGTCGACTCACAACGCATAAACATTTGCTAAACGCTTTGCATACGCTTAAACCAAAATATCAAAGAGCGTTACTTAAAACGTGTGATGAAGAAGAAATAAATTGTATTTGTGAATGTATTCATAACGTTTTACAAGGAAAGATACCTCTTAAAGATCAAGATAAACAAAAATTGAATAAACACAAAAATATACTCCGTAAACTGGTGCATAAGTGTAAACATAAACTAAGAAAAAATATTATTATACAAAAAGGAGGGGCTTTCTTACCAATAATATTAGGTGCAATATTGAGTGGATTAGTAAGTGGACTAGCCAGTTAACATGGAAAATGCTAAGAAAATGATACTTATTGAACCGGGATTGATTGAAAAATTAAAACAAGAAAATAAGGTTACTAGTAATTTGTCTCGATTAGATATTGAAATGCAAAATATTATGAATAGTAAGACGGAAGACCGAAAGAAGTGGATGTTATATCTACAAACACTACAAAGATACCTTCACTTTACCGAAGAGGATCGTCAACCACTCAGATTACCAATTTATTCTGATACATCTAATGAAGATTCAAATGGGTCTAAAATTGGTTTTAAAAATAAAGATAGAGATCTAAAAAGTTCAGTTGATGCTGAATCTTTGTTGGAGGAGAAAGGATCTATTAAAAGTATAGAAAGTGAGGCAAATCCACTGTATTCATCAACACAAATACTCAGTTTAATACCAAAAACTTATAATAAAAAAGGTGAGTCATTATTAAACTTAATTGGAACAAGTAAAAGTAAAATACGTTGGGATAATGAAGGCACAGTCATAATTGATAATGAAAAAATTCCAGGAAGTAATATTGTTGATTTAATAAATGATTCACTTAGACCCTTAAAAAAAAGTGATCCGATAGGGTGGGATAGATTTGCTAAAGCATTAAAAGATATTAAAGTACCACTTACTTATATTGGAAATCCAAAGAGATGTGAGTTTATTAACCAACTTCAAGTAAAAGATCTGAACAAAACCTCTGAGATTGAAGTTCAAGAGTTTTCTACACCGAGCAGTGGAGATAAAAGATCTATAACTAAAATACATAAAAAGATCGATTGGGAAAAATGGACCCCGTACTAGAAGAAATTAACAGGATTTATTATGATCCATCTAACCCCGCTGGTTTTGGTAGTATTGATAAATTATCAAAAGCTATGAAGGGTAAAATGGATAAAAAGCAAGCAAAGGAATGGTTACAATCACAAGAAACATATACATTACATAAACCCATTCGGAAAAAATTCCCGCGTAATAAGTACATTCTATCAAATATTAATGAGCTGTGGCAAGCTGATTTAAGTGATATGCGAACTTATTCTCAATATAATGATGGTTTCAACTACATACTTTGTGTTATTGATGTATTTAGTAAATATGCTTTTGCAAGACCAATGAAAAAGAAAAACTCAGAAACAACTAAAGAATGTTTTGAAAGTATATTTACTGAAAGTAATACAACACCTACTCACATACAATCTGATAAAGGTACAGAATTTGTTTCAAAAGATGTACAAAAATACTTTAAATCCAAAAAGATAAATTACTATACCACTAACAATCCTGATATTAAGGCTAGTATTGTTGAACGATTTCAAAGAACTCTAAAAATGAAAATGTGGCGTTATTTCACTCATAATAATACTTATAGATATATAGATGTTTTACAAGATTTAATATACTCTTATAATCACAGCATTCACTCGAGTATTAAGATGTGCCCATGTGATGTAAGTTCCAACAATATTATGACAGTTTGGACTAATCTTTATGATAGAGGGTCAAACAAACTTTCTCTAGAAAATCCAAAACCAAATTTCAACGTGGGTGATTATGTTCGAATAACTAAATATAAACATGTTTTCCAAAAAGGATATGAATCAAATTGGAGTGATGAAATATTTATTATATCTTCAATAATTGATAGATCTCCATGGGTTGTTTATACAATAACAGATTTACAAAATGAACCAATAGTTGGTACTTTTTATGAAAGAGAATTACAGAAGGTCACTTACAACCCCACCTCACAATATAAAATAGATAAAATAATTGGCACTCGTTATTCGGGTAACAGAAAAGAAGTATTAGTGAAGTGGAAAGGTTATCCAGATAAATTTAACAGTTGGATTTTAGCTTCTAGTTTAAAAGAAATATGAATAAAGAAAGTTTTTATTTAACTTTGCTCAGCAATAGTTCAATGGAATACTTTCCTGATAACAAGACCACAAATTTTTCAACAAAATTACCAAAAGCTATGAAATTAGAAGGTGAATGGGCGGTTGGAGTTGTCGAGTTTCAATATCCATGCACCATGTTTACTGTTCAAGATCATGAAAATGTTGTATACATCACAAAAACCATGTTAATGCCTAATGAAGATAAACCATCAACAGTGTACTACAAAAAACATATTCCCGCTACCAACTACGATAACGTTGAACATATTTTAAGAGCGTTAAATGGTATCAGAGAGAGCTTGAAATTTCGTTATGATGAAATAACAAAATTTGTGTCTGTTTCTGTTTTGGATAAAAATATAACATCCGTAACATTATCACCCAAATTAAGTTTACAACTAGGTTATGAACCAAATACAAATCTCCTAGACAGAAATTTTGGGAAGTGTCCTGCTAATTTACACTTAGGGTTACCATCTCAACTATTTCTATATTGCGACATTATCGATCCTCAGATTGTGGGTGATGTTATGACTCCACTATTAAGAGTCATTTCATTAGATCCTTCAAAATACATTTATGGTGCGAATAAAATGTACATTTTCTCTCCACCTCACTACTTACCTGTTATGCGAAGAGAGTTCGATACGCTGGAAATAGATATAAGATCGAGCACAGGACAAAAAATACCATTCCAGTTTGGAACCGTGTGTGTTAAACTACATTTCCGCAAATTATAATAATGTATTCTCCTCATGATCATCATAAATGTCCATATGAAAATTATTATTCACATCAAGCTGGATCAGGAGTTGGAGTAATTTATAAGGGTTCACCATACCAACGCGGTCATGGTATTGGGAGCTTCTTAGGAGGGTTATTTAGATCAGTTTTACCTTTACTTTCAAGTGGTGCTCGAGTGGTTGGTAAGGAGGCATTAAACGCTGGAGTAGGACTTTTATCGGATATGGTTCAAGCCCGTCCTATGGAAGCCTCAATAAAAGATCGTCTAAAGCAAGTTAGTACAAACTTAAAACGAAAGGCTGATGACAAAATTGATCGATTTAACATGACAGGATCTGGGTATATAAGTAAAAGAAAACGATTGGCCTCGTTCATTCCACCACTAACAGCTAAAGTGAAAGCTACGAAAAAACTTGGTCTAAAACCAAAAAACATCAAAGATATATTTTCAAATTAAGTATGTCTTTCCTTCATAATCATTCTTGTGAGTGCGTTAAGTCAGAATTAGATTTGTTTGCATTACCGTCTACACAAACAAGCATTGAAAATGGATTGTGGATTCACTATAAACCAATTTCATCTCTTGCTGATGATGGACCTATCGAGTTTCAAGTTCCTGGAACAGGCGATGACTACATAGATTTGTCTCATACATTACTCCACATAAAGGCAAAAGTATTAAATCAAGATTCAACAAACTTGATATCAGCTACAGCAGTAGCACCTGTAAATAATTGGTTGCATTCACTTTTTAGTCAACTCGATGTTTATTTAAACCAAAAACTTGTATCACCACCTAATAATACCTATGCCTATCGAGCATACATGGAAACCCTTTTAAACTATGCTCCTGCTGCTAAACAATCTCATCTTACTTGTAGTCTTTGGTATGATGATACAGCAGGAAAAATGGATTCCACAGATGGTAAAAACATAGGATTTGTTAAAAGACAGGAATTAGTTAATGAAAGCAGGGAAATAGAAATGATTGGTCATCTTCATGGTGACATTTTCAATCAAGATAAATTTTTAATTAATGGCGTTGAAATGAGTGTAAAATTAGTTCGGTCAAGAGAGAGTTTTAATTTAATTGCTGGGTCAAATGATGTAAAGTTTAAAGTTTGCATTACGGACGCAACTCTTATTGTTCGAAGAGCACGAATTAATCCAAGTGTATTACTCGCACATCAGAAAGTTTTAGCTTCTACCACTGCTAAATATCCTATTACTCGTGCTGAAGTTAAAGTTTTAACAATTGCATCGGGTGTTCAAGGAAAAACTCTTGATAATATATTCTTAGGACAGGTACCCAAAAGATGTATTATTGGTTTTGTGAATAATTCTGCATTTAATGGTTCACTTACTAAAAATCCATTTAACTTTGAAAACTATGGTATTAACTCTTTCAGCTTATATATTGATGGTCAACAAATACCTTCCAAAGCTTTGCAACCATCTTTTAATAATAATATATTTACATCAGCATATCATACTCTATTCTCGGGGACTGGTATTCACTTTCTTAATGAAGGAAATGCAATCTCTCGTGAACAGTATGCCAAAGGTTACTGTCTTTTAGCATTTGATTTAACTCCTGATTTATCAGCTAACTCATCAGCCCATTGGAATCTCATAAAGCATGGTAGTGTAAGATTAGAAGTACGATTTGAATCCTCACTAATACAAACAATTAACTGTATTGTTTATGCTGAGTTTGATAATATTATTGAAATAGATAAAAATAGAAATGTTACTGTAGACTATAGTAGTTAGGATTATAATGTGTGTTGTGTTTTAGATATATGTGTTATGTTTAATGCATTTTGTGTGTGTGTAACTAAAGATAACATTATAAAATTAAATAAAACAAATTGTATGCAATATACTATCAAGGATTTAAAGATTCTTTAAATCATTTTATTATCAAAGAATTGGCCATTGCGAGTCATGATCATACACAGACGTTTTTGGTGAAACCACCATATTCATTCCATTACCTAACACTAGAAGAAAAAAAGCAGGTGAGATGGTTAGAAAGAAATCGAGGAATTTACTGGAGTGAAGGCTACATAGACTACAAAGAGTTTAAACGTGTTATTTTACCATATTTAGAAAATAAAAAAATTATGACAAAGGGTTTGGAAAAGATTACGTGGATTAAAGAGTTATGTGCAAACTGTGAAGTGATTGACATAGGTGAGAAGGGATGTCCTAATTTTGCGACATTAAAAAAAAAGTTCTGTAAAAATAAAACTGATTTTAATTGTGTGAACCATAAATTGAATTGTGCATTGAATAATGCTGTGTGTATTAGAAAATGGTATTTTGATAATAATATGTCTGTATTTAATTTATTTATTTAATAATTATTGTGTTGATCAGTTAATTAAAAATGTCTATGTACTCAAAGTGTTTTATTTAATATAATCAGACCCATATAACAAACTTTAAATTAGCTGCAGCAAAATGATAATCCTAAGCTTTGTGACTCCCACAAAGAATGCGATTTAATATTTACAAATCACTATAATTGAACATTCCTATGACAACCATTGAATAGATTGGTACTGTAATAATCTGCTAATAACAGTAATATCATGGATACACTAGAATTACAAAAACATATGAAAAAGATTCATCCCAGTCTAGAAAATAATGTTTATGCTGCTAATAGACTACCTATGTATACACATGTACCAACGTATATAATATGCAATTTGGATGCGGATGATAAACCAGGTTCACACTGGGTAGCTGTACATATCGATACGAATGGTATCGGTCAATATTTTGATTCATATGGACGAACACCTGAGCGATATCATCTCCAGTTTTTGAAAAGGAATTGTAAGAGATGGGACTGGAATGTTGATAGGATTCAGAATGATTGGACTTCAGTTTGTGGTGAATATTGCTTAATGTATTTGCTATTTAAGTTTCAGGGATGTTCAATGCATAGTTTTACGAACATATTTACAGGGAACACACTGCACAATGATATTTTTGTGGATGAGATCTTCCGCTCATATTTTGTAGAAAAAAGTAATAAAATATTGAAATAAAAATGAATGTGTTTTATTGATGACATAGAAAAGCAGACATACAATGAGTAATAGATAAGAACGCCAAATCAACCGTAGGGCAACAGATTCGTGGGTTCTGGCGCAACGTAATGAGGTGTTCGAAGTATAATAGATAAAAGGATTAGGCGAACAATGGAATGCTAATGAGGGTGCAGGACCACCGGAAATCAATGAGATAACAGTTAATTGATTTGCATAACTCCAGAACCACGCATCCTACGCTAAAATGGACCGCAGATTTGAGATCAGAGCACACCAAAACCTTTTTTTTTTTTTTTTTTTTTTTTTTTTTTTTTACGATGGGTGCTACAGATTCGCGGGCTCTGGTGCAAGCGCGGGCTCTGGCGCTTGCGCCAGAATCCGCGAATCACTACTACTATGATCGGTTCAGTAGTTTAGGCGTGAAAAGGTAACAAACAAACTAATTTTCGCTTTGACAATATTAAGTTAGGATTCCTTATGGGCAAAAGCATTTCAGATTTGCATTGCGTAAGAAAAAGTATGTAGTTTTAAGCATCAGTCTTTGAACTCAAATATCTACTATGCCGAAAAGTTCAATCCATACTAATATTATAATTGGGACAGTGTGTGTGTCTGTTTGTCCGTCTTTCACGGCAAAACGGAGCGACGAATTGACGTGATTTTTTAAGTGGAGATAGTTGAAGGGATGGAGAGTGACATAAGTTACTTTTTGTCTCCTTCTAATCCCCCACTTCCCTAAAATGGGGGGTGGAACGCGCTAATCTCAGGAAGTACTGGTTCGAATTGAAAAAATATTTTTGAGTCGGGTAGCCTATTTACTGAGGAAGGCTATATAACATCACGCTGTGGTCAAAAGAAGCGGAGCAGCAACAAAAAAATGGATGAAAACTGGCAGGCTGCGATGCGACGGGAAGGGTCAGGAGAGCAAATATTTGACGCGGACCGCGAAGTCGCGGGCAGAAGCTAGTTAACAATAAAAGTGCATTACAGCCTATATATGATCAAATTAAATTAGCTAGCGAAACTTCACAGATGTTTCATCTAAACACGATTAACTAAATTAAATGAATATTTTTCGGGCGTCAACGACCGCTGTTGGTTTTGTTTTTTGAAAAAGTTAAAAAAATCTGTTTTATTGTGTTAAGATATCGATACGCATGACTTCTGTAAACTTTATACGAAGTAAACTAATTTTTAAAACTGATATTTTAAGTGACTTATGCTACCCGTCCCATTTCTTCCCGTGGATGACGTTAGAGGCGATTAACGGACTTACTAGAGAATAGGCAACCACTATCTTAATGCGTGTAACCACTATACTGCGATCGCCAACCTGCCTGCCAAGCGTGGCGCTTATACCAACCCCCTCTAAATTGTGGGTGGCCTACGACCAGCAGTTGACGTCTTTCCACTGAAATGCTGATGATATAGTGGCATCAGCACCCACACGTGGGGTATCTATGGATAGGTCTTCAAAAATGGTGTTGAGGTTTCTAATATATTTTTTTTCTAAACTGAATGGTTTGCGCGAGAGTCACTTCCAAAGTGGTAAAATGTGGTGTAATGTCCCCCCCCCGTAACTTCTAAAATAAGAGAGAATGATAAAACTAAAAATAAATGGTGTATATTACCATGTAAACTTCCACCAAGTAAGTAGTTTTTTTTAACACGTCATAAATTGTAAACCGCAACTTAACTTTCATTCAATCAACTCAAATATTAAAAAAAAAACATTTAATTTCATAAACATAAACTTTATGCATAAACCGTAAATATCTACAGGTTTGTACTGAACCCTCGGTGCGCGAGTCCGACACGCACTTGGCCCGTTTTTAAGGTAGAGGCAGTATACATGCCACCAATAAAATATTATTTGTTTTATTGACCTGTATTGTTGAAAACGATTCAATTTTTCATTGATGATAACATATACATTTCCGCAAATATCCCATCGAATACACAATTTAAAAAATACTTAAAAATGTCACTATTAACATACTAAGAATTTACTTACAATTTTTATTTAAGAATAACTATACCATGTCTAGTTTTCTGTGCCTTATAAAAGGTTAAAATACAGACCCATCTTGTCTTTGGAGTTTTGGTAGCTGATTCAATTTGATGCCGTATAAACAGGTTGCCAGATTACTTTTCTATGAAACAGCATTTCTTTTGAGATAGAGTGTGTAGAATCTTAAAATTCATATTGGATTTGATTGTACATATTGTTTGCACGTCAGTGTCTCTGCCAACCTGTATATAATTATAATATCTTTATTTTAATACGCAAAGCAATATTTTTGTACTGTTTTTTTTACGAAAAAGAGGAGTTTAAAACTTAACACACTTGCAGTTTATACGGAGAAGTGCAGAAAGCTAATATTTTAAAATAAAAATGCTTTAGAAATGTAAATTTATTAAAATCGATTTTCGACCACTGGGCGATCACTAGATATAGAGCTTTAGCTTCTAAATCAGGCTTAGTATGCAGGATACTTGTTTCTTGCCTGTGGCATACGGTACGCTATAAGTGAAAAAGTATAGTTCTCCAGATTGTATTTCGGCCATAGCGGCCTATCTCAACGGAGACCAGCCATTGGTGTGGGAGATATTACAGTGCACAAGTATGTGCGCAGACACAGGGCACTTACTCTTTCCTGACTCTCATAGTCCGATGGAATGGCAATTCGACACGACCGCAGAGAGATCAGGCGTAGGATCAACGGCTAACGTGCCTTCCGAGCTACGGGAGTATCATACCGCTAACTTCCAAATTCCGGGCTGTTGAATGAATGAATGAATGAATGAATTGCACCGATCCCAGCGTGGTTTGACCAGACTCGATTAATCGAATGAACCCCAAGATATGCACTAGCCTTTGAAGCCTCATGTTTCATGGTGCTACATAGGCCATTGCATATCAAGAAGTAGACCGGGGGGCGCTGTAATGGTAGGGAAGACGTGCCCATAGGATAGGAAAGGATTACGAGCCTACCGACTATGCAGCCTTAAGTAAGCATTGGACTAGTGGAGAGAAGGGTGATATTTGTCTATAGGAGGGCATCTTTTCACGTCGTCGCCGGCATGTTGATCCAGGTCGAGCTTCACCGATGCATGTTTTGGTGGGGTTGACCGTTTGCTGGCTCTTTTCTATGTCAAGGGTTCGCTATGTTCCGTGTTGTTTTCTTGGTCGTCTTCTGCGTTTTCGCTGCTATCAGTGTCTGGTTTTTTGTAGATATCACGAGCCGCTTTCTTGATCTTATTTCTGTCTCCAGCCGTGCCCCTTCAAAACTGGAGTTCCTTTTCGAAGTATTTCATGTCCTGTTTTAGGTTGTCATTCCATGTGTAAATAGGTCATCCGACCTTCTTAGGTTTTGCCCTGTACTGCATTGCTGCTTGTAACAGGTGTGGTTCAGAGCGTCTGAAAATGTGTGCCAGGTAGCAAATCCTGTGGTTGTCCTAACGAAACGAAAGTATAAATTCTAATTAGAGACCCCCTCTCCAATTAGAATTTTCATCCTTGTTTCGTTTATTCGGAGGCTTACATTATTTAGCGAGGTTTTAATTTGGTATTGGATGCATTCTAGTCCTTCTAGCTCAACAAAGGGAGTGAAATGTTGCAGTCCCAATTGATGATTTCCATTATTTCCTTTACTGTCGGTCTATTGTGCTTCGGTTATCGGTTTTGTTGGTTATGCAAAAGTACGTTCTGCCTATTTTTGTACTGATTTTAACCTTTTGGAGTATTGTCTGGCATTCTTGTATGCGATTATGCCTATTGGGTTATCCAGTTGCCAGCTTTGGCCTTTTGTAGGTTATCGAGGGCTATTCGATGGTCCCTTGAGTAGTAATTGGCTGAAGACTCGAGAGTTTCCTGGGCAGCGGCTTCTAATACCTCCGTTATGTTGTTCCATGTTATTTCGGTGTTTTCATTCGTTGGGATGATACCTATATTTGCTAGTTGTTTTTTTTATTTTTATATGCGATCTTGATATTTTATTTTGATATGTTTTCGATTGAGAGTGGTATAGTTGCATTGTTTATGATTGAAATACTTAGCATCCATTGTTGTTTCCTTCGTTTCTTTTTGTTGCTTTTGTGTTTGGTTTTTTTTTTCGTTTTTGTTTACAATTCTGTTTGATCTTATAGTCCCGTCTCGTCAACGTGGACGAGTTTTTCTGTTGCTTGTGGCATGATGATATAGTCCAATTGCGATTTTTGAGTGCCTTTTGACCAAATTATTCTAATGGATGATCAACCTTTTATCGTTTCTGTTTGAAGTTTTTCTCTGTAGGCTTTATCCTTTAACAGTTCGCCTTGTAGTTGGGAAATTTATGCTGAAAGTTTTGTTGGATCCTTTGCGTTTTCTTTTGGTTAGAGTATCTTGTCGACCAATATGGACGTTGAAGTTTCCGAGTATTGTTAGCGTACTTTTTGTCTAATCAAGTTTAATAAGACTGTGAAGGGTCTGGTTGCTTTCGGGGAACAACTGTTGAAGTGGGAGTTGAATAAGTGCAGAGGAGTTGGCTAGTCTTTTCCCATGCCAATAGTTGACCTAGTATCCTTGTATTACTAACTGTAGCTAATTCACTTGTACTATTAACTAATTCAATTTGGGAATACGTTCTTAATAAAATTGCAAGATCCTGGTGCGTGTTACCTACCGGTTCGGAGAGATGCCAATCGTGGTATGTGTAGTGTAGCTGAATGTTCCTAAGTTCATCTCTGTTTCTTGTAGGTTGGCTTGAATTCCTATACGTGGCAGTGCCGCGTCAATTCGTTTTTTGTAGCTGGTTTTTCTGTGCAAGTTTACTTAATTGGGTAGACTTCGGCTTTCTCATTATTGCGTATCCCGTGTCGTCCGCGATTACGTTTGATACACGTGTGAGTAGTGTTTGTTCTTATTGTCCAACGGTGTGAATGATTTAACTAATTGGGGGTTGCTCGTTTGAGTTTAGGGTTTCATGGGTTTTGCTCTTCTCATGTGTTGTGCCTGTTACCTAATGTTTTGGTATGATGCAGTGCTTTCAATCTAGTTGAACCTTGCGTTAGGTTATTCCGGTTGTTGTTGTATTGTTTGTCGTTTGTCGGGACCCAGTTTTCATAGTGCTGGTTCATGAACAGTACGTGTTTATTAGCGGGAGCTTGTTCGCTGGTAGGTGAATGCACCTGTGTGTTTCTGTTTTGCATATGTACATGCACATTTACGACGTAGAATTCAGACGCGGCGATTATGATATATTCACCACCCCAGATTTCTTCATTATGTTGCGCGGCTTTGTATTCTGTTATCCTTTATTCCTGGGAAAGAATGCTGTTGGGGAGAAATTCCTGTATATTATTTAGAAGTGCCAATTATAACCATTATAAACGCATTGTCTGTGTGCCCACTAAAGACACGTGCAAGTTGGGGGCTGAAGCACACTTGTAGTGAGTCAATTTATGGGATGACCTTTTTTTTGGTTTCTTTTGTTTATCTGTATAGCAAAATGTGCATTTATCTTGAAACAGAGAGAGTCTGGATTGGGTACCCTTTTTTTATTCAGCTGCCGCCCATGTGTTCATTTGGAGGGGCTGTGGCCTCTTAGCAAGCTTTTAGGAATTTTAAGAATTCATTACTTTGGCTGACCTGTTAGTCTAGTGGTTAGTGACCCTGACTGCAAAAACTGAGGTCGTGGGTTCGATTCCCACCCAGGACAAATCTCTGCGTGATGAGCACAATCATTTGTTCTGTGTCTGGGTGTAATTTATCTATAATATGTATGTATTTAGAAATATTTAAGTACGTTTATCAGTTGTCTGGTTACCATAGTACAGGCTCTGCCTAGTTTGGGATCAGATAACTATGTGTTGGTTGTCCTAAGATATTTATTTATTTATTTATTACTGTGTTACAAAAATAGGATCTTTTGGTGCGGCGTCTTAATCGGTATCGTATTTTGTTCCAGAATTATAGCGCGAATAGGGTTATTCAGCCTATTGTAGTTAGTGTGAACACAATCATTCACACAACGCTTCCTGGTGTGATGTGATGACGATGATAGGTCCCCAAGCGCGGCACAACAAAGCCGCGGTCATGCGCAGTTTAGTAAACAAATCCCTGAAATGTTAGGAACGGGCTCACCGGGTTCGGCAGGGGTCAGCTGGCAGGCAGGCTCTGCTGAGAGCTGGGCGCACGAATGACACATTTGCTTCCTTGTTTTATACAATGTGTAACTGAATAGACGCAAGTCCACTTATTGAGCCCGAAAGAATTCAATCCTATGTCAAGGCAATAGGACTCAAATTTAAATGCACAAAACAATGCTAGTGTTCACACGATTTTCTTTATTCAATACTCTAATAAACTCAAAACTCTAATTCGGGTGTATGAGGTCTTGCGTTAATTATGTTACACGTTGTATTATGCCACCCGATTTTAAATTATGACTTAGAAGCACGCACACACAATAACACGGTTTGATTTCGAACTCAGGCGGGTCGGACCACATCTGTTGCGCGCGCGCCGACACGTCCGGCTGTGTCGATAGCTCAACTTGATCTCTCAACTTCCAAATTCCGGGCTGTTACAAAAAAAAACCTAATGGAAAAACCCAATAACACTTTGTCCGACCTGGGAATCAAATCCAGGACACCACACTCAGCAGTTGCGGTTGCAACCCCGAGACCAATGGTGCAGTTAAAGCGACAAAGTACATGCATAGTCTTAACACTGTTTAGACTGTAACTTTATTGTTGCTTTAAGTTATGGTATGCACCAGTAAATTGTTTGCAACTTTATGAATAGGTACTTCGAAATGTCGATAGTTCCAAATATTGTAAACAAAGTTTCGAAACTTAAAACATATAACTAGTTTTGGATATACACGGAAAGTCCTAATGAACTGTTTTTCAGCGTATTCCCCGAGTATACTAACAAAATAGTGAATTTCAACTGTACCTACCAGAATACTGATGCTGCTAACGTTTGGCTCCTAGTTTGAATGTTTTTGTGCTACATTTTATACTGGAAAAGGAAACATTTTCTTTTTTAAGTAAATTTAGTGCTCTACTCTTCCTGAATAATATGGATAAGTAAGGTGGTTCCTCAATGCAGTCGCGCCCACATACGATGCGTCTCCAAGTTATGTGGTCTTCTGCAATGTGTACTTCTCCGTAGATGCTGCCTCTAACAGCATTCTTGATCGCGTCTTACCATGTTGCCGATGCTTTGCCTTGAGCGCGTTGTCCATCGATCTGGCCATAAGCCTTTCCACAACATGCTTAAGTGACTGGTATATCTAGGGTTTTTTGTGTATCATTATAATCCGTCACTGCAGTGGTGGAATGCCTGGAGCAAATTCCCTGTTCGACGCCAGGCCAAGGCCTCACCATAGGATTTTAATAAGCGCAGTGGAAGATATAATCGTGGGCCTTGGGACAAGAGTGGCGAGCGAAAAGTCCGCCGTGCGCGGAGCTTATCAATATAATATTCAAATAACTCACCTGATGGTAGAAGGAAACTGCTTCTGGGGCCTACCTGGATTTATGTATGTAAGTGAGTGTATGTTGTATTGTGTAGTGACGTTATAAATGGGTTTTCCAGGATACAGGCCGCAACAATCCGCCCTGCTACCAGGACATGCGGTCTCCAACGTGCGGTCACTGTCACTTCAAGTACTTCAATTTCAAACAATTTGAAGGGATTAATTTACAACTGGTCGCGAAATCAAACGGCGACGATGCTCCCTTTTTCCAAGATCAAAACCAAAGAGGCAAGTGTCAAACTGACAAATGACAGATGTCACTCTGTTACACGAAATAATGCGTTCACAGAGTAACCAATTCGAACGGGACGGAACATTCCCGAAACTGAAATGTGTGAGATGATAAAAATTGTGCGGCAGATAGCCGTCACTGTGTGTTTAAGGGCGAAGCCAATACGTAGAATTAGTCTTATCTTGCAAATTAATTTTGATATTTTGCGTTTTTCCATTCTAGAAAAGTCAGACGTTAATTTTGATAAAAACAGCCCTTATTCAGAAAACACATAACGCAACATAACATCACGCTTGTTTTCCCCAAAGAGTTAGGCAGAACCAAAAAATTTACTTCAAATTATTTGTGTAACACATTGGCACGTTCCTAAAACTCCTTTGAAGCCTCTTCAGCAACAAATTGCTTCGTCACTCCAAACTGAAACTGACATCAAAGTTGAACATTTTGGCAATCAGCCAAGATATTCGTATTCTCTAGACGGACTCAGACAATCGATCATCGTTTACCTACAATTTTGAGGCCAGTCACTTCCGAACCGCGCCATAATACCCTATCATGGACTTCATCGGAAGTAAATGTCGAGTCTAAAAATACGACGAAAAATAAACAGAACTTTTTCATTGTAAAAAATAAGGGCACGCTGTTGACTAAGGATCTGGTATCCGGTAATTATCTGATAGATTACTTAAGTTTCCGATTTCAGGTGGGTTTCGGAGGAGCTAATTTGAGTTTGTTGACTGTTGCAAATTCGTCGATACGATGCTTTGTGAATTTTAGTTTATATAACTGGAACTATTCCTAGTCTTCGATTTCGTTGCACATTATTAAGAGAGTGAAGATGAGTGAAGGAAGTAGTACCCCAACACACATACGATATCTCTCGTTTTTACACATATACGCACATACACTTAGTGAACATTGCTATCAAAATATACCTGTAAACTATTGTTTTAATTTCACAGCTCTACATCTAGAATATATTTCAATGTTTTAATTACTTTAAAATAATAACACATTTTCTGCTTCTTCACCGTAACAATCCATCAGTATTCATAGAATGCGACATTATACGGTTATACCACCCAAGGACTCTACAGAGACAGGCTCGACCTAGTGTGGAGTTCATAAACAAAATGCTTCCTTTGCATTCTTCTACTTGATTTTTTTGTAAATTAATGTAGAGCATAGGGAATGTAAAGCACTGTTTGTGGATAAAAAACACTATGTATCTTATCTTACCTACTTAATGATTTAAAGGTACCTATAGCATTGTTTTATGTAGTGTATCTATTATGTGTTATATTGCAAAAGGTAGAAACAGCGACGCTTCTGATTAAAAATCTAAAACAGTTTTTCATTCTTTATTAGCACTACCACAGAAAGGTTATCTATAGTTAAATCGTAATAGTAAAGTTATGTCGCAAATTAAAGTTAACAATAAACTCGTAAATAGACTATGAATAATAATAAATGAAAGTAAATAGTACCTACCTAGGTAGATACTTTTAACAAAACAATTTAACAGTCATAATTTTCATTTCATTTCAATAATGAAATATGATTTCCGGTAGAAGAATTATTGTTGAACAAATATTATTTCGGAAAATAATGTAACCAAGAAATTCAATTTTGAATAATTACCTGTCTACTTCACAATGTTGATAAACATTAAACATTGGTCATTAATCAAACATGGACGTAATTACCGAATCACATACGAAACAAAATACAAAATTAACAGCACAACATCCGGAAACGAGTTTTATTTAAACAGAGAAAACAATAATTGTTTCGACATACCCAAAAAAAATACGTGCAATTTTTCCATTTTTGTTTAAAGAATATTTTATGGTCGAATATTATTAATTCATGGTAGTAAAATGACAGGCGCTAGCTGTCACCTAGTAAAATAATATGGTAATATTTTTAATATATTTTTGATAAGTGTAAAATGTTTTAAAAAGTGGTAATAATATATGTGTAAAGTTAAAATATTACCATATTATTTTTATAATAAAATTGTTAGGTCTATAGGGCTGTACATTCCCTCCAGTGAATTAATAATTCTGCCATAAAAATATATTTTATTTAAAATGCCTCAACTTTTGGCACTTCGTCAGCCATACTAGCAAGAATTAAATTCTTGTCTGTTCCGACAGGTTTCTTTGGTTCTAGAGCAGCTCTCATTTCTAGGGCTCGGGTATCCACCTCCAAAGATTGGTTCTTGTCGTTCAAATCAATGGCTATTTTGATGGAAGCTGCTTCTAATGCGTTGTATGTTGCCCTGTAAATGGTATAAGATGGTTAGGTTTTTTCATGGTCCGTTTCCTATATATACCTACAGTACATCCGTTATTTAAGAGTGCACCAAACATATGTCGCCAATTGATACGTGGTGGCTCTGGCTAAAATCGAAACGCGCGCTTATTTAGGTTTTCCTTTTACTATTAAAACAGAAACACATTTTGAAAATGTATACGTTAGAGAAAACTGATGAACTTCGGTGTAAAGTAATGACGCCGTACTTTAGTACGGCGTCATTACTTTACACCGAAGTGTAAAGTAATGACGCCGTGTTGTGTTTCAAAAAGTCTAAAGTAATCTCTAAAAACAAAGTAAACCTTTAGGTTTACTTTGTGTTTAGAGATTACTTTAGACTTTTTTTATCAAAGAAGAAACAACAAGTAATCCTGTTTCTGTAGTAATTTATAGAATTAATAACTGAATATATTACATGATATATTATTTGCATAACTAAATGTTGAGTAATAACGATGCAGGGATCAAACAAATGCAATTACGTATCGTCCCCTCAATACATAATTTCAGCCGAACATTGATGTCTGCTGGACATGGGCCTTTTTTAATTTCGTGGTGGAAATCCTCATGGATGTCCTACGCCCTGGGGTTGGCGGAGGGGTCCGTCATACTCTTACTGACTAAAACCACCCCGGTGTTGCGTCCCACACCTACGTCGGGCACCACGGCCTTACCCCAAGCTTCGCAACTCCGACCAGTTCTGTGCTTCCCGCATCCAGAGGTCCATGTGATTGCAGCATTTTTGCGACAATCACAATGACCACCTCGTGGAAGGAACCCTTGATACGCTCTTAAGATTTATAATTTCAGACAATTCATTATTTAGAGCAAGAAGTGGAGAATTTGTGCTTTTTTATTTATAACTAGCTTTTGCCAGCGGCTTCACCCGCGCCGCGTGGAGGTCGGAAAATATCCCGGCTGAACGTACTACCGGGATAAAAAGTAGCCTATGTGTTAATCCAGGTTATTTTTTTTTTAGCTCGAAAGCGCATTTTCATCCGAATTGCTTCAAATTTATCTTCACTGTTCGGGTCCTATGTGTCTTAGCGTTATGTTATATAGCCTATAACCTGCCCAGGAGTATGGACTACAATCGTATCAAGTTTGATTAAAATCCCTTCAGTAGTTTTTGACCCATGCGTGCACATACAGACAGACAGACAGACAGACAAAAAATTTACTGATTGCATTTTTGGCATCAGTATCGATCACCGTTCATCCTCCAATATTAATTTTGAATATATTTTCAATGTACAGAATTGAACTCTCTACAGTTTTATTATAAGTATAGATTTCTATCGTGACAATATTATAGTGGGCACATTTTTTGGAAAACGTAGGATAACGAAAAAAAGTTAAACAAATGAAGGAATCAAATTGACTAGACAATTTCCTAAGTGCCACAACGTATCACATTTAAATACGTCAAGTAGCAAACATTTATCATAATGAGTAATAGTTTTGGAAATAATTTCTTAATATCTCCTTTTTTTTTGTCCCTCTGGAAAATAGGTACGAGTATGTTCAAACTAGAGGAGTGATAGCGTCAAACACTGTAGGAATGGTTTTCATTTTGGATTCACAATATCCTTCAAAATGATTCAGATTATGATCGATAAATCTTAACAACACTAACGTATTTTTACCGACTTCAAAAAAGGAGGAGGTTCTATGTTCCATTGTATATTTCTTTTTAATGTACAATATCTGGATGACCGAGCTTTGCTCGGTATTTTTTGATAAATTGTGTTTAAAATAATAAGTTTATGTTCAAGTTGATTATCGACAAAGTTGATAATTGTAAACGCGAATAAAACGACACTTTATCAAAATGAATCCTAGCTAGATCGATTTATCGCCCCCAAAACCCCCTGTATACTAAATGTCATGAAAATCGTTGGAGCCGTTTCCGAGATTCAGATTATATATACATATACATATATACAAGAATGGCTCGTTTAAAGATATAAGATATGTTTACCGATTTCTCCGGCAACTGTGGAATGGTTACAAAATATCTTTTTTTAATGGATAGGTTATGCTTCAGGGGTGGCCTCATATACATTTTATTGACTTTGCTTTGGTCGTTTTTACGTTAGCTTCAATAATACGTATTTATTTATATACTTTGTTAATCGTGATGATATTTTAATATTTCCTGTTACGCTGTTGACCTGACCAGTAGTGGTATACGAACTAGTGCCGGGTAGATACCTATCAAAACTAAAAAGTGAAACATAAGTATTTTTGAAAAAAAAAACGACTGCCAAAAAAACAGTACAAAGTGACAAAAAAACTTTAATTTTGGGAGTCGGTGGCAAAAGCTAGAATACAGATCTAAAGACACCGACTTCCGAAACTAAATTTAATTTTTAACCGATTTCATAATAAGGAGGAGGTTATCAATTCGACTGTATTTTTTTTATGTTTGTTACCTCATAATTTTTGACTGGTTGAACCGATTTTGATGATTTGGTTCCATTCGGACAATGGGATCCATGTGAAAACCGTATAAGTCTTAAATTTGCATTAAGTATTTGCGCGACAAACGAATGAATAACGCGATTAGATTGGTGCAGGGTATCAACCATAACTAAAAAGTTAAAACTTTTTACAAAAAAACTCACTTTGTAGTGTTTGTTTTTTAGTAAGTCGGTTTTTATTTTTTTGTAAAAAGTTTTTCGCTTTGTAGTGTTATTTTTGTCAAAACTATTCGAACTTACTTCGCACAGTCCAATTTCTCCTGCAACTGACGAATAGTTTCCCTCAGGCTTCGGACCTCGTCCTTCAGCCCTATGTCGGCCTCATCAGCAGCTAGTTCATACCCTGGACGGTAACCGCGCGTCTCCAGGCGGGTCTCAGCTACTTTCAACGCATTCACCTTATCGGCAAACTGTTCACCCATCGTTTTTAATTCCGATGCTAGTTTATCCATGTTTTCTTCCATCTGAGGAAAAAGGTAGAAATTATATCAAAATGCCAAACGTTCATTAAAAATGAAAAATCTAGTTAACAAATATCTTCTATTTTAAAATTTAAGGTTGCTCAATGCGCTATGAAGTTTGAAAGATTAAATCAGAAACGAAGTTATCCGGAAAATACCCGGATTTACTGACAGCTTGCAGAGTATGCAAGATGAAGTGGTAGTAAGCTGGCCATGTTTGTCGCAGTACCGATAGCCGGCGGAGCAGAGGAGTTCTGGAATGGAGACCGCGTATCGGCAACTATAGCGGAACACAACTAGATGAATTGACGACCTAAAAATTGTCTGGGCTGTCCCGGACACCGTTTTGATGTCTTCACCGATTTAGGACCTGTCCTCCGCTACCGTACCAGTCTGTACTAGATGAGGAAGGAGGACGGGTTGTTGTGGTGCAGCATGGGAAAGGCATATGTCCCACAGTTGACTTGATTGTAAACAAGTAAGAAAATCCGTAAAATAGGAGAAAAACCAATAAGCTAAATAAATGAGATGTAATCTCAATAAGATCAATCAAGAAACAACAAACTTCACGCATTTGTATTTCGATAAACTAAAAATCCTTTAGCTATCTGAAATTGGTGACAAAGAAAGAGTTTCTATTTGCAGACAGACCCTAATATCATGTAACAGGATTGAGAAACTTCCTACTTTTATTTTTCTTATTGACCTAACTATATGAATAAAGTTTTTGGGAGCTAATATGTTCGGACGGCAATATCAGGTTTCTAAGTTATCCAATTGTTAGCCGCAGAATAGATGGCGGAAAAAGTATGTGTGACTTTCGTAAGATGCTAGCTTCAATATGCCATTCAAATAAACAGTACTTTTTAGGGTTCCGTACCTGTCCGTCTGGCTACGGGTTATATCTATCATATGATATGTGTAATAGGTAGACAGTTGATATTATCACACAGTGTGTATTTATTGGAGTTTCCCTACGAGATCGAATCAGAAATGAAGAGACTCGTAGGAAAACCAAGGTAACCGACATAGCCCGAAGTAGTGTCAAAGGAGGTGGGTAAAGCTTAGAACATTTTTCGCCTATCATAGTCATGAAAATTCAAAGTATTTATTGACGTCATGTTATTGTGTTTATGTGAAACCCATATACGGTTCATGGGTATTTGCCCCCATGGGGGGTCCCATGGGGGCAAATAACCATGAACCGTAATAGGTAGGTAGTATATTCACAGAGTGTACATTGCCGTTATAACAACAAACAATAAAAATCAAATAAAAATTAAAGAGTTAGAGTTAAGGAGTTAGCTAAAGGTTTCCACAAAAGAACCGTGTTTTTATTCGGCGTAATTTGAATTGTGGTACAGAACCTAACGTGAGCGAGTTTGAATCTTTATCAAGTCAACCCAACCCTATTTCATGAGATAACTGGAACAACAGTATGTACTCACGAATAGTTTAAGCCTTCTACCTAAACTCTTTGTGAATTACATACTGGTGTTACTATACATGTGTGTTCAATAAAGTGCACCTTACGTATGAACAGTAAATAAAACTAAAACCCGACTACTGAAATGTCAAGCACTAAAAACTATGAAACACTAATAATTATATTTTCATCTGAAAACCGTGACCGTATTTTACTTTACACTAGATATGATTATGATCGCTTACTACTGTTAAAATGTATTGTTTACATATTTTTTGAGTCTACATGGTTTTCAGTAGTCGGGTGTTGTTTGAACTTACTTTTTGTTTAAATTTTGGTATTAGCTTACAATATACTCTTATTTATTTTAGAAATGTGTTAATTAAACAAAAATATTTACTTCGTCACTAGCCTCTATAGGGCGAGTTTTTCAATATAATTGTGACGTCACGATCAAGAGGTAATTTAAAAGTTATAAGGGAACAGATGATCATACATACATATATTCCGCTAAAACTCATAACCCTTCTTTTTGCTCCACAGTAGGACATTTCCGAGTAAGTAATACTCGGAAACCTAGTATTGCGGTGGCAATAATTTCTCTATCACAAGGTGCTATTCACAATCCAATAGGAATACTAAAATAGGTCGAACGTTTACTGCAATAGTTTGTCGGTACAATTTCCATTTCGTCTCGTTTTGTGGAAATTGCACTGACGAGGATTACAGATGAGCAGCCTTTGCGAATCAATCAACAATAGCACTTTATTACTATGTGACCCAATATTTAATGCACTGCTGCTATGAACGAACCTATCTGTTTTTTAAGCCTTCTGTAACATCTCTTATATGGAACGCGATGAATTAAGTAGGATGCGAGAAGGTAGCCGAAGTAACTTGAATTTCGCGGGCTTCCCGCTTGAATTTGAAGGTTTATCTTGATTTAATAGATTCATTACATAATCAGCATATAATGTTCTCACTGTTAGGACACAGGCCATCTCTCTGCAAGAAGAAGTAAATGAAGAAGATCTTAATGACTAAGAAAACATACGTACAGCTTATTGCTCGTACAATACAAAGATTGTATAACCTACCCAGCTGCTGTGTTCAATGTTTATCTCTACATATAAAAAAAATCTGATGGGACAAAATATTGTACATTTATTCGACACATCATCTGCCTGGGTGTCTATCCCTTTCCCAACAATCCTACTAATATTATAAATGCGAAAGTTTGTATGTATGGATGTGTGGATGTTTGTTACTCTTTCACGCAAAAACTACTGAACGGATTTGGATGAAATTTGGAACACAGTTTATAACCTGGATTAACACAAAGGCTACTTTTTATCCCGGTAGTACTTTCGCGCGGGATATTTTCCGACCTCCACGCGGGTGAAACCGCTGGCAAAAGCTAGTGTACGAATAATTTCCAGTATTTTTCATCTAGCGACTGCCTTTTTGACCTCCAAAACCAAGTTACTGATACGATACCCCTTGGTATTGTTGGTTGTTAGGGTCGGTTCACATCTGACGGAAGATGCGTCGCGTATCATCGGTCGCGTAACGTCAGAACAGACAATTATATGAAAAAACATTCAACCTTTCACACTTAACCGAAGATGCGTTAGTGCGTCGAGCGTACAGCGTCTGTTCCGTTTCCGTCAACGCATTGTCGGCCGACGTAAAGAGCGGCAGCGTTCCGCCACGTGTATTTTTACTGATGCATTCAGACTAGGCGTAATATCAGCGGATATCGTTTGTGTACAGACCGTTCGAAGTTTTTTTGCATTGAAAATATTCGATACAGAACGATTTATCACGGAAGTACAAGTTACGCCCGACGCATCTTCCGTCAGATATGAAAACACACTATTAAACCGAATAGACGCGACCGATGATACGCTCGACGCATCTTCCGTCAGATGTGAACCGACCCTTAGACTTTTGAGCTTCCGTCCCGAGACCCGTCAAGACTGTCAAAGATTCAACGGATAACAGATGGGGCCAAAGGCTTATCGTGCTTTCCAAGACACAGAAGATGGTCATCCATCCACGATCACACTAGTGCATTTTGGCACTACGATTTTGTAAATACTGGTTCTCTCTCGGCAGTATGAGAACTTGAGAAGTCACCTTTGACCAAGGAAACCTGCTATTGCTACTATAAACCTATATACCTTCATCTTCTGCCAATCCAGTTCGTTCCTAGCCCTCTGTGTATCATAGATGCGTCTGCGCAGCATATAATTTGTGACGTCAGTTTGAGCTCTTAAAGCGTTTCTGGCACGACCACGAGCCACGAAGAATGACTCACGAAGACGTAAAGTGTCTTGAAGTTCGTTTATTGCCATCTGTTTGGTTGCTTCGCATTTGTCTTGCCATTGCTGGTTGGTTATCATTCTAGAAGAGATAAGTTATTGATAATAGTAAAAGAAAAAAGGTTTTTATTACCTTCCATTCAAGTAATCTGTGTACCCATCAAAAACATAAATGTGAAATGAGAGCCAAGTTCAATATTATGATATACATTGCCTTGGTTGTTGACTTCAACGACAAAAGAAGTGAGATCTAAATGGGTGCCAAGTTCAATGGTCAGTCCTGAAAATTATTTATAACTACATAAAATATCATTTCTTCTTATAACTTAGGATAATATATTGTAGCCTAGGGTCTGACTTGGCTAGTTCTCATATACGAATTATTATGTTCGATAGAAAGTTTCTACTAGCAAGCCAAATTTTCGGAATAATAAAATAAGAACCGACAAGTACCGGTTTAGAACTTGCAAAGGCTAAAAGTGGCTCCAAATGGTTCGTGTATTATTACACACGGTGCTGCTCGCCAGTTCTGTTACTTGAACTTGGCTTGACACGATATCGCGTGTCTAGATATAAAAGTGAAAGGTCATTCATTCAGACAATCTTTCACTCACTGATTAATGACGATATCTCAAAAGCGATTAGACCTCAGATCACACATTGGCACAGAGGTTTATTATGAGTAGGAGTCGTCAGCTAAGAAAGGATTTAAGAAAACTCCCCTCGTAAAGGGGTGTAATAGTGGGTGGAAGTTTGTACGAACATCCATAAGTTGTGAAGTTAGGTTCTTCAAATTTCGTATTTAGGCTGACGATCAAAAATTAATTTATACGTATCTCTGCGTTTTTTTAATAAATAATTCTACTCGCAGACCTGAAAAAAGGAACGAAGTTGTGTGGAAAGTCCTTCATTTTCAAAGTAAAAATCATTACATTTATTTTGTTAGTACTAGGTTAGAAACTTACGCAACAAAGTTTCCAATATCCACGCGGGCGATGCCGCGGGCAAAATCTAGTTAAGTATAGTTGGTTTCAATTATCTAGTAACCCTTTCAGCGGTATTAGAACGGTCTAATTGATCTCGGGATTTCAAATTGTATTTGTCTCGATATTAAGCTCTAAACTTATCTTTCTCAGAACTTCGACGACGTTTCTTTCAAAGCAACTTCGCCTTTTACAACGAAGTGCACTTAGTTGTCTGGTAGATAAAATACAAGGCTAGTCCAATCAGCATTTTACTAACTAATATTTTCTATCGTAAAGTCCTCTAGTTTTTTGTGTCTTTTTGTAAAATATACATATGTACATACATAAACCCACGCCTTTTTCTCATGGGGGTAGGCAGAAACCACGGAACGCCACCTGCTACGATCTCTACACGCTCCTTTTACCTACCTCGTTTAGGTTCATACAATTGGTTATACGCACACGCCGGTTGCGAGTACTACGCACCTGACCTTTCTGAAGAACATCACCAATAAGATCACTATATGTCCTCCTAGGGCGTCCCCTCCCGTTGTTTCCACTCACATCTGCCTTCTAAATATCTTTTGTGAGCCGTCCTTCATTCATCCTCTCAACATGACCAAACCATCTAAGCATACTTTTTTCATATTTTGTCACTACATCTTTTAAACGACACCGTTCTCTTATCACATCATTCCTCAGCCTATCATTGTAAAATATAGCAGTGGAAAACTTAAGGGTAGTGCAGAAAACCATCTAGACTTTCACGAACTAAGTGCCATTATTTTCCTACTTACGCCTATACAAGAAAAAACCCATAATGAGAAGCGAAGCAGCATCGCTTAGAGACTCCTCCATATCTTGTGTTATTAATGAGACTAGAATGTTGAGCCTTTTAACTCAGGCCCAGGTGCAACAAGACGCGGGGGAGTATCATAACTTCCAACAAATGTAATTGTTTAGAAGTACCAAGTTTAAAGTTCCCGCTTTCAGGTTGTTTTCAAGGAGAATGTCGTCTTTGTAAGTTCTCTTGGCTCTGTTTAGTTTTAGACTTGGTAAGATAAGTAATAATGAGTTGCTAGAGTATTTACTTAGTAAATGAAACAATTTTGATGTGACTATTTTGCTCTGGTTCCAAAAATATATTTTATATGACTTCAAGAAACCAACGTAATAGTTATGAAAGATTCTACTTGGTTGTCACACATTTATACTAATAATAAAGCCGAGGAGTTTGTTTGTTTTTTGATTCTTTGGTTATTTTTTTGACAGCCCTAATCTCTGGAACTAGAATCAGATTTACAAAAAATCTTAATCCTTTGATAGCCCAATACATTAAATAAGATATATAAAGCCTCAAGGGCTGAACAATTAGAACAAAATCAAAGAGAAAACGAGGTAATAACGTGGGTGGACAATGCGATGAGGCGGGGTGGGGCGGCGAAATAAGAAAATTAACGCACGTGAAGTTGTGGACAGACCAAGTAGTTAATATTGTATGTCTCAAAAATTTGCTGATTTATAAGAGACTCACCTATAAACCTAACTTTACCTCCGTTAAAGTGAAATACATTTAGTGTTGCTATCCCTATTTACGAGGCGATTGGGCTCGTTGTCCGTACGTCAATTCTTTTTACAACATAATACGAAAAATTCATACCTCTTGGGAGTTTTCAAGGAGTCTGTCTTGTAAGTGATATTGGCACAATCTTTATCCAAGTTCAACATATCCTTATCAATCTGAAGTGCTTCATTCTTATCGTTCAAGTCTAATTGGAGTTTGAACTTCACCACTTCCAACTTGTTGATCTTTTCCCAAGCGGACTGGCATCTGTCTATCAGCATTTTCTTGTTGCTTTCTGTTACGCAGAGTTCCTGTCATGAACAAATTTTTGTTTATTGAATAGTTTAGAAACTAGTGACAGACTAATAGACGAAATGTCTTCCATGTTGACACTTCTACAACATTCATTACGTTATTAACATTGCTGAGCAGACAATTTTTTCGAACATATAAAGCAAAGTATTAGCAATATACTTTAAAATGGTCACGTTCTGATTTAAGGCTCATGCAGATCAGCGCGACGCGACGGCCGCGCGCGATTCGGCGATTTATACTTAAGGTTGGACTTTTAATCCTATTCACTAACTTGACAATTGGAGGGATACCGGGTTTTGACAAAAAAAAGATAGTGAGGTGTTGCAAGAATGAATGAAATTGAATGAACTTGAAATAATGTACTTACATGCAAACTTTGTAATTTAAATTTAATAACTTGTCTTAAAACAAGATGTGTACTATATCGATATATATGTAGTCTATGGCTGTCAGAGGAAATAAAATGACTATAGTAAAAAAAATAAGCAAAATGACATGATTTTTATATTTAGTTTTGTTTCTATCAGAAGAAAATAAAAAAAGGAAAAAACTGTTATCACAAATTATTAATTATTCTTATAATCCACACCTAAAAACGATTTTTTAAAGTTTTATTTAAATTAAACCATTTTTATCATTCATTCTTTATGCGATATCGTTCACTACCCCAACACTATTAGTTTTAGAATGGTATCATTATTTTGCATTGAACTGTCAAGTTAGTGAATAGGATTAAAAGTTCAACCTTAGAACAATTTCTATAACCGTGTCTAGGCGCGACACGCGCGGCGACCGTTGCGTCTGCACGAGCTTTTACGGACATTTACAGTAGACACGCGTTAGTTCGAGTTAGTTGAGAGTTCTTTACAAAATGCTTGCTTATCCATTAAGATCGACAAAAGTTACAAGTGACATAAATGTCATTTCAAAACACACTTTAAAATATTGTATTTACAAATCTTTAGTCGAAATTAACACAGACGTAATAAAATCGTGGGCGTTTTTCTTGCATTGCATGTTTAACTGTCTCAGTGTTAATCACCAGAATGCTTTTCAGAGCGTCGAAAAATGAAAAGCGTGTTTTATTGTTCGATTTTCAACTGTCGGTGCTAAGCAGTGCGTTGAAAATCTAGTGTTCGAAAAAATCCCACCGCGATTTCATTACGTATGTGGGTAGTTGGGTGTAAAGTTCCACCCGTCTGTACTCAAAGAAATCTATGAAAATACTTTTTATAGGTACTATGGGCCATGCAAGGTAACTAACAAGTAAGCAAGTATCTTTAACTATACGACATGACAATAAAACACTTAAAAAAAAACCTTAAATGCAGATCCTAAGACACCGACTTCCAAAATTAATGTTATTTTTCACTTAGTAGAATTTTTTTTCGGAAGTCGGTTGTTATTTTTTTGTAAAAAGTTTTTTCAATCTTTTCAACATTTTTCCATGAATATAAAAGTAAGGCCTTTTTTTGTGAGTGGGAAATTATCAACAGATTTCTCCCGCTTTTGGACGGAGCGGGAGGGCGTGTCAGACTTTTACTGACTAAAACCCACCCGTGTTCCTTCAATTGCCCATGTGCCAGGGCTACGGTGCCTCTTTCGAAATATAAGGCCTTCGAAATAACAAATACAAATGACAATAAAATTCCTGTTTGTCCAACTGCAACAACATGTACCTATATTCTAACTAGTTAAGCCAAGCACACACCTGCCAGCTAATTGGGCTGACAAGTGGGCTTAACAATCAGTAAATAAGGTACCTTTTGTATTTACCCTTAGCAATTAGAGCACAGTGCTAATGGAAAATCTCATGTTATTGTCTTCGTTTTGTGACTGAAAGTTTTTTGGAGACGTAAATTAACATGGCTATATAATTATTTTTTTTGGAAAGAAATGCTTTAACGCCCTTATAGGGTAATAGCCGGGGTAGGAGAAAAATAGTAGTAATCGGTAGGTATCATTATTATCGGCATTAGTTATCGGCTCTGTGCAATTTTTTGTTATACCCAAAGATAGAGAATGATACCCATAGTTACGAGAGAGAGGAGTCCATAGTTTTCGAGGGTTCTGTAGCCGATAATGAGGTTAGAATGAAATCCAAGATGGCGGCTGCGATAATATTCTAAGTACACCACATTTAAAATAGACACCCCCCGCCAGTTGGACCGACGACCTAAAAAGGTGGCTGGGACAGACTGGATGCGGAAGGCGGAGGACAGGATGTTGTGGCTCAGCATGGGAGAGGCCTATGTCCAGCGGTGGACTGCGATAGGCTGAGTTGATATATTGATTGACATTTAAAATTGCCGCAGCTGCCATCTTTAATATTCGTTCTGACGTCACTATCACGTTCAGAACCCTCGACAACCATGAAAACTATCTCTTTTCCTCATAATTTTCCCTGACTTCCCCAACCCCATACGTTTTTACTGATTTTATGTTTTTGTCGTCCATGGCAAATAGCCCAATAAAACATCTCTTTCCAGTCAATGGTGTTGATGTACCGAGTCCTACCTCATGACATTTTAGTAGGTATCATTGAGCAGTCAATGTGGAGTATCTATATTTTAGAAGAAAACGTTCACAAAGATAATGAAAACAGGCTATATTAACAGAAACATAACATAACATCACGCTTGTATTCCCCAAAGGGTGAGACAGAGGTGTACCTATGGTAAACCCTTATTTCGCCAGTTATGTTTAAGTCCCATGTAATAGAGGACAAGCCTATTGTCGTTAACTGGGTACGAATCAGTCTCCTGGGTGCTACAAGACGCCTTCCAGATGGAGAAAAAAACCCTATAAGACTTTGCGCTACCCGGGTATCAATCAAACCAAAGACCTCAAGCTCCGCAAAAGTCTTTTTACCACAAACCAACGAGGCAGCCTTGTGAGCTATAAGTATTGTTCAGTAATCTATCCATATTATTGATGAGGATTATATTTTACCTTTTTCAGCTCAGTATCAGCCAGATCGTAAGTCAACTCCGAGCTTCTCCTTCCATCTCTGTTAGAAAGACATTCGGAGCACACAAGTAGAGGGAGATTCAGCTGTTCCAACTCCCTCTCAGTTGAAGCCTTCTCTTCTTTGAGAGCGGCCATCTCACGATCTAGAAGATCAAGCAGGTCTTGGAGTGTAGACCTCCATTGTTCGATCTCGTAGACTCTGAAATTAATAAAGAAAAATATTTATGAATGACATGTATTCATCAGGCTATCAACATCATAATCAGCATTTCAGGTGGAAGAAAGCCACTGAGGACACAGGCCTCCCCCAACTAATTAGGGAGGTTTGTCATAATCACCACGCTTGGCAGGCGGCTACAGGCCAGGCAACAAGCCAAAGACCAAACTAGCAAGCTAACAGCACGGTTTCGGCTAACACGCTACGTAGAAAGATAATCTTGAGGTACATTAAGTACAAGTTATGGAAACTTAAAAATCACTTTAGAAAACTTTGAAACCTTATTGAACTAAGTAAGTATATTTTTTGTTAGTCTATCGGATTTCCTGGCTCATACCCGGCAAACCATATTCGCTGTCCTCATAAACAGATTACCCTTGCAAGAGGTGACTTCAAAGCCGCCGGATATTTAATTACCCTCACCTGGCGCTGAGGCGGTTGTTGTTGTGATAGCTGTCCCAGTCTGTCTTGATGCGGGTCTCGTTGCGAAGCTGGTGGGCGCTGTGGCGTAGATCGAACGCATCTGCCCGCCTGGTGTCGGACGAAACCTGTTATTCGAAATTTGATTTTTAGCGCGCTAAATTCAAATATTCTTTTTTTTTTCCTGAGAAAGTCATTAACCCTTTATAGGAAGGCTCATACAAAGTGACCAGTAAACTGGACAGTCATTTCAAGTTACCTAGGACCTTGAAGTGGACGGTCACTTCTTCACTATTCACTGTTCAGTTTACTGGTCACTTTATATGAGCCGTCAGGACGGCAAACAGTGAAGAGTGAAGAAGTGACCGTCCACTTCAAGATCCTAGGTACCTTGAAATGACTGTCCAGTTGACTGGCCACTTTATTTGAGCCGTCCTATAAAGGTTTAACACTAGAAGCGCTGAACATACCGACACCCCTATAAGCACGGATGGGTCAATTTTGGCCATTTTATTTTTCTACAGTAATGTGAAGTGTATACAAATAAAAAACTTGCAATTAGGGTAGAATGTTTTTATTACATACTAGCTTCTGCCCGCGACTGCGTCCGCGTCAAATTTTTGCTCCCCTGACCCTTTCCGTCACATCGAATTGCCTGCCAGTTTTCGACCATTTTTCGTTACTGTTCCGCTCCTTTTGATTGTAGCGTGATGTTGTATAGCCTATAGCTTTTCTCAATAAATAGGCTACTCAACACAAAAAAGATTTTTTCAATTCGGACAAGCAGTTTATGAGATTAGCGCGTTCAACCAAACAAACAAACTCTTCAGCTTTATAATATTAGTATAGAAGTATAGATTAGTATAGATTACACATATTTTTGGTGTACTTTGGCTTAAAATAGAAATCACAATCACAAGTATGTGCGACGCTGAGGGACAGCGCTCTGAAAACGCTACCGTTGCATGGTGACGAACACGCATACAGCTCGGGTTACTCCACCGAATAGGCACTTCATGTGGTAGTTAGCCAGATAGAGGAAGTGATTCATCAGAAAGGGACCTTCCCGTACTTCTCGACTTCTCGTACCTTCATAGACATCGAAGGAACCTTCTTCAAAAGAAACTTCTCCAGCATCAGCAGCACCCTCTCCAGACATGTAGTAAAACAGGTACTCACAGACTGGGCCACACACATGCTAAGCAAGCGCGTGGTTCGCCTCGAGGATGAGCAGCAGATGGCCATGATTGATACTTGATTTCAGCAGGTCTTTTTTTTTTTTTAGATGGGAAATCAAATGACTTCTCCCGCTCTGGGCGGAGCGGGAGAAGTCATTTGATTTCCTTTTACTGACTTTTACTGACTAAAACCCACCCATGTTCCTTCAGTTGCCCATGTGCCCCTGGCACATCACGGTATCTGTTTCGAACAATCACGCGACCCCGGCATGCATCGGTCCTAGCAGACCCCTTCAGTTTTGATGACATCTCTTTGAGGCGCGCATGGAACATTACGCGCCGTCGACCCGAGCTTGGTCCTTACCGGGCAGCGAGCTACCCATTGCTCGCCACCCTCAAGCTCGCGCCTACGGTGGCCGGGAGTCCGCTATGGACTCCCGACGCCCGGGGCGTCTCCTCCTGCGGCGGCTAGGGACGTGAGGGCGCAGAGACTGCCACTCCCTCACGCGCCCCGCCTCCTCCTTCGCGAGCATTTTTCAGCAGGTCTTAGACCACGTTTAGCCATAGTGAGAAAAGGTTACGTAAGTGTGATGCAACAGAAATAAAACAGACGTTACGCTCTCGCCACCGCGCACCGCCCGGTTACTAATGCAGGGATTCCAATGTCACACCACCCCCTGCCGACACCTCTCGCCGCTTCGCCGCCAAAGTTCAGTACCTACATTGACACTAATCAACGATATTTTTACTAACTTAGAAGAAAGATAAAGTTAAAATCAGACATCCATGACTGGGTCAAAGTTGACCCAGCCGCGCTTTGAGGTAAATTTGGATAAAAAAATATGTATATTGCATTTACGTGGTTGAAGTCTCGTATAAATAATAATCATCACATTTCATGAAAAGTCATAAAAAGTTACGATTATATGCATAATTAAATATTAATTAGAGCAGGAAGAACATCGAAATGGGTCAAATTTAGGACGCCCGCACTTCTAGTGTTAAAGAGATTAAATTAACTTCATCATTTCAGCCCGGAAACCAATTTTGGGGGGTTTGCTGTAATCGCCACACTAGGCAGGCGGGTTCGCGATCGCAGTATATTCGTAAAATGCATTAATGCATGAATTCTAGAACGCTGCTGGCCATTCGGGCAGCAGCGTTCTAGAATTCTAGTAAGAGCTAGAGGAACTTATGTCACGGTGATGACCCGAAACAGAAGACTAGAAACCTTTATAAAGACAATCATAGTGAAATCCGAATTAAAATCTATTTAAAGCATTTGTTTCTATAGGTTTATGAACTATATCAATTTTAAGACCAACCATATCAAGACTTGTAGCAGTTCATTTATAGATAAATTTTAAATTTCAATAGATTTATTTGCCTATTAGTTTATTTCAGAACGAGATATATTAAATTATTTTCATTGGAAATCGAAATAAAAAAAACTGCTACGGTAAATATCGTTTATTTATTTATTCACGAATTGCCGATTTCAATTAGACCCTATTTACGTTTTATGAGAACGAAAATAATTTAGAATTACCTAAGAATATTATACTTTTACCTTACAAAAATACAGTTACATCAATTTAATAAGTTCGTAAAGTATAAATTATATAAACTGAGCGGATTGTTAACATCGTTTCGAACATTCCACTTAAGTAAGCAGTTCTGGTACCGAAAAAGTCAAAAGCTAACGAAAAGTTAGCCTTCGATTACTCTTGAAGCATATTGTAAGCCAGATTTTAGTTTTCAAGAAATATTTACATCTAACTTGAGAACCGTAAGCGGTTTTGGGTGGGTTGATCATAGGTATTGTTTATTTTAAGTTTATTAAGCAACGTGTTACCCATATCCCATAACTCTATGGTAATAAAGAGACCATGCCAAAAAATCCACTGACACAAGATTTAAAAAAATCATATAAGTATTAATGTTTTTTTTTTTCTTGAATACGATGGTAGTTTCATTGAAAAGTAAGTACAAATAAATAATTTTCATTCAAACCAATAATTCAAATTTCAAGCTAAGAAAATGCGACGTCATCATATTTCACGTAAGGGTGTTTTACATAAATAACCGTGACGTCGAATTATTTTGTATAAAAAATAAAACTAAAAATTATAATAATATGGCAGTTGATTCTTTGTTATAGTCTCATTATCTAACACTCTAGAGTTATGAGATATCGAAGGGAACACCTTGTATAGTATTTTTATTTGTAAAACTTTGCTTCGCCTGAAACAAGGCATCATAGGTTCACAAGTTCAATAAATGACTTTTTAGAGAGTAAATCGGTAAAGTTAGGACCAGTAATAAATGTGTAGGTGTCCGGTGTTCATGCCTCATCATGTAAAGCTGTCACACGCTAACGTTGTCCTTCACCCCAAAACTTTGACACAGGGAAATTGTGAAACTTAGGATGACATGGAAAAGCAATCGGTCATAAGAGCCGGCCCTACCCTCTCATTTTCTGGTAAAAAAACGGTTGGAGGCTAGTAACGTTACATGAGTGAAACAAAGATGTGACGCCTATGAAAGTTTTTATGGCAATGTTTTGCGTCCGTGCGGTATGATGCTTCTTGTTATGAATAGGAATAAATATTTTTGTATGATTACTGGATTTATAGCACCATACATCGAAATTAATAAAAAAACAGAAAGTGATTAAATACTTGAGAGCATTTGATTAATTATGGTAAATGATTTTCTTTCTACAAGAAGGTCTGTACAAACACTTTTACACGTCAAACTAGATGAGTCGGCGTTTCCTATCTGAATACACTGAGAAGAAAGGTTGAACAAACTCAGAGGTCACAGTCTCTTTCAAAGTCCAGACATGACATGACAATGAATGTTTATTCTCAATCCTTCATTGAAATCTCGACGTAAACACTTGCCAACCACTACATAGACTGTTTTGTAACTTTGAATGTATCTAACATTCAAAGTACAACAGTACAAGCTTTTGCTAGCGGCTTCACCCGCGTGGAGGTCGGAAATTATCTCGCGGGAACGTTAGTACGTAATTTTTATCCGCGGTAGTCCGCGGATAAAAATTACCTACCCTGTGTTAATCCAGGTTATAAACTATCTGTGTGCCAAATTTCATCTGACACCGATCAGTCTTTTTTGCGTGACAGAGTAACAAACATCCATACTCATAAACTTTCATATTTATAATCCATACTAATATTATAAATGGGAAAGTGTGTGTGTCTGTTTGTCCGTCTTTCACGGCAAAACGGAGCGACGAATTGACGTGATTTTTTAAGTGGAGATAGATGAAGGGATGAAGAGTGACATAGGCTACTTTTTGTCTCTTTCTAAAGGGGGGGTGGAACGCGCTAATCTCAGGAACTACTGGTTCGAATCTGAAAATTCTTCTTGAGTCGGGTAGCCTATTTATTGAGGAAGGCTATAGGATATATAACATCACGCTATGATCAAATGGAGCAGAGCACCAATAAAAAATGGATGAAAATTGGCAGGCTGCGATGCGACGAGAAGGGTCAGGGGAGTAAATATTTGACGCGGATGAAGTCGCGGGCAGAAGCTAGTACCTACATATTAGTAGAATCTATCTACACATTGATAAAATAACCAATTAGCATACCTTTGACGTGTCCCGCTCTGGGAGGAGCGGGCGGACGTGTCAGACTATTACTGACGAAAACCCACCCGTGTTCCTACAGTTGCTTGTGCCCGGGCCACGGTAACTCTTTCGAATAAATCCGCGACCTTGGCAGATCTATTAGCATACTTAATGATACGAAGTTAATACTGGGAAAGTTACAACTCCCTTCATTATCTAATCCCAAAGGAGATACTTTATAGGTTGATTGTTTACTTCCTCAACCCTCATCCCTGTTTCTACAAACAACCAACTGCGGTTGTTTTTGTGGTAGCTATTTGGGGCGGAAAATGGAAAACACTTTATTCTTGTAAATTATTGACTGGTTTGCAAACTATGAATTCCTCCATACTTCTCTACGTAGTATGAAACAAAGTCGCTTGCCGCGTTTGTATGTTTAGAGATCTTTTAAACTACGCAACGGATTTAAATGCGGTTTTCATCAATAGACAGAGTGATTCTAGAGGAAGGTTTATAAGTATAATACGCGGGCAAAAACTAGTAGGTAATATTATAAATGCGAATGAATGATGTGTGAAAGTAACTATATTTGTCTGTTTGTTACATTTTCACGTCTTAACGGGTGATTAGTTCTCGGTTACAAATTATCGCATATCTACCATGACTTGGATTAGGACCTAGGCTATTTTTTGTCCCGGTAGTATGATCTTGTGGTAGCCATTAGTACTTTTGTTCGGTTTGTTACATCTACTTTGAATAACGAGAGTTTAACTAAACAACCTGCACGATTACCCTCAGCATGATGAGTAGCAGCATTTATGTTTGATGAAAAAATCACGAAAAACCACTAGAAATGCGACGTTGTCAGCCCGCGCGGGTGTAGTATACAAAGCTAAGTTGGTAGGTCCTACTTAGACTTTGTCGATATATATTTGATTTCTCTAGAATATCGGTAGCCTAGCCTAGACAGATTCAGTACCGCAGAGACAACAAAACTTTTCTAATTTAGGTAACCAACTACCATGAAATATTACAGGATCGATGAGATTGTGTTTATAAATTGTTTGTGATAGGCCAATAGGAGCTTGTGATTTGATTTACTGGTGTTATGTCTGAGTTTTGGGAATACAGATCTTTTCTGAATTCGGTTCGGTTACTGATGGGTATACCCGACTGTTTATAAGTGGTGGGGCTAGAAATGAGTTGAATATACCGGTAAGCGTATCGTGAGGAACGTTATGGCTACTAGTTTTTTTTTTGGATTGGAAATCATCAAATGACGTCTCCCGCTCTTGGGCAGAGCGGGAGGGCGTGTCAGACTTTTACTGACTAAAACCCACCCGTGTTCCTTCAGTTGCCCATGTTCCAGGGTCACGGTATCTCTTTCCAACAATCTCGCGACCCTGGCAGGCATCGGTCCTAGGAGACCCATTCAGATCTGCTGACATTTCTTTGAAGCGCGCGTGCAACACTACGCGCCGTCGACCCGAGCTTGGTCCTTACCGGGCGGCGAGCTACCCATTGCTCGCCGCCCGCAAGCTCACGCCTACGGTGGCCGGGAGTCCGCTATCGATTTGCGACGCCCGGGGCGTCTCCTATTGCGGCGGCTAGGGACGCGAGGGCGCAGAGACTGTCACTCCCTCACGCACCCTGCCTCCTCCTTCGCGAGCATTACTGCGTCGCAGAAGGAGGTGACGGCTTCCCATGCCCTCTCGCTCCGTACCATGGCTCGCACCAGGGCCGAACGCGAGAGGTCGCCGCCGCTGATCGCCTCCGCGAGGACACGGCGGTGCTCCGCCCAGGCAGGACATACCTCCACCGTATGCTCAATCGTGTCCTTCAGACGATTCTCACAATGGAAACACCCGGGCGTTTCCTCCCGCTTTATCTTGAACAGGAACCTACCGAAGCACCCATGGCCCAGTGAGAACCTGCGTTATGCGGAAGGTGAAGACGCCGTGACGCCTCTCAATACGCAGGCCTGTTGGTCTAGTGGTTAGTGACCCTGACTGCTATGGCGGAGGTCGTGGGTTCGATTCCCACCCAGGACAAATGTTTGTGTGATGAGCACGATCATTTATTCTGTGTCTGGGTGTAATTTATCTGTAATATGTATGTATTTAGAAATATATAAGTATGTTTATCAGCTGTCTAGTACCCATAACATAAGCACTGCTTAGCTTGGGACTAGATGGCGTTGCGTAATAGTTGTGGAATATAAAAAAAAAATCCACTCCCCAAAGAGGGAACTTACCGCCGCAATTATGGCGTGCCCAGCACTGGGTTGCGACAGTCGTACCCGCCATGTCGCCATGAGATCCTGCCAGAGCTCTGTCCGACGTGGCGCGATTTATCGAGGCAGCGGAGTTTCTCCCCGGTGTTTCGCCTCCTCACGTCACTCCCACATGTGGGCGAGTACCTTTGCCTCCAGATCCCATGGCGGCATTCCGGCAAAAAGGCTCGCCGCCTCGCAGGAGACCGAGCGGTATCCCCGGACTGGCCGGACGGCCCTGACCCTCTGGCTATTAGCTTCTGCCCGCGATTTCGTTCGCGTCAAATTTCTGCTCCCCTGACCCTTCCCGTCGCATCGAATTGCCTGCCAGTTTTCGACCATTTTTCGTTGCTGTTCCGCTCCTTTTGATTGTAGCGTGATGTTATATAGCCTATAGCTTTTCTAAATAAATAGGCTACTCAACACAAAATTAAATTTTCAATTCGGACCAGGAGTTCCTGAGATTAGCGCGTTCAACCAAACAAACAAACTCTTCAGCTTTTTATTATTAGTGTAGACTAGCTTGCTAGCTTGTGATTTTTCTAAATAGAAAGAATGTTTCTAAAATAAAAGTAGCCTAAGTAACTCCTTGTTACATCAGCTATCTGCCAGTGAAAGTCCCGTCAAAATTGGTCCAGCCATTTCAGAGATTAGCCGGAACAAACAGACAGACAGTCAGACAGACCGACAAAAATTGTGAAAAATGTTGTTTTGGTATATGTACCGTGTATACATCCATATACAGTAAGTAAAAAGTGGTTATCTTAATATTACAAACAGACACTCTAATTTTATTTATTTGTATGTATGTATGTATAGATTTAAAAAGCAAAATGAAAAAGTCGGAATGAACCTTCGATCAAAATCGAAGGAATGAACGCTAAAACGTAAACGTAGTAATAATGCGGGCAGGGGATGAGGATGCAAAGCGGCGCGGCGGGTCGGGGGCCGAAATTTCACGCGGACGAAGTCGCGGCTGAAGTGCTTGTTAGTTAATCAAGAGGAAAGTACACTAGGAAATCTATGGCTGGGCTAATAGAATAAGCTTTTCTCTACCTGTAAGCCGTAGAGTCTCGCATCCCAATCGGCCAAACTAAGATGCGGCAAGGGTTTCTCGAACGTCACAACGGATTGCATTTTTACTTATTTATATCATTCAGTAAGTAAAAGACTGAAAATAATTTATAAAATTTGAAAAAAAGCATCAGTGCTATGTCAATGTCAGTACGTCAAAATTAGGCAGTGTCGAACCCCCGCAGTGTTCGAATTTTAAAATAATGTGATTTTTATTTGTTGCCAAGTCCACAAGCAAATAGAAATGATAACAAGACTATTTTATGTGAGACTATACACTATTAACCTCTAAGTCCCTGAGATACCACATTTGATATAGACACAATGGTTTTTTATTGTGTCTGTAATTACGGTAATTGACTGGTTAAAACCTTTTTAGGGTTGCGTTGCCAAATGGCAAAAAACGGAACCCTTATAGATTCGTCATGTCTGTCTGTCTGTCTGTCTGTCTGTCTGTCTATCCGTCCGTATGTCACAGCCAATTTTCTCCGAAACTATAAGAGCTATGTTGTTGAAACTTGGTAAGTAGATGTATTCTCTGAACCGCATTAAGATTTTTATACTAAAATAGAAAAAAAACAATAAATTTTGGGGTTCCCCATACTTAGATCTGAAACTCAAAAAAAATTTTTTCATCAAACCCATACGTGTGGGGTATCTATGAATAGGTATTTAAAAATGGTATTGAGGTTTCTAATATCATTTTCTTCTAAACTGAATAGTTTGCGCAAGAGACACTTCCAAAGTGGTAAAATGTGTATCCCCACCCCGTAACTTCTCAAATAAGAGAACGATAAATCTAAAAAAAATATATGATGTACATAACTATATAAACACCGAAAATTGGTTTGAACGAGATCCAGTAAGTAGTTTTTTTTTTAATACGTCATAAATCGTAAACAGCAATTTACCTTTAATTCAATCAACTCAAATATATATAAAAAAAAACATTTAATTTCATAAACATAAACCTTATGCATAAACCGAGGATACCTACAGGTTTGTACGGAACCCTCGGTGCGCGAGTCCGACTCGCACTTAGCCGGTTTTTTTTTTAAATAAAATCGTAAAATATCCAAATTCAATTTTTATGTTGTTAACTACCTCGTTCTTCAACATCATCATTTCAGCCGCAAGACATCCACTGCTGGACATAGGTGTCTCCCAATTTGGGGGTTTTGTCATATCGCCACGCTTGGCAGGCGGGTTGGCGATCGCAGTATGTTGGTAAAATGCACAGAGAACGCTGGGCCCATTCTCTAGTACTAACCCGTGGGTGTCGTAAGACTTCCCTTTGTCGCCTTTTACGACACCCACGGGAAGAAATGGGACGTAACTAGTTCATGCTGGGTTATTTACAACCTATTTTACCTATATCCAATTTTGCACAACAATCCTACTAATATTATAAACATGTACTTAAGTTTGTATGTTTGGTTGTTTGTTACTCAATCACGCAAAAACAGCCGAACTGATATGGATAAAAAGCTCACAGTGAGTTTAAACCTGGATTTACACACAAAATACATTTTTTACCCGGTGATACGTTTCCGTGGGATAATTTCCGACCTCCACACGGGCGAAGCCGCTGGCAAAAGTTAGTATTTTATATATTTCTGCTAAACTTACTACTTCCCGTACTTGTGTAAATGTGTTAACCCCGGAAACTGGCATAGAGCAATCATTGCCAAGTACCATATAAAGTGAGATTCCCACAAAAGATTTTCTTAACAAACAATTATACTAAAAGCCACAGATCCCTCGCTAAAGCCACACATGCAGACTTCGCAATCACATTATCGACTTAACAACATTGTAATTTCAAAGGTAAACCGTTTCGTAATAACAATTTGAAGAACCCGAATCTCCTATTCACAAGGCCTAATGCTCAATGAAAATCCTTTAAGAGCCCCTACAAAGAACTTGTTTGTGCGGTAAAGGGGGAAAAGAGTACAAGACGTAATTCTGATTACGTTACAAGTTTTGTGTCGTGACCTCAAACCACTTTTTGGTCGACTTCAAAAAAAGAAGGCGGTTCCACTTCGGTTGTATATAATCAAAAATGGCTTTTTACACGCTTTATATTAGCTTCACTTGTATGTTTGTTTGTAACCGACTCCTTATAGCGCGATTTTGACCCACTTCAAACGACCAGATTTCATTCAAACTTTGCACACCTGTCAAAGACCGATGACAATGCAATAATTTCATAAATTTGTGCCATTATCCTTGCCAGGGTTACCAGGACAGCAAAAAACTGTCTTCTAAAACTACGCTGACATACATCACAAACTACGCTGACATACGTCTTAAAATTCGAAACACCCTAAAAAATCCATACTTAATATTATAAATGCAAAAGTAACTCTGTCTGTCTGTCGGTCTGTCTGTCTGTCTGTCTGTCTGTCTGTCTGTCTCGCTTTCCTGCTAAAACTACTGAACCGATTTAAATGAACTTTGGTACACAGATAGTTTAGAGCCTGAGAGAGGACATAGGCTACTTTTTCTCCCGGTAGTATGTTCCCGCGGGATAATTTCCGACCTCCACGCGGGCGAAGCCGCTGGCAAAAGCTAGTATAAAATAAATAATAGTTTAAAAAAAACTAAAAAAACACGCTTCCATAGAAAACCAAATAATAGTTAAAAAAACACGCTTCCATTGAAAACCAAACTAAAAAGTAGAAAATAATGGAAAAATAGCGTAAGGTGGTTGGTTTTTGATGGAAGCGTGTTTTTTAGTTTTTTTAAACTATTATTTATTTTCTATTTTTTAATTTAGAACTCTGTCATCAAAAAATCTTCTGTTGTTTGAAAAGTGTTTGACTCCTTATCGAGTGGTTCCATATAAAGGTTCTGATTACTGGGTGTCGTAAAAGGTGACTTAGGGAGAATGGGCAGCAGCGTTCTCTCTGCACTTTATCATCAATATCTGGTTGACAGAGCTTTGCTCGGTATTTTTTGGTAAATTGTGTTTAAAATAATAAGTTTATGTTCAAGTTGATTATCGATAAAGTTGATTATTGAAAACACGAATAAAACGTCATTTTATAAAAAATGAATCCTAGCTAGATCGATTTATCGCCCCCGAAAACCCCTGTATACTAAATTTCATGAAAATCGTTGGAGCCGTTTCCGAGATTCAGATTATATATATACAAGATTATTTTTAGTATATGCGAAACCTGAATATAGTTTGTTCAGAATCAGTAACTGAATCGATTCCAATAATTTTTACACCATGTTATATTTTGTACCAAAAATATTTAATTACGCTTCGAAGTAGGACACCGAACGACAATACGCATCCACAATCATCTGTGCGGGTCACGGCAGTTCACAGCGCGCGTGGGCGCACAGCGAGACGGCGACGACGGGTAACAACTCCCTCCCTCGGCTCCCTCAGTCGTCCGAATGCCAAGGATTGATGACCACGTATCGCGATAACTTTGTGATTATTAATGATACAGTTTTGAAATTTTTTTCATAGATTCTTTACATAAAAATACTAGACCCGTGTTTCGGGTTTCGCATAAACAAAAATTAATGTTGTATATATATATACATATATAGAAGAATTGTTCGTTTAAAGGTATAAGATATGGCCATCGCCAACCCGCCTTCCGAGCTTCGTCATCATTTCAGCCGAAAGACGACCACTGCTGGACAAAGGGCTCTCCCAATTTAGGGGGTTTGCCATAATCGCCACGCTTGGCAGGCGGGTTGAGGATCGCAATATGGTGGTAAAATGCATAGAGAATACTGCTACCCATTGTCTAGTAAGACCCTTAATTACCTTTTACGACGATGAAATGGGATGATGCTATATTTACGTCTAACACCACACGGAGGGAGCACAACAATAGTATAGTTCATCATCTTCATCTGCCTAGCCTTTTCTTATGTTGGGGTCGGCTTCCAGTCTAACCGGATGCAGCTAAGTGCCAGTATTTTACATGGAACGATTGCCTATCTGACCTCCACAACCCAGTTACTGGGTAATACGATACCCCTTGGTAAGACTAGTTGTCAGACTTTCGGGCTTCTGACAACCCGTAACGACCGTCTAAGATTTACAAAAGACAGCCGGGACCAACGGCTTAACGTGCTTTCCGAGGCACGGAAGAGTCTTGGTATGTAAAGATGGTCACCCATCCACGGCCCAACTTCGGCAAGCGCAGCTTAACCTGAACGATTGAGCCGTGAGGCTGTTATCACAAGCCCAACAATAGTATAGTTAAATTCAACTAATAGCAAACCAGTTAAATCAGTCATTACAATATGAACTTGTTTATAACCAAGACTTATGGCCGTATGACTTATGAACTCGTTATTTACTTATGTGTGTCAATTCAGTTCGTTCAACGTTTGTTTAATTAATTTATACTGAGATCTGCGGTTTACAACGCACTGGGAACTTAGCCGACCGCCGTTAGCTGGCGGTTGTTATTTAACGATCGTGTGTAGTTGTACAGAAGAATAAAGAAGAAAACAAGTTTCGGGCCTCTTGGTCAATCTGGCTTCATCTTCGTTCTTATTATTGATGGAAAAGTACCTATGAGATAAAACATAAAATTCTACATGAAAGTTACATCTGTCAACAAACTGCTTTGCAGTTTGGCAGAAGTAAATCGTCATGTCTGTCTGTCTGTCTGTCCGTCCGTATGTCACAGCCACTTTTTTCCGAAACTATAAGAGCTATGCTGTTGAAACTTGGTAAGTAGATGTATTCTATGAACCGCATTAAGATTTTCATACTAAAATAGAAAATAAAAACAATAAATTTTGGGGTTCCCCATACTTAGAACTGAAATTCAAAAAAAAATTTTCATCAAATCCATACGTGTGTCTATGAATAGGTCTTTAAAAATGGTATTGAGGTTTCTAGTATCATTTTTTACTAAACTGAATAGTTTGCGCGAGAGACACTTCCAAAGTGGTAAAATGTGTGTCCCCCCCCCCCCCCGTAACTTCTAAAATAAGAAAACGATAAGTCTAAAAAAAATATATGATGTACATAACCATGTAAACTTCTACCGAAAATTGGTTTGAACGAGATCCAGTAAGAAGTTTTTTTAATACGTCATAAATCGTAAACCGCAATTTACCTTTCATTCAATCAACTCAAATATAAAAAAAAAAAACATTTAATTTCATAAACATACACCTTATGTATAAACCGAGAATACCTACAGGTTTGTACGGAACCCTCGGTGCGCGAGTCCGACTCGCACTTGGCCGGTTTTTTCTTATATTCGCATTTGAATCAAAGCGCGCTTTTGTGCGCGCCATTCACCAGTGAATCAAAAACCTTTCAAATTATCCAATGGATTCTGAGGACAGGCAACAGTCTGCTAAACAAAAATCTAGCCTTAACAACAATCTTCCCTTCCCTTCATTGGCTGGTGGCACCGTTTTTTTTGCAGTATAATTCATAACATCAACATAATGAATAACTAAATCCGACTGTAGGTCGATAAGTTTGAAACATTTTGTTACATACACAAAAACACGCCTTTTTCCCATGGGGGTAAGCAGAAACTACAGAACGCCACCTGCTACGATCCTTACATAGTCCTTTTGTCTCGTTTAAGTTCATACATCTGGTAATTTTGTTACATTTTATTACTAAGCGGTTTTATCCCCCAGTGCGTTGCTTGCGTTAGTAGAGCTAGTTTCCACAATACAGACAGAGATCACGTCCTATTTGATTAATAATGGTCTGAATCTACTTTCTCTATGACTTTAGTTAATTAAGTGGTGGTTAGAACACGTTGTTTGTTCTTGCGGATAATTTTATTGTTGTACTAGTTAGATGTTGAACGAATTGCAGATATAATTCTTAATTTATGTTTAGTTTATATTTGTGTTTGTTTCGTTCGTGTTAGTACATCATTGGTGTGTCTATGCAATTTATTTTTGTTTGTGCGAAATCTTACTAATATTATAAATTTGGGTACAGTATTCAAAATAAACAGTTTTGGTTCTATACCCCTTTTTTTTTTTCTTTTTTTTTTCCAGGATGGGAAATCATCAAATGACTTCTCCCGCTCTGGGCGGAGCGGGAGGGCGTGTCAGACTTTTACTGACTAAAACCCACCCGTGTTCCATCAGTTGCCCATGTGCCAGGGTCACGGTATCTCTTTCGAACAATCACGCGACCCCGGCAGATTCTATACCCCTTATTTTATAAATACGTGACCCTGGTAGGCATCAGTCCTAGCGGACCCCTTCGGTATTTGCTGACATCTCTTTGAGGCGCGCGTGGAACAAAACGTGCCGTCGACCCGGGCCTAGGGGCTTACTCTTGATTTTTCGCATTCTCATCCATTTTGGAGAACTAGTGGAATCGAGATCGGGCGTTGTTGTTGGGCCAATATTGACACTATTGTTTTCAAGAATACCGAATCACGTGTATGCAAAATTAATATTGGAATTAAAATTAGTTGAAGAGTAAGCCTCCTTCAACCCAATTTTAATTCCAATACGATTCCAATGTAGCCCTTCCGCTCCACCCTAGAGCGAGAGAAGTCATTTGATGGCCCTTACCGGGCGGCGAGCTATGATTTTGAATCCCTGATATTTCAACTAATTTTCAAAAATGTATTTATAATGGCAACAACTTGTAACATTATACCTCAGGGGTAGGTTGGTGGGTGCGGCCACGGAAAGAAGGTGACTAAGTAGCACATTATTTGGTTCAGTGGATATCGTATTTCAGTGGCAGTATGTATGAACGTACGACATGGTGTGCCGTTGTTTCTGGCTAATCCCATGAGAAAAGGCGTGAGTTTATGTGTATATTTTTTTTCATAACAATAGAATTAAGGCAAATAATGAATGCTTTATTGTTTATGTGAAGTATTTTACGTTTAATTTTGAAAATGTTACATTTTCTGTTCCAAGACACCAGTATTTTTTCACTTCTGAATAACAATTTTATCTTCTTCCTGTTTTAGCCTTATACCTATACTTTGTCTACGAAGACAAGTCAGATAAGCTATGTACTTAACTGCTAAGAAAATTACCTTTCAAATAACATTGTTAGTTCATTCAAATATTGATTCATGTGTTCCAAAAACAACTGCTCAACAACGTAAATAACGGAATGAATGTTATTGAAATATTGAACAGCCATAATGAAAGCCATTACAACTATTATTGTGTTACGCGATTACCACGTTGTCTTTGTTTTTGGTTTTTGTAACGTCTTATAAACCTTTCCTCATTATCTTCTATATATTAATACGTGAAGCGAAAACTTTGGATCCCTTTTTACGAAAATTGGGCGGACGGAGGAGTATGAAATGTCGCACACTAATAGTTTATACAGAGAAGAAGTGACGAATGCTAATATTTTTTTTAAATTATGCGTAAATATACATTATTTTCAATAAATAACACGTTACACACACTACTATTCATTACCGTGTATTTAATACAAATTATGGTCTAATGTCTACCACTGGGCGACCACCTAGTTCCTAGTTTAAATGCGTCGCGAAATTGTTCGAAAGAGATACCGTGACCCTGGCACATGGGCAACTGATGGAACATGGGTGGGTTTTAGTCAGTAAAAGTCTGACACGCCCTCCCGCTCCGCCCAGAGCGGGAGAAGTCATTTGATGATTTCCCATCCCGAAAAAAAAAAATGTCTACCACTGGGCGACCACCTAGTTCCTGTAAATTGCAATGTATAACTATGTTACTGTTGAACTTCTGTACTTCCTACCGTACTCTTCGCGCCGTTCTCCACAGATTTGTTAATATTTTAACTTTGAAACTTTATACTCATGAAACAGGACCCCTTGTAAAGTTCTCTTATACGTTGAAGGCTTCATACCTACCTTTAATATAGTGTACTTTTCACACCTATTACGACAAAGTGAGACTTGGAGTATGTATGTTATGACAACACATTCTGTAAACGTCAGATAGCTACCAACATCTTTAGTCTTTTTCAAGTAATTTGGCTCTACTGATGCCACTGAATGCTGCTACATTTTTTTTAACTAGCTAGACTGACTAGCTCTGTTACCTGGACAAAACTTCTCTCCATGTTTTGTGAGCCCGCGCGTCCGTATTTTGAGTTTTGACGGAACCTATCCATCTCGTCCCGCCACGAGGTCTCGCGATCCCGACTCACATATAAATATAACAAATGAAGCTTGTGACTAAGTATGTGGGGTTTGTGGCTAAGTTAACAGTCGTACGACAAATAAGGTTAAGCTACACTAGCTGCGGTTGATTCGTGGATGGGTGACTATTGTTACATATCAAGACCAATCTGTGTATCTTTGATAGTCGCATCATCAGAAGCCCGAAAATCTGACAACTAGTCTTACCAAGGGTATCGTGATCCCAGTTATTGGGTTGTAGGAGTCAAATAGGCAGTCACTTTATGTTAAACTAGCTTTTGCCCGCGGCTTCTCTCGTGTTAAATTCGGGGTAACACGGTTCCCCTTTCCTCATTTAGAACACAGAAGAGAACTCGGAACAGAATGTTATTTTAATACGCTACTGTAGACGATGTTATATGTCTTTCCATTTGGGGATAGTATGTAAAGATTCTGTACATTTACAAACCGACAAAGTGCGTTGTAAAGTCATTATACAAAACATAAAAGAAGTTATCAATTAATAAAACAAAACAAAACAAATTTCATATTACGCTAAAAGCTTTACAACGAAACAAAAAATTGTTTAATTTCGCAATCGGATATTCACTCCACTTTAATACAAAAAATTTTGAAGTGCCTTAGTGATAATATGCTACAAAATACGTTTAAGCCTTTAAAAAGTTCTGGCAATTTCCAAGTCAAAAAAATTACGAAATGTAGCTACTTTTATTTCAACGACCGTTTTTCCACTTGGCTTTTCAATGGCGAATGGACACTTTTAAATATATGGTACTAGCTTTTACCAGCGGTTTCACCCGCGTGGAGGTCGGAAAATATCCCGCGGGAACGTACTACCATACCGGGATAAAAAGTAGCCTATGTGTTAATCCAGGCTATAAACTAACTGTGTTCCAAATTTCATGCAAATCCGTTCAGTAGTTTTTGCGTGAAAGAGTAACAAACATCCACACATCCATACATCCATACATACAAACTTTCACATTTATAATATTAGTAGGATTTTCAGTAGGCCATTCGCACGAAGTTAATGTCTTTGTGGTTGAATTCAGAAATACATATGAGGCAATAATAATAAAGTACCTATATCGATTGTCTCTTATTAAGTACTAAAAAAAACACATTCTTTTTACAAATTACATATGGGTATATACCAATATTTCTGGAGATACCGATTCGTGCATAAATAAATTAACTGCATTCAAATCGAATACCGAAAACTTTGATTTTCTAAGTAAAAAAAATCAACACTTCAAAACAAGCGAATCAATACTTTCAAATAATTATAGTTGTTTTACTATTATTATTTAAAATGTGCTGATTCGCCCGTTTCGAACGAGTAATTTAGTGCGAATAGACTAATAAACTACCATTCATGATAGCCCATTCTATAAAATATAGGGTCAATACGGGCTGAAATTACACAAAGACCATCAACTTTTATGTCTATATAGATACATAGTCTAAAATTACTAATTAAGACGCCTAGACAATACATACCCTTTAAAGGCCCTAACCGAAAATTTGGAGAGAAAGGGGTATAACGAACTTCAAATATTCCATTCTAATTATAAATATTTGTATCGAACCAATGAAAATCCAAAATATTCCATTCTAATTATAAATAATTGTATCGAGTCAATGAAAATCCATTGGATATAAAGTGACCAATCGGGGTTCAACAAAACCGATTTCAAACAGCTATTTGCACGTTCCAACTTAATCAATGGTTGCTTTTGAACTTTTGCAACGAAGATTTAAAAAGGGAGAGGAAATTGGTTTACGAAAAAAATGAACCTTGTATACCAACTTTTTAATATGATAAAGATGAAATTCGGGTCGCTGTGCTGCTAATCAAGGTGGATTGTGTAAGAATGTTTTACAAACTCAGTGTTACGCTTGTTTACGAAGAGAAGCAATTTTCGTTTAGGCTTTTTTAAACGAAATGCGAATCCTATTCCTAGTAACCTACACCTGCAAATTTTTAGAACCTTTCCTTGTTTGACTTTATAGTCACAATAAACAAGGAATTGTAAAGTAAAGCAAAAAGTACGGCATTATTATTTTCTTCAGTGCTCCACATAAAAGTACTAACTCGCTGTTACCCGTATTTATAAAACACATTCCTACCCTACCTCATTATGGTTATAATAGCTGAATATTGCTCTCATCCTCCCTCATACTTTGAGTTTGAGTTTTGAGACTCAAAACTCAAACTGAAAGCATTTATTTCAAATAAACCAAAGAAAGGCACTTCTGAATTGTCAAGGGGTCGGCCAGTTAGAAAGATGAAGTAATTGCCATTTCCAAAGCGTAGGTAGTAAGGTATTTATGGAGAAGAAACGGCAGAAAATTCCATGGAGACACGTTTATTATTATTATTATTTATTTGTCAGATAACATGGTTAGCGTGCACAATAAAAGCATCCTCTGCCAAAATTAAAAAATAACCAGGATGTTTTTTTTACTGAAAGTTCAAATATTTAAAACAATTGGACAAAAACACGGCAACAACTCACCAAAACGCACCATCACAGTTGTGAAACCCCCAATAAACGCTAAAACTTTCAAATTTATCTGAAAAACAACATCGACTGCATTCGTGTTAACTTAGCGTCTTATCTACAAAAAACATAGATAAACTCTCGGCAATAGTTCGGACGCCAGTAACAGTTACCCGTGTTTACAGGCGATACGGTCACAAGTGTTATCACCCACACCCTGGGGTATGAATAGGAAAGATTATACATAGAGTGTGGTACCAAACGTAAAGAATAGCACTATTCCATTTCTTTCCATGGGTGTCATAAATGGGCAGCAGCGTTGTCTTTGTATTTTACCACCATGCTGCGATCGCCGAACCCCCCCCTCTCCTTTTGGGGGAGACCTATGTCCAGCTGTGGACGGCCTTCGGCTGAATGATGATGATGAGACGCAGAGTGTCCATAGTTAGCCTATGATGTTATCACTGCTAGGAATCAGTTTCTTTTTCTATCTGTATTTATTTATAGTTAATTAAAACGGTACAACACCAATTACATTAATTAACATAGAGACATGATAGGTTGACAATACTAATATAAATTTAAACAATTATGTAAATTAAAAACTAATATGGAACAGAGGACTCCCTTGCGTACTTCCTCTCACAGAACACCAGGCATGTACGCATAATTTTATTCCATTCATCCACAAACACATCACATTCAGGGTTGGCAGTCAGAGGGGCATTAAGCATCTTTAATGTGCGACAGACAGGGGATTCGGCTCTGGCTACAGTCTTAGATGGCAGTTGCGCAAAAAGATTGTGTCGGCGGTTCTGACAGTGTCCGATGTATTTATCGGGCACATATAACCAGCACAAAAGGCCATGGAGCTCTGGGCAGTCGATACGTCCCCGTAAAGTCTTACAGGCTACCGAGAGCTGATCAAGGCCTCTTCTTACCTCTAATGAGTTAAAGCCCAATGTACCCAAAGTATAGTTGGTAGGGTACATATAGGGGTAGAAATGGTATAACCTTTGGAAGAGGCATCTGAGGAAGGCTTTCTGTACCTTTTCTAACAACAGTGTTTGACTCGCGGTATAGGGGTGCCAAACACAGGCAGTGGACTCTAGTTTGCTGCGAACCAGAGCGGTGTACAAAATCCTGATAACATTTGGATTGCGAAAGTCACGAGCATTTCGCAAAACAAATCCTAAGCGCCTGAAAGATTCCTTTGCAAGGGCAGAAATATGATCTTTAAAAGTCAGACCGCGATCGAAGGTCACTCCCAAATCTTTTATGATGGTGACCCGAGTTATTACTTCACCGCCCAAACTATATTCGTAATGAATTGGTCGCAACCCTCTACCGTTTGTCATGACGTAGCATTTGCTTGTGTTAAAAAAATATTTGTTTACAATGCTCCACTCATAGATAGCATCTTTATCTCTCTTTAGGAGTTTGCAATTGTAGTCTATCAAGCGAACTCAGTTCGGGTAGGTAGATGTCACATGTCTTCAAATTTTTGGTTTAGGATATGCCGGTTTCCTCACGCTTTTTGCCTTCACCATGTTGAGCGCAGTACTGATGAAATAATTTACACAATGCAAAGCGCTTGTCTAGGTTCAACCTAGGCAAGTGCACATTGCATGAAAACTTGGCTGACTGTAAGAAACCATGACGTGAGTTACTCTTGTACCTACAGCTTTCGACAACGATGTGAGAGGACAAGCAAGACCAGCGTCAACTTATAGTGTATCAGTGTGAATATAAATAAATCATTCTTGAGTTTCAGTCCTAAGAATTAATATGGTCTATATTTATTATCATTAATTACGTCTGCCATTATAATTTTTACTGACAGTTGAAATTTAACCTGCCAGTTTAATTATTAATAGCCGCCTACTGTGACAGGCTGTGTCAATTGCAGTTCATTGATGTAATTGAAGTCGAGCATCTTCAACATGTCCTTGGTGTCAAGGGGAGTCATTTAATTGTAACATTACCATGTTATTTAAATATACATAGGTCTAATAGATCACAGTGTTAAAGTGGTTTTTGACAGTGGTTGATTCTGACCGCTGTTGTCATTCGCACATGACTGTTAATTGGTTCTGCATGCTTTATGCTTCTGGTACATCAAAACTACGTGTAGTTATTTCTCGACCAGCCATTCTTGCCGAGAACTACCTACATGATAATCCAAGACGTTGTAACATTCATACTCTCAAACCCGATCGACTTTCCCCTTTGAGGAAACTTTGCGGCTGGCTACTCATAGCTGGGACGCCTTCGGCATCGTGCGTAACTATAAATTTCCTTGCTAGTTCCTCGCTGACGCGTTTTGGCTTCATGCCAACAGTTATATTATATGTAGACGAAGCTTTACTATTAATATTGATCGGGCCTTGGGCTTTGTTTCGGGCTGCATCGGCCTTTGTGGCTTTTGCCTTTACTCTATTTGGTTTGAGTGTCTGTGAGGATAACGCTTTGGTTAAGAGGTAGATTGCTCTATTTCATTTATTTGGGAAAGTAAATGGTTTCACATTAATTGGCATAGCATTACACAGAATTTGCTTACATGTTCATAAAAAACAAGTTATACAACCAATGCGATGTGAGCTTACAGTCTGATGGGTATTAGGTACAATAAAATTAAATGAACGGTAAACTAAACAGGCATGCAAAAAAAAGGAAAACTAGAAAATTTAACTGAAAGTATTAAAAAAATAGTCAAATAGGTTAAGTTTTTTGGAAATAATTGAATAATAATAATAGATATTTTGAATTATATTTCGTGTGGTGCCAGATGTAAAGAGTAAGAAAACCGTCTCTTTTTGCTCGAAGTTATTTCAAATATGGAAATGGAATCATCTACACGACGAAGAAGACGTAGGGGCGAATTTCTTAACAGTGTGCTTTTGATTGTGACTTCGCTATCTATTTCATAATCAACCTATATTTGTCTTACTGCTGGACTACACAGGCCAGGAGGCCTGTAACCGTAAGAATCGATGAGTTGTAGTGAGTCCACGCGAGCTTAGTGCGGGTTGGTAGATGTCACATATCTTCTTTACGTCCAGCACCACACGATAAAAAGGGGTTTTATTGCCTGTAATGTCCCGGCTATCGGTCTAAGGCCACTTCTCAGAGAAGGAATGAGCTTGATCACCACGCTGGCTCAGTGCGGGTTGGCGATTTCAGACCGAAGTCCAGGGCTTCCTCACAATGTTTCCCTTCACTGCCAGTCAGTGGTGTCTAAGAGTAGAAACCAACTTAGAAAGTACATATAACTTTGAATAAGTCACATTGGTACTTGCTAGGTTTGAACTCTCATCTTGGGGTGTAAGATGCGGATCAATTAAGAAATGGGCCACCGCGACATTTCTTCCCGTGGGTGTCGTAAAAGGCGACTAAGGGACTTACTTGAGAATGGGCAGCAGCGTTCTCTATGCATTTTACTACCATACTGCGATCGCCAACCCGCCTGCCAAGCGTGGCGATGATGGCAAAGCCCCCCAAATCGGGGGAGGCCTAAGTCCAGCAGTGGACGTCTTACGGCTGAAATGATGATGATGATCTTCGACTTTTCGGTTCTAAGACATGCTGGTTTCCTCACGATGTTTTCCGTCACCGTTTGGAGAGCAGTGGTGATGAAATTATTTACACAAATTAAAGCGTCTGCGTAGGTTTGATCTTACGAGCTACAACTCTTAAGTCGGGGCCGATACGATTGGGCCACTAATACTCCTATCGCTATCTACTTGCTGATTGGCTATTCTTTCCTAAACGAATAAAAATTTTATCTATACATTTATACATCTATACAAATAAATAAAATTGGAGTTTCTGTTTGTAATAATAAGATAACCACTTTTTACTAAGTGTGGATGTATACACGGTACATACATATACCAAAACAATTTTTTTTTTAATTTTGTCTATCTCTCCGTCTGTCTGTCGGTCTGTTTGTTCCGGCTAATCTCTGAAATGGCTGATAGGTGATGTATCAAGGAGTAACTGAGGCTACCTTTATTTTAGAAAAAGTCTTTTATTTTAGAAAAATACCTGCGTTAATTTCCGACATCCATCGGGCGAAGCCGCGGGCAAAAGGTACTATTCTAATAAATGACTAAACATTACAAAGGTTCTATTTCGGTTACTTCTAGAGAATATAGAGGCAATCTAGATTACGTAGCTTAACGTTGTTTTGTACCGTGGACTGGCACAAAACAACGTAAAGCCACATAATCTAGATTCGGATGTTATTGAATAAAATATAAGCATATTTTATGGACTGGCTCGTTGGTCTAGTCGTTGCAAACGCTGCTATTGAGCATGATGCCCTGGCTTTAATTTAGCTGGACAAAAAGTTTTTGGGCATTTCCATCTGGATTTGTGCCTGGTTAGTGGTAATAAGCTTTTGGAGGTATGAGGTTGTTCACTCAATCTCCACACATTGTAGTCGTCTTACAAAGGTTGTCCACTCAATGTATCCGACATAATATACCTCTAGGCGTGATTAAAAAATTGTGACCAATTAAGAAAATACGTACTAAGAAAAATAAATACTGCATTAGAATTATGAAACATCCTGTTAATAATGTTTACGTATCATATGGTAGAGAACATACATACCTGCCCAGCGCACGAGTTGACTAGATCATTCCATCTCCATTTTCCATGGGAAAAATCAAACAAACTACGTCATGCGTCATCACAATGAATAATATTTTTAATTTTTAGTTATTCAAATGTTCATTTTTTTCTTATGGATGTGTAGTAGTCATTGGAGACATAAAGTGGGCTGCCGTTGTAAGACGATTAAAATGTCAAGGTTTATATTGCTAGTTGCCCGGTAAACTCTGCTAGCACGATCCAGGATTTTGCATGACGTCAGTGTGATGTGTATTTCGCATGTGGCGGCTTAGATGCTACAAGCTCGCCCCCTATTACACGTGACTTAAAAAAAAGACATAATGAGGGTGTACTTTAGGTAACACCTCAACCACGTGTACGTAATGTTATGTTAATGTTAGCAAACATATTCCAAAACGCCACAAAAGACTGTTACAAAGGTAAATTAGATTTGTTCAGCGGTGGTGACAGCTTGTTCCAAAATCATGACGGTTCCGTGACCCCACTCCCTAGTTTCAAATTCTTAACACGTCCAGGACTCAACTGTTCAAAGTCAAAGGGCCTCTTATTAAAGGCATGGCTGTAAAGCATTACTTGTGCTGGTTTGTGATGAAACTATTGGCTCTGTGAATGATTGAGGTCTACCTACTGTGCCAGGGGGCTAAGTATTGTATAAGTTCTATCCCTAGGGCTAGCCTTATCCTATACTCACTAAAAAACTTGAGAGGTGTCAAGGGACACCCGGATAGAACGAAGTTCCTTTCGATAACTTAGTGAAGGAATCTAAATATTTTTTTAAGTTATAATAGTATTTCATAATAAAATAAAATAATAAAAACATTAAATTAATGAAACAAAACATTAAGACGAAACAAAAATAACTGGATTGCTTTCTATGATAGAGAGAGAGACAGATAGAGAAACACGCGCACGCCACACGGCTTACAACTATGGCAAAAAGTGTCGTTACCACTTCTGGTCTTAATTTTTTCCGTCTGGCCCCCTTTCGCAACGCGCGATAAGTAACTTCGTTCCAAAACTTCGTTCCAAAACTTCGTTCCAATAACTAATCAGTGAAGTATATATTTTTCGTAAAATTTTTGATACTAACACACAAACCTTTTAATTACTACCTTTTTCCAGCGGCTTCACCCGCGTTTATATAAACCTTCCTCTTGAATTACTCTGTCTATTAATGGAAACCGCATTAAAATCCGTTGCGTAGTTTAAAAGATAAGCGTATGGACGCGGAAAGCGACTTTGTTTTATACTATGTAAAGAAGAAGACATCAAACTCCCAATACACAAAACACAAAAATTCACTTAAAATTGATTTAATTCAGTACATCATTAAAATGAAATACATTAACATTCAATACAATCATTCAAATAAAAATATATTAAAAGTGATTAAACATTAAAATTAAATCTTATATAAATTATCACTTACAAAACAAAACGAAAACAGAATTATCGCAAAATCTTTACCGTCGATATGCACTCCGATGAACTTCGAAAAAAATCCTGTGGAATCAGGCGTACATTTTTTTTTTTTTTTTCAGGATGGGAAATCATCAAATGACTTCTCCCGCTCTGGGCGGAGCGGGAGGGCGTGTCAGACTTTTACTGACTAAAACCCACCCGTGTTCCATCAGTTGCCCATGTGCCAGGGTCACGGTATCTCTTTCCAACAATCACGCGACCCCGGCAGGCATCGGTCCTAGAAGACCCCTACACTGCTGCTGACATCTCTTTGAGGCGCGCGTGGAACACTGCGCGCCGTCGACCCGAGCTTGGTCCTTACCGGGCGGCGAGCTACCCATTGCTCGCCACCCGCAAGCTCGCGCCTACGGTGGCCGGGAGTCTGCAATCGACTCCCGACGCCCGGGGCGTCTCCTCCTGCGGCGGCTAGGGACGTGAGGGCGCAGAGACTGCCACTCCCTCACGCGCCCCGTCTCCTCCTTCGCGAGCATTACTGCTTCGCAGAAGGAGGTGACGGCTTCCCATTCCCTCTCGCTCCGTACCATGGCTCGCACCAGAGCCGGACGCGAGAGGTCGCCGCCGCCGATCGCCTCCACGAGGACACGGCGGTGCTCCGCCCAGGCAGGGCACATCTCCACCGTATGCTCCACCGTGTCCTCCAGACGATCCTCGCAATGGAAACACCCGGACGTATCCTCCCGCTTTATCCTGAACAGGAACCCACCGAAGCACCCATGCCCGGTGAGAACCTGCGTCAGGCGGAAGGTGAGGACGCCGTGGCGCCTCTCTATCCACTCCTCAAAGAGGGGACTTACCGCCGCAATTGTGGCGTGCCCAATCAGGCGTACATTGCGGTAGTCCATGTCAGAAAAGAAAGAATATGCCAGAGAAGCACAAGACAAGGAGGTTTAAAAGGAAAAAGTGGAAGTCTTTGCCCAGCAGTGGGACACAATATAGGCAACAAAAAATTGTCTTTTCTTTTTACCAATTTATCATTGGTCCCACTTATGTTTAGTTACTTTAAAAACCTCTCGCGTTATTTGGACAGTCGCCCTCGCCACCAGCGTTGCTGACTGGAACATTTTAATGGATTTATTTGTTCATCAGTACAATAATTCTTAGTGACATCCTTACCTAGAATTTATTACACTATCAATTATCATAGCTACTAAGTCAGGCTGTCTTACGAAATAAGCCTGCTATATTTCTCTCGACTTATTCCTGTCCAAAGGTGTAGGTAGCGCCGCTGGAATACACGATAAACTTACAGTCCGGTCAGTCATACATTCAAAGATCTGGTAGCTTTCACCAACTAAAACTTTAAACTCCACACTGCAGTAAAGATCGTAGCAAAGGCAAGTATTATCATAAAATCAATATTCCATATCTACATTTGAATACAAAAGTCTACATACATAAAAGTTTATCATATATGCTTCTATTTCACCTTTCATTTCTCTTCAAAGAAGAATAAACATATAACGAAAATGGCATTTCATTATCACACCCAGCGAGTTTCATTTTGTATGAGTAATGTCAATGTTTTTTTTCTTCTATACTCTTTCAATATTCGTCTCTAAGCTATGTGATGTCTTAGTGGTTTCAATTGAGACTTGGAAATGGAATTGGATATGTTTTTTTCGCTTCAGTAAAAAAGTTATTTAAATAATGTTTTATTTTAAAAATAGTGCCAAAATAATAAGTAACCCACCTTCTATGATACACACTGTACACATGAATCTGATTAATTTTCATAACTTAATCTTATTCGTTGTTCCTTAAAAATTATACAGGGGCCATTTTTACAAATTTGCTCTGTGAAAAAGGTATGTTCCTGTCTCTTAATCTTTCTCTCACATTATTACGTTAATGGGACTAACACACTATGGTAGGACTAGGACCCTGCGATGTACTGTAAAGTCATAAGTTTGATATTAATGCCGAAAAAGGCCTACATATGACATGTCTTTTTTTTTTTTTTTTTTTTTTTCAGGATGGGAAATCATCCAATGACTTCTCCCGCTCTGGGCGGAGCGGGAGGGCGTGTCAGACTTTTACTGACTAAAACCCACCCGTGTTCCATCAGTTGCCCATGTGCCAGGGTCACGGTATCTCTTTCGAACAATCACGCGACCCCGGCAGGCATCGGTCCTAGTAGACCCCTACACTGCTGCTGACATCTCTTTGAGGCGCGCGTGGAACACTGCGCGCCGTCGACCCGAGCTTGGTCCTTACCGGGCGGCGAGCTACCCATTGCTCACCACCCGCAAGCTCGCGCCTACGGTGGCCGGGAGTCCGCTATTGACTCCCGACGTCCGGGGCGTCTCCTCCTGCGGCGGCTAGGGACGTGAGGGCGCAGAGACTGCCACTCCCTCACGCGCCCCGCCTCCTCCTTCGCGAGCATTACTGCTTCGCAGAAGGAGGTGACGGCTTCCCATTCCCTCTCGTTCCGTACCATGGCTCGCACCAGGGCCGGACGCGAGAGGTCGCCGCCGCCGATCGACTCCACGAGGACACGGCGGTGCTCCGCCCAGGCAGGGCACACCTCCACCGTATGCTCCACCGTGTCCTCCAGACGATCCTCGCAATGGAAACACCCGGACGTATCCTCCCGCTTTATCCTGAACAGGAACCCACCGAAGCACCCATGCCCGGTGAGAACCTGCGTCAGGCGGAAGGTGAGGACGCCGTGACGCCTCTCTATCCACTCCTCAAAGAGGGGACTTACCGCCGCAATTGTGGCGTGCCCAGCACTGGGTCGCGACAATCGTATCCGCCATGTCGCCATGAGATCACACCGGAGCTCTGTCCGCCGTGCCGCGATTTGTCGTGGCAGCGGAGTTTCGCCCCGGCGTTTCGCCTCCTCGCGCCACTCCCACATGTGCGCGAGGACCTTTGCCTCCAGATCCCATGGCGGCACTCCGGCAAGGAGGCTCGCCGCCTCGCACGAGACCGTGCGGTATCCCCGAATTAACCGGATGGCCATGACCCTCTGGGCCGCAAACAACCGGCGCGCTGGGCGCAGCCTCAGTGAGGGCGCCCACACCGGTGCCCCGTAGAGGGCCATGGACCGCACGATCCCCGTGTAGAGCCTCCGGCACATATGACATGTCTGCCTATAAGATTCAAGACAAACCCCTTTTACGTAAGGTTACCATCCATTAGAGTATGTTAGGATCGTAGCAGGTCCTGCCAGGGTCGCAAGATTTGTTCAAAAGAGATACCGCGGCCCTAGCATTTAGGCAGCTGAAGGAACACGGGTGGGTTTTAGTCAGTAAAAGTCTGACACACCCTCCCGCTCCGCCTAGAGTGGGAGACGTCATTTGAGGATTTCCCACCCACAAAAAAAAAGGATCGTAGCAGGTGGCATTCTATAGTTTCTGCCTACACCCATGGGAAAAAGGCATGATGCTATGTATGTATTACAGGCCGTCCGTTTTTGACTGGACATGTCCGGCTTTCAGCCGGATCCTTGTCCGTGAAACTACCTTTTGGAAAAGGCGACTAGAAAAATTTCTTTTTTTAATGTAAATGTTGACGCTCAAAAGTGCCTATCTATATCTATCTATACTTATAATAAAACTGTAGAGAGGTCAATTCTGTACATTGAAAATATATTCAAAATGAATATTGGAGGATGAATGGTGATCGATACTGATGCCAAAAATGCAATCAGTAAATTTTTGTCTGTCTGTCTGTCTGTCTGTCTGTCTGTATGTGCACGCATGGGTCAAAAACTACTGAAGGGATTTTAACCAAACTTGGTACGATTGTAGTACATACTCCTGGGCAGGTTATAAGCTATATAACATAACGTTAAGACACATAGGAGCCGAGCAGTGACGATACTTTCTATCCCGGTAGTACGTTCACACGGGATATTATCCGACCTCCACGCGGGCGAAGCCGCTGGCAAAAGCTAGTTTATAATAAATGCTTTGACTTCGTCATTTAACCTTTTTTAACATAAGAGAATCTAATAAAAAAGTGATTTCATTATTTTTATGATAATTAAAAAAACAGAGATCTTAAATGTTATGACGTATTTGTAAAATAAAAACAGTTTTTTGTCACGACCGTTTGTTAAACTTTTGAAAACACATAGTAAAATATCATAATTTATTTTTTACTTATAAATGAGATAATGCATAAGATGCAAAAAAAAACAAAAACAGAGTAACACTTATTGTTGTCTAACATTTTTCAAATTTGGAAATGGTAACCCTAATCTTAAATGAGCTATTGCTACTGTCCATCTATACTGACTGAGTATACTTTTGTACACAGTCCTAATCCTTTACTTACCTGTTCTTATTCACTTTGTCCTTAATGGTAAAGAGGACTTAGTACACGTACTTTCGGATCTAGTTAGAAACCCAGGACGAAGTTACCAGAGTAATTAACAAGTGTGAGGAAAATAGTTGAATTAGGAGAGAAAAACAGGAACACACCAGTATTAAGTTATATATATTTTTAGTTTAGTTACTCTGTATCCAGTCAGAGAGGAAGGATATATAATAAAAATGGGTCCACCCTTTATGGCAGAATATTTTTCGCCATAATATTATTTTGCATAACAGCGGATGGCATAAACTTCATTTCGCAGAAAATCGTTTGGCATACACTCATTTATCATACATTCACAACGCATAATTTTATAAGTCAGAATCATCCTTATGCATAAATTTTATTCCATAATAATTAAAAAGTAGAACCATCATATCGCAGAAAGTTCGCAGTCAGAATCGTCTCTTGGCATAATTTCATATCGATAGTTATTAAAAGGCAGAACTATCATATCTCAGAAACTTTAAACTTAGAATCGTCTTTTGGCATACATTTCATATCGAAGAAGCATGCAAACAAGCATGCAGCATGCAAGCAAGCATACAGCGTGCAAGCAACCAAGCATGCAGCATGCAAGCAAGCATGCAGCATGCAAGCAAGCTTACAGCATGCAGGCGAGCATGCAACATGCAGCATGCATGGTTTCTGTCACGGCTTCGGCACTGCGGGGCTCCGGCGGTCCCACGCGAGCTCATCGTCGCAGATGGTTTTACGCTCACCACAGCGGCTTCGGCTTGCTGGCCGGCTGGCCTCGCCACTCCGCGCCTACGCGCCTACGCGGGCTTAAATTACACTCTAGGGGTAGGGCAGACAAGACTACGTGGAGTCGGTTCTGCAGCGATTCGTTTCTGTCAATAATTTTTGTAGCACAACATATACTGACTTTTTGAGACGCTATTTCATTTTATTTAAGGTTAAAATGCAATTTAACAGAAACGAAAATATGCCTAACTAAATTATTCTAAATGAAATTCTGCCATCTTCATAGTATGCCAAGTGAAATTATGCCACATAATCATTGCTCTAAATAATTGTTATGCTAAACGAAATTATGCGGAATTGTAAGTCTGCCAAAGGTAATTATGCGAAATAAAATTCTGCCATCTTAAAAGTATGCTAGCGTAAAGTCGAGCATATAAACATTCGGCCAAACAATGATTATGCTAAACATTTTTTATGCCTTACAAATATTCGTTTAAATAAGATTACGCCAAGTGTGTTATGCCAAATAAAATTCGGAGCATCAAGTTTCTGCCAGATAGAGGGAACCCAATAAAAATATATAAGTAATTATGTCTCAGTATCGTAATTGACATCGGCTAGGCAGATGAACATGATTTATTATTATAAACGACTATTCAATAAATGTTGATGGAGACACAGAGGAAGGCCAAAGAAAATATTGAAGGATTCTGTGAGGAATGATAATATGTGGCGTGATGGTTGACAGAGAAGAGTAGAAGAAGAAAAAAAGGTTGCGCCGACCCCAAGTTATTCGGAACAAGGGCAAAAAGATGATGATGAACTCTATTAATCTCTAAGTTGTAAGTACTAGTATGGCTGAGGTCTACGATGAAACGAGCGTACCCAGAAGAAGCCTGTTTAGTCTTGCTTTGAAGGCAGACAGGCTAAATGTGGAAGGCAACACAGACGCAGGCAGAGAGTTCCACACTTTGGCTGTGAGCATAATGAATGTGGAGGAGAAGCGCTTAGTACAACTGTACTAGGACCTCATCCATTGCTTTCCATCAGGAGTGATCCAGGTCAAGAATAGGCTTATTCAGCAATACGTATAAGAAAAAATGAAATCACATTATATCTGAGTATTAATAACTTTCAATTCTTTAAAACATCTTGCTCTAACCGTCTGCAAGATATCATCATAATCACAAGCACTTATAAAGCCTTTGACATTAATTCAATCATTTACAAAACATTCATTACTTTGATTTATCTTTGAAGCTAGTATTTAAGTACCATCAAATTAAATCGAGCCCGTTGGCAGATAACTGAACGGCAAAGAGCAAATAACGATCAAAGATGCACACACTGAGGTTCACAGAATTTTATTTGACGAATTGCTTTTATGTCATTAGTGATCAGAGTCATAGAGATTTTATCTAAATTCCGAATAAATGCTCGAGAGAAAATGTTTTCAGCATTTTATAAACGGTATATTTTATATTCAATTTATTATTGGACGCTTCATACATACTAAACAGTTTCTGATACCATTGATGTTAAAAAACAGAGACATCAAAATAAAGGGATTTATATTAATAAGTTTATTTTGTTAGGTTTTCAAAGTTATTATTCCTTATCTGCTTATATCTTATGTGTTTAATGGTTGTTTCATAGATTTATTTGTAATTGTAAATTTGACACACGTTGTAAATTTCTGAATTACCTACAAAACGGTAAGACTATTATAATATTAATTACTAATGAGGACATAAGTGTATACACAAAATAATGAATATGTGAGTAGTGGAAATTCCTCATTAAGTTGTCCAAAAACAATTCGAATATTTGTAAATTATATGTTTTTTTGTGTATAAGCGTGTCATGTCAGCATGTCATATATACGCAATGTATATATGACATGCTGACATGACACGCTTAACATTGGATAAAGAACTTAAGTACTGTTATTTAGCGAATATCTAGTTCAAGCATTAAATTCAAGTTAGCTTAGAGTACATCCTTTCCGTTTTCTGATCGAAAAGCTCGAGAATATTTCGTACTCCGTTCCCAAGCACTTAGCTTACTTACTTATTAATTGCGTTCAGACATTCATTTGTTTCTATTTGGAAACAGAGCAATCGAGACGACTGCTCATTCCTTGGGGAGTTAAAATTTACTCATACGTATACTTGAAAGGAGAGCACTAAGTGAGCACACGACTGAGTAAAATTGGACTGACAAATCGGTGAAAGAGAACGTTCATTCGGATTATACTGCTAAATCGCAAGCGTCGAGGGCTTATCTATCCGATTGCCAGTCACTATTATCAGGAAAGGACGTGAAACCTTTGGTTCAGGCTGTCATACGTAGATTTTTGACTGTAGGTACGGGTCGTCAGAAGCCTGAAAGATCGACAATCAGTTTTACGGAGCGGTATCGTATTACCCAATATCCGAATTGTAAACATCAGATAGGCAGTCACTCCATGTAAAAAAACTGGTATTCAGCTGCAATGCTATAGGATATAATTGGTTACCTATCATAAGTTCGAAAAATATTTGACCGAATTTCATTTCACCTAAAACTTTTTAACTATTATCGTTTCGTTTTTTTTTACTTCATCGAAGTCACGTCTGCCACTGTATCAGTTGACCTATTATCATTTCGACTTTTTACGTTACTCCGACGTTTTATTTGGTCGAAAAAGTTTTTACCGAAGTTACACTTAGCCGACATAACATTTTTTTGAAGTATTATATTTCCGATCATTCATTATACCACTGTTCAGTTTAACCTACTCTTTTGTTTAATTAATTAATTATTTAAATGTAATGGCACTAAATAAAACAGTTGATTATGAACAAAAGTGTTTTTAGAGTCCCAGTAAGAAACATGCAAACAAGGATGCTTGCTTCAAGCATGCAGCATGCAAGCAGACATGAAGCGTGCAAGCAGGCATGCAGCATGCAAACAGGCATGCAGCATGCAAGCAGGCATGCAGCATGCAAGCAGGCATGCAGCATGCGAGTAAGCATGCAGCGTGCGAACAAGCAAGCAACATGCAATCAGGCATGCAACATGCAGCAAGCATTGTTTCTGTCACGGCTTCGCCGCTGCGGAGTTTGGGCGGCCCCACGCGAGCCTTCCCCTCCGCGCCTACGTGGGTTTAAATTACACTCTAGGGGTAGGGCAGACAAGAGTACGTAAAGTCGGTTTTACAGCGATTTGTTTCTCACTAAATTTTGTAGTAGAATATATTGATTTTTTATGACACTATGTATATTTTAACTTCATTTTGAAAACGCTACCAAGTAACCGGTTATATATTTGAGACCAAATAATATTCCCAAAAATATGGCAAATAAATAATTTGGCAAATGAAAAAAGTTCAAAAGAGACTTCGGCCAATAGTAAAAAGTTATTTTGTAAATCGGCGAAACATAGTTCGGTAAAATAATACCTATGACACATGATACTTCGATGATCTAAAAATATGTCAAATAATGCATATAGAAAAAAAGACGTCGGGCAATAGTTTTCGGTGAAATGAAATTCGAACAAAAATAATTCGGAAAAGTAATCGGTTCCCGATATAATTTCATGCGGGCAGAAGCTCACTATACAAGAAGTGCTGCGTCACAACATCGGTTTGAAATATAACACTGACTCCTAACTCTCTAAAGACTAATATCAGCAATTGTCAGACCGATTAAAGTAAACCGTCTGCATTAGAGCTAAAAGCTTCTAAAATATTCTGAAGACAGCAAATATATGTAGTCCTCTTTTTGCAGATTTAGATGTTTATTTATATTACAATTGAAATGACAAATTGAGAAATCTCATATTCTTTTGTTGGTCTGACGTAGCGCAATATAATTTCGTTGATATTGGATGTTCAAGCTAAAGAGGACTTACTTATATGACACAGTAGAGAGATGAGTCGGTTGAAAATTTATCTACTGGATTCTGGGTACGTAATTCGTTTTCAAGGCCTTGTCATTGTTTCAGGTGGGGTTGTAAGACCTTGAATAATTTTTCGCAAGTCTTTCAGGTTACGGCCGCAGTAACTAAATTCGTGGCTTATCTTATACACCTACATGATTTATGACACATAATATTTTACCCACTTGCAAGTTACGTGGGAAACAAATATCTGGCCATGCCGCTTCCACCGGGCCCCGGCAGAAAGGTAAGACCCAAAAGTGCTGGCTTGACGTCGTAGCGGATGACTAGCGTAGCGTAGCGTAGCGTAGCGTAACGTAGCGTAGCGTAGACTAAACATAAGGGATACAGAAGACCGTCCGCAGTGGAGGAAAAAAAGCAGTATAGCAAACCTCGGGCTCCGATGGAATGCAACCAGGATAACGCGAAGATGATGAAGGAATAGTTGACCTACATACTCGAAAACAGGAGAGAATACTATTTGTTTTTTATCCATGAACATTTATAATTTTGCTAAGCTTTCTCCGCACTGATCATCAACTTTCTGGCCAAGATACTCAAAACATCAACGTACAAATTGTTTACCATGCATCCAGTGATTCTCGACCCCGCTACGTTGACTATTTTCATCGGTTATGTCCAAAATCATTAACTGAATCTATGATTGTGTGTTGATGTCTCTGGTACCCAGTATACACACGAAGTTCTGCAATATCTTCTTCATAATCAGCCTATATTGTTCCCACTGCTGGCCTCATCTCGGTGACAAAAAGTGGGCTGTAATCTACCACGCGGGCCCAGTGCGGGTTGGTAGATGTCACATGACTTCGAATTTTTGCCTCTTAGGCCATGCCGCTTTCCTCACTATGTTCTCCTTCACCGTTTCGAGAGCAGTGGTGATGAAATTAGTAAAGGGTCTGCCTAGGTTCAAACCCACGACCAACTCATAAGTCGGGGCCTTTACCACTGGGCCACCACTGCTCATAATTATCTTCTTAGCACTACGGAAATACATTCTGGAATGTTCTTTATTCTACTTTGACCACTAACAGCCTTGTTTGCTGCCAAGATCAATGAAACTAAAGACAAATCTGAGGCCCATATCCCACAATGACCCAACATTGAATCCTCCTTATCACCAGTAAGCCATGTTTATGTGTTATCTTATCAAACAAACGAATGAAACTTTTCTACTTATTAGTAGAAAAGTTTCATTCGTTTGTTTGTTTGTTTATATTATTATATTGTAATAATTTTATGGGAATTTCTTATATCGTGATTACTTACATAGTATGGGCTCGTTGATTCGGTAAATGGCTTTTCTAATGTTCTAGGATTCAGGTTTTATAATAAAGTACCAAATTATTTTAGGACTCTTAACTTTGAGACATTTAAATAGCAAGTTACTCAACTACCTCTTAAGTTTATGCTGAACTAATGATTTTATGAATGAAAGTTGACTTAAATAATGAAAAGTTGACTTAAATAGTAGGAAATAATTATAACGTGGACGAGTCCTTCGGCGCCTAAGTGCCGTTTTGTTTTTGTATTTATTTGATCGTTAGTAAGTAATTTAAATCAGTACTAAGTGTAAATAGTTAGTTGTATTCACATCATAACATCACTCCTTATTTCCCCGAAGGGTTGGGCAGAGGTGTACCTATAGTACACCAAGATTTCGCCTGTTATGTTTATATCTCATGTAATACCTGGCTTGTTAGTCTAGTGGTTAGTGACACTGACTGTTAAGACTGAGGTCGTAGGTTCGTGGGGTCATGGGTTCCACCCAGGACAAATCTTTGTGTGATGAGCACAATCATTTGTTCTGTATCTGGTTGTAATTTATCTATAATATGTATGTATTTAGAAATATATATTTATCAGTAATCTTGCTACCATAGTACAGGATCTGCCTAGTCTGGGATTAGACGACGGCGGCGGCGTGTTGGTTGTCCAAAAAAATAATTCACACACAAATCCAGACTTCGGACTGCTACTGAGAAATTCCAGATGGAAAACCCAATAACGCTGAGCATCAGGTCCTGGGTTCGATTCCCAGGTCGGGTCGGGATTCCCGGGTCGGGAGGTTTCTCAGCAGTAGTGCTTGCTACCCGTAGAACAGCGAGGCAGTCAACGTAGTTGTATTCAATACTGTGAAAATGTTTATATACTTAATATTCTCTTCTTATTAAATCTTTGACATAATTTAATCTTTTTGTCATTTCTGTTACTAAAATTTTGTCTTATTTTCAATTTGAATGTAATTGTAATTTTATATGTAAAAAACAAACCAAAGCCATAAATCAAAATTGTACATCGGAAACGGGACAATATTATGAACTGTAAAAGCTATGTAACATCTCTGTAACAATATTCTGACAAATAAATGGACTATTATAACAATACTAGCTTCTGCCCGCGACTTCGTCCGCGTTAAATTTCTTGCTCCCCCGACCCTTCCCGTCGCGTCGAATCGCCTACCCGTGCGATTTTCCCAGTATTTGCAACATTTTTCATTACTGCTCCGCTCCTCTTGGTTGTGGCGTAATGTTATATAGCCTTCCTCGATAAATAGACTACCCGACACAAAAATAATTTTTTAATTCGGACCAGTAGTTCCTGAGATTAGCGCGTTCAATCAAACAAACATACATACAAACAAACAAACTCTTCAGCTTTATAATATTAGTATAGATATATAGTATATAGATAGACTATCTTTAGCTAATTTATCCTTTCGGGATTGGTATAATATTTTCTAGATGATATATTTGTTTCGGCTCAGTGATTCTGGGTTCGGGAATATAAGATTGTTTAGGTACTTAGTCTGATATTATATTTTCATACCACTTTTTCTTGTTTACGCCTCATTGGTCAAGTCGATGTACATATGCGGTGTGAGATTTTTCTTTTTTCATTTTATTATTGCTCGCTTAATTTATATCAGTTTCGGACGCTATTATTGTTGTTATGACACAAAACGCCACGAGTCTCAAAATTTGGAGCTTAAATCTACAATCTGATGTTTCATTTCGCGCTGTTTTACAGAACCTCTAATTGTTGACACGCTGCATTGATAAAATCAATTCGTTTATGCTACCTAAAGCATAATCTATTAAGTTCTCACTGCTGGGACACAGGAGCGAGCTTTAATCTATCTCGCGGACCTAGTGTGGGTTGGTATTTGTCACGTCTTCGACGTTTTGATTCTAAGACATGCCGGTTTTCTCGCGATGTTTTCTTTCACCGTTTTGAGAGCAGTGGTGATGAAATTATTTACACAAAGTAGCGCCTGTCTGTTATCGAACCCACAACCTAAAACTCGTAAGTCGTGGCTGATACCATTCGGCCACCACTGCTCTCGTTCAATTATGTTTAAAGGCTCCCACAAACAGGCGCTACGCAACAGCTCGAAGTGATTCTCGTAGAACAATTTCTATGAAAAGTTCATCGAAATGGTTCTACAAATTCCGCGTCGTGCCTGTCTGAAGAAGCTTTAAGTCACATGAAATTAGGGGTGAGCCCATTGTCCTGAAGTTCCCAGACGGCACACATAACAGTGGAAAATTTAAATTAGGTTAAAATTATCCTTAAAAACTCAGTCGCATTGAGATCCGCCATCTGGACTCGGCTGAAAACGTTAAGAATACGGAGAAAAGTGAAGTGACGGAAAAGGGTGATAATTTTATCACCCTTAAGTCTCTGGCGACATAATTTAAGCCTGGTACCTACTTTGTATCATAAATTCTTAACCATCCTGTGCAGTTGAATATTTAATCACGTTCACGAGTTTCATCACGGTTATCTCTGTCTTGGATTAAGTAAATTAGGTATCTTCCTTGTACATAGATGACTGTATTTCCTACTTATACTTACGTAAAAAAGTTTTGAAAACTTAAATGAGAAATGCGAGAATTGCTCTAACTTTAAAAGTTAGTTCGTTATACACGTACATCCTCAATGGTCATACAACATAAAATCTGATAGTTCGTTATAGATCCTCAATGATATGCAACACGAAACATGATGAGAGAATCCTATTTTTGTCTGAAGCTGATTTTGAAAGACCTATAGATACCCCAGATGACATAGTTCGTCTAGGTACTTTTTTTATTATTGACAATATGGCGTCAGGTTGTCGCCATATTGAATTTTGATTACTGTTATGTCTTTAGTGACACTCCCAAGATTAAGACAAACCGATTGAGGTACAGAATTATCAAAATAAACCCCCACAATGGAACAAGTACCTATACATACAAACATAAGCTGACAAACACATTACCCTCCTTTGCGACGCGCAGTCGGGGTAAAAATATCGCGGCCGGATTTTATCGCACACACGATTTTCAGCTCTCGGTGTTGAATTGAGGATTGAGAATCGAACAGGGTACACCCCAGAGAAAAATTTAAATTGCTGCGATAGTTTATTTCGTCTGTGCCAACGCGGACCACGATAAGGTCGGAGTTTGTGGGAAAGTTTCTCTTACATAGCGCAAGTAGATATTTTTTTTTACATTTCTGAGTTGTACGAGTACATAGTGATTACTATCAAATTAGTACGTAACGTACTGCTCTGATAATAATCAATCTTACCATCTATCCCACAGATGCACCTATAGTGAAATATTTTCTAAATGTTACCCTTACCTGCGCCACATTGGTGTTGAAACCAAGAACCATGGAGACGGATGCTCAAAATACAAGAATGGTACACCCGACGGGCAAAAAATGCTTCTTCTTTTTACCGGCTTCAGTCAGAGGTTTTTTAACGCTTTTTACTAATTCTCCGTTCATTTATAAACTAATTTGAAAAATAATGGATTCTGAAACGGCAGAATATTGTAAACTTAAAACCTATGTAACATCTCTGTAACAATATTCTAACAAATAAATGGACTATTATAACAATATAGACTATCTTTAGCTAGCCCAATTGTTCTTGTTCGGGAATATAAGATTACTCAGGTACTAAGACAGGTTGTAACATTGTTTTGGAGTTAGCTTCAACAAAATTCGCTTTTTTTTTCACCCATCAATAACTGACCAAATGTATATCGGACTACTAGATAAGTACACCCTTTCAAACAAAAGAAGTATTTTCAAAATGACTTATAAATGACACGGTACTGAGTTAAAAAAAATCATGCGAATTGAGAACCTTTTCCTTTTTAACACGCTTTTATGAGCTTCATGAGTATGTTTGTATATTTGTTTGTAACCGACTCCTTTGGACTCGATTTTGACCCACTTCAAACGGTCAGATTTCATTTAAACTTTGTAGACTTATCGAAGACCGATGACAATTTAATAATTTCATAAACTTCTGCCATTATTATTGCCAGGGTTACCAGGATCGCAAAAAAAACAGTTTTCAAAAACTACGCTGACATACGTCACAAAATTCGAAACACCCTAAAAAATTTTAGATTAATAATAGTCTAAAAAAACTAAAAGGTACCTCAAAAGCACCCCACGCTTTTTTTCCATTATTTTCTACTTTTAAGTTTGGTTTTCTATGGAAGCGTGTTTTTTAGTTTTTTTTTAACTATTATTTATTTGAAGTCAGTTAAAAAACGCTGTGTCCTATTGGCACATAAACAATTTTATAAGCATGATAAATGTTAATAGTTTTGATCACAAAGCAGATAAGCTTGAACAGATTAGCATAGAAGCATAGATAGCGATCTAGATTGACAGTGCAGCAATTAGTGGACGCAGACGAGTAAAGTTAGTTAATATCTGCGCAATGGCCGCCTGAATATAGTTCGGCTTAGTTGAGTTATTAGAGGTAGCGATAGTTATCATCTGCCTCGCCTTTTCCCAACTATGTTGGGTTTGGCTTCCAGTCTAACCGAATGCAGCTGAGTACCAGTATTTTACATGGAGCGACTACCTATCTGACCTCCACAAACCAGTTATTGGATAATACGATACCCCTTGGTAAGACTGGTTGTCAGACTTTCTGAGGACCTGTAACGACTGATCTACGAAAGCTAGCCGGGACCAATGGCTTTTTTTTAAGCTATTGCATAGCTTCTATCGAGGGCCTTGAGCGCGGGGACCGAATCCAGAAATTCTGTAACGAAAAAAAACCTCACGCTCCCCACTCCAACGGGCACGGAGGTGTGGCTTGAAGGCCGTGCATTGTCTAACGTCGTTTCTTTTCGGCAGTCTTCGTACGGTGTTTGTGTGCGTGCAACTAGCCGTATTGTACGACTCTACGAAGCTCGCACGAATCGAGACGAGCTGCTCCGAAATCGGACGAATACATAAGCAGCTGTTTATGAGAAAGTATATAGGTGTATAGGTATTTATGTACAACAGTGAATAGCTGTACTTGTAAAATTTGTGTATAAAGTGTTTGTATTATTTGTCATCGGTTGCTAGGTAAAAACCCAAAATATTTATCGTCTTGTTATTTGTCATCGGTTACTAGGTAACAAACCAGGCCATAGAGTATTATGGGCATGGAGTACTAGTCCTTTTGTGCGGTGGCAAAACTAGGTACTAAAGTTTACTTATCAAATTTTGTGGTGGCAATCATATGTAACTAACCTTTATGCTTTAGTTCCAAATTTTACCACCAAAAATAAGTTTTCCTTAGTGTACGTTTTTTTTTATATCAAAGAAAAAGAAATACTGCATAAATAAAATAAATAAATAACTATAATTGCATAAGTTGATACAAAATGCTATGCAATAGCTTTACCGCGGCAGTCCCCGAGTGCCACACGTCTTTTTTTTTTTCAGGATGGGAAATAATCATATGACTTCTCCCGCTCTGGGCGGAGCGGGAGGGCGTGTCAGACTTTTACTGACTAAAACCCACCCGTGTTCTATCAGTTGCCCATGTGCCAGGGTCACGGTATCTCTTTCGAACAATCACGCGACCCCGGCAGGCATCGGTCCTAGTAGACCCCTACACTGCTGCTGACATCACTTTGAGGCGCGCGTGGAACACTACGCGCCGCCGACCCGAGCTTGGTCCTTACCGAGCGGCGAGCTACCCATTGCTCGCCGCCCGCAGAGACTGCCACTCCCTCACGCGCCCCGCCTCCTCCTTCGCGAGCATTACTGCTTCGCAGAAGGAGGTGACGGCTTCCCATTCCCTATCGCTCCGTACCATTGCACGCACGAGGGCCGGACGTGAGAGGTCGCCGCCGCCGATCGCCTCCACGAGGACACGGTGGTGCTCCGCCCAGGCAGGGCACACCTCCACCGTATGCTCCACCGTGTCCTCACAATAGAAAGCCCCGGGCGTTTCCTCCCGCTTTATCCTGAACAGGAACCCACCGAAGCACCTATGCCGGTGAGAACCTGCGTCAGGCGGAAGGTGAGGACGCCGTGGCGCCTCTCTATCCACTACTCAAAGAGGGGACTTACCGCCGCAATTATGGCGTGCCCTGCGCTGGGTTGCGACAATCGTACCTGCCATGTCGCCATGAGATCCTGCCGGAGCTCTGTCCGCCGTGCCACGATTTCTCGCGGCAGCGAAGTTTCGCCCCGGCGTTTCGCCTCCTCGCGCCACTCCCACATGTGCGCGAGGACCTTTGCCTCCAGATCCCATGGCGGCACTCCGGCAAGGAGGCTCGCCGCCTCGCACGAGATCGTGCGGTATCCCCGGATCAACCGGATGGCCATGACCCTCTGGGCTGCACTCAACCGGCGCGCTGGGCGCAACCTCAATGAGGGCGCCCACACCGGTGCCCCATAAAGGGCCATGGACCGCACGGGACCAACGGCTTAACGTGCTTTCCGAGGCACGGAAGGGTCTTGGTATGTAAATACCCATCCACGGACCAACCACCGCAAGCGCAGCTTAACCTGAAAGATTAAACCGTGCGGCTGTTATTACTTAGCCACAAGCTCTAGAGGTAGATACAGTCACAAGCAGAAATACTTTAAACCTAGTCAACATTTACACGGACATTATAATGTTGTGCACTCGATTTTCAACTTTCGGTATTAAACCAAGCTCTGAGAATCCAACAAAAGGCATCTCAGCGCGTCGAAAACACACACAGTTCGAATTTCAACTTTCCGCGCTAAGCAGTGCGCTTAAGATCCTGTGCCCGCCGGCGATATTATTCTTTACAAGTGGACGTTTTTAGGGTTCCGTTGCCAAATGGCAAAAAACGGAACCCTTATAGATTCGTCATGTCTGTCTGTCTGTCTGTCTGTCTGTCTGTCTGTCTGTCTGTCTGTCTGTCTGTCTGTCTGTCTGTCCGTCCGTATGTCACAGCCATTTTATTCCGAAACTATAAGAGCTATGCTGTTGAAACTTGGTAAGTAGGTGTATTCTGTGAACCGCATTAAGATTTTCACACTAAAATAGAAAAAAAACAATAAATTTTGGGGTTCCCCATACATAGAACTGAAACTCAAAAATGTTTTTTTTCATCAAACCCATACGTGTGGGGTATCTATGAATAGGTCTTCAAAAATGGTAATGAGGTTTCTATTATCATTTTTTTCTAAACTGAATAGTTTGCGCGAGAGACACTTCCAAAGTGGTAAAATGTGTGTGTCCCCCCCCGTAACTTCTAAAATAAGAGAATGACAAAACTAAAAAAAATATATGATGTACATTACCATGTAAACTACCAACGAAAATTGGTTTGAACGAGATCGAGTGAGTAGTTTTTTTTTAAAACGTCATAAATCGTAAACCGCAATTTACCTTACATTCAATCAACTGAAATATAAAAATTAAAAAAAAAATATTTTTAAACCGAAAATACCTACAGGTTTGTACGGAACCCTCGGTGCGCGAGTCCGACTCGCACTTGGCCGGTTTTTTTTTTTTGTTGTTTGGTGCGAAATCATCAATCTGGGTGGAGCGGAAAGGCGTATCAGATTTTTACTGAATAAATCCCGCCCATGTTCCTTCAGTTGCCCATTTACCAGGGCCACGGTATTCCTTTCGAACTGATCTTGCGACCCTGGCATGCGTGTGGACGTTAATTTACGCTAAAGATTTACTCGAGAAGTAACGCTTGAAATTTAGACAAAAGACGAAGATTTCATAATAGTGTCATTCGATTTCAGTGTGGTGCCGGACTTAAAAAATAGCATCGCCTCAATTCTTCGCTTGGATGTCGTAAAAGTCGATTATGGGACTTACTAGAGAATGGGCAGCAGCGTTCTCTATGCATTTTACCACTATACGGCGATCGCCAACCCGCCTGCCAAGCGTGGCGATTATGTGAAAACCTCCCAAATTGGGGAGGCCTAAGTCCAGCAGTGGACGTTTTACATTTTCTGTCAGCATTTAAGGAGAAAAAGGTTTTGAATCTTGTGTAAAAATGTTGGTTTATGCTCGTGATTGTGCTTACCTAAGTGAGTTATAGTCGCTACGCTACGAGCAAGGGTCATTTGATTTTGAAACCATTGAGAAAAGGTCGAAATTGCAATGACTCCTTCCAGCGACAATACTGCAATCAGTAGTAGATCTTGCTTGAATTATCAAGCATTTAATTCGACAGGCTTTGTTTTTAAAATCAGTTTTAAGATGATTGATTTTGTTTCAATAATGAATTCTGATTACAATGCTCAATTTAAAAGTAATGTAACTAGTTTTTAAGTACGATTGATTTCTGATTTAAGGACTTACATTGAATTTATCTTTGCTTTAAAAGGTTGAATCAAGCCCAAATGATCGTTTGTTTGAAACGGTGAAGGAAAACATTGGAAAGAAACCAGCATGTTTTAGAACCAATAATTCAAAGACATGTGACATCTACCAACTCGTACTGAGCCCTTATGGTGGTTTACTGCCCACTTCCCTTTCAAAGAGAGGAGGCCTGTGTCCTAACAGAGGGAACGTTATAGGATGTTTATGATTATTTGGTTCAATAACATTATACTCAAGCCTGCTCCGGCGAGATTTTCATGGTATACTTGTGCTACAACATTAATGTCACCTATTTATCTATACTAGTCTTTCCCTAGTGGTCAAAATACCACTAAGGTGACTAAGGAGTGCCGAAAGCTAACATTTTTGTTTATTGTATACTAGCTTTTGCCAGCGGCTTCACCCGCCTAGAGGTCGGAAATTATCCTTCGGGAACATACTACCGGGACAAAAAGTACCTTATGTGTTACTCCAGGTTACAAACTATCTGTGTGCCAAAATTCATCTAAATCGGGTCAGAAGTTTTTGCGTGAAAGAGGAACAAACGTCCATACATCTATACATCCATACATACAAACTTTCGCGTTTATAATATTAGTAGGACTTTATATGAATAAGGCTCCATACAGCTTCTAAATGAGCTAAATTTTATACTCCGCCGTCCGCGTAATTTTCATTTTGCTTCACCATTAATATACGTATATATATATGTATTTAAGTAGATTTAAAAAAAAACACCATCCCACATAACAAATCTGTATGCATCCATACACAAGAATCAGTACACAGTCTGTCTCACGAAATGCCTTCCTTGGCCACAAGACAGACGGGAGCTTGATGCGCTACGTATTACGAAATCGGTACAAGACACGGCTTAACTTGCCCGGGCATGAAATTCTCGGGAAGGCAGACCATAAATAACGGGTTTCGGTGTTGTTTGTTTTGATGCCGGGAAGACGAATCGTAGGATTGCCGACTGTGCCCACACAAATTAAGAATTACATTTTGAAATTCACAAAACATAAAACACTAGGTATTAAATGAATTGACTACACAAATAATTACTAAAACCAAAAGACATAAGCGTCAAAGGTCTCTTACGCATAGCATCTTTTAGAAAAAAAAAATCATGTGATGTTCTTTAATACACAGGAAATACGCGTGGCTATATGTGTATAATGAATTGTGGCTCTCACTCTAGTACCCGTAGAAAAGAAGGGTCAAAGTTACTAATGTTTCAGGACTTTCTAGAGACCTTTCAACCTCTTCCTGCTTTCCGATCTTTATCTCTGTCTATTACAACTGATTACAACGCACCGCGCCTTCGCAGCGATAAACAAAATATTTTTGGCAATGCTGCTGCCGACTCAAACTCCAGACGCAATGCAGGTCCATAAATTAAAACACGTACAACATAAACAAATTCCGAATGATTTCCTCCTTTTGTCTTTGAAACAGTAACCTACGCACACTCGTAACTCACATCCTTATCAAAACATTTCTGTAACCAAGATTCGCATATCTTTAGAATAATGGTTGGAACATAGCTTTCGGTGCTGTCGTCCCCAAAGGACGGTACGGAAGATCCAATTTATAATGTAGGAGTATAACGTAAAATCTTCTGCTATGTATATTTTGCAGGTCCCGGCTCACTCCAGGGAGAAAAATACATTCTACTACTAATTGCTCGAATAAATTAGTACGCGGGGTGCATACTAGTGTTTTGTTTCGCGAATGTACTTCGTATTCGTTTTTCTTTTGTTTTTGGGTCTTTGTGGAGCTTTTGTAGTTAATTGAATGGGATGTAATTATATGATTTGGCTTAACTTTTTCGGAGCGTTCGTAAGTTCGTCATTCTAATTGTCTAGCTGCTTCGTTAATGATACATCGTTTTGTCGGTCTTTGAGTGATTTGCGGAAAAGGAAAACTCGGAAGAAACTATTGACTGAATCCGAATGAATGCGAGTGTGTTTCTTTTTTTGCTTAATATGTGGTAGTAGTAAAGTTCATAAACATTATTAACTAGCTGTTACCTGCGACTTCGTCTGTTTTCGAGGATGAAAAGCAAACCATTCTCCATGTCATGGTCTACCCATGTGCAAAATTTTATTCATATCTGTTCAGCTATTTCAGCGTGAAAGCGCAATAAACTTTTATAATATTAAGGTAGGAGACCAAGTTAGAATGGTCCCAAGTATTTTTATGTTAGTTGGCTATAATTTCTACGACCTTTTTTTACTGAATTTATCAGTAAGATACATATTTTCAACTGGAAGACACTACTGCCCATAGTGCCCAACTAAAATATTTTCCCTAACGATACCCACAGGAAAAAATAAGATGGCTTATTTTAACCTAGGGAACAAAAGGTGAGTAAGATATACTGATGCAAATTTCGGACAGAGGACCATTTGTCATGCGCTTTAAGTAGGTCCCGTACCTATATAGTTAAATCTTGTGAGGAAATCTTACACTGAGAAAATGTTCATGTCTTTGTGTGGATTTGCGTTGCGTTGACGTATCTACCTATCATATTCTATTTGAATCTATTTACGTTGTATACTTTAGAAACTGTAGTTACCCCAATCGAATCATAAATATATAAGGAAAAATATAAGTTATTTACACATTTTATGCAAATAAAATATAGCAGTGATTGAATTTGCACGGAGACTTTTCCAAGAAGAAGTTGCACGATATTAAAGCAGTCTCAACAAAAAGATATGATTTACAATACAATGATTTCCCGAATTGACTTAAAATGTAAATTAGCTTTATAGGGGCTTGGTGTGTGCAAGGAAACTACGGTTTTTGCGGATAATCTTGTATAATCTAATCATTTAGGAAACACTGGCACAAACTGGTATTATTATGATTAATGTCGGACAACGATCAGCGTTCGGCGCGCGCAACGCGCGCGCGTGTGTGTGGTTTGGTGGCTCTTGCGGGACTGGGACTGTTCGGGCGAACGATAGCGGCGCGGGCGCGGAGGCGAGCCGAACGCCGCGCTATGGGCCAGAACCGTGCGAACCGTCTCAAAAATAGGTTTTCATAATGTTCGAAATGCATATTATGTAGTAGTTTAAATCCATTATTTATAATTTTTTACTATTAGACTAAGGCTTGCAAGTTGACGGTTAAGATTATGAGAATTATATAGAACACAATTCCTCCAGTTCGCATGGTCATATTTTCATTAATTTCAAAGCAAATGTGTAAGTCTTACATATGGTTAGAATTGTTAGGAAGTACCCTAATTAAAAATAATTTAATTGAAGCTTTTTGTGAAAACTGGAAAGGTATAGAATTTTTATTTCGGGGCCTAAAATTTTAACCTTATTAGAAACTTCAAATAGACTTTTGACAATTAGCCGTGTCTAACCATGACGTAATTTTGGTACTGTTACATAGAGCAACTTATACAGAAGACAGGGCAAAAATAAAATTCTGCCCGAATCTGCCCCCCTTGAAATGAATCGAAAAATCCCAGATGGGGGGAAAATACAAAATATTTCAAAAAATATTTTAAGTTGTGATTGATGAGAATTTTGGACAATTAGATTATTTTTGACCTCTAATTCTTCAATAATATTATCTATTTACAAAAAACCCGGCTTTTTCTTCTATTCTTTATTGCCGACCAATCCTAATGGAATTTGCTAAAGATACTCCCGAGAAAACCCGATCAGTGGTTGGTGATATTAGGGGTCAAATGCACGAAACAGGTCATTGTAATAAGGCACGAGCACCTAACTATGGTGGATGGAAAAGTTACACAAGTTTTAACTGACATAAGTTCTGGAGCTGTGTGTACAGTGTGTGGGGCTAAATCAAGCGAAATTAATAATTTGGAGAAGATTGAATCAAAGCCAGATAATATAAATGCATACGAATATGGTTTGTTTACGTTGCATGCATGCATCAGGTGAATGGAGTTAATTTTACATATTTCATACAACCTTTCAATAAAAAAATTGGCTGCGAGAACTCCGGAAGATAAAAAAAGCAAAGAAGACAAGAAAAAGCTTGTACAAAGTTTATTTAGAAGCCAAATGGGATTGCACGTTGATAAACCCCGACAAGGAAGTGGAAACAGCAATGAAAGCAATACAGCTCGGCGTTTTTTTGTGAACTACTCTTGTGCATCAGAAATTACAGGAGTTGACGAGGAACTTATTAAAAGGTTCTATGTTATTCTCCAGACTTTGGCATCCGGTATTGCTGTAAACCCAGAAAAATTTGGTGAATATACTCGCACAACCGCACAACTGTACGTAACAAAATATATGTGGTATAATATGCCTTCTTCAGTACATAAAATCTTAGGTACTCCCTTTCTTCTCCTAAAATTGTTTGTCCGAAAATCATTATCCATAACACGTTAGCTATAAACAGCAGTAACCATAATATTCAAAAAGTCGAAATTTTGTTTTACATAATTATCTTTGCTTCTAAAACTATTCTGTCATAATATCAAATACTATAATCATTAAATCTCCTAATTTTGCATGTTATAAAGTCATATGTCCTAAGTATTTTATTATATAAAGTGTATTATGCCGAATGTTCATTTATCTATACTAATATTATAAAGCTGAAGAGTTTGTTTGTTTGTTTGTTTGATTGAACGCGCTAATCTCAGGAACTACTAGTCCGAATTGAAAAATTCTTTGTGTTAGGTAGCCTATTTATCGAAGGAGGCTATAGGTTATACAACATCACGCTACAACTAAGAAGAGCTGAGCAGTAATGAAAAATGTTGCAAAAACGGGGCAAATTTATTCCTTTTGAGAGTTTCCGTTGCGTGCGCTGCGTAAACGGTTAAAGTAACGCAAAAATCATGTATGACGGAATTGTTCCTTTTAAAAAGTTCTAAAAAAAAAGTCCGCGAGAGCATGTCTATCTTTTAAGGTTGACTCACTATAACTCAAAAGGTGCGAGCAGCAACGAAAAATGGACGAAAACTAGCAGGCAAATCTATGCGACGGGAAGGGTCAGGGGAGCAAAAATTTGACGCGGACGAAGTCGCGGGCAGAAGCTAGTTTATAATAAAATCGTTAGTAGTAAAAAATTGCTACAAGTTAGGTTTTAGTGACAGAAACGAATCGCTGTAAATCCGACTCCACGTAGTCTTGTCTGCCCTACCCCTAGAGTGTAATTTAAAATCGCGGAGGCGCGGAGGGGCGAGGCGGCCCGCGAGCTGAGGAGCAGGTGGTTGTAACGCTCGCCGCCGCTGCTGAGGCTGGCCAGCGGAGCCGGCCAGCAAGACGAAGCTGCGGTGGTGATCGTTAAACCGTCTGCGACGAAAAGCTCGCGTGGGACCGCCTAAGCCCCGCAGTGCCGGAGCCGTGACAGAAACCATGCCTGCTGCATGATGCATGCTCGCTTGCTTACTGCATGCTTGCTTGCATGCTCGATTGCATGCTGCTTGTCTGCCTGCATGCATGCTCGCTTGCATGCTGCATGCTCGCTTGCATGCTGCATGCTCGCTTGCATGCTGCATGCTTTTTTGCATGCTACATGATGCATGCTTGCTTGCATGTTGCTTGCATGCATGCTGCATGCATGGTGTATGGTTGTTTGCATGTTTCTTAGAGGGAAATAAAATCACATGTTCACAGTCACCTGTTTTATTGAGTGATATATTTATTGAGTGATAATACATGCAGCGCCATGCCAGGCCTTGATAAATGCCATAATGCTTTTGCATCTTTACTAATTATGTATTGCATCAGTTGGATTTGATAAAATAATGAAATTCTTTATGAACTCCGTAATACACATTTGTTTTAAAAATATAATTAGGATAAATAAACTTTAAAATAATTTGAATTTAGAACTTATAACTTTTATGGAAAACAGTTTTAAGTCTTTTGTATATTATTGATAGTAATATTTATGACAAACGGATTTAGGGCATATTGTATTTAGGGATTTCAATTTTATGGCATGTGATATTATGTGACATTTAGTTCGGGCAAGTTATCATTCGGACAAATGATGATTAGGACAAAAAAAAATATGGCTCTTTAAATTATGGATAAAAAAGTTAGGTCACACAATAGAGAACCAAAATCTTAATACATGGGGAAAGTATAACTAGACATTTTGCTGTTCTGCCTATTGGTAATTTATTTGAAGATGCCCAAGAATCTCGAAACAAAGATTTAAAAAAAAATCAGTTTGTATCACGCAAGAAAATGCTCCAGCACCCCTAGCCAAGTTGATAATCTGCAATCGTTAACGGTAGTCGCTCAACGTTAAGTCACGTGGTTAGAACAAACGAACAGAAAATTCGTAGCCAAATTCACATCGTTCAAAATGATAGAATGATTTTTTATCGTTTCTACAATGTTCAACGCTAAATCCTTTGTTATAAGGTGTCGTTTTTCTAAAGACATTGTAGAACGAGCGGCCGACTCAGGCGTTTCTACATGTCTACCAACTTATCGTTTTCTACAATTGCTGACACTGAGGCGTTACCGATTGTAGAACGGTAAACGTTTGTGACTTGGCTAGGGGGGCAGATCAGCAACGAATCAAGACGTATTTCATAGTCTCTTATCAGATCCTTATCTATCAAGTATCAGAAAACCATCAGTGACTATTTCCAAGGAATTGTTAGACGAAGCCAAGAACCTCTTAGATACTTAAGTAGAATTAGAAATATGAATAAAAAAATAAATTTTTGGAATTAATTATTATATTATACATGTTATTTAATTAAATTTTAGATTTATATATAATTAAAAAAAGTATTATACAGTAGTAATATGATAAAACTGTAAAATTGTTATTGAATAACCTAAACAAACTATGGTTTAATATTAAAAAATACATTTCTATTTTTGTTTTATTTTTTAAATATTTTAAATTCAACATTTGACGAAACATGTTTCATAATTGGATTGTATATACATTCTAGATACTACGTGCCAAATTTGAGCTATTTATTTCAATTACCATAAAAGTTACAGATTTTTGAGACGGTACGCACGGATCTGGCCCATAGTGCGCCGACACGGTGGCGGTGGCATCGTCGATGGGATGCGAGCGGTGACGCGAGCTGGCAACACCTTATTTTTATTATGGCTCGCTATAGCTTGTTACTCCCCACAGCAGGGCAAAGGCCTCTTCTTTTACACAGAAAGCACCAGCATTAATCACCACTTGAAATCTATAACCTTTTCTGAAATATGTTCGGATCAGCCTCTAGTCTAACCGGATGTCTAACTGAATACCAGTATTATATGGGATTGAATGCCTAACTGACCTCCATAGTCTAGATACTGGATAACATAATACCCTTGGCAAAGCTATTTGTCACACTTTGGGGCTTCGGACTATCCGCAAGGAATATCAAAAATCTACGTATGACAACCGAACCCAATCGCTTAACGTGCTTTCCGAGGCACGGAGTGGCTTCGAAATGTAATACATAGATGGTCACCCATCCCATACTCAAACAGATCACAAATAAAATAATAAAGAACACTGTAAAAAAAAAACGTATGTCCCACTGAATTAGTGTTGCCTGTACAAAGAGCAATTTAACAATATCTCAGTTGTATGCAATCGCCCGCTGGAGGATTCGTGCCGAAGCGACACGTGCCAGATTCTCCATACTTCAAACTGGCAACTTTTCCCCAATTCCCCCATCTAATCAGCAATTAGTGTACGTATCCCAAATCGTAAAGAACTCGGGGGCTGCTCGTATTAATACGTATTTACTAGTGTTGCTACATTATGACGGCTTTGCACTCGAAATTGGAGATTTAGATTTATGTTCCCAAATGTAATTTGGTATTTTATTTGGTTTTAGCTTTTACCCGCGACACCGCGTGGACGTCAGAAATTATCCCACGGGAAACCGGTATGTACCGGGATATAACGTATCCCATGTTCTAAGCTGCTCTAAAAAAAACGACGGGTTGCACTCCGGGAGTGCCGGCAGAAGTGAAAACTTGAATATTAACGTTGTGCATTTTTGATATTTTGGAATGGTTAGGGAATAATTTTGCACGAATTGCTTTAATTATCAGTATAAAAGTAGGTACTATCATTTATGTGGTAGACTAAAATATTTATTTATTGCATTAATAAGTTTATCTCTCAGAAAAATCACTCTCCGTCCGTCTTACGAATTTTCGATCAGGTCACGTGTCCTGACGCGAGTTTAACATTTTTCACCCATTACAAAAAAAGTGCACAACGCCGCTAAAGAAGTTTTCACTTCAATAAATAAATAAACTCAGGTCATTATATCATATACAGGGATGGTAAATATCGATATACATTCTGCATTTGAGGTGTTAAAAAGGTAATAGACAGCTAGACAGAAGCACTTCCGAATTAATAATTTATTAATGGGACTTTCACACTGGATTTGATCATAAGGGTTCATTTTGGTAAAAAGAGTTTGGTGTTTTGGCTTTGTCAACGAAGAAAACCTTTCCGTGTGGTGACGGACGTAAAGAATAATACCATCCCATTTGTTTCCGTGGGTATCGTTAAAGGCGACTTTCTAGAGAATGAGCAGCAGCGTTCTCTATGCATTTTATCATCATACTGCGATCGCCAGTTAACCCGCCTGCCAAGCGTGGCGATATGGAAAAGTAACTAAAGATTATTGGATTTCTGAGTTTATTGGACGTAAAAGAGACTGTGACCTCTGAGTTTGTTTCGATCTTTCTTTTCAAAGGATTCAGATAGGAAACATGGTATCTAGTTTCGAAAATTTGATTGACGTACAAGTGTTTGTACAATGATGATTGTATGATGAAAGGATAAATAATAATATTAAAAAAAAAAGAAAAAACATTGCCTCGGCTTTTCCTTACTAGCGACTGACTTTACTCTTTATTTCAATAATGTTACCTGACACTATAACCAGCCTGATTATTCATTCGAATTTTGTTGCATCATCCAGTTGTTTTTCTTAATTAGGTGTTCATTCAGGGCACAAAATCTATACGAAATTACGGACTCATCAAATAATCCTCTTTTTTTGCACTTCATTTGTAAATATAAAATAATTTCGGCTTTTCTACAAGCTTTTATTTAACTTAAAATGTTTGTATGTATGTTTGTTCGGGTCGAATCTTACGAGCTGAATTAAAACCACTTCCTCTTCTCCTACCGAGCTGAAATTTCACAAATAGATACTGTTTCAAAGACAATGCATTATTATTGATGCTTGATATGATTATACATCCAGGATTGGCTCGAAACGAAGGAATTCCTTAACGATCAACAGTACAGACACGCTATTATTCGTGATAGTCCGTTCTTAAGTCCACCATAACCTGGCTGCTGCACCTAAGATTGATTCCAGCCGAGAGAAATCCTCAATGGTCTGCTCCATGACTTGTGTAAATTGCGTACCTACTGGGTTCGTAGGATTCGTCATTACATATATATCTAGCCAGAACAGATATAGTAGAACAGATATACAAACAAGTTCTATTGCTAAAAAGTACAAAATAAAACACATAAACATAGAACTTTCATATTTCCTTAAAAACTTATACTGAAGTGTAAGAACGTTCACGACTCTAGCTTTTGTAATATCTATCAATATTTATAATATATTAATACGTAAAGCAATAATTTTGTAAGCCTTTTACGAAAATTTCGCGGACAGTCCAGTATGAATTAATTTGGCACAGTTAAAGTTAATATGTAGAAGGAGCGAATAATATTTGAGTAGGTTTGGAACAAAAGGTGTCATTTACAGTTTTTAACTTTTTGAGTAAATTGAGAAAATAAATATTCAAGTTGATCTAAGCAATTTTTTAATAACCATTTATGTATCAATTATTGTACACAATTTAATGTATTATAAGTTCACCTTGCTGGTTTTGAAATTTGGAAAAAAAATACATATCAAATGACACCCTTTGATCCAATAGCTTGTAAATGTCACGATTTGATTCAATAATTTTGTAAAATGTCACCTTTTGAAACTCACTGTCTGAAATACGTTACCTTATGAAACATTCGGTATGAAAATAAAAATAGATTTACATAAAATATTTTTATTTCTTATACATGTGATTCTCCACAATCAGGTTCCAAATAATGACAACGATTTTCATTATCTTCATTGTCATTTTCACCGACATTATTTTCATACAAAATATCACAATATCATTTTAATGAAGGCTCAATTTTCCAGTCTTCTCCAAACTGCTTTTTTTAATAAACTTTCAACATCCTTCTTTTTAGCACCTTTGATAAAGTGTCCCAATTCTTTCTCATTACAGTACCGGACATAAATGTTGTTCAATTTTTTTAAGGTTATCCATGCGATTTTTAACCGACGAAAAAAACGTAGGAGGTTCTCAATTCAACGCGTTTTTTTATGACCACGCAACTTTTTACATAGTAGTCCGATTGTAATAATTCTTTTTTTATTGGAAAGAGTATACTCCGAAAATGATTCCGTATAAATTTTAAAAACAAAATCGAACCCTAAGGGTCGGAAAACAGGGGATGATTGATTTTTCACTTACTGATTTAATGTATAACCACGCATAACTTTATATAGAGCAGTCCGATTTTGATAATTCTTTTTTATTGGATAGAGTATACCTTGCCAAGTATTATTAGTACATTAAAGCCACAAAAAATATAAAATAATAACTTTTTAACAAAAAATTAAACCGAAAAGGAAAAAATTATAAACCTTAAAATTTTGAGTCGGTTCTGAAAAATCAATGAACAAAGAATACTCAAAGCGCCGGCTCATAATTTTAAGGTTTATTATTTTATGCTTTTCAGTTTTTTCGGCGGTTTAATTTTTTATTAAAAAGTTTTTATCCTATACCCTCCTATACAAAGTCACACAGCATTTATGTCCGGTTTTGTATCCGGTTTGAACCGACTAAAGACTCTTGTAACGTATTTCTTAAGAATATGTCACAATATGATTTCAAGTCTTAATCATCATTGTGATTTAATAAAAATGTAACTTTTTGTTGCGAAAGCAGCAGTTCAGATCGATTTTTCTATGAAACTAGTATTTTTTTTAACAAAATCTTGGGAGTTACAGATAGAATTTAACATTTTGAGCCGATTAAAAAAAAAAACGAAAGGAGCAAAATACGTAAATGATACCTTTTGTTCCTAATCTCCTCATTTTATACAATAGTGTATTAGAAATACATCGAACTAAATAAAAAATGGTCGAATTTCGATCACTCGGCCCAGATGGTTTTTATGAATTCGTCGTTGATGACTAGCTGCAGTGTTTGAAATTGACGATACTGATCATTAAAATATTCACGCAATGCATAAACACATTGAACGTTCAATATTTTTGAAATATTAATATGCACCAATTAAATAGAGTGCTATAAAAAGCATAACAGTTGAATTTCCAGAATAATGAGGACTTCACGTTTGTGGCTTGTTTGCGGTTGTGGCTATTTGAAACAAAACATTGATGGAGGCTGTATTATTTCATAAGAGTAGGTAGCTAAGCTACTTAGGTGTTTCATCAACATGACTACAAATAGTACACTGAGTAAGGGGGGAATACAGTAATGTGTGCTTTTACTTAAATGAAACTTTATATCGAATTGCATGATATCGTCTAAAACGGGTTCCCTCTATCTGGCAGAAATTTGATGCTCCGAATTTTATTTGGCATAACACACTTGGCATAATCTTATTTAAACGAATATTTGTAAGGTATAATAAATGTTTAGCATAATCATTGTTTGGCCGAATGTTTATATGCTCGACTTTACACTGGCATACTTTTAAGATGGCAGAATTTTATTTCGCATAATTACCTTTGGCAGACTTGAAATTCCGCATAATTTCGTTTAGCATAACAATTATTTAGAGCAATGATTATTTGGCATAATTTCACTTAGCATACTATGAAGATGGCAGAATTTTATTTAGAATAATTTTGTTAGGCATATTTTCATTTCTATTAAATTGCATTTTAACTTTAAATAAAATGAAATAGTGTCTCAAAAAGTCAGTATTAAGTTGTGGTATAAAAATTATTGACAGAAAAGAATCGCTGCAGAACCGACTCCACGTAGTTTTGTCTGCCCTACCCCTAGAGTGTAATTTAAGCCCGCGTAGGCGCGGAGTGGCGAGGCGGCCCGCGAGCTGAGGAGCGGCTTCGGCGAAGCCGGCCAGCAAGCCGAAGCCGCGGTGGTGAGCATAAAACCATCTGCGACGATGAGCTCGCGTGGGACCGCCGGAGCCCCGCAGCGCCGAAGCCGTGACAGAAACCATGCATGCTGCATGTTGCATGCTCGCCTGCATGCTGTAAGCTTGCTTGCATGCTGCATGCTTGCTTGCTGCATACTTGCTTGCATGCTGCACGCTTGCTTGCATGCTGCATGCTTGGTTGCTTGCATGCTGTATGCTTGCTTGCATGCTGCATGCTTGTTTGCATGCTGCATGCTTCTTCGATATGAAATGTATGCCAAAAGATGATTCTAAGTTTAAAGTTTCTGAGATATGATAATTCTGCCTTTTAATAACTATAGATATGAAATTATGCCAAGAGACGATTCTGACTGCGAACTTTCTGCGATATGATGGTTCTACTTTTTAATTATTATGGAATAAAATTTGTGCCTTAAGATGATTCTGACTTATAAAATTATGCGTTGTGAATGTATGATAAATGAGTGTATGCCAAACGATTTTCTGCGAAATGAAGTTTATGCCATCCGCTGTTATGCAAAATAATATTATGACGAAAAAAATTCTGCCATAAAGGGTGGACCCGTCTAAAACTAATCCATAAATATGAGTAAACTACTTTCTAGTTCATGGATATGAGAGCAGTGGTGGCCCGACTTGTAGTTCATAGCCTACAAACCGAGACAGGCGCTATACTTAGTGTAAATTATTTCATCACCACTCCTTACAAAACGGTGAATGAAAACATCGTAAGGAAACCGTAATGTCCTAGAATCAAAAATTCGAAGACATGTGACGTCTGGCATCCTGCACTGGGCCCGCGTAGTAGATACGGCCCACTCTATCTTCTTCTTCTGAGAAGAGGCCTGTGTCCTAGCAGTGGGAATATTATACGCTGATTATGCATGCATTTTCTTGGATCTCTTATTTACACAGTAAAAAATATAAAGGCGCCATAACTACAGCACAGCATATCTATATTTCTTCCGTATTCCCAGCCGCTACGAATAAAGAGAAAAATGTGAAATCGCCATTAGGGTTACCCTGGCACCTTGAGACGAAAACGCCAGGGTAGGGTAGCCCGCGAAATATTCTTTTTCTTGTTTGAATTTCGCCAGCTAATTTACTGTAACCCTCTCAAGATGAATCAACGTAAATTTTGTGCAAAGCAATCTCGGCAGCCATTCATTTTTACTTTTTTCTGCCCCCCTGGGTTCTCTGGTAAACTTCGTGTAAGTCTAGCCCAGAAAACACTCCATCAGTCAGGAAGTTCCTACGTTATTTTTTACGTATCCTCACCCAAACTTTTTTAATACAAATTATGAATAAGATATAAACTCGTTGATGAACGGCGTCCTTGATTTTTTGAAGCAATTAATCTTTAACTAGTCCCGTTTCTTTGCAAGTCCATCTAAAAAGTTTTTGATTATATATAAAAGAGAGTTCCTGTAAATTACTAAACATTAACTGCCACTAAAAGTTAGATCATTTCTAAATATTATTTACACGTAGCTGCGAAATGACATATAAATCTTGTTTAACTATTGCTAAAACTTCTGTAACTACTTTTTGACTGACTAGCATTAAACTGAGTGGGCCATAAGTTAGCTCTCTAACTTTCTATGAAACTACATTATTTATAGTACGTCGGTGTAGGACCAGAGGAGATTCAGGTCATAGGACGGTCAAGCATAACATTTCGGACTACATAAAACTACTTTTTTTGATGAGTGGCATCTCACAGGTCAACCTACATAGTCCTCCAGACCGTATTTCGGCCACAGCGGCCAATCTTTACGGAGACTAGTTATTGGCGCGACAGATATTATAGTGCACAAGTGCATGCGCAGGCACATTCACTCACTCTCATAGTCCGATGGTACGGTAATCCAACGCGACCGGAGTGAGATCAGACGTAGGACCAACGGCTTAACGTGTTTTCCGAAGCACGGGGGTATCACATCGACAACTTCCAAACTCTGGGCTGTGTGTAACTAAGAAATTGCGAATGTCAAAACCCAATAACACTTGACCCGACGTGGGTATCGAACACATGATCTCACGCTCAGTAGTCCGAACACCACGCGGCGAACAGGCTCAACCGGACTGGCCTGTGGTTACACCAGTAAATTAAGGCCTCCAACCAGGACTTAAAAGCTTCCTGAAACTACAGATCTACAGAGAGATCTACAGATCTAGTTTTTATTTTGGTCACCGTTAAGACATTGGACGCTTGTCCAGGAAATAGGTACGATTAAAGATATTTTATTACTCTAAATTATAACTTGAGCTACATATAAAACATTTGTAGGTTTAACAATATTATACAGGGTGTATCAGAAAGGTGCGGTCAAATTTAAGGGTAAGGTACAGATAATCAAACTGAACAACTTTTTCCTTGTGACCAACATTGTAATCATGAAAACATAATCAGCCGTCCCATATATTTGGGTCGAGTAGATCTTAAAGTTTTGTGCGGGACAGCTAATATTTTCTGTAAATATATACGTATTACGGTAGGGAATCAAATTTTATTCAACGTATAGGCAGACGTTCTATTTTATTGTACATGTTGACGTTCAAAAGTGACTGCTATATGCCTATTTGAGACTTTGACAGTAACTTGCAAGAAGTTGAGGAAAATTTGAAATTCACGTGCTAACTCAAAATTATGAGACTGAATAATCTATATTTTTATTTTATTTATTAAAACTTTATGCACAGGTATAAAACTACTGTACAAAGGCGGACTCAATGCCTAAGGCATTTTCTACCAATCAACCTTAGGGTGATACAAAGAAAAACATGGCAGGTGCAACATAGGGGATAGATAACTCGAAAAATAATAAATACATATATAGATTATATCTCTTTGATAGATACATACATCCATGTAACGAAAATGAACTTTGTCTGACACTATATCTCTCAATAAGGAAAACTTTGTTCCCAATTTTACGAAAATTGGTACACTTAAAGATAAATATCTGGATGACCGAGCTTTGCTCGGTATTTTTTGGTAAATTGTGTTTAATGTAATAAGTTTATGTTCAAGTTGATTATCGATAAAGTTGATCATTGAATACACGAATAAAACGACATTTTATAAAAATGAATCCTAGCTAGATCGATTTATCGCCCCCGAAACCCCCGGTATACTAAATTTCATGAAAATCGTTGGAGCCGTTTCCGAGATTCAGATTATATATATATATATACAAGAATTGCCCGTTTAAAGATATAAGATAAGATATGGAGTAGGAGCGCTGTAAGCTAATTATTTTCATACAATAATGCATTAGAAAGACATTAATTTTTAAATTACTATGGTCGATTTCCAACCACTAGGCGACATCTTGTATTAAAAATTATATTTTGACTTAGTAGTTCATCGTTTTCCAATACCAAACAAAACACATGAACCTAGTCAGCGTCTGATTTTTAATTTAATAGAGACTTTCTTTAAGCGCTACTAATTTATTAATTTGTGGACGATTGGATCAAACTACTGTGAAGGTATCACTGAAGTTTAATCATTGAATCATTGACAGTCTTGTGCTATTTACTGCTGAGTCGAGTAAGTCCAACATTTCCTTCCTTTTGTGATTCTCTGTTTAATATGACTTGACAATACATATCTTATCACTGGCTCGTGAAATGCAGGTACTTTAACCTAGCTCTGGAGCCACGTTCTCAAATTTTCTGTAACCTGTTTAAAATAAAGAAATGTATTATTATATTGTTGTCAAAACTGTAGCATTTTCACAAGCGCTTAAAAAAAAAGCAGAAAATATTTCAAAGAAACTTGTAAAATTGCCGGATTGTCACAATTCGCTTGTCTTTGTATTAAATAGGCCCCTTGTCAAATCCAGTTGTATCCTAGAAATCTTGGTACATTTCTATTAGCACTTGTTACAGCAAACCATATTTGATACACGCAAATTGCGATTAATCCACCTATTGATGGCGCCTTATCAATGTTGCCCCATGCTACCCTGTAATAACGTACTCAATTTAGGCAGTGAACTATCTAAGTTTCAGCTGATGTGGGAACTTAAGCAATATAACACTAAATCAATATATATTTTATATATGTTGTATATAAGTTTACTACAAACACCTGTCTCTAGGATGTTGGCATATTTTTAGGGCTTAGTTTTATTAATCGCATGGCTCGATCAAACGTTAAGCTACCGATGCCGAGGTCAGTACGAGGATGGGTGACCATATGCATATCTTAGATCTTTGACAATCGTTAAGGGTAGTCTTCTTACTACCTCGGCTTCTACCCGAGGTAGCAACTAGTCATGTAAACCTGTGTTATCCAGTAAGTGGGCTGGTGCGGTCTGGCGGAAAGGCGCGAGGGTTTGGAATACCAAAACTGGACGCGATGGCTGCTGCGCGCGTTCCACATCACTCAGCCCAACATCTTTTCTATACGTTCGTGAGTGGGCGGAGCCTCAATCATAGAATGGGCTCAATCGGACTTTATACTGAAATAATTAGTGGACTGTATTAAAACAGGTGTATTACCATAAAGAACATGAACAACAGATTTCTTTCTTTTCAGCAACTTTTTTTTTTTATCAAAAGAAAGAAAAGGCTTATTTTGTTTTAAATATAAATCTGCTGTTTCATAGAGAATTGGAATACCTACGTGGTGAAAATGTATGAAACACCTAATTTTGTTTTTAAAACCCGAAGAAAAATGTCAACGCCGCCGAGGGGTTTAGGATCATGTACAATATCCACGCTAACAAGTTGTGCCTTGATGTCACTGCCATGTATAGAAAAAAAAAAGGTTACTAAGTTTTGCCCGGGGCATAGCTGCGGGAAAAAGTTAGAAGCACTAAAATATGTTCGATGGTTTTGAAAAATTGTGTGCATTCATTAAGTAAACAATCAAAATAAGTTTTACAAAACATATTTGTTTAGATTTCAATCAATGTTAGAGCCCCAAAAATACATCGGTCAAAGCTTGGAATGTTTTTATGAAATGCAAATTTTGTATGTAACATGTTTATAAAATCGTATTCGATTTGTATTTATTTGCTAACATTTAAACTAAACCTAAAATGGAAACAGAAATATCATCATCATCATCATCATCATCATCATTTCAGCCGAAAGACGTCCACTGCTGGACATAGGCCTCCCCCAAGCACCGCCACCTCGACCTGTTCTAATAACAGAAATATAGGTTGAACTAATTTTAAAGAAACATACAGTGAGTGTAAAAAGTATTCGTACACTTAGGGTTGTAATAAAAACATAAAAATTGAATAGAGTCTCCTTCATTTATTTAAATAATAAAAAATACTAGCAAGTAGTTTAAAGTTACTGCTATTTGTTTTTAACAATAATTTGGTTTTAATAACAATCATAAAAATGATAAAAATATTTTTACTTTAACTACACAAATAATGATGATCAAAAAGTATTCGTACACTTAAAAAATTATTAAATAGATATGAGAAAAGAAATAATTAATATTTAGTTGGTCCACCATTAGCACTGATAATAGCTTGGAGTCTATGTGGCATCGAATCAACTAGTTTAGAGGTATAAGAAGAAGGTATCAGTGCCCATTCTTCGCGAAGTGCAGTTTTTAGCATTTCTTTACTTGCAATTGGTTGTTTTCGAATTTTATCACCGAGATAATCCCACACATGCTCTATGACATTAATATCAGGTGATTGAGGAGGAATTTCAAGGTATTTTGGTGTGTTAAATAGGATCCATACTATAGTACTCCATGCTTTATGTTTCGGATCGTTATCTTGTAAAAAGATCCAATCATTATTAAAACCCATCGCTGCTGCACTTGAGCAAAGATTCTCTTTCAGGATGTTTATATATATTTTGTGATCCTTAATTCCATCAATAAATGCAAGTTTTCCCACCCCATTTGCACTCATGCAACCCCATACAAAAACAGATCCGCCACCGTGTTTTACAGTCGGACATAAATTTTCTTTTTTAAATTCCATATTAGGTTTTCTCCATACCGTATGATGTCCATCCGATTTAAAAATATTATATTTCGATTCATCTGAGAAAATAACACGTCTCCAAAAAATATTTTTTTCATTAATATATTTTTTTGCGAACTCCAATCTTTTTTTTTTCTATTAGTTTCACTCACCCAAAACTTTTTGCACGCAGATCTACCATGATAATTGTTACTGCGCAATACATTTCGAACGGTACTGACCGATATATCACAATCCTTGTTACTACTAATTTCTTGTAATATTCGAGTAGCACTCATTTTTGGATTCTTTTTCACACATTTTACAATTCTTCGTTCCAAACGCGGCGTGATTTTTGACGGACGTCCACTTCTTGCTTTATTTTTTATAGTTTTATTTACACCAAACCGATCAATTACTGTCTGTATAGTTGAACGTGGTCTGTTGACAAGTTTCGCAATCTCACTTAATGATTTGTACTGATTATGTAAATTAATAATTAATTTTCTTTCCTCTTCACTCGTTTCTCTTCCTTTACGGCCCATTTTAGCTAATAAACGCGTCGATACATGTCACAAGAGCAACTAAAACTAAATATTGCGCAATACGAATTATTTTGACATTTGAAGCATAAGAAGAAGTTGATTGGATGAACATTATGCATCATTTAACTTGGAATAGAAAGAATGTACGAATACTTTTTGTTCGTCATTATTTGTGTAGTTAAGGTAAACACATTTTTATGATTCTTATCATTGTTAATAAAAAAAAATTATTGTTATAAACAAATAACAGTAACTTCGAACTACGTGCCAGTATTTTTTTTAATTTATATAAATAAAGGAAACTCGATTAATTTTTTATGTTTTTATTAGAACCCTAAGTGTACGAATACTTTTTACACTCACTGTATCTATCAATTGCAACGGTTTTTATTCTCATCATCATACTGCTAACAAGCATCAAAACCACAAAACCTAAATTATAAAACTTTATAGAAGCAGTTATATTTATAGTAATATCAGCTTTCAATGATTTAATTGCAAAAAAGCATGAGCATAATCAACCTATAATGTTCTAATTGCTGGAACACAGGCCTTCTCTCTTCACGAAGGAGGCGGGGCGCGTGAGGGAGTGGCAGTCTCTGCGCCCTCACGTCCTTAGCCGCCGCAGGAGGAGACGCCCCGGGCGTCGGGAGTCAATAGCGGACTCCCGGCCACCGTAGGCGCGAGCTTGCGGGTGGCGAGCAAAGGGTAGCTCACCGCCCGGAAAGGACCAGGCTCGGGTCGACGGCGCGTAGTGTTCCACGCGCGCCTTAAAGAGATGTCAGCAGAACTGAAGGGGTCTGCCAGGACCGATGCCTGCCAGGGTCGCGAGATTGTTCGAAGGAGACACCGTGACTCTGGCAAATGGGCAACTGAAGGAACACGGGTGGGTTTTAGTCAGTAAAAGTCTGACACGTCCTCTCGCTCCACCCAAGCGCGGGAGACGTCATTTGATGATTTCCCATCCAAAAAAAGGCCTCCTCTCTTCGACCGGGAGTTAGATGCAATATACCACGGAGACCCAGTGCAGGTTGGTAGATGTTATATGTCGTCGAATTTTTGGTTCTAGGTCACTCCCGATGTTTTCCTTTACCGTTGTGTTGTTTTTATCTATATAGACAAAGCAAAGTGCCTGCCGACCACACACATTAGTAATTCCAGATGAATTACTGAAATCATTCTTCTTACTGATGCATCTAGGATCACAATTGGATGTCAACGAATAGCAAACAGTTGGTTGATTGGTGATATCTTCACAATTATCAACAAGGCATGTTGATCAACTGGGCCACGACTGCTCTTCTTTACATAGTATAAAACAAAGTTACTTCCCGCCTCTGTTCGTTTATATCTTTTAAACTACGCAATTAGGTTTAATGCGGTTTTCATCAATACTCAGAGTATTGCAAAAGGAATGTTTTTATGTATAATATGCGGGCTAAGCCAATGGCAAAAGCTAGTCTGCTAATAAAATGAAGCCTCAATAAACAAATGCCAAAGAGGAAGCAGGTATTAACACATACTAATATAATACTATCTAAACGAGTTGGTTACCGCAGTAACAATTATGAAAGCACAGCTGTTTATTACCGAACAATTCCCCGTATAATCCTGTATTCAGCTCAATTATACCCATGGGCCAAGGGACTAGCAACTAATTGTGAACCGCACTGCAAACTAGCCGAGCAATTAAAACTTTTGTACTTTACACATTTTTAAATTACCTTAGTAAAGGATTGTATGAGATTTTGTCGCCTTCATTAACCTAGTGTTCATTACTATAATAGGTAAAATAAGGCTCGTATAATAAGGCGTAAGACGTGAAACTTCATAATGTGGAAATGAAAATAGGATGGGGTAGAAATTGATTTCTAGTGAAATCATATTGTTTCTTTAAGACAAACTTTATTAACATTGCTTACAATTCACAATTGAACGCAACAGTGCTTTCATACCCCCTATGGTAGCGTTAAAAGTTTAACGCAGCTGGTGATGGGCGTGTTAATAGCTTACACCTTCTACAAGATTGCTTTTAGGAACTAATCTCAATTTGAAATTAAGAATATAAGTAATGGCGGGAGCCTAAAATTTCCACATTGGTGAATCCTCGTGAGACCAATATAAAGGAATTAAAAATAGCAACGCAACCACATACCTTAACCATCCAGAGATCCAGTGCTCGTTCTTGTGCTTGTGATGGCGTGGTTATGCTGCCGGCCGGCTAGCTCAATCTTGATAAATCCACCCGTAGAATGGTTCAAATTCCAAAAAAAATCAACACTACACTATAAGTTCTCAATGAAGCACAGATGTAGGTCTATTTATTTTACGAATATCTTTAAGATTTCACCAAAAATGGAATTTTTAAAGACGGAGTGACCCGCTCGCTTAATCGGAGCACGGGCGGCGTACATTCGAACTCACTTTTTTCCCTCGCTAACGCCATCTATCGGCAATGTTGCGAGAATACTCAAGAACGTTTCGATACATGGTCGTTGCGATAACAAATATTGGTGCGAGGATTCATCAACTGAGAAACTAAAATATTTAATTTGAAATGATAAACTATTATGTTCTATGTGAGAATCCTAAAATATTGTTATTTAATTTTTTTATATTGGTAAAAGCATTGACGCTTCACCAGCAACCTTGTTGGAAGTCGCATTAGAAGTTTCACTTCAAAAATAAGCATAGTTTTATCATGGCAAAAAAGTTCACAAATATGCATATGCATAATAAGCCGAAACTAAGCTTAATCTTTCCACTTTTGTGTTTCCATATGGGCCTCTTTTTGATTGGTTCACACTTACGTATTTCAGTAAACAGGAAAAAAATACCTACCCATTTTTGTTATAAATTATGCCTTTAATTATATATGTTTGTTGTCTATGTATAATTATATCTAGGAACTCTTAAGATTAAATATAGTTGTATTGACTTCTTGTGACTGGTCGAGACTTTGACAGTTCTCGACCAATCATAAGCAAGTAATATGGCGGGAAGTGTGCAGACATTTTACTGGTATACTCGGTATTTTTGGGCATTCGTATCGGGACATTTGTGCTAGTCACTTGTATTGTATATTGTAACTTTCTGTGAACCTTAGTAATAAAGGTGGTCTTCAAAGTCTATAAAGAGTGTCTTTTATATCCCAAGTCCTTACTTCTGAGTATTGAACCAGTACGGTTCACATCTCAGAAGTGGGATTATTAACCTAGTGCCCACAAAAGGATCGAAGACACGCTCAAGTATTTGGCGTACCGAGAAAACGTAAGTGTCTTTTGTTAATTTTATTTTCATTGTGCTGCCTACCCTCATTAGTCATATGATTGCAATTTACAATAAAAATGTGAAAAAATAATAATAATTAGGCTGTAGGTTTATCACTATAACGTATTTTTTTTTTGTCTTAGTTTAATTACTTCAGAAATCGAACTGTATTTACCGTAACGGAGACATTCCGGAGGTTTATATGGTTAGTCATGCATGTTTATCGTGCCAGGGTACTCCCTGGGGATGAACATGTTTGATGGTCTATAATAAAGTATGTGAAAATTAGTAAACATCATGTTTACAAGTTTAGTATAATAAGGGTTTATTAACTCAGGTGTTTTTTTTATTATTTATTACATGTTGAGGCCGTGACAACATGGATGAACATGGGTCTGGTTCTCGAAGAGAACGCGATGGACCTAGACGGACCCCTCGCAAGTCGCTGACGCCGCCGCTTCGATGTCGTGATGCAACTCGAAGCCGCAGCCGGGGTCGAGGGCATACGCGTTCACTTGAAGAAAATTGTAGCAGCCGAAACCGTCGATCGCGGTCTAGGCGATCGAAAGGAAGAAGATCGCGACCAACGATTAGTCGGTCTCCTTCCCGACCACACTATTCAAGAAAGGCAAGTCGTCGTGCTCAGCGCTCCAGGACCCGGTCGTGCACTCCAGGGCGGCACGAGACGTGCCACGCAGAACACGGACATTCACCTAGGAGCAGAGCTTCTCGCCTTCGAACACCATCCCGTGAAGAAACACGTCGTGAGCGTGAGTTGGATAATAATCTGTTAATTGAGAACTTTATCACTGCACTTAAGGGTATGAATAATACAAGCGATCGCGATAGGTATCCTGTTTTAAATAATGTAATTCCTGATTTTGACCCGTTATGTAAGGAACAAACGGTTGATACGTGGCTTCACAAGGTTGATGAATGTGCACAGGTCTATGGTTGGAACGATAAACAAGTAGTCCACTACGCCCTACCGAAATTAACAGGGGTAGCTAAATCCTGGTATCAGGGTCTACCCTCATTACTATTTTCGTGGCCGGAGTGGAAGTTAAAGCTGAAGGAATCTTTTCCAACTAGGGATAATTATGCAGACTTACTAACGGAAATGCTGAATAAAAAGGTTCGTTATGGGGAGTCGTTAGAAATTTATTATTATACTAAAATGAATCTTCTAAATCGTTGCGAGATATCAGGGAAACGGGCAGTTGACTGTATTATAGCAGGTATAGAGGATCGTGGTGTTAGGTTGGGAGCACAAGGAGCTGAATTTACGGAACCGGAAATGCTTCTTAAATTTTTAAAGACAATAAAAGAAGGTCAAGATAGGTCCACAAACGAGCAGCAGAAGGTTAAGGATAGAGATAGGCGATCACAAAATAACACATTTACCAGTAATAAAGTAGAACACGGTTCGCGGAAGTCAACCGGCTCTAGTATGGTCTGCTACAATTGTAAAGAACCCGGTCACCCATTCTTTCGTTGCCCAAAACCGAGAATTCAATGCTCTAAATGCAATTTACTAGGACATAAAGACACTGAGTGCCCTGGGATGAAGCAAAGTACCAACGATAAACCAAAAGCAATATTGAAAGTAGAAAACACAGGCGATTCGAGTGCCAAGTATAGAATGCCTATTAAAATAAATGGGTTGTTTTCAGAATGTCTCGTAAATTTGGGAAGCGAGGGTACTTTGGTCCGTCTCAGTGAAGCTCAGTGCTTAGGACTAGACTGGAAGGTAGGAGAAGTACCATTTTTAAGGGGAATAGGTAACGTGCCATATAAACCCCTTGGCAAGGCTAACGTCACGATCGAAGTACAGGGTGTAGTAGAAAATCACGTGGAGATATTGATAGTAGATGATTATTTAGTAAATTTCCCTATACTACTAGGCCACACTTTCACCGAAAGACCCTCGGTCAAAATAGTAAAGACAGAATCTGACGTCGTTTTTCAGCGGGTTAGTGAGCAGTCCGTTTTGATTTCTCCACTTTTATGTATAAAGGAGACGCACATAGGGCGCGGCGAATTAAAGGCGATCCCAGTTAGTTCGTGTAATTCTTTCTCGGGAAAAATTTACGTGAATGGAACCGTGCGAAATATTGAAGGTTACGAACATTACTTGTTGCCCGGCGAATATCAATTAACACACGGCGCGGGTAGGATTCTCGTTCAGAATATCAGTGACAACCATCTAGTTATAGAAAAGGGTAATCTTATAACTAGGAGCCACACTTTAACCGCGAGCCTAAACGTTCAAAAGTTAGATTTTAGTGATCAGTCATCCATAGATGAAGCACCAATCAGCTGCGGAAGCAATTTAACAAAGGATCAAAAAGAGTCATTAAAAGTCTTGTTGGATAAATATAAATATTGCTTTTCCAGTAGTTTAAAAGATCTTGGATTTACAATGGCAACTGAAATGGTGATTCAATTAGATGATCCCGATCCGGTCGTTTACCGCCCATACCGGTTGTCCTTTACTGAACGCCAGCTAGTGCAAGATATGATTAAGGAAATGTTAGAAAGCGGCATTATAAGGGAGTCTAACAGTCCGTATGCAAGCCCCATAGTACTAGTTAACAAAAAATCTGGGGAAAAGAGGTTATGTGTGGACTACCGTGCACTAAATAGTAAGACAAAGAAAGAACACTATCCCCTCCCTCGTATCGAGGATCAGTTAGACTTATTATCAGGTAGTTCACTATTTGTTACCCTCGATTTAGCGTCCGGGTACTATCAAATTGCAATAGCTGAAAGTTCTCGAGACAAGACAGCATTTGTGATCCCTCAGGGTCAATATGAGTACAACAGGATGCCTTTTGGATTAGTAAACGCACCATCGGTATTCCAGCGTACAATGAATAAGATCATCCACAATTCACCTGCTTCATCGTACGCATTGGTCTACATGGATGATATTCTGATCCCTGCCAAATCATTTGAGGAGGGGATGGTACGTTTGGAGGAGGTATTGCGTTTGCTGGCACAAAATGGCCTAACTCTCAAAATGAATAAATGTAATTTCTTTTATGACAAAATAGAGTACCTGGGGTACGAAGTCAGTTCAGAGGGCGTTAGACCAGGGCCGCTTAAAACAGACGCTATATCCAAATTCCCTACGCCAACAAATGTTCACGAGGTTAGAAGGTTCTTAGGCCTTGCTAGTTTCTTCAGGGGGTTTGTCGCGGGATTCGCTTTAATAGCACGTCCTCTGACTAGTCTGTTGAAGAAGGACTCTTCTTGGAGTTGGGGTAGTAAAGAACTAGAATCGTTTGAAAAATTAAAGGAGATTTTAGTACAAAGACCGGTCCTGGGGCTTTATGACCCTAGTGCACTAACTCAACTCCACACTGACGCTAGCAAGTACGGGGTAGCCGGCATTTTAATGCAACAGGACAGTTCTGGGGTGTTCAAACCTATAGCTTATTATAGCAGGCAAACCAGTCCGGATGAACAAAAACTACACTCCTTCGAGTTAGAGACCCTCGCTATTATTGCCTCATTAAATAGGTTCAGGCATTACTTACTTGGCATTAGATTCACCATAGTTACTGATTGCAATGCTTTGCGTACCACTTTAAGTAAACCCGACTTAATCCCACGAATTGCTCGCTGGTGGCTGCAGTTCTTAGAATACGACTGCTCAATAGAATACCACCCTGGCGACAAAATGGCACACGTAGATGCCCTTAGCAGGGGTGCTATAGGCGGTATTCCAGATGTTGATCACGTGTTAGACATACTTTCGGTAGGTACTGACGATTGGCTAGCAACAGTGCAGCAGACGGACGAAGACATTAAGAATATCGCGAGTGTTTTAGGCGATCCCAAATGTAAAGATGCCATTGACATATTCAAAAATTACAAGCTTGTAAATGGACGGGTATATCGTATGATTGACGAAAATACTATTCGTTGGGTTGTTCCGAGTGGCACCAGATGGCAACTAGTGAAAGCCAATCATGATGATGTGGGACACTTTGGGTTTGACAAAACTTTGGCACGCCTGCAAGCTATTTATTAGTACCCAAAGATGAGAAGGTTTGTAAAAAAGTACGTCGCAGTTTACCTTCAGTGCGCACATCACAAGCTGCCAGGTGGGGCCAGACCCGGTGAACTACACCCCATCCCTAAAGCTATTATACCATTCCACACCATACATGCGGATCATCTCGGGCCTTTTATCCGCACCAAGCGTGGCAATACATTCATCCTCGTTATCATAGACGCGTTTACTAAATTTGTAGACATCACCGCTGTGCGAAATACCAAATCGTCCACAAGCATTAGGGTACTGAGAGAGCATTTTAGCTACTTCGGCGTGCCAACCCGTTTGATTACGGATCAAGGGACAAGTTTCACTAGTAGACAGTTTAACACGTTTATTCAATCATGTGGTATAAAGCACGTGCTTAATGCCGTTGCCACACCTTGAGCGAATGGCCAAGTGCAACGGTACAACCGCACCATTTTGGCAGCGCTCGGGGCAATGAACCACGGTAAACCAAATGGTTTATGGGACGAACATTTACCTAACATACAGTTGGGTATCAATACCACTGTACATGCCACCACCAAAAAGACTCCAGCGGAGCTTCTTTTCGGGCAAAATCTAACCAATCCATCCGAAGGTCTGTTAAACGACGTAATAAACGAAGTTACGTCCGAGGTCGGGGAGAGTCTGGACGATGTTAGGGCTACAGCTGGTGAGCTTATTAGGATACAACAGGACAAGGACAAGGAGCGGTATGATAGGTACAGAAAAATGGGAATGCGTTTCAAAGAGGGTGATTTGGTTAGAGTAGTAAGAGCTGTGACGGGAATAGAGGAGCAATCTAAGAAGCTCGAACCTAAGTGTAAAGGCCCTTACAGAATTAAGAAGGTGCTACGCTACCCAACGAAAGGTTTGTGGTCGAGGACACACCCCTCACAAGGACTAGTAAGAGGTACGAGGCTGTGGTGGCCATTGATAAAATATTCCCATGGATCTGTTATAACGAACCCGTATCAACCGATTGTGAATCCAAGCCTACAGATTGTGAATCTGAATGTGAAGGGTTGTAATTAGATGTATAGCCAATTCATTGTTGTTAATAAAGATGAATATTGTACATAGAATTAAATAAGCAGGTAGATAAGAACACCGAATCAGATCTTTTGGCATCAATTACATTGTGTATCGCTAATATGAAAATTAAAGAACTATGAGATGTCGATGTCACAATAAAAAGTTATGCTAATGTGGTTTTAAGTTTCGATGATTAATGTCGTGTATCATCTAAATTATTCCATGTACTAATGTCTGAAATATTTGCTAGTCAACGTCATGGACTAGTAAATACCGATTCATTGGTTAGAGTCACGTACTAATGAGTTGGTGAGGGGTATCAGGTAAAGGATGCCCCCCCCCCCCCATTTTAGCAATTGGTGCATTAGTGAGTGTATCTATTGGTCAAGGTCATGGACCAATACATACAGCTACTGCCGATCTAAGATACAGATTACGCTAGGCGTGTCAGGTAACCGACACCCTTAAAGATTATAAGCGTTTCATTAATCAAGGTCATGGATTAATAAATAAATTTATTGTATTTTTGTCAAGAAAGCTTACACACTAAAATCAATTTAGGAGTAAATCTATTGTAAAATAATTAAACTTAAGATATGAGTAATTAAAGAGGAATGAGATAATTTATGTTCAATATGTTACATTTAGAATTTAAATATGATGTATGTAATGTTTTTAAAATATGATTAATTAAAGACGAATGAGATAATTTATGTTCAATATGTTACATTTAGAATTTAAATATGATGTATGTAATGTTATTTTTTTTCTTTCTTTTGTAATACATAACAACGAGGGACTCGTTGGAAGTCGGATGGCCGAGCTGTTATAAATTATGCCTTTAAATTTAATTATATATGTTTGTTGTCTATGTATAATTATATCTAGGATCTCTTAAGATTAAATATAGTTGTATTGACTTCTTGTGACTGGTCGAGACTTTGACAGTTCTCGGCCAATCATAAGCAAGTAATATGGCGGGAAGTGTGCAGACATTTTACTGGTATACTCGGCATTTTTGGGCATTCGTATCGGGACATTTGTGCTAGTCACTTGTATTGTATATTGTAACTTTCTGTGAACCTTAGTAATAAAGGTGGTCTTCAAAGTCTATAAAGAGTGTCTTTTATATCCCAAGTCCTTACTTCTGAGTATTGAACCAGTACGGTTCACATTTTATTGTTGATTTGGGTCGAGAATCATTAGCATAATTACGTCCTTGAATTTGACTAGGATGCAAATCAACACGTTGTTAAAAATCAATGCCACTTTTCGTTGTAACTGAACTCCTCCTAAATGGCTGGACCGATTTGAATGATTTTTTTTGTATGCGTTTGGGTGGCACCCTGGATGGTTTAGATTCACTATTGCACCCAGTAGGTGGCGCTGCTATCGAGTTCTAGGAAACAGGACAACGTCTGTACGGTCAGCTAGTTAGCTACGGTACACTCACGGTTCGCTCTTTATGTTTAAGTACCGTTTAATAGGCTGTAAGTGCCTATTGCCATCAAGTGGACACAAATCCGGCTTCGGGCTGCTATTCCAATGATCTACATAAAATGGTTGTTCTAAAGTTGAGCACAAACTGCTCTCACTGACGCGGTCTTACTGTCAAGCGCACAAGTTACTTGACGTTAACGGACGTTAAAATATCGCGGCGGCATTTTATCGCTCAATTACATAGAGGGTGGCTGGGCCATCAAACTGAAACCATGTATCATCATCATGATCATCATTTCAGCCGAAATACGTCCACTGCTGGACATAGGCCTCCCCCAAGCACCTCCACTTCGACCTGTTCTGTGTTTCTCGCATCCAACGTATTCTTGCGGCCTTCACCAGGTCATCGATCCATCTTGTGGGAGCAGGGCCGTAGCTAGGGGGGGGCATTGTGGGGCAATGCCCTACCTTGAAATCACAATGCCCTACCTTAAAAATACCAAAAACGAAAATAACCTATTAGAATGGGATTGTATGACCTAGCAGTTGCATTTGTGACCTAGCAGGCGCGGTCTGAAAGGCCTCGAGTGCTTTGCAACACTCCTAGGGGTAGTATTGCAAAGCACTCGAGTCTTCGAGTCTTAATTTTAGAGACTCGGCTCAATTATGCACGACTCAGTGTGCTCAAAAGGCTCGGAGACTAGTGTCAAGCCGAGCCCGAGTCATTCTAAAAAAGGACTCAAATCTTAAAAAGGACTCGAGTCTTAAAATGAACTCGAGTCTTAAAGAAAAACTCGTAACATGAAGATGAGACTTGTAGTTCATCATTCGAAAAAACTCTAATAACTCGTCAGATTTTTTTGTATTATAACCACTCATTTGAACTTATCACTTATATTCGAGTCTTTTCGAATGATGAGATTGACTCGAGTTCATTTTAGACTCGAGTCCTTTTAAGATTCGAGTCCTTTTAAGACTCGAGTCCTTTTTAAGACTCGAGTGCTTGACTCTAGACTTGGAGCCTTTCGAGTACACTGAGTCTTGCATAATTGAGTCGAGTCTTAAAAATTACGACTCGAGGACTCGAGTCCTTTGCAACACTACCTAGGGGTCATGACCCCCCCCCCCCAAAGAGTCAAGAGCCTGTATGATACATTCCAGTTTTAAGTAAGTTTGTTGTTTTGCAGTCTAAATTCTCTTGATACTTGAGCTTTTCTTTATAGACCGACCCACCAAATAATTCCCGGTTCTTTTGACTCCTAGTTGCCTGAATTTTCCTGACATAAGTCGACGATGTAACTCCTAGGTCTTTTTGAATATATAAAACAAAACTGAACCTAAACGAGTTAAGTTATTATAATTTTCGAGCTCACTTCGCTCGCCTTTGTATTCAACAATCTCATAGTTGCTAGGGCTGTTCTGGCATTAGTCGACAATGTAACTCCTATTTCTGTTCGAAAACATCAAAAAATAACCTAACCTGAACGAGGGGGGTTGTTAAAATTTTCTAGCTCGCTTCGCTCGCTCTAGTATTCATCATTCTTTAGGTTGGCAGCGATATCCTGTATAAGTCAACAATGTCATTCCTATTTCCGTTTGAAAACATCAAAAGAAACCTATCATTAACGGGTTGTTAAAATTTTCGAACTGGCTTCGCTCACTCTAGCATTTATCATTCTCATGGTTGACAGGGATATCCTGTATAAGTCGATAATGTAACTCCTATTTCTATTTGAAAACGTCAAAAGAGTACCTAACCTGAACGAAGCGGTTGTTAAAATTTTCGAGCTCGCTTCGCTCGCTCTAGCATTAATCATTCTCATGGTTGGAAGGGTTATCCTAGCAAAAAGGCGACAGTGTAACTGCTATTTTTTATGTTTAAAAATATATAACAAAACCTGTCTGCGTCAGGATGACTGGACCAAGAGCGATTTTGAAAGTTTGAGTAATACCAAGTTTTAGTACCTATTTGGTACTATTTGGTACCAGACATCAAATAATTTGTACCTCGCTAAAGACGGAAAATTATTACGAGGCAAGTGGCCAGCCATTCTGACTTCAGAATGGCTGGACCAAGTCTGTTTCACCTAGTTGTAGGCGTTATAACTAGTTCGTCTTTTTGTTAAAATTTAATACCTCATTTGTACCTCAACATATGTTTTTCTTACATTTTTTCGATAAGCCAAAAAATAGTTACACTTAGAAGAAATTTTGCATGTAATCTGGAGCACGTTGGTTTCTCCTAGTTGTAGGCGTTATAATTAGTTCGTCTTTTTGTTAAAATTTAGTACCTCATTGGTACCTCAACATATGTTTTTCTTAAATTTTTTCGATAAGCCAAAAAATAGTTACACTTAGAAGAAATTTTGCATGTAATCTGGAGCACGTTGGTTTCTCCTAGTTGTAGGCGTTATAATTAGTTCGTCTTTTTGTTAAAATTTAGTACCTCATTGGTACCTCAACATATGTTTTTCTTACATTTTTTCGATAAGCCAAAAAAAAGTTACACCTAGAAGAAATTTTGCATGTAATCTGGAGCACGTTGGTTTCTCCTAGTTGTAGACGTTATAATAAGTTCGTCTTTTTGTTAAAATTTAGTACCTCAGTGGTACCTCAACATATGTTTTTCTTAGATTTTTTCGATAAGCCAAAAAAAGGTTAAACCTAGAAGAAATTTTGCATGTAATCTGGAGCACGTTCATTTCTCCTAGTTGTAGGCGTTATAATGAGTCCATCTTTTCATTAAAATTTAGTACCTCATTGGAACCTCCACATATGTTTTTCTTAGATTTTTTCGATAAGCCAAAAATAAGTTACACCTACAAGAAGTTTTGCATATATAAACTAATGTATATTTTTGTACTAAGAAAATTACCGAAAATAAATCATAACACACATAAATATTACATATATTTATACATTAATAATATTCATTCATACATTAATACTACCAAAAAGTCTACAACTCGACATATTTCTGTCACTGTTTGGTATTGAATTTGCAGACTCACTTAATGTGTTTTTGTTAAAATCAAGTGGCAAAAAAGCACATTTCCTACTTTGTTTTTATAAACGACAGTCCACATTTGTACAAGATTCTTTTGTCTCTGCACTGTATAGTTTTTCTTACAGTATTTTTTCAAATATATATTCAACATTGCATTCACAGTTCACGTAAATTTTATCTCTATCATATACTATTTCAAAATATTTTTTTAATATATCTGAACGAAGTTGGTAAACTTTTTCAAATGTGGACTGTCGTTTAAACAAAGTTAGTAGGAAATGTGCTTTTTTGCCACTTGATTTTAACAAAAACACCTTAAGGGGGAGCAGAGCAAAATAATCCAAAACAGTCGTCACTCTTATAGGGATACAAACAATACTTTTACCATAATTACCACAAAAATATGTAATAAACACCGCAATGAATGTGTTAACCGATTATAGTTGGCAAAAATTAAAAATATTGGATAGTTTAATAAACAAAAATTCGTAAAGTTGAACAAAAATCTTAGAATAGGATGCTCGTGTTTAGTTGAATTTTGATAGAAAACTGTAAAATTTTTCACAAACTTGAATTCATATTAATCTCTAACTATCATATTAAAATTGCTGGTTATTACATTTTCTAAATGTCACTTAGTTATTTTATTATTAACTTTTGTTTTGATTCACGCGCTGTTTTGAGTAATTCTCAACGTTTTTGTAAAGTAGGCAAGGTTTCCATTACATTAGGTAATTATAGATTTTTTATATCACAAATTGGTTTTATTATTACAATACCTACCATCTACCCATCTACCCCGCCTACCTACTTACCGAGTGAAATTCCCGAACGTGCAAGTAAAATTCATAATGCTAAAATTTCTTAGCAAACGGATGAGTAGTAAGAGACGGATAATTTAGGTATTTTCCTATAGTTATACCTATATTACCCGTCCTGTAAACTACTAACGTTAATTTTTATATAATACATATTATTAGATTTAATTTTTGGATTTATATTGATATCTACATAAATCATCGAAATAATTATCAAGTCACTCAACACAACGAATAAAATGTTTAAAATCCTAGGTTACCACCTTTTGTCGTGCAACTGCATGCGGGCCTCGAGCAAACTTGTCAATGCGTGCGTGACAACACACATCACTAGCGCGCTGTAGTTAATACCTATTTGACACGCGCCTTGTTTGGTCGGCGCCGTCTTAAGTGAATCTGCAAATTTGATGCTAAACAGGGACAAAAATATGTCGAGTTGTAGACTTTCTGGTTGTCAAGGCATAAGGTGCTTAGATTATAATTTAAAAGATATTGCTGCTTTTGGGCCCAATTCCGACGTCAAAATTTGCATTAATGATTTACCCAAACCCCTCTATTCCTTTTAATATAACATTAAAAGGAATAGAGTACCACCTTTTGTCTGTTATAGAATTTGTGCCACTTTCGACTCCGAAAGGCATGGGACATTACAAATCACATTGCCGCAGAGGGTCCAAATGGCAATGTTATGACGACATGTCAAGTAGAATCACAATTACTAAAAACAAAATGCATACACTGTTATTTATATGCAAAAAATATTAATGTATCAATCAATGAATATTATTAATGTACAAATATATGTAATATTTATGTGTGTTATGATTTATTTTCGCTAATTTCCTTAGTACAAAAATATACATTATTTTATATACGCAAAACTTCTTGTAGGTGTAACTTATTTTTGGCTTATCGAAAAAATCTAAGAAAAACATATGTGGAGGTTCCAATGAGGTACTAAATTTTAATGAAAAGATGGACTCATTATAACGCCTACAACTAGGAAAAATGAACGTGCTCCAGATTACATGCAAAATTTCTTCTAGGTTTAACCTTTTCTTTGGCTTATCGAAAAAATGTAAAAAAAACATATGTTGAGGTACCAATGAGGTACTAAATTTTAACAAAAAGACGAACTAATTATAACGCCTACAACTAGGAGAAACCAACGTCCTCCAGATTACATGCAAAATTTCTTCTAGGTGTAACTTTTTTTTGGCTTATCGAAAAAATGTAAGAAAAACATATGTTGTGCTACAAATGAGGTACTAAATTTTAACAAAAAGACGAACTAGTTATAACGCCTACAACTAGGTGAAACAGACTTGGTCCAGCCATTCTGAAGTCAGAATGGCTGGCCACTTTCCTCGTAATAATTTTCCGTCTTTAGCGAGGTACAAATTATTAGATGTCTGGTACCAAATAGTACCAAATAGGTACTAAAACTTGGTATTACTCAAACTTTCAAAATCGCTCTTGGTCCAGTCATCCTGACGCAGACACAAAACCTAACCAGAACGAAGCGGTTGTTAAAATTTTTGAGCTCGCTCTGCTCGCTATTTTCGCCCTAAGTAGTCTGCTGTCCTAATGCCAATTACATATTTATTTATCAACAAGTGCTGCGACCAATTTGACAGCATTCTTTAATACCCCCCATGTAAAAGCGGTGTCCCTGAATATCTTAACTAATGACGAACTTAAGATGTACATAACATCACTTTTTTATTCCCGGAGGGTTATTCAGCTACTTATATATGGTAAACCAAAATTTCACCAGTTGTCTATGTGTCCCATGTCACAATGGGCGAGCTCACTGCCATGAACCGGGTACAAAATCCAGACTCCGGGTTGCTTCTGAAAAATTTCTTATGGAAAAACCCAATAACACTAACCGACCTGAAAGTCGAACCCGGAACTTCAAGGTCAGTAGTAGCTCTTATGACCACTAGACCAAGGTGTACCTTCCTCAAAATATTCCTCGTCACTTATGGTGACCCCCCCCCCCCCCATATCTTGGGCTGCGACCGCGCCTGTGACTGATAAGAGGTGATGTTGATTGATTTAGGAGCCCGTGCTTCAGAGCAGATCAATTTATGATATATTTTTTACTTCCGCCCTACCTGTAGCCAATGCTGCCCTACCTCAAATTTGAGTCTAGCTACAGCCCTGTGTGGGAGGCCTTCCAACGCTCCGTCTTCCAGTACGCAGCACATGAAACCATATATGCAGCACATTAATCTGATTTGTGCCCGGTTGATGGCAATAGGCTCGCCCCCTATTACATGGGACTTAAACATAACAGGCGAAATGTGAGTGTACTATAGGTACACCTCTGCCTAACCCTTCGGGGAAACAAGGCGTGATGTTTATGTTTTTTTGTTTACATAGTTACACTTGGCCCGGTGTACTACTTCATACCTAATTAATTTTAAACTCACCTCTGTTAAGCTAGCCCGTTATCCTTCAAACCATCTACTAATTACTCATTCAGTTTTACAAACAGAAATCAGTGGTACGAAGTAAATTGACATAACACATGACCACACTGTCGTAACTATAAGCGCTAAAATATTGACCACAGAGTACGAAAACGCCTCAGTGGCCACTGTTATATTTGACGACTAGCTTCTGCCCGCGACTTCGTCCGCGTCAAATTTTTGCTCCTTTCCTCAATAAATAGGCTACCCAACACAAAAATAATTTTTCAATTAGGAGCAGTACCTAGTTCCTGAGATTAGCACGTTCAACCAAACAAACTCTTCAGCTATAAAGCAAAAAAAAAAAAAAAAAACAATATTAGTATAGATTTCATCACCACTGCTGTCTAAAACGGTGAAGTAAATCATCGTGAGGAAAGAGACATGTCCAAGAAAAAAAAATTGAAGACATGTGACACTTACCAACCCGCACTGGGTCCACGTGGTAGATTTCAGCCCACTCCCTTTCACCGAGAGGGTGCTTGTGTCCCAGCAGTGGGAACAATATAGGCTGATTATGATGATGATACCTAAAACGATGCACAGCCTAAACATTAAGAACACATTGCCGTGAAATGAGCGAACAGAACGCACTTTTGCGCCAAGAATTTTATTAATACTGCGATGCGATTCCGTGCTCTGTGACATTTACGTGTACGAGAACATCTCAATACTATTCATAATGACGTTTAGGGTAGACTGGGTACGGTTGTGACAATTTTCAATGGATCGCCAATAATTTCGTTAGTATGCCACTTAACTGGAAGAAAGATGTTTTTTATCGTAAAGTATACATTTATCTACGTACAAATATAAAAAAAATGCACCTAAGTACAGTGGTTAACTGACACGAGTAAATCAGAAAAAAAAGGAAAATTGTCACAACCGACCACACCCCAGGGGCGGTTGTGACAGTGCTTGGGGTCGGTAGTGACAGGTCCAAAAATACACAAAAACGGTTTAAAATCACAGGTATGACTACAAAACAGATCTACCATAACAGTCTTCATATGACAATCAGTCAAAAAAGTTAACTAAACATATCTAATATATTGCGGTAACTCAGTGGCGGATTTACAGATTTGCCGCTAGTAGGCTATTCAATTTTTGCCGCCCCTACTGACTTTTGAAATTCAATACGTTAGTTTAGTTCACAATCATATTAAGGTGAATGCTCCAACCAACCCGCGAAATTCAAATATTCTTACGTTTTTTGCAATTTGCACGCCAGTGCTAGGTTGTATGTTGATTAAAATATTATTCGCGGCTGTTAAAGACATATGTAGTTACAGAATTATAATCATCAAAATCATCAATACAACGCTCTAAGTTCATAAAGCTATAGGAATCACTTTTTCTGTTATTTTTTTATTCCTACGCCTTTATGAACTTAGAGCGTTGTATTGATGATTTTGATCGAACATACAACCTAGCACTGGCGTGCAAATTGCAAAAAACGCAATAATTTTTGAATTTCGCAGGCTGGTTGGAGCATTCCCTTAATTACATTTATTCAGAAATTGCAACTTTATGATTTGTGTTCTATCGTCCTCATTACATTGGCTTTTCCCGTTATTAGTATGATTGTGAACTAGATGATATTTCTGTCAGTTACTAGATTATTTTTACAACCCGCTATGTAGTGACGAGTATACTGTTGATCTAAAAACAGCAGCATGTATTTTAAGGTTCGTTTAGTACTCGTACATCTTTTATGTACGGATTGACAGCGACCAAAACCACCGACAACTGGACCTGGCAACATACAACACGGGTACACTCCAGACCGACGAGAAGATCGCCGAGCTCGAGGAAGAATTCAGCAGGTTACGATGGGGTATAGTAGGGTTATCTGAAGTCCGAAGAGAGGGGGAGGACTCGATAATCCTGAATTCCGGAAACCTGCTCTTTTTTTCCGGGAGGGCGACCAGCAGTCCCAAGGTGGTGTCGGGTTCATCGTCCATAAGTCCCTTGTGAGCAACGTTGTGAAGATCGAGAGTGTGTCGACCAGGGTGGCGTTCCTTATACTCAGAATATCCGCAAGGTATTCGCTGAAGGTCATACAGGTGTATGCCTCAACCTTGACACACCCCGACGATGAGGTGGAGACCATGTATGAGGATATTTCCAGAGCCATGCATGGTTTCAAAACTTATTTCACCGTTGTTATGTGGGACTTCAACGCGAAACTGGGCAAGCAAAGCGATGATGAGTTGAGAGTGGGGCAATTTGAAGTTGGACGTCGGAACCACCGGGGTCACCTACTGGCTAATTTTATGGAGAAGGAAGGCCTCTATATGATGAATTCTTTCTTCAGAAAACGTGAGCACAGGAAGTGAACCTGGCAGAGTCCTAACGGTGCAACCAAAAATGAGATTGACTTCATTAGGTCGACGAAGAAGCAAATATTCAATGATGTCTCTGTGATCAACGCGGTGAAAACCGGAAGTGATCACCGCATGGTAAGAGGCACATTGAATATCAATATCAAGCTGGAAAGATCTCAGCTGATGAAGTCAACGCTCCGTCCAGCACCGATCCAACTTCAGAACCCCGAGAGCTTTCAGTTCGAACTCCAGAATCGTTTTGAGTGCCTAGGGAGCTCCGTGGACGATTATAACGATGGGTTCGTGGAAACTGTCCATACGGTCGGGTCTAAGTTCTTCCAGACCCGCCGTACGAATAGAAAAAAGAAACTCTCAGATCCAACATTACAGCTCATGGAACAGAGGCGCGGAATGATCCTGCCCCCCTAGCCAAGTGACAAACGTTTACCGTTCTACAATCGGTAACGCCTCAGTGTCAGCAATTGTAGAAAACGATAAGTTGGTAGCCATGTTGAAGCGCCTGAGTCGGCCGCTCGTTCTACAATGTCTTTAGAAAAACGACACCCTAAAACAAAGGATTTAGCGTTGAACATTGTAGAAACGATAAAAATCATTCTATCATTTTGAACGATGTGAATTTGGCTACGAATTTTTTGTTCGTTTGTTCTAACCACGTGACTTAACGTTGAGCGATTACCGTTAACGATTGCAGATTATCAACTTGGCTAGGGGTGCTGCAGTCTTCAGAAGCTGCACTCGAGTACCGACAGCTAAATAGACGGATCTCTAAGTCCTTGAAAAGCGACCTTCGCCTTTTTAATACGGAACGTATTAAGGACGCGATAGAGCGGAACAAGGGCTCCAAAGTCTTTGCAAGAGATCTGTCTATTGGGCAGAGTCAGCTCGCGAAACTGAAGACCAACGATGGCAGAGTCGTGTCCGCCAAACCTGAGCTGTTGGGAGAGATCGAGAAGTTCTATGGACAGTTATACACGTCCACCAGAAACCCCGTTATGAATCTAGCTAACGACCCGAGAGCTAGATTGACTCGACACTACACTGAAGATATTCCGGACGTCAGCTTGTACGATATTAGGATGGCTCTGAAGCAGCTTAAAATCAACAAGGCGCCGGGTGATGACGGAATTACGGCCGAGCTCCTGAAGACCGACGGGTTTCCCCGTTCTAAAAGCCCTTCAGAAGCTATTTGATTCCGTCATACTCGAGGGCAAAACGCCACAGGCATGAAACAGAGGTGTGGTGGTACTTTTCTTTAAGAAGGGTGACAATACCCTACTTAAGAATTATAGGCCCATCTCACTTCTGAGCCATGTCTACAAGCTGTTTTCAAAAGTCATCACGAATCGTCTCGCGCGCAGGTTTGACGACTTCCAGCCTCCCGAACAAGCCGGATTCCGTAAAGGCTTTAGCACCGTAGACCACATACATACGCTACGGCAGGTTATACAGAAGACCGAAGAGTATAACCTGCCTCTCTGCTTAGCGTTTGTGGATTACGAAAAAGCCTTCGATTCGATCGAGACCTGGGCTGTATTGCAGTCTCTTCAACGGTGCCAGATTGACTATCGGTACATCGAGGTGCTGAAGTGTTTGTATGAAAACACCACTATGTCAGTCCGGCTCCAGGACAAAGCCTCGAAACCTATCCTTCTGCAGCGAGGGGTGAGACAGGGAGACGTCATCTCTCCGAAACTGTTCACCGCTGCACTGGAGGAAGTCTTCAAGGTTTTGGATTGGAAAGGGGCTGGCATCAACATCAATGGCGAGTACATCACTCACCTTCGATTTATCGACCATATAGTAGTCATGGCTGAGACTATGGAGGACCTCAGTACAATGCTCGATGACCTCAGTAGAGCTTCCGAAAGAGTGGGTCTTAGAATGAACATGGACAAGACAAAGGTCATGTCCAATGCTCGTGTGATACCCACTCCAATGAAGATCGGAGGCGCTACACTCGAAGTTGTGGACGAATATGTGTACCTAGGACAGACTGTCCAGTTAGGTACGTCTTCAACTTACTTCGAGAAAGAGGTCAATCGTCGAATCCGACTCGGCTTGGCCGCGTTCGGGAAGCTACGCAATATCTTCTCGTCCCACTTACCGCAGGGTCTCAAGACAAAAGTCATTGACCAGTGTGTATTGCCAGTGATGACATATGGTACTTAGACATGGTCGCTCACAATGGGCCTCATAAGGAGGCTCTAAGTCACCCAAAGAGCAATGGAGAGGGCTATGCTTGGAGTTTCCCTACGCGATCGAATCAGAAATGAAGAGATCCGTAGGAGAACCAATGTTACCGGCATAGCCCGAAGAATTGCCAAACTTAAGTGGCAGTGGGCAGGGCACATTGCTCGCAGAACGGATGGCCGATGGGGCCGGAAGGTTCTGGAGTCGCGACCGCGTACTGGAAGATGGAGCGTTGGAAGGCCTCCCACAAGATGGACCGATGACCTGGTGAAGGCCGCAGGACTGCGTTGGATGCGGGAAACACAGAACAGGTCGAAATGGCGGTACTTGGGGGAGGCCTATGTCCAGCAGCGGACGTTTTTCGGCTGAAATGATGATGTACGGATTACGAAAGATCAGATCGGATCGATTGGATTGGATCGGATTATTAGATTATAAAGTGTAACAATTGTAGATAGACCAATAAATACATAAATATAAGTTTTTTTTATTTATTATTTTGGCTTTATTTGCCGCCCCTCTAAATCTGCCGCCCTAGGCTCCAGCCTACTTAGCCTATTGGTAAATCCGCCACTGCGGTAACTGTGTTAAAATACAAAGTAAATATTAACTCAAAAACTCTTCTCCAACAAAAAATAAACATTTGTTTGTTGTGTTTGTTTGCTATCAACATGCAAAATCAAAAAACAGAAGGCATCCAAAGTTCGTTCTTAGTTGTAAAAACTTAAAAAATCGCGTTTACGAATATATGACAACAAAGACATGCGATTAACTTCATGCATTTCCGCAGTTCTCCGTAAAGAAGTTCTGTTTTTCACTTCTTTATAAGCATTTTCATATTGTATTATATCACACTGCCCTCTTTGGATCTTTCTCAAACGTTTCCGGGGTATCTAAAACCAAAAATATTTTTTTTACCTTGTCACAACCGTACCCTGAAAATATGTCACAACCGTACCCAATGTACTCCTCTGCGAAAAAACAATTGCCATGACAATACAACATAACATATGTACAAAGTAATTACAGCTATATAACTACTAATGTTTCACTTTTCACGTAGATAAACACTCAAAACTATATCTGTACACATATAACAACAGTTATTAAAATATATCGAATAAAAATACTTGCTTTTGACTGGTAAAAAGTAATATAGGCCTCTGTTAGCGTTAATGTCGCGCATTGGCTGACGCAATATTGTGACACACATTCAGACGGGCATACTGCTCCTCTCTCCTCTTGCACCCTCCCCGGTATTCCTTACAGTTTCGCTAATATTACGACTGTCACAACCGTAACCTGGCACAACCGTACCCAGTCTACCCTACCAGTCACAAAGGTCAAAGCAATTCATTTACGAAACTAGTTAGACTTGAATTCGTCGATTAGATAATCATTTTAGCGTCAATACTTCAATCGTTCTCTGATAAGCCGAGCTACGTTTCAAAGGAACAAAGGTCGACAATGAATATTGATTCTTTGTCAACATTGTTATTCATCAATTCATTGTTAGTTACCTACATATTATTTATACAACTTGTTTCTATTAATATCCCATTTTTTTTTTTTTTATTTTTTTTTTTTTTTTTTTTTTTTTACATTTATTTGCAAATATGGGTTATACATAAGAAGTAGGTATTAATAGGTTTTCATCAGAGTTCTGCCATATTTCACCATTCGGCATGCAAACATTTTCATTATATAAAATTGTTAAAATTTAAATTCTTATTGGAACATTAAATTAGTTATGTCATTCTCATTTAATAAAATTATTAAAATTCAAATTTACATTAAAACTATCAACTTATTACGTTATACTCATGTTAAATTAAAATTCAAAATGTCAGTAACAACTTATACAAGAAATACAAAATCGTGGTCCGAAAATAAATAGACAAACAAACATTAAAAATTCCAGGTCATAGACAATAAATACACCATAATTATTCCATTAGCAAAACAATAATTAATTAATTAAAAATTCGAGGGTTTTTGATAAAAATTGTCCGTTAAAAACTCAGTTACACTGTAGTATGTTTTATCTATTAACAATTTACGAAGTGTACTTTTGAATTGTACCGTTTTCAAGTCTTTCCAAGCACTTGGCAATTTATTATAAACAACTGGGGCCATGCAATAAATACTTCTGCGCATCATAGTGGTTTGACACGGTACATTATTTAATTTTGAATTGTCACGTCTGTTTCTTGGGTATACATCGGCCAAACGTTCAAAACGATTTGGATTGTTCTTCACAAACATCGCTACTTCAAGAATATAAATACAAGGAAGTGTCAATATGTTGTACTGCTTGAAATATGGCTTGCAACTGTCGGTGGTTTTTAGTTTAAACATTGCCCGGAGACATCTTTTTTGAGCCTTAAATGCTGTCTCTTTGTCGGTGGAGTTCGCCCAGAAAATGATACCGTAGCGTAAGTAAGATTCAGCTAAACCGTAGTAGGCCGCCAGAAGTGCTTTTGTATCTACGATGGAGGATAATCTATGTAAAGCATATGCAGACGAACTCAATTTTTTACACAACATGTCGATATGTGCTTTCCAGTTTAAACTGCAGTCTATTTGTATTCCTAAAAATTTGGTAACAGTTACTTCATCAATGTCGTCATTTTTGTAGTGTATGTGAAGGTTAGGTACACGAGGCATACGTTGTTTAAAGTGCATTATTTTAGTCTTACTTAAATTTATATTCAAATTATTTTTATTTAGCCATTTAATCAAATTGTCAAGAGAATTATTTATGTCCGTTTCATATGTATTCACGTTTTTACATGGGATTGTGATTGTGCTATCATCAGCAAACATAGTTAAGGGATGTTCAATGGACGTGGGCATATCATTAACATATAATATAAATCCAAACGGGCCCAAAACGCTCCCCTGTGGAACACCGAATGTAATTTTGCGTTCTCGCGACCGTGATATCTCTTCATGTTTATTCATTACATTGATGCGACTAATTTCGGTTATCTGTGTTCTGTTTTCTAAATACGACTTCATTAGTTCGAGTACGTTGCCTCTTATGCCGTAGGCTTCTAACTTATTTAACAAAGTATTATAATGGACATAATCGAAAGCCTGCGTCATATCACAAAATATGGCACATATGGGGAATCGCTTATCCACATTTCTAATAATCGGAAACAAAAAGTCATAAATTGCCATATCGATGGTTCTATGCTGCCTAAATCCTTTTTGTTCTTCACATAATATGTTATTCTTTTCAATGAAATTAGCTAATTCTTTGTAAATGTACTTTTCGAATACCTTTGAGATGACTGGTATGAGTGAGATGGGTCTATAACATTCCATCAATTCCTTATCTACTTTCTTAAATAGAGGTTTAATTATGGATATTTTTAATGCATCTGGATATATACCCGTACATATACTGAGATTGATTAAGTGACTCAGATGACTGCATATCTCGACTGATACTGACTTTAGTATTTTAGTAGCGATCCCATCAAAACCTACACTACCAGTATTTTTTAATGACATTATTATTTTATGTATGTCGTGAGATGTGCTGGGAGCCATAAACATTGATTTAGCACTTCTTGATATAATGGATGCTTTCGGTTTATATTCAGCATCTAATTTTGGATGAATTTTGCCAACAAAAAAGTCATTAAAAGCATTAGCGATATCCAAAGGATTGTGAATAGTTCGATTACCAATTCTTAGTTTTTCAATTTGCTGTTTAGGGATATTGTTATTTGTCCGATTAATTATTTGCCATGTAGTCTTTGATTTATTTTTTGATTGTTGTATTTTGTAATTATTCTGTGCTTTCTGTGTTAGATTAATAATTTTACCATACAATTTAGAATAAGTAGTAAATTTCTTTTTATTTTCGTGATTAGGATTCAATCTAAATTGCCATAAGAGTTTTGTTTTTTTCCTACTGCACAATTTAACACCATTTGATAGCCATTTGGGTTTATTAAATGTGTTGATTTTGATTTCCTTGAACGGGAAGCACAAATCGTAGAACAATTTAAAATTTAATTTTCTTTCAAAATACAGTATTAATGAGATCGTGTCAAAGAATAAACAGTTTTTTATTTATTTTTTATTTTTTATACAATATAATTCAGGGGCATGATTATTTTTATAAAAAATTTCGATGATTTTTCTTCAACTCCAAATGTAACGTTGTTAAGTCTATTTTTAAAATACTTAAACTTCATTTTGACCTTTTTATCACCTTCAGCACCATCGAAAACTATGTAACCGTTTAACCATTATGAAAACTTAAAAAAAAATCCGAGTCTCTTATATTTTCATTTCGACCTCAGGCGTCCTCTTGGTTCGTCCTCTCAGGTGGCCCAGTGTAGGTTGGTACATGTCACTAGTCTTTCAATTTCTGGTTCTAGGACATGCTGATTTCCTCACGATGTTTTTCTTCACCGTTTTGAGAGCAGTGGTGATGTAACAATTTACACAAAGTTAACTCCGTGCTTGGATTCGAATCCACGACCTACAGATCATTGGGCTATCACTGTTTCTTGTAACACTACGATTAAGGTGTAACTCGAACATAATCACAAAACACAACTCAAATCAAATCAAACCAAATCAAATCAAAATATTTTTATTTCACATAAGCCTGCAAGGGCACTTATGAAACGTTAGGAGCTAGGTGCATGGTTCCAAATTGTTGATTCCTATGGAGAAGAGCCTGCAAGAAACTCCACGGTTACTCTTTTAAAAATAATTGGGTTTTACCCGTTTTACAATGTTTTCAAACAACAGTTTTAATAGGTATGCGAGAACAATGTAGGACTGTCAACAAGTACTACTAAAACCACCAACCAACCAGGTACTTAATAAAATAGAAAATTGTCTACAGTCTACAAGACCTACAACATTCTCACATTCACAAAATATAAAAGAATTTACTTAAATGATAGTATTACATAAATAAAACATAATAACCTATTTAAACCAAATGTCATTGTTGTTATGACAACCAACCGTACTTCATTTGAATAAAATACATTATTAAATGCAAAAAAAATATATAATCCATACTTCCATACTAATATTACTAATATTTTACTAATATATAATATTATAAATGCAAAAGTAACTCTGTCTGTCTGTCTGTCTCGATTTCCTGCGAAAACTACAGAACCGATTTAAATGAAATTTGGTACACAGATAGTTTAGAGCCTGAGAAAGGACATAGGCTACTTTTTATCCTGGTAGTATGTTCCCGCGGGATAATTTCCGACCTCCACGCGGGCGAAGCCGCTGGCAAAAGCTAGTAATAAATATTAAAAACAATAACACTATAGACAAATTTTTGACGCTGTACTACTGTGGAGAGGGTTCGCTGGCGGGATGGTGATGGCCAGCACCAGGACGTAGGTGTAATGAGTAAAGAATACTTCTTCAGGACTCTCTTTTTTATTTCCCGCTTTAAAAATAGTACTCTGTGCTTCTTTATTTTCTTAATACTTCTTAACTACTGGATATGGAATGAATTATCACAGAAAGCTCTGTTTTTATAGAATTTTCCCTATTATTTTTAATTAATTATGACAGTTCAAAATGTCATAATTATAACCAGCCTGTACAATCTATGACCAGCCTGTACAATCGTGAGGCATACAACCTCTACAGTTTGCACACGACACTAAGTTTTGTATGGGAAACTTACTAATGCCATACTTGACACTCCCCATAAAACCAAAAGAATATAAAACCAATATAACCAAAAAAATCTAAACTAAATTCCTATCGTCGCAAATAATATTAAAGACAAATATTCTCGATATGATCATAGATTTTAAAAATGAAATAGGTTAAATATCTATAAAATTCATTTATTACCTATGGTTATACTTGACATTCAGTAAGACTATAGACACAAAATCAGGCTTACCAACTTAGGGGTTTCCCCAAATTTAGGGGGTAAATATGAGGATTGGGATTTCTTAGGGGCGTTCCATTTTTAGGGGTATTCTTAGGGATTTTTTGCCATCTTACATTTCTCATTGTGTTTTTGATTACAATAAAAGTATTAGCGACTTCTAGTATGGTTCCTCGATACTAAGAATGCAGAGTGAATGATTAACAAATGTCGTGTAATAAATATAGAAAAATATTACTACTGTGTGCCGGTCTATGATTACTGAACATTTGTTGGTTATTTTCATTATAATTTTTTAGGGGAAGTTATAGGTAATTGTGGTAATTTTAGGGGTTTTTAACTTAAGCTTTAGGGGTAAAATTTTCTGGGTGTTGGTAACACTGCACAAAATATTTTGACAGATTTGGACTTTGGACCACAAACAAAAGAATAAATATGCATGTGTGTATTAGATACACGGTAATGAATAGTAGTGTGTGTAACGTGTTATTTATTGAAAATAATATATTTTAACGCATAATTTAAAAAAATATTAGCATTCGTCACTTCTTCTCTGTATAAACTATAAGTGTGCGAAATTTCATACTCCTCCGTCCGCCCAATTTTCGTAAAAAGGGATCCAAAGTTTTCGCTTCACGTATTAATATATAGATATATAATGTCAAATTATGAATAGAGTATGTCAAAGAAGAATGTAAAAAAAAAAACTTAAGTAATGTACATTGTACATCGTCATTTGAGAGCAGTTAATAGACATTTACATGGTCATCCTGTAATGAGCTACCAGGGAAGCCACATGTGCAGACGGAGTTATTGCCAAACTTCCTTGTCTTGAACGTAGTCTTTTATCTTATAATATGCATTTTTGATAAGGACACGCTTAATGTGTGATTTGAACTTTCCGTAGCTAAGTTCAGTAACCGACTTTGGCAACTTGTTATAGAAGCGGATACTGTTTATAAGAAATGATTTACTAGTTTTAGTTAATCTAAATTTAGGTATCACAATTTCATTTTTACTACGAGTATTTATATTATGGAAATCGCTTCTTAGTTTGAAGAGGCCTACGTTTTTGCGAACATACAATATACATTCTAAAATATAAAGAGAAACTTGTTATCAATAAATCAATGAAAACTAAACGAAACCACTTGATCACACTACAAGATTTTACTGACCTATGTACCAGCAAACATCCAACATAACTTGATACCCAACTACAATACAATTTCTTCAATAGTTCCCTATTTAGCCGAAGACCATGATACGTTGGTCCTTTCGTGTTGATTCATTTGAGTGTTCGGTATAATGATTGGCAAGCAAGGTCGCATTGTGTTAGATACAAAGCGGCTCTTTGAAATTGCCGAAGTCTGGTAAACATTAAACACTGATCAAATGCTTCCGAACTGTGGTTCTTTATCAGGTTGACCTTCCCAATGTTTCTATATGTTTGTCGGTACGTTGTACTTAGCGGCATCGTGTGTGTTGCTTTGATTGATCATGACGTTACCTCTGATTTCTGGTTAATTTTATAGTTAACTTTTTGATCGACTTGAAAAAAGAAGGAGGTGCACTTCGGTTGTATTTTTTATTTTTGTGATCTCAGGATTCCGTCATTTATGAACCGACTAGCGACCCGCCCCGGCTTCGCACGGGTGGACATTTATTTTTTAAGCACTCTGAAAAAAAAATTGTCGTTGGTGTACCTGCGACGATCTTACATTCTGCTCCGCAAGGTGACGTGAACGTTCATCGCTGGTTTCTCTAGTGCGTGCTCGTGACAGGCTATCTCTATTTTCAGCAAGGCGCTGCGAACGTTCACCGCTAGATTCTCTTGCCCGCGACTGTGAAACGTATTCTCTTTGACTTGCGAGACGTTCAGAATTTTCTGAAGAAGATTCCCCATTGCGACGTATTTTTGCTAATCTCGCTTGGGAAGTACTTTCAGATAGCTGCGATCGTTTCTTTTTAGGCATATTGTTTATCTTGGGTTTATGTTAAAAAACCCTACCTATCGTCAGACGAAAATAAATACCAGTTTTTCGAAAATAATTCGAATTATTTAAGAATATATTTAAGAAATATTGAATGAAATTATTTATAAGTATTTTTGAAAAGAACTTTTGATAATGAGTATCTAAATAGTTCCGAAATCAATTTTAATAAGTGCATTAATTCAGTAAATTTACTCGATTTGGCCGCGTCCGCTGCGTAGAGAGCCGACCGCACGAGTGAGCTAGTGGTGGGCGTTGCGACGACGAACCGTTTCCGAAGACCGTTTTATGATTTGCAACGATGAGACCGTTTTACGTCCTGGGTCCAAACAGTCTTCGTTGCACAAACCAGTCTTCGAATAACTAGATGCGATTATGTATTTTACAGCTAAGAAAATACGGTCGAGAACCCATTGATTCAACTATCACACTCGTCGCGTCGTCGTCCTTAATCCGTTCCAAAGACCGTTTTATGTTCTGCGACGACTACGACGATGAAACTGTTTTTACGTCTTGGATCCAAACAGTCTTCGTTGCACAAACCAGTCTTCGAATGACTAGATGCCATTATGTATTTTACAGCTAAGAAAATACGGTCGAGAACGCATTGATTCAACTATCACACTCGTCGCGACGTCGTCCTTAGTGAACCGCGTTCGTTTACAAAACAGTTCTTACAGTCAAAGTGAACTTTTTGTCAATGGTATAGAGTCTATATTTTATTACTACTTCTCGAAGAAACTGCAACTATTTCACGCGACGAAAACGCAATTCTATTCCATATTTGATAAGTTTCGTTTTTTACAAAACGGTCGTCGTCGCAACAACTGGTTTGAAGACGGCTCTTCAAACCAGTTGCGACGACGACCGTTTTCTGCAACCGTTTTCGTCCTCGGAAAAACGGTTGCGTTTCGTCCGTCAAAAAATCGACAACGACCCACTACTAGAGTGAGCCGCGCGCAAGGCCGCGCGTCAACCTGCTTCATAGATGTGCACCCCCCTCCCCTGCGGTTTCGCCGTGCGAGTCGTGCGACACCATCATTCATTTTAATACCAATTACAATTTTAAATTCGTAATATCTTTTGAATGGATTGTCCGATTGGAATAAAATAAAAAGTAATTTATAGCTATTGAAACAATCTTGCTCAATAAATAGTTTATTTGGATAAGGATTAGTATTTGACGATAATATGATCAATAAACATAGGCTAATAATTTTAATTACTTTTATTCTATGGAAAAGTGGTTATAATGGCTAAAATATAAATGTTTGGTTTATACTATCGCGGACTTTTTTGTAGGCATTATTTTCTATAGAAGGCGACAACTTTTCTATAGAAGTCAACCATACATCTCTAACCATTTAGGCAGCGTTCGCGAGAATCGTTAACGTACGGCAGTTTTTTCGACGCCTTACTCCACAATTTTCACTACCACGAAAAATCCTATCTATTTTCCGGGATAAAATATAGCCTATACGGATTCGGAAGAATCTCTCTAAGTAATGGTAAAAAAAAATTTGAAATCGGTCCAGTAGTTTTTGAGCCTATTCAATACAAACATACAAAAATACAAAGGTTTCCTCTTTATAATATTAGTATAGATTTGAAAAATTCTCCTTTTTTTTGAAAGGGTATAACTTACCGAGTGGTCCCATGTATTCTTCGTCAAGTTCTGATTAGTGGTTTTGTAGTTAGCTTCAGTAACACGTTTTTTTTTTCTCCTTAATTTATCTTGAGGGGGTTGTAATAATTTCCTATCACTGTTATTTACAAGCAAATGAAGGTAAACTTTTTTGTATGAGGAACGTACCACAATTATTAAGTGAAGAACGGCCTATTTAAAAAAAATCGCCTTCCATGCAAAAAAACACTACTACATGACAAATCACAAAGTTTCGGAAGTCGATGACTTTGGTTTTGTATTTTCAATTTCTGCCACTGACTTCCGAAATTAAAATTATTTTTCACTTTGTAGTGTTTTTTCACGAGCCTTACGGTTGTGGTAGGTTTTCAAGGACTCTACGACATTGAAAATTTCGATGAGAAACAGAGAGTTCTCTTCATAAACGGAAGGCTATTATAAATACATATTCAATTTCAATCCGATCCAGCCCGTCCCTTGATGCCCTCTACTAGCTATGCCCTATGCCTAGGTCCATACCCCACAGGGAATGCCCTTAGCGAGGAGTCGCTGTTTTTTAAGTTTTTAAGCCCTGGCTGTAGGCCTTAATTTATTAAGGTAGCCACAGGCAAGTCCGTTTAAGTAGCCGACAACCTCATAGATTGACCTGCGAGATGTACCTAATTCCCAAAAAAAAACGAACATGCTTTGTGATTTGTCTTATTTAGTTAACTGCGTCCGTGAGTGCCTTATAAACAATATCACACTTAATTAACACGATATTCAATGGGAACAGTTGCAACTAAGTGAACAATTCTGTTTGCCACACGCGGTTGCTCTAATAGCTATTAAATGGTTTAGTGTGGGCTACACTGTTTATTCACGCAGAGTTATAGCTGCCTAACTTCCTATCCGTGACGTGGACGACAAATTGCAGAATTATCGCTTACGTTGGTATGGGCACGTATTACGGAAATCGGCAAGCTAAACATAACATCACGCCTTGTTCCCCGAAGGGTTCGGCAGAGGTGTACCTATAGTACACCCACATTTCACCTGTTATGTTTAAGTCCTATGTAATAGGGGGCGAGCCTATTGCCATCAACCGGGCACAATTCCAGACTCCGGGCTGCTACTGTGAATTTCCAGTTAGAAAAACCCAATAACACTTTGCCCGACTTGGGAATCGAACCCAGGACCGATAAATTATGAGGGGCATTAACCTTCCTTTAGGACAGTAATTAATCATTTCTGTCGACTATTATAAATAATATTATTGATTGTAGCAACAATTATGAAAAAGTACCGACCCGTTGAAATGTTAGAGGGCAAACACTTTGCCCGACCTGGGCATCGAACCCAGGACCTCATGCTCAGCACTAGCACTTGCTACTACTAGACCATCAAGACAGTCCGCTAGCTGGCAAGCTATGTGGGGAACAAATACCTGGCCATGCCACCTCCACCGGGCCCTCGCAAAAGGGAAAGACCCAAAAAGTGCTGGCTTTGACGTCGTAGCGGATGACATGCGTACCAACAGACTGACCATAAGGGATGCAGAACACCGTCCGAAGTGGATGGTTAAGAGTAGGAAAGCGGACCCCGGGTTCCGAGAGGATGCAACCGGGATAATGCAAAGATGATGATGATGATGGTTATAGCAACCTACCTCCCTACCCTCGTTTTTTTTTGCAATCCTTGGTCTTCCACTATAATTATATCCCATAGCATCGCATCGCCCGCCCGCGATAGCGTTCTGTCCGTTCTTTCTTTATACAGCTCCTTAGGGTCGTTGCGTGATGTTAAAAACCGTCGTAATAATTTGGGCTACATATGCAAATTTTCATTTCCGACGGGTAGTTCCACAGATTGCCCTCTACATTCAAACTTAGGTACAAACAAATTTTACCTCTTTATGTCTATTATACAACCAACAAAACGTGCAACCTCAAAACATGTTTTTGTAGAAAGATTTTTTACATTCTTAGGCCCATTTTTATACAATAGGTGAAATAGAAAACTAAGTATCTTTAAATTAAATTACTTTAGCTGTAAACAAATTATACTTAATTATTTACTAACCATCGATTATGCACAGACAGACGATCTACTTGTTGTCTGCAAATAGAACGACTTACATAACATGCTATTTTACTTTTACTTTCCTAATTTTAATTTAGTTTTTACTTTATACTTATTGTTAATTTATTACATTAAATATTTATGCACTTACTAGCCTGAAGCACAGGTTCAACCTAGTTCAGGCAAATGAGCAACTGTGCTCTATTTTAATTATTAAGTTACTTTGTAAATGTGCCCCTTTTTATAAATAAACGATATTATTTATTATAGTTTTGATTATTTATTTAAGGATTTTACCAACGAGAAACATTACAATTATCTTTTTACCTTACTTAAACTTCTTAAATAAATGTCTTAGTGTAAAGCACACTCAATTACAGGTAACCACAATATTATCTGCTAACACATTATCGATTACAAATGCTCTTATCTATACTAATATTATAAAGCTAAAGAGTTTGTTTGTTTGTTTGATTGAACGCGCTAATCTCAGGAACTACTTAGTCCGAATAGAAAAATCATCTTTGTGATGAGTTGCCTATTTATTGAGGAAGGCTATTGGCTATATAACATCATGCTACAATCAAAAGGAGCGGAGCAGCAACGAAAAATGGACGAAAACTGGCAGGCTATTTGATGTGACGGGAAGGGTCAGGAGAGCAAAAATTTTGACGCGGACGAAGTCGCGGGCACAAGCTAGTAGATAATTAAAAGCACATCTATTAAAAAAATGTGTCTGTGTTTTGGATTTAGTGCTTTAAGCAGTACCTAACTAAATTCATAACCCGATGAAAAAGTCATCTTCTATCGCATAAAGCCGGAACTACAAGCATATTATTATTGAAGAAAAAAATCTCGGTTGAGAATTTTGTCAGTGTTTGTTCGCGCTTTCAATTATGCCTGTTATTTTAATTCTTTTCACTTGAAAGGGTTTTAACAAACCCTTGGAATATTTAGGTATGTCTCAGAACGACACCTCTCATCAAATCATCACGATTTGGAAAGTAAGCTGTGAGCATCTTTAAATAAACATATTATTAACAACATTTAACATCTAATGGAATTCTTGAAGTCTGTAATAAGTTGCAATATACGACTTGAAATTATTAATACAGATATACTCGTAAAACTGCACTCGAGAAAAAAACCCAGAACTGAGTATGGCGATGTGACGCAAGTCAAGTCTAAACAAATAAATAAAATTGAAGTTTCTGCTTGAAATTTCAAATTAACAGCTTTTCACTAAATGCATATGAAAGCATATAAGGTACTTACACCAAAAAACATTATTTTTAAATTTATGTCTGTCTGTCTGTTTGTTCCGGCTAATATCTGAAACAGAAGGACCGATTAGTCGATTTTTCTGAAACAGCTGTACTTTCACTGGCATTTATTTTATGTTATAAGAAGTAACATAAGTTACTTTTTGTTCGGGGAGCACGTTCCCGTGCGATAACTTCCAATAACCACACGGACAAAGCCGCGGGCAGCTGCTAGTACTAAATAAAAACAGTTTAAACCAGAAAACCTTCAATATAAAAATATTCCAGTGCGTTATAGTCATTTAATATAGTACCTAGAGTAAATCGGTTTACATCAAGCTTGATTGACGTCATGGGCAATACAAAAAAATGTGTTAATTATATGTTGTACAGATGCCAGCACATAAAGCTACTATAATCTGTCAAATGTCTATAATAAATTTTAAACTTTATAGCTAACGCTTTAGGTTCAAGATTGATTGGGAAAATTTGACAGTTTCGGTTAGCTTAATGTGCTGGCGTCTTTACATGTCCACCAACCGAATGGCGTGACTTACGAGTTCTGTTTAAGTCGTAGGTTCGAACCCAGAGAGTTGCTTTACTTTGTGTAAATGTGGCTTCGCCCGCGTGGAGCTCGGAAATTATCCCGCGGGAACATACTACCGGGATAAAAAGTAGCCTATGTCCTTTCTCAGGCTCTAAACTATCTGTGTACCATATTTCATTTAAATCGGTTCAGTACTTTTAGCAGGAAAGCGAGACAGACAGACAGACAGAGTTACTTTCGCATTTATAATATTAGTGTGGATAATAAATCAATTACTACTTTTATTTAGATAAGATCTATAGTCATAACTTCCAACCAACAGTTTCAAGCCATACACTTCCAATGTTCCAACTAATTGACTCAAAACGGCATCGAAACTACCAAAAGTACCAAAACGCATCGAAATCCGATAAGTATAATGAGTTGTAACAAAGAACATAATGGACTTAATGTATCTATAAGTCGGCCATCACACATTAACGCGGTCAGGCATCGATAAATGATTAAATGGATTCCAGTTGAAACGTGCCGGCTGACCAGAGAATGCAATTAATACTGTTTACTATGCAGTTGTGTTTTTATTGTTGTTGCTGTTAAAAGCCTTTGTTTTAAAGTAGGAAGTAAGTCGGCTAGTCTACATATAGGGAACATGTAAACAACCCAAGTAGCACAAAAGTGCTGAATAACAGCATTTTAACAGTGCACAGTGAATGCATTAGTTGCTGAATAATAGCGTAGACAGCGCATCCTCAGAGGATATAACTCTAATTTGGGCACAAATTATTCAGCACATAGCTGTATAAGAAATCCAATTGACAAATAATTGCATTATAACAACATTATATCAGCATTTATGAGTGTAACAGTCACTTCAAGAGCTGAATATTGCCTGATTAACGAGGCACGTGTTACCTATAATACAGCAAGAAGGACAAATGTGAACATTTATACAGTTGAAATTACACACTGACGGAAATTGTGGAATGTAATAACTTAATATTATTATTTTTTTTCATTATTGTGTACTGTCAGTTTGTAAAACATGAAGTGTAGCGTTGTGTGCAAGATCTCGTGCCATTTGGAGAATTAAGTATATCAAATTTAAGGTAAGTAAAACTTTAATTTCTTCCTATATTTGAAATCGTATTGGAGAAGTAACTTTACTGTCAAATACCATATATATTTAGTTCAAAATTTTCACGCGCCCTCGATTTACCACTAAATACTAAAGTTAAACTAACAAAAATGGGCTGATGATAAAATAAATATTTTTGTTTTAGTACAAAAAAAAGGATATAAAACTGTTTTCTAAAAAAAAAATCTAAATAATTTGTAATCCAAATGAATTACAATTGATATCATATAAAATAAACCAAAATGAAAAGATAAAATTTTCCAATAATACACAGTAGTGCAGAGAATATGGCGGATGGCAGGTGAACAGTTTTAATGTTAATGTAATGCTAAGGTCTGTACGGGTGTTCACATGTGGCCTGTAATTCAGCCAAGAGTAAAATAGTTTAGCACTTGTGAAATACAAATCAGACATGGATCGATTAGGAGAGTAGTAGTAGGTCACATTTGCGTCAGTTACCTAGATAAGTACCTTTATGGATCCAAGCTTTTAGGGTTCCGCCGTGGTTCTTTTAAAGCCATTTTGTTCCCTTTTTTAGTTGTTATTCGACGATAAGTACTTAATTAAAATTGTAATTTAAGTAGCTGAGATTATAATTTAATTATATGTATAATACATAAGTTATTGATTTATTCAATATGCGACAAAATACCTATAAATTAGTCGGTACCTATCTAAAGATAATGTATTTTTCTGGCCTAATAATTTAATTACTTCCACATGAAATAGCATTATGTTACGTTAAGTTTAGGTATTTAATATGTTATTGTATCTTTTGTTTTTTTTCCTCAAAAACTGTATAGATAATGTTGTCATTAAGAAACTGATACTTCTATTATAATAAGTATATTTTTCTTGTTTTTACAGAACGAGACTTTCAAAATAGTTCAGACTATAGAGAGAGGTGTTGTCGATCTAACATTCGTTCCTGCACAGTGGAAAATAAGGAAATTCTATGGTGGCCACCGAGAAGTACTTTTGTACTCCTTGAAATTATAAAAAGATGAAAATTCAAGGCCTGGACCAGGATGGTACACCCTAAATTGTACTTTAAAAAGGGAACATTAAATAAACATAAAGAAAATTACGTTGTTTTTTTTAGATGCTAGCTGTACCGGTATTTCCTAACTGACTACCTCTGAGAAAAATTGTCGAAATCTGGAATCTTAAAAAGTCTCGAAAGGTATTAATTTATTACTTTAAAAAAATCTTGGATTTCTCTTAATAAATTTTCTTCATTTTTGGGTAAGTACCAAAAACATATAAAACAACAATATTAATTTTGTCGCAACCTTACTAGTCCCGAAAATGGGTAGGTTATAAGAAGATTTTTGTAGCAGGGCATTTTTGTACCTACTCAGCCTAATGTCATCAAACACACTGACCTCTATTTATAAAGGCTTTTTTGTATTGTTTTGTTCATATGTGCTTTAATTTAAATCCGACGTAAATTTGAAATTTTATTTTATTTCAACTATGTGACGTATATTTTTATTTTATTAATGACATTTTATTCTTTTCTGCTGCAGCATTGTTACTTTTATCTTAATTTTTGTAATATGGGTTATGTGTGAAATAAATTAATTTCATATTATTTATTTATTTATTAATAAATATAACATACGGAACCCGTCGCGTCCAATATTTCATTCGCGCATGCCGACACTTGGATACATGCTGTTATTCGAGTGTATGGTAAACACCTGACTAATAGGGGAAAAGTGAATCTGTATGCAGCATAAAGCATTAAATAACTTCACAAAGTAACTGATTATGTTATAGTGGGTGATATGTTCTCTCTTAAAATGCAACGGTTGTATAGTACACGTGTGGGCTATTATTCAGAAAACTTACAGCTAATAGGGTACTGCAGTACTAAGCGCTGAATAACAGTGACTTTGTGGCGTGTTTGTGGTGCTTAATAGAATTACTGTACAGAAAAAAGCATTATAGTTGGCCACGTTTTTTTCGAAACAGCTGTTGCAGCACAGGTGAATACTAATAAGTCTTTATAAATGCTTAGATTACCGCTGTGGGCCTTAAGTGACCATTTATAATGCAGTTCTGTGCTACTTGGGAAGTTTGATATAAGTATTGCGTTCCGTGTCGTACGTAAAGTATAGCAGCATTCCGTTTCTTCCCGTAGGTTTCGTAAAAGCCAAATAAAGGACTTACTAGAGAATGGGCAGCAGCATTCTCTATGCATTTTACCACCATACTGTGATCGCCAAACCGCCTGGGCGCCTGCCAAATGTGGCGATTGCGGCACACCCTCCCAAGTTGATGGAGGTCTACATCCAGCAGTTTGTTCCTGTAAATGTACCTAATTCTGTTCCACTAACTTTCTTCTTGCCCTTATGTCTGCTAAAGGAACTGATGGACGTGTACTTCAGGGGAAGTTTTAGATATGCCGCATCCAAATGCTGGAACAATATTCCCCCACCGATAAGAAATCTTAAATCTCTTGGCATCTTCAGAATTAGACTGCGGCTGTTTCTTATTGACTCGCAGAGAAAACTGGGTATGACGATTACGAATACGTCCATAATATAACTGGCTGTCGTGTTCTTCCCGATTCGTCCTGTTTTCAAATCGCATCTTGGTCAAACACCTGTAAACAAATTAAATATTAAGTATTGAAAAGTCCATTGTTGTTGGATTCTTGGATTTATTGTTACATAGATACTAGATATATATAACACACATAGGGGAGACCGGGGCCACAATTAACAAAAATTGCATTTTTAGTTGTACGTCCGATATTTTTCCACATTTCGACCTAATTTTTAGGTCGCATGATTATTTAATTATTTAAGTATCGTTTTACTAACTTATATCAAACTTAAAATGATTATTGTCGTAGATATAACGTTTTTTCTCAAAATAGTCGTCTGTTAATTGTTGCCCCCTGATTGGGGCTAAATTTAACAGCTCTGGGGTATGTATTAACATTATGTTATACCAACTAATATAAACAAATACAAATAAATAAAACAAATATATGTGTTACATTATGTTTTAATATTGAAAGTGCAGTCAATACGACGTATAGAAAATAATTTTTCATATAAACTGACATTACAAATTTCAAAATAGTCATCTAATTAGGAACGACCACAAATAGTTCGGTAAACTCTTATACATAATCAACATTTTTGGTCACTTTTCTTAATAGGTCAACCCAACAAAGGTCAGCCTTACTCACTAGTTAATCATTAATAAACCTTACACATTTTTAGCACTTATTATCACCATAAATGAGGTATTTAATGGCACATTTTTAGTGTAAGATATTGCTGATGAATAAATGAAACTGCAAGGATGTCTGGTACGAGCGCTCAGTATATTTCAACTGCCAAAACTAGGACTACCCACCACCCATTATTATGTACTAAACTACCCACAACTATTCTTATATACTACACTCCTCTACACTTAATTTAGACAACAAATCTTATAAAATAACACCTACAAATAACACAATTATAATTAGGAAAGCGGTTAATATACTTAGAACACTAAAAGTACCTATTCAATAACACAAATAGGTAGGTACCTAGTACATTTTATTATACTAGGAGTTCGGCTTATTTTGTCGACATTGACGAATAGGCCGCGACCGCGGCCGGTTGTTAGGAGGCTGGTCTGGGGGAGGTTCGACCGGCTTCGGTTCGTCCGAGCAAGTGGTAATAGTGACCTGTGACTGTGACTGATCCGACGCGCCGTCATCCTTTGTGCGCTGAACGCTTTCACTATTCGGATTTATAACAGGCTCATCCGCTATATCCCTCCCTTCACCCTTATCTACATCAGGATTCGGAAAGACAATGGAACTCCTAGTCCTACGCTTTATTCCTTCCTTCGCCTATAACCTTGAAGTTGGAAGAACCTACTTTGCTATCTACTGTTCCAGGTATCCACTTTTCCCCCTTGAGATACTGTCGGTACCACACTTTGTCTCCGGTGTCGACCGTGCGCTCGCCGCTGGCGCCACCCGCGCTGCACGCGGCTCATTCGTGACTCCACATCTGGCTTCAAAGCATCTAAACGAGTTCTCATCGGCCTACCTAACATGAGCATGGCGGGACTTTGTCCCGTAGACGCATGTTCGATATTTCGGTAGAACAATAAAAATGTATGTAACGCTTCCAAAATGTTTTTCTTTTCAAAGTCAGCCTTTTTGATAACTCGTTTTAATGTTTTTACTGCGTTTTCCGCGGCCCCGTTGGATGCGGGATGATAAGGCGCCGAAAACGTGTGTTCTATTCCGTCGGCCTTGAGAAATGCTGCAAACTCGCTACCAGTAAAGGGTGGTCCATTATCCGTAACTAACTGTTTAGGTACGCCCCACCTACTCCACAGTTCTCTCAACTTTGGAATTACATTAGCCGACGCCGTACTTGGCACACAAAAAATTTCCAGCCATTTGGACATGGCGTCCACAATTACTAAATATGTTTTACCAAAGATAGGCCCTAAAAATCAAGGTGAAGCCTCGACCAGGGGCGGCGTGGCCAGGGCCAGGGCCGCGGCACCTGCCGCGGCGGCGCGTCCGCCTGCGCCGCGCACGTCGCACAGGCGCGGCACATGCTTTCGATGGCTTCATCGATGCCGGCCCACCACACATAACTCCGTGCTAACGCTTTGGATTTTACGATTCCCATGTGGGGTTCATGTAACATTTCTAAGACCCTCTGCCGACACCTATATGGAATGATCAACCGGTGACCCCACAAAACGCAACCTAGCTCTTCGTACAGCTCATTTCGTCTGTTATAATACGGCTGTAATCCTATAATTTCACATTCCGAAGGCCAACCATTCCTAATAAAACCTAGCACCCTAACAATCATCACCGAACAAGAATATTTCCAAATGTCATATTATCTTTTCCGTAGTACACATTGTATACACATTGCAGGTACTTACATAATTTCACTCCGCAAGTACCGTTTTTCACAACATCAAAGATAATTATTCCCGTATTGATTGTATCTGCTCGATGTCCGTGGGGCACTGCAGGGATCCAGCAGAATATCAGCGTCAGGTATATTTGCCTGACACATGCTGAGCTGGACTCCCATTTGGTGCACCTTTGAGACGCACACCGCACTTTCATACTCCACCGCACATTATTTACATTACTGTCTTCCTTTCTTTTTTTTCTCTCTTTGTATATTGGCATTCTGTACCTACTTTGTTAATTTGTTACCACACTCAATTATTATTTCATCGTGATTTGTATGTTGTGTCTTTTGTGTGCATCAAATAAACGTTTTATCTATCTATCTACTATCGTGTGATAGCTTGTACACTAATTTTTGGGATCTACTATCTAAGTCAACGAAGATACGGGCCCGTCCGAAAGTAGCTGATCAGTCAAAAAAAGTTTCAAATATTTATCGAACGGGCAAATACATATCGGGAGTAGGGACAACTACCAGATACTCAAATCGTATGGTCATTCTTAGTTCGGCTCTGAGCTAATGTGCGTAGGTGATACGTAGCAACAAATGCGTATTTCGCGCTTAGAGTGATCTCCTGGGCCGAAACAATTTCATTGGCTATCAACTGATCTAGCTGACAGGCAGCAAACGATAATTTTTCCAAGTGAAGGAAAGTGAAGAGGTAAAAACTGTCCTTTGCCGAAAACCACAGGAGGAAATAAAATTTCGAGAAAGCAAGGCTTAATAAAATCATTAAATTGGCCATAGCCTCAACAGTTCTTGGATTTGTTAAGGATGTTAACACAATGGGGGCGCACTTGTGGTCAAATAATAACTACAGTAAGGGTCGATCTTCAAGGTATGACAACGCACGCCAAAGACCAGAATACTCATCCACGGACCCTCCTCGACGGGCCTCGGAAAACACAATAAGCTGTTGATCCCAGCTGTCCGACGTAGATCTTTGACAATCGCCATAATCACGAGTAGTCAAAAGCCTGTAAGTCTGGCAACCAGTCTTATATCTCATAATCGCCACGCTTGGCAGGCGGGTTGGCGATCGCTGTTTGGTAATAAAATGCTTAGAGAATGCTGCTGCCCATTCTCTAGTAAGTCGGTTAGTCGCCTGTTACGACATCCACGGGAAGAAGATGGAGTTATTCTTTATTCAGGCACCACACGGAACAACCTACCTAACCTAATTTAGCTCAATGATATCCCCGAGGCGTTCTAGACCTAAGGGTCTAGAACGCCTAAGTGAGGCGTAACCACATCGGTCGTAAATGCTGGGGTGAACGAACTTAACCTGTTGAATGTTGAATTGTCTCTTCTCAGGCAGTACATACCTGTAGTACTTGCTTATTAACCAAAACAAGCATAAATTAAGTCGTAGTCATGATTAAATCTATTAATAGATAGTTATTTGTGGCTCTTTGATTAATATGATGTGTGGGCGCTACGTTATCAAGATATATCGATGTTAATGGGTTTCGTAGTCATTAGGGGTGTTAATATGATTGGATTTCGGGGGTGTCAAAGGACCCTTGGAGTTTGAAAGAAATTTCGTGGGAGTCTGATGGCTTAAGGGGGATTGTTGCGGTAATATAGGCCACGAAGGTGGATTTTTACTTGACTTCAAAAAAGGAGGAGGTTCTATATTCACTGTTTTTTTTTTTATGGAAGTTCACCAATAACTCCAGCCATTGGGGATCGATTACGAAAATTCCTTTTTTAATCAATAGCTTATGCTTCTCAGGCACTAGCCAAATACATTTTACTGAGTTTGCTTGAGTAGTTTTGGCATTAGATTAGATAATACGTATTTAATACACTTTTGACCTGGTCAGTACTGGCCGACTTTGCATAATTATTCCCAAATTAATTGGGGTCAATGCTTAATTTTTCCCTTCCATTTTCATGTCTTCATTCTTTTTTTTAACCGACTTCAAAAAAAGGAGGAGGTTATCAATTCGACTTTATGTTTTTTTTTTATGTTTTTTACCTGGGTGAACCGATTTTGATGATTCTTTTTTATTTGAAAGCTGGTGCTTCCCGAATGGTCTCATTTTAATTTGGTTCCATTCGGACAATGGGGTCCATGTAAAAACCATATAAGTCTTAAATTTGCATTATGTTTTTGCGCGACAAATGAATGAATAACGCGATTAGATATGTGCGGGGTATCTACCAAAACTAAAAAGTTAAAAAAAAAACTTTTTACAAAAAAAAAAAACAACCGACTTTTCTTTCCGTTTGCTTGACCGTTTCCTTAAAAAAAACACTACAAAGAAAAAATAAAACTTTAATTTTGGAAGTCGGTGGCAAATAACCTTAAATACAGATCCTAAGACACCGACTTCCGAAATTAAAGTTATTTTTGACTTTGTAGTGTTTTTTTTAAGGAAGTCGGTTGTTTCATTTTGTAAAAAGTTTTTTAATTTTATCTATAATCATATTTTTAACGAGCGTGCTGAAATCCGAGGGTTATAGCTAGGTCGCAGGTAAAGATTGAACTTTTCATTAAGTCGTTTGGCTTAATAAATTCACAGACCAGAGGACCAGAGGTCAGATAACGAACTAAATATCAAAAATTATTATTCCATTTAAATCATAAAGATGTTTAATTGAATAGACTGGCCCTAGATCTTGTAATATTATTCATCCCACGTTGTATAGCATTGAAAACGGTTGCTGCGGAATGCATAATGCCGAGGTTAGGTACAGTCATCAGCACAAATAACATACACTTACGTCTTGTTCTTTTTGTGTCTGTAAATTAATTTAAAGTAGGTGTTAATTTGCTTATTACTGTAAAAAAAAGTTTTTTTTTTCTGAAAACCGACAAATCCAAAGTGATTTTCCCGTGAAAGGACGAAGGTAAATACCTAGTATGGCCTATTCTAAATACATAAGAGACCTATTCTTAATATCTAGTATGGTTTCCAGAATGTCATGTTCGTACGAATTTATAGTGTTACGAAATATCTCATCAATACTATAATTTTGAAGGAAATTTCCTCCGAATGTTGCATGAGTGTAAGGGCCTGTGTCTACAGGCGAAGTGGCGACAGCATGGACCCCGGCACGGCATGGGATTTTTATTTGATGAATAGAAATACGCATATCTCATCATCATCAACAGCCTATAATGTTCCCACTGCTGGGACACAGGCCTCCTCTCGGTGAGAGGGAGTGGGCCATAATCCACCACGCGGGCCCAGTGCGGGTTGGTAGATGTCACATGTCTTCGAATTTTTGGTTCTAAGACATGCCGGTTTCCTCACGATGTTTTCCTTCACCGTTTTGAGAGCAGTGGTGATGAAATAATTTGCACAAAGTAATGCGCCTGCTTGTGTTTGAACTCACGACCTACTACTCGTAAGTCGCGGCCGTTAGCACTGGGCCACCACTGCTCGCATATCTAATAATCATAATCTATACATACAAATAAATAAAATTGGAGTGTCTGTTTGTAATATTAAGGTAACCACTTTTTACTAAGTGTATATGGATAGGACATATACCAAAACAAAATTTTTTTCAATTTTTGTCTGTCTGTCTGTTTGTTCCGGCTAATCTCTGAAATGGCTGGGCCGATTTTGACAGGACTTTCACGGGCAGATAGCTAATGACAACAAGGAGTAACTTAGGCTACTTTTATTTTAGAAAAAATCTTTTATTTTAGAAAAATACCTGCGTTAATTTCCGACATCCACGCGGGCGAAGCCGCGGGTAAAAGCTAGTATCCTACTAATATTATAAACGCGAAAGTTTGTATGTTTGGATGTATGGATGTATGAATGTTTGTTCCTCTTTCACGCAAAAACTACTGAACAGATTTGGATGAAATTTGAAACACAGTTAGTTTATAACCTGGAGTAACACATAGGGTACTTTTTATCTCGGCAGTATGTTCCCGCGTGATATTTTCCGACCTCCACGCGGGTGAAGACGCTGGCAAAAGCTAGTATGACAATAAAATTGAAATTTCAGTGATTAACTCTAAGGAGGTCGCGGCATTGTTGATTTGTTGCCGTCAGAATGCGCTTGCTGAAGTTGAAATGAGTTGGGTGATCCCGAAAGATGCTGGGCCGTGCCGCCACTGTTGCAGTGAGCGCCGGCCCCTTGGTTTTCTACGCAAAATATGCGCTTGTACGTGAAATTGCGGACACCATAGTATTTGTGCTCTTGACTGTACAACCAATTTCAAAGTCGAAAGTTACGAAGATTCAAATCAAATTACTAATAGTTCATGAATTTGGTGCTTGGTTGTAATTAAATAAATATTTGACGATGATGTACAGTTATAGACAGTATCTTGCAAGAAAGCATCTTCCAAGAAATTACATTAAAAGCGTCCGTAAAATTTATATATTTCAGTGAACTCGTAAGTACGTTAGGGGCTGATTTTTCAATCCTCAGGTAAGTTATATCTGAGAAAAAAAAATGTGGTTTAATAGCTTTTAACAACAAGCTATTTGAAAAATATGTCAAACCGCCATATTATTTTTCAGACAAATGGTAGTGACTATTGAAAAATCGGACCTAAATAATGGCACGGCCATTATTTAGGGCCGATTTTTAAGGAGTAGTCCTTAGCATTTTGGTCCAGAATTCGGCCTCAAGTTTGACGCTTTCACTGGCGTCCGTCAGTTCCTGTATCGTGCAGATATCAGGTATGCTGGACACTATATTAAGTATCGTTTATGGAACATTACGAATCAGTGGAGTAACCTACTTACTAATACTTGGTAAGAATAGCTTTCATTATGGCAGTTCAACACAAATTCATTGCACTATTTACGTTGTTGAATAGACACATTTTTGGAACATTATGAAGACTACCTTTAAAATCATTCAGATTCTGATTAATAGTGTGTTACAAAATTAGGATGTAGGGCAAAGTCATCTGAAAAATGGTTGATTTTGGTTATCTGTGCGTTTTAATAACACCTATGAACATTTTTAAATAATAAAATTTGCGTTCGTCTACGTAGTCTTCAAAATAGGTCGAAAAATTTACAGATAACTATTCATTATGGTAGACATTTTGAAATTTATTATTTTTTGCTTTTCAGTTTTTTCGGCGGTTTAATTTTTTGTTAAAAAGTTTTTATTTTATAATTTTTTGTGGTTTTAATGTACTAATAATACTTGGCAAGGTATACTCTACCCAAATTTTTTTTTTTATCAAAATAGGACTACTCTGTATAAAGTTATGCGTAGTTATTAAACATTACAATCAGTGAGTGAACAATCAAACATCCCCTATTTTTCGACCCTTAGCGTTCGATTTTGTTTTCCAAAATTATATGAGACCACCTTCAGAGTATACCCTTTCCAATAAAAAAATATTATCACAATCGGACTACTATGTAAAAAGTTATGCGTGGTCATACATAAAAAAAAAAAAACAAAATAAAAAAAAAAATATACGTGTCAAATTGAGAACCTCCTCCGTTTTTTTTCGTCGGTTAAAAACCGGCCAAGTGCGAGTCGGACTCGCGCACTGAGGGTTCCGTACAAACCTGTAGGTATTCTCGGTTTATGCATAAGGTTTATGTTTATGAATGAAATTAAAGGTTTTTTTAAATTTTTATATTTCTATTTTAGTATAAAAATCTTAATGCGGTTCATAGAATACATCAACTTACCAAGTTTCAACAGCATAGCTGTCCTATAGTTTCGGAAATAAGTGGCTGTGACATACGGACGGACAGACAGACAGACATGACGAATCTACAAAGGGTTCCGTTTTTTGCCATTTGGCAACGGAACCCTAAAAAACTAATGTTACGAGTTGAATACATAACAGAAGAGGAATGCAGAAGCAAGATCATGACCAGTTTGAATGAATGTAGAGTAGACATATTAATTTACCTACTTGTGATTATTTGAAAACAATCTTTATTTACAACTTAGTTATTGTGTTTCAAACACGTAATCCGTATGCAACCTTTGATCGAGCGGAAACTGAGAATAACCAAAGGGACTAGACAAGTGGCAATCGCTTTATAAGCTTTCCGTATTTCTACAAACACTTTCAACAGAAATGTCATACTCTGCTTATTGGTTTGCTTGTGCATTACCTTATTCATCACCCACTGCTGACTTGCTGAGCATAGAGTTGTCTCTCTTTTATTGTGCTCCTGTGTCAACCTTATCTAGCTTTTATCCGCGATAGCAACAATGTCGTTCGCTCATCTTGCCGCTGGACCACCGACAGCTCGTCATCCAGTCCTTGAACGCCTTGTCATAGCTTTATTCCACCATTCATCACTGTGCCCTGCCAGGTGTCCTGCCCAACTCCATTTGATTCCCATAATACTCTCTCCAATGTCGGTTGGATTGGAATAACCTACCGTAACATACATACGAGGACTTGGGAAAGGTTAGGCATAGATAGTATGGTGGTATGGTAACGGTGAAGAAAAACATCGTGAGGAAACCGGAATGTCTTAGAACTAAAAATTCGAAGACATGTGACATCAACCAACCCGCACTGGGTCGGCGTGGTGGATTATGGCCCGCTCCCTCTCACCGAGAGGAGGCCTGGCTCCCAGCAGTGGGAACGGTATAGGCTGCTGATGACGATGATGAGATTGTATGGTAATGTTAAGTTTTCTATACCTAATTTACGTTCATTATTGTTTGTGAAAGGCTTAAACTTTAAGCGCTCTGTCGGTGAAGAAGTTTTCTGACTAACTTTGCTGACTACATAAATGTTTACCAAAATGAATAATGCACAGCTCTAACTGCACTGGTTTTTCATATTGCACTTTAACTTTCTACAGTAACTTGAACCGAGTCACAAAGATCTTTTCAACTAAAACTCCATCATTTAACTTTTAGTGGACGCTTGCAACCATAAAGGTATGCGTAATGAAAATTTTGCATGAGAATCATTCAATTCAATTTATTCAATTAATTAAATTCAAGAAAAGTTTACTCTTTTCATGTCGTCATGTTTTCAGAAACATTTAAAATGGATGAAAAATATAAAAGAGAAACTTACATTCTTGTGAGATCTTTAAGCAGAAAGGGTTCTCTGAGTAGACTGGTATTCAAAAAATGTGCTTTCCGAGGCATGGGGTATCACACCACCAACTTCCAAACTCCAGGATGCTGCAAAGAAATTTTTAATGGAAAAACCCGATAACATTTTGCTCGACCTGGGAATCGAAACCAGAACTCCGCGCTCAGCAGTCACATATTGAATAATTGTCAAAATGTGTCCATTACCTAAATACGTATTCCAGGAGTTGTAGATTCGCCTGCAAATAAATATGTTGTGCGAATGGCCAACAGAAATAAAATATTATTTAAAAGTTTGGATTCGTTCGTTTTGGGCAAGTAAATTTGTGCTAATCGACTTATAAGACGCTCAGTTGAAAACGTTAACGCAATCGAGTCAGTATAAACACGCACTAGGTTTCTATTTCACTGACAAGTTCTTGACAAATAAGGCTATTTATTTTACAACTCAACTTTACCTAAACAGTTGAAGAAGTACTAACTTTACAACAACTGAAGTAAACCAGGCTTCTACATAAATATCGCACTTTATATACCGTACAAAGGCATAATAAGATGAATAAACTTTATTAATTAAATGTTCACTAAGTTCCTGGATGTGATACGAGTTCGTAATAGTTTACTTTGATTTCGAAGGATTAATTTAACTTAATACATGTTGCTGCTTAGCGTTATAAACACGACTATTAAATTAATAGATTAAGGTAGTGGGTTGTTGAAATCATGAATTGCTTAGGAATCGTCAATATTTACTTCTGAATTATTTCAATCTATAAACATAAAATGTGTTGGGGGACGTCCCCCGTCGTCCCTTGTCAGTAACGAAGAAGTTCCTTACGCTGTTACTTCAACTTCGAATGTATCGTGTTTACTCTATCTATTAAATGCTCAAAATTTATTAAGATCGACTTCAGTACCCTCGGAAACTATGAAAACGACAAACATGATGAAAATTTTCGCAACGGCCATCATGGATTTTCGTTTATACCTCACTATCGGCTTCAGCACCTTTGAAAAACATGACCACGATACCAAACGTCAAAAAGAATGGCATAAAAAGGAGGCCTATACAAGACTGCCAGTGATGCTAATGAAATCTCAAAGGCAGAGCTGTACCAAGAAGATGAGGAGGTGTTATACCGGAAGAAAATTATTTGGATACCTGGAGCTTCTTTTATAAAACCGACAGGCCACAATCCGACAATTTGACAATTTTGTGACATTTTTTCGTTATGTTCTACTTGACACTACGTCAGAATGTGAAACTTAAGACACTTTTAGACAAATACGTCGATTTGTATGTTAAACTAGCTTCTGCCCGCGACTTCGTCCGCGTTAAATTTCTTGTTTCCCCGACCCTTTCCGTCCCGTCGAATCGCCTACGATTTCCCCGTTTTTGCAACATTTTTCATGACTGTAAAATATTATATGGTTGTTAAGTATTCTTAAATAAGTGTTCTTAAATTTTCTAATTTTCCGCGCAATTTTTTCTTTTTTTTCTTTCATAAGAACCTTCTCCTAACAATAATAAACACAACAAAAAAAAAAAAAGTGAAATCGGTGCAGCCGTTCACCCGTGATGGCGTGACCAAGGGAAATAGGTATTCATTTTTATATATATAGATTAAGTAGGGCCCCGGAAGAGACTTCTATAATGACGTTAAATGTATTATCCACACGTAAAACTGTTCACATCTACTAGGCTTCAAAACTAAATTAGTGGACACAATTAATAAGCAGAGCTTAAGTTAGTAAGCCCGGCTTTTGTCAGTTACCAGTGTTGCCAACATGAGGCTTTGTAAGCCAAGCGCGCAGTACAGCCGCAATGGGCCGCACCGAAACGCATATTCATTTTAAAATGTCCGGTGCGGTGTGATGAAGTAGGATTTTTGTAATGCGTTTTGTTGTGACGCGACTCTCCCAATCGGCTTTAGCGTTTAGAGTGCATATTCCAGTAATGGATAAAGATTTTTTATTGCATTCAACAAAACGAAATATACCTATAAAGAATGACACAGCAACTTACGATGAAAAATCCATATTCAAACACAGATATAAAAATCATAACAAATAACGGCCACGGTTTCATCAAAGAACAAAAATAAAGTTTCAAAAGTCGGTACAAACTTCTCAAAAACAGACAGAAGGTACGCAAATATTATTAGCAGGAAACATGAACTAATCAATGTTAGAAAAGTTAAGAGAACTAATTTAAAAAGTTGTTGGAATATTAATTTTCCTTGTAAATCGCGTGTAATTAAGGTAGTCAGTCCATTCTTCAAGATGATGTTAAGGAAATTTTGAGAAAGTCAATCTCATGAACCTAAACTTTCTAAGCTTTAAAATTGGTATAGGCCCTAGTCCTATACCAATTTTAAAGCTTAGAAAGTTTAGGTTCATGTAGATGTATAGTTAAATCTATACACGTCATCATGTCAGCGCCGGGTTTCGTTCAAAACCAGCGCTGGGGCTGTCTTGCAAAAGGTCACAGCATTATGCTGAGCGATAGCCTTCTAGCGTGGATGTGACGCATGTTTTTCCCTAGCTGTTTCTTTTTTTGTGTGGTCTTTATTTGCGTCATGTTTACCGCAAATAAACATAATATTCTTTCTTTCTTTGCCTTTAACTTTACTAACTATTGCTATCAATCGGGCACATTTCCCAACTACTGGGAAATTCGTAAAGGAAAATCCCAACAATACTTTGCCGAACCTGGTAATCAAACCCAAAATCTCATGTAGGTAACAGCAAGGAAATATAAAAAACATGACCAGTCAGCGCACCACGGTAAAAAACGAACCGCCTAATGTGATACTCGCACGCACACATATACTAGAATATAACAGAAAAAAAACAGAGAGAGAGAGACGCATGAAGAAGGCGTATCTAACATTATGTCCCTATATGAAGATTTCTTCTAGTCAACTCTTAAGCAAGCCACCTTAAGGAACTATAGTCCAAAAAAAGTAATTAACTTCCATTTCTAATATTGATACGTCTGAGCTTCCATTCCAAGACGTGACATGAAAAACCATAAAGAAAAATGACATAGTGCTAATGGTTTATTTGGAAGTCACCTAGTCGACCTACAGTGTAACCTGACCGACATAAATATAGGTTTTAACGAGCTAAACTCTTATGTGAAAAATAAATAACTCTTCTGAACTTTGACCTTCACATGCCAAAGCCTATAAAGTTTGACATTGTGTGCAGAAATACAGAATTACGGATCAATGCTGAAAATTTTGATCCGTGACGTACTTGGGAATAGCTAAACTACGTCACACTTGGCAGAACATAACGATTCGTATAAATGACTAGCTTCTGCCTGCGACTTCGTCCACGTTAAATTTCTTGTTCCCCCGACCCTTCCTGTCGCGTCGAAGCGCCTACCCATGCGATTTTCCCCGTTTTTGCAACATTTTTCATTACTGCTCCGCTCCTCTTAGTTGTAGCGTGATGTTATATAGCCTATAGCCTTCCTCGATAAATAGGCTACCCAACACAAAAATATTTTTTCAATTCGGACCTGTAGTTCCTGAAATTAGCGCGTTCAATCAAACAAACAAACAAACTCTACAGCTTTATAATATAGTTTGTAGTATAGATTTTACTGTGAAAAGATTGTGGACAAATGTATGAGTTAATATTTTTGATTTAAGTGCAGTTAGACTGAAAGCTAACAGAGTGATATTGACTGATTAATTGAAATGCTATCTACGATAAAATCTTGGGAAAAGACACACACAAAATGACTTCGAGTGAGACCTATAAGATAGCAAGAATTAGTTAAACAAATCCAGATGAAGTTGAAACCTTCATGAAAATGGGTCATATTTGCTTATAAGCGAGCAACTCCTTCATTACTTATTCAGTTGTAATTTTAAGCTTGATGCATAGCAAATGTGATCATCCACTGAGGCACCAAGTCTTGGACATGTAGTCATACATAGAAATAAGAAATAAGGAAAAAATCACTACAAAGTGAAAAATGATCTTGTAAGAAAGTGCTCATTTTCGTTTTTTGCAACCGACTTCCGAAATTTTAAGTTATTTTTGACTTTGGACCTAGCGCTTTTTATGGAAGTCGGTTTATTTTTTTAAATAAACATTTTATTTTTCGCTTTTTTTGCGGTACCTACCCCAGACCAATTCGTTTACCTTCACTTGCTTAGTAAATCTCGCAGGAAATCAATTTAACATTATGAACAGAATCTGAAAAAATACGTATTATTGAAGATAACTCAAAAACGCCTTATCAGAACTTGACCAAAATATGGTTAAACAAACAGAAGAGTTTTTTAAATTGGTTTATAAACCTCCTCGTTTTTTGAAGTATGTTAACAACACATGAGGGTTATAAAATGTTTTCCACAAGATTACTCTTAATTTTGAAACTAGGCATGATAAAAATCTCCCAGCAAAGTGGATTGTAGCAGACACCCAGCTGTAGTTTTGATTGGTTTACATTTTGATCGAGGACCATTTAAGCAATAGCCGTTTACGAGATCAGTTCGTAAAAAGATAAAATTTGTTACTCTGTTTATACATTACCCTTTGAACTGATAAAGTTTCTTTGAACAGAATAGAGATAAGAAGAATAAAGGATTGGATATTTGTTGTGAACTTAATTCAGATTTTTTCATTAGTGTTTGTAAATGGCATATATAAACTCAGGCCTTTTGCCATGGGGGTAAGCAGATACTAGAAACGCTACATTCCTTACATACTCCTTTTGCCTCATTTAGGTCATATACCCTCCAATTTTTTTTTTTTTGGTGGTTCAGTATCAGTAATAGAACATATTTCAACTATTTTTTCAATACTATTTTTTAATCTTTTATCCGACCTTAATTCAGTAAACTGTGGACACCCTACATATTTCGTAATATAATATCGACAATAGGAATAGGTCAGTAACCGAGCGCAAGAGTAGGTACTTCGAACTTCTTAGAATTTTGACCGATCGAACTGGTAGGTACTTGTTGCTACGCTCGGTCGTTCACCTTCGCCGCCTTACCATAAAAACCAGGTTCAAAATAAACATTTTTCGTTAACGATAATTTAATTTTTTTGTTCTAAGATATATAAAAATAAAAATTGCATAGTTATTATAACTCGTTTCAGTTTAATTTGTTAAAATTTGCGCACTGGTTAAAAACTTATCCCGTATGTAATGTAATGTTATAATGGCAATCATGTCATAATTTTATTTATCTTTTTTGTGGATTATTTTATATTTGGTGAATGTGATAACGTTGAAGGCCTTGACATATTATAGATTTGTAGTCCATTATTAAATTATCCAATAGCCAATTATTTTTAAAAGTGTAACCACGGAGTTTCTTGGTGGCCCGCACCAGCGTCTGTTTCATTAGTGGCCATGTGGGTTTATGTGGAATAAAATATTTTGATTTTGAAAATAATGAAACATTACAAACAAACCAACCACCATCATCATCCACCTAGCCTTTTCCCAATTATGTTAAGGGTCGGCTACCAATCTGATCGAATGCAGCTAAATACCAGTATTTTACATGCAGCTGCCTAACTGACCTCCACAACCCAGTTACAGGATTGCAAACAAACTAACACAAATAAATTTCATGTTATTGTGATCGGCTTTTTTTTTGGTGTGGGAAATCATCAAATGACGTATCCCGCTCTGAGTGGAGTGGAAGGGCGTGTCATACTTTTACTGACTAAAACCACCACAGTTGCCTATACTAGGGCCACACGATAACTCTCTGGAACAAAATCTGTGACCCTGTCAGGATTGTGATCGGCTACGATCATCAATACAATCACAAATAATAATCACAGAATAGAGTGAACAATGAATGAGTGAACGGAAGCTTGTGTCAGAGCAATGCACTGTTAAACTAGGTTGGTGAAAGCTAGACTTTTACAACGGTCTAACATGTTGCTGCTAACATATTAATAAGATGTGGCTAGAGCAACCAGATTTAAAGTGACGAACGAAACACAAATATTTCATTTGGAACGTAGCAATTATCCGTACTTATAGGTAGTATGTAGTTCTTAAGACGTCCCGCAGACCGATAATATCTTTCTTATGACTCTCATACAACGGCATTAAAGGTCAGTGCGTCGTCTGTAGTAAAAAAGTTGACAAAACAAGGTACTACACAGAAAAAAATGGAAACAGGCTCATTAAAGTGACATGAACATTAGGGATGTTATGGATATGAAATTTCGGATACGGATACGGATAAGGATATGAAATTATTTCAGATTATCCGTTAGTTTCGGATAATTTCGGTTACGGATATTAAACTTTTAAGGAATTTTCAAAAGTAAAATACAAATAGCTAATAAATTGTTTTTATTTATGTAACCATTTGGTAGGAATTACAATCAGTCTGTGAGTAATTTTATTACAGCTATTTAAAATACAATAAAATGATTATAAATATTATATTGAGTGTTATCTAATCTACCTAAAAAAAAAATGTAATAACAAATCCGTTATTATCCGAAACTTTTATTTCGGATTCGGTTACGGTTACGGATACATTTTTATATGGGTTATCCGATAGTTTCGGTTACGGTTACGGAGCTCCCTAACATCCCTGACGAACATGACATAATACTCGCACAAATGTTCAATCATAAGTCTAGGATCTCATGTACGAAAAACCTTTGAAATATTCACATACATAAAAATATGAGTAGTGTAGAAAATTCTACACACAACACATAATATTTTAGGCAGTAACTATTTATCGTCGAAAAAGGCGAGCAATCTGTGAAACTGACAACTGTATTAGAACCATTTCGTAAATAGACTACGTGACCGGTTTAACTCAATACAAAGTTGCAGAAGATAATAATAAAATATAATTTTCTCATAATCTCAGAAAAAAGTGCGAACTACGACCCTTGAGGTGGTCCGATACTCTGATCCGGTTCGTCACGCATTTACGCGCCTTCTGCATCGAGTTTACACGCGAGTCGGTCTCGTCTCGATCTCGACATTCGATTCGATTCATTCAGTTTGCGAGCGATCGCTGCGTGGTGTAGGCGTGTAGTGTGTGTATCACTTCCCGCGACTTTACCGCCATTCCGTTTTCGTAGTGTTGAGAAAAACTTAAAACCAGTGATGTTTTGTGCAACAATGACGTCGTTCCGTGTCAACTTTTTGTGATATTCGTGACTGCAGTGTCAATAAATAAAGTGTTTGGGAAGTTGTGAAGTTTTTTACGTCACGGATTTACTAAGTTGACCGGCGTTTTGTGTAAGTACCGACTACCTTACAACTAATTTCTATTTTAATAAAGTTTTGTGGTAATTTTAGTAGCATTAGAATTTGTTAATCGCCTTAGGTTCTTTGTTAGTTGCGTTATCTAAATATTGGAAGTACAAAGTTATCGCGGTCTTTTCGGTTGACTAACGCCACGTTTTATCATGCATTCTAGACTTTAGTAGTGCCGGACATGTTGAAGAAACACAATCGAGCATTTATAGTGATCATGATAAAAATGCTATAAGTAAATGAATAAGGAATCACGTGTTATCATTTCGCGATAAGATTGGGTGATGGTGACATAGTTTATAGGTCAACAGCAACACTGCAGTTTCTTATGATAGAAAAAGTAAGTAGGTAAGTGGGTATGCTAACTTTGTACTTTGAACTCTTACCTACAAGATACATAAAAGGTACGGTATTAATATTGTAATTTATAGCGCTCGATAGTTCAAAGACTGGGGAATTTACAAACGAAATAAACTTAATAAATTTAAAAACAATGTCAATCGTTGACCTCGGACATTATACGTAAACAGTAAAACTCGTAATTACATATTTACTGATTTAAACACTACACAGCAGTTTTATTATTCTCATATTGAAAAGTGATAATTACTTTAGTAAATACCTACTGCATTACCATTTCCATGAAAAATTTCCAAGTTGTGTTTTTATTCTAACCATCTTTTTATTTCTGTCTTCATTTTTGGTAATCTATGTAAGTTTTCCTTCCCCTGACATTCTCAAATTAACTCGTTAGTTTAGTGAGAAAAAATAAAAACAACTGGTAGGTAGCCATTTTTTTTTCACACTCAATGTTGCCACTTTAAAAACACAAAGACCTACTAGTAAACAAGTGCTAATTACTCTATAAAAGACTTCCTATCAGACAGATCTCTGCTCCAATATAGTTCCCCTCAGTCATGATGCGTTCAGTGACCTACCTTTATTCGTTCCGTTTTGTATTTATCTTTTTATTATTGTTATTTTTTTAATGTGACATATTGAATTTATAATAATAATGTAATTAAAATTGTATGTAACTATGTAACTATTGTATGCCCTAAGGGCGGGACGTAGCTGATATCAACTTAATTATTTTAAGACCTGTGTTATGCACCTACCTATGATCCACAATAAAGATTGAATTGAATTGAACTTTCTGGGCAAAGGTCACCCATGCCTTCAGCAGAACGCAAGTGATTCATTATTTTCTTTTTTATGTTGATGCACACCTCGATATATAGTTATACAGAATACTCTTTATTTCGTACACTATAAAATGCCAGTTGATTCTCTGACGAGATGGTCTCGTGAATACCCTTGAGTTATGTTATGAGATATCAAAAGTAACAGCTTACAATAAATGCACACGTGCATAAAATAACTAAGAAGAACTTTTCCATCGAGGCTTTAAACAGAGAGAAATGGAAGGCGGGTAGATAGGCCTTTTTCTGCATACACCAAACAATAATACATAGAACTACATACCTAAGTAGTACTAATTCTAAAGTTCCACACTGCATACCTATATTATGCACTAGCTTGCTTATCAGACGTAGGTACGATTGATAGCTTAGGTCTATCTTAAACACTATTCACAGCTTGATTAGTATTGCTAATTAGTGCCAGTACATTGTGCACTAATGAAGCGAATGCATATTTATAGGTAATCATGGTAACACCTGCAGATCAATGCACTTTATATAAGGTATCGACCTGTTACCTAGCTAGCTACTAGGTAATTCTTTATTTAAATCTCCTTAACGAATTATCATTTCTCTTGCAATTCGAAACTCAAAAAGCCAATAATAAATATGAGATGCGTTTGAACTACGAAAATTGATGCCAAAGTTCGTTTTTTAAACCCAGCTACTAATTTGACAGGTGTAATTTCAAAATCATGACAAACTCCATTAGTAAATAAACATACACATACAAACTTAAAATGACAGATTTATTCTCTGGTATTCAAAAACGAACTACAGTTGTAACAATAAAAAAATGTAAACCAAAGATTATTATAAAATGATATCAAAGGTAATTATGATATTTTTACCTACTCCTAAATCATCATAAAGCAACTAAATCATATTTTTAGACATCATTTTTATTCATGTAGTGGATTCGTATTCCGTAACATGAAGGTATAAACAAGTACATAAAGAAAACCAAAAAATACGACTAGACAAGTTAATCTTAGAGTTTCAACATTTAATCTTTCCATTTCGCCACGTAGGTAATTCCACATATCCCAAAGCCCAATACAAACTAAAAACATTAGATGAACAATCTTCAATCAGATTCTACACAAGCATTTCACTCTTCGACGGTTTTACGACGCAGTAAAAAGCAAAAACCTGTGGCGGAGAAATACACCACAGAATCTGTTATTGTTGATTGTAAGCCGAGATTGTAGGGGCTGACCCCAAATCCCGAGGTTTTGTCATACTTCCTCAATAACCCAGCACTTCAATGATTCAAGCAAAAAAAGGGATGAGTGAACTGCCAAATTGCTCCACCCTTTCGAAGTTTTGATGCTCAAGAATTTTTGGTAGTGAGGGCAATTTTCGCATCGAAGTTGTTAGTTAGCGGTGAACGCCAATTTCGTTACTGGCTTTGGTGTAAGACTGTCTAACATTTTTAGTGTAGGTAATACTTTTCAGTTAGTCTAGAGAAATCAGGACATTACAGACGCAACGTCAGATATACCTATTTAAAAGTTCAAATTTAACCACCCGGTTTCTACCTACCTCACTGAGACGAAAGCATGAGTTTATTCATATAACTATGTTTAACTTGAAGTTTTACCTGTCCAATTCTGTTAAACAATGTAATAGGTGCCTACTTATCATTTTTTTTCTTTGGTTGGCGACAAGTATTTTTATTTTTGTAAAGAAACTAAGCAAAAGTCTCGATATCTGATCTGACACGAAAAGCCGCAATGTCTAGCAACTAATTATACGGGCGGATACATGAAATAAATAAATTATTCTCACTTGTTAGTCACACCACCATGGCACGGTAATAATATTAGATATCTTTACCGTGACCATGGCAAACGCTTACGTTCCACAGACTATAAACTGGGCTGGTCTGCTTTTGGCGACTTTGTACGTGTGTATTTTTAGTTTTTTATTTTTTGTTACTATTTTATATTGTGCGTTTTGTTTGTGCAGAATAAACAGTTTTCCTTTCTTTCTATAGATCCACAAAATAATTGCCGAGATCTTTTCTTGAACAAAAAAGATGACCGTTTCACAAATTTAAATGTAGAATATTCCTTCCAGTTTTGAATTTCTCGCAAAATATTGGCAAAAAATTCCATGTAATTTAAATAGCAATCACATTTTCAAAAGACGTTGGACTAAAATTCTCTACAAGAAAAGACAGACCGTATTTAATAACGTTAGTTAAAACAGTAATTTCGTAGGAGATAAATTGAGGAAACAGATGGATGAATGAGATTATTTAGGATTTGTAGACGTTTTAAAACCACCTGGTCGTAGGAAAAAAAGACTCAAAGATATTCGACTTGACGTGTCGTGGAGAAAAATAAACGACAAATTTGAATAGCAGATGTTTTTAAATTAGAACGTCGTCGTTGGCAGACATATTATCGATTAAATGTGGTTACGCATTTTATTAAGGTACACATACCTAAAACATTAATAATATCTTATCAGTTTGCAATTATCAAGTTGATAGTTTAACGGTCATAATATTATTCGGTACAATCATATTGGTTATCGTTCTTTTGTTTTAATCTTTTAGCATTGTTTTTTTGATAACTGTACCGGGATGACCCATGTGTCCAGCGTCACTATATTTATAATTATGTATTGTACTCACCATATTTTTATATTGTGTATCTGGTGACACGATATTCGCATATGAATTTAAAAAAAGAAGTTGCAACCTTTTGTTTGACATAAAACTGATATACACGCGAGTACTCCCGCGTGGATGTCGGAAATTATCTCATTAAAACCTGCTACCGGGACAGCCTATGTTACTCCTTATAACATCAGTTATCTGCTCGTGTAACTCCTGACATAATCGGTCCGGCCGTTTCGGAGATTAGCCGGAGCAAACAGACAAAAAAAAAATGTTTCTAAGTATCGTTACATACTCGTAGGTATACATATAATACATATAAAGCTCTTATTTTGACTGTACAAATAGACACTTCAATTTTGTTTATTTGTATAGGTTATGTCTGAAACCCTCCTTGAACAAGCATTGGTGATCAATGCTCCGGCTTTCTCTGGATGAGAAGAGGTCTTTGCTCAGCAGTCGGATGGCAATATTCTGGTATTATTATTACTTACCCACAATATCATAATACCTATCAAGTTAAGATATTATTAAGTACATAAAATAATAAAATATTTCCTTTACGTAATAATGACTGGCATTGCTGAGGTGTAAATTGTGAGGTAACACAACAAGGTCAATGTCGTTGGCCAGCCAATCAGATCGTTTCGTCTTGAATTATAGAAGCACGTGTTTACTAACAGGTTCTATAATTTAAATCACATTGGCTTATTAAATTTTTGACCGATTGATGAAGGAATCCATCAAAGGTAATTAAGTCTTTAAATTGTTTTTTTTTAAGTCGCTTTTACGCTGTTTGTTACTTATCCTTGGAGTTTCTTGCCGTCTCTTCTATATAGGAAGTAATAAATAGGAACCGTGCACCAAGCTCAGTAGCGTTCATTGCTTTACTACGGATGTAGGCGCTAGGCCGCCTGTTCTTGTCAAGGCAGACAAACGAGGGTTTCTTTTGGTATGATAATTTAGTTAGTTTCTTAACATTTTCGGGACACTCATTTAAATGTTATTGACAGACTTCTGGTGATTTTTCGAGGTAGGCACTGTTTATATTGTTTACTAGCTTTTGCCCGCAGCTTCGCCCGCGTGTATGTCGGAAATTAACGCAGGTATTTTTCTAAAATAAAAGAATTTTTCTAAAATAAAAGTAGCCTAAGTTACTCCTTGTAACATCAGCTATCTGCCAGTGAAAGTCCCGTCAAAATCGGTCCATCCATTTCAGAGATTAGCCGGAGCAAACAGACAGACAGACAAAAATTAAAAAAAATGTTGTTTTGGTATACATATTATGTACCGTGTATACATCCATATACACTTAGTGAAACGTGGTTATTTTAATATTAAAAACAGACACTCCAATTTTATTTATTTGTCAACTTACTGCTAGCTTCTGATGTTTCAAAGTGCCCATGTAGATTTACGTGAATTAAAAAAGAAATGATTTTGACTGTTAGCTTGTACCATCCCCTTGCTGGGCAAAAGCTTCTCCTCATGATTTCCAGTGCTTGCCGTCCAGTGCTAAATGTGGACTCTACTAGTAGTTTTTTTGGTCCAGGTCGTTCCACCATATTCTACGAGGGCTTATTAGTCGATGCTCGTGAATTAATCGCCTGAACCGGAAGAATCGGCACTTATAAATAATAAATAATTTTCTCGCCCGATTCGGACGAGTAAATTCGTGCGAATCGACTCGTTAAGGCTTTTTTAAAATAATACCTACGGAATTGACCGCGCTCTTTGTTACCTTAAAAATATTTGGAAAAGGCCAGTACCTATAACCCACAAAATGATTACAGTATTATTAGCTAGCCAGGCTGTAGTTGACTACAATAGAAAACCTTAAAAAATATATCTCAGGTAAATTATTTTGTGGGAAAACTGAAAGCTGTCACGCTGCACGCAAAGGATAAAGGCTTCTGTAAACATGGATTGTGTTGAAAAAATTCCATGAATTTTTCATAGAAATAGCTCTGATAGCGTCTGTCTGTGTGAGCCTTAAAATAAAGATTAAGACAGATTTTAATTTAGTCGTCGTTTATTAAAAGACTAGTGACCCGTCTATGCTTCGCATCGAAAAATCAAGGTTTTTGTGATATGACAAAACATCGTAATTTCATTATTACAATGCATTTACTATTAATGTTAATAGACATAAACCTTCCGAAAGAAACTCTCTAAAAGATGGTGAAAATCCCATCAAATAACTTTGCGCAATTTTAGATGAACAACGCGGATACATAGACTGAAACGAAAATTGACTTTATTATTGTATACAGTAAAGGTGTAGACTTGTGTAAAACCCAAACAAAATAAAACCAGTCACTAAAGAAGAAATTATAGCCCGCGCTTTGATCTCAAGAAATGTTTGTCCTACATTTTAAATGCTTTTAGAAGACGTCATTATTACGGGATGAAAATATTTTTATATTTTTGTAATTAACTTCTGCCTATGAATTCGTCTGCGTGGACTTCAGAACTAGATCCATAGAGCAATGAAAAATACGGGAGTTAGATATAAGCTATCTGTGTGCCAAATTTCATCTAAATCCGTTAAGTCGTTTTTGGTTATTGAGTAACACACATCTAACCCTGAAAACATTCATATTTATTTGTATGTATTTTTTAAATGTTGGTTGTACTTTAGGTACACTTGGCAGAGGTGTAACTTCGGGGAAACAAGGTGTGATGTTATGTTATAATATGAGTAAGACCAAACATAAAAAACCTTTCAGTGGTAAATACTCAAAGGGCAAATACAAATTTAAATTCAAAGAGCGTTGATAGTAAGATATTCCTTACTCAATATTCTTGTTTGAAGTTGGTTAAGTAATGTCAATAATTGTCTTCAATCATCATTATTTGGATTTTGTAAAGATCAGAGAGTATTGGGTATTAAAATGTATTATTTACTTATCTGTAGTGATTTCGTTTAATGTTTGGCAGACATATTTAAGAACAATGCAATATGCTTTCCATTGTTTGTGGGTTTTTCTAGTTGTTTTTAAGTTACGACTAGCTTTTGCCCGCGGCTTCGCCCGCGTGAATGTCGGGCATTAACGCAGCTATTTTTCTAAAATAAAATATTTTTTCTAAAATAAAGTAGCCTTAGTTACTCCTTATTACATCAGCTACCTGCCAACAAAAGTCCCGTCAAAATCGGTCCAGCCATTTCAGAGATTAGCCGGAACAAACAGACAGACAGACAAAAATTGTAAAAAATGTTGTTTTGGTATATGTACCGTGTATACATCCATATACACTTAGTAAAAAGCAGTTATTTTAATATTAAAAACAGACATTCCAATTTTATTTATTTGTATAGATGTATAGATTTCAACAGTTAGAAAATAAACCAAAGTGTCCTTGTAGCGGCATCTACACCGCCACATAAGAACTACGCACCACACTGACGTCACACATAGGGTTGCCAGATTTAAAAAATTGAAATCCGGAGTAAAATCAGGACATTTGATCAAAATTCCTGACTTTCTTGTAAATATAATATTAATGACGTTATGCATAGTGCATATGAATGAAAGAAGCAAATTTTCGATTTTTCTCACGCCCTCGCTGACCAAAATGAATAACTACATTAATAATGTTGATTGCTACCTTATTTTGAAATAAACATATTTGATTTCTTTTTTTAGGTTCACTCTTTACTAAAATGTAATAAATTCCGGACGGTTTAGGATTCCCTCCGCATTCCGGACAAAGACTTATAATATCCGACATGTCCGGAAAATTCCGGACGGATGGCAACCTAGTTACACAAAATCCTGCATCGCGCTAGCAGAGTTTACCGCGCAACTAGCTTAAACATATACAACGTCCCGACCTCACTTGTCGAGCAGTTGCCCACCAGACTCGACACTAGTGTTGCAAAGGACTCGAGTCCTCAAGTCGTAATTTTAAAGACTCGACTCAATTATGCAAGACTCAGTGTGCTCAAAAGGCTCGGAGTCTAGACTCAAGCCGAGCTCGAGTCATTGTCGAGTCTAAAAAAGGGACTCGAGTTCTAAAAAGGACTCGAATCTTAAAAACGACTCGAGTCTTAAAATGAACTCGAGTCTTGTAGCTCATAATTCGAAAAAACTCGACAGATTTTTTATTAGCATTAGTTACATCATAACCACTAATTTCAATTGATTGCCTTCTTTCGAGTCTTCGAATGATGAGGTACAAGTTTCATCTTCATGCTCCGAGTTTTTCTTTAAGACTCAGGTCCTTTTTAAGACTCGAGCCCTTTTTAAGACTCGAGTCCTTTTTAAGACTTGAGTCCTTTTTAAGACTCAAGTGCTTATCTGTAGCTCCGAGCCTTTTGAGCACACTGAGTCTTGCATAATTGAGTCGAGTCTTTAAAATTAGGACTCGAAGACTCGAGTCCTTTGCGACTCTACTCGAAACTCGTCTGTAGGGAGGATGCTCCCTTTTCTTCAAATGTTGCGTGAACTTTGCACCCTGTTCCTCTTACCTCCAAATCCTTATAAAAATTAATATTACTGCATAGCATGGAATTGCTTGTTGGGTACAAACAAAATTCTTACTTTGTTAAGACTTGTCGTCGCCTATTCCGCAATCTTTGAAGACTAGGTCTTCAACCAAATCGCCCTGCCCATGATGACATACGGTGTCGAAACGTGGACACTGACAGTTGGGCTGGTTGGTAGAGCGGGTTATGGTCCATTATGTTTTTTCTACACCGATGGCATCTTCCCATGGTAATATAATAACAGCTGATGTGAAATATTATCTAACGTCCGCAAGATTGAGGAAAATATGCTGTTTGCACAACATCCCATTTCCTGCATAAATTAAGATGAAATCTGCATAAGTAAGCCATCGCCATTCGTTTCGAAGTCACTCAGATCCTTTTAAAAAGATAAAACTTTAATAATTAGTAACATTCTTTCTCTTGGTCTTTTATCCACGATTATTCTCATAACTTCCGTATTCAGAATTATTAGCATCAGGAAGTCCTTATGTTCTCTTCAGTATTTGTGTCTCACTAGTGTCTTAACACAAAGGTCAGGTGCGTATTACTCACAACGGGCATATTAGTATAACCAGCATAGCTATCCACAACCATTCAATACGCTTGGGTACCGAATTGAACATCAGTCAATGTGATCGTAGAAGTCCTATAAAATCTGTTCTCCAAAAAAATCCAAAACCCAAAAATGTTGACGACCGCTGTTTTTCTGACAGCTGTTTGCTGTCAAAAGTAAGGCAAATCAAGTAATCGAAATGTATCATTTTCAAGAATTTTTGACAATCACACAATGATTTTGAATAGCTATGCAGATATTTAGCACTAGCTTCTGCCCGCGCCTTCGCCCGCGTCAAATTTTTGCTCCCCTGACCCTTCCCGTCGCATCGATTTACCTGCTAGTTTTCGTGCATTTTTCGTTGCTGCTCGCTCCTTTTGAGTTATAGTGAATCAACCTTAAAAGATAGACATATGCTCTCGCGGACTTTTTTTTAGAACTTTTTAAAAGGAACAATTCCGTCACACATGATTTTTGCGTTACTTTAACCGTTTACGCAGCGCACGCAACGGAAACTCTCAAAAGGAATAAATTTGCCCCGTTTTTGCAACAATTTTCATTACTGCTCCGCTCCTCTTAGTTGTAGCGTGATGTTATATAGCCTATAGCCTCCCTCGATAAATAGGCTACCCAACACAAAAAGAATTTTTCAATTCGGACCAGTAGTTCCTGAGATTAGCGCGTTCAATCAAACAAACAAACAAACTCTTCAGCTTTATAATATTAGTATAGATAAACAAAGTAAAAGTAGTATTACCGACCGTAGTTGGTGTCTTTGTGTAGTTTCAACCTAACCTCGTGGGGAGTGGACTTAAGTATACATATGTATATTTCTACTACGATAAGTTGGCGTTGGTGCGACTTTAAAAAAATGTTTTTGCTGAACACCAAAAATGTGTGTACAAACCTCATCTTGTTTGCTACATGTTGTGTTGCTTCAAGACTAGATAGCAGTATAGCAGGCTTGCTGTTCCATGTTTATAGGTGTAACAGTATATTACGTCATAAAAAAGAAAAAGCTATGTACTTACCCAATCTCATGTTTAGTTCTGATGAAAGCTGTACCATCCAGTTTAATATTCTCGAGGCGTCTAGTACATCAGTGCTTGGTATTTTCGCTCTTTTATGGTCCCTAAACGAAATGAAAATATATATCGCCCGAAACCAGCAATTTATCTGGCTTGAAAGTCTCTATTGTGGAATTCAGGGCGAATTTCACCAATGGAACTAAACGCGATCATAGCACGTTTGAATTGCGTTTAAGAGCTGTCAGTGTCAATTTTTCAACAACAACGATGACGAAATTATGAGGCAGGCAGGTAGGGTTGCCAGGTCTTAAAACCGAAAAGCCAGACAGACCAGTCAGTTTAGCCGGACATTTGGGTAAAAAGGTCTGACATCTTTAATTATTTAATCTTAAAACAAAATTTAATAAAACACTAATGAAATAACGTTAAAATAAATAAGTAACATTAAACGAATTAATATTTTTGATTGGCAGACACATGCTTTAAAAGCTAATTTTCCTTTAAAATTGAGTAGTAATAAGGCGGGGAGAGGATCAAATTTGAAAAGCCTAACAAAAAGCCGGGCAGGCCGGACACCGTCTAATTTGGCCGGACACACAACCAAAAGGCCTGACTGTGTCCGTCTTTATCCGGACGCCTGGCAACCCTACAGGCAGGTATGTCCAAAATGAATCGAAGACATATGACATCCACCAACCTGCACTAAGTCCGCACGGGAGATTATGGCTCACTCCCTCTCACAGAGAAAAGGCCTGTGTACCAGCAGTGGAGACATTAAACCCTGATTATGATGATGCTTATGCCAATGATGACACTGACAGTTCTTGAACGCGGTTTAATATTCAGTTCGCGTTCAGTTGCACTGGTGAAATTTGCCCTAAGAGAGTCCAAAAACAGTTACCTAAGCGTCCGGAAAAATAATTACCCACCTAGCTTGGGAATAAAAAAGTAAGTGTCCGTTACTACGTGATCCTGCATAAAGGGAAGTGAAATTTTACTACTGGGTCCGTTTTCCTTATGGAGGTAAGTTTGAGGGACGTTGGATATAAAAATATATATATGTCTGTGGCGATTCTCGTGTATTACTTTGCGTAAACAAAAACACCGACCACTCACGATGATATAGAACTGTTTCTCATACATTTCCGTATGCTGTTCAACATTGGATGAGAAATAACATTAATACTGTGATGTGCAACTCAAAATAAAAGACAACTTGGTAAACAGATCAATATTTGTCATTGGCCATTTGTAATTCAAGGAAACGCTTGTGGCTAAGTAATAACAGCCCCACTGGTGGAACGATCAGGTTAAGTAACGTTTGCCGCGGTTGGTCTGTGGATGGGTATCCATCTTTACACACCTAGACCCCACTGTGTCTCGTAAAGCACTTTAAGCTGTTGGTACCGGTTGTCATTCGTGGTTTTTTGACAGTCGTAACGGGTCATCAAAAGCCTGAAAGTCAGACAACCAGGGAATTACCCATTAGCTGGGAGCCGAGCCCAACAAAGTTGCGAAATGGCTAGGCAGATTGATGTGTAATTTAAGAAAATACATATTTAGGACCTTTCGCGTACCTACTCTACCTGACGGTTGCGATACTCTTGTTGAATGGTAGTTTACTAGAATAAAGTAAGAGAACATACCTTCCTTTATCACAGTTTTTGAACAAAGCTCCAAATAGTTCCTCGTGTGATATCTCTTCCAAATCCTAATATCCTAAAGTTTTACTGTCAGACTTTTCCGCTGTCAAGTCGCCTTCTACGTTCTTCATGCAAATTACTTAGTCCAGCATTTCCCAAACTATGGAAACACCAGCGGGTCGCGAGCGAATATTGGATGGGTCTTGCAAGATAGGGCAATATCAAGTCATACATCAATCAGTACGTATATATTATTTTAAAATAGCTTCGATCGCAAACATACGAAATTCTGGCTCTCAGTTGCTGACCACTGTCCTTGTCTGGTACCTTAAATTGAAGTAGCTGATTAAGCTATAATGACAAAAATTTGGACACAAATTCATAAATCTCATTGAAATAATATCCTTGTATTTTAATATAAATTGTATAAAATTCCCGATTGTAACTGAATGTTTTCTTAAGTCCCTTTCTTTCTCCATGGCAGACTAACCAGTGAGTCCCGAATTTTGACGTATTTGTTACGGGGGTCGCTGTCCAACTTTGGGAAACACTGACTTAGCCAATTAGCAAAGTTACGTTCTAACTTAATTAATACTTGCATCTCAATTTACTTTTCTGGGTCAAAAGCATCAAGAGATAGTGGCATCACATTTAAATTAGAACAAAACAATTAAACCCGTGCACCACAGACAATTTAGATTAAGATGAAGTTTGACACCGAACTAATGAATGAGGTCTTGACATATAGTTCTGATAACACTATGGCACTAATACATAGATAATTGAAATGACAACATAGATGGTAATTAGAACAAGACTATATAATTGATTAATTTTATTTATTTCTGGCATAATTTTTAGAAACAATTTGAATAAGTTTCGAAACAGAGGTTTTATTTGTTATCCTTCCTTTGAATGTTCTGGCACAGTGGATTTGTATATTTTATGCGTATGAACTCTGGAGCTTTTTATGAAGTCGTTTGCCGACCGCTGTTCTACTGTTAAATATTCAGCACCCGAAACAACAAAGCGAAACCTTACAAAAAGTATTTCAAAACACCTCTATCGAGATTCATGAAAAATTCGGGGAGAGAATAAATATTTAAAGAAGTTGATAACTGCAAAAATCGGTGTCAACATTTACAAATGGAGATTTGGAGATTTCCCTTCGACTAACGTTTGATGAATAAAACAATGTTTTATCACGGGAGAACAGCTGTAAGGAAAATTCAATACATTTTTTTTTGTATTCATAAAATCTAACTTCTTTTTCAGGCTATTTGTGATTCGGATTGATAAAAAAGCGATTGCGGCGAATTCTTTGTTAGATGAAACATTGATTGAAGGTGAAAAAATATATAGATTTTAATGGCAGCCGCGATTGTTCAGGTAAATTGGAATATTCTTGCTTATTTTTAGAAGAAAATATGACGTTTTACGTACAGCAAGAATATTTCTGATAACTCGTCCGAAAAAGGTTATTTTGTTAGAACTACGTGAATTCTCCTCTTTAGTCAAACTGGATGGCAGTCTTTGATATATTGACCTCTTTTTAGCCTGAGGGTCAGTCCTTCGTTTCTCGCATCGAAGTCTAATTGGAACTTTAATTCTGAAGCTTGTATTTTCGGGACGTCGCGCGTCGTTCCCAGTTTTTGTAAATTTGAGTTTAGAATTCCCGAACATTTAAATCGTGTAACGTTTTAGTTTCCGGTTGAATTCTCGCAGTTGGTTAAACGAATCCGCAGCGGCCACGAGCTACACACATTCTTTTTTTAAAACAAATTCAACGCGTACTTTTTCTTTAAAATATTTGTGTGTAGTACATCGATTGTGTAATACTACTATTTTTAAATGTCCCATTTGAAGTCTGGCTGTGTTCCAAACTGACCAAAAATTTGTGTTTTGTGGACATAACTGTCCAGAGTTCTGGACAAGCCGTCACAAGTGTTGATAACTGACTGAGTTTGTTTAGGTGTTAATCCCAAAGGGCTAACTCTATTATGAAGTTAGTATTGTTTCGTTACTTCTGTTTAATCAACGAGTTCATTTGTTTTGAGAGCTTTCGTGTTTCGTGGTCTGATGATAATAAAGATGACATTGTTGTTTGAAATTTCTAATGAGTTGTAGCCTGTTATAAAACGAACTCTAATTATCCTGTTGAAGATGTGACCTATTTCACTAGCTTTTATTTAGTCTCACCTGTCCCAGTGTCCAGCGTCGGACTGTAATCAAATCTTGAAAGTTAAATTTGACCCACTTCCCGGTTTTCAATTGAGCTGAAATTTTGCATGCATATGTATTAATCAAATCATATTACAATATTTGACATGGAGCTGATCTGATGATAGAACCGGAAGGTAGCCATAGGAACTCCGTGGTAAAACGACCCAACCTCATCGATTTTGGGCTCGTTTGGTTCGTCTTGACGTGGACTCTGCGTCCTAGATGATAAGATAAGGGTCTGATGATTGAGCCAAAAGTATCATAAGTTTTACGTGTCAATAACCCTCCGTTTTTATCATACTGCCATGTAAAACAGAAATCGCCATCTATTATCGAGTAACGTAACTAAGATCTACGTAAACACTAGCAGTCTTATTCATAAACGACTCTTAAATTTTAATCAATTGCTAAGCAACTGATTAGTGAAATTCTTATTCATAAACGCTATTTAGCGCTAAGTAGTCGCTAACCATTTGATTAAAAGCTGTCAAAATTAAACACCACTGGTAGCTTGTTAAGAGGATGCTAAGAGGCAAGATGGCGGATTTTATTTGAATCAGCTGATCGGTTCAATAGGATTATTGTGTGCTTCAAGGTTATTTTGTCCCTAATAACTAATTGTGCCTTAGTAAATATTGATTTCAACAATATTTACGGGATTTTGGAATAGTACAGGAGAATTAAATCATTTTGAAACGCTACGCGCCGACGCGGACGGGAAATAGATGGAGGAAGACCTACAAGGCTTGTTTACATCTGCGATGAGAATAATTCCGTATTAGGTACATATTCTTCATGCGAAGTAAACTTGATAAAGGATTTTTAGGGAAAGCTCAAACAGGAGGAGGCTCAGTAGGTTTTAGGCCCCTCACATTCTTTAACGCTAGGTCCAAGGCACAGAACTGAAGTAAAGCCATGTTGTGGCAGTCTTGCTCAAATAACAAGAGACATTTCATAAGCAACAATTCTTTCTATCTAATCTAACTAGCCTCTATTGCCCCCACAGCAAGGCAAAGGCCTCCCTCTCCCTTTTCCACACATTTCCGTCTTTTGCTAGTGTTGGCCAGCGTATGAGATGGACAAGATCCATCAATGAGAATGTCATGCGCTCATACTATGGGGCTACAGAGAGGGGAAACAATCTGACCGTGTACCGTGTTCCAATGCTCTCTCTTTTCAGGCGCTTGAGCCAACTGTCAATGTTTCAACCCAATGACTATCGGATCAGGTGCGGGTCATCCAGCGTAATCATATGTTGGATGACACTGTACTTGATCGCCTATGAAATGAAATGCGAGTACCCATGTTAGTTAGCCGAGCAACAATTACATTTATTTTAATAAAGCTACATTTTTGTTATAAATTCGTATTTTTGATTTCCAATTTTTCTTCCTCCGTAACATATGTATGGGTGCTATTCTTATCTCTTGCCACTCTCATTCCTCATCTTATTCACGTAGCATGGTCTGCGCCCTCGCCGTCTTTCCGAGGTTATATAGCATTGGTGCTTCATCAAACTTTCAACTGTAAACAAGATTATTTAATTTTATTAAAATAAACTGAAACCCCAGTGATCAAGCAAAAGGAAGTAATATAGAATAGAGACAAGTACCTTTATGTTTTTGAAAGAGTATATTCATGTAAACAAGCTTATGGGACATGCAAACACATAGCTATTATCGGCTACGGCTTTTTAATATTAATTTGGTCAGTCACCACAGATACAAATATCGTGGTTATGACAACTTTATACTTTTAATTCGGTTTTTTAGTCAAGTATATTGATTATAATCTGTGGTGCACGCATAATTTCCCCTCTATTTCGTGTCGTAACTCGTAACTAATCATCTGCTAACTAGCGCTTATGAATAAAGAAAAGTTAATCATTACTTAAGAGCTAACCATCAGTGATTAGCGAGATTTTTATGAATAAGGCTGTAGATCTGTAAGACATAAAACGCCAGGCTTCTGCCATTTTTTTTTTGAGGTCGTGGGTTCGATTGAACCCAGGTCAAATCTTTGTGTGATGAGCGCAATTATTTGTTCTGTATCTGGGTTCAATATATCTATAATATGTATGTATTTAGAAATATATAAATATATTTATCAGTTGTCTGGTTACCAACGTACAGGCTCTGCCTAGTTTGGGATCAGATAACGGTGTGTTGGTTGTCCTAAGATATTAATTTTATTTTATTTGTTATCGAGTGGCGGAACTGCACGAATGTTATCGGGATCTGTTCTGGAAGTAAAGGCAGGCCGCCGCCATCTATGATCAGCTGGCAGACTTACACGAATGTTCGCGAATATTCTGGATGATTAAGCTCATCATATTATGTCATATATCATAATTTTTATATTAATAATATTGTTTTTTTATTTTTTATTGTGGGATTATTTTGTCACGTCCGTAAGTGTGTCCGTGACATCACAGTGGGCCCTATCTGAATACCAGCGCTGCGGTAATTGTTTTTTTTTAACAAATATCGCAGCATCATGCTGAGATAGGAGCCTTTTTGGCCTCGCACAGGTCTAATTTTTTCAATTTTATATCTTTTACCTTTTTGTTATCCTAAAAGTTTCTGTTTTTTTTTTTTACCTTTTTGTTTTCCTAAACGTTTCTATGATTATTTTGTCACGTCGCGTCCGTAAGTGTGTCCGTGACATCACTGTGGGCCCTATCTGAATACCAGCGCTGCGGTAGTTGTTTTTTTTTTTTTTAACAAATATCGCAGCATTATGCTGAGATAGGAGCCTTTTTGGCCTCGCACAGGTCTTATTCTTTTAATTTTATATCTTTTACCTGTTTGTTATCCTAAAAGTTTCTATGTTTTTTTTTAATTGTTTTTATGTCCTGTGCGTGTCTCAAATAATATATTTTTCTTTCTTTCTTTCTTTCTTTATATCGGATTCTGAGAGTACAGCCGCACAGATCAATCAATCAGGTTAAGCTACGCTTGCTCTGGTTGGTGCCGTGGATGGGTGACCATTTCTACGTACCAAGATCCCTCCGTGCCTCGGAAAGCATGTTAAGCCTTTCTTCCCGGCTGTCATTTGTGGATCTTTTACAGTCGTTACGGTCGTTAGAAGCCCGAAAGTGTGACAACCAGTCTTACCAAGGGGTATCGTACTAGCCAGTAACTGGGTTATGATGGCTGATGGGGATGGGTCAGATAGGCAGGCGCTCCATGTAGAATACTGGTATTCAGCTGCATTTAGTTAGACTGGAAGCCAACCCCAAAACACTTGGGAAAAGGCTAGGCATCTGCCTAGCCTACTGAACTTTCCTCACAGTCTAACATTATCATCTGATAATGTTAGACTGTGAGGAAAGTTCAGTTACGAATACGAGACTGTGAACTTCAAGTGAGAACAAATGATTCTGATTAAAGGCTCGTACAGACAGGCGCGACATGTCGCGCGAATTGTTGCGGAGGCGATCGTGCGATATATCGCGACGCAACACCTTTCACACTGGCGCGAATACTCGTGCGCGAATCGCGCGCGACAGCTTTTAGTACATTTTGTATGGCGTCGCCGTGTCGCAGCGAATTCGCCGCGACACCATACAAAATGTACCAATAAGCTGTCGCGCTACTCGACGCGGCGCGACCGTGTTGCGGCGCGACAGGTTGCCCCTGTGTGAACGGTCGCGCGCGTTTTCATAGAAATTGTTCTACGGATATAAATCGCCGAATCGCGCGCGACCGTCGCGTCACGCTAGTGTGAACGAACCTTTAAGGTTTTGACTGCTGTATTTGTGACAATTTGAATTACTTAATTGTTAGGTAGTGTTTTTGGTGTCACTCGACATAAATTATTTATCCCGGGCGGCCCCAGGTTGTAACAATACTATAATTCTGACTATGTCAAAATATTTGTTGTAAACCTGGCAACACAAAATTAAAGCAAACAAAGTGCCAATTAAAGTCTCGAAAACAAGTCTCAGTATGAATGTGCCCTTAGGGAGAAAAAGGAGCAAGTTGCTTCCAGTTTTCCTTATTATGAGCAAACACACAAAAATAAATGCGTCGCGAGATTGTCCGAAAGAGATACCGTGACCCTGGCACATGGGCAATTGAAGGAACACGGGTGGGTTTTAGTCAGTAAAAGTCTGACACGCCCTCCCGCTCCACCCAGAGCGGGAGAAGTCATGATGATTTCCCATCCAAAAAAAAACCTGCCAACACAAAATTAAAGCAAACAAAGTGCCAATGAAAGTCTCAAAAATCCTCGAAAACAAGTCTCAGTATGAACGTACCCTTAGGGAGAAAAAGAAGTAAGTTCCTTCCAATTTTCCTTATTATGAGCGAACACACAAAAAATAAATCATAAATAAAAATACTCCTAGTTGGTCATATAAGCAGAAATTGACGCTATCCAGATAGCGGTCCATGCAAATAAAAACATGTTTATTTGTGGGTAGTTCGTAAAGATGACTTACAAGGTCTTACGGGAATTCGTATAGTGTCACGGACTTATTTATGGCAACTTGTGACGTCAATTCATTCATTACAATATACCAATACATACCTACTTTAATGGTAGTATTAAAAGCAATGTTTTTTCCTTGTAGAGTTACGTAGTTGTGGTTTAAAAAGGTCAATGTCATTCAAGTATGGAATTAGCGTTTTTGCTCATGATTCGTATGTGATTCACGTAAAAACGGCTTTCGTCATTATGATATTTTTGCGGATAGGTAGGTACAAGTTATTTCTGTATTTAATGGAAATAAGGAATCAATTTATAGTTTAAAAAACACTAGAAAAATACGCTTTTATAAATGCACGTAAAAACCAAAAACTTAATCGTGGTCAAAGTTCATTACAAGACCTTTCTAACAAATCCAAACAGTGCTATGATACGATATTACATCATGGAGTGCCAGTGCCTATCTTCCGGCTTCATCAGACCTTGAAACCTACTCGTGGTCAAAGTTCATTACAAGACTTTTCTAACAAGTCTAAACACAGCTATGATACGATGTTCCATCATGAAGTTCCAGTTCATTTCTTCCGGCTCCATCATTAGATCAGTTCGACAGTACCATATTATTGTATTGTCATCAGAACTACATACAGCTGCCAATTTTCATGACGCTACGATCTTTGGAAGATGGTTAAATTAGTTACCTTAGATTCCATTACATAGTTACATACAGGTCGACCTAATAAAAGCGTGTTAAAAAAGACGGTTCCGTGTGATGCCGGACGTAAATAATAGCACCAGCCCATTTCTTCCCATGTGTGTCGTAAGAGGCGACTGAGGGACTTACTAGAGAATGGGCAGCAGCGTTCTCTATGCATTTTACCTCTATACTGCGTTCGCGACTCCACCTACCAAGCGTGGCGATTAGTGCAAACCCCCTCCCAAATTGGGGAGGCCTATGTTCAGTGGAAGTGTTTTAGCTAAAATGGTGAAGGGAAAAGGAGAGGCGTGTAATTTAACCATCATAAACCAGAAGATTCTTACCTATCCGAAAGCTTACTAGCAGTTCATACTCAGTACCAAAGCAGTATACAGATCATCTAGGTCGAATGCAGTTGCGGCATTTACAGAATCCGAATCAAGATGCTTGTTACATCTCCCAGATGAGAATTCAAACACATCGATATGCCAAGACTACCCGCAAGGATGTCGAAAACAAAAAAATACCACGGGAACCCCCAACCTTTTAACCTCAGCTATCTATCTGCGAGTGAAAGTCCTGTCAAAATCGGTCCAGCCGTTTTAGAGATCAGCCGGAACAAAAAGACAGACAAAAAAAAAAGATTTTTTGATTCAAGGACCATAATTATATACTTTCATATACGTATTTCGTGATAAGCTGTTACAAACAGGCACTTAAATATTTATTTGGATAATTGTGGCTTCATTTCGTGTCCTAATTAACAACTTAGTAGATTGAGTGTGACCCAACTCCAATGCAATTGTTTGAATTTCCCACCAAAAGTTATTTAAAGCCCATTCACACGACCGACGTCCGTTGCACAAAATTTTCTGAACCGTTAAATTTGGGCCAATCGGGCAATTTTGGTAGCGCGACGTTGTTTTACTGGATCCGATACCGCCGACTCGTGTGAGAACGTTCGTACAAATATGTACATACGCCATCAGCCATCACCGCAGAAAAAACGTTTCGTGAAATTAACGTACCACCAAAGTCCTAGTCCACCAAAAGGGAACAAACAGGCTCGTCATAAATAGTTTACGTTTAGTCATCATCTGCCTAGCCTTTTCCAAACTATGTTTTTTTTTTTCCCGCTCTGGGCGGAGCGGGAAAACTCACCCGTGTTCCATCAGTTGCCCATGTGCCAGGGTCACGGTATCTCTTTCGAACAATCATGCGACCCCGGCAGGCATCGGTCCTAGTAGACCCCTACACTGCTGCTGACATCTCTTTGAGGCGCGCGTGGAACACTGCGCGCCATCGACCCGAGCTTGGTCCTTACCGGGCGGCGAGCTACCCATTGCTCGCCACCCGCAAGCTCGCGCCTACGGTGGCCGGGAGTCAGCAATCGATTCCCGACGCCCGGGGCGTCTCCTCCTGCGGCGGCTAGGGGCGTGAGGGCGCAGAGACTGCCACTCCCTCACGCGCCCCGCCTCCTCCTTCGCGAGCATTACTGCTTCGCATAAGGAGGTGACGGCTTCCCATTCCCTCTCGCTCCGTACCATGGCTCGCACCAGGGCCGGACGCGAGAGGTCGCCGCCGCCGATCGCCTCCACGAGGACACGGCGGTGCTCCGCCCAGGCAGGGCACACCTCCACCGTGTCCTCCAGACGATCCTCGCAATGGAAACACCCGGACGTATCCTCCCGCTTTATCCTGAACAGGAACCCACCGAAGCACCCATGCCCGGTGAGAACCTGCGTCAGGCGGAAGGTGAGGACGCCGTGGCGCCTCTCTATCCACTCCTCAAAGAGGGGACTTACCGCCGCAATTGTGGCGTGCCCAGCACTGGGTTGCGACAATCGTACCCGCCATGTCGCCATGAGATCACACCGGAGCTCTGTCCGCCGTGCCGCGATTTGTCGCGGCAGCGGAGTTTCGCCTCCTCGCGCCACTCCCACATGTGCGCGAGGACCTTTGCCTCCAGATCCCATGGCGGCACTCCGGCAAGGAGGCTCGCCGCCTCGCACGAGATCGTGCGTTATCCTCGGATTAATCGGATGGCCATGACCCTCTGGGCCGCACTCAACCGGCGCGCTGGGCGCAGCCTCAATGAGGGCGCCCACACCGGTGCCCCGTAGAGGGCCATGGACCGCACGATCCCCGTGTAGAGCCTCCGGCAGGAGGCGTTTGGACCCCCCAGATTGGGCAGGAGCCGCTTTAATGCAGCCCCAGCCCGCTCCAGTCTGGGAGCCAAACGTCGGAAATGCTCAACGAAGTTCCACCGACTGTCAAGGACAAGTCCCAGGTACTTCATCGTCGACTCGACGCCGATGTAGCAGACCCCTTCAGCACTGCTGACATCTCTTTGAGGCGCGCGTGGAATACTACGCGCCGTCGACCCGACCTTGGTCCTTACCGGGCGGCGAGCTACCCATTGCTCGCCACCCGCAAGCTCGCGCCTACGGTGGCCGGGAGTCCGCTATGTTCCAAACTATGTTGGGGTCAGCTTCCAGTCTAACCGGATGCAGCTGAGTACCAGTATTTTACATGGAACGACTGCCTATCTGACTCCACAACCCAGTTACTGGGTAATACGATACCCCTTGATAAGACTGGTTGTCAGACTTTTGGGCTTCTGACGACCCGTAACGACTGTCTAAGATCTACGAAAGACAAGCGGGACCAACGGCTTAACGTGCTTTCCGAGGCAAGGAAGGGTCTTGGTATGCAAAGATGTTCACCCATCCACGGACCAACCGCGGCACGCGTAACTTAACCTGAACGATCGACCCGTGCGGCTGTTTTAACTTAGCCACAAGCCCTTCTCCTTACTTTAAGTTTAGTAAGAAACCTAAATCATTCGAAAACATCTATCGGTTTTGATGACTGGACGTGGGCCATGGCGATCATCTGTGGTTATTCCAACCAGCCTACCTCCCTCCAGAAGTCGATTAGGTCTCCTTGTCAGTTTAGAACCGAAACTACACATTATAATATAGACATTCTAAACAAACTACGCAAGTAGTGTTAACGAAGTAACCTAAATGTTTCGCACTATTAACTCCAGACTTCTCTTTGAGTCAAGGGCGTATGTATTCAAGTGTTGGCACAATATACTGAAACATTCACTACATTTTCGATACCGTTTATTAGCTCTTCGTGTGTGTATCATTATCGGCAAAGAATTGTCGCGCTCACACTATACCGTTTGGAAACGTCTTTTGTTATGGACCTGTTAAGAAATTTTGCATTTAATGTCATACAAATTGTTCTTTTTTTCAAATTATGATTGAGTAGTTGATCTATTCTGGCACTGAGAAGAGAAGAGATGAGAAGAAAAGATCGTCATATTTTCCATAGCCAACTTGACCCAAGTAAACCCTCAGGTTACACCATCAGATAGTTACCCATTCTGAATTATGAACAAATAAACGATCATTCTTGTTCAAAGGAATACTAGTTCCTATTCGAAATGTACCAACGACCCTGAATTCAGAGAGGCAGACACTGCCAATGTATCATTAAGGTCGGGAAACGGGCGCGAACTCATAAATAATTCTTGTCTCAGTTGTGTGTAAGAATTGACTGAGAGAAATAGTTCAGGAATATACTTAGCCGGACTGTTTTGTTGGACAATCGATGTTATCTAGTTTTGTGGCTTGACTACGCGATCTTTACTTGCCTAATTTTGTATTTAGATTCCAACGTTAGGCACTCTATTAACTTTTATGACCTATAGTAAAATTAATATCAAATACCGAGGATTTTCATAGGGTTGAACAACTTTTGATCAAGATAGACCTATTAATAGGTCTCAGGACGAAAGTCTGTGACCAGTGCGTGTTGCCAGTGATGACCTATAGCACTGAAACGTCGTCACTCACACTGGGCCTCATAAGGAAGCTGAAAGTCACTCAAAGGACAATGGAGAGGACTATACTTAAGAGTTTCCCTACGCGATCGAATCAGGAATGAAGAGATACGTAGGAGAACCAAGGTAACCGACAAAGCCTGAAAAATTGTCAATCTTAAGTGGCAGTGGGCAGAAAGATTCTGGAGTGGCGACCGCGTACTGGAAGACGTAGCGTTGGAAGGCTTCCCACATGGTGGATCGAAGACCTGGCGAAGACTGCAGGAATCTGCCGGGGTCGCGTGATTGTTCGAAAGATATACGATACCGTGACCCTGGCACATGGGCAACTGAAGGAACACGGGTGGGTTTTAGTCAGTAAAAGCCTGACACGCCCTCCCGCTCCGCCCAGAGCGGGAGAAGTCATTTGATGATTTCCCATCCAAAAAAAAAAGACTGCTGGAATCCGCTGAATGCGAGAAGGGTAGAGCTTGGGGTGGCTTATGTCCAGCAGTGTACGTCTTTTGGCAATGATGACATCTTTTAGATCATCATCTGCTAATAAATACTTGAAAACTTTTTAACAAAAAATTAAACCGCCGAAAAAACTGAAAAGCAAAAAATAATAAACCTTAAAATTATGAGTCGGCTTTGAGTGATCTTTGTTCATTGATTTTTCAGCGCCGACTCAAAATGTTAAGGTTTATTATTTTTTGCTTTTCAGTGTTTTCGGCGGTTTAATTTTTTGTTAAAAAGTTTTTATTTTATAATTTTTTGTAGCTTTAATGTACTTATAATACTTGGCAAGGTATACGCTATCCAATAAAAAAATAATTATCAAAATCGGACTACTCTGTATAAAGTTATGCGTGGTTATACATTACAATCAGTGAGTGAACAATCAATCATCCCCTGTTTTCCGACCCTTAGGGTTCGATTTTGTTTTCCAAATGTATATGGGACCACCTTGGGAGTATACCCTTTCCGACAGAAGAAGAATTATCACAATCGGACCACTATATAAAAAGTTTTGCGTGGTCATACATAAAAAAAAAAAAAAAAAAATACGCGTTGAATTGATAACCTCCTCCGTTTTTTTTCGTCGGTTGAAAATAGTGTGTGATGAAACATCTGAGGGGATTAATTGAAACCCGTAGCTTCAGTTAACTGTCCAAAAAGTTAGTTCGCAAATGAATTTATTTGAATCAACACTAAAATGTTAGACGTTCCGTGTCATTAATTTTATGCGAGCGTTGCATATTCAACCCCAAAATGGAGTTCAAAAGTGTCACTTAACACTGCCAAAATCCACTCGGAAATTGTTCACATCATTTTACTAAATGTAAATCGTAAATTCTCGTCAGGCTTAAATAATAAACGCGGCACCATGAGGGTTGAGTTCCAAATGTGCAATTGTACTGCGAACGTCTTTTGATGAATAAATTCTGTTAATGGTTAGATGTGAACATGGGCAGCGGAGTGAGGGTTGACTCGTGAATGTGATGTTGGGATTTTAATGTAGTGTTTGCAAGGAATGTTACCTTGTCTCATTAATTAAATAATAATCCTTTAAAAAATGTATTTATTGAAATAACACTTCAACGACTTTTAAGGCCCCGCATTCAGACGCGACACATCTTAACTGTCAATTTCTGTGACGAACTTCATGGAAATGAAATGATCTACCAGAGTAGCGTCACTAGCAGATAATGATTAAAAGACGTGTAAGTAAGTTACGTTAGTTGGGTTAGTTTCAAGTCTCAAAATAAATGCTTCTTCAGACAGTTGCGACACGACAGCGCGACGCGACATTCACATGAAGTTTTTGGAGAAATTGTTCTACGAGAGCCGCGTCGCGCCTTTTTGCGGAAAGCCAAAATGAGTACAGTTCACAAATACGATGGGAAGTACAGAAATATTTAAATTCAACGGTGTCAGGTACAATTATTACAATGTTAATGTTATTCGACTCAACTGTAGACACTTATGTAAATATGTACAGCAGGTTTATGACTGAGCCTGCTGACAACGTTGACACATTCTGTCTTAATTATAATCTAAAGTCAAATAGTACAAATCCAGTAAATATCGTATCGTTTCGTGTGGTGTCGGGCGTAAAGAATAACACCGCCATTTCTTTCCGTGCGTGTCGTAAAAGGCGACTAAGGGACTTACTAGAGAATGGGCAGCAGCGTTCTTTTTGTATTGTATTTTACCAGCATACTGCGATCGCCAACCCGCCTGCCAAATGGGGCGATTATGGCAAATCCCTCTAAATTGAGAGAGGATTATGTCCAGCAGTGGATGTCCTACGGCTGAAATGATGGTGATTAATAAATATCGTTTAGTAAATGCTGAAAAACATCAACTTGTGGTAAATGTTCTGGAAATATTAAGAAATCAATCATGTCTACAGGAATTGATTGTTAATCAGCTCCTTCATGAGATTACGTTCCTCCGACCCACCCTGACGCATCGCATCGCCTGCCCGCACTATTAAAGTTATAGCACTTTATACCGGCACCGCAACTGCACAGCTACAGCACGGCGTCTCCTCGAATTTAGGCTACAGCTAGCTGCCAGCGCGCTAACTACGCGTCGGCCGCGAGGTGCAATCTCGCAGTCCGCGCGCTGGCCGCGAGTAGCAAGCTCGCAGGCCGCGCGCTGGCTGCGAGATGCAATCTTGCTGTCACCGCGAACACAATTTTTATATGGCATCTTCGTACATCCTCTATTAGTTTTTCTTTATTCATGTTAGAGCCGTAGCAAAGCGTATCCGCTGTCTTAAATCTGATTCGAGACTAGAGGGAGGATGCAGCGAGGCGCTTGAGGCGAGACGGTGGTGCGCGGGCTACGCACGGCCCAATGACGATGTTTCGCTGGCGACTCGGGAGTCGGCGCGTAATAAGCATGCGGTCGGCGCGCTGTAAACACATGGACTGCTGGCATGCAGCACGCGGGCTGCGAGTTGAGTTGTATGGTAGCGGCAAGCGCGCTGACTGTCCGGCGTTGGCTTTTTCATATTGACATTATGAAATATATTATACTACACACGATTTAATGCTCAAAATTGAATGACAAGTTAATTTCTGTTTTGGAGCCGTGCCGTTGCAGTGCCGGTATAATGTGCCATGACCATTACTTTGTTTTCTCTCAGCTTTCTTTTTGACTCTTTTTCTTTTTACTCGGCTCCTAGTGTGGTGTAAAATAGCCTATAGCGTTCCCTATGACATGCAAAATATATTTTTCAAATCCAGTAGTATTTCCAGAGATTAGTGCGTTCAAACGAACTCTTCAGCTTTATTATTAGGCATCATCATCTGCCTAGCCTTCTCCCAACTATTTTGGGGTCGGCTTTCAGTCTAACCGGAAGCAGCTGTGTACCAGTGTCAGCTTTATTATTAGTATACATAATAAAGTTTTGTATCGGTAAAATCGATATACTTCACCGCCAATTACCTACCCGCTAATTTTACAATCTACAATCGTAACCCAATAATTATAGACGTAACCCAACTGTTGGGTAAGTGTATTTCCGCGTTATCCATTCCAGAACCTACTTTTGTACTGGAATTCTGGATAATTGTTATCCCGATAATTGCTAATAACGGCAATCAAAATACATTACAATGAAAAAACTGTTTTCTTAAACAAAATTACTTCATCAGACTTGATATAAATCTACATGTGCGCTTATGAAACGTCAGAAACTAGATGTAGGTACTTTTACTTTTAATTGCTCGATTCCCATCGAGAAGTCCCAGCAAGAAACTCCTCGGTTATTTTATAGAGGAGTTTCTTGCTGGCTCCTAAAAATTCTAAACTTTTCCAAAAATTCTTTAGGTGATGTAAAGAGTCTCTTTACGAGGGTGGCGGTACGAAGGCTTAATGCCAAGAATACCGCCCCAGGACCCGACGGCTTGCCTGGCAAAGCATGGGTCCTGGCCTCAGAGGCTCTTGGGCCTCGACTCAGGGGGCTCCTTAGCGCATGCTTGGAGAGGGGCCAGTTCCCACTTCGTTGGAAGACGGGGAAACTGGTCCTCATTAAGAAGCCTGGCCGCCCAGCGGACTCTCCGTCCGCTTACCGGCCCATCGTGCTGCTCGACGAGGTGGGCAAGCTCTTTGAAAGAGTGATTGCAGACCGCCTCGTCGGGTGGCTGGTGCGAGTGGGGCCGGACTTGTCGGACGGCCAGTACGGCTTCCGCAAGGGGCGCTCAACGGTGGACGCCATCATGCGCGTGCGAGCCCTCACGACGGGGGATGCAGTGGCCCGGGGTGGGGTCGTCTTGGCGGTGTCTCTTGACATCGCCAATGCCTTCAACACCCTACCCTGGAGTTGCATTAGGGAGGCACTCCGGTATCACCGGATGCCAACCTACCTCTGTCGCGTGGTCGAGGCCTATCTGACGGATAGGGCCGTTATCTACCCCGGTCACCAGGGAGAGTGGAACCGGCGAGAGATGTCGTGCGGTGTCCCACAGGGATCGGTCCTGGGGCCGCATCTGTGGGACATCGGTTACGACTGGGTGCTGCGCGCCGACCTCCCTAGCGGCGCCGGCGTGGTTTGCTTCGCTGACGACACGCTGGTCCTTGCACAGGGGAGGTCGTACGAGGCGGCGGCCGAATTAATGACACGCGGGGTTGCGACAATCGTCGATAGGATCCGGCAATTGGGACTCGAGGTGGCATTGCACAAGTCCGAGGCCATGGGTTTTCATGGTCCTCGGAACGCGCCACCTGCGGGTTCCCAACTTACGGTAGGAGGGGTTCACATCGGCGTCGAGACGACGATGAAGTACCTGGGACTTGTCCGCGACAGCCGGTGGAACTTCGTTGAGCATTTCCGACGTTTGGCTCCCAGACTGGAGCGGGCTGGGGCTGCATTAAAGCGGCTCCTGCCCAATCTGGGGGGTCCAAACGCCTCCTGCCGGATGCTCTACACGGGGATCGTGCGGTCCATGGCCCTCTACGGGGCACCAGTGTGGGCGCCCTCATTGAGGCTGCGCCCAGCGCGCCGGTTGTTTGCGGCCCAGAGGGTCATGGCCATCCGGTTAATCCGAGGATACCGCACGGTCTCGTGCGAGGCGGCGAGCCTCCTTGCCGGAGTGCCGCCATGGGATCTGGAGGCAAAGGTCCTCGCGCACATGTGGGAGTGGCGCGAGGAGGCGAAACGCCGGGGCGAAACTCCGCTGCCGCGACAAATCGCGGCACGGCGGACAGAGCTCCGGTGTGATCTCATGGTGACATGGCGGGTACGATTGTCGCAACCCAGTGCTGGGCACGCCACTATTGCGGCGGTAAGTCCCCTCTTTGAGGAGTGGATAGAGAGGCGTCACGGCGTCCTCACCTTCCGCCTGACGCAGGTTCTCACCGGGCATGGGTGCTTCGGTGGGTTCCTGTTCAGGATAAAGCGGGAGGATACGTCCGGGTGTTTCCATTGCGAGGATCGTCTGGAGGACACGGTGGAGCATACGGTGGAGGTGTGCCCTGCCTGGGCAGAGCACCGCCGTGTCCTCGTGGAGGCGATCGGCGGCGGCGACCTCTCGCGTCCGACCCTGGTGCGAGCCATGGTACGGAGCGAGAGGGAATGGGAAGCCGTCACCTCCTTCTGCGAAGCAGTAATGCTCGCGAAGGAGGAGGCGGGGCGCGTGAGGGAGTGGCAGTCTCTGCGCCCTCACGTCCCTAGCCGCCGCAGGAGGAGACGCCTCGGGCGTCGGGAGTCAATAGCGGACTCCCGGCCACCGTAGGCGCGAGCTTGCGGGTGGCGAGCAATGGGTAGCTCGCCGCCCGGTAAGGACCAGGCTCGGGTCGACGGCGCGCAGTGTTCCACGCGCGCCTCAAAGAGATGTCAGCAGCAGTGTAGGGGTCTACTAGGACCGATGCCTGCCGGGGTCGCGTGATTGTTCGAAAGAGATACCGTGACCCTGGCACATGGGCAACTGATGGAACACGGGTGGGTTTTAGTCAGTAAAAGTCTGACACACCCTCCCGCTCCGCCCAGAGCGGGAGAAGTCATTTGATGATTTCCCATCCTGAAAAAAAAAAAAAAAAAAAGAGTCTCTTGACATCATCTACAGAATTTTTTGAAAAGGTTAGGTGATTTTGGGTGATGCTATTCTTTACGTCCGGTGACATAAGATACTTTTTATTCCCACGTTCCAACGGAATCATGACTGATGCGGGTTAAACCGCAGGCCGCAGCTAATTAGCGTATGTAATTATAATAAAACTAGCTTCTACCCGCGACTTCGTCCGCGCCAAATTTTTGCTCCCGTGACCCTTCCCGTCGCATCGAATTGCCTGCCAGCTTTCGTCTATTTTTTGTTGCTGCTCCGCTCTTTTTGATCTTAGCCTGATGTTATATGGCCTATAGCCTTCCTCAATAAATAGGCTACCCAACAAAAACATATTTTTTTTCAATAGTACCAGTAGTTTCTGAAATTACCGTGTTTAGTATAAATAACTCTAAACATTACATTGCAGTTGTTCTTAATTTATTACGGAAAAATATCAATGTAACTTAACACATAAATGTTTGTTACGAGCTACCTTCCTATTATTAGCATGCCTAGAGGCTAAAATACAACCATAATTATAAGTTACTACACATTACTTCGTTCAAGGATATAAAGCAGTAATGAAGATTCAGGTAAAACCGAGATAATTTCGTTAGATAAAAGGATAGGGGTTATTTCATAGACCCAGACTGAAATAGGCCTAGTTAGTCATAAAGATAAGATCTGGAATGAGTGCTAAGGGTCTAATTTAATATTCTTACTGTGAGATATAATTTTATTGGACTTAGTTATGTGTCTACTACTTTTTTTGTATTTCGGCGTTTTTGGCGGATATTTAAATAGAAAAAGAAAACAATTATTTACAAAAACTGAACCAGAAAAAATATTATTACTTTTGTTGAGGACAGAGCAAGTCGTAGAATCAAAAACTCGAAGACATGTGACATGAACCGCTCTTTTTTTTTGTGGGTGGGAAATCATCAAATGTCGCCTCCAGCTCTGGGCGGACCGGGAGAGCGTGTCAGACTTTTACGGACTAACACCCAACCGTGTTCCTTCAAATGCCTATATGCCAGGGCCACGGTATCTCTTTCGAACAAATTTCGCGACCCTGGCAGGCATCGGTCCTAGCGGACCTCTTCAATACTGCTGACATCTCTTTGAGGCACGTCCACCGCGCTGGCCCGTATCTCCCTCTTAAAAAGAGTAGATCTGTCCGTGTCTCCACTGCACGCTGTAGGCACTGACATAAACCTACCCGCGTTGAACCTCCGTGGTGGATTATGGCCCACTCTCTCTAACAGATACGAGACCTGTCTGTGTCCCCAGCTGGAGGAAATGACAGCCACCAAACCGCTCTAGACCCGCGTGGTGGATTATGGCCCACTCACTCTTACAGAGAGGAAGCCTGTCTATTTCCCAGCTGGAGAAAGGGTCATCCACCAACTCGCACCTGATCCGCGTGGTTGATAAACGGCCCACTCTCAACACAGAGACGAGGCCTGGATCTCAGAATCGCAGGGTAGAGGGCACGTTATTGACTGGTTATGCTATCACAACACTCTAGCAATGCCTCACGAATGCTGATGCTCCTCGAATGATGTCGTATACAAATTACCTAAGTATAGTTGATAGTAGATATTTACTTACGTTTTACTTAACATAACATAAGTGCTACATTCACGCTATCATTTTATTCAAGGCTAAAGTAAATCGCTACTTCGTGAGCTAAATGGCTGACTAACCCTTTTTATCCACAATCTTGTGTTATACTCAACCGCAACAGACCAGATTGTTGGCTTCCAGAATTTTCTTTGTTGCGAATTCTAGTTATCTCTTGAATGATTTCAGTAGTACGTAGTACTTACCTATTTACTATTATGTAAAGGCAGAATAGTGATGTTTATCGTCGATAAAGAAAAATAAGGCGGAGATGGCGGGGTGAGTTGGCCTTTTTTCATAAAGATTGATCCTTGGTAACTCTGGACAGAGAGACATGAAACGAGTAAGGAGGCGTACGCCCAGCATTAAATTTGTAAAAAGAACACCACATACCAGAGAAGCATGGCCTAAAAGGGAAGAAGCCTGTACTCAACAGTAGGTGGAGCAATGCTGCCGATGATAATGATAGTGATACCTATTCCAGGCTCTTTTTCCGTGTAGTAAGCACTACGACATATCAAGTTAAAAAAAAAAACCAAGCTGACTTCTGACTGTACGAAAAGTCTCTACAATGCAAGACCAGCTAAAACTGGGAATGTATAGCTTAATATGTTGTTGTGGAAAAACAGTTAAGTTACCTAAATTTAGGGTCTACATTATGATGTTATATTGAAAATAATGTTGGGTCGTTCTCCTTTGAAAATTTTTATCGAACCCTGAAAAACTCTGAATACCCACAGTCTGTTTTATTACTTCAACGTATCAACGTACCTACGAAACTTAAAGCCCCATGTTCGCGTAGATACAAAACCAATGTAATAACATCTCAAATGGCGAGCTAGAAGCAAGTAACTAACATAATACATTGGTATAGGAAGCGAGCGCTAATGATACATCGCATCAGATTCCACTTAGCTAAGCCATTCTTTAGACATTCGACTTTAGACTAAGCGTTAAAGTTATAGGAATTGAACTAGATAGGTAGATAGTTCACACTCATTTCGTTTATATTGCAGCTGTTAAAAAGATTTCTGAATCATCATCAATCATTCATTTGACTGGCCTGTTAGTCTAGTGGTTAGTGACCCTGACTGCTAAGACTGAGGTCGTGGGTTCGATTCCCACCCAGGACAATGTGTGATGAGCACAATCATTTGTTCTGTGTCTGGGTGTAATTTATCTATAACTAGCTTTTGCCCGCGGCTTCGCCCGCGAAAATGTCGGAAATTATCGCAAGAGGACGTATTACCGCGGTAAGAATGTATTAATCCATGTTATACATACATAAAATTACGCCATTTTCCCATGGGGGTAGGCAGAAACTACGGAACGCCACCTGCTACGATCCTTACATATCTTGTGTGTTTAATGTACTTAAAATAAAACTAATAGTATTCAGAGTAAGAAGACTGCGACATAGGGCTGGATTGAATTGAATATAAGTCTTCCTGGTTTTTCTTAGCGCTCCTATTCTACCTATATAAACACTCAGTTATTTACCAGACACCAAATTAAAATAGTTATAAGAATAGTACTTTGGCCAGTGGCTTTGCCCGTATAGCTGTCGGAAAATATCACCCGGGAAACTACTAACGGGATAAAATATCTATGGTATGTTATATGGTAAGTATCCAGGATAACCAAAAATCCAAATCCATCCAAAAATCTAAACATCTAAGCCAGATTTCCCGGTCTCTTACTTGGAATAATACAATTAGCTTTATTTTGAGTACTTCGAACACACATGATGATATGCATTTACTATGAAGCCCAAGTAATATGAATTACAATCCTACTAATTCTGCACTACCCGACCGCTACCAAGCGAGATGGCCGGACGCGGAACGGCCTGCTAGCCGGTCTGCGGCTATTTTATTATAATCTCTGATATCTTCTAAAATATTCATTTTAATGATATGCTGTAAAAGGCAATTTTGATCTACATGAAATGCACAACATATCTAATGTATTTAATTCGATAAGAATTAATGCTGATAAAAAATGGTTATTGTGGGTTATCCCTAAGAGATAGACATATACCATCGCGGACTTTTTTGTAGAACTTTGTAGGGTGTATAATACTGTAGTACATTATTTTGATCTATTTCGTAGGGTTCAGCCAGCGTTCGCAATGTAAGCGTAAAAAAATGAGTTTATTTATGACATCACATTAGAAACCTCTAAAATGATCAGTGTTTCTTTACTATATTATGCATTTTATATGCATATAAACCTTTCTGTTGAATCACTCTATCTATTCAAAAAACCCGCATCAAAATCCGTTGCGTAGTTATAGATATAAGCATACATAGGGACAGACAGACAGCGAAGTGACTTTATTTTATAATATGTAATGATGACATGTATGTATTTAGAAATATATGAGTATACTAGCTTTTGCCAGCGGCTTCGCCCGCGTGGAGGTCGGAAATTATCCCGCGGGAACATACTACCGGGATAAAAAGTAACCTATGTCCTTTCTCAGGCTATAAACTATCTGTGTACCAAAATTCATTTAAATCGGTTCAGTAGTTTTAGCAGGAAAGCGAGACAGACAGACAGACAGAGTTACTTTTGCATTTATAATATTAGTGTGGATTAGTGTGGAGTTATCAGTTGTCTGGTTGCCATAGTACAGGCTCTGCCTAGTTTGGGATCAGATAACGTTGTGTTTGTTGTCCTAAGATATTATTATTATTTATTCATCATTCTAGCCGAAGATGTTCACTGCTGGACATAGGCCTCCCCCAGTTTGGGGGGCTTTGCACTAATCTCACGCTTTGCAGGCAGGTTGGCTATCGCAGTATGGTGGCAAAATGTATAGAGAACGCTGCTGCCCATTCCCTAGTAAGTCTCTTAGTCGCCTTTTACGACACCGACGGAAAGAAATGAGGTGATGCTATTATTTACGTCTGGCACCACACGGACTGTAAGAAAACATTGGTCAGTGTATCAGTGTTGTGCCATTAAGTAGTAATACAGGAACGCAAGCGTTAATTTATTTACTAAAAACGACAAACTTCACAATCAATGGGAAATTACTAATGAAGAGAAAGCGTGTGGAACTCAGGATTCGCTGCTCTCACACGTTGCTTGCTCCCGCGTCACCATTCCTGACTCTCTTCGTATCTTGGCTGCTGAGATCAAATGTAGTGTATAGGAAAGTTATGTATAAAACTGTGGCTGTAAGTAAATTATGGTGTTCTACGACCACTCGAACTATCTCGGGAGCAGAAACTATAAGTCATCAATAAGCTTTTTCGAAGTCTCGGACTTTTGGCCTCTCACTCATTCTAATTCAATGTTTCTGAATCATTTACGCCGATTATCGAAGTCCAATTATGGGGCTAATGTTTTGGATATGCTTAAGTCTTTAGTCAAATCAAATCAAATCAAAATATTTTTATTTCACATAAACCAACATGAGCACTTAGGGGCCATCCATAAATTACGTCACACGTTAAGGGGAAGGGAGGGGGTTGACGAAGTGTGACATTGTGTGACAAGGGGGTGGGAGGGGTCCTAAATTTCGTGACGTCATATTTCAAAATCAATTTTAATCTAAGTGTTGAGTAAAACACATATTCGTATGATAGCTATTGCCCCAGTATCGAGGCATACTCGTTTAAGCGATCATGTGGCATTTGTGGTCTATATTTTGCATCATAAAGGCCACTAATCAACACAAGCAAATACATAAAAAACAACAAGTTTTGCCCATCGTGAAGATTCGTCCTCAAAGAATTTCTGCTAGACGTGCCAGAGAAATTCTTTGTTTGGATGATGACGATGATGCTGTATGGTTCGATGAGAAAGATGTCACAACGAATATTCCTGACGTTAACAACCCAAACTAGAACAAAGTGGCTGCTATGCCATGCATATGCCTACCTATGGGGACTCAAGATGATTAAGTTTGATCTTTAATTAATATAATTAATCGTTTTTTGTTTTGTTAATTTCTTGCAGTGTTTGATTTGATGTTCATTTTATTTAAAAAAAAAAAAAACATTTAAATTTCGGAATTGTTGTTTTAATTCAATAATTATTTCTAGATGTAAAATTATAAAATTCGTGACGTCACACTAGGGAGGGGGGGGGGGGCCTCACAAATGTGACCAGCTGTGACAAGGACGGGGGATGGGGTCGAAAATCATGAAGTTCGTGTGACGTAATTTATGGATGCCCCCTTATGAAACGTCAGAAGCTAGGTGCACGGTTCCAAATAGTTGATTCCTATGGAGAAGAGCCGGCAAGAAACTCCACGGTTAATGTTTTAAAAATAATTGGCTTTTACAATGGTTTTAAATTACAGTATTAATTGGAATGGGAGAACAGTCAGATACTGAGAGAACAGGCTGGCAACAAGTACCAAGTACTTAATAAAATAGAAAATTGCCTACAGTCTACAAGGCCTGCAACGTTCAGACATTCACAAAGTATTAAATAATAAAGAATAATTCATAAATAAGACAAAACACTATTTAAACCAAATGTCACTATTGCTATGACAACCAATATTAAAGAGTAAAATTAGAGTTGTAGTTATATAATGTCAAAAACGAGTAGATATCAAAGAAGATAGTAAAAAAAAAACTTAAAAATACAAAATGTACATCGTCATTTGGGAGCAGTTAATAGACACTGGTCATCCTGTAATGAGCTACCAGGGAAGCCACATAGTAGTTGCAACTCTAGAATTATCACGAGGCATGTTGTCCCCTATGTATGAATCAAATCTCTTAAAGATATTTGACATAAGTCGTTCAAACACGTGTACGGAGTAAGCTTTTACCATAATTATTTATGCGCCCTGATTTCTCTATAAAAACCGCTTTCAATAGACCAAACTTATCTGTATTAACCCGCATTTTGTCCGCACAAAATGGCTGGTTTTGTATTGAAACCCGTTCGCCTCTCGCCTTTTCGCGTCGCTATCGTTTCGACGTGCTTATGTTCCAATAGAATAGCCGGCCGTATCCTTTTAACACCGCGTATAAAGACATGTTCACATTTGCTTAAGTGATTAATAAAAGAACGAACGAAGTAATCTTAGAATCTACACTTTTTTTTTGTTAGTGGGAAATCAGCAAATAACGTCTCCCGCTGTTCGTTTCAGACTTTTACTGACTAAAACCCACCCGAGTTCCTTCAGTTGCCTATATGCCAGGGCCACGGTAACTCTTTCGAACAAATCTCGCGACCGTGGTAAATTGCATCTACACTAACGCTAACATTTTGAAGAGGTGAAGTTTGTAAGTTTTGATGTAGGAGATAATCTGTTAAAGTACAGAGGGTCTACTTTTTAAGCGCGAAATCCTTAATTTCGGCCGAAGTAACGTGTGTTTCCTATTGCGTAACATTTACGGACATAAAATTATTTCGGTGCACGAACCAAGAATGGTAAGACAACACAATTTGTCCGCTGTTCGTAAAACATGTGTTTTTGCCCATCCAAAATATTGAATTTGTCACTTGTTTTGACGGATCATTTGCTTTCGGATAGTGCCGTATCTTCGTTGATGGACTTGTAGAGTACACCCTGATCATTCTTTCACTAATTTTCGCGGCGTAATGTTACTGGTTTACTATCATCTTTGACAGTTCTTTGAAAAGTCTATAATCACAGCAAATTACCGCGACTGCCATGTTGGTCTGGAGGTCGCAATTACTACTGCTGAGCATGAGGTCATGAGTTCGATTGCCAAGTCAGGTAAAGTGGTATTGGGTTTGTCTATCTGGAATTTCTCAGTAGCAGCCTGGAGTCGTGATTTTTGCCCGGTTGATGGCAATAGGCTCTCCCCCTATAACACAAAACTTAAACAAAACTGGAGAAATGCGAGTGAATTATTGGTAAATCTTTGTAAACCATGCATCTTTGTTTTACCAATCAGTTGCAACGTAATTTAATTTATACTTCTCTGTAGATTAGTGTTTCAAATGTATTATAGATATGCCGCTGTAATATCTCCATAGACCAGGCTATGTTCAGACAAAGTCAACCTAGGTGTTTCATCTGCAGGCTCGTAGAATCTAGAACATAATTGTCTTAGTTAGTTCTGCCCCTAGCATGTCCTCAAGTTAAGATAGTTAGGAGCACTTGAATGCTGAATTGTTACGTGCATATGTACGTGTTTGCGGATTTCAATTGGAAACTGTATTGTAAATCTGTGAATAGTCAATGCAGTGAATACTCAATCTGCCTAGCCTTTTCCAAACTATGTTGGGTTCGGCTTCCAGTCTTACCGGATGTAGATGAAAACCAGTATTTTACATAGAGTCTCGATATGTATTGGATCGTCACATCATCCATACAGCAACCTCCACGAGCCGACCGCGACATTAAGGCCCTCTTGTAGTGCGGTGTGTAGGCATGAAAACGCTTCCTCACCCCCCGCATAATAGGTATGTATCGAGCGTATAGACGCAGCGAGCGAGCGCCCGGCAGCTAGCCGATGCAAGCGTTTGAACATGCCACAATGCAGCGTAAATGCAGAAGTTAAAGTATACTGGGTTCCTTTAAATTGACGTTAGAGATTTTTTTTGTGATTCTTCTTTTATTAATTTCTTAAACTTTGTTTGTAGCGCATGGGTGGAGAAAATGGGAATGGCGATTGCAAAAAACAGTTTTTCGAACTAGGAATGCCCGATGCCTGTAGCTATGGTGCCAGTCGTAGCCTCTGTGTTTGAGTCCAAAGACTTTTTCTCTTCAGTATCAGCAACATTTTCTGAACTGACTGACACAATTTCTTGGCACATGTTGGATTGGAGCTTGAATTTTGCCATGAGCCCAAATTTTCTTTCGCCCATTATTTTAAAATGCCTTTTTTACATTCAAACAACGCGTTGTGCTATAGTTTCTCTTGCAATTGACGTAAGAAATAATTTGCGTCTATAGTTCGCCTACAAGCACTTTTTTTCATCTGCGTTGTTATTCTTTACCTCAACAAACAAAGAATCGTCTCAATCGGTCCTAAAACAAGCGAATTTAATATATCAAAAATATTAAAAACTCAGATCGCTGAAAAAAATGGCAGTACCTAATATAATAATTTTATTTGCTTAAATTTAGTGGCTTCTATAATAAATCGATAATTATAAAGTATTATACACAAAATACATAATAATGTAAATCTCAAACAGATTTTATTCGAATTTTTACCATTCAATCGATTATTCCAAGAGGAATGTTTAGAGAAATATTTATGATTATTTGGGATATATTACCGAGAATAACCCTTGCGAATTGGGGTAGGTTGGCTGGTCTATTATAATAACGATAACTTTATTAGAAAACAACCTACTAAAGAAACGCATTATCACAACACATAGTCACAGAAAGTGTATGGGAAACTTTAATGTCTGGGACTATATTATGCAATATCGTATGTGGAATATTTCCTTGTTCATTTAAAATATATCAAAATACAGATACATTCGTTATTTACTTATAATACATAACATAGTACGAGAGAATGTATCTATTAAATTATGGTGAACTCACTGTGACTAGTAGTTCGTTCTGAACAGAGACCATGTGACTAGATGGCGCTGGAAGTTGCAAATGTATTTCGTTGATTACTTCGTTAACTTATTACAAATGAAGGCCTTTCTTTTGACTCACTCGAACATTATACTTTCTTATATTCATTTTTTCGATCCCCTCTTAGATCGTTACCCCTGCGACCGATTATGCTCAGATTCAAACTTAAAAATTGTATTTGACTCAACCACTCCTCAAACAAAACGAAGATTAATTGAAACTGTAACTGTTGTAATGTTTTTGTACACGTGTAAATTATGTTTTGTTTTTTGACGTCATACACTTTTAGTAACTATGCAAAGATGGAAAAATCGGAACATGCATTGTGAGGTCTCAGTTCTAGGTGAACCACTAGTAATAAAGTAAAGTACTTATGTGGGACTTTCGCATATTGCATTCAAATTTATCTAAGGAGTGACAACTACCCATGGCTTTTTTGTTCCCATTGAAGCGCTGCAAAATAAACTTCATGTAATCTGATACATTTTACGTCGTTAGATAATTTTAATGACGTGAAACGACGTTTATTTATATTATATCTTTTAGTATAATAATTGATTTTGAAAAATCTCGGTATAATTACCTAGATTTTTTAATATCAATTATTTTACTATACGATATTTAAAGTTATTGAGCAACCGTAAAAATAGTTTGAACAAATTCAATCTGTTCAGTAAATCTTTACCTACTGTACTTTTTTTATATTGTGGAGCGTCTAAGCAATGATTGTAGGTAAATAATGTTTGGAACTGAACGTTATCAAACGAAATTATTTACCGTAAATAAGTAGATTATCTACTTAATTATTTATTTACAGTAAATTATTAGAAATTACGTAGGTACGAGTCAAGTACGAATTTTCGATATACCTTAGTTTTCAACTTTCTGTATATCCTTTTATTCTTTTTATTACCCATTTTTGTTACAAACCAACACAAGTTTTTATTAAATTGTTTATCTATTACAAAGCGCAATCGAGGGGGGAAGTCTGTGGAACAAACGGCGTGCGTCCGACCTCGAAGACGTCTCGGCGTGCACTGGCCGGTCGTTACGAGCGCTTGCACTGCTAGATTTCGTGTAAATTTGTTTCGTAGAAAAAAAATATAAGGAAATTATAAAATGTGTTCTCACCAAACCCTTAAAAACAATAAGCCCTATCTTTTGGTATAAATTTTACATAGTTTGATGATGGAATCTCTTCAGGGCACACGTTTAAAATAGTGATTTAGTGTTATCTTTATGATTTTTTTTTATCGAGTCAATTGTTTTAATTCACGTTTCTATCTTCACACAACCCTGGACAATATAATCAATTTTCCTAAACTATTTTTTTTTTTACGGAATATTGTCATTTTGCACGATTTACAGAGGTTTTTTAAAAAAGTTAAAAAGTACTGCAACCTCGCCTTAAATGAATGAACAATGATTTTTAGGACAGTCAGTGTAATTAATTGTTTAACAAATTGGCACACTACGTCAATTTCCAGGGCTATAGCTAAATTGGTAGCAAAGTTAAACAATTATTTTCCTAACATTGGTTAGTTAGCCATACAGCAAGCAGGGATTAAAATCCGGTATGCATTCGGTTTCCGATTTCTCATTTCGCTTCTTTATTCAACAAGGCCTTTTAATACGATATATATATACGAACGAACACTTAAATAAATATATTACTTACAATTAAATAAAGGTAAAAATTTCGCTTCTTTAAAGGTTCTTCTATTCGGCACAGATATTAAGTACCGGTTCCGTGTCATCCGATTTAAAGGTTCTCTCAGGAAAAAGGGATTTGTGACGCGTGCTTGGCGTATTTTTTCTTTCAGGTGCTACACTTTACGCTATTTCGGCTTACCTGTGATTGTATATTTGATAGTATGTGTGTATTTTTTGTAGTTTGCTCTATTATCCCATTGGTGCAGGCTTCAATACAAATCTCGATGCCTTTAACAAAATATCGACATTTTGATGACCAATTTATAGAAATAAAAATGAAGCTATTGCAATTAAAGAGCCACATTGTGGTATTACGAGTTTGCTTCTTCATTTTATTACTGAAAATCGAACGCAAATATATTGTAAATACGACGAGCTTTTTAATAATAAATCTCATTCATATTGTTGGAAAACTTCAGTAATTAAATTATACGGGAAAAGAAATCTTCCATTTATTCTTCCTGCAACGTGAAATATTTTTTATTTTGGATTTTGTAAGCTCTTTGATGTCGACCGTTTCGTGTGGTGCCGGACATAAAAAATAGCACCATCCCATTTCATCCAGTGGGTGTCCGTAAGAGGCGCCTTAGAGACTAACTAGAGAATGGGTAGAAGCGTTGTTTATGCATTTTACCACCATACTTCGATCACCAACCCGCCTACCAAGCGTGGTCATTATGACAAACCTCATTACATTGAGAGATATATATGTCCAGCAGTGGACGTCTTTCGGCTGTGATGATGATGTCGATCTCGGTAATTTTAATTGCAGTTACCATGACAGGCAATGAAAATAGTGACTTTTCATTGCCTTTTGATAGCTTAGTGAAGTGATGCCGTACTTTTTGTTCTGATGCAATTTTGACAATTTCGGGCTTCGATTTAATTATTTACGTTTTTGATCGAAGATTTCGGGTATAATTTTATCTTATGGCTCCCAAAATTGTTGCCTATAATCCTGAAAATAAAACCTAGAGTGTTCTCTGTTGATTTGAGCCGATTCCGAACTTTTATTTCGCATTCGACCCTCACGTTATATTTTTATTTATCGTCTTACAAAGTTGACTTCATTTACACACTGTTGCATTTTCAGTGTTCGGCTGAACACCGAAAGTTGAATACCCTAAGTAAAACCGAAAGTCCAGTTCGCAATAAAAAAACCGGCCAAGTGCGAGTCGGACTCGCGCACCGAGGTCACGCGGGTTCCGTACAAACCTGTAGGTAGATATTCATGGCTTATGCATAAGGTTTATGTTTATGAAATTAAATGTTTTTTTTTTAACTTTTATACTTGAGTTGATTGAATGAAAGGTAAATTGAGGTTTACGATTTATGACGTATAAAAAAACTACTTACAAGATCTCGTTCAAACCAATTTTCGGTGGAAGTTTACATGGTAACGTGGCTGTGACATACGGACGGACAGACATACATGACGAATCCATAAGGGCTCCGTTTTTTGCTATTTGGCGAACCCTAAAAATCGTCCATGCGTCCAGTTGACATTTTTCAATAATTTTTAGGGTTCCGTTGCCACATGGCAAAAAACGGAACCCTTATAGATTCGTCATATCTGTCTGTCTGTCTGTCCGTCCGTATGTCACAGCCACATTTCTCCGAAACTATTATAAGAGCTACGCTGTTGAAACTTGGTAAGTAGATGTATTCTGTGAACCGCATCAAGATTTTTACACTAAAATAGAAAAAAAAAATTTTTGGGGTTCCCCATACTTAGAACTGAAACTCAAAAAGTTTATTTTCATCAAACCCATACGTGTGGGGTATCTATGAATAGGTCTTCGAAAATGGTATTGAGGTTTCTAATATCATTTTTTTCTAAACTGAACAGTTTGCGCGAGAGACGCTTCCAAAGTGGTAAAATGAGTGTCCCCCCCCCCCGTAACTTCTAAAATAAGAGAATGATAAAACTCAAAAAAATATATGATGTACATAACCATGTAAACTTCCCCCGAAAATTGGTTTGAACGAGATCCAGTAAGTATTTTTTTTTTAATACGTCATAAATCGTAAACCGCTATTTACCTTCATTCAATCAACTCAAATATAAAAATTAAAAAAAAAAACATTTCATTTCATAAGCATAAACCTTATACATAAACCGAGGATACCTACAGGTTTGTACGGAACCCTCGGTGCGCGAGTCCGACTCGCACTTGGCCGGTTTTTTTTAAATTATTCAATTCCAGGGACGAGTAGATAGGTCACTATAATTTCGCACAAAATCCACAAAGAAATTCTCGCCAGTGGTATTCCGGTATGCAGTATTGCGTCGCCATACATTTAGCAGCGCTCAAAGTGCAAACCTTGTCCCAGATTCATTTAAGCATTCTCTTTATTGCACTTATTATTGACAATAGTGTAATTTGTCTGGGAGCGAAGGTCTCCTTAAAAGTGCCACCAGTTTGAACACATCTATTAAGTTTAATATTTACGTTTTGTGTCCTTTGTTTTATGTTGAAGTTGCTCCAATTTCTGCTCTAGTTTTGTTTAGATTGAGCTCCAGTCAGAGAGGGGAAGAATGAAGGATTATTTGCGGAATTGTAACAAAAAATTGTAAATGAGTATAGGTGGAAGAAAAGTAAATATTTTATTTAGGACAAGCACAAGAAATACCAACAAGGAAGTAGGAGCATTTAGAAGTAACAAAATAAACATAAAATTAAATCTGGCCAAGTGCGCGAGCCGGACTCCCACACGAAGGGTTCCTACACTACCTACAATTTTTTTTAAAACTCGTTTCTTATACGCGACCCTCTTTACTTACATATTTTTTTGTTGTTAGAGCGGAAATAGAAATACAAACTGGGACAATTTTAACAGTCTACCTATTACAGTTCACGAGATAGATAGAGCCCGCTGACAGGCATACTGACAGATGGACAGCAGAGCTAGTAAAGATTTGTGCGAGGCTAAAAATTACGACTAGTATTCCTTAACGCTGGAGAAAGTCCACACTGGTAGAATTTAGCTGCCTTCAAAACCATAGTTTTTTATCGTGCCAAAATATAACTAAAATGAATTAGAAAACAAACCCTAATTCATGAATGAAAGAGTCAATATCACTTGGTTATAGGTATTGCTAAATTAACGTCAAAATTAGCGACAGTAATGAGACATCGTGGACTATTGTATGCAGTAACAGTGCGTTCTAATGTCATGGAGCTAATTGGTCAGCTGAGCGCAATGCGACTGCCAGTGTGTATTGCTCCGTTGTTCGGTGCAATGGTTTGTCATTGGGATCGTGTTTTGGCCTTTCAGTTTGGGTGGAAATGTCACGTCATCGACATAAATGGGATAAGGATTGGGTGAGGAATGTAGAAAAAAAGTATCACGGTAATAGATTTTACTGTTTAGAAAAAAATATGACAAAAATGCTGAAAAAAAACAAAAGAAATGATGATATGTAGGTATACTATAGGAAAACCTCTGCCCAACCCTTCGAGTAAACAAGGCGTGATGATAAGAATGTATGCTATCGCCTATGATGTATTTGTGAAGAAGATATTTATTTTCCGATTCCAGGGTAAATTAATTGATGGCAGAAAATAAAGTTAAGAAAGTAGACTAATAGAAAGTAGAATAATGACTTGCGTAACAGAGTGTTTCGAATAGTTGTAGAAAATATAAAAGGGTAACAAATGGTTTCGTACCAAGTAACTCCAGGATCCACTAAAAGCAAGAAAACAAGCTTTAAATAATTTTCACATGTCATCGACTTTGTTTTACAAAACAAGCACTTTCAAAGTTACAAAATCTCGACCAACGTCAAAACACACCTATTCCTTTTAAGTACCGTTAAGTAAGGTCCATTGTTACTTATTCTTTCGTAACTTTAAACAGCTGATTACACATGGCGTTTAGTCAGTGTGTTGTAGAGAAATTAGATCAGGACCCTTTTAGACAAAATGTATAGGCAATATGGTTTATAAAGTAATTCCATTTGTATTAAAATAAGTACGCTCCAAGTAAATTTGTGTCCCGAAATCATTTGGATCGCATGAGTAGGTACTAAAATTATACGAATACTACTAGCTTTTGCCCTCGGTTTCGCCTCCTTGGATGTTGAAAATTATCGCATGGGAACGTGCTACCGGGACGTAAAGCCTAAGTATGTTACTCTTTATAACAAAGAAAAGCCCGTCAAAATCGATCTAGCGGTTTCGGAGATTAGCCGGAATAAAGAGACAGACAAAAAGATGTATTTTTCTTCAACGTACCGTATCTACTTTCATATGCATTTAGCAAAATGTCATTCAATTTTTTTATTTGTATTAAAGTAGATTAATGTAGAGAAGGGATGAGCAAATTTTTCTGAGAATTTTATTGCGGTAAATAAAGTAACATCTAATTTTAGGTCTGACATGGGACCTAGCTATAACCTACGTTACTAAGTCATATTTCCAAGTTTTTCACAGAATATTTATTACTGCAACACTTCGGTAAATACGTAAGTATATTAATATGAATAAAATTACACATGAGATTATTTTTCTGAGAATTCTCAATAAAGCGGTTTAATAAAGTAACTCATATTTTTAGAGCAGGTTTCGTCTTGCTCCGCGATTCTGAGTCTTATGAGAGTAAATATTTTTCATTCACTGTTGTCATGGTGCAGTGTTCATCTCTTTTGCAAGGTTGTGTGTCCAAATATAGGCAAGTCCCCATGTACTTCCCGAGTTGATCTTCGCCATTACAGCGAACTTAAGGCATTAGATAAATCTTATTTGCAGTGCAGTCGGGTAAAAATTAGGCATCTTCAAGAATTAATTCAACATGATCGCCAGTTACGTTAAAGTCCCATGTAATGGGAGGGAAGCCTATTACTACCTTCAACCGGGCACAGATCCAGACTTCGGGCAGCTTCTAAAATTTCAGGTGAAATAACCCATTAATACTGCTCACCTTGGGAATCGAACCCAGTACCTCATTCACAGAAGCAGAAGCGCTTGCGACTACCAGACCAACGCGACAGACCTTATTGAAGTTAAAGAATGTGTCGTCATTCTCTTCAAATGAGTGTCTCCAAATACCCCTAATGAAGAGGTCCGTTGGTTTCCCACATTTTATCAAAATATTTTTGTCCCAGTCCCGTTTATAATTTGGTAGTGACGTCACTTGTCAGTGCGGAGTAAAATTTATGTTTGTTTTGTTTCTGGCGTGGTGATGTGGGAATGAAAATAAACGAGTACTGCATTGTATTGTGCAGCTTATCTGGCTATTTGTGAGAAAGAACAGAAATAATGGATATTAATTAGTTCTCTCTATTACTTAGCTATTCGTCTTCACGATACAATTTGTATCATATAAATACGTACAAATATTCACGTAAACACCAATGTGTATCAATCACATAGACACCTGTGTATCAATCACATGGACAATTGCGATTGATCGTTTCGGGTACCCTTTAATCATAATTATCTTTTTTTGAGGTCAGCGCAGCTTTTTCTCCCATACCGTTTCTATCGATCGTCATCTCAGTTACCATTAATTCTTGAGTACTAATTCCATCGTCGTTTTTCTAAAGCTTTTACTATCGTATTGCCATCTACCATTTCGTGGAATGACATTAGAGACAATATTAACCCGATCATTGATATCATTAGCATCTATTTATAATATTAATTATGAATTTGTCAATAACTCTGTATGTTACCTTTTCACGCCTGAACCACTGTACGGATTTCGATAAAATTTGCCAAGCAGACAAACGACATCCCTGGGAAGGCCCTAGGCTACTTTTGTCCCGGTGGTTACTCTTCTGGTCATTCTTTAATCTAGTATTTCCCTAGTCAGGGTGAATTAGACGTTTACAAAAATCTTGCTACCGTAAGTAAAAATCTTTGCTTCCAAAATCAAAACAAATTCACTCGCTGTCACATTCCTAATTAAGCGTGACGTCACTTGTCAGTTGACAGTAATTATATTTGTTTGGTTGCTGGAGGTGACTGAAGACTTCGTTAGTTGAACACTTTGTTTCTGTACATATTTGACTTTCTTAATTAATTAACAATGAACATTTTCGACGGCTCCAATCTATGGTAATCTTGTTTGAACATGCTTCGTCCTGTTTAATGGTGGTTATTCGTTTCCGTCTCTTGACTTTTCCTTCAATCATCAGTAGGTACTTTCTTTATTTGAATTTCTTTGAATTCTTTATTTGAATTAGATCAGAATGTTTGATTGCTTGTACTATACTTATCCAAGGAAAACTTCCAGGCAAATGTTGGTGATATACATATGATATGTAGTACCTATACTATATGGCCAACATTTGCTTACACAATTTTCATTTGTAATTGTGCAGTCTTCTCTTCCTACTCCATCAGATGAAAACCGCGGTTCATTTAATGGTTTTTAAACAGTGCTTGTGAAAATTACGAAAATTACATGGAATTTTTAAATCATTTTCCAAAAGCCATTCCCCAGGAAAACCTTCCCAAACCGTTAGTCCCAGAAAATGCTGAAACGAACCTCTTAATAGAGTGAAACTTAACTTTAAAAACATTAGTGATGTCATAAAAACTTTTGTTTTACCGAAGAAAATTGTCTAAGGAAGCTATCTCGGTGGATACTCTCAAGTCTGAATGACCCACTTTGGTGAAACATTCAACGGCAGTTTAAAGGGATTTGGTACTGAGATGCGGTGGACTGCATAACTAAGTTGGTTGCGTTTAATATTAGCAATTGTTAAAGACGACGATGCTTCGAAACTTTGAAGTCTTTTGTTGGATTGTTGTCGACAACTTGTTGTTAAGCTGGATAATTTGTCCTACTAAAACATTCTAGGCATCTTATTTTGTCCTATTTTCTAATAATTAAATTACTGTTATACCTACATAAACTCACTAGAAACTACAGAAAGCCACCTGCTACGATCGCTATATACTCCTTTTGCTTCATTTACTTTATACATCTGATCTCATTAACGAGAGAAGGCCGCAGGAATCCACCTGATGCGAGAAGCACAGAACCGATCGAAGTGGCGGTGCTTGGGGGACTATATTCAGCAGTGGATGTCTTTTAGATGAAATGATGATGACGATGCGTCCAGTGACCAAGTGTGAGTCTCAGTGACTGTTCTGCGTGCCAAGCGAGCGACGCTGAGCTAGTTAACTCCTTTTTTTAGGTGGGAAATTATCAAAAAATGACGTCTCCCGCTCTAGGGTGGACCGGAAGGGCATGTCAGACTTTTACTGACTAAAACCCACCCGTGTTCCTTCAGTTACCCATATGGTTTTAGTTAGGTGGGCATATGCCAGGGCCACGGTAACTCTTTCGAACGAATCTCGCTACCCTGGAGCTAGTTAACTCCTGCCGCTGCGATAAACGGGTACTCGTCGGCAATTCAGCGATCAACATTTATCTATCTTTATTCATACGGGACCTACAAGTTTTCGAACGTGTCTGAACGAGAATATTGTTGATAGCTAGTCGCTTTCTCGTCAGCTGTAAGACAGGTCTCGACCGAGTTACAAATTGGATAAAATTTTTAGAAATGAATCTGTACAAGCTTCCCTTACCAATCTCTTTTAGTTATGCCAAAAATGAAATTACTTATCATCTTTTATGAAAACGTGGTGTATTAAAATATATCAACAGAAGAAGAAGCCAATTTTACTGAGGGAATACTTAAAAGGCACTGATATTGGTATTTGCTGAAATTAGAAATATTTCCATAAACGAATACATTTTTAATATCTTTCTTCGGAATTTCGTTTTTTTTTTTCAGCCTTTGTTAGTGAGTTTATTTGAAGCATCTGTGTGGGATTTATTGTGTAACTAGCGTTGCCTGCGTCTTCGTCTACGATCCAGGATGAAAAGTAGACTATACACAGATAGATCATGTCTTTGTACCTGTGTAAAGACCCACGTCATGGTATAATTGTGATCCAAATTTCGTCCAAGTCTGTTAAGCCTTTTAAGCATGAAAGCGTAACTAACAAATAAACTTCCTTTTCTAATTAACTAGTGATCGCCCATTGGTCGAAATTCGACCGTACTTCATTTGAATAGAAATACATTATTAAATGAAAAAAATTATATAATAATAAATATAAAATAATATGGTTATATTTGACATTTAGTAACACTATCGACAAATTAAAGACAAATATCAAAGACAAATATTCTCGATATGATCATAGATTTTAAAAATGAAATGGCTTATTAAATATATAAAATTAATTTATTACCTATGGTGATACTTGACACTTGACATTCAGTAAGACTATAGACACAAAATATTAAAGACAGATATTCTCTATGCATGTGTGTATTAAATACACGGTAATGAATAGTAGTGTGTGTAACGTGTTATTTATTGAAAATAATGTATTTTTACGCATATTTTAAAAAAATATTAGCATTCGTCACTTCTTCTCTGTATAAACTATAAGTGTGCGAAATTTCATACTCCTCCGTCCGCCCAATTTTCGTAAAAACGGATCCAAAGTTTTCGCTTCACGTATTAATATATAGATAAAGCCCACGTTTGCAAGGACGTAAAATGATCACTGCGGGATTTATAACACTCTGGAAGTTGAACCGAGCTTTTGAAAATCCAACAGAGTGTAGATACTCTCGCCGGTGAACAGTGCGTTGCAGATCCCAGGCGCAAACATATCACGCGCGATAAATGAACGTCCCTGCGAACGTTGTCTAACTAGTAATATCATAAATGTGAAAGGAAGTTTATTTGTTACACTTGAATGCTAAAATGGCAGTCCTAAGACAAGTGACACGCCCCTATTTCGCACGAGGGTATGGTTGCCAGATTAAAAAAATCGAAATCCGGAGTAAATTTCGGATATTTGATGAACATTCCTGACTTTCTTGTAATTATAATATTAATGACCTTATGCATAGTGCATATGAATGAACGAAACAAATTTTCGGGTTTTGTCGCGTCCTCGCTGACCAAAATAATGAACTAAATTAATAATGTTGATTGTTACCTTATTTTGTAATAAAAATGTTTGATTTATATTTTTTTTTAGTTTCACTCTTTACTAAAATGTAATAAATTCCGGACGGTTTAGGATTACCTCCAAATTTCGGACAAAGACTAATATTGCCGGACATGTCCGGAAAATTCCGGACGTATGGCAACCCTACACGAGGGTAAGCTACTGCTACTGGGCGACCTGTCAAAACATGCTATACCGAAGCTCTAACTAAATGATGGCGAAAACTTCATCAAGATTTATTGTGCGGTCACTCAGATCTTGTAAATACACATCTATACTAATATTATAAAGCTGAAGAGTTTGTTTGTTTGTTTGATTGAACGCGCTAATCTCAGGAACTACTGGTCCGAATTGAAAAATTCTTTTTGTGTTGGGTAGCCCATTTATCGAGGAAGGCTATAAGCCATATAACATCACGCTACAACTAAGAGAAGCGGAGCAGTAATGAAAAATGTTGCAAAAACTGGGAAAATCGCACGAGTAGGCGATTTGACGCGACGGGAAGGGTCGGGGGAACAAGAAATTTGACGCGGACGAAGTCGCTGGCAGAAGCTAGTAGACACATAAAGGCTCCCGCAGACAGGCGTGATGCAACAACGCGATACTCGTGGTACAATTTCTATGAAAACTACGTGGAATTTTTTCTACCAGAATCTCGTTGCACCGTCGTATCGCGCGACACGAACGCTGCAATGCGACTGCCAGTCTTGTCACGAGAAATTCTTTTACTGGGTTGTAGAAGTCAGATAGGGAGTCGCTCTATGCAAAACACTTGTCTCAGCTGCATCCGGTTAGACTGGAAGCCGACCCCAAAGTAGTCGGGATTGGGATAAGGCTAGGCAGATTGATTTTTGGGATAGATTTATCTCTGTACCCTTGTTATTGTTTACCTACTTATTGATCTATTCTACTATCCTTGGGATCTCTAAGGAGGTATTGAAATAGGGCTATTTATTTGCAAAATCCACTTGTTAGGAATATAACTAAAAATAGCTGCCTATTTCAAGTTTCTAAGAACAACTTTACTCAATTCCTCAGTGTCACATAACTCCGAAACCAGTTTATTCAACGAAATAATTTCAGAAGTTATCATAATAAACAAAGGATTTGTTTCTAAGCAGATAAGAATGTTTGAAAAGTTCTGAGAGGAATATAAAATAAGGTTTATTTCATATTCTCAAGTATGTCTTTGACTAAGTATGTTACAAACTTTTGTAGATTTATACACTCAGTATTCAGAGTATTCTGAATTCTCTTTCCAAACACAATGTATGAAGAGTTGTCTTATTTTTACAAATTGGTTCAGAAAAGTTAAGACATTCTTAAATGCATTCTTGGGTAAGGTACTGTAAGGCTAATCTCTATAGTGCGCAAGATACTTTAATTTATCCCCCTACTTGGCAAGATATGAAATTAAAAGGCCTATTTCTTCCAGCGGGTGTCGTAAAAGGCGACTAAGGGACTACTAGATAATGGGCACCAGCCAGGCCGACCTTACCAAACTACCCAAATAAAATAACTACTGCCACATTGAAACTGCCAACCTGATTCTGAATAAACCGTCAAACTTAATAGCACACGTTTTTTTGGTTTTTGGAAAGAAACGACTTGCATAACAGGCGCGGTACTGTTAACATGAAATAGTGGAATAAAAAAAATACCTATTTACAACGTACATCAAAGTGTCATATACATATTGCTCGATCCCGGTACAGAGAGCCCCTCAGGCTCTCACATTTTGTTGGAGTCGAAACCTCTCCATTGCTAAGCGAGTCATTCTTTTCTGAAAAACAAAAAAACCTATGCTTAAAGGGTCTTATTCTATTAATAATACTGTATTATAAATATTTTAGAAGAAATCTATATTATTTTAATGTGTCCATATTATTCAAGTTAATGTAACACCTGTGTTTGTGACTGCTTACTCTTTGTAAGTAATTTCAAACACCACTGCTCTCAAAATGGTGAAGGAAAACATCGTCAGGCAACCGGATTGTCCTAGAACCGAAAATTCCAGGACAGTTGACATTTACCAACCTGCCCTGGGTCCGCGTGGATTGGTCGCCCACTCCCTCTCATCGAGAGGAGACCTGGGTTCCAGCAGTGAGAGAGACAATATAGGCTGATTCTGAACTTCTGTATTACCACACTCCTGCAAGATTTCCTCTCCCGTCACCTAAGTAATAATTATGCTGATTACTTACAGATTTCACAATGACTCAAAGTTTTTATGTTCATCCATTGATAATGCACTATAGTTCGTATTCCCACTAATACCCTTTACAGTTAAGATCAAAGTAATTTGAATTCGAAAAGCCGCGGTCTCGCAACCGCAATTAAAACGCGGATTCATGGCTTAATTCGAAGTTTTAGTGAGAAATTGTAGCGTTAACTACTATCGCAGTCTGAACCGCTGGAGACTCACTATGATTAAATGGAGTTAGTGTTGCAGTTGCGTTGCTGTTGCTTGTTTGAGAAGCATCACTTATGTTTTGGTAGTGTGGTAAGTAGTGGCGTGCATTGCGTATACATAGGCATATAATCAGCCCTGCCAGGGTCGCGGAATTGTTCGAAAGAGTTACCGTGACCCTGGCATAGGCAACTGAAGAAACACGGGCGGGGTTTAGTCAGAAAATGTAGGTTTAAGTAAAAGTCTCATACGCCCATGCGCTTCACCCAGAGCGGAAGACATGATTTGACGATTTCCCACCCACAAAAAAGGCATATAAGCAGTGCCTACCTCGAAAAATCACCATGAGTCTGTCAATTACATTTTAATGTGTGTCCCGAAATGATTAAGGAATTAACTATATTATTATAACTAAAAGAAACCCGCGTTTGCCAGCCTACACAAGAACTGGCTACCTAGTGTCTACCTATACAGAAAAGCAAAGCAATGCACGCCACTGGCCGTGAGGTTTTATTCGCATGATTAAGGCTTGATTTCAGTCTAAAGATGTCCAGTGCTACTTGGATATAGTCCCCTACAAAGCACCGCCACTTCGACCGATTCTATGCTACCGTGCGCAGCGCATTCCAGCGGCCTTCACAAGGTCATCGGTCCACCTTGTGGGCTTTCCAAGGCTACGTCTTCGGAGTATGCGGTCGTCGCTCCCAGAATCTTAAGGCTTGAGACGCGTTAATCGTACGAACAAATCCTTTGAATATTATAACCAGAATAACCATAATCATATGCCTTGTATTTTCCTAAACGGATGTATCTGAAGATCAGTATATGAAATGGAGTCCACAACAGAATTTCTGGGTAACATGGTGCCTTTTTAATGACCAGTAGAGTATAGAAAAAGTTACTGTGTGGACAGACCACACAGTAACTTTTTCTATACTCTACTGGTCATTAAAAAGGCCAATAATGACTAGGAAATTCCAGTTGCAAGAATATCAAGTTCAGGATTAGATAAATAAATAAACATTTATTTCTCCATAAATGAATTTACATTGTTAAGATATAAAAATGGCTTAAAAGTTTGTTAGCTTATAAGGTATGCCGTAAGAAAACCCGCTATTAGATCGTTTCACTTGTGAAATACTAAACAGCGCATCTACTAGGTATAGTTGGCGCGTGTTAGCATGGCAATAGCGGTCATTGACCCACCTATATTTTCTAGCATATTTGTTTCAAAAACTTCATTATAAAGTCTGTTAACGTCCTAAATCAATATTTATCGTGATCTTCAACATGTTCCTATAACGAAAAACCATTTATATTTTATTGTTTGCGTTCCTGTGGAGAGATTTTAGGGAAAAGAGCAATGACTGCTGATGCGTTGCTAAAACGGGACAACTATAGTTTATCTTTTCCATAGCTTTCACTTGTTCGTCGCTTTAGTTCTGTAGTTGTAATTTATCTACACGTATTGTGTTCTTATCAACTGTTGGAACCAGTTTCGACTCCTTTAATACATGTTCATTTCGAAAACTGAAGTAAAATACGGACTAAGTTGAGTTTTCGGACGTCAACGGCCGTCCTAAATCAATATTTATCGTGATATTCAACATTTTCCAATAACGAAAAACCAAATATGCATGTAATTATATTTTATTGGTTCGATTCTTACGGAGAGATATTAGTGAAAAAGCAATGACTGCTATTGCCATTAAACATGAAAACTATACTTCATCTTTTCCATACCTTTTTGTTTTTTTTTTCTGGGTGGTACCTAAATCATCAAGTCTCGGGACCCGCTCCGGGTGGAGCGGGACGTATTAGACTTTTACTGACTAAAACCCAACAGATTTTCTTCAGTTGCCTATGCCAGGGCCACTGTAATTCTTTCGATTAAATCCGCGACCCTGGCAGAATCTTTGCTTACAGCCGTTTCTCAATCCTTAACAAAGTTCTGTTGGTATCATTTATCTACACGTACGTTTGTGTTCTTATCAACTGCTAGGAACCAGTTTCGACTCCTTTTGCTGTGAATTCATTACAAACTAAATAAATAAGTCTTATCAGTCCTAACACTAAAGTTTCACGTTCTACTTAATGATAAGAAAACTGGGCTTCACTAAACGTATTTACTTAGTTTTCACATATTTACTTAACTTATGTGGTAATTCAGCCAGATAGTATTCTGACATCTTTTGTAAAGCCTATCGTCCACGACACTACTTAAAAGTAGGTCGACGTAAACACGAATGTTATAATAACTTCAACGGACTGTTTAGCGCCGACAGTTGAAAATCGAACAGATTTTTTTTATTTTCGCGGTGCTGAGATGCACTCTGTTGGATTCTGAATGCTCGGTCCAACACCTAAAAAATCATGCCATGATGTGAACGTCGTCGACGAATGTGTTACAAATTCAAATTACCAATGAGTAGCTAGAATTTCTTTTCTTAGATGTCTTTCGACTCATTGGTGAGTGGTCGCAAGTACTACTAATTACTGAGCGTGAGGGTTTCAATCCCTGGTCGAGCAAAGTGAAATTCGGTTTTTTCATCTGGAATTTCTCAGTAACAGCCCAGAGTCATGGTTTGAGCCCGGTTGTTCCCAATAGACTTGCCCCATATTACATGGGATTTAAACATAACTGGCGAAATGTGGATATTCTACAGGTAAGGTACACCTATGGCTAACCCTCCGGGGAATACACGACTTCGTCCACGTTAAATTTCGGACTTTCACCTATTATGTCGCACAACAAGCCCACGCTATGACTATGTTTTCGTTTATCGTTCTTTCTGGCTTGTTTCTTTTTGCACGGCTCCTAAAGACTGTCGCAGGATTGAATAGATTGAATGACAAGAATTACCGTCAAATTCAGTTTTTTTCTCTATCCCGTCTGGTGGTTCCAGAGATTAGCGCGTTCGAACGAACGGGGCAGTTGGACTATAATAACTGGCTAGACCCGCGACTTCGTCTACGTAAATGTCGGTTAACGCAGACGCGGACGAAGTCGCGGAATGAAAAGTAGTACCAAACATCAAAATCGGTTCAGTGTAGTTTCAATCGTGAAAGCGTAACAGACAGACAGCTACATTTACTTTCGCATTTATAATATTAAGTATAGATATAGACTTAAGTTTTTAACTGGTAACTTTTAAGTAACACCGTGGACGACAGGCCTAAAATTCTAATCTGTTTATTAAGAAATTAGTCAAATGAAGATTTCGTTGTGATGATAAATTGTTATAAATGGATTAGTTAATGAGTTTAGTGGGGTAAGTGATGCTGACGAGATAAAGGTCTAATCACGTGGTTTTCATGTAAATTAACTCTTAATGACAAGTTTATTTTTCCATTGATGTAAAGGGATCCAGTCTATTTGAGTGCAAAACCCGTTTTTCTTTTTGGGTGGGAAATCTTTAATTGACCTCTCCCGCACTGGTTGGCGCGGAAGGGCGTGTCAGACTTTTACTGACTAAAACCCACACGTGTTCCTTCAGTTTCCTATGCCAGGGCCACGGTATCTCTTGTTAAACCCCTGGATTCCTAAACCCAATGATTTTTTTAAAGAACTGCGAAACAAAGAAAACCCGCATGAGGCAGCTTGTAATTATAATGCTCTGAAATCGCCGCCGCCGCTCGTTACGTGTGTGCGGGAGTATTGAGCTTAGCTCCGCCCATATGCTCAAGGTTAACGAGGAATCTATTCGCCTTAAACGCAATTTGCAATCGTGGTGATCATTGCGTTTTTCTTGTATTTACTTCCATGACATCATTCTAAACAAAGGTCGGAATTTCTCCAATAAACGTCAGCATTGCACTCCGTCTGTCGTGTTTTATAAATATTGCTGCGCACATCCGTACGACGCGCGACGAAGCGATGACGTCACTATGGAAGAATGATTAAAGTCGTCCACTAAACTGTTATGTGCAAATTGCTCACGATGTTTTCTACTGGTCTATGTGGACATTGTTCTGCGAATCTTGCAATTCATTCAATAACCGTTACGTTAGGCACTGTTTCCGATACTCCAGGTAGACTGATACTCAAAGCATTTCTTATTTCAGTTGAACCGTGCACTTTTGAATTTCAAAAGAGTCGGTCAGTTAGGTAGAAAGTTGTAGCTAGTTGCCGATTCCTAAATGTAGATCTTTGTGGAAAAGGAATGGCGTGAATTCCTGGGTACTTTATTCTTGTGGTTTCTAAATGTGAGATGACTGTTGACGAAAACCAATCAAAGTATAAGATTAAATATAAATTAAGGTCTAGTGGTCGCCAATCCACAGGTCGGGCAAAGTGGTATTGGGTTTTTAGGGTTCCGTTGCCAAATGGCAAAAAACGGAACCCTTATAGATTCGTCATGTCTGTCTGTCTGTCTGTCCGTCCGTATGTCACAGCCATTTTATTCCGAAACTATAAGAGCTATGCTGTTGAAACTTGGTAAGTAGGTGTATTCTGTGAACCGCATTAAGATTTTCACACTAAAATAGAAAAAAAACAATAAATTTTGGGGTTCCCCATACATAGAACTGAAACTCAAAAATGTTTTTTTTCATCAAACCCATACGTGTGGGGTATCTATGAATAGGTCTTCAAAAATGGTAATGAGGTTTCTATTATCATTTTTTTCTAAACTGAATAGTTTGCGCGAGAGAAACTTCCAAAGTGGTAAAATGTGTGTCCCCCCCCCCCCCCCCGTAACTTCTAAAATAAGAGAATGACAAAACTAAAAAAAATATATGATGTACATTACCATGCAAACTACCAACGAAAATTGGTTTGAACGAGATCGAGTGAGTAGTTTTTTTTTAAAACGTCATAAATCGTAAACCGCAATTTACCTTACATTCAATCAACTGAAATATAAAAATTAAAAAATATATTTTTTTTTTAAACCGAAAATACCTACAGGCTTGTACGGAACCCTCGGTGCGCGAGTCCGACTCGCACTTGGCCGGTTTTTCTATCTGAAATTTGTCAGTAGCAGCTCGTGGTCTGGATTTATGCCAGTTGATGGTAATAGGCTCGCCCCCTATTACATGGGATTTCAAACACAACGTGCGAAATGTGAGTGTATAGTAATTGTACCTGTGCCCAACCGTTCGGGAAACACAGCATGATGTTAGTTATGTGTAGGAGATGACCAGTCAGTTCATTATGGTCTTAAGTCTTGTTCGCGTGCATTTTTTGATCCTCCGACATGGTTCGTGCTCTAATGGATTCCATACTCCGACCTCGCTTTACCGTTACATTCTTCCTCTTCGCTTCGTATCGGCGACTTGTTTATATTGTTGGAGCCCTAGAAAGGGGATGACGACCGAGATGACCACTGATAGAGAAGTATGGAAGAAAAAGTCATGTTGAGCTGACCCCAAATAAAATAGGGTAAAAACAGGCGAATGATGTTATTGTTTTGAGCAGCGGCGAGGTGTAAATTTTTCTAGAAGAGAAGCCGAAGCGAAGTCGGCTTTAACTTACTGACTCATCAATAAAGAATACTTACTATTTATTTATTATTTATTTATTTAATTATTTAATTAAACTTCTCGCACACAAAAAGGTACAAAGGCGGACTTAATGCCTTAGGCATCAAAACCAGGCATCATACTATCATTCTAAAATTAATATAGGAATGTAATGAATTAAATACAAATAAATTGAACAGCTGAAAACCGAATAAAATATGCAATATTCCTCTATCTCGTTCTCGCTGACGCATTTTTCTATACCTGTCTCTGTCATAACCCGTTGTACAACGGCTTGCTCTCGCACATATCAAGCGGTGCCACGTGACCTAAAGTGACATCATTACGGGATCGCTGTATGAATTTTTAGTTCCCGATTATGACGTTTTAGCGCCGGGTTAATGTAGAACATTTCTCTTTTGTTGTAATACAAAGCTATAAATAAGTTTTTTTGTTGTTTGAATGTTATGGTGAATTAAATACCCGTAGTGTAACTATATTTATTGACAATAGTAGCCACTATTTACATACTATTGTATTTTTAATAGTGATAGAGTTACCAATGCGAATCCCCGAAGGCAAGCCGGTAGGAATCGTGTTATATGGTGCTTTTGCCACTGGTTTTGAGCCCATTAGAAGCCTACGCTGGTGATAAATTCTGGATCTAGACAGAAAATGTCACACGTATCTACCTACTCAAAAGAAAATATCTGTCATGAAAAATTCCCAAGAAAATTGGATTAGGTAGATACTTCCTGGATCTATGGTCTAGTGTCAGGTCTATTAACATCATTGACTTTCTAATTGCATTTCATTAAGTCAAAAGTGCCAAAAAAACAGGCGAATGATGTTATTGTTTTGAGCCCATTAGAAGCCTACGCTGGTGATAAATTCTGGATCTAGACAGAAAATGTCACACGTATCTACCTACTCAAAAGAAAATATCTGTCATAAAAAGCTCCCAAGAAAATTGGATTAGATAGATACCTCCTTGATCTATGTCTAGTGTCAGGTCTATTAACATCATTGACTTTGTAATTGCATTTCATTAAGTCAAAAGTGTCAAAGTCGACATTAACTTAATCGGCATTTCATAAAATTATCTTGGATACTGTTGTTCCGTGAGGTGCCGGACGTAAAGAATAGCATCATCCCATTTCTTCCCGTGTGCGTTGAAAGAGGCGACTAAGGGACTTACTAGAGAATGGGCAGCAGCGTTCTCTATGCATTTTACCACCATACTGCGATCGCCAACCGCCCTGCCAAGCGTGGCGATTATGGCAAACCCTCCCCCAACTGGGAGAGACCTATGTCCAGCAGTGGACGTCTTTTGGCTGAAATGATGAGATTAAAAAACATCTTGCAGTGTTTGCACGTAAAGATAACGCGGTGGGATTTTTTCACTGGATCTGCAACGCACTTCTTATTGCCCGAGAGTCGAAAATCGAACAGCATGTTTTTTCAACGCACTGAGATACCCTGTTCGATTCTCAATCTTTAGTTTAACACACGAGAACTGAGAATCCAATGCATGATGCTCTAATTCCACCGATAGTTAGTTCTTAATATCACAAAACCGCTTGGAGTCTTATCGGTGTGAATAAAATACGAGTACTAATCCGTACGATTATTATTATCGCTATCTAATATGGTACACACGGCTACTCACCAGTTTTAGCTGACCTCGTATGGTATAGGCTTTTCGTGAAATGAGAGGTCAGCTTATACTGGAAATTATAGCTGGATCTGTAGCCGATACATAATTCGCACTTTGATCTTATGTTGTAGGTCATCGTGTGTTTAGATTAAGATAATTATCAGATGGACTGTTCTGAGAGAACGTGGTTATCACGCAAAAATCACCACTATCCAGCTGTACCAATAGGGTTGAAGATCAAACATGGTCATGGTTACACTATTGAATGAGTGACCGTTATGTCATCATCATCATTATTTCAGCCGTAAGACGTCCACTGTTGGACATATGCTTCCTACAATTCGGGGGATTTGCCATAATCGCCACACTTGGCAGGCGGGTTGGCGATCGCAGTATGATGGTCAAATGGATAGAGAACGCTGCTGCCCATTCTCTAGTAAATTTCTTAGTCGCCTTTTACGACACCCACGGGAAGAAACGGGGTGACGATGTTGTTTACGTCCGGCACCAAACGGACGACCGTTATGTAATTTGCAGCTTACACGCATGGATAATTATAATATTCTCTCTCTTCCCTTCAGTTCGTAAAATGTGGTGGGTCAGACCAAGAACAGCGGGGTAGTAATGTAACACAAACCGTAGGGCCGGTATTCATTGCGTTATTAACGTTGTTTTGTACACAAATTTTTCAAGCATACGAAGCGATGGATTAGCAACATTCTTTAAAATAATTCAGGTTGATATCGATAGTGTGTAACGCAATAAGGGTGCTAATCCAATTAAGTGTTGTTCAAATTACAAAGCGTACTTAATTCGCCACGGCAGTAAATGCTTACCGCTTGAAGTATTACGTTACCTTAAATACTTGACAATTAACTTAACTTTTTACCGTTAAAGGGAATCCCACACGCGCGTAGAATTAATTACATTATCGTACTCGTGTGGGATTCTTGCATGTTCTCCGAGATATAATGTAGTGCTATCTTTAGGTCGTGCTTGGATTGCAAAGGCTGTTGTTTTTATCATTCAAATACTTAGCTATAAGGGCTGTAATCGCTAAACACGGAATACAACGGGATAATTACTACCTCATATAATTTAGCCTAGGACTGCCACAACTTAGCAATTATCCTGCTACTGCTAGCTATTACTGAAAGCGTCAAGGTCATCTTCTGCTGTCATTGGGGTCGGTTTCCTGTCTTACCGTAGGCAGCTAGTATCCATTTTTTTATATGGAGCGACTACCTATATGAATTTCACAAACCAGTTACTGGGTAATACGATACCCCTTGGTAGAACTGGCTGTCAGACTTTCCGGCTAGGGTCGCGAGATTGTTAGGGTGTCTAGATTGTTCGAAAGAGATACCGTGACCCTGGCACATGGGCAACTGAAGGAACACGGGTGGGTTTTAGTCAGTAAAAGTTTGACACGCCCTCCCACAAAATGTTTCATAAGAGTGCATTTTATAAAAAATGTGAGTACTCAGGAAGGGTTCTTGAAAATTCATCCCCTAAATAGATTAAATAGATGAAAGTTTTTATGGAAATCCGTAATTGTAATAAGATAAATTCGTAGTATCTTCCTTTAAATTAAATATTTTACGGTCACTAAACAAAAGTAACCAGGGTCGTCGGACATAGTCAAAGTTAAGTAAAAAACCATCGCATGCTTAAGAATAAAATTTAATTTAGTTGTACGTAATTTAGTATTAAACAAACAGTTCATTAATCAAATTTCATTCGGAAACATTCATTCTAAACTTCAACTATATCCAACGTGGGTTACTTATCTCTTTTGGTGACCGTACATTTCATTCTACTGAAGTTAGTTCCTAATATTTCCAAGACCTTGCGCACCGCAGTGTTTGTTTATTTTTTTCTCCGCTGTTTCGGATTCCGACCTTTATGAAGTTACGAATTATTTATTTATCATTCCTTCAAAGGAACTTTTATTGTAAGTGGGCGTTGACAATCTTAACAATTCAGTGAGCCCAATTTTTCGTAAAGCGATTAAGGAATTATTCTGTTAATTGGCCGTATTTTCGTCGTAATTGGGATTCATTAAAGATAATAAACTTGATTTCCTTGGTCCGTTACTGGGTCATTGCCGATGGTCGAGAGACATGTAGTGGTACCTATAGTCGACTTCATAATTGTCTCACCACTTTTGACATTAAACTCCTCGGAGCTTAATGTCAAAATTGCCAATGTAATTATCTTCTTTCGCGAGGTTTAGTGGTGTTTCAATTTACTGGTAATTTGAAACTTCACTTAGGAAGATAAGGTAAGATAGGCGAATTTCAGCAATGAAATTTACCGCGATCAGCAAATCTAAATCTTTACGAGGTCTGTCATAATCTCTGTTGTGCTATTTATACTAATATTATAAAGCTGAAGAGTTTGTTTGTTTGTTTGATTGAACGCGCTAATCTCAGGAACTTACTGGTCCGCATTGAAAAAATTTTTTTGTGTTGGGTAGCTTATTTATCGAGAAAGGCTATAACATCACGCTACAACCAAGAGGAGCGGAGCAGTAATGAAAAATGTTGTAAAAACGGGGAAAATCGCACGGGTAGGCGATTCGACGCGACGGGAAGGGTCGGGGGAGCAAGAAATTTAACGCGGACGAAGTCGCGGGCAGAAGCTAGTATTTTCATAAACCAAAGAGGTGACAGGGTGCAAAAGGCTGCCCAACTTAAATGGGACTGGGCAAGACATGTTTGCCGCATGCCGAATAAACTGTGGGCCTAAGTAGCACAGAACTGGTACCCTGAGACACTGAAGCAGGTTCGCGGCAGACCAAGTAGGAGATGGTGGAACGAGCTGGATCCGTGAAAACATTGAAGGAGTGGAGGGAGCCATTGACCACGGGTGGGACAAAAAGAAAACGTTGAAATTACTGACGTGCAACTCGTGCAAGTGACATTTAACTTTAGGTTGGTAACGCAATTACTATACCCGCCAACTTGCAATGTATGTGACACGAGTTTCATCTCCAAACACATTAACGTTACGCTGTGTGTTTGACAAGCCAACAAAATTAGTATTCAGGTCAGTGTGTTTCACGTAATTTCTTACTGTGTATGTAATATGCGTAATCTTGAAGGAGTTCTCGCTTGTGTAGCCTTGGGGGTTCTTTAATCGGTCATTGTTCTTTACACTTGTTGTTTCCGTTGTTGTTACACGTACAACTTGATAGGTACTCGAAATTACTGTTGTTGCTAAGTGGGTATATCTACTTCTGTATGAATTAAGTATTTCGTTTTCGTTTAGGATTATTATATTTACACGGGTTTAGCATAGTCAGCCTATAATGTTGGAACTGCTGGGACCTCCTGTCAGAGGGAGTGGGTCGTATTCTACCACGTGGGCTCGGTGCGGGTTGGTGGATATCACTTCTTAGAACTTTTAGTTCTAGGCTCTTTTTTTCAGGATCTTTTTTTTTTTTGTATGGGAAATCATCAAATGACTTCTCCCGCTCTGGGCGGAGCGGGAGGGCGTGTCAAACTTTTGCTGTTTACTGACTAAAACCCACCCGTGTTCCATCAGTTGCCCTTGTGCCAGGGTCACGGTATCTCTTTCGAATAATCACGCGACCCCGGCAGGCATTGGTCCTAGCAGACCCCTTCAGCGCTGCTGACATCTCTTTGAGGCACGCGTGGAACACTACGCGCCGTTGACCCGAGCTTGGTCTTTACCAAGCTCGGTGCAAGCTCGCGCCTAAGGTGGCCGGGAGTCCGCAATCGACTTCCGACGCCCGGGGCGTCTCCTCCTGCGGCGGCTAGAGACGTGAGGGCGCAGAGACTGCCATTTCCTCACGCGCCCCGCCTCCTCCTTTGCCAGCATTACTGCTTCGCAGAAGGAGGTGACGGCTTTCCATGCCCTCTCGCGTCCGGCCCTGGTGCGAGCCATGGTACGCACCAGGGCCGGACGCGAGAGGTCGCCGCCGCCGATCGCCTCCACGCGGACACGGCGGTGCTCCACCCAGGCAGGGCATGCTCCACCGTGTCCTCTAGACGATCCTCACAATGGAAACACCCGGGCGTATCCTCCCGCTTTATCCTGAACAGGAACCCACCGAAGGACCCATGCGCGGTGAGAACCTGCGTCAGGCGGAAGGTGAGGACGCCGTGGCGCCTCTCTATCCACTCCAGGCCGGTATCTTAACGATGTTTTCCTTCACCGTTTTAAGTGCCGTGTTAATGAAATAATTTACACGGACCAAATCACCTATCAGAATTCGAGCCTACGACATACACCACTGCTCCAACAAAATAAACAATACTCCAAGTTCATATTACTCTATTAAAAGACTATCTCATGAAATCATAACATTTGAGGCCAATTTTAACTTAAGAAGTTTTATTACTGCTTGTAATGATTATAATTCTGTAAAGCTACATTTTTTACGATCGCGAATCATATTTTAGTCAAATCAATTTATTTCGGGCTACAAAGACCCATATAATATATAGGTACCTTACAGACTAACATGCAAATAAAAAACAATGTAAACATAAAACTATTGTACACGCAGTGACGACCGGTGGTGAATATACCACCTCACAATGTCCTGCATAGGCTCTTTAACGGCTCTATAATTAGGATAAATGTTACTACTGCTGATTTTATTCGTCACGTACGTCATAGTCAGGTACCCAATGAATAGACGCTCAATTTTGTGGAAAATTTAAGTAAATAACTCGTCGTTCTAGTCGGAAGTGCCACGAAACGTGACGTCTATCTCAGCAATTTCTGCTTGAAATTTCTCTGCAGCAACCTTCGGAAAATGTTTTAGTATAAGTTTTATTTAGGAAGAAAAACACATAGACATAATTACAAAAAAACGATGATAGGTACAAAAGTTATAAACTGTGTCGCAGTTATCAACGCCAGTCTAAACATATGAAACAAAATAATTGTTCCAGACACATGACATGGGTACAGTTTAGCTCAGAATTTAAATTTAAGCATAAATAAAATTTTAAATATACAGAAGAAAAACTAAATGAGAGTTTTGAGTAGTGGTGTAGTGTGGAGTGGTAGTGTGAGTGAGGGTATTTGTGAGTGTAGGAATGTGTGAGTAAGTGTGTAAGGTATGAGTGAGGCTATGTGTAAGGGTGCTCGGTCTAGGTAAGTTTCAAGTTTTCACAATTTCTTCAGGCTTCATCATACTATATGATAGCGATTTCAACCAGTCGGTTAATTTATCTCTTAAGATCTTACGATATAAGCGGTAAACGTCGATGCTTTTGTTTATTATAAATCTTGGGGCTAATGAACTTAAAGTGTCTTGTCGCCACTGCTGCTCTACAAGGCATTAATTTGCAGAGTCTGTCGGAGAGGCGAAAAATACATAGCGTGATGTTGAAAATAAGCCAAGGAGTAATATGAGCTAAATATGTTGCTCACTCTGCCGTTTCGCTCGTTCATTACCGCGGAACTGCAAATTGGTTATCGTCTGCGATACACAAATGTTGTATGTATTAATGTTACGGCTCCTCTGATTAAATTGTATTGGAAACACGTAGTTAACGTTGTTTAGATTGTTTTTGATACGATCTTTGATAGAAAGGTTTTTGTTTAAATTCTGTTTGAGAGATTTTTTCTGGTGTTGTTGGTGAAATAGTCTTACCAAGGGGTATCTTGCTATCTCATCATTTCCGAAAGACGTCCACTGCCGGACATAGGCCTCCCTCAATTTGAGGGGGTGTGCTGTAATCGCCATGCTTGGCAGGCGGGTTGGCGACCGCAGTATGGTGGTAAAGTGAATAGAGAATGCTGCTGCCCATTCTCTAGTAAGTCCCTTAGTCGCCTTCTACGACGCCCAAGGGGTATCTTGCTATCTAGTAACTAGATTTTGGAGGTCGTACCAGGTGAAATAATAGGTTAAAGCATCTTGTAAAACAAAAAAATAGCGTAGGCAAGCGATGCGATGCGACGGGGTGGGTCGGGGAACACATTTGCGAAAAGAAGCGCAGAGGCGACGTTTTACGTACGTACTCAAAAGCCTGAAAATCTCACAAAGAATATCTAAATCCAGCACGTATTTCATAGCAGTCTTAGCAGCGAATGCAAACATATCTTACGCCAGCTTTGTCTTACTATAAAGGGGCATACACACATCCGTAACATGGTACAACATTTCTCAGTTTCGTTATCGCCATACCACAGCTAGGTATTGTGGGCAAAGCCTTTGAAACTAATACCTATACTCTGTCTACGGTTTCCTTTAAAACTGGTTTGACTTGTAGTTCGCTTCGTCTTGTTTTCACAGTATTTTTGACTTATTTTGTACCGGTTTTGTTCATATGATGCTGCTGTGTTCTGGAAATTTTGTAGTTTTGTTGTGTATTTAATTTTAGAATTAAGCCGGGATGTGTCGTAAATTCTTCGCTGTCTGGAAATGCCCAAGGTCTTTTAAATATAATTATTTTAATTCTATGTAGAATGTGATGTAATAATCTTACTAAAAATATAAATTGTGAGGATGTATGGATATATGTTACTCTTTCACGCAAAATCTACTGAACGGCTTTGGATGAAATTTGGCACATCCTCTCGATAGTTCATAACCTGGATTAACTCTTATAGTACTTTTTATCCCGGTGGAACGTTCTCGTTAGGTAATTTTCGCTGGCAAAAGCTAGCAATTTATACAAATACTTTGAAAATTTGGATGTTTGTTACGCAAACACGTAAAAACGGCTGAATGGATTTGAATGAAATTTAGCGCACAGATACATTATAACATAGATTAGCACAAAGGATACTTTTTATACCAATAGGACGTTCCTGTAGGATAATTATCGACTCCCACGCGAGTATAGCCACTGGCAAAAGGTACCTAATGTTTTTTTTTACTGAATGTTGTAAATGATAGCAAAAGAAATAACTAACTTGCTGTTCAAAATCAAACATAATGTGTAACATGACTAACATGTTCACATTAGAACAACTTCGTACAGGTTTTTGTTTGAGGTTCTCTACCTAAGTTCACGGGAGTTCAATAACCCCACGATCACGCGTCTATTTTGTAATGCAAGACAATAAACCTAGTGATTTCACACGCGATTTCGGTACAAGTTCAAAACCGTACGACTTTAAATGGCGGATTTCCGTTTCCTTAAGTAATAAAACTGTATTGTACATACACATGCTGTTCACGAATATGTAAATTGGCAGTTGTGTCAAGTTCACTTTGTGTCTTCATAGTTTTAGCGCCGTTTGTCGTCTAATGCCGTGTGCAAATGGACGGTTTTAAAACGTCGGAATAAAGGTGGTTTTCCGAAGCCGACCGCAACTGCAAACCGCAATTTCAACACCGCAATGACAGACCGCTGTGACGTAACTGGTTGCAAATAATGACCGGCTCCGATGTCGCCGTCCATGGAAGGGCTCCTTAAATCCCCCGAACCGATGAAATAAAGATATTAAAATTTCTAGAAAATATCAAGTAGTTAATCTACTTAATATTATTTTAGACATAAAAATAATCTTCTATGATCCTCCTCCTTAATTTGCTTTAATAAATATCTGCTTCTTATTTTTATGACAGGCAATTTACACATTCATTTTAAGTGAATTTTTGAACAAAAAAAAAATTAAATCCATTTACACATTCACTTTTAAATGGATTTTTTACCAAAAAAGAAATCAATTAACATGTTAATTTTAAATGGTTTTTTATACAAAATAAATAAAATGTCTGCCTAGACCTACATTCCTGCTTAATAAAATCGTTTTGTGCCCGAGGCGCGAATAATTGAATTACTTATTTCAATAAAATGCGTTCCAAGCCCTACTGACAAAAAATATCTGCCAAGTTATGTGGATATCCACACTAATATTATAAATGCAAAAGTAACTCTGTCTGTCTGTCTGTCTCGCTTTCCTGCTAAAACTACTGAACCGATGTAAATGAAATTTGGTACACAGATAGTTTAGAGCCTCAGAAAGGACATATGCTACTTTTTATCTCGGTAGTACGTTCCCGCGGGATATTTTTCGACCTCCACGCGGGCGAAGCCGCTGGCATAAGCTAGTGAGAAATAAATATTATTTTTCTGGCAAATGTCCAGGTGGGCAATTAAATCGAAGGCTCTTGTTAAATTGATAAATATATATAATAAATATTATGTAACGTTAAATAAAACCTTGTCATTTAGACTGCATTTATAATATCAACGGTAATAAGTAATCTTTTTTTTCTGAATGTGGCTGCTCTTGACCTCGTTCACGTCTGTTTGGAACCTACCTACTAATGGTACCTACTTCAAGTTGAAAAAATACCACTGCTAACCAAAGGTCTCCATATAACAATGTCTGTTTCTATAACCCGTTTAATCCAAAAACAAATATTTATTTCTAAATAAACACTGCATAATGGACTACTAAATATTCTGTTTAATAAAACTGCACTGCAGATTTAAAATCTCATTTACTGAGCTCTTTATTCATTATTTTTCAATTTAAAACAAAACATCGAAACCAACACGTCCTTTTAACACACGGAAATGAAATACGAGTACAATCCATAAAAAAACGGTCGAACCGACCGGGCGGTTCTGTACCCGATATAATATTCATCGCTTGATTGATCCGTTCTCAATGGACGCATTAGCATACAATGCCGCTTGTGTCGCGGCAAGCCGGTTCCGGCCGTGTCCGGCAACTGTCCCACCGCCGACGACGAAGCGACTAGCTATAAACGAGTTTCTCGCTCAAAAAACTTACGCACGGCGACATATCAAACTACATTTCCAGTATAAGTTTACTTCTCGCTGTATGAAAAGTCTATGCGATGCTAGGTCAACTAAAATTGTGAATCTATTAGCTTGATATGTCGCCGTGTGTGTGACTGGTAGGACTCGTGTAAGTAAAAGAGATACATAATACAATTATTAATAGTTGATCGTCTGATTATACCGCCGGCGAGTAATCGATTGTCGCAGTGACATGAGCGTACTCAGTGACTCGCTCAGTACTCGCTCAGTGATGCTCCCTTGGGTGGGAAACCATCAAATGACGTCTCGTGCTCTGGGCGAAGCGGGAGGGCGTGTCAGACTTATGCTGACTAAAACCCACCCGTGTTCCTTCCGTTGCCTATATGCCAGGGTCACGGTATCTTTTTCGAACAAATCTCGCGACCCTGGCAGAGTGATGCTCCCTTGGCGGGCAGAACACTCTCTAAATATGTACCAGCGAGGGCAGCGAGAACACACGGCCTCTGTGATAGGCTTAAGTCACGCATTATATCACGGGTTTTGCTCCCAAACTGTGATAAAAATGTCTAAGTCAAGGCGTGCTTAGGCTTACCCCGCTGAGAGTAATCGTTGGTTGCCGTCGCTTCTCGTTGCTAAGCTCTAATCGCTTCTCCCCGCCGTGGAACAGATGCCTATCAATTTTCTCAATGGAATCGCAAGATGCGAAGCTATCGTGTTTCTTATGGTGTTATGTATTCATGTTTGTCTGCTGTCAATGGCTTTTTAAATAAAGAAGGCATTGTATTGATGGTTTGTCATATCAAGTGTTAACTGATTAATATTTTGGGGTTTTCATTTATTGCCGTAATTCTTTTGGTCGTAATCATCATCTCTTAGCTGCCACGGCTTATTTTAATTGCTGAATTGTTATTTTATTTTTGTTATGATTACGGACGCTTTTAATGTTCACGTTATTTTACATTGATAATTTCAATATAAATGATGGAACTAACTTTTTCTAGAAAAAAATTGAATGAAAAGAGTTTCTTGCCCGTTCTTTTCTATAGGTAACCCACTACGCTTTGAAATGATAAACTAGCTTCTAATTTCTAAGTTACCGCCCCTTGACAATTCAAAAGTGACTGTAATTGGTGGTTTATTTGAAATAAATGCTTTGAATTTGAGTTTGACTATACATACAATATACTATTTTAGTCACGAGTCAGACTCTAATCAGTGAGCTTTTGTTTCTGAATATTACTCGACAATACCTAGTCTATCTCAGTAAAAAAAATGACTCAAATAGACTAGCTTTTTGTTTTGATATTTTCAAAGAAAATGCACGGACAAAATCTAGTACCATTTCAGTCACGCGTGGACGAAATCCCATCCATGGTTAATACCCCGACTCAGAGTACCCCGACTCGGATAGGTTAAGTTAGAAGGCTAAGGCGGAAGCTCCGCTCCGCTTCGCTCCCGCCTTAGCCTTCGTGGTTATTTTTTTTTAAACCATCCAGAAAAAGGAGCCCCGCATAGCGGGGCTCCGTCAACCTATCTTAGCACAGGTGGCAATCAGTTACATATATATTAATTTTGAATACATATTAATCAAATAGATAAGCTTCAATTATAGGTTGATAGTTACATGGCAAGTTGGCAACTGTTATCATTTTAATTGCTCGTTTCTATTCAAATGATTAACAAAAATAAAACGAATTAACAAACGAGAAGTACTTTTATTAGGTAAAGAACACTACCCACTTGTTGCGAGTATAAATTTAAAAATATCTCGCCAAAAGCTTAGCTATTCGAGTGATATGTATTATATAGAACTAGATTTTGTCCGTGCATTTTCTTTGAAAATATAAAAACAAAAAGCTAGTCTATTTGAGTCAATTTTTTTACTGAGATAGACTAGGTATTGTTGAGTAATATGCATAAACAAAAGCTCACTGATTAGAGTCTGACTCGTGACTAAAATAGTATAGCCTTTGTAAATACGCGTCCCGGCACGCCGGTTTTGGTAGTGTTAACTGCCATCAATCTCCTCAGTGAAAAAGCGACATACGAAAATATCGGGTTTCTCATGAATTTATGTGTCCACCGCGGTTTTTAAATAAAGAAGGCATTGTATTGACTGTAATACGAGTTGTCGTATCAAGTGTTACGCCTTTGCTTATTTTATGAAATTATTTCTTGTTTTTTTTTTCGGTCTTAAGTAATAATTTTCAGTTCAGAACACTTGTTTATACACATATTGGGTCCTGCAGACCGGCTCCACGTGGCTCTTCTGGACCAATCTTCATGAAGTTATAGTCGCGTCGCTCCAATCGGATGGAGCCTTGAAATTCTTGGACAGTTCATTGATATTTTCCTGTGTTTCAGTTATCATAGTAGTAATTTCTTTAAGTGCTTCACAAAGGGCTAGCCCTTGAAACTAAAACGGTACCTACTATACTTAAATACTCCATAACTCCATTTGCTTACACGCCGGTTGCGAGCACTGTGCACCTGGCGTTTCAGTTCTTAGTCTAAATTAATTTAGGGTACCTAGCTATTCAGGATCGTAGAAAATTACGTTGGCAGCATACCTATATTTTTATAAATTACCACTACTAAAGAAAATTTAATTTTAAAGGCACTGGACCTCATCCCAAAATGCAAAAAAAATTATAATAAGGTAGCGCAGTGATAGCACACTGGAAACGGCCGCGATCAAAGGTCGTAGGTTCGAATTCGGACAGGCTCTTCACTTTGAGTAAAATTACATCACCTCTGCTCTTTTAACCTTTTGAATGTCAGTTACACAGTTCGACATAAGTCTTTCTATGGTGTCTCTAATTACGGCAACATCGTGACGAAACTGGGCATGTTCTAGAACCCAAAATTTGAAAGCATGCGACGTCTACCAACCCGAACTGGGCCCCCGTGGTGGATTTTGGCCTCTCTCACAGAGAAGGGGCTTGTGTCTTAGATTAGTACCATTATAAGCTGATTATTATGCTAGCACGTCTCAAGTTTTAACACATACATGCTGTATGGAATATTCTCGATTATCATCCTGTACATTAATTAACAAATAGGAAAATATCTTGGTCGTAGGCAGTCATCCTCATAGAGATGTCAGCAAAACTGAAGGGGTCCGGTAGGACCGATGCCTGCCAGGGTCGCGAGATTTGTTCGAAAGAGATACACCGTGGCCCTAGCATATAGGCAACTGAAGGAACACAGGTGGGTTTTAGTCAGTAAAAGTCTGAGACGCCGCGACGGTCATTTGACGATTTCCCACCCACAAAAAAGGCAGTCGTCATCATTATTATTTCAGCCGTAACACGCCCATTGTTGGACAAGCCTCCCCTAATTTGGGAATGTTTGTCATATTCACTATGCCTGGCAGGAAACCAGTCGTAGGAAATATCTACGTATAATTTACATTAATTAACAAATAGGAAAATATCTTGGTCGTAGGCAGTCATCCTCATAGAGATGTCAGCAAAACTGAAGGGGTCCGGTAGGACCGATGCCTGCCAGGGTCGCGAGATTTGTTCGAAAGATTTACCGTGGCCCTGGCATATAGACAACTGAAGGATCAGAGGTGGATTTAGTCAGTAAAAGTCTGACACACCGCGACGAGGTCATTTGACGATTTCCCACCCACAAAAAAAGGCAGTCGTCATCATTATTATTTCAGCGTAACACGCCCACTGTTGGACATAAGCCTCCCCTAATTTGGGAATGTTTGTCATATTCACTATGCCTGGCAGGAAACCAGTCGTAGGAAATATCTACATATAATTTAGAATTTTTCGAATACTCCATTTTAATTTTCACAAACCGACCTTAATCAAACATAGTTCCTAATTTATTAACATTCGTATACCCTTTGGTTGTTTTCCTTCATCAAGGAACTTACTACGGATTTAATTTTAAACTATGTTTGGGTCCCTTAGGGGTTATATACCCTTGACCCGTGATCTGTATCGCGGCCATATATTAGAGGGGTTTAAAAACAAAACACTACAAATCTTATTTATTTATTTAAATTACATTTATAACACCTTTACAGCAAACCAAGGCGATGTTATAAGTAAGACATAAAATTATATAAATACATATACATATATTTATATAAAACAAGTATCAGGTCATCTAGCCTAGCCTTTTACAATACAATACAATCCTTTATTTCAGGCAACTAAGGCCCATAAGAACACAATACATGAATAAAATAAAAACAATAACTATAAACTAATACATATTCTACAAAACCAAACTTAAACTATACCTAAAGGCTAAACACGTAATGTTGACGGCGTCGTCGTTTTTCCCAACCATGTTAGGGTCGGCCAAAGAGAATATAACCACTAGAGAGCGTATAGGCCAATATCTTCTAAGCACACGACTCACCACTGCGGGCCGGGGGACGAGGAAGAACGCGCGACTGCAATTGGTCAGTTCAAGGTCAAGTTGCGTAGGTATGCCCATCGTAGGCTTGCTCTACTTCATTAAGGGAAAATAGTCGATATCGATAAAATGGATTTAAAATTGTGATAGATACTCAATTAAAATCAAAGAAATCATATTTAATCAAAATCAGTCATTAATAAAATGAAAGCTAGAGAATCCAAGAACAAAATTTACGCCGCTATCATATTCGACGAAATGGCATTCAGAAGCGGGTTCGAATATCATCCCCAAGGCAGAAGGTGCTATGGCTACGTGAGTTTTGGTGCCAGTTTACAAACAGATTGTCAAGACGAAGCTAAAGAAGTCACAGTATTTGAATTGAATAAAATTTTCACTTATTTTAATTTTAATTTTCGATATATACTTTAAAAGCTACACAGCTATTAAAAGTAACAGCACTCATTTTTACGATAAAAATACAAAGGGAAAGTAAGGGATAGATGCATTAGAATTTTCTAATGAAAGAGCGAGACTTTTCCAAAAGACATCAACGCGCGCGACTCAGCGTGTGCTTGTTCACCCAACCACCATTTTAAATAGACCCCTACGGTGGATCATATTATGATTAAATCAAAATAATTTTTCGTACTGTTTACTTAGTGAAGAAAAGTTATGCGATCCTTTTTGTAACTAGAAGTCTTGGAATGTTTCCCACACCACTTCACCCTGCATGAAGGCATTTTGATGCGTTATAATTACAGATGAAGTTACATTATTTCCATTAATTTAGCGTGTACAGAGGTCTAAAAACTGGTCACAACTAAAATGGTTACTAGAACCGTAGCCTATGCATAGGCGACAAAATACTAATAGTTTTCGAGCGTCGGGGCACTGTATGCGCAGTCAAGTGGTTATATAGTCTTTGGGGTCGGCTAACGGTCTAATTAGATGCAGCTAAAAACCAGTATTTTACATGGAGCGACTGACTATCTGACCACTAAAACCCAGGTACTGGATAACACTGATACCCTTTGGTAAGACTGATTGTCAGTTTCGGTCTTCTGACGTCCTTCCTTCCCGTAACGACGGTCAAAGATTGACGAATAACTAACGGGACCAACGGCTTAATGTGCTTTCTGAGGCACGGAGGGGTCTTGGTATGAGATATGGTCACCCATCCACGGATCAACAGTGGTAAGCGTAGCTAACCCTAATTGATGGACCCGTGCGGCTGTTAAATTACAAGGAAACCAACAAGCCGGTAAAGTTAAATTGAAGAAAAAAAAATAGGTACTTGAAAATTAAATAAAGTGTTACAGTTATGTTAGAAAGAGTGCCTCTGGAGTTTTCTAATGAAATTGTTGTTTCATGATTTATTATTCGTCGACTTTAGAACCTCCTCCGTTTTTTTCGTCGGTTAAAAATGTTAGTCTGTCTATTTGGGCCGGCGAATCTCCAAAACGGCTGGACCAATTTTAGTGGGACTTTTGCTTGCAGATAGCTGATGTTATAAGATATTACACAGGCTTCTTTTTGTCTCGGTAACACGTCCCCATGGCATAATTTCCGACATCCACACAGGCGAAGTCGCGGGCAGCAGCTACTCAGAAATGAAAATCAAGTCAGCTGGAGGATACAAAATTGCGCTGTACCTAAGTTTGTAACCCTGTGATTCCGCCATCTTCAACATGATCCCCTTTCGCATTTATATTCCGGTACTTATCCATTTTCTGCTTGAATGTTATCTAACACGTAAGAAGCACGTATGAGCCCAGAAAAGACGTAGCCAATTCTCTGGAGACAATTTTAATATCACAGTATTCAAGACACCCGTCGGATCTGACATTGGGGGTTCTTACTCTTTCTTTTTTACGAATCGTTACGATTCTAAGGTAGTAGGTAGCTAGTTTCCTGAAGAAATTAAAATTATTAGGTAATATTGTATGGCCCTTCTGGTGCCGGACGTAAAGAATAGCATCACCGAATTTCTTCTATCTGAGAATATTCTATGCGAAATGCAGGTAAGTGTGCTATTATAGGTACTTCTCTGCCTAACTGTTCGGGGATTACTGCCATGATGCTATATAAGTATAAGTATAGATGCGAAATATTTTAAGGGGTACACCTGTAGGTGGTAAAGAAGCTATAGAAGCAAAAAGAAAATTTTTATCTAAGCGCTTTCAAATTTCGTAATTATTATAATTTTAAAACTACTTGAGACGTTTTGCATAAAACCTTTACTCCAAATTCTATGAATGGCCCACCTGACACTGCGAGGACGACGACCGGACGGCACAAGCATGGCCGCGGTGTCTCGGGCCGTAAAAAATAAGAAGGAGCCAGTATTTCTTATGTGCGTCACATAATTTATAAATATTAAATTAAAAAAAAAACCCTTAGAAAAAATTTTTTTTCGTTGCTATAGCTTTTTTTACCACCTACAGGTGTACCTCTTAAAATATTTCGTGTATGAATAGATACACCTTATATATGTATTAAATCAAATTAAATATTTTGTTTCACATAAATACTACATGGGGACTTATGAAACTTCAGAAGCTAGATTAGCACGGTTCCAACTGGTTGTTTTCCTATTGAGAAGAGCCGGCAAGAAACTCTACCTCTCTCTCTCTCTCTCTTTTAAAAATAATGGTCTTTTAAATAGTTTTCAAAATACAGTGTTAATAGTTATGGAGAGTAATTATCATTATCATTTCAGCCGAAAGGTGTCCACAGCTGGACATAGGACTCCCCCAAAAGTGGGAGAGTTTGCCATATTCGCCACGCTTTGCAGGCGGATTGGCGATCGCAGTATGTACAGTGGTAAAAGGCATAGAAATCCCTGAAATGGCCTACCGATTACAAGGTCTACAGCGTTCTGCCATGCATAAAATATAAAAGGATCTACATATTTAAAAAAAAACCGGCCAAGTGCGAGTCGGACTCGCGCACCGAGGGTTCCGTACAAACCTGTAGGTACCCTCGGTTTATGCGTAAGGTTTATGTTTATGAAATTAAATGTTTTTTTTTTATATTTGAGTTGATTGAATGGAAGGTAAATTGCGATTTACGATTTATGACGTATTAAAAAAAAACTACTTACTGGATTTCGTTCAAACCAATTTTCGTTGGAAGTTTACATGGTTATGTACATCATATATTTTTTTTAGTTTTATCATTCTCTTACTTTAGAAGTTACGGGGGGGGGGACACACATTTTACCACTTTGGAAGTGTCTCTCGCGCAAACTATTCAGTTTAGAAAGAAATGATGTTAGAAACCTCAATACCATTTTTGAAGACCTATTCATAAATACCCTACACGTATGGGTTTGATGAAAAAAAATTTTTTGAGTTTCAGTTCTATGTATGGGGAACCCCAAAATTTATTGTTTTTTTTCTATTGTTGTGTAAAAATCTTAATGCGGTATACAGAATACATCTACTTACCAAGTTTCAACAACATATCTCTTATAGTTTCGGAGAAAAGTGGCTGTGACATACACGGACAGACAGACAGACAGACAGACAGACAGACAGACCGACAGACAGACAGACAGACATGACGAATCTATAAGGGTTCCGTTTTTTGCCATTTGGCAACGGAACCCTAAAAATCAAATGACACACCTCGATAACCCTAAACTACCCTACCTATGAATACTCAATCGTGCAATGTACTAAAATATAAGCGTAATTTAAACGTTTCCCACTAGAACTGTGTTCATTCATTCTGTCCCAACTTAAATATATGCGCATATTTACCCCGGAGAATGACTCCGTAATTCGTATAATAATACTGCCATTTTGTCGATTCCTGTTGATTTATTATATTATTCTCTAGGTAATTGGTTATACCTACGAACTGTTTAGTAGTTACATCAGTTTTTTATCGTGAATGCAGCTTTTCAAGCCAGTGTTGTACACTACAACCAAGTGAATACTTTGTTAAACTCAACATCATTGTAACGCACGGCTACATATTAAGCTATGCATTTCCAGTATAAACTGATCTCACATTGTATGGGATTTCCGTATAAATGATAAATGATTTTATTTCTGTAAGTAGGTTTGTACAAACACTTTTATATGTCAATGATATTTTTTTAAACTAGATGAGTTCGGCGTTTCCTAACTGACTACTCTGAGAAGAAAGGCCGAAACAAACTTAGAGGTCACAGTCTCTTTTAAAGTCCAGACATAATCTTGTTCACATCATGTGAAGATCATTTAGATTGGTGACTGAAATGGTCTATTGAAGAAAGAACCACACAGATTGAGTGGACCTGTCCAGTCAGTGCAAGCATTTGTCACTAATCGTTTAGCTCAACTCGGAAAATAAGGAGCCCAACGCTTTGACGAACAGTACCACAGAAAGGACTTTAAATATATTGAGAGGTCAGCTTAAACTGGAAACGCATAGCTTAAATTACACAGACCACCATCTTTACTTTACTTTTTAAAGTTAGCGATGATAACACAAAAACAAATGCAAGCGAATCATAATTATGAATTTGAAAAATATTCCGATGGTAAAAATAATGTTCACATTATTTTTACATTTCATTCTAAAATCTGCTAAAATATATGCTTACTTTAATTAGCAAAGTAGGTATCTACAGTAATATAAAAGTGCGACCTGTGAATCTCACAGAAACAGTAAAATATATGAACATAAAACTAACAATTCATCCCAACCTGAAGCGCGAAACAGAATTAAACCTACATTTTCAACTACCCACAAAAAAAAAATCTACAAAAAGATAAACCGGGCCGACAAACCGTACTTCATATTCAACCCTAAAAAGACGCAATAACTCAACCTGAAACACTTCCGCACAAACCGGGCAACCTATGTAAACTCCTTTAATATGTATGCAGTGACACGACCCACTAAATTCATCCTTCGTTCGCGTTTACAGAGTTAATTAATCAAGTAAAAGTCTAGAGTTCTGGATGAGCGTTGCACATGTTTGTGTAATTAATGTGTTGAAATTAGCTGTTAGCAAGTTCATGGGGGAATTAAAGTGGTGTTTGCAGATTTGAGAACTTGTTCTGGACAGTTCCTCAGTCGTGGCTCAGTGAGTTCCAAAATCGCAACAGTTGCAAAGGATCAAATCTGAGAGATATATGCAGGACGCGACCCTTCGTAAACATATCTAGTTCATCATCGTTCATCATTTCGGCCGAAAAATATCCACTGCTGAAAATAGGCGTCCCCAAAAAATGGGTTGCCATAATCGCCATGCTTGGCCCCGCCTGGGTTGGCGATCGCAGTATGATGGTAAAATGCTGCCCATCTGCGCTCTGTAAATTCCTTAGTCGCCTTCCATGACACCCATGGGCAGAAATGGGCTGGTGCTATTATTTTCGTCAGGCACCACACGGAACGATATTGACTTTAGTTCCAAGTAACTAGATATACTTACTTGGAACTTACTACTGCCCAAATTGGGGGAGGCTTATGCCCAGCAGTGGACGTCTTTTGCCTGAAATGATGGTGATGAAACGCAATATTGTGAGTTAGAAGCATGTAATGTTTTTACATAATCAAATGTTCTGTTGCCTTCTACTTTAAAATGTACATCCTGATGACAGCTATAGCAAAAAATCTAAGAAAAAATTGCTATAATCAAGCTTGGCAGTTGGATTGATGATCGCATTTTATTGTTATTAGAAGACATGAATCATCATTCCTGCTATAAAATTAAACATGATAATGCCAATGCTGAAATGGGATTGGGCGGGTCACGTCAGCCGCATGCACAGTGACCGTTGAGCAAGTCTCCACAGGGTGAGTGCCTGTGGATGGATGGCGCCGCTGATGGTGGTCTAGGAAGAGATAAGGAGGCAAATAACCACCTGGTGGCCCACCTGATATTAAGAGTCCCTATTGGATGAGACAAAGCTAGGATCCACACGAATTTAGGGCTAGTCAAACAGAAATGCCTACCGCTAAATTTATGATCATTTTTTCTGGTTAAGTATAAACCGACCACAATAAAGAATGGGTTGGCTAATGATAATTTCATCACAAAAGTAAACAGTATCCCATAGGTAAGTGTAAATCGATACAAACAAACCGCATATTGTGTGAGTGTGAAAAGCTAATTAGCGCCCATTTCTAGCGGTAATAGTGTTCGTAAACACAATTCATTGTTATTACACGTTTTGGCAAACAGTAGTTAATAACATAGTTCGATCGTCTGTTTAGGTATTCCGTTTCATGGATTGGAAAATTGTGGGAATGTTTGGATGCTAAGGCTAATGTTTGGAAATAATGTGTTAATGCAAAGGATGAACGAACTAAACGAACGATTTCGGTGCTTAGCACTGATGCTCTAGCAGCTCCAACTCCAGTTGTTTTACTGGAACACCAAACCATCAAACTATTAACTGAATGACCGACATACTTCTGGATTTCATAATAAATCTAAAAGCCCAATGATTCGATCAATATGTTTAATTGTTCGAATGTAGTAATAACAGTTTTAAAACATAAAAATATTGTGAAATAAATTTACAAACATACAATTATACAATGAATAAACTTTCTTTCATTTATATTTTACTAGCTTTTGACAGCGGCTTCGCCCGCATGGAGGTCATACTACCGGGATAAAAAGTATCCTATATCCTTTCTTAGGCTCTAAACTATCTGTGTACCAAATTTCATTTAAATCGGCTCAGTAATTTTAGCAGGAAAGCGAGACAGACAGACAGACAGACAGTCAGACAGAGTTAATTTTGCATTTATAATATTATTATATACACTATATTAATAGTGTATATAGTGTAAGATATAGTGTATAGTGATATAGTGTATAGTGATATAGTGTAGATTATTGTTATCCCACATGAATTCTCATTAAGGCTTGAAATTCATATTATACACGATGTTAATCTTTAAATTCAGGGGCCACCAACAGATTCCACCCTAAATATGTTAGATACATACCGCCAAAAAAAAACAAAATAATCTACACTCCTGGATCCTCGCGAACAAAACAGTCGGACGGCTCGATTAATACAAGCTTAGCTTATCTGCTCCAACTGTGCTAATATTTGTTTGGCCTACAGATAGTTGTTCCGGTACGGAGTGTATCAACATATGAGATTTGCGACTGTAAACGCATCAGTCAGATACAACGATTTTATATGCCGATAACGGGTAGTAGAATAAAAGTTGTGATGATATTTTAGGACGAGAACATACCTTTGTAAAAGACGTACGCAAACGTCTGTTGACGTCCGATAACTCGGTGTTACTCACTTTCTTTTCATCTTGTTTTTCGATCGGCTGAGTACAACTGACGACGTACGAGAAAAGTTCGGCTGATCTGTCATCAGCCGAACTTTTCTCGTACTTTACTCGTATTGGTTAGGTGTACGCGTAACACTCAAAGTACACAAGCTTTAGTAGAAGAAATTATTCGTAAAATAATTAGAGGGCAACGTAAGAATAAACAACGTTGCATGTATGTAAGAGCTTAACACAAGAAAGGCTAATCCTATTAGAGAGAAACTTTCTACTGCCCAAATACAGACCAAGTCATGAGAAGACACGAATTTCAAACATCATACAAGCAAATTCAACTCTATCGTACGTAGTGCGTCCACAAATACAAATCTCGAATGCACAAACATTGCAATCGAAGTGCTGCCGCATAAATGATGATCCTACTTGGAATTCTGTCTACCGAGCAAAAGCCAAAGAAGCGAAGTCATTCGACTTATTACCGTGTTCCATTTTTAGGGTTCCGTTGCCAAATGGCAAAAAACGGAACCCTTATAGATTCGTCATGTCTGTCTGTCTGTCTGTCTGTCTGTCTCTCCGTCCGTATGTCACAGCCATTTTATTCCGAAACTATAAGAGCTATGCTGTTGAAACTTGGTAAGTAGGTGTATTCTGTGAACCGCATTAAGATTTTCATCCTAAAATAGAAAAAAAAAACAATTAATTTTGGGGTTCCCCATACATAGAACTGAAACTCAAAAATGTTTTTTTCATCAAACCCATACGTGTGGGGTATTTATGAATAGGTCTTCAAAAATGGTAATGAGGTTTCCATTATCATTTTTTTCTAAACTGAATAGTTTGCGCGAGAGACACTTCCAAAGTGGTAAAATGTGTGTCCCCCCCCCCCCCCGTAACTTCTAAAATAAGAGAATGACAAAACTAAAAAAAATATATGATGTACATTACCATGTAAACTACCAACGAAAATTGGTTTGAACGAGATCGAGTGAGTAGTTTTTTTTTAAAACGTCATAAATCGTAAACCGCAATTTACCTTACATTCAATCAACTAAAATATTAAAATTAAAATATATATATATTTTTAAACCGAAAATACCTACAGGTTTGAACGGAACCCTCGGTGCGCGAGTCCGACTCGCACTTGGCCGGTTTTTTTCTTCTTTAAACCGTACAATGAGACATCCATTAAATTTATTTTCGTAGTATGGCGCTCGTAGGAATAATCTTAGATCAAATATTTGAACTTATCGGCACAGTCTGTTGTCGCAGTTGCATAAACAGACAAACATATGAAATACGGGCGTGTTTTGTACGCTACGTGGGCGGATAAGTGTCTGGTTAAATAGGCGTTTGGTTAAGAATGGTTAAAGTAAGGAATACAATAGGATAAGAAAGGATGAAACGAAAGGAGAAAAAGGCTACAATCTTGAGTCTTGACACCTCGCTTACACTTTTTTAGTTCTGAGCTGAGGGTATGCTTATTTGATATCACCGCTCCACGGCAGTTACTCCAGTGTGTCCTGATAAACATTATCTGACCAAGATTATGTCTTGAATTAAAAGAGACTGTGAGTTTGGTTCGGTCGTTCTTCTCGAAGTCAGTAGTCAGAGAGCAAACACGGAACTGATCTAGGTTTAGGAACAGAATTTGTTTTCAACGTGTAAAAGTGTTTGTAAAACCTTCTAACATAAATTAAATAATTTGACACTTACGATACTGTCTCGCCAAAGAAACAGATACGGAACGATGGTTATCAGCTTGAGACTGGATCAGGTGTTCAATAAAAAAGTTACAATCAACGTTTGAAATAACTTATTGACCAACTTACTAAGTGACGAAATAGTCTCCGTACTTCAAAACTCAGTAATAAAAGAACCAACATTTTCATTCATACATCCACAAAGCAAAACAACAACCATACGTAAACAACTTTATAATTTCAACCCTCTCAATTTCGCCGGCCAAAAATTTTCCCATTATGTTGCGAAAAATTCCAATTCAATCCCGATTTTATCCTGCATGTCATTGAAAGTTGGATGAAGTATGTAAGCTTTACAGGTTGATATGGGGTGATACATTCATTCCGTAATCAGATCCCCAACTTCGGACAGACCCATCCGGAGTGCTGAAATAGGTGGAACGGATGTGTTATCATTATTAATGGTTTCCATACTACTCCACGGTAGATAAGATGTGTGGATATTTTTCGCACAGGTATACCAAAGTTATTATGCGGAACTTTTTGAGTATCCTCGTGTAACAAAGGATTTATGTTTGTTGTGTTCTGTTATGTGAAGTTGAGGTGGTTTAGAATACAATTATGGTAATTCTTTGCTTGTGGTTTTTGAAAGTACAGTATATACATTTTCCTCTTTGTAAAGTTTTAAGCGTGACGTTGACACTATATTACCGATTATTTATTATCATACAACCACATAATTTAAAATTATAGTGAAGGACGTTAGGAAGTGTGATGCTAAAATTAAATGTCGTGACTCCGTCATATCTACCACTACCTACCTATATTGCGCGTAAAATTTCAAGGCAACTATCACTCTCGTGATATGAATGTGACATTCAGATAAGGATAATGCTTGCTAATGTCCGGAGTCCAAATTAATATTTTATCTGATAGTACATATGTATAATCGATACAGAAACATTTGGTTGGATTCCCTGTGACAGCAAGAATTTGTGTAGAAAATATTGGACGGCCCTGTGGCTATGCGATCGAGAGAGAGAGAACGAAAGGTTGGTCACCCACGAGAAAGTGACTGAGCTGTTCATGATAACCTTTTAAACAATCATCTGATCACATTTGACTATATGGCTCTCCTAGTTCACTGCTCCTTCGTCTTATGCATCCAATAAAATCAGTTTGACATCATTCAGAACTATATATGACCCAGATGTTTATTGAGGACGTCCAATAGACATCTGGCTCAGCAGACATTCTGCAGCGTTTGATTGAATTATATTAAATGTTTTTCGACATTATGAGATACTGACAATTTAAGTATGACACGTTGTGCGATGTAACGCATGAACGATAATTCTGTTACCGTGTTTATTTTTAGAAATCCTTCCTGTAACTATTAAATTACTGTCTTATCTAATTGCGGAACATGCTCATGATGTATATGATAAAGATCATAAATAACCAGGTCATCCAAGGTCAGAGGGATAAACACATGCTGACGGCACACGTGATAAAATTAGCAAAACGGATGCAGATAAGGGGTTAATATTTATAGAGTATTAAGAGCATTATGACATTTATTGCTAACAAAGAATGCGATGACGAAACTGTCTTGTGTAAAGTGACTTAGATGTTTTGAAAGCCATGATGGATTAGCTAATGTTTGGCAAACAAATGACGTCACGGAGATATCAAGGGCCAAGGCAAAGACTTGTTATGGATATTTTGATTTATAGCATGTTGAGGCAGAAATATGGATTTAGAGATACAATATTCTATTTTGATATTCCTACAACATTAACATTTGACATGCTTTTGGAAGGTGTTAGCGATGAAATTACAGTTGCTAATATCAAAACTAATCAATTAACTGGGTTATTAGGTGATCCACGGTCTCAACTACCAATGACAAATTACGATTTCAATATCAAATCTAAGTAGGTAATCAATATTATGAATTCGGAGATTAATTAATTTACCACGAAACGACATTAATCATAAAACGGGTTTGTCATCAATCCTCTACAGAACGATCTTACGAATGTTGACAGTAAAGAAACTAGTGTAATTAAGTTGAGAAAATATAGAGGACATTAAAGTTCATTAAATTGAGATAAATATCTACTTGAAGAGGGACCATGTAATGATGGCAATCAGCGTAAAGAAACTGATAACAAGACACCGAAAAAAGTTAGTTTGTGAAGGTCAAACAAATGTTACTAATTAGGAAGATATATTTTGAAGAGATAAAACATTTGGGTGTGTGTATATATATATATATTGTTAATATTTTTCAAGCTTCATTGTAGGCTTTTGTTTGAAGCTGGATTCGATTCGTTAAATATAGTGAAATTTAATTCAGTAGAGCAAATTAATTTTTGAATTATGATACGGATGTTTCCGAGAACTATTAATAATTGATTAATTGTATGCTAATCGATCATTGTATGCATGGTGTTATTATGTTACCTATTTAAAACAACACAACACAATTTTATACACTTGAACTAGCAATTCCGTGCCTGATTAGAGACGATAAAATTCCTATAGATTTTGTTCCTAAGTTAGCCTCGCATACCTATTCACTGTGTGAAATATCATACAGTAATAACAAAAATGTTTTTCAGTATTCGTTTCGAGTCGATGAAGTGGCAAGCTTTGTTTCATTTACGAGCCTTTTTCTGGGCTCTCAGTCTTGGCCATCTCTTCTTTTAGTGCCTCTCACATATTTGAAGGGTAGGCATCAACTCCAAATATTTCCCTGACCTCTGCAAGGCGAAAATTTCTAAAGCGTTTTATTTGATTTAGTTAGACTTCTTCGATAATCGATGTCTGATTTACTGTTAATTGCAAAGCTATTTCCATATTCATTACTAAATGCAACTCAAGAACAAATATAAGAAAGAATAATTTAAAACCAATAAAACTCTATGATTCCCGACATCTGGTATTCAAATTTTTGTTCTACCTTGTATTGACAATAGAATTCTCCGAACGATGATGTCCTCCTCTCAGAGAAATGTATGCTCATTCAATTTGACATCGCTCTCCACTCTAAAAATGTAATCTCGACTTTTATTAGATTTAAGGCTTTGGTGAACTGACAGTTCAATTTTGGTCTCTATTATATTTTTGGGTCTTGTTAAAATGTCTGTCGGTGGGTAATTCTATATTTAGATATATATATATATTTGAATTCAAGCCATAATGCCAAAAAGCATGACCCCAGTTATGCTTTTTAAATTGTAAGGAGTTAGTCGTGTAAATTACTGAGACCTTCGTTTTATATTTTGTAGCTTAGGATGAATGAATGATAACTTCAGTACCTACGTACTTTCAGATATGTACCAGCCTATTATTAACTCACATTAGAACAAATTAACGCAATTTAGAACTGTCAAAATGAAAGCCGTTAGTATGTTCCCTAATTACGATCACGATGTTTTTTCTTGACGAATGCCGCACTGTTACTTGGTCTGATTTAAAACTACAACCTCGACGTTAATATCATGACCAGATAGAAAGAGATAGATATAGTTCTCAAATTCTTAATAATGTAAAAACTCATTCTAAATAGTGTAATCACCTTTACATTTACCATAATATAAATTCCCAGCAATATTCTGTTTTGATATCTCCGCACGCACGGCAATATATCAATCGGCGTCGATCAATCACCTGAGTGTCGTCTTTATGAACGTCACTGCTTCGCATTTTATAGTCTCGGAGATAGGACACCGTATCTCAGAATATACCTGTTTAACACATTCTGCTAGTGTTATAGAAAATCGATTTACAAATGTATAGAGTATTGACAAAGCTCACGTTTATCATCGTAGTGATGTATGCAGAAGTACTGTTTTGGCTAATTTACTACGTCCACTACCCGTTATATGGGACTTTAATATAATTGGCGAAATGTGGGTGTACAATCACAAAACCAGGATAGTGGGATCTAGTTGAATTTTATCGTAGTAAGAAACCGATGTATGTTTTCTAATGAAATCTAATTTGATAATTAACAGTTTGTTTTATATCATTTTACCAACAATTTCTTTTTTCATTATTTCATTTCCCGTTTATTCTAAAACATCCATCGCTTGCTTACTGATCGAAACATGACTTATCTCTTTAACACACAAAACGTTACATATCTCTTTTGGTGACCGTACGGAACGCCTTTGACTAACCCTTCGGGAAACAGGCGTGATGATATGGTATGCTCAATTGACACATTTGACTCATTTCAGCGTTTATTTATGTGAATGATCAAATATTCCATTAAACTTGAATGTGATGTGCTTGATGACATTATTTTTTTTTTACTTTATTCTTACTCATTTCAACTTCGCTTTCAAGAAATGAATGAATTCTCGAAAAAACGAAACGAATATTCAAAAATATGATCGAAATAAAATTGGCAGACGCCTTTTACATCAGAAAAAAATCAACCCAGTTACCGAGCTGCCCGACAAGGAAAAAAAAATATGACTATGCGTCAAACGGAACCGCGTTACTTTTCGTTCTTACAAATTATACCACTAAGTTGTAATTTAGCTATTTCTGGTCCAGTGCCAAGAACATTAGCTGAGACACAGAATACGCATGTAGCTGGACAATAAATATGATTTAGGTTCCTCAATAGCGGTTAAATGAATCGCTACTGCAGTGGATTACCCTGTATTATGTCGAATAGAATTGAGTATGATAAAAGAATGAGAATTGTCTGACGTCAGAGTTTAACATAACGCTCGGATTTTATAGCCTAATAAACTCTTGTATGTTTCTTTATTTTTTTATTGCGAATGTGCTTTAAGTGTTCCAAGGCCAGAAATTTGTGGTCATATAAACGTTTTACTTTGTCGAGTGGTTCCGAAATGATAGGTACTAAAATACCAAGAACTAATTCGAAAACCGTAACTTCAATTTTCCAAATCAACAAGCTGTAAAAATACAGTATGGACGACGGTGCTGTACAACCAATTCTCTCTTCAATATACGTAAGATTACATCCCATAAGATTAAATGGGAGGTATCTACAACTAACGAAGAAAATAGTTCATAAGGTGTAATATATGAGGGTTCCTAAATGGTGTAGGCGAGAGATTCGGGTTAATTCGTTGGGTCTGTCCCTGCAATTATGAAAAAATCGTTGTCGATATTGCACATCTGGCCTTGGTTTCTATCCCAATTAACGAAATGACGTGCGTTCGCCATTTTGGTTTTGATCACGTTCGGTACGCCAGGAGCTTTGCAGAAAATTAAATGGACATTGAATTGACTCAGTTCGATTTCGTTTAAAAAGATTGGTTTTATTCACGTGTGGTTTTTGATCGAATTGTGTTTTTTGGTGCAAACGCTGAATTAAAATACTTTTTATCCTTTATCATCATTAGATGGATTTACGCCTACTACTTGTAAATTGTACTTTCTGTAGAAACCCTTTTGTTTCATTATAAAACGGAGACCACTTAATTATATCAAGTTATCCAACAAAATCATATTTAAATATCAGAGCATCCAAAGCTCTGCGGCAAAAACAAGCTTAAAATTAGACCAAGAAAATCTGATACAGATTCAAATTGGCTACGGGATTACTAGAAAAAATATCTCGCAAAAGATTTCGAGGATAATATTTTGTAGTTTTCGTAACCAACTCCCGTACTACGTTCGTTAGTGTTCAGATCACGCCGAATTGCAAAGAGTGTCTAACAGAGGTATCTACATTGTGCAGTCTTGTTTAATTGGTGGTCATCATTAAATTTAATGGTAACTTTAGGCGGCTGTTACTATACTATCATTGGAGGTTAAGCTACGTGTTGTGGACGTGGTTAATGATGAATAAAACCCTTCGATGGAACTGTTGGCCATAGGCGAGCCTTTAGTCATGCACAATCTCTTGGAAAACTGAGATTGAAAGAAAGGTACTCACTGGTCCGCACAGTCGACGGCTTTTCGCGGGCACCACTCCAATACACAGTCCAGGAACGTCCCTGATTTGTTGACACTTAACACTGACACAGAATTGTTGAAAGTCTTTGTAGTGTTAAGTGTCAAATCAGGGACCTCCCTGGACTGTGTATTGGAGTGGTGCCACCGAAAAGCCGTCGACGGTGAAGACTAGTGAGTACCTTTTCCTTCAATCCCAGTTTTCCAAGTGATTGTGCATGACTATACCTTTTCCTTCAATCCCAGTTTTCCAAGTGATTGTGCATGACTAAAGGCTCGCCCATGTCCACAGTTCCATCGAAGGGTTTTATTCATCATTAACCATAACACTACGCTTGCCGCGGTCAATTCGTGGATGGGTGACTATCTTAAAATATCGAAACCCGTCCGTGACTCGAAAACCACGTTTAGCCGTTGGACCCGGCTATCATTCGTTGATCTTTGATAGTTTTTACGGGTCGTCAGAAGCCAAAAAGTCTGCCAACCGGTCCTATATTGTTACCCAATAACTGGGTTCTGGAGGTCAGATAGGCTCTTTGTGTAAAAAAAAAATACTAGTATTCAGCTACGTTTGGTTAGACTGTAAGCCGACCCTAACATAGTTAGGAATAGGCTAGACAGATTTGATTGACGGCATTATGTACTTTATTATACGCAATCAATATGAAACATATTTTGTGGAAAATACATTTGAGTCTCGTTAATTGAGCTGAAACCGTAGTTCTAATTGTTTATGTACCCTTTGAAAATTTAGTTAAATTAGCTTGTGTGATTTTAGGATCTGCAGTGAAGAGTGAAGTTTGCATACAATTTAACAACACATAAAAGGCGGTATTTGTGTAGAATGAAATACGAACGAAGCTTGAGCTAGGACATCTGTAGATTTTTTAGTGATTTTTTGGATCTTTGGTATAAGAACCTTATTATTATAATTCAGAGAATTGAATAATCGAACAGTGAGAGATTTTCGCCGCGCTGCGGGGCGAGCACAGCGTCTATGATAGGCTTGAATCACGCATTTTATCACGGTTTGCTCCCCAACTGTGATAAAAATGTGTGACTCAAGCCTATCACAGTTCCTGCCAGGGTCGCGAGATCTGTTCGAAAGAATTACCGTGGCCCTGAAATATAGGCAACTGAAGAAAGTAAGTAAACGGCTGACACGCCCTTGCGCTCCACCCAAGAGCGGGAGACGTCATTTGATACCTTCCCACCCACAAAAAAAAAGCCTAGCACAGTAAGCGGAGCTCGCCCCGCTCGCTCACTCTGTTACATTCTCAATACTCGGTGTTAAAATTAAAAATCCCGCCGCGATATTTTTACGTCCGCGTGAACTAAGACCGTCAGTGTCTGCCAGGCTCACGAGATTTGTTCGAAAGAGATACCGTGGTCCTGACACATGGGCAACTGAAGGAACACGGGTGGGTTTTAGTCAGTAAAAGTCTGACACACCCTTCCGCTCCACCCAAGAGCGGGAGATGTCATTTGGTGAATTCCCACCCACAAAAAAAGACCGTCCGTGTGAGCTTATACTGGTTTTGTTACCACCGACGCGTACGTCAATATAGGCTGGTTCCTAGGAACCTACAACATTTTATGAATGCTAAGAGCATTTTTCATTCCAGTCCAACAATGATGACACAATTTGATTCAATATGATAAGTAATAAGAGTAATAACAACATATTCCTTTTCTCCGATTACAATTCATAAGATTCGTAGTATACTGACGACAGTAATAAAATTTCAGACGTACAAAACAACTGACCAGAGTAATAAATAAGATATCAAACATATTTATCCTTACCAATAAATCAACTCAGGTATCAAAAAAAATCCCCACATGAACTCTAATAGTAATAACATGTCTACTCACCACACGTGTTAATTTGTAACTTATAATAACAACGCCAAATATAAAACTGTCTAGACTAGCAATATTGGATACTGAAAAGAACTATGTCGACATATACACGAACGTAATAAAATCGCGACGGAATCTTTTTGTTAGTTTGTTTGTTATAATTTCACGCTGAAACGGCTAGGCGGATTTGGATGAAATGTGCCACATGGATGGACCATGCCCCGTAGGCCATCAGTCCTTCGACAGACATAGCCAGCTCACTACCACATCAGATTACTTACTCTGCAAGCTATGTTGGTAACTCTAGTTTCGTCTTGGAGTAGAAACACGCGTTAGATGGATCGACGACCTAAAGAAATTGGCTGGACCAGACTGGATGCGGAAGGCAGAGGATATGGTGCTGTGGTGCAAAAAGGGAGAGCCCTATTATGTCCAGCAGTGGGCAGCGATAGGCTGAGTTGATAGACCATGACCTGGGTTAGAGCAAAGGTTTATATAGTTTTCACCCTGGATCTCAGATGAGGTCGCAGACATTACCTAGTTTATTAATATTTAACGTACACATACAAGAAAATCTCCTTCTTTTGTTAAGCCTAGAAACCTTGCGAAGAGCAGGGGCGGGTCGGTAGTATTTACCTATATAATTCGTGGAAGAGTGACACATAACAGACTTTTGTTATATTGTTATACTTGGACTATTACTTAGTTTGTCTTTGTATCCAAACTTGAAGACAGAAATAACGTTAATTAATGGGAGAAGAAAGCGATGACTTATCAGTTTTGTAGGCTATGTATCCAGTCATCTATACTTTCTTCGTAATTATGAGCGGTTATTCAGAAGTCATTGATGACTTGGCGAAAGTTTCCTTCATTTATTGTCACGAAGTTTAGTCGCTTACTTTTTGTAGTTGCGCCGAGTACAAGTTTTACCGAGTAACGAAGTATTGCTCGGCATAGTGTTAAACCAAGCCGAATACTCGGCAGAGTACCTCGGTTCAGTTGATGCCGGTGTTGGGAAGTTAGGAACGTACGAAACGCTTCAAATATAAAAGAAGAATGTTATTCAAGTTTTTGGCTTCGAAGTATTCGCATCTTCAGCGCCACAACAGCGTAAAGGTGCGAAAAGTACCATCGCAGTTAGTTAGACGAATGTCTAAGCGAAAATTGATTACCTTGAGAGACTGATTATTTACCTAATTAAATATGTTCGTTTCTTCACGTGAATTTTCTAACAATGATTAAACTGCATTAATATTGTAAAGATGTATACTAAGTTTATGAGTTCTTTTCGAGAGCTTCGGCAGTTAAACCGAGTTATTCAGCCGATAACAAGCAACCCAGATTCTGGAGCCTGTTATAAGGGTTTTAAATATGACTGGCAAAATGTGAGTGTACTTTATGTAGAACTCTGCCTTACCCTTCGGGGAAACAAGGCGCGATGTTATGTTATGTTTACAGATATCAAATTCAAATGAAACATTAAGTATCATGAAGCAGAATTACTACACACTTCTTTGTGAACGACGGCTTGTCGGTCATATTTTTCTTTGACAAAATCTAGATTACGTCACATTCAGACGTAAGTATTCGGCTCACGATTTTATTTTTGTTAGAACTTCAAAATGTCGGGATTCCAGGATACCTATATTTGCAGAAAAATATGTCTGTTGAAGCTTAGGTACAAAAAATCACGGGTTGTTACTTCTGGTGAAGTCGACGTAAAAATGTGACAGGAATTGCGAACGAGAAAATCCATTAAATATAATGATTGTGGCATGAAGTCACGCTAATGTTGAATTCATTTGAAAAAGTTCCGTATTTGATTAATTTATTTGGCTTCCGAAAACGAAATAAAAAACCTAATTAATAAATCAAACCGAAGTATCGCAAATGTTTTTATTAAAGTAACTTAAGTACATACTTACTGTTGATCCCAGTCGTTAATATTTCATAACTCACAAGATTAAATACTTATAGAAAAATTACAACGAAATACCAAACAGGAATCTACGAGAGAAATTTTTCTCATTCCATTTCTGCAGTATTTATTAGACTAATATTTTACCAACGTTTCGTTTCTCGTATTTATCTTACACAATACTCGGCGAGTCCGTTTGAACTTAACGATTTTCTTCGAGCACTGTCATAACTTTATATTCCATTGCGAATAGCGTAGTGACTTTGGAATTTCAATAAAAATTGCTCCAAGTAAGCCAGAGCACACACTGGTATGCGCCTAAGTGAGACCTACATTCCGGAGAGTTCTCGCCAGTAATCACTTTCACCTTGAACTTGCTTGAGCTGTCCCTGTGTAAACGCTCCTTCAGAAAAAGAAATCGTCTGCAGTATTCCCGGGTGTGATTGGCAGGTTGCCAAGTAAAACTTAACCCAGATTATGCGACCAGGTGTTATAACGCCGCCAAAAAATATTTTAAAATACCCGCGTAAAAAAGTTATTATAACCGAAAAATCCCCATTTTTTTTACTCTCATTTAGTTGTTTGCTAAGTTTGGATCGATACAGTACAGAATTCGTTTCGAATTTCTTGTTATTTTAGTATTTTTGCATAATTTAAAGTGAACAGTGTTTATATTTTGGAGAATGACTTCCGAAAGGTAAGGTATTAAGATATAATTATTTATTTTTACGTACTATTTTTATTCGAATTTAAAACTAAGGACATTAAACAATAAAAATAGTAATTTTGATTCTAATGCTTAGTAATATTACGTGGTGTTTTTCGTGTTCGAATGTCACAGGCGTTATAACGCCTGGTCGCATAATCGGTGTCCAACTCATCTATTTCTTTATTTTTAGACTAAGACATGGAAAAACACTTAGACTTTATGAAATAATAGAGGAACTGGAACAATCCGATGATGACGATGACACACCCTACTCTGTGGCTATTTTTCCACCCGAAAACACTAATGCCGAAGTGACTGACGAAGACTCAGGCGACGAAGAAGTTGTAAACTTGCATAATCTACCAGGTATATAGACTCTTTTTATTTTATGCATCTCGTTAATTTTGTTATTTATTTAAAAGTTAGGCATATTAATAATAATGTGTATTTGACTACGTTAGGTTCACAGCTGAGAGCTAATGCCGAGGTGGAGTTCCTCGGTGTTATTTCCTCGGAGTTGCTTCCTCGGTGCGTAATCTTTTAGCCAAATTTATCAGGGGAATGTTATCTTGTTCATCGGATGACTCATGGCAAACTGCAAGGCGCTTTTCACAGCAACTCAAGAGATACGTCCAAATCAATCAACCGAACGTGATAAAGAATTATAATGCGAACATGGGCGAAGTGGAACGAGTTGACCAAAATATTGGATTGCATCGAACATCCGTAAGAGGGAAAAAATGGTATTTCCCTCTGATTGCTCACTCCCTAGATATGGCAACTCAAAACGCGTGGCAATTATATCGATCTAATGGAGGTGACCTGGACCATTTTAATTTTCGAAGAGCTGTGGTAAGGAGCTTACTAGAAAATTTTAAGAGAACCAAAACCCGTGGACCGTGCCCAACTCCCAGGACCCACAGAGAAACATCTCGTTTTGACAGGATCGACCATATTGTCGTATATAAAGATGCCCAACTTATATGCAAAGTTTGTAAGAAGAAAACAAATTTCATTTGCCAGAAATGTGGGCTACATTTACATCCTAAATTCTGTTTTGCCGCCTTCCATAGTCCTGGTAATTAAAAAAATATTTTATATTACGCTTGAAATGCTGATATGCTCTTGGTCTTTACAGTAAATTAAAAAATATAAATCAATCATTTGTTTTTATTATTCTACATTACTCCTAACTACCTATAGTTTTTCTTTATAACATATGATAGTACATTATGTACCATCATAATTATGTAATGTACGAATGAATATAAAATAATATGTTTCTTTTAAGGTTACTCGTGATAGTAGTAGATTATCCGACCAGGCGTTATAACGCCACCCATTTTCCGAGTTTTCCTTAGCTCTGGTATTTTTTTAAATATTTTTCCAGGACTTTAGGGGGGGTAAGTAGCAACATATTAAAAAATCACAAAGATCTGATATGTAAAAAAGTTTCAGGATAATCTGGGTTAATTCTTGAGTGGGAGTGCGAAAGTAGGCGCCTCGTAGAATTGAGGCCTTATCGTAATTCTGCGGGTGACCTAATTGAAATCCTATATCTCGAACGTTTTTTTTTAACCCTAATAGATTCAGATTGCTTTTATGAGCTGCGTCTGTATCTATCTATCTATGTGTACACGGAATCTTGGAACTCGAATTTCACCCAATTTAAGACATCAGATTTATTTGAAATGTTGCACACTTATCAAGGAGCGATGACAATACAATGATTTCATAAATTTGTGCCATTATCCTGCCCAGGATCACCAGGATAGCAAAAAATTATACTGAACAAACACTCGCTTTTGTAGATAGCCAAACTAAAAAACCGAAAATAAATAAAAGATTTAAAAAAAAAAACGTTTTAATTATAAAATTATACATTCTACACCATGTACAGACGCCACCAGGACAAGCTACCCGAAACTGTCAATGTTTCCTAATGAACCTTGAACCTAATGCTCTAGAAATAAAGTCGAAAATCTATCAAAGAAATCTGACAGATTGTAGTAGCTTGATGTGTTGGCGTCTCTACCTACACCTACATATATTACATGGTATAAAATAAGGATAGCATTCTCAATTTAAAAAAAAAAAAAATAATTTACGACTTTTAAGTTTAGTTTTAAAAGGTTTTTAAACTCCTATTTTTAAGGAGTGTTCAGGATGGTAGTTATTTGTAAATTGTAATGTTAATTGACTTTATCCCATTGGAACGTTCACCATCATCTATCTATATATATAAAATTCAAAGTCCTGAGTGACTGACTGACTGACTGACTGACTGACTGACTGACTGACTGATATATCAACGTACAGCCTAAACCGCTGGTTGTAGAGACATGAATTTTGGAGGGTGTGTTCTTTGTAAAGAGTAGGTATCCACTAAGAAAGGGTTTTTAGAAATTCCACCCCTAAGAGGGTGAAATGGGGGGTTGAAGTTTCTATGAAACTTTTTATTCTCTGGGTCGATTGACACAAAAATTGGTACACATACTCTTCAAGTATAATTATGAGACACGTGTATCACAGTTTTTCCAAAATCATCCCTTTACTGAGTCAAATAGGGCTTCGAATATTCTACGTGGACTGGTAGACGGGCGCATGGCGTGCGGGGCAGCCCGGGGAGTGCATTGTCGTCACCGGTGTCCAATCTCAACCAAGGTAACGGGGATGTATCAAATGTGTAACTGATATTAATATTAACTAATATTTGCAAGTAATAAGTAAGTACATGCAAAAACGCGTTTATTTCTGTATTAAATAAAATTAAATAACTACAGTGACTGTTGTTAAATAGATACCTATGCAACTTTATTAGTAAAAACTAATTGGGCACATACATCTGTACGTTCAGTGAGTTATAATGCGACTTTAGTTTATACATTAAAGTAAAACATAACGACCAAGCTACAATCATCAATGAAATTCTCTTGAGATCGTTCGAAGGAGTTGAAAATCATTATAAATCAGCTCGAGTGATAAACCACGCCATACATTGCCCGGTTGAGTTTCTTAACACATTGAAGCCTCCCGGTCTCCCAACTCACAGGTTGTTCCAGAGAGGAGTCTGTGTTTATTCCGAGGATTCCTCTGACGCCATCGAACTAACCCTTCGAGATCAATAGAGTGCAGTTTTCCCTCAAAGTCTGCTTTGACATGACCATAAATAAATCACAAGGCCAAACACTTAATTTAACAGGGGTAGACTTAAGGGAGAACTGCTTTTCACACGGTCTGGAGCAGACCAGCAGCCTGGTGATTCTAGCAACTGAAGTAAAAACAAAAAATATTGTTTACAAAGATATACTGCGGTAGGCATAGTATTTCATTGTAAACAATATTAATTGTTTATTATCCACTTCTGGTTGTCTCCTAAATAAATCATTTTACACACGCTTTGAGTTCTATTAAAACTATACTACACTCATCCCAGAGATTAATAAAGTTGTACGAAGAACTTCGTCCTATTTGTTTGGGATATTGTTAGTTTGTATATTAAATTGAGAGGTAGTGAGAACGCGGATGTTTCTTTCTGAAAAAAAAAAATGCCGCGGGCAGAGGCTGTACAAAATAAACCAAAGATATAAACACAGGCAACAAAAATCTGTTGTAATTATATTACAAGCATACGTGTCGAATTAATAAAGATGATGGTATACACTACCCTATGGAGCCCTTAAATTTATTCAACCCATCTGGTCCCCATCTCACACACTTATCCTCAAAGTGGTTGCTCCAGCAATGCTACCACGAAATCTCAATCCGGCCAAGTTGTGCAACGGGACCAGGTCACGTGTGAAAACCTCACATCAAAACGTGGTAGAGGCTCCGCCATTGTATTTACTGGCTGTGCTCAAGGTGAATCGGTGTACTATACCGCAGATACCACTAATACCGTTGGAGTACCCATTCGAGTTTAAAAGGCTGCAGTCCCCTTATGGCATGTTTTGCAAGGTTCCCTATCCATGGGCATACCTTTTTCTCCTAAGTATATTTTCGCATAACATTATTTACGCATAACAGCTAACGCATAATATTTTTAAGCATAATTTCATTAATCATAATAATGATTAAGCATAACATTCTAAAGCATTAAATATTTACGCATAATGATATTAAAACAAATTTTTTAAAGGCATAATAAAGATGCATAATAATTAACTCCCAAAATATTAGACACTAATAAACATGTAAACATGCATACACCATGCATACAGCAAACATGCAGCATGCAAGCAAGCATACAGAAAGCATGCAGCATGCAAGCATGCATCCAGCAGGCATGCAGCATGCAAACAAGCATGCAACATGCAAGCAATCATGCAACATGTAGCAGGCATGATTTCTGTCACGGCTCCGGCGCTTCGAGGCTCCGGCGGTCCTACGCGAGCTTATCGTCGCAGATGTGTTTTACGCTCACCACCGCAGCTGCGGCTCGCTGATGAACTCCTAAAATGTTAGATACTAATAAACATATAAACATGCATACACCATGTATACAGCTAACATGCAACATGCAAGCAAGCATGCAGGAGGCATGCAGCATGCAAGCATGCATCCAGCAGGCATGCAGCATGCAAACAAGCATGCAGCATGCAAGCAAGCATGCAACATGCAGCAGGCATGGTTTCTGTAACGGCTCCGGCGCTGCGAGGCTCCGGCGGTCCCACGCGAGCTTATCGTCGCAGATGTTTTACGCTCACCACCGCAGCTTCGGCTCGCTGGCCGGCTTCGCCGCCCAGCCTCAGCCGCAGTGGCGAGTGTAAAAACCAGCTGCTCCTCAGATCGCGGGCCGCCTCGCACCTCCGCGCTTACGCAGTTTTAAATTACACTCTAGGGGTAGGGCAGACAAGACTACGTGCAGTCGGTTTTGCAGCGATTCATTTCTGTCACTTAATTTTGTAGCATAACATATTGAATTTTTAAGACAATACTTTAACTTTAATTTAGGGTTATAAAATGAATTTTAAAAGTATGCCTAAAACTATTATGCTAATAGTCATTATACCTAGAAGCATTATGCGAATTAAAATTATGCCAAAACAAATTAGCTTTCAAGATCATTATGCCAACATAAAATTTATGCCAAACAAATATATGGCAAAGTATTATTATGGAAAAACAAATTATGCCAAAATAGGTTTGCCAAAGTACATTAGGAAAAAGAACATTATGCGAAAAGAAGGGAGTATATAAGTCTCGTGGACAGTCACTTAAAACAGCGGGATGTCATCTTAGAGGGGACTGCTTCTCGCACGGCCAGGTTTAGGCTGGCTGCTCGAGAGTGAAAACATCTAGCAGCCTGGTTGTATTAGCACCTGAAGGCAGAACCTCTAAAGTAGTATATAAAGAGATACTTTAAGTATAAACTAAAAAATAAATAGTCTTTAACCCCTGTGAACAGCAATGTAAGTAAAATCGTCATTTGAATAATTTAGGTAACAATGTTTTTCGAAATTCCCAGGGAATAAAGGTAACTTATATTTTCGCTTTAAAGTTGCTTTCTTTGGTATGCAAGTAGGTAATTTGCCGTTCCGTTATATATTCCGTCAATATTGTTATGTTTTAGCAATATTTATCCTACAACAATCATTTATCAATCCGAACGCTGCTCCTTGGATAACACAAAGCAAGCAGTGCAATAACCCATTGTTTAGCTGGATAAAAACAAAGGGTACTTTTAATCCCGGTAATACGTTCCTGTGGGATATTTTTCGATATCCACGCGGGCGAAGCCGCGGGCAGAAGCTAGTTCACTATATAAATAATAAAGAATACTAAGCGTGGATACCGTCAACTAATTGAAATCAGGAAGTATCCACAAAATTACAAAGTCCTTGAAGACGAATTGTTACAGCTACGCTAGTTGGTTTTAATGTCGTCTTCTCCACACTAAATAATTATTTATTAACCTTGTCAATCGGCGTCTTTGAGTTTTAATTGGTTTCGTCACAGCACTAATGGTAAAGGATTAAGCAAGGTTTTCGAGCGTGTACAGACGCCAGCACATCAAGCTACCTGAAACTGACAATTTTCCCAATCTATCTTGAACCTTATAATTTAGCGATAAAGTTGAAATCCTACTAAAGAAATTTTACAGATTGTAGTAGCTTTTTGTGCTGGCGTCTGTATCTTACGAAAACGTTGATCATTTTAGACTTTGTACCATTAAAGCCCGTTACTTGTCAATTGAAGTTGCAGCTGGCTTTAAGCTGAATGCGGGACGAAATTCGCTCGCGCCAATTGTGTCAACTAACATGAATAAAAAGATAAAAGTAGCACGGTAGTCGCTTGACTTCTTTATCATGAAAACAGCCGCGTCCCGGCCCCTGCGCAGGATTTCATACTAATGTTGCAGTTCCACGGCTCCTCAACTGAAGAGCTGCGCCAGGCCGTGACACGCCTGTCGAGGCCTGTAATGAAATGAAATGTTGATTTATATAAGTAGATCTTTTACACGTCAACATTTTGTTGGTAAATATTTAAAAAAACTAGATGGCGCCGGCATATCCTAGCAGACTGTCACCTGAGTGAGAATAAAAACCGAAACAAACTCAGAGGTCATGGTCTCTTTTAAAGTCCAAACATTTTATTATTAGGATTGTATGTGGGTCTAACAATGCAGGACCATGTCTGGAAAGGCATTTTGGAGAAAGAGCCATTGTAGCTTTGAGCTGACATGTCCCAATGGACGGCATATATGTATCAGCCATCGTCAAGCTCAACCCTATTTTAGGGAGCTCAACGACCCGTCACAAGACATTACCAGATTTGCAGGACATTTGCGTAGGGCTGGGTAGGTTTTGCCCATGCCGAACATTCCCATGTAAACAAAGCAAAAAGACGTGCCAGTACAGGCCACGAGAAGCGACTGCACCTGACGGAAAGGACGTGCGGCGAAGCCATCGCGGGCCTCATCGTATGCGAAAATTCCCATGGCCTGTCGGCAAGGCCCGGCCCGTCAGTCAAGGCCATGGGACCGCAGCGTCAGTGTTTCAAGAGGTTGAATTTTGTGTACAAGCGTCATTTTTGATGTCGCCATTTGCTTCGCATAATATGAAAAGTATGACCATAGAAGAAGTAAGACGTTATGCAAGAGGGAACGGAGATCTTTGCTTTGTAGTGGGAGACCACAGGCCTATAATAAAAATAAAACAAATATGTTCATATTTTTCATATACCGTCTGTGCTGACTTTCACCTAAGGTTGAACTTTTAATCCTATTCACTAACTTGACAGTTCAATGCAAAATAATGATACCATTCTAAAACTAATAGTGTCGGGGTAGTGAACGATTTCGCATAAAGAATGAATTATAAAAATGTTTTAAATTTAATAAAACTTTAAAAAATCGTTTTTAGGTGTGGATTATAAGAATAATTAATAATTTTTAATAATAGTTATTTTCTTTTTTATTTTCTTCTGATAGAAACAAAACTAAATATAAAAATCATGTCATTTTGCTTATTTTTTTACTATAGTCATTTTATTTCCTCTGACAGCCATAGACTACATATATCTCGATATAGTACACATGTTGTTTTAAAACAAGTTATTAAATTTAAATTACAAAGTTTGCATTTACATTATTTCAAGTTCATTCAATTTCATTCATTCTTGCACCACTTCACTATCTTTTTTTTGTCAAAACCTGGTATCCCTCCAATTGTCAAGTTAGTGGATAGGATTAAAAGTCCAACCTTAGTAATTTATTTGTTTATTCATGCGTTGATATTTCGGAATGGTTTTTTCACTTCATTCGTTTCGGTAATGAGAATTGAAAGCCTCGTCCATTGCAGCCGACTAATAGAGTAGGGCTAGATCATTAGCTAATTTTCGCAATCGGTTTAATAATTTAGAAATGGTAACACAGAGCTCTTAATTAGTCATCATCAGCAGCCTATAATGTTCCCACTGCTGGGACACAGGCCTCCTCTCGGTGAGAGGGAGTGGGCCATAATCCACCACGCAGGCCCATTGCGGGTTGATAGATGTCACATGTCTTAAAATTTTTGGTTCTAAGACATGCCGGTTTCCTCACGATGTTTTCCTTCACCGTTGTGAGAGCAGTGGTGATGAAATAATTTAAACTAAGTAAAGCACAGGTTTGGGTTCGAACTCACCTTGTTAATTAGTAGCTAGGTCTATTTGTACTGTGATAGCATTGTGTTGCGGTTCGAAGGGTTCAATTACAAGTAACTACCTGAACATCTTATGATATTGACAACGGATCGGCAAATCCCTTGGTAATTCGATATACCTATATGGACGACAATCTCTAACCACTTTTCATCCGATGGGCTGTCTCCTGATTTTCCAAAGCCGAGGTCGTGTGCCACTTTGCCCTAAAGATTATGGTCGAATAATATTCTTAGAATGTATTGTTAATGTGGCATACGAACACGGCTTTCAGATGAGAATATTTTCTTGTTCCATACTTTTTATGATGATTGTGATTTTTCAGCAGTCAGGTTTCAGTTTTTGATCTTACTTTTTATTTTAATTATTTTGGGGTTAGCTCACGAAAACTATTTTTTTTAAATGTGCTAACCTAGCTCCGTCATTTAATACCCAACACGGCATCACAGGAAAAACATTTAATTTTTTGTTCATCGCTTTTTGTTCTCAAGAGGGCGCCACATTCAATTTGGCGTCACATAGCCTATTATAACCAGCGGATGATCAGGACGCTTAAAACTATACCATTTGCCAAATTATGATAAGTAGTTTAGAAGTTATGAGGGAACAGATGTACATACATACATCATACATACCGGTCAAAATCATAACCCTCCTTCTTGCTCCGCTGTAGTCGGGTAATAAAAGGGCTCGCTTATCTATCTTCCAACTATTAAAACTGCCTTCAATTAAGTAATAAATGATTTTATTTCTGTAAGTAGGTTTGTACAAAAACTAAAACTAGATGAAGTCGGCGTTCGTCGGCGAAGAAAGGCCGAAACAAACTCAGAGCTCTATTAAAGTCCAGACATAAAAAACCATGGTGTGTATCTCTAAAGTCAACAACCTATAAGTCAATACAAAATCGATATTAACAACAGCAATAAAAGGACGCGAAGCAATAATATAAATGACAATGAGCAAGAGACATGTGACTTATAATATAACCATGAACTGGATTGAATCAATCTCAATCAGGAACCCGTGACGCGGGATACGCGTCGAGTGGTCACGCGCCGCGGCGTCGTTTATTTAAACTCCTTTGTGATTCTGACACCCTGGTACTTTATACCGTTTTAGTAGTTCTATAAGCCCAGTTATTTTGGTATTTTTATATGACATAGACCATTAAAAAGATAATAACGCTTAGTGTTTACTTACACCTACCAACAATCTCAATCAGGAGCCCGTAACGCGGGGTACGCGTCGTGTGGTCACGCGCCGCGGCGTCGTTTATTTAAACTCCTTTGTGATTCTGACACCCTGGTACTTTGTACCGTTTTAGTAGCTCTATAAACCTAGTTATTTTGGTATTTGATTAACATATACCAAATCAAAAGATATAATGCTTAGTATTTATTATCTACCACTATGTTGCTCCACGTTTTTACAACATAGGTAATATGCCAAGAAAAGGAGATAAATAATCTAAACCACTACCAATAAAATAAAAGTATTCACTGGTTAGAAATATTCGGCAGCGTTACAAGATATACACTCACACGCATTCATCACACAGGCAGGCACCCCGATACACACAAACGCACACCTCACTCACACTCACCCTCACTCTCTAAAACTATCAAATTCCCTGTAAATTACGAAATCTCGTTCTCGTGAAACAGGAACTCCTAGTACAAGAGCCAGGGCTACACTGATGTTTGTGAGTTGAAATGAAAATAAATAAATAATTATAATTTAAACCCAAGTTTAACTCTGCAATCATATTTTGATTTGCACAATTTTGTTGACTCCTTTGTGACTTTGTAATCCCGGTAATCAGCAAAGGCTACCAGGAAAACAACTTGAATTTTGATAAAATAAGATTAGTTTAATATTTATTTATACAGCCCGTTGAGTTACTTAATTGACACTTATCTAGAATTCCAAGACATTTTTTATAAATAATCTTCTTTTGGTCCTCTGATTTCATCTTATATATATAAAAATCTTGTGTCACGATGTATGTTGCCAATAAACTCCAAAACTACTGAACCGATTTCAATCAAATTTCACATGAACCCGTATTTTGGTCTAACTTACTGGATAGGATAGTTATCATCTCAATTATTCGCTTATGTCGTGAATATAAACCAATAAAATGTATCAATTAATTGTTTCTTAAGCAAGTTTTTATATACCGCCATCTATGAGAACTTCATAAAACTAAATATAGTTTTATGAAGTTCTCATCGATGGCGGTGTACGTTGGTTCATCAATAAAATTCTTCAATATTGTTTGACATCTAGGTTACAAATACACTCAATAGATGGCGCTGTGTTCTGTTTCTTAGAGTATAAATTCTAATACTTTATTTCACGTAATATTTATTTATGTTCACGATATAACCGTATTATTTTAATGGTTTGTGACTGATATTTTTATAATCATACTGCGTATTATGTTACAATATTATTACCATTAATAACAAAAAAAAATTGTACTATTTTTGTTAGAGAATTATTAAAGTCTTGGCGCCAAATTTTAATCAAAGTTTCAAGATCTGGCCATCAAATTCTATAGAGTCGCCATCTGTGGTTTGATTTTCCAAAGCTTTGGTATCTCATTCGTTCTCGAGAGATCCTCTGAGCGTAAACAAAGCTCCCTCTCGAACCATCGAGTCCCACTATTTCGAACAATTGATCAATCGATTCTTCTCGAAGCATGCGAACTAGAACGTTCGGGAAATTCAAGGTTCAGGTATAATTACTGCCGCCAATTGTCACCGCAGTTCGGTTCCTTTTTAAAAGAGTGAATTAATACTATCTCCCGGAAAGTGATAGTCTCAGTAAAATCTCAGTGCAAGTCTTAGTACTACTCTCTGCGTTAGTCTCTACGTAAATATACCTGTGCATTTACCAAGTATATAACCTCTGCAAGTATTAATCAGTGCAAAATCATAACTTTATACACATGTAAGTATTTTTGCTTGCATTTTATTTTATTTTCTTCATGTATTTTGTAAATAAGTCATTGTTTATAAAGAATAGTTAAAGATAAGAAAAATAAAATCTACATTTAATAAATTATAGTTTGAAAAAACTAAAAAACACGCTTTTGAAACTAACTGAACTAAAAATTTAAAAATAAAACTGGAGTACTCAATTTAAAAATTCATATTGTTGTACAAAAATCGTGGGGGGTTTGATTTTCATGGCTGTAAATATTTTAACGATAGTTTAGTATACCTGTAGTAATTATAATAAGCACCCCACGCATTTTGTACGACAATATGAATTTTTCAATTGAGTACTCCAGTTTTATTTTCAATTTAGCTAATTCGATTTTACCGGAAGGGTTTTATTTCCTCAGTTGCGATTAGAGAAATATAATATGGCGGTACGAAGTTCGCCGGGGTCAGCTATTAGTATTATATTTTATCAAGTTCTTGAAACATCGTAAGGAAACCGGCATGTCCTAGAATTAAAAATTTGAAGACATGTGACATCTACGAACCCGCACTGGGCCCGTGTGGTATATTACGGCCCACTCCCTGTCACCAGAAGGAGGCCTGTGTCCCAGCAGTGGGAACAATATAGGCTAATTATGATGATAAAGCTCTTCTAAGTGAAGAGACAGTTGAGCTGCTGAAGAGTTTGTTGCGTCAGTTTTTCTTCCCAACTTGCCGGGGGACTGTCTTCTTCCCAACTAAAGCACTAGGAAGTGGTGAAGGGCGGGGGCATTTTGGAAACTGTCTTATGTAATTTTGTCATTCGAAAAGTGCTGACTCCAATCTGCAGTCCAATCTACGGAACAATGAGATCGCTTCGGAAAGCCTCTGATGCTCCCAGGAAGCTTCTGCGCTTTTAGGCGGAGCTAGACTGGCTTTGTTGGCCAGAATAAAATAAATATAAAAAAGACCCTCATTCGGGGACCCACCCGAATGAGGGTCTAAGTGCGAAAAAGGGAGTCCTATCATAATCGAAAGGGAGACAAAATGATGTTCAAAGTTTCCGTTACATAGGCACATCTATACTTAATATTATAAAGCTGAAGAGTTTATCGAAGCGCTAATCTCAGGAACTAATGGTCCGAACTGAAAAAATATTTTTGTGTTGGGTTGAGTTGTAGTTGTGGTCTAAAACTGGCAGGCAATTCGATGCGACGGGAAGGAGAGCGAAAATTTGACGCGGACGAAGTCGCGGGCAAAAGCTAGTGTCTTATTATTTTTGCTGTGACACTGACTCACTTATGCAAATATTCATATGACTTTTCTTTTCTTTTCAGGGTGAGTAAACCAGCAAGCTATGTCAAGACTAGATGCTGTTGAATTAGGCACCCTTCCATCTGGTCTGTATAAAAATACAATCAATTATTTACTTAAGGTGTGACCGATAGGGTAACCCGTGAAAAACCTAAGAAAATTTGAATTTTTTATACCTTAACGCATCTTTAAACATTTCAGTAAGATACTCCTGAATTTCCCATTTCTTTCCGTAGGTGTCATGTGTCAGTGGCGACTAAGGGACTTACTAGAGAATGGGCAGCACCGTTCTCTATGCATTTTACCATCATACTGCGCTCGCCAGCCGGCCTGCCAAGCGTGGCGGTTACAGCAAACCCCCCAAAGCGGTCCAGCTGTGGACGCCTTTCGGCTGAAAGATGATTATGACTCCTGAATTAGTCAGTGGTGTCGCTGAACTTACAGAAATAGAAAGAAATGTAAATTAATTCATTTAAACCCAGGATACGTAAAAAAGAAAAACCAAATCGTCGGTAATTATTCAATAGTTTTAAAAGATTTGAATTCACAGCCCGCTAAAAGTACCACTGGACCAAAACTATTTCGGCCAAAATAAGGTTTTTTTGGGACCAATCAAAATCAAAAGTCATTTATTCAAACTAGGCTGAGAGTCAGCACTTTTTGAACGTCAAAGTTACACAAGACAGTCCCCCCAAAACGGCCGCCCTTCGACACTTCCTAGTGCTTTAGCTGGGAAGAAGAAGTGGCGGAACAAACTCCCCAGCAGCACAGCTGTCTGTTAAGTTAGAAGAACTTGATTCTATACAATACTGTGTAAGTAATTAATATTATTAAACAAAACATACATTATTCACATATGTCAGCTAGCACACGCCAATATACCACCAACAAAACACTGAAAACTAAACTCAAGCTGAAATAAATAATAAAACAAAATTGTTAACAGAACTTAAAACGTAAATAAAGCCTCCAGGCATACAGGGCGTGCCCGCTTACATATTCAACGATGCAAATTGATACATACAGCTAAGTTGAAGTTACAATAGTTAAACTAAGGACCTCCGGACCAAAATAAAATAACAGTTAATACAAGTAACACTAACAAAAACCATGGTCAGCAAGACGACCAGTCACCACAAGCAGCACCCGTTCACGAGCATAACGCAAAGGTCAGCCATTACCCCTCTCGCCATATTTTAGGGAAGGTGGTAACCCGACCCCCGACGCTACCGCAAGCAGTGACATCTAAGGGAGCATGACGAACTTGCTGCCGGTTGGTCAGGCAAGAATATTATGAACAGCTGAAGAGGTCGCTAGCTAACTACATGTTGCAATACAACTCATTTAAAATCATTGTAATGAGTAGATTATGTCCACAGTACAATTAAAATAAAATAAAAATAAATTTAAAAAAATCAGTTAAATAAAAAATAAACAATTACATGAACTACCCATATAAACTGTCGGTAGGAAAGCTAATTCTGGATTGAAAGAACATAAACATTGTCTTGAGTTAATCACAGCGACCAGCTATTCTTATCGTTTAAGTAGTCGTTGATAGAATAGTATGCCTTTGAACAAAGGTTGGATTTTACTTAAGCTTTAAACTCATTAAACTGCAAATCTAGCAAAGCAGAGGGAAGCTTGTTATAAAAGGTAATACCAAGACCAACAAAAGAATTATGAACCTTATGAAGCCGGTGAAATGGGGCTCGTAGTTTGTCCTTATTTCTAGTATTAATATTATGAAAATCACTGTTTTTAGTGTACAAGTGTATATTTTGCCTAATATATAAGATGTTGGCGAAGATGAATTGTGATGCCACCGTAAGAATACCAATGTCTTTAAACAAATCTCTCAGAGAAACTCTAGCACCTAGTTGGTAAATCGCTCGAACAGCTCCTTTTTGAAGAACAAAAATATTTTGAAGAACAAAAATATTTTGAATGTCCGCGGCTTTGCCCCACAGCAGAATGCCGTAGGACATTATGCTATGAAAATAACTAAAATAGACTAGTCGAGCTGTATCAACGTCCGTGTACTGTCTAACTTTCCTTACGGCGGCGTAGGCGGCTGAACTGAGCCTTCCCGCTAGGCTCGATATATGTGATCCCCACTGAACTTTGGCGTCTACTGTTATGCCCAGAAAAACTGCCGAGTTAACAGTTTCAAGCACCTCATTATTTAAAACGACATTGGGTCCCAGGTTCCTAACATTCAGTAAGGCAAACTTTATACATTTCGTTTTCTTAGCATTAAGAACTAGGTTATTTGTAGTAAACCAATCCGTGGCCATTGAGAGCGCATTATTCACGTCGTCAAAATCTTTTCTTTTCCTGTCTACTTTAAAGATAAGTGAGGTATCATCAGCAAATAGTACAATGTCACAGATATTCTTTAAATAGAATGGTAAGTCATTTATATACACTAAGAATAAGAAAGGACCCAGTATTGAGCCTTGAGGTACACCTAACTGAACTAGTAGCCCGGAAGATTTTACACCATTGATATCTACACATTGGTGCCTATTTTGCAAATAAGAACTTATGACATTGAGAGCTTCGTTTTGAACACCGTAATGACGCAGTTTACGCAAAAGTGTGTCATGGTGAACGCAATCAAAAGCTTTGGAGAGATCACAGAAAACTCCGATAGCATTTTGCGAGTTCTCCCATGCGTTGAAAATGTGTTTTAGCAGAGCAACACCTGCATCTGTTGTCGAACGACCTTTTGTAAAGCCATATTGCTCATTATGAAGGAGGCTATTTAAATTAAAATGTCTTAGTAACTGCTTGAGTATTAACTTTTCAAATATTTTACTAAATGCAGGTAAGATAGAAATGGGCCTAAAATTGCCAACGTTATTTTTATTACCTGTTTTAAATAATGGTATGACTTTACTACTCTTCATGAGGTCAGGAAAAGATCCTGAATCAACACATTTATTAAAAGTTACAATGTTTATAAAGGCGGATATTGGGAAAATGGATAGTCGGGGTTGAAACTGGGCCACTACCATATTCTACAACCGTGAGTCGAATAACAGAAAATGGTGTTTTGTTTTGTTTGAAAGCGTAAATATTGTACGGAGAGATTTACCGGGAGTGAGTATTAAAGAAGACTAACATAAGGTGTGAGTGGAAACACCGGGAAAGGACGCCCTAGGAGGACTAATTGACTAGTATGATGAATGGAAATGTTCTTCAGAAAAGTCAGATGCGTAGTACTCGGCACCGAGCCGGCGCGCGGCGTCAATGTATGAGCAGATGAAGAACATAAACGATGTAAAAGGAATGTTCGAAAGGTGGCGTTCTTTAATTTCTGTCTACCCCCATGGGAGGAAGGCGTTTGTTTATGTATGGAAAGAATTCACTAAATTAAAGTGAAAACTGCATCAAAATCTGTTGCGGATGTTGCAAGAACAACGCGTTCACAGAAAATCAACTTTCATTTATGATATGTATGTGATAGAACATAAAATGTTATAAGGCTTGTATTCTAGCTCAAGCAATAATCAATATGATTTGTGATTGTACGATTGCGAAACTCCTGCGAACGATGCCCCATTTATTATCTTGTGCCCGTAGTACCTACCACCTATACCCAGGAAAACATGATGGATACCGCAAACAGCATTGCTTACCCTCATGGGAACAAAGCGTGTGTTTGCTTATGTTATGAGTATGAGGCCGTGATTTGGATAAAAGCGAGCATATGAGTAAAAAGGATTCCATAAAATATATATGCAAGTTGTCTTAATTATACTCACTCATACCTTCTGCCCTTCTGGACACACACTACCAAACACAAACATATACACGATTTATCAGTAATCATGCGATCAGTGATCATTGGACAGGTCCACTTAATCTGTGTGGTCCTTTCCTCAAAAGACTATGTCAGATACCAAAGCACATGGTCTGACCAAGATTATGTCTGGACTTTAAAAGAGACTGTGACCTCTGAGTTTGTTTCGGCCTTTCTTCTCAGAGTAGTCCGATACGCAACACTGACCTCATTTAGTTTTAAAAATATTATTGGTGTGTAAAAGTACAAACCTACTTGCAGAAATAAAATCACTTATCATTTAAATATGCCGATTATCCACAGTTACAAATAAGGATCCGTATATGGCATACTACTATGCAAAAGTATTTTAAGGACGGCTGAAAAAAATGTGAAGGCTGTAAGCAGTAGGTTTCCTAGCAAAAATAAGTATAAAAGCGTACTCAGAATACTTTGAATGTCAGACATACATCACTTTGATTGACACACGGTTTAATATCCCTACTAGACCTAAAGAAGAACGTAGCCAAGAAGCCACATTTTCGCGTCAATGTTCATAGATTCTACTAACTTTCTTCAGACTAAAAATCAAAAATCACTTCACTAATGACAGCCAATTGTTCACTGTCGTCTTGAAACTATAACAATTCAGTTGGTATCTTTACAAATCCATTTATTTACATTAAGCTCTCTCTAGTGATATTTTATTCTGAACATCGTATCTGCTAAAGATAGGAACGCTTCAGAAATAATAAGAGTTCTTTAGATCTATAAATTATGTCGAGACGTAGACTGAGATGCTGATAGATTGAAGTTTATTGAGCAGTAAACAATTGATGCTTTAACAAGGCGTATTTGAAATCCTTACATCAGGTTGATGATCGTGTCGAAATAAATGAACTGGCAAATGACAGTGCTACTGCCGATGTCAGAGTTCCAGAGAGTAAAGGGAATGGGAACGAAAATTTTAAAACAATAATTGATGAACACTGAATCTGTCTACGTACGTTTTACAGAAAGAATCTTTAGATCAACCTCAAAGCCCATTTCCAGTTTACACATTTTTAGCCTTAGCCGGTAGTATTCTTGACTGAACTATCAGCTTTATACAAGTCAAGTTGGTGGGTATATTTCAAACTAGTGGCACCATTTGAACAGATATTTATCAAACCGTTTAGTGACAGACAGACAGACGTGATCTCTCCATTGGTTATCTACTCCGTGGTGAAGCCGGACATTTACGTGTCGAAATTGAGATTGATTGAAGTCGACTCTAGCGAGACGTTAGCGAGTCGAAAATGTGTTGATCTTGTGGGTACTTTGTGATTTTTTTAAGCTTAAGCAAGATATCAATCATTGTCAAGTTTATAGTGGAATAAATAAGATAGATGCTTTTTTAACTTTTTTTCGAGTGCTGCAAAATTGTTGAGTCTCTTTGCAAAAAAATATATGCTACATATGGTGCCAAAGTAACCAATATTCTAGACTGTATTCAAATTGTAGTATGGGAATATTTACAGACAATAGCCACAATATTTTCTGTAAATTGCCAGAAAAGCTAACATAAGTTAAGAGGTAATTCTACGTTAGCGACTCCATTTTCGCCTAGAATCTGCGTCAGCGATCTCAATTGCTACTCTCAAGTATCTATCACTTGAAGCCAACGACCACTTGGACATTGTGCCGGTTTAAGTTACAAGATTTTTTACACGTCACTCATTGGCACTCATTCTTTAATTCAATTTCATAGAAATTTTAGAATTTAAATCATAAAACGGCTACTCATTTCCTCAAAGTTATAGTTGTTTTGCGTCTCGTCTTTTGTTTCCATTGAGTCAATTTTCTATTTTATTAACAGTCTGTTCATTCGTCATAACCTAGATTTCTAGAATTATAATATATACATGCGTTTGTCTTAACCGTTAGTTCATATAAATCACTTTACAAAGCACAAGGTCTACTTTTTCTCCACAGAGTATTTACACGCTTCGGTGGCCGCTGGTAGAAGCTTCCTGAACACTTTCCTTAAAAACCGAATGTGTCACCGTTTACTCGAAACTGACAGCTTCCACAGGCGGTCCGTGGCAGAAGTAAGCGCTCAACGCACTGTCGGCGCCTAGAATTTTATTAGGACTGCCGTCTCTAGCCACAGCGGACGCAGGGATTCCCTGCTCTTTGATTTCCCGCTACATCCTGTGCATTGATCCCGTTCCTCATCTACGCATGCATGTCACGCGGTATTATTTATATCCTCTGCATCTGTGGTGACAATATCGTTCAATGAATTATTGATAGTGATGCTCCGTAGATATTATTCATTCATATTGCTAAGATTGGTTCGGGTTTTATCTATTTTTGAGATGTTTTGTGACGGTATTTTTTGAGCTTTTACGTTCGTGTAGTATTTGTATACCTATAGTGTTTATCCGAAGTATTGACTACTTTATCAATAAAATCGGTTCTTATGGAAATGGTTATTGCTATTTCTTTATCGATCGATAGGTTAGGTAAGAGAAAAACCGTATTTTGATTAAATCTGAAAATGTAAAAAAAGGAAAACTCAGCTTTTTGAATCCAAAGGAGTTTTAACTGAGATAAGTTGTAAGATTTTAAAACTTCCGTAAAAAAACTTACTAAAAACTCCTGCTTGCTATTTCTGCGGGCACATTTCAATCTGGTCGACTTAAACGATTCAGCGATTCCTGCCTGGTTCAAATAAAATTCAATGTCACGCGTGGAGGCATCTTGAGTGGCTTTCTCAGATGTTACTGGTATTGATTCTGGATCAACACGGTGTGTGTGGATAACATCTGCCTTTGCTACACTGATTTGGTTTGTATTGAAACTTCGTGTTATACAGTGTGTTTATTTATCACGAGTTGTTTACTGTCTCCGTCATTAAAGCGGCCTTAGAGCGGTCACAAAAGAGAGAAAGTAGTAATGCCCGAGAAGGAGGTGGCGGAACGCGTCAGGGAGAAGCAATCTCTCCGTCCTCACGCCTCTAGTCCATAGCGGACTCCCGTCCATCGTAGACCCGGGTTGAAGGCACGTTGTGTTCCGCGCGTGCCTCTAAGAGAAGTCAGCAATAATGAAGGGGTCCGTCAGGGCCGATGCCTGGGCCGACGCGACGCCCAGAGCGGGAGAAGTAATTTGATGATTAACCACCCAAAAAAAGACCGGTCACAATACTCGCAACTCATGCTCCAATCGTTTTTAAACGTATGCGCAAGAGAGTCTCTGCTCAGTCTGTTCTTACCAAAGCATGTTGCAGCTGTTTGCGGAGTATGTTTAATTGCTAATTCATGTATGCGGCCATATGAAACTTTGCTTCAACGGCATGAAATGTTCAAGTGACGGTTTATTTCTTTTTAAAAATTTTAGGCTTTGGCACGGCGCCAAAGCCTAAAATTGATCACGGTTGAAATAGCCGCAACTAAACTTTATGCTATAGAGTGATCATTTTAATACGGCGGAGTTAAAAAAATAATGTTAATAATAATTATCTTTTGCTAAAATGGTAACTATATCTACGTAAGTTAAATTACGTCAGTCCCAATAATAAAATTGTAGCTTTTCCATTACCCGTTCCTATATTCGCTGGTTAAAGAATGCTGAAATGAATCCTTTAATGTGACATGAAATATACAGATAGCAGCGATATAACATGTGTTATTTTGATTACCAATCTATTTGCCAATGATGGTTCTGGCTCTTTTATATTTTTTAACAACATCTAGAACGGTTCTCAATTCGACTGTTTTTTTTTTGTGTAATGTGTATACGCTGTATATGTGATATCTCCGGCTACTGTGAATCGATTTTTTCTGTTTTAATCGAAAGGGTATGCCTCAAGGGTACCGTATCAATTCAATTAACATCGTTTGGGTAGATTTAACGTTTCGATAATACGCATTTCTTTCACTTAGGTACTGTATATTGATGATGTTATAATTACTACCTGTCACTGTTATTTAAATACAATACTTAATAAGAATTGGATACGATTTGTTCACGGTAAGTACCACAGCTAAAAAATGAAAATTATTTTTTAAAGAAAAAAGGCTGTCAATTTATTTACTTTTTACATCGTAGTGTTTTTTGCAAGCCAGTTGATTCTTTTTTCTATTGCAATTCGCGGCCAATAAAAGTGATGTTCTATTGAAGCAATCTTATTCATTACTGAAGAAGGCATACAATATAACATTCTATTCTAAGCTAATTGTCTCTGAGTAATGCCATTCTTTCTGATTGCCAGCTCATCAGCTAGAACAGATATGCTTTCTCTTAAACTTAACGACAGCCTTGTTAAGCAGCTAATATATTCCATGGTTTTATTTTCCTCCGAGATAGCAGATGGCGATTTGCATAACAATAAATTGAATCTTAAACAACTGTATATATGTACTGGTTAAATAAACATACGTTATATTTCAAGTAGGAGCAGGAAGTAAATAAAAAATCAGCCAAGTGCGAGACAGACTCGCACACTAAGGGTTCTGTGCCACAAAGCAAAACACGCCAGGAAAAACACGTTTCATGAATTTTAACATTACTCTGTTTGGATAGAAATAATTAATAGAAATACACACTCAAATTACAACTGTCTGCCTATTATGGCACATGAGATACAACCCGCTGGCAGACAGACGGAGGGACACCGTAGGCTTGGTAATAGGGTCCCATTGGCAACCCACAGTCTGAAGGTTCTTAGAAATATTTTTATTAACGTAGCTTACTTATCGTAAAAATCGCACGCTCATGTTCGACAGTTGGTCCAATGATTTTTAAATGAAATTCTATGAATTGATAATGTAGTTGTGTAGTTGACTTGTACTGATGTGCGGAGTGGGAAAATCCAAATAAAGATAGGAGTCAATTTATGTCAAATACTGCCGGAGCTAATAGCAATGCTTTCTTCGAAAGCGATAAAAATTAAGCTTACTAGAACATGATCAGTTGTGAATATAAAACAAGGATGGGTTGTGTGAGGAATGGTATGAAAGAGAAGGGAGTGAATGGTAGTGTGACGGTTATCAGAGATTTTTTTTTTTTAAAGGCATCTCGTAGTTAATCCTGAAAAGATTCTTACTACTTAAACGGATGGTAGCCCGGCGAGCTCTAAAAAGTTACCTTTTTAGGCCTCCAGCCGGGGCTTATCTTATATCTTTAAACGAGCAATTCTTGTATATATATATATAATCTGAATCTCGGAAACGGCTCCAACGATTTTCATGAAATTTTGTATACAGGGGGTTTCGGGGGCGATAAATCGATCTAGCTAGGATTCATTTTTATAAAATGTCGTTTTATTCGTGTTTTCAATGACCAAATTTATCGATAATCAACTTTAACATAAACTTATTATTATAAACACAATTTATAAAAAATACCGAGCAAAGCTCGGTCATCCGGATATTTATACTTAAAACTAAAGCGAAAGCTCTAAGGGTTACCCCGAGGGGGGTACGAACCTCGGCTTAGGCAATCACTGGTAGGGGGACAGCAAGGGACTGGCTGGATCTGGGTTAAATTATTTAGGGACTAATTTAAATCTAACGGCGCAGCATCGCGGGCTGGCTCTTGCAAGGGTCGGGAGCGACTATTAAGTCGGGGTCGCGACGACGGATCTCGGCGGCGAGGTCGGTACGGTTTGTGTCTTTGTGTTTTTCTAGCTGTACTGGTCTCTTTTCGACTCTCCTGGAGGAGAGTAGTGGGATCGTCAGGATCGGATAGAACGTGCCGCGAACGGCGGACTTTACTGATACGGGAGGGGGTGTAAGTAGCTGCCGCGACAACCAGAGGGTTGCGGTGGGCTACGGCCCTATCGAAGAAACGCTTCGAAGCGCTTTTCATATACTGATGGATAGTCGGGAGTTTCATATCTATTGGGTTGGCTAATAAATTATGAGCGACATACATGACTTAATGTTTTTATTTTTTTTATAAATTATTTAATATTAATCGTTGACAATATAACCACCGTCGTTGTCTACTACCATTCGCCAACGCTTGGGCAAAGCATGGATGGCATCCCTGTAAAACTCCGTCGGTTTTGCTTTGAAGAATTCGTCTATGTATTGTTGCAACTGATGTTCATCATCAAAGCTTTTTCCTTGTAAATGATTACTAAGTGACCGGAATAAACTGAAATCTGTTGGGGCCAAGTCCGGAGAATACGGAGGGTGTGGCACTATATCCCAGTTGAGCTCCAATAGTTTTTGTCGCGTACTCTTAGCGATGTGGGGCCGGGCAATGTCATGTAGAAAACATATTTTGTCATGCTATGATATGCGTTTTAATGTCACTAATTTTTTTCGTGGTTCCTTACGCAATGACAACCGAAACATTACTGACGGCATGCTCGCGATTCGCTCTTTATATACACCTTGCCATAAAACGTTCTCGAGCTTACCCGAAATTTTCAGTAAATAAAAACTGAAACGCTCATTACTTATTAGCCAACCCAATAAATGAAGATTGATATTCCGAACAAACCAAGGCGCGCCTGTGGCTTGACGGAGAAAACGGTTCTGGAGAGTCTGCATCCTATGGATGAATCGGGGCTTGAGAATGGACGAAGAAACAATGTAATTCATCAATGACGCTACAACACTCCTTCAGGCGAGTGATAAGCTCACCAGCGGTCTCAAGTTCCACCGTCGCAGACCGCCGTCCTTCCGTTCATGCCGCCTAGGCCCGCCGCGACCCTTGTTCGAGCCAGCCCGCGCCGCTGAGCCTGTTACTTAAAATTCGTCCCTAACTAATAATCATTCCGGTCCACCCACGATCCCCTAAGCCGAGGTCCGTACCCAACGGGGAGTGCCCTAAGCAAGTAGTCGTTCTAGTTTTAAGTTTTAGGCCTCTCTGGAAGCCTTAATTTATTAAGGTAGCCACCGGCAAGTCTGGATAAGCAGCTGACAGCCTCATAGGTTGACCAACAATTATATCGTGGTATAATATCTAAAATGGTGCAATAGGACTACGTGTGTGAAGTTAGCATCTCAATTGTTAGCATCTCACAAAAAAACACCATAAATAGTGGCATCCCACATAGTTCCACAGTTCTTGATAGGTTTTAACAATAGTTCCGTCGATTTGACTATCAAAAACTCATTTTGAAAAAATGAGATGCTAACTTCGCACAACATATCACAGCATCTCAACGAATTTCTCGAAATTAACCATTTTTGAGTTGAAAGCAAAAGAGTTCTGCACCCTAAACGTATTCTGTTGATAGTTCTATAGGTTGAATCCAATTAAAATCACCAAAAAATTAATATTATGTATTGTTCCTAAATGTTATTAAGGAAATATCCGTACAGAAGTGAGATGCTGAGGTAAAACTGGGAGTTCTGAATCATATGAAGAGTTCTATCGAGAACTTAGGTCTTTCAAACAAGAAACGAAAGAGTTCTAGTGTTTTGAACATTCACGATAGGTATAAAACTATTTAATAATCAAAATATTCATACAAGAGTGAGATGCTGAGGTATAACTGGGATTTCTGGATGGAATGAAGATTTCTATCCAGTAGTCGAGGTCTTTCACTCAATAACCGAAAGAGTTCTGTTGTTTTGAACATTCACAATAGGTATATAACATTGTTATAACAAAAACATCCATATAGAAGTGAGATGCTGTAGTATAACTAGGAGTTCTGGATTGAGTGATGATTTCTATCGAGTAGTCGAGGTCTTTCACTCAATTACCGAAAGAGTTCTGTTGTTTTAAACATTCACAACAGGTATATAACATTGTTATAATCAAAACATCCATATAAGTATGAGATGCTGAGGTATAACTGGGAGTTCTGATTCGGATGATGATTTCTTTGATAACAATGTTATATACCTATTTGAATGTTCAAAACAACAGAACTCTTTAGGTAATTGAGTGAAAGACCTTAACTCCTCGATAGATATCATCATCCGAATCAGAACTCCCAGTAATACTTCAGCATCTCATTTTATATGGATGTTTTTGTTATAACAATGTTATATACCTATTGTGTATGATCAAAACAACAGAACTCTTTAGGTAATTGAGTGAAAGACCTTAACTACTCAATAGAAATGGCTTGTGTTTAAACACCACCCAAAAAAGTACCTATTTTACTACCAAAAAAATTCTAAACGGTTACCAAAATGGATAAATGGTCACCAAGTAAAGTTTCCTAAAATATTATTAAATTAAACCATTTTTTCGTATTATTGACTACCAAAAAAATATATGGATGCCTTTAAAATACACTTTAGACCAAATATTATATATTGTCACTACTTAGATGTTACCACTGAATCTAGTCGTTTCTAGCATAGGAGGTCACAGTTTAAACCTAACCTAACCTAGTGTACTATGTGACCTCGAGTGTATCGCACAAGCGTGCATTCGAACTATTGTGAGTCGCAGTACAGTTTTGTCGTACAAGGTTTGGATAGAATTTGGTGACCGTTAATCCATTTTGGGAACCAAAAATAATATTTGTGCGAGGTTTGCGATTTTTCTGATGTTATTTTATTTATTTTGAATCATAATATTATAAACTTTAGGGCCCTTTTAATAAAGTCAGTTTATTTTTTTTGGAGTTGTTTATTTTTTTTTGGTGTCTCAGCTTAGAGTCTTAAAAATATTTTTGGTGATCGTCTAAATTATACCCAATAGAAATCATCATCCGAATCAGAACTCCCAGTTATACTACAGCATCTCACTTCTATATGGATGTTTTTATTAAAACAATGTTATATACCTATTGTGAATAATTAAAACAACAGAACTCTTTCGGTAATTGAGTAAAAGACCTCGACTACTCGATAGAAATCACCACTCAATCCAGAACTCCTAGTTATACTACAACATCTCACTTCTATATGGATGTTTTTGTTATAACAATGTTATATACCTATTGTGAATGTTCAAAACAACAGAACTTTTTAGATAATTGAGTGATCGACCTTAACTACTCGATAGAAATCATCATCCAAATCAGAACTCCCGGTTATACTTCAGCATCTCATTTTTATTTGTATGTTTTGGTTATAACAATGTTATATACCTATATGAATGATCAAAACAACAGAATTCTTTAGGTAATTGAGTGAAAGACCTTAACTACTCGATAAAAATCATCATCCGAATCAGAACTCCCAGTTATACTACAGCATCTCACTTCTATATGGATGTTTTTATTAAAACAATGTTATATACCTATTGTGAATGTTTAAAACAACAGAACTCTTTCGGTAATTGAGTGAAAGACCTCGACCACTCAATAGAAATCATCATCCGAATCAGAACTCCCAGTTTTACTACGGCATCTCACTTCTATATGGATGTTTTTGTTACAACAATGTTATATACCTATTGTGAATGTTCAAAGCAACAGAACTCTTTCAGTTATTGAGTGAAAGACCTCGACTTCTCAATAGAAATCATTATCTGAATCAGAACTCCCAGTTATACTTCAGCATCTCATTTTTATAATTATGTTTTGGTTATAACAATGTCATATACTTATTGTGAATGTTCAAAACAACAGAACTTTTTCGGTAATTGACTGAAAGACCTCAACTACTCGATAGAAATCATCATCCGAATCAGAACTCCCAGTTATACTTCAGCATCTCATTTTATATGTATGTTTTTGTTATAACAATGTTATATACCTATTGTGAATGTTCAAAACAACAGAACTCTTTCGGTAATTGAGTGAAAGACCTCGACTACTCGATAGAAATCATCATTCGATCCAGAACTCTTAGTTATACTACAGCATCTCACTCCTTTATGGATGTTTTTGTTATAACAATGTTATATACCTATTGTGAATGTTCAAAACAACAGAACTTTTTAGATAATTGAGTGAAAGACCTTAACTGCTCGATAGAAATCATCATCCGAATCAGAACTCCCAGTTATACTTCAGCATCTCATTTTATATGGATGTTTTTGTTATAACAATGTTATATACCTATTTGAATGTTCAAAACAACAGAACTCTTTTGGTAATTGAGTGAAAGACCTCGACTACTCGATAGAAATCATCACTCAATCCAGAACTCCTAGTTATACTACAGCATCTCACTTCTATATGGATGTTTTTGTTATACCAATGTTATATACCTATTGTGAATGCTCAAAACAACAGAACTCTTTCGGTTATTGAGTGAAAGACCTCGACTACTGGATAGAAATCTTCATTCCATCCAGAACTCCCAGTTATATCTCAGCATCTCACTCTTGTATGAATATTTTGATTATTAAATAGTTTTATACCTATCGTGAATGTTCAAAACACTAGAACTCTTTCGTTTCTTGTTTGACAGACCTAAATTCTCGATAGAACTCTTCATATGATTCAGAACTCCCAGTTTTACCTCAGCATCTCACTCCTGTACGGATATTTCCTTAATAACATTTAGGAACAATACATAATATTAATTTTTTTGGTGATTTTAATTGGATTCAACCTATAGAACTATCAACAGAATACGTTTAGGATGCAGAACTCTTTTGCTTTCAACTCAAAAATGGTTAATTTCGAGAAATTCGTTGAGATGCTGTGATATGTTGTGCGAAGTTAGCATCTCATTTTTTCAAAATGAGTTTTTGATAGTCAAATCGACGGAACTATTGTTAAAACTTATCAAGAACTGTGGAACTATGTGGGATGCCACTATTTATGGTGTTTTTTTGTGAGATGCTAACAATTGAGATGCTAACTTCACACACGTATAGGACTCACTTGTAGAATTCTTACAAAGCATCAGACCCACCTTTCAAAAATAACAACAGTTCACCTACTAGTAAATTTAAAGTTTTGTTTGTAATGGTAATCTGTGGTGAACAGTGCTGTGGGCTACTTTATTATTTAAGTTATACATAAACTTCTACCTTAAACTTATGATTGTCTATGAGTAATATTTCATAATGTAGCTGTTTATTGCTCCTAATTAATAAAATAAATTACATATATTACCAAACAATCCTGCTTGAAATTAGGAACAAGAAATCCTCTATAAATTCTCAAACTTGTACAGCGGTGTTAAACAATAGCCGGTTAACAGGAAGCGTTTAGAGTGAGTGGTGGACGGTTATAGCAAGTCAAATAGCTTGGCTCGTTATGACAAATTGAGGGGGGTTTAGTGGAATAGCTCGCTGAGACTCTGTTCCGACGGGTAAGGATTTAAGAAACGTTCCGTTGACATGCACGTGTATTTTGTTAGGTGAAATGTGTGGACGTTGTTTGGAAAAGAAAAGGATTGGTTTAAAAAAAAACGGTTGCTAAGTGGAGAATAACCGTAATTTCCGAAGTCGGTTTTGTATTTTCGTTTTGTGCCACCGACTCCCTAAATAACAGTTATTATTCCACATATAGTTTTTTTATTTTAAAGGCGGGTTTTTTTATTTAAATTCTTTTTGACCCCATAAATTCTTCTTCCGTCACTAACTAAGGAAATAAGTACAATTACAGGAAATTATTATTAGAACATCATCAATATACCTACACCAACTGGAAATAATGTCTGGAATACAAATTCTATTAGATAAGCATACTTGTTAACTTGCTCTTTTGTGGTACCTATGCTCTGCTACAGCATGCTCTCCGGGTGTGTACATTTGTTCATGTTAGCACAGACCTCAGAAGAATACTTAGGTATTATGAGCACACTTCTTTCCAGCACGTCAGAGATACACATGCACATTATTTTGAATGCCAAGTAATTTTTAAGTATTTAAGTAGGTACTAAACAATTTTTATTAGTGTTAGATAGCCCATTTATCAAGAATCCTTAGGAGCCGAGCACAAAGAAAAAAAGTCACGAATACGAAGACCTCGCACGGGCAGGCGATTTGATGCGACGGAGGGGTCGGGGGAACAAGGTCGCGAGCTGAAGCGTTTGTTTGATTGAATGCGCTAGTCTCAGGAACTCCTGTTTAGAATTGAACGATTATTTTAGTGTTGGGTAGTCCATTTATTGAGGAAGGCTATACGCTATACAGGATAAGTTTTTAACCAGTGCGCAAAGTTTAACAAATTAAACTTAAACGTGTGTATAATAACCATGCAATTTTTATTGTGATATATCTAAGTACAAAAAAAAATAAGTTATCGTTAACGAAAGATTGCGTGCACCGCCGGCGCGGCGGCAAATGTCAACGACTGAGCGTAGCTACAAGTACCTACCAGCTGTTCGATCGGTCAAAATTCTAAGAAGTTCGAAGTACCTACACCGGCGCGTGGTTACTAACCTATTCCTATTGTCAATATCATATTACGAAATATGTAGGGTGTCCACAGTTTACTGATTTAAGGTCGGAATTTTTTTTTTTTTAATTAAAAAATAGTTGAAATGTGTTCTAATACTGATACTGAACCACCAAAAAAAAAAAATTGCGCACTGGTTAAAAAAAAATCTGTATAACACGATTCACGATTAAGAAGTACTCGTACGTGCAGGCGATTCCATGCGACGGGGTAGGTTGGATGATTAAGAAATTTGACTGCGGCAGATTATAGTTACACATAATGTCGGGCACAGCAACATAGGAATACCTCATGTAATTAATCGTGCACTGCTCCTACTAAGAACCTACTTAATTCTATTTACTCGAAAACCTTAGAAGCGTGAACATACAGACTTACAGACATACACAAAGTAAGGCTCCCAGACGGCGATGCTTGGACCTCTGCAAACAACTTAGGAGTACACAAGGCAAAGTTTCGGGGCGTGCCTTAAGCCTTTAAGTTGCGTATGTGACGTATAGCTGTATATTAATAGCTTTTGAAGGGTTTGGTATTAATTTGATTCAGTTAAGATTGTTTGGGAAAATGTTATATTGCTGATTTCGAATAAATACTTGTGTACAAAATCAGCTCAGTCTACCTCCTGTTGAGTACGAGGTCACATGGGACTTAAACATAACGGGCACACCTCTGCCAGGCTCGCCCCCTTATTACTTGGGACTTGATTGGAGACATACTTGACGAAATGTGGGTGTACTATAGGTTCTCCTCTACAACACATAAACAACAAATAAAATTAAACTAAGTGAGTCCAAATCCTGCCAGGGTCGCGAGAATTGTTCGAAAGAGGCATCGTGGCCCTGGCATATGGGCAACTGGAGGAACACGGGTGGGATTTAGTCCGTAAAAGTCTGACACGCCCTTCCGCTCCACCTTAGAGCGGGAGACGACATTTGATGATTTCCCACACACAAAAAAAGTGAGCCCAAATACCTATTTAGGTACCTACTTACTGGCTGTTTTATTGCCAGTATGTAACTATACGTCACAGAGAAAACGCTGAAACAAAATATGAGCTCAATTTCAAGAAAAAAAAAATCTTGTATAGCCGTCTTTATCTTACAAAACGCACAAATTCAACTGAATTAACATAACCTAAACTGATGGATTACATTCATACATAAAATCACGCCATCTCCCCATGGGGGTAGGCATGAGATGATGGATTAATTCAGTTATTAATAATTACGTGGAATCATGCATGAGTTCGAATCCCAGAGACCACCTGTAGAATGAGGTAGGCATATTATTCACATTATATCCAGAATAGTTAAAGAAAAACTAAACTGAAACCGTGAATTCAGCTTATGATTCTAGACTTATTTAACTTTTTAACCGACGAAAAAAAAAGGAGGAGGTTATCAATTCGACGTGTATATATATTTTTTTTTTTTTATGTATGATCACGCATAACTTTGTACATAGTAGTCCGATTGTGATAATTCTTTTTTTTATTGGAAAGGGTATACTCCCAAGGTGGTCCCTTATAAATTTGGAAAACAAAATGGAACCCTAAGAGTCGGAAAACAGGGGATGATTGATTGTTCACTCACTGATTGTAATGTATAACCACGCATAACTTTGTACAGAGTAGTCCGATTTTGATCATTCTTTTTTCATTGGATGGGGTATACCTTGCCAAGTATTATTAGTAAATTCAAGCCACAAAAAAATATAAGAAGCGCCAAAGCGCCGACTCATAATTTTAAGGTTTATTATTTTTTTGCTTTTCAGTTTTTCGACGGTTTAATTTTTTGTTAAAAAGTTTTTATTTTATATTTTTTTTCGATAAAAAATTTCGCCTGTGTTGAAGTTTTTCAGATGAATGTAATGGGTGCTGAATCCACTTTTGCGCGTCTTATACACGCAAACATGAAAATAATAAATTATGTATCAACAATACAGGGTTATTGTTGATACATAATTTATTATTTTCATGTTTGGGCGTTGCAACAATTTTGAAACTAAAGTCTGTAAAGCATTGTCTAGTTACTGAGACTGAACGTGGCATCGAAATAAATAACAAAACAAAATCTTCCTTCTTACTCGCTCTGAACACCAAGGTTCCCTGCAATCAAGCTGAATGCAGAACACTAACCTGTTAGAGGCTGTGGCCACATTCAGACCGTCGTCGACTGCGACTGTCGAGCGTATGGGCCTGGATAAAGTGACATTCTACATGGGCCTGGACAAGCGGTTAAGTGGCAGTCGCTTTCATTTGCTGATAGAATGTCACTTTGTCTCTAAGGCCCTCAGTAAAAAGTGTGAAAAACCAACTGGAGCCGCCGAATGACTGTCTTTTGTTTTTCATACATTTTCACAGTCGGTTCACGTGTGAACGCCGCCTGAAAACCCTCCGCATTTCACAGCCCTTCATCACACAATCAGAAATATTATCAAATAAAGCAAAAAATCTACGTTCCCACTCGCTCTAAACACCAAGGTTCCCAAGCTATTGTCAAGCTATATGTAGAACACTTAGCTGTTAGAGGCTGAGAGTTCTACACAGTCTCGCTCGACTCCGCTTTCATAGCCCTTCAGTTGAGCACGCTGTTTTACCGGTTCTTATTCATTATATTGTTACAAATGGAAGTGTACGGTGTTACCAGGCGTGCGTCTATGATCGGATGTATGAACGTAAACGAGGCAAAAGGAGTAATTAAGGATACTAGTTGAATTGTAGTTTCTGCTTTTCCCCATAGGAAAAACGCGTGAGTTTATGTGTGTATATAAATAGAAGTGTTTTGAATGTGTAAGAAATAGGTTATATTTAGTACTATTGGAGTGTTTGAAGTTTACTAGAAAGAAAATGTATGCACAGATGCCAGCAAATCAATCTACCCGAAACTTGTCTAATTTTCCCAATCAATCTTGAACCGATCGCAGTATGGTGGTAAAATGCATAGAGAACGTTGCTCCGCATTCTCCAGTAGGTCCCTGTGTCGCCGCTTTCAACACCTACGGGAAGAAATCTTTACGTCTACACGGAAACTTAATCATGTTCGTCAAAAAATCATTCAAGATTTCCTCACAAGCGTAAAGCATATAAAAATAAAACAGCAACATCTTTACATAAAAAGTCCTAAATAATTTCACCTACTCCAGTAACTTCATTCTCTTGTTTACCCATAAAGCAATGTTTACAAGCGCGAGATTGGGTAATTTTATAACATCGCCCTACTGTAGGGCAAGTTGCACACTTGCGAGGTGCGTTCAATGTTTGATAACGTTGTAAAAATACTGGAACATTATTGCTTCATGCCTGAAATGGGGCAGATAAGATTGTTTAAGTAGATAAGGGGTTGATGAAATTCCTAATTACCGGTCATGTTTAATCTTATGTAGATAGTGTGTTATTCGTGTAAATATGAAGAGAGATTATTTTATTTCAGTTCATTGTACCATGTTTTTAAGGGACTTGATGTCACCGAATTAATCTTCGAGGTAAATATCTCGTCATCTAAAAAGAGAATGTTGTTTATCTCTTGAACGTAACTTGTATGCATAATCAGTCTATAATTTTCCCACTGCTGGGACGCAGAAATATCTGTGAGAGGGATTGGGCCGTTAGTCACCACGCGGGCCCAATATGGGTTGGTAGCTGTTAAATGTCTCCGAATTTCAATTCCAGCGTATGTTAATTCATCATTGCCTAAGTTACGGCTTTAACATTAAGACTCGCAGATAAACTCCAAGAAAAGTTTTGATCTGTACCAGGAAGGATATTTTCTTCATCACAAAAAAGATGCCAAACTTCAATAACCATTCACCCATCAGCATTATCGTTTTCTTCCTTAATACTGATCTCAGAATGATCCTTATACTTCCCCAAAATGTTATAGTCAGGCACGCGTGTCCCCAACAGCCGTCGATCATGGAGACAAGCCATAAAATAGTTGGGCCATAAAGGTAGTAAGGTAGTAAAACTTTGTTCAAGGTTATACGACTAAAAAACAAAGGCAAGTTTTGGTAGCAAACTATCGAATGTATTAACATAGACCTTAGGTATATTGGCTATAATATGTGAAGGGGTTGGGTTAATAAGAACATTATTCTTTTCGATGTCTTTACGAAGAAAGTTACAATATGTTAAGATATTTGCCTAACATATATTGCTATATACCGTGTGGTGCCGGACGTAAAGAATAGCTTCTTCCCATTTCTTCCCGTGGGTGTCGTAAGAGGCAACCAAGGGACTTACTAGAGAATGGGCAACAATGTTCTCTATGTATTTTACCACCATACTGCGATCGCCAACCCGCCTGCCAAGCGTGGCGATTATGACAAACCCCCCCCAAATTGGGGGACGTCTATATCTAGCAGTGGACGTCTTTCAGCTGAAATGATGAATTGATGACGATGATGATATTACTTTACATGATGTGGACCATCATTTAGGCGCATGACATAAGGGCAATGTGTGATATTAGTTTTACACATCGCGTCATATCGCAATCACGTCCCGCCAGTGTAGTCGCAGCCTTAGTCGCAAAGCTATTCTCAAATCTACAAAGTATTAAACACTAGCGACCCGCCCCGGCTTCGCACGGGTGGACATTTATTTTTTAAGCTCTCTGAAAAAAAAAAATTGTTTTGAAAAGAACTTTTGATAATGAGTATCTAAATAGTTCCGAAATCAATTTTAATAAGTGCATTAATTCAGTAAATTTACTCGATTTGGCCGCGTCCGTTGCGTAGAGAGCCGACCGCGCGGCGCCGCGCGGCAACCTGCTTCATAGATGTGCACCCCCCCTCCCCTGCGGTTTCGCCGTGCGAGTCGTGCGACACCATCATTCATTTTAATACCAATTACAATTTTAAATTCGTAATATCTTTTGAATGGATTGTACGATTGGAATAAAATAAAAAGTAATTTATAGCTATTGAAACAATCTTGCTCAATAAATAGTTTATTTGGATAAGGATTAGTATTTGACGATAATATGATCAATAAACATAGGCTAATAATTTTAATTACTTTTATTCTATGGAAAAGTGGTTATAATGGCTAAAATATAAATGTTTGGTTTATACTATCGCGGACTTTTTTGTAGGCATTATTGAGTTCTACAACTTTTCTATAGAAGTCAACCATACATCTCTAACCATTTAGGCAGCGTTCGCGAGAATCGTTAACGTACGGCAGTTTTTTCGACGCCTTACTCCACAATTTTCACTACCACGAAAAATCCTATTTATTTTCCGGGATAAAATATAGCCTATACGGATTCGGAAGAATTCCTCTAAGTAATGGTAAAAGAAATTTTGAAATCGGTCCAGTAGTTTTTGAGCCTATTCAATACAAACATACAAAAATACAAAAATACAAAGGTTTCCTCTTTATAATATTATATTAAACATAAATAAAAATTCTTTATTATAACGACATTTGCTGCTAAAAATGGCACTGACTCGTGCCAACGCAATCAGTTGGTGTGACTCCATTTTTAAGGCAGAACGTATCAAGTTGTAAGTAAAAAATCCTTGCACACAGTGAGTCACGACTCGACTCCGTCAGTCTGTTAATGCCGAGGTCATGATATTACTAGTATTACGTCACAGGGCATCGTAAAAGTGCTAAATCGTGGGAGGTTCCGTAGGTAGCAAGATTTAAAACCAGGCAATCTTGGCCCAGTACCAAGCCTCGTAAAAACTTGAGTTCGCTTCCTACGCTCGTTTTTAGGATATTGAAAATTATGAATGAATTCCGTGAGCACTTTACCGCTGTATTTATTCCTTTGTTCCTATTTGGGCGTTCACTTATTACGTATTTATTAAACCTGGCTTTAAGACTTAAGGCCTGTATTTGAGAGGGGTGTATTCTGACGTCATCGATTAGTTCATTTTATAGCCCAAGATTAGAGAGCTTTACAGAGAAAGTTGTTGAACAAATGCCTTTAAACTCATTACACTTTTCATTCATTCATTCATCATTCTACTGTAGCTATAAATAGGATAATACAATAACCTGGTAACAGTGGTCACAGTATCTTAAAGCATTATTTTTACAGTCGTTAGTAATGGGATGAAATACAAATGTTAACAAAACATTTCAATTCAATTTCACAGTTTTCGTTTACAGTAGTAAAACGAAAATAAACACAACCAGCCCAAGCTATTTATTGGTCACAAAAAGCTTACAAACCGCCGAACGATACATAAAAGGATTGGAAAATAAAGAAAAATATGATAAAAACTCACTGACATAAAACAAAATTAAACTTTACGGGCCTCAAAAGAATTTTCTTCTTTTGTGAGAAAATATTTTTTACAAGTATAATTTACTTTCAGTCTTCGTTATTGTAAAAAGTAAATTTTGTCACAGACACGGTTGAGAATCGTATTAAAATACAGGAAGCCCAGGTCAAAGGCCTAAAGCCAAATTAAGGGACTTCGACACGAAACTATTTCGTGTCTTTAATTAGTGAATATTTGAAGTTGTTTTTCATTATTTTTAAATTTCAAGAAAATATTTCGAGGAACACAACTTTGCCTACAAAGGTGGTTGTTAATGTTTGAAAGTTAGTTGTATAAATAATGAATCTGGAATGGTATAAAAAATTATATCATTCAAATGGTCTTAAAATGAACGTGGAAAAGTCATGTCAAATGTCATACCCACTCTCATGACGATCGGGGACGCTACAATCGAAGTTGTGGACGAGTATGTTTACCTAGGACAAACTGTCCAGTTAGGTAAGTAATTCTTGGAGTAAAAGGTCAACTGTTGAATCCGACTCGGCTGGTCAGCGTTCGGGAAGCTACGCAATATCTTCTCGTCTCAAATATCGTAGTGTCTCAAGACGAGTTTTGTGACCGATGACTTCGTAAAAGTGGCAGGAATCACCTAATGCGAAGAACCAGTCGAAATGGCGGAGCTTAGAAGTGGCCTATTTCCAGTAGTGGTCTTTCGGCTGAAATGGTGATTATGATGATCATTTAGATGTGCGTTTCTGTGTGTTTTGTGTGACATTATACCAATTCGGAGAGATACAAGACATAGACAGGAGTAGAATAGCAGTTCATAAAATAAAACATACAATCCCAAGTTGTAAAAAATGATGCAACACAATCAGTATTCTTATTGACTATATCAATGTTATATCCTACTAATATTATAATTAATGCGAAAGTTTGTATGTATGGATGTATGGATGTGTGGATGTTTGTTCCTCTTTCACGCAAAAACTACTGAACGGATTTGGATGAAATTTGGAACACAGTTAGTTTATAACTTGGATTAACACATAGGCTACTTTTTATCCCGGTAGTACGTTCCCGCGGGATATTTTCCGACCTCCACGCGGGCGAAGCCGCTGGCAAAAGCTAGTTCTTCAAATATGTCTTACACTCCCTCTCACCAAGAGGCCTGTGTCCCAGCAGTGGTAACAGTATAGGCTGATGTTGATGATGATGTCTTATATCTAACAAGTAACCTTAATTCTACGTCACGCTTACAATGATAATTATTATACGACTAGCCTTGTTTGTTTAGTGGTTGAGTCGATACCGTTGAGCATCTTGGGTTCGAGTCCCGAGGTGCTGCAAATTTGTTATTAGGTTTCCCCTAAGGAATTTTTCAGTAGCACCCCGAAGTCTGGATTTATACGCAAGGCGACAAATCGAGCTATAATTTCCAGTATAAGTTAACTTCTCATTGTACGAAAAGCCTATACAATGCGAGGTCTGTTAACACTGGAAAAGTATAGAATGGCAATAGGCTTACCCCGTATATCAGAAGACTTAAACATAACTGGCGAAATGCGGGTGTACTAAGGTACACCTCTGCCTAACCCTTAGGGAAATACAAACGTGATGTTATGATCCAATTGAACTGATTTCCAATCAGCCGTGTTAGATGCATCAACACTCAAACGTCACCAGCAAGGATAATATGATATTCCCCCGCGTTATTAGGTGCCAGCGGATTGTCAACTTGTCACCTACAAGTTTATTAGGTTGACGTGAGTGTAGCGATCAGTTCGAAAGGAAGACCTAGGTATAAAAACAACCAACAGTTATTTTTCGTTTTGTAGTGTGTTTTGGAAGTCAGAGGTATTTTGTTTTGATAAACTGTTTTTTTACTTGCCAAGTAGTGGCAGAATCTTATAGCATCCTCAGTCTAAACTTTGTGGAAAAATTACGTATCATTGAAGCTAACCCAAAAACCACTAATCAGAACTTGACCAAATGGATATAGGACAACGCTATGAGGAAAAATCAGTGTATAAATGTCAGAGTTATAAAGGTAACAAACATTTAAAAAAAACGACGGGTTGCACTCCGGGAGTGCCGGCAGAAGTGAAAACTTGAATATTAACGTTGTGCATTTTTGATATTTTGGAATGGTTAGGGAATAATTTTGCACGAATTGCTTTAATTATCAGTATAAAAGTACTGTTACGAGCTGGGGTTCGGGATAAATTAATTTAAACCAATTTACCAAAACACACAACACAGTTTAATTAAATAAACACAAATATCGCAACTACAAGAAACGTCACTTGGAATCACTTGTTTCGCTTGTACTGTATCACTCGAATCGTATTCGCTCGCTACCGAAATCGAACTGCCCGTCGGCCCAACGATCCGCTATTTATATCCCGAGCAGAACATTCGCGAACATTCGACAGTGTGCCACAGCGTAGAAGCTTCTAGTAACTTCCATTAAACAACGGTTTACTGTTTAATCCCACTATTCGACAATAGATGGCGGTAGCGTCTACGTACAATTTCCTGTAGTACTTGCTACTTGATAACAGATGGCACTAGTGTGTCGGTTCCAGTAGTTTCCAACACTGCCCCGTCCTTAGACGGAATTAGCGTGATGTTTCTAGACTTTTCGATTTACGTCACACTGCCCTTTTCTGAGACGGAGTTAGCATGATGCTTCTAGACTTTACGATCTACGTAATAGTACTATCATTTATGTGGTAGAATACAATGTTTATTTATTGCGATATCGTACACAATCATGACAATTTGTATTACATTAAAAAGTTTATCTCTCAGAAAAATCCTGTATACAATGGCAAAACACGAAACGCTTTGAATTCCATCGCGTCTATACTATATAGATATTCTTTTACAGGTTCTACAGCATAAGCACCATCAGCTTATATTGTTCATACTGCCGGGACACAGGCCTCCTGTCTACGAGAAAAAGAAGGTCATAATTTATGACACTGGATCCGCCGGCGTGGTGGTTTATGACTCATAAACCACCACGCCGGCGGATCCAGTGCGGTTTGACGGACGTCACATGACGTTCGAATTTTTGGTTCTAGGAAATATTGAGAGCAGTGGTGATAAAATTATTTACGCAAAGTAAAGTGCCTGCTTGCGTTGCGAACTCGAGAACTGCAAATCTTAAAAAAAAAAACCGACTTCCTCAAAAACACTTGAAAGTGAAAAATAACTTTAATTTCGGAAGTCGGTGTCTTAGGATCTGTATTTGAGTTTTTTGCCACCGACTTCCGAAATTAAAGTTATTTTTCACTTTCAAGTGTTTTTGAGGAAGTCGGTTTTTTTTTTGTAAAAAAGTTTTTATTTTATACTTTTTAGTTATGGTATCTACTCGCACTAATTCCTATACCACTAATCACCAGGTGAAATTTAATACTTTACTAATGCTGTAAATCGTTGAGGAATTCCCTTGACTGTCTGTCTATGGTCTCCATCATCAGACCTGTAATGGTACTTATAAGCCTTATGGGAGCTTTCTCATCAATAGAAATGAATTAAGTTCAAACACCAGGTAATTGCTGTAAATCGTTGAGGAGTTCCCTCGACTATCTTTCGGCTTCATCATCAGAGCAACTCCGGACCTTAATTAAATAGTAGTGATAAAATTGGCACTTTGAACCGTATAAAGTAACCCCAACTATAGGGAACTGCTGTAAATCGTTGAGGAATTCCCTCAACTGTCTATGGTCTCCATCATCAGACCTGTAATGGCACTTATAGCCCATATGGGTGCTAAGTTCTCATCAATAGAAATGAATTAAGTCCAAACACCGGGTAATTGCTGTAAGTCGTTGAAGAGTTCCCTCGACTGTCTTTTGGCTTCATCATCAGAGCAACTTTAGACCTTCATGAAATAGTAGTGCTTTAAGATTATTAATGAAAGAAATAAAAAACGCACTAGTCACCACTACGATTTTCGAAGGTTCCCTTCGACTTCTCTGGGATGCCATCATCAGACCCTGGTTTCCTTATCATGGGACCACCCTTGGGATATCTCCTTTCCAACAAAAAAAGAATCATCAAAATCGGTCCATAAACGATGAAGTTATAGGTGAACACACATAAAAAAAAAAAAAATATAGGGTAAAGGTTGGCTATATAGTGATAATAAGGACAAAACACAATTTTTAGACGTCAAATCAACTTTTATTTTAATCCTTATTTCAATAACACTAAGTTAAATAAATTAAGTCTCTAATTTGGTTACAAATTTCACAATCTGTCTTTTGGATCGTACATTAATTATTCCTAATAATTCTCTCCTGAATATGTGCCAATACGGTGACAATAGAGTTATACAGTGACACCTTATAGGCAATATTGTGATTATTTATTCTGAAGACCAATCATCGTCGTTACTGTCTGAAAAGTCACAATGTGCGTCACAATTTAAACTGAGAAATTGTGGTGAATAGCAACCCACGCATTTCTGGTGATACCATTGTCTGCATTCCAAAGATGTAACTTTCAAAAATGGTGCTGTTTGTTTTTTTGTTTTGGTTCTGTTTTGGTGGTGTTTGTTTTTTTTTGTTTGTTAGCCTACATCTTCAGCGCAATAGCCTCCGCATATGTCACACATTGCGTTTTTTTGGGACCCTGGTCTTTTGTTTCTGCCTGAAGAACTTTCGGGTATTCTTTTATTTTGTGACGAAACAGCCATCTTCTGGAGACGGCTGTTTTTTATTTGTAAGGGTACTGTTCATTAAGTGGCTGTTGTTGAAAAGTTACTGAATATGCAATGGCAACGTTCATAGATTCAAAAATTTGGGGCATTGTAATCGCGACGGGTTTTGCCTTTCATTTTTCGAGTTTTGCGCTCGACTGATGCGGTTCTGTAAGAAAAAATAACAAATTTGTAAGCCTCTAAATTCACACTAATAAAGCATACCTATATACCTTTTACATGGTTCGTTACGACGGTTATGGTACTATTTTATAACTTAAATTCATTAATGCCATATAGAAAATACAGTTAGAAGCCACACATAAGTATTGTAAGTAATATAGTGATATTTACGTACCTATTATGCTCCCGATTCGCCATTTTGAGGCCGCTGGGGCGCGAGTGCGGCGTACACCCTGCGTCGTGGCCGGTAGCAAATTGAGGAGAGGGGTCGGGGGCACGCGATATTATACTTAAAAACCGCGTCCGGCTCACTGGGCGCTACAAAGCTAGCCAAAACCAAATTTATCACCATATTATCCTATATCACCAATTAGCCAACCTTTACCCTATATACGGTCGAATTGAGAAACCTCCTCCTTTTTTTGAAGTCGGTTAAAAATGCGGTCTATTGGTTTGTGCTCTCTATCTACTAGTTGTGTATAAATTCCAGTAAAATCAAACACGTTTCTTCAGAGAGAAGTAAAAAATCCCAGGTTCATGAATAGTATGTGACTAGGAAATCTTGACCAGTTCTCAGAAGATCCACTTCACCAACGCCAGCTATATTTCAGTTTCTAGTGACGACCGTAATTTAATATTTCACTTTTCGGAACATACCCCGCAGGTATCTTAGAAGATATTGCTGAGATGAAAACTTTTTATAGTTTTCTTTTTCGAATGTTTTCTCGTTTATCCTCCTTTTTGTTCTTACTTTTTTGTTCTATGGTTTTGTTATATTTTGCTGTTTTGTTATTGACCCTGTTTACCTCCAATTTCCTGTTTGTGTATTGTTTTAATTATATTACTGTCATACTGGTTGGATTTTGTTTTTTTTTTACTTTTCCTAATTTTCTATTGATCAAAGTCAAATTATTTATTTAAAAAGGCACTTTAGAACGTCAACATTTACAAATTGATTTTAGTTACCCCTTCGAAAATATAGTTTCGTTTGGAGAAGAATGGGCACGATATTCCACCGTTACTCTTTTAAAATGTTCAAATATGGTTATTTGTTTATATTCCCTTTGAAATCAAAGGGAAAATAAACAAATAGAAACTTCCAGTTTCCCTTTCAAATCATCAATTTGTAATTTCCTAGTTAATGTAGTCACAAACTCATTCATTTATTATTAATTACTTAACGGTCTGTATTACTTGTCCGTAATAAATTATTTTGGTGAACTACGAGAAATTAATCAAGGTAATTATTAATATTAATAATCGGGTTACTTAAGGTTTGCTTTAATTACAGATGTTGATTCGAGACTTTATTAATATGATTGAAATGGAGACTCGTTGTATTATTTTACTTAGACAGATAAAATTTTCTTTTAGAGATATTTCTATTCCGACGCAGAGTATCTCTTTACAAAAGATAACCTTCAATGTTGCTATAAAGGTGTAATTAAAATAGCTGAAAATCTGGAATGAGTTCATTGTACTCGTCAGCTCTGGAATCGCGAAATAATTTCAGCTGTTTCATAGGTTTATGATACTCAAAAACATCTTGAGAACAGCTAGCCGAGTTTGTTGTCTATGATGATTTTTTCGAGTAATTATACATACAAACATCACACATTATATACCTTCACTAGCTTCTGCCTGCGACTTCGTCCGCGTCAAATTTTTGCTACCCTGACCCTTCCCGTTGCATCGAATTGCCGCCAGTTTTCAACCATTTTTCGTCGCTGTTCCGCTCTTTTTGATTTTAGCGTAATGTTATATAACCTATAGCCTTCCTCGGTAAATAGGCTACTCACACAAAAAGATTTTTTCAATTCGGACCAGTCGTTCCTGAGATTAGCGCGTTCCACCAAACAAACAAACTCTTCAGCTTTATAATACAATATTAAAATATAAGTATAGATAAGCCTGGAATTCATTATAGGTATGTAAAGCCTTGTGAAAGTGTGATGGATTCTCCATCAAATTATTATGAGAAGTTACTTCTACCCTCGGCTAGGTCCGCGTGAAATTTCGGCCCCCCGAGACACCACATCGCAATCCATCGCCCGCCCGCGCTATTCCTAAATTTTCTTTATTTCGGTTTGCTCGGCTCCTAAGGGGTCGTAGCGTGATGTTAAATACCTATAACCTTTCTTAAGAATTACTCCATCGATTGCTAATTTTTTTTCAAATCCTACTATTATTCCAAAGATTAACGCGTTCAAACAAACTAACAAACGAACAAAAAATTAAACAAACTCTTCAGCTTTATTATTAGTATAGATAGACAGATAACGGCTGCTATAGAAAACAAAGAGTTCATTCTGAAATGATAGTCCATAATCATCACAAGCTCATCATCAATCTACCTCAACAACATAATAATAATATTAATATATACATATTATCTCTGGGTGTTCTCGTCTAGCTAACGAGGAGTACTTGCATAGACACAACCTTGTAGCCACGATTATCCACCAGCAACTTGCTCTGCAATACAGCCTTGTGGAATCGGAAGTGCCGTACTACAGTTATGTGCCCGACCCAGTTCTCGAAAATGGACATATCACACTGTACTGGGATCGATCCATCATTACTGACAGGACTATTGTTGCAAATAAGCCTGATATAGTGGTGGTGGATCGATCAGTGCGGCGCAAAATGATTGTTGACATTACAGTCCCGCATGCCGAGAACCTCGTGAGAGCCGAAAAAGATAAACAAATCAAGTATCTTGACTTGGCTCGCGAGGTTGTCGACATGTGGGATATGGACTCAGCGATCATTGTGCCGATAGTCGTCACAGCCAATGGCTTGATATCCAAGAGTCTCGACCAACATCTGAAGAGGCTCTCGTTGGGCAGCTGGGTCAAGGGCTTGATTCAGAAAGCGGTACTTCTGGACACGGCTCGCATTGTCAGGAGGTTCCTCTCTCTGGAGCCCTGACCGCCGGTAGCTTGGACCCTGTTCCCGATACCGGTGGGCTACTATTTTTTATATTTTTAAATGTTTTTTTTTAACTAATATTTAAAAATATAATTTATAAGAATGTTTAAATGGAATAAAGGAAATATTAATATCTTAGGACAACCAACACACTGTTATCTGATCCCAAACTAGGCAGAGCTTGTACTATGGTAACTAGACAACTGATAAATATACTTATATATTTCTAAATACATACATATCTCTAAATATTAAAGAATGTTGTGTTAGTTACACTATTTATAACTCAAGAACGGCTGAACCGATTTGGCTGAAAATTGGTAGGGAGGTAGCTTAGAACCAGGAGACGGACATAGGATACTTTTTATCCCTTTCGACCGCGTTCCCGTGTGACGTGACATAAAACGTCAAAGAGAATACAAGTCACTATAAAACGTGGCATGACAAAAACGTTGCCTTCGAAGTACCAGGTGGTCATAACTTGGTATGCGATTATTAAACAGCAGTGTCAGCCAGAAAATGTTTTATGCCTTCGAAGTACCAGGTTATCATAACTTGGCAGGAGCTTACCAAACAAAGGAGTGTCAGCTAGAAAACGCTTTATGCCTTCGAAATACCAGGTTATCATAACTGGGTAGGAGCTAACCAAATATATGAGTGTCAGCTAGAAAACGCTTACCAGATAGCCACCGCGTACCAGGTTGTCAAACTTGGTAGGTTTATTACAACATTTATTGAATCTGAGGCGATACGAAGTTCGCTGAGTCAGCTAGTTATAGATAAATTACACCCAAACACAGAACAAATGATTGTGCTCATCACACAAACATCGTCCTGGGTGGGAATCGAACCCACGACCTCAGTCTTAGCAGTCAGGGTCACTAACCACTAGACTAACAGGCCAGTCAAAATCATCTTCCATTTTACTTGGAGTCGGCGCAATACATTTCCTTCTTCAGTTCTCCGCTGCCGACCAACACACTGTCATTCACTACCTTTTCTATTCTATCAGTCCTCACATAATTCAATTCATTCATTCATATCCAAAATGATCTCAAGCTGCTTGACACAAAATTCTTGATCTAAACACACCAGATCTCTCGTTACCTGAATTACGTCACGTTTAGTGCTGCGTCGATCGCGGCATTAGTTAGAATATGTTCCGCTGAAGTTGGGTTTTAATAAGGTTTTAACATCTTGAGACTCATTTGCGTAAGGAGTTAATTACTTATCGATGAACATCTTATACCTACCTATACAAATTGTCATAGAGGTGAATTCCTAACAAATTGTATCTATTCATCAAATTTTAGTATTGATAAACGCGATATTATATAATAGAAATAGCTGTTAGAAATTAAAATAAACAAATATATATCAAAGTAAAAGTAGAAAATAACGAACTAAACGAATCAATCAAGGCATTAGTTAAATATTTCAGTGTTCATCGAAAAGCTTTAAGCCGTTGATTGGCAAATATTTTATAAAAGCTGATTGATTACTCGGGCCGGAGCTGGCGCTACTGTTTTATATTTATTTTATGTACTGTGAAACGATATCATTTTTAGTTACGTGTTAGTGGAATTGGATTTTTTATGGAATCACAGGAATCCATTTCGTATGGATGTTATCACGTTATACGTGTTTTTCGAGACATTTTTATACTTTTCTATGTTAACACACCTACTTTTATTCGTTTAATTTAAAAATCTAGGTCATTCCAGGCTGTCAGTTCGGAATGGGTAACAAAATCATTCCGCTATCTTTACCTACTTTCCACGATTATTCGTAGATGTTCTTGAAGCTACTAAGCAAGTAGGAAACGAAAATTTAGGTAGCTTTAAAGATTATATTATAATAATGTGACAACATCACACTAGCGTTCCCCAATGGGTTAGGCAGAGATGTACCGAGAGTTCACCCACGTTCCGCCAAATACATATGTTTAAGTGTCATGTAATAGAGGGCAAGTCTATTGCTATCAATCGGGTATAAATCCAAATTCCGGGCTGCTACTGATGAATGGTTGTTGGATATACACTATATCACTATGCCTGAGCTGGAAAAACCCAAACTAAGCACCTCACACTTGCGACAACCAGTCCAACGAGACCAAATAACCAAAAATAAAGAACGAATAATATATTTCAAACCCAAGATAAAATCAACAAAATCCTAGTATCTCTATATGATTTCACTGTTTCTAGTGTTTTGTGTTTTAGTGTACTTGACACATTACCCAATTCTTCGAGGAATACAAGCGTGAGTTAACAACTCATGTTAAACATTAATTAGTACCTGGATGCCCGAGTTGTGCTCGGCACATTTTTTTTGGTAAATTGAGTTTTATAGAAATTATATTAAAATACAAATTACATTTTGTTACTTTTCCTCTAATAAAAAAAATACATAAGTTTATGTTTAAGTTAATTATCGATAAAGTTGATTATTGAAATCACGAATAAAACGACATTTTCTAAAAATGAATCTTAGCTAGATCGATTTATCGTCCCCGAAACCCCCTGTATACTAAATTTCATGAAAATCGTTGGAGCCGTTTCCGAGATTCAGATTATGTATATATACATATATACAAGAATTGCTCGTATAAAGATATAAGATATGCCATTCCTTGTTTCCTTGAAGGCTCAGGCAGAGGTCGCCAGTTATGTAGAGTTAGTAGAGGACCTATCAGGCAGTTGTTTTTGGATTTTTCCATCTGGAATTCCTGCAGTCCTGAGTCTGAGTTTGTGCCCGGTTGATGGCAACAGGGAGCAGTGGTGGCGGAGTGGTAACGGCCGCGACTCACGAGTCGGTCGCGTGAGCTCGAACCAAAGCAGGCGCAGCACTTACCTGGGACTTAAAAATAACTGGTGAAATGTGGGTAGGTATACTACAGATACAGCTCTGCTTAACCCTTTGGGGCTACAGGCGTGATATTATGTCTCGATATATTTCAACCGAAATCTACGATTACCTCAGCCAATACGTTGAAGGAATTCTAATTCATAAATTGCAGGATTTTTGGCCCATACTATATCACTTTTATTGATACTTTGGTAAATAAGTTATTGCGGATACAATTCATAGTTCGAAGGGCAGCCGGGCCAGATAATCCTTAGAAAATATTAGGCCTAGTATTTATTGGTTTCTAGCTCAATAGCCTGAATATTATTCATTGTTCTTTTCTCGATATCATAACTAATAGCTTTTGTAAATCGGCTTTTCTTCTTCATAAAGGTCGTCATGATACCTTCTTAATATTTTCAACACAAGATAATCGTGAGAAGCTCATAGTAATTCAGGGTAATTTTTAATTGGCTTGCTAAACTCTACAGGCCCACACACGTCGTGACAATTTAATATTATTGTGCTGAATACGGCAGTTTTGCTGAATAGTTTACTCGCATAGGTTTTGTTGGACGTACTCCGTTCATTACCTTCACCTTCAACAAAATTCATTGCGTTATTAAAGCAGACAAATTTTTCTTTCATAATGAAGTAACGAATTAGCAACAAACAATGTGTGTCACGGAATTAGGGTAAATAACAACTCATCCCTATTTTTATTTTGCTGCAATTCAAATGATTGAGCCTATTGGTATAAAGTTATAACTCACATCCACCATAAGCATCATCATACATCAACCTAATAAATATGATAAAAATCTTCACTCACAACCGAATTTCCTTTTCATTTACTCTCAACGAACATTCGAGATAAATATCAAATCATTTTCGGTTATTAATAAATGAACAGTGGATCACGTTCTGTAAGTAATTGAATTTACTTGTTAGGTTACCTGTAGGGACTGGAAATCAGGTATATGGGCTACGTGATACTTTTATTGATATGTATAATGGGCTGATTTGATTATGGTTATATGATATCTTTCTACCTTTACACACAAATAATAGGGATTCTAGTTATACATACTTATCTATACTTGTTACTTATGTATACTTATTACTTATGTATACTTATTACTTATAATATTATAAAGCTGAAGAGTTTGTTTGTTTGTTTGATTGAACGCGGGAATCTCAGGAACTACTGGTCCGAATTGAAAAATTATTTTTGTGTTGGGTAGCCTATTTATTGAGGACGGCTATAGGTTATATAACATCGTGCTGCAACGAAAAGGAGCGGAGCATCGACGAAAAATGTACAAAAACTGTCAGGCAATTCGATTCAACGGGAAGGATTAGGGGAGCGAGAATTTGACGCGGACGTTGTCACGGGCAGAAGCTAGTTTATTATAAATACGTAAGTGATACTGTTTCTACATCTGTCTGTTGCCAATTCAGATTTGGATGAAAATTGGTTACAGATCGACCATGATCTGGGTTAGGACTTATTTGCTCATGCACCAATCTACATGATGTTCACATGATCTAAGGTTATGTATGGAATTTAAAAGAGACTGTTACATCTTAGTTTGTTTCGGACTTTCTTCTCTCAGAGTAGTCAGAAAAAAGACGCCCACCACATCTAGTTTCTAAAATATGACTGACTTGTAGAAGTGTGTGTACCCCTGTGTATATGTAACAGTCATAGTGATTAAACAGCTATTATACATAATGACTGGTTATTATATAATATAAGGACTAAATTGTCTAGACAATGTGATAAAGTATTCACTTTAGCCGGATATTATTCATAATAGCAGGTCAAAGTTAGTCAAAGTAATAAATACGGTCTGAATTGCTTCCCCTCCTTCTCGTTCTACCTTACACTAGAAATCAGTTCACTGTCTGCAAATAAACGTTTATTACAGTTCTTATTACATTATCCAACTCTTCCAAGATATTATATAAAATATCTAGTTAATGTGATTAATTCTGTGTCAATTATCACTTTATCTAAATTGAGTAGATATTATACATAATGGCTGGATAGTATGTATAATATACGGATTTATTACTTTCTCTGTAACATATGTACTTACAGAAATGAAATCATTGATCATTAAGGTAAGTCGATATTATGGGACGGAAGAATGTTCATTTTGACGTCCTCGTGAGGAATTATACTTTTCCATGCCCTCTCCGGGAACCATTGGTCTGATGCTATATAATCTCATTATTTTAACTTCCTCAGATTAGATATGGTAGGTTTACGTCTGAAAAATTATACTTTTCATCCAAAAATATAAATAAAAAATGTATAAAAATTCAGGTTCTTCCAAGCAGAACAGTCCTCCAGTCAATGACTGTTCTGCTTGGAAGAAATTGAATTTTTATTCTGAAGATCAGCTGAAGCTGAAGTTTGAATATTTTTTCAACATAAAAAAACAGATCCTTTAAAATATTTTCATTTTGCAGAATAGCTTTGTTTATTCAATTAAAAATGTCGAGGTACTAAATCCAATTGATGTCCATATTAAATAAAAAATATATTTTTTCTTTTCAGGTAAGTTTCCAGACTTCGTAAGAAAGTTTTACTATTAAAAGCAATAAATGTCAAGATTGGTAAGTTTTCTTAATTTTAAAATAATCATTTTGATTGAAATGAGTAAATTAATGAGATAAGTTTTTGTCAAAGCAATTATTGCTTTACGAAACACAAAAATTACTAATAAGTACTTCATCTGCGAAAAAAACATTATTAAATTTCTTTTTGTAAAAATCTGACGTCCACTGAAACTTTTTAACACGCTGTTATTAGGTCGACCTGTATGTAACTAACTATGTAATGGAATCTAAGGTATCTAATTTAACTATCTTCCAAGGATTGTAGCGTCATGAAAATTAGCAGCTGTATGTAGTTCTGGTGACAATACAATAATATGGTACTGTCGAACTGATCTGATGATGGAGCCGGAAGATATGAGCTGGAACTTCATGATGGAACATCGTATCATATCTGTGTTTGCACTTGTTAGAAAAGTCTTGTAATGAACTTTGACCACGATTAGGTTTCAAGGTCTGATGATGAAGCCGGAAGATAGGCACTGGCATTCCATGATGGAATATCATATCATAGCCGTGTTTGGACTTGTTAGAAAGGTCTTGTAATGAACTTTGAACACGATTAAGTTTTAAGTTTTTTCGTGCATTTATAAAAGTGTGTTTTTCTAGTGTTTTTAAACTATAAATTTATTTTTATTGAATTATTGGATATGATAAAATCTATGTAATTTACTATCTGTGTGCCAAATTACACCAATTTGCCATAAACGCAAATTAATGGACATGTGCATTCTCCCTATCCTCACAAACGGCGCTCAAACCTGGTCTTTGACAGTTCAGCAGAGGACCGGGCTCGAGGTCTGCCAGCGAGCGATGGAGCTGGCACCCATAAAGCAGATAGAGCTCGACTTACCGATCGGATAAGGAACACAATACAGCGCTCTAAGACACAAATCGTAGATGTCACCCATAAAGCGGCCAAGGTGAAATGAGACTGGGTCGGGCACGTTTGCCGCATGTCGGATGCATTGTAGGCTAAGACCACTACAACGTGGGTCCCCGAAAATGTCAAACGGCATCGTGGAAGACCTAGTCATAGATGCCGGGACAAACTCGACGCCTAAATGAGGGATTGGTCCTTATTGGCTCTGGATAAAGTTGAGTGGAAAAAGGAAAGAGAGGCCTTTGCCCTGCAGTTGGACAATAGAGGCTGATTATATTGTATTGTATAAATCAAAGACAAAAGCTTACTTTTTTAATAAAAAGTCTTCAATAACCCTGCTGAAGTCACAGAATAACGAGTTAAGCAAACGCTAGTGCTGTACGTGACTTTTACCAATAATGCCATATCGACTGGCGAGAAAATGGACAAAGGCGACTTGGCGATACAGTTTAATAGTATTATTTGATTCAGATCTAGTCGGCATTTTTTGTGTCGTATGATTTAGTTGTAGACTTGTTTTGCTTAGTCTCTTTTTACTCCACAGCAGACTGCGTTCTATTTTTCACTCGTAACTATCAATTTTTTATATTTGTTTGTAAGTAGGATTATTTATACCCTTGAAGCATCCTAACGATTATAATGCATGAAGTGTCCATAATTTTGTTAAAGAAATCGGAATGATAGATTCCAAAAATATAACACACCAAAAGATAAAGCGTGTATATCTAAATATTTTTGGAATAGTTAAAAAAAAAAAGCTGACTTGGGACTGCAATGACTGATAGTAAATGCATCAGACTGCTTGAAAAGTGATCTTGATTTGAAATTTTTGTGTAGAATCTTTGATCAGCATATTGCCACTTCCAAACCCTTGTTCCATCAAATCCTTCTAGCAAAAGGTTACAACCAAACGCCTTCCAAATTCAAGTTTAAATTACAGATTAAATATTGCCTAATTATAACAAAGCAAACTGTTCCTTCCAGCTGTATGGATAGAGCAATTACAATTTATCAGTGTCGGAGACAAATATTAAATTTAACTTAGCCTATTTAAGGTTTTAAGTCAACTTCGAGAATAACTGAGTATCGGTGAATTGTAGTATGAGTCTCTTGAAGCCGAATCATTTTCCTGCATGGTGTAGCCTTCCATGGTCCACCTGGAAGTCCCTAAACCGTCTCCGAACCCAAGTGGGAAGGTGTAAGTCGAACTTCGTAAAGTGGGGCTCATTCATCATCATTATTTCGGCCGAATGACATCCACTGCTGGTCATAGGCTTGGGAGGATTTTTCCGTAATCGCCACGCTTGGCAGGCGGTATGGCGATCTCAGTATGGTAGTAAAATGCATAGAAAACACTGCTGCCCATTCTCTAGTAAGTTCCTTAGCCGTGTTTTACGACACCCACGGTTAGAAATGGTATGGTACTGTTCTTTACGTCCGGCATTACATGGAACAGATAGTGGGGCTACCTCGATGGGAGGTGTGGATATGGAGCTGGGTCACAAACTATGCTCCAACTCCTGAGTCTTGCCATCTGAGCACCAAAACACGCAGTCAAGGTGATCTCTGCGCTGCGCTGTAGAAGTGGCGAAGTTTTGGGCCAACAAGATTTGATAACTATTGCGCACGAAGAAGAACAAGAAAATTCATACAAAACCAGTTTTCTTCTTCCATGAAAATATTAATTATTTTCGACTGTTTTTATATAATACTTGATGTTATTAGAATGTTATAAACCGCAGAACATTAAAATTAAAACGTTTTTTTTTATTGTCCATCGTTTCACGACTATTCTGTGGCGATCTTCAATAAAAGCATTTACGAGCAATCTATAATAGTACTAAAGTCAACAAGTCCTAATTTTTTTAAACACTGTCTCAGTGTGCAGATGTTCTTTTGAAAGACGGATCAATAAATATTTAGTTCAATGACTGGTGACCTACGGGTTAATTCAGTAACACACTATCAGTAGAAATGGCTTTCATTTTGACAGTGCGACAACATTCATTGCGTTATTTGTGTTATTGAGCGGACGAATTTTTCGAACTTATCAAGCAATGTCATTCAAAATGATGAGCAGTTCGGGTGCTGTATCGCTGTGATGCGATTGCTGTCATTAAATAATTGTTTGGCCTGGATGTATGGTTTTTTTTAAGCAATGATTTGTGGAGAATTCTTCGCTATGGAGAAGTATTTATCGGTACTGTTGGATGCGGAATTCAAGCTCATAATGACCGGAACGCACACAGCCCTAGGCCAATAGAAATGTCCAATTGATAAACATTAATTCAGAGATAAAAAGTTAATCTCTTCTTAGCCACAAATTCTTAGGTGGTCTCCACCCATTATGAGCAATAAAAATGGTTGGTACTTAAAATCAAACCAGAGCACACATTTTTCAGAGTACATAATACAAATACCTATGCCAATCTGCGTCAGAATATATAATAAACATTATTTATTTAGGTTAATGTATCTACGTGTGTGTTCTTTAAAATGAGATGGGTGGTAAATAGGTTACAGCCGCTTTGTAGGGCAGCAGGGCAAGTTATCGATAAAAGCTTGTGAAATATCTATTAGTTTGTTTTGTAAAGTTTTGGTTAATGTAATTACAACACTATTGTAACTGCTAAGATAGTGACTCTAAGGGATCTGGTACTAAAAGATTTCATAATTTAATTTACAAACTAAAGGAAGATGCCTTGCGGTAGCCCGCAAAAGACAAATTTTCTTACAATTCTAGCAATATGTAGGCCATTGTCAGGTTATATGTTGATAAAAACATATTTCACGATCGTAAATAATTTGTGTTTTAGAATTATAACATGAAAGTCATTCAGTTTGATTTTCGTTGGAGAGAGTTGTAGCGATGATTTTAAATAATGTTTACAATTCTGTAAATACATACGTGTTACGGTCGTGAATAATATTTGGTTCAACATACAGCAGGCTGTCACCATTTTTTCACCCTTTAATTGTCCTGTTTTACTAAACAACAGACTCTTGAGTGCAGACCTCTAAGGCCGAATTTCACCAGTAAAATGATTTTTAATACGCGTTTGAACGCGTTCAAAACATCTAAACCGAGTTCAAGAGCTATCAGTGCCAGTTCAAAATTGTTATGAAATATTGACACTGACAGCGTTTGAAGGCGGTTTAGATGATCTGGATGCGTTCAGTTCCATAGCATTTTGAGCTAAAGATCCTGATCTATAACACCCACATGTTTAAAACCAAATTAAATCCTTTTATTAGAAAAATGATTGTATAATATACCAAAACTAATGTCACAAAATAATAAATGATCAATATTTTTTTTTAATTTCTTTGAGATATTATAATTTTAGCATCTTTTGACATTATATTTTGAAATTGCTTGACCTTGTATTGAAAACTGGTTGACATTATATTTTAAACCTCTTTGACATTATTTTGAAAGCTGTTGACATTATATTCAAAACTGTTTTAATTACTACATATATAATTGAGTTTCACTTGGAGGTTAGTTGATAATTCATAGTTCTTTGATTCTAATGTAAATTATATTCAACACAAAAAATAGAAAAAAAAAAAACAAAATAAATTGTTTTATGAATAAATGAAATGAAATGAATTTGGTGAAATCCGCGATTAGGGCACTGCAATCAAACTGAACGCGATCGGCTCATCTAAACTGCTCCAGCGCTGTCAGTGCCATAATTTTTGTTTATATTTGACACTGACAGTTCTTGAACGCGGGTTAAATGTGCTGATCGCTCTCATTTGTGAAATTCGCCTTTAGCTTGCTTTGTTCAAGTCAGTCGGTATCCGCATCGAAAACGTCACAATAAGCTAACTGTAAATTGCTTCCTATGAATGAATAGCTATGTACAAACCAATGTACGGTTAGTTCAACTTGTTTAAAAACTTACGTATGAATCACGCTATTAAAACAAAAATCATTCTGCCTAGCTTTTTCCAAACGATGTTTTGGTCGGCTTCCAGTTCAATCGGGTACAACTGAATACCAGTATTTTATATGGAGCGACTGCCTATTTTTTTATTTATTTTTTTGAGGTGGTAATCTGGGTCTGTCAGACTTTTACTGACTAAAACCACCCGGTGTTCCGTATCACACCGTCGGGACTACGGGAACGATTGCATCTTCCGCGATCCCCAACTGGTGCTGGCCCGTACATCACAGAGGGGCGCGCGTGGAACACTACGCGCCGCCATCTCCGGTCCTAAGGAATAGGGGGCGATGAATGTCTCCGAATTGTTCAGGAGAGCGGGTTAAAGTTTGAAATTGTAGAAAAATTGACATAACTTTTTTGTTTATTGTCATATCGTGAAAATTTTAAAGACATCGTAGGCCTATGGGAGTAGGCGCATTCGAAAAAGCAGAAAATTTTGAGTAGGTTGGAATTAATAAGTCATTTTCGACCAAAATGGCGCTTTAACCGTCTATATGTAATGGATGGTCATCCATCCACGAATCGGACGCGGCAACCCGTGTGGCTAAGATAATTTAATTATGTACTAGATCTTGAACGCGGCTTCGCTCGCGTATTATAGGTACATAAAACCTTCCTCTTGTATCGCACTGTCTATTGATGAAAACCCTTCGATCAAAAATGTACTAGATTCCCGATGAGCGCTTCAAAAACGGCCCGAAAAATAAGAGCACAAATATTTTTGTGCTCTCTTATTTGAAATTAGTTTGGTCCAATGATAGCCAACGATAAGACGTCCTAAATGCTGTAGCACGCGTTCAAAAATTGTGTAAATAACCACTGTAGCACCAAGTTTTTGAAGGAATATCTTTTTTTCCATAAGTTTAAATTTTTAAGTGTTTTTCATAAAATAAAAACAATCAAATAGTAAATATAAATCATTTAGCAAATACATATTATGATTACATTGTTTGACCAATGTTTGCGACAACGCACCAACTATTGTAACAAACATTGTCTGTTCTGGAACAGAGAATGCATGAAGTGGTATTTTTATATTTTATTTCTGTTTGTAGATTTCCTAGCGAGCCATTTCGCTGTGCAGAATGGGTATTTATTGTAGCGAAAGAAAGAGGAGAAGAAATATACAAACCTTATAAAAATTCATATTTGAACTTTAATTTAAATGAAATAATAATTTGATTTAAGACAAATTTAACTTCTAAATACTGGTACATAAAAGTAGACGCACCCATTTTTTATACGGGTGGATCACATTGATTTAACCCGCACTTAATTAAATAATATAACTATTATACTATTTTAGTCCTACTAGTTAGGGTTCCGTTGCCAAATGGCAAAAAACGGAACCCTTATAGATTCGTCATGTCTGTCTGTCTGTCTGTCTGTCTGTCTGTCTGTCTGTCTGTCTGTCTGTCCGTCCGTATGTCACAGCCATTTTATTCCGAAACTATAAGAGCTATGCTGTTGAAACTTGGTAAGTAGGTGTATTCTGTGAACCGCATTAAGATTTTCACACTAAAATAGAAAAAAAACAAAAAATTTTGGTGTTCACCATACATAGAACTGAAACTCAAAAATGTTTTTTTTCATCAAACCCATACGTGTGGGGTATCTATGAATAGGTCTTCAAAAATGGTAATGAGGTTTCTATTATCATTTTTTTCTAAACTGAATAGTTTGCGCGAGAGACACTTCCAAAGTGGTAAAATGTGTGTCCCCCCCCCCCCCCCCCCGTAACTTCTAAAATAAGAGAATGACAAAACTAAAAAAAATATATGATGTACATTACCATGTAAACTACCAACGAAAATTGGTTTGAACGAGATCGAGTGAGTAGTTTTTTTTTAAAACGTCATAAATCGTAAACCGCAATTTACCTTACATTCAATCAACTGAAATATAAAAATTAAAAAATATATATATTTTTAAACCGAAAATACCTACAGGTTTGGACGGAACCCTCGGTGCGCGAGTCCGACTCGCACTTGGCCGGTTTTTTTTTTAAATCGATTAAAAATGTTTGCCACCATCAAAACGTACCTTTTCACCTAAAAAATTATATTCTGCAACTCTACGTCTTTCCATACGTACTGTGTTCTGAGCATTGAAATGTAATACCAAGAACTACGTCTAGTTCCAAAATAGAGTAAGCACGAAATTGTCAACACATTGTTTTTAACCATATTGCTTAGACTTTAAGTTTCAGTTTAGAATAAATAATTTTGTACTTATATCAAAATGACTTTTGATTTTTAAGGTACATTTTAATTTATTGCTCTTTACCTTTCTCCGATGACAAAAGGACTTAAATATGAATATTTTGCAATCGTAATTATGCTTTATGTTTGAGTGTTAAGGATTATAATAAACTGAACTTGTTATTATAATGAAACGTTTTTCTATATTTCGTAGTAAGAAATATAAATGTGTAAGTGTGTGCAAACGTGGCCACTTGAGCGCCTTATTTTTGTTCCTGATCCTTTATCTAGTGCTATTATTGATCGAAGTGAAAACCACATTAAAAGCTGTTGCGTAGTTTAATAGATGTAAGCGCACAAACATGATATGCAACTTTGTTTCATACAGATGTAAAGATTAATTGACGTCAACAGACGAATTAAATAAATAATTATCTATTACCAAATGCCATCCTAATTTTCCCAGAATTCAGTATTGAATATAAAGTTTATGGTTTTAATTTGATACTTTAAGATAAGCTCTTTATGAACGCAATTACCAGAGGTTAATATAATTTTAACACGTTTTGATAACCATTATTAATTAGAGTTTTAATTAATTGTGTCTTATCTCATGAAAGAAACTAATTACCTAATCCAATCATAATATTTGATAGCGAAATCTCTAACGTTCCCAACGCCTTATTAAAAACAAATATTAACTTTAATATTAAACCGTTTGAACTTGATCAAATTCAATCAGAAATTCTTAGTTTGAGATTATCAGTTACTCTTAGAAGGTGCTGAGTAAATAGAATATTAGCTAGACTTTAATTACAACTTCTATGGTGTTTATATTTCACTGTTCGTGTTTCAGTAATGGTAATTAATATAAACCATGTGGGGTACCATAATTTCCTCACTGCTGCTATACAGGCTGCTTCTCTCCAAGAAAGAACGGAATGCAATCTACCGCGCGGGCCCAGAGTGGACAACTAGATGTCACATGTCATAGAATTTTTGGTTATAGGACATGTTCGTTACCTCACCATTTTGAGAGCAGCGGTGATGAGATTATTTGCATCTGAAGAAACGTGAAAAGTTTTCAAAACCGCTTTCCATTACGCTGCCCGTAAACTTCCCTGACATTTTCCAAAACGTAGACCAACTTTAAATTAAAGCACTCTGTGTGAAACGGCACATTACTCCTTCTATACAGGTATTATGGTTCACGAGAACCGTAAAAAAACCGGAAAACAAGCCACTTCATACTGATTTTTTTAAACAAGAGAACTATAATAAGGGATTATGCAAATTCAAATACCTTATTTTCCTTGGACGATTTTTTCTCGATTTAGGTAAGTAAGCCCAAAAACCCTGGTTGTTTACCATCTATGGATCCCTTCCATGATTCGGATAGGCCCCTTTTTATAAAGGTAAGATATGTGGCAGATTACTTACTTATAATTGGATGTCTTCTCATTAGGCTAAGGGCAGAACCTGATTGGCTCCGTTATGAATCTTTCAGAGTTTGAAAGGGAATGGTCCACTTTCTAAATGACACTAGGAAATTAATCTGATCAGATTTGCGGGAATATTTCCTCATATAGGCTGAGCTAATGTCATAAGCCCACGTACCCGCTACACATCAAGATATACATTTCCAGTTTTAGCTGACCTCGCATTGGATAGGCTTTTGGTACTGTGAGAAGTCTTCTTAAAGTGGAAATATATAGCTTGAGTTGTAGCCGTTCATACACGTGGACGTAATAAAATCGCGGCGGCATTTTTTTCACGCACTGTGTCTTCTACGCACGGCTTTTTTTTTTGGAAATGGGAAATCATCAAATGACTTCTCCCGCTCTCGTGTCAGACTTTTACTGACTAAAACCCACCCGTGTTCCTTCAGTTGCTCATGTGCCAGGGCTACGGTGTCTCTTTCAAATCAACGCAGTGCCGACGGTGGAAAATTGAATACTGTGTGTTTTCGATGCGCTGAGTGTCTCTTGCGCTGCAATATGTTGAATTCTCAATGCTTAGTTCTGAACAGAGTTGAAAATTAAGTGTGCGAAAATATCCCGCTGCGTTTTTATTACTTCTGTGTGTATGTCGACTTAAATAGGCCAATAGCAGTGTAATCGAACTCATAATTCCTAAAGCACTCTTAATTTTCTTGATTTACTAGCTTTAGGCAGTGGTTTCGCCCGCGTAGAGATCGAAAAGTAACCCACGGGACCGTACCACCGGCATAAAAAGTATTATATGTATTAATCCAGGTTTAAAAAAAAACATATTTTTGACGTGACAACGTCTTATAAATTGGTTTGCCGGGTGACACTTCAAGAAACTGCGTTACGCTCCGCTCACGTTATGCGCTCACAATGAGAGCGAGTGAGAGGCACGCGTCCCTTCCACTCGGGCATGGTTAGCCCGCCTAAGAGCGAGAGAGACAGACATAAAAAGTGAAAGGCACGCGTCCCTTCCACTCGAGCACAGTTCTTTGTATAAATAAATGTTTTAAATTGTTACTATTATTTCATCCTTCTTCCTACTATACGAATGAATATTCACATTAAAATTATTTTACCACTCAAAGTCGTTGTCACGTAAAACTTTCGCCCGTATACCGACTTTACAGGCAACCAATTTTTTTTTTACTATTAGATGACATCGGAACTGATGCCACTCTAATGCCGATTAAGACAACTTTTGACATCATTTATAATCTAAAATCTCTTGACATCATATTTAAAACTGTTTGACATCCTGTTTTAAAACTCATTGACTTTTTATAATTATATTATTTTAAAATTGTTTTTGACATTGTACTTTAAAATTGTTATTGACTTTGCACTTTAAAATTGTTTTTGACATTGTACTTTAAAATTGTTTGACATCATAATTATAGTATTTTTGAATTGTCTAGTAGTACGATATTTTAAAACTGATTCGACTTTATACTTGAAACTGTTAGGCACTATATTTTGATTTTTTTGGAATGTTAATTAATAACTTATAGGTCTTATAATTTTATGTAAATTGCATGTACATTCAACACAATGTAAATTGTTCACGAATAAATAAAATGAAATGAAATGAAATATAATCTATCTGTGCGACAAATTGCATTCGCCGTTGTTGCGAGGTTAAGTTATAAACACCCAAACTTTCAAACGAATAATATACAACCACTTATGCCGCGACTGGAAACCAACCCCAACAAAATTGGGAAAAGGCTAGGCAAACTGAATAACGATGTATTTTTATCTAAGTTCAATGAGAATATTGAATCCATTGTCTTTTTCGCCTATAATTATTAAAAGATAACTAAAGGGAGAAATTAATTTTGTTCCAAAAAGTCGGTCGGCTCAACCTTCCAAGGGCAAGGGTGTTGAAGTAAGATAATCTTTAATTGGGAAGAGGCGGGGTTGCGACCAGATTTCTTCAATTAATCTGGTTTCAAATTAACAGCTTACTTCGACTAAATTCGGAAAGGGACGCTCGCTTTTAGGGTTCTGTACCCATAGGGTGCTATTGCCAACGGAACCCTATTAATGAGCCTCTGCTGTCCGTCCGTCTACCTGTCAGCGGGCTGTATCTCATGAATCGTAATAGGCAGACATTTGAAATTTCACTTTTTCATTTCATCCTAATCTGTTCAACCATTTTTGCGTGATTGACTATCAAACATACAAACTTTCACTTAATATTATTATTAATAGGAATTTTATATTGTTATCCCATGTTTATTAAGCTACTAGCCATAAACATGTTAGTTTTCTATCACCCCCATTTATTACATAATCTGATTGACCCATTTGGCAATAATCTTAAACGCAAATTCGACTAAGAAACCTAAAAACGTTTAACTAACTCGACGACCCATGAAATATTGTATTTACATAATATACCACCAACTTAATACCCGTGACCACTAAGTTGCAATTCCAATAACAAAGCCATCTCTATTTCTATTTGAGACTGATAGCCGTTGGCGCCGTCTCGTCGAAAGGCTTTCGGGCCTAAAATAGAAAACATGGTAGGAAAATATTTGTATTTTTCAACAACAAACATTTCAATTATGTATGTTGTCCTCCAGACCATATTTAGGCCATGGCGGCCAATCTCAACGGAGACTAGCCTTCGGTGTGGGAGATATTATAGAGCACAAGTGTGTGCGGCAGACACAGAGGCACTCACTGTCATAGGGGATGGGATGACAATCCCACACGATCGAGGAGAGAGTTCAGACGCAGGACCAACAGCTTAACTTGCTTTCCGAGGCACGGAGGTAATCACTCCGCCAACTTCCATAGTCCGGGCTGCTACCAAGAAATTCCTAATGGAAAAACCCAATTACACCTTGCCGGACCTGGGAATCGAACCCGGGAGCTTAGGTTCAGCAGTAGCACTTGCGACCACAAGACCAACGGGGCAGTTAAATGCGGCTCAAGACAGTAACAAATATGGCTTTACATAATTATAATTATTAAAATCATCAATAAAACCCTCTAACCTAAACGAGGCAAAAGGAGTGTGTAGAGATCGTAGCAGGTGGCGTTCCGTGGTTTCTGCCTACCCCCATGGGAAAAAGGCGTGAGTTTATGTATGTACTAGCTTTTGCCAGCGGCTTCGCCCGCGTGTTGGTCGGAAAATATCCCGCGGGTATCGTCACTGCTCAGCTCCTATGTCTTAGCGTTATGTTATATAGACTATAACCTGCCCAGGAGTATGGACTACAATCATACCAAGTTTGGTTAAAATCTCTTCAGTAGTTTTTGACCCATGCGTGCATATACAGACAGACAGACAGACAAAAAAATTACTGATTGCATTTTTGGCTTCACTATCGATCACCATTCATCCTCCAATATTATTTTGAATGTTTATTCAATGTACAGAATTTACCTCTCTGCAGTTTTATTATAAGTATAGGTGTACAACCCACTATGTTCATTTCATTCCATTGAATGTCTTCTAAATGAAGTAGTATCTGGACTTTGCACCTTAAGTATTCGTCTTCCTTACTTGTTCTCAGGCTGTGGCCATGTTGCTTGCTACAACAATCTTAAGGTTCCCGAAAAATGACGAGAAACGACTCCCATAGAGCAATTTCTATGAAAACTTCAATGACACCTTCATGTCAAATACAAGTGACAACGGCAGATTCTCATGTCGTCGTATTGTCAAGAAAACCGTAGCTTTACACTGTTTATAGAATAAAAATATCGTGCCAACATTATCAGAAAATTACTAACAAATTATAACCCGTCGCCCTTCGGGCCAAAGGTTCCGCAATATCTTTAAAATACCACCAGCGTCCCTTTAAGTCCCTTGTCATTAGGTCCTACGTTAAGGAATTTATCGGCGCACGGGATGGGGTTTCCTCGTAGTACCCGTATGCTATTCTCATTAAGCGTTCCTGGTTTCCAATAAATGGTTGCTTCGTTAGTGCCGTGCTGAGTATCACGACTAGTATCGCAATTGTTCTAAAGTTTCTAGCTACCTTCAAGGTTGAATATAATGAAATTGCATGTAAGTATCTACATAAAATATCAGTATTCTATCTCACAAAGCGACGCGCGCATTACTATTAGTAACCAAGAGTACAGAAACGCTGCGAATATTATGTCTTATAATAGAGTACAGTAATTTCTTTGGGTTCTCTAACGTATTTTGTATGGTTTATCTTAAAAATGCATAAAAGTGTTGTCCATAATAAAAGTAGCTTTAAAATAGAGTTATTTAGATCGCTCATTCCGGTCCAGCCCGCCCCTTGCTGCCCTCTACCAACGATGCCCTAAGCCGAGGTCCGTACCATGGCCATAGTAAATAGGCGCTAGTTTTTAGCCATGGCTGGAGGCCTTAATTTATTAACAGGCAAGTCCGGTTAAGCACCCGACAACCTCATAGGTTGATCTACGAGAGCTCATTCCAAAAAAATATATATATGTTACGGCTAAAGGTGGGTGTGAACACAAACTTAAGATTAGCCGGCTAAACTTAGGTTTATCTTCGACGAGGTGTTAATGTTAGTTTCTTCTATCTTTAGCCGGCTATACTTAAGTGTAACTGGAGACCCTTGGCTAAAAATGTAGAAGGAAATGCATGGTTAATACCCCGACTCAGAGTACCCCGACTCGGATAGGTTAGGTTAGAAGGCTAAGGCGGGAGCGAAGCGGAGCGGAGCTCCCGCCTTAGCCTTCGTGGTTATTTTTTTTTAAACCACCCAGAAATAGGAGCCCCGCAAAGCGGGGCTCCGTCAACCTTTCTTAGCGCAGGTGGCAATCAGTTATCCACTCGCAGGCAAATTTTAGTTGTAATAAGTGTTAACTAAACGAAAACATTGCCACGTGTGCGCGCATTGTCTCCCCACCGCCCCCTCAAGCCCTCCGCCGGCCCGGCGCGTCCATCGAATACATTTTTAGCCGTTTCGTTTCGGTTAATGTGCACATTAGCCGGATAAAGATGGAATATCACAACGCAAACTAACGTGGTATCGAACTTTAGCTGCTTCTCGAAGATAAACCTAAGTTTAGCCGGCTAATCTTAAGTTTATGTTCACACCCACCTTTAGCCGTAACATATATATAGACCGTATTTCACTGAGACTTGCAGTATAAACGATTTAGCGGAATAAGTGCAATGGAACTTGCAAAATTTCGTATAAATAGACTTAGAATAAAAAAAAAAATACCCCGTGTTATGTGGTGGTTTTAAATCCGTCAGTTTATTGATTTTTCAGTAAAATAACTTACAAACAGAAATCATTTTTATTTATAACTAAGAGTGAGTTGCACCAACTAACTTTAACCAAAACCAATGCCTTGTCAGCTGTGAAATCTCCGCCCATGTTTCACAAATGTGACCAGTTGTGACAAGGACGGGAGTGGGGGTCAAAAAATCATGAAATTTGTGTGATTTACGGATATGGCCCCTAGCTGGAGATTTGACAGAACCAAGACATTGGTTATGGTTAAAGTTAGTTGGTGCAAGTTACTCTTAGTCTATTGAACTTAAGCACGTTTTTAGACAATTATAAAAAAGCAATAATTTTACAATTTAATTTCAACACGAAACATTCTGACAACCGGCTTTCACTAAAAACCAAAACAAACAAACCAAACATGGCACACACAGATTTACAGTGTATTTGTACACTTGGTCGTAGTACACAAGCAAAGCACGTGTCGCTTCGTTAGATAAAAATACTATAATTTGTTCTGTCCCAATTTATCAATAAAAGAAACTTCTACAAATAAATGACCCAATGACTGTTGCACTGAGTTGCACTAGTTTCATAACACCTAAAGTGTAAAATTGGCTCGTGAAGCCACTCACCACCGGATGGAGCCATCAACTCACACGGCCACTGGCTACTTGTCAGCGGTCCTGGCAAATTACTGCCATTCCCTGCAACTATTTCACACCGACACCATTCGTCTAAAAAAAACAGTTTTTTTTAAATCCTTTTAGGCTGACCCCACATTAGGCGTGCGCGATCCTCGGGCGCGAGCGCCGCGCGCGCGTCGCGAGCGCGCCGCGAGAGCGTCGCGTTTAGCTGCCCTGCTGCGCGCTCGCGGCGCGATCGCGGCGCGCTCGCGGCGATCTCGCGGCGCGCACGCGGCGCTCGAGTCGCGTTCTTACCCCTTCGCCCGCTACAATACTCAATACTTTATTGCATTCCACAATGCTTAGGTGGTAAAACATTTTATTTAGAAACAGTTGTGGACCCTGCCGGGCACAGCAAAGGAAAATACAGTAGGTAGAGAGGAGGACCTATTGATTATCTTATAATGTAACTTATTCTAAAATAGTAATTAAAAATAGATGAAATACATGCTTTGGACTTTTCTAAACTAATTTCAGGGATTTATCATTTAAAATTTCGTTGTCGCTATAATAACATTTGCTTAACAGCAGCTTTTTTAATTTATCGGTAAATAGATGGCTTTTTTCTCTGTCCTTATGGATTCTGGTAACTTGTTGTATATTGCTACTGTTGCGGTCAGTCACATGGTGGGCAGTGTTGTGTTGACACACGTTAAAAATAGAGTCACGAGTGAAATTAATATCGAAAGCTTTATCCTAGAAATACAGAATCGTTCTGCGATATGGGACATGACTACAAAGGAGTATAGTGATCGTATTGCAAAAAAAAGGTGTGGGAAGAAATCAGCACTTTATTTATAAAAGACTAGCTTCTGCCCGCGACTTCTTCTGCGTAAATGTCGTTTATCGCGGACTTTTTATTCCGTGACAAAGTCACGGAATAAAAAGTAGCCTATGTCCTTTTTCAGGCTCTAAACTATCTGAGTACCAAATTTAATTTAAATCGGTTCAGTAGTTTTAGCAGAAAAGCGAGACAGGCAGACAGACAGAGTTACTTTGCATTTATAATATTATAGTGTGGATAGTGTGGATTTTGAAACGAAAATTGTCCAAATTGTGACTGACTTAGCTGTAGGGGGTTAAACGCCAAGGCGAGCGCCGCGTGCGCGCCGCGAGCGCGCCGCGAGTGCGCCGCGAGCGCGCCGCAGGGCAGCTAAACGCGACGCTCTCGCGGCGCGCTCGCGACGCGCTCGCGACGCGCGCGCGGCGCTCGCGCCCGAGGATCGCGCACGCCTAATGTGGGGGAGGCCTTAGAACACGGTGTGGAGCTGAATTTTTTAATCGCTTGTGTAAAAGTCATCGCTTGCAATTTGGCGGGTGATATTAAACTTTGTTTTTTTAAGCTCACATCCAGTACTTTTGTGATGTGTTTTTGAGTCTCTTTTTGGTTAGTTTCAATTGGATTCGGCCTCGATGGTCCGGTGGTTGAGGTCCTCAGTTTCATTTCCAGGTCGTGCAAAGTGTTATTTTGGAGTTTTCCACTTGGAATTTCTCAGTAGTAGTCTGGAGTCTAGGTTTGTACCCGGCTGATGGTAATAGGCTCGCCCTCTATTACATTGGACTTGAACATAACTGGTGAAGTTTTGGTTTACTTTAGGGACACCTCTGTCTAACTCTGTGGGTAATACAGGCGTGGTGTTATATTATGTCAGTCGGATTCTTCAGGTTCCGCTCTTATTACTGGCATATTCTGTTTCACGAAAAGAATGGGTAAATCAATTTTTTTTTGGGACTCTGTAACTCCAATATATTATTATGTTCAAAAATCTTGTGCATGGTTCGTCAAACCCAACACACACGCAGTGTTAAGTAAGGGGTATCATTAGACATATGCTTTTGTGGTGAGGCTCATATTTATGAGATTTCATGCGGTCGTCGGCTCGTGAAAGATGAATTATCTTCCGTTACATAATGTTCTATGCGGTCACGATCTCTCTAAAGATTTCCTTATTCCCTCTTCTCCTCCTCTTCCTTATACCCGAAAGCATTAAAATTAACTTAAATTTTAATGCTTTCGGGTTGGTATAAACTATTCTTATGAAATTTTCTCTAAGTTAATTACTAATAACATCTCGAACGTTCTGACCTCTGCCGTTATGCATTCATTCCAAGACGATTCATATGTTTAGTTTTTCTGGCTGAGTAAGCTTATAAATTTTGTTATAAACATTTATTTGTACCTAAAACATAAAAAGGAGCGATACTGCAACGTAACGAAAAACTTTCTAGAAAAAAATCCTCACACACGTAAATCTCGTATATGAAAACTCCAACTCAGGCAAAGTATTATCATATTTACAATCAGTTCCTATAAATTTACTTTTGAATGCACGACTGGATTTCTTTCAAGTAATTGGAAACTTTTCGTCATAATCCGAAATTGAATTTCGTTCGTAATGTATGAGATTGTTACTTACAAATATTTCTAAAACCTTTTCAACTTTAAACTTTTCTTTAACTAAGTTGCTCATCATTATTGATTGTTGTACTTATTCATTTCCATTTTAGGTAGAAGCTTGTTTGAAATTTATCAAAAGATGATTTACAGAAGTCTTTTCACTAACTTCAGTCCATTTCTCAATGTCAAGTTGTGTTGGAAGTATTTTATTCAGCCTTGTATTCGTTCAATTATAGCGAAGTCCTAGGCATCGCTCAAGCTTGGTACAGGATTAGTATGACTAATTGATATTAGTTAATTCTCACGTTGTCTTAGCGTATATTGTCGACACACCGGATTATCTCTGGCTATAAACTAATTGCTATCACTAATTTTATTACGTGCTTGGACTTTGCGATCGCGTCATTCATTACTCATATTTTTATGATTAATATTGCCTACTCCTGCCTATCGGGCTAAGGCCACTTTACACAGCAGGAATGAGCTTGATCATCGCGTTGGCTCAGGTGTGGGTAGGTTATTTGAGACTGAAGTTCAGGGTTTCCACACGATGTTTCCCGTTACTCTCAGTCAGTGATGACTAAGAATATAGACTAACTTAGAAAGTACGTATAGTTTTGAATAGTCACATTGTTACTGGCCCCAAGTTGTGTGTCTCACAACTTGGGGCTTAAGATGTGGATTGGATAAGAAACAAGCTTCCACGGCGACTACCAACCTGCACTGGCCCCCGTGGTAGGTTACGGCCAGCTCCCTCTCATCGAGAGGAGGCCTGTCTCACAGCAGTGGGAAAGGTGTAGGCTGTTTTGTGTTTGTGTGTGTGTGTGTGTGCGTGAGGTCGTGTGTGCGTGTGTGCGTGTGTGCGTGTGTGTGTGTGTGTGTGTGTGTGTGTGTGTGTGTGTGTGTGTGAAGCTGTGCAGGGTTGCAAAAAATAAGCAAACACAATAGCTTACAGAAAAAAAAAAATGTATATTACACGATAGAAGGCGAAATAAGAAGCACAGAAAGAAAAACGGTTCACATTTCACGTAACTCAGTACTGACTTAATTTACTAGATATGATACATTATAATTAAAATAAATAATATATTTTAGAAGTAGCTACGCTACATGTATGTGTGTACTCCTCCCTAACCTGTCTAACCTTTGTCAATATTTCGTTTCAAGAAGAACTTCTAATGATATCTAAGACCTCACCTGATGAAAAATAAAACAAATCAATTAAGCGAACAATTCTGCCATATGAAACAGAGACGGCTCAATTTGTTAGTTCTTAGTAAATCATACCTACCTTGTCAATCCCATCTCCCGTCAAACTGTTTATATCTCTCAAAGTTTCTGAAATAAAGTAAAACCATTATTTCTGATTAATGACCAATGTTCGAGATAACGAATGTAATGATTCAAATAGAAATGAATTGATTGACATTAATAATGGACTTATTTGTCGGATACCGATGTGAAATGAGATCATACTTTATCTGATACAAATCATGCTGTATCCGAAATGTTAATTAATATTATTGATACGACGATACATAGAGTTTTGTTAATTTTGCGTAAACTCGATATAATAAGTGTAGCATTTTTTTGTGTCGAAATTAGATGTTGTAATTGGATTCCAGTTAGCAGTGAATAATGATCACCATATAGTATTTGTTAAATTAATTGTATTGTATATTTTTTCTTTCTTTTTGTTGATTCTATACTTTAAAGAAACTATTTAAATGAACCAAAATAAGTAAGTCCATGTGGCATGGACGTTAAAATATCGCGGGATGATTTTTACGCGCATCGGATCTTTTACGCATCGGTTACCGCTTTTTTTTTTTGGATGGGAAATCATCTAATGTTCGGTTACCTCTGAGAGGAACATATCGTGGATCACCTGGAGGACACGGTGGAGGTGTGCCCTGCCTGGGCGGAGCACCGCCGTGTCCGCGTGGAGGCGATCGGCAGCGGCGACCTCTCGTGTCCGGCCTTGGTGCAAGCCATGGTACGGAGCGAGAGGGCATGGGCATATAGGCAACTGAAGAAACACGGGTGGGTTTTAGTCAGTAAAAGTCTGACACGCCCTCGAAGACGTCATTTGATGATTTCTCACCCACAAAATAAAAAAGCGCTGAGAGTTCAACTGTGAGTTTTTTCAACACGCTGGAATACACTCAGTTGAATTGTTAATGCTCGGTTCTACACCGCGAGTTCAAAATGCAGTGTACGATAAACTCTTGCCACGATATTTTTTTACGTCCGTGCCAACGTGTTTTAAACCAGAACGGAAAGAATAATAGGCCTTCTTTCCTTTAGCAACGGAGGGAGTTCAACAATGATGATGATGTTTTTGTTCTACTACTTGTAAAAGAAAACTGACCTTGTTTACGCATGGAAAAGTTTTCCTTAAATTAGATTTCGCTCACCCACGGAAATCACATATGCATTGTCTATGAGGATGTATTGTATTGTTAAGAAAACCCTTTTAGAGAACCTTTTGAATTACTCTTACCCGCTGTCCTCCTTCCTTGTTATTCTCTAAATAAACTACTGATCTTCGGTCTTTATAAATGCTGAGATGTTTTTAAATCTACACTTCAATTGACATATATAGTCAGTCTTCCAGCACGCGTAGCATGACCACCGTAGAAATGGGGTTTGTCGACGGAAGAATAGACAAAATTACAGATTGTAGAAAGATTTGTACCGTTTTATGCTGGCGTAGCATGACAATTCTATCTCTATTCTACCAAGAATAGACAAAGTTCTTTCTATGGTGCTCATTGTTATGGTTACTGATGAATAAAACCCTTCGATGGAACTGCGGCCATAGGTGAGCCTTTAGTCATGCACAATCACTTGGAAAACTGGGATTGAAGAAAGGTACTCACTGTTCCTCACCGTCGATCGACGTCTTTTCGGTGGCACCACTCCAATACACAGTCCAGGGACGTCCCTGATTTGACACTTAACACTGACACAGAATTGTTGGCCACAGTTGCATCGAAGGGTTTTTTTTATTCATCATTAACCATAACAGTCATGCTACGCGTGCTGGTCGTATTTCGGCCATGGAGGCAAATCTGAACGGTAACTAGCCATCGGCGCGAGAGATATTATAGGGCACAAGTGCGTGCGCAGACTCAGGGGCACTCACTCGTCCCTCACTCTCATAGTCCAATGAGACGGCAATCCGACGCGACCGAAGAGAGATCAGGCGCAGGACCAAGGGCTTAACATGCTTACCGAGGCACGGCTGCCAACTTCCAAGCTCCGGGCTGTTTCTAAGCAATTGGAAAATCCCAATATCTCTTTGCCCGATCAGGGCATCGAACCATAAACATATTGTTCTAACAAAGGCATTCTTTCCTGTATTTTATATAGTTCGAATACAAACGTTCCGAAAGTAATCTTTTCAATCACTTCTCAGCCAGAAGTAGGCTCTTACGGATGAGGAGCTTTAGCCCCGCCATCATGATGATTGAAATTATCTCTTATTTCACGTGTATTTCCTTTCATAACTTTTCAATAATAGGGGAACACAATGAGCGTTCTCACAAAGGTATGCTGCTTGGATGCTCTTATTGTACAATGAGTGCTTGCCAATTACGGGTTGCCATGGAAATACCGATGCGTGAGTATTTTATCTGTTGTTGTTAAGTATGCAAAGTATTTTCCGTTCAGAATGTTACCGTACACATTGTTGTTTAGTTTAGTGTTTGTATGATAGTGTGCAGTCACTGAACTAAATTGAAGATATGACAAAACAAAAGGTAGATGTTAGGTAGGTACGTAAGGAGACAAGTGAAACTACTGACAGCTATAAAAACACTGTTTAATAAGCAGGTTACAGCGCGGCAGGGAGGAAGCCCACCCACACATACACAATGTTGACACACACATATACAACGGCAGACAAAATAAAATTAGGATTATGGACTCTTGGTGTACCAAGAATCAAATTTTGTCGTTTTGTTTAGGATACGCTGCCTTTGTCGAGTAAAGGTCGCCCATTAGATTGCCAGAAAGAACCTCTGAAGTTCTTACTGCAAAATTTACAGATTTTACTCGTCATTTACTTTATTTTTGTTAGAATTTTAACATGTCGGATTAGGGTTAAATAAAATATGGCTCGATGGTTTAATCTTGGGCTTAAAGACAAACCTTGTCATCTATACATACATACACACAAATAAATAAAATTGTAGTGTCTGTTTGTAATATCAAAATATTTTTTTTACTAAATGCGAAATTAGATATGGTACGTGCTTATATGATACAAAGACAAAAATGAAAAATAATTTCTCAAATTTTTGTCTGTCTGTCTGCTTTGGTTTATCTCCAAAACGGCGGCACCAGTTTTGACGGGACTTGCAGATAGCTGATATTAAACGGAGTAACATAGATTTTAGTCCCGGTAGCATGTTCTCGTGAGAAATTTTCCGATATCCTATCCACACGGACGACGCCACGGCTACACCTATTTTTACAATAAAGCCGCACATCGTTTAGAACTAAAGGAAGTTGCTTCTCAATATTCAACACAGTAGGTAGAGCACCTTTCATGTTCGGATCCGATATGTATTCTATTAAAACAAGAATGTGCGGCATGTCTACGAACCTTTCCATTAAGGCCATTCCTATAACCGTTTTCTAACAAATAACTAAATTAGAATTTGTTTGTTCAATGTTTATAGTTTAGAATGTCGGATGAAACGTGATGGCTTTAATTTGAATTCTTGCAGCAATTTATCGTAAAGGGTTTGCAGGCTTCCCGAATTCCTATCGTTTTGATGGATCAGATATAAGATGAAAGTGTATGTACTACGCGAATCGTCCTGTTAATAAAACTTTAATCAGGTATGTACAGGAAAACTTCGTTTCATACCTACCTTCATTTATTTGTGATTGCAAACTACAACGCTACAAACGAACTAAATACACATTATTAATATATTTATTTATTTAATACTTTAAGCACACAGATGTACAGAGGCGGACTTAAACTGAACGGACGCCATAGGCATTTTCTACCAGTCGCCCTTTGTGGGTGACGCAGAGTCAAAATAAACTACAAATCTATAAATCTACAGAAGTCCAACTAACATAATCGACGGTTGAAAGGCTATTTGATCTAAGCGACATTCGCTGAAAGTTGCAGGAGAGTGATTCAAAGTTTTATTTTTTGAATAAAAAAATCATTATTTAGAACTAGTGAGTGTATTTTGGAAAAAACTGTTATATTTACCAAAATCCACTCACCACTTTGAATCACTCTCCTGCAACTTTTAGCAAATGTCGCTTAGATCAAATAGCCTTCCAACCGTCGATATATTTTTTGCATAATGAAGTAGGTAGGTAATGGAAGTACTCCAGCCCAGACTGAAACGATTAATCACTCTTCGAAAAAATTCGAATACACATCGTGTGCACAAGCTGCTTTAAGGAAAAATTAAATCCTATTGAATGGCTTTTCATGAAATAGTCATTCAATGGTATTAAATTAGGGTACACTACATAAATACGAAAAACTTTATTCCGACAGTCACAAATACTAATTTCAAAATACCGATTTTCATAATTCCGAATGATTCAAAATTCCGAATATAACAACTCCGACTTTGCTCTTATTTTTATCATTCTTAAATTTCAATATTCCTAACGTTTATAATTACTATTTTCAAAATACCAAGTTACAGTAGATCGAATAACAAAAAGTCCGACTTAATGATAATTCGGAACATCAAAAATACGAATTCCGATTATTAAAATACCGATTAATACAATTCCGAAATAAAAACGCCTTGTAAAACCGAATAGCAAGACAAATAAACACATAATTACTCGTCAGAGAGAAGTCTATATAATATTATGTTTATTATGCGGAGGTAGAATTAACAAACATGCAAGCAAGCATGCAGCATGCAAGCAGGCATGCAGCGTGCAAGCAGATATGCAGCATGCAAGCAGGCATGCAGCGTGCAAGCAGATACGCAGCATGCAAGCATGCAACATGCAAGCAGGCATGCAACATGCAAGCAGGCATGCAGCATGCAAGCAGGCATGCAGCATGCAAATAGGCAAGCAGTAAGCAAGCAGGCATGCAGCAAGCATTGTTTCTGTCACGGCTCCGGCGCTGCGGGGTTTGGGCGGCCCCACGCGTGCTTATCGTCGCGGATGGTTTTAACGCTCACCACCGCAGCTTCGGCCTGCTGGCCGGCTGCGCTGGACAGCCTCAGCAGCGGCGGCGGGCCTTTACACCACCTGCTCCTCAGCTCGCGGGCTACCCCACCCCTTCGCGCCTACGCGGGTTTAAATTACACTCTAGGGGTAGGGCAGATAAGACTGCGTGAATTCGGTTTTGCAGCGATTCGTTTCTGTCACTAAATTTAGTAGCACAACATGTTGACTTTTAGTTTATTCGGAGTATTGAAAATCGGAATGTCGTTTTTCGGACCGAGAACCCTTCGAGCATTTGATTCTTCGAACGTATGAAAATCGGAAAACTAACAAATCGTATTTACGACTTTCGGTAAAATAAATTTCGTGATTTTTAATAATAGACATTAATATTAATTCTTAGGTATTATGAAATTCGGACTTTTGAAAATTGGAACATCGAAATTAGGAATAAAATATTTCTGGAGTATTTGGGTGTTCCCATTAAATTAATATAGATGGTTGTATGGATGATATTAATGATTATAATTCTGTAAATACATACGTGTTACGCTCGCTATTAATATTTTGTTCAACATGCAGCTTGACACTGACCTGCAAAGTGCGAAAAACGGAAGAAAATTTTAATTTTGCGGTTTATTTAATAGCGCATCCACCTTAAGAGGGAAAGGTAGCACGAGAAATTAAAAATTTCTTCCGTTTGGTCAGAGTTAGGTTTTATATTGATCAAAATAAAAATCGTGACCGTAACAGATGATTCGTGGTGCTTTCGCTTTGAGGTTCGAAAATGCGCGACGCGACTCTCATAGAACACTTTTTGTGACTTTGTGGAAATTGTCCTACAAGGGTTGGAGTCGCGCCTGTCTGAAGATACCTTTAACCTTTTTTATTCCGTGAGTGTACCTGAAATCTGAAAAAGAATTTCAAATCGAATCACTTTAGCAGCGAAAAGACGTCCACTGCTGGATATGGGCCTCTCTCATATTTAAGGGTTTACTATAATCGCCACGCTTGGCAGGCAGATTGGCGATCGTATGGTCGTAAAATGCATGGAGAACGCTGCAACTTATTCTCAAGTAATACCCTAGTCGCCTTTTACGACACCTACGGGGAGAAAAATAGGATGGTGCTATTCTTTACGTCCATCACCTCATGGAACAAGACTTTAAGAAGCCAAAAAATTGATCTTTACGACACTTAGACTTCTGTATATCTTCCCATTTTGTGACACACATTCTGAAACGTATTTCGCACGTAATCAACTAATTACACCTGTTGAATGGCTGAGAGCCGTCCATTGTATTTAGCCAATTAACTAAATGATCGTTTGATTCATTTGCCATCCATCCTTGTTTTGACTAAGTATGTATATAGTATTGTAACTATTTGGCCAAAGTCATGATTAATATTTATTGAATGTATGTACCTAGTAGAACTTTCTATGGTCGGGATACATTTTTTGTGTTGATAGGTACCTACAGACTATTAATTAAAGCCTGGTTCTGACCGTAGTAATTTATTCCGTTTAGTAACTAACCGTCTTCTATTTTTATTCTAAAGCTCTGAGCCAGTTTTTGCAGTTCCAGTTTGATTTCGATTTGAGTAAATTTCTTTTTACAAAAATGCCAACTTATCACCGTACCTATTGAGTTTTCAGTTTTGTGAAAAGAGTTTTATTTCGATTTCTGTTAGGTTCTTATTTCCAAAACAGGCTCGATTGTTTGAAGTTTAATCCGAACCTAAAGAAAAACTTTGTTTCGTAAATATAATACCGTAAATGTTTAGTAACTCACCAAAAAATCGTTCACAATACGGTCGAGTACAGTACCTTAATTGCGTAACACACTATTAATCAGAATCTGAATCATTTGGAAGGATGTTACTAATACATTGCTTCATATGTTCGAAAAAATTGTTTGTTGAACACGTAAATAATGCAATGAGTGTTGTTATACACATACTGTTAGTGTTATACGCAATTTACCCCCAGTACACAAGTTTAGTGGTAATTTGCACGATGCAGAGGCTGCAACTCAAAGAAGTGAATAAGCTGATAAAGTTTATGGTATTGGCAATTTTAGAGGAGATGGATGAAGTTTATAGAGTATTTTCCAAATACAATATGCAGATTGCTTCATTTCTTCATGTTCCACATGTTTAGAAACATTTTTTAACGCTGTTTCTTTGCTCCTCGGAACATCAATTTTGCGGCAACCAATGAGCTAACTATTAATATCCAAACATCTTTAGCCGATTATCCAGTGAACAGAGAGAGCCACGTGGTGGGGGGCGCTATTCGCTCGATAAAATAGCACAAAATGGATTGACTCGACTAAATCATTCGTTAATATACTCGCCACTTGACTAAATTACTAACGTAGTCCGAACCGGGCTTAGGGGCGTTTGTTGCTACTAGACTTGGACATGGAAGATGGCCCCATCCGTTCCTATGCTACCCTTAGGTCAGAAAACTAACCCATTAATAACACGGAGGTACTCTTTGTATACAAAAGGTCTCAGAATGTTTGTCACTACCCCATTTAGGGGGTTATTTATAAACGTGTGGAACTACCTACGACAGCGCCATTTCGACAGTATTTTTCCCTATTTACCCAGGCGACATTTAAGTGATTTTAACCTAACGTTAAACAAATTGTATACTTAAACAATTAACCGCATTAAGGCTCCCGCAAACGACGCGACTCTCGTAAAACAATTTGCAGATGTCGCGTCGCGCCTGTCTGAAGAAGCCTTTAATTGCGTGCGACAACGGAGTCATTTACTGTGAGTTGTCGACATGCTCTTAACGTATCGTGGCAATGTCCTGAAGATAGAATACATACGTCCCATTACAACAAACTGTATACAGGTGCCGTTCGGAGAGTGGAAACAATAAATAAACGGTTCTATTGAACGGCACGTTACAAAATTTTGTTTCAGTGCGATTAGTGGAAGTACTCAGGTGCGATTCGATAAGTGCTGTTGAAATCAGTGCTCTTAGTGGAATCCGTACGAATTTACTCACCTGAAACAGGCGAATTGACACTTTTAAATAATATATTATTTTCTGTTGGCTATTCGCACGAAGTTAGTTTACTCGCCCCAAAACACGCAAATCTATCCTTTTAAATAATATATTAATTTCTGTAGGCGATCCGCAGGAAGTTAGTTTATTAATTGTGGGCAAATCGACAACTCCGGAAACACATAATTGATAATCGGCACGTTTTGATTGTAATGCAATTAAGTAAGCACATTGTTTCTATTTTCTTTTATTATCTAATAAGAAAATACATTATTTTTTAACACGCTATTATTAGCTTCACCCATATGTTTGTATGTAACTATGTCTGTATTCGACTCCTTTGGACTTGATTTTGACCCACTTCAAACGGCCAGATTTCATGACCGATGACTATACAATCCATACTTATCCATACTTAATATTATAAATGCAAAAGTAACTCTGTCTGTCTGTCTGTCTGTCTGGCTGTCTCGCTTTCCTGCGAAAACTACTGAACCGATTTACATGAAATTTGGAACACATATAGTTTAGAGCCTGAGAAAGGACATAGGCTACTTTTTATCCCGGTAGTATGTTCCCGCGGGATAATTTCCGAACTCCACGCGGGCGAAGCCGCTGGCACAAGCTAGTGATTTCATAAAAATAAATAATATGTAGTTTAAAAAAACTAAAAAATACGCTCAAAAAGCATCCAACGCTTATTTCAATTATTTTCTACTTTTTAGTTTGATTTTCTATGGATCCGCATCCCGTTGCAACTGTGAGAACTCGTCACGCTCAAATAATTTCAAGCAAAGCCAACTGTCGATAAAATAAATATCCTTCTTGAATTCATTTCAGAATATCCACGTACAAGCTATCCATCAAATGTCCAAACCAATTCCGGTATACGTCTGAGTATCACGTATTTTTCTAAGTCGGTAAATAGGTCGGCACTACTTCTTCCTGACACTTTGACTGATGGAGTGGCCGAAAGTTGTTGCACTTAGTTTTAAAATATTTTAAGCGTACTGTGGGGATGTGTGGGGAAAAACGTGAATAGGAACCTAGAAAGTATGTAAACTTCTTAGTTAGGGTTCTTCACAGAGCATGGAGAAATTTGGGCGAAGGTTGGTAGAAGCGGCATTGTCAAGACATCATAATCATCAGCCGAAAGACGTCCACTGCTCGGCATAGGCCTCCACCAATTTGGGGGGGGTTTGTTGTAATCGCCTCGCTTGGCAGGCGGGTTGGGGGTAAAATATAAAGAGAACGCTGCTGCCCATTCTCTAGTAAGTCCCTTAGTCATCTCTTAAGACACCCACGGGAAGAAATGGAATGGTGCTATTCTTTACGTCTGGCACCACACGGTACACATTCCATGCTAACCAAGCGTGTCCCTGTTTACTTGCATTAGGAAACTAATGATTTATTTCAAGCTGACTTTGAATGGTAACCACGACAGAAGTAATGCACTCAACGCGCTTCAGCTCCACGAATTTTATTAGTACTGATGTCTCTGGACGCTGCCTACGCGGCGTAACCGCTCTTTGGTAGTGAAGGAGCTCGTCTTGGGAAGTGCTGCTACCAAAATCCTGCCGCTGGCTATTGTAGCTGAGTGTACTTAGAAGGATATGGGTAACAACTGCCGGTGTAAAGGTCTACGACCTTAATTCATTGAGGTACCTACTATGTACATAACATTTCAGATATGTTTATAAGATAGCATGACACCAGAGCTCTACGATAGATGGGCTCAAACAGCGATAGCAAAAGAATAAAATTAAAGAAGAATAAAAATACTGTTTTTGTAGCGAATTTTTACTACAGTTTTTGGGCTATTTTTCAATCTTGAGAGTGCTATAATTTGATGACTAAAATAATAAGTTTTGACAGCCACTACTCATAGAGAAAATAAGTTAAACCGCCATATATATTCTTCAGAAAAAAGTTGACTGAAAAATGAAAAATAACCACTAAGACCCTAAGTATTTTCTATCTTATTCAGTACCTGGTACTTGTTGACAGGCCTACACCGTCCTCCCATACATATTAACATTGTAATTTGAAACCATTGTAAAAACCAATTATTTTTAAAAGAGTAACCGTGGAGTTTCTTGCCGGCTCTTCTGCATAGGAATCAACAATTTGGCACCGTGCACCTAGCTTCTGACGTTTCAAAAGTGCCCATGTAAGTTTATGTGAAATAAAAATATTAATAATATTAATATATAAATAATAATTAATAATAATAATCATTTATATTTTTTTTTATTATTAATAATAATTAATATTAATTTTTTTTTTTATTTATAATATTTTGATTTGATTTTTGATTTCATTTGATGTAAAATAAAGTGGTTTATTTTTATCATCATCATCATTTTAGCTGAAAGGCGTCCACTGTTGATTCTGTACTTCTCGCATCCAACGGATTCATGCGGCCTTCACCAGGTCATCGGTCCATGTGGTTTATTTTAATGAGCCCAATTTCAGCATTCGTTTCGTCCACGTCTAGGCTAGACCAGCGTCAAGATAATGACCTAGGAGGTAAAAAATTAAATTACTAAAAGTCATTGCAATTTTTTTTGGTTGACTTTACAACCACGAGTTTTTATGAAGATTGCTATTATTCAGTTCTTAGGAAGTCCGCGTAAACAAGATTGCTAGGTTTCTGAATAATAAAGGTAACGACAGAGTAACAAGGAGTTTTAATTATTTTTTTGAGAGGTTTGAAATGATTACAGTATAATTGTTTCTTTTGTTGTGAAAAACGTTTCATTTTTCCTGAAACTGCTAAGGCGTTCTTGTAATAAACGCTCATTTAGACTCTAGGAATGTGTTATTTCTTTTTTTTTTGTGGTTGTTACTAATAATATCCAAAAGTTTAAACTTGTTTAACAGTGCACACACCAGCGAGGTAATTGCATTAGTAAATACGCTAACAGTGGGAATGACTTTTATTTTGATAGTTCAACAATATTCATTGCCGTATTTACGTCGATGAGCAGACAATTTTTTCGACGTTTTAAGACGATCAAAATTCGTCAAGATGATAGATCGAAATTCGAAATTTCTGATTCTGATTGATTACTGTTACGAAATTAGAGTGCAGAGGGGTAATTGCGGAACTTTTTATCGGTAGGAATTGGTTTAATATTCATTGTTAAACAACATTCATTGCGTTATTTACGTTGCTGAGCCACAATTTATTCCAACAAATGACGCAATGGTTTAGAAATAATCTTCAATCCCATTTAGATTCTGATAAATTGTGTGTTTCGCAATTAGGGTGCAGGGTTATACCAGTTTTATTTGCCGGTATTTGTAATTGCCTTATCACTCTAAGGTTTAACATCTCCATCCATATACCTATAAACAAATCGATATGTTTATTTATGTGTCCTGAAATAAGATTGAATTTCCTTTATCTAAATCGGCGGTAGTTACGGCATGAAAGATAAATTTTGGAAAAAAAGTAACCCATTTTCAAATTTACTGAAATCGGTTCAGTAGTCAATTAGGAATAAACCACTTTCAGGTCTTGCGGTAATTCTTTTACACCTTGTAGATATCAATTACACTTCTGTGGTGAGTGTACAAGTCATGCATTTTCATTAAAACAATACTCTGTCTAAACATAGTCTTGACTCAGACTCAGGTCTGTGCACTGTCTTCTCTACTGCATTGCTTCTATAATTAATGTTGTTGAATGAAACCCACGCACCTACGAGGCGGTCACTATCGTTCTATTTGTGTGATACAGATGAATGAACGGAGTTGTAAATGATGTGTCTGTAACAACGAAATTTTATTTAATTGACTGGCTTGTAGAATGTGATGTGATTGTTTTTGTTTTGTCTGTTATTAAATAAGATGATTGACGGATGAATCCGTTAACATGCGGACTTGATTGAAATTTAAGTTTTTTGTCTGTTTATTTTTGTTCTTATTCAAATGAAAGTTGTAATGCAACACACCAGATTTTTTTTTTGTAAAACTTAAAAATACACTGTAGAAAACTAAACTAAACAGTACAAAAATGAAATAAAAATTTAAAAAACCCCCGACACAAAAACCTAATTTCCCTTTAAAAATAATAAAAAAAACTCAATCTTAAAGTACCTAAGTATGTATTAATAATTAAAAAAAAAAAAAATACTTCACGTTGGGGGACCGCTCCTGACCTAACAATTTAATTACAAATAGTCTATTACCTAACTAATTAAGAAAAGAAAACTTTTATAAAATTACTTCACAATATTGCATTTAGGATACGACCGTCAACGTCTGCCCTCGCGGAGCGGTCCCCCAACGCGACGTATTTTTTTTTAAATTATTAATACATACTTAGGTACTTTAAGATTGAGTTTTTTTTATTATTTTTTACTTTTTAAAGGGATATTAGGTTTTTGTGGGGGGGTTTTTTAAATTTTTAATTATTTTTTTTATTTTATACTTTTTATAGGTACATACTTATTATAATGCAGAATCAAACGAAGCTTAGAACACTCTCGATTCATTCATCAATATTCTCTTTCAGTGCGCTTTCATTTGAGACCCCAGTCGAGTATATTTGCTGACATTCGATTACCCTTCCCCACTTTCTCCCCCACAACTTTTAAACGGCTCGACTGATTTTCATCAAACATGTCTAAGAACACTCGCACATAAGTCACCTTTAATACATTTAAAAAAAAATTGAAATCGCTTCATCCGTTCGGGAGCTATGATGCCACAGACAGACAGACACACAGACAGACAGACAGACAAACACGTCAAACTTATAACACCCCTCTTTTTGCGTCGGGGGTTAAAAATAATATTCAATGAGTTTAAAATAAGTATACAGAGATGATTAAAAAAAAACGATTAATTTTCGTAATAAAGTGTGGAGTGGTTTTTACGGTTTTTGCTAAAATGTTTCCGCTGTTGTGACACAGGCTTCCTCTCTGTGAGAGGGAGTAGGCCATAATCCACCACGCGGCCTCAATGCAGGCTGGCAGATGTCACATGTCTTTGAATTTTTGGTTCTAGGACATGACGGTTTCCTCATGTTGTATTCCTTCATCGTTTTTAACCCATTAGAGGTCACTGTACTTGATTGAGTACAGGCATATCCCTAAGTGCAAATCACAAATCTCGTAAAGTTAATGAAGTTATTTTTGTAATTTTGCTTCATCATAACACTGTTCAAGTATATTGATAAATAATACGCGGGTAGTGTAATTTTTTTTTTGATAAAATGTCAGTTGAAGTTTTGTTACCGAAACATTGTGGAGGTAAGTGAAAGATTTTTGATTTTATAAAATAATTATTGCTTAGAAGTTGTCCTTTTCATTTTGTTTGTATAAAATACATGTCAGAGTAAGTTATAAAGAACAATATAATTGATTATTTATTACTAAAATAAAACTAAGGTTATTTAAATGTTACTGTACTCGGTTGAGTACAGTGACAACATACGTTAGTAAAATAACTGTTTTTTTCTTTCAGATTCCTTGCAATGAAGAAGCAGCAATTTACATCGCAAACGAGCTATAAGGGGCTTGAACAAGCTATTGAAGCCGTTTTACAAGATGGCGATGATGATGAATGTGAGTTGGCTATCTTACCACCTGATCCAAGTGCATTGACTGATGAAGAAGATGTTGCCGATGAGGATATGGCAGCCTTTTTCATACCACAAGACGACGATCGTTTACTGGAATTGAAAAGCCTAGACTATTGTGCTACGGGAACAGTACGAGAAAATATGACTATAAATGTCCACTGACTACCACAAAGGAAATGAAAAAGAAAGAACGTGCCACGTATGACTTTAGGTTCGATAAGAAAAGAGAACTTTTATTGGTAAGGTGGAACAAAATAATGATACCATTGAACCGTTGGGGACGGTCAAACGATGGTTCCAATAAAGAAGGAGAAGATAGACGTAGTGATACCACATTTATTCCAAATATACAATAAAAATATGGGAGGTGTAGATGAATTCGACCAGTCTGTCTAGAATTGCTGTTTACGGTAAAAAGTGGTGGTGGGTGCTATTTACCGACATGGTAGACATGGCTGTTGCCAATTCCTGCCATTTACATGTAATGAGCAATAATAATCTTATGGGTCAACTCATGTTCCGCCGTCATTTCGCGCAATATTATTTACGCCAAGGTGAACAAAGAAAATCGCATCAGGCTGCATCAATAGTCGAAGGCCTGCCTCAAGATGGAGTTGGAAATTATCCTATAAAAATTGAAAAAGAGATGTGATGTGTCCTTCGTCGTTCAAGAGTGCGCTGGCAATGTACAAAATGCCAAAAAACACTTTGTGTCGAAAAAGCTTGTTTCGAAAATTTTCATACTTAGGCGGTCAGTGTACTGAATTAAGTACACCCCTGTAACTTCATGAAAACTGTAATTTTGATTTTTTTTCTTCTATTTTGTGTTTTTTTATTCTTACTTCAATACGAAAATATAGAACATTTAAAAAATATTTTGGTACTTTTTGTTGGACCTCTAATGGGTTAAGGCACTGGTGGAGCAGAAGGGCTTGTCAGACTTTTACTGACTAAAACCCACCCGTGTTCCTTCAGTTGCCTATATGCCGGGGCCACGGTAACTCTTTCAAACAAATCCCGCGACCCTGGCACAAGGTTCAGGCCTAGGACCTAAATCTAAGTCGTAAATCGCATCCGTTTCAACTTTGCCGCCACTACTCTTTAGATAGACATATGTGAAGCTAATTAAAGAATGTTAGTAAATATTGACCACAATCGCAAACTAAGAGAGAAGGTCTAATCCAAGCCAATTAAAAACAAAGCAATCAACAAATCCTATATTTACTCATGGATGCCATTGTTATCTCAAATGAACGAATGATTCACTCTCGCACGTGGGCGCAAGTTAAACAACACGGCGGCGCGGCGGCGAGTAGTGATAGGTTGAATGATTTATTATTATTGAGTGTGAACGAATGGAAAATAACTAGGTATGAAGTTATTATGCAGTTCGAATTTTAAAAGTTTATTGCGTTCTATCTTTGTTGGAATGAATTATAGTTGATGATGGGTTTAGTGGAGTTGCGATTATTTTTGTTGCAACATGGTTGCAACGTTAGTAATGTAATTGATGAAAGTGGGTTAATTTTAGAAATGTGTTGTGTTTACAACCATGTAGTAAGTTTATGTTACTTCTTATATGATCAGCTTTCTGCCAATGAAAGTCCCGTCAAATTCAGTCAAGTCGTTTCAGCGATTAACGACAAGCATACAGGCAATAAAAAAATGTTAAAAGTGCCGTATATACTTTTATATGCATTTTTTTTAAAGCTGTTATTCTGACAATACGAACAGACACTTAAATTTGATTTATTTATAACGATAAAAGATGCCAAGATTATTCTGCTGTGAAATCCGAAAATATCCAAAAATAATGAAACTAGAAGATAACTCCATTAACACTATGTCAAAATCTTGACGTCGACGAAACACTATGTGAAAACTTCACACCTAAAACGGTGTCCCTAGTTAAGCAATTAAATATAGTAGCCCTACGTCACTCACACACTGCGTGTAATTAATCCTCCTCACTTACACGTCAGCATCCAAAAATATTCAGCAAAAGTTTAAAGAGCGTAACAATGTTGTCTTTTAAATTATCACAGCAACAGAGGGTTATAACTAGTGACCGACCGAAGTTTCGTTTTCGGCCAAATAAATGTGATTCGACCATATTTGTGTTTCGGCTAAAACGAAAATCAGAAGCATAAAGAAAGAAAAAGAAAGATAATAATACGTTTATTTGCGGTAAATCTAGTCTCAAAAAAAGACCGCACAGGAAATATGCGTCGCATTCACGCAAAACGGCCATCGCTCAGCATAATGCTGCAACTCTATAAGAGACAGAGCCCCAGCGCTGGTTTTCAGCGACAGCCGGCGTAGTTTGTGAGTTGTCGCTCGTCATTCGGCCTATTTCGTAAAGCTCGGTGACGTTCAAATAACTTCGAGGTATATCGAGTCCGCTTGTTTCAAGTGACATTTAAACGGCGGCGATTTTATTTTTAAATTGTTATTTTTTATTTGCGCGGAGACACTCATCATCATCATCATCATTTCTACAAAAAGACGTCTACTGCTGGCAATAGGGGGGGCTGCAACTCCGGGCGAGTTTGCCATAATCATCATGCTTGGCAGGCGGGTTGGTGATCGCAGTATAGTATTAAAATGCATAGAGAACGCTGCTCTCCATTCTCTAGTAAGCCACTCTTACGAAAAAATGGGATGGTGCTATTCTTTACGTCCTGCACCACAAGAATCATACACGCATACAGCGGAAATATGAATATTTTTAAACGCCTAAATCGTTTTAGTTTTCGGCCGAAAATAATCCTAGAGCCGAAGCTTCTTTTTCATTTTCGCTTTCGGCTAAAAATCCCTTTACGGTCAAGCACTAATTATAATGTTTGCGGCCCCGGTCCTTTTGACAAAATACCAAAACTTCACTCGGTCCTTGGCAGCAAAATTATTCAAAAGCTTACGTTGTAGTCGTTGTACGTAGTATCATGTTTACTGACCGTAATTTATCTGCAGCGTACAAGTGTTCGGGTATCTGTCGTATTTTCCTTAGAAGTTGTTTGTTCTGGGTTGAACCTTCATCAGGTATTCTTGTTTGAAACTGCTGAAGATTACTGGGAGCTTGCAAACTGTTGCGTTTGCTAATAAACGTGGGACCGTACATGTTTTACACCAAGTTGGTGTGCTTGCTTAGATTTTGTACTGGGAGGTGTTAGTCTTGTAACACTTTGAACTTCATGCATTAATGTTAGTCTAGCAGTGAGTGTGGTTATTATAAACTTGTGTTTTAAGATTGCTTTGTGTTATAAGAGTTTCGTACCAACGGGACCTTTTTCATAAGTCTTCGTTGTTCGTCAGTCTGTCTGTCAGCGGGCTGTATCTCATGAACCGTAATAGATATATTGCCGCGATAACAACAAATAATACAAATAGAATAGAGTTACAAACGTGTTTTTTCCGGCGAGTTTTGTTTGCCTTGTGGTACGGAAATCTTCGTGTGTGTGTACTACTCACGATTGACCGGTTTTTCAGTTATACGTGAACTAAGTTGTGAACGATAAGAAAATTACCGTATTACGAAATGTTGCCACTTTTTAATACTGTGTTTTTTATGTTTAAGTTTTCAAATTGTATTTCTTTTTACTCTTTATTTGCCTTTTAATATGGTGTTATTTAATATTTAGTGTTGTTACTTGTTTTTACTCATGATTTGTTGCACCGTTCGACGTCACATGTCAGCGCTGGCTGTCGCTGAAAACCAGCGCTGGGGCTCTGTCTCGCATAGAGTCGCAGTATTATGCTGAGCGATGGCTGTTTTGCGTGGATTTGACGCATATTTTCCCCAGCTTTTTTTTTGTATATTTTTTTTATGTTCAGTTTTACTTTGCGGCATATTTACCGCAAATAAACGTTTCTTTCTTCTTTTCAAACATGTCTCTACTTCTTTAGAGTCGATGATACTTTTTAGATTAGTTGGTAAGTTGGCCACGTTAATATGCCTTTGACATACATCATGCATAATCAACCTATATTAATCAACTAGCTTCCGCCCGCGACTCCGACCGCGCGGATGTCGGTCTTCGCGTGGATGGTTTATTTCTCCATTTTGAGTAACTCTGACAATGACATCTTATAAATATCTATTGGACCCAAATACGGCTAAGCCTATAATAATTAAGGAGATCCCTCTATTGAGCTACTGCTGTTGAGCTCCCGTTCTGTAGTAAGTATTTTTTTCATAGTAATTCCGACCTTGATAAGTAGCTTGTAGCAGTAAATTACTGACAGTGACGAAAAGTTTGCAATAATAAAAAAGTGATCGTGACAATGCGACAGAAAGTTCTCATTCGCCTAGCATTTTTCGATGTTTTAGTAAGAGAAGATCGCTTTCTGGCAGGCATCGTGTTACAATAAAACTGTATTAAAAATATACAGAAATACAATGAAATGAGATGAGAGAGAGAAATATGAGATTAATAACTAACCTACTTTACCTTATAACCTAATTACTATACCTATGTTTCCAAAGATAAACAAAAAGAAAATAAAATACCAACCTAAATAAACCAATTTACGTATTTACAAAAGTATTTACAAATAACTGATCGGAACAGTAATCAAAAAGGTCGTGCTGAAAAGCACGGTTTAAAATTACAGGCATACAATATTAATTCCACGGACGACCGCTCGCCACACTGGACACGACCGCTCGCCACACTGGACACGTCCGCTCGCATCAAAATTCAGAATTTATATGCATCGCGCGGCGTTTTTTTTTTTTCTAAAAGTTACCTTTTTAGGCCTCTAGCCGGGGCTTATTATACTTAAAAACTAAAGCGAAAGCTGTAAGGGTTACCCCGAGGGGGGTACGAACCTCGGCTTAGGCAATCACTGATATGGGGACAGCAAGGGACTGGCTGGATCTGGGTTAGTGCATCGCGCGGCGCGGAACGCGGCTCGTTATATAGGAGTCGGGGAGGCGTGGCCCGCGTGTGCCGCAAACGGTTCAAGCCAAATCCGACTTTCGGCGCTACAGGTTACGGCGCTAAATCCACTGCGGGTAATGCAACGTGTGTTCGCGGTTCTACAGAACAACGTCTATGAATAAAACTGAAAAATAAGAATTTTTTTTCTACGTATTTTTTCAGGATAAAAAGTATCCCATTTTATGCACAGGATAATAAGGTATAATTATACCAAGTTTCATCGAAATCGAACCGTTAGTTTTCACGTGATGCCTGCATATACAGACAGACAGACAGACAAAAAAAAATTTAATCACATATTTGGGTTTGGTATCGATCCAGCAACACCCCCCGCTATTTATTTTTTCAATATTTTCAATGTACAGAATTGACCCTTCTACAGATTTATTATATGTATAGATGTTCCCACTGCTGGGAAACGGGCCTCCTCTCTTCGAGAAAGACTTGATTGATGACGACTTTTTACAAACGATATCTCATCCCCCATTCGTAGGTTACACGAGTAACATTTGAAAAAGATCACAATAAAATAAAGATCTTTAAAAATGTTACTCGTTCCACACGTGCGACCATTCTACGTACCGTTCCAAATAATTAATTTACACAATTATGTAAATCACTGAAAATAATCCGCGTTATAGTCCGCATGATAAAGGTTTAACCGGACTCCTCGTAAAAATTTACGGGAAGTCGGGGCCGTAAAATACGAAAAATAATCTAAAATAGGAATAATAAAATTGTTTCAAATTATTCATGAAATTACACCTATCTGTTCTTACACGGCCACTCAAGTTAATCACGGGAGTCAAAAGACCTCTAAAATGCTTGCAATAAAAAGTAATGTTTGCTCCCAATCCGTCGGGACAGATGATTGGGGTAAACCCAAAGCCTCAAAACCCATATAAGCTTTACCAGAATGAGTGTTATTAACTACATCTGGACTGCCCATTGCAACACACAATTCACCAATTCGCACCTTAGAATTTAATAAACTAGTTTCAAGACGTTTTTTGCATCTTGGATAATAATTCCATTTAATCTGACAATTTCTATGAACAATAGTACGACGTAAATTAGGATATGAACCAGTAATTTCAGGCGTCCCAAACGATGCATGATTATTAACTAAATAAGTACACAACGGAAAGGTATCTTGAGTAAACAATGGATCAACACGCAAATCAGCAAACCTCTTATTAACAATCTCAACTTTACCCATATCAAAATACCGATTGACTTCAATATTATTAATTATATATTCAACCTTATTCAAAATAAACATTCCATATTGATTTTGCAAAAAAGCAGTGGCATTACTATTGCCCATACCAAATAAAGTAAAAAAAGGCATTTCTTGAAATTTATTCTCATAATTTCCACAACCAAACTGCCAAGTTAACTGCTGATTTGCCCAACCAGAATAAACATATTTCATAATACGAGCAGGTGCTGGCATACTACAACGCAAAGGTGCGTTACTAGTCAAATAACGTCGACTACGACGGGGACGCCTCATCTTCCGACGATATGTAAACACTCTCTTGCGACCACGCAGGCGACTCCGCTTCCACTTTCGGAACACACGTCCGAATCGCCTCCCAGTACGCTTCCGCAGCACTAACAAACAACAAACGATTCTTTAAAGCATCATCCATATCACCATCCAAATCATTAGAAACAAAAATAATTGGACCATGAAAAGATATGACCATATCACTCTCACACTTAACAGGAAAAGCATACTTCCGTCCTTCTAAAAGCCTCTTCAACATACTAGGAACAGAAAACTTATAAGAAAACTCTTCAAATAATATAACCTTATGAAATCCTTCCCGAAACCCTTGCATAAAAAATTTACCCACCCCAGGGTAAAAAACATACTTCATATTAACACGTCCAATCAAAGACTCAACAAACGTTGATTTACCAACATTCGAAGGTCCAAACAAATACAATTGTTTCCTTTTAAAACCCACGGTTTTCAAAAAATCATTCCACCACATACACACCTCCACAGTCCAATTACCATAACACTCATAAACTGGTCGCAAGCGAATATCAACAACTGAACAACTGGTTCTTTTATATCACTAAAAACTTTCTGCAAAAACCGATAACAAAAACGGTGCTCAATAACAAATGGATCATCAAAACGGAACCTCGGAGTACCGTCGGGACGATGTAATGTTTGGTCCCAGCGGTGTGGGACCAAACATTACATCGTCCCGACGGTGGGAAACTTATATGTAAGAACTCTGCTTAGTTTCCGTGTGACGGTTTCTGAATATTCATGTTTAGTTACAAAATTTAATTAAAGGACACTGCTCCTTAAGTGCTACTGCGAACATTGGGCTATTTACTGAAACTGTTTAGTTGATATTTGGTCTAGAAATTAGAAATGGTTGGAACGGTCTTGGTTTTGGTATAACTTTACAATTTTATGTTAGGTTAGCTGCTGTCCGTAGCTCCAAAATTAACCCACGGGTCCTTGCCTCGGGAAAAAAGGGTGTATGTTATTTTTTATAACATCAGCTATGTGCCAGTGAAAGTGTCGTCAAAATCGGTTCAGCTGTTTTGAGACCAGCCGGAACAAACAGTCTGACAAAAAAAAATAGCTTTTTGTTATGTTTATACTTTCATATGCGGATATTAAAATGCTTTTAGCATTACAAACAAACAGTACAATTCTATTTATTTGTCTGTACAAATTCACGAAATGAAACTGTTTGTTCATCTATATGTATAGATAAATTATGGTGCAATTCACGCATCGAGGATAACACGTTGTAACTGGGCCGGTGTCGTATGGAGTTTATGTAGAAGAATATCCAACTACTAAGACTTTTCTTCTAGAGAGTTTAGACAGCACATTTTTATAATGATTGATAGACGCGAATTATGCGCGATCTATCATTGTATTTTGACACCTGGTAAATGCATAGCTACATTTAGTACTACGGTTATTGTTCTTCAGAAGGGTCAGGTGCGTAGTACCAGCAACCGGCGTGCGTGTCTGACCTAAGGCCCTAGCCATCCTGACTTAACGCAACTACCGCGTGCAGTGCTTCGATTGGCCATGGGTTGATAAAGAGTCTCAGATTTATGAACGTAAACGAGGCAAAAGGTTTTAATAAACGGATAGTAGCAGGTGTTGTTCTGGAGTCTCTGCCTATCTCCTCGGAAGATGTCAATGGACATTTTATAAGTATTCTGTTGATGTTTATCGTTGTCAAGTAAGTCTCTTTAAATATTTTTATTTAATGCCTAAGTATCTTGTTGTAAAGTACAACTTCCCATGTCTTCAAATTGTCTTGTAAGTAATGACATTTATATTTATTATCAGAATTTTAAGATAGTACAACCTTCGTTATGGAATTTTTCGTAGAACCATTCATTTTGAATCGTAAATGAAATTTGTTCGTCAAGAATTAACGCTTCAATCGGATCTTTCAAAAAAGATCTGTATTGCGGAGTCAACAAATAAATCGAGCAAAGATTCCCCGATTGACTGTTCTACAGACTTCTATTTCTTACATTTTCACAATCGCTGACCTGGCATTTGTAGGAAATCGTCGCGTGTCGACATCCTTATCCTATTTTAATGATCCGATTATTTCAAGGTTCCGTGCGCTAGTATTTAAATCTTTGATATTTCGAAATGGTTCGGTTCTCCATCCGTCAGCTTTGACGAAGACTTAGACGGAATTAGAATAATAAAAATTTTAAAAGAAAGAAAGACCTTAGGCATCTTGTTTTCTTGTCTCTTCTCATAGTTTCGCCAAGGTAGTCATCGTAATAAAATTTCTATAACTTTTCATGGAGCAAGAAATCCTGAAAGTCTATACTAATTTTATAAAGGGATAAAGTTTGTGAATTTGCATTAGGAGGGTGCTCTTCGGAACTACTGAGAGCACGGTATTGCCGAGTTTCATAGTATACAGTGTCAGATTAAGTTAGCTGGCAATAATTATCTACCTACCCACATGTTGGGTAAAAATATGGTATACCGAAAAATTATGTAACAAAAAAAAAAACATCGTTCGAACTTCCTCCATAATTTTAAATGACACCATGCCATGTACATTTAGGCAACCAAACCGAGAACCGAGTCCCTTCCGAAGACACCTCAGCTGTTATGCGCATACCATCGCGCCATAATCGGAATATGAGAATCTTGAAAATGCTGACTATTAAAGGTATTGTTTTATTTAGTATCTATACATATATTGTATCTATTATTCGCTCTCAAAACGGAGAAGGAAACATTTTACCTACATGATTATGCTATTATTCAGTCTTCAATTTTGAACGTCAGACGGCCGTCTGCTCAGTTTAATTAGTATTCCTCATTGAAGAGTTTCGATACATGCGTTTTATAAGCACGAAGAAATCACAGTGTTGGTTTGGCTTAACCAGTCAATTACCGTAATTACAGACACAATTATAAAACGATTGTGTCTATACGAAATGTGGTATCTCAGGGACTTAGAGGTTAAATAATGTATTATTTTCTATAGGCGGCTACATAAAGTGTTAAAATTAGCAAGTCTGTGACGCTTAACCATAACGTTTGCCCTTACCAGTTGGTTTCTCTTAAAGAAGGTTTCATTCTCAAACATTTACTGCAAAATGCTACGGAACCCTCCGACAACACAACTCTTTCCCTGACGTATCCTTGTACTGTACTCTCTCCGAGATAGTGAATTCAAACAAAGACACAAGTAACTTACTACATCCACTTTATGGATTATGGAGACATGCCAACGAGTATGCGCGAAGAATCTTTATACTTCTCTACTCCTAAGGAAATAGCAATGAACTTTATATGTTAACGGGATGTAACTTTAAGCCTGCGTCTCGTCTATCTGATAAAGTTTGTTGTTTTGTTTATAACTAATTCTTTTTATAAATGGTTGTGGTATTCTCTTTTTAGAAATTCAATGTTTTGAACGTTTTTGTCTTGTTGTTGTATGTTGTTAAAGACATACAAGGTAATAATAAACTCTAAGCCATGGATGTCAAACTCAAAGCCATTGGTGAGCCAAATGCATAAGGACCACAGAATCAGTAGGCTCCAAAACCAAAAGAAAATAAAAAACTCATGACGTAGTTATTAGTTAAATTAATAATAAAATAGGTACTAGAAACATATATTACAATCTTTTCCCGGAAATTTTACATTCTGCCTTTAAATAAATTACCTACCTTTTTGGGGGTAATTTTATCTGCGAAAAATTAGTTTTAAAACTGCATCCAAATGTGCGACGGATAGTCGCAATCTCGCGGGGGATTTGTTTCCAATCATTACAATTCTCACATTTGTAGGTACTTCCAAAACTTGATATTATTTTACGCACGCTGACCGCATCTAGAATCTGTTCTTAAAATTGGATCGGGCCGTAGACAAATGTGTAGAGGGGCCGCATGTTTGACTGTCCGGTCTAAGTCTCTGCCCACTGCAGACTCGCCGTCTTAAGTCAGGCAGGCACTCAGGCACTTAGTTTTCAACTTTCAGCTGTTGAGCGAAGCATTGAGAATCCAACAGAGTGCATTCCAGCACGTTTAAAAACATATTGTTGCATTTTCAACCTTATTTGCGTGCGTTAAAAATCAAGTTGTCGAAATCTCTGCGTTTTAAACTCGCTTCGCGGGCTTAAAGACAAACAAATATACTTTAAATCAATAGATTATCCGATTTGGTTAGCCTTTCGTCTGTTAACGTAGATTTTTGGAGCAATTATTTAGAAACATTGGTCGCCATTCGCCAAGTCATAGAAATTAAGAAACAAAATAATTTTTAATGAAATGAAAATAAGGTTCCAAGATTTCGATTGGAAATATTAGTAAGAAGGTACCAAAGCATTTTTTTAGTCTGCTTTACCGTTTCCAATTACAACCACTCAAGTTCAACGCCTCAATTCGAATTCGCCAATTAAAATATCTAATCTTGTTTCATATACAATGGAAAAATAATTACCTTTAACAATACCCAGATTATATTGAATGTTCAGGACAAAAAAAATGGTCTTTTGAATCTCCCGATAAGTGGTATGAATTTAGATCCTATCGAATTTCGGGAGGTTGTCTGACCTTTGCCGACGGCAATTTCGATACGCAGTAATAAAATCATGAACTCGATTTTATCGGTTAATCAACTCGGCGGAAGCATGCGGTAAATAGGGTTCTATAAATCTTATATAACTATGCTCAATTTTGAAGAGGTCGGCAGGAAAATCGACGCGAAAACTATAACATTAGACGGGCCGTGTTGTATTACAACAGTTCCTACTGACAAATACCTTTCAAAACCCGGTCAAAATGCATGGAACAGCATTTAAAAAATAAGTGACGAATAATTTCAACGCAGTGGGGTCTAGACGGGTACATCCATGTTGATGTCCCTGTCACCTTGAATAAAAATTAAACGGTCTATAAACCTTTATTTTTAAATGATACTCAAAGTTAAGAGACGTTTAAATGTCCAAAATGTATGACTGTTTAGCAATACATTTTTGACATTTAAACGTCTCTTAACTTTGAGGTTTTACTTTATAGATAAACCTCATCATCATCATTTCAGTCGTAAAACGTCCACTGCTAGACGTAGGCCTTTCCCAATTTGGAGGACTTTGCCATAATCGCCACGCTTGACAGGCGGGTTGACGATCACGTGTGTTACATTTTAGCGTAGCCAGATTTTAATTGAAATGGAATAACTCTCTGAGGAGTTGGAATAGAAACATCTAATTTCGCTTGATGCTTTGAGTTAATAAAAGGTACAAACCGCCATACTTGGTAAGTTTCTAGGGTTTCTCATTGAAGTGCAAGGATCGATTTTAGGGTTTTTGAAAAACAATTTCTTACTTTTCAACGGTTTCGATTATAGGAAAAATAAAATTGCACAGCATAAGCACAAATTAAGACCCACCGTAGTAAAAAAATCGTAGTTGTATGTCACGCCGTTTGAGAGGTACAGCAGTTCACTAAAAGTTACTCCAGCGGTATCTTGAATAACTCTGAAACCTCAAGACGCACAAATTTCATGTTTTGGGCACAATTAGGCAATTTGATCTATCTAAGTAGCTAGTTTGTACTCAGCTACGACCACCGGTTAAAAAACATGCCGCTGGGGTAACGTTACTCCAGCGGAATCTGTTTTCCGTGAATATCTCCGGATCGGCTGGACGCACAAATTCTAAATTTCGGTCACATTTACACGAGATGGGGTACTAATTATCTGTCAAGCCGAAATCCTGAAAAGCGACAACATTCCGCTGGCGTAACGCACACGACGATCGCATATAGTGGTAAAGTGCATAGAGAACGCTGTTGCCCTTTCTTTAGAAATAACCGTCATAGTTTTCATGAAAGGTCCAGTAATGTACGCACAAATATAAATTACCTCATATTCCAATTTGAACAAATATGATTGAAGTGGGTCCTAAAGTATCAACAGGCCGGTCTTGTATCATAAGGACTAAGAATTAAAACACCTGCCAATTTCAATTGTTGGCGTATTATTACCACCGCCCACTACGTAGTGCTTCAATCAGAAAAAGGTAGGATTCCCCGTATTGTAGACTACGAAGAAATGTGAAAAGTATGACGCGAAAGTTCTTGAAACTAGAAATAATAAGACCTCTTTACGTTAAGGGGGCTGCGACAAGGTAGCCCGCACAATTTACGTTTTCTGACATTTTTGCAATTTTGAGGTCAGTGTCAAATTGCACGTTGGACAAAATTTTATTTGCTAGCGTAACACATGTATTTACAGAATTAAAATCATTAATACAGCCCTCTATGCTCTTATAATCCCATTGAATTTCATGAAAATGTCATTTCAAATTAAATCAAAGTATTCTATTTCACATAAATCTAACTGGGAGCTTATAAAACGTCAGAAGCGAGATGCACAGTTCCAATTGATTGATTCCTCTGGAGATAATGGAGATAAGCCGGCAAGAAACTCCATGAAATTTTGTAAAAAAAAAGTATTTGATCAATAACGTATTTAATTATTCTCATCAAAAAAGTAATTAGTTGGCTATTAACTAACGACACTTACCTTTACGATGGTTTCAGTGTTAATAGGTATGGAAGCAGTGAAGGCCTGTCAAATAGTACCAGGTACTTAATAAATTATGAAATGGTCTAAAAATCTAGTCTACAAGGCCTACATTATTCATTAGGATTACTTAAATGATTTTACGGTGATTGATGATGACTTTAATAATTATAATTCTGTGAATAACTAGGTACTACTTGTTATTGTTGCAAATCATCTTTCGATCAGCATAAAACTTGACACTGACCTGCAAACAAAATAACACCTAAGATTTGAATTTCGCGGGCTTCCTTAGCACCCTTAATATGTCAATCTCAATAACTTTTGAATTCAAAGCAGTGTCTTCTCACAGCCGCTATCAGGTTTATCATTAAAATATCGGATTCTCACTCGGTGTTTTCTAATAACGTGTCCAATGACGACACTCAACGATTACTCTCCTTTGATAAGGGGGGATGATATTACAGACAATAAATTTGTACTGTCCAAATAAATAGTGGCTATAAAACACTTTATAGGTACAGTAAATAAAGCCAGTTTATTGTGACCGGAGGAAGAATCGAATTGGTGAGGAGAAACGACAGCTTTGATGTATAATACAATCCGTTCCAAAAGTATCCACAGAAAGTGTAAATAAATTGATCAAAAAAGTACTTATCTCAATCAATCTGCCTAGTTTTCTGAATGTCAGTAATTTACATGAAGTTACGGCCTCTCTGGCTTCTACAACCCAATACTATGACCTCTGAGTTTGTTTCGGCATTTCTTCTCAGGGAACAGTCAGCTAGGAAGCCGGCGCCATGTAGTTTAAAAAAAATGTTGACGTGTAAAAGTGTCTTATAAGATCTACTTACAGAAATAAACATTTCATTTCATTACAATTGCTGGGTAACACGATACCCTTTGGTAACACTGGTTATCACAATTCGTCCTTCTAACTATCAGTAATACTAATTACTGTCAAAGTTCTACGAATGGTAGATCTCGATATGTAATGGATGGATGGACTTATCCATAAACCAATCACGGCAAGCGTGGGTGTACTACGTGAGGTCGACAAATGAATGTGCGAATAACACTTGTGCGCCAAAACTGTACTGCGACTCACCATAGTTCGAATGCACGCTTGTGCGACACACTCGAGCTCACATAGTACACTAGTTTAGGTTAGGTTAAAACTGTGACCTCCTACGCACGAGCCGAGCGAGCGAAGCGAGCGGTGCCGCGGCATCGGCCGGCGAGTGCTAGAAACGACTAGGTTCAGTGTGAGATTTTATAGAGGTAAATTTTGTAACATTAATTTTCATCGATGACTTATCTATTACAATTCGAAAAATATTTGTTCGAAATCTAGTGAGATATGAAGTTGCAACATTCTAAATACAAATGAATGTGTTAGATACTAATTTCCTTAATTGATTATTTATTTGCATAAGAATTAGACCTCAAAAAAGTTTGTTTACGTTTCATCACATACTATTGGAGCAGAGTGTACCTAAATGCCTTTCAGGAATTGCGATCTAGGGATTGGCAAAACATGAGAGATAAGACGCTAATGTTTGTTCTCGGCTACAAGTAAGGTTTTAATATAAATATTGAATGAGCCTGCTCTTTGTGGTTGAATAAATTAGGCTAAGAATTCCCCGAAATATTCCGAATATTCATTCGGGAATCAAAGTCTACAACAATATGCGTATTTCTCTTTGATCGTTTATTGTACTATTCTAGCGGTCTTCTTGAGGCCCAGGGCTATCAGACGTTTAAAGCTAATGCGATGAATAAGAGATTTTCTTTTCATTCCGTCTCCTCTTTCTATATAACATTTTATAATACATGTAATACAAATGCGATCCATATCCATATCCCAATACAACTTTCTTCTAAAACCGAAAATGAAAATTATTCACAGGAATCAGCTATAAGATTTTACAGCAACAATTATTTGACTTGCTAGTGCTGAAACCACGACTATTAGGTAACATCGCGAACATTGGATGTTGACCATTTTTCAGCCTTATTGCTTAAGTCATAAGGCTGAAAAGTGATCCACCGCGCTTGTACAAGTGGGCTGTTCGCCAATCAATGAGCCGATTCTCTCACAACAGCTCGAAAGACCATTGTAGGCTTCGATTATTGATCGAAGATTGTAGGCCCATAAGTTCTGAAATATTAGCGTGAAAGCTGTTAACGATATGTTAGTAATAAGTTTGAGTATTTGTGTAGTAATAGCTTCCTACTTGAAATCTGAACTGCTTCTTTACGCACGTAGGTAATCAATGGTAGGTCTCGTGTGGGAGGTTCCATACTTGTTAAGAGGGACATTAAAATCATATTCGGATTTCAAAGGGTTCGTGGAGTCGTGGCTAAATGATACCGCACGGGTCGATGGGAGGTTAAGCTACACTTGTCGCGGTCGATTCTTCGATGGGTGACCATCCATTCCATATCGAGACCCCTCCGTTAGGCTATCATTCCTAGACAGTAGTTAGGCTATCATTCGTAACGGGTAGTTAGAAGCCCAAAAGTCAGACGACCAGGCTTACCAAGGGGTTTCGTGGTGCTCAGTAAATTGGACTGTTAAGGTCAAATAGGCAGTCCGTCCATATAAAATACTGGAAGCCGGCTCATAAATAGTTGGGAACAGGCTAGGCAGATTGATTGGGGGTAATTAAAGTCGTATTCAGTTCAAAAGTTTCAGTTCAGTTTTGTTTATTTTTTATTTTTGATATCTATAAGTACTTGCACGACAATACAAATTGTATGCCATTATACCAGCACCCTAATTGCGAAACACACAATTTATCAGAATCTGAATGGGATTGAAGATTTGTTGGAATAAATTGTGGCTCAGCAACGTAAATACCGATTCTCTCACAACAGCTCGAAAGACCATTGTAGGCTTCGATTATTGATCGAAGATTGTAGGCCCATAAGTTCTGAAATATATTCTTTATATTCAGTTCAAAAGTTTCAGTTCAGTTTTGTTTATTTTTTATTTTTGATATCTATAAGTACTTGCACGACAATGCAAATTGTATGCCATTATACCAGCACCCTAATTGCGAAACACACAATTTATCAGAATCTGAATGGGATTGAAGATTTGTTGGAATAAATTGTGGCTCAGCAACGTAAATACCGCAATGTATGTTGTTTAACTATGAATATGAAACCAATTCCTACCGATAAAAAGTTCCGCAATTACCCCTCTGGAGGAACTTTGTCTCCTAAAGCACAGGCCTAGTTTAGGAGGCATCAGTTTGCCCTGTAATGTGACTTTATACAATACAATATTCCATTAATCCTTGTGTACTTATTATGTTTTCTTGTCTGTACAAATAAACATTTTATTATTATTATAAAACATTTACAGCAGTACTCCGTAAATTATATCTATTAGATTTTACAGCAACAATTATTTGAAATTTCCTTTCCTTGTGGTAAAACTATACCATTGCATCCAAGTGTGCTATTCGCCAATCGATTATGAATCACGGCGCGAAGGCAAGGACCACGGTATGTAACAAACGCACCTTTGAAATATTACGTTTAAAGCCCCTGTTAATGATATTATGTAAAGCTCTTTTTTTGGGGTGGGAAATCATGAGTCTGATTTTGTGCCTGGTGATGGCGACTTAAACATAGCTGATGAAATGTGGGTGTATTGGATAGTTAGTAAGTGGGCGATATTTTTATATAGTTGGGACCTACTTGAATTCGAAACTGATGGTGCTTATAAACGCGTATGATCAGGCGTAGTGTGGGAGGCATTCATTTTCTTGTAAAGAACAACTCTCATGATAAAATATTATTATCATTCCGATCCGGCCAGTCCCTTGCTACCAGCGATGCCCTAAGCTGAGTTCCGTACCCCACGATGCCCTTAGCGAATAGTCGCTAGTAATTTTTTTAACCCTAAATTTATTAAGGTAGCCACATCAAGTCCAGTTAAGCAGCCGACAACCTCATAGGTTGACCTGAGCGATGTAATTCCAAAAAAATAGATAATTTTCCTTTTTCCAAAGCTTTCACTCTAACCGGGTGCGGCTAAAAGCCAGTACTTTAAATGGAGCGATTACCTATGTTACATCTACAATCAAGTTATTGGTTAATACGATACACCGATATCGTTCCGTGTGGTGCCGGACGTAAGGAATACCACCATTTCATTTCTTCCCGTGGGTGTCGTAAGACGAAGGGAGTTATTAGAGAATGGGCAGCAGCGTTCGCTATACAGTTTTCATCCATACTGCCATCGCCGACTTGCCTGCCAAGCGTGGCAATTTTGGTGAACCCTCCTAAGTGGGGGAGGCCTTTGTCCAGCAGTGGACGTCTTTCGGCTGTAATGATGATGACGATACACCTTGGTGAGACTGGCTGTCAGACTTTCTGGCTTCTGAATATCAGATCCACGAATGACATCCGGCCAACGGCTCAACGTGCCATTTCAAAGTAGGGACGGGTATTGGTATATAAAGATGGTCATCCATGTGACCAACTACAGCAAGCATAAGTTAACCTAATCGATCGAATCGTGCAGTTATGCTTAGCCACAAGCCTCCAAAATGATAATTTAGTGTAATTAATTATACAGACTGACAGATTTATTAAACATGCTCATATTTTATGCCTACGCTAGATAAATGGACTAGCGTAGGAGTTAGCCCAGCTGATTATTATTAAAGGACTAATAAACTAATAAAGTTGCGACGAATCAGGACTATTTTGGGATCAATCGGAAACTAGCTTAAAACCTTCGACAAAAGTCTATTTGCTCACTTCAAAAGGTCCCATCGAACAGATTCTAATGGATCTTTTACAACCATTTCTTTCCAATCCAAAACAGCTTCTATTTTTCACGAAATAGAGATTAAAGTAGATTGGAAGATGTGAAGCAAAGTTCAAAACATGGTAAAGAAACTTTGTTGACTTAGGAGCACCTTCGTGAATGGGAAATAATTCAAATACAAGCCAATGCAAATAAAAGTTTCAGGGCAATAATGTGTGGGCGTGCCTCGCGAGGCAGTGAACTGGTTGTAATAGTGCCTCGATATATCACTGTCTAGCAAAATGGCCATTACTTTGAAAAAAAAAAGTATGGGGTTTGCTAGCAAGCCCGTAAGTTGAGAACCGGAGTAACAAAGAATTGGTCCTATTCGCGAATTTTAAGCAGTTTTATTGTTTTCTCTATGTCAGGATTGTAAATAACGGTCATCGTTCGTGTTTTTTCATTCACACTCCTATGTTTTCCGATGTATGGGAAACTGTTTTGTATAATAAAAACCAGGAAATAAAATTATTTTAGTGTCGTGTTTCAGAGTTCCATTATTTTTAGCAAGGCGAAAGCTTCCGCGTTCAATACCAACAGAAAAATAAATTTAAATTATAGTGTCATCTATACGGATAAATAAAATTGATCTGTCTGTTTTTAATGTCAAAACAATCGTTGGTTTTACTAAATGCATATGAAAGTATATTCAGTAATTATAACAAAAAAACACCTTTTCCAATTTTTTATCTGTTTGTTTGTCCCTGCTAGTCTCCGTTACGGCTGGACAGATTTTCACGGAACTTCCACTAAAGCTTTCACCAACTAAAGCCTTGGGCAGCAGCTAGTTCAATCTAAATAAACAAAACAACATTGACATAATGGCGTCTGTGCCAATAAAAAAAAACAGCTTTGCCAGCTTTCAGCTAAATTATTTTCTCAAAATTACATGACATGATACGAAATATTGCAGATAGTTTATTATGGCTAGAGGAGAGTACAAAGATCTAATAAAGATCTAGAATATAGATAGAACTATTAATTTATGATCCATGTCTAATGACGCTTTAGCCCTTGAAACTTGAACTTAGGGTTTGAAGTTGGGCTTACACTGATCCCTCGAGGATTTGATTAAGTGATAAGCGTTACTTCAATTAAATCGGAGAGACGATTGTCGATGTTTAATTGGAATATTTATGATTAATTATGACATATTTTTTTTTGAAAATGCCTCTTTTATTACAGGCGTGAGTGTATTGTGATGGTTTTGGAATTGAAAAAAAAAGCTTCTGTTCTTTAACTGCTTGCCAAAATTCATGCCACGAGAATATTTCTGACGACCAACTTCCTGTATTAAGAAGACTAGACTATGAAAGATCACACAGTTTACTAAGGCTCGAAATTGGGTGTGGATTCCCAAAAAAATATGTTTTTTTTATTCAGAATGGCTTGGATTTTTCCTAGCAAATGTTTTAGAGTAGTCCAAGAGTATGTAAATAAGTTATATGATCAAAATAAAGGCTGCGAAGCTACGAAGCATAGTTGCTAGTATGTATTATAGTAAACGAGGACGAAATCTGTTGTGGTCTAGGTTTTAACACGTTAACTGATATGTTTAAAATCAGAAAAAGTCAAAAAATGTTCTTAGTGTTATTTCACTTTAAATATTTCATAAATTCATTATTTATTCCAAAAATATGGCCGCCAGGCAGCAACGGCATGTCCAGATTCTATATGATTGTGTTGTCGGGCATATAGTCCGTCAAGGCCTGAATGGAACAAAAAGTGTCGGACACGTAGTCCGAGAGTGCAGTTAATGTGTTAAGTATTCCATAAACAGGTGCGATGCAGCTCTACCAGAACAATATCTATGAGAACTTCATTGGCTTTGATTTATTAGAGTCGCGTCGGACCTGTATGCGGCAACCTTTAAAGTTCGTTTACGAGGGAGGCTAAAAGAACAAAGGTATGCTACAGACGAAGCTGTTTACTAACATGCTTGAAGTAAGCTGATAGTGGGCGATCGTATCTCATACACTACTACCATGCCGGTATTGTGCCATGCGAGGCATCTGGCTTATGGTGTTAGGACACCGCTTTAGTAATAAACGGAGCGGGTGTTAAAATATTTTTGGTCTTTTTGTATCAGACCACAAGGACCAAATGAAATTAATCAGTAAGCGGTTGTGACAATCTCTTGTTTTTACTCCATGCTTGTTATTAATCAATATCTGGATGACCGAGCTTTGCTCGGTATTTTTTGGTAAATTATGTTTAAAATAATAAGTTTATGCTCAAGTTGATTATATCAATAAAGTTGGTCATTGAAAACACGAACAAAACGACATTTTATGAAAATGAATCCTAGCTAGATCGATTTATCGCCCCCGAAACCCCCTGTATACTAAATTTCATGAAAATCGGCGGAGCCGTTTCCGAGATTCAGATTATATATATATATATACAAGAATTGCTAGTTTAAAGATATAAGATTATACATTAATTGATTAGTCATTTCAAAAAAGTAACATGTATTTGAATTTACATACAAAATTACACCGTTGAAATATAATTGTACACTAAAATAACCATTTAAGAATAATATAGGTATTATTAAGTATAACGTAGTCTAGTGTATTAAGTAAATGCTAATTCTACATAGAAACATTTTCAAACCTAATAATGATCAAAGCAAAAACTCGTAAATGTTCTAATAACAGTTATAACCAGCTAATCCTTGCACAATTTAATTTATCTCGCAAATACGCACAAAGCAACACCTGCTTGGAGATCCTTAATTAACTAACATTAAATTTTCATATAAAATAATACGCTGTCGTATTATTAATACCATTTAACCTAGTGTTCAGCCCTGGAGCTAAATTATTTTAGAACTAGTCTAGGCACTACGTTGGATGAAATTATTTTAATTAAAGCTTCATTTCCATTTGGTGTTATTCTAAAGCTGAATTCAATGTTGATTCAGTGCTAATAAACGTATGCAAATAATATATGAAGATCTCATATTGTTTTATTGTTAGTTAGAAATGATTTGAGCTGCGTTACGCCTGTTTGGTGTTTTCTTTAAGCTATTTGAGCCGTAATGATTTATTAACGACATTCTTTGAAGTAAGATTAGTATATAAATCTCTGGGTATATCTTAATATTTATACAATCTCTACTACACTACTACTACTTATTTATTTATTACTTATTTTACTTTTAATTAAAAAAATGCAAAAGTAACTCTGTTAGTCTGTTACACTTTCAGGACTAAACCACTGAATTCATTTTGATGAAATTTGGTACGGGGTAAGTTTGAACCCTAAAAAAGGACATAGGCTACTTTTTATTCCGCGACTACTTCTGCGTCAGCGATAACCGACATTTACGCGGACGAAGTCGCGGGCAAAAGCTAGTAATTTATTAATCGGAGAAAGAAATCTTGTTTTGATTTATTTTAATGTTTTTTTTTATAACTTAATATTTTTATTCAACATCTACTTTTTTGTAAGTACAAAATTTTGTCCAAACGTATTGAATACAATTTATCCTCAAGTTTGTAGAATAAAAAAAAACTTTTTAACAAAAAATTAAACCGCCGAAAAACTGAAAAGCATAAAATAATAAACCTTAAAATTAGGAGTCGGCGCTTTGAGTGATCCTTGTTCATTGATTTTTCAGCAAGTTTATAATTTTTCGTGGCTTTAATTTACTAATAATACTTGGCAAGATATACCCTATCCAACACAAAAAGAATTATCAAAATCGGACTACTCTGTATAAAGTTATGCGTGTTTATATATTACAATCAGTGAGTGAACAATCAATCATCCCCTGTTTTCCAACCCTTTTTTTTTTTTTTTTTTTCAGGATGGGAAATCATCAAATGACTTCTCCCGCTCTGGGCGGAGCGGGAGGGCGTGTCAGACTTTTACTGACTAAAACCCACCCGTGTTCCATCAGTTGCCCATTTGCCAGGGTCACGGTATCTCCTTCGAACAATCACGCGACCCCGGCAGGCATCGGTCCTAGTAGACCCCTACACTGCTGCTGACATCTCTTTGAGGCGCGCGTGGAACACTGCGCGCCGTCGACCCGAGCTTGGTCCTTACCGGGCGGCGAGCTACCCATTGCTCGCCACCCGCAAGCTCGCGCCTACGGTGGCCGGGAGTCCGCTATTGACTCCCGACGCCCGGGGCGTCTCCTCCTGCGGCGGCTAGGGACGTGAGGGCGCAGAGACTGCCACTCCCTCACGCGCCCCGCCTCCTCCTTCGCGAGCATTACTGCTTCGCAGAAGGAGGTGACGGCTTCCCATTCCCTCTCGCTCCGTACCATGGCTCGCACCAGGGCCGGACGCGAGAGGTCGCCGCCGCCGATCGCCTCTACGAGGACGCGGCGGTGCTCCGCCCAGGCAGGGCACACCTCCACCGTATGCTCCACCGTGTCCTCCAGACGATCCTCGCAATGGAAACACCCGGACGTATCCTCCCGCTTTATCCTGAACAGGAACCCACCGAAGCACCCATGCCCGGTGAGAACCTGCGTCAGGCGGAAGGTGAGGACGCCGTGACGCCTCTCTATCCACTCCTCAAAGAGGGGACTTACCGCCGCAATTGTGGCGTGCCCAGCACTGGGTTGCGACAATCGTACCCGCCATGTCGCCATGAGATCACACCGGAGCTCTGTCCGCCGTGCCGCGATTTGTCGCGGCAGCGGAGTTTCGCCCCGGCGTTTCGCCTCCTCGCGCCACTCCCACATGTGCGCGAGGACCTTTGCCTCCAGATCCCATGGCGGCACTCCGGCTAGGAGGCTCGCCGCCTCGCACGAGACCGTGCGGTATCCCCGGATTAACCGGATGGCCATGACCCTCTGGGCCGCAAACAACCGGCGCGCTGGGCGCAGCCTCAGTGAGGGCGCCCACACCGGTGCCCCGTAGAGGGCCATGGACCGCACGATCCCCGTGTAGAGCCTCCGGCAGGAGGCGTTTGGACCCCCCAGATTGGGCAGGAGCCGCTTTAATGCAGCCCCAGCCCGCTCCAGTCTGGGAGCCAAACGTCGGAGTTTTCCAACCCTTAGGGTTCGATTTTGTTTTCCAAATTTATATGGGACTACCTTGGGAGTATACCCTTTCCAATAGAAGAAGAATTGTCACAATCGGACCACTATGTAAAAAGTTATGCGTGATCAAACATAAAAAAAAAAAAAATATACGCGTCGAATTGATAACCTCCTCCGTTTTTTTTCGTCGGTTGAAAACCAAACTTAATTTAGAATGATTAAATTCGCCCATAGCCTTTCCGCAACCGCTTCGCTTATAACACCCAGTTGCTACCTAACGCGGCAGTCGATTGATGTACATTTTTATTAGGAGAATGATTTGCAGATGTATAGATTTATTTATTACACAACAGATGTAGTAAGCTTTTGGTATACATGTTTGTACTTCTTTTGTTTTGACTTGCCTTTGAATAGAGTTTAATGACTGGCCCTTTTTGAAGTTCAATTATTGTTTAAAATCAAAAGTTCCGTGGGATGTAATTTGTGTTGGTTTAATAGCTGCGTAGAACGAGTTTTTAAATTAAATTGATATAATGATACAAAATTGTTGGTTTCGTCAATTTATCAACTCAGCTTATCGCAGTTCACTGCTGGACAACTAATCAAATGTATGGGAATGAAATCATCTCAGCGTTAAGTCACGTGATTAGAACAAACGAATAGAAAATTCGTAGCCAAGTTCACATTTTTAAAAATAATAGAATGAATTGTTATCGTTTCTACAATGTTGAACGCTACGTCCTTAGTTATAATAGTGTCGTTTTTCTAAAGACATTGTAGAACGAGCGGGACTCAGGCGCGTCAACATGGCTACCAACTTATCGTTTCCTACAATTGCTGACACCGAGGCGTTACTGATTGGAGAACGGAATTCGACACGAAACGGTTGTAACTTGGCTATGGGCAGGACTCTTCTGCTCCACCGCCCGTCGGTCTTTCGACAAACATGGCCAGCCCACTGCACTTCAGCTTGTTTACTCTGCAAGGTATGTATGTCGGTACCTACCTTCCGGTTCGGTTCTTTTCCGGATAATCCCATAGATGTTTCAACATAAACGAAGCAAAAACCTTTGTAAGGATCGAAGCAGGGTGTGTTCTGTAGTTTCTGCCTACCTGCATGGGAAAAAGGCGTGTGTTCATGTATGTATATCTGTAATTCTATTTCTACTTTCTTGTTTGTGTTTTTGTCTTTCAAAGAGACTGGTGTGTTGCATGTTGCTGGTTTATAATAGATTTTCTTAATCTTCTAAGCTAGCTGGCTATGTTTTTCTTTTATCACACTAAAGAAACATCACCTACTACCCACGCTAATAGTATTTAAAATCTAGCTTATGGGAAATGCGATAAGGTAGCCCGCGTTATTGAATGTTTCTTGAGTTTTTTGCAATTTGCAGGCCAATTATGTTGATTAAAATAAGATTTGCCACCGTAACAAATATGGCTTTACAGAATTATAATCATTAAAATCATCAATACAACCCTTTTTATTGTGGGTGGGAAATCATCAAATGACTTCTCCCGCTCTGGGTGGAGCGGAAGGGCGTGTCAGACTTTTACTGACTAAAACCCACCCGTGTTCCTTCAGTTGCCCATGTGCTAGGGCCACGGTGTCTATCAATACAACCCTCAGTTCTTATAATCCCATTGAACGTTTTTTTTTTGTCTTGTTTTTCCATAAAATATTTCGTCATTCAATGGTATTAAATGAACTACATATATACTAAACTTACAGAAGACATTTCGTCTGCTGTCGGACGTAAAGAATAGCACCCTCTCATTTCTTCCTGTGAGTGTTGTTAAAGACAGCTAAGGGACTCACTAGACAATAGACAGCAGCGTTCTCTATGCATTTTACCACCATACTGCGATCGCCAACCCGCCTGCCAAGCATTGTGATTATGGCAAGCGCCCTCAAATTTGGGGGGGCTTATGTCAAGTGGTGGATGTCTTTCTGCTGAAATTATGATGATGGATAGAAAACGGAAGATAATTTCAATTTCAAGGAACCTGGTGCTTCCCTCTAAAATTTGAAGCATAGCCAGGTTTATTCTTCAGCAGGGACTGCGAAATGTGACATTCTTAAGTCTTAATAGAATATGTTATAAGGTTGATCCTCAACATATTTCTTGTGGAATAATTTATTTTTCGTTTCTCTTCCACCTCGACTTATCCCTCACAATTTATTGCACAAATCGACTCGTTCAATCTTTGGTCCGGTTTCTTCGTGTTTTTCCTTTATTTCGTTGTTTTGTATGGAATGTTATCATTATGGTGATATTATATATTAATGGGCCATGTAATTCCCGATAGAGCAGTGGTGGCACAGTGGTATCGGTCCCGACTTACGACTTGTAGGTCGTGAGTTCGAATCCAAGCAGGCGCTTTACTTTGTGTAAAATAATTTCATCACCACTGTTCTCAAAACGGTGAAGGAAAACATCGTGAGGAAACCGGCATGTCCTAGAACTAAAAATTCGAAGACATGGGAAATCTACCAACCCGCACTGGGACCGCATGGTATCTACCATGCGGGCCCAGTGCGGGTACGGCCCATTCCATCTCACTGATTGCACAGCCCCATAAAAAAAATAAAAAATATTGTTCTTGATATTAAACCACATGGTCTTTACGTATTTTGAGCTGCTGAATCCGAATCTGGAAACAAAATTAACCCTACACCCTCCAGTTTTTCTCCAGGAGCAAACAAACTCTTGAATTTTGCAGTAAAGATAAGCTCCACAAAAAAAAAAATGTACTTGTTATTAAACCACATGGTCTTTACGTATTTTGAGCTGCCGAAGTTGAATCTGGACACAGAATTAACCCTATACCCTCCAGTTTTTCTCCAGGAGCAAAAAACTCTCGAATTTTGCAGTAATGATACCTACTATTAAAAAGAAAATTTGAATAATCATAGTAACTTTACGTTTACATTACCTTATAACATATAATATGATACAAAAAGCCCTAAAAAGGACAGGAAGTCCGAAAAAAAAATGAAAAAAATCAAATTTTCTTTGTTTTTTTTTGTGGGTCTGATCATTACTGCAAAATTCAAGAGTTTTTTGCTCCTGGAGATTAACTGGAGGGTGTAGGGTTAATTCTGTGTCCAGATTCAACTTCGGCAGCTCAAAATACGTAAAGACCATGTGGTTTAATATCAAGTAATTTTTAAAAAAAAAAATTTTGTGGGTGTCTTATCTATGTAATTCAATAATTCTGTGATTTATTTATCGACTGACTATAAATTCCTCTGTTTAATTAAATTGCCCAAATATAATATATTGCCCATTAAATTTTATTCAATTCCAACTATTTTGGGGTCGGTTTCCAGTCTAATCAAATGGAGCTGAATACCAGTATTTTACTTGGAGGACCTGCCTATCTGACCCTCACAACCTAGTTACTGAGTAATACGGCACCCCTTGGTATGACTGGTCCTCTGGCTTTCGCGCATCTGTCGACCCGCAACGACAGTCAGAGCTCCGCGAAAGACAGTTGGGACCATCGCCTTTCCATTTACGAACTTTCCGTGGTACGTGGGGTCTATGAAAACATGGTCATCCATCCACGGACCAGTCGCGGCAAGCGCAGCTTAACCTGATCGATCGACATTTGCGGCTGTTATTTCTTAGGCACAAGCCCTTCCATTTATTTGAATTACACATGGCCCATGATGCCAAATATTCACCAGTCTTACGTGTAATACATATTTTACTGTGATATAAAAAAATGATATGCCATTTTGATCCTTGTGCTTGGGATCGATAAGGTACCTCCAAATCGAATCTAAGCACTAATAACATGACATGAGTGTCTTGCAATAAAAATGCCATTTGCAATTCAAAGACTCCTAATGTCCTGCCAGGGTCGCGAGATTGTTCAAACGAGATACCGTGGCCCTGGCATATGGGTAATTGAAGGAACACGGGTGGGTTTTAGTCAGTAAAAGTCTGACATGCCCTCCCGCTCCGCCCAGAGCGGGAGAAGTCATTTGATGATTTCCCATCCAGAAAAAAAATTACTCCTAATGTAGATACAACATTTAAGCTCCATTAAAATCTTACTCAAGTGATTCTAATACTAACAACACTATAACCTACTTCTGTTCCAAGTCTAACAAATCATACAATCAAGTCTCAGTGAATTTATCTTGCATTTATCAGACTTAGGTCCAAAGGTCAACTAACGTATCCCAGATGCGTAACAGAATGTATGGCGTACGCAATTATCGACAGACACTGCCCACTTCAAAGAATATGTTTGATAAAGTTGATTGGTCTAGCGTCTGGCATATATCAGACCTCTGGCATAGATTAAGAAATGCGTTTAGAAGGTATAGTCTAAAAAAAAAATGAGAAAGAAAAGTTGTTCAGTATGTATAGTATGTGTAGTAGTATCTATATATGTGTGTGTGTGTGTGTGTGTGTGTGTGTGTGTGTGTGTGTGTGTGTGTGTGTGTGTGTGTGTATTGTTCTCTTGCGGACTTATTACGAAATACAATTGCCCTTATCACGCAGGTTCAGCAGAAGACCCTTTTTTAACAACGTTAAAGTTCTAAATATGAAAACTGATTTTAAACTCGATTCTAAGTTGTCCATTTTGTGTTAAGAACTCCATTTCGTTTCAGTCGAAATTAGGTTCGAAATAAAAAAATTGGGGGAAAGGTTTAAGCTTGAATAAAAAGTTTGAACTCATTTTGTAATGAAGTGATTGTAGAGTCTTTTGGGCGTCGAAATTTGTATTTCGTTATAATAGTTCATTAGACGCTCGATCGTATGGGCCAAAATATGTTGGACAACTTAGTGAAGAACGTGCACAGAGCAACCGACGCGACGCGTGACGTGACGTGCGCCACAAACGGCGATACAATCCTGACAGTGTTGATTTCATAAACCGAACGTTTTAAACGACTAGAAACAGTAGGCATTCAGATAGACTCCGGAGCAGTGGTCTCGAGCGTCATAGAGCGAAATCGGTAGAATTGCCAGCTAAAAACGGTAAATCGGTAAATGACAAAAAAAAAGACAATCAAATTCGTTTATTTATCTAAAAAAAACTTACAGACTTAATTTATAACAATCATACTTAAGTAACGAAGTCTCGAACCTACCGAAAAATCGGTAGGTTCGAGACCACTGCTCCGGAGCGACGGAGTAATTGAGTATCAATAGTAAGCATGGTCTTTGACAGTTCAATAACATTCATTGCGTTATTTACCTTGTGGCACAAAAAGACAATCAAACATATGAAGCAATGGATTAGCAATATTCATAAAATTACACAGATTGTGTGTTACGCAATTAGGGTGTGGGAGTTCTGCCAGGGTCGCGAAATTGTTCGAAAGAGTTACCGTAGCCCTGGCATAGGCAACTGAAAGAACACAAGTAGGTTTTAGTCACTCAAAGTCTGACACGCCCTTCCGCTCCAACCAGAAGACGTCGTTTGATGATTTCCGAGCCACAAAAAAAAAGGGTTACCTACTGGAGTTTCGCTTCTATACATTCTTGTTCTATGCATCCGTTTTAAGGGCGCCAGTAATCCTACGGTTTCGTATTTGTAATCATAGTGTAATGTGCCAAATGCTTTTCTTAATTCGTTGGTATTTGGTATTCTGAGATCGTTCAGGAAACAAGAATACTACACGTATTCTTGTTTACGGTTTAATCGATCATAAAATCTGAATGTTATTGGGAGTATTTCCGGATTTTACGAGGCGATCGGATGATGTTGATCCTAGTTCACGGATCATGGATAGTGCATGTGTCTATCTCTGACAGTCTAACTAGCGCACGTTTGATACGACTGACTTTTCGCTTCGGGTCAGGAGTTACATTCCAGAGGGGGCCATTTCTGGTAATTTTAAGAACGTTCACAGCCTAATCTCAGTTTCCCTTTTTTTTAGATGCGTCTAGTTTTCATAAATTTTAACAAGTTTTTGACATTTGATTGTCGCTGAGGTGATACTGCGACTAGATTTTGAAGGTAATTACTACGAAAATTGGCCTTCAAAATTTATATCAACAAATATTTGTCTATTTCCATTGGTCCTCTGAATGACGTATTAATGGTGTCCCACCGTACAGGATACTGTTTACGCTCTAGATATTACAAGTATTTGTTTACTGCAGGCGTCGGAATATAGAAAACAGTATTATGTATAGTGGGACCTACACCACCTATTAATATGTCAATCAGAGAATAACCAAAAGTGGAAAAAGCAGAACCACCGAATACTACACAAAGCTCGGTAGATTCAGTGTCCTGTTTAACAACTGCATGATGACCCCAGTAATATCTTGGTTCTGCCCTATTTCGAAAATGCTTATATAACACAGATATACATATAACAACTATATGAGTGATGCCTTTATGATTTTCCGACACTTTTACAAAAAATATTTATAAAGTCTTTTCAACCTCGAGACCGAATCTTAATCCTCATAGACTCTTCCAAAAAAAAACTTCACCCAAATCACGAACAGCTCCTGAGCAATATCGAAAACATTCATCCTATTAAGATAAGAAAGGAGCATGGTGTCCTAGTAATGAGTTCGGTCGATCGTTAGCAATTAATTGGGAACCATTGTCGGACCCACATGGAGACGGTTGGAACGAGATAGCGTTCATTCAATGTTGGTGATAGCATCGCAACAGACCAGTTTGTAATTTCGTGGTCAGCGGGGTGTGCTGGGATTTGTTAGTGATGTTTTTATTCTGGTAGTAGATTTTTGTTGAGTGAATATTGTTATAACTTTCGTTTTTTTTTTTGGTTTTGCTATACCGGTGATGATTCGGCTATGCACTTCTTGATTTAGACTATTGCTCTTTTTCTTTAGAGAGACGGAAATAATTAGAACAGTTAAATTCAGTCATAGAGAGAGTGAGTAAGTGTAGTAGTATTTAAACTTATTTTTACTCATTATTTGCTGCACCGTTTGACGTCATCACGTCAGCGCCGACTGTCGCTGAAAACCAGCGCTGGGGCTCTGTCTCGCATAGGGTCGCAGCATTATGCTGAGTGGTAGCCGTTTTGCGTGGACGCATGTTTTCCCCCAGCTTTCTTTATATTTTTGTTGTGTTTAGTCTTTCTTTGTGTCATATTTACCGCAAATAAACGTATTTTCTTTGTTTCTTTTCTTTCTAAAGTACTGCCTTTTATTTCGCGGGCTGTCAGTAAGAGATACCAAAACTCTTATTTTAGTTGTCATTTGTATGCTATTAAACGGCTTCTTCATTTAAGAAAAAAAATCTAAATGTTGGTGTAACGAATGTCTCACTAAAAGATGTCTGAATTGAATCTGAAATGGATCTTATCGCACTAATGTCAAAAATGAGAATGTCTTTATTCAATAATGGTGGTGGTAGTGTTTGTGGTGATTTTTCCAATTCCAATTGATCCATTTGGGAATCTAGATTAACTGAATTGGGCTACGGAATGTTTTTCCTAATACTTACAAATTGTGTAGGCTACAGATAGCCATGTCATCCAAATTACCATTTCCTTCGGCCAAGATATTCAAGAGCAAATACAACAAGAAAAATCTTTTACTTCGCACTAGTCTTAGAGATTAACTCTTTCACATGAATCACTTTAATCTGCATCCTTGATCTTACTGACAAGTATTGGGTATCTAGTAATATATTGTATTCAATATAACTAAGAAACCTAAAGCTTAGTCTAGACTATTAATTAAATTGTATGCCAACTCTCACTTCCACACAGTCTTGAAACTTTTGCAAATTAGTGCGGGTAGTAGGCAATTTAGAATTCGAATTTGGAACAGCCCCTCGGTTCCCTCTAGTTCCCTACTTAGGTTTAGTTAATAGTAGGGTGACCTACGTCAAAATTAATTATGTGTTCGCTTCCGGCACTACACAAGTGTCTGACTATGTAACTAGTTTTCAATTTATAGTTGACAGCTTTAGGGCGAATAACATGATTGACTTCACTGATCTTGTTGGTCTGTTCTCTACAGCTTTATAGACCATGTTCTCTGATAAAGTTTAATAGATCTAAATTCGCCCATTGCGCTGTATAAATCACCTCTCTATTTAAGCTAATGTTTACGCCTGGCAGGTACATATAGCTAAAGATTTTAATCCTGACCGCTATTAAAGATTGTCACCTTTATTGTAACGTTACTATTTCGTTGACAGTGAATAGTATTTGTACGCTGCCAGGCTAGGCCTCCCAATACGATTTCAAGTGCGCAGTGGAAGAGTTATAATCGTGGGGCTCTAGAGACAAGAGTGGCTAGCGTACTGTCCGCCGTACGCGGAGCAGACAATACAAGTACAAGATACAATATACAAACAAAGGAACTTACCTCATGGTTGAAGGACACTGCTCTGGTGCCAACCTGGAGATATGTATGTAAGTGAGTGTATGTGTATCGTGTCGTGACGTTATGAGTATTCTTCAGGTTAGATTCCGCTTCAACCCGGCTGGAGACAATCACAGCATGCGGTCTTCAAATCACTCGTTCACAATAGCGTCACACTCAACCATCGGGTCATGACAGATTGTCCACAAAACGACCGGTTAATTAATACAATTGGATCACGACTAATTGTCACAAACGGATCGATTTAAAGGGATTAATTTCAACAAACGCGTCGCGGGGTTTCAACAGGCGACCGACCTATTTTAGCGGCAAAACGACAGAGCGCTGTCAAGTGTCAACGTCAAAAAATGACAAGTCAGATGTCACTTCGTTACACGCGCATTCCATTAGGCGCACAGATAATAAACGGTACGCAACAGTATTGTCTCGCTCACTCATACAAAAAACGGGTCTATCATACCATGGTGGAATGTTTACTTACTTTACTCAATGTGAACACATTCAACACATTCGCGCGACCAAATTAAGATGAAAGCAGTTCTAACGATTTAAATCTTTACCAACAATAAATTAATCACAATAGAGATACTCAAGTTTGGCAGTGTTTAAGTCAGACTAAGCTGACTTAAACAGCAGATTAAAATCAATAGGTCGATCTAGTCTTAATTCCCTTTTCAGCTAAGCTTGTATTATAATCCTATAGGAGTCGATACAGGCGCCTAAGGGATTATCACGAGCGTCGAGCGTAGGTAGCAGCTGTTTATAACAGAGTACTTAAAGACTTTAGAACGATCGTGAAAACTCCCAGAAGTTTTCGTTAAGGCATATTGAGTGATGTGACTAAGCTTAGCCTAAAATATACGTTCTGGCTAAGTCTCATGTGATTGTACCTACCGGGTTCTTTTTTGTGTACCAGCAGATTGATTGATGATCTCTATTTAGTTGAGTATATTGTGTGCCCTATTTTCTATACGCAAATAACTTCGAAGGGACACTGGCTTCCAAGAAACAGATACATAAACCTAGTGGGAACCAGCGTCCTCTATGCATTTTACCACCATACGGCGATCGCCACCCCGGCTGCCAAGCGTGGCGATAATGCGCAAATAAATTAGGGGAGACTTATGTCCAGCAGTGGACGTCTTTCAGTTGAAATGATGATTATGATGAATTTATCGATTGTTACTAAAATATATAAGTACAGCGGTCGGCCACGCAAAACATGTATGTGCCATGATCGACCTATTGACGGTTCATTAGACCCATCCGTAAGACAGGGTTTCTTAATTGGTGTGCTCGATAGTTTACGAACAGTATGTTTACGAAACCGCTAACAAATATTACTCAAAGTTTTAGGCTCAGTAAAGCAAACTTGGTTATTTACGATGTAGACTTGTATACTCGTGTCGGTCATTAGCCTTGATTTTCACGTATACTTACTTCATCCATAGTTTGTTCTTCTTCACAATAATGTACAGAGTGGCGGGGATAACGTCGCACAACCTGTTACCATGGATTCAGTAAGTACATGATACTATAGTGAGAATTTTTTCGTCGGTTGTAAAAAAGAAAAACACGACCACGATATTTATTATTGAAAATTGCTACGTCTGGTTCAGAATAATTTGCTGAATTCATGGTTTCAATTTGCGCGTCGATGTATCTTGCCGCTCTGTATCTTGTCTTCCCTGAAAGGCCTTCGTGGCTTTATGAACGGTGTTCTTCCACTTCCATATTCGGCTGTATTCGGTTTGATTGGAAGTGGAACCTAGCATAGTTGGGAAAAGGCTTGGCAGATGATGATATTGTAGTAAAACTTATTAGGCGGCGATTAAAAATATTGGCCGAGAAATGAGATTGAAATTTTAAGGACGCGTCACCTTAAGCGACATTTCGTTACATGAGAGAAAAGATAGATAAAACTCTTTCTTTAGCTTTCTCTCTATCTGAGTGACTTACACAAAATCTTTGTTTTTTTTATAATTCACTTTTACTTTCTTAAACGTATTAAGCAGTTCCAAAGAAAAATCTCACCTACGAATTTATAAATACACAATACCAAAATTAAAGCGTTTACGTCTTACAGTCTTCTAACTTTTAAATGCTCTTACTGACTTAAAACTCGTAAGGCAATTTAATACCTCCCCAACCCTTACGTGAAACGCCCAACTTTCCCTTAAAAACTTTTCCCTCGAGGCTATTAAGGGATTTACACACTTAACCGTTTGATTAATCGTAAATCTTGTATCGAGAATTGCTTTGACACGATTAATCCTGGCTTAACCTCAGAAAATCCAAGTTAAACAAGTTCGTTGACATGAATTCATTTAAGCAGATTAACATAGTTTAAGTACGATTCTAAGCTTAGTTAACAATTAAGCAAGAACTATTAAGTCATTAAATATTTTACGTTGAGGGTTTTGGCCTTTGTCTACATTCATAATAGTAACATATCGACGCTTGAAAGGCGAAATTGACTAAGCGACATAATGCTACTATGCCGCTTAGTCAATCTCGCCTTTCAAGCGTCGATATTTTCTTTATAATATAATGACACCTGAATGCCCCATAGGGGGTAGAGGTACACGTGCTTATACATATGTTTGTCTAAGATGAAGCACAAACCACTGAACTACACGGTATTCCTATAATTTCTCAGTTCAGTGTTCAGGAGGTTCTCAATTCAGTGTTTTTTTTAACCGACTTCAAAAAACGGAGTAGGTTATCAATTCGACTGTATTTTTTTTTATGTTTGTTACCTCATAACTTTTGACTGGGTGAACCGATTTTGATGATTGTTTTTTTTATTTGACAGCTGGTGCTTCTTAAATGGTTCCATTTAAATTTGGTTCCATTCGGACAATGGAGTCCATGTGAAAACCGTATAAGTCTTAGTATTTGCGTGACAAATGAACGAATAACGCGATTATATTAGTGCGGAGTATCTACCATAACTAAAAATTAAAAAATAAAACCTTTTTAAAAAAAAAAAAAAACAACCGACTTCCTTAAAAAAAAAACACTACAAAGTCAAAAATAACTTTAATTTCGGAAGTTGGTGGCAAAAAACCTTAAATACAGATTCTAAGACACCGACTTTCGAAATTAAAGTTATTTTTGACTTTGTAGAGTTTTTTTTTAAGGAAGTCGGTTGTTTTATTTTGTAAAAAGTTTTTTTTTTAATATATTTTACGCGATATTTCTGGCAACTGGATGAATTTCGACAATTCTTACTGTCACAATTTTTTACATATGCATACTGGTATTCCAAACCACATATTACCACAACCAAAAACTTAAATATTAACAATATATAAGTACTAAATTTTAACCAAAAAAAAAAACAACTAAAACATGAAAAATAACTATAATTTCGGAATTCGGTGGCAAGAAACGAAAAATAAAAACTCGAAAGACATAGACACCGAAAATTGTTAAAAAGTATATAGGCTATGAATATTCATTTTTCTAATCTGTCATTCAACTATGTAAAAAAAGAATACCTCATTTCATGCTTTCATCTAGTAGATGTCTAAGCCTTATCTGAAGCTATCAATATTGTATGTACACATCGGGACGTACAGTCAGTGCCCTGCATTACCTGACCTCCTACACAGAAGAAATGAAGAAGAGGGGTCAGGTAATGCAGCGCACTGACTGTACAAACCTACATATACCAACTACAATTGCCAAACATTAGCACGTAGTCCGACTAAGTTTTGTCATTTTTACCCACGTGCTTGGTGTTAGTGTCTGGGGATTGTCTGGCATATAACTACGTTAGTTCGTCTGGTCATACGCCATAACTTACTTTTATATTCGGCAACGTTGTTTGAAGAACGATACGAAAACTTTTTCAGATCTATTGTTAATCTTTCATAGTTTCAGCTGGGACTGTTTAGGTTTATTTGTCACTATCACTACATAGCATAAAAAAGTCGCTTCCCTCTGTCTGTCCCTATGTATGCTTAGATCTTTAAAACTACGCAACGGATTTTGATGCAGTTCTTTTTAATAGACAGAGTGATTCAAGGGGAAGGTTTATACGTATAATACGCGGGCGTAGCCGCTAGTAAAAGCTAGTAGAAAATAAATGGCTTCATGTTCATTACATCAAAAACGCTGTTGGAGGCAGCATCTACCGAGCGGACTACACTGTAGAAGACCGCATAACTTGGAGACGCGTCCTGTGTGGTCGTGATCCTCAGCGTTGAGGGAATAACGAAGAACGCGAATAGTTAAATGGTTACCAATAGCTACCGTCATGATCTGCCTAGCCTTTTCCCAACTGTGTTACAGTCGGTTTTCAGCCTAATAAGTTGCAACTGAATACTCTTTTTTTTCAATAATAGTTTAAAAAAACTAAAAAACGCGCTTCCATGGAAAACCAAACTAAAAAGTAGAAAATAATGGAAAAAAAGCGTGGGGTGGCGATATAAAAAAAAATTCCTTAAGAAGCGTGTTTTTTAAACCATTATTTATTTTAAATTTTTAGGGTGTTTCGATTTTTGAGACGTATGCCAGCGTAGTTTGTGACGTATGTCAGCGTAGTTTTCGAAGACAGTTTTTTGCTGTCCTGGTAACCTTGGCAAGGATAATGGCACAAATTTATGAAATTATAGTATTGTCATCGGTCCTCGATAAGTCTACAGAGTTTAAATGAAATTTGGTCGTTTAAAGTGGGTCAAAATCGCACAATAAGGAGTCGGTTACAAACAAACATACAAGTGAAGCTAATATAAAGCGTGTAAAAAGAGATTTACATTTGTCAAACTTCCCAATATGTACCTACTTTTCGTTATTATTTCTTTGAACTACGGTCTTACTAAGGGGTATTGTATTACGGACTGACTGGGTTGCGAAGGTCAGTTGTGCAGTCGGTCTATGTTAAATACTGGTAGCTGCATCCGGTTAGACTGGAAGCCAATATCAACATATCTAGCAATTAAAAAAAAACAAAAAAAAGCGTGGGGTGCTTTTTTAAGGTATTTTTTTATTGATATCAGGCACCCCACACTTTTTTTTTACATTTTTTCTACTTTTTAGTCTTCTATGGAAGCGTGTGTTTCAGTTTTTTTAAACTATTATTTATTTTCTATTTGTAGGTCTATTCGAGACGTATGTCAGCGTAGTTTTCGAAGACAGTTTTTCTGCTGTCCTGGTAACCCTGGCAAGAATAATGGCACAAATTTATGAAATTATTGCATTGTCATCGGTCTTTGACAGGTGTGCAAAGTTTGAATGAAATCTGGTCGTTTAAACATACAAACAAACATACAAGTGAAGCTAGTATAAAGCGTGTAAAAAAGCAAATGATGTTGTAGACAGGTTCGGAAAGGAAAAGGGGATACCTTTGCCCAACACTTGGAACAATATAAGTTAAAAAACCTTGACAAAAATGACTCTCGTGTTTATTAGTATCGGGGAATAAGTTTAAGTATAATCTACCAATTTAGTTAACTATCTCTAAAATACGACCGAAAGTTTATCAAGGCGTATGAGGGCCAAGGAACCATTCCTTAACATATATCTTTGTCCTAGTGATAAAATATTTGCGGAGCGCAGTAACTTCTGCTTGGAAAAGTGCCAACATACCAGTAAATACCGTGGTTTCTTTCGCTTTATCCATGTATTTGGCAGGTGTTTAATCCGCTTTAGTACTGTGAATGAAACAGGAGCGGTGGAATCCGTTGTGATTAAATTTTAAAAGCTGTAATGGAATGAAAGGGAAATTACGGATTTAAGTGGTTTTGGTGAATTGTGGACAATATAATTGCTGACTGGGTTTTCTTTTCACCAAGGTGAGCTGATCTCGGACAACTCAAGTTTTGCTAAATGCTGTTTGTCTGTGCTGCTGGAGAGTTTGTTGTGCCACTTATTCTTCCCAGCTAAAGTACTAGGAAGTGTCGTTCCGATCCAGCCCGTCCCTTGCACTTCTCTACCAGCAATGCCCTAAGCCGAAGTCCGTATCTCACAAGGGATGCCCTTAGAGAGTAGTCGCTTTAATTTTAAGTTTTTAAACCCTGCCTGGAGACATCAATTTATTAGGTAGCCACGGGTAAGACCGGTTAAGCAGCTGGCAACCTCATAAAAGCACTAGGAAGTGGTGAAGGGCGGGTATTTTGTTGGACTGGCTTTTGAAATTTTTACTTTCGAAAAGTGCTGATTCTCAGCATTTATTTGAATTAATCCCTGTTTTTTTTGGTCCTGTTCGGTACTAACCGTAATTCCTGAAGGAATGCTGTTCAAATAAGACGGTGCCTCAGTATACGGTTAGTCCTTTAACACAATGCTCTAATCCCGTCCAATCCATCTCAGACAAGGTAGTCGATATTTGGCCTATTCTTCAGTTCCTATTGTCATTCTGGTAAGATTTATCAGAAAATTCTCAATCATAACTACACAAAAACCCAATACAACCAAGGCCAGTACAGGTAATTAAATGATATATGCCCCTTTCGTACCCCATATATCGTTGAGTAGTACGTCTGAATATCAAGCTGTACCCAGTGACAGACATTCGGTTTTATTAAGTTAATTCCCTAATAAATAACGTTCGTGGATGTAACGGTTTTATGAGCGTGTGCCAAAAACCGAGTGTATGGGAATCTACGAGGTCTTTGAGCCTGTAAATTCTGATATTGTTTGTCATTCTAACTGTATTACCTTAATTTTCGTATCAGGGTTAAGCAAAGGTTGTACCTAGTAGTACTTTAACATACTCATATTTTAAAGTTCATTTTATGAAGGTGAAGTTTACCACACCCCTTGTAAAGTTTGTATCTGTATTTTTTAAGCTATAGGTACATTATAAAGAGTAGATATTATATCTATCTGTGGAAAGAAAGGCCCATATTTGTAATGAATTAACTCCTTAAGAAGATTTTAGTTGTTTTAATAACAACTTCAACAAATTCTTAGAGAATTTGTTTACGTACGCAATGAAGCTACATAATGAGTTTTTTTTTTAAGAATAAAATGTAGCGCACAAAAAGATTCGTCACTACATTTTGGAGCAGCGTAAATAACTAAACAAAGTGTATCCCGATAAACCGTTCTAAATCTATCGTAGAACTATAACGCCTCTACCAAGGATGCAACAAACTGCGATGGCTATCTAACTTCCTGATAAGTTTGCCGTTCAGCTAGTCGGCAAATCGATTACATGGATAGGTGTAAAACATGGTAGCCATCTATCGGAACTTTAGTCTGATAGTTTCATGACTAAGTGATATGTTGGACTACGAAGAGATTTAAACTATCGTCATTCAGGTACTGTGGTTGGTGAGAAGTTTGGACAATAATGATTTATTCATGGTGTTTTGTGACTTAGCTAAGTTGAGTGGAACAGATGTCTTATGTTCTCCTACCATTTTAAGACTGGTTTTTTTTTAAATGTTTTATTTGGTGGTTTAATTCACACGGAAATGTGACGTTGAACGGTAACATTATTAGAATCGGGAATAATAGACTATCAGCATTGAAATAGAAGTGAATGATGGCAAGAGGCAGAAATAGGCAAATTGAAACGTATACAACGTGTAACGCAACGCAAGACCTCAGAAACTCAATTCTTTAACTGGATTAAAGAATTGAGTTAAATGCATAATACAATGACCAAAACTTATTTTATAAAAACAGCATTACTTTATGACTTTAAAATTGAATTTTATAACCTTTGAAATAAGATAAAATTTTCTCCTGCTCAATCGGCGGTAAGTATGGCAAACTACATCATTTTTGAAAAAAATACCTATATTAAAAATTGACTGAAATCGATTCAGTAGTCAATTATAAACATACTACTTTCAGGGCTTGTGTCTATTCTGTTACACCTTGTATAAGACGAAATTAATAAAATAGGACATTTCAAACCACAGTTTGTTTCACTGAATACTCAGATCCCGCATTCATAAGATTATCCGTACCAGTACGTTCGTATAAAGTGTAGACATTAATTGAACAATATCCAAATTGCCTCCATAAAATGTCCTACTACGCGAATCTACTAATAAGTTATTCAAACCTACCCTTGAACAGCCCCTATGTCTTAAGACAAACATCTGTATCAGGGACCCAATCAAGGGCTTTAATAAATTTCCCCAGAACACCATTACTTTGATTAAAGTTGACCTTAGGTTGAAGATATCAGTATTTCTATGCTCATATTATATTAAAACCTCTTTAATCTTGCTGTCTCATATTTTACTTAGATTTTAAGTAAGAAACTTGAAACTGCGATGAAAAGCTGATCCTAAAACTTAACGAAGTTGCGAAGAAATGGTATTATTTAATGCTCGAAATATATTTTTGTACACAGTTAAAAGATATAAATGAAATGTATTTTTTAAGTTTAACAAACTGCATATACTGAATTTTACGTAGTGGAGTATTGCAGAATAAAAAGAGAAAAACAAATCTTAGATATATAATAGACAACAAGATCATGGATAAAAACTTTAATTTCGAACCTCGGAATTCTTGATGTCCTTGTTTAGTTTTGCCAATTTCATCACAAATAATATCAACGGTAGCAAGCCTCATAAAAAAGCCCTTAAATAAACGAGCCATAACCATTAATACCTAAGAACTTTTTACGATTACGACTTGTTATATTTAAGGGGCCTTTTCCAATTTGCCGTCTGATGCTTTTGTTGACATTGGGGTTATTTATAACCGACTTCAAAAAACGAGGAGGTTTTCATTACGGTTGCATTTTTTTGGGTTTGATATATCAGCACCCCGTCATTTAATTTATAAGCTGTTTCCAAATGTTACGTATAATTAAAAAAAAAATAAGTTTGATATCTTAGTTGTTAACTCTATTGTGCGAGCTGTAGTCTCCTATAAGTGAAGGAGTACACCTACTTAATACCTGATATTGCCCTTAACTTATGTATCAATGTATTGGGTACATCTTTTGTTGGTGATCCTAAATGAAGAACTAGACTTCTAGAGTGGTTACATATACATTTGGTCAAGTTCTGATAAGTGGTTTTTGAGTAAGCTTTAATCTAATATATAAAATTCTCGTGTCACAGTTTTCGTTGCCATACTCCTCCGAAACGGCTTGACCGATTTTGATGAAATTTTTTGTGCTTATCCGGTATCTATGAGAATCGGCCAACATCTATTTTTCATCCCCCTAAATGTTAGGGGTAGTCCACCCCTAATTTTTATTTTTTTATTTTTTAGACAACATTTTTAATTTCTATTTTTTATGATACAACATACAAAAATACATACAATCCTCAATTTTCACCCTTCTCCGATCAACCCTTATTTTTTAATAGCCATTTTAGTAATTTAATCATTTTTCCTCTCCGGTCTAGGAAATTATTTATATGGCAAAACAACGTTTGCCGGGTCAGCTAGTAATACATATTTTTTCCTCTTGGTGAATGTTAACTATGTTTAAATGGTAAGTTTCTGTCACTATTACCTATTTACTCAGCAAGCGAAGCAATACGAATTTGTGTGAAGAAGGTACCAAAATGAACAACTTGCAAAATAAACTCTACAAAGTGAAAAATAACCTCAATTTCGAAAGTCAGTCGTGTGTCCCCTGCGTTTGAAGATAAGTTTATTACTCAAATTTGGTTCACCGTGTCAAAGCCAATTTGTTAAAGTCTAAACCTGGACTTCCAACTTCAAAATTGGTTTGTATCAAAGCCTTGAACTCCATAGAATTTGGCTTCCCTATTGTGCAGTTCAGTAATCAGTATCTACTAAGTTATTCTTGATAGCGCGCGATCCTAGTCTCCTGAGACATAGCCGAGAGTCTTAATAATTCATCAAGTACATAATCGATACTGTTCCAAGGTACCTCAGTTCAGTTAACACCGTCTAATTAGCAAATGATGAATCCACGATCTTACCTTGAACTGCATTAAGTCTGGTTACAAGACACGTTAATTAGGCACTTATACTTCTTCAGTTAATTACACGTAACTGCGCCAATTAATGCTTTCCGCTTCTCAAGTACCTGTTGAGAAAATTCGTGTTTCGAAAGCACCGAACAAAATACTTTGACAGTTGAATAAATTGGCGACTGTTTGTAGTTTAGTTCCTGGAATCAAAAAGTTGGCGTTCTCTGGAGTAAGTGTCCTTTATTGGTAGAAGTCGCTATTGATGTAATTTCCGGGAACCGACGAACGATTCTCCTCAAATTGTTAAACCCCGAAATAGAACAACGCAATTTTATTCGAAACATCAAGATAAAGACGAAACACTAACGCAACCCAAGACATATGAATGACGTATTTTTATTGTTGCTCGTATTTTCGTTCATGATTACATAAATTCGTTGTGGGATACAAGATGGCCGGGAGATTTACGCAAACAAGCGCCCAGATTCTTTCCAACAGCCGGAACGAGTTTATGACTTAATCTTTCATTTTTTTTATGTGGTAGGAATGTCTAATAGTACTTTCAACTACGGTACAACTATTGGTACTTTTAAAGAAAAAAAAAAAGGAAAGGAAATACATTTCAGAAACAAAGATGATTGTGCAATGTTAGACGAGTACAATCGCGATGCTTTATTTATTTGATTTCACCTCAAAGAGGATTTCTAATTCCTTAGTTAGATATGTCTTGAGTAGGAGATTTTTCACCATAGAGATCTATGTTTATGAATGGGCAGCTTCAACTTTCCGACTAACTTAACTGATCGACTTCTTCATAGTTCAAAAGTGCCTGTAAATGGTTTAATTGAAATAAATTCTTTGCGTTTCTGATTTTATGTATGATCTAGAAGAGTTTTAATATCCTAATTTTGTATTGTTATAAAACAGAGTACCCTTGCTCTAATTTTTTTTTTTGAATACCTTTTATATTTAACATCAAAGTAGAAACTTATGGATGGGTACCCAAATGCATCTAATCGTCATTACTCGATAATCTCAAACTATAAACTGACTTATAGGTATTACAGGGTAAGGAAAATAACACGTAACACATTGTATCATTTGAAGGTACACCACACACCATTTACTCATTTATTTCAAATAGACCTGACACCTTCAAATAGAATTGACTCTAGTTACCCATTCCAAAGAGTAATCGCGGTGGAGAAGAAGGACAAGAAACTCCATCGCTACTCTTTAATAAATGTTTTACAATGTTATAAGTACTTAATATTTAAGAATATTATAGTAACAAAACTTACATGAAGTGGTGGTCACCAATGTACCCTACATTGCTGACCACCTCATAACACGTCCGTCTTCGACGCTGACCCCGAGCGAATAGGCCACCCCGTGTTCTCTCAGAACATCGTTATTTCAAAACTAGTGTTGCCAGTATTATGAATCAAAAGCCCCAATGATCGACTAAGATAATATTACAATCTTATTACAATTTAGTACATTATTTTAAAACCTAACAATATAGCTTTTTCATATAGCTACGGGATTTGAGTTAGGATTATTATAGTCTTTACTAAGAATATTTGGGACTATTGTAGTCCCTAATCAACAATTTGTTTAACGCTAGGCGTGGCTATTTACATATTGAAATAGCGCTACTGTTGTCAATTCCACGCTCGAAAACTCTGACTTTTCAATCTGAAGCTTACTCTTAGTTCCGTTTCACTGGTTTGAAATCCATCGTAAAATGTATTCGGATGTTGATAGTTGAAAACTGCAGTAAAAACAGTCGTAAACGGAACTTTTCGTATTTAAATGATCATATTTTACGACACAACATTATTTTCACTTATCATTTCTGCATCAACGACTGGCCCAATGGTCTGTCTAGTGGTCGCAAGTGCTATTGCTCCTGAGTTCGATTGTCGGGTCAAGCAAACTGTTACTTTGATTTTCTGTACTGAATTTCCCAGTAGCAGCCCGGAATCCAGATTTGTGCGCTGTTGATAGCAATCGGCTTACCACATATTACATGGGACTTAAACATAACTGGCGAAATGTGGGTGTACTAGTGTAGAGATGTGCCAAATCTCTACCTAGCCCTTAGGGGAAACTAAGCATCACGTAACGTTATTTCTGCATCAACTGACATTAGATTTTCCTTTAGAATATTAACTGTCAATATCAATCCACTTACGAAAGATCCTTTGCCGTCGAAAATATCAAGTACTCCATCTTCGTTCAAAGATCAAACGGTAAAGCGTCGATAAAAGAAATGTATAAAAACCTCACAGAAACGCATGCACGGCTGTCTTGTCTGAAAATCGTTCACGTTACCCACGTTACTAATCTCAACTCCGTTTGTTCGCAGGACTGCGAGTGGCACACATCGAGCTGATTGTACCTGTAAGTATACACACGTAAAATGTACACAACACAACACAGGTACACACTACACAGGTAAAATTTACCCATAGAGGACCGGTTGTTTGCAAATCGTGATGTGATTCCCGGTTTTTGGTCGCGTCGACTGGAATGCTTGATGAGCCTCTCGAACTAAATTAAACATGATTGATTACGGGCTTCGGAGGAAAATACGAGTAAATAGTAGTCAGTGTATTGAGTGAAGTATTTACCGATGTTCATGTCGGTACGAAACTTCACTTAAATAAAGCTAAAGATTCTGCTTAATTTAACAGAATACTTAATGATAAACATGTTAACTTAAGCAACTTTAATATTGTATTAGCAATTGCAACGTTAGGTTAATTTTAAGCTCTGGGGAGTATGGGTTATTTTAATAATTAATTATTTACGGGTTTTCGTATATTCGTATTCAGTTAAAACGTAAATTATAAGCCAACGTTCACATGGACGTAATAAATAAATAAACTCTTAATATTTTTGCCAAAACAATTACGCAACTACTTGCGTTCTCTGAATCTAAAAGATTAGACATCCAATTAGTAAATCAGTGCGCAATAATATGTTTACGCACTGGGGGCTTTTCTTTATTATCTTTATTGGGAAAGAAAGGCTTTAATCGCTGAGCGATTATGCCAGCCTCGTAGATTTACAAAATATGTATAAAGTAGGTTTTATCTACGATCTTAACTTAATGAATTTAACAATCACGTAATATAGCTTAATAGCTATTTTGGACAATATCAAATTACACATGCCAACATCTTTTAACCTAATTCCCTCTACTGATTCCAAAGTTCTCTGTTCTGTCCCAACCCGAGCACACTCCACCAAAGCGTGGTAAGTGTCCTCTCTCATATTGCAAATCAGACAGTTTGGCGTGTCGACAACCTTCATAAGATGTCCAAACGCATTCAACGGAATGTGCCCGGATCGCAGACGCATGCTTGTTACCAACAATTGTCTATTCATCCGTACTTCAGAGAACCAAGGAATCCTTGGTGGTTCAGACTGAATTGTTCTGTACCATATAGCCTTCTCCTCAGATCTTTTGTCAAAGTATTCTTTCCACAATCACATCGTATTGCAACTTGTTTTAACTTCTCTTAATAAATCTTAATTCCAATAATAATTTTAACTAGTGATCGCCCATTGGTCTAAATTCGACCGTACTTCATTTGAATAGAAATACATTATTAAATAAAAAATATACATAATAAAAAAATTAAAAAAAAAATGGTTATATTTGACATTCAGTAACACTATAGACAAATTGCTGACGCTGTACTACTGTGGAGAGGGTTCGCTGGCGGGATGGTGATGGCCAGGACCAGGACGTAGGTGTAATGAGTAAAGAATACTTCTTCAGGACTCTCTTTTTTATTTTCTTAATACTTCTTAACTGCTGGATATGGAACAATATGGAATGAATTATCACAGAAAACTCTGTTTTTATAGAATTTTCCCTATTATTTTTAATAGCTTCTGCCCGCGACTTCGTCCGCGTCAAATTTTCGCTCCCCTTCCCGTCGCGTCGAATTACCTGCCAGTTTTCGTCCATTTTTCGTTTGCTGCTCAACTCTTTTTGACCGTAGCGTGATGTTATATAGCCTATAGCCCTCCTCAATAAATGGACTACCCAACACAAAAAGAATTTTTCAATTCCGATCAGCAGTTCCTGAGATTAGCGCGTTCAATCAAACAAACATACAAACAAACAAACTCTTCAGCTTTATAATATTATATAGTATAGATTAATTATGACGGTTCCAAATGTCATAATTATAATCAGCCTGTACAATCTATGACCAGTCTGTACAATCGTGAGGCATACAACCTCTACAGTTTGCACACGACACTAAGTTTTGTATGGGAAACTTACTAATGCCATAGGTACTTGACACTCTCCATAAAACCACAAAAAATATTTCTTATAAATCTAAACAAAATTCCTATCGTCGCTAATACAAATAATATTAAAGACAAATATTCTCGATATGATCATAGATTTTAAAAATGAAATAGGTTATATATCCATAAAATTAATTTATTACCTATGGTTATACTTGACATTCATTATGACTATAGACCAAAATCAGGCTTACCAACTTAGGGGTTTTTCCAAATTTAGGGGGTAAATAAGAGGATTGAGATTTTTTAGAGGCGTTCCATTTTTAGGGGTATTCTTAGGGATTTTTTGCCATCTTACATTTCTCATTGTGTTTTTGATTACAATAAAAGTATTAGCGACTTCTAGTACGGTTCCTCAATACTAAGAATGCAGAGTGAATGATTAACAAATGTCGCGTAATAAATATAGACAAATATTACTACTGTGTGCCGGATTACTGAACATTCGTTGGTTATTTTCATTATAATTTTTTAGCGGTTTTTTTTAGTAATTGTGGCGGCATGTTTAGGGGTTTTTAACGTAAGCTTTAGGGGTAAATATTTCTGGGTGTTGGTAACACTGCACAAAATAATAACGACAGATTTGGACCATAAACAAAAGAATTTCTATGCATGTGTGTATTAGATACACGGTAATGAACAGTAGTGTGTGTAACGTGTTATTTATTGAAAATAATGTATTTTAACGCATAATTTAAAAAAAATATTAGTATTCGTCACTTCTTCTCTGTATAAACTATAAGTGTGCGAAATTTCATACTCCTCCGTCCGCCTAATTTTCGTAAAAAGGGATCCAAAGTTTTCGCTTCACGTATTAATATATAGATTCCAAACTAAAGCCAATACGATTCCAATGTTAATTTTGCATACACGTTATTCGGTACTCTCGATTCCACTTAGTTCTCCAAAATGAACACCCAATTTAAACACATTTTAGCGCTAGTGTCGAACTCAAGAATACGAAACGTTAAAATTCCAATGTTAATCGATCGGAATTGAAATCAAGAGTAAGCACCCTGCTTAGCGCCGACGAACCGTTGAAAATCGAATATTGTGTTTTTTCGACGCGCTGAGACACACATTGTTGAATTCTCAAAGTTCTGTAAAAAACCGAGTCGTAAATCCACTGCGCGTTACAATCCCGCCGTGATAATTATGTTGACGTTCGTGTGTACTTTGAGTAAACTTTCGAGAATATAGGTACAGTCGGCAATATAAGTCGTTGAGCAAAAGAGCTTAGTAAAATAACTCATAATGTAGTCAAAAGAAAGAAAAAATGTGAAAATAAAATAATTATATCACAATATCCACTAAATCCATTAGTTTCACAAGTTACTGAACAGGAATAACCAAACTTTAATGAAAGAGACTGTGACCTCTGAGTTTGTTTCGGCCTTTCTTCTCAGAGTAGTCAGTTAGGAAACGCCGAACTCATCTAGTTTAAAAAAATATCATTGACATGTAAAAGTGTTTGTACAAACCTACTTACAGAAATAAAATCATTTATCATTTAATGTTTGGTTAATTCAACTTAATTGTAATCTGTTGTGTAATGTATTGCTGATGGTACCATAAGTTAAAATGAATATTCCGTTATCACTTACCGGTATTAGCGAATGCCTTGCGATACACATTACACACACATATTGGCCCCAAGTCAACTCCCCAACATATAGATTACCAATTTAGCTTCGGTAAAATTGGCCAAATGTTGGCTCAAGCTGAATTGCAAAGTTAACATGACCTTTCAGAATATTTTCATTTCAAACAGCGAACGAGAGTTTTGCATTACAAAACGTTACTCTTGGTTGTTTTTGAAACTTCTATTTTATTCAAACACTAAATATATTCAAAACGATTCTTTTAGGAGAGGACAAGGAATATTTGAGTCAATTGATCCCATCTTTGGATGTCAAATACATTTTATGTATCGGGTCGGTGAACATTTGCCGGGTACAAAAAGCTTTTAGTAAATAAGTATGTGCGTGTGGGCTGAAATGGGTGAAAAAAGCGGTTAAGAGCGTTTCAGACTCGCACACGAAAGGGTTCAGTAGCACCGCTGCACCACACAAAATTTAACACAACATAATTTAAAAATATACTATATTAACGAGCAAAAATGGCCAACAATCACGTCTCTGTTATTTTCCACTCTCATTTGAACTAAATTTTATTTTTATTAAATTTATGTTTCTTGTTGTAGCGGCCGACGAATTTCACCAACTTTTATACGTAGAATAAGTGTTATATGCTGAAAATACATTTTGAGTTTTGGAGAGTTATTAAATCCTAGAACTGTCGTACTTTGGTATAATCAGTCTTTAGTAGTATTTTCAAGTGTCTACTTATTACGGCTATAAATTAATATATTTTATAGCCCTGTGAGCAACGGACGGACTGTGGAGCCTTAGTAATAAGATCCTGTTGGCATCCTTTGGGTACGGAACCCTAAAAATGCTCCCATACTTCCATTATTTGATGTCTATAAGGTTTGAAAGCCTAAATCGTTCGATCTGATCTTCAGTTTTGACCTCTTTTGTTAAGGGATCATTTTGTGACGTAGGTCGCACTGAAAATATCTATTTTATACCCACGTACAATTCACTCACAAGTACAATAGGCTGCTTTCTGTGATATTTACATGAAAATTAACACAATTACATAAAATAAAGCACCTCTCAGGTTCGAACTTACGACCTAACAACTCGTAGGTCGCGGTTGTTTCCCCTGGAGCACCACTGTTCTTATTTGCCGTAATAACCATTCAATATTGATCTAAAACTAAATTGCTACAAATATTTTTAAGTGCTTATATTTAAAAGAACGGTGAGCGTTCCTAAAGTGCTTGTAGATCTATATAAATAAATTATGTGTTTTCCTTTCATTTTCGTTGAATTACTTATTTCAAGATTTTTCTTTTCATTCCATAATGTCTCCACGATTTTCTTTTATTAACACAATTTTGTTTATCTTTACATTATTCATTTGGATACATTCGTAAAAGTTTCTGCTGATCGAGGAGTAACAGTAAGACGGCTATTTGTCAGTACTTAAGTCATAAAACTTGAGAAATCCTTATTTGAGTTTTACATCTTTGTTATTTGTTGCAACCGCAGATAAGAAATGAGCTGACAGCTTGACATAAACATTATTATCATCTTCAAGACTTTCTGTGAGTATATTATTATTATTCGTAGTTATTGCATCAGTTATAATTTAATTTTCTTTATCGTTATGATTAGCCTTCTCAAACTGCATTATAACATTTAAACTACATAAATATAAATTCCATGTCGTTCGAAACAATCGTCTAATATAATTTTAATGTGAAAATCTCAATAAAAATCCTAACGACGAAAGTTAACAGTTTTGTTGTATCATCTATTTTAATGCCTTCATGCATGGCACTAAAGTGCACTATTATGGGATTGTTTCACATCTCTCTGGGGATACTTCCATGGTGCTTTCTCTAAAAGGATTTGTTGTGCCTGTGGCAGTATCTCTTTCTTTTAAATAAAATAGGTCTAGGGCTTTTGTTTGTCACCATATTGGGATGTGTGTTGCCAAATGAACTTATGGTTTTATTCAGTGGTTTCATTAATTACGTGCCGTAAAACGGGGTCAATAAAAACGCAGGGGTGAATAGACACAAAACCAAAAATGTTTTTCTACAGAAAATTGCCAAACATTTTGGAAGAAAAAAGTTCTGAAATGTATATTTTTTTTTAAACTGTAGTATTATTTTTTTTGAAATAGCAATACTGAATCGACGTAAGGTATCGCCAACATAATAAAAAAAGATCTTGAAGTTGGCTCCTTGAATGTAGGTTAAACGAAGTCCTGTAAACTTTACTGTTTTCACTGTGAAAGAAAGTGTTTTGTGCACATCACAACTTTACATATATTCGTTGGTTTCTTGTGACCTAGATTTATAAAAAGGTAAGTGCAATTGTGATGTAAATTTGGAAATATTTGTAAAATTGTAAACCAAGTCATTTTTATTTTTGATTGAGGTTAATAGACACGGGGAAGGGGCGAATAGATACATAGTATGGGGTGAATAGATACGTAGTATGGGTTCAATAGACATGTGAAAGGGTTCAATAGAAACGAGTAAGGGGTGATTAGAAAGATGTGTGTTAGGGCTGCAACCTATTGTTTTTTTTTATAAAATTTAGAATTCTTTGGAGTTTAATGATTTGAAGACGCTATTGATGATCTACAAGTACTGTTTAAAGATTTAGGTCTAGGTCCTTGTCATATGTACATATACCTAGGTCAATGTCCAAGATAGTAGGTTTTATTAAATTTTAAACTTCAAAATCAGGATTATATTCCAATTTTACGTACAGTGTTACTAATTATGTGGGTATAATATAAAATATTTTCATCGCCTACATTTTTTTTTTTTTGTTATAGGTACAATTCATTATGCCGCGTACATATAAACCTGATCCTAGGGGGAAAACGTATAGAAAGTACGATGAAAATATTATAAATGAAGCTGTTGCTGCATATGCGAATGGCAATTTCTCTTTAAAGGAAATAGCTGAGAAATATGATATCGATAAATCTGTACTTTATAGACGCAGTGTAAAATCTATGAAAAAACAAGGAGGGCAAACTATTTTAACACACGAAACTGAAGAGTGCATGATAAAGTATATTAATATATGTGCGGAATGGGGATGCCCTTTAGATGCATTGGATTTGAGGTATATTGTTAAGGCTTATCTTGACCAAGTGGGCCGGACAGTGCTAAAATTTAAAAATAATTTACCAGGACCCGACTTCGTCGCGGGTTTCCTAAAACGTCATAAAAACCAAATTTCCCAAAGATATAGCCAAAATATTAAGAAAAAAAGGGCAGAAGTTTCACCAAATACGATCAAAGAGTATTTCAAGGAGTTAGAAGAGTCATTGGCAGGCATAAATCCGAGCAATATAATAAACTACGATGAAACGAATTTGACCGACGACCCAGGACGCAAAAAAATCATAACTAAACGAGGATCGAAGTATCCAGAGCGAGTAATGAATAGCTCAAAGTCTTCAGTTTCACTGATGATAGCCGCTACAGCCGACGGCGTTTTATTACCACCGTATGTGGTGTACAAGGCTCAGAATTTGTATGACACATGGACTCAAAACGGACCACCAGGAGCAAGATATAATCGCACGCAATCCGGTTGGTTTGACGCAACTATATTTGAAGATTGGATTAAGACGATTATTATACCTCATTTCAAAGACAAGGTTGGAGAAAAAGTCCTAATAGGTGATAACCTATCATCGCATTTGTCTATGGAGACAATAAAACTGTGCCACGAGCAAAATATATCGTTCGTTTTTTTACCGGCGAATAGCACACATCTTACGCAGCCTCTTGATGTGGCGTTCTTTAGACCAGTGAAAATAGCATGGCGAAACGTAGTATTAAAATGGAAAAAAACCGACGGAAAAACCCAAGCGACGATTCCAAAGGGATGTTTCCCTAAACTTTTATGTAAATTAATGAAAGAGCTTAGTGACAACAGTAAGACTAATATAATTGCAGGATTCAAGAAAACAGGAATATATCCGATTAATGAAGAAGAAGTTTTAAGCAGACTACCTGAAGTGAAAAACAATGAAAATAAATCTATAATAGAAAAATCTGTTCTGGATCTGCTAAAGGAGATGAGATATGAAACCATGAACATAACCGAACCAAAAAGGAAAAAGAAATTGGAAATAATACCTGGACGAAGCGTTGGTACTGAGAGTGAAGACTACATAGAAACAGAAGAAGAGGAAAGCCAACAGAAAACAAAAAAGAGAAAACTACTGACATCCAAAATAACACAAAACAACAAAGAAAATACTACAAATATTACTTACGATGGCAAAGAAAAGAATAAATATAAGGGAAAAGGTATAGGGAAAAAAACTAAAACACAAGATCAAAATATTGCTGAAAAGGAAAATATAGAGAAAAACGGACAAGACACTGAAAAAATACTACATAAATCAATTAATGACTTTGATTTTATAGCAAACAATTCCATAGAAAGAATGCCTATTGTATTTGAAGACATGTTAGTATGTGGAAATGAAATTGTTATAAATAACATACAAACAAACGAGATACAGAATGATACTGGAATAGAAATGATTACTATAAACTAGTGATCGCCCATTGGTCGAAATTCGACCGTACTTCATTTGAATATAAATACATTATTAAATGAAAAAATATTGATAATAATAAATATAAAAAATAATATGGTTATATTTGACATTCAGTAACACTATTAGACAAATTGTTGCTGTACTACTGTGGAGAGGGTTCGCTGGCGGGATGGTGATGGCCAGGACCAGGACGTAGTTGTAATGAGTAAAGAATACTTCTTCAGGACTCTCTTCTTTATTTTCTTAATACTTCTTAACTGCTGGATATGGAACAATATGGAATGAATTATCACAAAAATTGGTTCTGTTTTCATAGAATTTTCCCTATTATTTTTAGTTAATTATGACGGTCCAAATGTCATAATTATAACCAGCCTGTACAATCTATGACCAGCCTGTACAATCGTGAGGCATACAACCTCTACAGTTTGCACACGACACTAAGTTTTGTACGGGAAACTTACTAATGCCATACTTGACACTCCCCATAAAACCACAAAAAATATTTCTTATAAATCTAAACTAAATTCCTATCGTCGCTAATACAAATAATATTAAAGACAAATATTCTGGATATGATCATAGATTTTAAAAATGAAATAGGTTATAATTTATTACCTATGGTTATACTTGACATTCAGTAAGACTATAGACACAAAATCAGGCTTACCAACTTAGGGGTTTTCCCAAATTTAGGGGGTAAATAAGAGAATTGAGATTTTTTAGGGGCGTTCCATTTTTAGGGATTTTTGCCATCTTACATTTCTCATTGTGTTTTTGATTACAATAAAAGTATTAGCGACTTCTAGTACGGTTCCTCGATACTAAGAATGCAGAGTGAATGATAAACAAATGTCGCGTAATAAATATAGACAAATATTATTACTGTGTGCCGGTCTATGATTACTGAACATTCGTTGGTTATTTTCATTATAATTTTTTAGGGGATTTTTTTAATAATTGTGGCAATTTTAGGGGTTTTTAACTTAAGCTTTAGGGATAAATATTTCTGGGTGTTGGTAACACTGCACAAAATAATAAAGACAGATTTGGACCATAAACAAAAGAATATCTATGCATGTGTGTATTAGATACACGGTAATGAACAGTAGTGTGTGTAACGTGTTATATATTTAAAGTAATGTATTTTAATGCATAGTTAAAAAAAAATATTAGCATTCGTCACTTCTTCTCTGTATAAACTATAAGTTTGCGAAATTTCATACTCCTCCGTCCGCCCAATTTTCGTAAAAAGGGATCCAAAGTTTTCGCTTCACGTATTAATATATAGATGACGAATAACTAAACGAGATGCAGTATGATACCGAAGAAGAAATGATTGCTATAAATGACATACAACTAATCGGGACGCAGAATGATACCGGAGTAGAAATGATTGCTATAAATGACATACAACTAAACGAGATGCAGTATGATACCGCAGAAGAAATGATTGCTATAAATGACATACAACTAAACGAGATGCAGAATAATACCGGAGCAGACATGATTGCTATAAATGACATACAACTAAACGAGATGCAGAATGATACCGGAGTAGACATGATTGCTATAAATGACATACAACTAAACGAGATGCAGAATGATACCGGAGTAGAAATGACTTTTAAACAAAATAATGCAACCGAAAAAAATAAAAGAAAACTGAAAATCATATCTAATGAAAAGGTATCGGATATTACTAAGATGAAAAAGGTTTCCTTGAGTAAGTGCAAAAAAATAAGTAAAAATTCGCGTCTTAAAATTTTAAAAGATATAACTGATAACATAGGTCGTCCTGGTCCAAGCGGTTTACAAACTCGGCGAACATCCTATTACAAAAACGATAATGATATTCTGAAAGATTTAATGGACAGCGATGATGAATAATATGTGGCTAAGCGTCTACCTATATCTGTGCTATTGTTAAAAAGTGTAACTGATTGAGTTATTACCTAGTCTTAAATGTTGATTATCAAAAATTAATTATTTTAAATGTTAACTACGTACCTACCTAATAATGAGACTATTTCTTAGAATTATAACTTGTTTTTTGTGCAATTAATAAACGATGCAACTGATTGATCTCGAAGATAAGAATAAATAATAATTATAAATAGTAATAATTGATCTCGTATCTGATAAGAATAAATGATTAAAAAACTCTCATTTTTTACTTAAATGTTTCATTTGTTTAGGTACTTTGCTACTTAAATACCTACCCTACGGTACTTACGTTACCAACTTAGATAGGTGTCTTTGGAAAGCCTTTGGAAACTTAAGCTTTGGAAATTGCCAACCCTAGCATTTTTTTCTATTCACCCCATATCTCGTGTCTATTGAACCCATGTGCGGGTGCAATAGAAACGACACATATTTTTGCATTTTGTGCTGTAATTAAGGAATAAATATCAATTTAGATGAATGAAAACTGTTAATAAAGCTAAGAGACATGATGTAAGCACATTATAATGTCCTCTTGACTATTGAAAACATATAAAAATGAATTCAAAGTTCAAAACTGTGTCTATTCACCCCGTTTTACGGCTCAAAGTTTTAGAGTCTATTTTAATTATGATGTTTTGATGTCTGTCTGTTTTAGATGTTTTGTATTGATCAGCTTACTTTGTTCACGTTCTTTTACATTAATTCTTTTATTACTTAATGTTTGTTACATAAACTTACACTTTAAAGCATCAGAAGCATTCCTGTAACATAAATCAGAAGGAGGTAAGTACCTACTAGTTTCTGTTTTATTGGAATTTTGAAGGTAGGTATTTATTTTTGTAATGCATGTGTGATGTGAACAGAAAATCGTTATCATAAACGATCTAAGGCTTTCAGATAACATTTGTACCCATAACCATTTATTTCCCCAATGAAGGCGTATCCGACGCTGTAACATTTCTTTCTGAATTTCATCGTCGCTCAGTTCAAGTCTGTTTGACTATTCAGTACTGCTTAATTTCGTATTGTACGTAAAAATAAGCAAATGTATTCAGCTTTCTCCTCTCATTTCCATAGTCTATACAGATGTGATCTCCTAATTTATTGCTTCCAATAAAATTGTGCGGTCTAGTTAATCGTCATAAATTATAGTCACAACATATTTTTGGTCGTTTTTCTATAACTCTAAAAGTACTATCTTCGAAATTAGTTATCTAATATCGAAGCTAGTAGTTTTTCATTACACGCTTTATAAATATAGGATATTAGTCCTAAATTGATTGCAGATTGTTAAGAAGTGGAGATCAAAGAGGGGCTCGGCTAAATAATAACAGCCGCACGGGTAATTCTTCAAGGTTTAGCAACGCTTGTCAAGTTCAGTCACGAATAGTTACTGAAATCCTTCGTGCTTCGGACAGCACGTTCAGCAGCTGATTCCGGCTGTCATTTGCAGATCTTTGACAATCGTTTCTGGTAGTCCGAAGCGCGAATGTCTGACAACCAGTCTTGCTAATATTTACATATGGTATTACCCAGTAGCTAGTTGTTGGAGGTAAGATAGACCGTCGTTCCATGCAAAATAATGGTATTTAGCTGAATATGGTATTGGAGGTCAACCCCAATATAATTGGCAACGACAGATGTCGACAGATTTCGTCAGATGTTGAGATATACATAAAGTTATTAAAAGTTATTTTTACAGCAAATAGAACTTAGTTTGGCATGTATTCATGACATTGAAAAGACAGTAAAATTCTACAATGTTGGTAAAAAATCTTCGAAATCGATGTTATGTATGACTTTCAGAAGTAACAAATTCGAAACATTTTCGCAAACACAGATCGTACTTGTTACACAAGCTATCACAAGGTTATTTTGTCAACTTTGTACCCGTCGTAAAAAACGAACTTCAGCGATAAACGTGCCATTAAAATCGCTTCAGTAGTTTTCTAGATTTACACTCTAAGGGGATTTTGTTACCGTATTTTTTTTGTGGGCTAGCAACTTGCCAAGCCGGCTAATACCAAGATACTTAACTTAGAGATTATAAATAGTATTATGCCTATTTTTGTAAAGTGGTTTCCAGCGTTATTGCTGAGCAATGTTATTGAGTTTTTCCATCAGGAATTTCCCAGCAGACCGGAGTCGGGCAATAGGCTCGCTCCTATTACATGAGACTTAACACTACTGGCGAAATGTGGATGTAATATAGGTACACATGTGCCCTAACCTTTTGGAGATTACAGGCGTGATGTTATATATAAATAGTATCTAACAGTAAAGGCTAATGTAACAGATAGGCACGTACATAATCAGCTTATAATATTGCCACTGCTGGAACTCAGGCCTCCTCTCTTCGAGATAGAGTGGGCTGTAATCTACCACGCGGACTCAGTACGGGTTAGTAAAAATCTTCGAATTTTTGGTTGTAGGACATACTGGTCTCCTCACGATGTTTTCCAGCACAGTTTTGAGAGCAGTGTTAATAAATAATTTATACAAAGTAATGCGCCAGTCTGTACTCCACCACTCGGACATCGCGGTCGTTACCACTGGGCCACTACTGCTCGCTGCTGATCGACATGTTATCAAAAGATTTAGTTTTTTGACTTATTTCATCCTTTCAATGACGTGGCAGGTATTTAAGTTTATCTACCACTACTTACAGAAGTTCTGAAGGCCGACTAAAAGTGCCTGATGCCACTTCGTTCAAACAGGCGATGACTATAAAGCCATACTGCGTACTACTCTTACCAAAAGAATGACGCAGAGTCAACACAAAACCAATATTTGCTGCTGACAAATCACAATCGTGTTGAGTGGTCAAAGGAGTTGAGAAGGGGAGATATACTGGAGTCAACAAACAGATGTTTCTAAAGGGATATACATAATTTATTGTGGACACCGACGGTAGACGCGTATTATCTAAACAAAGCGACTAAAGGCTCGCACATACAGATGCGACGCCACAGCGCGACGTGACTCTCGTAGGACAATTTCTGTGAAAACTTCATCGAAATTATTCTACAAATGTCGCGTCGCGCCTGCCTTAAAGATATATAGAGTAGATTAGTATAATCTTCGTGTAATATAAAAGCACAGACGTTTTACCAAAATACATAAACTATCACATTTTAAATCGTATTCAGCACATTTAATATTTTTTCTTTAAATTTTGTGCTTAGCTGCCAGAATCAAACTTATCAAGAGAATTATTAACAAGATAGTTAGGACTTTCATTGTTACATGATGATACTTGTTACCCATTTTTGCAGACTGTAGGTAAACACTTGTAGACAATTATTGACTCTTTAAGAACTGCATGCAGACTGGCCCCATCAACTCGTGAATACCTTTTATTAAACGCTCGTTTGCTGAGCGGCCCGCTGTCAGGTGGTGGACGTGACGTTATGAAGCATTTTCCAATTAAATAAAACGCATCGATGACAAGATATAGATAGGTGTAGGTACTTAATTAGAATGGTCGGCATTTTAGTGCCAGATCATCTACATTCACAATAGAGTTGGACAAAATAGAGCATGTATCACAAAAAGAGTTATTTCGAGATTAACAATCAGCCCTCCCATACATTTGGGTCGAGAAGTTAGGTAGTTTTGTAGAGGACAAATAATACATTTATTTTGTCGTGATCATGATGTTGGTCCTGTAGCCGCTACATGCTAAACATTAAGCTGACGTCACGCAAAATCATGCATCGTGCAAGCAGAGCTTACCGTGCAACTAGCATTACACAATGTGCCGACATCAATCGTTGGGCAGTTGCCCACCAAACATAACACCCGTCTCGTTGGAAATTTCTCTCTTTTTAATGGAGGTTGTGTGAACTTTACACCCTGTTCCTTAGACCTCTATAGTCTTGAGGAGAAAGTTGTTCAGTTTTATGGTCTGTACCACCTTTAAAGACTACAGCTTTCTGATAGATGATGATCAGTCAGCTATCCACAATATCTAATTCAACCGTTTACAATGTCCATGTAAATCAAAGCGAAGTGAATCCAGGAAAATCGACGAACTAGTGTCATATATTGTATGACGTGACGTCATGTTAGTATCGTACAGCTGTGACGTTTACAGTGCAGTGTAACGTCAATACAGACCGTTGACATTGACGTTGTCGCAGGGAACACTCGCGACAGAATGATTTCTGGCCGACATATGGAATTGTGACGGATCGCACACTGTTTCGATGTGATTTAGATTAGCACGTATTATTGTATTTACGTAATTACTTCGTTTATGATAATGGTGCTACAGTAATGAGTACTGTGTGTGTCATCATACACACACACAGTACTCATTACTATAACAAAACCTCTCAAAACGGTGAAGGAAAACATCGTGAGGAAACCGGCATATCCTAGAACAAACATTCGAAAACCTGTGACATCTACCAACCCACACTGGGCTGGCGCGGTAGATGTTGTAGCCTGGTCCTTCTCGAAAGAGGGGGGGCCTGATTGTAGCTGTGTCCCATGGTATGAATTGGTAATTCCAATTCCCACTACAGAGGAAACTTGTGTGATAGTTATGTTATTCAAACGTATCATATTCCAAACAATGTTACTACATTACTCTAAACATTGAAAGGTTACACACACTCACTAAGTAGGGGGCAAAGTTACTAAGTTAGTAGTTAATGAGGTTACACCAAATTCACTTTGTAATTTTAGGGCTTTGCTCCGATAGTTCTGGTAAGTAAATTCTATTATTAGAATAGACCTTCCACTGCTGGAAATAGATTTGTTTTTCCTTCTTTTGCTGTTGATAAGATCTTATGAAAATAATTCTAGTGTTCTTTACTCCCTTGGAGAGGTAGAGAATGGTGAGAGTTGATGAGGTTTGATGATGCTGATGATAATGAGAATGAAAGGGATCAGTCAAAATCACAACTGAGAATGTCTTACTCTCATTGTGGTGAAAAGAGGCTGGCAGCATTATAAGCTCTACAGCATTAAATGAATGTAAATGATTCACTTCCTAATTTTGATTTAATAACCACGCTACAAAATACCTATGAAATTGTATAACTTTTCTGAAGCATAACTTTCTTCTGACTCAACAGAATTAAATAGATCCAATTATTTTCCAGTTTATACTGCATTCTCTCGGGCTGTAATTAATGCACGCTAAACTTTAATTTATCTTATATATAAAGGTGCGCTTACACGGGTACATTTTTTCTTTGGAGTTCCTGGTGTGTTGCAAGTATACCGTCACGATAATATCGAGCAAATTACGGCAATTTCGAAATTGTAGCTAAAGATAATGTTTTTTTTTAATAATGTATTTTAAGACTAGTACAAATATGAGAGAAAAAGCTACGCAAACCCATTAGAAACCTATTCAGCATATAATTTGGTCAATATCATGACGAAATCAAATAATTTATTTCATAATTTCAGTCGAATGATGTCCAATGCTGGACATAGACATCCCCCAATTTGGGGGGGTTTGCCATAATCACCGGCGGGTTGGTGATCGCATTATGGTGATAAAATGCTTAGAGAACACGAGTATAATTTATTTCAAGTCGGCCAAAAAAGGCATTTTTGATGGTAAAATTTATAAGAAAATTGAATTAATTGCCTATCAAAAGGTAGTTTCGTATTTAAAGGAATTGTCGAAGAAACAGTTTGAACAATTTTCGTCAATCGAAAAGCAGGCTTTACTAATGTCATTAAAACTTCCGGCAATTGCCGGAAATGCTGAAAAAGTGGTCCGTGTAAGCACGGCTTAAGGATGAAAGTTAATTAGCATCACATCAGGCGGTTGCATCATGAACATTAGCCTTTAAAGTTTACGATGTGCTGTCTCTCAGCATGTACCAGTTTATTATCATTACAAAGTACAGTCTTAGTACTTAAAACAATTGTTTCTGCCCGGCTCTGCTTAAGAACCTCATCATATTATGTGTCACAAGAATCATTGTGTGCACTTGTTTTCTTTGCGTTTTTGTGTCATTTGTATTAATTACGTATGCACCCTAATTGCGTTGCACTTTAAATGAAAATCTGAATCATTTTGAAGGATGTTACTAATACATTGCTTCATATGTTTGAAAAAAATGCCTGTTTAACAACGTAAATAAAGCTATGAATGTTGTTCAACTATCAAAAAGAAATTCTTGGCTACCGTGTGTTACGCAACTACATCGTGGGATTTCATTTTCTGATTCTATTACCTAAAATGGCTTCTGTAAATTCAAAATTAAAGTTTGTCGATGAAACTGTGGTTTCCGTCAAGGATTATTTGACTTTCATCACCATTAACGCCCTTCAAAGCTGTTGTTGTGGAAAATGGACGCAAAATTAATCTGTTTTATTAAAAGCTGTTCATGATGCACATTTAGAAATTAATTCGGCAAAACAATTGCTTAATTTGTGCTGCTGCCTGGAAGCATCACAAATTAAACAATTGTTTTGCTGATTGCTGACAAAGACCCAGTGATTTAAAATCTTAAGAAATTATCTGCAGTGCTTATTTATTAGTTAAATTATTCGTATAATTTAATGTGTACCTATTTAATTCAAAGTGGGAATGATTATGATGAATAACGAGGCACTTATAAACATTTAACTGTTATCAACAGAAGCAGAATACTGTTCCCTTTGTTGCCGTGGCTATAAAATTAAATAATTTATCACCTCGCTGAATCTCGCTCGAAACCTTGGAAACTCTTTCTAAAGATAGAAGACATTTTAATACCTAGTCCATTTTTAAATAACGGTTTTACGTAAATTACGCGGCAAGTTTTTAGTGTCGTAGTAACATTGTCCAATCTTTTAGTGCCTTGCCTTCCACTCAATAGTATGATAAAATAATATCGAAATCAAAACAGTACATTCAGTAGGTATTTTTGAACGATTTTTCTGTTTTTCTGGATACATTTCCGGGATTGGCGTAAGAATGACTGAACGGTTGTGGATGAAATTTGGCACCCATATAGTTTTCAATCTAGAGTTACCGTGGCCCTGGCATATAGGCAACTGAAGGAATACGGGTAGGTTTTAGTCAGTAAAAGTCTGACACGCCCTTTCACTCCACCCAGAGCGGCAGATTTCATTTGATGATTTCACACTCACAAAAAAAAAACAATCTAGATTAAAACATTATATTTCAGTCATACCTTCCCGTGAGATATTTTCCGTTCTCCACGCGGGTGAAGCCACGGGCTAAAGCTACTTTCCAATAAAAAACTATGAGTTCGATCTCAATGGTTCATTACACACTAGAGTTCCTTGCCCGCTCCTATTCAAATAGAGTTATTCTTAGGGTTAATAAAAACGTTCATAACTCCCATTTATGGTTGCGTATGCGGTGATTAAGTAACCAATATAGTCGCTATAAATTTATTTGTATAGGTAAGTTACTGCTTCGGTACTCGGTGGCCTGGTATTTTGAATGTAGTTAGAGTTTCTTGTGAAAGTTCCGGTATTTTTATTAATCCGTACAAAATAGAAAAAAACAACTGTCAAGTGGAAGATATTTTTTGAAATTAAACTTCTTTTTGCGGGTCGATGGCAAATATAACACGAAAAAAAATTGTAAGATATACTAAATTATATCCTACTAATATTATAAATGTGAAAGTTTGTGAGTATGGATGTATGTTTGTTACTCCTTCACGATAAAACTACTGATCGGATTCTAATGAAATTTGGCACACAGATAGTTTATAACCTACATTTTATCCCGGTAGTACGTTCCCACGGCATAATTTCCGACCTCCACGCGGGCGAAACCGCTGGTAAAAGCTAGTAGAGATATGGTTTTCTAAATTAGTTTGGCCCAAAATTCAGCAACGCGAATGTCGTTCGCTGACGCAGCCATAAGGTTCACACTTCATTCCTCAGTTGCACTTGAATTACTTCACTTGAACGAAATTCAACTGGAGAAACCTACGAAAATATCATCGAATTTTTGTCAGCTTAAAACGCTCAATTAAGCCGTCTTGGGAAAATCGCACCGCAGGACTCCTTTATGAACCGAATACATAAATTAAGAAAGAATAATTATGCATAAGTAAGCAGGCATGCAGCATGCAAGCAGGCATACAGCGTGCAAGCAGGCATGCAGCGTGCGAACAAGCATGCAGCGTGCGAACAAGCATGCAACATGCAATCAGGCATGCAACATGCAGCAAGTATTGTTTCTGTCACGGCTCCGGCGCTGCGGGGTTTGGGCGGCCCCTCTCTACTCCACCCCTCCGCGCCTACGCGGGTTTAAATTACACTCTAGGGGTAAGGCAGACAAGCTGTAAATCCGACTCCACGTAGTCTTGTCTGCCCTACCCCTAGAGTGTAATTTAAAATCGCGTAGGCGCGGAGATCCGTCTGCGACGATAAGCTCGCGTGGGACCGCCTAAGCCCCGCAGTGCCGGAGCCGTGACAGAAACCATGACTGCTGCATGATGCATGCTCGCTTGCAAACTGCATGCTTGCTTGCATGCTCGATTGCATGCTGCTTGCCTGCTTGCATGCATGCTCGCTTGCATGCTGCATGCTTGCTTGCATGCTCGATTGCATGTTGCTTGCTTGCATGCGTGGTGTATGGTTGTTTGCATGTTTCTTAGAGGGAAATAAAATCACATGTTCACAATCACCTGTTTAATTGAGTGATATATTTATTGAGTGATAATACATGCAGCGCCAGGCCAGGCCTTGATAAATGCCATAATGCTTTTGCATCTTTACTAGTTATGTATTGTTTCAGTTGGATTTGATAAAATAATGAAATTCTTAATGAACTCCGTAATACACATTTGTTTTAAAAATATAATTAGGATAAATAAACATAAAATAATTTGAATTTAGAACTTATAACTTTTATGGAAAACAGTTTTAAGTCTTTTGTATATTATAGTAATATTTATGACAAACGAAGTTAGGGCATATTGTATTTAGGGATTTCAATTTTATGGCATGTGATATTATGTGACATTTAGTTCGGGCAAGTTATCATTCGGACAAATGATGATTAGGGCAAAAAAAATTATGGCTCTTTAGATTATGGATAAAAAAGTTATGTCACACAATAGAGAACCGATCTAAAAATATGTCAAATAATGCATATAGCAAAAAAGACGTCGGTCAATAGTTTTCGGTGGAATGAAATTCGAACAAAAAACATTCGGAAAAGTAATCGGTTCCCCTAAAATTGATTCCGTCCAGCTGCCAGGACTTACATTTATTCTGAAACGGTTGATAAAAATGATTTAGTGTATCATCATAAGACAAACTAAACTTAAACCTTTGCGTTTCAGTATCTATACATAAACCACACACAGGATTTTACCACGCTGTGATTTTCTCGATACATCGGATTTCTAAAATAATATATGAGCAAAGCAAAATAAATATTGGACTCGCCGAGTTAAAGCGTGCATTTTGCATGATCTAACGTTCTGCAACCTTTTACGTAGCAAAATGTAGGAATTTTATTGAAATATGTAAATCTATACTTAATATTATAAAGCTGAAGAGTTTGTTTCTTTGTTTGTTTGTTTGATTGAACGCGCTAATCTCAGGAACTACTGGTCCGAATTGAAAAATTATTTTTGTGATGGGTAGCCTATTTATCGAGGGAGGCTATAGGCTATAAAACATCACGCTACAACTAAGAGGAGCGGAGCAGTAATGAAAAATGTTGCAAAAACGGGGAAAATTGATTCCTTTTGAGAGTTTCCGTTGCGTGCGCTGCGTAAACGGTTAAAGTAACGCAAAAATCATGTATGACGGAATTGTTCCTTTTAAAAAGTTCTAAAAAAAAGTCCGCGAGAGCATATGTCTATTTTTTAAGGATGACTCACTATAACTCAAAAGGAGCGAGCAGCAACGAAAACTAGCAGGCAAATCGATGCGACGGGAAGGGTCAGGGGAGCAAAAATTTGACGCGGACGAAGTCGCGGGCAGAAGCTAGTATAATTTATAGGTCGAAACTTTATCGAATCAACTGTTTGTCGGCAACTGGTGTCGATTGTCGTTAAATTGACAAGCTCTAATGAAAAAACTTTTCGGTAACAAAGTTTTTAAAAGACGTTTACATTTTGCTTTTCGTTAAAACTTTGTCGTCGATTTGACTTTGAATTTAACATGCTTATTCTGTCAGAAAGTTTATCAGGTGATCGAGGTTTTGGCTGAAAAACGCTGCCAAGTGTTGCTGGTTATTTACGTTTTTAGGGTTCCGTTGCCAAATGGCAAAAAACGGAACCCTTATAGATTCGTCATGTCTGTCTGTCTGTCTGTCTGTCTGTCTGTCTGTCTGTCTGTCTGTCTGTCTGTCTGTCCGTCCGTATGTCACAGCCACTTTTCTCCAAAACTATAAGAGCTATGCTGTTGAAACTTGGTAAGTAGATGTATTCTGTAAACCGCATTAAGATTTTCATACAAAAATAGAAAAAAAACAATAAATCGTGGGGTTCCCCATACATAGAACTGAAACTCAAAAATGGTTTTTTTCATCTAACCCATACGTGTGGGGTATCTATGAATAGGTATTCAAAAATGGTATTGAGGTTTCTAATATCATTTTTTTCTAAACTGAATAGTTTGCGCGAGAGACACTTCCAAAGTGGTAAAATGTGTGTCCCCCCCCCCGTAACTTCTAAAATAAGAGAATGATAAAACTAAAAAAATGTATGATGTACATTACCATGTAAAATACCACCGAAAATTGGTTTGAACGAAATCGAGTAAGTCGTTTTTTTTTAAAACGTCATAAATCGTAAACCGCAATTTACCTTTCATTTAATCAACAGAAATATAAAAATTAAAAAAAAACATTTATTTTCATAAACATGAATCTTCTGCATAAACCGAGAATACCTACAGGTTTGTACGGAACCCTTTGTGCGCGAGTCCGACTCGCACTTGGCCGGTTTTTACATATTTGTTTTACAAGCCTCGTCGTTTGTGTCCGGGAAGTACGAACTAGGAAAGGAGAGATCTCTGTTTCCTGTGCCTAAACATACAATGTTCCTTAATTCATCATTCTTAGGATCGGCACGTAATGCCAGTATGATTAAAACGTTTCCGGGTAAAAGGGAACGTCTTTTCCTTTCTTAAGTATTTGCTAATTTGTACACAATTAGATAACTATTCTTTGGAGTGTTCAAATTCTACTTTTAAGACCCAAAAACGCCACAGATGTTCCAAATCAGATGATATTGTTACGTAGATCAAAATGTCTAAAAACGGCACGCTAACTCTATCTAAGGAGGGGGCAGTGTTACGTAAGTCGAAAAGACTAGAAACGACACGCTAACGCCATGTGTTATCAAGTAGCAAGTACTACACGAACATTTGTACGTAGACGCCACCGTCATCTAATATTGAATAGCGGGATTAAACAGTAAACAGTTAGCCCTGGTAATATCTGGAAGCTCCTACGCTACCTGAAACTGTGGCATAGTGTCGCGATTATTCGCGAATGTTTTGCTTGGCTTATAAATAGCGGATTGTCGGGCTAAGGGCAGTTCGATTACGGATGCGATCGAATACGATTAAAGAGATACAGTAAAAGCGAAACAAGTGATTCCTTTTGACGTTTCTTGTTATTGCGGTATTTGTGTTTATTTAATTAAACAGTTTTTGTTTGTTTCGGTAATATTGGTCTTAATTAATTTATCCCGAACCCCAGCTCTGGTCTTGCTCTGGTCTCTATCACGGCCGATAGAAAGCGATGAATGAGGTCTATGATGGAACGAGCGGTTCCAGAAAATTGGCCATCGACTCAAAAAGAAGAATACAGTAGGTACTTTCGTCCTCGTCGCCGAGGCTTGCCTCGACGCACAGTGGAACGAATGTATGGGAGCGGTTGGACGTAGACATGTCCGAAAAATAAGAGTAAAATTATGACAAACTAATGATGCCATCTTATTCGATTACTTAATGCCTTCATAAATTGTGGTGATGAATTTCTTCATAACTCCCATATTTCGGGAGTAATTTGAGAAAATGTGAAATTTTACTATGAAAATGAGTGTATCGAGCTCTCTCCCTCCTGATTCCGGGCTTGTTTCAAGTAGCGGTCTCTAATATCGTAATGCTATTACTAAGAGCTATATTTAATACTAAGACACATAGTGCGCCAAATGTGCACTTTCTGGGCTAAAAGGAAATGAAAATTTAAAAAAAAAAACGTTTTTTCCCCATTTGTATTTACTTTAAACCGCAGACAGACTTATTAAGAGGTCTATAAATATATTATATATATACAGAAATATATATTAACAAAAATATTCACAAGAACTGATGAGAGTATGACTTTTAAGTAAGTTGATAATAAATTACCTAGTTTCATTAAAAGTACAATAAATAATTAAGATGTAAGCTCTAATTTACTAAGTTACACATTTTAAAACAATAACATCATTTAATTATCTTCGTCATCATCATCATCATCAATTAATTCAAATTCAGAATCGATGTCCGCTAAATCATTTATGTTAACAAATTCGATATCACTTTTCTCAGAATCCGTAAGCTCATAAAATTCCTTAAAAGAAGATTTTTTTACAAACTTATTTCCTTTTGGACGGATACTTGTAACAAGTGGATCAGAAGACAGTAAAAGATTGTGCATAATATCTTCATTGCATGAGATACTGCTATGCTTTCGAGAATGCCCCTCTCTATATTTTCTAAAATCTTTATTTCTAGCCTCAGATGCCTATTCGGATAGAAAACCAATGGGCACAATTGACATGTTCTGAACTATGTCTGGCCCATGCATTAAAATTTTATGAAGTGAAGAAGGCATATAATACCATGGGTATAACTCCACGTAAAGCTTAGCAGTATCAAAGCAGAACTCTCGGAATTTAGTTACGTTGATCTTCTCTCCTGATGAAATACACTGCAAGATCACACAGATTTTTCTTAAAAGCATAGCATCTATTCCGGTCAGTTCAGCAGATTTAGTGTAGTTTTCAAAAAATCTCCTTGCTGAGTTGCCATTGTTGGTGGATCCACTGCCTTGTTTCACAACATCGAGAAGTAAGCCCGTTTCTCTTCTTACAGCCTCTTGAACTCTTTTCTTCCTGTCATCAACTTGCCTTTTTGCTATATCACCCCTTACTTGCCATGATTTTATGTCTAATTTGTAGGAAATGTGTAATAAGCATTCCATTGAGCGAATCCAAGCGTGAAGGGTGCTTAAGCTATATTTATACATGTCCTCGTTTGCGTGTTTACCTTTGATTAACTCTAAATTATTCATTTCTTTAGGACAAGCCTTGCATATGTCACACACTGAAGCTGCTGTATTGGATATAATGGAATGAATTTTACCATCAATCATTGTCAACAGCAGTTGGTGTTTGACACTAATTCCATCAGTGATGGTGGATGGAGTTAAGGCTTCAATCTCTGCTTCGATTTCAGCCATCTCTCTCTGCACATTTTCTTTGGTTTCCTTTATAAACTTAAACAATATTGGCCGGCAAAATGAAGTGGAAGATGGTCGCTCGTTTTCCCAAATTGTTACACCTTTTGAGACGAGCCGCAGTGGTACAAGACTAATCATAAAATTACTAGCAAGATCGATTTGCTCATCTTCACTCGTCCTTTGATGATAAATGCTTTGGCTAGATGATCCGTCAAAACCCCATTTGCTGGTCAATACGAGCTGTTGATTGGGATCAACAGGGGTTTCTAACGACCTAATAAGTCTTCTTGAGGTTAAATCCATCAAGGCTTGTAATTTGATTTTTGCAGAGCTCTCTGTAACTGTGAGATCTTCTTTGGCCGGATAGCACTTAATTTTTTCTTTAACCAACATGTAGTAACTCGGGTATTGAAGAGCTCCTTCTTGAGTGTTGAAATCCCGAAGAGTGTTATAGCGCCATTTCGATAAGTTCATCGATACATAAAGAGCCAATGCCTTTAAAGGGGATATTTCCCGTACCTGAATTGATTTACCTTCAATGAAGGCTTTGATTTTTGAGGCCTCTTCTGGATTCTCCGTCAAGTATTTCATAACATAAGCTGTATCGCTTTGTCCTGCCTTTTGAAGCGCCCTTTCGGCCGAAAACATAATTTCAGCGCTGCTACTGCTGCATGAAAGACTATCTTCAGTGCGTCTTCTTTTTTGCCGGTTACTAAGGTCCTCAAAAGATTTACGAGGACTAGGATGTGTACAAGTTGAAGCATCAGATTTAGCAGGAGAAATTATGGGCTCGATGACGTCACTTATATTTTCTGTAGAAGGTTCCATATTTTCATTCTGTAATTCCGGCCATTGAATTGCAGCCTGTAGCCAAATCTCATGTTTCTTCCGAAACTTATCTGTGCTTCTTCCAGACTGTGTCCATTTTGCATAAATGCGGTAGCAAAATCGACGACACCAGTCTTTTAAACTTGTTTCAGCACTTTCACATAACTGAACACAACTGTTATCTTTTAAAACACTGAACAAATAGTTAAAGTCGCGTAAATCTTTATGTGCGCGTGCGCATAAAGCAACGTGAATATCAAGATTTGTATTAAAATTTGGAAAATACATTGCGAGATTAGCTTGGATACAACGAGGTGTAAATCAACACTGATTTTAAAGTTACTAATAGTGACCTATTTATATAAAATCCAGGTATCCCAGGTATCCTTTGTTAAATATTGCAAGGTAATTAGTTATTGTGATAATTAGTAAATGATGCATGCTAAATTAGTGTATTAAGAGCCATTTAGTAATTAAATAATAGCAATGTTCTTATCAGTAATCATTAGTGCATCAGTTTTATATGTAAACCTTAAGTCCCTAATTATATATCCTAATTAGCTTATATCTTCTCTAATTGGCTGCTCAGAAATGTTATTGTAATAAGGTAAACCTTTAGAAAAACGGTTTTAATCAACAAAATAAACAAAAAATAAAAAAATTGTGTTATAAAATAAACATCACTCTTTATCCCAGAAAGTGCACATTTGGCGCACTATGTGTCTTAGTATTAAATATAGCTCTTAGTATTAGCATTATGATATTAGAGACCGCTACTTGAAACAAGCCCGGAATCAGGAGGGAGAGAGCTCGATACACTCATTTTCATAGTAAAATTTCACATTTTCTCAAATTACTCCCGAAATATGGGAGTTATGAAGAAATTCATCACCACAAGTTATGAAGGCATTAAGTAATCGAATAAGATGGCATCATTAGTTTGGCATAATTTTACTCTTTTTTTTCGGACATGTCTACGTCCAACCGCTCCCATACATTCGTTCCACTGTGCGACGCCCCGTTTATGGCCGCCCCGGCCCTTGCTTGAACTAGACGGTATCGCTGGGCCTGTAACTTTAAATTCGTCGCTATATGTATAATCACGATCCCATAAAGCCTGTCACTTGCAGCCCGAGCAACGCGCTAAGTGGAGTTCCATACCCACAGTGGGTGCCCCAAGCATTTAGTCTCTTATTCCATTTATTGTATGCCCTGGCTGGAGGCCTAGAAATTAAGGGAACCAGTTGAGAGCTCGGTTAACCTGTGACATGGCCTTCATAAAAAGAAAAAGCATAAAGAGTTTGACTTCCTTAATAAATTGCAATGGCAAGGAATTTTCACATAAAACTTCGGCTCTTATCCAATTTACTAAATAAGCTTGCTTGAGGAAAGACATGTGCCAAAACAGTTGATGGCTGATATCCGAAGTACAGAAAACAAAACATAATATTGTGTAGCATTTGCATGCTGCTTCGCCCGTGTTGTATTCAAATTTTATCCCCTGGGAATGTACTACCAGAATTTAATGTACACATCTCTTTCTGCCTCGGAAAGCACGTCAGTCCCGGCTGCCATTCTTAGACCTTTGACGGTCGTTACGGGTGGTCAGAATCCCGAAAGACTGACAACCAGTCTTACTAAGGGTTTCTTGTTACCCAGTAACTGGGTTGTGGAGGTCATATAGGCAGTCGCTCCATGTAAAATACTGGTATTCAATTGTATCAGGTTTTACTGGGTGCCGACCCCAACAAAATTGGTAAAAGGCTAGGCGGATGACGATGTCCTTAACCTAGGTTGTGGTCTATTCGTGTGTCAATTACATCCAAGCCTGGGTAGAACGGGCTGTTGTCCGCAACTCCACGTCTTACCGCGTATTTTGCGTAGGGCATCTAAGCCGAAGGCGTAAAAAAGACAACAGACTGACAGAGGTATCTACGCATTTATTATAATGTATGGATCTACGTTGGTAGGTATAAGTACTCCAGAGCACGATACATCAAGCCGAATTCCCGCGTGATCTCGGATGTCGATATGTTTTTGCCGACAGTTTTTATAGGAGCGGCCTTTATACTTTTATAGGTTTATCTAGAGAAATGTAAACGTTTCACATTTATGTTTCCTTTCATGTATAAACGTTGCGTTGTATGAGCGTATGTTTATTGATGCAAATTGTTTTAGATGGATAAGGGTGCTCTTTGATGGCGGAATTCCGTATTGGCGGTTGACCTTCTGTTCTTTTCGGGCGTTCTGTTTTAATTTAACATTTTCTACTATTATTGCGTTTCATGATTTTAGCGTAAAGATGTTCACTGCTGGACATAGGAATTGGGGGGGGGGATCGCATTATGGTAGTAAAATGCGTAGAGAACGCTGCTGCCCATTCTCTGCTCTTGGAGTATAGTTCTCTAGTAAGGGATGGTGCTATACTTAACGTCTGGCACCACACGGAACAAATTATACAACATTAATTTTTGTTTGCGAAACCCGAAACACGGGTCTAGTATTTTTATGTAAAGAATCTATGAAAAAAAATTCAAAACTGTATCATTAATAATCACAAAGTTATAAGCTTGATAAGTTACCTGGTTGTCCACGCAAAAACATATGCAGATCACCACAAACAGCTAGTGTACGTACCATCTCCGTGTAATGGACGTTTGAATACGAGAAAGACATGATAATTTTAAAGTCGAAACAAAACACTAAGGCCCGCGACTTGGAAGCGTAATTAAATATTTTTGGTACAAAATACAACATGGTGTAAAAATTATTGGAATCGATTCAGTTACTGATTCTGAACAAACTATATTCAGGTTTCGCATATACTAAAAATAATCTTGTATAACTGCTTATGGCCCGGTTACTATTCTTACCACTACTAAAGGTATAATTTTTATAGTAAAGTAAACTTTCATGTGTTAGGACAAGAGTCTCGTTTTCAAAATACCATGTTCTTTTTTTAAAACCACTAGAATCATGACTTCTTTTGTAAGTACTTCTGTAATAATAATCCCTTACTCGTCATTTTCAGAACCATGGACTCCAATTATAAAATATTTTATGGAGCTACGATATTATGACTTCGTATAGGGACCGCAATTTTCAGTTTACTTCCAATCGTAAAATAGACTTTATACCCCTGTTGAGGTATAAAACGCTCATAATGTTACGATTTACTAACAATAGTTGTAAAACATAAAATGGAAAGTGAACCGATTTATGGAACATGATACTATGATGTTCGAGTGTTCAGTTCGATAAAAAAGTTTCCTGTTAAGGCATAAAATATTTTTTGTGTAAGTAGCTGGGAAGGTCGGTATAGGTATTTATATCTTTTCCTGGTTGTCTAGCCCATCAACTCAGCCTATCGCAGTCCACTGCTGGAGATAGATATATTGCGCTACAACACCCTGTCCTCTTCCTTCAGCATTCTGGCCCCAGTCACTTTACCTTAGGTAGACGGTCCATCTAGCTGGGAGGCGCCTAGCCCATCTCTCGTAATTGTTAATTTTCACGATCGTAATCGTAATTGCTACACTAAAGTATTTTCTTAAATGACCTAAGACAACCATCCTTAGATTGATGACTAACGTCTGGAAACTAAAATGCACTCATGAAAACACAAAATACCATCGTCTTTACTTTGCCAAAATATCTCAGATCCACATTCATTCACTCTTCATATTCATTCACCATGAGCTTGATATAATCCTTGCCATAAAGTACTGCTAACATTACCATCTCCAAAACCTCATTCACGATTCCTCTATGAAATTCTCCTAACAGCTCATTACCGGTGTGTGTCAGCTTGAAAATCAGGACCTAGAAGAAAATTGATGCTTTCATCCGCTTCGCCGACGTCGTGCCAGAGTTTCATAAAGCCTCGTACGTACTAAGTGGTATATGTCTTGCGACTTTAGTATCGTAACATGGAAGCATAAAGTCTAATAATCACTGACATTTGTCTAGAATTCGAATTTTCGAAAATCGAAGAGCGTGTGAACATGTTTAACATACATAGTGTATCTATTCAGCCGAATGACGTTCACCACTGGACATGGGCCTTCCCCAATTTGGGGGCTTTGCCATATTCGTCATGTTTGGCAGGCGGGTTGGCAATCGCAGTACGGTGAGAAAATGCATAAAGAACGCTGTTGCCCATTCTCTAGTAAGTCCCTAAGTCGTTTTTTACAATACTCACGGTCCCATGATGGTCCTATTAATTACGTCCGGCACCTCACGGAACGTTTCGCGACATAGTTAGTAATATATTATAATGAACAAGACAAGACAACACTACTTTTGCTTGAGCCATCACAACGATAATTGGGACGGTTGTCTCGAAACAAACACGGTGACAAAGACATGTCTGGCGACAAGTTGCGATACCTAACTCGCGGCGTCTCTCCAAGTGTGTACAAGGCTTAAGAACGTCGTTTCTTCAACATTTTTGTGAAACCTTAAAAAGGCAAATGGGTATCTCATTACTATCGCCATTCCTTGCCTCCTTGGTTATATGAAATTCTTAACGTGACGCCTTAAGATACCATATTAGTGCTTTCAATCTACCGGAGGATTACGGTTTCGTTGCAACGTTGCGGTCTGGGGGAAATTAATACCAAAGTCTTAGGGCAATCTTGCGGACCCTGTAGAAAGGTAATACTTTAGACGAAGTAGTTTAGTCTGGACGCTTGAATATTGTCTGAACTTTTGTTGGGATATTTCTATTAACATTTGAACATAGCCGAGTAGAATTTAAGCAGTATTAAGAACGATACGCTCAAATTTATATAGGCAGTTAAAATGGGCCCCTAAAAAGATAAAAGACTAGGTCAGGCTTAATTTTTTTTCGTTTACCTTTGCAAGGACTCTTGAAACAAAAGGCAAATTGACCTACAAAAATATTCATACAGCCGCACACATGGCTATTTCGCTGTCCACAATACCGCCCCAAAAATTCTATTTTCTTTTCTTGCAAAAGTTCGTGACGAGCCAAATAACTGTGGAAGATCTTCCCTGAAAAATAAATATTTTTATTCATCTGTCTTCAAATTCATTCGGTATCATTTTTTTGTTAAATAAGTCGTAAAATACTGGTTATGAATATTTAGCGTGAGTCTGAACAAAACGTTTGTGACATTTCCATTTGAATTTTTTATCTTTATTCAAACCAGGCTTTAATGGGAGTATAAAAACTTAGGTCCTACATTTTCATTTAAAACAACGACGTGCCAGTCTTTTTAAAACTGACCCACTTTGCTATTGTGTGGAATATTTTGTTATGCGTACTTCTTAAGGTTATGTGCTACTGCCAGGGTCGCGAGATTGTTCGAAAGAGATACCGTGACCCTGGCACATGGGCAACTGAAGGAACACGGGTGGGTTTTAGTCAGTAAAAGTCTGGCATGCCCTCCCGCTCCGCCCAGAGCAGGAGAAGTCATTTGATGATGTCCCATCCAAAAAAAAGGGTATGTGCTAAGGTAGCCAGCGATGGTATTGGTCATTTTAATGATTTATCATCATCTGCCTAGCCATTCCCCAACTATGTTGAGGTCGGCTTCAAGTCTAACTGGATACAGCTGAGTACCAGTATTTTTCATGGAACGACTGCCTATCTGACCTCTACAACCCAATTACTGGGTAATACGATACCCCTTGCAAAGATTGGTTGTCAGACTTTCGGGCTGTTGAAAGATTGTCACCCATCCACGGCCCAACTGCGGCAAGCGTAGCGTACCTAAATGGTCGATCCGTGCGGCTGTTATTACTTTGCCACAAGCTCCTCCCCTGATGATGGTGATGATTACGGTAAATACATACTTGGTATGTCAACTTAATGCCTGATCTGAAATTGCTAAAAAAAGTACATTTGAAATTCGCGGGCTACCCTGAACTTCCCACTTAAATTATAATTTCAATAAAATTGCACTTCGTGGGCATTTTTACCTCAAAATGCAGTAACAGAAGTTACTCGTAATGTGTTTATCAAAAAACATGTAGCACCAGCAATAACTAAAATAAAGAAGAACTTTGAATAAAGAAAGTGACGATTATGTGGATAAACTCTCCATTTAACCTCACTTGCTCACTGAGTTGCATTGACATTATCCGCCTCGAGAGTCTGTCTATATTGCTCTATATTGCTATAAAATCTCTAAAGCTAAAAAAAAATGTTCCTCCAATTTTCTCCAGTTTGTTGTTATCCAAAAATAGAGGTGTACCATTCGGAACATTTGTGACAAATTACGCGTTTACATTGTCACTTTTGACAAATGGTAACACTGTGGGTCGCGTTTGACTTTATCAGTAGCTTTTTATGACTTTTTAGGCGGTGAATATTTTGCTCGAACAGCCATGCTGCAAACTGGAGTGATTATACCTATTCGTTCGAGACAGAGCAATGTTCAGATTACTTCTTTATTAATTCTTGGTCTAGCTTCATCTTTATGATTAACTACCCTGTAACAATTCAAAAGTGCGTGTGATTAGTGTATTTGAGTTTTTTTTTTAGTTTTCAAGTTGTGTTCCGTGTGGTGCCAGACGAAAATAATAGTATCATCCCATTTTTTCCCGTAGGTGTATGGCAGAGCCCCATCGAGAAATGTGGGGAGGTCTTTCGGCTGAAATGGTGATGGCGAAGTTGTGTTTTGTGCTGGAGAAGACCATAACTTTTTTATTGATTAGCCAAGAATGATCTTAGTTATTCATTTAGTATCCCATAGAAATTCAGTATTCCATAGAAATGATACAGATGGGTAGGTGACCACATTGAAAAAAAAAAAAACTTATTGAAAATATTATGAGAATTAATAACGAAGCTCTCTTGTAATGAGATTTATTTTCATTGCAAAATGAAAAACTTATATTTGTTTATGTTTTATTGTTCTCATTGTCACTGCTTATAATTATTCAGAGCACGACTTCAATATAGGGCCAGTGATGACGTAATAATTCCATGTGGATTCTAGAAATACAGGTTTATTTTGTTGTACTTTTTCTGACAAAGAGAATGAGAAAGGACTTGTAACGTTATGTGGAATTAAAAAATGAATAAATGTTTTAAAAATCCCAAATAACCCTTCATTCTAAATTTTAAATGTTTTTTTTTGTTTGTTAACATATTACATAAAGCCAATGGTTATTTATGTAAATGTCTGCCTGCATACATAATCAGCCAAAAATGTTCCCACTGCTGGGACACACACCCTCTCGGTAATACCACGCGAGCGCAATGCGAATTGGCGGCGGCGACCTCTCGCGTCCGGCCCTGGTGCGAGCCATGGTACGGAGCGAGAGGGAATGGGAAGCCGTCACCTCCTTCTGCGAAGCAGTAATGCTCGCGAAGGAGGAGGCGGGGCGCGTGAGGGAGTGGCAGTCTCTGCGCCCTCACGTCCCTAGCCGCCGCAGGAGGAGACGCCCCGGGCGTCGGGAGTCAATAGCGGACTCCCGGCCACCGTAGGCGCGAGCTTGCGGGTGGCGAGCAATGGGTAGCTCGCCGCCCGGTAAGGACCAAGCTCGGGTCGACGGCGCGCAGTGTTCCACGCGCGCCTCAAAGAGATGTCAGCAGCAGTGTAGGGGTCTACTAGGACCGATGCCTGCCGGGGTCGCGTGATTGTTCGAAAGAGATACCGTGACCCTGGCACATGGGCAACTGATGGAACACGGGTGGGTTTTAGTCAGTAAAAGTCTGACACGCCCTCCCGCTCCGCCCAGAGCGGGAGAAGTCATTTGATGATTTCCCATCCTGAAAAAAAAAGAAAAAAAAAAGCGCAATGCAGATTGGTAGGTGCCATATCTCTATACGAATCTTTGGTTTTAGGACATGCCGGTTTCGTCAAAATCCTTCATCGTTTTGGGGCAATGGTGATGAAATGTAATTTATACACAAAGTCCTTGCGTAACTTGCGGCGGTTACCATTGGGCCACCACCACACAAATTATAATTTTTGTCTTTTTTCAAATTTTTTGATAAACAATCTTTTTAATGGCTGTTACTGTTAAAGAATGCTGAATTTCTTTAACAATGAATTCTGACCACAAATTAATTTGATAAGGTTAAGTTTGTTATTTCTACAAAATGAGTGGGTAGATGTGTAGGTATGATAAAATGCCAAGACCTGAGACTTAAGCGTAAAACTTTCTAGACCGATAAACAAAGGGCAATCCAGAACACGTGTAAGGAATTATTAAAACTCTTAAAACTTTTGGGAAGTAAGCACCTCATATTTGACTTTTATATATACCAAAATCTGCTTTCTGAACAAGATTTTTATTACAAACATAAATACATGGCGACGCTTCTCCACCGAATATTCAAGGCACGGTTTTAATAAAACCCACTATTCTCAGTATTTGTACTGTCTGGACTTATTGAGATGTTCCATGTACATTTTCCGCTCCAGTTGCAAGAGGGAAGTTTTGCTTCTCACTAAAGAAGTATGGAATATGCAAAATCTGGGGACGTGCGCATTCACTATGTGTTCCTGGTACTATTCGGTAAAGTATTGCCAACAGTATAGTTATTTTATTAAGTGCTTTTGAGTATAGGCTATGTTTGTTTGCGCTTGAGTTTCGTAATTTGCAATAAAACAAATTGCCATCTATTTTTTCATCAGCGAAACATGTTATAATTTTGCTGTGAAAAATTTTTTCACAATACTGTATATATACCTCTGGTATTTTAATTCGTTGACGACTGAAATAATTTTGTTGATGGACCCTGATATACATACACAAACTCACTTCCTATGCTTCAATCCTTACGTACTTATTTTGTCTCGTATACGTTCATACATATGGTCAAACACACACGCCGTTTGCGACTACTACGCGCTTGGTCTCTCTGAAGAACATCACCAATAAGATCTCTTTATTGGTTCTAAACGACGAAATGGGTTTGTTGTAGTCTTTAATTACAATAAGCATTTAATCCTTCTCCTAAACTGGAATAATTCCTACAATAAATAAAGAATTAAAGTCCTTAAATGATGAAAAATGGCGCCCTCTTGGCTGTTGACGTTAACATTTGAAGCGGAAATAGGGCCGGGCATTCCATTTCCGGGATTTCTAAAAGTTTGATCTTCCAGATATTTTTTACGACGTACATTTCATGTCGTGTGGCTCTACGTACTGAGGATAAGGATAAGAACCTATTTGTAGATTGTGAAGACAGTACAGTTTGGTCCTTTCGTACAAAATGCTTTAGTGCGGCTTACGTATCTGAGGACCATAAAGAATCATAGATTATTTTTTTCATATCTCCTGAAAATAAATCTGTTTCTGACCCCTCAGTATAGATCATAGGTTAGTCGTGACACTTATCACCATTCCGGTTAAAAATACTTTTATTCGCGTGAATGAAATCGTTCAAAATGTATGCTTTTCCGATTCACCAATGTACACAATACTGAATGATAATTTATTTATGTATTCTGACCAAACGATTGCATACCGAGCTGCTTGTTTGTGTCGAAGCGAGTTTACCATATTGATCCCTCATAAGGAAAATTGAGAATGAAAGTAGGTAAAGCGTCAAGTTTAGGGTAGTTTTGTTCTAGAATAAGAAGGGATAGAGGAGAACCATACAGTATAGACGTAAAAAATAATCTTGGTTGCTCAATCAACTACATCAAAAAAAAAACCTTGTTCCACCCATAGCTGAGTAAAGTGAGTAATGGCCTTGTCTCTTTTGTGGTTTTCATGCATGTCAATCCCGCTACCTATGGTAGATAGCCCACGCATTTGGCTGTTGTTTTGGCAACTTTCTTGCTCAACTAAGGTACAAAAGAATATAGTCTGAGTTAACATAATACCTTCTTAAAAGAACCGACTGTGATTAAGAGATAGAAGTAATAATGACACGGATTTATGTCGACCTGTCCAGTCAGTGAGTGCAAGCAATCGTGTAGCTAGATCTGCCAAGAACTGGAGGAGCTATACGCTCACGTCCAGTTCTTTATGTTTATTTTTGTGTTTGACTGGCCTGTTAGTCTAGCGGTTAGTGACCCTGACTGCAAAGACTGAGGTCGTGAGTTCGATTCCCACCCAGGACAAATGTTTGCGTGATGAGCTCAATCATTTATTCTGTGTCTGGGTGTAATTAACTATAATATGTATGTATTTAGAAATATATAAGTATGTTTATCAGTTGTCTGGTTGCCATAGTTTGGGATCAGACAACGTTGTGTCGGTTGTCCTAAGATAGATATTAGTAAGATTTTCGTTTGATAAGGTTTACAATAATAATATTATTATTATTGTAAACCTTATCAAACGAAAATCTTACAATATAGAATACTAATCCCTTTTTTGTTCCTTGTGTGGTGCCGGACGTAACGAATAGCACCACCCCATTTGTTCCCGTGGGTGTCGTAAGATTCGACTACAAGACTTACTAGAGAATGGGTAGTAGCGTTTTCTATGCATTTTACCACCATACTGCGATCGCCAACCCGCTTGCCAAGCGTGGCAATTATGGCAGACCCCAATTGGGACGTGCGTGTGGATTGAGAGATCTTTTCTTTTCTTAATTTCACTCATAATTACATAATAGGATGTGATAATGAGTTCTAACTTTCTTTGTTTAGGTTTCACAAGTTTTATACCTTACCATGAAGTTTTCACAATTATTTCCTAAATCCTCTTATAATTTGGTTGGGATTGGAGGAGTTTTTCGAAAAGATCTCTCAATCCACACGCACAACAATTGGGGGAGGTCTATGTCCGGCAGTGGACGTTTTTGAGCTGAAATGATGATGAATTACTTTTTCAGAAACTATTTTCAGTTAACCAAATAAACTTTGGAAAATTAGGTAGGCTTATAATTGGCACTATTTACGGGCTTTTAAAGCATTGAAATGTTTACTTAGATATTTTCCTCCACTAAGCTATACCCAAGAGACGACAGTTTGGAACTTCTCTTTTTATGTAGTTCGCCATTTTTTCTTTTATAATAATAACTTTATTATGATTCTCAATATTTTTTATTGGGCTTTTATTATCGGTTCGCTTTTTTTCATTACGATTTCGTATTTTAAGTAGAAACATGACTGTTTGCATTTAAGTAGCACTGGATATAATAGCAAGATCTATAGATAGATAGATGAAAATCTAGAAATTGCTTTTCATAAAGATAATGCTGGTTGAAAATCGATCACATGTTCTAAGCGTTTCAAAATTGCTTGAAAATTTGAATATTTTAAAAATAGCTGAGCCTATCTAGGTCATTGTTGGAATCCCGACGGTGAATAAATAATACTATGGATAGCTATACACATACTAATCATTTCTAAACATTATTGGTAGTGTTAGTATTTTGATAGGCTTATAATTGACATTATTTATGAGCCTTTTAAGCATCAAAATGTTTATTATATTTCCCTCCACTAAGCTATATCCAAGAATCGACAGTTTGGAACTTCTCTTTTTATACGACCTTAAGGACAATGTAGACATTGAGAGGGAACGTAGGGCACTAGCGGTCCGAGGTAATATGTTGGCCCGTAGATTCTCCCGTTGTAGTGACCAAGTCAAAATCACCCTATTCAAGGCTTTCTGTCAGGGTTTGTACGCGGGGGGTCTATGGGTCAGCTACGCCAAAAGATCGCTAGATGCCTTACGCGCCCAATATAACAATGTTTTTAGGATGCTGTTGGGACTGCCCCGTTTCTGTAGTGCATCAGAGATGTTCTCGCAAAACCGAACTGACGGGTTCCATGCCCTGATACGCAAAAAAGTTGTTTCACTGATGCATCGGACGTGGGTCAGTAACAATAGTATCCTGAAAACAGTGGCGGAGAGTCCTTACTCCCTTGTTCTGAGGCATTTTGTAGAGAGGATGGTCAACTAGGTAGCTGTTCTCTTGCTTGATCATTCTCTGCGCAACCTGCCTCGGAAATTTAATTCATTATGTGTTGCCGATATTGTTTGTGTATTGTATTACTAACATTAGTTATAAGTTATTTTTTTTCACTAACAGGATGGATTTTATTGTGTCCGAAATTGAATAAATAAATAAAATAAAATAAAATTATATACATAGTTCGCCATTCTTTCTTTTTTAATAATAATTTTATTATGATTCTCAATATTTTTTATCCGGCTTTTATTCATCGGTTTGCTTTTTATCATTACGATTTCGTATTTTACGTAGAAACATGCCTGTTTGCGTTTAAGTGGCACTGGATATAATAGCTAGATCTATAGATAGATAGACGAAAACCTAGAAATTGCTTTTCAAAAAGATAACGCTGGTTGAAAATCGATCACATGCCCAAAGCTTTACAAAATTACTTGAAATTCGAACGTTTTAAAAATTGATGTGCTCCCTATAAAGGATATTGTTGGAATCCCGACACTGAATTAAATAATGATAGCTTTATTTATTCCTTACACTTTACATTTATATACATTGTTGGTTGTGTTAGCATTTTGCGTTATCTAGTATGTTAGTATAACTTATTAGTTTATTCATGTGTGTTTTTTGTAAGGACCGCTCTGGCGGTGAAAGCCTCCTCCATTTCCTTTCATTTCGCTCTATCTCTTGCCAGCCTGTTCCAAGTAATTCCAGTCGTGGCAACTACGTCATCACTCCATCTTTTGATTGGTCTTCCATTTCGTTTTTCATGAATAAAGGGTACCAATTCGTGACGATTTTGACCCACTTATTCCCTAGTGATCTTTGGAAACTGAATGTTACTAAATAATTATACGACCATCACTAGCGTGCACTCTCGGTAGCATTTTTTTTGTGTGGTTCTTGTCCACTTCTTCACGGATCTATAACGTGATCCTGCCTACTAGACTGACTTGGTGATTGGTGAGAATATACTTTCTAACTTACAAGAATTGGCTGTTTTCCTTACCAACAAGTACACCTTCACTATTACATATTTCCACAGACATGTCTAAGCACAGGACATCTTAAGAAGATGCTTGAAATTAAGGTCACGTAAAGGAAAACGTACAGAATGTCCGTAGTAAGTGGAATGACATTCTGACGGCACCCTTACGACGGTTAATGTGAAAGGCGGGGTAGTATTCAAATGCGGCCCACGTATTAATCAATTTATTTTATCAGCTTGTTATACTAGATTCAGTAAGTATTGGATCTTCGAATCACTCCTCAATCCATTGCTAATATAAAATTGGTCCTTATATTTAGATGAATCAATGTTGATTTGTTTACCACTATATTTCAAAAGCATCGACTTGTTATCATTAGACATTCCCAAATATCGAAGGAAGAAGGTATAAGATAATGGCTCTATTAAATGCTACATCAACGTTGAAAGGAAGATTGAAAACATTGCTACATATTATTCGGTATCCAAAGGAGGGGCTCGTGGTTAAATAATTAAAACCGCACGGGTCGATCGAAGGTTAAGCTACGCTTACCGAGGTTGGTTTTTGGATGGGTAACCGTTTCATATTGGAATGCCTCCGTGCCTCGGAAAACCCGTTTTAACTTTAAACCGTTTGTCCTGATTGTCATTTGCTGATCTTTAATAGTCCTTATAGGTAGTAAGAAGACCGAAAGTCTGTCAACCAGTTTTACCAAGGGGTATCTTATTACCTAATAATTGTTTCGTGGAGGTTATAGAGAGATAGGCAGTCGCTCCATGGAGAATCCTGTTTTTTAGCTGCATCCGATTGGATTTGAAGCTGACACTAACGTAGTTGAGAATAGGCTAGGCAGATGATAATGATGCATTTTATTTATAACTCCAATGAGGATATTGAATCCATTGTTTATTTCGCCTGTAATGATCTCAAAAATTCTTCGGGCCAACCTTCCAAGGGCAAGGGTGTTGAAGTAAGATAATCTTTGATTCGAAAGAGGTGAGGTTGCTACTACTGACTGCCGATCTAACCTCCACAAGGTTAGATAAGCAGTCGATCCTTGTAAAATAATGATACTCAGCTGCATCCGGATAGACTGGACGCCGACCCCAATTCTGTGCCTTTTTTTTTGCATGGGAAATCATCAAATGACTTCTCCCGTTCTGGGCGCAGTGGGAGGGCGTGTCAGACTTTTACTGATTAAAACCCACCCGTGTTCCATCAGTTGCCTATGTGCCAGGGTCACGGTATCTCTTTCGAACAATCACGTGACCCCGGCAGGCATTGGTCCTAATTCTGTGCCCTTACAAACTAACTTGTGACGTGATAAAGAAGGAACGTAATACCTACAAAATATAGGTACTTAAACAGAGAAGAATAATAACCATTCTTAATAACCAAAAACGTAAAAAAGAATGATTGTTCATAACACCGCCACTTGGAGTTTTGTCTAAGCAATTACTTACATCATAAATTGCTAAATTTTTTGCTTGAGCTACTCCAGTAAATATGCCATTTCGGTAGACATCAAGTAATTTTGGCGAACTTAAATATTACGAACAAAATGTTTGTAGGAAATATAATTTTCTTTAGTAATATACTTATGCTATAAGCCTGGAAGATATCCTCTTAGTTTGAATTATATGAAAATTCCTGGAAGGTTGGATGATAGTCTGTGGGTAAAATTTTCGAATATGTGCTTCAATATAAATTCTTAATAGGAATCACTTAGAAAAGTTCTCGTGAACTTTATTCCCAGTTTAGTAATATTTTCTTAATTAAAATGCGGTGGTGGCCTAGTGGTGGTCGTGGCTTCGAACCCAAATACGCACTTTATTTTGTGTAAATTATTTCATCGCCACTGGAAACCGGCATGTCTTTTTTTTTCTGGGTGAGAAATCATTAAATGACTTCTCCCGCTCTAGGCGGAGCGGGAGGGCGTGTTAGACTTTTACTGACTAAAACCCACCCGTGTTCCATCAGTTGCCCATGTGCCAGGGTCACGGTATCACTTTCGAACAATCACGCGACCCCGGCAGGCATCAGTCCTAAGCAGACCCCTTCATTGTTGCTGACATCTCTTTGAGGCATTTCTTGTTTATTGTAAATAAAAGTTGATTATAAAATAGGGACTTTGTAAATTCACAACATTTACAGTTAGAAGAATAAATATTTTAAAAATTATATTCCGAAATATTTTGTGCAAATGCGTTAAAGAAAAAATTGTAATCGAAGAAAATTCGTGGTTTGAGTTTTTATGTTATAAGGAAATAAATATTTTTGAATGTTGTTATAACAATCTTTATTTCTATTGAGCATAAAAGAAAACACTGCTGCGCACCGCTCGCACCCATACACACCAATAAATACTCACTCACATATACATACTCATGTACACGCACATACTCTCCCATTTTCCATCACACTAAACTATAGGTAGCAGCCTCAGATAAAAGAGAAACGCACCATGTGTATATTTCGTTTCTCTCTCTCTCTCTCTCTTTCTATCGCTCTTTATCAATTTGATTTCGAAAAAGGGCATAAAAGATGAATAGGCAGCTCTTGGCAGCTGAATCTTGTTTTATTTGATAGATAATATATTTAATTATCATGTCAATAAGGTTTCAAAGCAGCGTTTTGCAGCGTTTTAATGCAGTATCATTTGAAAAGTCAAATTTTCGGAAAAATTATGTGAAAAAATGACACTATTGTTTATGTTTTCCCTAATTCACTACTTAATAATTGTTAATTAGTACTTTTTTTACATGTTCTCCTCACCTTCAGAAGTGGATTCCATTTGGTTTTATTTGATTTTCTTTATTACATAAAATTTTTCACCTATATAACCGTTCTCAGTGTATTAACTGTAGAATGACGCTCGAGCGAAGGCCACATTCTTTCTGAGCCTGAGGAAGGGGCATGACGAATTAGTCATCACTATGAACGATTTTAGTCTCTTGAAGGATCATTGCAGCCAACTCAAGGGTGAAAAAACCCTAAATAGAAACTTGTTGTTTTGAAATTTTGGCCGCCTTTTGCGGCCTTCGGCCGCACAGTGCGACGCCCGGTGCGTCTCCTCCTGCGGCGGCTAGGGACGTGAGGGCGCAGAGACTGCCACTCCCTCACGCGCCCTGCCTCCTCCTTCGTGAGCATTACTGCTTCGCAGAAGGAGGTGACGGATGAACCAAAAAATTTAAGACATACAACTCGTACTGGGCCCGCGTGGTAGCTGCCTACGATGGTGATGAATTAAAATGTCTCTTTGTTTGTGTTTTTGGGGTTGAGCTGTTCATGTCACACCGACAAATTGTGAACTGATATCAAACTTGCATACGACGAATCGCACCTTGCGCTAATGCTGCATGCATTTCTGCCTGTGCCGCTACTTAAGGTACGTAATAGTTTAATTTCATACTAGGTTAATTTTAAGCATAGTTAGTTAATCACTTACATACTTCATTGCATAATTTATAACTCGTACAACAATACTCTATTGCTATCGTGAATTACCTCACTTCTCATTTTGTATTGTTAGCTGTAAGCCACCCAAACATAATAAAATGAAATAAATATTAGATACTAAATAGCCAAGTAACTGCGACTAACTTGGAAGTAGCGCTCGTCGGGAGATTACTACAATCTCGCGAGGTATATTATAAACTAACAGTGTTCATAATCATACGATGAAATTATTTACAGTAGAAGGAACATAAGAGGTAAATCCAATCTTAACATTTGATTATATATATCTTAAACTTAGATAAACAGTCAAAAGCTTTTAGTAGTTAACTCAGTTTTAAAATTAATAATTTCTATGACGAGATAAATAAAGTATTTGAACTAAGATTAACTCCACTAGTTATGAAGTGCGATGATAAATCGCTTCACGCTTCATTAATCAAGCGTTCATTAGCACTACTAAAGAATACAGCTAAAACAACGGATAAATCTAACGCCGCGGTCCCACAGTCCGTTAACTGACAGGCCGCGCCAGGCGTTGCTTCGCCTTTTGAGGTTTGTTGCGGCCCATGTATGCCCACGGCGAGTGTTGTCCTGGTGTGGCCTGTTGGCTGCTAGTCCAAAATATCAAATGATATGGAATGCATGCCTGCGTGTGTAGCCACTGTGTTTTTATTTAGTGATTAACATTTGTTAAACAAAGAAAAAGGAAACGCACCGATACACGCCACAATAGGTGCTCCCGCCGCGCGACACCACGCCTTTGTACTTAGGTATTGACTCCAAAAAATCGGGCTGGTGACGACAGGCCACCGGAGACCTCATAAAATGCGACAGTTGCCACGACCTGTTGGCCCGGCCTGGCGCGATCTGGCCTGTGAGAAAGCGGGCCGTGCGACCACGGCATTAGAATTTCGAGGAAACACTTCGGGTGTAATCAAATATGAAACGCGATCTTTCGTAAAATTAATCTTTTCAACTATATTCACTGAAGTGTAGTTATAATGAAAAACTGTTTAGTAACTGAGTGAACAATGCCAATTATGTTACTGCTGCAAGAGGTTGATAACCTTTTGTTATCTTAGCAAATGGTGGTTTGTGGTCGTTCTCATCATTTGCACATCCCTTTCTTTGTCAGCTACATTGGACGGAGGTGTACCTATAGGACACCCACATTTCGCCGGTTATGTTTAAGTCCCATGTAACAGATGGTCAGCCTATTACCATAAACTGGGCACACATCCAGACTCTAGGCTACCACTAAGAAATATCTGAAAACCCAACTACACTTAGCCCGACATCCAACGCAAGACCTCACTGATGCTCATAATGACTATGATTAAGATAAACATGTTAAACAATACGCACACAGTTTTGTCTCTGACAAAAAGGTTCATCCATTTTTAGATAAAGAAGACAACTATTAAACACTTAATTTGTAAAGTAAAGATTAAGTTTTCGGTATCATCAGTTACTCGGCGAAACTTATAAAAGAGAAAACAAGCCATAATTGGACGATACAGTCTAAGTACTCAATAATAGACAATTGCCTTTGTCCGACCAAGCCGTCGACTTCGGTAATTGAAGTATTATTCCATAACTCTCAATTTCGCTAACAATGATGAATGCCCGAATCATTTTGAAAAGCATAAAAAAGAATACAACCTCGTTCTTAACAATATCGCTTTTCGTAAAATCCAGTTTGTCATTTCTCTTTGTGACGAAACATCTCCAATTTATCCTTCGTCCTTAGCAAAATAAAGGAGAAAGCTTATTTCTTTCGCTTTTTATATTAAATGGCGGATCGTGATACAATCATGAATCATCTTTAATCCAATTTTTGATAGTATCCGCCGGCTCCTACGCTTTTGTTTCGGCCTTGATCTGCCTTGATCTCTATTCTGCATTGTTTATTTATAGTTTGCTGTTCGCGGAATAAATCTCATAATTTATTGATGAGATTTATGATTGTTGTCAGTGTCTGCAGTTTCTTTGATTCTGAATTATGTTATTCTGTAATCTGGAAAATTGAGATTAACATTTTCGCACACTATTTAAGTAAGAAGGGCTTGTGACTAAGTAAAAACAGCTGTACGGGTTAATCGATCAGGTTAAGTAACACTAGCCGCGGTTGGTCTGGTCTGGATGGGTTACCATCTTAACATACTTAGACCCATCCTTGCCTCGGAAAGCAGTGTAACCCGTTCGAGGATCTTTCACAATCATTACAGGTCGAAAGTCTAACAATCAGTTTGACCACAGGGTTTCGACCTAGTAACTGAGTGGTGGAGGTGAGATAGGCAGTCATCATCATCATCAGCCTATTATGTTCCCACTGCTGGGACACAGGCCTCCTCTCGGTGAGAGGGAGTGGGCCGTAATCCACCACGCGGGCGCAGTGCGGGTTGGTAGATGTCACATGTCTTCGAATTTTTGGTTCTAAGACTCCAAGAGTTTCCTCACGATGTTTTCCGTCGGCGTTTTGAGAGCAGGCAATCACTCCATGTAAAATATTAGTACTCAACTGCTTCTTGTCAGACTGGAAGCCAACCCCAACGCTAGGTAAGTGATGACTTAGTAAGTACGTATTTAATTAACTGTTGTGGGAATCAAAAACGGAATACATACTTAATTCCATCCACAACTGCTTATTTTAGATAGCTACATACAGTTTGTATAAAATTAATATCAATCATCGAATGTCACTTTTTCCTATTATTGTATCTAATTTTATTTATAGTACTAGAATGTTATTTGCGACGCAACGAAAGAAGTTAAATCCCAAAACTTTCTTGTTAGCAATTCCCCGAAACGCATAATAAAAATACTGTTACTCGCACCATATTCCATACATAGGAGTGCTTGTGAAACATTTCTCCTTAATACTCATATTTCCTTTTAAGCATTTTTCCATAAAATCCCGGTCCTCGACATGACAGTAACATAATCTCTCCCCCGCCTCCACGTTCTGGGGTTAGATATGACATCGTTGCGGGAAAACGGTAAAAAATCGGTAAAACCAACGCTTAGTTCACGCTTTGCAATATCAGATAAGGGATTGGTCAATTTTTTTCGTAGAACTTTCATTGCATGTCTGTTCCACGTAGAGGAAACGTTTTTGTGTTAATTGTATTATAGATTAATCAATAATTAATCTATATGGCTGTAGTTGTTATTGACCATGAAACGTATAAAAATAGTGAAGGAATACATGCCAAACTCAAACCATTTATTACAATTAAACTATTTAATTTCGTCATTTAAAATGAGAATTTGCAATAATTGTCACGCTTGGCAGGCGGGTTGGCAATCACAGTATTTTGGTAAAATGCATAGCGAACGCTGCTGCCCATTCTCTAGTAAGTCCCATCGAGACTAATGGCAAGAAATAGGATGGTGCTATTCTTTACCTCTGGCACCACATGCATTATTAAACCATTTAGAGGCACATTTTAACCGACTAGCGACTTCAAAAAAAGGAGGCGGTTATCAATTCGACTGTTTTTTTTATGTTTGTTACCTCATAACTTTTGATTTGGTGAACCGATTTTGATGATTCTTTTTTTATTTGAAATCTGGTGTTTCCCGAATGGTCCCATTTTAATTTGGTTCCATTCGGACAATGGGGTCCATGTGAAAACCATATGTCTTAAATTTGCATTAAGTATTTGCGCGACAAATGAACGAATAACGCGATTAGATTAGTGCACCCCGCGCTAATCTAATCGCGTTATTCGTTCATATACCATAACTAAAAAGTTAAAAATAAAAACTTTTTACAAAAAAATAATAACCGATTTCTTTAAAAAAACACTACAAAGTCAAAAATAACTTTACCTTCCGAAGTCGGTGGCAAAAAACCTTAAATACAGATTCTAAGACACCGAATTCCGACATGAAAGTTATTTTTTAACCGACTTCAAAAAAGGAGGAGGTTATCAATTCGACTGTATTTTTTTAATTTATGTTTGTTACCTTATAACTTTTGACTGGGTGAACTGATTTTGATGATTCTTTTTTTATTTGAAAACTGGTGCTTTCCGAATGGTCCCATTTTAATTCGGTTTCATTTGGACAATGGGGTCCATGTGAAAACCATATAAGTCTTAAATTTGCATTACGTATTTCCGCAACAAATGAGTCAATAACGCGATTAGATTAGTGCGGAGTACCACAACTAAAAAGTTAAAAAATAAAAACTTAAAAAAAAAAACAACCGACTTCCTTAAAAAAAAAAACACTACAAAGTCAAAAATAACTTTAATTTCGGAAGTCGGTGGCAAAAACCTTAAATACAGAGCCTAATACACCGACTTTCGAAATTAAAGTTATTTTTGACTTTGTAGTGTTTTTTTAAGGAAGTCGGTTGTTTTTTTTTACTTTGTAGTGTTTTTTTAAGGAAGGCGGTTGTTTTTTTTTGACTTTGTAGTGGTTTTTTAAGGAAGTCGGTTGTTTTTTTTGTAAAAAGTTTTTTTAATTGTCAAAGAGTCACTTTTTAACTGTCAAAAAGTTGATGCTAGCTGCTCATTAGCAAACGCAGATCACTCTATTGAGAAGAACGGGCAAGAAACTCCAATCCTGCATAATCCTTGAGACATTATTCTTTTTGCTTCTAAGTAATTGCAGTTAAGTTAAAACAGTGAACAAAGATTTTTAGAACCAGTTTAAATAAGCCAAGAGAGCAATGCTGCTTCAAATGTTATTGATTGTTATTATGTTAATTCTATATATTGTTCCCATTTGCTACTTGAGAAAATAACAATTCATTGAGTAGGGATTAGCGTCCTAAGATGCATAAGCTTTATTAAAAATATTAAGAGCGTACCGAGGGAACGATAAGTATTTGCGAAATAATTGCTTTGGTTTAATCCCTTGCTGCATCGTTATTACTTAACCATTATTTATGCAATTAATATAAAAGATATTTAAGGATTCAATCCATAAATCGTATTCTTTACTTATAGTTTCCTTGTTAAAAAAAAAAATTAAAAGTAATTTCTAAAACCCAACCAGACCGTGGTAAGGCGAAAATACTTCACAATAGGTCATCAGTTTTTGATAATTTCAAACTACATATTTTCTGTTACATTATGCATTTTATATTTGCTAAAAGAGTATTTTTGTAATACCAAAATTAGCGAACTAACCGTCCATTCTAGCCAGACCCGACACACATCAATTAGCGCCATTAAGTTTGGTGCGTACTTGATTTATCTGCGGGTACAAGTACCGGTCGTTGCGGCTTCAAAGCTGGCGAGCTCTTAAATCTAAATTAACTAGAACAATTTTAAACAACCGTTCTTGTATCAAAGCTAATATATTCAGCATTGTACAGACGCCACCAGGTCAAGCTACCCGAAACTGTCAATTTTTCCCAATGAACCTTGAACCTAATGCTTTAGAAATAAAGTCGAAAATCTATCAAAGAAATCTGACAGATTGTAGTAGCTTGATGTGTTGGCGTCTGTACCTACATATAAAACGAACAGAAATAAAAGAATACAGACTATAACCTAGACATAAAATCAGGCATAGCGACAAAAACCTCGATCAAAAATTCATGAGGTTACCGAACTCTTCTACCAAGAAACGAGACCGTCCATCCGAAAGGCGCTGGAATACAAAATTACATACAAATGTTGGCCCAATCGAAAATATAAATGGGGAATTGGACAAAAATTCGGATAGTTAATCCAATATATTCACAAGTTTTTTTTTTATCGGCCATGTCTTTGACCCATTTGGCAAGTGTTCAGAACACTAAAATGTTACGCGTGTTCTGGTTAGAAAAAAGGATGGAAAAAAAATGTTCGAACCGCGTTGTAGTCAATTAAATATCGACAGTTTTGCCTTGGTTATCTACCACCAAAAATAATCCGATATTTTTTCAAACTTTTCCATGCCATAAAATATTGGATAGGTATTGTTTTCCACCATATTCCATGTAACAGTCAGTTCCCGGACTGCTACTAAGAAGTTTTAAATGAAACCCTATAACACTTTGCCCGACACGGGAATCGAACCCAGGACCTCATGCTCAGCAGAAGTGCTTGCGATAACGTGACCAACAAGGTAGTATCTATTGGTAATAGGCACTGAATAGATTATGGCATGCATAGTTTTTAGGTGGGACAGCATGGCGGCCCTGTGGTAACGGCACGGCTTACAAGTTTGTAGGTCGTGGGTACGGACCCAGACCAGGCGCGTTACTTTGTGTAATTTATTTTATATCATCACCATTGCTCTCAGAAATCGTTAGGAAACCGGAATGTCCGGAACGAAAAATTTGCAGCTTTGGATTGAAGCGGCTATTATTGTGCTGTAGTTTGTGGCATGCAACTTTTTTAGAATTATGGCATACAATTATGAAATACGCGCTAATTCGAATAAGGATTAGGAGAAAAACAAATTGGAGGTCAGTTTAGCTGACAAGCGGTCATTTCATAAAAATATGAAATCCATACTAATATTATAAATGGGAAAGTGTGTGTGTCTGTTTGTCCGTCTTTCACGGCAAAACGGAGTGACGAATTGACGTAATTTTTTAAGTGGAGTTAATTGAAGGGATGGAGACTTTTTGTGTCTGGGGAGAACTTAGAAAAGCCGTGCTTTTCCCATGTACAATTGTATGTAGCATGTTCGCGTGTGTCTAATGCCCAGAATCTTTACATTCTATCCCCAAATGGAAAGACATATAATATCGTCTACAGTAGCGTATTAAAATAACATTCTGTTCCGAGTTCTCTTCTGTGTTCTAAATCAGGAAAGGGAACCGTGTTACCCCGAATTTAACGCGAGCGAAGCCGCGAGCAAAGGCTAGTATAATATAAATTAAAGATCCTGTTACGCGATATAGAGAATGGTGGGGACATCAACGCACAATCTGGTACAAGAACATGATTCTGGACCCAACTACGATAAAATTCTTCGACGATTATTAAAAAACGATCGGAAGGCCAATTCTCGTATTAAAAAATGTTCAAAATCTAGGCGCAGTCTCATCTCGGCGACAATCTAATGTCAAAAATTTATGGAAACTCAAGAGTATTTATGAAAGACTGAAACTGTATTAGACTGTGAATGTTATTAAAATTACCAGAATTGCTCCCTCTGCTGGTTTCTACAAAACTGCAAAACCTACGCGGTCAAAATGTATGAAATAGCAAGTATTTTCTTAATAACGATGAAAATTTCTAACGAAGCGTGGTTCAGAATCATGTACTTAATCTATGGTTACAGATTGTGTGGCATTGTCCCTGCCACCTAGAAGCAGGCTTTTTATTTATCTTGGTACCATTAGTATCCCTCCTTTTCCTAACGGTGCTTATGCATTTTTGATTCGAACAAACCTCGAATATTATTTTTTCCTTAAAGTTGTCTATTGTTTGTATAGGTTAAGATCTGGGGACTCCTTTCGAGAAAAGGTGGTGTTTGAAGCGTATCGCTTGATAGTAGGGAGAGCGCTTATGTAAATAGAACGTCGAGTGCATTTCTCTGAAAGGCTCCCGTGACCTTAATTTACTTAAGCGACGAGTGTTTTGGTTAAGGTCCACTGAGACTTCGTCTGTGTAGCTGCTTCATGTTAAAACAAAGTTATCCTTATTTCAGTTACATGCAGACCCTTGCGCAATTATTATTGGTTCGTTCCGATGAAGATTACCTATGTCTGGATTTAAAAAAGACTGTCATCTCTGGGTTTGTTTTGGTGTTCCTTTTTAGAGTAATCGGATAGGAAACCTCGTCTAGTTTTTACCCAATTACGGCAAATCTAAAATGAAGGGTTTATTATCAGAAATGGGATATTCGGATGCATTAGCCAAAGTAATTCTTTAACTGTGATACAAAACGTATGGAAGCGCCTTTTTAAATACTTTTTTTTGTTAAAAAAAAAACATGCGGGTGCCAGAAACACTGGGAATGCATAACTAGTCAGAAGGTTGTGTGGAAAGTATGGAAAAGACTTCTAAAAAAATTTAATTAATAAAAGTTCCCGGGATTCTTGGATTGCATAACAATTATTCTGATGTTAAATTATTGATTAACCTCGACGCAAATATGTACTTATAGGGCGTAAGATTTTTTCGTTATCATTGTGACATTGGGTAATACGGAATGCGTTTTGTATCGAAAAGGCCTTTTCCAAGCGCCGCCAGTTTTACCGCTGCTGTGCTTCCCGCATCCAGAGAATTCCTGCGGTTTTACAAGGTCTTCCATGTGGGAAGCCTTCCAAATCGACTTCTTTTAACCTTTCGACTCTATCAGAACATGTTCTGCTAGCAATGATACCTGCCCGCTGCCACTTACGTTTGGCAATTCATTGGGCTATGTCGGTTATCTTGGTTCTCCTGTGGATCTCCATAAACCTACTATACTTAAACTATCTGCTTGTAATTTGGCCTTTTTCGTGGGTTCAAGGTGGTCATTTCAGATTTCCTGTTATTTTAATTATCACACATTGTGTTACTATATTGCGTAGAAACTTCCCGACTAAAAAGTAAATCTAGGTCCCACTTAGCTATCGCGCATGATCGCACATAATCAAATCTATTTCATTTAAAATTGTATTTACACAAGCGGTGATAAAAAGACAAGGAAATCATAATTTCAAGTCACAAGCTTCCGCGGTTGACGCTCAACGGCCGGATTGTAATCTAAACAAAATGTTCGCAGTCATAGAACAGAGTAATGTCTTGTAATCTTGTCCGAATGTTCGGTGTAAGTCGAGAGAAGTCAGCGTAGGGCTCTTTATCTTAGACGGAAGTATATTATGTATAATGCTTTGATAGTTTAGACCAAGATTCTGCTTTTAATATTCTGTGAGTGTTACCGCCAATGATGACATTGTATGCTTTGTGTGTGTGAAAGCATTGTCTTGAAGCGGTTTTGATACACAACGGTGAGAGATAAATCGATTTCAACAGAATTTTATAAATTTTCAGGATAACGTTATCGCTTTGAAGAAAGTCGAAAATAGACACACCTGTCCGTATAAATGGTATGGATATGGTATGACGTCTGAATTCATCTTCCATGCCTATAGCAAAATGGTTTTCAATTTTGGGCTTAGCTACTCTGAAATTGCCTTCATTATTTATAACCTTCTTATAACAGCCACGTCAGTCCGTCGAACTCGCTAATCGACTTGTCTATCAAAGGTAACCCTGATCATGTTGGTTTATAGATATTATATTAAATTCCTATGACGTATATGTTTTGGATATGTGCCAGAAGTAATTCGTATAAACCGCTTTTATCGTTACTTCCTCTCATAGTCTCATCTGGTCAAATGTACATACGTTTATTTATATTAAAACATCTTTGGCATATAGTTTCTTGCCATGTTTAAGACACTTTTCGTTTTTAAACAAAATATGTTTTGTTTAGAGGTAGTGGATAGTAGGAACATTCACATTCGCCAATGATGTTAAAGTCCCATGTAATACGAAGGGAGCTTATTGCCATCGAGAAGCAGCCCAAAGTCTGCAGAAATCCAGACTCCGGGCTGCTGTAGAGAAATTCCCTATAGAAGACATTCATTAAACATTGCCCGACTTGGGAATCGAAATCTTGACCTTTTGCAGCTAGCACTTGCAACCACTAAGACCAACGAGGCAGTCTCTTTAAAATCATATCCTACGAACAGTTGTAATAAGAACAATGAGAAAAAAACAACAATTTTCAATACGATAAAAAAGTTGATTCCAAGAATGAAGAGCAGTTCTTGTCTTATCTTGTGCAAATAAATCTCATTCCCTATGAAGTATCAAAGCAATGCAATTCAATATTCTTCAAGGAACTTGCAAAGCTGTTGCATTTAGCCGACGTTTTTACTCTTAACTCTAACAAGACTTCCTCAAACAAGGTCTTTGATGAAAAAGTCAGAACTCGGGAATCCGATAACGTAGAACACTTCAAATAAATAGAAGTTATTGAGACATTCAATCTTGTAGTTTGTTTTGTCGCTTCTCTGATTTTGTTAAGAGTTTACACAAAGCTCCTTACACGCTGTCCAATCTGGAAAGTGCTGAGATTTTTGTTCGAGAATTACCTATAAAATGTTGAGTTTACGGACAAATGCAGAGAGGGATAAATTCTTTATTGGGCCGTGTTGAAGGGTCAGTTTTAGTCCGAAATGTTTCGGGTTTTCTGTAATGCTCCAAGGCTTAGAAATAAAATCCCACAATTTTTGCAGTTCCAGTCAGGTACAAGTACAAGATTTTTTATGAGGAACTGGTATGGTTTATTTCCTGTGTTTTTTTCTTTATCAGTCGGTACTGAGTCTGAGTAAATAATAATTTAATTTGTAAAATCTGTTTTGTTCCAATAAAGATTATATTATTATTATAATTTTATAGAACGTTATGGATCGACGAACATAAAAATGGTGTAGCGAATCATTTCCTTAACAATATGATGCACTTCAATGTTTCTAGCAAGAATGTTGCTTATCTTAATACAATTTGCCCATAATAATACCAGCCCATTACTGTTATTTCTGACTTAAAACTAAAAGTCCAGGTTCCTTAACCTTCACCCACGTTTGTCTTTCCAAAGATAAACGAAAAAATTAATCCCGATGTAATATAATTAGGTATTTCATTATTCAATCTGTGATTCCCGCTAACGCTTATGTTTCAAAACCCATCATACACAGGGAGCACATACAATTTTATACTATTAGGTCTAACGAACACGCAACGCGCGTTCATTAGTTCCTGTGAAACATGTAGATACGTTTAACCCAAAGCGCTATTATGTGCACAATGGCTTAACGAGATACGAGTATGTATCCTTTATTTTGATAGTGTATATTTTAATTTTGAAGCCAGTTTCTTTATTTTTAAAGTCGATATGACCACTTCGATTGTATTATTCTGCTTCTGTGGACTTTTTCTCTAGGGCACTTCCATTGGTTTTCGTTAACATATTCCCTACAACAGAATTATTATCATAACCGTAGTTTTTATTTGACATGGAAACAATATATATTTGATATTAAGTTGCCGAGTAACGGAATCAAGTTCTCATGTCGACCGCCGATGAAATTGTATTTCTTTGTATCTATAGAGCTACTAATATTCTTAATACCTTTGTAATATTATCTTTTAATGTAATTTTATCAGTCGGTTGGTTCATTTTCCTCTATAGGACAATCGTTACTGCCCTTTCCTTTAACTTTGCTGGTTTCGTTGATAATATCAGTCTTCTATCAATTTGCTCTATTTCTTTTAATGCATCCGTGATATTTTTTGCAATATAATGTATTTTGTTAATATAGTATCCTTAGATACATACGTCCTAATTCTTCAATACGTGTGGAACTCACTAAAGTCGTCATTAACAGTGCGCCGATTTCTTGAAATTTTTTGTCTGTTGGAGTTGGTGACTAGATTCACAATTGGACTCAGTAGGTGGCGCTGCTCGCGCAGGATAACCGAAAAATAATAATTGTATGATATAATATTATTTATTTATTTCACTTCAAGACACAAACATCTGTGTAACGCTGACTCCCAGTAAAGGATTTCCTGCAGCACTAGAGCCAAAGAGCAATGCTTTAAATATAATCTATATATTAATACGTGAAGCGAAAACTTTGGATCCCTTTTTATGAATATTGAGCGGACGGAGGAGTATGAAATTTCGCACACTTATAGTTTATACAGAGAAAAAGTGACGAATGCTAATATTTTTAAAAAATTATGCGTATAAATACATTATTTTCAATAAATAACACGTTACAAACACTACTATTCACTACCGTGTATTTAATACACACATTCATACATATTCTTTTGTTTATGGTCCAAATCTGTTGTCCAATCGAGAATATCTGTCTTTAACATTTTGTGTCTATAGTCTTACTGAATATCAAGTATAACCATAGGTAATAAATTAATTTTATAGTTATATAACCTATTTCACTTTTAAAATCTATGATCATATCGAGAATATTTGTCTTTAATATTATTTGCCTATAGTGTTACTGAATGTCAAATATAACCATATTATTTTTTTTATATTTATTATGATATATTTTTTCATTTAATAATGTAATTCTATTCAAATACAGTACGGTCGAATTTCGACCAATGGGCGATCACTTGTACAATTTATTTCTTCATCCAATTGGTCCTGCAGGCCTTCTATCGATTTTACTTCTCCGACCACAGAATCGAAGCGAAGTTTTAATTGGTGATTGTCTTTCTTGCAGAACTCAGTTCCATAATTTAATTTCCACTGTAATTTTTTTTTCTAAGTTCTTGGTTTGTTACTAAATTAATTAATTCAATTTGTATTACGCATTTACGAATTTTGTAGGCATTATTTGGAACTAATACTTTATTTAATGAGCTACATATACAATTTTGGGGATAATTGCCCCTGAAACAGTTTGTGGTTTTAGTATTGTGTATTTGCAGGTAATTAATTGCACTGTTTTGGTCTAATAATAGCTATTCTCGTGTAGTCATGTAAACCTATAACTTTGTAGGGATGTATATATATGTTTGAGTGTGTGTTTAAATAGCTAGCTTTAATGCAAACATACAAATCATGCTTGGGAATATGCCTATTATTGCGTAACTTATCAATGCTGCCAATTGCTTTGGCATTTACTCCAGGCGTTCTTGAGAAGTGACAAGTGACAAGATTTTCAAATCCAAATACATCACACTAAATATTACCTACAGTTTGCTGGAACATGATTTGTACCAAAAAATATACTAAGTTTTTTCAACAAATCTTCAGTGACACCTACTTTATATTCCGCACAATTCTCCTGTGCTACGCTTCCTTCCTTATCAATGCGAGGAAATGTTATACATACAATATCAAATATCTATCCAATACATACGAAGTGTAACCTTGTAGTCCCAGAAGACTGGCAGAGCAGCAACAAAGTTAAGGTAAAGGGAATCTAAAATTTTTGATAGAACGCATTGGTAAAATAATTTTATTGGTACAGATTCTTCAGATATTGTCAGTTCCGCCTTCATTCCAGCCATGGTGTTGGTACATCGAACCATGTCGGCCTAAAACTATACCCATCTTTATCATCATTCTCTTCCCATTATCCCAATTTATATGGGGTCAGCGCATCATGTCTCTTTCTTCCATACTTCTCTATTAGTCGTCATCTCAGTAGTCACCCCTTTTCTAACTATGTATATCAGTCACAAAGTTCATCCATGGTTTCTTTGGTTAAAGAAAAAAAAAGAAAAGAAAAGTAAAAGAAAAGAAAAAAAAGGAAAAGAAAAAGAAAGGAAAAGTATATAGTATGAATTTCGATGTCTATAGACATTGAAATTCATACTTTCCTCACCTATCTTCATACATAGTATTCATTAAAATTGTTTTGCGTGTATGTTTGTGTGACCGCTTAGTTCTTCTAAATTACGTAACGTGTGGTTGTTGCGGATTCCACTACAAATATATTCCAAAAGTCTTACTCTTTTAATGTATGAACATTTAAATGTCATATAATAAAGTTATCTTCATGTTCTGACAAGTCGTAAAAACTATGAAGCAGGAGCGAGTCGTTCATACACTCCTGCCAGATCGAGGATTCAATACTAGGATGTAAATACCAATAGTAACTCGCGGTGCCACCAAACGCTATAATGCGAAATCGATACTGAACATCCTAATAATGTTATTTCAGCAGGGATTAGATTAACCGAAGTTATCCAACAGTAATACAATCTTGCTCGTATTTTCGAAAATCACATTAAAGGGATTACCAAATTGATGTCTAATATTGGTAGACTGAGTAAATTAACTTTTATTTATTTCTATCCTAGCTTCTGCCCGCGACCCCGTTGTATAGTATCAACTGCCTTCGCCATTATTTTGTTTTACGTAGTGTTCTTTTTGTTTTTTTTTTCTGTGTATGCTCGGAGCCTAAAGCTTCAAAAATTGAACTATCTTTAAAACAAAAATCAAATTCGACAAATAATTCCAGATATTAGCGCGTTCAAACTCTTTAACTCTTTCGCTTTCATTAGTATTTACCTAGATTTTGCTTTGAAGCTTCATGAGCACTGCAATAAATGCCCTTAGTCCAGAGACAGTCACCTGGTTGAACTTGTGATGTTTGTAGGTCGAAGTAATTATGACAAACGCTTATTAAAAGCGTTTGTTAAACGGGTTTTGAAATGTGGTGCTGTTTAAAATTGTCTGTCTTCTCTGTTTCATGTGAAGTAAATGCTTCTTATAATTCTTGAGATTTCTTTATATAATTCACATTTATTGTTAGTCTAGAACCTGGTCCTAGATCGGTTTGGGTTTGAACTGGAGTATATATCAACTGAAAGAGGATGCGCTTAAGTAGTCCGCGAAATCCAAATGTTACGTCTCAATCTAATTGGAATTATATGTTCGACCCGTTTGGGGTACAACAACTTCAGGGCCATGGAGTCCGAGTGCACATATAGTATTTCGAGACAATACCAAGCGCCTGGTTGACTCTTCACGTGACCAGAGGGCTAGTCTATTTTTTGGCGAAAGAATCAGCATTGCCGTAAAACGTGGCAATGCTGCCAGCTCTTTGGGCACTTTTCCCCATTGACAGCGATGAAGATGATGATGACGAAAAGGCACCTTTCCTGTTTGACAACGATGCAAACACTTTTATGATACTTTACACTTCTTTATTTTTAAATATACATGCACAATTTTTTTACATTCGCGACTGTAACAAGTACTTATTTACAGTATTATAATCATTTAAATCTGCACAACCCACTTTACTTCATGTTGCGTCCTGTTCGATTAGTTACTTTATGCGCCTACGTTTCTAAACGTGTAACAGAATGACATCTGACTTGTCAGTTTGATTTTGACACTTGACACTTCTCTCTCTTGGTTTTGGCGCTTGAAAAGGGTAGCACGTCGCCGTGTTGAATCTCGCGATCTTTTGTAAATTAATCCCTTAGAACCGGTCGTTTTGGTGGACAATAGGTCATGACCCAGTTGTTTGTATTAATAACCCCAGTTTGGTGAAATAATACGGGTTGAATTTGGATATCTCTTGACATTGAAGCATTTTGGAGGTTAAGTGTTTGAACCGCATGTTGGAGTAAATCTCTGGCGAGTTGCAGCGGCCTGGTGTCCTGGATACCACTTACACGATACATATACACTCACTTACATACATAACTCCAGGTAGGCACCAGAGCAGTGTCCTTCAACCACCAGGTAAGTTCTTTTGTTGTATTGTAGGTGAGTTATTTGAATTATATTGTCTGCTCCGCGTACGGCGGACTAGTTTCGCTCGCCACTCTTGTCTCTAGAGCCCCACGGTTATCACGCTTCCACATAATAATCAAAAACCTTATGGGGGCCTAGCCTGGCAGTGAACACTTCATATAATACTATTGAATGAGTATTTAATAAAAAAGTATTTCAATGGGATTACGAGGATTCTGTTGATGAATTTAATGATTATTATTTTATACATACATACCTGTTTTTCTTTATAAATTTCTTTATAAATCATATTTGGTTCAACATACAGCCTGACCTACAAATTGCAAAACCGTAAGAAAAATTAATTTCACGCGTTACCCTGGCGCTCTCTAAAAGCTTCTTCAGACAGGCGCGACGGGACTCTTGTAGAACAATTTTAATGAAAACAAAATAGAAATTGTGCACAAAAGACGTGTCGCGCCTGTCTGGGGAAGCTTTAAACCGATTTGGCCTTCAAAGTGATCGCTTTTTTTCACAAATACATGTTTGTGTATTGTGTTTCCTTTCATCACAACAATACAACTTTTAATGAGCCGTGAAGCTGTCCTTGTTAACATCACACAGGTATTTCGCTGAAACGTAATTCCATAACAATCAAAACTAACTTTCACACAATTTGTATCTTCTTTTTCCAAAACATTTCTTTGAGTTTCCTAACGAGCTGTGAGCTTTAGAAAATTCCACGTCAGTTTGAAGTTTTATAAGAACTTTGGTATACCTATTACAAAAAATGTTATATGGGTACCTGGTTATTTACCTGTCTCCTTTTAGCTTTTATGTCTAGACTAGCTTTTGCCAGCGGCTTCGCCCGCGTGGAGGTCGGAAATTATCCCGCGGGAACATACTACCGGGATAAAAAGTAGCCTATGTCCTTTCTCAGGCTCTAAACTATCTGTGTACCAAATTTCATTTAAATCGGTTCAGTAGTTTTCGCAGGAAAGCGAGACAGACAGACAGACAGACAGACAGACCGACAGACAGACAGACAGAGTTACTTTTGCATTTATAATATTAGTGTGGATAGTGTGGATATATAATATATATATATAATAATATATAATAATATAATATATATAATAATATATAATATATATATAAATATATATATATATATATATATATATATATATATATATATATACACACATATATATATATATATATAGTGTGGATAGTGTGGATAATGTTCACCTATTATTTTACTAAATTATCACATCTATATCCTTACATTTCTATACATATATCTTCTTCTTAACGTAGTATAAAACAAAGTCGATTCCCGCGTCTGTACGCTTAGATCTTTTAAACTACGCTACGATAAAGCGGTTATCATCAATAGACTGAGTGATTCAAGAGGAAAGTTTATATGTATAATACGCGGGCTAAGCCGCTGGAAAAGTTATTATTTCGACTGTATCTTTAGGGTTCCGTTGCCAAATGGCAAAAAACGGAACCCTTATAGATTCGTCATGTCTGTCTGTCTGTCTGTCTGTCTGTCTGTCTGTCCGTCCGTATGTCACAGCCATTTTATTCCGAAACTATAAGAGCTATGCTGTTGAAACTTGGTAAGTAGGTGTATTCTGTGAACCGCATTACGATTTTCACACTAAAATAGAAAAAAAAAACAATAAATTTTGGGGTTCCCCATACATAGAACTGAAACTCAAAAATGTTTTTTTTCATCAAACCCATACGTGTGGGGTATCTATGAATAGGTCTTCAAAAATGGTAATGAGGTTTCTATTATCATTTTTTTCTAAACTGAATAGTTTGCGCGAGAGACACTTCCAAAATGGTAAAATGTGTGTCCCCCCCCCCCCCCCCCCCCCGTAACTTCTAAAATAAGAGAATGACAAAACTAAAAAATATATATGATGTACATTACCATGTAAACTACCAACGAAAATTGGTTTGAACGAGATCGAGTGAGTAGTTTTTTTTTTAAAAGTCATAAATCGTAAACCGCAATTTACCTTACATTCAATCAACTGAAATATAAAAATTAAAAAATATGTATATTTTTAAACCGAAAATACCTACAGGTTTGTACGGAACCCTCGGTGCGCGAGTCCGACTCGCACTTGGCCGGTTTTTTTTATGTTTATTACCTCATAACTTTTGACTGGGTCTACCGATTTTGATGATTTTTATTTTATTTGAAATTGGTGCTTCCCGAATGGTCCCATTTTAATTTGGTTCCATTTAGACAATGGCCTTCATATGAAAACCATATTAGTCTTAAATTTGCATTAAGTATTTGCGCGACAAATGAATGAATAACGCGATTAGATTAGTGCGGAGTATCTACCATAACTAAAAAGTTAAAAACACTTTTTACAAAAAAATAAAAACTGACTTCCTAAAAAAAAACACTACAAAGTGAAAAATAACTTTAATTTCGGAAGTCGGTGGCAAAAAAACCTTAAATACAGATCCTAGAACACCGACTTCCAAAATTAAAGTTATTTTTCACTTTGTAGTGTTTTTTCTTAGGAAGTCGATTTTAATTTTTCCTGTTTAAATATCGAATGAAATTGTTAAGCATCAACAGGCCGTTCTTTTGATATAACCTGAACAACACCACTCTCACTTTTGAGCACTACCGGAGCACTGCTTATAGGTGTTCCTAATACCACTATCCTCTTTTGTAAAAAGGATACATCGATCACACCTCTGAACAACAACCATTTTAAATAAGCCTGGAGGCTTTAAAATCTTCCTGGTACGCAATATGCATAGCCTCAACCATTGTCCGTCTCGCATCTTGCATCTTGCATGCATACACAATAGAAACGCGCCTTCAGGTTACCATTGTTGTTGGACAAACAAGCAATTTCCGCCATTTTTTATTCCGTTTTCAGACACAATACCCCAGTTTTTTCCGCCGTGAACAAAACCAAGGATGGAAAACAATTGGAACGTGGAGTTTTGAAGAACTGACTGAGTTGGAATAGTGAGGAATTTGGGGCGTATTGTCGAAAATGGTTACACATTTTTCGACAATAAGCCTTGTTGGATTGTTACAAAATAGTTGGAACCGTGGGTAGTGCTTTTATAGTTTTTAGTTTCAACATGAACTTCAATATTTCGTAATGGATAAAATTTCTGGTGTTTTGTAATGTTCGACAAATTGAACAGAAGACCGAGGAGTACAACATTGAAGTGGTTGAGGTGCTTGTATGACGCTGCTACGATGATTGTCCAGATCCAGGATAAAAAAAACAGCGCCATACAACTGCTTAAATGGGTGTAACAGGGAGATGTGATATGCCTGAAACTATAATATCCTGTAAATTAATCGGAAAGAAAGTTATTTATTTCAGGGTACAATTCTGTCTTTGTTTTCGTAATCACCAATTCCAGTTTCGATAAGCTCAGTTATTTTTACAAAACAATTAATACCCCTACACAGTAACCATATACGTGTTGCCATTAAGCGAAATATTATGACAATTTAAACTTTATTACCCAGCTTAATAACTTTAAGTGCCTATTGTACAAAGCAATTTTAGCAACCACATAAAAACACACGCTTTCATAAAACGGTTATTACAGAAGCAAACATTGACGCTCGTTAAAATCCATAACAACAAAGTTCAAAGTGTTAAATAATTATCACAGTACACGGTTATTGTCTTTTCAATTAAAATCAATGTCTCGAGAGCAGATGTTCCTTGATAACACTCCCAGTTGGCCGTAATTCGCACCGATTTTTTTGTAGGACCTACCCTTTTTACGCCTTTGAACTGAAGTCGTTTTCATTTACATTTGATTAGGAGTATAATTTGGCTATTCTTTCAATGGCTGCGAGAAAGGTCGTGGGTAAATAATAACGGTCGCACGATCGCAGGTTAAGCTATGCTTATCACGGTCGGTGCGTGGATGGGTGGCAAATATCTGTCTAGCCTTTTCCCGACAACGTTTTGGTCGGCTCTCAGTCTACCAGGATGCAGCTGAACACCAGAATTTTACATACAGCGACTGCCTACCTGAATCCCCGGAATTCTCTTTGGTAAGACTGAGTGTTGTGGCACATGGGCAACTGAAGGAACACGGGTGGGTTTTAGTCAGTAAAAGTCTGACACGCCCTCCCGCTCCGCCCAGAGCGAGAGAGTCATTTGATGATTTCCCATAAAAAAAAAGACTGAGTGTTAGACTTTTGGGCTTCTTAAGGGCCGGGTCACACCGGAATGGCAGCGGCCGGCAGCGACGCGACGAGTACTTTCAGTGTGAAATAATTTTAAACTTTAACTACATACTTAAAAGACCAGTACCGCTTGAAAAACTTGAAAAGGTCGCGCGGCCGTCCGCGGTGCCGCGAGCGGCCTCGTGTCACCGCTGGCAGCCGCGGGCGGAAACACCTGTTGGTTTTTCAAGCGATACTGGTCTTTTAAGTATGTAGTTAAAGTTTAAAATTATTTCACACTGAAAGTGCTCGTCGCGTCGCTGCCGGCCGCTGCCATTCCGGTGTGACCCGGCCCTAAAACCTATATAGACAGCCAAAGATCTACGAAAGACATCCATAACCATCGACTTAACGTGCTTTCTGGTGCACGGCGGGGCTTGATATGTAAAGATGGTCACCTATCCACGGACTAATCGCAGCAAGTTAGTTATCAAATTTCTTGGATTTTCTTGGCTCTTCGTCTCCAAAAGAATTTACTACGCCTTGGAATAGACAAACACCTTCATCTTTCTGAATGAAGACTCTTTTTTGGGAAATCAAACATGCCTGGTAAATGTTTAAATTGAAAAACATTATTTGAGTTTGCGGTGATCAACGTAATATTACCATTGCTATTTATCTTCAACACAAGTTCCATATTCATTCCGCAATCTGATCAGTCGCATCTACTACCCACTTAACACTGATGATAAAACGTCAAACCCTTCAACGTCACTGCGTCTAATACATGTACCGTTTTCAACTGGTAATTTCAGACCGAATACGCATATACCGTTAAATGGAACGACGATTAGGCTCGGATACTTGATGAGTCAATTGCATTAGCTGTTGGAGCGGCAGGAATCTGACGGCAGCGTGCGGCTTTTGGGGAACGACTACTGTACCAAACGGAGGCGAATGAACGTACTACATCTAGTAAAGCTTGGGTGTTTGAGGAACGAATATTTGGAACGAACACTGTGAAGCCGCGAACAATGTGTTTAAATATTTTTGTAGTTTCTTTATCATAAATACGTACAATCAACGTATAATGTACGAGTGGGGCATTATCAGCCTTTAATATATCACAATGAGCCTACAATGTTCCTATTGTTGAGACCCAGCCCGAGAGGGAGTGAGCCATAATCCACTACGCGACAATTCATGCAATTCGTTCAACTAAACAAATTCTTCAGCTTTATAATATTACTAGCTTTTGCCTGCGACTTGTCCGCATAAATGTCGGTTGTCACAGACGCAGACGAAGTTACGTAGTAAAAACTTTATTAAAAAAAAAAAAACAACCGATTTCCTTAAAAAAACACTACAAAGTCAAAAATAACTTTAATTTCGACAGTCGATGTCTTGGGATCTGTATTTAAGGTTTTTTGCCGTCTGCGACGAACACTGGCAGGCAATTCGATGCGACGGGAAAGGTCACGGGAGCAAAAATTTGACGCTCGTCCGCGTCACGAGCAGAAGCTAGTATGCTAATATTTTGAATGATTGTACCCGATTTTGATTGTTGTATTTTGTTGTTGACTTATTATTTACAAACTTCTAATCCGAACGATCAATTACAAGTTAATTTAAACCATCAAAATAACACCAACCAATACAACACAAATATTAATGCCAATTATTTATAATCGTCGATTAACAGAGTTTAAATAAATTAAATTTCCTAAACTATGCTACTGAAATATTCACTAACTAAACTGACATACATTTATTTAGCATTTAACGTAAACATCCCGTCACACAGCTGCCAGAAACAGGACAAACAAATAAGACATATTTTAGTTAAATATTTGAAAGTACTGATGACATTGTTTGATGGAGAAATAATAACAACATAACATGACGCCTGTGGTCCGATCGAAGCGTTAGGCAGAGTTGTACCTAAGCATGTACACCCAATGTAATAGGGGGTATGACTATTACCATCAACCGAGCATAAGACCTAGACTCCGAGCTCCTACTGAGAAATTCTTGATGGGAAAAAACTTTTTAACAAAAAATTAAACCGCCGAAAAAACTGAAAAGCAAAAAATCACTCAAAGCGCCGACTCATAATTTTAAGGTTTATTATTTTTTGCTTTTCAGTTTTTTCGGCGGTTTAATTTTTGGTTAAAAAGTTTTAATTTTTTAATTTTTATGGCCTTAATGTACTAATAATACTTGGCAAGGTATACCCTATTCAATAAAAAATAATTATCAAAATCGAACTACTCTGTATAAAGTTATGCGTGGTTATACATTATAATCAGTGAGTGAACAATCAATCATCCCCTGTTTTCCGACCCTTAGGGTTCGATTTTGTTACCCAAATTTATATGGGTTTATTTTCGGAGTATAGGTACCCTTTCCAACAGAAGAAGAATTAACACAATCGGACCACTTTGTAAAAAGCTATGCGTGGTCATACATAAAAAAAATATATATATGTCACCGTTAAATAACAAGATCCGATAGTTGATTTATAAATTTACGGTTCTTGTTATTTTCCGGTGACATATATATACGCGTCGAATTGAGAACCTCCTCCGATAAAAAAACCAATAACACTTTGCCCTACCTGGGAACCGAATCACCACCAGACTAGACCCTCGAGTTCGGCGTTAACGTGTTATTCAAATTTTCTGCAGCCTGGCATTGGCCTGCAAATTGCAAATAAACGTAGAAACTGAAAGGGCTACCCTGACGCTTTCGCCTTAACATAAATCAATAAACAAGTTATTCAATAAATTCAGTTGAGCGAATTCACAACAATGTTCTCAAAAATATTAAGTCACTCAAATAAGTTTGGTAAACCAACTAGTCCAAAAACTTAAAAGTTTAGTAACTAGTGCCTTTCAAACTGTCAAACGAGTAACTAAGCGCTGACTATCTGATTACATTGAGCGTTCTGAATGACACAGCATATGACAAACCACTATACAGTACAGTCGAACAAATTATTAGGCATACCCAAAGACGAAAAAAAAAATCTTTCCAACTAGACTGCCTGCATTTATTTTTATTCAGTAGTGAGATGATGGACTTAGAGATTCGTAAAACGGCAGGTTTTTTTGGCTGGGATATCATCAAATGACATGTCTCACTCCCACGGTAGGGCGTGTCAGTCTTTTACTGACTAGAACCCATCCGTGTTTCTTCAGTTGCCAGTGCCAGGGTCACGGTAATTCTTTCGAACAAATGCGCGACCCTGACTGGAATCATATGAAGCCAAACTAGTGAGGAATGTTAGTAAAAACCTGTATGTCAGAACCCAGTTGATGAGTATATGCTTTTAAAGCCTACGTTATACTTAAAAGTGAAATGTAAAATGATTGACTACCAGATTGATAGCTAGCTACTAGTACACGAAATAGCTTGCTCGTTTGTACATAAAGTAATAGAAGTGTACTCTAGGCTTGCCCCTTGTGTAAAGTGTCAAAACTCGATCTATTAGTCACTTCTGTGACTTGCAGTTGTGTTGACCTTTTGCCCCGTAGCTGCAAGTGTAGCGTCATGCTCCTTTTTGTGCTGTAAATTCGGTTACAAATGTTTTGAAACTAGGACAACGGGTTCTATTTGTGTTTTGGGAGGTTTACATTGGGTTCTCAAATTCAGGGTTGGTGGTTCTCATTAGTAGCTTTTTCTTTATTGTGAATTCAGTCAAAAATTATGTGACAATATTTTTTTGCATGAGAACGTTAAGTGTAAAGTTCTGTATATCTTTTGTTGGAGATCTTAAATAAATAAAAGTACCTGTTTCCAGTACCTAAATATATGAGAGAAACTAGTAACAATCTATGTAGAATACAAAGATATAGAATAAGTGGAACGTTGGCTCCCATAAAGGCGAGATACTTTAGATAAACAATCGTGTTTGGCACAGTTCTACGTGTTCCCTAGTAGCACGAAAATTAATTGAACCATTGTTGCCGTAGTAATAATTTAAATTCTAAGAGTTATTGATGTATAGTTATGAAAAGTTATTAGTCGTAAAAATATACTTAAGGTATAATTATTTTACAAGAAAAAATCGAATCTACGATAGGTACCACCTATAATATCCAGACACAGGCGTGACGTGATGTTTTAATCTTATTAAAAATCTGTTTAGAGATCTTTATTTTAATGTGTGTAAATCATCGGTGTATGAGATCGTTATATCGAACTTAAAGCCATAAGATCATAAGAAAACAGCGTTGTCGAGACCAGTCAGGATATTCTGTAAAAATTTACATCGTGAAAACTCAGGTGAAGTGAGATAGAAATAAGTTGTCATCCACCCTGATGCTAGGGATTGATAGTATTGCCGGTGGAACTTCGTGAAGCATTTCCGACATTTGGCTCCCAGACTGGAGCGGGCCGGGGCTGCCTCAAAGCGGTTCCTGCTCAATCTAGGGTCGGGTTTCCAAACGCTTCTTGCCGGAGGCTCTACGCGGGGCCATATGGTCCATGGCCCTTTACGGGGCACCGGTGTGGGCGCACTCAATGAGGCTACGACCAGCGTGCCGGTAGAGTGCGTTCCAGAGGCTCATGGCCATCCGGCTAGTCCGGGGATACCGCCCGGTCTCCTGTGAGGCGGCGAGCCTCCTTGCCGGATTGCAGCCATGGGATCTGGAGGCATAAGTCTTCGCGCATATGTGGGAGTGGCGCGAGGAGGCAAAACTCCGGGGCGAAACTCCGCTGCCGTGACAAATTTCGGCACGGCGGACAGAGCTCCAGTGTGATCTCATGGCTACATGGCGGTTACGATTGTCGGAACACAGTGCAGGGCACGTCACTATTGCGGTAGGTGCTATAAAAGTCTGCCACGCTCTCCCGCTCCGGCCAGAGCGGAAGACGCCATTTGATGATTTCCCACCCATAAAAAAAAGGGATTGATATAATTGACAGCTCCATTCAAGCTTGCTATACCTACGTTCCACGCTGAGTAACCTGTGTGTGCAAAAAACATTTCTTTCTATCTTCATCTACACTTCGAACTTATTTATTCAAACCTCTTCACCCTTTACGCAGACGTGCCATATCAACACTGCTATCATTTCTCCGGCTGCATTGATAACCCAACCCTGACATGCTGTCAGATCAGAGATACCGAATGCATGTAAACAACTCAACCTATCTGTACTATTAATAGCTTGGCTTGTTGTTCGCCATTCATAATGTGATGTGAATTACATTTCTGCATGTGCATTGTATTATTTCGGCTTCATTTCAAACATTGGACGTTACAATTTCGACAGAATATTCTAGTCTATTGATGTGGAACATTTGCAATTAGTGGCAAATGAGCAACATATACTGAATCCATTGGGAGTCCATTATAAATACGAGCAGCGAAGGCCCCGTGGTAACTAAGTCGAGTTGCAGGCACTTTACTGAGTGTAATTTATTTCATCACCACTGCTCTCAAAACGGTGAAGGAAAACATCTTGAGGAAACCGGCATGTCTTAGAAGCAAAAATTCGAAGACCCAGACCTCAGAGGCCCCCGTGGTGGTGAACGGCCCACTCTCATTGAGAGGAGCTTTATTCAGGTTAAGTTTATTAACATAGTGTTTAAGATATTTCTGAGTAACAATATTTTGTTACTAACATATTTGAGTCCTTTATTACTTGTATTTTAAATATTAATAAACATAATATTTGTTAACAAAATCAAAATCAAAATCAAAAGTCATTTATTCAAACTAGGCTGAGAGTCAGCACTTTTTGAACGTCAAAGTTACAAAAGACAGTCCCCCCAAAACGCCCACCCTTCGACACTTCCTAGTGCTGTAGCTGGGAAGAAGAAGTGGCGGAACAAACTCCCCAGCAGCACAGCTGTCTGTTAAGTTAGAAGAACTTGATTCTATACAATATTGTGTAAGTAATTAATATTATAAAACAAAACATACATTATTTGCCATATGTCAGCTAGCACACGCCAATATACCAACAAAAAAAAAAATTGAATACTAAAGTCAAGCTGAAATAATAAAACAAAAACGTAAACAAAACTTAAAAACTAAATAAAGCCTCCAGGCATAAAGGGCGTGCCCGCTTACATGTTCAACGATGCAAAATGATCGATATACATACATTGATGCATATAGCTAAGTTGAAGTTACAATAGTTGAGGTTGTAGGTGAGTAGAATAAAATAACAGTTAATACAAATAACAATAACAAAAACCATGGTCAGCAAGACGACCAGTCACCACAAGCAGCACCCGTTCACGAGCATAACGCAAAGGTCAGCCATTACCCCCCTCGCCATATTTGAGGGAAGGTGGTAACCCGACCCCCGACGCTACCGCCAGCAGTGACATCTAAGGGAGCATGACGAACTTGCTGCCGGTTTGTCAGGCAAGAATATTATGAACAGCTGACGAGGTCGCTAGCTAACTACATGTTGCAATACAACTCATTTAAAATCATTGTAATAAGTAGATTATGTCCACAATAAATGAAATTAAAAGAAAATAAAAATAAATAAATAAATTAACAAAATCTGTTAAATAAAAAAATAAATAAAAAACAATTATATGAACTACCCATATAAACTGTCAGTAGGAAAGCTAATTCTGGATTGAAAGAACATAAACATTGTCTTGAGTTTGTCTTGAGTTAATCACAGCGACCAACTATTCTTATCGTTTAAGTAGTCGTTGATAGAATAGTATGCCTTTGAACAAAGGTTGGATTTTACTTTAACTTTAAACTCATTAAACTGCAAATCTAGTAAAGCAGAGGGAAGCTTGTTATAAAAGGTAATACCAAGACCAACAAAAGAATTATGAACCTTATGAAGCCGGTGAAAGGGAGCACGTAGTTTGTCCTTATTTCTAGTATTAATATTATGAATATCACTGTTTTTAGTGTACAGGTGTATATTTTGCCTAATATATAAGATGTTGGCAAAGATGAATTGTGATGCCACCGTAAGAATACCAATATCTTTAAACAAATCTCTCAGAGAAACTCTAGCACCTAGTTGGTAAATCGCTCGAACAGCTCGTTTCTGAAGAACAAAAATATTTTGAATGTCCGCGGCTTTGCCCCACAGCAGAATGCCGTAGGACATTATGCTATGAAAATAACTAAAAAAGACTAATCGAGCTGTATCAACGTCCGTATACTGTCTAACTTTCCTTACTGCGTAGGCGGCCGAACTGAGCCTTCCCGCTAGGCTTGATATATGTGATCCCCATTGAAGTTTGGCGTCTACTGTTATGCCCAGAAAAACCGCCGAGTGTACAGTTTCAAGCACCTCATTATCTAAAACGACATTGGGTCCCAGATTCCTAACATTCGGTAAGGCGAACTTTATACATTTCGTTTTCTTAGCATTGAGAACTAGGTTATTTGTGGTAAACCATTCCGTAGCCATTGAGAGCGCACTATTTACGTCGTCAAAATCTTGTCTATTTCTGTCTACTTTAAAGATAAGTGAGGTATCATCAGCAAATAGTACAATGTCACAGATATTCTTTAAATAAAATGGTAAGTCATTAATATACACTAAGAATAAGAATGGACCCAGTATTGATCCTTGAGGTACACCTAACTGAACTAGTAGCCCGGAAGATTTTACACCATTGACATCTACACATTGGTGCCTATTTTGCAAATAAGAACTTATGACACTGAGAGCTTCGTTTTGAACACCGTAATGACGTAGTTTACGCAAAAGTGTGTCATGGTGAACGCAATCAAAAGCTTTGGAGAGATCACAGAAAACTCCGATAGCATTTTGCGAGTTCTCCCATGCGTTGAAAATATGTTTCAGCAGAGCAACACCCGCATCTGTTGTCGAACGACCTTTTGTAAAGCCATATTGCTCATTATGAAGGAGGCTATTTAAATTAAAATGTCTTAGCAACTGCTTGAGTATTAACTTTTCAAATATTTTACTAAATGCAGGTAAGATAGAAATGGGCCTAAAATTGCCAACGTTATTTTTATTACCTGTTTTAAATAATGGTATGACTTTACTGCTCTTCATGAGGTCAGGAAAAGATCCCAAATCAACACATTTATTAAAAGTTACAGCCAGATAGGGGGCTACGATATCTATTATATTACTTAACAGTTTAACAGAGATGCCCCAGTAATCACCAGTGTTTTTTGACTTGAGTGTGTTAAAAATATTAATCACATCACGAGGCGTTACATGTTCGAAACTAAATAAGCGACTACATCCGGGCACACTACTATGCAAAAGGTTTTCAGCTTTAGACGGGGACGAATTTAAGGAGCAGGTCGTAGTTATAGGTATGTTGGCAAAAAACTCATTAAATGCCTCAGCTATGTCGGCTGCTTTATTAACCAATTTGTTGTTAATCATAATCTCTAGTTGTTTTTCCTGTTTAACCGGTTTACCCGTTTCATTATTAATAATTTTCCAAGTGGTTTTTATTTTATTATTGGATTTTTTTATGGTATCGCTTAAAAACTTTGATTTAGCTAAAGCGCAGATCTTTTTAAATAATTTTGAATAATTACTGACATACTCTAGAAAAGGAGTATCAAATCTGTATTTTTTCAAACCATATAACTCGTATAGTCTTGCTCTACTTTTATAAATTCCTGGAGTAGCCCATTGGTTGAAGCTAACGGAAGTGCTATTAATGTCAATAGTTTTGGTCTTGAAAGTAGATTCGTATTCTTTTTGCACAATATCAAAAAGGGCTTCATAGATTTCATTAGGATTCTCGCGTTCTACTATAGATGGTGTAATCCTATGAGCTATATTATTTTTAAATTTATTACAACGACTAGCTGTATAAGGCCTGCATACTATTTTATGCGGCTTTTTAAGTAGTGGCAAAGGGAAGCTGGCTAATAATCCACAGTGGTCAGACGTTAAGTCACTTAAAACTAACTTATTTTTGGCATCACAATCACTAAATATATTATCGAGACAAGTCGACGAAGAAGCCGTGATCCTAGTTGGTTCAAGGAACAAGTTTATTAAATTAAAAGACCTAAACAGATTGAGCAGTCTAATACTTAATGGAGTAACATCTAAAATATTAATATTAAAATCTCCACATAAAATTATACATTTATTAATTGATTTTAATTTATTGAGTGAATCCTCCATTACCGATTCGAAACGAATAAAATCCCCAGAGGGGGGCCTATAAACGCATATTATGACGTAACGCTCCAATTCAACGCAAGACAACTCAATAACGCGCTCAATGGAAAGATTAACTAGATCTAACCGTTGTTTACATTTCAACTTGTTCGAAACAAGAACTAATGATCCTCCGCGAATAGCACTTTTCCTCACAAATGCACTTTGCACAGTAAAAAAATCATCATTCATAAATACTACTTCATGTTCTTTCAACCAGTGTTCAGTCAAACATAATACCTGAACATCATAGTTTTCAATCAATAAACTTAACTCTAGCTCTTTGCCGGACAGACCCTGCATATTTTGATGTACAGCATTCAACACATGCGGCTTACCCGTTGTCGCATCTAACAGTTTAAACTACTAGGTGTATCAAAAGTGGCGTTAGTACCACTACTAACAGTAATCGCTGGTACCCTACAAGTACCAGTGTCACGGTGTAAATTGTATGCTAAAAGATTAGCAATTTGTCTCCTACAACTAGGTGGCAAATACAAAGTATAATTTGTTAGTTTGTAATCAGTAATAAATTGATTACAATCAAAAAATGAAATAGCGTCACTGTGACAACTAGTCCTATTATAAATAAGCATATTTAAATAATAAATGTGCCTGTTTTGCTCATCAGACAAGTATCGTGAATAAGGCAAGGCACAGAAAATGAATTTACAATTGTTGGTCTCATTGAGAAGTAACATCAAATGGACACATTGAATTATTTCTTTTTTCCTAACATTCAAACTATCCCCATATAATAATATTATAACAATAATTAATTATTTGTTGCCAAATAATATTATAATACTTTGAAGCCTTTGTTCTAACCAACATTGTGGTAATGAGGGTGCAAAGTCTGGCACACGTCATGTCAGTTTCTTTGAAGCGCTGTGACGCTTTTGTAAAAGTACCTCTATTGTTAAGCTTAATGAAAAACAACAAGGCCAAAGGAAAAGTAACATTCATTAGTATTTTTTATCAAGAGAGATCTTTAGCTAATTAAACATTCATAAACTGACGCATAATTTCCATTGGGGTAGGCACAAACTATAGCACGCCATACATACTCCTTGTTTACGTTCATACATCTGGTCATACATGCACGCCGTTTGCGAGTACCTACTACGTACCTGACCTTTGTGAAGAACATCACCAGTAAGGTCACTTTACAAGGTGTAATAGACTAAACGCTAGTCTGAAAGTATTTTGTTCATAATTGACTACTGAATCGATTTCAGTCCTTGTTAATATAGGTTTTTAATGGTGTATTTCGTCATACAACTTTTCGCCAATTGAGCCAAAAAAAAAAACAATTTTATTTCAAGACAGTAAGATTCAATTTTAAATGCATAAAGTAATGCTAGGGTCAACTCGATTTTCTTAATAATAACATTTAGCTTACAAAATAAGTTTTGGTCGTTGTATTATGCTTTTATAACTCAATAATACTCTACACGTTGTATATCCTCCTAGCGTCCGCTACCGGCGATTCCTCTCGTTTATACCTTTAAAATTGAAATAAAGTCTTTTGAGTACTTACGTAAATTTTACTCAAGCAAAAGTACTAAATAAATTGCATTTAAAACTCGAAAAACGTTAATATTATTTCCAGGCACAACAAACGTCAGGCTTAAGGCTTATTCAGACCGGCGCGACGCGACAGCGCGACGCGATTCTTGTAGAACAATTTCCATGAAGTTCACATAAAAATTGTTCTACGAGTGTCGCGTCGCGCTGCCGCGTCGCGCCGGTTTGTAGGAGGCTTTAATGAAAATATATCAGCAGCCATTAAAATTAAGGGACTTGTAATGTATTTTCATAAATGTGACATTTTAAAATTCTTCGTATTCCGTCATTCATTTGTATTTTATTGCAAAAAAATTACTTCTTTGGGTGTTTTTTTTATAAAATAAACATTTCTGACTACCTCGTTGGTCGCAAGAGCTACTGCTAAGCACGAGGCCTTGGTTTGATTCCTGGGTAGGGCAAAGTGTCCTTGGGTTTTTCCATTTGGCATTTTTCAGTACCAGCCCGGAATTAGGTTTTGTGTCCGGTAGATGACAATTGACTCGCCCCTTGTTACATGGGACTTAAACAGAACTAGTGAAATGAGGGTGTAGTACACCTTCATTTCACTAGTGTGGTGTACTAAAGGTACACCTCTGCTTAACCCTTCCGCGAAACAAGGCCTGATGTTATGTTTGTTAAATATTTCATTACTTTTATAGCCAAATTAACGCACCTGCTTGTTATTTTATTCGAATGAATGTCTACGAATGGTGTAATGTCTTGAATAAGTGCGCATTTTTTTCCATTTCTTTATTTAAATGGAATTCAGCACTTGAGTAAAGGTGACCTTTTTACACCCTGTGTAAGTTAGGGGCATTCTTATAAAAACAAATTGCGATTTTGCTTTGAAGAACATTGTTTGCAAGACGTAAAACCTAATGGTATTTTTTATCTGCAATAATCAGTAATTGTGTTTGAATAAATTTTGAATAATCATAATGTAGGCAATGAATAAGACTGGCTCACTGTAAGATTTTTTGGGAATATATTGTCATACTTAAATTTACTTTTAGTTATTTATGCTGCTCATCAGCTTCTCTATTTATAGCGTGCAGACTCAATTCATTATCATATTAGCTACTTTGTTTATATAAACATTTCTTACCCTTGACCTCAACGTAACATAGATGCGTAAACAATGTATTTATAGTACCCTCATCGACATAAGCATATTCTTTATCACTACAATCAAGGAAGTGGATACTTTGTCGTCAGTAACAATCTCCGGTCAGTGGTGGAACAAAGGCGGGCTGTCAGAAAGTAATTCCGATTCAGCATGACGCCTTGTTGCCTCGTTGCCTTGTTGTTCATCAAAAACAAGCCCCTTGGCAACAGTCCAATCTTCAGAGATCCCCTGAGTGTAAACAGGTTTCTTTAGATGTAAACCGTACCTTGTATCTTAAATTTCCGATTGGTAGTGTTGTTTTGTTTCTTAATAAAGTGAGAGGGGTTTGTGGGTAAGTAATAATAGATACATGGGTCTTGCAGCGATTTATCCGTGGATAATCGTCTTTACATACCAAGACTCCGGGGAAATCGACGCGCAGCCTGTTACCATTGATTCAGTACATGATTTTGAAACCCACTGTCTTAAAAATTTTCGTCAATTATTAAAAAATAGAAATAGAAAACTGATCCATACATTTTAACCGTGTAGGTGTGCCGCACTTTTCTATGAAACAGCAAATTTTTTATTTGACGACCTACCAATTAAATCTGCGGTAGGACCCCTTCCTACAGTGGAATGTTTATTTTTTATTTTCTGGAATTACCTGCTAAATTGAAAGTGAAACTGTAGTTTGCGCATTGATGTATGCCATTTTGTATTAACATCATAGATTCATATAGAGATTTATTTAAGTATGGTTTAACAACTATCGAGCTTATTTTTGAAATAAGAATTTAACAGAAATCGAATACAGTTCTTTTTTTACAAAAGTTACAACTTATTCCATTGCTAAGTTGTACTATTGAAGTTATTCAGGTTTTCGGATCGAAAACAGTCGGTACCAAATCTGCGGTAAAATTTCTGTAACATAGTAATGTGGCGTAGGTTAGGTAGGCTTCCAAAATAAAATAAACGTTAACTGAATAAACAAAGGAAAATGTAATATAATATAATAATATTCCACAACTACCACACAACGCCATCTAGTCCCAAGCTAAGCAGAGCTTGTGTTATGGGTACTAGACAACTGATAAACATACTTATATATTTCTAAATACATACATATTATAGATAAATTACACCCAGACACAGAACAAATGATCGTGCTCATCACACAAACATTTGTCCTGGGTGGGAATCGAACCCACGACCTCCGGCATAGCAGTCAGGGTCACTAACCACTAGACCAACAGGCCTGTCAATGGCTGTAATTAATTAGTACACACTGCATCAAAGTGATGTATGAAAATCATCGCCAAACATTCTGAAATATCTACAATATCCCTGATTTATGGAAGAGCAATTTCGTTAACAAACAATCCAATGGACTGCATTAATCGTGTAGAATCACAATTGATGCAAAACTCGCAACATTAACGCGAATATTTCGTGTCTATTATGGTCGCGTTAATTTTTGTCTCACAGTGGATTGTAGCGTTTCGTCATCTATACATCTATACAAATAAATAAAACTGAAGTGTCTGTTTGTAATTCCAAATTAACAGGTTTTCACTAAATGCATAAAGTAAATACGATACTTACACCAAAAAATCATTTTTTTAAACTTTTGTCTGTCTGTCTGTCTGTTTGTTCCGGCTAATCTCTGAAATGGCTGGACCGATTTTGACGGGAGTTTTATTGGCAGGTAGCTGATGTAATAAGGAGTAACTTAGGCTACTTTTAAGTCAGAAAAATTCTTTTATTTTAGAAAAATACCTGCGTTAATTTCCGACATCCACGCGGGCGAAGCCGCGGGCAAAAGCTAGTTGTACATAAAACTCAACCATTCATTCAGTGGTTTCGAAGCCGTCGTCGTTGACGGTTATACATAAATTCACGTCTTCTTCCCTTAGGAAGCAGAAACTACACAACGCCACCTCGGTCCTCACTTACTCCTTTTGCTTCGTTTACGTCCATATATCTGGTCATATATGTGCGTCGGTTGATCCACCCTAACCCTTGGTCAAGACAGCCCGGGCCCCTGAGCCTGTAGCTTTAAATTTGTCCCTAAATAATAATAAGTCAGGTCCAGTCCGTCTCTTGCTGCCCTCTACCAGCGATGCCTTAAGCCGATGTCCGTACCTTACAGGGCCCCAGCGAGTAGCCGCTCTAGTTTCAAGTTCTTAAGCCCTGGCTGGAGGCCTTCATTTATTAAGGTACCCACAGGCAAGTCCGGTTAAGCAGCCGACAACCTCATTGACCTGCGATGAGTCACTCCAAAAAAAAGCACGCCATTTGGCACTACACTTTTAAAATCCTAACCTTTCTGAAGAACCCCACCACTATACATCTTTGAATACTTACTTGTATTTTTCCGTTAATCTACCTTTCGTTCCCGTGGATGTAATCAAATTATCTGTCGCCATTTCTTTCGACAAATCGACATACAATCGACAAATTTGACAAATCATTTCAGGTTTCAGATGAATTGTTATGTTTAATACCTACATTGCTGTCAGTGGGGTACTTCTGTCTTATTTTTTTAACCGACGAAAAAAAAAGGAGGAGGTTATCAATTCGACGTGTATATTTTTTTTTTTTTTTTTTATGTATGATCACGCATAACTTTGTACATGGTTGTCCGATTGTGATAATTCTTTTTTTATTGGAAAGGGTATACTCCCAAGGTGGTCCCATATAAATTTGGAAAACAAAATCGAACCCTAAGGGTCGGAAAACAGGGGATGATTGATTGTTCACTCACTGATTGTAATGTATAACCACGCATAACTTTGTACAGAGTAGTCCGTTTTTGATTATTCTTTTTTCATTGGATGGGGTATACCTTGCCAAGTATTATTAGTATATTCAAGCCACAAAAAAATATAAAATAAAAACTTTTAACAAAAAATTAAACGGTCGAAAAACTGAAAAGCAAAAAATAATAAACCTTATTACATAGTGGTCCGATTGTGACAATTCTTCTTCTATTGGAAAGGGTATACTCCCAAGGTGGTCCCATATAAATTTAGAAAACAAAATCGAACCCTAAGGGTTGGAAAACAGGGGATGATTGATTGTTCACTCACTGATTGTAACGTATAAACACGCATAACTTTGTGCAGAGTAGTCCGATTTTGATAATTCTTTTATTGTTGGATAGGGTATACCTTGCCAAGTATTATTAGTACATTAAAGGCACAAAAAATCATAAAATAAAAAATAAAATAAAATTAAACCGCCGAAAAACTGAAAAGCATAAAATAATAAACCTTAAAATTATGAGTCGGCGCTTTGAGTGTTCCTTGGTCATTGATTTTTCAGCGCCGACTCAAAATTTTAAAGTTTACTATTTTATGCTTTTCAGTTTTTCGGCGGTTTAATTTTTTGTTAAAAAGTTTTTTTTACTTTACTCTTTTTGTTTCACTAGATATATTAAATACAACTACGAATAGATAAATTAATATAAACGTTGTTTTATCGACTTTCATTGTTGTGATCATTTCAAATTAAATGAAAAGTTTATTTACATACCTATGTAAGTAGATCTTATAAGGCACTATTACACGGCAAAATTTTAAAAATCCTGAGAAGAAATGTTGAAACAAACTCAGAGGCCATGGTCCTTTTTTAAAGTCCAAACATTGTATTAATAGAATTTTATTTGAGTCTAACAATGCAGGGCCATTTGAAGAAAGAGCCATTGCAGCTTTGAGCTGACCGGTCCCAACAGACGGCTTGTTTGTATCAGTCATCGTGTAGCTCAACCCTATTTTAGGGGGCTCAGCGACCCGTCACTAGACGCTACCAGATATGCAGGACATTCCGTAGGGCATATACAAAATACTAAAAAACCGGCCAAGTGCGAGTCGGACTCGCGCACCAAGGGTTCCGTACAAACCTGTAGGTATTCTCGGTTTATGCATAAGGTTCATATTTATGAAAATAAATGTTCTTTTTTAATTTTTATTTTTCGGTTGATTGCATGAAAGGTAAATTGCTGTTTACGATTTATGACGTTTTAAAAAAAAACTACTTACTCGATCTCGTTCCAACCAATTTTCGGTGGTAGTTTACATGGTAATGTACATCATATATTTTTTTTAGTTTTATCATTCTCTTATTTTAGAAGTTACGGGGGGGGGGGGACGGGACATTTTTCCACTTTGGAAGTGTTCGCGTAAACGATTCAGCTTAGAAAAAAATGATATTAGAAACCTCAATACCATTTTTGAAGACCTATTCATAGATACCCCACACGTATGGGTTTGATGAAAAAATATTTTTTGAGTTTCAGTTCTATGTATTGGGAACCCCAAAATTTATTGTTTTTTTTCTATTTTAGTATGAAAATCTTAATGCGGTTCACAGAATACATCTACTTACCAAGTTTCAACAGCATAGCTCTTATAGTTTCGGAAAAAAGTGGCTGTGACACAGACAGGACTGTGGGACAGACAGACAGACAGGCATGACGAATCTATAAGGGTTCCGTTTTTTGCCATTTGGCAACGGAACCCTAAAAACCGCCAAACAGTTATGTTAAAAAGTCATGTATTCAATTTGAATTTGGAACAAACAATCACATTATTTTAAGGGAAAAAAATGTGTAGCATTTTAATGAAATACTGTTCGATTCGTTGTCATATTTTAATTGAGGCTTGTATTAATTGCATGATAGCATAATTCGAGAAAAAAATGTATCAAAGTATTTTTTTAACGACTGAGTATTCAGAACATTTAATCCTGAAACATGAAACTGTATTTTGATTTATTTTTTCATATTGTAAAACATGAAAACCTGTTATGCCTACTGAACAGCTAGATGTGACTTGGCTCGTAGTATTAAGTAAAGACCTCATGAACGCTCTGTTTAATCAGTGCATTTATACGTAAATCTTCATCATCACTTCGTACTGTTTCTGGTTCCAATAAAGATTATTATTATTATTATAATCATCAGTTCAGCCGAAAGACGTCCATTGTGGGACTTAGACTTCCCCCAAGCATCTCTATTTCGATGGTTTCTGCCTTCTTGCATCCAGCTAGTTAGTATCCAGTAGCGACCTACACATGATCATCGACCCTTGTGGGAGGTCTTGCAAGTAAACATCAGCCTGGGCCCGATCGCTACTTTAGAACCTTTCGACGCTATCGGCTATCTGTAGTGGTCATATGTTGGTATGTTCTTAAAACTGTCTTCAATAGTAGCTCCATATTTTATTGCAGAAATATGCCGCATACCTACCTATTTCAAATTCAGAAACACACTGTGCCTTGACCACCATTCCTTATATGTTACGTTACTCTTATTGTGTGAGAAGTAACGCAAATCCAATGCGGAAACTATTCCCTATCTATGTATACACAGCCTAATCGAATATTCATGGACGTACAAAATCTGCATAGCCCCTTATTCTACGACTCCGTTCCAAGTTTTGCAATATCATCCATCGTTGCTTATCTTCCTGCATTTACCATACTTTTGGTGCCGAATGTTCAATGTAAAACTTCTTTTAAGTATTGAACGTGTGAACCGAAATCTTCTTTGGATGCTCTTCGGTTTTCTTATAGATTTACGTGTGGAAATAAAGATTGGTCTAATGTGTATCTTGGTCTGTCTCACAAAAGGAACATTAGAGCTTATTGTTATACTATTTTAATACTTGATGTATTTTAAAACTTAATAACTAAAAAATTAACACTACTACTAGCGCTGCTATTGTAAGTCCACATCATCCCACTACTACGGGCGAAAGCCTCTTCCCATGATTCCCTCTTCCAGCTCTTTCGATCCAAGGCTAAAGTGGACCGACCTCCCTAGCGGCGTCAGCGTGGTTTGCTACGCTGACGACATGCTGGTCCTGGCGCAGGGGAGGTCGTACGAGGCGGCGGCCGAATTAATGACACGCGGGGTTGCGACAATCGTCGATAGGATCCGGCAATTGGGACTCGAGGTGGCATTGCACAAGTCCGAGGCCATGGGTTTTCATGGTCCTCGAAACGCGCCACCTGCGGGTTCCCAACTCACGGTAGGAGGGGTTCACATCGGCGTCGAGTCGACGATGAAGTACCTGGGACTTGTCCTCGACAGCCGGTGGAACTTCGTTGAGCATTTCCGACGTTTGGCTCCCAGACTGGAGCGGGCTGGGGCTGCATTAAAGCGGCTCCTGCCCAATCTGGGGGGTCCAAACGCCTCCTGCCGGAGGCTCTACACGGGGATCGTGCGGTCCATGGCCCTCTACGGGGCACCGGTGTGGGCGCCCTCATTGAGGCTGCACCCAGCGCGCCGGTTGAGTGCGGCCCAGAGGGTCATGGCCATCCGGTTAATCCGAGGATACCGCACGATCTCGTGCGAGGCGGCGAGCCTCCTTGCCGGAATGCCGCCATGGGATCTGGAGGCAAAGGTCCTCGCGCACATGTGGGAGTGGCGCGAGGAGGCGAAACGCCGCCGGGGCGAAACTCCGCTGCCGCGACAAATCGCGGCACGGCGGACAGAGCTCCGGTGTGATCTCATGGCGACATGGCGGGTACGATTGTCGCAACCCAGTGCTGGGCACGCCACAATTGCGGCGGTAAGTCCCCTCTTTGAGGAGTGGATAGAGAGGCGTCACGGCGTCCTCACCTTCCGCCTGACGCAGGTTCTCACCGGGCATGGGTGCTTCGGTGGGTTCCTGTTCAGAATAAAGCGGGAGGATACGTCCGGGTGTTTCCATTGCGAGGATCGTCTGGAGGACACGGTGGAGCATACGGTGGAGGTGTGCCCTGCCTGGGCGGAGCACCGCCGTGTCCTCGTGGAGGCGATCGGCGGTGGCGATCTCTCGCGTCCGGCCCTGGTGCGAGCCATGGTACGGAGCGAGAGGGAATGGGAAGCCGTCACCTCCTTCTGCGAAGCAGTAATGCTCGCGAAGGAGGAGGCGGGGTGCGTGAGGGAGTGGCAGTCTCTGCGCCCTCACGTCCCTAGCCGCCGCAGAAGGAGACGCCCCGGGCGTCGGGAGTCCATAGCGGACTCCCGGCCACCGTAGGCGCGAGCTTGCGGGTGGCGAGCAATGGGTAGCTCGCCGCCTGGTAAAGACCAGGCTCGGGTCGACGGCGCGTAGTGTTCCACGCGCGCCTCAAAGAGATGTCAGCAGCAGTGTAGGCCTAGGGGTCTACTAGGACCGATGCCTGCCGGGGTCGCGTGATTGTTTGAAAGAGATACCGTGACCCTGGCACATGGGCAACTGATGGAACACGGGTGGGTTTTAGTCAGTAAAAGTCTGACACGCCCTCGCGCTCCGCCCAGAGCGGGAGAAGTCATTTGATGATTTCTCATCCTGAAAAAAAAAAAAAATGGCTAAAGTGGACTACTGGTCATTTGTTTTCTCCAGCTCATTTCGCCATTTTTTACGAGGTGTGCCGCGACGCCATCTGGCTGTGTTAGGGCTCCACGTTATTATTATTTTAACTTAAGGGGATTACCTTGCTGAAATCCGAAAAATACCGTATGTTTAACGAATTTTGTTGAAGAATCCTACCGTGCGATTTTCTTATGAAGAATATATGTCATACTTAAGGTCATGATAAATACTTTGTATTATTTAGAATTTTAATAAACTTTCCCGAATTTTAGAAAAATTTGGCAGTAAACAGGTCCTCCTTCAACCTAAATTGAAAATTGTCTCTGTAACGGCTGAATCGTTTGACATGAATTTTATATCAAAATATGCGTACTGATTTATTTAATCATTTGTATTGTTTACTTTTCTTATTTCTTTTTACATTTTTAAATAATAAATAAAAATCCGAAACTGCGCGAGAAACCCGTTGCTTTCATGTGACATATATACTCGCGACGCGAATGACGCCATACATCAGTGCCTTGATGGCTGCCGTGAAGGGTGGACTATAGTACGCGCGTTATTTTCACCAAATAAAATCTAAAAGTTCACGTTTTTAATGATTCCTGAATTAAATAATATTGTAAAAATTACAAATATAAATATTTCGTAAAATAAGAACAGAAATTAATTATGTACATTGAAATAAAGTAGTTTGTAATTTCGATTTGCTTTTTGAACCAGTCATAGAGTAAGCTTGCAATATTTTATAGATATACCAGTCATCATCAGACATCCAATTTTCTTACTCAATGATGGGAATGTGTTTGGGTCAATTAAATTAACTGGCGAAATTCATGAAAAAGTTTGGTGATCCTAACTAACTCCGTTTCTGAGAATCGATAAGCACTCACCTGGTCATCATCACACAGAATATTTTTTGAAAGCTAGGTCAGCAGGCAAAGTCCATCATTTAATTCAAAATAAATATTAATTTTTAATTCTAGAGGATAACAACACATAAGAACTCTCAGAGAGCGAATAAAAATAGGCAAAAACCTACATATCTGTGTTCTTGCTTAATCGTCAGTTCGTTTGTGTTTTGTTATGGTAGATGGCACCTAACGAAAAAATACTAGTACAGAGGTCAAATCGTCAAAGTCATCGGGCAATGTGATAGCCTTAAGAACTCTCCTCTTTGTCTAAGAAAAGTAATACGTTTCATAATATGATTTCACTCAAGCAATCTCCAGCGATTTTTGCTTCAGCAATCATCTATTTCATCAAAGAAAATATCTGCTTTACCCAGAAATCTCTTCATACATTTATGTGGAAACCATTACTTAGTACAAATCTAAGTGGATCCATTCATTCATAAAAGGTTTTTCCAATTTATATCACCCAACCCGAATCGACCTGTGACAGAAAAATTCGCCAATGCAGTACTTCGGTATTTCCACGAATAACATAAATAGAAATTCTGATACATTTCTACGGATATTACCGAAGTTTTTTTTGTCATGAATCAAACCACAAAAGTTTTTAAATAGCAATAGGTATACCGTAAAATGGAAATTGTTGCCAAAATGTTTGAACGAATTTTTGGGACACGAATCGGCGAATAATTCTGGATTTGTTTTGTAGAGATATCATCGGTTGTTCTATTGTAATAAACAATAGAATACTAGAATTCTAGTAAATTTTGCTGTTCCAAATATAATCGAGTTTTGAATTAAAAATAAAGATGCTTACACTCTGTGCTAGTTACTTGATCATGAAAAGATGCAGCACTTTACAGTTTGCACGATACATCCCTACTAATATTATAAATGCGAATGTAAGTTTTTTTGTTACGCTTTCACGCAAAAAACGACTTAAACTGGTTAATATAATGAAACTTTGTACACATATTCTTGGAGGTATTAGAAGTAACATAAGATACTTTTTTTTCACACATTCTTACCGCGGTAGTACGTCCTCTTGCGATAATATCCGGCATCCACGCGGGCGAAGCCGCGAGCAAAAGCTAGTATATTATAATCTACGTAGGTACTGAATCGTGTACAGACACCTTAACAAACAGCTGTCAAAGTCAATTCTCAAAACCAAGGTTCCAAATCCAAACACGGGTCCAAATTTAAATGTCAAAATAATGAAAATTCTAGGAATCCCACTTTTCCAGCTGACCCAGCCGGCAACTTTGTTTGAGACTCGCGTAGTATGGTCGGCTGATAACCTCATTGAGTTCACACCGGCCGCGTCGGAAAAACTTCAGAATTTCACAGGTATTAATTGAATTTCGCTCTCGACAGCTATCATTCGGATGGAGTTGGAAATTGTTTGCTCCTATCTTATTTCCTTCCAATTTTATAATGTTCGACAATGTCGGTGGCGAGCTATTTTTATGCCGATATCCAGAATTTGATTGTGATTGGCTAGTTAAAGATACTGTTTTCAAATAATGTTAGAATAATAAAGTAATCGAATCATCAATACTCAGAAGGAAAGCATTTTTGTGGAAATTGGTAGAGAATCCCTGAGGCATTTAGTCCATGTCGGTACCAACTCTTTATGATGCACCCAGTTTAAGTCATTTGTAATAAATAAAGCTCACGAGTTTGTTTGTTTGAAAGCACTTAGCTCTGACACTACTAGTCGGACTTTTTTGCATTGATGTCACAATTCATGAGGAAGGTTAAAAGCTACGTAACATCATGACGATCAAAAAAAAATGAAAGTCAGAAAGAACAATTAGCGAAAACGAAGTCATAGCGCGCAGTCCGGCGATGCAATGCAACGAAGTGAGTCGTGGAATCAAATAAAAAAATTACGTGGACGAATTCGCCGGCAGAATCTACTTAAATCATTGAATGTAACCTGAAAAGAATGGTCCAGAATCATAAATGCGAGCAACAATTGCATATTCATCAATATCTGGTATAAGATTATGTATAACAATAAGTCTATGCTCAGTTGTGCTGGTCTAGTATAATATCACTGCTCGCACAGCATTAAATGTTCATAAAAGCTATTTTCCTTTCGCCAGGATAGCTTTGAAATGGACAATGGAAACATTAATATAGAATTGTACTGAAACAATTTTAAACCGTTCTGCAGAATAGCAGTTGTTAATAGAAAACTGAAGATCGAACGTTCTTGTAATTTAAAACCACATTAATGAAGAATGCTCAGATGTATTAAGTCCAATAGAAATTGTTAAATTTTTAACCAATGTTATACTGGCTAATGAAAAATCACATTCCTTTAAATAGCAGTGCAATCTTGTCATAACTTTCTTCCTTGTGCTCTTTACTTTTTAGTACCCTGAATCGGTATGAAACAATTTTCTGCGAACCATACACAGGCGTTAGGGATTCTTGAATCAAATTCGAGTGATAAATCCGTTCTAGGACTCATCCCTGAAATTAGTTTTCTCTCTTTACTTCCGTAAGTAATTTCTAATACAAACATAAAACTTTGTTCATAACAACGTTTTTACTTAGAAACAATGATTTAGCATCATAGCAATTTTGCTTTACATATGTAAAATAGAACCACCTATTCTGGAGAATTTCATCTCGCAGACAGCAAACAGCTTTACATAAAATCATACCAACAACCGTCGTACCAGACACAAGACATCACGGATCTTATACAGAAACTAAGTATTCAGTGATTGAGCATAAAAGCGAACAACTGTTTGGTAGAACAACTATTAACTTGCTTCTGAATCAAGACAGTAAACAGCCTGGAAGTACCTTAAGGAAAGTTTAATGTAAACATTTAGAATTCTCCAAGTCAATGTGTGGAATTCTGACTTTGTATCTCGTATCGTATCTCGTGTGGAGTAAGTGGAACTTCAAGAAGTAACACGACATAGTCTGGACTTTAAAGTCGAAAGGTAAAGGCGATACTGTAATAGCATGCAGTTTAAAGTTTATTTTGAGCAAACTTTGGAAAAGTTGTTTTCTCTCTTGGCTGTAGAGTCCTTCTTTCGCCTTTATTTCTTTCTTGAGAATAGTTTACAGTTATTAAAGTGTGAAATGGTTGGAAATCAAACTATGAAGAACAATTTATCTATTAAAGATACTTTATCCTGATCAACAAATACATTCCGGGTTAATGAAAAGTAGCCCTACTTGAATGCAGATCTCTTTTAAATCCACAAAGTGAAATAGCAGCCAAAATAATCGAACACTTCTTTTACTCAAAAGTGCAGTTAAAATAATCCAAAAGAGAAGAACGCACCGACCAATAGATTTTCACACAAAGAGCTTTTTAAAAAGTTTCCAAACACATACATTTGCCGTCACACTCTGAGCAAAGTAGCTCGATAGGTTGCAAACTTCCAACTTCGCCAGTTTCGGACCGAGAAAAATCCGGAGTAATCTCCCCGGATACTAGCTCCGCCTCAGGGACCGAACGGAATTGAACAATACTTGCCAAATGTACCTACCTACCAATATTTTACAGTGCCTTTAGTACTCTTTACACGTTATTGTTATATTTGAATGTATTAATATTTTGCTCCCAGGAGAAATTGATTGGTTGCCTTTGCGTAAAAGGATTTCAGTGACTGATTACAAGTCGTTTTGGTCTGAGTAATTGGTAATCAAGATGAATCTTTAGATCTATTCGTTTCCGGCGAAATAATCAATAAGTATTGTAGCAATATTAAAGGCTCCTAGAAGTTTCCAAGTCTTGCCAGGAACGTTTTCATTAATATTCTGTCTACATCCATCTCAATCAGATAACGTTCCTTTAATAACCAGATATACGCAAAATGATATGTCTTTATTTGCAATAAGATCTGTATCAGTACGTCTTATATGATTGAGTTCATTGAGTGTTTAGTGTTTATGATTGGAAGGTCAATTGGTTCGAGCTCTATGGAAATTCCTTGTGTGTGACCTTGTCTGGTCTGATTGTACTATTTTATGTTTGTCTACAATCTTGACCTGCTATTAATTTATTCTTTATTATTGTTGTTCATCATCATAATCACAGTCATGATCTCTAATAGTCACACAAAGTTGGCAGATGACTTAATTAATTAACTCAGATATATCACTGTCAACTGATAGACATTGATACACCACCTCAACCGATTCTTCAGTTTCCGCATACAGTCCGTCTCAGCCAATAAATTTTGCCGTTTAATTTAGCTGTATCTCATATTCAACCTCTACCTCTGCCTCTCTAACGGTAACTTGTTCCTTAAAAAAAAAACCATCTATATATTGCCCAACTTTGAGATCAATATTAATTGCAATGTCAGATAAACTGGCACATGTTGAACGAACAGTTTCACCTCGAGCGGTTCGATTGTCATTGCGCATTTTAGTTTAATCCGTTTTGGTTTGGGGCTATTTTAGTTGGAGTTGTGTGAAATAGCCTCTCTTTGATTAGCTATTGTGTTGTGAAAAACATTATTAATAGTTTTCAATTAACTTTAAATAAAAACTTATGGTGGAATCAACATTTCCACCAATTTTCATATTCCTTTGCACATTAAATACATTAAAGGAATTGCTAAGAGCTTTCGTTGAGAAACAAAAGATAGAAAAGCGCAAAGTACTGCGACTCTGAAGCTCTTCAGTTTTACAGCTATATGTATGGAGTTTCGTTAAAATTGTATATGAATGATATGTGCTAACGTTCAGTACTTTTATTTGACATTGACTGTGTAAATGTTGAAACCTGTTTGTGAAACGATATTCAGGAAATTTTCTGGGTATTGTTCAAAGAAATCGTAACCTTTTATTCGCAAATACGTTCTTATTAAAATGTACAGACGTTAACGGTGGTACGTCACGATGGTGATGAGGCAAACCAAACAGTTGTCGGATTATCTGTTCAATTCTGAATACATAATTAATCATTATTGATGCTCGCGAAGTGGTGGAAATCCGAACATAATTAAAAAGTATTTGCTTACTGTACTCTTTCTCCATATAAACTTGTAACTGTGCTAAATTTCACACTCTTCCTTCCCGTCCGCGTAAATGTGTTAATATTGGTAATAAATGGGTGCTTCAAATATTAATATAAAGATAAGTTAACAGTCATGACATTTTTTGTTTTAGTAAACGAAAATCATCCCTGTGTGCCCCAATGGTGTAGGGCAGAGACTTTGAGTACATCCACATTTTATACCCATATTCACTAACTCCTTTTTTACTCCTACTTTTTTATCCTACTGAATTTATTACTAGTTTTTTTTACCGACTTCAAAAAAAGGAGGAGGTTTCTCAATTCGACCGTATATATTTTTTTTTTTTTTTATGTGTGTTCACCGATAACTTCGTCGTATATGGACCGATTTTGATGATTCTTTTTTTGTTGGAAAGGAGATATCCCAAGGGTGGTCCCATGATAAGGAAACCAGGATCTGATGATGGCATCTCATAGAAGTCGAAGGGAACCTTCGAAAATCGTAGTGGCGACTAGTGCGTTTTTTATTTCTTTCATTAATTATCTTAAAGCACTACTATTTAATGAAGGTCTGAAGTTGATCTGATGATGAAGCTGAAAGACAGTCGAGGGAACTCTTCAACGACTTACAGCAATTACGCGGTGTTTGGACTTAATTTATTTCTATTGATGAGAACTTTGCACCCATATGGGCTATAAGTGCCATTACAGGTCTGATGATGGAGACCATAGACAGTTGAGGGAATTCCTCAACGATTTACAGCAGTTCCCTATTGTTGGGGTTACTTTATACGGTTCAAAGTGCCAATTTTATCACTACTATTTAATTAAGGTCCGGAGTTGATCTGATGATGGAGCCAAAAGACAATCGAGGGAACTCCTTAACGATTTACAGCAATTACCTGGTGTTTGAACTTAATTCATTTCTATTGATGAGAAAGCTCCCATAAGGCTTATAAGTACCATAACAGGTCTGATGATGGAGACCATAGACAGACAGTCAAGGGAATTCCTCAACGATTTACAGCAGTAGTAAAGTATTAAATTTCACCTGGCGATTAGTGGTATGGGAATTAGTGCGGGTAGATACCATAACTAAAAAGTAAAAAATAAAAACTTTTTGACAAAAAAAACCGACTTCCTCAAAAACACTAGAAAGTGAAAAATAACTTTAATTTCGGAAGTCGGTGGCAAAAAACTCAAATACAGATCCTAAGACACCGACTTCCGAAATTAAAGTTATTTTTCACTTTCTAGTGTTTTTGAGGAAGTCGGTTTTTTTTTTGTCAAAAAGTTTTTATAAACTCAATAATATAAAGGTCGCTTCAACACAACAAATATTATAATTGATCATTCAAGTAAGGATTTTAAATCAATGCATAGAAGTAAATTTTACGATTTAGCGGTCCTCTTGTGGTGGAATATTTTCGAGGCGGTACCGGGCCGTCACTGAGCTGTAGTAGTGCGGTTTTAATGAATGATGATTTTAAAACGAACACCTTAAAGCATTTTGGTATTTCAGTAAATTTTGTGTCACAAAGTGTCATCAATACTATCATATGTCTTCCTTTCTTTTTTTTTCTCTTTGTATATTGGCATTTTGTAACTACTTCGTTAATTTGTTATCACAATCAATTATTATTTAATCGTGCTTTGTATGTTGTGTTGCGTCTTTTGTGTGCATCAAATAAACGTTTTGATCAAACTATCTAAACAATGCAAGAAACTAATAGAAATAAATTTCGTGTTTCAAATAAACTCCAACAGAATTAAAAACAACACACTTTTAATGATTTCAAAGAAAAGCTTAAACTCTTGCTGGAAAATTGTAGCGAGCGGTCAAAGAGCTACTATTAGTTCGGAGAAAAGGAACAAGCGAAAATAATGTGGGGTTGTGGCTTTCAACGGAACTTTAGAAAATCAATTGAAGGGTAATGGGTAAGGGGTAACACAATAGCGGTGCTCCTGGGCTATCAAAGAACCGTTAAGTTAACCATGTAGCTAGTTTAAACTCTAAATAATGGTGCTTTAATAAATGTTATGGGTCTAATTCGCATAAACACACCGTCTTCATAGCTATAGAGTGTGTTGGAAGTAGTTTTATGCTAATAATACCATTAACTGAGATTACATTTAGATTTTCATAAGGTCATTACAGCTGTATACAGTATCTTTGTGGCATTATGGGCATCATCTTATTGGTCATTGAGAGATAATGATTTACTGCCAGGGTTGTGAGATTTGTTCGAAAGAGATACCGTGGCCCACTGGGTCTACATGGGCAACTGAAGGAACACGGGTGGGTTTTAGTCAGTAAACGTCTGACATGCCCTCCCGCTCCGCCCAGAGTGGGAGACGTCATTTGATGATTTTAACCCAAAAAGAAAAAGAAAATGTATGGGTAAATGATTTTGAGTGTGTATGATTGTAGTCTATTTAGACAAAGATCTTTTAAAGCGATTCCAAACAGATTTATAAAGAATAGGACCATCATTTCGGTTGAAGGACGTCCACTGCTGACCATAGGCCTCCCCAAATTAGGGAGGATTGCCATAAGCGCAACGCTTGGCAGGCGAGTTGGCGATCTCAGTACGGTGGTAAAATGCATAGAGAACACTGCTGCCAATTATCTAATTCTCTCCCTTAGTCGCTTCATATGACACGCACGGGAAGAAATGATATGGTGCTATTCTTTACACACGGAAGAAAAAGAATAAGTTAGGTACCCCAGTAAAATGGTTAAAAATAGATTTAATCATGTACACTGTTTGTACCGAATTGTTAGCAAGAGTTTTAATTATTTGGTTGACAAAGCTCAAACTTTGTCTCACGTCCACAGAGAAAAAGGGTAGAAGATTAAATGAATAAACTAAGTACATTTAATATAGAGTCCTTCGCAGTTTGTCACTCCACAAAGTTCGTTGGTTTATTTAGGTCGCGTCTCCGTTGGGCTAACATTTTAGCTCTAACCTGCTTTAAGTAGGCTTAACGAGGAACTCCAATTTGGGCTAGTAAAGTTACTTTAGGCTAACAGTGTAGGAGAAATGCCAATCCTTTCCTCGTAAGTTAAACACAGCTACTAAAATATTTGAACAGAAAATATTTTCTCAACGCCCCAGTAAATCCCTTGCTTTGACGTTATAGACGCTAGAATAATTTAGCTTAGCTCGCTTTACTAAAATATTAAGTCTGTATTATGTTTTGAGTCCGGCATGGTTAAAAATACTTCATCTACTTGATGGCGTGAGATCGACACGCAAAGTGAAACCACGAATTCAGCACTTGCGTAGACATTATTCGTCGGTTATCTTTTCAAATAAAAATTCTGCTATTTCATAGAAAACATATTTTAAGTGGTCAAAATGTATGACAGAGCATTTTTTTTAACACCGAGCTTGACCTTCTGAATGGACTGGCTATCACAAGCAGAAGATAGAATTCTGTGGCAAAATAAGAGACCTTTGCTTTTTTTATTTAGATTAAAATTAGAACGGACGGAGATTTGCGGAGTCGTGTACTTAAATAAACACATTACCCGCTTTCACCCCTGGGTTAACCCATTGTTATAGCTTGTGTGTTGATGCCCCTTTTTTTTTTTTTTTTTTTTTTCATCAAATGACTTCTCCCGCTCTGGGCGGAGCGAGAGGGCGTGTCAGACTTTTACTGACTAAAACCCACCCGTGTTCCATCAGTTGCCCATGTGCCAGGGTCACGGTATCTCTTTCGAACAATCACGCGACCCCGGCAGGCATCGGTCCTAGTAGACCCCTACACTGCTGCTGACATCTCTTTGAGGCGCGCGTGGAACACTACGCGCCGTCGACCCGAGCTTGGTCCTTACCGGGCGGCGAGCTACCTATTGCTCGCCACCCGCAAGCTCGCGCCTACGGTGCCCGGGAGTCCGCTATTGACTCCCGACGCCCGGGGCGTCTCCTCCTGCGGCGGCTAGGGATGTGAGGGCGCAGAGACTGCCACTCCCTCACGCGCCCCGCCTCCTCCTTCGCGAGCATTACTGCTTCGCAGAAGGAGGTGACTGCTTCCCATTCCCTCTCGCTCCGTACCATGGCTCGCACCAGGGCCGGACGCGAGAGGTTGCCGCCGCCAATCGCCTCCACGAGGACACGGCGGTGCTCCGCCCAGGCAGGGCACACCTCCACCGTATGCTCCACCGTGTCCTCCAGACGGTCCTCGCAATGGAAACACCCGGACGTATCCTCCCGCTTTATCCTGAACAGGAACCCACCGAAGCACCCATGCCCGGTGAGAACCTGCGTCAGGCGGAAGGTGAGGACGCCGTGACGCCTCTCTATCCACTCCTCAAAGCGGGGACTTACCGCCGCAATTGTGGCGTGCCCAGTGTTGATGCCCCTGCCCACCGATATATGTACATTCTGAAATATTAAAAAAACACATCTAAAATCTTTTACTAAAAGGACCTCTAAAAATATTATTCAGCGTAACATCATCGCGAAGTAAAATGGAATTAGACTTTTTCATTTCCAAAAACGTATAAAATAATAAAACACTTCATAGGGAAAAGTGTCTCCAATAAGCGCTATGAATATCGAGAGGGCGGCCAGTTCTTCAAAATTTAATTTATTCCTTTCATCCAATAAGACCTCTTAGATTCAGTGGAAAATAATTACTGTAGGCGAATTTTCTCCTTCGAACTGTAATGAAGAATAATGAAATCGGAACAATTATAAGCTTCGCATAAAAGTATTTTTTTGATAAAAATAAATTGCTTACCGATGTCCTTATTTCGACTGATTTGGGTCACTTTCAGTTGTCATCTAAGCAGGAAGAAGCACGTTACTTTGCAATTAGCTAAATTAACTTGAACTTCCTCTTCAAATTTCCTGAAATTAATAATATTAACGATATTACGAATCTGCTGCTTTAGGAATATTAGAATGTGGGTACTAAGAAATAATGTGAAACCATTATTTGCGGTATAAAATTGCGTCGTTATGTTTTACACTGGGATATCTAATGTGTAATCTCTTTTATGTAATTGATATAGCATCTGAGGTGTTCCGGCATGGAACTTCCGACTTTGTAGATTAAGTATAAGACTAGCTTCTGCCCGCGACTTCGAACGCGTTACATTACTTGTGATTGTACGATGTCTATAATAATCTTCACGCAAGTGTAACGCTAACAGTATACCTCTGCGGTATAGCTCTACCTAACCATATAGGTAGAATATAAGTATGATGCTATGATAATGCAACGAGTGTTCGAATGGCTCAATATAATTATGTTGATACTTATAGGCCGTTGTTGATAGTACTTTTGCATCAGAGATTATGCCGAAACCAAGGGCCTCATCCCCAACGAGCAGTTTGGTTTTCGAACCCAACACTCGTGTGTCCATCAGGTACACCGTATCGTTGAGCATATCAATGCTGGTTTTCAGCGTGGTATGTTCACGGGCGCTGTATACTTCGATATAGCGAAAGCGTTCGACAAAGTCTGGCACAACGGCTTATTATATAAGCGGCACCAACTCGGAGTGCCAGACCGTCTCGTGCTCATCTTACGAGACTTTCTTGCGAACCGTACCTTCCGCTATCGCATCGAAGGGGCACTTTCCTCCCCTCACCCGATCCGTGCAGGAGTCCCTCAAGGCTCTGTACTAGCCCCCCTCATTTTCACGCTGTTCACTAGCGATATCCCGAGAAGTAAGAAGGCAAGGTTAGCTCTGTTCGCAGACGACACTGCCATCTTCTTCTCGGGATTTAGTGACACAGCGCTGGTTCGCTACCTCCAAACCGCAGTCGACGAGCTCGGCGAATGGTTCAGGAAGTGGCGAATCGAGGTCAATCCCGATAAAAGTCAGGCGGTCTTTTACACCCGACCGCGACGTAATCACCCCCCTCCCTGACCCATCTCAATGTTCGGCAAGCAGATCCCTTGGGCGAAGCAAGCCAAATATCTAGGTGTCATCCTCGACAAACACCTTACCTTTTCTGAGCACATAAAGCAGGCCCGCTCGCGGGCCGCTTTCGCTCTCGGTAGGCTCCATTGCGTCCTGAACAAGCGGAGTAAAATGTCTCTTCTGTGTAAGAAGCGGCTTTACACCGCTTGTATCAGGCCCATTATGACATATGCAAGCCCAGTCTGGGCACATGCAAAACCCCGATTCATCCATAGGATGCACATTCTCCAGAACCGTTTTCTCCGTCAAGCCACAGGCGCGCCTTGGTTTGTTCGGAATATCAATCTTCATTTAGACATGAAACTCCCGACTATCCATCAATACTTGAAACGCGCTTCGAAGCGTTTCTTCGATAGGGCCGTAGCCCACCGCAACCCTCTGGTTGTGGCGGCAGCTACTTACACCTCCTCCCGTATCAGTAAAGTCCGCCGCTCGCGGCACGTTCTTACCGATCCTGATGATCCCACTACTCTCCTCCAGGAGAGTCGAAAAGAGACCAGTACAGCTAGATCAGCACACAAACACAAATCGTACCGACCTCGCCGCTGAGGACCGTCGTCGCGACCCCGACTTAACAGTCCCTCCCGACCCTTGCAAGAGCCAGCCCGCGATGCTGTGCCGTTAGCTTTAAATTAGTCCCTAAATAATTTAACCCAGATCCAGCCAGTCCCTTGCGGTCCCCGGACCAGTGATTGCCTAAGCCGAGGTTCGTACCCCCCTCGGGGTAACCCTTAGAGCTTTCGCTTTAGTTTTAAGTATAATAAGCCCCGGCTGGAGGCCTAAAAAGGTAACTTTTTAGAACTCCACAACCGTTTAAGTAGTAAGAATCTTTTCAGATTAACTACGAGATGTCCTACTCAAAAAAAAAAAACAGTACTTTTGCAGTTATTACTATCTAATTTATTTTAAAGAATATTGATTTGACAGAAGATCTACTTGTGGTCTGCAAATAGAACGACTAACATAATATGCTATTTTACATTTACTTTCCTAATTTTAATTTAGTTTTTACTTTATACTCATTATTAATTTATTCAAATAAATATTTATGCACTTACTAGCCTGAAGCACAGGTTCAACCTAGTTCAGGCAAATAAGCAACTGTGCTCTATATTAATGTTCCCCAAATAAGTAACTGTGCCCCTTTTTATAAATAAACGATATTATTATTATTTATATCTGTTAACATATTTCGGGACCCTGGGATCCCGGTCCTTTGGAAGACGTACGAGGGGCCAAAGCCAACTTGCAGAGGCCCTTTAGACAATTTTAAATGATGAGGGGCACCAACCGTCGATTATCCGTGTACCTATGCAAGTGCACCCACGGACAATCCCCGGCTGGAGCAGGACTATTACAGAATATGAAAACAAAACAAATTAGGCTATGGGTTTGGATGGCTACAGTGGATTGGTAACTGCAACTATGGAAGAACTATGGCCCCTGCCTGATCAATGTTTTGTATAAACGGATAAAATGGCAGGCGGTGACTTCCACACTCAATAATGGGCCCCCGGGAAACGTCGCTAGCACATAGTGACGTAGTGACAAGGGAGCAACATTTCCTGAGGTGCTTGAGAAGTGGAGAGGTATTCCACGGCTTTCGGAACAATCCCAGAGCCCGGAAGATGATCAAGATCCCTACGAGCACTTACTGGAATACTTCCTTTCCCTGAGCACGTTTGCTCTTGCGAATCTCCACTCAAGCCTGCCAGTAAAGGCAAGAATGAGGTGGGAGCTCTGAACCTCGTCAGTGTTAACTCCAGCCGGCCAATAAAGGCAAGCCAGAGATGAGGAACAGGAATTCTCCCGGGAGATAGGGTCCGTGTGGTCGCTACTGCCCAACAGCACGCCACATGCTGCCCTGCGGGTTTATTATTTATTACTATTGGTTAAAAACGGTGGAGCGGTGGTGGGCGGGGCACATTGCTCGCAGAACAGATGGCCGATGGGGCCGATAGGTTCTGGAGTGGTGACCGCGTACCGGAAGAGTTAAAGTTGGAAGGCCTCCCATAAGGTGGACCGATGACCTTGTGCAGGCCGCATGAATCCGCTGGATGCGGGAAGCACAAAACTGGTTGAAGTGGCGGAGCTTGGGGGAGGCCTACATATGTTTAGCAGTGCACGTCTCTCGGCTGAAATAATGATGATGATGACTATTGGTTAAAGTAGATAGTAATAATGTAACAAATCTTTCTAGTTTTTTTTTTTCAATTCGAAAATAGTTATTTGTTATACAAGAGTGCAAAGTTGCTTTTTAACCGCGTGTTCAATTTTGATGACCGAGCAACCTGAGCGTTAGCGAGGGAATCAAAAGAGCACGAGGTGAAAAATCTTTGCACTCGAGTGCAACACGTAACTTTTCATTCCACCTCAGCGAGGAAATGACTAAATGCAAAAAAAAAACCTTTACAATCACAAAATAGGTACACTTTTATTTCAGTTTAGGTCTTAATTACTACATTATGACAGGTAAGTATTACAGAATAATCTTTAAATTATAACAAAATAATACTAAGGTATAATTAAGAAAATTTTAAAGTAACGTTGCTACAGTTATTTAAATTGAGTGTAATATTTTTGTTTGGTACTGTAATATTGGTGTTAGTCACTTGTGTACTGTTTTTCGGTAAACTATCTGTCATACTTAATAGTTGTACCGATTCATCGGATTCCCTTGGCGTGAATGTTGGAGAGTGTTTCATAACGGCTTATTTTTGATGTAGAAGGGCCAGTCCAAGGATCCGATTGAGGCTCTTTCAGTGTAATGGCTCCTACGATGCCTTCACATATTTTAGACTTATTTTGGATGGAATCCTCTATGTATCCCTCTACAACTGCATTGGACTTCCAGCCTCCGTGGCGCTTAAGGGACAGGAGATCAGCTCCGGAATCAGCCAAAAGTGTGGCTGAAGTTCGTCGGAAACAATGACCCGTGTACAACAGGGGTTCTGGAAGTTCAAGAAATGTTGCTATTTCTCGTGGGATACTGCCAATTTTATTAGTACCCATAGGCTGTCTAACACACTTTCCATTGCGATACTGTAGAAAAAATCGATTGATTGGAGTGTTAGGCGGGCGTAAGGCTTGATATTTCTCAACAATCGTTACGTATTCCTTGCGAATGACGAAGTTGCGGTCTCTTTTTGTCTTTGTATTAGGTAAATTAATTAATAGTAAGTCATCTGAATGTTTCTCAATGTTTTTGACATTAAGTTGTGTTAGTTCATTAGTTCGACATGCTCCGTTTATTCCAATAATAAGAACAACCTGTAACGTAAAGAGTATTGTAGTAGATAAATGAATAAAATTGATATGTGTTCGCTGCCAGACTAGACCTCACAATACGCTTTCAAATGCGCAGTGGAAGTGTGATAATCGTGGGGCTCTAGAGACAAGAAGTGGCTAGCGAAACTAGTCCGCCGTACGCGGAGCAGACAATACAAGTACAATTCAAGTGAAGACGCAATACAATTAACAAATGACTCACCTACAACACAACAAAAGAACTTACCTGGTGGTTGAAGGACACTGCTTCTGGGGTTACCTGGAGTTATGTATGTAAGTGAGTGTATATGTATCGTGTTGTGACGTTACGAGTATTCTTCAGGTTACAATCCGCTGCAATAAGGCTGGAGGCAATCACAGCATGCGGTCTTCAAATCACTCGTTCCCAATAGCGTCACTTTCACTTGACCTTCAAACTATTTCAAGAAGATATATCCAAAACCCGTGTTATGGTACCAAATTGGGGTTATTTACAATCAAAGCAATTGGATCACGACTAATTGTCACAAACGGATCGATTTAAATGGATTAATTTCAACAAACGCGTCGCGGGGTTCCAAAAGGTGACGGACTTTTTTCAAGCGCCAAAAACCAAAAAGCAGTGTCAAGTGTCAAAATCAAACTAACAAGTCAAATGTCATTCCGTCGATGGCGCGTTCCGAAACTACTTAAAACGGGACTAAACGCATAATTATGCCTATCAACATCTACTAAGTATACTATTTAATTGAGATTAATATACTTAAGGAGATACTGAATGTGCAACTGACTTACTTTTGCCGCCAAATATACGGAATCGGGTGCTTCGTTAAGAAACTTTTCAATATCAGATATTGTGAAAACCTTCGATTTTTTTGGTTGATGACCAGATGAGGCTCTTTTTAAAAATGCCACTAATTTAGGATAGGTATCGATATGTTTGTCTTTTTTCATCTTTATTGTTGCTTTTAGCATCGAATACGTACTCCATAGAGTGCTTGCTTTCTTGTTCTCGGATAATTCTATAAAATATGCCAGCAAAACGTTTTCTGAGAAAGTTTTGGCTCCTTTTGCTAGTCGCCACGTGTTGAACATATCGTACTGTTTTAAATACTTCTCGCGTGATTGTTGAGGGAGAAAGCTCATTTGCGCATTATTAACAGTTTCAGTCAATTCCGTTGGCGTCAAGTAAACTTCCTCGTCGCTAGAATCACTCATTTTAGTTTTTTCACTTGTTTTCAAGTTTCTTGTTTTTAATATAAGGTTTAACAATGACGTGAAAAAATGCCGCGTAAAGAACCGCGTACAAAGCAAATTGAAAAAAGAACACCAAGAAGGTTCCGAGTCTGAGTTATTAACAAATTAAAAAAAAGTTGTATGATATATTCGGCACCATAGAGGTAGCAGTAAATAGGTTTAATGTTTTTTTTAATTCACAAACTTAGTGCACACGATGTTCTAAATTCAATTTACTTTATCCTCTAGAGAATAAAAACGGCTTTTCCACTCAGATATTGAAGATTAAAAATACTCTTTCCGAGATGGTGGGATGAAAATAATCTTTGTTGTTGCGAAGTTTCTTGAAGAATAGAAGTTTCACTTGCAATTTGTAAGATCACCTTAAAAAATTATCAAATGAAAGATAACTATTAAATAATTCTTTATATACTTTACCTATAGCAAAAAGGCATTATTGTTTCAATACTAATAAGGAAATAGGTAACTCAAGCAAATATAACTGTATGTGAGTATTTTTAAAGATGTTTCTTGTATTTTGTGCTGCGTCAAAGAAAATCTTGTTAGCTGACACAAATTGCTCGAAATTAACAGTGAAGAAAATTAAGGCTCTTTTCCGTTGCAGATTTTACCTTTAGCTAACTAGGAGTTACATATAAAGTGTCAAAAGTGCTAGCAATTTTATAAAGAAATCAACCAAACTCAATATTTACAGCTCCTGGATTAAACTTTGTTTACTCATGAACGATAAATGATTTTATTTCTGTGATTAGAATCCAGTACAGGCAGCACAAAAGTCGATTGACACTTCAATTTTCTTAATGTGTAAATCGTCTTTTGTTGCCGACTATACCTTTCTAATACATTCACTTTGAATTCTCACTTCAAAGAATACTTGACTGTTGATTCAAACTCTAAGCCGGCACTCTGAATAACTGGCTTCTGATCCTAAGCCAAGCACAGAGAACAGATTTAATAACAATAGAATCTAAGCCACGATCGCGAGCATAGTTTTCCGAGAGTATTTCTGAAGACAGATCAACTGCCTTTTGATTGTGAATGTCTAAATAACCCAGTTTAGGCTCTTGTGTATTTTGAGGTTACTTTGCCAATTGAAAGGGATAATTTTGAGAGAAAGGATTTAAGGAGAAAACGACTGTATTGTTTACCTATCTTTACTTATAAAGCTGAAGAATTTGTTTGTTTGAATGAACGCGCTAATATTTGGAAGTAACAGTAGCATTTGAAAGATAGTGATGTATCTGTAGCCAAACAAATATTTTGTTGTTCGTCAAAAATAATTAGCATTGAAATGAATTGCGTCTCTTTTGCCCCTTGCAGATGATAGTTAAAATTGCCAGCATTTTAAACACTAACTACATTATTTGTCTAAAATAATGGCAGTTTTATAAAAGAAATCTACCGGACACAAAACAACAAATACTAATGTATGTACATATAGCTGCTTTAACCAACTCAATAAATTAAAGCCACAACCGGACTCATCGACCAAAATTGATGGCATTAGATGTACCTAATATGAATAATTTTAGCGTGTTATCAGCATTGTTTAACAACAAAACTAATTAATCCGAATTCATGCCATGCGTCTGTGCGACAATTTAAGCTGGATTGATTGGTTCACGAATCAATAGGTACACGGTTAACGCCCGTTGATTGGCTAAAATAACATATTGTTCATTATTTGGATTAGCTCGGCTCCGCTAATTGGATGATAGATTGTCGTATACACTTGAACAGGATTATCTGTGGGTCACAATTGTAACAGGGACTTAGCTCAAGCGTATGTGGCAGAGTATTAATTATTTTAAGAAACGTATACGCTGGGTTCCGAAACCTTCTTGCGAGCTATAAAAAGATAAATAAGAGTATTTACTAAGATTAAGGTTTATTTTCGGATAGTTAAACTGTTATAGTACTGTAGTGACACAATGTAATCAGAGACGACGCCTGCGATTGAGAGCGCGTTCCCCCGCTAGCCAGTCGTCTCCAAGTTTTTGTGTAGGTCCGTCGTGTTAGAAACGAATGTAATTTGTGACATTATAATTGAACAATACAGACATCAAGTTTTACCTAGCTGTGTGAACTTTCATTTCTGCTACTCCCATCCGAACTTATCAACTGTTACCTATCAATAGCAAAAGTGGTGACCCGCGTTTGAACATTAGCTTCCTAGTGCAGAACTGTGTGCGTGCGCATTTTTGTGAGTAGCAGATAGGGTAAAATGGCCATACCTAAATCGAGCGAAGTTACCGACTTGGCGTCAATCACCGTGTCATCGAGGATCCCGGAATTTTGGACGCATCAGCCGAGAGTATGGTTCATCAGGGCAGAAGCAACGTAGGCACCACAAAAGCTTGGAGACGCCTCAAAGTTCGACCTGGTCGTGTCGAAGTTGGGAAGTGACGTAGGAGGACAGATAAGCGACTTCCTTATAAATCCGCCAGAAATAAACAAATATGAAGCACTAAAGAAAAAATTACTCGAAATATTCGAAGAAACAAAGAACAGGCAAATTGAGAAACTCATCAGCGAGATGGAGCTTGGAGACCAGAAGCCCTCTCAACTATTACGAAAAATGAAGGAATTGCTGGGACACAGGCTTCCTCTCAGTGAGAAGGAATGGACCGCTACCCGCCACGTGAGCCCAATGCGGGTTGGGAGAGGTCACACGTATACGAATTTACAGTTCTAGCAAATGCCGGTTTCCTCACTATATTTTCCTTCACATTAAACTGTCTTACGTGTCACTAATTTAAACTTTTTCTTTTTTGCAGGTTATAAAACCCGGTATGTGGAGAAAACAGTATGTATAAATTCTAATAATATGCCTTACTGCTTAAGGTGTTTCAAGATTACTTGGCGTTCTAGTTGCAGAACTAAAGTATGGAAGAAAATATAACAAAAGATGAATACAACTACGTACGTGCCGGTTATTGTTGCGGAGTTTTGCTTTAATGCTCTGTTTTGCGACTATACGGGAACAATCTGCATAATAGAGAAAAACTAGAATAACACATTATTAAAACACCTTGTATTTTTCTCTCAAGGGCGATAAATAGCTCTATTTGCAAATGAGGACAGCATAGGCATTTACAGTCATGATGAATTTGAAAACAAGTTCGGGCTTGTGGCTAAGTAATAACAGATTTTTTTTTTGGATGGGAAATCATCAAGTGACTTCTCCTGCTCTGGGCGGAGCGGGAGGGCGTGTCAAACTTTTACTGACTTAAACCCACCCGTGTTCCTTCCGTTGCCCATGTGCCAGGGTCACGGTGTCTTTCGAACAATCTCACGACCCTGGCAGGCATCGGTCCTAGCAGGCCCCTTCACTTCTGCTGACATCTCTTTCAGCGCGTGGAACACTACGCGCCGTCAACCCGAACCTGGTCCTTACCGGGCGGCGAACTACCCATTGCTCGCCGCCCGCAAGCTCATGCCTACGTTGGCTGGGAGTCCGCTATCGACTCCCGACGCCCGGGGCGTCCCCTCCTGCGAAGTAATAACAGCCTCACTAGTAGTTCGATCAGATTTGCCGCGGCCAGTCCGTGAATGGATGACCATCTCACATACTAAGCATGTTAAGCCATTGGATACGGCCGTTATTCTTGGATTTTTGACAGTCGATGCGAGGCCGGTCTTATCAAGGGGTATCATATTATCCAGTACCTGGGTTGTAAAGGTTTGATTGGCGACGCTATATGTAAAATACTGATATTCAGCTGCGTCTATTTAAACTAGAAGTGGATCGCAATATGCAAAAGGCAAAAAACAAAAGGCATAAAAAAAAAGAAAAGGCATGACAAATGAATTAACAAGATTTTTGAAATAAAAACTTTGTTAGGCGCGTTGAGAGAGATTTTTGGAAGAGGGAAATCTTAGGGGATTGCGGCACCGACATCACAATATTGACAGTATATGGTAGTCTAGGCAGCAGCAAAAACATATAATTATTTCAATTTTTAATTTTCAATTTATGGAATTTCAAAGTTAGATACTACATTTAATTTTAGAGAATACTGTTCTCACCTCATCAATTGTACAATTTTACTCAATTTAACAACTCAGTAAAGACCTCAGAGACCATCAAAAAAGCAAAACCTTGTCATAAAAACTAAAGCCAACATTCTAAGGATTCCGCCGAACATCGTACTAGATTTAAACAGCTCTTTCGCAGCCCTTTCAACAACAATGAGCGTCATTTCGACAGTCCTGGCCTCTAGTCATGAATCATTTATACCGGAGGGCGGCAGCAAAGTGAGGACTTCTGTTAAACATTCAAAGAGATCGTGTGAGTGAACCGTTCACAGGTACGAAGCTTTAAAAATTCAACAAGTTGAAAATTATCGTCTATTACTTCAGTATGTTGTTAACTTTGACTTTGTCAACTGAAAAAGGTCAAATTTAACAACAGACTGTCGGTCAGTCAAAAAGTGGGTTTATGATTTTGGACTTTTCGTTTTGTGAACAGCAACGATTATTATCATGGCCTGCCCTTTTTTGTCATAAACTTGATAGAATGAAAAATCTTTTTATCGTTTTGTGACATATATTTGTCAACGTCTTTTCCCCTAAGAATCTTAGTTTTAAAAAGCAGAAGTCAACTTTGAGATTCATTTAAATGAACTTAATGCATGAATGTAGTACATATTGAGTTAAAATGAATTAAATGAAACCTCATTAGAATATATCCTCATTCTCCATATAGTTCGATTATTTATAACTGACGAAGAAAAGAAGCAAGCTCTAAAGTCGACCCGTATATGTAAACATAATATGGTTTTATGTACGACCACGAATAACAATTTTATATGTTCTTTTGTAACAGCATCTAGTTCAAATTCATTCGAAAACTTTCTGCTTGCGTGGTAATATGGCAAATGATTAATCATAATTATTCAAGAGAGAAACTTAGTCGACATAAATGTGTTTTCTCATAAGCATCCCTAATCCTTCAACAATGTGTGGCTGTGTGTATTTAGACAGTGCGCACACCAGAGTCACAGACACAGAGAAGTTTCGGTCACTGAAGATATATCATGTTTGTCATGTTTTTAAAAAGATTACATTTTTATCAACTTTGACCTAGGACTTCTGACTAATCATATTTAGGTCAACGCTCTCGGCGTTGATCTAAATCTGATTCGCGAATTTAAATATAATAAATTCGAAAATATTTACTGTGAGAATTATTAGGTATCATAAAACTCATCAATGTATTTCTGTATTTTCATATTACCTACTGTTTTAAATTACTATTTCATCAACCGTGACATTTGAGGCCAATTCTAACTAAAGGAGTTATATAGCTTATTCTACTGATTATGATTTTGTACTGCCATGTTTGATACGGTCGCGAATCATATTTTAATTAACGCGAATCATATTAAAATCAGAAAAAGTAAAAAATGTACTTAGTGTTACTTGACTTTAAGTCGATTATTGATTAAAAAGTGTCGGACACATAGTCCGACATGGCAGTTAACGGGTGAACATGCAACCTGATATTGACCTGCATACGGAAAAAAAATTAAGTAAATTAGAATTTCTTAGCGTGTCCCAATCCTCCTAAGGTTGAACTTTTAATCCTATTCACTAACTTGACAGTTCAATGCAAAATAATGATACCATTCTAAAACTAATAGTGTCGTGGTAGTGAACGATTTTGCATAAAGAATGAATGATAAAAATGGTTTAAATTAAATAAAAAACTTTTTTACAAAAAAAAAAAACAACCGACTTCCTTAAAAACACTACAAAGTGAAAAATAACTTTAATTTCGGCAGTCGGTGTCTTAGGATTTGTATTTAAGGTTTTTGCCACCGACTTCCGAAATTTAAGTTATTTTTCACTTTGTAGTGTTTTTAAGGAAGTCGGTTGTTATTTTTTGTAAAAAAGTTTTTATTTTTTTAATTTTTAGTTTTGGTATCTACCCCGCACTAATTCCAAACAAACAATGCATATTAATGCGATAGCAGAAATCGCGGTTGATTTGCCGTCATTTTTTAAAGAGTTCCGGTGTCTGTCTCCGGAACTCATCATCAGATCTACATGAAATTTATATGGGACCATTTCGGAACAAACTTCTTTCGAACAAAAAAAGAATTTTGCAAATCCGTTTATATATGACGGAGTTATGGCCGAACATACATAAAAAAAAAATATAAACATCCGAATTGATAACCTCCTCCTTTTTGAAGTCGGTTAAAAACTAATAATTTTTAATAACAGTTATTTCCTTTTTTTTATTTTCTTCTGATAGAAACAAAACTAAATATAAAAATCATGTCATTTTGCTTATTTTTTTACTATAGTCATTTTATTTCCTCTGACAGCCATAGACTACATATATATCGATATAGTACAAATCTTGTTTAAGACAAGTAATAACAACAAAAAAAAAAAAAAAAAAAAAAAAAAAAAAAAAAAAACAAACAAACAAACAAACAAACACAAACAAACACACAAACAAACAAACAAACATGCAAACAAACAAACAAACAAACAAACACAAACAAACAAACACATGCAAACAAACAAACAACGCAACGCATGCAAACTTTGTAATTTAAATTTAATAAAATTTAAATTACAAAGTTTGCATGTAAGTACATTATTTCAAGTTCATTCAATTTCATTCATTCTTGCACCACCTCACTATCTTTTTTTGTCAAAACCTGGTATCCCTCCAATTGTCAAGTTAGTGAATAGGATTAAAAGTCCAACCTTAGCATTTTCCAACTACATTGGGGTCGGCTTCCAGTCTAACCAGATGCAGCTGAACACTAGTACCTTTTTTACATGGAGCGACTGCTTATCATGTGTTCCCCAATTTATTGGGGAACACGAGACCCCTTGGTATTTCTTTCTGTGTTGACTTGGGCTTCTGTCTCGTAATGACCATAAAATATCTACGAACGATAGCCGGGACCAACGGTTTAACTTACTGTATCTAATGTTTTGTATCCCATTTCTTCCCGTGGGTTTTATGGCAAACCCCCCCAAATTGGGGGAGGCCTAAGTCCAGCAGTGGACGTGTTACGGCTGAAACGATGACGACGACGACGACGATCTAATGTTTGCAGCAGGTGTGCGCGTTACTTAAGATAAAGCGATAGTCTTGACGCAAGTCTGCGCCCAGCTTTATACGTTTGAAAACATACCTAATTACGAGTAGCACATCTAGAGATTGCAATCCGGATACTTCGAAATTCGAAAATAACTGAAAAATCCGGATTTTCCGTCCTCATATAAATTCGAATTTTAATATTAAAATCCGGTTTTTTCGAATTTCAATAAAGCGTTTCTTTGTAAACCTATAAAATAGAGCATGTGTCTTCAACCACCAACTTTATTATATTTCAGCGTAAACTACGTGACAAACTAAAAAACAGTGTAAACTCCATGTAACGTAACTTGATTTAACGACAATTTCACTAAAGCGTCAAAATCACTCCACTTTAATTGGTTTAGCTTGTCTTCCATACAATGATACACTCTGTATAGCATTACACTCACTGTCAGTAACGACAACAATTAAATAATAAAAGTACTTTTTAACCAGTCAATTACCGTAATTACAGACAGTTAAAAAACCATTGTGTCGATACCATATGTGGTATCTCAGGGACTTAGAGGTTAAGTTGCCAAAATTAGTAAAAACTGCGCAGCTGAGTACGTTTCTTTTGTCGCTTTATTATCGTAGCCCGTAATAAGCTCGACTGTCGGCATCATACATAGGTAATAGGTAGAACGGGCTAGTGTCCGCAACTCCACGTTTGAGCGCGTATTTTGCGTACGGGTGGGAAATCGGTTATTCGATCCACCCCAGCTCCTCGAGAAAGGCCAGCAACGCTTTGGTGTTACCGACTACCTCACGTAGGGTACCTGGGTTACCGAAGTACTTGGCCCTGTATGTGGCGATCGCCGGGCAGTTTACTAGTAGAAGCACGTGCGCTGCTGTCTCGTTGACCTCAATGCAGGACCTGCACAGCGGACTGTCTGTAACTCGTATGACAAATAGATGTTTATGAAACGACCCATGGCCAGTTATTGCTGCTGTAACCATACGCAGCTGTCGTTTGTCTAACCGGAGGACCTGTTTTGTGAGACGGGCAGTGATGGTAGGAAGTGCTGCCTTGGCCTGCCTGCACTCTTCTTTGTTGCACTCACTTTGGTCCACCCATAGCTCACAGTGTAGATCCCTGGTACGTTTTCTTACCAGAGAGCGTAGGAACCAAAAGGGGAGTACGCGATGGGTCCCATCGGTGTCATGCTCGACCCCCTTCTGGCAAGTTCATCGGCGGCATCAATACCTAGCGAACCGCTGTGTTCTTTTATCCTTTGAATGGTTATATTATTGAGGCCACCGACCTGGTTGAGGCGGTGGTGGCACTTGTATATTAGCCCAGAGTCAATCGAATGACTGTCCAGCGCTTGCAAAATAGCCATACTGTCTGAGAGTATGCGGATCGAGTGGTCTTTAACTGCCCTGGCCATGATGGCTGAAGCAGCAAGAGTGATCCCAATGCATTCAGCCTGGAACATTGTGTTGTGGACTCCCAACGGGGTGGCTATATGTATGTTGATGTCCTGCGAGAAGACTCCACCACCTGTACCACTGTCTGTTTTTGATCCATCCGTGAAGATGCGCAGCTCAGTGGGGCGCAAACCCTCACATCGGTGATCTTCGTGAAGCTGGATTCTGTATTTTTTATCAAAAATGAACTGTTTGGGTACCCGAGGGTTAATTGCGGAACTTTTTATCAGTAGGAATTGGTTTAATATTCATAGTTAAACAACATTCATTGCGTTATTTACGTTGCTGAGCCGACAATGTAGGTGATCATGGGTCGGATCACTGCGGTGTACAGCCAAAGTATGATTTTGGGGGATAGGCCCCACTTCTTACCTATCATTTTCCTGCATTGCCAGAATGTGCATTTCGGCATCATACATACCGAACTTTCTAAGAAATCCGTTCTTTTGTTTACAAATTGGGATTGCTTGCACGTGTGTTATTACTAGGAGTCATGGAGTATCTATACATTATCATATTCAAAGTTGCTCACAAACTTTCTAACTGTAAACATGGCAAAGTAAGAGAAAATCAGTGTGTATTGACGAAAAAGTTTTACTGATACGCGCAATAGAGGCGGTAAAGAAGATAAGTGATGTTGGCAGACGCTTTGGATTTAGTCGCTCTACCGTGTCCACCATATGGAAAAATAAAGAAAAAATTCTACAAGCAGAGCAGGATGGAAAATCTTCGAAATAAGAAACCTAAATACGAAGATTTGGATCAAGCTATACTATCATGGTTTCACCGACAGCGCCAGCATAATATGCCTATGTCGGGGCCGATCGTGAAAGCTAAGGCGGAGAGGCTTGCTGAAGAACTTGGTTTACTTTCTTTGAAGAAGGATGGCTCGGTTTTTTTTAAATTTTTCTAATACAGATTTTTCTTCTCGCCATTTAACGACAACTCTCTATAAAGTCGAATTGTGCACAGTCCCCTGAGTGTCGTTGTATAGTTTACACGTATATTTATTTATTTTTTGAATAAAATAAAAAACTTCGAAAAATCCGGATAGTCCGGATTTGTGTGCGATTATACTTTGTAAATCCGGATTTGAAAATAATCCGGATTTTGCATTCCCTAAGCACATCCCTCTTTTTTATGTAATTGACTCTAATTTGTAAACCTACCTTTGTTTATCTTGCGTGACGTTATTTAGTTAAAAACGATTACTTGGAGATGAAAGGAAATTGATTTTTGGTTTAATTTTAAAGTCTATTGTAAATTATTTTGCAATTCAATATCCTTTGTTTCAACGTTTTAGTATCGGAGAAATATCATGATTTTCTTGTGATGTATTTGAAAGTTGTTTGATGTTTAATGTAAACAATTTTAAACTCATTAATTTTGGATGTTACGGGATATCTTTGGTTGAGATAAAAGTAAGATGTTTTGACGCTGTTTCAAGTGCCATATCTGCGACCACGTTTAATCGAAAACAAATTTAATCATGGCATTATAAAAGAGAAATTATACCATGTGTTAGATTAAACTACGTAATTTATTTTTTGATAAGTAGTTGAATGATAAATAATGATTTTATTTCTGTAAGTAGGTTTGTACAAACACTTCGTTAATACACGTCAATCATATTTTTAAAACTAGATGAGGTTGGCGTTACCTATCTGACTACACTGAGAAGAAAGGCCGAAACAAACTCAGAGATCACAGTCTCTTTTAAAGTCCAGACATAATATTGGTCACATCATGTGAATACCATGTAGATTGGCATCTGAAATGGTCCTTTGAGGAAAGAACCAAACAGCTTGAGGGAACTTGTCCAGTCGGTGCACGCATTTGTCACTAATCGTGCAGCTTAACTCAGAACTTAAGAAGCTCAATAATTCGACGCACAATACCAAAGAAAGGACATATGAAAGTACGAGTTTCCATATTGAAATGTATTTATTTTCATGAGAACTACTCTCCCTTAAAGCCTAAGCCAAATACATGGTGTATAAGTGAGCCTTCTGAAACATAATTTTAATTAAAAACTAAAACACAAAAACAAAACCAACAAGTAATCAATAAAGTCTTCTGAAAAAAGGTAATTTTAGTCACAATAAAAAGGAATCAGCTTTGTTCGAATATTTTCTTAAGAATTTTCTTGTATTGTGGTATGAATTATGATTTTGTATGAAAGGCACTTTCTTCACAATAGGGGATATGATTGAACGGTTCTAGAAGAAGGGACAAGTACCGAAATTAGCTGTTCACAACTATTTTATAGATGATTGTATAGATTAGAGGATCTATTTTACACAATACACAATGATGGGAAGGCTTTTTAGTTTTTTGTATTTGATGAAAGGCAATTCAAAAAGGGAGGATGTAGGAAATCAGTATTCTTCGGTTTAGTTATTTTACTGTTGTTTTTTTTTTGTGAATGTCTGAGAGTTTTAATTACTCAAACTTTAGTTTGTCCTCATTATCGGTTTCAGCACTCTCGAAGACCATAAGAACTTCGTTTTTTTTTAAATTTGCCGCCATTTTAAATTTTCATTGTGACCACACTATTCAGCACCCTCAACTTGGAAATAATCATCCATGATGATTTTTTTTTTGCAACTGTCATCTTGCATTCTTTCTTTCGGCCTTTCGGCTTCAGCAACCTGTAAAACTACGAAAACGGCACCCATGATGAAACATTTTAAAATGTTCTCAGCTGCCATTTTATTTTTCCCTGGGTTTTTCATTTCATCAAATGACGTCTCCCACTCTGGGTGAAGCGGAAGGGCATGTCAGACTTTTACTGACTAAAACCCACCCGTGTTCCTTCAGTTGCCCATATGCCAGGGCCACGGTATCTCTTTCGAACAAATATCGCGATCCTGGTAGAGTTTCCATCTTGGGTTTGCATTTTGACCTCCCTATCAGCTTCATGACCTTCAGAAACCAAGTTACGTAATGCTTGTTTCGTTATCCGACGATTCTGAAATATTACTCGTACCGCGAACAGCATTAAAGAACTTTGTTCGCAAAATATGCTGACGAACATAAAACCTTCTCCTTTTTTGAAGTCGGTTGAAAAGAGACGCTAGTTATCAATAGATATGTGGAAGACTTGTCTTTGCTTTGAAGTTATGTTATGGATGTTACTAGAAAACTGAAAAACGCGGCTCATAGAATAAATGTATGACAGAAGGCTACTACACCGATCCCAAATAAATTGGAACAAGGACGATTTTGATTCTTTCGTCTATCTTTTTAACTGAAAGATGATTCGTTGCTAAAAGCTATTTGGTGTCTTTTCTTAAATTAACTATTTTTTTATAGTCAAAATTCTATTGAAACCCTATTTAAGACCAAAACATTTTCTAGAATAAAGAATAATATTCGACCTCTAACATAGTAGAAATATACAATATCTTTTCATACTCTTCTGTTTGTAAAAATATAAAGTAAATCCAAGATTTTATAAAATATTTTTCTTACAAATAACGAGAAGTCTGTATTTGATGCTGTAGTGAAATGTGAATATTTATAGAATAAACGGTTTTCTTTTAAAGTTTTTGTTTTGAAGGAGAGTTGAGATGATTGTTCATTACAATTCAATTGAAAATGTCTAAAGCTTTGAGCCGTCCGTCGCGTCGGCTTTCATAGAGCAAAAATTGTTTCACATTGAACTTTTTTCAATAATAAAATATTTCGTAGCTCCAAATAATTCAATAAAATATGAAAAACCAAAAAAAAGCTAACCGATAAGGTTAAAAACGCACGTATGTCAAAATGTATATGAAGAATTAAGACATATCTGGCTGTCCCTCCAAAAGGTAGTTTTGAATAGGAAAAAATGTACAACACTATTAGCACTAATAATGGAAAAAAAAAACTTATTAAATATCTTGCGATTGTTATACGGTTATACCTAAGTAGTTTAATAATACTACATTAGTAAGTATTAGAGGTGTGCGCCGATTTCATTTTGATCGGCGGCGGCGTGATACCAAAATTTAGACGGCGGCGGCGGCGTAACCGGCGTGAAATCGGCGTCAGGACTTTTGATTTAGACTTCAGAGAGAAGAAAAGTTATTCAGATTCTGTTACCTTTTATTTTTAGAAAAAAAACAGCATGTTACATTAATAATACACTTATTGTCACTTATTAATCAAAATTTTTGCACGAATTGTAATTATCATGTATAAATGTAATTTTATCAAAATTATTTGGATGCAATCTGCTACGTTTTGCATTAAGGGTTAATCCTGCTACCGAAAACACTCTCTCACTTGGTGTCGACGTTGCTGGAACACACAAGATAGACTGCGCATATGTGCTTAAATAAGGGAAAGGTAATCTTCGTTCACGCCAGTACTTGAGAAGATCTCCATCAGAAAGATCTCCAGCATCCACTGCCGCGAAGTATTTCCAACATCCTGTTTCAATTGGATTCGTAACAGCATCTGTACTAGAAGACGTGGACGAATGTTTTTTGGACAATTGAAGCAATAACTGAGGTTCAAATGGACTTTCGTTTTTGGGATTATTGGGAATAAGATCTGTTTGCTGTTCAGACTTCGTGCATTTTAGATCGGAATCTTTTAGATTATTCCGGATATCTCTGTCGACAAATATTAGACTCTGGTTTGGCCAATCGTTTCTCGATAAATATTAATTTCATGTAGCCCCTGAAACCTAGGATCAAGAAGAGCAGCTGACACAATCACACTATTTAATGGCAAAGATACGCCGATTTCACGCCGGCCCCGTGACCGGCGGCGGCGGCGTGCTTCAGAACCACCGGCGGCGGCGGCGTGGCGGCGTGGCGCACACGCCTAGTAAGTATGCACGTAATGACAAATCCAATGTTGATTATATCAGGAAAAGTATTGTTAGCACGCAAAAAAAGCAAGAAGCGAAGAATTCCCTTACAAAATTACACAGTTAGAGTTTCTAGTTAAACTTTTCTTTTAAAAGAATATCCGCTTTGAAAACAAGGAAGTTGCTCTTGTTTGACCAAAAGTTTATCGTGAAGGAGAATGTATGGTGGTTTCATTAACTACTGCGAGGTTCATCACTATGCGGGTTATACTGGCTAAACTCGTCTTCGTTAAAACAAAGGCCGTATTATATTCATAAAATAAAGTCTAAAAAGTTTTATATACTCACCTAAATAATTCAAATTCTTTCATCTTAGCTTTCCTGAATCAAACTTTGTAGAGGAACTAGTAAGGAAAGAACAAAAAGAAACGATGGATGGACTGTGTGCAGGTGATATATCTTGAAAGGGAGTAACTAACGAGATGACGGCCAATAGAGAATTATGAAAGAAAAGAAATGTTGCGCTGATCTCAAATAAATTGGGACAGGGGAGGAGAATTATGAGAAAGAAGACACGTTATTATTATACTGATAAAGAAACAATAATAAACGGGATTCACACTAAGCGAAACCGTGAGTCTCTAATAGGACAAATAATCTTTTTCAAATATTGACGATATTTATCCTCACTGCAAACGATGAAGGAAAACATAATGGAGAAAATACACACGAGTGCTCTAATATAAAATACTGAACGTGTGGCTAAAGAAGGGTGACGGTTAAACCCAATGGTGCGTGATCTGCCAACCCTAACAGATTGAGTGCAAGGGATTTAAGGCCCAATAACTTCACAGATCATTCTTGGTGTTACTTGGGAGACGTGTATGGTGTGGCTATGAATGATAAGCTCAGGAATGCGGTGAAAACGATAGATGTAGAGACAAAAATTTGTATGCTTAGACAGTTTAGTCATGTTGAGAGGATGAATGAAGGGCGACTAACAAAAGGTATTTACAAGGCAGATTTGAGTGGAAGCCTTAGGACATACACTGAACTTATTGGTGACAGATGTGAGTGGAAACGCCGTGAAGACAAGCACTAGGAGAACAAACATTGAACTTAATGGTGAAGTTCTTAAGAAAGGTCAGGTGCATAGAAGTCGTAACCGGCGTGGGTGTGTAAGAAAGATGTATGAATGTAAACGAGGCAAAGTGAGTGAGTATGTAACGATCGTAGCAGGTCGCATTCTGTAGTTTTTGCCTACCAACCTGGAGAAGAAGGCGAGAATTCATGTATATATTTAACTGTACAATACATGAAAAATAAATCGTCACATTTGTGTTGATGTCATTCAAGTTTTGATAACGATGTTAATATTCCGTTTATTGTTGTGATGAACTTGTTGTTTAAACGATGATTGTTCGGAACACTCAGATATTTCGCGTTAGAGTATTTGTATTATCGATCGAGGCCCCTGTGTGACTCGTAAAGCATGTTAAACCGTTGCTCCAAGCTGTCATTCGTAGTATCTTTGACAGTCCGTAACGACTGTAATTGCTCTCTTTGCCCAAAAGTCTGAGAACCAGTCCCACCAAAGGGTATCGTGTTATACAGTATTTAAGTTATGGAGGTGAGATAGGCAGTCATCATCATCATCATCATGTCAGCCGTAAGACGTCCACTGCTGGACTTAGGCCTCCCCCAATTTGGGGGGCTTTGCCATAATCGCCACGCTTGGCAAGCGGGTTGGCGATCGCAGTATGGTGGTAAAATGCATAGAGAACGCTGCTGCCCATTCTCTAGTAAGTCCCTTAGTCGCCTTTTACGACACCCACGTGAAGAAATGGGGTGGTGTTATTCTTTACGTCCGGCACCACACGGTACGGATAGGCAGTCGCTCCATGTAAAATACTGTTATTCAGCTGCATCCAGTCAGACTGGAATCCGACCCCAACATTGTTGGGAAAAGGTTTAGTAAATTGATTGTATTGTATTTTAACGTGAATAAAACAATGAAGTTACAATCTGAAAGTAACTTTAATACAAACTTACTTAGCTTTATATTAAGATGAAATCTTGAAACTTTTAAAGTAAATTCCACCGTCGTTTAATACAGAAGCAATGTTCCAAAAGTTACTTTAAAACGTATATACGCAACAAATAGCGATCTCATCATTTGATTACTACCCCATTCATACATTCGCTTACGCTCCAAAAATGCCAAGACTCTAAACTTGGCAGGATATCAAATCTGATTCGGGTCAGTGACTGAAACGAGGTTTTATTTGAGAAATGTTATAGGAGTATAATTTTAACTAAGTTTTAAGTTTATAATGCCCTCCTCTATGTTTTATGACTGAGAGAGCTTTCCAGCTTCACAAGGCTTGCTGTAAGTCTTAAAAGATTTTAAAATATTAATTACGACTTCTTCATTGCATTAAGGCTCCAGTTCGTTAATTACACAAGCCGACAAAATTTTTACCCAAAAACCAGACTATACTTTTCCGAAGGATTTTGACGCGCTGAATTCAAATCTGGCCTCAAAATTGCTCTATCGCGTCGGGGTTTCGAGATATCCTAACCTAAAAGTGCAAAAAACGCGGTTTTTTTTGCGGTTTTTGAGGTTACGTGACAGAAGGAAATAAATGATTATCAAAAAACGTATGGCAATTGAAAGTACCACCCTTCCCCTTTTAAACATATTTGGATTTTTTCAAATATCTTTTTTTTTTTCACCAAAATATCGCTATTTGAAATTATTAGCCCAACTACAAAACAAAAACAAAATCTGCCCAAGACCAGACCATGTGTTTTTGGGGTCGCTGATTCCGATTTCGAGGTCCAATTCTGAGCACGGATTCGGATTCAGCGCATCAAAATCCTTCGGGTATGTTAGGTCTGGTCTGTGGTATGGACTTTTGTTAAGTTTTGTCGGCCTGTGTTATTTAATTGCAATTTGTCAACATATAACATCACTTCTGTAATTTTATTGCAGTATATTTCAATCAACTCAGCCTATCGTAGTCCACTGCTGGACATAGGGATATCCCATGCTGCGTTACTTCACCCTGTCTTCGGCCTTCAGCATCTAGTCCATCTAACTGGGGGGCGACCCACCTACGCTTGCCGATACGCGGTCTCCTCTCCAGGACTCTACATACCAGTATATTTATTATGTACGAATGAACGCGAAAAATTCACTTACAATATTTTTATTACAATTTCGAAAATGTTTCGAGAAAAAGAAAAATAGGCGGGCAAGTAATAAACATGTAGGCGTCGAGTTCGTCCCGCCATCTCCGCCTGGGTCTTCCGCGATGCCGTATGAGGTTTTCGGGGACCCATGTTGTGGTGGTCTTTGCCCACATTGCATCCGACATGCGGCAAACGTGTCCGGCCCAGTCCCATTTGATATTGATATTCCCTACATGAAGGATTAGTCCTTATTGGCTCAGGATAGAGTTGAGTGGAAAAAAGAAATGGGAGGCCTTTGCCCTGCAGTGGGACAATACAGGCTGATTATATATTATATAAGGTGTATCTATTCATACACGAAATATTTTAAGGGGTACATCTGTAGGTGGTAAAGAAGCTATAGCAGCAAAAAGAAATTTTTTATCTAAGCGTTTTTGAATTTTCGTAATTATTATAATTTTAAAACTACTTGAGACGTTTTGCATAAAACCTTTACTCCAAATTCTATGAATGGCCCTCCTGACGCTGCGAGGGCAACGACCTGACGGCACGAGCATGGCCGTGGTGTCACGGGCCGTAAAAAATAAGGAGTCATTATTTCTTATGTGCGTCAAATAATTTATAAATATGAAATAATTAAAAAAAAAATTTTTTCGTTGCTATAGCTTCTTTACCACCTACAGGTGTACCTCTTAAAATATTTCGTGTATGAATAGATACACCTTATATATACAGACTGTAAGGGTAAACACCGTTGTCACTTAACCCATGGGTAATTTGACTTAAATATAAAATAACAGAGCGAGTTAAAAAAATTAAAAAAAATATTTTCCTAAAAAGGCTTAGAACGGATTTTATCCCAGACCGCCCGCAAATTCATGGATATGCGCATCAGTGACGTAATCACTACAACGATCGCCAGCCGTCCCGTCCACACAACACATAAATACACATTACCTGTGATGTAACTTTCCCATCATACTTATCTTGGCTTAGGACAGCCACAAATTGGTATTGCGTGACGAGTCTAAATGTAAATTTGATTCGAAATGACTTTGGATTCTAAATGATTTGAAAACATTTTGTTTTTAATAAAACAAACCATTGGGTAGGTACTTTTGGCGTATTTAAAAAGTGAATCACAATTTTATGTACAGTTTAATTAAAAATTAAATTAAATTTACACTGACTGAATAAAATATCAACACTTACCGACCTACATTAACCTCAACACGTGTTCAAAATGGGTTCCCCGTCCAACATTCTGTTGTTATCGAGGTTATTGATAAGCCACTGCGAAAATACCATCCGTAGTATGCGATCGTTATCATTTAGTTCTTGGACCGGCTGAAATGATATGGATGTTGACGATCGATGAGGAGAGTATTATTGTCCATAGTGTCCAGTGGGAAACATTGAAAATTGAACCGCCGGCACAGTGAACTGGCCGTAGGTACGTTGCGCGCCGCCAACATCGTTTCACGGTTCGGCACAGGTTGTCCAGGGAACAATTCTGCGTACATCCTACGCGCCCCGTTCAGATTATTACCCGCAATGGCGTAAAGCCGAACCATTTCGGTGCACTGTTCATTTGTGTAAGACATTGTAACACACTCAATTCACGCGCGAGAAATGAGCGACGGACGCTAAGACGCGGCGTTACGTGCGATCGCTAGCGAGACTGCCAGCTGACTGACTGCGGGGTCGCGACCCGTGTCGGCGTCGCGTCTTGCAACGCGGTGTGGTTCCCGAAGTTTGTTGCCCTCGCGCATAGGGTGAAATATTCTTGTGGAAAAATGCAGATTTTCTTAAAAAAAAAAAGTTGTTTTTTTTTCATTGATTTTACGTTCTATTAACGAAACCAAATCACTGGTTTCAAGGATAACGGTGTTTACACTAACACCCAGTATAGCAAACACAGCACAAAAACAGCTAGTCTTGTGATATTTCTAATTGATGGATAGCCTACTTAATAACAGGAAAACATAGTAAGGAAATAACCTTCCTTGATAATTTGTTAAGGCTCCCCAATGGTTATATGGCGTGGCACTCCTATACAATATGTAGGTAACATAATTAACGAGGGACCTCATACACCCCAAGAGTATTGAGATAACAGCATCATACAATATCCATTGATGAAGTATTTAGAAAAACGTATTGATAGCATTAATTTATGCATTTGGAGATGAGTCTTATCTTTTTGAAATAAGATTGAGTTTTCTTTGGCTCAATCAGCGGTCTTTATCATCATCATCATCATCATCATTTCAGCCGAAAGACGTCCACTGCTAGATATAGGCCTCCCTCAATTTACGATTACGGATTGAAATTTCGAAAATTACCAGCCTGATGCTCTAGTTGTAAATCCCACAGCTCCTAAAACGTTATTTTTGTGTATTTGTCTAAAGGTCAATGTTGTTTAAAAAGAAATACTAATAAACATGCAGTCATAAAATGTATCCCTACGGCTCCATTAAACACTGTTTTAAAATATATTTTAATGAAAGCAAACAAAGAGCCAAATAAAATTGTCCAAGCCCAAGGTCAAATGAAATTTAACGACAGTTAATTTATCAAGATGTGAATGAACCAATTTATTTACTCCGAAATTTGTTCTGTTTCTATACATATCATTTTCATTTATAGGCAAAATTTGAGAGTGTCGCTTGGAATAACATTGTACAAAGGTCCTTTCAGCTAAGACAATATTTTCGGATCTTCTCGAAATTGTGAAGATAGTTTTGTTCAAACTGCCCTAAACGACTTTTCTTTTTGTTTGGTTTAAGATTGGCTGATAATCGTTTTCTTTTAAACATAAAAATATGTATTTGATTGACATTACAGTCAAAAACAAGGACCGTTTTTAAAATAAAACACATTTTTTGGTGCACTGAGTGAATTTTGGTATATGTTATGGGTTTGCGTCACCGATATGCTAATGTTAACAGTATCTTTGTAGCTATCAGTATTATGTGTTATGTTTGGCCAGCAGCGGAAGCAAATATACACTGTGTACTCATTGTTATACCATAACTCTTGAAATAAAGAAAGAAAAAGTATTTATTGGGACACGCACATAATATCAAACAAAAACAGTATCTAATAAAGTAAAAAAGGGTATTTATAAGACCGTGTCGTGTCAAAGAATCAACTGTTATTTTTTTTTTGTAGTGGGTTTTTACTTGAATACGAGTATAAGTTTCATTGATATTGCTCACGCTGGAAGGGGACGCCCTAGGAGAACATATAGTGACCTTATTCGTGATGTTCTTCAGAAGGGTCAGGTGCGTAGCACTAGTAACCGGCGTGCCTGTATGACCAGATGTATAAACTTAAACGAGACTACACATACTAAGGAGTACGAAAGATCGTAGCAGGTGGCGTTCTGTAGTTTCTGCCTACCCCCATGGGAAAAAGGCGTGATTTTATGTATGTATTTATAATAAACTAGCTTTTGCCCGCGGCTACGCTCGCGTTAAATTCGGGGTAACACGGTTCCCCTGTCCTGATTAAGAACACAGAAGAGAACTCGGAACAGAATGTTATTTTAATACGCTACTGTAGACGATATTATATGTCTTTCCATTTCAGGATAGAATGTAAAGATTTTGGGCATTGGACACACGCGAACATGCTACATACAATTGTCCATGGGAAAAGCACGGCTTTTCTAAGTTCACCCCAGCCACGTAAAAAAGAAAAAAAAGTAGCCTATGTCACTCTCCATCCCTTCAACTATCTCCACTTAAAAAATCACGCCAATTCGTCGCTCCGTTTTGCCATGAAAGACGGACAAACAGACACACACACTTTCCCTTTTTAATATTAGTATGGATATATGAATATATCATGTTATTTTTTATCATTTAATTCGTTTTTGATATCGATACTCAAACCGTGGGTAAAGTATTGCCAGATAACTTAATTTTAACCTGTATATGTTTGTGACATTTCAAATAACTTGAACATTCCAAAAAGAACATTGGTATTTCATAGTTATAGTTTTCAATTCTGTCGTCTGTACCTATGACAGCCTGTGTTTTGTTTTGAACTTTTTAAAAGGATGTCAGTTTTTCCTATATTTGTTGGAGGCGTTTTTATCCAATAGTTGTAAAAGCACGCTCTTCCCCAGGTGCTTTTAAGTTCGTTGCAGCGTTTTCATTCAAGAGCACCTAAATTAACTGCTTGTCTGAGAGCAAATACAGTTTATATTTTACAAAATCTGTTTCCTTTAATTTTTACTGAACAGCAAAATTGAATATAAACATATTGCAAGTATTGAAAACAAAATATTTGTCATATGACGATGTTCAAGCTGAAGCTGAGACCCATTGTGGCATACCTACTAAGTATAAAAAAGATTGTAATGATTTAATCCATAATATCAAGTTATGTGATTTAATCCTAAATATCAAGTTATATGATTTAATCCTAAATATCAAGTTATATCAATTAATCCTTAATATCAAGTTATACGTTTATGATTTAATCTTTAATATCCAGTTATATGATTTAATCCTTAATATCAAATTATATGAATGAGAGACACATAATTGCTTTGAAATTGTAATAATCAGATGTTGTATGTATTAGTAAGTACTTAGTACAAATCACGATCGTGCGTAAACATGATTTGAATACAGTAAACGGCTTTAAAGGGCATTACGTAGGAGTAACTTGATCATGAAGTCTTGCAAGTACTAGATTAGTGTAGGCTTAATGTGTGCTGGCCTACGGCCGTGGATTTAGACTTGACTAGTTAAATATTTCATAAAATTAATTTCCAAGCAATCGGCAGGAAACACATTGAACTACGGAATAATCCTATATGCTGATTTGAAATGACATTTCGGAATAATGTCACGATTCAACATCATTTTCATTGGCAACCGTGTTCCACCTACTACTGTTTATAGCCTCGTTATTTTTCTATCATGTTTCTGTGGTCTGTGCTGGTCTCATGAAGACATTGGGTAAATTCGTGAGTCATGTCACGAAATTACCCCGCTGTCAGTAGCAATGACTATCACTTTGACAGTTCGACAGAATTCATTGCGTTGTTAAGAAATTTTTCGAACATCTGAAACATTTCTTATCTATCCATTATTAACAATACCTTTCAAAATGACTCAAATTGAGACCGGTCTTCCCCGCTTTCTGTATGCGGTGCTCTCTCCACCTGGTTATTTGCCTGCCAACGCTTTTATCGTCTGTTTATCGTCGTTTTATCCATTCTGTTAGGGCTCTGCTCCACCAATCTCAAGATTAATTTGTTTTTTTGTTTTTTTGACAAGACTTAAAATTTTATTTGTTTTCAGCAGCAACCATTAAAATTAAAATTTTACTTTCTACGGTACTCGTTTGTTAACAATACAGCAACAATTTAAAGGAAATATATATAATTATTCGTTTAAGTACAGGGTTACTTTTCAAAGATCTGCCTTTCAGGGTGTGGTACAGACCATTAAACTGAACAACTCTTTCGGATCAATATCTTAATCGGGAAAAAACTTCAGTACCTGCTGGACCTAAATATATGGAGTGTATTTTTTTCGACTGCCATGTTGGTCCCACTGAGGAAATTGATCCGTCTGCCGTCAGACTTTTCTCTATGGGATCTGCCAAATTTAAAGGTGTGGTTCACCTGTAAATTAAATTTGTCAGGTCTTTAAAAACTAACCCAGTGTAATGTACTACAACAGTTTCAAAATTTCACCCCTGTATTCTTACATCTTCTAATGTTCTTTGTTTGAAACTTTGTTTTTCTCATCTGTTTGCCACACAGGGATTAAATACAAGCCAGTTTTATATCTAACTTATTTTGTCTTAGAAAACAGCAATGTCACCTCGGTAAATTAATTACGTAGACACATAGTACAATGTCTATTACTAAGTTTCTTAGAACTTAGACATCCCGAGTGTCTCATTAAGGTCTTTGACTTGTGAAGACGGTTTAATTAAAGTCTGTAAAGTAAAATTTGACTTCGATTGACGATTTTTCGCTTCGTTTTATAAATGAATGGATGACAGAAAAGCAATCAATCTCTAACTGAAGACGATTTCATTCTTTCCAGACGTTGGTAAGTAGTTTAGGAATAGTCAAATGGATTTGTTCTCAAGTGTCAATTTACTAGCTTGAGTGAGTCAGGGCGATCATGTCCAAGAGTCTTAAAGAGTTATGAGTGTGTCCCTTTTTTAGTCAGTTAAAAATCTAGTGAAGCTTTTTAAAAGTGTTGTCATGGTAGACATTTACACAATTGTTGCCAATATTTTGCAAAGCAAAGCACACAGACAATGTCCATAAATTATATTGGCATGCGTAGTTACCTTGCAATGGTCCTCATAAAGCATAGAATTAGTATGTACTATATACATATAGTACAACTCATTCGTCTAAACTTATATACGTGATCGGTGATGACATGACAAATTGACAATTCAGCTCTTGATTAGCTGCAGCATAATATTGAAAACACGGTATAGTCATTTTGCAAACACATTAACGGATAAGCGATTTCCGACTAAACCAAACATAAATTACGAAGCAAACAAATACAAACATAGTGTCCTTTGAAACCAAAACATCGCTAATAGACTCGTAAACCAAGACCAGATCATCAGTGTATAAACTTTGTAACTCTGACACCACAGGTAAGTTCTTAACTCATTACCGCGAATGGCTGTCGACCGATAACTCGCTTCGAATTTACGTTCGCTCAGTCGGAAGTTTGAAACTTTCTTTACGAATTCCGACGCTTGTTTGTGCAAAGTTTATTCGTTTATATGTATTTATCGTGATACGATTAGGTTGCTGGTCGTGTTGACTGCTTCGGTCTCTTGCACACATATTGGACTTTTTATGAATGTGGTTCGAGGTTGGATTACGTTTGCCATGTCAACATGAAAGTTTTTTTGACTACGAGAATGTTTAGCCTTTCTGTTCTGTATTTTCTGAGTCAATATTTTTTCGTTTTAATCCAATCGATTGTTTCTTTCTTTCTCTTTCTTGTTTGTTATTTTGACTTCAGCTTTGTGTTATACCTTGTCGTCGGCTAATGCTTCTCCAATATAATTTATTATTGTGAACGGTTCGGGTTGGTGAAGTCATAAATTATCCCTCTTGGTAAGCGGATTAGGAATGCCGGAATTATTTTTGTTTGTTATACAGATGTATGTCGCTGTCCTTTTTCTCTGATATTATCTCTTGGGTGCGTTCTACGACAGCATTGAGATATGTTTGGTACAACTTTTCCTTTCCGTTTGGTCAGCCACACGATAGATAAATTGGTTATTGTGGGTTTTAAGCTGATATTTTCCGTATGTTTTTTCAATGTTATTCATTTCTATTGTACGTAGGTATGTGTATTTCGTATCAACCAGTGTTTTGCATTTTAACTTTGTTTTGATTCTGGCGTTGCATTTTGTTCGAATTTCAATGTAATTTTCAATGAATTTCTTAACTTGCCAGTACTTTCTTTCCCTACAAAGTAAATACGAGCATTATAATATATCTAGGTACGTATCCAAAGTATTCCAATCATTCATTAAATACTTATTGGAAATACTCAGGATTTCTAAAACTAAACAACCATGATAAATCGCGAGCTATTTGCGGAAAGCGAGCAACGTATCCGAATTACTAATTTTCATTTTGACTGCACTGGACTCTCTCGGTTTAGGTCTACGTTACACATATCCTCAAATCGCTCGTTTTCAGTATGAATAAATTTAATTTGTCTCTTTGAACTGCTGTTTGGGCGTAAATTGAGCAAAGTACAAACTTTGACAAGCATACATTGACATTAAACATACACACTACGAAAAAATAATACAAAAATTAGAGGAAAATACGTATTTATGTATTTGCCTCACATTTGTTTTTATAGTTACAAAAAATATTGGTCTTGTAAATCAAAATTAAGTAATTTACTTGAAAACTTCAAAGAAAAATAATTTCTGTATCAATGGTCTCCAAAATTATAATTTTATTAAACTGTTCTTTGATTTAATATGATTAAATTAACTTTTTACTTTACATACATACACAGTACCTATATCCATATACATATATTAAATTTTAATAATTAAGTGTTAGCCTTCAGTTTTCTCCAATTTCGTGATCTAGAACTTTACTGTTTATGTGTCAAATAAATCCCCGTTTTTCTCGTATCGGACAATAATGGTCACATGTCAGAGCTCCAAAAATATCAATTTTCATATACTAACAAAACGCTATAGGCCAATTACCACCCGGATGGCCAGCAAAAAGGGTCGTAAAACACTTTTAAATTTTTAGTTAGTCAAGTACCAAAAGCTTATAAACCACGAGTTATGGATAGTATTTCATATTTAGTACCAGAGTAGGTAGCATCCACATTATATGCAATCGCAAATGGAAATAGGTTCGCAACGTTCGAGCGAGCATCGGTATGCATATTTCATGGCGGTAACCTATTGCGAAGGATTGCGAGTGACTTATCAATATATGCATTTTCTCATACGAATTTGTGGCCGCGTTAGCGAAAATTATTGGTTTACGAACTAAATATTGCAAAATTTTTCAAAAATAATGTCACTGGAAGTCAAATCGTAGTACCTACGTTGAATCTTATTACACTCGTCGAAACTTTAATTTCCAATCTGCAGGGTCATATGAAATTAGCTAAACACAACAAAAGTAACAAGAAAAGTAAATTGCTTTGATAGTTTTTTCTGGGGCATCGACCGTTATTAGTTTTGTTACTTAAAGTTTGAGTTGAAAAAATCTGTTTTATTTTATTTTGTCATATTTAGGTATACCCATCACGTCTGTGAAGTTTTTTTTTTTTTAAAAACAGATTTTCTAAACAGATATTTCAATTGACTACAGTAAATGCGGCCCATGACCCCAAAAAACATAAATTAATTTTTTTTTTTTGTTTTATCATATTTTAATATCGTCACCCCTCACGTCTGCGGAGTTTCGTCGGCTAATTTAATTTGACCCTTATTCTAATTCAGCCCTCTAATTTAGCGCAGATTTGTTTGAAAGAGTTACTGTGACAGACAACTGAATAAACAAGGGGTGGGTTTTAGTCAGTAAAAGTCTGACACGCCCTCCCGCTCCGCCCAGAATGGAACACGTCTTTAGGTGATTTCCCATTCTGAAATAAAATCCTTAATTTAGCCCGTTACATGCCACATAGACTTTTCCAACTACGTTAAGCTCATAAAAACCGGCCAAGTGCGAGTCGGACTCGCGCACCGAGGGTTCCGTACAAACCTGTAGGTATCCTCGGTTTATGCGTAAGGTTTATGTTTATGAAATTAAATGTTTTTTTTTTATTTTTATATTTGAGTTGATTGAATGGAAGGTAAATTGCGATTTACGATTTATGACGTATTAAAAAAAAACTACTTACTGGATTTCGTTCAAACCAATTTTCGTTGGAAGTTTACATGGTTATGTACATCATATATTTTTTTTAGTTTTATCATTCTCTTACTTTAGAAGTTACGGGGGGGGGGGGGGGGACACACACACATTTTACCACTTTGGAAGTGTCTCTCGCGCAAACTATTCAGTTTAGAAAGAAATGATGTTAAAAACCTCAATACCATTTTTGAAGACCTATTCATAGATACCCTACACGTATGGGTTTGATGAAAAATTTTTTTTGAGTTTCAGTTCTATGTATGGGGAACCCCAAAATTTATTGTTTTTTTTTCTATTGTTGTGTAAAAATCTTAATGCGGTATACAGAATACATCTACTTACCAAGTTTCAACAACATATCTCTTATAGTTTCGGAGAAAAGTGGCTGTGACATACACGGACAGACAGACAGACAGACAGACAGACAGACAGACCGACAGACAGACAGACAGACATGACGAATCTATAAGGGTTCCGTTTTTTGCCATTTGGCAACGGAACCCTAAAAAATGATTCTCCTTTAATAAACAATATCTGGATGACCGAGCTTTGCTCGGTATTTTTTGGTAAATTGTGTTTAAAATAATAAGTTCATGTTCAAGTTGATTACCGATAAAGTTGGTCATTGAAAACACGAATAAAACGACATTTTATAAAAATGAATCCTAGCTAGATCGATTTATCGCCCCCGAGACCCCCTGTATACTAAATTTCATGAAAATCGTTGGAGCCGTTTCCGAGATTCAGATTATATATATACATATACATATATATACAAGAATTGCTCGTATAAAGGTATAAGATAAGATTAACAGAGAATGAAAATGGACTTTAAAAATAGACTGTGACCTTTGAGTTTGTTTCGGATTTTCTTTTCAGAGTAATCAGATACAAAACGCCGACCTTATCTAATTTTAAAAATAAGACTGACTTGTCTACAAACCTATTTACTGAAATAAAGTAACTTATCATTTGTAACAAAAATCCAAGTGACTATTCACAAAATGTTATTTTCATAAAAGGATTTACACAACTCACTGATGTCTGATTTAAATAACAACAAAAAAAACCTTTCAGGTAAAAATCCATTGTGCAGTATGAAGTTTCCCTCCAATTAATCTCAAATTCAAGGGACGTTTAATGAGGAAACAATACTAGCACCTATACTAATGAGACGAGGCTTTAGCAGCCATTACGAACTGGTCTCACCATAGATCAACCTTTTAGGGACCATCCATAAATTATGTCACACGGGGTCAACAAAGTGTACAATTATGTATAAAGTTCAAGTATTAAAACTGAAAGTTAGCTCTCTGTGATGCCGGACCTAAAAAATAGCTCCATCCCATTTCTTACCGTGGGTGTCGTAAGAGGCGACTAAGGGACTTACTAGAGAATGGGCAGCAGCGATCTCTGTGCATTTTGCCACCTTACTGCGATCGCCAACCCGCCTGCCAGGCGTGGCGATTATGGCAAACGCCATCAAATTGGTGGCCTATTTCCTGCAGTGGACGTCTTTCGGCTGAAATGATGATGATGATTAAAATTAAACTTCATCAATGAATATTATTACAAGTGCCTATATAAGGTGTATCTATTCATACACGAAATATTTTAAGAGGTACACCTGTAGGTGGTAAAGAAGCTACAGGAACGAAAAAAAAATTCTAAATGCATTTTTTCAAAATTTAATATTTATAAATTACTTGACGCACATTAGAAATACTGGCTCCTTCTTATTTTTTACGGCCCGAGACACCGCAGCCATGCTCATGCCGTCCGGCCGCCGCCCTCGCAGCATCAGGCGGGCCATTCATAGAATTTGGAGTAACGGTTTTATGCAAAACGTCTCAAGCAGTTTTAAAATTATAATAATCATGAAATTTCAAAAACGCTTAGATAAAAAATTTCTTTTTGCTTCTATAGCTTCTTTACCACGCACAGGTGTACCTCTTAAAATATTTCGTGTATGAATAGATACACCTTATATATATTTCAAATCGAAAAATATGGACGTCACATGAGGAGGGGTTCATACAGTTGTGACCATTCTGTGACAAGAATTCTCTATTGTGTGACGTAATTAATAGATGGCTTCTGAACATTAGACCTAGTTCAGACTAACAATGCAAGCGGCGCGTTTGCTTTAGGCGTACTCGTATGCATTTGTGGTTCTGAATGTACAATTGTACACTTTGAACGAGGCAGTTGCGGGTAGACTTGACAAACGCATGGGCGGTCGCAGTGACACGGCGATGCGGAAAGCAAGCGTGAAGTAAATTTCAATTTACTTCGATCATTTGAGAAGTGGCGTAGTGTTAATATAGAAGCGTATTCAGGATCGAAGAATGACGTAAAACATAAACAACAATGTCTCATTGTTATAAAGTGTATGTATGATTGCTGTGACTTCGATGAAACTCGGTAATCATTTTAATTTTACGGTTTAAGAAATTTTTTCACTCAAAAAGAATACAATTATTCACTTCTATGAGGAAAACATAATAATTATTTAAGCGACGCTTTCGCTTGGGAATAAACTAAAATTAAGATATAAAAACGGTAAAAACTTACAATTTATGCATTTTTCAAATGGTGCTTTAAAAGCCTTTTAAAAGTTGGAAGTGATTTAGATTCCTTAATTTCCCCCCTCATAAACGACAGTCCTTCTACCGTAGTTAGTCCTCGGTGCTCTTAAAATTATATGGTTAGCCTGCCTCATCATGCTAACTAATGATTTTACGTCAATCGTGAATGTTCTACCTGGCCTACAAAATATTATTATCAAGAAGACAATCTCCACGGCTGGAAATACATACATAGAATGTAGTTATCACATCATAATTCGAACTTGTAGCTAAGTAAAGGTACCGATGGATGTATTAGAATAAAATTTAATTTTATGAATAAGAAATACAATTCAATTATCAAATTACGTTTCTTTAGAAAACATCCATGAGTTTGTAACAAAATTTCACCTATATCCGACGCCCCTGGTTACTTATCTCTTTTGGTGCCTGTTCATGCCGCCTATCGAGCACTTACATTTCACTTTTTTCACCTATCGACGTCCGATACATTTCGAATTATTTAATTTAATGTTCCGGAACTAAATATACAGTAGGCTTACCGCTGCACCAATCAACTGTCCAGACTGTCCAGTTATACATACATACTCGTAGTTTCAGAATCCTAATTAACCAACACCTACCTTTGTAATTTTATGACTCAACGGTCTCTTCTCATAAATAGAAGGTTAAGGGAGATATGTATTTATTGCTTGCGGATAATTAGATAAGTATACGACATAGGTAGGTACTTATCTTGTTTTTCGTACAGGTTGGTCCCTGGTGGTTTTAACTTACTTCCTTGAGCAATACTGTGCACAGATGGCGCTTAGCCGGAAAATAAATGGTAACTTGCAGGCTTTTAGGTAATGTAATAATGTGTTGTGTACTCTTTTGTCTAATGCTGTTCTAATTCTATTATCGTGGTGGGCTGTTGGGTTTCTTGTTCTTAAATCTTTTCATAAGCAAAGGATATTGTTTCTACAAAACTCACTATTATAGTCAAGTCTTAAGCCACTTTAATATACGTATGTGTATCATAAACGTAAGTGTTAAAGTGTGACTTTAACTCTTAGGGGTTTTTATTAGCTTTTCGGGGTGTGGCAACCAAAATAAATGATTTATTCTTCTTTAGATACAGGAATTTATTGTTAATATTAAATACCATGGTTTTTATGAATGAAGAAGAATGGTTTAGGATAAGTGGGGTCGAGGCAGTGGATGCAAGGAAAAAAGGGCCGGAGCCGGCGTCGTCGTGTGCTTATATAGGCTTGAGTCAGCGCCTCTTCGCGGTGGGTTGATGAATTATTCAGCGCGACGAGTGACGTAGGCGCATGATATTGTGTAGATCATTATTTGTTCTTCATCGCGCCTCCTGACGATGTCGCTAAATGGCGCTGTCCTCAACAGTAAGAATTGATATCTAGAAAAATACAGTGTCATCATCGTCTCTGCGTAGCCTTTTCTCAACTATGTTGGACTCGGCTTCCACTCCTGCCAGATATAGCTGAATACCACCTTCTTTCATGGAGCCTATCTGACCTCCACATCCCAGTAACTGGGTAATACCCCTTGGTACGACTGGCTGTCAAAATCTGAAGACCCATAACGACTGTCCAAGATCTATGAATGACAGCTAGGCCCAACGGCATAACATGCTTTCCAAAACACGGAGTGGTCTTGATTTGTAAAGATGGTTACCCATCCAGAGACCGACCTCGGCAAGCTTAGCTTAACCTGATCGATCGATAGATAACACAGTCTTTGTTTTAAGAGTTGGCGACGTAATTGGTCATACACAAAAATATTTTTATATATATAATTCTGTTGTACGTGTGTATGTCACTGAACTCCTCCTAAACGGCTGTACCGATTTGATTGAATTTTTTTGTATGCGTTTGGGTGGCACCCTGGATGGTTTAGATTCACTATGGGATCCGGCAGGTGGCGCTGCTATCGAGTTCTAGGAAACAGGACAACGTCTGTACGGCCTGCTAGTATAATTTTATAAAATAAGTATTGTATAGAAATATTGAAAACATTTTAAAAGAGTAACGGTGTAGTTTCTTGCGCATTCTTCTCCATACGACTCTACCTTTTGGAAGGGGCAACTAGAATCAATTCTATTTTCATGTAACTGTTAACGTTCAAAAGTGCCTTTTTGGGCCTATTATAAATAAATGCTTTGACTTTGACTTTGATGGTTACCCATCCAGAGACCGACCTCGGCAAACTTAGCTTAACCTGATCGATCGATAGAAATTACAGTCTATGTTTTATGACTTGGCTACGTATTAGAATATACACAACAATATATATTTATGAAAACATGTTCCGTTCTCGAGATTTTCACAACACAACGCCGTCGAAAGCCGTTGAAAGAACACCGCAGTAGTTTGAGTAAACAATAATAATTGCTTCACCACAAACCAGCAAAGCACAATATCCTACCAAATTAAATTTCCGGAATCGATAGACAGGCCATTATTACTTGAAGAGAACGTTTAACCAGCTTGTTTATATATAGGAGGATTTGAGCGTAGTTCAATATATCTTCTCAAAGGCTTTAATTTAGTGCTCGCTAAGGGCCGTTTATCGTAGTCAGTTTTGTATAGAATTTGCAGAGCTAATCTTGTAACAAAATGTTAGCATTGGTATTGTAAACTTATCTTCTATAAAGCTATAATTATAGACTGTTTGTTTAGACTTTATAGGGTTCGTGGCTAAGTAATAACAGCTGCACCAAGTTAAGCTACGCTTGCCACGGTTAGTTCGTGAATTGGTGACCATTTTACATACCAAGTTTCGTCCGTGCCTCGGAAAGCACGTTAAGCCGTTGGTCCCGGCTTTCATTCGTGTGTCTTTGACAGTCGTTACGGGTCGTCAGAAGCCCGAAAGTCTGACAACTAGTCATGCCAAGAGGTGTCGTATTCTCCAGTTACTGGGTTGTGGAGGTCAATTATAGACTGGAAGTCGACTCTGCATAGTTGGGAAAAGCATAGTTTTATTTTTTATTCAGCGAATCCTTCCTTTTGGAGTAGGTATCGCTGCATAAAATAAAAGCATAACTATAAAATTTGCTGCAAAATGTGTTTTATTCCAGACGGTGCTAAGTAGAGATTTCATCCCGGGAATCTCGGTCTCGAAAATTTCGAGACACTCAACGATTTTTTTTTTTAATCCGGTGTTGGTTTCTGGCCTATGCGGCAAAGGTACTTGCCAAAGTACCCATGTTCAAGCATTGCTTGTGTTAGCCGAAAAGTAAGGTCGCCATGCCGCCACACTTCATATTAGCCACTGCCACAAAACGGGCCTGACCGCCGCTAACGTGGCATGCCTTGCACTGGGTTGCGCAAGCCGCTGTTTCCACTCCATCAGACTAGGGTCTGGCGGAGTTCAGCCCTGTACATCTTGACATGAAAAAGCATCAGGTGCTAGCTCTGCTCTAGCACATCCCGGCACTACCGATATAGTGACGGAACCGCCAACACCTATTTCACTTAAACCTTATTGGGCACTTCAAACGTCAGAATTGAAGTGCCCAATAAGGTTTAAGTGAAATAAAATATTTTGATTTTATGATTTTGCTACTCTTTTAACAGCGGATACTTCACAAAGTTTTGGTTGGTGGTTTTCTAAGCTGATTTTTCATCTGATGTTCGCTGCCAGGCCAGGCCTCACCATAGAATTTAATAATTATGTGGAAGCGCGATGATGGGCCCTGGGTCAAGAGTGGCATAGCGTACTTGTCCGCAGTAATGAGACGAATGACACGGCCCAGCTGACATGCAAGCGGCGGTGCGTTGTCTTCTGCCAAGAGCACCATGTCTCCAATGTCCAGCCTTGACGTATTTTGTCTCCACTTCGTCCGTTGCTGCAACTCTGATAGGTATTCCTTCTGCCATCTTTTCCAAAATTGTCTCTGGATTATCTCTAGTCGTTCATAGCGGCGTATCTGACTCTCCTTGACGTCGGTCAGATTTGGTGTCACCAGAGCGGTCAGCGGTCTTCCAATGATAAAGTGCCCAAGTTCGTGCTGGTAACGCGATGTCGCGGGTTCGTTCCCCTCATGGGCCACCATGTTATATCTTTAGGGATATACTGGTGCCAATTAAAGTCCCAATAAAAGCAAATTACAATATATTTCTTAAAATCGATGTTACATGTACAGAGGTTCTGAGGCAAGTGAAGATGACAGTTGATTTAACTAAATACTTATGCAAACGCCTGTGCAAATTAGAATAGCTACGCATATGCTATGAGCTAAGAATTGCGTATTTAAATTAGGAAGGCCATAGGCCTGGACAAATAACGTACTTGATTTAAATACCTGTTTTCGACTGAAAATAAAATATTTGATTAAAATGAAACCCACTTTCGAAATAGTTTCGAAAGTATCGTTTTTCCCGGGTTCTCTATTGTGTGACCTAACTTTTTTATCCATAATCTAAAGAGCCATATTTTTTTTTTGTCCTAATCATCATTTGTCCGAATGATAACTTGCCCGAACTAAATGTCACATAATATCACATGCCATACAATTGAAATCTCTAAATATAATATGCCCTAAATCCGTTTGTCATAAATATTACTATCAATAACATACAAAAGACTTAAAACTGTTTTCTATAAAAATTATAAGTTCCAAATTCAAATTATTTATGTTTATTTATCCTAATTATATTTTTAAAACAAGGTATTACGGAGTTCATTAAGAATTTCATTATTTTATCAAATTCAACTGATACAGTACATTAACAGTAAAGATACAAAAGCATTATGGTATTTATCAAGGCCTGGCATGGCGCTGCATGTATTATCACTCAATAAATACAATATCACTCAATAAAACAGGTGATTGTGAACAAGTGATTTTATTTCCCCCTAAGAAACATACAAACAAACATACACCATGCATGCAGCATGCATGCACGCAAGCTACATGCAATCGAGCATGCAAGCATGCACGCAAGCTACATGCAATCGAGCATGCAAGCAAGCATGCATCATGAAGCAATCAAGCATGCAGCATGCAAGCGAGCATGCATGCAAGCAGGCAAGCAGCATGCAATACAGCATGCCAGCAAGCATGCAGTATGCAAGCGAGCATGCATCATGCAGCAGGCATGGTTTCTGTCACGGCTCCGGCACTGTGGGGCTTAGGCGGTCCCACGCGAGCTTATCGTCGCAGACGGTTTAACGATCACCACCGCAGCTTCGTCGGGCCGCCTCGCCCCTTCGCGCCTACGCGATTTTAAATTACACTCTAGGGGTAGGGCAGACAAGACTACGTGGAGTCGGATTTACAGCGATTCGTTTCTGTCACTAAAACCTAACTTGTAGCATTTTTTTACTACTAACGATTTTATTATAAATGAACATTCGGCATAATGCAATTTATATAATACAATACTTAGGACATATGACTTTATAACATGCAAATTTAGGAGATTTAATGATTATAGTATTTGATATTATGACAGAATAGTTTTAGAAGCAAAGATAATTATGTAAAACAAAATTTCGACTTTTTGAATATTATGGTTACTGCCGTTTATAGCTAACGTGTTATGGATAATGATTTTCGGACAAAAAAATTTAGGAGAAGAAAGGGAGTACCTTTTTCCCGAGATTTTCGAGATCCTATCGAGTCTCGATTTCTTTTCCCGGGATTCAATAATGTAGCAAGACTGAAAGCCCTAGCGCTAAGTGCGATGTTCGCTCGGGCGTAAAGATCTCGCGGTGCGATTTTGTAGCGCACCGGATTTTTAACGCACTGCTTAGCGCCGAAAGTTTAAAATCCAACGCGCGAAAAAATCCGCCGCGATAATATTCATAGTCATGAAAGTTATACCATTTTAAATTATGTTTCCTTTATATTCCTTTCCTCAGACATACTATAAGCTGTTGATTACCAAGATCGTGCCATTAATTTGCATGTAGGACCAATACAGGATATTGGATTGCTGAGATCCAATATGGCGGATATTGCTATTGTAATTTTATTGTTATCAGGTGTTTGTTATTGCCCAATTGAATTATGCAATATGCCCGTGTCCCGGCATAATAGGTACAAGTGGCAATAACCCCCAACCGCTAAGGCATTCGACTGTGTAAAGAAAGACCTTGAACTGAAACTATTCGTAATAAAAGCACATAAGAACTACATTATTAAAACTTGCTTTTGTCTGTAGATTTGCCCGAGTAAAAATATCCCACAAGGTCGTGTACTGTGATTTAAGGCTGCCGCAGACAGGTGCGACGCGACAGCATGACGCGACTTTCGTAGAACCATTTTGTTCTACGAGATTCGCGTTCGGAGCCCCGCAGCGCTGGAGCTGTGTCAGAAATCATGCTTGATCATGTTGTTTTCAAGTTTCAACTGTAAACTTTCTGAGATATGCAGTTCTCCCTTTTAATGACTATCGATATGAAATGTATACCGAAAGGCGATTCTGACTGTGAACTTTCTGCGCCGTGATGGTTCTAGTTTTTAAATATTATGGATATGAAATTTATGCCTAAAGATGATTCTGACTTACAAAATTATGAGTTTTGAATGTATGATAAATGATTGTATGCCAAACGTCTTTCTGCGAAATGAAGTTTATGCTATCCGCTGCTATGCAAAATAATATTATGACATAAAAAGTCTTGCTACAAAGGGTGTGCCCGCTTTCCAAAGCACAGAGGTATCTCGGCATTTAATCAATGGTTTCCCATCCACGGATCAACCTCAGAAATCGCTGTCTTACCTTGAAGATCGACCCGTGCGGCTGGTATTATTTAGCCACGAGCCCCTCCATATATTACAGATATTAGAATTTGTGTAGAACTTACAAAATAGGCACTCAGACCTGGAGTTGCGTATAGCAGCTGATCTGATATACAACACAAGAAGTTATTTTAGGCTGACAAAAGCTAATATTAATATTAACTTTTGCCAGCGTCTTCGCCCACGTGGAAGTCGGATATCCTCGAGTGCATCCCATCCACCCCGGTCGTCCCGTCCCGTTAACGGGGCAGTTGGGAAAAATTATTGCATCGACCCCGGTAGTGCCGACTCCGTCGTTTAACGGGGTGGATGGCACAGATCTAGTCTCATCTACCCCGGTGTGTTTTTAAGTTCCTGCTAAGTTATGACTTCCTGGTACTTCGAAGGCATAAAGCGTTTTCTAGCAGACATCCCTATGTTTAGCAAGCTCCTACCCAGTTATGACAATCTGGTACTTCGATGGCATATGGCGTATTCTAGCTGACATATCAGGTTAGGTGAGCTCCTACCGAGTTATGACCACCTGGTACTTCAAAGACATGAAGCGTTTTTAACCGACTTACAAAATGTGAGAGAAAATGAAATTCCTATTATTTTTTCGTGAAATATTCCTATGTGTTAATAGTTATTCTGCGATTCAGGCCGGTAAAAAATCCAAGAAATCAAAAACCATGAAAATCGGTCCAGCAGTTCTCGAGTTATAAGTTTTGTAACAAACCCGAGATTTGTTGCATATTTATAAGATAAAAACTGATTGAAACTTACAAACTCCTTTTTATTTTCAGTTCATATTTTATATATATGAAATAATACTCCTATTCTCCCCTCTTTAAACACTACCGGGGCGTACGCTACTCAATCTGTGCTGTCCGCTTTGTAAAAACACACCGGGGTAGATGAGACTAGATCTGTGCCATCCACCCCGTTAAACGACGGAGTCAGCAATACCGGGGTCGATGCAACAATTTTTCCCAACTGCCCCGTTAACGGGACGGGACGACCGGGGTTGACTAATTCCTATACCACTACTGGCCAGGTGAAAATTAAGACTTATATGGTTTTCTCATGGATGTTATTGTGAGAACTGAACCTAATTAAAACGAGACCACACGGGATGCACCAGCTTTCAAATAAAAAAGAATCATCAAAATCTGTTCACCCAGTCGAAAGTTATGAGGTAACAAACATAAAACAATACAGTCGAATTGAGAACCTCCTCCTTTTTTTGAAGTCGGTTAAATATAATTCTGAGTCGAATCATATCGAAGAGTAAATTTTATAAAAAGTGCAGTTGACTCTTCTACTTTGCTGCCGTCGTACTGTGTACGCGAAACGTTACTTTGTCTATTCTTCCATCGACAAAACCCCTATCTACGGTGGTCATGCTACGAATGCAGGAAGGCAAGCAGGGTTAATTGCCAAGAATGCGTCCGTACATTTAATTATCACCATAGTGAAGGCTATTTTAAAGCTCCAAATCCCAGATTTATGTCACCTGCATTGATGAGCAACATGCAAGCCGCATTGTGATTTAAAACACGACATAAATGTTCAGAGAATTATGACGCTACTCTCATTTGTCGGTGACATGGTGCAAAACAGTTTTGACTGAATGAGGATCCTTTATGGTGGTACGGGATTTTGAATTAAACCCGTGGCATCTCTGTAACCATTACAGCACAGAATTGTGTAGAAGCTTGGATCCACGTAGCGGGCTAAAATAAGATCTGGCACACATCTTCCATAGTCAAATCCTTGTATCCGAATGATGGTTTTTTTCCACTCGAAAGAAAGAATATTAACTTTATGCTAGTCCGAATAACAAGCAATGTTTAAAAAGAGGTAGCTTTGTCTAAAAAAAAAATAAGATAAAACGACCACAATTTACGTAAATACTAGTGGTAGTAAGTAAGAAACGAATGAATTAATAAAAATAAAATTGTGTCCCTATCTTAAACTAAAACTATTCTCAATCTAAATAATAATAATTTTACGTCGAAAAATATATCTAAGAGACTGGCGTCATTACCACATTATATGGCAATGCGCTCCGGCCAATGTAAAAACCAGGCCTTATGTCACGGGAAGTGTCAACCAACTGTTACGGGATTCCCTTATAGAGAGCATGAGCACTCCGAGCCCACGGCCTGAGGGTTTCATTTCAACCCCAAACGATTCCAAGATATAATTACCAATAAGGTTGTTACTTGAAGTTGTAGCGCAAACTGAACTTTATTTGTAGCTGTTAAAGTTGTTTTATTGCCTTTTTACTTGTTTGCACACTTCATGCGAACGCAGGATAGATACGCACGTAAGAGGGTAAGACTCTCCGCCGAATGCATGGGTGGGTGTCTGTATATTATGCGTTTTCGCTCGCTATGTTAAGCCTGCCTTCTGTATAATAATCTTCTCTCGCATTGCTGTTTGCATTACACACACATTCTAGTTGGATGGGTTACAAGAACATTGTTAATGCACCGCATATCCCTTGTTGGCTGCAGCCGCAAATAAATGTTTTAAAAAGAAATTCTTAGTAAACAGGTGTAGTATTTAAAACTATTTGTATGCCTCTGCACGCTTGGTTAGTATTGTTTGTTGTTGCTGTTTTTAGAATTTGTTTTTTTAATTGTTCGCATTTATTACTGCTTCATTAGTAGTTTAGTTAATAATAATATAATAATAATATTCCACAACTATCACACAACGCCATCTAGTCCCAAGCTAAGCAGAGCTTGTGTTATGGGTACTAGACAACTGATAAACATACTTACTTATATATTTCTAAATACATACATATTATAGATAAATTACACCCAGACACAGAACAAATGATCGTGCTCATCACACACACATTTGTCCTGGGTGGGAATCGAACCCACGACCTCCGGCATAGCAGTCAGGGTCACTAACCACTAGACCAACAGGCCTGTAAGTTAATGAGGTTATTAAAAAGATTGTAGGTACCAGTAGGTCTAAAGGGAAGGTAATATTTCACATTAAATTCAATATCGTCCTCATCAGCGTACAACATTTCACTTTGTGAAATACCTTAATTTTTCTGGGTAATCAGCAAATGACGTCTCCCGCTCTGGGCGGAGCGGAAGGGCGTGTCAGACTTTTACTGACTAAAAACCACCCGTGTTCCTTCAGTTGCCTATATGTTAGGGCCATGGTAACTCTTTCGAACAAATCTCGCGACCCTGGCACTGTTTATACACCGTGATATTTTAGTCGCCTTACAAAGGTTGTCCACTCAATGTATCCGACATAATATACCTCAAGGCGTGATTAAAATTGTTACCACTAATTAAGATAATAGGTATTAAGAAAAATAAATAATGGATTAGAATTATGAAACACCCTGTTAATAATGTCTACGTATCATACGGTAGAGAACATACCTACCCGGTGCACGAGTCGGCTAGATCATTCCATCTCCATTTTCAACCGACGAAAAAAAACGGAGGAGGTTCTCAATTCGACGCGTATATTTTTTTTTTTTTTTTTAATGTATGATCACGCATAACTTTGTACATAGTGGTCCGATTGTGACAATTCTTCTTTTATTGGAAAGGGTATACTCCCAAGGTGGTCCCATATAAATTTGGAAAACAAAATCGAACCCTAAGGGTTGGAAAACAGGGGATGATTGATTGTTCACTCACTGATTGTAACGTATAAACACGCATAACTTGTTACATAGTGGTCCGATTGTGACAATTCTTCATCTATTGGAAAGAGTTTACTCCCAAGGTGGTCTCATATAAATTTGGAAAACAAAATCGAACCCTAAGGGTTGGAAAACAGGGGATGATAGATTGTTCACTCACTGACACTCACAAATTTTTACATAGTGGTCCGATTGTGACAATTCTTCTTCTATTGGAAAGAGCATACTCCCAAGGTGGTCCCATATAAATTAGGAAAACAAAATCGAACCCTAAGGGTTGGAAAACAGGGGATAATTGATTGTTCACTCACTGATTGTAACGTATAAACACGCATAACTTTGTACAGAGTAGTCCGATTTTGATAATTCTTTTATTGTTGGATAGGGTATACCTTGCCAAGTATTATTAGTACATTAAAGCCACAAAAAATCATAAAATAAAAACTTTTTTTCAGTTTTTCGGCGGTTTAATTTTTTGTTAAAAAGTTTTTTCTATGAGACGAATATCAAATTTAAACCACGTCATGCGTCATCATAATGAATAATATTTTTTTTTTAGTTATTCAAATGTTCATTTTTTTCTTATGGATGTGTAGTAGTCATTGGTTACATGAAGTGGGCTGCCGTTGTTAGACGACTAAAATATGTCACGGTGTATACATATGTACGTAAGGCTTCTTCAATTTCCTATGTCTCACACCCTTTTTTTTTTTTTTTTTTTTTCAGGATGGGAAATCATCAAATGACTTTTCCCGCTCTGGGCGGAGCGGGAGGGCGTGTCAGACTTTTACTGACTTAAACCCACCCGTGTTCCATCAGTTGCCCATGTGCCAGGGTCACGGTATCTCTTTCGAACAATCACGCGACCCCGGCAGCATCGGTCCTAGTAGACCCCTACACTGCTGCTGACATCTCTTTGAGGCGCGCGTGGAACACTGCGCGCCGTCGACCCGAGCTTGGTCCTTACCGGGCGGCGAGCTACCCACTGCTCGCCCCCCGCAAGCTCGCGCCTACGGTGGCCGGGAGTCCGCTATTGACTCCCGACGCCCGGGGCGTCTCCTCCTACGGCGGCTAGGGACGTGAGGGCGCAGAGACTGCCACTCCCTCACGCGCCCCGCATGTCTCACACCCTCCAGTTACTCTGTAAATACCTATTAAAACTGTTTAATTATTTATTACTATCATTCTCCTCCATAATTACTTTTTTCATAAACCATTAAAATGAAGTCACTGCGAAATTAATTCTTAATTAACCTGACAACCGCAAGAGTTAAACAACACCTTTTATCACTCTGACTTCATTTAGAAAGTTCTTGAAAAGTTAATAGGTGTATTAGGTACCTTAAAAGACTGTTACCTTTATACGTTGTAAACGTTAATAGGGTTCACCACGGGTTCAGTACACTCAGAATTTCTAGACGAGTTTCAGACAAAAGCTTAAGTGGCTCTGTAATATGTGGGGAGCTAAGAAGGGTATATGCAAATAGTAAAATAATCTTTTTACATTTGTGCAGTTCGTGTAGTTATTAAGACTCCGAGGATTTTTCTCATGAATATGTGTTTTTGTTTTTTTTATTTTATGGTAATGGAATGACTACTGATGCAGAATGGTAGAACAGTTGGGTTCGTAACTATGTTGTATACAGCAGAATGTACCTACTTACTAGTACTACTCATTAGCACTACCTACATACATTCAAAGGATATCCATAATACAGGTTTTGATCATGTTTTACGTCCAGCCGGAAAAAAATACGATTTTCTTATCAGAAATAACACCCTCAATATTTTTCACCATTACAGCGAAAGTATACAATAAAACCTACCCTCCGCTGCTGTTGCAGAGTGGAAAATACAAAATATCTGACTTTTAATAAAATATTAATAATATTGTCATGTCCATTCGTTCTGTTACGAATTGGGGTTCGGTATATTTAAATAAAAACCAATTTTACCTTAAACCACTTAAAGTTTAATCAAATAATTACAAATACAGCAATCAGTAGCTTTTATCAGAACCACTTCTTTCTTCTTGTGGTTAACTGTTTCGCACTCTTCACTGACTTGTACTCATAGTCTAACAATCGGCTATTTAAGTATACTAGTGATCGCCCATTGGTCGAAATTCGACCGTACTTCATTTGAATAGAAATACATTATCAAGGAACTTATACCCGACCCCTGGAATGTGCATTTTCAGTTTGACACCATTATAAAAATAAACCTTATGTATATGTTACTAAGTTCTATTACAGGCAATCACTTGGTCAAAGCGAAATTCGGTCCGAAAGAGAAAGCGTTGCGAGAGCCCTGTGTCCCTTTCTTGAAGTAGGGTGCCCATAATGAACGAAATTATAAGACTATTTACGGGTAAACTCTATTGATGCATTTGCCCAATAAAAAGTGTCCCAACCATCTTTCTTAAAAACGACGTCTGTTAGATTTTTACGACAATTAATACTAAACAAAATGGTTATTTGCCCAGCGCGCCAGAAATTCCAGGTTATACAATAATACTCGATAGCAGAGTTTATGCGTTGCGTTTATGTTTACTGCGTTTTACTTTAATCCATCTTTAAAGCGTAACTATTTTATTTTTTTATGAAATTATTGGTTAATATATTATATCCTGTTATATTAGTATCTACCTACATCATATTGCTTGGTCACCCTAATGAAAGGGACAGAGGGCTCTCGCGAAGCTATCTCGCTCGGACCGCGTATTGGCAGCCTGTGCGCATTCCAGGTTGGATTTAAGTTCCTTGTACATTATTAAATGAAAAAATATAGATAATAATAAATATAAAAAAATAATATGGTTATATTTGACATTTAGTAACACTGTAGACAAATTGTTGACGCTGTACTACTGTGGAGAGGGTTCGCTGGCGGGATGGTGATGGCCTGGACCAGGACGTAGGTGTAATGAGTAAAGAATACTTCTTCAGGACTCTCTTTTTTATTTTCTTGATACTTCTTAACTGCTGGATATGGAACAATATGGAATGAATTATCACAGAAAGGAGATGTTCCAAAATGTATGGAGCCTGGGCCAGGTCATTGCTTTTAAGCACAGAGTAACTAAATCGGTGAGACGCCATGTTGAAAATCCATAAAAATAATTGATAAATATCAATTGACTACCACAACAGTATACGTTTAATTGAATTATCTGTATTTTTCCCGAATTCCACGGATTTTTCTCTTTTTTTTGAGTTACTGTACACAGACCTGTCCCGTTTTGAAACATCTCCTTTGTTCTGTTTTTATAGAATTTTCCCTATTATTTTTAATTAATTATGACGGTTCCAAATGTCATAATTATAACCAGCCTGTACAATCTATGACCAGCCTGTACAATCGTGAGGCATACAACCTCTACAGTTTGCACACGAATTAAGTTTTGTATGGGACACTTACTAATGCCATACTTGACACTCCCCATAAAACCACAAACAATATTTCTTCTAAATCTATCCCTATCCCTATCTATTCCTATCGTCTCTAATACAAATAATATTAAAGACAAATATTCTCGATATGATCATAGATTTTAAAATACAAATAAAATTAAAGACAAATATTCTCGATATGATCATAGATTTTAAAAATGAAATAGGTTATAAAATTAATTTATTACCTATGGTTATACTTGACATTCATTAAGACTATAGACCCAAAATCAGACTTAGGGGTTTTCCCAAATTTGGGGGGTAAATAAGAGGATTGAGATTTTTTAGGGGCGTTCCATTTTTAGGGGTATTCTTATGGATTTTTTGCCATCTTACATTTCTCGTTGTGTTTTTGATTACATTAAAGTATTAGTGACTTCTAGTACGGTTCCTCGATACTAAGAATGCAGAGTGAATGATTAACAAATGTCGCGTAATAAATATAGACAAATATTACTGCTGTGTGCGGCGTCTATGATTACTGAACATTCGTTGGTTATTTTCATTATATTTTTTTTGCGGATTTTTTAGTAATTATGGCAATTTTAGGGGTTTTTAACTTAAGCTTTAGGGGTAAATATTTCTGGGTGTTGGTAACACTGCACAAAATATTAAAGACAGATTTGGACCATAAACAAAAGAATATCTATGCATGTGTGTATTAGATACACGGTAATGAACAGTAGTGTGTGTAACGTGTTATTTATTGAAAATAATGTATTTTAACGCATAATTTAAAAAAATATTAGCATTCGTCACTTCTTCTCTGTATAAACTATACGTGTGCGAAATTTCATACTCCTCCGTCCTCCCAATTTCCGTAAAAAGGGATCCAAAGTTTTCGCTTCACGTATTAATATATAGATGACGAGTTTAATCTTCTAGAATATTCGCGAACATTTGTGTAGCTCTGCCACTTAATCTTAGATGGAGGCGGCGTTTCTAGATAGTTCTATAGATCGAGAATATTCATGCAGTGCCGCCAATCAAAAACAGATGACGATTGTATTGCATTTTATGTCAAACCGTTCTTATGTTACGTAGATCATAGTTTCATTTTACTCGATAGTAGATGGCGTTTTCTGTCCTACACGACAGTATCACGAGTATTAACTGTTTGCGTCTTTAGTCTTTAAACGAGTGTCCAAAATATTATTGACAAGTTTGAATTTTTGGGCACGAAATAAACTAATGATGTCGTTTAGCTTATGTTACATGGATAATATCATGTTGGGGAGGATGAAGATATTTCATAATTATGAACATCTTACAAATAACACATAATTATCGCAATCGCTAAAACAGTGTTACCTATAAAATCCTCCAACATGCAAGTTAGCAATTCTCAAGTTCGTTTAAATTTGGCAGCCAATATTTCCGTATTCAAACTAACGACCCAAATCCTCCTAGCGACACTAAACTTCAAAAACAGCAATACAAAATATTTTCTATTGAACGTTATCTCCACTAAAGAGTAACAAACCAATTTATTTTCCAATTTCCCTCACACTATGCACAAGATTGAACAATTTTCAATTGCTAAAAAATCTAACTTTATCCGTTCTAAATAGAAGTTTTTTTTTTGATATACTAATGACTGTTTTCCCCTTTTCTTAATAAGCCACAACATAGCCCCGGATCACTAGACCGTGAAGAAAGTAATTGGAGTTCATACGTGATTGGAATATCTTGGGAGAAGGGAATGGAGGGATCATTTACCAAGGAACCCTATGAGTTCGCTCAGAAAGTTAGAACCCTTTGAAAAATTAATAGAACGAAGGAAGTATGCAAATTATGTAGTGCAAGGGATTTGAGGGATTTGGAGGGAAGTTAATATAATATTAATAGAGGGTAACCCTGTTATTATACTGGTGGAATATTTTTCCGGGGATTTTTGATTGTCTGGTTGGAATATTTCTGTTTATAAATATAAACTGAGAATAACATAAAGCATAAAGAAGCAAAACAGCTTCTTTATGCTTTATGTTATAACGCTACTAAATTAAAAGTGTGAATCTAAGGCATTGAAAATTGTGAATTCATAAAATAAATTCATATAATAAAAATAGCAGTTCACGTTAAGATGGCGACTAACAAACAAAATAACATAAGTAACTGAAAAGTCAAAATTGAATTAAAAACTTTAATGTCAAGTCTGAGCACGTACATATGTCAAAACTTTTAACTATATTAATCTATCTGAAATAAGTATACAAAAAGCAGTAATTTTGATTAAAGATAATGCTGTCATCTGTATCAGATGTTAGTGCATTCTCATGTAAAACTTCTGAAGTCGTGTAGAGTCTAGCTGATGTTCCCTCGTCAGAGATTTAGCTTGTTGGAAACTTGCAAAAACGTTGTCTTAACAAAATTTTGTAAACGGGATAATTTTAAGATATATATCTTCAAAATTCCCGAAGAAGAAAAAGAAAAGAAAGAAAGAAATGAAAGAAGGAAGAAAGAGGAAAGGAAGAAATTATCCTGAAGATATATAAGGGTCTCGTAGCTAAGTAATACCAGCCACAGTATAATATAAGTAATCATATTTATATTATCCAACAGCTTGGTGGCTATCATGGCCGACAGAGTGGACAGTCCATTGATGTGGAACTGGATGACCACTCACCGTGCGTCATTCCAGTATATAAAATAGAGCTTTTTTGTATTTTTTGTGTATCTTTTTGTTTCTTTTTATTTTTTGTGTGTAAAACTGTAGTGTTTTAAAATATGGACTGATGGTCTGAAATAAATTTTATTTATTATTATTTATATATTGAGAGTCCTTCGCGTCTCAGAAAGCACGTTCAAGCTGTTGGTAATTCACTGCTGTTTAACAGTCGTAACGGGTCGTTGGAAGCCGAAAAGTCTCACAACCAGTTTTAAGAAGAGGTATAGTGTTATCCAGTAACTGGGTTTTGGAGGTCACATGCATTCACTCCACGTAAAATACTGGTATTCAGTTGCATCCGGTTAGACGTGAAGTTGACCCCAAAAATAAATAGGAAAAGGCTAGGCAGATGATGATCCAAGATATATGTATGCTATTATATACATAATTTCAAAAGCTAAAAGTTTTTCACATTTCTACGTTAGCTAAATTGGTATTGCATTCGTCGGTAATGTCTTTTCTTCTCACACTGCGTAAAAGCTCATGTTCCATACTCTTTCTAATCTGTTGACCATTTGACGCCAAACCAAATTGATCACGTTTTCTGAAACCATGTTAGTGTCTCCCATATCACACAGACCATTATCTGAAATGCGGTCAAGTATAACCAAAAAGAAAAGCTTTTTCTTCAACAAGCGAAATTCAGTCTTATGTTGTGTGTGTTTAAATTGCTAATCTAAAACCAATCAGGTCGTTACCGGCACCGCTGATAGGACCAGTCGCATCGATAGGACGGTCGGCTTCCGCACTCCCGTTGCGCTCAATTGAACTGCCTTTCTTTGGAAACTTGACGTGGCGTATAATACGCAAATTCTGTTGAAATAGGTCACACAACTTGACACCGGTATTCAACCGGAACGAGTCCGGGAAATTGAGTTATTATACCCGAAATGTTTGTCAAAGAAAGTTAAGGAACATTTGCATTAATGAGAAAGAGACTGTCGCTGCTTTTCTGAAATAAGGAGTCGACGTAAGTTGAATAGGACGCAAATTAATGTTTTTTGTTTATTCTGTTGACATGAATATGACAGGGTTAGTAGGATTTTGTCGGAAAAAAAAACGGGATGGGATTATGAAGTAGATCGCTTTTGAAATGAAATGTTTATTTAAGTAAATAGATCTTATAAAGGAAAAAGGATAAAAAAAAAGAAAAAAAGACGTACGTAAGACGTTCGTAATCCTGCCGGGGTTGGGTGATTGTTCGAAAGGGATACCGTGACCCTGGCACTAACCCATACTTGGTGTAAGGGACAGCCCCCTACAAACTGACAGAGTGCATTCAGCTCATTTTTTATTTATTTTTTACGTTTTTTCAGCTTTTCAGTTTTATTTCAATGTAAAATTACATTATCTGAAAGCAGCACTCCATTTATGTAAACAATACGGCTAAAATCAAAAAAGCGGCAATGGATGTTGAAATACTCTAACGAACGACGCGTAAAATCAGCTCTTCACTTCCCGTCAACTACAGAGTTCATCGAACTCGTCGTCGGCGATTGCACAAAAGCGGCTTTCCGAATTGATCCGAGATACATTGCGTGTCAGGAAATAAATCAAATCAGGTTTATTGGATTCCCATAACGGTCCTGAAATAAATTCTTGTACTGGTCATCTTAGTATGATATACTGAATCCACCCCATCAGTCTGCGGAGGGCTGTCCCTTACATCCTGTATGAAGTCAGTCAGATTCACATCTAATCTACCTAGCCTTTTCCCAAATATGTTGGGTTCACCTAACCGGATCCAGTTGAATACTAGTATTCTGTATAGTGCTACTGCCTATTCAATCCAGGATATCCTAGGGTAACCTCGGTAGGACTGGTTGTCAGACTTCTGGGCTTCTGTCTTCCCGTAACAATTGTCAAAGGGCTTCAAATGGCAGCCGGGAATATTTTATTTCACGCAGTATCCTTGTTTTCTGTCCAAAATATAAATATTCCGCCACAATGGCCGGAATTTTTCAACTCATGCGTACTTAAAGTCAAAATTTGAAAAGTAATCACAAAGCTTGTCCTATTTGCGCAGCCGTTAAATCGCTTTTTGTCTTCGTTTCATGTGAAACAAATGATTTAATTTCGGAATCTCTAAAGCTAGCATTCTCTTCGGGATTTGCAGCAATAACTCAGGGTGTAATTTGCATAAAAAATCTTTTGCATTTCCTCTCTCCCCATTTGATGTAGTTTTAATATCTCGTTTGAAAGAAGTTGAATGAAAGCTACAATCGCTTTGTGAATGCCTGGTCTTTAATTTTCTTTTTATCATCTTGACCCTTTCAGACGAAAAAGGGGTGAATAGGCCCGAGTCTAACGGTTGAAAGTAAAAAAAAAAACTTTAATTTTTCGGCTTCCTCATTAATTTTCGCTTTTGAGGTTCTCCCTTATTGCTAAGATAATTGATACTGCGTAGGTTGTTTCAACGAAATTCGGGTATCATAATAATGAGTTAATAGATGAAAGGTTCTAAATTCACTGTGCCTTCGGGCAATTGTTTTGTAAATTCCGGAATTAGCGTTTGAGATTCATTCTTGGAATAGCGAAATGGTTATCCATTTACCTATTTTCGTAGATAACCGAAGTTTTTGGATGTTTGTTATTCAGTTAGATGCCATTCTAAATATATAAGAATTATTTGCTACATAGTTTAACATTTTACTAGAAACCCCAATCCCGTCTCTGGCGACAACATTTAAAATAAATAAAATAACATATTTTTGACAGCGAAATGATTTAAATTCCATCCTTCCTGGGATTGACTCGCAAAAATGAATAAATTCACAAAACTTTTTCGATTACGGAATTTATATGTATGACATGGTGACACTCGACACTGAAACGCTATGAAAAGGACATCAAATTGGACAATCACGTTGAAGTGCATAGTCAGTAGTAATCAGGAAATGTGTTGTTTTATGTTTGTCACAAGTTAGGGATACCTGTCCACTTTATATTTTATGACAACCGTAAAAAAGTAGATGGGAAAATTACTTGTTACAAAAACTACTGCTACTTTTTTACTTACTTACTTTACAATTTATTTGATGGTCGGTACTGTGATAAAGAGAAGATTTCCTCAATGAGAAGGGATTTCAGTAAATCCGTGCGAATCCAATATAGATTAGTGGGCCTTTCATCAAATCCCCTTCTAATGGGCCAGCAATGAGGTGCGATCTGATAATTCGAACGTGCCGCACGTGTAAAAGAAAATACGTAACGATTAAGAAACAAGTTGTTTGAAGAACTAAAGAAGGGCTTTAAAAGTTTTACGTTGAAATCTTGCAATACTTTTATTATATTCAAATTGTTTTAACCATCTTTATTATAACACTAGTTTCTGCACGCGGCTTCGTCCGCATTAAATTTCTACCTCTCCCAATCCACCTCATTGCATCGAATTGCCTGTCCGTGCAAGGTCTTCGTATTCGTCTTTTTTTCGGATCTTATGGGTCCTAGCGTGATTATAAGTATAACTCGATAAGTTGGCTATCCAACTCTAAACGTAGTTCCTGAGATTAGTAAGTTCAACCATACAAACACTTCAGCTTTATAATATTACTAGCTTTTGCCAGCGGCTTCGCCCACGTGGAGTTCGAAAATTATCCCGCGAGAACATACTACCGGGATGAAAAGTAGCCTATGTCCTTTCTCAGGCTCTAAACTATCTGTGTAAACAATTTCATTTAAATCGGTTCAGTAGTTTTAGCAGGAAAGCGAGAAAGACAGACAGACAGAGTTACTTTTGCATTTATAATATTAGTATGGATATAGTGTATATAGCTTCTGCCGGCCACTTAGCCCCTGTCAAACTTGCTACCCCGACCTAACCCGTCGCATCGAATCGTGCCCATGCGAAGTTTTCGTATTTGGGACTTTTTTCTTTTTGTGAACAAAAAGAAAAATATGTAATACTAGCTTCTGCCCGCGACTTCGTCCGCGTCAAATTTTTGCTCCCCTTACCCTTCCCGTCGCATCGATTTGCCTGCTAGTTTTCGTCCATTTTCGCTCCTTGAGTTATAGTGAGTCAACCTTAAAAGATAGACATATGCTCTTGGGACTTTTTTTTTGAACTTTTTAAAAATAACAATCCCGTCATACATGATTTTTGCGTTACTTTAACCGTTTACGCAGCGCACGCAACGGAAACTCTCAGAAGGAATAAATTTTCCCCGTTTTTGCAACATTTTTCATTACTGTTCCGCTCCTCTGAGGTGTAGCGTGATGTTATATAGCCTATAGCCTCCCTCGATAAATAGGCTACCTAACACAAAAAGAATTTTTCAATTCGGACCGGATTCGATTCGGAGATTAGCGCGTTCAATCAAACAAACAAACTCTTCAGCTTTATAATATTAGTATAGATAATTAGTTGACCCAGCGAACTTCGTATCGCCTCAGATTCAATAAATGTTGTTATAAACGTACCAAGTTTGACAACCTGGTACGCGGTGGTGATCTGGTAAGCGTTTTCTAGCTGACACTCATATGTTAGGTTAGCTCCTACCCAGTTATGATGACCTGGTACTTCGAAGGCATAAAGCGTTTTCTAGCTGACACTCCTTTGTTTGGTAAGCTCCTGTCAAGTTATGATAACCTGGTACTTCGAAGGCAACGTTTTTGTCATAGTACCACGTTTTATAGTGACTTGTATTCTCTTTGACGTTTTATGTGACGTCTCACGGGAACGCGGTCGTAAAAAGGGGAAAAAAAAAAAAAAAAAAAAAACGGGATAAAAAGTATCCTATGTCCTTCTCCTGGCTCTAAACTACCTCCCTGCCAATTTTCAGCTAAATCGGTTCAGCCGTTCTTGAGTTATAAGTGAAGTAACTAACACGACTTTCTTTTATATATATAGATGTATAGTTATGTAGTCTGTATCCTTCCTCGATAAATGGGCGATAACTCATCAGTATATAATATTGGTACCTGTAAATATAGAAAAAAAAAGTATTTTGAAATATCATCCAAAATTTACGAGTTTGGTCTTTCTATTCGCATACCAACCCGCACTGGGCTCGCGTGGTGGATTATGGCCCACTCCCTCTCACCGAGAGGACGCCTGTGTCCCAGCAGTGGGAACATTATAGGCTGATGATGATGATGATGATCCGCATTCAACTTTGTTCTATTTTATGGTCTTTTCCCCATGCTTCATCTGATTTAAACTTTTTGTGGCGACGAAAACGCGAATGCGACTATGCCACCATTATTTACAGAATTTCTTTAAGAAGTTTATCGTGTATATTTATAAAACCGTGGCCAATGACCACTTACTCAAACTAACTCTTCTCCTCTGTTCCACAGATCAACAATGAGGCCTCCAATTCCGATCTTCTTCATCTGCTTCTACGCTCTTCTGTCTCCTCTAAAATGCGGCACCTCCTCCAGTGCCGATGACAGAAGATGGTTGGTGTCTCTAGTGGATCTGGTGGAGTTGGACTATGAAGACCATTGTGAACAGAGAGCCAGCGCTGCGTGGAATGAACTTACGGGGAACAGTAAAGGATTGGCGTCAAAGGTCAGTAATATGATTATTTTTTATTATTTATTAGCTGCTGTCCCGTCAAAATTGGTCCAGTCGTTTCAGAGATGAACCGAAACAAACGGACAGACAGACAATAATTTAAAAAACATGTTATTTTAAATGTAAGTACCCTATATACTTACATATTATGCATTTAGTGAAGAGCTGTTAATTTAAAATTACAAACAGACACTTCAGTTTATTTATTTGCATAGATTGAAGTGTAACAAAGGGTAGGTTCGACAAACTGAAACTTTTTATTCAGCACGTGATTCTAGGCGCCCGACCCCTAGCATCATAATTCTTTGTCGGTAATTAAATTCGGTTCTGAAAAAAGTGCTGAATTCGTGGTTACAGTTTTCGCGTCAATGTTTCTGCCACGATGTAATAATATAAGAAAACCTAACGTATTTAGTCTTGTTGACCAATATCGTTAAATAAATATTGGTATTGACTTTTTATCATTGATTGTAGTATAAGAAAAGGTAGATGTTCCCTGTTTGAAAACAAGATATTACGGTTGATATTTAAGAGAATCCACTAAGAAATTATAGTGTTTTGAATGAAAAACAGGCACAGCACAAATAATGTTGCACAAAGTTCAGTATCACGGCACCAAAATTTCGTAATACACCTTCAATCCCAATCCGAAAGATTTTAAAGGGAAATTGCTAATCCATTGCTGTAAATGTTTGAAAATACGTCTGCTCAACAATAAGTTATTTATTTATTTATTTATTTATTTATTTATTATAAACACACACTATCTTTACAGGCAGACCCAATACAATAGTGGTTTACAAACAAAAAAAAAAAAAAAAACACACCCAAGATTATCTGAAAATAACTTACGACTAATACTATTAAAACACTAAACTTTAAAAAAGACTTGTAAAACACCAACAAACAAACAACACAAAAAAAAGTATAAATTAAATATAAGAAACAAAATTCAACAAAACTCTTGCGAATTCACTCAAGTTGCACGAAAATATGTCTGTCCTCTCATGCACTTCATTTAGTACACGTATTGTGCGGGTGAGGGGTGTTTTTGACAGCAGGTTGGTTTTGGCAACAGGCACGGCCAGCAGTGGCGGTCGCCGCCGCCTCCACACGTACCGGTCCGGCACGCACAGCTTCAGGTGTCGCAGCACACCCGGGTTATGTGCAACTCCACGCAGGAGCTTTAGCACATACGCCGCGAGTGTAAATTCCCTGCGCACTCTGAGTTCATTGTACCCCACCATACCCAGCACAAACAGTGTAGGATACATCAGCGGGTAAAATGGGTAAACTCCATAAAGTTTGAAATACAAGTGTCTTGTAAATTTATTCTGTACTCGCTCCAACATGACATTGTATTTCGCTTCATGAGGAGCCCAAATCACCGCACTGTGTTCTAAGTGACTCCTCACCAACGCGTCATAGAGCACCCTAAGCGTGGTAAGGTTCGTAAATCCCTGCGACTGTCTCAGGACGAAACCCAGGTTTCTGTACGCCTTCTTGCAAATCTTAACTATGTGATCCCGGAAAGTAAGATCCGGGGTAAGCAGTACTCCTAGGTCTCGTACCTGAGACACTCGCTGCATCGTCACCTCCTCTACTTTATAATCGTAGACTAAGGTAGTCTTCGCGCGCGTAAATGTCATTACTGAGCATTTCGCTGTGTTGAAAAACAGTTTATTTTTATGGCTCCATTCTACCACTCTATCTATGTCTTCCTGCAATTTCTCACAGTCCGACCCACTCCTGACCTCGAGCAGCAATTTGAGGTCATCTGCAAACAATAAACATAAACTATGTTTGACTACGTCTGGTAAGTCATTTATCATTAAAATAAATTCGAGAGGACCCAAATTGCTGCCCTGGCTCACGCCTGACCTGGTGTAGTATGGCTCGGATTCGAACCCGTTGTAGTCGACGTATTGTTGTCGATCTTCCAAGTAGCTGGCGAAGAACTGTAAGAGTGTTTGAGTACAGCCAATTTTTGCCAACTTCATTAGCAGTACATCATTGTCGACGATATCAAACGCCTTTTTAAAATCAAAATATGCTACGTCTACCTGTACACCAGCATCGACGGCCGGCACCACCCTCGCCATAAAGTTAAGGAGATTAGTTGCAGTGCTGCGCGCCGGCCGGAAGCCGTGCTGCGCGTCCGATAGCTGGGCGCTCACTTGAGCCTGCACACGGCGTTGGATGGCAGACTCGAAGACCTTTGCCGGTGTTGACAACACTGCAACCGGTCTGTAGCCACTGATATCCGAACCTGACTTTCCTTTGGGAACCGGAATCACTCGAGTGATTTTCCACCTAGATGGAAACGTTGCTTGTTTTAAACAAGTGTTAAAAATATGATGCAGAGGCTCAGCCAGCACTCTGCCACAGTCTCTAAAAAGGAAAGCTGGAATGCCATCGGGGCCTGATGAGCGCTTTGGTTTGAGCTTTATGAGCGCTTCCCTTACGTCTTGAAGACTGAGGGTCTCGATGTGTACTCGTGCGCTGCTCGCCCCCGCCTCCGCCTCCGCCGCCGCCCGCGCCTCAAGTCGCGGCCGCTCTTTATAATACACTGACTCAAAAAATTTTGCAAAATGTCGAGCACACTCCTCATCCGAAAGATGTTGACCATTCTCTATGATAATTTGCTTATTTGACCTACTACGTTTTGACCTAATGTACTGCCAGAAAGATTTTGGATCTTTTGAAAATTGATTTTGAATTTTAATCTTGTGTTCCTATATCGCTTATAATATCTGGCTCTTATAAAATCTAGCTTTATTCCTTATATCGCTTATAATATCTGCAGTGTACCATTCGGGATAATTGTATCGAGAGTTTTCACGTTTAAGCTTTTTCCGTGGTACACAACTATCTAAAATATTAGTCAGATTATCATAAAAAATATTCAACATATCCTCCAAATCATGCAAGTCGTAAATCATACTCCAATCAGTGGAAGCCAGCTTAGAGTATAACAACTCGTAATCGGCTCGATAGAAGTTCCACTGCGGCCTAACACTACGCGGTGCGTGAATACTGCCGGCAGAGGACGCGGCGGCGGCGGGTGCAGGAAGCGTACGCGCGCAGCGCACACTGACCGCGAGTGGCGGGTGATGCGAGTCGACGGGCACGAGCGCGTCATCGGCCGCCACCACCGTCACTTTCCCACTAAAACCTGAGCTCAAAACCAAATCCAACTGACGGCCAAGATAGTTCGGTACTGTGTTATTTTGAGTGAATTCGCAATAGGACACAAAATATTCATAATAATTTTTAACATTTACAGGACACGAATACAAATTAAAATCACCAATAACAATTATTTCTCCATATCTATCGCAGAAATTCTCTATTAATCTAAATAAAGTCAAATAGTCATTCTCAGAACTCCCTGGTGGTATGTAAACAACACAACATAAAAACAAAAATCTATTTTTGAAATAAACCGTTGCACTGACCATTTCAAAAATGCAGGTGTCTATCGAAGCGTCCGCGACTGGTACTTGTCGCAGCTCATATCGGTGTGTGGCCACTAAAAACGCTCCTCCCTGCTTCCGACCATCCGCTCGATCGCAACGAAGTATTTGGTATCCCGGCGGAATTATTTCAGCATCTTCTATGGATATATTGCAACCAGATTCCGTTACAGCGAATAAATCAAAATTGAATGCCTCAATGTTAGTTCGGAACTCTTCCAGTTTAGTTCGTAGACCTCGTACATTTTGATAGAATATAGCAATGTTATGGCTATTATATGTTTGAATTTGTTCTATTTGAGTTCCGAAACCAAATCCACTCACTGAACTCTGCATTCATTGGCCAGATTTCGGTCTGGTTCAACTTATCAAAACACTTTTCTGGTACTCCAACAACAAACGACGAATAATCTCTCACAATTTTGTGTTTGATTTTGTCCACCTTTATTTGAACATCTGGTCCACATACATTTTTGACGTGATCGGCTATTGCTTCAAGAGTGGTATCTGGATGCAGTCGCCAAACATGTAGATATTTTTTGCGATCACTAACTTGAATCGCCTTCAACTCTGTATTTGTACCCACTCTGACCTCTTTAGGTTGCCTGTTATTTTTTTTATTTCGAACAGTCGTCCATTCTGATTCGATCTTCACCTCTTCCTCGTTAGGTGGTTCAATAGTCACCATTGAGCTAGTACTACCCAAAGCTTTTTCCGGTAAAATTTCGGCAGACTTCGTGGCTCCACATTTGTTTACCTTTTGCGTGTTGATGTAGGTATGAAGCGATTTCTTAGAAACGATAGAATTATTCTGTTGACTTACGACCTCGGCAAAAGAAGATGGAGAAGGAGGATTTCGGGGAATATCGGCTGCTAATTCGTGGGTTTGGTTGTTCTGAGTTAGTTTAGTTAGCTTAGCTTCTACTTTTTCTTCAAGCACCCCCATCATTTTAATTATGTTGGCCAACTCAGTTTTTGTTTGGGAATATTGATTTATTAGAAGCGATATCGCATTTGCCTGGCTGTCCATGCGAGCTATCATGTCAGCTTTAAATTCTCTCAATTCTTGGAGTAGTAGGGAATCAGAATCCATAGTTATGGGTGAGTACTGAGTCCGACTTCCGCGCTGACTGCTTACATTGTTTACCGGAGTGGTGGCATTAGGGTTTGATACGTTATTGCGAACCGGGGTTTCACTGTTGCGTATTTTTGGCTTAGAACAGATACATTCCGGACATAACCATTTCTTTTTATATGTCTGGGTGTATGTTTTAAACGCATCTTTGTTTATTTCGAGACAGGCTATATCATACCTTTTCATGCATTTATCATTGGCACATTCCATGTAATCATCAATTATGGGTGAAACACAAGCGCCACAATTATTAGACATTTTTATTAGTAGGTATCGCGAACAAAATTTCAAATTTTGATGATCAAACCGAACACTTCGCGGTTCACAGCGGCGTGACAGAGACGAATTATGTCTTTTTCGCAGCCCGTCTCTTTCACTCCAGGTGAGGAAGAGCCTACCTCGGCGTTCTCGAACGGCGCGATGTCGCGCTCGCGTATTATTTTCACCAAAACAGTTCACTCCACTTTAGTCCTTATTTTTAACACATTATTAGTTAGTAAGTATTGCACAAGTTAATGCTCTAAATAAAAACTGAGCAAAATAAAATAACAAAAAACACGTCTGCCACTGACCGCAGTTGACTCGTCGCTAGAATAACTCAATGAATATTGTTGAACTGTCAAAATTAAGACATTACCACTATGTGTTATGCAACTACCCCGCTGATGTCCATATGCAAATTCTTGTAAATACCCATTTCATAGAATTTACGTCACGCTCGTTGTAAAAACTCTCGTAGCTAATTTCATATGTGCTCAGTTGATATCGTGGTCGCAAGCGCGACTATTGAGTCTGGCTCTGGGTTAGATTCCCAGGGCAGGCTAAATGTTATTAGGTCTTTGCATTAGGAATTTCTCAGGAATAATAGTCCAGAGTTTAGAAGTCGGTGGTGTGATGACCTCGTGATTCGGAAAGCATGTTAAGCCAGTGGTACTACGCTTGATCTCTCTCCGATCGTGTCGGTTTACCTTCCCATTGGAGTATAAGAGTGAGGGAAGATGGAGCTTTGATATAACATAACTCTAATGAGAGCTTGTTGAAGAAACAACAGGCATATGTATTTTTTTTTTCTTTTTAAATATTCATGCAAAATAATTCGTCATCATGATTATTTATGTAGAACATCGTGATGTGAAATCTGATAACGTCGCATTTTCTTAGTCATACATTTTAATTATTGGTTTTGATGAAAACGATTTACTAGTATCAATAGAACTTACTGCATTATTCAAGGAGACGAAAATACCCTTTATGTACTTAATTAAAAAATACATAATATATCATATGTCAGTTGATTCTTTGATATGGTCTCATTAATACCCTAGATTAATCGGATATCAATAGGAACATGTTGTATATATGAATAAAATTAAATCTGTCCAAAAATTATAAAAACGGGAAACACTCAATTAAGTACGGCGCCTACCTAAAGCTCGCATTTAATTGTTTTTAGTTAAGTATAAAATTAATTATTTGTCAAATATTTAATCCAATTTGGACTCAAATATGGCTTCCGTTTTAATGAAGTGCTTAACATGAATTTAGATTCAACAAAAAATAGTAAGTATTACGTATAAAATAGAGATATTAATACTATTTTGTAAAATTATTTAGGTGTGGATTTTATTCACATTGTGTTGGCGATTTCTCATTGAAAATGTAGAATTGATTAAAAATGAAATGAACAACGATTCATTTTATTAAAATGAAATAAAATTTAATCGGAATGTTATTAATTTATATTAATGAGATAATGTGTGCAATTACAGTGTTTTCAATAGTGATTGCTTAAAATTCATTTAAAGGGATAAAGCGTGGTAATAAGACCAATCATATTCGTTGTTATATTTTATTGAAAGTTTTCAAAATATGATACAGTCGAATACAGTATTACTTACAACTTGTTATTTTATAATATGACCTACTGATCATGCCTCACACGGGTTTTACGACTTGACATAATATCGATAATTCTTTATAATTTCTTAGTTCAATAATAATGTATTAATTCAATTCTCTTAACGATGGTGAAATCCATATCGAAACTCATCGCGTAGTTTAGAACAATAAGACGAGAGAGAAGCGTCATTATTTTGATGATATTTTACCAAAAAATAAATCATAAATCGAAAACCATCCCAAAAAATTTCATTCCCATAATTTTCTTTCAACAGTTGGAGTGCGACAAAACGTTCGGTATGTTTGTAAGTCAACAAACGACTGACATAAAGAGCGCGCTCACTGCGCATGCACTGGCCGCCGATGACAACGTACTCCGGCGCAAAGTGAGGCTGCTAATGGAACCTGGAGACACTTTGCTTGACACTGAGCAATGGATAAGGGTGAGAATAAATTCATTTGTAATTCGAAGTGTCATGAAAAGGTCATGGAAGGACATGGAAACCTTTGCCCATTTGTAGTTGATAGCAAGATCTGTCTAATCTTGTATTTTATGGTGCCGTACGTAAAGAAGACCACCATCCCATTCCTTCTGTGGGTGTCGTAAAAGGTGAGTAAGCGTGTTACTAGCATATGTGCAGCAGCGTTCTCTATGCTTTTTAGGAAAAGGCTCGGCAGATGATGATGATGAATCAGGATGTCCTCCACAGGCATGGCCGTTAATTCTATACAAGCTTATAAAATTACCAATATTCTCACAAAAGAACAATTCCTAAGTCACTGCAAATTAAGACTACCGTTTTTTCGCTCTATAAAATAACGATATTTCACGCTACCAAGAAAGCTCACAATAAGCGTTCCGAGGATGAAAACTCCACGGCTCCGTACAGTATACACCTGAGAGATAATAAATTCATTTAGTTATTTTTATTACGATAGATAGTGGGAAGTAATTGGATATAAATCTTTGCTTTTATTTATGACGTCCGCTGTGGACTCTTGTCCGTGAAATATGATTCTCACCGCTGTTATAGACACGATGCGAAGCGTTACCTTACCGAGAGCCGTTTCTATGGTCAGCTTTTGTTAGTACTGTATTACGTTTATTGTTTTTAATGAGGATGTGTTTTAGTGTGCATACAATATTATATCTTTTAGCATGTTGTAAGTGGAGTTTCTTCCTTATACATAGGAATCAACCAATTGGAACCGTGCACCTAGCTTCATAAGTGCCCATGTAAAGTAAATAATTTGATTTGAGGGATAGACCATAGAAAAAATTTAAGGATTGTTGAGCTATGAATTAAGTTTTTAAAACTTTTTGTACTATTTTTAAGTCCGCGTACTTACTCTAATATTGAATGGAATATATGCTGTTAGGTTATTTCTAATTTAGTTGTTATACTTAAAGGATTACAACTAAATTAGAAATAACCTAACAGCATATATTCCGTTGTACCGTGTGGTGCCGGACGTAAAGAATAACACTACCCCATTTCTTCCCGTGGGTGTTGTAAAAGGCGACTAAGGGACTTACTAGAGAATGGGCAGCAGCGTTCTCTATGCATTTTACCACCATACTGCGATCGCCAACCCACTTGCCAAGCGTGGCGATTATGGCAAAGCCCCCCAAATTGGGGGCCTAAGTCCAGCAGTGGACGTCTTACGGCTGAAATGATGATGATGACTTAAAGGATTTATTTTCCTGTCCAATTTAAGTAAATTAATGAGGACTTCATTCCAGTAACCATATAACTCCGATAACTCATTTCTCCTCATTAATTTTTACAACCAAGGATTGTTTTCCACTTTTTCTTTTGTTTTTCCCTAATCTGACGTCCCGTAAACTCGTTTGTGTTTATCTATTGCTCTGATACTAGAGGGTTTTATTTCCGTATCGAGTAAAAGTTAATAGGGAAATTATTTCTAATGGATTTTTATTTTTCAGCTCGTCACGTTTGGTGATACCGCTCTGAATAAGATAAGATTCGCCACCAACTACGATTGTGGGACCACCACTAATTGTACGCTAAAAGGTAATTTTCTTTTTATTGATATATTTTGAACTATTTGACTGGTATTTTGTTCAATTGTACACACTCAGGTTCAAACCTAATAGATTTACCGTGGCCCTGGCATAAAGGCAACTGAAGGAACACGGGTCGGTTTTAGTCAGTAAAAGTCTGATACGCCCTGAAAAAAAAAAAAGGTCCAAAACTAATGCATTTTTAGAGGTGTATAAATGCATTCGTTTTAATCTATTTAGATTGACATCTTCACGCCAAGAGAGCAGTAGTGGCCTAGTAGAAACAGCCGTGTCTTACGAGTTGTCTAGATCGTCGCCGTCGTCGGTCTGAACCAAGACAGGCGCTTACTTCGAGTAAATTATTTCATCACTACTGCTCTCAAAACGGTGTTGCAAAACGTCGTGAGGAAACCGGTAAGTCCTCGAACCAAAAATTCGAGGCCGCGTGACATCAACCAACTCGCACTGGCCCGATTAATGAACTCCGACCCACTCCTTCTGGAAGAGAGAAGGCCTGTGTCCCGGCAGTAGTAACATTATAGGCTGATTACTTACATACCTACAGGCTAAGGACAAGTTTTGCTACTCTCCTCCAGGAGAGTCGAAAAGAGACCAGTACAGTGAGAAAAGCACACAGACACAAACGGTACCGACCTCGCCGCCGAGGTCCGTCGTCGCGACCCCGACTTAATAGTCCCTCCCGACCCTTGCATGAGCCAGCCCGCGATGCTGCGCCTGTAGCTTTAAATTAGCCCCTAAATAATTTAAACCCAGATCCAGCCTGTCCCTTGCTGTCCCCCCACCAGTGATTGCCTAAGCCGAGGTACGTACCCCCTTCGGGGTAACCCTTACAGCTTTCGCTTTAGTTTTTAAGTATAATAAACCCCGGCTGGAGGCCTAAAAAGGTAACTTTTTAGAACTCGCCGGGCCACCATCCGTTTAAGTAGTAAGAACTGTTTCAGGTTAACTACGAGATGTCCTACAAAAAAAAAAAGACAAGTTTTGATCTTCGGTCGATGTACTTTCTAATAGCCAGATATTAAGATACAAATGGGAATTTAACACTTTGAATAATTTACGTTGAATAATTGGCTGTCAAAAATAAATAAGGAAGTTCAAAAATAAATACGTACTGTAACTTAATTTCAATCTACCGTTTCCGAAAATAACTTAATTGACATTGGAGTTGAAACAATTCCGACAGGGAAATAATCTGTTTAAGATGACAAAAAAGTGGATAGCCAATTTAAAAATAAATTGAGGGCTTCAAAACTCCTGACGAAGGGTGGAAGTCGAACACAAATACGAACACAAGACGACCACAGTTCGCGAAATAAAATTACTAAGTCATTATGAATTTCAAAAAGTAAAAAGGAACTTTTAATAACACGGCAAAAGGGACGAATGTCTGTAAAAAGTTAATTTCTCATCTTTCGTAAGACCACTTTGTAATTTTTATGACGAAAAAAAAAACATCGGTGAAGATTTTACGCTGACATAAAGGGATGAGTGCTCGGCTAAAGGACGATTAAAGTAAGCACACAAAGTAACTCTTAATGTAAATGCATTCACAGAATTAACTCCTGAGAGGACTTGTTCTAGAATTTTCTCGTACAATTAAATGCAAAAGACTTAAAATGGATATTTAAATAAATGGTGCACATGTAGTATACCCAGATGGTTAGAATAATTAACAAAACAGAGCTGCGTTGGGAAACAAAAGACGCGGAATTTGCAGCAGTAAGGCTAAAAACATGAATTAATCAGCATTTTTTGTTTTCGCCAAAGTAAAATTTTTAGGCGACACAGAAATATGGAGGGAATCTATAACAAATAGTATGACAAAGGTGTTGTCAAAATGTAAAATTTTATTTTATTCAAATTAGACTGCGAAACGTGATTGCGAACCATGGCAGACAGTTTTGTTGATGTATTTAATTTCATCATCACTGCTCTCAAAACGATAAAGGAAAACATTGTGAAGAAAACCGCCTTGTCTTGGAACCAACAATTTGAAGACTTGTGAAATCCAACAACCCGTACTGGGTCGGCATGGTATTATGACCTACTCCCTCTCACCGAGAGGCCTGTGTCCCTGCAGGCTGAGAATCAGCTAGTTCAATTCAAGTTATGAAAGAGCCTCTAAAACCCTTTGTTTTGTATAGCTTTTACCTGCAGTTCATTTCTTCCTAGTGTTTTGTCATACTCAGTGTGTCTAGGATACAAACATACTAAAACGTTTTTAGGGTTCCGTTGCCAAATGGCAAAAAACGGAACCCTTATAGATTCGTCATGTCTGTCTGTCTGTCTGTCTGTCTGTCTGTCCGTCCGTATGTCACAGCCACTTTTTTCCGAAACTATAAGAGCTATGCTGTTGAAACTTGGTAAGTAGATGTATTCTGTGAACCGCATTAAGATTTTCACACTAAAATAGAAAAAAAAACAATAAATTTTGGGGTTCCCCATACATAGAACTGAAACTCAAAAATGTTTTTTTTTCATCAAACCCATACGTGTGTGGTATCTATGAATAGGTCTTCAAAAATGGTAATGAGGTTTCTATTATCATTTTTTTCTAAACTGAATAGTTTGCGCGAGAGACACTTCCAAAGTGGTAAAATGTGTGTCCCCCCCCCCCCCGTAACTTCTAAAATAAGAGAATGATAAAACTAAAAAAAATATATGATGTACATTACCATGTAAACTACCAACGAAAATTGGTTTGAACGAGATCGAGTGAGTAGTTTTTTTTTAAAACGTCATAAATCGTAAACCGCAATTTACCTTACATTCAATCAACTGAAATATAAAAATTAAAAAAAATATATATTTTTAAACCGAGAATACCTACAGATTTGTACGGAACCCTCGGTGTGCGAGTCCGACTCGCACTTGGCCGGTTTTTTTAAATTTGGAATAAGCCATAAATTGCACACGACGCATCTGGGCCGATATCAATAAAAATGGCGCTTACGTTTCGCTGTGAAGTTGCTTTAAAAATAATACGATTAGAAGTCAAGTGCCAGCTAAGCGGCTGTGAGCTGCTGCAGCGAAAATAAGAGATTTTATGGCTAACATAACTTATAGTGACTTTAAGCGTCAACCATATTTTGAAACCGTGAAGTTGGATATAACAGCTATTGAAATACTGGTTAAAAAAACGGGCTTAAGACATATGCTTTATTGTGAATTTCACCAATGAAACTGACAATGACGACGATATTGCTCTTCCTCTAAAAACCAGTCGTAACGTTGTACATAAAATGCATTTTTTGTGTTACGACCGGTTTTTTAAAGAAGTGCGATATTATAAACCGCGTTTAAGGGCTGTTGTAATATTTAAAAAAAAAGGATGACGCAGTCACCTTTTGTACACGGTTTAAAAATTTGATCGTGTTCAGTATCATTGGTGAAGTTGGCCCGCAGTCGCTAAGATATTTCAAAATAAAAATAAAATATCTACGATCGTTTTATGAATAAAATATTTTGATGAAAGCCCTCTTATAATTTTACTCTTTGAAGGGGTACAACCTCTAAATGAAAATGATTTTAATGAACATTATCTCCTTATCCATAATTAATGAAGCATCTACTTTAACCTCAAATTTATTATTTACAATTAATTGAATCTGTAATCACGTAATTAGCACCATTTATATTTAAAGAAACAACAACCTACCCGTTTCCAAAGTCTTTGAATACATCTAGTATTAAAGATATCTGCTGCTATTTGTTCTGTTGGTCCAAATTCTCTCCAACATCTTTAATATTTGTCTTTGTAATTTAAGATTTGGGCTAGGGGTAGGGGATTTGAGGTTTATTTACAGATCGATTTATCTAAGAGGTCACGCCGCGTCACGGAGAGCAATAAAGGCGAGCACGCACTACTACTTTTTATTGCGCAATTATTTTGTCGCAGAAATGCAACGTATTGGTTTATGGTAGTGTGCGTAGACACGAGCGTGATTAATCTTTGGCGATTCAAAATTGTTATTTACATTTGGCGCCGGCGACGCGTTTCATAAATGAATTACAGCACATGAAATTGTATGGCCCCGCGCGCACTACCATAACAAAATCGCAACACGACCTTCCCGGCTCATTCAGGGTTCTAAAAATGCAAACAATTAAGACTAAAATCCGTGACCTACGCGTAGAAAAAGGAAACTAAGAGGATACTTACTTAATCAAAAACAATTTCTTTTCACAGAGTTGCAGTACAACTTGGCGCGGCAACAAGATGAGGAAACCCTACATCGTATGAAACAGTCTTGGGAGAAGAACTTGCCAGACCTAAATGACTATTTGGAGCACATACTTCCTTTACTCCGGAATGCCTCAAAACAAAACAGTGAGTACATAAATTGCACCAATTTTAGTCTGATATAAGTTTTCTCGGATCCTGGGGTCCTGGACCTTTGGCGTACATGGGACCGAAGCCAACTTGCAGAGGCCCGTTAAACGTTTTTAATGAACTGAGACACCGACTGACGAGCATTCCTGTTCGCACTATGCAAGTCCACCCAAGGGCAAACCCCGGTTGGTGTAGAACACAAAGATATTGTATTTTGAGTTTGGGCCCTTGCCTAACCATGTTTTGTATAGCTTTTCCAGCGGCTTCGCCCGCGTGGAGGTGGAAAGTTATCCCTCGGGAATTTATTTATTTATTCATTTATGCATAACCACCATAACTCTAAAGGATGATAAATTTAAAAATAACCCACATATAATTTTAGTTAAATAGTAGATCATTGTGTATGCTAACGGTATTTTGGAACATAAGAAGGTTGGCCCCTTGACGATATCTTCGTATATCTGAACTTAAATGTTCTTCTCTTATAAGAATATGCATACTACGAAATTATTGTAAGACGGTTTTGTTATCCGTCCATAGCAAAGAAACTGTGATGTAGAAAGATTTCAAAAGAAAACTTTCTTTAAAATAAAATAGAAAACATTTTATACAAAGGAGAAGCAAAAAACAACGTTGAAGCGTAGTTTACACAGTTTACAATGTACTCCTAAATTCATTTACGTACAAACAAAATTCTTTCAAGCATTGTAAAAATACTAGTTTATTTTGTTTGTTTAAAAGGACAAAGGTCCACAGACAAGTTTTTCCTTTTAAACTATGATGAGAGGTTTTAAGTTTCACTTCAAGTTAGGTGTATTGTGAGAAGTGTTGTATGTACAATGAAATAAAAATAATGAAGTCACGAGTAGTTTTGCGCTGTTCTGTTTTACACTCTTTAAATAAAATTCTAGACATGTTTTACGGCATGATATTTTATTACTACGTTTGAAATTACATTACTGCAGTAGGTATTTTCTTGTGTTTTTAGTAGCATCTCTCAAATACTGATGGTTGATGCTATCGTAAGCGTGTTAAGGACGCCTGCCGGGGTCGCGTGATTGTTCGAAAGAGATACCGTGACCCTGGCCTGAGCACCGCCGTGTCCTCGTGGAGGCGATCGGCGGCGGCGACCTCTCGCGTCCGGCCCTGGTGCGAGCCATGGTACGGAGCGAGAGGGAATGGGAAGCCGTCACCTCCTTCTGCGAAGCAGTAATGCTCGCGAAGGAGGAGGCGGGGCGCGTGAGGGAGTGGCAGTCTCTGCGCCCTCACGTCCCTAGCCGCCGCAGGAGGAGACGCCCCGGGCGTCGGCAGTCGATTGCGGACTCCCGGCCACCGTAGGCGCGAGCTTGCGGGTGGCGAGCAATGGGTAGCTCGCCGCCCGGTAAGGACCAAGCTCGGGTCGACGGCGCGTAGTGTTCCACGCGCGCCTCAAAGAGATGTCAGCAGCAGTGTAGGGGTCTACTAGGACCGATGCCTGCCGGGATGGAACACGGGTGGGTTTTAGTCAGTAAAAGTCTGACACGCCCTCCCGCTCCGCCCAGAGCGGGAGAAGTCATTTGATGATTTCCCATCCTGAAAAAAAAAAAAAAAAAAAACTTGTTAAGGACGAAGCGCTTTACGCGGGCTATGTGGTAAAGCGCTTCGTCCTTAACAAGCTTACAATAGCATAGAAATTTCTTAGTTTTTTTTTTGCAATTTTCAGGAGTGTTAGGTTGTATGTTAATGAAAATGTGATTTGTGACTATAGAAACGAATATGGCCTTACGAAACTATCTGTGTGCCAAATTTCATCTAAATCTGATCAATCGTTTTTGCATGAAAGAGTGTCATACATCCATACTCACAAACTTTCACATTAAATGTGAAATTGTGATCAGATTTAGATGAAATTTGGCACACAGATAGTTTATAACCTGTATTAACACATATTTTTACCCCGGTATAATTTCCGACCTCCACACGGACGAAGCTGCTGCCAAAAGCTAGTGTAAAATACTGGTATTTAGCTGCATCCAGGTACATTAAAAGCCGACCCTAAAAAACGTAGTTAGGAAAGGGCTAGGTAGGTTGATGACGGCAGTGACGGTAGTGTGATGAATGATGTGGTGACGATGTGGGTAATGATGATAGTAGGACTCGCAAAATAATATTTAGGCTGTCTGCGTACCAGATATGCAAAATCCAGTTACTGGGCAACAGCGGCGAGGCGTAAATTTTTCTAAAAGAGAAGCCGAAGCGAAGTCGGCCTCAACTTACTGACTCATCAATAAAGAATACTTACTATCATTCTAAAATTAATATAGGAATGTAATGAATTAAATACAATTAAATTGAACAGATGAAAACGAATAAAATATGCAATATTCCTCTATCTCGTTCTCGCTGACGCATTTTTCTATACCTGTCTCTGTCATAACCCGTTGTACAGCGGCTTGCTCTCGTACATATCAAGCGGTGTCACGTGACCTAAAGTGACATCATTACGGGATCGCTGTTGTATGAATTTTTAGTTCCCGATTATGACGTTTTGGCGCCGGGTTAATTTAGAACATTTCTCTTTTGTTGTAATACAAAGGTATAAATAACCTTTTTTGTTGTTTGAATGTTATGGTGAATTAAATACCCGTAGTGTAACTATATTTATTGACAATAGTAGCCACTATTTACATACTATTGTATTTTTAATAGTGATAGAGTTACCAATGCGAATCCCCGAAGGTAAGCCGGTAGGAATCGTGTTATATGGTGCCTTCGCCACTGCTGGGCAATACGATACCTCTTAGTCAGACTGATAGTCAGACTTTCGAACTGCTAACTATCCGTTACGACTGTAAAATATCTACGCCACCACTGTTCATATTGACTAGTTTGTACTTAATCGACTTCGCTCAATATCCTTAAGTTTGAATTGTGAGATATTGTCACGCAGGCCATATTGGACTCGATGACAAATAAATTAAAATTCTTAGGTCATAATAAATCAAATCAAAATATATGAGACAACAATACAACCAATTAATTTGTTGTAGTTATAAATTGCAGTAATGGCTAATACATGAAATATATTACATTTCGGACCACATTAAGCTTAATTAATAATTTAGCAATAACTAATATTAATTAATGACTATATATAACAATAATTTAATAGCGATAATGCCACTGTTATTGTTTCAATAATTTAATACAAACTTATTAGTATGAAATATATATTTGAGAAATGACTAGCAAATTACCATGATATACTGAAATATTTTGTTACAAATACAAGAATATTAATTATGTAAGGTTTAAAATAGCTTAAAGTAGCCAGCCTGAGAGAAGGTATTAATTATACAAATTATGCCAAAATTGGTGGTCCAACAGGCGAAATGTGGGTGTACTGTAGGTACACCTCTGCTTAACCCTTCGGGTAAACAAGGCGTGATGTTATGTTATGTTTGTTAGTGGTCCAACGTTAAGGATTCGATTCACCGTATATTCAGCCATCATATACCACAACTTGAACCATTTTTTCTCACATGGCTTAAAATTTTGCCACTAATAATTTATTTCTATTTAATTTGTGTGATTTATTTTTATTTCATTCACTTAATTTGTTTAATTTTGATTTTATTTGCCTAAAAAAAATATTTCTTTTATATTACTAATAATAATTGGAGGTGCATACGTTGGCAGGTAGCCAAACACTAAGTCTAAAAATCTAACCAATCGTTAAGTCTACCCTTTAGCTATTATTCAGAGTAGACACTTCGCAATACTAGAATAGGAAATTAAAAAAAAAATTGCTTTATTGCAAAATTGCTTTCTATTATTACTACCTATTTCATATAATCGAATTATTTTTTGTATGCATCCTGGGAAAGTCATGAGATATATGGAGAGCGCATTCCAAATTGCGATGTAATCGATTTCAGTGTGTTTACACCCGCTCCGGTCAGAATTAGCGTGAGCGCGATTATATTTCTTTGTATTTTTGATTTTGACGTCAAGCAAGCAATGTGAGAGCATTCACATAAAATACATTACGAATAACTAAATCGTGAGGCAAATTATTTGATACGAGCTCTTTGAGTGATTTCGGCTTATGACTACCCGTAACGAATGACAACCGGGACCAACTGCTTGACGTATTTTCCAAGACGAAGAGGAGAGGGTCGACATATCATGGATGGTGACCCATCCACGAACTGACTGTTATCATTTAGCCACGAGCCCCTTTACTAATAACGTGCTCGTACGAGATATGAATAAGAATATGATGAGCCATTACATAGGAACTTTTAACCGCCTTCAAAAGAAGGAACATTCTCAGTTTGTTTGTATTTTTGATTTGTTTTACCTCAGAACTCCATCATTTATACGGTTTGGGTTAAGTACAATATTTTAAAGTTGAAATATAACACTACAAAGTGAAAAATAACTTTGGAAGTCGGTAAAATCATAAATACAAAACTAAAGACACCGTTCGGGGTAATACGACAGATGAAGAAGAATGTCATGCGCCATTAGGTAGGAGTTATTTTCTTTAACAGTGAAAATAACGTTGAATTTTAACAAAATTGCAAGAAGTTGAAATATAATTTTAAGACAAGATACAAACTTTGATGTATATTACAATAATTATGATTAATGTGCTAACAGACATTGTAAATAATTATTTAATGGAGTTAATGATACCTAAAATAATTTTGAGACCTTTGAAGTATGTGTAATTACACGAGTTTACATGAGTTTTGTCCATGAAATGGAATATACAGACTGTAAGGGTAAACACCGTTGTCACTTAACCCATGGGTAATTTGACTTAAATATAAAATAACAGAGCGAGTTTAAAAAATAAAAAAAAATATTTTCCTAAAAAGGTTTAGAACAGATTTTATCCCAGACCGCCCGCAAATTCATGGATATGCGCATCAGTGACGTAATCACTACAACGATCGCCAGCCGTCCCTTCCACACAACACATAAATACACATTACCTGTGATGTAACTTTCCCATCATACTTATCTTAGCCTTTGGTATTGCGTGACGAGTCTAAATGTAAATTTGATTCGAAATGGCTTTGGATTCTAAATGATTTGAAAACATTTTGTTTTTAATAAACCAAACCATTGGGTAGGTACTTTTAGCGTATTTAAAAAGTTAATCACAATTTTATGTACAGTTTAATTAAAAATTAAATTTAATTTACACTGACTGAATAAAATATCAACACTTACCGACCTACATTAACCTCAACACGTGTTCAAAATGGGGTCCGTCGAACATTCTGTTGTTATCGAGGTTATTGATAAGCCACTGCGAAAATACCATCCGTGGTATGCGATCGTTATCATTTAGTTCTTGGACGATCGATGAGGAGAGTATTGTCCATAGTGTCCAGTGGGAAACATTGAAAATTGAACCGCCGGCACAGTGAACTGGCCGTAGGTACGTTGCGCGCCGCCAACATCGTTTCACGGTTTGTCACAGGTTATCCAGGGAACAATTCTGCTCACATCCTACGCGCCCCGTTCAGATTATTACCCGCAATGGCGTAAAGCCGAACCATTTCGGTTCACTGTTCATTTGTGTAAGACATTGTAACACACTCAATTCACGCGCGAGAAATGAGCGACAGACGCTAAGACGCGGCGTTACGTGCGATCGCTAGCGAGACTGCCAGCTGACTGAGTGCGGGGTCGCGACCCGTGTCGGAGTCGCGTCGTGCTACGCGGTGTTGTTCCCGAAGTTTGTTGCCCTCGCGCATAGGGTGAAATATTCTCGTGGAAAAATGCAGATTTTCTTTAAAAAAAAAAGTTGTTTTTTTTTCATTGATTTTACGTTCTATTAACGAAACCAAATCACTGGTTTCAAGGATAACGGTGTTTACACTAACACCCAGTATATGGTTATGTTACTTTGGGTATCTAAAACTCGGAAAAAAAATATTTAAAAACATCCAGCACGTCAGTTTTTTAAATATTTATTAAGAAGATTTTTACAGAAAACTACATCTAAATAAACAATTGACAGTTAAAAATGGGTAATTTTTGCTCTTTTTTATAAATATTTCCTTCCTTTATATCTGTATCGCTCACAACAGCCCAACAATAGTCACCTAGCATATTTTGGTCCCAAAAACCTTGATAATTTTGCTCAAATGATTTTAAATCTTGGTGAAATCGCTCACCGTGGTCATCACTCACTACCAAGATTTTCAGGAAAAAAAAATCTAAATGGGAATGCAAAAAAGGATTTTTAGAGACATACTTACACCAATACGCTCATAATTTTGCAATAGATTTTCAACAATCTCTTAGTAATTGTCACTTTTTATTATTGCCAAAAAAAAAATCTTGACACTTTTGAAAGAGTTCTAGGCTGCTTTCTCTACTTCGCTTAAAAAGCTCTCTCTCGAATTTTGTATCGTCCAATATTCTACTGATTTGAGGACCCACAAATATTCCTTCCTTTAATTTAGTCGCAGAAAGATTCGTAAATACATAGCAAAGGTATTGAAATGCAGGCTGGGACTTATCAAAAGCTTTGGTTAAATTTTTCATCAAGCTCAAGTTAATGTGAAGCGGTGGTAATATTATTTTTTTGGATCAACTAAACATGTTTTTTTACGTTCATCTTACCTAAAACATATTCGTATTTTATACTATTTTTGTTTATTTAGTTAAAACCAAAAGTTTTTCTTAAACACAATTAACAATCGGTTACGTGGTTAGTTGGCTCTCTTCATATCATTCGTTTACCAAATTTCAGTGATCTATTTTTACCGAGTGCAAATCACATAAGGAACCTAATTTTTATCTTGATTTAACACCGGAAATCCAAAATAATATAAATAGGCTTCTCGCAATGGTTTTGTTATACAAAAACCACGATTTAACCGAACAATTTTTCCACAAACACATCAAAATCGATTTGTATGTAGTTTACACACACTAGATGGCATTTTTATATGAAAATAAGAATTTTTAATCACACAGTTGCTTACAAAATAGAATGGTAAACGTATCTAAACAATTGCGGGTAGTTAAAAAACGAAAACCTCTGTATCTCAGAATTGTGACGTGCAAGGAATAATAAAAAAATATGTTATTAATTATCATCCATAGCCTACATAAATAAATACATGTTTCATGTCAAGGGCAATTTTTTTATTTTTTTTGTAAACTAGTGTTATTAATTATCTCTCTTTCATAATAACTGGACCAAACAATTAGATGTTTTAAACGAAATTTCTAATTAGATGTAAGTAAGCGTAATTATAAAAGCGGATGTTATAATATAAATCTTAATTGAGTAATTAATATTAAAGTAAGTAATTTAAGATCGCGTCGCCCCTGGGAATTTTCCATGGAAACCCATTTAGAATTTGTCAATAAGTACATAACGAGGCAAAATTCGGAACTTTCCTCGGCCTTGAGCTGCGAGAAAATGGCATTTTGTTGGGAAGCTTGCTGAAGTTGAAAACAAAGTTGTAAAGATAATAAATATGTCTTAATTACTTATTTAAAATGTTGACTTATGGTTGAAACTTGAATTTGGTGGACTTAAACAATGAATAACTATTACTAGGTACTTATTTTATCCTTTTTAACTGAAAAATAATTGAATAAGTACCTGCTCACACAAATAAATAAATCATTTATCGCTAGGTTCAATTTATTTATTATATATGCCTTTAGAGACCCGTAAATATTAATTTCATGTAATTAAGTCATTAAAGGATGATGCGCCAAAATAGTCCGCGAAATTCAAATTTCGATTTACGTGAGCTATTCTGGCGGTTACCCACTTAAATATTACACTTTATAAAAAGAATTAAGTATATATTTTTGAAAGCAAGCTGTAAATAATAAATGTACTCTTTGATTCAATCACGTTCTTCTTATATAACAGACAGTCTGCTATTGCTGGGAACATTTTTGCGCCATTTCTTCTTCCCAGCTAAAATAAAGGTAGTGGTGAAGAGTGTGTGTTTTGGGGGCTCTCATGTTTTTAATTGTGACGTTCAAAGAGTGCTTAACCTAATTTGATTAAACCATATTTTGTTTTTACCTTTCACCTGAAAAGTTCATGTTTTCACATTGAACCCCACTCCAAAATACATATAACGTGTATCACAGAGATTCGGTCAAATTTAAGGGTGTGATACAGAAGATCAAAGTAAACAACTTTTTTCCATAGGATCAACATCGTAATTCGGAAAAAATAATTAGACATACATTTGGGTCAGACGTTTGACGTTTTGTATGGGACAGTATTTTTTATTTTGCCTTTACGCCATTGGTCCCAAGGAGAGAGTTGTTCGGTTTATGGTCTATATTACACCCATAAATTCATCATCATGTCAGCCGAAAGACTTTCACTGCTGGAAGCCATGCACCGCCATTTTGAGCGGTACATTTTTTGGGGCAGTTTGCCATAATCACCAAGCTTGGCAGGCTGGTGGGCGAATGCAGTATGGTGATAAAATGAATAGAAAACGCTGCTGCCCATTCTCTAGTAAAATTTGATTTGATTGCACCTGTCATAAAAATTGTGTATATGTCATCGTCAAATTGTAAATACCGTTAGATTACAATCTAACTAGCGTGATTATAATCCGACGATTCATAATCTTTCGGCAGATTACATTCTCGCTAGTTAGATTGTAATCGAACGGTGTTTACAATTTCACGTTGACATATATAACATTTCATTCCAGTAAGTAATAATAATGATTTTGTTTCTTCCACAGACTATAACCCTGTAGAAGAATATTGGGATGCGCTGGGCGAGTACGAAGGTGCCATACTAAAGGCCCGAGAGTTGTGGGAAAATATAAAACCTCTTTACTTGAAGCTGCACAAGTATGTTGCATTAAGACTCAAGGGTTCTGATGCCGTCGGCAAGCCTCTACCAGTACATTTATTGAGTAAGTACCTGATAGACGTTTCCATTATAGAAATATATAAAAATATGTTGGAAAATTAAAAATGGTCAGTACCTTGTTTTCTGACGCCAGAAGAAAAATAATGTTCAGTAGTGGGCGCGTTTTACCAGCAGAATATTTTAGTACAAAATTGAAGAACAACAAAATGTTTAATAATAATACTAAAAGTATATTCATAAAGCTATATTTCCAGGTAATAAAGTTCAAACAAAGCGTCTTTAAATAAAACACACATGCTGAATGCACCACAGCAAAAGTTGCGTCAAAGTTAAAATTAAAAGCAAAGTTGTTGCGGCTGGTAAACAGAATAAATCGTTTCAATGCTCGCGCGGCCAACTTATGCCTAGGCAATTTCACTTCTTTGTTCAGCTAGGAACGACTATCTCTAGCCTATGAACTAACCACGGCCACAACGCAATTTGTATAAAGAATTACGGGAAGCAGAGACTTAATTAGCAAGCATAAACGAATAATTAAGCAAATCAAATTCTCTGCTGTAGACGCAAGATAAATGAAAATGGTTCATTTCAACTGATTTTGAAAGAAAACTCTTTGCGACTTTTATTCTACTTATATATGTCTAGACCACATTCTGAAAACTTTAAATTATTTGCCATGTGGCACCCTTGAGCACTGTAAAACCCTTTGTCAAGTGTTAATTCTCAAAAGTTTTATTCTAAGACTAGTAGAGTATTTCTTAGAAACGATTAGCCCCTTGTGGCCCCTTCTGACTTACACTCCCCTGTGATATTAAATAATATTCGTGTATTTGGAAGAAAAACCAGTATACGACAAACAGTAATAAACGATGATAGCTGCAGTAATTAAATAAAAAATTGGCGTAGCTATCAATGCCTGACTACTAGTGAGAAAAAATTATATGCGTTTTAATTCTTACCCGAACCCAAACTGTTATAAACTTTCGACGCTTTAGTTAAAAAATTGTAATTATTATTGGTGGCCCCCATTAAATATATAAGTATATTAGAATGAGTGATCATTTTTCCAGAACTTCTTCTGTTGCAAATCAAATGTTAGTTTTCCAGTGTAAATTTGGGCCCTTCTCTAAAAGTCTGCCTCTTTTTTACAAAGGTCTTTCCGAAGACGTAAGTGACCGACTAAGAACAAAAGTAAAATGCAATCGATATAGTTAAGATATATGTTTTAACTGTAAACTTATTTCCAGGATCGCTAACGGGAGATGATTGGTCTAACTTAATAGAAAGTCTACTTCCAAAACATGCTGGAATTTACCAGAAAGTACACGCAAATCTTCAGTTAAAGGTGAGTTTATTGTTAGAGTATTGACGTCATACATAATACTGGAAATGGAATCACTTTGAATAAACACATATTAAGGCCGTTTTATCCTGTTATTGCTTAAAAGGGGTTGCCCTTTTGAGTAAAAAAAAAGAAAATATGACCTTTCAGTTTCCTTGCCTTTAACAATTCACATTAGAAAACAAGGATGAAAGGTGTATTATTAGTAACGACTAAATCTATGTTACAGAACTTGGGAGGGTTAGAAGCTTTCAAACAAGCAGCGAAACTCATCAAAGACCTAAAGTTAGGAGAAGCAGATCCAGATATTTGGACGGAATCGGTGTTCAATAGTACTTGCCCGCCGACCTTAGTCGACTGGTGCAAACCCAACAAAGTTAGAGTAATAACTTGTAAAGACGTCAGTATAGCCAACTACGTTGAAGCTCACGAAGCGGTTATGAAAATTGTCTACAAGCAGACCATCAATTTACATAGCAACAACACTTATATTCTAAGAGAGGCTTCCCGCTACTCTGGTAAGATCTCGTTCTAGTTCCGAACTTATTTCTTTGAGAACTTCGCAACTCATCGCGTTGTTTGTTCCAGCTGTGTATGAAGCTATTCCTGGTTTCGTGTCGCTACTTTCCGTGAACCCACATGCGCTGAGTAAAGCTGGGCTGTTCCCGTTAGAAACTTTTAACTACAATCCGAACCATCATCGTCTTGTCATACAATTAATTATGGCTCTGAGAGATTTACCGAAGTAAGTTTTTATTACTTTAGCGTGTAACTTTGTGTTACGTTACGTACTTGATGCTTTATCGAAGTATTTTTCTTTCAGACTTAACTTTTATTTGGCAGCCGACGAATGGAGGATAAAAGTTTTAATGGGAGCCATACCGTACGCGAAAATACCAACTAGTTGGAGCGATTTCCGTAAGAATTTTTCCAACATAGAAACCGGGGACAGTGATTTCCTTGGAGACCCCTATATGATGTTTAACAAACCTTATATTGGGTAAGTAACTAAAAAAAGTAAAGACTAATTAAACTAAAATATAAACCGATGAATAAAAGTTACCTTAATACATGTTTTTTGTTACAGAAAATTCATGGGTTTAATACTAAAGTACCAAATCTACGTGTCTTTTGCTGAAGAACTTATGTCGGATGAATCGGATTTAATAGAACATGTAGCTGAAAATAATGATCGATTAATGTAAGCATTTCTTGTTTTTATAGGATTCTCCAAACTAAGCCATGACTTCAGATATCTACATATTGTTTTGCAATTCTTTTAATTTAAAATGTATTTACAGAAACGCCATGATGCAAGGTTACGGCACCGTCTGGCCTGAGATGGTCAGTGATCTACTAGCGAAGAGAGAAAACGGCCTAGAATACACGGGACTAACAGACTACTACAAGTTTTTAGATGAATACCTAGACAATCAGTTAGATCCGTCAATGGAAAGCGGTAGCTCCGACGATTATGTTGAAGCCGCAGAACCGGTGCCTGAAGACAACGAAATCCCATCTTCAGCAGAAAACCAAGAAACTGCCAAAGAAGATAAAGAAACTCACGAAGACATTGTAGATAACGTAATCAATACAGGTGAAGAATCAAATTCTAAGTTTAGCGTTGAAACGTCTACGGTAGGAGTTTTGGAGATAAAGAATCCTGTAGCAGCTGGGGACCAAAATGAAGTTAATACGAAAGAGGCGTCGTATAATACTTACTGGTGGATAGGAATAGCGGTAGCTCTGGCAGTCGTTGTGATACTAATAGCAATAATAGCAAGAAAACGCCACAGTCATAGAAAACAGCTGGAGAGGCAGCGGAGAGACAACACGCATGCCTGATTTGAGGAATATCGGTTCTAGAAGTGGAGCCGATGCTTATTGACACTGAGACTAAATATAGTGAAATTGTGCCAATAATTGAGTGGAGTTCAAAAGACGTATTTCTGTTCAGTGTATCGTTTTGTGTAATCTGCTTTTTGTTCGGGAAGTTTAGTTGTATTTAGCTGTGTTTGTTTATAATTTCTGTATTATTTATTAATTTCATCACACGCATTTAAGTAATAATTATGTATACAATGTATACTCAGAACGTTTTAATTTCAATTTTTATAATAATAATAATGCTAGATTATAAAGATGGAAATATTTTTGTACATATCACAATTTGCGAAATAGAATAAAGATTGTTACCAAGAGTGTCTATAATAGTTGTATATTCTAGTTAGATGTAATTTTGCTGTGCCTTAAGCGTCTCAATTTCTAATAAGTAAGATGCATAAAATATGTTAGGAATTATCAAATTTGTAATAAAATAACTGTAATTTTATAAAAGTCTCTATTTACCTATTGTCACCTGCGAAAAAATTCCGACCAAAACTTGATGAATTTGTTTCTTATTTAGTGTTATAAATTCTATATTTTAGTTATAACAATATTTGAATATTCTATTTCTATATCTGTCATAACCGAATATATATTTTAATTTGATGTTGCTCTTAATTTATATGTTACTAAAGCTTTACTGAGGTAAAGTGGGGATAGTAAACTTGTGTCAACATTGAAAGCAGAGAATAATAAATGTTTTGAACATAACTTGTGTTTTATTTTTGTGTGCGTCTAACAGGGTGCAGCTGAATTTCAGTACTTAACATGGTTCAACTGCCTATCTGACTTCATCATCATCATTTCAGCCGAAAGACGTCCACTGCTGGACATAGGGTTCCCCCAGTTCGGGGCAGCGTGTCGTAATCGCCACGATTGGCAGGCGGTTTGGTGATCGCAGTATGGTGGTAAAATACATAGAGAACGCTGCTGCCCACTCTCTAGTCCCTTAGTCACGACGTCCACGGGAAGTGTGCCCTCCACTACCCAGTAACTGGGTAATACCCCTTAATAAAACTGGTTGTCAGACTTTCGGGCTTCTGACCTCCCGGTACGACTTTAAATATCAAAGAATTTTCTGCCGGGACCTCGGTCTCTGTATGTAAAAATGCTAACCGATCAACGGCCCGACCGCGGAGAGTTGTTATCCCTTAGCCAGAGTGTATTTTTACTCATATATTTTAGGTAATCTAGTAATAATAGTGTCAAAGTCGGCCATTCGTTGGAGAACTTAGGTAGTTGCATCATCATTATCATTATTCAGCTGAAAAACCTGCACTGCTTGTCAAAGGTCGGGGGTTTCCCATAATCAACACGCTTGGCAGGCGGTTTGGTGATCGCAGTATGGTGGTAAATTGCATAGAGAACGCTGCTGCCCATTCTCTAGTAAAAATAGCACCACCCCATTTCTTCCCGAGGGTGTCGTTAAAGGCGACTAAGGAACTTACTAAGGAATAGGTAGTTTCACTTAGGTTAAAATATCTAAAAGCTAAGGCTCTGCTCTTTGGGTGACTTTGAGCCTTCTTATGAGGCCCATTGTGAGCGACCACGTCTCAGTACCATATGTCATCACTGGCAACACACACTGGTCAAAGACTTTTGTCTTGAGACACTGCGGTAATTGGGACGAGAATATACCGCGTAGCTTCCCGAACGCTGCCCAGCCGAGTCGGATTCGACGATTGACCTCTTTCTCGAAGTTGGACCTACCTAACTGGACCGTCTGTCCTAGGTACACATATTCGTCCACAACTTCGAGTGTAGCGCTTCCGATCTTCATTGGAGTGGGTATCACATGAGCATTGGACATGACCTTTGTCTTGTCCATGTTCATCCTAAGACCCACTCTTTCGGAAGCTCTACTGAGGTCATCGAGCATTGTACTGAGGCCCTCCATAGTCTCAGCCATGACAACTATATCATCGGCAAATCGATGGTGAGTGATGTACTCGCCATTGATGTTGATGCCAGCCCCTTTCCAGTCCAGAACCTTGAAGACATCCTCCAGTGCAGCGGTGAACAGCTCAGGTTTGGCGGATACGACCCTACCATCATCGGTCTTCAGTTTCGTGAGCTGGCTCTGCCCAATAGACAGATCCTTACTAAAGACCTTGGAGCCTTTATTCCGCTCTATCGCGTCCTTGATCTGCTCTGTGTTATAGCGGCGAAAGTCGCGTTTCAAGGACTTAGAGATCCGTCTATTTAGCTGCCGGTACTCGAGTGCAGCTTCTGAAGACTGCAGGATCATTTCGCGCCTCTGTTCCATGAGCTGTAATGTTGGATCTGAGAGTTTCTTTTTGCTATTAGTACGGCGGGTCTTGAAGAACTGAGACCCGATCGTATGGACAGTTTCCACAAACCCATCGTTATAATCGTCCACGGAGCTCCCTAGGCACTCAAAACGATTCTGGAGTTCGAGCTGAAAGCTCTCGGGGTTCTGAAGTTGGATCGGTGCTGGACGGAGCGTTGACTTCATCAGCCGAGATCTTTCCAGCTTGATATTGATATTCAATGTGCCTCTTACCATGCGGTGATCACTCCCGGTTTTCACCGCGTTGATCACAGAGACATCATTGAATATGTGCTTCTTCGTCGACATAATGAAGTTGCACCGTCTGGACTCTGCCAGGTCCACTTCCTGTGCTCGCGTTTTCTGAAGAAGGAATTCATCATAAAGAGGCCTTCCTTCTCCATAAAACTAGCCAGTAGGTGACCCCGGTGATTCCGACGTCCAACTCCAAATTGCCCCACTCGCAGCTCATCATCGCTTCGCTTGCCCAGTTTCGCGTTGAAGTCCCCCATGACAACGGTGAAGTGAGATTTGGTACCATGCATGGCTCTGGAAATATCCTCATACATGGTCTCCACCTCATCGTCGGGGTGTGTCGAGGTCGGGGCGTACACCTGTATGACCTTCAGCGAATACCTTGCGGATATTCTGAGTATAAGGAACGCCACCCTGGTCGACACACTCTCGATCTTCACAACGCTGCTCACAAGGGACTTATGGACGATAAACCCGACACCACCTTGGGACTGCTGGTCGCCCTCCCGGAAATAGAGCAGGTTTCCAGAATTTAGGATTATCGAGTCCTCCCCCTGTCTTCGGACTTCAGATAACCCTACTATGCCCCATCGTAACCTGCTCAATTCTTCCTCAAGTTCAGCAATCTTCTCGTCGGTCCGGAGTGTGCGCGTGTTGTAGGTTGCCAGGTCCAGTTTTCGGTGAATCCAAAGAGCAATGGAGAGGGCTATGCTTGGAGTTTCCCTACGCGATCGAATCAGAAATGATGAGATCCGTAGGAGAACCAAGGTTACCGACATAGCCCGAAGAATTGCCAAACTTAAGTGGCAGTGGGCAGGGCACATTGCTCGCAGAACAGATGGCCGATGGGGTCGGAAGGTTCTGGAGTGGCGACCGCGTACTGGAAGACGTAGCGTTGGAAGGCCTCCCTCAAGATGGACCGATGACCTGGTGAAGGCCGCAGGAATGCGTTGGATGCGAGAGGCACAGAACAGGTCGAGGTGGCGGTGCTTGGAGGAGGCCTATGTCCAGCAGTGGACGTCTTTCGGCTGAAATGATGATGATGATGAAGGCTCTGACCTTTCATATGGTTTGTGAGAATTCCTCTGTGTCATTGAATAAAATATTGATGCCAAAAAGTTTTCTAACTCCAGTTTCGTTGGAACTTCGTTTATCGTAAATAACAAAATATAGCTCCCATCGAATCTTATGACGCGAACTTAATATTATCATATCGTCTGTAAATATCCAGTGTTACCGTAGTTGACGACAGATATAAGAAAGAGCTAAACTGGTGTGATTCGATATGGATTTCGCAGTTCGCAGATGGAGGGAGGAGGAATTATCGAAGTCGTTAGTTTATAAAACTACTAGCTTTGCTTGCGACTTTGTCTGCGTAAATGTCGGTATTCGTGGACGCAAACGAAAACGCGGAATAAAAAGTAGCCTTTGTCTTTTCTTGGGTTTCAAACTTACGCCAGAAAGTGAAAGCGTAACAGACAGAGTTAATTTCGGATTTATGATATTGTAGAAAGAAAGAAAGAAAGAAAATACGTTTATTGCGTTGCGTTTTTTACGTTTGATGGCTACTGGAATTAGGTTATCTTTTTATAGATTTAACGACATTTTATTGTTTGAACATTAAATGAGCCTACACTGCCCTACTGAATCTTTTCAGGCTTCCTACAACGATACAACCCTAGCAAAACACGTATAGGTCTTCTCGCCACTTCTTCCTCAGCGGCGTCTTCCATCCTAAGGCACCCACAGCAGACTAAAAAAAAAACACATTAAATATCTATAGAGCATCGCATCTCTCGCCCGCGATATTAGGTACTTCGTTTTCTTTTATCACTCTTGGTTTCGGAAAGAACGCTAAATGATAACGAGAAAACAGCGCGGGCAGGTCATGGGATGTGACGTGGCGATTCGGTTGCCTAAATTTCAAGCGGACGAAGTCGAGGGCAGAAGCTAGTCGTAAAATAAAGGATCAAAACAAAAAGAGCATTTACGTGCACTTGCATCACAAATCACATTAAACCTGTTTCAATGTGATTTGTGACACAAAACGATGTTTTAATTTCGTTTAGCACTAGGTAAACCTCATTAGTGATTTCTGATGCAAATGGGCCTTTATTTTGTCTTAATTTCCCTACCGAACCTTACTAATATCAAAATTATGCAGAAATGCTGCAATTCTAACCTCCTAAACAAACTTCTTATCTTATCGCACGAGTAAGTTACGTTACACAAGAAAAAGCAAGAAAGCAGAAATTGTTGCTGACACAATAACTGGCTGTATCCGTTACCCTTAGCTTGGACGCCTGCCAAGAGCACCCAGACATGAGAAGGAAATGATCATAAAGGATATTCTGTCGTGCATTTCGTGTTCCATACTTTTTATTTGGAAGGTAGTTTACGTTAGAAACTTTGTGAACTACCCTCTGAAATATAATTAATCTCAATTTGTCATTAGACATGTGCATGGAAATGCGAGTACAATTTTGTATTCTAAAAAAAAGGTTTAAAGTTCAATCAATACTTACCTATGTGATTCTAATTTTAAAATGATACGTACAAAAACACATACCTACACGCACGCTGGTTACCAGTACTACGCACCTGACCTTTCTGAAGAACATCAAAAATAAGGTCACTGTTTGTTCTCCTAGGGCGTCCACTTTTGGCGTATCCAGACACATGTGCCTTGTAAATTAGCTTTTGTTAGCCACCCTTCATTCATTCTCTAAACATGACCAAACCCTTTTATAAAGATGTACGTAAAAATCTATACTTATAATATTGTAAAGCTGAAGAGTTTGTTTGTTTGTTTGATTGATCGCGCTAATCTCAGGAACGACTGGTCCGAACTGAAAAAATATTTTTGTGTTGGGTAGCCTATTTATCGAGAAAAGCTATAGGCTATATAACATTACGCTACAACCAAAAGGAGCGGAGCAGTAATAAAAATGTTGCTAAAACGTGGAAAATCACACAGGTAGGTGATTCGACGCGACGGGAAGGGTCGGGGGAGCAAGAAATTTAACGCGGACGAAGTTGCGGGCAGAAGCTAGTATAATATTTAAAGATCATTGATCAATTGCGTAGGTGGGAACTAACTTTCTTTCTTTGACCTTTATCCTTGATAACATTTTGGATTAGAAAAATATACTAGTAATCTACGTAGGTTATTAAGCCATCCACAGGCACTTTTCTTTATGTGGCAATAACTCTGTTTGCATATTTATTCCTTTGTTTTCATCTAGAAAAAACGTTAGTCTAGGAATAAAATTGGCCTATCAATCTACTGTTGTAAATATCTTGTTTGACGCCAGGCCAAGGGCTCACCATAGGATTTAATAGTTATGTGGAAGCGCGATGATGGGCCCTGGGTCAAGAGTGGCATAGCGAACTGTCCGCCGTGCGCGGAGCTTATTAATACAATCAAACAAAAGACTCACCTGGTTGAAGAACACCTGCTCTGGAGCCTACCTGGATTTATGTATGTAAGTGAGTGTGTATTGTATTGTGTAGTGACGTTATGAGTGGTATCCAGGACACAACAAGGCCGCTCCAAGAGGTCTGCTACCCAGACATGCGGTCTCCAACACGCGTTTTCCAATAGCGTCACTTAACCTCAAAATCAATTCAAACAAACAAATATGTCCAAACTCAACCCGTATTATCTCGTCAAATTGGGGTTATTTACAATGAAACAATAGGATCACGACTAATTGTCCAACAAAACGATCGGTTCTAAGGGATTAATTTACAACAGGGTCGCACACGCAAATTGGACCGACATTACTTCCTCAGATCAAAAACCAAGTGTGTCAACGTCAAATTGACAAGTGTCAGATGTCACTCCGCCAGGTACGTTTAGAAACGTAGGCGATTAGAGTAAACAGTCAAACGGGACGGAACATATCTGACACAGAAGTATTATTAAAAAGAACTTTCTAAATTTGTGTTAAAGTAGGAATGGTCGTATTTATTGAAAATACACTTAATTCGATTCATATCTATGACATTTGTTAAGAAAGTGTAAGCACTAAAAAGTTTAGAATTACGAGTGTAATAACCACAAATACACAGCAAAAAAAAAAACCCGCCCCGAATTTATTATTAAAATATCTGGCATGCGACAAAAATGTAATAACCAACGCTACGATGACGTCACAGTTCTCATCATTCAAATTCCGTTCCCACAGTTCTCATCATTCAAATTCCGTTCCACATTCGATGTTCAAATACGGGCAGTAGTTCTAAAAACAGCCAGTATAAACTGCAACTGTGTCCGAACACAAATCACTGCACAGTGTGTTAGCATTAGCATAATCTAAAATCAAACAATCCCATCGCAATGTGGTTCCAAAAAGGTTTGGGTTTATGTCCAAAACATTTACCCAGTGTGCTGTATGTTTTCGTAATGGACCTTATTTAATGCTTTCTTTACTTTGCCGCATATCGGCAAGCGCAGTGTGGGACGTCCTCCAGCTACGTGGACAGACGAATTTAAAAGGATGGATGGAATGGACTGGGTGCGGAAAGCGGAAGATAGCGTATTGTGTCGCAGCTGGGGAGACTATAACTAGCAGTGGACTGCGATAGTTTGAGTTTATAATGCTTTATTTTCTGTAAGTCACTTCAAATCTTATATGACATTAATAGAGAGTGATTGGTGGCCGATTTTTGTTACCCAATGTTATGTCCCACTGCTAGACAAAAGCATGGTTTCCTTCCAAATCGTTACACCATCTTCGCTACATCGACGGCAATGTCCTTCCTCAGGCGTATAGTGAGTGTCGATCTTTGCCCATCTTTTACATAAGTGGAAACTTGAAACTTCATCTATTTCGGCATTCTTCAACATATTATTTCTGAATACTAGAATCTATTTTACTAGTTGTAGGTTTTCTTAAAATTAATCAAATTAAATCAGTGTCTCGCCCATTGCCACTACGGCGTGACCAATTTTCTCCAACATCCGTTACCGATGATAATTATTACCTATCCAAAAAAGAGACTCACTCACCGTTAATCAAGAAGTTAAAAACCCTGAAATAGTAAATGCCTGCGATGAATGAGGACGTCATTTCCATCAAGATTAAAGCCCACTATTGCTTTTAAAAGCTAGATTGATAAACAATTACCCCACTCAAACAATTCCGGTAACCCTGAAAATACATAGAGCTAAGACTCTAAATATATTGTGCTGCTACTAAAAAATCATTGGCCGTTCCCATCAAGGAATAATTTAACTGTTTGTTATTTCAGGATGTGTTTGTGTATAGAGATTTATCTCATATCCTCATGCGTGATCGTTAAGGGCGCTCGTTTTTTTATTTTATTATGTTTTGTTACGAAAGGAAGGGGTTATAAAGAACTGTAATTTGTATGACGAGTTAGATCTGTACCAAAATAAGTCTGAATTAATAATAACACCACGTTTTTATTCTTGAAGGATAAGGCAGAGGAGCAGGAACATGGACGTCCAGTGTGTTCATTTGTATTCCACCTCGCATTATATTCTGACGTTTCATAAGTATCCATGCAGGTTTATGTGAAATAAAAATATTTTGATTTGATTTCTATTCAATATATTTTTTTTTTTTTGAAAAATGAAAAAAAAAAAATGTATTCCACCTCGCATTATATTCTGACGTTTCATAAGTACCCATATTCAGTATATGATTCTAAACGTCTATACCTTTACCCTTACCCTTTCTAGACCTCCTAGCGTTGGAAATTTCGTTGATTACTTAAAAAAAACCGGCCAAGTGCGAGTCGGACTCGCGCACCGAGGGTTCCGTACAAACCTGTAGGTATCCTCGGTTTATGCGTAAGGTTTATGTTTATGAAATTAAATGTTTTTTTTTTATTTTTATATTTGAGTTGATTGAATGGAAGGTAAATTGCGATTTACGATTTATGACGTATTAAAAAAAAACTACTTACTGGATTTCGTTCAAACCAATTTTCGTTGGAAGTTTACATGGTTATGTACATCATATATTTTTTTTAGTTTTATCATTCTCTTACTTTAGAAGTTACGGGGGGGGGGGACACACATTTTACCACTTTGGAAGTGTCTCTCGCGCAAACTATTCAGTTTAGAAAGAAATGATGTTAGAAACCTCAATACCATTTTTGAAGACCTATTCATAGATACCCTACACGTATGGGTTTGTTGAAAAATTTTTTTTTGAGTTTCAGTTCTATGTATGGGGAACCCCAAAATTTATTGTTTTTTTTCTATTGTTGTGTAAAAATCTTAATGCGGTATACAGAATACATCTACTTACCAAGTTTCAACAACATATCTCTTATAGTTTCGGCGAAAAGTGGCTGTGACATACACGGACAGACAGACAGACAGACAGACAGACAGACAGACCGACAGACAGACAGACAGACATGACGAATCTATAAGGGTTCCGTTTTTTGCCATTTGGCAACGGAACCCTAAAAATGTGTTTTAAACATTTTGGTAGCATAGGTGTTGAAATTTACTTTGAACAGCTGATTTAATTTTTTGATAATCGACGAAAAATGCCTATGCATTCTAGGGGATCTAGATTCATGTGCTGAATTCATGGTTATATTAAGTAATCTCACATTCCGCCAGTTATGTTTAAGACCCATGTTATAGGGGGCGAGCCTAGATATTACCATCAACAGAGCACAAATCTAGACACCGGGCTGCTACTGAGATTTTACAAACAGAAAAACCCAAAACACTTTACCCGACCAGGAAATTTTACCACGACCTCATTTTTTTTCTGGGTGGGATATAAAAAAAAAACAAAAAAATCGTCAAATTACGTCTCCCGCTCTGGGCGGACCGGGAGGTCCTGTCAGACTTTTACTGACTAAAACTCAGCCGTGTTCCTTAACTTGCCTGTCTTCCTCTTTCCCTGCAGTAGCGTTTGCGACCACGAAGCCTGTATGAATAAACATAATAATAAAATCCTTTTTATGCCTAGTATAAAACAAATAAAAGCACTACTTTACCCGTAGTGATATTTAATATTCAATAAATGATCATATTTTTGCCATTAAATGCATCTGAAATTCAGGTTCTGCAGAATGCTCGAAACTTACGAGTATTTTAAAATGGCAATATTTATAAATAATCTCTATTTATTCCTTGAAAATCTCAGGCTTTTAACTACAAAAATATTTATTATGTTTCTGTACTATTTATGATTATTCTTTATTTAATTTTGTTGGATATTTAAATCTGAGAGTGGCACCGATAACTGGAAAGTTGTGTGCAAATCGATTAGGAGCATCTGATATGGAGGAATGAGGAAATTGTCGCGAGGAAACTTTTGATTATGAATTTCGATCATTAAAAGAGAAAGATAATAGCAAAGACACGATGGATGGACTCTGTGAATCATGTTATGGTTAGAAAGGGGTCGACTATTAGAATGACCACTAATACAGAAGTCCGGAAAAAAATGCGCGTTGCGCCGACCCCAAATTGTTGCATAAATTATAATATCTGTGCTCTAAGTCTAACATGATTGTCTATGTTTATTGTATGTGTGTGTAGTCTATGGTTCTCTTAATAAAAGTCTTCTTTGTCTCACGTGCTATGTAAGTAACACCGAGTTTTATTAAGACACAATAATACCCCAGTAGCCCTGCACATATCTAGCAAATATGTGACAGTGGCGACGAGGATAAAAAGAAAACAGTTAAAGTTTTACGTGTTACGTCCGTAAACTACAAAGAAAGTTATTAATTTCGTCTTGTTACGTCGGACGAAATTTCACAAAATGGCGGCTGCTGGGCTCTCACTGCCTGAGTTTTCAGCTTCAAAATGCACATTTAAGGTGTACAAACAGGTGTTTGAAAACAAAATGAAGATCCACGAGGTGGATGAAACGAAGTGGTCGCAATATTTAATCTCGTTTATTGGTTTTGACATGGTCACGTTGCTGTCAGAACTCTGTTTCCCGAAAACACCACAGGATAAAACGTATTCTGAATTAGTGGAACTTGTTGAAAAACACTTGGAGCCACAACAATCAGAAATTGCGGAAACATATAAGTTTATGAAACGCGAACAGTTGGCAGACGAGTCCATCTGTGAGTTTGTGGCGGCGTTAAAGAAATTGGCACAGACGTGCAACTTTGCCATACATTTAGAAAGATGTTTAATATAAATTCGTTCATGGATTAAAGAGTGAAAGCATAGTAAAAAGATTATTTGGTGAAGAAAATTTAACATTTGCAAAAGCAGTGGAAATAGCAATGAACATGGAGCTGGCGGAGAAAGGAGCAAAATTAATAACTGCTGGCAGTTCTGGGCAAGAAAGCTCTGACATAAACAAAATAAGTAAAGAACATGTGAGCATTAAATGTCATTGCTGCGGGAAGATGGGACATGTAAAACCCCAATGCAAATTTAAAGACGAAGAATGTTTTAAATGCCACAAGAAAGGGCAAGTGTAGTATATGGCAAGTGTTTGCAAAGCAAACAGTAAGAAAACTTTGACACCCAAGAAGGCCCATGAAATTACAAATGATGAAGAATTTTCTGTTATGAAAGTTAGTGAAGTAAAATTTAATAGTGAATATGTGTGTGATAGTTATGATCTGTCCAGTTTATTTCAGGAAACAGAGAGTCAATTAAATATTAACAAAGTGGTATCAATAGATGAGAAGCGTCCAAGTCCTTGGTATATAACTTTAAAAATTAATAATGTAAATATATCATTTGAAATTGATTGTGGATCAGATGTCACGTTAATGCCTGAATCTATGTTCATAGCATCCTTTCCTAATTTAAAATTATTTCCATGTAACCTAAAGCTATCTGCATATGGTGGTAACAATATCACTGTATTGGGTAAGACAAATGTAAATATTAAAATTAAAAATGAAGAATACTTAGCAACATTGATTATTGTCAAAGAAGGTAAAAAGCCATTGTTAGGTAGGGATTGGCTGAGTGCTATGAAAATTGATTGGCAAACTTGTATAAAACGGTGCAATTTAATAATTCACCAAGATTCACAAATTAAACTCAATAATTTAGTAGAAAAATATAGTGATATATTTTCAGGGACTCCAGGCGAAATTAAAGGTACTGTAGGCACTTTAAAATTAAAAGAAGCTAACATTAAACCCATTGTATTTAAACCAAGAAGAATAGCTTATGCTTTAGAAAATTTAGTTAAAAAGGAGCTTGACAAGTTATGTACCGAAGGTAAAATGTATAGAGTGACAAATAAAGAAATAGGCACATGGGCTACACCCATAGTGACCATCATTAAAGGACCTCACAATATAAGAATCTGTGGGGATTACAAGGTAACAATAAATCCATTTTTGGAGGTGCCAAATCATCCAATACCTGTCATTGAAGACATTTTTGCAAAATTAAATAAAGATGATCAAAATATTAAAACAGTATTTAGTAAAATTGATTTAAGAAAGGCATATATGAACAGGCGAATGGATGAGGAGGCACAAAAGCTTATGACAATTACCACACCATGGGGGTTGTATAGACCAACATTCATGATGTTCGGTATGTCACCGGCTCCACAGGAATGGCAAGATTTTATGGATGAACACTTTAACACAACTTTATATTGGATCATTGACGATATTTTGGTTGCAAGTGGTGATGTTGATTGCCATTTAAAAACTTTAGAGTGTATATTTCAAAAACTCGAAAAATTAAATATTAAAGTAAATAAAGAGAAAACTGTGCTGATGTCCCCACAATTAGAGTATTGTGGGCATGTGATTGATAAGGAAGGTATTCACAAGACACCAGGGCACATCAAGGCCATATTGGAAGCACCACAACCTAAAAATATTAAAGAATTACGTAGTTTCCTTGGCACTATTAATTTTTATCATAAATTTCTAAAGAATGCTGCTGAAAATTTAAAACCTTTATATACATTATTAAAGAATTCAGAAAAGTGGGTATGGTCTAAGCAACAAGAATTAGCGTATGAATGGGCCAAGAAAGCTATTGTATCAGATCAAGTATTAATTCATTATAATCCAAAGCTACCAGTGGTATTGAGCTGTGACGCTTCCAAGTATGGGTTAGGAGCTTGTTTAGCTCATGAAATTAGGTTAGGTAATAATATTATTGAACGCCCTATTGCTTTTGCAAGCAGAACACTCAATGACGCAGAAGTAAAATATTCACAAATAGATAAAGAAGCCTTAGCTATTATATGGGCAGTTAAGAAATTTGATTTGTATTTGAAAGGTAGAACATTTACATTGGTTACTGACCATAAACCTCTGATATCTATATTTAATCCAAATAAAACATAGAATGACTAGGTGGGCATTAATTTTATGTAATTATAATTATGACATAAAGTACAGGACTTCACAACATAATGCGGCAGCAGATTTTCCCACTAGGTTGCCAATTAAAAATAGTAATGAGGAGGATATTATTAATCTGGAAGGCAACATTAATAGCATTGTATTGGATAATCCACCAGTAACTTTATCTGAAATTGCTAAACATACTCAGAAAGACCCTATTTTAAGCAAGGTTTGTACTTACTTAAGGGAGGGCTGGCCAAAGTTGATTAATAGAGATTTATGTAATTTTAAAGACAAAGAGACTGAGTTATATATAATTAAAGATTGCATTATATGGAGGGATAGAGTAGTTATACCTGACAGTCTAAAGGATAATGTTTTAACTGAACTGCATTCTGGTCATTTGGGCATTAATAAAATGTTATCTCTAGCTAATAGTTGTTTTTGGTGGCCAAACATCACAAATGATATAAAAACATTAACTAATAATTGTGCAGGTTGTATACAAAATAGGAACTTACCACCTATCAAACCTATACATAGATGGGAGTGGCCAGAGGAGCCATGGAAACGTATACATGCTGATTTTGCTGGTCCATTTTTAGGGCATATGTGGTTAATCATTGTAGATGCACACTCAAAATGGCCAGAAGTAGTTAAAATGAACAATATTACCTCCAACAGTACAATTAAATGTCTACGTAGTATTTTGCTAGATTTGGTCTACCGGAACAAATAGTGACTGATAATGGTCCACAATGGACATCTGAAGAGTTTAATACTTTTTGTAAGAATAATAATATTAGACACATATGTACTGCACCTTATCACCCAGCCAGCAATGGTTTGGCAGAAAGGGGGGTTCAAACCTTCAAAAAGGCCATGTTAGCATATAAGTTTGATAAAAATTGTTTAGATCATAGTGTACAGCAATGGCTATTAGCTTATCGTACGGCACCACATGCCACAACAGGCAAGGCACCCTGTGAGTTAATGTTCGGTAGAAAACTCCGTACACGTTTATCTTTAATAAAAAAAGATGTAATTATTCCTCGGCAGTTGATTTGTAAGAAACCTGTAAAGCAATATTTACCAGGTGATAAAGTACTGATTGCATCATATGATAACTCTCGAAAATGGTTAGATGGTGTTATTGAAAAACCAGTAGGAAATGTTATGTATGATGTGCACACTGACAAAGGCATACTCACCAGGAATGTTACTCAGTGTTTGCCTAACCATAGTGTACCTAATGAAAGTGTATTGGAGCAAGAAAAAGAATCGGAGAAATTAGAAGTAAATATGCCGTTAATTAACAAAGAAATACCAAATAACATTGCTAATTCTCCTATTCTAGTTCAGCCAGAAGTGCGTAGAAGTGCACGTACTCATAAGCCTGTTCTGAGACTTGATTTGTAGTAATTTCATAAATTAATAAAACTTAGAAGAGAGGAGTGTTGCATAAATTATAATATCTGTGCTCTAAGTCTAACATGATTGTCTATGTTTATTGTATGTGTGTGTAGTCTATGGTTCTCTTAATAAAAGTCTTCTTTGTCTCACGTGCTATGTAAGTAACACATTAAGACACAATAATACCCCAGCAGCCCTGCACATATCTAGCAAATATGTGACATTGTGAAATTGGGCTAACGGCAGGAGAATGATGAATAAATCAAATGAAATGATGACCCTAGTTCCATCACTGTGGTCATCATTTAATTTAACCACTACGCACTAGAGCATCTCTACAATTCAATTCAATTCAATTCATTTATTTATTCTCTCTTCACAATATTGGGTTTCTTAAAAATTAACAATGTTTATGACAATATTATTTTCCAACATTGTAAGAGACTGGTGCCTGAAGTAGGTTTTTTAAAAAAAAAACCTGTGTTACAGGTCACCAGGGCCCCCCACAGCAAAACAATAATATAGTATAACGTTACAAGATGGACATGTGAGAAATTAATTAAACAAACCAAAAGGATTGAACTAAAGTTAAAAATAATATAAAATATGAAAAAGACATTTAAAAGACATTTAAAAAAGAAAACTAAGGGTTCACACGAAGAAAAAAAAAAAATTGTTGAAATTTAAATAAAAAATATCATAGGAGACATAATTAAACATAAAAACTAAAAACTAATGGTTCACACGAACAAAGGTATTTGTAGTGTCCTGAGTGAAGTAAGTTGGAGTGTATGAATGTATGTTGTAGGGTATGCATGTATGTTGGTGTGTGGGAGAGCGAAAATGAGATGTAGACAAGCCACGGGAGAAAGGAGGGAAGGAAATCTATTTCAGAATCGTCAAGAGGTTTTCAGTTTTTTGGTAGTCCAGGGTTTTAAGGAATGTTTTAACTGTTTTGCGACAGTTAGAGATGGTTTTATGATAAAGATTAAGTGTGATATTTAATTTGTTGTATAAAAATTGACCAAGGAAGCAAAAAAATTTCTGAGGGAGTGAAGATTTGAACTGCAATGAGGGGCACACTCTTCCCTTTCGTCGTTGGTTATTGTTTAGTTTGGAGTCAAACCGTAGCTGGGAGTGCTTTTTTGCTACAGTAAACAAGATAAAGGTTTGCCTAACTGTAAGTATGTCCCATTCTTTGTATAAATCAACAGTAGGAAACGAAAAGGCATACCAGCTCCAACCTTAAGTATAGTGCGCTGCGCCCTCTCTACCTCGATAAGATGCGTTTTAGCGGCACCGCCCCAAGTTGTGATGCAGTACTCAATTAACGACTGGCATAGAGCAAAGTAAACCATTTTAATTGTCTTTTGATCAGCAGTGTGTCTTAATGATTTGAAAATGTAGATGAGTTTGCGGATCCTCGGAACAAGCGCATCAAAATGAGATTTAAAAGAAAGATGAGAGTCAATAATGATCCCCAAGTACTTTATATTATTAGTTCTTTTGACATGGTGTTCTTGGGACATGTTCACTCGGGATTTGAAGAGCTACACGTATCCGCCGAAATAGAGAGGGTTGGTGGAGGAAGAAGGTTAGCTCTAGGAGCAAAGGTTACATATTTAGTTTTCGAAACATTAAGTGTTAGTAAATTATTTTGCAACCATTCGCTGACTGTATTAACGCCCAGTTGAGCAGTATCAAAGACCTCATCCCAACTACGACCACTGAAGAATAGCGCAGTATCGTCTGCAAAGGTGACTATTTTTCCTTTCAGTAGACGAAGCTGACACAGGTCATTGATATACACTGAGAAGAGTGTTGGTCCGATTATACTACCTTGTGGTACACCAAACTTCACAGTCTGCTCGTCACTTAACCTATCATTAATTTTAACTCTTTGCTTTCTTCCGGTAAGATAGTCCTCCAATAATTTAAGAGGAGTTCCTCTTATGCCAAGCCGATCCAACTTTTTCAGAAGATGCGGGATTGAGACTGTGTCAAACGCCTTTGCAAGGTCGAGGAACACCGTTAAGCATTTTAACCCATCGTCCAGACTGCCAACAATAGAGTTAACTAGTTCATGGACAGCATCGTTGGTACTCTTACCGGTTCGGAAGCCAAATTGAGACGGAGAAAGTAGTTTGTTGGTCTCTAGAAACATGATTAGATGCTTATTAATTAGGCGCTCCAGGATCTTGGAAAGTGCTGGAAGAATGGAAATAGGTCGGTAGTTGTTCACAGAATCTTTTTCTCCAGCTTTGTAGATCGGCTTTATAAGCGCTCTTTTAAATAGCTGTGGGAAAACCCCTGTAGAGATGGACAGGTTACAAATATGAGTCATGGGAGAAGTAAGTAGATTTGCGTATCTCTTGATTATTTTACCACTTATGCGATCGATACCCACTGCGCATTTATCCTTTAACCTATTGATAAGTGTGAGAATCTCTTGCTCGTCAGTGGGAAGGATGGCCATTGAATTTGAGGGGCTGTACAGAAGGTGATCATTGCAGTAACTGGATGGAGAACGTTTGTCAGTGGAGATCTTATTCGCTAGGTTTGCACCTAAGTTTGCAAAAAAGTGGTTGACATTATTTATGTCACTATCAGGATTGACTGATGCCAAGAGGGACGCTGAATCTATCTGGTCTATTCTTTTATCAGAGCCGCCGAATGGTGTCGTGAAGCCTGAGTGAGAGTGGGTAGTGGTTAAGCTCATGCACGGGGTTCAAATCCGGGCACGTATTAATTCATGGCATATCCACTTTATAATTATGTACTTTATAAGTTGATCTTGAGCACATACATATATTCGTATATTCTTGGGTACATTAGTGAAGGAAAAAATCGCGATAAAACGCGGAATTATAGTTGACTAGCTTTTGCCAGCGGTTTTGCACGCGCGGAGGGCGGAAAATATGCCACGGGGATGCCTTAACGGAATAAAAAATTAACCTTTGTATTAATCCAGGTTTTAACTATTGTGTGACAAAAATCACACAAATCTGTTTGGCTGTTTTGCGTAGCATACATTCAAACATACAAGCTTTCGCATTTATAATATTAGAAGGACAAGTCTGAAATGCTTGCTGGAGCACGGTGCTTTAGTAGACCGTTGACCTAGTGAAGGCCGCAGGAATCCGCTAGATGCAGGAAGAACCGGTGGAAGTGGCTTGGGGCTTGGGGCCTACGTCTTTCGACTGAAATTATGATTAAGCCTGAAATTGCCAACCCTTCTTGAGCAAGCGCCATTATATTTTATAAGTTACCTAGGTAGTCATTCAACATTGTTGTTTTAATTTGACGAGCAAGGGAACAAAAAAAAAATTGCTCTTAAACTTTAACAATTCTATATCGTGTCCCAATCAACAATTCTCCTCGTTAACAAAATATCCCTTCTTTTTGCTTCCGCGTAGTCGGGTAAAAAGGGATGGTATAACAAGGAGTAATAACTTCTCGACCCTATATCCCAGATTGTATGTCAGCAAAAACATTTGTGGACCCTTTTACACGAGAAGGTAAGTACCTACTTACTAATGACCCCTGCTTTCGTCCTATTTGGATTTCCATCCAAATTTTCCTGAACTTAGACCACGTGTATGATTATTTACGAGTCTCATAACAACCTCGTGAAATGTTTTGCAGGTTCAAAACTGAATCTTGTATATCTCCAACGCTCTTTTTTTCTCTAGCTGGAAATATTTTGGCAGATAGCCGTAATAGGCTAGATCCAATGCGTCAGTCCAAATTATTAATTTTGAAAATGTTAAATGTAGACAGCTGGAATCTGTTTTGTGTAAAACATCTGTTATACTTTTCAAAATTAACAATTTAATAGAAAAAACAGACAGACAGGAAGGGAATCTAAACATACCCGATAAGTTGTGGTTCGTACTGTTTAGGTTTTAGTTGATACGATTTCTTCATACGATCTTCTAGACGCATACGATTCGATCTGTGCGAAAATCGTATCCTGTTGAATCGATTTAAAAAAATCGGTGGCGCCTGGATTCCCTTCCTGTCTGTTTGTTATATTCGGTTCCTGAGATTAGCGCATTCAATCAAACAAAGAAACAAACTCGTCTTCTTCAATTTTATAATATTAGTATAGATAAAAAAAAACCCAATAACACGTTGCCCTGAATCTAGGACCTCAAGCCCAACAGTAACGCTTGCAACCACTACGACTAACGAGGCATAAATAACTACTGTTTTTGTAAATATCATTGCTTTGTATCTACAAATTGTTCGTTCATAAACCCGAATACGAAACGCAAACAACCCGATTACATTTCAAAGGTTCCAAATCCCACTCGTATCTCTCTTTCGTAGCTTTTAAATAATAACATTACAAAAACGCCTATCTGCTGTTATCCGAAAGCTATTTTGAAAGTACATATTTCTTTTAGTAACTAAATCCTTCGCTAAAAGCCTCTAAAACATGTCAATATGCGTCTCTTAGAAACGTATTTTATTTATTTATAATTCACAAAAGCCACAGCTCTTAGACATTTTATTTTTTATCATAAAATATTTTAGTTGTCTTACAGCCAATTACGGATTTACAATTTAATAGCTACACAATAGAAGAAAGGGTGGTAATGTGGCCCCTGCATTTTTATTGCCCCCCCCCCTCGGTATTTATAGTTTAGAAAATAGCCATCTAGTATGTATTTGGTGGAACGCGGAGATGGTGTGATATTAACCCATTGAATGTCGACATTGCCTTCACGGCCAAAGTCGGTTTCCACCATACCCGGCGTCCTGCTTAGAAACCATACGGATATGTCCGTAGTCGGCATTCAATGGGTTAATGATTTTATCCAAGAAATCCGTGAAGGTACGTTACGTTTCTTTTTATATGCGAACGAGTCGAAACACGCAAGTGGCAAACTCTGAAACCCGATTGCATTTTATTCAATTTTCCTGGAAATACGTGAGTTTTAGCTTTGGTGATTTGTATATTGTGTTCGATTAAAATTGTTCTACAGAAGTTTGAAGGTAATTATAAAAAAACATTGGATAAGACATTTTGTGTTATGGTTTTTTCTTTATGCTTTCATTCTTACAATTTGGCCCCCTTACATTGTTTGTATTGTCACCCCTGAGGCCATATAACATGTATGACCGATATATTACTTCTAATTATTTTAGTTTACGCTTTTAGATGCCTTGACAAATTATTTTATCTCCATTTTCAATGAAAAGGAAAACATGGAATTGTGATCAAATGAAAACGGCAATTGAAGCGGTGATGACAAAGATCAAAAGTTATAAAAAGGCTGTAAAAATGTTATCTGTGCCAAGATCTACACTGAAATTATAAGTGAAAGACTCTCAAGAATATATTCTGGAGTTACTGGTGCAGGAGTGAGTCTAGCTAACACGAATGTTATTGGTGACTAAGGTGTTCCAGCAGTGAGTACAACGGTACAAGGGCTACAGACTGATTTGGTTCTACCAAAAAAGCGAAAATCGTGGACGATGACGTGGAGGTGAACGAGGCTGAGGACGACGACGCGGAGGCGGTCTCTTGACTCTTTTTGTCTCGTGGCTCTTCATCTTGAGATGAAAAAAATTAAGAGGGCAGCGGCAGCAGTACTTATCGATGCCAGAGAGTCGTTACATCTAGCAGTAGCTCTGAAAGTAACGCAGTCGTAGAATCCAACTCTGAATATGACGACAATAACTATCAAAATAGTATTGCATACCCCAGTGCTGGCCACTAAGTACAGACGGAACTCGTACATAGTGAGAGCGAGTCGTATGTACGATTTTTGCTGCTAAGTTCGAATTAAATCAATAGATTTAATATAGCCCCCAGGGTGCCATAAAACCTTCACTTCATCTCATGTTGCCATATTCTCTTTTAGAATACATAGGGTAATTCAGGGTGATATGGCCGTATTTTTTTGGAGGTAAAATTTTATATAGTTATTACAAATATAAATGAAAATTTATACTATAGGTATAATTAATCTTATAATAATCAACTTTGGTTTTACAGACTTTGGTTACGATTGATCAATTAGAATTTTAGTAATTAAATTTATAAAAAAAAAATAGTAAGTGGCCATCTTATCCGAACTATCCGTGTCAGATGGCCATAGCAAATCGTAGAAGATGGCCATATTATTTCTTCGTCCTTTTCCCTTTGCCTTTCCCCTTGCATTCATTTTCCTTGTCTTCACTCTTTCCCTTTGCCTTTTTTCCACATGTGTCACAAGTATTTTCAAACGGAGTACAATTTTCATGCATCCATTTAAGACAGAAAATGCACTGAATCCAATCTTCGATTTTTTTGGTTTTAAAGTAGTTTTCACCACATCTTATGCAATCATATTCGTAGTCTTCTCCAGCTGAATCTTCACTATCCAAGTATATTTCACATTCATCTTCTTCAGAGGTTGATTCTAGTTTATTTTTAATCAAACGGAGCTTGGGATTTTTTATTTTTTGATTCTTCTCAATTCTTTGTTTCTTCTGTATTTTTTGTTTCTTAATACTTTCTTCTGAAGTCAGTACTGTTGCTATTTGTTTTGCACGTTTTCTTGCAGAGTTATCAATTTCTGGGGTTGGATTTAATTCAGATAGAATTTTAGATGGAGTTTCGATTGTGTCTATAACAGATTTTGAAGTTCCTGGTTGGGGTGATTTCGACTCAAGTGGTTCTGGGATTTCACTTCCAGGGGCATCGTTGGGTTGTATTGGTACTTTATTGTGCTCTTCATAGAAGTCTGATATGAAAGCATAATCAGTAATAATGGACGGGTTAAATGGATATATTCCAGTAGAGCTGAAACCAGAAGAAGCATTCATTTGAGTCGTAGATTTTCCCCAAGATACTGACAAAAGAGTTCCAAATTGTGATTGGGTAATCCTTCGTCTTGGGTGACTATTAAGCCAATTTCGACATTGTTCATAAAAATAAGATTTTAAGGACTTGAAAAAAGCTCTGTCTAAGGGTTGGAGATAGTGAGTGGTATGGCTTGGCAAACAAAAAAGCATAATGTCGTTTGCCTCGGCTAGTTCTAGAATTTCAACCGAACAATGCGATGCATGCCCATCAACAATCAGTAAGACTTTACCAATTGGTTTTCGAGGAATGAAATGGTCTTTAAGCCAAGCTGTAAAGATATCCGCATTTATATAGGCAGATTTTTGTGACATGTAGAGAACGGAACCTGGAGGTAAGCCATCCTCATACTCTGCTTTTTTATTTTTGCCCTTCATGATGCAAGCGGGAGGCAAAAATACTCCTTCGGCATTGCAGCAGGCTATCACGGTTACAGTTTCTCCCTTTTCAGTCGACGTTATTGTGGCCACAGCTTTACTTCCTTTTTTAGCTAGAACAGCCCCAGGACGGTTATTCAGCTGGAGACCAGTTTCATCCATGTTAAAGATGTTGGAAGGCTTAGCAAACAATTCATTATCCTTTAAAACGGTCTCCAAAAGGTCGCAGTATGATTTTACATCATTACGGTTCATACCTCTTAAGCGAGTAATGGATATTCCCTCCGATTTACGAATTTTTATATCCTGATTTCTTTCTAAAAATGCAGTCACAAAATCGTATCCAGCCTTTTGCTTTTCTGTATTGAATTTATGTTTTAAATTTAACTGTTGTGCAAATTTGAATACGATAGTCCGCAGATCGCTCCTGGTTAAGGGAAATCCCATAGACTGCATTTTCTGTATATGACGACAGAGCCTTCTTTCATTTTCGAAACCTAATGTAGTTCCTGGGCCCAAATGCCATACGGCATTTGGCATACGATATTGGTATTGTGCTGGTGCAGGGAATTTAAAAGGCTGAGGTGCAGGTCCCGCTGGACGTTGTCCCACGGGTGATGGCCAATTGGGTACTGATGTTGGGAAGTTATGAGGTCGTGGGGTGAACGCTACAGGTGTTAGAGTGGGATGAGTGACTTTAGAAGGAGCTTGGGTTTTTGCGGTCTCACGTTGTTGCAAATACATTACATTGAGCTCTTCTTGAACGAACTCAAGTGCCTTTTCTATCGTTGGTGGGCGCATGCAACGTATACGGGATCCTAAGGGTTCTTTTAACCCTCGAACATATGCCTGCATGGTAACCTTTTTATACAAGTCGCGTTTCGCTGCTATAGTCGTTGGTACAGTCTCATGTAAAGTCACGTATGTCATGATCGTACTAAACAACGTTTGGCAATGATCATAGAATTCTTGTGGCGTTTTATTACCCTGAGTAGTTAGAGAGAGGTCGTTGTACAATGCGGTTTCATCACGTTGATCCGAAAAGTTATTAATCAAGGCAGTTCGAATGCCTAGCCAGCTCTCAGGTATTCCATTTGCGTTAATAGTACATGCCGCGGTCCCAGTTATCTTATTAAGTATACCGTTTAGTAAACATAAGTTGGAAAATTCGCTGCCGGGTGTATTACTCAAATACTGCGCAGCTAACGAATCACAAATTCTAATGAAACGCGTAAGGATATTTGGGTTGCCGTCAAACTCTGGAACAAGACGAAGAGCCTTGAAAATGGTATCTGGGTCATTTTGAGTCATATTGATTAATTCTAATTTATCTAAAGTTATATCTCTATTTATATCTACTATACGTTGGCGAGCCTGTCGTGATTCAGGCTCCCGCGCACTGGAGGCCCTTGGATGGTAAATCTTGAGGGTTAAGATTCAAAGGGGTGCAACACGAGAATGATTCAAGTGTACTTACAGGTATCTCATTTCTGCTTCCTCTCTGTGAATCGATGGCTGGATTCTCCTTCTGGTCTGCAGCAGGTCCGTAGGTTCAGGATACCCGAATTGGTGCTTGATAGCCACCCGAGTGACTCGCGACGCGATTATCGATGTGAGATAGAGTCCCGATATCTCTCGCGGATATCCTACCGACTGCGCCAATTACGTTTGCTGCGATCGGAGGATCGAAAAAAAACCGAAATGATTCTAAATAAATTTAATTACTGATTTAATATTACAAAATTAAACCTATGAATGATGATTCTAGTTCGAAGTAGGATATTAGAATAATCATTCTTACAATTTATTGAACAAACAACAACTTGCGAAATCGACTGATGTCATAGGTGCATCAGCGATTATAGAAATTAATAAGGTCGGCGCGGATGTAACATCAGCGATCTTCATATAGTAGTGCTATGTAATTCGTGCGATCACTCACAAATGTCAACAACGTACTGCCGATACACAGCGCCATCTATTAGCAAGATATGGATTTTTTTCGACTGGCCATCTTAAACGACTGGCCATATCACCCTGAATTACCCTATGTTTTTGTTTATCCTTTTCCTATTAAGGCATATGTAGGCAATCGAATAAGGAGTGATATAACGTATGTAGTACGTTTATTAGTCGCGTATTTTTTACATAGGACCTCAAAAATAATGTAAGGGGCCACATTACCTCCTTTTTCTTTCCATGCAGCAGATACAAATAGGTATACAAAATGAAATGAAATGCCCAGCACCATTTAAGCATTGCTAAGTGCACAGTGTGTAAGAGTGTGCATGAGGAGTTGAGTGTGTGAATATGTTATAGTGGTGTGTGGTGATTTTCTGTATAGTATATATCTTCTACTAGCTTCTCCCCGCGACTTCTTCCGCGTATTTTTTTTGCGCCCATGACCCTTCCCGTCGCATTGAATTGCCAGTTTTCGTCCAGTTTTCGTTGCTGCTCCAGTCATTTTGATTATAGCGTGATGTTATATAGCCTATAACCTTTCTCAATATATAGGCTACCCAAAACAAAAGGAATTTTTCAATTCGAACCAGTAGTTACTGAGATTACCGCGTTAAACCAAACAAACGAACTCTTTAGCTTTATAATATTAGTATAGATTCAATTAATTTCGTTATAGTCGTCAATTCGTCACAAATTGACATTATTAATTGTTTTCTGAATATACCGTTTTTGGTATTAAACCTTATTTTGTGTGATATCGTGTGTGTCGAAGGTGTTAAAACGAAACAAAAATGCGACTATCTTTTGATGTGGCAGAGCGAACGTACGATTGAAATCTTTGTATCTTTTCCAAACTTTTAACGGGACGTAAAACCGTTAAAATGGCATTCAGCCGACTGAGATAATTTTTTTTCAAAACCACATTTAAATCAAATAGCAACCGAAAATCAAAATTATTATCAAACAATTAGTAATAAAAAAATAAATATTAAAAAACATGCTTTTACCGTGCATTGTCACAAAAGCCAACCGTGTGTGACAAATTACAGCGCAATAGCTTCAGTGGAAGTGAGTGAAATATTGATAGCCAAATTCCAGAATAAACAAGTGAAGTTAAATAAAGCTTTTAATATATGAAGGTAAATCAATTGGCCATAAAAAGTCATCAAACAGCAAAATTACATACATACCTAAAATCACGGCTTCTTCCCATTACCTACCCTAGGTAGACTCGGCAGAAAAACACCTCCGACTAGGGTTGCCAGGTCATAAAACCGAAAAGCCGAACAGACCTGTCAGTTTAACCGGACATTTGGGTAAAAAGGCCGGACATCTTTAATTTTTTAGTCTTAAAACAAAACTAAACATAAGACTAATGAACTAAATATTTACGTATTAAAATATTTGTAACATAAAGGAATTCATATTTTTTGGTTGGCAGACACCTCCTTTAAAAGCTGATTTTCCTTTAAAATTGAGTAGTAACAACGCGGAGACGACAGGGCTAGTTCGCTCGCTTGCGCTAGCGAAACAAGATAAGGCGGGTGAAGACAAAAATTATCATATCTAAAAAGCTTAACAAAAAGCCGGACGGTCGGACACCATCCAATTTAGCCGGACATGCAACTAAAAAGCCTGACTGTGTCCGGCTTTATCCGGACGCCTGGCAACCCTACCTCCTACGATCTTTACATACTCCTTTTGCTTCATTTACGTTCATTCATGTGCACAGTGGTTACACGCAAAATGGCCAGCAAAATGAATAGAACAAAATTCGATTATCTACCAAATTCCTCTTAATCTTAAATCCAAACCGACCGAAAACAAACCAATTGATTTTATTTGTTTACAAACAAACTGTTTACCGCAAGTCGGCCTAAAACATTTGTTTAGTTAATGAAAAAGTTTGTGTAAAAGAAACTTAGGAAAACTGCGTCTGCAACTTGGTACCATCAATTTTGCGGATAGTATGAAACTTTTGTAGATGGATTATTTGCATTAGTTTGGGGTTCCGTAGCAAAAGTCATAGATAGAAGATAAGACGTAAGTTCAAAAACTGAAATCGTACTTACTACTAACTGAAAAATTATGTTCTAAAAACTATGAAACAATACAATATTCTCATCTGAAAGTCGCTGTCATATGCCACTTTGCCCTAAACCTTATGATCACCCTAAAGAGTATGATCTTACTCATCAATCAACTCAGCCTATCGCAGTCCACTGCTGGACATAGGCCTCTCCCATGTTCCGCCATAACACCCTGTCCTCCGCCTTCCGCAACCAGTCTGCCCCAAATTTTACCCCGTCCCGCCCTTACCGTGACCGCTACCTTGACCAGAAATAGCGGGACCAGCGGGAACTGCACCGTGCTGCGGGCCGTTGTTTTGGCACTTTATCCATGAAGAGATCATGGATCTTACTCATGTTAGAATGTATTTTTTTTTTGTAATGGTAAGTGGCATAAGACCACGGCTTTAAGATGAGAATATTTCCTTGATCCAGACTTTTGAGAGCATTTTTTTTTAGTTTACGACTTTATGTTCCGTGGAGGGCGCCACGGTAGCTTAAAACCAGGGAACGATCAGATGCTTCCAACGATACTTACCTCTTACATAATATGTGTGTTCATCTGTTCTGATGAACATTCTGTACTTTCCCACATACTTACATACATACCGGTCAAAATCAGAACCCTCCTTATAGCTTCGCTGTGGTGAGATGAAAAAGAAAAGAATTAAGAATTTTTTTTTAATACTTTTTTAGTAAGAACTAAGTTCTTAGTAAATAATTACAATCTAGCCAAAAAGGCTAATAAGCAATTTAACTCTAACTTAATATGTTATATATTAGATTATGTTAAAACTAAGAATAGTGTCCATTTGCACTTTTACACAAGTCTGTAGCACTTTCTTAGAGTCTAATACAATTTATAAACACTAACTAAGAATTGATACTTTTTTAAACCACCGCAAAACTAACTGAATCTAGAAAAAAAAACTAAAACGAGCCAAACAAGGTGCTGGCTGTCTCGCTAGTTAATTTGTACTATTAAAAAGCCGTACTTGTAACATTAAAATGTTGCTACGATGACAAGTAATAAAAATAAATAAATTACGTAATAAAGTTCCATAAACACCCCACGCATGATAACTAATGAGCCTGTCATCTAAATAAATTAACGAGTAGACCAAATTACTTTGAAACAAAATAATGAATGCCACGGAAGTTATTTCTGAACTCCACCACGTGATACTCCATCCCCATTCATTTGTAAGTGATATTAAACTCGAAACATTTGTGAAGGAAACAATTAATCACAGTATAATAACTATGCAACATCTGGCGAAGTCGGTAACTCCACAGTTTCACTTTATTACTTCATCTTTACGATATCATAGATTTTAATTGCATGGATATTATTTTAATTAAGAATTGCAACTTGAAGAATGCAATTCGAATTTCGAAGGAATAAAATGAAATGTTTATATATGTAAGTAGATCGCAAAAGACACTTCTACACGTCAGTATTTTGTTAGTCATTTTTTTATGGATGGCGCCGGTCAGTTCATGGTCTCTTTTACAGTCCAAAAATATATTATTGGAATTTTATGTGCCCGTAACCAATGCCAAGGCCATGTCTGGAACTTCTGGAAGGAAATATAGGTACATAATTTTGATTATTCACTCGATGAACCTACAGAGAGCAGGGACATCGATGCGCAAACCAAAAATATTAAAAAATCTGCTGTTTCCTTTCATAGATAAGTTTAATACCTACACAGTCAAAATGAATGGAACGACTTTCTTTTTTTATCCAAGATAACAGGTTGCACTGTATACTGCTAAATGGTCATGAAGTGAGTCATAAAGGTAGGTTATGGGAAATTCATCTTGGTTCTAAGAGAATATGAGATTAATTTTCTTGCAAGGGTGAAAAGTGGAGTTTGCATTGCTTTGTTCAGTGTAGTTTTCCATTGGTTATAAAATATCTCATCGCTTTCCAACGCAAAATGAAATCCAACTTCTTCTTAGCGTGTCAATGGCAATAATAACACTTTTTTAAATTAGTTGTTATTATGTACTAAAATATGTATATAGTTACATAAATTTTCAAATTAATTTGGCCAAAAATTCAGCAACGCGAATACCGTTCGCTGACGCAGCCATTAGGTCCTCACGTGTGCTGGTGACAGGGCATGCGGTGCAAGGTGGGAGTCATTGTCTGTGGAGAGACGCCACATACACACCGGAGATCTGAGCCGTCCATGAACCCCTATTTGTGGAGGTTGTCTTTGCTACGACCTACTTGGGTACGAAGTCTGTTCAATGTTTTCCAAGTAGGCCACAGTAACTTGTGCCTTGGTGGGAGACACTCTGATGTTTTAATGAAGGGATCAGGAGGCTTGAGCAGTTCTTGCCACAGATCAAATCCAATAGTGTGTTTTTTGTGACGCACTGGGATGCGTTTCGTTTGATTTTTAATCCACGGCTGACCTTCGACAGTTGAAAATGCGGCCCGCGGAAAAATCCTTGTTCGAACGTGTTCTAGCGTGTTCCAGCCAGAAATTGGAGAGAACCTCTTTCCGTGTAAATGGGCCTAAATACTTCTGTCCCGTCTGTTTGTACTTCATTAGGTAGATAATCTTATTTGCAGGTGTCATTTTATTTGCCTGAAGTTTAATGAAGGTATGCTTAATTAGGATAAAGGTTATTTCGGGTTTCAATTCTATGCTCGTATTAAAACCATAAAGTCTGTAATTAATTTTAGCAAATATATAAAAGGTTGTCACGGATTATTTTAATGAAAAGGAGTTTTTACTCGCCCTGGAATTTTAAAGTGGGTAATATAGAAAGGGTTGTCTGTAAAAATACAGGTAATGTTTAGAATTTTTCGTTTGACTTTTAGGCATATGTAATAGGGCTTATAATAATATGGGCGTATATTTATTTAGCCTTTTTAATTTACCCTCGACTTTCATTTGAACAGGTAATTCATGAGTTCCGAAATTTAAAAAACCTTGGCTATAGGTTCTAGAAATTATTTATACCAACCTATTAATATAAGCCATAGTAATCTGTAAAGTGCAGTTCTACTATTCTGCTATTCCGCCATACTTAACTAAACTCCAACATAAAGATTTATATCTATGAATTCCCAAGCCGAGTGCTGTCAGCGACAAAAATATCGGCACGAACAGGGTGTTCAAAATGATCTTAACAACTAAGAAAATGAAACCTTATCTCAATGGGATAAAAATCCTCTCAGAATGGCAGTTCTTGTGTACTGTATTCATTCTGAAATATTCCTTGAATTAATATTTAATTTTCATAGTTGTTCGTCCCTTTCACGTAGAGGCATTCATATAGCCAATCTACGGGGAACAGGGATGAATGCAAGAACGTATATCTCCACACACTACGAATGACACCTCTCAGGATTTGCGGGTAACACACACCGGGGCCTTGCAATATTATTAAGAAAGGATGCCCAAATTGAAGCAGTTTACAATAAAAAGTATACGGACGCGATGTCACCTACCCTTGAGGTTGGCATGGGAAAAGACAAGCCAACTCCTCTGTACATAATAAATTCACACCCCAACAGCTGTACTTAGAAAGCAATCAAATCCTTCACAAACGTATTAAACTTGATTAGACGAAAAACAAGGAAAGGTGCGCTGCCAATACGGCACTTCAACAGCCATATTGGTCGAGGTCGAAGTATCCAACGCCAAGGTTTGATGCAACACACGCTTCAGCATGAAGATTCCAACTACAACGGCAAACTATTAATGAATATTGCTAACAGTGAAACACTTCAAATAGAATACAATGAAATAATTTGGGGACTGCCAAGATCAAATATCATAGAACAGTAGGTAAACAAAGGGGGGAAAAAACCAAACACAAAAACAATAACAAGGTACGAATGAAACAACGGTTGATACCAAGTATGTTAATCATAAACAATGCAACTGTGCCGCGCTGAATAGAAATTCTACCAAACCAAAATACCAAGACTGTATAACAAAAACCTAGCAAATTTAGTAATCACCCCAACGAATGAAAACATCGAAGTACCCTGGAACATTCTAACGGTACCTCCGTTACTCTGACTCAATCAATCAATCAATCATTTTTATTTTGTTAAACATAGGTATGGTTACAGATAGTAAATTGTCAAAATTATGTGCACTATGTTTTGCCAATAAATGGCGTACAAAATTAACACAAACAAAGATTACAATAACGGTGGCATGTCAGTAAATTACATTGAAAATAATTTTAAAATTAAATAGTTACAATAAGCACGTCATTACAATTTAAGATAAATAAGCACATTTAAACATAATCAATAAATAAAATCATAAGTGTTTAATTTATAAGTCGGAACCTTCATACCTCTGTTTATCAGTAGTGAACTCAGTAATGGAGTAGTAGCATCTATCTAAAAGAAATTTAAACAAAGACCGCTTAAAGGATCCCAGACACTCTTTATTTCTTATAGCTGTTGGTATATTATTATATATTTTTGGGGCCATACCTAGCACACTTTTGCCGAAAAATGCGGTTTTGTGAGAGGCAACATGAATCGTATTCCGATAACGGTGGGAGCGCAGTTTTTCAAACAAATATAGGTTACTGTGAACAAATACTGCCATTTCATAAATGTACATAGACGGTAGAGTGAGCAAGTTGAGTTCCTTAAATAATGGTTTACAACTTTCAATCGATTGTAATTTTGTAAACGATCGCAAGCATTTCTTCTGAGCTTTAAAAGCAATGTCTCTGTCAGTGGAGTTGCCCCAGAAAATGATTCCATATCTAATGCCAGAACCCACATAAGCATTATAAGCTATTTGTACTGTAATGTGGTTAACCGATTTTGATCATTTGTACAGAGCATACGCAAACTGACTGAGCTTCTTTGACAAAGCGTCGATATGATATTTCCAAGTCAAATGACTATCTATGTAAAGGCCCAGAAATTTTATGACGTCACTTTCAGAGATTGCTACGTTACCATATTTTATATTTAGTTTCAGTTTATTTGTTCTTTGATTGAATGTCATTAATTTAGTTTTATTAAGATTTATTTTTAGATTTTTATTAACTAACCAATTTATAATATTTCTAAGATCGTCATTTATGTCATTTTCAAGAATATTAATGTCATTATTTGAGAATAAAATAGTGCTGTCATCAGCAAATAAGACCATCTGGTGCTTACTGGCCTTAGGCATATCATTAATGTAAATGTTAAATAATGGAGGGCCTAAAATGCTACCTTGGGGCACACCATAAACAGTTTTCCTAGGATGTGACATATATGTTCTTTCTACTTTCGAGCTCGGACATAGCCTATCAAGCGTTGTGATCTGAGTGCGATTAGAGAGATAAGATTGTAATAGGTTTAATGGAGTTCCTCTAATCCCATAACGTTCTAATTTTTTGAGCAGTATACCATGATCGACATGGTCGAACGCCTTAGACATATCCATAAACAGGGCCGCCACTGGAGTTCTTACATCAACACTAGAAACAATTGTCTTGATAACATCATAAATCGCCATATTAATGGATTTACCCTTTCGGAAGCCAAATTGTTCTCTGACTATGAGATCATGCTTGTCAAAAAATGACGAAAGGCTATTGTATATCACCTTTTCTATTACTTTGGAAAAAATAGGAATAAGTGCTATCGGTCTATAATTACCCATTACACTTTTATCACCCTTTTTATGAATAGGTTTAATAATAGTTATTTTTAATTTGTCCGGGAAATGGCCATATTCAATGCAAAGATTGATGATATAACTCATAACAGGACCTATTAATGGGGCTACATATTTGACAACTTTTGTAATGATGCCATCATATCCATGGCTTTTGGTATTATTTAAGGAGTGAATTATAGCCTCTATGTCTGCTGGTACTGTAGGATGGATAAATATGGAGTTACAATTAGTTTCAATATTTGTATAGGAAGGAATAGAATTATTCGGGTGAATTTCGTCTATGAAATAGTCATTAAAAGCCTGAGCAATTAGTTGAGGATTATGTATTGTATTATCATTTATCGTTACATATTCAGGTATATTTTCCTTAGGATAGTTAATCTTATTTTTATTGATAATATTCCAAGTCGCTTTAGATTTATTCTTGGCCGAATTTATGTGAAAGTCATTTTGAGATTTTTGGGTCAATGTTATTATTTTCTTTAAACGAGCAGTATATTGCTTTAATAACAGTTTATTATTAGAAGTCGGGGATCGCCTGTATTGCCACAACATTTCTCTTTTACGTTTACTACTGAGCCTAATTCCCTTGGAAATCCAGTTTGATTTTTTACGTAGAGAGATTTTTACTTTCCTTAAAGGGAAACAGAGGTCATAAAAAAGCATAAATAGGTCATAGAAACAGTTAAATGCTTCCTCAGGATTAGTGTGTTGATAGACTTCAGTAAAGCTAAGTTTTTGAAGGGAATCAATGAATTTAATTAAGTTTTCTTGGCAGTAGTCACGCCTTAGAGCATACCAATGCTTAATGGAACAAGTTTTTTTCACAGGGCATTTAATTACTTGGGCAGTATGATCAGATAGCGCAAGATCAAGTACTGTACACTTACTACCTCTGATGTTATGAGCAATATTGTCTAGGCATTTACCACTAGCTAATCGTGTAGGCTGTCTAATTCCAATTTTTAAATCATAGTTTAAAAGGACAGTTTGAAAATTATTAGATAGTTTTGATTGAGTCAAAGTATCTATATTGAAGTCACCACAGATAACCACTTTTTTTAAATCACTGAGGCCACACATTCGTAAAATACCATTCAAGTTAGCAAAGAATACTCCCAAACAGTCATTCTTAATTTTGGGTGGTCTATAGATACAGATCACTATTAAATTATGTATTATTAATTCTATTGCACAGCATTCAAGGACGTTAGCAACATAGAATCCACTTAAGTCAATGATTTTATACTTGTGCATACGATTAATAAGGATGCAAGAACCACCATGCCTAGTATTTCGCATTGAAAAAGTAGCTAATTCATAATTAGGGATAGATAGATGGAACTGATCTCCATTCAGCATATTATGTTCAGTGATACATAATAAGTCAATGTTTTGTCCCTTGTCCCATAATTCTTCTAAATGGAGAGTAAGTAGGTCCGACTTACCAATCAAGCCATTAATATTTTGATGGAGAATATTTATGTATTTATAGACGAAAACAATTGCTACTACCAGCTTGAGGTACTTTGTCCATACTCTTAGATAAGTCGCAGTTGATATTATTGTCATCAGGAATTTCACTAGTTTGAGTGGATTTCGCACAGACAGTAATGACAACGCCGCCAGGCATGTTACAGGTTTGAGTTGATTGGTCAGTTTTTGACTTAGTAAGAATTCTATTTTGCTCAATATATGTTAAAAATTTAGTTTTGAAATCAATACGTAATATTTCTTTAAGTAAGTATCTACAAATATGAACAGTACGGCGGTGACCTCTTGGTACAGATTGGCTATATCCCATATTCACAAATATACCATTATATTTATTACATACGTGGCGTAGCGAACTATTCAAGCTCCGTTCATTTAAATAATTATTGTAAGGGATTTCTGATACAATAATGTTGGCATGTTTAATACTTCGAAACCAAACACCGAAATCAATTTGTAAATCCAGAGGATTGGTATCATTAGTACCTGACAATATAATTACATAGTCATTTATCGTTAGGGAATCAAAATTATAAGAATTGATTAAGACATCAGTTGTTTTTGCACCAGGTTTCCAGAAGCATAATACTTGAAATTCATTGCCCAGCAAGGCTTGCAAAGTGTATCGAATATTTCGCCCTTGGTCATCACCTAAAGCAATGACCTTTTTCTGTTGCACAGGTATGGTTTTGTGGATTGACGTCGTATTTATAGTGCATATAAATTCCTGAGAAACAGTACTAATGCTTGACTTCGTATTATCTACAGGTCCTGGTGTCAAGATAGCTGCTGATGCTGGAGAGGTTTCTGTCACCATATTACTGATAGCAGGAGACTCAGTGACAGGAGTATCCAAATCACATTTCTCAGTTACTGGCGATACCGCAACGTTTTGTGTAGGGGACGATGTTATTAAGGTTGTTCTGTTCTTTTCATGGATGGATAGCCTTTTCTTCTTTCTATTTGAAACAGTTTTCGATAAATCAGAGCAATCAATTTTTTTATATACGTCTATAACTTTCAAACACTTAGCTAATTCGCTTTTTAGGTTGCTAATTTCGTCATGTAGGTTGTCTATCTCATTGGTCACAGTTTCAAGATTTTTTGTTAATGTCTCAACCTTATATCGCAAGTCTTCACAACAAGATTTGTGCGTATTAATAGAGGTGTCCGGCAAACTTAACATTGTTGAGTCAAATATCGTTGTGTTGGACATTTCGTGGAACGATAGTGATCGTCTCATGCGTCGGAACGTTATATTCTGCTGCTCATTGTCCATTGCAACAAATCGTATTATGTACTCACCACTCAATAATCTCTTGAGTTTGTATTAAATTCCGAAGAGACTGTGGAGAATTGTGACGAGAAACTTCGAAAAACACAAAAAGTGTTTGCTGCTAGTAAGGACGGAACTCGAGGCATCGAGCGCACTATGTAGCCGTCGTAACCACTGCGCCAACTTGTACTTAGGGTGTTAGTTGAAATAAATGGTGTGTTTTTAGTTTTTCTATAAATAAACGATCGTTAAGATAATCATTAGAACACGTAGATAATTTTACCGCAACCGTCAGTTTTATTTAATTCTCACAAACACAGTTATTTTGTGAATAGTTTATTGTTGCACTATATTTAATTATAATTTCACCGCAGTTGTATTATTTAAACGTTATTTGCTCGTAGTCTTAGATGTAAACATCTATTGTAACACTTTATTTAAAAGTAGTATTTTATACACTATACTTTCACATAACACGCAGATAACAATAGCACTTGATATTTACACTATTATAATTACATTTCAAAAGATATTTCTTGTTTAGAAGTGATTTAAATATTTTTTACGATATAAAAACTCAGAGGCGATGTTGTGCGTGGCACTAGCGCCATCTAGCCATCAACGATTCAGACGATTTACTCAAAGGACCATCGATTAGCCCCTCCTAACCTACAGAAGGCCAAATTTCTTCAAAGCAAGCAACCAAATAACTCCAATATGCATAATCACGTAAAAGAAAGCCAGACAACACTCCAAAAGGTTAAATATCAAAACAAGAAACATGCAGACAACGTGATAAACCTGCTTCACCGGACTAAGGGAAAAAAATCACCCCGCAAAACACACAGGAAAAAAAAGCAACAAACAAAACCGAAAAAGAGCAGGGTACCGATATCCAAATGAGAGGAAAAAAAGATCCGAGGGCCTTCATATACCAACGGTTAGAAACAAAGGAAATCATTATCACTCCCGGTGGTATTATCATTTGCGTACGACCTTATTCTCATTACAGATGAGCTGGAAGAACTAAAACGCATCCAATACCACATTATTGCAGCTCAAAAGAAATGAAGTTGAGTCATGATTTGATTAACCAAGCTAGGAAAAAGGACACCAGGAAACTGCGGACATAAGAAAATGCATCAAATCTGAATCGGTAAAACCGTAACAAAACGCGGCAAGAACCACAGGATGTGCTACCTAGCACACGGTGAACCACACCGCGCATGCATGCAGCAATGCAGTACAAGGCCAAATCTAAGAAGGTCGAGCGACCTACTTACAAATGGAACGACGACCTAAAACAAGACATGAACTACGAGTACTTCGACATGGGAATCAAGTTTTGGATTGACACAGCTGGAGATATTATCGTACCTTGTATGATATATGACTTAAAAGTATCAGCACTCACAAAGGCGAACCGATCAAGACCGAGAAGATATGAACGAGTTATCATGAGAGACTCGATCAACAAACCGAGACAGAGAAAATGCATCAAATCTTAGACGGGAAAACCATAACAAAACACATCAAGAACCACAGGATGTGCTACCTGGCATACATTTTCAGACGCTCTGAACAACCTGACCTTTTTCATGCAGCAATGCAGTACAGGGCCAAATCTAAGAAGGTCGGATGACTTATTTATTCATGGAATGACAACCTAAAACAGGACATGAAATACTTCGACAAGGATATCCAGTTTTGAAGGAACACGGCTGGAGACTAAAATAAGATCAAGAAAGCGGCTAGTGATATCTGCAAAAAACCAGAAACTGATATCAGCGAGAACTCAGAAGACGACCAAGAAAACAACAACACGGAACATAGTGAAGCCTCGACATAGAAAAGAGCTAAGCAAACGGTTAATCCCACCAAAAGATGCATTGGTGAAGCTTGACCTGGATCAACATGCCGGCGACGACGTGAAAAGATGCCCTCCTATAGACAAATATCACCCTTCTCTCCTACTACTACTAGTCCAATGCTTACTTAATGGGCACGCCACAATTGCGGCGGTAAGTCCCCACTTTGAGGAGTGGATAGAGAGGCGTCACGGCGTCCTCACCTTCCGCCTGACGCAGGTTCTCACCGGGCATGGGTGCTTCGGTGGGTTCCTGTTCAGGATAAAGCGGGAGGATACGTCAGGGTGTTTCCATTGCGAGGATCGTCTGGAGGACACGGTGGAGCATACGGTAGAGGTGTGCCCTGCCTGGGCGGAGCACCGCCGTGTCCTCGTGGAGACGATCGGCGGCGGCGACCTCTCGCGTCCGGCCCTGGTGCGAGCCATGGTACGGAGCGAGAGGGAATGGGAAGCCGTCACCTCCTTCTGCGAAGCAGTAATGCTCACGAAGGAGGAGGCGGGGCGCGTGAGGGAGTGGCAGTCTCTGCGCCCTCACGTCCCTAGCCGCCGCAGGAGGAGACGCTCCGGGCGTCGGGAGTCAATAGCGGACTCCCGGCCACCGTAGGCGCGAGCTTGCGGGTGGCGAGCAATGGGTAGCTCGCCGCCCGGTAAGGACCAAGCTCGGGTCGACGGCGCGTAGTGTTCCACGCACGCCTCAAAGAGATGTCAGCAGCAGTGTAGGGGTCTGCTAGGACCGATGCCTGCCGGGGTCGCGTGATTGTTCGAAAGAGATACCTTGACCCTGGCACATGGGCAACTGATGGAACACGGGTGGGTTTTAGTCAGTAAAAGTCTGACACGCCCTCCCGCTCCGCCCACAGCGGGAGAAGTAATATGATGATTTCCCAACCTGAAAAAAATAAAAAAATGCTTACTTAAGGCTGCATAGTCGGTAGGCTCGTAATCCTTTCCTATCCTATGGGCACGTCTTCCCTACCATTACAGCGCCCCCCGGTCTACTTCTTGATATGCAATGGCCTATGTAGCACCATGAATCATGACGCTTCAGGGGCTAGTGCAAATCTCGGGGTTCATTCGATTAATCGAGTCTGGTCAAACCACGCTGGGATCGGTGCAATTCATTTCATTTCATTGTTCGTCCCGATATTATAGACGCTGACTATACCTACTAAGTAGGTGGCTCTTAGACACGCAAGAGTACTCTATTGTCGAACTCATCTCCGTAAGTACGTGAGATAGTAGTCAAACGCGAGCATACCCAATTTACTTTAAAAAAATGTTACGATAGTGCCTTACATTATCTCACCCCTATAACAAGAAATGAAATGAAATGTTTATTTCTGTAAGTAGATCTTATAAGACACTTTTATACGTCAACAATTTTTGGTCAATTTTTTTTTTAAACTAGATGGCGCCGGCATTTTCTAGCTTACTGTTCCCGATAAGAAACGCCGAAACAAACTCAGCGGTCATAGTCTCTTTTAAAGTCCAGACATTATATTATTAGAATTTTATGTGAGTCTAACAATGCAGGGCAATATCTGGAAGAGCCTTTTGAAGAAAGTACCATTGCAGCTTTGAGCTGACCTGTCCCAACAGACGGCATGTATGTATCAGTCTTCGTGTAGCTCAACCCTATTTTAGGGAGCTTAACGACCCGTCACAAGACGCTACCAGATCTGCAGGACATTTGCGTAGGCCATATACAAAATACTCAAAGCCGCCAGACAGTTATGTTATAGAGTCATGTATTCAGTCTAGCCTGTATGGTACTCACATTCACAGTCCGTTTTATTTTGAATGTCATATAAAAATAAAATAATAAATCAATAAATATAAAATGTCAACAAGAAGACGAGAAGCGAGGTCAGGTTTTGCAGGCCACTAACAGAAATATTGTACTATAAGTAAGTGAACTTACGTAACAGAAAGGAAGAACGAAAATACATTTATTGAAAAACAGATTAATTTAGTAATGCTATAAAAATGGCTTACCCCTCACAGTAAAAAAAATAATAACAATGGAAACTCCTTGGTGACATTAACTACTTGGATTTGCCCTATGTCGTATTGGTAAAAAAATGTTTTATACAATTATTCTGTTAGAAAATAAGTATTATAATGTGATTCTATTTTTAAACGGTGTTGGTTTATAAAGTGTTACAATATAAACTCGTATTGAAGTTTTTGATTCAAATTTTACGATAAGAGACTAGATAAAATATTTTAAGTCTTAGTTAAATGACACCCACGGGATCTTCAAAATTGGAAAGAACATTACACAGAATATTACTTACTCAAACATATTATTTTGATGGACCGATAATACTGTGTGGGGATTAAAACGAAATCTGAGGTCTTTAAATTTTTAAATGTCTGTATTTTTAGATCGTATTTTGTTATCCAGTAAAATCCACATATTTATTTTCCATCGAGAGGACGTTACGTTACATACTTTAAAAAAAAAAAATTATCTCTGAGAGTTAGAGAAGCCATGACACGCATTTCGACTGAGATCTATAGGCAGAACGTACCTACTTAACTACTTTAGTTTACTCATGCTAAGAATAGTAGGTAGCGTTTTGTACGAAATAACCATACGAGAATGAAGATAATGTGCATATAGTATGTCACCGTATGATTGTCATACTATATGCACATTATCTTCATTCTCGTATGGTTATTTGATGTGTGTGTAGGGGTCTACTAGGACCGATGCCTGCCGGGGTCGCGTGATTGTTCGAAAGAGATACCGTGACCCTGGCACATGGGCAACTGATGGAACACGGGTGGGTTTTAGTCAGTAAAAGTCTGACACGACCTCCCGCTCCGCCCAGAGCGGGAGAAGTCATTTGATGATTTCCCATCCTGAAAAAAAAAAAAAAACCGTATGATTGTAACACCTTTAGTTTATAATTTGTGTCGGGAAACTGTAAACTGTCGTTAAATTGCGAACTGTACCATACTGTTTGTAATATATTATGCTTAGTTTCGATAATTTATGACCTATCCATGTAAAACCGTCAAATTGTTATCAAACTTGCACTTCCTGACAACGTTCACAATCTGTTTGATTTTATCACCCATCAAGGTATGTGCCATCCCTGATTTGTCAACCTTGACGGTAGCCGAAGTGGTTGTAGTTACTAAGTCAGTGCACCACGACCGAATAGTTAAGGTTAGGTTAGAACTGTGACCAACCGAGCGCAAGACGAGCAAGCGAAGCGAGCGGTGCCGCGGCAGTGGCCAGCGAGCGCTACTTTCAAGTTGGTGGTAATTACTTTGCTATTTATTATTTGCGCAAAGTACTCCGTCGCATGCAACTTTGATCACAGTTCACAATTTGTCGATTTACCACGGACAGATATAGACTATCGAAAAAGAAAGCGTTAAATTGTACATAATTCGTTTTGGCAAACTCACAATATTTTGATAGTTTATAATACGCATGACAGATTATAAACTAATGATGGTCATAATGTTACGGTGACAGATATAACTTATAGCGATCAAGCGTTTAATATGAATGTGAACATTAACTAAGTACAAATAATGTATAAAAAAATACATAGAATTCGGCTATAAGCCCCATAGATAAGAAGGTGCCTGTAGCATACAATAAAGTTGATTTAACAAAATAATTACATCTTCAACTCACAGTGACGGTGCAGCAACGACGGAATTGTTTTAAGTTCTGGTATACCAAAGCACCAAATTGAAGAATGGGTTTTTACCCCCAGACGAGAATTATTCTTTCATCACCCTACTGCATGCAAATTTATCATCCATTCATATAGAAGTCATCGTTGTAAGTCAGTAGGTCCCTACAATAGTAACATTTATTTGTGTTTTTGCAACAAAATGATGTGACTGAAAATATTTCTGAAAGAAACGGTGGTTGTTTCTTAAATAATTTCAAACATGAATGCTTAGTGCAGAACGTACCTACTTAACTACTTTAGTTTACTCATGCTAAGAATAGTAGGTAGCGTTTTGTACGAAATAACCATACGAGAATGAAGATAATGTGCATATAGTATGTCACCGTATGATTGTCATACTATATGCACATTATCTTCATTCTCGTATGGTTATTTGATGTGTGTGTAGGGGTCTACTAGGACCGATGCCTGCCGGGGTCGCGTGATTGTTCGAAAGAGATACCGTGACCCTGGCACATGGGCAACTGATGGAACACGGGTGGGTTTTAGTCAGTAAAAGTCTGACACGACCTCCCGCTCCGCCCAGAGCGGGAGAAGTCATTTGATGATTTCCCATCCTGAAAAAAAAAAAAAAAAAACCGTATGATTGTAACACCTTTAGTTTATAATTTGTGTCGGGAAACTGTAAACTGTCGTTAAATTGCGAACTGTACCATACTGTTTGTAATATATTATGCTTAGTTTCGATAATTTATGACCTATCCATGTAAAACCGTCAAATTGTTATCAAACTTGCACTTCCTGACAACGTTCACAATCTGTTTGATTTTATCACCCATCAAGGTATGTGCCATCCCTGATTTGTCAACCTTGACGGTAGCCGAAGTGGTTGTAGTTACTAAGTCAGTGCACCACGACCGAATAGTTAAGGTTAGGTTAGAACTGTGACCAACCGAGCGCAAGACGAGCAAGCGAAGCGAGCGGTGCCGCGGCAGTGGCCAGCGAGCGCTACTTTCAAGTTGGTGGTAATTACTTTGCTATTTATTATTTGCGCAAAGTACTCCGTCGCATGCAACTTTGATCACAGTTCACAATTTGTCGATTTACCACGGACAGATATAGACTATCGAAAAAGAAAGCGTTAAATTGTACATAATTCGTTTTGGCAAACTCACAATATTTTGATAGTTTATAATACGCATGACAGATTATAAACTAATGATGGTCATAATGTTACGGTGACAGATATAACTTATAGCGATCAAGCGTTTAATATGAATGTGAACATTAACTAAGTACAAATAATGTATAAAAAAATACATAGAATTCGGCTATAAGCCCCATAGATAAGAAGGTGCCTGTAGCATACAATAAAGTTGATTTAACAAAATAATTACATCTTCAACTCACAGTGACGGTGCAGCAACGACGGAATTGTTTTAAGTTCTGGTATACCAAAGCACCAAATTGAAGAATGGGTTTTTACCCCCAGACGAGAATTATTCTTTCATCACCCTACTGCATGCAAATTTATCATCCATTCATATAGAAGTCATCGTTGTAAGTCAGTAGGTCCCTACAATAGTAACATTTATTTGTGTTTTTGCAACAAAATGATGTGACTGAAAATATTTCTGAAAGAAACGGTGGTTGTTTCTTAAATAATTTCAAACATGAATGCACTAAATCTCAAGTAACGATCTACAACTCCGAAAACTCCAACCAGAACTGACATCAATTTCGCATAAACAAACCTAATGCTTCAAGACATATTTATTGCCCTTTAGCATTCCGTACGGCCTCTCTTTCTAACTAATGACGGTCACATAAGTAAAAGAGAGAAGACCAAGTTGACCTTTAATAAACAGTTGTGAAAGTGACAACACATTAATTAAAGTTTATCAGAGTGTTGGAACTTTTAATTGGTACTGTCAGTTACTGGTTATTCTATAACCTAGTTAGTTTGCGAAATGATGTAGTTAATTATTAAGATACAGTTAATTTTATACGAGACTGTTAATTATTACAAGCTATCCCTATGGAGAACACTTTTCTTTCTCTGTAAAAATAAATATATTGAGTGCTGTGAAAGGATTTTTTGGCGCCTGAGTGACATCGATAGGAAAAATGTTAGTTGGTTAATAGGTAGGTAGGTGGTTGGTGGATTATTTGGATAAGTAATATTCTGTGCCATGTTCTTTCTAATTTTAAAATATCCGTGGGTGTCAGTTAACTAAGACTTATAATATTTTATCTAGTCTCATAACGTAAAATTCGAACACTAAACTTCAAAACGAGTTTATAATGACATTCTTTACAAACACAATGCCAAAATTATTAAAAAAAGCTTTTGCTGTTCCATACATTAAGAACATTTGTATGAAAAATCAGATTTTTTTACGGAGTTCAGAATCCGTGGTTGCAGTTTGCGCGTCGTGTACCTGGCTCCCTGTCTAGATTGGCTAAAAAGGAAGAGACTACAGATATGACGGTTAATAGAGATGTATGGAAGGAGAAGATATATCACACCGACCGCAAATAAACTATAATATAATAGATAAAAGATAAGGGTAAATGCATGATGAAAAAACTTCTAACAACAAAAAAACACTTCTTCTCAATTTCTTTTGTGCATTTTGTTCAGAAAACCACGAGACGCAGAACAATAAGAAAAAGTTAGTGTCACAACTAAATTCGTAGACAATAACTTTAGCAGCAGGAAAGCTAATTTACCAAGGCTTAGTTCGCAAGTAATTCCTACTCTTTCCTGCCTAGAAAAAGTGTTCAGTGTATCAAGTTGAACAGGCTAAAGAAAGTTAGTTTCACAACAGACTAGAAATTGTTTGTTCCAACTTTATAAAAAAGACAAAAGATCGAAACTAATTTATCGTGTATGTGTTCGTTGATAAATATTTTCACTTGAATTGGGAATCCGAGTAGTAAAAAAACATTAATTCATAAAGATTACTTTAGTTTATTAAACTGTAGCGGCATATATATAGCCATATGCGAACTACGCAACACACTGACGTCATGCAAAATCATGCATCGCGCAAGCAGAGCTTACCACGCAACTAGCATATTTACATTAGCATATTAGTCACACGAGTGTTATAATACCGGGTTATGTGCAGTTTCGTACATTAATTTATCTACTCTCATACAATGGAATTGAATCTACTAAATATTCTTAATAACAGATCAAAGTTCAATGAATAAGAAATAATTTATATTGGCACGCATCCATTAGAAAAAAGTAATTGACGGAAACTCTTTATTGATATTATATTTTATGGATATTGCAAAAAAATGTTTTTTATAATTAATTTTTAGGGAAAAGTTTTTTAATATGATCTTATTTTATGATTGATCTAAATTTCGGTGTTGTGTTAATAAAGTATGTCCATATAAACACGTTTTGAAGTTAATACATTCAAATTTAAGAGCAGATTAAATATTTTTTATAACTGAATCCAGTACAAGTTTGAGCTTTTTTCAATTTTGTAGTTATTCTCTCAATCATATTATTTACCAACTAAAACACAAAGCATTTATTTGAAATAAACCTATTACAGGCTTACTTTTGAATGGCTAAAGAGCCGGTCAGTCAGAAATAAGAAGCTTGCTACTTTAAATTAAGTAGGCTACGTGACAGTCGCAATACCCCATTTGGTACTAAAACTGTCATTTTTTCAATTTGAATATTAAATGGCCGTTTTACTTCTACTCATAAAAGTCATAATATCCTTTCATACTGCGTTGCACTTTTAATCAACTTAACACTTTTTTGTCCTCAATACTACTTAGAATGCAATTACCGTCTTCAATATTTCATTTTAAAATGTCTTCCTGACATTTTAAAATGAAATAATGTGTCTCGTCAGTGCATTCATGATGACTTCTATTATATCGTCTTAATGGGATCTTTATTGGTGTTAAAAGTTGAAAAAAGCTGTTCAGTATAAGTTTTGTGCCATTAAAAGTATTCCAAGTGAATCTTTTTTTTTCACGTTAAATTATTCTAGATTAGAACACGGTATAACATCACAGCTGTTAAAGAAGGGTTACGCAGATGTGTACCTGTCATAATATAAAATAAAAAAACTTTTATATTAGATCTTTAACATCCATATGGAAAAAGTTTCACGGACGGAGCATTATGAAATTTGAAATATTTAAATGGAGAAAGAGTGCAAACAGCAATTTTTTTATTTTTGTTATAGAAACACATTAGGATCAAAGGAACTATGGTTGAGTTTTGACCGCTGGGCGACCACTCGTATTTATTATTATGCCACAGTGGCACGTAGGCGTATCCTATGTTGGGACATGGGTACTGTTCTACCTATCTGCTATAGCATCAAGGATGCTGGTGGGGCAGGCACATATCCTGCCCATGACGGAGGAGCATCGCTAGCACATGATGACCTGAGAGCCACCTATCTATTCCCGCCTCTACGAACTCCATCATCATCCTGAATACATTATTGTAGTGTACGCGCAGTCTTCCTACTTTATTAACTTCGTCATCATCATTTTAGCCGAAAGACGTCCACTGCTGGACCCACTGCTCGGCCTCCACCAGGCAGGTTGCCGATTGCAGTATGGTGGTGAAATGCATGGAGAACGTAACTGCCTATTTTTTATTATACTGTATAAAGATCTCGTGTCACGGTGTATGTTAATGGTAAACTTCGAAATGACTAAACTGTATATTACCAAACTTTGTAATTATTTGTAGTTTGGTCCAACTTAAAAGATAGGATAGTTTTATCTCAATTATTGAACTCGATATGTGCAAATCAAATGTTTTTTTTTTTCCATAGGAAATGTTTGTATTCATTGGTTAGTTCTATGAATTCATAATAGATAGTGAGTGGTGTCAGTTAATTCATTGTAACGTTTGCTATTTAGGTTGCGTTGACATCCGCTAGATGGCGTGGGTTTCGATTTCTAGATAATCTTCTTTACATAGTATAAAACAAAGTTGCTTCCCGCGTATGGACACTTTGAACGACGCAACAAATTTTAACGTGGTTTTTATCTATAGAAAAAGTGATTCAAGAGGAAGGTTTATAAGTATAATTCACGGGCGATGCCGCTGGGAAAGCTAGTCTTAGAGTAAAGTAATTATAATGTTCAGTAGAACAATATAGAGCACTTCTCGAAAGTATTTGTGATAACAAGAATGTGACCTTTACAGTAAGAAACTTTGCGAACATTTTATTACACCCTGTACAAATTGAATTAACTTTCATGTCACGTTACATCCCGTAAGCTAGACTGTTTAAGTTTTTTTTAAGAAATCGTGTTTTTCTTAAATTTAGTTTGGGTTTTTGAGGACGTGATGTTGATTTCAAAAACAACCAAGTAATTCGTTTTTAAGACAAGGTAATCAAAGTCTTTCATTATAATTTTCAGGCTTAAGCTCTACAGTAGCCCGTGAAATTCAAATTTTGTAACGTATTTTTTTGCAATTTGCAGTTCAGTATAATCTGTCTAATCTTATCCCAACTATGTTGGGTCCACTTTTCAGTCTATCCGGATGCAGCTGAAGACAGACTTTTCACTTGGAGCGACTGCGTATCTGACCTCCACAACCCAGTTACTAGGTGGCACAGTCAGTCCTGTATTAGCTGACCCCTCTTACACAGAAAAACAATGAGGAAGAGGGGTCAGGTAATGCAGGGTACTGACTGTACGATACCTTTCGGTTGACAGACTTTGGGGCTTCTGACGACCCATAACGACTGTTAAAGATCCACATATGACAGCTAAGACCAACGGTTTAAGAAGTCTAGTTATGTAAGCAGGGTCACCCATCCATAGGCCCACCGTAGCATGCGTAGCTTAATCTGATGGAATGACTCGTGCGGCTGTTGTTACTAAGCCGAAAGACGTCCACTGCTGGACATAGACCTCCCACTATTTGGGAAGGTTTGCCATAATCGTCACGCTTGGCAGGCGGGTTGGCGATCGCAGTATGCTGGTAAAATGCATAGGGAACGCTGCTGCCCATTCTCTAGTTAGTCTCGTAGTCGCCTCTTACGACACCCACGGGAAGAAATCGGGTGGTGCTATTCTTTACGACCACATGAACTCTAGCAGTTTAGCATTAGGGAGTGATGATATTTACAGATGCTTTGTGAATAATTACTTAACAGGCATTACTTTCTCGTGGCAGTCTATTGAAAGGCCAGGTGCGTAGTACTGGTAAGCGTGCGTGTATGGCCAGATGTATGAGTTTAAACGAGGCAACACGAGTTTGTAAGGATCGTTTTAGTTGATGTTCTCTAGTGAAGACTGTAGAGAAAAGTGCGTGAGTATGTGTATGAGTATGTGTATGAGTATGTGTATGAGTATGTGTATGAGTATGTGTATGTATGTATGTCTATCTATAAATGTGATTTGTTTTTGTGATGCAAATATCAAAAAATATCATCAACATTTTTTTGTTGTCTCGTTAGCACTACTGCTGAATATGTGGTCCTGGGTTATTGAACCCAATCCTCCGATCTTCCGATCTGAGAATCGTCTCAGATCGGGATCAGTGTTTTTGGGTTTTACCATCGGGCATTTTTGACAAGAAGCCTGGACTCTAGATTTGTGTACGCTTGACAGCAACAGGTTCGCCCCCAATTGGAGGCGAGTCTATTGCTGTCCCATGTGGGTGAGTGTAATATACACCTCAGCCTTACCTTCCTGGGAAACAATGTGTGATGTTGCGTAACGTTGTTTAATGCAAAATTCCCAAAAACGACTTCCGCCATTGTGCATAAACTTTCGTCTTTGTTTTCTTCGTATTTTTGTAGAAAGGAGAATAATGAAGGATTTTATAAACAAGAGTTGGTAAGGTGTCGAGCTCATTCAAGTGTGGTGCTATTAATCAAATACGGGCCTACTATTGTTTCTCGCATTATTTACGCAATTTAGTAAGCTATTAATAAAAAACCGGCCAAGTGCGAGTCGGACTCGCGCACCGAGGGTTCCGTACAAACCTGTAGGTATTCTCGGTTTAATTTTTTTTTTTAATTTTTATATTTTAGTTGATTGAATGTAAGGTAAATTGCGGTGTACGATTTATGACGTTTTAAAAAAAAACTACTCACTCGATCTCGTTCAAACCAATTTTCGGTGGTAGTTTACATGGTAATGTACATCATATATTTTTTTTAGTTTTATCATTCTCTTATTTTAGAAGTTACGGGGGGGGGGGGGGGGGGACACACATTTTACCACTTTGGAAGTGTCTCTCGCGCAAACTATTCAGTTTAGAAAAAAATGATATTAGAAACCTCATTACCATTTTTGAAGACCTATTCATAGATACCCCACACGTATCGGTTTGATGAAAAAAAACATTTTTGAGTTTCAGTTCTATGTATGGGGAACCCCAAAATTTATTGTTTTTTTTCTACTTTAGTGTGAAAATCTTAATGCGGTTCACAGAATACATCTACTGACCAAATTTCAACAGCATAGCTCTTATAGTTTCGGAATAAAATGGCTGTGACATACGGACGGACGGACAGACAGACAGACAGACAGACAGACATGACGAATCTATAAGGGTTCCGTTTTTTGCCATTTGGCAACGGAACCCTAAAAAAACACAATGGCAGCAAGTAGGACGGTAGAAAAACATGGCGTTGAAATAATAATCGAAAGTGATACGAAACTCGCATAATGGCGCGTTATTAAAAAAGTTGGTGTTGCCAGTGCGAAAACATGGTAGTAACTCTTGTTCCAATTTTTCCTACCCTCGTTCGAATCCTTTTTTTCCGTTTTTTATCGAAATAAGGAAACATTGGGCAAGTGTAGCAGAACATTTGGGTTAATGTAAATACCCACTTTCCAACAGCTTTCCGCTGTTGGAAAGTGGGTATTTTTTAATGTTGGAAATTAATGAGGGATCCTATATTTCTAAATAGAATAGAGACTAATAATAGTGATTATAAAATAATTAAATAAGAAAGTAACCAAGGTATAGAGAATGTCCTCCTTTTTTACACATCGGTTAAAAATATATCATATAGAAGCTTGTTTCTAAGTTTTTTGGAAATACCATAAAAATTTACTCCTCAACGTTTACAATTACCTATGACCTGGTGAAGGCCGCAGGAATCCGCTGGATGCGAGAAGCAAAGAACAGGTCGAAGTGGCGGTGCTTGGGGGAGGCCTATGTCCAGTAGTGGACGCTTAAATGATGATGATGATGATGATGATGTTTACAATTCTACAGAGTTTGAACTTTGATCGAAAAGCTCTTAAATGTCATTTCCTGTACTTGAGACGGCAAAACTATTTGTACATTTGGTATGTAGATTCATTTATTTACGTTTTAATCCACGCTTTTGCTCAGTCAGTGCGGCTCACTTAAAAGCGAGTTTTCAACTGAAAAGTAATTTGAGTGTCGGGATTCCGAAAGCGTACGTTTGTGTGCATCATATCGTCAGCGTGCATCGCATCGCTTTGCTCTAGAATACAATGGATAAAACTCACTAAATAAGCCACCGAATTTTAGAAGGAACAGAATTCGTTTGTAATTGTCTGCCCAGTAAATTAATCGGTACAACCGAAGGTAGCAAAGAAGCAGGGGGGTCTTCCAATGATTGATTTTTTCGAATATACATGTTCGCGATTGACGGTCATATTTTCGAGTTAAGAGCGAGGTCATCTACTTTCTTTCTTTGTACAAAGAGAGAATGATCTCCAAAAATACCCAACCAAATCTCCAACCACCAAATTACCAAATTCCCAATTCCAATTCTCTGCTTACCAAATTTCCTACGTATTTAACACCGCGTTTTATTCAGAAATAAGGCAGCCATACACAATAACAAGTCACAACAAAGCAATTTTAAAGAGAAAAAAATAAAACATTTTCGCCAGAATTTTCTCATTGGAAAGCTTACAACGCTATTGACTGTGCCTTCAGGCATTTTTTATTTAAAACTAGGCTAAGTACGATTCATCTTCGGACTTTTATTTAATTTTACTGGAAACCAGTTAAAAGCTGTATTAGTTCTCGTATTGAATGAATCTTTTAAAGCTTCGAAGTAAATTAATGTCTCAGTAGTCTTATCGTTTGTGAAGGTGTCTATCTAGTTTCATTGACGAGACGATAGCGTAATACGGTTTTCTAGAAAGATTTTTCTTTTATTTGGCTCTGTTTTGGTCCAATCGCGATTTTTCATTTCTTACTAATATTATAAATGTGAGAGATTGTGTGTTTGGATGGTTGTTATCCAATCACGCAAAAGACGGCCATATTGATTTCGATGAAATTTAGCATACATTTTGTTTATAGACTGGATTAACACATAGAGTATTTTTTAATACGGTAGCTGTTTCTGTTGGATAATTGTCGCCCTATACGCGGGTTGGCAAAAACTGGTATCCAATAAATTCTGACACATATTTATGGATAATGCACATATGTTCAAAGTTTGTTCGTCTTTTATGGGTAAACTAGTGCTAAACACCTGACCCTTCTGAAGAACATCACCAATAAAGGCACTATATGTTGTCCTAGGGTGTCCTCTTCCGGCGTGGCCAGTCACATCTGCCTTGTAGATAACTTTTGTTAGGCGCACTTCATTCTTCCTTTCAACATGATACTCGTACTTAGGCATACATCCATTTTTTATCCAGTACTAGCACCCATTACTTTCTTCCAGCACTGGCTTCCAGTACTAGTTTCCAGTACTATCTTACAGCACTGGCTTCCCGGACTATCTTCCAGCACTGGCTTCCCGGACTATCTTCCAGCACTGGCTTCCCGGACTATCTTCCAGCACTTGCTTCAAGCACTCGTTTCCAGTACTAGCTCCCAATACTAGCTTCCAGCACTCGTTTCCAGTTCTAGCTTCCTGCACTGGCTTCCAGCACTGGCTTCCAGTACTAGCTTCCAGCACTGGCTTCAAGTACTCGTTTCCAGTACTCGTTTCCAGTACTAGCTTCCAGCACTGGCTTCCAGTACTATCTTCCAGCGCTGGCGACCTAAACTGGCTTCCAGCAATCGTTTCCAGTTCTAGCTTCCTGCACTGGCTTCCAGCACTAGCTTCCAGCACTGGCTTCCAGCACTGGCTTCCAGTACTCGTTTCCAGTACTAGCTTCCAGTACTAACTTCCAGCACTGGCTTCCAGCACTCGTTTCCAGCACTGGCTTCCAGCACTCATTTCAAGTACTAGCTTCCAGTACTATCTTCCAGCACTGGCTTCCAGCACTGGCTTCCAGTATTAGCTTCCAGCACTGGCATCCAGTACTAGCTTCCAGCACTAGCTTCCAGCAGTGGCTTCTAGCACCGTTTCCAGTACTAGCTTCCAGCACTGGCTTCCAGTACTAGCTTCCAGCACTAGCCTCCAGCACTGGCTTCCAGTACTCGTTTGCAGTACTCGTTTCCAGTACTAGCTTCCAGCACTCGTTTCCAGTACTAGCTTCTAGCACTCGTTTCCAGTACTAGCTTCCAGCACTGGCTTCCAGTACTAGCTTCCAGCACTAGCCTCCAGCACTGGCTTCCAGTACTCGTTTGCAGTACTCGTTTCCAGTACTAGCTTCCAGTACTAGCTTCCAGTACTAACTTCCAGCACTGGCTTCCAGTACTAGCTTCCAGCACTGGCTTCCAGTATTCGTTTCCGGTACTCGTTTCCAGTACTAGCTTCCAGTACTAACTTCCAGCACTGGCTTCCAGCCCTGGCTTCCAGCACTGGCTTCCAGCCCTGGCTTCCAGCACTGGCTTCCAGCCCTGGCTTCCAGCACTGGCTGCCAGCACTGCCTTCCAGCACTGGCTTCCAGTACTAGCTTCCAGCACTGGCTTCCAGTACTCATTTCCAGCACTGGCTTCCAGTACTAGCTTCCAGCATTGGCTTCCAGTACTAGCTTCCAGCACTGGCTTCCAGTACTCGTTTCCAGTACTCGTTTCCAGTACTCGTTTCCAGTACTAGCTTCTACTAGATGTGAACCTAGATATCAAATGTCAAATGAGAGATGACAGAGAGTTGTATCGAACTTGCACCTATACACACACACGGCACACGGCACACAGCTACAGGTCAAGCTCCAGCCATTCAAGTTATTTCCAGTTTTTTGCTGAGCTCGCCTATACAATAGGCTTTTCGTGCAATAAGATGTCAGCTTCATTTATTTCAGCTCTTTTTTCTGTTTGGGAAATCATCAAATGACTTCTCCCGCTTTGGGCGGAGCGCGAGGGCGTGTCAGACTTTTACTGACTAAAACCCACTGCAGCGTAAATTCGCTGCGGACAAAACTTTTTGGTTTCTAAATCAACCTTTTTTTCAGAAACACTGGCCTTTATATTTTTTTGTTCTATTTCAAATTTCGATCCTGTAAAATCTTACGCCAAAAAATTTTTGCTTGTCAACTGGCAGACTGCAGATGGGAGCTGAGCGTTTCACATCAATATTCTTATTTTCGGAACTCCCAAGTTTAAATTATCAATTTTAGCCCTATAATTTTATTACTAAACCTACGTGTGTCCTATCTGGTGCTACTTTTAAAATTGCTCATATTGATAAAGTTCTGTGTGCAACTCTTCCATTTAACTGACGACGACCATACAAGCCGAATTTCGGCTTTTTCCCCGCGACGGGCTATCAGCCGTCGGATTAAACTGAGGTCAGCGGCGTGTTGCGGACGTTTGCCACCGACGCAGAGCCTGACGCCCTCATAGACGGTTGCTTGCTGCCGTCGATGCACGCAGCACTGACAGTGTCCTTCTGGATAGTTTCGCCCGGCTGGTTATAAGGAACCTTTTAACACTACCTATTTTTTCTATTTTTCTGTAATAGATTATCTAGATAATTTTCTATTTTACGCATCCTGATGTAACGTGTATTTCACGATTCAACTAGGTGTTCGTTATAAAAAAGGAACCTATAAATCGACGTGCATAGGCCTATTTTTTTAATCGATTGCAATCGTATTGGGGATAGGTCGTGCGCGAAGATAATTTCCGTTATATCTGATTAACCACTAAGTTTGATTCGTCCCTCTTTTTAAACAAAAACAAATATTTGATAGCCACATCTGCAGTTAACCATATACTTGTTTTTTATATTTTTTTTATATTACTGCTGTATTTTTATTACTTCTTGTTTTGTCGAGATTATAAAAGTGGTGTGAATATGGTGTTTTTCTTTAACCGTCTCGCTACAAAATGGCGCCCGAACTAAAGGTAAGTTCATTACCCTTTTCCGTCGGGCTCTTGTCACCGCCGGGGTGCCAGCTGTCTTAGAACCCAATGGCTTGGCACGCGACGATGGGAAGAGGCCAGACGGAATGACCATAATGCCTTGGAAGTTGGGTAGGCCTTTGGTGTGGGATGCTACCTGTGTCGACACCCTCGCGCCATCCCATCTTCTAAGCACGGCAGGCTGTGCTGGGGCGGCTGCTGCAGGTGCAGAAAATCTCAAACGGCGCAAATATAACAACCTTATTGGGAGTTATATTTTTGAGCCGTTTGGGGTTGAAACACTAGGGCCGTGGGGTCCGAGTGCTCATCGAGTATTCCGGGACATCGCCAAGCGGTTGGTTGACTCTTCATGTGACCAGAGGGCTGGTCTATTTTTAGGTCAAAGAATCAGCATTGCCATCCAACGTGGCAATGCTGCCAGCCTTCTGGGCACTTTTCCCACCGACAGCGATGCGGACGAATTCTTTGATGCCCAGTGAGCTCCTCCCATTATTATTTTTTTACCTTTATTAATTGTATATACTATATTTATTTTAGTGTTAGTTTGTGGATTATATTTAAGTCAATACAACAATAAAAGAAAAAAAGTTCATTACCAATAATTTAATTTTTTTTGTTATCTCGTGTGTGGTTGCTCCATATGAGCAAATTTTAATTTCATTTGTGAGTTTCAGATTTTAGTATCAGACAGAATCCGGTGTGGAACTAGAAAGGAGTTTGTGTCTCGGATGCTTCGTTGAATATACCTCATACGCGATTGGACTACGGAACTGCTTACTGAAGTTTGTGTTCCTTGTTTTAATGTGATGTTTTTGAATATAATTTCAAAGAATAACTTTGTAACCATACCCAATATCTATCTCTTTTATTTCTCCCCCAATGAAATACATATTCATCCCGTGTTTTATTCTATTCCTGTAGGTAGCTAGTTTCCCGTAGTGTGTGTTTGATGTGTGGATGTTTAGGCGTCGCGATAATAAGGTAAGCTTTTTGAATGTTGGTTTGCTAGTGTCTATTTTCTTTTTTTGATTCTTAGCCCAACTGTTTCCTTTGTCGTTTATCTGTCGTCCTATTTCTCTATCGATCTTACCACTCGGTATCTAACGCATTCCAGCTAGGTTCAGCAGACTTGTCATTTATCCCTGATTTTTCTTTTGAGTTATAAAACATGGCAGAAGAAGCTTCTATTAGTGAGACACCCCTTCGCGAAAGCCCGATTATTTCTAGACCACCACCGATTCCACCTAGGGCAACTCCAGGTTCTAGTCTTCCATCTCCTATGAAATCTGAAGATTGTCCACCTTACGGCCAAAAAAAGTTTCGCTTATTTTGGGAACAAATATATTCTATCTATTGTCGACGTTTTCTCTAAATATGTCTGGCTTATTCCTCTTAAAATGGTTGACGCGAGTTCAGTTATTAAATCCTTGGAATCTGAAATATTTTTTAATTTCGGAGTTCCGCGGTCTATACTCTGTGACAATGCTACAGTTTTTCGTAGTAATCAGTTTATAAATTTTCTTAGGTCATTTCACATTGATTCCCCAACATATACCCCTTTTTATAGTCCGCAAGCCAACACGGTAGAATGTTATAACCAAAGTGTCGTGACGTGTTTGAGCATATTGGTTGGTGAAAACCAAAGAAACTGGGCAAAATTGTTACCCAAAGTCAAACTTTATCTTAATTCCTGTATTAATTTAGCGACAGGTTTTACACCAAACTTCCTCATATTCGGTAGAGAAGTCTGCATGGATTCAGTTCGCGCTGGTAGCCAGACTCTAAGCACTAATTTAGCTGAAAGTCGGGAACAACACGCAAAGAATCTGACTTCTCTGGCTGAGGTTTATGCGAAAGTGGCAGACAACCTTTCTTCTGCTTTCCTTCGAAATTCTCGAATTTATAATACAAACCGGACAGCAATTACACTTAACACTGGCGACATTGTATGGAGGCGTAATTTTTCAAAGTCTTCAGCTAGTGAATATTTTTCAGGAAAGCTTGCTCCTCGCTTTATTAAATGCCAAGTGATCAGGGTCGTCTCTAGGACCACATATGTCCTACAAGACTGTGATTCCTCTCATACCGGCAAATATCATATAAAAGATATTCTTAAATAATTAACTACGTTAATTTAACCTTTCTTATTAGTATTAATTTTCTTTGTCTGACTGAAGTCATTTATTATTTTTTGTTCTTTTATATATTAACCCGGCGTCATTGTGGCTACTAAACAGAACATAGCCGTTGTGGCCGGGTATATTTTACCCATGTACATTATTGTACACTAAATCAAGTTTATGTCTATACCAGTTTTCTAAATTAGATAAATAGGTAATTATACACATTACTTATACAAATTAAACATTTATTTATTATAAAAAAGCATATTATCATCAAACATAAAGAAAAACAAAACTTTTTTATCTTGAGATCAATTTTTAGAACATAACTTAAAACAAATATTCAAATACAAAAAAATAACCATAATAATGTAGAAAACCACAAAATTGTGTTTAACACGTTTACATGAAGTGATGAACTATATAAAACAAAGCTTATGTATTACTTATATACAAAGTTATTAGCTATCGAGATCCACGCTAGTTTGGCATAATGGGATAATGTGTTGCATACAAATAGGCTTAGGTTACATTTATTGCAATTATACCGAGTTTTTTATCTTTAGAAGAAGAACAGTCTTTGCACCTCGTATACATATGTTTTCGAACTTCTATTCGGAGGGTAGGTTGTAGTTTCGCTGCAGTCTTGCTCCGTATCACTGCCTTGACTTCGCTCTGAAACTTGATCGATTTCACCTTCGTCGTCTGAACTGTACTGTTCATTGTCACTAGGGCTAGCTTGTTCAAACAAGGCTAGGAGTCGCCTTTGTGCATTTTCATAAGACATGGTTCGTAAAACTGTGAAAAACGATATGCAATTTATCAATAAACTATAAAAAACAACAAGCACTCTGTATGTATAAATATTACGTGGCCATTGTGGGCGGGTATAACTTACCCGCGCGCTCTTCACAGACGTGTATACTCCGTCGTAGCCACAGCGACACTAAAAAGATTACGTAATACGCACTAAGAGGTCAACATCTTCAGCTACTGTGAGTGGCTAATAACTCGCGCTTTTTGTTTTTAAGATATTACGGTTTTAAAATCCGTCGGGTATTAGATACCCGGCAACAATGACGCCGGGTTAAGGGGATCCCCAGGATTTAATTAGGTCGTTTATTTGTCATTAATTAATTCCTAGATTTCTTGACTTTTGTTATTGTTAGGTTTAGTGGACACATTTGGAGCTCGCACTGATAACGTTTAAGTGACTTTCAATTTTATTCTGTATCAGGTGCACTGCGATGTTGTTGATTAGATTTAATTAGTCTTTAATTCGTTTGCTTAGTCATAACATTTATAGGTTGATTAAGTTAGTTTATTTAGGTTAGCTTATTTAATTTTAGCAGGGTTGTCTTCCTTACTAGGGTTGTCTCCTCCTTATACATTTTACTCTGTTATAGATTTGGCACTCATATGTGGTCACTCACTTAGGGTTGTCATTTCCCTTTAGGGTTGCCACACCTTTTTTTGCTGGAAAAGGGGTGCTGCAGCGTAAATTCGCTGCGGACAAAACTTTTTGGTTTCTAAATCAACCTTTTTTTCAGAAACACTGGCCTTTATATTTTTTTGTTCTATTTCAAATTTCGATCCTGTAAAATCTTACGCCAAAAAATTTTTGCTTGTCAACTGGCAGACTGCAGATGGGAGCTGAGCGTTTCACATCAATATTCTTATTTTCGGAACTCCCAAGTTTAAATTATCAATTTTAGCCCTATAATTTTATTACTAAACCTACGTGTGTCCTATCTGGTGTTACTTTTAAAATTGCTCATATTGATAAAGTTCTGTGTGAAACTCTTCCATTTAACTGACGACGACCATACAAGCCGAATTTCGGCTTTTTCCCCCCGACGGGCTATCAGCCGTCGGATTAAACTGAGGTCAGCGGCGTGTTGCGGACGTTTGCCACCGACGCAGAGCCTGACGCCCTCATAGACGGTTGCTTGCTGCCGTCGATGCACGCAGCACTGACAGTGTCCTTCTGGATAGTTTCGCCCGGCTGGTTATAAGGAACCTTTTAACACTACCTATTTTTTCTATTTTTCTGTAATAGATTATCTAGATAATTTTCTATTTTACGCATCCTGATGTAACGTGTATTTCACGATTCAACTAGGTGTTCGTTATAAAAAAGGAACCTATAAATCGACGTGCATAGGCCTATTTTTTTAATCGATTGCAATCGTATTGGGGATAGGTCGTGCGCGAAGATAATTTCCGTTATATCTGATTAACCACTAAGTTTGATTCGTCCCTCTTTTTAAACAAAAACAAATATTTGATAGCCACATCTGCAGTTAACCATATACTTGTTTTTTATATTTTTTTTATATTACTGCTGTATTTTTATTACTTCTTGTTTTGTCGAGATTATAAAAGTGGTGTGAATATGGTGTTTTTCTTTAACCGTCTCGCTACACCACCCGTGTTCCATCAGTTGCCCATGTTCTAGGGTCACGGTATCTCGTTTGAACAGACCCCGGCAGGCATCGGTCCTAGCAGACCCCTTCAGCGCTGCTGACATCTCTTTGAGGCGCGCGTGGAACACTACGCGCCGTCGACCCAAGCTTGGTCCTTACCGGGTGGCGAGCTACCCATTGCTCGCCGCCCGAAAACTCGCGCCTACGGGCCCGGGAGTCCGCAATCGACTCACGACGCCCGGGGCGTCTCCTCCTGCGGCGGCTAGGGACGTGAGGGCGCAGTGACTGCCACTCCCTCACGCGCCCCACCTCCTCCTTCGCGAGCATTACTGCTTCGCAGAAGGAGGTGACGGCTTCCCATGCCCTCTCGCTCCGTACTATGGCTCGCACCAGGGCCAGACGCGAGAGGTCGCTGCCGCCAATCGCCTCTACGAGGACACGGCGATGCTCCGCCCAGGATTTATTTCAGCTTGACCTGTAGCCGTGCGTACTATAAAAACTTTTAATTTCTAAATATCGAGGCCAAAAATTGAGTTAATAACTATCCTATATTTAAAGTTAGACTTAATTACAAATAATTAAGAAGTTAGGTAACAATTTTTTAAGTAGTTTCGGAGTTTATCCGTAACAAACATGGTGGCTCGAGATTTTATATAATACTAGCTTTTGCGCGCGGCTTCGCCCGCGTGGATGTCGGAAATTAACGCAGGTATTTTCCTAAAATAAAATATTTTTTCTAAAATAAAAGTAGCCTAAGTTAATAATAATAATAATAATAGCCTTTTATTCAGATCCATATTACAATTATGTGATAAAAATACATAGAAAACTTAAATTAAAAGTACCGAATCTAGTCTCATTGAATTTTACTTATTTTCTGTAGATCTGTTTGCCAGTCGACAAAGGCCTCCTCCAACCTTCTCCACTCATGTCTTTCTTGAGCCACTCTGTTCCATGTGACGCCTGCCACTTGTCTTATGTCATCATCCCATCTTTTTTGCGGTCTGCCTCTTTTCCTTTTACCTTCTCTAGGGTACCATCGTGTCACAATTTTGCTCCATTTGTCTTTTCTCTTACCATATGCCCTGCCCATCGCCATTTAAGCCTTCTAATTTTGCACGTTATGTCTATAACCTTTGTTTTGCTTCTCATTACGCGGTTTCTCAGTCGGTTTGACTTTTTCACATTCATCATGCTCCTTTCCATTGCGTATTGACATGATGCAAGTTTGCTAGTCGTGTTTTGTGATAAGTCCCATGTTTGGCTGCCGTACATGAGAACTGGTAGTATGCAAGTATTAAATAGTTTGCTTTTGATATTCATATGAAGATTTTTATCTTTCATGATTTCTTTCAGACCCCAGTATCTTCTCCAGCCGTTAGTTATTCGTCTTTCAACTTCTTTGCGCATCGGATTATCATCTGTTATTAGTTGTCCCAGGTAAATTTATTCATCTGCATAATCAATTTGGTTGTTTCCTAAGTTTATAGTAATTCTCTCTCCGTTTGTCATTACTCTTGTTTTTTCCGGGTTTAGTTTTAACCCTACCTTCTCACTTTCCATTGCCAGTTCGTTTATCATTTTTGTTAAGTCTTCCGGGTAGCCTAGCCTAAGTTACTCCTTATTAAATCAGCTACCTGCCAATAAAAGTTCCGTCAAAATCGGTCCAGCCATTTCAGAGATTAGCCGAAACAAACAGACAGGCAGACAGACAGTAGGCAGACAGACAGACAGACAAAAATTGTAAAAAATGTTGTTTTCGTATGCCGTGTATACAACCATATACACATAATAAAAAGCGGTTATTTTAATATTAAAAACCGACTCTCCAATTTTATTTATTTGTATAGAGTATAGATATACCGTTAGGTACGGGGTTGAGAAACAAACATCCAATCATACAAATGTTCAAATTTATAATAATTAGGACTACCTATGTACGTTTATAATTCATATTACTTCTTAAGTACTACTTCATACTACTTCTCTATTCTTTATCAGAGAATCATGTGTGTTTGATGTACTTAATAAAACTAATAGTATTCAAAGTAAGAAGACTGCGACATAGAGCTGGATTGAATTAAATATAAGTCTTCCTAGTTTTTCTTAACGCTCCTATTCTACCTACACAGACAATTATTTACCAGACACCAAATCGAACATACTTATAGGAATGGTACTTTGGTCTTCACCCGTAAAGCTGTCGGAAAATATCACCCAGGAACCTACTACCGGGATAAAGTATCCTATATGATAAGTATCCGGGATAACCAAAAAACCAAATCCATCCAAAAATCTAAACATCTAAACCTTATTTCGCGCACAATCCTACTAATCCTGCACTAACCTACCGCTACTAACCGGGACGGACGGACGGCCCGCTAGCCGCTCTGCGTCTATTTTATTGACATGAAATGTACAACGTATCTTATGTATTTAATTGGATAAAGAACGATACGGTATTGTTTAAAATAGTTTGGTTAATGACCCAGATTTTTTTTTGTAATATATAACAGATAAAAGTGGTTTTCTAGGGTATCCTTAGGAAATAAATATAGACTATCATGAATTTTTTCATCGATATTTTTAAAATATATAATTCCGTGGTACTTTAATTTGATCTATCTCGTAAGGTTAAGCCAGCGTTTGCGATTTAAGCGCACAAAAAATATTTTTGTTACGACATCACATTAGAAATGTTTGAATTTCTCAGCTTTTCTCTACTATAATATGTATGTAAACTACTTTTAAAATTTCCTCTAAATCACTCTGTCTATTGATGAAAAACGCATTAAAATCCGTTGCGCAGTTTAAAAGATCTAATTCTAAGCGTACAGACGCAGCAAGCGACTTTAACCTCAAGTCCCTGAGATATCACATTTGGTATAGACATAATGGTTTTTAATTGTGTCTGTAATTACGGCATTCAACGGGTTAATATTATGCAAAGGATATCTAGAAAAAAAAAAAAAAACGCCATCCAGTGGATGTCTACGCAACTTTGGTGTCAAACGATACGATGAATTAAATTACACCGCCACCTATTAGAGATTCTTGGAATTAACCAATGAATACGCACATACTACACACGGCTATAGCCAACCCAGCCAGCCTTGACCAGTTTTGATTATTACCTTGATTATTTCCAGTTTTAGCTGACCTCACATTGTATAGGCTTTTCGTACAATCAGATGTCAGTTTATAATGGAAATGTATAGCTTGACCTGTAGCCGTGCGTACTATATAAAAAAAACAAATATTGAGATCAATAATTGAGATAAAAACTATCCTATCTTTTAAGTTGGACCAAATTACAAATAATTAAGAACTTTGATAACAATCTGTTATGTAGTTTTGGAGTTTATTGGCAACATACATCGTGACACAAGATTTTTATATATATAATACTAGCTTTTGCCCGCGACTTCGTCCGCGTCAAATTTTCGCTCTCCTTCCCGTCGCAACGAATCGCCTGCCAGTTTTAGTCCATTTTTCGTTTGCTGCTCCGTTTCATTTGAACCGTAGCGTGATGTTATATAGCCTTCCTCGAACACAAAAATATTTTTTCAATTCGGACCATTAGTTCCTGAGATTAGCGCTTCGATAAACTCTTCAGCTTTATTATATTAAGTATAGATGTGCCTATGTAACGGAAACTTTGAACATGATTTTGTCTCCCTTTCGATTATGATGGGACTCCCTTTTACGCACTTAGACCCTCATTCGGGTGGGTCCCCGAATGAGGGTCTTTTTTATATTTACTTTATTCTGACTAACAAAGCCAGTCTAGCTTCGCCTAAAAGCGCAGAAGCTTCCTGGGAGCATCAGAGGCTTTCCGAAGCGATCTCATTGTTCCGTAGATTGGACTGCAGATTGGAGTCAGCACTTTTCGAATGACAAAATTACATAAGACAGTTCCCAAAATGCCCGCCCTTCACCACTTCCTAGTGCTTTAGTTGGGAAGAAGACAGTCCCCCGGCAAGTTGGGAAGAAAAACTGACGCAACAAACTCTTCAGCAGCTCAACTGTCTCTTCACTTAGAAGAGCTTGATCATCATAATCAGCCTATATTGTTCCCACTGCTGGGACACAGGCCTCCTCCTGGTGACAGGGAGTGGGCCGTAATATACCACACAGGCCCAGTGCGGGTTCGTAGATGTCACATGTCTTCAAATTTTTGGTTCTGGGACATGCCGGTTTCCTTACGATGTTTCAAGAACTTGATAAAATATAATACTAATAGCTGACCCGGCAAACTTCGTACCGCCATATTTTATTTCTCTAATCGCAACTGAGGAAATAAAATCCTTCCGGTAAAATAGAATTAGCTAAATTGAAAATAAAACTGGAGTACTCAATTGAAAAATTCATATTGTCGTACAAAATGCGTAGGGTGCTTATTATAATTACTACAGGTATACTAAACTATCGTTAAAATATTTAAAGCAATGCAAATCAAACCCCCCACGCTTTTTGTACAACAATATGAATTTTTAAATTGAGTACTCCAGTTTTATTTTTAAATTTTTAGTTCAGTTAGTTTCAAAAGCGTGTTTTTTAGATTTTTCAAACTGTAATTTATCAAATGAAGATTTTATTTTTCTTATCTTTAACTATTCTTTATAAACAATGACTTATTTACAAAATACATGAAGAAAATAAAATAAAATGCAAGTAAAAATACTTACATGTGTATAAAGTTATGATTTTGCACTGATTAATACTTGCAGAGGTTATATACTTGGTAAATGCACAGGTATATTTACGTAGAGACTGACGCAGAGAGTTTTTTTTTTTTTTTTTTTTTTTGTTATATGATGTATCCCAATAAGGTAACAACATAAAAAAATACAATCTAGCTTAATACTAAAGCTAATGAGTAATTTAATTCTAACTTAATTTGCTAGGAAGAGTGAACCTAAGAATGTGTCCATTAACACTTTTCTTATTGTCTCTATTAAGGGGAAGACACTTTGTTCTTGTGTACTTTATGGGTAGCACTCACTTCACTACATTAAACTAACACTTCACTAAACTAACTCGAAAGGTTTTGTCCTTTTTAGTCTTCTCACTATGTCCGTGTTGTCGAGGAGCTGGATAGCCTCGACGTTCACATGATGATGAAGCCTTCGTTCATGAGCTTCGGCGTTCGTTTTAATTATGTTTGTGACGAGGTCTACCTTGAGGTCCCGATGAAGGTCGTCATTTCTAATGTACCAGGGCGCATTGACGATTCCTCTGAGTACTTTGTTTTGGAATCGTTGAATAATTTTGATATTACTTTGTTTGGTACAGCCCCAAAGCTGAATACCATAAGTCCATACAGGCATGAGGACTTGTTTGTACAAAAGTATTTTGTTTTGTACTGACAACGAGGAATGTTTTCCAATCAGCCAGTACATTGACTTGTAGCGAAGCTCTAGCTCGTCGCGTTTCTTTTTAACATGAGCTTTCCAGCGAAGCTTTGTGTCTAGTGTCATGCCTAGGTACTTGGCTGTGTTTTCGTGCGGTATGACATGGTTGTTTATGTATACCGCATGATAATTTGGCTTTTTATTTGTGAAGTCTATGTGAATGGATTTCGTTTCATTGAGTTTCACTCGCCATTTTTTTGTCCAGTCAAAGATGGTATTGACGGCTGTGTGAACTTTTTCCACTGCTTCTTCTTGAGTGACACCTGTGGCCATTATAGCTGTGTCATCCGCAAATGTTGCAATGGTGTTGTTTTCTAACTCAGGAATATCGCAAGTGTACAATAAGTACAAGACGGGACCTAGGACACTTCCTTGCGGTACTCCAGCTGTTATCGACTTAAGTTCTGAATATGCATCATCTTGTCTTACTCTAAACTTACGCTGTGATAGGTAAGACTCTAAGATATCAGCAAACTCTTTTGGGAGCATGTTTCTTAGTTTTCTAATAAGCCCTTTGTGCCAAACTTTATCGAATGCTTGCGCTACGTCCAGGAAGACCGTTGAGCAAACTTTGTTTTCTTCTAAGGCCTTTTCTATAATGTTGGTAATCCTGTGTACTTGGTCTATTGTCGAATGTTTTTCCCTAAATCCAAATTGGTAGTCAGGGATTAAATTTCTTTCTTCGATGATGGGTTTTAGCCGTTTCAAGAGAAGCTTTTCGAATAATTTTGACATGATCGGCAGCAGAGAGATCGGTCTATATGATGTGGTTTCGTGAGGTGGTTTACCAGGCTTTGGTATCATTATAACTTCGGCAACTTTCCACAGATCAGGCACAGACTTAAGCCTGAACGTAGCATTGATAAGAGTTGTAAGTTTTACGATGGCTTTACGTGGGAGGTTTTTAAGAACTTCTCCAGTAATAAGATCGTAGCCAGGTGCTTTCTTTAGTCTAAGGCGCTTGATTTCGTTGAAAACTTCTCTTGGTGTTACGAATTTTATTTCTTGTTCATCATCATTTGGTGTTTCATCTAACAAAGCGCAGTCTTCATTTTCTTCATTCGGCTTAAAAATGAGTTCCAAGTGTTGTGCAAACCTTATAGCTTTTTGCTCGTTGCTTATTGCCCACCGCCCGTTAATATCTTTGATAGGTGGGATATGCATAATTGGCTTCTTAAAACTTTTTGTAGATTTCCATAGGGAGTAATCTGTCGTGCGATCGCTGGTTAATTGATTAAGATAACTGCTCATTGATTCATCTTTGAACTTCTGAATTGCATTCCTTAGTTGTTTTGTAAGGTTGTTCAGAAGCCTTTTATCTTGTGGAAATCTTGTTTGTTGCCATATTCGTCTCTGTCGCCTCTTTTCGGCTATGAGTTTTGTAATTTCTGCTGGGTAGTAGGTTAATCTATTTTTTTAACTTGAATGTAGGTGTGTTTTTCCAGGCGCATTGTTGTATTTGAGTAATGAATTGACGGATATCCCGATCCAGGTCTTCTGGCTTCTTTAGTGGAACTTTTAAATCTATTATAGAGTCCAAGTCTATTTTAAAGCTTGCCCAATCAGTGTTCTTATTTACTAATGTGGGGTAGTTTTCTTTCAACATTAAAGACTCACTTACAGTAAGTATTATAGGTGAGTGATCTGAGCTCATATCATAACCTTCTTCAATGCGGAGAAGATTTGGTGATAGATTTTTATATATAAAAAAGTCAATGAGATCTGGAATCTTGTTTGGGTCAGTAGGCCAATAAGTAGGCTTACCTGTTGATAAAGCTTTGCATTGTGCTCCTTCAATTGCGCACAGTAGCTCTCTTCCTTTGGTTGTGGTCAGTCTAGATCCCCAAAATGTATTTTTAGCATTAAAATCGCCTCCCAATATAAATCTATTTCCAAGACCGTTTAGAAAGGTCATGTATTGATCTGTTTTTACCGAATACCTAGGTGGACAGTATATGGCTGATATGGAAACAGGGCAATATTTCGTTTTGACACAGACAGCCACTGCTTGGATTTCTTCTTTTTCATATTTGAGTTGTTCATAATGAAATATATTCTCCTTTATAATAACTGCACTACCACCTCTTGATGTGTTATTGGGATGCAATGCATGGTATACTTTATAACCTTTAATTTGAATATGAGATTCTTTAGTGAAATGTGACTCTGATATAAGGCACACATCAATACTTTCCATATTTAGGACAGCCGTAAGTTCATTCTGATGTTTGAGCAGTCCATTCGCATTCCAAGCCATAATTCTTAGTATGTTAGCCATTTATGATGTTTTTTTGTTGTTTGGTAGCTACTTTAGTGCCACCTTCAAGCTTCTTCAGCCTTTCATCAAAATTAGTTAAAAGATTTATGATTTTATTAATCTTTTCATCCATGTTAGGGCTCACTGGTTTCATATGTGATTGTGGCGGTGGTTGGGCTCCTTTCGCCATTTGTGCATACGATACACTTTTAGTAGCTGGCTTGATGACACTAGGTCTTTTGTCTCCGTTTGCACTTGGACGCTGAGAGTTTGTTGGTACCACTACATTCTTTCTAGTATTTTTATCTTTAATATTTTGAAGCTCTTTAGCTACTATGCATCCTCTATAGTTAGCAGGGTGAGGCTCACCACAGTGAACACATTTTGGCTTTGCTTCTGCTGGTTTATTGCAGTCTCTGGTTAGGTGCTTGCCTGTACACTTCACACACCGGGGTTCTTTAGAACAGTATTTCTGTGTGTGGCCATATGCTTGACACCTTTTGCATTGAGGGATTAGCTTTGATGTTTTTAACGGCTGTATATCTACTTTGCAGCCTAGTATGGATTTAATTCCGTAAATTTTCTTTATGTCTTCATCTTTTTGAAATGAGAGCATAAACATACTGAGGGGCTCTTTGCTCTTCCAGCTCAGTTTGTTGACCGCATCCTCTATTTTGTATCCTTGAGATGTTAGGTCCTCAACTATTCTATTTGGCAGGCAGGAAGAATGAAGGTTTTTTGCCATCACCCTTATCGGCCTGTCTTGTTTATTCTCATACGAGTACCAAAGGCAGTTATTTTGCAACAATAGCTTAGTAATGCATCTGTATGAGTCATCATTATGGGAGTTAATTTTAACTTTTTCTCCATTCATCATTTTTGTAATAAATGAGTCTTTCGTGAGGTTAGTCGAAAGAAGATCGTAGAACTGTTGGTAGTTCTTAACATTTTCCACTACTATAGGTGGCGGTGTAGGCTGTTTCCTTGTCTTAACATTTTCCTTAGGTTTTTCGCTGGATTCGGGTCCTTGTTGAGGTGGTGGGGACAGTGATGTGTTCAATTTCCTTTTTTTTCTGCTCTTCTGTCGTACCCACTCCGTTTCCTTTGCTAGTTCCTCTTCGTCTGTCTCATACTCGATTGGTATTGGCTTCTCGGTAGTGACATTTTTATTTCCTAGGTCAGCAGTTTTTTGCTCCTGGACTTTTTTCAGCTGTTGCTGAAGTTCTTCTAATTGACTTTTAAGGTCATTTACCAAACGTTGCAGTTTTTCTCTTTCTAACTTTTCTTCTGTATAATGTTTATACAAAAGATGTTCCGTTTCGGTTTTTATTTTAATTGATGGTGAGCAAGCCATAATTATTATGAGAAAATTACAACTTCACCTTAACACTTTGTTTACACAAATAGTTGCGAAATTCATTCGGTAACTGGGTCATCGCGGCGACCGCGCACGGCTAGAGGTAACGACCGGTATGCTGCTGCGTCAGCGCTATACCCGAACACTAACTAGCGCAAGAGCGTGTGCGACGCGACTGTTCTTAGCGGAAGTCGAACGACGAACGCAGAGAGTAATACTAAGACTTGCATTGAGATTTTACTGAGACGATCACTTTCCGGGAGATAGTATTAATTCACTCGTTTAAAAAGGAACTGAACTGCGGTGGCACTCGGCGGCAGTATTTATACCTGAACATTGAATTTCCTGAACGTTCTAGTTCGCATTTGAAACTTTGATTAAAATTTGGCGCCAAGACTTTAATAATTCTCTAACAAAAATAGTACATTTTTTTTTGTTATTAATGGTAATAATATTGTAACATAATACGCAGTATAATTATAAAAATATCAGTCACAAACCATTAAAATAATACGGTTATATCGTGAACATAAATAAATATTACGTGAAATAAAGTAATAGAATTTATATTCTAAGAAACAGAACACAGCACCATCTATTGGGTGTATTTGTAACCTAGATGTCAAACAATATTGAAGAATTTTATTGATGAATCAACGTACACCACCATCTTTTAGTTTTGTGAAGTTCTCATAGATGGCGGTACATAAACACTTGCTTAAGAAACAATTAATTGATATATTTTATTCGTTTACATTCACGACATAAGCGAATAATGGAGATGATAACTATCCTATCCAGTAAGTTAGACCAAAATACGGGTACATGTGAAATTTGATTGAAATCGGTTCAGTAGTTTTGGAGTTTATTGGCAACATACATCGTGACACAAGATTTTTATATATATATAAGATATAAGGTAAGATATATAAGATAAGATAGTAGCAAAAATCAAATCCATAGTACCAGGGATGATACCAGCATTTACAAACGCAAAGTTATTAATTATGTCAGTTTTACAATTCAGGATCGTTGTGAGAATGTGAATTTTGGTAACTACATTATGAAACAATGGATTAGAAATTACCTTACAAATTCTTTGTGTTGTGATGGCTTTGAGATCATAGAATGCTATTATCGGATTCCAGTTTGACTTATGCCCATTCAGGGACACAGGCACTTCGTTTTCTCTAGATGAAGAGTGCAATGAATGGCGTAGTTGGAATCCACAGGTGGATAGGACCTACGGAATGTAGTAGTTTCGACAGAGCAAAGCTCAACTTTAGTAGGGCTTACACAAATGACGTAGACTAAAACGATAAACTATATTATTATAATATTCAGTAGTAGTCGTTTTTCTTGCTACAGTTATGCATGATTTTCTTTGTTTCCGTATTGAACGAGTAAAATATCTGAAGAAAATTAAGATCAATTTTAGAAAATGGCTTTAACCTTTCTTTTGTAGGATTCGATCTCTAAACTGTTGACTATTGATGAAATCGTTTTAGTTTCGCCAAGCTAATGTCATGTTTGAAGCGCTGATACCGACCAATAAAACTGAAACTACTCGGCGGCAAGCGACGACTTGTACTTGCATTTTTTTCGGCCATTTTTGGATGGGCTTACTTTTGTAGACTGCTACAAATGCTTACTTTTGTGACTTCTGACACCTGGCTATGATGCGTAAACAGGTTTTAATTATGCAATAATAAAAAAAGAGGATTAGACTGTTTTTAGATTCGTATATTTCGGCAAGACGGTTTGTAATGTAATTATGATAGGGCGGGAAGGCCCGTAAAGAATATAGTTAAGTGTTTTTATAAATTAGGATAAATTAATTACGTAACACTTTGAAAAACTAGCTTTTTTCCTTTTTGAACACTTTCTATAGTAAAATAGCCATTTTGTTGAACCCATGAAACGTTTTATAATTTTATTTTGTCTTTTCATGAAAAAAAAAGTGAAGTAAACGAACATAGTATGTTATTTTCTGACATATACATCAAAACATCCGCGGTCTTCATACAATTTATTGAAATAACTTTCTTTTTACAATATGGCGGGGTCGTAAGACTTGTGACGGCTTGACGACCCGCGAAAAAAAAATAAACACAGCGGTATTTTAACTAGAAGAATTTTGGGTTAGATGCCTTGTTTTGTTATAAGCAATGTTTTTGAAAATGTTGCGTTTCATTCTTTGTGACGTGGCGGTAATTTATGTTTTGCAGGCTTGTAAATTGTTTTCCACTTTTTTCGTTATGTCGTGCAACTTTAAATTTAAGCTAGTAATATAAATAAGAATAAATAGGTTTTTATTTACCTAAAAAACAGGTTACAGAAAATGTGGGACTCTCGCTTCAGAGCTAGGTGGGAGCCAATGTGATGCCCAGTCACGGCCATAAATATCTCACACGCATAAAATTGAAAAGCAATTTTCTCTTGAAACTCGTTGATGACAACTTTTAGAAAAACCTTACTCCGTAATTACATGGTTTTGAAATTACTCGATAAATTCTTTTTATTGTTGTTTTTTCATGATACCATAAATACTACTAGGTATTAAATACTACTATTTAATAGTAGTATTTAGTATCTCAAAAAGTTATTCACAGTTATTGTTCCCCAGACCCCACACTTAGATTCTCTGTGTAGTGGGATCTAGTTACTTCGTTCCATTACAAAAGAAGAAAAAAAAATAAGTTAATGTTTTGAAGGCTGGTAGGTTAGTTACAAAGTTTTAAAATAATTGAGAGAAATAAACGAAAAATAACAATAACAAAAATACTAAGTGAGTATAACTGTGGAAAACAAGCAATGTATCATATCGATATGTTTGCTCTTTCTGCTAGTAAGTACATTGAATAATATTGTAGATACTTCAAGTAAGTAAGTAAGTAAGTAATTAAGTAAATATTAGAAGTATTAATTCAGATTTGCATGCCTTGATAAGCTTTTTTTGTTTGAGTATTTAACACAAAAATTGCTTAAAATTTTATTTGATATCTTAAATTATCATAATTTTTAGGTGTTCGTTGAAGAGCATAGTTTGTTATAATATTTTTTATTTTTTGTGTTAATCGTAGAAAATATTGATGGTTTCGTATCTTTTTTGTATGTTTTCCCTAATAAATGAAAAAAATAAACCACAGTAACCGAAAAGAATACACAAACTCTGTGATACACATACCTCTACATAAGTAGTAATTAAATCTAAGTAATTATCTCACATGAAAGACACCACAATATTTGCGAAACACAATACGACCCTATATGTCCCAAACCACTGTCTTGACGTCCCTATTCTGCTTTGTAATTACGTAATTTGTTGTACAAAAGGTAATTAAAGTTGCTATGATAAAGTAAATTTAAATTTTGGGTGTCGCAAAATTTCATTGTGGAAGTGATGTAATCTCACACAATTTATAGGTAATTATGGTAAAAATAATTTTCATTGATTTTTTTGGGTTACATAAAAGGTTAATATTATGGCTATAATATTGGAAGGGTTAGAGAAAGGTGTACCTATAGTTGCCTAGTTCCCTATTACATGGTACTTCAACATAACTGACGAAATGTGGTTGGTACATTCTGCCCAACCCTTCGGAGAAACAACACGTGATATGAAGTTTTTTTTTTACAGAGTTATTCGTGTTACTAAAGTTTGAACGGAATTGGAAAACAAAAATCCTCTTTCGAAAAAACAAACCAAAAAAACACAAAAAACTTTTATGAACACTTCGTGGCTACGTAATAACAGCCGTACGGGTTAATCAATCAATTCACTGCCCAACCGTGGCAAGCCTAGTTAAGCTAGGCTTGCCACGGTTGGGCAGTGAGTGGGGGGATGGGAAAGCTCGTTAAGCTGCTGGTCTCAACTGCCATTCATGGATCTTCGACAGACGTGACGGGCCGTCAGATGCTCGAAAGTCTGAATACAGTCTTACCAAAGGATATCGTATTATCCAGAAACTAGGATTTGGAGGTCAGATAGGTAGTAACCCCATGTAATATACTAGTATTCAGTTGCGTCCTGTTAGCCTGGTAGCCGACACTTTTTTTTCTGGGTGAAAAATCGTCAAATGACGTCTCCCGCTCTGGGTGGAGCGGGAGAGTGTGCCAGACTTTTACTGACTAAAACCCACCCGTGTTCTTTCAGTTACCTGTGCCAGGACCACGGTAACTCTTTCGAATAAATCCGCGATCCTGGCGGACCCCTTCAGTACGTGCTGACATCTCTTTGAAAGGCGCGTGGAACACAACGCGCCGTCGACCCGGGCTTGGTCCTTACCGGGCGGCGACGTACCCATTTCTTGCCGCCTGCAAGCCCGCGCCTACGGTGGCCGGGGGTCCACTATGGGCTCCTAGCACTCGGGGCGTCTCCTGTGGTGGCTAGGTGCGTGAGGGCGCAGAGGCGTCCTCTCCCTCGCGCGTTCCGCCTTCTCCTTCGCGAGTATTACTGCTTCGCTGAAGGAGGTGACGGCTTCCCATACCCTCTTGCTCCTTACCATGGCCTGGACCAGGACCGGTTGCGAGAGATTGCGGCCGCCGATCGTCTCCATGACACACCAGTGCTCCACCCAGGCAGGACAGACATCCACCGTCTACTCTACCGTGTTCTTCAGGTGATTCACATAGTGTTAACACCCGGGCGTTTCCTCCCGCTTAATTCAGAACAGGAACCTCCCGAAGTAGCCATGTCTGGTGAGGACCTGCATAAGGTGGAAGGTGAGGACGCCGTGGCACCTCTCCAGCAAAAAATAGGAAAGACAAAGAGTGACTTACCGCCGCAATAGTGGCGTGCCCAGCACTGGGTTTCGACAATCGCACTCGCCATGTCATCCCGCCGGAGCTCTGAAAGCCGACCCTAACATAGTTTTGAAAAGGCTAGGCAGGATCTTCATTATCTACTAAACCCACGTAAACCTAATACTCTGCTTGATTTAACTTAGTTAAGATGTTTGTTCCATGCTTATATACAACTTTAAACTACATTGAAATTACGCATGTTAAGCTACACTTAACAGAATTAGAAGTTACGTGTGTATCTACATGTCACAACATTCTGGCAAAGTGGCGCCTACTACAAGGGAAAAGCGCTGATAACTGAAATACAGATATTTTATATATTTTTCATCATCATAATTTCAGCCAAAAGACGTCCACTGCTGGACATAGGCCTTGGCAGAGGCTCCTTATTATATTTTTAAAATACATTGATGAGAATTATTTTCTGTTCAAGATACCGAACAGTCACTGAAATATATGACGCTTAAATGCAGTTTGGTCAAGTGCCGTTGAAATTGGTGCTCTGCATGAAATAAGTACAATTGTGTATTGTGTTTATAAAATGTATAGAATTTCATTTTACTTTTATACTTACTTTTATTTCATCTATGCGTTAGACTTGGCTTGATGAATGCACAATCGGTAACAATTCGTATGGTTTGCAAATTTTGCTACGCGCTACGAAGCTACGACGTAGCTCATGCGTAGCACCCAGTGTGCGTATAAAGAGAATGTGTGTGGTTGTACTCACCAAAAACTGAAAGCATTCAAATTGTTTTCAGTTTAAAATATTTTTAGTTTGTCTGTTGCTTCATGAGCATACTATATTTAAGCGTTCGAAGAAACTAAATCGATCTCTGACCTAATAAAAGATGCAAAAGGAAGCTGGAACACAACTCAATATTAAATCCTACTGAGTTTATAAGTGAGCATTTTGTAAGTCGGCACAATATGTGGGAAACAAACTGCGGTAAACTGTTACATTCAATTTATTCTAGTGGGTCACTGGGTAAGTAAGATTTATATTATACCGAAACCTTTTCAAACAATAAGGCTGTCAACTACGTAGTGGTTTTAACACTTTTTTATCCGTTTTTTTTTTTCATTTTTAGCTAACAGGGTTGAATTAAAGCTGGTTTTAATATCGAAAACGGAAAAAAACGATCAGCTCTCTTTTGTAATTTTTCTTGCAACATTAATATTTTTACGAATTTCCAAAAACCTACATAACAGTCGTTTGGTTTCTTTCATGTACACGTTAGTGTCGTTTACCATTTTGAGCAAGGTTGGTATAATGATTTTTTTTGCATTACTTTTAGATATGTTTCTACCACGTAGGTATTACCAGTTATTTAACCATGTTTGGATCATGTAGTATCGTTAAAATGATTTAATTTAAGTAGGCAAACACACCTCAAGTTTCAGTATAAAACTAATTTACATCCGCAGTTATACACACATAACACTTTGCGCTTCAGGGCTTTTTGAAAACCAGCGTCAGGCACTACTTGTCTGGCTTTTTTGCTGAACGGGGCCTTTTTGGCGCAGCCCGTTCATTGCACTTTACACTTTTTATTTGATTTTTAGTTTTTGTTTGCTGTATATTGTGTGCTAAATAAATATATTTTCACGCCTTTTTCCCATTGGGGTAGGCAGAAATTACGGAACGCCACCTGTTATGAACCTTACTCACTCCTTTAGCTTCGTTTAGGTTCATACAACTGGTTATACACACACGCCGGTTGCGAGTACTATGCACTTGAACTTTCTGAAGAACTACCAATAAGGTTTTCTCACCACTTTCTTTCTTTCGTATAAATTGAATAATAAGTCCTTGTCGTGTTCTCTAAAGGGCCTTAACTTTCTGAGATAAGTTATATTCTACCCAAAGTACGTATCAGGTAAGATCTTTGTCAAAGTTCAACAAAATTGGGCTGATGGTTTAGTCACGATTAGCAGTCAAACCGAAATAAGTTTTGACTCTCTTAGTATGAATTAATTTTGGCTTCTCCATTTACAAAATACTAGTGATCGCCCATTGGTCGAAATTCGACCGTACTTCATTTGAATAGAAATACATTATTAAATGAAAAAATATAGATAATAAAAAATAAAAAAAATTATATGGTTATATTTGACATTCAGTAACACTAGACAAATTGTTGACGCTGTACTACTGCGGAGAGGGTTCGCTGGCGGGATGGTGATGGCCAGGACCAGGACGTAGGTGTAATGAGTAAAGAATAATTCTTCAGGACTCTCTTTTTTATTTTCTTAATACTTCTTAACTGCTGGATATGGAACAATACGGAATGAATTATCACAGAAAGCTCTGTTTTTATAGAATTTTCCCTATTATTTTGAATAGCTTCTGCCCGCGACTTTGTCCGCGTCAAATTTTCGCTCCCCTTCCCGTCGCGTCGAATTGCCTGCCAGTTTTCGTCCATTTTTCGTTTGCTGCTCAACTTTTTTTGACCGTAGCGTGATGTTATATAGCCTATAGCCTTCCTCAATAAATGGGCTACCCAACACAATAAGAATTTTTCAATTCTAATCAGCAGTTCCTGAGATTAGCGCGTTCAATCAAACAAACATACAAACAAACAAACTCTTCAGCTTTCCAAATGTCATAATTATAACCAGCCTGTACAATCTCTGACCAGCCTGTACAATCGTGAGGCATACAACCTCTACAGTTTGCACACGACACTAAGTTTTGTATGGGAAACTTACTAATGCCATACCTGACACTCTCCATAAAACCACAAAAAATATTTCTTATAAATCTAAACTAAATTCCTATCGTCGCTAATACAAATAAATAATATTAAAGACAAATATTCTCGATATGATCATAGTTTTAAAAATGAAATAGGTTATTTAGCCATAAAATTAATTTATTACCTATGGTTATACTTGACATTAAGTAAGACACAAAATCAGGCTTACCAACTTAGGGTTTTTCCAAATTTAGGGGGTAAATAAGAGGATTGAGATTTTTAGGGGCGTTCCATTTTTAGGGGTATTCTTAGGGATTTTTTGCCATCTTACATTTCTCATTGTGTTTTTAATTACAATAAAAGTATTAGCGACTTCTAGTACGGTTCCTCGACACTAAGAATGCAGAGTGAATGATTAACAAATGTCGCGTAATAAATATAGACAAATATCACTACTGTGTGCCGGTCTATGATTACTGAACATTCGTTGGTTATTTTCGTTATAATTTTTTAGCGTATTTTTTTAGTAATTGTGGCAATTTTAGGGGTTTTTAACTTAAGGTTTAGGGGTAAATATTTCTGGGTGTTGGTAACACTGCACAAAATAATAAAGACAGATTTGGACCTTAAGCAAAAGAATATCTATGCATGTGTGTATTAGATACACGGTAATGAACAGTAGTGTGTGTAACGTGTTATTTATTGAAAATAATGTATTTTAACGCATAATTAAAAAAAAATATTAGCATTCGTCACTTCTTCTCTGTATAAACTATAAGTGTGCGAAATTTCATACTCCTCCGTCCGCCCAATTTTCGTAAAAAGGGATCCAAAGTTTTCGCTTCACGTATTAATATATAGATACTGGAAGAACAACATTTATTTCTGTAAACATATAAAAATTCTTATTTTCTGAAAACAAAGTGATGAACGGGTAGTGGTGGCCCAGTGGTAACAGTCCCAACAGACAAATTGTAGGTCGCAGTTTCGAACCCAGGCTCTTTACTTTTTGTAAATAATTTCATCACCGCTGTTGAAGACGGTGAAAGGAAACATCGTGAGGAAACCGGCATGTCCTAGAACCAAAAAGTCGAAGACATGTGACATCTACCAACTTGCAATGGGCCCGCGTGGTTGATTACGGCCCACTCCCTCTCAAAGAGAAGAAGCCTGTGTTCTAGCAGTGAGAACACTGTAGGCTGATTTTATTTCATAATTATGAACGGTATGACACAATACAAAAGGTATTCCGTATTCTGTCCTACCCTCCCGTACATTGTCCTGATAATGGTTTGAAGAGCGGTCCCCATCCCCGTAACTTTGACCACCCGCTGTGACATTGTAACGACGTCACGTCACGACCAAAATGTCGGTCATTCAAACAGGAAAGTTCTGGAATCTTTGGCAGTTGGAACTCGGTCAGTGTGAAATCACATTCCGCTTCGACGAACAACAATCACACGAGAATTTTCATAATCCGATAAGTTTTACCTGGAAACCCACCCAGGGAATATCAGTTTCAGTGCAAAATAAATAGGTACAGAAGTTTAGGTCCGTAAAAAAGAGTGAAAATGCACGCACACATAAGTTAAAGATAGAAAATACATTTGTTTAGGACAGACTCAAAGGCAAACAATTTAATACAGTAATAATAATGATAATAATAATGATAATGATAATGATAATAAAATACAATACAAATTAAAATGTTTCACCTGCAGCGAGTGCAAGTGCACTTGCGACTGTCGTATGACCGAAATAGCCATACAAAAGAAAAAATAGGCCTTTTTCTTAAGAGCCCTCTCACAAAATTAGAATGCTCGAGTTTAGGTAAAAGACGGTAATCTTATGTATGTGTGCGTAGCTATCCACATATGCACAATACAAACAGTGTAACGCGAGTGTCGAGCCGGTCTAAACAATCTTGAGCCGTTAGAATTATAATGCGATATTTAGAGATTTATGAAAATACTTACTTTTATTTAGTCAGTCTAATAAAGATTTCTAGACAATAAAAAATTACAAATATATGCTATGTAAAGTATACAATAAAAATAAAAAAATCAAACAATTACATATCGGTGCCGATTCTGTTGTACACCGAACTAAACTATCTCTAAAATTCCTTACTTTTAGCTATGAGAATTGTTACGCTATTCTGCAAGAAATAATCTCTAAATGTAAAAATTTGTCACACATGTCCCTTCTTTGGTATTGTTCGTCGAATCATTGACCTCCTTAAGTTCTGAGTTGAGCTGCATGATTACTGACAAATGCGTGCACTGATTGGACAGGTCCACTCAATCTGTGTGGTTCTTTCCTTAAAAGACCACTTCAGACACCAATCCACATGGTCTTCACATGATCTAACCAAATTATGTCTGGACTTTAAAAGAGACTGTGACCTCTGAGTTTGTTTCGGCCTTTCTTCTCAGAGTAGTCAGATAGGAAACGCCAACCTCATCTAGTTTAAAAAAATATGATTGACGAGTAAAAGTGTTTGTACAAACCTACTTGCAAAAATAAAGTCATTTATCATTTATCATTTAGTCATTTATCATTTATTTTGACACGACTAAAATCAAATTTGACAATCGCGACTCTACGTGGTATTTTTTTTTCTTTTGGCTTCGCAACTTGGTACTTGTGTGCGTTACGCAATGAACTTGAGAGACAAAGGCGCGCGCAAGGGGGCAGCCTGGACGTGTTTTATATTTGCCAGCGACTTCGTAGCGTAACGTAACGTAAGCGAGCGCTAAGAAAGGAAGTAGAATTGCACGGACGAAGTCACGGCCAAAAGCTAGTAAACTACAAAACTTCTTTATACACCACATTTTTTGCTAATCTGTTACTGTATGCCAAAATTATCAGACTACTGGGCGAGCTTACGCGAGAGCAAGCCACATAGAATTGCCCGTGTGAAAAACAGTTTTCTCTCAAGTCTATACCCACAAATTTTAATGTCTGCCCTTGTGATTCTGGTTATTGCAAAGCACTTTGAGGGGTAACTGTATTGGTTTGAATTCAAAGGGAAGATCATTCAGGATCAATACAAAATAGGTTAGTATTTCTCACCTTAGTATTTCTTTTGGTTTTGCCATATAATTCATTTGAAAAAAAAAAATGGTTTGGTTGTTTATTTCATTGTTTTTTTTATTTTTAAATTATATTATTTTTGTTCAGGTGTAATTTTCAGCAATTTTTTGTATAAATCTTCTTGTCTATTTTGTTTTATGTTTTTGTGCAATTTTTGTGAAATAGTTGTTGTTTTCGTAATCAGCGACCCAATAAATCATAAAAACGATACCCATGTTGATTTTCAGAATTTGTCACCCCTCTGACCAGACTCTTTCAGAATTCAACCCCTAAAAGGTAGAAACTTTTAGGGGTTGAATTCTGAAAGAGTCTGACACACGTGTTTACTCATTTATTGATAGGAATACTCCTGTGAAGTTTCGAATAAAATAGTTTAACTGATCTTGTTTCCCCATACAAACTTTCAAACCCTTTTTCACCCCCTTAAGGGTTGAGTTTTCAATAACCCTAGGACACGTAATTGTTTATTTCTATTTGTTAACCTAAAAACAAAGTTTCAGGCTTGTAGCTCTAAAAATGACGGACTTCCATACAAAATTTTAACCCCTTTTTCACCCCCTTAGGGGGTGAATTTTCAAAAATCCTTTCTCAACGGATGCCTACGTCTTTACAACTATCTGTATGCCAAATTTCAGCGAAATCCGTTCAGTAGTTTCGGCTGTGTGTTGATAGATGAGTCAGTCAGGTTTGCCTTTTATATATTTAGATTTTTCATTTTTTGTTTGAATCTATAAAAAAATATTTATTACCCACGTGTTGAAATTTATATGTGTAGGGTTTTACACAGGGGGTCAAAAATGTCATTATTTTTGCGATAGGACACGCCATTTTCGAGATATAAGCAAAAGAAAAAATAATACAGTACTGTTTTTGCACGTGAGGCGAGGCGTTGGTGTGAATTTTTGTTCATGACCACTAGTTGTATTCCACACCTTTTTAATCGCGATTAAAAATAGTCAGATTTAGTTAAAATAAATTATTTTAGTCAATATTTTTCTACAATCTATTAAAATAATGCTTTACTTGATAATAAACGAAACTCTTATCTTATACAAAAAATAAAATGCGAAGAATAGCAAAATGTTGTAGTCGTCGTATATTTTTGCGTTCACGATACGAGTACCCGAAAACTGAGACGCGGGGAAAAGTGGCACAGGTCCTTCCTCGTTGGGCGCTTGCGCCGTACTAAACGATGCCCGCTTGTGCACCGTAATTTATTCTAATTTAGAGTGATTTCAAAAACGATATTATGTCTAATTAAATAAACGGATTTAAATAAAACTTGAGAATTCAATTCGTTATAGAGCATACTTTATATTGACATGAATTTTTTAATGTAATTATGCTTTATTCAAACCAAAAAAACGCGATAAAATTGCGAATAAATCGTAAAAATTGCCATAAGACTAATTTTTTTTTACTAATTAATGTTATTAATAATCAATATCCTTGTACTAAATGTAACAACTAGATTATATGTCTGATGTTTTGTGTTTTTTTTTACTCAAATTTCTACATATTAATGATAGAAATAGGAGTCTGAAATTGATCCTGCGCTGATTTTTAAGAAAACTAGTTGTGGGAGATTAATTACTACGAAGTAAACAAATAAGTTTTTGTAAATGTGCTACTAAAAGTAATAAAACAAAAAATTGATCTATTTTTTACATGTGTTCGTCAATCCCAGAGTATTTATAATGATGAGATGAGAGGTAAATAAGGCTACTAAAATCTTAGATATTCGCGCAAAAATGTAAAATGGATCTTAACGAATCTGACGTACAATCTATAGTAATATTATAAAGCTGAAGAGTTTGTTTGTTTGGTTGACACTATGATCTCAGCAACTACTGATTGGAATTGAAAAAATCTTTTAGTGTTGGGTTGCCCATTTCTCGAGGAAGGTTATATTGCATCACGCTATAATAAAAAGGAGCGGAGCAGCAACGAAAAATATACGACAATTGTCTGGCAATTCGATGTGACGGGAAGGGTCAGGGGATCAAAAATTTACGCGAACGAAGTCGCGGGCAGAAGCTATTATAAAATACATATACTAGTGCCAAGTAGCTAAAAGCCTTTTATTTGAAAAATAAAACCCAAAAAAAAGAGAAATTTAAAAGTTACACGTCTATATAAGGTGTATCTATTCATACACGAAATATTATATTTTAAGAGGTACACCAGCCGGCGTAGCATGACCATTTCTATATCTATTCTACCAAGAACAAAAAAAGTTACGTGTGTATTTTAATTCTGTAAAAATGTTTCTATCTCAACAGAAAAATAGTCACCATACTTGACATCGTACTCTTGTCGACTGAAGAATAGAAACATCTCTTCTTTTCAGTTTTGCACAATTTTTCTACGATACAATCTATCATTTTGTCTTTTCTTCCGTCGACAAATTCCGCTTCTATGGCGGTCATGTTACGCGTGCTGTAGGTGGTAAAGAAGCTATAGAAGCAAAAAGAAAATTTTATCTAAGCGTTTTTTAATTTTCGTGATTATTATAATTTTAAAACTGCTTGAGACGTTTTGCATAAAACCTTTACTCCAAATTCTATTAATGGCCCGCCTGACGCTGCTAGGGCGGCGACCGGACAGCACGAGCATGGCCGCGGTGTCTCGGGCCGGCGGGTAAAAAATAAGAAGGAGCCAGTATTTCTTATGTGCGTCAAATAATTTATAAATATTAAATTTTGAAAAAATACATTTAGAATTTTTTCGTTGCTGTAGCTTCTTTACCACCTACAGGTTTACCTCTTATAATATTTCGTGTATGAATAGATACACCTTATATATGTGTGCGTCTCTTGTCCCTCAGTTTACGGTCAACAAAAGTAATTAGTAACCAGGGTCGTCGGTTATAGTTGAAGTTTAGTAAGAAACCGATGGATATTTTGTAATGATATTTGATTTGACAAATTAATTGTTTGTTTTGTTTTACTTAAATGAAATTTTATTCGAAAAAATCCATCGGTTTCTTCGTTTTGTATGTCCGACGACCCTGGTTACTGATCTCTTTTGGTGACCGTACACTGAGCGACAACAGGCGCACGTACACATAGACGTGTACAGAAGCCAGCAAATCATGCTATCCAAAACATTCAAATTTCCCTATCTTGAACCCTAAACTTTAGCAATAAAGTTGAAAACCAATTAAAGAAATTTGGCAGATTATAGTAGCTTTTTGTGCTGGCATCTTTACGTAACTTTCGAATTTCTTTTTTTTTTTCGAATTCGAATTTCGAATTTTTTCGAAGTTTTTTTCGGCTTTTAGTTTATATATGGGGCCGAACCTTCTGTACTTATTTATTTGTGATAAAGTATCAGAATTAGAATAATTTTGGGTCTATTTGGATCCAGTAAGGGGAAACAAAGTTGGCTATTTGGCCAGTAATCTGGGTGAGTCAGAATTTGTTTTGGTTCAAGATTCGAATCAAAGTTTCCTTTTTGAATCTATAGAGTTTCGAGGTCACTGATTTGATGAACATTTTAATCATGAATTCGAATGAAAAGCAATAATTGTACTTTGAAATTGTTGTAAAAATCTGTAGAGTTTGATACCTACTTGATGTAGATAGATAATGGTGCCGATTCTGTTGTCACAAAATTCTCTAAACTAAACTAAAAATTACTAAAATTTGGTTTAATCCTGTCAAACGACGATTTCCTATTCTGAAATAGACTAAAGTGACACAACTTAACTATATTTTAGTTTGACAGCACTAAGATTGCACTGAGTTATTAGTTTAGTGAAAATGTCAATTTTGCTATTCTGAGTTTGCCGGTTTTCACCAAAAATTTTGACTATAATCATTTATTTTAACTAAATCTGACTATTTTTAATCGCGATTAAAAAGGTGTGGAATAAAACTAGTGGTCATGAACTAAAATTCTCAACAACGCCTCGCCTTCACGTGCAAAAACAGTTCTGTATTTTTTATTTTCTTTTTGCTTATATCTTGAAAATGGCGTGTCCTATCGCAAAAATAATGAAATTTTCGGGCCCCTTAGTATACCCCGGCACATTTAAATCTCAACACGTGGGTAATATTTTTTTTATATTTTTCAAACAAAAGTGAAAAATTCCATATAAAACACGGTGAGGCTGCCCCCCCAGCACGCGCCTTCGTCTCTCAAAAAATTCATTCTACGCAATGCACACACAAGTACAACGTTGCGAAACCAAAAGAAAAAAAAATACCACGCTGAGTCGCGATTGTCAAATTCGATTTTAGTCGTGTCAAAATAATTTTTAAATTTAGAGATTTTTCGTTGCAGAATAGCGTTACAATTCTCATAGCCAAAAGTAAGGAATTTTAGAGATAGTTTAGTTAGTTTAGTTCGTGTACAACAGAATCGGCACCAATGTTACATTTATCACCTCTATTAAACAGATATTAAAAAAAAAATGTAAATCTTTACACACAGGGTGGCGGAACCGACGCGCAACCTATTTCCATGCAATCAGTATATGATTCCGAACCCTTTTTTCGTGGATAATAAAAAAAAACTGCTGTTCCAGTGACAAGCGACCTACGCGGTCAAAACGTATGCAACAGCATTTCTTTTATAACCTACGAAATATCTCTATCGGTTGTACGGTGGGTTTGAAATCATTTGCTGAATTTATGGTTACATTTTACTTGTCGGTCTTTCTGCCACCCCGTATTAAATCAAAATCATTTTTCATGTCTGTTGATCTTCAAAACTACGTAACAAATGATTATGCGTATTTCACCATCATTTAAAGATTTTTTCCGGAAGCTATCGGTATTAATATATTCACATTAAAATAATTTTGTAAAATATACTAAAATCAAAAATTAAATCACTGCAATACAAACAAATTTGATTAAATTAAAAACACAAAGGGTTCTAAAACTACATAATAAGATGTCAGAAATTTTTAGGTATATGACCTAGACATTTGAGATCTTTATTTGTAAACGCATGCATCTAGGCGTGGAGCGGTAAATGCTATGCTTATCGGTACGTGATCTGCACTCCAGGACTCGTCTGCTCCACCGGCCATTGCTCCTTTAACAAACACACACAGACAACAGCTAAAAGCACCGACGACCTCAAGAAAGTGGTTCTAATAGACTGGACGCGAAAGGCAATAGACAGGGTGTTGTAGCGTTGCTGAGAGAGGCTTTTGTCCAGTAATGGACTGCGAGCGGGTTACCAACCATCTGCAGCTTTTAAAAAACAAAGGTGGAACTTTTATTACACACTTTTATTTTACACATTTGCGCGGCTTGAAAAGATATTTCTTTAGTGATGTGAATTGAAGTCACCTCTTATTTTTGTATTTATTTGTATAGTTTGTAATCTATTTTAGTGTCTTGCTATCTTGCCAGTAATTGGTGTAATTCAAATTACATTTTAATTAATTAATGATGTGAATCTTCCGGAATAAATTCTCTTGGAAATAGAGATATAACAGACCACAGTCAATACCCGTAGCATAATTTAGAATAACAACGCAGTCACCTAAAATAACGAAGTTATGAAAAACAACTTTCATTTAGACTGTATTAAGATCGTGGGTTCGAATTAAAGCTGGCACACGATTTCGCATCATTTATTTCATAACCACTGCTCTCAAAACGGTGAAGGAAAACTTACAGAAGAAACCGGATTGTCCTATAATTAAAAACTCCAAAACTTGTTACACTAACCTCTCATAGAGAGGAGGCCTGTATCCCAGCAGTGGGAATCTTATAAACTGATTATGAATGAATTGATATATTCTAGATACCCTACATTCGCATAATTTTACAACAATGAATTCTATCAAATTATCATAGAATTCAAATTTTAACTTCTAGTATCCAAAAACAAAAAAAACCGGCCAAGTGCGAGTCGGACTCGCGCACCGAGGGTTCCGTACAAACCTGTAGGTATTCTCGGTTTAAAAATATATATTTTTTTTAATTTTTATATTTTAGTTGGTTGAATGTAAGGTAAATTGCGGTTTACGATTTATGACGTTTTAAAAAAAAAACTACTCACTCGATCTCGTTCAAACCAATTTTCGGTGGTAGTTTACATGGTAATGTACATCATATATTTTTTTTTAGTTTTATCATTCTCTTATTTTAGAAGTTACGGGGGGGGGGGGACACACATTTTACCACTTTGGAAGTGTCTCTCGCGCAAACTATTCAGTTTAGAAAAAAATGATATTAGAAACCTCATTACCATTTTTGAAGACCTATTCATAGATACCCCACACGTATGTGTTTGATGAAAAAAAACATTTTTGAGTTTCAGTTCTATGTATGGGGAACCCCAAAATTTATTGTTTTTTTTCTACTTTAGTGTGAAAATCTTAATGCGGTTCACAGAATACATCTACTTACCAAGTTTCAACAGCATAGCTCTTATAGTTTCGGAATAAAATGGCTGTGACATACGGACGGACGGACAGACAGACAGACAGACAGACATGACGAATCTATAAGGGTTCCGTTTTTTGCCATTTGGCAACGGAACCCTAAAAAGAACGGTGCTAATAGAGACCTACCGCTTAATCCCGCAGCGAATAACTTAAAACCAATGGGGCATTGCGGGTTGAATTAACTTTTTCAAAGATTTAACTAGTTACAATTAAGGAAAGGGATTTTACGGAACATTAAAGTACTAATGAATTTGGTTTCACATTCTTCTGGCATTTATTTTACCTGGCAAATTTAAAGTAGGTAGAAGCTACGACCTGGTAACATTTTATTAATGCCTTATAAAGAATCAAATAAAATTAGCTAAGAAAATAAGCGACGGTAAAAAAAATTGTTTTTAAATAATTAATTGCAAAGAAATGTATATTTTTTAAAACAAGCGTTTCATAGCTTATCCAAGAAAAAAAAAATACTCACCAAAACAAAACAAATGAGCCCTAACTCGATGGGTTCACCTTGTTTAGTTAAGAAGTTCCTACGGCCATCTTTCAGCCCTATCTTCAGAACAGCTGGACGGTGTCATATTATAATATTGTCACCAAAGATACGTACGTACATCAAATCTGAGCTCAATTGGACATCGAAAAGTGGTTCTAATTTAGCTTCAAAGATTCGTGCCAAAGACTATGTGTCATACAAACATCGCAACTTAAATAAAATCTTCTAAAAAAATGGGATTTTCATGAGGTTTAAATAAAGCTACTGTACTTCCTTATCCTTACATAGTGCAATACACACGTACTGTAGAATTATATATATATATTTATATACGTATAAAGACAGAGTGATTCAAGAGGAAGGTTTATACGTTTTTGACGCGGGTGAAACTGCTGGTGAAAGCTAGTTAGGTACAAGAAGTTAACTGAAAAGTACTGTTTTTTAATGTTTCCAATAACTATATTTTATGTGGTGTTGGTTCCACGTAAATAAAATCATTCAACCATTTTTGTTTTATCATGTTCAAATAACGGGGTATCGTTAATCTCAGTCTATTTTAGGTAGAATTTTTAATTTGACCCGTACTCATTATTTATTTTTACTACGAATCGCTTTGACTGAAATTAACTCAAATTTTATTTAGTTTTCTGCGAATAACTTTAAAATATTATATTAACCCTATAAGTTTTGCTCAGGTAGTCTGCAAAGATGACCTTACGTTGTATTTGGCAAAAAAAATAATTAAGTCACATTCAAACTGTCAAGCTAATCCTTTAATTATAAAATAAGCCTTTAATTATATTAGCGTAGGTATGTTTTTTTTGGTTTAGGAAAGACGGACGAGCATGGCAGGCGCGATGCTCTGAACACAAAAACCTGGAATAAACGACATAATTGTTTATAACGCACTACAAGATGACCGGTATGTCCTAGAATAAAAAAATTCGAAGAAATGTGACGTCTACTAACCCACACTGAGCCCACGTGGTGGTTTACCGTCCACTCACTCTAATCGAGACGTGGCAGCTGTTCTAGCAGTGGGAACATTGTCGGCTCATTATGTGTGTATGTACAAAGATGTTTCATTGTTCGGCCTGGTATATGAGATCCACCTGAGGATCTCACAGTACTTACCTAATAAATATAATTAAACAAAATGTAAAATGTATTACACATGCTGAATAATAAAATTCTCTATTAATTTGACGTGCTCTGAGTTGTGTAAAAGTATAAGATGTGCAGTTAAAACAGAAAAAGATGTAATTCGTCATCATTATCTCAAACATCCGGGAACCTCAGGGCTCCCCCATGTAAAACACCGTAATTAACGTGTAATGAGGTAATCAGGTTTTCATGCGTTCCCATGGCAACTTGGGAGAAAATCACTAAATTCTCGAGGGGAAAGGCAGTTGTGTACTCACAATTCGAGAGTTAACCAAATTCCAAATGTATTCGCACTTTAAATCAAGTTTATGAAATGATGTGAAAAAAATAATTAAACACAGATATTACTCAACAGTGTATTTATGCGAATTGGATATATTTGCTTGATCTTTGGCGGAATTCCACTTGTGCCAGTAGTCACAGTCGTTACTAGGAAATTAATCATATTAATAACTAGCTTCTGCCCGCGACTTCGTCCGCGTCAAATATTTGCTCCCCTGACCCTTCCCGTCACATCACAGCCTGCCAGTTTTCATCCATTTTTTTGATGCTACACCGCTCTTTTTGCTCGTAGCGTGATGCTATATAGCCTAATAAATAGGCTACCCGACTCGAAAAGAATTTTTCAATTCGAACCAGTAGTTCCGGAGATTAGCGCGTTCCACCCGCGTTCCCATTTTAGGAAAGCGGGGGGTTAGAAAGATAAAAAAGTAGCCTATGTCACTCTCCATCCCTTCAACTATTTCCACTTAAAAAATCACGTCAATTCGTCGCTCCGTTTTGCCGTGAAAGACGGACAAACAGACACACAGACTTTCCCGTTTATAATATTAGTATGGATACCAGTCGATTACTTGTTAAAATATGATATGATTTTGCGTGGCATCTCTGAGTGTTGAAATTGTTCTATTGGGTCTCCACCTGTAAAAACAAATCTAGGTAAGTGTTATTAGTCAAGAAATACATGTTATTTATTTCCGTTATTTATATTCTCTTGCCCCTTGAAGTAATTGCAAGATGCATGAGAAGAAACAAAAACTGATAATGAGACAATGCCCGCCGACAGACAGACAAATGCACGGACGGACAGCGGAGCGGGAGTAGTAGCGTGCCGTTGGTTACCCTTCGGGAAATGAACCCTAAAAAACTGATGGCATTAATTAATTTGTGGTTTTGGTGTACGAGAATGTTAGATAAGGTAACAGAAAATATCGATTATCATAAACAAAACATATCTTTGATAGGTGTTATTTGGTTTAAAAAAAAAAATCTGTATAGTTAGTTCTACCATGACCCATGTCAATGTAATCCATTAATTACCGGACGCCCTGTATTTTCTCTGCTTTATTTCTTTATGACGTCAAAGAAAAATGCCAAAGGCTACTCTAACTAATTTGTTGTTTCTCATCAATGTAAATGGATATTATCGCCTAAAAATATAGTAGTATCTTTAGAGACTCGACGGTGAATACCCACGCAAAATGATCATAAATACAAGGTTTTTCCGCCCACATCATTATCGAAATAGTTTCTGAAGATTTAAGTGGAAGAAATGTTCATGCCCTGCAAACATTTTTTTTGTTATTATAATAATGGGATTGGGCCAAGGTCGACGGCGTAAAAGGGACGGTTACGATATGGACTGATTTCCACGGCGGAGGTGACCAGAAATCACCAAAAATAGGTGAAGGTTTGAAAGGAAATAGGGGAAAGCTTTTACTAAATTTGGGCAAAAACTAAAATATGGCGGTACGAGCTCGAGAGAACAAACGACCGGTGAGTCTAGCCCTGTATTGAAAGAGCTGGAAGTCAGAGGCCTTTGCCCTGCAGTGGGATGCTGTAGACTAACAGTAGTAGGACACAAAGTAGGCTATCAAAAACATATGATTGTATCCCGTTTAGATTGGTGTAAAACTTTATTTAGAAGCCTCTTGTCAAGAGAGGTTACATTTTGGCAAGTTTCACTTTGAGATAAGTTTTCTCCTAAACTATTAATCATTGCAAAACTAACATGGGGGTATTGAGACAGCCCATGATGAGAGGCACCAAAAACAGTTTGGAACATTGTAAACGAGCCATTCTGTTAATGGGACGGACCTTGACCGCGGTCTCGCCAGGTGGAAAGCAGTGGGTGAGGTCTACGAAAGGAGGAGTATACACAGAAGATGGCTATATATAGTTTATTTGCCACCGCAAGTAATTACCCTTTAATACCATTCACGTGGGCGAACTGATCCTAGCTCTGGTGAATAGGGATGCAAACATCGTAATGAAAAACATCGATGTATCATGACATCGCTGATAGTTCTAATACTTTTTAAAATTTAACAGTTTTGACATTTCTTTCGTGTATACATTGCGGTGGATGACTAGGTTATAAGAAATGCTATCTATTTTTAAAACCCATCCGGTAGATATGGACTGAAATTCAAATTTCTTTTAAACTATTATTTTTATTTAAATGTCTTAAAATAAGGTCAGTTAGAAATATGATTTGATTGTTGATTCTAATCAATGAAACGGATACTAATTTACCTACGACAGCTGCTTAGACTATTAGTGCTATCTATTTATTGATCTCACTTTGAACTACTTTCTCCCTGTCACTTATGAACTTCTGTTTATAAATCTAATTACGAAAGACAAATATTTAGTTATTATTATTGAGTATTAGTATTTAAATAAATTCAAACAAATAACATGTCGCTTCAAAAAAAATTGAGGACCAAACATCCTTTAGAAAAAACGATACAACGATGATTTATAATGATACGTAAACATCGATGTTTACTATTAAAATATCAATATCTCTAAAACGTCGATGTATCGTTTGCATCCCTAGTGGTGTAGGGTCCAATATCCCATTTAATAATTAATCAACATGTTACTGACACAATAAACTTTTACACGTGGAAGTTATTAAAGGTCATCTTTTGTTTTTATAAGAATAATTATAGCGTTAGAACGGATTTCAGTGTTATGATAATATCATCTAGGTTGAGCCAAGTGAAAATTAAGGCTGGGTCTTTTTAGGGTTCCGTTGCCAAATGGCAAAAAACGGAACCCTTATAGATTCGTCATGTCTGTCTGTCTGTCTGTCTGTCCGTCCGTCCGTATGTCACAGCCACTTTTTTCCGAAACTATAAGAGCTATGCTATTGAAACTTGGTAAGTAGATGTATTCTGTGAACCGCATTAAGATTTTCACACTAAAGTAGAAAAAAAACAATAAATTTTGGGGTTCCCCATACATAGAACTGAAACTCAAAAATGTTTTTTTTCATCAAACACATACGTGTGGGGTATCTATGAATAGGTCTTCAAAAATGGTAATGAGGTTTCTAATATCATTTTTTCTAAACTGAATAGTTTGCGCGAGAGACACTTCCAAAGTGGTAAAATTTGTGTCCCCCCGCCCCCGTAACTTCTAAAATAAGATAATGATAAAACTAAAAAAAATATATGATGTACATTACCATGTAAACTACCACCGAAAATTGGTTTGAACGAGATCGAGTGAGTAGTTTTTTTTTTAAAACGTCATAAATCGTAAACCGCAATTTACCTTACATTCAATCAACTGAAATATAAAAATAAAAAAAAAGAACGTTTATTTTTAAACCGAGAATACCTACAGGTTTGTACGGAACCCTCGGTGTGCGAGTCCGACTCACACTTGGCCGGTTTTTCTCTTTGTTTGTAAGCCTTTTTTATGTTCGAGGCTTGTGACTAAGTAATAACAGCCGCATGGGTTGATCGTTCAGGTTAAGCTACACTTACCGCGGTTGGTCCGTGGATGGGTGACCATCTTTACATACCAAGACCCTTCCGTGCCTCGGAAAGCACGTTAAGCTGTTGGTTTCGCCTGTCTATCGTAGATCTTAGACTGTCGTTGCAGGTCATCAGAAGCCCGAAAGTCTGACAACTAGTCTTACCAAGGGGTATCGTATTCCCCAGTAATTGGGTTATGGAGGTCATATAGCCAGTCGCTCCTTGTTAAATACTGGTACTCAGCCGCATCCGGTTAGACTGAAAGCCGACCCCGACATAGTTCCTGCCGGGGTCGCGTGATTGTTCGAAAGAGATACCGTGACCCTGGCAAATGGGCAACTGAGAGAACACGGGTGGGTTTTAGTCAGTAAAAGTCTGACACGCCCTCCCGCTCCGCCCAGAGCGGGAGAAGTCATTTGACGATATGCCATCAAAAAAAAAAAACCCCAACATAGTTGGAAAAAGGGTAAGCAGATGATGACTGCTTGACCAAGGCCTCTATTTTTCCCTGTCTCCTTATGAAATGTTTTTAATTGTCTATGTTGATAGACAATTTGACACAGACTCCGGTGTAAACTAATTTGAGTAGCTAGCTTACATTTCAAAAGACAGGAAAAATAATATTTTCACTCCAATTTAGGAACTATTTGAAGCAGTTTCATGAAACCTGGTTTTAACGAAAAGAAAACACAACTAAAGGTTTTGCGAGGCTTTATAGAGTTAGTTATGTTTTAAAAATACCAGTGCGTGGAGGCACATCCATGACAAGGTTTTAATCATACAATTCATTTTCTATAAAGTAGATTTACCATGAAGCAGTGGTGGATGAACTCAGAGATACATTTTGTGTAAATATTTCATCAATACTGCTCTCATAACGGTAAAGAAAAATATCTAGAGGAAACTGGCATGTACTAGAACTAATCAATCTAGGACATGTGATATCTGCCAACCCGCACTGGGCGCGCAAGATTGCAGCACCTACTCCCTCTCACCGAGAGGAGGCATGTTTCTCAACAAGGAGGAATAGTGGTATAGGTTGATTATGCCTTATACTCATGAGAATATCAAATACAGAATTAGCGAACTAAACAGTAAGAACTGCACTTTATTGGCCACAATCACATTTCTCCTTAATTGTGTGCAAACATTTTGGGAACAATTTGTATCTCAACATAGAAGCCACTACGAAGGAGTCTTGTCACGAAACGGACATAACGCCTCCTCAGTCAGTTTATACCACTTTCATTTGGCTTTCGCCATCAACCTTAGTGTTTTATGAATTCAGCTTTTATTGCTTTAGACCTTTGTTGTGAGTGAGGTTTAGTAATGAAAATTGTGCTGAGGAAGTTAGGGTTTTGAGTGTGGGTGTAAATCTGGCCTAACACTGGGAAAGCGTACCGTGTCTATTTATAGGTTTGTTACAAATTTGCGGGAGAGAGATATTTTGAGCGTGGTATAAGGCGGACGATATTTCAAATTCCAATTCGTTTATTTAGGAGCAAACAGGTTTTCAAAGTATTATGTCAAAACTTTAGTGGCCTCTTTACATTCAACCATCACAAATATTTCATTTTATTTATTGTTTTAATTAAATAAAACATGACAGCTACCGTGTATCCCGTTCATCCCACTGCCGTCGCCACACTGGTTGGACGACGGCAGTGGTCGGCAACAATTTTTTTTAATCATTGCGTTTCTCATCATCATCATTTCAGATGAAAGACGTCCACTGCTGGACATAGAAAATTTGGGAAGGTTTGCCATAATCGGCACGCTTGGCAGGCGGGTTGGCAATCTCAGAATGTTGGTAAAATGCAGAGAGAACGCTGCTGCCCATTCTCTAGTAATTCCCTTAGTTGCCTCTTACGATACCCGCCACCCACCACCCACTGGTAGAAATAGGATGGTGTTATTCTTTATGTCCGGCACCACACGGAACCAATGCGTTATCTTTTTTTAAACATAATAGTATTTGCATTGCATGTACTTGTTTTGAACATGGTGATTTGTTATATAAGGTGTATCTATTCATACACGAAATATTTTAAGGGGTACACCTGTAGGTGGTAAAGAAGCTATAGAAGCAAAAATATATTTTTTTCTAAGCGTTTTTGAATTTTCGTAATTATTATGATTTTAAAACTAGTTGAGACGTTTTGCATAAAACCTTTACTCCAAATTCTATGAATGGCCAATTCTATGAATGGAAATATAAAATTCTCGCCTGACGCTGCGAGGGCGGCGACCGGACGGCACGAGCATGGCCGCGGTGTCTCGGGCCGTAAAAAATAAGAAGGAGCCAATATTTCTTATGTTCGTCAAATAATTTATAAATATTAAATAAAAAAAAACCCTTAGAAAAATTTTTTTTTCGTTGCTATAGCTTCTTTACCACCTACAGGTGTAACCAGTGGAGTAGCATGCCTTGGCGGGGCCCCGTATAAAAATTTGTTTGGGGGCCCTTATGAAGGGTAACGATTTCTCACAAAAGAAAAAAAAAATGTTTGTATAAAATTAAAAGAAATATGAATTCATCATTATTATCTATCTGTCACTTTTTCCAAATTTTTTTGCAAAAATTTCAAATTAAATAACTCTCCTTGCTTTTTGTTTCGGCAAAATGATTTAATTAATCATTTATAGCTGATCATGACTTTAGTTTTTCTATAGTTTCTGTCTCTACGACGATAGTGACAGATCTGACAGGCGTTCATGTCCCATCGAAGTTCTTAGGTAATTGTTTATCTCTATTAGAAAAAAAAAAAAGGGAAATTTGTATTAATTTTTGCTTACGCACGTCGGGGGCCCCCGTGGCCCGGGGGCCCCGTATAATTTATACGGCAGATACGGCGGTAGCTACGCCCCTGGGTGTAACTCTTAAAATATTTCGTGTATGAATAGATACACCTTATATACTTGTACAGTATTTATGTACGAGTTCGTTTTATAAAATTCGAGCCTGCATTGTGGTCCTCAGACCTCATCTACACCGTGATATTTTAGTCGTCTTACAACGGCTGCCCACTTCATGTATCCAACGACTACTACACATCCATAAGAAAAAAAATTAACATTTGAATAACTAAAAAGTAAAAATATTATTCATTATGATGACGCAGAACTTAGTTTTGAATTGATATTTTGTCTCTTGGAAAATGGAGATGGAGTGATCTAGTCGACTCGTGCACTGGGTAGGTACTGACGCCAACACATCAAGCTACTACAATCTGTCAGATTTCTTTGATAGATTTTCGACTTTATTCCTAGAGCATTAGGTTCAAGGTTCATTGGGAAAAATTGACAGTTTCGGGTAGCTTGACCTGGTGGCGTCTGTACATATGTTCACTACCATATGACACGTAAACATTATTAACAGAATGTTTCATAATTCTAATGCATTATTTATTTTTCTTAGAATCTATTATCTTAATTAATGATAACAATTTTTAATCACGCCTAGAGGTATATTATGTCGGATACATTGAGTGGACAACCTTTGTAAGACGACTAACATGTCTCGGTGTATAAATTAATTATATTACTTTTTATTTTCGAGAAACATTGATAGTTTTTACGCATTTTCAAAAACCAATGCATTACACTAGTCTGGTTGCATTACATGTCAGTGTCATTTATAGATTGGAACAAAGTTGGAAATACGAATTCATTGTTACTCTAGTTTTGGATATCGATAAAATAACCTAACATGTTACATTATTGCCATTTTAAAGAGAACTAAGAGCTCAAACACGATATATTTATTCACTAAAGGAAAAAAACATAGGTATTATTCAAATATTTTTCATATTCATCTCGGTCCCAAAAACCATTGGACCACTGAAAAAAAAAATGAAACTTGAAATGCAATAACAATTATTTAATTATTAAAATGCTGGTTAAAATGCCCTGTACCTGACCCAAAAGTCTAACTTGAGCATAATTATATAACTTAATCAACGAGACAACCATTACGAATTCATTCTCTAATTAGAGAAACGTTGGTATCTTAATTGCCGTAGTATTAGTTAATAGTTCTCAGGCTAACATTTAGACAATTATTCTACATCGCACTAGAATATATTAGCAAAGAGTATTCTTAATTGTAATGTAAACTGATCCTCATACAATCAGCGGGAATGGAAAATTAGGGAATCCGTTTGCGATTTGAATTTCAGGAAATTACGTATTACTAGTTTCTGGTGTTTTGAAAAGGAATATGATAAAAATGTTAAAATCAAAATGAAAAGTCATTTATTCAAACTAGGCTAAGAGTCAGCACTTTTTGAACGTCAAATTTTCATAAGACAATCCCCCAAAACTCCCGCGCTTCACCACTTCCTAGTGCTTTAGCTGGGAAGAAGAAGTGGCGCAACAAACTCCCCAACAGCAGAGCTGTAAAGTTAGAGGAACTTGATTCTGTACAATAATATGTTAAAATTGTACTTTGCTTAGTGAAGAAAAAAAATTCATGATCAAACAGTGGTTTGATCATAAATTTTTCATTTGTTTTTATTATGAGTATTGTTCCCATCATTAGTAGCCAAAACAAATGCGTTATTAGGCGATTCGCACAAAACTTGCCCGAAAATAATATATTATTTAAAAGTGTAAATTCATACAAATCAACTAATAACCTAAACAAATGACAGGCGAAGTAGTCTTCACAGTTCTCTCTAAAAAACAAGAAACAATATCGAAGAGTATTTTTTTCGGCCACAATATGTAACGTAAGTAATCCGCCTAACACGAAATATGTTGGCCATTTACCCGACAACTAATGTCGTAAAATGAAAGAAACCATTTCCGTGAGCTATTCAATGGACCCCTTTAATGGTTTTTACCTTAGAGTATGGATAAGATAAGCTGCCGAATGCCTCTTTATGAGTAAGTACCTGGATGCCCGAGCTTTGCTCGGTATTCAATTTTTTTTTGGTTTATTGTTTTTTTTAGAAATTATATTTAAAAACAAATTACATTTTGTTATTTTTCTTCCAATAAAACAAAAAACATAAATTTATGTTTAAGTTTATTATCGATAAAGTTGATTATTGAAAACACGTATAAAACGACATTCTCTAAAAATGAATCCTAGCTAGATCGATTTATCGCCCCCGAAACCCCCTGTATACTAAATTTCATGAAAATCGTTGGAGCCGTTTCCGAGATTCAGATTATATATATAAATACAAGAATTGCTCGTTTAAAGGTATAAAATAAGTGTCAGCAGTTTTCATTTCAGTCGAAAGACGTCCACTGTTGGACGTAGACCTCCCCAAGAACCGCCATATTGACTGGTTCATTTTCTATGGGGTTTGTCATATTCACCACGCTTGGCAGGAGGGTTGGCGATCGCAGTATGGTGGTAAAATTCATAGAGAACGCTGCTGCTTATTCTCCAGCAAGTCTCTTAGTCACTTTTTTACACACCCACGGGCAGAAATGGGATGGTACTATTCTGTACGTTCGACACCAAACGGACCCTTTTGGCACCATACGGACCCAGCAGCAGTTTAGACAATAGAAAAGCAGGTATAATATTTTATTTCCTACAGTTATTTTTGCTAGTGTATAAATTTATAAGTCCTACTTACCCTATTTTCTGACCAGCATTTTTATTTATTTATAGGAGATAAACAGTATTTAAAGGACTGTATTTACATCAAGCCGCTGTAAACTTTTCTTTATTTATAAGACAGCCACAATTAAACAACAAATAACAAAACCAACAAAGCAATTTAACTTATATGCTACGATAGAGCTTTGATTCTGTATAGAATAATACTGTCGAATTAGGGGTAGTGTCTATAAGTAGCCTAACTTGTGTGGAGTTTTGCCGATAGGTTTGCAACAAATCAAGCAAAATTCACACTTTCCAAAAAAAAAAATTGAACGCCTTGTCTCATTGATACTGCTCACCCTCTTTAATGGTCTATACACAAGTAACTAGCAGTTAATGTACGATAACGTACTGTTCATAGGTTCAGTTATGTGTTCGTTGGCTTGTTGGTTGGCAGTTTAGTGTGCACATGATGTGATGTGCTATTTATGACGAATAAACATGGCTGACGAGACATTGTGTCGGTATAATGTCGATTATTTGGTGGTATAACAGTAACTATAAGATTTGATAGTAGGTACTTTTGCTAGGCATGGAATCTTAGAAGTATCTTAGCTCTGGTAGGTATTTAATATTTTCGAAAACTAACTGAGATAAAACATAATAATGACCTGAAGGCTATTTCTGTACTTAAACGATCAACGTGATCTCATGTCAGCGACAATCAATTAAGTGAAAATTATAGGTGAATTTAATGCACAGATTGAAACTGAGATAAGCATAAAAATATTTTTAATAAAAATACAGGACTTACCCCCTTTTTTATGGGAAATCATCAAATGACTTCTCCCGCTCTGGGCGGAGCGGGAAGGCATGTCAGACTTTTACTGACTAAAACCTGTCCGTGTTCCTTCAGTTACAGTTATTTCCTTGAGGCGCGCGTGGAACACTACGCGCCGTCGACACGGGTCTGGTCCTTACCGGGTGGCGAGCTACCCATTGCTCGCCGCCCGCAAGCCCGCGTCTACGGTGGCCGGGAGTCTGCGATCGACTCCCGACGCCCGGGGCATCTCCTGCGGTGGCTAGGGACGTGAGGGCGCAGAGACTGCCACTCCCTCACGCGCCCCACCTCGTCCTTCGCGAGCATTACTGCTTCGCAGAAGGAGGTAGGAGTTACCCCTCTGTTAGTAAACAAATTAAACAATCAGGTAGGTTGTATTATGTCATGAAGGCTCTTGAGAAATTGTTAAAAAAGTATTATTAAACACTCTGATTTAAGAATTGCGCCCAATTGTGTAAAACCTCAACCTTTGAGGTTCTAAAATTACTGCATAGTTCGATTACTGACTACGACTGACTACGACCAATATGGATGTACCACTTGCCGGCCGCTGCCGTGCGCCGCTCGCTTCAGTTGCTCGGTTCGCTTCGCTTGCTCCATAGCGCTCGCGCATGATTCGTCACAGTTCTAATCTAGTCGTTTGGTGGGATTAACCATAGCTCATGCGAATATCTGTGACATAATAAGTCCAGAAAGTTAAAAATAGGATCGTTTACTTAAAAAACTTGTGCATCATAAGAAGAACCAAAAACTTTTCAAAGGTTTATTACCGAATAAAAACTGGTCTACAAAAACAACAGTGATTACAATTATATTTCTTACGGTATGGTTGTAAGTCGGATTTCCGTTCAAGATTATCATTACCTTATTTGCTACCACAGTAATTGCTTAATTTAATTCCAATCCAAATGTTATCGCTGAAGTTAGTAATATGTACTAACAATATCCCGAAATCTTGTCTCGTTCACGAAAAGGGTTCGTCAGCAGAATCCACTTGAGTAAATAAAACATACGATATTATTTGTATGAAACGGGACATGAATATCAATTTTCATTGGAGGCACAAATCAAAGAGGAAATCCTAGTGAGGTTAGGGAAAGAATTTTGTTATAGATTTCGAAGTTGAGTTTAGTTGTGAAGTAAACAATTTTACAGGGACTCGATGAAATTGTTTTTTATGGTATAGTTTTTTGATATCTAAGTAACTTAAAAAACAGGGACAATATAAATATTGATTTGTCAAACGAAAAATAAACACAGAAGTAATGTTTTGTGTCACAAACACTTGATTATAACAAGTCATCATTTCAGCCGTAAGACGTCCACTGGTGGACTTAGGCCTCCCCCAAATTGGGGGGCTTTGCCATAATCGCCACGCTTGACAGGTGGGTTGGCGATCGCAGTATGGTGGTAAAATGAATAGAGAACGCTGCTGCCCATTCTCTAGTAAGTCCCTTAGTCGCCTTTTATGACACTTACGGGAAGAAATGGGGTGGGGGGTATTATAACAAGCGTTAAACTATTATTATAACTACCTATATAATATTAATTAAAAAGATAAGTTAACTCGTATAAATTATGTTTATCTGCGTAAGAATACAAATCGATTACAAGTAATGTTATGTGGATTTTAAATGAATGAGGGGCTCGTGGCTAATTGATAATCATCCATTACATATTAACCTCTAAGTCCCTGAGATACCACATTTGGTATCGACACAATGGTTTTTTAATTGTGTTTGTAATTACGGTAATTGACTGGTTAAATCCTCTCAGTGACTCGGAAAGCACGTTAAGTCGTAGGTCCCGGTTGTAATTCGCAGATCTTTCACAGTGATTCATTCATCACCATGTCGATGGCTATAAGAGTAGGGGTAAATGATAAATGATTTTTATTTCTGTAAGTAGGTTTGTACAAACACTTTTACAAGTCAATAATATTTTTTTGAGCTAGATGAGGTCGGCGTTTCTTATCTGACTACTCTGAGAAGAAAGGCCGAAACAAACTCAGAGGTCATAGTCTCTTTAAAGTCCAGACATAATATTGGTCACATTATGTGAAGACTACATAGTCTTCACATAATGTATGAATAATCCGGAAAGGATCTTGGTCTGATCATTTGATGACCATGTTAGTCGCTGTCTGAAATGGTCTTTAGAGGAAATAACCACACAGATTTGAGTGGACCTGTCCAGTCAGTGCACGCATTTGTCAATAATCGTGCAGCTCAACTCGGAACTTAAGGAGCCCAACGATTCGACGAACAATACCAAGGAAAGGACATTTGGGTAGGCCGCACAAATTACTCAAACTGCCAGACCAGGTAGATCAAAGACACAATGGATGGACTGTGTGAATGGTGGTTAGTAAAAGGATGACTACTGAGATGGCGACTAATAGAGAAGTATGGAAGAAAACTACATGTTGCGCCGACCCCAAATAAATTGGGATAAGGGCAAAAGAAAGATGTCAGTAACAATAATACCATTTGGTTTGAACTTTTGTTTATACAGAACCCTAAAAGGAGTCTTACGAAATATTCATGGATACCCTTTGACCCTTCCGATGTAACATGGGTAAGCTTTAAAAATAGTTAGAAGCCTCTTACAGAGGTGAAAACTTACATATGGAAGAAACTTTCTATTTTTGTCTTTTTACACGCTTTATATTAGCTTCATTTGTTTAAATACTAATACTATAAACCTTTGTAAGTTATAAAGGCCCATGTTTTGGGCAGCTGTGAATGATAGATCAGGTATCGACGATATGTTATGATTTCTCGTACTGATGAACATGAAGTGCTCGATTCGATTCTCAGGTGGGTCAAAGTGCTATTGGGTTTCTTCACCAGGATTTTTTTTAGCGGCCCGAAGACACGATTCGTGCCCGGTTGATGGCTTTAGGCTCGCCCCCATTATATGGGACTTCAACATAAATGGCGAAATATCGATGTATCGATGTATCAGTGAACCTCTGCTAAACCCATCGGAAATTAAATTGAGGTGTGAGGTTAGTACGATTGTTAATAGATGCTATGGTATTCCGTGTCTATGATGATGCTCCGTGTGGTGCCGGACGAAAAGATTAGCATCACTTCATTTCTTCCCGTGGGTATCATAAAAGGCGACTAAGAGGTTACTAGAGAATGGGCAGCAGCATTCTCTATACATTTTTAAAACCATACTGCGATCGCCAACCCGCCTGCCAAGCCATTATGACAACACTCCTTTCCTAAAATTGGGGAAGCTGCCAATCCCAGTAGTGGACATCTTTTGGCTGAAACGATGATGATGCTGCCATGATATTTAAAGTTAGGTATATCCGTTTAGAAGCAAGAGGTGCCATCATGTTTAGCATTTTTCTGCACATTTTTTGTCATATTCATTCGAAATGTTGGCAATGACGCTGTCGGAAAATTGATAGATGGAAATAAAAAATTACCCTTATGTGCATTTGGGTATTCTACAGGTAAACCTCTGTCCAACCAAGAACAGGAAACAAGGTGTGATGCTATGTTATATTCTAACCACAATAATTTTTTGACTGTATCTACGTTTTATCAATGCAGTTTTTTTTGCAATCTTTTATCGAGTCATTTTTATTTTCTAGTCTATAAACAGTTGGTATAGTCTTCAAAGCAAAACTTGATAATAACAAATTTCTATAGAATTACTTGTTGCCCAGCAAATGAAATTTATTCTTTTTCACCCTGAACTTAAATTCTCCCCCGCATTATAAGAAAGCTCTAGGAAGCTAATGAAGTAAAAAATTATGTGACTTCGTAATACAGAACGTCTGGAAATGAGCGCCTGAAAGCGTACTAAAATTATTATCCATTTTCAGCTTTACAATGTTTATTAAAATAGAAGGTTTAGCTTATTTATTTCTTATTCTAAGTGTTGAGCTCCTTTAGTTCTGAGTTGAGCTACATGATTACTGACAGTTACGTGTACTAACTGCTCAGGTCCACGCAATCTGTGAAGTGCTTTCTCCGAAAGACCATTTCAAACAGCATTTTATATGGTCTTCACATGACAGATCATGGATCATGAATAAAGATATTTATTTTCTCAAAAGAATAAACATTCACTTATTGAGAAAAAGTAAATATAAGTTTAAAATAATGTTATCCGCCAGTAAGCCTAGATAATAACGGAACATAAATACGAAAAACTTAAGAAAAAACTAACATTACACGAATACTTCGTCTAGGAAACTTAAAAACTAACATAACACTAAAACAAAATAAACAAATCAAAACAAGGTAGGCTACACACAAGAAACGGCACAATAGTTGAGCGCTGAGGGTAGGGTGCAATATATTAGCTGTGGTGTGTTTACTACGCCTGCACCACAGTGCAAAACATAAGCGAGTCATTTTTCCGGTTTTTGTAAGGATATATGTATGCCTATTTTTAATTTATGTTGTTTATGAAGACTATCATTTTTTATTTTATTTGTTTGTACGTTATTTTTTAGTTTTTTATTAATATATATTTTTTGAATTTTTCGGTTTATATTTGTATATAAGTTTCAATCAAATCAGCCTATCGCAGTCCACTGCTGGACATAGGCCTCTTCCATGCTGCGCCACAACACGCTATCCTCCGCTTTCCGTATCCAGTCTGTCCCAGCCACCTTTTTGAAGTCGTCGGTCCATCTAACTGTCCATATAAGGTGTATCTATTCATACACGAAATATTTTAAGGGGTACACCTGTAGGTGGTAAAGAAGCTATAGAAGCAAAAAGAAAATTTTTATGTAAGCGTTTTTGAATTTTCGTAATTATTATAATTTTAAAACTACTTGAGACGTTTTGCATAAAACCTTTACTTCAAATTCTATGAATGGCCCTCCTGACGCTGCGAGGGCGACGACTGGACGGCACGAGCACGGCCGCGGTGTCTCGGGCCGTAAAAAATAAGAAGGAGCCAATATTTCTTATGTGCGTCAAATAATTTATAAACATTAAATAAAAAAAAAAACTTTTAGAAATTTTTTTTTTCGCTGCTATAGCTTCTTTACCACCTACAGGTGTACCTCTTAAAATATTTCGTTTATGAATAGATACACCTTATATATAAGTTTAGGATAAGTATTTTTTAAATGATTTTTATATTATATTTACATATATATTTTTATATATATATTATATATATATAGTACTGGAGTATATATATTATATATATATATATATATATATATATATATGTATTTTAGTTAGTTTGTCGCAGACTATCGCATTTTTTCTATTTTTTATTAATCTAAAAGCAGGGTGAAAGTACACCGATATTTCATCGCCTCTTGTCACAGTTACGATGTGCAGCTGTGGTCTATTTATGTTCTATTTTCGTAAGTATAAATCTTTTTTGTTTTATGTTTTTCTAAATCGACCTCTTATCTTTTTGAATGCACGAGTTTCTGTAATCAATAAATCTACTTTTCTGTTTTTCCTAATCGTCCAAGTTCTGACTTGAAACATAAGAAATGGCGTAAAGATGTGTGTATTTCATCTTCCTACTACCACCATACTATGTAACTCTAGGGATCTCTATAAAACCCCCTAGTACGGACAGTCCAGTATATCAAATTAAAACCTAACGAACCACAAGTTCGATTCGGTTTCATTTGCGGCTGTCGTCTGATCAATTAAACCTCTTATTAAACCTATATTTAGGTTTAATATTATGAGTTTCAAAACTTCTACTATTATTAATAAAATTATCGTTTTCAGAACGGAGGGATCAGGGAAGGGGGGGAGAGTGCTCTGGAACGACAATAATATATTGACCCTATTGTTGAAGTTCTTCAGAGAGCTCAGGTGCCTAATACATGCAACCGTATGTATGACCCGAAAGTGAAATCTCGTAATTACGATAAAATTGTCAGTAAAATGTCAAAAACTTGCCAAAAATGTATGAAAACTCGAGGTATTTTTGACAGATTAAGGCTGAGATCGGATTATGAACGTGCTTAAAACTACGAGAATCACTACTCTGATGTATGAACGTAAACGAAGCAAAAGGAATATGAGTCGTAGCAGGTGGCGTTATGTACTTTCTGCCTGTACCCATTTGAAGAAGGCGTGAGTTTACGTATGTCTTTCTTTCAGAGACATCCTTGAATTATTGTTCTCATAGAAATAATTATTGTTTTGCAAGCTGTGTACAATTTTTGACTGATAGAAAAGTGTGTCTTTTTACAGAGCCCAAACTATATTTGGTATATACTACCAATACCCATCTGAAACGAAACCCTAACCCAAATACCGTTTACATCGAAAACCAAACCACAAAAATGACAGGCTATTCTCAGCCGGTCGTATAAATTAATTACAAAAAACTACCAAACCAAATACTACCTTACAAAGTAAACCTTGATCACAAACTACACTATAATGCCCACACATTCAAATAAAATCTTGCCACCAACATAACGATAATACTTTTATCCCGTCAACCCCAATTCAGTAGTGTTACACTTGAGACCAAGGAAATGGACCCACACCTCTTTGTATTATATGGACCGCTTACTTTCTATAAAGAAAGGCGAAATTTTCCACGCTGACATAGAAATATTGACATTTCTGAAATGATGTTTGTTGAGAACTTTGTTACAGGATTTTGAAGTTCTTTCTTTCTTTAGCTCTTGAAAACGCTTGTCGATATATTTAATTACCTGAAATAAGCGTTATGACATGCTTTTCCAGTGATAAATGTACTGTAAATTAATAATAATAATTTAACAAATCTTTATTTTTTTATTTTTTTTTATAATAAGTATATTTAGCCAACAGTAGTCAATTTCCCATACAGGTATAGTGTCTAAAACTAATGTAATACTGAAAAATATTTCTTATATTTGCAAGTAACGATGGCTTGGAATCAGGAGTAGAATGTTAGGTAGCGATCCGCTTGATCTAGGCTTATTCAAACTTATGTATGGGGCCAAAAATAATTAGTTAGACGGAAGCAATAAGACTCCCGCAGACAGGCACTACACGATTTTGTTAGAAAAAATCCGATGAAGATTTCATATTTCAATTTGCTCTCCTAGCATCGCATCGTGCTGGTTCGAGGGAACCTTAAAGAAAGCAAATCGTTTTTACACGCTTTGTATTAGCTTCACTTGTATGTATGTTTGTATGTTTGTTTGTAACCGACTCCTTATAGCGCGATTTTGGCCCACTCTAAACGACCAGATTTCATTCAAACTTTGCATACCTGTCAAAGACCGATGACAAAATGCAATAATTTCATAAATTTGTGCCATCATCCTTGCCAGGGTTACCAGGACAGCAAAAAATTGTCTTCTAAAACTGCGTTGACATACGTCACAAACTACGCTGACATACGTCTCAAAATTCGAAACACCCTAAAAATAGAAAATAAAGAATAGTTTAAAATAAGTAAAAAACACGCTATTTTTCCCATTATTTTCTACTTTTTATTTTGGTTTTCTATGAATGTTTTTTTAGTTTTTTTTAACTATTATTTTTAATTTCATGCATTTATGATATGTAACGTTTTGTGATTTCACACAAAACATTAAATAACAACTAGTTGACTGAAATCACAAAAGCTGATTTATGTGACATGTTAAAAGCAGTTATTTAACTACACTATAGATTAATTTACAATGCATTCAGCAGCTGAGGTTAACTCTGGATCTAAACCATGTTATTTCGATATTTAAATTAAGTCATTATCAAACGAAAATTTTTAACTTTTTTCCGGAAAATAGTCAAATAAGGGATAAACGGAAAGTTCTTTTTGTTTGAGTTGTGGATCATTAATATAAACAGTAGTAAGAAAACTGTGAAACGAACGCACACTACATAAAAATATTGTTTTTAACCGACATAAAAAAAGGAGGAGGTTATCAATTCGACTGTATTTAAAAAAAAAAAAATTATGTTCGTTACCTCATGGCTTTTGATTGGGTGAACCGATTTTAATGATTCTTTTTTTATTTGAAAGCTGGTGCTTTCCGAATGGTCCCATTACATAATTTGGTTTCATTCGGACAATGGAGTCTATGTGAAAACCATATAAGTCTTAAATTTGCATTAAGTATTTGCGCGACAAATGAACGAATAACGCGATTAGATTAGTGCGGGGTATCTACCATAACTAAAAAGTTAATAATAAAACTTTTTACAAAAAAATAACAACCGACTTTCTTAAAAAAAAAACACTACAAATTGAAAAATAACTTTAGTTTTGGAAGTCGGTGGCAAAAAACCTTAAACACAGATCCTAAGACACTGACTTCCAAAATTAAAGATTATTTTTGACTTTGTAGTGTTTTTTAAGGAAGTCGGTTATAATTTTTTTGTGAAAAGTTTTTCACTTTGTAGTGTTTTTTTATTAAAATTTTTGTCCACGATCGCAAGAGTGAAAAATATCGTGGGAGGATTTTAACGCGCCCTAGATTTTAAATTCTGGGTGTTAAACCGAACGATGAGAATCCAATAGAGTGTATCTCAGCGCGTAGAAAAACATACTGTTCTATTTTCCACTCTCGACGCTGAAAAGCGCGTTGACGAACCAGTTCGCGAAAAAATTCTGTTGCAATATTGTTACGTGCGTGTGAAAGTTGATTTAGTCTTTTATTAACCGACGAAAAAAACGGAGGAGGTTCTCAAGTCGAGGCGTATATTTTTTTTATGTAGGGTAATTCCGGGGGAGATGGCCATACGGGAAGGATAGCCAACAGAAAAAAAAATCAAGTAATCATTCATAGATGGGCACAACTTTAGTTCGATTCGTTTTGGCACGGGCAACAAGTGTTAGTGGAATATTTTGCGAAAAAAATAAGGAAATGTGAGTAATTTGACTTTGTTTTTTAATAACACGGTCGATTTAAACTAAGGGGTTGACAAATTTAATATCACAAAAAGTTTTAAAGTTTTATCCGTATTCATATTTTCTTTTTGAAGTAAAATACTTTCTCGTATTGTAACCTCAACATTAACTACAAAACTGAGAATAAAGCTGTGTGAAGCTAAGTATTTATTAAGCAGTGTGGCCATCTCACCCGGACAAGCGGGAGAGATGGCCATAGTAGTTAAGGGAGAGATAGCCTTACATTTGTTTTATTTTTATTTTGTTTTTCGCCTATTTTAAAATGCTAGAGGATTCTCAGTGTTAATAATTGCAGAGGTTGTGATGATAATTATTACAGAACACAGTTAGCTGAAGATTGGATACAATGCAATACTTGCATGTTCCGGGTGCATGAACATTGCATAGAGTATGAGGAGATGTGTTCTAACCGCGGTAATAAGAAAAAAAGAAGTTGATCGACCTCAAAGGCAAAGGGAAAGGCAATAAGAGTTCTGGCCATCTCCCCGATCACTATGGCCATCTCTCCCAGACACTCTGGGAAAGATGGAAAACCCTAGTATTAAAAAAAAAAAGACGTGTGGCACTCGGGTACTGCCGCGGTAAAGCTATTGCATAGCATTTTGTATCAACTTATGCAATTATAATTATTTATTTATTTTATTTATGCAGTATTTCTTTTTCTTTGATATTAATTCAAGTTACACTTTTTGAGCGTGGTGACCGATAAGAAAACAATTTTTTTTCTTTTAAAAAACGTCCACTAAGGAAAACTTATTTTTGGTGGTAAAATTTGGAACTAAAGCATAAAGGTTAGTACATATGATTGCCACCGCAAAATTTGATAAGTAAACTTTAGTACCTAGTTTTGCCACCGCACAAAAGGACTAGTACTCCATGCCCATAATACTCTATGGCCTGATTTGTTACCTAGTAACCGATGACAAATAACAAGACGATAAATATTTTGGGTTTTTACCTAGCAACCGATGACAAATAATACAAACACTTTATACACAAATTTTACAAGTACAGCTATTCACTGTTGAACATAAATACCTATACACTTATATACTTTCTCATAAACAGCTGCTTATGTATTCGTCCGATTTCGGAGCAGCTCGTCTCGATTCGGGCGAGCTTCGTAGAGTCGTAAAATACGGCTAGTTGCACACACACAAACACCGTGTCGAAGACTGCCGAAAAGAAACGACGTTAGACAATGCACGGCCTTCAAGCCGCACCTCCGTGCCCGTCGGAGTGGGGAGCGTGAGGTTTTTTTTCGTTACGGAATTTCTGGATTCGGTCACCGCGCTCAAGGCCCTCGATAGAAGCTATGCAATAGCTTAAAAACAATGTTTTACATTTTTTAACGTGATTTATCGTTAATGGTTAATAAGATTAATAAATAAAGTTTATGTTCTATATTAATTAGATGTTTCATTCATCATAATTCCTTCACGATAGACTCTTAAAGTTACTAAGGCCATCTCCCCCGGAATTACCCTACACGTATAACTTTTTACAGAGTGGACCGATTTTGATGATTATTTTTTAAATAGTAATGTCAGATAGGAAATGGGATTGGGCGGGTCACACCAGCTGCATACACGGTGACCGCTGGGCAATAGTCTCTACACAGTGGGTGCCTGAGGATGGACGGCGCAACCGGGGCCGGCCCAAGAAGAGGTGGCGAGACGACTTAGACGCGTACCTACTGCAAGGATTGGATCAAGATGGCCCACGGAAAGGAGGACTGGAAGGATTTGGGGAAGACCTTTGCTCAACAGTGGGACAGCGTAGGATTCCTCGAGAAAAACGTAACATAAAATAAGTACTAAATGCATGAAAAGCGTAGAATTTGTTTCTTGACTGTTATACATTGTATATTAGGGTGGGTCGCTTTTGTATAGAAAAAAATAAAATTGTCCAATACGTTTTGTAATAGTAAAAAAAACGTGACCCACATCCATTTATGAAAAAATAACGTAAAATTTTTATTGAGTTTGAAAAACTGAAATTTTTGATTTTTTTGTGAATTATTTGAAAATTTATTTCTCGTGGCTCATAGGAAAATCAACTAAGTACGTAAACTAATAAAATAAAGTGCTTTTGGACTAAATTTTACTATTAAGAAAGAAAAATAAACAAATAATAAGACAAAATAAAAATAAAATATCTTCAAATCACGTTAAAATCTTTCTTACTTTCGAACTTAGGCATAAGCTTTCGTGAAATAATTTTATTCTTAATTAAAGCTTCTCTTGCTGTTTTGTAGCAAAGCTGCATACAGCTGCTACAGCCCGCTCCACAGCTCGAGTATGACATGGTAGCCGCAGAAAAAGGACTTCATCATCACCACCTGACTCAGCTAGGGAATGAAGAGTCTCATCCGGAACATTGGTCAATATAGGTGGTTGCGAGTAAAATTGCTGCCAGTCTATCAAATCGATGTAAGACGAAGCGCGAAAAATTTATCTTAGGCACTTTAAAGACTCGAAGCTGAAAGGATTGAGATGGTTTCCTTGCCTTTAAAATGCGTCTAGCAGCAAGTTCTCTCACATGTTTTTGTTCGTCAGATAACATAGACAAGAGCAAGTTCTCTGGGTGCGCAAAAAAAACATTTCGTTTTATTACAGGATCAACAACACTCTTCAATTCTTGCGGAAGATATCGAGAATAAAATACCAACTTCCAAAAGTGCCTTGCTCCATCTTTACATGTCGGATTTAATTTGATTTCGAACCAAATAGGAGCATATACTTTAATTACAAAAGTAGCGAGTTGTTTCAGTTCTTTTGTAGGTATCTCAATAGAAACATATAAGCGCAAAATCCTGTTGGCCTTTGTTAGCCACCTGTCATGCGACATTTTTCCCGGAGAATGATTAGACAAATCAGGAGAGCACTTACCACTTATGACGGCAGATGTGATATCATAAAGGTAACGTTGATCAGAACTGAGGTCTTTTACATTTGAAATGTTTGGTAACATACCTTCTAACTTCAAACACGACAACAGAGCGCTTCTCACAATCATCTAATAACTTTCCGATAGCACCTGAATAAGTATTAGGTCCTGTTGTGGTGCCATCAAGTTTTGCAAATAAATGTCATAAGGGCAGTTAATTTAAGTGTAAAAGACATGATTCCATTGAAGTGGTCGGTGTAAACGTTTTTTTAAGAGCCGTATGACTCCGCCGTATTTGCCCGTATTGGTTACCGTCCCATCACAACCTATGGCAAGAGTATCCTCTAGAGCAGTGGTTCTTAACCTTTTCGATCTTGTCACCCCTATGACTTAGCTAGAGAATCTGATTTACCCCTCCCGCTCTCCCTCATGTTACCAATGAACACCAAACAAAACAACACACATAATTATAAATTGACTTTATTAGAAATATAAAAAATGCACAAAAATATTCAGTAAGTTCTTACAATCACATTACATATCTATATAATCTTTACAGACTTTACAAAACCTAACATTAAAAAACTTGCAAATACAATTACCTTACAATACAATTCGTACAAACCATATGTCCGTAACCATAATGCTCCGATTTGTCATTTGATTACACAGTTAGGGCATAAAATGCACTGGTGAGCTAGATTTGGTCTTACGAGTATTGGTCTAATTTTTCGTATATGTAACCAGCTCAATACCCCCGCAGAATATCAGCTTTACCCCCGCAGGGGTAATTACCCCCAGGTTAGGAACCGTGGCTCTAGAGAGATATTCAGTTGACCTGTTACTGTTTGAAAGATAGCAGACTCCAACCCTTTTGCAGTTCCATGGCTTGGAATGGCATATCCGACATAAACTGATCCTGGTTCTTTAGTTATTGAAATATGTTCTTCCACCGCTTGTAAGTGGGTAGTTGACTTTCGTTAATTTTTTATTGATTTTCGGGTATTATTTGAAATCTCCTTGATGCACAACGTCACAAAACTAACAAAAACTACTTAAAATAGCGTGCGAACTTTCACCCGGAACAAATTAGGCTCACTGAGACAATGATGCGTGATCGACAGTTTACGCCCTCTTTCCCCACTCCTTCCCCCGCACTATAAGCACGATTATTCTAATATTTTGGTTTGATTATTATTTGTATTACGTGTATCTCTGAATATAAGAATTTAATATCATTTTACGCCATGTAGTTTATACGATAAACTCTCATAAAATAAATCCAATTTTAACAATTTTTCCGAATTTTCAAACGTCATGCGCGGGTAATTAATGTTAATATTAATAAAAAATAAATATGTAAGTTTTTAAGTCTCTACCCAGGTCATGTTTTCCGCACTACTACAAATCGAAATTCGGAAAAAAATATTTTCGAAATTCTTTCATTAAATATACAATAGGGTGGCCTATTGTATATTTAATGAAAGAATTTTGAATTACATTGTATTCCCTATTGGGCATTTATTTGCATTTCATAATCAGATGATTTACTTGACCGTTCTTTACACCCAAGTTTTATTTATTTATTTGTAGGTATATGCTTGAGGTACACCCTAAATTATGTAACAAAAAGTTAAACAAATACTACAAATGGGCGAGATAATCGGTTTTCGCGATCTCTTCCAGGCCTCATTAAAATGGACAGTGATTTCTTTGGACATAACATACCACAATCCTTCTCACTGTCACGAATAGTGTCTGTTTAATACTTAATGATTCTTCATTCCTCCACTACCTGAAAAATACTGAAAGAAGTAAATTTTAAAAGCAGACGTCCGGGTACTTGAAATAAGGAAAAATCTACAGACATCGTTGGTAATAGCTACCGCATTTGTCTTTTTAAGAGCTCGACACTTAGACGGAATGAGTCTATTACTGTTCCATCGTTGTACGTTTTTTGTGTTTATTCAGTTTGAACCTTGTGTCTATGACAAGTATACTCAATCTACCTAGTTTTTCCCTACTAAGTTGAGGTCGGCTTCAAGTCTAACCGGCTGCAGCTGAATATCAGTATTTTACATGGAGCGACTGCCTGTCTGACATCCACAAACCAGTTATTGGGGATGTAGTGGATTGTCTGCGTTGTTCTATGTCAGCCGACCTGTACAGGTGACGTAGTTCAATAATTCGTCGACAGTCCACAAACTCTCCTCCAGTGGCTCCCAGTGCCACATCCCGGAAACCACGTCGGCTCGTGGGCTAAACCTGGAGGAGGGGCTCGGGAAGAACAAGTCCCGAGTTAATTGGTTGCCCGCCAAGTTGTGTCTTGGCTATGTCTACAGCAGTCCACCACCGGTGGCTAGACACTTAGGCATTTGTAGATGGGCCTTAAGGCAGCAATAAGGGCCTTGTTATTGCTTGCTAGTCTACTGCATCCAGCTCCCCTCCGGTCGTAGCGGTTTTCCGTTCCACTGGGTCCAGGGGGGCACGGACGAGAGAGTGCTCCTGCATTTGCGCGAACGTTTGAGCACTTTAATATATCCTGCGCATCTGACCGTTTCCGTTAATTGGCTCTGATCTGGCAAAGTCTGGTGGCGATGGGCTGAGGTAGAAAGGTTCGGTTGGTTGCAAACCGAGCTTTGTCTGAGGCCTGCACACCAGCGGCTCTGGGGGTGTGAGTACACACCGTGGTCGCTTTTACTTTGAACTGGGGGGACAGAGTAAATTCGGCAGCACCCAGGGTGACAAAGCAGCCCTATTTAGGGAAGCACTGCTTTCCCCGTTCAGCCGGGGACCCCCTCCCCGGCTGAACGGGGAAAGCAGTGCTTAGAAAAGGTGCCCTAAAAAAGTGCTCACCCCAAAGTCTTAGGATAGCAGTAACCACGGCTGCTTCCGCATCCTTGAAACTCGTGGTCGACACAGCAATAATAAAAATAAATATACTACATCAACTCTATCACGTCATTTAGAGCCCATGACAGACGCCAATAGGTTAGAAATGAAACGGTCGCCGTAGCCGAAAACGGCATGGAAGGATTATTATTATTGGGTAACACGATACCCCTTGGTAAGACTGGTTGTCAGATTTTTGGGATTCTGACTACCTGTAAGGATTCTGTGACATTTTAATCGTCTTACAATGGAAGCCCACTTCCTGTATGCAATTTGAACAGCTGAATAATTAAAAAATAAAAATAATGATGACGCAGAACGTAGTTTTAAATTGATATTTTGTCTCATGTTAAATGGAGATGAAATGATCTAGTCGACTCGTGCCGTATGATACGTAAACATTATTAACATGATGTTTCGTAATTCTAATGCATTATTTCTTTTTCTTTGTATCTATTACCTTAATTAATGGTACCAATTTTTATCACGCCTAGTGGTATATTATGTCGGATACATTGAGTGAACGACGTTTGTAAGACGACTAAAATATCACGGACTCACGGTGTATAATGAGTGGTCAACCATCTAAGCACCAATCGCGGCAAGCGTAGCTTAACCTCCGATCGACTCTTACGGCTGTTATAATTGTACCACGAGCCCCTCTAATGACAAGAAAATTGTGGACATTAATTCGTCTGCCAAGCGGAATAGTTCTACAAAGTCGTTCCTTGACCTTATTGTACCGATAAATGAGAGGGTAAGGTATAGTCGACCTCGTAATAGCCTAGTTCACTTTAGAGAAAAACTCTCACTTAATTGACACGTCATAGCTAAAAGCTATAGATGGTTAGGTAGTCGGTCGATGCATGAAGAAGAATATATTCTTCAATAAAACAAAAGTTTAAGTAGGTAGATTTATTATTTTACTATAGAAAATAAACGTCTTTAGGAAAATAAAAAATTCTAAGACACTTTAAAATATGATTTGATCAAGAAAACAATATGTAACCTAAACTAATTTTGAACCAAGACGAGCCATTCATTGGTCTAGAATTCCGGTAAATTTCTTTGCAAAGAATCTAGCGTACTTTTACACTAACGGAAGATTTTTACTAAGAAAATAAGTTTTCTCAAGACATTAGGGGGAAAAGAGAAAATTTAAACAAAGGCGCTGTTGCACTTACGCGCGAGCAGAGCTATCAAGTTACTTATGACGATAGGTGTCGAATCAACAGCCTTTGTACTCGTGAATTAGTTGAGAGTCTTAGCACACCTCCGACGTGAAAATATAAATGGGAAACCGCTTAAGAGGTCGAAAGGAAATTTTGTCAATTTTGCTGATTTATTTGATTTTAAAGACGTGCTTTTACAGATAAGTTTTAATGCGTAATATGAACGATCGTTTCAGTTATTATGTTTAATGAATGAGCTACTTTTTCGTTATTATTATTTGATTTTGATTAATTGACCTCAAACCGGCGACAATATGAAACGTCATCGGCGTACTATATGAAAGATCATTTCAAATGATCATTCATATGGTGAATGAAACTTTGAGAAATACAATATTTTAACTGTAAATTCACGTCTCACTAAACTCTTAACGTATTCCGCTAAGAAACATTACTACATTATATCGCGATTCGAGTAGCCGAACATCACGAGTGTCACTTGAATTGTACCAGTCGGAGAAATTTTTCAACGCTTTCGACTTAGTAGATACAGTATAGGTCTACGTTGGACCACCTAGATAGTTTACCTTTAGTTTTTCCGTAAAATCAGCATCTATTTTACAAAATAATTAGTGTTTCGCTTAATAAACTTGTCGACTGCCACAGAGGCGTGCGAAGCAAAAGCGGCACCGTTTGCGGCGTTCTCCGAGTAGATCGGCGAAATCACGCGATAAAACGATAGAATCGTAATCAAATCTGTGCGTTAGAACATGCAGTTTCGTTTCTGTTTCTCTTGTCGCATAACGGACTTCTGCGGTTTCGCTGCTTTGGTTTCGCGAAATGTAATACCCGCCTTAGAAGTGCAATTCATTTTAATTATGAGTTCTGATATACGAGTATAAACAGCTGCAGTTTTGTGTTTTGTTACTGGCAGTATTATTCAAGGATGTCGTAAAGAGGTATGGCTTGCAGCGCCCAGTTTATACAGTCCTTGCAGCAGGTTTATTTTTTGATGGCGATTAAATCGTGAAATCAATTATAACTGAATTATGGTAAACTAGCTTTTGCCCGCGACTTCGTCCGCGTAAATGTCGGTTATCGCGGATGCAGACGAAGTCGCGGAATAAATAGTAGCGTATGTCCTTTCTCAGGCTCTAAACTATCTCTGTACCAAATTTCATTTAAATCAGTTTAGTAGTTTTAGCAGGAAAACTAGGCAGACAGACAGACAGAGTTACTTTTGCATTTATAATATTAGTGTGGATGTGGATATTAGTGTGGATGGAAGGAATATCAATAAAATATTACTAAGATGACAATACGATTAGTTTAACTAAGTAGCCTTTTTTGTGGGTGGGAAATCAGTGTGGAGGCTAGGGAGTGAGGGCGCAGAGACTGCCTCTCTCTCACGCGCTCCGCTTCCTCCTTCACGAGCATTACTGCTTCGCAGAAGGAGGTAACGGCATCCCCTGCCCTCTTGCTCCGTAACATGGCCTGACTAAGTAGCCTAAAGATACAATTTGTGAGGTGAATCTAGGGACAAAAACCTGAAACAGAACTGGTAAAATATGGGCGATCTACAAGCTAAAATAATTTAGCCAGTGAAACTCAGCAGACATGAAGGGTATCAAGATCTCTTCATCATCATATCAGCCCGGAATCACCCACTACTGGGTATAGGCCTCCCCCTTTTTCCGCCATACATTTCGGTTCTGTGCGTCTCTCATCCACACGTTTCCAGCGACCTTCACGATATCGTCAACCCAACGCGCCTTTGGACGGCCTTTGTTTCTTTGGCCTAGGCCACAATACGGTCACTGCATTACTCCATCAGCCATCACCTCGTCTTACTAAATGTCCTGCCCAACTCCAATTGAGGTGTATTACCCTGTCCCCGACGTCGAAGACTTGTCCGACGATCCCAAGATGTAATCATGATTTAAAAAAAATACGTTCTTGTTTTTTTGTGAAGTCAAGAACTCAATTTGTGTAATTCCTTGAAATATAAGTGGCTGGTACAGAAAAGAGGTAACCTTCTGCGAAACAAACGTGTGCAGGAAGGGAGCGGGAGATCTCTTCCGTTCACCCGGCCCGCAGCAGGCGCACCGGACGTCGGCGGAGGGCGGATAACCTCTTCCAGCTCCCCTAAATGGGTCCAGGGGCGACGGATCTGGGGACATCCATCGCCCTCTATTTCTTAGGACCCGGGACGGCGGCGCGTTGTGTTCCACGCGCGCCTTTGTGATGTACCGGGGAAGTTAAGTATCTCACTCCCCCCTAACGTGAGGAGGCTTGTAGAGGCAGGCTGGCACTAGTCGGGGATCACGGAAGACGCATTAGTTCCTGTGGTCCCCGACGTAGGTGTGGGACGGAACACCGGGGTAGTTTTAGTCAGTAGGAGTCTGACAGACCCCTCCGCCCACCCCAGGGTGGAGGATATCCATGAGGATTTTCACTACGATATCAAAAAAAAAAAGACAAGATGTGGAAGGCGGAGTACAGGGTGTTGTGGCGCAGCCTGGGTTACCCCTATGTCCAACAGTAGAGTTTATTGATTTGAAAGCGCCTGTATATGTTCAAACCTCTTACCATTGGGCCACCACTGCTCTCATGAGCACGATCAATGGTCCAGACCAAACCAACATTGTTGCTAGGTTGATCGCACCCCTTTTGTTCTTGACTAAGTACCAGTTGATCAAAGGCACACGACATCACCGCACAAACGGGTAACATATTACGCAGGTACTCACAATTGTTTCGGTTCACGCTCAATCAATGAACCGCCAATTAGGTCTTGGGTGACGTACACGACCAACTATTTGGGACCCCACGCTTAGTTGGTGTTCAATATGAACGTAATGATGTTTCTGTATTACTCAAAGGTCGACTGGTAAATAATTGTAGTAAATAATTTACCTAAGGTTAGGGTTTTCGAGTACTAAAGACGAAAGCGTCCGGAATTTACCGCCAAAGGACGTCACTGAAACGGTATTTTTAGTGTTCCGAAGTAAATAACGGTACCGTGTGGTTCCGGACGTAAAGAATAGCACCACCCCATCTCTTCCCGTGGGTGTCGTAAGAGGCGACTAAGGGACTTACTAGAGATTGGGCAGCAGCGTTCTCTATGCATTTTACCACCATACTGCGATCGCCAACCCGCCTGCCAAGCGTGGCGATTATGGCAAATCCCCCCAAAAATTGTACCGGTCAAATTGGCGGTGCTTGGGGGAGGCCCATGTCCAGCAGTGGACGGCTTGCGGCTGAAATGAAGATGATGATGATGAAGTAAATAAGACTTCGGAACACTAAAAAAACACGGATTCGTCAATACAAAACTCTGAGATTGACGTTTTAGCCACAAATAAATTAACTTCTTGCGAGTCGGCTATAGAAATTATTCATCATCTTTTTTTTTCATCACCGAATGACTTCTTCCTCTCTGAACGGAGCGGGGGAAGTGTGACTTTTAGTGACTAAAACCCACCCGTGTTCCTTCAGCTTCCAGGGCGAGAGTAACTCTTTCGAATAAATACGCCACCCTGGCAGGAATCATCATTCCAGCTGAAAGACGTCCGCTGCTTCCCTCAATGTGGAAGGTTTGGCATAAACGCCACGCTTGGCAGGAAGCTTGGTGATCGCAGTATTGTGGTAAAATGCTGCTGCCCTTTCTTAGAAAATATTATATTACTTAAAAGTGGCAATGTTCTCTATACGGGCGAGTTAATTCGTGCCCAAATAAGCCGAGAAAATATAGACAGTACCTACATACACAATACGAGTAAATATAGTTAGTAGTTCCAAACAAAATAATGTATACTCCCAAAATGTCTGCGTTCAAAGGCTACTAAAAACTCCGCTAAGCGACGAGATAGCCAAGCACTACATTCTAAAACACTATTTGAAGCCAAGTGCTCTAAAAATATCTCTCGCTGGACAAAACTTCATATCCGCAACGCGACTGTTGGTCATATCCGTGGCGTGTCACTAACATTTTAAGCATTGCATAAACACATGCAGAAAATCTACTGCTTTCACCATGCGAAAAAACGGTGACTCATTGAAAGGCGAAATACAAATTGGTTGAATAAAAAATTGCTAGCGCTACACATTATTTTGTCTTACTTGTCATCTAGTCGTGCAATGTTTTGTAAATACGCTTAGAACCAGGGCTTGAAATACCGTTAAAAATATGGTATCGTTACAGCCTTTTCATGCAGATATCGTTATCTAATAAATAACGTTACAATATTTAACGTTATATCTGGTACATTTTATCGTTAAACATGTGTAACGTTAAAATCTACGCTATCGTAAATTTTATCGTTATGAGTTAGTTTTGTTACCGTCGCTCTCGTTCAATCGCAAGAGTGTCAGACAGCAGCGACGCTAAGACTGTGCCGTACGACTATTTGCGTGTTTAATTCTCTTTGCTATTCTGAGTTGTGCTTGTTCTTGTGAATGTTGCTTTCAAAGTGATTTAAATTTAGTTTATTACCTAACTTTGATTTAGGTAAATATCTAATTGTAAACATTTTTAGATAAATTTTTTAGCCAGTCTTTAGATTAGAAGACATGCCAAGATTGTTTACATTTAGTTAACTACCTAAACCGACGGAATGTAGACTAGGAATTATTTATCTCAGGTCTCCAGCTGTACTATACTTTTGGGACATATAATATTGTTACGTAGATCGTAAGTCTAGAAGCATCATGCTAACTCCGTCTCAGAAAGGGGCAGTGTGACGTAAATCGAAAAGTCTAGAAACATCAGGCTAATTCCATCTAAGGACGGGGCAGTGTTGGAAACTACTAGAAATGACACGCTAACGCCATCTGTTATCGAGTAGCAAGTACTACACGAAATTGTACGTATACGCTACTGCCATCTATTGTCGAATAGTGGGATTAAACAGTTCAATGGAAGTTACTAGAAGCTTCTGCGCTGTGGCAGTGTCGAATGTTCGAGAATGTTCTGCTCGGGATATAAATAGCGGATTGTCGGGCCGACAAGCAGTTCGATTTCGGAAGCGAGCGAATACGATTCGAGTGATACAGTACAAGCGTAACAAGTAATTCCAAGTGACGTCTCTTGTAGTTGCGATATTTGTGTTTATTAAATTAAACTGTGTTGTGTGTTTTGGTAAATTGGTTTGAATTGATTTATCCCGAACCCCAGCTCATAACATTTGGTGTCAGAAGTAAGGGATAAATTATGCCAGTTTTACCGAAAGAGGATACGGAAGGTATCCGTACCAGGAGTCAGCGCCAGCAGGAGGAGGAACTTCTAGACAGACACCTGGGGGTAATCAGCCAACGATGGAGCCAGTCTCCCAAGCGTCTGGTGTTCCTACAGCATCACCAGCCATGGATTTTTCTGTGCTAATGGCGATGCTGCAGGAGCAGGCCCGCCGACAGGAAGAACAGGCCCGCTGCCTACAGGAACAGCTGCAGTAGGACAAAGAGGAGCAAGCTCGCCGGCAGGAAGAACAGGCCCATCGACAGGAAGAACAGGCCCACCGCCTTCAGGAACAGCTGCAACAGGACAAAGAGGAGCAAACTCGCCGACAGGAAGAACAGGCCCACCAACAGAAAGAACAGACCCGCTGCCTGTAAGAGCAGCTTCAGCGTGATAAAGAGGAGCAGGTTCTCCTTTTGAAAGATCTACACGCAACATTTGGCAAGGACATCAAAGTCATGAAGGAGACTGTTCAGGTACATGAAAATCGTATCTCCGAGGCCGAAGTCCAGATCGCTGATATAAGAAAAGCGGCTGGAGTTCTGAAAGCTGGAGATCGGACTACGGCTTCGATAGTTGCTGCACCTTTCGTGCGCGGGTTTAAAGTGCCACCCTTCGATGGAACATCTTCCTGGTCGGCATACAAAATTCAATTTGAAGCTGTCATGGAAGCAAATGGGTGGACAACAGGCCAGGCCATGACCGCGCTTACTTTGGCCCTTCGTGACCAGGCCTTAACTGTGTTAGAGGCTCTCGGCAAAAATGTTACCTACGAGCAGCTCGTTGAGGCGTTAGAGGCCAGATATGGTGACGCGCACCCGGAACACGTTTTTCGTGCCCAGTTGAAGGATCGTGTGCAGCGCAGTGGTGAAAACCTACAGCAGTGGGCCCTGGAAATCGAAAAGCTGGTTCGAAAGGCGTACCAGACTGCGCCCGCGCTCATCGAGGGTATACTAATTCAAACCTTCATAGATGGCATACGGGACCTGGAAGTAAGGGCTGCTGTGAGACTTGGGCACCATGAGACCCTCAAGGACGCCTTGGTTCATGCGTTGAAGGTGGAGGCAGTGAGGCATGATCATCGAGCCCATCGCATCAGGGAGGTTGCGGCGTCACCTGTTTGTGACCGTGTTAGGTACAGCCCTAGATGCTACACTTGCGAAGAAAAAGGCCACCTTCGGTCAAGTTGCCCGAAGCGAAGCACAGCTAACGAAGACCAGACCCAGGAAAGAAGAGCGGCTGAGATCACCGCTCAGCAGCAGGCAAACTAATAAACGCCAGGACTGCGGGGCGGGTGCTGGCTGGTGTCAAAATAGCCCCAAGAATTTCGGTCTCATAAGCCCATGATGGGAACACCCTAGTCATAAAAGGTGAAGTGAACGGAAGACCATGTAAGCTGACATTGGATACTGGAGCTTCTCGCACGTTGTCAGTTCCCAACTAGCGAATCGTTTTCTTGGGGACTTCTTCGGTAAGCATGACGGCGTAAATTTAGTAACAGCTACCCGTCAGCACATAACCGTCCGTGGTGAGAAAAAGGTGAAGTTAAAACTGGGTAACACAATCTACCGACATAAAGTCATCATGGCCGACATAGTAGACGACTGCATCCTAGGTTTGGACTTCATGCGACAGCACTGTTGTGAGATGGACGGTAATCACGGAGTCCTCAAATGTGGGCCGTAAGAAGTCTTCATGGAAGGTGCACCATCAGGGAAAGTGTACTGCTTGAATAAAATTGTTCTTTCTCCCCGATCAGAAACAATACTTCCAGTTAGTCTTCCACATAATTCTGGGCAGAAAACCCGATGTATTCTCATTGAAGGATTGGATGAAAACCTTCCATGGAAAATTGCGCGGACCTTGGTAAAGGCAATCGACGTTGCAGCCGTACGCATACTGAACCCAAGTGAAAAGGAGCAAGTAATCAAGAAGGGTACGTTGATGGGTTCCTGTGGGGAAATAGCTTGGATGCGTGAATGTCAATATCAGCCTTCTTAAAATAATACCCAAACTGCAAGATTTAACGTGTTAAATCTTTTAGAAGACTGTCATAAAGATTTATCAGAAGAAGAAAGAGAGAAGGCTAGGAAGATGCTACTTCAGTATGCAGACTTATTCTCCAGAAATGATGCTGACATAGGGAAGACTGGATTAGTTCAACACAAAATTAATACCGGAAATGAGTTACCAATACGACAACGACCAAGAAGATTACCAGTGGCAAGAGAAAAGGAGGTCGATACCATGATTAAAGGAATGGTAAAGGATGAAGTTATAGAGCCTCCATCTAGTCCTTGGTGTTCTCCTGTGGTCCTGGTGAAAAAGAAAGATGTCAGTATGCGCTTTTGTGTAGAGTATCGTCGATTGAATGACGTTACTAAGAAAGACAGCTATCCACTACCCCGGATCGACGACACACTGGACACGCTGTCAGGAATTAAGTGGTTTACAACGTTAGATCTAAAAAGTGGCTACTGGCAAGTGGAAATAGACCCTAAAGACAAGGAGAAAACTGCATTTTCTACGGGAAAGGGACTATGGCAGTTTAACGTCATGCCATTCGGATTGTGCAATGCTCATGCAACTTTCGAAAGGCTAATAAATAAGGAGCTCGTTCTCACGGGACTAATTGGAGACGCCTGCCTTGTCTATTTAGATGACATCATCATCGTGGGCCGCACATTCGAAGACCACCTTCAGAATTTGGAACGTGTTCTATCAAAAATCCGAGGAGCCAATCTCAAGCTAAGTCCAAAAAAATGCTCATTCTTCAGACAGCAAGTAAGATTTTTGGGGCACGTGGTTTCGAAGGAAGGAGTACAAACAGATCCTGAGAAAATCGTCGCCGTAGTAAAGACATTGCAGCATTTCAGCAAATCCTTGCTTGGACGCAAATTCCACCTGCGAACTGACCATGCTTGCATTAAAGTGGTTGTTGCAGTTTAAGAATCCAGAAGGACAAGTGGCGAGATGGATTGAACTGCTACAAGAGTACGACTTCGCAATTGAACATCGTAGTGGGAAGTCTCACGGTAACGCGGACGCTTTATCAAGAAGACCTTGTCCTGAAGACTGTAAGCATTGTGTCAGGCAAGAAGATAAGGAAACAGTACCTGTCAGGATGTTAAGAACGGACCTTTGTGACGAGTGGAAGGAAACCCTACGGCATGCCCAGCAGAGTGACCCAGATATTAGGCCAATTCTCGAGTGGATTAAAGCTAATGCTCCCAAACCCAAATGGTGTGATGTTGCAGCGATGAGTATCACCACAAAAAGTTATTGGGCACAGTGGGAGAGCTTGGTGAACCAGGATGGTGTCTTGTGCCGAAAATGGGAAAATGCTCGAGGGAATAGCTGTCACCTGCAAATGGTAGTCCTAAAGACGAAGGTACCAGAAGTTCTACGGCTCTACCACAATGGTTCTTCAGGTGGTCATATGGGAGTAAGAAGGACTCTGTTAAAGATCCGAGAAAGGTTTTACTGGATCCATTGTCGAGAGGATGTGGAGGACTGGTGTCGCAGATGCACCAGTTGTGCAGCGGTAAAAGGACCACACACACGCAGCAGGGGTGCATTGAAAGTGTACAACGTAGGCGCCCCCTGGGAACGAATAGCACTAGATGTCGCTGGGCCATTCCCCGAAAGTGAAAGTGGAAATAAATATTTCATGGTTGTCATGGATTAGTTCACCAAGTGGCAGGAAGTCTTCGCCATCCCTAATCAAGAAGCTTCAACAGTCGCTGATAAATTAGTGCACGAAGTCTTCTGTCGGTTTGGGGTACCCTTGGAAATCCACAGCGATCAAGGAAGTAATTTTGAGTCTCAAGTGTTTCAAGAAACATGTCGGGTTATGGGTACTCACAAAACCAGAACCACTTCATACCACCCACAATCTGACGGAATGGTGGAGAGATTAAATCAGACGTTGGAAAGATATCTGGCAAAAGTTGTAGCAAGCAGACAAAAGGATTGGGACAAGCACATACAACCGCTTCTTCTGTCATACCGAAGTGCAGTTCACGAGAGTACAACTGTGACGCCAGCCTTCGCGAACTTTGGAAGGGGGTTAAGGTTACCAGCTGATTTAATAACCGGCATTCCCCCTGATTCACAGTGTCAGATACGCTGTCTACTACATTGTTTACGTCATTGGTAATGCCGACGGTAATGATGACGTCGGTCATCTTAGAATTATAACGAAGGACGTCGTAATGTGTGTAAATGTGTTTTGGCCCTAAGATGTAGTTTAGGTAGGTATACTTAGTAGGTAGCCGACCGACGGCGACAGTCGCACCAATTGAAGTGGTTGACTGTGAAATAACATTATTTTATTACAATAAGTTTTAAAAGAAGATAGAAATATAAAAATATCTCATTCTTCAAAAGAATTTTTTTATTACATATTTATATCTAATTACAGTCGACCACATGGTAATAACATTTGGACCTTTAACTGATTTAGTGCGGGATGTTTTATAAAAATAAGAGGTCAAGATATAGGTAGGTACATAAGATGGTTATAATCGCCATGAAGTCGACCATATAGGTAGAAAATCGGCACTGAGCTACATAAGTACCTACAGATAACAATTAAGTATTTTAAAACTTACCTTTAATTTTTTTCTACACTCTGGCACTAAACAAGTTGAGGTGTTGTCATCATTTATTTCAAAATATCTATAGACGAAATTTTTTTTCTCACGCCCCATGTTGAACTTTTTGTTATCGTTACTCAAAACACAAAAATTAAATCAGCTGTAGTAGCTAATCTAAATGGAAGTAATAATTCGCGAGCGCTGAGCGTGTCCTGTACGCGCGTCCAACGGCCGTGAGAGTTGAGACGACGACAAACGAAATGGCAACAGCGCGTCAGAGGAGCGCGCGCCGGCGGCCGCCACACGCCGTGCCACGCCCGCGCGGCCTTGGAGAAAACGGCAACGTCGCATAAAATAACCAAAATTTACCGTTTACTTGTTACCGCTATTTTCACAATAACATTAAAAATACCGTTAATTTTTAACGCAATTTTTAACGTTCTTATAATGTTATGCTACCTAATTAACGCTACCAAATCATACCGATATGCAAGTATCTCTATGGAAATACCGTTATTTAACGTTATTTTTAATGTGAATTGGTATCGTTTTAAAGCCCTGCTTAGAACTATTAGAAAAACCATTTTCGAAACTGACGGAATTTCATACAATCTTCCACCCCCTATAACATCCTTTTACGGGGGAGTTTCCTAATTTTTTTCTTAACTGACGTCTCCTACTCATAATCTACCTCTGTGCCTAATTTCATTTTCGTAGGTTCAGGAGTTTTTGAGATTTCGTGATTAATCAGTGAGTGAATGAATGTATGAATGAGCGACCTTTCGCTTTTATATATATAGGTGTACAAAGTTGGCCCTCTGCGTCATTTTATTTTATAATCTGAACAAACTGAGTGTTCACAGGCAACAGTTGAAAATGCTTTAAGCTCAACTTTTCTTGATGCTATTTTATTTTTGTTCTGTCACTAAATAAACAAAACCACTGTGCGCGTTGGAACTTAAATGAAATTCTAAATGTAAGTGGGGAACATTTTCGTGAGTGTACCGTGTTATATTTTAAACTTTTTGCATTTACAAGAAACCTCAACTTCATTCATTGTTGGTTTCCTGTTGTTATATTATCACTATATACAGGACAAGTTTTTATCCACTGTGTAAATTGTAACCATGAATTCAGCTTATCATTCTAGACCACCTTGCGTAGCAATTTTTCGTCAGTTTTACAAAAAAAAAACTGCTGTTTCATAGAACAAGGGGGTTCCCTTGCATTTTTCTATGAAACAGCAGATTTTTTTTGAAATGATATGCTGCGAATGCGAATGATATGCTGAATTCATGGTTACAGTTTGCGCACTGGATAAAAACTGATCCTGTATAATAAAAAAACAAAGTCCCCTCGTCGCCAGCCGGTCTCTATGCCGTCTGAACGCGATAAACTCAAAAACGACCGTTCCGATTTTTATACATGAGTTTTCACTAATGGTCGGAGTGTTTCATTAGGAAGGTTTAAATGTATAAACCATTTAGGTTTTGTGTAAATTGGCTGTAATAGAATGTAATGTAATAATAGATAAATGGTTATGATGATGGCACAGTAGATAAATGGTTCCGTATCCGGGATTCATTTTTACGCATGCACAGACTTACAGATTTCAACAGCAACACAACTATAAGTTTGAATTTCACAGTTGGTTTTTCTGTAAAAAATCTATTTAAAAAAAGTTATTTCTGCGGTTGTAACCAAAATATACTTAGCGCATACATAGATACAATGTAATAGTCACAAAACATGTTTTAAACATGTTTTGTGACTGCAAATGTCAATTTGGCGTTTTCAAAGTTGACAATCGGCTGTTTTTCCTTATAACACGCTAAAGCTAAAATATGCTTGAGCCTTTTAAAACTTCATAGTAGGTTTACACAACGTTTAAGTGCTAAAATGCGTTTATAAATATCAATTTTTGAAAACAAGGTAACTACTCTTTATAAGGTAGAGGCAGTATATGTGGCACCAATAAAATTATTTGTTTTATTCAACTGTATTGTTGATAACGATTTAATTTTTAATTTTTAGATAACATATAGGTATTATAGGTATATTTCCGCAAATATCCCATCGAATTCCCAATTTGAAAAATACTTAAAAATGTCATTATTAACATTCTAAGAATTTATTACTATACCATGTCTAGTTTTCTCTGCTTTATAAAGGGTTAAGCAAGTGTTAAGATGCTCGATGTTTATTAAGCTATTGCATAGCGTCTATCGAGGGCCTTGAGCGCGGGGACCGAATCCAGAAATTCCGTAACGAAAAAAAACCTCACGCTCCCCACTCCGACGGGCACGGAGGTGTGGCTTGAAGGCCGTGCATTATGCTTAGATCTTTAAAACTACGCAACGGATTTTGATGCGGATTTTTTTAATAGATAGAACAATTCAAGAGGAAGGTTTATATGTATTATATAGTAAAGAAACGCTGATAATTTTAGGGGTTTCTAATGTGATGTCATAAATAAGCTCATTTTTTTACGCTTACATTGCGAACGCTGGCTGAACCCTACGAAATAGATCAAAATAATGTACTACAGTATTGTACACCTTAGAAAGTTCTACAAAAAAGTCTGCGATGGTATATGTCTACCTCTTAGGGATAACCCACAATAACCATATTTTTCCTTTGCTTTTTACGAGAAATAAGGGCTTATTTACGAAGCAATTTTAACCAATACAGCATTAATTCTTATCCAATTAGGTACCTTAAATACATTGTGCATTTAATATATGTCAATATGATCATTACAACATGTAATTTAAATGAAGATCTTAGAAGATATCAGAGATTTAAAAAGCGGGGGCAGTAACTTCTCATTTATTCAATAAAAGAAAAAAAAAATGTTTTCTTATCGGTCAAATAAAAAATAAATAAATAATTATAATTGCATAAGTTGATAAAAAATGCTATGCAATAGCTTTACCGCGGCAGTCCCCGAGTGCCACACGTCAATTTTTTTTTTTGAATAAGTGCGTTAATGTTTGAGTTTGAAGGGTATCAGTATCTTATTATAACTAGATAATAAATGTTGATACCTATCAAGTCTGTGAAGTTTTGATGGCTAATCAAAAGTAACGTTGGGGATTAATTAACATTAGTGGACATAAATCCACAACGTCATCTTAAATTATATTACAGATAAATTATATAGATTTAAATTTACAACGTTTTATAAAGAGGTAAAATTGTGAGTATGTATGTAGGGGGTAATCTTCTTAAGTACAGATTCGATTCCGAAATTTCTTTCAATAATTGTAAAGTACAGTATTGCCAAGTGTTATAGGAAATATTTCATGTTAAAATAAAGATTTCGCGAGCAAAAGCTTATATCTATTTAAAACTTAACGCACAGAAATGTACAAAGGCGGACTTAATGCTGTAGGCATTTATTAAATAAAATATTATTATAATTAGAAATTATATTTCATTATTTTTATAATGTGGGAAGAATTCGAAGTAGTTTGAATTCTGAAAACTTAACACCGAAATTTATTGCGTAGATACGTAGTCATCAAGTTTTGGTATTTTTAGAGGAAATCATCGACCATTAAGTACATCCCCTTAATATAACAAGCCCCATTCAAACCAAAAGCCTTACCAATAAACCGTAATGAGAAAATATTCTCAAGAGAATATTCCTGTAATTACTATCGTTAGGGCGTTTATCCACCACAGTTGTCACCGAACGTCAACGAGAAAGGAGATTATTCGAACCAATCCTGAAGTCCCGGTAACGATGATAGATAGTTTATCCACCGTGACCGACCTCGACGGTTCAGTATGTGATGAATTTGATGATAGACAAAACAAAGCCAAGTGAAAGGCAACGCAGCAACGGGAGAGTGTAGACAAGATTAAACGTGTTTCCGCATCAGCCCGTTACAATATAGGGCCGAGTTCTAGCGGTTGCGCCAAACTATAAAAATATAAAGAAAGTAACCTCAGGGACAGACATGGAAGGTTTAAATGATAAATGATAAATGATAAATGATTTTAAATGATAAATGATTTTATTTCTGTAAGTAGGTTTGTATAAACACTTTTACATGTCAATGATATTTTTTTTAACTAGATGAGTTCGGCGTTTCCTAACTGACTACTCTGAGAAGAAAGGCCGAAACAAACTCAGAGGTCACAGTCTCTTTTAAAGTCCAGACATAATCTTGTTCACATCATGTGAAGATCACGTAGATTGGTGACTGAAATGGTCTTTTGAAGAAAGAACCACACAGATTGAGTGGACCTGTCCAGTCAGTGCAAGCATTTGTCACTAATCGTTTAGCTCAACTCGGAACATAAGGAGCCCAACGCTTTGACGAACAGTACCAAAGAAAGGACATTTGGGTAGGCCACATAATTACTCAAACTGCCAGATCATGATTACTGAGAAAGAAAGAAAACAAAATTAAAAAAAGACCCACATAGTCTTCACATTCACAATAATTAAAACAATACGATACTTTACAAAGTAAATATTCATGTCATTGTATATATGAAAATTATCAATGTCAGTGTGTATATAAAAAAAAAAAGAAACGGATATAATTTTGTTAGTCAGATCATTTGATGACCATGTAGATTGGTGTCTGAAATGGTCTTTTGATGAAAGAACCACACAGATATTGAGTGGACCTGTCCAGTCAGTGCACGCATTTGTCGATAATCGTACAACTCAACTCGGAACTTAAGGAGCTCAACGATTAAAAAAGTAAGAAAGATAGAAAATACATTTATTTAGCACAGTTTAAAACGTTTTCGACAAAGTAACTATTCTATTGGACAGTTTGTAAACTATGATATTTTATTTCGTATAAAAAAAATCCGAATCAAAAGACGTAAACGTCCACAGAAACTTCTGTTTGGTATCGTACACAAAACGTCATAAATATCGGGACGAATTAAACTTTATCACAATTGGATAAAATTCCTGTCATTCTGAAACATGCCTTGGGTCATTGAGTTAATATTTAATATTCATAGTTTTACAGATCATTTTAAACAGTAGACTCTGGCTGCACAGGACTTTTATTGTTGATATGTGTGTGTTTAGTTTACTTTGGGATCTTCCCGTGCGAGTCCCAAAAAATACATTTCTTTCTTTCTTTCTATATCGAAAGCTTTATCTACCTTTGTCTAACCGATCTCTGTATAAATTCGTGAAGCTCGAGTAGTCAAGAAAGTAAAACAGTTCAACCCACCTTCTCTAACAATGTTCGTCAAGATAATTAATTTCTGTTAAATTCAGATCCTCGGAACTCAAAATTGATATTTACGCACGAGTAAGTGTCACTATTTATTGAACAAGAGAATATTGGTGAAGTCATTAGTAGTACGTTATGATTATATGGTTGTTATTCTGTGGTTCCTGCTTACAATGAAAAATTTAAATACTTAATTATTCTACTCCAAGATCATCTTGAAATAGAATAATTTATTTTTAAAACAGGTAATTACATCAAAGATGTCTTAAAATAAGGCAGTTCGCTATGTTTTGCCAATACTGTACGCTGCCAGGCCAAAGCTCACAATACGATTTCAAGTGCGCAGTGGAAGAGTTATAATCGTGGGGCTCTAGAGACAAGAGTGGCTAGCGTACTGTCCGCCGTACGCGGAGCAGACAATACAAGTACAAGGTACAATATACAAACAAAAGAACTTACAATAACGAACAAAGGAACTCACCTGATGGGCGACAACCACCTGCTTCTTGGGATTACCTGGATCTGTGTATGTAAGTGAGTGTATGTATCGTGTCGTGACGTTATGAGTATTCTCCTGGTAACAATCCGCTTCCAATTAGGCTGGAGACAATCACAGCATGCGGTCTTCAAATCACTCATTCACAATAGCGTCACTTTGACTTGACCTTCAAACCATTTCAACAAGATATGTCCAAACCCGTGTTATTACGCCAAATTAGGGGTTAGCTACATTCACCTCAACTGGGTCATGACAGATTGTCGACAAAACGACCGGGGTAAGGGATAACTTTCCAAAAAGATCGCGAAATTCAAGCTGCGACGTGTTCCCTGTTTTACCACCAAAATCCAAGAGAAAGTGTCAAACGTCAAAATCAAACTTGACAAGTCAGATGTCATTCCGTTACGCGTTGCGTGCGCATAGAGAAACTATTTCAGGACGCAACAAATACAAATCCATAAAAATATTTAAAAACAGTTAAATGAGCACTAGTTAATTACAATTATAAAATTACAATGTAATTATAATTATTTGAGTAGGTACCTAATTTTTCCCTGCAAGTAAATAAAATTTTATTAAAATTAATTCATAGGTCATTAGTTAGGTAATTTCATTTTATGTAAAAATTTAAATTCAATTCATAAGATTATTAATGTGAGATATTCAAATTTATCTTAGCATTATACAATTACAGAGATTCGTTAAGAAACTCTTCTAAAGTATAATATCGTCTGTCAAGCCGTTAAGTGTTAATTTTTTTATTTTTTGCAGTAGTGTTTAACATAATGGAGCAGTTATGTAAAACAACTAGCGGTTTTGTAAAACAGCGGACTCGACGATCTGTGACATGTATACGGCGAGAACGCCGTGCCTTAGTGCCACCGAGTCGTCAATAAACGTTCATAGTGTTTAGGCTTTGCTTGTGATAAGTTTAGTAGCAGCGTGTGTTACCGAACAATATTGCCTACACGTTTGGGTTAGACAACCTATCTATTTCTCTAAATATCCTCAGCTATCCTAACTCCCATTGAAAGGTGCGAAAATCGCACCTTCCACTTGTGCAAAATTTCTGTAAATTAGGTATTTCCGAAGATACCGTGCAAGGTCAAACTTGACTGGGTTTGACTATGACAAGTGTACTAGCAGCATGTGTTGCCTACACGTTTTGGTAAGGCGCAATAAACTTCGTGGTGTGAGAAAAACTTTTATAGTGATTGACAGTTCTCAACTTGCCAACCGCACGAGCGGTCGAAATATCTTACCATCGTACTTTGTAATGTAATTAAATCGATACCGGTTTCAATTGTCGTAAAGGACATTTTGCCGAAAATGAGTTATATATATATTTGGAATCAGCGTCGCAAGTTCTATCGATTGGTATATTTTAAAAAATTCTATCTTTAAAAAAAGCCCCTTACGACCTGGCTTTCCAACAGCTCTAGCGCGATTTTTTTCACTATTTGGGATGTATCGCAAAAATAATTTTCAATAGGGGAGCGTAAAGTCATGTTTTAATTATTTAAGAGGTCGTAATCCTCATTTTTGCATTAAAATTTTTATACGACGTTATAAACAATAATTATTATTACAAATCAAAAGGTCGTAAACATGTTATTAGATAATCGAAACCCTTACGACCAAATCTATGCTTTGTTTTTTGGTTTGGTTTGGTTGGCTGCCGCGACAACCAGAGGGTTGCGGTGGGTTGCGGCCCTATCGAAGAAACGCTTGGAGATGCGTTTCATGAATTGGTGGATAGTCGGGAGTTTAAGGTCGAGATGGAGATTAGCATTCCGAACGTACCAAGGCGAACCTGTGGCGTTGCGGAGAAAACGGTTTTGGAGGGTCTGCATCCTATGGACGTGGTGGGGTTTCGCGTGTGCAAAGACTGCACAAGCATAGGTCATGATTGGCCTTATGCACGCGGTATATATGAGCTTTTTGCACCGAAGTGACATTTTGCTCTTTGGATTGAGAACGGGGTGTAACCTACCGAGAGCGAAAGCGGCCCGCGAGCGGACCTTCTTTATGTGCTCAGAGAAGGAGAGATGCTGATCTAAGATCACGCCTAGATATTTGGCTCGCTTCTCCCAAGGGATCTGCTTGCCGAACATGGATAGGGGGGTCGGGGGGCGGGGTTTGAGTCGCGGTTTCGTAAAGAGAACCGCCTGACTCTTGTCGGGGTTGACCTCGATTCGCCACTTCCTGAACCAGTCGGCGAGGTCGTTGACTGCGGCCTGGAGGTAGCGAATCAAGGCGTCTTGACTGCGCCCCGTGAAGTAAATGGCCGTGTCATCTGCGAACAGAGCCAACTGAGCCTTTAAACTTCTGGGGATATCGCTAGTAAATAGCGTAAAAATGAGAGGGGACAAGACAGAGCCCTGAGGGACTCCTGCTCGGATAGGATGGGGGGAGGACAGTGCCCCTTCGATCCGATAGCGAAAGGTGCGGTTCGATAGAAAGTCTCGTAGGATGAGCACGAGACGGTCTGGCACTCCGAGTTGGTACAGCTTGTATAGCAAGCCGTTGTGCCAGACCTTGTCGAACGCTTTCGCTATGTCGAAGAAAACTGCACCCGTGAACATACCGCGTTGAAAACCAACGCTGATATGTTCGACGATACGGTGCACTTGATGGACACACGAGTGTTGGGTTCGAAAACCAAACTGCTCGTTGGGGATGAGGCCCTTTGTCTCGGCGTAATCTCTGAGACGCTTATAAATAAGCCTCTCATAGATCTTGCCGAGTACATTGAGCAAACTGATGGGACGGTAGCTCGAGGGCTCCGCCTTCGGTTTGCCGGGCTTTGGGATGCCAATGACTGTGGCTTCCTTCCAAGCCTGTGGGAAAATGTTATTGCTCAGGGCACCATTGAAGATGGTACACATGAGCATGATCAAGTGCGCGGGGAACAGCTGGAACACCCTATTGGTGATACCGTCTGATCCGGGGGCCTTGCGGGGTTTGAGACCTTTGATGAGCTCGTGCACCTCGTCAGGTGTGACGGGGGGCAAGGGCTCATCTGGGTCCTCAACGGGCGGGAGTGAGGCTCTGCGCTCGACCTCAGCGTCGACCTCAGCGAGGTGATCTGGGTCTACTGGCAGTGAGCTAGGCGAGCATTGTGCCTCGAGGCTGTCGGCTAGGCACTCGGCCTTGTCGGCATCCTCGAATGCAAGTGTCGCATCGGGGCGGATCAGGGGGGGCATTGTGGTGACTTCTTTGGATTTGAGTTTCCTCTGAAGCTCCCAGAATGCCTGGTGGGTCGGTTCTAAATCGCCCAGCATCTTTTCCCAACCGGCGGAACGTAGCTCCTCAATACGTGTCCTTACAGCACGCTGTAAGTGACGCAAGTGAGCCCTGTTCGCGTCGCAGGGAAAGTTGCTGTAGGCACGAACGGCCGCGTTCTTCTCATTCAGCAGAGCCCGTACATCGTCCGGAAGTTTCCAGCGTTGGTCTCCCAACTCTGGAACTTCCCTTGAACATTCGTTCAAGACCGATTGTACGTGCTCTGTGAATGAGTCGATCGCGGCCGTTGTGTCAGCGATCGAATCGAAGTGATCCGGGATGGAATCTAAGTGAGGGGACGTGGTGGCTTTCAGCTTTTCGCTGACTTTCCTCCAGTCCGTGATCACTTTAGTAGCGGGGGGTTGGGTGGGATCGTGGGAACCTAAGCGGGAGGCCAGGTGCATGACTACCGGCCTATGGTCGGAGTCGAGCTCGGGTATAGCTTCTATAGAATCCAGCCTAAGGCTGATATTCTTAAGAAGAGCTATATCGAGGACGTCTGCGACGTGGGTGGGATCATGGGGGAAATGGGTAGGGGTCATCGGGGCGATGACGTCAAAGTGGAGGGTGGAACAGAGGTTGAACAGGTGTCGTCCTCTGGTCGAGGTCCTGGAACTGTTCCAGGCTGGGTGTTTGGCGTTGAGATCGCCCGCTATTATAACGGACTCGCTCAAGCCAAGAAGTAGATCGAGATCGTCCGTGAGGAGTTGGTAGTTCTCCGTCGAGGACTGAGGGGCAAGATAGGCCGATACCAAGGTGATCGGCTGATGACCTGTCATTCCTAAATGACAGATCGAAACTTCTAACCGGGAGAGGGGGGGAGGGTCCATGGGGATGCAGTACAGGGACTTCCTATAATAAATGAGGGTGCCGCCTTTGTGGCAGCGCGTCCTGTCATTGCGAACTAAGCGATAGTTGGCAATTTTCGGGTCGCGATGATTCGGTTTAAGGAAGGACTCTTGGATGAGTAGAATGTCTAATTGATGGTCGCGGAGGAAAGTGGCGATCTCATCACGTTGGTTGAGTATGCCGTTGGCATTGAAAAAACCTAACTTTAGGGATCGGGGTTTGGTTCTCGCTAATACTCGACTATCCATAATGGGGGGCTTGAGTAGAGAGGGAGACAAGGGCCTGCGTAATCTCCGGATACGCGTTATAGATGGCCTGGATTTGGAGCAGGTTGCCGGCGCGTGCTGCGTCGACTAGCTCCTGGGCCATACGTTGGGCTCTGGGGGAAAAGAACGTTGTGAACGTACCCGAGATGATGTTAAAAGCATCTAGGGGGTTCACCTTTGTTCCAGATGGGGGTGCTACGGGACGGGGAGCAGGGGGTGCGGCTTTGGCGGCGGGAGCGGCCATGGGCTTAACGGGCTTTGCGGGGGGCGCAGGGGGGCGGGCTGGGGCGTTAGGACGCGGGTCCGTTAACGCGGGGATTCCAGCGGGGGAGGGCTTGGGAGGACCTAATGCAGGGAATGCCTGCATGTGGTTCCCTTGGTTCCAGTGATTCCAGGGGCTGGGTCTCTGGGGACTCAACCTCTCTGGAAGTTTGGAAGAGGGGGCTTCTCTTAGCTGGCGAGCGTTGGCGCGCTTCGCCAGCTTCGAGGAGGAAGACTTCGGGGCCTTGGGGCAGCCCCGGTAGTTGGCGGGGTGGCCGGCCTCTCCACAGAGAACACAGCTGGGTGGCTCTGTGCAGAGGGCTCGGTCTTTGGGACGCGGGCAATCCACTGTTCCGTGGTTCCCCAAGCACTTGACGCACCTGGGGGTTGCAAAGCAGTGGTGCTGAGAGTGCCCGTAAAGCTGGCACCTATGGCATTGACCAATGTTGCCAGTTTTACGGGGCTTCTCAATACGAATGCCCGTGAGGCTGCAGACAGCCTTGATGCGGAATATAGGGTGATGACCCTCAGTGGGAGGGCACACTACTAAAACCAAGTCGTATGCTGGGCCATTTCTGGCCCGGTGCATTCGATGGACCTCGTCTACGGGCACGTTTTGTGCCTCGAGGTCGGCCTTGATATCATCCGTGGCGATCTCAACGGGGATCCGTCGGATCACCACCCGGATTTGACGCTCCTCAGGCAGGGCGTATGTGTGGTACGACACATTACGTGCACTGAGGAGCTTTGTCAGGTCACGAAAATCTCGTGACGTTGGGGTCTGGACTTTAATGCCCTGCTGGGTTGAGCGGGCATTAGTGAAGTTGACCCTCTGGTCAACACACCACTTTGAGATCTCGGTCCACTTCGCCTTGTCCTGTATGAATACAGGGGGCGGGGGAGGGATCTTTTTAGCGGTCTTGTTGACCGGAGGGGTGGGGGCGATGTCGCGGGGAGCGACAACCTTTGCGGAGGTTGACGCTTTAGGGGTGGGGATGGACGCGGCGTTAGCCTGCGGGGTGGGGGCACGCGAGGGAGGGGATGACTCCTCGATCGCGGCGAACTTAGCGGCCGGGGCGGCGCTAGAATTTGTCTTTTTACGCTTGTTTCCCTTGCCATGGGAAACGAGCGTGAAATGTTCCTCGTCAGACGAGGGGGAGGAGACCGAGTCTGCTGCTCGGTTTTCCTCCTCGCCAGAGGAGACCTCTTCGGTGTCCATCGATATGGGCACCTGAGAGCTGGGCACGGGGGGAGACTCTAGGGCGTCGCTAAATGTAGCGACGCTAGTCTCGGGAGTAGCGTCAGCGGCGATGGTCTGCGCTTGGGTAACCAGAGCGCGCTTAGACAAGCGCTTGAACAACCCCTTGAACTCGGGGTCGTCCATGAAAAGCTCGCAGAGCGAGAAAAAACTTTCTCGCTCTTTTGAGCTCCATTCGGAGACCTTCGAGCCCAACATGGTTGGGAAAAGAGGGGACCCTATTCGCTCATCGGAGCGCCTAACAACCTAACAAGCCCTAAACCCCGGGTGGGTGTGCCCGGGGGTGAGTAGCACTCCCTGTCGGGTATAGACAGGGAGGTGTGACCTACTGCGTGAGCCCTAATCTGTGTGTACCGTCGCCAATCTTATTGTGCGACGGGGCCCTAACCGGTCAGTGCGGATGGGTATAGAGATACCCTGACCAGTCTAGTGCGGGGGGTATAGAAATACCCGCGGCACTAGTACGCGGCTGTGGAAGCAAAACTGTCACCGGGACTGACGAGGGAAGCCCCCAAGGCCAGCGATCCGGGACCCGTCCAAACTTTCGCCTAGCCCTGAAGGGGATAGGCGGGTGCGTTGGGTCAGCACCCACTCGGTTTCGTTGACACCGTGAGGTTTCCACCGAGGACCACGAAACTGTGGATTTGCCCAGAAGGGGCCACTACGTTTTAGACGTATCCGAATAAAGAAACAATTTGTCTTGAAAAAGACAGTTTGAGACAATTCACGATCGAAAATAAATTTTCGATCGCCAATTGGGTAGCCGGAGCGACTACGATGCGGAGCGTTGCGCAGCAGACACAACACTGAACTGAACTTTCACAGCGGCGGAGTGGTGGGGGGCGCGGGCGGCGGAGCGGCGAGCGCGAGAACAACACGTCCGTTCGCTGCGGAGGTCGAGCGTGGAAATGAACACACCCCACACTACACATACACAACACATATACATATGTTCATTCATAGATGCACACACAAGCATTAAGTAGCTATTAAGTAATTAATTAAATTATTATATTATTACATTATTAAATTAAATATACATATATATATTTCATTTTGTAATGTTTACCTTTACAAATATTTACTTTTGCACCGCACCATATATTTTATTTATTAATCAATCAATACTTATCATTTGTCCTAAACAACATCCCCCCCCCCTCCCCCAACAATACAAAAGCTATGTAATGAAATAATGCTGATGTCACGTCAGTACATATGACCATCTTTACAAACCAAGACCCTTCCGTGCCTCAGAAAGCATGTTAAGCCGTTGGTCCCGGCTGTCTTTTGTAGATCTTAGACAGTCGTTACGGGTCGTCAGAACCCCGAAAGTCTGTCAGACTTTCATTCAGATCAGTCTTATCAAGAGGTATTGTATTACCTAGTAACTGGGTTGTGGAGGTCAGATAGGCAGTCGCTCCATGTAAAATACTGGTATTCAGCTGCACCCGGTTAGACTGGAAGCCGACCCCAACATAATTGGGAAAAGGCTAGGCAGATGATGATGAGCTGTAAGATTTGGTTACTTTCTCAATAAAGTAAAAGTATTTAGGTATTTAAAAATATCTTTTTTTACTTATTTAATACTAGCTTTTGCCAGCAGCTTCACCCGCCTATTATACGTATAAACCTTTCTCTTGAAAAACTCTGTCTATTAAAAAAAACTGCATTAAAATTCGTTGCGTAGTTTTAAAGATCTAAACATAAGGACAGACAGAGGGAAGTGACTTTGTTTTATATTGTGTAGTGAAGTTAAGCTTGCATTAGGACTGACTATTGTTATTATCATAGTTTTCTAAAGGTATTGTTTAATGTAGGTGAGTAATATAATACTTACCTGTTGTGGAAGAACCCATTGCTATACAATATATATTTGTGAGTTGATGAGAGCGTAAGTGCCTCATATCCATTATTCAATTCGCACAGCGAACCTTGCTTGCACCGGTTAATCCACGCGACGTGTTCGGGACAGCATAGTTACTCAGGTCCGAATTCGCGCCGAATTAATCATTAGTAAAAGCGGGACTCCCGCAGTCCAAATGCATGCGAGGGTCGTCATATGCAGCCAGCAGTTTTCACATTCACACTAGGGTCGTCATTCAAAGTGGAGCCACGATCCAAGTTCGTGCAAGGATTGTCATTCTGGTGATATTGATCATCGGAGTCCATTGTCATAAAAAACCTCACAAAAGAACACAAACTATATTTTATATCTTTAACTATTTGTTTACTGGGTGTCAAATGTCAACTTCATCATCTGTCATAGAATAATGCTGCCATATTTTAAAATATAATCGATTACGTGAATCGATTATTGGTCTTGAACAATTTAATTTGATCTAATTACGGCAAAGCCATAAACAATACAATGATATTACCATTCCATGTTTATGTATGTTTGGACTATAAGATATCTGGTTTGAGATGTTTATGAACATAATTGTTTTGTCTTAAACTGGAGTTAGTTACGTTCACAGAAACTAAAATGGCCGTCATGATTATGACGGCGTGCCGTGTGATTACAATGCACGCCTTTGAGCACAAGGATTGATTTTTATAATTATTAATTAATCCGTAATCGATTAGACGTATTCAATATACGATTCGAAATTAAATTGACAATATACTAGCAACCCTAAACTTTGCCTGACAGTCAAACTCTCAGTGATAATAATACGTTAAATTACTTATTTATTGCTTATAATGACGGCGACTTAGTTAGAGATAGAAGTTAAACGGATAATTCCTGTTTTAAAAAAATATATTTTTTAATTATCCTTCGAAACGTGTTCGGCTTGGGCCAGGAATAGGCATTGACCTTTCATAATCAGTCATAATCACGGTGATTAATAAGTGACTGAAAACTGATATTACTAAGTACCTCATTTATTAATCACCGTGACTATGGCTGAGTTATAATGACACGCCCTTCCGCTCCGCCCAGAGCGGGAGACGTCATTTGATGATTTTCCAAACACAAAAAAGACCTCTAACTTATTCATTTCCGCAGAAGTTCTTCCTATAATGGCTTCCCATAATAGAAGGCTGCAGGTCTTCAATCTCGTTTCCAATCGTAGCCTGTTCTTCAACTATGTTCAACTTGTTTTCGTTTGAAAACTTAAAATATATTGGTCTGCAGAACATTGTAGAAGATGGTTCTGGATTCTCCCATATCACTTCTTCGCCACAAACTAAGCGCAGAGGCACAAACGAACACATAAAAATACTAGAATCGTCATCTTCTGCCATAGTTTGCTTATACAAACTTTGCCCTGAAGCAAAATGCAATGGTTTTCTGGGACTCACAACTGATGTTGATATTCCAACACTGCACGTTTCCGGTCCACAGGATATTAATAATAATATCTTAGGGCAATCAACACAACGTTATCTGATCCCAAACTAGGCAGAGCCTGCACTATGGTAACCAGACAACTGATAAACATACTTATATCTATATATTAATACGTGAAGCGAAAACTTTGGATCCCTTTATACGAAAATTGGGCGGACGGAGGAGTATGAAATTTCGCACACTTATAGTTTATACAGAGAAGAAGTGACGAATGCTAATATTTTTTTAAATTATGAGTTAAAATACATTATTTTCAATAAATAACACGTTACACACACTACTGTTCATTACCGTGTATCTAATACACACATGCACAGAAATTCTTTTGTTTATGGTCCAAATCTGTCTTTATTATTTTGTGCAGTGTTACCTACACCCAGAAATATTTACCCTTAAAGCTTAAAATATCACATTGTACTGGGATCGATCCATCATCTTCTTTTAAGTTAAAAACCCCTAAACATGCCACAATTACTAAAAAAATCCGCTAAAGAATTATAATGAAAATAACTAACGAATGTTCAGTAATCATAGACCCGGCACACAGTAGCAATATTTGTCTATATTTATTACGCGACATTTGTTAATCATTCACTCTGCATTCTTAGTATCGAGGAGCCGTACTAGAAGTCGCTAATACTTTTATTGTTATCAAAAACACAATGAGAAATGTAAGATGGCAAAAAATCCCTAAGAATACCCCTAAAAATGAAACGCCCCTAAAAAATCTCAATCCTCTTATTTACCCCCTAAATTTGGAAAAACCCCTAAGATGGTAAGCCTGAGTCTTACTGAATGTCAAGTAGTATAACCATAGGTAATAAATTAATTTTATGGATATATAACCTATTTCTTTTTTTAAATCTATGATCATATCGAGAATATTTGTCTTTAATATTATTTGTATTAGCGACGATAGGAATTTAGTTTAGATATAGAAGAAATATTTTTTGTGGTTTTATGGAGAGTGTCAAGTATGGCATTAGTAAGTTTCCCATACAAAACTTAGTGTCGTGTGCAAACTGTAGAGGTTGTATGCCTCTTAATTGTACAGGCTGGTCATAGATTGTACAAGCTGGTCATAGATTGTACAGGCTGGTCATAGATTGTACAGACTGGTTATAATTATGACATTTGGAACCGTCATAATTAATCTATACTAATATTATGAAGCTGAAGAGTTTGTTTGATTGAACGCGCTAATCTAAGGAACTGCTGATCGGAATTGAAAAATTGTTTTTGTGTTGGGTAGCCCATTTATTGAGAAAGGCTATAGGCTATATAACATTACGCTACGGTCAAAAAGAGTTGAGCAGCAAACGAAAAATGGACGAAAACTGGCAGGCAATTCGACGCGATGGGAAGGGGATCGAAAATTTGACGCGAACGAAGTCGCGGGCAGAAGCTATTAAAAATAATAGGGAAAATTCTATAAAAACAGAGCTTTCTGTGATAATTCATTCCATATTGTTCCATATCCAGCAGTTAAGAAGTATTAAGAAAATAAAAAGAGAGTCCTGAAGAAGTATTCATTACTCATTACACCTACGTCCTGGTCCTGGCCATCACCATCCCGCCAGCGAACCCTCTTCACAATAGTACAGCGGCAACAATTTGTCTATAGTGTTACTGAATGTCAAATATAACCATATTATTTTTTTATATTTATTATTATCTATATTTTTTCATTTAATAATGTATTTCTATTCAAATGAAGTACGGTCGAATTTCGACCAATGGGCGATCACTAGTATTTCTAAATACATACATATTATAGATAAATTATACCCAGGCACAGAACAAATGATTGACCTCATCACACAAACATTTGTCCTGAGTGGGAATCACACCCACGACCTCAGTCTTAGCAGTCAGGGTCACTAACCACTAGACTAACAGGCCAGTCAATGTCATGTTGATGTACCCTCATTTATAGCGAAGTCAGAACTGGAACATGGGTGCTGTTCTACTAACACTACAGAAGGGGTTATCTTTTCCCTCACGACCTCAGGCCATTTCATGTCCTCTTGCAGCCATGTCTCATACTTTTTTTATGAATGTACGTCTTGTGCGATTACACGAGATCCATTTGTTCCTCAACAAGCACATATAAGTCTGACAGAATGGTTTCAATTCGTTCTTTTTATTTTCTGACAAATCAACTATATAAGGTGTATCTATTCATACACGAAATATTTTAAGAGGTACACCTGTAGGTGGTAAAGAAGCTATAGCAACGAATAAAAAAAAAATCTAAGGGTTTTTTTTAAATTTAATATTTATTAATTATTTGACGTTATTAAGAAATACTGGCTCCTTCTTATTTTTTACGGCCCGAGACACCGCGGCCATGCTCGTGCCGTCCGGTCGTCGCCCTCGCAGCATCAGGCGGGCCATTCATAGAATTTGGAGTAAAGGTTTAATGCAAAACGTCTCAAGTAGTTTTGAAATTATAATAATTACGAAAATTCAAAAACGCTTAGATTAAAAAGATATTTTTGCTTCTATAGCTTCTTTCCACCGACAGGTGTACCCCATAAAATATTTCGTGTATGAATAGATACACCTTATATTCGCAAAAACTTCAAATAACATTTGAGGTTGTTAAAAACAACAGGTGTTTGCCAAAAACAGGAAATGTCCAAATTGGTAACAAAATCTTCCATCACAACACAATTATAAATGAAACATAATAACGTAATAGCGCAAAACATATTTTTTTAATTTTGAGTGCCTGTTGGAATAATATTTTTTTTACTTTTTTACTAAATATTTGAACAATAAATAAAAAATAATAAAAATACTTTTATTTCACTTGGTTTTACTACCTATTGTAGGTATTTCTATTTAGAACTTTAGGATTTTTGTTCCTTTTACCCCCTTAGTCTCTGGTTTAAATGGCTTGTACTATCCCTTGATGATTAAGATTAGTCCTTTACGACACATCTGACTTTATCATAACCAATTTTTCGTGGCTGTAAAGTACTTCAGCTAATTTTTTTTGGGCTGTAAAGAACTCTCATTTTCGTCAATAATTATGTTTGGTTCATTTTGTTAATTTTTATGGATAGAACTCGAAAAAATAGTGAGGGTTTCTTTTGACATCATTAATATAGTACTTTATTTGAAAAAGATATTAGAAAAAAAACATTTTTTTTTTGTTTTTTGGCTCTACTGAAAACTCGTGTTTTGTCCTTTACGACAATTGAAATTTCCGGTATCGAAATTATTAGACAAAATTTAAATTGTAATCATTGAAGAAACGAAATTACCCGTGATTCGATCCTTTATGTCGTAATAGACACAGTGATCCATATTACGCTTACAACCCTGCCTAAAATCGGCGAATAAACCGTAGTTTTTCAGAGCAAGAAAAATATGTGTGTGCAAAGGTCCTAAATCAAACTTTTGTGAGAAAGAAAAAATCTAGTAATCTAGATAAAGGTATAAAAATAAAATATCATAACTTTCTGCTCTTGAAGTTTATTTTTTCTAGAAAATATGGGATTGGAGAGCTATTTCATCATAGCTAGCTCATACATGACGAGAATGAGATTAAAACATTCCCGTTTATGTCATTGCTTTCGTTAGCATTTGGCTATTGATCTTTTTCACCAGTTATCGTGTCAGGTAACTAATAAAAACCCTAAATGTTGTCAAAACCAACTAAATAAAAAGTACAACTGAATAATAACTTTGACTATTATCACATAGTTTTTTGACTAATTTCATCTTCAAAAAAGTGGTTAATCGTGGTGCAACCATGCAACTGGTATGTCTTAGAACCAAACATTCGAAGACATGTGACATCTTACAACCCGCACTGGGCCTGCGTCTAAGATTACGGCCCACTCAATTGTGGTCCCTGACAGGGTCCATGTGAAGTTTGTAACTATTATCATGATCCTAATAATATTATAAATGAGAAAGTTTGTGGGGATGGATGTATGGATGTTTGTTACTCTTTCACGCAAAAACTATTGAACGGATTATGATGAAATTTAGTACATCCTATGTATTAACCTGGATTAATACATAGGGTCCTTTATAACCCGGTAGTACGTTTCCGCGATGACGTCCGATCCCCACATGGCCGAAGCTACTGGCAACAATTACTCTTTTATAAACATGAGATATGCAATAAAGAATTCATATTAGAGACGGCCTATGTCCCAGTTGTGGGAACATTTTAAGCTGATTATGATGAACATCGAAAACACTGAAACCAACGGGAGTACGAACTGGTCTTATTATATATTCAGTACACGTTATTCAGGAGAGCAACCGTCCACCTTCGAAATGCCCATTAATAAACTTTTCGGATTCATTTATGTCTTATGCGATTGGAATAAATTATATTTCGAATACATAAATTACCAGTTTTAAGCTACAATTTCACTGTTTTTGGATAGAAATTGCTTTATTATAACTTCCGTTCGCGTCGGGTTGTCTGGTTAAGTAGATTTCAGGCCTTGTCTCCTAACACCCAGGGCTTAGAACTCCAATTAATGTCGGGCAATGTGGCCTTAACTCAACAAGTTTTGGACATTTCGTACGATCTCAATTTAATTTAACACGACTGTATTTGGAAATAAATTTGGAAATTGGATGCAGGAATAATTTGATGTGAAGTATTGTCGTCTTTTGAAGATGGTTTTGTTTGTTGAATTCCGACACCACAACACGTTAAAATAACATTGAAAGAGGAAATTCTGTCAGGAAAGTTCTGAGTATGAATGCGGATGGCTCCACGATTTGGGGATTACCAAAGAAACAATAGATATTGTGTGAAATATGTGAGAGGCGACGATTGAGATGACAACTTAGACAGGGTGTGACGGACATCAACGCTCAATTTGTCAGCATTTCTAGAGAAGTATGGAGAAAAAAAAAAAACCGGACAATTGCGAGTCGAACTCGCCCACCGAGGGCTCCGTACAAATTTGTAGGTACATATTTTCAAAAATAGTTTTTTAATTACTTACATGTATTTTTTTTAATGATTTAATTACAGATGTATAGTTTCAGATTTTCCCTATAGTACTTGTAGTATAAGACGGTATTACTTGCCAAATTTCATAGTTCTATGTCAACGGGAATTACCCTATACATTTTGATTCCCTTGAGAGTGTCGAAATATACGTATTTTGTGACATAATCGGTCGTATCTGTTTTTCACGTTAACTTAGAAGTTTGATTTTTTCACAGTTTCAAGAGACTTTAGACTTGAGTATATTGTTTTAACTAGCTACCTCCACGCGTTCCCGAGATAAAGGGTCTTAACACACAGACGGACGGACAACAAAGTGATCCTCTAAGGGTGCCGTGTTTCTTTATGAGTTACGGAACCCTAAAAACATTACGCTGACCCCAAATAAATTGGTATAAAGGCAGGAAACTGGTGTTGGTGATGTTGAATTCGTTACAGTAAAAGTTGATTAGTCAAACCTAACCTTTAATATTCAATCAATATCCTTAAAATTTAACTCAGTCATAACTTGATTAATACTAAAACTCAAGCGTAATTAAATTTTTTCTATTTTTCTTACAAAGTTTTGCGAGTGTAATTGCGTTTCATTTACCTTTCAATTATTTTTAATATTATTGAACAAAGAGATATAATAGTATTAGATCAATTTTTTTATCTTTTAAGGTAAAAAGATTAAAGGACTTTTTGAGCCAATAGAGTTGAGAAGTAATAAATGTCGTAAAAAGTTATTACTTCAGATATACGCACAAGGTTTTTTTTCTCTTTGCTCTCTAAATGAAATTTATAATTATGTAAGTAGATCTTTTAAGACACTTTTACACGTTTTTTATTTTAAAACTAGATGGCGTTGCATTTGCTAGCTAACTGGCCACTGAGAAGAAAAGTTGAACAAACTCAGAGTAGTCTCATGGTGTTTTTAAAAGTACAAACGTAATATTATGAGGATGTTTTTGAGAGTCTAACAATGCAGGGCTATGTCTAGATGGACCTGTCGAAGAAAGAGTTCTTGCAGCTTTGAGCTGAGCTGTGCCAACGTGCAACGGCATGTATACATCAGCCATCATGTAGCTGAACCCTGCTCTAATGAAATTGTCAGGAGCTGTTTGTTGGTCTCATTTGTACTACTTTGTGAAATGTATTGATATAAATAATAGTTAAATAAAACACGCTTTAATACAAAACCAAACTAAGAAGTAGATATTAATTTAAAAAAAAAAAAACAAAATGAGGATAGAGTGATTAATAAATGAGATCATTTGAATGGACAAAAACGTGGGGTGCCTTTTGAGGTATTTTTTGAATGACTCTTTTTTTATCAGTACCTTTCTGTCGATAAAATAATCATGTCAAATGATATCAAGCACCCCCACGTTTTTGATAAGCTAATCAATATATTTTTCTTACAAAGTTGCGAGTCTATTCTTTTATGACCTTTTATTTAATTTCAATTTAATCAATCAAAAGTTATTATGTTATGACGTACTGTTAACCTTTATAGGTTATCGATTTACAGACTTTCTGAGCCTATATACTCGAGAAGTAATGAACCACATCATCATCATCATTTCAGCCATATGACGTCCACTGCTGGACATAAGCCTCCCCCAATTTGGGGGGGTTTGTATTAAGTCCCTTAGTCGCCTTTTACGATACCCACGGGAAGAAATTCTTTACGTCCGGCACCACACGGTCGAGAAGTATGAACCACATAAATGTATTTATTTAAATAACATGGGAGACTTACAGCTACAACAAACAGATCAATGACAGTATATTAGTCAGAAAGCCAATTACAGGTCTCCACTTATAAGGAACAGAGAAAATAAAAAAATAAATTCTAAGGACATTCACACCAAGTTACTACATTATAACTATGTTGCTCATACTGAATAATAATCTTCGAAACAAAATAAACGAATGAAAAGATAATATGCATGAAAAAAAAAGAACTACAAGTAAAAATTACGGCTTAAGTACTTCCTGGCTGACGACATGCTAGTTAGGAACGGGTCTATATTATATCGTACTGTTTACAAAGCTTGTTAAGATTTCTGCTTGCACGCACAATGAATTAATTCTGCCTATAATTAATTGGTTGAAGCAAATGGCACGCGCACAGGTGGATTGTATCCCTTAGACTTCATGGGAATGTTAAACCTTATACTAGTACAAGTTTTTTTGGCGCTAAAATGACAATTCCCTTTGCCTCTCAACAAACTTCTATCCCTACCCTGTCACTGTATACGCGGTGCGGTTGTGGAATTTACTTCTGCGTGAAATTCATCATCATATCATAATCACCCCATATTATTCACACTACTGGGACACAAGCCTCCTCCCGGGGAGAAAGAACGCATCGTAGTCACGAAGATCGTAATCTACTCCGGGTGCCCATAGCAGGTTGGTACATGTCACATGTCTTCGTAATTTTGGTGCAAAGACATGCCGGTTTCCTTACGATGTTTTCCTTGCAATAGTGATGAAATAATTAACACAACTTAAAAATTTACTTATCGCTGTGTTATGTTAAATTATGTCATTCAAAGGACAGGAAAAGTATTATAATTTGCCAATTAGAGTTCCGTTACGTGGCCAGGCTAGAATAGTGGCGGTAAATCCTCTCTTTGAGGAGTGGCTGAAGAGGCGCAACGGCGTCCTCACCTTCCACTTTACGCAGGTTCTCAACGGACGCGGTTGTTTGAAAGGTTCTTTTTTCCGGATAAGGGTTGTAATGTTTCCTACATTTGGGTGTCACCAATGGTTTCCCACTGAAAAAAAAAAGGGCTCTTTCAGTACACATTTGATCGAATCACCGTGACACATGGTACAGCCGGGCGACAAAATCGAGGTATTTTGACACCCGGCTTTGCTGAATCATGCCGACTCAAATATATGTTTAGGACGCCTTAGACCGTTGTTTCATGTAGTCTGAGGCTGAGGAGGCATATTGAATAAACAGATCCCATAGTTCAATAGACCAGTCGCCTCCACAAACAGATATAAACAAGCAAGTAACACTATTGAACAAAGAACACAATAACAAATATCAATATATCCACCGATTCTTCAAACAGGTCTTTATACAAAACATAACAAACTGCTCTGCTACCAAAGTGAAGGTACCTCCTTCACTAGGGTTGTAGCATTAAACTCGTTTTTCCTTCCATAAATGCGGAATTTCCGCAATCGTGAAATGGTTACTTACGCCTGAAGGGCTCGTGGCTAACATTAACAACCGCACCGCACGGATCGATCAAAGGTACAGCACTTGCCACGGTCGGTTTGTCGATAGGTGACCATTAATTAATTACACAGAGTGACCTCTCCGTACCTTGGAAAGCAAGTTAAGCACTTCAGTCACTGCCGGGGTCGCGTGGTTGTTCGAAAGAGATACCGTGACCCCGGCACGTGGGCAACTGATGGAACACGGGTAGGTTTTAGTCAGTAAAAGTCTGACACGCCCTCCCGCTCCGCCCAGAGCGGGAAAAGCCATTTGATGATTTCCCATCCAAAAAAAAAAGCACTTCAGTCAGTTAGAAGCCCAACAAGTCTTGTCTGAGTGTTCTCAGACCCAACTTGGTGGGTCAGCCCACCAAGTCAGTAAAACAAAAAAAATATTGAAAAAAAAAGTAAAAGTATTGTGTTACTCAGTAACCGGGTTATGACATGTAAAACATGATGCAACAGCTATTTCACTTCAACTGCGACTCTCGGCTGTATATTTCGATAAATAGGCAGTAACTTCATGTAAAATATTGGTATTTAGCTGCATCTGGTTAGACCGGAGGTTGAGTCCAATATATTTATTTATTTTATTATGTTAGGGTGGCTTATATAGTTGGAAAAAGGCTAGCCAGACTGAATCGTACGTACGGTTCCGCAATCGAATCCGCAAGTTGTAAACGGATTTATAACCGTGGTCTAACAAAGAAAATTTATTTCAAAACTAAGCGAAAACCCAAGAATGTGGGGGAGATAAAATTCGAATTTTAAAGATTTTGCTCCTCGGTCACTATCACCGCCTTTTGCGCGAAGAACCAAGTAAACATTTAGTTAAGACGGTTAAATTTTTGTACCACTAAGAAATCGCCTAAAATGTGACAGATCCGCAACACTGTTTTTTGAGTGGTATAGTTTGTTACTCGATCAAAATTTTGATAGGCCCACATATTTTCTATAATTTATTGCCTTAGGGATAAATGTAAATCTATAATTGTAATTACATAAAACAACTTTTGTCAAATTTCTCCTCTATTATATTTTTCTTTATTTATCCACCTCTGCTGCTTCCACCTCCGCTAAGTTGGCCGCCATTCCATCCCTAAAGGGAACTATAAAGCTTAAATCACTATAGATAACAGTCATGCAAAATGTAAGTTACGGGCGGTAGATAACATAACGCATTTCGGTAACATTATGCCCTACATTGAGTTTAACATCACTATAATGAGTTTGTCGAACCCGACAGGCATTGAGTACTGCAGCAATATATCAAGGTTGAATAGTGAAATATTTGGCGGAATGTAGTTTAAGGAAGATAGTTCTATGGAAAACACGAATCTCAACGTTAGAGGGAAAGGGGCAAGGAGGAAGACGGAATATTTTAGATGAGAGTAGCAAACGATCATAATCTTTATTGTGTGAGGATGAGAAAAACACATCAAATCAACGTAGATACTAATACCATCAATTCGGTTTTCCTTATAAATGGGCTATCCAACAAAAAAATATTTTTCAATTCAAATGAGTAGTTCCTGACTTTAGCGCGTTTAACCGAACAAACAAATAAACTCTTCAGGTTTATAATATTACTATAGTATAGATATCGTAGCAACTCTGATTCAATAGAGTGTAGTTTTTTTTTAACATTTTCAATTTTCTCCTAAGATGTGGAGGGTATGTCTGCACATAAGCCTTCCACATGTGCGAAAGGTTAAATGATAAAAGCACCCAAACTATCGAATCTATGATTGATAGGAACAAATGTTTTCGAACTAATTCAAGACGCCATATTAACAAAATTGTTAGAACAAAATAGATTTTATCATTGAAAATAATAGCGATTTATGTAACTACTTTGAATCTTGGTATACCTATCAATATTTGTAGTAAAAGCCAACGAGTAAACGAGAACTTTTTTGAGTAATTCTAGAATTCTCCTAACGTTATCACCGTAATTAGTACCATCATATGTAAGGTCGCGGCAAGGGGTGCGTGTTTTTCTGTAAACAAAAGTATTCCTCTTTGTCAGCGATTCTCTATTACAGGTTTCTATATGGCCATGGGGTGAAATGGTAAGGATTTTCCGGTATGCGGGCTTCCCGTACATTGTCATTACTGTTAAGGTATTTGAGGTATTTTATGGTTATTTAAAGACAGTATTGAGGGGTGTTAGATATGCGTATTTAGTGATTTAAAATATACCTCTTTTGCGTCAACATTGGAATTAACACACGAGCTTATTCGTAGTTCATTATTTATTCGTATTTTTGTTGAATCAATAATCAAAAGTCATTTATTCAACTAGGGTGAGAGTCAGAATTTTTTGAACAGCAATATTACATAATAAAGTCCCCCAAAACGCCCTCCCGTTACTACTTCCTAGTGCTTTAGCTGGGAAGAAGAAGTGCCGCAACATACTTTCCAGCAGCACAGTAATATTTAGACAATTCCTTTCTAATGAATTTTAAGCAATTAAATGAACATCAATAAAAATAAATATTTGTGGAAAAAATGTTTCTATAGAATATTCTATTCGTATTTCGAACCGCAGTACGCAATTTTTAGTCCACTTCTATATCCGTATTGGAAAATAATTCTGAAGTTATGTTGCGTATACGGAAATGAACTCGATTGTGAGTTGTTACAGAATAGTGTTGCAGGTCTGTTCATATACAGCACCAAATGCTTCTCGGTAAATAGAGCTAGTGACCGTAACAGTCAAAGTGAACAAACGGATTTCTAAATCACTGTGTTTTGAATTAGAACGAATAGGCACAGAATAGGTCTCATGGTGTGTTGCACATAATCATAACATCATCATCATCAATTCAGCCGAAATACGTCCACTGCTGGACATGGGATTTCTCCAGTTTGGGGGGTTTTGCCATAATCGCCACGCTTGGCAGGCGGGTTGGTGATCACATTATGGTGGTATAATGTTACATGGAGAACACTGCTGCTCTAGAAAGTCCCTTATTCGCCTCTTACAACACCCACCGGGAGAAATGAGATTATGCTATTCTTTACGTCCGCCACCATACGGAATCAACCATAATCATAATGACACTAACAAAACAGATTAGGTACTCAAAACATAGTTAGGTAAAGTATCAGCAAAGCTATCACTGAAAGTCTTATTAAAGAATAACACTTCACCCGTGACTTCGTCCGCCTGAAATTTATGACTCACTAGCTTCTGCCCGCGACTTCGTCCGCGTCAAATTTTTGCTCCTCTGACCCTTCCCGTCGCATCGATTTGCCTGCTAGTTTTCGTCCATTTTTTGTTGCTGCTCGCTCCTTTTGAGTTATAGTGAGTCAACCTTAAAAGATAGACATATGCTCTCCCGGACTTTTTTTTAGAACTTTTTAAAAGGAACAATTCCATGATGCATGATTTTTGCGTTACTTTAAACGTTTACGCAGCGCACGCAACGGAAACTCTCAAAAGGAATAAATTTTCCACGTTTTTGCAACATTTTTCATTACTGCTCCGCTCCTCTTAGTTGTAGCGTGATGTTATATAGCTTATAGCCTCCCTCGATAAATAGGCTACCCAACACATAAATAATTTTTCAATTCGGTCCAGTAGGTCTTGAGATTAGTGCGTTCAATCAAACAAACAATCAAACAAACAAACAAACTCTTCAGCTTTATAATATTAGTATAGATGTACATTAAAATAGGTGAAAGAATTTTTTAAATCGGTTAAGTAGTTTGGAGTTGATAAATTACAAACAATTTAACAAAGCAATCAAATCTTTCCTCTTTATAACATTAGCGTAGATTAACGTCAAGATCTTAGTAAATTAAACATAAAGATTACTGCCCAATACATAAATATTTAAAGCTACCAAACATCACGCAGATTTAAATATCAAAGAACGTATAGCCCCAAAATACGCGTATTATCCCTTGGATTTTTCTTCCATTTACAATCTCCATTACGGCTCAGATCAAACAAAGATGGGGGAATTAAAGGAACATTGTGAAAACGGAACGAATATTACTTTTGTTAAAAGCTAAAAGAAAAATATTATTCCAAGTTAAATTGAATCGACGGTCTTGCGGAAGAAAAAGTTTTTCGTTCCACGTCGCCACTTCAGGTGTGTTATTTGTTCTAATAATAAATCAATTAGAGGCTTTATTTAATTTTAAAGGTTTCCGCCTTTTAGTATTGTTTCAAAGGAGGTTGCTTTTTTACTTCATAATTTAATTGTTCGGAATTTATGGAGCATTCGGGTTGGTATAGTACTTAATTTCATGGTACTTTAGGCTAAATAGGGCGGTCGCTAAATGACCGAATGTAATCAATGACGTATGGGTATAGTTTATCTGTTATTGATGAAAAGTTCTACAAAAGATCTAAAAACACTTTAGACAGGTAGATGAAGTGTACACACGGCAACATAACAAGCTATATATTTGCAGTTTTAGCTGACCTCACATTGTATAGGCTTTTCGTACAATGTGAAGTCAGCTTGTACTGGAAATGTATAGCTTGATTTGTGTTTGCGTACAACATCACGTCTTATTTCCCCGAAGAGTTGGGCAGAGGTACACCTAAAGTATACTACACCCACATTGCCCCAGTTATGTTTAATTCTTATGAAGTAGGGTGCGAAAAATCCAGGCTCCGGATTGCTACTAAGAAATTCCAGATAGAAAAACTCAATAGCATTTTGCTTGAGGGAAACGAACCCAAGACCTCAGGCTCAGCAATAACGCTTGCAACCACTGGACCAACGAGGCATTAGTGTATAAATATATGTGTGTTGCTGCATATAACGTTTCCAACATTATAATATAGATGTTAAATGAAGAGTGAGAAGAGTGTGTCCATATGGATTGAGGTGCCATGCTACAAAAAATGTGTTGTTTTACCGTAATTATACAGCTTTTGCATTTTATTTTTATAAATACAAATTAAATGGGTGCGTGAAGATGGATGATGCCCGCCGCAGTTGGCCCAGAAAACGGTGGCGAAACGAATTAGATGCGTACCGCGACGGCGTATTTCCATTCTGTACATGGCCAAAACGCAACCATAGGAATCTGCTCTCGTATACTTTGTAATGCAATTTTTAAATTTGCGATTACAATGTATACACGTATATATATAGTTTGTAACGTAGACTCGCACGTGCATCTTTCCAATTTATACAAGGCCATAAATGCCACCATAGGAATTGGGTAGGACTTCTGATTGCCGAGCATCGATTTAAGGGGTGATGGGGGGAGGAGATATAGAGCCCCACCTGTGAAGGAAAAGTTTCGAAACCCCCCCTCCCTATTTTTTGAGAAATATTTTTTAAAATATTCTAACCTAACTTTCGAATTTTCGTGTATCGACATCGATTTAAAAGCCGGAAGAGGTGTGGGGTTGACGAAAAAAATGAAGGGGAAGTAGCAACGCTCGACAGGACACTTCGCTGACAGGGTTCGTCAACAAAATCAAAGCTTTTCCATAGGCAAACAAATAACAGTTTAAAAACTTTTTCAAAAAAAAACAGACTTCCTAAAAACACTAAAAACTGAAAAATAACTTTTATTTCGGAAGTCGGTGTTTAAGGATCTGTATGCTACCGACTTCCAAAATTAAAGTAATTTTTCACTTTTTAGTGTTTTTAAGGAAGTCGTTTTTTTATGGATTTTTTTTTTTATTTTGTACTTTTAGTTATGGTTTTTGGTGATGGTGGTTTTTAGTTGTGGTGGTGGTTTGGGGGTGTTTTGGTATGGTTTGTGGTACTGGTGGTGGTGTGATATGGTATGGTATGGTTTTGGTATGGTAAGAGTTGTATGATTTTCTCAAATTTTGTTACGTGTCATCGTAGTTTTCGAAAACAGTTTTTTTGCTATTCTGGTAACCCTGGCAAGGATGATGGCATGAATTAAATTAAATTATTATAATTGTCATCGGTCATCAATAAATCTACAAAGTTTTAATGAAATGTGACCGACTGAACTGGGTCAAAATGAAGTCCAAACAAACAAACAGACATGCTGGTGAAGCTAGTAAAAGCGTGTTATAAATGATTAAGTTTTTATGGATCTTTATCTTTTAGGGCTAATACATTTAGGGTGAACACAATAAAGTCTGCGGCAAACGTAGAAAGAAAATGATTGATCTAAGTTTTATTTTACTTCAGAAATATTCATCATTATGTCAGAATATGATATGACCTATGTTTAGAGTTTTATTAAGAAATCGATCATCTATTGTCCGGTTAAGTTATTTGAGGTAGATAATAGGCATTATATCAAAGAGAAAGTATCTTTGATGACATGCAAATTATGTTCAACCTTGATAAAACTTTTAAATGCTATTGTTCAAATCCAAATTAAGCCTTAACAATATCGTATTAGGTATAATTTACTTTAATAAAATAAGTATTTCGTATTAACGTAATATAAAAAGTCTTCAGCTTTATTATATTAATAGTAAGTAGTAGATCCCATTTCTGCCCATACGTGTCGTAAGAGGCGACTACGGTTCTTACTAGAGAATGGGCAGCAGCATTCTCTATGCATTTTACCATCATGCTGCGATCGCCAACTCGCGTGCCAAGCGTGGCGATTATGGCAAACCCCTCTCCCAAATTGGGGGTGGCCTTTGTCCAGCAGTGGACGTTCTGGTTGTAATGATGATGAGTATAGTACAGATTTTCTAATAATACCATTTCATATAACTTTTCACATTTTCCTTATTTTCACTGAGCACTTTTCCATGTGACCACAAAATTATATGGAAGTGGTAAATACCTACAAAACGATGTTAATTAGTATAACAGCTCCAAACACCATGTAACCTCTTACATGGTGTTTGGAACCCCAAATTTTGAAAACCCCATTATTACCCCTCGGTAATAATGGGGTTTTCAAAATTTGTAATGGTGCTTAAACAGAGCGTAAAATTGCTGGAATAAATGCGGGTAAGCTTGAACATTCATGGCCACCATGGCGTTTTGTGGTCGCTTTAAAAACATACTTTCTGTTGTATTTTGAATCCATTTATAAGCCAATTGTCGACAATGGGCAAACATTGAAAGTTAGTACAGTAGAATTTAAAAGAAAGATTAAAATTTAAAATAAATGTAAGTTCTAACAAATTACCATCAATATCTGCCTAGCCTTTTCCGTGGTCGGCTTCCAGTCTAACTGGATGTAGCTAAATACCAGTATTATACATGGAGCGACTTCTGTCTGACCCCATAACCCAGTTACTGCGTACTAACTTCTAACAAAATAAACGAAAAATATTTTAGATTAAAGAAACATACCTTTTAGCTTATCTATGTTACCATGGATTCAATACATTATTTTAAACCGTAGAAACGTTTCGTCGATAATTTTTTAAAGAAAGAAAGCGATTTAGCAACAGCACTGTGGCACTATTTTTAACCGACTTCAAAAAGGAGGAGGTTATCAATTCGGATGTTTATATATTTTTTTATGTATGTTCGGCCATAACTAAAAAAAAAAAAAAAATTCTTTTTTTGTTCGAAAGGAGTTTATTCCGAAATGGTCCCATATAAATTTCATATAGATCTGATGATGAGTTCTGGAGACAGACACCGGAACTCTTTAAAAAATGATAACAAATCAACCGCGTTTTCGGCTATCGCATGAATATGTGACGGCAGAGGGTCATATTGTAAAATAAAAGAGGTTCTTTCAATATTAAGAAATTATTTCATCAATAGACCTTACACGAAACTGCTCTTAATCAGTTTCCATAATTATTAATTGAACACCTTATTAAAATAGCCATAACACCCAGTAATACAGTTACAGCATTACAGTTCATACAAAAGAGTATCAATATACAGTGAGGCAGAGTTACAATAGATGAGAGCAATACAACCTGTGCACCTGTGCTGTGTTGTCCGGGCCACTCCTGAAGTTAGAATGCCATTTCGTGTGGAATTCGCTACGTCCCCGTAAGGGGGCGCGGCGAGCGGCGCCAGAGCTATGCTCTCTGTCCGCGGAGGATATGCGGTGGCCTGCTGAGACAGGCCCCTCAATGTGTTGCCAAACAATATATTGGACGCGTTATTTAACGCGTCCATGTGTGTGGTTGCTGTTTGTGTCTCTGTAGGCGCGCCGCGGCGTTGATGTTATCAACGCTGCTTTCTTCACGACATCTTGGCGGTCTGTCCCCGCCAGGTGAGACCCCCAGTTACCTGGGGGAGGCCCGGCGAGAGACGACCAGCGACAAGATGCCGACTCGACGCTCCTACAGAGTAAGGTGCGCGCCCCCGCTTATCCCGTTTTCCAGAGCAAGCCAGAATGCCATTTCGCTTTTTTTTTTTTGTAGGACGTCTCATAGTTAACCTGAAAAGATTTTTACTACTTAAACGGATGGTAGCCCGGCGAGTTCTAAAAAGTTATCTTTTTAGGTCTCCAGCCGGGGCTTATTATACTTAAAAACTAAAGCGAAAGCTCTAAGGGTTACCCCGAGGGGGGTACGAACCTCGGCTTAGGCAAACACTGGTAGGGGGGCAGCAAGGGACTGGCTGGATCTGGGTTAAATTATTTATGGACTAATTGAAAGCTAACGGCGCAGCATCGCGGGCGGGCTCTTGCAAGGGTCGGGAGGGACTGTTAAGTCAGGGTCGCGACGACGGACCTCGGCGGCGAGGTCGGTACGGTTTGTGTCTGTGTGTTATTCTAGCTGTACTGGTCTCTTTTCGACTCTCCTGGAGGAGAGTAGTGGGATCGTCTGGATCGGATAGAACATGCTGCCATTTCGCTTTTTTTTTTTTGTATGGCGTCTCGTAGTTAACCTGAAAGATTTTTACTACTTAAACGGATTGTGGCCCGGCGAGTTCTAAAAAGTTACCTTTTTAGGCCTCCAGCCGGGGCGTGCCATTTCGCCGCCGTGCGGCGTCTTTTATACTGAAGTATTGGAGGTGGGACAACGACGTAGCACGCTACGACGTAGCGCACTCTAACTCCGCCCATCAGCAATGAGGTGGGAGAATGGCGTAGCGTGCTACGACGCTACGGCACTAGTTCTACGATGCTATGGCACTATCGCGTAACCCGATGCACGTGCTGCTTACAATGTGACGCCGACATATGCATTGTTTGTTTAGAATTAGTGCGGGTAACCAAAACTAAAAATTAAAAAAAAGAAAACAACCGACTTCCTTAAAAACACTACAAAGTGAAAAATAACTTTAATTTCGAAAGTCGGTGGCAAAAATCTTAAATACAAGTACTAAGACACCGACTTCGGAAATTAAAGTTATTTTAGGAAGACGGTTGTTTTTTTTTTTGTATAAACGTTTTAAAATGTCGTGTCATCGTGCTGAGATAGGAGCCTTTAGGCCTCGTACAGGCCATTCCGTTTTTTTTACTCTCGAGATTTTTTTTAATTCTTAGTTTTTATGATTGGGTGTATGTTTAGTTTAGTATATGATTTCCTGTGCAAGTCACAATAGATACTTCTTTTTTCTTTCCTTCCATAAATTTTGACCGCGAAGTTCTATGAAATAGCAGTTTTTTTTTTAAACCGCCTAATAATTTCTACCCTACGTCTATAAACATGGCTGAATTCATAGTTATCTATATATTAATACGTGAAGCGAAAACTTTGGATCGTTTTTTACGAAAATTGGGCGAACGGAGCAGTATGAAATTTTACACACTTATATTTATACAGAGAAGAAGTGACGAACTAATATTTTTTTTTAAATTATGCGTAAAAATATATTATTTTCAATAAATAACACGTTACACACACTAATATTCATTACAGTATATTTAATACACACATGCATAAATATTCTTTTGTTTATGGTCCAATCGAGAATATCTGTCTTTATTTTGTGTCTATAGTCTTATAGTTAGGGAGCTGGCGAGCATTTCAAATCATTACGAATCGATTTGGTCCAATCAATTAAAGTCCTATGTCGCTGCGTTTTCGCGTTACAGCAGATTGAAGTTGCTTAAAAAAATCGGGGTATTAAATCATTTGCACATGTATGCCTCTAGAGTTCATGGTCACAATCATCTTGGAAACGAAGAAAATCGAAGAGGCAGACATTCAGGACTCTGCATTATCATGGGACGGAGTTGTAAAAATGTTAAAAAAAGCTCTACTAAGTCATTTGCACGCGGTTCTCATTGCGCCCATTCGATTCACTATGACTCTGTGGATTCGAAAAAATATGTGGCAGACTCTTTGCTCACTGATTTTCAGCTGTATAACTGTTTGAAATTCACGGAATCAAGGGACGGCGGGTATTACATGGGATTATTAATATTATTTATAGTTTTATTCTTATAATTTTGTTTAATATTATCCTCTAAACTCACGGTAACGATTAAACTTCTGGAGCTGAAATCTATGCAATCATATTTTTCCTCAATACCAACCAGAAACGAAATGCGTTGGACCTTTAATTAAAAAAGTATTTTTTTTTTAATTGCCTGATTGATTGTAATCTGAATAGGATTAGGATCTGGATAGGAACAGTCTTTAACTTTTTTAATCACGTTTTATTTGTGTAAAATACGTAGATTTTGAACCAAGACGTGTGAAAGTGCCTGAGAGCAAGAGAGAGGAAAAGCGTGCAAATTAAAAGGATAGGCTATATATAGATGGGGCGCGTGAGGGAGTGGCAGTCTCTACGCCCTCACGTCTCTAGCTGCCGCAGGAGGAGACGCCCCGGGCGTCGGGAGTCGATAGCGGACTCCCGGCCACCGTAGGCGCGAGCTTGCGGGTGGCGAGCAATGGGTAGCTCGCCGCCCGGTACGGACCAAGCTCGAGTCGACACGGCGCGTAGTGTTCCACGCGCGCCTCAAAGAGATGTCAGCAAAACTACTAGGACCGATGCCTGCCGGGGTCGCGTGATTGTTCGAAAGAGATACCGTGACCCTGGCACATGGGCAACTGATGGAACGCGGGTGGGTTTTAGTCAGTAAAAGTCTGACACGCCCTCCCGCTCCGCCCAGAGCGGGAGAAGTCATTTGATGATTTCGCATTCTGAAAAAAAAGGCTATACAAGATTATTTTTAGTATATGCGAAACCTGAATATAGTTTGTTCAGAATCAGTAACTGAATCGATTCCAATAATTTTTACACCATGTTATATTTTGTACCAAAAATATTTAATTACGCTTCCAAGTCACGGGCCTTAGTGTTTTGTTTCGATTTTAAAATTATCATGTCTTTCTCGTATTCAAACGTCCAATACACGGATATGGTACGTACACTAGCTGTTTGTGGTGATCTGCATATGTTTTTGCGTGGACAACCAGCTAACTTATCAAGCTTATAACTTTGTGACTATTAATGATACAGTTTTGAAATTTTTTTCATAGATTCCTTACATAAAAATACTAGACCCGTGTTTCGGGTTTCGCATAAACAAAAATTAATGTTGTATATAGATATATGTAAAAGGTCGGAACTGAGTTATACCGTTCTCACTCATATTCTCAAATAAAAGAGAGACACCACAAAAGGAACTATGGGGATATTTTATACCTGCTTGGTTTGGCGCAAGCGTTGGGTTGAAAAAAAAAATCAAATGGTCTGCCTTTAGAATATCAGAGGCCTGAACGTCTGCCTCATCGATTTTCTTGGTTTTCATAAGGAATTCAAACATCAGTCCAAAAGGTAGACGTGTGCGCATAATATGGCACACCTTTTTTTTTAGGGTTCCGTTGCCAAATGGCAAAAAACGGAACCCTTATAGATTCGTCATGTCTGTCTGTCTGTCTGTCCGTCCGTCCGTATGTCACAGCCATTTTATTCTGAAACTATAAGAGCTATGCTGTTGAAACTTGGTAAGTAGATGTATTCTGTGAACCGCATTAAGATTTTTACACTAAAATAGAAAAAAAACAATAAATTTTGGGGTTCCCCATACATAGAACTGAAACTCAAAAATGTTTTTTTTCATCAAACCCATACGTGTGGGGTATCTATGAATAGGTCTTTAAAAATGGTAATGAGGTTTCTAATATCATTTTTTTCTAAACTGAATAGTTTGCGCGAGAGACACTTCCAAAGTGGTAAAATGTGTGTCCCCCCCCCCCGTAACTTCTAAAATAAGAGAATGATAAAACTAAAAAATATATATGATGTACATTACCATGTAAACTACCACCGAAAATTGGTTTCAACGAGATCGAGTGAGTAGTATTTTTTTTAAAACATCATAAATCGTAAACCGCAATTTACCTTACATTCAATCAACTGAAATATAAAAATTAAAAAAAAAAAATTTTTAAACCAAGAATACCTACAGGTTTGTACGGAACCCTCGGTGCGAGAGTCCGACTCGCACTTGGCCGGTTTTACATTTTTGGAGCACTGTCAATAGATAACGCAGAGGCAACATGTTGGCAGACTATTTTTCCGTGGTTCTGCTCATTGTTTTTAATCGAACAATTCAAATCTGCCAAGCGTGCACTTCATATAGAGTTTTTTTAATCATAAAAATAAATGTAAAAACCGGCCAAGTGCGAGTCGGACTCGCGCACCGAGGGTTCCGTACAAACCTGTAGGTATTTTCGGTTTAAAAATATATATATTTTTAATTTTTACATTTCAGTTGATTGAATGTAAGGTAAATTGCGGTTTACGATTTATGACGTTTTAAAAAAAAACTACTCACTCTATCTCGTTCAAACCAATTTTCGTTGGTAGTTTACATGGTAATGTACATCATATATTTTTTTTAGTTTTGTCATTCTCTTATTTTAGAAGTTACGGGGGGGGGGACACACATTTTACCACTTTGGAAGTGTCTCTCGCGCAAACTATTCGGTTTAGAAAAAAATGATAATAGAAACCTCATTACCATTTTTGAAGACCTATTCATAGATACCCCACACGTATGGGTTTGATGAAAAAAAACATTTTTGAGTTTCAGTTCTATGTATGGGGAACCCCAAAATTTATTGTTATTTTTCTATTTTAGTGTGAAAATCTTAATGCGGTTCACAGAATACACCTACTTACCAAGTTTCAACAGCATAGCTCTTATAGTTTCGGAATAAAATGGCTGTGACATACGGACGGACAGACAGACAGACAGACAGACAGACAGACAGACAGACAGACAGACAGACATGACGAATCTATAAGGGTTCCGTTTTTTGCCATTTGGCAACGGAACCCTAAAAATGAATAGATACTACAAAAGTCAGAGCCCTGGATGTCTGCCTTTTCGATTCTTTGTGTTTCCAGGATGACTGTGATCATCAGCCCCAGAGGCAGACGTGTGCGCATAATATAGCACACCTTTTTTTTTAAACATTTTTGAAACGCTGTAAATTAACAACGCAGCACCACCATGGTGGCAGACGAGGTCCTTGATGTTTCTTAGGGTATAATTATCACTATTAATAACGTCTTCCTTGTGTGCTGATCATATCAAAATTTTGCTCGCCAGCCCCCTAACTATTACTGAATGTCAAGTATAACCATAGGTAATAAATTAATTTTATAGATATACTAGCTTCTGCTCGCGACTTCATCCGCGTCAAATTTTTGCTCCCCTGACCCTTCCCGTCACATCGATTTACCTGCTAGTTTTCGTCCATTTTTCGTTGCTGCTCGCTCCTTTTGAGTTATAGTGAGTCAACCTTAAAAGATAGACATATGCTCTCTCGCGGATTTTTTTTTAGAACATTTTAAAAGGAACAATTCCGTCATATATGATTTTTGCGTTACTTTAACCGTTTACGCAGCGCACGCAACGGAAACTCTCAAAAGGAATAAATTTGCCCCGTATTTGCAACATTTTTCATTACTGCTCCACTCCTCTTAGTTGTAGCGTAATTTTATATAACCTATAGCCTCCCTCGATAAATAGACTACCTAACACAAAAATAATTTTTCAATTCGGACCAGTAGTTCCTGAGATTGGCGCGTTCAATCAAACAAACAAACAAACTCTTCAGCTTTATAATATTATATATATATATATTATAGTATAGATTATATAACCTATTTCATTTTTAAAATCTATGAGCATATCGAGAATATTTGTTTTTAATATTATTTGTCTATAGCAAGGAACTTATCTTGGTCTATAGTGTTACTGAATGTCAAATATAACCATATTTTTTATATTTATTATTATATATGTGTTTTTCATTTAATAATGTATTTCTATTCAAATGAAGTACGGTCGAATTTCGACCATTGGGCGATCACTAGTAAATTATTATTACAGAACATATAATATCAGATGAGTTACATATACAAATTATTCAAATAGCCAAAAGGTGGTAGCCTCTTCACAACAAGAATCACACACCGTGAATAGTTTCAGGCATATGAATGAAATTGTACACCAATTACCAATTGAGGCTCACAGTTCGCTTGTTCAAACTTCCGATCAAGCGTGGCTTCATGGAGTCAATTTGGATTGATAATTGTGTTCCTTTGTGTAAATAATATACTTAGGTATGAAATGTTGTAACATAGAAACTACTTCATGTACTGAGAAACGGTCTAAAATTTCTGGAACTAACAAACATTGCTGAAAGTTAAGTAAGTAGACGATAGCTTAATCTTATATTTTTTGTCGTAGACGTCTATTAACAAACTTATATGTCACATAAGCATATACAAACTGACGCTTTTTACCCATGGGGGCAGAAATTATAGAATGCCACCGGCTATGTTCCTTGCTTCTTGATTCGTTCACGTTTATACATCGTGTCATACACGCACACCGGTTGCAAGTACAACGCACCGGACCTTTCAGTAAAAAAACATCATTAATAACGGCACCATATATCCACCTAGCTTCTCTTCCCGGCGTTTCTACTTAGATCTGCCTTTTAAATACATATTGTTAGTTGCCCTTCATTCATCCTCTCAACATGATCAAAGCAACAAGGATGCTCTTTTTAATTTTTGTCACTACATCTTCTTTTAAATCACACCGCTGCCTTATCACTTAGTTCTTCAGCCCATCATTCATAGTCACACCAAAAATATTTCGCAAAGAAAGCATTTATTCTTCTTTCATGCTTCATCTTAATTATAATGATTTTTGGAAGGGAGAATAATAAAAACAAACTTTTCAGGGACCGCAATGACGCATTCAATTTAAATCATTACCGCATTATTCCATTGTACTGTTACCGTAATAATAAAAAAAAACCCGGCCAAGTGCGAGTCGGACTCCGCACCGAGGGTTCCGTACAAAACTGAACGTATTTTCGGTTTAAAAATATATATATTATTTAATTTTTATATTTAAATTGATTGAATGTAAGGTAAATTACGGTTTACGATTTATGACGTTTTAAAAAAAAACTACTCACGAGTGAGTAGTTTTTTTTTAAAACGTCATAAATCGATCTCGTTCAAACCAATTTTCGGTGGTAGTTTACATGGTAATGTACATCATATATTTTTTTTAGTTTTGTCATTCTCTTATTTTAGAAGTAACGGGGGGGGGGGACACACATTTTACCACTTTGGAAGTGTCTCTCGCGCAAACTATTCAGTTTAGAAAAAAAATGATAATAGAAACCTCATTACCATTTTTGAAGACCTATTCATAGATACCCCACACGTATGGGTTTGATGAAAAAAAAACATTTTTGAGTTTCAGTTCTATGTATGGGGAACCCCAAAATTTATTGTTTTTTTTCTATTTTAGTGTAAAAATCTTAATGCGGTTCACAGAATACATCTACTTACCAAGTTTCAACAGCATAGCTCTTATAGTTTCAGAATAAAATGGCTGTGACATACGGACGGACGGACAGACAGACAGACAGACAGACAGACAGACAGACATGACGAATCTATAAGGGTTCCGTTTTTTGCCATTTGGCAACGGAACCCTAAAAAGGAGTAGATACTGATTTGGCCTATCATTACGGTGAATGAATTATTAAATTGACTGTAAAATCTAGTGTGATTTACGAGCAGAATCGACAAATTGAGTACGCGCGATTTAATTACAGAGCTGCTATTATAATTCTCAATTTATTGCAGAGAAGCAAAACTCATAATACCAATTCAACCACTTGTTGAAATAATTATCTTATAAAATATCAAGTTTCCCTCAGCCTAAGAAAGAAATTTCCAGACTCCAATACTTAGGAACAAAGGAAAAACAATTATTTCCAGCCCATTTCCACTTACAAACAAAACAAGCTTTCAACTTCACACGTTTGATTCTGTCTCGAGCAAAGGTTTAAATCGTTAGATTCCACCTACCGCGTCAAAAGATGGCCGCGTTTTTGTTTGTTTCGTTTTGAGACCTCTACCTCGCACAATGATGCAGTGTCAAGTAGTTATTTGATATTTAACATAGTATCACGTGAGAATTTCTTAAAATATGAACTGGAAGATTATAAAGTGGTTCGCTAAGGTTACAGATTTACTGTCAAATAAAATTAATATGTGAGCCGCTAACTTAAGGTATACTGTTATATTTCTTTATTTATAAAATTTGATAAGTCCGTATGGCCTATAAAACTGTTTTCACGGTATGTTTGTGGGGACAAACCATACTTGACTGCCATGGAAACGCCGATACGGGATTAGAGAACACACACTTGTCAGCATTAACACGTTCCACGCGTCAAACCATAAGCAGGCACGGTGCGGGCAAATCTAGCGATTTAAATCTTTGTTGGAAAGAAATAAGTGCAAAAAATACAATATCGCAAATACGCAATTTCTATTCCGTTCACAGTTGTTGTGTACCCGATATTACTTTTCCTACTATTATTCTAAGTAGAGCCGCTAAAATTTTAGTTCGTAGGCTGTGCGCAGACTTGATTCAAGAATATCTGTTAGACGCTGACAGACTACATATAGCTCAAAAACTGTGCTAACACTTATTAAAAATGTAGACAATCTTTTTACTTTCTTTCAACCACTTTAAAATAGTTTTTCAATCGACTTCACAAAAAGGAGGAGGTTCTCAATTTGTTTGTTTTTTTAATCTTTTTAATTCAGACAGACAGTTCTTCTATTTTTGAAGACGATTTATTAATATATATGTCGGAGTTGGTTGTCAAATACAAATTGTGGGTAGTCGGCATAATTTGCTATTCTTTGTTTTTATTATCATTAATTTACGTGATTTTTCTATCAGATAGTGTCTAATAAATCGGAACATAATTTATTGAGTACTTGGTGTACTTATTTATTCATTTTTGCAACTTATTTTGATAATTGTGACTGGTAGTTTTGTTCAAAACAATAAATGACATGACACTTTAAATTTTAAAATGGTTTACGTTGTGAATTTACCATTTGTTTATCTACGACAATTATTCTAATATTATTTGATTACTTTATAATGTAAGTCTTATTTGGTTTAGCATACTTTAGTGTTTTGCATCAAGTAAACACGTGGCGTACTTCCGCGCGCCATCGGACAGAGTTGTCGTGGATATTATGCCGGGACATTGTCCTATAAAAGAGCTTGTGCTCGTTTAGCAAGTCAGACTATCTTCGGATTAGACTCATCACAGAGCTCCGGCTCCCGACGAAACTGTCGGTTTACTTGGTACAGTGATGCTGTATATTCACATAGCTGTATTGATTAGCTGATAGCGAAAGATACACTTTGTATTTGGGTGGCTTAGGCCTCTATACGAACTGCAACCTTAAGGGTTTGTTCGTTGAACTCTATTGTTACTATACCTTTTAACCTACTTTATCATCTGTTACCTTTTTATTGTGTTTCTATTTTATCGTGTAATTAATATTGTAATACAACTTGGTAGTTGTTTATAATCTTGTTTATCCCAATATAATGGGAACTCCAAACCCTGATGATATACCGCTCGGCACTCCTCCTGATGATCCGACTTATACTATACTAGCTTCTGCCCGCGGCTTCACCCGCGTGGATGTCGAAAAATATCCCACAGGAACGTACTACCGAGATTGAAAGTATTCTATGTGTTAATCCAGGTAAACAATGTGTTATTGCATTGTTTGCTTTGTGTTATCCTAGGAGTAGCGCTCGGATTGATAAATGATTGTTGTAGGGTAATTAATCGTAAAACCTAACAATAGTGACGGAATATATAACGGAACGGCAAATTACCTACTTGCATGACAATTTTGAAAAGCAAAAATATAAATTCTCTTTATTCCCTGGGAATTTCGAAAAAAATTGTTACCTAAATTATTCAAATGAAGATTTTACTTAACTTGCTGTTCACAGGGGTTTAAAACTATTTGAAATTTTAGTCTATACTTAAAGTGCCTCTTTAAATACTACTTTAAAGGTTCTGCCCTCAGGTGCTAATAAAACCAGGCTGGTAGATGAGCTCACTCTCGAGCAGGCCACGTAAAACTGGCCGTGCGAGAAGCAGTCCCCTCTAAAATCAGATCCCGCTGTTTACAATGACTGTCCTCGAGACTTATTAATCGTCATTGCTAAACATACTATAAGGGGACTGCGGCCTTTTAAACTCGATTGGGTACTCCGACGGTATTAATGGTATCTGCAGTATATAGTACACCGATTCACCTTGAGCACAGCCAGTAAATACAATTGTCACACAACCTGGTCCCATTGCACAACTTGGCCGGATTAAAATTTTGTAGTAGCATTACTGGAGCACCCACTTTGAGGATAAGTGTGTGAGACGAAGACCAGATGGGTTGAATAAATTTAAGAGCTCCTTAGGATATATATATAGCATAGCATGATCCTTATGAATTCGACACGTATGCATGTAATATAATTAGGACAGATGTTTTTTTGCCTGTGTTTATTTCATTGGTTTATTTTGAATAGCTTCTGCCCGCGGCTTTACCCGCGTAGGCCACGCACAAGAAACTAATGACTCTTTTTTTTTAGAAACAAACATACGCGCTTTCACTACCTCTCAATTTCATATACGAACTGACAATATCCCAAACAAAGCAAATAGGACGAAGTTCTCCGTAAAACTAAACTAATCTCTGGGATGAGAGTAGTACCTACCTATAGTTTTAATAAAACTCAAAGCGTATTTGAAATGATTTATTTAAGAGACAATCAGAAGTAGATAATGAACAATTAATATTGTTTACTACGAAATACTGTGCCTACCGCAGAATTTCTTTGAAAACAATATTTTTTGTTTTTACTTCAGGTTCTAGCTTACTCTTGAACAGACCATGTAAAACTGACCGTGTGAAAAGCAGTTCTCTCTTAAGTCTACCCCTGTTAGATGAAGTGTTTTGACTTGAGATTTATTTATGGTCTTGTCAAAGCAGACTTTCAGGGGAAACTGCACTCTTATGAACTCAAAGGGGTAGTTCGATGGCGTTACAGGAATCGTCGGAATAAACACAGACTCCTCTCAGGAACAACGTGTCGCCTCGATAATATTTCGTTTCAATATTTTCACTCACAACCTGGTGTCATTGCATAATTTTCGCGGGTTTAAATAACGCAGCAACATAACCGGGCAACAACTCTAAATTTTTATACCTACATATGTGAGTTGAGAGACCGAGAGGCTTCAATGTGTTAAGAAACTAAACCGAGTAATGTATGGCGTCATCATTGTTTATCACTCAAGTCCACTGATTTATAATGATTTTCAACTCCTTCGAACGATCTCAAAAGAATTTCATTGATGATTGTGGCTTGGTCGTTATGTTTTACTTTAATGCATAAACCAAATCGCACTATTGCTCACTGAACGTAGAGATTTATATGTGAGTGCGTAAAGTATTATAGTAGGTATGTGCCCAATTAGTTTTTACTTATAAAGTTGCATAGGTACCTATTAAAGAATAGTTAGTGTAGTTATTCAATTTTATCTAATACAGAAACAAACGCGTTTTTTACATTTACTTACTTCATCATCATCTGCCTAGCCTTTTTCCAACTACGTGTTCGGTTTTTAGTCTTACCGGATGCAGCTGAGTACGAGTATTTTACATGGAGCGACTGCCTACCTGACCTCCACAACCCAGTTACTGGGTAATACGATACCCCTTGGTAAGACTGCTTGTCAGACTTTCGGGCTTCCGGCGACCCGTAACGATGGTCTAAGATCTACGAAAGACAGCTGGGACCAACGGCTTAACGTGCTTTCCGAGGCACAGAAGGGTCTTATTATGTAAAGATGGTCACCCATCCATGGTCCAACCGCGGCGAGCGTAGCTTAACCTGAACGATCGACCCGTACGGCTGTTATAATTTGCAAATATCCCTACTAAAACATATTAAGTTTGTTTGTTACGCTTTCACGCGAAAACTACTTAACCAATCATCATGAAACTTTTTACACATATTATTGGAGTTATTAGAAGTAACATAAGATATTTTATCTCCGTCCACGATAACCGACATTTACGCGAATGAAGTTGCGGGCAAAAGCTAAGTTACATATGTGATACTTGTTGATACCATGGTTGAGATTGGACACCGGTGACGAAAATGCGCTTCCCGGGCTGCCCCGCACGCCATGCGCACGTCTACTATTCCACGTAGGATTTTCGAAGCCCTATTTGACGCATTAAGGAGATGATTTTGGAAAAATTGTGATACACGTGTCACATAATTATACTTGAAGAGTCCCTGCCGGGGTCGCGTGATTGTTCGAAAGAGATACCGTGACCCTGGCACATGGGCAACTGATGGAACACGGGTGGGTTTTAGTCAGTAAAAGTCTGACACGCCCTCCCGCTCCGCCCAGAGCGGGAGAAGTAATTTGATGATTTCCCATCCTGAAAAAAAAAAAAAAAGAGTATGTGTAACATTTTTGTCTCAATCGACACAGAGAATAAAAAGTTTCATAGAAAATTTAACCCCCTATTTCACCCTCTTAGGGGTAGAATTTCAAAAAATCCTTTCTTAGTGAATACCTACTCTTTACAAAGAACACACCCTCCAAATTTCATGTCTCTAGATCTAGCGGTTTAGGTTGTGCGTTGATATATCAGTCAGTCACTCAGGACTTTGAATTTTGTATATACAACATTAATTTTTGTTTATGCGAAACCCGAAACACGGGTCTAGTATTTTTATGTAAAGAATCAATGAAAAAAATTTCAAAACTGTATAATTAATAATCACAAAGTTATAAGCTTGATAAGTTACCTGGTTGTCCACGCAAAAACTTATGCAGATCACCACAAACAGCTAGTGTACGTACCATCTCCGTGTAATGGACGTTTGAGTACGAGAAAGACATGATAATTTTAAAATATACGTATTGTCGTTCGGTGTCCTACTTGGAAGCGTAATTAAATGTTTTTGGTACAAAATATAACATGGTGTAAAAATTATTGGAATCGATTCAGTTACTGATTCTGAACAAACTATATTCAGGTTTCGCATATACTAAAAATAATCTTGTATAGATACTATAATATTACAAAGCTGAAGAGTTTGTTTGTTTGTTTGCTTGAACGTGGTAATCTCGAGAACTACTGATCCGAATTGAAAAATTATGTTTGTGTTGAGTAGCCTATTTATTGAGAAAGACTATAGGCTATATAACATCAGGCTACATTTAAAAGAAGCGGAGTAGCAACGAAAGTGGCAGGCAATTTGATGCAACGTCAGGGGATCAGAAATTTGACGAGGACGAAGTCACGGGCAGAAGCTAGTAATCTAAACATTAAGCTGTTATTTTGAAATTTCAAACAAACACTTCAATTATACTTATTTGCCTAGAGGTTATAATCTGCTGAAGGCTTTGGAAGTCAACTGTAAGATTAAATTATTTAAAAATAAAATAAATAATGTTATAATAATTTCCTGCCATAGATATTTACGTACCAAGTGAAGGTACCTATTTTGTGTGGGGTAAGTACCACAGTAAAAAGTTAAAAATAAATAGTTAATTTAATAAAAAATGAACACCGACTTCCCAAAAACGAGGCGGCAAAAAAACAAAAATACAAAACCATAGATACCGACTGGTGAAGCGTCAATGCTTTTACCAATATAAAAAAATAAATAAATAACTGTTCGCTGCCAGGCCAGAGCCCTAGCCATAGGATTTTAATTGAGTAGGTGGAAGCGTGATGCTGGGGCCCTGGAGCAAGAAGTGGCTAGCGAAACTAGTCCGCCGTACGCGGAGCAGAACAATCAAATCAAACTATTACAATACAACAAAGAACTTACCTGTGGTAGACGAACACCTGCTCTGGTGCTTACCTGGAGTTATGTATGTAAGTGAGTATATATGTATTGTGTTGTGACGTTATGAGTATTCTCCAGGTTACAAGCCGCAACAATGAGGCTGGAGGCAATCACAGCATTCGGTTTCCAATAACGTCACTTTGCTTAACCTTCAAATATTTCAACAAGATAAATCCAAAACTCAACCCGTGTTATTTCACCAAATTGGGGTTAGTTACAATCAAAGCAATTGGATCACGACTAATTGTCACAAACGGATCGATTTAAAAGGATTAATTTACAAAAGGTCGCGCAACTCAAACGGCGACGTGCTCCCTTTTTCAAGCCCCAAATTCAAGAGAAGAGTCAAGTGTCAAAGTCAAACTGACAAGTCAGATGTCATTCTGTTACACGTTTAGAAACGTAGGCGCATAAAGTAACTAATTTAAACTGTCCGGAACATCTACCCCCCCCCCCGGACGGGCCTTCCCGTCCGCTAATCACTTGGCAATCCCGACAAGGTTGCGTTTTATCAGTCCACCTGACGCGCTGCTGGAGGATGTGCAAATACTCCAAGCTTCCAGAACTCTGAGCGAGCTGCTGCACCAACTGAAATCGCGATAGCCAATTTTGGCTCACATCGACAAAAGGGTGCTCCGGCAGGGCGACAAGTGGCTGTCAAATAAAAAAATGTCCCGGGGTCAGGGCCTCCAAGTCGTTCGGGTCCGAAGACAGCGGGCACAAAGGACGCGAGTTCAATACAGCTTCAATGCGGCAAAATACCGTAGCTAACTCCTTAAAGGTGAGAACGGCGTCTCCCAACAATCTGCGCCTGAGTCCCTGTGCCACTTTCACCGCGGCCTCAAAATACCCCCCAATGGGGGCAGGTTGGCGGGTCAAAACAATAACAAACAACAACAACAACCAAACAACAACAACCAAACAACAACAACCAAACAACAACAATTTAACCAAATGGCCCTCCTTAGGCAACAAAAGGGGGTGACGGGCCCCATAAGGAAGGCTAGAGTGCCTCAACCGTCAACAACCAAACAACAAAAGACCCGTATCGTCCAAAAAGGGGTTCAACTTACTAACGGCTCCCGACAATATCCAAAACTCTCGCTGCAGAATGGCCAACAGCGCATTGCAACCGGCATGCGAGTTCTTAATGTGACGATCAGTCACCAACAATTCAACAACAACAAACAATAATTCAACAATTTGTCGAGGGAGCTAAATCGACTCAACAAAAATCAGGGTCAAACGGAGGGTCCTTCGTTCCAACAGCGAGCACCTAGAGCCCGGGCAAAGGACCCGACATCAAGACTGGCGATCAAGGCTTATCATCCTCAGGGTGAGTCAGCCAGTCTGGTCCCCACCATAGGGGGTAAGCAATAAGTGGGGTGCCATGCACCCACGTGAGGCCACGGCGCCTGGGTTCAAATCTCCAGGCACGTGCCTCCAAATAAAAGGCGTTTTAGAATTTTGAATCTGGGACACTCGGTTCGCAACAAAGACCTCCAAAGAGTGGACGGACGTCTTCAACCAACACAAAACAATTTGACTGTCCGTCCAGGCGTAAGAAACCCGAATGTCCACAGTTCCACCCAAAGTGTGAGCAACGTGGTTCAATAGACGCACAGGATGCGCCGCCCCTGACAATTATAACTTAGGGATGGTCAGTGCCGTCCGGAGGGGGGCCATCTTGCTCTTGGCCAAGACCAGTGACAAATTCACCTGGCCTGTCGCGCAGACGGTGCGCAGACAAACAACAGCTGCATAACCGTGCGAAGACGCATCACAAACAAGGGTAGCAGTGTAGCTCCCAGGGGGGAGGATAGCGCGGGGTAACACGACCTCGTTGACTGCAGGGAGTGCGGATACAAATTGGAGCCAATCTTCCAACAGGGTTTCCCGAATTGGCTCGTCCCAGCCAAGTCCCGCAGTCCAAAGGCGCTCAAGAAAACAATTTTGCCCAAAACAATACAAACAAACAACAAAACAATAGACAAAAGGCAACCCTGGGCTCCCATGTCCATAATGATACGGACCACAACAGAGTCCCCCGTGGGCCCCCAGACCTGACCGATGCCGTTGGCAACAAACCGTGTCGATCTGAGGGGTACCTTAGCGGGGCAGGCGCCAATGTCCTAACAAACTGGGTGGGCGGCGACTGATCGCCGCACACCCAGGCTCCGCACCCAGGCTCAAGTCCCTCGCGACGAGGAAGGAGGCCAAACTCCTCGTCCGCGCGGTGTCCCGAGCCACGCGCCATCGCTGGATGGGCATATCCCACCGGAGGCCTGAATGGCGGGGGGCGTGACTCCAACCGGGGACGTTCCGCCAAAGGAGGGGAGGGCAGGCGGTGCTGGTCTGGCCAGCGCTGCCTAGCAACAATTGCGTAATCGCCGTTACGCAGGGAGACCAAATGGCGGTCGCGCGGCTCCCGATCAACTTGCGGCGCTCAAAATTGTGGGCCTCTCCCCGGTTCTGAACCGGCGAGGCAGAAGCCCGGTGACCAACTCCATGGTACCCCCCCGTACGCGAACCTTCATCAGAGGCTGGTCTGCCAGCGTGGTTCGCGTTAGCGCACAATATGTCCAAATGGGACCCCCTACAAAATCTACAAGGGCGGGGGTTGGGGCAGTCCCGATGGAAGTGAGCCCCCAAACAAGAGAAGCACATGCGGCATGCATTGGCAATTCGGCGGCGGGCACTCACGTGCAACTTCAAAAAGGCCGCGCAAGTTGCCATGCCATGCCCCGTGTCTCTACAAAACTCACAACCAGGACGACTCTGGATGCCAGCAAAACGAGCGGCGGGGCGACCATCAACAGGCCCGCGAGCCCTAGTCCGTCCCTGGTCTCGTGGCCGGGAAGACGGCTGGCATGACTCAGTGGCAACGCCAGAGTTGTCCACAAATCGACACTCATCCTCCAAAAATTAGACGAGGTCAGCAAATGGAGGGAGATGTGTGACACTATCCCCACCATACTTTTGCTCGAAACGAGCCCTCAAATCGGCAGGAAGCCGTTGCAGCACAACATGCACCAAAGGGTAAGACCATTGGTCCACCGGCAAGTCCAATCGCTTTAAAGCGTTGGTCGCTACCACCAACGGGTTCAACAGGTCAGTACGCAATGCTGACAAACTAGTAATGACCGGTAACCCCAAAATCAATTCAATATGAACGTCAGCCAAACAACGTTTATTTTTGTACCGCCGGGTGAGTAGTCCCAAAGTAGTAGGGTAGGCTGAGTCAGTCAACGACAGATGCTGTACCAAGGCTCGGGCCTCACCTTCCAGGACAGACAACAAATAGGCCAACTTTTGGGCGGGTCTGAGGTCCGAGCGTGCATCAACCAAACTTTCAAACAGGTTTTGGAAACTCAACCAATGGTCCCAGCGACCGTCAAAGTGTGACAGTTCCAAAGTAGGCAATCTACTCAATAGTCCGGGACCTGAAACAACCGAGGTCTCCGGCTTGACCTGGACAGGCGTCCGGCACTGCAATATTTCCATTTGTATGCCATTGCACAAACAAAAACATTCAAATAAACAAAACAATTAAATGATCAAATAACAAAGTTCAGCAACTCAAGAACTAACAAAATATTGGTTTCAATTCAATAGACAACAATAAACCTTTATTCTGTTCAAACCAATGTCAACGTTCAACATTCAACTTCACAATTCAATTCAAATATTCAAATTCTATCCAATTCCAAAAAATAACAATTCAAGACAACTACAAAAAAATATTGGTTCCAATCCAATGAACCTTATTTTAATTAAAACAATGGTAATACTCAAAATGTCAATTTCAACAAAACTACCATATTGATGGTACAAAACTCAATATTTCAATGTCTTCCTGACATTCAACAGAACAGAGGTCAAATACAAACAAGGGGTTGTAGCATAGCCCAATCTAATCAACTCTGTTAGCATATGCAAACCCGGTTGACCCCGACAACATGAGTTACTCGACTCAATAAATTCAAACAAATTATTTCAAATAACAATCAATTATAGTTATCAAATATTTACAGCGTATTACTACTTCCCTTATAGAGACTGCCAAGTAATTAGCCTACTGTAAATTACCAATTTGGTGGTTATATGTCTTATAGCCACGCTCTGCAACCAAAAATGTTCGCTGCCAGGCCAGAGCCCTAGCCATAGGATTTTAATTGAGTAGGTGGAAGCGTGATGCTGGGGCCCTGGAGCAAGAAGTGGCTAGCGAAACTAGTCCGCCGTACGCGGAGCAGAACAATCAAATCAAACTATTACAATACAACAAAGAACTTACCTGTGGTAGACGAACACCTGCTCTGGTGCCTACCTGGAGTTATGTATGTAAGTGAGTATATATGTATTGTGTTGTGACGTTATGAGTATTCTCCAGGTTACAAGCCGCAACAATGAGGCTGGAGGCAATCACAGCATTCGGTTTCCAATAGCGTCACTTTGCTTAACCTTCAAACTATTTCAACAAGATATATCCAAAACTCAACCCGTGTTATTTCACCAAATTGGGGTTAGTTACAATCAAAGCAATTGGATCACGACTAATTGTCACAAACGGATCGATTTAAAAGGATTAATTTACAAAAGGTCGCGCAACTCAAACGGCGACGTGCTCCCTTTTTCAAGCCCCAAATTCAAGAGAAGTGTCAAGTGTCAAAGTCAAACTGACAAGTCAGATGTCATTCTGTTACACGTTTAGAAACGTAGGCGCATAAAGTAACTAATTTAAACTGTCCGGAACATAACAATATTTTAGGATTCTCACATGGAACATAATAGTTTATCATTTCAAATTAAATATTTTAGTTTCTCAGTTGATGAATCCCCACACCAATATTTGCTATTGCAACGTCCATGTATCGAAATGTTCTTGAGTATTCTCGCAACATGGCCGATAGATGGCGTTAGCGAGTAAATGACGAGTCCTACGTACGCCGCCCGCGCTCCGGTTAAGCGAGCGCGTCACTCCGTCTTTAAAAATTCCATTTTTGGTGAAATCTTGAAGATATTCGTAAAATAAATAGACCTACATCTGTGCTTCGTTGAGAACTTATAGTGCAGTGTTGATTTTTTGGAATTTGAACCATTCTACCGGTGGATTTATCAAGATTGAGCTAGCCGGCAGGCAGCATAACCACGCCATCGCAAGCACAAGAACGAGCACAGGATCTCTGGATGGTTAAGGTATGTGGTTGCGTTGCTATTGTTAATTCCTTTATATTGGTTTCACGAGGATTCGTCAAATGTGGAAATTTTAGGCTCCCGCCATTACTTATATTCTTAATTTCAAATTGAGATTAGTTCCTAAAAGCAATCTCGTAGAAGGTATAAGCTATTAACACGCCCATCACCACCGACTTCCAAAAGTAAAGTTATTTTTAACCTTGTAATGGCTTTTTTTTATGAATTCTGTTGTTTTTATCCTGTTGACAATCCACTGATATGTGGTATTTAACATCATTATTTTCATGGAGTTATAGGTAAACTTAAGACAGTCCTCCATATCTGCGCACAGCCTTACGAAAAATAGCTCCCAGACACATCGAAATAAACAGTTTTGTGACGAAAAGTTGTAAGATCAAAGACTACCCCATTCCAATTGCTGTTTCGAATGGAGCAAAAACTTTTTACAATTTGCAATTATAATTTTCATTTGAAGGTAATTTTCCAATGTCTGACCTTATAATACTAGCTCGTTTAGAAAATTAGTTTCCTCGCTTTAAAAGTCGGTTAAAGTGTAGCTGAGTTAATAGATAATGCACTCTTTAGATATACTAAGTTTGACTTGGTTATTATACGTAATTTTATTTAGATGTAAGGATTTTCTTTACGACTGAAACAGATTTGAAAAGGCAATGGAAAATACTATTTCATCATCACAATCATCATTTCAGCTGAAAGACGTCCACTACTGGACATGGGCCTCAAATTTTGAGGGATTTGCCATAATCGCCACGCTTGGCACGCGGGTTGGTGATCGCACTATGTGGTAAAATGTAAAAGTTAGTAGTAATTGTCGTAATGTTCATGAAGCGTTAGGCTTTTTCAAACCGACAAAACTAAACTATTTCATACACCACCTATAATAATCATTACGTCGTTTATTTTTGAGAATTGATTTGATACTGTGTAATTTCTAGAGAAAACCTTTTCAAATGCCTTTGTGAAAATTCACGACCTAGTTTTTTTCTTTATCACTTACTAGTAAAATTTCTTGTTTTAACATACAATATAACATCAAATCGCCTGCCAGCGCTATTACATCGTTTTCCCACAGCGTTCATTCTGACTTTTGGAACGAAGTTCCTTATCACGCGTTGCGAAAGGGGGCTAGACGGAAAAAATTAAGACCAAAAGTTGTAACGACACTTTTTGCTATAGTTTTAAGCCTTGCGGCGTGCGCGTGTTTCTCTGTCTGACTCTCTCTCTCTCTCTCGCTCTCTTATAGTAAGCAAGCCAGTTATTTTCATTTTGTCTTTGTATTTTGCATTGTTTTACTGAACACTGCGGAGAATCATGTTCGTTTACTACCCAATTATTGGGAAAGCAAGAAATATCTAATTATTAATACGTGAAGCGAGAACTTTGGATCCGTTTTTACCAAAATTGGGCGGACAGAGGAGTATGAAACTTCGCACACTTATAGTTTTTACAGAGATGAAGTGACAAAAGCTAATATTTTTTTTAAATTATGCGTAAAAATACATTATTAAAATAAAATAACCTTGTAATTTTTTTTAAGTTATAATATTATTTTTACAATTCCTTCACTTATTAATCAAAAGGAACTTCGTTCCATCCGGGTGTCCCTTGACACTTCTCAAGTTTTTTTCTTTTAACTCAGCTCCTAAAGCTACGACCTAGCGTGATGTTAAAGCCTTCCGAAGTGGGCTGTCAAATGCAACAGATTTTTTTATTATTATTGAGATTACTTCGTTTACACTTAGTGTTCATTCCGATTTTTGTTCGATTTTACTCGGCGCCTAAGGGTCGTAGCACAATGTTATATAGCCGATAATAGTTTTTTTTTTCTGGGTGGGAATTTATCAAACGACGACGGAATCCTCAACCGTGTTCCTTCAGCTTTCCTTAAGAATCGGGCTGCCAAATGCAAAAAGTATTTTTCAAATACGATTGGTAGTTGCTGAGATTACTTCCTACAAAAAAAAAAAATGACGTGTGGCACTCGGGGTCTGCCACGGTAAAGCTATTGCATAGCATTTTTTATCAACTTATGCAATTATAATTATTTATTTATTTTTTATTTGACCGGTAAGAAAACATTTTTTTTCTTTTATTGAATAAATGAGAAGTTACTGCCCCCGCTTTTTAAATCTCTGATATCTTCTAAGATCTTCATTTAAATTACATGTTGTAATGATCATACTGATCTATATTAAATGCACAATGTATTTAAGGTACCTAATTGGATAAGAATTAATGCTGTATTGGTTAAAATCGCTTCGTAAATAAGCCCTTATTTCTCGTAAAATGCAAAGGAAAAATATGGTTATTGTGGGTTATCCCTAAGAGGTAGACATATACCATCTCGGACTTTTTTGTAGACCTTTCTAAGGTGTACAATACTGTAGTACATTATTTTGATCTATTTCGTAGGGTTCAGCCAGCGTTCGCAATGTAAGCGTAAAAAAATGAGCTTATTTATGACATCACATTAGAAACCCCTAAAATTATCAGCGTTTCTTTACTATATTATGCATGTTAAATACATATAAACCTTCCTCTTGAATTGTTCTATCTATTAAAAAAATCCGCATCAAAATCCGTTGCGTAGTTTTAAAGATCTAAGCATAATGCACGGCCTTCAAGCCACACCTCCGTGCCCGTCGGAGTGGGGAGCGTGAGGTTTTTTTTCGTTACGGAATTTCTGGATTCGGTCCCCGAGCTCAAGGCCCTCGATAGAAGCTATGCAATAGCTTAAAAACTTGCAAACTTTACGTCTTTATAATAAGTGTAGATGTTGATAAATAGGTATAGAATATGTGGGTAAGTGTGTCACTTTGCCTTACCTATCATACATGTACTACAAAATATCATCATCATCGTCATACGTATTGCTGCTAATTGATCTGAGTTCCACGTAGAGCGAGGAATACAAGACAATAGGATCTATGTCTAGTTATGCCTATTGGTAATGACTGTGCCATTTCACGTTGTAGGTATGGAAATCATGTGATACAATGGCTGCGTACTGACTACTGGAATTATTTCCACATACGTGGTATGTGTATATTTTTGATTTTATGTCTTCCATTACACACGTTACATCTCTTTTATCTTCTCTCCTATCGCAGGCATGCTGAAAGTGATTTCTGTAGGAATAAGCATGACCTTTGTTCGTTTTTTTTTGTTCCTGTCTTCGTTTATGTGTGTACATATAAACAGACAAGAAATGGTTAAATAAAAAATCTTTTTTATTTAAATACCCCTTAAAATACGTCACAACTCAGGAAAAGCCAGTGTTTTACATACATTTAATGACCCGATCTTAAAAATAACTTTTAATACTGAACTACGATATTTCCCACTAGCCCAATTATAACAAAAGCATTCCCCTTTTAACTTTACACTTCGGTGCTTTGAGTTGACTTAAGACAGGCGCTTGAGCACGCGCGGTCACTCGCCACTGGCCCCTCTCTGTTAGCACTCTTGTATTGGCGTTGTTAAACTTTGTGCTGTGTTTGCGAATCATAGTTTTGCTTTTGTGGGTTGGAAACCTTGGTTTGAAAAGAGATCGGTTTTGTTAGTCGGCGAATGGTGTTAGCAGGTCATGTATTTCAGTGGTTTATGATGTGATTAAAAAAAGTATTACGGACAGTTTAATTCCAACATACAAAGCCGTGATTGGACACGTTTTTGAGATTTTTGAGAAGGCATATTTTAGAGATTAGGACTGCGCTCTGTAACACGAAAGGTATTTTTATTATCTTCAAAATTCCAATTTTTTTAAGCGTATTGTGTATATTCAAAAAAATATTTGCACTTCAAAGATTACAAAACTAATTGATTGCGTAAGACACTAACAGTAGGAATTACTATCATTTTGACAGTTCAACAACTTATATTGCCATATTTAAGTTGTTGAGCAGACATTTTTTTCGAAAATAGACCTTCAATGGATTGAAAATATCCTTCAAAATGATTCTGAGTAAGATCCGCAAACAGCACCCTAAGGTGCTGTTTGCATTGTAAATAATGAAATTATTACCTACATGCTTGAGTAACGTGTAAAGCGGTGGTGCAATTTTGAAAATCAATAATAATCTTCTCATCGTCATAATCAATTAAATCACAACCCACTAACGACGAAAGCCCAAGCAAGCGTGAGTTACATATCACGTACCATACAAATTAGATTGATCATCTGTAACAGACAAGACATGTGTAAGAACACGCCCAGTGATTCAGCATTAGCCGAATGTCCGGAATCCTGGAGTCTGGAGTCCGGACTCCATTTCCTGTTATTACCTTTGTATAATGTGATTGAAGATGGCTGCACTATTCTGTGTAGGAATGTCCATGTCTGTACGTGCAGTATGTAAGTGCCTGTCCGGGGTTACAGAAATGGGTTTTTTTACGATGTTTGATTTTTCTTGGTTCAGTTTTTATGTGATGAAGTGGTTGGCCGGTTCTTACGGCATATAATTTACTTTGCCTTTCAACCCGGTGAAGCTGCTAATCTATTAGGAACGGTGACGGAACGGACGGAAAAGTGGCGTGGTTGAAATTTAAGCTTATTTACAGTTTTGATTGGAAGGAAGTTCTTTTACGTAGCTTGCGGTAGGAACAAACTGGTAGAAATCGACACGTAACGAAAACACGTTACGATTAGGGCGATTTTTTATTATAACTGGAAAGAAACTGAGAGAGAGAAATAGTTTTCATGGTTTTCGAGGGTGCTGAAGCCAATAGTGAGGTCAAAATGAAAATCCAATACAGCAGCTGCAAAAAATTTCAATTTTTTCCACGTACGGTGGTTACCACACATTGTTAACCTGACTCCTAAAGTCAGGTTATAAAAAGCGGTTAGTATCTCTCAGTTTACATTCTCAACCGCTTCTTGCTTTCTAACTAACTGTAATAAGATGATCGCCAAAATCATATAGAGGACAAATGTGCACCGCTACAGACCGGACGTTTACTTAGTGGTCCCCATTCATGGTAGTTCATACAAATAGTATACGCATGATATGCACAATCAACACAAATGCGGATGGGGGACAGAGGTCTCTGATCGTGATGACTGTCATAACAGACCTATCTATATTTACGAGCCATCGACAATATTGGTACGGACATTCACAAGCAATATACCTAATACATTCAGCAACGTTTAAAAATATTTTTTCGCCTACTAATACCTAGTATATCTATATGATCATAATTTTATACAATGTGTAACGGAATTAATGCACATTTCAAATGGAGTTTTGATGAACAATTTTAAAGATGTAAAAATTTAATATTCGTAATTTTTTATCGCAAAAATAATGAAAACCGCGTAAATAACAGTCACACTTCTGCTGTGTTGTCAAAAGAAACTAAAATGGACGAAGTATCTACTACGCTAGACAGACCTTTAAGAGTGTGTGACACTGCGAGCGTAGATTTGTAATGTGACCACATTTTTTTTCCCACAATCAGTATTACTACTTTCATTTCACTAAACAATATTTTAAACATAATAATACAAATTCTGTACTGTATTATGGTTATAACATAATATTCTAATTGAGCATGGGTTAATTCTAAGACATGTTATAAATTAGGTTAAATACTTTTACAGATATATTTTTACGAACGTGATTAGAAACCGATACTATAACCTATCTTATATCCATAAACTACGACATGAACATTTACTTTGAGATATACTTCTCATACAATTATTTTAATGATTTTGAATGTGAGGACTATGTACTCATTTCGTTTTAATGATAATCTGGCAGTTTTAGTACTTAATGCGACCTACACAAATGTCCTTTCTTTGGTATTGTTCGTCGAATCATTGTCCTCCTTAAGTTTCGAGTTGAGCTGCATGATTACTGACAAATGCGTGCAATGATTGGACGGGTTCACTCAATCTGTGTGGTTCTTTACTTAAAAGACCAGTTTAGACACCAATCCACATGGTCTTCACATGATCTGACCAAGATTACGTCCGGACTTTAAAAGAGACTGTGATCTCTTAATTTGTTTCGGCCTTTCTTCTCAGAGTAGTTAGATAGGAAACGCCGACCTCATCTAATTTAAAAGAAATATGATTGACGTGTAAAAGTGTTTGTACAAACCTATTTGCAAAAATAAAGTCATTATAATTTATCATACTCATACGTAACAGAAGTAAGTAGGTAAATCTGTTTATCCTCTTAGTAGTCTCCTTTCTCCCCAAACATATTGTCACAAAATACCAGCAAAAAAACAATGCACAAATGAATAAATCCCGTAACCAATGAAGAGATATAGCGGAAACGTAGCGGAACGAATAACTGGGGTACACAACATTTTCATGTGACGGAACAATCGTGTCCGAGTTTATGTTCGCCCGTTCACGTCACTTTTGAGATTTGGAAAAAAATGTTTGCAGTCTCTGTGTTATGTCGTTGGTTATGTTTTATGTCTGGAGAACTTGGTGGGGTTTGAGAATATAGGTTGACATTTTGTTGGAGACTTTCGATAGTCAAGGAAAATGCCACGAAAAATCCACGTACAAATGTACGTGGTTTTTGTACGAACACATCGGAGTGCAAGATTTTTTTTACCGACTAAAAAAGAAGAGGATGTATTCTTGTCACTGTAATTAACATAGAATGTGAAGGTATATGAATTTTTGTGGCGTAGGTTGGTTCAACTACAAAGCGAAAAAAAAATACCTGTAATATATTTAAAAGATAACAATCGACTTGCAAATAAACGAAACTACAAAACCGAACATTTTTTTTTTTACTTTCTCAAACTTTTTTACTTTTACGGGATTTAACTTGCATCAAATATTCCGAACTAAGGTAAACTGTGTGTGATTTTAAAACATATTTTTAACAGTAAGATCCTACATAACAGTACAATTCTATCTCATGGGTTTATCGGTAAACCTTGGCCGAAGAGTGGGAAATTACTGGAAAGTAAAGCAAACTATATAAAATCCAATAAAACTTCGATAAATAACACAGGCCGACAAAATTTAACAAAAGTCCAGACCCAGAGACCAGACTTAACATACCCGAAGGATTTTGATGCGTTGAACGTCTGGTTTTCGAGATATCTTAACCTAAAAGTGCAAAAACGCGTTTTTTTTGCAGTTTTTGAGGTTACGTGACAGAAGGAAAAAATAAATGATTATCAAAAAAAGGTTGTATGTCAATTGAAAGTACCACCCTGTCCCTTTTAAACCTATTTAGATTTTATCAAATATATATGTATATATTTTTACCAAAATATCGCTATTTGAAATTTTACACTTTAGCCTAGCGTATTAACCCAACCACAAAAAAAATCGAAAAAAAATCTGCCCGAGACCAGACCATGTTGATCTTGTGTTTTTGGGGTCGCTGATTCCAAATCCGAGGTCCAATTCACCCTATATGGTCAGAATTTTTCGTAAGCTCAAAAAACAACCCCTGAAAACTACCCTTACCAAACCATAAGTAGGCTAACCCACCTTACCCTGGAAACAGTAAGCTTACGAAAAATTCTGACCTAATAGGGCGAATTGGACCTCGGACTCTACTACTTTTATTACTTTTAACATACGAACTTTCACATTTTTAATATTATAGTAAAGTCATTTATTTCAATCTAGCTTATGCCCGCGACTCTGTTCACGTCAAATTTTTGCTCCCGTGACCCTTCCCGCCGCATCGAATTGCCTGCTAGTTTTCATCCAGTTTTGTCGCTGCTCCGCTTCTTTTGACTGTAGCGTCATGTTATATAACCTATAACCTTCCTCAATAAATAGGCTACCCAACACAAAAATATTTTTTCTATTCGGATCAGTAGTTCCTGAGATTAGTGCGTTCAGCCAAACAAACAAACATACTCTTCAGTTTTATAATAATAGGTACCTACCTATAACAATGCCGTTTTGTATGAAAAAAATTAAACGAATTTTTTTCATGTATTTTTTATTTGTATTAATCGAAATAATCACCCATGTAATCAATGCATTTTTGCCAACGCAGTGGCAGTTTATTGATGCCCTTCTTAAAAAAATCAGCTGGACGGGAGGCAACAAATTCTTCAAAGGCATTTCGTACTGCCTCTCGGGTATTGAATTTTTTTCCCGCCAAAAAGTTATCCAAATTCTGGAAAAAGTAGTAGTCTGTAGGCGCAAGGTCTCGTGAGTAGGGCGGATAACGGAGAGCTTCCAACCCCAGTTCTTGCAACTTGGAGACCGTCTGCTGTGCAGTATGAGGTCGCGCGTTGTCGTGCAGGAGCAGCGGAAACGAGCGATTGACCAATGCTGGTTGGAGATGTGCCAGCTTCTCCATCATTGAGTTCAGTTCTTCACAGTACACATCTGCAGTAATGCTCACCCCGTTTGGTAAGAAGCTGTTATGAATCACACCGGCGCTAGACCACCAAACAGTGACTATCACTTTTCTAGGGGTAAGTTTTCGTTTAGGGCATTGTTTAGGTGCTGAACCAGGATCCAACCAACTTGCTGAGCGCTTGCGGTTATCAAACAGAATCCATTTTTCATTGCAGGTAACAATGCGGTTCAAAATTCGTTCATTTGTGTGTCTGTTGAGCAGTGCAAGGCACGTCTCGACGCGTCCTTCCGCTGGCGATCATTGAGTTCGTGGGGCACCCATTTGTCAAGCTTTTTTACCGTGCCAATTTGACGCAAATTGACCAATATTGTTTTGACGCTAACGTCGAAAGCTGCTGCTAATTCAGCCGTAGATTGTGTATCATCAGCTTCCACAATCGCCTTTAATTCCTCATTGTCGACCAAAGTCTTCGGACGCCCGCGAGGTTCATCAATAAACAAATGACTACTTTTGGAAAAAGAATTCCATGTTTTTAAAATAAAATTAATTTGAAATTAGAATTCTTAGGCAAACAAAAATTATTTTGATTTGAAATGGCCAGTACTGCAGAACGGCAATTTCATAGGTAAAGACCTAATATTAGTGTAGATAGGCACATAAAAGGCACTTTTGAACGTTAAAATTTATGGTAACATAGTAGGATTTACGGTAACATAGTATGTTTATAAATGCAATATATTCAGAACTTTGTTTTAAACCTACAAAATACTTAGTAGGTAGTTCACTAATCACTCCACATCCATGGCAAAAAGGGGCGTAGTTTATGGTATGAGTATGTGTATTATTTAAACACTAGTCAACATACTACACTTAAACTCCGATTTGCTTTGTTCGGTACTCTTTCAATCAACCATCGATCAGTTTAATATCATACATATCGCGATTCATACTCATTCGCAACGGTATCCGATTCCGGAAATTCGAAAACGGGAGAAAACAATCGAATCTGTTCGAGATACGAAATCGAATTATTTGAATGTGTACGTCACTGTTCAGCAGGTTACATTTTATTCGTCCCCTGTCATTGGCTATTTATTTAACGGTTCTGATATTTGGATGTTTTCAGACGAGTTTTTTTTTTTCGATGGGAAATCATCAAATGGCTTCTCCCGCTCTGGGCGGAGCGGGAGGGCGTGTCAGACTTTTACTGACTAAAACCCACCAGTGTTCCTTCAGTTGCCCATGTGCCAGGGTCACGGTATCTCTTTCGAACAATCTCGCGACCCTGGCAGGCATCGGTCCTATCAGACCCCTTCAGTTTTGCTTACATCTCTTTGAGGCGCGCGTGGAACACTACGCGCCGTCGACCAGAGCTTGGTCCTTACTGGGTGGCGAGCTACCCATTGCTCGCCGCCCACAAGCTCGCGCCTACGGTGGCCGGGAGTCCGCTATCGATTTTCAGACAAGTTAAATGCATATTAAATAACCTTCAGTGGGAAGCGCTTGGGGCTGCTCCTGTAATTCAATTTGTTTTACGTTTTTTGCAACGGCAGTGCCAAGCTGTTCGAGTATGTTGAACAAAATATGATTCATGTCCATTACATGTATGTATTTACAGATTTATAATCATTAAAATCATCAACGAATATTGACGTGTAAAAATGTTCGTACAAATTTACTTTTAGAAATAAAATCATTCATATTTTAACATAACCCTCTGTTTGTAATTAGAATTCCATTTAATGACATTTTCATGAAAAAGCCGTCAAAGAAAGTAAGTAAATGTGAATCATCGCATCTTTCTTATGGAAGTGCGCAGATTTGATTTAAGACTGTTTTTCGACAGACTATTGGCGTATATATGAAAAAAATGATGGTGCGCAATCTGGCAGTACATGTGGCTTATCCAAATGTCCTTTCTTTGGTATTGTTCGTCAAATCGTTAAGCTTCTTAAGTTCTGAGTTGAGTTGCACGATTAGTGACAAATGCTTGCACAGACTGAAAAGGTCCACTGACTCTGTGTAGTTCTTTCCTCAAAATACCATTTCAGTCACCAATCTACATGGTCTTCACATGATGTGACCAAGATTATGTCTGGACTTTAAAAGAGACTGTTATAACCTCGGAGTTTGTTTCGGCCTTTCTTCTCAGAGTAGTCAGTTAGGATACGCCGACCTCATCTTGTTAAAAAATATGATTGACGTGTAAAAAGTGTTTGTACAAACCTACTTACAGAAATAAAATCATTTAACATTTAATAATAAGTCTCATATTCGAAATTGTCTAAAAATATGGTTAAGACTGATTTGTCAGAAGGGTTTTCCAAACGCTATGTTAAACAATCGGCCCTGTTGTGCGTATTATGCCTATTAAACCATAAATTATATAGCCTACCAACAAAATCAAACCGATTAAAACAAGAAACACAGCGAACTTAATTGATAAACTTTCAAAGCACGAATACTATTCGATTACACAGAATCACGAAACTTTCCGTTTCTGCTAATAACATCAATATTGAGCCTGTGTGATTTAATACACCTCCGAACTCCAATAAATTCTTCAAGGTCCTATCTATCAATATACCATTATGGATTCAAAGCCGGAACATCAATCAAATCACTTCTAATGGCGGCTCGCAACGGGTGTCATGGCGTCGCGTGACGTATGGAAATGCGAGATGTAGAAGGAGCGACTAATCTATCGATTAACGAAGTTAGTATAGCTATTTCCGAGACTCGGATATCGTCATTCGATTATAAGACAGTAGCGACAAGTTTGATTATTCAATTATTCAGACAGGGAAAAATGTATTGAAAGAAAATTATATTTCACCTTTACTAAGGTAGGGTATCAGAAATGAAATTATCCGGAAAAGAATCATGGCTACCTATAAAGCTTGCAGAGTAAGTAACCTGTAGTGTCAGTGGGCTGGCCTTATTTGTCGAAGGACCGGTGGTTGGTGAATCAGATGAGTAACGGAGTGGAGACCACGTATCGATAAGCGTAGTGTTGGAAACCCCGAGCTAGGAGGACTGACGACCTAAAAAGTTGGCTGGGATAGGCAGGAGGCGGGTTTTGTGGCGTAACTTGGGAGAGAGCCTGAGTTGATCCAAGCCCGTAGCTATATTTAAATTGCAATTATTTCAATGTCATTCATATCATACTTATCAGTTCATGTCAGTTGGGGATGTGAATTTAAATAAACGTAGTTCGACAAAATTTTGCTTTAGACTAATTGCCCTGACTTTACATTGAAATGAACCCTCTACAATATTTGATTCATCAGAAAGTTCAGTAATATTCACCAAGCCAAGTATCATTTTCGTCGCGACGCATTTAGTAATAAGATTGTAACTGGGTCAACAAGGTTGCCAAGTTAAAGTAAGTTACATAAAATTAATTAATTTCATATTCAAGTTTTCGTTAATTTCATCCATAAAAGTTTGAAACCAAATTTGAAAAGAATAAGACGATCATTACAAAAATCTGATTAAGTTTGTTTAAATCTTAAGATCTTTTGATTTAATGTCCTGCATTATATACTAAGTCTTTTTTTATATACCTAGTCATATAATTGCTAGCTGCTGCTCGCTGCTTCGCCCGCGGGTATGTCCAAAATTATACCACAGGAACGAGCTACCTGGACAGAAATTACTCCCTATAACATCAGCTATCTGCCATTGAAACTCATGACAAAATTAATTCAGCCGTTTCGGAGATTAGCCGGAACAAACAGGCAGGTACACAAATCAATCAAAAATTTTAAACATTGTTATTTTTTGTACAAATTCCGTATATACTTTCTTATGCATCTACTAACAAGCTGTTATTCTGAACAAATTACAAACAAATAGTGAGTTTGAAAATATATAGCTATTTATAACATAATTATTATTGGTTATTTACGTAGGCTTTAACTTAACCAACTTTTTTTTTTTGGTTGTTAGTGCCTTTTATATTTTCATTTGATTAAATGCTGTTATTTTGACCTTACAAGCAAACACAGATTTTTTATATTTTTTTAGTATATTTATCTTTTTATAACATAAATATTAATTTTTATTTACCTGTGCTTTTAGTTAACCAAGTTAGTATAAATGTGCTTATTTAGTTAACGAGCATTTAGATAAGTCGTTTGTCTCGATACTTTGTACTTTCTTTGAACTTTTTAGTTTTAAAACTTAATAATATAAGTTATAAGAGCCTTGCAATTAAGTATAATACCACAAACTTATACTCCGTCAACAACAAAACCAATTGATCCAATTACCTTTGAACAAAACTATACCGCTTCAAATATCAAACGAACAACTTATAAATTCGATTCAAAATGTAACTCTTAACATTCTCTACCATTTTCAATTGCGAACTAAACAAAAGCAGTTCTGTTAAGCAGTCAACAAGGGTCATTATTCAGAAAATTGCACCAGACGGTAACGAGTACCGTAAAGAGTCTGCACAATTTTTAAACTCGGTAATTCATGCGCCATTTTTAGCAAAACTGTGCGAAATGTTCTGTAGATTAGATCGGACTGAGATTTTTGTGGGAAGAAAAGGTTTTTATTCCTGACGTAGAGCTGTGACATTTTAAATTTGAATACAGAAAGTATTCTTTATGTACTGCGTTTATTTTGCTTGTTGATTTTGAGGAGGAAATATCGGCCAGATGGTCAGATGTATTTAAACAAGGCCATTATTAAAGTATTTTTTTTGTATTGTCCATCTAAAGCATTCTGCCTAGTCTTGTAAACTATGTTGGGGTCAGATTCCAGTCTATCCGGACACGGCTGAATACCATTACTTACATGAAGCGAATGCCTATCTGCACCCCTAGCCAAGTTAATAATCTGCAATCGTTAACGCTAGTCACTTAACGTTAAGTTACGTGGTTAAAACAAACGAATAGAAAATTCGTAGTCAAATTCACATCGTTCAAAATGATAGAATGATTTTTTATCGTTTCTACAATGTTCAACGCTAAATCCTTTGTTATAATGTGTCGTTTTTCTAAAGATATTGTAGAACGCGCGGCCGACTCAGGCGCGTCAACATGGCTACCAACTTATCGTTTTTAGGGTTCCGTTTAGATTCGTCATGTCTGTCTGTCTGTCTGTCCGTCCGTATGTCACAGCCATTTTATTCCGAAACTATAAGAGCTATGCTGTTGAAACTTGGTAAGTAGGTGTATTCTGTGAACCGCATTAAGATTTTTCCACTAAAATAGAAAAAAAACAATAAATTTTGGGGTTCCCCATACATAGAACTGAAACTCAAAAATGTTTTTTTTCATCAAACCCATACGTGTGGGGTATCTATGAATAGGTCTTCAAAAATGGTAATGAGGTTTCTATTATCATTTTTTTCTAAACTGAATAGTTTGCGCGAGAGACACTTCCAAAGTGGTAAAATGTGTGTCCCCCCCCCCGTAACTTCTAAAATAAGAGAATGACAAAACTAAAAAAAATATATGATGTACATTACCATGTAAACTACCAACGAAAATTGGTTTGAACGAGATCGAGTGAGTAGTTTTTTTTTAAAACGTCATAAATCGTAAACCGAAATTTACCTTACATTCAATCAAATGAAATATAAAACCGGCCAAGTGCGAGTCGGACTCGCGCACCGAGGGTTCCGTACAAACCTGTAGGTATTTTCTGTTTAAAAATATATATATTTTTTAATTTTTATATTTCAGTTGATTGAATGTAAGGTAAATTGCGGTTTACGATTTATGACGTTTTAAAAAAAAACTACTCACTCGATCTCGTTCAAACCAATTTTCGTTGGTAGTTTACATGGTAATGTACATCATATATTTTTTTCAGTTTTGTCATTCTCTTAGTTTGGAAGTTACGGGGGGGGGGGACACACATTTTACCACTTTGGAAGTGTCTCTCGCGCAAACTATTCAGTTTAGAAAAAAATGATATTAGAAACCTCATTACCATTTTTGAAGACCTATTCATAGATACCCCACACGTATGGGTTTGATGAAAAAAAACATTTTTGAGTTTCAGTTCTATGTATGGGGAACCCCAAAATTTATTGTTTTTTTTCTATTTTAGTGTGAAAATCTTAATGCAGTTCACAGAATACACCTACTTACCAAGTTTCAACAGCATAGCTCTTACAGTTTCGGAATAAAATGGCTGTGACATACGGACGGACAGACAGACAGACAGACAGACAGACAGACAGACATGACGAATCTATAAGGGTTCCGTTTTTTGCCATTTGGCAACGGAACCCTAAAAATTAAAAAAAAATATATATTTTTAAACCGAAAATACCTACAGGTTTGTACGGAACCCTCGGTGCGCGAGTCCGACTCGCACTTGGCCGGTTTTTTTATTTACAATTGCTGACACCGAGACATTACCGATTGAAGAACGGAATTCGACATGAAACGATTGTGACTTGGCTGGGGGGGCTGGTAAGTAACTCTACAACCCCGGTACTGAGTTACACGAACATTTTTGGTAAAACTAGCCGTCACACTTTTGGGCTTGATCTACCTATATGTATAATGACTGTCAAAGATCTACGAATGACAGCGGGGCCACGTGCTTTTCAAAGCACGAAGAGATCTCGATATGTAATACCTAGTTGGTTATGCATTCAGGAACTGACCGAGGTAAGCGTAGCTTCAATCGTCCTTTCGACTTTTAGATATTGGTCACAAAGTTTAATTTACCAAAGCCAAAACTAAGTTCTTTAGTGACGAGTGGATTTAAAACTGAACACGATTAGCACTCGTAAACTACATTCAAGAGCTGTGAGTGATAATATACCAAAACAATTTTGACACTGACAACTGTTGAACGGGGTTAAGATGTGCTACAGATAGTTCAATCCACGATGACGCACCCCTCTACGCCCCTTTCCTTTGTTTTTAACTGCTCTCAGTACAATTGTCAAAGAGTGGGGCGCGTCTTCATGGATTGAACTATCTATATACGCGTTCGCAGCTGGTTACGAAATCAAGAAACACTAGAAATGAACGACTTTATTTTTCTCCTTTGTATTCCTCTCGTCCCATTTATTATATGGAAACTTGAACCGTTTATTGGTAGCTTCATACTTGAAGTTTGCTGTCTCGTTAATTAAGTATCTTTGAAGGCGGCTTATTTGGACTTTATAAGTCAGCCGACTATGAAAACGACGTAATTAGGTCTATTACAATCTCTAGTACTTACAGATATTGAGGACTTTTGCTTTTCACTCAGTTATTTCGCTGGAAATACTCCTCAAACGTTTTTACTAAAGTGGTTAAAATTGTTTAGAATTGAAGAAAAGAATTTGAAGTCTACTTGGAGCTATCATTTCGTAATAGGAGCTTTTTTACAAATTATTTGAGAATTTGGATACACAGAAGTTATAGAATTGTTTGTTACAGAGAATATTATATAACAACTCTTTATTTATTAACATTCCGAAGAATCTAGTTTATTTAGTAAAAAATTTAAAAGCAAGGCAATAAGTCTGTTCAGTCCCGTTTAAATTGGTTACTCTATGCGCCTACCGGAACGCGCCCGAACGGAGTGACATCTGACTTGTCAAGTTTGACACTGCTCTTGGGTTTTGGCTGGGGGAAAAAACGTGCGTCGCCGCTTGTATTCCGCGACCCTTTTGTTAAATTAATCCCTTAGAACCGGTCGTTTTGTGGACAATTTGTCATGACCCAATTGCTTTGATTGTAAATAACCCCAATTTGACGAAATAATACGGGTTGAGATTGGATATATCTTTGTTGAAACTTTGAGGTTAATGTGATAGTGATTGGAACCGCATGTTGGAGAAAATCTCTGGCCTATTGCAGCGGATTGTAACCTGGAGATACTCATAACGTCACAACACAATACAATACACACTCACTTACATACATAAATCCAGGTAGGCCCCAGAAGCAGTGTTCTTCAATCACGAGGTGAGTTCTTTTGTTTAACTTATATTAGCTCCGCGCACGGCGGACAAGTTCGTATGCCACTCTTGTCTCCAGAGCCCCACCATCATAACTTCCACTGCGCTATTGAAATCCGATGGTGAGGCCCGGCCTGGCAGTGAACAAAGTCTGTTTTTGAATTTACTGTAGTTTCAGGCACACTAAACTTTTTCTGTCAAAAGTGATGAAGGGAAACATTGTGAGGAGACATTTTGAGACCAAACTTCGGAGACATGTGAAAAACCAGCACTGGGCCCGTGTAGCGGATAACAACCTGCTCTCTCTCACAGAGAAGAGGCCTGTATCCCAGCAGTGCGAACATTATAGACCGATTATGCTATGCTTATGTTTATGCTAACCATTAGCGGACCCAGTGCGGGTTCGTTGTCTCCGAATTAAGGTTCTAGAACATGCTGCTTACCTTCCGATGTTTTCCTTCACCATTTTGAGAGCAGTGATTATGAAATTAACATACAAAGTAAATCTTCTACCTGTGTTTGAATTCGCGACCTACAACTTCTAAGTCGGGATCGATAGAACTGGGCCACCACTGCTCACAGTGACTCTCGTTTAATTTTTCGATAGCTGAAAAGTATATAAGGACCGTAACTCATGTGACAAGGCGTGAGTTAATGCAATATGCGTGAATGTATGAATGATTTCATAAAAAAACAGAGAACATTATCACTCTATTTCAAAAAGAAATCACCTATCTTCAGATTATATTCAACAACAAAAGGTTAAAAAAGTGTTTCGTTATTTTATTCAAACGCCATTTCGGCTGCAACATCTAAATATAATAAATCCGTTCCTTGGTGACAAAGGGACCTACCTGAGCACTCCATTCAACTTGACAGGTGAATTCATAACTGATTCCTTTCCATTGTGTGAAGATTTTTTCGTATAAACGTATCTATGCTGACTTATCGAACGTTTTGGAAATAATTTCCTCGAAATGATGGAATGAAAAGTAACATAGTTTGGATGAGTCGTTATTGAGAATTGTAGATGGAATTTTTATTCGGCAAGATATTTTTTTTTTGTGAATTAAATAATAATTTACGTTAGTAAATGTGAAAAGGCCTGTTTCTGTATTTTCAGATATTGACAGATGATGATTTGAACACGAAGTTTACATTAACTAGATTTTTATGTAAAAATCGTCCGCCGTAAAACTCATGGACCTGTTTTTCCATTATTATGCACAGTGTCTATAATAGCAAGACCAAACCGCATTTTATAATGAATCGTTCATTCATCAGTAAGAATACATTGGTAAAAATCGCCTGAAATATTATAAAAAAACTAGAACAAAACTAAGCTCACCTTTTCTAAATCTTATTTGAACAAATACTCGACTTGTGAAAAGAGCAGCTCCATAGTTCCACATTCCGTTATTATTTTAGTTCTAATTTCCACACCGTACAAATATGAACATACCTCGAGGGAACTGTGAGGACGCAATCAATCCCTTGATAAAGGTTTTTTTTTTGTTCCGAAAAGGAACTGTGTGTGACGATTATGTGGTATATCTTATTTTACTGTTACAAGTTCTGTAGATAGGCTCTAAAGTCTAAACCTAGGATTGAGCTTTTATAGGTTGTGGCGTTTGTGTTGTATTATTTACAGCTTTTTCCAGCGACTTCGCCCGCGTTGAGGTCGGAAATTATCCAACAGACAAGTGCAACCGAGATAAAAAGTATCAAATATGTTTATCCAAGCTATAAACTATCTGTGTACCAAATCCTTTAACATTTTTAGTTTGAAAGAGTAAATATCTAAATATCCTCACATACTTTCACATTTATATTATACTAGCTTTTGCCAGCGGCTTCGCCCGCGTGGACGTCGGAAATTATCCCGCGGGAACATACTACCGGAATAAAAAGTAGCCTATGTCCTTTCCCAGGCTCTAAACTATCTGTATACCAAATTACATTTAAATCGGTTCAGTAGTGTTAGCAGAAAAGCGAGACAGACAGACAGACAGACAGAGTTAAGGTCTATCCACACACATCAGTGCCGTATCAGGGACGGGGCAGGGACGTGTTTCGTCAGCAGTCTAAAAAAATATCAGTGCATACATTATCTATGAACTGGATCACACAGGTCCGTGCCCGTGCTGGCAACGAAGCTTCAGTGTAAGGGCCGGCGCCGAAACGTGTGCAAGTGTTCCGATTCCATTCCGTGGCTTGCACGTGTTGATATGTTTTCCTTGCAATTTGTTGACTTTTTCGTTGATGAACATGAATGATGAATTGAGAAGTTATTAATAGAGACTGTACGTGTACATAGCATATTATACGACTTGTCTAACCCGAGATATATAGATTGCCATGATGTGTATCACTTTTCCTGTTGTCTATTTCACCATACAACACTGAGGCTATACTCGGACAATGAAATAGAATGAAGTATAAGAGGCGGGTATAGGTGGAAGTGAAGACCTCGTCTGTTCACGGCACTGTCATGGCACTGACTTGTAAGAACAAACAGCTCCTGACGGGACACGGATGCTCGTTCTTGCCACGGCCAAGTTCCTGCCCCATCCCTGACACGGCACTTATGTGTGGGGACAGACCTTTACTTTTGCATTTATAATATTATAGTGTGGATGTGGATAGTGTGGATAGTGTGGATATATAAAATATATAGTGTGGAAGTGTGGATTAGCAGGATTGTTTTTTGTGACCACAGACAATAGCCCACGTTTTGACTTACGCAGTAAGTCGTCGTTACCACTGACGTAAAAAATATCGCAGCAGGGTTTTATCGTCCACTGAATTTTCAGCTCTCGGTGTTGCACCTAGTATTGAGAATCCAACAGAGTACATCTCAGCGCATCGGAAAATCCTACTGTTCGATTTTGAACTCTCGGTGCTAAGCAGTGCGTTTATGATGCAGTTCGCCAAAATATCCCGCCACGGTTTGAACATTGACTTAAATATGTATACTAATATTGTAAAGCTGAAAAATTTGTTTGTTTGGTTGAACGCGGTAATCTCAGGAACTGCTGGTCCGAATTGAAAAAATCTTTTTGTTTTGAGACTCGGGAATCGAACCCAGGACCCCACGGTCAGCAGTCGCGTTTGCGACCACGAGACTAACGGGCAGTTACATATTTTTAGCTGCGCCACAGTATTTTACTTTTGTGGCTATCTTCGTTTGCCTTTGCAAATTATTTTAAACTTCAGTTGTTCCAAATAAACTTTTTTATTTTTATTTTTTTATATATGTAAGTGTATATGCACTTGATAACATGATGACTTCGTTCTTCGTGAGTGCAGTTGTACAAAGTGGGAATTTTGGACCAAGCATATTTTAAATATTTTGCAGTTGATATGCTAAGGAGAAAAAGAGAAACAATATACCTTTAGATAAAACTTGTAATTAGAGACATATACTTTTTCAAGTTTAGTGAAACAAGTATAGTGTAATAAGAAATATCTTGTTGTGTAAATAGTTTTTGTAGTATTTTCGTTTTCGGAGAACTGAGTATATTGATAAAGTTTGAAGCAGTTAGCTTAACAGATGTAATTAATGGTTCATCAAAACTAGCGATGAAAATACATATTAGGTCTTTACCTATGAAATTGCCGTTCTGCAGTAAGGCGATTGTGGAAGCTGATGATACACAATCTACGGCTGAATTAGCAGCAGCTTTCGACGTTAGCGTCAAAACAATATTGGTCCATTTGCGTCAAATTGGCAAGGTAAAAAAGCTTGAGAAATGGGTGCCCCACGAACTCAATGATCGCCAGCGCGAAGTACGCGTCGAGACGTGCCTTGCACTGACTCAACAGACACACAAATGAAGGAATTTTGAACCGCATTGTTACCTGCGATTAAAAATGGATTTTGTTTGATAACCGCAAGCGCTCAGCAAGTTGGTTGGATCCTGGTTCAGCACCTAAACAATGCCCTAAACGAAAACTTACCCCTAGAAAAGTGATGGTCACTGTTTGGTGGACTAGCGCCGGTGTGATTCATCACAGCTTCTTACCAAACGGGGTGAGCATTACTGCAGATGTGTACTGTGAAGAACTGAACTCAATGATGGAGAAGCTGGCACATCTGCAACCAGCATTGGTCAATCGCTCGTCTCCGCTGCTCCTGCACGACAACGTGCGACCTCATACTGCACAGCAGACGGTCTCCAAGTTGCAAGAACTGGGGTTGGAAGCTCTCCGTCATCCGCCCTACTCACCAGACCTTGCGCCTACAGACTACTACTTTTTCCAGAATTTGGATAACTTCTTGGCGGGAAAAAAATTCAATACCCGAGATTTTTTTAAGAAGGGCATCAATAAACTGCCACTGCGTTGGCAAAGATGCATTGATTGCATGGGTGATTATTTCGATTAATACAAATAAAAAATACATGAAAAAAATTTGTTTAATTTTTTTCATACAAAACGGCATTTTCATAAGTAAAGACCTATTATAATGAAAGTAGCAATATTGGTGGCTCAACTAAGTTGGCATTTCAAACTAATCTAATCTATATGTATGTGTTTAACAAAGTCTATTTTCGTGGTTGCCTGTGTGACCGCTTATTTGTTCTAACCTATACATGTTTTGGCAGATGGCATCACAATTTAGATAAATTATGTATTTCATCATCATCACCATCATCATTTCAGCCAAACAACGTCCACTGTTGGCCATAGACCAAGCACTGCCACTTCGACCCGTTCTGTGCTTCTCGCACCCAGCAGATTCCTTCTAAATTATGTATTTAAAATGTTCGTATTAAACATTATTTTTTTAAGAAAATCTCGTGTTTTGTCAAGTCATAACCACATTGCATAGATGGAGCGGCTCGCTAGTCTAAAATATAATTCAGTTAACCTAAATGAAAAGTGTTTTTAACGCTAATTAAAATATGAAAATGGATAATACCACAAAAAAAAAAAAAATACTAAAAGCAAGGTTTGTACGTATAAAACCTTAATGATGAATGATTTATTTCTGTAAGTTTGTACCAAGAATTTTACTCGTCAATCATATTTTCAAAACTAGATGAGGTTGGCGTCTCCTAGCTTACTACTCCGAGACTAAAGGCCGAAACAAACTCAGGGATCACAGTTTCTTTTAAAGCCCAGACATAATATTGGTCTGATCTTGCGAAGACTTATCTTGGTGTCTGAAATGGTTATTTAGGAATGAACCATAACTATTGAGTGGACCTGTCCAGTCAGTACATACATTTGTTTGTAATCGTGCAACTCAACTCAAACCTTAAGGAGCTCAACGATGCGACGAAAAAACCGACAAAATAACCGCCTAAATTACTCAAACTACTAGATCATGATAAAAACTAACTGAGAAAAAAAAAAAACAATAACCCACATAAGACATAGTCCTCCTCACATTCATAATAATTATAAGGTGTAATACACAATAAATATTAATTTCAGTGAATTATGACAAATAGTTATGATATACATAGTTAGTTACATATTAAATATTCATATAATTACTATGATTTATAATCATTGCCTACATTAAGACAAGAGTGTTCACATTCATTTGATTTAGTGGTTCAGAACTACATATTTTATAAAAATGCAAAGTCAACAAGAGCTCTAAAAGCTTTTTTGAAATATGTATTTGTATTTTTTACATATCATTAACGTGCATACATAATGTATACACATAATGAAGATGTACCCTCTAAACGAAAAGTAGAAGTATGTCACCATTTCTTATTGCAATTATTTACATTTTTGCTAACATACACAAGTCCCAACCAAAGGATGATTGGAGCTGGATTCTTTAATGTTGACTATTTTATGGGCGTAGATGTGTGTTGTTGTTGAAGATGATTACTGAGTTTTAGGTTATATTTGAACTGGTTTTAGTGAACAAAATTTATAAATCGAAACGTTGGACAATTCTAGACAATTCCTACCCGCATGATGTCAGATGGTCAAAAGAGCTGAGCCTCGCTGCTGTTGCGTTGTCGTTGACTCGCACGAACGTCAGGCTAGACTCTGTCGAAGCACGCCAACTCCACACTTACGTTTCGTTATCATGGGTTTTAGTCAGTAAAAGTCTGACACGCCCTCCCGCTCCGCCCAGAGCAGGATACCTCATTTGATGATTTCCCGTCGACACATCTCGACTTAATAAATAAAAAAGGCGAAGCGATGTGAGCTTGGGACTAGGGGGGGAGGTGTCTTGGGGCACCCCTCTTGTCCCAAGCTTGTTTCGCTCGGATAGGTTAGGTTTGAAAGAAATGGCGGGGCGTAGTAAGCGACGGAAACGAGTGAAGAAAGACCCCGCCATCAGTCTATCAAATACGCCTTGCATATTTTCATTGCTTTTCCAAGCGAATTATTGTCCGGTGCCATGATGCACAACAAAAACAAGGCGACATCAATGCTGCCAGTGGATAATCTAAGTATTTAACGATATGGTCACTAATGCTTGCCCACATCATGAAGTAGTCGTGCGGTTAACTATTCATATCGGCAAACGTTGAGTATTCAATGATAGGGCCAGACCATCTAATGATATGACCAGCGGTCGATGTTTTATTTCATAAAATGGTCGAAGACTTCTTGATATGATCACTTCTAATACCTGACTACAACACTAATACCAATCAATAGTCAATTCAACCGAAATAAACACTACTATTTCTGCCAAAAATATTCCATTAACACATGCACTATTCGTGATGTCTTACCAACCATAGCATATGATTCAAAGAAGCAGACCGTTACAAAGGAATCCACGTCTGGAAACTTTGAAGCACAAAGAGCAACGGCGTGCCGTGTTCCAAATGAAATTACAGGATCCAGTTCCAAATATCGGAATGTGGCTGACTGAGACGTCAGTGTCGGTGACGGAAATAGAATTATGGGATTGGAATGCAATTGGGCACATCCTAGACTGGCAAAGCCAGGTGAAACTGAATTTTGATTAAGTGATAAATGCTGTTAATATGTAAATTCGTAATGAAAATTACCACAATGTACTAAAATGACGAGGGGGGTAATGAATGGCTGACCTTTGCTTTATGCTCGTGAAGGGGTTGTATGTGGTGACTAGTCGTCTTGCTGACCATAATTTTTGTTATTGTTATTAGTATTAACTGTTATTTAGGTTTTATGTTCAGTTTACGTTTTTAGGGTTCCGTTGCCAAATGGCAAAAAACGGAACCCTTATAGATTCGTCATGTCTGTCTGTCTGTCTGTCTGTCTGTCTGTCTGTCTGTCTGTCCGTCCGTATGTCACAGCCACTTTTCTCCGAAACTATAAGAGCTACGCTGTTGAAACTTGGTAAGTAGATGTATTCTGTGAACCGCATCAAGTTTTTTACAATATAATAGAAAAAAAGTAACACATTTTGGGGTTCCCCATACTTAGAACTAAAAGTCAAAAAAAATTTTTTCATCAAATCCGTACGTGTGGGGTATCTATAAATAGGTCTTCAAAAATGGTATTGAGGTTTCTAGTATCATTTTTTTCTAAACTGAATAGTTTGCGCGAGAGACGCTTCCAAAGTGGTAAAATGAGTGTCCCCCCCCCCGTAACTTCTAAAATAAGAGAATGATAAAACTCAAAAAAATATATGATGTACATAACCATGTAAACTTCCACCGAAAATTGGTTTGAACGAGATTCAGTAAGTAGTTTTTTTAATACGTCATACATCGTAAACCGCAATTTACCTTTCATTCAATCAACTCAAATACAAAAATTAAAAAAAAAACATTTAATTTCATAAGCATAAACCTTATACATAAACCGAGGATACCTACAGGTTTGTACGGAACCCTCGGTGCGCGAGTCCGACTCGCACTTGGCCGGTTTTTTTTATCATTTATTTCAGCTTGAGTATAGTTTTTAATAATAATGTATGTTTGGTTTTTCGTAATATTAATTATTTACATATTATATAATGTCCATTCTTCTAACTTAACAGGCAGCTGTGATGCTGGAGAGTTCGTTGCAACGTTTCTTCTTCCCAGCTAAAGCACATGGAAGTGGTGAAGGTTGGGCGTTTTGGGGGACTGTCTTATGTAACGTGGCGTTCAAGACGTGACTGTCTTATGGAATGTGACGTTCAAGAACTGCAGAATCTCAGCCTGGTTTGAATAAATAACTCTTGATTTGATTTTGAAATAACAATTCAAAACTAATTAATTAATAAAATTTATAGTGTACCCAAGAGACTGGTGGCATTACCACGTTGTAAAGCAATTTTTATTTTAAAATAAGTACCAATGATTAAATATCGATTCATTCAGTAAATGCTACAAAGTCATTACTCGCTTTATATAAATAGATAATTTTTATATTTATGTGTGATGAAGCAAAAACAAAATAATAAAAATTTCAATGGATGTTCGTTGTGAAAAATTATAAACTCAGCGTACATTATGAATGTTATATTTAGCTAATATTTTGTCCATTTACCCTTATTTTTAATAACGTTTATTAATCTGTTAGGTACACTATCAATTAACTCCTTAATTACAGTGGGTGAAACTTCAGACCAAGAAGATTGCAGTCTCTGTTTGAGTTGTTGAATATTATTTATAGGAGGCTTATCGGTATCGTAAACTTTCCTTGCTAGAATCCCCCACACATTCTCCATCGGATTTAAGTCCGGACTACACGCTGGCCATTCTAATGTCGATATACCAAAGTCATGCAACCACTTTTTTGTACTTTCAGCAACATGTATTGGAGCGTTATCTTGTTGAAAATTAATGTTTTCGTCTTCAGTCAGGGTTATGAAAGGTAAAAGGTAATCATATAGCAGGTCTTGATATTTAGCAGCGTTCATTCGACCATTACAAAACGCCAATTCTCTCTTTAGATGACTACCATGACTGATCCACCTCCGAATGCTCGACGTGACATTGTCTTTGTGTCGTGTCTTAAATCATGCCAGTAATATTTGAAACCGTTGGGACCATCAAAATTAAACTTCTTTTCATCACAAAAAATAACGTGTTGCCAAAAATCTTGTCCTTTTTTTAAATATTTTTCTGCGAATTTAAGTCGGTCTGCAATGTGATGCTCTTTCAAGGCAGGTTTACTAAGATATTTCCGATATTTCAAATGTCCGGATGCTTTTGCCTTCCTAATAAGACTCGGATCACAGTCTAAGTTATATCTGTGCACCAGAGCCGATGACGATACTCCAGTGTTCGACAATTCCCTTAGAACGGCGCGTTTCACGGTAGAAGAAAACTTAGGAGGTCGGCCAGATCGTTTATTTTTGCCATAATTTTCAATTCCTAGCTTTAAAAAGTTCTTTACCACACTCTGTGATCTACCAATAATGTCGGCTATTTGTCTTTGAGTTTTACCACAGCTTCTCAAATCGATATTTTTTTGTTTTTCTGTATCACTTAATTGTTTACCACGAGGCATTATCCAAGGTAATTAAAGTATAATCACCACAAAAAACACAAACCCGTGAATATAAACTTCTAAAATAACAAATAAAAGATGCAAGCACTTTCCCCTATCACGTTCTAATTGCGACTGAGTTTATAATTATTCACAGTGCAAGTCGATACGTGTGACAACAAGCGTTGCGCTCGACGTCAAGGTCACGCAGAGACAAACCGTATTATGTGTACCATGCATGTGGGGATATTTAGTATTAGATGACTTTGTTAGACCTTAAGTTTGTTTAGTTTATTCTTGAAAATATTTGAAAAAATGAGTTGAGTCTATATTTTTTCACAGCTCTGTAGTCTTTGACTAATATATACCCCAGCCACAGGTCAGCGGAAGAGTCAACCATCCGTTCAAAATTTCCTTAAAGAGACCATGACCTTTCAGTTATTTAGCATCACACTTCGACCGTGAGGAGCCGAGAAAAAGAAAAAGGCAGGGAAAATGCTAAGCGAAAACAAGGTAAATTGCTCAGGCAGGCGATGTATTATGTTGGGAGAACAAAAAATTTCACTCGTAGTCATGGGCAAGAAGCTGTAAACATTATACATACATTCAAAACACATCATCTGGCTCTGTCTGTAACTAACTTTTTGACGCTTAAACCACGGAAAGGATTACAATAACATTGGCATTAGCATGGAGCTAGATGGCACCCTGAGGAAGGTCACACGCTACTTTTGTCCCGGTATAACGGTCGCAAGCGATAATTTCAGACATCCACGTGGGCGAAGCCGCGGGCAGAAGCTCATAAAAAGTATCATCATTACAGCCGAAAAACGTCCACTGCGGAACATAGGTCTCCCCCAAGCGCCGCCACGTCGACCGGTTCTGGGTCTCCCGCATCCAACGTATTCCTGCGGCCTTCACCAGGTCATCGGTCCATCTTATGGGAGGCCTTCCAACGCTCCGCCTTCCAGTACGCGGTCACCACTCCAGAACCTTCCTGCCCCATCGGCCATCCGTTCTGCGAGTATAACTGGTTATTAATTAAATTTTATCAGCACTACAGTCCAGCTATTTCTTAGAAGAAACAATGAAAGTTTCCATTTTCCTAAACACATAAGCGTCCTTAATTATTATCTCTCCAAAGCATTTCACAATAGCTTTAATTAAAATGTTCGCTACAAAAACAGGTTCTTAAGTAAGTAATACGTTTAGAGGAAAACTCCGAATTTTTTTATCTTCATTTTGTATTAAAGATATCGAAATTGAATTTGACTAAAATAAGCCTTATTAAGTAATTTATTCCAGAGTTTCCAGATTTCATTTTCTGATGGTAAATTATATTCTACAGAGAATATTGGAACTGTTTTTGTAAAGGTAAATAATATATTTGCAAAATGATTTTAGTTTTCAAATAAAATAATGTGAACAGAACTTGCAGATAAATAAAATCTTGATAGCATCGTTAAAACTAAACGTTGTTATTACTTACCCTTTTCGTTAAAATACGTATTTTAATCAAATCTTTTTCATTGCTACGGTGCTTACATGACAAAAGTATGATACAATCAGAACTAATCGAAGCACGAAGTCAAATTGAGTTTATTTGAGGATTAGTAAAACCACTATTAAACAAATTACATACAAAATATAGCCAAATTAAGGGGTAGTAGACCTTTTTTTAATGCTAACACTGAACGGTCTTTACTTGTCCGCCATTTGCAAAAAAGAAACCGCGTGAAATTAGGAACTGCGGAATTTTAAAAGCTAACTTCCAACTATACATTTTACAACACAGCCTGTGGATAGCTAGTACAGAACTTAGGATTGCTTAACTCACGTGAAAAAAATCCTGGTTGAATTGAAGCCACTTTTATATTGGAAGTAGTCATTTCAAGTGTCCTTATAAGCGCCTAAAAGAAAAGGCCGTCGAAAAGAATACAGATTTGGCGAGTTTCCCAGTTCTCTAATAATTAGCCGTTTGTCGCACTTCGTTCATTTCGTCTTATATGCTCTAACTTTAATATCGTTCACTATGTTGTTAAGAAAACGTCGTAAAGAAGTCTGGCTTGTCAAACAGCTATGCTTTGAGAATTAACTAAACTAATATTAAATGGAAGCATAAACAGAAGCAATGGTGGTCCAGCTGCATCGGCTCCAACTTACGAGCTGTCGTCTGACCGACGTGGATTCGAACCCAGGCAGGCACTTTACTTTGTTTAAATAATTTAATCACCACTGCTCTAAAAACAGTGAAAGAAACCATAATGAGGAATTCGGCTTGTCCTTGAACAAAAAAATCGAAGTCATGTGACATCTGCCAACCCGCACTGGGCCCACGTGGTAGATTACAGCCCACTACCTCTCGGAGAGACGAGGCCTGTGTTCCAGCAGTGAGAACTAAGAGTATTTTAATGCTAATATTATAAAGAAGTAGATTTTTGGAGGTTGTATGTTGAGGGTCATCTTCAGAACCACCGATCCCATTCTGATTTATACATTTATTACCTATAACTCCAGTATTACTCAACGTCATGGGATATTTGATGTTAAAACAAGAAAATTTACGCGGATAAGGTTTCGAACAGAGGCTTTAGTGAGCATCAAAGGTGACTTTCGTGCGACACGAACTAAAGGCACTTTTAATAATGTGATTAGGTATACATCGGCCGCATAATTCTCCATTTAAGTAAGAAAATAATAAAGCACTAAATAACATTTTATAGACCCATTAAATGAAATAGTCACACCTCGTTTCGTTTTGCCTCATTTAGTAAATAACTTACAATCATATAAAAGCTATAAAAATAAAGTCATTTTTATTTCTTTGTTGAGACAGCCTAATTTAAACGGTCTCCTATTTTATGTAAAGTAGGTAGGTACTTTAATGACTTTTATTTTTTCAATCGTGTTCGAAAAATGAGGGGCTTGGGGCTAGGTGATAACGGGTTGGTCCGTGGATGGGGGACCACGTATCCGTGCCTTGGAAAGCACGTTAAACAGTTGGTCCCGGCTGTCATACGTGAGTCTTTGATAGTCGTTACGGACTGTCAGAAGCCCGAAAGTTTTATCAAAGGGTAGCCCAATATGTGGGTTGTGGAGATCAGGTACCGTAAAATGGGGATACTTTGATCAATTTTTAACTTTATATGACTGTAGCATTCTCATTTTTAGCAAAATTATTATTATTTAAAAGTATAATAATCGGTTTTTTGTGTAGATTTTAATAAGCTAATTTTAACATGCTAAATTTTAATAATTTAAGAAAAAAAAAAAAAAGTAAGTGATCAAAGTTAAACCGTGAGTATAACTTTGATCACCCATGTTTTTACTATGGAATTCGAAAGTAGACTCGAAACTATACTACGGAAAAAAATAATCAAAAAAATCGACCGGTAATTTTTCATTTTATAAGCATTTTAATGCTTTAATGCTGCTTTTAAAACTTTGATCATATAAATAAAACAGATTTTACTCTAATCAGTCTTTATTTTACGACTTAGGAACATAATTTGTTTTTACTTAACTAAGCAATAGTTTAACTATCAAATCACCGAAAATTGAATTCTAATCAGTTCTTTTCTTATTTTTAAATTAAATTATTAAGTACAATGTCTACTGACTAAACAACAATCAACATTCCCTATTAATTAGGCAGACACCTGATTGGCGCTTATTATGAAACTTATCTAAAAAAAATATATAACCTCTGAGTAACAAATTAAAAGAACTATTAAACGTTGAACATGATAAATTTATAAAAAACAATAACCAATATGATATCATCACTTTAACTCTAGAATGTCTACATCAAACGGGAATTCTACTTTAGAGGTTGGCTCTTCCTCATTTAAAGACTTTGGTTCTGGAAGAAATGAAATTATATCACATTTTTCTATATCCGAAATGTCACTTCTAACTAATTCAAACACCTTTTTATTTTCTAATGACTTATATCCTATTACCACAATGTGCGGTGATGTATCAATAATCCGACAAACATATTTAAATGTTTTTTTCCCACGAGGAGTAAAAAATTTTGCAAGTACGTATCTGCCAACACAAATTTCATTTTCGTTTCTTTCAAAATCAGCTGATGTAGACGAAAGGCCAGGTAATTCTTCATTTGCTTCAGAAGACGAAGGGCCAGGTAATTTTTCATTAGCTTCAGGAGATGAAGGGCCAGGTAATTCTTCATTTGCTTTAGGAATTGTTGTAGAAGCGCTAGCACCTGGAGCTAAGTTTAAGCGCGTTCTTCTGCGTACAGCTGATGAAGAAGAGTCACCAAATCTTTGTGTGCGTAAATAATCAGTTAAAACCGACTCTACCGGCGGATTTGAGTTTTCAAGTGCATTGTTATCTGGCAATCGTTTCAAGACTTGCTCTTTGTTAAATGGAAATATTCCAGTGGCTTTGAAACCACTTCTCAGATTACGTTTTATTCCTGAAGACTCAGTACAAAATGGTGTATTTGGCTTTGCTTGTGCTGAGTTCATTTTAAGCAGAGCCTTAGTAAGCAGTCGGGGGAAAGTGTCTTTAGGGACACTTGTGATTCGCATATTTTGAGCTTTCCACTCTGCTAGGATTGCACGCCAGGCAGCCTTCATAGGGCGGAAGAATGCTACATCCAATGGTTGACACAAGTGGGTGGAATGTGGCACCAAGCAGACGAAATCAATTTCATTTTCTGCACAAAGTCTCACAACATCTGTGTCTAAATGGGACGATAAATTGTCGCCAGTCATTACCTTGCGCCCTGGTAAATTTTTAGCATGAGGTAGAAAGCATTTAATAAACCAATCTCGAAATGTCTCAGAGTCAAACCACCCACTGCTGGTTCTATTAAATCTTGTTCCTCCCGCACAACAACGTTTATCACAGCAAGGCGGTCCAGATGGCGCTCCTTCTTTCCATGTATCATATAAGTGTTGGCTCTTGTAAATAACATATGGTGGTAACATCACACCATCTGCTGATCCACAAATCATAATGGACGTAGCACTTTTGGAAAAATTTGTCACTCGCTCAGGGTATTTAACACCCCGCTTGAAGATACCTTGCTTTTTTCCTGGGTCGTCGCTCAAATTTGATTCGTCGTAATTAAAAATATTAGATCCCGGAAGATCTTTGATAAGTGGCTCTAAATTGTCAAAAAATACATTTAAACTTTCCCTTGAAACGCCTGCCCTGGATCTTTTTATATTTGCGGCGACTCTTGTCGAATATTCGTCCTTGTGCCTTTTTAATATAGAATATGCCCAATCGGGGCCTGGGAGATTGTTTTGGAATCTAGCAACATGTCGGCCTTGTCTGTCTAAATAAGCTTTTGCTAAAAACCTCAAATCAAGTGCAGTTAAAGGATAACCCCAGTCAGAACATTTTGCTGCCGCCTTCAACAGAGATTTTTCTTCGGTATGGCTAAAAATAGGTTGTGCACCTGGAGTTCTAGTAAAGTTTCCTTTATATTTATTGTACAGAGTTCCAAAGGGAATATCATATTCTCTGGATGCAGCCCGTAAAGACATAGCTCCTGTCACTACTCTTGACAAAGCTTCATTTAATAATTCGTCACTGTAGTTTATATATCTTCTCGTTCCGGTTTTTTTTTTGTAATCTCGCGGCATGATGTTTCTGAAGCAATAGATTAATAATTATATATAAAGAATCATAAGAATCGGATAAAAGTAGTTAACCACACCCTTACTTTAAAACGTAGGGTTACTTTGATCACCGATCAATCTCACCCAGCCTGTTGATCAATGTCACCCCGCGTCAATTTTTTGCCAATTACACAAGCAAATTTTGAGGTTAGGAAATCACAATATTTTTTTATAGTTCACAAATTAAAGTTAAACTAACCGAATATAAATTGCATTATGCCTATACACAAAGCGAATTAGTTACGGACAAAGTTTTGCAGGCTAAAAAAAGATATTAATATGTAGTTACTCACCTTTTCAATTGTTTTAAGCAAAACGAGCAGCCGCACTCGCCTATGCTTCTAAGGGAAAGATGGCTGACGATCAGTGTTGCCAACACGAAAAAAAAAAGTGGGCTAATGCGTTCCGTTTTCTCAATATTTGCACTTAAGTTTCTAAAAGAAGTTTCGATCAATGTCGCCCCGCGATTTAAAGTAACCCCATTCTACGGTAGTCAGTCATCGATTCATGTAGAATACTGGTATTCAGCCTCATCCGATGAGACGTGAACCCGTTCCTAACACAGTTGAGAAAAGGCTAGGCAGGTGATGATATCCGATATTTAAAAAAATTACGAATATTATTATTTTCTAGCTTTATTGGATTATGCTCTCTTTATTTTCTCACATGCAAATACGTTTCAACTTAAATTAAATCTAAAATTATTGAAAAAAAACGAAATCAAATATTTCGATCTCTCAAAAAAAATAACAGTTAAAGCTTCAAATCCATTCTCTCCTTTAAACTAGTTTTCTTGGAAGATAAGGCAGGATAGGATAGGAGGCATGTCTTGCAACTTTATAAATTTCTTCGTAATGTCATGCATCTCTAGACAAATATAATATAGTTCAAGAATTTGTTTCTTTGAACAAGCTTATCTCTAGAACTGCTCGTTGAGTTTGAAAAATTCTTACTGCATTTAATACTCCAATTTTTTATTGTGCGTTTTACATCATGCTACTTTAAGAACTGAATAAAAATAACAGTAAAATAAAAGCAGGAAAAAATGCTAAGCCAAAACAAAGTAATTACAAGACAGAGCGATGCGATGTGACGCGGTAGGCTAAAGGTGAGTTTTTTTTATGTGGCTGATATTTGTCTTGGAAATTATAAGACATACAATACACTAATATATTGTGTTGTGTATTGTGTGTTGTGAACGAAGTCAGAAGCTAATCTAATATGAATGTACGAGATTTTAGAAGAACGAACTATGAAAAGGGCACTCTAAACTTACCGTATTTTGCAAAGAAAGAAACAGCATTTTTTACGACGCAAAGTTTTATACATTTTTATATAAGCTCAATAATGCTATTGAATGTAGTCTGGGTGGTTATTTTTGTGGATTTAATAATCTATACGTTATTAAGATCCTGACTTCATTCCCAACCCTTTAACACTTTCGTTTCACTTCGTGATGCTCATTGTCTTTTATTGCCAAAATTCCAAATCAAAGTTAATATAATCTAACAGAAACCCAATCAAACTTTGTTTAACTTATAAATCAAACTTCAAATTCGATACCTACCGTTAGAAATACTAAACCAGTTATCCACTAACAAATTTATTAAGACTAACATAAAGCTAATGTAATTAAATCTCAATTTATATTTAACACACATCATGTTCAAAATAAATGATCTGTTATATTTTATTCTGAGCCTGTGGTGAAGGTGCGTGTGTATTGTAACACTACTAATTTTCACGGACACTCTCAATAAGATGGTCAAAACCCATTGCGTAGTTTAGAAGGGCACTGCGGTCAAATAGTGGGATGCGAAAAGCGACTTTAATAAATAATATGTATAGATATTAATCTATATATTAATACGTGAAGCGAAAACTTTGGATCCCTTTTTACGAAAATTGGGCGGACGGAGAAGTATGAAATTTTGCACATTTGTAGTTTCTACGAAGAAGAAGTGACGAATGCTAATATTTTTTTTAAATTATGCGTAAAAATACATTATTTTCAATAAATAACACGTTACACACACTACTATTCATTACCGTGTATTTAATACACACATGCATAGATATTCTTTTGTTTATGGTCCAAATCTGTGGTCCAATCGAGAACATCTGTCATTATTATTTTGTGTCTATAGTCTTAGGGGGCGTCCATTAATTACGTGAGGCATTTTTGAGAAGACCCCCCTCCCCCCTTGGTGAGATATCGTAAGATTTTCCTCAACTCCCCTAATCTCACGCGAGATTCTTCAAAACTTCTATTTGGGCTGTAAACGTGTTGGATTATTGAGAATTTTCTTAGACCAAGAATAATTTCTTAACTCAAAAATTTATTCTCTTCACTCAAGAAAATCATTTTCTTCAAAATGGTATTCTTGGTTCAAGATTTTGGCTCTTGAGTCAAGTTAATTTTTTTATCAGTGTATTATTGTTTCAGATTTGGCCATATTTTATTGTGGAAATAATTTTTCACGCAATTTTACACCGTTTTCTGCGAGAAAAATAATTACGTGATATTTGCCAAGACCTCCCCCTCCCCCCTAAGTGAGATTTGGAAAGATTTAGCTGGATCCCCTCCCTTGAACACCTCACGTAATTAATGGACGCCCCCTTACTGAATGTCAAGTATAAGGTATAGGTAATAAATTAATTTTATAGGTATATAACCTATTTCATTTTTAAAATCTATGATCATATTGAGAATATCATCATTTGTATTAGCGACGATAGGAATTTAGTTTAGATTTTTATGAAATATTTTTTGTGGTTTTATGGGAAGTGTCAAGTATGGCTTTAGTAAGTTTCCCATACAAAACTTAGTGTCGTTTGCAAAATGTAGAGGTTGTATGCCTCACGACTGTACAGGCTGGTTATAATTATGATATTTTGAACTGTCATAATCTATAAAAACAGAGCAAATTTCTGTGATAATTCATTTCATGTATTAAGAAAATAAAGAAGAGAGTCCTGAAGAAGTATTCTTTACTCATTACACCTACGTCCTGGTCCTGGCCATCACCATCCCACCAGCGAACCCTCTCCACAGTAGTACAGCGTCAACAATTTGTCTATAGTGTTACTGAATCTCAAATATAATGTACCATTGTACGGTTTACGTACAAGCCAGTAAGTCGCTGACGCCGCGACCTACTTTCGTTAATTCATTTTATATACTTTTATTATACTAAACGTTAGTTAACCATTAGCTACCTTAGCGATAATACCACGGATTAGCATCCAACATCATTTTGTAACTTTACAATAAACTACTTGGGATCATGAAGTCTGTGGTTTTCGTCAACTCACCTGACTGCAACTTGACCGCTCTGAGCCGTACAACCATTGTAACATTTAATAATGTATTTCTATTCAATTGAAGTACGGTCGAATTTACTAGAGAAACTACTAGAGAATGGGCAGCAGCGTTCTCTATGCATTTTACCACCATACTGCGATCGCCAATCCGCCTGCCAAGCGTGGCGATTATGGCAAAGCCCTCCCAAATTGGGGGAGGCTTATGTCCAGCAGTGGACGTATTACGGCTGAAATGATGATGATGATGATGACGGTCGAATTTCGACCAATGGGCGATCCCTAGTATTATTAAAGACAAAACCAAAATCGTACTCAGCGCTTCATATCCATATTTATTATGTGCACAGCCAAAGTGTTGAACTCTCTGCCAGCGTCTGTTTCCCCATTCCCATTTGACCCACCTGCTTTCAAAACAAGAGTGAGAGGCATATTTTGGTCTCACTCGTTCCATCGTAAATTCATCCATCGGTTTCCAAGTGGCGTGATCGAGGACGAAGAGCAGGTTGATAAAAATAAAAAAGATAAGTATTTGCACATCAGGTCCTTCCAAGAACCGGAATGAAATAAAAAAGCAATCTGCTTACACGTTTTTGATGTAAAATCCGTACCAGGAAAGACGAGTTTACCTTAAATTTTAATATAAATTATTTTTTGCTGCTGCGGAAAAACAAGCTAAAATCCTTGACACGTTTTGGACCAAGACCAAAAGATCGCCAACTGTAATAAATTAAAAACATCAGCCCAGAAGACTCATTAACAAGAATAATGGGAAAGCTGAAAATATTATGTGTATAATGACTTCTATTGTTTGAAAATGTCGTAAGAAAACTTTTGAGTATAAATGTGGATGGCTATAAAAGTATGGAAAGACCACAGCAAAATTGGATGAAATTTTAGAAAGATAATATGACTGAAACGAGAGTGACTACGGAGTCGACGACTCATAGGTCGTCAATCGTCCGTGAAAGTGTAGATTTTACATAAAAGCCTTTAGAAGAGCAGTGATGGCCCAGAAGTTATGGCCGTGACTTACGAGTTGTAGGTCGTAAGTTTGAACCTACACTGGTGCTTTAATTTGTGTTAATTGTTTCATCACCACTGCTCTAAAAACGGTGAAGAAAAATATCGTGAGGAAACCGGCATGTCTTAGAATCAAAAAATCGAATACATTTGACATCTAGGTTTTTACTCGTACTGGGCCCACGTGGTGCATTACGGCCCACTCCTTCCAATCACGAAGAGGCCTGTATTTCTCCAGTGCGAACATTATAAGCTGATTATGTGTGCCTTTTGTAAAATGTAAATACTTTGTTTTCGTGCGCGTGAATTTTTTTACTACCCTGACCCTTCCCGTCGCATCGAATTGCCTGCCAGTTTTCGTCCATTTTTCGTTGCTGCTCCATTCCTTTTGATCATAGCGTGTTTATTAAATAGCCATAGCCATCCTCAATAAATAGGCTACCCAACACAAAAAGAATTTTTCGATTCGGACTAGTAGTAGCTGAGATTACCGCGTTCAACCAAACAAACAAACAAATAAACTCTTCAGCTTTATAATATTAGTATAGATGTAAAAATACAATAAATTAATATGTTAATTCTTTGGCAAAGTCGAAATATCAGTAACTTATATTTTTCATAAAGGTAACGTATATTCTTGCATACTCTCTCTCTCTCTCTCTCTCTCTCTCTGATGAAGTCACAAGTCAAAAGAGCAGCGACGCATCCTGCAGCTGCAGTAGTCTTATTGGTACTAAAGCAGAATCTTAAAGGCATTTTGTGAAACTACTGGGAGTGCCAGGACGTTTCAAGCAATGCAAGTACATTTCGTCTCATGATTGTATGGTGACCCATCCGAGTAAATAAGGGTTAAACGTGGTAATTAAGTTTCCGTGGGATCATTTTCCAACTCCACGCGGGTGAAGTCGCGAGAAATCTACCGGGGTGGACTTCTAATCCATATATATACTTCGATACTTAATATTATGAATGAGAAAGTAACTCTGTCTATCTGTTACGCTTTCACGACTTAACCACTTAACCAATTTTGGTGAAATTTGGTACAGGGTAGGTTTGAATACCAAGAACGGACGTAGGCTACTTTTTATGTTGCGACTTCGTCTGCGTCTGCGATAACTGACATTTACGCCAAAGAAGTCGTGGGCAAAACCTAGTAGCTCATATTTATTAAAGCACTAGCTTTTATAAATATGAGTTATTCCAATATTTATATTACCTAAGGATTATCTTGAATCTCTTGAAAGGTTTCTAGCAGTGTTATAAAACAAAATCGAGGTACTAATCCGTTCTTTTGATGGAGAATTTTTTTCTTTGAAACGGAGTCTGATTATTCAAAAGCTTTTATACAATACATAATTTAAGAAACAAAACGTGGTTTTACATGACTGCGCTTGTTAATCAGGCATTTATTGACGACGCAGTGGCTATCTTTTATCACAATTACATTTCTTTTTTGTACTTGAATCACCTAAGCAATATATTTGGGATCGGTTTCCAGCCTAACCGGACCCAACTAACCAATAGTAACCCAATCTGCCAGGGTCGCGAGATTGCTCAAACGAGATACCGTGGCCCTGGCATATGGGTAACTGAAGGAACACGGGCTGGTTTTATTCAGTAAAAGTCTGACTCGCCCTGCCGCTCCGCCCAGAGCGGGAGATGTCATTTGATGAAGTCCCGTCCAAAAAAAAAAAATAGTAACCCAATGGATCCCAACACGTGGGTAAAATATTTCCAGTTAAATTAATTTGACCCTATATTGGTACGCCGGCTAAATAAACGCTGATTGTAACATTTCTGCTGGCTGGGTGAAACTTGATTTGTTTGCTGGGATGTAAAGCCCTCTTCACGCTGGTTCCGAGGCACGGAGAGGTCTCAATGTGTAATGGACCCCATTCACGAATCGACCGCGGTAAGCGTACCTTAACTTTCGATCTAACCGTGTCGTTTTATATAAATACTAGCTTTTGCCAGCGGCTTCCCCCGCGTGGAGGTCGGAAATTATCCCGCGGGAACATACTACGGGGATAAAAAGTAGCCTATGTCCTTTCTCAGGCTCTAAACTATCTGTGTACCAAATTTCATTTAAATCGGTTCAGTAGTTTTAGCAGGAAAGCGAGACAGACATACAGACAGCCAGCCAGACAAACAGACAGAGTTACTTTTGCATTTATAATATTAGTGTGGATGTGGATATTGAACTAGCTTTTTTTTTTGGTTGGGAAGTCGTTAAATGACTTCTCCCGCTCTGGGCGGAGCGGGAGGGCATGTTAGACTTTTACTGACTAAAACCCACCCGTGTTCCTTCAGTTGCCCATGTGCCAGGGTCACGGTATTTCTTCCGAACAATCTCGCGACCCTGGCAGTATTGAACTAGTTTCTGCTTGCGACTTCGTCCGCGTCTTTTTGCTCCCCGGACACTTCCCGTCGCATCGAATTGCCTGCTAGTTTTCGTCAATTTTTCGTTGCTGCTCCTTTTGAATGTAGCGTAATGTTTTATAGCATATAGCCTTCCTTAAAAAATAGGCTACCCAAAACAAAAAGATTTTTTCAATTCGGATCAGTAGTTCCTGAGATTAGCGCGTTCTACCGAACAAACAAACAAACTATTCAGCTATATAATATTACTATAGATTTGAATTGTATTGGTGTATCTGTGACTGTAACCTACTAACACTAACTGATAAATGATTTTATTTCTGTAAGTAGGTTTGTACAAACACTTTTACACGTCAATGATATTTTTTTAAACTAGATGAGGTCGGCGTTTCCTATCTGACTACTCTAAGGAAGGCCGAAACAAACTCAGTGGTCACAGTCTCTTTTAAAGTCCAGACTAATCTTGGTCATTCATATGAAGACTAGATAGCTGTCTGAAATGGTCTTTAAAGGAAATAACCACACAGACTGAATGGACCTGGCCAGTCAGTGCACGCATTTGTCACTAATCGTGCAGCTCAACTCAGAACTTAAGAAGTTCACTAGAATATAAATGACATTGTTACTAACCCTATGGACTCCAGTCTAAAATTATTTTTATTTTTATTCTGTTCTATAGAACAATTACCACAGATATCGCAAGAATTAAGGGAGAGTTTCCTCTGTATCACTGTTCATTCTTACACAATACGTGTAGCGGTTACTTTGTCGCTTAAACCCGGACATTATAGCTCTACGTGACTTTGAGCGATAAACGCATGTAATGTTGATAGCGGGTTACGGTTTAGCTTTCTTTGTTGGGGGAAAGAATACTGAATGGTATATGAGTATAAATGATTTTGGTTGCGTCTGCAATTGATGCTCATTCAAATAAATGTGGTTTTGGTTGGTTGTAGGGTTTATTTTATAAGTGGCTTGTTTATACAGTTACTAGCTTCGACCCGCGACTTCGTGCGTGTCAAATTACTTGTTCCCCCGATTCACACTGTCGCATAGTCGTATTAGTTTTTTCTCTTTGCTAGGCTCGTAAGAGCATAAGCATAACGCTAGAACCCTTACGAACCCTTACCCTCACTGCTGGGACACAGGCCTCCTCTCAGTGAGAAGGAGTGGGCCATAATCCACCACGCCGGACTAGTGCGGGTTGATAGATGTCACCTGTCTTCGAATTTTTGGTTCTAAGACATGCCGATTTCCTCACGATGTTTTCCTTCACCGTTTTGAGAGCAGTGGTGATGAAAACATTTACACAAAGTAATGCGCCTGCTTGGGTTTAAACTCATGACCTACTTACTACTCGTACGTCACGGCCGTTCCCGCTTGGGCCACCACTGCTCGTTCTACAAAGTCATTTATATTTAGTTAAGTACCACACGTACACTGTGTACTTTATCATTTATCATCATCAGCCTGCAGAAGTCCACTGCTAGACATAGGCCACTCCAATTGACCCAACTCTCATCCAGCTGCCACCAGCCACCCTGCAAAGATCGTAGCTCCACCTAGCCAAAAGTAGTTCTACCATACGTTTGTCGTGCGGTCTTCACTTAAGAACACGTCTACCGCAAAAGTCATCGGTTCAAATCTACCTGAGGTTTTGATTTCAAATAGGTTAGAATCGACGATCGTTTGTCGTATGTGATTCAAGAGAAACCCACACTTTTTAATCTCTTATAGGGGAAGTGAGGGATAAAATGATTAACGTGCAGAAAATATAACTTTATAATAACTGTAGGTAGTTAGTTCTGGTTAACGTATAAAACTGATGAAAAGTTACCCTAGAATAACTTTGAGTAAAGTGAGTACATACTCACAAAATATTGTGATAGGATGCATCGCGTGCCGGTAGCGCTAAATATTTATAAGATCTGAAATATGGAAGCTGCAAGATGCTCTCTGAAGTTTTATTAACGAGTCGATACTCTCTCAGACAAAAGAATAATTTACATGCAAATTCGTTGTTGTTTTTCATAAAAATTCTGTACCAAACTGTATCATAAATTTAGATGATAAATTTCGTAATTATATACATACATAAACTCACGTCTTTATTCCATGGCAGAAATTGCGGAACATCACCTGCTACGATCTGCATACTTTTTTGGTTTCGTTTAGGTTTATACAATCCGGTCATACACAACGCCGCCCGGTTGTGGTACACTACGCATCTAATCATTCTGAAGACATCACTAATAAGGTCATCTGCCTCATAAATACTTCTTGTAAGCCGTCTTTCATTCGTCCTCTTAAAATGTCCTAACCATCTAAGCATACTCTATTCAATTCTTGTCACTACATCTGCTTTTAAACCGCACCGTCATTTCGTAACCAAGCTAATCTTACATAGTGTGGAATTATTGTTTCTCAAACCAATGTTTAATAACAAATGTTTTAAACTGTACAAATGTGGATTTAATGATATAGGCCTTTTCTACATGTTAATCTATGGGTGATGCAGAGATAAACAGTGGTAAGTGCAATAACGAGAATTGAGTAATAAAATGTTTATTCAGGTAAATTGTTTACTGAATAAGATCAATAACTCTCTGTTCGTCTTGCACAAAGTTAATGCTGGTGAATCATATTTCTAGAGTAAAATCATAAGTCTCGCACACTCACGTAGTATTTTGATGACCCTTTTAGTGTCTTCCATTGAATTAATACGAACGAAATGTTTGCTGGTGTTGAGTGAACCGACTGACTTTCAGAGAACGAAAGTGCTTTGAAATATTTTGTTTTTATTAGATTTTCGTTATGTCTTAAACATGATTCATTCATTATCTTGATTAATATTTACTACTCTACTGTCTTTTGTTCAAATAAAAATACTTCACTTTTAAGAGAACTCTAAACTAGAAAGAAAAATAAACTTACTGTTCATTTTATCTTTCGGGACTCTTCTGATGTAAGTTAGGGTTATGCACACTACCTGGCCACATACTTGGAGAGTCTCAATTTTTTCTTTTCTTTTCAGGCAGCAATAAACCGAGGACCAATATTTTAATCATAATCATTTATTTGTCAGAATATGGTACCTATATATGGTATTAAGTACATACTTTACTTCGGAGCGCACATAACGCAGAAGCTCTACGACCTGATCCCAACATCGCTCTTTTACTACCGGACTACCAGACGTACTGAAGGACATCATCCGCACTTGGTTGATATTCTGACAGTCCGTCTCTTGCTGCTCTCTCCCAGCGACGCACAGTGGAACGAATGTATGGGAGCGGTTGGACGTAGACATGTCCGAAAAAAAAGAGTAAAATTATGCCAAACTAATGATGCCATCTTATTCGATTACTTAATGCCTTCATAACTTGTGGTGATGAATTTCTTCATAACTCCCATATTTCGGGAGTAATTTGAGAAAATGTGAAATTTTACTATGAAAATGAGTGTATCGAGCTCTCTCCCTCCTGATTCCGGGCTTGTTTCAAGTAGCGGTCTCTAATATCATAATGCTAATACTAAGAGCTATATTTAATACTAAGACACATAGTGCGCCAAATGTGCACTTTCTGGGATAAAGAGTGATGTTTATTTTATAACACAATTTTTTTATTTTTTGTTTATTTTGTTGATTAAAACCGTTTTTCTAAAGGTTTACCTTATTACAATAACATTTCTGAGCAGCCAATTAGAGAAGATATAAGCTAATTAGGATATATAATTAGGGACTTAAGGTTTACATATAAAACTGATGCACTAATGATTACTGATAAGAACATTGCTATTATTTAATTACTAAATGGCTCTTAATACACTAATTTAGCATGCATCATTTACTAATTATCACAATAACTAATTACCTTGCAATATTTAACAAAGGATACCTGGGATACCTGGATTTTATATAAATAGGTCACTATTAGTAACTTTAAAATCAGTGTTGATTTACACCTCGTTGTATCCAAGCTAATCTCGCAATGTATTTTCCAAATTTTAATACAAATCTTGATATTCACGTTGCTTTATGCGCACGCGCACATAAAGATTTACGCGACTTTAACTATTTGTTCAGTGTTTTAAAAGATAACAGTTGTGTTCAGTTATGTGAAAGTGCTGAAACAAGTTTAAAAGACTGGTGTCGTCGATTTTGCTACCGCATTTATGCAAAATGGACACAGTCTGGAAGAAGCACAGATAAGTTTCGGAAGAAACATGAGATTTGGCTACAGGCTGCAATTCAATGGCCGGAATTACAGAATGAAAATATGGAACCTTCTACAGAAAATATAAGTGACGTCATCGAGCCCATAATTTCTCCTGCTAAATCTGATGCTTCAACTTGTACACATCCTAGTCCTCGTAAATCTTTTGAGGACCTTAGTAACCGGCAAAAAAGAAGACGCACTGAAGATAGTCTTTCATGCAGCAGTAGCAGCGCTGAAATTATGTTTTCGGCCGAAAGGGCGCTTCAAAAGGCAGGACAAAGCGATACAGCTTATGTTATGAAATACTTGACGGAGAATCCAGAAGAGGCCTCAAAAATCAAAGCCTTCATTGAAGGTAAATCAATTCAGGTACGGGAAATATCCCCTTTGAAGGCATTGGCTCTTTATGTATCGATGAACTTATCGAAATGGCGCTATAACACTCTTCGGGATTTCAACACTCAAGAAGGAGCTCTTCAATACCCGAGTTACTACATGTTGGTTAAAGAAAAAATTAAGTGCTATCCGGCCAAAGAAGATCTCACAGTTACAGAGAGCTCTGCAAAAATCAAATTACAAGCCTTGATGGATTTAACCTCAAGAAGACTTATTAGGTCGTTAGAAACCCCTGTTGATCCCAATCAACAGCTCGTATTGACCAGCAAATGGGGTTTTGACGGATCATCTAGCCAAAGCATTTATCATCAAAGGACGAGTGAAGATGAGCAAATCGATCTTGCTAGTAATTTTATGATTAGTCTTGTACCACTGCGGCTCGTCTCAAAAGGTGTAACAATTTGGGAAAACGAGCGACCATCTTCCACTTCATTTTGCCGGCCAATATTGTTTAAGTTTATAAAGGAAACCAAAGAAAATGTGCAGAGAGAGATGGCTGAAATCGAAGCAGAGATTGAAGCCTTAACTCCATCCACCATCACTGATGGAATTAGTGTCAAACACCAACTGCTGTTGACAATGATTGATGGTAAAATTCATTCCATTATATCCAATACAGCAGCTTCAGTGTGTGACATATGCAAGGCTTGTCCTAAAGAAATGAATAATTTAGAGTTAATCAAAGATAAACACGCAAACGAGGACATGTATAAATATAGCTTAAGCACCCTTCACGCTTGGATTCGCTCAATGGAATGCTTATTACACATTTCCTACAAATTAGACATAAAATCATGGCAAGTAAGGGGTGATATAGCAAAAAGGCAAGTTGATGACAGGAAGAAAAGAGTTCAAGAGGCTGTAAGAAGAGAAACGGGCTTACTTCTCGATGTTGTGAAACAAGGCAGTGGATCCACCAACAATGGCAACTCGGCAAGGAGATTTTTTGAAAACTACACTAAATCTGCTGAACTGACCGGAATAGATGCTATGCTTTTAAGAAAAATCTGTGTGATCTTGCAGTGTATTTCATCAGGAGAGAAGATCAACGTAACTAAATTCCGAGAGTTCTGCTTTGATACTGCTAAGCTTTACGTGGAGTTATACCCATGGTATTATATGCCTTCTTCACTTCATAAAATTTTAATGCATGGGCCAGACATAGTTCAGAACATGTCAATTGTGCCCATTGGTTTTCTATCCGAAGAGGCATCTGAGGCTAGAAATAAAGATTTTAGAAAATATAGAGAGGGGCATTCTCGAAAGCATAGCAGTATCTCATGCAATGAAGATATTATGCACAATCTTTTACTGTCTTCTGATCCACTTGTTACAAGTATCCGTCCAAAAGGAAATAAGTTTGTAAAAAAATCTTCTTTTAAGGAATTTTATGAGCTTACGGATTCTGAGAAAAGTGATATCGAATTTGTTAACATAAATGATTTAGCGGACATCGATTCTGAATTTGAATTAATTGATGATGATGATGATGACGAAGATAATTAAATGATGTTATTGTTTTAAAATGTGTAACTTAGTAAATTAGAGCTTACATCTTAATTATTTATTGTACTTTTAATGAAACTAGGTAATTTATTATCAACTTACTTAAAAGTCATACTCTCATCAGTTCTTGTGAATATTTTTGTTAATATATATTTCTGTATATATATAATATATTTATAGACCTCTTAATAAGTCTGTCTGCGGTTTAAAGTAAATACAAATGGGGAAAAAACGTTTTTTTTTTTTAAATTTTCATTTCCTTTTATCCCAGAAAGTGCACATTTGGCGCACTATGTGTCTTAGTATTAAATATAGCTCTTAGTAATAGCATTACGATATTAGAGACCGCTACTTGAAACAAGCCCGGAATCAGGAGGGAGAGAGCTCGATACACTCATTTTCATAGTAAAATTTCACATTTTCTCAAATTACTCCCGAAATATGGGAGTTATGAAGAAATTCATCACCACAATTTATGAAGGCATTAAGTAATCGAATAAGATGGCATCATTAGTTTGTCATAATTTTACTCTTATTTTTCGGACATGTCTACGTCCAACCGCTCCCATACATTCGTTCCACTGTGCGACGCCGCCCTATGCCGTTATTCATAACCCACAGGGGGTTCCCATAACGTGTAGTCGCTTAGTTATAGGATATAGGATTATATATTAGATATAGGAGATCTTAATTTATTTATGCAGCCACTGGCAAGTCCAGTTTAGTATTCGACAACTTCCTAGTTTGACCAGCGAGGTTCCATAAAAAAAGATGTTTGGTCCTTGAAGTTTTTTTTTTTTAATTTCCACGAGTTATTTAAAAAACAAGAACAGTAATTGAATGTGTTATAAATTAATAACGATAAAATATCTCGAATGTCGGTCGTAATTCCAAGCAGTCCCTAAACATTAAAGATTAAATTACAGCCAAGCGTGTGTCCACAGTCGAAAAATATAATTTACGTTCCTTAGTCTAAGACCGCTTTGCAAACTTGTTTAAGAATAGTGTTAATTTAGTTTAAATTGTGTAGTTGTTTCAGATTTTATTTAGGTTTTATTAAATCCGGCAGTCTTTTGAAAAAAAGTAAAGTAAATATAATTAATGAAGCAATGAAATAAATAAATATTTGCTTCCAATTATAAGCAACGTGAAATTTATCCCGCATTCACTGAACTGCAAGTAATGCAATCACTCTAAATATATTAATTATTCTGTAAAATAAAATATCTATTTGTAAAAACTATATAAATAAAATAAAATATTCATTTGTAAAAACTATATAAATATAATGAAATAATATTTTTTAATTTTAATATTTTTTAATTAAATAATATTTTTAGTTGGTAAGTGCATCACTTGATACGGTATTGGTTTTGAAAAGTTCCTCATCACAGTCTAAATAAGTTTACAACATGTCAAAAAAGTAAACAAAACGTTGGAAAAGTTGCCCGAATAATTGAAAATGCTTTTTATCTATGTGATATTCGTATGAATTATTCAAATTTGGAAAAGACAACAGCAGTCGGGTCACCTGGTCTTGTATAAAACAAACTATAGGTACTATCCAATGGACAATGTCTTGTCAAGCGTGTTTTATTTGTTCTGCAACTGACTATTAATCAGGCCAGACAGCGGACAGACGGCAGACCATTACGAATAAAACTAGGAGTTAGTATTAAAACTAATTGACTTCTGTATAAAGTTATCCACGTATAAGGAAACAAAAAACCATTTCAATTGAACGAAGAGCACATCAGTTCGGTATTTTTATTTTGAAGGTTTATAAAAAGCTTTGGTAAGGCCGTCTTTGTCATCAACATCATCATCATCATTTCAGCCAAAAGACGTCCACTACTGCACATAGGCCTCCGCCAATTTGCGGGGGATTGCCATAGTGGCTATGCTTGGCAGACAGATTGGCAATCGCTGCCGTCTCTATCCTACTAATATTATAAATGCGAAAGTTTGTATGTATGGATCTGTGGATATTTGTTACTCTTTCACGCAAAAACTACTGAACGGATTTGGATGAAATTTGGAACACAGTTAGTTTATAACCTGGATTAACACATAAGCTACTTTTAATCCCGGTAGTACGTTCCCACGGGATATTTTCCGACCTCCACGCGGGCGAAACCGCTGGCAAAAGCTAGTAAAAATATAATACTATAATGTTTTTTAATGATATAACACCAATACATAATTTTACTATTGCATGCCAAATGCATTGAAGATACCTATGTATGTCCAACAGTGGACTACTATAGACTGATGATGATGATGATGCCAAATTCTTGACAGACAGACAGACTCGTTTAATCTATACTAATATTATAAAGCTGAAGAGTTTGTTTGTTTGTTTGTTTGATTGAACGTGTTAATCTCAGGAAGTACAGTGTTGAGTAGCCTATTTATCGAGGAAGGCTATAAAGTATATGAAATCACGCTACAACCAAGAGGAGCGGAGCAGTAATAAAAAATGTTGCAAAAACGGGGAAAATCGCACGGGTAGGCGATTCGACGTGACGGGAAGGGTCGGGAGAGACGCGGACGAAGTCGCGGGCAGAAGCTAGTTAACTATAAGTTCAGGTTTCCTCACGATGTTTTTCCTTCACCGATGCCAGTAATATTAAAAATAAATTAAACGAGATCCCAGTTAAACTAAAAAAGTAGGTAAATTCGAATTAAAAAAGTCACATTGGTACTTGCCCGAATTTGAAGGCACAACCTAGTGAGTAGTGCAGCTCGTGTATGAGAGTCGAGGCGTTGATCACTGCAGTCTCTTTCAACCCGTTATTAGGGTTCCGTTGCCAAATGGCAAAAAACGGAACCCTTATAGATTCGTCATGTCTGTCTGTCTGTCTGTCTGTCCGTCTGTCTGTCTGTCTGTCTGTCTGTCTGTCTGTCAAAAAAAAAAAAAATTTTGGGGTTCCCCATACTTAGAACTGAAACACAATTTTTTTTTTTTCATCAAACCCATACGTGTGGGGTATTTATGAATAAGTCTTCAAAAATGGGTTTGAGGTTTCTAATATCATTTTTTTCTTAACTGAATAGTTTGCGCGAGAGACGCTTCCAAAGTGGTAAAATGTGTGCCCCCCCCCCCCTTAACTTCTAAAATAAGAGAATGATAAAACTCAAAAAAATATATGATGTACATAACCATGTAAACTTCCATCGAAAATTGGTTTGAACGAGATCTAAAAACTATTTTTTTTTAATACGTCATAAATCGTAAACCGCAATTTACCTTTCATTCAATCAACTCAAACATATAAATTAAAAAAAAAAAATTATTTCATAAGTATAAACCTTATACATAAACCGAGGATACCTACAGGTTTGTACGGAACCCTCGGTGCGCCAGTCCGACTCGCACTTGGCCGGTTTTTTTTTTAGATTATTTTAATGATAACAATTTGCCCCGGCTTGGATTCGTATCTTGGAGCCCATGCTCAGTAGGCGCACATGCGAACAAATACGCCATCGGTCATTTGATTCATTGAACGAAAAACTTTTTCAAAATTAGAACAGCCAGTCAGATTGTATTCCCAATTTACAAAGCACAGATAAAAGTCAGGAGCATTTCGTAAGTAATCCTCTTTTCCGTAATGAGCAACTCTAATCAACGTAATGTAATCTATGACAGATCCATTTAGTAATTACGTTACAGCGACATCAGAGAGCGACCTAAATATTCAATCCTTTTAATAACACAGTACCACCAGGCTTTCATGAAATACTAGGGGTGGCTATAAAGATTCAGAATTCATGAGTGTGACAATGCGTTCAACGAACTTTGAACTTGTATCGTCTGGCGAAACTATTCCGTAGAATTGGCATGAAATATTCATGACTCGTAATGATGTAGTCTCAGTCCAGTCTCCGTCTATATGTGCAGTGATATTGATCAGTGAAGGTAGTGCTAGATTTAACGACAGATAAAGTTTTTGCACATTTTATTTGATCTTGGAATGAAAAAGATTTGTCAGTCCTTATTTCATCGCTCGCTTCAGTTTTGCATTTGTTTGTACAAAAGTACTTCGGTCTCCAGTATTTAGACCCGATTGCGTCACAGATTCATCATCTGCCTAGCCTTTTCCCAACTATGTTGGGGTCGGCTTCCAGTCTAACTCGGTGCAGCTGAATAGGTACCAGCATTTTAAATAGAGCAACTGCGTATCTGACTTCCACAGTCTATTTACTGGGTAACACAATACGACTTGGTAAGACTGCTGGTTAGAATTTCGGGTTTCTGAGGACTCGTAACGACTGTCTAAAATCTAAGAATGACAGTCAAGACCAACGGATTAACGTGCTTTCCAATGCACTGAGGGGTCTTGGGATTGCGTAGGAGCTCCATGACCTGATCTCATTATCACCCTTCTGCTACCGGACTACCAGACTTACTGCAGAGTACCATACGCAATTTCATAATATCCCGACCGGTCGCACGCAGCGCCTCTTCTCCACATTTATTATGCGCACAGGCAAAGTATCGTACTCTCTGATAGCGGCTCTGTTCCTTTATACATTTAACCCAAAAGTCTTCAAATGAAGAGTGAAAAGGCATCTTCTGTGCGTGCTTGGTCTATCATGGAGCTCGTCCCATGCTTTCTATCACGCGTGATCGTGGTTACGAGCAGACCCATTCAGCAATAAAAAAATTAATCTCTTAAGATATGTACTGTAATATGTATATTTCAAGATGAAGACAGAACAATGTTTTAAATACATACAGCGCAAAATGTATTTAGTGACTGAGCATTAATCCTACCGACAAGCAACAGAATTCCGAATATCCGATTTCTTTGCTAAGGTACAAATAAGACATTAATTTGACCGTTACGTCCGTATTGTGAAGATTGTCTAGTGTACAACCAGGTAGTGAGTGTAACCAATTTTTATGTGTTGGTAGTACGTAGCTGTAATGTCTACACGGTTGCTTTGCGGTTCTAATTAATCCCTGTTTATTATTTTATCCATGCAAAACAGCAATATCATCGTTACAGCGTCTTCCCAATTAACCTAGGAATTGAGCTAGACAAACCGAAAACGGTTGAGTAACCGTATCTCAGACAAAGACAATATCAAATAACCGAATTTCAAATTGTGGTTGATACCAATTTTCTCAATTAGGTAAGTTTCGTCTGCCCACATTGTTGTTATATGAAAACTGAAGCCCAAGTATCCTTCTAAGGTCAAAACAAATACAGCCTTTTTCTGCTACAGTTGTCCTTTTTTTGTATTTCTATTATGTAAATCTTTAATAATATAAGACCTTGGAACCGAAAGCTACAATTTTGTTTGGATTTAGGAAACATTGCTTGAACAAGAGTTTTAAATAAGACCATGTTTATGAAAAGATTTTCGATCTTCTTATAGGCGGAACAAGTTCGAAGCTTTGCATTATTATTGTACTTATATGCTTAAGTGTCGTCATACTTAGATTATTATACGTTGATTATTATTCATGGCAGCATTAATTAAATTGTTTCTAATTTCGTGTGGGTTGTGCTACTAAATTACATAAGTATTTTTGTATTAACTATCCATATTTTGTCTTCAGTATCTACATTTTTTGGGCCATCAATTGATGAAGAATCTAGTACCAACCATGATAATATAATTATGAGCTAAGCTACCATTTGATGTTTTTGGAATGTCTTGAATAAAGCTTTGGAATTAAATATCAATTTATAGAATGTTCATTTCTGACGTTCACAACACAATTTACATTTCCACATATTTTTCTCATAAAATAATTCACACATGCGTAAAGAAATTGTTATTTCACCAATTTAACACACAGGTCTCAAGGCCATTCGTGAATAAAGAAAATATTTCTTGTTGACGTAACCTTTGTATAGGAAAAGTGAATCAAAGAACGATTTTACCTTACAATGTTCATTTCCCTGTGTTGTTGCAGACAAGTCACGAACAGAAAATACAAACATTGCCTGTTTTTGAGCCCATCGCCTAAATATTTACGGAATGACCTGAATATAAACCGGTCATTACTTTGTTATGTGCAAGGAGTTTTAATTGGCGAACTACAGAACCTTTTTAATATAACGGGTTTGGAATAATCTAATTTTATTTTGAATTGTTTTTGGTCCTTCGTTCCAATAGATGAATTTAAAAAAAATGATTTTGTATATAAAATTAAGACTGTATGCGTATACCTTTTTCTTCCTGATAAGTACTACGCGGGACCTAGGTCCGTACAAGAAGTTTTGTAAATAGTCATTATCTGCCTATCTTTCTTCCGATTATGTTGGGCTCAGGTTCCAGTCTAACTGGATTCAGCTGAATACCAGTATTTAACATAGAGCGACTGCCTATCTGACCTCCACAATCCAGTTACTGGGTAATACGACACCTTTTGGTAAGACTGGTTACCAGATTTTAGGTTATCTATCGACTCGTAACGACTAATAATTTTCAATAAGGTAATAATAAAATCCTCTTTGATTTACTTAGAGCTCAGTGAAATAATATTCAACAATCTAGTCTGATTTTATGACACATGATCATCACACACTGCAACTCGTGTATAATAAATTGATCTCTAGCTGAATAATAAACTTCTCTATGAATTATTTTCCCACTCACAACTAACGTATTATGAATGCATTTCCTTACAAACACGTCAGTATCTATTGTTACGTCCGCCGCCCCCTCAATTTATTTGTGTTGACCGTTCAAAAGAATTCTATCGTATTTTCGCTGACTGTGATTCGGTGCCAAGTTGACGGCGTCTTAACACCGTTTTGACATCTAGAAAGAAGGAAGCGAACTATGTTGACAGCCAGAAATCTTCTTTGCTTTTTAAAATACATTCTGTAACACGATTCATACATTTGTCACGCAGGCTTAAGATTGAGATCTTCGGTGGAGTAGTAACCGAACTGATTTTCTGAGAATAAAAAAATGATTCTCCTAAGCTCCTTTTTTAAATTAGGCCAATAATAATATCGAATCAAAAATAAAATCAAAATATTTTTATTTCACATAAACCAACATGGCCACTTATGAAACGTCAGAAACTCTGTCGTGGATAGAGCGTTAATTATTTTAGGAGTTCTTCGGTTTCGAGTATGTGACACTGACCTCCTGCGAGCTTTTTTTTTATTTTACTGTATTGGTAAAAATGTATGTTGGACTGTATACGATTGATGGAGTCCGCAATTTTTTGATTCTAACTACTTTCAAGAAGTGGGATACTTTTTCTAGATAAAGATGAATTGATAAGATAATATTGATATTGTAATGAAGATTCAATTAATCAATTATGGTCGAATTTGGAAACTTTAAAGCAAATTTCACTCTAATCAAATTTTAGTTATAGCCTAAAGCTCTGGTTCTCGTTTTACATTTCCAATTTTATTTTATTTAGGTAAAGTTCTTAATACAATAATGACAACTTAGCACCGGACTTATTTGCCAGATTTGTATAAAGAACTGTATTTCTATAATTATTGGGTTCTTCATTTAAAAACTGACTTGGTGGTTTACACGTGGTGCAGAGGAAAATTAGGGGGAAAACGTAACTATTATAGGAAGTCGAACCATAAATGTAAACAATAACCCAACATTAAACAACCTTGGTAAGTAAACACCAAAGAAATTCAGTAAAATACCTCTGTAAGTATACGAAATAAACTATAAAATATTGTGTTTATAAATGTTGCCCTTAAAGAAAATGCTAGCCCCCATGGCGAAGTCGTTACATTACACGCAACATTTAATCTAGTGAACAGAGAAGAAAAAATATATTCGCCAATTATACCCATGACCCTCATTCAACTTTTTGTAGGTATTTGAAAACGGTGGCATGAATTTTATGTCGCTTTTAATTTAAGGTACCTAAACGAGCTTCCAAAAATTGTTTTGTTTCGTAAGTTATTGGTATACAGAACCTGTTGTTGATACTGTAACAAAAAGTTAATGATTTCATTAACTTAACCTCTAAGTACCTGAGAAACCACATTTGGTATGCAAACAATCGTTTTTTAATTGTGTCTGTAATTACGGTACTTGACCGGTTAATCATGTTTAAATGCACGCAGAAACAGCAAAAGCATGTTACAGCGACAAAAGACGCGTTACATCGAAAATTAAAGTGCAATAGTCAAAGGACCAGAAATGATGAAATAAGAACACGAGGACCATTAAAACAAAATTTTGTGCCATTATGTGAAATGTTCGACATTCAGTGGTGTCAATGTACCGATTACGATTCCTTTATAAGTTTTTTATGGACACAAAAAAAAATAACTCCGTTCTCAGAATAGAAACTGCGTGTTTTGCGCGGATGTCCGGTTATGGGACGGAGCCAGACTTTTGCCGTATGGTGCGAAAATCCAACTTCAAAACGAAAATCGAGCTCACAAATCTGACGTTTGATGTCGACTTTGAAAGGTTAGGTACGCGATATGCAGCTATATAAATAATCACACGTTTATCTGCGTCTATTAAGGCTCAGACGATTAGGAATGACGGTTTTCTTATGGTATCTTAAAAATAGATTACTCAAGCAACCGTAGAATCAAGCAAAATGTTCTGTATCCTTCAATAGTCCCCAATAATATGAAGGTACTTGCGCGATAGTTACTTTAATGACGCTCACGTCGCACGTCATGTCACACTTTTCAATGACTTAAGTAGTAAACGAGCCATAAAATCGCAAACGATACTATTGATGCTATGCAACTCTAGTTTAGTGTATACACGTATCGTAATGTACTAGTATTTCTATAACGAGTTCCGTGTGGTACCGGACGTAAACAATAGCACCATTCTATTTCTTCCCGCGGGTGTCGTAAAATGCGACTAAGCGACTTACTAGAGAATGGGCAGCAGCGTTCTCTATGCATTTCACCATCGTTGCGATTATGGCAACTGACTATGGGGGGCCTACGTCCAGCCGTAGATATCTTTTAGCTGAAATGATGGTGATGATGATGCTGATTCATACTAACACGTAACTAATTTTAAAAGTAAGAAACTAGCAAACAAATAACGATTTTGATTCATCCTATAATTTTCTTTAATTTAGACTCTTAGCAGTGAGTCGTCTAAACCTTTCACCCATGCATTAACTATTCTCTGATATCAGAACAGAAACAGTCTGTTCCTATGCTATTTTATCATTTTAAAGCACATGTTAAGAACAAATAGTTTCACGTTCTCGCAAATGCTCTCTTTGGATAACTCATAGTCGGGCAAACTAACCATTCATTTATCTGGGACTCAAGGAAGACGCATTTATTCATAGTCATAGTTACGCTTCTGAACACGTGATTCAGGTTTAGTGTGTCCCTACATCCGATGAAGATGAGGAATGAGGACAATGTAGTGATTTAAGTTTTCAATGTGAATGTAGGTGGCTCTTTGAGTTGGCATAGGTATGTCTATGGAAGAAATAGACAGGTTACGGATACCCCAAAGTAAATCTGCATAATATGGGCAGGCGGAAGATGACTATTTGTTTCGAGAAAGTTATAAGGATGTTCCCTACCTTTTTGCCGAAAGGGTAAATAAGGTCATTTTATTTGTTAAACATAACAAATTCCTTGTCATTTTGAGGACACGCTTCTTATTAATTATCTGGTTTAACATTGCCATCGTTAAACGAATTTAGTCATGGACTTATTATTTAGTTGAAAATCCACACAAAAAAACTGTTACTGTAACTATCAGCGCGTATCATTACACTGCTGGGCGAAGGCCTTTCCCCATGATTTGAGCTCTTTTGAGCTGGGGCTAAAGTAGCTCACAGGTCGCATGTTTTCTCCAGCTCATCCCGAAATCTTCTACGAGGAACAAGGAACTGCTTGTATTTTTTAATAAATACACTGTCAACTCAATGTGTACTGTAGGTATTTTATATGTTGATCATCCAAAATGTATAAAATATGTGCGCTCTTGTTTGTCTCTAAAGAGACGGATAGGGTCCATTCTGCAAAGATAAACAGATTTACCCACTCACAATTCACAAAACCATGGATACCGTAGTTAAACGACATTGTCGTACGTTGAAACAACGCTTCCTGTATTTCAGAATATTTCAGTCGTCCATTGTGTATCAGATATTTTCACGAGAACCGTTAGACAACGCGTTTTCTAAAACATCCCTGTTACGTCACTGTAAGAGATAAGTTTGGGTACCGCCGGGCGCTACAGGCGGATGCAACATTTTAGTGTCACTTACATTGTAGGAACTATGTGTACATTTTTCAGATACGATAGATAGCTCACTGTCAATGCAAAACAAAACCATCGATGAGAATAAAGTGATTTGTCAATCGAGTGCTTTCATCCTGATGGGATGTCATTCAAAGAGGTCTGGTTCGTAACTCGATTAAAGCGCTCGAGTTTCACCGAAAATTGGGTGAATACAAAACACTTCGAATTGCAATGTATTTCAATTTGACAATTAAACAATATAAATGACGACATACACAAACAGTGGACCAGCCGATATTTTGAAACATATGAAGCAAGGTATTAGCAATTAATTATAAAAAAAAACCTTCTTATTGTGATTGAAAGTGTGTTGCGCAGTTGCGGTGTATATAAGATATGCATATATGTAAATGTTTGTATCAAAGTTACTGAGAACAGATTCAGACCAATAGAGAGTTCTACTCAATGTCGGTAAATTATTTCAGAAAATATAGCAACAAGAGAAATTACCAAGGCATTTCCATCCAGCAGCGCCCAGAATTTTTACACAACTAGAGTTTCTAGAAAACGTCCGCAATTTAATCCGAGACACAGCTACTGTAGGTACTAAATTATTAAAAAGACGAGTCACCCGATGTCTTTGAGGTGAGTGAAACTGCAACTTCCATTTACGTTCATATTTTATACAGGAAGCGTGTTATAATGTTTTATACGTGTTCAGGTAAAAGGGTGTATGCGTGTGGCGCTATCGTCACACCTGTTTTTGTTTAGAAAATGACAAAGCCGAACAATATGCTTTTTGAAAGGAGCCTTTGAAACCCGGAAAAGATTGGTATGCCAAAAAATGTTCTGTAAAACCCAGCAACAAAGCTTAATCTCTTTGCTTTCTTATCTTATCGTTGTGATTAGAGCACCATATTAAGATTGTTTTGTCTGATTGCCAAGCAAGCATGGTTCTTATGGATAGAGAGATTTTCAAGAAAAATAAAGACAAGGTATCAAGATTCACCTTTGCTTATCAGTTTAGGGAATACAGCGGTATTATAGGACAAGATAAGACTACTAACAGAAGAGTGTAACGAGCGGAAACGTTAACATGATATAAATGCCTCGTTGATCTGTTGCTCTCAAGCGGTAATGCTGAGTCTCAGGTCATGGATTCCATTCCCAGGTAAGCTAAGTGTTATTGGGATTGTAATCCAGAAATTTCACAATAGTATCCGGGAGTCTGGATATGTGCCCGGTTGATGACAATATACTCGCCGTCTATTACATGGGACTTAAACATAACTGACGAAACGTGGGTGTACTATATCTACAACTCTGCCTAAGCCTTAAAGAATTACAACCGTGATGTTATGAATGTAAAAAGAATATAATCTAGTTCCAATAACCTCATTTTGTTGCCCCGAATACAGGTATCTCACTACAATTGCTGTCAAAGGAATTGGCCAACAGCCTCCGCCAGAAAAAACTCATAAAATAGATTTTACTTTATCCGACCTGTATTAATAGTATCATAAATTTTATATTTACAACGTATATTACGTTATCTTATCGTTACTGAAACTTGTATTTTGTTCCCTGGGTGACCGTTACTGTTATGTTAGTCCTGAAATACTGAAATGTTCGTGGATTATTCATATTATTATTGATTAACATTATATTTTCAAATAATGTTATGATTGGACATAAACTCCGTTGGGACGTGATAAAAGGGTAGTTTAGATTGGGGTCATTATTTTTTTATTGGCTTTTGATCATGTTTGTTGTATTCGGTTGTTTGTGTTACGTTTTTATGAGCCAATTTTAGATTTGATTAGCGTAATTACTTTGTACCTACCCCTACTTTATGACGTATATGTTAGCGATTAATAAAATTGAAAATGGTCAAAGTCTGTTATCTATAAGACCTATATTGTCACGTTCAAAAAAAGTATAAAATTTCTAAATACAATACTAAAGAAAATTAAAAACAAAAACCTATTTTAAATGTGATCAAAAACACAAAATATTAATGACTTTCATTCGCTCACATTGCCTCGCCCGCATAAGCACATGTGATAGTAAGAACTCTTCTCGTAAAGATAACGTAATGCGTTTAAATTAATTATGTCGTTGTTTGTTAATCGCGTTACATTTTGCAAATGCTGACGATAATCAAATTGAGTAAATACTTTACCAGCTAGAATTACACTGCAATAACGCTTTCAAATTCTCAAAAAAAAAATAATTTGTTAATAGGACCGCATCGATTGTTTGCAAGCAGGGTTCAGTTATGTAAGGACTTACCAAATTGGTTAAACCTGATGGTTTTCCTCCAGTTGGCGAAATAATCGTGGTTTCCACAGGAATCCCAATTCAATCACATTACGTGGTCACAAAATCATCGATACATAGCTTCCTCAATTTCATCCTCTTCCCCAATTACAACCTTCCTAAAAACGATTGAAGAAAGGTATGTAAGATACACATTCCAATGCCATTCCTTGATACCAAAGAAAACGTAGCAAATGAATTTCTGTTCCATCATAATTTCGCTAGCAAAGCAAGAATTATTTATTTGAATCAATGGTAGCGGAAATATTTGCCGAATTTTCTTAGCAGTGTAATAAAACTGAGCTTATTCTGCAGAAAAAATTGAACGTCGAAACATTTGGGCCAAGTTTGGTAAACATCAAACGTGAGTTGGTTATAAACATTAGTCGATATAGCCAAATGTTAGGGTTGGGGCAGATATTTGCATGTGCATCAACTGAATTGAATGCTGGGACACGTATAGTGGTTTCTTGGAAGTATCCGCTATCATATATATTCTATTCCTATGAAATATGTACGACATAAACGTTTTTGTAACGATACGTAGTCCGCACCGTAGTTTCTTTTATTTATGTAAACACAGATGAATTACATGTGAGTATTTTCTTCACAGAATATCTTCTTTTAGAGATCGACCTATTAAGAATCTATCTAAGTTATAATGCACTTTTAGCCTTTGCTATTTTTAACAAAAATAGATCTTATTTCCAGATAATAACGAGCTGGTATTACGAAGGAAAATATTTTAACGTATTTTTATTTAGGTAGTCTATGTATTCAGTATTATAATATGAGGGATTATTTATTTAACACTTTTAGCACATATATGTACAGAGGCGGACTTAATGCCATAGGCATTTTTTATCGGTCAACCTTTGTGTGATGCAAAGACAAACAGTTGTAGGTGCAATGAAATTGAAAATATTCAAAAATAAACGTATAACCTATTTAAATCATAAACATAATACATATACCTAACTATATATAAATATAAAAACAACATACATACACATACATAAATAATCGAATTTACTAAAAACAAATGAGACAAACAATGACGAAACAAAACTACGAAACTACGATTGGTTCGTGTGGAGCTATTTATCGGATTCTATCAGTCAGTACCAATTGTAGTGTGCTGGTTTTCGGATGTTTGTTAATCAATCTAATAGATTACAGTATGTATGTTTGGGCAAACAGGTACATACCTACTTCTTCTTCGAGTCAATAGGTACAAGTTGATTGTTTACTAGCCTCGGCCTGCGACTTTGTTGGCATGGTAGCTATAAGATACACAATATAGTACACATTTACAATAGTTATATTTTCATAAATCTCCCTCGATCCACGTCGTCTCCGACCCGTGGTATTACTTCATTTGCGCTTAGCGTTCTTTCGGACTTAGTTTTCTTTTTGCTGAACACCTATGGGTCCTAACGTGATGTTTTAACATCATTTTAGGATCCATAGGAGTTTAGTCTTCCTCAAGAATAATGACAACAAATATTTTTTCAATTCTAATTGGTAATTCAAGAGATTGTTCAAAAATAAATAAATAAGTAAGCGAGCAAGCTTTATTATTTGAACTACATATTTGTATGTAGATTTAGTCACGTTGCAAGTAGATTGTAGTTTTTGACCACGAAAATAGTAAAACTTCGTGGATAAATAACAGCTTTATCACTTTATGCTGAGTTTATTATAGTGTAGTGTATTCTACCAATTCAATAGATATAAAAATGACAGGAGGAGCTTAAAAACTAAGCTTACTAAGCCAAAACAACCCAACTAACATCTACATTTCTCACAATTTAGAATTATTTATAATATTTTGGTAACGTCGATTAATATATTTTAAACATAAGTTTTGTATGTTTATTGAACTGATTTGGTGGAACGTTAAATACCAAATTTGGAACATTAACAAAATTTGTGAAGACAGTACTCGTGTCTATTCGTCTAACTGAATCAGAATGATCGAATTTTAAACCGCTTGAAACTTCGTTTTTACATGTTCATGTTAAAACGAAAATCCGACGTTCAAATCCGACGTCTAGCAGTGGACGCGTTTCGTCTGAAATAGACGAAAGACGTCTACTGCTGGAGGTCAGTCATTCTCTTACAATGTGGAGCAAAGCAAGAGCACAGATGTTATTATCCTAGTATCAATTGACTACGGAAGTGCCTAAGAAAGTCAGCTGTCAGACAGTCATCATGTTAAAGTGTAGGTAGACCATGAACCATGTACCGGTAGAACATTATTTGACAAAGCAGTTACACAAAGTTACGCTTTAAATTATTATAGAATAGAGCTGAGTTCATGCTTTAACAAATACATTTAAACCGAAACAATCGCATAATACATAGAGAAGAATTTAAGTAATCTACTGAACCCTAGACTTGTATCAGTCAGACTCATATTTTTTCTTCAATCCTAACATTATCCCCCTTATCCCACCAAGACCCTTACTAATCTGAGAACAAAAGAAAAATACGCTACCTACAATATGTAGTAGTATCTAGATTTTCTTCGTGTAAAAGTCGTAAAAATGGACCGACGGAAACGAATTATTGCGTCGCTTTAAGCGCTTTAAGCTGAAGTGACAGACGTGAAATAGCCGCTTATCGGGGTAGTTCATTTTTTGAGGAGTGTTATGTTTGGTATTAACTGTGACAGCTGTTCTAAAGATATTTGCCTGTGTTAGTGATGTCCAAGATGAACTTAGAAATACACATTGTATTGTGAAGACTTGGAGAAAATCACAAGGATCCGCTGAATGTAAGCAGCGCAGTACTAGTCGTGGCAATGTATGGAATAGATTTATGTTCCGTAGTGGACTCTCTTCAACTAAATTGATAATCAACTGACGATGTATGATGATGAAATGAAATTAAAAACCCACAGCATTGTTTAACAGAAGTCGGAGTTAACCTGTAAGCTAGCACGTCCTTTAAGCTAGTCATTAACTGTAGAATGTTCCAGACTAATAAGTAGATACTAGAATAAACATTCTGATTTAATGATGGAATAATACCGGCAAATGGCAGTAGCGTAAAGTTTTAATAGACCATTTAAATCGTGGTTTTATGGTTTCAGACTAATGGCTTTAACAGCGTAGATGACTATTTATCTGGTGAAATAATGCAATGTAACAGAATGACAATGTTTTTTTTTTTTTTCAAAAGTTACATGGCTCTCAGAATAAACAAGCTGAAGAGGCAATAGGCTAGCCATTTTAGTCGTAGAACCGTTGATCGCAAATCGGCAAATGTAAAGTAGGACGCCCTCAGCCAAGGTGGACAGACAATTATTTATTTATTTATTTAAACTTCTCGCACACAAAAAAGGTATAAAGGCGGACTTAATGCCTTAGGCATTCTCTACCAGCCAACCAAGGGTGGTGAAGAGATTAAATGGCAGGTGCTTTGGTTGAGAGGAATAGTGAAATACTATTAAAACTACAATAATCAAATTGAATTATAAATAGTAAGGGAATAGTAGTATATAAATAGACCAAAACTAATAATGCACATACACACATACATATTTACTATAATATATACTATAGTAAAATACAAAAAAATAATTATCTAATGTCTGGTAGCAGCTGGATGAGAGTTGCTGAGATTCAATGTGAATGGTGTGCAATTGGCAAGGTCTAGGTTCAGCTGACTTCTGTATAGGCTGATGACAAGGACCTAGATAAGTTATATATTATATTGAATGAAACCATTTCACTTCAGTTATGACGATATAAAATGTTACATTATTTAACGAGTGTTTTTTTTAAACATGGCTACTTTACTCGCCAAATGTCAAATCTTCATTGATACTTAAAATGTTTTCTGCATTTGTAGTAACCTTAATTAATCTATTTCTCCTCTATTGCACTGCTTTGTAATTAATAGGTACAGTTTTTTTTTTTTCATATAGAAATTTCTTGGAAAGGTACAGCGATTCTCCTGTAATCACTGTGTTTTTCCGGAATATCGACTGCACAGCAGATGAGCAAAAGTTCGATGTATGAAATAAGAATAAAATTTTTATAATTCTTTTCTTGACACGGTACCGTGTCGTGCCGGACGTAAAGAATAGCACCACCCCATTTCTTCCCGTGAGTGTCGTAAGAGGCGACTAAGGGACTTACTAGAGATTGGGCAGCAGCGTTCTCTATGCATTTAACCACCATACTGCGATCGCCATGCCGCCTGCCAAGCGTGGCGATTATGGCAAATCCCCCCCAAATCGGGGGAGGCTTAAGTCCAGTAGTGGACGTCTATCGGCTGAAATGATGATGATGTTGATGAATTCTTTTCAGTACGTAGTAAACGTACAATCAACCCTTCAAAACAACCGACTCTGCTGTAGCAAAAATGACGACTGAATAATACAGAGTCAAGCTTGATTCGAATCATTTAGTGGTTTTACTGTCTGTCTGTTAGGGATAGGACAACGATTTATAATTATAACCAACCTTGAAAATGTGTTTCTAAAGGGGTTTTTAAGTAACATCAAAAAGGAGGAGGTCCTCAATTCGTCCACGTATTTTGTTCTATTGTTTCATGATATCCCCAACAATTGTGGATCAATATGGATTTTTTAATGGATGGTATGCTGAAACAACCCAAGCAGAGTTCATAATATTTTATCAACTATGCTTGGGTTGTTTTTACGTTAGCTTCGAAAATACGCAATATTAATTACAGGAAGTAAGTCAGAAAATCATGTCAAAAAAACACATAATGTATTAACATTATGTGTTTTTTTGACATGATTTTCTGACTTACTTCCTGTAATTGTTATTTCTGTTGCGAGTAGTGATATGTGAATTGGTGTTGGGTGAGTGCCATAAGTAAACAGTCCACAACAAAACAACTTATGACGTCAGTTTATTTTTTCATTTAGTCATTTATTTCTATAAATAAGGTACAAAAAGTTCTGTTAATAAAATTACATCGCTCTCTTATTATGTCTTTAATGTCGGCGAGCAAATTTGACATGACTATTATTTTAAGAATTTAGGTAATTAACTGAATAATGCATGCGATTAATAAAATTTCATAAATTTCAATGAAATTTGAAAATTCAATAAAACAATTATACTTAAATACACCTAAATTAACATAATTTTCTCACCCAATGAAAAAGTTTAGTTATTTTTTGATAGCAAAAACCGAGCCTTCTATAGCTAAAGTTACGACTGAAAAATATCAAAGTAAAGCGTAATCGAAAATAGTTAGGGCCCGAAGGACCAATTTATATCGATTCGTCAGACCACTGACGATAAACATAGCTGATCGTCACAGGTGATTGTATGATGGCAGTTTGGTTAGTGTTTTATAGAGAACTGTGGCCTTTTGAAGATACTTACTATTATAGAATCAGTTACTTATTATAATGTTAGAGATGATAAATATGTTTAAAAGGACTTATTCATGAAAATGACAGCGTGTCTGTTAAAGATGGTAAAGCAATTTAGAATTAGTAAATAAAAATAATTACGTTCCAATATTATTGACTTAAGTGTATAACAGCCAGGTTATTAATTTAATACATTTATTTATTTACTTGATAATATTTACGTTAATGTAGACACATTTATTAGCAAAATAAAATAAAATGACAAAGGGACAGATGTTTTACTGTCAAAGGACTACTTAAAATAATAGGCGTGTATTAATTCACACTTTACGTTATATATATTTTGTAAATAAAATTCTTCAGCAAAATTATGAACTAGATTTCTATTCAAACAATCTAAGCAATCGTTTTTCTCAATTTGTTCAACTCAACAAATACTTTTTGTAAGTGAATTTTCTTCAGTCGAATGTCTGATTTGGATTCAAAGTCACGTGACAACTCCTGGCGTCCCATTTACACAATGTCGGTTACAGGGACATTCTCAGGCCTAAGGGGCCGGTATTTGGAATTCGATTGAAATTTTGTGGTTGCCTTGAAATATTATTCCCGGTGCTCGTATAACTGAAATGTCAAGTCGAGACGGAAAGGTTAAGTTGTTAGAACAATCGAAATGTCGAACGGTGATGTTCATTGTTTTATTTTCTTAGAGTATTTATAGGCGACATTTTGTTCAAGATCAGACTGCGTAATATGTACTTAATAAAATATCCAGACTCTTAAATATTAAGGTTATTGATGTAATTCGCTAAATATGTACTGCCTTCCCCAGTCGTGCAGTAGTCGCAAGCGTAAAATTTCGAATCACGAGGCGGCAAAGTCATCATCATCAGCATCAACATCAGCTCACAACAGTCCACTGCTGGACATAGGCCTCTCCAATTGCACACCATTTAGTTTGACTCTCGGCGAATCTCATCTACCTGCTACCAGCCACTCGGCGAAGATCGTCCTTTCATTTAGCTATCACTTACTTTTACGATTTGCGGTCCCCACTCAAGATCATGTTTACCTCAACTGTCATCGGTTCCACGGCTAATGTGCCGTTAATGCCGGCTCATTTTCACTTCAGCTTGTTTATTTTTATTGGTCGGGCAATACTGAGTTTTTCATCTCGAATTTCTGAGAGTTTGCCCGGAGTTTGAATTTGTGCCCAGTTGATGACAATAGGCCCGTCCCCTATTACATGGAACTTAAACATAACTTGATCACGTAGGGAAACTCCAAGCATAGCCCTCTCCAAAACCAAAATCAAAATCAAAAGTCATTTATTCAAACTAGGCTGAGAGTCAGCAATTTTTGAACGTCAAAGTTACACACGACAGTCTCCCCAAAACGCCCGCCCTTCGACACTTCCTAGTGCTAGCTGGGAAGAAGAAGTGGCGGAACAAACTCCCCAGCAGCACAGCTGTCTGTTAAGTTAGAAGAACTTGATTCTATACAATATTGTGTAAGTAATTAATATTTTGAAACAAAACATACATTATTCACCATATGTCAGCTAGCACACGCCAATATACCACCAACAAAACATTAAAAACTAAACTCAAACTGAAATAAATAATAAAACAAAATCGTAAACAGAATTTAAAACGTAAATAAAACCTCCAGGCATAAAGGGCGTGCCCTCTTACATATTCAACGATGCAAATTGATACATACAGCTAAGTTGAAGTTACAATAGTTAAACTAGGACCTCCGAACTACATCCGTCGCCCCCTATTCCTTAGGACCCGAGATGGTAGCGCGTAGTGTTCCACGCGCGCCTCTCTATGATGTATGGGGGGTAGTCTAACACCTCACTCCCCCCCAACGTGAGGAGGCCCGCAAAGGCGGGCCGGCACCAAGACATATTGGTTCCCGTGGTCCCCGACATAGGTGTGGGATGGAACACCGGGGTGGTTTTAGTCAGTAAGAGTCTGACAGACCCCTCCGTCCACCCCAGGGCGGAGGACATCCATGAGGCTTTCCACCTCGAGAACAAAAAAAAGGACCTCCGGACTAAATTAAAATAACAGTTAATACAAGTAACAATAACAAAAACCATGGTCAGCAAGACGACCAGTCACCACAAGCAGCACCCGTTCACGAGCATAACGCAAAGGTCAGCCATTACCCCCCTCGCTATATTTGAGGGAAGGTGGTAACCCGACCCCCGACGCTACCGCAAGCAGTGACATCTAAGGGAGCATGACGAACTTGCTGCCGGTTGGTCAGACAAGAATATTATGAACAGCTGACGAGGTCGCTAGCTAACTACATGTTGCAATACAACTCATTTAAAATCATTGTAATGAGTAGATTTTGTCCACAATAAACGAAATTAAAAGAAAATAAAAATAAATTAACAAACTAAGTTAAATAAAAAATAAAAATACAGTTATATGAACTACCCATATACATTGTCGGTAGGAAAGCTAATTCTGGATTGAAAGAACAGAAACATTGTCTTGAGTTAATCACAGCGATCATCTATTCTTATCGTTTAAGTAGTCGTTGATAGAATAGTATGCCTTTGAACAAAGGTTGGATTTTCCATTGCTCTTTTTGGTGACTTTTAGCCTTCTTATGAGGCCCATTGTGAGCGATCACGTCTTAGTTCCATATGGCATCACTTGCAACACACACTGGTCAAAGACTTTTGTCTTGAGACACTGCGGTAAGTGGGACTAGAAGATACTGCGTAGCTTCCCGAACGCTGCCCAGCCAAGTCGGATTCGACGATTGACCTCTTTCTCGAAGTTGGACCTACCTAACTGGTTCTGGAGTGGCGACCGCGTACTGGAATATGTAGCGTTGGAAGGCTTCCCACAAGATGGACCGATGACCTGGTGAAGGCCGCAGGAATACGTTAGATGCGAGAAGCATAGAACAGGTCGACGTGGCGGTGCTTGGGGGAGGCCTATGTCCAGCAGTGGACGTATTTCAGCTGAAATGATGATGAAACATAACTGACAAATCAGCGTGTACTATAAGAACAACTCCTGCCTAAGCCTATGGAGAATACAGGCGTTATGTCATGTTATGCTAAATGAGACAAATATTTAAAATAAAAACAACAAACATGGATAAAAATACAATATTTTGGGCCTATAAGAGTGAAGGAATTAATTAAACCATAACAAATCATCCCCGATATTGATATGGCCGGAACTACCAACAGCAAAAAACCGGCCAAGTGCGACTCGCACTCGCGCACTGAGGGTTCCGTACAAACCTGTAGATATTCACGGTTTATGCATAAGATTTATGTTTATGTTTTTTTTTTTTTAAGTTTTATATTTGAGTTGATTGAATGAATGGTAAATTGCGGATTACGATTTATGACGTATAAAAAAAAAACTACTTACTAGATCTCGTTCAAACCAATTTTCGATGGAAGTTTACATGGTAATGTATATAATATATTTTCTTAGTTTTATCATTCTCTTATTTTAGAAGTTACGGGGGGGGGGGGACATATTTGTCTCTCGCGCAAACTATTTAGTTTAGAAAAAAATGGTATTAGAAACATCAATACCATTTTTGAAGACCTATCCATATATACCCCACACGTGTGGGTTTGATAAAAAAAAATTGAGTTTCAGTTCTGAGTACGGGGAACCCCAAAATTTATTGTTTTTTTTCTATTTTTGTGTGAAAATCTTAATGCGGTTCACAGAATACATCTACTTACCAAGTTTCAACAGCATAGCTCTTATAGTTTCGGAAAAAAGTGGCTGTGACATACGGACGGACAGACAGACAGACAGACATGACGAATCTATAAAGGTTCCTTTTTTGCCATTTGGCAACGGAACCCTAAAAATTAGGAGGAAAATATAAATCAGCAGCCATTAAGTTAGGTGAGGCGTAACTTGATAAAATATCACGTGAAAGCGATACTGATCCGCCGCAGGAGGAGACGCCCCGGGCGTCGGGAGTCGATTGCGGACTCCCGGCCACCGTAGGCGCGAGCTTGCGGGTGGCGAGCAATGGGTAGCTCGCCGCCCGGTAAGGGCCAAGCTCGGGTCGACGGCGCGTAGTGTTCCACGCGCGCCTCAAAGAGATGTCAGCAAAACTGAAGGGGTCTGCTAGGACCGATGCCTGCCGGGGTCGCGTGATTGTTCGAAAGAGATACCGTGACCCTGGCACATGGGCAATTGAAGGAACACGGGTGGGTTTTAGTCAGTAAAAGTCTGACATGCCCTCCCGCTCCGCCCAGAGCGGGAGAAGTCATTTGATGATCTCCCATCCAAAAAAAAAAAAGGCGATACTGATCTATCTACTTTGGAGATCGGCTTTCCACTTTTATGGGGTAAAAGTGGAAAGCCGATCTCCAAAGTAGATTGTTAAACATTTTACAGGCTTGTTAAGAACAATCTCGGAACGCTCCTTTTTACAAGCTTTTGCCGTTTGTCCTACTATGGAAATTATAATGTTAGTACACGTAAATTTACGATTGCGAAATTCTAAGAGCAATTTTTAATAACTATCCAACAAATGCGCAAAAGGGATTTTTGGTTTAAGTAATTGTATAGTTAAGTCTTCATATCTCGAGTAGAATTTATGTACGGATGTGTTCCGTTGCTCTGCTTAAATATATGGAACAATCACGATTGTGTTGCCTCGTGTTCGGAACAATCGAGATTGTGTTGCCTCGTGTTCGCAAGAGCACGCGGTCCTGGGTTCAATTTCTAGGTCTTCCAAATAGAATTTCTCAAGAGCAGCCTCAAGTCTGGATTTGTGCCTGGTTGATGGCAATAGGCTCGCCTCCTATTACATGGGACTTAAGTATAACTGGTGAAATGCGGATACACAATAGCTTCTATGGTACCCCCGCATTTCACCAGTTATACCTATGGCAAACAAGGTATGATGATACTTTATGTCTGTTTTGATTTTACTGTTTCGTACAAATTTTGTTCGATTATTCAAACACGGATAATTATTAATATTGTTGAGGAACAGTATCTGAACATAGTGGAACTTTGATATTTATTAGTAAATGGTGAAAGAATACAATACGTATGTATAAAATTTTGACCATACGGTAACCTTACCATTAAAAAAAAAATTGTACATTCGTATTTTACTATTTTAAATCAAAGCCATTACTATTATTTTTAAGGTGTCAGAATCATGTAGTCATGGCATTGATTTCAACAGTTCAACCACATCCATTACGTTATTTACGTTGCTGAGCCTACAATTAGGATGCTAGCTAACAAACAATTAGCGTTTAAGCTGTCCAACCAAAGTGACGCGAATCCCGCGCGGTATGTGGCACGAAATTCACTCACACCTACTATGTCAACTATTTTGAATTGAGCTGTTGACATGGGTGCGAATAGTCGTGTGAATTCCTAGTCATTAAAACAAAAGAAAAGTGCAATCAGCTTATTAGTCGACTCACATTGATCTTCTCGCCAGAGAATCGAACGAATCGACAGAGACGACTCGCGCAAGAATTTAATTTAAATGTGGTCGAATCGACATCTACAGACAGACGTATTAGGCATTTGATACGTTTTGAATTGTATATAAGTTATTAAAAAAGGTCACTGCAAGTACAAGCAATAAAATGAATAAAATTTTAAATGTGCCCATTGCCTAATACGTATTTCCCGAGTTGCCGATGTGCACACACATAAATTAACTTCTTACGAGTCGCCTATCTCTACATAGTATAAAAAATTAAACCACCGAAAAAACTGAAAAGCAAAAAATAATAAACCTTAAAATTATGAGTCGGCGCTTTGAGTGATCTTTGTTCATTGATTTTTCAGCGCCGATGGGCTAGCTGTTGCCTCTTTAGGGATTGCCGCAACTCTATTAAATGATGGGAAAACAGCACACTCCACCTTTAAGCTACCACTGACAGTATCATCGGAACAATACTCAGTATGCTCCATACGTAAAAATGGACAGCTCGGGAAACTGTTACAAGAGACATCTTTAATTTGGGACGAATGTACCATGAGTCATAGAGCTCATGTTGAAGCAGTAAACCGAACGCTTAAAGACCTCAGAAACTCAGATGCTGTTATGGGTGGTGTTACTTTTGTTTTTGCGGGTGATTTTCGGCAAACACTGCCTGTATTAACAAAAGGAAAACGTGCCGATGTTATCAGGGCATGCTTAAAATCATCTTACTTATGGAGTTTCGTTGAAACTCTCAATTTACGAACAAACATGAGAGCTTATTTAAGCGACAACTACGATAACGACTTTCCGCATCAACTACTAAATCTTGGAGAAAGAAAAATTATTACTTGAGCCCCCCCAACATGTGTAATGGCACAAGGCTGCTTATAAAAGAGTTGCGGGAGAATATAATCGTGGCGACCATTCTCACAGGGCCAGCAGTGGGACAACTGGATTTACCCATACCGTTTAAAAGGCTACAGTATCCCGTCAAAATCTCTTTTGCCCTCACTATAAATAAGTCCTAGGGTCAAACATTTTCTCTGGTGGGCATTGACCTGAGAAAGCAGTGTTTTTCCCATGGACATTTATATGTTGGCTTATCTCGGGTTGGAACTTCTGAAAGACAATATATTTTGATACCAAATAATAGCATTAGGTACATCTAATATAGTATACAGAAATGTTTTGAATAATTAAATTTAACATAATTTATTCAATCATAATCATTTCATTCACTCATTTGAAACCCGGTTATATAGCCAAAGTGGCATGCAAATACATACATACATATGCAATAAAAACAAAACCCTCCTTTTGGCAGTCAGGAAATAAATCATAGAACTCACAAGTAACCCTACCCAACTGTCACTCACCGATCAGAATGAAACTTTGGACATCGATATAACACTAAAAAATATTGAACCCGTGTTTTTTTATTTTTCCGGAATCCACTTTTTAGGGGTAGAAACCACCCCCTAGGTTTATAAGGGTTATAACGGTTTGTGGGGATAAGTTATATTAGGGTTAAGGTGGGTTAACCTATGATCGGTGGGTGACAGTTGGGTAGGGTTACGTGTCAGTACTAACCAAACCACACTCATAATTTCATCACAAGTTAAAATGTTTACCGCCCAACGAAGTGGGCACGGGTCAGCTAGTATATTATAATCAGTGAGTGAACAATCAATCATCCCCTGTTTTCCTACCCTTAGGGTTCGATTTTGTTTTCCAAATGTATATGGGACTACCTCCGGAGTATACCCTTTCCAATAAAAGAAGAATTATCACAATTGGACCACTATGTAAAAAGTTATGCGTGGCCATACATAAAAAAAAAATACGCGTTGAATTGAGATCCTCCACCGTTTTTTTCGTCGGTTGAAAACAAAGTTACTTCCCGAGTTTGTACGCTTAGATCTTTTAAACTACGCAACGGATTTTAAAGCGGTTTTCATCAATAGACAGAGTGATCAAAGTGGAACATTTAAACGTAGAATACTTGTGAAAAGCCTCTTGTAAAATATAATAGAAAATTATTTATATTTTACCGGTGCAAATCGACTAATAAGTCGCGCGATCCCGTCTCCTGTCGCGCGTAAGATTTGCCTTAGTGGGGCTAAGACAACTCAAACACTACACAGCAGTTGTGCAGCATAACCGAATTTACAAAAAGAAAGTTAATTAATTTTAACTTTTTAACTGAAAAAAACCTTGTTATGGTCTTTTAAATCTCATCTGCATATTAATGAGTTTATATTGATTCTTGAGATTTAAGAATTCATTTACGCTTATTTTTTATTAAGTTGCTCTTTTATTATTTTTCACTTGAAATTGAAATATGTTATCGTTCAGTTATTCAGCGTTGTCTATTGCAACAGTTTATATTTTAATAGAACATTGTATGAAACCAGCTAGCTTTCGAATATAGTTCGCACGTAGGCGTTTTCCCCGGTTTCAATTTTATTGACAATTTTCCCCAGTTCAGAGTTATTGAACGGTTTTCGGTCAAAAATGATGGATAGCAGGATCTGACATGTGTAAACAAGTTTTAGTTTCAAAATGGTTTCGCGCTTTATAGATTTAGTGAACAGCCTGTTTGGGATTCTTTTTTTTCATCACTTGTGATTGTTTTGATTATGTTGTACATACCAGACACAGACGAATTAGTCACCAGAATCTTAAAACGATTCCAGAATCCCTGTTTCCAGAATCGAATCAATTTTATGGATATTGCTAATTCATTGCTTCATATGTTCGAAAAATATATTCGCTTAGCAACATAAATAAGGCAATGAATGTGTGTCAATTTCATTTTGACAGCAATGTGTGTCAGTTTCATTTTGCAATGTTGTTGCTGCTTAACAACGTAAATAAGATAATTCTTATTTAGGTTGTTAAGCAGATAAATTTACATGAATAATTGCGTAATAAACGAATAGAAGGAAAGGTTTTCTATTTATTCAATTAGTATATTACGCAATTATTTCATCAGTTCTCAATGAATTTATCACTTAGGTACCACCTTATTTGTCTCTCAAATCTATTACTTGTGGCATTAATTCTGGTTACTTCTCTGAGTTTCAAAACGTAAATTTTTTCTGTATACCTAATACTTGAAAGAAAAAAAGGCCTGTAACCCAAACTTTAGTTACTACTAAAATATCTCTAATAGGACAAACGCCAGAAGTGTCTGGTTTATTAGAAAAAAAAAAATAACTCATTTGCTTGTCACCGTTGTATGTTCCGAGTGAAATTACGGCCTGAACCACATACAGGCAATATCGGTAACAAATTACATTGTCTTCATGAATATTTCATCGTGTAAGGCCCGGGCGGTATTTATCTGAAAATTAAACGTACTACGGCCTTTTGTCATTGATTTTCTTAATCTGTGCTAAATAATTAGTATGTGCTAGAGTATTTTGGAGATGAACATAAATTAAAATGAAGAAAAGATTTATTTTTTAATAAAAGTTTCAAGTTTCAAGAGAATTAGTATTCTGATGTGAAAAATAAAGTTTGAATTTAATTGAATTCCAATCCATATCGTGATAATGAATTAAAATCTGATACAGTTATTTGATATTGCTGCTGAAAATATGATACTGCATTTGAAAAATAAACTTTGAATTTCATTGAATCCCAATTCATATCGTGATAATGAATTAAAATTTGATACAGTTATTTGATATTACTGCTGAAAATATGATACTGCATTTGAAAAATAAACTTTGAATTTAATTGAATCCCAATTCATATCGTGATAATGAATTAAAATCTGATACAGTTATTTGATATTACTGCTGAAAATATGATACTGCATTTGAAAAATAAACTTTGAATTTCATTGAATCCCAATTCATATCGTGATAATGAATTAAAATTTGATACAGTTATTTGATATTACTGCTGAAAATATGATACTGCATTTGAAAAATAAACTTTTAATTTAATTGAATCCCAATCTATATCGTGATATTGAATTAAAATCTGATAGAGTTATTTAATATTGCTGCTGAAAATATGATGCTGCATTCTGTTGCGTTCCTCCGCCATTTAACGTAATTTTATCCGAACATCATTCATATAAGGATAAAAGGTACATGCATGACTATGCCCTGAAATCGACTTCACAAGTTGGTCTGTAATTCGCCACTTAGGTAAAATGAAATTAGAAGTGTCACTTTAGACAAAACAAAGAAAAGTATCATTTATGACAACACACAGCACCACCATTGCGTTATTCACCTTCAGTCACAATCCGAATGATTTTGAAGATATCGCTAAGTCATTGCTTTAAATTGTTTTAAAAATTCGTCTGCTTGATAACGTAAATGACGCAATGGATGTTGTTGAATAATAAATGTCAAAAGTATTGCTGTTGTTTTCGTTGGGGTCCTAGATCACACACATCCATTATTAAAGACACACTAAAGTCATTAGCCCAGCACACTCTCTGTACATCGATCGCATATGTAGGACACCGCAGCATCGCAGTACCGAACGTTCCAGACGAGATTATAGTGCTAACCCGATTAATGCGCTTTGAATTGTGCCAACGAGCCGCGGTAATTGCTGGGTTTGGTTTATCATTTGAGCTGTTTCTGATTTCGTAAAGACGATTAGGTTTGTTGAGAAACGATTCCTAGGTCGAACAAAGTGTTGTTTGATTTTCCATCAGGAATTTATCATTTTATCAATTTGCAGCAGCCCAATGTGCACGATTGATGACAATAGGCGCGCCCCCTACTTCATGGAATATGTGTTTGTAAAAAGTTGACCTCTGTAAGTACTATACCTATAATGTAATTAGCTGGTGAAATGCGGGTGTACTATAGGTACTCTTGCTAAAACTTCGACATAGGCCATATGCGTCCTCAATTTGCAAGGGGTTTTCCATAATCACCACGCTTGGCAGAGGTTTGGGTTGGTGATCGCAGTACGGTAGGGAAATGCTTAGAGAATGCTACTGCCTATTCTCTAGTAAGTCCCTTAGTTGCCTTTTAGATACCCACGGGAAGTAATGGGATGGTGTTATTGTTTACGTCCGGTACCACACGGAAAATCTGTGTGTTTGCGAAAATTATTTATTCACTTTCTTTCAAGGTCAAGCTCGGATATTATTACATTCCGAACAAACAATAGCAACCGGAAGTATTACCTATGTATATCAAAGTAACATTCGCATTACCGAATAAATCATAACCGTACTATTATTACTATTGGTTTTATCAAAACGAGCCGTCAACGGTAATGGGTATCACTTTATTACTGTGCCGAAGGAAATAACACATTCATATCCAGCCAACGCATGTATTTGTTGTAAGGAAAAATGTGCTAAGTCGACATCCTATATTTCTACTATAATGTTTTTCGTACAGACGCCAACACATCAAGCTACTACAATCTGTCAGATTTCTTTGATAGATTTTCGACTTTATTTCTAGAGCATTAGGTTCAAGGTTCATTGGGAAAAAATGACAGTTTCGGGTAGCTTGACCTGGTGGCGTCTGTACAAAAATCAAGTTATAAAGAAAAACTATGAAGAGTGAGCTTTATATGATACGAGGTGACTACGACGATACGATACGATTTAGGGGTTGTGTTTCAGTCTAGCCAGATGCCGCTGAATACCAGTATTTTACATGGACCGACTGACCATGTGATCTTCACAAACAATTACCTAGTAACTACTATCCGAACGCCTATGCGAACTCCACAATCCAGTTATTGGGTAAAACGATACCGTTTGGTAAGTCTACTTGTAAGACTTTCACGGTTCTGTCTACTGGTATAGACTGTCAATGAGTTACGAATGACAGATGGGGCTTATAGCTAATATTTAATTGATAGTCACCTAATGACGAATCGACAACGTCAAGGGTAGTTTACCTTCTATCTACAAGAGCGGCGTCAAGGGTACGTAGTTTATCTTCGATCAACCCGTGTGGCTAGTTTTACTTAGCCACAAACCCCCTTGTAATTTTAAGATTGTCCAACGTCCATTTAGTATTGCAGGTTGTTTTATTTTATTAGCAAACTAAAGTTAATGACTGTGAGCATGCTATGACTGAATTTTTAGTATTGTCATTTGACCCATCTCAATCTATAATGACTTAACACGGTAATAGTTAAGGTCATTTTTACAAGTTCTGGTAACCGGTTGGTCGTATTTACATTTCCACATATTAACTGGGTAACATTTTATTATCTTGCTCTTTAAAACTCCTTAAAAGTGTTACATTGTTGTGTTCGTTGTCTGTTAAGTTTCCGCTGCCGTTAAGCTGAGCAGCGTTAACTTTTATTGAAATTTTGTTGCTTAATATTTTGTCACATCGACTAAAACTGACTTTGTAATACACAAGGATTCTGAGGTAGAAAAATGGGTACTAAATAAATTATACTCTTTTTTCATCAATCTACATTGTAGGTTGTAGATTCTACAACAATTGAAGTTAGACAAATAATTCACTATGGATCGTTTTTGCTTAATGATACTGCTTCTCTTTTCTGTGTTAACCTCTAAGTCCCTGAGATACCACATTTGGTATCAACACAATGGTTTTTTAATTGTGTCTGTAATTAGCGGCATTCAACGCAATCGAAATCAAATCATTTCAATTTAAAAAATAAGTGCCACATTGACACTTACTTGAGTCAGAATCGGCTATTTGATTGAATTTCTAAGAGATTGTTTTATATTTATAGTCAAGTGTACCAGATGGTTTTATTACACTAAAAGAAATCGTGGAAGGAATTTGAAACTTAGAAATTATCAATTCCATTTTAATTATTGGGAAAATCAATTAAAACTTTGTATAGCTAGAGCATGATAAATGGAACAGCTTAATTTGTGAAAGAAAGTCAATTCAACCGGCAAAGAGATTTTAATATTTTATTCAAGGCTTCGTCTCATTGGCAGTGTCGACATATTCAAAGGTCCCTAACTTGTCTCTCCCAGTATAGATTCGTTCAGATAATTTTCCTGATTAGCTGAAAGCTGCGTTCCATCTAAGTTAATATAAAAAAAATTGCAATCAGGAGGAAGAAATTCTAAGAAAAGAAAAAGAAGGGGGCCATTTTCTCATTTTTGGGCGTATACTAAACATTTTCGGTCAATTAATTTAATGAAGCTTTTGTTAAGTTTGTATGCATGAAAAAAATTATAAAATAGATAGGTATATCAATTTCTGTAGAACTAAAATACCTGGAATCCCAAAGTTTTCCTAATATTAGTAAATGACTGATATGTTAGACATTGCTCTATCCTAATTTCAATAGTCAGTTTCAAATTCCACTGAAAAAATGTCTTTTAGTGTCCTACTCATTTTTATATTTCGAACATCTTAAATATTTTTTAACCTTTACAAAGGTTGTTAGGAAAAGAAAAAAAAGTCAAAATTTACATTTGCAAAAAGGTCTTTAAGTTTACTACCTACGCATTATTTAAATATTTCTAGTATCTGAATGTTTTTCCTTTCCCTAATATAAGTGTATAGGTAGGTTGTTAGGGAAAGACAAATATCCTATGGATAAAAATTATTTTACTTTTCTACGCATTTTCAATATTTCGAGCATCTTAAAAAATAAATATTTGTCTAACATAGGTTGTTAAGGAAAGAAGAATATGAAAGATTCGGAATATTAGGTACAATATTCAATTCAATGCAGCTGTTCTCAATTTATGCTTGTACCAAATGGCATATTTAATCATCATCATCATCATTTTAGCCAAAAGACGTCCACTGGTGGACATAGGCCTCCCCCAAGCTCCGCCACTTTGAGCGGTTTTATGCTTCCCACATCCAGCGGTTGGAAGGCCTCCAACAAGGTAGACCGATGACCTTGTGAAGGCCGTAGATTTTAAGGTCTCTTCCGAAATATTTACCGTCAGGATTTGGTAGTCGTACTGATGAAGATCAGCTTCATAACTTACATACAGGAATATGTATGTAGGAAATTCTATTATTCCATAAATACGCGACAGTTTCAGTGCCTACCTACTAAAATTGTTTTCCTAGGAAACTAAATCACGTAGACGCGACAGTAAGACAAGTTACTATTATGATAGGCCACATTGTGTCAGTTGTATTGTTCATAAGCCGTATGCATGGAAGGCACGTACATATGGCATTTACAAGTCGGTTCTGTTGCGTATTGTACTGGAGCTTGCAGCTGTATTATCTTGTTACGCTTCCGTACACAAAAGTCAAAATGGAACTTATGGTGACAGTGTTACTGTCTCTTTCTGTTTTACTTAGCGAATTTAGAGAATTTTCAAATTTGGACAGACACAAATTATGTTTTATGAAATTTACACATTGCGTCAATTTACTGTGTTAAAGTCATTTCATAAATTTTCAGTGAATGACAGTTTCGATTTGAAGATACGGATAATTTAAGTTGGTAGTCAAATTTCAAAACAATGAATATTTCTGACTTTATAAATATATTTTTTAAATAAAAATAAACGATTTATATTTATAGCGATTGCTGTGTGATGAGTTAGTTTTTTTTTCTTAAAATAAAATGAAATGGCAAATAAAGCCCATGAAATATTTTTAAATGTGGGTTTTTCATAACGTGAAATAATTTGAAAAATGACACGTCAATGCTCTGTGATAGTCGATAATTTGATTAGATTATGTCAAGACTTAAAAGTTGAGATCACAAAGACTATAAATAAACAACGCAATTACATATATTTTTGAGTCGTCATATGAAAAACATAAATAATGTATTATATTTCATGTTCAAACGTTGATTCCCTCGAATTATTCTTGTACAGTTTTAGTCTAAATTTGCCATCCATCTCATTACTCAGTCAGACGTCGTCGTTCGTAATTCATCTCAGTCTGTTTTCTCGTCCTAAAATTAATGCCCGACGACCCCTCATGAGATTTCTTTTATTAAAGAATACCTTTTGAATTTTTGATGGCTGAGCGGCCAATGTTGACAATGTACCCTACAGGATGGTAGGCAAATCGACGTGCAAACTGAATCCATAAGTTATACTACATGATTCTAGACCCATTATGCAAGAAATTTTTCGTCAAAAAAATCTGGTGTGTCATAGATATGGAACCTACGTGATTAAAATCTAAAGAAGAGCCATTTTTCTTATAAGTTACTAAAACTTTCAAAGTTGAGGGATTTCGAATCAGGTACTGGATCTATGATTACAGGTTGTGAGACAATATCCTTGCCACCATGTATAATATGATAGCAAGAAGTGACTTGGTTTAGATGAATTGTTTACAAAACAGTTGTTGCTAAGAGCTTATACAGAATAGGCGTTTACGTGCCTATGAAACGCACGTACCTACTGGCTCATCTCTAGCCAAGGGTAATATAAGCTATGATCACCGTTGACAATGAAAACATCTGTATTAAACACACAGCAGGAATGGCTTGAGCTTTAACAATTGAACAACATCCATTTAGCTTTTTTACGTTGTACAGCAGACACATGTTTGAATTTCGAACACATGAAGCAATCACATAATCAGCCTTTATTGTTCCCACTGCTTGATCACAGACCTCCTCTACTCATGAGAGTCTACGGGCCGTAAACCACCTGGGCAACATCCACGTCACCGAAGCCGCGGGCAAAAGTTAGATAATTATATTGAGATCTCAGGTGAAGTACGTATAAAAAAAACCAGTCTGTTCGGCTTCAATTCCCAGAAAGAATTTCTAAAATGCTTGCCAACCAATTTTGTCGTAGTAATACTTAGCTATCAACTGACCAACTAGTGTTCTCTTATTTTAAATTTTATAAAACTTCACCATCTTAAACTTAACATTGTTTACCACCATTAAGAACTAACATTTTATCTTACCAATGTTTTCAAGACGTGCAATAAATCTCTTCGCACGAACACATGCTTTATTTTAGACTACCTAGACTTTAGACAAACGACCACTATACCAGATAAGAATGGTGCAGTTCAGAATGTTTGTTAATTGTAGCCCCTTTGGATTATAAACTTCTTATTTTATTATCCTAATAGTTTAAGAGCTGGATTAGAGAGCAGAAAACTCATTCATCATCGTTGGTAGTATAATAATAATACCAGCTTATTATACTTCCACTACAAGGTAGAAACATCTTCTCATCAGAGGAGGCAAGACCATTGATCACCACTGAAATGAAATGTAATGTTTACTAATGTAAGTAGATCTTATAAGACACTTAGGTACACGTCAATATTTCGTTGGTTAATATTTAAAAAAAACTTTATTACAAAAAAAACCGACTTCCTCAAAAACACTAGAAAGTGAAAAATAACTTTAATTTCGGAAGTCGGTGTCATAGGATCCGAGTTTAGTATTTGAGTTTTTTGCCACCGACTTCCGAAATTAAAGTTATTTTTCACTTTCTAGTGTTTTTGAGGAAGTCGGTTTTTTTTTTGTAAAAAAGTTTTTATTTTTTACTTTTTAGTTATGGTATCTACCCGCACTAATTCCTATACCACTAATCGCCAGGTGAAATTTAATACTTTACTACTGCTGTAAATCGTTGAGGAATTCCCTTGACTGTCTGTCTATGGTCTCCATCAATAGAAATGAATTAAGTTCAAACACCAGGTAATTGCTGTAAATCGTTGAGGAGTTCCCTCGATTGTCTTTCAGCTTCATCATCAGAGCAACTTTAGACCTTCATGAAATAGTAGTGCTTTAAGATTATTAATGAAAGAAATAAAAAACACACTAGTCACGTAGACGATTTTCAAAGGTTCCCTTCGACTTCTCTGGGATGCCATCATCAGATTCTGGTTTCCTTATCATGGGACCACCCTTGGGATATCTCCTTTCCAACAAAAAAAGAATCATCAAAATCGGTCCATAAACGATGAAGTTATCGGTGAACACACATAAAAAAAAATATATACGGTCGAATTGAGAAACCTCCTCCTTTTTTTGAAGTCGGTTAAAAACTAGATGGCAACAACATTTCCTAGCTGACTGTTCCATGAGAAGAAATACCGAAACAAATTAGGGGTCATGGACTTTTTTAAAGTCCAAACATAACATTATTAGAATTTTATATGAGTCTAACAATGCAGCGCCATGTATGGGCCTTTCGAAGAAAAAGCCATTGTAACTTTGAGCTGACCTGTCCCAACATACAGCATATATGTATCACTCATCGTGTAGTTCAACCGTCATGCTCAAATGCAAATTGGCGATTTCAGATTAATATTAACTAGTGATCGCCCATTGGTCGAAATTCGACCGTACTTCATTTGAATAGAAATACATTATTAAATGAAAAAATATAGATAATAATATATATAAAAATATAATATGGTTATATTTGACATTCAGTAACACTATAGACAAATTGTTGACGCTGTACTACTGTGGAGAGGGTTCGCTGGCGGGATGGTGATGGCCAGGACCAGGACGTAGGTGTAATGAGTAAAGAATACTTCTTCAGGACTCTCATCTTTATTTTCTTAATACTTCTTAACTGCTGGATATGGAACAATATGGAATTAATTATCACAGAAATTTGTTCTGTTTTTATAGAATTTTCCCTATAATTTTTAGTTAATTATAACGGTTCCAAATGTCATAATTATAACCAGCCTGTACAATCTATGACCAGCCTGTACAATCGTGAGGAATACAACCTCTACAGTTTGCACACGACACTAAGTTTTGTATGGAAAACTTACTAATGCTATACTTGACACTCCCCATAAAACCACAAAAAATATTTCTTGTTTAAACTAAATTCCTATCGTCGCAAATAATATTAAAGACAAATATTCTCGATATGATCATAGATTTTAAAAATGAAATAGGTTATATAAATAAATTAATTTATTACCTATGGTTATACTTGACATTCAGGACTATAGACACAAAATCAGGCTTACCAACTTAGGGGTTTTCCCAAATTTAGGGGGTAAATAAGAGGATTGAGATTTTTTAGGGGCGTTCCATTTTTAGGGGTATTCTTAGGGATTTTTTGCCATCTTACATTTCTCATTGTGTTTTTGATTACAATAAAAGTATTAGCGACTTCTAGTACGGTTCCTCGATACTAAGAATGCAGAGTGAATGATAAACAAATGTCGCGTAATAAATATAGACAAATATTACTACTGTGTGCCGGGTCTATGATTACTGAACATTCGTTGTTTATTTTCATTATAATTTTTAGCGGATTTTTTTAGTAATTGTGGCATGTTTAGGAGTTTTTAACTTAAGCTTTAGGGTTAAATATTTCTGGGTGTTGGTAACACTGCACAAAATAATAAAGACAGATTTGGACCATAAACAAAAGAATTTCTATGCATGTGTGTATTAGATACACGGTAATGAACAGTAGTGTGTGTAACGTGTTATTTATTGAAAATAATGTATTTCAACTCATAATTTAAAAAAATATTAGCATTCGTCACTTCTTCTCTGTATAAACTATAAGTGTGCGAAATTTCATACTCCTCTGTCCGCCCAATTTTCGTAAAAAGGGATCCAAAGTTTTCGCTTCACGTATTAATATATAGATTATAGTACCACTTAGTATTCTTCACGACATTATCCTTCACAAGTATCAGTTATGTCCAAGATAAACATAAAAACTGTATAATTATTTTGAAGTGAGAAAGTCGTATCAGTACAAGGTACGTGTCCTTATTTGAAGCCTGAATTGATCACAAAATCTTTGATAGACAAGAAACAAAAAATAAACAAGCATCAATAAAAATGACGCTTATTTATGAATATTCGATAAACAAGACAAATAAGATAAAAGTTGTCGTATCAAATTAAATAAAAGCTTTCGTTTTACAGGCAAACATTATGTTGGATACAAGCCAGATAGGCTGACGACCTCAAGACAGTATCTAAGGTCAATGTCCAGTTTACTCCCAGAATAGTATGTGCAAGACCTTGGAACTGAAACTCCTTAGAAAAGTTTTTTTTTTAATGCAAATGTTTTTGTGCGTTCCAATCAAATGTATTTTCATTCATCGAGCTGATGACATGAGAATTTATCTTGCCAACCTAAATAAAAATTAACCTGTCTTTTTCGGCCGTTTAAGCTTTGGGCTTGATGACCTTGTGAAGGTCGCAGAAATCCGCTGGATGCGGGAAACATAAAACCGGTTGAAGTGGCGGAGCTTGGGGTAGGCCTATGTCCAGCAGTGGACGTCTTTCGGCTGAAATAATGATGATGATGAAACTTTGGGCTAAACGTTCTAATACGTTCAGTATTTTAAGGGAGATGCGCTAAGGCGGAAGACAAAGTCTTACTATTTTCGCAATTTGACGACCAATGAAGAGCAATGATATTCAATGATATAAACTTAGATGGTTATATTGATTTTTTTAATGATTATAATGCTATAAATAGATACATATTTGTTACGGTTGCGAATCATATTTTGTTTAAAACACAGCCAAACACTTACCTGCAAAATACAAAAAAAAAATGGAAATTCGCAAAATAGCCTGGTACTTAAGCTTATGCAAGGAAACCAAAAAAAAAAAACGAATTCATTGAATTCTACTATTAAAAAAGTAATATACACATCATAGCACAAAGTTGTGTGCTAGTTTTCTGACTACTAAGCTATAAGCTTAGTTCCATGTAGGTAGTGGTGTTAGTGACGACTGTTTTACTACAGATGTTAATAAAGTGTCGTATATTGCTAATGTTATTATCTAGCCGGGAAAACTTATTAGTATGTTGTTCAGCATTTCTGTTGATACGCGTTTGTATGTAGATTTCGTTAATGTGTATGTATTTTGTAAGTTTTTGTAAGTCTGGTTAATATTTATTCAAATACCCCTAACCCTGGGAGAAAAACAATCGCGATTGTGATCGTGTACTGCTATAACTTTGTATCATTATAATGTAGTTCATCATCATCCTTCCCACTGCTGCGATACAAGCCTCCTCTCTGTGAGAGGGAGTGGGCCATAATCCATCACGCGGGTCCTCTGCGTGTTGGTAGATGTCACATGTCTTCGAATTTTTGGTTCTAAGACATGCCGGTTTCGTCACAGTTATCGAAATCAACCAGATAATTGTAAAAACATTTTGTCGAGTTGAGGTGGACATACAGATATGGACCAGCTGATTTTTCTTCCCGATTACAGTTTTTGGTCCTACAGTAAAACCCTTATGAGGATGTATTTTTGTTTCAGTTACACCTTCTTTTTCTTCTTTATTCGCCGTATCGATGATCCCATTTGTTGGTATAATTAAGTGGTGGTTTGGTCAGAATTCAGCCTTTTCGACAGCGTTATAGTTTACTTCACAAAGATCTCCCGTAGTGCAGGTGTTAACAGCAGGTCAATAGTTGTGGTTCGTCAGAGTACCTCCAAACCTTGTAGGCCTATGATATCTGCCCACTCACACTGGGCCCACATGGTGGATTATGGTCCATTCCCACTCACTTATAGGAGGCTTGTGTCACAGCAGGCGGAATATTCTAGGCCGATTGTGCTGAATATGCTATGGTTGTGTTAAAAATAAAATGCGTTAATTTGAAAGTTATAAACTTTTATTTCTATATTTAACTGTATTTAACAACAAATAACGTGAGCCATGACCCAGGCAATATTTTTTTTAAGTCAAAGGATACAGAAAGTCTAAAAAATTTAGTAATATTAAACTATATAAAATTAATAAAATATACATCATTTTAGTAATTTTATATAGTTTAATATTTGTTTTTTTTTATGTTACATCTCTAGTTTTATAAACAGCAAACATTTTTGAGACTTTCTGTATCCTTTGACTTAAAAAAATATTGTACAAAGTATACCTAAACTAATTATAAAAATAATATAAACTAAATATATATTATGTTCATATGGAATTTATCAGATGATTTCATAGTAAAAGTGATAAATAGGTACAATTAAGATATTTCCTTCAGTTATTTCTATTACCTTGTTCTCATAATACAATGTTTCAAACCACTGGAAAGTGCGACTTATTGCTACCTAGGCGACAAAGTCAAAAGACAAGCTGAAAGTAAAAATATAACAAAAATCATTTATTTGTTCTAAATGCTGTGTGAAATATGGTACGTATGCAAAAAGATAGTACAATTACACATTTCATTGTTGTATAATAAAAACAAATACTAATAAAAAACTTGAGACGTGTCAAGGGACACCCGGATGGAACGAAGTTCGTTTCCAGGATTCATTATTGTTATTATTTTTTATTATTTATCATGTACAAAAACCTGTATACACTCAACAAAAATATTCTGCCTCTCTACTCTCTCTCTCTCTCCGTCTCTCCCTTTCTCTCTCCCTCTCTTTATCTCTCTCCCTCTCTCTCTCTCACTCCCTCTCTCTCTCTCACTCCCTCTCTCTCTCTTTCTCTCTCTCTCCCTCTCTCCGTTCCTAAAAACTTCGTTCCAAAACAAAATATATACAGTCAAATTGAGAAACCTCCTCCTTTTTTTTAAGTCGGTTAAAAAGTGTCGTTACAATTTTTCTCTTAATTCCGTCTAGCCCCCTTTCGCAACGCGCCATAAGGAACTTCGTTCCAACAAGGTGCTGATTTCATTAAACGATTTCCTGTACATATTACTTTTTCAACTTTATTTATTAACAGTTAAGTTTATAAGATTCAGCGTACAGCGGTACAAAAGTGTGTATTGATATTTATAAACACTTTGACAGCCGACTAGTTAAAAGCGTGCCTTTCCTGGTACGCCAGTAATTTTGCCGATATTGTAAGCCTTATAAAATAAAAACTATATGTGATACATCTGTATATTTTTTTTTTTCTTTTCATACAATGATCTTATTTTTTTTAGGATAGGAATAAAAAGCAAATGTAAATTATCTTACATATTTAAACGAGGAATTTTTGGGAATATATATATAGTCTGAATCTCGGAAACGGTTCCAGCGATTTTCATAAAATTTATTATACTGGGGGTTTCGGGGGCGATAAATCGATCTAGCTAGGATAAATTTTTAGAAAATGTCGTTTTATTCGTGTTTTCAATAGCTAATCAACTTTATCGTATAATTAATCAACTTAAACATACACTTAAGTTTTTTTTTATTATTGGAAGAAAAATAACAAAATGTAATTTGTATTTGAATATGATTTCTAAAAAACACAATTTACCAAAAGAATATAATAATAAATACCGAGCAAAGCTCGGGCATCCAGGTACTATATTTTAATTTCAAAATCTCAAATAAAAATGGGCTGATACTCAAAAAATCTATCCAGTACATTTTTTTATCATTTTGAACGTAGTTATTGTTTTTAGTCCGTATAATCCTTACGTGTATGAAACAATTTGAAACAGGAATAGTAACACAAGTGTAAATTACAGTCTGGGCAGTAAAATATTGTTTCTGTGCGTCCTTGTATGCCGGTTCTTTTTTTAGAAATATCAGCACAAACTTTGCACCCTCTTGCCACCTTTTCTTTTATTTTGGAGCTTGGTATCCTTTTCATAAAGTGCCTTCCTTCATGTGAGGGTCCTGGTTCAGCAGCTAATGCAGTTTCCTGCAGCTGGTCACCACAATCCATCAGAAACTGTGAGAATTGCGGGTGGCATCGTTCTGTTCTAGGCTTATTGTAAATTACATAAGCATTTCATTACACTAGAGCTCTGTACTGTAAGTACAAAGTAACAAATAAATAAATAATTATACAACACAAAATTACAATTAGTTAAGAATCTGAGGCAGTATTATCTCAAATATCAGGAGAGTCTAGCTGGTTGACACCTTCTTCTAACAAGTATAACAACCTTGCATAAAGTAGGCTGGGTGCGTCAATTGCCCATAAGAAGTCTCCGTGATTGAATTCCTTCAATGGCACTATGTAATGTTCTATTGGATTCACAAGTTGTTCGTACAACCTCTTCGCATCAATTACACTGGATAACCAATCGTTCTCACCACTGAACAGAGCGATCGGCAAAGTGATCTTGTGTAAAGGATATTCAGGAGGAGGTGAAGTCCCGTATTTCCTGAGGTTATTCCAAAACCCGTAGTCAAACATTTGGAACTTGCCTCTGTGTTTGATTTCTTGAGCGTAGTGAAGTACCGTTTTGGTGGAAGCACCCGCATTAGCATGAGCCACTATTAATGGCAGCAGGGTTTTATTGAATTGTCCCACATCGTGCCCAAACAAGACAGACAACGATTCTTCAAATGTCCCATCATCATCATTCATTAGCTCAATGAAACCTTCTGATAACCACTCGAAGAACGAGTTTTGAGGAAGAAACTCATTTCCCCCGCCGAGTAGTTTCATGAAACGATGTATGCTTTTGCAGTACTTAGCTAGCCGTTTTAGTGGTCCCCTTATATGAGTCATGTAGGCAACTGGAGCCAAAGCGAATCCTGCTCTCAACACTTTGTTGTATTGGGTTTGCGTGGACAGTAGTGCAAACAGAACGGTGGTTCCCATAGAATGGCCAATGTAATTAATTTTGACGTCCGATCCTTTAACCTCCATTATGTAATCTATGACTGCCGGAAGATCGTGTTGGCTCACTTCGTGAAATGTGAAGTCCCAAAACTCACGCGATTTAATATGTTTAAAAACGTGAGCTCGGGAGTAAATATTTCCTCGCACGTTGGCCATCCACACGTCGTAACCAGCATCGGATAAGATATAACCTAGGCCCTTCATTGGTCCTGGTATAAGCCAATGCACTGAGCTCCCGAATAGACCGTGATGCAACAGCACTGTCTTTTTAGGACTTACTTTATTTTTAGATGTTTTAGGAAATGGTATCCTATGGATCGTCAATATGTATCCGTCGTCTGTCACAACCTTGTGAGACTCCACCGGGTAGCCGTGAAATTCGATCAACTGTGGCGCGCGCAGTGTGCTCATGTAGGTAACAATTTCAACCGAACACTTGTACTCAATCCGTTCCTCTGGTGCACTGGTATCAATATTATTATGTTCGTCTGATACATCTTCATCCTGTGGTAAGTTTTTCTTGAAATTATCGACGAATTCGTTGGGTTTCACTGTGCTTTGTTTCTCTGGTGTGATGACAACATCATTATTGTTTTCTCCATTTTCAACGTGTGTTAAGATTTTGTTTGAGTTGTCGAAGAATTCGCTGGGGTTCAGTGTGCTTTTTTCTTGTAGTACAATGACATCATCATTATTATTTTCCTTTGATTCATCGTATTCTTGTGTTAAGATTTTTTTGGAGTCATCGACAGATTCGTAAGGGCTTTGTGTAATTTGTTCCTCTGTTACAATTACATCATCATTATTATTTTCGTCTGATCCGTCTTCAACCTGTGTTATGATTTTCTTGAAATTATTGTTGGATTCATAGGGGCTTAGTGTGCTTTGTTCCTTTGGTACAATGACATCATTATTACTATTTTCATATGATCCATCTTCAACCTGTGTTAAGATTTTCTTGAAGCTATCGACGAATGCTTTGGGGTTCGGTGTACTTTGTTCGTCTGGTACAATGTCATAATTATTATTATTTTCGTCTGATACGTCTTCCACGAGTGTTGAGATTTTCTTGAAGTTATCGACAAATTCGTTGGGGCTCGGTGTGCTATGTTCCTCGGGTACAGTAAAATCATCCTTATTATTTTGTTTTGATCCGTTTTCAATGTGTGTCAAGAGTTTCTTGCATTTATCGATGGATTTGCAGGGGCTTAGTGTGCTTTGCTCCTCTGGTATAATAACATCATCATTATTATTTTCGTCCGACCCATCTTCAACCTGTGTTAAGATTTTCTTGAAGTTATCGACAAATTCGTTTGGGTTGAATGTGCTTTGTTCCTCTGGTGCAATGACATCATTATTATTATTTTTCTCTATTTCATCTTCCACCTCTGTTAAGATTTTCTTGAAGTTATCGACAAATACGTTGGGGTTTACTGTACTTTGTTTCTTTGGCCATGGCCAAAAAATTTCATCTTCCGTTAACTTATTGTCGTTGAAAATATTTTCAATGTCTAGGCTGATGTCTAGGCTGAGCTGACTGTCTGTGTGGGGGTTCATTGAGATAACTAACTTACACTCACTGTGATGTAATTGTAATGCGAATATGAACGTAAACACAAGTACCAGCGGAACCTTCATTGTAGATGGAAGACAGCTGGTGTAGCGCGACAACCGATCTCTTTTAGCAACTGAATTCAATAATGGAGCAATCGAATATTATATTCTCGCGCGAGAGGTCAAGGTGAAATCAAAAACTCTAAATATTACAAAAATAAGATAACTGATAATTAAACAAAGTTCGTTTTGTAAACATTCATAAATTACCTTCAAGTTGTAGATACTACATGACTCGTGCCCCATCTACTCCAATTTGATTTGTATTTAGCTATTAGATAAGTACCATACTGACTGTCGAAATATGATTGTCGCATTTTGTGATAACCATGTTAGCAAGTTTGGAATCGGTCGTAAGAAAAAGAGAAATTCCCCTTAACTGTAGCACAAAAATTGAGAAGAGTATGCATAGATGGTTTGTTCATGATGAGAGGCTGACTGAAGGACGGCTTACAAAAGGTATTTGCTTATACAAGGCAGATGTGAGTGGAAATCCCGGGAGAGGACGCTCTAGGAGGACATAATTATAGTGACCTTATTGGTTTTGTTCTTCAGAAAGTCAGGTGCGTAGTACTCGCAACTGGCATGTGTGTATGACTAGATGTATGAACCTAAACGAAGCCATAGAAGTATATAGGGATCGTCAAAAAACGATTAGATCGTGGATCGTACCCATGGGAAAGAGAAGTGAGTTTATGTATGATCATTTGATTCTGATTTCAGTCTTTATTGTTTTAATTGAACGACTGTTCAATTCTTTCTTAAGCTTATGATACTCTATAGGTATAGACCTCGCTACACAGTATAGCAAATCTCTCGCCTTTCAATGTTACACAATGAATGCTACAAAATTTTGTTCATGAAACCTAATGCCAGCGGAACAAACACAGGAGCACTTTGTAAATTTTCTTCCTTCATATACTGGTGAATTAAAAAACTGTGGCTAATAATAACATCGGTTCTGTGTAGGTAGTTGCTACGCCTCTACTTAACCTTGCGTAGATTATGGTCATATTATAACAACTTTGGAATTTCCTAATACAATTACTTACCTACTTTGTTTGGTTTTCTCCAAATACAAAAAATTAAATGCATTGTTATTAGTATGATAACAAAGTGCAAAGACTTAACAATATACATGTTTTTGTATTGATAATTTGAGTCAGCCAAAGGTTAAGTTTTAAAATAGTGATTGCGAATAGTTATTTATAAATATGTTTTTTTTTTTTAATCCGGTTAAGTGCGTATCGGTCATGCAAAATGAAGGGTTCCGTAGTTGGTATGGAAAAAGTTTGTTCTTGGTGATATTTAACTTACTTGTAGCTGAAAAACTGTGTTATTATAGCCATCAATGTGCGTCATGTTAAATTCTCCAACTGCAAACGTAAACTTGTATAGGCAAAAATGCAAAAACTAAAACAGAAAAAAAAATGTGATAAAAGTAAAAATTAACTATCTTCGGTTTTTTTATTACTTGTACCGCGAGTTCTTGCTTCTTGCTAAATTTCAGACCTAGAATGGTTAAATTTAAATAATCAAAACCTATAGGGTACTAAAGATTTTGAATTATTAGGGAATATCTTGCCATTTATGTGACATACTTTAGTATGCCACATAAATGGCAATAATTTTCATTGAAGCTTGATTTTTTTCAAAACTCAAAGAGACTTTTGTCCTACGTTTTTATTCTTCATAGATCCATGGGTTCTTGAAAAACAGGTTGTGATAGACGACATACTGTGGGACTGTAAACGGACGACGGAGTGATCATTTATGGGTTCCATTTTTCCTTTTGAGGTACGGAACCCTAAAAATTGCTGTTCCATAAAAAAGTGCAATACTAACACGATCATATGACGAGCGTCGCTTCTTGAGATAAAAATATTATAGCAGACTTGACTCTTGCCCCTTTCGGGAATGGTTTGAATGATAAAACATTGGGATTTCCTCACGGCCAAGTAGGATGATAGTGGGGAGAAAATAACGATATATATCTAAACCTATAATGCTTGACTTTAAAAACGAACTTGCACAAAGGTTATTTTTTGTTAAAATTACTTTACTACTTTAAAATTAACTCATGGAATCCTAGTATCAGACCTGGAGTCTGTATAAAATTTTGTACCCTGTTGATGGCAATAGGCTCGTCTTCTTTTCATGGGACTGAATCATACTTGCCAAAATTCGGGTGCACTTATATTTACCACTGCCTTATGCTTTACTAGCTTCTGCCCGCGACTTCGTCTGCGTTAAATTTCGTGTTCCCCCGACCTTTCCCGTTGCGACGAAATGCCTACCCGTGCGATATTCCCCGTTTTTGCAACATTTTTCATTACTGCTCCGCTCCTCTTGGTTGTAGCGTAATGTTATTTAGCCTATAGCCTTTCTCGATAAATAGGCTACCCAACACAAAAATATTTTTTTTAATTCGGACCAGTATTTTCTGAGATTAGCGCGTTCAATCAAACAAACAAACAAACTCTTCAGCTTTATAATATTATAGTATACATTCCTTTGCCTTTCTAATATATTAGATTTTGCGTCTAAGAATGAAAGCGTTGCGACCTACACTCTTGAACGTATTTCATGAAATTATTAATAAACTGAGTCCGTTTGGTGAAACCGCAGTGTGACCTCGCGCCACCTGCGACCCCTGTGAACTGAGTTATACATGGTGAAGTTTCAAACATGAACAAGTTTCTTTTTTTTTAACTACACAGATTTTTAAGTCACATTGATACTTACTACTACCTACTATACGTGAATGATAGTTTGACTAAGTGTGGATTACACCAATCATACTGAACGCTATCAACACTTTTTAACCGCTTTTAAGAGCAATATTCAATAATATTTTTGACACTGACAGCTCTCTGAACGCCGTCAAAGTGCTGATCATGTTCAGTATAATTGATGATTTTGCCCTTAATCTATTAGTACTCATATTATCGCCGTAAACATTTTTAAGTATACATATGTTTGGTGGGGAGTATTTCCGGAATGGCTTGACCGGTTTAGCGAAATTTGGTAATAGGATATTTTGAAAACTGGGAAAGAACATAGGCAAACCGTTGCAAGCTTAGTTTAGCATCATCGATCTGCCATCGGTGCGGCTCTCATTACTCTGCCACAACCACATTTTATCTATTTATGCTAACATAAATGTAACAGCAGATTTTTTTTCATGAGTTCAAGCACTGCTGGACCTATATTAAAGGATAAAGGGTTCATAACGATGAGTTTAATTAATCCTTTTCAAACCCAAAATCATTGTCATCACAGCTTGTACCCAAACTTTGTTGATTTTCCTGCACTGGAAAAAAAAACTTCACTTTGTATATTTATTTACATTGTTACAAGTATAATACGGAAAACAAAGCTTTGGCGGAGGGTCTCTATGTACGTTGTTTGTCTGCGGAAACGTCTGTAACGGTACTATAGTAATGTGGAACTAGATGGATCGAGGTGATAGGCGATTTGGGAATAACATGCTGTGTTGCCTTTTGTACGGTTTCCTTTAGAAGCCACGGAACTAATTCACAAAATAAATACGTTGAAAAATAAAGAAGATTTTTTGCAAGAATACTTGTTACGTATGGATAGTGTAATCTTTATTTTTTTTTTAATTATTAAGAAAGAGATCGCATTTTGTGAGTTTATGCATATGTGGAAGGTAATCTCCAAAACCATAGCTTCAAAAAAAAACATTTTCACCATTTGAAAGGAACACTGTTTCAAATGAACATAGGCTAAAAATATAGAAAAAGAAGTTCTTTACTAGAGAAATATTAATATACTATCTTGGATTCATCCAAGCCTATTACGTTTTGTTAAGTTATTGCTCAGAACTTGTGCTTTTTGTTTTTTTTTTGTGGGTGGGAAATGATTAAATGACGTCTCCCGCTCTTGGGCGGAGCGGGAGGGCGTGTCAGACTTTGACTGACAGCAGTACTGAAGGGGTCTGCTAGGACCAAAACCTGCCAGGGTCACGAGATTTGTTCGAAAGATATACCGTGGCCCTGGCAAATGAGCAACTTAAGGAACACGGGTGGGTTTTAGTCAGTCACATAAAAAAGGCAGACATTTTCATTCAGTAATTTCTTCCATCTCCACTGCTCTCAAAACAGTAAAGGTAAACATTGTGACGAAACTTACCTGTCCTAGAATCGAATTCTCGAAGAAATTTGACATCCCGCACTAGCCCTGCGTTATGTGGGAACCAGCAGTGGGAACCCGTAGATATATTGAGCTTCTGCCCACGTGAAATTATGTCCTACGACATTGCAACGCCCGCCTGATATTGGGGTCTCTCTTACCGTTCTTTCTGTTTCTTTTTTCTTTTTAAACTGCTTCTTAGGGACGTAGCGTGAAGTTAATGTCAATGTGTATAACCTTCCTCCAGAATTAAGCTAGCAAATGCAAACTGTGAATTTTCAAATCCGATTTTTTTGAAACAGATACTCTGGCCTTGGAATATAGGTAACTAAAGGAACACGGGTGGGTTTTAGTCAGTAAAAGTCTGACACGCCCTCTTACTCCGCTCAGAGCGGGAGAAGTCATTTGATGATTTCCCACCCATAAAAAAAAGGATGAATAAAGGGCGACTAACAAAAGTCAATTTACAAGGGGACGCCCTAGGAGAACATATTGTGAGGTGAGGTGCATAGTACTGGTAACCGGCGTTTGTGTATAACCAAATGTATGAACTTAAACGAATTAAGGATCATAGCAGGTAGCGATCTGTAGTTTCTGCCTACTTTATGGGATAAAGGCGTGAGTTTATCTATACTAATATTATAAAGAGGAAACCTTTGTATTTTTGTATGTTTGTATTGAATAGGCTCAAAAACTACTGGACCGATTTCAAAATTTCTTTTACCATTACTTAGAAGAATTCTTCCGAATCCGTATAGGCTATATTTTATTCCGGAAAATAGATAGGATTTTTCGTGGTAGTGAAAATTGTGGAGTAAGGCGTCGAAAAAACTGCCGTACGTTAACGATTCTCGCGAACGCTGCCTAAATGGTTAGAGATGTATGGTTGACTTCTATAGAAAAGTTGTAGAACTCTATAATGCCTACAAAAAAGTCCGCAATAGTATAAACCAAACATTTATATTTTAGCCATTATAACCACTTTTCCATAGAATAAAAGTAATTAAAATTATTAGCCTATGTTTATTGATCATATTATCGTCAAATACTAATCCTTATCCAAATAAACTATTTATTGAGCAAGATTGTTTCAATAGATATAAATTACTTTTTATTTTATTCCAATCGGACAATCCATTCAAAAGATATTACGAATTTAAAATTGTAATTGGTATTAAAATGAATGATGGTGTCGCACGACTCGCACGGCGAAACCGCAGGGGACCCCGTGCACATCTATGAAGCATCTGGTTGCCGCGCGGCTCACTCGCGCGGTCGGCTCAGAGAGTTTAAAAAATAAATGTCCACCCGTGCGAAGCCGGGGCGGGTCGCTAGTAGATAGATATATAGACAAAAGACGCGGCGGTGACGTATTGTGGTTTCTGCTTACCCATATTGGAAAAAGACATGAATTTATGTATAATTGTGTGTTTGTGTAAGTTACACTGTAATAGTTTTAAGTCTGCTTTAGATTGGCTTTTCACAATAGTCATCATTTTGTTAAGCAAGTCAATCAAGAAACATCAAGAAACTCAAAAAATCAGCAATATCGCAACCTATTAATTAATTGTACATTTACTTAAGTAAATCACCGATACTGTGAAACTTCGACGGTTTACTTACAAAAACACAATTTAAACTACTAATTAGTTACGATTTAATGTTAATTTTGGCGGAAAAGCTAAGATAAAGCCTGAAGGAGGTATTAAGTCATTACATATTATATTATTATTTTATCTTCTTTAAATATTATAAAATAAAGTCACTTCGCTGTCTGTCTGTCCCTATGTATGCTTATATCTTTAAAACTACGCAACGGATTTTGATGCAAGTTTTTTTAATAGATAGAGTGATTCAAGAGGAAGGTTTATATGTATGGTTGATAATTTTAGAGGTTTCTAATGTGATGTCATAAATGACGTTTCGTTTTATTTTAACACAAAATTGTAAACACATTTTTTTGCGCTTACATTGCGAACGCTGGCTGAACCCTACGAAATAGCTCAAAATAATGTACTACAGTATTGTACACCTTAAAAAGTTCTACAAAAATGTTTGCAATGGTATATGTCTAACTCTTAGGGATAACCCATAATAACCATTTTTATCCTTTACTTTTTACGAGAAATAATGGCTTATTTATGAATGCGATTTTAAGCAATACAGCATTAATCCTTATGCAATTAAGTACCTTAAATAAATTGTGCATTTTATGTAGATCAAAATTGCCCTTTACAGCATATCATTAAAATTAATATTTAAGAAGATATCAGAGATTATAATAAAATCGCCGCAGAGCGGCTAGCGGGCCTTCCTGCGTCCGGCCGTCCCGGTTGGTAGCGGTAGGTCCCTTTTGTTCTATGGAACATGACGTAATAGAACAAATTGAGAAAATATTGTCCCTATTGTACTATAGTTGGTACCGGTTGGTAGCGGTTGGGTAGTGCAGGATTAATAGGATTGTAATATTGTAATTCATATTACTTTGGCTTCATAGTAAATGCGAATATCATGTGTGTTCGAAGTACTCAAAATAAACCTAATTGTATTATTCCAAGTAAGAGACCGCGAAATATTGCTTAGATGTTTAGATTTTTGGATGGATTTGGATTATTGGTTATCCTGGATACTTACCATATACATAGGATACTTTATTCCGGTAGTAGGTTTCCGAGTGATATTTTCCGAAAGCTATACGGGCGAAGCCACTGGCAAAAGTATTATTCTTATAACTATGTTTAATTTGGTGTCTGGTAAATAATTGAGTGTCTGTATAGGTAGAATAGGAGCGTTAAGAAAAACCAGTAAGACTTATATTCAATTTAATCCAGCCCTATGTCGCAGTCTTCTTACTCTGAATACTATTCGTTTTATTTTAAGTACATCAAACACACTTGATATGTAAGGATCGTAGCAGGTGGCGTTCCGTAGTTTCTGACTACCCCCGTGGGAAAAAGGCGTAATTTTATGTATGTATAACATGGATTAATACATTCTTATCGCGGTAGTACGTCCTCTTGCGATAATTTCCGACATATACGCGGGCGAAGCCGCGGGCAAAAGCTAGTGTATGTATATATGTACAACTATTAATTGGCCAATCTCTCAGCAACTACATCAAACCTATCAGCAATTTAAGAAACACACAATATAAAGTTGAGTCTAAGATCGTATGTATATAAGGAAGGCCAGTCCTCCATACATTCAATTTATACATGTGTAAAGGCAAGGCACCACACACGAATCTTATAGTACAAAATATTCTACGGTCTCACACAGTATGAATAATTGATAGATACTCCAGAAAGATTCATGCGTCTAGTCTTCGGTCAACCGGCAAAGAATCATATTAGAATAGGAAATCATAATAGCTACGTAAATGTGATAAAAGGACAAAATAAAATGTACTTTATTTCTTTTGTCAAAACCGAAAGGAAGACGCGCTGGCTCACTGAGGCCTTAGCCTAGGAGTGGACTAGCGTTGGCTAGATTAGGCTAATCTAAACTTCTAAATCTAAACTTCTAAACTAATATTATAAATCCAAAAGTAAATCTGTCTGTCTGTCTGTCTGTCTCCCTTTCCTGCTAAAACTACTGAACCGATTTAAATGAAATTTGGTACACAGATAGTTTAGAGCCTGAGAAAGGACATAGGCTACTTTTTATCCCGGTAGTATGTTCCCGCGGGATAATTTCCGACCTCCACGCGGGCGAAGCCGCTGGCAAAAGCTAGTATATATATAGGGTAAACCTGGCAATTGTGCCCCACCATTCGAAAAATTGAAATAAGAAACGGTGTTATTTAAAACATGTTTATTAAAGTAATTAGTCTTAACCTCTGACTCAATAGGTATAACAAAAACAAAAAAAAACTTCTTAAAAGTAATTAAAATAGCTGAGATCAACGATTTCTTAAAGTCTAGGGTGGGGCACATTCCACGGATACATCAGTCATATGTGCCCCAATGAAGCCTCTCATTTTTTAGTCTTCTTTCCTTTTCCTTTCCCATTATTTTGGTCACCGCACTTGTTGCATTTCTCTGGGAAGTTTGAGCAATCTTCATGCAACCAGCCGGAACACTGCAAACACTGGATCCAGTCACTTTTTTTCTTTGTATGGAAGTAAGATTCGAGACATTCTACACAAGTGTTTTCATTTTCATCAGAACATTCTTCACTTGATTCACTGAGCTGTAACTCTTCTTCACTTTCCGATGATGACGACACTTCTGCAACATTCTTCTTACGTTTTGCTGGTGCTACCAAGTGTTTCTCCTGCGACTTCTTTTTTTCTTCAAAAAGTTTACGAGTTGCTAAATGTGTTTCTGATGTCAAAATCTTAACGTTCTGTTTTCTTTTACTGATTTTATGACGTAAAACAGGCAAAGGACTCACTATTTGTAAGGTCTTAGTTGGTGTTTCTTTCTGTAAAACATCAGAAGCGTGTGCAATCTGATCACTCTGGTTTATTGAAGATGTTGAAGTACTCGGCAAAGAAAGGTCACTATTTTGAATATTGCCAGGACTGTTTCTAACTGCTGCATCAGAAACGCTGAAGAAATAGTCAGGAACAATGTTTGGATCATAGGGATATATCCCTGTTGCTTTAAACCCTGAAACACCGATTGCTGGAATTGCAGACTTGTACCAAGCCTCACCAATTAGTTTTGAAATGTGCTGTCGGTTTAAATGCCTTTCTTTGTTGTTTATAAACCAAGTGGTTACTGCTTTGGACAGGTAGCTTTTAAAAGGCTTGAAAAAACTTTTGTCTAGGGGTTGTAGAGCCTGAGTAGTGTGGCTAGGTAGACAAAGCAAGATTATTTCGTTTTCTTTAGCTAACTGTAGCATTTTATATGAATTCGAATGGGAGGAATGGCCATCAAGAATCAGGAGAACTTTCCCGTCTGACTTTCGTGGAATAAAATGATCTTTCATCCAGTTGTAGAATAGATCAGCGTTGATGTAAGATGATTTTTGATTCATAAAAACATCTGATCCTGGCGGCAAACCTTCAGAAAATTCAGGTTTTTTGTATTTACCTTTAAATATCAAAACGGGGGGAAGAAAAGTGCCCTCAGCATTGCAGCATGCAATTATAGAAATATGTTCACCTTTTTCAGCGCTGGTTACAGAATTAACACATTTTGCACCCTTGCTGGCTACTACGATTCCAGTTTTATTGTTAATTTGAATGCCACTTTCGTCCATGTTGAAAATTCTTTCAGGCTTACCAATTAAATCATTTTCAGTCAACACTTTCAACAACATCTCAAAATAATTATTGACATCCTGTCGATTCATACCAGTAGCTCTCGCCAGGGACAGGCCTTCCGCTTTTCTTTTACTTAGCTCTGGATGCCTCTTCATGAACCCTTGGAACCAATCCCATCCAGCTTGTTTTTTCTCCTTATTGAATCGATGAGGTAATTCTAGTTTTTCAGCAAAGTCGTAAGCAATAGACTGCAGTCTTGATTGTTCTAGAGGAAATCCGATGGATTCGAGACGTTTGATGTGAGCTACAAGTCTCAATTCATTTTCATGCCCTAATTCCGAAGGTCTACCTATATTCTGCTTGCTATCCCAGCCTTTCAGGATGTGTCTACGTAAGGTTCTTGATGGTATTTCATGTGTCCGGCTAGCTTCATTAACTCCCATTTTCTTGCTTATGACATCTTCTATAGCTTTTTTCATATTTTCTTCTGTCCATTTTCTTGGATCTGAAGCTTTTTCCTTCCCCATTTCCTAAAATAAAATAACCGATCAGAAATACTAAAAAATAAAAATATAAAACTAATACAGACGTGGGGCACATTACCCGAAAGAAATCGGGGCGCATTAGCCAAAGTCCAGTATAACGTGCCCCACTTGATTCCAACAAAGAAGTTTAAGAAAAACGAAACGCAATTGTAGGTACACAATAGTTCAAAGAGGTTAGCTTTAGAATAAAACTTTAAAAACTGAAAAAAACATAAAGCAAACACTTAAACTCAATGTTAAAACAGATACAAAACATTTTCAAACTATGACACATACCTTGTGACCACTTTTTCTTCATAAAAACAAATTAATAACAGCACCGAGTTGTTTACATCGACGCCATACTTCTGTAACTAACCCGCACGGACCAAATTAGCGCCAAATTCAAAATGCATCTGTCAGTTCTGCGAGTGGGGCACATTATCGACTGGGGCACGTATGCCTGATTTACCCTATATATATATATTATATATAATATCATTATATATATATTATATATAATATCATTATATATATACATATTTATTATTTATATATTTATTATTTATTTATTTTATTTATATTATATTATTTATAATTTATAATATCATAAATGCGAAAGTAACTCTGTCTGTCGGTCTGTCTGTCTGTCTGTCTGTCTCGCTTTCCTGCTAAAACTACAGAACCGATTTAAATGAAATTTGGTACACAGATAGTTTAGAGCCTGAGAAAGGACATAGGCTACTTTTTATCCCGTTAGTATGTTCCCGCGGGATAATTTTCGACCTCCACGCGGGCGAAGCCGCTGGCAAAAGCTAGTAAAAAATATATTTAGGTATTTTCAGAAGCTATAGTACAGGGGCCTACGGTACTGCATCGAATTCAGTGCTTAGAAGAACGGTAAAAGCCACCGCTCGTATTCTACTGAAACACCGTAGATACTACAGTATACTAGAGCGGCCGTCGCGAGAATGCTTTTTTGACATCCATCAGTTTCATACAAACGAATACGTGTTTTGTTAATTGGTCTATTTTAGTTACTAGAAATGTCGCACGGAGAGCTGTCAGGAACGCATTTCTTCAACGGCCGGACTGTAGGTAATCTCAAATTCAAAGGGTTTACCACCCATGTTCAGTCTACTATAGCGTTTATTGAAAAACACTTAAACAAGACTGTTGAAAAATCACACATAAAAGAACGAAACAAGAAATTACTTTCATCTGAAAGCCGTGGTTGTAAGTCAGTTTGCTCTAAAGTTATGATCGCTTACTACTTTTAGTAGTTTCGAATTGTACTAATTAAGTAAATAATTAAAGCATGAACATTAAAGTAAGATTAAGAAATATGCAGAATATGATAACATGTATCTGCTAATATTAAACGAACATTTTACTAATCTGTGTTATTTCCCACAAACAGTATCCAGCCCAGTGCAAGCTGTTCAGTGCGGCCGGCCTATAACATGCGATGGTTCATACAAAATGTTCAGTAGTGATTTAGGAGGATTTTTGGAATGGTTTGCAATTTTTGTTATGGAGCGGTCCGCCAAAATGAGCGCGAGTCTTTAGTTCGAAGTTGACAAAAATCACAACATGATACCACGCTTATAGGGTCAGGGTCGCAAGATTTGTTAGAAAGAGATACCTTGACCCTGGCACATGGGCAACTGAAGAAGCACGGGTGGGTTTTAGTCACTAAAAGTCTGACACGCCCTTCCGCTCCACCCAAGACCGGGAGACGTTATTTGATGATTTCCCACCCACAAAAAAAAAATACCACGCTTGTATTCAACGAAGGATTAGGCAGAATTGCACCAATATGTCACCTGGATTTTAATAGATAATAATTTGTATAAAAACGCTAATGATTGCAACATTCTTTTTATTTAAGTTTTCCCCGAATTTTATTGTAATACTAGCTGACCCGGCAAACGTTGTTTTGCCGGGTGAAAAAGAGTGAAAATTTAGAGTTGTATGTAGTTTTCAATGCCAAATCATAATAAAATAAAAGTAAAAAAAAAATATATATTTAGGGATGGGTTACCCTTATCATTTAGGGGTATGAAAAATAGATGTTGGCTGATTCTCAGACCTACCCGATAATCACACAAAATTTCAAAAAGATCGGTCCAGCCGTTTCGGAGGAGTTTGCTAACAAACACTGCGACACGAGAATTTTATATATTAGATTATGAGACTAGAGTAAGACAAATTGTATTACAAGATCTTCGTATGACAATACTTATTTCACTTTCTCCACAAATCTTGTACCCGCATCCTAACGTCCAAAAGAGAACTTCAAACATTTCATCCGATGAGCTAAGTCAAGTAGGGTATTGCATCTCTTTGTGAACTTAACCAGTCCCAAGCACCAAGCGAATCTCGAAAGTGTATTAGTTTTGTTAGACTTTTTAGTGCAAGCCATGCAAATACGACGTCGTCGGGACGTATCGTTTGTTTTCTTCGAAACCGTTACGGCTTAGCTTTATTGTTTGTAGAAATAAACGAGTAACTTGAAATGATTGAAGATTGACTCACATGTTTTTTACTTTAACTAAGCTACACTGAATGCCTAATTCAATGCGTACTGTTGTATAACAGAGTTGAAAATATAAAAGTGTATTAATTCTTTGGCATTAAATTTAAGCGTCGACCAGAGTTAGAGTACATATAAGGGTATTAGTGTGGAGTTCCTTGTATTGAAACAATGCGTGTCATTCGATAATAATAAACTTTTGAATCTTATACCTTTAAACGAGCAATTCTTGTATATATATATATAATCTGAATCTCGGAAACGGCTCCAACGATTTTCATAAAATTTAGTATACAGGGGGTTTCGGGGGCGATAAATCGATGTAGTTAGGATTCATTTATAGAAAATGTAGTTTTATACGTGTTTTCAATAATCAACTTTATCGATAATCAACTTAAACATAAACTTAGGTATGTTTTTTTTATTGGAAGAATAATAACAAAATGTAATTTGTATTTAAATATAATTTCTAAAAAATACAATATACCAAAAAAAAAAACACCGAGTGAAGCTCGGACATCCAGGTACTTATTTATAATAAGAGAAATGATAGTGCACGCCCTTGCTTTAAAATAGTATTTTATTATTTATTTAGAAACAGCTACACTATAATAAAAATAATTACTGTTCATAAGAGTTTATAACAAAATTATAGCCCACACTATATTTTCAGCATATTGAGAAAATCAAATATATTGAAGATACCTACCATATACTCATTTTTCTTGCTATGAAAACTACGGTTTATTCGCCATGTGTAGGCACGGTCTTCAGTGTTGTACAGATTACTATGGAAGCTTATAAAACAGGGTAATATAAAAGGTCACACGATTTTTATACCGGTAAGAAACCGCGCCGTGTTCAAAAAGGCCTTAGTCGACGTAACGCAGACGTAATAAAATCGCGGCGAGATATTTTCACACACTGGATCTTGAACTTATCGCTTAGAGCCTACAGTTGAAAATCGAACAGTGTTTCTATGTTCTGGGATGCTCAGCAGTACCTTAAAGATTCAGAGCCCAAAAAATCTCGCTTCAATTTTATTTACTACCGTGTGGACGTCGACTTAGAGTATTAATTACACTTTCACCAGTCAATTAATCTTATTTATACTTAGCAGCTTAAACAGTCCAACAACCTTTATTGTCTTCTTCAACAATATTTTTCTCAAACTATTTCCAGAAGCACATTCCTTCAAATCAAATCAAATCAAATAATTTATTTGCGTAAAACATGGTATTCAATGGTGTTAAGCATAGGTCAGATTGGCACAAACATGTTTAGCCAAGATAAAACAAAGCATGCAAAAATTTCATGTTACAGGGTATCATTTATAAGTACAATAACGTTAGAGTAGAATGTCAATATTTTTTATCCATAAATTCTTTCAAACTATAAAAGCTACATTCATTTAGTTTGTTTTTAAATAATCTTACATTTAATAATTTGAAATTGTTTGGTATTTTATTATAAGTACGCACACACATTGCTAGACAGCTTTTATTATATTTGGCTAGCTTTGGTAAAGCCTTTTCACTATAATAATGTCCAGTAATAGAATCTTGCTCCGACAGTCCTATCATTTTCTCCGAAGCTTTATTAAAGTAAACTCGATAGGACAATAATTACATCTTTGTCTGGAGAGCTCGGAAGCGTTGACACGCCCATTAGGAGTCTGCCAACTTGTTATAGAATATTGATCATAGAAATATAAGACGAGTACCTCAGTGTAGAAGTACCTACATATGTGAAATATTTTCTGTGTCATTATCTACTTCTTTAAAAAAACTAATATTTATTAAATATTTGCCACTAACTAAGAAGGCCATACCAACATACTTCATCGTTTAGTTCGCCTAATCAAGGTGTAATTGTAAAATACAAATAGGTGTAAGATTTGAAAGTATTTTTTTTCATAATCGACTACTGAATCAATTTCAGTAACTTTGAATACGGGTTCTTTTTTTCAAAAATAATTCATTTTTTCATACTTACCGCCGATTGAGCCAAAGAAAATTTCATCTTAATTTAATCAGTTAAACTAGCTTCCCACGGTTCGTGATATCGCGGACGGACGCGGACCATCTCGCACGACACACTGTGGGAAGGGTCTCGTCGTGGTAGCACAGGACGTCTGTGGCGGTGCGGCGGTAACCGTCGCGAGGCGGTAACTTCAAAGGTGCGGTGCGACACGATGCGAGCGCGTACGACGCGGTCCACAGACGTCCTGTGCTACCACGGACGAGACTCTGGTGTGTCGTGCGAGATGGTCCGCGTCCGTCCACGATATCACGGACCGTGGGAAGCTAGCTTAAAGTGCGTCAGTGTCAATGCGGGCTGGTCCGCGTCTGTCCGCACTTCGCAATATCACGCACCGTGGGAAGCCAGCTTAAGACTCAATTTTAAGTGCACGAAGTAAAACTAGGGTCCACGCATTTTTGTTACTAGTCACAGATATCTTTAATAAAAAATAAGTTTTGGCATTGTATTATGATTTTAACTGAATATTCTAATTGACATATTAAATGAGGTCTGGCGTTAATTAGGTTACATGTTGTATATTATGTTTGTAAGCGGCAAATTCGAAATATGGAATGAATTGTCAAATCAGGAAGGATATCTAACGATAAAGTATTAATTAATACCCGTATTCGAAATGAACTTAAACAATACCTGTTATAATTCAGAAAAACATCGAAGGAACAAATAAATGACAGTTGTTTGGCACATCTCCTTTATTTCAACACTCCATGTCACAGAAGTTAGTCAATCGTGTCCATTAATTCTGTGAAAGCATTCGAACTTCACTGGCCAGTTCGGATTCGTGAACACGTCACTTTGTGTTTAGAGCCCTTCGTGTTCCGGCTGATAGATTCGTTTATTAGAGGTAGCAGTAACGAGAATAGGTGGGTAGTTCATACCTTTGTCCATAAATAGAACTACCTTACCTTTGGTATCCTTCAGTTTCATCAATGAACTAGATGTGCCCATGATTTTTCTCAGGTGACTTTGTAATCTCTTGACTTTACAACAAATCAATGGAAATTCAAAGTTAAATATTGAATACAGATATTCAAGTAAAGAATATAAAAAAATATGACTACTTAAATAATTTTCATAATTTATTAAATTTATTTTAATAAATTATGAAAATTGTATATGGTATATATACTTATAATATTTAATCTAGTTGAGTACATAATAAAAGCGAAAACTTGTAAGAATTTAGTCGTAATAATGTAATCTCGTGCAAATATATATAATAACAACTGATATGCTATACTTATCTACACAAACATAATAATAATATGTATACAATTAATTATATACCAAAAGAAAGACAGTAAATGAGAATATTGATTTAATTAAATTGTAACTCAGCCCTCTTCCTCTCTCCTAATTTTTGCGTGCCCGACAGGGTCCACATTTGATCTTGTACCATTTTTATTTTTTACCATCTATGTAACATATGGAATGCAATAAAGAATTGAGTATTGAGTAATTTTTATTTTCTTACACCTATACATTTATCATTGGCATAATTAATTTGTTATCAGGTTGAAAAATGAAAAAATTGTTTATTATTTTGACAAGTAAAACTTAACAATTAGTGATTGGAGCCTCCTTTTAAGCAGAAAAGCCTGTGTTAGGAGACTCCGCTCTTCCACAACTTACAATTATATTTTCTTGTTTTATACAAATGTAGGTAAGAATTAAGCAAAAAAATGAGAAATAAAGCTAAATATGCAGCACGCAGCACGCACACAAGCATGCCAGTGGGTGAGTGAGAGTGTGTGAATATGAAGGTGTGTGAGAGTGTGAATGTGGGAGTGAATGTGAGTGTGAATGATTCATGAGGTAGAATGGTACAGCATAAACATAGCCCTTTTATTTATTCCAGCAGCGCTTCCGTCTCATCATAGGTAAGTGGTTTTATCCAATTTGTTACAATGGTTTTACAATTCAATTCAATTCAATTTAATTCAGATTAAGTACAATAAATAACAATAAATTACAATCATTACATTATATTAATCCATACTAGTTATATTTTATTTTATTATAATGTTTAAATACCTAATATTATATGAATAGGACTACACAACAGAAACACTGGATCAAGACCGCACTACTCGTACATGTAGTTTTGTCCAGTGCTCCATGAAGGAGCAGTCCACATCCATTCTCCCTGCAATAAGTTGCAGGAAGCTGTTGGGGCTGCCCCGTATGCGGCGCATCAGAGACGCTATTCTTTTGCGATGTATCGCTTGAAAGCCGTCCACTTGAGCGTCTGCAAACATACCTGATGCGCTACAAAAGCGTGGCCACCCCATCAACATCCTGAACGCGTTATTGTATTGGACACGCAGGGCACTGTAAGTCTTCTGCGTATGCTTCACCCATAGACACACACACACTCTGTTTGTTTTTTTATTATAAACGTAAATCCCTTTGTTAAGTTTATTGTAAAGTTGAGCTGAGCGTTTCTTGTACTGTATACGGGCGAACTTGGTTTTAGTTTGGGGAACTTGCGTTATTATATATTTTCGCCTTTTCAATGTTAAGCTGGTGTCAAAAGGAAGAGTTTTTTGTTTCTTAATAACAGTTTTAATTATATATAGTTTTCGGACCGAGAGTAAATTACTTATTTGGTAAAGAGTTTGTGTAGGAAATCTAAGGTTTTTAAAGTACATCAGCTTTATTAGAGACCGTTGTCCCCGCTCAAGGTCTAAGAATTTGGTCTTAGCCGCACCTCCCCAAACGGGGATACAGTACACTAAGACGGACTGTACTAACGCTATGTATATTTCATTGAGAAGGTTTCTGGGGGTATTTGTTGGGGTGGGTACTTTTTTTGTTACAATATACCTCAGCGTTTTGAATATCCAGCTCAGTTTTCTGATTCTGTTGGTAACTTGTTCAAGGTGGGGTACCAAGATAGTCTCTGGTCAAGAATAACACCAAGATATTTATTTTGAGGCACTTTGAGCAATTTTGGACATTTACAATCATTTCCACCATCGCACGCATGCACTCTTATGTTAAAATCTGAATATGGTTGTGTTTTGTGTGTTATACTGAAACATATGTAATTAGATTTTGCTGTGTTAAGAGTGAGCAGGTTATTTTTGAGCCATTCAGCTATTTGTGTTACACCGGCTTCAGCACTTCTGGCAACATCATGCCAAGAATTCCCATAAAAGACAACAGCAGTATCGTCAGCATAACAAAACACTTTAGCGTTACTGATTTTTAGGTTACAGAGGTCGTTAATGTAGAGCAAGAACAATGTAGGGCCCAGTACACTTCCCTGAGGAACTCCAAATGTGACGCTCTCATCATAATTAACATGTTCTCCCACCTTTACCCTCTGTTTCCTGTTTGAGAGGTAATCCCTAAAACATTTTGAGTGGAATTCCTCTCACACCTGACGCTTCTAATTTATTTATGAGGATGGAAACAGAGACGGTGTCAAACGCCTTTTTTAAGTCCAGAAAAAAACTTTTTTACAAAAAAAAAACAACCGACTTCACTACAAAGTGAAAAATAACTTTAATTTCGGAAGTCGGTGTCTTAGGATTTGTATTTAAGATTTTTGCCACCGACTTCCGAAATTAAAGTTATTTTTCACTTTGTAGTGAAGTCGGGTGTTTTTTTTCTTGTAAAAAAGTTTTTATTTTTTAATTTTTAGTTATGGTTTCTACCCTGCACTAATTCCAAACAAACAATGCATATATGGGAGCGTCCAAGCCAAGCGGGCCACTCGGCGCTGGCAGCTGCTTTTTTGCATAAATCACGTTCTGTTCAACTCGCTCACAAACTTTGGGAAATAGCTAAAAAAAAAATTGAAATACATAATTCGATAGATTTTAAGCTGTTCTTTTGAATGGTGCTATTCGTTTTTACCAAAATAATATTCTTTTTAGTGAAAACTGAGTTTCAATTTGAAGTTAGATTGCCTCGAAAAATGTATTTACTTTTTTTTTTTCTCACATCGTTTGAAAGGTTAACCCTTCAACAACATCTTTGTAAAATTTCAAGTTGGGAGGGGCAACGGTTTGCAAATGACAAGCAAATCAAGTCCGCGAAGTCGAGTGATGCGATGTTTTTCACCACCCACTTACAACGATCGTCGTCTGCAATACAGTGCAGCAGGCGCGCGGCCACGCAAAACGACGCGGCGATGACTTGATTTGATTTGTCATTTGCAAACCGTTGCCCCTCCCAACTTTATATTTTACAGAGATGTTGTTGAAGGGTTAAACTTTAGAGATGTGAAAAAAATAATTTAAAAAAATACATTTTTCGAGGCAATCTAACTTCAAATTGAAACTCAATTTTCACTAAAAAGAAAATTATTTTGGTAAAAACAAATAGCACCATTCAAAAGAACAGCTTAAAATCTATCGAATTATGTATTTCAATTTTTTTTTTAGCTATTTTCCAAAGCTTGTGAGCGAGTTGAACAGAACGTGTTTTATGCAAAAAACCCGCTGCCAGCGCCGAGTGGCCCGCTTGGCTTGGACGCTCCCTATGCGATAGCAGAAATCGCGGTTGATTTGCTGTCATTTTTTAAAGAGTTCCGGTGTCTGTCTCCAGAACTCATCATCAGATCTATATGAAATTTATATGGAAACATTTCGAAATAAACCCCTTTCGAACAAAAAAAGAATTTTGCAAATCCGTTTATAAATGACGGAGTTATGGCCGAACATACATAAAAAAAAAAAATCCTCCTCCTTTTTGAAGTCGGTTAAAAACAGTCAAGCATTTATTACCACTATCCAGATTATCAGTCACTAACGAGCTGAGTGCAATAATTGCATCTTCGGTTGATACTCCTTGCCTGAATCCAAATTGTGAACTACTTATGATGTTGTATTTGTGAAGAAATTGTACGAGCCGATTGTTGGTTAGTTTTTCAATAATTTACGATATGGCTGGTAAAATGGATATGGGTCTGTAATTGTTGATATCGTCTCTGTCCCCGTACTTGTGTACAGGAATGATGATAGATTTCTTAAGTGGCGCAGGAAAGACACCATTTGCAAAACAAAGATTAACTAAATGACTTATGATAGGGACAATTTCCTGCCTAATGTGTTTCAGAAATCTAGTGGATACATTTTCCCAGCCAGGAGCGCTGTCAGATTTTAGGCTCATCAAGACCCTGCTCACTTCTTCGGGATCAGTATCTAAAAGAACAAACGAGTATATTTGTGTCGATGGTGTATAGGTAGGGTGTAGGTTAAAAGTAAAGTTATGATAAATAATTTTTATCATCATCATTTCAGCTAAACGACGTCCACTGCTTGTTATTTGAACCCTACTAATATTATAAAAGTGATGTGTGTTTGTTGCACAATCACGCAGAACGATTTGAACGGATCGGGATGAAATGTGGCACGCAGATATTTTATGTAGCTGTGTAGCAAATTTCATCCTAATCAGTGCTTAGATTAACACGTAGGAATATTTTTATCCCAGTACTACGTTCCCATGGGATATTCCAGACATCCACGCGGGCGTAGTCGCTGGCAAAAGCTAATAGAAAATAACTAAACTCCGAGCAATAATAACTTGGAGCTGTTTGCGGTATGAGTGCAGTAAAAGTTTTAACAAAAAACTAGTTCTACGAACCGCCGTAGATACTTCATACATAACCTACAATGAGCTTTATTTTCAACCAGTTTTCCATATTAGTTCAACTTGCTGAAGTTTCTTCTGTTATATAACGCTTAATTTCCTATGGAAATATTCAGACTCACTTCTATGATGAAACGTTAGATATTTAATCTAACCAACAATGTACACCATTTCGCGTGAAAGCAGTTAAAAATCATGATGTTGTTAGTGTTCCCATAACTTGTGTTTTCGACAGGATTACGGTTCCACCAAATATTTCTACCTAAAGGCTTTAGAAATATTTGGTGGTCCTTTGGCATAATGCTTTGTAGGGGAGATTAGAGGCTTTTGTTAAAGAATGTTTTTACCATTATTAAACTTTTAATAAAGTGTTACTGGAGTCACAAAGTAATTATATTTTTTTCGGATATCTACTTGTATTTTTGTGGCAAAAACAATTCGGTTTTTAGAGTTTTTTTTTTTTAATGCTTCTGTTTTATACAATTACATAAATTTAAAGATTGTTCTATCAATTTAAAGTCTCATAACCCAAAGATTACGGTATGTTATATAATCAATCGTTTAATACTGACAAGTTAACCGCTTGCCGCGTCACCCGTAGGTGCAAAAACCGTGTTAGAAAAAAAAACATGCATTGTACTGTGTAATACCAAGTTTGCCGCTTCGAAAAACCTGTGCTAACTGCGTAGTGCTCCAAAATCCTCAAAATTTTTGGATTTCTTTCACTTTCTGACTAACATCATACACCTTCATCTCCTATGACTTTCCTCATCTTCTAAATGAGTATTTTAGCCGATACTCTACTAGGAAGATAGTTAAAACTATAATAATGAACGCTTGAAAACGATGAATTTTGCACAGATCTTACGGGGCTGCATACTTGATTTTACACTATTTTGTATATATCCTCAAAACATCCCAAAAAATCAGTACATTGCAACCTTTTACGGCCAACGATGGTTTAGGGCTTCCGCAGACGGGCGCAACGCGAGGATGCGACGCGATTCTAGTAGATTAATTTACATCAAGTTTTCACAAAAGTTGTTTTACTAGAATAGCGTCGCGGCATCGCTTCCTGCCTGTCTCCTATAAATGACTGGTCTATGACGTGCAACAAAAATTTCGTTTGACCTAGTTAGACGAAACTTCTTTTTTCCACCAGACAAACTCTTTTCAAGATCCGAAAGTTCGTTAATATTTTCAAGACACGTGTCTCCAATTTGCTCGCTCAAATGACTTGGTGATCGAGCCTGGTAGTTCCATAGCACTGTTTTCTTAAGAAATTAGGTTTCGTTGGAAAATGTTCCAAACTTGAAATAGGCACTAAGACTGGAATGGCATTCCATTCCAGTCTTGAAGTTCAAAAACATTTTGCGCCGGCTATCAGAATTTGACTAAAATAGTTTAATACCGTATTGCTTTTAAATATTTTTCCGATGCAAAACTTAAGATAATTTAAAATCTTTGGAAAAGAAACTTGCAAAATATCATGGAGAGGCTAAATGAAAGTCGCGAAGAAATCCCATTTGTTTTACAGTTTCTACGCTCTTAAATTGGTGCCTTGTTTTTCTAATTCTGTATTCACAAGACCACAAACCGCCTTATGTAAGCTATTCACTAATGGATATGACGTAGGAATATTTCATGAAAAATTTTCCCCGCTAACCAACTTATCGGTAAGTAGAAACTTGCTGGTAATTTCTTCCTTTACTTTCAATCATCTTTCTTAAAGCCTTAATTAGGTTTTCTTCTGTTTCTTACTTTGAATTATACCCGAGTTCATTACCGGAACATCATTTATTTAGATTTATAAAGTTTTAGGTCTGAAATTGTACTAATTTCAACCCAAATTGCTGTTGATAAATTTTTCAATGTGGTAAAGGTCACAAATATGTCTATTTTACTTCTGATTTATATCTACTTTTAGGTCGGGCTTACACTCCCACAATGTCATGGTAGACTCAGCTTTCATAATCATCATTATTTCAGCCGAAAGATGTCCACTGCTGAACATAAACCTCCCCCAATTTGGGCGGTTGAAAAACCCGAGATAGCCTCGGTATTTCTAACGAATTATTTTATACATATTAAGTGTATTATACTGTAACGGTATTTCCAAACTTTTATTGGACCGTCTGTAACTGAGATTACCTTGTGCCACATCAAAGGACGTCGTCCAAACTTGAATGCTCTTGAAAATTAATACCCTGGGACCCCAAGCGTTTATTTAATTTCTTTTGTGGGAGATAATTGAACACATCATTTTGTTGCACGAATATTACCATTTTTTACAGAATCCAGACTTAATTCGCACTGAAAGTACTACAATATCTACAAGTTTTAATCAAGATTAAAAATAGATTATAATTTATTTATAGAAATAGAAAATAGAAATCTCAAGTATTTTTTTCAGCTGAACGATGTGCGAAATTAAACAGATATTTAAGTCTGGAATCGACAGTTTACTGTAAATATCTGAGCATTGATTAAACGAAGGCTCGATAAGGGGAATGCGAGAACCGGATAATAAAGACCGGGTATGCTCGACTTTGGGCTTCGGTTGAGACGTGGCGAGTTGGTGACCCGTGAAATTGAGCCACCTGCTGTTACTTAATACTGTTTTAACATTTCACCCGGCTCAGAGAGTAATCGCCTATCGGATTAGAGAGAGTTGTAAAACAGATTTTTTTTAGCCTGCAAATGCTGACTAAAATAATTCACTAATAAAATCTACGTCCGTGTTGCTTTCTTTATAAAGGGGTTTAATAAATAAATAAACCACATGAAATGAAGGTGTACCGTATTACCCAGTAACTGGAATCTGGAGGTCAGATAGACAGTCGTTTCATGTAAATTCAGGTGCATCCGTTTGAACTGGAAGCCGACCTACACATAATTGGGAAAACCAGTGGCAGTGATAAAATCGACTTAAACAAAGATTGATTAAGGCTGAAGGAATATAAATTCTGTGCTATTAAGACATAAGAGCTAGAAAGTCTGCACCTCCGCTTTCGCTTGCGACTCCGCTAACGTGGCTTTTATTAAATCCCTATTAGGAATTTAGCTAATGTATATTTTGTTTATATTCTTTCAGATTCCATTTTTAACTTGAAAATTCGGTCTTCTTACTGCATTAACCTTAATAGAAATATAGGCTTAGAGATTTCTAAGCTGTTTGTCTTTCATGTGTGGAGCCCGCCTTAAGACGTGACTGTGAGTGACGGCTAACCACTTAAACTGAATTGATGGAACATGCGGCAAATGGGACTTTGTTTCAACGCGTCTAGTTCTTAAATTCCGAAAAAAAAAGTTTAAGTCTTTTGTCTTGTAATCTCATGGGACGCTATTAACACATCTCTTCTTTTCTCTAATCTCTGGATAGTGTAAAGTGGCTGTAGATCAATATAATATAGGTACTACGGAATGGTTTACCTTTACAAGTAAAAAAAATACGCAATAATGTCTGTCTCTGAACGAAAACCAAGTGACCATGTGTTTCTGTGACATATTAATTAAAATTTGTGGGTTATTTACGAAGCTATTTCAAACAATGCAGTATTTATTACTGTCCAATAAAATAAGTTAGATGTGTTGTGCATTTAATCTAGATCCAAATTGTTTTTTTTATGAGGAACAGGGTATTAAGTTTACTCTACCTCCGTGATTCGTAGTTCGCATGTAACGGAGTACACAGTCTTAGCAGATCTCCTTCTGGACCAACTTACCTTAGTTTGAATGTGGCACTTTGAATTTAGGAGGGAGAAAGTCACATATATATTAATGAAAACTTTTAATTCAAATTTTGCTTCAGTCATTCTAGCATTCCTGCAAATAATGTTTGAAGCTACTCAGTACTTTAGTACATTCCACAATGTACATGGTTTTTATTTTGGTTGGGAAGCCATCAAATGACGTCTCCTGCTCTGGGCGGAGCGGGAGGGCGTGTCAGACTTTTACTGACTAAAACCCACCCGTGTTCTTTCAGTTGCTCATATGCCAGGGCCACAGTATCTCTTTCGAACAAATCTCGTGACCCTGGCAGATAGTACATGCTTATGTGGTTAACATTATCTTAAAACACAATAGTAGAAGGTCGAGCACAGCAAGAGAAATATAGTAGGTAGAGATGAGGACCCATCGTTTATCTCATAATCTAACTTATTTAAAAAAAAAACATTATGCGTGTATTCTAAATGAGTTTTAGGAATTTATCATTGAAAGGGCCGTTTATGCTGTAATAACTTATTTATTAATTAATAGTTTTCTTAATTTGTTATTGAATAGATAGAGTTTTTTCGTTTATAATTAGTTCGGATAACTTATTATATATTTTTATTGACATAACCAAATAAAGAAAGATAACATATACTTTCAGTTATCTAATAAGATGGCTCCGCTAATGGGATGCTTGCATGAGTAATACTTATTAATTTAAGCTACGGAAGTAATTAAACAGTGACATGCGAGGAACAGATTAACTTGGTTTGGTTATCACTTGGACTAAGCCAACAAATATCAGTTTTTATCTTAGATTCAGAACTTATATGCTATAATGCATAGTAAAGTGAGAGAAGATTTTAGTGCAAAAGATTTTAGGCACCATCTAGCTTCGTTACGAAGTTACTTAGAACCACTGAAGGCATTGCCTAAGAGTGACACTGCCTGATTGCTATCGTTCTAGTAGAGCTTTGCATCGACGCGACGGTAGGATGGCATTTGTCTTCTGACGACGGATGATATCAACCGCATCCGCTTCTGATTTGTGGAAGCCACTGTCGTACATACACACATGTCTTCGTCGTAATGCTATATTCTAACACAATCCACACATCACATGATATTGAAACTGCTGAACCACTCATTCATCATCGGCATATGCCTCCCCTAAGCGTATCGCCACACTGGACAGGCGGATTGGTGATCGCAGTATGGTGATTCAATGCACAGAGAACGCTGCTGCCCATTCCCTAGTAAGACCTTTAGTCACCTTGTACGACACTCATAGGAAGAGATGGAATGGTGCTATTCTTTACGCCCGTCACCACTTGGATAAACCACTAATTGAATTCAATTTAATTATTTATTTCAGATAAATCTTATGACCTTTTGTAATTATGTACCTAACTAATATGGAATAAGTTAAATATTACAATAACATGAAATCATAATACAATTAGCACTTCTGATAAGGGCTATCCTGTGCCTAATACTTTTAATATTGACGTCAACACTGTTCTGAAAACATTTCCATTTGCATCGTGTGTTGCCGTAGCGAGTGGTAAATATTAATATAAGCCGATTTCGTGAGAGATTACTGTGTTATATTCATATCACTAAACCCATACGAAATAAACTCCTTGTGCAAACACTTTAGTTGCTTTCGGCATTATTTAAAATCAAGCTTTATTTGATTCACTTTCAGATACAATTTATTTAATTCACCTGTTGATTTCTGGCACCCACAATTTTTGTTATATTCTCTGACGGTCTAGATATAAGATAATCTACCATACGTAATCTACTTGTAAGTGAATTTTACCTAAATTACTATATTTGATAAATATTAGGTATCTATGGAGCTAAAATCCATGGAAAGGGAAAAATTAACAGTAATAAATACCAGTATTATAACATGGACTGACTTCCTATCTGACTTCCAAATGGGTAATACCTTGTCTTACCTTTTGGTAAGACAAGTTGTCAGAGTTTCAACCTTCTGACTACCCGTAACTGTCAAAGATCTACAAATAGCCGGGACCAACAGCTTAACGTGCTTTCCGAGGCATGATTGTACATCGCAAAAAGGAATAACATCTTGTTAAAAAGAAAAGTTGTTCAAAACTTAAATATTTTCTTTGAAACCTTTCCCGAGATAGGAAGTGTTTACAGTGTCATACGTTAAGAACTTTTTAATATCTAACTATTTCCTACCACAAAAGAGCGTAGTGTTAAAAACTCCCGAAAAATGTAAAACCCCGAAATAAAGTGGGTATGTGTGCTTAAACCGAGTTTCGTTCCTGCATTTTCAGCTTTTAATCGACCCTCCGCAACTTGTTTACTGTAGTTGGTATCAAACAAACCAGCGTCCGATGCGCTAGAACGGTACTAAAAGTGGCTAGTGGTGGCACAGTACAGTTTAAATCAGAAGGATCACTTGACACGGTGTCACAAAGAAATGACTAAGACTTTTAAACTTATGGCCGCTACTAATACTTAACATGTTTGCTATCTATAAATTCATGAATAGTCGGTGATTGAAATCAAATGAATCACAGGCCTGAACTAAGATGTTCGGGTAGAATGCATGTGAAATTCATAGACGCATGTGATACGCCAAGTAATGGACTATAATGAGCTAAATTTGATTTATTACATGATTATTGTTATCTAATCTAAAGTTTAAAAATATATTCGTGTACTGTATTTAGACTAGTACAAAACAGAACATTTACTCTACAGATAGCAGTGGTCCCGACAAACATATTCCTGTCTGGACACAGCGCCACCCCCGGGTCAATTGTGAATATAACCCAACTAGGATGCCCTCAAATATTTAATCAAAAGTGGTCCGACGGTGACAATCAAATCAAATGGAGTTCAGTGCTATACAGTCGTACAGAAGCATTACAAGCATACTGATAAATTAAATGGTACACCTGCATTTATTTGTCGGAACAAGAGGCCGTTTGGACATGGATTCTTCACCGTTGAACATTTTACTGGATGTCGATTTGTGTTGCGGGTGAGAAGAAAATCTATGAAGATTTTTATTGATCTTAGGTTATATTTGAACTTGCCAAACGAAACGTTAGACAATTTCTAGATACTAGTTGCTTGCACGATGTCCGATGTTCAAGAGAGCTGCGACACGCCGCCTGTAGCCGCTCTTGTCAACTCGCAAGAAACTTCACACTTGCATTTTGTTGTCAATTGACATTCCGTACTCATGACTCTTCCAATATATTTATACAGATCACTGTTCTGTTAAAAACAAACTTTCTGATTAATTTACAATACTTTGTTTTTTCTTACATTTGTAGACTGTTGCAACTATGTATGTGGTGCTTTTGATGCATTTTACTCTGCGGCAAAACCGAGAAGCATTGTTTTATCGAGGCTTTACGGTTGCTTTTTATCACCACTGTCTATTAAAGTCGGTGGGGTAAAACATAAAATCTTTGTATTGTCCTAGTTATAACTTATCATAGTCACTGTAAAACGCAATAACTATATGTATAGTTTAGAAGCTTTGTGTCAGGTAAGTTAGTACTGTACTTACTGGTCCAGTTTGTAGTTTGTGGGATACAGATTGTTCGAGTAGATAGGTATGTTATTCTTCATTACGGATTTAGTTGCTTTTGATTCGAGTTGCAGTTTTGTCTTACTGTTACTTTTTATACTATGTTCTACAAATAATTATAAGGGGTTGTTCTTAGAGTGTTTAAAAATAAGTAGTACAGTCAATTCTAAGAAAAATATGTCTACACGGACTAAGATTCATACATTCTTTATTCCATAATATTGTATCAACTTGTGGCTACAAGTACACAGTGTGAAACTTATTTTGTTGCTACACATTGATACAATATTACAAAATAAAAGATTGAATCAATAAACTTAATATTGGTCCGTGTACCTTTACATCTTTTTGAGGCTGAGGTGCAGCCCTATCTTTTTTTGAAGTCGCGTAATTTTATGTAGACGCTCGATCTGTGCATAATATTATTCGTTGTAGTGTTTCAGTAGAAAGTATGACTTTCAGCAGTGTAGATACTTATTTATCTAAATGTATGTAAAAGGTGCTAAAAATACGGGATGGCAAAGACATCTATGTACCATCTTGGATTTAGTACATGATTCTGAAACCCTTGCGTTGAAAATTTTCGCCGATAATTAAAAAATAGTTAATTAATTTTGAACGTGTATTTTCTTTGTAGTGCAGTAGAACCTATTACTTTCAGCAGTGTAGGAACTTACCTTCCTTAATGTGTGCAAAAGATCCTGAAGAGAAGTAATACATCCTCTGTAAAATAGAAAGATCCTTAAAATAAACAAAGAACAGGCTTTTTGCTTGTAGGCGGTATAGATACAGGGAACGATAGGACCATAAAGTGTTAAGAACCTACTGTGTATGACAATGAACGTGCATTTATCATGATTTTGTAATACAGAAGGCGAGTTAAAAAGAAATAGTAGGCAGGTCGTTCCGCTTTTGCCTACAAGTCCTAGTATGAGTTATTTTCTTACTTAAAAAAGTATGGTAGCACATTCAACCGTGTCCAATGTGGGGACACAGGCCTCTCTTTTCGAGGGTGTAGTTGACTATAATCTACCAAGCGGGCCCAGTGCGTGTTGGTAGATGTCACATGTCTTACAATTTTTGGTTCTAGGACATGTCGGTTTCCTCACGATTTCCTTCACCGTTTTGAGAGCCGTGGTGATGGAATTATTATACAAAGTAAAACGCCTACCTCAGTTCAAATCCACCACCAGCAACTTATAAGTAACTGTTATGTATTGTGTTTTTATGGGCCTTAGTTACCTGAAATAAAGAATTGTATTGTATAGGTCGGGGATGTTACCATTAGGCCACCACTGCTTTTTTGCACTATGGTAGTACACTAGGTTATTTTACTTACTTCGAGCAATAAACTAAAATATTAGCTTATTTATAGGTATTAATGTGTCGTTGACCTCTTGGTCGCAAGCGCTATTGCTGGGCAAGAGGTCCTGGGTTCGATTCCTATGTCGGGCAAAGTGTTGCTAGGTTATCTATCAGTAAGTGTTGCGTTAGTAGCAGCTCTGAGTGTGGTTTTGTGATCGATTAATTGCAAAATGCTCGCCCCGTTATATGGGACTTAAACATAACTTGCAAAGTGTGAGTGTACTACTGCAATAGGTTCACTAGACAACCCTTCGGGAAAACAATGCGTGATGTAGTGTTAGATTATAAGCTTCCGGTCATCAGTTAACCAATCAGGAAAACAGCATGGCTGATAGTGCAGGATACTCTCTAATTAAAGCAGAAAGTTCTTTAATTGCCCAAATATTTTAACTACTGATATTGTATAAACATCTGAGACTATTTACACAGGATTATGCATACTCTCTACAATTATTGCACTAAGGAATTCCAAGTCATAGAATATTTGATGTGTGACTAACGTTAACCGCGCTCAGTACCACAAAGCATTAGGACGTCGCGGCAAATATCTTTACGGAAAATAGAATTTATATATCGGAAATAACGGCAAAATAAAAAGGCGAACAGACCTGACCCCTATGCTTTAGCCTTATGCCAAGTGGAATTACTGAATTCATTGTATGAAGAGAAGGGTAAACATCTGACAAGGATATATTTGCCTATGCGTGATTTTGTGAGACGACCGTCTTTTGCTTTTTACAAACATGTGTTACATTTGGTAGGATATTTCGAAGTGCAGTCTCTTAGATTCGATCAAGTTAGGTAGATATTTGACGTTGTATAGAACAGTCAAAAGAAACGCTAGTTGTTATGCTGAATGTCTATTTATCTAATTAAAAGACAACATGGCGACACGACACGACACGACACAACTGTATTAACTACAGTAATTCATGTTTATTTCGATACTGACTGTGCCCGCAGCTTAACCCGCGTTGATGTTGGAAATAAGCCCACGAGAACGTGCTACTGGGAGCAACAGTAACTTATATTATTTCTTATAACAAAAGCCGTCTGCCAATGAAAGTTCCGTCAAAATTGGTCTAGTTATTTTGGAAACTAGCCGCAACAAACAAGCAGACAGAAAGACATTTTTTTTGTAAGTACCGTTAATACAGCATTAGAATAAATGTAAACAAAATATACCGTACCATGTGGTGCCGGACGTAAAGAATAACACCACCCCATTTCTTCCCGTGGGTGTCGTAAAAGGCGACTAAGGGACTTACTAGAGAATGGGCAGCAGCGTTCTCTATGTATTTTACCACCATACTGCGATCGCCAACCTGCCTGCCAAGCGTGGCGATTATGGCAAAGCTCCCCAAATTGGGGGAGGCCTAAATCCAGCAGGCAACGTCTTACGGCTGAAATGAAACAAAATATATACATTAAGTAAAAAGCTGTTATTTTGACATTAGAAACAGACTCTTCAATTTTATTCGATTATAGTATGAAGAAAATATTCATAACTTGCTTCAACTTTATCATTGCAAAAGAGTTTCCTTCCTTAGTCCAACCAATAATTAATCGCATTCCTTTTTACCATTTAAAATGTAATTTTTGTCTGCACCCACATATAGAAATAACTACATCCTAGCCGTTATTTCTAAGTGTTGCCAAAGTACAATAACACATGAAATTGCCTTAATGAAAACATACCTAAAAAACTGTTACAAATCATACCTTAACAGTGCTGCCAGTGTGTATTGTTATTCGGTATTGAAATAATACACTTTATCCAAACGAAATGAAATCCCAACAATAGATAGACGTTAGAATAGTAGACAATTAAATTTGCCCAAGATCACATCGATCGATTGAAAACCGTTTAAGCATACAAAACCGCTGAAGTAATAAAGATTTATTGCAGTAAAAGTTCAAAAAACATAGTCTTCCAGACGTCGATAGGCCCTTTATTAAAAAGACAGACATTTTGAATACTAAACTATTGTAATTTTTATTGAGCAGCTGTCGTACAACTTCGCCATGCGGGCCGAAATTAGATTTCAAACAAATAAAATATAAACTGGATTGTGAAAGTCTTGAAATTCTAATAATATTCAAACGCGGCTACGTCCCTGATAATTTCTCTGCGGTTTGTTAATTACGGAATTTCAAAAGGTTTTGAACAATACTGCTAATTTCTTTGGTCTAATAAACAACTGGAATGATCTTGAAAATGTGTTTCAGTTTTGAATGTTTTTACCTAAAATTGGAGATCTGAGAAACAAGGTGTAAAAAATCGCAAACACTGGTGAGCATGAGCTCCTGGGTTCAACTCCCAGGTCGGAGAAAAGTGTAATTAGATTTATCTACCTGGAATTTCTCAGTAGCAGTCCGCAGTCTGGATTTGTGCTCGGTTGATGGTAATATGCTCACCCTCTATTACATGGAACTAAAAACGTAACGTAAAATTTGTGTGTACTATAGGTAGACCACTGCTGACATTAAACTTGCACACATTCTTACTTGGACTACTGCTTCAAATTCTTAATGAATCTCGCACAGACATATTTATCCAACCTGAAAAATTAACACTGGACCGCATGTGCAGCAGTCTGGATTAGGACCTACACTCTAAGCCGCTGAAGTACCTCATCATTTGCCTTGCCTTTCTAGCTAATTTTAGCAGTTTTTACACCAATCCGGAACACATTCAAACAAACGGACTAACATTCATTGTATAGTTTAAGTTTCGTTATTATTTTATTGCATGTTTTAATGGATGTAGATTTTTCCAGGTTTCCTCACAATATCATTCCTTTACCGATATCAGTGACGTCCGAGATAAACTTAATACGTGAACACTGCATAAACTCAAAAAGACTTGAACACCGCTGAAATACCTAGTGGTAAAATATAATTAACTAGCTTTTGCCCGCGGCTTCGCCCGCGCGGATGTCGGAAATTAACGCAGGTATTTTTCTAAATAAAAAGATTTTTTTCTAAAATAAAAGTAGCCTAAGTTACTCCTTATTACATAAGCAAAATCGATCCAGCCATTTCAGAGATTAGTCGAAACAAACAGACAGACAGACAGACCGACAAAAATTGTAAAAAATGTTGTTTTGGGTATATGTACCGTGTATACATCCATATACACTTAGTAAAAAATGGTTATCTTAATATTACAAACAGACACTCCTATTTTATTATTTAGATTTGTGTAGATTAATTGAGATGAGAAATCTGTTGTACACCTGTATTTTTAATGTGACTCTCTTTTCCTAGCTCATATTTCTCGTAACATGATTTCGCAATTCTCTTAAAGAAATTGCATTCACTTGAATCGCCTTACTGTGACTTTAATTTTCATTAGTTGTCGTACAATACCTTTGACTTCAGAAAGGAAAACAAGGAAGCTTTCATTGGAACATTCAATACCCAGCTTACAATTTCATTAATTTTACTTCTACTTACTTTACTCTGAGAAATATTAATCACATTTTTTGTAGGGATTGCTAAGGATAGTGGTTTTATTAATTTTCAGTTTTATTTGTATGTTACGACATGATTAAAAATTAAAAATTCTATGGATGATATATTATTCAAAGTTTAATCCGAAAGTTCCCATTATTTAATATAATTATACTTTTTTTTTCAAATCAAAATATTTTTATTTCATATAAACCTACATGGACACTTATGAAACGTTAGAAGCTAGGTGCACGGTTCCAAATTGTTGATTCCTATTGACAAGAGCTGGTAAGAAACTCCACGGTTATACTCAGCCTATAATGGTCCCACGGCTGTGGACATAGGCCTTCCCTCGATAAGAGGTAGTTGAAGGATGGTCACATGTCTTGGAGTGTTTGGTTATTGGTTCTAGGACATGCCGCACAATGTTTTACTTCACCGTTTTCAGAGCAGTGGTGATAAAATAATTTACATAAAGAAAAGCGACTACTTAGTCGGCTAGACGACCTAGACGCTTATTGTAAGGGTTGCATTGTCATGGATAAAAAAGGATGCTCGGAAGGATTTGGGAAGGCCTTTGCTCAGCAGAAGGACAGTGTACGCCGATTTTAAAAAAGAGCCTGTTTGAATTCAAACCTACGATCAACCACTCGGAAATCATGGACGTGACCCTTGGGTCAACACTGTACTTAAATTAAAAAGAATTTTATTTATTCTTCGTGATTCTACGCCACCGCCAAAAAATATTTTCTTTTACAGTCCAGCCTTCCAGAGAATGCGTTCTTGACACTCGTCAATTTCATACAAACGAAGTACCTGTTTTGCGAATTTGATCTTTATTCGTTACTAGAGTCGCGCTGACAGGTGTCAAGAACGCATTCTCTCGACGGCCGGACTATAGTTGTTCATACTTGTTCGACAAACAATCGCATGAAATTGCATGTGATTCAGAACTACCGGTTTAAAAGATGACGGTGTGTGTCGGTGAAAAAATAGGGCACCGGGAATTAAATTCTACGAAACATGCTCTATGAAACCTTAGTAAATCGATTTCAAATATTTTATTAAATCGATTTACTAGCTTTTTCATCGATTTTCTGTGCCTTATATTTTTTGTACATAAAACTATTTTTCAATCTAAATAGAAAAAATCCTAATAATTTCCTCCACATGGCTGTCAACAGGAAGAGTACCCTAAAAGCTGGTAGCATCTAGGTTGAATAAATTAAAGAAGACCCAAATATTTTCACTCCAAGTTTCAACAAAGCATAACTAGGTGTACCCAGTATAGACAACAATAAAAACAAATGCACACCGCACATTGTACAATTTACAACAAGGATACCAAGTGACGAGTTGCAGAGATTTTACAGTCGTGTGCCGCAACCCTAAACGAAAGTTCTTACGAACTCTAAAATGGGGTTGTCGAGTTCTACACAAAAACTTTAGCTTTTAACTAAACCAGTGAACGTGTTTATGTACTGATGAAATTGTTTTTGTTGTCTCTCGGATGTTTTCCTTGGGGTGCATTATAAGATTTGACTTCGTGTATGAGGGGCGAACGAACTGGTATCTTATGTGGGCTATTTCCTGGTATAAGATTTTTGACGTCAATAATGACCTACAGAGTGAAGCCCAGTTTATGAAGTGTGACTTTTAGGCTTGGTCCAAAAACATTCCCTTTCGGAACACCGCTACTAAAGGCGGGAGACTGATTCTGCCTATAATTTATGGTCTATGATAGTCAAGATTAATTCTCAGCCTCTGTACATGTTGTGTGCTCAAAGTATAATAAATAATTTTAATATAATATTAAGCAGAATTTCCACAATCCAATTTTACCACGCAGTTTCTATAACTACGACATGATACAGTTTAATCATAAGTTTAAACTTACTTGAATACCGACTGATGGCACATTTAGAAGGTATTGCAAGGGTTAAATTTGATTTTCTATGAAATTCTAAATCGAGTTTGTTTGAGAGAAATATTAATTTCTTGACTTACGAAATGAATTTACATTTGAGATACCTCCTTAGTGTGGCATCAGCTGTTATTTCAGTACGTGTATTAAATAATGGAGAGCAATCGTATATTTATCCACTTGTGATGGATGAATGAATTCAAATACTATTTCCGAATTTCCTAAATTTTAAGTTGAACTAAATGAGAAAAGTGCCACGGCACTGTATAATGAAGTAAGCAGTAATGACATCATCAATTCATCATACAAGTCGGGCGGAACGACGTGTATCAAAATCTTGGTATACCCCAGTACTCAACAGTCTCCAGTGCGCCGCAGTTACGAACGTAAGGGCGTGGATAGTGCGAGACACTCTTTGACAAAAGTTGTGCCTTCAACTAAATATCGGCGCCACGATTTTTATTAACACAATGGATTGTCACCAACGAAAAAGTTGGTCTGTAGAATTGTACCAGATTCGGTGTTCTGTGGTTTTGACAGTTTCATAATCAACCTGAAATTTTCCTACTGCTGGGACACCGGCCTTCTCTCTTACAGAGGGAATGATCTATTATCAGATGTAAATCATCGTAGAGGGAAGAACTAAGTCGATGTACTATATACAACGAAATTAATAAAAAATGAACTAATATTGCTGGGTATTTTTAATCCATGCATTTTTATTTTCAATTAAATTATTGCAACAGATCAGAATTGCATCAAAATAGCCACCGCGGGCGGCGGTTATGAAATTAACTACGTCTGGCGCAACCTGGGCAGTCAACCCCGTATAATATGATTATCAGGACATGAGGTACCGAATTTGGTAAACCAAAGGTTTAACAAACTTGTTTTTCTTTACAAAAAATCATTTCAGTCCTTAATAATATTTCATTTCGTAAGCAAATTACATTAACGAACAGAAAAACTTAAAAAGTTGTAGGTATAACTTACAAAATGTTTTCCACCTTTAAATCTGGTACAGTCACCCTCAGGCAGTTTAGCTACAATTAAATACCTAATACGTAATAAGTTTTGTGGCTGCACCATCATACAAGATTCTGAAACAAAGATCGGACACGATTGAATGAATTCATATTTTATATTTATGTTGCAGGTGGATTGCTTATCCCGCTGTTTATATAAGCGATAGCTGTCTTAAAAAATTGTTGAACGACGTCCAGCTGGATTGTCATTGTGTTACGTTTAATAAAATTGCTACCCACGTTTAGACGTAATACAGAGTGGCTTATTTGCATACACAAGAAGTGTATCGGTTGTGTAAACCAGCGGGTTCGAAAATTCATCTGCGGCAAATACATCTTTTTGAGTCTGACTGTACCAAAATACAGCGCACACGAATGTTCCCAGAGACGGTAATAACGTGTCAGATTTAAGAGGGCATTAGTGTAGGAATGGCGATAGTTTAAACCTTTTAATTGCCTACTTATTAACCTGTTATGTGAACAATAAGCAGTAACCGCCATTTTCTTGTTAGTTTAATTTAATAGGACACACGGCTCGATGTGGTTTTGCTTTGTTTCTAGTGTTGCGTTTTATGCGCTACTGCAGCGCATCAGGGATGTTCGCAGACGCATGTGTGGATTGTTTCTTTGCCACGATGCGTAAGCGCTGTGCGTCCCTGGTGCGTGGAGTGTGCGGCAGCAACAACAGTATCCTGTCTCTAATCTCGAGCAGGCTGGACTGTTCGTACGTGAACCGCTGGTGCGCCATTTCCCATGGAATGGTACAGCTGCGGTGACACGTCGGACAGTGCTGCCGCTATGTATATAAGGATGTTTTGTATAATTCAATTACCTTAGTTACCCTGGTTTGGTGATTGGTCAAGGGGCGTGGCTAAGCTGAGTGACAAAATATGTCACTATTATCTTAACGGGATTTAACTATAGTATCATCTCTAAGAGTGGGTTAGTAGGTAGGGGGCTGTCCATTAATCACGTGAGGCTCGAAAGAGGGGGAGGAGTCCAAAAAAATCACAAAATATCACAAAGGGGGAGGGGGGTGTAGTAATATATCACGTATATTTATTTTTTTAAATAAAATTAGATGATACTTATACCTGTATTTTATAAATATTTAAAAAAATAAGATTCTCTGTATAGGTACACAAAAAAAACACTTGATATAGGGAAAGGGGGAGTTGTCTTAAACCTCACCATGTATCACCAACCTCACCATGTATCACCCCCCTAGGGTTCAAAATGCCAAAAAAAACATCACGTGATTAATGGACGGCCCCTAGTGTATAGGAACAAGTATTTAAAATTGAATACGTTTTCTATTGCAAATATTGACCGTTCAATCGTTTCAACGTCAAACACATAGGAAAAAATTGGATTAAAATACACGGAAAACGACCCCAGTTTTTAATCTAAACGTGATGGTTTTCCATTAAGGATTGGGGACGGTTTTCGGGTATGTGAGTTTTGGGTTTTTTCGGGATATATATAATCATAATCGGCCATATATAATGTTCCCACTCTGCTGGGACATAGGCATCCTCTCTTAGTTAAGAAGTAGGCCGTAATCAACCACGCGGGCGCATCAATTTCGGAAATATTCTTCTGCGCCCTCTGAACTATTACTTACTTAGATAGAAGAAACCAATAAGTCTTGTATGCGAGTTCTGGGGCGCTCCAAAGAGAAAATAACGTCAAAGTAAGAGGCATAAAAGTCACTTTTATGTGTTCCCCAACATAATTAGTTCTTTAACCTTTATTGGCAAAGAATCAAGCCTAAGGGACGAGAGCTTGTCACGCGAAATAATTACTTTTCTTTTTCCTAAAAAGGTTTGATTTTTAGTGCATTGAGTTGTGGATTTCCTTCTACCAAGTATTTTAGCATCACATAATTAGCCTACAGTGTTCCCTCTGCTGGGACACAGGACTGTTCTCAGTAAGTGGGAGTGGGCCCAGTGCGGGTTGGTAAATGTCACATGACTTTGATTTTTTTAGTTTAAGGACATGCCAGTATGCTCTTAATGTTTTCGTTTACATTTATCTATATATTAATACGTGAAGCGAAAACTTTGGATCCCTTTTTACGAAAATTGGGTGGACGGAGGAGTATGAAATTTCGCACACTTATAGTTTATACAGAGAAGAAGTGACGAATGCTAATATTTTTTTTTTAAATTATGCATGTAAATACATTATTTTCAATAAATAACACGTTACACACTCTACTATTAATTACCGTGTATTTAATACACACATGCATAGATATTCTTTTGTTTATGGTCCAAATCTGTGGTCCAATCGAGAACATCTGTCTTTAATATTTTGTGTCTATAGTCTTACTGAATGTTAAGTATAACCATAGGTAATAAATTAATTTTATAGATATATAACCTATTTCATTTTTAAAATCTATGATATTATCGAGAATAATTGTCATTAATATTATTCGTATTAGCGACGATAGGAATTTAGTTTAGATTTATAAGAAATATAACTGCCTCGTTGGTCTAGTGGTAGCAAGCGCTACTGCTGAGCTTGAGGTCCTGGGTTCGATTCCCAGGTCGGGCAAAGTGTTATTGGATTTTTCCATTTGGAATTTCTCAGTAGCAGCCCGGAGTCTGGATTTGTGCCTGGTTGATGGCAATAGGCTCGCCCCCTATTACATGAGACTTAAACATAACAGGCGAAATGTGGGTGTACTATAGGTACGCCTCTGCCCAACCCTCCGGGGAAACAAGGCGTGATGTTATGTTATAAGAAATATTTTTTGTGGTTTTATGGGGAGTGTCAAGTATGGCATTAGTAAGTTTCCCATACAAAACTTAGAGTCGTGTGCGAACTGTAGAGGTTGCATGACTCACGATTGTACAGGCTGGTCATAGATTGTATAGGCTGGTCATAGATTGTACAGGCTGGTTATAATTATGACATTTTGAACTGTCATAATTAATTAAAAATAATAGGGAAAATTCTATAAAAACAGAGCTTTCTGTTATAATTCATTCCATATCCAGCAGTTAAGAAGTATTAAGGAAATAAAGAAGAGAGGCCTGAAGAAGTATTCTTTACTCATTACACCTACGTCCTAGTCCTGGCCATCACCATCCCGCCAGCGAACCCTCTCCACAGTAGTACAACGTCAACAATTTGTCTATAGTGTTACTGAATGTCAAATATAACCATATTATTTTTTTAATTTATTATTATATATTTTTTTTTCATTGAATAATGTATTTCTATTCAAATGAAGTACGGTTGAATTTCGACCAATGGGCGATCACTAGTTTTTTTAAACAGTGGTGATACAATAATTACCACAAAGCATAGCACGAATCTGGGTTCAAACCTACGACTAATAAGTCGGGGATTTTTTTTTTGTAGGTATAAAGTTGTCGTAAAACCTCTTGGCTATATTGTTTGTATCTGGCTAATTTTGATACCACTGAATAGATGGCATTTAATAAAATGTAAAAATAAATAAAATCATCGTGGCAGACCCAGGCGGAGATGGTGGGATGAGCTGGACTCCTTTAATAAAGATTGGTCCGTGGTAGCTCTAGACAAAGGGAGATAAAAAGAGAGTAGGGACGCCTTCGACCAGCAGTAGGGTATTAATGGCATATAGAAAGTAAAAGTACAATATAATTAACTAACGAAGCAATACGATATCGTATTTGGAAGACTTTTTGCAAAAAGGGTAAAATATAGTGTCAGATTAGTAGTAAATTGGTAGTTACAATATAGCTGAAGAGAGGGTAAAGAGTCAACTTTATAGCACAAAATAATTAAAACCCATTTGAAAAAATATGGGTAAACAATAAATCTCGATAAAACGACATATAGGTGTCACAAGAAATCTAATGATTAGTGTGCCATTTGCGGTTCTCTATTAAAATGTAATGAATTATTTTGAAAAGATGGATCACTGATGATATCGCAAAAGAACGTGCGTTAAACTTAACAAAATATTAACGAATTCTTAGGATCTACGTTGCTCCGAGTATGAGACGTCTAACGAAATTATGATTCAAATCCTATCTATATCATACCTTTGATGATAATAAATGATATAAAAGACAGCACGAAATAAAAAAAAAATGTTTACAACGATCCATTTTTTAAAATCAGAAACATTCGCCAAATTCACCATGCTTATAACGTCTCTATACCTACCAATATTATATTAATTGTGAGCATTGTGATATTAAATAACAAACCAATAATATTCGTTTAGATGAATAAACCTGAAGTAAACATTTCCAATAAATTCTTTTTCGTATTTGTTTACGTGGGTGTCTAATACCTATTTGAAAATAGAAGTAATAGATTTCTGAAAATGAATTCCGATCGACCTTCACTAACCTCAAATAAATACAACAATACATCAATATGAAAACGAAAATAGCTTCTAAAAAGCCACATTATTGACTCGAGTAAGAGATAAACATATAAGCGGAAAGCTTTTATTATTTAATATTAACTTTTCTATTTGTATTGGCTATGGTTCAGTTTTCATCACAATTGAAGAGAGTTTTTTTGTTAAATCTATGGTTGGTCTGAATACTGTTCACATTGGAAGACAGCCATATATAATATGCCTAAATTAGAAGAAAGAATGTAACAATAGTCTAGTGAAAATATAGAATTCTCTTAAGTTTTTTTTTGTCACGAAAAATAATAAGTGAAAGAAAACTAACAGTTGTGTAGTGGACGAATGGGATGTGATCAGCACCCTTACTCGCCCACTACAATTGGTCCTTCGAGCGCCGGATTCCCTGCAGGAAGAAACCAGAAGAGTTCAGAAGATTAGAAGTTCAGAAGTCCGAAAAATTCAGAAGACTGAAACATGCCGGTTACCAGGTCGCAGAAGGATGCCCCCTCACGTCCGCCGTCTCGTCCTTCCGCTAAGGACGCGACAGAAGAGGCAACAGAATCAGAAGGGGTCACGTCGGCGTCATCGGGAACCGCAACTACATCGGGCACGAACACCTCTTCGGGTACGACGGCTACGGAAGAGACCACGACAACGGAGACAACGGTGGAGACTGCGACCACAGCGGCGACCGAGAAGAACGGTCAGAAGAAAGAAGCCGCACAGAAGGAAACGACCAAGAAGGCCCCAGAAGATGCCGCGGAAAAGGCTGTTCCTGGTTCTACCAAGACGCTAAAGCCGAAAGGGGTCGGTCGTCGCGCCAGGTCCACGAAGACCACGAGTACCACGGCCAGAAGACGCGAGCTGGAAGCCAGAGAAGAGTTAGCGCGCCTGGAACTGAAGCAAGCACAGGCTGCGGCGAAACTAGCCCGTGTCAGATTGGAACTGGCACAGTGTGAAGATGATGACTCCGTGGATGAAGACCTGGAAGACAGAACAGCACAGGTGCAGAACTGGATCCAGACATCTATAATGGAAGACGACAACAGGGAACGACCGGAGCCACGAGATCAACCTCCAGCAGAAGAACCCCAGAAGGTGAAGCCAGAAGAGCACTCTCCAACGAAAGGAACTACGATTGAAATTCAAACGTTGGCGACGGCGTTGAAAGAAGCCTTCACTATACGGGAACAAGCAACGCAGCCGAAGTATATCCACGAGTTACCCTACTTCGACGGCAGCAGCAGTGAGTGGTTGGCGTTCAAGGTTGTCTACGAGGATACAGCACCGATGTTCAACGACGTCCAGAATATGGCTCGCTTAAGAAGAGCACTTAAGGGCAACGCAAGAGAAGCTATCAAGAGTCTGCTGTACTCCGAAGCCTCTCCGCTGGAAGTGATGCAAGCCCTAAGAAGAAGATATGGAAGGCCTGACGCGCTGGTGTTAGCAGAATTGGACAAAGTCAAGGCGTTGTCGAAGATCTCAGAAAACCCAAGAGACATATGTGTCTTCGCAAGCCAGATCAACAACAGCGTAGCAGCGATAAAGGGGTTGAAGAAACCGCAGTACCTACATTCACCTGAAATAGTGAAACAAATAATAGAGAAGATGCCAACGGTCCTCAAGTTCAGATGGTATGACTTCACGGCAGCAGCAGAAGAAAGTGAATTCTCCGACTTAACCCTGGTATCCAACTTCCTGAACAAAGAAGCAGACAAATGTGGAGCCTTCGCGACCTCAGAAGAAAAGAATGGGATCAAGAGGACTCATCGACAAGCGGCGCATGCTACGAAGGAGAAGGACTTCAAAGGAAAGGATGCTAAGAAGACTTGCCCCATGTGTGAAAGTGAGCACTTCCTAGTTGAATGTCAGAAGTTCCAGAAGGCGTCGGTTCAAGATCGGTGGGCAATAGTTAAGAAGAGCCACGTCTGTTTCAAGTGCCTTCAAGGGAAACACCGGAAGGAGAGCTGCAGGAAACCACCATGCAAGGAATGCAAAAGGTGGCACCATCATCTGTTGCACGTCGACTCAGAAGACAGGACCTCGGGAGACAAAAAGGAGACACATCAAGAAGAAACAAGTGTCACGGCGTCAGTGAATGCAGTAAACAACGCAAGAGCATACCTGAAGATAGTTCCAGTGGAAGTTTTCGGGTCAAAAGGATCTAAGAAGATACTAGCCCTCATGGATGAGGGGTCAACAGTGTCACTCTTGGATGAGAAGGTGGCAGAAGAAGTCGGCGCTCAAGGAAACAGAGAAGAACTGGTCATCGAGACAGTAGGAGGCAGGCTGATAAAGAAAAAGGATTCTCAGACACTGGACCTCACGGTGAAGGGAGTTCACCAAGGAACCAAGAAGACAATCAGAAGAGTCCGAACTATCAACGAGCTGAAGCTTGCACCACAGTTCTTAGACAGAAAAAGGATTGAAGAATGTCGACACTTAAAGAAGATTGCCAACTCGCTGTACTACGAAGGGGAACCACCGCAGCTACTCATAGGTCAAGATAACTGGGAGCTGATTGTGACTCAGGAAGTAAGAAGAGGGAAACCAGGACAACCAGTCGCTTCAAGAACAGGACTTGGTTGGGTGCTACATGGATCGGACAGCGGGAGTACAAGACCAGTGCAATTCCTGAACACGTGTCTTCATGTCAGCACACCTGAAGAAGAGATGCATCAAGCCATCAAGGACCATTTCGCGATCGAAGCGCTTGGGGTGCTACCGAGAAGACCTACTACGGACTCAGAAGGTAGAGCACTTGCCATCCTAGAGAAGACCTGCAGAAGACTTGAAGATGGTCGATTTGAAGCTGGACTCCTGTGGAAGAACGAAGAAGAGCAGATGCCAAAGAGCTACACGTCTGCTAAGAATCGATTGATCAACATCGAGAAGAAGATAGACAGGGATCTCCAGCTGAAGGCAGAATACAACAAGCAGATCCAGGATCTAATCGACAGCAAGTATGCAGAGGAAGCACCTATAGGACAAGAAGACTCCAAGAAGAAATGGTACCTCCCTCACTTCTCCGTGGTTCATCCCCTTAAGAAGAAGATAAGGATCGTCTTCGACGCAGCAGCCAAATCCAGGGGAAGAAGCCTCAACGATGCTCTACTGCCAGGACCAGACCTACTGCAGTCACTCTTTGGAGTACTGCTCAGGTTTCGTCAAGGGCCCTTAGCAGTGGCAGCCGACATAAAGGAAATGTTCCTGCAAGTTCGTATCAGACCAGAAGATAGAGACAGCCTGCGTTTCCTGTGGCGAGGGGATCGGCGCGACATAGTACCGAAGGAGTATAGGATGACATCAGTCATCTTCGGCGCGACCTCATCTCCCAGCACAGCGATTTACGTCAAGAACCGAAACGCAGCGGACTTCAAGGAACAATACCCAGAAGCTGCAAGAGCGATCGAGCTGAACCACTATATGGATGACTACCTACACAGCTTTCATTCAGAAGAAGACTTCAGAAGAGTGACGGCGCAGGTGGACTACATACATCGGAAGGCAGGCTTCGAGCTTAGAGGATGGGCATCAAACCAACTTGAGCTGCTGCAAGACGTAAAAAAGGACACAGCAGAGAAAACCGAAGTGGACCTTGGCGAGAAAGAAGAGAAGACACTAGGACTGCGCTGGTTCACAGAAAGGGACTCCATCGGCTTCAGGGCGAACCTTCGAAACACACCGGAGGAGATAGCTACAGGGCTCCAGGTGCCTACGAAGAGAGAAGTCACCAGCGCCGTAATGTCAACCTTCGACCCACTGGGATTAGCATCACCGGTTCTCGTCCAAGGCAAGAAGCTGCTTCAGAACATATGGCGAAGCGGCGTCGGCTGGGATGAAGAAATAGAAGACAAGGAATACGAAGCGTGGAGAACCTACTTAGAGAAGATGAAGCTGCTTCAAGACCTTCAGATTCCAAGATGTCTAGCGCCACATGGCACCGAGGGGGAGCTGCACACCTTCACAGACGCAAGCGAGATGGCGTACGCAGCAACAGTTTACTGGAGGACACAAGGTCGGGACGGGACTTACCACATCAGCTTAGTGGCGGCAAAAGTACGTGTCACACCACTAAAACCAGTGTCGATCCCGAGACTCGAGCTGCAGGCGGCCCTTCTTGGAAGCAGACTAGCACATTCGGTGGAAGAAGAAATGGACCTGAAGGTGGTAAAGAAGACCTTCTGGACAAACTCCAGCATCGTACTCTCTTGGATCAAGACGGACCCGAGAACCTTCAAGACGTTCGTAGCTCATCGCTTAGCAGAGATAGAAGATCTCACGAAACCACAGGACTGGAGATGGGTACCGACAGCACATAACCCTGCTGACGATGCGACGCGCGACGTACCGGAACACTTCGACTGCTGTCACCGCTGGTACGTTGGACCTGACTTCCTAAGGAAAGAGGAAGCCCACTGGCCGGCACCTAGAACATTCAAGAAGGAAGCCACCGGTGAAGAGAAGACAGCAGACGTCGTAGCAGCAGCAAGCACCACTTATCCATCACCAGATCCTGAGAGGTTCTCGTCCTGGAAGAGACTGTGGCGAGCTACAGCAAGAGTGTTACAATTCATACAACTCTGCAGAACAAAGGACAACGTCAGCCGAGAAGATCCCGCCTGGAAAGCGACGAAAGGAAAACGAACTAAAGGTGTCGAGAAACGACATCAATCTTCAAGAGTGCCAGACAGGAAATATATACCGCTGAACGCCGAACAACTAGAGCAAGCTGAAATCATACTACTGAAAGGCAGTCAAGAGAGAAGCTTCAAAGAAGACATCAAGTGTCTGCAGCAAGGAAAACCATTAGAAGGAAGCAGCAAATTGAAAAAGCTCGACGTAGTGCTGGAAGACGGTCTCCTGCGGCTGAAAGGAAGAATCGACGCGATACGGGGAGTAACAAGAGAATACAAGAGACCCATCGTGCTCGACAGTAAGGACAAGACCACGAGACTTATACTGGAAGATTTCCACTGCCGATTCAACCATGGTAATCACGCAACAGTAATAAACGAAGTGAGACAGCGTTTCTGGGTGCTGGGAATAAGATCAGCAATCAGAACAGTGCAACATCAGTGTCAATGGTGCAAAGTGAGAAGAGCTAAACCGCGAGAATTACCGACGGGCAACCTACCTTCAGAAAGGCTGATGCACAGTACACATCCCATTCGTCCACTACAGTTGGGAGATAACATGGAAGCCAGACACGTGGTTTGGGTGTGAAAACTTAAGTGTATTGTAACTTATGGATACGGGTAAGGAGGTTGCATACTTTCATCATAAAATAAAGTAGGATTTTCTTTTTTCCCTACAATTTGGCAAAGGCGATTGTACCGGCTTCCACAGACTCACCATTTATATTAGTGACGTAAGGAAATAATGCTTTAAATTCTTTGTGATTTGCATGCACCTAAATTTTATCTATTTTATTTATCCTATTCGGGAAAGTTAGGTACAGCTAAATTAGCGCAGCGGAAGTCACGAAATTGAATGTAATTTACCAAAAAAAGGACTATACAAAATACAAACAAATTTCAAATGTCGATACAAATAAATATTTTACATAACTTCGTAAATTAATATTACGCGATCGACTAATAGGAATTAAAAAAAAAAACATTTATATTAACAATGCTCTCACATATAATTAATGTTTAAGTAATAGAAAATAAAAGTAAAAGAGGCTTAAAATCATTTCGAGTTTTATGTAAAAATCACAGAATGCTAAATAAACTGGAAGTTCCAAGTTTTCCTTTTTATTAATTATTTCATTTCATATTTCTGACATCTCAAAAATCTGACGGAATTCTATTCATGAAGGAATAATTTTCTTAGAATGAATTATTTCCTTCTGTTGAAATAAAAGTAACCATTTAATATTTTTCGTAATTTCTCTGTAGTTGAAAGTGACACGTGAAAGCTTTGTACTGTGTGAAAAGTTCTTTAAAATAGTATTTCTTGCCCGAATTGCCCTCAGGAGGGCTTCGTCCGTTTGGGGCAGGCTACAACTCGGGCAATTTATTATCCTAGAGACAGTGATGTCTCAACTTTAGAGCGGTTTGTGGATAGATTTGTTTATTCACTGAATCCGTAACAAAATAGTTGAAAATGATAATTGAGTTCATTTAATGTTAAGTTTATTTATTTCACTTGAAATTCGTCGTAGTTGTCTGTTTTATTTATTAAATTATATGAAAGACGATTATGAAGTGTAACTTTTGCTTTAATATCAATGTTCTAGTAACTTAACCTTACTAAAAGTAAGGGACAGTTTATTAAATTAGCTTTTTTCTTTTTCAAGAAAAAATACAACTTGTCTATTACATAGGTAGACCGGATGGAGTCAAGAAATAACAAACCATTGAATATAGTTGAAATCTCAGACAAAATCATTCTTATAATCGACTACCTTATACCTCCTTATCTGAGGAGCAATTCCCGTATTTAAAGAATGTTTACATTCTAATTCTAATCGTTGATAAATTATTCTAATTTTCACGACATTTTTGACACTTCATTACGCTGATATGTCAGCACGACTAAGGGTGAGTGGCACCAATTAACTTAAACCATAACCAATGCCTTGTTTCTGTCAAATCTCTGGCTAGGGGCCATATCGAGTAAATTACATCACACAAATTTCATGATTTTTGACCCCGACTCCTGTCCCTGTCAAAACTGGTCACATTTGTGACACGAGGGCGGAGATTTGACAGCTGACAAGGCATTGGTTATGGTTTAAGTTAGTTGGTACAACTTACTCTAAATGTTGACTTTATCACGAAAAATGATCATCAGTTCTATGCCAACATTTATAATATATTATCCAGGTACAAATTATACAAATAATATACCTACTTAAATACAATTTTCGTCAACAAAGCCTGATGACACTAAGCTCGCCCTTAATACCATCAATGTAAAAAGCTATAAAAAGAAACAAAATACGTTGCTATTTCACGATAATCGTCATCATAAACATTATTGCACAGCCCATCCTACCTACATATATAATACATAACATTTTCCCCTTTAAAACACCTCTACGCTCCCATTCGTACTCAGAGTAATTTCCCCATACAGAAAGGAAGGCAGTGAGCGAAACAGGAATATTATAAAGCCATAAAGGACAATCTGACATTAAAAGCGGTAATGGCGACTTAGAATACGGATGTTTAAAATGAATGATAATGATAAAAGAGTCATATAAAAGAAGCGCCTGTAGAATAATAGAAGCTGTTAAGATTAGTCGTAGTTTTCATTTATCTTTCAGTTGAACAATGCATAGTTAGCGTTTACTGAGTGAAATTTCAACTGAAGGAATATTGTTGTGTGACAAATCGTGCGTAACAAACAATTAAAGGCAGTTGTATCTAAATGATGAACTAACGGCCCGTTCACGACCTTGCTGCTGTGAGCGGCAGCTAAGTGCGGGGCGGCGAGCGGTAAGAACAAAAGTATAAAAATGTTTGAAGCACGACGACGCCGCTCATAGCGAAAACGCACGCGGTTTTATCCGAGCGAATCGCTACAGCGGTGCGTGGTGTGCGGATTGGCAGGAACAAAAGCACAATGGGATGAGTGCGACGCCACGAAACAGAGCGGGGCGGACATCGGTGTAGGAGTGACGTACTCAGCGACGCAGATAAAAACAAAAAAAAAAATTGTCGATTTTTTATAGCGGATTACCGCCACAAAAAAGCCGCCATTAGGATACTGAGGTATTTATCACCGAAATTTTAAATCGACTGTCTATATGGATGTCAAAACATCCCCAACATAAATATTAAAACATTACATAAAGGTTGTGGGAAGAAATGAAACAACGTTTTCCGGAATATGATCTCTCATATTACGTATCTTGTTTTAAAAATGCACTGCTTTCTAAACAGACAAGGGGTAATTTTGATAACGCCATGATTTTGAGCACGTTTTGACTACTCAAATACGTCCACCACGGCCGCTGCAACTAACCGCTACTGAGAGTACGTGGCGTGCAAAACGCACCGCTTACCGACGCCGCCCCGCTCGCCGCGCCGCTCGCCGCTAGCACCGAAGTAGTGACCAGGCCGTATATCTGTAACAAAATAGAATCTAAAGTGACTCTGTATCTAAACTAACTATCATAATCGGTCTATAATGTCCCCACTGCTGGGACAGAGGCCTCCTCTCTGTGAGAGAGAGTGGGCCGTAATCCACCACGCGGGCCCATTACGGGTAATAGTTGTCAAATGTTTTCAGTTTCTAGTTCTAGGACATTCCGGTTTCCTCACGACGTTTTCCTTCACCGTTTTTGAGAGCGGTAGTGATGAAATAATTTACACAAAGTAAAGCGTCTGCCTTGATTCGAAACTACGACCTAAAATTCGTAAGTCGCGGCCATTGCCACTGGGCCACCACTGCTCCCGTAACTAATAAAATCTCATAGAATTAACTAACTTTTTACCCGGTGTCCTAATAGATAGCAATCGTTGCTTTGAAAAAGGTGCCTTCCGGCTTTGTCAAATGAACTATCGACGGTCGCGTAGTCTCCGAACGATCGCTTATATTAGAACAGTGTCTTAGCTTGATGAACTTGCCAGAAGGAGGTCGAGCATGGCACCAGTGGAATCTAAACCATCGCAGCCCTTCCCCTTTGTTTACGTATTACTATCAAGGGCCAAGTATTTTGGTAGCTCAGGTACCCTCCGTGAGATCATCAGTTACACTAAGCGTTGCTGACCTTCCTCCAGGAGTTGGGGTGGATCGAATAACTGATTTTCCTACCCGTACGCAAAATACGTGCTTTGACGTGGAGTTGCGGACACCCAGCCCGTTCTACCTATTATTCCGTATCCTAACCGAAATCTTTCGCGCGAGTACGCGATCGACCCAAACGCTTGTCTGAATTGTGACGTATAAATGAGACTTGATTGATCTGTGTACTCGTGTGACCATCGTTCTGGTAAGGACGCGGTCATAGGATACAAAATTCATTACAACACAAGATACACACATAATTTTTACACCATTTCAGTTTTCACTTAACCCATTTCCTTGAAGACTTGAATAGACCGCCGCGTTTTGCTTAAGGCAGTACAAAATCACAATACGGTGTATCAATCCATATAATTTTCTATATTTTCCACTAGCTTTTGCCAGCGGCTTCGCCCGCGTGGAGGTCGGAAATTATCCCGCGGGAACATACTACCGGGATAAAAAGTATCCTATGTCCTTTCTCAGGCTCTAAACTATCTGTGTGCCAAATTTCATTTAAATCGGTTTAGTAGTTTAAGCAGGAAAGCGAGACAGACAAACAGACAGACAGACAGACAGACAGACAGACCGACAGACAGACAGAGTTACTTTTGCATTTATAATATTAGTTTAGATTTACACAACCCATTTCTCTATCCCTTTTACAATACAAAATTATGAAAGTGGCTCAAACCGTCCCTTTTATTGTAAGACAGCGTTTTCCATAAATGGAATAGGGAGCCCACTAAAGTGGTCTAAATGGGCAAAATTTGTCAAGAAGTTAAGATGTAAGTTATGGTATCCATTGTTATAAGACCCGAGGGGCGTAAGGCGTACTTATCAAGGCCTAACGAAGATTTATATTGTGACGTCTCGTATTTTTATCCCTATAATACTCGTATTTTTTATGGAGACAAAAATGTTGAAAATATTTTTTTATTTCCCGGAAATGTGTGGTTGGATGAGTAATATGTTTGTTTTGCTTGCAGTTTTGTGAGAGAGATTTCCATATGATTGTGGGAAAGTTAAAATATGTATAGCTGAGTTTGTCAGTTACGACACATGTTTTGTTCTGTAATCTTTTGTTTAAGTTTCAAACTCAGAAATGGGAAGTTAATTCTCTTGTATTTAGGAAACAAAAGTTTACAAAAAATGTGCACCAAAATTGCTCTTAAATAGTTTACCAAAAATATAACTCCTAAACTAGGAACCTCCTCTTAGTCAAAACGTTAAAATCCATTGCCTACTGATGGTCTGGACCAACGGTCTGGCTACATTCGCACCGTTATTAGTAAATCGATTTTTCTAGCTGTAACTAATCTCCCACTAGTTTCTTTTAATAACAGTTCCATACAACGACGTAGCATAAGCACCATCACCTAAGTTCCTATTACTAGGACGTAGGAGAAGACGTATGTGAATCATATTTCCGCGATAAACACTTGCGCGAACCCACTTACGCGAACCCAAACAAGTACATTCTTAGAAATGTTTTTAACCGCAAGTATCTCATCGCGAAAAAGTCCATTCGCAGAAATGTCCTAACCTAAATGTGTTGCTACTGGGATACAGGCCTCCACTGTAAAAGAAACGACGACGTAACTATATAGCCTACGCAGATGACACGGTTATCACATTCCACGCTCCTTCTTGGAAACAGGTATACTGCCTTGCAGAAGAAGGATTAGCAACAGTAGCGCAAACACTTGACCGTAACTTACTTACACTCAACATAAAGAAAACCAAACTTGTAACATTTTCCAAAACACATCTATCTAGTCCTCCTCCTGATCTCACTTTGAAATTCCACACTTGTCAGATCCATCAGAACACATCACACGAAGACTGCTCATGCGAGTGTATTAACCGGACAGAATCTATTCGTTATTTAGGTCTACTTATTGACGAGAATCTATCTTTTAAGCCCCATATTCAATTTCTTTCTGGCCGAGTAAGGAAACTTATACACATAATCAAGAAACTAAGAGACCGTACTCCAAAAGACATCCTGCGCATGGTATATTTCGCTATATGCCAATCCATCATACAGTATGGCGTATCCATTTGGGGTGGAGCTGGGAAAACGATAATGATTGAACTTGAAAGAGCCCAGAGAGCTGTTATAAAAGTTCTCTTAAAAAAACCATTTTTCTACTCCACTGACTCCCTGTACAACGAGTTCCAAGTTCTACGTGTCCGCCAACTATTTATTCTCAATGCATACCTGCGCATACACAAAACATTAAAAATCCGACCTGACTACCACTCATTGACTTCCAAACGTGTCTTTCACATCCCGCTACAACGAACCACATCTCTCTTAACAAGACGCTGTCCCGCCTATCTACATACTTTTGTGTATAACAAGGTCACCAGCAGTTTGCCTTGTAATCCAAAAGAACTCTCCCTCTCCTCATGCAAAAAAGTTATCAAACTATGGCTACTAGGACTTTCATACGATGAATCTGAAAACCTTCTCACTTCCTTCAACCCACACTAGGAATCCTACTCCCACCACAGACACTGACACTTAGCCACACCACACTCACACACACTAACACACACATTTTATTTGATTTTCTAACATTTTATTTTATTTTATTCTCTTACTTTTTTTTTTTTTTTTTGATTGTCTAACAAATTGTTTTAAATTGTTTAATATTTTAGTTTTATGTGCTGTTTAGTACAAATTAAGGTTTTTTTTTATAATTTACGATTTAAGCTTTAGTTTCACGTTGATCTCAATTTAGTTTTATATAGTCATTTGCACTACTCATTCTGACTTAAACCCCAGTGGAAAATATAATTGTAATATGTGTCACAACTCTGGTCCCCAAGATACAGGCGCCGCCTAGTTTGGGGTCCGCTGTAAAGTTCTATGTTAACGTTAATAGTTACAGACCACCATTTAGTTAACAATAATAAGGTAACAATTGTAACATTGGACCAATAAATAATTTAATTTAATTAATTTAACTGACGGAAATATGACACCGCAATATAGTTTCAAGGAGTTTCAAGGACATCTTAATGATCACAGATTGAAACACAAAAATCCACTAACATTCATAACAAAGCATAATTAGATTAAAGTAACACTTAAACTTAACCAAAGGGAATTTTAAAGGAAATTAGTGGTGTCTTATAAATTTTCTGCTCGACATAATTAAGTTTGTGCTTTCTGTAGTGTCGGCATGAACTTTTAATGGGAAGCCTTGCGTTCGTAACTTGTGACATTATTCTTGGCTGGGTAAGTCATCGGGATAATAGGCGACGGCGACGCTTGGAAAGTGTAAAAGTTGTATTGTTACACAAAATAACTTATGTGGGTACTTGGTGAGGTTGCCTTTGTTGAAAGCGTGAATGCTAGTGTCAGAAATTGTGTTGTGTGTTATCCTCAGTGGTTTCTGAATGTTCACAAAGGCTTAGACTTTCAGTAACTACATAACACCACGTTTTGTTTTCCCGAAGTGTTGGATAGGAGTGTACCTATAGTACATCCACATTTCGCGAGTTATTTTTAAGTCCCAGATTATTACCTATTTCCAATACCCAGGCACAAATCAAGAGTCCTGGATGTTACTAGAAATTTCAGATGGAAAAACCTAATAAAGCTTTGCCTGACCTGGGAATTGGACCCTGGACCTCATGCTCAGCAGAAGAACCTATGTCCGTTTGATCAACGAGGCAATCCTCACTCAAGATCTTGTTGTATTAAAAATTGTAAACAAAATTGATGGGCTTTCTTATTTTTATGTTTTGACAAGACATATTCATGTTAATATTTTGTGCGAAAATATTAAGTAAAATCAAGTTAGTCAAGTGCAGTGGTGGCCCGGTTGTATCGTCTCAACTTACGAGATATTGGTCATTACTTCGAACCCAGGAAGGCACTTGAATTTGTGTACATTATTTCATTGCCAGTGCTCTCGAAATGGTGAAGGAAAACAGCGAGACGAAATCGCTCTCTCTCATAGATAGATATATAGACAAAAGACGCGGTGGTGACGTATTGTAGTTTCTGCTTACCCGTATTGGAAAAAGACGTGAATTTATGTATAATTGTGTGTTTGTGTAAAGTTACACTGTAATAATTTTAAGTCTGCTTTAGATTGGCTTTTCACAATAGTCATCATTTTGTTAAGCAAGTCAATCAAGAAACATCAAGAAACTCAAAAAATCTGAGCAATATCGCAACCTACTAATTAATTGTACATTTACTTAAGTAAATCACCGATACTGTGAAACTTCGACGGTTTATTTACAAAAACACAATTTAAACTATTAATTAGTTACGATTTAATGTTAATTTTGGCGGAAAAGCTAAGATAAAGGCTGAAGGAGATATTAAGTAATTAATAAATGACGAAGTTTATAAAACTGTCTGTAATAATTATTAAAAAATTCAAGAAATCCACCCAGTGATATAGACTGGCTTAACACATTCGTCTCACGGATTTAAAGTTTAGCAAACAGATTCATTCCAGTTTTTAGTATAATACGTTCTGGGTTGGTAAGCATACAGTTTTCCAGTATATATAGTTCAATATAATTCTACATTTCCTCAACTAATAACAATAGTTTTAGAAAAGCAATGATTTATGCATTGCATTTTAAAAATAAATCTTCTTTACGAAGTTCCATTTACTTGAACAGCATCGAGCGCTATGATTTCGTAGCCACCTACTCCATCCTCGTAGCCGCCGACGCCATCCTCGTAGCCGTCTACGCCGTCCTCGTAGTCGCTGCGTGTGATGAATGCTTTTGGCTAGTTGGAAACAACGATAATGGTACCGATTCCCTTGTTCACAAACTAAACTAAATTTAAGTTCAGTGCATCTTTTTCTTTGTATTTCATTAAGAAGAGGACAAAATATTTTTTTTTAGTTTAGTCCTGTCAAATTAATCAGCGCCTGTCACTACTCCATACAAGTTTAGACGTGATTAAAAACTTGCCTACAAAAATTACGTCAATTTACGTCAAGCGCTGATTAATTTGACAGGACTAAACTAAAATTTATCTTCTGTCCTTTCCATAATGTAATAGAAAGAAAAAGATGCACTGAACTTAAATTTAGTTTAGTTTGTGAATAAGGAAATCGGCACCAATGTCATACAATATTATTAAGGCTCATTGGTCTAGTCGTTGAGCTGTTCTCTGAATTAAATAAATGTTGATTATTGTTATCTTGTGCAATGTGGGTGTACTATAAGAACAATTCCGCCTCACCCGGCTCGCCTGTTTTCCCCGACGACGGGTATGGCAGAAGTTACCTGGAAATCTGGAGGCTGGGTCTGGTGTGGTACATACATGTCGCCAGTTGTGTTTAAGCCCTTTGTAATAATGGGCGAGCCAATTGGTTTTAACACGTTGAGTGCCGATCACGCGATATCGCGTGCTTGCTTCTAACAATTTTGTATGCGCTCTAAATCTGTGGCCATATCGGATTAATCATCAATCTGTGTTTGTCACTCAACGTTGGCACTTAACCGAGCACGTTTTAGACTACGGGCTGTTCCTGAGAAATTCTCAAGGAAAATCCCAATAACAGTTTGACCGACCTGGGAATAGAACCCAGGACCTCATTATTCAGAAGTAGCGCTCGCGACCGCTAGACGTATAGGTATTGACGTGTAAAAGTGTTTTTACAGACCTACTTGCACAAGTAAAAAACTTTTTACAAAAACAACAACCAACAAAAAAAAACACTACAAAGTGAAAAATAACTTTAATTTCGGAAGTCGGTGTCTTAGGATCTGTATTTAAGGTTTTTTCCCACCGGCTTCCGAAATTAAAGTTTTTTAAGGAAGTCGTTTGTTTTTTTTTTTGTAAAAAGTTTTTATTTTTAACTTTTTAGTTATGGTAAAAACCTCGCACTAATCTAATTGCGTTATTCGTTCATTTTTCACGGAAATACTTAATGCAAATGTAAGACTTATATGGTTTTCATATGGATCCCATTGTCAAAAATGGAACCAGATTAAAATTTGAAAGCTGGTGCTTTCCATGTAGTCCCACTACATGGAAAGCACCAGCTTTCAAATAAAAGAAAAAATCATCAAAATCAGTTCACCCAGTCAAAAGTTATGAGGTAACAAACATAAAAAAAAAAAAAACTGTTACTGTTATCTCCATAGCGAATAGTGATATACAATTTGATGTCGCGTCGGTACCATACATAGGCTGCACTAAAAGTATCGGGAATGGAATATTTCCACTGTTCCTGTCACATTAAAATCTTTTTAATTGAAAACTCCTTGGTTTTAAAAATCGAATACCATTTATTTATTTAAAAAAAGATTCTCGGTCTTGTCACAAGGTTTTGTCAAACTTGTTTAGTCGTTGAGAAAATGACGAATCCTGGATATATGCGTACGAACCCGAAACAAAAAACCAGTCACGAGTTTGGGTGTTCGAAAATGAGTTAAAGCCAACAAAAATTGTTCGTTCACGGAGTGAACAAAAAAAATGGTGGCCACGTTTGTCTCCAAAACCGGCCATGTTGCGACTATTCCTCTTGAAGGACAACGAACGGGTAATGCAGAATGGTATGCTAGCATTTGTTTGCCACAGGTCGTTTCTGTACTCCGTAAAGAGAACCGCAACCGCCGCATCATCCTCCATCACGACAATGCGAGTTCTCACACCGCGCACAGAACAAGAGAGTTTTTAGAGCAAGAAAACATAGAATTATTAGACCATCCGCCGTACACCCAGGACCTAAGCCCTAATGAATTCTATACTTTCCCTAAAATAAAGAATAAACTGCGTGTTCAGAGATTTTCATCACCTGAAGAAGTGGACGCCTACAAAACGGCCATTTTGGAGACCCCAACTTCCGAATGGAATGGTTGCTTCAATGATTGGTCCATCGTATGGAAAAATATGTCAAATTTCGCGGAGAATACTTCGAAAAGCAATGAATACATTTTTGAATAGTAATTTTGTGTCACTTCCTTGATTCCCGAAATTTTCAGTGCCGCCCTCGTATCTAAAAAATAACTTTAATTTCTGAAGTCAGTCGCAAAAATACTAAAAAATACAGATACAAAGACGCCGACTTTCCAAACTAAAGCTTCATGCAAATAAAAACAACCAACTTTAAAAAAAAGTGAAAAACAACAAAAAATTAAGTGAAAACTACTTTCTAGTGTTTTTTATTTGAAAGTGGGTTTTGTTGTGAAAACTCACTGTGAATGTGGATAGTCCCACAGCTGGACAAAAGTCTTTCCGACCTCTTTCCTCAGTTCCTTGTACGCTGCCTTTTCCGGCCAACGTCAGAATCAGAATCATTATTTATTTGTCAAACATAGTGTTTCGTCCCGTGATAACAGACGGACCGTTTGACTTGCTTAATCTGTGCGCCTACGCATCATAACGTGTAACAGAGTGACAACTGTCACTCGTCAGTTTGATTTTGACACTTCCGATTCCCTTGTTCACAAACTAAACTAAATTTAAGTTCAGTGCATCTTTTTCTTTGTATTTCATTAAGAAGAGGACAAAATATTTTTTTTAGTTTAGTCCTGTCAAATTAATCAGCGCCTGTCACTACTCCATACAAGTTTAGACGTGATTAAAAACTTGCCTACTAAAATTACGTCAATTTACGTCAAGCGCTGATTAATTTGACAGGACTAAACTAAAATTTATCTTCTGTCCTTTCCATAATGTAATAGAAAGAAAAAGATGCACTGAACATAAATTTAGTTTAGTTTGTGAATAAGGAAATCGGCACCAATGTCATACAATATTATTAAGGCTCATTGGTCTAGTCGTTGAGCTGTTCTCTGAATTAAATAAATGTTGATTATTGTTATCTTGTGCAATGTGGGTGTACTATAAGAACAATTCCGCCTCACCCGGCTCGCCTGTTTTCCCCGACGACGGGTATGGCAGAAGTTACCTGGAAATCTGGAGGCTGGGTCTGGTGTGGTACATACATGTCGCCAGTTGTGTTTAAGCCCTTTGTAATAATGGGCGAGCCAATTGGTTTTAACACGTTGAGTGCCGATCACGCGATATCGCGTGCTTGCTTCTAACAATTTTGTATGCGCTCTAAATCTGTGGCCATATCGGATTAATCATCAATCTGTGTTTGTCACTCAACGTTGGCACTTAACCGAGCACGTTTTAGACTACGGGCTGTTCCTGAGAAATTCTCAAGGAAAATCCCAATAACAGTTTGACCGACCTGGGAATAGAACCCAGGACCTCATTATTCAGAAGTAGCGCTCGCGACCGCTAGACGTATAGGTATTGACGTGTAAAAGTGTTTTTACAGACCTACTTGCACAAGTAAAAAACTTTTTACAAAAACAACAACCAACAAAAAAAAACACTACAAAGTGAAAAATAACTTTAATTTCGGAAGTCGGTGTCTTAGGATCTGTATTTAAGGTTTTTTCCCACCGGCTTCCGAAATTAAAGTTTTTTAAGGAAGTCGTTTGTTTTTTTTTTTGTAAAAAGTTTTTATTTTTAACTTTTTAGTTATGGTAAAAACCTCGCACTAATTTAATTGCGTTATTCGTTCATTTTTCACGGAAATACTTAATGCAAATGTAAGACTTATATGGTTTTCATATGGATCCCATTGTCAAAAATGGAACCAGATTAAAATGGGACTACATGGAAAGCACCAGCTTTCAAATAAAAGAAAAAATCATCAAAATCAGTTCACCCAGTCAAAAGTTATGAGGTAACAAACATAAAAAAAAAAAACTGTTACTGTTATCTCCATAGCGAATAGTGATATACAATTTGATGTCGCGTCGGTACCATACATAGGCTGCACTAAAAGTATCGGGAATGGAATATTTCCACTGTTCCTGTCATATTAAAATCTTTTTAATTGAAAACTCCTTGGTTTTAAAAATCGAATACCATTTATTTATTTAAAAAAAGATTCTCGGTCTTGTCACAAGGTTTTGTCAAACTTGTTTAGTCGTTGAGAAAATGACGAATCCTAGATATACGCGTACGAACCCGAAACAAAAAACCAGTCACGAGTTTGGGTGTTCGAAAATGAGTTAAAGCCAACAAAAATTGTTCGTTCACGGAGTGAACAAAAAAAATGGTGGCCACGTTTGTCTCCAAAACCGGCCATGTTGCGACTATTCCTCTTGAGGGACAACGAACAGGTAATGCAGAATGGTATGCTAGCATTTGTTTGCCACAGGTCGTTTCTGTACTCCGTAAAGAGAACCGCAACCGCCGCATCATCCTCCATCACGACAATGCGAGATCTCACACCGCGCACAGAACAAGAGAGTTTTTAGAGCAAGAACACATAGAATTATTAGACCATCCGCCGTACACCCAGGACCTAAGCCCTAATGAATTCTATACTTTCCCTAAAATAAAGAATAAACTGCGTGTTCAGAGATTTTCATCACCTGAAGAAGTGGACGCCTACAAAACGGCCATTTTGGAGACCCCAACTTCCGAATGGAATGGTTGCTTCAATGATTGGTCCATCGTATGGAAAAATATGTCAAATTTCGCGGAGAATACTTCGAAAAGCAATGAATACATTTTTGAATAGTAATTTTGTGTCACTTCCTTGATTCCCGAAATTTTCAGTGCCGCCCTCGTATCTAAAAAATAACTTTAATTTCTGAAGTCAGTCGCAAAAATACTAAAAAATACAGATACAAAGACGCCGACTTTCCAAACTAAAGCTTCATGCAAATAAAAACAACCAACTTTAAAAAAAAGTGAAAAACAACAAAAAATTAAGTGAAAACTACTTTCTAGTGTTTTTTATTTGAAAGTGGGTTTTGTTGTGAAAACTCACTGTGAATGTGGATAGTCCCACAGCTGGACAAAAGTCTTTCCGACCTCTTTCCTCAGTTCCTTGTACGCTGCCTTTTCCGGCCAACGTCAGAATCAGAATCATTATTTATTTGTCAAACATAGTGTTTCGTCCCGTAATAACAGACGGACCGTTTGACTTGCTTAATCTGTGCGCCTACGCATCATAACGTGTAACAGAGTGACAACTGTCACTTGTCAGTTTGATTTTGACACTTGGTTTGGGTCTTTGGAAAAGTAATGGTCGTCGTATTTGCTTTGCGACCTTTGTTGTTAATTAATCATCTTGAATCGATCGATTTGTGGACAATTTGTTGTGATCTAATTGTTTGTTTGTAAATAACCCCTTTTGACAAAATAGAACGGGTTTTATTTTGGTATATGAATGAAATAGTTTGATGTGATGGTGATTCATTGGGACCGTATGCAGAGAAAAACTCTAGCGTATTGTAGCGGCCTTGTATCCTGGAATACATACAGCGTCACTACACAGTACAATATACACTCATTTACATACATAAATCCAGGTAGGCTCCAGAACCGGTTTTCCGCAACCAGTTGAGTCTTGTGAATATTATTTTGTATTAATCAGCTCCGCGCACGGCGGACAGTTCGCAGTCACTCTTGTCCCAGGGCCCACCATCACCATGCTTTCACTGCGCTAACTAAATCCTATGGCCAGGGCCCTGGCCTGGCGTCGAACACATAGGTTATTACATTATAAGATCTTATGGTAAATAGTGTTAAGTGCTCTGTTTTGTCAGATAAGACAAACAAATCCAAATTAAAAAAAAAAATATCGGAATCACTCATTATTTCTGGACCAGGAAAGTAGACGGACGTGACAAAAAAGTGACTCTCAGATTCGTTAAGCGTTTTCTTTTATAAGTAACAATTTTAATCACATATACGTATTACCTACAACATTGAAATAAAAAGCTTAATGTAACACCTTAATTCAACACTCATGATTTATGCTATTAAAAAAGTTGAACATTGTTCCGCGGAACCACGATGTTACCTCATAAAAAATAAATACTTGGCTTAATTAAAATAAGCTTTTATTTTAATAGTAAGTAAATAAATGTTTTACTTATATTTTCATTATTTCATTTTACAATTTGTTCGGAAAAATATTGTTTTAGTTGTTTGAAACATTTCCAACTATGAAACGGAAAAAGTGGGCTCACTTTTAGTAGCGGACAATTTCGATATAAAGTTAAGGGTACCTTACTTTCTGCCGGGGTCGCGAGATTTATTCGAAAGAGATACCGTGGCCCTGGCATATGGGCAACTGAAGGAACACGGGTGGGTTTTAGTCAGTAAAAGTCTGACACGCCCTTCCGCTCCACCCTAGAGCAGGAGACGTCAACTGAAGATTTCCCACCCACAAAAAAAGGGTCCTTTACTTTGAATACTCCATCAGTGGTTAATAATTATGTCGCATGGGCACGCGATTGTGACGTTTTTTTGTTCAGTGTCACAGCGCACTCCGGTTTTCCAAATAAATGAGTGATATTATTATGATGAACGTGGCGATCGCTTAATCGCGCGATCGATCGCTTTGGTTAGGACGCGAGGGGATACTCGAATTCTATCAAGTGCTTTTATCAACTATAGGCAAGTAGTATATAATGTATCAATCATTAGATCAATTTGACCTGAAGAATAAATGTGACGTTTTGACAGATAGTCCATACAATACTTGTTAAAATGACAAACTTATTCGTCGTATAAAAGTAAACTGGCGATTTAAAAAACGGCCGTTACAATGGTCAAATGTCAGTAATCTCGTATAAAATACTGATACTAGACCTCTAGTTGACTGAAAGTCGACCTTAAAAAACCCTTTTCACCGTTAAATAATTGCAATCATATTTCAGGTGTCAGAAATTTTTAGTTACAATTAATGTGTAGTATCAACAGCATAATAGGGTGAAAAGTTTGGAAAGAAGACGTGGTTTACTTCTTCTAAAAATACCGTTTTATTTAATTACCTTGCTATTTATTATTTTTTTGTTTAAAAAATTAAACAGATTGCGCTGCCCATTGTCATTTTTTATTTAAGTCTTTCCAAGAAGGAAAAAATACACTGAAAAAAAATATTAAAACAAGCCTACCATAGAAAAAAGTGAATTAAAAATTGTACATATTGGGTATACTTAGGTTCAAAGGGCTAGGTTAAAGGATTTTACCTTTAAATAACGTCAATTTTCTATATTTTCATGAAGATAAAATTACATATACTTTTATTACAGGAAAGATTAACAATATTTCCTTCGTAAAATTAAGCAAAAGTTTGTGAAGTTCGTTGCAATAAGTAGATAGTTAAGTCATTTTATGATATTTTCCAAAGTGGATTAGCTACTTACATAGGAAGTTTGAAAATAAGTCAATTGTTAAGACAAGTTTGGAACTAGGTTAATAGATAAAGTTAAGAGCCCTCTTACAAAATTTGAACGCTCGAGTTTAGGTAAAAGACGGCAATCTTATGTATGTGTGCGTAGCTATCCACACATGCACAATACAAACAGTAACGCGAGTGTCGAGCCGGTCTAAACAATCTTGATCCGTTAGAATTATAATGCGGTATTTAGATATTTATGAAAATACTTATTTTATTTATCCAGTCTAATAAAGATTTCTAGACTAATAAAAAAAATACAACTATATGTTATGTAAAGTATACAATAAAAATAAAAAATTAAAACAATGACATATTGGTGCCGATTCTGTTGTACACCGAACTAAACTAACAAAACTATCTCTAAAATTGCTTACTTTTAGCTATGAGAATTGTTACGCTATTCTGCAAGAAATAATCTCTTTTAAAAATTATTTTGACACGACTAAAATCAAATTTGACAATCGCGACTCAACGTGGTATTTTTAGGGTTCCGTTGCCAAATGGCAAAAACGGAACCCTTATAGATTCGTCATGTCTGTCTGTCTGTCTGTCCGTATGTCACAGCCACTTTTCTCTGAAACTATAAGAGCATGCTGTTGAAACTTGGTAAGAAGATGTATTCTGTGAACTGCATTAAGATTTTTACACTAAAATAGAAAAAAAAAACAATAAATTTTTGAGTTCCCCATACTTAGAACTGAAACTCAAAAAAAAAATTTCATCAAACCCATACGTGTGGGGTAAAATGGTATTGAGGTTTCTAATATATTTATTTCTAAACTGAATAGTTTGCGCGAGAAACACTTCCAAAGTGGTGAAATGTGTGTCCTCCCCCCGTAACTTCTAAAATAAGAGAATGATAAAACTAAAAAAATATATGATGTACATTGGTGCCGATTCTGTTGTCACAAAATTCTCTAAACTAAACTAAAAATCACTAAAATTTGGTTTATTCCTGTCAACGACGATTTCCTATTCTGAAATAGACTAAAATGACACAACTTAACTATATTTTAGTTTGACAGCACTAAGATTGCATGAGTTATTAGTTTAGTGAAAATGACAATTTTGCTTTTCTGAGTTTGCCGGTTTTCACCAAAAATGTTGACTAAAATAATTTATTTTAACTAAATCTGACTATTTTTAATCGCGATTAAAAAGGTGTGGAATAAAACTAGTGGTCATGAACTAAAATTCTCAACAACGCCTTGCCTTCACGTGCAAAAACAGTTCTGTACTTTTAACCGACTTCAAAAAAAGGAGGAGGTTTCTCAATTCGACCGTATATATATTTTTTTTTTTTTATGTGTGTTCACCGATAACTTCGTCGTATATGGACCGATTTTGATGATTCTTTTTTTGTTGGAAAGGAGATATCCCAAGGGTGGTCCCATGATAAGGAAACCAGGATCTGATGATGGCATCTCAGAGAAGTCGAAGGGAACCTTCGAAAATCGTAGTGGCGACTAGTGCGTTTTTTATTTTTTTCATTAATTATCTTAAAGCACTACTATTTAATAAAGGTCTGAAGTTGATCTGATGATGAAGCCGAAAGACAGTCGAGGGAACTCTTCAACGACTTACAGCAATTACGCGGTGTTTGGACTTAATTCATTTCTATTGATGAGAACTTTGCACCCATATGGGCTATAAGTGCCATTACAGGTCTGATGATGGAGACCATAGACAGTTGAGGGAATTCCTCAACGATTTACAGCAGTTCCCTATTGTTGGGGTTACTTTATACGGTTCAAAGTGCCAATTTTATCACTACTATTTAATTAAGGTCCGGAGTTGATCTGATGATGGAGCCAAAAGACAATCGAGGGAACTCCTCAACGATTTACAACAATTACCTGGTGTTTGAACTTAATTCATTTCTATTGATGAGAAAGCTCCCATAAGGCTTATAAGTACCATAACAGGTCTGATGATGGAGACCATAGACAGACAGTCAAGGGAATTCCTCAACGATTTACAGCAGTAGTAAAGTATTAAATTTCACCTGGCGATTAGTGGTATAGGAATTAGTGCGGGTAGATACCATAACTAAAAAATAAAAACTTTTTGACAAAAAAAAAACCGACTTCCTCAAAAACACTAGAAAGTGAAAAATAACTTTAATTTCGGAAGTCGGTGGCAAAAAACTCAAATACAGATCCTAAGACACCGACTTCCGAAATTAAAGTTATTTTTCACTTTCTAGTGTTTTTGAGGAAGTCGGTTTTTTTTTTGTCAAAAAGTTTTTATTATTTTCCTTTTGCTTATATCTTGAAAATGGCGTGTACTATCGCAAAAATAATGACATTTTCGACCCCCTTAGTATACCCCGGAACATTTAAATCTCAACACGTGGGTAACATTTTTTTTATATTTTTCAAACAAAAGTGAAAAATTCCATATAAAACACGTCCAGGCTGCACCGTAGCACGCGCCTTCGTCTCTCAAAAAATCATTCTACGCAATGCACACACAAGTAAACGTTGCGAAAACAAAAGAAAAAAAAATACCACGCTGAGTCGCGATTGTCAAATTCGATTTTAGTCGTGTCAAAATAGTTTTTAAATTTAGAGATTTTTCCTTGCAGAATAGCGTTATAATTCTCATAGCCAAAAGTAAGGAATTTTAGAGATAGTTTAGTTAGTTTAGTTCGTGTTCAACAGAATCGGCACCAATACCATGTAAACTTCCACCAAAAATTGGTTTGAACGAGATCTAGTAAGTATTTTTTTTAATACGTCATAAATCGTAAACCGCAATTTACCTTTCATTCAATCAACTCAATTATAAAAATTAAAAAAAATAAACATTTAATTTCATAAACATAAACCTTTTGCATAAACCGAGAATACATACAGGTTTGTACGGAAACCTCGGTGCGCGAGTCCGACTCGCACTTGGCCGGTTTTTTTTCTTTTGGCTTCGCAACTTAGTACTTGTGCGCTACGCAATGAACTTGCTGAGATACGAAGGCACGCGCAAGGGGGCATCCTGGACGTGTTTTATATGGAATTTTTCATTTTTGTTTGAAAAATAAAAAAAAATATTACCCACGTGTTGAGATTTATATGTGTGGGATTTTATAAAGGGGGTCGAAAATTTCATTATTTTTGCGATAGGACACGCCATTTTCGAGATATAAGCAAAAGAAAAAAAAAATACAGTACTGTTTTTGCACGTGAGGCGAGGCGTTGCCGTTGGTGTGAATTTTTGTTCATGACCACTAGTTTTACTCCACGCCTTTTTAATCGCGATTAAAAATAGTCAGATTTAGTTAAAATATGTATAATAAATTATTTTAGTCAAATTTTTTCTACAATCTATTAAAATAATGCTTTAATTGATAATTAACGAAACTCTTATTCAAAAAAAAAAAAAAAATGCGAAGAGTAGCAAAATGTTGTAGTAGTAGTATATTTTTGCCTTCACGATACGAGTACCCGTAAACTGAGACGCGGGAAAAATTGACATAGATCCTTCCCCGTTGGGCGCTTGCGCCGTACTAAACCCTGCTCGCTTGTGCATCGTAATTTATTCTAGTTTAGAGTGATTTCAAAAACGATATTATGTCTAATTAAATGAACAGATTTAAATAAAACTTGAGAATTCGATTTGTTATAGAGCATACTTTATATTGACATGAATTTTTTAATGTAATTATGCTTTATTCAAACCAAAAAAACGCGATAAACTTGCGAATAAATCGTAAAAATTGCCATAAGACTTTATTTTTTTTACTAATTAATGTTATTAAAAATCAATATTCTTGTACTAAATGTAACAACTAGATTATATGTCTGTTGTTTTGTGTAGTTTTTTTACTCAAATTTCTACATATTAATGATAGAAATAGGAGTCTGAAATTGACCCTGCGCTGATTTTTACGAAAACTAGTTGTGGGAGATTAATTACTACAAAGTAAACAAACAAGTTTTTGTAAATGTTCTACTAAAAGTGACAAAACAAAAGATTGATCTATTTTTACATGTATTCGTCAATGCCAGAGTATTTATAATGATGAGATGAGAGGTAAATAAGGCGACTAAAATCTTAGATATTCGCGCAAAAATGTAAAATGGCTCTTAATAGTTATTATTTGTTTTTATCAAGCTATCTAGCTATGCTGTGACTTTTTCCGGTCGGATTCAAAATATATCAAAAATTATAACTATAACGCTGCAAGGTCAAAAGTTGTAGCAAAAAGAAATTATTTTAAATATAAATTTTACTGCAGTACGTGAGATAATTTAGTTTTTGAAAGATTTGGTATAGTTCGTACCTACTCAGTGTTATTTTTGGGCTCATTGTATTTTTTTTTTAATTATAAAAATAACGTTACTTGCATTTTACGAGCAACATCAGTTGGGTCTGAATTGACCCTAATTACTACAACATATTCTAATACGAAACATTTTATTATTAAATTGTTACGTATGGAATTGGTGTTTTGTATGGAGATAGCAAAATATATATGTATTTTTAATTACCTATTTAATTATATTATATTATTTATTTATTATGTATTTAATTAATCAAAATATGTACATAAATTTTTTTGTTATCTATACACTTTTGCTATTTTGTTGGTAGTTTGTTGATTTCTTGGCTGAAAACATTGAGGGAGTGAGAATAATGGAATCTTTAATGGTGTTTTTGACTGTCTCATCGATTTTTTCTTTGTCTTCAAGACTTCGTCCTCATTCCATAAAAAAAGATTGGAAATCTGTAAGAGCAAAGTCCGGGGAGTATGGTGGGTCATGAAGACATTTCAATCGCAGCTCCTCTAATTTAGCAACCATTTAGCCAGTTCTTAGGAAGCTGTAGGGGATTATACGACCACTAGACCACCAGACACTGAGCAGTATCGATTCTCCTGGGTTTACATTGTGATGACCGTTGCCGATTATCGTACAGGATCCTTTTTTATCACAAGTAACCATGCGTTATTGCGACGATTGAGTAATTTAACCCAACACTCAACGCATTTTCGTTTGTTAGTGTGCTTCACTGAATTCATGCGGTACCTATTTTATGAGCTTTTTCACATTTCCGATTTGTTTGACGTGAATTAAAATTGTTTTATTACTCAAACTAAATCCTGCCACTAACGCTGACGTGATTTTCGATGGATTCGCTTCCAAGATCACTTTTATTTTTACACGCTTTATACTAGCTTCACTTGTTTGTTTGTTTGTATGTTTATTTGTAGGGGACTTCTTATAGCGTGATTTTGACCCACTTTAAACGACCAGATTTCATTCAAACTTTGCACACCTGTCAAAGACCGATGACAATGCAATAATTTCATAAATTTGTGCCATTATCCTTGCCAGGGTTACCAGGACAGCAAAAAAACTGTCTTCGCAAAACTACGCTGACATACGAGTACGTCACAAACTTCGCTGGGTGTTTCGAATTTTTGAGACGTATGTCAACGTCTCAAAATTCGAAACACCCTAAAAAATAGTTTAAAAAACTAAAAAAGCACCTCACGCTTTTTTCCCCATTATTTTCTACTTTTTAGTTTGGTTTTCTATGGAAGCGTGTTTTTTTTTAAACTATTATTTTTAATAATAAACTGCGGTGTTTGTTTTGCAGGACTCAATATCCCTAACAATACTGTTGTAACCAAAAAAGTAGCGTGTTTTCTTATACAGTAGCTTCCCCAATATACCACTTTATTCCTTCGACTTGTTTCTGCAAAGTTAGTGGCACGGTGGAACCCGTATTCGTAAATAACATGATATTTTAAGTTTTCCATGTGGTGAACAGAAGTAATAAAAATAAAAATCAAATGGCTCGAAAACAAATGAATCACTAAATTCGAAACGCAAATACACAAATATAAATTTGGACAGTTCGATAAAACGCAAATTAACACACTATATGAACGATATGAACTAATTCAACAGTAATCCATTCCAAAAACTGAAATTTCATACAATTTAATACTAAATATTAATATAAAATATTCATTTCAGATATTTATGTAATAAATAATTTAATTTAATTATTAGATAAGTTTGAAAGTTCACAATCACTTTGCAATAAATAATAGTGAAACTGTGTCTATTCAAGCATACTTAATTCGGAAAATAAGTCGTTTACAATCTTATTTAAAAACTAGCTTCTGCCCGCGACTTCGTACGCGGATCCTGTTGCTTATGCCAGCGACAACGGGGTCGTCAAAATCGAAGATCTGAAACGTCTGATGTAGAATTCTAAGGTCCGGGGACGGGAAAACAACGGGATGAGCGAGACGATTGGAGTCGTTCCAGATCTTTCATTTTTGTATGTCAATAGGAAATGCCCATCAGACTAAACAACTTTTGCTAAGACGTCATTCCATAATATGTTATTAAGAGTTTTACTTAAGAGTTCCACAACAGGTGTTCCAGATCTTCAAAATTCTAACAGCAGAAAATGCTCTTCACGTGGAATATTTTTTGCTATGGCACCATTTTTATATCTCTTATACTTACTTGAGCTGGTCTGTTGCGGTCTGCATCAGGTGTTCATTTTCCAAAATAAATTATGTATAGCCTATATGTTGCTACGTTCACGATCAACGGACAGTCGCGCATCATGTTCCGCACTTGTCTCTAGAGACCTAGCAGCAGATGTGTAGATACGCTGAGAACTCAAGCGCAATTATCTATCAGTGAACGTCTCCGACTCGCGAGACAATGCGTGACGTTCACGATCATTGGCAGTCGCGCATCATGTTCCACACTTGTCTCTAGAGACCTAGCGGCAGATGTGTAGATACGCTGAGAACTCAAGCGCAATTTTCTATCAGTGAACGTCTCCGACTCGCGAGACAATGCGTGACGTTCACGATCAGCGGTCAGTCGCGCATCATGTTCCGCACTTGTCTCTAGAGACCTAGCAGCAGATGTGTTCGAGATAGGGCGGAATTTAACACAAAATAGATAAACACAGGTTACTGGGTTGGTATTACTCGTATATTAACTTTTACAACAAGAGTCACAAATAAGAATTCACTTAGTTGACAACTTTATACATAGAAAGACAGCTTTTGGCGGGAACGCTCGAGCGATTTATAACACGTCCACTCGCGGTGGTTTTTCAACGGCACTAAACGCGGCGTTCCCTTCCCAACCGTCGGCTCGGTAGCGCGCGAATTCAAAATGGCTGCCACGTGCATGCCTACAGGACAAGCATGGTGTTTATCTGTGGCGCGAGAATGCCATTCCGTTTCGCGCGTTATTCTAAACTTAAAACTAAAATAAAAGGCGAATGAGTTGCCTACATTCCACCCCCTTGTTCCTGAACATACTCGTCAGTAGGCAACACAATGACCTTTACAACTGGTCGCTTCATAAACCCCTTACAGGTTCTCACAGTCACTACTCTAATATGGCCATCGCGGCCTGGGTGGACTGCGCTAATCACGCCCCTAGGCCACACATTACGCGGCTGATTCTCTTCTAAAATAAGAACCATGTCTCCCACCTTCACGGGCGGAACATCATGCAGCCACTTTTGGCGCTTTTGGAGAGTGGGAACATACTCTTTCAGCCAGCGTCGCCAAAATATATCCGCCAGAGTCTGAGCCTTTACCCAAGCTTTTCTACTGTTTAAGTCTGATGCGTCAAAGCTACCTAATGTAGATGCACCTGTAGCCGTACCTATCAGTAAATGATTGGGAGTCAGAGCGATGGGCCCATCGGGGTCCGTACCCACAAAAGTTAGTGGCCTACTGTTTAGTGTCATCTCTACCTCAGCCAGTAATGTCATTAGCAACTCCTCTTTAGGCGCCCGCGCTGACAAAGTAACTCTAAGTGCGGTCTTTACTGAGCGGACGAGCCGCTCCCAGCAACCACCCATGTGCGGGGCTGCAGGAGGGTAAAATTGCCAAGAAATGCCCTTGGTAACGACGTAATCATGAATTTTGTCGTTCTCCATTGCTTGAATGGCGGCTTTCAGCTCTGCGTCAGCACCTACAAAATTCGTGCCTCTATCACTGAACATGATAGAGGGTTCTCCACGGCGAGCTATCAAACGACGGATGGCCATTATGGCTGAATCAGTTGATAGTGAAGACGCGAGTTCAATGTGAACGCTGCGAGTGACTAGGCAAGTAAAAATAACGCCCCACCTTTTTTAACGACGCCTTCCTATCGAAACTTCCATTGGACCAAAATAATCTACTCCGCAATGTACGAATGCTCTTCTAGTATTTACAAGCCTAGCGGCCGGTAGATCTCCCATCTTGGGTAACGAAGGGCGAGCCCGACGGACAAGACAAAGCTGACATTTAGATACAGCTGATTTCACTGTACGTCGCAACTGAGTTATCCAATATTTTTCCCTAATACTATTTATGACAGTTTCAGTATTGGCGTGGTGAGCGCGCTTATGATATTCGAGTGCAATAAGACGCGCGGTATAGCTATGGCCATTTAAAATAATCGGATACTTCTCATTAAACATTAATGCTGCTGCAGCACTCAGACGTCCCCTGACTCGCAGCAACCCATCACCTTCATACAAAAAAGGATCTAAATCGCGAATTTTACTATTAGCAGGTAACACATTCTTTGTCTTCAGTTGTGCTAACTCGTTGGGGTAACTCTCTACTTCACATTGTTTCAATAAAAGAATCTCAGCATCACGGACGTTGTTAGCTGTTAACTTCTCAACCTGCTTCTTGCGACACAAACCTAAAAAGGCGAGAACTCGACCCGCAGATCTAACAGCCCGTGTCCAACTATTGAACCTATCAACATTAAATAGAGGTTCATACTGTTTTACTAGGTGAATCTTCTCAAGATGCTCCATATCGGAATCTACTGCATCGTCGAACTCGTTGACCGGCCATTGGTTTTTGTCCCGGTACAAGAACGAGGGACCTGTAAACCATAACTTACAATTTGTAGGCCAGTTAAGTTTCGTGGCTTCATCGGCAGGGTTTTCTGCAGACGGTACCCAACGCCACTCACTTGGGCTGGATTTCCGGTCGATTTCTGCCAACCGATGTGAAACGAACTTCTGGAAATTTCGAGGATCGGAATGTACCCATTTTAAAACCGTTTTCGAATCGGACCACAAGTATTTGCGCATGATTGTCAAACCTTGCTCTTTAGAAACGATGCAAGCTAATCTACACGCCAGCACAGCTGCCTGCAGTTCAAGGCGAGGCACGGATATTACCTTTAGCGGGGCGACACGAGCCTTGCCAATGATAAGTGCGACGGTTGGTTTGCCAAATTCATCCCTACCAACTAAATATGCTACTGCAGCATACGCAGATTCACTCGCATCGCCAAAAACGTGTAATTCGACAGATGAAGGATCAAGCCTGTACCAACGCGGAACTCGTATGTCACCAAGCTGTTTTATATCCTGCAGCCACTTTTCCCATTCCTTGAACTCGTTTTCCTTCAGCTGATCGTCCCATCCAATACAGGATTTCCAAACTTTCTGTAATAATATTTTTGACTTTATCGTGTAAGGATAAAGTAAACCTAGCGGGTCAAAGATGCTCATAATAAATCTCAGAAACTGCCGTTTGGTAGGAATAACTCGGCCGTGAACTACATCAGGTGTCACTTTTTTAAAGGATAAGTCGAAGGCCAAATCGTCTGACTCCGGCATCCATATCATACCTAACGTTCGCTCACCATTATATGGAGACTTATCAAATTTTACAGTACTAGACACGACAGCTGGCAATTCTTTTCGCAACTCGGGTGAATTTGTCACCCACCCCCTGATAGAGAATCCACCAGCGGAGTGTATCATGGAAACATCCCTGATCAGCTGACGTGCACTATCTATCGAATGAACACTATCCAGGTAATCATCCATATAATGGTTTTCATAAACTGCTTTGACGGCCTCAGGATACGAATCTTGGAACTCACTAGCATTTTGATTCAAGACATGAATAGCTGAGGCAGGTGACGATTTGGCCCCGAAAACCATTGAGTCCATTACGTATGTATCAGGGTCGCGCTCCCTATTCTGGCCTCTCCAAAGAAAGAGCTGCGCGCCCTGATCTTCTTTACGAATTTTAATCCGCAGAAACATATCAGCTATATCCGCTGTGTAAGCTATTGGACCAGATCGAAACTTAAATAATACGCCTAATAAAGAGTTCAACAAGTCAGGCCCTGTTAGCAAATAATCATTTAAACATGCACCCTTGTACTTGGCCGCGGCATCATAAACTAATCTAAGCTTATTAGGTTTATTGGGGTTAATCACCCCAAAATGCGGTAAGTGCCATACCGGGTTACTGCTCAGCGGACTATCCAACCGCCTAGCATATTTCTCAGAAATTAACCTTTCAATTTGACGAGAGTACGATTCACCATAATCGGGGTTTTTATCCATTTTGCTTTCTATGCCGCGTAATCGTTTGACAGCATAATCGTAATTATTGGGTAAGTGTACAGTGTCACGTGACCATAATAATCCTACCTCCCAGCCCCCGTCGACCCGGCGACTAGTGCTATCTAGGATCTTACAGGCGCGTTCAGTCTCAACATTTTTGCGTGACACTTCTGTGATACCAATAGACTCGAGCAAAAATTGATGTTTCACAAGTTCATTTAAATCGTCTAAATCACCATATACTAGATTGACCGATTCACGAACAGACTCGTCACAAATACCTACAGGCCCATGAACAACCCACCCTAAATTCGTAAGCGATGCTACGGGTTGTCCGGATTTACCCTGTCGTATTTCCTGGTTAACTATTAACTGCCAATTATCTTGCCCGATCAATAACATTGGCTTTGCGCACGACATCTCACTACAATCTAAATCTCGTAGATGTTTATTCATAACTAAAACTCTGGCGGGCACACTTTGGGTGGGTAAGTCTAAGTTATCGATAGTACGTAATGCAATATCATGACACAAACCGTTGGGTCCGCGTATTAGTGCAGTCACCCTACAAGAATTCTTATCAGTAACAACATGACCACGTGCACTGACAATTTTTAACGGGGATAATGGTCCACTAAAATTACAAACACTAGAATCAATTAACGACACAGTGGCACCATCATCAAGTAATGCATAACAATTGTGTCCGACATTATTTACAATAATAGTTACAGGCACAATTTTTAATAATGTTTTTGTGTTCCGACATTGCTCACCCATACTCGTCACTGACTCGGCGTCCGACGGCGGTTGTACAGTGGCCGCGTGCTGCGCGGCGTCACACGAACGCGGCGCGCCCGCGTCGGCGAGGGCGGCGCCCGAGGCGCTCGACTTCTCGTAGTGGAGAAGTGTGTGATGCGGAGAACGACATTTATCACACCGTTTTGCGCGACAACGATAACGAGAATGACTTTGCACTAAACATTTAAAACATAGCTTATTTACCTTTACAAAGTCCCACTTTTCTTGTTCACTTTTATTTACAAATTTGTCGCACTCGGGTAATCGGTGAACCGTACTACTACACAAAACGCACACACTCGACGATGACGTACTCGGCGATGTACTCGATGACGCAGGTTCCTCGCTGGTAATGTTTACACGATGAGTATGTTCTCGTTGATGTCGACGCGCAGGATCCGCGCGCCAGGCGCGCGTATTGTTCACAGCGGCTGCGCTAGCGGGGTTGGCAGCAGCGTTAGTCCGATTGCGATGACTATTATTATGCTCGCTGCTTATGTTCGGTGGTAGGTAATAAGCTGACGCTCGTGACAAGTGACTCAGGAACTCGAGTACAATATTTATGTTCGGCGACACACGAAGATCTTTATTATCGTCGTTCATTTTCATAACAAACTCGCCGTACTGCGCTCTTTGAACATGAGTTAATTTGCTTAGTATGTCATGCGTTATTTGGGGGTTATTAATATAGCCCTCCGCCTTTATATTCTTGAGAATGTACACGCAATTTCGTACAACGCACGTCATATTTCTTAACTCGACGCCACTATCGGATACCCGTGGTAGACTTCGTATTTTATTAAGTGCAGTTTCCAGTAGTAAGTTGGGATGTCCGAACTCTTCTTCTAATGCTTTTATGACATCCGTTGGGTCAGACCCGGTACGCAGCAGATCTTCAACGGCCCACTTTGCCGCGCCACGGAGCGATGCTTGTAGTCTTACGGTATTCTCGAACAAGCTATACGTGGACGCGGTAGCTTCGTAGGTACGTCGGTACGCTAACCAGTCTACTGGGCTGCCATCAAACACGGGAAGATCACAATTTTGTTTTGGTCGTTTCGTCATGTTCGTTATAATGACGTCGGCTAGGTGCATGATGTCAGAAGCTGCGACGGTGCCCGCGTTGGTGATCTCGGGCGGAGCGGCATGCGCATGTTTCAGTTCGGACGGGGAGGACGCCGCCGCGGGCTCGAAAAGCGCGGGAACGCCGACGGTGGTGCACGGCGCATGCGCGGAGCCGCGTGCGGGCTCTCGGTCTAAGCACGCGCCGGCCGTTGCACGGGGCGCTGGCGGTATATCCGCGTGCTCGCGGACTTGACTTGAGTTTAGCCACTCATTGACATTATTTTCACTATAACAAACACTGTAAGCGCGTTTGTCTGATGCTTCGTCCTCGATCTCCGCGATGTCTAACGCAAGTTTCTTTTTAATCAGCTGTTCTTTCAACTTGGTGAGTTCCTGTTCGGCTTTGTACTCGGCACGGAGGCGTAGCGCTTCGCGGCTCAAGCGGCTTGATCGCGACCCGATCGACGTGGCAACAACTTCACTACGCGGGATCGTAGCGACACACGTCGTATTCGCGTCAGGCCCTTGTTCAGTTCCAGCGTGGGCTTTGCTCCGTGTGACGACGCCAGTAACCGTGCTATCCATTTTGTTCCGGCTCGAAGGACCAATGTTCGAGATAGGGCGGAATTTAACACAAAATAGATAAACACAGGTTACTGGGTTGGTATTACTCGTATATTAACTTTTACAACAAGAGTCACAAATAAGAATTCACTTAGTTAACAACTTTATACATAGAAAGACAGCTTTTGGCGGGAACGCTCGAGCGATTTATAACACGTCCACTCGCGGTGGTTTTTCAACGGCACTAAACGCGGTGTTCCCAACCGTCGGCTCGGTAGCGCGCGAATTCAAAATGGCTGCCACGTGCATGCCTACAGGACAAGCATGGTGTTTATCTGTGGCGCGAGAATGCCATTCCGTTTCGCGCGTTATTCTAAACTTAAAACTAAAATAAAAGGCGAATGAGTTGCCTACAAGATGTGTAGATACGCTGAGAACTCAAGCGCAATTCTCTATCAGTGAACGTCTCCGACTCGCGAGATAATGCGTGACGTTCACGATCAGCGGACAGTCGCGCATCATGTTCCGCACTTGTCTCTAGAGACCTAGCAGCAGATGCGTAGATACGCTGAGAACTCAAGCGCAATTCTCTATCAGTGAACGTCTCCGACTTGCGAGACAATGCGTGACGTTCACGATCAGCGGACAGTCGCGCATCATGTTCCGCATTTGTCTCTAGAGACCTAGCAGCAGAAGTGTAGATACGCTGAGAACTCAAGGGCAATTCTTTATCCGTAAACGTCTCCGACTCGCGAGACAATGCATGACGTTCACGATCAGCGGACAATCGCGCATCATATTCTTCACTGGTCTCTAGAGACCTGGATGTAGATGCATAAATACGCTGAGAACGCAAGCGAGCTTCGCGATCCGAAGATGTTTCTACGGAGCGAGTTGCAGCCTGATTGTCTCGAACAGCATCAAGTCTATCCTGACGCTCTTTGGTAGATTCTTGGGATCTTATGATCCTCAATCTTTTAGCTCCTTTGGAACGTTGGGAAAGATTTAACCTCTTTCTAGGCATGGTTATAGTTTTATTCTGAAGATACCTGATCAATTAAAATCTAAGTGACTGCTCCCCTGCGTTACCGGGTAGGCTACCGTGTCACGAAGATAAATGGAAAAGGAAATTAAACACTCAAATAACATAAGCCCGAAGGCATATTTCTTCGATAAAATAAAATAATAAATGGGAGTTTTAGCCAGTAGAGTAAAATTTTCAATGATTCATAGAATTTTCATCGAAAATCAGTCCTAAACTGTTACCACCTTCACCGCGTGGAGGTACTCGCAGCTTATGTTATTTTATAATTATACAGTGAAATTAGTGATAACTTTGATTTCCACATCAGGTGTTCCAGATCTACAATCTTTATACGTCAACAAAGAGTGCTCATCAGGCTGACAACTCTTGCTAAGACGTTATTCCTATATATGTTATAGTGTAGCTGGGCTCTTGGAATTCCACATCAGCTGTTCCAGATCTTCAAATTTTATACGACAGCAGAGAGTTCTCATCAGGCTGAACAACTCTTGCTAAGACGTCATTCCTATATATGTTATAGTGTAGCTGGGCTCTTGGAGTTCCACATCAGCTGTTCCAGATCTTCAAATTTTATACGACAACAGAGAGTGCTCATCAGGCTGAACAACTCTTGCTAAGACGTCATTCCTATATATGTTATAGTGTAGCTGTTCTCTTAGAGTTCCACATCAGCTGTTCCAGATCTTCAAATTTTATACGACAACAGAGAGTGCTCATCAGGCTGAACAACTCTTGCTAAGACGTCATTTCTATATATGTTATAGTGTAGCTGGGCTCTTGGAGTTCCACATCAGCTGTTCCAGATCTTCAAATTTTATACGACAACAGAGAGTGCTCATCAGGCTGAACAACTCTTGCTAAGACGTCATTCCTATATATGTTATAGTGTAGCTGTTCTCTTAGAGTTCCACATCAGCTGTTCCAGATCTTCAAATTTTATACGACAACAGAGAGTGCTCATCAGGCTGAACAACTCTTGCTAAGACGTCATTTCTATATATGTTATAGTGTAGCTGGGCTCTTGGAGTTCCACATCAGCTGTTCCAGATCTTCAAATTTTATACGACAACAGAGAGTGCTCATCAGGCTGAACAACTCTTGCTAAGACGTCATTCCTATATATGTTATAGTGTAGCTGGGCTGTTTGAGTTCCACATCAGGTGTTCCAGATCTTCAAATTTATTCTCTTAGCAGAAAATGCTCATCACGTGAAATAATTTTTGCTTTGGTACCATTTTTATATCTCTTATAGTTTAGCTGGTCTGTTGCGGTTCTGCATCAGGTGTTCAAGTTTCCAAGATAAATTATAGCCTATATCTTGCCCAGACTTAATACCTATACAACAAAAAAAAAACATTCAAATCCGTCCAGTAGTTCCGAAGATTAGCGTGTACAAACAAACAGACAAACAGACAAACAGACAGATTTCTTTTTTTAGTTTCGTGCTCTGTTACTGTTTCTAAACCCCCCTCAATTTTTTTTTTTTAATATATTCAATGTACAGACACAGTTTTTTCACTGTTTTATTATATGTATATAGATATAGTGGCTCATTAAAAGTTTGGCGTAAATTTATAAAAACAGCTGCTGGTATTTATTAAGAATTTAGACAGACCTGAATTAACTGAAAACTCACAACGTTTATTTCAATTAAAACATTTACCGTGAGGAGCCGGATGTAAGGAATAGCAAAATCCCAATTGAGTGAAGGCGACTAAGGGACAAACTACAGAATGGGCAGCAGCGTCCTCTATGCACTGTATCACCATACTGCGAGCGCCCTAGCCCTATGTCCAGCGTTGGACATTATACGGCTAGAATGATGATAAAGAAAACAATTACACGTTATTTTGAATCAATCAAGGAGTCGGTTAGTGACTGGCCGTCAGTCAGAAAGATAATCTTAGTTGCCTATCACAAAGCGTAGTAGGTTCCTATGGAGAAAAAAGGGCAAAACACTACATGGACATTCTTTAATATTAATATTTATTACCGATGGAACAAATCATTTTTTTTTCAAGATGCTTTTTTATTTCATTTAAGTCGGGAAAACAAACAGTTACATAAAAATATTAAAAACAGGTAGAGTGAAAGAAACAGAGATTACATATGTATGGCTCACGACGTTATCGGCATCTTAAATACTACATAATAGTTAAAGAAAAAAATGTTTGTTAAAGCACACGAGTGAATCTTAAAAAAAAAAGTATATTAGGACGTTTTATGTTATCTGATCTGATATAAATAAAAATAAAGGAAGAGCAAATTAAAACAACAACAAATCTTACAATTAGTATGATCAATGAGCTTCTGAACTTATACCAGACAATGAAAACAAATCCAAATGGTCGCTAGGAACTATAGTTATTTGATTATGTAGGAGTGTGGTTATTTATTAAACCATTTGCTTTGCAAATCAAACCATAAACAAGTCACTTATTTTAGAAATAAATATGATATAAGTGGGTCTATACCACTGTAATTAATTATGCCTTCTTTAGTTTTAACATCGTTAACGAACCCTGACCCATTTGAGCGAAGAAAGTTTCTTCTAATTTAAATATGAATTATTTGAAAAGTTCTATATTACTAGGTACTATTAACAATTTTATGTAATTTATATTAGTTATTTTCAGTACTTTGACCCATTTATAAAAAATACACTGTATAAAAAAATTGGATAATAAATAACGATTAGAAAATGATACTGAAATTTGGGATCTAGACATTTTTTTACCTTTTTACCTAGAAAACGAAAACACTTAATTTGAGTTTATTTAAATACCATATAGTTCATCATGGTTGCATTATGTAACCACATATTATATGAAAAAAAAAACATATTTTAAGAGAGGAGTCAACATCAAAATCAGAAGTAATTTAATCAAACTAGGCTGAATAGCAAAATGTTCGAACTTCAAAATTATATTTGACATTCCCCAAAACTAAAAACAAACCCCTGCTTACAAACTAAGTTAATTTTCATTCTAAGGGAAAAGTACAGATAACTGGTGGTAAAAAGAAAACAAACAGCTATACATATAAAAGTAAATCAGTCCACACTGATCGCGGAGACGAGAATAAAACGAATGAAAGAGTCAAGCTGACATTTGACAAATTGCAAGAAATAAATATTTCCTCTGCACTTTTCCTCAAAAGTCCGCATTTAATCGCGGACTTGCAATTTCCTCGCAACACCATACATTTTCCTAGCAATGTTTTCCTCTGAGGCGGCAATTTTTTTCCAACTTTTAAAATTAACACCACTGCGGCTCAAACTACATGTCGCAAAACTTGGTACAGCCTGTAGACACTTAATTTCGTTAACAGAAAAATATTTTTAGTGAACTTTATTACTGAAACAATAAGGTTTAAAATAGCTTGTGAATTTTTATGAGTAACTTTCTTTTGCAAATGCTCTTTCCTGAAACTATTTACAGCTTGAACTAGTTTTTACCGGTTTGCATAGCAACATGACTGCGTTGTAAGAAAATTAAATTTTTTGAAACCTGAATACAGGGCTGCTATCTCAGTTAATCTTATTACACAAAAAGGGTGGGTGTTTACGGAAATATTTCGTGTTTCTTCATTATAAACGTCCATGTAGTGAATTTAAATTGCGTTTTAAGCATCGCATTTAAATTCTTTAGCAAAAGTTCGGGGTTTCAGGCGAATTATCTTGTTGACCTTGTTTTTTATGTCTGGTTTTGTAATACTGTGTCTAGACTTTTGATACGGAATGTTAAATAACCGAGCTCTGAAAATAATAATATTTATTTCTAATCCTTTTTCAAGATTAAGTAAAGGCAGACTTAGACAAAAGCCAGGATTAAAAATTTCTAAGAAAAAAAAAAAGAAACGATCAAGCTGCTATGATAGACAGCTACGCTAACAAGACATAGATCTTTTCCTAATTAAGACCTAGGCACAAAATATTTAACACCAAACTTGAACAATTAAAAAAACATGCCGTTTTTAAAGATATTTTTGAGTATTTTCATTACGATTCCTTTAACGAAACCCCTCATTTTGTATTCAAAGTCCTTTACATTTTTAAAAGGTCCCGGTTTTGCCTCGTTATTTTCTACAAACGATAATTATTATGCTGAATGTAAACTGAGGTAAATTTGACTTGCTTAATCGCTGGATACTCGGTTTTACTAATCTTCGTAACTATAGGTAATTAATTACTTATCGGCTTATTTGAAATAAACAATACCGAAACGGGAAAAGGTCGATGAAATTACCTCCATGTACTAACACTGGCAAGATGGTAAACTGTTTTCATAAGAGTTGACACATCGTTTTATAATAGTACTAGACTAGAGGGTTGTTCCACATTGTTCTTGTAAGGTCTTAATAAATGCTTAACAAGACAAAACCATCTCATCATACCAGATTTGGAAACCACTAATTTTTCAAGCTAGGGATTCATAGGGGTTACTGCATTCATTTGATTAATCCTCAGTATCTCTTATGTCTCTTATGGGATGACAAGGGGCGTCTTAAATTTAGCATAGGGTGGAATAGTTACAATGCAATGAAGACCACCGTTTAGTCATAAACAGTCGGTATAGGTATCTTGGTTTAATAGTTAGTAAAAGTGGAATGGCAGTGAAACATGAGGTAGTGTAAAAGTAAAAGGTTTTATTTAGGATCAAAAACACATTGACAAGAATTACAATAGAAATTAGCATAGCCACAAAAGTTAACTACGAGTATGTCGCAGCTATTAAGGCCCGTCTAAATATTTGAAACACATTGTTTCAGACTTCACTTGGACATGGGTACAGTTAAGCTAAAATAAAGAACTTAAACACAAATAAATATATCAAATCTATTATAACTAGCCTGTTTTGTCCCACTGCAGGGCAAAGGCCTCCCTCTCCCTTTTCCACAGAATTCTGTATTTTGCTAGTGCTGGCCAGCCCTTTCGGTAGGAGTCAAGTTCGTCCCGCCATCAGCGCCAAAACCAAAATCACAAATGTTACCCAGAAAGCTGCTCAGCTCAAGTAGGACTGGGCTGGACATGTCTGCTGGATGTCTGGTGATAATAAAAATATACAAAAGAAATAAAACTAGGTGTGTATTTTGAGTTGTGGTGCAGTTTGGAGTGGTAATGTGAGTGAGGTTGTGTGTGAGTGAGGCGAGTGAGGTGGGCGAGGAAGTTGAAACAATCTCATATTTTAGATCTATGTTGATTTCCTTACATACTAGCTACCTTTAATCTTTGTTATGATTTTCTTAGATGAAATTTTTATGTACTCGTAGGTATATTTCAACATTACTGTTTATCGTTCCGAAACTACAAGTATCTTGGTTTAAGTTTGGAGGCTTGCCTGTCGCAGTGACTGAGCAATTGGTTCCTTGGGAATTGAACCCGCAAAGATTTGTAGACAGTTTTTCCCGAATTGAGTTTGTTGAGAAGTATGCCTACATGTGTGATCTGTAAAGATTCTGGTGACTGTACCAAGTGAAGATTATGTTTCTAACTAAGAAGAAAAACTATCGTATGTAATTGTATACGGTAGGCAGTAAGAAGCTTCTCTGGACTTCAATCATGCCTAGTGGAAACTGAACACCAATGACCCGCGCAATTCGTCTAATTAACGATCTTCACGAGAAGATCGATGTATTTACATGCCAGTTGAGTGAATTTGCAAAAATACTGTTGTTAATTTATGTTATAGTATAGATTAAAGTAGGCTAATGTTCTTATTTGTTATACTAGCTTATGCCCGCGACTTCGTCCGCGTTAAATTTCTTGCTTCCCCGACCCTTCCCGTCGCGTCGAATCGCCTACCCGTGCGATTTTCCCCGTTTTTGCGACATTTTTCATTACTGCTCCGCTCCTCTTAGTTATAGCATGATGTTATATAACCTATAGCTTTCCACGATAAATAGGCTACCCAACACAAAAAAAAAATCAATTCGGACCAGAAGTTCCTGAGATTAGCGCGTTCAATCAAACAAACAAACAAACTCTTCAGCTTTATAATATTAGTATAGATTATATTTTAAATAATGTGTATTTTATATTTGGAAACTTAGTAGGTGTAGTAGATATTATGGTTTTTTTATGTTCGTAGTAAGTTAATTTTAAGACCGCACTATCGCATTAGGTGTAAACCTGTTAGGATAGTTGTAACGGAGATTTTCATAAATAAATAAATTTACTTACAGTTTTTGTTTGGATTTCGACTTTCACAATAGACCGATGGTAGGTAATCCCCATTTCTTCCCGTGGGTGTCGTAAAAGGCGACTAAGGGACTTACTATAGAATGGGCAGCAGCGTTCTCTATGCATTTTACCACCATACTGCGATCGCCAACCCGCCTGCCAAGTGTGGCGATTATGGCAAAGCCCCCCAAATTAGGGGAGGCCTAAGTCCAGCAGTGGACGTCTTACGGCTGAAATGATGATGATGAGGTAATACGGGCTAGAGTACCCAACTACATTTCATTGCATGACATTGCGAACGAGTGGGTAAAAGTATTATTTGATCGACCCCAGCTCCTCAAGGAAGGCCATTAACGGCTTGGTGTTACTGACGATCTCGCCGAGGCTACCTGGATTACCGAAGTACTTTGCCCTTTACGTAGCAACCACTGCGCAGTTTAGAAGCTCATGAGCTGCTGTCTCGTCAGCCTACATGCAGTCGCTGCACAGCGGACTGTCTGTTACTTCTATGACAAAGAGGTGTTTAGTTATTGACTCGTGGCCAGTTAACGCTGCTGTAATTGCACGCAGCTGTTGTTTAGTTACTCGGAGATCCTGTTTCATGAGGCAGCTATTAATTGTAGAATAGTACTTCCTTAGCGTACTTGCACTTACCTTTTTTATGTGTAGGCGGAAATCCTCATGGATGCCCTGGGGGTTGGCGGAGGGGTCTGTCAGACTCTTACTGACTAAAACCAAACCCGGTGTTCCTTCCCACACCTACGTTGGGGATCACGGGATCTAATGCATCTTGCATGATCCCCGGCTGTTGCGCGTTAAGGCATACTCTGCCAGCGTATGCGGCACCATGTCCTCCCAGAAATACCTGCATTCACTTTAACCCGACCATAGTGTGTGATCTTAAACCCTGGTGCGTTTCCTTACCAAAGTACGTAAGTTCCACTGATGCCATGCTCGACCTCGATCTGGCAAGTTTGTCGGTTGCATCATTACCTAGCGAACCGCTGCGCTGTTTGAAGAATCTGTCCTGCCCTTTCCAACCTATGAACTATGTAATTAAAAACATTGTAAAAGCCAATATTAAAAAAAAAAAATTACCGTGGAATTTCTTACCGGAACTTCTCCATAGGAAAAAACCAATTGGAACCGTGCACCGTGCACCAAGCTTTAGTTGTTTCATAAGTGTCCATGTGTGAAATAACATATATTTATTTTGATTTTTGAAAAATTTACTATTATTGTAGAAACGTTTATCAGTTATTTCAAGTGCGTACGCGCTAAATGACTTGGGGTTGTTTTCGGTACCGAGTATCAGGTTCACCCTTGTTTGATAGAACAACGTTTGATATAATATTACTAAATCGAATTTTAGTTGCAATAAAGTCATTTCGAAGAATTATTCATTTGACCGAATAATTCATTGGTAAATTTTTATTTAGCGTAATTATTTATTTGAACTAATTTCATTTGAACTAATTTCATTTCGCCGAATTTTCAAATGCACAAATTTTATTTAAACTAATGTTTCACTACACTAATAATGATTTAGTCGAAAGATCGTATCGAATATTCTATGCATGGTCGAGGGTGGGCTTGGTCGACGGAGCCCCGCGAAGCGGGGCTCCTACTTCTGGGTTTCTAACCTAACCTATCCGAGTCGGGGTGCCCTAAAGTCCAGATTGCATCCAGTTTCTCCTGGTAACAATAGTTGAGGGTGGCAGGTGTATAGAGTATAAAGTGAAGAAAAAAATGGTTATACCATCTGAACATTACATCAAATGAACATTATACCTTTTTATCATTAGCGCAAATGTTGTTATAGCAAATAAATATTCGATGAACTGAAAATTCTGTCAAACGATATTATACAAAGTGATGATTTTCTTAAACGTTGTTAGATTTAGTAATATTACATCAAACGTTTTTCTATCAAACAAGGGTGAACCGAGTATAATGCTAACAGTTGTTTACATAAAATTATACCTACCACATCTTTTAAATATACCGTAAGCACTTTCCATATTATAAGAAAAATCAACTCACTTACTTAGTCTATGCTTAAATTTTCAAAAGACGGCGATGTAAACGCCTTAAGGGACTTAAAAGTCTAGAAGTAAAACTGAGTACTTTTTCTGAGAAAACACCTGAGCTTAATAAATGGATGAACGCAAGTAACTTGGATTTGAAAATGTGTTTTTACCTTTCAAGAATAATTTGTTACTTTATAACTGATAGTTTCCAATATCTGCGATAAACTGACACTGAAATTCTTTTTAACGTGGGTTTTCTAAAATGTGAAATATTTACAAAGCCATAGATTCTAGACAAAGTGTCAATCTTTCAGCGATAACTACGATCATTCATTCATCACTTCAGCCGCAAGACGTCCACTGCTGGACTTAGGCCTCCCCCAATTTGGGAGGCTTTGCCATAATCGCCACGCTTGACAGGCAGGTTGGCGATCGCAGTATGGTGGTAAAATACATAGAGAACGCTGCTGCCCATTCTCTAGTAAGTCCTTAGTCGCCTTTTACGACACCCACGGGAAGAAATGGGGTGGTGTTATTCTTTACGCCCGGCACCACACGGTACATAACTACGTTAGAACAGCCAAAATTGTCATGAACATCATCAACTCAGCCTACTGCAGTCCACTGCTAGACATAGGTATCTCCCATGTTGCGCCACAAGACCCTGTCCTCCGCCTTCCGCATCCAGTCAGCCCAGTCACTTTCCTTAAGTTATCGGTTCACCTAGCTGGGGGGCATCCCACGCTACGTTTGCAGACACGTGGTCTCCTCTCCAGGACTCGTCTAGTCCACCGGCCATTGGTCCTTCGATAGACCTGGCCAGCCCACTGCCACTTTAGCTTGTTTAATCTGCGAGCTATGTCGGTAACTCCAGAAAAAATGTCAAAAATTGTATTAGATTGAAACTAACTTCAAAAAAGGTCAAACCTGTTTTAAATCGTTGTAGGAATAAGGAACGCTTTGAAAACAATTGCCACGTTTTAGGTCCTCTGAAGTTTTTTAATCAGTGTTTGTCTCGCTGTGTTAATTGTGAATGTGTCAAGCTTGGCTCGAATGATGGGTGACCATTAATTTCATTCCGACACCCGTCGATGCCTCGGAAAGGATGATAAGCCGTATCTCCGATAGTCAGTATGAGTGGTCAGGAGCCCAAAAGTCTGACAACCAGATTTACAAAGGGCTATATTGCAAAGAAATCGCATAATATTAATTTAAACTTTCCTCTTGAATCACTCTGTCTATTGATGAAAGTCGCATTAAAATCCGTTACGTAGTTTAAAAGATCTATGTGAACAGACGCAATAAGCGAGTTTGTTTAATATTATGTAAAGATTATATGAAATGTACATATACGTACATCTGTAGATTCATAAATATTTTATCATGTTTGAGAGCTAACATTTTACTGATTGAAAAAGTTTTTTTTTTTTTACTTACTGCCTTTTTAATGGAGTTTCTTTTTACTTCCGGGGTTGTAAGTACTTTGGAATGATAGCGGCTTCATATTTTAGACCCGGAGGACTTTATATATAACTTTATGTTCGGAAACAAAAAGTTATTTAAAGAAGTATATATTCGAAATATATTCGAAAGGCCGATACAAATAGCATTGACTTCTGGGTCCCAATATTTTAACATTCTATCATTTTGAACACAATATTAAGTAATTTATTAGAGCCATTTCAGTACGTCAATGTGGAACCAAAAACAGAAACATACCTGCGTGACATACAATGACAATACATTCTTCCATACTCCTCTATTAGTCGTCATCTCGGAACTCACCCCTTTTCTAACCATATTTTCATTCACAAAGTCCATCTATCATTTCTTTAGCCTCATCGTACTATTATAAACATCAACATTTATACGGTTTCCTCACACACATCATATGTACATTTTCTTCAAACCGCCGGATCAAATGCCCAAAATAAAAGATCATTAATATGATAGTAAAATTTTAAAAAAATGGAAATGCGTCGTTGGCCTAGCGGTCGCAAGCACTACTGCTGAGCATAAAGTCCTGTGTTCGATTGTACAAAGTACTATTGTTTTTTTTATCTGCAATTTCTCAGTAGCTAACTGGAGTTTTGAATTGTGCCCGATTGATGGCAATAAGCTGAAGACGTCCGGGCATCGGGAGTCGATCGCGGACTCCCGGCCACCGTAGGCGTGGGGCATGGCGAGCAATGGGTAGCTCGCCGCCTGGTAAGGACCAGGCCCGTGTCGACGGCGCGTAGTGTTCCACGCGCGCCACAAAGAGATGTCAGCAGCACTGAAGGGGTCTGCTAGGACCGATGCCTGCCAGGGTCGCGTGATTTATTCAAAGATATACTGTGACCCTGGGACATGGGCAACTGAAAGAACACGGGTGGGTTTTAGTCAGTATAAGTCTGACACGCCCTTCCGCTCCACCCAGAGCGGGAGATGTCATTTGATGATTTCCGACACACAAAAAAAAAATGGCAATAAGCTCGCCCCTTGCAATCATGATACCAAGGGGCAAAGTATAACGGTCGATAATAACGTTCTATAAAGATGATTTTTCCATTTTCCAAAAAAGCAATACCAAATGTGAAATGTAGATGTGAAACGACCTAAATCGACAGTATATACTATGAACAACACTTCAATATTAGCGTTCCCAATACTCATTACGCACTGAAACCTACGTATATAAGCACCTAATTTTACATCAAATGCCTGTCGGACCTGTCATTTCCATCTGATGTAGGTTAAAACAGAAACTATAGAGAACTAATTACATTGGCTTGCCAGTTCACCACATCACGGGTTTGGCTCCAATATACGGTACAATAAACTTGTAGACTCTCAAATATTTGATCAGGAGAATAGAATCGAAGTAAACTGTTGAGCAAATAAACTGGCACAGAATTATTTGTGTCAAGGATGTATTTTCTTTACATAGGATAATTAATTTTGTGATCAAAAGCCGATATTGACCACTTTATAGATTGTACTTAATGGGATATTATTTGTGAAACTTATTAATTTCCAAATTTCAAGAACCGTCTTGAAAATTCAGCCAAAAGACGTCCACTGTTGGACTTAGGCCTCCTCTAATTTAGGGGGGTTTCCCATAATCACGACGCTTGGCAGTTGGGTTGGCAATCGCAGTAGGTAAGGTGGTAAAATGCATAGAGAACGCTGCTGCACATTCTCTAGTACCCTTAGTCGCCTCTTACGATGCCCACGAGAAGAAATGGAATGGTGCTATTCTTTACGTACGACAACATACGAAAGAAACGAAACGATTCTTGAAATTTTTTAAAAAACAAAGGTTCTTTTTTCCGGAAAATTAATTGACTGCCATTTGTTCGGAAACTGTCACTCACTTCTTATAAATAAAATCAACAGTACAAAAATAATAGTTTTCAAGTTTATTCAAACAAAAATGAGCAAAAATGATTGCGAGGTAAATGGTGTTGAACATGAAATACACTTAAAGTATTAGCAAAGCTTCTTCCTTCTGTTATAAATACTTAACTATTAAGTAAGTACAACATTAAACTATACTTAAATACTCTTCAAGAAACGGTCGCACTAAGTGCTTGGAAAAAATTTACTCGTATTTTCTCTTCGATAAAAAGCTACATAAAACTACCTAAGTATTTATAAAATATCTAAAGTGATCTTAGATAATATAGAAATGTGTGGGAATTTATCGAGTATAATATTTTACAAGATATTGGCGATACTAACTTACTACTTTTCGTTAATCGAATTGCCCCTACTTGACGGAAATAGATACACCTATTATGGGCTCGTAGCTAAATAAAAATAGCTTACGCCTGCCACAATCAGTTCATAGATGGATGACCTTCTACTAAATATCAAGACGTCTCCATGTCTCGAAAATCACATTAGCCCGTTAGTCCCGGCTGTCAGTCGTAGATTTTTGACAGTCGTGAGTGGTAATCAGAAGTATCGTATTACCCCTTAACAGTGTTGTGGAAGTCAGATAGGCAGTCGTTCCATGTAAAATATTGGTATTCAGCTGTATGGGGTTAGACTGAAAGCCGACCTCAAAATACAATAGTTGGCAAAAAGCGAGACAAATCAATTGATCGACAAACTTATTTTACATAACAGACAGATGTGTTGCTGGGAAGCTTATTGTATCATATTTTTCCCAGCTAATACACTAGTAAATGGTGAAGAGCGGGCGTTTTGGGGGACTACCTTATGTAATTTGTTACTGGGGAAATTGTTGCATCACTTTTTCTTTCTAGCAAATACACTAAGAGATGGGAAGAGTGGGCATTTTGGAGGACTATCTTGTGTTATTTGTTACTGGGGAGATTACTGCAACACTAATTCTTCCCAGTTAATACACTAGGAAAATTGAAGGGTGGGTGTTTTGGGGGACAGTCTTATGTGATATGTTACAGGGGAGATTAAAGCATAACTTTTTCTCCCCAGCGTTTTCGGGGGCTGTCCTATGTAATTTTTTACTGGTAAAATTGCTGTATGCGTTTTTCGTTCTAGCTAATACACTAGTAAATGGTGAAGAGCGGACGTTTTGGAGGACAATCTTATGTAATTTCTTACTGTGGAGGTTGTTGCATCACTGTTTCTTCCCAGCTAATATAATAGGAAATCAGATGGAGGGCTGTTTTGGGGGACAGTATTACATAATTTGTTACTGGGGCGATTGCTGCATCATTTTTTCTTCGCAGTTGAAACAGGTAATGGTGAAAGGTAAGCGTTACGGGGGAATATACAATTTAATTTTCTGACATTCAAAATGTGCTGATTTTCATGCTCAGCCTAATATGAATTATTTAACCTCTAAGTCCCTGAGATACCACATTTGGTATAGACACAATGGTTTTTAATTGTGTCTGTAATTACGGTATTCAATGGGTTAATTTGATTTATTCAATTAACCGAATAACGTAAGACGAGCAAAGACAAAGAGATCCATATCAGGCGATAATCAGAGATATCGGCATTGATTTATTTGTCAAAGGAACCATTCAATTGAACATTATCAAGATCAATAAAGGAGTGGTCGGGTATTTATAAGTTTTCTTAAAATGTTTCACCACCATCAGCCCTATGAAGTCCACTGCTGGAAATAGGCCTTCCCTAATTTGAGGGCGTTTGCAATAATCACCACGCTTGGCAGGCGGGTTGTCAATCGCAGTATTATGGTAAAATGCATAGAGAACGTGGCTGCCTATTCGGTAGTAAGTCCCTTAGTCCCCTGTTACGACACCCACGGGAAGAAATAGAATGGTGCTATTCTTTACGTTCGGCACCACACGGAACATATTAACATGTTCAATGTCGAGCTATTACTAACATGCGGTTATTATCGAAGCGTAGTTTCCTGATAATGTACCGGACCATTTCATCTATTGTTACTATTTACACACAGTTTGGCAATACGGTAATTGCTAATTAGGCCAGTTCTGCTATCAGCAAAAGTAAGTAAACGAAGCAGTAGTATCTTAAGTAAAATATTCTCTATGTATAGGAAAACGTATCGTTTAGTTTAGGACAATGTTAAAGTCGTCTTGGTAGTGAGTTAGTTCCATCTGTTCCTTTCATCAGTATGACGTATTCAAAATTTAACCCTTAATCAAAATCCACGAAAAAAAAAATAAACCTAAAATGAAAAAAATAAATACCCAATATACTGGATAAGTTTTTATCCAGTGCGTAAATTGTAACCGTGTATTTAGCATATCATTGTAGACCCCCTTGCGCAGAAATTTTTCATCGGTTTTACAAAAAAAATCTGCTGTTTAATAGACAAATGCAATACCTACGGGGTCAAAATGTATGGAACAGCTGATTTTTTTTGTATAACCGACGAAAAGTTTCTACGCTGGGGGGTCTAGAATGATATGCTGAATTCATGGTTACAGTTTGCGCACTGGATAAAAAAATAATCCTGTATGTCATAAGCATAATCCACACTTTAATATTATAAATGCAAAAGTAACTCTGTCTGTCTGTCTGTCTCGCTTTCTTGCTAAAACTACTGAACCGATTTAAATGAAATTTGGTACACAGATAGTTTAGAGCCTGAGAAAGGACATAGGCTACTTTTTATTCCGTGACTTTGCCTGCGTCCACGATAACCGACATTTACGCAGATGAAATCGCGGGCAGAAGCTAGTCAACATATACTCTCCGGGTCGTAACAATGTTATCACGGTTTTTGCTCCAAAACCGTGATAAAAATGTGTGACTCATGTGCCGTACTCGCCCCGCAGGCCTCCTCTCTGTGTTACCATGGCCCTGGCATATAGGCAACGGAAGGAACACGGGTGGGTTTTAGTCAGTAAAAGTCTGACACGTCCTTCCGCTCCGCCCAGAGCGAGAGACGTGGGTGTCCTCATGATGTTTGTTATGAAATTATTTATACAAGGTAAAGCGCCTGGGCTCGAACCCATGACCTACAAGCTCGTAAGGGGTCGATACCACTGGGCTACCACTGCGCTTATCGTAAAAAACACAAAATAACCTCATCACTAAACCTCATTTCAGCCGAACGATGTCCAAGCCTACTCCAAAAGGGGGGTTTGACATACTCGTCATGCTTGGCAGGCGGGTTAGCGATTGCAGTATGGTGTTAAAATGCATGGAAAACACTGCTGCCCATTCTCTAGTAAGTTCCTTAGTCGCCTTTTACGACACCCACGGGATGAAATATAGATATATACCTACAATAAATAAACTTACCTAAACAAATTAACCATCTACAAATGATTTAAGATATCTCAACATTTAATAAAAGTACAGACACCGACAAACGCTATAACAATAACATATTATTATAGTTTAGCGCGTGATCACACAATAAAGTATTACTAAGACGCTAACGTGAAGACGTGAGCGGAAACTAGATACAACACATCGTCGGCGTAAAATGATTGATTGAGAGAAGAAAAAAATATTACCTGTGACAAAAATGATTTTCTAGGAAGCCTCAAGAGTCTTGAGCTATAGGGCAGCTAAAAATGAGGACAACTTGCTATTTAGGAAATACCTTTTCCGATAACGCTCCTTTTGGTGGGAAATTGTTGCCACTGACAATAATGCTGGCCTGAAGCCAGTTTTCTGCACAAAGGAAAAACCAACGTTCACAAACCAGTTATAATAAGGGTCGTAGCATATTGCTATTAACCGTGTTCAAATTCAGACTCCGGGCTACTTCTATGAATTTGTACTGGATGCGTAGATGTTTTAGCATAAAGTCATTGCATTTTAGACCTAACGGTCTGTCTTCATGATCTAATGATCAAGGAAATAATATGATAGAATCATGAACTACATGAAAACACAACGGTAGGATCTAAAAAAAAAATGCTGTTCAGTACATTCTAACCGTGTAGGACACATTTTTCCTTGAAACATCTGGATTTTGTTTTGATAACCGACGCAAATTTCTTTACTAAAATTTAAAGTCCTGTATTCATCTTTACAGTTACGTCAATATCCTTTCTTTCCTTTTACTTTGTATACTTTCTCCCAATCCTCATGCGAAGAAATCGGGAATTTTTGTAATTGTAATTAAGTTACTACAAAACAAAATTCGTTACAAATTACGTTCACGTCTGTACGGGAGAGTTCAATCCACTGCTCCGGTCTCTGAGTCGCAACAACGGATAGAATAGTTTCCATTGTATAACTTTGACCACGAAGTTTATGGACCACTTGTGTTTACATGAAATGCTAACAAATTGACTTGTAACTTTACGCCTGTGTTGTATTGTGGTTGAGTTTCTTGTAATTGCTCACAAGTAATTAGGAAACAGGTTGTGTGGATCAGTGAGTTTGATTTATTTTGTTCGGTTTTGTGGATATAAAGAAATGATTTACACAAGTTGTATAAACATCAAACCAATCCTGTCCTAATTAATCCTTTATCCAAAAGATTTCCCTTCCAATTTAAAGTTACCGCCAACTTGCCGGGCGCAAACTCCTGCGACCGCGGCTTGCAATATTGTCGATGCGCGCGCCGCGCAATGGCAGAAAAACTAACTACCAATCGAAATAAAAATATGGCGATATAAGCGTCGTTCGCGAAGTGTCCGCGAAAATAATTCCTATTCTATGTAAAACGCCCCGCTAGTGGTTCACTGACTGTTTTCTGGTCTTCGATCAACCCCTGCCTGACTTGGTGACATCAAACAACACCTGTGCAAGTTCTGTGTGTTCGAGAATTATAGCTGGCCGGCCGGCCTCCGCTCCGTCGTTGGTGAAGTTCCCGTCAACTCCTGATACTGCATCCAGGTTAGTGTTTGTGCCTTTTCTGCCGTTGAGAGTCACAGGATTTCGTCAAGACTAAATTCAGGTCAATGCAGTGGCTACTCCAGCGAGGTTCAACCATTATTTGGTGCCTCCTGTGAGGACAGAGTACCTCACGTATTTCATTTTATTTAAAACGTAACGATTTGTGTTACATAAATCTTGTTAATATTCCTTAAAATATCATTCAAATTCAGTGAATAACATAAGTGGCTAAAACTGCCACGAATTAAATTGTTTTCTTCGTAACTTCTTTCGTACCTACAGTACTTTTTGGTACGTGACCGCGTGGCCGTTCGGGGAGCTCGCTCGGCGCGGACGGCGCGGAGTAGGTATAACTCTTATGTACCTACCCTCTATTTAAAATTAAATTCAGTTTGCTTTATTTTAGAATCTAAATAATCAGAGAAATACTTACTCATAGAAAGTTGCTGCATTGCCTGGTGTTAGATTTTGAAGTGTTTTCTTAAGATAGTTGTGCTCGAAATTTCTCGTAGTTAAAACATAAAGTTACATACTTACTCGTACCGCTTAAACTTATTCATAAATACGAACATTATACAATATCTAACCGCAATTACCTATTAATTTCGTGATTTTGAATCGTTCGTTTGTTTCCATTTTATAGCGCGTGAATATACCTGCGCTATAGCTGACTATAGTTGCCGATTGCGTTGCGGTTCGGAGACTATTCTAGTCAGTACCTACCGAAGTACATATAAACATTAAATTTATTATTCTCGTATCCGAAACAAGATGGCTGAAGTTGAGTTACAGTCGTGTATGAATAGGCGTGAATATGAGTTTAAAAATGTGCAGATTGTTTATGATTTAGCTAAGAAGGCTGTTACAGATAGTACTAAAATATCGACATTTAAGGCTAGATACAAGTCGATTGAAAAAATTAGAGATAACTTCATTGAATCTCATGAAAACTTCAATAAATTACAATTAAAATTAAATCCGGAATATAAGTTCGATAATAAACCGTTATTGTCATTCGACGAGTTATATTACGCAGCTGTTGAGTTCGCCGATTCCCTTGGTACGAGTACGAGCTCAAGTGCTACTTCAGAGCCCAGTGCTGGGCCTAGTCGTTACTCTTCTACTACACAAGTAAAGTTGCCTAAATTGCAAATTCCGAAATTTGATGGTAATATAGAAAATTGGCAGACATTTAAGGATAGTTACGTTCCGCTTGTTCATAATAATGTCTCGCTGTCAGATATTGAGAAATTCCATTATCTGCTCTCGTGTCTGTCGGGTTACGCACTGACACTCGCCAAGGGTGTTCCTATAACTTTAGCTAATTATTCCGTTGTTTACCTACAGTGCCTTGCTAGACAGATACGACAACAAACGCATTTTAGCGACAACTTATTTAGAAAAATTGTTTACGGTGACGCCGATTCAGAAACCATCATTGGCTAATTTATCTGAATTCACAAACGTACTTTATGAAAGTGTTAACGCCTTGCGTGCATTAAATATTGAAGATTTATCCGAATTTATTTTGTTTTACATTGCGTCACGACCTCTTGACCTTGAAACCAAAAGACGGTTTGAATTACAAAATACTAACCAAATTCCAAAATTTAATGACTTGGTTGTTTATTTACAAAATTATATAAAAATTCTGGAAGTGAGTCAGCCCATTTCGACCACTCCATCAAACTCAACTATTAAGCAGTCTCGTAGTAACAATAATAAGGCCGATAGTACACGTGTAACAAAGGACCCACGGAGATCGTCATTCGTAGGATCTAATAATAATAGTAATAAATCAAATCAATCAGTTTGTGTATGTTGTAATGAAAATCATTCAATTTATCGGTGTGGTAAAATGCATTCTATGAGTATTGATCAGCGTGAAAAAATTGTTCAAGAATTAAAGTTGTGTAGAAATTGCTTAAGACCGGGTCACGATAGTGACAGTTGTAAATCCAAGTCCACTTGTTTCATTTGCAACACGAAACATAACACTTTGTTGCATGTCGAAAATAAAAGTTTATTAACCCAGACTGTTAATTCAAACTTGTCTGACACTGCTAACCCGAGTACTGTGCTGGCTAGCACGACCGAGTCGAAGGATTCCTTTAGTACCACCTTTAGCAGTGCGAAAATATTAGGGTCGGCGATAGTGCGAATACATCACGCGGACGGCTCGCTTCAGTATGCGCGCGCCCTTATTGACAGCGGTTCGATGGATTCTTTTATAACGAGTGCGTGTGCACGTCGCTTGGGTTTGCACATTAAAAAATGTAATTTAAGTGTTACTGGTCTTGGACAAAACTTTGTTTGTAATATAAAAGGTTACACTTCTGGTTCGATAATACCTCGTTCGAGTGAATCGCCTAAGTTTGATTTGCCTTTGATAGTTTTACCAAAAATTACTACCGCGATGCCTTCGACAGCGTTACCGTTGTTCGTCAAGGATTCCTTCCTGCATCTTGATCTCGCCGACCGCGAATTTTATAAATCGGGTCCGATCGATCTTTTGTTAGGGGTTGAGTGTTTTGATCAAATATATACTGGGTCACGTTACAGTCCCGGACCCGGATTACCCTGTGCGTTGTCCAGTGTGTTTGGCTGGGTGATTACCGGTCAATATTTTCATAACACGGAAATTAAAATTCCCAGTGAACCCGTTACGTCACTCCTCGCGTCTTCTTGCTCGCTCGATGAGATCGTTCAACGGTTCTGGGAGTCCGAGGAACCGCCGAAATGTAAAATTTCCGCTCCCGAGGACGAGAATTGTGAACAAAAGTATAAAGAAGGTACTTACCGTACGGCCGACGGTCGTTATGTAGTACCTATTTTGTTAAAAGATAAGGCTCCACCTTTAGGAGATTCATACCGACAAGCCTTCAATCGTTTTCTTAATTTAGAAAACCGGCTTGCTAAGCAAACAGAGTTAAAGGACGAGTACAAGAAATTTATGAGACAGTACGAAGATCTAGGACACATGCAGCCTGTAGACTCTTCGTCTTCTGATCGGTACTTAATCCCTCATCATTGCGTGTTGCGTCCAGAAAGTTCCACGACTCGGCTTAGAGTAGTTTTCGACGCTAGTAGTAAAACTAGTAACAACCTTTCCTTAAATAACATCGTTTTTGCTGGACCTAAACTTCAAATTGACATTGTCGATTTAATTACAAAATTTCGACTTCATAAAATTGTTTTCACCGCAGACATTTGTAAAATGTACCGTCAGATTCTAATCAGACCCGAAGATAGGTGTTATCAACACATTCTTTGGCGTCCCGACCCTAGCATGCCGTTAAGTGAATACGAGCTAAGAACAGTGACTTATGGTGTCAGTAGTTCCCCTTACTTGGCCATTCGAACCCTTCGTCAACTTGCGGAAGACCATGGCTCTGAATATTTGAGTCGTGCGTCTGAAGTTCTGTTCGAAGAAACGTTCATGGACGATATTACTACAGGATGTTCGTCGCTCGAGGAAGCTAAGCAGTTAAAGGCGGATATTACATCTTTGCTATCTAAAGGTCACTTTGAGCTCCGAAAGTGGAGCACCAATACGCCGAGTCTATTGTCAGATGTTCCTCCGGATCATTGTCAAACTTCCAAATCCTTCGAAGAATCAGGAATTGAGTTTGTCAAGATATTAGGAATACGGTGGAATCCATTAGATGACAACTTCTCGTATAGCTTCTCAGACTCTTTCAATGTTCAGTTCACCAAGAGATCCATCCTTTCCATAGTAGCCCGGATTTATGACCCCTTGGGTTGGATTAGCCCAGTTGTTTTTGCAGCAAAATCTTTATTGCAAGAGATGTGGCGCTCTAATTTGTCTTGGGATGAAGCTATTCCCAAAGAGTTAGCTAAAAGGTGGCATTTGATAGCTGCTAATTTGTCAGACTTACAAAACATTTCGCTTCCTAGGCTTGTTGTACCTTCCAACCCTATCGAGGTACATTTGGTAGGCTTTTGTGATGGCTCATTAAAAGGATATGGTTGTTGCGTGTATCTCTGTGTGGTTACTGACGATGCAGAACATTCCACTGTTAGTAATTTATTGATAGGGAAGTCTCGTGTTGCCCCTATAAAACCAGCGACCGTAAATAGGCTGGAGCTAGGCGCAGCTGTACTCTTAGCACGAGTACTTTCCCACATGTATAAGCTCCTTAAGGAGAAACTTAAAATCACCTCCATCCGAGCTTATTCCGATAGCACGACTACTTTGTCGTGGTTAAATACCGCACCCCATTTATTGAAATTGTATGTTGCCAATCGGGTAGTCCAGGCTACCGACTTGGTCAGTCCGGAGTCCTGGTATCATGTCCCCACCGAGGACAATCCGGCCGACTGCTGCAGTCGTGGTGTATCTTGTACGGAACTTGCTGGCCATCCATTATGGTGGAACGGCCCCACTTGGTTGCAGCAGTCGCCCTGCGTTTGGCCTTCCAAGCAGATACTGCTCGCTAAGGAAGAGCTGCCTGAGTTGAAACCTCTCGAAACCGAGAGTTTTATCACAGTTCAAGCAGAAAATATATTTTTAAATTTAACTTTAAGATGTTCTTCTTTTACAAAACTCCAAAGAACTTTGGCATGGTGTCTTCGGTTCGTTAGCAACTTACAAATAGCAAAGTCAGATCGAAAATTCTCTGCGCTTACAAGTTCCGAGCTCGATAAATCAATGAAGACCCTAGTCAAGTTCACTCAAATTCAATATATGTCATCGCAAGTCGAACAAGTGCAAAAGCATGAACAATGTGAAAAATCAGTTCAAAGGTTATCTCCATTCCTTGATGAGGATGGTTTGGTGCGAGTGGGGGGACGTATAGATGAAGCGAAGCTATCGCCATCGGCGTTACATCCTCTGCTTTTACCAAAGCAGTGTCCTATTTCTAAACTGATTGTCGAGCATTTCCATTTGAAATATCTTCATTGTGGTCCCCGTACCCTACAGTCTTTAATTCAAAGAAAATTCTGGATTATCGGGTTAAGACTTCTTATACGTACGGTACTTTCAAAATGTGTCCGTTGTTTCAAAAATAGACCAGTTTCTATAACACCCTTGATGGGTAAGTTACCAGCGGCTCGAGTCCAACCTTCCCGATGTTTTCAAATCACGGGAATTGATTTCGGTGGACCGTTTATAGTTAAAGAGAGTCGTCGCCGTGGAGCAAAAACTTATAAGGCATATATTTGTCTATTCGTCTGTCTAAGTACGAAGGCCGTTCACTTGGAAGCCGCAACTGAATTGAGCGCCGAAGCATTCCTTGCTGCTCTAGACCGATTTGTATCTCGCAGAGGAATGTGTCACACAATTGTCACTGATAACGGGACAAATTTTGTGGGGGCAAATAGGTATCTCAACGAAATTATCAACGAACTCCGTAAACATTACCCTGATATTTCGGACGGTTTAGCCACCCGTCAAATTAACTGGCAATTCAATCCTCCAGGCGCACCTCATTTCGGAGGTATATTTGAAAGTGGCATCAAGTCCACAAAATACCATCTGAAACGTGTTGTAGGTGCTCAAGTTCTTACCTTAGAAGAGTTGTTTACAATTCTTGCAAAAGTAGAAGCCGTTTTAAACTCTCGGCCGCTTTGTACTTCATCTCCGGATCCTCAAGAATCAGATATTTTAACGCCCGGACATTTCCTAACGGGCGGCCCTATAGTATCTCTACCTGAAGAACCTTTATGTGAAACGCGACATCCTCGTTCTCGTTGGCAAATGATTAAGAAGATCACCCAAGGTTTTTGGCGTATCTGGCAACGTGATTATCTTCACACGCTTCAACAGAAGAGTAAATGGTATTTAGATGCGCCTAACTTAAAGGTAGACGATTTGGTAATAGTTAACGAACCTAATCTTCCGCCCTTGTTTTGGAAATTAGCTCGCGTAGAACAGGTTCATGTCGGTTCCGACAATATTGTTCGAGTGGTTACTCTCCGAACTGCGAACGGAAAATCTATACGGCGGCCTGTGGTCAAGGTCTGCCCTTTACCTTTCAATTAATTTTTATAAAATACTCTCGCGTAAACAATACTATTTGTCTGAGATAGTATTGTTTTTAAGTTAATTTTGTTTCATTTATTTTAAGAATTTTCGAGCACAGCTTCTTAGGGATTCTTCAATCTGTGAAATCCTAGTGGGTTTCAAGTGGGGGGAAATGTATAAACATCAAACCAATCCTGTCCTAATTAATCCTTTATCCAAAAGATTTCCCTTCCAATTTAAAGTTACCGCCAACTTGCCGGGCGCAAACTCCTGCGACCGCGGCTTGCAATATTGTCGATGCGCGCGCCGCGCAATGGCAGAAAAACTAACTACCAATCGAAATAAAAATATGGCGATATAAGCGTCGTTCGCGAAGTGTCCGCGAAAATAATTCCTATTCTATGTAAAACGCCCCGCTAGTGGTTCACTGACTGTTTTCTGGTCTTCGATCAACCCCTGCCTGACTTGGTGACATCAAACAACACCTGTGCAAGTTCTGTGTGTTCGAGAATTATAGCTGGCCGGCCGGCCTCCGCTCCGTCGTTGGTGAAGTTCCCGTCAACTCCTGATACTGCATCCAGGTTAGTGTTTGTGCCTTTTCTGCCGTTGAGAGTCACAGGATTTCGTCAAGACTAAATTCAGGTCAATGCAGTGGCTACTCCAGCGAGGTTCAACCACAAGTAATGTATAAACAAAGTAAGATTCAATATCTTTTCTTTTATAGAAGAGCCACAGCATTACCGTAAGTATTAATATATGAATAATATTGTATTGGTTTATATACTTTAGCATTTGTAGGTATATTTTCAACCGACGAAAAAAAACGGAGGAGGTTCTCAATTCGACGCGTATATTTTTTTTTTTTTTGTTTTTTTTTTTATGTATGGTCAGGCATTACTTTTTACATAGTGGTCCGATTGTGACAATTCTTCTTCTATTGGAAAGGGTATACTTCCAAGATGGTCCCATATAAATTTGGAAAACAAAATCGAACCCTAAGGGTTGGAAAACAGGGGATGATTGATTGTTCACTCACTGACACTCACAATTTTTTACATTGTGGTCCGATTGTGACAATTCTTCTTCTATTGGACAGGGTATACTCCCAAGGTGGTTCCATATAAATTTGGAAAACAAAATCGAACCCTAAGGGTTGGAAAACACGGGATGATTGATTGTTCACTCACTGATTGTAACGTATAAACACGCATAACTTGTTACATAGTGGTCCGATTGTGACAATTCTTCATCTATTGGAAAGGGTTTACTCCCAAGGTGGTCTCATATAAATTTGGAAAACAAAATCGAACCCTAAGGGTTGGAAAACAGGGGATGATTGATTGTTCACTCACTGACACTCACAACTTTTTACATAGTGGTCCGATTGTGACAATTCTTCTTCTATTGGAAAGGGTATACTCCCAAGGTGGTCCCATATAAATTTGGAAAACAAAATCGAACCCTAAGGGTTGGAAAACAGGGGATGATTGATTGTTCACTCACTGATTGTAACGTATAAACACGCATAACTTTGTACAGAGTAGTCCGATTTTGATAATTATTTTATTGTTGGATAGGGTATAAAATAAAAAAAAATAAAAATCATTTTAATTCGGACAACTAAGATCCATAAATTGTTAGTAACAGTTTTCCTTAAAACACTATTGTTAGTAACTTATTCTACAGACATAATAATGAGAAGACCACCCGGCAGCTGGACATAGCAAATGGCCACTAGGGTATAAGTCTTCTGACAAATTGCCTTATTATGGCAGAGGAAGTGTCTGCCACCACAGCCTTCAGGATGCTATTATGACTGCCTCTTATTCTGCTCAGTAGTGAGGCCGTTTTTTTTCGAATGATGGCATGAAATCCATCAGTATGGTTTACTGCAAACATTTCTGAGGCACTGCAAAAACGAGGCAGTCGTAACAGCATCCTAAAAACATTATTATATTGGACGCGTAGGACATCCAGCGATCTTTTCGAATAGTTGACCCAAAGATTACCGGTGTAAAAACTCTGACAGTAGGCTTTAAAAAGCGTAATCTTTACTTGGTCATTACACCGAGCAAATCTTCGTGCCAACATATTACCCCTGACCGCCAGAGCCCTACGCTCCCTCTCAATGTCCATATGGTCACTGAGGTCGTCGGTAAGAAAATGCCCAAGATATTTAAATTTCCGGACTCTACGTACAGGCGTACCGCTTATGACTAGTTTGACTGAACTATCTTGGCACTTACCAGCGACCCCAAAGACCATATACTCACATTTTTTGGCATTGTAGATAAGTCCATGTGAAGCAGCGTAGGTGTCACAAACATGAAGCAACTCCAGGATCGCCCCAGGTGACGGGCCCAGCAGCACCATGTCATCGGCATAGCTGATGTTGTTGCAACTAACACCATTTATCCTGCATCCGACACGCATGCTGCTGAGCTCGGCAATGAGGTCATTGACATATAGATTGAAGAGCCGGGGAGATGACAAACCACCCTGTCTCACCCCGCACTCCAATCCATATGATTCCGAGAGCGCATTAGACCATTTAACATGGTTAGTCTGCCTCTGATACCAGAACTGCAATATACCGAGGAGTTCCGCCGGTATACCCCTACTCCTCAATTTACTCCAAAGCACGTCGTAAGAAACGAGATCAAAGGCCTTGGAGAGATCAAGAAAGCAGGCGTAGACCGGCGTTCTACGGTCAGTGTAGTATTTGACAGTATGCTTGACACTAAGGATAGCACTTTCGGTTGATAGTCCAGGACAAAACCCAAACTGTGCGTCGTTAAGATGAACATATTTTTCCAAATGTGAGTCAAGCATACTGTCCAACACCTTGGCTGTAACAGTTGCAAGAGAAATCGGGCGATAGTTGCCTATGTCCGAGATGTCTCCTGTCCTGTTCTTCACGATGGGTACAACAATGGTCTTGATTAAGTCTGCCGGTAAATACGAATGGCTGATACACATCGTGTAGAACAAGGACAGGACCCTCGGCATATGCACGCCTGCATGTTTTAAATGTTCTACGCTAAGCCCGTCATGCCCAGGGGATTTGCCCCTACTCATACTGTTTATCACCGACCTCACTTGCTTGGTGGTGAAGCGTAGTAGTGGCTCTTCCCCCCGTACATGAGACGCATAGCCAATTCCTGAGATTGAAGGACCGAGTGGCGACCTCACTTTAAAATGATCTCTAAATAAATTGGCAATGTCCCCATGCTCAGTAACCCCTCCCACGTCCGCCGCGAGACCAGGCCTAGCCTCCAACTTACCTGTTGACTTCCAAAATGCACAGAAATTATTAGTAGCTCGTTGTTCTGCTAATACGTCCATTTTTATTTGATCTTGCCTATTTTGACAGTACTTTAGGCGGCTTTTAAAAATTTTACGCGTCTCGTACATTTGGTCGTAAACAGTCCCTGAAGTTGGTCGATCAGCCAAAACCCAGGCTTGAAATCTAAGCCTGGCCTCTCGGTGAGCGTCTCGAACATGTTTGTTCCATCCACATAACGAGTTACCCCGCTTACGTGTCTTATACACTTCATTAGATTCCCTCGCTGCCTCACAAAGGACATCTATAATGTCTTTGTACAGTTTGTCAAGGACTGGTTTATGTTCATCCAAGTTGCATGACCCGTGACTGCACACCATAAACTCCTGTGGCAAATGTATCTCCCGCAGATTATCAGAACACATTTCATGATAATTCTTGATCTCAGCTTTATTTCTGACGCCCCAAACAATAGCACTGTGGGGTGCAGTCCCGGTCATCAACTTTGGCCTAACTACATCCAAGTTACATATAATATATATCGGTAAGTGATCAGACACATAAACATCTTCATCAATACCTACACTAACAACCGTCTGCCAGGCTGACGAAGAGACTACACAGTGGTCTAACCACCTCCTACAGCCGTGTGCCTCGCTAAAAAAGGTGTAGTGATTGGCATCGTATCCCAACTTCATTGTATCAGCACAGACCCAGGACTGATCATTACAAAAACTTAGGAGCTCGACATAAAACAATTCTTGCGGATGTGCATTAAAATCGCCCATTATGTATATGTTTTCCACATCTTGCGTCGCAATTATTGCACTTACCTCACTTAAAACCTCGGTAAACAAAGGCAGGTTTTCCAGTGAGTTAGTAGGCATATACACAGAAAACACTATAATAGTGCGACTACCCGCGACCGCTTTAATGGCCACTAACCGAGAGCTATCACAAGATATTATCGAGACAGACTCAAAAACACCCTTTCTCCAGAGAATAGCCACTCCTCCGTACGGCCGCCCCCTGAGAAGCCCTACTGATGTGTCTACAGCTGATCTCCCTGTATATTCAAATTCAGGGCTTATCGTTCCTAACATTGATATATCATGCGGTAACAGCCAAGTCTCCTGCAGGCATATCAAGTCGGACGATTTACATATTTTTCTAATATTATCAACAGATCTTTTTGCAGATTTACAATTAAAACTAGTTATTTTCACATTATTTTGACAATCCATAATTAATTTTAATCTAACTAACTATACGAGCCTCTTTATTAGTCCTGTACATAAAATGTACAAAACGCCTAAAAGTAATACCATCCGGCCATATCTGGTCATTTAAAAACATGTCTACCTTATGTTTAGATACATATAATTTGTAAGCGTTATACTTTTTATAGGACTTGATGTTTAGCTTTCTTAAAGACACACTTTCGTTAGTCTTACTTTTTATGTAGCTAATAATGTCATCATCAGAGGCCTCTGTACTCACATTCGATATTAATAACGGGACTTTAATATCTGCCGCACGGAATTTACTGTCGGGTACAATAGAAGCACGACCTTTTTGGCTTGCAAAAGTATAAGTTTTCGAGCGCGATCGTTTGTTTTGCACTAGTGTCCACTCATTATCACTCGGTTGACTTACCACGGGTTTAGTGATAACCTTATCACACTTAACAATCGACGGCATACTATCACATAGCACTGATTTCTGGAGATCATTCGATGGTTTTGCAGCCGCGGCGGCGGCGGTGGGCGCACTGGCGATGGTCACCCGCTTGCAGGAGGTGGGGGAATTGACAGGCGTGTGCGCACAGGTAGCCGAGCCCGGTACACTAACTGATTTGTGTGAAACCGCGGTGCTTGTTGTGGCCTCCACGCGCGCTAATTGTTGCGCTGTCCCGCTCCCGCATAGACGGCTATCATCAAATTTGCACATCATGCAGTCGGTCTCACTCGCTTCCTTCGGAACCACAGTGTCTGTTTTGGCCTCCACGTTCTCACTATGCTCTGTCGCTGTGGTATGTCCTTGCAAGACAGAGACGTAATTATTACAGCCACTGACTTGTGTTGATGACGCGCCGTTAGCCGAGAGTTCGTTCACCTTGCAATCAGCTGGGTATTTTATAGGTAAATATTATATAGGGTATACCTTGCCAAGTATTATTAGTGCATTAAAGCCACAAAAAATCATAAAATAAAAACTTTTTAACAAAAAATTAAACCGCCGAAAAACTGAAAAGCATAAAATAATAAACCTTAAAATTTTGAGTCGGCGCTGAAAAATCAATGAACAAGGAACACTCAAAGCGCCGACTCATAATTTTAAGGTTTATTATTTTATGCTTTTCAGTTTTTCGGCGGTTTAATTTTTTAGTCTAAGCCTTCACATATTTATATTATCTCTTCTATTTCTCACACACTATTATCTACATTACTTTTTCATTTCTCCTTTCGTAGATCTACTGGAAGTAATTTCTTAAGAAATTAGCAATAAATTTGTACTTTAATTATAATAATATTGTATCCCTATGTATTTTACTAAGTACGTAAATAATAAGATAAAGAAATAAGGGCCGAATTAAGTTTTCATGCTCAATAATAGGCAAGTAAGTGCAATCATCATATTTATATAGTGGGGCTTCTGTGTAACTAATAACAGCCACAATAGTCGGTCGATCAGAATAAGCTACAGTTAACAAAAATAAATAATAAACAACAACAACAAGTACAATACAGTACAACACAGTACAGTACAGTACAGTAGCGTGCGTAGCGTGTAGTGTGTGTGTACAGTATGTACACTATGTACAGTTGTACAATATTGTACAACTTTTTAAACTTGAATATGGGACTTTTGGCTACCATGTAGGTGTGCATTTTTCTTTTTTGTAACTATTTTATATTTCGTATTGTGCGTTTTGTTTGTGCAGAATAAACTAGTTTTCTTTCTTTCTTTTTTCTAGTTAACGAGGTTGCTTCGCGGATGGTTGACCATTTTGACATACCAAACCTCCGTGCCTGTGAAATCACTATAAGCCGTTGATGCTGGCTGTCATTCGAGGAACTCTGACAGTCGTTCCGGGTCGTCAAAAGCACGAGAGTCTAACAACCAGTCTTACCAAGGGCTATCGGGTAATAACCCAGCTACTCAGTTATGCAGGTCAAATAGGGAGTCGCTCCATGTAAAATACTGTTATTCAGCTGCATACGGTTACACTGGAAACCGACCCAAACATAGTTGGTAGAAGTCTAGGCAAATCATGAGTACGATCGTAAATGGTTGTAGCTTCTCATTGTCACAATATAATCACTTTACACTGCACAGAGAAAAGATAGAAACCAACATTTTCAACAAGAAATCATATAGCATATTTCAGCATGAAGAATTGCTCTTTAAATAATTTTAGCACTTACTGTTACCTCTACAATCGGACTGGGAACGCAGACTGAAAACAGGACGCATTAAAATGAAAAATAGTCAAGCTTATGTAAAAATACTGGACCGCCTGATGAGGGAGTAATGCAAATGAATCACCTTGCCCAGATTTTAGCACTTTGTCACTGAGAAAGAACATTTCGTTTTTCACAGCCTGTTTAGGGTTCCGTATTCAAAGGATGCCAACGGGACCCTTTTACTAAGGCTCCACTGTTAGTCCGTCTGTCGCATAGCTGTATCTTTTGACACATAATTTTATTTTAACACACTGTGTACTATGGCAGTCTTAAGTTTTAAATTTAAGGGTTACACAAACAAGTAATTTTTTTTAAAATAGAATATAAATATAGTCCTCCAGAGAGTAATTCAGCCAAGGCAGCCAATCTCAACGGAGACTAGCTATCGGCGCGGGAGATATTATAGTGCACAAGTGTGTGTGCAGACACAAGGAAAATCACTTTTCTCTGACTCCCATATTCAGATGGGTCGGCAATCCGATACGACCGGAGAGAAATCAGGCGCAGGACCAACGGCTTAGCGTGCTTTTTGAGGCACGGTGGTATCACACCGCCAAGAAACTCTGGGCTGTTACCAAGAAATTCTCAAAGGAAAAACCCAATAACACCTTGCCCTACCTAGGAATCGAACTCAGGACCCCAAAGAAAAATATAATAAATAAAATAAAACTCGAAATTAAATCGGTATATAGGTAGTTATATTGACCGGTGGTACGGACCCACTGTGCGAGTTAACTCACACTTGGTCACTTTTATGTATCAAGTGTCACTAAGATAAAAGAGCTGACTCAGGAAAAAGTAAGTAAAGTAAAAAACACGCGTGATGGATGTCGCCTACGAAACTAAAAAGGTAGAAGTTTTCACATTGTTTTAGTTTAGAAAAGGCGGTGGCGATCTTGTGAAGTACATACGTTGTAGGTTTTAGAAATTGTTAAATATAAATATTAAAAAAAACTTTTTAACAAAAAATTAAACCGCCGAAAAACTGAAAAGCATAAAATAATACTTAAACCTTAAAATTATGAGTCGGCGCTTTGAGTGATCCTTGTTCATTGATTTTTCAGCGCCGACTCAAAATTTTAAGGTTTAAGTATTATTTTATGCTTTTCAGTTTTTCGGCGGTTTAATTTTTTGTTAAAAAGTTTTTATTTTATATTTTTTTTGTGGCTTTAATGTACTAATAATACTTGGCAAGGTATATCGTATCCAACACAAAAAGAATTATCAAAATCGGACTACGCTGTATAAAGTTATGCGTGTTTATACATTAAAATCAGTGAGTGAACAATCAATCATCCCCTGTTTTCCGACCCTTAGGGTTCAATTTTGTTTTCCAAATTTATATGGGACCACCTTGGGAGTATACCCTTTCCAATAGAAGAAGAATTGTCACAATCGGACCACTAAGTAAAAAGTTATGCATGGTCATACATAAAAAAAAAAAAAAAAAAATACGCGTCGAATTGATAACCTCCTCCGTTTTTTTTCGTCGGTTGATAAATAAACATCTTAGGACAACCAACACACCGTTATCTGATCCCAAACTAGGCAGAGCCTGTACTATGGCAACCAGACAACTGTTAAATATACTTATATATTTCTAAATACATACATATTATAGATAAATTACACCCAGACACAGAACAAATGATCGTGCTCATCACACAAAGATTTGTCCTGGGTGGGAATCGAACCCACGACCTCAGTCTTAGCAGTCAGGGTCACTAACCACTAGACTAACAGGCCAGTCGAAATGGATATAAGATTTGTATTAGTATGTTTTTTTTTAATTTGGTGGTTTAAAGATGTTGTGGTAGGCGTTGTATATTATTACAAACGGTGTGCCCAATGGGATTTCTCATAGACAACAATCACGGAATGATTTACACAAGTTCTCATATTTAGCCCCTTTAGGAGATGAATTTTCAAATTGCTTAACTTCGTTATAGCGGGTGTAAAAAATGTTTATTGAAGCCGAGAGTCAGGTACTCTTCCCACCATTGTGATTATTTCATTGTACTGATCTATAACTGATAACCTTCGTCATCATCATTTGCCCCTATCCCAAAAAATATTTGGCTTCAGCGCAACATGTCTTTTTCTTCCTCACGCAGATATTGGAGACAAAAGATTCTGAAGATGAAAGTTTCTACTTTTTTGGACGTCTTTTAATGACTGCAAGTTTTAAAATGTTATAACGTAACTTGAAATACGTCCACAATCCTTGTACGCTTGCATGCACCTAAAAGCACAATGTGTTGAGTGCGTTACATTGCGCATTACCCATAAAAAGCTACTTTTTAAAAGTCTTTTCCCAACAACAACTTTTGCATAAAGTCACTTTCTTTGACGTAAAGAATGCGTTAATGAATCACGGTTCGTAAAGGTCTTTTCACACCTCGTTTAAGAAAGTCTTGTGTAAAACTTCATACTCTAAGCCCGCAAGTTTAAAGCATTGTCTGTAAGTGAATGATTATAAGACATTTTTAAGAAACTGTTTTATAATATATAGGGGCTTCACCTGCGTGGATGATCAAACGAAAACGTACTACCGCTATAAAATTTATTCTATGTGTTAATCCAAGTTATAATCTATATGTGTGCCAAATTTCATCTAAATCTGTTTTGCCAATTTTGCGTGATTGAGTGACAAACATACAAACTTTCACATTTATAAAATCATCATCATCATTTCAGCCTTAAGACTTCCACTGCTGGACTTAGGCCTCCCCCAATTTGGGGGGCTTTGCCATAATCGCCACGCTTGGCAGGCGGGTTGGCGATTGCAGCATGGTGGTAAAATGCATAGAGAACGCTGCTACCCATTCTCTAGTAAATCCCTTAGTCGCTTTTTACGACACCCACGGGAAGAAATGGGGTGGTGTTATTCTTTACGTCCGGCACCACATTTATAAAATGAGTAGGATGAAATCGGAAATTATAAATTAACAGATTTGTAAGAGTTTCAAAGACAACTTTTAAAGAACTAAATCTGGACACTACATTAACAATAGCTTCCCGTGCCAACATAGAACTAAAAGTATGGAACTATGAACAAATATTTATAAATCTTAACCCAGAAAACGGTTTTCTAAGCATTGAAGTGTAGGCCAAGTCACGGGGTTCGTACTCTAAGCATGGAGTAATGAATTAATGGAGTACCATTCAATTATGATGATTTGTAGGTGTCACAGCTGTTCCGTCCTCTGGTCACTTGAGTATAACCTAAGTAACTAAACATAACTCGTTATTTCGTGGCGCAGGGAATCTTATGCCGTTTTGTGTTTACTTGGCAGACAAATAACATTACATAATGTGGGTTCAGTTTTAGGGTTCATTAAAATATCCACATATTTTAATGTACATATCCATTATCCAGTGTATCTGGGATACAGAGAACCTCTACTGACTGCTATAGCGGCTGACATGCTCATTCTTAACCATGGCTTAAGCGGTTACCATATAAATAGTTCATGCTGATACAAGACAAGAAAAAAATCTCGTGCGATTGGCGATTAAGATTGGCACTTCATTTGCTGTGAACTCCTGACCCTGAACTAACGCCAAGATCTTGTCCTAACAAACTTGTTGACAATACATAGCCCCGAGATATCTTATTCTCTAGTTATTTTTATTTACTTTTAGCTGCATATTGGAATTGGAAAAGAAAATACGGGAGTTGCGTCCCTTATGATTTTAGTATTTTATGCTATTTAGTACTTACGTATTTCATCATGGACAATATTACTACTACGTCAAGCTACATATAGATCGTAAAAATCAACCACCAATTTTCTTTTCGATCCCTTGCAGGACAAAAAAGAACGATCATTGTTCGCTTGCTGACTGCATTTTGATTGGTTAAAGGTGATCATTTTTAGGAATCAAGATTTTATTTGACAGATTGAATCAGTTTTTGGTCGTTTCCGTCATGATTTTCAGTTGCTCACGAATCGTCGTGTTGAATATGGTTGTTGAAGATTCAGAGCTGCTAAACAAAATAGTAAAATAAACGGTTTGTTAAACTTACAGCCAGACTGATGTTTAAAGCAATATCGAAAGCAGAGAAAGGTGCTTTATAATTTCAATGTCTATAACAATAAGTTTTCGTATATCTATTCAAGAAGAAAATCTATCATTAATTAAGTTCTTATTGTAACCAAAACAGCAAATGGGTGTTAAATCCTGAAGGAATTCTTCTTACAGAGCAAGGATTAAGACGAGAAGCTGCGAGCGTAAGATTCTGATCAGACGTTGATTGATGAATAGCATGTTTTTGTTGATAAACTCTCCCTTAGAATATCGAAGTCAATGTTTTCGATTATACGGGAAATTTCCACTTTCATTTTCTTTACACTTTCCAGGCTGTGAAAGCTGAAACTACCATTATTTACACCTTGTGCTATGTTTTTAATGATTATTCTGGAGGTACGCATCTGGCTAAGTCTAGTTTTGTGCGCTAATTCATCTTCCATAGTTTGTAATGATGAAAGATGGGTTAATCCTAAAATGTATTCTAAAAATTCTGTGAAAAGAAATGGTTGAAGCGTTGTTTGTTTTATTAGGCAGTGAAGCCCGTTTAAAGCACTATGTGAGTGGCTATGTCTGACTTTGTGCGCTAATTCATTATCCACAGTTTGTAATGCTATAAGATGTATTTAACCAAAATCTCATTCTAAATACATATTTTGGGAAAATAATTTTATCAGGCAGTGAAGCCCGTTTAAAGCTATACGAGTCCTGCCAGGGTCGCGAGATTGTTCGAAAGAGATACCGTGACCCTGGTAAATGGGCAACTGAGGGAACACGGGTGGGTTTTAGTCAGTAAAAGTCTGACATGCCCTCCCGCTTCGCCCAGAGTGGGAGAAGTCATATGCTGATTTCCCATCCAAAAAAAAAGCTATGTGAGTGGCTATGTCTGGTTCTGTGCGCTAATTCATCTTCCACAGTTTGTAATGCTAAAAGATGTGTTAATCTAAAATCTCATTTTAAATATTCTGTGAAAAGATTTGAGATGCGATGATAATGGTTCAAGCGTTGTTCGTTTTATTACTTCGTTTAAAGCCCAATGTCAAATGTAAAACTTAAAAGATAAACCGCTTTTTTTAAATAAACTACCATTATTTCTTAAATCGTTATCAATTGAGGGTAGGGTTGCCACCTTTTTTCTTGCAATTAAAGTACATTGGTTATTTTAGGTAAGAAAAAAAATACATAGTAAAAAAATAAAGTATGATTTATTTGCCTTATTATTATATTTAAAAACATATTTTTTATTGCTTTTTGCAGTTTGTAATACATAAATTTCGTTTAACGAAAAAGTACTTACAACTAAACTTTTCAAAATCCCAAAGAAATCAAATCTTGCAAAATAAAGTATTTCCGTGTACTATATTGTTCTCATAAAGTATAGAGTACAATTATGTAAAATAACGTACAATACTTTATTATAAAGTACGGGTGGCAACCCTAGTTGAGGGTCAGTATAATTTTTATTATTAATTCTAAGCTTAAATCATCATCTGTACAGTGCAAGCACAGCACAGTTTTCATATCAATATGTCAGCATTTTACCTGCGCCGGGCCGGCTAATTTAGTACACGAATAGCATTCATACCGCGTGCACTCATCTATCATGCAATCATACTTTTATCAATAAATATCAATCAATCAGTATCAGTGTATCAATCAGCATCAACTCAAGGTGTAAGGTCCCTAACCATACATCTTAATGGTCCTTCGAGCCGGATGAGCGGGATCCAATCACGTTGTGAACATAATAGTGATTGTTCCTGTAAACACGACCTGCGGACGACGGTCAACGGTCTACCAACATCATCAAGCCATCGACTGCTGGCTCCATCATCGCAGAGGGTGCTTTGCTCTTCTTTCCGTGGTTGCGAATCGGTTCAGCCGGCCTCCCACAAGCGGGTCTCACCGGTTGGATTGAGAAGGCGCTAATATCGCGGAGAGTTTGCAAAAGCACTTCTTGTTGACTAGCGGTCAGGAATATAATCAAGAAAATTATCAATCATGACTTCCACAATGGAAAACATTTTAACAAATCAAGATCAAATCATGCAAGCAATGGAGCAGCTATTAAGGAACTTCAAGAAAGATTCTGCAGAACGTAAGACTCCATACAATATCAAGAAACGACTGCAAACTCTGGATAGTTATTGGTCTGAGTTCCAGTCTAATCATTTGAAATTATGTGAATTCGAAACTCGCAGTGCCAGCTATTTCGCCGATAATTGCTATCAAAGGACGAAACTCTTTTACACTGAAGCGCGGGAAACTATCGAACGTTACGAACGGAAGGATCCTAGTGAAAGTAAGAGAGACCAATCTCCGGGCAAGCCATCAATACAAGTATCGACACCGGCATCTAGTAAACACCATCAAGAAACTTCAAGCACCTCATTAGCTGACCCCGATCAAGCAAACAGCAATCCTTGTAACAGTAAGTCTAAATCACTGTGGAAAACTGTTTCTCAAGGAAATGCAAGCAAACTGGAGGAAATGCTGCGAAAGCAAAAAAGCAACTTCAAGGCGTTGTCTCGTACAATCAAGAGCGTGGTATTAGAGGACATCTCTGAAAAATGGGAACTCGAAGATCTACTGCGTAATGTACAAAAAAGGTGGTCAATCATCGACTCGTTGCACTGGGAAATTGACAGTGAGTTGTACGAGGAAGATGAAGATTATGAGCAAACATACAGCAGATATGAGCAGCTATACAATGACATGAAAAAGTCAATCAATATCAAGATGGGCTCAATTTCACACCGTGAAAATTGCAACCCCAAAATCGATATTCCCATATTCAGCGGGAATTACCTCAAGTGGACATCATTCAAGGATCTATTTATAGAAACAATCCACAACAACAAGTCAATGTCGAGTGCTCAGAAGATGCAGTTTTTGAAGAGCAAGCTAAAAGGTGAAGCGGAAAAGCTAGTCCAACACTTAAATATCAGTTCTGAAAATTATCAATTATGCTGGGACATCATGAATCATCGATACAACAACGAAAAGCTCATCTGTAGCTCGCATATCAACGCACTTCTGGCAATACCTACAATGCAAAATCAAGCAGATTATCAGATCAAGAAGATGTTTGATACTACCAACGAATGTCTTAACGCCATAAAGAATCTCGGCGTCAACATATCAAACTGGGACCCACTTATTGTGCACCTACTGGCACTTAAGTTGGACAGCGATACGCATGGGGAATACATTCAATCGCTAACCAATCCTAGAGCACTGCCGACACTCGACGATTTCCTATCATTTCTGGAAAACAAATACACCGCTCTTGAATCATCTAGGCGTAAGCAGTATACTCCAAAATCAAAGCAAGAAACATTCAACAGAAAAGAATCAGAACATCAGCCTAACAAACAAAGCAAACCTAATCAGCACAATAATAAGAACGATGCAGGCAAACCATTTTTCCGCAATTCAACGTTTAAAAGTTTTGCAATGAATAAACCAAACTGTCCACTCTGCAATGACAACCACGGACTTTTCCGTTGCAAGACATTTTTAGAATCTAGGCCAGAGGCCAAAGGAGATATTGTGAAACAATTGAACCTCTGTAAAAATTGTCTCTATGATCACAAAGACAAGCCATGCTACTCGGAGACAAAATGCAGAGTATGTCAAGGAAAGCATAACACCTTGCTGCACGATACGCTCCACAGCAACGGCGGGACAAGTAACACGAAGTCATCAGCAGAAGAACAACTGTCCATATCACGAGAAAACAGAACACGAGACACTGTCAACCATGTCTCAAATGAAAGTATTGTAGAAATACTGCTAGCAACAGCTCTTGTTCGTGTCAAAGCACGAAATGGGACATATCACACATTGCGTGCCCTAATTGATCAAGGCTCACAAGTCTCTCTAATATCAGAAAGCGCAGCTCAAAAACTAGAACTCCCAAGACAAGCATGCAAAGGCGTCATATTTGGCATCGGCACTAGTCAAGCCAACTGTAAGGGAGTGATCCGTATTACTGCGTCATCAATGCATACTGAATTTACATTTCAAGCAGATGTGCTGATAATGAACACACTGTTACACAACTTGCCCAACAGGACATTCTCAAAACCATCATGGGCATACCTACAAAACATACAGCTAGCAGATCCAGGATTCTATACAAGCCGACCAGTAGATCTACTACTAGGAGCCGACGTATATTCACAAATTATAATGGGAGGTATCATCAAAGAAAATGAGTCACTCCCTGTAGCACAACAAACTCAACTTGGGTGGATATTAAGCGGAAATGTCAAATCATATCACTGCAACGTCGTAATGAACAATCTTGAAGACATACAAAGGTTTTGGGCCATTGAAGACATAGCAGATGGCAATATCAACATGTCGAAGGAGGATCATCAGTGCATTCAGCAGTATCAGACAGAAACTATGCGACGGGAGGATGGCAGATATGTTGTAAGACTACCGCTAAAGCCAGAAATAAAGGAAAATTTGGGAGAATCAAAACCCAAGGCAGTCGCACAATTTTATCAATTGGAAAAGAAGTTTGGAAAAAACCCAAAAATTGCGCAAGATTACAAAGCATTCATCGATGAATACATCAGACTAGGTCACATGCGCGAGTGTACGAGTAAAAAACAGCCAGATTGCATTTTACCTCACCTATGTGTATTGAGGCCCGAATCAACAACAACAGCATTACGTGTGGTATTTAATGCGTCAGCAAAAACATCGACTGGCTACAGCTTAAATGATTTCATGTACAGTGGCCCAAATCTCCAACAAGACTTACTTACGTTAATATTGAGATGGAGACAACATAGATATGCGATTACAGCGGACATCGAGAAAATGTTCAGACAAATCTACTGTCATGACGATGATCTGCAATATCAAAAAATCATTTGGCGCGACTCACCTCAAGAGAAATTACGAGAATATGAGTTAACAACAGTTACATATGGCACCAAATCAGCACCATTTCTCGCCATGATGACTCTAAAGCAAATAGCAGAAGATGAACGCTCAAGGTATCCTGCTGCGGCCGCAGTTGTTGAAACCTGTTTCTACATGGACGACTTGTTGGCAGGACATCAGAGCATCGAAGAAGCTAAGCAACTAAAATCAGATCTTATCAAATTACTCAGATCAGGCGGATTTAATTTGAGAAAGTGGTCATCTAATAAATTAGAGGTATTAGATGACGTCACCGCAAACACAGCGCAATCATTTGAATTCAAACATCAAGAGTCAACTAAAACATTGGGGTTACGTTGGCACCCGCTGGACGATCAATTCAAGTTCGAAATGAAGATCGACACAAAATCGACAGCTCCAGCTACTAAGAGGTCCTTATTGTCAGATATATCCAAAATATTTGACCCACTAGGCTGGCTGGCCCCTGTCTCGACCAAGCTAAAACTTTTATTCCAAAATGTCTGGTCACTAACCCTACAATGGGACGACAAAGTACCGGCACATATCAACGAGCAATGGCAGAAGATCAAGAAAGATCTACCAGAAATAGAACATATCAATGTACCGCGATGGCTACAAACACAGCAAAACACAGAAATTGAACTGCATGGTTTCTGTGATGCATCCACAAAAGCGTATGCTTGCGTAATTTATTGCAGGATCATCAAACAGAACAATCAGAACAATCAAACTCCTGTGACCATAGTAGCAGGAAAATCAAAACTGGTTCCTGTCAATAAAGCGATATCATTACCAAGATTGGAGCTTAGCGCAGCACATTTATTATCACTTCTGATGAAAGTAGTTCAGAATACTTTACAGAACTACAATATCAAGATATATGGATGGTCAGATTCAACAGCGGTCCTGGGCTGGCTTCAGGGAGACCCAAATCGCTGGAAGCCATTTGTGGCAAATAGAGTGAAACAAGTCACTGAAGTAATCCCAATCAAGAACTGGCACTATGTGAAGTCGGCTGAAAATCCAGCTGATTGTGCTAGCCGAGGATGTTCAGCAGAGCAGCTCAAAGAACATTCACTATGGTGGCATGGACCAACGTGGCTACCATCATTTGATGAAGATGAACATAAACAACAAACTTATGTTACGCAAGACGAAATGAAAAAATCAGTACAAACAAGCGTCATTCAACAAAATGATGACATTGCTCAAAACATATTAAATAAATGTAGCAATTTCAACAGAGCAACGCGAGTTCTAGCTTGGACTTTGCGCGCAATAACACGTAATCAGCACAAACCAAAGTTTTTAACAATCGGCGAAATGAAGAAATCCAGACATTTTATCATCAAGCAAGTACAACAGTGGGAATTCAGAGAAGATATCATCAGTCTTCAGAAACATAAACAAGTCAGCGCAAAAAGTAAGCTGTTGAAGTTGAACCCATTCCTGGATCAAGAAGGCTTACTGAGAGTTGGCGGGAGGATCGCTAATGCGAATATCAGTCAAAATATGAGACATCCTCTCATAATACCTAAAAACTCTCATCTCAGTAACTTACTTATTGACCAAGGACATCAGATGACGTATCATGGCGGAGCTCGAATCACGCAAGCTTGGCTGCGTCAACAATATTGGATTCAGGGCGGAAATCGAGCAGTCAAGAAACGCCTTAGAACCTGTGTCAAGTGCAGACGTCACGATCCAATCAAACAAGAGCAGTTAATGGGAGACTTACCTGCAGCTCGCAGCAATCCAGCACGACCTTTCTATCACTCAGGGGTTGACTACACTGGCTTTGTCTACATTAAAACAAACAAAGGCCGAGGAGTAAAGACAACAAAAGGATACATCGCTGTGTTCGTATGCATGGCCACGAAAGCTGTGCATCTGGAACTGGTCTCAGATCTGAGCTCCTCAGCATTTTTATCAGCATTACGCAGAATGTCAGCAAGAAGAGGCACCCCAAAACATATATACAGCGACAATGGTACGAACTTCGTAGGAGCAAGCAGAATTCTTAATGAAGAATTCATCAACATTCAAAAAGTGTTAGACGTGGAATTTTACGAAGCAATCACCGACATGGAGATCAATTGGCACTTTAACGCCCCATCCTGGCCAAGCGCGGGAGGTGTATGGGAAGCAGCTGTGAAGAGCTTAAAGTACCACCTAAAGAGAGTGATTGGCGAACAAAGGCTCACGTTTGAAGAATATACAACAGTGTTAGCACAAATCGAAGCATGTTTGAGCACACGACCATTGTGCGCTCTAAGTGAAGATCCAGAAGATTTGGATTACCTCACACCATCCCACTTTCTAGCAAGCGGACCAACCTTGACGTTAATCGAAACGGAGAAAGATTTGCGTACGAGATGGCAACTCACCCAAAAAATCATGGATGATTTATGGAAAAGGTGGAGAACAGAATACTTAAGCCAATTATCAGTGCGTAGCAAATGGCGCCAACCGCACACAAACTTGAAGATCAACGACATTGTCATCATACACGACGTACAGTTACCATCAGGAAAGTGGGCAATGGGAAGAATCACGCAACTTCATCCCGGAAAAGATGGGTACGTCCGGGTGGTTACTATTCGGACAAAAAATGGAACAATGAAAAGACCAATATCAAAGTTATCATTACTGCCTATAAATGAAAATCAATCAGAAGAACAAGAACATCAAAAATCCGCAAGTAACGTATCAAGTCAACGAACACAACAATCGTCATCAAAATTATGCAACTTAATTTATACCATTCTCATGATTCTTATGGTAATGGTACCTACAGCAAGAGGCGAATACAAGTTTTCAAGCCTGAGCAACAATCAAAGCATCTACTTCGACAAGGTAGCCAATATGCGGCTACAACGCGAAGAATGGAAGCTAATAGTTTACTGCGATATGGCTCCATATTGGCGAGGAATAGATGTAATCAACAAATACATGAATCACCTGGAAAACATATGTTCAACGGATCAAATACCACAATGTGACGTAGTCCGATTACAGTTACGTCATGGGTACGCCGAACTCGAACACTACAACAGCATTTTACTCGGTCAGCAAATGCACCGATTGCGCCGACGTAGAGGCTTTATCAATGGAGTAGGCAACATCGCACGAAGTTTATTTGGAATATTGGACGAAGATTTTGCCGAAAAATATCAGAAAGATATTGACCTTATCAAGAAGGATCAAAAACATCTTGCCTTATTGTGGAAAAACCAGACATCAATCGTTGAAGCAGAATTGAATGTTATCAAACGAGTAGAAACCGCCTTGGAAAAACAACATAAACTCGTAAATCAATACATAATCAACTGCAACCTGGGAATGAACAAACTGAAAGAGCAGATACAAAAGACAGACAGCAGAAGTGACTTCACTTTATCAGCCTTGGTGGCAAACATTATGCTGTCAGACCTGAAAAATATCCAGGAAACGCTAGTGGATACAGTAGCGAATATTTTCTATGAAAAATTCAACTTTCACCTCTTAACACCAACACAGCTGAGAGATGAACTCAATACAATAACAGGGCAACTTTCAAAGGAGCTGACCATACCCATAAATAACATTCAAACGGATCTAGCAAAGATATATCATTTACTCAAAGTAAAAGCGAGAACAACAAAACAATACATGATTTTTGAAGTCAAGATCCCACTTGTGACTAGAGAAGACTATGAGCTTTACAACCTCATACCAATCCCACTGCAAGTAGCTGAAAGCATGGTCACCATCACACCTATCGCGCAGCATTTAGCGATAAACATCCACAAAGATTCCTACATTCCGATATCGGAAGCCGATTGGGGAAGATGTACGCCTTACGACCAGGATGACTTCATTTGTTCTCTAAAAAGGCCTATTTATCAGATGACCTCAGACAACAATCTGTGTGTAAAAGATCAAGTTGCAAATCAATGTCAAACCGAAACCAAAGAATGTATAGATCAATGGACGGAATTAAGCATCGTCAACTCATATTTGTATTATTGTTGTGGACAATGCACGGTGCGAGTCATATGTGGGGATCATATTACTGCTGAACGACTCAGCAAGGCCGGGGTACTGACACTCGGTGACGGTTGCGTCATCAAAGGTCAAACATTTACGATTTATTCGCACCAAAGCTTAACTAACTCAATCCATACAAAAACAGACGTCCTGGATATCGAGATTCCAACTATAAATCACATCATCAATCTGACTATACCATCCGCTGCCGCACTGAACGACACCAAAGAGACTATCAAACGGCAACAGGACTTGGAAGTCATCACTCTCGCCATCAAGAATGCCAGAATGAAGGAAGTTGAGGCATTGACAGATCAAGTTTCTTCCCACGACATCCACCATTACATCGCCATATACACTGTGGTCGCAGTGATCTTAATCAGTATTCTCATCTACGGGTTGCGACGGCTGCGAGCGCACAGGGACACGGTTCAACAGGATCATCAGGAACCCAACGTGCACTATACGACAGCTGCAAGGAGACCGCCACAGACCGCTACTGTCGACAACAGCCACAGCAGCACACGTATAGTTGACAGGGCGTCATCACCACGTTTTGGAAGTCAATACAGATCAATGTAGTGTTATTTAAGTTATTTTATAGGCAATTATGTTTTATCACTTTGTAACTCATCACGATTCATATCACCCTGTGCACCCTTTTCTTCTCCGGGCCTGGAGCATGTACAGTGCAAGCACAGCACAGTTTTCATATCAATATGTCAGCATTTTACCTGCGCCGGGCCGGCTAATTTAGTACACGAATAGCATTCATACCGCGTGCACTCATCTATCATGCAATCATACTTTTATCAATAAATATCAATCAATCAGTATCAGTGTATCAATCAGCATCAACTCAAGGTGTAAGGTCCCTAACCATACATCATCATCTATATGAGCCTTTTCTCAACTTTGTTGAGGTCGGCTTCGAGTCTAACCGGATGCAGCTGCAAACCAGTATTTTACATGGCACAACTGCCTATCTTACGTTCAGAACCAAATTTCTAACCTTAGATATGTACCTATATAAATCCTTTAATAAAGTTGAATACACGCTTTAAATACCTCACTATTTTACAAGTATCCTCGCAGTTGCCTGAAGTTTAACTCAACATACAAACCCAAATAGATCTAAATATCTAGCCTATACATACGGTCCGAGAAATCTTAAATGAGATTATCTACTAAAACCATGTTCCCATGGACGTAATTAAATTGTGGCGCGATTTTTTCGAGCATTGCGTCTTCAAGTTCAGTTCTTTAGCGCAACAGTCTGTTCGATTTTCGACGCACATGTCTGTTGGATTCTGAATGCTCGGTTCATCACGGAGATCTAAAAATTCAATACACGAGAAATTCCTGCCGTCATTTTATTACGTCCGTGTAGACGTCGACTAACGCTACAACACAGTTTCTGGTAGATTGTTTACCAAAAGTTCTTGAGAGTATTGTATTGGTTTGTGTGGCAAACACAAACCAAGTTTCTGTTACTTTGAAGGCTAAGCAACATGGCTTTGCTCTACAACGTAGTAAGTACTGTCTTGAGATTGTTAAACCAGGACCGATACGTCTGTTTACCAAATGACGGATTGAATTGAAGTGTGTTTGACAATGTTGAGGATGTTGTCTGGGTTTGTTTTAGACCTTGTTTAGGTTACAATTAGAATATGGGTTATATTCTAATTGTAACCTAAACAAGGTCTACGCAAATGTCTTTCTTTTGGTATTGTTAGTCTACTTGTTTCGTCGTTTCAGCCGTAAGTGGGCGTCCACATTGCGAGCCTAGCGCGGTTACGACGACGGGCGCGAAATTTCAAACATTTGAAATGCGCCTTTGCGTCCATAGTGTAGTGGCTAAGGCGGAAGCCTAGCGCGACGGGACTGAGCGAGACAACGCACGTAATTTTTCATAATTTTTCAACGTTCCTGTCCGCGCGTTCTGGCCACACTACGAGCCTAGTCAGCAAGCGATCGAAGGCGCAGGTGGCAGAGGTAACAAACCAGTTTGGTCTTGCCGCTCGGCGTATGCGCGTCTGTATATTATTTTTCGTAAAATAGCGGTGAATACTGAATTGTTTATAAGTGCGATTCAATCTAAACCACCTATATGGCAAAGCAAACATAATTATAATCTGAGTTCTTCATATAAATTTAAAAAATCACCACTTATTTCTCTGTTTTTATTTATTTCGTGCACACCATTTGTAGTGTTCAACACCTATCATCTCAAGATCGGACTGTCTAATAAAAATATCAAATCCTCGTCCATAGTTTGCAACTCCCGATATGCGTCGAACCGTACAAGAGCTGGGGTGCTTGGACAGGAAACCTCCTCGTGTGCCCGGGGGTTGGAGTTCCCTTATGGATACGTCCGGGGGGAAGGTCAATCTCCGGGACGGTGCACCCTGGGGTGCGGGCAAATACTCCCCATTGGGTACTTTGTGCCTAAGGGGAGTTTTGCCCGTATGCGAATGTCCTGTCGGAGGAACGCTCCACCGTGTGTCCCTCTGATCTTAGCAGAGGCGCACAGCGGTGGAGTTAGAGCGGGCTCGGTGTGCACTAACCTGCCGCCGGGCAGGCAAGAAGGAATGTACCCCTTCTGCCACCGTTAGTCTCGTAGCCCCGAAGATCGTCACGGTCATGTCTCTGACTTTTGACGGGGGTCGAGGGTCTTGGCTTAATCGCCCGGGCCGCGAGGTAGAAAACCTCTATAAAAAATCACCCCAAACCTCCAAGCGGCGGCGCACCGTGAGGGAGGTTGACAGCTTGACTAATGGGTAGCTGAATTAGTCACTAGTGCGAACCACTGAATTTTGTGTTTAAATTGTTATCTACTCGTGGGAACTAAAATGGAAAACTATTTGAAAAACAAAAAACCTGAGAAGGAGAGGAGCGATGCGGGGTCGGATTCCGACGTCGCGTCGAGTGCGAAGGGCTCGCGTGCGAGCTCGGAGCGAGGAGTGGCGGGCGCTTCTGGTGGGAACCGTGAGTTCTCCCAGAAGCGCCCTAAATCGGGGGCAGGGCAGGAGTCCTCCTCCGACGGCGGGCTGAGCTCAGCCCGCCGAAAAATATCACGGCGTGGTGGGCTCCAGGAGGGGGGTGCCGGCCGAGGACTCCCCACCAAGGAGGCCGGCGAGCCGAGCCGAGCAGGCTCAGCTGAGCTGACCCAAGGAGGGGAGTGGCTCGCCACGGAGGGGCAACCCTCTGGAGGGACCAGCAGTAGGGCCCCCTCGGAGTCCTCCGGTGGCGAGTCGGACGCTGCCGCCTACTCCGAGGAAATGGGCAGGTTCGCTGAGGTCGTGGCCACGTCCATCAAGGCGGCGACCTTAAAGAGGCTCCAGAGGTCGAAAGACAAGGCCATATCTGCTGCCACGAAAGCCATCGTGGCGGCAGCGAAGGCCTTTCGCTCTGGGCCTCCGGTGGTGGATGGGGTGGCAGAACTGCGGGCGGAGGTCGCCCGCGTGACTGCCGCCATGGAGCTCCTCCGAAAGGAGAATGAGGAGCTCCGAGCGGACCTGGCCGGTCTCCGAGGGGCCGCCCCCCAGGAGGCATCGCAGGGGGAAGCGCGGCATGGGCAGGGCGGGCTCCTGCCTACCGAGAACCAGGTGCTGACCCTGGTGCGGAAGGAGCTCGCAGTCTTCCAGAGCAGGTTTTCTGCCCTGGAGGCCGTGGTCCTGCGCCCCCCGCTGGCAGCAAGCCGGCGTGTTTCGGGCCAGCCTGGGGTGGCTTCGAGTCAGCCGAAGTCGGCCTCAGGCCAGCCGAAGGCAGCCCCGGCCCAGCCGAAGGCAGCCTCGGGCCAGCCGAAGGCGGCGGCGTACGCCGCCGCCGCGTCTGCCCCAGCCAAAGTGCCGGGGCAGACCAAAGGCCGGCCCAAGCAGGCACCTGCGAGGGCCCCCCCAGTGCGGGTGGCGAGAGGGCCGCCAATGCCGCCCCCGCCTTCTAAATCTCCCCCTGCCAACGCCGAATGGCAAGTGGTTGGGGAGAAGAAGAAGGCAAGCAAGGCTGCAAGGGCAGCCAGAAATAAAAAGAGGCAGCAGCGGCGCAAAAAGAGCACTGTCGCGGCTAGGCTCCGCGCCCCGAAGTCCGCAGCTGTAGTGATTACACTACAGCCGGAAGCGGTAAAAAAGGGCGTGTCCTACCGCGACGTGCTCTCCAAGGCGAAGGCAGCGGTGGACCTGACGGAGCTCGGCATCTCCAACGGTCTCCGGGTGAAGGTCACCTTGACTGGAGCCCGGATGCTGGAGGTCCCCGGTGCGGCCAGTGGCCCGGCTGCTGACGCTCTGGCCGATAGGCTGAGAGCGTCCTTAGACGCGGACGAGGCCCGAGTGTCCAGGCCCACAAAGTGCGCCGACATGCGCATCCTGGGCCTGGACGACTGCGTGACGGAGGCGGAGGTGATAGCCGCCGTTGTTAGGACGGGGGGGTGCTCGACCGATCAAGTCAGGGCAGGTACCATCCGTCCTGACAGCACGGGGATGCGGACCGTAACGGTCAGCTGCCCCGTGTCGGCGGCTCAAAAAATAACCGCGGAGGGCCGAAGGCTCCTGATGGGCTGGGTGTCGGCGCAGGTAAAACTGCTGGAGCCCAGACCTCTGAGGTGCTTCCGATGCCAGACTGGCCATCACGTATACGTGAAATGCACCTCAGAGGCGGACCGCAGCGGTCATTGCTTCCGTTGCGGTCAGCCCGGTCACAAGGCCGGCTCTTGCAATGCCACGCCGCACTGCTATGCATGTGCGGCGGCTGGCAAGCCGGCCGAACACCGGGCTGGGAGTAAAGCCTGCGCCTCATCTGCCAAGGCCAGGGGCAAGGGCAAGCCCTCCGCCGCCGCCGTCACCGCTGTCGCCGCTGCCGCCTCGACTACTGTCGTGGCCGGCACCACCACGGCAGGGCCCTCACAGGGGACTCAGGAGGGGGCTGAAATGGAGTGACAATAATAGGTACTCCATTACGCCTCCTCCAAGCGAATATCAACCACTGCGCCTCCGCTCAGGATCTGTTACTCCAGAGCATGGCGCAGTGGTCGATTAACATCGCTGTGGTCGCTGAGCCGTACTTTGTCCCGCCCAGGGATGACTGGGTGGAGGACCTGAGCGGCTCAGTGACCCTCATTTCGTCGGCCGCCGCCGGAACCCCGACCCTCGAGGCTGTCAAGAGGGGACGGGGTTGCGTAGCAGCACGGTTCGGGGAGATCGTAGTGGTGGGAGTATACTTCTCCCCGAGCCGAACTCTCGCCGGGTTCCACAACTCCCTTGCGGAGTTGAGAGTCGTCGTCGTCGGGTTCCGTCCCCTCCCCGTGCTCGTACTCGGGGACTTCAACGCCAAGAATTTGGCTTGGGGTTCCCGGTATGCGGACACACGGGGCAGGATGGTGGAGGACTGGGCTCTGGAGACAGGCCTGGTCGTCCTAAATCGGGGTTCTGTACCTACGTGTGTACGGATGCGGGGCGACTCAGTGGTGGACATCTCGTTTGCCAGCCCCGCTCTGTCGCCGCAGGTCATTGATTCGCGCGTCATGGAGGGGGTGGAGACATATTCCGACCACCGGTACATCCGGTTTGACGTCTCCGCCCAGACCTCGAGCGCGCCGATCCGGCAGACCCCGAGTGGTCCGCGGTGGGCGCTGAAGAAGCTGGACCGGGAGCTTCTCCTGGAAGCCTCGATCGTCCTGGCGTCCTCGAGGCCTGGGTGTCACCACCGGACAGGCCTGCTGACACCAACGACGAGGCCGAGTGGTTCCGGGAGGCCATGTCCGAGATCTGTGACGTGGCTATGCCCCGAGTCCAGCCAGGACGGGCTTGGCGCCAGGTGTACTGGTGGTCGCCGCAGCTGACAGCGTTGCGCGAAGCGTGCGTTGCGGCACGACGCCGGTACACCAGGCACCGCAGGCTCCGTATCCGACCTCCGGATACGGAAACCATTCAGGCGGAGCTATACGAGGGGTACAGAGCGGCGAAGACCGCCCTCCAAGAGGAGATCCTGCGGGCCAGAGGACTGGCCCGCAAGGAGTCGCTGGAGACTCTGAACAGGGACCCATGGGGACGGCCCTACAAGGCCGTCCGGGAGAAACTCCGCCCATGGGCTCCTCCGCTGACTCAGAGTCTCCGGCCCCAACTCGTGGAGGGCGTGGTGAGCGCTCTGTTCCCTTCGCGAGGGGAACATAGTCCCCCACCCATGGCTCCGCCTACTGCGGTGCCCGATGCGGACCACACCACTGACGACGACGGTGCTCACGAAGTGACCGAGGTAGAGATGAGAGTGGCGGTACGAAGGCTTAATGCCAAGAATACCGCCCCAGGACCTGACGGCTTGCCTGGCAAAGCATGGGTCCTGGCCTCAGAGGCTCTCGGGCCTCGACTCAGGGGGCTCCTAAGCGCATGCTTGGAGAGGGGCCAGTTCCCACTTCGTTGGAAGACGGGGAAACTGGTCCTCATTAAGAAGCCTGGGCGCCCAGCGGACTCTCCGTCCGCCTACCGGCCCATCGTGCTGCTCGACGAGGTGGGCAAGTTCTTTGAAAGAGTGATTGCAGACCGCCTCGTCGGGTGGTTGGCGCGGGAGGGGCCGGACTTGTCGGACGGCCAGTACGGCTTCCGCAAGGGGCGCTCAACGGTGGACGCCATCATGCGCGTGCGAGCCCTCACGACGGGGGATGCAGTGGCCCGGGGTGGGGTCGTCTTGGCGGTGTCTCTAGACATCGCCAATGCCTTTAACACCCTACCCTGGAGTTGCATTAGGGAGGCACTCCGGTATCACCGGATGCCGACCTACCTCTGTCGCGTAGTCGAGGCCTATCTGACGGATAGAGCCGTTATCTACCCCGGTCACCAGGGAGAATGGAACCGGCGAGAGATGTCGTGCGGTGTCCCACAGGGATCGGTCCTGGGGCCGCATCTGTGGGACATCGGTTACGACTGGGTGCTGCGCGCCGACCTCCCTAGCGGCGTCAGCGTAGTTTGCTACGCTGACGACACGCTGGTCCTTGCGCAGGGGAGGTCGTACGAGGCGGCGGCCGAAATTATGACACGCGGGGTTGCGACAATCGTCGATAGGATCCGGCAATTGGGACTCGAGGTGGCATTGCACAAGTCTGAGGCCATGGGTTTTCATGGTCCTCGGAACGCGCCACCTGCGGGTTCCCAACTCACGGTAGGAGGGGTTCACATCGGCGTCGAGTCGACGATGAAGTACCTGGGACTTGTCCTCGACAGCCGGTGGAACTTCGTTGAACATTTCCGACGTTTGGCTCCCAGACTGGAGCGGGCTGGGGCTGCATTAAAGCGGCTCCTGCCCAATCTGGGGGGTCCAAACGCCTCCTGCCGGAGGCTCTACACGGGGGTCGTGCGGTCCATGGCCCTCTACGGGGCACCGGTGTGGGCGCCCTCATTGAGGCTGCGCCCAGCGCGCCGGTTGAGTGCGGCCCAGAGGGTCATGGCCATCCGGCTAATCCGAGGATACCGCACGATCTCGTGCGAGGCGGCGAGCCTCCTTGCCGGAGTGCCGCCATGGGATCTGGAGGCAAAGGTCCTCGCGCACATGTGGGAGTGGCGCGAGGAGGCGAAACGCCGGGGTGAAACTCCGCTGCCGCAACAAATCGCGGCTCGGCGGACAGAGCTCCGGTGTGATCTCATGGCGACATGGCGGGTACGATTGTCGCAACCCAGTGCTGGGCACGCCACAATTGCGGCGGTAAGTCCCCTCTTTGAGGAGTGGATAGAGAGGCGCCATGGCGTCCTCACCTTCCGCCTGACGCAGGTTCTCACCGGGCATGGGTGCTTCGGTGGGTTCCTGTTCAGGATAAAGCGGGAGGATACGTCCGGGTGTTTCCATTGCGAGGATCGTCTGGAGGACACGGTGGAGCATACGGTGGAGGTGTGCCCAGCCTGGGCGGGGCACCGCCGTGTCCTCGTGGAGGCGATTGGCGGCGGCGACCTCTCGCGTCCGGCCCTGGTGCGAGCCATGGTACGGAGCGAGAGGGAATGGGAAGCCGTCACCTCCTTCTGCGAAGCAGTAATGCTCGCGAAGGAGGAGGCGGGGCGCGTGAGGGAGTGGCAGTCTCTGCGCCCTCGCGTCCCTAGCCGCCGCAGGAGGAGACGCCCCGGGCGTCGGGAGTCGATTGCGGACTCCCGGCCACCGTAGGCGCGAGCTTGCGGGTGGCGAGCAATGGGTAGCTCGCCGCCCGGTAAGGACCAAGCTCGGGTCGACGGCGCGCAGTGTTCCACGCGCGCCTCAAAGAGATGTCAGCAGCAGTGTAGGGGTCTACTAGGACCGATGCCTGCCAGGGTCGCGGGATTGTTCGAAAGAGATACCGTGACCCTGGCACATGGGCAACTGATGGAACACGGGTGGGTTTTAGTCAGTAAAAGTCTGACACGCCCTCCCGCTCCGCCCAGAGCGGGAAAAGTCATTTGATGATTTCCCATCCTGAAAAAAAAAAAAAAAAAAAAAACCGTAAAAGAGCTCGCGCGTCACTGTGGCCACCGCACGCTCCCGCTCGCCGCACCCGCCTTAGGACCCAGTCACCGCGCATTAAGTGTGGACGCACACTAAGACGTCCACTGCTGGACTTAGGCCTCCCCCAATTTGGGGGGGTTTGCCATAATCGCCACGCTTGGCAGGCGGATTGGCGATCGCAGTATGGTGGTAAAATGCATAGAGAACGCTGCTGCCCATTCTCCACTAAGTCCCTTAGTCGCCTCTTACGACACCCACGGGAAGTATTGGGATGGTGCTATTCTTTACGTCCGGCACCACACGGTCTACTTGTTTAGCTCCTTAAATTCAGAGTTGAGCTTCACGATTACTGATAAACGCGTGTACTGATTGGACAGGACCACTCATTCTATGTGGTTCTTTCCTAAAAAGACCATTTTAAGACACCAATCTAAATGGTCTTCACACAATCTGACCAAGACTATGTTTGGACTTCACAAGAGACTGACTTCTGAGTTTGTTTCGACTTTTCTTTTCTTACAGTAGTCAGATAGGAAACGCCCATTCAGTTTCTAAAATATGATTGACGTGTAAAAGTGTTAATTTTAAAGTGAAAATAATGTTACGTGACAATATTTAGTCCTTTACCTCACGTTTGTTAATAAAAATGATGGCTTTATTTAAACTAAACAATTACAAAATGGATCAATTTCATAGGCAGACAATGAATGGTCTTGGTCTAATTAAAATACCAGTTTATTTGTTTGTTACAAAAGTAGTCTTTAATGCACTCTGAATTTCGCATTTTGTCTTTATTCAGATTGTTATTATCAAATTATCAGTGTCGTAACATTCATTTGTATTGTCTTTGGGCCTTAGCCCTGACATCAACAATGAATGGACAATATTATTGGTGTCTTTATTGACTTGAATACGGGGCTTTTGGCCACTTCGTATGTGTACATTTTGTTTATTTTTTTCTCGTAATTTGCATTTTGTTTATACAAAATATACTATTTTTCTTTATTTCTTTTAGAAAATCAATAAAAAGAAGTCAGTAAATTTTCTTCTAATAAAATACGATGAGCTGAGGAAACTGCAGTAATTCTGTAGGTGTGAAATACTAGCTAGCACGTAGACCGGCTTCTTCAATCAACTCATCACAACTTCTAGAAATATTTATTACAATTCCGCCTCTAGTTCTGAACTGCAATTTATAAACAATGCACGTATCCACATAACTCTAACATTGGCGTTGTTTGAAAGATTAATTCAAGCGTGAGAAACACATATTGATAACATGGCTATGGAAATACAGCAACGTGTTACTTTTATGTAGATTTTGGAAATAGATCTGCCACATTTTCGTATGGTTTTGTTCACAGGAGTGAAACCTTGATTTATTTAGGGTCGGCGAAACATGTCTGTTTCTTCCTTACTTCTCTCTTACTCGTCATCTTGGTAGTTACCTTTTCCTAGCTATATTATCATTCACACAATCAATCTATAGTTTCTACATACATACATACAATCATGCCTTTTTCCCATGGGGGTAGGCAGAAACCACGGAACGCCACCTGCTACGATCTCTACACACTCTTTTTGCCTCTTTTACGTTCATACTATTGGTCATACACACACGCCGATTGCGAGTACTACGCACCTGACCTTTCTGAAGAACATCACCAAAAAGGTCACTATATGTCCTCCTAGGGCGTCCCCTCCCGGTGATTCCACTCACATCTGCCTTGTAAATGCCTTTTGTGAGTCGTCCTTCATTCATCTTCTCAACATGACCAAACCATTTAAGCATTCTTTTTTCAATTTTTGTCACTACATCTTCTTTTAAACCACACCGTTCTCGTATCACATAATTCCTCAGCTTATCATTCATGGTCGCACCACACTTGCTTCGCATGGAACGCATTTCCAAAGCATTTATTCTACTTTCATGATCCCTTTGCCACACCCAACATTCACTCCCATACACAAGCGTAGGCACCAGTACACCATTGTGAACAGCCGGTCGAGCCTTATTGGATATCAATTGGTTGGTCACAATCACATGTAAAGCAACATTTACTTTATTTCCCGTATTCACTCTTCTTTCCACATCTTTTATTATCATTAATCTTTCCATCCCTTGTAAACAAACTCCCCAAATATACGAACTCACTTACTTGCTCCACACTCTTATCATTTATTTTCACATCACATACCGATACGTTCTCTTCTCTTTCAAACACCTTCGTCTTATTCACATTTATATTCATCCCTTTCATCTTAAATGCTTCATCCATTACAGTCACCATGTCTTGCAACTGTTCTGCTGACGATGCAAGTAGAACTTGATCATCTGCGTAGAGAAGGCGTTTGACAGGCAACTCACTCATTGTCAATCCACACTCACCCTTTTTCAAATCTGTCAGACAACTATTCATTTACAAGTTGAACAGCCACGGTGACGCTACACAGCCCTGTCTAACACCCCTGGAGATGCAGAACAAGTTCGTGTATGCCCCACTGGAATTCTTACACAACGATTTCAGTGCCCGTACCAAGCGCCAGCCCACACCGTACATGGATAGTACATGAACTGTACTTAAGGAATTCGAGGCAAAATAAAATGTTTTAAGAATATTTTATTTTTTTTAACTATCGTCTTATATTTTAAAAAATCTTTAAAAAAATATATATTGTAGTCAATGTTAGAGTAATACGTGCAATAAAAAGCTAAGGTGTACTTACCACCTTAGCTTTTTATTTATTTAACACACATATATAAAAAGACAAGAAGAACAGAGCAGAAAAAATTGTACAAAGGCGATGCTTATTTCTAAAGAAATCTCTTCTAGCTTACCTGCGATAGGAGAGAAGATACAGAGATGTAAACAGCGTGTGTAAGAGTATGAGAAAATAAAATATATATAATCAAAAACTATTGACCTAATAAAATTAATCAAATAATATAAGAATGTACTTACATACATACAAACAAACATAAATACATGGATACATACGTACAAACAAACATAAATACATAGATACATACATACAGACTACTGAAATAAATAACACTAAATTGTCATTAAAACAATAAATACAAACACAACTATGTCGATACGGAAGGATAGTGTTCTTTCACTCTTCTTTTAAAATTTGCAACTGTTTGACAGTCCCTAATGTCAGGTGGAAGTACCTTCCATAACCACACCGCGTGCACAGTGAAGGAGTAGGAGTAGAAGTCAGTGGAGTGGGGAGGGGACTTCAGGAGGTTTTTTAGACTGCGACCTACATGGCGCATCTGAAGAACGGGCGTAGGAAAAACGGTCCCGCAGGTAAGACGGTGTTTTAGGATTATGGAGAAGGTTGAATAGCAGACATAATATCCGAGAGTTCCTGCGAAGACGAATAGGGAGCCACTTGAGTGTCTTGCGAAATTTGGAAGCATGATCATACTTTCTGAGATTAAAAACAAAACGAATACAGATATTTTGTAAACGCTCAAGTTTATTTAAAAGCTCCTCGGTGGCATCCAAATAACAGGCGTCAGCGTAATCAATGATGGGCTGTATTGCATGTTTACAAATATATTTTTTTCATACTTTAAAAAATATTAGATGATTTTAAGGATCATTAAACTTGTTTTTTAATCAATTTTTTCAGGTTATTTGTAATTAATTTTTTTTCTAGAGTAGTTAATTATTTCAGAAAAAAAAATTGCCCGATTGAAATGGGGGCATTTTACCCCGGCTTATCTGGCGAAGGCCGTTCATTAGTTCCACAGTCGGTCAAGAGATGGTGCTGACCTAAAACTGCAATACTGAATAAAATAATATAATACTACGAGCTTCTACGTTTTACTAAAAATTCCAGGACCTACAAAAGGTCTATAAAATCGGCTAATTTACTACTAAATATGTTTAGTACGCGCGTTCAAATATAAGACATGGTTCTTCAATCCATACGTACGCGAATGAGTTAGAGTTGCCTATAGCTATTACATAAGAAAATCACTACAATCACACAATCACTACAACACACACAATCACTTCATTCACTACAATCTAGTGGTTTAATCTCTAATATTCTATTTTACTAGTGTTAAGGGCTTTGGGCTTAGAGTGAAAACACCAATTTATCAGTAAATACACAACAACTCAAAGGGTACGTCTAGTTGAACAGGGGATAGGTAGGAATTCTCTTTAGGCGCTTGAGGCCATTGAGTTGTGATTTACATTTAATCGTATATACCTGTTCCGGGAAGAGTAAGAGGAAAAGGTGGAATTAGACATAAGACGTATTGAAAAGATAAACAGGAACAAAATAGTGCCTAAAAATAGCGCCCAGTCGTATAAACTCGCACCTCAAATCCGTAACACACCTTTTAATACAGTGCGAAGGATTAAGGTCCTCACTCCTCAGTTTGTTTAAGTACTGGAAATAATTTGGTATTAAATAAAAAGGAAACAAAATGCAAAAGATTGCGTCCGTGTGGTACCAGACGTAAAGTATGGTAACATCCCGTTTTTTCCCGTGTCGTATGAGGCGACTTAGGGACTTACCTACTAAAAAATGGGCAGCAGCATTCTCTACGCACTTTAGCATCTTATGGCAATCTCCAACCCGCTTGCCAAGCGTGGCGATCATGGCAAACCTCCCTTAATCGAGGGAGGCCGATTTCCAACAGTGGACGTCTTGCGCCGGAAACCCCTTTTTTGTGGGTCTGAAATCATCAAATGTCGTCGTCAAAGGACGTGTCAGACTTTTACTGACTAAAACCCATCTGTGCTCCTTCAGTTGCCCATATGCCAGCGCCACGGTATCTCTTTTGAGAGCTTTACCCCTGGGCTTTATTGACAGGTCCCTTAGGGTTTTACACAATTACTCCGCTAGTCTCACAATTTTTATTCAAAACTGCACACCTCACAAAACTCTTTGGAAGTTGGGTTTTGTTAAATGCCATATTCCATTATAAAATAAACCTAGTAGGCACCTATTCGAATCATAAAACGTACCTTATTTACTAGAACCAGCCACCGGACTGTAAAATCTGACTTAAAATCTATTTTAGGCTAAAACGATCGCATTTCGTTCTTGTTGTTCTACTAAACCATAAAACTATTGCAATTTGTGGTTTTTAGTGCCAAGAAGAAAAAGGACCGCCGTGCTAGTCTAGTGGTAGCAAGCGCTACTGCTGAGCATGAGGTCTTGTGTTCGATTCCCAGGTGGGGCAAAGTGTTATTGGGGTTTTCCATCTGGAATTTCTCGGTAGCAGCCCGGAGTCTGGATTTGTGCGCGGTTGATGGCAATAGGCTCACCTAGTACATGGGACTGAAATATAACAAGCGAAATGTGGGTGTACTATAGGTACACCTCTGCCCAACCGTTCGGGGAAACGAGGCGTGATGTTTATGGAAAAGAAGGATGCTTATTATCGACCATAGCAAAAGAAGGACATATATAGACCATAGACAGCCGTTCCACACGCTACACACACCTTACATTCCGTCGCCACAATTATCTACTACGCTACATTTTAGGTTGGAGCAAGATATGTGTTCTGTACACAACGTACGTACAGTTATGGTACAGGTTCCAGACTATTGACATCATCGTTCGACGATACAGATTTCTTATTGTGGCAATAAATGTACTAAGGACTTTATGGGGTTCACCCGTTTAGTAAAGAGCAAAAGTAGTCCATGGCCCAATACCGATATGATTGTTATACTCGTGTAAGGATACCTTATCTCTAATTGTATGAAAAGTGGCATCAAAATCTGAGCCGGCAATTTTGAGACCATGCAAATTCGCACGGTCTCCTTTTACAAGACTTACGGTTCGAAGAAGAAATCTGTCTGTTGCTACAGTAAGCGAGACCAGGATTGTATAATTTAGGGGTTTTGCCTCTACAATGAAGTCAACGTAAAATTCAATGTTGTCTTTCATTTTCGAAAATCACCGCGCCACAAATTGTGAACTTGTTCGTTCTTGATTTTGAATTTGTCGAGTGCGAAAGACGTTTCGCCACTGCACCCGCTACAAATGTGTCCTTGGCATGCGTGCCTCCGCTCAGATATACAGGGGCAAATTTAATGGGTTGGCAAAACTTTATCCTCGTTTTGGGTATTGGTATCGAAAACTAATAGATAAAAAAAAAAAACTATTTTGAGCGAAGGTAATCGCAATAGATCGTTTTTGTAATTTTGCGTTCGATATTTTTTACGAATTTATTAAAACAAAAAGATTACAGTCTTTTGGTTGCCATAATGTGTGTAAATGTTTTGAACAAAGATGGCAAAATACATATTTTTTATTTTTTAGTAGAAGGTTTTAAAATGGATAAGTTCTTACAAAGTAATCATGAAGAAATCGTAGGGCTTAGACAAATAGAAATTCGATCAGCAGCCTATTGCAGTCAATTGCTGACCGTGCAACTAGCATTATATACACATATACAACGTTTTTATAATATATCAATGGTTGAGCCCACCAAACGCACAAGGTGGACCCTTGGTAGTCTTCGATATTCAAATTTTCTTGTGTTTTACAATTTGCAAGTTCTAATGAACTTGCAGGGTTAAATAACCGTACTTTATGAAAAAGTTCATCAATGGGAGTAATTGAACTTAGAGAGTCATATGGATGATTTTAAGGATTATCATTCTCTAAAGCCATATTGTTTACGGCCGTGAATATTTCATTCAACATACAACCTGACTCTAACCTGCAAATTGCAATAAACATAAGTAAATTTTAATTGCGTGGTCTCCACCTTAGTGCATCCTCCTTAATAGAAATTGCCAGTTATCCACCTACTGCCATAGATGTATCATCATATACCTAATTTTTTCCTATGCCGTCGGTCCCAATATGGTCGGCTTCTAGTCTAACCGGATTCAGCTGAATATCATATTTTCATTGAGCGACTGCCTATTTTACCTCCATAACCCAGTTACTGGGTATTACGATACCCCTTTTTTTTGGATGAGAAATCATCAAATGACTTCTCCCGCTCTGGGCGGAGCGGGAGAAGTTATATCAGACTTTTAATGACTAAAACCCACCCGTGTTCCTTCAGTTGCCCATGTGCCAGGGTCACGGTATCTCTTTCGAACAATCTCGCGACCCTGGCAGGTTTACGATACCCCTTGGTAAGACTGGTTGTCAGATTATCGGTCTACTGTCGACCCGCAACGACTGTCAAAAATCTACTAATGACTGCCGGGACCAACGGCTTAACGTGCTTTCCGAGATACAGACGACTCTTGGTGTGTATGGTCACCCATCCACGGACCAACCGCGACAAGCGTAGCTTAACCTGATCGATCCACCCGTGCGGCTGTTGTTGCCTAGCCAAATACCCCTCCCATAGCTGTATATTGTATAGTGTTATACCTAAAATGATTAAAGCTAGTCCAGTTTTTAGGGTTCCGTTGCCAAATGGCAAAAAACGGAACCCTTATAGATTGGTCATGTCTGTCTGTCTGTCTGTCGGTCTGTCTGTCTGTCTGTCTGCCCGTGTATGTCACAGCCACTTTTCTCCGAAACTATAAGAGATATGTTGTTGAAACTTGGTAAGTAGATGTATTCTGTATACCGCATTAAGATTTTTAGACAACAATAGAAAAAAAAAACAATAAATTTTGGGGTTCCCCATACATAGAACTGAAACTCAAAAAAAATTTTTTCATCAAACCCATACGTGTAGGGTATTTATGAATAGGTCTTCAAAAATGGTATTGAGGTTTCTAACATCATTTCTTTCTAAACTGAATAGTTTGCGCGAGAGACACTTCCAAAGTGGTAAAATGTGTGTCCCCCCCCCCCCGTAACTTCTAAAGTAAGAATATGATAAAACTAAAAAAAATATATGATGTACATAACCATGTAAACTTCCAACGAAAATTGGTTTGAACGAAATCCAGTAAGTAGTTTTTTTTTAATACGTCATAAATCGTAAATCGCAATTTACCTTCCATTCAATCAACTGAAATATAAAAAAAAAAAAACATTTAATTTCATAAACATAAACCTTACGCATAAACCGAGGATACCTAAGTAGTGTATTATTGGGCATTCTATACCACTATCGGCAAGTAGCTCGGCGAGTGCGCCTCGCTGCCGACAGTGGTATAGAATGCCCAATAATCGACACTCGACTCGACTCTCCACTCCATCGATAAACTCGAACGAGACAGTTTGTTGTACCGTGTACTTGATTAGGAACGATTTACTCGACCAATGACTAGTAACTTGCTCCTTACCACTATCTTCCATACGGCTGGTCAGTATGCCGCGTTTCGGAGCACGATGAACAATCAACCATTTACTTACCACTGCACTTAACCGGTCACTCGAGGTGCATTTACTGTTAACATAGAATGGTGAACGAGTTGATGATTGTAACAAACCAACGAAATTACAAGTACCTAGTGAAAAAAGCGTTAACGGGTTATTATTGTAAATAAAAAACAACTGTAAGGTACGGTATTTGGTTTAATTATCATAAAATGTTGGTTTGCCTGGAAACAAGATATCAGCCGCACGCACGAGCTCTTGTAATTTTCGCCACTGAGGAGAATCCGCGTCAGTCTGGAACTTGATTCGGACGAGCGCCTTCTTCCACAGCTCGGCGGAGTCGGTAAGGCGAGCGTCGTCAGCCTTGTACACCTTGCAGTCGATGTAGTACTCTCCGTCGGTGCTCGTTGCTCGGCGCTCGCAGCCGCTGGCTACCCGGTTCACAAAGAATGAAGTTAGGTGATCCGATGCATCTTCTTTGTGTGGGATGTCGCGGTTGTTACTGATGCCGAATATGTCGATGCCAGTATTCACTTTTTTACTGAAACAATAACAGAAACTGTAATTAGTTAATGTTTATAACGAGAGATGCATACGCCAAGAAAAACCTTCTGCTGTAAAAAAATATAACAACTGACTCGGCTTTGATCAATACTGTAATCGATTAAATCAATCCATCGTTTCAAACAATAACCAAGTGAACCTGCACTTGTTTTAAAATAATATGTAATAGTAATTGCACGATTATAATTTAGTCAGTAGATATGTGGCTAGAGTAAGTAGATAATTAATTTACCTGGCACGAGCTATGGTTGTTGATTGTGACTGCATTTTGCGTTTCCCATTGCTATCTGCAGACGGTTTGCGGCTGCACTTCACTTTTTGCCCGGTGACCGATGCTTGCGAGTAATCACACTCAGAGTCTGACCTGAAATAAAGATAGGGAAAATTTAGTCACACAATTATTATTAATTATCTCAATGGAGTAGTGTCCATTGCGCAGGGCATACTATACAACACAAGTGTGTGCGCAAACGTTGGTTCTCCTACATGCCCATGGGATAGCAAACCCATAGAGAGATTGGGTGCAGGATCGATGGCTTTACATGCTGTTCAAAGCACAGAAGACTGGATGAAAAATAATGACTCCTTCGAGGGATCGACCTCGACATACTATGAGCAGCTCGGGTGATCTGTGAAGTAACGCGCCCACACACAAACATAACTGTAAATTACAAGTGGATCACAAGTGTGAGCCATGACAACGAACAGAATATTTAATAAGACTTACATTTTTCAATCAGAAGTTCCACTCGGTTTGATGACTTGGTTGGTGATGGCGGCAGCGGGTGGCTATCGACAATGTCGTCGCTGATATTGTAGACAACACAGACTGTTTGTATACCGATGATAACAGAGCACTTCGTTGCACTTGCAGACTGCGAATACTTTGTACCGAATACTTGTAGCTTATAAGTTAAAATCAAATTATAAATAAAGCATGTTAAAAACACTTCAATCAATTTAGCATTGTTGTGTTGAAGTAACTTTTTCTATAGTCGGATTATACATGCACGTAAAATGTAGACGAAGGAAAATTTTATGCTGCATCGAATGTCGATGCAGCGAAATTAGCCAGGGCCTGCAGTCTCGACATAGAAAGCGACACTATCGCAAACTACCGATCGTTAAATAAAACCGAAAACATTCGCTTGCCGTAACGATGCCAGCCACAAAATGGAAGTCTCGACATCTGAGATACGGACCAAAGTCATACATTATACTTGAAAAAAACGATGACAGTTAGCGCAAAACGCATTCATAGTTCGGTTTAGTAGCAATGGTACGATATTTGGTAGTCTCGACACTCGAAGTTATTGATTGACATCGACATTTCGATGAACTTTACCGTATTTTGTTAATGTTTACGAGTATGTGTTGCGTCCATTTTTGAAAGCCCGCAAAGTGATTCGTTAGCAACGCAAACGATATGTTTTGGTGTTTGCAAGTGTTTATTAACAAAAATGGCGTACTCGAAGGTGTGACTATACTAATGAGGCTTTAAGGCCATCTATTTATGGGTTCCGGCAAAACTAGTTACGAACGAGCGTCGCCAACAACCATCGTATTAGAGGGAGCCAAATACATTTAGTATCTTTTTGAAGGGAGCCGATCGTCGTTTTTATATTTAATAAATAACACACAACCGCAAATCATGTTTCTAACTTTATTAAATCTCCATTAAGTATCATCACAGACAATCATCTCCTAATTAGACACGTTCGTTTAAGCTAGAATTTCTACGAGACGTTGCATTCTTATCCACAGGACATTTCCACCGCATTCTGCAGTTCAATAAAATAGCTCGACGTTATTAATCTACACATATAATATTTAATGATTGATGATGATATAAATAATACACAACGGAAAATAATGTTTTCAACTTTATTAAATCTCTATTAAGTTTCAACAGTTCATCACACACAATCATCTAACTACACACATTATTTTAATCTAAACACTTTACATGGCACATATTGCATTCCTATCAGCATAACATTACCACACTTTAATAAAGTAGCTTGACAAAAATAATTTAAATATACATACATATCCAAAATACTGATATCATGCACTATTACTAAAGGATAGCCGTGAGAGACATGACATAAATTACAGTAGTCAAACCGCAGGAAAACTGAATTAATAAACAGTATTTATCACTTTGTATACAAAAAACATACAACAGCAAATCATGTTTCCAATTTTATTAAATCTCCACTAATTATCAACAGTTATGCTCTCTCTATTCAATTAAGTTTCAACAATTCGTCACACACATTAAGTTTCCTGTTGAAACTTAATAGAGTTGTTCGACTTCATCAAACACAATAATATAATAACACACATTCTTTTATACACTTTACATGGCACATGTTGCATTCATAACTGCATAACATTTCCACACTTTAATAAAGTAGCTTGACAATAATAATTTAACTAAAAACATCAAAAAAACTGAAATTATTTTATTAATACACTGTTATTTTATAATTTAAGCATTGCAATCTTAAGTCTAAGCTCCTTACTACTTACAAAAGAGCAACATATGCACTACATTATGCGCAGACTATAAAGTAGTTAATACATAACAATAAAAATCTGGCGACAATATGGGTGGCTTTTCATGTTTTGGTACTTCTTTGTCTCCCTAGAAGTAGCCATACTTGTAGCTAACCAACAATATTATCTACCTCAAATGTAACCCATGTAGTTAACGTTGGATCTCAAACTAATTGTGAATAAACATCGGTGCCCAAGAAACATTTTCTTTGTTTGTTTTGCACCTGTTGTTCTAAACATCTAAATAAAATACCTAAGAAAATTGAAAGACATACTATTAAAAACAACAGCTAAAATAATTAGACAGAACTTGTTAGTATTTTGTACAAGATTTCTTAAACGACAAGAATGATTAAAATTTTGTTTTTGTAAATTAAATGTACTTAATTTGCTTACTTAAATAGGTAGAAAGTACATAGATTCCTCACAACTGTAACAACTGATTGCAATTTGTACATTCTTTGCAATAAAATATATCTATTCTATTGAAAGATACATAAATAACACATAACCGCAAATCATGTTTTCAACTTTATTAAATGTCCATTAGCAGAATCATCTAAGTTTACACACTCTATTTAGATACTGTTTACATGAGGCATGGTGCACACCTATTGAAAAATCTTTATCAATTGTTTACAGACTTTACAGCAGACAATGACTTAGGTACTACAAATGATGCATCTCCAAGCATAATTCAAGCTGTGGACCCGTAGTTTCACGCTGCCTTAGCCCTCCGACAGCCTTGATATGGCTATGAGACGGCAAATCTCACGCAAATGAAAATCCTTTGGATTTGTTCATATCTGTACATTTACAGAATTACAGTAGAGGTGTTAACCGAGCTCTTAAGTAAACATTAACCATTTCTTCGAATACAACAACTACATGAAGTGGAGTCGGCGCATGACTCAAAATGAGTTAGCTGAGTAATAATATGCTGTAACCTTTTTTTTTTTTTTTTTTTTTTTTTTTCAGGATGGGAAATCATCAAATGACTTCTCCCGCTCTGGGCGGAGCGGGAGGGTGTGTCAGACTTTTACTGACTAAAACCCACCCGTGTTCCATCAGTTGCCCATGTGCCAGGGTCACGGTATCTCTTTCGAACAATCACGCGACCCCGGCAGGCATCGGTCCTAGCAGACCCCTACGCTGCTGCTGACATCTCTTTGAGGCGCGCGTGGAACACTGCGCGCCGTCGACCCGAGCTTGGTCCTTACCGGGCGGCGAGCTACCCATTGCTCGCCACCCGCAAGCTCGCGCCTACGGTGGCCGGGAGTCCGCAATCGACTCCCGACGCCCGGGGCGTCTCCTCCTGCGGCAGCTAGGGACGTGAGGGCGCAGAGACTGCCACTCCCTCACGCGCCCCGCCTCCTCCTTCGCGAGCATTACTGCTTCGCAGAAGGAGGTGACGGCTTCCCATTCCCTCTCGCTCCGTACCATGGCTCGCACCAGGGCCGGACGCGAGAGGTCGCCGCCGCCGATCGCCTCCACGAGGTCACGGCGGTGCCCCGCCCAGGCAGGGCACACCTCCACCGTATGCTCCACCGTGTCCTCCAGACGATCCTCGCAATGGAAACACCCGGACGTATCCTCCCGCTTTATCCTGAACAGGAACCCACCGAAGCACCCATGCCCGGTAAGAACCTGCGTCAGGCGGAAGGTGAGGACGCCGTGGCGCCTCTCTAACCACTCCTCAAAGAGGGGACTTACCGCCGCAATTGTGGCGTGCCCTATATGCTGTAACCTTGGCTATTAATGAAAAATTATCATGTTAAATACCACATAATTTGCTATATCAACAAAAAAGACATTTTCCATAATGATCTGACACTTGACAACTTTGGCATTATTTAAGTTGTTTAACTGTCATTTTTTTTATTGACATAAATACGGGGCTTTTGGCTACGTTGCTTTTGTTACATTTTTATCTTGTAATGTGCGTTTTGTTTGTGCAGAATAAACATTTTTTCTTTCTTTCTTTTTTTACAATGTTGTAAGGAGGCAGATTATATTTTTAATAAATTGCTAGCTGACCCGGTAGTAATAATAGATTCTACAAATTTTTCACTCATTCTTTTGATACAATCAAATTCATTGACTTAAAATCATTTCATGGAAAACAAAAACCGCAAAAATTCAAAGTGATAAGTAGGTAAAGTATCGGAATGTTGAAATTAAGCACACACAGACATACTCTTTTTGAATTAACATTTTATTTATCTCATCTTAGTTTATAATCAAATCAAAATATTTTTAATTTACATAAACCTACATGGGCACTTATGAAACGTCAGAAGCTCGTCGTGCATGTTTCCAAATTGTTGATTTCTATGAAGAAGAACCGGCAAGAAACTCCACGGTTACTTTTTTAAAAATAATTGGTGTTTACAATGGTTTCAAATTACAGTTCTAGGGCAGCACTGCGCCCCACAGTGCGTCGCTTGACTCCTGATATTGGCGCTAAGTTTGGTCGCCCGAAACGGTGGCGCCATCGCCAACACAGTGTTAATATCGAAGGATATCATTACCTTGATTAAGTCTAATCATGTTTTTAAACTATTCACCATCATCATTTCTGCCGAAAGTCGTCCAGTGCTAGGTTCTGTGCATGTACAGGAGGTGTTGTCATTATCACCATGCTTGGCAGGCGGGTTGGCTATCGCAGTATGGTGGTAAGATTCATAGAGAACGCTGTGGTCACTTTCTAGCAAGTCCCATAGTCGCCTTTTACGACACCCACGGAAAGAAATAGGATGATGTTATTCTTTACGTCCGGCCGGTTTAGTTCATCTAGCTACAAAAGTTCTTTTTATCTATCCTGTTGATCCTGGCACAAATTTATGAAATTAATAAAAAAAAAAACACGAATTATTGAAATAGGGTTATGTCGTGAAAATTACTTACACCATCATCTTTTAGGAATTCCTAGAACTAAACAATAAATACAAACTATTTTCGTATAATAAAGATGTTTTTTCCAAATATAAAGAACAGTAATAATTGAGATAAAAACTATCCTATCTTTTAAGTTGGACCAAATTATAAATAATTAGACGTTTGTTATGAATCTGTTCAGTAGTTTCGGATTTTACCCGTAACAAACATGATGGCCCGAGATTTTTTAAATGTTTATCAGTCCTTCTAAATTTCTTTAATAAACAGTTTCCAAGATAGGGTTTAAAAAGTCACTATATGTACAATTTGTAGTAAAAAAAAATATTTTTTTACCAATCAGTGGTCTCCATTTTTTTCCAGAATTCAAGGATTTGTACTTAACGGCTAATAATTGAAGTCGAACTATAAATAGTAGTCTTCGGTAGTGTCTCGGCATCGTTTTGTACGATGTTGCGCGGTATCTCCGATGTAGAGACTTGCTTTTGTCGTATGCATCGGTACGGCAAGCGAGTGTTTTCGGTATTATCTAGTGATCCGAATTTTCGATGACATAGTGGCGGCCGTAAGAATTTCTCCTTGAATTCAGGGAAAATTGAAGAACATTTATTAATAAAGAATAATATTTTTCTAGAAAATTGTGCAGTGAAATTGGAAATTATATCTTGCAAATACTCGTTTTTTTTATGGAATCTACTAAGTAGCAATAACTGTTTTACAGGATTAAAATAACTTGTTATAAATCTAAGGTCATTACAATCTGCATCCTTGCAACACTATAAAACTAATGCCAAACTTGTGAAGTCATGTCTATTTGTTTTCATTGATTTTTTTCTCAAGTGTAGTTTACACATATTTTCATAGATAGCCAAGGTTACAGCATATTATCACATATTATTACTCGGCTAACCCATTTTGAGTCAAGCGGCGACTTCCCTTCATATAGTTTCTTATTTAATCATATTATAGCTGTGTACAGACACTTGGGACACTGCAGAGATTCGTGTGGTTGTTTATTCGAAGAAATGGTTAATGTTTACTTAAGAGCTCGGTTAACACCTCTACTGTTAATTTGTAAATGTACAGATATGAACAAGTCCAAAGGATTTTCATTTGCGTGAGATTTGCCGTCTCATAGCCATATCAAGGCTGTCGGAGGGCTAAGGCAGCGTGAAACTACGGGTCCACAGCTTGAATTATGTTTGGAGATGCATCATTTGTGGTACCTGAGTCATTGTCTGCTGTAAGGAGGGCACAACATGGAAGAAAACAGTTTGAACTAAGTGAATAGTGAAAGTGTTAAACAATTGATAAAGATTTTTCAATAGGTGTGCACCATGCCTCATGTAAACAGTATCTAAATAGAGTGTGTAAACTTAGATGATTCTGCTAATGGACATTTAATAAAGTTGAAAACATGATTTGCGGTTGTGTTATTTATGTATCTTTCAATAGAATAGATATATTTTATTGCAAAGAATGTACAAATTGCAATCAGTTGTTACAGTTGTGAGGAATCTATGTACTTTCTACCTATTTAAGTAAGCAAATTTAGTACATTTAAATTACAAAAACAAAATTTTAATCATTCTTGTCGGTTAAGAAATCTTGTACAAAATACTAACAAGTTCTGTCTAATTATTTTAGCTGTTGTTTTTAATAGTATGTCTTTCAATTTTCTTAGGTATTTTATTTAGAAGTTTAGAACAACAGGTGCAAAACAAACAAAGAAAATGTTTCTTGGGCACCGATGTTTATTCACAATTAGTTTGAGATCCAACGTTAACTACATGGGTTACATTTGAGGTAGATAATATTGTTGGTTAGCTACAAGTATGGCTACTTCTAGGGAGACAAAGAAGTACCAAAACATGAAAAGCCACCCATATTGTCGCCAGATTTTTATTGTTATGTATTAACTACTTTATAGTCTGCGCATAATGTAGTGCATATGTTGCTCTTTTGTAAGTAGTAAGGAGCTTAGACTTAAGATTGCAATGCTTAAATTATAAAATAACAGTGTATTAATAAAATAATTTCAGTTTTTTGGTTATTTTTAGTTAAATTATTATTGTCAAGCTACTTTATTAAAGTGTGGAAATGTTATGTGGTTATGAATGCAACATGTGCCATGTAAAGTGTTTAGATTAAAATAATGTGTGTAATCAGATGATTGTGTGATGAACTGTTGATAATTAATGAAGATTTAATAAAGTTGAAAACATGATTTGCCGTTGTATGTTATTTATATACGAAGTGATGGATACTTTTTATTTATTTAGTTTTCGTACAGTTTGACTGTTGTAATGAACTACAGAATGCATTAGTAATGTCAAATGAATCGGAATGTAACATATGTAAGCAGCATCTAGATTATAAGAATGTGTGTAATTAGGAGATCATTGTGTGAGATGATGATGATACATGGAGATTTAATAAATTTGATTTGAAACATGATTCGTGGTTGTTTTTTATTTATTTATAAACAGCGATCGTACGATTCGATCCCTTCAAAAGATATAAGGCTCCTTCTAATGCGGTGTTTGTTGGCAAAGCTCGTTTGCACGTAGATTGTCCGGAACCCATAAATAAGTAGACTTAAAAGCCTCATCAGTACAGACACTCAGACACACTTTTGAGAACCCCCATTCCTCATAATTTTTGTTTATAATTACTTTCAAACACCTAAAAAACTAGTTTATGAAAACAAAAATGGCTGCAAAAACGACTCGTAAACATCAACAGAGCTCAGTTGCGACAGACCAACGACAGTTGATAACTTTGAGTGTCGAGACTACCAAATATCGTTCCATTCCGATCTTCGGAACTTTGTAACGTTTTCGTTTGTTAAAATGGTCGCTATCTATGTCGAGACTGCAGGCCCTGGGCTGACTAAATGATAGCGAGCACGGAATCGTTACACTACATTGATGTAATTATTTTATAGAAGTAAATAAATATTTCTAAGGTAGGTACTTATTTTATCATCTACGTTTAGGTCTTGTGTAGAAAATATGAACTTATTGCCGTCAACCTAGTACTTTTCTAGACTTCCTGAAATAAATACATAATATAGTTCTCATAACTACACTAACAGCCATGAGTCAAACCATGGAAATCCATATCTGTCGATACGCTATGATATATTTTAATCGTAATAATGCATTGTGTAAATTTTGTATTTTGCTAATACATAGAATGATACTAAGTTATTGTCAACCCTAACTAAAATAGCTGATTATTGTGAATGTGAAATAAATAATTAGGTAAGCACACGTGTAACAATTGCGTAAAAACAAATTTTATGATGAAATATTTTTAGGCAAAAAATATCATTTAAAATATTATTTATTACTTCAAAGGTCTCTCGGAGTGAGCACCTTTCTAAACTGTCACCGAAAAATTAAGTCAATTATTAAAAATAAATATTTTATTGATCACACACCAGAAAGTACATACGAACGATTTCATCAGGAGTAACGCTGTTCGGTATATCGTGGGGGGCCTGAAATACACCTGTTTGGATAAAGCAGATCATTTCATATTGTACAGGTAATTATCAAATATATTTTTTTAATTTCAATTAACATAATAGTATGACTCTTTTTCAACCCAGAATTTACAATTATATGTCTGATTCTTTATCGGTACCTAATAATCATTTTTTTTTATTTCAGATACATTCTGCCTAAACAAAATATTAATTACCGACTGGTCTGTGAAGAATTATTTAATTACCTGAAATATATCTCCATATTTGGATCACGTAGATACACATTCCTATGTATAAATCATTTTACATTTTGCAGGTAATTATTATCTATATTTTTCTCTCCAGATTTATACTATTATCTATGTAATTAGATTATGTGTCTAATGCATCCAATTTTTTATTATTTCAGAAACATTCTGCCTAAACATAATTACCGACTTACCTGAGAAGAAATTACACAAGGGATCTTGAAACGAACATAAAATAGTCCTGATCAAGTTGTACTAATTACCTATATAAAATATTTTTGTTACTGGTATACCTAAGATCGTGAATAATAGTTGTAAGTATTATCTAATCTAATTTTATTGAAATTGTTAGTGTTCCTTTTTGTTAGTGATTTCAACAATAACATAATGCCTCACTGTTCTGATTGCAAAGTATTTGTAGATAATCGCCGATGGTCTGGTCATTTCCGTAGCAATGTACATAAAAACAATAGATCAACTCCTATTTATGATAATGTAGCAATTATTAATTCTTCTTTTAAAGAACGAATCAAAAGATATAAAATCACAGCGACAGGCGAACAAATACATAGTTTTCCTGAAATGTTCCTCAATAGTATTAGTCCACAAATTAAACATTTAATAGATAGTTCAATACAGAAACACACCTCTGTCAAAATAAACTTCGAACTGTTTGCTTCCTTTCTTATGTTTAAAAATGATCAATAAGAAATAAAATCATTCCAAACAAAAAAATTTATTACACTAATTAATTACGATTTTGATTCTACTTACAAATCAGCTGTTAATGTACTACTAAAAAAAATTGAAGAATTTGAGGAAAGAGATAGTGGTTGGACATTTTTAAGTAATTCACATTTAGAATTAAATATTAATAAATATCAACCACTCAGCGGATCTAAATTTTTAACTTTGCCGAAATCCATAAAGGCTAAAAGAGCTTGTTTGAATATTCGAAACAATGATGAGTATTGCTTTTTGTGGTGTGTTGTAGCGGCATTGTACCCCACAAACAGACATCCCGATAGGATTTCGTCTTATCCATACTTTCAGGAAGTTTTGAATGTTAATAATTTAACATTTCCAATTACATTCTCGGACATAGCTATCTTTGAGAGAAATAATCCTTCTCTCAATATATTTGTATATGGTTTAAAAAATGAGAAAACAATTATTGGGCCATTGTATACAACTTTGAATGACAAGTCTAATAAAAGTATCCATCTACTGTTTTTAGAAAATAATAATAATTCTCATTACTGTCTCATCAAAGATTTATCTCGTTTAGTTAGAAATCAGATGACCAAACATCATGGTAAACTATATTTCTGTGAAACATGTTTATTGTTTTTTCCAACGCTTAGTCAAATTGAATCCCACTTGTGTGGGGGGATTGTCACTGTTTTACCGGAAAAAGGGTCATTTTTAAAATTTAAAAATTATGACAGAAAACAAAATATTCCATTCGTCATATATGCCGACTTTGAAACGTTACTTGAACCAATTTCCGGCGCTGAATTCAACACCGCTAACACGTCATACTTAAAACGTCACGTGCCAGCGGCATTCGCTTACAATGTCGTGTCATCAAATAAAAATGCCAGCGTTGAGGGCTATAGAAGTTATCGAGGTAATGATTGTGTTTCGAAATTTATACATTTTCTTACTGAGGACGTAAAACAAATACATAAAATTATATCCAAAAGCGAGCCTATGATATTCACTGATGAAAATTCTCGTGATTTTAAACGTGCCGTTAAGTGTCATATTTGCGACAATTTACTCTTAACCGATAAAGTAAGAGATCATTGTCATATTACAGGTCTATATCGAGGTGCAGCACATCGACACTGTAATTTACAGCATAAAGTACCGAAATTTATTCCAATATTTTTTCACAATTTATCCGGATACGATAGTCATTTATTTATAAAAAAGTTAGGTGAAATTCCAGGTTCAATTAAAATAATCCCCAAGACTAAAGAAAAATATGTAGCATTTACTAAATTTATTCCTATTGCCGATAACGAGTACATTTGTATAAGGTTTCTAGATTCCTTCAACTTTTTGGGAACAAGTTTAGACAAGCTCGCTAAAACATTGCAGGTGGAAGATTTCGTTAATCTACGGTCTCATTTTTCTAAAGAAAGACAGTTTAATTTATTGAGAAGAAAAGGTGTTTATCCATATGATTACATGACCACTTGGGGATGTTACGATCAAATATTTTTGCCGTCTAAGGATAATTTTTATAATTCTTTGACTAACGAAGTCATTAGTGATGAAGATTATAATCACGCGCAGGCTGTTTGGGCTGAATTCAATATTAATAACCTAGGCGAGTATACGGATCTATACTTAAAAATGGATGTGCTTTTGTTAACAGACATATTCCAAAATTTTCGGAAAACCTGTAAACAATATTACAGTCTTGACCCCGCGTTTTACATTACTGCACCCAGTTTATCTTTCGATGCGATGTTGCTAAAAACAGGCGTTCAGTTAGAGCTAGTGTCGGACTTAGCTATCGTCAGAATGATACAAAGCGGTATACGCGGTGGTTTGTGCATGTGTTCCCATCGGCATGCTAGAGCTAATCACAAGTACATGCCTGAATATAATCCATCACAACCTGAGAGTTTCATAGTATACTTAGATTGTAATAATCTTTACGGTTTCAGCATGTGTCAGTATTTACCATACTCTAGTTTCAGATTTTTAGGTGATAACGAATTAGCTAATTTTGATGTTACCGCTATAGAAGATAACGCAAAATGGGGCTTCATATTAGAAGTCGATCTATTGTATCCCGAAAATTTACATAATCATCATAATGACTTACCATTTTGTCCTGAAAAATGTGTACCCCCGGGAGGTAAAACCAGGAAACTCATAGCAAATTTGTATAATAAGTACAACTATGTGATTCATTACGTTCATTTAAAAAAATGTTTGGAACATGGTTTAATTTTACGTAAAATTCATAGAGCTATTACTTTTAGACAGGTTCCATATTTAAAACAATACATAGAGTTAAATACTCAATTAAGACAAAAAGCAAAAAGTTCCTTCGAACAAGACTTTTTTAAGTTATTAAATAACAGTGTTTTTGGAAAGACATTAGAAAATACTGAAAATAGAGTAACCGTGCATTTAGTTAATCAATGGTGCGATCAGTCCAATCAAACTAAGAAATTTATATCCGCTGAGAAACTTATAGCCAACCCCTATTTCCACAGTGCATCTATTTTATCTGAAAACTTAGTTGCGATACAAATGAAACCTGACCAAATTATTTTAGATAAGCCTATCTACATAGGTTTCACTGTGTTGGAACTTTCAAAAGCACACATGTATTACTTTCATTACGATATTGTAAAGCCTTTTTATAAAGATCGAGTGCAGCTATGTTACACAGATACCGATTTCTTTGTTTATAAAATAGACACTAACGATTTTTACCATGATTTGAAATATAATTTTTTACAATATTTTGACAGCAGTAACTATGAAGCCGCAAATGAATTACAGATACCGCTAAAAAATAAAAAGGTACCCGGTCTCTTTAAAGATGAAATGGGAGGAAAATATATATCTGATTTTGTTGGCTTGAGATCGAAACTTTACTCTATAAAAACCCCTAATAATATTATTAAAAAAGCAAAAGGGGTGAAAGTAAGCGTGGTCAGGGATTTAAACTTATCAGACTATGAAACCATTTTATTTAATGGTGGAGTAATCCGGAGAAAAAATTATATGTTTAAATCGATAAAACACGAAATATTTACTCGTACTGTCAACAAAATTGCTTTATCTAGAAATGATGACAAACGATCGATATCTGTAGATCAAATTTCAACTCGAGCCTGGGGTCATGCGTTTATTTTTAAGAATGAATTACTCTGATCATAATTTAAGTTTAGTGTTACGTAATTATCTAAGGCTACTCATGTAATAAGTTTAGTTTTAGAAAATAATAAATGTTAATAACTATTATACAAAAATTAAATAAAATTGGAATTATTGTAACCATTGACTTGTTTCATTTATGAAATTCTATTTATTTTAAAATATAATTACACTCTTTTTTTCAATCGGTAAATGAAGTAAATACCGATTGCAATGATTTCAGTTGCACTATGCATCTAGATACCTTGCATCGTAAGGTTGATTTTTGAATAACTAACGTTTACGATTAAGTAACACGCTTACAAGGCACTATTATTCATTGTATAATTATTGTCTACGTTGCAGTTCATTGGCCTTAGCATGGAGACACAAATGCTTAGATGACATGTAATGAATTATACGGTATTTAATTATTTTGCAATCATTAACGAAATATTATTCATCGCGAACACCTGTTTCATATATTTTTTTAACCTTCAGCAAAAGTAATCATGTCGGTGAGAATATTTTTTTTTTTTTTGTAACTAACAATTGTGATCGCGGTAGTGTTAATAATCAATATAATAAAGGAACAGTGAAGGTATAGTGAACTCGATAGAAAACCCAATTATAACGCTTTAGAGCGCTATACTAAAGGAATAGTAGTATAATTGTTTTATATTTTGTTTCAGATGTCTGAATCCGAGATCATGTTCAGCCAGTATGCCCAGGATCCTTACGAAGGATTCTCTGAGATGTTTCGCAGCGAACCCGAGCACAGCAAACCAGTCACGAAAGATAAAAAACCAAAACAACGATGCAGGGAAAAGTCGAAAAAACTAAAACCAACCAAATCCTACGTGATGAGTCGACTACAGCGAAGAGGGATTAAATTAATAAAAATTTCAGTCGTAGATCTATGTAATAACAATCCTCAAACCATAGACAGTGATAGTGACAGTGAGAACGTTATTATAAACGCACAATATATTGTTCAAGATGCTATCGACAGTGTTATGGACGAAACTGAGTCTTTAGTTAAGAAAATATCGAAATCTTTAATAGATACTGACTTTTAATAATCGTTTGTTTAAACTAATATTTATAATTTTATTAAGATATTTCTATTCAATTGCGTGTAGTGTTAAGTTATTTGGAGAAGTGTGGGGAGTGTTTAGCAAAATAAAAGCATGTATAACTTATTTTGATTTTTATTTAACAAGCCTAAAAACTAATAATCTATATTACACACATTAGTGCATACATTTTATGCCCATTCTAAATACTTCCTTAAACAAAGCACATTTTTAAGCGCACAATGCTTCAGATGTCTATTACAATTAAAATTAGATCTTCCTTCACAGTATTTTTTATGCAAAACAGAGAAATTAGGACATTGTTCTTTACCAAGGTCTAATACTTTACAATTCATACAAAGATCCTTTATCCAATTCACCTTCTCCAAACCATTTACAATGATTTCCTTATTTTCTAGATATGGAACGATTATACGTCGAAATTCTCTGTTGACTACAGAGAATTTCGACGTATAATATATATAATATATCCTTCATTCCAATAAATCCCCCTATTTCTTTCCAACCATTTAACCTGCTTCTTTTCATCACTTGTTAAGTATTTAAACAAGTATGGTGGCTTTATTAAAAATGTTTGAGTATAATCACGACTAGCAAAAGCTAATTCTTTTATTATAAAATTATTGTACAGGTCTTTAAACCCTTGAACATCTAATATGATAGTATCCGGATTCATGATATTTTTCTCACAGTATTACTTAGAAGCTTATACTCAATTATGCAGTCGTTCAATAAAAGACAATATGCAGAAGTTTGATCTGGTATGTCCGAATCACTCTCTATTTCCACTCGTACATCCACAATAGGACCTGTCTTTACATTATCGGCTTGTCTAGAGCAATCTAAGATAAAGAGCGGCGCCAAATCTTTAAATTGTTTTTCACTTAATAAGGGTTCCGGGCGACGTCCGTAATAAGACTGTTGAAATCGAATGTATTGCTCGTATAATAAAGCGATTCTGTTATTCGCGAAACTGACATTTAGGTTTTCATAGGGGAAGTAAGTTGCATTTAGGTATACTCTAACGTCACGAACATGGCAGTGATCGAACTGAGACATATCAGAACTTGAATTGTTTTTTCTATTTGTTTGTAGGCCCATAATTATGTATCTAGGTTTCTCTATTTGCGAGGAAGTTTTGATGGACCAGGTATGTTTTGTAGTTTTAGGTAAAGCTGGATATTCGTACAGATCCCAATTTCTGAATATCATCTGGAGTGGTCGATCTTTTTCTAACAGTTTGAGTAAACTTATTTTCTCTTTGTCGGACACTTTAACATGCGGTACACGCCAGATGATTTTATTTATTTGAACGTCTTCTACAAATTCACCGGTGTTAAGTTTGACCGCATTCAGGTTAGTATTACTTCGTAGCAATATCAGTTCGTGCCTACAATTTATCACGACTTTCTTGAAATCTTCAGCGAAACCGATGATGTTACTGAGTGGTATAGACGCGGAAAAACTACCCCCATTTATATTTTTTATGCCATCGATATTCCAGCCCCATGCATTAGATATCTTTGATTCACTTTCACTCATTGATATTAACGATTTCATGGTGGTAGTTATGCCAGCATTTTTTATTCTATCAATTTCCACTCCATTTAGCTCGTATCTTATATCTTGGAACAGGTAAAGTAGAGCATTATTCGTAAAATTAACACTAGTGGCTTTCTCTTTCATATCCTTTTTGCTTACGATAACAGTCCCTTCCAAATACAAGGTACTAGCTGACGGAAGTATATACAAGTCTTGTTGATTAATGGGTATACGAATTTCATCGTTCCTATTGAAACTAGTTACGTAGGGCTTGTAAGAGTGAAATTCGATTCCTTCAACCGTGTTGTCGTAAGTCGGAGCGGATAAAACGTCTAAGATATTCATTTTAGCAAACCGATCGCTTTGAGAAATGCCTTGTTGTCTTTAGTTAATTTTATTTTCTTCTTAGGGCGAGCTCTTATATGGTTGGAAGCTTGAGTGGAACTGATATTTTTGATTTGCTGATGCACATATTTATTGTAGTCGATCATTTTTTTCTTCTGAGATGCAAATACAGCTGCACTTCTTCACCGCGCAAGTTTATTAAGCGGTTATTTATATCTAACAGCCTGATATGTATGCAGCTAATGTTGTTTTGGTTGATTGGAAAGTATATCGCGTTTTTCGGAATTTCTATAATCCTATATCCGGGAGGAACGTTGAGTGCAAATTCGTGGATAATGTGACTCGGTTCTCCGTTTGTGTACGAGCCGCTTACAATATCACATTCGATCCTGATCACAGTTGTAGGTAAAATGTTGACCGGCAACTGTGACTCATGCCATTTATTTGCTTTCAAGATTTGTTTATTAAACCCTAATAAATTCCTGAAAGTACCTTATTTATTAAAATTTATGTCCTTTGTACAATATACAGCAGCTTTTAAAGTATTGTTATTGCACTGTAGTTTGATTGAGGCATCTTTCATTTCAGATTTTAAGTAATCATTAATATCTTGCAATTCATAGGTGCCCTCCGGTATTTCAATAACTTCGTTAGAACCATAATAGAATTTATTATTCGTTTTGTCAATGTTTGGAATCGAATTAAATGTTGCGAAATGCAATAAGGCACACTCATACTGTTCATATAGTTGCAACGTGTTGGGATAGTAAGTAGATAAAGTTGACGAGTTTCCAGTTATCGATAATGTGAGTGACATCTTGCAAATGATTGAAATAAAAGAAAATCATAAATTTTATATGTTTTTATTCCAAAAAGTCCACAGATATTCTAAACATAAGTGTCCACAATTTACAGTGTTGAATTTCTGATATCTTGTTTAATTATAAAAAACATTACAATTCTTAAAATATCGTATTAATTTCATTGGAGGCTTCAAATTTCCAAAGCTATCAAAATATTCACAATAATTGCCTACTTTTACATACGCTACCCAATGCGTCCCTTCGTTCTTATAATCGTCCAAGTTAACGATACCACATTCAATCGGATTTGGCGTTCTTGGTAATTGATCCCTCATGTACACTCCTCGAAAGTGAGGGATGTCGCGTGCATACCTTTGGATGTCTACATTAGTTAGAGGACGATTAGGTAGCTTATTTTTCAGTTTTTTGAAGATTTCACGAATAAACCTTTTCCATTTTTATGTGGCTTAATGTATAAGCCCTGCCCTAACTTTAAAGACTCCATAGCCCTATTATGTCGTTGTGTTTCTAGTAAATTTTGCTGACCAGCTTTGTAATCGTTAACAGTTTTTGCAATACCAGCCGCACCACCAGCTAAAGTTCCTAATGCTGATAAGCCCGCAAAAATCGGGATTAAGGGTAGAATACCACCAGTCTTCGGTAAGGGTATCACTCGTGGTACTCGAATTTTCTGAATGTTAGGAAATATTTTTATTGCTGCTGAGTAAGCAGCGTTAATTAAAGTTTTACTGTCCTTTGGTTTCAGTTTCTTTATCCTCGCTCTTATTTTTGATACGAAACTTTTAAACGTTTTAACGCCGGCACCAGATTTCAGTTTGGCTTTCATAACTTTGCTCACTAACCACGAACTAAGTTTTTCACCTTTCCCTGCATCGTTCGATTTAAGTCTTTGTTTAGCCATATTAAGTAGTTGTAAATCAGCTTTGTGACGATTGGGTAAGTCTGTATGGTTTGCATATGCAATGTCGTGATGCATGCAAGCTTCGTCTAGCTTATTTACACCTCGGTCACCTCGTAGTAAACGTTTCTGGAGTTTTGTTCCCGGGCCGCAATAATTGTAGCCTGGTAAATGAAGTTCGAACGGCAGATTATTAATTAGGGTATTAACAAGTTCACCTCCTTGCATTGTCTAAAGTGTAATGAAAGAAATAATGCAAAATTAACTGTTATATAATTATTTTATTCCACTATTGCAGTTTTGTTGATCCAACTGTTTTCTTCGTTGTTTAGACCCAACTATTTCACAAACATTTTTGTTCCTTTCCTTTTTAAAACCTTTTCTACCAAATAAATACCCGGATAGTAAGATTTTTGAAGTTCTTGCTCGTAAAAAGTTCCCAATATGGCTTGCTTTCGCTGATCCTGTATATGATATGTTACTGGTATGGTATGATTTATTTTTTTTATAGTAAATATTTCAGTTGACCAATTAGGTGTGTAACCTTTTTCAAAATTGTGTTTGTATTTACTGATACGAACAAAGTCACCTACTTTGAACTTAGGTTTTCTACGAATGGTTACATGATTTAAGGTTTTTTTTAATATTTTCTTTTATAACTGACTCACTAGATTTATTAACTTCAATTGGCTTAAATTTAATAGTACGATGTTTTGTGTTGTTATAAGTCTTTAACGTAACTCCTAATGGTATACCTAACCATTTATAGTTTCCATTCAGACTAAAATATTTATATAATTTATTTTTAAGTGTTTTAATCAGTCGCTCCACGATCGAAGCTTTTTTGCTAGAAAACGTTGAGTAATGGTTAATATTATACGTCTTCATAAGCGTTTGAAATGAGTTGTTATAAAATTCTGTTCCCCTATCAGTTTGTAAATTAACAGGTTTGCGATTGCTGTTAATCAGTATTCGTTTAAATGCATGAGTAACATCAAGTTTATTTTTTGATTTTAATGACTCTGCCCAAGCGTACTTTGAGAAGCAGTCAATCACCACTAGAATGTAATTATGACCTTTATTATATTTTCTCAGGTTTTGCATGTCCATTAGATCAGCTTGCCACAAGTCATCGACCCCTTTTAGAATGACGGAACGTCGAAGGAAATTTCTTCTTGCTGCTTTGTGTAGTTCATTAACAATTTGCTGTTTTGCCATTATGGAGATTTATTTTGAAGTAATTTATCTACCTCTGCTTTAGTATAAAACTTATCTTGCAAATGAGTTAAAACCTCAGGTATCTTTGCTTTTAAAGTAGCCTGTACTGTACCCTTTGTGTCTTTTATGATTTGAGAACGCAATGATCCAATCATATTATTAAATTCTTTTAACATATTAGCATTCAAACGATCTACATAATCCTTGTCCACAGTCAAATTATTTAATTCTTTTAATGTGTTAGCATTCAATCGATCTACATAATCCTTGTTCAAAGCATCGTCTGCTTCTACTGGAGATCTAATTCCTCTCAGTCTTGAAGTTTTTAAATCAAAATCTCCGTTTTCTAATTTTAACAAAGCATTCTCATTAAACTCAAATAACTCAGCAAAACGCATTCTTTTGTGAATGTAGTGTCCGAATTTGTCTACGTTCATGTTTAAGGTGTATTGTATCGAGAGGCTAATAATAAAATAAACACATTTTAAATTATTTATTAATTTATAACTTTACTTTCACGCAATTCTTCAATGATAGATATAATTTCATTATCTAATCCTGTGTTACCAGCATCTCGAGATGCAATCAATAATTTTAATCTATCCACCAGTTCATTGGGATCGTCCCAATATACAAAATCTACGTTTTTCTTCCACGTTTTTGTTAAAGGTAGTAGTCCTTTTCCCTTCGATTGGTGCTCCTGAATTATACTTCGTAGTTGGAACAGAGGCTTTATAATTTGCAAATATTTTTGTCCTTTATTACTTTTCATTGGTTTACTAGGTTCATAGTCTCGTCGATGTGCATTTGTATCAAGTAACATCGACTTATAATGTTTCATATCACTCTCTGTAACCATGCTCAAATCTACGTTCTTTTTCAGCAGCAATTGTTTTAAACCAGGCGTATTTCGGTATTTGCGTCCAGCCACGATGATATACTCGTCGCTGATCGTTATACGCGCAGACCCTAACATCAATTTGCCGCTCTCTACTCGGACACCAAACGGAATATCTTTCAGTGCTTCTGAGGACACTGACCAGGATGACATATCACATCTCTGGTTGTTTTCAGTTAATGATTTATACGAAGAATCACTTTCGATATCAGATTCATATTCGTCTTCATTGACGTTGTTATCATTGCTTTCTGAACTAATAGGGACTTCTTTTTGCAGAGTTTTATCGATAAACGGAACATCGGTTTCTTCATTTGCTATATTATGCAGGAGAGAAGCCTGCTTACTGACATTAGCAATTTGGTTGAGTGGTTCTGTTACCGGCTTGAACACTGATTCCAGCACTTGCTGATTGTTATTCTCAACATCTCTCATCTTTCGCACTTTCTTTTTAACAGCTTCTGCAGCTTCGACTATTTGTCTTTTCAGTGATTTCTCCATAATAACAAAAAAAAGTTCGTGACTGATTAAGCGTTGCCTGAAGAATAATATTATCGCGAGGGTACCGGCCTTAAATATTAGTATTTTTAATCAAAGACAACAAAAGTGTCAAATTTATTTCTGTAACATCCTTTATTTTTGGAGCAATCCTTATTAATTACTACATAATTGAAAGGCTCACTCCATATTTTCGAACACATTTCACGAAATTCAATCCATGACATATCAGTGTTGACATGTTCTTCATAAATATGACGTAAATTTATTTCATCTTGTTTAAAAAGTATGATTAAGTTCGCATTGTCTCTTACTAACTGCTTAGGGATTTTACTATACGTTTGGTTTAGATAGAAACAATCAATGCACTTGTGTCTTCCCATCGCAAAATAATCACGCATGTTACTCTGATTTTCACAAGCAACATCATCAAAAATAATCACCGAGTTGGGTTTTGCGTCCTGAACGCTTAGTACTTCCTCATTTCCTTGATATTTCTGGAGGGAAACACCAGGCACCCGTTGCAAAACACTTTCTAAAAAAATGTACTTAGGTTGGTGCAGAGTTTTTGAATAAACATAAACATTTTCAAATCTTAATCCGTTTTCGTGTATTAGAAGACCAATTAATAATTGTCTTACAAATATCATCGCAGACTGTATTAACATGCAGCGATTGCGGTTGTTTTACAAATTTCATGATTACTGTCGGAAATGAACCAATTGAAAATGAGTGAATGTATTTAGAACGTTAGCATTTATAAACTTACCACAACCTCTTTTGCGTTACTGGTCAGTGATCGAGTCGATTGTTCATTATTGAGCATTCTGTACCACCTTTCAGAGCGATAGCGAGCTCGCATGATCATTGGTCGTGTACAGTATACACTACAGTCGAGTTGATAGTTGATTGTTCATACTGACCCGCCATAATATGGAAGTTACTAGTCGTTGGTTGAGTAAATCGTTCCTTATCAAGTACACGGTGCAACAAACTGTATCGTTCGAGTTTATTGGTCGAGTGGAGAGTCGAGTCGAGTGTCGATTATTGGGCATTCTATACCACTGTCGGCAGCGAGGCGCACTCGCCGAGCTACTTGCCGATAGTGGTATAGAATGCCCAATAATACACTACTTACCTACAGGTTTGTACGGAACCCTCGGTGCGCGAGTCCGACTCGCACTTGGCCGGTTTTTATGGATCTTTATCTTTCAGGGCTAATACTTTTAAGATTACCTAACACAATAAAGTCTGCGGCAAACGTAGAAAGAAAATGATTGATCTAAGTTTTATTTTACTTCAGAAATATTCATCATTATGTCAGAATATGATATGACGTATGTTTAGTGTTTTATTAAGAAATCGATCATCTATTGTCCGTTTAAGTTATTTGAGGTGGATAATAGGCATTGCATCAAAGAGAAAAACACTTTGATGAGATGCAAATTGTGTTCAACCTTGATAAAACTTTTGAATGCTGTTGTTCGAAACCAAATTAAGCCTTTTAATAACAATATCGTATTAGATTTAATTTATCAAAATAAAATAAGTTATTTCCTATTTACGTAAATTTACGTGATTTAAAAGTCTTCAGCTTTAGTATAGTATTAGATTTGCTAGTAATACTATTTCATATAACTTTTCACATTTTCCGTACTTTCACTGAGCACTTTTTCATGTGACCACAAAATTATATGGAAGCGGTAAATACCTATAAAACGATGTTAATTAGTATAACAGCTCCAAACACCATGTAAGAGGGGCAATTATGAGGTCTTCAAAATTTGTAATGGTGCTTATACAAAGGGTAAAATTGCTGGAATAAATGCGGGTAAGCTTGAACATTCATGGCCACCATGGCATTTTGTGGATGCTTTAAAAACATACTTTCTGTTGTTCTTTGAATCCTTTTATAAGCAAATTGTCGACAATGGGCAAAAATTGAAAGTAAGTACAGTAAAATTTAAAAGAAACGATTAAAATTTAAAATAAATGTAAGTTCTAACAAACTATCATCAACATCTGCTTAGCTTTTTCCCAAGTATGTTGTGGTCAGCTTCCAGTCTGACTGGATGTAGCTGAATACCAGTATTTTACATGGGGCGATTGCGTATCTGATCTCCCCGATACACCCAGTAACTTCTAATAAAATAAACACAAAATATTTAACATTATAGAAACGTACCGTTTAGCTTGTTTACATATGTATTGTACAACCTGATACCATGGATTCAGTTCATGATTCTGAACCCCCTGAATCGAAACATTTCTTCGCTAATTTAAATAAAAGTTAGGCGTTCCAAACATTTAAACCATAAAGGTACGGTGGCATACTTTTCTATGAAATAGTTCCTTTATTCATGACTACGCTACGTCTATAAACATGGGCTGAATTCATAGTTATAAATTATTACAGAACATATAATATGAGATGAGTTACATATACAAATTATTCAAACAGCCAAAAGGTGGTAAATTGTAGGCTCCTCACAACAAGAATCACACACCGTGAATAGTTTCAGGCAAATTAATGAAATTGTACACCAATTACCGATTGAGGCTCACAGTTCGATTACTCAACTTCCATTCAAGCGTGACTATATATATGGAGTCAATTTGGATTGATAATTGTTTTCCTTTGTGTAAATAATATACTTAGGGATGAAGTGTTGTAACATACAAACTACTTCATGTACTGAAAAACGGCCTAAAATTCCCGGAACTTACAAACCTTGCTGAAAGTTAAGTAAGTAGACGTTTGCTTAATCATGTATTTTTTATCGTAAAGACAGACGTCTATTAACAAACTAATATATCACATAAACATATACAAACTGACGCTTTATCCTCATGGGGTAGGCAGAAGCTATAGAACGCCACCCGGTTTGACCTTTGCATACTCTATTTGATTCGTTTACGTTCATACATCGGGTCATACACACACGCCGGTTGCGAGTACAAGACACCAGACCTTTCAGTAAAAAAAAATCATTAATAACGGCACTATATGTTCTCCTAGCGTCAGCTCTTGACGTTTCCATTCAGATCTGCCTTTTAAATACTTTTTGTTAGTTGCCCTTCATTCATCCTCTCAACATGACCAAACCAACTAAGCATACTCTTAATTTATTGTCACTACATCTTCTTTTAAATCGCACCGCTGCCTTATCACATAGTTATTCAGCCCATTATTCATAGTCACACAAAAAATATTCCGCAAAGAAAGCATTTATTCTTCTTTCATGTTTCATCTTAATTATAATGATTTTTGGAAGTGAGAATAATAAAAAAAAAACTTTTCAGGGACCGCAATGATGCATTCAATTTAAATCATTACCGCCTTGTTCTATTGCACTGTTACTGTAATAATAAAGAGGAGTAGATACTGATTTGTCCTACCATTACGTTGAGCGAGCAGTAGAAATTGCCTGTGTAGAATTGGAGCAGTTTATTGTATTAAGTGTGTACAGACCACCATCAGGATTATATGACTGCTTTGAAAAGGTCATGGATGAAGTATTACACAAGATTAGTAACTCAAACAAGTCTATTATTGCTTGCGGGGATTTTAATGTTAATTTATTAGAAAACTCAGGTTCTTGTAGTAAAATAATAAGTCTATTTCAGTCCTACAATCTTGTAAACCTATTTATGGATCCCACAAGAATAACCCCTACTAGTGCCACATGCCTTGATAATATTTATACTGATGTTATACCAAGCCACAAAGAAATTATTAATTTACTAGATTCTGATCATTGCGGGCAACAGATTACTTTTCAAAATCAAAATAAAAAACTGAGTAAAAGAGATATCACTGTTAACCCCAAAACTGCAGTTCGCCTAGAAGCCTTTAAAGGCAAACTAGTTCAGAAATTGCCACTTTTATCTATTAATGGTGGTCCCAATCATCTATATGATGAGTTTTTTAAGACATATTGTAATGACTTTAATTCGACTTTTATTCCCCGGACTATCTCAGTGAACAGTAACGTATCTTTCAGTGATTGGGCGACCATTGGTATTCATAAAAGTAGAACACGGCTTTATGAGCTGTACAATGAAAGGGCTTTTGTCAACACTGCTGAATTTAATTTAGAAATTATTCGAAATTATTTAAAAAAGTCTGTTGGATGGCCAAGTCGCGTTATTTGAGTTCTAAGATTAAAAACAGTAGTAATGTTATTAAAACGACTTGGAATATTATTAATAGTGAAACGGGAAGATCTAGTAAATGAAATAATGACTACAGCCTGTCTATCAACGACAACATAATAAAATCAGACTCACAAGTCGCTGCGGCTTTTGAAAATTTCTTTTCAGATATTCCTGTTTCAACTACAAAATCCCTAAACTCATCACCTTCTGTTGCTGAGTCTGCTTATTGAAAATGTTACTGTTTGCGATTCGGAATTTCATTTTGAACATATTACTTGTAAAGATATAATTAAAACCTTCCACACTTTAAATGTAAAAAAGACTGCAGATCTGTGGGGTAGTTCTGTAGAAGTCGCCAAGTCTATTATTGACATTGTAGCACCTACTTTAGCTCTTATATTTAATAATTGTATTGAGTGTGGGGAGTTTCCTGATCTTATGAAGAATAGTAAAATAATACCTTTATTTAAATCTGGTAGTACATCAGACCCCACTAACTATAGACCTATTTCAGTACTACCTACGTTCAGTAAAAATTTTGAGAAATTAATTTTAGACCAGTTGCAACGATTTTTTAATAAACATAAATTATTACATACCAAACAGTTCGGTTTTACAAGGGGTCGTTCAACTACCGATGCAGGTGTTGAACTCCTAGGACATATTTATAATGCATGGGAAGATAAATGCGATGCTTTGGGCATCTTTTGTGATTTATCTAAAGCATTCGATTGCGTTCTTCATGAAACTTTAATCAGAAAACTCCGCCACTTTACTACATATTTGAGTAATAGGATTCAGAGTGTCGATGTCAATGGAAAAAGGTCTCCCGGATCTATCGTAACAATGGGAGTCCCACAGGGCTCAATTCTTGGTCCTTTTTTGTTTCTTATTTATATTAATGACTTGCCTTACCTTATAAATGATAATCATAATATAGTTTTGTTTGCGGATGATACTTCACTTTTGTTTAAACTTAAACGTCAGCAAGTGGATACTGACGATGTTAATAGCGCGATCTTAAAAGTAGTTCACTGGTTCAATGTAAATAATTTGCTTCTTAATGAAAAAAAAAAACCAAATGCATTAAGTTTACGCTACCTCACGTTAGGCAAGTGAAAACGAATGTGTTGGTGAAGGGCGAAGAATTGAATCCTGAAGATAGCACTGTATTCTTGGGCCTAACTTTGGATACCAAGCTTCAGTGGGGCCCGCATATAGATAAATTGTCGAAATAGCTAAGCTCCGCTGCATACGCTGTTAGAAAAATTCGGAATTTAACTGACATAGAGACAGCCCGTTTAGTGTATTTTGCCTACTTTCATAGTGTAATGTCGTACGGTATTCTGTTGTGGGGAAATGCCGCCGACATTCAGACTATCTTTGTCTTGCAGAAAAGGGCTGTTCGATCAATTTATAAATTAAGCCCGAGACACTCACTCAGAGAGAAATTTAAAGAAATTAATATAATGACTGTGCCTTCACAGTATATTTTTGAAAATGTTTTATATGCCCATAAGAATATTAAATTGTTTAAAAAATTCAGTGATATCCGTAATATAAATACTAGGAATAAACACAAATTTATTGTACCTTCAACAAGGCTCAAGAAAATAGATGGCTCATTCAGATGTCAATGTATACGCTTTTATAATAAACTTCCAAGCCATGCTCAAGATCTAAGTCTCAATAAATTCAAATCTTTCATTAAACGTAAGTTGTGCCAGAAAGCCTTTTATACTGTAAAAGATTATATTGAAGACAAAAAAGCTTGGGATTAAGCTGCTCCAATTTTTATATTATAATTATACTGAATGTTTTTTTTTTAATTATTTTTATTATTTATTTGGAAATATACACTTTGACATTTGATTATTGTTTACAGTATGACATGAATATATACTTTCAGAAGTATAATATTATTATTATTATGTAAGTGATTTTGAATGTGAGGACTATGTAGGTGATGTTTGCTTTTTTTTTTTTATATCTCTCTTACTCATTCCATTTTAATGATAATCTGGCAGTTTGAGTACTTAATGCGGCCTACCAAAATGTCCATTCTTTGGTATTGTTCGTCGAATCTTTGTGCTCCTTATGTTCTGAGTTGAGCTGCAAGATTACTGACAAATGCGTGCATTGACTGGACAGGTCCACTCAATCTGTATGGTTCTTTCCTCAAAAGACCATTTCAGACACCCCATGTACATGGTCCTCAAATGATCAGACCGGGACTATTTCCTGATTTTATATACACATTGACATTGATGAATTTTACTTATACAATGACATGAATATTTACTTTTAAGTATTATAATTATTGTTTTAATTACCTATTGTAAATGTGAAGACGAAGTGGGTGTTCTTTTTTTTTGGTTTCCTTTTCTTCTAATTTAATTTTTTACATTGTCTGGCAGTTTGAGTAATTTGTGCGACCTACACAAATGTCCTTTCTTTGGTATTGTTCGTCGAATCATTGACCTCCTTAAGTTCTGAGTGGAGCTGCATGATTACTGACAAATGCGTGCACTGATTGGACAGGTCTACTCAAGCTGTGTGTTCTTTCCTTAAAAGACCACTTCAGACACCAATCCACATGGTCTTCACATGATCTGATCAAGATTATGTCTGGACTTTAAAAGAGACTGTGACCTCTGAGTTTGTTTCGGCGTTTCTTCTCAGAGTAGTCAGATAGGAAATGCCGAACTCATCTAGTTTAAAAAAATATTGATTGACGTGTAAAAGTGTTTGTACAAACCTACTTGCAAAAATAAAGTCATTTATCATTTATCATTATCATTTACGGTAAATGAATTATTTTTGACTGTAAAATCTAGTGTGATTTACGAGCGGGATAGACAAATTGAGCGCGTCCGATTTACTTATAGAGCTGTTGTTATAATTATCAACTGATTGTAGAGAAACAAAACTCATAATACCAATTCAACAACTTGGTGAAATAATTTTCTTATAAAGTATCAAGTTTCCCTCAGCCTAAGAAACAAAAATTCCAGACTAAAACACTTAGGAACAAAGGCAAAATAATTATTTCCAGCCCATTTCCACTTACAAACAAAACAAGCTTTCAATTTCACACGTTTGATTATGTCCTTAGCAAAGATTTAAATCTTTAGATTCGACCTACTGTGACAAAAAATGGTTTTAAGACCTCTGCCTCACACAATGACGCAGTTTCAAATAGTTATTTGATACCTTACATACTATCACGAGTGAATTTCTTAAAATATGAAACAGAAAATTATTTAGCATAGGGTTTAATACGTTTTGGAGATTCGCTAAGGTTACAGATTTACCGTCAAATAAAAATTTGATAACTCTCACAGTATTTCTTTGGAACCAAACCATACTTGACTGCCATGGAAACACCGATACGGGATTAGAGAACACACACTTCTCAGCATTAACACGTTCCGCGCGTCAAACCTTAAGCAGGTACGGTGCGGGCAAATCTAGCGATTTAAATCTTTGTTGGAAAGAAATAAGTGCAAAAAAATACAATATCGCAAATACGCAATTTCTATTCGGTTCACAGTTGTCGTGTACCCGATATTACTTTTCCTACTATTATTCTAAGTAGAGCTACTAAAATTTTAGTTCGTAGGCTGTGCGCAGACTTGATTCAAGAATATCTGTTAGACGCTGACAGACTACATATAGCTCAAAAACTGTGCTGACACTTGTTAAAAATGTAGACAATCTTTGTATTTTCTTTCAACCAGTTTAAAATAGTTTTTCAATCGACTTCACAAAAAGGAGGAGGTTCTCAATTTGTTTGTTTTTTTATCTTTTTAATTCAGACAGACAGTTCTTCTTTTTTTTGAAGACGATTTATTAATACTATATATACTATAATATTATAAAGCTGAAGAGTTTGTTTGTTTGTTTGGTTGAAAGTGGTAATCTCAAGAACTACTGGTCCGAATTAAAAAATTATGTTTGTGTTGAGTAGCCTATTTATTGAGGAAGACAATAGGCTAAATAACATCACGCTACATTTAAAAGGAGCGGAACAGCAACGAAAAGTGGCAGGCAATTTGATGGAACGGGAAGGGGAGCAGAAATTTGACGAGGACGAAGTCACGGGCAGAAGCTAGTAATCTAAGCAATAAGCTGTTATTTTGAAATTTCAAACACACACTTCAATTCTATTTATTTGCCTAGAGGTTATAATCTGCTGAAGGCTTTGGAAGTCAACTGTAAGATTAAATTATTTAAAAATAAAATAAATTGGTATGTTATAATAATTTCCTGCCACAGATATTTACGTACCAAGTGAAGGTACCTATATTGTGTGGGGTACGTACCAGAATAAAAAGTTAAAAATTTAATAAAAAAGAACACCGACTTCCCAAAAACGAGGTATTCCACTAACAGCACTGATTTGAACAGCACTTGCCCGAACCGCACTTGAGACCTTCCACTAACAGCACTGAAACAAAATTCTGTAACGTGCTGTTCGGTGGAACAATTTATCGTTATTTTATTTAGTGTCCGAACCGCACCTGGTTATAATTATTAGTGATGGGACGAATTAATTCTTTGTTCAGGATATTACAAACATATCGATTCGGCAACTGTGCGTGGAAGGTTTTTGAATGCGGTTGAATATTAACGTATGCAATTTGTTAAATATTGGAATCAAATCACTTAAATGTTGTCTGGAAACATGGGGAAGAAAACTGTTGAAATCGCCCTGTCGTAGCTAGTTCCAAAAACAAGTTAGTACGAACTTGTTTTGGGAGTTAGCGTGAGATGGTTTATTTCTTTTTTGTGACAATTACTCGTTGTTGTCTTCGTAAATAGTCCGAAAATATAGTCCATCATTTTCCAAAATACTGTGAGATTAGTAGATGGTGTATGCCGATGACATTATTCTTGTCGATGAAGATGTGACTGAGATCCAGAGCAGATTGGAGAAGTGGCAACAGAAACTGGAAAATGTTGGCTTGAAAATCAGCAGAACCAAAACCGAATAAATGTTTTGCGATTTCGGCGGTCTCTCCAGTTCTGGAGCCATAGCGCTTGATGGTGGGCTTCTCCCGTCTGCTCCGACTTTCGGTAACTCGGTCCACTCGTGCAAAGCGATGGCTAAGTAGATCGGACGGATAAGTACAGAATAAACACTGGATGGATGAAATGGCGGCCGGTCACAGGAACTACATATCTGCGACTCCCACATCCCCCTTAAACTTAAGGGAAAAATATATAAAACCATGGTCAGACCTGCTGTCTTGTATTGGTCAGAATGTTGGGCCACAAAAGGCATGAAAGAAAGGCATGCAGCTGAGATGAGAATGTTAAGAGGGTTGTGTGGTGTTACTCGATTGGATATAATAAGAAATGAGTACATAAGTAGAAGTCTGAAAGTGGCAACAATAACTGAAAAGTTGTGATGATACCATGACAACCGATTTCCACACAACTTTTATGAAGGTCACGTGTTATGAAGGAATGGGGAAAATGTCGTGAGGAAAGTATTGAGTATGAATGTCAATGGCCATAAGAGTAGAGGGAGACCAAAGAAACGATGAATGGACTGTGTGAATTATGATATGGATAGAAAGGGGGTGACTACTGTGATGACGACTAATAGAGAAGTGTGGAAGAAAAAGATATGTTGCGCCGACCACAAATAAATTGGGATAAGGGCAGGAGAATGATGATGTCAAAATTATTTGAGATCTGTCATCAGACACCAAACTTGTGTAAAAAACCTATAAAACCACAGTCAAGAATGTAGATTTTGAAAGGTACTGCCTATTGAGAACTGAATGGTAAAACGACCGAATTTGGACGGTAATGCAAAATCAGAGGCAAAATAACTGTGAATAGGTCGACGGTTTCAGTTTGTGTATAGTTCCATCTCCAAACTGAAACCTTTGACCGTTTGTCACCAGTCTGTCGCGTCAGCACAAACCAAAAATGTCATAGACTATACGGGAAATGAGCCCTATGTCAGGCTACGAATGATGCATATGTTGCTGTTTGGTAGGTTTTGATTGTGATTTTGAGATTAGATTGTGTAAAATGTATTCAAAAACTTATGAAAATTATTACAATGCAACGCGCGGCGTAAAATATTTTTTTTAGATTCTGTACCATTTATTTTTTTTATTTCTGCGTTGACAGTGGTGGAATAAGATGATACACAAATATATTTTAATTTCTGATGTCAGATATCCTAGACTGGATAAAAAAGTACTTGTGTTTCGTCCCGTGACAACAGACGGACCGACCAACCGACCGTACGACCGTTTGACTTGTTTACTCTGTGCGCCTACGCATTATGGCGTGTAACGGAGTGGCAACTGTCACTTGTCAGTTTGATTTTGACACTTGTATTTGGTCTTTGAAAAATGAACAATCGTAGTAATTTGTCTTGGGATCATTGTCATTATTAATCTTGTTGAATCAATAGTTTTGTGGACAATTTGTTGTGATCCAATTGTTTTGTGTAAACAACCCCTTTTGACGAAATAGTACGGGTTTATTTTGGAATTCGATTGAAATAGTTTGAGGTGATAGTGATTCATTGGGAACCGCATGCTGTGAAAATCTCTAGCGTATTGAGGCGGCCTGGAATCCTGGAATACTTACAGCTTCACTACACAATACAATATACACTCATTTACATACATAAATCCAGGTAGGATCCAGAACCAGTTTTCCTCAACCAGGTGAGTGATTGAATATTTGTATTAATCAGCTCCGCGCACGGCGGACAGTTCACACCACTCTTGCCCAGGGCCCACCATCACGCTTCCACGTACTTAATTAAATCCGATGGTCAGGGCCTTGGCCTGGCGTCGAACAACTTGGATAATATTTAATTGTCATAAATAGATATATCTACATAAGATACATGAACAAGGTGGAATTATCCGGTACAAGTCTTAGTGTCTGCCCATTTGTATTGATAGGTTTTGTTTGTTTGCCTTGGAAAAATAATACATCCCATCACTAAAAAAAAATATTTAACGTAAGTGCGGTTCGGACACTTAACTACAATAACGATAAATTGTTACACCGAACCGCACGTTATGAAATTTTGTTTCAGTGCTGTTAGTGGAAGGTCTCAAGTGCGGTTCGGACAAGTGCTGTTCAAATCAGTGCTGTTAGTGGAATACCTCCCAAAAACGAGGTGGCAAAAAAACAAAAATACAAAACCATAGATACCGATTTCCAAAAGTAAAGTTATTTTTAACCTTTTAATGTATTTTTTATGAATTCTTTTGTTTCTATCCTGTTAAAAATCCACTGATTTGTGATATTTAACATCATTATTTTCATGGAGTGATAGGGAAAATTAAGACAGTCCTCCATATCTGCGCACAGCCTTACGAAAAATAACTCCCAGACACATCGAAAATAAACGGTTTCGTTCTAGAGCCGACGAAAAATTGTAAGATCAAAGACTACCCCATTCCGTTTGCTGTTTCGAATGGAGCAAAAACTTTTTACAATTTGCAATTATAATTTCCATTTGTAGGACATTTTCCAATGTCTGACGTACTAGCTCGTTTAGAAAATTAGTTTCCTCGCTTTAAAAGTCGATTAAAGTGCAGCTGAGTTAAAAGATAATGCACTCTTTAGATATTCTAAAGGTGACTTGGTTATTATACGTAATTTTATTGAGAAAATAGGATTTTCTTCATGTTTAAAACTGTGTAGTGAAGGTAATTTAGAATACTATTTATTTTGTAATGAGAGGATGTTATGGTTTTAAATTATTGCAATATCGCTTCAGATTTTTTTTCTATTTACTTTCGTATCATTCTATTCACTGCTCTCAAAACGGTGAAGGAAAACATCGTAAGAAAACCGGCATATCTTAGAACCAAATTATTCGTAGACATGTGACATTCACCATCCCGCACTGGGCCCGCTTGGTGTATTATGGTCCACTCTCTCTCACCAAGACGAGGCCCATGTCCCAGCTGTGGGAAACATAATAGGCTGCTGATGAACCAGCTTCTATACGTGACTTTGTTTGCGTAAAATTAATGCTGTCGCGACCGTATACCATCGCCGCCCGCGCTATTACTTTGTTTACACTTAGCGTTTTTTAGTTTGCCCGGTTCCTAAGGGTCGTAGCGCAATGTTAAATAGCCTTCCTCAAGAAATAGGCAATCAAATGCCAAAAGATTTTTTTCAAATCTGACCGCTTGTTCCAGAAATAACATCCTACGATAAAACTCACCAACTTACAAACTTTATTGCTTTATAGTTAGTGTAGATGTATATAAGTAGGAACAGACTATGTAAGTAAGTGTGTCGCTATGTTTTATCATACTTATACTATTTCATCATCATCGTTATACATATACCTATTGCTGCTAATTGATCTGAGTTCCACGCAGAGCGAGAAGTACAAGACAATAGGATCTATGTCTAGTTATGCCTATTGGTAATGACTGTGCCATTTCACGTTGTAGGTATGGAAATCATGTGATACAACGGCTGCGTACCGACTACTGGAATTATTTCCACATACATTGCTTGTGTATAATTATGATTTTATGTTACACACGTGGTCTACATCTCTTTTATCTTCTCTCCTATCGCAGGCATGCTGAAAGAAATTTCTGTAGGAATAAGTATCACCTTTGTTCATATTTTTTGCTCCTGTTTCCTTGTCTGTTTATATGTAGGTAAGTACAGAAATATATCAAAAAAATAATTAAAAAATGCATTAAACTACGTCATAATACAGAAAACGTCAGTGTTATTCAAACATTTCATGACCCGATCTTGAACTACGATATTTTCCACTAGCCCAATTATAACAAAAGTATTCCCCTTTTAACTTTACACTTCGTTACAAATCACGTGCTTTGAGTTGACTTAAGACAGGCGCTTGAGCACGCGCGGTCACTCGCCACTAGCCCCTCTCTGTTAGCACTCTTGTATTGGCGTTGTTAAACTTTGCGCTGTGTTTGCGAATCATAGTTTTGCTTTTGTGGGACCTTGGTTTGAAAATATCGGTTTTTTTACTCGGCGAATGGTGTTAGCAGGCCATGTATTTCAGTGGTTTATGATGTGATTAAAAAGCATTACAGACAGTTTAATTCCAACATATAAAGCCGTGATTGGAAACGTTTTTGAGATTTTTGAGAAGACATATTTTAGAGATTAGGTGTGCACTCTGTACCATGAAAGGTATTTTTAACATTACATAACATAACATCACGCCTTGTTTCCCCGAAGGGTTAGGCAGAGGTGTACGTACAGTACACCCACATTTCACCTGTTATGTTTAAGTCCCATGTAATAGGGGGCGAGCCTATTGCCATCAACCGGGCACAAATCCAGACTCCAGGCTGCTACTGAGAAATTCCAGATGGAAAAACCCAATAAACACTACCCGACCTGGGAATCGAACCCAGGACCTCATGCTCAGCAGTAGCGCTTGCTACCACTAGACCAACGAGGCAGTCAAAGGTATTTTTTACGTGTCTTGCGAAAATTAGTTTTATAATCTTTGAAGTTAGTGTCTTGCGAAAATTAGTTTTATAATCTTTGAAGTTAGTGTCTTGCGAAAATTAGTTTTATAATCTTTGAAGTTCAAACATTTTTTTTAGAATATACACCAAATGCTAAAAAAAAAATGGAATTTTGAAGATAATAAAAAAGGTATTTTTGAATTTTGAAGATGGTGAATTTTGAAGATAATAAAAAAGGTATTTGTCTATGAGGTTGAGCCTAGTTTATAAAGCCGAAAATATTGGGCTCTCAGTTCAGACTTTTAGTAAAATTCGACTTTCATTTACTTCTTAACAATTAAGTTTTGTGTCCTTATTTCTTTTTAACTAATTCACATAGGTATGTAAGTAAAACATGTTAAAGTCGTATTTATGTATTTCTTCAGATATATTCATGTTTTGCAGATTCCTCAGTACAAACAATAATGAAGTGAGGGCCCTAGATATGCCGCCATAAATCGGTAATATTATATTTTACAGATTTGGGAATTTCTTAGAATATTTAAGAAATTCTTAAACAAAAATTAATAACCCAGAGATAGTACTTACTGAGATTTAGGCTATGCCACTTTATGCACGCGTCTGGATTGAGGGCCCAAGTTATTTCATCATAACAGTTTTAATTCACGTTTAAGAAATTTATGACCCTTTGCTTTAAGTTTTTACTATTTTTAACTAATTTCCTTATAAATCTTATTTCGGTACGCAAGGGTTCAAAAAATGGGCCCTCAATCCAGATGCACATCTCTCTAACGACTAAAGCCCAAGCAAACCTAAGTTACATATCACGTACCATACAAATTAGATTGATCATCTGTAACAGACAAGATAGATGTAAGAACACGCCCAGTGACTCAGCATTAGCCGAATGTCCGGAATCCCGGAGTCCGGAGTCCGGACTCCATTTCCTGTTACTACCCTCGTATAATGTGATCGAAGATGGCTGCATTATTCTATGTAGGAATGTCCATGTCTGTACGTGCACTAGGCACGTGCCAGTCCGGGGTTAAAGGAATGAGTTTTTTTTTTATGATGTTCAATTTTCCTTGGTCGAGTTTTCATGTGAGATAATGGTTGGCCACTTCTTACGGCATATAATTTACTTTGCCTTTCAAACCGATATATTGGGAACGTTGACGGAACACAGTGGTGTGGATGAAATTTATGCTAATTTACAGTTTTCATTGGAACGAAGTTCTTTAACGTAGCTTGCGGTTGGAATAAATTGGTAGAAACCGAGACGTAACGAAAAGGCGTTATGATCTAGACAATTTTTTTTTATAAATAGAAAGAAAACGAAAGAGAGAAATAGTTTTCGTGGTTTTCGAGGGTGCTGAAGCTAATAGTGAGGTCAAAACGAAAATTCAAGACGACAACTGCAAAAAAAAAAAAAACATTTTTTTACAACGTTCTGTGGTTACCGCACGTCGTTAACCTGACATCTAGTGTCAGGTTTTTAAAAACCGATTAGTATCTCACAGTTTATAATCTCAACCGCTTCTTGCTTTCTAACTAACTGTTATAAGATGATCGACCAAATCCTATAGAGGACAAATGTGCACCGCCATAGACCGGATGTTTGCTTAGTGGTCCCCATTCATGGTAGTTCATACAAATAGTATACGCATGATATGCACAATAAACACAAATGTGGATGGGGCAGAGCCGTCTATGATCGTGATGACTGTCATAACAGACCTTTATATGTATAGGAGCCATCGACAATATTGATATGTGCAATGATTCAGGAGCCTTAATATGTATAGATTCAGCAAGTTTTAAACGTTATTTTCTCCCAGTACCTATTTTTTTTTATTTATTTGGGAAAAGCAAACAATTGTACAATATTTTTTACAATAAAATATAGGAAAACAAATGGGTAAATGTACAATCCACAAAGTTTCCACAGATTACTTGTGTACATTATTAATTAGGTAATTAAGTACAACTAGTGATCGCCCATTGGTCGAAATTCGACCGTATTTCATTTGAGTAGAAATACATTATTAAATGAAAAAAACATATATAATAATAAATATTTAAAAAAAATATGGTTCAGTAACACTATAGACAAAAAAACAAATATTCTCGATATGATCATAGATTTAAAAAATGAAATAGGTTATATAATCTATCTATAAAAATTATTTACTACCTATGGTTATACTTGACATTCACTAATAGTTAGGGAGCTGGCGAGCAAAATTTCGATATGATCAGCACACAAGGCAGACGTTATTAATAGTGATAATAATTATACCCTAAGAAACATCAAGGACCTCGTCTGCCACCATGGTGGCGCTGCGTTGTAAATTTACAGCGTTTCAACAATGTTTAAAAAAAAAGGTGTGCTATATGATGCGCACACGTCTGCCTCTGGGGCTGATGATCACAGTCATCCTGGAAACAGAAAGAATCGAAAAGGCAGACATCTAGGGCTCTGACTTTTGTCGTATTAATTTTTACATTTATTTTTATGATTAAAAGAACTCTATATGAAGTGCACACTTGGCAGATTTGAATTGTTCGATTAAAAACAATGAGAAGAACCACGGAAAAATAGTCTGCCAGCATGTTGCCTCTGCGTTGTCTATTGATAGTGCTCCAAAAATGTAAAAAAAGGTGTGCTATATTATGCGCACACATCTACTTCTTGGACTGATGTTTGAATTCCTTATGAAAACCAAGAAAATCGATGAGGCAGACGTTCAGGCCTCTGATATTCCAAAGGCAGACCATTTGATTTTTTTTTTTCAACCCGACGCTCGCGCCAAACCAAGCAGGTATAAAATATCCTCATAGTTCCTTTCGTGGTGTCTCTCTTTTATTTGGGAATATGGGTGAGAACGGTATAACTCAGTTTTGACCTTTTCCGTATTGTGAAACTAAATTTATAGAGCGTATATCTATATACAGCCTCCCCTTTTATTTTGCACGCTTTTCCTCTCTCTCGCTCTCAGGCACTTTCACACGTCTTGGTTCAAAATCTACGTATTTTACACAAATAAAACGTGATTTAAAAAGTTAAAGACTGTTCCTATCCAGATCCTAATCCTATTCAGATTATAATCAAGCGTGCAATTTAAAAAAATACTTTCTAATTAAAGTTCCAAGCGCATTTCGTTTCTGGTTGGCATTGAGAAAAAATTTGATTGCATAGATTTCAGCTCCAGAAGTTTAATCGTTACCGTCAGTTTTCAGGATAATATTAACCAAAATTGTAAGAATAAAACTATAAATAATAACAATAATCCCACGTAATACCCGCTGTCCCTTGATTCCGTGAATTACAAAAAGTAATACAGCTGAAAATCAGTGAGCAAAGAGTCTGCCACATGTTTTTTCGAATCCACAGAGTCATAGTGAATCGAATGGGCGCAATGAGAACCGCGTGCAAATGACTTAGTAGACCTTTTTTTTAACATTTTTACAACTCCGTCCCATGACAATGCAGAGTCCTGAATGTCTGCCTCTTCGATTTTCTTCGTTTCCAAGATGATTGTGACCATGAACTCTAGAGGCACACATGTGTAAATGATTTAATACCCCGATTTTTTTAAGCAACTTCAATCCGCTGTAACACGAAAACGCAGTGACATAGGACCTTAATTGATTGGACCAAATCGATTCGTAATGATTTAAACTGCAATCCACCTCGACGTGAAACGTGTGCAAATCGTATACCGAAATGCTCGCCAGCTCCCTAACTATAAGACTATAGACACAAAATAAAGACAGATATTGTCGATTGGACCATAAACAAAAGAATATTTATGCATGTGTGTATTAACTACACGGTAATGAATAGTAGTGTGTGTAACGTGTTATTTATTGAAAATAATATATGTTTACGCATCATTAAAAAAAATATTAGCATTCGTCACTTCTTCTCTGTATAAACTATAAGTGTGCGAAATTTCATACTCCTCCGTCCGTCCAATTTTCGTAAAAAGGGATCCAAAGTTTTCGCTTCACGTATTAATATATAGATTACACTTAACCAGTCAATTACCGTAATTACAGACACAATTAAAAAACCATTATGTCTATACCAAATGTGGTATCTCAGGGACTTAGAGGTTAAATACTATCTTAATTTAATATTTAGCTTAGGTACTAATTCTATATATACAAGATTATTTTTAGCATATGCGAAACCTGAATATAGTTTGATCAGAATCAGTAACTGAATCGATTCCAATAATTTTTACACCATGTTATATTTTGTACCAAAAATATTTAATTACGCTTCCAAGTCGCGGGCCTTAGTGTTTTGTTTCGATTTTAAAATTATCATGTCTTTCTCGTATTCAAACGTCCATTACACGGAGATGGTACGTACACTAGCTGTTTGTGGTAATCTGCATATGTTTTTGCGTGGACAACCAGGTAACTTATCAAGCTTATAACTTTGTGATTATTAATGATACAGTTTTGAAATTTTTTTCATAGATTCTTTACATAAAAATACTAGACCCGTGTTTCGGGTTTCGCATAAACAAAAATTAATGTTGTATAAAAATGAATCCCTATTTCCCTTGGTCACGCCATCACGCGTGAACGGCTGGACCGATTTCACTTTTCTTTTTTTTTGTTGTGTTTGTTATTTTCAGGAGAAGGTTCTTATGAAAGAATAAATTAAAAAATTGCGCGGAAAATTAGAAAATTTAAGAACACTTATTTAAAAATACTTCACGCTAAAAACATCACGCTAGGGCCATTAGGTAAATATAACGTAAGAAAGAACGCTAAGCTAAGAGATAGCGCGGGAAGACAATGGAATGCGATAAGGTGGGTCGGGGGAACAAGAAATTTCACGCGGACGAAGTCGCGGGCAGTAGCTAGTCTAATATTGATCTTTATAGTATTAGTAGTATTTTATACAGCGTAACTGAATTATTTCACATTTATTTCACGTTATTGTATCGATTTTTATAATTATGAATGAATTTAATTTGTGGTTGTCTCAACTATAATTACAAAACCAACTAAAATGAGCGAAGTACTACACTAGTGTCTAAATTTTAAAGTGTGTGACACTGGGCGAGCGTAGATTTTTAACATGACCACAATTTTATCTCACAATCAGTATAACAAATTTAATTATTAAACAATGTTTTATATACAACAATAAAAATTAAATGTATAAATATTCAAATTAGGGTGTACCTCTTAAATAGTTTTTGGTACAAACGTGTTTAGGAAACGATACTATTACCGTTCTTACATCCAATATGCAATCCTATTCCACGGGAAAATCTTAGAGCCATGCATGTGTACTTAAATTATACTAACAACATTCTCACGCTTAACAGAAGTAAGTAGGTATGTCCTTTTATCTACATAGTACTCTTTTCTCTTCCCAAACATATTTTCACGAAAATATCAGCAAAAAACAATGCACAAATGAATAAATCTCGCAACCAATGAAGAGATATAGCGGAAACGCAGCGGAACAAATAACTGGGGTCCACAACATTTTCATGTGACGGAACAATCGTGACCGAGTTTATGTTCGCCTGCTTCGTTCTCGTCACTTTTGAGATTTGGAAAAAAATGTTTGCAGTCTCTGTGTTATGTCGTTGGTTATGTTTTGTGTCTAGAGAACTTGGTGGGATTTGAGAATATAGATTGACATTTTGTTGGAGACTTTCGATAGTCAAGGAAAATGCCACAAAAAATCCACGTACAAATGTACGTAGTTTTTGTCGGAATGCAAGATTTTTTAACCGACTAATAAAGAAGAGGATGTACTCTTGCCACCGTAATTAACATAGAAAGTGAAGGTATATGAACTTTTGTGGCGTAGGTTGGTATTACTAAACCGCGAAAAAAAAAATTATGACCAAAAAACAAAGAAAAAGAAACAATCGACTTGCAAATAAACGAAACTACCAAACCGAACAATTTTTTTTTTAACTTATTCAATCTTATTGTACTTTTACGGGATTTAACTTGCATCAAAGGAGGATGGCGAGGTTGTATGTACAATGGGACCCACTGATAGGAGTATCGTACAGTGTGGATACTTATACCTAGTTGTAGAACTATATAAAAGTAGCAAAAAAGCAAATGGACAGTAAGTCGTAGAAGATGGGAGAAAAAAGATATGCAAAGTTGAAGATTATAACCTAAAATGAATTTGTTACCGCATCTATTATGTACTTTCAAAAAAGTGTGTGTGTGTATTCTGAAATAGAAATATTTACCAACATCGAGGTTCTGCGTCTCTCTGACCAGATATAGGTACTTACCCACTCAAAATAAAAAATACGTCTGGGAGCTAAGAAATAAAGTGATTTGGTCAAAACGAGATATGAAATACTGTAAGCATAGACTAGACTGGTATAGGAAGGAACCATACTCATTGTTGGCAAAAAAAAAACTAAGCAGAAAGAAGCGTAAATATCTAGCAGAATATGTATTTTTAAGGCTACGCGGCTATCCGCGACATGTTGGTCGCGACCAAGATTCCTTCCTTCTAAAGTCGAGTCGCACCTGCGTGTGGGTAGGGTTCGGTAGCTACGGTGTTACACGTTACACCCATATTTTGCTAGTTACATACGTTTAATTCTCATATAAGAGGTGTGAGCAAATTGTCACTAACCAGGGATACTTTACTACTTTACATTGGGCTGATACTGAGAATTTCCATTAAAAATAAACTCAACACCTTGCCTGACTTGGGAATCGAACCTAGGACCCCACGTTCAGCAGTCGTGCTTAAGATCACTACACCAACGAAGCAGTCGAAAACGAAGTGCAGGTACTAGGAATAAATAAATATCTAGCCATCTTACTTACCTATATGACAAACATAGATATAGAACTCCCACTATGAAAAGTGATTTAATAAAGACGCTATTTCATAGGCTATTATGTGCTTGAATTTTTAAACAAGAAGTTTGTTGAATAAAACAATATTTATATTTAAAAAAAAAAAACATTTATTTTATTTGCGATCATAAAACACATGTGGTGATAAAAAATTGGATAAGTGCAGAATGATGATAATTTAAATAAATACAGATACAATAATTGTATCTTCGTTCTATCTTGTTATGTACTATTCGTTCCTAGATAGTCTTTAATACATTATTTATTTAATTCAAAGATTTTATCTAAGAACGAAGCTGGTACAGCAACATGGGTTTAGTGTCTGGCATAACCCATGTAACACAATATGCTCATTATATGAGAGCAACAGCCCTGTAACAGAACATTGGCAATAGTATCCGAATATAGCACTTCGCCCCTCCAGCTTTTTATCATCTGCGATATGCCTTGATTTAATTCTGCCATATATAATGGTTGACTGTTGTTAAATATCCTTTCTAGAGACGTGTTATCCCGGCAATCTTCTCTAAAGTATACATTCCGTGGTCTCTAAGGTGCTCTCCGACATCTGATTTTGCTTGATTTTATGTGGTATGTGCCCAGAAAAAATAAAAGTTCAGTTCTAGAAATGGTTCTAGATCATCTGTTGTCAATTCACTGACAGCCAACAGCTATTGACAGCATAACGTTTCATTCTAAGAAACACACACAAATAATCACAAATAGTCGTAATACTTTTAATATTGTACATTTTTGTATAAGAAAACGTGATTGCACTTTTTAATTTCATATTAACTAAAGTATTTCTTTTTATTTTTTCACAAGTTTTGATTTTCAAACAAAAATAGATAAGCCTAAACGGCTGCAAATATAAGAACCTAAGTCATGTATTACGTAGGTTGGAATGAATACGAAACACGGTGCGTTTCGTAACTGCATGGTGCATATTTTTTTAGTAAATTATAATCTTTTCCAACTTTTAATTCCCATCACCTAGGGACTCAATATTTTTTATATAATTCTCTTACAAACTTTTAACTATAATTAATATTAACTTGCAAGTGAACGACACTTTGTTAATTTATTAATAATGTGGGTCCAATCTCGCCATCCTCCTTTTCCGAACTAAGATAAACTGCGTGTGATTTTAAAACATATTTTTAACAGTAAGATCTTACATAACAGTAAAATTCTATCTCATGGGTTCATCGGTAAACCTTGGCCGAAGAGTGGGCAATTACTGGAAAGTAAAGCATTCTACGTAAAATCCAAAAAAACTTCGATAAATAACACAGGCCGACAAAATTTAACAAAAGTCCAATAGACCAGACCTAATATACCCGAAGGACTTTGATGCGTTGAATCTGAATCCGTGCTCAGAATTGCTCCTATATGTCTGGTTTTCGACATATCTTAACCTAAAAGTGCAAAAACGCGTTTTTTTTTGCAGTTTTTGAGGTTACGTGACAGAAGGAAAAAAATGGTTATCAAAAAACGTTGTATGTCAATTGAAAGTACCACACTGTCCCTTTTTAACCTAATATCTGGTTGACCGAGCTTTGCTCGGTATTTTTTGGTAAATTGTGTTTAAAATAATCAACTTATGTTCAAGTTGATTATTGATAAAGTTGGTCATTGAAAACACGAATTAAACGACATTTTATAAAAAATGAATCCTAGCTAGATCGATTTATCGCCCCCGAAACCCCTTGTATACTAAATTTCATGAAAATTGTTGGAGCCGTTTCTGAGATTCAGATTATATAAATATATACAAGAATTGCTCGTTTAAAGGTATAAGATTTAGGTTTTATCAAATATATATATATATATATATATATTTACCAAAATATCGCTATTTGAAATTTTACACTTTAACGTATTTAACCCAACCACAAAAAATATCGAAAAAATTCTGCCCGAGACCAGACCATGTTGATCTTGTGTTTTTAGGGTCGCTGATTCCAAATCCGAGGTCCAGTTCACCCTATATGGTCAAAATTTTTCGGACCAGTAGTTCCTGAGCGCGTTCAGCCAAACAAACAAACAAACTCTTCAGCTTTATAATATTAGTGTAGATAGGCACATAAAAGGCACTTTTGAACGTTAAAATTTATGGTAACATAGTAGGAATTACGGTAACATAGTATGTTGGTAAATGCAATTTATTAAGGACTTTGTTTTAAACCTACAAAATACTTAGTAGGTAGTTCACTAATCACTCCACATCCATGGCAAAAAGGGCGTAGTTTATGGTATGAGTATGTGTATTATTTAAACACTAGTCAACATACTACACTTAAACTCCGATTTGCTTTGTTCGGTACTCTTTCAATCAACCATCCATCAGTTTAATATCATACATATCGCGATTCATACTCATTCGCAACGGTATCCGATTCCGGAAATTCGAATACGGGAGAAAACAATCGAATCTGTTCGAGATACGAAATCGAATTATTTGAATGTGTGCGTCGCTGTTCGGCAGGTTACATTTTATTCGTCCCCTGTCAGTGGCTATTTATTTAATGGTTTCTATATTCGGATGTTTTCAGACGAGTTAAATGCACATTAAATAACCGTAAGTGGGAAAGCGCTCAGGGTTGCCCGTGTAATTCAAATTATTTTATGTTTTTTTGCAATTTGTAGGTCATTGCCAGACTGTTTGTTGAATAAAATATGATTTGTGACTGCAACCCGTTTTTATTTTATCATCATCATTTCAGCCGAAAGATGTCCACTGCTGGACATAGGTCTCCCCCAAGCACCGCCATTTTGACCTATTCTGTGCTTTTTACATCCAAAGTATTCCTGCGGCCTTCACCAGGTCATCGGTCCATCTTGTGGGAGGCCTTCCAACGCTCCGTCTTTCTCACCTTCGATTTGCCGACGATATAGTAGTAACTGCTGAGACTATGGAGCACCTCAGTACAATGCTCGATGATCTCAGTAGAGCTTCCGAAAGAGTGGGTCTTAAGATGAACATGGATAAGCCAAAGGTCATGTCCAATACTCATATGATACCCACTTCAATGAAGATCGGAGGCACTACACTCGAAGTTGTGGACGAATATGCGTATGCATTTACAGAATTATAATAATTAAAATCATCAACGATGACTGACGTATAAAAGTGTTTGTACAAACCTACTTACAGAAATAAAATCATATAACATAACCCTCTGTTTGTAATTAAAATTCCATTGAATGACTATTTCATGAAGAAGCCGTCAAAAAATGTAAGAAATTTGACTCATCGCATCTTCCTTATGGAAGTGCGCAGACTTGATTTAAGACTATTTTAGACAATTGCCGTATATATGAAAATAATGATGGTGCCCAACCTGGCAATACATGTGGCCTAATCAAATGTCCTTTCTTTGGTATTGTTCGTCAAATCGTTAAGCTTCTTAAGTTCTGAGTTGAGCTGCACGATTAGTGACAAATGCTTGCACTGACTGGAAAGATCCAATGAATCTGTGTGGTTCCTTCCTCAAAAGACCATTTCAGTCTCCAATCTACATGGTCTTCACATGATGTGACCGAGATTATGTCTGGACTTTAAAAGAGACCGTGACCTCTGAGTTTGTTTCGGCCTTTCTTCTTAGAGTAGTCAGTTAGGAAACGCCGACTTCATCTAGTTTAAAAAAATATGACTGACGTGTAAAAGTATTGGTACAAACCTACTTACAAAAATAATATCATTCATTATTTAATAGCAAGTCTCATTTTCGAAATTGTCTAAGAATTTGCTTAAAGGCTGATTTGTCAAGAGGGTTTGCCCAAATACATTAAAACAATTTCGGCCCTGATGTGCGTATTATGCGTATTAAACCATAAATTATAGCCTACCAACAAAATCAAACCGATTAAAACAAGAAACACAGCGAACTTAATTGATAAACTTTCTAATCACGAATACTATTCGATTATACAGAATCACGAAACCTTCCGTTTCTGCTAATAAAATCAATATTGAGCCTATGTGATTAAATACACCTCCGAACTCCAATAAATTCTTCAAGGTCCTATCTATCAATATACCATTATGGATTCAAAGCCGGAACATCAATCAAATCACTTCTAATGGCGGCTCGCAACGGGTGTCATGGCGTCACGTGACGTATGGAAATGCGAGATGTAGAAGGAGCGACTAATCTATCGATTAACGAAGTTAGTGTAGATATTTCAGAGACTCAGATATCGTGATTCGATTATAAGACAGAAGCGACAAGTTTGCTTATTCAATTATTCAGTCAGGGAAAAATTTATTGAAAAGAAAATTATATTTCACCTTTACTTCAAAAGTGCCTTTTATGTGCCTATCTACACTAATATTATAAAGCTGAAGAGTTTGTTTGTTTGTTTGGCTGAACGCGCTCAGGAACTACTGGTCCGAAAAATTTTGACCATATAGGGTGAACTGGACCTCGGATTTGGAATCAGCGACCCTAAAAACACAAGATCAACATGGTCTGGTCTCGGGCAGAATTTTTTCGATATTTTTTGTGGTTGGGTTAAATACGTTAAAGTGTAAAATTTCAAATAGCGATATTTTGGTAAATATATATATATATATATATATTTGATAAAACCTAAATCTTATACCTTTAAACGAGCAATTCTTGTATATATTTATATAATCTGAATCTCAGAAACGGCTCCAACAATTTTCATGAAATTTAGTATACAAGGGGTTTCGGGGGCGATAAATCGATCTAGCTAGGATTCATTTTTTATAAAATGTCGTTTAATTCGTGTTTTCAATGACCAACTTTATCAATAATCAACTTGAACATAAGTTGATTATTTTAAACACAATTTACCAAAAAATACCGAGCAAAGCTCGGTCAACCAGATATTAGGTTAAAAAGGGACAGTGTGGTACTTTCAATTGACATACAACGTTTTTTGATAACCATTTTTTTCCTTCTGTCACGTAACCTCAAAAACTGCAAAAAAAAACGCGTTTTTGCACTTTTAGGTTAAGATATGTCGAAAACCAGACATATAGGAGCAATTCTGAGCACGGATTCAGATTCAACGCATCAAAGTCCTTCGGGTATATTAGGTCTGGTCTATTGGACTTTTGTTAAATTTTGTCGGCCTGTGTTATTTATCGAAGTTTTTTTGGATTTTACGTAGAATGCTTTACTTTCCAGTAATTGCCCACTCTTCGGCCAAGGTTTACCGATGAACCCATGAGATAGAATTTTACTGTTATGTAAGATCTTACTGTTAAAAATATGTTTTAAAATCACACGCAGTTTATCTTAGTTCGGAAAAGGAGGATGGCGAGATTGGACCCACATTATTAATAAATTAACAAAGTGTCGTTCACTTGCAAGTTAATATTAATTATAGTTAAAAGTTTGTAAGAGAATTATATAAAAAATATTGAGTCCCTAGGTGATGGGAATTAAAAGTTGGAAAAGATTATAATTTACTAAAAAAATATGCACCATGCAGTTACGAAACGCACCGTGTTTCGTATTCATTCCAACCTACGTAATACATGACTTAGGTTCTTATATTTGCAGCCGTTTAGGCTTATCTATTTTTGTTTGAAAATCAAAACTTGTGAAAAAATAAAAAGAAATACTTTAGTTAATATGAAATTAAAAAGTGCAATCACGTTTTCTTATACAAAAATGTACAATATTAAAAGTATTACGACTATTTGTGATTATTTGTGTGTGTTTCTTAGAATGAAACGTTATGCTGTCAATAGCTGTTGGCTGTCAGTGAATTGACAACAGATGATCTAGAACCATTTCTAGAACTGAACTTTTATTTTTTCTGGGCACATACCACATAAAATCAAGCAAAATCAGATGTCGGAGAGCACCTTAGAGACCACGGAATGTATACTTTAGAGAAGATTGCCGGGATAACACGTCTCTAGAAAGTGTCAGTATAATGGGGAGCATCGAAATTAAATGATGGAACTTTAAATTTTCGGATTCCTATGACTTTCTCTGAACCTGCTTTCAGAATACGTCGGCATGCCAGTTCCCGTATCACTGGGCTGTCATCTGCAAGCATAGACAAAAGAAGATTTTCTGGATGGCCAAAATATCTATTTCTTTGTATGACTGGATCACTCACTTTTTCAAATTGTCGTTTAAATAGCGACTATAATACATCGTCAACCACAAGCGCTGTGCTCCATTTAAACACGAAGGATTGCATTTGATTTGAAACCACATTCGCGTATAAACTTTCATCATGAAATTCGCTAATATAAGTAGATTCTCTTCCGGATCAGTCTGTGTGACATATAATCGTAAGATCCTGTTCGCAGTCGTTAGCCACTTGGATTGGTTGAGTAGACCGGGTTCTCTATTTGTCAGATCAGAAGAGAAAATAACAGTGCTAATAGCAGTCATTATCTCAAATAGATATGTTTGATCGGAGCTTAAATCAATGAAATATTTAGCGTAGTAACAGGAAGTGGCGTGGGTATAACGGCTTTCACAACTGGCTTTTTTTCACATTGTTGCAGTTCAGATCCAATTGGCCCTGAAAAACATCGAGGTCCCGTAGTTTGACCGCCCAAATGTATCAAAAGGTGTCGTAGTGGCAATTCATTCGAATGTAGTGCACAGATGAACCATTGTAAAGGTTTTTTTTATCTCTACCTCTAGCAGGCTTATGACGCCGCCTTTAGATCCAGTATTTACAACTGTCCCATCACAGTCCACTAATGACAAAGCACTCAAGTCAACCGAGTTAGCATTTAAATATTTTAATATCTGGTTGACCGAGCTTTGCTCGGTATGTTTCGGTAAATTGTGTTTAAAATAATAAGTTTATGTTCAAGTTGTTTATCGATAAAGTTGGTCATTGAAAACACAAATAAAACGATATTTTATAAAAATGAATCCTAGCTAGATTTGTCGCCCCCAAAACCCCCTGTATACTAAATTTCATGAAAATCGTTGGAGCCGTTTCCGAGATTCAGATTATATATATATATATATATACATATAATACAAGAATTGCTCGTTTAAAGATATAAGATAATACTTTCTTTGATTATCCTAGCCGATCCTGTCTGCACCGTGATATGACCAAAGAAAACGCTCCCTGGTTCCGATACAATAACGTAATGATTTTCTATTTGCCGTTTTCTATACCATATCTCCTTTTTTGACTGTTATCAAAGTTTTGTCTTTTCTACCGTCAAAGTAAAGACCAGGTATAGGTTGATTGCGGCTCAATATATTCAAAACAGCTCCTTTCTTTGCTCTTTCCCGTCAAACCTTCGAACGATCTATCACACTGTTCACTTGATGTAATAATGCCATGCATCTTTTAGGACAGCAGAAGCTATAATAGCGGCAGACCTGTCAGAAACTCCAGTACGATCGCAGGCAAGAGCTAAAGATGGGAGATTTATTCGCATCTGTTTAGATGATGGCCCAACAACATTCTGTTTTTGTTCTTGATACGATTAATACAATGAAATGTAGTTTCTCCCAAGAATGCCTACTTGTAACTGAAAGGGTAATTCAATAAAGGTTGACTTATTTATTAATGATTGGGTGCGTTCACAAACAAAAAAAAAACAATTTCTACGTTTTGTTATTAAATTTAGCATTTGGCTTTGCACTATCGAAAACTGACAAGTTTCGATTTTTTTTTCAAAACTTAGTCCTATCGGGGGCACCTTTAAATATGAACCAACACAAAAAATATTTTCGCTTTTGCTTATTGTGCCTGTCACGCAACTTTTTGTGGGTATGCCATATTGAAAATCAAAAAATAAAAATTTCACTCCACCCTACTGATTATGCTGTGCTTATGTTTACGCTAAACGATTGCGGTGAACTCGCGAACAATTCACGCTACACGTGATCCTACCGGGGTCGCAAGATTTGTTCGAAAGAGTTACCGTGGCCCTGGCATATAGGCAACTGAAGTAACACGGATGGGTTTTAGTCAGTAAAAGTCTGACACGCCCTTGCGCTCCACCTGGAGTGGGAGACGTCGTTTGATGACCCACACACAAAAAAAGGCTACATGCGTTTTGCGTTTGCGTATGATGTGTCGTAGTGCGTATTTCATATCGATGCCTTCTGGCCAAAAGGGAGTAAGCGACATTTTTTGCGAAATCGACTTATATATATGGTTAGAATCGGTTTTTTTTTCTGCGTCTAATGGTCTAAGTTTTGTGGCTCTAGGACAAACTTTTTGTCGCTTCGGCGGTAAAGGAATTGAGGTTCTAACACTAAGTTTTTCGTCATAAACGGCAGTTATTTTTGTTGTATTTCAACCACCTAGTTGGATAAAAATAATATTTCAAAACTGTGAGATAAGCAATTTTGGCTTTGAATATTTTTTTCTTTACTTGAACGTTAAGTAGTTTGAGCTGTAAATACTTTTTTGTAAAAAATACATTAATCAAATTTTGCTTGAATCTTTGTTTACCGAACTTTCGGTTAGCATATTAGGGCAGTTTCTTTGGATAAAATATATGTCATTTATTACATTTAGGCCTTATTTCCGTGACTTTATTTGGCGCTTATTTTTATTTTCCCTAGTCACAAAATCAATCATCGAAGGCGCTTAGGATAAATCATCCAAACAAATGTCGCCTTACATTGTCGCTTACCCTTTTTTCCCTCTCAAAAAAATATTTGGTATGGTGGTTAGATAAGATAAATCAAAGGTTTGGCGGTTAGCTTACACAAGAATGACAAACAGCAACGGTTATCTCTCTCTTTCATTCGAACAAAATGTCGTTAGCGTTGCACAGCGAACATTCAGTGTCTAAACAACCGCGGCGTAAGCACCCGCGTGCTCGTGAGTCCGTTTGAATCTTAAGACTGATATAAGACATTATTTTCAAAAAACAATTGATGATGTTATACGATGATGGTGGATTAGATACAGAATCCCATTGTATTGAAGTTCAGTCCATGAGCAAACTTAGTCCTTCAGCATGTTATAAATCTATGTCTCAGATCTCGAATATAGTGAAATTAATTCAATGTTTATTTTATTTGATATTAATGTTGACTTTGTTGACCAATTTTAAAATTATAGAGATTTTATAGTACTAAGGATTCATAAGTAGCTATTACGAATTGTTGATTATTTATTAGATTTTTAATAAGGGTACTACCATTGTCAAGGTTATTTAAAGATCTTAGATTAGTTACTTGTGTTTCTAATTTCAAAATAAGCCTGATTGTTAAAAAAGTCTAGTTGTAAAATAAATAATCTTAAGACTGACTTTAGATATTTTTTTTCAAAAAAAGTAGATGAAAGAAAATGTTATACGATGATGGTAGATACATTTTAGTGATTAAAGTGCTTTTACTGGTTTTATGTCATAATTAAAAAAAAATGAGTTTAAAATTTTCTGTTTATTATTGTTTTATCATGCCTAAGAGTAGTCCATAAGTACACAATTTTAAGCTAACTATTCTTTTGTCATGCTTAAGAGTAAGTCCATAATTACGAAATTTTAAGTTTACTATTATTGTCATACCTAAGAGTGGTCCTTAGGTACGAAATTTTAAGTTTATATTTTTTTTTCATACCTAGAATTTCAGCATGAATGTATAATGCAAGACTAACTTACAATGAGTAACAATTGTTTTGTTTAATTTTCTAAAATAAAGACTGATTGAGCACAATTTCTCTTTTTTTTAATTCATACCTTAGTAGCCAGTTTAAAAACTTATAAAAGTCTGTTACAATACATACATAGTATAATTTTATAAGAATGAATCACAATGTGCTTTCGCGTTGTATAAAAGAGCTTACTGTATTTTTATAGATAATTAACTTATTACAATTTCCTTGTTCTTCTGCCATTGACCAATAGCCGGTTATGTCATATTGGCTCCACTTGATGAACAGAAAAAGCACAGGTATGCTCTTTTTCTTCAACAGAAATAAAATAAATGGTGCAGTTAAATCATTTGGGTTGGAACTCATTCATTGAGTTGTTTTCATTTACGACGTTTTTTCCTGTTAGTATAATTAGGACCATTTGAGGGTAGGCGACAGTAAATAGTATTAGGAGTGTGATTTGTTTTAATTAACAATGTCATTTCGTAGAGACCTAATCAAAAACCATATGGTTAAATTTTGAAACTTTTGGAACGTACAAAAAAATTTCTATGTTTTTTTTCCACTTATTTTGAACTTTAAACTACTCTCCTTTAAAGTTTGTAAAGTGGCGGTTAGCCTGTTTTGGCCGGAAGGCATCGATATGGGTTCCTAATTATGTTATTGTGTATTGCAACACGCGTAGATACTGACGAGCTACTACACAAACTACTGTCGTGTGCCATAATCAGCGTACAATGTTCCCACTGCTAGGACCCGTTTTGAGAGCAGTAGTGTGTCGGTGTTCTGTTGCCGTTCGTAAAGAATAAAAAGTTTGTGGCAAACCTCTATGGCCTATGTCCAGCAGTGGACGTCTTTCAGCTGCAATGATGATGATGATAAGTGATGAAATTAGTTACATAAAGTAAAGTTCCTGCCTGGGTTCGAACTCACGACCTAAAACTCTTAAGTCCGGACCGATTGAACTGGGCCACCACTTCTCACAATTACTCTCGTAAAGTTTTCCGAAAACTGAAAAATTATGTAATGATTGTAGAAGGTCGCATTCTGTAGTTACTGCAGGTCCCTTAATGGGAAGAAGGCGTCAGTTTATGCCTGTATATATGTATGAATGATTTCATAACAAGAACCCAGAACATTATCACTCTATTTCCAAAAGAAATCACCTATCTTCAGATACTATCCAACAACAAAAGGTTAAAAAAAGTGTTTCGTTATTTTATTCAAACGCCATTTCGGCTGCAACATCTAAATATAATAAATCCGTTCCTTGGCGACAAAGGGACCTTACCGAGCACTCCATTCAAGTTGACAGGTGAATTCATAACTGATTCCTTTCCATTGTGTGAAGATTTTTTCGTATAAACGTATCTATGCTGACTTATCAAACGTTTTGGAAATCATTTCTTCGAAAGGAATGTAAAGTTATATAGCTACATAGTTTGGGTGTGTCGTTATTGAGAATCGAAGATGGAATTTGTATTGGCCATAGACGGACAAGATTTTTTTTTTGTGAATAAATTAATAATTTACTTAAGCAAGCGTGAAATGCCTGTAACAACATTTTCAGATAGTGACTGGTACTGATTTAAACACGAAGTTTACATAACCTAGATATTTATGCAAATATCTTGCACCGTAAAATCATGGACCTATTTCCATTATTATAAACAGTGTCTATAAGAGCGAGACCAAACCACTTTTAATAATGAATCGTTCTTTAATCGATAAAAATACATTAGTAACAGTCGCCTGAAATATCATAACAAAACTAGACAGAACCAAGCTCACCTTTTCTAAATCTTATTTGAACAAATACTCAACTTGTGAAAAGAGTAGCTCCACAGTCCCACACATTCCGTTGTTATTTTAGTTCCAATTTCCACACCGTACAAATATGAACAGACCTCGAGGGAACTGTGAGGACGCAAACAATCCCTTGATAATTGTTTTTTTTTGTTCCGAAAAGGAACTGTTTGTGACGATTATGTGATATATCACAATTTACTGTTACATGCTCTGTAGGTAGGCTCTAAACCTTTTTTTATGGGAAATCATCAAATGACACTTGCCCATATGCCAGGACCACGGTACACTTGATGACATTATGACTTCGTTGATGAGTGCAGTTCGCGTAGCTGAAATTTGGACTGAGCATATTTTAAACATTTTGTAATTGATATGCTAAGGAGGAAAAGAAAAACAAATTATACCTTTAGGCGGTTCACCAACTGAAGATGCGTCCCGCCGCGTTGCGCGGAGCGACGTATAACGCACGGGGCGCCTTTCCGCGCATTTCCGCATCGGCAGTGTGTTGTGCTAGGCGTGATTTCTATATAAATTGAGATAATTCCATACAATGGTACAATCTGCCATCCCGCGCTACGTGATGGGGCGCGGTGCAGTGGGTGGAGCGCCTTAGATAATTTGTAATTAGAGTCGGAAACTTTGAAACAAGAATCTCGATATTTCCTTGACTTAACCGTCGGAAATATCTTGTTGTGTAAATAGTGTTTGTAGGGTTTACGATTTCGGAGAACTGAGTTTATTGATAAAGTTTGAAGCAGTTAGTTTAACAGATGTAATTAATAGTTCATCAAAACTAACGATGAAAATACATATCGAAAGTAGCAATATTGGTGGCTAAACTTAGTTGGCATTACAAACTAATTTAATCTCTATGTATGTGTATAACAAACTCTATTTTTGTGGTTGCCCGTGTGACCGCTTATTTGTTCTAATCTACACATTTTCTTGCAAATGGCATCATAATTTAGATAAATTATGTATCACATCATAATCAGTATAATTTTAGCCGAAAGACGTCCACTGTTGGTCATATACCTCCTCCAAGCACCGCAACTTCAACCGTTCTGTCGTTTCTGTGCTTTTCGCATTCTGTGGATTTCTTCTAAATTATGTATTTAAAATGTTCATTTTAAATATTCTTAATTTAAGAAAATCTCATGGTCTGTCAAGTCATAACGACATTGCGTAATAGGAGCGGCTCGCTAGTCTAAAATTCAGTTAACCTAAATGAAAAGTGTTTTTAACGCTAATTAAAATATGAAAATGGATACTACCACAAAAAATCAAGTTTACTAAAAGCAAGATTTGTACGTACAAAACCTTAATGATGAATGATTTATTCCTGTAAGTAAGTTTGTACAAACACTTTTACTCGTCAATCATATTTTTAAAACTAGATGAGGTCGGCGTCTCCTATCTGACTACTCCGAGACGAAATGCAGAACAAACTCAGAGGTCACAGTCTCTTTTAAAGTCCAGACATAATATTGGTCGTCTTGCGAAAACCATGTAGATTGGTGTTTGAAATAGTTTTTGAGGAAAAAATCACAAAGGTTGAGGGGACGTACAATACAGTCAGTGCACATATTTGTCTGTTATCGTGCAGCTCCACTCAGAACTTAATGAGCTCAAGGATTCAACCGAACAAAGCAACGAAAAGACATATTACATTTGGTAGGCCGCATAAATTACTGAGATAATGATTAAAAATAACTGAGATAAAAATAAAAAGCACGAACCTACATAGTCCTCACATTCATAATAATTAGAAGGTGTAATATTTTAGAAAGTATGTATTCATATCAGTGAATTATGATAAATAGTTAAGATATATTTATTTAGTTACATATTACGTATGCTTGCATGCTTATAATAACTATGATATAATAATATAATGATCATTGCTCACATTAATGTGTTTACATTAATTTGGTTTAATGGTTCAGAACTACATATTTTTATAAAAACCGGCCAAGTGCGAGTCGGACTCGCGCACCGAGGGTTCCGTACAAACCTGTAGGTATTTTCGGTTTAAAAATATATATATTTTTTAATTTTTATATTTCAGTTGATTGAATGTAAGGTAAATTGCGGTTTACGATTTATGACGTTTTAAAAAAAAAAAACTAGTCACTCGATATCATTCAAACCAATTTTCGTTGGTAGTTTTTATGGTAATGTACATCATATATTTTTTTTAGTTTTGTCATTCTCTTATTTTAGAAGTTACGGGGGGGGGGACACACATTTTACCAATTTGGAAGTGTCTCTCGCGCAAACTATTCAGTTTAGAAAAAAATGATAATAGAAACCTCATTACCATTTTTGAAGACCTATTCATAGATACCCCACACATATGGGTTTGATGAAAAAAAACATTTTTGAGTTTCAGTTCTATGTATGGGGAACCCCAAAATTTATTGTTTTTTTTCTATTTTAGTGTGAAAATCTTAATGCGGTTCACAGAATACACCTACTTACCAAGTTTCAACAGCATAGCTCTTATAGTTTCGGAATAAAATGGCTGTGACATACGGACGGACAGACAGACAGACAGACAGACAGATAGACAGACAGACAGACAGACAGACATGACGAATCTATAAGGGTTCCGTTTTTTGCCATTTGGCAACGGAACCCTAAAAATGCAAAGTCAACTAGGGTAACTCTAAAAGCTTTTTTGAAATACGTATTTGTATTTTTTTCGTATCATTAACGTGGGTACTTAATGTGCACAAATAATGAAGATGTACCTTCTAGACTAAACAAGAAGAATGTCACAATTGATTGTAACATTCACAACATACACGGGACGAGTGGCCGATTGGAGCTAAGGTTGAACTTTTAATCCTATTCAGTAACTTGACAGTTCGACGAAAAATAATGATACCATATTAAAACAAAATACTGTTGAGGTAGTGAACGATTTCACATAAAGAATGAATGATAAAATGATTTAAATTAAAAAAAAATCCTTTTTAGGGTGTGGAATATAAGAATAATTGATAATTATTAATTTGACTGGCCTGTCAGTCTAGTGGTTAGTGACCCTGACTGCTAAGACGTGGGTTCGATTCCCACCCAGGACAAATTTTTGTGTGATGAGCACGATCATTTGTTCTGTGTCTGGGTGTAATTTATCTATAATATGTATGTATTTAGAAATTACATATAAGTATGTTTATCAGTTTTCTGGTTACCATAGTACAGGTTTTGCCTAGTTTGGGATCAGATAACAGTGTGTTGGTTGTCCTAAGATATCTATTAATAACAGTTATTTCCTTTTTTATTTTGTTCTGATAGAATCAAAACTAAATATAAAAATCATGTAATTTTACTTTTTTTTTACTATATTCATTTTATTTCCTCTGGCAGCCACAGACTATATATATCGATATAGTATACATCGTATTTTAAGACAAGTTATTAAATTTAAAATACAAAGTTTCCATGTAAGTACATTATTTCAAGTTCATTCAATTTCATTTATTCCTCACTACCTACCTACTACACGACCTCACTACCTTTTTTTTCTCAAAACATGGTATCCCGCCAACTGTCAAGTTACTGAATAGGATTAAAAGTCCAACCTTAGATTCTTAACTATTGAACATTTTACTGGGCGTAGATGTGTGGGGCAAGAAGACAAACTCTGAAGATGATTACTGATTTTTAGCTTAAAGCAATGAAAACTTAGGATGCTACAGCGCGCGAAACGAGTTTGGGACTAGGTCGTTCTGACAGGTAAGGTTCGAAAGGAATGGCGGGGCGTAGTGAGCGACGGAAACGAGTGAAGAAAGACCCCGCCATCAGTCTATCAAATACGCCTTGCATATTTTTATCGCTTTTCCAAGCGAATTATTGTCCGGTGCCATGATGCACAACAAAAACAAGGCGACATCAATGCTGCCGGTGGATAATCTAAGTATTTAACGATATGGTCACTAATGTTTGCCCACATCATGAAGTAGTCGTGCGGCTAACTATTCATATCGGCAAACGTTGAGTATTCAATGATAGGGCCAGACCATATAATGATGTGACCAGCGGTCGATGTTTTATTTCAAGAATTGTCGAAGACTTCTTGATATGATCACTTCTAATACCTGACTACAACACTAATACCTTGTCAATTCGTCAATAGTCAATTCAACCGAAATAAACGCTACTATTTCTGCCAAAAATATTCCATTAACATATGCACTATTCGTGATGACTTACCAACCATCATATGATTAAAAAAAGCAGACCGTTACAAAGGAATCCACGTCTGGAAACTTTGAAGCACAAAGAGCAACGGCGTGCCGTGTTCCAAATGAAATTATAGGATCCAGTTCCAAGTATCGGAATGTGGCTGACTGAGACGTCAGTGTCGGTGACGGAAATAGAATTATGGGATTGGAATGCAATTGGGCACATCCCAGACTGGCAAAGTCAGGTGAAACTGAATTTTGATTAAGTGATAAATGCTGTTAATATGTAAATTCGTAATAAAAATTACCACAATGTACTAAAATGACGAGGGGGGTAATGAATGGCTGACCTTTGCTTTATGCTCGTGAAGGGGTTGTATGTGGTGACTAGTCGTCTTGCTGACCACGATTTTTGTTATTGTTATTAGTATTAACTGTTATTTAGGTTTTATGTTCAGTTTACGTTTTTTATCATTTATTTCAGCTTGAGTATAGTTTTTAATAATAATGTATGTTTGGTTTTTCGTAATATTAATTATTTACATATTATATAATGTCCATTCTTCTAACTTAACAGGCAGCTGTGTGATGCTGGAGAGTTCGTTGCAACGTTTCTTCTTCCCAGCTAAAGCACATGGAAGTGGTGAAGGTTGGGCGTTTTGGGGGACTGTCTTATGTAACGTGACGTTCAAGACGTGACTGTCTTATGGAATGTGACGTTCAAGAAGTGCAGACTCTCAGCCTGGTTTGAATAAATAACTCTTGATTTGATTTTGAAATAACAATTCAAAACGAATTAATTAATAAGGAGAACAAGAAATTTCACTCGTAGTCATGGGCAAGAAGCTGTAAACATTATACATACATTCAAAACACATCATCTGGCTCTGTCTGTAACTAACTTTTTGACGCTTAAACCACGGAACGGATTACAATAACATTGGCATTAGCATGGAGCTAGATGGCATCCTGAGAAAGGGCACACGCTACTTTTGTCCCGGTATAACGGTCGCAAGCGATAATTTCAGACATCCACGTGGGCGAAGCCGCGGGCAGAAGCTCATAAAAAGTATCATCATTTCAGCCGAAAGACGTCCACTGCTGGACATAGGCCTCCCCCAAGCGCCGCCACTTCGACCGGTTCTGTGCCCCCCGCATCCAACGTATTCCTGCGGCCTTCACCAGGTCATCGGTCCATCTTGTGGGAGGCCTTCCAACGCTCCGCCTTCCAGTACGCGGTCGCCACTCCAGAACCTTCCTGCCCCATCGGCCATCCGTTCTGCGAGTATAACTGGTTATTAATTAAATTTTATCAGCACTACAGTCCAGCTATTTCTTAGAAGAAACAATGAAAGTTTCCATTTTCCTAAACACATAAGCGTCCTTAATTATTATCTCTCCAAAGCATTTCACAATAGCTTTAATTAAAATGTTCGCTACAAAAACAGGTTCTTAAGTAAGTAATACGTTTAGAGGAAAACTCCGAATTTTTTTATCTTCATTTTGTATTAAAGATATCGAAATTGAATTTGACTAAAATAAGCCTTATTAAGTAATTTATTCCAGAGTTTCCAGATTTTATTTTCTGATGGTAAATTATATTCTACAGAGAATATTGGAACTGTTTTTGTAAAGGTAAATAATATATTTGCAAAATGATTTTAGTTTTCAAATAAAATAATGTGAACAGAACTTGCAGATAAATACAATCTTGATAGCATCGTTAAAACTAAACATTGTAATTACTTACCCTTTTCGTTAAAATACGTATTTAAATCAAATCTTTTTCATTGCTACGGTGCTTACATGACAAAAGTATGATACAATCAGGACTAATCGAAGCACGAAGTCAAATTGAGTTTATTTGAGGATTAGTAAAACCACTATTAAACAAATTACATACAAAATATAGCCAAATTAAGGGGTAGTAGACCTTTTTTTAATGCTAAAACTGAACGGTCTTTACTTGTCGGCCATTTGCAAAAAAGAAACCGCGTGAAATTAGGAACTGCGGAATTTTAAAAGCTAACTTCCAACTATACATTTTACAACACAGCCTGTGGATAGCTAGTACAGAACTTAGGATTGCTTAACTCACGTGAAAAAAATCCTGGTTGAATTGAAGCCACTTTTATATTGGAAGTAGTCATTTCAAGTGTCCTTATAAGCGCCTAAAAGAAAAGGCTGTCGAAAAGAATACAGATTTGGCGAGTTTCCCAGTTCTCTAATAATTAGCCGTTTGTCGCACTCCGTTCATTTCGTCTTATATGCTCTAACTTTAATATCGTTCACTATGTTGTTAAGAAAACGTCGTAAAGAAGTCTGGCTTGTCAAACAGCTATGCTTTGAGGATTAACTAAACTAATATTAAATGGAAGCATAAACAGAAGCAATAGTGGTCCAGCTGCATCGGCTCCAACTTACGAGCTGTCGTCTGACCGACGTGGATTCGAACCCAGGCAGGCACTTTACTTTGTTTAAATAATTTAATCACCACTGCTCTAAAAACGGTGAAAGAAACCATAATGAGGAAATCGGCTTGTCCTTGAACAAAAAAATCGAAGTCATGTGACATCTGCCAACCCGCACTGGGCCCGCGTGGTAGATTACAGCCCACTGCCTTTTGGAGAGACGAGGCCTGTGTTCCAGCAGTGACATCGTTACAGGCTGATAATGTTAATACTATAAAAACTTTGGTTTTTAATCTTCTTCTTCTTTGGGGTAATCTTTGGAACGAGTGAGTAGGTAGTTTTTATTATAGGCACCTTAAACTCCAGTACCATTCTCCCAGTGTCATGGGATATTTGATGTTAAGATACAAAATTTCACGCTGACAAGATAGCGAGCAGAAGCTTTAGTGAACATCAAAGGTGACTTTCGTATGACACGAACTAAACGCAGTTTTAATAATGTGATTATTATATACATCGAACGCATAATTTCCATTTGAGTAAGAAAATAATAAAGAACTAAATAACATTTTATAGACCCATTAAATAAAATAGTCACACCTCGTTTCGTTTTGCCTCGTTTAGTAAATAACTTACAATCATATAAAAGATATAAAAATGAAGTCATTTTTATTTCTTTGTTGAGACATAGACTAATTTTAACGGTCTATTTTATGTAAAGTAGGTGGGTATTTTATTTAATTTCCATTTTTTGGTCGTCTTCAAGTCCGCCTATGTGCATTTGTGTGCGTGAAGTATTAAATAAATAAATAAATAAATAAATGAGGGACTTGTGGCTAACTGATAGGCCGGTCAATGGATGGATCATCTTTACATTTCAAGAGCCCTCCATGCCTTGGAAAGCACGGTAAGCAGTTAGTCCCGGCTGTCGTACATCTTTCTCAATAATTACGGGTTGTCAGAAGCCAGAAAGTTTTACCAAAGGGTAGCCCAGTATGTGGGTTGTGGAGATCAGCACGCGTAGCATGACCGCCATAGAAACGGAATTTGTCGACAGAAGAGACGACAAAATGATAGATTGTATCGTAGAAAAATTGTGTAAAACTGAAAAGAAGAAATGTTTCTATTCTTCAGTCGACAAGAGTACGATGTCAAGTATGATGATTATTTCTCTGATGAGATAGAAACATTTTTACAGAATTAAAATACATGAGGAACGTTTTTTGTTCTTGGTAGAATAGATATAGAATTGGTCATGCTACGCCGGCAGGTAGTCAGTCATCGACTCATGTAGAATACTGGTATTCGCCGCATCCGCTGAGAAGTGAACCCGTTCCTAACACAGTTGAGAAAAGGCTAGGCAGGTGATGATATCCGATCTTTAAAAAAATAACGGATAAAATATTTTTTTACCTTTATTGGATTATGCTCTCTTTATCTTCTCAGATGCAAATACGTTGCAAATAAATCTGAAATTATTGAAAAGATCTTGTATCTAATATTTCGATCTCTTAAAAAAATATACTGTTAAAGCTTTCAATCCGTTCAATTCTTTGAATTCGTTTTCTTGGAAGATAAGTGATATGACGCATGTCTTGCAATTTTATTTTCGTCTTAATGCTTTGTATCTCTAGACGAATTTAATATAGCTCAAGTTTGTTTGTCTCTAGAACACCTCGTTGAATTTGAATAATTCAACAAGGTGTTCTAGATCATTTAATAGTCCAATTCTTTGAGGAAGGTTATTGATTCGTTTTAAATCACGCTAGTTTAAGAACCGAACAAAAATAAAAGTAGGAAAGAATGCTAAGCGAAAACAAAGTAATTACAAGACAGGGCGATGCGATGTGACGCGGTAGGCTGAAGGTGAGTTTTTTTTTTAATGTGGCTGTTATTTGTAATGGAAGTTATGAGATATACGATACACTATTGTGTTGTGTATTGTGAACGAAGTCAGCAGCTAATCCAATATGAATGTATGAGATTTTAGAAGAACGAACACTCTAAAATTATTTTGCAAAGAAAGAATCAGCACTTTTTACGACGCAAAGTTTTATACATTTTTATATAAACTATTTATGAGCTCAATAATGCTACTGAATATAGGCTGGGCGGTTATTTTCGTGGATTTAATCATCTTTATGTTATTAAGATTCTAACTTCAATCCCAACCCTTTCACACTTTCGTTTCACTTCATGATGCTCATTGCCCTTTATTGCCACAATTCCAAATCAAAGTTATATAACCTAACAGAAAACCATTCAAACTTTGTTTAACTTGAAAATCAAACTTCAAATTCGATACTTACCCTTAGAAATAATAAGCCAATGAACCACTAACAATTTTATTAAGACTAACATAAAGCTCATGTAATTAAATCTCATTCAAAAGGAACCGTTTGTTAATTTTTTGCTCTGAGCGAGTGTTAGAGCATCAACGTATTATTTCCAGAAACTGAGAATTCATTTTTGGAAGTATGCTACCAGATGGTATGTATGTACAAAGTAGTAAAAACATCCATCCATTGGTGAAAGACAATGGAAGGCCAATTGTCGTAATTAAAAACGTTCAAAATCTAGTCGCAGTCTCATCTCATCATTTCATCCGAAAGACGTCCGCTGCTGGACATAGGGAAATTTAGGGTATATAGGACAGATTGACACTGAGTTCCTCTGATCTCAGTCACTGTCAGTCTATCAGTCAAAGTCTTGTGAACAGTAAATCACGAGAAATGCCCTTCAGTTCTAAATACAATCCTAGAAAAACTAATATTCAGTTTCTGGAATAGGATATACCATGCTCAAACCGAGTGATAGCTGAGCTACGAGAGGTTACGAACACTTCGTAAAGAAACAGGTAAAAGCATTATTTAATTTATTTGTAACTAGCGTTTGTTCGGTGCTTCTTTTGCGTGGAGCTCAAAAATTGTTTCAAGAGAACGTACTCCCACTATTAAAAGTAGAGACGCGCGCTATACTTGTACATAGTTAGCAAGTGCTCAAACACTCTCTGCAGATATGTGTAAGCACAGGAGCTCTTGGCAACGAACGTAACAGCGGCAAAGTCTGAAGACTGTGTGTAGAAGTGCGTGTGTGTGTAACGCTACTCGTTTTCACGCACAATAACAGCGTGTTTCTACATCGAAGAGGCGGGTGTATGAACACACGGTGTAATAGAACATTAATATATTACACATATAAACCTTTCGGAATAAATTCTCAAAAGGATAGTGAAAACTGTATCAAAATCCGTTGCGTAGTTTAGAAGGGTAACCAGTACAGGCAGACACGAAAATCAACTTGAATAAATAATATGTTTAGACAGATATTAATATTAATATTATTAACTTAACTGCCTCGTTGGTCTCGTGGTCGCAAACGTGACTGGTGAGCGTGGGGTCCTGGGTTCGATTCCCGGGTTGGGCAAAGTGTTACTGGGTTTTTCCATTAGGAATTTCTTAGTAGCAGCCCGGAGTTTGGAAGTTGGCGGTGTGATATCCCCGTGCCTCGGAAAGCACGTTAAGCCGTTGGTCCTACGCCTGATCTCTCTCCGGTTGTGTCGGATTGCCGTCCCATCGTATTATGAGTGAGGGAAGAGTGAGCTCCTGTGTCTTGAGCACTATAATATCTCCCACGCCGATAGCTAGTCTCCGTTGAGATTGGCCGCCGTGGCCGAAATACGGTCTGTAGGACTATGTATAATATTATTTGTAGGATTTTCCCTGTGTTGGAAAATCAAAAGACGAAATCTAAATTATACTAAGCGTTTCTCCACCACATTCAATGCTCACCCAAAGTGTAAAACTCTCTCCCAGCGTCTGTTTTCCTATTCCTGTTTGATCCACCTGCTTTCAAAGCAAGAGTAAGTGGCATCTTTTGGTCTTGCTCGTTCCATCGTAGAATTCATCCATCGGTTTCCAACTGGCGTGATCGAGGTCGAAGAGCAGGTTCATAAAAAGATAAGTAATTGTACATCTAGACACGCAGCAGCGTGTCAAGCCAAGTTCAAGTAACATAACTGGCGAGCAGCACCGTGTGTAATATTACACGAACCATTTGGAGCCACTTTTGACCCCCTCATAACTCAAAAACTATTTCACATAAACGTGTCAAATTTGGCTCATATATTAAAACTTGCGAAATACATATGAGTGTGCTCCAAATATAAACACATCTCAAACGGTTATTTAGATATTAACGTCCAAAAATCGTCATTTTTATCACTGACTGACCTGATCAAAACTCATATAACGTATATGAGAACTCGCCAAGTCAGACCTTAGGCTTCAATATATTATCCTAAGTTATAAGAAGAAATGACATTTAATGTAGTTATAAATAAATTTCAGGACTGACCATTGAACTTGGCACACATTTAGATCTCACTTCTTTTATCGTTGAAGTCAACAACCAAGGCAAATAGCATAATATTGAACTTGGCTCTCATTTCACATTTATGTTTTTGATGGGTCAGGTCCTTCCAAGAACCGGAATGAAATTAAACGCAATCTCCCTGCACGTTTTTGATGTAAAATGCGTACTAGGAAAGACGAGACGAGCTTACATTAAATTTTAATATAAATTATTTTTTGCTGCTGCGGAAAAACAAGCTAAAATCCTTGACACGTTTTGGACCAAGACCAAAAGATCGCCATCTGTAATAATTAAAAACACCAGCCCAGAAGACTCATTAACAAGAATAATGGGAAAGCTGAAAATATTATGTGTATAATGACTTCTATTGTTTGAAAATGTCGTAAGAAAACTTTTGAGTATAAATGTGGATGGCTATAAAAGTATGGAAAGACCACAGCAAAATTGGATGAAATTTTAGAAAGATAATATGACTGAAACGAGAGTGACTACGGAGTCGACGACTCATAGGTCGTCAATCGTCCGTGAAAGTGTAGATTTTACATAAATGCCTTTAGAAGAGCAGTGATGGCCCAGAAGTTATGGCCGTGACTTACGAGTTGTAGGTCGTAAGTTTGAACCTACACTGGTGCTTTAATTTGTGTTAATTGTTTCATCACCACTGCTCTCAAAACGGTGAAGAAAAATATCGTGAGGAAACCGGCATGTCTTAGAATCAAAAATTCGAATACATTTGACATCTAGGTTCTTACTCGTACTGGGCCCGCGTGGTGCATTACGGCCCACTCCTTCCAATCACGAAGAGGCCTGTATTTCTCCAGTGCGAACATTATAAGCTGATTATGTGTGCCTTTTGTAAAATGTAAATACTTTGTTTTCGTGCGCGTGAATTTTTTTACTACCCTGACCCTTCCCGTCGCATCGAATTGCCTGCCAGTTTTCGTCCATTTTTCGTTGCTGCTCCATTCCTTTTGATCATAGCGTGTTTATTAAATAGCCATAGCCATCCTCAATAAATAGGCTACCCAACACAAAAAGAATTTTTCGATTCGGACTAGTAGTAGCTGAGATTACCGCGTTCAACCAAACAAACAAACAAATAAACTCTTCAGCTTTATAATATTAGTATAGATGTAAAAATACAATAAATTAATATGTTAATTCTTTGGCAAAGTCGAAATATCAGTAACTTATATTTTTCATAAAGGTAACGTATATTCTTGCATACTCTCTCTCTCTCTCTCTCTCTCTCTCTCTGATGAAGTCACAAGTCAAAAGAGCAGCGACGCATCCTGCAGCTGCAGTAGTCTTATTGGTACTAAAGCAGAATCTTAAAGGCATTTTGTGAAACTACTGGGAGTGCCAGGACATTTCAAGCAATGCAAGTACATTTCGTCTCATGATTGTATGGTGACCCATCCGAGTAAATAAGGGTTAAACGTGGTAATTAAGTTTCCGTGGGATCATTTTCCAACTCCACGCGGGTGAAGTCGCGAGAAATCTACCGGGGTGGACTTCTAATCCATATATATACTTCGATACTTAATATTATGAATGAGAAAGTAACTCTGTCTATCTGTTACGCTTTCACGACTTAACCACTTAACCAATTTTGGTGAAATTTGGTACAGGGTAGGTTTGAATACCAAGAACGGACGTAGGCTACTTTTTATGTTGCGACTTCGTCTGCGTCTGCGATAACTGACATTTACGCCGAAGAAGTCGTGGGCAAAACCTAGTAGCTCATATTTATTAAAGCACTAGCTTTTATAAATATGAGTTATTCCAATATTTATATTACCTAAGGATTATCTTGAATCTCTTGAAAGGTTTCTAGCAGTGTTATAAAACAAAATCGAGGTACTAATCCGTTCTTTTGATGGAGAATTTTTTTCTTTGAAACGGAGTCTGATTATTCAAAAGCTTTTATACAATACATAATTTAAGAAACAAAACGTGGTTTTACATGACTGCGCTTGTTAATCAGGCATTTATTGACGACGCAGTGGCTATCTTTTATCACAATTACATTTCTTTTTTGTACTTGAATCACCTAAGCAAGATATTTGGGATCGGTTTCCAGCCTAACCGGACCCAACTAACCAATAGTAACCCAATCTGCCAGGGTCGCGAGATTGCTCAAACGAGATACCGTGGCCCTGGCATATGGGTAACTGAAGGAACACGGGCTGGTTTTATTCAGTAAAAGTCTGACTCGCCCTGCCGCTCCGCCCAGAGCGGGAGATGTCATTTGATGAAGTCCCATCCAAAAAAAAAAAAATAGTAACCCAATGGATCCCAACACGTGGGTAAAATATTTCCAGTTAAATTAATTTGACCCTATATTGGTACGCCGGCTAAATAAACGCGATTGTAACATTTCTGCTGGCTGGGTGAAACTTGATTTGTTTGCTGGGATGTAAAGCCCTCTTCACGCTGGTTCCGAGGCACGGAGAGGTCTCAATGTGTAATGGACCCCATTCACGAATCGACCGCGGTAAGCGTACCTTAACTTTCGATCTAACCGTGTCGTTTTATATAAATACTAGCTTTTGCCAGCGGCTTCCCCCGCGTGGAGGTCGGAAATTATCCCGCGGGAACATACTACGGGGATAAAAAGTAGCCTATGTCCTTTCTCAGGCTCTAAACTATCTGTGTACCAAATTTCATTTAAATCGGTTCAGTAGTTTTAGCAGGAAAGCGAGACAGACAGACAGACAGCCAGCCAGACAAACAGACAGAGTTACTTTTGCATTTATAATATTAGTGTGGATGTGGATATTGAACTAGCTTTTTTTTTGGTTGGGAAGTCGTTAAATGACTTCTCCCGCTCTGGGCGGAGCGGGAGGGCATGTTAGACTTTTACTGACTAAAACCCACCCGTGTTCCTTCAGTTGCCCATGTGCCAGGGTCACGGTATTTCTTCCGAACAATCTCGCGACCCTGGCAGTATTGAACTAGTTTCTGCTTGCGACTTCGTCCGCGTCTTTTTGCTCCCCGGACACTTCCCGTCGCATCGAATTGCCTGCTAGTTTTCGTCAATTTTTCGTTGCTGCTCCTTTTGAATGTAGCGTAATGTTTTATAGCATATAGCCTTCCTTAAAAAATAGGCTACCCAAAACAAAAAGATTTTTTCAATTCGGATCAGTAGTTCCTGAGATTAGCGCGTTCTACCGAACAAACAAACAAACTATTCAGCTATATAATATTACTATAGATTTGAATTGTATTGGTGTATCTGTGACTGTAATCTACTAACACTAACTGATAAATGATTTTATTTCTGTAAGTAGGTTTGTACAAACACTTTTACACGTCAATGATATTTTTTTAAACTAGATGAGGTCGGCGTTTCCTATCTGACTACTCTAAGGAAGGCCGAAACAAACTCAGTGGTCACAGTCTCTTTTAAAGTCCAGACTAATCTTGGTCATTCATATGAAGACTAGATAGCTGTCTGAAATGGTCTTTAAAGGAAATAACCACACAGACTGAATGGACCTGGCCAGTCAGTGCACGCATTTGTCACTAATCGTGCAGCTCAACTCAGAACTTAAGAAGTTCACTAGAATATAAATGACATTGTTACTAACCCTATGGACTCCAGTCTAAAATTATTTTTATTTTTATTCTGTTCTATAGAACAATTACCACAGATATCGCAAGAATTAAGGGAGAGTTTCCTCTCTATCACTGTTCATTCTTACACAATACGTGTAGCGGTTACTTTGTCGCTTAAACCCGGACATTATAGCTCTACGTGACTTTGAGCGATAAACGCATGTAATGTTGATAGCGGGTTACGGTTTAGCTTCCTTTGTAGGGGGAAAGAATAATGGTATATGAGTATAAATGATTTTGGTTGCGTCTGCAATTGATGCTCATTCAAATAAATGTGGTTATGGTTGGTTGTAGGGTTTATTTTATAAGTGGCTTGTTTATACAGTTACTAGCTTCGACCCGCGACTTCGTGCGTGTCAAATTACTTGTTCCCCCGATTCACACTGTCGCATAGTCGTATTAGTTTTTTCTCTTTGCTAGGCTCGTAAGAGCATAAGCATAACGCTAGAACCCTTACGAACCCTTACCCTCACTGCTGGGACACAGGCCTCCTCTCAGTGAGAAGGAGTGGGCCATAATCAACCACGCCGGACTAGTGGGGATTGATAGATGTCACCTGTCTTCGAATTTTTGGTTCTAAGACATGCCGATTTCCTCACGATCTTTTCCTTCACCGTTTTGAGAGCAGTGGCGATGAAATAATTTACACAAAGTAATGCGCCTGCTTGGGTTTGAACTCATGGCCCTACTCGTAAGTCACGGCCGTTACCGCTTGGGCCACCACTGCTCGTTCTACAAAGTTTCTACAAAGTCATTTATATTTAGTTAAGTACCACACGTACACGGTGTAACTTTATAATTTATCATCATCAGCCTGCAGAAATCCACTGCTAGACAAAGGCTACTCCAATTGACCCAACTCTCATCCAGCTGCCACCAGCCACCCTGCAAAGATCGTAGCTCCACCTAGCCAAAAGTAGTTCTACCATACGTTTGTCGTGCGGTCTTCACTTAAGAACACGTCTACCGCAAAAGTCATCGGTTCAAATCTACCTGAGGTTTTGATTTCAAATAGATTTGAACCGACGATCGTTTGTCGTATGTGATTCAAAAGAAACCCACACTTTTTAATCTCTTATAGGGGAAGTGAGGGATAAAATGATTAACGTGCAGAAAATATAACTTTATAATAACTACCTACTTTCTGGTTAACGTATAAAACTGATGAAAAGTTACCCTAGAATAACTTTGAGTAAAGTGAGTACATACTCACAAAATATTGTGATAGGATGCATCGCGTGCCGGTAGCGCTAAATATTTATAAGATCTGAAATATGGAAGCTGCAAGATGCTCTCTGAAGTTTTATTAACGAGTCGATACTCTCTCAGACAAAAGAATAATTTACATGCAAATTCGTTGTTGTTTTTCATAAAAATTCTGTACCAAACTGTATCATAAATTTAGATGATAAATTTCGTAATTATATACATACATAAACTCACGTCTTTATTCCATGGCAGAAATTGCGGAACATCACCTGCTACGATCTGCATACTTTTTTGGTTTCGTTTAGGTTTATACAATCCGGTCATACACAACGCCGCCCGGTTGTGGTACACTACGCATCTAATCTTTCTGAAGACATCACTAATAAGGTCATCTGCCTCATAAATACTTTTTGTAAGCCGTCTTTCATTCGTCCTCTTAAAATGTCCTAACCATCTAAGCATACTCTATTCAATTCTTGTCACTACATCTGCTTTTAAACCGCACCGTCATTTCGTAACCAAGCTAATCTTACATAGTGTGGAATTATTGTTTCTCAAACCAATGTTTAATAACAAATGTTTTAAACTGTACAAATGTGGATTTAATGATATAGGCCTTTTCTACATGTTAATCTATGGGTGATGCAGAGATAAACAGTGGTAAGTGCAATAACGAGAATTGAGTAATAAAATGTTTATTCAGGTAAATTGTTTACTGAATAAGATCAATAACTCTCTGTTCGTCTTGCACAAAGTTAATGCTGGTGAATCATATTTCTAGAGTAAAATCATAAGTCTCGCACACTCACGTAGTATTTTGATGACCCTTTTAGTGTCTTCCATTGAATTAATACGAACGAAATGTTTGCTGGTGTTGAGTGAACCGACTGACTTTCAGAGAACGAAAGTGCTTTGAAATATTTTGTTTTTATTAGATTTTCGTTATGTCTTAAACATGATTCATTCATTATCTTGATTAATATTTACTACTCTACTGTCTTTTGTTCAAATAAAAATACTTCACTTTTAAGAGAACTCTAAACTAGAAAGAAAAATAAACTTACTGTTCATTTTACCTTTCGGGACTCTTCTGATGTAAGTTAGGGTTATGCACACTACCTGGCCACATACTTGGAGAGTCTCAATTTTTTCTTTTCTTTTCAGGCAGCAATAAACCGAGGACCAATATTTTAATCATAATCATTTATTTGTCAGAATATGGTACCTATATATGGTATTAAGTACATACTTTACTTCGGAGCGCACATAACGCAGGAGCTCTACGACCTGATCCCAACATCGTTCTTTTACTACCGGACTACCAGACGTACTGAAGGACATCATCCGCACTTGGTTGATATTCTGAAAGTCCGTCTCTTGCTGCTCTCTCCCAGCGACGCCGCCCTATGCCGTCATTCATAACCCACAGGGGGTTCCCATAACGTGTAGTCGCTTAGTTATAGGATATAGGATTATATATTAGACTAGCTTCTGCCCGCGGCTTCGCCCGCGTGGATGTCGAAAAATATCCCACAGGAATGTACTACCAGGATTGAAAGTATCCTATGTGTTAATCCAGGTAAACAATGTGTTATTCCATTGCTTGCTTTGTGTTATCCACGGAGCAGCGCTCGGATTGATAAATGATTAATGTAGGATAATTAATCCTAAACCTAACAATAGTGACGGAAATATATAACGGAATGGCAAATTACCTACTTGCATGACAAATTTGAAAGCAACTTTAAAGCGAAAATATAAATTCTCTTTATTCCCTGGGAATTTCGAAAAAAAATTGTTACCGAAATTATTCAAATGAAGATTTTACTTAACTTGCTGTTCACAGGGGTTTAATCTAAGACTATTTTTTTTTCAGCTTATACTTAAAGTATCTCTTTAAATACTAATTTAGAGGTTCTGCCCTCAGGTGCTAATACAACCAGGCTGTTAGATGGGCGCACTCTCGAGCAGACCACGTAAAACTGGCCGTGCGAGAAGCAGTCCCCTCTAAGATCATATCCGGCTGTTTACAGTGACTGTCCCCGAGACATATTAATTGTCATTGCTAAACATACCGTAAGGGGAATGCGGCCTTTTAAACTCGAATGGGTACTCCGACGATATTGTGGTATCTGCAGTATTTAGTATACCGATTCACCTTGAGCACAGTCAGTAAATACAATGGCGTGGCCTCTACCACGTTATGATGTGAGGTTTTCACACACAACCTGACCCCATCGCTCAATTTGCCCGGATTAAGATTTTGTAGTAGCATTACTGGAGCACCCACTTTGAGGATAAGTGTGTGAGACAAAGACCAGATGGGTTGAATAAATTTAAGAGCTCCTTAGGATATATATATAGCATCATCCTTATGAATTCGACACGTATGCATGTAATATAATTAGGAGAGATGTTGTTTTGCCTGTGTTTATTTCATTGGTTTATTTTGAATAGCTTCTGTCCGCGGCTTTACCCGTGTGGCATACAAGAAATAAATGACTCTTTTTTGTTTAAGAAACAAACATACGCGCTCTCACTACCTCTCAATTTAATATATGAACTGACAATATCTCAAACAAATTAAATAGGACGAATTTCTTCGTAAAAGTAAACTAATGTCTGCGATGAGAGTAGTATAGTTTTAATAAAACTCAAAGCGTATGTGAAACGATTTATTTCAGAGACAATCAGAATAATAAACAATTCATATTTTTTACTACGAAATACTGTGCCTACCGCAGAATTTCTTTGTAAACAATACTTTTTGTTCTTACTTCAGGTTCTAGAATCACCAGGCTGCTCCGTGAGCTTACTCTTGGCCAGGCCACGTATAACTGACCGTGTGAAAATCAGTTCTCCCTTAAGTCTACCCCTGTTAAATGAAGTGTTTTGACTTGAGATTTATTTATGGTCTTGTCAAAGCAGACTTTGAGGGGAAACTGTACACTTTTGAACTCGAAGGGGTAGTTCGATGGCGTTAGAAGAATCCTCGGCATAAACACAGACCACTCTCAGAAACAACGTGTCAGTATAGTTGCCTCGATAACATTTCGTTCCAATATTTTATCTCACAACCTGGTGTCTTTGCATAATTTTGGTGGGTTTAAATTACGCAGCAACATTAATGGGCGTCAACTCTAAATTGTTATACCTACATATGTGAGGTGAGAGACCGAGAGGCTTCAATGTGTTAAGAAACGAAACCGGGTAATATATGTTGTCATCATTGTTTATCACTCGAGTCCACTGATTTATAATTATTTTCAACTCCTTCGAACGATTTCAAAAGAATTTAATTGATGATTGTGGCTTGGTTGTTATGTTTTACTTTAATGCATAAACCAAATCGCACTATTGCTCACTGAACGTACAGATTTATATGTTAGTGCGTAAAATATTATAGTAGGTATGTGCCCAATTCGTTTTTACTTATAAAGTTGTACCTATCTATTAAAACATAGTTAGTGTAGTTATTCAATTTTATTAATACAGAAACAAACGCGTTTTTTTACATTTACTTACTTCATCATTATCTGCCTATCCTTTTCCCAACTATGTTGGGGTTCGGTTTCCAGTCTTACCGGATGCAGCTGAGTACCAGTATTTTACATGTAGCGACTACCTACCTGACCTCCACAACCCAGTTAATGGGTAATACGATACCCCTTGGTAAGACTGGTTGTCAGACTTTCGGGCTTCCGGCAACCCGTATTTAATTGACGGTCTAAGATCTACGAAAGACAACCGGGATCAACGGCTTAACGTGCTTTCCGAGGCACAGAAGGGTCTTATTATATAAAAATGATCACCCATTCACGGACCAACCGCGGTAAGCGTAGCTTAACCTGAACGATCGACCCGTGCGGCTGTTTTAATTTGCAAAATCCCTACTAATACATATTAAGTTTGTTTGTTACGCTTTCACGCGAAAACTACTTAACCGATGATCATGAAACTTTGCACGATATTCTTAGTGTATTAGAAGTAACATAATTTATATGAAAAAAAAAATTGCGAAAGATAAAGTTTGAACCCTAAGAAAGGACATAGGCCTATTTTTATGCCGAGATTTCATCTTAGTCCACGATAACCGACATTTACGCGGACGAAGTCGCGGACAAAAGCTAGTTAGTTCAAATTAATATCAGTTACATATTTGATACTTCTTGATACCTTGGTTGAAATTGGACACCGGTGACGACAATGCGCTTCCCGGGCTGCCCCGCACGCCATGCGTACCTCTACCATTCCACGTAGGATTTTCGAAGCCCTATTTGACTCAGTAAGGGGATGAATTTTGAAAAATTGTGATACCCGTGTCACATAATTATACTTGAAGAGTATGTGTACCAATTTTTGTGTCAATCAACCCAGAGAATAAAAAGTTTCATAGAAAATTCAACCCCCCATTTCACCCTCTTAGGGGTGGAATTTCTAAAAACCCGTTCTTAGTGGATACCTACTCTTCACAAAGAACACACATTCCAAATTTCATGTCTCTACGACCAGCGGTTTAGGCTGTGCGTTGATATATAAGTCAGTCAGTCAGTCAGTCAGTCAGTCAGTCAGTCACTCAGGACTTTGAATTTTATATATATAGATCAAGTGTGTTCCTCCTAACATTAAGCCTTAGCCCCACTAAAGCAAATCTTACGCGCGACAGGAGACGGGATCGCGCGACTTATTAGTCGATTTGCACCGGTAAAATATAAATAATTTTCGATTATATTTTACAACAGGCTTTTCACACGTATTCTACGTTTAAATGTTCCTCTTTGATCACTCTGTCTATTGATGAAATCCGCTTTAAAATCCGTTGCGTAGTTTAAAAGATCTAAGGGTACAAACTCGGGAAGTAACTTTATTTTCAACCGACGAAAAAAAACGGAGGAGGTTCTCAATTCAACGCGTATTTTGTTTTTTTATGTATGGCCACGCATAACTTTTTACATAGTGGTCCGATTGTGATAATTCTTCTTCTATTGGAAAGGGTATACTTCGGAGGTGGTCCCATGTTAATTTGGAAAACAAAATCGAACCTTAAGGGTAGGAAAACAGGGGATGATTGATTGTTCACTCACTGATTATAATATACTAGCTTCTGCCCGCGGCTTCGCCCGCGTGGATGTCGAAAAATATCCCACAGGAATGTACTACCAGGATTGAAAGTATCCTATGTGTTAATCCAGGTAAACAATGTGTTATTCCATTGCTTGCTTTGTGTTATCCACGGAGCAGCGCTCGGATTGATAAATGATTAATGTAGGATAATTAATCCTAAACCTAACAATAGTGACGGAAATATATAACGGAATGGCAAATTACCTACTTGCATGACAAATTTGAAAGCAACTTTAAAGCGAAAATATAAATTCTCTTTATTCCCTGGGAATTTCGAAAAAAAATTGTTACCGAAATTATTCAAATGAAGATTTTACTTAACTTGCTGTTCACAGGGGTTTAATCTAAGACTATTTTTTTTTTAGCTTATACTTAAAGTATCTCTTTAAATACTAATTTAGAGGTTCTGCCCTCAGGTGCTAATACAACCAGGCTGTTAGATGGGCGCACTCTCGAGCAGACCACGTAAAACTGGCCGTGCGAGAAGCAGTCCCCTCTAAGATCATATCCGGCTGTTTACAGTGACTGTCCCCGAGACATATTAATTGTCATTGCTAAACATACCGTAAGGGGAATGCGGCCTTTTAAACTCGAATGGGTACTCCGACGATATTGTGGTATCTGCAGTATTTAGTATACCGATTCACCTTGAGCACAGTCAGTAAATACAATGGCGTGGCCTCTACCACGTTATGATGTGAGGTTTTCACACACAACCTGACCCCATCGCTCAATTTGCCCGGATTAAGATTTTGTAGTAGCATTACTGGAGCACCCACTTTGAGGATAAGTGTGTGAGACAAAGACCAGATGGGTTGAATAAATTTAAGAGCTCCTTAGGATATATATATAGCATCATCCTTATGAATTCGACACGTATGCATGTAATATAATTAGGAGAGATGTTGTTTTGCCTGTGTTTATTTCATTGGTTTATTTTGAATAGCTTCTGTCCGCGGCTTTACCCGTGTGGCATACAAGAAATAAATGACTCTTTTTTGTTTAAGAAACAAACATACGCGCTCTCACTACCTCTCAATTTAATATATGAACTGACAATATCTCAAACAAATTAAATAGGACGAATTTCTTCGTAAAAGTAAACTAATGTCTGCGATGAGAGTAGTATAGTTTTGATAAAACTCAAAGCGTATGTGAAACGATTTATTTCAGAGACAATCAGAATAATAAACAATTAATATTTTTTACTACGAAATACTGTGCCTACCGCAGAATTTCTTTGTAAACAATACTTTTTGTTCTTACTTCAGGTTCTAGAATCACCAGGCTGCTCCGTGAGCTTACTCTTGGCCAGGCCACGTATAACTGACCGTGTGAAAATCAGTTCTCCCTTAAGTCTACCCCTGTTAAATGAAGTGTTTTGACTTGAGATTTATTTATGGTCTTGTCAAAGCAGACTTTGAGGGGAAACTGTACACTTTTGAACTCGAAGGGGTAGTTCGATGGCGTTAGAAGAATCCTCGGCATAAACACAGACCACTCTCAGAAACAACGTGTCAGTATAGTTGCCTCGATAACATTTCGTTCCAATATTTTATCTCACAACCTGGTGTCTTTGCATAATTTTGGTGGGTTTAAATTACGCAGCAACATTAATGGGCGCCAACTCTAAATTGTTATACCTACATATGTGAGGTGAGAGACCGAGAGGCTTCAATGTGTTAAGAAACGAAACCGGGTAATATATGTTGTCATCATTGTTTATCACTCGAGTCCACTGATTTATAATTATTTTCAACTCCTTCGAACGATTTCAAAAGAATTTAATTGATGATTGTGACTTGGTTGTTATGTTTTACTTTAATGCATAAACCAAATCGCACTATTGCTCACTGAACGTACAGATTTATATGTTAGTGCGTAAAATATTATAGTAGGTATGTGCCCAATTCGTTTTTACTTATAAAGTTGTACCTATCTATTAAAACATAGTTAGTGTAGTTATTCAATTTTATTAATACAGAAACAAACGCGTTTTTTTACATTTACTTACTTCATCATTATCTGCCTATCCTTTTCCCAACTATGTTGGGGTTCGGTTTCCAGTCTTACCGGATGCAGCTGAGTACCAGTATTTTACATGTAGCGACTACCTACCTGACCTCCACAACCCAGTTAATGGGTAATACGATACCCCTTGGTAAGACTGGTTGTCAGACTTTCGGGCTTCCGGCAACCCGTATTTAATTGACGGTCTAAGATCTACGAAAGACAACCGGGATCAACGGCTTAACGTGCTTTCCGAGGCACAGAAGGGTCTTATTATATAAAAATGATCACCCATTCACGGACCAACCGCGGTAAGCGTAGCTTAACCTGAACGATCGACCCGTGCGGCTGTTTTAATTTGCAAAATCCCTACTAATACATATTAAGTTTGTTTGTTACGCTTTCACGCGAAAACTACTTAACCGATGATCATGAAACTTTGCACGATATTCTTAGTGTATTAGAAGTAACATAATTTATATGAAAAAAAAAATTGCGAAAGATAAAGTTTGAACCCTAAGAAAGGACATAGGCCTATTTTTATGCCGAGATTTCATCTTAGTCCACGATAACCGACATTTACGCGGACGAAGTCGCGGACAAAAGCTAGTTAGTTCAAATTAATATCAGTTACATATTTGATACTTCTTGATACCTTGGCTGAAATTGGACACCGGTGACGACAATGCGCTTCCCGGGCTGCCCCGCACGCCATGCGTACCTCTACCATTCCACGTAGGATTTTCGAAGCCCTATTTGACTCAGTAAGGGGATGATTTTTGAAAAATTGTGATACCCGTGTCACATAATTATACTTGAAGAGTATGTGTACCAATTTTTGTGTCAATCAACCCAGAGAATAAAAAGTTTCATAGAAAATTCAACCCCCCATTTCACCCTCTTAGGGGTGGAATTTCTAAAAACCCGTTCTTAGTGGATACCTACTCTTCACAAAGAACACACATTCCAAATTTCATGTCTCTACGACCAGCGGTTTAGGCTGTGCGTTGATATATAAGTCAGTCAGTCAGTCAGTCAGTCAGTCAGTCAGTCACTCAGGACTTTGAATTTTATATATATAGATATAGGAGATCTTAATTTATTTATGCAGCCACTGGCAAGTCCAGTTTAGTATTCGACAACTTCCTAGTTTGACCAGCGAGGTTCCATTAAAAAAAGATGTTTGGTCCTTGAAGTTTTTTTTTTTTTTAATTCCACGAGTTATTTATAAAACAAGAACAGTAATTGAATGTGTTATAAATTAATAACGATAAAATATCTCGAATGTCGGTCGTAATTCCAAGCAGTCCCTAAACATTAAAGACTAAATTACAGCCAAGCGTGTGTCCACAGTCGAAAAATATAATTTACGTTCCTTAGTCTAAGACCGCTTTGCAAACTTGTTTAAGAATAGTGTTAATTTAGTTTAAATTGTGTAGTTGTTTCAGATTTTATTTAGGTTTTATTAAATCCGGCAGTCTTTTGAAAAAAAGTAAAGTAAATATAATTAATGAAGCAATGAAATAAATAAATATTTGCTTCCAATTATAAGCAACGTGAAATTTATCCCGCATTCACTGAACTGCAAGTAATGCAAGCACTCTAAATATATTAATTATTCTGTAAAATAAAATATCTATTTGTAAAAACTATATAAATAAAATAAAATATTCATTTGTAAAAACTATATAAATATAATGAAATAATATTTTTTAATTTTAATATTTTTTAATTAAATAATATTTTTAGTTGGTAAGTGCATCACTTGATACGGTATTGGTTTTGAAAAGTTCCTCATCATAGTCTAAATAAGTTTACAACATGTCAAAAAAGTAAACGTTGGAAAAGTTGCCCGGATAATTGAAAATGCTTTTTATTTATGTGATATTCGTATGAATTATTCAAATTTGGAAAAGACAACAGCTGTCGGGTCACCTGGTCTTGTATAAAACAAACTATAGGTACTATCCAATGGACAATGTCTTGTCAAGCGTGTTTTATTTGTTCTACAACTGACTATTAAGAGCGTTAACGTGAAATCCACGGCACCAAGTTTAGGTAATTGCAGTGCTCCTTCCACTCACACAGATACGTGCATAACTGTGTGCGTAGAGTTGGTGTGCTGCCCGTCATTATAGTCAAACTAACCCAAGTTGATCCTTAATGTTTAATGATACTTACTTATTTAATCGTCAGTTGATTTTTATTTACTATTCTTATTTTTATTACATGCTTGTGAAATAAAAAGGCAATTTTGGATACGTAGTATAGTAAGTAGGTACTATTTAGGGGAGAAAAGTTAGAAATATTGTACAAATGTAAAATCCTACTACGAAAAATATTATAAACACAAAGGTTTTTGAGAATGTATGGATGAATGATTTTAACAATTTACCGTAAGAACTACTGAACGAATTTTGATGAAACTTCAATTCATATCGTTTACACATCAGAATACCATACAGATCATATTTTCAAATAATAATTATAAACGCGCAAGTTTGAGAGTTTATTTATGGATGAGTAGATGTATATTTGTTACTCTTTCACAAAAACTACTAAATGAATTTTGATTAAAAATTGCTCATTTGATAAAAAAGTACATGAAAAAATCATAATGAAGGGGGTTCATCATTTTGAAGTCGTAGGAAGTCGCGATGGTCCTCTAGCAAATTATTAAGTATTCTAGTTTTAAAATAAAATATTTCAATATCGAAGAATTCTTTATTTATAATATTATATTTATTATATATAGCACTTGTATGTAGATTTAAATAAATGTTTTCCTTTACCGACTTTGAAAGATAACCGACACATGTGTTCCACACATCGACAAGCTGGTTTTGGAAGGCTAAGTCCTGAAAAAAAAAGATAGATGTAATCCCATACGTAAATATGAAATTGTAAATAAAAAATACGTTAGTTGTGCTTTACCTTTACCTCATTTTGGATTTTAACATCTTCCGTACTCACAACAACATTATTTTCTTTACAATGCCTGAAGATAAAAAAACAGGATTTTATTTTACCCCTTTGTCTGCGTGATTAATATGTTTACTCATGTTGAATTCCAATTTTCTAGTACTAAGGGTCTCTGAGCTAAGCCACGGTCGGACAGACAGACAGACTTAGCGAAACTATAAATGGTTCCTCTTTCACTACGGAACCCTAAAAACATTTTTAAAAACAAGCTTTTTGTTAAATTCTCTAAAAAGAAGAAATAAAGTTTAAATTAAATCAAATCAATTAAATTATTATTATTAAAATGCAAGTTAAAAAAAATCAGATGATCGACGGTTTAGTTTGAGGAAGTATTGTTTTTTGCCATTTCGAAATTGATCGTTTAAAAAAAAAATGTATTTGAGTAGTACAATCACCCCCTAGAAGGAAATAAATTAATAAACGAGGACCTTATATAGCAAACTTCGATCAACAAAGATAACAAATCAAGTTCTATTCAAAATATTATTTTACCCAACCTTTTAGCCCGAGCTTTAGCTAAAACCTCTTGATTGAGTCTCTTCCTTTTCCTCGATAAAACTAGTTTCGTTTTTTTACTCTTATTCCCCATGGCACCTGAAACAATTTTTGTTGTTTCGAAAAACATTGTTTTCAATTATCTAAATAAAAAATAATTATTTTACTTACCAACCCAAGATCGTTATATCGCACTATAAACTCACTCGATGCCAAGGGTCAGGAGAGGTCACGCGTAGAGCACTGAGCGATACGTCCACTCTTTGAACAGCCTCGCGGCGGACTGATTTAAAATGATTACCGCGCACGGTTTTATAGTAGTATTAAAATAATTGTAGAAAAATAATAAAACTAATTTAGTTGAAATTTTTTATTGCAAGTTTTAAAGAAGATGTTCTTCTATTACAATACATCTTTATTTTGTAAAATTAAATAAGATTTATTGGAAGAAATAATGAATTTAGCAACTGCTTTTTCTTGTTAATTTCACTTTGTTTATTGTTTTATTTATTATCTTAGGCGCTGAAAATCAAAAAAGTCTCTCTCAGTTTTTTGCTCAAGGATGTGAACAATTAAATATGTTTATTAGTTTGTCAATTTTATTAGTGGTTTCGGATATTTTAAGCTTCGAAATGACTACTGTAAAAGGATTTTAGAAAACACTGTTTGTTTATCTGGTTAGAATTCACGAATACTTTATTAATGTAAAAAGGTTTTCAGTCAACTTTTTAGACCGAAATATTTCCAACAATATTTAGTTATTCACACTTTCGTTAGATACGTTTTATGAGGTGATTAAATGGTTTGAAAAGTACGCTTTTTGGGTCAAACAACCAAAATCGACGTTAACGCTCTTAATCAGGCCAGACAGCGGACAGACGGCAGACCATTACGAATAAAACTAGGAGTTAGTATTAAAACTAATTGACTTCTGTATAAAGTTATCCACGTATAAGGAAACAAAAAACCATTTCAATTAAACGAACAGCACATCAGTTCGGTATTTTTATTTTGAAGGTTTATAAAAAGCTTTGGTACGGCCGTCTTTGTCATCAACATCATCATCATCATTTCAGCCAAAAAACGTCAACTACTGCACATAGGCCTCCGCCAATTTGCGGGGGATTGCCATAGTGGCTATGCTTGGCAGACAGATTGGCAATCGCTGCCGTCTCTATCCTACTAATATTATAAATGCGAAAGTTTGTATGTATGGATCTGTGGATGTTTGTTACTCTTTCACGCAAAAACTACTGAACAGATTGGAATGAAATTTGGAAAACAGTTAGTTTATAACCTGGATTAACACATAAGCTACTTTTAATCCCAGTAGTACGTTCCCACGGGATATTTTCCGACCTACACGCGGGCGAAACCGCTGGCAAAAGCTAGTAATAATATAATACTATAATGTTTTTTAATGATATAAAACCAATACATAATTTTCCTATTGCATGCCAAATGCATTGAAGATACCATGTCCAACAGTGGACTACTATAGACTGATGATAATGATGATGCCAAATTCCTCTTTTCGAACAAGCCTGTTCCAGACGGGCTGGCAATTTTAGACTCGTTTAATTAACTATAAGTTCAGGTTTCCTCACGATGTTTTTCCTTCACTGATGCCAGTAATATTCAAAATAAACTAAACGAGATCCCAGATAAACTAACAAAGTAGGTACATTCGAATTAAAAATGTCACATTGGTGCTTGCCCGAATTTGAAGGCACAACCTAGTGAGTAGTGCACCTCGTGTATGAGAGTCGAGGCGTTGATCACTACAGTCTCTTTCAACCCGTTTTTTTTTTATTATTTTAATCATAACAATTTGCCCCGGCTTGGATTCGTATCTTGGAGCCCATGCTCAGTAGGCGCACATGCGACCAAATACGCCATCGGTCATTTGATTCATTGAACGAAAAACCTTTTCAAAATTGGAACAGCCAGTCAGATTTTATTCCCAATTTACAAAGCACAGATAAAAGTCAGGAGCATTTCGTAAGTAATCCTCTTTTCCGTAATGAGCAACTCTAATCAACGTAATGTAATCGATGACAGATCCATTTGGTAATTACGTTACAGCGACATCAGAGAGCGACCTAAATATTCAATCCTTTTAATAAGACAGTACCAGGCTTTCATGAAATACTAGGGGTGGCTATACAGATTCAGAATTCATGAGGGTGACAATGCGTTCAACGAACTTTGAACTTGTATCATCTGGCGAAACTATTCCGTAGAATTGGAGCGAAATATTCATGACTCCTAATGATGTAGTCTCAGTGCAGTCTCCGTCTATATGTGCAGTGATATTGATCAGTGAAGATAGTGCTAGATTTAACGACAGATAATATTTTTGCACATTTTCTTTGATCTTGGAATGAAAAAGATTTGTCAGTCCTTATTTCATCGCTCGCATCACCTTTGCACTGTACTAAGGTCTTCAATATTTAGACCCGCTTGCGTCACAGATTCATCATCTGCCTAGCCTTTACTCAACTATGTTGGGGTCGGCTTCCAGTCTAACTCGGTGCAGCTGAATAGGTACCAGCATTTTAAATAGAGCAACTGCGTATGAGCATATGACTTCCACAGTCTATTTACTGGGTAACACAATACCTCTTGGTAAGACTGCTTGTTAGATTTTCGGGCTTCTGAGGACTCGTAATGACTGTCTAAAAACTAAGAATGACAGCCAAGATCAACGGCTTAACGTACTTTCCGAGGAACTGAAGGGTCTTGGGTATGAGTAGGAGCTCCACGAACTAATCTCACCATCACCTTTCCGCCGAAAAAAATACTGCAGAGTACCATGCGCAATTTCATAATATCCCGACCGGTACCACTCAGCGCTTCTTCTCCACATTTATTATGCGCACAGCCAAAGTATCGTACTCTCTGATAGCGGCTCTGTTCCTTTCTACATTTAACCCAAAAGTCTTCAAATGAAGAGTGAAAAGGCATCTTCTGTGCGTGCTTGGTCTATCATGGAGCTCGTCCCATGCTTTCTATCACGAGTGATCGTGGTTAAGAGCAGACCCATTCAGCAATAAAAAATAAATAAAAACAACTCTTAAAATATGTAGTTTAATCGTTTCAAGATGAAGACAGAACAATGTTTTAAATACATACAGCGCAAAATGTATTTAGTGACTGAGCATTAATCCTAGCGACAAGCAACAGAATTCCGAATATCCGATTTCTTTTCTAAGGTACGGCTGCTTACAAATAAGACATTAATTTGACCGTTACGTCCGTATCGTGAAGACTGTCTAGTGTACAACCAGGTAGTGAGTGTAACCAATTTTTATGTGTTGGTAGTACGTAGCTGTAATGTCTACACGGTTGCTTTCCGGTTCTAATTAATCCCTGTTCATTATTTTATCCATGCAAAACAGCAATATCATCGTTACAGCGTCTTCCCAATTAACCTAGGAATTGAGCTAGACAAACCGAAAACGGTTGAATAACCGTATCTCAGACAAAGACAATATCAAATAACCGAATTTCAAATTGTGGTTGATACCAATTTTCTCAATTAGGTAAGTTTCGTCTGCCCACATTGTTGTTATATGAAAACTGAAGCCCAAGTATCCTTCTAAGGTCAAAACAAATACAGCCTTTTTCTGCTACATTTGTCCTTTTTTTTGTATTTCTATTATGTAAATCTTTAATAATATAAGACCTTGGAACCGAAAACTACAATTTTGTTTGGATTTAGGAAACATTGCTTGAACAAGAGTTTTAAATAAGACCATGTTTATGAAAAGATTTTCGATCTTCTTATAGGCGGAACAAGTTCGAAGCTTTGCATTATTATTGTACTTATATGCTTAAGTGTCGTCATACTTAGATTATTATACGTTGATTATTATTCATGGCAGCATTAATTAAATTGTTTCTAATTTCGTGTGGGTTGTGCTACTAAATTACATAAGTATTTTTGTATTAATTATCCATATTTTGTCTTCAGTATCTATATTTTTTGGGCCATCAATTGATGAAGAATCTAGTACCAACCATGATAATATAATTATGAGCTAAGCAACCATTTGATGTTTTTGGAATGTCTTGAATAAAGCTTTGGAATTAAATATCAATTTATAGAACGTTCATTTCTGACGTTCACAACACAATTTACATTTCCACATATTTTTCTCATAAAATAATTCACACATGCGTAAAGAAATTGTTATTTCACCATTTTAACACACAGGTCTCAAGGCCATTCGTGAATAAAGAAAATATTTCTTGTTTACGTAACCTTTGTATAGGAAAAGTGAATCAAAGAACGATTTTACCTTACAATGTTCACTTCCCTGTGTTGTTGCAGACAAATCACGAACAGAAAATACAAACATTGCCTGTTTTTGAGCCCATCGCCTAAATATTTACGGAATGACCTGAATATAAACCGGTCATTACTTTGTATGTGCAAGGAGTTTTAATTGGCGAACTACAGAACCTTTTTAATGTAGCGGGTTTGGAATAATCTAATTTTATTTTGAACTAGCTTTTGCCAGCAGCTTCGCCCGCGTCTCCACGCGGGCGAAGCCGCTGGCAAACACGTCGGAAATTATCCCGCGGGAATATACTACCGGGATAAAAAGCCTATGTCCTTTCTCAGGCTCTAAACTATCTGTGTACCAAATTTCATTTAAATCGGTTCAGTAGTTTTAGCAGGAAAGCGAGACAGACAGACAGACAGACAGACAGACAGACCGACAGACAGACAGACAGACAGAGTTACTTTTGCATTTATAATATTAGTGTGGAAGTGTGGATTATAATATTAGTGTGGATTGTTTTTGGTCCTTCGTTCCAATAGATAAATTTAAAAAATGATTTTGTATATAAAATTCCATTCCATTCACCATTCATTTCATATTTTTTTTTTTTTTTTATTCATTTTCCATTCATTTTTCCATTTCTTTTTCCATTTTTTTGTTTTTTTTTCCATTTTCAGTTTTTCCCCAAATTGGGGGAGGCCTAAGTCCAGCAGTGGACATCTTACGGCTGAAATGATGATGATGATGATGATGATATAAAATTAAGACTGTATGCGTATACCTTTTTCTTCCTGATAAGTACTACGCGGGACCTAGGTCCCTACAAGAAGTTTTGTAAATAGTCATTATCTGCCTATCTTTCTTCCGATTATGTTGGGCTCAGGTTCCAGTCTAACTGGCTTCAGCTGAATACCAGTATTTAACATAGAGCGACTACCTATCTGACCTCCGCAACCTACTTACTGGGTATTACGATACCCTTTGGTATGACTGGTTATTATTGACTGGTAAACTTATTAGATTGTCGGGTATCTTACGACCCGTAACGACTAATAATTTTCAATAAGGTAATAATAAAATCCTCTTTGATTTACTTAGAGCTCAGTGAAATAATATTCAAAAAACTTGTCTGATTTATGACACATGATCATCACACACCCCGACTCGTGTATAATAAATTGATTTCTAGCTGAATAATAAACTTGTCTATGAATATTTTCCCCTCTCACAACTAACGTATTATGAATGCATTTTCTTACGAACACATCAGCATCTATTGTTACGTTCCGCCCCCTCAATTTATTTGTGTTGACCATTCAAAAGAATTCTTTCGTATTTTCGCTGACTGCGATTCGGTGCCAAGTTGACGGCGTCTTAAAACCGTTTTGATATATACAAGGAAGGAAGCCAACTGTGTTGACAGCCAGATATTTTCTGTGCTTTTTACAATTTATTCTGTAACACGATTCATACATTTGTCACGCAGGCTTAAGATTGAGGTCTTCGGTGGAGTAGTAACCGAACTGATTTTCTGAGAATAAAAAAAAATTGTTCTCCTAAGCTCCTTTTTTAAATTAGGTCAATAATAATGTCAAATGAAAAATCAAATCAATCAAATCAAAATATTTTTATTTCACATAAACCAACATGAGCACTTATGAAACGTCAGAAGCTCTGTCGTGGATAGAGCGTTAATTATTTAAGGAGTTCTTCGGTTTCGACTATGTGACACTGACCTCTTAAGAGCTTTTTTTTTTCAATTTTACTGTATTAGTAAAAATGTATGTTAGACTGTATACGATTGATGGAGTCCGCAATGTTTTGATTCTTACTACTTTCAAGAAATGGGATACTTTTTCCACATCAAGATGAATTGATAAGATAATATTGTTATAGTGAATTGAAGATTCAATTAATCAATTTTGGTCGAATTTGAAAACTATAAAGCAAATTTCACTCTAATCAAATTTTAGTTATAGCCTAAAGCTCTGAGTCTCGTTTTACATTTCCAACTTTATTTTATTTAGGTAAAGTTCTTAATGACAACTTAGCTTCGTACTTAGTCGCCACATTTGTATAAAGAACAGCATTTCTATAATTATTGGGTTCTTCATTTAAAAACTGACCTGGTGGTTTAAACGTGGTGCAGAGGAAAATTAGGGGAAAATACGTAACTATTATAGGAAGCCGAGCCATAAATGTAAACAATAATCCAACATTAAACAACCTTGGTAAGTAAACAACCAAGCAATTCAGTAAAATACCTCTGTAAGTATAAGAAATAGTCTATAAAATATTGTGTTTATAAATATTGCCCTTAAAGAAAATGCTAGCCCCCATGGCGAAGTCGTTACATTACACGCAACATTTAATCTTGTGAACAGAGAAGAAAAAATATATTCGCCACTTATCCCCATGACCCTCATTCAACTTTTTGTAGGTATTTGAAAACGATGGCATGAATTTTATGTCGCTTTTAATTTAAGGTACCTAAACGAGCTTCAATTTTTTTTTGTTTCGTAAGTTATTGGTATACAGAACCTGTTTTTGATACTGTAACATGATGATTTCATTAACGTAATCATGTTTAAATGCACGCAGAAACAGCAAAAGGATGTTACAGCGTCAAAAAACGCGTTACATCGAAAATTAAAGTGCAATAGTCAAAGGACCAGAAACGATAAAATAAGAACACGAGGACCATTAAAACAAAATTTGAGTTTGAAAAGTTTTATGCTAATGTTGTGCCATCATGTGAAATGTTCGACATTCAGTGGTGTCAATGTACCGATTACGATTCCTTTATAAGTTTTATAAGGACACAAAAAAAAAATAACTACAGTTCTCAGAATAGAAACTGCGTGTTTTGTCCAGTTATGGGACGGAGCCAGACTTTTCCCGTATGGTGCGAAAATCCAACTTCAAAACGAAAATCGAGCTCACAAATCTGACGTATGATGTCGACTTTGAAAGGTTAGGTACGCGATATGCAGCTATATAAATAATCACACGTTTATCTGCGTCTATTAAGGCTCAGACGATTAGGAATGACGATTTTCTTTTGGTATCTTCAAAACAGATTACTCAAGCAACCGTAGAATCAAGCAAAATTTTCTGTATCCTTCAATAGTCCCTAATAATATGAAGGTATTCGCGCGATAGTCACTTTAATGACTTTTATACACGCTCACGTCACACGTCATGTCACGCTTTTCAATGACTTAAGTAGTATACGAGCCATAAAATCGCAAACGATACTATTGATGCTATGCAACTCTAGTTTAGTGTATACACGTATCGTAATGTACTAGTATTTCTATAACGAGTTCCGTGTGGTACCGGACGTAAACAATAGCACCATTCTATTTCTTCCCGCGGCTGTCGTAAAAAGCGACTACGCGACTTACTAGAGAATAGGCAGCAGCGTTCTCTATGCATTTTACCATCGTTGCGATTATGGCAACTGACTATGCCTATATCCAGCCGTAGACATCTTTTAGCTGAAATGATGGTGATGATGATGCTGATTCATACCAATACGTAACTAATTTTAAAAGTAAGAAACTAGCAAACAAATAACGATTTTGATTCATCCTATAATTTTCTTTAATTTAGACTCTCAGCAGTGAGTCGTCTAAACCTTTCACCCATGCATTAACTATTCTCTGATATCAGAACAGAAACAGGCTTTTCCTATGCTATTTTATCATTCTAAAGCACATGTTAAGCACAAAGAGCTTCACGTTCCCGCAAAAACTCATAGTCAGGCAAACTAACCATTCATTTATCTGGGACTTAAGGAAGACGCATTTATTCATAATCATAGTTACGCTTTTGAACACGTGATTCAGGTTTAGTATGTCCCTACATCCGATGAAGATGAGGAATGAGGACAATGTAGTGATTTAAGTTTTCAATGTGAATGTGGGTGGCTCTTTGAGTAGACATAGGTAGGAGTATGGAAGAAAAAGACAGGTTGCGGATACCCCAAAGTAAATCTGCATATGGGCAGGTGGAAGATGACTATTGCTTTCGAGACAGTTATAACGATGTTCCTACCTTTTTGCCGAAAGGGTAAGGTTTTATATGTTAAGGATTTATTTGTTAAACACAACAACTTCCTTGTCATTTTGAGGACACGCTTCTTATTAATTATCTGGTTTAACATTGCCATCGTTACACAAATTTAGTCATGGAATTATTATTTAGTTGAAAATCCAAATTGAAAACACAAAAAACTGTTACTGTAACTATCAGCGCGTATCATTACACTGCTGGGCGAAGGCCTTTCCCCATGATTCGAGCTCTTTGGAGCCGGGGCTAAAGTGCACTGCTCGTATGTTTTCTCCAACTCGTCCCGAAAACTCTACGGGAAACAAGGAACTGCTTCTATTTTTTAATAAATACAATGTCAAGTCAATGTGTACTATTTATACACTAACGGTTATAATGTTTTATACGTGTTCAGGTAAAAGGGTGTATGCGTGTGGCGCTATCTTCACGCCTGTTTTTGTTTAGAAAATGACAAAGCCGAACAATATGCTTTTTGAAAGGAGCCTTTGAAACCCGGAAAAGATTGGTATGCCAAAAAATGTTCTGTAAAACCCAGCAACAAAGCTTAATCTCTTTGTTTTCTTATCTTATCGTTGTGATTAGAGCACCATATTAAGATTGTTTTGTCTGATTGCCAAGCAAGCATGGTTCTTATGGATAGAGAGATTTTCAAGAAAAATAAAGACAAGGTATCAAGATTCACCTTTGCTTATCAGTTTAGGGAATACAGCGGTATTATAGCACAAGATAAGACTACTAACAGAAGAGTGTAACGAGCGGAAGCGTTAACATAATATGAATGCCTCGTTGATCTATTGCTCTCAAGCGGTAATGCTGAGTCTCAGGTCATGGATTCCATTCCCAGGTAAGCTAAGTGTTATTGGGATTGTCTTCCAGAAATTTCACAATAGTATCCGGGAGTCTGGGTATGTGCCCGGTTGATGACAATATACTCGCCGTCTATTACATGGGACTTAAACATAACTGACGAAACGTGGGTTTACTGTATTTACAACTCTGCCTAAGCCTTAAAGAATTACAACCGTGATGTTATGAGTGTAAAAAGAATATAGTCTAGTTCCAATAACCTCATTTTCTTGCCCCGAATACAGGTATCTCACTACAATTGCTGTCAAAGGAATTGGCCAACAGCCTCCGCCACAAAAAACTCATAAAATAGATTTTACTTTATCCGACCTGTATTAATAGTATCATAAATTTTATATTTACAGCGTATATTACGTTATCTTATCGTTACTGAAACTTGTATTTCGTTCCCTGGGTGACCGTTACTGTTATGTTAGTCCTGAAATACTGAAATGTTCGTGGATTATTCATATTATTATTTATTAACATTATATTTTCAAATAATGTTATGTTTGGACATAAACTCCGTTGGGACGTGATTAAAGGGTAGTTTAGATTGGGGTCATTATTTTTTATTGGCATTTGATCGTGTTTGTTGTATTCGGTTGTTTGTGTTACGTTTTTATGAGCCAATTTTAGATTTGATTAGCGTAATTCGTTTGTACCTACCCCTAGTTTATGACGTATAAGTTAGCGATTTATAAAATTGAAAATGGTCAAATTCTATTATCTATAAGACCTATATTGTCACGTTCAAAAAAAGTATAAAATCTCTAAATACAATACTAAAGAAAATTAAAAACAAAAACCTATTTTAAACGTGATCAAATACACAGAATATTAATGACTTTCATTCGCTCACATTGCCTCGCCCGCATAAGCACATGTGATAGTAAGAACTCTTCTCGTAAAGATAACGTAATGCGTTTAAATTAATTATGTCGTTGTTTGTTTATCGCGTCACATTTTGCCAATGCTGACGATAATCAAATTGAGTAAATACTTTACCAGCTAGAATTACACTGCAATAACGCTTTCAAATAATTAGTATCATTCAACACTAGCGTAAATCAACGGGGCTGCTCTCAAAAAAAAATTAATTTGTTAATAGGACCGCATCGATTGTTTGCAAGCAGGGTTCAGTTATGTAAGGACTTACCAAATTGGTTAAACCTGATGGTTTTCCTCCAGTTGGCGAAATAATCGTGGTTTCCACAGGAATCCCAATTCAATCACATTACGTGGTCACATAATCATCGATACATAGCTTCCTCAATTTTGTCCTCTTCCCCAATTACAACCTTCCTAAAGACAATTGAAGAAAGGTATGTAAGTTACACATTTCAATGCCATTCCTTGATACCAAAGAAAATGTAGCAAATGAATTTCTGTTCCATCATAATTTCGCTAGCAAAGCAAGAATTATTTATTTGAATCAATGGTAGCTGAAATATTTTCCGAATTTTCTTAGCAGTGTAATAAAACTGAGCTTATTCTGCAGAAAAAATTGAACGTTGAAACATTTGGGCCAAGTTTGGTAGACATCAAATGTGAGTTGGTTGTAAACATTGGTCGATATAACCAAATGTTAGGGTTGGGGGCAGATATTTGCATGTGCATCAACAGAATTGAATGCTGGGACACGTATAGTGGTTTCTTGGAAGTATCCGCTATCTTATTTATTTTGCGTTTTATGTATAATATTTTGCTTCCATGAAATACGTACGACATAAACGTATATGAAACGATATGTAGTCCGCATCGTAGTTTCTTTTATTTACGTGAACACAGATGGCTCACGTGAGAGTATAATTTCTTCACAGAATATCATCTTTTTGAGATCGACCAATTAAGAATTTACCTAAGTTATAATGCACTTTAAGCCTTTGCTATTTACAATTAAAAGATATCTTATTTCCAGATAATAACGAGCTGGTATTACGAAGGAAAATATTTTAACGTATTATTATTTAGGTAGTCTATGTATTTAGTATTATAATATGAGAGATTTTATCGAAACTATGTTTGGTTCGTAAGGAGATATTTATCGCATTCGATCAGTCAGTACCAACTGTAGTCTGCTGGTTTTTGGATGTTTGTTAATAAATCTGATAGATTACAGTATGTATGTTTGGGCAAGCAGGTACATACCTACTTCTTCTGCGAGTCAATAGGTACAAGTTGATTGTTTACTAGTCTCAGCCTGTGACTTTGTTGGCATAGTAGCCATAAGATACACAATATAATACACATTTGAAATAGTCACATTTTCATAAAACTCCCTCGATCCACTTCGTCTCTAACCCACGCTATTACTTCGTTTGCGCTTAGCGTTCTTTCGGACTTAGTTTTCCTATCGCTGAACTCCTAAGGGTCCTAACGTGATGTTTTAACATCATGTTATGTATTCATAGGAGTTAAGCTTAGAGAGTCTTAGTCTTCCTCAAGAATTATGACAACAAATATTTTTACAATTCGAATTGGTAATTCTAAAGATTAGCGTGTTCAAAAATAAATAAATAAGTAAGCAAGCAGGCTTTATTATTCGAACTAGGTATATATTTGTATGTAGATTTAGTCACGTTGCAAGTAGGTTGTGATTTTTGACCTCGAAAAGAGCAATTTGAAACCCTTGTGGATAAATAACAGCTTTATTATTTTAGGCTGAGTATATTTTAGTGTATACGAATTCAATAGATATCAAAATGATAGGAGGAGCTTAAACACTAAGCTTACTAAGCCAAAACGAACCAAATAACATCTCCGTTTCTCACAGTTTCGAAGTAATTATAATGTTTTGGTAACATTGATTAATCTATTTCAACCATAAGTTTTGAATGTGTATTGAACTGATTAAATGGAACGCTATATACCACATTTGGAACAGTATTGAAATTGTTTGAAATTGAAAGAAAACTCGATTATTATAGACTTTATCTGTACAATGATTTTCGACGATTTAATCATAGTAGGTAGCTAATCTTAACTCACTTCCTTATAGTATCTATATTGAAGCTCTCGTGATTTCCCATAGGGCCGAGTCTTATAAGAAATAAGACGTCAAAACTGAGCGTATAAAACAGAACCGATAAGTTATAGTTAGCCAGTATAGTCCCTAAAATACTGAGATAGGTAATTCCAACCTTGGATACAAGAATAAAGGATGATGTGCTAAAATTAGAGAATACAGTACTCGTCTCTATTCGTCTAGCTGAATTAGAATGATAGAATGTTAAATCTTTGAAATTTCGTTTTTGTATGATCATGGTCAAGGTCTAGCAGTGGACGCGTTTCGTCTGAAATGGACGAAACACGTCTACTGCTGGATGTCAGTCTTTCTCTCATAATGGGGAGCTAAGCATGTGAACATATATCATTACCCAAGGATTAAATAACTACGGAAGTGCCTAAGAAAGTCAGCTGTCAGAGAGTCATTACGTTAATGTGTGTGTAGGCGAACTGAACCATATAGCGTAGGAAGTTATTAGACAAAGCGATGACACAATATAACGCTTCATCAAATAAGTTTTAGATTATGGAATTAAGCTGAGTCCATGCTTCAACAAACACTTCAAAAACCGACAACAATCGCGTAATAAAAGAGGAAGAACTTAAGTAATCTACTGAACAGACTTGTATCAGTCAGACTTATATTTTTTCTTCACTCCCAACATGATCCCCCTTATCCCACCAAGACCCACACTAATCCGAGAACAAAAGAAAAACACGCTACCTACAATATATAGAAGTATCTAGATTTTCTTCGTGTAAAAGTCGTAAAAGTGGACCGACGGAAACTAATTATTGCGTCGCTTTAAGCGCTTTAAGCTGAAGTGATAGACGTGGAATAGCCGCTTATCGTGGTAGTATATATTTTGAGCAGTGTTATGTTTGGTATTAACTGTGACAGCTGTTCTAAAGATGTTTTCCTGTGTTAGTGATGTCCAAGATGAACTTAGAAATACACATTGTATTGTGACGACTTGGAGAAAATCACAAGGATCCGCTGAATGTAAGCAGCGCAGTACTAGTCGTGGCAATGTATGGAATAGATTTATGTTCCGTTGTGGACTCTCTTCAACTAAATTGGTAATCAACTGACGATGTATAATGATGAAATGAAATTAAAAACCCACAGCATTGTTTTGCAGAAGTCGGAGTTAACCTGTAAGCTAGCACGTCCTTTAAGCTAGTCATCAACTGTAGAATGTTCCAGACTGATAAGTAGGTACTAGGATAAACATTCTGATTTTATGATGGAGTAATACCGGCAAATGACACTAGCGTAAAGTTTTAATAGACCATTTAAATCGTAGCGGTTTTATGGTTTCAGACTAATAGCTTTAACAGCGTAGATGACTATTTACCTGGTGAAATAATGCAATGTAACAGAATGACAATGTTTTTTTTTTCCAAAAGTTACATGGCTCTCAGAATAAACAAGCTGAAGAGGCAATAGGCTAGCCATTTTAGTCGTAGAACCGTTGATCGCAAATCGGCAAATGTAAAGTAGGACGCCCTCAGCCAAGGTGGACAGACAATTATTTATTTATTTATTTAAACTTCTCGCACACAAAAAAGGTACAAAGGCGAACTGCTTTAGGCTACTACCAGCCAACCAAGGGTGGTCAAGAGATTAAATGGCAGGTGCTTTGGTTGAGAGGAACAGTGAAATACTATTAAAACTACAATAATCAAATTGAATTATAAATAGTAAGGGAATAGAAGTATATAAATAGACCAAAACTAGTAATACACATACACACATACGTATTTACTATAATAAAATAATAAAAAATAATTATCTAATATCTGGTAGCAGCTGGATGAAAGTTGCTGAGATTCAATGTGAATGGTGTGCAATTGGCGAGGTCTAGGTTCAGCTGACTTCTGTATAGGCTGATGACGAGGACCTAGATGAGTTATATATATTTTATTAAATGAAACCATTTCACTTCACTTATTACAGTACAACATATTACAATAATCCACGAGTGTTTTTTTTTTAAACGTGGCTACTTTATTCACCAAATGTATCTTCATTAAAACTTAAAACGTTTTCTGCATTAGTACTGACCTTAATTAATCCATTTCTCCTATAATGCCTTTTTCATATCTAAATTTCTTGGAAAGGTACAGCGATTCTCCTGTAATCACTGTGTTTTTCCGGAATATCGACTGCACAGCAGATGAGCAAAAGCTCGATGTATGAACTAAGAATAAAATTGTTATATATTTTTCAGTACGTAGTAAACGTACAATCAACCCTTCAAAACAACCGACTCTACTGTAGCAAAAATGACGACTGAATAATACACAGTCAAGCTTGATTCGAATCAGTTAGTGGTTTTACTGTCTGTCTGTTAGGGATAGAAAAATAATTTAGAATTATAACCAACCTTGAAAATATGCTTCTAAAGGGGTTTTTACGTAACATCAAAAAGGAGGAGGTCCTCAATTTGTCCACGTATTTTGTTGTATTGTTTCATGATATCCCCAACAATTGTGGATCAATATGGAATTTTTAATGGATGGTATGCTAAAACAACCCAAGCAAAGTTCATAATATTTTATTAACTATGCTTGGGTTGTTTTTACGTTAGCTTCGAAAATACGCAATTAATTCATTATGTGTTTTTTTGACATTATTTTCTGACTTACTTCCTGTAATTGTTATTTCTGTTGCGAGTAGTGATATGTGAATTGGTGTTGGGTGAGTACCATAAGTAAACAGTCCACAACAAAACAACTTATGACGTCAATTTATTTTTTCATTTAGCAATTTATTTTTATAAATAAGGTACAAAAAGTTCTGTTAATAAAATTACATCGCTCTCTTATTATGTCTTTAACCCTATTCTTGGCAAAAAACAAAAAACTATATTTTCAAATAATTTTCAAATATGATGTTAATTATGAACCTAGGATTTAGGGAAAAATATATAAAAAAATCGCACATAACCAGAAAATGAGATCCTATATATATCTTTGAAGATACATTGCCAGCTTAGCAAAAAATTTTGTCCTTACGTGTAAGTGTCTTTGAGGATACGTTGCCAGGTTTGAGGAAATAAAATACACAAAATTGTCTTAATCATATATGTATAAAATTTGCATGTAGTAACAATTATAAAAACCAAAATCAACTAACAGATTAATTAAAATTAAAATTTTAAGTTATCGAAACATTTGAGGCATTTCTATTAGCTTAAAATTACTTATCAGTATGGAATTTTACAAAACAATTTCTTTCTGGCTTAAAACATAAGTGTAACGAGCACTTGGCACACATTACTGTAGTTTGTTTTTACGTTAATGTAGACACATTTATAGCAAAATAAAATAAAATGACAAAGGGACAGATGTTTTACTGTCAAAGGAGTACTTAAAATAATAGGCGTGTATTAATTCGCACTTTACGTAATATATATTTTGTAAATAAAATTCTTCAGCAAAATTATGAACTAGATTTCTATTCAAACAATCTAAGCAATCGTTTTTCTCAATTTGTTCAACTCAACAAATACTTTTTGTAAGTGAATTTTCTTCAGTCGAATGTCTGATTTGGATTCAAAGTCACGTGACAACTCCTGGCGTCCCATTTACACAATTTCGGTTACAGGGACATTCTCAGGCCTAAGGGGCCGGTATTTGGAATCCGATTGAAATTTTGTGGTTGCCTTGAAATATTATTCCCGGTGCTCGTATAACTGAAATGTCAAGTCGAGACGGAAAGGTTAAGTTGTTAGAACAATCTAAATGTCGAACGGTGATGTTCATTGTTTTATTTTCTTAGAGTATTTATAGGCGCCATTTTGTTCAAGATCAGACTGCGTAATATGTACTTAATAAAATATCCAGACTCTTAAATATTAAGGTTATTGATGTAATTCGCTAAATATGTACTACCTTCCCCAGTCGTGCAGTGGTCGCAAGCGTAAAATTTCCAATCATGAGGCGGCAAAGTCATCATCATCACCATCAACATCAGCTCACAACAGTCCACTGCTGGACATAGGCCTCTCCAATTGCACACCATATAGTTTGACTCTCGGCGAATCTCATCCACCTGCTAACAGCCACTCGGTGAAGATCGTCCTTTCATTTAGCTTTCACTTACTTTTACGATTTGCGGTCCCCCACTCAAGATTATGTTTACCTCAACTGTCATCGGTTCCACGGCTAATGTGCCGTAAATGCCGGCTCATTTTCACTTCAGATTGTTTATTTTTATCGGTTGGGCAATACTGAGTTTTTCATCTCGAATTTCTGAGAGTTTGCCCGGAGTTTGAATTTGTGCCCAGTTGATGACAATAGGCCCGTCCCCTATTACATGGAACTTAAACATAACTTTCTGATTTGATCACGTAGGGAAACTCCAAGCATAGCCCTCTCCATTGCTCTTTGGGTGACTTTTAGCCTTCTTATGAGGCCCATTATGAGCGATCACGTCTTAGTTCCGTATGGCATCACTTGCAACACACACTGGTCAAAGACTTTTGTCTTGAGACACTGCGGTAAGTGGGACGAGAAGATACTGCGTAGCTTCCCGAACGCTGCCCAGCCGAGTCGGATTCGACGATTGACCTCTTTCTCGAAGTTGGACCTACCTAACTGGTTCTGGAGTGGCGACCGCGTACTGGAATATGTAGCGTTGAAAGGCTTCCCACAAGATGGAACGATGACCTGGTGAAGGCCGCAGGAATACGTTAGATGCGAGAAGCACAGATCAAGTCGAAGTGGCGGTGCTTGGGGGAGGCCTATGTCCAGCAGTGGACGTATTTCAGCTGAAATGATGATGATGAAACATAACTGTCGTATCAGCGTGTACTATAACCACAACTCCTGCCTAGCCTATGGAGAATACAGGCGTTATGTCATGTTATGCTAAATGAGACAAATATTTAAAATGAAAACAACAAACATGGATAAAAATACAATATTTTGGGCCTATAAGAGTGAAGGGATTAATTAAACCATAACAAATCATCCCCGATATTGATATGGCCGGAACTACCAACAGCAAAAAACCGGCCAAGTGCGACTCGCACTCGCGCACTGAGGGTTCCGTACAAACCTGTAGATATTCACGGTTTATGCATAAGATTTATGTTTATGAAATTAAATGATTTTTTTAAAGTTTTATATTTGAGTTGATTTAATGATTGGTAAATTGCGGATTACGATTTATGACGTATTAAAAAAAAAACTAAATACTAGATCTCGTTCAAACCAATTTTCGGTGGAAGATTACATGGTAATGTATGTCATATATTTTCTTAGTTTTATCATTCTCTTATTTTAGAAGTTACGGGGCGGGGGGGGGACATTTTTTACCAATTTGGAAGTGTCTCTCGCGCAAACTATTTAGTTTAGAAAAAAATGAAATTAAAAACATCAATACCAGTTTTGGAGACCTATCCATAGATACCCCACACGTGTGGGTATGATGAAAAAAAAATTGGAGTTTCATTCTGAGTATGGGGAACCCCAAAATTTATTGTTTTTTTTTTCTATTTTTGTGTGAAAATCTTAATGCGGTTCACAGAATACATCTACTTACAAAGTTTCAACAGCATAGCTCTTATAGTTTCGGAAAAAAGTGGCTGTGACATACGGACGGACAGACAGACAGACAGACATGACGAATCTATAAGGGTTCCTTTTTTTGCCATTTGGCAACGGAACTCTAAAAATTAGGAGGAAAATATAAATCAGCAGCCATTAAGGTAGGTGAGACGTAACTTGATAAAATATGACGTGAAGGCCCCCTTAAAAGTGATATTGATCCCCCTTAAAAGTAGAAAGCCGATCTCCAAAGTAGATTGTTAAACATTCTTACAGGCTTGTTAAGCCTGTTGCTTGTTGCTTGTAGCTTGTTGTCTTGTCATTGATAACAGTATAATTAAATCGGATTCTCAAGTCGCCGCGGCCTTTGAAAATTTCTTTGCAGAGATTCCCAAATCAATTACTAACTCTCTAAACTCATCACCGACTGCCGCAGAGTCCTTACTTAAAGAAAACGTGCCTGTATGTGATAATGAATTTCATTTCCAATATATCACCTCTACAGATATCATTAAAACCTTTCACTCGTTAAATATTAAAAAGACCGCCGATCTATGGGGTAATTCTGTGGAAGTTGCTAAGTCTATTATAAATATTGTAGCACCTACTTTAGCTGTTATTTTTAATAATTGTATTTACCATGGTGAGTTTCCTGATCTTATGAAAAACAGTATAATAATACTTATTCTAAATCAATTGCAACGATTTTTTAATAAACATAATTTATTACATAACAAACAGTTTGGTTTTACAAGGGGTCGTTCGACTACCGATGCCGGAGTTGAACTTTTAGGACATATTTATAATGCATGGGAGGAGAAGTGCGATGCTTTGGGCATTTTTTGCGATTTTTCCAAGGCATTTGATTGTGTTCTTCATGAAACATTGATCAGGAAACTTCACCACTACGGAATCCGGAACGCCTCTCTGGATCTTCTTACTTCGTACTTAAGTGATAGGATTCAGAGAGTTAACGTCAACGGAAAAGATCACCTGGATCTGTAATTAGAATGGGGGTCACCCAGGGCTCAATTTTAGGCCCATTTTTATTTCTTATTTATATTAATGATTTACCTTACCTCATAAAGGATAAACATGATATAGTATTGTTTGCCGACGACACTTCACTTTTATTTAAACTCAAACGTCAGCAGCTAGTTACTGACAATGTAAATCCCATCAAAAACATAAATGTGAAATAAGAACCAAGTTCAATATTATGATATATGCCTTGGTTGTTGACTTCAACGACAAAAGAAGTGAGATCTAAATGGGTGCCAAGTTCAATGGTCAGTCCTGAAATTTATTTATAACTACATAAAATATCATTTCTGCATGTAGTTAACTGGTTTAATGTTAATAATCTACTTCTAAACGAGAAAAAAACGAAATGTATTAAGTTTACGATACCTCATGTTAGACAAGTAGAAACTAGTGTTCTCATAAAGAATGAAGAGTTGAAACCCGAAGATACCACAGTATTCCTAGGCATAACTCTGGATAGCAAGCTTCAGTGGGGCCCTCATGTAGAAAAATTGTCAAAAAAGCTTAGCTCTGCAGCATACGCGGTTAGAAAAATTCGTGATTTAACTGATTTAGAGACAGCCCGTTTAGTTTATTTTAGTTATTTTCACAGTGTGATGTCGTACGGTATTCTATTGTGGGGAAATGCCGCCGACATTCAGACAATTTTTGTTTCACAAAAAAGGGCAATTCGTTCAATTTATAAATTAAGTCCCAGACACTCCCTCAGAGATAAATTTAAAGAGATTAATATAATGACTGTGCCTTCTCAGTATATTTATGAAAATCTTTTGTATGCACATAAAAATATTAATCTCTTTAAAAGATACAGTGATATCCATAATGTTAATACTAGAAACAAAAACCAATTTGTTATTCCTACAACCAGGCTCAAGAAAATAGGTGGCTCCTTTAGATGCCAATGTATACGTTTTTATAATAAACTTCCCAGCCTCATTCAAGAACTAAGCTTAAATAAATTCAAATCTTTTATAAAGCGGAAACTATGTCAAAAAGCCTATTATACTGTCAAAGACTATATTGAGGATAAAACTGCTTGGGACTGAGCTGCTCCAATAACTGCACTGAATGTTGATTTTATATATTATTTTGCTACTTTATTCTGATTTTATTTTGATATTTTATATATTTTTTTCTTTTTTACAGCTACATGTATATTTACTATATGTACATATTGTTTTAACTACTGTGAATTTGATGACTATGTGGGTCATTATTTTACTTTCGATTTTGGTCTGGCAGTTTGAGTAATTTGTGCGGCCTACCCAAATGTCCTTTCTTTGGTATTGTTCGTCGAATCGTTGGGCTCCTTAAGTTCCGAGTTGAGCTACACGATTATTAACAAATGCGTGCACTGACTGGACAGGTCCACTCAAATCTGTGTGGTTATTTCCTCTAAAGACCATTTCAGACAGCGACTAACATGGTCATCAAGTGATTAGACCGAGATCCTTTCCGGATTTTTCATATACACCTTGACATTGATAAATTCTATTTATACAATGACATGAATATTTACTTTGTAAAGTATCATATTGTTTAATCATTGTGAATGTGAAGACTGTGTGGGTATGTTTCTTCTTTTCTTTTATCTTTCTTTACTTGTCAAGTATGTTGTAATTATGATCTGGCAGGTTGAGTAATTTTTGCGGCCTACCCAAATGTCCTGTCTTTGGTTTTGTTCGTCGGATCGTTGAGCTTCTCAAGTTCTGAGTTGAGCCGCACGATTAGTGACAAATGCGTGCACTGACTGGACAGGTCCACTCAATCTATTTGGTTCTTTCCTCTAAAGACCATTTCAGACAGCTACCTACATAGTCTTCACATAATGTTACCAATATTATGTCTGGACTTTAAAAGAGACTGTGACCTCTGAGTTTGTTTCGGCCTTTCTTCTCAGAGTAGTCAGATAGGAAACGCCGACCTCATCTAGCTCAAAAAAATATTATTGACTTGTAAAAGTGTTTGTACAAACCTACTTACAGAAATAAAATCATTTATCATTTATTTATCATTTATAAGAACAATCTCGGAACGCTCCTTTTTACAAGCTTTTGCCGTTTGTCCTACTATGGAAATTATAATGTTAGTACACGTAAATTTACGATTGCGAAATTCTAAGAGCAATTTTTAATACCTATCCAACAAATGCGCAAACGGGATTTTTGGTTAAGTAATTGTATGGTGAAGTCTTCATATCCCGAGTAGAATTTATGTCCGGATGTGTTCCGTTGCTCTGCTTAAATATATGGAACAATCACGATTGTGTTGCCTCGTGTTCGGAACAATCGAGATTGTGTTGCCTCATGTTCGCAAGAGCATGCGGTCCTGGGTTCGATTTCGAGGTCTTCCAAATAGAATTTCTCAAGAGCAGCCTCAAGTCTGGAATCGTGCCCGGTTGATGGCAATATGTAGGCTCGCCTCCTATTACATGGGACTTAAGTATAACTGGTGAAATGCGGGCACACAATAGCTTCTATGGTACCCCCGCATTTCACCAGTTATACCTATGGCAAACAAGGTATGATGATACTTTATGTCTGTTTTGATTTTACTGTTTCGTACAAATTGTGTTCGATTATTAAAACACGGATAATTATTAATATTGTTGAGGAACAGTATCTGAAAATAGTGGAACTTTGATATTTATTAGTAAAAGGTGAAAGAATACAATACGTATGTATAAAATTTTGATCATACGGTAACCTTACCATTTAAAAAAAATATTGTACATTCGTATTTTACTATTTTAAATCAATGCCATTACTATTATTTTTATACATTATACTCACCTTAGTATAAGGTATCAGAATCATGTAGTCATGGCATTGATTTCAACAGTTTAACCACATCCATTACGTTATTTACGTTGCTGAGCCTACAATTAGGGTGCTAGCTAACAAACAAATAGCGTTTAAGCTGTCCAACCAAAGTGAAGCGAATCCCGCGCGGTATGTGGCACGAAATTCACTCACACCTACTATGTCATCTATTTTGAATTGAGCTGTTGAAATGGGTGCGAATAGTCGTGTGACTTCCTAGTCACTAAAACAAAACAAAAATTGCAATCAGTTTATTAGTCGATTCACATGGATCTTCTCGCCAGAGAATCGAACGAATCGACAGAGACGACTCGCGCAAGAATTTAATTTAAATGTGGTCGAATCGACATCTACAGACAGACGTATTAGGAATTTGATACGTTTTGAATTGTATACAAGTTATTAAAAAAGGTCACTGCAAGTACAAGCAATAAAATGCATAAAATTTTAAATGTGCCTATTGTCTAATACGTATTTCCCGAGTTGCCGATGTGCACACACGTAAATTAACTTCTTACGAGTCGCCTATCTCTACATAGTATAAAAAATTAAACCGCCGAAAAAACTGAAAAGCAAAAAATAATAAATCTTAAAATTATGAGTCGGCGCTTTGAGTGATCTTTGTTCATTGATTTTTCAGCGCCGATGGGCTAGCAACGCTCTTTAGGGATTGCCGCAACTCTATTAAATGATGGGAAAACAGCACACTCCACCTTTAAGCTACCACTGACAGTATCATTGGAACAATACTCAGTATGCTCCATACGTAAAAATGGACAGCTCGGGAAACTGTTACAAGAGACATCTTTAATTTGGGACGAATGTACCATGAGTCATAGAGCTCATGTTGAAGCAGTAAACCGAACGCTTAAAGACCTCAGAAACTCAGATGCTGTTATGGGTGGTGTTACTTTTGTTTTTGCGGGTGATTTTCGGCAAACACTGCCTGTATTAACAAAAGGAAAACGCGCCGATGTTATCAGGGCATGCTTAAAATCATCTTACTTATGGAGTTTCGTTGAAACTGTCAATTTACGAACAAACATGAGAGCTTATTTAAGCGACAACTACGATAACGACTTTCCGCATCAACTACTAAATCTTGGAGAAAAAAAAATTATTACTTGAGCCCCCCCAACATGTGTAATGGCACAAGGCTGCTTATAAAAGAGTTGCGGGAGAATATAATCGTGGCGACCATTCTCACAGGGCCAGCAGTGGGACAACTGGCTTATATTTCGCGGATACCCATGATTCCGACGGATTTACCCATACCGTTTAAAAAGCTACAGTATCCCGTCAAAATCTCTTTTGCCCTCACTATAAATAAGTCCTAGGGTCAAACATTCTCTCTGGTGGGCATTGACCTGAGAAAGCAGTGTTTTTCCCATGGCCAGTTATATGTTGGCTTATCTCGGGTTGGAACTCCTGAAAGACAATATATTTTGATACCAAATAATAGCATTAGGTACATCTAATATAGTATACAGAAATGTTTTGAATAATTAAATTTAACATAATTTATTCAATCATAATCATTTCATTCACTCATTTGAAACCCGGTTATATAGCCAAAGTGGCATGCAAATACATACATACATACATATGCAATAAAAACAAAACCCTCCTTTTGGCAGTCAGGAAATAAATCATAGAACTCACAAGTAACCCTACCCAACTGTCACCCACTGATCAGAATGAAACTTTGCACATCGATATAACACTAAAAAATATTGAACCCGTGTTTTTTTTATTTTTCCGGAATCCACTTTTTAGGGGTAGAAACCACCCCCTAGGTTTATAAGGGTTATAACGGTTTGTGGGGATAAGTTATATTAGGGTTAAGGTGGGTTAACCTATGATCGGTGGGTGACAGTTGGGTAGGGTTACGTGTCAGTACTAACCAAACCACACTCATAATTTCATCACAAGTTAAAATGTTTACCGCCCAACGAAGTGGGCACGGGTCAGCTAGTATATTATAATCAGTGAGTGAACAATCAATCATCCCCTGTTTTCCTACACTTTTTTTTTTTTTCAGTATGGGAAATCATCAAATGACTTCTCCCGCTCTGGGCGGAGCGGGAGGGCGTGTCAGACTTGTACTGACTAAAACCCATCCGTGTTCCATCAGTTGCCCATGTGCCAGGGTCACGGTATCTCTTTCGAACAACGTGACCCCGGCAGGCATCGGTCCTAGTAGACCCCTACACTGCTGCTGACATCTCTTTGAGGCGCGCGTGGAACACTGCGCGCCGTCGACCCGAGCTTGGTCCTTACCGGGCGGCGAGCTACCCATTGCTCGCCACCTGCAAGCTCGCGCCTACGGTGGCCGGGAGTCCGCAATCGACTCCCGACGCCCGGGGCGCCTCCTCCTGCGGTGGCTAGGGACGTGAGGGCGCAGAGACTGCCACTCCCTTACGCGCCCCGCCTCCTCCTTCGCGAGCATTACTGCTTCGCAGAAGGAGGTGACGGCTTCCCATTCCCTCTCGCTCCGTACCATGGCTCGCATCAGGGCCGAACGCGAGAGGTCGCCGCCGCCGATCGCCTCCACGAGGACACGGCGGTGCTCCGCCCAGGCAGGGCACACCTCCACCGTATGCTCCACCGTGGTTTTCCTACCCTTAGGGTTCGATTTTGTTTTCCAAATGTATATGGGACTACCTCTGGAGTATACCCTTTCCAATAGAAGAAGAATTATCACAATCGGAGCACTATGTAAAAAGTTATGCGTGGCCATACATAAAAAAAATACGCGTTGAATTGAGAACCTCCTCCGTTTTTTTTCGTCGGTTGAAAATAAAGTTACTTCCCGAGTTTGTACGCTTAGATCTTTTAAACTACGTAACGGATTTTAAAGCGGATTTCATCAATAGACAGAGTGATCAAAGAGGAACATTTAAACGTAGAATACGTGTGAAAAGCCTGTTGTAAAATATGATCGAAAATTATTTATATTTTACCGGTGCAAATCGACTAATAAGTCGCGCGATCCCGTCTCCTGTCGCGCGTAAGATTTGCTTTAGTGGGGCTAAGGCTTAATGTTAGGAGGAACACACTTGATATTTATATAAATATATAGGTATATTTTCATCATCATCATTACAGCCGTGAGACGTCCACTGCTGGATACAGGCCTCCCCATATTTGAAGGGTTTGCCATAATCACCACGCTTGGCAGGCGGGTTGACGATCGCAGTATTGATCGCACATGTTAGCGGCTATTAATTGAGTTGAACTTGATCAAGCATACGATTGATGTTCACACATTCATAACAGGAATCTAATGCGTAGTAGTATCATAATAATGAGTTTTATGTCTTTGTTGCTTCACTTGGAATAATTATTATAATTAAATTCTGAGGGATGATAACATTAAATTCGTAATCGTTTTCACTGAAAAACTCCAAACACATTTTTTTGTTTCTATTTGTATTTTTTATGATACACTACACAGCAGGTGTGCAGCATAACCGAATTAACAAAAAGAAAGTGAATTAATTTTAAAAAAATCTTGCTATCGTCTTTTAAATCTCATCTACCTACCTATTAATGAGTTTATATTGATTCTTGAGTTTCAAGAATTCCTTTACGCTTAGTTTTTATTAAATTGCTCTTTTATTATTTTTCTCTTGAAATCGAAATAAATGTTTTCATTCAGTTATTCAGCGTTGTATATTGCAACAGTTTCTATTTTAATAGAACATTGTATGAAGCCAGCTAGCTTTCGAATGTAGTTCGCACATAGGCATTTGATATTTTTCCCCAATTTAGAGTTACTGCGCGGTTTTTGGTCCAAAATGATGGATCGTAGAATCTGACTTATGTAAACAAGTTTCGATTCAAAATGTATTCGTGCTTTATAGATTTAGTGAACAGCCTGCTGGGGTTTTTATTTTTCATTACTTGTGATTGCTTAAATAATGTTATATGTACCAGACACGACAAAAATGAGGTCTTTTCTGTCGTACCAATAGAATTCTTTACCAAAATCCTAATTACGATTCTTAAATCCCTGTTTCTAGAATATGAATCAATTTCATGGATATTGCCATTTCATTTCATATGTTCGAAGAAAATATCCGCTTAGCAACGTAAATAAGGCAATGAATGTTGTTTAACACTATCAACCTGCTTTCATTTTGACAATTATTTCCTCAGTTCTCAATCAATTAGGTACCAACTTCTTTGTCTCTCAAATCTGTTATTTGTGTTAATTGTGGGTTACTTGTCTGACTTTCAAGTGCAAATCTTTTTTGTATACCTACCTACTTCAAAGCAAGAAAAAACCTGTAGCCAAACTTTTGTTTCTGGTAAAATATCTCTCGCCAAGACCAACGCCAGATGTGTCTGGTTAATTCAAAAAACTCATTTGCTCGTCACTGTTTTATGTTCCGAGTGAAATTTCGGCCTGAACCTCATACCGGCAGTATCGGTAACAAATTACATTTATTAAAAGTCTGTCTTCATAAAAAGGCCCGGGCGATATTTATCTGAAAATTAAACGTACGATGGTCTTTTGTCATTAATTTTCGTAGACTGTGCTTACAAATTAGTGTGGGATAGAGTTTTTAGGAGGAGAGCATAATCTAAAATGAAGAGAAGATATATTTTTATAAGTTAGCACAAAATTAGTATTCTGAGGTCTCTCTTCGTTAGTGAAAAATAAACTTCGAATGTAATTGAAAATCTAATCCAAATCGTAATACTGCATTGAAAATCAGAAAGAGTTATTTTATATTGCTCTTGAAAGAATGCCACTGCAATCCCTTACAACCATCTAAAAAAAAACATTCAAACAGCTTACATAAACCACTAAAGGCAGTCTTTCCCGATTATCAAATTTATAAAATAAGAATAAAAGGTTGATGCTATGAAGACTTTTTTTTTGACTAAATTATCCACGAGGCTGTCAGTAACTCGCCAATTAGGTAAAATATATTAAAACAGCCATATTAGACAAAACTAAGGAATAATGATTTATGGCAACACTGAGTACCACAGTTGTGTTACACATCTTCAATAACAATCTGAACGATTTTGAAAGATATTGATAATTCACTGCTTCATATGTTTGAAAAATTCGTCTGCTTGACAGCGTAAATGAAGCAATGTATGTTGCTGAATAGTCAAAAGCTATTTAACAAAAAAAAAAATATTAAGGCGATTTGAGTGATCTTTGTTCATTGATTGTTTGGTGCTGACTCAAAATGACTGAAAGGTTTATTATCCTTTACTTTTCAGATTTTTCGGCGGTTGAATTTTTTTGTCGAAAAGCTTTTGTTTTATAAGTTTTGTGGCTACCAATAAAACTTGGCGAGGAACATACCCTATCCAATCAAAAAAGAATTACCAAAATCGGACTACTCTGTAAAAGTTACGCGTGGTCATACATTACCATCAGTGAGTGAACAATCAATCATCCCCTTTTTTCCAAATTTATATGGGACCACTTTCGGGGTATACCCTTTCCAATAAAAAAATAAATTATCCAAATCGTACCTAAGTCATTTTAAATCAGCGCTTGGAGTAATCCTTGTGCTCTGACTGTTTAGCACAAACTCAAAATTATTTAGGTATACTTACATTAGTTTAAGAACTTAGTTATTAAGGGTAAATAAAAAAGGTTTCTTCTTTTGTGCTTTTCGTTTTTTTGGAGGTTACATTTTTTTGTTAAAAAGTTTTACTTTATCATTTTTTGTAGCTATAATCTACTAATTACATGCTTGCAAAATCGGACAACTCTGTAAAAAGTTATGCGTGGTCATACATTACAATCAGTGAGTGAACAATCAATCGTGCTCTGTTTTCCTACCCTTAGGGGTGCTTTTTTTTTTCAAAATTTATATGGGGCCACCTTCGGGGTATACGCTTTCCAATATAAAAGAATTATCAAAATGGGACTACTCTTTTAAAAGTTATGCGTGGTCATACATATGTATAAATTATATATAAGGTGTATCTATTCATACACGAAATGTTTTAAGAGGTACACCTGTAGGTGGTAAAGAAGCTACAGCGACGAAAAAAAAGTATTTCCAAATGTATTTTTTCAAAATTTAATATTTATAAATTATTTGACGTACATAAGAAATACTGGCTCCTTCTTATTTTTTACAGCTCGAAACACCGTAGACATGCTCGTGCCATCTGGTCGCCGCCCTCGCAGCGTCAGGCGAGCCATTCATAGAATTTGGAGTAAAGGTTTTATGCAAAACGTCTCAAGCAGTTTTAAAATTATAATAATTATGAAAATTCAAAAACGCTTAGATAAAAAAATTATTTTTGCTTCTATAGCTTCTTTACCACCTACAGGTGTACCTCTTAAAATATTTCGTGTATGAATAGATACATACGAGTCGACTTCAGAAACTCTTCTCTTTTTCTTTTTTTCGTCGGTTAAAAATCAAAAGTATTGCCTTTGTTTTGTGCATCACTCAATAACTCCACAGGTTTCAACCATCGGAATAGGTTTCGTTGGGGTCCTAGATCACTCAAAGACACACTAAAGTCATTAGCCCAGCACACTCTGTACATCGATCGCATATATAGGACACCGCAGCATCGCAGTACCGAACGTTCCAGACGAGATTATACTGATGTAATAGTGCTAACCTGATTAATGCGCTTTAAATTGTGCCAACGAGCCGCAGTAATTGCTGGGTTTGGTTCATAAATTTACCTATTACATTTGAGCTGTTACTGATTTTGTTAAGACGATTAGGCTGTCGTTGAAAAATGATTCCCAGGTCTAGTCTGCCAGGGTTGCAGATTTGTTTGAAAGAGTGCCGTGGCCTTTTCATGGGTGCGTTTTAGTTAGTAAAAGTCTTACACACCCTTCCGCTCCACCCAGAGCTGTAGACGTCATTTGATGATTTCCCTCCCAAAAAAGTGTTATTGGATTTCCCATCAGGAATTTCTCAGTAGCAGCTCAGAATCTCTGTTTATTTGCGAAAATTATTTATTCACTTTCTTTCAAGGTTAACCTCGGATATGTACATTCCGAACAAATAATAGCAACCGGAAGTAATACCTTTGTATATCAAAGTAACATTCGCATTACCGAATAAATCATAACCATACTATTATTACTATTGGTTTTATCAAAACGAGCCGTCAACGGTAATGGGTATCACTTTATTATTGTGCCGAAGGAAATAGCACATTCATATCCAGCCAACATCGCATGTATTTGCCGTAAGGAAAAATGTTGCTAAGTTGACATGCCAGTAATTCTACTATTATTATACAGATAATGTTTTTCGTACAAAAAATCAAGTTCAAAATTTCCAAGCACAAGCACAATTTCCATTTCAATTTCCTTCGCGTAGTCGAGGCTTACTTGACGGATAGAGCCGTCATCTACCCCGGTCACCAGGGAGACTAGAACCGGCGAGAGATGTCGTGCGGTATCCCACAGGGATCGGTCTTGGGGCCGCATCTGTGGGACATCGGGTACGACTGGGTGCTGCGCGCCGACCTCCCTAGCGGCGTCAGCGTAGTTTGTTACGCTGACGACACGCTGGTCCTGGCGCAGGGGAGGTCGCACGAGGCGGCGGCCGAACTTATGACACGCGGGGTTGCGACAATCGTCGATAGGATCCGGCAATTGGGACTGGAGGTGGCATTGCACAAGTCCGAGGCCATGGGTTTTTATGGTCCTCGGAACGCGCCACCTGCGGGCTCCCAACTCACGGTGGGAGGGGTTCACATCGGCGTCGAGTCGACGATGAAGTACCTGGGACTTGTCCTGGACAGCCGGTGGAACTTCGTTGAGCATTTCCGACGTTTGGCTCCCAGACTAGAGCGGGCTGGGGCTGCCTTAAAGCGGCTCCTGCCCAATCTGGGGGGTCCAAACGCCTCCTGCCGGAGGCTCTACATGGGGGTCGTGCGGTCCATGGCCCTCTACGGGGCACCGGTGTGGGCGCCCTCATTGAGGCTGCGCCCAGCGCGCCGGTTGAGTGCGGCCCAGAGGGTCATGGCCATCCGGTTAATCCGAGGATACCGCACGGTCTCCTGCGAGGCAGCGAGCCTCCTTGCCGGAGTGCCGCCATGGGATCTGGAGGCAAAGATCCTCGCCCACATGTGGGAGTGGCGCGAGGAGGCGAAACGCCGGGGCGAAACTCCGCTGCCGCGACAAATTGCGGCACGGCGGACAGAGCTCCGGTGTGATCTCGTGGCGACATGGCGGGTACGATTGTCGCAACCCAGTGCTGGGCACGCCACAATTGCGGCGGTAAGTCCCCTCTTTGAGGAGTGGATAGAGAGGCGTCACGGCATCCTCACCTTCCGCCTGACGCAGGTTCTCACCGGGCATTGATGCTTCGGTGGGTTCCTGTTCAGGATAAAGCGGGAGGATACGTACGGGTGTTTCCATTGCGAGGATCGTCTGGTGGACACGGTGGAGCATACGGTGGAAGTGTGCCCTGCCTGGGCGGAGCACCGCCGTGTCCTCGTGGAAGCGATCGGCGGCGGCGACCTCTCGCGCCCGGCCCTGGTGCGAGCCATGGTACGGAGCGAGAGGGAATGGGAAGCCGTCACCTCCTTCTGCGAAGCAGTAATGCTCGCGAAGGAGGAGGCGGGGCGCATGAGGAAGTGGCAGTTTCTGCGCCCTCACGTCCCTAGCCGCTGCAGGAGGAGACGCCCCGGGCGTCGGGAGTCCATAGCGGACTCCCGGCCACTGTAGGCGCGAGCTTGCGGGTGGCGAGCAATGGGTAGCTCGCCGCCCGGTAAGGACCAAGCTCGGGTCGACGGCGCGTAGTGTTCCACGCGCGCCTCAAAGAGATGTCAGCAGTGCTGAAGGGGTCTTCTAGGACCGATGCCTGCCGGGGTCGCGTGATTGTTCGAAAGAGATACCGTGACCCTGGCACATGGGCAACTGAAGGAACACGGGTGGGTTTTAGTCAGTAAAAGTCTGACACGCCCTCCCGCTCCGCCCAGAGCGGGAGAAGTCATTTGATGATTTCCCATCCTGAAAAAAAAAAAAAAAAAACACAATTTCCAAAATCAAGAAAAATTTTGGAAATTGTGCTTTATTTGATACGAGGTGACTACGACTACATTTTGGGGTTGTCTTCCAGTCTAGCCAGATGTGGCTGAATACCAGTATTTTACATAGAGCGACTTACCATCTAATCTCCACAACCAATTACCTAGTAACTACTATCCGAACGCCTATGCGAACTCCACAATCCAGTTATTGGGTAAAACGATACCCTTTGGTAAGTCTACTTGTAAGACTTTCACGGTTCTGTCTACTGGTATAGACTGTCAATGATTTACGAATGACAGATGGGGCTTATAGCTAATATTTAATTGATAGTCACCTATTGACGAATCGACAACGTCAAGGATAGTTTACCTTCTATCTACAAAAGCGGCGTCAAGGGTACGTAGTTTATCTTCGATCAACCTGTGTGGCTAGTTTTATTTAGCCACAAACACCCTTGTAATTTTAAGACTGTCCAACGTCCATTTAGTATTGCAGGTTGTTTTATTTTATTAGCAAACTAAAGTTAATGACTGTTAGCATGCTATGACTGAATTTTTAGTATTGTCATTTGACCCATCTCAATCTATAATGACTTAACACGGTAATAGTTAAGGTCATTTTTACAAGTTCTGGTAACCGGTTGGTCGTATTTACATTTCCACATATTAACTGGGTAACATTTTATTATCTTGCTCTTTAAAACTCCTTAAAAGTGTTACATTGTTGTGTTAGATGTCTGTTAAGTTTCCGCTGCCGTTAAGCTGAGCAGCGTTAACTTTTATTGACATTTTGTTGCTTAATATTTTGTCACATCGACTAAAACTGACTTTGTAATACACAAGGATTCTGTGGTAGAAAAATGGGTACTACATGAATTATACCGTTTTTTCATCAATCTACACTGTAGGTTGTAGATTCTACAACAATTGAAGTTAGACAAATAATTCACTATGGATCGTTTTTGCTTAATTATCATTAAGCAAAAACGATCAATGCATGCATGCTGCATTATCATGCTTCTCTTTTCTGTGTTAACCTCTAAGTCCCTGAGATACCACATTTGGTATCAACACAATGGTTTTTTAATTGTGTCTGTAATTAGCGGCATTCAACGCAATCGAAATCAAATCATTTCAATTTAAAAAATAAGTGCCACATTGACACTTACTTGAGTCAGAATCGGCTATTTGATTGAATTTCTAAGAGATTGTTTTATATTTATAGTCAAGTGTACCAGATGGTTTTATTACACTAAAAAAAATCGTGGAAGGAATTTGAAACTTAGAAATTATCAATTCCATTTTAATTATTGGGAAAATCAATTAAAACTTTGTATAGCTAGAGCATGATAAATGGAACAGCTTATTTCGTAAAAGAAAGTCAATTCAACCGGCAAAGAGATTTTAATATTTTATTCAAGGCGTCGTCTCGTTACAGTGTCGTCATATTTAAAGGTCCCTAACTTGTCTCTCCCAGTATGGGTTCGTTCAGATAATCTTCCTGATTAGCTGAAAGCTGCGTTCCAACTAAGTTTGGTTTCATTATCACAAATTGACCTATATTGAAAAGTTTCAGTCATTTGTTTGACGATAGCGCGATATAAAAATATTTTGCAATCATGAGGAAAAAATTCTAAGATAAGAAAAGGAAGGGGGCTATTTTCTCATTTTTGGGTGTATACTAAATATTTTCAGTCAATTAATTTAATGATGCTTTTTTAAGTTTGTATGCATGAAAAAATTAATAAAATAGATAGGTATATCAATTTCTGTAGAACTAAAATACCTGGAATCCCAAAGTTTTCCTAATATTAGTAAATGACTGATATGTTAGACATTGCTCTATCCTAATTTCAATAGTCAGTTTCAAATCCCACTGAAAAAATGTCTTTTAGTTTCCTACTCATATTTCTATTTCGAACATCTTAAATATTTTTTTAACCCTTATAAAGGTTGTTAGGAAAAGAAAAAAAAATCAAAATTTACATTGGCAAAAAGGTCTTTTAGTTTACTACCTACGCATTTTTTAAATATTTCTAGTATCTTAATGTTTTTCCTTTCCCTAATATAAGTATATAGGTAGGTTGTTAGGGAAAGACAAATATCCTATGGATAAAAATTATTTTACTTTTCTACGCATTTTCAATATTTCGAGCATCTTAAAAAATAAATATTTCTCTAACATAGGTTGTTATGGAAAGAAAAATATGAAAGATTCGGAATATTAGGTATCTATATAAAAAAAAACAATTCGGTGCAGCTGTTCTCAATTTATGCGTGTACCAAACGGCATATTTAATCATCATCATCATCATCATCATTTCAGCCGAAAGACGTCCACTGCTGGACATAGGCCTCCCCCAAGCTCCGCCACTTCGACCGGTTTTGTGTTTCCCGCATCCAGCGGTTGGAAGTCCTTCAACAAGGTGGATCGATGACCTTGTGAAGGCCGTAGATTTTAAGGTCTCTTCCGAAATATTTTCCGTCAGGATTTGGTAGTCGTACTGATGAAGATCAGCTTCATAACTTACATACAGGAATATGTATGTAGGAAATTCTATTATTCCATAAATACGCGACAGTTTCAGTGCCTACCTACTAAAATTGTTTTCCTAGGAAACTAAATCACGTAGACGCAACAGTAAGACAAGTTACTATTATGATAGGCCACATTGTGTCAGTTGTATTGTTCATAAGCCGTATGCATGGAAGGCACGTACAGATGGCATTTACAAGTCGGTTTTGTTGCGTATTGTACTGGAGCTTGCAGCTGTATTATCTTGTTAGGCTTCCGTACACAAAAGTCAAAATGGAACTTATGGTGACGGTGTTACTGTCTCTTTCTTTTCTCTTTTACTTAGCGAATTTAGAGAATTTTCAAATTTGGACAGACACAAATTATGTTTTATGAAATTGACACATTGCGTCAATTTACTGTGTTAAAGTCATTTCATAAATTTTCAGTGAATGACAGTTTCGATTTGAAGATACGGATAATTTAAGTTGGTAGTCAAATTTCAGAACAATGAATATTCCTGACTTTATAAATATATTTTTTAAATAAAAATAAACGATTTATATTTATAGCGATTGCTGTGTGATGAGCTAGTTTTTTTTTTTCTTAAAATAAAATGAAATGGCAAATAAAGCCCATGAAATATTTTTAAATGTAGGTTTTTCATAACGTGAAATAATATGAAAAATGACACGTCAATGCTGTGTGATAGTCGATAATTTGATTAGATTATGTCAAGACTTAAAAGTTGAGATGACAAAAACTATAAATAAACAACGCTATTACATATATTTATGAGTAAAGCATACATAATGTATTATATTTCATGTTCAAACGTTGATTCCCTCGAGTTATTCTTGTACAGTTTTAGTCTACATTTGCCATCCATCTCATCACTCAGTCAGACGTCATCGTTCGTAATTCATCTCAGTCTGTTTTCTCGTCCTAAAATTAATGCCCGACGACCCCTCATGAGATTTCTTTTATTAAAAAATACCTTTTGAATTTTTGATGGCTGAGCGGCTAATGTTGACAATGTACCCTACAGGATGGTGGGCAAATCGACGTGCAAACTGAATCCATAAGTTATACTACATGATTCTAGACCAATTATAGTAGAAAAGAAAAATTTTTTTCGTCAAAAAATCTGGTGTGTCATAAATATGGAACCTACGTGGTTAAAATCTAAGGAAGAGCCATTTTTCTTATAACTTACTAAAACTTTCAAAGTCGAGGGATTTCGAATCAGGTACTGGATCTATGATTACAGGTTGTGAGACAATATCCTTGCTACCATGTATAATATGATAGCAAGAAATGACTTGGTCTAGATGAATAGTTAACAAAACAGTTGTTGCTAAGAGCTTATACAGAATAAGCGTTTACGTGCCTATGAAACGCGCGTAGGTACTGGCTCATCTCTAGCCAAGGGTAATAGAAGCTATGATCACCGTTGACAAAGATAACATCTGTATGAAACACACTTACAGCAGGAATGGCTTGAGCTGTAATAATTCAACAACATCCATTTAGCTTTTTTACGTTGTTCAGCAGACACATGTTTGAATTTCGAACACATGAAGCAATCACATAATCAGCCTTAATTGTTCCCACTGCTTGATCACAGACCTCTACTCAATGTGAGTCTGCGGGCCGTAAACCACCTGGACAACATCCACGTCACCGAAGCCGCGGGCAAAAGTTAGATAATTATATTGGGATCTCAGGTGAAGTACGTATAAAAAAAACAGTCTGTTCGGCTTCAATTCCCAGAAAGAATTTTTAAAATGCTTGCCAACCAATTTTGTCGTAGTTGTGGCGACACAGTTCCTGTACCCATTACCTTACCACCGAACCTTACCATATACCTGCGAAGCAATTACCACATAAGGTCAACCGGGGCAATTGCGTCATAAAAATACCTTAGTCTCTTTTAAAAATTTATATTACACTAACTTTAAATTTCTTGGAAAAACCTTTAACGCAAATGTATAAAGAAATTATCTGTGCGCAACCTTAACAAATCGTTTATTTCATTAGTAACAATTAATACGAGTAAATACACTTTTTTTTTAAAAAGAGAAATTTTAGACGCATTTTCCCGTTTTGGGGCAAACGCGTCTTCATTAAATAAGTTTTAAACCTGTGACGTTTGAAGGCTGGAATAGATATATTTTACTTCAACTAAAGTTTTACACCCACATCTTTCAGTAAATTAAGAAAATATTAAATTATTATTACATCAGACGCGATGTTATAAAATCTGGGAAAAAGCGACTGTTTTTTCATAGACGCATTTACCCGCTGTCAAATCCAGGCGTTCAGAGCATTTTATTTTTGAAGGTAAAATTAAAATAAATTCTTATAAAAATACCTGGGTGCTAAATAAAAGCAACATGTAGATTTTTGAAGTTTAATCAAAATCAAGTTACAGGTAGACGAAAACTAACATGTACACTATTACAGGCAGAGCTTTTTCAATTTAAGAGTTTGATGCAGGGCTGCGGTGGTGTGCCGCCGCCGCGCCGTAATCCTGCATAAAAAAATGCTATTTTTTACAAAAAAAAATGTTCTATCTAAACAATGTGTGACAAATGTGTAGTATTTTTATTGGTAAATCAAAACAAAGAATCTAGGTATGCCACAGGCCTCTACTCCGTTCATCTATGATAGCCTATTTCCTCACGACTGTCAAAAAGGTCATCTGGTATAATAATGTAAGAATCTAGAATTAAATCAAGTATTATAATTTTTAACGAGATTAAATCTTATGTATTTTATAAATAATCACAAATTATGTCTCATCAATATCAGTCCTTGCATACTCCTAAGTATGCACTAAACTATTTGTATTTTAAAGCTGGTCCATCTATGTATCATTATATTAAAATGTATGGCTATTATAATAATTGACATTCACAAGATCAAATCTTTCATATTCTAATATCACAATAAAATCAGATCAAAATTACGGGTAAGTTTTACTCTTCGAGGAGCACACCGAATTTCCTGTTCCACATACATACGGGCCCGTATTACAGAACGTCAATCAATACTCAAGCATTACTTAAAACTAGATTCAAGGCATTTGATTGGTTGACACTAGTTTTAAGTAATACTTGAGTTTTGATGTGCGTTTTGTAATACGAGCCTCAAAGAATTGATTACGAAATTCGATGATGCCCTAATTTACATTCATAAAATATTGAAGAATCAACACTTATTCTATCTAAAATAAGATAATAAAGCCTTAATCCAAATATAGCTATAACAAAATCAATTCTCTATTCCAACAAAATCAATATAAAAACATTATAATAATAGTCTCTCAGTCGAAAATTTAATATCCTAAGAATAAATACAATAATTAAGTACATTCTATTGGATATTAAAAGCTTTTAAATTTTCCTTAAAAATAACATGACCTCTTCGGGTTATTTGGGGTTTTTCAAGAAACTTTTCAATGTCAGCTTCATGTCGGAGTACTAAAACATCTTCGACATCGGGGTAATGGAATGAATCAATTTTACTATTCTTAATGATTCTTAGAAATTTGACTTTTGGAGCCACTATGTCGGAATCGAGATCCATTGAAATTATGTTTCCGACAAAGTGCTTTACAGTTTTTTTGTTACAAACTTAACTACTATCCAATCATCAACTTGAGGACGTCTTGGTTCGTCCAGAGTGACCGTCTCTCTTGAATCGGTTCTCTTTTCATATTTTAATTCACTTAATACTTGATCGTCACTAGAGTCGTGGTCAAGAAAACAGTCCTCTTCTTTGTCGTCTTGAATAATGTTTTCACAATAAGTGTTCCAATTATCAGATTCTGTGCCATCGCTTAATATTATTTCTTTATCTGTACTTTCATCTGATGAATACAATATTTTCTTCTGTGGTTTTTTCTTCTTAGAAGCTATATACTTTTCTTTCTTTCTGGATTTACTTTTATTTGCGCATCTTCTTGACTGTCGCCATGTTTTTTCTGCTTCACGTTTTTGCTTTTCTGCTTCTTCATTTCGTAACTTTTCCAGGTAATATTCGCGTGTAATGACTTCACAGCCTTTCGCAGCTTTTTTTTTCTTTACTTTATCTGTACTATCCGATTTTTTAATTGTGCTAAGCAACAAATCCTCAAATGATTCTCCTTGTCTATCAGAAATGATACGATTTTCGAGAATTTTGATTCCCGAAGTTCCATTACTAATACCGGGTATTACAATGTCAGAAGGTTTCAGATTCAAAGAAGTTCTTGTAATTTCTGGATTCACCTTATTTATTATTTGTAAACATAAGCTGGATAGAGATAGTATGTCGAGTTCGTTGATTTTGGCTTTGTGTTTTTGAAATCTCTTAAGAGAATCTGGATCGAACTTGTCTTCTGAGATAACGTTTCTGTTAAATGGGAACACACCCCCTTTTTTAAAGCCATTTCTAATTATTTTAGGATCCAATTCATTCCAGCATTCGCCAAGGATTTGGCTGAATTGGTCCTTTTGTAACTTGGCTCCAACGTTCAAACGCTGCCACGCCAATATTTTTGCGTCCCATCTGTCTTTCATGGATTTGAAAACTGCTAAATCTAAAGGTTGTAAAAGATGGCTGGCATGAGGTGGCAATTTCAAAATGGTCACACCCATTTCGGCGGCTCTCTCTAATATTTTCAATTGAATATGTGTTGAATGACCATCATAAATTAGCAAACATGGTTTTTCTTTGGATAAGTGAGGCAAGACTGTACCTAGCATATACTTCTCAAAAACTTTCGATTCTATCCAACCATTTTTGGTTGCAGCGTATGTGGTACCTTCAAATGCATTTTTAGACATCCACTGGTCCCATACGTTTTTGCCTCGGTATATGATCAGTGGAGGTAATTTTTCGCCAAGAGCGCTAGCAGTAAACAAGACCGTGACGTTATCTTTTCCCGCGGATGCTATGGTTCGAGTACTTGCGTAACCTTTTGCACCTACAACTTTGGTTTTTTCTGGATCTTTACTGAAACTAGATTCGTCTAAATTCCAAATTCTTTCAGGGGAAAATTTGAAATCTAGTTCATTAATGCAACTTTCAAGTGTGTTAAAATATTCTTCAATAATAAAGGGGTCGCAAGCTGCTTTTCTGGACATTTCTACAGCTTGCGGCTTCTTTAAGGATAATTTGTTTCTTTTAAGAAAAGCGGAAAGCCAATCATACCCCGGTGTATTACTCTTAAACTGTGTTTTAAGTTTATTACTTTCAATGTATTTGGTTACTATAATAGATGTTTCTTTTGAAGAGAGGCCGAAGCCATATTTCTCCATAGTATGTAGGCCAGCAGCTAATCTTTTTTCATTTTCGGCATCGATTTGTGTTGGTCTACCACGTGTCTTTAACAACTCCTCGCTTTTGCTTTACTCGATCTACTATAGTTGTACGCGGTATCCCATATTTTCGTGATGCTTGATATGAATTAAGGACTCCATTTTTTACTTCTAATACTGCTGTTTTTAATGTTTCAAGAGTGTATTTAGAAATAGTCTTTTTTTTATAATTGCGAACCATCTTCGAATGATTAACATCTGAAATAGAATTAATAAAGTTGTAATATAAATTTGTGCTAAGTTTGAGATGTTAAGTATATTAAGTATTACTCAAAAATATTTATGTATCGTTTGCATTGTGATTTTGTACCGAAAACTTTAAAATTAATTTAAAAATAAATGTCTCAAGATTCGGAATAACTTACAAAGTATTAAAAGAAAAAATAATATTGCAGTTATAAATTTTCATAGCAATATTCGCATTCATCCTCAGTGTAGTGCATGTACAAAGTATAAATAGAACAAGATGGACACCAAAAGAATGAACTTTCTAATAATGCCTTTGCAATTTGAGTATTCATATTCAAAATCAAATGATGAGGTCCAGTTGGTGTCGTATGGGACTGTCCGCATCCGAAACATTTATGTGACCAAATAAAATGTGTTTTATGCCATGGCCAGGTAAGTATCTGCTCTATATAATATTGAAAGTCATTTCTGTCTAAATATTTGTCGATTTCAAGATATCTCAATATAACCATTGTGATCTAAATTACCTGCAACACAAATTGATAACTACACTATAATAAATAAAATTCCTAAACTTCTCATAAAAAATTTAGAAACGCAAATTCAATTCAAATAAAGCTGTTAAAACGAAATAAAATTGACTACAAGAAAATACAAAAAAAAAGGTTTAAGATCTCTGGTTTTGGGGCAAATGCGTCATGCAGACGCAATATCCCCGAAACAGCAGACGCATTTACCCCAAGAAAACAGACCTAACCTAATACAATTAAATCTTCATTTCTCCACAAATAAAACGATTTCAATAAAAATAACTATCGGTATACAGAGGCTACAATATGTTGAATATGAACATTTCATTCAAAACACGGAAAACTCAGAAAAAACATGGATTCTTAAAGATTTTAATCACTCACCACAAGCAGTACGTCTTGACGAAACACGCGTTATTTTCAATATGGCCGATATTTTAAATTTGTGCGGGACAACGCCATCTATTGAAAGTATACGCTATGACTTTATTCAAAATGAACAAAACTAGATGGCAGGAGAGGTTAGTATTCAAACACATTTTAAATTATTTCGATTAGACGCAATAGCCCCCAAGACGCAAATGCCCCGGGTGACCTTACCACCAAACCAATTACCTTACCACCAAACCAATTACCTCATACCTCTGAACCAGTTACCTTTACCACGTTTTTGACTTTCTGCAAGAAGAAACAGTGAAGCAAACCGTCTTGAAAAAGACGAGTACGTTTTGACCATCAAGAAATAAGATAAGCCGACGCGGCACGAACGCTATCACAACGCCGCACACGCCTGGCTGTCCGCTTCGAAAGAAGCGGTTTGTTAATGCATGCAAAGCAGCAGAAGCATCAGAATCTTCATTTCATGCGGATGGACACGTGGAAACACGACGCTGAAGACACACGCGTTCCGCGGACCAGCAGGCAGTCTTCCATCTTGACTCGACGACGGCGCCCGGTAAAAAGGATCGCGACTTGCTCTCACGTCCTATTTATGCCTTTCAGGCAAATAGTTCCGAGAGCTACACAGCACCCGCGCGCATGCGCGCGAGGCTCAACACTATTGGTCGGTGATTGTAAACAATAGCAAATTGTTCCTAAATAAGCATTCCAAAAATGTATATAAGTAGAGTGTTTTTGCATAATAAAATTCATTGATATTCACTCTTTCATTGGGATCAGTTGGAGTTGTTTTATTCACGACAATTAGAGTGCCTTTCGCTATTCCTCAACTCTATTAGACAACACAACGTCTAAATTGGTGACCCCGAGAACCCGAAGCAGAACACGACCCGTGAAGCCGAACGACTCGACCTGCGAGCTGAACACGACCCGTGAAGAAGAACACGGACTGTGAAGCCGAAGCCTGAGTTCCTGGAGCCTCCTCCTGCAAGATCCCACCAGAATCGAAGAACCATCAACATGAGCTCCACCGAAGATTTTACCGATGCTCAGGACATCACCACAGCGACGAGCGAGAACGTGGCAGCAGTCTCATTACCAGCACGACTACCACCATTTTGGCGCCAAAATCCACGCCTATGGTTCGCGCAGTTTGAAGCCACCGTCGCTGCCAGCAAGATAAGTGAGGAGCAAAAATTCAACCTCGTCGTCCCGCTACTCGGCAACAGCGACCTGGAACAAATCGCAGACATCATCTTACATCCACCGACCACCGGCAAGTACAGCGCGCTCAAGGACAGACTCATCTCAACATACCAAGAATCAGACCACCGTCAGTTACAGAAACTACTCAGCGGCCTCGAACTCGGCGACCACAAGCCAAGCCAGCTGCTGCGTAAGATGCGAGACCTCAGTGGCACGCTACTATCTGATGAAGCGTTGAAGGTTATGTGGCTCAACCAGCTGCCCGCTCAACTTCGCACCGTGCTGTCCGTCAACACCGAGTCATCGCTCGAAGTGCTAGCTGCGATGGCAGACAAGATGATGGAGCATTTTGAACCCACTACAGTCGCCGCAGTGTCCACAGTAAATTTCCCGCCAACACGCCCAGCAGTCAACGAAGCACTACAAAACGCTATAACAACGCTACAAATCAATCTACTGACGAAACAAATTGAAAAATTGTCGCTCGAAGTCGCCGAACTACGCAACTATCAACATTCGTCGCATCGCCGTTCCCGCCAAAACTCCGCACATTACCGTTCCCGCCAAAACTCCGCACAGCGTAGCCGCTCACGCGCCCATTCAAGACAGCGCACTGATAACGCCCGCAAGCCCGGCGATCGCGACGGGCTGTGCTGGTACCACTACCGATTCGGCAACGGGGCACGAAAATGTGAATCGCCGTGTTCCTTCACAGAGCGGGAAAACTAGAACGTACATCGATAATGGCGGGTGTCGATGTAAACCAAACCAGCCGCCGCCTATGTGTGATCGACATCAACTATAGAGAGAGATTTCTTGTCGACACGGGAGCTGACATTTCGGTATTAGCTGCTCGCAACCCGAAATATTCAAGACCGGCGGAGAATGCAGGCTACAAACTTTTCGCGGCAAACGGAACAGAAATTGGTACCTACGGAGAGCGCACACTTGAGCTCAACCTAGGCTTACGAAGAAACTTCAAGTGGACTTTCGTCGTCGCCAACGTGAAGACTTCGATACTGGGTGCCGACTTCCTAGTACATCACAAACTGTTAGTTGACTTGCATCAAAGAAAACTTATCGACCGTGTAACCGAGGTCAGCGTAAGCGCCATCAAGATAAACAGCACGGAAGAATCAATCTACCTCATCAACCGCGACCACACTCATCGCGACCTGCTGAAGAAATATCCAGATGTACTCCGACCAATGTCACTCAAAACGCCAGCCAAGCATGGCGTCACACATCACATTGAGACAACTGGGCCGCCGATCTACTCACGGCCGCGCCCTCTACCGCCCGACAAATACAAGGCAGCGAAACTCGAATTCGACCGCATGATCGAGATGGGAATTTGCAAGCCGTCTAACAGTCCGTGGGCAAGTCCACTCCACATCGTGAAGGAGAAAGACGGATCACTCCGAGTATGTGGCGATTACAGAAGACTCAACGCCATCACCGTTCCTGACCGATACCCAATTCCACGAATCCAAGACTTTACATACCAACTCCACGGCAAGAAAATATTCTCAAAACTTGATTTGAAAATGGCATATTTTTGGATACCTATCGCACAAGAAGATGCTCAAAAAACAGCGATAATAACACCATTTGGACTTTTCGAATTCACCTGTATGACATTCGGCTTAAGAAACTCCGGTCAACCTTTTCAACGTTTCATGCACGAGGTTCTACGAGGACTAGATGAGAACGTATTCTGTTTCGTCGACGATCTCCTCGTACACTCAAGAAATAAGGAAGAACACCGACGCCACTTAGAACAAGTACTTGAACGCCTTAATACCTACGGCGTCAGTCTTAACATCGACAAGTGCGAGTTTGACAAAGAAAACATCGAGTTCCTTGGATACGGAGTCTCATCAGAAGGAATCAAACCCACTCAAGAACGAACACAAGCCATAGTCAACTATCCGAAACCACAAACAGTTCAAGAATTAAGAAGATTTTTAGGTATGATAAACTTCTACCGCAGTTGTTTACCACATCAAGCCGAGTACCAACACGAACTGAACAAATACCTACACAACAGCAAGAAAAACGACAAATCTCCGATACAATGGTCTGAAGTAGCAGAACAGGCCTTTGAGAAATGCCGACAAAGCATACTCGAGGCTACAACTCTGACTCACCCGATACCTAACGCGCCGCTATGTTTATTTACCGACGCATCGAATACTAGCATCGGCGCCGTTCTACAACAAAAAATGGACAACAAGTGGAGACCTCTAGCATTCTTCTCAAAAACTTTGAGTGAGACGCAGCGACGCTACAGCGTGTACGATCGCGAATTATTAGCCATATACACCGCAGTGCAACACCTACGACGACTGATAGAGGGCAGTGACCTCACAATATTCACCGATCACAAACCACTAACTTACGCGCTGACAAGAACCCCGAGTGCTAGCGATACGCCACGAAGAGAACGCCAGCTACACTATATTAGTCAGTTCTGTTCAAAAATCAAATACATTCACGGTGATAAGAACGAAGCCGCGGACGCCTTATCACGCATCAAAGAAATCGACTTGTCGCACTCCACTATCGACTACAATCAACTCGCTCAAGACCAAGAAAAGGATGAAGAACTGAAGACTTGCATGTCCAACCCAATCCTAAAGTTCGCGCCTATAACGTTACCCGGCGGTCAACGACCCATCATATGCGAAACATCAACCGGCAACGTTCGCCCATACCTACCAGTGGCTTATCGTGAAGTAGCATTCAAAGCGCAACACGAACTAAGTCACCCTGGAGTGCAAACTACAAGAAGGATAATGTCTACAAAGTTTTTCTGGCCAAGTATGAACAGATAAGTCGGTTTGTGGGCGAAATCATGCATCGGTTGCCAGCGCGGGAAAGTTCAACGACGCATTATCAGTCCGCTCGGCGAGTTTCAAAAATCATCGCGTTTCGAACACATTCACGTTGACATCGTAGGACCACTACCACCACCTAACGACTACAGATATCTGGTAACGATGATCGATCGCTGCACTAAATGGCCCGAGGCAATACCTGTTCGTGACGTCACCGCCGACACTGTTGCTAAGGCCATCTACGATGGATGGATATCGCGATTTGGTTGCCATTTAGAATATAATTCCTTTTTTAAACATATCTTGTTTTCATGGCAATAATTATGATTTGTTTTATTTTACGAAATAGATAAATTAAATGAAAATGCATTTGGACAAGTTTTATGTGCCTTACTAATGACTTCTTTGGATACTTCAAGATATGTATGATACTAAACCAATAGCAAAAACCTAGTTAGATCTCTACCTAGGTTTGTTAATTGGTTTCTCTATACATTAGTTTTTGGATCTAACATTGAAAATTCCTTTGTGACGAATCAATTTTGTACTTTTCGAGAGCTTGATCAGATTTAGCTTTATGTAACACAAACTTTTGTTTTAGATCATCCTGTTCTCATCGACTTACTATTATTTATTATAGACATTATTTGATAATCGTGTTCAACACTTCAGTGATATTGTAAATCAAAAACCTAGTAAGGGACAATTCCAACTTCAAAAACTTAGTAAAAAGACTAATTTCAAATTCAAAACCCTAGTAAGTCCATTCACAAATTCAAAAACCTAGCATGTACCGTACTTAATAGGTTTTTGTATTTGGAAATGTTACTTACTAGCTTTTTCACTTTGTAAACACCGAGTACGAAGTGCACTTGCTAGGTTCATACATGTTCATATCTCCGATTCTATTTAAGATAGAAATACAGTTGTTTTTGCTATAGACGCAGCAAAAAATTTTGGGAATATTGGTTGAAGAAAACGTGTTTCATCAAAAATGTCCCTTGCTAGGTTTTGATTTTGGACAGCCGCCGCGGTCATCGAGTCTCAGCGTACCACGTGGCACATACATCACTCGATCCGGCCGCGCAGTGAAACATAACGTACGCTTCGCTTAGGGGGGAGTGATGTGGCGACACAGTTCCTGTACCCATTACCTTACCACCGAACCTTACCATATACCTGCGAAGCAATTACCACATACCACCAAACCAATTACCTTACCACCAAACCAATTACCTCATACCTCTGAACCAGTTACCTTTACCACGTTTTTGACTTTCTGCAAGAAGAAACAGTGAAGCAAACCGTCTTGAAAAAGTCGAGTACGTTTTGACCATCAAGAAATAAGATAAGCCGACGCGGCACGAACGGTATCACAACGCCGCACACGCCTGGCTGTTCGCTTCGAAAGAAGCGGTTTGTTAATGCATGCAGAGCAGCAGAAGCATCAGAATCTTCATTTCATGCGGATGGACACGTGGAAACACGACGCTGAAGACACACGCGTTCCGCGGACCAGCAGGCAGTCTTCCATCTTGACTCGACGACGGCGCCCGGTAAAAAGGATCGCGACTTGCTCGCACGTCCTATTTATGCCTTTCAGGCAAATAGTTCCGAGAGCTACACAGCGCCCGCGCGCATGCGCGCGAGGCTCAACACTATTGGTCGGTGATTGTAAACAATAGCAAATTGTTCCTAAAGAAACCTCCTCCTTTTTTTGAAGTCGGTTAATAAGCATTACAAAAATGTATATAAGTAGAGTGTTTTTGCATAATAAAATTCATTGATATTCACTCTTTCATTGGGATCAGTTGGAGTTGTTTTATTCACGACAATTAGAGTGCCTTTCGCTATTCCTCAACTCTATTAGACAACACAACGTCTAAATAGTAATACTTAGCTATCAACTGACCAACTAGTGTTCTCTTATTTTAAATTTTATAAAACTTCACCATCTTAAACTTAACATTGTTTACCACCATTAAGAACTAACATTTTATCTTACCAATGTTTTCAAGACGTGCAATAAATCTCTTCGCACGAACACATGCTTTATTTTAGACTACCTAGACTTTAGACAAACGACCACTATACCAGATAAGAATGGTGCAGTTCAGAATGTTTGTTAATTGTAGCCCCTTTGGATTATAAACTTTTTATTTTATTATCCTAATAGTTTAAGAGCTGGATTAAAGAGCAGAAAACTCATTCATCATCGTTGGTAGTATAATAATAATACCAGCTTATTATACTTCCACTACAAGGTAGAAACATCTTCTCATCAGAGGAGGCAAGGCCATTGATCACCACTGAAATGAAATGAAATGTTTACTAATGTTAGTAGATCTTATAAGACACTTAGGTACACGTCAATATTTCGTTGGTTAATATTTTAAAAACTAGATGGCAACAACATTTCCTAGCTGACTGTTCCATGAGAAGAAATACCGAAACAAACTAGGGGTCATGGACTTTTTTAAAGTCCAAACATAACATTATTAGAATTTTATATGAGTCTAACAATGCAGCGCCATGTATGGGCCTTTCGAAGAAAGAGCCATTGTAACTTTGAGCTGACCTGTCCCAACATACAGCAGGTATGTATCACTCATCGTGTACTTCAACCGTCATGCTCAAATGCAAATTGGCGATTTCAGATTAATATTAATTATAATACCACTTAGTATTCTTCACGACATTATCCTTCACAAGTATCAGTTATGTCCAAGATAAACATAAAAACTGTATAATTATTTTGAAGTGAGAAAGTCGTATCAGTACAAGGTACGTGTCCTTATTTGAAGCCTGAATTGATCACAAAATCTTTGATAGACAAGAAACAAAAAATAAACAAGCATCAATAAAAATGACGCTTATTTATGAATAGTCGATAAACAAGACAAATAAGATAAAAGTTGTCGTATCAAATTAAATAAAAGCTTTCGTTTTACAGGCAAACATTATGTTGGATACAAGCCAGATAGGCTGACGACCTCAAGACAGTATCTAAGGTCAAAGTCCAGTTTACTCCCAGAATAGTATGTGCAAAACCTTGGAACTGAAACTCCTTAGAAAAGTTTTTTGTGCGTTCCAATCAAATGTATTTTCATTCTTCGAGCTGATGACATGAGAATTTATCTTGCCAACCTAAATAAAAATTAACCTGTCTTTTTCGGCCGTTTAAGCTTTGGGCTTGATGACCTTGTGAAGGTCGCAGAAATCCGCTGGATGCGGGAAACATAAAGCCGGTTGAAGTGGCGGAGCTTGGGGTAGGCCTATGTCCAGCAGTGGACGTCTTTCGGCTGAAATAATGATGATGATGAAACTTTGGGCTAAACGTTCTAATACGTTCAGTATTTTAAGGGAGATGCGCTAAGGCGGAAGACAAAGTCTTACTATTTTCGCAATTTGACGACCAATGAAGAGCAATGATATTCAATGATATAAACTTAGATGGTTATATTGATTTTTTTAATGATTATAATGCTATAAATAGATACATATTTGTCACGGTTGCGAATCATATTTTGTTTAAAACACAGCCAAACACTTACCTGCAAAATACAAAAAAAAAAATGGAAATTCGCAAAATAGCCTGGTACTTAAGCTTATGCAAGGAAACCAAAAAAAAAACGAATCCATTGAATTCTACTATTAAAAAAGTAATATACACATCATAGCACAAAGTTGTGTGCTAGTTTTCTGACTACTAAGCTATAAGCTTAGTTCCATGTAGGTAGTGGTGTTAGTGGCGACTGTTTTACTACAGATGTTAATAAAGTGTCGTATATTGCTAATGTTATTATCTAGCCGGGAAAACTTATTAGTATGTTGTTCAGCATTTCTGTTGATACGCGTTTGTATGTAGATTTCGTTAATTTATATGTATTTTGTAAGTTTTTGTAAGTCTGGTTAGTATTTATTCAAATACCCCTAACCCTGGGAGAAAAACAATCGCGATTGTGATCGTGTACTGCTATAACTTTGTATCATTATAATGTAGTTCATCATCATCCTCAGCAGCCTATAATGTTCCCACTGCTGCGATACAAGCCTCCTCTCTGTGAGAGGGAGTGGGCCATAATCCATCACGCGGGTCCTCTGCGTGTTGGTAGATGTCACATGTCTTCGAATTTTTGGTTCTAAGACATGCCGGTTTCGTCACAGTTATCGAAATCAACCAGATAATCGTAAAAACATTTTGTCGAGTTGAGGCGGACATAAAGATATGGACCAGCTGATTTTTCTTCCCGATTACAGTTTTTGGTCCCATAGTAAAACCCTTAAGAGAATTTACTTTTTCAGTTACACCTTCTTTTTCTTTTTTATTCGCCGTATCGATGATCCCATTTTTTGGTATAATTAAGTGGTGGTTTGGTCAGAATTCAGCCTTTTCGACAGCGTTGTTGTTGACTTCACAAAGATCTCCCGTAGTGCAGGTGTTAACAGCAGGACAATAGTTGCGGTTCGTCAGAGTACCTCCAAACCTTGTAGGCCTATGATATCTGCCCACTCACACTGGGCTCACATGGTGGATTATGGTACATTCCCACTCACTGAAAGGAGGCTTGTGTCACTGCAGGCGGAATATTCTAGGCCGATTGTGCTGAATATGCTATGGTTGTGTTAAAAATAAAATGCGTTAATTTGAAAGTTATAAACTTTTATTTCTATATTTAACTGTATTTAACAACAAATAACGTGAGCCATGACCCAGGCAATATTTTTTTAAGTCAAAGTATACAGAAAGTCTAAAAAATGTAGTAATATTAAACTATATAACATTAATAAATTATACTTCATTTTAGTAATCTACAATATATATATAAAAAACTTTTTAACAAAAAATTAAACCGCCGAAAAACTGAAAAGCATAAATAATAAACCTTAAAATTATGAGTCGGCGCTTTGAGTGTTCCTTGTTCATTGATTTTTCAGCGCTGACTCAAAATTTTAAGGTTTATTATTTTATGCTTTTCAGTTTTTCGGCGGTTTAATTTTTTGTTAAAAAGTTTTTATTTTATGATTTTTTTGTGGCTTTAATATACTAATAATACTTGACAAGGTATACATACCTAACATACCCTATCCAACAATAAAATAATTATCAAAATCGGACTACCCTGTACAAAGTTATGCGTGTTTATACGTTACAATCAGTGAGTGAACAATCAATCATCCCCTGTTTTCCAACCCTTAGGGTTCGATTTTGTTTTCCAAATGTATATGGGACCACCTTGGGAGTATACCCTTTCCAATAGAAGAAGAATTGTCACAATCGGACCACTATGTAAAAAGTTGTGAGTGTCAGTAAGTGAACAATCAATCATCCCCTGTTTTCCAACCCTTAGGGTTCGATTTTGTTTTCCAAATTTATATGAGACCACCTTGGGAGTATACCCTTTCCAATATAAGAAAAATTGTCACAATCGGACCACTATGTAACAAGTTATGCGTGTTTATACGTTACAATCAGTGAGTGAACAATCAATCATCCCCTGTTTTCCAACCCTTAGGGTTCGATTTTGTTTTCCAAATTTATATGGGACCACCTTGGGAGTATACCCTTTCCAATAGAAGAAGAATTGTCACAATCGGACCACTATGTAAAAAGTTATGCGTGATCATACATAAAAAAAAAAAAAAAAAAAAAATATATACGCGTCGAATTGAGAACCTCCTCCGTTTTTTTTCGTCGGTTGAAAAATGAATCCCTATTTCCCTTGGTCACGCCATCACGCGTGAACGGCTGAACCGATTTCACTTTTTTCTTTTTTTTGTGTTTGTTATTGTCAGGAGAAGGTTCTTATTAAAGAAAAACACAACAAAAAAAAAATTAAATCGGTCCAGCCGTTCACGCGTAATGGCGTGACCAAGGGAAATAGGGATTCATTTTTATAAATATAGATAGATACCAATTCGAATTAAATAGTTATCGTTAAGACAGGACAACGTCTGTCGGGTCAGCTAAAAATGAATCCCTATTTCCCTTGGTCACGCCATCACGCGTGAACGGCTGGACCGATTTCACTTTTTTTTTCTTTGTTGTGTTTGTTATTGTCAGGAAAAGGTTCTTATGAAAGGAAAAATTTTAAAAATTGCGCGGAAAATTAGAAAATTTAAGAAAACTTATTTAAGAATAAAGTCACCTAACATGGGTGTGTGGTAGCTAGAAAACGCTTTATGTCTTCGAACTACCAGGTTGACATAACTTGGTAGGAGCTCACCTAACATGGGTGTGTGGTAGCTAGAACAGGCTTTATGTCTTGAAAGTACTAGGTTGGCATAATTTGATAGGAGCTCACATATCATGGGTGTGTGGTAGCTAGAAAACGCTTTATGCCATAACATGGTCTACCATGGGTATATGATACTTGGTGCTCTTTGCTTTGTGTTGTTGGGATCTGATAAATTAACACAACATTTATTGATTCTGAGGCGGTACGAAGTTCGCTGGGTCAGCTAGTTTTATATAGTTTAATATTTGTTTTTTTTTTATGTTACATCTCTTGTTTTATAAGCAGCAAACATTTTTGAGACTTTCTGTATCCTTTGAATTAAAAAAATATTGTACAAAGTATACCTAAACTAATTATAAAAATAATATAAACTAAATATATATTATGTTCATATGGAATTTATCAGATGATTTCATAGTAAAAGTGATAAATAGGTACAATTAAGATATTTCCTTCAGTTATTTCTATTACCTTGTTCTCATAATACAATGTTTCAAACCACTGGAAAGTGCGACTTATTGCTACCTAGGCGACAAAATCAAAAGACAAGCTCAAAGTAAAAATATAACAAAAATCATTTATTTGTTCTAAATGCTGTGTGAAATATGGTACGTATGCAAAAAGATAGTACAATTACACATTTCATTGTTGTATAATAAAAACAAATACTAATAAAAAACTTGAGACGTGTCAAGGGACACCCGGATGGAACGAAGTACCTTTCCAGGATTCATTATTGTTATTATTTTTTATTATTTATTATGTACAAAAAACCTGTATACACTCAACAAAAATATTCTGCCTCTCTCTCTCTCTCTCCCTCTCTCTCTCTATCTCCGTCTCTCCCTTTCTCTCTCCCTCTCTCTATCTCTCTCCCTCTCTCTCTCTCACTCACTCCCTCTCTCTTTCTATCTCTCTCTCTCTCACTCCCTCTCTCTTTCTCTCTCTCTCCCTCTCTCTCTCTCCGTTCCAAAACAAAATATATACGGTCAAATTGAGAAACCTCCTCCTTTTTTTTAAGTCGGCTAAAAAGTGTCGTTACAATTTTTCTCTTAATTCCGTCTAGCCCCCTTTCGCAAGGCGCCATAAGGAATTTCATTCCAACAAGGTGCTGATTTCATTAAACGATTTCCTGTACATATTACTTTTTCAACTTTAATTTATTAGCAGTTAAGTTTATAAGATTCAGCGTACAGCGGTACAAAAGTGTGTATTGATATTTATAAACACTTTGACAGCCGACTAGTTAAAAGTGCGCCTTTCCTAGTACGCCAGTAATTTTTGCCGATATTGTAATCCTTATAAAATAAAAACTATTTGTGATACATCTGTATATTATTTTTCTTTCATACAATGATCTTATTTTTTTTAGGATAGGTTTTTGTTTTTGTTTTTTTCAGTAATTGTTTTTAGTCCGTATAATCCTTACGTGTATGAAACAATTTGAAACAGGAATAGTAACACAAGTGTAAATTACAGTCTGGGCAGTAAAATATTGTTTCTGTGCGTCCTTGTATGCCGGTTCTTTTTTAGAAATATCAGCACAAACTTTGCACACTCTTGCCGCCTTTTCTTTTTTTTTGGAGCTTGGTACCCTTTCCATGAAGTGCCTTCCCACTAGTCTTGTGCTCTTACCTATATAGTGTGGACCATGTGAGGATCCTGGTTCAGCAGCTAATGCAGTTTCCTGCAACTGGTCACCACAATCCATCAGAAACTGTGAGAATTGCGGGCGGCATCGTTCTGTTCTAGGCTTATTGTAAATTACATAAGCATTTCATTACACTAGAGCTCTTACTGTAAGTACAAAGTAACAAATAAATAAATAATTATACAACACAAAACTACAATTAGTTAAGAATCTGAGGCAGTATTATCTCAAATATCAGGAGAGTCTAGCTGGTTGACACCTTTTTCTAACAAGTATAACAACCTTGCATAAAGTAGGCTGGGTGCGTCAATTGCCCATAAGAAGTCTCCATGATTGAATTCCTTCAATGGCACTATATAATGTTCTATTGGATTCACAAGTTGTTCGTACAACCTCTTCGTATCAATTACACTGGATAACCAATCGTTCTCACCACTGAACAGAGCGATCGGCAAAGTGATCTTGTGTAAAGGATATTCAGGAGGAGGTGAGGTCCCGTATTTCCTGAGGTTATTCCAAAACCCGTAGTCAAACATTTGGAACTTGCCTCTGTGTTTGATTTCTTGAGCGTAGTGAAGTACCGTTTTGGTGGAAGCACCTGCATTAGCATGAGCCACTATTAATGGCAGCAGGGTTTTATTGAATTGTCCCACATCGTGCCCAAACAAGACAGACAACGATTCTTCAAATGTCCCATCATCATCATTCATCAGCTCAATGAAACCTTCTGATAACCACTTGAAGAACGAGTTTTGAGGAAGAAACTCATTTCCCCCGCCGAGTAGTTTCATGAAACGATGTATGCTTTTGCAGTACTTAGCTAGCCGTTTTAGTGGTCCCCTTATATGAGTCATGTAGGCAACTGGAGCCAAAGCGAATCCTGCTCTCAACACTTTGTTGTATTGGGTTTGCGTGGACAGTAGTGCGAACAGAACCGTGGTTCCCATAGAATGGCCAATGTAATTAATTTTGACGTCCGATCCTTTAACCTCCATTATGTAATCTATGACTGCCGGAAGATCGTGTTGGCTCACTTCGTGAAATGTGAAGTCCCAAAACTCACGCGATTTAATATATTTAGAAACGTGAGCTCGGGAGTAAATATTTCCTCGCACGTTGGCCATCCACACGTCGTAACCAGCATCGGATAAGATATAACCTAGGCCCTTCATTGGTCCTGGTATAAGCCAATGCACTGAGCTCCCGAATAGACCGTGATGCAACAGCACTGTCTTTTTAGGACTTACTTTATTTTTGGATGTTTTAGGAAATGGTATCCTATGGATCGTCAATATGTATCCGTCGTCTGTCACAACCTTGTGAGACTCCACCGGGTAGCCGTGAAATTCGATCAACTGTGGCGCGCGCAGTGTGCTCATGTAGGTAACAATTTCATCCGAACACTTGTACTCAATCCGTTCCTCTGGTGCACTGGTATCAATATTATTATGTTCGTCTGATACATCTTCATCCTGTTGTAAGATTTTCTTGAAATTATCGACGAATTCGTTGGGTTTCACTGTGCTTTGTTTCTCTGGAGTGATGACAAAATCATTATTGTTTTCCTTTAATCCATTTTCAACGCGTGTTAAGATTTTGTTTGAGTTGTCGAAGAATTCGTTGGGGTTCAGTGTGCTTTTTTCTTGTAGTACAATGACATCATCATTATTATTTTCCTTTGATCCATCGTATTCTTGTGATAAGATTTTCTTGGAGTCATCGACAGATTCGTAAGGGCTTAGTGTAATTTGTTCCTCTGTTACAATTACATCATCTTTATTATTTTCGTCTGATCCGTCTTCAATCTGTGTTATGATTTTATTGAACTTATCGTTGGATTCATAGGGGCTTAGTGTGCTTTGTTCCTTTGGTACAATGACAACATCATTACTATTTTCATCTGATCCATCTTCAACCTGTGTTAAGATTTTTTTGAAGTTATCGACGAATGCTTTGGGGTTCGCTGTACTTTGTTCGTCTGGTACAATGTCATCATTATTATTATTTTCTTCTGATACGTCTTCCACGTGTGTTGAGATTTTCTTGAAGTTATCGAAGAATTCGTTGGGGCTTGGTTTGCTATGTTGCTCTGGTAACATGGCATCTTCATTATTATTTTCGTCTGGTCCACTTTCAACCCGTGTTAAGATTTTCTTGAAGTTATCGACAAATTCTTTGGGGTTCGGTGTGCTATGTTCCTCGGGTACAATAAAATCATCCTTATTATTTTCTTTTGATCCGTTTTCAATGTGTGTCAAGAGTTTCTTGCATTTATCGATGGATTTGTAGGGGCTTAGTGTGCTTTGTTCCTCTGGTATAATAACATCATCATTATTATTTTCGTCCGACCCATCTTCAACCTGTGTTAAGATTTTCTTGAAGTTATCGACAAATTCGTTTGGGTTGAATGTGCTTTGTTCCTCTGGTGCAATGACATCATTATTATTCTTTTTCTCTATTTCATCTTCCACCTCTGTTAAGATTTTCTTGAAGTTATCGACAAATACGTTGGGGTTTAATGTACTTTGTTTCTTTGGCCATGGCCAAAAAATTTCATTTTCCGTTAACTTATTCTCGTTGAAAATGTTTTCAATGTCTAGGGTGATGTCTAGGCTGAGCTGACTGTCTTTGTGGGGGTACATTGAGATAACTAACTTGCACTCACTGTGATGTAATTGTAATGCGAATATGAACGTAAATAAAAGTACCAGCGGAACCTTCATTGTAGATGGAAGACAGCTGGTGTAGCGCGACAACCGATCTCTTTTAGCAACTGAATTCAATAATGGAGCAATCGAGTATTATATTCCCGCGCGAGAGGTCAAGGTGAAATCCATAACTCTAAATATTACAAAAATAAGATAACTGATAATTAAACAAAGTTCGTTTTGTAAACATTCATAAATTACCTTCAAGTTATCCACTGGTTAGGTTTTACCCACATCTACATGACTCGTGCCCCATCTACTCCCTGACTGTCGAAATATGATTGTCGTATTTTGTGACAACCATGTTAGCAAGTTTAAATAAATAAATATCTTAGGACAACCAACACAACGTTATCTGATTCCAAACTAGGCAGAGCCTGTACTATGACTACCAGACAACTGATAAACATACTTATATATTTCTAAATACATACATATTATAGATAAATAACACCCAGACACAGAACAAATAATCGTGCTCATCATCATGGTCATATTATAACAACTTTGGAATTCCCTAATACAATTACTTACCTACTTTGTTTGGTTATCTCTAAATACAAAAAGTTAAATGCATTGTTATTAGTATGATAACACAGTGCAAAGACTTAAGGGGGCGCAGTGCGAAATAATTCAAAATAGTCGTCACTGTTAAAGTGATACAATCAATATTTATACCACAATTACCATTAAAAATATGTAAAAAACATCATAATGAATGTGTTAACCGATTATAGTTGACAAAAATTAAAAATATTGTATAGTTTATTAAACAAAAATTCGTAAAGTTGAACAAAAATCTTAAAATAGCACGCTCGGGTTTAGTTGAATTTTGATAGTAAACTGTTAAATTTTTTCACTAACTTGAATTCATATTAATTTCTTATTATCATACTACAATTTATTGTTTTTACATTTTTGCAATGTCACTTACTTATTTTATTATAAATTTTTGTTTTGATTCCCACCCTGTTTTGAGTCATACGCAACGTACACGAGTTGAAACTTCAGTCGACCACGAGAGCTCGGAGAGTGGTCACGTCGCATCGTGGAGCGACGCGCCGGTAACGATAATTCGCGATCTATTGTGTACGTATACGTTGCCGCAAAGAGTGAAATAGGGTAAGTCACATTTATGTTTTTTTGAGTATGACTTATGTTTAGTCGGCATAACTAAATTTTACTTTTTTTTGTTTTTTTTTCTGCTTCCATATTACTTTAACTTTTTTCTTAAATATTTGTTTTATTAAATATGGGAAAGCGTAAGCACAGCTATTGTAAGAAAAAATTTGGCGCTCATTTCCGTAAAAAAGCTGTTATCATAAAATGTACGTATTTATATTTTATGATATTAGTTCCAGTTATTTTTTTTCTCTAACATTCGATATGAGTGTCGTGGCTTTTGAGGGTGGCGTTTGCAAATCTAGCATTCAATTTGAAATCCAAAATGGCGGATGTAGCTTTTTCTCAAATGTTCGATATAGGTGTCGTGTAATGGGTTTTGGGTGGTGGCGATTGCAAATCTGGCATTCATTTTAAAATTCAAGATAGCGGATTCAACTTCAACTTTTCCGTTACACTCTATATATTATATATACCACATTTACCTATGATTTTCGCATATTTTTTTTTTAATTAAGTAAGGTTTCTATTATATTAGGTAATCATACATTTTTATCACAGACTGGTTTTATTATTACAATACCTACCACTTACATCTACCCTGCCTACCTACTTTACCGAGTAAAATTCCCGGGCGTGCAAGTAAAATTCATAACGCCAAAATTTCATAGCAATCGAATGAGTAGTAAGAAACTGATAATGTAGGTATATTATCCGCTCTATAAACGACAAACGTTAATTTTTATATAATACAGATTGTTTGATTTAATTTCTGGATTTATGTAGGTACCTACATAAAATCATCGAAATAATCAATATGCGTATTTTCAAGTCACTCCACAAAACGAATCAAATTTTAAAAATCCTAGGTTACCACCTTTTGTCGTGCAACTGCATGCGGGCTGCGAACAAACTTGTCAGTGTGTGCGTGACGACGCACACGACTAGCGCGCTGTAGTAAATACCTATTTGCCGCGCGCCTTGTACGGTCGGCGCAGTCTTAACAATACAAATGTTTTTGTATTGATAATTTGAGTCAGTCAAAGGTTAAGTTTTAAAATAGTGATTGCGAATAGTTATTTATAAATATGTTTTTTTTTTTTAAATCCGGTTAAGTGCGTATCGGTTATGCAAAATGAAGGGTTCCGTAGTTGGTATGGAAAAAGTTTGTTCTTGGTGATATTTAACTTACTTGTAGCTGAAAAACTGTGTTATTATAGCCATCAATGTACGTCATGCTAAATTCTCCATCTGCAAACGTAAACTTGTATAGGTAAGAATGCAAAAACTAAAACAGAAAAAAAATCAGATAAAAGTAAAAATTTACTATCTTCGGTTTTTTTATTACTTCTACCACGAGATCTTGCTTCTTGCCAAATTTCAGACCTAGAATGATTAAATTAAAATAATTAAAACCTATAGGGTACTAAAGATTTTGAATTATTAGGGAATATAATAATTTTCATTGCCGCTTGATTTTTTTCAAAACTCAAAGAGACTTTTGTCCTACGTTTTTATTCTTCATACTTCCATGGGTTCTTGAAAAACAGGTCGTGATAGACAACATACTGTGGGACTGTAAACGGACGACGCGGACGGAGTGATCATTTATGGGTTCCATTTTTCCTTTTGAGGTACGGAACCCTAAAAATAGCAGTTCCATAAAAAGTGTAATACTAACACGATCATAAAACGAGTATCGCTTCTTGAGATAAAAATATTGTAGCAGACTTGACTCTTGCCCTTTTCGGGAATGGTTTGAATGATAAAACATTGGGATTTCCTCACGGCCAAGTAGGATGATAGTGGGTAAAAAAAAACGTTATATCTAAACCATGCATGGCTTTAAAAACGAACTTGCACAAAGTAGGTTATTTTTTGTTAAAGTTACTCTACTACGTTAAAGTTAACTCATGAAATCCTAGTATCAGCCCGGAGTCTGTATAAAATGTTGTACCCTGTTGATGGCAATAGGCTCGTCTTCTTTTTATGGGACTGAATCATACTTGCCAAAATTCGGGTGCACTTATATTTACCACTGCCTTATCCTTTACTAGCTTCTGCCTGCGACTTCGTCCGCGTTAAATTTTGTGTTCCCCCGACCATTCCCGTCGCAACGAATTGCCTACCCGTGCGATATTCCCCGTTTTTGCAACGTTTTTCATTACTGCTCCGCTCCTCTTGGTTGTAGCGTAACGTTATATAGCCTATCGCCTTTCTCGATAAATAGGCTACCCAACAAAAAAAAAATTTTTCAATTCGGACCAGTAATCCCTGAGATTAGCGCGTTCAATCCATCAATCAAACAAACTCTTCAGCTTTATAATATTATAGTACCTATATAGTATAGATGGAAAACGGGCGTAATGTTATAAGAGAAGAATATTATTTCATAATGAGAATTGCAAAGACTAGAACATCTTTGCCTTTCTAATATATTTGATTTTGCGTCTAAGAATGAATGCGTTACGACCTACACTCATGAACATATTTCATGAAATTATTAATAAACTGAGTCTGTTTGGTGAAACCGAAGTGTGAACTCGCACTCGCGGCACTTGCGACCCCTACGAACAGGGTAATACATGGCGAAGTTTCAAACATGAACAAGTTTCTTTTTTTTAACAACACAGATTTTTAAGTCACATTGATACTAACTACTACCTACTACACGTGAATGATAGTGCGAATATGTGTGGATTTCATCAATCAAAATGAGCGCGATCTTTGAACCATCGTCAGCTGCAATTGTCAATATTCTATAACGATTTTGACACTGAAACTCTTTGAACACCATTCAGAAGTGCTCATAACTTTAATTGGTGATTTTGGTTCTTAAATTTTAGCTATATTGTAAAGAAGATAAATTTGTTTGTATGAAGTCGGGGGTAATTTCCAGAACGGCTGTACTGCTTGGTTAAATTTGGTATTAGGATACTTTAAATCCTGGGAAAGAACTAATGTGACACTTTCGACATACCATTTCCCAATTATGTTGGGGTCGTCCTCCAGTTTAACCAGACGCAGAAAAGTAGTAGCATCATACATGGAGCGACTGCCTATCTGTACTGTAAACTGGGTTATGAAAACCCAGTTTTAGGGTAATACGAAAAGCCTTGGTAAACAACTGTCAAATATACGCAAATGACAGCTGGGACCAAGACTTTAATATGCTTTACGGACCAGTCTTGGTGTGCAAAGACGGTCACCTATCAACGGAAAACCGAGGCAAGCATAGCTTATTGTTAGCCTGATCTTTCTACCCGTGTGACTGATATTACTCAGCTACAGCCACATTTTGTCTATTTATGCTAACAAAAATTTACCAGAAGATTTTTTTCACGAGTTCAAGCACTGTTGGACATATAGTAAAGGGTGTTCATAATGATGAGTTCAATGAACCCTTTTCAAATCCAACATCATAGTAATTACACCTTGTACCAACTTTTTTGATTTTTCTGCACAGGAATAAAAACTTCACCTTATATATTTATTTACATTGTTGTTACAAGTATAATACGGAAAACAAAGCTTTGGTGGAGGTTGTCTATGTACGTTGTTTGTCTGCGGAAACGTCTGTAACAGTACTATAGTAATGTGGAACTAGATGGATCGAGGTGATAGGCGCTTTGGGAATAACATGCTTTGTTGCCTTTTGTACGGTTTCCTTTAGACGCCACGGAACTAATTCACAAAATAAACATTTTGAAAAATAAGAAGATTTTTGCAAGAATATTTGTTACGCATGGATAGTGTAATCTTTACTGTTTTTAATTATCAAGAAAGAGACCGAATTTTGTGAGTTTGTGCATATGTGTAGGGTAACCTCCTAAACCACAGATTCTACTTGAAAAATTCTTTCACCATTTGAAAGGTACAGTTGCACTATTCCAAATGAACATAGCCTAAAATATAATTAATGATTAAACAGAATTTTGTAATACATTTGTATATAAAAATAATCAAATTATGTTAGTACATTTTATTAAAGTGCATTTTGTAGATAAAATAATATATAAGAAAAGTGAAATGTTAGTGTGGTTTTCGCAATCTCCTGATCTCCTGATCTCCTAAAACAGAGATTCCTCTCTCCTATCCTTTTGCGCTACCCTACATGGTCCATAATGATCTAAATTATATAGTTACCACCTAAATACACATTATGGTAAAGCAATAAAGATATTGAGTATATACAAAAAGAACTACTTAGTAATACTAAGGAAATACTATCTTGGACTCATGCAAGCCTAGTACTGTTTTGTTAAGTTACTGCTCAGAACTTGTGCTTAACGTCTCGTGAAAAAAACGTAGATCATTGGTGGCTCAGTGGTAGCGACTGGGGTCGTAACCACTGGGCCACGAATGCTCTTATGGCCGTGAATTCTAACCCAGGCAGTCACTTTACTTTGTGCAATTTTTTTCATCTCCACTGCTCTCAAAACAGTCAAGGAAAACATTGTGACGAAACTGAGCTGTCCTAGAACCAAATCCTAGAAGGAATTTTACAACCGCGCTAGCCCCGCGTTATGTGGGAACCAGCAGTGGGAACCCATAGGTTGATTATGCTTATGTTATGCTATCTATACTAATATACTAATACTATTATAAAGCTAAAGAGTTTGCTTGTTTGGTTGAACGCGCTAATCTCAGGAACTACTAGTACAAAATTGAAAAATTCTGTTTACGTTGAGTAGCTTATTTATTGAGAAACGCTATAGGCTATGTATCATCACGCTACAATCAAAAGGAGCTGAGCAGCAATGAAAAATGTACGAAAACTGGTAGGCAATTCGATACGACGGGAAGGGTCAGGGGAGCAAAAATTTGACGCGGACGAAGTCGCGGGCAGAAGTAATTGGGCATTTCCGTAGAAATTTATCCCGGTTACAAAATGTAAGAATGTGGAAAAAAAAATTAATTGTGTTTTAATTATCTTAAAATGATTTGGCATTCATTAAAAATGACTGTCATAGTTGCAAAACAACAAAATAATTCCCATCTTCTAAGAAAATATGATTTGTTTGGGACAAGGTAGTGTTTCTGATTTCCATTTTGTAACTTTTTGCAATAAAATAAAATTTACTTTATATTTAATTTTTAACGGATAAAGATTTTTTATTGCATAGAGAGCGCTTTTGTCTTTAATATATATATATATTCATCAACTAGTAAATGCGTTAATTTTTTTGTGATTTAGTAAAAACATATCCACTTTGTTACTTTTGGGAATTAAACATTGTTATTTTCTATTTTCCACATTGTTGTAAAGACTTAAGAAGTTAAGAATATTTTTATAAGTACAGTTGTATGATACTTTATAAAAACTAAACAAAAAATGAGCTATTGTCTTATAAAAATTGGAAATTAAATCAAATTTCATCATTTAAAAATGGGACAGTTACGAAATTGAACAGCAGAGTTACAAAATGGAAACGTAAAGCTTATTTCAGATAGTTAATAAAAATTAATAATGTTAATAGGTTCAGATGATTTACAAAATTTTTCGTAAAACGAAAATTAAATTACGCAACCTTGGTTTAATCAGCCATTAATTACAGATAGTCCAAATCAACAGTTTTCTCAATTATACAACATTATTTTTAGTATATGCGAAACCTGAATATAGTTTGTTCAGAATCAGTAACTGAATCGATTCCAATAATTTTTACACCATGTTATATTTTGTACCAAAAATATTTAATTACGCTTAAAAGTTGGTATCCGCAATCATCTGTTTGCACACAAGGGTCACGAAAGTTCATAACGGCCGCGTACGGCGGCGCGGCGGCGTAGGCGCGGGACCGCGCGACGGCGCCCCGCCCCCCCTTCTTTCAGTCGCCCGAATGCTACGGACAGATGTGCACGTATCAGTCACGTCACGCAACAATACGGGATCACGAGCGCGCGGACGCCGAGGCCCCGGGGCTAGTGTTTAGATTTTAAAATTATCATGTCTTTCTCGTACTCAAACGTCCATTATACGGAGATGGTACGTAAACTAGCTGTTTGTGGTGATAACATTTCCCTGACATGGCAGTGCATACAAGAAAGTTTCGAACAGTTGCTTCAGTTTGTAATAGTGATTACGCCAATTATTGTAGATAGTGATGATTAACATTTTTAAACACGCAAAGATAGTCAAGGGTACAAATTTATTATTTGTTTACAGCCTGCTGTGGTTCAGTAATGCGATGTTTAACAATTTTCATCCATTTTGAACTTTAAGTTGTTGACATAAGGTGCAACAAATGGCATTGATTACATTTTACCACTTACTACTGCATTTACGAATAAATTACATAATAATATCTTCCTACACTTGACCATTACGACAGTCCAAAGCCAGCAAGCGTGATGGAAAATGTTTATCACCAACTAATACATAAACAATCACTGTGGCAAATTATTATCAATGAGTGAGAGTGAGAGCAGCGCGCGCGGCTGGCGTGGGTGCCCTCCGGTAGGCTGCATATGTTTTTGCGAGGACAATCAGGTACCGTAACAAGCTTATAACTTTGTGATTATTAATGATACAGTTTTGAAATTTTTTTCATAGATTCTTTACATAAAAATACTAGACCCGTGTTTCGGGTTTCGCATAAACAAAAACTAATGTTGTATATGTATATAAAGTTTACAAAGTTATCACTTATTCTAGAAAATACTATACAACATTAATTTTTGTTTATGCGAAACCCGAAACACGGGTCTAGTATTTTTATGTAAAGAATCTATGAAAAAAATTTCAAAACTGTATCATTAATAATCACAAAGTTATTAGCTTGATAAGTTACCCGGTTGTCCACGCAAAAACATATGCAGATCACCACAAACAGCTAGTGTACGTACCATCTCCGTGTTATGGACGTTTGAATACGAGAAAGACATGATAATTTTAAAATCGAAACAAAACACAAAGGCCCGCGACTTGGAAGCGTAATTAAATATTTTTGGTAAAAAATATAACATAGTGTAAAAATTATTGGAATCGATTCAGTTACTGATTCTGAACAAACTATATTCAGGTTTCGCATATACTAAAAATAATCTTGTATAAAGGAAAAATATTGTGCATTAATGTGAATACACAGCTGTAGGCCACCAAATTCGCTTGTTTGATTTATTTATTTTTTTGCAAATTGCAGCTCTTTTACCCTCTATGTTGATTAAAATACGATACACGATTCTAGGAATGATTTATTTACTGAATAATAATCATCCATTTCATATGAAAATTCTAAGATGGACCGAATTTCCCCGAAAATATATCATTCCTTGAGTCGCGAATCGTATTTTGATGAACTATGGGACGTAAAACAGAACTGCAATTTGCAAAAAAAAAAACAAAAAACATTTAAATTTGGTGGGCTACACTACAGCTGAGGATTTACCTTAAGCCTTTCATTGATGAAATGGTCCAGAGTACAGGTCCACCCGTTTCTTATTCTTACTACTTTAAATAATGTTAGGCTTTCTCTTGTAGTCTTCAAAAGTTTCCCTTATTTTACATGCAACATTCATGTAGAATAAGGGTAGCTTTTGAAGTCTGAAAATGATTACAAAAATTAATAATACTGGTAAATTTTATATTACCATTTTGCACGGTTAAATCTGAAATAATTTCCTCTATGCAGTGATTTGTTTTTACTTACAGAGATTTCTAATCGTTACGTTAACCCTTTATCGGGCACAGGGAACTCTTTTCCCACCCTGTCAATCTAGCTAAATACACGAATATTTTTAAATGTCATTTTAAACTCCCCAGACTCTGTCTTTTACCCAAATCAAAATCAGTAATTTTCCAAGTTTAGATTTCGGTAAAAATAAAGTCTGGAGAGTTGTCATTTAAAAAATATTCGTGTATTTAGTTAGATTGACGGTAAGAAAATAGTTCCTTGTGCCGAATTAAGGGTTAAGTAATAAATAGAGTATACCGAGTAATTAATTTATGGTATTGTTACTTTAAATGAAGCCAGAAATAACAAACGTAATGATTATGGAAAACAATAAGTACATTCATCTTTTACATAATGATCATAAATCAAAACGCCACACAAATCACACCAAAAATATGTCACTAGCAAATTCTTAACATGAGTTTTAGTCATAGATAAGTAAAAGTGATTCGGTCGGATACCAAAATCTGTTATCTGAGGTACATCTTCATGACACTCCCAACACTAACTGACTAAAACGAAATGAGTTTCGTCCCACGGGCACTTTATAATCCATGATAGTAATACTGTAGTAAATCATCCCTTGTTAATATTTTGTCGATGTCTACGACGTACACCATTTTTTTGATGTTCAGGTCACTGCCACTAACAATCAACTTTACAGTAGCGGTTAATTAATCTGTAAGGAAAAAATATTGTATTATGTTAATTCATACAAAAATAAACACTAAGTAAGCCCTACCTACCTTCATCATCAGGATCAAGGCAAGTGTCACATAAATAATCAAAAGCAAAGGGACTTCCGATGCACTCTATACAGTATGTTCTTTTGCAACCCATACATCTTGCTTTAGCCCCAAAAATTGAGTAACTGCATTTTTTGCATGTTACAAACATAGTACGCTGTTTTTGTAAGTTTTTGTCACTTATTATTTGTTTTTTTGGTACTAGTTTGTTTTTTGTACTTCTTTAGCGCCGTTGGTTGTGATTTGAAACTCAATGAAACGAAAAAGTGACAGTAAAAAGAGACAGATATAAATTCATAAGATTTAACGTGGGAGAAAATGAGATAGGAAATACATGACGTCATGACCATGGAAGAAAGAAATATGGATACGGCAAATATTATCACATCTGAATTTCAAAAAATTAAAACACATTCAAAACGTTTTATGTACCAGTACATATTAGAATTTAATCAAAAATGTTTTATGTACTTGTACATATTATTATTTCAAGTCTATTATCGTACCTTTACATGTGTAAATAAGGTAAAAAAATAAAAACTGAAAAAGAAAGGAAAATTATAATTGCGATGGCACGACGAACAGTGATGCTGGTGACGGAGGCACCGGTAATGCCGGCCCAGGCAATAGCCAGTCATTGTCCATAAACCTGAAACAACAGCTGTGTTGTAGGACCTCAATATTTAGAGATAAATGGAAATTAGAAAAGTCCGTAAGTTACTAACATTGCCGATGGCTGCAAAATCATGTCAAGTAGATAGGACGAGTGACGGTACGAGTACATAACAGTAAATTTTATTATACGTATCTAAAAAAAAAAACAAGTTATTGTATTGCAAGAACTTTATTGTGAAAAGACATTAATAAGTGCAACTTACAAGTGACGCTATTATCTAGTGATTTTGTGCTGTGTACATCTTAAAAAACATTAAAAACCGTATTCCTTTTGGGTACTAGTGTTTTTCTACCCTATACGTGCAAATTATAACAGACTTTTTCACGAAGTTACTGGAAAAACTGTGGGACCAACTTTCAGTGTTTGTGCATCCTTACGGTGACGCTGTGTTTCGTCTTATGTTGTCACAACTTGCCCTAACACCGTGATAATTACCATAAACGCACTAACTGAGAACAGCGCCATCTATTGTTGCATTAGTGAACTGTCAGTGTAAACAAGATCTATTAATTTCACCATGGTCAAGTGTGGTGGGTGCGGTAAATTTCTCGCGGCAGCAGCGGCGGATGCGATTAACTGCGATAACTGTCGATCTTGGTATCATCGGCAGTGCGTCGGAATTTTCGATATAGGCCCTCTTACCTTGCCTTGGCATTGCCCTGAGTGTAACAAAAACCTTGTACGGGACAACCGGGCCAAAACACCAGTAAGGGGCCGTGCTGAGGCACCACTGGACCATGAAAGTATGATAAATCTCATGGATACAAGTCCTATAAATACCACGGCTTTAGATGTCACACATGAGCTCACATCAGACATCACTATCGAACTGAGAAAGTTTAAGGAAGAATTCATTAACACGGTACGTAGTGAATTCCAATTACTACGTAATGATCTTGTCGACTTAAGATGTTCGTTAAAGTCTACAAATGATCGTATGAGCAGTTTGGAGGAGAGAGTGGCTGCTATGGAAAACCAAAAATCGGTACAACCCCAAGAATTACCGGATGTTCATCATTTAATTGCCCAACTGCGGAGCGATTTAAATGACCGTGATCAGGAGCTGCTAGCCACAGATATACAGATCTCAAATTTGCCAGAGCCGAGTGGTGAAAATCCCATACACACGGCTATGCTAGTAGCGTCGAAGATGGGCGTAAAAATCGAAGCGCGCGACATTGTGAGTGCCGAGCGCCTTGGAGGCCGACGCATAAATGCTACGCAGCCAGCGCCGGTGGAGACCCGCCCGCGTTTCCTCGTCGTGCGCCTCGCGCGCCGCGATCTACGCGACGAGATGTTGGAGGCCGCACGAGTGCGTCGTGGTATGACTTCTGCTGATCTCAACATGCCCGGGCTGCCGGCGCGATTTTACGTCAACGAACGCCTTACAAAGCAAAATCGGGAGTTGTTTCGGATGGCGCGGGAGGCCGGGGGCCGATTCGGTTGGCAATTTGTTTGGTGCAAACGCGGCCGTATTCTCGCCCGATACAGACCCGGGGACGCCGCTTGCCAAATTCGTTGCGAGGGTGATGTACAGCGCATCTTTGTACCAGCACCTGGTTCGATTACTGATGGCCACAATCGGCCCTAAATATTTCTGTCTTACCGTCAATTATTTTTATTTTTGCTTAGTTTTTTTCGTTTTATTATGTATCATTTTAGTTTTTAACATACCGTTGACACGTATTTTATTGGATGTTGCAGTTTCAAAAGTGTCATGGTCCTATAGCTATTATATATTAAGTTCGTTCTGCCCCACCCTGCGGGGAAACAGATGTAAAATTATGTTATTTTATGTTGTTTGTCTCACGGCGGCAGCGCACGCGCAACTCAGTGGGTTCGTACACCAGTGTCAACATACTCATGTTATCATATTATTTATTTACAACATTATTCTACATCTATCAATATGTTCAATCCTAATTACATTTGTATCTATAATAATACATATTTACTTTACTCGCGTTATTAAATATCCAATATTTGCAAATACTTATACAACTTTTCTATTTAATTCCAATCCAATAATACTAGTGATTAATATAAATAATTATAACTTTTTCAATGACTGCGCATTGGCAAATGAAGTAATAGCGGTAGTAGTAGTTTTACATTATCATCATGATGCCTAAAAGTGGAAAATATCTTAAGGTTGGCTTCCTTAACGCAGGGTCTCTGGGTACGGGCCACGATGATTTGGTTTGTGCCATTGATAGATATAAGTTTGACATAATGGCTATAAACGAAACTTGGCTGCGACCGGGGGAGGACAGGCGCGCGCCGTGCGTGCCCGGGTATCGTCTACGTCATACTCCGCGTCCGTCAGTGGTTCGCGCGGGACGTGGTGGGGGCGTCGGGTTTTATCTGCGTCGCGGTCTGAGCGCGCGCATCTGTACTAGCACGATTGATCCCAGGTTCGATTCCGTCGAACAGATGTGGCTGACTACATCGTTAAGCGGGAAAAAAATTGCTGTTGGTACAGCTTACCGCCCACCGTGGCTTGATATAGACCACTTCCTTGATGCCATCACGAACACTTTTGCTACGCTAGGAAACTGTGATCATTATATATTGCTCGGCGATTTTAACGTGAACATGCTCAAAATAAACGAGACCAAGACTAGAAAAGTACAACAATTTCTAGATTGCATGAGTTTAGTTCAACTTGTCACGATGCCCACTCACTTCACAGGTACGAGTGAGACACTTATCGACCTACTGTGCACAGACCTTAGGGCAAGGTACACGACGGTGGAATCCTTTGGTTCGATTGCAGGTCATTCCATAATAGTCAGTGAATTTCACCTAAAGCGAGACAAATTTATACCATTCATCATAAAGTTTAGGCCGATTAAAGACATTTGTCTGGATAGTTTTAACGCGGATTTGTCACAATCAAACATAGGTAATACTTTTGAATCTACCGATGTGAATGACATGGTTGATACTTTTAATAACTGCATAATATCATTGTTTGATGTCCACGCGCCGTTTAAAACGTGTCGTATTAAGGAATTATCCTATCCCTGGATTACGGATGTTATCCAGCTCATGATGCGGCTGCGAGACAATGCATTAGCCACATATAGGGCCACTAAATCAGGAACACAAAAAGCTTATTATAAACAGTTTAAATCTTTAGTTGAAAGTTCCTTGTATCATGAAAAAATTGCATACTTTAGGCACAACATAAAAAATAAAATAAACAACCCAAAATTACTATGGAAGAACATTAAATCTACGTTTGCACCCCCAAAGCAAGGACAGGACCTTCCTCCACATTTTAGAAACCCAGACCTAATAAATAACTCTTTTTTGAATGTCCCTGGCAATTCGGTAGCTAGCACGTCAATTACATCGTTTTTTGAGACTCACAGATATAGTGACGCAATATTCACCATTGCTCCGGTAGACCAAAATGACATCTCCCGCATTATTTCAGAACTGAAGTCAAATGCTCTAGGCTACGACAACATAACCTTAAGTATGCTTACCTTAACTTTGCCGCACACTTTAGCAACCATTACCCATATAATTAATTCTTCCATTTGGACATCAACGTTTCCTTACCAATGGAAAATTGCCACAGTTAGACCCCTTCCCAAGATTCCTAACCCTATAGAAATTAAAGACTTGCGGCCAATCAGTATTCTGCCCTGTCTGTTAAAAATAATGGAGAAGGTAGTGTGCCGTCAATTAACTCGGTTTTTGGAACAGAATGAAATATTGCCTGATCTGCAGTCTGGTTTTAGGAAACAGCGCAGCACTTCTACGGCGTTACTAGATGTTACAGATAATATTCTATCAGCCCAAGATAAGGGTATGTGTTCAATCATGGTGTTACTCGATTTTTCCCGTGCATTTGACTGCATAAACGTCCCGCTTTTACTGTCTAAATTAAAATACTACGGTTTTGACGACAATGCCATTCAATGGTTCCACAGCTACCTCAGTAACCGAAAACAACTTGTGGAATTGCGTTTATCGGATGGTACAACCTTGACTTCAGCCCTGAGTTCTATAGATAGAGGCGTTCCTCAGGGATCAATTTTGGGTCCGATTCTTTTCATTCTCTACTGTGCAGACATAATAAAGTGTCTTCAGAAATGCAAATATCATATTTATGCCGATGACGTCCAACTGTATTTATCTTTTAGTCCTGATAATTATGAATCGGCCATCAGAGACTTAAACGACGACCTAGAAAGAATCTCCGCCTGGTCAGATGAGAATTGCTTGGCACTAAACCCATTGAAAACCAAGTATATGTTGTTTGGTACGAGGCAGCAGTTAAAAAAGGTACCTCTGAGCCTAAATTTAACTCTAATGGGTGAGCCTATTGAGCGTGTGAATGAAGCGCGGAACCTTGGTCTCTATATGGATAACAGTCTTAGATTTGAAAAACACGTTGCTAACTCAGTAAGAAACTGCTTTTATCGTCTGAAACTGCTTTAAAAAATGAGACCTTTTTTGTCTGAAAAGCTTCCCGAACAGTTAGTCGAAACCCTTGTTCTGTCTAAATTAAACTACGCTGATACGGTTTACGGCCCACGTTTGCTGGCTCGTACCGACCGACTTATACAAAGAGTCCAAAACGCATGTGCACGCTCCTCCTAGAAGTCATGTTACCCCCTTTCTTAACAAACATTTTAGTCTCAAGATGAAGTCGAGAAGAAAGTTACACTTAGCGTGCTTACTCTTTGGTGTCATTAAGTCTAAGAAACCGAAGTATTTGTATGACAAGCTTAGTTGGATGGCTAGTAGACGGGATTGCGCGCCCAGGATATGTGCGCAGCAGCTCTCAACACAGTCTCATAGGACAGCGGCTTTCAGAGGCACTTTCCGATACGCTGCATCTAAGGTGTGGAATAATATCTCACCACCACTAAGGGTTCTGGGCACTATCCACACGTTCAGAACACGTTTACGGCAGTATCTAATAGATTCACAACGGAAAATGAACATGGTCGCCTTAAACGTATCACTTATATGAAATCAAATGCTTAATACTTTAAACATAATTCCTGTTGTGCCACCCGGTTTCCATCCTTTGCTGGCTCAAATGTCCTCGACTAGATGACGCTGTCGTGCCATCCGCGGCGATAAGGTGCTGTATGTGTGAGTACAACGCGCGCGGTAGAAGTTTTTGCCTTGGTTTTGCCTTAGTTTTTGTTGTCTTCGTTTCGTTTTGTCTTGTGTTTGTGGGTAAATTTATAATTTATATGATTAATGTCTAGTCTATTTATTTATTTATAAGTATTAAACAATGTATGTTGAAACTGTTTTGTACTCCTCGTCACTTGTCCCTATAGGTTCATTAGAAAACCAGGGTCAGACAGCATCTGTCTGGCATTAATGCTGAAATGAACCTTTTTGGCGCAGCCGTGAGGCACACACGTGTTGGTTTTCTTTTTTAATTATTTTTTCCTGTTATTTTATTTTGTGTTTTACGGACTGTGACAAATAAACGGTATTCTTTCTTTCTCTCTTTCAAGTGGTGGTGGTGGTGCCCTTCCACCACCCCGCGTCCTCCGGCATGCGAGCTGGCAAAATATAAAATTTCAGTTGCATTAACAGTAACATTACATACCTGCATACGTGTCCAATAACCTCTTTTTTAAGTCGTTTAAAAACAAATCGCCCAAAAATTTTACCATTCAAATATACGGAAGTCATATCCACACATTTCATCATCCGTGCAAAACACAATAAAAATGGCGAATTTGGTGTCACGTGATCTTAAATTCCCGGTTCAACAATCGAGCTCCCTATCTTTTTAAATTGCGTATTTTTCATTACAATGTCACGCCAATATCTTACGGTAAAAGGTAAATTAAATGCATAATAACAATAATACAATACATAGTTACCAAAGTAACATCAATAGTTTGCTATCAATAGTAATTATTTATTACCCACTCGTAAAAAAACACAATCCTGGCAATAAGAACTGTATTTTACTTACCTGTCCATCTTACGTTTCAACAAAAACACTTCATACACACAACTTTGCACTTAAAGCTTATTATAATCGTACGGATCACCACACTCATTGAAATGTTTATGTCAAACTGTCAACCTTCGTTGGCGCGTTCCAGGGCTGAGATAAGCGATTATATTGCATTGTCCGTCTATTATGTACTCACTCGTCTATGCATAACCATCATAAATGCAGATTATTAATCCTAAAAGCTGTAAAAATGAAATTCCGCCGCTAATCGATGAACCATCGCGACCAATCGCGTCTGACAGTTCGAGTGATTTTTGCGATCAAGATACTTCATCGTTTTTGGCCGATGAGAGGCGTTTGTGCGCGCACGCATTTGTAGTACAAAGCTTCAGTAAAGGCATCATAACAACCGCGGTGTTTTGTATACGTGTACGTTTTATAAGTTAGTAGTTTTGAAGTGAAAACTTCTTTAGCACCGTTGTGATTTAAAAGTCTATGAAACGAAAAAGAGACAGTCACACAACAACGTCATTATGGTTTGTGTCTCTCTCTGACACTTGGGGTGATGGAAATCCTTAAGTAAGGATTCTCCTTTAGAACGTTTACTTTTCTATTTGACGTTTTTCGAGCAGGGTTTTTGTAAAAATAAACATTTGACTTTTTACATTCGTCTCATTATCTTGAAGCCAAAATTGAAGGTTTCACTTTTGCCACGTGTGAATTGCACAGATGTATTTTTTTTGCTTTCGCTTAAATTATTAATTAATACATGGCAAGTAATCAACAGGCTCATTCTCATTTAGCCCTGGAGAGCTTAACTCTGTAGCAGACCGTACAGTTAGTTCATTGTTTGTAAAACAATTAATAGGCTCTGTCTCACTTGGCCCTGGAGAATTCAAATTTGCAGCTGTATTTAAAAGCATTGCATCAATATTCATAGGCTCAACATATTCGGTGAATTATCTCCTAAAACTCCGATAACTTCCGTATCAACCGAATCAAATAACGCAAGGTCTTTAATTTCCTCGTGGATTAACTCTTCATTTAGTGTGATTTTAGATGAAATAGGTAATAATAATAATAATATTCCACAACTATCACACAACGCCATCTAGTCCCAAGCTAAGCAGAGCTTGTGTTATGGGTACTAGACAACTGATAAACATACTTATATATTTCTAAATACATACATATTATAGATAAATTACACCCAGACACAGAACAAATGATCGTGCTCATCACACAAACATTTGTCCTGGGTGGGAATCGAACCCACGACCTCCGGCATAGCAGTCAGGGTCACTAACCACTAGACGAACAGGTGCCTTCCTTTGCGATGGAGGCACTGAATATTTTTGTAAACTCGCTGTGAGTTTTTCAACACAACAGTCTAATATATAAAGTTTAATATATAAACATCTGGTTGACCGAGCTTTGCTCGGTATTTTTTGGTAAATTGTGTTTAAAATAATAAGTTTATGTTCAAGTTGATTATCGATAAAGTAGGTCATTGAAAACACGAACAAAACGACATTTTATAAAAATGAATCCTAGCTAGATCGATTTATCGCCCCCGAAACCTCCTGTATACTAAATTTCATGAAATCGTTGGAGCCGTTTCCAAGATTCAGATTATATATATATATATATATACAAGAATTGCTTATTTAAAGGTATAAGATAAAGGTATAAGATATCTCAACACGCTTCTTTATATGAGGCCAGAACTTTTTATACACAATGAAAGTAGAATAAAAATAAGATTATACCGTCCTGTCAAACGACCCTCAGATAAACGTAACAAATGTCTTTTTGGAATATAGCAAGAGCACAGCCCGGGCCCACTTCCACAAAAACAACTCAGAGGTCTATATTGGACTACATTTTCTTCGTTATTTGTAATGATTTGGTGAATATCGTTATTTCCGAAAATTGGTCTAAGGTTTGTCGGTATCACTTTCTTCATATTTTCGATTTCTTGAATAGGGATCAAAAACGACTTCACAGACTTCATAGCAGTACAAATATTGCTAAAGATATCTTCTACATTGCCAATGTCATGACCATATAAGACTTGACGATCTAAACTCCGCTTTACTGCACCGCCAATACCGTCAGCTACGCCTTTTCCGTGACCGCTCTCGCTATATGACCACATCGCAAAGTCAAAGCTCATTTTATGCGTGAACAAATTCAGCAGGTAATATTTTTTTTTCACGATCTTGGCTTGTTGGACCGTCAGAGAAAAATGCAAAACTTTTGTCTGGCAATAAGTGTGCCCAAATTGCTGCTGGCTCATGGCATGGACTTTCAGATACTGTACAAATTGACTGGCATTTATTATTCCAATAAACCATTACACAGTGTGAGGTCACTTGCTGTTTGGATGCTCCAAAGTACATAGATTGGACCTCTTCGACCAGTTTACAGTTGTAATTTTCCGAAAAATCACATAATATAAGTACTTCATGTGCTTTTAATTGTTGTAAGCATTTTTGATATTGGTTCTGTTGGGTTTTCATATTAAAATAATGTTTATTAAACATTTAAAACTCATTGTTAAAGTTCGTAAAAAGTACTACTCAGGTTCTTGCCTTAATTTTTTTCGTCATTTTCCTAGAATGTATTTCTTTGTCTTCACCACTTGTTTTTTCTTTCGTTGTGTATGTATGTTTTTCTGATTACGACCAATACCACTTTGCCTCTTCATTTTGGTTGTGGTCATTTATCTTAAACTCTATAGTTGAGTTGACGCAGTTTGGGCATTTACCATGCATGCAATCAAAGCAGGTTATATCGCAAGTGATACGTGACACAGTGTCTTTTAGTGTAGTACCACGCTCAATGAGGTTTTTATAAATCAGGGCCTTCAACAAGTAATCTATGTTGCTGAGCTTTATACACAAGCACGTGTTCCTACTATTCAATGTAGGCGATAGAACAAAAAAAGGTTTGTACGTATGAAATGTGGAAAAAGATTGTTGACCACCTTCTGCTTTGTAAATTTCGTACAAATTTCTCAAGGTGTCCGTCAAATACCGTATTTGTTGTTTTTGTTTGTTTTTCGTTCGGCATTCTCTCTTCCCAGCCGTTGTTCGGCTAACATCATCCCTGACAAAGAATTCTTGATTTTTTTTTGGATATTCTTTTACTTTTTGTTATTACTCCTATTTTCTTGTACTTTTGTATTTTAACAATACCGAGACAATCAGAAACGTATCGTTTTGACTCAATGTTGTGGTTTTGCGCTTGTAAAGTCACAACATTTTTGATACGCCATTTTTTAATCGAATTGCTTGTTGCGTATATTTTTTTAATCATTGTTTTGAGTACTTCATTTCTGCGCTTTGACATATCAATTTCTTTGTTTTTTTTTCTTTGATTTTAGCTTCTAGTCGAGTTTTCATGCGAAAATTACGTTTTCGTAACGTTTCCGAGGTTTTTTTAATGTTTTCAACGACTTTTAAAGAACTTTTATACATTATACGTATTTTTTTTGATACTAAATTGTCTTTCTGTTTGTTTCTTATGTGCTTTACTTTTTTCGGACTTTTATTTTTTTTTTCTTTTTTTTCTGTTGACGCCAAATCTTTCTTTTTACCTTTTTTTCATCCTTGGTCATTTCACCAACTTTTTTGGTTAATTTTTTAATTCTTTCAAGATTCTTTTTTCTTATCTCTTCCTTTTTTTTTCGGGGTTATTTTTTTTTTTTTAAATTTCCCAGTAAGATTCTTTTTGTTTTTCTGCATTTGTAAGAGGCATTTTAAATTGCCTAAAAATATAGTATAAATGTAGTGTAGTCAGTAGCAAATCGAGTGTTAATGTAACAGTTTCATTCAAAAAACATTCATGATATAGGCGAAATAACATAGGTAACACTTGATGTGTTGTTGCACATTGCTCAAAGTAATAGCTATCCCCTGCCAAGCATTGAAGTAATTGTATTATACAATTTAGCAATAACCCGCATTCGACCAGTCCCTTTGGGCCCCTTTGGACCTTTGGGCCTTTGGGCTTGTCTTTACAAGCATAAGAATAGTGGTATTTCATTAGCTAGTAACTTTCTGTTGAAAAAGATAATATCCTGAACAAACTTTTATATTAATGCATTAATTTATGCATAAGTACATTTAAGTAAACGTAAAAAACGGACTATCACAACAAAAAATAAAAACATATCACATACAAATTGCACACGTCATGCTTGTTTATCTTATGTACTCGCCTTTACATTTCCATTTTGTTACTTTGACAATCCACGTATACGTAACTAAACAAAATGGAGGTAACGTTTTCATGTTTTCCAATCTAAAACTGCGTGTAGTTAAACAAAAGAACAATGAATGCTGCAAGTAATTAAATGAATCAATTTTAGGATGATTATATTGTCATTTATAATAATAAGATGAACAAAAACAAACACTTACCAGCAGAAATTCCTCAAACAAAGTGGATTATTTAGACGTACACGGTAACGCTTTGCAAGTTTAGACACGAATAATTTTGACAGCATCTGACTGTCAACCAACTAAAATGGCGGAATCGATGAATAATGTTCCCAGGAAAACGAATGTGCTAAAATTTGGTAGTTTATTTTTTACCCAAGTGCAGGAAATACGGTTACAAAGTGTAATTTTCCACTACGTCCGAAATCGTGAGACACAATTAAAACGGTAAAAAAAAATAATGTTTTTTGTATTAAAGTCGGCGTAATTCATGATTTATTTTAAATGCTATAATATACATATTTCAACGTATTAAAATGTGCATATGCTGCGTGCTTCATTTTATGTCATCAATAATCCAACTTCAAGTGTGTCATGACACTGTGGGACAGCTGAAATCTAGGGGTTTTCAAACATGTTTTCGTCTTATTTTAACAATTATTATAGTAAAAGTAGACTTTTTCACTATTATTTACTGAGTTTAACTAGTATACTATCATAATAAACAGTGGATAATAATAATAGGCCTTCCGTCTTCTCATGAATTATAATTAAAATCATGGGACAGCACAAAATGTGAGTGGATTTTCTACGGAAATGCCCAATTACATAAAATACTTTCAAGCTTTTATAAAATAGCTAAGAGTAAATGGAATCAGTGTCATATTTTGAACCAATGATGTGACAAAGTATATCTTGTATATTGAGCTATGCCCACGTGAAATTATGTCCTACGACATTGCAACGCCCGCCCGATATTGAGGTCTCTCTTATCGTTCTTTCTGTTTTTTTCTTTCTTTTTAAACTGCTTCTTAGGGACGTAACGTGATGTTATTGTCAATGTGTTTAATGTTCCTCCAGAATGAGGCTGTCGAATGCAAACAGTGAATTTTCAAATCCGATTGCTAGTTACTGAAATGGCGTCCTACTTACAAAAAAAAAAAAAATATTTCATGTTGAGAGGATGGATGAGTGAGGATGGATGATGAATGAATACTTTGTAAAATGACTGATGAAACATTTCAACGCATCATGCCAGGGTAGATTTGAGATTTGTTCGAAAGAGATACTGTGGCCCTGGTATAAAGGTAATTGAAGGAAAACGGGTGGGTTTTCACTTCAGGGTCAGTAAAAGTCTGACACGCCCTCTTACTCCGCTCAGAACGGGAGAAGTCATTTGATGATTTCCCACCCATAAAAAAAGGATGAATAAAGGGCGACTAACAAAAGTCAATTTACAAGGGGACGCCCTAGGAGAACATATTGTGAGGTGAGGTGCATAGTACTGGTAACCGGCGTTTGTGTATAACCAAATGTATGAACTTAAACGAATTAAGGATCATAGCAGGTAGCGTTCTGTAGTTTCTGCCTACCTTATGGGATAAAGGCGTTAGTTTATGTATGTATATATGTACAACTAGTAATTGGCCAATTTCTCAGCAACTACATCAATCCTATCAACAATTAAAGAAACACACAATATAAAGTTGAGTCTAAGATCATATGTACATATATAAGGAAGGCCAGTCCTCCACACATTCAATTTATACATGTGTAAAGGCAAGGCACCACACACGAATCTTATAGTACAAAATATTCTACGGTCTCACACAGTATGAATAATTGATAGATGCTCCAGAAAGATTCATGCGTCTAGTCTTCGGTCAACCGGCAAAGAATCATATTAGAATAGAAAATCATAATAGCTACGTAAATGTGATAAAAGGAAAAAATAAAATGTACTTTATTTCTTTTGTCAAAACCGAAAGGAAGACGCGCTGGCTCACTGAGGCCTTAGCCTAGGAGTGGACTAGCGTTGGCTAGATTAGGCTAGTAAAAATATATATTTAGGTATTTGCAGAAGTTACAGTACAGGGGCCTACGGTACTGCATCGACTTCAGTGCTTAGAAGAACGGTAAAAGCTGACGCTCTTATTCTATTGAAACACCGTAGATACTACAGTATACTAGAGCGGCCGTCGCGAGACTGCTTTTTTGACATCCGTCAGTTTCATACAAATGAATACGTGTTTTGTTAATTTGGTCTATATCTTTTAGTTACTAGAAAAGTCGCAATGACAGGTATCAGGAACGCTTTTCTTCAACGGCCGGTCTGTAGTTAATCTCAATTTCAAAGGTTTGCCAGGCATATCTATTGCAACATTTATTGAAAAACACTAAAACAAGACTTGAAAAATCACACTCTAAAAGTACGAAACAAGAAATTACTTTCATCTGAAAGCCGTGGTTGTAAGTCACTTTGCTCTTTGGTTATGATCGCTTACTACTTTTAGTAGTTTCGAATTGTACAAATTAAGTAAATAATTAAAGCATGAACATTAAAGTAAGATTAAGAAATATGCTGAATATGATAACATGTATCTGCTAATATTAAACTAACATTTTACTAATCTGTGTTATTTCCCACAAACAGTATCCAGCCCAGTGCAAGCTGTTTAGTGCGGCCGACCTGTAGCATGCGATGGTTCATACAAGATGTTCAGTAGTGATTTGGGAGGATTTTTGTAATGGTTTGCAACTTTTGTTATGGCGCGGTCCGCCAAAACGAGCGCGAGTCTTTAGATCGAAGTTGACAAAAATCACAACATGATACCACGCTTATAGGGTCAGGGTCGCGAGATTTGTCTGCCAAGGTCACGAGATTTGTTAGAAAGAGATACCTTGACCTTAGCACATGGGCAACTGAAGGAGCGCGGGTGGGTTTTAGTCAGTAAAAGTCTGACTCACCCTTCCTCTCCACCCAAGACCGGGAGACGTCATAAGATGTATTCACACCCACAAAAAAAAATACCACGCTTATATTCAATGAAAGATTAGGCAGAATTGCACCAATATGTCACCTGGATTTTAATAGATAATAATTTGTATAGAAACGCTAATGATTGCAACATTCTTTTTTTTTGAGGTTTCCCCGAATTTTATTGTAATACTAGCTAAGGCTTGCCTCTGTATCCCTGGCGGTTTCGTATGACTTCCCACGACACCTGGTTGATCAGGCCAAGTGTTGTCAGATGTAAAACTACTCGGAGGGCTTTGCATTTTTCTTGCCTGTGCTCTAGTTGTCACATTTATCTATACTTAATATTATAAAGCTGAAGAGTTTGTTTGTTTGTTTGATTGAACGCGTTAATCTCAGGAACTACTGCTCCGAATTGAAAAATTCTTTTTGTATTGGGTAGCCTATTTATCGAGAAAAGCTATAGGCTATATAACATCACGCTACAGCTAAGAGGAGCGGAGCAGTAATGAAAAATGTTGCAAAAACGGGGAAAATTTATTCCTTTTGAGAGTTTCCGTTGCGTGCGCTGCGTAAACGGTTAAAGTAACGCAAAAATCATGTATGACGGAATTGTTCCTTTTAAAAAGTTCTAAATCCGCGAAAGCATATGTCTATCTTTTAAGGTTGACTCACTATAACTCAAAAGGAACGAGCAGCAACGAAAAATGGGCGAAAACTAGCAGGCAAATCGATGCGACGGGAAGGGTCAGGGGAGCAAAAATTTGACGCGGACGAAGTCGCGGGCAGAAGCTAGTATAATATATAAATGTGATTATGATTCACCCATATTCTTTAAGTCTTCATTTGTAAAAGAAATCCGGGACAATGCATCCGCAGCTGCGTTGTCTGAACCCTTTACATACTCTACAAAGTAGTCGTACTCCTCTAATATTAATCTAAAGTTCATAAACCTACTCGATGGATCCCGCATATTAAAAAGATAAACTAATGGACGATGATCCGTCAATATTTTGAATTTCCTACCATAAAGATATGGACGACAATACTTTACTGCCCAAACTATTGCCAACAACTCCTCAATTGTTGGGTATCTCCGTTCTGCACTATTTAAACTTCTACTTGCATACGCAACAGGTTTTTTATTTCCATAACTTAAAATAGCTCCAATTGAATAACCTGAAGCATCTGTTTGTACTATAAATGAAAAAGAGTGAAAATTTACAGTTGTATGTAGTTTTCAATGCCAAATCATAATAAAACAAAAGTTAAAAAAATGACAAAAAAATAAAAAAATATATATTTAGGGATGGGTTATCCTTATCATTTAGGGGTATGAAAAATAGATGTTGGCTGATTCTCAGACCTACCCGATATCCACACAAAATTTCAAAAAGATCGGTCCAGCCATTTCGGAGGAGTTTGGTAACAAACACTGCGACACGAGAATTTTATATATTAGACTAGCTTCCGCCCGCGGATTCGCCCGCGTGGATGTCGAAAAATATCCCAAAGGAATGTACTACCAGGATTAAAAGTACCGTGTGTTATTCCAGGTAAACAATGTCTTATCGCACTGATTGCTTTTTCTTATCCGAGGATTGTCGCTCGGATTTATAAATGATTGCTGTAGGATAAATAATCCTAAAAGCTAACAATAGTAACGGAATATATAACAGAACGGCAAATTACCTACTTGCATGCCTTTAAAGAAAAAATATACAACCTCTTTATTCCCAATGCGGTGCCAGTTTCGAAAAAAAAAACCTAAATTATTCAAATGATTACACTGCTGTTCACAGCGGTGCTGTTTAAGAGTATTTATTTTTAAGTATATACTTAAAATATCTCTTTATATACTACTTTAGAGGTTCTGCCCTGAGGTGCTAATACAACCAGGCTCACTCTCGAGCAGACCACGTAAAAATGGCCGTGCGAGAAGGAGTCCTCTATAAGATCATATCCAGTTGTTTTCAGTGACCGTCCCCGAGACTTAATCGGCATTACGAAACATACCATAAGAGGATTGCAGCTTTTTGAACACGAATGGGTACTCGGACATTATTAGTGGTACCTGCGGTATAGTACACCGATTCACCTTGAGCACAGCCAGTAAATACAATGGCGGGGCATCTACCACGTTTAGATACAAGATTTTCACACGCAACCTGGTCCCATTGCGCAACTTGGCTGGATTGAGATATCGTAGTAGCATTACTGGAGCACCCACTTTGAGAATAAGTGTGTGTAAGAGTAGTATAGTTTTAATAGAACTCAAAGCGTGTGTGACAAGATTTATTTACGAGACAACCAGAAGTGGATCATAAACAATTAATATGGTTTACAACGAAATACTATACCTACCGCAGTATTTCTTTATAAACAATATTTTTAGTTTTTCCTTCAGGTGCTAAAATCACCAGGCTGCTCCGTGAGCTCACTCTGGAGCAGGCCACGTATAACTGACCGTGTGAAAAGCAGTTCTCCCTTAAGTCTACCCCTGCTAAATTAAGAGTTTGACCTTGACATTTGTTTATTGTCATGGCAAAGCAGACTTTGAGGGGAAACTGCACTCTTTTGAATTCGAAGGGGTAGTTCGATGGTGTTAGAGGAATTCTCGGAATAAACACAGACTCCCCTCAGGAATAACCTGTCAGTATGGTTGCCTCGATAACATTTCGCTGCAATGTTTTCACTCGCAACCTGGTACCATTGCATAATTTTGGAGGGTTTAAATTACGCAGCAACATAACTGGGGCGCCAACTCTCAATTTTAATATGTGAGTTGGGAGACCGGGAGGCTTTAATGTATTAAGAAATTCAACAGGGTAATGTATGGCGTCATCGTTGTTTATCACTGAGTCCACTGATTTATACTGATTTTCAACTCCTTCGAACGACCTCAAAAGAATTTCATTGATGACTGTGGCTTGGTCGTTTTTTGGTGTCAGGATGGCATGCTCGCACAACCATTCTGCAGGTTTATCGTGAATATTACTAATATCTGGATAGATTTTAACTATAAGCTCTTCTACAGTGGTCACAATTGTACCTAACTCTATAGGGAGAATTATTTTATTATCCACTTCTGGGTAGTCACCATTTCCTATTTCAAGAAAAGATTTGAAAACTGTCCAGCAGAAACATCTCCCTTCAGGTGGACTCTCATGTTTTTTGTAAGACTAACTTTAATCACTGATGGCCATAAATGAGACCGCTTAACACACGCTTTCACTTCATCCACTCGCGTTCCCCTGGGCACTACTGGTAATGTCTGCCGGAAATCACCTGCTAGTAAAACAGTTACTCCCCCCATTTGACTATTATTATTTCTGATATCTTGTAAAGATCTATTTAAGGCTTCGAAACCCCCCTTATGAGCCATAGTACTCTCATCCCAAACAATTAATTTAGTTTTACGAAGAACTTCGGCCATATTACTTTGTTTGGGAATATTGCATCGTGGTTTTCAGTTTGTATTAAATTGAGAGGGAGTTTAAACGTAGAATGTGCTGTTTTGCCTCCTTCTAGCAGCGTGGCAGCAATTCCAGAAGATGCGACCGCTAAGGCGATACCACGATAGCTTCTCACTTTGGCCAGTAGTAGGTTAATAAGAAAGGTCTCACCTGTCCCACCAGGCGCATCCAAGAAAAAAATGTCACCAACCCCTGTCTCAATACTGGAAAGTATTTTGTTATAAACAGTCACTTGTTCGTGGGATAGAGAACCTTCACTACGTGACACCACTTCTAATATTGAATCAATATTGTAACTTGTTTCCCTCAGGTAGTGCCGGTTGTGTAAGCCTTCAGACCTTTTAGGCTGAGGCAACCCGTATTGCTGTAAGTTTTGTCCTCCTTATGCTAATACAGCTTCTTCTATTGTGACCAAGCATTTATTATAGATTTCATCTGCTAGTTGATCTATATTCCCGGAAAGTCTCTCCACTTGTCGTTTGTAATCTTCTGAAAGACTATTCTTGTATTTTTCCTAAAGACTAAGTGGGTTTGAAATTTGACAGAATGCCAGCATTACAGTGAAAAGTTCGCGCATTTTAAACGGGGATTCACATAGCGCTGCTTCTTCTAGGGTAGAATCCCAATGTTTTTCGTCCCCAGCAAGCCAAGTGTCATGCAAGCTAATTGAAAAGTTGGATGAAGGACGCCGTTGACGGTCTTCAAGTCGTCGTAGGATGATGGACCCCTAACCTCGTGCAGAAGTAAACGAAGGTGGTAGCACTCGGTCAAGGGCGGATCCAGGGGGTGGGTCATGGGGGTCATGACCCCCCCCTGGGCTGGGTCCACCGTGGACCACTATTTAAAATTGTTAAACATAGGTAATGGTTTTAAGTAAGGATATATATTTTTTTTGTCACAATATAGATTTTATGTAATAGTCTAGTCAACAAGTTCAAAAACGTGAAAAATATAGATAAAGGTCCTAAAAATATGAGCGATGGCTCATTCGATTCGGAATCACCTATAGAAAAATGTTTTTGAAGGATTTTGGTGCATGTAAAAATTGCAATGGTTATTAACAAAATAAGATGAAAAAAATATGATATTTAGTTTTTTGTTAATAACTTGAAAAATATTAACATTTAAGCTATTTTGAAAAAAGCTCGTTAAAGAGGAGGAAATTTCCAATAAAAAATCCTAAATCCCGGAACTCTATCTCCATTATTTATAATTTTAATTTGACGATGAAAATTGGGCTCCACGCGGCTGTTACAGCATGCGCACGCCGCCGCTAAAGAGAGTTCAGCAATAATTTTTTTTTGAAAACATAAATTGTAATTTTAAAAATTTGAAAAAATTCTAGTATCTTCTTAACACTTGAAAGAATCGAGCCCTGAAGAAAAAAAAGTTTAATCACAATTTTTCAAAAAGTTATTCAATTGTTAACAAAAAAAATTTTCCCAATCTCCATTGGCATAAACAATGGGAAGGTATAAATAATTGGCCTATAAATTTTAAACTTCGTGGAGCCCTTTTGATATATGTACTTTATAAGATCCTGCGATAAATTTTCATAAAAGTTTATTTATTTGTTAATTATGATTTTTTGTAACTACTGAAAATTTAAAAATCTAAAAAATGTTGTAATTTTTTTTTTCAATTAATATTTATCTATGCCTGTTTTCATATTAAAAATTTTTAAGGATTCACGAAAAGTATAGAAAAACGATCTCCGAAATTCAATTAGGGGTGTTAACTTTATTTTTTATTTAATTAACGGGAGATCAGTAGAATCACGGAGTACAGCGGCGGATACGCGTTAAAAATGATTGGGCTTTGGTCTCTTTTTCCTCAAAACATTTTTCTTTTCTCATTTTTTGAAGATTATAAGCTATTCAGAGCAGAAAACGTGATCCTTTAATTTTTTGAAAAATTCGATCGAGTGAAACAAAAAAACGGCTGGCTGGATTAATTTGGCTCTTTGTACGGTTTAGTGGACATATTGAACTGTAAAAGGCACATTTAACATTATTAGTTTCCTTAATATTTTCGATACAGCGCTTAATTTTCCAAAACATCACTAAAAGCCCTTTTTTGTTGCATTATCAAATTCATGCGACAAAAGGAAGAATTTTTTTTTTTTCTAAAAATAAATGGCTAGTTATTAAAGGGAATTCATTGAAGTTCTTGAAACCCACCTTTAACTTTCTGTGCGATCATTGGTTGCTGACATATCGATAAATAATCAAATAAAAAAGGATCCTTTTCCATTTGAAGAGAGATATCTCGGCGAAAAGTGGACGTATCAAGGGTCCTAAAAAAATAAATCAAAGCTAAATCAACGAAATATTTGATTCATATAGTGGTTAAGCAAAAAAAAAAATTTTTCCACGCCCGTATACCAAAACAAAATACTCAAAAAAACATTTTTGTAGCTGTTTTTTTTGTAAGATTAATCAAAATCCGCTGACTCAATAAAATTTTAAAATCTAATCCAAAAACTAGACACCTGGAGCTACAATTTGTTTTTTTTTAATTTTTTTTACGACCTTTTTTTCTCGAAGTTACGGCCTGTTGAAAATTGGCCAAAATTTTCGAATTTTATTTTTGATCCCTTATTTTTTTCCAGTAGTGTAAAATATTTTAAAAAAGTAAGATTCTTTGTAGGTACTAAAAATACATATGATATGGATGGGGGGTGGGGGTAGTCTTAAACATCACCATGTATCACCAAGGGGGAGAGGGGGGGCTAAAAATGCCAAAAAACATCACGTGATTAATTGACGCCCCCTTAGCGGCGGCGCGCGCATGCCGTAACAGCCGCGCGGAGCCCAATTTTCAACGTCAAATTAAAATTATAAATAATCGAGATAGAGTTCCGGGAGTTGAGACTTTTTTATTGGAAGTTTCTTCCTCTTTAACCAGCTTTTTTTAAAATTGCTTAAAATTTAATATTTTTCGAGTTATTAACAAAAAACGAAATATAATTTTCTTTTCATCTTATTTTGTTAATAACAATTGCAATTTTTTACCTGCACCAAAATCCTTCAAAAACATTTTTCTAGAGGTGATTCCGAATCGAATGAGCCATAGCTCATATTTTTAGGACCTTTGTCTCTACTTTTCACGTTTTTGAACTTGTTGACTAGACTATAAATACCTTCAATATTTAATCAATTCAATTGTGCAGGACGCCGATAGAACGCTTATGTAATAAGATCGCTTATCTAGTAATAAGTATATTATGTATGAAGCACCTATAAGTTAGTTTAAATATAGTTTGATTGTATTCAATTTAGGAACTAAGAAACTTTGTAATCGCGATCTATTCCGGAGTCAGGTTTGCTCAGATCAAAACGTGTCGAAACCTGTCCAAACCTCGAGACGCCCTTGCCTGCCTCTGATTGGTGGACTCGGAGTTGATCGCAAAAACCTAAATATTAATTAGTTATGTTATTGGGTAAACCGAAATTTGATAACTCGGCGCAGTCGACGCAACTTGCACCTATGTGTATAAAGTATAAATATAGGGTAAGTTAAATTTTAAGTTAGTTGTGAAATCCACGCCATGGGCGACTGATTAAGAAATAAATACGTCTTCAAGTTTTAAAAGTGAGTTTTAATAAGTGAACCAAATAGTAGTTCCTCCAATCCAGCAAACAAATAAATGTGAGGCCTATAAACCTCACATCATTCTTTTTACATCAGCTATCTGCCATTGAAAGTCCCGTCAAAATCGGTCCAGCTATTTCAGAGATGAGCCGGAACAAACAGACAGACAGACAAAAATTGTAAAAAATGTTGTTTTCGTATATGTACTGTGTATACATCCAAATACACCTTGTAAAAAGTGGGTATCTTAATATTACAAACAGATTTTATTTATTTGTATTGTATAGATTAATATTTTGTATGATGGCAAACGCATTATTCGGGAACGAACGCATCGAAAAGAATAGTGGCGAACTCCCAAACTCGCCGTTTCTACCCGTTTTTGCCAGACTATAGATACATTAATAAAATAACTACTTTTTACTTTTATGTATGATTATAAATTATAACTTCTTGTGACTTGACCACGACTATGTGACCCCCCCCTGGCACCAAAGCTGGATCCGCCCTTGGACTCGGTGTTATTCGGGTGAACCGTATACACTCTACCTAGACCGTGTTCTTTCTTAATTTCCGGCCAGCCGTTAACAGGTTTTCCTCTTTTTCTTCTTACAAATTTATTTATTTGCCATACAAAATACGAAGGGACCTCAGAATATAAAAGAGTTTTAGCAAATTCATCTGTTTTACATAATTCAAAAAATGATAATAGCGTTGTTTTTGGTGGGTTATTAACTTTCTCAGCTAGGTTGTCGGAGTTAAAATAAATGCGTTGGCCATTTTCAAGATGAACAGCTAAGTGTATAACTGGTGGAAACCGCTCATGTATTGAAAATCCCAAAATTCTCCACACTGCCTCAGAACTACTCAAGTAGCGCCCAGTCTCATACAGTGTCACTTCGTCTTTTTTATTTTCAAGTGCAAAAGCCGCCTGATCGCTGCCCTTATTTACATACTTGCAAATATACTTAATTGATTTTACAGAATTACAAAATTCCACATTAATATGAGCATTCAATGTGCGTGAAAGAACCTGATTATACGGGACCACCCACCTATTATCGACTTCAATGTCCTTTATTTTCAATGTGAAACCACCGTCAGCTGGAAACCGTCTTCTGTATTGGGGGTATCCATCGTCACCTGTCTGTGTCTCTTTCAAAAATTGTCGGGGATATTTTTTGGTGCATGTATTGTCATTCATGCAGGGAGATTTATTATTCAGGATTCCACAAGGGCCGTGTAACATATTGTTTTTAATTATTTCATATAAAGTAGGGTCTTCGTTTGGATTTGGTATTTCCGCACTTATAACGTCATCCACTATGTCAGGCAAAATGTGGTTAACCATCCACAACAATATGTGGATGTGAGGCAAGCCACGTTTTTGCCATTCTGTTGAATACATAAAGCAACGTACCTCTCCAAATATTTGACCTTTGGTTAAATGCGCCATTATCTTTTTAACCTTAAGATGAAACACTCTGGCTATAATGTCTTGGCGATCATAAGGCTTTTGACCGGGCAACAATGCATCTGCTATATCTTGCCATCGAGGATTACAGGTAAACGTTATAAAAAGTTCGGGGCGGCCATAATGGCGTACGTATGTCATGGCATCCTGAGTACGCTCATGCATGTATCTAGGCCCACCAGTAAAAGATGACGGCAGCACCACCATTTGCTCAAATTGTTCTGCTTCAGCATCCTGTCTGCAAGCAGCATCTTTTAGATGTATGTAATTATCCGCGCGTAGCTTTGTTTGGTTATTTTTAATAAAGTTCAGCCTTTCCGTCTCTATTTTAGCATACTCATCTACCAGGTATTGACTAAAAAGAGATCGAAAACGTATTAGATGATTTTCTTCCTCTTCTCTAATCATTATTCGATAAGTAAAAATAAAAACTGGCAGCGGAGACCGATTTTTTCAGAGGTGTTTTTTTTATAGGATCGTGCTGTGGTAAGAAAATTGAATATCCATCCTCACCGCGACAAAATAATAAAGGATATTGAAGGGCGTCATATGAGCGGTGAAGTTCACTTATTCGTCGCAGACTTTGGCTGTGACTTTCAAGTATTATGTCACGGTGTTCGAACTGTTGACCTGCCATCACTAAAGCAACTTCATTCGTTGTGGGTGCGTTGAAACGGCCTCTGTGTTCCTGAGGTGTTTTTTTTTCTGCATGGATGACAACTTTAAATGAATCACAAGAAGTAGGTACTTTATCCAAAGTTGTTTTCAAATCTTTTATGTAAGGATTAACTTCATGTAGCATTTTCTGAAGTTGTTTAACTAAGCCTGGTTTAACATCTGGAAAATTGGAGCATCTCAGATTCACTTCTCTATCGTCATCACCCACGAAATAAATTTGCAAAAATTTTGGTTCTTCTTGTGATGACGACATTAAACTTCCAATTAAATGGTATACCTGTCCTTGTACTTTAAAAGTTGGCATAAATCCCATGAATGTCGTTTGTTTCCACCAAAAGACGGCATTTGGAAGGAATTGTTATATTTACGAATGAGATTCATAAAATGGCTATGCTCAGGGTGAAGATCCATCACTAAACTGTACAACAAATCAGGTAGACGTTCATAGGGCTCAAGCTGAACTATTCCTGCATCACAACACATGCCAGGTGTTTCCTCCTTCCACTTTAAAGCTTTGCACCACTGACACTTGTGTATCATAGATCCCAAAGCAATGGTTTTGTCATCTTCATACGCAATATTGAGGTCATATTTCATACCTGATTTTGCTTTGGTCGTCCAGGGTCGTGAACATCTAGCTGTTCGCTGTCCTTCATTTCTCTGTTCATATCGAGATTGTGTTATTCGGTGCTGTTCAGGGTGCGCGTGCTGATAATTGGCTTTTGCTTCTCTATGTACTTCAGGGCGAGTCTGTTGGTACTGAGATGCAGCTTGCCTATGAACTTCAGGGCAAGTCTGTTGGTACTGAGATTTAGCTTGCCTATGAACTTCAGGGTGAGTCTGTTGGTACTCAGAGGTAGCTTGCCTATGAACTTCAGGGTGAGTCTGTTGGTACTGAGATGCAGCTTGCCTATGAACTTCAGGGTGTGTCCGCTGATATTTAGCTGAAGCATTACGTTGTGTTGCAGGTTTGTTTTGTTTATATTTCTTTAAAGCGTTTTTAAGCTGCATTTTTCTAGCTACGCCAGTAAATCTAGCCCTACGCTTGTTTTTTAATGGAAGAGACTTTTCCCAGCAAATTGGCGTAGAAATGTCTTCTGAATTCAAAGGAACAGTTAATTCAGGCTCAGACTGCTGAATGGTGAAAGTGGGTGAGTCTCCATCAACTAAAGGATGAGTCTCCATCAACAATGGGCAGGGAAGACGTAGATGACTCAGACTTCTGCACGGTGAAAGTGGGTGAGTCCTCATTATATTCTTCTGTATTTAAAAGTATGGGCATGGACGAAACTAAGGTTGAATCAGACTCAGATTGCTGAATGGTGAAAGTGGGTGAGTCTTCATTGTATTCTTCTGTATTTAAAAGTATGGTCATGGATGAAACTAAGGTTAAATCAGACCCAGATTGCTGAATGGTAAAAGTGGGTGAGTCTTCACAAATTTTCGTAGACTTTTTTTCAATTATATTGAAATTAAAAATTAATGATGAATCAACAGCAGTATCTAATTGATAACACCCAGGAGACGTAGGTACTACATGAGAACGTCGCTTGGTAATTTTTTTAGCAACGGAAGCACGCCTAGCTGCTGTATCGAAATTGATTTTGGTTAAAGACTGATTATTATCTAGCAGATACGCGTCAAAATGGCCGCTAGACAGATCTTGTGAGAAACGTAATCGTTTAATTGGTTGAACTTCAGAACCAAACTTGACATATAGATCTCCGTTACGATAGACTTCAAACACAAAACTATATAACTGTCCTGCCGCTGCTATTTCGCACAAACCACCATAAGTCGAGTGGTTCAACATATCTGCATTATACTCCGCCTCTGATGAATAATTGTCCCCGTTCATATCATGAGACATAATACCAAAGTCTTGCCAATTATTAACCACATAACCAACAATTTGTTTACGTACTTCCATTGCTCTTTGTTGTGTGCCGTACATCAAATAAGAAAGCGATCGGAGTAGACACGCCCCATCGCCTACGATTGGAATAATAGTATGAGTAATCAAAGTTCCATTAATATTAAGTAGTTCTTTACTCATATTTGCAAAATTTGGCAAAAGATCTAAAGCTAAACAAAAATACTACTAATACTAAGCTACTAACTAAATACCGAGGTAGGCTACGAAGTTAACTAAATACCTAATAATATTAAACTTAGCCTACTGTATTCTTACGAATAATAAACATAAAATCTAGTGTTACTACCTAATTACTACACTAACTAATAATAATTACTGTTTACCTATAAATGAATAAAATAAAAAATAAAATTATCAATGAAAATATTATCTAATAAAATGTAATAAATAAAAGTACCTGAATGAAATAGATAAATTGAAGAGAAAGATAATAAGCGCAATAATAATTGAAGAAAGTATTGAATTAGCAAATGTATTACAATGTGCATAAATCAATGAGCCGTTGCGGTTTTTTTTTTTTTTTTTTGTGGGGCATCTCGTAGTTAATCCTGAAAAGATTGTTACTACTTAAACGGATTGTGGCCCGGTGAGTTCTAAAAAGTTACCTTTTTAGGCCTCCAGCCGGGGCTTATTATACTTAAAAACTAAAGCGAAAGCTCTAAGGGTTACCCCGAGGGGGGTACGAACCTCGGCTCAGGCAATCGCTGATAGGGGGGCAGCAAGGGACTGGCTGGATCTGAGTTAAATTATTTTGGGACTAATTTAAAGCTAACGGCGCAGCATCGCGGGCTGACTCTTGCAAGGGTCGGGAGGGACTGTTAAGTCGGGGTCGCGACGACGGACCTTGGCGGCGAGGTCGGTACGGTTTGTGTTTGTGTGCTGGTCTAGCTGTACTGGTCTCTTTTCGACTCTCCTGGAGGAGAGTAGTGGGATCATCAGGATCGGTAAGAACGTGCCGCGAGCGGCGGACTTTACTGATACGGGAGGGGGTGTAAGTAGCTGCCGCCACAACCAGAGGGTTGCGGTGGGCTACGGCCCTATCGAAGAAACGCTTCGAAGCGCGTTTTATGAATTGATGGATAGTCGGGAGTTTCATATCTAAATGAAGATTGATATTCCGAACAAACCAAGGCGAGCCTGTGGCTTGACGGAGAAAACGGTTCTGGAGAGTCTGCATCCTATGGATGAATCGGGGTTTAGCATGTGCCCAGACTGGGCTTGCGTTTGTCATAATCGGCCTGATACAAGTGGTGTACAGCCGCTTCTTACACAGAAGAGACATTTTACTCCGCTTGTTCAGGACGCAATGGAGCCTACCGAGAGCGAAAGCGGCCCGCGAGCGAGCCTGCTTTATGTGCTCAGAAAAGGTGAGGTGTTCGTCGAGGATGACACCTAGATATTTGGCTTGCTTCGCCCAAGGGATCTGCTTGCCGAACATTGAGATGGGTCGGGGAGGGGGGTGATTACGTCGTGGTCGGGTGTAAAAGACCGCCTGACTTTTATCGGGATTGACCTCGATTCGCTACTTCCTGAACCATTCGCCGAGCTCGTCGACTGCGGTTTGGAGGTAGCGAACCAGCGCTGTGTCACTAAATCCCGAGAAGAAGATGGCAGTGTCGTCTGCGAACAGAGCTAACCTTGCCTTCTTGCTTCTGGGGATATCGCTAGTGAACAGCGTGAAATTGAGGGGGGGTAGTACAGAGCCATGAGGGACTCCTGCACGGATCGGGTGCGGGGAGGAAAGTGCCCCTTCGATGCGATAGCAAAAGGTACGGTTCGCAAGAAAGTCTCGTAAGATGAGCACGAGACGGTCTGGCACTCCGAGTTGGTACAGCTTATATAATAAGCCGTTGTGCCAGACTTTGTCGAACGCTTTCGCTATATCGAAGTATACAGCGCCCGTGAACATACCACGCTGAAAACCAGCATTGATATGTTCGACGATACGGTGTACCTGATGGACACACGAGTGTTGGGTTCGAAAACCAAACTGCTCGTTGGGGATGAGGCCCTTGGTTTCGGCATAATCTCTGAGTCACTTATAAATAAGTCTTTCATAGATATTGCCGAGAACTTTGAGCAAACTAATGTGACGGTAACTCGTGGGCTCGGTTTTGGGCTTACCGGGCTTAGGGATGCCAATGACGGTGGCTTCCTTCCACGCTTGGGGGAAAATATTATTACTCAAGGCACCATTGAAGATGGTACACATGAGCATAATCAGGTGAGCGGGGAACAGCTTGATCACTCTGTTGGTGATGCCGTCTGATCTGGGGGCTTTACGAGATTTCAGACCCTTGATGATCTCGTGCACCTCGTCAGGTTTGACAGGGGGCAGGGGATCATCAGGGTCTTCAACGGGCGGGAGTGAGGCTTTGCGTTCGACTTCCGCGTTTACCTTATCGACAAACGCTTGGTCTAATGGCTGCGAACTGGGTGTGCATTGGGCTTCGAGGCTATCGGCTAGGCATTCAGCCCTGTCGATATCCTCGAATGCAATGGTCGCATCGGGGCGGGTCAGGGGGGGCATAGTGGAAAACTCAGAGGATTTCAGTTTCCTCTGAAGTTCCCAGAATGCGAGATGAGTCGGCTCTAGTTCGCTCACCGTCTTGTCCCAGTTAGCGTCACGCAGCTCAGTCACACGTGTCCTTACAGCACGCTGTAAGTAACGCATGTGAGCTTTGTTAGCATCACAGGGAAAGTTGCTGTAGGCACGAACGGCCGCGTTCTTCTCTGTCAGCAGATCACGTACATCGTCGGGAAGTTTCCATTTTCGGTCTCCCGTATCTGGAACCTCCCGTGAACTTTCGTTCACGATCGATTGTACGTGCTCCGTGAGAGAGTCGATCGCGGCCGTTGTGTCGGCGATAGAGTCAAACTGATCTGGGATAGAGTCTAAGTGATGTGACGTGTTAGATTGTATGCGTTCGCTTACTTTCTTCCAGTCAGTGATCACTTTAGTGGCGGGGGGTTGAGAGGGGTCGCGTATACCTAATCGGGGGGCCAGGTTCATGACTACTGGTCGGTGATCAGAGTCGAGTTCGTGAATAGCCTCTATAGAATCCAACCTTAAGTTGATATTCTTAAGGAGCGCTATATCAAGTACGTCGGGTAACTGATCGGTATCGAAGGGGAAGTGAGTGGGAGTCATCGGGGTGATGACATCAAAGTTCATGGTAGAACAGAGGTTAAAGAGTTGCCTACCTCTAGTCGAGGTCCTGGTGCTATTCCAGGCGGGATGTTTGGCGTTGAGATCGCTATGATAACGGAGTCACTCATGCCGAAGAGTTCGGAAAGGTCATTAGCTAGGAGTTGAGGGTCCTCTGACTCATGTTGGGGAGGAAGGTAAACTGACACAATAGTGATCGGCTGGTGACCTGTCAGTGCTAACCGACAGGCCGAAACTTCTAATCGGGAGAGTTCGGGAGTATCCATAGGTATGCAGTACAGGGACTTCCTATAGTATATGAGGGTGCCGCCTCTATGACAACGTGACCTGTCGTTGCGAACTAAACGATAGTTTGCAATTTTCGGGTCGCGATGGTGAGGCTTTAGGAACGACTCTTGAATGAGTAAAATGTCTACGTGATGGTCGCGGAGGAACGTGGCGATCTCATCACGTTGGCCGTGAATGCCGTTGGCATTAAAGAAGCCTAGCTTTAGGGAACGGGGTTTCAGTCTAGTTAATATTCCGCGACTATCCATAATGGGGGCGTTGGGAGTTCATGACATGGATTGCGTGCGTGATCTCGGGATACGCAGCATAAATTGTTTGGATGCGGAACAAGTTACCGCCGGCGGCAATTAGTTCCTGGGCCATCTGTTGGGCACGCGGGGAGAGGAACGTGCTGTAGGTATTAAAGGTCCCGGTGATGACGTTAAACGCATCAAGGGGAGCCTGACCTTTCCTCTGTACAGGAACTGGTCCTGCCATAGGGGCAGTGGGGGGGGCGCGGCGCGGGCGGGGGGTCGCGGGAAAACCGGGGGGCGTAAGGGGCGCGGGGGCGCGGGTACGCGGGTCCACTAATGGAGGGATGGGAGCGGGCTTAGGCCTGGAGGAGGCCAGTGCGGGAAATTCCTTCTGGGAACTCAAGAGAGGCCATTGGGAGAGACGCTGTGGGGCCAGTCTCGCGGGGAGTTTGGCCGAGGGGGATTCCCTAGTCTGACGAGCGTCGAAACGCTGCGCCAATTTAGGGGAAGATGACTTGGGGGCTTTCGGGCAGCCCCGGTAGTTTGCCGGATGACCGGACTCTTTGCAGAGCACACAACTAGGTGGCTCGGTGCAAAGAGTGCGGTCTTTAGGCCGGGTACAATCTGCTGTACCGTGGTCTCCCAGGCACTTGACGCATCTGGGAGTAGCGTAGCAGTTGTACGCTGAGTGCCCGTACAGTTGGCATCTGTGGCACTGGCCAATGATGCCCGACTTACGGGGCTTTTCTATCTTAAGGCCTGACAGGTTGCAGACAGACTTTACATTGAATATGGGGTGGTGACCCTCCGTGGGAGGGCACACCACCAGGACCATATCAAAGGCAGTACCTTGCCTGGACCGGTGCATGCGATGGACCTCTGTGACAGGCACGTTCTGTCGTTCGAGGTCCGCCTTAATATCGCTGGTGGCGATTTCGCAGGGGATCCTGCGAATCACCACCCTGGTCAGTCGCTCCTCGGGCAAGGAATACGTGTGGAAGGACACGTTCCTAGCAGAGAGGAGCCTGGTCAGATCGCGATAATCGCCTGACGTGGGGACCGATACTTTTATCCCGTGCTGGGTGGCACGGGCACTAGTATAGTTGACCCTTTGGTCAACACACCATTTGGACACCTCCGTCCACTTGGCCTTGTCCTGTATAAATACAGGGGGCGGTGGAGGGAGTTTCCTGGCGGTGGTTGAGCCAGAGGGTATGGACGGGGCGCTAGTTTTAGCGCGGGGCGCGGCAACCTTCGCGGAGGTTGAAGTTGTTCTTCTTGCGCTTGCTCTCTTTGCCCTTTGTGTGGGAGACGAGCTTGTACGCCTCTGTGTCCGAGGACGAAGAGGAGTGCGAGTCCGTCTGGGAAATGAGCGTGGCAGAGTCGGAAGGAGTGGGGATGGGTACGTCCTCTGTGTCCATTTGACACGGTTCGTCGGTAGCAGTTGGGGCCTCGAGGGCATCGCTGAAGTCAGCGATGCCCGGGCTGGCTGGAATTGCGAGCTGCTCAGCTCTGTACAGCTCGGAGAATTCGGCAGCGAAATCCTTGCTTTTCTTTATTAATAAAAGAAAAACAGAGACCACAGCCCCGACCTCCGAGTGCTCAATGCTGAGCTTACTCGCAAGTTCAGCTAGGAGCGCCTCGATTTTGGCAAGTCTCTCCATGGGTTTCTCCATGGCAGAGGGGAGGGGGGACCTAATCTCTCATGAGAGTGATCCTATCGCCAAATCCCTAAACCTAACAGCCTAATCCCCGGTGGGATGCCGGGGGTGAGTGTTACACTCCCTGTCGGGTATAGACAGGGAGGTGATCCTGGTGAGCCCTAAGAGAGTCTCCCGTCGCCAATCTTATTATGCGAACGGGTTCCTAACCGGTCATGCGATGGGTACTGAAGGTACCCGACCAGTCTAGTTCGGGGGGTATAGATATACCCGCGGCACTAGTACGCGGCTGTGGAGGGAAGATTGTCACCGGGGCTGACAAGGGAAGCCACCAAGGCCAGCGATCCGGGACCCGTCCAACTTTCGTCCAGCCCTGAAGGGGATAGGCGGGTGCGTTGGGTCTGCACCCACTCGGCTTCGTTGGCACCGTTAAGGTATCCACCGAGTGACCACGAAACTGTGGATTTTGCCCTGAAGGGGCCACAAGCACACGTTTTTAGACACTCTGTATAAAGAAATAATACTGTCTTGTAAACAAGACAGAACGTTTTGACTGTATCCGTAAAGAAACAGGAATTTCCAAATTTTGCGATTTAAATCGCAAAATAGCGGAGAGTAGTCGGGGCGACTACGCAGCGTGGCGCACGGAGCACAAGTGACGGGCGATCGAGCGGCGGGCGGTGGAGGGGATACGCGCAGCGGAGCAGCAGCGTAACGACCTTCCAGGGCGAGCGTCGAGCGTAGAATGAGCCGTTGCGGTTTTTTTTTTTGTGGGGCATCTCGTAGTTAATCCTGAAAAGATTGTTACTACTTAAACGGATTGTGGCCCGGCGAGTTCTAAAAAGTTACCTTTTTAGGCCTCCAGCCGGGGCTTATTATACTTAAAAACTAAAGCGAAAGCTCTAAGGGTTACCCCGAGGGGGGTACGAACCTCGGCTTAGGCAATCGCTGATAGGGGGGCAGCAAGGGACTGGCTGGATCTGAGTTAAATTATTTTGGGAGTAATTTAAAGCTAACGGCGCAGCATCGCGGGCTGGCTCTTGCAAGGGTCGGGAGGGACTGTTAAGTCGAGGTCGCGACGACGAACCTCGGCGGCGAGGTCGGTACGGTTTGTGTTTGTGTGCTGGTCTAGCTGTACTGGTCTCTTTTCGACTCTCCTGGAGGAGAGTAGTGGGATCATCAGGATCGGTAAGAACGTGCCGCGAGCGGCGGACTTTGCTAATACGGGAGGGGGTGTAAGTAGCTGCCGCCACAACCAGAGGGTTGCGGTGGGCTACGGCCCTATCGAAGAAACGCTTCGAAGCGCGTTTTATGAATTGATGGATAGTCGGGAGTTTCATATCTAAATGAAGATTGATATTCCGAACAAACCAAGGCGAGCCTGTGGCTTGACGGAGAAAACGGTTCTGGAGAGTCTGCATCCTATGGATGAATCGGGGCTTAGCATGTGCCCAGACTGGGCTTGCGTATGTCATAATCGGCCTGATACAAGCGGTGTAAAGCCGCTTCTTACACAGAAGAGACAATTTACTCCGCTTGTTCAGGACGCAATGGAGCCTACCCAGAGCGAAAGCGGTCCGCGAGCGAGCCTGCTTTATGTGCTCAGAAAAGGTGAGGTGTTCGTCGAGGATGACACCTAGATATTTGGCTTGCTTCGCCCAAGGGATCTGCTTGCCGAACATTGAGATGGGTCGGGGAGGGGGGTGATTACGTCGCGGTTGGGTGTAAAAGACCGCCTGACTTTTATCGGGATTGACCTCGATTCGCCACTTCCTGAACCATTCGCCGAGCTTGTCGACTGCGGTTTGGAGGTAGCGAACCAGCGCTGTGTCACTAAATCCCGAGAAGAAGATGGCAGTGTCGTCTGCGAACAGAGCTAACCTTGCCTTCTTGCTTCTGGGTATATCGCTAGTGAACAGCGTGAAAATGAGGGGGGCTAGTACAGAGCCTTGAGGGACTCCTGCACGGATCGGGTGAGGGGAGGAAAGTGCCCCTTCGATGCGATAGCGAAAGGTACGGTTCGCAAGAAAGTCTCGTAAGATGAGCACGAGACGGTCTGGCACTCCGAGTTGGTACAGCTTATATAATAAGCCGTTGTGCCAGACTTTGTCGAACGCTTTCGCTATATCGAAAGCCGTTGCGGGCTGCGCCGCTCCTACTTATACTCTCGGTATCCGCGACGCTGCGAAGAACTTTGTCGCAGTAAGTATGTTTTACTTTGATCATTTTCTTTGTTTGTTTTAACGCGATAATCTCAGGAACGTTCGAATTGAAAAAGTATTTTAGTGTTTGGTAATTTATCGAGGAAGGCTATAGACTATATAACATCACGCTACGACTATTAGAAGCGGAGCAGCATTAAAAAATGTTGCAAAAGCAGGGAAATTTTATTCCTTTTGAGAGCTTCCGTTGCGTACGCTGCGTAAACAGTTATAGTAACGCAACAAATATGTATGACGAAATTGTTCCTCTTAAAAATTAAAAAAAAGGCCGCGATAGCATATGCCTATCTTTTAAGGTTGGCTCACTTTGATTTTTTTAATTGTCATCAAATCTTAATATTATAAAGAGTTTGTTTGATTGAAAGTGATTTTGGTGGAACTATTCGAAGTTAACTTTTCTGGTTCGAAGCGAAATTCGTACAGTGTTGGATATCCCATTTATCAAGGAAGCTATAGACGATATAACATTATGCTAGTACCCATTGGAGCTGAGCAAAAAGAAATAAAAGTCACGAATACGAAGAGCTCGCATGGGCAGGCGATGCGATGTGGAGAAATGGGTCGGGGGAGCAGGAAATTTGACGCAGATGTAGTCGCGGGCAGAAGCTAGTGTATAACCTAAAGTGGCACTATTGCTCACTGAATGTACAGATTTAGATATTAGTGCGTAATTATTATAGTAGGTATGTGCCCAATTAGTTTTACTTATAAAGGTGCATAGGCACCTATTAAGGAATAGTTAGTGTAGTTATTTTTTATTCTATTTATTACAGAAACAAACGCGTTTTTTACATATACTTACTTACAGCTTGCAAATATTAGTTCATATTAATATCAGTTACATATTTGATACTTCTTGATACCTTGGTTGAGATTATAGTATTTCCAGAAGCACATTCCTTTTCACTATAATAATGTCCAGTAATAGAATCTTGCTTCGACAGTCCTATCATTTTCTCCGAAGCTTTATTAAAGTAAACTCGATAGGACAATAATTACATCTTTGTCTGGAGAGCTCGGAAGCGTTGACACGCCCATTAGGAGTCTGCCAACTTGTTATAGAACATTGATCATAGAAATATAAGATAGGTACCGCATGGTGTGTGGTGTGAATCGAAATGAAATTTTCTGTGACATTATCTACTTCTACAATTAAAAAACTAATGGAATAATAGATGGGGCAGTAGAAAGTGTGCCTAATATAGACTAAATATTTGCCCCTAACTAAGAAAGCCATACCAACATACTTCATCGTTTAGTTTCCCTATACAAGGTATAACTGAACTGCCAGGGTCGCGAGATTTGTTTGAAAGAGACACCGTGACCCTGGCACATGGGCAACTGAAGGAACATGGGTGGGTTTTAGTCAGTAAAAGTCTGACACACCCTTCCACTCCATCCAAGAGCGGGAGACGTCATTTGATGATTTCCCACCCACAAAAAAAAGGTATAACAGAAGAAACGCAAGACCTGAAAGTAGTTCGTTCCTAATTGACGACTGAATCGATTTCAGTAACTTTGAATACGGGTTCTTTTCTTCAAAAAATTATGCTTTTTGTCATACCTACCGCCGATTGAGCCAAAGAAAATTCTTATTATTATTATTAATCTTAATTTAATCAGTAAGGCTCAATTTTAAGTTCATAAAGTAGGTAAAACTAGAGTGTACAAATTTTTGTTACTAGTAACTCGTCTTTAATAAAAAAATGGTGTTGGCACTGTATTATGCTCTTAAGTGAATATTCTTATTGTCATATTTGAGGTCTTTTTTTTTTTGTTGGGAAATCATCAAAAGCCGTCTACCGCTCTAGGGACATATATGAAGTCTTGCGTTAATTCTGTTACACGTTGTTTATAATGTTTGTTAGCGGCAAATTCGAAATATGGAATGAATTGTCAAATCAGGAAGAATATCTAAAGATAAAGTGACTACCCGTATTCGAAATGAACTCAAACAATACCTGTGATAATTCAGAAATACATCGAAGTAACAAATAAATGACAGTAGCTTGGCACGTCTTCTTTGTTTCAACACTCCATGTCATAGAAGTTAGTCAATCGTGTCCATTAATTCTGTGAAAGCATTGGAACTTCACTGGCCAGTTCGGATTCGTGAACACGTCACTTTGTGTTTAGAGCCCTTCGTGTTCCGGCTGATAGATTCGTTTATTAGAGGTAGCAGTAACGAGAATAGGTGGGTAGTTCATACCTTTGTCTATAAATAGAACTACCTTACCTTTGGTTTCCTTCAGTTTCATCAATGAACTAAATGTGTCCACGATTTTCCTCAGGTTTGTGTAATCTCTTGACTTTACAAATCAATGGAAAATTTTATTTTTAACCGACTTCAAAAAAAGGAGGAGGTTATCAATTCGACTGTTTTTTTAAAATGTTTTTTACCTCATAACTATGATTTGGGAGAACCGATTTTCATGATTCTTTTTTTATTTAAAAGCTGGTGCTTTCCGAATGGTCATATTTTAATTTGATTCTATTCGGACAATCGGGTCCATGTGAAAACCATATAAGTCTTAAAGCATTAAGTATTTGTGTGACAAATGAACGAATAACGCGATTAGATTAGTGCGGAGTATCTACCATAACTAAAAAGTTGAAAATAAAAACTTTTTACAAAAAAAAAAACAAACGACTTCATTAAAAAAAACAATACAAAGTCAAAAATAACTTTAATTTCGGAAGTCGGTGGCAAAAATCTTAAATACAGATCCTAAGACACCGACTTTTGAAATTAAAGTTATTTTTGACTTTGTAGTGTTTTTTTAAGGAAGTCGGTTGTTTTTTTTTAAGTTTTTTTCTTATACCTATACATTTATCACTGGCATAATTAATTTGTTATCAGGTTAAAAGTAAAGTTATGATAATCGTCATCATCATCATCATTTCAGCTAAAAAACGTCCACTGCTTATCATTGAATCCTACTAATATAATAAAAGTGATGTGTGTTTGTTGCACAATCACGCAGAACGATCTGAACGGATTGGGATGACATTTGGCACGCAGATATTTTATTTATCTGTGTAGCAAATTTCATCCTAATCTGTGCCTATATTAATACGTAGGATACTTTTATCCCGGTACTACGTTCTCGTGAGGTATTTTAGACATCCAAGCAAGCGTAGTTGCTAGCAAAAGCTAATAGAAAATAACTAAACTCCGAGCAATTAATAACTTGAAGCTGTTTGCGGTATGAGTATAGTAAAAGTTTTAATAAAAACTAGTTCTACGCACCGCCGTAGATACTTCACACATAGCTAGGGTTGCTACCTTTTTTTCTTGCAAATAAAGTACATTGGTTATTATATGTAAGAAAAAAACAGTACATAATACAAAATAAAGTATGATTTTTTTGTGTTTATTTTATATTTAAAAAAAAAAAAAAATATCGCTTTTTGCCGTTTGTATTATATAAAGTGTAAAAAAATTAACTGCAAGAAAAGTAAGAACTTATTTAGTATTACAAATAAAAATATTGGCGAAAAAAGATTTCAAAATAACAACCCGTTTCAGAGATTTGCAATATTTTCACTTCGCACAAAATTATTGAATATGCGCACTGTACACCGCATGCGCACCGGCGCCGGCGCGGCGGCCTACGACACCGCGGCCGCCTCGCCACACGCGTGAGTCATTCACCCCTGCGACACGAATCGACGGCGCAAATTCGTAAACAGCTGATTCTAATTTTCCCATCTCATTTCACAGACTTTGGACTGGCAAATTATCGAAATACTTACAAATAGCATATTTTAACTGTTTAAATTAAGTTAGCTCGACAACCTGGTATGTTTAAACAATTTGAATCAACCTATTTACAATAATTTAAAAATTATTTACAAATGGTCTTAATTTTTACCTTATTTACAAAAGGTGCTGGAAGTGTTCACCGTTTTGTCTAATGCATAAGTTAGCACGACGTATTACGTTTCCTTGCACTGCGATTAATGTGTCTCTGTCACTTTTAATTAAATCAAATGCACTTATTATACGAGTTTTTAATTCGTCCACGTTTTGAATGTTGTTGCCACTATGTCCATACACAGTCGTTGAAGTATTCCAGCACTCAATCTTCAATGTCACCTGAGAGTCGTGGCCTACTTTTGCTTGATGAGGACGAAGCTGACTAAGCGCTGGTAGACTCCTAGGATTGCACTCGTCGTTGCTCACCATACAGTTCACGGTAACGGTTACGTGCCGCAGCTAAACTTTCACCAGTCATAATGTAGCACACTACCATATCTAAGTACTCTCGATTGGAATACGTAAACGGCATTATTAAAAGTATTCGCGAAACTGCGCGAACGCACGTATTTGCCGTAAATGACACAGGGAATCACACCCGTATCGCGCGACGGATATCGGACGACTAAACGGATCGGGAAAGGGTAGCGAGGAGCTGCGGGAAGAGTAGCGGGCGGCGGGGGAACCGCTAGCGAGTCGCTCGCGCGCGGTACGATGCCGCAAGCGCAGCCCTGCGTACAGCGCACAAAAAAATATTTTAATAAATTGTTTTATTTATGTGAAAATACTAAAATGCTCAAAAAAAAAATTTAAAAAAAAAATATTTGTTCGTTTTTCGATGTCGAGTAAGTGGACGAAATTCATGCAGTTAATTTTTTAACACTTTATATAAATTTCGTTTAATGAAAATGTACTTAGGTACGACTAAACTTTTCAAAATCCCAAAGAAATCAAATCTTGCAAATTAAAGTATTTTCGTGTACTGTATTGTTCTTATAAAGTACAATTATGTGAAACGTACAATATTTTATTATAAAGTACGGGTGGTAACCCTACACATAATCTACAATGAGCTTTATATTCAACCACAGTTTTCCATATTAGTTCAACTTGCTGACGTTTCGTCTGTTGACTTAATATAACGCTCAATTTCTTATTAAAATATTTAGACCCACTTCCATGTTTAAATGTTAGATATTTAATCTAACCAACAATTAATACCATTTCGTGTGAAAGCAGTTAAAATTCATGATGTTTTTGGTGTTCCCATAACTTGTGTTTTCGACAGGATTACGGATCTTTGCCTTTAAAAAAAAATTTGTGGTATCCCTGTTCTTCAGTCATTTCATTTTGGCATTATGCCTTGTAGGGGAGATCTGAGACTCGTTTAAGGATTTTTTTGTTGTTATTAAACTTTTAATGAAGTGATTGCTACAGTCACTGATTTTTTGTGTTAACAACAACACCACCGCTCTTAAACCTGTGAAGGAATATATTTTTAGACCACTGGCATATCCTAGAACCAAAAATTGGTAGACATGTAACATACACCAAGCCTCTAGCCTCTGCCCCAGCAGTGGGCACATTATAGGCTGATAATGTTCAATAAATTAATGATAATTTTATTAATTTACCGTCTCTTACCCAAAAGATATTACTGTACCTACCTAATTTAATCAACCATTTATGATTGACATGTTAACCGCTTGGCGAATCACCGTAGACAAATCGTGTTTGGCCGAAAAAAATATTCATTGTGCTGTATTTAGGACGTTGTTAGGATATAAACTACTATAAACGTTAATCCAAGTTTGCAGGTTCTAAAGACTTGTAATAATTTCGTGGTGCGCCAAAATCGTCGACTTTTTAGATTTCTTTCAGTTTTTCACTTATGTCATACAACTTCATCTCCTATGACTTTTCATATACAGACGACAGCGTTTGAAGCTACTAAAATCTGTCAAATTTCTTTAATTCGTTTTCAACTATAACGCTATAGTATTAAATTTAAAATTGATTGGCAAAATTTGACAGTTTGTGACCTTGATACGCTGCAGCGTCTGTACGATGAGAATTTTAGCTGATAATCTACTAGAAAGACAGCTAAAACTATAATTTTGAACGTTTTGGAAAGTGCTGTGTCTCGGGATTTATTGGTCTTTAGTCTACGGCTATGCTTAATTTATTGAAAATGTTGTACCTATACATTAAAAATATGCTGGATGACTAGATTCGTAGGATGCACTTTTTCAAAGATACAAATCAAAAACTGAAAAAAAAAAAAACGTCTTTAAATGACTGGTCTATGTCGTGCAACTAAAATTTCGTTTGAACTAGTTAGACGAAACTTCTTTTTTTCCAACCAGCTAAATGCTTTTCAAGATCCGAAAGTTCGTTAAAATTTTCAAGACACGTGTCTCCAATTTGCTGGCTCAAACGACTTGGTGATCGAGCCTGGTCGTTCCATAGCACTGTTTTCTTAAGAAATTAGGCTTTGGAAGAAAATGTACCAAACTTGAAATAGGCACTAAGACTAGAATGGCTTTCCATTTCAGTCTTGAAGTTCGAAAACATTTTGCGCCGGCTATCAGAATTTGACTAAAATAGTTTAATACCGTATTTTTCACAAGACCACAAACCACCTTATGCAAGAATTCAATAATGGATAAGACGTAAGAATATTTCGTGAAAAAATTCCCTCGCTAACTAACTCGTCGGTAAGTAGAAACTTGCTGGTAATTTCTTGCTTAACTTTCAATCATCTCTTTTACAGCTTTATTAGATTTCCTTCTGTTTCTTACTTTGAATTATACCCGAGTTCATTACCGGAACATCATCTATATATTAATACGTGAAGCGAAAACTTTGGATCCCTTTTTACGAAAATTGGGCGGACGGAGGAGTATGAAATTTCGCACACTTATAGTTTATACAGAGAAGAAGTGACGAATACTAATATTTTTTTTAAATTATGCGTTAAAATACATTATTTTCAATAAATAGCACGTTACACACACTACTGTTCATTACCGTGTATCTAATACGCACATGCATAGATATTCTTTTGTTTATGGTCTAAATCTGTCTTTATTATTTTGTGCAGTGTTACCAACACCCAGAAATATTTACCCCTAAAGCTTAAGTTAAAAACCCCTAAAATTGCCACAAATACTAAAAAAATCCGCTAAAAAATTATAATGAAAATAACCAACGAATGTTCAGTAATCATATACCGGCACACATTAGTAATATTTGTCTATATTTATTACGCGACATTTGTTAATTATTCACTCTGCATTCTTAGTATCGAGGAACCGTATTAGAAGTCGCTAATACTTTTATTGTAATCAAAAACACAATGACAAATGTAAGATGGCAAAAAATCCCTAAGAATACCCCTAAAAATGGAACGCCCCTAAAAATCTCAATCCTCTTATTTACCCCCTAAATTTGGGAAAACCCCTAAGTTGGTAAGCCTGATTTTGTGTCTATAGTCTTACTGAATGTCAAGTATATCCATAGGTAATAAATTAATTTTATAGATATAAAACCTATTTCATTTTTAAAATCTATGATCATATCGAGAATATTTGACTTTAATATTATTTGTATTAGCGACGATAGGAATTGTAAGTTTCCCATACAAAACTTAGTGTCGTGTGCAAACTGTAGAGGTTGTATGCCTCACGATTGTAAAGGCTGGTCATAGATTGTACGGGCTGGTAATAATTATGACATTTGGAACCGTCATAATTAATTAAAAATAATAGGGAAAATTCTATAAAAACAGAACAAATTTCTGTGATAATTCATTCCATATTGTTCCATATCCAGCAGTTAAGGAGTATTAAGAAAATAAAAAAGAGAGTCCTGAAGAAGTATTCTTTACTCATTACACCTATGTCCTGGTCCTGGCCATCACCATCCCGCCAGCGAACCCTCTCCACAGTAGCACAGCGTCAACAATTTGTCTATAATATTACTTAATGTCAAATATAACCATATTATTTTTTTATATTTATTATTACCTATATTTTTTCATTTAATAATGTATTTCTATTCAAATGAAGTACGGTCGAATTTCGACCAATGGGCGATCACTAGTTTATTTAGATTTATAAAGTTTAAGGTCTGAAATTGTACTAATTTCAACCCAAATTGCTGATGATAAATTTTTCAATGTGTTAAAGGTCACAAATATGTCTATTTTACTTCTGATTTATATCTACACTCCCACAATGTCATGGTAGACTCAGCTTTCATAATCATCATTATTTCAGCCGAAAGATGTCCACTGCTGAACATAAACCTCCCCCAATTTGGGCGGTTTAAAATACCGAGATAGTCTCGGTATTTCTAACGAATTATTTTACACATATTAAGTGTATTATACTGTAACGGTATTTCCAAACTTTTATTGGACCGTCTGTAACCGAGATTACCTTGTGCCACATCAAAGGTCGTCGTCCAAACTTGAATGCTCTTGAAAATTAATACCCCAAGCGTTTATTTAATTTCTTTTGTGGGAGATAATTGAACACATCATTTTGTTGCACGAATATTACCATTTTTTACAGAATCCAGACTTAATTCTCACTAAAAGTACTACATTATCTACGAGTTTTAATCAAGGTTTAAAGTAGATTATAATTTATTTATTGAAATAAATTTTATTATAATTTCAAGTATTTTTTTCAGCTGAACGATGTGCGAAATTAAACAGATATTTAAGTTTGGAATCGACAGTTTACTGTAAATATCTGAGCATTGATTAAACGAAGGCTCGATAAGGGGAATGCGAGAACCGGATAATAAAGACCGGGTATGCTCGACTTTGGGCTTCGGTTGAGACGTGGCGAGTTGGTGACCCGTGAAATTGAGCCACCTGCTGTTACTTAATACTGTTTTAACATTTCACTCGGCTCAGAGAGTAATCGCCTATTGGATTAGAGAGAGTTGTAAAACAGATTTTTTTTAGCCTGCAAATGCTGACTAAAATAATTCACTAATAAAAATCTATGTCCGTGTTGCTTTCTTTATAAAGGGGTTTAATAAATAAATAAACCACTTGAAATGAAGGTGTACCGTATTACCCAGTAACTGGAATCTGGAGGTCAGATAGACAGTCGTTTCATGTAAATTCAGGTGCATCCGTTTGAACTGGAAGCCGACCTACACATAATTGGGAAAACGCCGGGCAGTGATGAAATCGACTTAAACAAAGATTGATTAAGACTGAAGGAATATAAATTCTGTGCTATTAAGACATAAGAGCTAGAAAGTCTGCACCTCCGCTTTCGCTTACGACTCCGCTAACGTGGCTTTTGTTAAATCCCTATTAGGAATTTAGCTAATGTATATTTTGTTTATATTCTTTCAGATTCCATTTTTAACTTGAAAATTCGGTCTTCTTACTGCATTAACCTTAATAGAAATATAGGCTTAGAGATTTCTAAGCTGTTTGTCTTTCATGTGTGGAGCCCGCCTTAAGACGTGACTGTGAGTGACGGCTAACCACTTAAACTGAATTGATGGAACATGTGGCAAATGGGGCTTTGTTTCAACGCGTCTAGTTCTTAAATTCACATAAAAAAAGTTTAAGTCTTTTGTCTTGTAATCTCATGGGACGCTATTGACACATCTCTTCTTTTCTCTAATTTCTGGATAGTGTAAAGTGGCTGTAGATCAATATAATGTAGGTACTACGGAATGATTTACCTTTAAATGTTAAAAAAATACGCAATAATGTCTATCTCTGAACGAAAACCAACAGTGACCATGTGTAACTGTGACATATTAATTAAAATTAGTGGGTTATTTACGAAGCTATTTGAAAAATTGCAGTATTTATTACTATCCAATAAAATAAGTTAGATGTGTTATGCATTTAATCGAGATCAAAATTGTTTTTTATGAGGAACAGGGTATTAAGTTTACTCTACGTCCGTGATGCGTAGTTCGCATGTAACGGAGTACACAGTCTTAGAAGATCTCCTTCTGGACTAACTTACCTTAGTTTGAATGTGGCACTTTGAATTTAAGAGGGAGAAAGTCACATAGTTATTAATGAAAACTTTTAATTCAAATTTTGTTTTAGTCATTCTAGCATTCCTGCAAATAATGTTTGAAGCTACTCAGTATTTTAGTACATTCCACAATGTACATGCTTTTTATTTTGGTTGGGAAGCCATCAAATGACGTCTCCTGCTCTGGGCTGAGCGGGAGGGCGTGTCAGACTTTTACTGACTAAAACCCACCCGTGTTGTTTCAGTTGCTCATATGCCAGGGCCACGGTATCTCTTTCGAACAAATTTCGCGATCCTGGCAGATAGTATATGCTTATGTGGTTAACATTATCTTAAAACACAATAGTAGAGGGTCGAGCACAGCAAGATAAATATAGTAGGTAGAGATGAGGACCCATCGTTTATCTCATAATCTAACTTATAAAAATAAAAAAAACATTATTTGTGTATTCTAAATGAGTTGTAGGAATTTATCATTTAAATGGCCGTTTATGCTGTAATAACTTATTTATTTACTAATAGTTTTCTTAATTTGTTATTGAATAGATTGAGTTTTTTCGTTTATAATTAGTTGGGATAACTTATTATATATTTTATTGACATAACCAAATAAAGAAGGATAACATATACTTTCAGTTATCTAATGAGATGGCTCCGCTAATGGGAGGCTTGCATGAGTAATACTTATTAATGTAGGCTACGGAAGTAATTAAACATTGGCATGCGAGGAACAGATTAACTTGGTTTGGGAATCACTTGGACTAAGCCAACAAATATCAGTTTTTATCTTAGATTTAGAACTTATATGCTATAATGCATAGTAAAGTGAGAGAAGATTTTAGTGCAAAAGATTTTAGGCACCATCTAGCTTCGTTACGAAGTTACTTAGAACCACTGAAGGCATTGCCTAAGAGTGACACTGCCTGATTGCTATCGTTCTAGTAGAGCTTTGCATCGACGCGACGGTAGGATGGCATTTGTCTTCTGACGACGGATGATATCAACCGCATCCGCTTCTGATTTGTGGAAGCCACTGTCGTACATACACACATGTCTTCGTCGTAATGCTATATTCTAACACAATCCACACATCACATGATATTGAAACTGCTGAACCACTCATTCATCATCGGCATATGCCTCCCCTAAGCGTATCGCCACACTGGACAGGCGGATTGGTGATCGCAGTATGGTGGTAAAATGCACAGAGATCGCTGCTGCCCATTCCCTAGTAAGACCTTTAGTCGCCTTGTACGACACTCATAGGAAGAGATGGAATGGTGCTATTCTTTACGCCCGTCACCACACGGATAAACCACTAATTGAATTCAATTTAATTATTTATTTCAGATAAATCTTATGACCTTTTGTAATTATGTACCTAACTAATATGGAATAAGTTACATAATTATTACAATAACGTGAAATCATAATACAATTAGCACTTCTGATAAGGGTTCTCCTGTGCCTAATACTTTTAACTAGTGATCGCCCATTGGTCGAGATTCGACCGTACTTCATTTGAATAGAAATACATTATTAAATGAAAAACTTCAGATAATAATAAATAAAAAAAATATTATGGTTATATTTGACATTCAGTAACATTATAGATAATTTATCTATAATGTTGACGCTGTACTACTGTGGAGAGGGTTCGCTGGCGGGATGGTGATGGCCAGGACCAGGACGTAGGTGTAATGAGTAAAAAATACTTCATTAGGACTCTCTTCTTTATTTTCTTAATACTTCTTAACTGTTGAATATGGAACAATATGGAATGAATTATCACAGAAATTTGTTCTGTTTTTATAGAATTTTCCCTATTATTTTTAATTAATTATGACGGTTCCAAATGTCATAATTATGGTTATAATTATGACATTTGGAACAGTCATAATTAAAAAACCACCTGTAAAATCTATGACCAGCCTGTACAATCGTGAGGCATACAAACTCTACAGTTTGCACACGACACTAAGTTTTCTATGGGGAACATACTAATGCCATACTTGACACTCCCCATAAAACCACAAAAAATATTTCTTATATAATCTAAACTAAATTCCTATCGTCGCTAATACAAATAATATTAAAGACAAAAAATATTCTCGATATGATCATAGATTTTTAATATGGAATAGGTTATATATCTATAAAATTAATTTATTACCTATGGTTATACTTGACATTCAGTAAGACTATAGACACAAAATCAGGCTTACCAACTTAGGGGTTTTCCTAAATTTAGGGGATAAATAAGAGGATTGAGATTTTTTAGGGGCGTTCCATTTTTAGGGGTATTCTTATGGATTTTTTGCCATCTTACATTTCTCATTGTGTTTTTGGTTACAATAAAAGTATTAGCGACTTCTAGTACGGTTCCTCGATACTAAGAATGCAGAGTGAATGATTAACAAATGTCGCGTAATAAATATAGACAAATATTACTACTGTGTGCCGGTCTATGATTACTGAACATTCGTTGGTTATTTTCATTATAATTTTTTAGGGGATTTTTTTAGTAATTGTGGCAATTTTAGGGATTTTTAACTTAAGCTTTAGGGGTAAATATTTCTGGGTGTTGGTAACACTGCACAAAATAAAGACAGGTTTGGACCATAAACAAAAGAATATCTATGCATGTGTGTATTAGATACACGGTAATGAAGACTAATGTGTGTAACGTGTTATTTATTGAAAATAATGTATTTTAACGCATAATTTAAAAAAAATATTAGCATTCGTCACTTCATCTCTGTATAAACTATAAGTGTGCTAAATTTCATACTCCTCCGTCTGCCCAATTTTCGTAAAAAGGGATCCAAAGTTTTCGCTTCACGTATTAATATATAGATATTGACGTCAACACTATTTTGTTAACATTTCCATTTGCCCCGTGTGTTGCCGTAGCGAATGGTAAATATTAATATATGCCGATTTCGTGAGAGATTACTGTGTTATATTCATATCACTAAACCCATACGAAATAAACTCCTTGTGCAAACACTTTAGTTGCTTTCGGCATTATTTAAAATCAAGCTTTATTTGATTCGATTTCAGATACAATTTATTTAATTCACCTGTTGATTTTTGGCACCCACAATTTGTTATATTCTCTGACGGTCTAGATAATCATACGTAATCTACTTGTAAGTGAATTTTACCTAAATCTACTATATTTGATAAATATTAGGTATCTATGGAGCTAAAATCCATGGAAATTTGGGAAAAATTTACAGTAATAAATACCAGTATTATAACATGGACTGACTTCCTATCTGACTTCCAAATGGGTAATACCTTGTCTTACCTTTTGGTAAGACAAGTTGTCAGAGTTTCAACCTTCTGACTACCCGTAACTGTCAAAGATCTACAAATAGCCGGGACCAACAGCTTAACGTGCTTTCCGAGGCATGATTGTACATCGCAAAAAGGAATCACATCTTGTTAAACAGAAAAGTTGTTCAAAACTTAAATATTTTCACTGAAACCCTTCCCGAGATAGGACGTGTTTACAGTGTCATACGTTAAGAACTTTTTAATATCTAACCATTTCCTACCACAAAACAGCGTAGCGTTAAAAACTCCCGAAAAATGTAAAATCTCGAAATAAAGTGGGTATGTGTGCTTAAACCGAGTTTCGTTCCTGCATATTCAGCTTTTAATCGACCCTCCGCAACTTGTTTACTGTAGTTGGTATCAAACAAACCAGCGTTCGATGCGCTAGAACGGTACTAAAAGTGGCTAGTGGTGGCACAGTACAGTTTAAATCAGAAGGATCACTTGACACTACGGTGTCACAAAGAAATGACTTAGACTTTTAAACTTATGGCCGCTACTAATACTTAACATGTTTGCTATCTATAAATTCATGAATAGTCGGTGATTGAAATCAAATGAATCACAGGCCTGAACTAAGATGTTCGGGTAGAATGCATGTGAAATTCATAGACGCATGTGATACGCCAAGTAACGGACTATAATGAGCTAAATTTGATTTATTAAATTATTATTATTATCTAATCTAAAGGTTAAAAAAATTATTCGTGTACTGTATGTAGACTAGTACAAAACAAAACATTTACTCTACAGGTAGTAGTGGTCCCGACAGACATATTCCTGTCTGGACACAGCGCCACCCCCGGGTCAATTGTGAATATAACCCAACTAGGATGCCCTCAAATATTTAATCAAAAGTGGTCCGACGGTGACAATCAAATCAAATGGAGTTCAGTGCTATACAGTCGTACAGAAGCATTACAAGCATACTGATAAATTAAATGGTACACCTGCATTTATTTGTCGGAACAAGAGGCCGTTTGGACATGGATTCTTCACCGTTGAACATTTTACTGGATGTCGATTTGTGTTGCGGGTGAGAAGAAAATCTATGAAGATTTTTATTGATCTTAGGTTATATTTGAACTTGCCAAACGAAACGTTACACAATTTCTAGATACTAGTTGCTTGCACGATGTCCGATAGTCAAGAGAGCTGCGACACGCCGCCTGTAGCCGCTCTTGTCAACTCGCAAGAAACTTCACACTTGCATTTCGTTGTCAATTGACATTCCGTACTCATGACTCTTCCAATATATTTATACAGATCACTGTTCTGTTAAAAACAAACTTTCTGATTAATTTGCAATACTGTGTTTTTTCTTACATTTGTACACTGTTGCAACTATGTATATGGTGCTTCTGATGCATTTTACTCTGCGGCAAAACCGAGAAGCATTGTTTTATCGAGGCTTTACGGTTGCTTTTTATTACCACTGTCTATTAAAGTCGGTGGGGTAAAACATAAAATCTTTGTGTTGTCCTAGTTATAACTTATCATAGTCACTGTAAAACGCAATAACTATAGGTATAGTTTAGAAGCTTTGTGTCACGTAAGTTAGTACTGTACTTACTGGTCCAGTTTGTAGTTTGTAGGATACAGATTGTTCGAGTAGATAGGTATGTTATTCTTCATTACGGATTTAGTTGCGTTTGATTCGAGTTGCAGTTTGGTCTTACTGTTACTTGTTATACTATGTTCTACAAATAATTATAAGGGGTTGGTCTTAGAGTGTTTAAAAATAAGTAGTACAGTCAGTTCTAAGAAAACTATGTCTACACGGACTAAGATTCATACATTCTTTGTTCCATAATATTGTATCAACTTGTGGCTACAAGTACACAGTGTGAAACTTATTTTGTTGCTACACATTGATACAATATTAGAAAATAAAATATTGAATCAATTAACTTAATATTGGTCCGAATACCTTTACATCTTTTTGAGGCTGAGGTGCAGCCCTATCTTTTTCTGAAGTCGCGTGATTTTATGTAGATGCTCGATCTGTGCATAATATTATTCTTTGTAGTGTTTCAGTAGAAAGTATGATTTTCAGCAGTGTAGGTACTTATTTATCTAAATGTATGTAAAAGGTGCTAAAAATACGGGATGACAAAGACATCTATGTGTCATCTTGGATTCAGTACATGATTCTGAAACCCTTGCGTTGAAATTTTTCGCCGATGATTTAAAAAAAAGTTAATTAATTTTGAACGTGTATTTTCTTTGTAGAGCTGTAGTAAAACGTATTACTTTCAGCAGTGTAGGAACTTACCTTCCTTAATGTGTGCAAAAGATCTTGAAGAGAAGTAATACACCCTATGTAAAATAGAAATAATCCTTAAAATAAACAAAGAACAGGCTTTTTGCTTGTAGGCGGTATAGATACAAGGAACGATAGGACCATAAAGTGTTAAGAACCCACGGTGTATGACAATGAACGTGCATTTATAAAGACTAGTGATCGCCCATTGGTCGAAATTTGACCGTACTTCATTTGAATACAAATACATTAAATGAAAACAAATATATAATAATAAATAAAAAAAAATATATTGTTGTATTTGACATTCAGTAACACTATAGACAAATTGTTGACGATGTACTACTGTGGAGAGGGTTCGCTGGCGGGATGGTGATGGCCAGGACCAGGACGTAGGTGTAATGAGTAAAGAATACGTCTTCAGGACTGTCTTCTTTATTTTCTTAATACTTCGTAACTGCTGGATATGGAATGAATTATCACAGAAAGCTCTGTGTTTATAGATTTTTTCCTATTATTTTTAATTAATTATGACAGTTCAAATTGTCATAATTATAACCAGCCTGTACAATCTATGATCAGCCTATACAATCGTGAGGCATACAACCTCTACAGTTTGCACACGACACTAAGTTTTGTATGGGAAACTTACTAATGCCATACTTGACACTCCCCATGAAACCACAAAAACAACACACACGGTAATGAATAGTAGTGTGTGTAACGTGTTATTTATTGAAAATAAAGTATTTTTACGCATAATTTTTAAAAATATTAGCATTCGTCACTTTTTCTCTGTATAAACTATAAGTGTGCGAAATTTCATACTCCTCCGTCCGCCCAATTTCCGTAAAAAGGGATCCAAAGTTCTCGCTTCACGTATTAATATATAGATTTTGTAATAAAGAAGGCGAGTTGAAAACAAATGAAGGTGAGTCGTTGCGCTTTTGTTTACAAGTCTTAGTATGAGTTATTTTTAACGGTATCGTAGTATATGCAGCCCATAACGTTCATTTCCCACGGCTGGGACAGGGGCCTCCTCTTTTCGAGAGAGACTGGGCTGTAATCTGCGACGAGGTGTTGCGCGTGTCTGTAGATGTTACATATCTCAGAATTTTTGCTTTTGCTTCTAGGAAATTTCGGTTTTTTCACGATGGTGAAGGAATCACCATTTTCAGAGCAGGGGCGATGAAATTATTACAAAAGGTAAAGCGCCTGCCTGAATTTGAATCCACTTCCAACTCGTAAGTAGTACTGTTACCACTGCTTTCATAGTATGGTAGTACACTAGGTTATTTGACATAATTCGAGCAATAAACTAGAATATATAAGCTTATCTATAGATATTAATGTGTCGTTGACCTAGTGGTCGCAAGCGCTATTGCTCAGGCAAAGTGTTTTTCGGTATTCTATCTGATCGTTATCTAATTGTAGCGTTAGTAGCAGCTCGGCGCCTGGATTTGTGCCCAGTTGATGGCAATAGGCTCGCCCTCATGAAATTGGAGTTAAACATAAGTGGCGGAATGTGAGAGTTCTATAGATACTCCTCTTCCCGATCCTTCGGGGATACAATGCTTTATGTAATATTAGATTATAAGCTTCGGGCAACAGATAAATAAGCCAATCAGAAAGACAGCACGACTGATAGTGCAGGATTCTTTCTAATTAAAGCTGAAAGTTCTTTAACTGCCCAAATATTATAACTACTGATATTGTATAAACATCTGAGACTATTTACACAGGATTATGGAGACCTTATAACACCACCCCATTTCTTCCCGTGGGTGTCGTAAAAGGCGACTAAGGGACTTACTAGAGAATGGGCAGCAGCGTTCTCTATGCATTTTGCCACCATACTGCGATCGCCAACCCGCCTGCCAAGCGTGGCGATTATGGCAAAGCCCCCCAAATTGGGGGAGGCCTAAGTCCAGCAGTGGACGTCTTACGGCTGAAATGATGATGATGATGATGATGGAGACCTTCTACAGATATTGCACTAAAGAACACGAAGTCGCAGAATAATTGATGTGTGACTAACGCTGACCGCGTTCAGTACCACAAAGCCTTAGGACGTCGCGGCAAATATCTTTAGGGAAAATAGAATTTAGATATCGGAAATAACGGCAAGATGAAAAGGCGAACAGTACTGACCCCTATGTTTTAGCCTTATGCCATGTGGAAATACTGAATTCATTGTATGAAGAGATAGGTAAGTATCTAACAAGGATTTATCTGCCTATGCGTGATTTTGTAGGACGATCTTCTTTTGTTTTTTACTAACGTTTGTTACATTTGGTAGGATATGTAGAAGTGCAGTCTCTTAGATTCGATCAAAGTTGGTAGATATTTGACGTTGTATAGAACAGTCAAAAGAAACGCTAGTTGCTAATTACTGAATGTCTATTTATCTAATTAAAAGACAACATGGCGACACGACACGACATGACACAACTGTATTAAGTACAGTCATTCATGTTTATTTCGATAATGACTGTGCCCGCAGCTTAACCCGCGTTGATGTTGGAAATAAACCCACGAGAACGTGCTACTGGGAGCAACAGTAACTTATGTTATTTCTTATAACAAAAGCCGTCTGCCAATGAAAGTTCCGTCAAAATTGGTCTAGTTATTTTGGAGACTAGCCGCAATTCGATTATAGTATGAAGAAAATATTCATAACTTGCTTCAACTTTATAATTGCAAAAGAGTTTTCTTCCTTAGTCCAACCAGTAATTAATCGCATTCCTTTCTACCATTTAAAATGTAATTTTAGTCTGCACCCACATATAGAAATAACGACATCCTAGCCGTTATTTAAAAAAACCAAAGTGTTGTTGTTGCCAAAGTACAATCACAGATTAAATTGCCTTAATGAAAACATGCCTAAAAAACTGTTACAAATCATGACAATACCTTAACAATGCTGCCAGTGTGTATTGTTATACGGCATTAAAATAATACACTTTATCCAAACGAAATGAAATCACAACAATGGATAGACGTTAGGATAATAGAAAATTAAATTTGCCCAAGATCACATGGATCGATTGAAAACCGTTTAAGTATACAAAACCGCTGAAGTAATAAAGATTTATTGCAATAAAAGTACAAAAAAACATAGTCTTCCAGACGTCGATAGGCCTTTTATTAAAAAGACAGACATTTTGAATACTAAACTATTGTAATTTTTATTGAACAGCTGTCGTACAACTTCGCCATGCGGGCCGAAATTAGATTTCAAACAAATAAAATATAAACTCAATTGTGAAAATCTTGAAATTCTAATAATATTCAAACGCGGCTACGTCCCTGATAATTTCTCTGCGGTTTGTTAATTACGGATCTTCAAAAGGTTTTGAACAATACTGCTAATTTCTCTGGCCTAATAAACAACTGGAATGATCTTGCAAGATGTGTTTTCAGTTTTGAATGTTTTTACCTAATATTGGAGGTCTGAGAAACAGGGTGTACAAAATTGCAAACCTACTGGTGAGCATGAGCTCCTGGGTTCGACTTCCAGGTCGGAGAAAAGTGTTATTGAATTTATCTACCTTGAATTTCTCAGTAGCCGTTCGCAGTCTGGATTTGTGCCCGGTTGATGGTAATAGCTTCACCCTCTATTATATGGGACTAAAAACATAACTGGTGAAATTTCAGTGTACTATAGGTACCTACACCACTGCCCAACTTTTCGGGGAAATAAGGCGTGATGTTATGTATATAATCATAGCTTGAGTAACGAATGGAGTCCCTCGTCAGAGAAGCATATATAGAAAATATTTCAAAGATGTACTATACCTAAGTCCTACGTTGTAGAAGAGTATCCGTTACCATTAAACTAGCACACATTCTTACTGGGGCTGCTTCTAATTCTTAATAAAACCCGCACAGACAGATTTACCCGACCTGGAGAATGAACCCTGAACCTCACGCACAGCAGTCTCGATTGTGACCTTCAGCTTAGGCCTCTGAAGTTACCATCATCTGCCTTGCCTTTCTAGCTAATTTTCATCCAAAGTCGTTTAGCAGCTTTTACACCAATCTGGAACATTTGTACATTCAGACAAACGGACAAAAATTCCAACTCCTTCCGACATCTCGTAAAATTCCTTTTTAGGGTTCCGTTGCCAAATGGCAAAAAACGGAACCCTTATAGATTCGTCATGTCTGTCTGTCTCTCTGTCTGTCTGTCCGTCCGTATGTCACAGCCACTTTTCTCCGAAACTATAAGAGCTATGCTGTTTAAACTTGGTAAGTAGATGTATTTTGTGAACCGCATTAAGATTTTCACACTATAATAGAAACAAAAAACAATAAATTTTGGGGTTCCCCATACTCAGAACTGAAACTCAAAAAAAAAAATTTCATCCTACCCATACGTGTGGGGGTTTCTATGAATAGCTCTTCAAAAATGGTATTGCGGTTTCTAACATCATTTTTTTCTAAACTGAGTAGTTTGCGCGAGAGACACTTCCAAAGTGGTAAAATGTGTCCCCCCCCCCCGTAACTTCTTAAATAAGAGAATGATAAAAACTAAAAAAAATATATGATGTACCTTCATAACCATGTAAACTTCCACCGAAAATTGGCTTGAACGAGATCTAGTAAGTAGTTTTTTTTTTTAATACGTCATAAATCGTAAACCGCAATATACCTTTCATTCAATCAACTCAAATATAAAAATTAAAAAAAAACATTTTATTTCATAAACATAAACCTTATGCATAAACCGAGAATATCTACAGGTTTGTCCAGTTTCCTCACGATATCATTCCTTTACAGATATCAGTGAAGCCCGAGATAAACTTAATATGTGAACACTGCATAAACTCAGAAAGACGTGAACACAGCTGAAATACCTAGTGGTAAAATATAATTAATTACCTGAGATGAGAAATCTGTTGTAAACCAGTATTTTTAATTTGACTCTCTTTTCATAGCTCAAAATATTTCTCGTAACACGATTTCACATTTCTCTTAAAGAAATTGCATTCACTTAAATCGCCTTACTGTGACTTTAATTTTCATTAGTTGTCGTACAATACCTCTGACTTCAGAAAGGAAAACAAGGAAGCTTTCTTTGGAACATCCAATATCCAGCTTACAATTTCATTAATTTGACCTCTACTTACTTTACTCTGAGAAATATGCATCTATTTTTTTTTTGTAGGGATAGCTAAAGATACTGTTATTTTTTTTTTAATTTTCTACTTTGTTTGTGTAACGACATGATTCAAAATTTAAAATAAAATTGTATAGATGATATATATTATTAAAAGTTTAATCCGAAAATTCCAATTATCTATACAAATCTATATAAATAAATAAAGTTGGAGTGTCTGTTTGTAATATTAAGATAACCACTTTTTACTAAGTGTATATGGATGTATACACGGTACATATACCAAAACAACATTTTTTACAATTTTTTTGTCTGTCGGTCTGTCTGTCTGTCTGTCTATTTGTTCCGGCTAATCTCTGAAATGGCTGGACCGATTTTGACGCGACTTTCACTGGCAGATAGCTGATGTTACAAGGAGTAACTTAGGCTACTTTTATTTTAGAAAAATTCTTTTATTTAAAAAAAATACCTGCTTTAATTTCCGACATCCACGCGGACGAAGCCGCGGGCAAAAGCTAGTAATATTATAAAGCTGAAGAGTTTGTTTGTTTGAACGCGGTAATCTCAGGAACTACTGGTCCGAATTGATAAACTCTTTTTTTGTTGAGTAGCCTATTTATCAAGGAAGGCTATAAGCTATATAACATCATGCTATAAGCTATATATCACCGGACGCAAAATACGAGCTCAGACGTGGAGTTGCGGACACCAGCCCGTTCTACCTAACATCACGCTACAATCAAAAGGAGCGGAGCAGCAACACAAAATGGACAAAAACTGGCAGACAATTCGATGCGACGGGAAGGGTCAGGGGAGCAAAAATTTGACGTGGACGAAGTCACCTATTAGTAGGTGTCAGGAACGCGTTCTCTCGATGGCTGAACTGTAGTTATCGTACCCGGTTGTCACAGACATTTTTATGAAATTGCTTGTCATTCACAACTACCGATTTAAAAGAGGATGGCGTCACTTTGAAAAAAAAAAAATACGGCACCAGGAATTAAATTCTACGAAACATGATCTTTAAAACCTACATCGTTTATGTAAAATATTTATTATAATCGATTTACAATGTTTATCATCGATTTGCAGTGTGTTATATTTATTGTACATAAAACTGCTTTTGTCTAAGTAGATAAAATCCACCTAGATAGATTTCTAATGAATCAAACAGGAAGAGTACCCTAAACGCTGGTAGCATCTAGGTTGAATAAATTAAAGAAGACCCAAATATTTTCACTCCAAGTTTCAACAAAGCATATCTGGTGGCTAGGTGTGGCTAGGCATGGTTAGGTGTACTCAATATAGACAACAATAAAAACAAATGCACACCGCACATTGTACAATTTACAACAAGGATATAAACCAAGTGAAGAGTTGCAGAGCTTTAACAGTCGTGTGCCGCAACCCTAAACGAAAGTTCTTACGAACTCTAAAACGGGGTTGTCGAGTTGTACACAAAAACTTCAGCCGTTAAGTAAACCAGTGAACGTGTTTATGTACTGATGAAATTGTTTTTGTTGTCTCTCGGATGTTTTCCTTGGGGTGCATTATAAGATTTGACGTCGTTTATGAGGGGCGCAGGAATTGGTGTGTCATGTGGGCTATTTCCTGGTATAATATTTTTGACGTCAATAATGACTTACAGAGTGGAGCCCAGTTTGTGAAGTGTGACTTTTAGGCTTGGTCCAAAAATATTCCCTTTCGGAACACCGCTACTAAACGCCGGAGACTGACTCTGCCTATAATATGGTCTATGACAATCAAGATGAATTTTCATGTTGTGTGCTTAAAGTATAATAAATAATTTTATTATAATATTAAGTAGAATTCCCACAATCCAATTTTACCACGCAGTTTCTATAACTACGTAAGTTACTGGAATAACGACTGATGACACATTTAGAAGGTACCGCAAGGGTTAAATTTGACTTTCTACGAAATTCTAAATCGAGTTTGTTTGCCAAGAAATATTAATTTCTTAGCATACGAAATGAAATTACATTTGAGATACCTCCTTAGTGTGGCATTTGCTATTATTTCAGTAAGAGTATTAAATAATGGAGAGCAATCGTACATTTACCCACTTGCGATGGGGTGAATGAATTCAAATCGTATTTCCGAATTTCCTAAATGTTAAGTTGAACTAAATGCAAAAAGTACCACGGCACAGTATAATAAAGTTACCCGTATTACGTCTTTATGCAAATCGGGCGAAACGACGTTCTTCGAAATACTGGTGGCCCCCAGTACTCAACAGTCTCGAGAGCACCGCAATTACAAACGTACATACGTGAATGCTGCAAGATGGCCCTCGACGATATTTGTGCCTTCATCAAACTATTATCATAATCATCATTTCAGCCATAAGACGTCCACTGCTGGACATAGGCCTCCCCCAATTTGGGCAGCTTTGCCAAAATCGCCACGCTTGGCAGGCGTATTGGCGATCGCATTATGGTGATAAAATGCATAGAAAACGCTGCTGCCCATTCTCTAGTTAATCCCTTCAAACAAATTACACTATCGGCGCCACGATTTTTATTAACACTATTGATTGTCACCAACCAAAAGTTGGTCTGTAGAATTGTACCAGAATCAGTGTTCTGTGGTTTTGACAGTTTCATAATCAACCTGACACCGGCCTCATCTCTTAGAGAGGTAATTATCTATTATATCCACTGCGCTGGCCCAGTTCGGGTTGGTGAATGTCACATGTCTTAGAGTTTTTGGTTGTAGGACAAGCCAGTTTCCGCACGAAATCTCCCTTCACTGTTTTCAAAGCAGTGATGATCTTAAAATTATTTACAGAACGTAAAGCGTGGACCTGGATTCATGCCTACGACCTACAACTCTTAAGCAATTCTCTCTTCAGTTGGGGCCGCTACCACTAAGCCACTGCCTTCCTATTGCTGTCCATCTTTTGACAGTTTATACATTAAAAACTAAACATGTTTTGTAATAAGTACAATACTTTTGTCGTATCAAAAACAGGCTTTTAATTATATTTTGATAGCTTTGGCTAAATGATGTTTTTATTTTTTAACCCCCGACGCAAAAAGAGGGGTGTTATAAGTTTGACGTGTCTGTCTGTCTGTCTGTCTGTCTATCTGTGTGTCTGTCTGTCTGTGGCATCATAGCTCCCGAACGGATGAAACGATTTCAATAAAAAAAAAATTATTAAAGGTGCGAGTGTTCTTAGATATGTTTGATGAAAATCGGTTGAGCCGTTTAAAAGTTGTGGAGGAGAAAGTGGGGAAGGGTAACCGAATGTCAGCAAATATACTCGACTGGGGTCTCAAATCAAAGCGCACTGAAAGAGAATATTGATGAATTAATCGAGGGTGTTCTTAGCTTCGTTTGATTCTACATTATAATAAGTATGTACCTATAAAAACAAAAAATTAAATTAAAAATTTAAAAAACCCCCGACACAAAAACCTAATTGCCCTTTAAAAAGTAAAAAATAATAAAAAAAAACTCAATCTTAAAGTACCTAAGTATGTATTAATAATTAAAAAAAAATACGTCGCGCTGGGGGACCGCTCCGCGAGGGCAGACGTTGACGGTCGTATCCTAAATGCAATATTGTGAAGTAATTTCATAAAGTTTTCTTTTCTTCATTATTTAGGTAATAGACTATTTGCAAATAAATTTTTAGGTCTGGAGCGGTCCCCCAACGCGACGTATTTTTTTTTAAATTATTAATACATAGGTACTTTAAGATTGAGTTTTTTTTAATATAAGGCCTTTGGGTATTTTGTATTAGTCTTGTTTGTTTTGAGTACACAGTTTTTCTTTTTGTTCTATACATTTTTGTTAAATCATCGTAGAGCGAGAACTTAGTCTATGTAAAAAAAGAACAATATTTCTGAGTATTTTTCCTGGAAACAATCATGTTTATAAAATCCAATTCTCATTTATTCCAGCGTTTGTCTGATGTTGCTCCTAGGAATAGACGTGATAATTTCAAACTCTGTGTTCACGGCGCTAAAACAACTCTTATGCATAAGAGTATCTTTTGCATGGCTCCGAACATTTTTAATAAAATGCCCAAATCGTGGAAAACGTTAAATATTTCTGCTCTAAAAAGTAAATTAAAGAAAATACTAACTGAAAGAGCGTATTATAGTGTATCGGAATTTATGAAAGAGGACAATTTTCTCCGTTTTTGAGATGACAATGTTGTATTTTGGACTTTATTAATTTTTTAACCAATGTATTTTTTTGGAATATTTGTAATTTTAGTGACATTTTATTTTATTTCATATTTTATTGACCAACTAATTTAATCACTACTTTGACATTGAATTGTAATATAAATATTAGGTATCTTTAATGAATAATTTAGAAATGTAATTTTGATGAATATTATAACGGTTTAGGCACCATCTCTTCCTACCAATTTGTACGCCACGATATGCGGCTGAACATGTCTGATCCTTTATGTATTTCCATAATATCTTGCATGCAATGTATGTACACCATGTTTAAACAAATAAAATTCACTTACTTACTTTAATCCACGCATTTTTATTATCAACTAAATTATTGCAACAGATCAGAATTGCATCAAAATAGCCACCGCGGGTGGCGGTTATGAAATTAACTACGTTTGGCGCAACCTGGGCAGTCAACCCCGTATAATATGATTATCAGGACATGAGGTACCGATTTTGGTAAACCAAAGGTTAAACAAAGTTGTTTTTCTTTACAAAACATCATTTCAGTCCTTAATAATATTTCATTTCGTAAGCAAATTACATTAACGAACAGAAAAACTTAAAAAGTTGTAGGTATAACTTACAAAATGTTTTCCACCTTTAAATCTGGTACAGTCATCCTCAGGCAGTTTAGCTACAATGAAATACCCAATACGTAATAAGTTTTGTGGCTGCACCATCATACAACATTCTGAAACAAAGATCGGACACGATTGAATGAATTCATCTTTTATATTTATGTTGCAGGTGGATTGCTTATCCCGCTGTTTATATAAGCGATAGCTGTCTTACAAAATAGTTGAACGACGTTCAGCTGGATTGTCATTGTGTTACGTTTAAAAAAATTGCTACCCACGTTTAGAGGTAATACAGAGTGGCTTATTTGCAGTCACAAGTGTATCGGTTGTGTAAACTAGCGGATTCGAAAATTCATCTGCGACAAATACATCCTTTTGAGGCTGACTGTACCAATATACAGCGCACATGAATGTTTCCAGAGACTGTAATAACGTGTCAGATTTAAGAGGGCATTAGTGTAGGAATGGCGATAGTTTAAACCTTTTAATTGCCTACTTGTTAAACTGCTATGTGAATAGTAAACAGTTTGTAACCGCCATTTTCTTGTTAATATAATTTAAGAGGACACACGGCTCGATGTGGTTTTGTTTTGTTTCTAGTGTTGCGTTTTATAAAGAACTAGATTATGCCTGCGATATCGCCTACGTAGACGTCGGAATATATCTTACGGTTACGTAATATCAGGATTAGAAGTACGGTATGTGTTAATTCAGTTATAAACTATCTGTCTGCCAAAGTTCATTCAAATTCATTCATTTTGGCGCTTACCGCTGAACTGTTACGAAGCGTGTATAATGTTATCAGTCTATTATTGTCCCACTTCACGGGAGAGGCATCTTCTCATGCAAAGAAGGCATGAGCATTGATCACCACGCTTGCTCCAGACGAGTTGGCGATAAAAGTATAATTATTTTATAATTCCTGATTACCTCGCGTTGCAGTTTTCATACATCAATCATATCAAACTAGCTGACCCAGCGAACTTCGTACCGCCTCAGAATCAATAAATGTTGTGTTAACTTATTAGATCCCACCAAGACAAAGCAAAGAGTACCAAGTACCATATACCCATGTTAGACCAAGTTATGACAAACTGGTACTTTGAAGGCATAAAGCGTTTTCTAGCTACCACACACCTATGATAGGTGAGCTTCTACCAAATTATGCCAACCTAGTACTTCCAAGACGTAAAGTGTTTTCTAGCTACCACTCACCCATGTCAGGTGAACTCCTACCAAGCTATGCCAACCTGGTACTTCGAAGACATAAAGCGTTTTCTAGCTGCCACACAACCATGTTAGGTGAGCTTCTACTAAGTTATGACAACAGCCTGTAGTTAGGGAGCTGGCGAGCATTTCGGTATATGAATTGCACACGTTTCACGTCAAGGTGGATTGCAGTTTAAATCATTAAGATTGATTTGGTCCAATCAATTAAGGTCCTATGTCGCTGCGTTTTCACGTTACAGCGGATTAAAGTTGCTTTAAAATTAGGGGTATTAAATCATTTGCACATGTATGCATCTGGAGTTCATGGTCACAATTATCTTGGAAACGAAGAAAATTGAAGAGGCAGACATTCATGACTCTGCATTATCATGGGACGGAGTTGTAAAAATGTAAAAAAAAAGCTCTACTAAGTCATTTGCACGTGGTTATCATTGCGCCCATTCGATTCACTACGACTCTGTGGATTCGAAAAAAACATGTGGCAGACAATTTGCTTACTGATTTTCAGCTGTATAACTGTTTGAAATTCACGGAATCAAGGGACAGCGGATATTGCATGGGATTATTGTTATTCTTTGTGCACAAAACCGGCCGAAGTGGTGGAGCTTGGAGGAGGCCTATGTCCAGCAGTGGACGTCTTTCGGCTGAAATTATGATGATGATGATGATTGTTATTCTTTATAGTTTTGTTCTTATAATTTTGTTTAATACTAGCTTCTGCCCGCGGCTTCGCCCGCGTGGATGTCGAAATATCCCACAGGAACGTACTACCGGGATTGAAAGTATCCTATGTGTTATTCCATTGCTTGCTTTGTGTTATCCACGGAGCAACGCTCGGATTGATAAATGATTGATGTAGGATAATTAATCCTAAAACCTAACAATAGTGACGAAAATATATAACGGAACGGCAAATTACCTACTTGCATGACTTTGAAGGCAACTTTAAAGCGAAAATATAAATTCTCTTTATTCCCTGGGAATTTCGAAAAAAAATTGTTACCTAAATTATTCGAATGAAGATTTTACTTAACTTGCTGTTCACAGGGGTTTAAGACTATTTAAACATAACTGACGAAACGTGGGTGAACTATATCTACAACTCTGCCTAAGCCTTAAAGAATTACAGCCGTGATGTTATGAGTGTAAAAAGAATATAATCTAGTTCCAATAACCTCATTTTCTTGCCCCGAATACAGGTATCTCACTACAATTGCTGTCAAAGGAATTGGCCAACAGCCTCCGCCAGAAAAAACTCATAAAGTAGATTTTACTTTATCCGACCTGTATTAATAGTATCATAAATTTTATATTTACAGCGTATATTACGTTATCTTATCGTTACTGAAACTTGTATTTTGTTCCCTGGGTGACCGTTACTGTTATGTTAGTCCTGAAATACTGAAATGTTCGTGGATTATTCATATTATTATTGACTAGCTTCTGCCCGCGGCTTCGCCCGCGTGGATGTCGAAATATCCCACAGGAACGTACTACCGGGATTGAAAGTATCCTATGTGTTATTCCATTGCTTGCTTTGTGTTATCCACGGAGCAGCGCTCGGATTGATAAATGATTGATGTAGGATAATTAATCCTAAAACCTAACAATAGTGACGAAAATATATAACGGAACGGCAAATTACCTACTTGCATGACTTTGAAGGCAACTTTAAAGCGAAAATATAAATTCTCTTTATTCCCTGGGAATTTCGAAAAAAAATTGTTACCTAAATTATTCGAATGAAGATTTTACTTAACTTGCTGTTCACAGGGGTTTAAGACTATTTATGTTTTAGTCTATACTTAAAGTTTCTCTTTAAATACTACTTTAGAGGTTCTGCCCTCAGGTGCTAATACAACCAGGCTGCTAGATGAGCTCACTCTCGAGCAGGCCACGTAAAACTGGCCGTGCGAGAAGCAGTCCCCTCTAAGATCATATCCCACGTTTATAGTGACTGTCCCCGAGACTTATTAATCGTCATTGCTAAACATACCATAAGGAGACTGCGGCCTTTTAAACTCGAATGGGTACTCCGACGGTATTAGTGTTATCTGCGGTATATACAATAGTACACCGATTTACCTTGAGCACAGTCAGTAAATACAATGGCGTGGCCTCTACCACGTTTTGATGTGAGATTTTCACACATAACCTGATCCCATTTCTCAACTTGGCCGGATTAAGATTTTGTAGTATCATTAATTACTGAAGCACCCACTTTGAGGATAAGTGTGTGAGACAAAGACCAGATGGGTTGAATAAATTTAAGAGCTCCTTAGGATATATAAGGTGTATCTATTCATACACGAAATATTTTAAGAGGTACACCTGCAGGTGATAAAGAAGCTATAGAAGCAAAAAGAAATTTTATCTAAGCGTTTTTGAATTTTCGTAATTATTATAATTTTAAAACTTTTACTCCAAATTCTATGAATCGGCCGCTTGACGCTGCGACCGGACGGCACGAGCATGGCCGCGGTGTCTCGGGCCGTAAAAAATAAAAAGGAGTCAGTATTTCTTATGCGCGTCAAATAATTTATAAAATATTAATTTTTGAAAAAAATACATTTAAAATTTTTTTTTCGTTGCTGTAGCTGTACCTCTTAAAATATTTCGTGTATAAATAGATACACCTTATATACAGTATCATCCTTATGAATTCGACACGTATGCATGTAATAAACCTAATTAGGATAGATGTTTTTTTGCCTGTGTTTATTTCATTGGTTTATTTTGAATAGCTTCTGCCTGCGGCTTTACCCGCTTGGCCTACAAGAAACAAATGACTCTTTTTTTTTTGAAACAAACATACGTGCTCTCACTACCTCTCAATTTAATATACGAACTGACAATATCCCAAACAAAGCAAATAAGACGAAGTTCTCCGTAAAACTAAAATAATCTCTGGGATGAGAGAAGTATAGTTTTAATAGAACTCAAAGCGTATGTGAAAAGATTTATTTAAGAGACAATCAGAAGGGGATAATTAACAATTAATATTGTTTACTACGAAATACTGTGCCTACCGCAGAATTTCTTTGGAACCAATATTTTTTGTTTTTACTTCAGGTTCTAGAATCACCAAGCTACTCTGTGAGCAGTGGTCTCGAACCTACCGATTTTTCGGTATTTCTACCGATATGGGCTCTGTTCTACCGAAGTACCGAAATATAACGAATATTCTACGATTTCACAGTACACATGGAAATGTCATTTACCGATTTTGGGTACAAATATACCGTTTTTAACTGGCAATTCTACCGATCTCTCTCTATAACGTTCGAGACCACTGCCTGTGAGCTTACTCTTGAGCAAGCCACGTATAACCGACCGTGTGAAAATCAGTTTTCCCTTAAGTCTACCCCTGTTAAATGAAGTGTTTTGACTTAAGATTTATTTATAGTCTTGTCAAAGCAGATTTTGAGGGGAAACTGAACTGGACTGACTTTTGAAGTCGAAGGGGTAGTTCGATGGCGTTAGAGGAATCCTACACAGACTCCTCTCAGAAACAACGTGTCAGTGTAGTTGCCTCGATAACATTTCCTTGCAATATTTTCACTCACAACCTGGTGTCATTGCATAATTTTGGCGGGTTTAAATTACGCAGCAACATAACTGGGTGCCAACTCTAAATTTTTATACCTACATTTGTGAGTTGAGACACCGAGAGGCTTCAATGTGTTAAGAAACTAAACCGGGTAATGTATGGCTTCATCATTGTTTATCACTCGAGTCCACTGATTTATAATTATTTTCAACTCCTTTGAACGATCTGAAAATAATTTAAATAAATGATGATTGTGGCTTGGTCGTTATGTTTTACTTTAATGCATAAACCAAATCGCACTATTGCTCACTGAACGTACAGATTTATATGTTAGTGCGTAAAATATAACAGCAGGTATGTGCCCAATTAGTTTTTACTTATAAAGTTGCATAGGTACCTATCTATTATAGAATAGTTAGTGTAGTTATTCAATTTTATCTAATACAGAAACAAACGCGTTTTTTACACGTACTTACTTCATCATCATCTGCCTAGCCTTTTCCCAACTATGTTGGGGTTCGGTTTCCAGTCTTACCGGATGCAGCTGAGTACCAGTATTTTACATGGAGCGACTACCTACCTGACCTCCACAACCCAGTAACTGGGTAATACGATACCCCTTGGTAAGACTGGTTGTCAGAATTTCGGGCTTCCGGCGACCCGTAACGACGGTCTAAGATCTACGAAAGACAGCCGGAATCAACGGCTTAACATGCTTTCCGAGGCACAGAAGGGTCTTATTATGTAAAGATGGTCACCCATCCACGGACTAACCGCGGCAAGCGTAGCTTAACCTGAACGATCGACCCGTGCGGCTGTTATGATTTGCAAATACTAATAATACATATTAGGTTTGTTTGTTACGCTTTCACGCCAAAACTACTTAACCGATCATCATGAAACTTTGTACACACATTCTTAGAAGTAGGTATTAGAAGTAACATAAGATCTTTTTATGAAAAAAAAAATTGCGAAAGATAAAATTCGGTATGGAGTAAGTTTGAACCCCAAGACAGGATATAGGCCTATTTTTATTCCGAGATATCGTCTCCGTCCACGATAACCGACATTTACGCGGACAAAGTCGCGGACGAAAGTTAGTTAGTTCATATTAATATCAGTTACATATTTGATACTTCTTGATACTTTGGTTGAGATTGGACACCGGTGACGACAATGCGCTTCCCGGGCTGCCCCGCACGCCATGCGCACGTCTACCATTCCACGTAAGATTTTCGAAGCCCTATTTGACGCAGTAAAGGGATGATTTTGGAAAAATTGTGATACACGTGTCACATAATTATACTTGACGAGTATGTGTACCAATTTTTGTGTCAATCGACCCAGAGAATAAAAAGTTTCATAGAAACTTCAACCCCTCATTTCACCCTCTTAGGGGTGGAATTTCGAAAAATCCTTTCTTAGTGGATACTTACTCTTTACAAAGAACACACCCTTTAAATTTCATGCCTCTAGGTCCAGCGGTTTAGGCTGTGCGTTGATATATCAGTCAGTCAGTCAGTCAGTCAGTCAGTCAGTCACTCAGGACTTTGAATTTTATATATATAGATTATCCTCTAAACTCACGGTAACGTTTAATCTTCTGGAGCTGAAATCTATGCAATCATATTTTTTCTCAATGCCAACCAGCTTTATACATTTAGTTTCACAATACGGAAAAGGTTGGAACTGAGTTATACCGTACTCACTTATACTCCCAAATAAAAGAGAGACACCATGAAAGGAACTATGGGGATATTTTATACCTGCTTGGTTTGGCGCGAGCGTCGGGTTGAAAAAAAAATCAAATGGTCTGCCTTTGAAATATCAGAGGCCTGAACATCTGCCTCATCGATTTTTTTGGTTTTCATAAGGAATTCAAACATCAGTCCAAGAGGCAGACGTGTGCGCATAATATAGCACACCTTTTTTTGTTTACGTGTTTGGAGCACTGTCAATAGACAACGCAGAGGCAACATTTTGGCAGACTATTTTTCCGTGGTTCTTCTCATTGTTTTTAATCGAACAATTCAAATCTGCCAAGTGTGCAGTTCATATTCAATTTTTTTAATCATAAAAAAAAAAATTGAATACTACAAAAGTCAGAGCCCTGGATATCTGCCTTTTCGATTCTTTGTGTTTCCAGCATTACTGTGATCATCAGCCCCAGAGGCAGACGTGTGCGCATAATATAGTACACCTTTTTTTTAAACATTTTTGAAACGCTATAAATTTACAACGCAGCGCCACCATGGTGGCAGACGAGGGCCTTGATGTTTCTTAGGGTATCATTATCACTATAAATAACGTCTGCCTTATGTGCTGATTATATCGAAATTTTGCTCGCCAGCTCCATTACTACTGGTACTTCGAAGATATAAGGCGTTTTCTAGCTACCACACACCCATGTTAGATGAGCTCCTACCAAGTTATGACCACCTGGTACTGCGAAGGCCTTTCTTTATATTGTGTTTATTGATAAATAAGGAACTTTTTTGGATGATTTTTTACACCTAGGGTCCGAAAAACCCAAATATCTTACGGACCCCTATTTTTTATAAAATAAAATATAGTTTACATTACTTGCAGATAATGAAGCTTTCTAATTGTGAAAGAATTTTTAAAATCGGCCCAGAAGTTTTTGAGTTTATCTATTACAAACAAACAGAAATACAAATTTTTCCTCTTTATAATATTAGTGTAGATAATGAATAGTGGAAAATTGAAGTGCAGTCAGTACATTTGCACCGCGAGAAAGACGTGTTGCGTTGGTCTGGCTCCTTATGTGTGATTTAAGAGTATAAAAACAATTGATGACCCTACTTTACATAGTTTCTATGACTTGAGAAAACATCGAAATTTCTTCAGTAGGAATGTGTTAGTTAATTGTTATTTTGTTATACAAATAAACCATCGAAAGGACAGATAGTGAAAATCATCAACATCTGTTGCATAGTTTAGTAGAAAAACGCATTCACACGAACCGATACGAAAAGTTACTTTAAATTTTAATCCACCTGATCTGATGGGCGTAGAAGATGAGATGTACCTACCTGTATTTCCCCATACCTTGCAATGGGACAACTGTGAACACGGCTTTCTAATCTACTATGATGTAATTGGTCAAGGGGCGTGGCTAAGCTGAGTGAGAAAGATGAGTCAATATTATCTTAACGCGACTTGACTATACTATCATATTAAGAGTGGGTTCACTATAATATCATATTAAAAGTGGGTTAGTAGGTAGTATGAAGGAATAATTTTTTAAAATTGAAAATTTTTCATTTGCAAATATTGACAGGTCAATCGTTTCAACGTCAAACACATTGGGAAAAATTGGATTAAAATACCCGGAAAACGACCCCAGTTTTTAATCTCAACGTGATGCTTTTTCCATTACGGATTGGGGACGTTTTCCGGGTATGTGAGGTTTGGGGTTTTTTCGGGATTACATAATCATAATCAGCCATATATAATGTTTGCACTCTGCTGGGACATAGGCACCCTCTCTTTGTTAAAGAGTGGGCCGTAATCAACCACGCTGGCCCAGTACGATTGGTAGATATCATATGACTTCGAATTTTTGGTTCAAGGACATGGGGATTTCCTCACGATGTTTTCCTTCACCGTTTTGAGAGCAGTAGTGATGAAATTATTCATACAAAGTGAAGCGCCCGCCTAGGGTTGAACCTGCGACTTACAACTTGTAAGTATAAGTAGGGGCCATTACCACTGGGCTACCACTGCTCTCAACTTTGGGGATATAATATTCCTTAAAGAATAACGGTGGAGTTTCTTGACCATTCTTCTTCATACGAAACTATCTTTTGGAATGGGCAACTAGAATCAATTCTATTTTAATGTTGACGTTAAAAAGTGCCTTTTATGTGCCTATTTAACTTTGACTTAATTGAAATACCATCGCAGTAACCTACAATATTTTTATATTTCATTAGTTATATTTTCCCCATGTGGGCGAGCCTATTGGTATCAACCGGGCCAAATAAAAGCTCAAAATATAAATTCCGGCAATATTCTATTGCGCCCTTGAACTATTACTTATTTAGATATATCAAAGCTTTATAAAGAAACCAATAAGTCTTGTATGCGAGTTCTGGGGCGCTCCAAAGAGAAAATAACGTCAAAGTAAGAGGCATAAAAGTCACTTTTATGTGTTCCCCAACATAATTAGTTCTTTAACCTTTATTGGCAAGGAATCAAGCCAAAGAGACGAGAGCTTGTCACGCGAAATAATTACTTTTCTTTTATTTAAAAAGGTTTGTTTTTTTAGTGCATTAAATTGTGAATTTTCTTCTACCAAGTATTTTAGCATCACATACTTAGTCAACAGTTTTCCTAACACAGAACTGCTCTCAATGCGTGGGAGTGGGCCCAGTGCGGGTTGGTAAATGTCACATGATTTTGATTTTTTAGTTCAAGGACATGCCAGTATCCTCTTAATGTTTTCGTTTACATTTCTTTTTTTAAACAGTGGTGATACAATCATTACCACAAAGGAAAGCACCTACCTGGGTTCGAACCTACGACCTAATAAGTCAGAGAATATTTTTTTGTAGGTATAAAGTTGTCGTAAAATCTCTTGGCTATATTGTTTGTATCTGGCTAGTTTTAATACCACTGAATAGATGGCATTTGTACGCAAAATACGCGTTCAGACGTGGAGTTGCGGACATCAGCCCATTCTACCTATTACCTAGATGGCATTTAAAAAAGTGAATATAAATAATAACATCGCGGCAGGCCCAGACGGAGAGAGAGGATGCGGAGTCTTTAAAGATTGCTCCGTGGCAGCTCTGGACAAAGGGAGATGAAAAGAGAGTAGGGATGCCTTCGACCAGCAGTAGGATATTAATGGCATATAGAAAGTACTAACAAAAAAATACGATATATGTATTTGGAAGATTTATTACAAAAAGGGTAAAATATAAGCCAAAAAAAATGACGTTAATGGACTTAACGCAGTGTCAGATTAGTAAAACTTTGGTAGTTACAATAGAGCTGAAGAGAGGAAAAAAGAGTCAACTATACAAGATTATTTTTAGTATATGCGAAACCTGAATATAGTTTGTTCAGAATCAGTAACTGAATCGATTCCAATAATTTTTACACCATGTTATATTTTGTACCAAAAATATTTAATTAATCGCGAGCGCGCGCGCACCCGCCGCGGTCCTTAGTGTTTTGTTTCGATTTTAAAATTATCATGTCTTTCTCGTACTCAAACGTCCATTACACGGAGATGGTACGTACACTAGCTGTTTGTGGTGATCTGCATATGTTTTTGCGTGGACAACCAGTTGTGATTATTAATGATACAGTTTTGAAATTTTTTTCATAGATTCTTTACATAAAAATACTAGACCCGTGTTTCGGGTTTCGCATAAACAAAAATTAATGTTGTATAGCACAAAACAATTAAAACCCATTCGAAAAAATATGGGTAAACAACGATAAAACGACATGTTAGCGCCATCTATTTTTATTTTGTTAAACTATTACGCAAGATGTCAAGCTAGTCCATCCCGCCAATCACTATCGTGCACCTCAAAAACGAGTGTCGCCTTCTTTATGGCTCATTCGAGAAAGACATTATAACAGTTCAAATATGGATTCCGTCGTGATCGCATTCCCGCTGTGTTTTTTTTACCCGCTGTACTATTTTATCGCAGAACGATATAATTTGACTATTATAAGTTCATAGCAGTCCCGCTGTTTCTTTAGTGGTGTATTTTGTGGCATCGACGTTTGAACTGAAGTTGCTGTGTTGTGCCTCTGGACTTTGCCGACACGTGGTAAGCCGAACTGTGAAGACTCCGGAGCGGCGCTGCTGGTAGATCGAGCGGCTTCACGAGGAGGTAGGTGCACGATTCCCTCATCCCTGGCCCTAGGCGCGACACTTGCGATCATCAGTTTTTTCTGTCCGCGTCGAAGGTACCTAATTTCGCCTTCCGTCGGAGCCCCACCACGACATTTAGCTGTCACAAGAAATCTAGTGATTAGTGTACGTAAAATTTGCGATTTTCTATTAAAATGTAATGAACTATTTTGAAAAGATGGATCACTGATGATATCGCAAAAGAACGTGCGTTAAACTTAACAAAATATAAACGAATTCCAGCTCTTAGGATCTACGTTGCTCCGAGTATGAGACGTCTGACGAAATTATGATTCAAATCCTATCTATATCATACCTTTGATGATAATAAATTATATAAAAGAAAGCACAAAATAAACAAAATGTTTACTAAGATCCATTTTTTTTATCAGAAACATTCGCCAAATTCACCATGCTTACAATAATATTCGTTTAGACGAATAAACCCGAAGTAAACATTTCCAATAAATTCTTTTTCGTATTTGTTTACGTGGGAGTCTAATACCTATTTGAAAATAGAAGTAATAGATTTCTGAAAATGATTACCGGTCGACCTTCACTAACCTCAAATAGAAACTACAATACATCAATATGAATACGAAAATAGCTTCTAAAAAGCCACATTATTGACTCGAGTAGGAGATAAACAAATAAGCGGAAAGCTTTTATTATTTAACCTCTAAGTCCCTGAGATACCAAATTTGGTATAGACACAATGGTTTTTAATTGTGTCTGTAATTACGGTATTCAGTGGGTTAATATTAACTTTTGACTGCCTCGTTGGTCCAGTGGTAGCAAGCGCTACTGCTGAGCATGAGGTCTTAGGTTCGATTCCCAGGTCGGGCAAAGTGTTATTGGATTTTTCCATTTGGAATATCTCAGTAGCAGCCCGGAGTCTGGATTCGTGCCCGGTGGATGGCAATAGACTCCCCCCTATTACCCATGTAACTTAAACATAACAGGCGAAATGTGGGTGTACCTACTATAAGTACACCTCTGCCCAACCCTTCGGGGAAACAAGGCGTGCTGTGATGTTATTAACTTTTCTATTTGTATTGGCAATGGTTCTGTTCTCATCACAACTGAAGGGAGTTTTTTCGTAAAATTTGTGGGTAGTCGTAATATTGTTCAATTCTGGAAGATACCCAAATATCGTCTGCCTAATTTAGAAGAAATAATGTAACAATGATCTAGTGAAAATATAGAATTCCCTTGAGTGTTTTTTTATCACGAATAATAAATAAGTGAAATAAAACTAAAAGTTGGGAGATAACATGGAAGCCAGACACGCGGTTTGGGTGAGAAAACTCAAGTGTATTGTAACTTAATGATACGGCTAAGGAGGTTGCATACTTTCATTGTAAAAATAAGTTTTTTTTTTCAGTCAAATTTGGCAAAGGAATTTGTAGCGGATCCTATTGCCTCACCATTTGAATTAGTGATGGAAGGAAAGAATGTATAATATTCCGTGGTCAGCAGCATTAGATATAACCTATATTGTTTTTATGATATTGTCATCTGTTCGAAAAAGTTACAGCTAAATTAAACACAAATGAAGGCCATTTGCAACGAAAAAGGTCGATACAAAGTACTTGTTATATAAATTTGTAAAATAATAATAGTACACAATCGACATACACAAATAAAAGATAATAATATGTTTATTAGTACATAAAAACAACAACACAGTAGGTACATAGCATATGGAAATAGTGGTGAAATAGTAGATTATTAACCAAGGGGATAAAGCAGTGTCTTCTGTCGTGGGTGACGATTTAAATCGCGAGCGTAACGAAGGACTTGAGGTTTACTCCCGAGCGTAGCGAGGGTATTAAAAACTTAAATCACGAGCGAAGCGAGGGGTTTAAGACGAGTCCTGAGTGTAGCGAGGGATTTAAGTTCACCCAAGACTAAGACAGCTTTATCACCGAGGAAAATACTCTACTTTTAGTACAATTTGCGAAAAAATTAACACAATAATAATATGAGATAAGCATTTATTAAAAATAATGACAATTAAAAGTAAAAATAAACTTAACGTTTATGTATTTGAAGAAAACAAAAACGCGGCAAATTCCTAGACTAATATTTTTTTGTCGGAAAAGCAAAGGCATCAAGCTCATACGGCCTCGTCGGTTTTCGTAATTTTATTTAATAATCATAACTGCATAATAAATGCGTATTCAAAAAGTTGTATATTTTTTTATATACAAACTCAATGGTTTAAACACAGATGTAGTTTTAAATTTCGGTAAGTATTCCAAATTTAAATCACATTCTCCCCCTAGAGGATGAATGAAATTCAGTACAATTTTCTTTCCCTGTTTTTAACAGATTAAAAATGACTATTGTTATGTTAGCTTTTTGTGGCATAGAATGTCACTTTTTTGAGCAAGTGGTACGAAAAAAAATATTAACTATGCTCTCCCATAATAAATGTTTTAGTAGTCTATACTAATATTATAAAGCTGAAGAGTTTGTTTGTTTGAACGCGGTAATCTCAGGAACACCTGATCCGAATTGAAAAATTATTTTTGTGTTGAGTAACCTATTTATCGAGAAAGGTTATAGGCTATATAACATCACGCTAAAACTAAGATAAGTGGAGCAGTAACGAAAGATGTTGCAAAAACGGGTAAAATCGCACGGGTAGGCCATTCGACGCGACGGGATGGGTCGGGCGAACAAGAAATTTAACGCGGACGAAGTCGCGGGCAGAAGCTTGTCGAAAATAAAAGTAAAAGAGGCTTAAAATTATTTCTAGTTTTATATAAATATCACAGAATCCTAAATAAACTGGACGTTCCAAGTTTTCCTTTTTATTAATTATTTCATTTCATATTTCTGACATCTCAAAAACCTGACACGTTCTATTCATGAAAGAATAATTTTCTTAGAATGAATTATTTCCTTCCGTTGAAATAAAAATAACCATTTAATATTTTTCGTAATGTCTTTGTAGTTGAAAGTGACACATGAAAGCTTTGTACTGTGTGAAAAGTTTTTTTAAATAGTATTTCTTGCTCCAAATTGCCCTCAAGAGGCTTCGTCCGTTTCGGGCGGGCTACAACTCGGGCAATTTATTATCCTAGAGACAGTGATGTCTCAACTTTAGAGCGGTTTGTGGATAGATTTGTTTATTCACTGAATCCATAACAAAATAGTTGATAATGATCATTCTGTTCATTTACTGTTAAGTTTATTTATTTCTCTTAAAATTCATTGTAACTGTTCTGTTTTATTTATGAAATTATATGAAAGACGATTATGAAATGTAACTTTTGCTTTAATATAATATTCTAGTAACTTAACCTTACTAAAAGTAAGGGACAGTTTATTAAATTGGCTTTTTTCTTTTTCAAGAAAAAAGACAACTATTACATAGGTAGACCGGATGGAGTCAAGAAATAACAAACCATTGAATATAGATGAACATAGATGTTATAATCTCAGACACAAGCATTCTTATAATCGACTACCTTTTATCTCCTTTTCTGAGGAGTAATTCCCGTATTTAAAGAACATTTACATTCTAATTCTAATCGTTGATAAATAATTCTAAAATTCACTACATTTTTGACACTTCATTACATTGCTTCATTATGTTGAGCAGTGGTGGCCCAGTGGCATCGGTCCTGACTTACTGCTTGTAGGTCATGGGTTCGAATCCAAGCAGGCGCTTTACTTTGTGTATAATAATTTCATCACCACTGCTCTCAAAACGGTGAAGAAAACATCGTGACCGGTAACCGGCATGTCCTAGAACCAAAAATTCGAAGACATGTGACATCTACCAACCCGCACTGGGCCCGCGTGGTAGATTACGGCCCATTCCCTCTCACTAAAAGGAGGCCTGTGTCCCAGCAGTGGGAACAATATAGGCTGATTATGTATAACGTTGATATGTCAGTACGACTAAATGTTGACTTAAACACGAAAATTGATCATCAGTTCTATATCAACATGTTTAATATATTATCCAGGTACAAATAATACAAATATACCTACTCGTACTTAAATACACTTGTCAACAAAGGCTCATAACACTAAACCCGCCCTTAATACCATCAATGAACAAAGCTATAAAAAAGAAACAAAATACGTTGCTATTTCACGATAATCGTCATCATAAATATTATTGCATAGCCTTCCCATGCTACTGACATATATAATTATATATAGTATACAATATTTCCTCATTTAAAACACCTCTACGCTCCCATTCGTACTCAAAGTAATTTCCCCATACAGAAGGAAGGCAGTGAGTGAAACAGGAATATTATAAAGCCATAAAGGATAATCTGACATTAAAAGCGGTAATGGCGACTTAGAATACGGATGTTTAAAATGAATGATAAAGATAAAAGAGTTATTTAAAAGCAGTCCGTAGAATAATAGAAGCTTTTTAGATTCGTCGTAGTTTTGATTTATCTTTCAGTTGAGCAATGCATAGTTAGTATTTATTGAATGAGGTTTTAATTGAAGGAATATTGCTGTGTGACAAATCGTGCGTAATAAACAATTAAGGCAGTTGTATCTAATGGTGGTACCTAAACCTGTAACAAAACAGAATCTGCAATAACTAACTAAATCTCTTTCCCTTAGCCCTTTTTAGCCCTTAACCCGGTGTCCTAATAGATAACAATCGTTGCTTTGACAAAGGATGCCGGTTTTGCCAAATGAACCATCGACGATCGCGTAGTCTCGCAACGGTCGCTTATGTTAGAACAGTGCTTAACCATGATGAACTGGCATGAGGTCGAGCATTGCACGAGTGGGACCTAAACCCATCGCATTACCCCCCTCCCCTCCCCTTCGGTTATTTACATACTCTGGTAAGGAAACGAAACAAAAATCAACATCACGGTGAGTGCAGGGCAAGCTGAGCAAGTACTTCTTACTAACGATGGCCGCCTCACAAAACAGTTTCTCCGTTCAACTAAATAACAGCTGCGTACAGTTACAGCAGTTATAACTGGCTATGGGTTATTTAATAAACACCTCTTTGTCATAGGAGTAACATACAGCACATGAACCATGACGACGCAGCAGCTCATGTTATGCTAAACTGCCTGATGGTTGCCACATACAGGGCAAAATACATACTTCGGTAACCCAGGTACCATCCGTGAGATCATCAGTAACACCATGGCGTTGCTAGCCTTCCAGGAGCTGGAGTGGATCGAATAATCAATTCTTTCATCTGTACGCAACATATGCACTTTGATGTGGAGTTGCGGACACCAGCCCGTATTACCTATTATCCCGTGTTTTAACAGAAATCTATAGTCACACGAGTACGTGATTGACCCAAACGCTTGTCTTAATTATGACGTGAAAACACGACTTGATTTATCTGTGTTTTCATCAGCAGCTTATAATGTTCCCACTACTGGGACACAGGCCTCCTCTCGGTGAGAGGGATTGGGCCGCAATCCACCACGCGGGCCCAGTGCGGGTTGGTAGATGTCACATACTTTTGAATTTTTGGTTCTAAGAAATGCCGGTTTCTTCACGATGTTTTCTTTCACCGTTTTGAGAGCAATGGTGATGAAATAAAGTACACAAAGTAAAGCGCCTGCTTAGGTTTGAACTCACGACCTACATACTACTTGTAAATCGCGGCCGTTGATGTGTGTACTGTGCGACAATCGCTTTTAGCTAGGAAGCGATAATATTATGATACAAAATTCATTACACACCATACAAAAAACACGAAAAAAAACAGTTTTCAATTAACCTAATTCCTTGAATATCTAAATAAACCGCTGAGTTTTACTACGGGCAATACAAAGATCACAATACAGCGTATCAATCCATTAAGTTTCCCACATTTTTCATTTACACTTCTCGTTTTTCTATCCCTTTTTCTATACAAAATTATGAAAGCGCTCAAACCATCCCTTTTATTGTAAGACAGCGTTTTCCATAAATGTAATAGGGAGCCCACTAAAGTGGTCTAAATGGGCAAAATTTGTCAAGAAGTTAAGATGTAAGTTATGGTATCCATTGTTATAAGACCCGAGGGGCGTAAGGCGCACTTATCAAGGCCTAACGAAGATTTATATTGTGACGTCTCGTATTTTTATCCCTATGATACTCGTATTTTTATGGAGACAAAAATGTTGAAAATATTTTTTTATTCCCCGGAAATGTGTGGTTGGATGAGTAATATGTTTGTTTTGCTTGCAGTTTTGTGAGAGAGATTTCCATATGATCGTGGGAGACTTAAAATATGTGTAGCTGAGTTTGTTAGTTACGACACGTGTTTTGTTCTGTTATATTTTGTTTAAGTTTCTAAGTCAGAAATAGGTAGTTAATTCTCTCGTATTAAGACAACAAAAGTTTAAAACATGATACGCCAAAACTTAGTCACCAAATAATTTTACTCCTCAACTAGAAACCCACTTTAGGTCAGAATGTTAAAATCCATTGCCTGCTGTCGTTTTTAACTACGGCATAGCTACATTCGCGCGTAATATGTAAAAAGATTTTTCTAGCTGAGACTATTTCTTAAACAGTTTCATACAGCGACGTAGCATAAGCACAATCACGGTATAACGTTCCCACTACTGGGCGGTAGCAGGACACGTGCGCAAAGGACACTTGCTCGAACCCACTGACGCGAACCCACAAAACTTCATTCCCGGAAATGTCTTTCGCGTAAATGTTCCATGTTGTTACTGGGATACAGGCCTCCACTCTGAAAGAGACGACGACGTAACTGACAGAAATTTAAATGACACCGCAATCAAGTTTCAAGGAGTTTCAAGGGCATCTTAATCATTGAAACACAAAAATCCACTAACATTACTAACAAAACATAATTAGATTACTGTAACACTTAAACTTAACCAAAGGAAATTTTAAAGGAAATTAGTGGTGTCTAATAAATTTTCTGCTCGACATAATTAAGTTTGTGCTTTCTGTAGTGTCGGCATGAACTTTTAATGGGAAGCCTTGCGTTCGTAACTTGTGACAGTATTCTTGACTGGGTAAGTCATCGGGATAATAGGCGACGGTGACGCTTGGAAAGTGTAAAAGTTGTATTGTTACACAAAATAACTTATGTGGGTACTTGTGTGAGGTTGCCTTTGTTGAAAGCGTGAAAGCTAGTGTGAGAAATTGTGTTTCGTGTTATCCTCAGTGATTTCTGAATGTTCACAAAGGCTTAGACTCTCAGTATCTACATAACACCAGGCTTTGTTTTCCCAAAGTGTTGGACAAAAGTGTACCTATAGTACATCCATATTTCGAAAGTTATGTTTAAGTCATAGATTATTACCTATTTCCAATACCCAGGCACAAACAGATTCATTCCAGTTTTTAGTATAATACGTTCTGGGTTGGTAAGCATACAGTTTTCCAGTATAATATAGTTCAATATAATTCTACATTTCCTCAACTAATAACAATAGTTTTAGAAAAGCAATGATTTATGCATTGCATTTCAAAAATGAATCTTCTTTACGAAGTTCCATTTACTTGAACAGCATCGAGCGCTATGATTTCGTAGCCACCTACTCCATCCTCGTAGCCGCCGACGCCATCCTCGTAGCCGTCTACGCCGTCCTCGTAGTCTCTGCGTGTGATGAATGCTTTTGGCTAGTTGGAAACAACGATAATGGTACCGATTCCCTTTTTCACAAACTAAACAAAATTTAAGTTCATTGCATCTTTTTCTTTGTATGATATTTCATTAAGAAGAGGACAAAAGAAAATTTTTAGTTTAGTCCTGTCAAATTAATACAAGTCCACACACAACCCAAGACGACGTCCCACTCCATACAAGTTTAGAAGTGATTAAAAACTTGCCTACTAAAATTACGTCAATTTACGTTGAGCGCTGATTAATTTGACAGGACTAAACTAAAATTTATCTTCTGTCCTTTCCATAATGTAATAGAAAGAAAAAGATGCACTGAACTTAAATTTAGTTTAGTTTGTGAATAAGGAAATCGGCACCAATGTCATACAATATTATTAAGGCTCATTGGTCTAGTCGTTAAGCTGTTCTCTGAATTAAATAAATGTTGATTATTGTTATCTTGTGCAATGTGGGTGTACTATAAGAACAATTCCGCCTCACCCGGCTCGCCTGTTTTCCCCGACGACGGGTATGGCAGAAGTTACCTGGAAATCTGGAGGCTGGGTCTGGTGTGGTACATACATGTCGCCAGTTGTGTTTAAGCCCTTTGTAATAATGGGCGAGCCAATTGGTTTTAACACGTTGAGTGCCGATCACGCGATATCGCGTGCTTGCTACTAACAATTTTGTATGCGCTCTAAATCTGTGCCCATATCGGATTAATCATCAATCTGTGTTTGGCACTCAACGTTGGCATTTAACCGGGCACGTTTTAGACTACGGACTGTTCCTGAGAAATTCTCAAGGAAAATCCCAATAACAGTTTGACCGACCTGGGAATAGAACCCAGGACCTCATATTCAGAAGTAGCGCTCTCGACCGCTAGACGTAAAGGTATTGACGTGTAAAAGTGTTTTTACAAACCTACTTGCACAAGTAAAAACTTTTTACAAAAACATAACAACCGACAAAAAAAAACACTACAAAGTGAAAAATAACTTTAATTTCGGAAGTCGGTGTCTTAGGATCTGTATTTAAGGATTTTTTGCCACCAACTTCCGAAATTAAAGGTATTTTTCACTTTGAAGTATTTTTTTAAGGAAGTCGGTTGTTTTTTTTTTTGTATAAAGTTTTTATATTTAACTTTTTAGTTATGGTAAAAACCTCTCACTAATCTAATCCCGTTATTCGTTCATTTGTCACGGAAATACTTAATGCAAATTTAAGATTTATATGGTTTTCATATGGATCCCATTGTCAGAAATGGAACCAGATTAAAATGTGACTACACGGAAAGCACCAGCTTTCAAATAAAAAAAAAATCATCAAAATCGGTTCACCCAGTCAAAATTTATGAGGTAACAAACATAAAAAAATACTGTTACTGTTATCTCCATAGCGAATAGTGATATACAATTTGATGTCGCGTCGGTACCATATCTAAAAAATAACTTTAATTTCTGAAGTCAGTCGCAAAAATACTAAAAAATACAGATACAAAGACACCGAATTTCCAAACTAAAGCTTTATGGGAATAAAAACAACCAACTTTTAAAAAAAGTGAAAAACAACAAAAAATTATGTGAAAAATACTTTGTAGTGTTTTTATTTGAAAGTGGGTTTTGTTGTGAAAACTCACTGTAAATGTGGATAGTGCCATAGCTGGACAAAAGTCTTTCCGACCTTTTTCCTCAGTTCCTTGTACGCTGCCTTTTCCGGCAAACGTCAGAATCAGAAACAGAATCAGAATCATTATTAATTATTTGTCAAACATAGGTTATTACATTATAAGATCTTATGGTAAATAGTGTTAACTGCTCTATGTTTTGTCAGATAAGACATACAAACACAAATAAAAAAAAAATATATCGGAATCACTCATTATTTCTGAACCAGGAAAGTAGACGGACGTGACAAAAAAGTGACTCTCAGATTCGTTAAGCGTTTTCTTTTATAAGTAACAATTTTAATCACATATACGTATTACCTACAACATTGTAATAAAAAGCTTAATGTAACACCTTAATTCAACACTCATGATTTATGCTACCTATTAAAAAAGTTACTGAACATTGTTCCGCGGAACCACGATGTTACCTCATAAAAAATAAATACTTGGCTTAATTAAAATAAGCTTTTATTTTAATAGTAAGTAAATAAATGTTTTACTTATATTTTCATTATTTCATTTTACAATTTGTTCGGAAAAATATTGTTATAGTTGTTTGAAACATTTCCAACTATGAAACGGAAAAAGTGGGCTCACTTTTAGTAGCGGACAATTTCGATATAAAGTTAAGGGGGTACCTTACTTTCTGCCGGGGTCGCGAGATTTATTCGAAAGAGATACCGTGGCCCTGGCATATGGGCAACTGAAGGAACACGGTGGGTTTTAGTCAGTAAAAGTCTGACACGCCCTTCCGCTCCACCCTAGAGCAGGAGACGTCAATTTATGATTTCCCACCCACAAAAAAAGGGTACTGTAGGGTTGCTGGTTATGAAATTAAAGCCCCGGTGATCTTGATGATTATTTATTTATTGGCAACGTCACTGTTACATCAATTTAATTTAAACAAATCAAGTTAGTCGCAACCCTAAGTGGAGGGATGAAAGGGACTGCGTGGCTATCGCCTTTCGGACCTCCCCTAGCTGGCTAATTCCAGAAGACCGCTAGGCTATCGAACTGGAGTTAGTCGTACTTAGGTTCAGAATTGGCTGCGTGGCTACCGAACTCTGATCCTCTAGCTAGTAGAATGATGATTTGTTCGAAGACAGCTCTGCTTATAAAGGTGGATGGTTTGTATGTGTGCTCAATCTTCACACTAGTCGTTTGTAGTTGTGGTGCAGATACCAAGCCGGGTGGCGCTGGCGCAGATAGTTGAACTCGGAAGATTGTAGATGGCATCACATGTCCACAGAGGTTGTCTTTACTTGCTGTCTTCTTGTTTAAGTAGCCGCTCATCATAGTGCTTTGAATAAATTATACTAGATGGCGCTGTGTGTTCGTTACATTCTCCCCCTCTGGTACTCTATAGTCGTCCCGACTGAGTACCAGGATCAGTAACCATCTTCCTCGGTCTCCCTCTTTTTCTGATGGGATTTAATGGTTTGGACACATTGTTATCTCTTTGTTCAAATTTACATATTGCTGAAGTATGATATTTTCCCATGGATTGTTCTGGTGCCTTTGTGCTTGCTACTTCATATGTTGATGCTCCATGTTTCTTTATGACAACATATGGACCATCTCTGCGTGGAGCAAATTTTGCTGTGAATTATTTTTCATTACTGCTTATTGGATGTGTCTCAACTAGTACTAAGTCTCCTATTTTATAACATGGATCTGGTCTTCTTTTTTGATTTGCATGTTGCCTATTACGGTCTTGCATGGTTTCTATATTGTCTTTTGCAATTAACAAATCTTCAGCTAACTGCTTCAAAGTAGGTGTGATTTGTGATATAAATTTTTCTTGAGTTAATACTGTACTGAAATCATGTGTAAGATCATAGGGAGTTCTTAATTCACGTCCAAAAGTTAAGTAGGACGGTGAAAATCCTGTTGTTTGACATACAGCTGAGTTCATTGCAAATCTGATAGCAGGCAGAGTATTTGGCCATTTATGGTGTTGATTCTTCACCATAATTGCGATTTGAGTTTTCATGTCTCTATTTTTCCTCTCTACAATATTGGGTTCCGGGTGGTATACTGGTGTCAGAATGTGTTGAATTTCCAGACAATAAGTAAGTTTTTGCATTATTGCTGATATGAATTGTACTCCATTGTCACTAATTAGTTTTCTTGGCAAACCATAGCGTAGAAATACTTCATTCAAAAGTGTTAATGCACATGTTTCAGCTGTGGCTTCCTTTATAGCAAAAAGTTCTACCCATCGAGAAGCTGTGTCTTCAACAATAAAGATCCATTTTTCTCCTGTTGTTGCTTGTGGTAAAGGTCCAAAAAGATCTATAGAGAGTAATTCGAATCTGTGATTATTTGCTGTTGACTGATATAACCCTGCAGGTTTTCTATTTGATGGTTTATACTTTTGACACTCTTCACATGTCTTCACATACTTAATAACATCCTTTCTTAATCCTTTCCAGTAGAATTTTGATGTAATACGTTTAATTGTACGTTCTAGTCCTAAATGACCAGCTGTGGGGTCATCGTGGTATGCTTTTAATATGTTTTGTTTTTCTTGTGATGGTATAAGTAGTTTTGCATTATCGTCTTCTTGATCTGGTGTGAAGCGATATAATACATTTTTGTGGAGTAAATACCCTTTTTTAGACCATTCTATATAATTTTCGGTTTCATTTTCTTCTTCAAGAGCATATATTATCATTTTAAGTTCATCATCTTTAAGTTGTTCTTCACGAATTTGTTTTTCATTGTACTTTGGTAATTCAATTTCTATATAACATAAAGTACATTCTTCAACATCATGTGAGCATGGTGGTTTCGACAAAGTATCTGCTACAACATTGGTCCGTCCCGGAGTATATTGAATTTTAAAATTATAGGGCTGGAGTTGTAGTGCCCAACGGGCCAAACGACCTGTTGGTGTTTTCAAATTCATTAACCATTTTAGTGGCTGGTGGTCAGTGATTGTAATAAATTCTGTACCTTCAATGTAGCCACGGAATCTTGAAATAGCCCACACAATGGCTAGAGCTTCTTTTTCTGTAACACTGTAATTGCATTCTGCAGATGTGAGAAGTCTACTTGCGTATTCGACTGGGTGTTCGTTATCGCCCTCCCCCTGCACTAAAGCTGCACCAATTGCATATTGACTTGCATCTGTTTTGATTGTAAAAGGAGTGTCACAATCTGCTTGTCTCAACACAGGGGCTGTTGTTAACGCAACTTTCAGCTTTTCGAATGCATCTTTTTGTTCACTTAGCCATTGCCAGCTTGATTTCTTTTTAGTTAAGTTTGTTAAAGGTCGAGCTATGTCTGCGAAATTGTAAATAAATCTTCGATACCAAGAAGCAGTTTGTAGAAATGTTATCAATTGTTTTAAGTTCTTTGGTTTTGATAAACTCGCAATAGCCGATACTTTTTCCGGATCAGTTTTAATCCCTTCTGGAACTATGAGGTGTCCCAAATACTTTATTTCGGAGCACATAAATTTACATTTCTTCCTGTTAGCTTTTAAGTAATATTCTCTTAGTTTTTTGAATATTTCTTCCAGATCTGTCATGTGTTGTGTCAAGGTGGCAGATCGCAAAATCAAGTCGTCTAAATATGACAGTACATTTTTCGTTCGTAAACTTTGAATGAATTTATCCATTAACCTCTGGAACGTTGCGGGTGCGTTCCGTAGACCGAATGGCATTCGTTTGAATCTAAACGTTCCAAATGGTGAGACAAAGCTAGTCTTGTCTTGGTCTTCGTGGTGTACCATTATTTGCCAATAGCCTGATTGAAGGTCGATTGTAGACATGTATGGCATTGCCTTTGCTTGATGTAAAAGATCGTCAATCCGTGGCAGTGGATATCTATCTGGTTTTGTTATTTCGTTGAGTCGTCGATAGTCGATACAAACTCTAACATCGTCTTTACCTTTAGGTACCATAATAACAGGAGCTGACCAGGCTGAATCGCATTCTTCTATAATATCGTTGCTTAGCATTTCATCGAGTTTTTGTCTCAATTGTTGTTGTCTACAAGGCGATAGTCTGTATGGTTTTAGGGCTATAGGTGAATGAGTACCTGTGTCTATTCTGTGTAATATGAATGACGTTGGTTTTGTATTTTTATCAAATACGTCACTGTAGGTAGTCAGCAAATTATTAAATAGTGACTTTTCATCTTCAGATAGTAATTTTCCTTCAGTTGGGTGTAATAATATATCAAGAGAATAGAATGACATTTTGTTTATTGGAATATATTTAATACGTGGATCTTTGCAAGATTCTTCGTCCGCTGGCTCACGAGGACGAACAGGGCGTGGCGGTGTCGCTATCCTCTGAAGATTCCACTTTGGTATCTTCGCAGGCGGTGGACTGTCTTCAAAGTCATTCATCGGTGACGGTGTTTGAGGAAGTGGAGAGATCATGGATTGCAGATCTTTGGCCCACTGTATGAAGCTTGACATGGATTGTGGAGATGTCTCGCCTCCTTCAAATGTTAAACTTTCAGTTGCCTTGAAGGGTTTTTTCTTATTTTTTAACTGTAGGAAACTGTGTTCCTCATTAGGTTTGTCCAGGAAGAACCAAACTCGCTGAGGTAGGTTGAGCATTATTCCTGCAGCTTCTAAAAAGTCAATGCCGAGCAATGTGCGATTATCAGTTGCATCAGGGAGGATCGTAAACGTTATTGGTAGGCAACGTTTACCCATAGTAATGTCTGTGGTGGTAGTGAGTACTTGCCGGGTTTGAATAGATCCATCGGCCAAGATTGTTTCTGCAGTTTTCGAATTAAATGTTTCACCATTTCTTATCAGTAACTTATACAATTGTGTACTTGCCATACTGGTTCTTGCTGCCGTGTCGATGTAGGCATAACCTGTTTCCTTTTTATAAGTTATTTCAATTGTTGGAATCTTTGCTGTGTCCTCCACTAATTCCGTAATGTCCACAGTATGGAACGCAAATGGTTTAGGTGGGGTTTCCTTATTCTTGCACTTCTTGCAGTTGCTTCGGAAAACTCCTTCTTCACCACATCCATAGCATGACACTGATGGGGTCTCGGTGGCTTTTGTGTCTACTGTTGCCTGAGTCTTCGATTCCGCCAAGCGTTTCCGACATTCTTCAATGCTATGGCCCTTTTTCCCGCAGAATGCGCAGCGTTTGGGGTATTTTTTAGAGCCTGGTGCTACAAATGAAGCACTTGTACTCGCCTGCGATTCTTCTTCCAGACTTTCTAAGTGGCGTACTTTTTCAAGTAACTCGGCGAACGACTTGAAATCGGTTCTGGCAACCTGCTTCTTAATACTAAGTTTTAGTAGGGCATACACGAAATCCAGGTGTTCCTCTTCTCTATTCCGTTTATTTGGAAGTTGAGAGAGAAGAGCACGTTTTTCACACACAAACTCGTCAATGGTTTCACTCGTTTGTTTTTTTCCAAATAACTCCAAATACACATCATGCGGCTGCTTCTTTGGTGCGAATGCCGAACGTATTGCCTCTAAAGCATTGCTCCATTTCTTTATGTCGCTTTTCACTCCATGCCACCATGTTGCTGCTGTGCCATTCAACAATAATGGTAATCCTTCCAAAGCGTCTTCATCGGAGATATGTTCAATTTTTTTATAAACTACAATACTGTTTATAAATTCTTCCACCTTGTTGTAGTCTCTTACTCCATCAAATCGCTTGGAACAACGAGCAAAACTTCCTCCGTTCATATTGTTAACTTGCGTCGAAGTGATAGTACTCAGTAAACTGTTTAACTGTTCTTGTGTCATTGTTACTGACATCTTCACAATTAAGTGGGTACTCCTTACAATGTTACTGTAGGCCGTGCAAAATTTGAAGGTAGGCCAATGTAAATGCCAATGCCAATGTAGGGTTGGCCGTCAAAATATGTGGGTATCCGTCGTTTTCCTTTGGCGTTAATGTTGGTTTGACTTTCCAATTATGTGGGTATCCGTATATTTCTTTTGACGTCAAAATATTTTTGACTGTCTGAATATGTGGGTATCCGTGGATTTTTCGTTGGACGTCAAAATAGATGTGACTGTCCGAACATGTGGGTATCCGCGGTTATTTTCGTTGGGCGCCAATGTAGGGTTGCTGGTTATGAAATTAAAGCCCCGGTGATCTTGATGATTATTTATTTATTGGCAACGTCACTGTTACATCAATTTAATTTAAACAAATCAAGTTAGTCGCAACCCTAAGTGGAGGGATGAAAGGGACTGCGTGGCTATCGCCTTTCAGACCTCCCCTAGCTGGCTAATTCCAGAAGACCGCTAGGCTATCGAACTGGAGTTAGTCGTACTTAGGTTCAGAATTGGCTGCGTGGCTACCGAACTCTGATCCTCTAGCTAGTAGAATGATGATTTGTTCGAAGACAGCTCTGCTTATAAAGGTGGATGGTTTGTATGTGTGCTCAATCTTCACACTAGTCGTTTGTAGTTGTGGTGCAGATACCAAGCCGGGTGGCGCTGGCGCAGATAGTTGAACTCGGAAGATTGTAGATGGCATCACATGTCCACAGAGGTTGTCTTTACTTGCTGTCTTCTTGTTTAAGTAGCCGCTCATCATAGTGCTTTGAATAAATTATACTAGATGGCGCTGTGTGTTCGTTACAGTACTTTACTTTGAATACTCCATCAGTGGTTAATAATTATGTCGCATGGGCACGCGATTGTGACGTTTTTTTGTTCAGTGACACAGCGCACTCCGGTTTTCCAAATAAATGAGTGATATTATTATGATGAACGTAGCGATCGCTTAATCGCGCGATCGATCGCTTTGGTTAGGACGCGAGGGGATACTCGAATTCTATCAAGTGCTTTTATCAACTATAGGCAAGTGGTATATAATGTATCAATCATTAGATCAATTTTACCTGAAGAATAAATGTGACGTTTTGACAGATAGTCCATACAATACTTGTCAAAATGACAAACTTATTCGTCGTATAAAAGTAAACTGGCGATTTAAAAAACGGCCGTTACAATGATCAAATGTCAGTAATCTATATATATAAAAATGAATCCCTATTTCCCTTGGTCACGCCATCACGCGTGAACGGCTGGAGCGATTTCACTTTTTCTTTTTTGTTGTGTTTGTTATTGTCAGGAGAAAGTTCTTATGAAAGATTTTTTTTAAAAATGCGCGAAAAATTAGAAAATTTAAGAACACTTATTTAAGAATACTTGGAAAAATATCTATAAGCTAATTAACATCACGCTAGGGCCGTCAGGAAAATATAAAGTAAGAAAGAACGCTAAGCTAAGAGATAGCGCGGGAAGACAATGGGATGCGATCAGGAGGGTCAGGGAAACAAGAAATTTCACGCGGACGAAGTTGCGGGCAGTAGCTAGCCTCGTATAAAATACTGATACTAGACCTCTAGTTGACGGAAAGACGACCTTAAAAAACCCTTTTCACCGTTAAATAATTGCAATCATATTTCAGGTGTCAGAAATCTTTAGTTACAATTAATGTGTAGTATCAGCAGCATAATAGGGTGAAAAGTTTGGAAAGAAGACGTGGTTTACTTCTTCTAAAAATACCGATTTATTTAATTACCTTGCTATTTATTATTTTTTAAACAGATTGCGCCGCCCATTGTCATTTTTTATTTAAATCTTTCCAAGAAGGAAAAAATCCTCTGAAAAAAAATATTAAAACAAGCCTACCATAGAAAAAAGTGAATTAAAAATTGTACATATTGGGTATACTTAGGTTCAAAGGGCTAGGTTAAAGGATTTTACCTTTAGACTTAAAATAACGTCAATTTTCTATATTTTCATGTAGATAAAATTACATATACTTTTATTACAAGAAATATGAACAATATTTCCTTCGTAAAATTAAGCAAAAGTTTGTGAAGTTCGTTGCAATAAGTAGATAGTTAAGTCATTTTATGATATTTTCCAAAGTGGATTAGCTACTTACATAGGAAGTTTGAAAATAAGTCAATTGTTAAGACAAGTTTGGAACTAGGTTAATAGATAAAGTTAATAGTTATTATTTGTTTTTATCAAGCTACTAGCTATGCTGTGATTTTTTCCGGTCGGATTCAAAATATATCAATAATTATAACTATAACGCTGCAAGGTTAGAAGTTGTAGAAAAAAGAAATTATTTTAAATATACATTTTACTGCAGTACTTGAGATAATTTCGTTTTTGAAAGATTTGGTATAGTTCGTACCTACTCAGTGTTATTTTTGGGCTCATTGTATTTTTTTTTAAATTATAATAAATAACGTTACTTGCATTTTACGAGCAATATCAGTTGGCTCTGAATTGACCCCAATTACTACAACATATTCTAATACGAAAAGTTTTATGATTAAACCGTTACGTATGGAATTGGTGTTTTGTATGGAGATAGCAAAATATGTATATATGTATTTTTAATTACGTATTTAATTATATTATATTATTTATTTATTATGTATTTAATTAATCAAAATATGTACATAATATTCATTGTTATCTATACACTTTTGCTATTTTTTTGGTAGTTTGTTGATTTCTTGGCTGAAAAAATTGAGGGAGTGAGAATAATGGAATCTTTAATGGTGTTTTTGACTGCCTCATCGGTTTTTTCTTTGTCTTCAATAAATTGTCCTCATTCCATAAAAAAAGATTGGAAATCTGTAAGAGCAAAGTCCGGGGAGTATGGTGGGTAATGAAGACATTTCAATCGCAGCTCCTCTAATTTAGCAACCATTTGGCCAGATCTTAGGAAGCTGTAGGGGATTATACGACCACTAGACCACCAGACACTGAGCAGTATCGATTCTCCTGGGTTTGCATTGTGATGACCGTTACCGATTATCGTACAGGATCCTTTTTTATCACAAGTAACCATGCGTTATTGCGACGATTGAGTAATTTAACCCAACACTCAACGCATTTTCGTTTGTTAGTGTGCTTCACTGAATTCATGCGGTACCCATTTTATGAGCTTTTTCACATTTCCGATTTGTTTGACGTGAATTAAAATTGTTTTATTACTCAAACTAAATCCTGCCACTAACGCTGACGTGATTTTCGATGGATTCGCTTCCAAGATCACTTTTATTTTTACACGCTTTATACTAGCTTCACTTGTTTGTTTGTTTGTATGTTTATTTGTAGGGGACTTCTTATAGCGTGATTTTGACCCACTTTAAACGACCAGATTTCATTCAAACTTTGCACACCTGTCAAAGACCGATGACAATGCAATAATTTCATAAATTTGTGCCATTATCCTTGCCAGGGTTACCAGGACAGCAAAAAAACTGTCTTCGAAAACTACGCTGACATACGAGTACGTCACAAACTTCGCTGGGTGTTTCGAATTTTGAGACGTATGTCAACGTCTCAAAATTCGAAACACCCTAAAAAATAGTTTAAAAAACTAAAAAAGCACCTCACGCTTTTTTCCCCATTATTTTCTACTTTTTAGTTTGGTTTTCTATGGAAGCGTGTTTTTTTTAAAACTATTATTTTTAATAATAAACTGCGGTGTTTGTTTTGCAGGACTCAATATCCCTAACAATACTGTTGTAACCAAAAAAGTAGCGTGTTTTCTTATACAGTAGCTTCCCCAATATACCACTTTATTCCTTCGACTTGTTTCTGCAACGTTAGTGGCACGGTGGAACCCGTATTCGTAAATAACATGATATTTTAAGTTTTCCATGTGGTGAACAGAAGTAATTAAAATAAAAATCAAATGGCTCGAAAACAAATGAATCACTAAATTCGAAACGCAAATACACAAATATAAATTTGGACAGTTCGATAAAACGCAAATTAACACACTATATGAACGATATGAACTAATTCAACAGTAATCCATTCCAAAAACTGAAATTTCATACAATTTAATACTAAATATTAATATAAAATATTCATTTCAGATATTTATGTAATAAATAATTTAATTTAATTATTAGATAAGTTTGAAAGTTCACAATCACTTTGCAATAAATAATAGTGAAACTGTGTCTATTCAAGCATACTTAATTCGGAAAATAAGTCGTTTACAATCTTATTTAAAAACTAGCTTCTGCCCGCGACTTCGTACGCGGATCCTGTTGCTTATGCCAGCGACAACGGGGTCGTCAAAATCGAAGATCTGAAACGTCTGATGTAGAATTCTAAGGTCCGGGGACGGGAAAACAACGGGATGAGCGAGACGATTGGAGTCGTTCCAGATCTTTCATTTTTGTATGTCAATAGGAAATGCCCATCAGACTAAACAACTTTTGCTAAGACGTCATTCCATAATATGTTATTAAGAGTTTTACTTAAGAGTTCCACAACAGGTGTTCCAGATCTTCAAAATTCTAACAGCAGAAAATGCTCTTCACGTGGAATATTTTTTGCTATGGCACCATTTTTATATCTCTTATACTTACTTGAGCTGGTCTGTTGCGGTCTGCATCAGGTGTTCATTTTCCAAAATAAATTATGTATAGCCTATATGTTGCTACGTTCACGATCAACGGACAGTTGCGCATCATGTTCCGCACTTGTCTCTAGAGACCTAGCAGCAGATGTGTAGATACGCTGAGAACTCAAGCGCAATTATCTATCAGTGAACGTCTCCGACTCGCGAGACAATGCGTGACGTTCACGATCATTGGCAGTCGCGCATCATGTTCCGCACTTGTCTCTAGAGACCTAGCGGCAGATGTGTAGATACGCTGAGAACTCAAGCGCAATTCTCTATCAGTGTGTCTGCCGGATGTCTGGTGATAATAAAAATATACAAAAGAAATAAAACTAGGTGTGTATTTTGAGTTGTGGTGCAGTTTGGAGTGGTAATGTGAGTGAGGTTGTGTGTGAGTGAGGCGAGTGAGGTGGGCGAGGAAGTTGAAACAATCTCATATTTTAGATCTATGTTGATTTCCTTACATACTAGCTACCTTTAATCTTTGTTATGATTTTCTTAGATGAAATTTTTATGTACTCGTAGGTATATTTCAACATTACTGTTTATCGTTCCGAAACTACAAGTATCTTGGTTTAAGTTTGGAGGCTTGCCTGTCGCAGTGACTGAGCAATTGGTTCCTTGGGAATTGAACCCGCAAAGATTTGTAGACAGTTTTTCCCGAATTGAGTTTGTTGAGAAGTATGCCTACATGTCTGATCTGTAAAGATTCTGGTGACTGTACCAAGTGAAGATTATGTTTCTAACTAAGAAGAAAAACTATCGTATGTAATTGTATACGGTAGGCAGTAAGAAGCTTCTCTGGACTTCAATCATGCCTCGTGGAAACTGAACACCAATGACCCGCGCAATTCGTCTAATTAACGATCTTCACGAGAAGATCGATGTATTTACATGCCAGTTGAGTGAATTTGCAAAAATACTGTTGTTAATTTATGTTATAGTATAGATTAAAGTAGGCTAATGTTCTTATTTGTTTTACTAGCTTATGCCCGCGACTTCGTCCGCGTTAAATTTCTTGCTTCCCCGACCCTTCCCGTCGCGTCGAATCGCCTACCCGTGCGATTTTCCCCGTTTTTGCGACATTTTTCATTACTGCTCCGCTCCTCTTAGTTATAGCATGATTATATTATATAGCCTATAGCTTTCCACGATAAATAGGCTACCCAACACAATAAAAAAAATCAATTCGGACCAGAAGTTCCTGAGATTAGCGCGTTCAATCAAACAAACAAACAAACAAACAAACTCTTCAGCTTTATAATATTAGTATAGATTATATTTTAAATAATGTGTATTTTATATTTGGAAACTTAGTAGGTGTAGTAGATATTATGGTTTTTTTTATGTTCGTAGTAAGTTAATTTTAAGACCGCACTATCGCATTAGGTGTAAACCTGTTAGGATAGTTGTAACGGAGATTTTCATAAATAAATAAATTTACTTACAGTTTTTGTTTGGATTTCGACTTTCACAATAAACCGATGGTAGGTAATCCCCATTTCTTCCCGTGGGTGTCGTAAAAGGCGACTAAGGGACTTACTATAGAATGGGCATCAGCGTTCTCTATGCATTTTACCACCATACTGCGATCGCCAACCCGCCTGCCAAGTGTGGCGATTATGGCAAAGCCCCCCAAATTAGGGGAGGCCTAAGTCCAGCAGTGGACGTCTTACGGCTGAAATGATGATGATGAGGTAATACGGGCTAGAGTACCCAACTACATTTCATTGCATGACATTGCGAACGAGTGGGTAAAAGGATTATTTGATCGACCCCAGCTCCTCAAGGAAGGCCATTAACGGCTTGGTGTTACTGACGATCTTGCCGAGGCTACCTGGATTACCGAAGTACTTTGCCCTTTACGTAGCAACCACTGCGCAGTTTAGAAGCTCATGAGCTGCTGTCTCGTCAGCCTACATGCAGTCGCTGCACAGCGGACTGTCTGTTACTTCTATGACAAAGAGGTGTTTAGTTATTGACTCGTGGCCAGTTAACGCTGCTGTAATTGCACGCAGCTGTTGTTTAGTTACTCGGAGATCCTGTTTCATGAGGCAGCTATTAATTGTAGAATAGTACTTCCTTAGCGTACTTGCACTTACCTTTTTTATGTGTAGGTGGAAATCCTCATGGATGCCCTGGGGGTTGGCGGAGGGGTCTGTCAGACTCTTACTGACTAAAACCAAACCCGGTGTTCCTTCCCACACCTACGTTGGGGATCACGGGATCTAATGCATCTTGCATGATCCCCGGCTGTTGCGCGTTAAGGCATACTCTGCCAGCGTATGCGGCACCATGTCCTCCCAGAAATACCTGCATTCACTTTAACCCGACCATAGTGTGTGATCTTAAACCCTGGTGCGTCTCCTTACCAAAGTACGTAAGTTCCACTGATGCCATGCTCGACCTCCTTCTGGCAAGTTTGTCGGTTGCATCATTTCCTAGCGAACCGCTGCGCTGTTTGAAGAATCTGTCCTGCCCTTTCCAACCTATGAACTATGTAATTAAAAACATTGTAAAAGCCAATATTAAAAAAAAAAAATTACCGTGGAATTTCTTACCGGAACTGCTCCATAGGAAAAACCAATTGGAACCGTGCACCGTGCACCAAGCTTTAGTTGTTTCATAAGTGTCCATGTGTGAAATAACATATATTTAATTTGATTTTTGAAAAATTTACTATTATTGTAGAAACGTTTATCAGTTATTTCAAGTGCGTACGCGCTAAATGACTTGGGGTTGTTTTCGGTACCGAGTATCAGGTTCACCCTTGTTTGATAGAACAACGTTTGATATAATATTACTAAATCGAATTTTAGTTGCAATAAAGTCATTTCGAAGAATTATTCATTTGACCGAATAATTCATTGGTAAATTTTTATTTAGCGTAATTATATATTTGAACTAATTTCATTTGAACTAATTTCATTTCGCCGAATTTTCAAATGCACAAATTTTATTTAAACTAATGTTTCACTACACTAATAATGATTTAGTCGAAAGATCGTATCGAATATTCTATGCATGGTCGAGGGTGGGCTTGGTCGACGGAGCCCCGCTTTGCGGGGCTCCTACTTCTGGGTTTCTGACCTAACCTATCCGAGTCGGGGTGCCCTAAAGTCCAGATTGCATCCAGTTTCTCCTGGTAACAATAGTTGAGGGTGGCAGGTGTATAGAGTATAAAGTGAAGAAAAAAATGGTTATACCATCTGAACATTACATCAAATGAACATTATACCTTTTTATCATTAGCGCAAATGTTGTTATAGCAAATAAATATTCGATGAACTGAAAATTCTGTCAAACGATATTATACAAAGTGATGATTTTCTTAAACGTTGTTAGATTTAGTAATATTACATCAAACGTTTTTCTATCAAACAAGGGTGAACCGAGTATAATGCTAACAGTTGTTTACATAAAAGTATACCTACCACATCTTTTAAATATACCGTAAGCACTTTCCATATTATAAGAAAAATCAACTCATTTACTTAGTCTATGCTTAAATTTTCAAAAGACGGCGATGTAAACGCCTTAAGGGACTTAAAAGTCTAGAAGTAAAACTGAGTACTTTTTCTGAGAAAACACCTGAGCTTAATAAATGGATGAACGCAAGTAACTTGGATTTGAAAATGTGTTTTTACCTTTCAAGAATAATTTGTTACTTTATAACTGATAGTTTCCAATATCTGCGATAAACTGACAGTGAAATTCTTTTTAACGTGGGTTTTCTAAAATGTGAAATATTTACAAAGCCATAGGTTCTAGACAAAGTGTCAATCTTTCAGCGATAACTACGATCATTCATTCATCATTTCAGCCGCAAGACATCCACTGCTGGACTTAGGCCTCCCCCAATTTGGGAGGCTTTGCCATAATCGCCACGCTTGACAGGCAGGTTGGCGATCGCAGTATGGTGGTAAAATACATAGAGAACGCTGCTGCCCATTCTCTAGTAAGTCCTTAGTCGCCTTTTACGACACCCACGGGAAGAAATGGGGTGGTGTTATTCTTTACGCCTGGCACCACACGGTACATAACTACGTTAGAACAGCCAAAATTGTCATGAACATCATCAACTCAGCCTACTGCAGTCCACTGCTAGACATAGGTATCTCCCATGTTGCGCCACAAGACCCTGTCCTCCGCCTTCCGCATCCAGTCAGCCCAGTCACTTTCCTTAAGTTATCGGTTCACCTAGCTGGGGGGCATCCCACGCTACGTTTGCAGACACGTGGTCTCCTCTCCAGGACTCGTCTAGTCCACCGGCCATTGGTCCTTTGATAGACCTGGCCAGCCCACTGCCACTTTAGCTTGCTTACTCTGCGAGCTATGTCGGTAACTCCAGGAAAAAAGGCAAAAAATTGTATTAGATTGAAACATACTTCAGAAAAGATCAAACCTGTTTTAAATCGTTGTAGGAATAAGGAACGCTTTGAAAACAATTGCCACGTTTTAGGTCCTCTGAAGTTTTTTAATCAGTGTTTGTCTCGCTGTGTTAATTGTGAATGTGTCAAGCTTGGCTCGAATGATGGGTGACCATTAATTTCATTCCGACACCCGTCGATGTCTCGGAAAGGATGATAAGCCGTATCTCCGATAGTCAGTATGAGTGGTCAGGAGCCCAAAAGTCTGACAACCAGATTTACAAAGGGCTATATTGCAAAGAAAACGCATAATATTAATTTAAACTTTCCTCTTAAATCACTCTGTCTATTGATGAAAGTCGCATTAAAATCCGTTACGTAGTTTAAAAGATCTATGTGAACAGACGCAATAAGCGACTTTGTTTAATACTATGTAAAGATTATTTTGTTGTTATATCAGCCATAGTAGGACACAGTCTGTGAAAGTTTCAAGTCCTAATATCATTCAATAGAAGCAGCCCTGTGACAGAAAAACGGAATTATAGCGGACCCTTAGTCCTATTATTAAGCCTCGGCTGTCTGTACGTCCGTGTCAATAGGAGACACTATGTCCTGTTGGCACTCTATGAGTCATCATCACATCATTATTTCAGCCGATTGACGTCCACTAAAAAATTACAGGCCATAAAAAATTACAGGCCTCCGCCTATGTCCATTATAGTGCGATTATGGCAAAGTAGCGAGCTATTTTGGGGAGTTTGCCATAATCGCAAGGTTTGGCAGGCGAGTTGGCGATCGCATTATATAATTTTTTTATGTACTTGGAGCAAATGAAATGTACATATACGTACATCTGTAGATTCATAAATATTTTTTCATGTTTGAGAGCTAACGTTTTGCTGATTGAAAAAGTTTCTTTTTTACTTTCTGCCTTTTTAATGGAGTTTCTTTTTACTTCCGGGGTCGTAAGTATTTTGGAATGATAGCGACTTCATATTTTAGACCCGGAGGACTTTATATATAACTTTATGTTCGGAAACAAAAAGTTATTTAAAGAAGTATATATTCGAAATATATACGAAAGGCCGATACAAATAGCATTGACTTTTGGGTCCCAATATTTTAACATTCCATCATTTTGAACATAGTATTAAGTAATTTATTAGAGCCATTTCAGTACGTCAATGTGGAACCAAAAACAGAAACATACCTGCGTGACATACAATGACAATACATTCTTTCATACTTCTCTATTAGTCGACATCTCGGTAGTCACCCCTTTCCTAACCATATTTTCATTCACAAAGTCCATCTATCAATCACACACATCATATGTACATTTTCTTCATACCGCCGTATCAAATGCCCAAAATAAAAGATCATTAATATGATAGTAAAATTAAAAAAAAAAAATAGAAATGCGTCGTTGGCCTAGCGGTCGCAAGCACTACTGCTGAGCATAAAGTCCTGTGTTCGATTGTACAAAGTACTATTGTTTTTTTATCTGCAATTTCTCAGTAGCTGACTGGAGTTTTGAATTGTGCCCGATTGATGGCAATAAGCTGAAGACGCTCCGGGCGTCGGGAGTCGATCGCGGACTCCCGGCCACCGTAGGCGTGGGGCATGGCGAGCAATGGGTAGCTCGCCGCCTGGTAAGGACCAGGCCCGTGTCAACGGCGCGTACCTAGTGTTCCACGCGCGCCACAAGGAGATGTCAGCAGAACTGAAGGGGTCTGCTAGGACCGATGCCTGCCAGAGTCGCGTGATTTATTCAAAGAGATACTGTGACCCTGGGACATGGGCAACTGAAGGAACACGGGTGGGTTTTAGTCAGTATAAGTCTGACACGCCCTTCCGCTCCACCCAGAGCGGGAGATGTCATTTGATGATTTCCGACACACAAAAAAAAAAATGGCAATAAGCTCGCCCCTTGCAATCATGATACCAAGGGGCAAAGTATAACGGTCGATAATAACGTTCTATAAAGATGATTTTTCCATTTTTCCAAAAAAGCAATGCCACATGTGAAATAGAACACTATAGATGTGAAACGAACTAAATCGACAGTATACACTATGAACAACACTTCAATATTAGCGTTCCCAATACTCATTACGCACTGAAACCTATGTATATAAGCACCTAATTTTACATCAAATGCCTGTCGGACCTGTCATTCCATCTGATGTAGGTTAAAACAGAAACTATAGAGAACTAATTACATTGGCTTGCCAGTTCACCACATCACGGGTTTGGCTCCAATATACGGTACAATAAACTTGTAGACTCTCAAATATTTGATCAGGAGAATAGAATCGAAGTAAACTGTTGAGCAAATAAGCTGGCACAGAAATATTTGTGCCAAGGGTGTATTTTCTTTACATAGAATAATTAATTTTGTGATCAAAGCCGATATTGACCACTTTTTAGATTGTACATAATGGGATATTATTTGTCCAACTACATTTAGTAGACATCTAAATTCAAGTTTCATGAATTATAATCAATTTCCAAATTTCAAGAACCGTCTTAAAAATTCAGCCAAAAGATGTCCACTGTTGGACTTAGGCCTCCTCCAATTTAGGGGGATTTCCCATAATCACGACGCTTGGCAGTTGGGTTGGCAATCGCAGTAGGTAAGGTGGTAAAATGCATAGAGAACGCTGCTGCACATTCTCTAGTACCCTTAGTCGCCTCTGACGATGCCCACGAGAAGGAATGGAATGGTGCTATCCGTTACGTACGACAACATACGAAAGAAACGAAACGATTCTTGAAAATGTTTAAAACACAAAGGTCTTTTTTCCGGAAAATTAATTGAGTGTCATTTGTTCGTAAACTGTCACTCACTTTTTTAAATAAAATCAACAGTACAAAAATAACAGTTTTCAAGTTTATTCAGACAAAAATTAGCAAAAATGATTGCGAGGCAAATGATGTTGAACATGAAATACACTTAAAGTATTAGCAAAGCTTCTTCCTTCTGTTATAAAAAGTTAACTATTAAGTAAGTACAACATTAAACTATACTTAAATACTCTTCAAGAAATGGTGGCACTAAGTGCTTGGAAAAAATTTACTCGTATTTTCTCTTCGATAAAAAGCTACATAAAACTACCTAAGTATTTATAAAATATCTAAAGTGATCTTAGATAATATAGAAATGTGTGGGAATTTATCGAGTATAATATTTTACAAGATATTGGCGATACTAACTTACTACTTTTCGTTAATCGAATTGCCCCTACTTGACGGAAATAGATACACCTATTATGGGCTCGTAGCTAAATAAAAATAGCTTACGCCTGCCACAATCAGTTCATAGATGGATGACCTTCTACTAAATATCAAGACGTCTCCATGTCTCAAAAATCACATTAGCCCGTTAATCCCGGCTGTCTGTCGTAGATTTTCGACAGACGTTAGTGGTAATCAGAAGTATCGTATTACCCCGTAACAGGGTTGTGGAAGTCAGATAGGCAGTCGTTCCTTGTAGAATAATGGTATTCAGCTGTATGGGATTAGACTGAAAGCCGACCCCAAGATAGTTGGCAAAAAGCGAGACAAATCAATTGATCGACAAACCTATTTTACATAACACACAGATGTGTTGCTGGGAAGCTTATTGTATCATTTTTTTCCCAGCTAATACACTAGTAAATGGTGAAGAGCGGGCGTTTTGGGGGACTACCTTATGTAATTTGTAACTGTGGAAATTGTTGCATCACTTTTTCTTTCTAGCAAATACACTAAGAGATGGTGAATAGTGGGCATTTTGGAGGACTATCTTGTGTTATTTGTTACTGCGGAGATTATTGCATCACTAATTCTTCACAGTTAATACACTAGAAAAATTGAGGGTTGGGTGTTTTGGGGGACAGTCTTATGTGATATGTTACAGGGGAGATTGAAGCATAACTTTTTCTCCCCAGCGTTTCGGGGGGCTGTCCTATGTAATGTGTTACTGGTGAAATTGCCCTTTTCGTTCTAGCCAATACACTAGTAAATGGTGAAGAGCGATCGTTTTGGGGGACTATCTTATATAATTTGTTACTGTGGAGGTTGCTGCATCACTTTTTCTTTCTTCAGCTAATATAATAGGAAATCAGAAGGATGTTTTGGGGGACTGTATTACGTAATTTGTTACTGGGGCGATTACTGCATTACTTTTTCTTCGCAGTTGAAACAGGCAATGTTGAAAGCTAAGCGTTATGGGGGACTATATTATGTAATTTTCTGACATTCAAAGTGTGCTGATTTTCATTTTCAGCCTAAAATGAATGATTTAATTTGATTTATTCAATTAACCGAATAACGTAAGACGAGCAAAGACAAAGAGATCGTTATCAGGCGATAATCAGAGATATCGGCATTGATTTATTCTTCAAAGAAACCTGTACGCTGCCAGACTAGACCCCGTACAATACGATTTCAAGTGCGCAGTGGAAGAGTTATAATCGTGGGGCTCTAGAGACAAGAGTGGCTAGCGTACTGTCCGCCGTACGCGGAGCAGACAATACAAGTACAAGGTACAATATACAAACAAAGGCACTTACCTCATGGTTGAAGGACACTGCTCTGGTGCCAACCTGGAGTTCTGTGTGTAAGTGAGTGTATGTGTATCGTGTCGTGACGTTACGAGTATTCTTCAGGTTAGATTCCGCTTCCAATTAGGCTGGAGACGATCACAGCATGCGGTCTTCAAATCACTCATTCACAATAGCGTCACACTCAACCATCGGGTCATGACAGATTGTCCACAAAACGACCGGTTAATTAATACAATTGGATCACGACTAATTGTCACAAACGGATCGATTTAAAGGGATTACTTTCAAAAGGTCGCGAAATCCAAGCGGCGACGAAGCTCCCTTTTTTACCACCAAATTCAAGAGAGCTGTCAAGTGTCAACGTCAAAAAATGACAAGTCAGATGTCACTTCGTTACACGCGCATTCCATTAGGCGCACAGATAATAAACGGTACGCAACATCTACCCCCCCCCCGGACGGGCCTTCCGTCCGCTAATCACTTGGCAATCCCGACAAGGTTGCGTTTTATCAGTCCACCTGACGCGCTGCTGGAGGATGTGCAAATACTCCAAGCTCCAACGCTTCCAAAACTCTGAGCGGGCTGCTGCACCAACTGAAACCGCGATAGCCAATTTTGGCTCACATCGACAAAAGGGTGCTCCGGCAGGGCGACAAGTGGCTGTCAAATCAAAAAATGGCCCGGGGTCAGGGCCTCCAAGACGTTCAGGTCCGTAGACAGCGGGCACAATGGACGCGAGTTCAATACAGCTTCAAAACGGAAATATACCGTAGCTAACTCCTTAAAGGTGAGAACGGTGTCCCCCAACAATCTGCGCCAGAGTCCCTGTGCCGCTTTCACCGCGGCCTCAAATACCCCCCCAATGGGGGCAGGCTGGCGGGTCAAACAACAACAAACAACAAAAACAACCAAACAACAATAACAACCAAACAACAACAACAACCAAATGGCCCTCCTTAGGCAACAAAAGGGGGTGACGGGCCCCATAAGGAAGGCTAGAGTGCCTCAACCGTCCCCCAACACGCAAGAGACCCGTATCGTCCAAAAGGGGGTTCAATTTACTAATGGCTCCCGACAATATCCAAAACTCTCGCTGCAGAATGGCCAACAGCGCATTGCAACCGGCATGCGAGTTCTTAATGTGACGATCAGTCACCAACAATTCAACAACAGAAAAACAATCCAACAATTTGTCGAGGGAGCCAAATCGACTCAACAAACTCAGGGTCCTTTGTTCCAACAGCGAGCACCTTGAGCCCGGGCAAAGGACCCGACATCAAGACTGGCGATCGAGGCCAATCATCCTCGGGGTGAGTCAGCCAGTCTGGTCCCCACCATAGAGGGTGAGCAATCAAGCGGGGTGCCATGCACCCACGTGAGGCCACGGCGCCTGGGTTCAAATCTCCAGGCACGTGTCTCCAAATCAAAGGCGTTTCAAAATTTTGAATCTGGGACACTCGGTACGCAACAAAGACCTCCAAATAGTGGACGGACGTCTTCAACCAACACAAAACAATTTGACTGTCCGTCCAGGCGTAAGAAACCCGAATGTCCACAGTTCCACCCAAAGTGTGAGCAACGTGGTTCAATAAACGCACAAGACGCGCCGCCCCTGACAATTCAACTTAGGGGTGGTCAGTGCCGTCCGGAGGGGGGCCACCTTGCTCTTGGCCAAGACCAGTGACAAATTCACCTGGCCTGTTGCGCAGACGATGCGCAGACAAACAACAGCTGCATATCCGTGCGATGACGCATCACAAACAAGGGTAGCAGTGTAGCTCCCAGGGGGGAGGATAGCGCGGGGTAACACGACCTCGTTGACTGCAGGGAGTGCGGATACAAATTGGAGCCAATCTTCCAACAGGTTTTCCCGAATTGGCTCGTCCCAGCCAAGTCCCGCAGTCCAAAGGCGCTCAAGAAAACAATTTTGCCCAAAACAATACAAACAAACAACAAAACAATAGACAAAAGGCAACCCTGGGCTCCCATGTCCAAAATGACACGGACCACAACAGAGTCCCCCGTGGGCCCCCAGACCCGACCGATGCCGTTAGCAACAAAACCGTGTCGATCTGAGGGGTACCTTAGCGGGGCAGGCGCCAATGTCCTAACAATGCCTGGGCGGCGACCGATCGCCACACCCAGACCCAAGTCTTTCCCGACGAGGGTGCAATTCAAATTCCTCGTACGCGCGGTGTCCCGAGCCACGCGCCATCGCTGGAAGGGCATATCCCACCGGAGGCCTGAATGGCGGGGGGCGTGACTCCAACCGGGGACGTTCCGCCAAAGGAGGGGAGGGAAGGCGGTGCTGGTCTGGCCAGCGGTGCCTAGCAACAATTGCGTAATCGCCTTTACGCGGGGAGACCAAATGGCGGTCGCGCGGCTCCCGATCAACTTGCGCGGGGGGTGGAGTGCGGCGCTCAAAATTGCGGGCCTCTCCCCGGTTCTGAACCGGCGAGGCAGAAGCCCGGTGACCAACTCCATGGTACCCCCCCGTGCGCGAACCTTCATCAGAGGCTGGTCTGCCAGCGTGGTTCGCGTTAGCGCACAATATGTCCAAATGGGACCCCCCACAAATTCTACAAGGGCGGGGGTTAGGGCAGTCCCGATGGAAGTGAGCCCCCAAACAAGAGAAGCACATGCGGCGTGCATTGGCAATTCGGCGGCGGGCACTCACGTGCAACTTCAAAAAGGCCGCGCAAGTTGCCATGCCATGCCCCGTGTCCCTACAAACTCACAACCAGGACGACTCTGGGTGCCAGCAAAACGAGCGGCGGGGCGACCATCAACAGGCCCGCGAGCCCTAGTCTGTCCCTGGTCTCGTGGCCGGGAAGACGGCTGGCATGACTCAGTGGCAACGCCAGAGTTGTCCACAAACCGACACTCATCCTCCAAAAATTGGACGAGGTCACCAAATGGGGGGAGATGTGTAACACTATCCCCACCATACCTTTGCTCGAAATGAGCCCTCAAATCGGCAAGAAGCCGCAGCACAACATGCACCAAAGGGTAAGACCATTGGTCCACCGGCAAGTCCAATTGCTTTAAAGCGTTGGTCGCTACCACCAACGGGTTCAACAGGTCAGTACGCAATGCTGACAATCCAGTAATGACCGGTAACCCCAAAATCAATGCAATATGAACATCAGCCAAACAACGTTCATTTGGTACCGCTGGGTGAGTAGTCCCAAAGCGGTAGGGTAGGCTGAGTCAGTCAACGACAGATGCTGTACCAAGGCTCGGGCCTCACCTTCCAGGACAGACAACAAATAGGCCAACTTTAGGGCGGGTCTGAGGTCCGAGCGTGCATCAACCAAACTTGCAAACAGGTTGTGGAAACCGTACCAGTGGTCCCAGCGACCGTCAAGTGTGGCAGTTCCAAAGCAGGCAATCTACTCAATAGTCCGGGACCTGAAACAACCGAGGTCTCCGGCTTGACCTGGACAGGTGTCCGGCACTGCAATATTTCCATCTGTATGCCATTGCACAAACAAAACCATTCAAATAAACAAAACAATTAAATTATCAAATAACAAACTTCAATCAATAAATAACAAGGAAATCCAACGCAAACAATCAAATAAAATAAACCAAGCAAAAGGTAATTAAGTAACAAAGTTCAAACAATATATTACAAAATAACTACAATCAAACTACCAAACTGACTAATCAGCAACTCAAGAAATAACATTAAATTGTTTCAATTCAATTCAACAATAAACTTTTATTTTAATTCAAAATCAATATCAACGTTCAAAATTCTATATCATATTCAATTCAAATATTCAAATTCTAATCCAATTCCAAATGTTAAGTTCACAAACCACTGTGTCAAAGGTACAACAATAATAAACCTTTATTCCAACTCAAAACAATGGTAATACTCAAAAATGCCAATAATTTTTCAAATATTAATTTTCACAAATAACCATATCAATGGTACAAACTCAACATTTCAATGTCCTCCCGACATTCAATACAACACAGAGGTCAATTAACAACAACAAGAGGTTATAACATAGCTCAATCTAACCAAATCTGTTAGAATATGCAAACCTGGTTGACCCGTCAATATGAGTTACTCGACTCAACAAATTCCAACAAATTATTTCAAGTAACAATTAATTATAGTTATCAAATATTTACAGCGTATTACTACTTCCCTTATAGAGACTGCCAAGTAATTAGCCTACTGTAAATTACCAATTTGGTGGTTTTGTAGGTTCAAACCACGCTCTGCTACCAAAATGTACGCTGCCAGACTAGACCCCGTACAATACGATTTCAAGTGCGCAGTGGAAGAGTTATAATCGTGGGGCTCTAGAGACAAGAGTGGCTAGCGTACTGTCCGCCGTACGCGGAGCAGACAATACAAGTACAAGGTACAATATACAAACAAAGGCACTTACCTCATGGTTGAAGGACACTGCTCTGGTGCCAACCTGGAGTTCTGTGTGTAAGTGAGTGTATGTGTATCGTGTCGTGACGTTACGAGTATTCTTCAGGTTAGATTCCGCTTCCAATTAGGCTGGAGACGATCACAGCATGCGGTCTTCAAATCACTCATTCACAATAGCGTCACACTCAACCATCGGGTCATGACAGATTGTCCACTAAACGACCGGTTAATTAATACAATTGGATCACGACTAATTGTCACAAACGGATCGATTTAAAGGGATTACTTTCAAAAGGTCGCGAAATCCAAGCGGCGACGAAGCTCCCTTTTTTACCACCAAATTCAAGAGAGCTGTCAAGTGTCAACGTCAAAAAATGACAAGTCAGATGTCACTTCGTTACACGCGCATTCCATTAGGCGCACAGATAATAAACGGTACGCAACAAAACCATTCAATTGAACATTATCAAGATCAATAAAAGAGTGGCTGACTATTTCTAAGTTTTCTTAAAATGATTCACCAACATTTCAGCCCAATGACGTCCACTGCTGGACTTAGGCCTCTCCTAATTTGGGATGTTTGCCATAAACGTCACGCTTGGCAGGCGGGTTGGCGATCGCAATATGATGTTAAAATGCATAGAGAACGCTGCTGCCCATTCTCTAGTAAGTCCGTTAGTCGCCTTTTACGACACCCACGATAAGAAATGGGATGGTGCTATTCTTTAAGTCTGGCACCACACGGAACATATTAACATGTTCAATGTCGAGCTATTACTAACATGAGGTTCTTATCGAAGCGTAGTTTCCTGATAATGTACCGGACCATTTCATCTATTGTTACTATTTACACACAGTTTGGCAATACGGTCATTGCTAATTAGGCCAGTTTCTGCTATCAGCAAAAGTAAGTAAACGAAGCAGTAGTATTTTTAGGAAAATATTCCCTATGTATAGAAAAACGTATCGTTTAGGAAATTGTAATAGTCGTCTTGGTAGTATTCAAAACTAAACCCATAATCAAAATCTAGGAAAAAAAACATTAACCAAAAATGAAGAACAAAAAAATACCCAATATATATCATTAGCATAATCAACATATACGGTCATGCATTTTATCTCGGTTTCTTGCTCCCAAACCGTGATAAAGATGTGTGACTCAGTAGGCCGTGCTCGCCCCGCAAGCGTCCTCTCTGTGTTATCGTGGCCCTTGCATATAGGCAACTGAACACAGGTGGGTTTTAGTCAGTAAAAGTCTGACATGCCCTCCCGCTCCGCTCAGAACGGGAGACGTCATTTGATGATATCCCACCGACAAAAAAAAACATTTCTTTGAAATTTTTGGTTCTAGGACATGCCAGTTTCCTCATGATGTTTACCTTCACCGTTTTTGAAAGCAGTAGTGATGAAATTATTTACACAAATTAAAGCACCTGCCTGGGTTCGAACCCACGACCTACAAGCTCGTAAGGAGTCGATATCACTGGGCCACCACTGCGCTAATCGTAAAAAAAGTCTCATAAATATACCTCATTTCAGCGGAAAGACGTTTAGTGCTGACCCTTGGCCTACTCCAAAAGGGAGGTTTGACATAATCGTCATGCTTGGCAGCCGGGTTAGCGATCGCATTATGGTATTAAAATGCATAGAAAACACTGCCGCCCATTCTCTAGTAAGTCCCTTAGTCGCCTTTTACAACACCCACGGGAAGAAAAATAGATATATACCTACAATAAATAAACCTACCTAAACAAATTAACCATCTACAAATGATTTAAGATATCTCAACATTTAATAAAAGTACAGACACCGACAAACGCTGTAACAATAAAATATTATTATAGTTTAGCGCATGATCACACAATAAAGTATTATTATGACGCTAACGTGAAGACGTGAGCGGAAACTAGATACAACACATCGTCGGCGTTAAATGATTGATTGAGAGAAGAAAAAAAGTATTACCTGTGATAAAAAAATATTTTCAAGGAAGCCTTAAGAGTCTTGAGCTATAGGGCAGCTAAAAATGAGGACAACTTGCTATTTAGGAGATACCTTTTCCGATAACGCTCCTTTTGATGGGAAATTGTTGCCACTGACAATAATCAAATCAAATCAAATCAAATCAATTTATTTCGGGCTACAAAGACCCATAACATAAATACCTTACAGACTAACATACATACAAATAAAAAACAATTTAAAACTATTGTACACAAAGTGACGGCGTCGTGTTTCACTGCGTGGTGTCGCGTAGCCTTCCGCGGAATCGCCGATACACGACACCCTTCGGCCAAAACTCTGGCTTGAGGTAGGTCTCGATTTGAAGAGTTGGAACTCGCACCACGAATGACTTGAAATTCGTGTTGTGGCGCGATTCCAACTTCTCGACCCTCAAAGTGAAGTTCGTTTTCACTCGTACATACTCCACGATCTCCTCAACCTTCGTGGTGTAATGCAGACGTGAAATATACAGCTGCGTCGTAGGCACAGCAGGGCGCAGCAGCATGTTGGGTCCACTCGGAGCTGTTCCACACTGGTTTCGTGAACAGGGCTTCTTCTTCTTCCTTTCCACTTTCGTGAAACCCTCTTCATCAACTTGGCCCGTTCTCGGCAACGAGCTACGGACCGTAGCCAAGGCAGGTAGTGCGACCTTCGTCTGGTTTTCCCCAATTTTATTCTGCCGCATAGACTGCGACACACCTGATTTTCTCGTGGTGACAATAGCGGCGTAGGCACGGTTTGGGGTCGACGTACCTACGTGTGACGTTTCCGCAGCCGGTGTTGTGGCGCGGGTGACGGCGGCGGCGGGCAGCGCCTGGTCAGCATTATCGGCAGCCGGTGTCACACTTGTGTTCGCCGATTCTAAACTGCCGATTGATGCAATTTGCGCCCCTCGACGTGTATTCACCTTAGAGGCCTCAGGTGACCCAATTACTGAACCCACTTTGCGCAACATTGTTATTTCCGCTCGCAGTTCAGTGTTGGTTTTTTCCGCAACCTCCATACGGGACTGCATCTTGGTCATCTCCACCTTCAAGGTAGTGATGTCCTTTAGCAGCCGTGTAACGTCGACGTGATCGAACGTGATGGGAGGCAGCTTACCCAGCTCCTTCGCCACGAAATCTGGCACGTCATCCGGGTCGGTCTTCTTCAACATATCAAGAATATCTTGAATGCTCTTCTCAGTTCCATCTCTGCGGCGAGACGGCATCTGGTCCAGCTTTCCAAGTGACTGGAACAGTAGCAGTTTACCACTGCTGATCTCATCCTCCTTGTAATTGGACCGGCATATCTGCAGGATGCTCACCTCGTCCATGTAGTCGATGGCATGGACTAGGAACGCCAGCAATTCGTTGACTATGAGTGGTTTGGAACTCATAGTGACAGTACGGGCAGCGGCTATGGCTACACGTGAATAATGCTGGCCTGAAGCCAGTTTTCTGCACAAAGGAAAAACCAACGTTCACAAACCAGTTATAATAAGGGTCGTAGCATATTGCTATTAACCGTGTTCAAATTCAGACTCCGGGCTACTTCTATGAATTTGTACTGGATGCGTAGATGTTTTAGCATAAAGTCATTGCATTTTAGACCTAACGGTCTGTCTTCTTGATCTAATGATCAAGGAAATAATATGATAGAATCATGAACTACATGAGCACACAACGGTAGAATCTAAAAAAAATGCTGTTCAGTACATTCTTACCGTGTAGGACACATTTTTCCTTGAAACACCTGGATTTTGTTTTGATGACCGACGCAAATTTCTATTCTAATTTATATACTAGAATAAGAGTCCTGTATTCATGTTTACAGTCACGTCGAAATCCCTGACTTTGTATAATTTTTCCCAATCCCCATGCGAAGAAATCGTGAGTTTTTGTAATTGTAATTAAGTTACTACAAAACAGAATTCGTTACAAATTACGTTCACGACTGTACGCGAGAGTTCAATCCACTGCCGCCGGTCTCTGGGTCGTAACAATGGATAGAATAGTTTCCATTGTATAACTTTGACCACGAAGTTTGTGGACCACTTGTGTTTACACGAAATGCTAACAAATTGACTTGTAAGTTTACGCTTGTGCTGTATTGTGGTTGAGTTTCTTGTAATTGCTCACAAGTAATTAGGAAACAGGTTGTGTGGATCAGTGAGTTTGATTTATTTTGTTAGATTTCTTTTGCTCGGTTTAGTGGATATAAAGAAATAATTTACACAAGTAATGTATAAACAATGCAAGGTTCAACGTCTTTTCTTTCATAGGAGAGCCACAACATTACCGTAAGTGTTAATATATGAATAATATTGTATTTGAGCAGTGGTGGCCCAGAGGTATTGACCGCGACTTATGAGTGTGTGTAAATTATTTCATCACCACTGCTCTCAAAACAGTGAAGGAACACATCGTGAGGAAACCGGCATGTCTTAGAACCAAAAATTGGAACACATGTGACATCTACCAACCCGCGCTGGGCCCGCGTGGTGGATTATGGCCCACTCCCTCTCACCGAGAGGAGGCCTGTGTCCCAGCAGTGGGAACATTATAGGCTGTTGATGATTGTATTTGTTTATATATTTTAGCATTAAATATTTATTTAAAAACATGTTAATTTCTTGTTAAACATTTGTAGGTATATTTTAGTCTAAGACTTCACATATTTATATTTTCTCTTCTACTTCTGACACACTATTGTACACATTACTTTTTCATTTCTTCTTTTGCAGGTCTGGGGGGAATAATTTCTTAAGAAGTAAATTTGTACTTTAATTATAATAATTTTGTATACCTATGTATTTTACTGTGAATGTATAAATAATAAAATAAATAAATAGGAGCCCCATGAACTTATTTACTGAAAAAAAAAGAAAAAAACATGTTTTGGTTTATTCAAGTTATCGCTGTTTTGTCATCACATTAATATCGTTGGGCAAGGATCAATACATCAGATTAAGCTACGCTTCCCCAGGTTGTTCCGTGGATGGGTGGCCATCTTTACGAACCAAGTCACCTCCGTGTCTCAGAAAGCAAGAGAAGCCGATTCCGGCTGTCAATGGTCGTTCCAGGTCGTCAGAAACCCGAAAGTCTGACAACCACTGTTACCAAGGGCTAGCCGGTAATAACCCAGCTACTGAATTATGAAGGGCAGATAAGCAGTTGCTCCATGTAAAATACTATTATTCTGCTGCATACGGTTACACTGGAAACCGACCCAAACATAGTTGGTAGAAGTCTAGGCAAATCATGAGTACGATCGTAAATGGTTGTAGCTTCTCATTGTCACAATATAATCACTTTACACTACACAGAGAAAAGATAGCAACCAACATTTTCAACAGGAAATCATATAGCATATTTCAGCATGAAGAATTGCTTTGAAAATAATTTTAACACCTACTGTTACCACTACAATCGGACTGGGAACGCAGACTGAAAACAGGACGCATTAAAATGAAAAATAGTCAAGCTTATCTAAAAATACTGGACCGCTTGATGAGAGAGTAATGCAAATGAATCACCTTGCCCAGATTTTAGCACTTTGTTACTGAGAAAGAACATTTCGTTTTTCACGGTCTTGTTAGGGTTCAGTATTAAAAGGGCTTCCGTACTAAGGCTCCACTGTTTGTCCGTCCGTCCGTCCATCTGTCACATGACTGTATCTTTTGACCCATAATTTTATTTTAACAGCCTTGTGTACCATGGCTGCTATACAATAAATATACCTATATATTTTTCAAAGTTATAAATTTAAGGGCAAAACACCATTTTTAAATATAGTCCTCCAGACCTTATTTCGGCCATGGTGGCCAATCTCAACGGACACTAGCCAGTGACGGGAGAGATACCAAAATGCACAAGTGGGTGCGCAGACACAGGGGCACTCACCCTTCACTCACTTTCATAGTCCGATAGGACAGCAATCCGACACGACCGGAGATAAATCAGGTGCAAGACCAACGGCTTAACACGTTTTCCGAGGTACGGGGATGTCGCCAACTTTGAAAAACTTCGCGCTGTTAATAAGAAATTCCTAATTGAAAACCCGTTAACACTTTGCCCGACCTAGGAATTTAACCCAGGACCCCACGAAAGAATATAAATAATAAATGATAAATGTCTTTATTTTTGCAAGTAGGTTTGTACAAACACTTTTACACGTCAATCATATTTTTTTAAACTAGATGAGGTCGGCGTTTCCTATCTGACTACTCTGAGAAGAAAGGCCGAAACAAACTTAGAGGTCACAGTCTCTTTTAAAGTCCAGACATAATTTGGTTAGATTATGTGAAGACCATGTGGATTGGTGTCTGAAGTGGTCTTTTAAGGAAAGAACCACACAGATTGAGTGGACCTGTCCAATCAGTGCACGCATTTGTCAGTAATCATGCAGCTCAACTCAGAACTTAAGGAGGTCAATGATTCGACGAACAATACCAAAGAAGGGACATTTGTGTAGGTCGCATAAATTACTCAAACTGCCAGATTGTGATAAAAAGTAAATGAGAAGAAAAGGAACCTAGGAAAAAAAAATAACACCCAGTTAATCTTCACATTAACAATAATTAAAACAATATAATACTTTAAAAGTAAATATTAATGTCATTGTATAGGTAAAATTCATCAATGTCAATGTGTATATAAAATCAGGAGATAGTCGCTGTCTGATAATTTGAGGATCATGTACATGGAGGTGTCTGAAATGGTCTTTTGAAGAAAGAACCATACAGATTGAGTGGACCTGTCCAGTCAATGCACGCATTTGTCAGTAATCTTTCAGCTCAACTCAGAACATAAGGAGCACAACGATTCGACGAACAATACCAAAGAAAGGACATTTTGGTAGGCCGCATTAAGTACTCAAACTGCCAGATTATCATTAAAATGAAATGAGTAAGTATAAAAAAAAACAAACATCTACCTATGTAGATGTTTGTTTTTTTTTTTAGTCCTCACATTCAAAATTATTAAAATAATAATAATAGTATACTCCTCAGAGTATATATTCATGTCATAGTTAAGCAACAATCAAAATGTCAAAGTGTATATTCCCAATAAATAATAATAAAAAAAATAAAAAATATAATTCAGTACAATAATATTTTAAAAATACAAATTGGAGCAGCGTAAATGAAACAAAACCCCAAAATAAAATAGGTATGTAGTGATAAATATTGACCGGTGGTACGGACCCACTGTGCGAGTCAACTCACACTTGGTCACTTTTTAGGGTTCCGTTGCCAAATGGCAAAAAACGGAACCCTTATAGATTCGTCATGTCTGTCTGTCTGTCTGTCTGTCTGTCTGTCTGTCTGTCCGTCCGTATGTCACAGCCATTTTATTCCGAAACTATAAGAGCTATGCTGTTGAAACTTGGTAAGTAGGTGTATTCTGTGAACCGCATTAAGATTTTCACACTAAAATAGAAAAAAAAACAATAAATTTTGGGGTTCCCCATACATAGAACTGAAACTCAAAAATTTTTTATTTCATCAAACCCATACGTGTGGGGTATCTATGAATAGGTCTTCAAAAATGGTAATGAGGTTTCTATTATCATTTTTTTCTAAACTGAATAGTTTGCGCGAGAGACACTTCCAAAGTGGTAAAATGTGTCCCCCCCCCCCCGTAACTTCTAAAATAAGAGAATGACAAAACTAAAAAAAATATATGATGTACATTACCATGCGAACTACCAACGAAAATTGGTTTGAACGAGATCGAGTGAGTAGTTTTTTTTTAAAACGTCATAAATCGTAAACCGCAATTTACCTTACATTCAATCAACTGAAATATAAAAATTAAAAAATATATATATTTTTAAACCGAAAATACCTACAGGTTTGTACGGAACCCTCGGTGCGCGAGTCCGACTCGCACTTGGCCGGTTTTGTATCAAGTGTCACTAAGATAAAAGAGCTGACTCAGGAAAAACTAGGTAAAGTAAAAAACACGCGTGATGGATGTCGCCTACGAAACTAAAAAGGTAGAAGTTTTCGTATTGTTTTAGTTTAGAAAAGGCGGTGGCGATCTTGTGAAGTACATACGTTGTAGGTTTTAGAAATTGTTAAATGGATGTAAGATTTGTATTAGTATGTTTTTTTTTTTAACTTGGTGGTTTAAAGGTGTTGTGATAGGTGTTGTATACTATTATAAACGGTGTGCCCAATGGGATTTTTCATAGACAACAATCACGAAATTGATTTATACAAATTCTCATATTTAATGAATTATCAAAAATCCTTCCTAAGTGCTTAACTTCGTTATAGCGGGTGTAAAAAAGTGCATATTGAAGCCGAGAGTTAGGTATTCTTCCCATAATTGTGATTATGTAATTGTTCTGATCTATAACTGTTACGGAGATCATCATCTTCATCATCATCCTGCTGACCCTATCCCTAAAAATATTTGGCTTTGGCGCAACATGTCTTTTTCTTCCTCACGGAGATATTGGAGACAAAAGATTCTGAAGATAGAAGTCTCTACAATTTTGGACGTCTTTTAACGACGGCAACTTTTAAAATGTTATACTTGAAATACTTCCACGATACCTGTACCGTTGCATGTACCTACATATAAACACAATGTGTTGAGTGCGTTACGTTGCGCACTACCGTAAACAGCTACTTTTAAAAGTCTTTTCCCAACAATAATTTCTGCATTAAGTAACTTTCTTTGACGTGAAGAATGCGTTAATACGTCACGGTTCGTAATGGGTCTTTTCACATCCTGTTTAAGAAACTCTTCTGTAAAACTTCATGCTCTAAACCCGCAAGTTTAAAGCATTGTCTGTCAGTGAATGATTATAAGATATTTTTAAGAAACTGTTGTATTATATTTAGGGCTTTACCTGCGTGGATGATCAAACGGAAACGTACTACCGATATAAAATTTATCCTATGTGTTAATCCAAGTTATAATCTATCTGTGTGCCAAATTTCATCAAAATCTGTTCTACCAATTTTGCGTGATTGAGTAACAAACATTCAAACTTCCACATTTATAAAATGAGTAGGATGACATTGGAAATTATAAATTAACAGATTTGTAAAAGTTTCAAAGACAACTTTTAAAGAAATAAATCTGGACACTACATTAACAATAACTTCCCTTGCCAACATAGAACTAAAAGTATGAAGCTATGAACAAATATGTTTAAATCTTAACCCAGAAAACGGTTTTCTAAGCATCGAAGTGCAGGCCAAGTCACGGGGTTTGTACCCTCGGCATCGAGTAATGAGTAAATGGAGTACCATTCAATTATATGGATTTGTAGGAGTCATAGCTGTTCCGTCCACTGGTCACTTGAGTATAGCCTAACTAGATAAACAAAACTCTATAACAAATAACATAACTAGTGTGGTGTGTGCATCTGTGCTTAAAATGTCCACACATTTATTTATTTATTCAAACTTCTTGCACACAAAAAGGTAAAAAGGTGGACTTAATGCCTTAGGCATTCTCTATCAGTCAACCAAGGGTGAAGAGATTAGATGGCAGGTGTTTTTCACACACCACATACTTGAATGTATGTTTGTCCATGGTCCAGTGTATTTTAGATAGTCTGAAGTTTAACTGACTGCTACAGCGGCTGACTTGCTAATTCTTAACCATGGTTTCAGTGGTTACCATATAAATAGTTCATGCTGATACAAGACAAGAAAAAAATCTCGTGCATTTGGAATGGATTGTTGGATTTTGAAAATTGAGTTAAGCACTTCGTTTGCTGTGAACTCCATTCCCTGAACAAACGCCAAGATCTTGTCCTAACAAACTTGTTGACCATACATAGCTCCGAGATATCTCAGTCTCTAGTTATTTTTATTTACTTTTAGCTGCATATTGGAATTGGAAAAGAAAATACGGCAGTTGCGTCCCTTATGATTTTAGTATTTTATGCTTTAATACTTACGTATTTAATTACGGACAATATGACTACTACGTCAAGCTACATCGTCCGTGTGGTGCCGGACATAAGGAATAGCACCATCCCATTTCTTCCCCTTGGGAAGAGGCAACTAAGAAACTTACTAGAGAATGGGCAGCAGCGTTTTTTTTTTTTGCGTTTTACCACCATACTGCGATCGCCAACCCGCCTGCCAAACGTGACGATTATGGCAAACCTCTCAAAAAGTGAACCGATCAAAGTGGCGCCTCAAAAAGTGAACCGATCAAAGTGGCGCCTCAAAAAGTGAACCGATCAAAGTGGCGCCTCAAAAAGTGAACCGATCAAAGTGGCGGTTATTGGGGGAGACCTATGTCCAGCTGTGGACGTCTTTCGGCTGAAATGATGATGAAGCTACATGTAGCACGTATAGATCAACGACCGATTTTCTTTGTGTTCTCTTGCAGGACAAAAAAGGACGATCATTGTTCGGTTGCTGACTGCATTTTGGCGGTTTAAAGATGATCATTTCTAGGAAGCTGACGGCGGTCTTTTAATAAACTTGTGACAAGATGAATCTTGATTTTATTTGATGGGCAGTCTTTTGTCGTGTCTGCCATGATTTTCTATTCGTGTGTGTGTTGAATATGGTTGTTGAAGATTCTGAGCTGCTAAACCAAATAATAACGATTTTTGAAAAATCGTGTGAAGGCAAGATTTTAGGCACTTACACATAAACAAGCAAACAGACACATACTCATTTTTGATTTTTTTCTCAGTTTTACTTAGTAAAGATCATTCATCCATGCATCTTTTTGCATGCCATTTGCGCTAATATATATGTATTAGGTATATTTTGAGGGGACTGGCGCGGAATGTCGAGATATGGAATTTCTCCTAGTTCGGCTACAGATGCTCTCATGTTATATACTCCCAAGTACTAGCCCAATAATATGTGTAAATCATTGTATTCTTTTCGGTGAAATAAATAATGGATTTATTAAAAAAAAAAACTATTCTAACTGATGTTTAGATGGAATACAGAGAAAAGTGCTTTATAATTTAAATGTCTATAAAAGTAGGTTTTCGTATATATTCCAGAAGAAAATCTATCATTAATTAAATTCTTACTGTAACCAAAACAGCAAATGGGTGTTAAATCCTGAAGGAATTCTTCTTACAGAGCAAGGATTAAGACGAGAAGCTGCGAGCGTAAGATTCTGATCAGACGTTGATTGATGAATAGCATGTTTTTGTTGATAAACTCCCCCTTAAAATATCGAAGTCAATGTTTTCGATTATATGGGAAATTTCCACTTTCATTTTCTTAACATTTTCCAGGCTGTGAAAGCTATAACTACAATTATTTACACCTTGTGCTATGTTTTTAATGATAATTCTAGAGGTACACATGAGCAGTGGCTATGTCTAGTTTGAAGGGCTAATTCTTCCACTTTGTTATGATAAAAGATGTGTTAATCCAAACACTCATTCTAAAAAAGAAATGGTTAAAATGTTGTTTGTTTTATTTGGCATTGAAGTTCTTTTAAAGCAGAATGTCATATTGAATACTTAACAATAAACCACATTTTTAGGAAATAAACTACAATTGCTACTTAAACCGTCACTGAAAGTCTGCAATAGTCTCCATTGGGTATCGCATTATCCAGTAACTGAGTTGTGGAGGTCAGGTAGTAGCGTCATATTAACATCAATAACGGTTTTGATGTATGTTTACAAAAATTTTTTTACAATGTGCAAGCTGTGGTTGCCTATAATTGAATGTGCATTAAGTGTATGTTATATGGCCGTAATCTAATCTGTGTAATTGTTAAATGTAACATTTGTAGGCGATCCTTAAATAAATAAACATGATCATCATCTGCCTAGCCTTTTCTCAACTATGTTGGGGTCAGCTTCCAGCCTAACCGGATGCAGCTGAAAACCAATATTTTACATGGAACATCTGCCTGTCTGACCTTCAGAATCAAATTTCTTACCTTAGATACCTTTACTGAAGTTAAATACATGCTTTAAATACCTCACTATTTACAAGTATCCTAATAGTTTCTTAAGCGTTAATTCAACAAACAAAGCCAAATAGATCTAAATGTTTAGGGCAATGCAAACGGTCCCCAAAATCTTAAATGAGATATCAACTAAAACCACGTTCCCACAGAAAATTGTGGCGCGATTTTTTCGAGCATTGCATCTTCAAGTTCAGTTCCTTAGCGCAACAGTCTGTTCGATTTTCGACACACTGAGATGTCTGTGGGATTCTGAATGCTCGGTTCATCACGGAGATCTGAAAATTCATAACACGAGAAATTCCTGCCGTCATTTTATTACGTCCGTGTAGACGTCGACTGACGCAACACCACAGTTTCTAGTAGATTGTTTATCAAAAGTCCTTGAGAGTATTGTGCTTGCCACACAAACCAAGTTTCTGTTCCTCTGAATGCTAAGCAACATGGCTTTGTCCTGAGATTGTTGAAACAGGAACGATACGTCTGTTTACCAAATGACGGATTAAATTGAAGTGTGTTTGACGATGTTGAGGATGTTGTCTGGGTTTGTTTTAGAACCCATATTCTAATTGTAGCCTAAACAAGGTCTACTCAAATGTCTTTCTATTGGTGTTGTTCGTGTAATTGTTCAGCTCCCTTAATTCCGAGTAGAGCTGCACGATTTTTGACACATGATTTCACTGACTGGACTGGATCACTAAATCAGTGTGTTTCTTTCCTCGAAAGACCTTTTCATACACCAATCCAAATGGTCTACACATGATCTGAACAAGATTATGCGCTCTTTTTTTCTGGGTGGGAAATCATCAAATGACATCTCCCGCTCTGGGCGGAGCGGGAGGGCGTGTTAGACTTTTACTAACTTAACCCCACCCGTGGTTCCCTGGCAGGACCAAGATTATGCCTGGACTTTAAAAGAAACTGTGATCTCTGCGTTTGTTTTTTTTCCCAGTGTTGTTATTTAGGAAACACAGACCTGATCTTGTTTTAAAAATTTAATAAAAAATTAAAAAAAACCCCCGACAAAAAACATAATTTCCCTTTAAAAAGGTAAAAGTAATAAAAAAAAACTTAATCTTAGAGTACCTATGTAGGTATTATTAATTAAAAAAAAAAATACGTCGCGCTGGGGGACCAAGTAAGTCACCTTTAATAATTTTTTTTTATTGAAATCGCTTCATCCGTTGGGGAGCTATGATGCCACAGACAGACAGACACACAGACAGACACGTCAAACTTATAACACTCCTCTTTTCGCGTCGGGGGTTAAAAATGTGATTGACGTATAAAAGTCTTTGTGTGTGTTTTTAAACCTACTTGCGGAAATACAATCAATTAATTATTTATTTTTATTTTATTTATTTATTAAAACTTTATGCACAAGTACAACAATATACCGTACAAAGGCGAACTTTATACCTAAGACATTCTCTACCAGTCAACTTTAGAGTGATGCGGAGATAAAACGTGGCAGGTGCAACATAAGGGATAGATATATCGGAATCAACTTTAAAATACAAGAATAAATACTAATACGTAGATACATACATACATATAAACAAAATAAAATTTATAATTCGCGACCGTAGAAAAATATGGCTTTACAGAATGATATTCATCAATACAACCTGCCAAGTTCATTTTGCCAACCGAAAGAAAAAAAATTCGTGATTTGCCTTCATTATTCTCTCTCGTATTTTTGAAATGTTTCTTATCGCACTTAGAGATTGCGAGCTAGATCGACAAAAGTGTAACATTATTATATCTACGACAATTATGTTGCATATTAAAATTATGGATAAATTTAAAGTAAAAAATAACACGGAGGACCAATTTCAGACTCCATAGCCAGACTCTAGTGGAATGATCTTATCAAAATACCAGTGTTAAAAAACAATAAAAAAAGTCACTTAAATTTCACCTAAGAAACTGAATCCACCAAGAACATAATAAAAAAACCGGCCAAGTGCGAGTTGGACTCGCGCACCGAGGGTTCCGTACAAACCTGTAGGTATTCTCGGTTTAAAAATAATTTTTTAATTTTATATTTCAGTTGATTGAATGTAAGGTAAATTGCGGTTTACGATTTATGACGTTTTAAAAAAAACTACTCACTCGATCTCGTTCAAACCAATTTTCGGTGGTAGATTACATGGTAGTGTACATCATATTTTTTTTTTTAGTTTTATCATTCTCTTATTTTAGAAGTTACGGGGAGGGGGACACACATTTTACCACTTTGGAAGTGTCTCTCGCGCAAACTATTATGTTTAGAAAAAAATGATAATAGAAACCTCATTACCATTTTTGAAGACCTATTCATAGATACCCCATACGTATGGGTTTGATAAAAAAAAAATTGAGTTTCAGTTCTATGTATGGGGAACCCCAAAATTTATTGTTTTTTTTTCTATTTTAGTATGAAAATCTTAATGCGGTTCACAGAATACATCTACTTACCAAGTTTCAATAACATAGCTCTTATAGTTTCGGAAAAAAGTGGCTGTGACATACGGACGGACGGACAGACAGACAGACATGACGAATCTATAAGAGTTCCGTTTTTTGCCATTTGGCAACGGAACCCTAAAAAACGGTGTGCTGAGGACACTGCAGTAATTCTGTAGATGTGAAATATCAGCTAGCACGTAGACCGGCTTCTTCAATCAACTCACCACAACTTCTAGAAATATTTATTACAATTCCGCGTCTAGTTCTAAACTGCAATTTATAAACGTTGCACGTATCCACATAACTCTAACATCGGTGTTGTTTGAAAGTTTAATTCAAGCGTGAGAAACACATATTGATAACATGGCTACGGAAATATGGGAACGTGTTTCTTTTATGTAGGTGGGCGATTTTGGAAATAGTTCTGGCACATTTTTGTAGGGTTTTGTTCTCAGGAGTGGTACCTTGATTGTCCATCATCATTCTCTCGCCTTTTCCAATTTATTTAGGGTCGTAGTAGCATGTCTTTTTTCCATACTTCTCTATTACTCATCATCTCGATAGTTACTTTCTTTCTGGCTATATCATCATTCACACAATTAATCTATAGTTTCTCTTTTGTCCTAATTCATACTCAAAACTTTTGTCATGGGTTTCTGAAATTTTGATTGACCTTTGTTTGGATAATATGGAGATTCAAGAAATCACATACCATAACATAGTGTCTGTTTTCCCTTAAGAGATAGGCAGAGGCATATCTACCTGTAGGGTACTATAGTGCCCACAGGGGACTATAATACCCGGACGGATTTACTAATAAACCCTTGAAATTGCTAGAGGTGTAGTGGCCCAGTGGTAAAGGCAGCGAGTTACGAGTAGGTTAAATCAGGTAGGCGGTTTACTTCATGCAAATTATTTCACCATCACTGCTCTCACAACACTGCGGAAAACCATCGTGTGGAAACCGTCAAGTACTTCAACCAAAACAAAAATCGATGACAGTGACATCGATCAACTCATACTGGGCTCGCGTAATAGATAACGGCTCACTCTCTCCAACTGAGAGGAGCCCTGCGACCCAGCAGTGAGAAAATCATAGGCAGATTAAGCTTTATGGTATGCCTTGAAATTGACTTTGTTTAAAATTATAGTGGTAGGTAATAGTAGCTAAAAGTATGGCGGTAAAATTATTTTCTTAGCACGTAAGTGAGTGACTATCCATGTTCTGAAGATCTGTATTTTTTTTGGAATGACATCTCGCAGGTCAACATATTGTATGAGGTTGTCGGCTGTTTAACCGGAATTGCCTGGGGCTACCTGGAAGAATTAAGGCCTCCAGCCAGGACGTAAAAACTTTAAACTAGAGCGACTACTCGCTAACGACACTCCCTGTGGGGTACGGACCTCGGCTTAGAGCATCGCTGGCAGAGGACAGCACAGGACGAGCTGGATCGGAATAAAGATCTGTCATTTAGTCTTGGTCCGGTCTAATTCCGGCCACCAATTTGTACAGGCCCCCATCTTTGGCCATAATTATTGACCCTGCTTAAAAATAAATATATATTCTGAGCCTTTTGCTATTGTGTAATATTCCCCACTGCTCCTACTGGGAATTTTCATATAAATATTTCCAATAGCACTAAATATATCAATGTGAAAATATAAGATAAGTTTCAACAATAAAAGCTGGGAGCTTTCACTGCTAATTTGTACAAAACATTGGGAAAAGTTTTGCCAAATGAAAGTTGTTCGGAAACTGTGGACACCGGATTTGAAGTTATTAATATCACCTACATTAATTTTAGTTTCTGAAACTGTCGCAAATTCTGTTTTAGCAATGCAATATTTTGTGTATTTTTTACTTTAATTTTTTTATTCATTTTTACTTAAAGCAGCAGAGAAGTAAAAACCGGCCAAGTGCGAGTCGGACTCGCGCACCGAGGGTTCCGTACAAACCTGTAGGGATCCTCGGTTTATGTATAAGGTTTATGCTTATGAACTTAAAAGTTTTTTTTTTAATTTTTATATTTGAGTTGATTGAATGAAAGGTAAATTGCGGTTTACGATTTATGACGTATTAATAAAAACTACTTACTGGATCTCGTTCAAACCAATTTTCGGTGGTAGTTTACATGGTTATGTACATCATATATTTTTTTTAGTTTAATCATTCTCTTATTTTAGAAGTTACGGGGGGGGGGACACACATTTTACCACTTTGGAAGCGTCTCTCGCGCAAACTGTTCAGTTTAGAAAAAAAACGATATTAGAAACCTCAATACCATTTTTGAAGACCTATTCATAGATACCCCACACGTATGGGTTTGATGAAAAAAAAAATTTTGAGTTTCAGTTCTAAGTATGGGGAACCCCAAAATTTATTATTTTTCTCTATTTTAGTGTAAAAATCTTGATCCGGTTCACAGAATACATCTACTTACCAAGTTTCAACAGCGTAGCTCTTATAGTTTCGGAGGAAAGTGGCTGTGACATACGGACGGACGGACAGACAGACAGACAGACAGACAGACAGACGGACAGACAGACATGACGAATCTATTAGGGTTCCGTTTTTTGCCATTTGGCAACGGAACCCTAAAAATGAATAAAAAAACGACGGTCGACGACGGCGCGTAGTGTTCCACGCGCGCCTCAAAGAGATGTCAGCAGCACTGAAGGGGTCTGCTAAGACCGATGCCTGCGGGGTCGCGAGATTGTTCGAAAGAAATACCGTGACCCTGGCACATGGGCAACTGATGGAACACGGGTGGGTTTTAGTCAGTAAAAGTCTGACATGCCCTCCCGCTCCGCCCAGAGCGGGAGAAGTCATTTGATGATTTCCCATCCAAAAAAAAAAAAAAAAAAAGAAAGAAATAAAAAGCAGCACAGAAAAAAAGGAGAACAGTAGAGTTTCTTGCCAGCTCTTCCCCATAGGAAACGACCAACGGGAATCATGTACCTAGCTTCTGATTTTTCACAAGTGCCCATGTAAGTGTTTTGATTTTGAGTGGTGACTCATTGGTATTGGTCCGAAATTATTCCTCCAGACCGTATGTCGGCCATGGCGGCCAATCTCAACAGACACTAGCTATCGTCGCGGGACATATTATAGTACACAAGTATGTGCGCAGACACAGGAGCACTCATTCATCCCTCACTCTTATAGACCGATGGCACGGCAATACGACACGACCGGAGAGTGATCAGGCGCAGGACCAACGGCTTAACGTGCTTATAGTACATTTAATGGGCAGCCTAGAATAACATAATAACTTGACTTATCAATACGTGGTCCAATTGAAAAGCGAGAATTTTACACATACTCTGGAGACTTTGGTTACTTTTTTTAACATAAAATAAAGGAGGTTCTGTTTTGGATATGCATCGTAGACCTCGTTAGTGCTTTATCACTTTTGAGAAGTAAAATGAAACTTAACTAAGTCGAATATTGTCTAACAGCATGAAGCTGTTAGACAATTTTTGACTTGGTTAAGTTTGGGCAAATACACATTGCCGTGTCAAAGCTATTACATAGTTTCCTATAATATTATACTGACAAAAGTTAAACTAAAAAGTACATTATACCAATGTGGTCAGAATGTCCATATTTTAATCCATATAATTAGCTTTTAACAGCGCCTTCGCCCCATGTAGGTCGGAAATTATTCCACGGGAAAATACTACCGGAAAAAAATATTTCCTATGTTATAAACTATCTTTGTGCCAAATTAAGTCCAAATCCGTTTTGCCATTATTGGGTGATTGACAAAAAAATGCAAAGATGTATTATGTGTATTTTTATATTAGCAGGATATAATTAGGTGTTAGGGATGAAATTTATTTTAATGGCTCGTAGCACACGGCTACATATCAAACTATGGATTTCCAGTATAAACTGATCTCACGTTGTATGGAATTTAAGTATAATGAGAGGTCAGCTAAAACTGGAAATGTATAGCTTGATGTGTAGCCGTGTGTAGATCGATATTTTTTTCTTGCCTATTCTCGCCTTTTCTAAATCGCTTGCGCTTGTGAATCGTACCAGTACATAAGCACGCAGTCGCATAGGTGATTTGGCAGAAAGCCCGAGTGTTCACGAGTTATTGTCGGAAATGTAGTCCTCTAGTCGGCTAGGACTAAGCTACTGTTTAACCGCACAACTTGAGTTTTATCGTCGTTTAGAAGAGAAGTATTTTCGACTTTCAGTTATTAAGATTGAGATAGTTGCTTAGAGTAAGTTGTATTCTTGGTAACAGTAATTTTATTAGTTTTATGAAACAAATATTAGGTACTTAAATTACTTTAGTGATAGTTTTATAACTGTCATCATCAGCCTGTTCCCACTGCTGGGACACCGGTGAGAGGGAGTGGACCATAATCCACCACGCGTGCGCCAGTGCGGGTTGGTAGATGTCACACGTTTTCGAATTTTTGGTTCTAAGATATGCGGCTTTCCTTATAATGTTTTTTTTTTCACCGTTTTTGAGAGCACCGCTGATAAAATAATTTACACAAAGTAAATCACCTGCTTGGGTTCGAACTCAAAACCTACTACTTGTAAGCCGCGGCCATTACCACTGGGCCACCACTGCTCTAATTTTCTCACTTCATTTATCTTTATAACTGTCACTAAAGTAATTTAAGCACCTATTAGTAATAATTTTATTGTATAATGTGTCACTTAAAAAAAAAATTAACAATATACCTACCTAGCTTTTTTCTTACTACACTGGGGTCGGCTTCCAGTATGACCCGGTGCAGCTGAATATTTATTTATTTATTCATAGGAGAACCAACAGCTGTAACATATGGATAACAATTGTATAAGAAACATAAAGCCAATTACAGGTTCTCACGGGTAAAAACAGAAAAAGTAATAGAGATTTTATGATCACTAACAAGCACGATAGAAAAGATTACATAAATAAGGTACAATAAGCACTATACAGTTTTAAAAAAGTCGGTATTGAGCTGAGCGCGTGCAGAAGCGGTTTTGGTGGTAAATAGATCAAATGAGAACTCTTTACAAAGAATATTAAAGTCCTTACTCGCTCGCACCATGTATGAGTTATGCCTGTAGTTAGAAGAGGAAAAAGGGATGGAGATAGATGGATTAAATCTAACTGATCGCTGAGGGACGTTGAAGCGAAGTTTATGCAGGAGATCAGGACAGTCAATCTCGTTAGATATAATTTTTAAAAGAAAAGTGCAATCAGCTAATCGACGACGGTTTATAAGTGGCTGTAAATGAAATTTCTTGCAATGATTTATGTAATTATCAGAATGATATGGTATACGCAGTCGAAAACATTGAAAACGAATAAATCTTTTTTGTATGTTCTCACTACCATCGATGTACTTGCCATAACATGGGTTCCATATTTGTGACGCATATTCCAGATGACTTCTCACAAAAGAACAATAAAGAATCTTTAGGGTTTTGGCTTCCTTGAAACAACTTGCGATTCTCATTACAAAACCCAGTGACTTTGAGGCTTTGGCAACTATTTGCTCAATATGCACATTAAATAAAAGTTTAGAATCATGGAAAACGCCTAGGTCACGTACACCGTTAGATCTCTGTAATAGTTGCCCTTTAAGTTTGTAAGTTGTAGGGAGAGGAACGCGCTTTCTACCAAAAGAGATTACTGAACATTTGGCAGGGTTCAAGTCAAGTTTATTAATCAAGCAATAATCATCCAATCTCGCCAGATCAGATTGAAGAGCATCCCTGTCATCATCTGATGATATAGCAGAAAAAATCTTCATATCATCAGCGAAACAAAGTAAATTTGAGTTGTGGAAACACGAGTCGATGTCGCTCACATAAATGATAAAGAGTAACGGACCCATCAAGGAACCTTGAGGATCACCGCTAGAAGCTGAAACCCAGCTCGACATGTAGTTACTGATAACAACGGCTTGAGATCGGTTTTCAAGGTAAGAAGTAAACCAACGAAGTAGATCTCCTCTGATACCATTGTTAAAAAGCTTTGCCTTAAGGATATTGTGGTCAGTTCTATCAAAAGCCTTACTGTAGTCTGTTAAAACGACATCGACCTGTGCTCCACTGTCCATTTTGTCTGTTAGAAAGTCATTCAACAAAGCCAGGTTAGATACAGTTGAACGACCCTTCAGGAATCCGTGTTGAAGAGGGCTGAAAGACTGACGTAGCGCTGCATAAACTTGGTCGTAGACAACCCTCTCAAACACTTTAGCCAATATACACAGTTTGGAAATAGGTCTGTAATTAACAATTTCATTTTTGTGCCCTTTTTTATGCACCGGAGTTATAAAGGCAGACTTCCAGATTTGGGGAACAGAACACGAGGAGAGCGATTTTTTAAACAATAGAGATACTGGCAATGCAATGGTTTTAGCACACCCAATCAGCAATCTAGGTGATAAGTGGTCCGGACTAGCAGATTTAAATGGATCAATTTGACTGATAAGCTTAACTATAGCATCTAGGTCAATCTCGATTGAGTGAATATCCGAGGGTATATTGGAATTAAAAGCAGGTTGGGAAGGACAATAATTCGAAGGCACATCATTAGTAGGATTAAGAAAAGTAGAATAAAAGTGAGAAGAAAATGCATTACAAATAGATTCAGGAGAAGAAATTGTCTCATCACCATACTTGAGGAAACTGGGAATTGTGTTGGATTTGGATCGCTGCTTAACAAAGCTCCAAAAATATTTAGAATTGTTTTGGATGGAGGCTTTTGTATCACCTAAGTAGTTGGCGTAACATTCCGCTTCAAGTTAATTAACTCGCTCACGTAAATGTTTAAAGGTCGCGTCGTCTGACAGTCTGCCATATGTCTAAAATTTAAGGAGAAATTTAGCCTTCTCCTTAATCAAGCGCTTAAGTGCCGGGGAGTACCAGATAGGGTACGAACTGTGAAAAACTGTCTTAGTAGGAACAAACTTGTTTTGAATATCCGCTATAGTAGCATAAAAGTGGTTTACGGCATCATTAAGCGACATGTCAAAAAATACGTTCGTTCAGTCTATAGCCGCTATTTCCCTGTGAATAGCCGCAAAGTCAGCTTTACCGTAAAGGTAACGAGTAAAGGGAGCGGGAGTTAAGTAGTTGTACTCTGCAAAGTTCACGTCAATGCAAAGGGCCGGATGATATTTGTCGACAGGTAATAAAGGCATCAAACATTCACACACTCTAACAATTTCGTTGCAAATAACTAAATCTAAAATCTTACCATATTCATTTAATATTCCATTATATTGAATGAACCTTAAAATACGTAATTCATCAGTTAACATGTACTCGTCGCTGCTACAAACATTCACAGGTATTTATTTTGTGGCAATCAAATAATAATGTGTTGTTATTTGATTGCCACAAAATAAAGACTATCACATTTTATAGAGCGATTGCCTTAACTGACCTACAAAGTCAAGTTACTGGGCAATACGATACACCTTAATAAGATTGGTAGTCAGAGTTTTGGTCTCCTAACTCCCCGTGACGACTGTCAAAGATCTACGAATGACAGCCGGGGCCAACGGGTTAACGTGCTTTCCAAGGCATGGGTGGGTTTTGACATGTAATGGATGGTTACCCGCCAGGGTCGTGAGATTCGTTCGAAAGAGTTACCGTGGCCCTGGCATATGGGCAACTGAAGGTACACGGATGGGTTTTAGTCAGTAAAAGTCTGACACGCCCTTCCGCTCCACCCTAGAGTGGGAGAAGTTATTTGATGATGTTACCCATCCACTATCTGACCGCGGCAAGTTTTTTATAAATTTTATCTATCACAATTGAAAACTTATCGTAACTTTCTCATAAAAACTAAAGGGTTCACTTTACCCTTTTAAACTAACTAGCGATCGCCTATCGGTCGAAATTCGACCGTACTTCATTTGAATAGAAATACATTATTAAATGAAAAAATATAGATAATAATAAATACTAGTGGATCGCCCATTGGTCGAAATTCGACCGTACTTCATTTGAATAGAAATACAAAAATACAGAAATATAAAAAAAATAATATGGTTATATTTGACATTCAGTAACACTATAGACAAATTGTTGACGCTGTACTACTGTGGAGAGGGTTCGCTGGCGGGATGGTAATGGCCAGGATCAGGACGTAGGTGTAATGAGTAAAGAATACTTTTTCAGGACTCTCTTCTTTATTTTCTTTATACTTCTTAACTGCTGGATATGGAATGAATTATCACAGAAATTTGCTCTATTTTTATCAGCCGACGAAAAAAAACGGAGGAGGTTCTCAATTCGACGCGTATATTTTTTTTTTTTTTTTTATGTATGACCACGCATAACTTTTTACATAGTGGTCCGATTGTGACAATTCTTCTTCTATTGGAAAGGGTATACTCTCAAGGTGGTCCCATATAAATTTGGAAAACAAAATCGAACCCTAAGGGTTTTTTTTTTTTTTTTTATGTATGACCACGCATAACTTTGTACAGAGTAGTCCGATTTTGATAATTCTTTTATTGTTGGATAGGGTATACTTTGCCAAGTATTATTAGTACATTAAAGCCACAAAAAATCATAAAATAAAAACTTTTTAACAAAAAATTAAACCGCCGAAAAACTGAAAAGCATAAAATAATAAACCTTAAAATTTTGAGTCGGCGCTGAAAAATCAATGAACAAGGATCACTCAAAGCGCCGACTCATAATTTTAAGGTTTATTATTTTATGCTTTTCAGTTTTTCGGCGGTTTAATTTTTTGTTAAAAAGTTTTAGAATTTTCTCTGTTATTTTTAATTAATTATGACAGTTCAAAATGTCATAATTATAACCAGCCTGTACAATCGTGAGGCATACAACCTCTACAGTTTGCACGTGACACTAAGTTTTGTATGGAAAACTTTCTAATGCCATACTTGACACTCCCCATAAAACCACAAAAAATATTTCATTTATATCTAAACTAAATTCCTATCGTCGCTAATACAAATAATGTTAAAGACAAATATTCTGGATATGATCATAGATTTAAAAAATGAAATAGGTTATATATCTATAAAATTAATTGATTACCTATGGTTATACTTGACATTCAGTAAGGCGGCGTCCATTAATTACGTGAGGTGTTCAAAGGGGGGAGGGGATCAAGCTAAATCTTTCCAAATTTCACTTAGGGGGGAGAGAGGTCTTGGCAAATATCACGTAATCATTTATCTCGCAGAAAACGGTACCTATAAAATTGCGTGAAAATAATAATATTATTTCTACAATAAAATATGGCCAAATCTGAGACAATATATAATAAAAAAATTAGCTTGACTCAAGAGCCAAAATCTTGAACCAAGAATACCATTTTGAAGAAAATGATTTTCTTGAGTCAAGAGAATAAATTCTTCAGTTAAGAAATTATTCTTGGTCTAAGAAAATTCTCAATAATCCAACACGTTTATAGCCCAAATAGAAGTTTTGAAGAATCTGGCGTGAGATTAGGGGAGGGGGGAGGGAGTTGAGGAAAATCTTACGATATCTCACCACGGGGGGAGAGGGGTCAAAAAATTCTCATAAATGCCTCACGTAATTAATGGACGCCCCTAAGACTATAGACACAAAATATTAAAGACAGATGTTCTCGATTGGACCACAGATTTGGACCATAAACAAAAGAATATCTATGCATGTGTATATTAAATACACGGTAATGAATAGTAGTGTGTGTAAAGTGTTATTTATTGGAAATAATGTATTTTTACGCATAATTTAAAAAAAATATTAGCATTCGTCACTTCTTCTCTGTATAAACTATAAGTGAAGTATAAAACCACAAAAAATATTTCTTATAAATCTAAGTTAAATTCCTATCGTCGCTAATACAAATAATAATTAAGTTAAATTAAATTAAAATTCATTTATTACAGATAACAGGGATCCATATTATGTAAGTATTACAAAAACAACTTATATTCTAGTGTTAGTAGTAGTTAAAGGTAGGTATAAAATAAAATAAAATACATTGATGCACACTCCACGCAGAGGACGAGCAGGCAAGAAAACATGTTTCCTACCTGATCAACCTCCGGATAAAATTCCGAATATTTGGAGTATAGCTCTCCGCCACAGCTCTCAGGATATAGTTGCGACTACCCCGCACTCTGCTCAGCAGCGACGCGGTTTTTTTACGGATTATAGCATGAAAGCCATCTGTGTGGGTCTCAGCAAACATTTCCGAAGCGCTGCAGAAACGGGGCAGTCGCAACAACATCCTGAATGCATTATTATATTGTACGCGCAGGGCATCCAGCGATCTCTTGGTGTAATTGACCCATACATTGCTCACATCATAGGAAACAAGATCGAAGGCCTTTGAGAGGTCAAGGAAACAGGCGTACACCGGCGTCTTACGATCAGTATAGTATTGAACAGTATGCTTGAGACTCAAGATAGCAGTTTCAGTAGATAGTCCAGGCTGAAACCCGAACTGTGCTTCATGAAGATTTAAGATATTTTTCAAACATGAGTCAAGCATACTGTCCAACACCTTAGCCATGACCGTTGCCAGGGAAATCGGGCGATAATTCCCTTCACTGGATATGTCCCCTACCCTGTTCTTAACAATGGGAACCACAATAGTTTTCATTAAACTTTCCGGCAGGTATGAATGGCTAACACACATCGCATAGAACAGTGACAAGACCCTTGGCACGTGGACCCCTGCATATTTCAAGTGCTCGATGCTGAGTCCATCATGACCGGGAGACCTGCCCCTGCTCATGCGTTGTATGACTCCTTTGACTTGCTTGGCTGAGAAGTGCATAGGTTTCTCCTCTTCCTGACAAGAATACTCCGCGCCTGTGGAAGGAACTGAGGGACCAAGAGGAGATTGCACCTGGAAATGTTTCATAAACAGGTTTGCAATATCCCCGTGATCACTCTCCCCCCCCACACTCACCGCGAGGCCAGGCCTAGTATCCAACTTATCTGTGGATTTCCAGAATTTGCCAAAATTCTTAGCAGCTCTTTGTTCAGTTAATATGTCCATTTTAATTTGTTCTTGACTCTTTTGGCACCATTTCAAGCGACTTTTGAATATTTTACGAGCCTCTCGCATTTGTTCACAAATGTAACCCTGAGTCGGTCGCTTATATTCGATCCAGGTTTTAAGTTTAAGCCTAGCCTCGCTGTGAGCATCCCGTACATGCTTATTCCAGCCATGCAAACACCGATATTGTCTGTGAGGCCTATAGTCTCTCGACTCCTTAGATTGTTCAGCCGCCTCACACAGAATGTTCACAATCCGATCATACAACTTATCCAGTATAACTTTATGTTCAGCCTGGCTGCATGACCCATGACTGCACTCCGTAAATTCTTGGGGGAAATCAATGTCACGCAATTTACTATTGCACAAAAACCGGTACCTGTCAATTTCAGAACAGTTTCTTTCACCCCATATAATCGCACTACGGTGCACTGTCTGAGTCACCAGTTTTGACCTTACTATACTCAAATCACATACAATATAGATGGGTAAATGGTCAGAATTATATACATCCTCTTTAATACCTACATCTACAACAGTGTGCCACGCCGATAAAGATACCACACAGTGGTCGAGCCATCTCCTACACCCATGCGCATCACTAATATATGTGTAGTGATTACGCTCAGCATCTAGTTTTTCAATATCAGCACAAACCCATGACTGGTCCGTACAGAAGTTCATCAATTCATTGTAAAAGTTTTCTTTGGGGTGCGCGTTAAAGTCTCCCAATATAAACACGTTTTCAACATCATAACTCGCTACAATAGCACTTATCTCACTTAAAACATCAGTAAACATAGGTAAATTCTCCAGCGAGTCTGTAGGCATATAGACAGACAAAACAATAACGGAGCGTTCCCCGGTCACTGCCTTAATGGCCACAATCCGTTTACTACTACAGTCCAAAACAGAAACTGACTCAAACAAACCTTTCCTCCAGAGAATGGCCACTCCCCCATACGGTCTTCCTTTTAACGGCCCGACAGATGTGTCAACCGCTGAGTTACCAGTAAATTCAAAGTCTTGACTTATGGTCCCTAACATCAATATGTCATGCGGTAGAAGCCATGTCTCTTGGAGGGCTACAAGATCTGACCAGGCACAGATTGCTCGAATGTTATCAACAGAGCGTTTAGCTGACTGACAATTAAAACTAGTAAATTTTGAGTACTTATTGGTGTTACTATACATTATGAAAATATTTAACTAACTATAACTTTAGACTCAGCGTTGGTTCGATACATGAAGTGCACAAACCGCCTAAAAGTAATGCCATCCGGCCACAACTGGTCATTTAGAAATACATCAACTTTACGTTTTGAAACAAATACTTTGTACGCATTGTACTTTTTAAATGACTTAATGTTCATCTTTTTTAAAGACACACTCTCATTTGTTTTAGCCATAATGTAACTAATAATATCACTTTCTTCTGTTTCAGTACTAACGTTTGAAATTAACAATGGCACTTTTACATCGGCCGCCCGAAATTTAACATCAGGCTCAGTGGAAGCACGACCCCTCTGACTAACTAACCTTTTTAGTTTCGATGATTTATTTTGTACTAACTTTCATTCACTGTCATGGACCGCTAATTAAAGACAAATATTCTCGACATGATCATAGTTTTTTTTTTTTTTTTGACTTTTTTTTTTTTTTTTTAGATTTTTTAAATTTATTACCTATGGTTATACTTGACATTCAGTAAGACTATAGACACAAAATCAGGCTTACCAACTTAGGGGTTTTCCCAAATTTAGGGGTAAATAAGAGGATTGAGATTTTTTAGGGGCGTTCCATTTTTAGGGGTATTCTTAGGGATTTTTTGCCATCTTACATTTCTCATTGTGTTTTTGATTACAATAAAAGTATTAGCGACTTCTAGTACGGTTCCTCGACACTAAGAATGCAGAGTGAATGATTAACAAATGTCGCGTAATAAATATAGACAAATATCACTACTGTGTGCCGGTCTATGATTACTGAACATTCGTTGGTTATTTTCGTTATAATTTTTTAGCGTATTTTTTTAGTGATTGTGGCAATTTTAGGGGTTTTTAACTTAAGCTTTAGGGGTAAATATTTCTGGGTGTTGGTAACACTGCACAAAATAATAAAGACAGATTTGGACGTTAAACAAAAGAATATCTACGCATGTGTGTATTAGATTCACGGTAATGAACAGTAGTGTGTGTAACGTGTTATTTATTGAAAATAATGTATTTTAACGCATAATTAAAAAAAAATATTAGCATTCGTCACTTTTTCTCTGTATAAACTATAAGTGTGCGAAATTTCATACTCCTCCGTCCGCCCAATTTTCGTAAAAAGGGATCCAAAGTTTTCGCTTCACGTATTAATATGTAGAAGATACTAGACTTATTAATCTCAGTTCAAACTCATTCATAACGCTCTTGGGATTGCTACTACCCTCATAATTTATCATGTTAAAGGCAATCCCTAAGTATATCAGTGGAGAGTTCCTAGCCTATGTATATAGGCTTGAATACCAAAACACATTTTCTCAGTTCATTTATCTTTATATAAGTGAGTCGAGAACCACCTTCTACCAAACTTAACTTGCCATTTAAGCGGAGCGATTGACACGTAAAAAAGAACGGCAAAAATATGTTGTAAAACAAATGTGACAAAGTTTACGGTGAATAAAAACCCCATAGGAAAGAAGGGTTATAAATTTTTCTCCATTAAAATAAGTACAACAAAGAAACATACAGAGGGCCAGGAGATAAAATGTCAATATAAACGAGAGTGTATTACGTGTATGGAATCAGACTTTGCTTTGTCAAGTGTGAAAATAAGGTGAGATATTAGAACATACGGGTCAATAACTTGGACGCACTTGACGTAAAATGTTTCTACTCATATTTCCGTATGGTGCCTTACATAAAGTTCAGTGTAGTGCCGCACGTAAAGAATAGCACTATCCCATTTCTTCCCGTGGGTGTCGTAACAGGTGACGAAGGGACTTACTAGAGAATGGACAGCAGCGTCCTCTATGCATTTTGTCACCATACTGCGATTACTAGCCTGCCTGCAAAGCGTGGTGATTATGGCAACCCCCCTCAAAAAATGTACTGCTCCAATTACCGGTACTTGGACGAGGCCTATGTCCAGCTGTGGACGTCTTATGGCGGAAATGATAAAGATGATGATATACATTTAGTCACGCCTTTTTCCAAAAGGGGCAGGTAAAACCTGCAAAACGCGACTTGCTACGATTACATCCTTTCAGTTGGATCGTTCTTCTTTTTTACCGACAGTGAAGCGAAGTATTTCTGTTTTGTTTTGGTTTTTGAACTATCCATAATTGTGGTTTCTGTGTGGGATTAGAAAAAATTGCACCTGTGTTTTCATTAGGCCTAATTAAGATTTTCTTTCCGGCTAGTATTTTTTTTTTAAATGTTTGTTTTAGAAAAAAATAATGTGACAGACTGGCCTTTTTCTGTGGAGACCCATTTTGGCTTACCACTCTTTCACGGCATTCTACGGGAAAAGACGTATTAAATATGCTGGTTAGAGAAAATTACAAATATGAATAAAAATTACATAATATGAATAGATAAGAAAAATACGGACGTTTATTTGAACCAAATTAAAAAAACCGTAAATATCAATATTCCAACGAGATGCCATAACAAGACGAAGGACAGACCGTTGTCGGTAAAAAAGTAGAACGACCCATTTACATTTGGTCATACATGCACACCGGTTGCGAGAAGAAACTACGAACTTGAGTTCTTTAAAAATGGTTGTCTTAGTTATAACCGCTAAGTCCCTGAGATACCACATTTGGTATAGACACAATCATTTTTAGGGTTCCGTTGCCAAATGGCAAAAAACGGAACCCTTATAGATTCGTCATGACTGTCTGTCTGTCCGTGTATGTCACAGCCACTTTCCTCCGAAACTATAAGAGCTATGTTGTTGAAACTTGGTAAGTAGATGTATTCTGTGAACCGCATTAAGATTTTCACACTAAAATAGAAAAAAAAACAATAAATTTTGGGGTTCCCCATACCCAACGCAAAAAAAAAATTTTCATCAAACCCATACGTGTGGGGTATTTATGAATAGGTCTTTAAAAATGGTATTGAAGTTTCTAAAATCATTTTTTTCTAAACTGAATAGTTTTTGCGAGAGACACTTCCAAAGTGGTAAAATGTGTCCCCCCCCCCCCCATAACTTCTAAAATAAGAGAATGATAAAACTAAAAAAATATATGATATACATAACCATATAAACTTCCACCGAAAATTGGTTTGAACGAGATCCAGTTAGTAGTTTTTTTTTAATACGTCATGAATCGTAAACCGCAATTTACCTTTAATTCAATCAACTCAAATATAAAAATTAAAAAAAAAAATATGTCATAAACATAAACCTTATGCATAAACCGAGGAAACCTACAGGTTTATACGGAACCCTCGGTGCGCGAGTCCGACTCGCACTTGGCCGGTTTTTTTTAATTGTGTCTGTAATTACGGTAATTGACTGGTTAAATTAAATCAAGGCATTTGATTCCTACGTTTTATTTATTCCCCACAAATCCACTGGAATATGGAGTTCAAAACGATTGAAAAAGCAACCATTTGTATTATTATTAATTATGTAGCAACACTTAGATTAGATTAAATAGCAACACTTTCCGGAGTAAATTACAAAGGCCAACATTGTAATGGTGCTTAATAAAGGGTAAAAATGGGGTAGGCTTGAACATTCATGGCCACCATGGCGTTTAAAAACATACTTTCTATTGTATTTTGAATCCTTTTATAAGGCAATTGTCGGCAATGAGCAAAATATTGAAAGTTAGTGTAGTAGAATTTAAAAGAAACGATTAAAATTTAAAATAAATGTAAGTTCTAACAAACTATCATCAACATCTGCTTAGCTTTTTCCCAAGTATGTTGTGGTCAGCTTCCAGTCTAACTGGATGTAGCTGAATACCAGTATTTTACTTGGGGCGATTTCCTATCTAATCTCCACGATACATCCAGTAACTTCCAATAAAAAAAAAATAAAAAATATTTAACATTATATAAACGTACCGTTTAGCTTGTTTACATATGTATTGTACAACCTGATACCATGGATTCAGTTCATGATTCTGAACCCCCTTTTTTTCTGTATGGGAAATCATCAAATGACTTCTCCCGCTCTGGGCGGAGCGGGAGGGCGTGTCAGACTTTTACTGACTAAAACCCACCCGTGTTCCTTCAGTTGCCCATGTGCCGGGGCCACGGTATCTCTTTCGAACAATCACGCGACCCCGGCAGGAAACCCCTGATTTGAAATGTTTCGTCAGTAATTTAAATAAAAGTTAGGTGTTCCAAACATTTAAACCGTAAAGGTACGGTGGCACACTTTTCTACGAAATAGTTCCTTTATTCATGACCGCCGAAAAGTTTCTACGCTACGTCTATAAACATGGGCTGAATTCATAGTTATAAATTATTACAGAACATATAATATGAGATGAGTTACATATACAAATTATTCAAACAGCCAAAAGTTGGTAAATTGTAGGCTCTTCACAACAAGAATCACACACCGTGAATAGTTTCAGGCAAATTAATGAAATTGTACACCAATTACCGATTGAGGCTCACAGTTCGATTACTCAAACTTCCATTCAAGCGTGACTATATATATGGAGTCAATTTGGATTGATAATTATTTTCCTTTGTGTAAATAATATACTTAGGGATGAAGTGTTGTAACATACAAACTACTTCATGTACTGAAAAACGGCCTAAAATTCCCGGAACTTACAAACCTTGCTGAAAGTTAAGTAAGTAGACGTTTGCTTAATCATGTATTTTTTATCGTAAAGACAGACGTCTATTAACAAACTAATATATCACATAAACATATACAAACTGACGCTTTATCCTCATGGGGTAGGCAGAAACTATAGAACGCCACCCGGTTTGATCTTTGCATACTCTCACAAGCAAATGTCACCGGACGGCAGAAAAGAAAGTTTGACCAAGAAAATACTGATATAATGGCCCTACTCAAAGAAATGTTCACGGCCTTTTCGAAAGAGCAGGAAAAGCGCTTTCAAGAACTCAAGACGAGCATGGAAGTAATGTCAACTAAATATGATGATTTTCTGCTTAAAATTACATCTCTTGAGAAAGAAAGAAAAGCCGATAAAATGCTGATTTCAGAGCTTGAGGAAAAATGTGAGACGTTGGAGCGAAAATCGCGTGGAACTAGCATCGAAATTCGAAATTTGCCGAAACAAAATGGTGAGACAAAGGAAACCCTATGTGGCGAGGTTATGCAGTTAGGGAAGACCCTAAATGTTAATATTGACAGCAACAACATAAAAGATGTCTACCGTCTGAAGTCAAAGGACAACTCAAACCCAGTCGTCGTAGAACTGACTACTGTCATAATTAAAGATAAAGTTCTCAGGGCTGTCAAGAGTTTCAACAAAACAAAAGTTAAGGGAGAAAAGCTAAATACTACGCATCTAAACCCTGGATACCAATTAAAGCCACTGTACATAGCTGAAACACTAACTCACAAAACCCAGAAGCTGTACTTTTTGGCTAGACAATTCAAAAACAGTCACGGATACAAATTCTGCTGGACAGCCAATGGGATTGTATATCTTAAAAAAACCGAAGAGTCAGCTCACATCCGTATAAACCATGATACTGACCTGGACAAATTGAGAAACACCATGTGACTGTCTTTTGTTATTGCCCCTGATTTGATAAGGTTATCTTTTTTTATATTGCATGTTTTTTTCTTTTTTAAACATTTACCGAATTGCTATACTTACTGTAGTACACTGTACAAACATTACTTACACATTATTCCTTTTATTAATTCAGTAACTGATAATATTGCTAAAAATGTATTTGTCAAACTAATATATCAAACACACTCATACCAAAACCTTCTACTTCACAATCTTCCAGCCATAAATACACCATACATAATCATTCGAACATTACATTACAATATACACACTATTTTTCGGCCACACTACTTTCATACACATCTTACAAACAAAATCCATTCGGAAGCTCTCGTATCGTATACAGCTTTCCAACAGTTTTTTCTTAACCTTGACTACTATTCACACTTAGGTTATACATGTAATCTATTAACACACCACTCCTACTTTGTTAGTTGTAATTGCCCTCTTAGTTGTAGTTTTAAGATAACTCAAACACACATAGTCCAAAACACACTACAAATTAACTTACACGCTAACATTCATGTAAACAAACTATACAAAAAGCTCCTCACATATACAATACAGATTATAAAAACAACTTATTCCACTACCGTTATAAATGCCTTCTATAATAACCTCTACCCCCCGATAAAAATTCATTACAAAATTTTGCTTTTTACAAAAATTCAGTGATATAAGAGACCTTACGGCTGACATTGATAGCTTATCCGTATCCCATTCGCAAACTGCTGACATAGAAGAATGTCACACTATTATTACTAATACTTCAAACCAGCTAATTATATTGACACAGAACATCCGTAGTATAAACTGCAATATGTCAGGTTTTGAGATTTTATTGAATAGATTAAAACTGAAATGTGACATTCTAATACTGACAGAGTGTTGGCTCTCTTGTGCATCGCAACTTCCAAAAATAGACGGATATTGTCATACAGCAACTAAAAATAACAAAAAACAAAATGATGGTGTAGTTATTTATTATAAAGAAAACCTTAATGTTCACATAGAGGAACCAGACTTTCAGGATTGTAATTGCCTGCTGGCTATTGTAGAAGAGCAAGTTGCTGTTATCGGTTTATACAGATCACCATCATATACAAACATTGAGCCATTTCTCTCTTCATTAGACAAAATACTTCAACTAATATCGACATATAAGCACAATGTGTTAATGGGTGACATAAACATACCAATAAATCCGAACAAAATAGACATACATGGGGAACGATATTTAACTTTAGCTGCTACACACGGCTTACTTCCAGCACATAGCCTTATAACTCGTAGTGACAGTGAAACTTGCCTGGACCACGCCTTAATTAAAACTTTAAGCACTGCCTCTGCAATAGTCCCATTTTCAACATTAACAGACCACTATCCGGTTTTACTATGCCTTCAGCTAAAAAAAGAGATGCATTATACAACTACAACAATAACTACAGTAAACTACGATGGAATAGTACTAGACCTATCACAACTTAATCTTGATCCCATTTATGAGTCGGCAGATCCCAATTCTACATTGAATTATTTAATACAGTCACTTCAAAATATTATTGAAAAAAATACAGTTACGAAAACCTTACCAAGACGGTCAAAAATAATAAAGCCATGGATTACCCCGGGATTACTGAGGTGCATGCGAAATAGGGATAAGTTACACAGAAAAGCGAACCTATCACCGAAAAATGAAATCTTACTAATTACTTTCAGACGTTACAGGAATTTTTGTAATGCTTTGTTACGAAAAATAAAGAGAGAGTACGAACAAAACCTCATTAAAAATGCACAATCAGACAGTAAAAAAATTTGGAAAGCTATTCGAAACATCGCCAACACAACAAAACCAACACAACACTCAAAAGAACTCCTAACATTCTCTACTTCTCCAGTGCAATCTTTAAATAACATAAATAATTACTTCATTAATGTTGGAGCCTCACTGGCTGATAAAATTCATCAAAATTCTAACACACCTGATGCACCTTTTCAATATAATACTGACGAGTGTAACCAGCAGAGTAACTCATTTGTTTTGATGGATACTGATGAGCAAGAAGTTGAACAAATTATAAATGGTCTGAAAACAGATTGTGCATCAGGTTGTGATAAGATAAGTATTAAATTTCTAAAACTACATAAAAACACTCTGATTCCACCTATTACAAAAATTATCAATGATAGTTTACAGTCGGGCTTGTTCCCTGATTCCTTGAAGAAGTCAGAAGTCTGCCCAATATATAAGAGCGGGGGCAGAAATCAAATCAAAAACTATAGGCCAATATCCATACTACCGGCAATATCGAAAATAATGGAAAAAATTATGAACACTCGCTTGGTAAATTATTTGGAAAAAAATAACTTACTGTCTGAAAATCAGTATGGATTTCGACATGGTAAATCCACTGACCAAGCAGTGCAGAAACTCACCAGCTTTGTTAGCACAAACTTGGATAAAGGAAAAAAGTGTCTTTCAATATTTCTCGATCTCGCCAAGGCATTTGATACGATTTCTATTTCCCTCTTATTGGCTAAACTCGAGAAGATAGGAATCAGAGGTACCCAGCTAGAACTCTTTAAAAGTTACTTGTCCGGGCGAAATCAGTGTGTCCGTGTGGGTAAATACAAAAGTTCCTACCTTCCAGTCACACATGGCGTACCTCAGGGCAGCATCTTAGGTCCTACCTTATTTCTGGTTTATATAAACCAGCTCACAAGTCTTAAACTCACCCAAGGCGAAATCGTCTCCTTCGCAGATGACACTGCCTTAGTTTTTGCCGCCAATACTTGGGATGAGGTACTCGATGCTGCTCAGAAGGGCTATAATATCGCTAAAAGCTGGCTCCAGGCAAACATTCTTACTTTGAATGTGGATAAAACAAAGTATATAGCGTTCAGTATCAAAAATGATTCAAGTCTAAGTAACATCCATAAAATTATCTCTCATGAGTGTACCCTGCAAGCCAGCTGCGCGTGTTTACCGCTGGAACGTGTTAATACCATCACGTACTTAGGTGTTACTATAGACAGAAATCTAAATTTCAGAGAACACATCAAGCGGCTTGGTGCACGAGTCCGCAAACTTATATATGTTTTTAAGAACTTGCGACACGCTGCTGAGCCTCATCTCCTAAAACAAATTTATTATGCTCTAGGCCAGTCATTATTAAATTACTGCATCTCATCCTGGGGGGGCACTTGTAAGACCACCATGAAGTCCATTGAAATCGCCCAGCGCGCAATTTTGAAGGTTTGTATCTTCAAACCTATCCTTTTTCCTACTGTTTCTCTGTATCAGATTTCTGGAGTTCTGACTGTAAGACAACTTTTCATCCTCAATATTATTCTAAAACAACATTTAAAGCTACCATATGACCCACTCGTGCGTAAACGTCGAAATAAAAATATACGTATGGAACGGACCACTTGCAAAACCAAATTTAGCGAAAGATTTATTGAATTTCTTGGTCCGTTTCTTTATAGCAAAATTAATAATGTGTTAAATATCTACTCTCTTACTAAATCTAAATGTAAAGAAGTAGTAAGTGAATATTTACAACAACTCAATTATGAAGAAACGGAGTTATTATTAAACGTTGTACAGTAATAAGAGTGTTAGGTTTTAAATAATTAAATAATCCTAGAAAAAACCACGATCAAGCACTCACAGTCACCCACACTCACCCTCACACACTCACACACACGCACTCACATCACTTAAACTCCACTTAAATCTCGTACACATCCTCACACACTCACAAACACTTCACTCACATATATAACACTTATTTATTATTCTATAGGTAATATTAAAGTATCATTTAAGTTAGCTATAAGTTGTTCCAAATTAATTAGAAATACGACCAACCCGTTTGCTCTGTTGGCATTTTATTGTTAAAATATCGAGGGAAGGGTACTGGAAACCGAAATACAGGCTTTGCCTAGTTCGGTTGCAGTAGCTACATCCATTTATTAGAAATGTATACTGCCACACTATTTTTTGTGAAATATTATTAAGTTTTTTGAGAAATAAATTTACTTTTACTTTTACTTTTACTTTTACTTTACTCTTTTTGATTAGTTTACGTTCATACATTGGGTCATACACACACGCCGGTTGCGAGTACAAGACACCAGACCTTACAGTAAAAAAAAAATCATTAATAATGGCACTATATGTTCTCCTAGCGTCAGCTCTTGACGTTTCCATTCAGATCTGCCTTTTAAATACTTTTTGTTAGTTGCCCTTCATTCATCCTCTCAACATGACCAAACCAACTAAGCATACTCTTAATTTTTTGTCACTACATCTTCTTTTAAATCGCACCGCTGCCTTATCACATAGTTATTCAGCCCATTATTCATAGTCACACCAAAAATATTCCGCAAAGAAAGCATTTATTCTTCTTTTATGTTTCATCTTAATTATAATGATTTTTGGAAGTGAGAATAATAAAAAAAAAACTTTTCAGGGACCGCAATGATGCATTCAATTTAAATCATTACCGCGTTGTTCTATTGTACTGTTACTGTAATAATAAAAAGGAGTAGATACTGATTTGTCCTACCATTACGTTGAGCGAACAGTAGAAATTGCCTGTATAGAATTGGAGCAGTTTATTGTATTAAGTGTGTACAGACCACCATCAGGATTGTATGACTGCTTTGAAAAGGTCATGGATGAAGTATTACACAAGATTAGTAACTCAAACAAGTCTATTATTGCTTGCGGGGATTTTAATGTTAATTTATTAGAAAACTCAGGTTCTTGTAGTAAAATAATAAGTCTATTTCAGTCCTACAATCTTGTAAACCTATTTATGGATCCCACAAGAATAACCCCTACTAGTGCCACATGCCTTGATAATATTTATACTGATGTTATACCAAGCCACAAAGAAATTATTAATTTACTAGATTCTGATCATTGCGGGCAACAGATTACTTTTCAAAATCAAAATAAAAAACTGAGTAAAAGAGATATCACTGTTAACCCCAAAACTGCAGTTTGCCTAGAAGCCTTTAAAGGCAAACTAGTTCAGAAATTGCCACTTTTATCTATTAATGGTGGTCCCAATCATCTATATGATGAGTTTTTTAAGACATATTGTAATGACTTTAATTCGACTTTTATTCCACGGACTATCTCAGTTAACAGTAACGTATCTTTCAGTGATTGGGCGACCATTGGTATTCATAAAAGTAGAACACGGCTTTATGAGCTGTACAATGAAAGGGCTTTTGTCAACACTGCTGAATTTAATTTAGAAATTATTCGAAATTATTTAAAAAACTCTGTTGGATGGCGAAGTCGCGTTATTTGAGTTCTAAGATTAAAAACAGTAGTAATGTTATTAAAACGACTTGGAATATTATTAATAGTGAAACGGGAAGATCTAGTAAACGAAATAATGACTACAGCCTGTCTATCAACGACAACATAATAAAATCAGACTCACAAGTCGCTGCGGCTTTTGAAAATTTCTTTTCAGATATTCCTGTTTCAACTACAAAATCCCTAAACTCATCACCTTCTGTTGCTGAGTCTGCTTATTGAAAATGTTACTGTTTGCGATTCGGAATTTCATTTTGAACATATTACTTGTAAAGATATAATTAAAACCTTCCACACTTTAAATGTAAAAAAGACTGCAGATCTGTGGGGTAATTCTGTAGAAGTCGCCAAGTCTATTATTGACATTGTAGCACCTACTTTAGCTCTTATATTTAATAATTGTATTGAGTGTGGGGAGTTTCCTGATCTTATGAAGAATAGTAAAATAATACCTTTATTTAAATCTGGAAGCCAATTCTCGCGCAACTCGCATTCGTTTTTGTAGCTCGATTCGTACTTTTCACTCGTTAAAATCGAGTGGAGCTATTCTCGCCACGTCGATTCGAGCATATCTCGCAGGAAAGCCACGCGATATGCCCTCGTTTACATGCGACATGCATAGAGTGGTGGAGACCAGTCGAAACGGCCGTGACGTCATTTCGAGGGGCGTTCGAACGTCAAACAGTCAGTCAGTCATGATTGTGTCAATTGCGAAAGAAATTTATAAATATTTTTAACAAAATGTGTTACGTGTTCATAAACATCTCAGAAGACGCTGCGATCGCCACGACAAGGAAAACACATACGAAGAAAATTTCAGGCCTCGTAGAAAGGTTTATCGCGTGGCAATCATTACATACGCGGTACCACTCCAAGTGAGGATTTTTGAGCTGCGGTGCTCACCATCCTTCTGCATATTTCCAGATTTGACCCTCACATAGATAGAGGAGCCAAAGCCAAATCAGTACTAATGGAAGAACGTTGCTGAAGCTGTCGCGGATGAAGTCGCACACTAGTACACATTTAAGTACTTCATCATTGAGATTCCTGCGCTGCAAAAGGCCGTCGTCCTTAGCCCAGAATTGTTCTCGGCTTGTGTTGCGGGCATGTTACAGTGAAGAGCATGACCAAACCCAAGTGTGGTGTGATAATAATTGTTTTTGTGGTTTATTCTGAATTTATGAAAACTAGTATGTGATGTATTTTTGTAAAAGGCCTTTTGTCACCTATTATTATTGTCTTAAAACAGGGTCATCAACACTGTGGAGAATATTAAAAGCATTTCAAACAATAATGATTTCAAATTTATTTTATTTTATTCAATATGTAACTTATAAATAGGAACAATACTGTGCATAAACAATATATTATAAGAAACACCAGTTTACATGATCAGTCAGCATCATGTGTGGTATGCTGTTCCGTAGCCCGCTAAAGAATCGCTGAATCTTTACACGTCTTGCCCAAAGTATACGTGAATGTGGACACACACCACAAACAAATTGAAATTCGTGTTTGACAAGACTCCTACCGCTTGTTCTTCAGGCAGGACATTTGGTTACACAAAGATTAACAATATTTTCAGACTTCGTAGAGTAATGTAGCTGGAACAATTATGTATATAGATTCAACTGTGTCGTTGAAATGGTTGGATGCAAAAGCTATACTGGGAGCCAGTGATTCGGTCCGGTCTTTACAACAATCACGCTTCGTCTTCTCCAACGTGTTAAAGCTTTAATGTTATTTAGTAGTCATCAGTTTACTTATTGGCAGACATTCTGTATAAATTCCATTACATAATATATAGGTAGGTAACCAATGTAAACAATGAAACAACAATAAAATATGACTTAAATTTGACATAACAAAACTCGTGACATTTACAAATCAGCATCTTTCTATAGGCGGCCATGCATTCTGTTGTAACCAAGGAAGTTATGTAACAAAGGAGAATTTATTTTAATATTTGTAATTAAATTAAAATTGATTAACGCAGTCAAGCATGTATTATAATATTACTTTTGTACCTAGACTTGTACATGTTAATATTTAAAGAAAGTTAGTTTTTAAATTTCATCATCAGCAGCCTATTATGTTCCCACTGCTGGGACACAGGCCTCCTCTTGGTGAGAGGGAGTGGGCCGTAATCCACCACGCGGGCCCAGTGCGGGTTGGTAGATGACACATGTCTTTAAATTTTTGGTTCTAAGACATGCCGGTTTCCTCACGATGTTTTTTCTTTCACCGTTTTGAGAGTAGTGGTGATAAAATAATTTACACAAAATAAAGTGCCTGCTTGGGTTTGAACTCACGACCTACTACTCGTAAGTCGCGGCCGTTGCCACTGGGCCACCACTGCTCTTTTTAAATTTGGTATCATTACATATTATAAAATAAAGTCACTTCGCTGTCTGTCTGTCCCTATGTATGATTATATCTTTAAAACTACGCAACGGATTTTGATGCGGGTTTTTTTTAATAGATAGAATGATTCAACAGAAAGGTTTATATGTATATAACATGCATAATATAGTAAAGAAACGCTGGTCATTTTAGAGGTTTCTAATGTGATGTCATAAATAAACTCATTTTTTTGCGCTTACATTGCGAACGCTGGCTGAACCCTACGAAATAGATCAAAATAATGTACTACAGTATTGTACACCTTAAAAAGGTCTACAAAAAAGTCCCCGATGGTATATGTCTATCTCTTAGGGATAACCCACAATAACCATTATTTATCCTCCAATTTTTACGAGAAATAATGGCTTATTTACGAAGCGATTTTAAGCAATACAGCATTAATTCTTATCCTATTAAATACATTAGATATGTTGTGCATTTCATGTAGATCAAAATTGCCCTTTACAGCATCTCATTAAAATGAATATTTTAGAAGATATCAGAGATTATAATAAAAATAGCCGCAGAGCGGCTAGCGGGCCGTTCCGCGTCCGGCCGTCTCGCTCGGTAGCGGTCGGGTAGTGCAGATTAGTAGGATTGTAATTCATATTACTTGGGCTTCATAGTAAATGCGAATATCATGTGTGTTCGAAGTACTCAAAATAAACCTAATTGTATTATTCCAAGTAAGAGACCGCGAAATATGTATGTGTATACCCTATTTCACAGTCTTCTTACTCTGAATACTATTCATCAAACACACATGATATTCTCATAAACTATGAATCCGAAGTAATATGAATTTTAAACCTACTTACTACTAATATTATAATGTGAATATTTGTATGATTGGATGTTTGTTTCACAATCACGCAAAAGCGGCTCAATGGATCTGGGTCGAAAATGGCACACAGATAGTATTTATTACCTATATATAATTAACCTATATTATTCCCACTGCTGAGACACAGGCTTCCTCTCGGTGAGAGGGAGTGGGCCATAATCTACCACGCGGGCCCAGTGCGGGTTGGTAGATGTCATATGTCTTCGAATTTTTGGTTCTAGGAGATGCCGGTTTTCTCACGTTATCCTTTACCGTTTTGAGAGCAGTGTTGATGAAAATATTTACACATAGTAAAGCGCCTGCCTGGGTTCGAACCCACGATCTACAATTGGTAAGTCGGGGCCGATACCACTGAGCCACCACTGCTCTCACACAACTGTTCTCTTATTACCTATATAACCTGGATTAATGCATTCAATACATTAACCGCAGTAGTACGTCCTCTTGCGATACTTTCCGACATCCACGCAGGCGAAGCCGCGGGCAAAAGCTAGTTTATAAATAAATAAACTAGGTATTATAAATTAAAAACACAGTATATATGCAAAACTTATATTACTAACAACAATACTTGACGTAAACAATACATTATAATAATCACTTGTTAATATGAATAGTCGGGCTATCTTCGAGCTTAGAAATCGCCGGTTCATTTCACCTCTCCGCCAAATTTTTTATGAATGTCGAAAAATAATCGCGTGGTAGTCGTGTTTGATGAGACTCCTAATGCGACCCGCAGGGCGTTTGTTTTCGCAAGAATTTTTCAACGTTCGTTTGGGCCTTTGTAAAGTAATTTCATGGATCACATAGGTACAAAGCTGCGTCATTGGAACAGCAGGACAGTCCGGTTGGAGCACAACCGCTCGTACTACGACCACCTCCTCCTCTTCTTCTTCATCTTGAGAAGCTTAGATGTTATTGACCACAATAAACCGTTTACTACCTATAATCTGTTTACTTATAATATCATCGGCAGTCCTTCTGTTTTATTTAATTATTAATTTGAGCAAATATGACCGATGTAAACAATAAAAAAAATGGCTTTAATTTGACGTGACGAATATCGGTTGACATTGACAAAACGGCAGCAGTGATGCATTCCGTTGCAGCAAATACTAAGGAGAAATTATTTTAATGTTAATATTGAAAATAAAAATGGAGTTACGAAATTGAGAATGATTATGATATTGATAAATGTTTATAAAATACGTATCAAATGCTGCTCAAAACATTTTTTTGACTTGAAAATCATTTTTAAAGATGGTCGAAAGTAAAATAACGACTTCGTTATAAAAATAGCATCGTTATGTAAAATGGATTACTTGGTGTGACGCATAATGGCAACATTTTTGTCCCTAGACTCGTAATTTACGATCGATTTGTACTGAGAATAGATGATTTCAGAAAATCTCACCATTTTATAAGCGACTTAGAACACGAGCGAAAACCACGAATGTGACATTTACGAGCGAATCGCGAGAATTGCCTTCCTGGTACTACCTACTACTACTACTAGTACTACCTACGTTCAGTAAAATTTTTGAGAAATTAATTTTAGACCAGTTGCAACGATTTTTTAATAAACATAAATTATTACATACCAAACAGTTCGGTTTTACAAGGGGTCGTTCAACTACCGATGCAGGTGTTGAACTCCTAGGACATATTTATAATGCATGGGAAGATAAATGCGATGCTTTGGGCATCTTTTGTGATTTATCTAAAGCATTCGATTGCGTTCTTCATGAAACTTTAATCAGAAAACTCCGCCACTACGGGATCCGGAACAGAGCTCTGGATCTTTTTACTTCATATTTGAGTAATAGGATTCAGAGTGTCGATGTCAATGGAAAAAGGTCTCCCGGATCTATCGTAACAATGGGAGTCCCACAGGGCTCAATTCTTGGTCCTTTTTTGTTTCTTATTTATATTAATGACTTGCCTTACCTTATAAATGATAATCATAATATAGTTTTGTTTGCGGATGATACTTCACTTTTGTTTAAAGTTAAACGTCAGCAAGTGGATACTGACGATGATAATAGCGCGATCTCAAAAGTAGTTCACTGGTTCAATGTAAATAATTTGCTTCTTAATGAAAAAAAAAACCAAATGCATTAAGTTTACGCTACCTCACGTTAGGCAAGTGAAAACGAATGTGTTGGTGAAGGGCGAAGAATTGAATCCTGAAGATAGCACTGTATTCTTGGGCCTTACTTTGGATACCAAGCTTCAGTGGGGCCCGCATATAGATAAATTGTCTAAAAAGCTAAGCTCCGCTGCATACGCTGTTAGAAAAAATCGGAATTTAACTGACATAGAGACAGCCCGTTTAGTGTATTTTGCCTACTTTCATAGTGTAATGTCGTACGGTATTCTGTTGTGGGGAAATGCCGCCGACATTCAGACTATCTTTGTCTTGCAGAAAAGGGCTGTTCGATCAATTTATAAATTAAGCCCGAGACACTCACTCAGAGAGAAATTTAAAGAAATTAATATAATGACTGTGCCTTCACAGTATATTTTTGAAAATCTTTTATATGCCCATAAGAATATTAAATTGTTTAAAAAAATCAGTGATATCCATAATATAAATACTAGGAATAAACACAAATTTATTGTGCCTTCAACAAGGCTCAAGAAAATAGATGGCTCATTCAGATGTCAATGTATACGCTTTTATAATAAACTTCCAAGCCCTGCTCAAGATCTAAGTCTCAATAAATTCAAATCTTTCATTAAACGTAAGTTGTGCCAGAAAGCCTTTTATACTGTAAAAGATTATATTGAAGACAAAAAAGCTTGGGATTAAGCTGCTCCAATTTTTATATTATAATTATACTGAATGTTTTTTTTTAATTATTTTTATTATTTATTTGGAAATATACACTTTGACATTTGATTATTGTTTACACTATGACATGAATATATACTTTCAGAAGTATAATATTATTATTATTATTTAAGTGATTTTGAATGTGAGGACTATGTAGGTGATGTTTGTTTTTTTTTTATATCTCTCTTACTCATTCCATTTTAATGATAATCTGGCAGTTTGAGTACTTAATGCGGCCTACCAAAATGTCCATTCTTTGGTATTGTTCGTCGAATCTTTGTGCTCCTTATGTTCTGAGTTGAGCTGCAAGATTACTGACAAATGCGTGCATTGACTGGACAGGTCCACTCAATCTGTATGGTTCTTTCCTCAAAAGACCATTTCAGACACCCCCATGTACATGGTCCTCAAATGATCAGACCGGGACTATTTCCTGATTTTATATACACATTGACATTGATGAATTTTACTTATACAATGACCTGAATATTTACTTTTAAGTATTATATTGTTTTAATTACCTATTGTAAATGTGAAGACGAAGTGGGTGTTCTTTTTTTTTGGTTTCCTTTTCTTCTAATTTAATTTTTTACATTGTCTGGCAGTTTGAGTCATTTGTGCGACCTACACAAATGTCCTTTCTTTGGTATTGTTCGTCGAATCATTGACCTCCTTAAGTTCTGAGTGGAGCTGCATGATTACTGACAAATGCGTGCACTGATTGGACAGGTCTACTCAAGCTGTGTGTTCTTTCCTTAAAAGACCACTTCAGACATCAATCCACATGGTCTTCACATGATCTGATCAAGATTATGTCTGGACTTTAAAAGAGACTGTGACCTCTGAGTTTGTTTCGGCGTTTCTTCTCAGAGTAGTCAGATAGGAAATGCCGAACTCATCTAGTTTAAAAAAATATTGATTGACGTGTAAAAGTGTTTGTACAAACCTACTTGCAAAAATAAAGTCATTTATCATTTATCATTATCATTTACGGTACATGAATTATTTTTGACTGTAAAATCTAGTGTGATTTACGAGCGGGATCGACAAATTGAGCGCGTCCGATTTACTTATAGAGCTGTTGTTATAATTATCAACTGATTGTAGAGAAACAAAACTCATAATACCAATTCAACCACTTGGTGAAATAATTTTCTTATAAAGTATCAAGTTTCCCTCAGCCTAAGAAACAAAAATTCCAGACTAAAACACTTAGGAACAAAGGCAAAATAATTATTTCCAGCCCATTTCCACTTACAAACAAAACAAGCTTTCAATTTCACACGTTTGATTATGTCCTTAGCAAAGATTTAAATCTTTAGATTCGACCTACTGTGACAAAAAATGGTTTTAAGACCTCTGCCTCACACAATGACGCAGTTTCAAATAGTTATTTGATACCTTACATACTATCACGAGTGAATTTCTTAAAATATGAAACAGAAAATTATTTAGCATAGGGTTTAATACGTTTTGGAGATTCGCTAAGGTTACAGATTTACCGTCAAATAAAAATTTGATAACTCCGTATGCCTCGCAAAACTGTTTTCACAGTATTTCTTTGGAACCAAACCATACTTGACTGCCATGGAAACACCGATACGGGATTAGAGAACACACACTTCTCAGCATTAACACGTGCCGCGCGTCAAACCTTAAGCAGGTACGGTGCGGGCAAATCTAGCGATTTAAATCTTTGTTGGAAAGAAATAAGTGCAAAAAAATACAATATCGCAAATACGCAATTTCTATTCAGTTCACAGTTGTCGTGTACCCGATATTACTTTTCCTACTATTATTCTAAGTAGAGCTACTAAAATTTTAGTTCGTAGGCTGTGCGCAAACTTGATTCAAGAATATCTGTTAGACGCTGACAGACTACATATAGCTCAAAAACTGTGCAACAAAAAATGTAGACAATTACTGGAAAGTAAAGCATTCTACGTAAAATCCAAAAAAACTTCGATAAATAACACAGGCCGACAAAATTTAACAAAAGTCCAATAGACCAGAGCTAATATACCCGAAGGACTTTGATGCGTTGAATCTGAATCCGTGCTCAGAATTGCTCCTGTACGTCTGGGTTTCGAGATATCTTAACCTAAAAGTGCAAAAACGCGTTTTTTTCGCAGTTTTTGAGGTTACGTGACAGAAGGAAAAAAAATGATTATCAAAAAACGTTGTATGTCAAAAAGTACCACCCTGTCGCTTTTTAACCTAATATCTGGTTGACCGAGCTTTGCTCGGTATTTTTTGGTAAATTGTGTTTAAAATAATAAACTTATGTTCAAGTTGATTATTGATAAAGTTGGTCATTGAAAACACGAATTAAACGACATTTTATAAAAAATGAATCCTAGCTAGATCGATTTATCGCCCCCGAAACCCCTTGTATACTAAATTTCATGAAAATTGTTGGAGCCGTTTCTGAGATTCAGATTATATAAATATATACAAGAATTACTACGGACTTTGTTTTAAACCTACAAAATACTTAGTAGGTAGTTCACTAATCACTCCACATCCATGGCAAAAAGGGCGTAGTTTATGGTATGAGTATGTGTATTATTTAAACACTAGTCAACATACTACACTTAAACTCCGATTTGCTTTGTTCGGTACTCTTTCAATCAACCATCCATCAGTTTAATATCATACATATCGCGATTCATACTCATTCGCAACGGTATCCGATTCCGGAAATTCGAATACGGGAGAAAACAATCGAATCTGTTCGAGATACGAAATCGAATTATTTGAATGTGTGCGTCGCTGTTCGGCAGGTTTCATTTTATTCGTCCCCTATCAGTGGCTATTTATTTAATGGTTTCGATATTCGGATGTTTTCAGACGAGTTAAATGCACATTAAATAACCGTAAGTGGGAAAGCGCTCAGGGTTGCCCGTGTAATTCAAATTATTTTATGATTTTTGCAATTTGTAGGTCATTGCCAGACTGTTTGTTGAATAAAATATGATTTGTGACTGCAACCCGTTTTTATTTTATCATCATCATTTCAGCCGAAAGATGTCCACTGCTGGACATAGGTCTCCCCCAAGCACCGCCATTTTGACCTATTCTGTGCTTTTCGCATCCAACGTATTCCTGCGGCCTTCACCAGGTCATCGGTCCATCTTGTGGGAGGCCTTCCAACGCTCCGTCTTTCTCACCTTCGATTTGCCGACGATATAGTAGTAACTGCTGAAACTATGGAGCACCTCAGTACAATGCTCGATGACCTCAGTAGAGCTTCCGAAAGAGTGGGTCTTAAGATGAACATGGATAAGCCAAAGGTCATGTCCAAACTCATATGATACCCACTTCAATGAAGATCGGAGGCATTACACTCGAAGTTGTGGACGAATATGCGTATGCATTTACAGAATTATAATAATTAAAATCATCAACGATGACAAACGTATAAAAGTGTTTGTACAAACCTACTTACAGAAATAAAATCATATAACATAACCCTCTGTTTGTAATTAAAATTCCATTGAATGACTATTTCATGAAGAAGCCGTCAAAAAATGTAAGAAATTTGACTCATCGCATCTTCCTTATGGAAGTGCGCAGACTTGATTTAAGACTGTTTTAGACAATTGCCGTATATATGAAAATAATGATGGTGCCTAACCTGGCCAATACATGTGGCCTAACCAAATGTCCTTTCTTTGGTATTGTTCGTCAAATCGTTAAGCTTCTTAAGTTCTGAGTTGAGCTGCACGATTAGTGACAAATGCTTGCACTGACTGGAAAGATCCAATGAATCTGTGTGGTTCCTTCCTCAAAAGACCATTTCAGTCTCCAATCTACATGGTCTTCACATGATGTGACCGAGATTATGTCTGGACTTTAAAAGAGACCGTGACCTCTGAGTTTGTTTCGGCCTTTCTTCTTAGAGTAGTCAGTTAGGAAACGCCGACTTCATCTAGTTTAAAAAAATATGACTGACGTGTAAAAGTATTGGTACAAACCTACTTACAAAAATAATATCATTCATTATTTAATAGCAAGTCTCATTTTCGAAATTGTCTAAGAATTTGCTTAAAGACTGATTTGTCAAGAGGGTTTGCCCAAATACATTCAAATAATTTCGGCCCTGATGTGCGTATTAAACCATAAATTATAGCCTACCAACAAAATCAAACCGATTAAAACAAGAAACACAGCGAACTTAATTGATAAACTTTCTAATCACGAATACTATTCGATTATACAGAATCACGAAACCTTCCGTTTCTGCTAATAAAATCAATATTGAGCCTATGTGATTAAATACACCTCCGAACTCCAATAAATTCTTCAAGGTCCTATCTATCAATATACCATTATGGATTCAAAACCGAAACATCAATCAAATCACTTCTAATGGCGGCTCACAACGGGTGTCATGGCGTCACGTGACGTATGGAAATGCGAGATGTAGAAGGAACGACTAATCTATCGATTAACGAAGTTAGTATAGCTATTTCAGAGACTCGGATATCGTGATTCGATTATAAGACAGAAGCGACAAGTTTACTTATTCAATTGTTCAGTCAGAGACAAATGGATTGAAAAGAAAATTAAATTTAATTTTTAATAGGCCCATAGGGTATTAGAAATGAAATTATCCGGAAAATAACCTTAGCTACTGACATGGCTTGCAGAGCAAGCAAGCTGAAGTAACAGTAGGCTAACCATGTTTGTCGAAGGGTCGATGGCTGGTGAAGGAGAAGAGTCCTGGAGTGGAAACTACGTATCGATAAGCATAGTGTTGGAAACACCGAGCTAGGAGGCGGAAGGCGTAGGGTGTTGTGGCGTAGCTTGGGAGAGAGACTGAGTTGTTCCACGACGTAGGTATATTTAAATAGCAATTATTTCAATGCCACTCATATCATGTTTATTTGTTCATATCAGTTGGAGATGTGAATTAAAATAAACGTAGTTCGACAATATTTTGTTTTAAAATAATTGCCCTGACTTTACATTGAAATGAACCTTCTACAATATTTGATTCATCAGAAAGTTCAGTAATATTCACCAAGCCAAGTATCAAGTTCGTCGCGACGCATTTAGTAATAAGATTGTAACTGGGTCAACAAGGTTGCCAAGTTAAAGTAAGTTACACAAAATTAATTAATTTCATATTCAAGTTTTCGTTAATTTCATTCATAAAAGTTTGGAACCGAATTTGAAAAGAAATATAATAAGACAATCATTACAAAATTTTTATTAGGTTTGTTTAAATCTCTTAAGAAGATATGTTGCTTTTAAAACCATCCTATTATGACCCACTGCTGGGGCACAGTTCTCCTCTTCGTGGCAGTGGGCCGTACTCCATCACGTGGGCCCGGTGCGGGTTGGTAGATGTCTCATCGGTGTCTTCGAATTTCTAGTTCTAGGACATGCCATGTTAAATTTTATTAATTGCCGCCGTGTGGTGCCGGACGTAAAGAATAGTACCATCCTATTTTTTCCCACGGCCTGGTTGCGTAAGAGGCGGCTAAGGGACTTACTAGAGAATGGGCAGCAGTGTTCTCTATGCATTTTACCACCATAATGCGATCGCGAACCCAGGGGGGTTGGCGACAAGCGCCTAGCGTGGCGATTATGGCGAACCGCCCTAAACTGGGGGAGGCCTATGTCGAGCAGTTGATGTCTAAAGACTGAAATTATGATATAATACCTGGCTATTGCCCGTGGCTTCGCGCAAGTGGATGTCGAAAATTATCCCACGGGAACGTACTACTTAGCAAAAATACTCACTATAACATTAGCTATATGCTAGTAAAACTCCTGTCAAAATCAGTTCAGGCGTTTTGGAGATCACCAAAACAGACAGACCGAACGTCCAAAATGTTCAATATGTTTTTATTTGGTTATAAGTGCCTTTTATATTTTCATTTGATTAAATGCTGTTATTTTGACCTTACAAGCAAATACAGATTTTTAATATTTTTTTAGTATATTTATCTTTTTATAACATAAATATTAATTTTTATTTACCTGTGCTTTTAGTTAACCAAGTTAGTATAAATGTGCTTATTTAGTTAACGAGCATTTAGATAAGTCGTTTGTCTCGATACTTTGTACTTTCTTAGAACTTTTTAGTTTTAAAACTTAATAATATGAGTTATGAGAGTCTTGCGATGAAATATAAGTAATACCACAAACTTATACACCATCAACAACAAAACCAATTAATCCAATTACCTTTGAACAAAACTATACCGCTTCAAATATCAAACGAACAACTTATAAATTCGATTCAAAATGCAACTCTTAACAATTCCTCTACCATTTTCAATTGCGAACTAAACAAAAGCAGTTAAGCAGTCAACAAGGGTCATTATTCACCAAATTGCACCAGACCTCGTTACCGTAAAGAGTCTGCACAATTTTTAAACTCGGTAATTCATGCGCCATTTTTAGCAAAACTGTGCGAAATGTTCTGTAGATTAGATCGGACTGAGATTTTTTGTGGGAAGAAAAGGTTTTTATTCCTGACGTAGAGCTGTGAGATCTTAAATTTGAATACAGAAAGTATTCTTTATGTACTTTACGTTTATTTTGCTTGTTGATTTTGAGGAGGAAATATCGGCCAGATGGTCAGATGTATTTAAACAAGGCCATTTATTTTGGTGATATGCTATGTTTACATTTTTTTGCTTGAGTAAAGTTTTTTTTTTAATTTGTTGCTATAAGGGCATGGCTAGTGAACATATGGCAAACAATTTAAATTAAGTATAGAGTCAAGTATTTCCAACTAAACAGATAGCTGTGCTACTGAGGAGTTTTTTGTGCCACAAGCACTAGGAACCGATGAAGAGCGGGTGTTTTGGGGGGCGTGTGCAGGACATGATCAGGCATCTTGTGGCTTTTATTTCCAAAAATAAAACATAACCTTCGAGGAATTCGTTTTATGAACCCTGAAGATGGCCGTCGCTGCGTTTGAGAAAAGCGTGGAAGAGATTCTTAAAGAAGAGTGAGCCCACTGCCTCCGTCAATAGTTTTATCATATGTGACGGTGTATAGAAAGGAATGGAGAGAACTTCGAAAAAATATATAAATATTACCAGGCTTCTACATCGTTCTGTTTTTTTTTCCTAAAAACTTTCAGAAGACCCACGTATGAGACATGATCATCAGCTGCCTAGCTTTTTCCCAACTATCTTGAGGTCAACTTCCAGTTTAACCAGATGCAGCTCAATAACATATTTTGCCTATCTGACCTCCAAAACCCAGTTAAAGGGTATAACGATACCCCTTGGTAAGACTAGTTGTCAGATTTTCTTTCGAACTTCTGACGATCCCACGTATGAGACAATGGCAGGAAGGTAAGTATTAAGAAGCGGTAATAGCTAAATAGCTAACTCAGATAACTCGAAAGAGGTCTTCCCAAAGTTAAACAATATATAAACAGTCCTCCAGATCGTATTTCGGCCATGGCGGCCAATATCAAAGGAGACTAGCCATCGGCGCGGGAGATATTATAGGGCACAAGTGTTCCGCTTACCGGCCCATCGTGCTGCTCGACGAGGTGGGCAAGCTCTTTGAAAGAGTGATTGCAGACCGCCTCGTCGGGTGGCTGGTGCAGGAGGGGCCGGACTTGTCGGACGGCCAGTACCGCTTCCGCAAGGGGCGCTCTACGGTGGACGCCATCATGCGCGTGCGAGCCCTCACGACGGGGGATGCAGTGGCCCGCGGCGGGGTCATGTTGGTGGTGTCTCTAGACATCGCCAATGCCTTCAACACCCTGCCCTGGAGTTGCATTAGGGAGGCACTCCGGTATCACCGGATGCCGACCTACCTCTGTCGCGTGGTCGAAGCCTATCTGACGGACAGGGCCGTGAACTCCCCCGGTCACCAGGGAGAGTGGAACCGGCGAGAGATGTCATGCGGTGTCCCACAGGGATCGGTCCTGAGGCTGCATCTGTGGGACATCGGTTACGACTGGGTGCTGTGCGCCAACCTCCCTAGCGGCGACGACGTAGTTTGCTACACTGACAACACGCTGGTCCTGGCGCAAGGGAGGTCGCACGAGTCGATGGCCGAACTTATGACACGCGAGATTGCGACAATCGTCGATAGGATCCAGCAATTGGGACTCGAGGTGGCCTTGCACAAGTGCGAGGGCATGGGTTTTCATGGTCCTCGCAACACACCACCTGCGGGTTCCCAACTCACGGTAGGAGAGGTTCACATCGGCGTCGAGTCAACGATGAAGTACCTGGGACTTGTCCTCGACAGCCAGTGGAACTTCGTTGAGCATTTCCGACGTTTGGCTCCCAGACTGGAGCGGGCTGGGGCTGCATTAAAGCGGCTCCTGCCCAATCTGGGGGGTCCAAACGCCTCCTGCTAGAGGATCTACACAGGGGTCGTGCGGTTCATGGCCCTCTACGGGGCACCGGTATTGGCGCCCTCATTGAGGCTGCGCCCAGCGCGCCGTTTGAGTGCAGCCCAGAGGGTCATGGCCATACGGTTAATCCGAGGATACCACACGATCTCTTGCGAGGTGGTGAGCCTCCTTGCCAGAGTGCAGCTATGGGATCTGGAGGCAAAGGTCCTCGCGCACATGTGGGAGTGGTGTGAGGAGGCGAAACGCCGGGGCAAAACTCCGCTGCCGCGTCAAATCACGGCACGGCGGACAGAGCTCCGGCAGGATCTCATGGCGACATGGCGGGTACGATTGTCGCAACCCAGCGTTGGGCACGCCACAATTGCGGCGGTAAGTTCCCTCTTTGAGGAGTAGATAGAGAGGCGCCACGGCGTCCTCACCTTCCGCCTGACGCAGGTTCTCACCGGGCATGGGTGCTTCGGTGGGTTCCTGTTCAGGATAAAGCGGGAGGATACGCCCGGGTGTTCCCATTGTGAGGATCGTCTGGAGGATACGGTGGAGCATACGGTGGAAGTGTGCCCTGCCTGGGCGGAGCACCACCGTGTCCTCGTGGAGGCGATCGGCGGCAGCGACCTCTCGCGTCCAGCCCTGGTGCGAGCCATGGTACGGAGCGAACGGGCATGGGAAGCCGTCACCTCCTTCTGCGAAGCAGTAATGCTCGCAAAGGAGGAGGCGGGGCGCGTGAGGGAGTGGCAGTCTCTGCGCCCTCACATCCCTAGCCGCCGCAGGAAGAGACGCCCCGGGCGTCGGGAGTCCATAGCGGACTCCCGGCCACCGTAGGCGCGAGCTTGCGGGTGGCGAGCAATGGGTAGCTCGCCACCCGGCAAGGACGAAGACGCGTAGGGTTCCACGCGCGCCTCAAAAGATGTCAGCAGCACTGAAGGGGTCTGCTAGGACCGATGCCTGCCGGGGTCACGTGATTGTTCGAAAGAGATACCGTGACCCTGGCACATGGGCAACTGAAGGAACACGGGTGGGTTTTAGTCAGTAAAAGTCTGACACGCCCTCCCGCTCTGCCCAGAGCGGAAGAAGTCATTTGATGATTTCCCATCCAGACAAAAAAAAGGGCACAAGTGTGTGTGCAGATACAGGGGCACTCGCTCTTCCCTCACTCTCCTAGTCCGATGAGACGTCAAGCCGACACGACCGGTGAGAGACCAAGCGCAGGACCAACAACTTAACGTGCTTTGCGAGGCACGGGGGTATCACAACGCCAAATTCCAAACTCTGGGCTAATACTAAAAAAATCCTAATGGGAAAACCCAATAACACTTTGCCCGACCTGGTAATTGAACCCAGGAACCCATGCTCAGAAGTCGCGTTTGCGACCACGAGACCAAAATGAGGCAGTTAACAAATAATTTTATATTAACGATTTTAAGTCCCATTTGGTGTCCAATTTTGTAGAAAACGTTCCACTTAGTTCTGCGCTATACGAATGTAGTGGAAGAGAAGGCATTTGTCCTTTTTTGGGACTGGAGTGTCCTGTGACCTATGTAATTTAATTCTTCGTTTCGTCCAAGTGTCTTTCTGAGCTATTTATACAGTTCAACAGATGTCAGACGGGTAGTTTCGATAAGGTTGCTATTCTTTTGAAGCACATTCTTAGTTACTTCGTATAACCTTTATAATATAAATCAAGTTACCTAAAGTTCAATGGATTCTAACAAAATATTCTTATCCACATTTCTTAACTAATATTATGGACGAGGTAAAGTTGGTGGCCCATTTCTTGAGGAACGATATAGGCCTGGTAACATCATGCTACGGCCCTTAGAAGCTGAGCAAAATGAAAAAAGTCGGAAAACACGCTAATTTTTAACGAACTTAGGTATAGCGCAGGGGGTCGATGGTATACGATGCGACGGGGGCCAAAACGTTTTACGTGAACGAAGTCGCGTGTAGAAGGTAGTCACTAGTAAAGTTTTTTTTTTGTATTGTCCATCTAAAGCATTCTGCCTAGCCTTGTAAACTATGTTGGGGTCAGATTCCAGTCTATCCGGACACGGCTGAATACCATTACTTACATGAAGCGAATGCCTATCTGCACCCCTAGCCAAGTTGATAATCTGCAATCGTTAACGCTAGTCGCTTAACGTTAAGTTACGTGGTTAAAACAAACGAATAGAAAATTCGTAGTCAAATTCACATCGTTCAAAATGATAGAATGATTTTTTATCGTTTCTACAATGTTCAACGCTAAATCCTTTGTTATAATGTGTCGTTTTTTTAAAGATATTGTAGAACGAGCGGCCGACTCAGGCGCGTCAACATGGCTACCAACTTATCGTTTTCTTCAATTGCTGACACCGAGACATTACCGACACGAAACGATTGTGACTTGGCTAGGGGGGCTGGTAAGTACAACCTCGGTACTGAGTTACACGAAAATTCTTGGTAAAACTAGCCGTCACACTTTTGGGCTTGATCTACCTATATGTCTATTGACTGTCAAAGATCTACGAATGACTGCCGGGACCTCGTGCTTTTCAAAGCACGAAGAGATCTCGATATGTAATACCTAGTTGGTTATGCATTCAGGAACTGACCGAGGTAAGCGTAGCTTCAATCGTCCTTTCGACTTTTAGATATTGGTCACAAAGTTTAATTTACCAAAGCCAAAACTAAGTTCTTTAGTGACATGTGGATTTAAAACTGAACACGATTAGCACTCGTAAACTACATTCAAGAGCTGTGAGTGATAATATACCAAAACAATTTTGACACCGACAACTGTTGAACGGGGTTAAGATGTGCTACAGATAGTTCAATCCACGATGACGCGCCCCTCTACGCCCCTTTCCTTTGTTTTAACCGCTCTCAGTACAATTGTCAAAGAGTGGGGCGCATCTTCATGGATTGAACTATCTATATACGCGTTCACAGCTGGTTACGAAATCAAGAAACATTAGAAAAGAATGACTTTATTTTTCTCCTTTGTATTCCTCTCATCCCAATTTTTACATGAAAACTTGAACCGTTTATTGGTAGCTTCATACTTGAAGTTTGCCGTCTCGTTAGCTGAGTATCTTTGAAGGCGGCTTATTTGGACTTTATAAGTCAGCCGACTATGAAAATAATGTAATTACGTCTATTACAACCTCTAGTACCTACAGATATTCAGGACTTTTGCTTTTAACTCAGTTATTTAGCTGGAAATACTCCTCAAACGCTTTTACTTAAGTGGTTTAATATGTTTAGAATTGAAGAAAAAAACTGAAGTCTATTTGGAGCTATCTTTTCGTAATAGGAGCTTTAAACGAATTATTTACGAATTAAGATAGACAGAAGTTAAATGGAATTGGTTATTACAGAAAATATTATAAAACAACTCTTTATTTATTAACATTCCGAGGAATCTAATTTATTTATGAATACATTTAAAGCAAGGCAATAAGTCTGTCTTTGAAATCGCTGTAGTTTCAGGCACACTAATTTTATTCTGTCAAAACCGATGAAGGGAAATATTGTTAAATGTTCTGGGACCAAAATTCGGAGACATGTGATATCTATTAACACACACTGAGCTCGCGGATAATAGCCTGTTCGCTCTTACAGAGGAGGCTTGTGTCTCAACAGTGCGAACATTATGGGCTGATTATGCTGTGCTTATGTTTACGCTAAACGTTTGCGGTGAACTCGCGAACAATTCACGCTACACGTGATCCTACCGGGGTCGCAAGATTTGTTCGAAAGAGTTACCGTGGCCCTGGCATATAGGCAACTGAAGTAACACGGATGGGTTTTAGTCAGTAAAAGTCTGACACGCCCTTGCGCTCCACCTGGAGTGGGAGACGTCATTTGATGACCCACACACAAAAAAAGGCTACATGCGTTTTGCGTTTGCGTATGATGTGTCGTAGTGCGTATTTCATATCGATGCCTTCTGGCCAAAAGGGAGTAAGCGACATTTTTTGCGAAATCGACTTATATATATGGTTAAATCGGTTTTTTTTTCTGCGTCTAATGGTCTAAGTTTTGTGGCTCTAGGACAAACTTTTTGTCGCTTCGGCGGTAAAGGAATTGAGGTTCTAACACTAAGTTTTTTGTCATAAACGGCAGTTATTTTTGTTGTATTTTGTATTAAGGTGGTTGGATAAAAATAATATTTCAAAACTGTGAGATAAGAAATTTTGGCTTTGAATATTTTTTTCTTTACTTGAACGTTAAGTAGTTTGAGCTGTAAATACTTTTTTGTAAAAAATACATTAATCAAATTTTGCTTGAATCTTTGTTTACCGAACTTTCGGTTAGGATATTAGGGCAGTTTCTTTAGATAAAATATATGTCATTTATTACATTTAGGCCTTATTTCCGTGCTTTATTTGGCGCTTATTTTTATTTTCCCTAGTCACAAAATCAATCATCGAAGGCGCTTAGGATAAATCATCCAAACAAATGTCGCCTTACATTGTCGCTTACCCTTTTTTCCCTCTCAAAAAAATATTTGGTATGGTGGTTAGATAAGATAAATCAAAGGTTTGGCGGTTAGCTTACACAAGAATGACAAACAGCAACGGTTATCTCTCTCTTTCATTCGAACAAAATGTCGTTAGCGTTGCACAGCGAACATTCAGTGTCTAGACAACCGCGGCGTAAGCACCCGCGTGCTTGCGAGCCCGTTTGAATCTTAAGACTGATATAAGACATTATTTTCAAAAAACAATTGATGATGTTATACGATGATGGTGGATTAGATACAGAATCCCATTGTATTGAAGTTCAGTCCATGAGCAAACTTAGTCCTTCAGCATGTTATAAATCTATGTCTCAGATCTCGAATATAGTGAAATTAATTCAATGTTTATTTTATTTGATATTAATGTTGACTTTGTTGACCAATTTTAAAATTATAGAGATTTTATAGTACTAAGGATTCATAAGTAGCTATTACGAATTGTTGATTATTTATTAGATTTTTAATAAGGGTACTACTATTGTCAAGGTTATTTAAAGATCTTAGATTAGTTACGTGTGTTTCTAATTTCAAAATAAGCCTGATTGTTAAAAAAGTCTAGTTGTAAAATAAATAATCTTAAGACTGACTTTAGATATTTTTTTTCAAAAAAAGTAGATGAAAGAAAATGTTATACGATGATGGTAGATACATTTTAGTGATTAAAGTGCTTTTACTGGTTTTATGTCATAATTAAAAAAAAATGAGTTTAAAATTTTCTGTTTATTATTGTTTTATCATGCCTAAGAGTAGTCCATAAGTACACAATTTTAAGCTAACTATTCTTTTGTCATGCTTAAGAGTAAGTCCATAATTACGAAATTTTAAGTTTACTATTATTGTCATACCTAAGAGTGGTCCTTAGGTACGAAATTTTAAGTTTATATTTTTTTGTCATACCTAGAATTTCAGCATGCATGTATAATGCAAGACTAACTTACAATGAGTAACAATTGTTTTGTTTAATTTTCTAAAATAAAGACTGATTGAGCACAATTTCTCTTTTTTTTAATTCATACCTTAGTAGCCAGTTTAAAAACTTATAAAAGTCTGTTACAATACATACATAGTATAATTTTATAAGAATTAATCACAATGTGCTTTCGCGTTGTATAAAAGAGCTTACTGTATTTTTTATAGATAATTAACTTATTACAATTTCCTTGTTCTTCTGCCATTGACCAATAGCCGGTTATGTCATATTGGCTCCACTTGATGAACAGAAAAAGCACAGGTATGCTCTTTTTCTTCAACAGAAATAAAATAAATGGTGCAGTTAAATCATTTGGGTTGGAACTCATTAATTGAGTTGTTTTCATTTACGACGTTTTTTCCTGTTAGTATAATTAGGACCATTTGAGGGTAGGCGACAGTAAATAGTGTTAGGAGTGTGATTTGTTTTAATTAACAATGTCATTTCGTAGAGACCTAATCAAAAACTATATGATTAAATTTTGAAACTTTTGGAACGTACAAAAAAATTTCTATGGTTTTTTTTCCACTTATTTTGAACTTTAAACTACTCTCCTTTAAAGTTTGTAAAGTGGCGGTTAGCCTCTTTTGGCCAGAAGGCATCGATATGGGTTCCTAATTATGTTATTGTGTATTGCAACACGCGTAGATACTGACGAGCTACTACACAAACTACTGTCGTGTGCCATAATCAGCGTACAATGTTCCCACTGCTAGGACCCGTTTTGAGAGCAGTAGTGTGTCGGTGTTCTGTGTGGTGCCGTTCGTAAAGAATAAAAAGTTTGTGGCAAACCTCTATGGCCTATGTCCAGCAGTGGACGTCTTTCGGCTGCAATGATGATGATGATAAGTGATGAAATTAGTTACATAAAGTAAAGTTCCTGCCTGGGTTCGAACTCCAGTTTACTTTTTGGAGTCCAGTTTACTTTTTGGAGTTGTCACAACACAAAAGCCACACTATCTGTTTGAAAAGTTAAGTTGGAGGCAAAGTAAATACGAACCACGTTTTTCTACCAAACCTCTTTGCTCCTCAAAACATAAAACTGCAGCATTCAGGGGGAGTTTCAGATATGCTGCTACGTACTGTTGGAATAACATTCCTCCACCAGTAAGAGTCCTGAGAACAAAAAAACATTTTTTGAGTGTTTTAAAGACATATTTCATGCAGATACAACTTACCACTTAATAAATCAACTAAATCTTGTTACAATAGCTGCTCTTGTTGTGCTTACCTCGGGGGTCGCGGCCTACAGGCAAAGAATGTGCCTTTCCAACAGTGCGAGTGGCCCCTGTCTGATTCCTCAGTGGCTGGGACCAGTCTGTAAATGCCACTGGAGTGGTGGTGATCCATGGTTTGAATTTGCACTCCTCAGTCGTCTCGGTGGGTCTTGCTCCTTCGTATATCGAAAGATCCATGACCCATTAGACCCACTAAAATCAAAATAATCCACATTAACATTTTCAAACAGGACCAAATGGCTACTTTTCCGCTTTGACCGAAGAGCATGGTAGACAGACGCCATGCCATAATGCAAATGGCCGACACACCTACCATCAGAATTCCCATGGTCTATAACGTCTAAAGTTATTATTATATTAAGTTTTCTTTAAATGTTAGTGTAATACAGTCATAGTGTATGTAGTTCATTTTTAAATAAGTATAATATAATAAAGTTCGAATAGATACATATAAATTTATATTAATCACATAATTTCTACAATTAGAATCATAATTAATTTCGTGAAAATGTATTCTTACCTACCATATTTATTATGTCACTCACGCCAGCGCACGTCATTACGTCATTTCAAAAGGTAGTTGCTGAAAATCAGCGCTGTTGACGATAGATTCATCTAAAGTCACAGCATAATGCTGAGCAACGACCTGTTCTTGCACAGATACGACGCACGGCTCCATTGTTCTTATTTTTATGGTATGTTTATCACAAAAGTAGCCAATAATGTACTCTGCAGTCGGCAATTTTTGTTTTTGTTTTATTTGTTATTATGTAATTGTCAATGTCATAATGCATAATCTATCTGTATTGTCTCTGGTCCGTCGCCATGACATCAACAGCAATGGACAATATTGCAACCTTTTTAAGCTTGAACACGGGGCTTTTGGCTACTTTGTACGTGTGTATTTTTTGTTTTTTATTTTTTTTGTTACTATTTTAAATTGTGCGTTTTATTTGTGCAGAATAAACAATTTTTCTTTCTTTCTTTCTTTTTCTAACTCACGACCTAAAACTCTTAAGTCCGGACCGATTGAACTGGGCCACCACTTCTCACAATTACTCTCGTAAAATTTTCCGAAAACTGAAAAATTATGTAATGATTGTAGAAGGTCGCATTCTGTAGTTACTGCAGGTCCCTTAATGGGAAGAAGGCGTCAGTTTATGCCTGTATATATGTATGAATGATTTCATAACAAGAACCCAGAACATTATCACTCTATTTCCAAAAGAAATCACCTATCTTCAGATCCTATTCAACAACAAAAGGTTAAAAAAGTGTTTCGTTATTTTATTCAAATGCCATTTCGGTTGCAACATCTAAATATAATAAAACCGTTCCTTGGCGACAAAGGGACCTACCTTCCTGAGCACTCCATTTAAGTTGACAGGTGAAATCATAACTGATTCCTTTCCATTGTGTGAAGATTTTTTCGTATAAACGTATCTATGCTTTTTTTTCTGGATGGGAAATCATCAAATGACTTCTCCCGCTCTGGGCGGAGCGGGAGGGCATGTCAGATTTTTACTGACTAAAACCCACCCGTGTTCCTTCAGTTGCCCATGTGCCAGGGTCACGGTATCTCTTTCGAACAATCACACGACCCCGGCAGAACGTATCTATGCTGACTTATTAAACGTTTTGGAAATCATTTCTTCGAAAGGAATGTAAAGTTATGTAGCTACATAGTTTGGGTCTGTCGTTATTGAGAATTGAAGATGGAATTTGTATTGGCCATAGAAGGACAAGATTTTTTTTTTTGTGAATAAATTAATAATTTACTTAAGCAAGCGTGAAATGCCTGTAACAACATTTTCAGATAGTGACTGTTACTGATTTAAACACGAAGTTTACATAACCTAGATTTTTATGCAAAAATCTTGCACCGTAAAATCATGGACCTTTTTTCCATTATTATAAACAGTGTCTATAAGAGCGAGACCAAACCACTTTTAATAATGAATCGTTCATTCATCGATAAAAATACATTCGTAACAGTCACCTGAAATATCATAACAAAACTAGAACAGAACCAAGCTCACCTTTTCTAAATCTTACTTGAACAAATACTCAACTTGTGAAAAGAGTAGCTCCACAGTCCCACACATTCCGTTGTTATTTTAGTTCCAATTTCCACACCGTACAAATATGAACCGACCTCGAGGGACCTGTGAGGACGCAATCAATCCCTTGATAAATGTTTTTTTTTTGTTCCGAAAAGGAACTGTTTGTGACGATTATGTGATATATCACAATTTACTGTTACATGCTCTGTATGTAGGTAGGCTCTAAACCTTTTTTTATGGGAAATCATCAAATGACACTTGCCCATTTACCAGGACCACGGTACACTTGATAACATTATGACTTCGTTGATGAGTGCAGTTCGCGTAGCTGAAATTTGGACCGAGCATATTTTAAGAAAAACAAATTATACCTTTAGGCGGTTCACCAACTGAAGATGCGTCCCGCCGCGTTGCGCGGAGCGACGTATAACGCACGGGGCGCCTTTCCGCGCATTTCCGCATCGGCAGTGTGTTGTGCTAGGCGTGATTTCTATATAAATTGAGATAATTCCATACAATGGTACAATCTGCCATCCCGCGCTACGTGATGGGGCGCGGTGCAGTGGGTGGAGCGCCTTAGATAATTTGTAATTAGAGTCGGAAACTTTGAAACAAGAATCTCGATATTTCCTTGACTTAACCGTCGGAAATATCTTGTTGTGTAAATAGTGTTTGTAGTGTACGTTTTCGGAGAACTGAGTTTATTGATAAAGTTTGAAGCAGTTAGTTTAACAGATGTAATTAATAGTTCATCAAAACTAACGATGAAAATACATATCGAAAGTAGCAATATTGGTGGCTAAACTTAGTTGGCATTACAAACTAATTTAATCTCTATGTTTGTGTTTAACAAACTCTATTTTTGTGGTTGCCCGTGTGACCGCTTATTTGTTCTAATCTACACATTTTCTTGCAGATGGCATCATAATTTAGATAAATTATGTATCACATCATAATCAGTATAATTTTAGCCGAAAGACGTCCACTGTTGGTCATATACCTCCTCCAAGCACCGCAACTTCAACCGTTCTGTTGTTTCTGTGCTTTTCGCATTCTGTGGATTTCTTCTAAATTATGTATTTAAAATGTTCATTTTAAATATTCTTAATTTAAGAAAATCTCATGGTCTGTCAAGTCATAACGACATTGCGTAATAGGAGCGGCTCGCTAGTCTAAAATTCAGTTAACCTAAATGAAAAGTGTTTTTAACGCTAATTAAAATATGAAAATGGATACTACCACAAAAAATCAAGTTTACTAAAAGCAAGATTTGTATGTACAAAACCTTAATGATGAATGATTTATTCCTGTACTTAAGTAAGTTTGTACAAACACTTTTACTCGTCAATCATATTTTTAAAACTAGATGAGGTCGTCGTCTCCTATCTGACTACTCCGAGACGAAATGCAGAACAAACTCAGAGGTCACAGTCTCTTTTAAAGTCCAGACATAATATTGGTCGTCTTGCGAAAACCATGTAGATTGGTGTTTGAAATAGTTTTTGAGGAAAAAATCACAAAGGTTGAGGGGACGTACAATACAGTCAGTGAACATATTTGTCTGTTATCGTGCAGCTCCACTCAGAACTTAATGAGCTCAAGGATTCAACCGAACAAAGCAACGAAAAGACATATTACATTTGGTAGGCCGCATAAATTACTGAGATAATGATTAAAAATAACTGAGGTAAAAATAAAAAGCACGAACCTACATAGTCCTCACATTCATAATAATTAGAAGGTGTAATATTTTAGAAAGTATGTATTCATATCAGTGAATTATGATAAATAGTTAAGATATATTTATTTAGTTACATATTACGTATGCTTGCATGCTTATAATAACTATGATATAATAATATAATGATCATTGCTCACATTAATGTGTTTACATTAATTTGGTTTAATGGTTCAGAACTACATATTTTTATAAAAATGCAAAGTCAACTAGGGTAACTCTAAAAGCTTTTTTGAAATACGTATTTGTATTTTTTTCGTATCATTAACGTGGGTACTTAATGTGCACAAATAATGAAGATGTACCTTCTAGACTAAACAAGAAGAATGTCACAATTGATTGTAACATTCACAACATACACGGGACGAGTGGCCGATTGGAGCTAAGTTTGAACTTTTAATCCTATTCAGTAACTTGACAGTTCGACGAAAAATAATGATACCATATTAAAACAAAATACTGTTGAGGTAGTGAACGATTTCACATAAAGAATGAATGATAAAATGATTTAAATTAAAAAAAAATCCTTTTTAGGGTGTGGAATATAAGAATAATTGATATTTATTAATTTGACTGGCCTGGCCTGTGAGTGGTTAGTGACCCTGACTGCTAAGACGTGGGTTCGATTTCCACCCAGGACAAATTTTTGTGTGATGAGCACGATCATTTGTTCTGTGTCTGGGTGTAATTTATCTATAATATGTATGTATTTAGAAATTACATATAAGTATGTTTATCAGTTTTCTGGTTACCATAGTACAGGCTTTGCCTAGTTTGGGATCAGATAACAGTGTGTTGGTTGTCCTAAGATATCTATTAATAACAGTTATTTCCTTTTTTATTTTGTTCTGATAGAATCAAAACTAAATATAAAAATCATGTCATTTTACTTTTTTTTTACTATATTCATTTTATTTCCTCTGGCAGCCACAGACTATATATATCGATATAGTATACATCGTATTTTAAGACAAGTTACTAAATTTAAAATACAAAGTTTGCATGTAAGTACATTATTTCAAGTTCATTCAATTTCATTTATTCCTGCACGACCTCACTCCCTTTTTTTTTTCTCAAAACATGGTATCCCGCCAACTGTCAAGTTACTGAATAGGATTAAAAGTCCAACCTTAGATTCTTTACTATTGAACATTTTACTGGGCGTAGATGTGTGGGGCAAGAAGACAAACTCTGAAGATGATTACTGATTTTTAGCTTAAAGCAATGAAAACTTAGGATGCTACAGCGCGCGAAACGAGTTTGGGACTAGGGGGGTGCCCCAAGTTCTAAGCTTGTTTCGTTCTGACAGGTAAGGTTCGAAAGGAATGGCGGGGCGTAGTGAGCGACGGAAACGAGTGAAGAAAGACCCCGCCATCAGTCTATCAAATACGCCTTGCATATTTTTATCGCTTTTCCAAGCGAATTATTGTCCGGTGCCATGATGCACAACAAAAACAAGGCGACATCAATGCTGCCGGTGGATAATCTAAGTATTTAACGATATGGTCACTAATGTTTGCCCACATCATGAAGTAGTCGTGCGGCTAACTATTCATATCGGCAAACGTTGAGTATTCAATAATAGGGCCAGACCATATAATGATGTGACCAGCGGTCGATGTTTTATTTCAAGAATTGTCGAAGACTTCTTGATATGATCACTTCTAATACCTGACTACAACACTAATACCTTGTCAATTCGTCAATAGTCAATTCAACCGAAATAAACGCTACTATTTCTGCCAAAAATATTCCATTAACATATGCACTATTCGTGATGACTTACCAACCATCATATGATTCAAAAAAAAAAGCAGACTGTTACAAAGGAATCCACGTCTGGAAACTTTGAAGCACAAAGAGCAACGGCGTGCCGTGTTCCAAATGAAATTATAGGATCCAGTTCCAAGTATCGGAATGTGGCTGACTGAGACGTCAGTGTCGGTGACGGAAATAGAATTATGGGATTGTAATGCAATTGGGCACATCCCAGACTGGCAAAGTCAGGTGAAACTGAATTTTGATTAAGTGATAAATGCTGTTAATATGTAAATTCGTAATGAAAATTACCACAATGTACTAAAATGACGAGGGGGGTAATGAATGGCTGACCTTTGCTTTATGCTCGTGAAGGGGTTGTATGTGGTGACTAGTCGTCTTGCTGACCACGATTTTTGTTATTGTTATTAGTATTAACTGTTATTTAGGTTTTATGTTCAGTTTACGTTTTTTATCATTTATTTCAGCTTGAGTATAGTTTTTTAATAATAATGTATGTTTGGTTTTTCGTAATATTAATTATTTACATATTATTGTATAGTATCCATTCTTCTAACTTAACAGGCAGCTGTGATGCTGGAGAGTTAGTTGCAACATTTCTTCTTCCTAGCTAAAGCACATGGAAGTGGAGAAGCTTGGGCGGTTAGGGGGACTGTCTTATGTAACGTGACGTTCAAGACGTGACTGTCTTATGGAATGTGACGTTCAAGAAGTTCAGACTCTCAGCCTGGTTTGAATAAATAACTCTTGATTTGATTTTGAAATAACAATTCAAAACTAATTAATTAATAAAAATTATAGTATACCCAAGAGACTGGTGGCATTACCACGTTGTAAAGCAATGCTTAGTCTTTGACTAATATATACCCCAGCCACAGGTCAGCGGAAGAGTCAACCATCCGTTCAAAATTTCCTTAAAGAGACCATGACCTTTCAGTTATTTATCATTACACTTAGACCGTGAAGAGCCGAGAAAAAGAAAAAGGCAGGGAAAATGCTAAGCGAAAACAAGGTAAATTGCTCAGGCAGGCGATGTATTATGTTGGGAGAACGAGAAATTTCACTCGTAGTCATGGGCAAGAAGCTGTAAACATTATACATACATTCAAAATACATCATCTGGCTCTGTCTGTATCTCACTTTTTGACGCTTAAACCACGGAAAGGATTACAATAACATTGGCATTAGCATGGAGCTAGATGGCATCCTGAGGAAGGTCACACGCTACTTTTGTCCCGGTATAACGGTCGCAAGCGATAATTTCAGACATCCACGTGGGCGAAGCCGCGGGCAGAAGCTCATAAAAAGTATCATCATTTCAGCCGAAAGACGTCCACTGCGGAACATAGGTCTCCCCCAAGCGCCGCCACGTCGACCGGTTCTGGGCCTCCCGCATCCAACGTATTCCTGCGGCCTTCACCAGGTCATCGGTCCATCTTATGGGAGGCCTTCCAACGCTCCGCCTTCCAGTACGCGGTCGCCACTCCAGAACCTTCCTGCCCCATCGGCCATCCGTTCTGCGAGTATAACTGGTTATTAATTAAATTTTATCAGCACTACAGTCCAGCTATTTCTTAGAAGAAACAATGAAAGTTTCCATTTTCCTAAACACATAAGCGTCCTTAATTATTATCTCTCCAAAGCATTTCACAATAGCTTTAATTAAAATGTTCGCTACAAAAACAGGTTCTTAAGTAAGTAATACGTTTAGAGGAAAACTCCGAATTTTTTTATCTTCATTTTGTATTAAAGATATCGAAATTGAATTTGACTAAAATAAGCCTTATTAAGTAATTTATTCCAGAGTTTCCAGATTTCATTTTCTGATGGTAAATTATATTCTACAGAGAATATTGGAACTGTTTTTGTAAAGGTAAATAATATATTTGCAAAATGATTTTAGTTTTCAAATAAAATAATGTGAACAGAACTTGCAGATAAATACAATCTTGATAGCATCGTTAAAACTAAACATTGTAATTACTTACCCTTTTCGTTAAAATACGTATTTTAATCAAATCTTTTTCTTTGCTACGGTGCTTACATGACAAAAGTATGATACAATCAGAACTAATCGAAGCACGAAGTCAAATTGAGTTTATTTGAGGATTAGTAAAACCACTATTAAACAAATTACATACAAAATATAGCCAAATTAAGGGGTAGTAGACCTTTTTTTAATGCTAACACTGAACGGTCTTTATTTGTCGGCCATTTGCAAAAAAGAAACCGCGTGAAATTAGGAACTGCGGAATTTTAAAAGCTAACTTCCAACTATACATTTTACAACACAGCCTGTGGATAGCTAGTACAGAACTTAGGATTGCTTAACTCGCGTGAAAAAAATCCTGGTGGAATTGAAGCCACTTTTATATTGGAAGTAGTCATTTCAAGTGTCCTTATAAGCGCCTAAAAGAAAAGGCCGCCGAAAAGAATACAGATTTGGCGAGTTTCCCAGTTCTCTAATAATTAGCCGTTTGTCGCACTTCGTTCATTTCGTCTTATATGCTCTAACTTTAATATCGTTCACTATGTTGTTAAGAAAACGTCGTAAAGAAGTCTGGCTTGTCAAACAGCTATGCTTTGAGAATTAACTAAACTAATATTAAATGGAAGCATAAACAGAAGCAATGGTGGTCCAGCTGCATCGGCTCCAACTTACGAGCTGTCGTCTGACCGACGTGGATTCGAACCCAGGCAGGCACTTTACTTTGTTTAAATAATTTAATCACCACTGCTCTAAAAACGGTGAAAGAAACCATAATGAGGAATTCGGCTTGTCCTTGAACAAAAAAATCGAAGTCATGTGACATCTGCCAACCCGCACTGGGCCCACGTGGTAGATTACAGCCCACTGCCTCTCGGAGAGACGAGGCCTGTGTTCCAGCAGTGACATCGTTACAGGCTGATAATGTTAATACTATAAAGACTTTGGTTTTTAATCTTCTTCTTCTTTGGGGTAATCTTTGGAACGAGTGATCTAATTCTGTTTTTTTTTTTATTATAGGCACCTTAAACTCCAGTACCGTTCGACCAGTGTCATGGGATATTTGATGTTAAGATACAAAATTCCACGCTGACAAGATAGCGAGCAGAAGCTTTAGTGAACATCAAAGGTGACTTTCGTATGACACGAACTAAAGGCTGTTTTAATAATGTGATTATTATATACATCGAACGCATAATTTCCATTTGAGTAAGAAAATAATAAAGCACTAAATAACATTTTATAGACCCATTAAATAAAATAGTCATACCTCGTTTCGTTTTGCCTCGTTTAGTAAATAACTTACAATCATATAAAAGATATAAAAATGAAGTCATTTTTATTTCTTTGTTGAGACTAATTTTAACGGTCTATTTTATGTAAAGTAGGTGGGTATTTAATTTAATTTACATTTTTTGGTCGTCTTCAAGAAATGAGGGACTTGTGGCTAACTGATAGGTCGGTCAATAGATGGATCATCTTTACATTTCAAGAGCCCTCCATGCCTTGGAAAGCACGATAAGCAGTTAGTCCCGGCTGTCGTACATCTTTGTCAATCATTACGGGTTGTCAGAAGCCCGAAATTTTTACCGAAGGGTAGCCCAGTATGTGGGTTGTGGAGATCAGCACGCGTAGCATGACCGCCATAGAAACGGATTTGTCGACAGAAGAGACGACAAAATGATAGATTGTATCGTAGAAAAATTGTGTAAAACTGAAAAGAAGAAATGTTTCTATTCTTCAGTCGACAAGAGTACGATGTCAAGTATGATGATTATTTCTCTGATGAGATAGAAACATTTTTACAGAATTAAAATACATGAGGAACGTTTTTTGTTCTTGGTAGAATAGATATAGAATTGGTCATGCTACGCCGGCAGGTAGTCAGTCATCGACTCATGTAGAATACTGGTATTCGCCGCATCCGCTGAGAAGTGAACCCGTTCCTAACACAGTTGAGAAAAGGCTAGGCAGGTGATGATATATCTTTAAAAAAATAACGGATAAAATATTTTTTTACCTTTATTGGATTATGCTCTCTTTATCTTCTCAGATGCAAATACGTTGCAAATAAATCTGAAATTATTGAAAAAATCTTGTATCTAATATTTCGATCTCTTAAAAAAATATACTGTTAAAGCTTTCAATCCGTTCAATTCTATGAATTCGTTTTATTGGAAGATAAGTGATAGGATGCATGTCTTGCAATTTTATAAATTTCGTCTTAATGCTTTACATCTCTATTCGAATATAATTATAATTTTTACTCGTTGAGTTTGAATAATTCTTACTGCATTTAATACTCCAATTTTTTGAGGAAGGTTGTTTATGCGTTTTATATCATGCTACTTTAAGAAGCGAACAAAAATAACAGTAAAATAAAAGTAGCAAAGAATGCTAAGCGAAATAAAGTAATTATAAGACAGGGCGATGCGATGTGACGCGGTAGGCTGAAGGTGAGTTTTTTTTTTTAATGTGGCTGTGTTATTTGTAATGGAAGTTTTGAGATATACGATACACTATTGTGTTGTGTATTGTGAACGAAGACAGCAGTTAATCCAATATGAATGTATGAGATTTTAAAAGAACGAACACTCTAAAATTATTTTGCAAAGAAAGAAACAGCACTTTTTACGACGAAAAGTTTTATACATTTTTATATAAACTATTTATGAGCTCAATAATGCTACTGAATATAGTCTGGGCGGTTATTTTCGTGGATTTAATCATCTTTATGTTATTAAGATTCTAACTTCAATCCCAACCCTTTCACACTTTCATTTCACTTCATGATTCTCATTGCCCTTTATTGCCACAATTCCAAATCAAAGTTATACAGGGTGATTGGAAGATGGGTGCAAAGCTTTAAGGTGAAGATAGTATAGACAATTTAGAACCATTTAAGCCATGGTTGTCTTAAACGAAGTCTTACCAAATTTTTTTAACCAAATTTTTTAGTTTTTTTTCGGAAATTCTCTAAATTTAATGTAAACTGCATAATTATGGCCAAATTGAATGATAAATGAATTAATATTTTATTTATTTAATTAAAGTAATGTGTAAGAAACCAAGCAAAATATGTTTTAGGCTTCTGTGTCATTAGACATTTTTTTTACAGATATTTAAAGCTCAGAAAAAATAAAAAAATTGTACAATACGTCTTTTAAAACTTATTTAAAAAAAAAACGGAGGGTGCTTTTTTGTTCAAACCTTTTTGAAGACATGCTTGATAATCGTTCTTTCTTTTGAGGTATCATTTATGCGGATATCTTACAAATTATTGAAATTAGGACCTACAAACCAATTCGAGGGAGAAATTTTAAATTTTAGGCAGTCTAACAAAACACAAAATTTTTGCTTAAAAGAATACTTTATGTGCTCGAAATGATAACATTGTTCAATTATAAGAATTTTTGGCACATGCAGGAACCAATTGAGGGGAACCCATTTAGGGGATTCTCTAAACAATGGCCACCGAGCGCGGTGCGACGGCATTTCCAGGTAGAACGCCCAATGAATAGCAAAAAGCGATAAGAGTTGGTTTTTACAGCAAAATGGTCTTAGTTACTGAGGCAACAAAGTCGTTTTTCTTTAGTCAGGGTCAGTCGGTCTGTGATGAAGCCGTTACATCTTTTACTTATTAGTCAAACTACTGCCCTTGTGAGTGGACGTTGTCGTGTTGATTCACAATTTACCGTGTTCAGTTGTAGCCCTTTGCGTTCCTGCACGTGTTGTTTGCGTTAGTTTTGAACTTTTTTGTTTCACCGTGTCCAGTCGTAGCCTCGCGCTCCTGCACGTGTTGATTTTTGACTTAATTGTGTTGAGTTGACATTTAGTGCGCTCCTACGCCGTTTTTCTTAATTGTTAAGTGACTATGGCTACTTTTTCCAATCAAGAATATGCGGATATCGTATTTATGTACGGTAGAGCAGATGGCAATGGATCTTTGGCGCGACAGATGTATCAAGAGCGCTATCCGAATCGCAGGATACCGAATGTCCGAGTGTTTTACAACACGTTTCGTCGTCTTGCTCAAGATGGGTTTCACCGCGTGGAACCTGGAGTCAACCCGGGCAGACACGAAACTGCCGTCGACGAAGACATTTTAGCAGCATTTCAAGCGGATCCTACTACCAGTACTAGAGCAGTAGCTCGAAATTTAAACATTTCTCAATGGAAGGTGTGGCATACAATGCACCAAAATGATAAGTATCCGTTCCATGGCAGGAGTGTGCAAGGTCTAGTAGAGCAAGATTCTCAAAGAAGAATTCAGTTCTGCCGTTTCCTCCTCAACAGAGACATCGAAGATGCGTGGTTTCTGAAATCAATCTTGTGGACGGATGAAAGTAAATTTTTATGGGAAGGTATTACAAACTTTCACAACATCCATGAATGGACCGACGCAGACACAATCCACATTTTAAGAAGCAGGTGTCATTTCAGATGAAATTCTCTGTGAATGTATGGGCTGGAATAATTGGCAGAATATTGATTGGGCCCCACTTTTTGCCTGATCCGTTGAATGGCGAAAATTATTTGCAATTTCTGCAAATTGATTTACCACTGCTGGTAGAGGAATCAGGTGTCCCGATCTTCGAAAGAGACCGAACAGTCATCTTTCAGCAAGACGGCTGTCCAGCGCATTGGACTTTAAATGTAAGGGAACACCTCAACAATTGCTTTCCTGATAGCTGGATCGGCAGGGATGGACCCATCCCTTGGCCCGCTCGCTCCCCAGATCTGACCCCATTGGACTTTTTCGTGTGGGGCCGGGCCAAGGAACTGGTGTATAACAACATAGAAATAAACACTAGAGAAGAATTTATACAAAGAATAAATTCAGCGTTTGAGACAATGAAGCAGGAGATGATGTTGAAAATAACGACTACAGAAGTTAGAAGACGGGCCGTGCTTGTATTAGGAATCACGACCGTCATTTTGAACATGAAAAATAAATAATTTTAATTCAAATGTTGTTTTAATTAGTCTGCCTAAAATAAAAAAATTCTCCCTCAAATTGGTTTGTAGGTCCTAATTTCAATAATTTGTAAGATATCCGCATAAATTATACCTCAAAAGAAAGAGCGATTATCAAGCATGTCTTCAAAAAGGTTTAAACAAAAAAAGCACCCTCCGTTTTATTTTTAAATAAGTTTTAAAAGACATATTGTACAATTTTTTTATTTTTTCTGAGCTTTAAATATCTGTAAAAAAAATGTCTAATGACACAGAAGCCTAAAACATGTTTTGCTTGATTGCTTACACATTATTTTAATTAATTAAATAAAAAATGAATTCATTTATCATTCAATTTGGCCATAATTATGCAGTTTACATTAAATTTTGAGAATTTCCGAAAAAAAACTAAAAAATTTGGTTAAAAATATTTGGTAAGACTTCGTCTAAGATCACCATGGCTTAAATGGTTCTAAATTGTCTGTACTATCTTCGCCTTGAAGCTTTGCACCCATCTTCCAATCACCCTGTATAACTTAACAGAAAACCATTCAAACTTTCTTTAACTTGAAAATCAAACTTCAAATTCGATACTTACCCTTAGAAATAATAAGCCAATGAACCACTAACAATTTTATTAAGACTAACGTAAAGCTCATGTAATTAAATCTCATTCAAAAGGAACCGTTTGTTAATTTTTTGCTCTGAGCGAGTGTTAGAGCATCAACGTATTATTTCCAGAAACTGAAAATCCATTTTTGGAAGTATGCTACCAGATGGTATGTATGTACAAAGTAGTGAAAACATCTATCCATTGGTGAAAGACAATGGAAGGCCAATTGTCGTAATTAAAAAAGTTCAAAATCTAGTCGCAGTCTCATCTCACTATTTCAACCGAAAGACGTCCGCTGCTGGACATAGGCCTTCCCCAATTTGGGGGTTTTCTCTTAATCGCCACGCTTGGCAGGTGGGTTGGCGATCTTGTCATCAATGTGAAATTAAGGGTATATAGGACAGATTGACACTGAGTTCCTCTGATCTCAGTCACTGTCAGTCTATCAGTCAATGTCTTGTGAACAGTAAATCACGAGAAATGCCCTTCAGTTCTAAATACAATCCTAGAAAAACTAATATTCAGTTTCTGGAATAGGATATACCATGCTCGAACCGAGTGATAGCTGAGCTACGAGAGGTTACGAACACTTCGTAAAGAAACAGGTAAAAGCATTATTTAATTTATTTGTGACTAGCGTTTGTTCGGTGCTTCTTTTGCGTGGAGCTCAAAAATTGTTTCAAGAGAACGTACTCCCACTATTAAAAGTAGTGACGCGCGTTATACTTGTACATAGTTAGCAAGTGCTCAAACACTCTCTGCAGATATGTGTAAGCACAGGAGCTCTTGGCAACGAACGTAACAGCGGCAAAGTCTGAAGACTGTGTGTTGAAGTGCGTGTGTGTGTAACGCTACTCGTTTTCACGCACAATAAAAGCGTGTTTCTACATCGAAGAGGCGGGTGTATGAACACACGGTGTAATAGAACATTAATTTATTACACATATGAACCTTTCGGAATAAATTCTCAAAAGGATAGTGAAAACTGTATCAAAATCCGTTGCGTAGTTTAGAAGGGTAACCAGTACAGGCAGACACGAAAATCAACTTGAATAAATAATATGTTTAGACAGATATTAATATTAATATTATTAACTTAACTGCCTCGTTGGTCTCGTGGTCGCAAACGTGACTGGTGAGCGTGGGGTCCTGGGTTCGATTCCCGGGTTGGGCAAAGTGTTACTGGGTTTTTCCATTAGGAATTTCTTAGTAGCAGCCCGGAGTTTGGAAGTTGGCGGTGTGATATCCCCGTGCCTCGGAAAGCACGTTAAGCCGTTGGTCCTACGCCTGATCTCTCTCCGGTTGTGTCGGATTGCCGTCCCATCGTATTATGAGTGAGGGAAGAGTGAGTGCTCCTGTGTCTTGAGCACTATAATATCTCCCGCGCCGATAGCTAGTCTCCGTTGAGATTGGCCGCCGTGGCCGAAATACGGTCTGGAGGACTATGTATAATATTATTAGTAGGATTTTCCCTGTGTTGGAAAATCAAAAGACGAAATCTAAATTATACTAAGCGTTTCTCCACCACATTCAATGCTCACCCAAAGTGTAAAACTCTCTCCCAGCGTCTGTTTTCCTATTCCTATTTGATCCACCTGCTTTCAAAGCAAGAGTAAGTGGCATCTTTTGGTCTTGCTCGTTCCATCGTAGAATTCATCCATCGGTTTCCAACTGGCGTGATCGAGGTCGAAGAGCAGGTTCATAAAAAGATAAGTAATTGTACATCTAGACACGCGGCAGCGTGTCAAGCCAAGTTCAAGTAACATAACTGGCGAGCAGCACCGTGTGTAATATTACACGAACCATTTGGAGCCACTTTTGACCCCCTCATAACTCAAAAACTATTTCACATAAATGTGTCAAATTTGGCTCATATATTAAAACTTGCGAAATACATATGTATGTGCTCCAAATTTTATAAACACATCTCAAACGGTTATTTAGATATTAACGTCCAAAAATCGTCATTTATATCACTGACTGACCTGATCAAAACTCATATAACGTATATGAGAACTAGCCAAGTCAGACCTTAGGCTTCAATATATTATCCTAAGTTATAAGAAGAAATGACATTTAATGTACTTATAAATAAATTTCAGGACTGACCATTGAACTTGGCACCCATTTAGATCTCACTTCTTTTATCGTTGAAGTCAACAACCAAGGCGAATAGCATAATATTGAACTTGGCTCTCATTTCACATTTATGTTTTTGATGGGTCAGGTCCTTCCAAGAACCGGAATGAAATTAAACGCAATCTCCCTGCACGTTTTTGATGTAAAATGCGTACTAGGAAAGACGAGACGACCTTACATTAAATTTTAATATAAATTATTTTTTGCTGCTGCGGAAAAACAAGCTAAAATCCTTGACACGTTTTGGACCAAGACCAAAGATCGCCATCTGTAATAATTAAAAACACCAGCCCAGAAGACTCATTAACAAGAATAATGGGAAAGCTGAAAATATTATATGAATAATGACTTCTATTGTTTGAAAATGTCGTAAGAAAACTTTTGAGTATAAATGTGGATGGCTATAAAAGTATGAAAAGACCACAGCAAAATTGGATGAAATTTTAGAAACATAATATGACTAGAGAGTGACTACGGAGGCGACGAGTCATTAGTTCGTCAATCGTCCGTGAAAGTGTAGATTTTACATAAATGCCTTTAGAAGAGCAGTGGTGGCCCAGTGGTAACAACCACGACTTACGAGTTGTACGTTTGAACCTACACTGGTGCTTTAATTTGTGTTAATTGTTTCATCACCACTGCTCTCAAAACGGTGAAGAAAAATATCGTGAGGAAACCGGCATGTCTTAGAATAAAAAATTCGAATACATTTGACATCTAGGTTCTTACTCGTACTGGGCCCGCGTGGTGCATTACGGCCCACTCCTTCCAATCACGAAGAGGCCTGTATTTCTCCAGTGCGAACATTATAAGCTGATTATGTGTGCCTTTTGTAAAATGTAAATACTTTGTTTTCGTGCGCGTGAATTTTTTTACTACCCTGACCCTTCCCGTCGCATCGAATTGCCTGCCAGTTTTCGTCCATTTTTCGTTGCTGCTCCATTCCTTTTGATCATAGCGTGTTTATTAAATAGCCATAGCCATCCTCAATAAATAGGCTACCCAACACAAAAAGAATTTTTCGATTCGGACTAGTAGTAGCTGAGATTACCGCGTGCAACCAAACAAACAAACAAATAAACTCTTCAGCTTTATAATATTATAGTATAGATGTAAAAATACAATAAATTAATATGTTAATTCTTTGGCAAAGTCGAAATATCAGTAACTTATATTTTTCATAAAGGTAAGGTATATTCTTGCATACTCTCTCTCTCTCTCTCTCTCTCTCTGATGAAGTCACAAGTCAAAAGAGCAGCGACGCATCCTGCAGCTGCAGTAGTCTTATTGGTACTAAAGCAGAATCTTAAAGGCATTTTGTGAAACTACTGGGAGTGCCAGGACGTTTCAAGCAATGCAAGTACATTTCGTCTCATGATTGTATGGTGACCCATCCGAGTAAATAAGGGTTAAACGTGGTAATTAAGTTTCCGTGGGATCATTTTCCAACTCCACGCGGGTGGACTTCTAATCCATATATATACTTCGATACTTAATATTATGAATGAGAAAGTAACTCTGTCTATCTGTTACGCTTTCACGACTTAACCACTTAACCAATTTTGGTGAAATTTGGTACAGGGTAGGTTTGAATCCCAAGAACGGACGTAGGCTACTTTTTATGTTGCGACTTCGTCTGCGTCTGCGATAACTGACATTTACGCCGAAGAAGTCGTGGGCAAAACCTAGTAGCTCATATTTATTAAAGCACTAGCTTTTATAAATATGAGTTATTCCAATATTTATATTACCTAAGGATTATCTTGAATCTCTTGAAAGGTTTCTAGCAGTGTTATAAAACAAAATCGAGGTACTAATCCGTTCTTTTGATGGAGAATTTTTTTCTTTGAAACGGAGTCTGATTATTCAAAAGCTTTTATACAATACATAATTTAAGAAACAAAACGTGGTTTTACATGACTGCGCTTGTTAATCAGGCATTTATTGACGACGCAGTGGCTATCTTTTATCACAATTACATTTCTTTTTTGTACTTGAATCACCTAAGCAAGATATTTGGGATCGGTTTCCAGCCTAACCGGACCCAACTAACCAATAGTAACCCAATCTGCCAGGGTCGCGAGATTGCTCAAACGAGATACCGTGGCCCTGGCATATGGGTAACTGAAGGAACACGGGCTGGTTTTATTCAGTAAAAGTCTGACTCGCCCTGCCGCTCCGCCCAGAGCGGGAGATGTCATTTGATGATGTCCCATCCAAAAAAAAATAATAGTAACCCAATGGATCCCAACACGTGGGTAAAATATTTCCAGTTAAATTAATTTGACCCTATATTGGTACGCCGGCTAAATAAACGCCGATTGTAACATTTCTGCTGGCTGGGTGAAACTTGATTTGTTTGCTGGGATGTAAAACCCTCTTCACGCTGGTTCCGAGGCACGGAGAGGTCTCAATGTGTAATGGACCCCATTCACGAATCGACCGCGGTAAGCGTACCTTAACTTTCGATCTAACCGTGTCGTTTTATATAAATACTAGCTTTTGCCAGCGGCTTCCCCCGCGTGGAGGTCGGAAATTATCCCGCGGGAACATACTACGGGGATAAAAAGTAGCCTATGTCCTTTCTCAGGCTCTAAACTATCTGTGTACCAAATTTCATTTAAATCGGTTCAGTAGTTTTAGCAGGAAAGCGAGACAGACAGACAGACAGCCAGCCAGACAAACAGACAGAGTTACTTTTGCATTTATAATATTAGTGTGGATGTGGATATTGAACTAGCTTTTTTTTTTGGTTGGGAAGTCGTTAAATGACTTCTCCCGCTCTGGGCGGAGCGGGAGGGCATGTTAGACTTTTACTGACTAAAACCCACCCGTGTTCCTTCAGTTGCCCATGTGCCAGGGTCACGGTATTTCTTCCGAACAATCTCGCGACCCTGGCAGTATTGAACTAGTTTCTGCTTGCGACTTCGTCCGCGTCTTTTTGCTCCCCGGACACTTCCCGTCGCATCGAATTGCCTGCTAGTTTTCGTCAATTTTTCGTTGCTGCTCCTTTTGAATGTAGCGTAATGTTTTATAGCATATAGCCTTCCTTAAAAAATAGGCTACCCAAAACAAAAAGATTTTTTCAATTCGGATCAGTAGTTCCTGAGATTAGCGCGTTCTACCGAACAAACAAACAAACTATTCAGCTATATAATATTACTATAGATTTGAATTGTATTGGTGTATCTGTGACTGTAACCTACTAACACTAACTGATAAATGATTTTATTTCTGTAAGTAGGTTTGTACAAACACTTTTACACGTCAATGATATTTTTTTAAACTAGATGAGGTCGGCGTTTCCTATCTGACTACTCTAAGGAAGGCCGAAACAAACTCAGTGGTCACAGTCTCTTTTAAAGTCCAGACTAATCTTGGTCATTCCTATGAGGACTAGATAGCTGTCTGAAATGGTCTTTAAAGGAAATAACCACCCAGACTGAATGGACCTGGCCAGTCAGTGCACGCATTTGTCACTAATCGTGCAGCTCAACTCAGAACTTAAGAAGTTCACTAGAATATAAGTGACATTGTTACTAACCCTATGGACTCCAGTCTAAAATTATTTTTATTTTTATTCTGTTCTATAGAACAATTACCACAGATATCGTAAGAATTAAGGAGGAGTTTCCTCTGTATCACGTTGATTCTTACACAATATGTGTAGCGGTTACTTTGTCGCTTAAACCCGGATATTATAGCTCTACGTGACTTTGAGCGATAAACGCCTGTAATGTTGATAGCGGGTTACGGTTTAGCTTTTTTTGTTGGGGGAAAGAATAATGAATGGTATATGAGTATAAATGATTTTGGTTGCGTCTGCAATTGATGCTCATTCAAATAAATGTGGTTATGGTTGGTTGTAGGGTTTATTTTATAAGTGGCTTGTTTATACAGTTACTAGCTTTGACCCGCGACTTCGTGCGTGTCAAATTACTTGTTCCCCCGATTCACACTGTCGCATAGTCGTATTAGTTTTTTCTCTTTGCTAGGCTCGTAAGAGCATAAGCATAACGCTAGAACCCTTACGAACCCTTACCCTCACTGCTGGGACACAGGCCTCCTCTCAGTGAGAAGGAGTGGGCCATAATCCACCACGCCGGACTAGTGCGGGTTGATAGATGTCACCTGTCTTCGAATGTTTGGTTCTAAGACATGCCGAATTCCTCACGATGTTTTCCTTCACCGTTTTGAGAGCAGTGGCGATGAAATAATTTACACAAAGTAATGCGCCTGCTTGGGTTTGAACTCATGACCTACTACTCGTAAGTCACGGCCGTTACCGCTTGGGCCACCATTGCTCGTTCTACAAAGTTTCTACAAAGTCATTTATATTTAGTTAAGTACCACATGTACACGGTGTAACTTTATCATTTATCATCATCAGCCTGCAGAAGTCCACTGCTAGACATAGGCCACTCCAATTGACCCAACTCTCATCCAGCTGCCACCAGCCACCCTGCAAAGATCGTAGCTCCACCTAGCCAAAAGTAGTTCTACCATACGTTTGTCGTGCGGTCTTCACTTAAGAACACGTCTACCGCAAAAGTCATCGGTTCAAATCTACCTGAGATTTTGATTTCAAATAGGTTTGAACCGACGATCGTTTGTCGTATGTGATTCAAGAGAAACCCACACTTTTTAATCTCTTAATCATTTTATCCCTCACTTCCCCTAGTGAGGGATAAAATGATTAACGTGCAGAAAATATAACTTTATAATAACTACCTACTTTCTGGTTAACGTATAAAACTGATGAAAAGTTACCCTAGAATAACTTTGAGTAAAGTGAGTACATACTCACAAAATATTGTGATAGGATGCATCGCGTGCCGGTAGCGCTAAATATTTATAAGATCTGAAATATGGAAGCTGCAAGATGCTCTCTGAAGTTTTATTAACGAGTCGATACTCTCTCAGACAAAAGAATAATTTACATGCAAATTCGTTGTTGTTTTTCATAAAAATTATGTACCAAACTGTATCATAAATTTAGATGATAAATTTCGTAATTATATACATACATAAACTCACGTCTTTCTTCCATGGCAGAAATTGCGGAACATCACCTGCTACGATCTGCATACTTTTTTGGTTTCGTTTAGGTTTATACAATCCGGTCATATACAACGCCGCCCGGTTGTGAGTACACTACGCACCAAATCTTTCTGAAGACATCACTAATAAGGTCATCTGCCTCATAAATACTTTTTGTAAGCCGTCTTTCATTCGTCCTCTTAAAATGTCCTAACCATCTAAGCATACTCTATTCAATTCTTGTCACTACATCTGCTTTTAAACCGCACCGTCATTTCGTAACCAAGCTAATCTTACATAGTGTGGAATTATTGTTTCTCAAACCAATGTTTAATAACAAATGTTTTAAACTGTACAAGTGTGGATTTAATGATATAGGCCTTTTCTACATGTTAATCTATGGGTGATGCAGAGATAAACAGTGGTAAGTGCAATAACGAGAATTGAGTAATAAAATGTTTATTCAGGTAAATTGTTTACTGAATAAGATCAATAACTCTCTGTTCGTCTTGCACAAAGTTAATGCCGGTGAATCATATTTCTAGAGTAAAATCATAAGTCTCGCACACTCACGTAGTATTTTGATGACCCTTTTAGTGTCTTCCATTGAATTAATACCAATGAAATGTTTGCTGGTGTTGAGTGAACCGACTGACTTTCAGAGAACGAAAGTGCTTTGAAATATTTTATTTTTATTAGATTTTCGTTATGTCTTAAACATGATTCATTCATTATCTTGATTAATATTTACTACTCTACTGTCTTTTGTTCAAATAAAAATACTTCACTTTTAAGAGAACTCTAAACTAGAAAGAAAAATAAACTTACTGTTCATTTTATCTTTCGGGACTCTTCTGATGTAAGTTAGGGTTATGCACACTACCTGGCCACATACTTGGAGAGTCTCAATTTTTTCTTTTCTTTTCAGGCAGCAATAAACCGAGGACCAATATTTTAATCATAATCATTTATTTGTCAGAATATGGTATACTAGCTTTTGCCAGCGGCTTCGCCCGCGTGGAGGTCGGAAATTATCCCGCGGGAACATACTACCGGGATAAAAAGTAGCCTATGTCCTTTCTCAGGCTCTAAACTATCTGTGTACCAAATTTCATTTAAATCGGTTCAGTACTTTTAGCAGGAAAGCGAGACAGACAGACAGACAGACAGACAGACAGACCGACAGACAGACAGAGTTACTTTTGCATTTATAATATTAGTATGGATAGTATGGAAGTATGGATATGGTATTAAGTACATACTTTACTTCGGAGCGCACATAACGCAGGAACTCTACGACCTGATCCCAAAATCGCTCTTTTACTACCGGACTACCAGACGTACTGAAGGACATCATCCGCACTTGGTTGATATTCTGACAGTCCGTCTCTTGCTGCTCTCTCCCAGCGACGCCGCCCTATGCCGTCATTCATAACCCACAGGGGGTTCCCATAACGTGTAGTCGCTTAGTTATAGGATATAGGATTATATATTAGATATAGGAGATCTTAATTTATTTATGCAGCCACTGGCAAGTCCAGTTTAGTATTCGACAACTTCCTAGTTTGACCAGCGAGGTTCCATAAAAAAAGATGTTTGGTCCTTGAAGTTTTTTTTTTTTAAATTCCACGAGTTATTTATAAAACAAGAACAGTAATTGAATGTGTTATAAATTAATAACGATAAAATATCTCGAATGTCGGTCGTAATTCCAAGCAGTCCCTAAACATTAAAGATTAAATTACAGCCAAGCGTGTGTCCACAGTCGTAAAATATAATTTACGTTCCTTAGTCTAAGACCGCTTTGCAAACTTGTTTAAGAATAGTGTTAATTTAGTTTAAATTGTGTAGTTGTTTCAGATTTTATTTAGGTTTTATTAAATCCGGCAGTCTTTTGAAAAAAAGTAAAGTATAATAATAATGTATAAGTGTAATTAATGAAGCAATGAAATAAATAAATATTTGCTTTCAATTATAAGCAACGTGAAATTTATCCCGCATTCACTGAACTGCAAGTAATGCAAGCACTCTAAATATATTAATTATTCTGTAAAATAAAATATCTATTTGTAAAAACTATATAAATAAAATAAAATATTCATTTGTAAAAACTATATAAATATAATGAAATAATATTTTTTAATTTTAATATTTTTTAATTAAATAATATTTTAGTTGGTAAGTGCATCACTTATACTATACGGTATTGGTTTTGAAAAGTTCCTCATCACAGTCTAAATAAGTTTACAACATGTCAAAAAAGTAAACAAAACGTTGGAAAAGTTGCCCGGATAATTGAAAATGCTTTTTATCTATGTGATATTCGTATGAATTATTCAAATTTGGAAAAGACAACAGCTGTCGGGTCATCTGGTCTTGTATAAAACAAACTATAGGTACTATCCAATGGACAATGTCTTGTCAAGCGTGTTTTATTTGTTCTACAACTGACTATTAATCAGACCAGACAGCGGACAGACGACAGACCATTACGAATAAAACTAGGAGTTAGTATTAAAACTAATTGACTTCTGTATAAAGTTATCCACGTATAAGGAAACAAAAAACCATTTCAATTGAACGAACAGCACATCAGTTCGGTATTTTTATTTTGAAGGTTTATAAAAAACTTTGGTAAGGCCGTCTTTGTCATCAACATCATCATCATCATTTCAGCCAAAAAACGTCAACTACTGCACATAGGCCTCCGCCAATTTGCGGGGGATTGCCATAGTGGCTATGCTTGGCAGACAGATTGGCAATCGCTGCCGTCTCTATCCTACTAATATTATAAATGCGAAAGTTTGTATGTATGGATCTGTGGATGTTTGTTACTCTTTCACGCAAAAACTACTGAACAGATTTGAATGAAATTTGGAACACAGTTAGTTTATAACCTGGATTAACACATAAGCTACTTTTAATCCCGGTAGTACGTTCCCACGGGCTATTTTCCGACCTCCAGCGGGCGAAACCGCTGGAAAAAGCTAGTAATAATATAATACTATAATGTTTTTTAATGATATAACACCAATACATAATTTTACTATTGCATGCCAAATGCATTGAAGATACCTATGTATGTCCAACAGTGGACTACTATAGATTGATGATGATGCCAAATTCTTCTTTTCGAACAAGCGTGTTCCAGACGGGCTGGCAATTTTAGACTCGTTTAATCTATACTAATATTATAAAGCTGAAGAGTTAGTTTGTTTGTTTGATTGATTGAACGCGCTAATCTCAGGAAGTACAGTGTTGAGTAGCCTATTTATCGAGGAAGGCTATAAAGTATATAAAATCACGCTACAACCAAGAGGAGCGGAGCAGTAATAAAAAATGTTGCAAAAACGGGGAAAATCGCACGGGTAGGCGATTCGACGTGACGGGAAGGGTCGGGAGAGACGCGGACGAAGTCGCGGGCAGAAGCTAGTTAACTATAAGTTCAGGTTTCCTCACGATGTTTTTCCTTCACCGATGCCAGTAATATTAAAAATAAATTAAACGAGATCCCAGATAAACTAAAAAAGTAGGTAAATTCGATTTAAAAAAGTCACATTGGTACTTGCCCGAATTTGAAGGCACAACCTAGTGAGTAGTGCAGCTCGTGTATGAGAGTCGAGGCGTTGATCACTGCAGTCTCTTTCAACCCGTTATTAGGGTTCCGTTGCCAAATGGCAAAAAACGGAACCCTTATAGATTCGTCATGTCTGTCTGTCTGTCTGTCTGTCCGTCTGTCTGTCTGTCTGTCTGTCAAAAAAAAAAATTTTGGGGTTCCCCATACTTAGAACTGAAACACAATTTTTTTTTTTCTTCAAACCCATACGTGTGGTGTATTTATGAATAAGTCTTCAAAAATGGGTTTGAGGTTTCTAATATCATTTTTTTCTTAACTGAATAGTTTGCGCGAGAGACGCTTCCAAAGTGGTAAAATGTGTGCCCCCCCCCCCTTAACTTCTAAAATAAGAGAAAGATAAAACTCAAAAAAATATATGATGTACATAACCATGTAAACTTCCATCGAAAATTGGTTTGAACGAGATCTAAAAACTATTTTTTTTTAATACGTCATAAATCGTAAACCGCAATTTACCTTTCATTCAATCAACTCAAATATATAAATTAAAAAAAAAAAAAACATTTAATTTCATAAGTATAAACCTTATACATAAACCGAGGATACCTACGGGTTTGTACGGAACCCTCGGTGCGCGAGTCCGACTCGCACTTGGCCGGTTTTTTTTTTAGATTATTTTAATGATAACAATTTGCCCCGGCTTGGATTCGTATCTTGGAGCCCATGCTCAGTAGGCGCACATGCGAACAAATACGCCATCGGTCATTTGATTCATTGAACGAAAAACTTTTTCAAAATTAGAACAGCCAGTCAGATTGTATTCCCAATTTACAAAGCACAGATAAAAGTCAGGAGCATTTCGTAAGTAATCCTCTTTTCCGTAATGAGCAACTCTAATCAACGTAATGTAATCTATGACAGATCCATTTAGTAATTACGTTACAGCGACATCAGAGAGCGACCTAAATATTCAATCCTTTTAATAACACAGTACCAGGCTTTCATGATATACTAGGAGTGGCTATAAAGATTCAGAATTCATGAGGGTGACAATGCGTTCAACGAACTTTGAATTTGTATCGTCTGGCGAAACTATTCCGTAGAATTGGCGTGAAATATTCATGACTCCTAATGATGTAGTCTCAGTGCAGTCTCCGTCTATATGTGCAGTGATATTGATCAGTGAAGATAGTGCTAGATTGAACGACAGATAATATTTTTGCACATTTTATTTGATCTTGGAATAAAAAAGATTTGTCAGTCCTTATTTCATCGCTCGCTTCAGTTTTGGATTTGTTTGTACAAAAGTACTTCGGTCTCCAGTATTTAGACCCGATTGGGTCATAAATTCATCATCTGCCTAGCCTTTACCCACACATATGTTGGGGTCAGTTTCCAGTCCAACTGCGTGCAGCTGAATTGGTACCAGTATTTTATATAGAGCGACTGCGTATCTGACTTCCACAGTCCATTTATTGGGTAACACAATACCTCTTGTTAAAACTGCTTGTTAGATTTTCGGGCAACTGAGGACTCGTAACGACTGTCTAAAAACTAAGAATGACAGCCAAGATCAACGGCTTAACGTACTTTCCGAGGAACTGAAGGGTCTTGGGTATGAATAGGAGCTCCACGAACTAATCTCACCATCACCTTTCCGCCGAAAAAAATACTGCAGAGTACCATACGCAATTTCATAATATCCCAACCGGTCGCACTCAGCGCCTCTTCTCCACATTTATTATACGCACAGCCAAATATCGTACTCTCTGATAGCGGCTCTGTTCCTTTCTACATTTAACCTAAAAGTCTTCAAATGAAGAGTGAAAAGGCATCTTCTGTGCGTGCTTGGTCTATCATGGAGCTCGTCCCATGCTTTCTATCACGCGTGATCGTGGTTACGAGCAGACCCATTCAGCAATAAAAAAATTAATCTCTTAAGATATGTACTGTAATATGTATATTTCAAGATGAAGACAGAACAATGTTTTAAATACATACAGCGCAAAATGTATTTAGTGACTGAGCATTAATCCTACCGACAAGCAACAGAATTCCGAATATCCCATTTCTTTGCTAAGGTACAAATAAGACATTAATTTGACCGTTACGTCCGTATTGTGAAGATTGTCTAGTGTACAACCAGGTAGTGAGTGTAACCAATTTTTATGTGTTGGTAGTACGTAGCTGTAATGTCTACACGGTTGCTTTGCGGTTCTAATTAATCCCTGTTTATTATTTTATCCATGCAAAACAGCAATATCATCGTTACAGCGTCTTCCCAATTAACCTCGAAATTGAGCTAGACAAACCGAAAACGGTTGAGTAACCGTATCTCAGACAAAGACAATATCAAATAACCGAATTTCAAATTGTGGTTGATACCAATTTTCTCAATTAGGTAAGTTTCGTCTGCCCACATTGTTGTTATATGAAAACTGAAGCCCAAGTATCCTTCTAAGGTCAAAACAAATACAGCCTTTTTCTGCTACATTTGTCCTTTTTTTTGTATTTCTATTATGTAAATCTTTAATAATATAAGACCTTGGAACCGAAAGCTACAATTTTGTTTGGATTTAGGAAACATTGCTTGAAAAAGAGTTTTAAATAAGACCATGTTTATGAAAAGATTTTCGATCTTCTTATAGGCGGAACAAGTTCGAAGCTTTGCATTATTATTGTACTTATATGCTTAAGTGTCGTCATACTTAGATTATTATACGTTGATTATTATTCATGGCAGCATTAATTAAATTGTTTCTAATTTCGTGTGGGTTGTGCTACTAAATTACATAAGTATTTTTGTATTAATTATCCATATTTTGTCTTCAGTATCTATATTTTTTGGGCCATCAATTGATGAAGAATCTAGTACCAACCATGATAATAGAATTATGAGCTAAGCTACCATTGTTTTTGGAATGTCTTGAATAAAGCTTTGGAATTAAATATCAATTTATAGAACGTTCATTTCTGACGTTCACAACACAATTTACATTTCCACATATTTTTCTCATAAAATAATTCACAGATGCGTAAAGAAATTGTTATTTCACCAATTTAACACACAGGTCTCAAGGCCATTCGTGAATAAAGAAAATATTTCTTGTTTACGTAACCTTTGTATAGGAAAAGTGAATCAAAGAACGATTTTACCTTACAATGTTCACTTCCCTGTGTTGTTGCAGACAAGTCACGAACAAAAAATACAAACATTGCCTGTTTTTGAGCCCATCGCCTAAATATTTACGGAATGACCTGAATATAAACCGGTCATTACTTTGTTATGTGCAAGGAGTTTTAATTGGCGAACTACAGAACCTTTTTAATATAACGGGTTTGGAATAATCTAATTTTATTTTGAATTGTTTTTGGTCCTTCGTTCCAATAGATAAATTTAAAAAATGATTTTGTTTATATTTATATTTTTAAATCGCTGAGACATTGCACAGACACCAGTATTTTAAAAATGGTTTATTTAGCACTCTGTCAGTCCGTTATCACCTACTGCATCCCGGTGTGGGGAGGGGCTGCCAAAACCAAGTTCATTGCAGTGGAGCGAGCACAAAGGGCTGTCCTCAAGGTGATGCTTGGCAGACCATACAGATTCCCTACTACTGCATTATATTCGGACTGCAAATTACTTTCTGTGAGACAGCTCTTTGTCCTTCGAGCTACTCTCAGAAGGCATAAGCAAACTCCGCCATCAGACCCTACTAAACGCAAAGCAAAAAATGTATGCCCTTCAGTACGCCATAAAACTGCTTTCGCTAGGCGCCAGTTTCACGTGCTTAGCACATTAATTTACAAAAATATATGTAAAGCCATCCAGATAGACGGGCTAAATCAGCATGAAGTGAAGAGTAAGCTACAAAATTGGCTACAGGATCAAGACTACGCTCGAACAGAAGAACTACTACTCCACCAGCAGTAGTCGTAGATATATATATAAACCTGTTCCATTTGTTGTTTGCAATTTTTCAGTATTCTTTGTCACTTTTGGAACATATCACCACCACATATACAACACAATCTCAAGCACTTCAACACGTCCTCACGCAAACCTAAACGCTACTACACATGCACCCCATACTCACCCTTACATACATACTCTGATAACATACACCCCCTTACTCTAACATACATACACTTAAACAACTAGAAACTCCTTAAAAATTTCTTAATTATTAATTTTAATATACCTACATATTTTCGTAACCTTCAATGTAAATGGCTATTTTTGTAAAGTTAGAACACCAAATTAAAGGTTTTTTGGTATCACATTGACAGCAGAACACTGACTCCTGAGTCACAGGATCACCTAGTTTAGGAGTCAGGGTTTACAATATCCGTGTGACCTTTCGTTTAACAACTTATGTATCATAGTCTTAAGCAATGTCAAAGGTTTTTTCTTTTGTATCAATAAAGATTTTTTATTATTATTATATAAAATTCCATTCCATTCACCATTCATTTCATCTTTTTTTTTTAATTTTTTTTTATTCATTTTCCATTCATTTTTCCATTTCTTTTTCCATTTTTTTGTTTTCTTTTCATTTTTTTTCCATTTTCAGTTTTTCCCCAAATTGGGGGAGGCCTAAGTCCAGCGGTGGACATCTTACGGCTGAAATGATGATGATGATGATGATATAAAATTAAGATTGTATGTGTATATCTTTTTCTTCCTGATAAGTACTACGCGGGACCTAGGTCCCTACAAGAAGTTTTGTAAATAGTCATTACCTGCCTATCTGTCTTCCGATTATGTTGGGCTCAGGTTCCAGTCTAACTGGATTCAGCTGAATACCAGTATTTAACATAGAGCGACTGCCTATCTGACCTCCACAACCCAGTTACTGGGTAATACGATACCCTTTGGTAAGACTGGTTATTATTGACTGGTAAACTTATTAGATTGTCGGGTATCTTACGACCCGTAACGACTAATATTTTTCAATAAGGTTATAATAAAATCCTTTTTGATTTACTTAGAGCTCAGTGAAATAATATTCAAAAAACTTGTCTGATTTATGACACATGATCATCACACACTCCGACTCGTGTATAATAAATTGATCTCTAGCTGAATAATAAACTTGTCTATGAATATTTTCCCCTCTAACAACTAACGTGTTATGAATGCATTTCCTTACGAACACATCAGCATCTATTGTTACGTTCCGCCCCCTCAATTTATTTGTGTTGACCATTCAAAAGAATTCTTTCGTATTTTCGCTGACTGCGATTCGGTGCCAAGTTGACGGCGTCTTAACACCGTTTTGATATATACAAGGAAGGAAGCCAACTGTGTTGATAGCCAAATATTTTCTGTGCTTTTTAAAATACATTCTGTAACACGATTCATACATTTGTCACGCAGGCTTAAGATTGAGATCTTCGGTGGAGTAGTAACCGAACTGATTCTCTGAGAATTAAAATATTGATTCTCCTAAGCGCCTTTTTTTAATTAGGCCAATAATAATGTCAAATCAAATTAAATCAAATCAATCAAATCAAAATATTTTTATTTCACATAAACCAACATGGCCACTTAGGAAACGTCAGAAGCTCTGTCGTGGATAGAGCATTAATTATTTTAGGAGTTCTTCAGTTTCGACTATGTGACACTGACCTCCTAAGAGCTTTTTTTTTCAATTTTACTGTATTGGTAAAAATGTATGTTAGACTGTATACGATTGATGGAGTCTGTAATGTTTTGATTCTAACTACTTTCAAGAAGTGGGATACTTTTTCTACATCAAGATGAATTGATAAGATAATATTGATATAGTGAATTGAAGATTCAATTAATCAATTTTGGTCGAATTTGGAAACTTTAAAGCAAATTTCACTCTAATCTACTTTGAGTTATAGGCTAAAGCTCTGAGTCTCGTTTTACATTTCCAACTTTATTTTAATTAGGTAAAGTTCTTAATGACAACTTAGCTTCGTACTTAGTTGCCACATTTGTATAAAGAACCGCATTTCTATAATTATTGGGTTCTTCATTCAAAAACTGCCTTGGGGGTTTAAACGTGGTGCAAAGGAAAATTAGGGGTAAATACGTAACTATTATTATAGAAAGCCGAGCCATAAGTGTAAACAATAACCCAACAGTAAACAACCTTAGTAAGTAAATACTAAAGCAATTCAGTAAAATAGCTCTGTAAGTACAATAAGAAATAATCTATAAAATACCTATTGTGTTGATAAATGTTGCCCTTAAAGAAAATACTTGCCCCCATGGCGAAGTCGTTACATTACACGCAACATTTAATCTTGTGAACAGAGAAGAAAAAATATATTCGCCACTTATACCCATGACCCTCATTCAACTTTTTGTAGGTATTTGAAAACGATGGCATGAATTTTATGTCGCTTTTAATTTAAGGTTCGAGCGAGCTTCCAAGATTTTTTTTCTGTTTCGTAAGTTATTGGTATACAGAACCTGTTGTTGATACTGTAACAAAAAGTTAATGATTTCATTAACTTAATCATGTTTAAATGCACGCAGAAACAGCAAAAGCATGTTACAGCGACAAAAGACGCGTTACATCGAAAATTAAAGTGCAATAGTCAAAGGACCAGAAACGATGAAATAAGAACACGAGGACCATTAAAACAAAATTTGAGTTTGAAATGTTTTATGCTAATGTTGTACCATTATGTGACATGTTCGACATTCAGTGGTGTCAATGTACCGATTACGATTCCTTTATAAGTTTTATAAGGACACAAAAAAAAAACAACTACAGTTCTCAGAATAGAAACTGCGTGTTTTGTGCGGATGTCCGGTTATGGGACGGGGTTAGAATTTTCCCGTACGGTGCGAAAATCCAAATTCAAAACGAAAATCAAGCTAACAAATCTGACGTATGATGTCGACTTTGAAAGGTTAGGTACGCGATATGCAGCTATATAAATAATCACACTTGTACCTGCGTCTATAAAGGTTCAGATGATTAGGAATTCCTTATGACATCTTCAAAACAGATTACTCAAGCAAACGTAAAATCAAGTAAAATGTTTTGTATCCTTCAATAGTCCTCAATAATATGAAGGTATTCACGCGCTATTTACTTTAATGACTTGTATAGTATTGTTCAACCTTAATTTGCACTTAAGTCACGCTTTTTCAGTGACTTAACTAGTCCAAGTTTTCACTACTTAAGTCACAGAAAAACCTTAATTGACATGAGCATATAATCGATGCGATACCTATTGACTTCAGTAATTTTAATAACGCACGATGCAAAGCAATCTCGCAAGCCTATATGAATCGTAATGAACTACTATTAATACTAACATGGAACAAATTATAAATTAATAACTAGCAAACAAATAACCATTTCATTTGTCCTATAATTTTCTTTAGTTTAGACTCTCAACAGCAGTTGTCTAAATCTTTCACCACTGCATTAGCTATTTCCTAATGTCATAGCAGGGAAAGACTATTCCTGAGCTATTTTATCATTCGCAAGATAGCTGTTAAGAATAGTTACAAGTTTTCGCAAATGCTGTCTTTGAATAACTCATAGTCAGGCAAACTACCCATTCATTTATCTGGGACTCTAGGAAGACGCATTTATTCATAGTCATAGTAACGCTTTTGAACACGTGATTCAGGTGTAGTATGTCCCTACATCCGATATAGATGAAGAATGAGGAAAATATGTAGTGATTTAAGTTTTCAATGTGAATGTGGGTGGCTCTTTGAGTAGACATAAGTAGGATTATGGAAGAAAAAGACAGGTTGCGGATACCCTAAAGTAAATCTGCATATGGGCAGGTGGAAGATGACTATTTGTTTCGAGAAAGTTATAAGGATGTTCCCTACCTTTTTGCCGAAAGGGTAAATAAGGTCATTTTATTTGTTAAACATAACAACTTCCTTGTCATTTTGAGGACACGCTTCTTATTAATTATCTGGTTTAACATTGCCATCGTTAGACGAATTTAGTCATGGACTTATTATTTAGTTGAAAATCCAAATTGAAAACACAAAAAAATGTTACTGTTCCTATAAGCGCGTATCATTACACTGCTGAGCGAAGGCCTTTCCCCATGATTCGAGCTCTTTCGAGCCGGGGCTAAAGTGGCTCACAGGTCGTATGTTTTCTCCAGCTCGTCCCAAAATCTTCTACGGGGAACAAGGAACTGCTTGTATTTTTTAATAAATACACTGTCAACTCAATGTGTACTGTAGGTATTTTATATGTTGATCATCCAAAATGTATAAAATATGTGCGCTCTTGTTTGTCTCTAAAGAGACGGATATAGTCCATTCTGCAAACATAAACAGATTTACCCACTCACAATTCACAAAACCATGGACACCGTAGTTAAACGACATTGTCGTACGTTGAGACAACGCTTCCTGTATTTCAGAATATTTCAGTCGTCCATTGTGTAGCAGATATTTTCATGAGAACCGTTAGACAACGCGTTTTCTAAAACATCCCTGTTACGTCGCTCTTAAGTTTGCGTACCACCGAACGCTACGGGCAGATGCAACATTTTAGTGTTGTTTTTATATTGTCGGAACTTTATATTCATATTTCAGATACGATAGATGCCTCACTGTAAATACAAAGCAAAACCATCGATGAGAATGACGTGATTTGTCAGTCGACAGCTTTCATCCTGATGGGATGTCATTCATAAAGGTCTGGTTCGTAACTCGCTTAAAGCGCTCGAGCTTTACCGACCATTGGGTCACTACAAAACACTTTCGATTGCAATGTATTTCAATTTGACAGTTAAACAACATAAATTGCGATATATACATAGTGGACCAACCGATATTTTCAAACATATGAAGCAAGGTATTAGCAATTAATTATAAAAAAATCTTCTTATTGTGATTGAAAGTGCGTTACGCAGTTGCGGTGTATATAAGATATAATAATAATAATAATAATATTCCACAACTATCACACAACGCCATCTAGTCCCAAGCTAAGCAGAGCTTGTGTTATGGGTACTAGACAACTGATAAACATACTTATATATTTCTAAATAAATACATATTATAGATAAATTACACCCAGCCCAGTAATTATATATGTAAATGTTTATATTATTATCAAAGTTACTGAGAACAGATTCAGTTATCTTACCAACAGAGAGTTCCATTCAATATCGGTAAATTATTTCAGAAAATATAGCAACAAGAGAAATTACCAAGGCATTTCCATCCAGCAGCGCCCAGAATTTTTACACAACTAGAGTTTCTAGAAAACGTCCGCAATTTAACCCGAGACACAGCTACTGTAGGTACTAAATTATTAAAAAGACGAGTCACCCGATGTCTTTGAGGTGAGTGAAACTGCAACTTCCATTAACGTTCATATTTTATACAGGAAGCGTGTTATAATGTTTTATACGTGTTCAGGTAAAAGGGTGTATGCGTGTGGCGCTATCGTCACACCTGTTTTTGTTTAGAAAATGACAAAGCCGAACAATATGCTTTTTGAAAAGTGTCTTTGCAATCTGAAAAGAGTGTATGGGAAAAAATGTTTTGTAAAACCCAGCAACAAAGCTTAATCTCTTTGCTGTCTTATCTTATCGTTGTGATTAGAGCACCATATTAAGATTTTTTTTGTCTGATTGCCAAGCAAACATGGTTCTTATGGATGGAGAGATTTTCAAGGAAAATAAAGACAAGGTATCAAGATTCACCTCTGCCCATCTCTTTAGGGAATACGTTCGTATTATAGAATAAGATAAGACTACTAACAAAAGAGTGTAACGAACGGAAACATGAACAGGCATAATATGAATGCCTCGTTGATCTATTGCTCTCAAGCAGTACTGCTGAGTTTGAGATCGTGCATTCAATTCCCAGGTCAAACTAAGTGTTATAGGGATTGTCCTTCAGAAATTTCACAATAGTATCCGGGAGTCTAGATTTGTGCCTGTATACTCGCTCAGGGGACATGGGACATAACAAAACTAACGAAACTTGGGTGTACTATAGCTACAACTCTGTCGAACCCTAAGGGGATTACACGTGTGATGTTATGAGTGTTAAAATAATATAATCTAGTTCCAATAACCTCAATGTCTTGCCCCAAATACAGGTATCTCGCTACAATTGCTGTCAAAGGAATTGGCCAACAGCCTCCGCGAGAAAAAACTCATAAAGTAGATTTTACTTTATCCGACCTGTATTAATAGTATCATAAATTTTATATTTACAGCGTATATTACGTTATCTTATCGTTACTGAAACTTGTATCTCGTTCCCTGGGTGACCGTTACTGTTATGTTAGTCCTGAAATACTGAAATGTTTGGGTATTATTCATATTATTATTGATTAACATTATATTTTCAAATAATGTTATGTTTGGACATAAACTCCGTTGGGACGCGATAAAAGGGTAGTTTAGATTGGGGTCATTATTTTTTTAGTGGCTTTTGACCGTGTTTGTTGTATTCGGTTGTTTATGTTACCTTTTATGGCCCAATTTTAGATTTGATTTGCGTAATTACTTTGTACCTACCCTAAGTTTATATTTGTATGTATATGTTAGCGCTTTTGGTTATTCTGTTAAGATTTTTGCAATAAATAAGCAACCGCTTTCGATTTTACATACTAACACAACTGACGCTGCGTCAAAAGGGTTTACCAAGGGTTAATTTTATATCGAATTTGACATCTGTCAGTTTGACAGCTGTCATTTTGACATCATTCAATATGACATATTCCGAGTAGTGAGGGGGGCCTGCCACTACAGGGATGTTCGTGCAGATCGATCAGAGAGCCGGCATTGATTTATTGAGATTATGACATTGTTGATCTCTGTGACTACCCTTGCAGTGCTGTGAGTTGATTGATTTGCGCTTGCGCCTCATGTAGTCGGTGGTACGTCACTTATATTATGGTGAAATCAAACTTTTTTTTTTCACATATACCTACTTTGTTCCGTGTGGTACCTGGACATGAAGAATAGGACCATCCCATTTTATCCCGTGGGTGTCGTAAAAGACGACAACGGAACTTATTAGAGAATGGACAACAGCGTTACTTATGCAGTTTACCACCATACTGTGATCGCCAGGCCGCATGCCTAGCGGGGCGATTATGGCAAACCCCCGCATTTTTTAGGGGAGGCCTATGTCCAACATTGGACGTCTTTCGGCTGAAATAACGAAACCTACATTATGCAACGTCAGAATTTTGTTGCACGGTTCCAATTGGTTGTTTCCTATGAAGAAGAGCGAGCACGCAACCCCATGAATACTCTTTGGAAAATAATTCGCTTTCACAATGTTTTCAAATGACTGTGGTCATAGGTTCGGGAGCACAGTTAGGGCCTGTCATCAAGTGCCAAGTACTCAATAAAATACGAACTGGTCTACAACATTCTCAGGTTCACATAATATAAAAGAATCTTCATGGTATATTTGCATATATAAACCTGTTTGAAATATGATCAGACACTTGTACATACATACATAAACTTACGCTTTTTTCCCACGGGGGTAGTCAGAATCCACGGAACGCCACCTGCTTCTATCTCTACACACTCCTTTTGCCTCGTTTAAGTTCATAATATTAGTCATACACACACGACGGTTGCGATTACTACGCACCTGACCTTTCTGAAGAACTTTATCAATAAGGTCACTATATGTCCTCCTATGGCGTCCCCTCGCGGTGTTTCCTGTCACATCTGCCTGTAACTTTTTACAGACACTTATAATTATTCCGAATATTATTGGCTTTCATTCACATAAACCTCCTCGCCGCAAACCAACGCACAAGTGATAGTAAGACCTCGTCTTATAAAGATGACGTATTGTTTTATATTAATTATGTTATAATTTTTTTGTGGGTACGTGTATATAGTCTTTAGGTGTGTGCACGGAGAGAAATCAAATGCGGATTAGATTCGAATATGTACTTTACTTCACGAAAGGATTTACATAAGATGTTTGGTATAAAGATCGTAAGCGCGTCTATAGGCTATGGTGTCTGCGGGCGAACTGTCGGTCGCCGGGCACTGCGCATTTAATTCGAATACAAAATGAAGCATCAGCGTCCACAACATTACTCCTCCCTGTTTTTTAAAAAAACAAAAGGTTTTTTTACAAAATACTATCATCATTCTAAAATCGAATATGTAATAAAATAACATCACCAAACACATTTCTGACTAACAGCACTACAAGTTACAAAGAATTGTTGATTGCGAATATAACATTTTCACATTTTGCAAATAATAATGATAATAAAATTGCATAACTAATTTACCAAACAACTAATATTATATTACAATAACGCTTTCAAAATATTTTTGAAGCATTCGAAATGAACGTGTATCAATTTGGATAGTCTACACTCAAACCAACCAATTTAATTAGTTCATAGAAGTACATAGGCTGCACTAAAAGTATTGGGGATGGAATATTTCCACTGTTCCTGTCATATTAAAATCTTTTTAATTGAAAACTCCTTGGTTTTAAAAATCGAATACCATTTATTTATTTAAAAAAAGATTCTCGGTCTTGTCACAAGGTTTTGTCAAACTTGTTTAGTCGTTGAGCAAATGGAATTGACTCAAGAAAATTCAAGACCGATGATTTATTATGACTTTCAAAGTGGTTTAACACAAAAACAGTGTGTTGATAGGATGATTTCTGCATTTGGTGATGAAGCCCCATCGAAAACCCCAATTTATCGCTGGTTTGCTGAATTTCAACGTGGACGTGTCAAGCTCAGTGATGATCTCCGTCAAGGTCGTCCAAAAACTGCAGTCATCTAAGAAAACGTTGATGCTGTGCGTAAGCTGATTGAGGAAGATCGACATGTGACATACCGCGAAATTTAGGCAACTTTAGAAATTGGCATGAGTCAAATACAAATAATCTTGCATGAACAATTAGGTGTAAAAAAGTTGTTTTCCCGATGGATACCGCATTCGCTCTGTGAAGAGCAAAAAGCGGCTTGCGTTACTTGGTGCGTCAGAACTCTCGAAAGATTTCACGTAGGGTCCTCAAATGCTGTATACAATATCGTATCAGGTGACAAATCCTGTATATTTGCGTACGAACCCGAAACAAAAAATCAGTCACGAGTTTGGGTGTTCGAACGGTTCACGGAGTGTTGCAAAAGAATGGTGGCCACGTTTGTCTCCAAAACCGGCCATGTTGCGACTATTCCTCTTGAGGGACAAAGAACGGTTAATGCAGAATTGTATGCTAGCATTTGTTTGCCACAGGTCATTTCTGAACTCCGTAAAGAGAACCACAACCGCCGCATCATCCTCCATCACGACAATGCGAGTTCTCACACGGCGCACAGAACCAAGAGTTTTTAGAGCAAGAAAACATAGAATTATTAGACTCGCCGTACACCCCAGACCAAAAACCTAATGATTTCTATACTTTCCCTAAAATAAAGAATAAATTGCGTGGTCAGAGATTTTCATCACCTGAAGAAGCTGTGGACGCCTACAAAACGGCCATTTTGGAGACTCCAACTTCCGAATGGAATGGTTGCTTTAATAATTGGTTCCATCGTATGGAAAAATGTGTCAAATTTCGCGGAGAATACTTCGAAAAGTAATGAATACATTTTTGAATAGCAACGTTGTGTCACTTCCTTGATTCCCGTAATTTTCAGTGTAATAAGCCCGCCTCGACTGTTTTGCAAACAGGGTTTAGTCATGCAAGGACTTACCAAATTGGTTAAAGCTGACGGTTTTCTTTCTGCTGGTAGTTAGCGAAATAATCGTGGTTTCCACAGAAATCCCGATTCAATCACATTACGTGGTCACATAATCATCAATACCTACCTTCCTCAATTTCGTCCTCTTCCCCAATTACAACCTTCCCGAAAACAATTGAAGAAAGGTAGGTAAGATACACATTCCAATGCTATTTTTTGGTACCAAAGAAAACGAAGCAAATAAGTAACCTACTGTTCAATCATAATTTTTGCTCGCAAAGCAAGAATTATTTATTTGAATCAATGGTAGCGGAAATATTTTCCGCATTTTATTAGCAATGTAATAAAACTGAGCAAATTCTGCAGAAAAAATTGAACGTCAAAACATTTGGGCCAAGGTTGGTAAAACATCAAACGTGAGTTGGCTGTAAACATTGGTCGATATAGCCAAATGTTAGGGTTGCGGGTAGATATTTGCATGTGCATCAACTGAATTGAATGCTGGGACACGTATAGTGGTTTCTTAGAAGTATGCGCTATCTTATTTATTCTGCGTTTTATGTATAATATTCTGCTTCTATGAAATACGAACGGTATAAACGTATATGAAACGATACGTAGTCCGCATCATAGTTTTTTTTTATTTACGTGGACACATATGGGTCACATGAGAGTATAATTTCTTCATAGAATATTTTCTTTTTGATGTCTAACAATTAAGAATGCCTTGTCTTATTTGTTATGCAATCTTAGCCTGTAGAATTTGCAACTAAAGGAGATCCTTTTTCCAAATAATAATGAGCTGGTATTATGAAGGAAAATATTATAAGGTACTGGCTTTTGCCAGCGGCTTCGCCCGCGTGGAAGTCGGAAAATATCCCGCGGGAAGGTACTACTGGGATAAAAAGCAGCCTATGTCCTTTCTCAGGCTCTAAACTGTGTACCAAATTTCATTTAAGTCGGTTCAGTAGTTTAAGCAGGAAAGCGAGATAGACAGACAGATAGAGAGACAGACAGACTGACAGAGTTACTTTTGCATTTATAATATTACTGTGGATAGTGTGGATGTGGATTAATAAGTTGGGAATCTATTTAATCCATACTAATATTATAAATGGGAAAGTGTGTGTATCTGTTTGTCCGTATTTCAAAGCAAAACGGAGCGACGAATTGACGTGATTTTTTAATTAGAGATAGTTGAAAGGATGGAGAGTGATATAGGCTACTTTTTGTCTCTTTCTAACCCCCCACTTCCCTAAAATGGGGGGTGTAACGCGCTAATCTCAGGAACTACTGGTTCAAATTGAAAAAGTATTTTTGAGTCGGGTAGCCTATTTATTGAGGAAGCCTATAGGCTATATAACATCACGCTACAATCAAAAGGAGCGGAGTAGCAAAAAAAAAATATGAAAACTGGCAGACTGCGATGCGACGGGAAGGGTGAGGGGAGCAAATATTTGACGCGGACAAAGTCGTGCGCAGAAGCTAGTACTACATATAAGTCGGATTGTAAAGAAACTATATTTAGTTCGTTCGGAGATATTTATTGGATTCGATCAGTCAGAGCTAATTGTTGTTTGCTGGTTTTCGGATGTTTGTTAATCAATCTGATAGATTACAGTATGTATGTTGGGGTAGGCAGGTACATACCTACTTCTTCTACGAGTCAATAGGTACAAGTTGATTATTTACTAGCTTCGGCCTGCAACTTTGTTGGCATGGTAGCTATAAGATACACAATATACTACACATTTACATTAGTCACATTTTCATAAAAACTCCCTCGATCCACTTCGTCTCCAACCCACGCTATTACTTCGTTTGCGCTTAGCATTCTTTCGGACTTAGTTTTCTTTTTGCTGAACTCCTATGGCTCCTAACGTGATGTTTTAATACCACGTTAGGACCCATAGGAGTTAAGCTTAGAAAGTCTTATTCTTCCTCAAGAATTATGACAACAAATATTTTTTCAATTCGAATTGTTAATTCTAGAGATTAGCGTGTTCAAAAACAAATAAATAAGGAAGCAACCAATATTTAGTAATCCTCTTACAACGGCAGCCTACTTCAAGTATCCAACGGCTTCTACACATCCATAAAAAATGAACACTTGAATAACTAAAAAATAAAAATATTATTCATTATGATAACGCATGACGTAGTTTATAATTGATATTTTGTCTTCTGGAAAATGGAATGATCTTATCGACTCGTGCGCTGGGTAGTTATGTTCTCTACCATCTGATACGTAAACATTATTACCATGAAGTTTCATATTCTAATGCATTATTTATTTTTCTTAGACGTATTATCTTAATTTTAATAATGGTAACAAATTTTTTAATCACGCCCAGAGGTATATTATGTCGCATACATTGAGTGGATAATATTTGTAAGACAATTAAAATGACACGGTGTATATTTGTATGTAGATTTAGTCACGTTGCAAGTAGGTTATAGTTTTTGACCTCGAAAAGAGCAATTTGAAAACTTCGTGGATAAATAACAACTTTATCAATTTATGCTGAGTTTATTAAAATGTAGTGTATTCAACCAACTCAATAGATACAAAAATGGTAGGAGGAGCTTAAAAACTAAGCTTGCTAAGCCAAAACGAACCAATTAACATCAACATTTCTCACAATTTCGAAGTAATTGTAATATTTTCATAACGTCGATTAATCTATTTTAAACATACGTTTTGAATGTATACTGAACTGATTTGATGGAACGTTAAATACCACATTTGGAACTTTATTGAATTTGTTTGTAATTGAAACAAAACTCGATTTATCTGTACTATGATTTTCGACAATTCAATCACAGTAGGTAGCTAATCTTAACTCACTTCCTTTTGTTGTACCTATATTGAAGCTCTCTTGATTTCCCATAGGGCTGTGTCTTATATCAGATAAGACGTCAAAACTGAGCGTATAAAACAGAACCGATAAGTTATAGTTAGCCGTTGTAGTCCCTAAAATACTGATATATTTCCAACCTTGGATACAAGAATAAAAGATGATATGCCAAAATTAGAGAAGACAGTACCCGTGTCTATTCATCTATCTGAATCAGAATGATAGAATATTAAACCTTTGAAATTTCGTTTTTGTATGATCATCGTCAAGGCCGTCTACTGCTAGACGTCAGTCTTTTTCTCATACTGCGGAGCTAAGCATGAGCACAGATATTATTATCCTAGTATCAAGTGACTACGGAACTGCCAAATAAAGTCAGCTGTCAGAGAGTAATTACGTTAATGTGTGTGTAGGCGAACTGAACCATATAGCGTAGGAAGTTATTTGACAAAGCGATGACACAATATAACGCTTTGACAAATGAGTTTTAGATTATGGAATTAAACTGAGTTCATGCTTCAATGTGTTTGACATCAAAAACCGACAATAATCGCATAGTAGAAGAGGAAGAATTTAAGTAATCAACTGAACCCTAGATTTGTATCATTCTGACTTAAATTTTTTCTTCACTCCAAACATGATCCCCCTTATCCCACCAAGACCCTTACTCATCCGGGAACAAAAGAAAAACACACTACCTACAAGATATCTAGTAGTATCTAGATTTTCTTCGCGTAAAAGTCGTAAAAGTGGACCGACGGAAACGAATTATTGCGTCGCTTTAAGCGCTTTAAGCTGAAGTGACAAACGTTAAATAGCCGCTTATCGTGGTAGTACATATTTTAAGTAGTGTTATGTTTGGCATTGACTGTGACAGCTGTTCTAAAGATGTTTTCCTATGTTAGTGATGTCCAAGATGAACTTAAAAATACACATTGTATTGTGAAGACTTGGAAAAAGTCACGAGGATCCGCTGAATGTAAGCAGCGCAGTACTAGTCGTGGCAATGCATGGAATAGATTTATGTTCCGTAGTGGACTCTCCTCAGCTAAGTTGATAATCAACTGACGATGTATGATGATGAAAATGAAATCAAAACACACGGTCTGGATTTTAAGAAATGGGTTTTATCCTCTAAGCTAGCACGTCCTTTAAGCTAGTCATTAACTGTAGAATGTTCCAGACTGATAAGTAGGTACTAGAATAAACATTCTGATTTAATGATGGAATAATACCGGTAAATGGCAGTAGCGTAAAATTTTAATAGATCATTTAAATCGTGGTGGTTTTATGGTTTCAGACTAATAGCTTTAACAGTGTAGTTGGCTATTTACCTGGTGAAATAATGCAATGTATTGTTAAATGACAAAACTAAAAAACGTAATGGTTGAAAACATAATGATACTGTTTTTTTTTCAAAGTTACCTCACATAATAAACAAGCTGAAGTGGCAATGGGCCTACCATATTAGCCGTAGAACCCATCTTTGTGGTATATTTTTGACTAAATGGAGACTCTAATAAAATTAAACGTTAAATAGCACCATTCAACATTTCAATTGTTCTAACAACTTAACCTATCCGTCTCAACTTGATATTTCAGTTATACGAGCACCGGAAATAATATTTCAAGGCAACCACAATATTTCAATCGTGTTCTAAATACCGATCCCTTAGGCCTGACAATGTCCCTGTAACCGACATACTGGTAATGGGACGCCAAGAGTTGTCACGTGACTTTGAATCCAAATCAGACATTCGACTGAAGAAAATTCACTTACAAAAAGTATTTGTTGAGTTGAACAAATTGATAAAAACGAATTGCTTAGATTGTTCGAATGGAAATCTAGTTTATAATTTTGCTGAAGAATGTTATTTGCAAAATATAAATTGTGTGAAGTGGAAATTAATAGACGTCTATTAATTAAAGTACTCCTTTGACAGTAAATAATACATTTTATTTCATTTTGCTTTAAGTGTGACCTACATTTACGTAAATATTGTCAAGTAAATAAATAAGCCTATTAAATTGATAATCTAGGCTGTTATATATTTATCTAAGTTAATAATATTGGAACAATAATTTTGATTTGCAGAATTTGTGTCTATTAAAATTTTAAATTGCAGCCTGGCAATTAAATAAAAATAAAATTCTTAATCATATTTACTATCTTCAGCACATTAGGTTTCACTAATTAACGAATCGATATAAATTAGCCCTTTGGATCGCATTAATTGGACTCTTGTCGCATTAAGCTTTGCCTTGATATGATTCAGTCGTAACTTTAGTTAAAGTAGGCTCGGTTTTGCCTATCAAAAACCTAACCAAACTTTCTCGATGAACACATACATTTACTTACAGAGTGCTACGTCAGCGACACAATCGTCAAGTCAACTGACTTACAATGCGGCTAATAACAATTCGCAGCAAAAAATCAATCAGTAACGGTGATTTTACACATAACAGTGATTTTATTTCCTGTATACATCCCGTGTGATTCGCCTCCATCAACAACTACATACTAAATCTCCCTTTACGGACAAACTGCCCGTACACAGAGGTTAATAAATGTAGGTGCTTATCTAGAAAATTACTTATTTTAAATTAAAATTCTATTTTTTATGACATTTCTGAATCGCATGCGTTATCTGTATATTAATACGTGAAGCGAATACTTTAGATCCCTTTTTACGAAAATTGGGCGGACGGAGGAGTATGAAATTTCGCACACTTATAGTTTATACAGAGAAGAAGTGACGAATGCTAACATTTTTTTTAACATAACATAACATCACGCCTTGTTTCTCCGAAGGGTTGGGCAGAGGTGTACCTATAGTACACCCACATTTCGCCTGTTATGTTTAAGTCCCATGTAATAGGGGGCGAGCCTATTGCCATCAACCGGGTATATATCCACCGGGACTCCGGGCTGCTACTGAGAAATCCCAGATGGAAAAACCCAATAACACTTTTGCCCGACCTGGAAATTGAACCCAGGTCCTCATGCTCAGCGGTAGCGCTTGCTACCACTAGACCAACGAGGCAGTCAAATATTTTTTTAAATTATGCGTTCAATACATTATTTTCAATAAATAACACATTACACACACTATTCATTACCATGTATTTAATACACACATGCATAGATATTTTTTTGTTTATTTGGAATTCTATGGTCAAATCGAGTCTGTATTTGTTTTTAGTCTTATTTTTTTATAGCCTTACTGAATGTCAAATATAATTATGGATAATAAATTAATTTACGAAAATTTGTAGATATACATAATATATTAAAATAATAAACTATACGTGAAGGAAATACTATGCATCCCTTTTTACGTAAGATATTGTTGAAATCTGTGGTCCAATCGAGAATATATGTCTTTAATATTTTGTGTCTATAGTCTTAGGCGGCCCCTAGACCTACAATAACATTGTACAATACATTTTATTGTACAATAAGATTGAGAGGCGCTTTGAATCCAAACGATCAATTATATTGCACAATAATACGAACTGCACAATGTTTTCATGTTCAGTCTGAGAATAGTATTAATACAGTTTATAACACAAAACTACACCACTTTCTGCCGTAAAATTCATCACAGTTCAGTTTTTGGAAAACATAACAAAAACCCAAGCGACGCGTCTGATTTCCCGCCAGAAATTCCCGTGTACTCCTCGTTCAACACAAAACACATACTAAAAATATTGCGCAATACTGACCCTACACTATGCAATGGAAAAATATGGTGCAATAAAAATTAAACATGCTCAAACTTTCATTCAATCATTGCACAATCTTCAATATTAACCCTATACGGTCAATAATATTGCACAATTCGTAATATTGCACAATTTAATTGATCGTTTAGGGGCCGCCTTACTGAATGTCAAGTACAATCATAGGTAATAAATTAATTTTATAGATATATAACCTACTTGATTTTTTTAAACTATGATCATATCGAGAATATTTGTCTTTAATATTATTTGTCTATAGTGTTACTGAATGTCAAATATAACCATATTATTTTTTATTCAGTTTTAATGGATATGCATATAGATTTATTATTATGGTCGAATGTCGACCACTGGGCGACCACTAGTTCAAGTTAATTACCTAAATTCTTAAAATAATAATTAATCATGTAAAATTTGCACGCCGCCATTAAAGGCATAATAAGTGAGCGATATAATTATATTAAGAACTTTTTGTACCTTATTTAAGCAAATAAGCGATTTGATTTTTGATTAGAAAAATGAATAAAAAAGCCGACGGTAAAAGTTTTATATTTTGCAATTTAGACTTTTGCTAAGCTACCCAACACTGCGAATTGCGCATATAACTATTTGCTATATAAACAACAGTCACAGAAAGTAAAAAAAAATCATCAAGAGACACGAAGTGGATTAAATGCGTATTTTCGAAGCTAACGCAAAAACAGCCAAAGCGAAGTTGATAAAATAAAATGGGGCCACCCCTGGGGCGTACCATCCATTAAAAAATTCTAAATTGATCCACAATTGATGGAGATAACGTGGAACAAAAAGAGAAATACACCCTCCCCCTCCCCTTTTTTGACGTTAGTTAAAACTCTTTGAAACACATTTTCAGCGTCGTTTTTAATATTCAATAGTTGTCCTATCTTAAACAGACAGACACTAAACGTCAAAATCGTCGAATCAGACTAAACTTATGACTGACCTAAAGTTATGACTGAATCGTGCAAAGTCAAGCTTGACTTTGCATGATTCAGTCATAACTTTAGCTACAGTCGCCTCGCTTTTTGAATAGTAAGAATTGACTACAATAAGTACTGAGAAATGATAATTATTATTTTTTTGTCACCAGGTAGTGCCCATTTGCTGAGAAGTCGATATTCCAGGAAAACACAGTAATTATAGGACAATTACTTTATCATTCCTAGAAATGTCAACTATGCAATTATTTAAAAAAACGGTACCTATCAATTAAAATGTATGCAAAAGAGAATGAATTAAGGTGTGTTTTAATACATAAAACATTTTAAGTTTTAATGTAGATACATTTGGCGAGAAAACTAGCCATATTGAAAAGTCACTCCACTTCTACCTAACCTTTAATACAAGCGTCATGATACGTTATGCCAAATTAGACAAATATTTAAAATAAAAACAACAAACATGGATGTGAAAACAATATTTCGGGCTTATAAGACTTAAGGGATTAATTAAACCATAACCAATCAACCCCGATATTGATATGGACAGAAACACCATCGGCAAAAAATAAGAGGAAAATATAATTATATCAGCAGCCATTAAGGTAGGTGACACGTAACTTGATAAATTATCACGTGAAGGCGATACTGACTCCCCTTAAAAGTGGAAATCCGATGTCTAAAGTAGAATGTTAAACATTTTTACAGGCTTGTTAAGAAAAATCTCGGGTCGCTCCTTTTTATAAGCTTTTTCCGGTTATTCTTCTATAGGAATAACAATGTTACTAACATTGTTGATGCAATTTACGGTTGCAAAATACAAAGAGCAATTTTTATAACTATGCATTAAATATACGAAAAAAAAAATTGTTTACAATAATATAACTATTGTACCTATGTGTCTTAATATCGCGAGCAGAAGTTATGTATGTACGCAGATGTTTTTTGATTTATTTAGTTTTTTTTGGTACAATCTTTGACTATTTGGCCTCATGGTCGCAAGCGCTACTGCTGAGCATGAGGTCCTGGGGTCGATTCGCGAGTACAACAAAGTTTTTTTGGGTTTTTCTATTTGGAATTTGTCAGTAGCAGACCGCTAGTCGGATTTGTGCCTAGTTCATAGGAATAGGTTCGCCTCTATTACATGGGATTCAAACATAACTAGTGAAATGTAGGTGTACCATAGGTTCAGCTCTGCCTAACTCTGCGGAGAAACGTGGCGTGATAATACGTTATTTGTTTGTTTTACTGTTTTGTGTTCTACCTACTTGTTGAATTTTACGGCTTAAATCACAGGACCTTTTTCTTTCATGCTCTTCATTCAATTCGCGGCCGCAAAATAAGCATTGTTTTTTAAAACAAAAAATTGACTCACTTACACGTGCTCTAGTACGAGGAGGACTTTTAGTAGATGTACTGGCTTCTTGTTCTTCATGTTGTCTTTTAATAGCTGCAGCAATAGAACACTTTCTAGTATAATTTTAACAACACTCAACATTATTATAGTACAGCTACATTCAAAGATATTATGGTTCTGGAAACAGCTCAGGCTCGTTCTGATGCCATGGCTAAATCTGTTCTTGCTCGAGTAGAATATGAATGCGATTTAGTTGCTGCCGAAAACTGGGGTTAATTACAAAAGATCAGTGGAATAGGCCTACCGTGGAAACCACATTAAAAAAACGCGCTAAGTACACTACCTCAAAGGTGGCATGGGAACGTGTGCATATTATGACGATTACAACTCTTTCAACTTTTTGAATCGTTATATCTCAAAAACGGTGGCTCTTAGGAAAAAAGTATTGAGATATTTTTTATAGATTATCTGATCTACAATTTTTGTCTGAGCGAATTTTATGATAAAACTTACCATTTTGCTGAAAATCGCGAAAAATCCGTTTTTGTGACCTTTGACCCCGAGTAAATTTGTTTGCACGTGCCAGATCGATGAGGGTTTTTCACATTTCCTTTATAATAGTGTATTGAACAATCCTACTAATATTCAGCCTCGTCGGAATTTTTGGATGTCTAAATTTACCGGACTAATATGACCCGAAACAAAATTCACGTCACTTTAATAAATTGTGTTCTATTATTTAAACACGGATGATATTAGTCATATTGTAGTACATTGTTCTTGAACAGTATCAAAACATGGAGCAACGTTGATATTTATTAGTAAAAGATAAAAGTAGTAAAATTTGGTAATTTTTGTTTATTTGGTAACATTGCCATAACTGAAAATAGTAAAATTAAGATGTATAAAAATTTCACACACACGTATTAAATCAAAGCCTACTAGTACTGTTTTATTCTTTATACTTACCTTAGTAAAAATATAAGAATCAGTGGGTCATCAGTCTTTGATTTAGACAATTCAACAACATCCATTGCGTTATTTACGTTGTTGAGCCTACAATTAGGGTGCTAGCTAACAAACAATCAGCGTTTAAGCTGCCCAACCAAATTGAAGCGAATCCTGTGCGGTATGTGTCACGAAATTCACTCACGCCTACTGTGTCAACATATTTGAATTGTACTGTACAAACTGGTGCGAACAGCCGCGTGACTTCCTAATCACTAAAACAAAAGAAAGAGTGCAATAGGATTATTAGTTGATTCGCACGAAACTTCTTGCCGAAATCCGGTGAATTGACAGATTTAATTAATACATTATTTTCTATAGACGACTCTCATGAAATTAATTGACAACTACTAAACTAAGAATGTAAAGTTTCCGTCCCCGGTGAGGCAATTGATACGTTTTGAATTGTATGCAAATCATTAAAAAAAGGTCACTGCAAGTAGATACAAGCAATAAAGTAAAAGCAAAAAGTGCATAAAATTTAAAATGTGCCCATTATCTAGTACGTACATATTTCCCGAGTTGTCTATTTGCACAGAAATAAATTAACTTCTTACGAGTCGCCTATCTCTACATAGTATAAAATAAAGTCACATCGCGGGAAGTGACTTCCGTGCTTCAATTTGTACGTTTAGATCTTTCAAACTACGCAACGGATTTTAAAGCAATTTCCATCAATACATGTAGAGTTGTTCAATAGGAAAGTTTAAATGTAAACAACGTGGACAAAGTTACTTGCAAAAGATAGTAGAAAAATATTTATACTTTAACGGTTTCGAAATAAATTCGTGCAAATCGAGTAATTTAGTCGCGCAATCGCGTCTCCTGTGCCGCGTAGGATTTGCCTCAGTGTGGCTAGAGCTTAATATTAATTATATATGATTATATTATGAGAAACATTCTTGATATTTAAATAACAATATAGGTATAGTCTCATCATTACCATCATTACAGCCGTGAGACGTCCACTGCTGGACATAGGCCTCCGGGGTTTGCCTTAATCACCACGCTTGGCAGGCGGGTTGACGATCGCAGTATTGTGGTAAAATGCGTACAGAACGCTACTGCCCATTCTCTAGTATAAGTCCCTTAGTCGCCTTTTACGACACACACGAGCAGAAATGGAATGGTGGTTTTTACGTCCGGCATCACAAGTAACCAGGTATCATCAGGTATAGTTTACTGGTTTCCAATTAGTACCATCTCACCTTAGGTTAGCGGCTATTAATTGAGTTGAACTTGATCAAGCACACGATTGATGTTCACCACATTCGTAACAGGAATCTAATGCGTAGTAGTATCATAATAATGAGTTTTATGTCTTTGTTGCTTCATTTGGAATAATTATTATAATTAAGTTTTAAAGGATGATAACATTAAATTAGTAATCGTTTTCACTGAAATATTCCAAACACAATTTTTTATTTCTATTTGTATTTTTTAATAAAACACTACACAACAGGTGTGCAGCATAACCGAATTAACAAAAAGAAAGTGAATTAATTTTCAAAAAAATCTTGCTATCGTCTTTTAAATCTCATCTACCTATCTATTAATGAGTTTATATTGATTCTTGAGATTTAAGAATTCATTTACGCTTAGTTTTTATTAAGTTGCTCTTTTATTATTTTCCACTTGAAATCGAATTAGGTTATCGTTCAGTTATTCAGCGTTGTCTATTGCAACAGATTCTATTTTAATAGAACATTGTATGAAACCAGCTAGCTTTCGAATATAGTTCGCACGTAGGCATTTTCCCCAGTTTCAATTTTATTGATATTTTTCCCCAGTTTAGAGTTATTGAGCGGTTTTCGGTCAAAAATGTTGGATAGCAGGATCTGACTTGTGTAAACAAGTTTTAGTTTCAAAATGGATTCGCGCTTTATAGATTTAGTGAACAGCCTGTTTGGGATTCTTTTTTTTCATCACTTGTGATTGTTTTGATTATGTTGTACATACCAGACACAGACGAATTAGTCACCAGAATCTTAAAACGATTCCAGAATCCCTGTTTCCAGAATCGAATCAATTTTATGGATATTGTTCGAAAAATATATTCGCTTAGCAACATAAATAAGGCAATGAATGTGTGTCAATTTCATTTTGACAGCAATGTGTGTCAGTTTCATTTTGCAATGTTGTTGCTGCTTAACAACGTAAATAAGATAATTCTTATTTAGGTTATTAAGCAGATAAATTTACATGAATAATTGCGTAATAAACGAATAGAAGGAAAGGTTTTCTATTTATTCAATTAGTATATTACGCAATTATTTCATCACTTCTCAATGAATTTATCACTTAGGTACCACCTTATTTGTCTCTCAAATCTATTACTTGTGGCATTAATTCTGGTTACTTCTCTGAGTTTCAAAACGTAAATCTTTTCTGTATACCTAATACTTGAAAGAAAAAAAGGCCTGTAACCCAAACTTTAGTTACTACTAAAATATCTCTAATAGGACAAACGCCAGACGTGTCTGGTTTATTAGAAAAAAAAAAAATAACTCATTTGCTTGTCACCGTTGTATGTTCCGAGTGAAATTACGGCCTGAACCACATACAGGCAATATCGGTAACAAATTACATTGTCTTCATGAATATTTCATCGTGTAAGGCCCGGGCGGTATTTATCTGAAAATTAAACGTACTACGGCCTTTTGTCATTGATTTTCTTAATCTGTGCTAAATAATTAGTATGTGCTAGAGTATTTTGGAGATGAACATAAATTAAAATGAAGAAAAGATTTATTTTTTAATAAAAGTTTAAAGTTTCAAGAGAATTAGTATTCTGATGTGAAAAATAAAGTTCGAATTTAATTGAATTCCAATCCATATCGTGATAATGAATTAAAATCTGATACAGTTACTTGATATTACTGCTGAAAATATGATACTGCATTTGAAAAATAAACTTGGAATTTCATTGAATCCCAATTCATATCGTGATATTGAATTAAAATTTGGTACAGTTATTTGATATTACTGCTGAAAATATGATACTGCATTTCAAAAATAAACTTTGAATTTCATTGAATCCCAATTCATATCGTGATAATGAATTAAAATTTGATACAGTTATTTGATATTACTGCTGAAAATATGATACTGCATTTGAAAAATAAACTTTGAATTTCATTGAATCCCAATTCATATCGTGATAATGAATTAAAATTTGATACAGTTATTTGATATTACTGCTGAAAATATGATACTGCATTTGAAAAATAAACTTTTAATTTAATTGAATCCCAATCTATGTGATAATGAATTAAAATCTGATAGAGTTATTTAATATTGCTGCTGAATATATGATGCTGCATTCTGTTGCGTTCCTCCGCCATTTAACGTAATTTTATCCGAACGTCAGTCATATAAGGATAAAAGGTACATGCATGACTATGCCCTGAAATCGACTTCACGAGTTGGTCTGTAATTCACCACTTAGGTAAAATGAAATTAGAAGTGTCACTTTAGACAAAACAAAGAAAAGTATCATTTATGACAACACACAGCACCACCATTGCGTTATTCACCTTCAGTCACAATCCGAATGATTTTGAAGATATCGCTAAGTCATTGCTTTAAATTGTTTTAAAAATTCGTCTGCTTGATAACGTAAATGACGCAATGGATGTTGTTGAATAATAAATGTCAAAAGTATTGCTGTTGTTTTCGTTGGGGTCCTAGATCACACACATCCATTACTAAAGACACACTAAAGTCATTAGCCCAGCACACTCTCTGTACATCGATCGCATATGTAGGACACCGCAGCATCGCAGTACCGAACGTTCCAGACGAGATTATAGTGCTAACCCGATTAATGCGCTTTGAATTGTGCCAACGAGCCGCGGTAATTGCTGGGTTTGGTTTATCAATTTACCTATTACATTTGAGCTGTTTCTGATTTCGTAAAGACGATTAGGTTTGTTGAGAAACGATTCCTAGGTCGAACAAAGTGTTGTTTGATTTTCCATCAGGAATTTATCATTTTATCAATTAGGTCGAACAAAGTGTTGTTTGATTTTCCATCAGGAATTTATCATTTTATCAATTGCAGCAGCCCAATGTGCACGATTGATGACAATAGGCGCGCCCCCTACTTCATGGAATATGTGTTTGTAAAAAGTTGACCTCTGTAAGTACTATACCTATAATGTAATTAGCTGGTGAAATGCAGGTGTGCTATAGGTACTCTTGCTAAAACTTCGACATAGGCCATATGCGTCCTCAATTTGCAAGGGATTTTCCATAATCACCACGCTTGGCAGAGGTTTGGGTTGGTGATCGCAGTACGGTAGGGAAATGCTTAGAGAATGCTACTGCCTATTCTCTAGTAAGTCCCTTAGTTGCCTTTTAGGATACCCACGGGAAGAAATGGGATGGTGTTATTGTTTACGTCCGGTACCACACGGAAAATCTGTGTGTATGCGAAAATTATTTATTCACTTTTTTTCAAGGTCAAGCTCGGATATTATTACATTCCGAACAAACAATAGCAACCGGAAGTATTACCTATGTATATCAAAGTAACATTCGCATTACCGAATAAATCATAACCATACTATTATAACTATTGGTTTTATCAAAACGAGCCGTCAACGGTAATGGGTATCACTTTATTACTGTGCCGAAGGAAATAACACATTCATAACCATTCTACATCGCATGTATTTGCCATAAGGAAAAATGTTGCTAAGTCGACATGCCAATAATTCTACTATTATTATACAGATAATGTTTTTCGTACAAAAAATCAAGTTATAAAGAAAAACTGTGGAAAGTGTGCTTTATTTGGTACGTGGACTACTTGTTACTCTTTCTACTTTTTACAGCTATACCTTTTAAGTTTTTCAATTGTGTTCCCACGAGCTGTTGACTATTCAATTATTGTGAATGGATATCGTGGAATGTTCTTACATCAACGCGTGGTGACTACGACAACAATTTGGGGTTGTCTTCCAGTCTAGCCAGATGCAGCTAGATACCAGTATTTTACATAGAGCGACTTACCATCTAATCTCCACAACCAATTACCTAGTAACTACTATCCGAACGCCTATGCGAACTCCACAATCCAGTTATTGGGTTAAACGATACCCTTTGGTAAGTCTACTTGTAAGACTTTCACGGTTCTGTCTACTGGTATAGACTGTCAATGATTTACGAATGACAGATGGGGCTTATAGCTTATATTTAATTGATAGTCACCTATTGACGAATCGACAACGTCAAGGATAGTTTACCTTCTATCTACAAAAGCGGCGTCAAGGGTACGTAGTTTCGCGTGATTGTTCGAAAGAGATACCGTGACCCTGGCACAATGGGCAACTGATGGAACACGGGTGGGTTTTAGTCAGTAAAAGTCTGACACGCCCTCCCGCTCCGCCCAGAGCGGGAGAAGTCATTTGATGATTTCCCATCCTGAAAAAAAAAAAAAAGGGTACGTAGTTTATCTTCGATCAACCTGTGTGGCTAGTTTTACTTAGCCACAAACACCCTTGTAATTTTAAGACTGTCCAACGTCCATTTAGTATTGCAGGTTGTTTTATTTTATTAGCAAACTAAAGTTAATGACTGTGAGCATGCTATGACTGAATTTTTAGTATTGTCATTTGACCCATCTCAATCTATAATGACTTAACACGGTAATTGTTAAGGTCATTTTTACAAGTTCTGGTAACCGGTTGAAAAATAAGTGCCACATTGACACTTACTTGAGTCAGAATCGGCTATTTGGTTGAATTTCTAAGAGATTGTTTTATATTTATAGTCAAGTGTACCAGATGGTTTTATTACACTAAAAAAAATCGTGGAAGGAATTTGAAACTTAGAAATTATCAATTCCATTTTAATTATTGGGAAAATCAATTAAAACTTTGTATAGCTAGAGCATGATAAATGGAACAGCTTATTTCGTAAAAGAAAATCAATTCAACCGGCAAAGAGATTTTAATATTTTATTCAAGGCGTCGCGTCGTCTCGTTACAGTGTCGTCATATTTAAAGGTCCCTAACTTGTCTCTCCCAGTATGGGTTCGTTCAGATAATCTTCCTTTCGTTCAGATAATCTTCCTGATTAGCTGAAAGCTGCGTTCCAACTAAGTTTGGTTTCATTATCACAAATTGACCTATATTGAAAAGTTTCAGTCATTTGTTTGACGATAGCGCGATATAAAAATATTTTGCAATTATGAGGAAAAAATTCTAAGATAAGAAAAGGAAGGGGGCTATTTTCTCATTTTTGGGCGTATACTAAATATTTTCAGTCAATTAATTTAATGATGCTTTTTTAAGTTTGTATGCATGAAAAAATTAATAAAATAGATAGGTATATCAATTTCTGTAGAACTAAAATACCTGGAATCCCAAAGTTTTCCTAATATTAGTAAATGACTGATATGTTAGACATTGCTCTATCCTAATTTCAATAGTCAGTTTCAAATCCCACTGAAAAAATGTCTTTTAGTTTCCTACTCATATTTCTATTTCGAACATCTTAAATATTTTTTTAACCCTTATAAAGGTTGTTAGGAAAAGAAAAAAAAATCAAAATTTACATTGGCAAAAAGGTCTTTTAGTTTACTACCTACGCATTTTTTAAATATTTCTAGTATCTTAATGTTTTTCCTTTCCCTAATATAAGTATATAGGTAGGTTGTTAGGGAAAGACAAATATCCTATGGATAAAAAATTATTTTACGTTTCTATGCATTTTCAATATTTCGAGCATCTTAAAAAATAAATATTTCTCTAACATAGGTTGTTATGGAAAGAAAAATATGAAAGATTCGGAATATTAGGTATCTATATAAAAAAAAACAATTCGGTGCAGCTGTTCTCAATTTATGCGTGTACCAAACGGCATATTTAATCATCATCATCATCATTTCAGCCGAAAGACGTCCACTGCTGGACATAGGCCTCCCCCAAGCTCCGCCACTTCGACCGGTTTTGTGTTTCCCGCATCCAGCGGTTGGAAGTCCTTCAACAAGGTGGATCGATGACCTTGTGAAGGCCGTAGATTTTAAGGTCTCTTCCGAAATATTTTCCGTCAGGATTTGGTAATCGTACTGATGAAGATCAGCTTCATAACTTACATACAGGAATATGTATGCAGGAAATTCTATTATTCCATAAATACGCGACAGTTTCAGTGCCTACCTACTAAAATTGTTTTCCTAGGAAACTAAATCACGTAGACGCAACAGTAAGACAAGTTACTATTATGATAGGCCACATTGTGTCAGTTGTATTGTTCATAAGCCGTATGCATGGAAGGCACGTACAGATGGCATTTACAAGTCGGTTTTGTTGCGTATTTTACTGGAGCTTGCAGCTGTATTATCTTGTTACGCTTCCGTACACAAAAGTCAAAATGGAACTTATGGTGACGGTGTTACTGTCTCTTTCTGTTTTACTTAGCGAATTTAGAGAATTTTCAAATTTGGACAGACACAAATTATGTTTTATGAAATTGACACATTGCGTCAATTTACTGTGTTAAAGTCATTTCATAAATTTTCAGTGAATGACAGTTTTGATTTGAAGATACGGATAATTTAAGTTGGTAGTCAAATTTCAAAACAATGAATATTCCTGACTTTATAAATATATTTTTAAAATAAAAATAAACGATTTATATTTATAGCGATTGCTGTGTGATGAGTTAGTTTTTTTTTTCTTAAAATAAAATGAAATGGCAAATAAATCCCATGAAATATTTTTAAATGTAGGTTTTTTATAACGTGAAATAATATGAAAAATGACACGTCAATGCTCTGTGATAGTCGATAATTTGATTAGATTATGTCAAGACTTAAAAGTTGAGATCACATAGACTATAAATAAACAACGCAATTACATATATTTTTGAGTCGTCATATGAAAAACATACATAATGTATTATATTTCGTGTTCAAACGTTGATTCCCTCGAGTTATTCTTGTACAGTTTTAAGCCTCCTACAAACCGGCGCGACGCGGCAGCGCGACGCGACACTCGTAGAACAATTTTTATGTGGACTTCATGGAAATTGTTCTACAAGAATCGCGTCGCGCTGTCGCGTCGCGCCGGTCTGAATAAGCCTTTAGTCTACATTTGCCATCCATCTCATTACTCAGTCAGACGTAGTCGTTCGTAATTCATCTCAGTCTGTTTTCTCGTCCTAAAATTAATGCCCGACGACCCCTCATGAGATTTCTTTTATTAAAGAATACCTTTTGAATTTTTGATGGCTGAGCGGCTAATGTTGACAATGTACCCTACAGGATGGTGGGCAAATCGACGTGCAAACTGAATCCATAAGTTCTGCCGTCCACTAACTAAAAGGCCGTTAAGCCACAGTTGGTTGTTTTTCACTTTGTAATGTAGTCTAATACAACTTTCGATGCTCTATCTTTTGTTGTAAGAATAATTTTTCTATGATTTATAGTTTTAGAGATACAGAACATTGCTGAGCAGTAAAACCACATAAATTTCGTTACTCCTTTAATTAAAAAGCGGCTAAGCCACAATACTTGTCTAGAAAGACGTTAACATACTTTAACGGCAAATTGATGTATAATTTTTTTCTAAATTTACTTAACTAAAAGTACGTCATCTAGTCATGCTTGACTAAATAGCAGCTAATCGTCTTTAACTACCTTCATGTATTGTGTCACAAATAACCATCTGAACATCGTGCCTTAACTATAAAGCAGTTATCAAGAAAAACTACACTAGAAAGCAGTTATACGCCAATAGCGGCTTTTAAGTTATGTATTGAAATTAGTATTAGCTAAATATCAATCGCTAGAGAGCAGCTAAATGACAATACTAGACTAAAAAGCAGTTAAATGCTCGTGATTTGCGTTTGCGTTTGACCAGCTCAGGCTGATTGTAATGCATGTTCGACATGGGCAAAACACCATGACAAGTATAAAAAGGCAAGAGAGTTATATGATTTACACAAAACTTTGGAACAGAATACTCAACAGATATATTTTAGTAGCGACTTAGAAAAAGTAATTATGTTACCACGACTAGATACGTTTAAATTCGTAATTTTTTGTCCTAAACTTACATTATATAACCAGACATTCGCACCAGTAGGAAAAATCACAAGGGATGTGAAACCTTTAGCCGCCATATGGCATGATAGTATAGCAGGCCGTAAACAGGATGATATCATGGGTGATTATTACAGCTTTTTACTTAAATTTCGAGATATCTAATCAATCAATTTGTGGCTTGATAATTGTACATCTCAAAATAAAAACTGGTTATTGTTTTCTATGCTAATCGACCTCATCAATAGTGACTTAATAGCCACAAAAACTATCACTCTATTTTATTTCGAACCGGGTCACACATTTATTTCACCATCAAGTCGAATTATCGATGAAGCGGAGTTCTGGTTAAATCCATGCAGTCTCAAGATTTTGTAAACTACGTAGGTAACGTATCAGATCGACGCATACATAATTCAAGTCCCAGAGCGTATCTTAAAAATATGACTCAAGTGTGTTTCAAACGAGGAAGTTTTGATATCCATTATAAGGAAGCATTTGATGAGGAATATGTGTCACTTAAATTTTTAATCGATAAATACTTGAAGAACCCGCATTTTGTTTTAACATTTCGTACGCAACCGAAAGGAATAGATGAGGAGAGAAAGATTAATCTTTTAACAAAGTTATCGCCAATTATACCTAAACATAAGATGTTATTTTGGCAAAATTTACCGATCATTGAAGGAAATAATATATCTGAATTGAACCAGAAGAAAAACAAAAGGAACGGAACTTTATAAACTAGGATATGTAGTAGACATAAAGACTGAAAAAGTGCCTTCAAAACCAAAATCAAAAATTTATGAAATATTTTTGTTTACTTTATTACTTAATTTTGATAATACTAGTACTAGTAACACTCGTGTGTTACTAGGTATAATTGCTTATTTACCTAATCTGATTTACTCATTTTGTTAAAGTTTTTAATTAATATTTAAGCATAAAAATGGCCGAATTTATATTTTTTATATAAAGTCTAATATTTAATTGATTATGACGTTATGTGTTACGTACAATTATATTATTTCAACTTTGCAATTATTGATTTCTGATTGTGATATGTTTATTTAATAAATGCATAAGAATTTGAAACCAAGTGTCATGTGCCATAGAGCTTTCAAAAACTATACTTACATGTTTTGGGTATTTTTATAAAATAATAATAATATAATTTTTCCTATGGTTTCGCGAATACTGATTATTATTAAAGATGTAATTGTGATCTCATTACTGAATAAGATTTGTAAAAGTTTGATTAAACTTGTTTTTTTTTATTTTATATTTTTTTATTAAATAATAAGCTATTTTTTTAAGTTTCTACACAATTTAATTAGACGTACTGATTGTCTATTATTTTTTATTAATAAATAAAGTTCTGATTTTCATAAAATAGTTTTTAACTTTTCAACTTTTTACCCGCAAGTGCTTATTTAAAAGGCAGTTTATTGCGAGCGAGATGTCTTTAACTGCCTTCTAGTTGAGCAATATGAGAACCGGTATAAAAATATATTTTACAATACCGAGCTTAAAAGCGTTTAAAATCCCATAACTACTTTCTAAGTAAGCGAAGTTAGTCTTCCAAGTGATAGTTACTAGGCTATAAGTCTGTTAAAATCCTTTAACTGCTTTATAACTAAGTATATTTTGATAACTTTTACTATAAGTACAAGAGCAGTTAAGGTATGGTTAGCGGCCTTATAGTGCAGTATATTATGTAAAAATGAAAAAAAATTGCTTAGCTAAAAGTTAGAAAATGAATTTAAATAAAATTTGATTAATATAAATGAATGAACTAAATCACATATTGTGCAAAAAGACTGTGCCTACGTATATAACTTGCAACCTTGTTCCTAGGTAGCATACTTTTCAAGAGACATCAATTCCCACCTATTTTTGCGTTTTCTCGAAAACTACTTTTTGCAATTAGCTGCCTTTTAGTTAGTGGACGGCAGAGTTATACTACATGATTTTAGACCCATTATGGTAGAAAAATTTTCGTCAAAAAAGTCTGGTGTGTCATAGATATGGAACCTACGTGGTTAAAATCTAAGGAAGAGCCATTTTTATTATAACTTACTAAAACTTTCAAAGTTAAGGGATTTCGAATCAGGTACTGGATCTATGATTACAGGTTGTGAGACAATATTCTTGCCACCATGTATAATATGATAGCAAAAAGTGACTTGGTCTAGATGAATAGTTTACAAAACAGTTGTTGCTAAGAGCTTATACAGAATAGGCGTTTACGTGCTGTAACGTTGTACTTTATATCAGTCTAGTGAGTACTATGGTCTTATCTTTTAACGTCTGAATCAAGGTTGGAAGCAGATAAACACTAAAATTCAATAACATTTTCTAAATACATTCATCATAACAACAGTTTACGCTTGGCAACTGATATTTGCAAATATTAATATTGTCGCGAGCTTCGCGCACGAACCGGTTGTTGGTGAGTGTCTCCCCTCTCCACAACATATGGCTAAAGTCGGCGAGCCACCGGCGGCGGTCAAGGAACAATCTCGAGGGATTCACATTCGGAGCTGCTGAGTGGTCGTGTGTATAACAGAATCGGTGCACTAGCTACTGTTCGCAACGGCCAACATTTTAAATCTTTTTTATAATATCTATATTTTTTAAAAAACCTTAGTGTCTACATCTTTTTAAAATTAAATTCAGTGTAACCCCAAATCGGGTGAGTGTTGCAAAACCTAGTATTAATTAGTTTAGTTTTAAGTATTCGTTGCATGACTTGCTAATTTTCTCTTTTGCGTTTTAGTAACTACATGTTGTTAACCGAAATACCGATGTGCTTCATTCTCGTTAGTTTTGTAGCCGTCCTTAATCATTTAAACACCATGCTTGAGTTAAATTGATTTACCGAGTGACCGTAACAATAATGTAACGATCATGACGGCTAGAACTTTTAGATTAGCTGGTTGACTAAATCAACATAAATGTATTTCTTCTTTGTTTTAATTTCATATTTATATGTAATCTGTCGTAGTGAATTTGTAGTGATGCTTTTTCCGTAAATCTTTTAATAATTTTTGTTACTTTTTTTCCATCTACCTTACATCTTCATAATATTATTTTCGGCTAGTCACGCTTTTTTATATGTACCACGCTGCTTAGACTGCTTCATCTCGATGGCTAATAGATGCTAGAACACCGCTTTCCCACGTAGATTCTGGGTCCGACGGTTGTCGGGATGTTGCAGTCAGTAACAGGAATTCGGACATTTTGTAAAATGCCTAATTCGTGGATTCCAGGGTTCTTCCATACCGGAAGGAATATCCTTTTCACCGCTGCAAGGGTTGTGGCTGGACAACCTGCGAGCTGCCTACCTACTGCTGGAAGACCTACCCACCTACCTGGCTGACACCGGTCGCCTACGAGTTGAGAACTACCAGGATAGTGGTTTTCTTTAGGCGGGCTAGAATCAAATACGCGCTCGATATTTAGAACTCACGCCAGCCTTCTGCTGGAGCTAGCTATGGTTAAATATTGTTAAATTTTAAGAATCTTAATTACACTTATGTACCTACCATCTTTTTGTTTCTATTAAACGTCCTGCCCTAACAGGCACGTCACAGTGCCAATGAAACGCGCGTAGGGGGAAGTGGGGTAGATTCATACAAGGGGCACCTTCATACACTAGATATATCTGATGTTAGGCGCACATCAACAGAATGACTTATAGGTGTATGCGTAGCTTACTGGTGTGTGTGGTTGCTAACGGAGTTTGAAATCAGTCGGTGTGATACTCCCGTCGATGTGACACTGAACGTGACTCGGCCAGGCGCAAGTAATTTTTATGATCTCAGTTATAACGTCTTTTTTTAATAAAAGCTGCTCTCTAGATTATTCAGTTCTATTTTATTAAAAAGATAATAGGGTCAAGTTTATAAATGAATCTGTGAATAATTTTATATGTGCTTGCGTTTTTTCTAACAATATTTTGATTTCATTTTCTTGTGATGGGGTAGGTTCATACAGAAGTATATGGAGCATATTCATACAGTATGAATGTGCCCCGTAAACTTCTGTCTTCCATTTTTTTTTTATTTTTGTTTGTAAAATTTAAGTTATACCATAATTTTGTTTTGCAGAACGATTATGGTCAAAAATTACAAGAAAAAGGGAACTAGGAGTAAACGGGTGGATGAAGAGGCAATGTTAAAAGCTATCGATAAAGTTGTGGACAATAATCTCTCTTTTCGGAAATCAGCAGCCAAATATGGGGTTAATGCACAAATACTACAAAAACATATCAAAAAATTACGCAAAACACAAGATCTTGGTAGCGAAACTCGTGTATTCAAATCTAAATTTGCATCACAGCAAGTTTTTGCAAAAACAGAATCGGATCTTTTCAATAAATATATCTTAGACAGTGGCGTGCCTAGGGTTTCAAAATAAGGCAAGCCCAATAAAATTTTAACCAATTTCAAAAAAAGAAAGTTCAGTTTTCGACTGAGTATGTAGGTGCCTACGTATGTATCATCGCAATGTTCTAGTAGTTCTTTACTAGTCTGAGAAATACACAGATTAGGCGTCGATTTTAATGAAGAAATTAACTGTTTTTTCTGAGCAAAATTTTAAGGTATTCTACCTTATCTTCGCCAATCAAAACTTGAACGCATTTTAAATCCTTACAAGGTACAATTACCTCCATTGTTGTAAGTAAGTTAGTCACCAAAACAATTGTATCACTGAGAAAATCTGAGAAAACACACAAAAAACTTTAACAACAAAACGTTTCCCACTCAAGCAAACAAAACTGAAGTAAGTTGCACTCGGGTGTCGGGAACTACTTACGCAGAGTTGCAGTGTTGTCATTTAGGCAAAAAAAGTCACCAGGTATATGAAAAATCTAGCTAGATGTCGCAAATTTTTTATTTTTAAGATATTGCTTGAATATTTAATTTCGTTATTTTAAGAAGTCGCTGGTTTTTATTGTTGCTAAATCTTAGAAAAAGTGTCCAAACTCGTTAAAAATCTCCAAGATTTCACAACGTCGCTAAAACGGCATCACTGCAGAGTTGGCAAGGTGACAAGGTCACGCATATATACGCGTGCAACTTCATACGCATGCACAGCTTAAATCTTCCATACTGATCGATTTGTAGACGCACAAGGTTCTAACTCGTTATACGGCACATCGCTATAAGGCTGACCCCACATTAGGCGTGCGCGATCCTCGGGCGCGAGCGCCGCGCGCCGCGAGAGCGTCGCGTTTAGCTGCCCTCGCGGCGCGCTCGCGGCGCGCTCGCGGCGCGCTCGCGGCGCGCACGCGGCGCTCGAGTCGCGTTCTTACCCCTTCGCCCGCTACAATACTCAATACTTTATTGCATTCCACAATGCTTAGGTGGTAAAACATTTTATTTAGAAACAGTTGTGGACCCTGTCGGGCACAGCAAAGGAAAATACAGTAGGTAGAGAGGAGGACCTATTGATTATCTTATAATGTAACTTATTCTAAAATAGTAATTAAAAATAGATGAAATACATGCTTTGGACTTTTCTAAACTAATTTCAGGGATTTATCATTTAAAATTTCGTTGTCGCTATAATAACTTTTGCTTAACAGCAGCTTTTTTAATTTATCAGTAAATAGATGGCTTTTTTTCTCTGTCCTTATGGATTCTGGTAACTTGTTGTATATTGCTACTGTTTCGGTCAGTCACATGGTGGGCAGTGTTGTGTTGACACACGTTAAAAATAGAGTCACGAGTGAAATTAATATCGAAAGCTTTATCCTAGAAATACAGAATCGTTCTGCGATATGGGACATGACTACAAAGGAGTATAGTGATCGTATTGCAAAAAAAAGGTGTGGGAAGAAATCAGCACTTTATTTATAAAAGACTAGCTTCTGCCCGCGACTTCTTTTGCGTAAATGTCGTTTATCGCGGACGCAGACAAAGTCACGGAATAAAAAGTAGCCTATGTCCTTTTTCAGGCTCTAAACTATCTGAGTACCAAATTTCATTTAAATCGGTTCAGTAGTTTTAGCAGGAAAGCGAGACAGGCAGACAGACAGAGTTACTTTGCATTTATAATATTAGTGTGGATAGTGTGGATTTTGAAACGAAAATTGTCCAAATTGTGACTGACTTAGCTGTAGGGGGTTAAGCGCCAAGGCGAGCGCCGCGTGCGCGCCGCGAGCGCGCCGCGAGTGCGCCGCGAGCGCGCCGCAGGGCAGCTAAACGCGACGCTCTCGCGGCGCGCTCGCGACGCGCTCGCGACGCGCGCGCGCCGCTCGCGCCCGAGGATCGCGCACGCCTAATGTGGGGGAGGCCTAAGTGCAAAAGTGATAGAGATAGTATTTGAAAGCCCGGCAAAAGCCGGTACGTGTAAGCGAGGTAGCGATATGTAGATGCTGCAAATGCGAAACTCTGCGCGCGAGAGTGTTCTACGATGCACTACCGACTGACATGTGTCGAAGTTAAAAAACGTGCATATGAATTTGCTAAGGCTAGTAGGATTAAATATACTGCAAGTTGGAATAATAATGAGATGGCGGGAGCAGACTGGTTAGCAGGTTTCCGAAATTGTCATACAAATTTCAGTTTGCGTAAACGTGGAAATACAAATGCTGCCAGATCATTCGGTTTCAATAAAACGGCAGTGGATGATTTCTTCCAGAACCTGGAGAATATGTACCGCAAATACAAGTTTACTGTCGATCAGATTTTGACCATGTTTATTTGCTGCAACAAATTAGCAACTAATTGTCCATACACATTAGCCTCTATTAATTTGATTTTATGGTGAGATACGTACCTACACTTAACCTGAAAACTAAATATAGCATAACTTTTTGTATATTTAAGTTTTGATAATTTTTATTTTTGTAACAAATACAACAAATTAAAACCTTTCTTTTGATGTATCATTCGCCTATCTGCATTATTTAGTTTCTGTGTAATCACGGGCGATCACTACGGCAAGTGGCGGTTCTAGCGGCCAACTGTTCTTGGTCGTAGCGACTTAGTTTTTTTTGTAACAAATTCAGGAAAAGAGGTGTGTTTTGTAACAAATTACAACTAATTATTTTCAAAATTTCATCAAATTTTAAGAGTTGGCCGCGCGGTGGAAACGGACATAGATAGTAAGACTATTGATTTTTGATGAAACATTATAGATATCGATACCCGAGAGCATTCTATAAGACGAAATATAAAAACTGTATGAAGCTGCCCCACCTTCCCCTACTGGCTCATCTCTAACCAAGGGTAATAGAAGCTATGATCACCGTTAACAAAGATAACATCTGTATTAAACACACTTACAGCAGGAATGGCTTGAGCTTTAACAATTCAACAACATCCATTTAGCTTTTTACGTTGTTCAGCAGACACATGTTTGAATTTCGAACACATGAAGCAATCACATAATCAGCCTTTATTGTTCCCACTGCTTGATCACAGACCTCCTCTACTCAATGAGAGTCTACGGCCGTAAACCACCTGGACAACATCCACGTCACCGAAGCCGCGGGCAAAAGTTAGATAATTATATTGCGATCTCAGGTGAAGTACGTATAAAAAACACAGTCTGGTTCGGCTTCAATTCCCAAAAAGAATTTTGAAAATGCTTGCCAACCAATTTTGTCGTAGTAATACTTAGCTATCAACTGACCAACAAGTGTTCTTATACAATATTTTAAACTTTATAAAACTTCACCATCTTAAACTTAACACCATTAAGAACTAACATTTTATCTTACCAGTGTTTTCATGACGTGCAATAAATCTCTTCGCACGTACACATGCTTTATTTTAGACTACCTAGACTTTAGACAAACGACCACTATACCAGATAAGAATGGTGCAGTTCAGAATGTCTGTTAATTGTAGTCCCTCAGACTCTAAACTTTTTATTTTATCATCCTAATAGTTTAAGAGCTGGATGAACAGAAAATTCATCCATCATCGTTGGTAGTATAATAATAATACCAGCTTATTAATGTTCCACTACTAGGCAAAGGAATCTTCTCATCAGAGGAGGCAATGGTAATTAATCATCAATTAAACGTTTATTTATTTGAGTAGATCGTATAATACTCGTATACGTCAGTACTTTAAAAACTAGATGGTTACGGCATTTCCTAGCTGACTGTTCCCCGAGGAGAAATATCGAAACAAACTAAGTGGTCATGGTCTCTATGTAAGTCCAAACATTATATTATTAGAATTTAAAGTGAAGCTAGCAATGCAGCGCCATGTATGGGCCTTTCGAAGAAAGAGCCATTGCAACTTTGAGCTGACCCGACCCAAACGGCATGTATGGATCCATCATCGTGTATCTCAACCGTTTTGCTCAATCGCGACTTGGCGATTTCAGACGTATATTAATTTCATTATACCAGGTTTCCTCACAACATTATCCTTCACAGGTATCAGTGATGTCAAAGATAAACATAAAAACTATATAATTATTTTGAAGTGAGAAAGTCGTACCAGTACTTGGTACGTGTCCGTATTTGAAGCCCTCGTGTATATCAGGCAAGGCTTCTAGTCGATCACAAAATCGTTGATAGACAAGAAAAAATAAATAAACAAGCATCCATAACAGTGACGCTTCTTTATGAAAAGTCGATAAACAAGAAAAATAAGGTAAAAGTTGTCGTTTCAAATTAAATAAAAGCTTTCGTTTTACAGGCAAACATAATGTTGGATACAAGCCAGATAGGCTGTCGACCTTAAGACAATATTTAAGGTCAATGTCCAGTTTGCGACTAGAATAGTATGTGCAAAGCCTTGTAACTTAAATTGTTAAGTTTTTTTTGTGTAATGTGTACTTTCCTAGCTGATGACTGGAGATTTTTTCTAGCAAACCTATTATGAAATTAACCTATCTTTTTTGGGTCATTTAAACTATGGGCTAAATGTTCAAATATGTTCAGTATTCTAAGGGAGATGCGTTAAGGCGGGGTGAAATTCAAATGTTCGTACTATTTTTGCAATTTGCAGACCAAAGGGATTATATTCAATGATATAAACTTTCATGGTTAAACTGAGTTCTTAATGATTAAAATTCTATAAATACATACTTGTTGCAGCCCTAAGCTGCAAATCATATTTGTTCAACACACAGCCAAACACTGACCTGCAAAATACAAAAAAACCTTGGAATTCTGCAAAATAACCTGGCACTTAAGGTAAACTCATGCAAAGTAACCTAAGAAACGAATTAATTTAATTCTATTAATAAAAAAAGTAACAAACCACAGATCATAACACAAGTGTTTACTAGCTTTCTGACTACTAGGCTATTAGCTCAGTTCCACGTTGCGGTGTTAGTGACGACTGTATCACTACAGAAGTTAATAAAGGGTCGTATGTTGCTAATGTTATTATCTAGCTGGGCAAACTTATTAGTATGTAGTTCAGCATTTATGTTGATACGTGTTTGTATGTAGATTTCGTTAATTTGTATGTATTTTGTAAGTCTGGTAATATTCATTCAAATACCCTTAACCCTGGGAAAATCAAGCGTGATTTTTTGTAATTAAACTTGAACTTTGTATTAAAATAGTAGATAATTATACGTATTGTAATGTAATAAGCACTTCGTTATGAATAAAAAAGTTGCTCTAAAAATAAGCTTCGTCAAAATATTCGGCTACAACATTACTGATATTACGAATGAGCATGACACAAATTACTTATTTAACGACACGTCGTTAAATAAGTAACTTATGTAGAGAGAGTATCAAAATACTCTCATGCCCCTGGAAGCAAGTGCCATACGTCTCGCTCCAGATTTTTCTTCGATCATGTCGAACCAATCTGCGCCAAAAGGATAGTTAGAACACCAAACACCTTTGGCGCCAAATTGTTCTGTTAACAGGACAAAAGGAAGGGTGATGCAGAGAAAAGTGGTAGGTATTCTTAATGTTTTATATGAGCCTGCGAAATTTTCCAGCGGAACACTTACTGCCATGGCACGTTTAGAGTATCTAAGACATCAAAAGTATCTATTTATTTGCTTTGTTTTCTCCTTAACATATATTAACTTATTGTAGTACAATACTAATAAATAAATAAATAATTATACAACACAAAACTAAAATATACTATTATTTCAAATATCAACAGGAGAATCTGGCTGGCTAACACCTTCTTCTAACAAGTATAACAACCTTGCATAAAGTAAGCTGGGTGCGTCAATTGCCCATAAGAAATCTCCGTGATTGAATTCCTTCAATGGTACTATGTAATGTTCTATTGGATTCACAAGTTGTTCGTACAACCTCTTCGCATCAATTACACTGGATAACCAATCGTTCTCACCACTGAACAGAGCGATCGGCAAAGTGATTTTGTGTAAAGGATATTCAGGAGGAGGTGAGGACCCATATTTTCTGAGGTTATTCCAAAACCCGTAGTCAAACATTTGGAACTTGCCTCTGTGTTTGATTTCTTGAGCGTAGTGAAGTACCGTTTTGGTGGAAGCACCCGCATTAGCATGAGCCACAATCAATGGCAGCAGGGTTTTATTGAATTGTCCCACATCGTGCCCAAACAAGACAGACAATGATTCTTCAAATTTCCCATCATCATCATTCATCAGCTCTATGAAACCTTCTGATAACCACTTGAAGAACGAGTTTTGAGGAAGAAACTCATTTCCCCCGCCGAGTAGTTTCATGAAACGATGTATGCTTTTGCAGTACTTAGCTAGCCGTTTTAGTGGTCCCCTTATTTGAGTCATGTAGGCAACTGGAGCCAAAGCGAATCCTGCTCTCAACACTTTGTTGTATTGGGTTTGCGTGGACAGTAGTGCGAACAGAACCGTGGTTCCCATAGAATGGCCAATGTAATTAATTTTGACGTCCGGTCCTTTAACCTCCATTATGTAATCTATGACTGCCGGAAGATCGTGTTGGCTCACTTCGTGAAATGTGAAGTCCCAAAACTCACGCGATTTAATATGATTAGAAACGTGAGCTCGGGAGTAAATATTTCCTCGCACGTTGGCCATCCACACGTCGTAACCAGCATCGGATAAGATATAACCTAGGCCCTTCATTGGTCCTGGTATAAGCCAATGCACTGAGCTCCCGAATAGACCGTGATGCAACAGCACTGTCTTTTTAGGACTTACTTTATTTTTGGATGTTATAGGAAATGGTATCCTATGGATCGTCAATATATATCCGTCATCTGTCACAACCTTGTGAGACTCCGCCGAGTAGCCGTGAAATTCGATCAACTGTGGCGCGCGCAGTGTGCTCATGTAGGTAGGTAACAATTTCATCCGAACACTTGTACTCAAGCCGTTCCTCTGGTGCACTGGTATCAATATTATTATGTTCGTCTGATACATCTTCATCCTGTGGTAAGATTTTCTTGATATTATCGACGAATTTGTTGAGTTTCACTGTGCTTTGTTTCTCTGGCGTGATGACAACATCATTATTGTTTTTCTTTAATCCATTTTCAACGTGTGTTAAGATTTTGTTTGAGTTGTCGAAGAATTCGTTGGGGTTCAGTGTGCTTTTTTCTTGTAGTACAATGACATCATCATTATTATTTTCTTTTGATCCATCGTATTCATGTGTTAATATTTTCTTGGAGTCATCGACAGATTCGTAAGGGCTTAGTGTAATTTGTTCCTCTGGTACAATTACATCATCATTATTATTTTCGTCTGATCCGTCTTCAACCTGTGTTATGATTTTCTTGAACTTATCATTGGATTCGTAGGGACTTAGTGTGCTTTGTTCCTTTGGTACAATGACATCATCATTACTATTTTCATCTGATCCATCTCCAACCTGTGTTAAGATTTTCTTGAAGTTATCGACGAATGCTTTGGGGTTCGGTGTACTTTGTTCGTCTGCTACAATGTCATCATTATTGTTATTTTCTTCTGATACGTCTTCCACGTGTGTTGAGATTTTCTTGAAGTTACCGAAGAATTCGTTGGGACTCGGTGTGCTATGTTGCTCTGGTAACATGGCATCTTCATTATTATTTTCGTCTGGTCCACCTTCAACCCGTGTTATGATTTTCTTGAAGTTACCGACGAATTCTTTGGGGTTCGGTGTGCTTTGTTCCTCGGGTACAATAAAATCATCCTTATTATTTTCTTTTGATCCGTTTTCAATTTGTGTCAAGAGTTTCTTGCATTTATCGATGGATTTGCAGGGGCTTAGTGTGCTTTGTTCCTCTGGTATAATAACATCATCATTATTATTTTCGTCCGACCCATCTTCAACCTGTGTTAAGATTTTCTTGAAGTTATCGACAAATTCGTTTGGGTTGAATGTGCTTTGTTCCTCTGGTGCAATGACATCATTATTATTATTTTTCTCTACTTCATCTTCTACCTCTGTTAAGATTTTCTTGAAGTTATCGACAAATACGTTAGGGGTTAATGTACTTTGTTTCTTTGGCCATGGCCAAAAAATTTCATTTTTCGTTAACTTTGTACGCTGCCAGGCTATGCCTCCCAATACGATTTCAAGTGCGCAGTGGAAGAGTTATAATCGTGGGGCTCTAGAGACAAGAGTGGCGAGCGAACTAGTCCGCCGTGCGCGGAGCCAAACTACAAATCAAACACTTACCTATTGGTTGAAGGACACTGCTCTGGTGCCAACCTGGAGATATGTATGTAAGTGAGTGTATGTGTATCGTGTCGTGACGTTATGAGTATTCTCCTGGTAACAATCCGCTTCCAATTAGGCTGGAGACAATCACAGCATGCGGTCTTCAAATCACTCATTCACAATAGCGTCACTTGAATGACCTTCAAACAATTTCAGGTATTTCCAACAAACAGAACCCGTGATATGTCAAATTAGGGGTTAGCTTCATTCACCTCAACTGGGTCATGACAGATTGTCACCAAAACGACCGGTTTTATGGGATTACTTTACAAAATATCGCGAGACTCAAACGGCGACCTGCTTCCTCGTTTCCCACCGAAAATCAAGAGAAAGTGTCAAACGTCAAAATCAAACTTGACAAGTCAGATGTCATTCCGTTACGCGTTGCGTGCGCATAGAGAAACTATTTCAGGACGCAACAAACTTATTCTCGTTGAAAATATTTTCAATGTCTAGGCTGATGTCTAGGCTGAGCTGACTGTCTGTGTGGGGGTACATTGAGATAACTAACTTGCACTCACTTTGATGTAATTGTAATGCGAATATGAACGTAAACACAAGTACTAGCGGAACCTTCATGGTAGATGGAATACAGCTGGTGTAGCGCGACAACCGATCTCTTTTAGCAACTGAATTCAATAATGGAGCAATCGAGTATTATATTCCCGCGTGAGAGGTCAAGGTGAAATCCATAACTCTAAATATTACAAAAATAAGATAACTGATAATTAAACAAAGTTCGTTTTGTAAACATTCATAAATTACCTTCAAGTTATCTACTGGTTAGGTTTTACCCACATCTACATGACTCGTGCCCCATCTGCTCCAATATGATTTGTATTCAGCTATTAGATAAGTACCATACTGACTGTCGAAATATGATTGTCGTATTTTGTGACAACCATGTTAGCAAGTTTAAATAAATAAATGGACGAAGTTATGCAAAAAGGATCCAATCCACAACTTGGTCAAAAATGAGTTAAGTGCACCAAACTGATCCCAAATCATACATACTACGAGTCAGTAAAAACGACCTAGCTAAAAATAGCTTTATTTTTCGAGTACTTTAATTTTTAAAACCAATGGTATGGAGCTTCTTATTTTTTTTATTTCAGTATAAACTATTTAAAATTTCTGGTTCTTAACTAGTATTTGTACCAGAATATGTTAATATACCATTACTAATAATAAACGTGTTAATATTCCACAGACAATTTTTTTTTAAGTAATGAAAAAAATACCTCTTGAACTTAAAACGTCAATAACTCAAAATTAACTGAATGTGGATTGGATCCTTTTTGCATAACTACGTCCAAATATCTTAGGACAACCAACACAACGTTATCTGATCCCAAACTAGGCAGAGCCTGTACTATGACAACCAGACATAAACATACTTATATATTTCTAAATACATACATATTATAGATAAATAACACCCAGACACAGAAAAAATGATCGTGCTCATTATCATGGTCATATTATAACAACTTTGGAATTCCCTAATACAATTACTTACCTACTTTGTTTGGTTTTCTCTAAATACAAAAAATTAAATGCATTGTTATTAGTATGATTACACAGTGCAAAGACTTAAGGGGCGCAGTGCAAAATAATTCAAAACAGTCGTCACTGTTAAAGTGATACAATCAATATTTATACCGCAATTACCATTACAAATATGTAAAAAACACCATAATGAATGTGTTAACCGATTATAGTTGACAAAAATTAAAAATATTGTATAGTTTAATAAACAAAAATTCGTAAAGTTGAACAAAAATCTTAAAATAGCATGCTCGGGTTTAGTTGAATTTTGATAGTAAACTGTTAAATTTTTTCACTAACTTGAATTCATATTATTTTTTTATTATCATTCTACAATTTATAGTTTTTACATTTTTGAAATGTCACTCACTTATTTTATTATAAATTTTTGTTTTGATTCCCACCCTGTTTTGAGTCATACGCAACGTACACGAGTTGAAACTTCAGTCGTCCACGAGAGCTCAGAGAGTGGTCACGTCGCATCGCGGAGCGACGCGCCGGTAACGATAATTCGCGATCTATTGTGTACGTATACGTTGCCGCAAAGAGTGAAATAGGGTAAGTCACATTGGGTTTTTTTTAGTATGACTTATGTTTAGTAGGCATAACAAAATTTTACTTTTTGTTGTTTTTTTTTCTGCTACCATATTACTATAATTTTTTTATTAAATATTTGCTTTAGTAAATATGGGAAAGCGTAAGGACAGCTATTGTAAGAAAAAAGTTGGCGCTCATTTCCGTAAAAAAGCCGTTATCATAAAATGTACGTATTTATATTTTATGATATTAGTTCAAGTTATTTTTTTTCTCTAACATTCGATATGAGTGTCGTGGCTTTTGAGGGTGGCGTTTGCAAATCTAGCATTCAATTTGAAATCCAAAATGGCGGATGTAGCTTTTCTCAAATGTTCGATATAGGTGTCGTGTAATGGGTTTTGGGTGGTGGCGATTGCAAATCTGGCATTCATTTTCAAATTCAAGATCCGCTATCTTGAATTTTAAAATGAATGCCAGATTCAACTTCAACTTTTCCGTTACACTCTATATATTATATATACCACATTTACCTATGGTTTTTGCATGTTTTTTTTTTTAATTAAGCAAGGTTTCTATTACATTGTTAATCATACATTTTTTATCATAGACTGGTTTTATTATTACAATACCTACCACTTACATCTACCCTGCCTACCTACTTTACCGAGTAAAATTCCCGGGCGTGCAAGTAAAATTCATAACGCCAAAATTTCATAGCAATCGGATGAGTAGTAAGAAACTGATAATGTAGGTACATTATCCGCTCTATAAACGACAAACGTAAATTTTTATATAATACAGATTATTAGATTTAATTTCTGGATTTATGTAGGTACCTACATAAAATCATCGAAATAATTAATATGCGTATTTTCAAGTCACTCAACAAAACGAATCAAATTTTAAAAATCCTAGGTTACCACCTTTTGTCGTGCAACTGCATGCGGGCTGCGAACAAACTTGTCAGTGTGTGCGTGACGACGCACACGACTAGCGCGCTGTAGTAAATACCTATTTGCCGCGCGCCTTGTACGGTCGGCGCAGTCTTAACAATACAAATGTTTTTGTATTGATAATTTGAGTCAGTCAAAGGTTAAGTTTTAAAATAGTGATTGCGAATAGTTATTTATAAATATGTTTTTTTTAAATCCGGTTAAGTGCGTATCGGTCATACAAAATGAAGGGTTCCGTAGTTGGTATGGAAAAAGTTTGTTCTTGGTGATATTTAACTTACTTGTAGCTGAAAAACTGTGTTATTATAGCCATCAATGTACGTCATGTTAAATTCTCCAACTGCAAACGTAAACTTGTATAGGCAAAAATGCAAAAACTAAAACAGAAAAAAATCAGATAAAAGTAAAAATTTACTATCTTCGGTTTTTTTATTACTTCTACCGCGAGATCTTGCTTCTTGCCAAATTTCATACCTAGAATGATTAAATTGAAATAATCAAAACCTATAGGGTACTAAAGATTTTGAATTATTAGGGAATATAATAATTTTCATTGATGCTTGATTTTTTTCAAAACTGAAAGAGACTTTTGTCCTACGTTTTTATTCTTCATACTTCCATGGGTTCTTGAAAAACAGGTCGTGATAGACAACATACTGTGGGACTGTAAACGGACGACGCGGACGGAGTGATCATTTATGGGTTCCATTTTTCCTTTTGAGGTACGGAACCCTAAAAATTGCTGTTTCATAAAAAGTGCAATACTAACACGATCATAAAACGAGCGTCGCTTCTTGAGATAAAAATATTGTAGCAGACTTGACTCTTGCCCTTTTCGGGAATAGTTTGAATGATAAAACATTGGGATTTCCTCACGGCCAAGTAGGATGATATTGGGTAAAAAAAACGTTATATCTAAACCTATAATGCATGACTTTAAAAACAAACTTGCACAAAGTAGGTTATTTTTTGTTAAAGTTACTCTACTTTCTAAAGTTAACTCATGAAATCCTAGTATCAGCCCGGAGTCTGTATAAAATTTTGTACCCTGTTGATGGCAATAGGCTCGTCTTCTTTTTATGGGACTGAATCTTACTTGCCAAAATTTGGGTGCACTTATATTTACCACTGCCTTATCCTTTACTAGCTTCTGCCCGCAACTTCGTCCGCGTTAAATTTCGTGTTCCCCCAACCCTTCCCGTCGCGTCCGAAATGCCTACCCGTGCGATATTCCCCGTTTATGCAACATTTTTCATCTGCTCCGCTGCTCTTAGTTTTAGCGTGGTGTTATATAGCCTATAGCCTTTCTCGATAAATAGGCTACCCAACACAAAAATATTTTTTCAATTCGGACCAGTAACTTCTGAGATTAGCGCGTTCAATCAATCAATCAAACAAACTCTTCAGCTTTATAATATTATAGTATTATATATAGTATAGATGGAAAACGGGCGTAATGTTATAAGAGAAGAATATTATTTCATAATGAGAATTGGAAAGACTAGAACATCATCTCCGATGACTGACAGACGGTTTTCATGTAAATGTGATTTAATTCCAGAAATAATCTGATTAACCTGAGACAATTGTTATACATTCCTTTGCCTTTCTAATATATTAGATTTTGCGTCTAAGAATGAAAGCGTTGCGACCTACACTCATGAACATATTTCATGAAATTATTAATAAACTGAGTCTGTTTGGTGAAACCGCAGTGTGACCTCGCAATCGCGGCACCTGCGACCCTTATGAACCGGGTTATACATGGCGAAGTTTCAAACATGACCAAGTTTCTTTTTTTTAACAACACAGATTTTTAAGTCACATTGATACTAACTACTACCGTGAATGATAGTGCGAATATGTGTGGATTTCATCAATCAAAATGAGCGCGATCTTTGAACCATCATCAGCTGCAATTGTCAATATTCTATAACGATTTTGACACTGAAAACTCTTTGAACACCGTTCAGAAGTGCTCATAACTTTAATTGGTGATTTTGGTTCTTAATTTTTAGTAATATTGTAAAGAAGATAAAGGACAATGCCCACATACTAGAACAACCGTGGCCCACAGTGAAGACTTACAAATAGTGTAAGGAATGATAGTATAAGGTGTTATGAGCACCTTCTAGTACTTATCAGTTCAGAAAATATGTCGCCATTTGGAAATAAAACAGTTTTTAATTTTTTATAATTTTTAATTTTTTCACAAGCACTGACTTATTTTATACACTTACAATGACTTTTGAATGGTATTAACACAGTCATTGTTCATTTCAAAGTTACTTACTCATTTTAACCTTTGAATAATAGTCACCTTCTAAGTTTAAACAGTCTGGGGGAGTACACACAAAACCCATATATTAAACCTAGAAAGATCCCACTGAGCAGTTCTCAAAGTAATGCACAAAAGGAACTTCCAGTATCCAACGGAGCAGCTATATAAGGATTGTATGGTATTAACGGTTCGACAACTTTATATCAGGAGAGTTCTGCTTATAAGCCACAAAGGCTCAACGTATGACCCGGCAAGACTGAAAAACAAACGCAGAAACGACCTAGTATTTGACCTGAAACCATGTAAAACAGAATTCTTCAGAAGACAACCGTGCTATATGGGTCCATACCTATATAACAAAATAAGTAAAAATACTCAGCTACATCACTTACCAATAAGTAAACTAAAACTTACCATAAATGACTTCCTTCTCTCTCAAAATTATGGAAATACTGAAAAACTTCTAGAAAGTATAAAATAATAAAATAAAGTCACACAACCCCATTCATACACCCGAACACATACATACACATACACACAAATACACCACATCCCACACTACACATACATCACACATACATATGTTCATTCATAGATGCACACACAAGCATTAAGTAGCTATTAAGTAATTAATTAAATTATTATATTATTACATTATTAAATATTAAATTAAATATACATATCTATCATTTTGTAATGTTTACCTTTACAAATATTTACTTTTGCACCATATATTTTATTTATTAATCAATCAATACTTATCATTTGTCCCAAACAATATCCCCCCGCCCCCCCAACAATACAAAAGCTATGTAATGAAATAATGCTGATGTCACGTCAGTACATATACGTGTATATGACCATCTTTACAAACCAAGACCCTTCCGTGCCTCAGAAAGCATGTTAAGCCGTTGGTCCCGGCTGTCTTTTGTAGATCTTAGACAGTCGTTACGGGTCGTCAGAACCCCGAAAGTCTGTTAGACTTTCATTCAGATCAGTCTTATCAAGAGGTATTGTATTACCTAGTAACTGGGTTGTGGAGGTCAGATAGGCATTCACTCCATGTAAAATACTGGTATTCAGCTGCACCCGGTTAGACTGGAAGCCGACCCCAACATAATTGGGAAAAGGCTAGACAGATGATGTTGAGTTGTAAGATTTGGTTACTTTCTCAATAAAGTAAAAGTATTTAGGTATTTAAAAATATCTTTTTTTACTTATTTAATACTAGCTTTTGCCAGCAGCTTCACCCGCCTATTATACGTATAAACCTTTCTCTTGAATCACTCTGTCTATTAAAAAAAACTGCATTAAAATTCGTTGCGCAGTTTTAAAGATCTAAACATAAGGATAGACAGAGGGAAGTGACTTTGTTTTATATTGTGTAGTGAAGTTAAATCACTATAAGCTTGCATTAGGACTGGCTATTGTTATTATCATAGTTTTCTAAAGGTATTGTTTAATGTAGGTGAGTAATATAATACTTACCTGTTGTGGAAGAACCCATTGCTATACAATATATATTTGTGAGTTGATGAGAGCGTAAGTGCCTCATATCCATTATTCAATTCGCACAGCAAACCTTGCTTGCGCCGGTTAATCCACGCGACGTGTTCGGGACAGCATAGTTACTCAGGTCTGAATTCGCGCCGAATTAATCATTAGTAAAAGCGGGACTCCCGCAGTCCAAATGCATGCGAGGGTCGTCATATGCAGCCAGTAGACATGGGTAGCTCGCGAATGAGAGATAAAATTGAACTAGCTCTTTAGTTACAATCTAGCTCTCAGTCGCTCAGTCGTTCACGGAATAGCTCACTAGTTCATTTAGCTCAACGGCTCATTGAATCTATACTCTGTGGCTGTGCGAGTTACGAGTGATACCGACGAAACGCCGACAGCGGCCCGACAATGCCCGAAGTTCCCCGACGAACAGGTGAACGATTTCGCATGTCGCTCACTGACCGACTCTTCGGATCAATGCGTCATAGTAAAATAACTCTTATTGTCGTTGTTTTAAAAGTAAAAATGCTTTAGCACTTTTACATATGTATGAAAATCCTTAGGGAATAATAATTTGTGATTTTGTAAACAAAACAAATACTAAATGATATAATATACATGACATACGTCCATTCATTACATTATACTGTCAATTAATTAGTTTTTTGAAATATTTATTCATCTAGATTTACAGTCCTAAGCCTGTTCAAATATGAAGGAAAATCATTGGCTTTCATAATTTTAATATTTGTTTGTAATAAAAACAAAACAACCCAATGAATTTAATTTCGAGCTCGCAAGTAAGATAGATGAGCTAAAGAACTTTAAAGATTTTATAGAGCCACTGAGCTAGTTGTGTCGTTTGACTTGCGTAAAGAAGCGCGGCTCAATTTGATCTGTAGCTCGCAAGTAAATCAATTGAGTTCAAGAGTTAAAAGAGTTATTCGGTGAGCTAAAGAGCTAAAAGAGTGATATAGCTCTTTTGATCAAAAGAGCTGTATCTCTCTTTTCTTTTCAGTGAGCTACATTTCGCATGTCTAGCAGCCAGCAGTTTTCACATTCACACTAGGGTCGTCATTCAAAGTGGAGCCACGATCCAAGTTCGTGCAAGGATTGTCATTCTGGTGATATTGATCGGAGTCCATTGTCATAAAAAACCTCACAAAAGAACACAAACTATATTTTATATCTTTAACTATTTGATTACTGGGTGTCAAATGTCAACTTCATCATCTGTCATAGAATAATGCTGGCATATTTTAAAATATAATCGATTACGTGAATCGATTATTGGTCTTGAACAATTTAATTTTATCTAATTACGGCAAAGCCATAAACAATACAATGATATTACCATTCCATGTTTATGTATGTTTGGACTATAAGATATCTGGTTTGAGATGTTTATGAACATAATTGTTTTGTCTTAAACTGGAGTTAGTTAGTTACGTTCACAGAAACTAAAATGGCCGTCATGATTATGACGGCGTGTCGTGTGATTACAATGCACGCCTTTGAGCACACGGATTGATTTTTATAATTATTAATTAATCCGTAATCGATTAGACGTATTCAATATACGACTCGAAATTAAATTGACAATATACTAGCAACGCTAAACTTTTCCTGACAGTCAAACTCTCAGTGATAATAATACGTTAAATTACTTATTTATTGCTTATAATGACGGCGACTTAGAGATAGAAGTTAAACGGATAATTCCTGTTTTAAAAAAATATATTTTTAATTATCCTTCGAAACGTGTTCGGGTTGGGCCAGGAATAGGCATTGACCTTTGTTTGTATGAAGTCGGGGGTAATATCCAGAACGGCTGTACTGCTTGGTTAAATTTGGTATTAGGATAATTTAAATCCTGGGAAAGAACTAATGTGATACTATCGACATACCATGTTCGACGCCAGGCCAAGGCCCTGGCCATAGGATTTTAATAAGCACAGTGGAAGATATGATGGTGGGGCCCTGGAGCAAGAGTGGCGAGCGAACTGTCCGCCGTGCGCGGAGCTGATTAATACAATATTCAAAAGACTCATCTGATGGTAGACACCTGGTTCTGGAGCCTACCTGGATTTATGTATGTAAATGAGTGTATATTGTATTGTGTAGTGACGCTGTCAGTAATCCAGGACAGACAACAAGGCCGCTCAAGAGGCTCTGCTACCAAGACATGCGGTCCCAATCACTATCACATCAAAGTATTTCAATCAAACAAACTGAACCCGTATTATTTCGTCAAAAGGGTGTTACACACAAAACAATTGGATCACGACAAATTGTCCACAAAACGATCGGTTCAAATGGATTACTTTCAACAAACGGTCACATGGCTGGGGCGACGATCCTCCATTTTTCAAAGACCAAACCAAAGAGTCAAAGTCAAACTGACAAGTGACAGTTCTCACTCTGTTACACGTCTAGAAACGTAGGCGCACAGAGTAATCAATTCAAACGGGACGAAACATACCATTTCCCAATTATGTTGGGGTCGTCCTCCAGTTTAACCAGATGCAGCAAAGTAGTAGCATCATACATGTAGCGACTGCCTATCTGTACTGTAAACTGGGTTATGAAAACCCAGTTTTAGGGTAATACGAAAAGCCTTGGTAAACAACTGTCAAATATTCGCAAATCACAGCTGGGACCAAGACTTTAATATGCTTTACGGACCAGTCTTGGTGTGAAAAACGGTCACCTATCAACGGAAAAACCGAGGCAAGCATAGCTTATTGTTAGCCTGATTTTTCTACCCGTGTGACTGATATTACTCAGCTACAGCCACATTTTGTCTATTTATGCTAACAAAAATTTACCAGAAGATTTTTTTCACGAGTTCAAGCACTGTTGGAAATATAGTAAAGGGTATTCATAATGATGAGTTCAATGAACCTTTTTCAAATCCAACATCATAGTAATCACACCTTGTAAACTTTTTTGATTTTCCTGCACAGGAATAAAAACTTCACCTTATATATTTATTTACATTGTTGTTACAAGTATAATACGGAAAACAAAGCTTTGGCGGAGGTTGTCTATGTACGTTGTTTGTCTGCGGAAACGCCTGTAACAGTACTATAGTAACGTGGAACTAGATGGATCGAGCTGATAGGCGCTTTGGGAATAACATGCTTTGTTGCCTTTTGTACGTTTTCCTTTAGACGCCACGGAACTAATTCACAATATAAACATTTTGAAAAATAAAGAAGATATTTTGCAAGAATACTTGTTACGTATGGTAATCTTTACTTTTTTATTACTAAGGTTAGTGAATTTTGTGAGTTTGTATATATGTAGAGGGTCATCTCCTAAATCACAATTTCGACAAAATGGTTCGAAAAAAAAAAATAACAACCGACTTCCTTAAAAAAAAAACACTACAAAATGAAAAATTACTTTAATTTCGGAAGTCGGTGTCTTAGGATCTGTATCTAATTTTTTTTTTGCCACCCACTTCCGAAATTAAAGTTATTTTTCACTTTGTACTGTTTTTTGAAGGAAGTCGATTATTATTTTTTTGGAAAAAGTTATATTTTTAACTTTTTAGTTATGGTATGTACCCCGCATTAATTTAATCTCGTTATTCTTCCATTTGTTGCGCACATAATGCAAAGGTCAATGCCCATCGATGGCCCACCGCGAACACATTTCGAAGGATAATTAAAAAATATATCTTTTTAAAACAGGAATTATCCGTTTAACTTCTATCTCTAACTAAGACGGCTCATTATAACTAATAAATAAGTAATTAAACTTATTATTATCACTGAGAGTTTGACTGTTTGTTTTGTTTAGGGTTGCTAGTGTATTGCCAATTTAATTTCGGGTCGTATATTGAATAAGTCTTATCGATTACGGATAAATTAATAATTATAAAAATCAACCTGTGTGCTCAGAGGCGTGCAGTCTGATTATGACGGCCATTTTAGTTTCTGTGAACGTAACTAACTCCAGTTTAAACAATTATGTTCATAAACATCTCAAACCGGATAAATATTATAGTCCACAACTCCACACATACATAAACATGGAATGGTAATATTATATTCTTTATGGCTTTGCCGTAATTAGATAAAAATTAAATTGTTCAAGACCAATAATCGATGCAACTAATCGATTATATTTCAAAATATGGCAGCATTATTCTATGACAGGTGATGAATTTGACATTTGACACCCAGTAAACAAATAGATAAAGATATAGTTTGTGTTCTTTTGTGAGCTTTTTACGACATTGGACTCCGATCAATCTCACCAGAATGACAATCCTTGCGCGAACTTGGATCGTGGCTCCACTTTGAGATGACCCTGGTGTGAAAGTAAAAACTGCTGGCTGCATATTAATGACGACCCTCGCATGCTGTTGGACTGCGGGAGTCTCGCTTTTACTAATGATTACTCCGGTGCGAGCAAGAGAATTTGCACCTGAGCGACTCTGCTGTCCCGAACACGTCGCATGGTTTAACCGGCGCAAGCAAGGTTCGCTGTGCGAATTGAATAGTGGATATGAGGCGCGTACGCTCTCATTTCATCAATCAACATTGTACCACAATGAGTTCTTCCAAAACAGGTAAGTCTTATATTACTCACCTACATTAAACAATACCTGTAGAAAACTATGATAATAACAATAGCCAGTACTTCTGCAAGCTTTTAGTGATTTCACTTCACTACATAGTATAAAACAAAGTCACTTCCCTCTGTCTGTCCCAATGTATGCTTAGATCTTTAAACTACGTAACGGATTTTGATGCGTTTTTTTTAATAGATAGAGTGATTCATGAGGAAGGTTTATACATATAATACGCGGGCGAAACTGCTAGCCAAAACTAGTATTAAATAAGTGTTTTTTTTTTAAATAAATACTTTTATTTTAATGAGAAAGTAACCAAATCCTACAGCCTAAGTAATTATATACTATTCTAAGCTCATCATCATCTGGCTAGCCTTTTCCCAACTATGTTGGGGTCGGCTTCCAGTCTAACCGGATGCAGCTGAGTACCAGTATTTTACATGGAGCGACTGGGTAATACGATACTACTTGGTAAAACTGGTTTTCAGACTTTCGGGCTTCTGAGGACCCATAACGACTGTCTCAGATCTACGAAAGACAGCCGGGACCAACTGCTTAACATGCTTTCCGAGGCACGGAAGGATCTTGGTATGTAAAGATGGTCACGGACCAACCGTGGCAGGCATAGCTTAACCTGAATGATCAACCTGTGCGGCTGTTTTTGCTTAGCCACAAGCCCTTTCTATATGTATACTATTCTAAGCTATCCATTTCATTTTTTTTTCATCGTTTGCTGTGCAATAAATAAATAATTAATTACATTTTCAGGTGCATATCTCAAGCAATGATTTTGATTGTCATTCATGTTGGACTGCACCGTGGAATGAAATTAGACATCCTTCAGCTGCTCACCTTTAATATGTACTGACATGACATCAGCATTATTTCATTACATAACTTTTGTATTGTTGGGGGTAGCTTTTGTATTTTGTTTAGTACAAATGATAAGTATTGATTAATAAATAAAATAACTTTAAAATCTTTTGAGCTACCCGTAACATATACCTGTACCAATTTTTACTATATGAAATGCAGCCCATAGCCGTTTAAGCTTAGAAGGTGACTATTATTTAAAAGGTTAAAATGAGTAAATAACTTTGAAATGAATAACGACTGTTAATACCATTCAAAAGTGATTGTAAGTGTATAGAAGGTCAGTAAGCTTAAGAAAAAATAAAAACTGTTTTATTTCCAAATGGCGACTTATTTTCTGAACTGATAAGTACTAGAAGGTGTTCATAACACCTTAAACTATAATTCCATGAACTATTTGTGAGTGTTCACTGTGGGCCAAGGTTGTTCTAGTATGTGGGCATTGTCCTTTATGGTTGAACTTTTAATCCTATTCACTAACTTGACAGTTCAATGCAAAATAATGATACCATTCTAAAACTAATAGTGTCGGGGTAGTGAACAATTTCGCATAAAGAATGAATGATAAAAATGTTTGAAATTAAATAAAACTTTAAAAAATCGTTTTTAGGTGTGGATTATAAGAATAATTAATAATTTTTGATAACAGTTATTTCCTTTTTTTATTTTCTTCTGATAGAAACAAAACTAAATATAAAAATCATTTCATTTTGCTTATTTTTTTACTAAAGTCATTTTTTTTTCCTCTGACAGACATAGACTGCATATATATCGATATAGTACACATCTTGTTTTAAGAAAAGTTATTAAATTTAAATTACAAAGTTTGCATGTAAGTACATTATTTCAAGTTCATTCAATTTCATTCATTCTTGCACCACCTCACTATCTTTTTTTCGTCAAAACCTGGTATCCCTCTAATTGTCAAGTTAGTGAATAGGATTAAAAGTCGAACCTTAAGTCTTATATGGTTTCCTCATGGATCCCATTGTCAAAACGGAACCAAATTGAAACGGAACCACACGGAAAGCACCAGCTTTCAAATAAAAAAAGAATCATCAAAGTCGGTTCACCCAGTCAAAAGTTCTGAGGTAACAAACATAAAAAAATACAGTCGAATTGAGAACCTCCTCCTTTTTTTGAAGTCGGTTAAAAAGAGCATTGTTGGCCCAGTGGTAGCGACTGGGCCACAAATGATCTTATGGCCGTGAATTGGAACCCAGGTAGGCACTTTACTTTGTGCAATTTCTTTCATCTCGACTGCTCACGAAACGGTACAATAAAACATATGACAAAATTGGCATGTTCTAGAACCAAATTCTCACACTAGATCCGCGTTATGGCCATACCGTCTCGCAGAAAGGAGGCCTGTGTCTCAGCAGTAGGAACTCTATAGGTTAATTAAGCTTAAGCTATGCTATCATTACATAAAATGCTTTTAAGTTATCATAAAATACCTAAGACTAAATTATTATTCTTAAAAGGAGAAGGGGACTTTTGGGCCCAGCAGTTAACTAGTTGAAATGTGTATTAAAAAAATCGTTATATTTTTGTAAAGGAAATCACAGAATATGGTACCATGTTTCTACCTAGAAAGCGAGAAAACTTCAATTAAGTTAATGAAACTAAATAATCGATTATATAATGCCTGAATTACTACTAATCGATTATGAATAAATCGGTAAAATCTGAGAATATGTATGCAAGTCGAGTGACAAGTACATATCAAGCTTTCGTGGAATCGATTGAATCGATTTATAGTGATTTTTTTTGTTCCGGCAACACTTGTGCCTGACATGCGTCAGTCACTGACTGACAGATGCACTTGTTTGTTTTCTTTCGTTCTGAGTACGCCCGTAATTTCCTTGTTTTATTGTTTAACCCCACGACACCTCGGCTTTGCATATTATAACTGACTATTTGACGGATCTTGCTACTCTACATTACTTGGCTCTCTGTTTTGGACAACTGTTTACGCCTATCGATTGGATATTGACGACATGGATTGCTGTGTAAAGTGTAAACCTCACTTTTATTATAATTCGTATAACTTGGTTCCTGGATAGCCAAATTTCACTAAATTTTCGGTGAGTCCTTGTTATTATACCCTCTTACAAATAAGGCTAGTTTGATTTAGTTAACACCTGGGCCCAGGAATCTATGGAGTCATTCCCTTCTCCTTTTACTTCTGATCCGATTTTAATTAAAATTTTACTTAATAATCAAATATTAACCGACTTATGTTTCTGACTGTTCCTACCACATAGAATAACCACGTTGAAATGGTAAAGGGCCAGCCATATTAGTCGTTGGCGTTGACGTGTTCTTGAATGAGGACCGCGAATCCGCAAACGTAAGATAGGACGCAGTTAGGCAACGAGGAGCGACGATCTTAGCTGGGTAGCTGAGATCTGAAACCATGGTCAACAGTGAACTGTTGTAGGCTGATGATGATGTCCTACCTACATTTAGCACCAAACCATATTCCAAAACAATTGTTGACCATAATACTATTAATTAGCCAATCTCTCAGCAACTACATCAAACGTATCAATAATTTAATAAAAACACAATATAAAGTTGAGTCTAAGATTGTGTATATGTAAGGCAAATCTTCCATATATTCAATATTTACTTAAGTGAAAGCAGAGCATCACACACAAATCTTATAGTACAAAATATTCTACGGTCTCACACAGTATGAATAATTGATAGATGCTCCAGAAAGATTCATGCGTCTAGTCTTCGGTCAACCGGCAAAGAATCATATTAGAATAGGAAATCATAATAGCTACGTAAATGTGATCTAGGGAAAAATAAAATGTACTTTCTTTTGTCAAAACCGAAAGGAAGACGCGCTGGCTCGCTGAGGCCTTAGCCTAGGAGTGGACTAGCGTTGGCTAGATTAGGCTAGTAAAAAATATATTTAGGTATTTGCAGAAGTTACAGTACATCGACTTCAGTACTAAGAAAAACGGTATAAGCCGCCGCTCGTATTCTACTGAAACACCGCAGATACTACAGTATACTAGAGCGGCCGTCGCGAGAATGCTTTTTTGACATCCGTCAGTTTCATACAAATGAATATGTGTTTTGTTAATTTGGTCTATATCTATTAGTTACTAGAAAAGTCGCACTGACAGGTATCAGGAACGCTTTTCTTCAACGGCCGGACTGTAGTTAATCTCAATTTCAAAGGTTTGCCAGGCATGTCTATTGTAACATTTATTGAAAAACACTAAAACAAGACTTGAAAAATCACACTCTAAAAGTACGAAACAAGAAATTACTTTCATCTGAAAGCCGTGGTTGTAAGTCACTTTGCTCTTTAGTTATGATCGCTTACTACTTTTAGTAGTTTCGAATTGTACAAATTAAGTAAATAATTAAAGCATGAACATTAAAGTAAGATTAAGAAATATGCTGAATATTATAACATGTATCTGCTTATATTAAACTAACATTTTACTAATCTGTGTTATTTCCCACAAACAGTATCCAGCCCAGTGCAAGCTGTTTAGAGCAGCCGACCTGTAGCATGCGATGGTTCATACAAGATGTTCAGAAGTGATTTGGGAGGATTTTTGTAATGGTTTGCAATTTTTGTTATGGCGCGGTCCGCCAAAACGAGCGCGAGTCTTTAGATCGAAGTTGACAAAAATCACAACATGATACCACGCTTATAGGGTCAGGGTCGCGAGATTTGTCTGCCAGGGTCACGAGATTTGTTAGAAAGAGATACCTTGACCCTGGCACATGGGCAACTGAAGTAGCGCGGGTGGGTTTTAGTCAGTAAAAGTCTGACTCGCCCTTCCTCTCCACCCAAGACCGGGAGACGTCATAAGATGTATTCACACCCACAAAAAAAAAAATACCACGCTTATATTCAATGAAAGATTAGGCAGAATTGCACCAATATGTCACTTGGATTTTAATAGATAATAATTTGTATAAAAACGCTAATGATTGCAACATTCTTTTTTTTTTGAGGTTTCCCCGAATTTTATTGTAATACTAGCTAAGGCTTGCCTCTGTATCCCTGGCGGTTTCGTATGACTTCCCACGACACCTGGTTGATCAGGCCAAGTGTTGTCAGATGTAGAACTACTCGGAAGGCTTTGCATTTTTCTTGCCTGTGCTCTAGTTGTCACATTTATCTATACTTATATAATATTATAAAGCTGAAGAGTTTGTTTGTTTGTTTGATTGAACGCGTTAATCTCAGGAACTACTGCTCCGAATTGAAAAAATATTTTTGTGTTAGGTAGCCTATTTATCGACAGAAGCTATAGGCTATATAACATCACGCTACAGCTAAGAAGAGCAGAGCAGTAATGAAAAATGTTGCAAAAACGGGAAAAATTTATTCCTTTTGAGAGTTTCCGTTGCGTGCGCTGCGTAAACGGTTAAAGTAACGCAAAAATCATGTATGACGGAATTGTTCCTTTTAAAAAGTTCTAAATCCGCGAAAGCATATGTCTATCTTTTAAGGTTGACTCACTATAACTCAAAATGAACGAGCAGCAACGAAAAATGGACGAAAACTAGCAGGCAAATCGATGCGACGGGAAGGGTCAGGGGGGCAAAAATTTGACGCGGACGAAGTCGCGGGCAGAAGCTAGTATAATATATAAATGTGATTATGATTCACCCATATTCTTTAAGTCTTCATTTGTAAAAGAAATCCGGGACAATGCATCCGCAGCTGCGTTGTCTGAACCCTTTACATACTCTACAAAGTAGTCGTACTCCTCTAATATTAATCTAAAGTTCATAAACTTACTCGATGGATCCCGCATATTAAAAAGATAAACTAATGGACGATGATCCGTCAATATTTTGAATTTCCTACCATAAAGATATGGACGACAATACTTTACTGCCCAAACTATTGCCAACAACTCCTCAATTGTTGGGTATCTCCGTTCTGCACTATTTAAACTTCTACTTGCATACGCAACAGGTTTTTTATTTCCATTACTTAAAATAGCTCCAATTGAATAACCTGAAGCATCTGTTTGTACTATAAATGAAAAAGAGTGAAACTTTACAGTTGTATGTAGTTTTCAATACCAAATCATAATAAAATAAAAGTTAAAAAAAAATGACAAAAAAATAAAAAAAATATATTGTTGCATACTCCAACTGAAGCGCAATACTAAAAAGCATTGCGACATACATGACTCACCGGATGTAAACAGAGTCATATTACAAATGAAACATGATACTAATTACCCATAAAAGTAATTCTAACGCATGAATGATGACATGACAAACAAGTATTTCATCATCCCTTCGAGAACAAAGCTGATGCAACATCTTCCCTATATAAACCGGCGCACCGCGTGCCCGTCGTTCATTTGTTCTTTGTTCAATGTTCAGTCCAGTTCATTGTTCATTAATATAGAACCCGTAGTCACTCCTGTAACAGTAGATTAGAAGATTGTGCATACTGTACGTGAGGTATCAATAAATAGAAGAAGTTTCAAGAAGCTTTTCTATTCGATACCTACTCCATCGTCCTTAAGGCCCTTCGCCCTCGACATTATAAGGACCAATCACTACAGCAGCCTATCAAGGAACCTGCAGGGTCTTCTGAGGGAAACCTCATGTCAACGTGAAGACGAGCCAGACCACTAATCAGCGACCTGTCCAGACGTACTACGAAGGCAGTTCTTGGAGTTCCCTGCCGCAACCTAGAAAGAACTTCCAACATCCAGTTTCTGGTCTCTTCTGGTACAAAAGACAACCTGGTGGCAGCATAAGATCCCTCTTTGTGTTCGGGTTTCCTCGGGAATCCAACATATTTTCTAGTGGCAGCGGTGGGATAGCCGTTTCTTCCATCGAGACAACGTGACTGGTGGGATAACCGTTCATCTACCGGGAAACGCGACTGGTGGAATATTCTCGAAGAAATTTCGACGAACACTTCGAAGCATTGAGGCGTTGGAAATAAGATAAGAAGTACAACGAAGAGCTCGAGTGTTCCAGACCCTTCGAGAGGCGGCGTTTGCAGACTTCCAAGACTTCAAGAGTCGGAAGGCGAGTTTCAACTCTTCACTGCAAGGTGCCACAAAGGTTAACTACGTGCGAAGAATACCGCTCCAGCGATCAAGAAATCAGTGTCTACGCTCCACTGATCCAGAGAGTACGAGGTCTTCAGCACTAGGTGAGTTGACCGTTATTTCCTTTAGACTTCCCTCAATCCCTCGACCCATCCAAAGGTCTCGGAAGTCCTCATTCTCAAGGTTAATCCTTTCAATTTCTCGACTTCTCTAATTATTTCTCAACCTGTATAGAAGGTTTGACCTATCCAAAGGTCCTAGAAGTCCACTCATTCAAGGATAACGTTAATCCTTAGACCCCTTGTCGGTCTCAGAATTTCATAAATTTAAGCCTGACTTAGCTTAAATTTCCTTAAAATGTCTCGCAGAAGCCAACCCGTCCAAGATCCACGGATCACGGAATCTGAATCAGATAGTGGTACGGAAGAGCTTACTGATAGATTACAAAAATTAAATATTAGTACGTTATTAAAATTTGTCCAAAACTTTGATGGGGATCGTAAAAATCTAATTTTGATGGGGATCGTAAAAATCTAATCTAATTCGCAAATCTCTTACAATGTTATAAATGATATTAATATGCGAGAGATTACTTCTTGGGAACAACTTAAACAAACTTTAAAAAACTATTACTCAACAATAAAGGACGTTTCCCAATTACATGAGGAGCTTGAAACAATTAGACAGTCTCCTCACGAATCAGTAACTGATTTCTTTAAACGGTTAGACAAAATCAAAAATGAAACATTAGTGGCTGAAGAAAATCAAGCCGATTTTCCTGACGAGGTCCCAGCTTTAAAACGCGCAGTGCAAAAAACGGCATTGCGAAGATTTATCCTGCATTGCCATCCTGAAATCTCGAAAATGCTTAGGGCTCGCGATGTAAAGACCCTTAATGAAGCATTCTCTATTGCGCAGACGGAAGAAAAATTGATGAAACTTAACCCAACTAAATCTCATCAATCTTCCTCTAAGTCTTCTCCAAATTACTGTAATTTTTGCAAAAGACCAGGACATAACACTCGCGACTGTAGGAAAAAACCCAGGAGTTATTCCTCCTCTGACTCTAATAATTCTGATAAACAGAAATTTTCCTATGATACTAATAAATTTTGTAAATATTGTAAAATGAAAGGGCATGAATTTAGCGAATGTAGGCGCAGAAAATACAACAATGATTCTAAAACCAACGATAAAAAAAACGTGAATCATCTTGAAAAAACTGAAAATGATTCCCAAATAGCCAGTTCCTTCCAAACACAAGTTAGACACAGGAGCCTCGATATCTTTAATTAAACATACGGCCCTAAACCCAAAGAAAACTTACTTAAATACTAAAGGAAAAGAAAACATTCACGGGATAATCCCTGACCATGACGTTTCAACACTAGGTACCGCAAATATTAATTTACGCCAAGAGAACTTCGCATCAAATCCCAAATTTCATATTATAAACGCAAGCAAAATCCTTACTCCTTTCGATGGAATCTTAATATAACGTAACTCTAAATATTTTACGACACTAGATTTAGCATCGGGATTTCACCAAATATTAGTAGATCCCAAGGATCAAGAGAAAACAGGATTCACAGTCCCATATGGACATTTTGAATTTACGCGGATGCTTTTTGGACTTAAAAATGCTCCCTCAACATTTCAGAGAATGATAAATATTGTTCTATCTGATTTAATAGGCAAAGGAGTATTTGTCTACATAGACGACATCGTCATCCATTCTCAAAGTTTGAACGAACATATAAATCTCTTAACTAAAGTATTAATAAGGCTCAGGAAACATAATTTAAAGCTTCAGCCTGAAAAATGTGAATTCCTTAAAGAACAAATAACATACTTAGGCCATGTTATAACTAAAGACGGTATTTCTCCTAACCCCGACAAAATTAAAGTCATCAAAGATATCAAAACACCTAAAAATCCTAAAGACATAAAAATTTTCTTAGGATATTACAGGAAATTCATTCCTAACTTTTCCGATATCGCGAAACCACTCACTAAATTATTAAAGAAAGATGCAAAATTTGAATGGAACGAAAAACTCAAAAATCTTTTGAAACTTTTAAGGAAATACTTACCGACAAAATAATTCTCCAATTTCCTGACTTTAGTAAACCCTTTTTATTAACAACTGATGCATCAAATGAAGCCATCGGAGCAATCCTTTCGCAAGGAGAAATAGGAAAAGATCAACCTATTTCGTATTATTCTAAAACACTAAATAAAGCTGAAAATAATTACAGTACTACCGAAAAGGAACTTCTAGTAATAGTAAGTGCAGTTAAACACTTTCGACCTTATTTATTTGGGCGAACATTCACTATAGTCACTGACCATAAACCTTTAATTTGGCTACAGAATTGTAAAGATCCATCAAGCAGATTAATTCGATGGAGACTCAAACTATTAGAGTATGATTATAACGTTGTACATAAATCCGGGAAAACAAACGTTAACGCCGACGCGTTAAGTAGACCAATTCACGCAATAAATCAAACTGAAACATTTATTAATTTTGATAAATATTACCAGGATGCTATTATTTCCGAACCTGATGATATAGGAAAACCCGTTACTAAAATCCCTGCTCTTGTCTTACTTATTTCATGTGATGCATGTGAAGAAAATCTAGGAATCACATATATTAAAGAATCCTTTCCAGATAAAGACATTACAGGACAATTAAAAGAAATTAAAACATTTGTTAGACCTCATCAAAGGATATTTCTTGTTTACGTTAAAGAACATTTCCAAGACGAAATTGAATACCCTGTCCTTTTTGAGAGCCTTAAAGATCTTAGGTCTTTATTACAAATAAATGAAATTAAAAATTTTACTATTTCCAAATTAAATGGTGACATCACAAACGAAGCAACCCAAGCATTTTATTGTATGCTTCAATATTTGTTTAAAAATTTTAAATATAATTTGCTAAACAATGAACGTATTGAATTAACAAATCCAGATGACATCAAAGAATGTCTTTTAGAAAATCATGATCATCCCATTTCTGGACATCAAGGATTCCAAAGAACCTACGATAAAATTAAAAAATATTAATACTGGAATAATATGAAAGACGATATCCAAAACTATATTAAAAGTTGTGAAACGTGTCAGAAATCCAAGACAAATTTTAAACCCAATAAATCCCCGATGGAAATTACAACAACCTCTTTTAAATTCAACCAAAGAATTGCTTTAGATATCATTGGCCCCTTACCTGAAACAAGAAACGGAAAAAGGTTTATATTAACCCTACAAGATGATTTAACTAAATTTATTCAAGCATACTCTTTACGTAATCATGATGCAGTAACCGTAGCTAAGAAATTTCTTAAATATTGCACCAATTTCGGATTTCCTGAAAGTATTCTTTCGGATCAAGGTAGAGAATTTATTTCGGTTACTTTTCGAGAATTCACTAAACTATTAAATGTAAATAAAATCACTACAAGCCCTTATCATCCCCAAACAAATGGATCTTTAGAAAGAGTTCATCTAACATTAAAAGATTATTTCAAATGCTACGTAAATGAAAATGAAAATAACTGGGACATGTTTCTCAATCAAGCTGTTTATGCTTACAATTCCCATATACAAAAAAGTACGTCTTTTACACCGTACGAATTAGTCTTTGGGCAAGACCCGAAAATTCCTAAAAATCCAAGAACCAAAAACTACGATGAATTCTCTCAAATAATTAAAAACAAAATTTCTAAGATCAGAGAAATTGCCAGAGATGCTCAACTTCAAGCAAAAACTAACTCAAAACAAAATTATGATAAATCCCATAATCAAGAGTATAACTTTAAAGAGAATGATAAAGTATTAGTTTACGATGCATTATCCAAAGCCCAGAACAAAAAACTAAAGAAAAATTATAAAGGACCCTACAAAATAATACAGGTCCACGATAATAAAACTGCCTCTTTAAGGATTTCCCCTAATAAAACAAAAACATATCGTTTCAACTTATTAAAATTATTTGATGAGCAATCAACGCGAGGTTGAAACGCTAATGAAAAGCCAAATAAATGTCATATCATCAACCATTTCAAATTTTAACCATTCAATGTTAACATTACAGAATGATATTAATATAATGAATAGTAATTTAGAAAAATTCAATAAATTCGCGGAACAAACCGCAACGAATGAAGAGAAATTAAATTTCGAATTTGACATCACCGATCATATAATCCTTCTAACCGAAATGGTCACCGAGACTAGTAAAATCTTAAACGACTACTTAGATTCATTAACTTTCATTTCTAACGGGATATTAAATTATAAAATACTAACTCCAACTGATCTTAAAACCGAATTAGAGAAAATACAATCTCATTACGATCTCCCAATGGAACCAAACATGAATAACGTTTACAAATATTATAAATTAATTAAGCCTAAAGCATTTTTAAAAGAAAACTTACTAGTAATCTCTTTCGAAATCCCAATTTCTAATTTGGAACCATATAATCTTTATCAAATGTTCCCACTTCCAACTCCGCATAAGGAGAATACTCAATTACTATCCTACATTGAACCTTATAAACCCTATATCCTAATATCCCAGTCCGTAACGGTCTACTCATTGTTGAACAATCTCAATAAATGCCAAGAATTCGATGAAGACAAATTCATCTGCGAAGAAATTTCTGTCTCAAGAAGAATCGACCACCCTCAATGTGAGATCCAGCTATTCTCGTCACGAACGTCGATAATTCCAAAGGATTGCCAAATTAGAACGATCTTTGCCGAAACAGAAATACGGCATTCTCTTCGACACAATCAATGGCTCTACATCCTAACAAAGCCAATGACAATTTCAATTATCTGTTATAAAGAAGAGACAAAACAAGAAATTTTATCAGCAATGGGAATTCTACAGTTAGAGAAGAATTGCAAAGCATATACAGACTACGCAATATTAGAAGCGCAAGCCAATTTATTAACTAAAAACCTAACTAACAAAATTCCTCTTATTGACGTCACAGAAGATGAATGTTGCATAAAATTGCGTGACAATATCACAGAAGAAATTAAGCTAGATCCTATAAAATTCTCGAACCTCGACTTACATGAGCTAAAGTACGCTCAACATAAACTTCAACAAGTCGACGAGATCCTTCAGCAACATTTAAAAGAACCATTCATCATCAAACATTCACAATGGTTCACGTTAGCATTCTACGCGATCACAGGAATCGTCGCGGTAATCATCATCTATAACCTACTCAAATGGTGCGGAATTATCACATGTCTCAAGAAATATTTATGTTGCACCAAAGAATCTACAGAAATTTGTGGACCATGCATACGGATCTACAATCAATGCTACAAGGCGACTTCAGAATCACGACAAGATTTCGTCGTAAGATATCAAGCTCGATCACAATCAAGAGAAGAATCTCCAACGATAGAAGCACCTCCAGCGTATCGAGCACTACCCAGCGCCCCAGCGGGTCCGAGATCAACAACGTCGTCAGAAAGAAGACGTCAGCCTAGAAATCAGAAAAACTTATTTGATTTAGAATAATCTATTATAGTAACATAATTCTTATTTACTCAAAACTAGAGATTTAATTAAGTCTAGGATAACGTAACGCTAATTCATTTTCATTGTATAAAACTTATTAGTTTAGGATTTAAATTAAGGTCAACCGACAGGGTAACCAGCCCCAAACCGACGACCTCAATCTAGGTTTATCAAGGACTAACCGACAGGGTAACCAGCCCCAAACCGACAGTCCTAATACATTAAACAAAGGTCAACCGACAGGGTAACCAGCCCCAAACTGACGACCTCAAGGACTAACCGACAGGGTAACCAGCCCCAAACCTACAGTCCAAAATTAAACGATTGATAAGGATCACGAACAGGGTAACCAGTCCCAGCCAGATCCAAACAAATATAAATCTAGGTTGTAACTCTAAGATAAGAATAGTATAACTTTGAATTGTATTCATTTAGCTTAGTTATTAACTATCCTAAACTAGTGTTATCCTATTTTGTATTGTATAAAAGTGGTAGACTCTCTAAATCGTACATTGTACTGAGTCAATCAAAAGTAAAAGACTCTCTAAATCGTACACTGTACTGAGTCAATCAAAAGTAAAAGACTCTCTAAATCGTACATTGTACTGAGTCAATAAAAAGCAAAAGACTCTCTAAATCGTACACTGTACTGAGTCAATCAAAAGTTAAAGACTCTCTAAATCGTACATTGTACTGAGTCAAGACTCTCTAAATCATACAATTTTGCATTGTATAGAGTCAATCAAATCTTGTAAAGTAGAAGATTCTCTAAGTCGTACAATTTTGTATTGTATAGAGTCAATCAAATCTTATAAAGGAACAGACTCTCTAAGTCATACAATATTGCATTGTATAGAATCAACCAACTCTTGTAGACACTCTAAGTCATACAATTTTTGCATTGTATAGAGTCAATTAGTCAACTCAACTATACTCTCAAATTTTTGTTAATTAATTTAAAATCATTAACAAAAATTTCTTAAGGGGGTAGGTGTTGCATACTCCAACTGAAGCGCAATACTAAAAAACATTGCGACATACATGACTCACCGGATGTAAACAGAGTCATATTACAAATGAAACATGATACTAATTACCCATAAAAGTAATTCTAACGCATGAATGATGACATGACAAACAAGTATTTCATCATCCCTTCGAGAACAAAGCTGATGCAACATCTTCCCTATATAAACCGGCGCACCGCGTGCCCGTCGTTCATTTGTTCTTTGTTCAATGTTCAGTCCAGTTCATTGTTCATTAATATAGAACCCGTAGTCACTCCTGTAACAGTAAATTAGAAGATTGTGCATACTGTACGTGAGGTATCAATAAATAGAAGAAGTTTCAAGAAGCTTTTCTATTCGATACTCCATCGTCCTTAAGGCCCTTCGCCCTCGACATTATAAGGACCAATCACTACAGCAGCCTATCAAGGAACCTGCAGGGTCTTCTGAGGGAAACCTCATGTCAACGTGAAGACGAGCCAGACCACTAATCAGCGACCTGTCCAGACGTACTACGAAGGCAGTTCTTGGAGTTCCCTGCCGCAACCTAGAAAGAACTTCCAACATCCAGTTTCTGGTCTCTTCTGGTACAAAAGACAACCTGGTGGCAGCATAAGAACCCTCTTTGTGTTCGGGTTTCCTCGGGAATCCAACAATATATTTAGGGATGGGTTATCCTTATCATTTAGGGGTATGAAAAATAGATGTTGGCTGATTCTCAGACCTACCCGATATCCACACAAAATTTCAAAAAGATCGGTCCAGCCATTTCGGAGGAGTTTGGTAACAAACACTGCGACACGAGAATTTTATATATTAGACTAGCTTCCGCCCGCGGCTTCGCCCGCGTGGATGTCACACGGTACTTTTAATCCTGGTAGTACATTCCTTTGGGATATTTTTCGGTAAACAATGTCTTATCGCACCGATTGCTTTTTCTTATCCGAGGATTGTCGCTCGGATTTATAAATGATTGCTGTAGGATAAATAATCCTAAAAGCTAACAATAGTAACGGAACATATAACAGAACGGCAAATTACCTACATGCATGCCTTTAAAGAAAAAATATACAACCTCTTTATTCCCAATGCGGTGCCAGTTTAGAAAAAAAAAAAACCTAAATTATTCAAATGATTACACTGCTGTTCACAGCGGTGCTGTTTAAGAGTATTTATTTTAAGTATATACTTAAAATATCTCTTTATATACTACTTTAGAGGTTCTGCCCTGAGGTGCTAATACAACCAGGCTCACTCTCGGGCAGACCACGTAAAAATGGCCGTGCGAGAAGCAGTCCTCTATAAGATCATATCCAGCTGTTTTCAGTGACCGTCCCCGAGACTTAATCGGCATTACGAAACATACCATAAGAGTATTGCAGCTTTTTGAACACGAATGGGTACTCGGACATTATTAGTGGTACCTGCGGTATAGTACACCGATTCACCTTGAGCACAGCCAGTAAATACAATGGCGGGGCATCTACCACGTTTAGATACAAGATTTTCACACGCAACCTGGTCCCATTGCGCAACTTGGCCGGATTGAGATATCGTAGTAGCATTACTGGAGCACCCACTTTGAGAATAAGTGTGTGTAAGAGTAGTATAGTTTTAATAGAACTCAAAGCGTGTGTGACAAGATTTATTTACGAGACAGCCAGAAGTGGATCATAAACAATTAATATGGTTTACAACGAAATACTATACCTATCGCAGTATTTCTTTATAAAAAATATTTTTAGTTTTTCCTTCAGGTGCTAAAATCACCAGGCTGCTCCGTGAGCTCACTCTGGAGCAGGCCACGTATAACTGACCGTGTGAAAAGCAGTTCTCCCTTAAGTCTACCCCTGCTAAATTAAGAGTTTGACCTTGAGATTTGTTTATTGTCATGGCAAAGCAGACTTTGAGGGGAAACTGCACCCTTTTGAATTCGAAGGGGTAGTTCGATGGTGTTAGAGGAATTCTCGGAATAAACACAGACTCTCCTCGGGAATAACCTGTCAGTATGGTTGCCTCGATAACATTTCGCTGCAATGTTTTCACTCGCAACCTGGTACCATTGCATAATTTTGGAGGGTTTAAATTACGCAGCAACATAACTGGGGCGCCAACTCTCAATTTTAATATGTGAGTTGGGAGACCGGGAGGCTTTAATGTATTATATTAAGAAATTCAACAGGGTAATGTATGGCGTCATCGTTGTTTATCACTGAGTCCACTGATTTATACTGATTTTCAACTCCTTCGAACGACCTCAAGAGAATTTCATTGATGACTGTGGCTTGGTCGTTTTTTGGTGTCAGGATGGCACGCTCGCACAACCATTCTGCAGGTTTATCGTGAATATTACTAATATCTGGATAGATTTTAACTATAAGCTCTTCTACAGTGGTCACAATTGTACCTAACTCTATAGGGAGAATTATTTTATTATCCACTTCTGGGTAGTCACCATTTCCTATCTCAAGTAAAAGATTTGAAAACTGTCCAGCAGAAACATCTCCCTTCAGATGGACTCTCATGTTTTTTGTAAGACTAACTTTAATCACTGATGGCCATAAATGAGACCGCTTAACACACGCTTTCACTTCATCCACTCGCGTTCCCCTGGGCACTACTGGTAATGTCTGCCGGAAATCACCTGCTAGTAAAACAGTTACTCCCCCCATTTGACTATTAATATTTCTGATATCTTGTAAAGATCTATTTAAGGCTTCGAAACCCCCCTTATGAGCCATAGTACTCTCATCCCAAACAATTAATTTAGTTTTACGAAGAACTTCGGCCATATTATCTACTTTGTTTGGGAATATTGCATCATGGTTTTCAGTTTGTATTAAATTGAGAGGGAGTTTAAACGTAGAGTGTGCTGTTTTGCCTCCTTCTAGCAGCGTGGCAGTAATTCCAGAAGATGCCACCGCTAAGGCGATACCACGATAGCTTCTCACTTTGGCCAGTAGTAGGTTAATAAGAAAGGTCTTACCTGTCCCACCAGGCGCATCCAAGAAAAAAATGTCACCAACCCCTGTCTCAATACTGGAAAGTATTTTGTTATAAACAGTCACTTGTTCGTGGGTTAGAGAACCTTCACTACGTGACACCACTTCTAATATTCAATCAATATTGTAACTTGTTTCCCTCAGGTAGTGCCGGTTGTGTAAGCCTTCAGACCTTTTAGGCTGAGGCAACCCGTATTGCTGTAAGTTTTGTCCTCCTTATGCTAATACAGCTTCTTCTATTGTGACCAAACATTTATTATAGATTTCATCTGCTAGTTGATCTATATTCCCGGAAAGTCTCTCCACTTGTCGTTTGTAATCTTCTGAAAGACTATTCTTGTATTTTTCCCAAAGACTAAGTGGGTTTGAAATCTGATAGAATGCCAGCATTACAGTGAAAAGTTCGCGCATTTTAAACGGGGATTCACATAGCGCTGCTTCTTCTAGAGTAAAATCCCAATGTTTGTCGTCCCCAGCAAGCCAAGTGTCATGCAAGCTAATTGAAAAGTTGGATGGAGGACGCCGTTGACGGTCTTCAAGTCGTCGTAGGATGATGGACCCCTAACCTCGTGCAGAAGTAAACGAAGGTGGTAGCACTCGGTGTTATTCGGGTGAACCGTATACACTCTACCTAGACCGTGTTCTTTCTTAATTCCGGCCAGCCGTTAACAGGTTTTCCTCTTTTTCTTCTTACAAATTTATTTATTTGCCATACAAAATACGAAGGTACCTCAGAATATAAAAGAGTTTTAGCAAATTCATCTGTTTTACATAATTCAAAAAATGATAATAGCGTTGTTTTTGGTGGGTTATTAACTTTCTCAGCTAGGTTGTCGGAGTTAGAATAAATGCGTTGGCCATTTTCAAGATGAACAGCTAAGTGTATAACTGGTGGAAACCGCTCATGTATTGAAAATCCCAAAATTCTCCACACTGCCTCAGAACTACTCAAGTAGCGCCCAGTGTCATACAGTGTCACTTCGTCTTTTTTATTTTCAAGTGCAAAAGCCGCCTGATCGCTGCCCTTATTTACATACTTGCAAATATACTTAATTGATTTTACAGAATTACAAAATTCCACATTAATATGAGCATTCAATGTGCGTGAAAGAACCTGATTATACGGGACCACCCACCTATTATCGACTTCAATGTCTTTTATTTTCAATGTGAAACCACCGTCAGCTGGAGAAATTGTCGGGGATATTTTTTGGTGCATGTATTGTCTTTCACGCAGGGAGATTTATTATTCAGGATTCCACAAGGGCCGTGTAACATATTGTTTTTAATTATTTCATATAAAGTAGGGTCTTCGTTTGGATTTGGTATTTCTGCACTTATAACGTCATCCACTATGTCAGGCGAAATGTGGTTAACCATCCACAACAATATGTGGATGTGAGGCAAGCCACGTTTTTGCCATTCTGTTGAATACATAAAGCAACGTACCTCTCCAAATATTTGACCTTTGGTTAAAAGCGCCATTATCTTTTTAACCTTAAGATGAAACACTCTGGCTATTATGTCGTGGCGATCATGAGGCTTTTGACCGGGCAACAATGCATCTGCTATATCTTGCCATCGAGGATTACAGGTAAACGTTATAAAAAGTTTGGGGCGGCCATAATGGCGTACGTATGTCATGGCATCCTGAGTACGCTCATGCATGTATCTAGGCCCACCAGTAAAAGATGACGGCAGCACCACCATTTGCTCAAATTGTTCTGCTTCAGCATCCTGTCTGCAAGCAGCATCTTTTAGATGTATGTAATTATCCGCGCGTAGCTTTGTTTGATTATTTTTAATAAAGTTCAGCCTTTCCGTCTCTATTTTAGCATACTCATCTACCAGGTTTTGACTAAAAAGAGATCGAAAACGTATTAGATGATTTTCTTCCCCTTCTTTAATCATTATTCGATAAGAATAAAAACTGGCAGCGGAGACCGATTTTTTTAGAGGTGTTTTTTTTTATAGGATCGTGCTGTGGTAAGAAAATTGAATATCCATCCTCACCGCGACAAAATAATAAAGGATATTGAAGGGCGTCATTATGAGCGGTGAAGTTCACTTATTCGTCGCAGACTTTGGCTGTGACTTTCAAGTATTATGTCACGGTGTTCGAACTGTTGACCTGCCATCACTAAAACAACTTCATTCGTTGTGGGTGCGTTGAAACGGCCTCTGTGTTCCTGAGGTGGTTTTTTTTCTGCATGGATGACAACTTTAAATGAATCACAAGAAGTAGGTACTTTATCCAAAGTTGTTTTCAAATCTTTTATGTAAGGATTAACTTCATGTAGCATTTTCTGAAGTTGTTTAACTAAGCCTGGTTTAACATCTGGAAAATTAGAGCATCTCAGATTCACTTCTCTATCGTCATCGCCCACGAAATAAATTTGCAAAAATGTTGGTTTTTCTTGTGATGACGACATTAAACTTCCAATTAAATGGTATACCTGCCCTTGTACTTTAAAAGTTGGCATAAATCCCATGAATGTCGTTTGTTCCCACCAAAAGACGGCATTTGGAAGGAATTGTTATATTTACGAATGAGATTCATAAAATGGCTATGCTCAGGGTGAAGATCCATCACTAAACTGTACAACAAATCAGGTAGACGTTCATAGGGCTCAAGCTGAACTTTTCCTGCATCAAAACACATGCCAGGTGTTTCCTCCTTCCACTTTAAAGCTTTGCACCACTCACACTTGTGTATCATAGATCCCAAAGCAATGGTTTTGTCATCTTCATACGCAATATTGAGGTCATATTTCATACCTGATTTTGCTTTGGTCGTCCAGGGTCGTGAACGTCTAGCTGTTCGCTGTCCTTCATTTCTCTGTTCATATCGAGATTGTGTTATTCGGTGCTGTTCAGGGTGCGCGTGCTGACAATTGGCTTTTGCTTCTCTATGTACTTTAGGGCGAGTCTGTTGGTACTGAGATGCAGCTTGCCTATGAACTTCAGGGCAAGTCTGTTGGTACTGAGATGTAGCTTGCCTATGAACTTCAGGGTGAGTCTGTTGGTACTCAGAGGTAGCTTGCCTATGAACTTCAGGGTGAGTCTGTTGGTACTGAGATACAGCTTGCCTATGAACTTCAGGGTGAGTCTTTTGGTACTGAGATACAGCTTGCCTATGAACTTCAGGGTGAGTCTGTTGGTACTGAGATGTAGCTTGCCTATGAACTTCAGGGTGTGTCCGCTGATATTTAGCTGAAGCTTTACATTGTGTTGCAGGTTTGTTTTGTTTATATTTCTTTAAAGCGTTTTTAAGCTGCATTTTTCTAGCTACGCCAGTAAATCTAGCCCTACGCTTCTTTTTTAATGGAAGATACTTTTCCCAGCAAATTGGCGTAGAAATGTCTTCTGAATTCAAAGGAACAGTTAATTCAGGCTCAGACTGCTGAATGGTGAAAGTGGGTGAGTCTCCATCAACTAAAGGATGAGTCTCCATCAACAATGGGCAGGGAAGACGTAGATGACTCAGATTTCTGCACGGTGAAAGTGGGTGAGTCCTCATTATATTCTTCTGTATTTAAAAGTATGGGCATGGACGAAACTAAGGTTGAATCAGACTCAGATTGCTGAATGGTGAAAGTGGGTGAGTCTTCATTGTATTCTTCTGTATTTAAAAGTATGGTCATGGATGAAACTAAGGTTAAATCAGACCCAGATTGCCGTAATCGTTTAATTGGTTGAACTTCAGAACCAAACTTGACATATAGATCTCCGTTACGATAGACTTCAAACACAAAACTATATAACTGTCCTGCCGCTGCTATTTCGCACAAACCACCATAAGTCGAGTGGTTCAACATATCTGCATTATACTCCGCCTCTGATGAATAATTGTCCCCGTTCATATCATGAGACATAATACCAAAGTCTTGCCAATTATTAACCACATAACCAACAATTTGTTTACGTACTTCCATTGCTCTTTGTTGTGTGCCGTACATCAAATAAGAAAGCGATCGGAGTAGACAAGCCCCATCGCCTACGATTGGAATAATAGTATGAGTAATCAAAGTTCCATTAATATTAAGTAGTTCTTTACTCATATTTGCAAAATTTGGCAAAAGATCTAAAGCTAAAAAAAAATACTACTAATACTGAGCTACTAACTAAATACCGAGGTAGGCTACGAAGTTAACTAAATACCTAATAATATTAAACTTAACCTTACTGTATTTTTACGAATAATAAACATAAAATCTAGTGTTACTACCTAATTACTACACTAACTAATAATAATTACTGTTTACCTATAAATGAATAAAATAAAAAATAAAATTATCAATGAAAATATTATCTAATAAAATGTAATAAATAAAAGTACCTGAATGAAATAGATAAATTTGAGAGAAAGATAATAAGCGCAATAATAATTGAAGAAAGTATTGAATTAGCAAATGTGTTACAATGACAAAGGTGCATAAATCAATGAGCCGTTGCGGTTTTTTTTTGTGGGGCATCTCTTAGTTAATCCTGAAAAGATTGTTACTACTTAAACGGATTGTGGCCCGGTGAGTTCTAAAAAGTTACCTTTTTAGGCCTCCAGCCGGGGCTTATTATACTTAAAAACTAAAGCGAAAGCTCTAAGGGTTACCCCGAGGGGGGTACGAACCTCGGCTTAGGCAATCGCTGATAGGGGGGCAGCAAGGGACTGGCTGGATCTGAGTTAAATTATTTTGGGACTAATTTAAAGCTAACGGCGCAGCATCGCGGGCTGGCTCTTGCATGGGTCCGGAGGGACTGTTAAGTCGGGGTCGCGACGACGGACTTCGGCGGCGAGGTCGGTACGGTTTGTGTTTGTGTGCTGGTCTAGCTGTACTGGTCTCTTTTCGACTCTCCTGGAGGAGAGTAGTGGGATCATCAGGATCGGTAAGAACGTGCCGCGAGCGGCGGACTTTACTGATACGGGAGGGGGTGTAAGTAGCTGCCGCCACAACCAGAGGGTTGCGGTGGGCTACGGCCCTATCGAAGAAACGCTTCGAAGCGCGTTTTATGAATTGATGGATTGTCGGGAGTTTCATATCTAAATGAAGATTGATATTCCGAACAAACCAAGGCGAGCCTGTGGCTTGACGGAGAAAACGGTTCTGGAGAGTCTGCATCCTATAGATGAATCGGGGTTTAGCATGTGCCCAGACTGGGCTTGCGTATGTCATAATCGGCCTGATACAAGCGGTGTACAGCCGCTTCTTACACAGAAGAGACATTTTACTCCGCTTGTTCAGGACGCAATGGAGCCTACCGAGAGCGAAAGCGGCCCGCAAGCGAGCCTGCTTTATGTGCTCAGAAAAGGTGAGGTGTTCGTCGAGGATGACACCTAGATATTTGGCTTGCTTCGCCCAAGGGATCTGCTTGCCGAACATTGAGATGGGTCGGGGAGGGGGGTGATTACGTCGAGGTCGGGTGTAAAAGACCGCCTGACTTTTATCGGGATTGACCTCGATTCGCCACTTCCTGAACCATTCGCCGAGCTCGTCGACTGCGGTTTGGAGGTAGCGAACCAGCGCTGTGTCACTAAATCCCGAGAAGAAGATGGCAGTGTCGTCTGCGAACAGAGCTAACCTTGCCTTCTTGCTTCTGGGGATATCGCTAGTGAACAGCGTGAAAATGAGGGGGGCTAGTATAGAGCCTTGAGGGACTCCTGCACGGATCGGGTGAGGGGAGGAAAGTGCCCCTTCGATGCGATAGCGAAAGGTACGGTTCGCAAGAAAGTCTCGTAAGATGAGCACGAGACGGTCTGGCACTCCGAGTTGGTACAGCTTATATAATAAGCCGTTGTGCCAGACTTTGTCGAACGCTTTCGCTATATCGAAGTATACAGCGCCCGTGAACATACCACGCTGAAAACCAGCATTGATATGTTCGACGATACGGTGTACCTGATGGACACACGAGTGTTGGGTTCGAAAACCAAACTGCTCGTTGGGGATGAGGCCCTTGGTTTCGGCATAATCTCTGAGTCGCTTATAAATAAGTCTCTCATAGATATTGCCGAGAACTTTGAGCAAACTAATGGGGCGGTAACTCGGGGGCTCGGTTTTGGGCTTAACGGGCTTAGGGATGCCAATGACGGTGGCTTCCTTCCACGCTTGGGGGAAAATATTATTACTCAAGGCATGGTGCCTTGAGTAATTTGAAGATGGTACACATGAGCATAATCAGGTGAGCGGGGAACAGCTTGATCACTCTGTTGGTGATGCCGTCTGATCCGGGGGCTTTACGAGATTTCAGACCCTTGATGATCTCGTGCACCTCGTGAGGTGTGACAGGGGGCAGGGGATCATCAGGGTCTTCAACGGGCGGGAGTGAGGCTTTGCGTTCGACTTCCGCGTTTACCTTATCGACAAACGCTTGGTCTACTGGCTGCGAACTGGGTGTGCATTGGGCTTCGAGGCTATCGGCTAGGCATTCAGCCCTGTCGATATCCTCGAATGCAATGGTCGCATCGGGGCGGGTCAGGGGGGGCATAGTGGAAAACTCAGAGGATTTCAGTTTCCTCTGAAGTTCCCAGAATGCGAGATGAGTCGGCTCTAGTTCGCTCACCATCTTGTCCCAGTTAGCGTCACGCAGCTCAGTCACACGTGTCCTTACAGCACGCTGTAAGTAACGCATGTGAGCTTTGTTAGCATCACAGGGAAAGTTGCTGTAGGCACGAACGGCCGCGTTCTTCTCTGTCAGCAGATCAGGTACATCGTCGGGGAGTTTCCATTTACGGTCTCCCGTATCTGGAACCTCCCGTGAACTTTCGTTCACGATCGATTGTACGTGCTCCGTGAGAGAGTCGATCGCGGCCGTTGTGTCGGCGACAGAGTCAAACTGATCTGGGATAGAGTCTAAGTGATGTGACGTGTTAGATTGTAAGCGTTCGCTTACTTTCTTCCAGTCAGTGATCACTTTAGTGGCGGGGGGTTGAGAGGGGTCGCGTATACCTAATCGGGGGGCCAGGTTCATGACTACTGGTCGGTGATCAGAGTCGAGTTCGTGAATAGCCTCTATAGAATCCAACCTTAAGTTGATATTCTTAAGGAGCGCTATATCTAGCACGTCGGGTAACTGATCGGTATCGAAGGGGAAGTGAGTGGGAGTCATCGGGGCGATGACATCAAAGTTCATGGTAGAACAGAGGTTAAAGAGGTACCTACCTCTAGTCGAGGTCCTGGTGCTATTCCAGGCGGGATGTTTGGCGTTGAGATCGCCCGCTATGATAACGGAGTCACTCATGCCGAAGAGTTCGGAAAGGTCATTAGCGAGGAGTTGAGGGTCCTCTGACTCATGTTGGGGAGGAAGGTAAACTGACACAATAGTGATCGGCTGGTGACCTGTCAGTGCTAACCGACAGGCCGAAACTTCTAATCGGGAGAGTTGGGGAGTATCCATAGGTATGCAGTACAGGGACTTCCTATGGTATATGAGGGTGCCGCCTCTATGACAACGTGACCTGTCGTTGCGAACTAAACGATAGTTTGCAATTTTCGGGTCGCGATGGTGAGGCTTAAGGAACGATCTTGAATGAGTAAAATGTCTACGTGATGGTCGCGGAGGAACGTGGCGATCTCATCGCGTTGGCCGTGAATGCCGTTGGCATTAAAGAAGCCTAGCTTTAGGGAACGGGGTTTCAGTCTAGTTAATATTCCGCGACTATCCATAATGGGGGCGTTGGGAGTTCATGACATGGATTGCGTGCGTGATCTCGGGATACGCAGCATACATTGTTTGGATGCGGAACAAGTTACAGCCGGCGGCAACTAGTTCCTGGGCCATCTGTTGGGCACGCGGGGAGAGGAACGTGCTGTAGGTATTAAAGGTCCCGGTGATGACGTTAAACGCATCAAGGGGAGCCTGACCTTTCCTCTGTACAGGAACTGGTCCTGCCATAGGGGCAGTGGGGGGGGGGGGGGGCGGCGCAGGCGGGGGGTGCGGTCGCGGGAAAACCGGGGGGCGTAAGGGGCGCGGGGGCGCGGGTACGCGGGTCCACGAATAGAGGGATGGGAGCGGGCTTAGGCCTGGAGGAGGCCAGTGCGGGAAATTCCTTCTGGGAACTCAAGAGAGGCCATTGGGAGGGACGCTGTGGGGCCAGTCTCGCGGGGAGTTTGGCCGAGGGGGATTCCCTAGTCTGACGAGCGTCGAAACGCTGCGCCAATTTAGGGGAAGATGACTTGGGGGCTTTCGGGCAGCCCCGGTAGTTTGCCGGATGACCGGACTCTTTGCAGAGCACACAACTAGGTGGCTCGGTGCAAAGAGTGCGGTCTTTAGGCCGGGTACAATCTGCTGTACCGTGGTCTCCCAGGCACTTGACGCATCTGGGAGTAGCGTAGCAGTTGTACGCTGAGTGCCCGTACAGTTGGCATCTGTGGCACTGGCCAATGATGCCCGACTTACGGGGCTTTTCTATCTTAAGGCCTGACAGGTTGCAGACAGACTTTACATTGAATATGGGGTGGTGACCCTCCGTGGGAGGGCACACCACCAGGACCATATCAAAGGCAGTACCTTGCCTGGACCGGTGCATGCGATGGACCTCTGTGACAGGCACGTTCTGTCGTTCGAGGTCCGCCTTAATATCGCTGGTGGCGATTTCGCAGGGGATCCTACGAATCACCACCCTGGTCAGTCGCTCCTCGGGCAAGGAATACGTGTGGAAGGACACGTTCCTAGCAGAGAGGAGCCTGGTCAGATCGCGATAATCGCCTGACGTGGGGACCGATACTTTTATCCCGTGCTGGGTGGCACGGGCACTAGTATAGTTGACCCTTTGGTCAACACACCATTTGGACACCTTCGTCCACTTGGCCTTGTCCTGGATAAATACAGGGGGCGGTGGAGGGAGTTTCCTGGCGGTTGTTGAGCCAGAGGGTATGGACGGGGCGCTAGTTTTAGCACGTGGCGCGGCAACCTTTGCGGAGGTTGAAGGCGAGGGGCGGGAGGGGGACGCGTTGGCGGCGGTCGCCGGCGGCGTGGAGGGGATGGACGCGGTCGCGGTGGCGGAGGTCGCCTGCGTAGCGGGGTGGGGGGGGTTCGCGGTGGCGGAGGTCGCCTGCGGGGTGGGGGCGCGAGACGGAAGAGCGGAGTCCTCAGCCGCTATGATTTTAGCGGCCGAGGCTGAGCTGCTCGCCTTGTTCTTCTTGCGCTTGCTCCCTTTGCCCTTTATGTGGGAGACGAGCTCGTACGCCTCTGTGTCCGAGGACGAAGAGGAGTGCGAGTCCGTCTGGGGAATGAGCGCGGCAGAGTCGGAAGGAGTGGGGATGGGTACGTCCTCTGTGTCCATTTGACACGGTTCGTCGGTAGCGGTTGGGGCCTCGAGGGCATCGCTGAAGTCAGCGATGCCCGGGCTGGCTGGAATTGCGAGCTGCTCAGCTCTGTACAGCTTGGAGAATTCGGCAGCGAAATCCTTGTTTTTCTTTATTAATAAAAGAAAAACAGAGACCACAGCCCCGACCTCCGAGTGCTCAATGCTGAGCTGACTCGCAAGTTCAGCCAGGAGCGCCTCGATTTTGGCAAGTCTCTCCATGGGTTTCTCCATGGCAGAGGGGAGGGGGGACCTAATCTCTCATGAGAGTGATCCTATCGCCAAATCCCTAAACCTAACAGCCTAATCCCCGGTGGGATGCCGGGGGTGAGTGTTACACTCCCTGTCGGGTATAGACAGGGACGTGATCCTGGTGAGCCCTAAGAGAGTCTCCCGTCGCCAATCTTATTGTGCGAACGGGTTCCTAACCGGTCATGCGATGGGTACTGAAGGTACCCGACCAGTCTAGTGCGGGGGGTATAGATATACCCGCGGCACTAGTACGCGGCTATGGAGGGAAGACTGTCACCGGGGCTGACGAGGGAAGCCCCCAAGGCCAGCGATCGGGGACCCGTCCAACTTTCGTCTAGCCCTGAAGGGGATAGACGGGTGCGTTGGGTCTGCACCCACTCGGCTTCGTAGGCACCGTTAAGGTATCCACCGAGTGACCACGAAACTGTGGATTTTGCCCTGAAGGGGCCACAAGCACACGTTTTTAGACACTCTGTATAAAGAAATAATACTGTCTTGTAAACAAGACAGAACGTTTTGACTGTATCCGTAAAGAAACAGGAATTTCCGAATTTTGCGATTTAAATCGCAAAATAGCGGAGAGTAGTCGGGGCGACTACGCAGCGTGGCGCATGGAGCACAAGTGACGGGCGATCGAGCGGCGGGCGGTGGAGGGGATACGCGCAGCGGAGCAGCAGCGTAACGACCTTCCAGGGCGAGCGTCGAGCGTAGAATGAGCCGTTGCCAACAGTTTGGATTTCGCGGCGTCCCCGTCAGGGGGCGCGGCGGGTGGTGTCGGAGCCTTGCTCCCGGACCGCGGAGGGTACACGGTGGCCCGCTAACCACTCAACCGTCCAACCCGCGCGGCGATTATCTCCCAACTGTCCGGGCGTCAAATTTCACTTTCTTTTTTACGACATTGCGAATTTTTTGCACAAAAACGATTACGACTGAAAAACTACTATAGCTATATTCTAATAAGAAATACTCACGGAAAGCTAATAAGATATCGAATTCTAATTGGAAAAAACTAAATTAATCAAACAAAAAGCTAATTAGATATTGAATTCTAATTAGAAAATAAAGTCGGGGATTTCAAAAAAATATCGTATTTATTTTTTATTTCGTATTTTACAAGAAAAGTATAATAGTTACTAGGCAAAATTATTTTTATTATAATAGTACATAATATACCCTTCAAAATGACACCAATATCTAAATATAAGTATTTAGTTTTCTATCAAGAAAAAACAAATACTTCTCCAAAGGTCCCCGAGCCAACACTAAAATCATGAATTACGAGTTGCGTTTGAATAATTTGTAGACCCCATCTCAATATATTTCGTTTGTAAATAGCTGTTATAGTGCTAATAGTAAAGTATTCTCTTATATTTAAGCATTTATTTAACAAAAACAACTAATTCGAAAAATGGATCAACAACAACCAACGAACAATGTCCGCGCGGTCATCATAAAACTTTTCCAGCTATATTATTCCATGTAAACGTTTCGAAATTGGCGTAGTAATGCATATTTCGTAAAGGAAATATCTTCACGTTTAATTTGATATACAATAACAACATAAATGTGGTATAAAAACAGAAAACTTACCATATTTTAGTTGGAGATCCACACACAAACATAGTTCACTAGACAACACGGATGAACTGTCATTTTCTTTTTTTTTTTTCTAAATTTTATGTTGCCGGTCCATAGATGAAATTCACTCTACTGGATGACAAATCTCATATAGCGACATCTAGTATTTTTCTAATGTACGACTATCAAAGGACTGTAGCGATAAACACGTTTCAAGTGACGAATGACGCATAAAACGTCCATGGTTACAAAAGTAACCATGGACGTTTCGACGAAATTTTATTTGGTTACTTTTGTAACCATGGACGGTTGAGTGGCTAATACGGGCCCCTCAATGTGTTACCCTATGATGGGCTTGCAGATATTATTGGACGCGTCAATAATAACGCGTCCATGTGAATGGTTGCTGTATGTGTCTCTGTAGGCGCGCCGCGGCGTTGAGTTATAATCAACGCCGCTTTCTTCACGACATCTTGGCGGTCTGTCCCCGCCAGGTGAGACCCCCGGTTGCCCGGGGGAGGCCCGGCGAGAGACGACCAGCGACAAGATGCCGACTCGACGCTCCTACAGAGTAAGATGCGCGCCCCCGCTTATCCCGTTTTCCAGAGCGAGCCGGTAGCGGTCTAAGCTAAGGGGCAGTATGTGCGTGTGGGCGGTAATGTACTGTGTAACACCGCCCATGTTAGCGCGACACGCGGGCCCGTCCGCGTGCGCGTGTGAATCTAGGTGCCTGCTTAGAGGTGAATGTCTGATTTACGTTACGTGACATGCCTATATTAACTTAGAACACGCCACGCAGCGAGTGTGTGTTGTGAGTGTGGAGTGCTGTGTGTCTAGGTAAGCCGCGTGTAACCTGGTTGCGGCTTACCCGGGAGTCATATCCGGTGATGGCGTCAGTCGTCCCTGACCAGGTCACGGGGCAGAGGTCTCGCGTCAGGGGGCCGCGTATGCCAGGGCGCGATCTGTTTGACGTGAGGCCAATCAGACGCGTCGGCACGCGCGAACATCCCCTTCGCGAGGCGCCGCACGTGGTCATCCAGGCTCTCGATCCCGAGGTCCCGCTGGATGACGTCGTTCCTCACGTAGCGAGGAGCGTCCACTATGGTCCGCAGCGCCAGATGTTGTTGGGCGCGGAGCAACTTCCGGCTCGACTCGCTCGTGAGGGCGAACCAGGCTGGGGCGGCGTACGTCAGTACCGGGCGCACGTACATTTTGTACACGCCCAGCTTGACGCGCGCCGGGATTCGGGACGAGAGCACGGGCCGGAGGAGATAACGGGCGACTCTCCCCTTGGCCGCGACCTGGCGGACGTGCTGACCCATAGTGAGCCGACGATCGATGGTGACCCCCAAGTACTTGACCCGGGGCGACCACGCAATGTCGGCTCCTTGTAGCCTCAAGGGTGGTGGGAGAGGCGCGTGACCGGTGATGATCGCCTGCGTCTTACCCACGTTCACCGATAGCCGCCATTTGGCGAGCCACTCGGGAAGGAGCTCTAGCGCTCGCTGCATTTTGACGGCCGCGTACTTCGCATTGAGCGAGATGTACGCGGCGTCGTCCGCATACAGCGCGAGCATCACGTCCGGAGTGGTGGGGATGTCGTCGGTGTAACGTGAGTAACACGCCGGCGAGACACAGCTGCCCTGCGGTACGCCCGCGAGCACCGGTCTGACGCTGGATAGCGCCCCATCTACCACCACCCTAAAAGTCCTGTTGGAGAGAAAAGTAGAGACCACTTTAACAATGCGACGGGGCGCGTCTGTGGTGGCCATCTTGTGCACCAGCCCTTCGTGCCACACACGGTCGAAGGCCTTCTCCATGTCGAGGAATACTGCAACCCCGTATTCCTTCTTGTTACGCGCAGCCGCGAGGTGGTGCAGTACCCTCGACAGCTGGAGCGTCGTGCTATGTTCCGCCCGGAACCCGAATTGCTCCGGACGTGGCGTGATGTGTGGTAGGAGATGTCGCAGCAGGAGTGCTTCGAACACCTTGGAGACCGTCGGCAGCAGAGTAATCGGCCGATAGTTCTCCGGCTTCAGGATATTCTTTCCCGCCTTCGGCAGCATAATGACGCGCCCTTCCTTCCACGAGTCAGGGAAGGTGCCGGTGCGCAGTATCCCCGTGAACAGGCGCGCCAGCGCCGCTACCACACGGTACGGCAGGTGGCGCAGCACTGTGTTGGTGATACCGTCCGCACCGGGGGCCTTCCTGGGTTTCGTGTTCAGGATGGCGCGTCGGACTGCGTTGGGCGAGAAGAAAACAGGATCTTCATCGGGAGCTATCGGCGCTGCGAAGTAGTCTCCCAGGTGTTGCTCGACCGCTGCGACATGGTCCGTGTCGCTGGTCGGGTTAGGGCGGAACTGACGCTCCAGGTGTTCCGCGAAGACCTCCGCCCGGTCCTCCGCTACATACTTGAGCGCCCCGTCGCTGTTCAACAGTGGACGCACCGGGGCCGGGGCGTTCGACAGCTGGCCGCAGAGTTTATGTATCGACGGCCAGCTATCCGTCGTCGAATCAATACGTTCTTCCCAGCCCGCGGCGGTCTGGGCCTCTAACTCGGCCTTGACCCTTTCCGCGAGACGGTTCAGCTGCCGTTTTTGTGTCGGACATCTCGATTGTTGCCACTGCTTGCGAAGGCGCCTCTTCTCGGCGATCATCCGTGCCAGCCGCGGAGGTAGAGGCGGAAGTAGCCCCCTCTCCTGCGGCTGAACTGTAGTCGCCGCTTGCAAGGCGCTCTGTATACAAGCAGTGACGTCGCAGGCTGTCCGGTCGACGTCCGCGGAAGTAGCGATCGGCCGAGTCGGCACAGTGGTCTCTACTTTCTCTGCAAATAGGGTCCAGTCGATACGTCGACGTGGCGCCACAGGTCTCAAACGGGTCGGCACACCCGAAAGGACGACGAGGACCGGGTGATGATCCGAGTTCAGCTCGTCGTCAATCACATGCTGGGTGATCTGGCAATGTAGCCCTCGGTGAACCACAATGTCCAGCACGTCCGGCATGTACGAGACAGCGTCTGGGTAGTGGGTGGGTGTCTCTGGGCCGGACACTGTGTACCCGAAGGCTTCGGCATCCGCTAGGAGCCGCCTCCCCCCGGTATTCGTGCGGCACGAGTTCCACGCCGGATGCTTGCAATTCAAGTCACCGGCGAGGAGAGTGGGACGTGTAGAGCCCGATATTAGGGCCCGCAACTCAGATGTATCTAAGTGGGTCGCGGGCGGCTTGTAGCAGGCGTACACGTCTATATCCTCGCCGGCTACGTGCAGCTGAACACCCAGCGCGTAAAACGTGCCGAGTGACGGCAAGGGGAGTTCTTGGTGGACGACTCTTCGCCTTACCAGTACTACCAGACCACGGTAGTTCTAGAGTGCCGACCGTTCGTCCTGTCTGTAGATATGGTACCCCGGAAACCTGATCCTGTCCCCGGGGCCCAACAGCGTCTCACTGATAAGCGCCACGTCGACGTCTTGCTCCCTCAAGAGATGACGGAGTGAGGCAACCTTGTCCCGAAGGCCGCGGGCATTCCAGTGTACTACCCTCAACGGCCTAGCCATGGTAGAGCGTCAGTAGAGTGGCCAAGCCGTCGAGGATAACAGTCTCTACGTCTTGGCCCTGCCTGATGGCCTTGATAAGGTCCATCAACAGTTGAATAGCGCAGGCCGTAAAATCTTTACGTTGCGCTGTTGGCGTCTTTCGTGTGGGTCCGGCGCCGACAGCGCCGCCACTCGTTTTGGGCTCGGGGTATTTTTTCTGTTTCAGCGGCTTGGGCCGCGGCGCTGTGCCGGCGCCGGTGGTGGGGACCACCTCCTCGGCCTGCGCCTCTCTTGTGGCAGGGCCTGCCCTCGGGACAGCTTCCTTTTCGACCGGAATTCTCACGGTCGACGTCGCGGTCGACGTCGCGGGGGGTTTGGGCTTCTTGCCTCTCCCTTTCCCCCCGCGCCTCTTCTTCCTCCGTCCAGAGGAGGGAGGCTGCGCGTTCCTGTTTGTGGGCCCGTTGGCCGCCGCCATTAGGGACGCGCCCTGGGGCCCTTCTGGCTCTACGTGCCTCTCGATGGCCGCTGTAGGCTGGCGTGTAGGGGCGGAAATAGCGGCGGGTCCCGCCCGCCTGTTTCTTATCTCCGCCTGGTACGCGGGGCACTTGATGTTGCACGCGGGGTGCGAGCCACCGCAGTTAATGCAGGTGGCCGGCTCCTCCCGCGGGCGTGGGCAGTCTCTAGCGGTGTGTTCGCCCCCGCACCGTACACAGGCGAGCGGACGGTGGCACTGGTGCGAGCTGTGTCTGAACCGTTGGCACCGGTGACACTGAGCGGGCCCACGCTTCCCGCGCCAGGCCTCTATCTTGACCCCCCGCATTAACATGAACACGGAGGTATCATAAATGGCCCGGACGTCCGGGGTCTTCTTGAGTATCGCGTGGAATACGCAACCGGGTCTTCCTTGTGCGCCCTTAATGTGACGCACGTACTCCGGCTGGTATCCCAGCGCGCGCAGCTCCTCCTCAATCTCTTGAGGGTCTGTGTCCGCTGGCAGCCCCCTGATGGCCAGCTTCAAATTCTTCTCCGCTGGGAGTGAATATGCGAACCAGGAGACGCCGCTGTCCTTTTCTAGGCTGGTCAGGTAACGCTGGACCAGCCTATATTCTTCTTCGCTGTCGGGGGTGAAACGGACACCACCCCCGTATGGGCGAGCGTTTGGAGGCCGGCCCAGCTTGGCGCTGATGGCCCTGAAGTGGGCGGCCCAGTTAGGCAGCTTCTCCACTACCAGCGGAGGATACCTGAGTTTCTTGGCTTTTGTTTGCTTACCCGCTGTTGGTACCGCCGTCGTCGTCGCGGTTCCCTGGGCAGCAGTAGCGGCAGCGGGTGTGGTGGCAGGGGTGGCAGGGGGCCGCGCAGCAGCGCTGGACCCTGGTGTAGCTCTGCCTCGGGTGGACGCCGTCGGAGAAGGCGTGTGGCGCACCGCGTCGGAGAAGGTAGGCGACGCGGGCGTGTCCCGACCGCGCGGCGCGCTGTCGCGCTGCGGCCGCGGCGGGTCGAGGCAGTATCTCTTCGCCTCCTCCGGTTGGTCACCCGAGCTGCGTCTTCTCCTGTGTCGCTGGGGCTTCGGATCCAACTGAAATTCGAAGCCGAACCCCAGCGACGGCGTCGGCGAGAAGGCCGGGATGGCAGCATCGGCCTCCGCTTCTCCCTCGTAGGGCCGCTGTCCGGATCGCGGTGTCGTGTCGTATGACACGTCGTCGCGACCGGAGGCGGCCGAGCCCGCGGACGCCAGCGACATGCTCGATCCCGCATGGGACGAGCACGCCGACAGCATCGCGGGCGAGTCGTAAGCGGAGGCTCGCGGTGGTGCGGGCGAGTCCGGTGCGTGAGGCACCACTCGCACCGGGCGTCCATGTGGCCCCGTGCTGGCCGGGCGCTCCTGCTCCCTCGACGCGCTTGGTCCCGCCGGCAAGAGGCGGGGGTCCAACGCGGAGGTGCGTGGAGCTGGGCCAGCACGAGACGGCGTCGGTGTCGGTGCTGGCTGGGCGCCGCTGCGCGCCGGCGGCGAAGTAAATCGCGGCGGCGGCGCAGCGGGGCGCGCGGGTGGCGCGCGGGGGCGCGCGGAGGTCACAATAGGGTGCACAGGTGGCGCGGTGGCGCGCACACTGTGCACGGGATGCGCTGGTGGCGCGCTAGTGCGCGCAGCAGGCGCGGCTGGGTGCGCCGCAGGCGCATGGTGCGCCGTGGGCGCGGGGTGCGTGGGCGACGCGGCGGAGCGCCCAGTAGGCGCGGGCCGCGCGGCCGGCGCAGCGGGGCGCATGGGCGGCGCGGCGGAGCGCCCACTCGGCGCAGCGGGGCGCACGGGAGCGGGCACGCGCGCGGGCGGCGCTGCGGTGCGCGCTGGGTCGCGGCCCGAACCGGCGGCAGGACCCGGGGCCTGGATAGGCACCGGGCGAAACGCCGCGGGGCGGACGGCCACAGCGTGGTGCCGGCCCGACGACGGTGTAGGCGCAGCGCGCGCAGGCGCCAGCGTCGTCGACGGGCCCGCAGTCGCAGCGGCGCTCGTTGCCCCTCCTCCTCTTCCTCTTCGGGGGTCTTCCCCCCCTCCTCTTCTCGGTGCGGCCAGCGGCGCACGGGACGACGCGACGCCGATGTTCGGCAGCGACGTCGCCCGGTCCAACGCTGGGCGCCCCTCCTCTTCCTCTGCAGCCCCGGCATCGCGGCCCAGAGAGCCGCGCTTGCCGGGCTTCGGCATCACGGGGGCGTAGGCCTCCCGCGACCGCTGCGGTGGCGTGCCACCGGGCAGCGAGCTCCCGTCTGTGTCCCCACAGGTGCCGGCTGGTCCCTGAGTAGACACAAACGGAAGGAATTAAAAAGTGGCACTAAGGGCACTAGTGCGGTCCGCGCAGGAATGGGCAGTGCGTGTGTGATAGCACTGCCTTGGCCACTGAGCCAATCCTGAGCCGTTGCGGGCTGCGCCGCTCCTATTTATACTCTCGGTATCCGCGACGCTGCGAAGAACTTTGTCGCAGTAAGTATGTTTTACTTTGATCATTTTGTGTACGCTGCCAGACTAGACCTCACAATACGATTTCAAATGCGCAGTGGAAGTGTGTTAATCGTGGGGCTCTAGAGACAAGAAGTGGCTAGCGAAACTAGTCCGCCGTACGCGGAGCAGACAATACAAGTACAATTCAAGTGAAGACGCAATACAATTAACAAATGACTCACCTACAATACAACAAAAGAACTTACCTGGTGGTTGAAGGACACTGCTTCTGGGGTTACCTGGAGTTATGTATGTAAGTGAGTGTATATGTATCGTGTTGTGACGTTACGAGTATTCTTCAGGTTAGAATCCGCTGCAATAAGGCTGGAGGCAATCACAGCATGCGGTCTTCAAATCACTCGTTCCCAATAGCGTCACTTTCACTTGACCTTCAAACTATTTCAACAAGATATATCCAAAACCCGTGTTATTTCACCAAGATAGGGGTTATTATCACAAACAACTGGGTCATGACCTATTGCCCACCAAAACGACCGGGGTAAGGGATTACTTTACAAAAGATCACGAGATACAACCCGGCGACGTGTTCCCTTTTTTCCCACCAAAAACCAAGAGGAAGCGTCAAGTTCAAAATCAAACTGTCAAGTCAGATGTCATTCCGTTCGGGCGGCGCGTTCCGAAGGCGCATAGAGTAACAAAGTGTTCGGTCCGAAACATTATGTTTGTCATTTTGGCAAAATACCGTAGCTAACTCCTTAAAGGTGAGAACGGTGTCTCCCAACAATGTGAGCCAGTGTCCCTGTGCCGCTTTCACCGCGGCCTCAAAAATACCCCCCCAATGGGGGCAGGCTGGTGGATCAAACAATAACAAACAACAAACAACCAAACAACAACAACAACAACAATTTAACCAAATGGCCCTCCTTAGGCAACAAAAGGGGGTGACGGACCCCATAAGGAAGGCTAGAGTGCCTCAACCGTCAACAACCAAACAACAAAAGACCCGTATGGTCCAAAAAGGGGTTCAACTTAATAAATGCTCCCGACAATTTCCAAAACTCTCGCTGCAGAATTGCCAACAGCGCATTGCAACCGGCATGCGAGTTCATAATGTGTCATCAACAATTTAACAACAACAAACAACAATTCAACAATTTGTCGAGGGAACTAAATCGACTCAACAAAAAAATCAGGGTCCTTCGTTCCAACAGCGAGCACCTTGAGCCCGGGCAAAGGACCCGACATCAAGACTGGCGATCGAGGCCAATCATCCTCGGGGTGAGTCAGCCAGTCTGGTTCCCACCATAGGGGGTGAGCAATCAAGCGGGGTGCCATGCACCCACGTGAGGCCACGGCGCCTGGGTTCAAATCTCCAGGCAAGTGACTCCAAATCAAAGGCGTATCAAAATTTTGAATCTGGGACACTCGGTACGCAACAAAGACCTCCAAAGAGTGGACGGACGTCTTCAACCAACACAAAACAATTTGACTGTCCGTCCAGGCGTAAGAAGCCCGAATGTCCACAGTTCCACCCAAAGTGTGAGCAACGTGGTTCAATAGACGCACAAGAAGCGCCGCCCCTGACAATTCTAACTTAGGGATGGTCAGTGCCATCTGGAGGGGGGCCACCTTGCTCTTGGCCATGACCAGTGACAACTTCACCTGGCCTGTCGCGCTGACGGCGCGCAGATAAACAACAGCTGCATAACCGTGCGAAGACGCATCACAAACAAGGGTAGCAGTGTAGCTCCCAGGGGGGAGGATAGCGTGGGGTAACACGACCTCGTTGACTGCAGGGAGTGCGGATACAAATTGGAGCCTATCCTCCAACAGGGTTTCCCGAATTGGCTCGTCCCAGCCAAGTCCCGCAGTCCAAAGGCGCTCAAGAAAACAATTTAACCAAAACAATACAAACAAACAACAAAACAATAGACAAAAGGCAACCCTGGGCTCCCATGTCCATAATGACACGGACCACAACAGAGTCCCCAGTGGGCCCCCAGACCTGACCGATGCCGTTGGCAACAAAACCGTGTCGATCTGAGGGGTACCTTAGCGGGGCAGGCGCCAATGTCCTAACAATGCCTGGGCGGCGACCGATCAACGCACCCAGGCCCAAATCTTTCCCGACGAGGATGGAGTTCAAATTCCTCGTACGCGCGGTGTCCCGAGCCACGCGCCATCGCTGGATGGGCATTTCCCACCGGAGGCCTGAATGGCGGGGGGCGTGATTCCAACCGGGGACGTTCCGCCAAAGGAGGGGAGGGAAGGCGGTGCTGGTCTGGCCAGCGGTGCCTAGCAACAATTGCGTAATCGCCTTTTCGCGGGGAGACCAAATGGCGGTCGCGCGGCTCCCGATCAACTTGCACGGGGGGTGGAGTGCGTCGCTCAAAATTGCGGGCCTCTCCCCGGTTCTGTACCAGCGAGGCAGAAGCCCGGTGACCAACTCCATGATACCCCCCCGTGCGCGAACCTTCAACAGAGGCTGGTCTGCCAGCGTGGTTCGCGTTAGCGCACAATATGTCCAAATGGGACCCCCTACAAATTCTACAAAGGCGGGGGTTGGGGCAGTCCCGATGGAAGTGAGCCCCCAAACAAGAGAAGCACATGCGGCGTGCATTGGCAATTCGGTGGCGGGCACTCACGTGCAATTTCAAAAAAGGCCGCGCAAGTTGCCATGCCATGCTCCGTGTCCCTACAAACTCACAACCAGGACGACTCTGGGTGCCAGCAAAACGAGCGGCGGGGCGACCATCAACAGGCCCGCGAGCCCTAGTCCGTCCCTGGTCTCGTGGCCGGGAAGACGGCTGGCATGACTCAGTGGCAACGCCAGAGTTGTCCACAAACCGACACTCATCCTCCAAAAATTGGACGAGGGCACCAAATGGGGGGAGATGTGTGACACTATCCCCACCATACCTTTGCTCGAATTGAGCCCTCAAATCGGCAGGAAGCCGTTGCAGCACAACATGCACCAAAGGGTAAGACCATTGGTCCACCGGCAAGTCCAATCGCTTTAAAGCGTTGGTCGCTACCACCAACGGGTTCAACAGGTCAGTACGCAATGCTGACAAACTAGTAATGACCGGTAACCCCAAAATCAATTCAATATTAACGTCAGCCAAACATCGTTTATTTTGGTACCGCTGGGTGAGTAGTCCCAAAGCGGTAGGGTAGGCTGAGTCAGTCAACGACAGATGCTGTACCAAGGCTCGGGCCTCACCTTCCAGGACAGACAACAAATAGGCCAACTTTTGGGCGGGTCTGAGGTCCGAGCGTGCATCAACCAAACTTGCAAACAGGTTTTGGAAACCGTACCAGTGGTCCGAGTGACCGTCAAAGTGTGGCAGTTCGAAAGTAGGCAATCTACTCAATAGTCCGGGACCTGAAACAACCGAGGTCTCCGGCTTGACCTGGACAGGTGTCCGGCACTGCAATATTTCCATTTGTATGCCATTGCACAAACAATACAATTCAAATAAACCAAATAATTAAATAATCAAATAACAAAGTTCAAACAATCAATTACAAAATAACTACAAGAAAACAATCAAACTACCAAACTGACTAATCAGCAACTCAAGAAATAACAATATATTGGTTTCAATTCAATTCAACAATAAACTTTTATTTTAATTCAAACCCAATATCAACGTTCAAAATTCTATTTCATATTCAATTCAAATATTCAAATTCTAATCCAATTCCAAATGTTAAGTTCACAAACCACTGTGTGGTACAACAATAATGAACATTCCAACTCAAAACAATGGTAATACTCAAAAATGCCAATTTCAAATATTAATTTTCACAAACAACCATATTGATGGTACAAACTCAATATTTCAATGTCTTCCTGACATTCAACAGAGGTCAGACACAAACAAGGGGTTGTAACATAGCCCAATTCATTCAACTCTACTAGCATATGCAACCCGGGCCGACTTATGGTAACATGAGTTACTCGTCTCAACAAAACAAATTATTTCAAATAACAATTAATTACCTTACTTCCCTTATAGAGACTGCCAAGTAATTAGCCTACTACTGTAAATTACCAATTTGTTGGTTATATGTCTTATAACCGCGCTCTTGCTACCAAAAATGTACGCTGCCAGACTAGACCTCACAATACGATTTCAAATGCGCAGTGGAAGTGTGATAATCGTGGGGCTCTAGAGACAAGAAGTGGCTAGCGAAACTAGTCCGCCGTACGCGGAGCAGACAATACAAGTACAATTCAAGTGAAGACGCAATACAATTAACAAATGACTCACCTACAATACAACAAAAGAACTTACCTGGTGGTTGAAGGACACTGCTTCTGGGGTTACCTGGAGTTATGTATGTAAGTGAGTGTATATGTATCGTGTTGTGACGTTACGAGTATTCTTCAGGTTAGAATCCGCTGCAATAAGGCTGGAGGCAATCACAGCATGCGGTCTTCAAATCACTCGTTCCCAATAGCGTCACTTTCACTTGACCTTCAAACTATTTCAACAAGATATATCCAAAACCCGTGTTATGTCACCAATATAGGGGTTATTAACACAAACAACTGGGCCATGACCTATTGCCCACCAAAACGACCGGGGTAAGGGATTACTTTACAAAAGATCGCGAGATACAACCCGGCGACGTGTTCCCTTTTTTCCCACCAAAAACCAAGAGGAAGCGTCAAGTGTCAAAATCAAACTGTCAAGTCAGATGTCATTCCGTTCGGGCGGCGCGTTCCGAAGGCGCATAGAGTAACAGTCTGTGGAAAATGGCAATAGTTAGACCAATTCCTAAAGTACCTAACCCCACTAGTTTAAAAGATCTTCGTCCAATTAGCCTATTGCCATGTCTGTCCAAGATCCTAGAAAGGGTTGTCTCTGACCAACTCAGGGAATATCTAGAACGCCATAGCATTTTGCCACTGGCCCAATCTGGATTTCGCAGAGCCCACAGCACAGCAACAGCTCTCCTGGACGTAGTTGAGAACATTCTGGAAGCCAGAGACCAAGGTATGGGAACCCTACTTATCCTACTGGATTTTTCACGTGCTTTCGACTCCATCAATATTTCACTTCTTCTCTCCAAGCTGTCTTACTATGGGTGTGACGCCGATACAGTTAAATGGTTTGAGAGTTACCTGAAAGATCGTTCACAGTTTGTTCAAGTGACAAGCGACAACGGAGACACAGTGTCATCTAGCGTGAAGCGTGTAGACAGGGGCGTACCACAGGGATCGATTTTGGGCCCGCTTCTCTTCATTCTGTACAGTGCAGACATCATCAATTGTTTGGTCAACACCAAGTTCCACCTCTACGCCGATGATCTGCAGCTGTACCTCTCTTTCCGCTCCCAGGATGCTTCTGAAACTGTAAACAGGGTAAATGAGGATTTAGAGAGAATCTCAGCTTGGTCTAAGAGAAACTCTCTGGTCCTCAATCCAAGTAAGTCCAAGTACATTGTGATGGGGTCTAGAGACTTCCTGAACAAAATGCTTGCTTGCAACTTGGACCTCAGGATAGATGGCTGTGGTGTGGAGAGGGTTCTGGAAGCTCGTAATCTTGGGGTTGTATTTGACGGGCAGCTACACTTTGAAACTCACATATTGGAGGCCGTCCGCAACTGCTTCTACCGACTCAAACTCTTATATCGTGTGCGTCCCTACATAAGTGTGGATATGCGTGTCATGCTATGTGAGTCACTTGTTCTATCCAAGCTTAACTACGCTGACACTGTGTATGGGGCGTGCATTCTCGGTAGAACAGAAAAACTAATCCAGCGGGTACAGAATGCTTGCGCAAGGTTCTGCTACAATGTCCCACCACGATCCCACATCACCCCATTTTTAAATAAGGGTAATTTGATGAGAATGTCAGCACGCAGAAAGCTTCACCTGGCTACCCTACTCTTTGGCACTATTCTCACTCAGAAACCAGTTTATTTATACAAGAAGCTGTCTTGGTCGCGCGATGTAAACAAGATTAAAACTAGGGCTTCCTCGTACCTCATGTTAGCCTCATCGCACAGAACTGCTGCATTCCGTGGTAGTTTCAAATTTGCTGCGTCTCGTTGCTGGAACGACTTGCCACCACCTTTTCGTGCTATAAAAACAGTTGGCACTTTTAGATATAAGTATAAACAACACTTGTTACGTATACAAAAGGAAACTGGTCAATAAACTCACCCTGGGACTGCACGCAGTTAGTATTGTTCAATCTTTTCCTCTTCACTATAATATCATATATCTTATATTATCACATCACAGTTACATTATTTATTATGCACCACTTTCCTGTCACAGCATTATTCACACAACTATAATTTATTCTAATGCTATGTTTTGTTGGCCGTCCATGGCGTGGTAAATTAATCTGTGTTAAGGTATGAATTTCCTGTTTCTTGTGTAGTTATAATTTAAAAAATTTGTAATCTGACATTTGAGGTAATAATTACATCACCTGCGCCGGCGTCCCTTCGTTTGTCATAGACCATAGATTATTGTCTGTGGCATTGACAAGCGATTTTGGAGCGTCGGGTCTGGGTAGATTGTATAATTAATTAATAGGTAATACGGTTTTATTTCTTTATATCTTAAGTGTATTTTATCAATTGTTTAATTTTTATATTTAATATTGTTTTTTTATTTTTTTATTGTGGGATTATTTTGTCACGTCCGTAAGTGTGTCCGTGGCATCACAGTGGGCCCTATCAGAATACCAGCGCTGCGGTAATTGTTTTTTTTTTAACAAATATCGCAGTATTATGCTGAGATAGGAGCCTTTTTGGCCTCGCACAGGTCTTATTCTTTTAATTTTATATCTTTTAACTTTTTGTTATCCTAAAAGTTTCTATGTTCTTTTTATTGTTTTTATGCCCTGTGCGTGTCTCAAATAAAATATTTTTCTTTCTTTCTTTCTTTCTAACAAAGTGTTCGGTCCGAAACATTTTGTTTGTTTGTTTGAACGCGATAATCTCAGGAACGTTCGAATTGAAAAAGTATTTTAGTGTTTGGTAATTTATCGAGGAAGGCTATAGACTATATAACATCACGCTACGACTATTAGAAGCGGAGCAGCACCCTAGATTCAAAAACATACGTCTCGCATACACCCATAAGTAGTAAAACACTCGCAGCGCGCAGCGCGAAAGAGATAGAAATACGTGCCTCTCAGTACCTTCATAAAACGACGAGAGCTCAGTACGGCGCCAGCAGTTTTGGCGCGTAAACGTATAGTTTTGGATATACCGAGCACGAGGTGTCTGAGATACGTGTGTTTATGATTAGTGTAACAACTTTATATATTGGACGGTTTTACTATTTGCCTTATAAAACGAAAGAACGCACAGATTTTTTTTTTTAAAAAGGTATGTATTTATTCTATTATATTTTACGAAAGTAGTTGTTAGTATGAAACAATGTTATCTATTGCCGTTGTTATAATTTTACTAATTAAACTGTTTTACTATGTATCAATTCGTAGTTATACTTATTTTTTATTATTAATCAAATACTTATTGTGTGTTATTGTTTTCCAGCATGGCTTTTTTGAAAGACGATGAAATTGGTGCAATATTATCGCAAGTGGATAACGAGGAAGAAGTGGATCTTCCAAATGATTTGGACAGTGAAGTTGAAGACATTTTAGAGACAGTTAGTGAGCATCCTACAGATGTTTCAAGCGATTCTGATGACGAACCCCTTCGAGCATCGAATATTCGTCGCCGTCGTCGTATATATTCTTCTGATTCATCAGACAATGAGCGACCTACGGAACAGATAAGGTCAGGCGAACAGCAACAGGCAGCTGAAATAATTTCCCCATCAACTAATAATTTGAGAGGTAAGAATGGTCATAAATGGTCAGCACAACCTTCCGAAGCTCGCACTAGCAGAACACAGTCACGAAACATTGTTCATATTGTCCAAGGACCCAAGAATGAAACGAAAAATGCAATGACTGCATTGGAACAATTCAAATTGTTTATTTCGGATGCAATGGTGAGTATCATTGTATTGCACACGAATGTGAAAATTGCTACAAAAAGAGAAAATTACGCGGCAAAAACGGCAACTGTTAGTGATACTTGTGCTGAGGAAATATATGCTTTGATAGGATTGCTATTGTTAGCCGCAAGGAAGAAAGATAACCATCTGACAGCCGCAGAGCTTTTTGATCCATCTGAAAGTGGGACTAAATATATTTCGGTCATGTCTAAAGATAGATTCGACTTTTTGCTGAATTGCCTTAGATTCGATGATAAGTCAACTCGTGAAGAACGAAAAGCTATTGATAAGTTTGCACCTATAAGGGAAATATGGGAAATGTTAATTGCTGTATGTAGAGATAGTTACAAACCTGGCTCATACGTAACAGTGGATGAACAGCTACTAGGATTTCGTGGACGTTGTCCTTTCCGTATGTATATACCATCAAAACCTGACAGATACGGTATAAAAACTGTAGTTCTCTGTGACTCTAAAACAAACTACATGATAGATGCAATTCCATATATGGGAAAGGGTACAAACACAAATGGAGAACCCTTGGCATCTTTCTTTGTGAAACAACTTACCGAATCTATTCGAGGAAGTAATCGTAATGTGACCATGGACAATTGGTTCACGTCAGTACCATTAGCAAAAGAACTATTGCAAGATCCACATAAATTAACAATTGTTGGTACAATTAGATCCAACAAGCGCGAGATCCCTTCACAACTTTTGCAGCCAAGACAAACAAGATCTTCAATGTTTTGTTATGACGGAAACTGTACGTTGGTGTCTTTCAGGCCAAAGAAAAATAAAAATGTTCTGCTCCTATCCACGACTCATGGAATTGGCACTTTAGCACCATCTGGTAAGCCGGATATTATGGAATTCTATAACTCTACTAAAGGTGCAGTTGACACGTTTGATCAGATGTGCCATAATATGTCGTGCAATAGAAAAACTCAAAGATGGCCGCTCTGCTACTTTTACGGTATGTTGAATATGTCCATGGTCAATTCTTTTGTCATCCACGTCCATAATAATATGAATAATCAACAGGGACCACTGAAAAGACGAGCATTTATCAAAGAAGTGTCAGATAAGATGATAGAGCCTTGGTTACGAAGGCGACGCGAAACACCAACTTTGAGGCGATGCCTAAAACGGAACATCGATGTTATTTTAGGTGATACTTTGCCTGATGCACCAGTCAACCCCGAAAATCAATCCAGAAAATTATGCAACTTTTGCTGTTATAAAAAAAAAACGTGTGACTAGATTTATCTGCACGTCCTGCAAACGTTACATGTGTATGGAACATCGTGGTAGTTTGTGCCTAGAATGCTCGGATTGATATTTTTTAAATGTTTTTTATGTTTTAATTCTTAATAAAGTTCATTCAAATTAATCATTGTTTTTTTTGCAATATTTCCTATAATAATTACATTAGGTGACATTAAAAGTAAGGTGTATCAGAGACGTATGTTTATGAACTATGTAACCAAAAATATAGTTTATGAATCTAGGGTTAAAAAATGTTGCAAAATCAGGGAAATTTTATTCCTTTTGAGAGCTTCCGTTGCGTGCGCTGCGTAAACAGTTATAGTAACGCAACAAATATGTATAACGAAATTGTTCCTCTTAAAAATTAAAAAAAAGGCCGCGATAGCATATGCCTATCTTTTAAGGTTGGCTCACTTTGATTTTTTTAATTGTCATCAAATCTTAATATTATAAAGAGTTTGTTTGATTGAAAGTGATTTTGGTGGAACTATTCGAAGTTAACTTTTCTGGTTCGAAGCGAAATTCGTACAGTGTTGGATAGCCCATTTATCAAGGAAGCTATAGACGATATAACATTATGCTAGTACCCATTGGAGCTGAGCAAAAAGAAATAAAAGTCACGAATACGAAGAGCTCGCATGGGCAGGCGATGCGATGTGGAGAAATGGGTCGGGGGAGCAGGAAATTTGACGCGGATGTAGTCGCGGGCAGAAGCTAGTGTATAACCTAAAGTGGCACTATTGCTCACTGAATGTACAGATTTAGATATTAGTGCGTAATTATTATAGTAGGTATGTGCCCAATTAGTTTTACTTATAAAGGTGCATAGGCACCTATTAAGGAATAGTTAGTGTAGTTTTTTTTTATTCTATTTATTACAGAAACAAACGCGTTTTTTACATATACTTACTTACAGCTTGCAAATATTAGTTCATATTAATATCAGTTACATATTTGATACTTCTTGATACCTTGGCTGAGATTGGATACCGGTGTCGACAATGCGCTTCCCGGGCTGCCCCGCACGCCATGCGCACGTCTACCATTCCACGTAGGATTTTCGAAGTCCTATTTGACTCAGTAAGGGGATGATTTTTTAAAAATTGTGATACACATGTCACATAATTATACTTGAAGGGTATGTGTACCAATTTTTGTGTCAATTGACCCAGAGAATAAAAAGTTTCATAGAAAATTCAACCCCCATTTCACCCTCTTAGGGGTGGAATTTCAAAAAATCCTTCCTTAGTGGATACCTACTCTTTACAAAGAACACACCCTCCAAATTTCATGTCTCTAGGTCCAGCGGCTTAGGCTGTGCGTTGATATATCAGTCAGTCAGTCAGTCAGTCAGTCACTCACTCAGGACTTTGAATTTTATATATATAGACTAGCTTCTGCCCGCGGCTTCGCCCGCGTGGATGTCGAAATATCCCACAGGAACGTACTACCGGGATTGAAAGTATCCTATGTGTTATTCCATTGCTTGCTTTGTGTTATCCACGGAACAGCGCTCGGATTGATAAATGATTGATGTAGGATAATTAATCCTAAAACCTAACAATAGTGACGAAAATATATAACGGAACGGCAAATTACCTACTTGCATGACTTTGAAGGCAACTTTAAAGCGAAAATATAAATTCTCTTTATTCCCTGGGAATTTAGAAAAAAAATTGTTACCTAAATTATTCAAATGAAGATTTTACTTAACTTGCTGTTCACAGGGGTTTAAGACTATTTATGTTTTAGTCTATACTTAAAGTTTCTCTTTAAATACTACTTTAGAGGTTCTGCCCTCAGGTGCTAATACAACCAGGCTGCTAGAAGAGCTCCTGTCGAGTAGGCCACGTAAAACTGGCCGTGCGAGAAGCAGTCCCCTCTAAGATCATATCCCACGTTTATAGTGACTGTCCCCGAGACTTATTAATCGTCATTGCTAAACATACCATAAGGAGACTGCGGCCTTTTAAACTCGAATGGGTACTCCGACGGTATTAGTGTTATCTGCGGTATATAAAATAGTACACCGATTCACCTTGAGCACAGTCAGTAAATACAATGGCGTGGCCTCTACCACGTTTTGATGTGAGATTTTCACACATAACCTGATCCCATTTCTCAACTTGGCCGGATTAAGATTTTGTAGTATCATTAATTACTGAAGCACCCACTTTGAGGATAAGTGTGTGAGACAAAGACCAGATGGGTTGAATAAATTTAAGAGCTCCTTAGGATATATAAGGTGTATCTATTCATACACGAAACATTTTAAGAGGTACACCTGCAGGTGATAAAGAAGCTATAGAAGCAAAAAGAAATTTTATCTAAGCGTTTTTGAATTTTCGTAATTATTATAATTTTAAAACTTTTACTCCAAATTCTATGAATCGGCCGCTTGACGCTGCGACCGGACGGCACGAGCATGGCCGCGGTGTCTCGGGCCGTAAAAAATAAAAAGGAGTCAGTATGTTTGTTTCTAAAAAAAAGAGTCATTTGTTTCTTGTAGGCCAAGCGGGTAAAGCCGCAGGCAGAAGCTATTCAAAATAAACCAATGAAATAAACACAGGCAAAAAAACATCTGTCCTAATTAGGTATATTACATGCATACGTATCGAATTCATAAGGATGATACTGTATATAAGGTGTATCTATTTATACACGAAATATTTTAAGAGGTACAGCTACAGCAACGAAAAAAAAAATTTTAAATGTATTTTTTTCAAAAATTAATATTTTATAAATTATTTGACGCGCATAAGAAATACTGACTCCTTTTTATTTTTTACGGCCCGAGACACCGCGGCCATGCTCGTGCCGTCCGGTCGCAGCGTCAAGCGGCCGATTCATAGAATTTGGAGTAAAAGTTTTAAAATTATAATAATTACGAAAATTCAAAAACGCTTAGATAAAATTTCTTTTTGCTTCTATAGCTTCTTTATCACCTGCAGGTGTACCTCTTAAAATGTTTCGTGTATGAATAGATACACCTTATATATCCTAAGGAGCTCTTAAATTTATTCAACCCATCTGGTCTTTGTCTCACACACTTATCCTCAAAGTGGGTGCTTCAGTAATTAATGATACTACAAAATCTTAATCCGGCCAAGTTGAGAAATGGGATCAGGTTATGTGTGAAAATCTCACATCAAAACGTGGTAGAGGCCACGCCATTGTATTTACTGACTGTGCTCACGGTGAATCGGTGTACTATTGTATATACCGCAGATAACACTAATACCGTCGGAGTACCCATTCGAGTTTAAAAGGCCGCAGTCTCCTTATGGTATGTTTAGCAATGACGATTAATAAGTCTCGGGGACAGTCACTATAAACGTGGGATATGATCTTAGAGGGGACTGCTTCTCGCACGGCCAGTTTTACGTGGCCTGCTCGACAGGAGCTCTTCTAGCAGCCTGGTTGTATTAGCACCTGAGGGCAGAACCTCTAAAGTAGTATTTAAAGAGAAACTTTAAGTATAGACTAAAACATAAATAGTCTTAAACCCCTGTGAACAGCAAGTTAAGTAAAATCTTCATTTGAATAATTTAGGTAACAATTTTTTTTCTAAATTCCCAGGGAATAAAGAGAATTTATATTTTCGCTTTAAAGTTGCCTTCAAAGTCATGCAAGTAGGTAATTTGCCGTTCCGTTATATATTTTCGTCACTATTGTTAGGTTTTAGGATTAATTATCCTACATCAATCATTTATCAATCCAAGCGCTGTTCCGTGGATAACACAAAGCAAGCAATGGAATAACACATAGGATACTTTCAATCCCGGTAGTACGTTCCTGTGGGATATTTCGACATCCACGCGGGCGAAGCCGCGGGCAGAAGCTAGTAATTTATAAAATATTAATTTTTGAAAAAAATACATTTAAAATTTTTTTTTTTCGTTGCTGTAGCTGTACCTCTTAAAATATTTCGTGTATAAATAGATACACCTTATATACAGTATCATCCTTATGAATTCGACACGTATGCATGTAATATACCTAATTAGGACAGATGTTTTTTTTGCCTGTGTTTATTTCATTGGTTTATTTTGAATAGCTTCTGCCTGCGGCTTTACCCGCTTGGCCTACAAGAAACAAATGACTCTTTTTTTTTAGAAACAAACATACGTGCTCTCACTACCTCTCAATTTAATATACGAACTGACAATATCCCAAACAAAGCAAATAAGACGAAGTTCTCCGTAAAACTAAAATAATCTCTGGGATGAGAGAAGTATAGTTTTAATAGAACTCAAAGCGTATGTGAAAAGATTTATTTAAGAGACAATCAGAAGGGGATAATTAACAATTAATATTGTTTACTACGAAATACTGTGCCTACCGCAGAATTTCTTTGGAAACAATATTTTTTGTTTTTACTTCAGGTTCTAGAATCACCAAGCTACCCTGTCAGCAGTGGTCTCGAACCTACCGATTTTTCGGTATTTCTACCGATATGGGCTCTGTTCTACCGAAGTACCGAAATATAACGAATATCCTACGATTTCACAGTACACATGGAAATGTCATTTACCGATTTTGGGTACAAATATACCGTTTTTAACTGGCAATTCTACCGATCTCTCTCTATAACGTTCGAGACCACTGCCTGTGAGCTTACTCTTGAGCAAGCCACGTATAACCGACCGTGCGAAAATCAGTTTTCCCTTAAGTCTACCCCTGTTAAATGAAGTGTTTTGACTTAAGATTTATTTATAGTCTTGTCAAAGCAGATTTTGAGGGGAAACTGAACTGAACTGACTTTTGAAGTCGAAGGGGTAGTTCGATGGCGTTAGAGGAATCCTACACAGACTCTTCTCAGAAACAACGTGTCAGTGTAGTCGCCTCGATAACATTTCCTTGCAATATTTTCACTCACAACCTGGTGTCATTGCATAATTTTGGCGGGTTTAAATTACGCAGCAACATAACTGGGTGCCAACTCTAAATTTTTATACCTACATTTGTGAGTTGAGACACCGAGAGGCTTCAATGTGTTAAGAAGGAGCGACTACCTACCTGACCTCCACAACCCAGTAACTGGGTAATACGATACCCCTTGGTAAGACTGGTTGTCAGAATTTCGGGCTTCCGGCGACCCGTAACGACGGTCTAAGATCTACGAAAGACAGCCGGAATCAACGGCTTAACATGCTTTCCGAGGCACAGAAGGGTCTTATTATGTAAAGATGGTCACCCATCCACGGAGTAACCGCGGCAAGCGTAGCTTAACCTGAACGATCGACCCGTGCGGCTGTTGTGATTTGCAAATACTAATAATACATATTAAGTTTGTTTGTTACGCTTTCACGCCAAAACTACTTAACCGATCATCATGAAACTTTGTACACACATTCTTAGAAGTAGGTATTAGAAGTAACATAAGATCTTTTTATGAAAAAAAAAATTGCGAAAGGTAAAATTCGGTATGGAGTAAGTTTGAACCCCAAGACAGGATATAGGCCTATTTTTATTCCGAGATATCGTCTCCGTCCACGATAACCGACATTTACGCGGACAAAGTCGCGGACGAAAGTTAGTTAGTTCATATTAATATCAGTTACATATTTGATACTTCTTGATACCTTGGTTGAGATTGGACACCGGTGACGACAATGCGCTTCCCGGGCTGCCCCGCACGCCATGCGCACGTCTACCATTCCACGTAAGATTTTCGAAGCCCTATTTGACGCAGTAAAGGGATGATTTTGGAAAAATTGTGATACACGTGTCACATAATTATACTTGAAGAGTATGTGTACCAATTTTTGTGTCAATCGACCCAGAGAATAAAAAGTTTCATAGAAACTTCAACCCCTCATTTCACCCTCTTAGGGGTGGAATTTCGAAAAATCCTTTCTTAGTGGATACCTACTCTTTACAAAGAACACACTCTTTAAATTTCATGCCTCTAGGTCCAGCGGTTTAGGCTGTGCGTTGATATATCAGTCAGTCAGTCAGTCAGTCAGTCACTCAGGACTTTGAATTTTATATATATAGATTATGAGACTAGAGTAAGACAAATTGTATTACAAGATCTTCGTATGACAATACTTATTTCGGTTTCCCCACAAATCTTGTACCCCCATCCTAACGTCCAAAAGAGAACTTCAAACATTTCATCCGATGAGCTAAGTCAAGTAGGGTATTGCATCTCTTTGTGGACTTAACCAGTCCCAAGCACCAAGCGAATCTCGAAAGTATATTAGTTTTGTTAGACATTTTAGTACAAGCCATGCAAATACGACGTCGTTGGGACGTATCGTTTGTTTTCTTCGAAACCGTTACGGATTAGCTTTATTATTTGTAGAAATATACGAGTAAATTGAAATGATTGAAGATTGACTCACATGTTTTTTACTTTAACAACACTGAATGCCTAATTCAATGCGTACTGTTACCTAATTCAATGCGTACTGTTGTATAACAGAGTTGAAAATATAAAAGTGTATTAATTGTTTGGCATTAAATTTAAGCGTCGACCAGAGTTAGAGTACATATAAGGGTATTAGTGTGAAGTTCCTTGGATTGAAATCAATGCATGTCATTAAATAATACTAAACTTTTAGAATGATTGAATATAAGAGATACGATAGTGCATACCCTTGCTTTTAAATAGTTTTCTATTATTTAATTAGAAACAGCTACACTATAATAAAATGATTATTAGTGTTAATAACAATATTATAGCCCACACTATATTCTCCGCATAATGAGAATACAAAACATATTGAAGGTACAGACGCCACCAGCTCAAGCTACCCGAAACTGTCAATTTTTCCCAATGAACCTTGAACCTAACGCTCTAGAAATAAAGTCGAAAATCTATCAAAGAAATCTGACAGATTGTAGTAGCTTGATGTGTTGGCGTCTGTACATTACACACATTTTTCTTGCTGTAAAATACTACGGTTTATTCGTCATGTGTAGGCACGGTCTTCAGTGTTGTACGTGTGGACGTCGACTTAGAGTATTAATTACACTATCACCAGTCAATTAATCTTTATTATACTTAGCAGCTTAAACAATCCAACAACCTTTATTGTCTTCTCCAACAATATTTCTCTCAAACTATTTCCAGAAGCACATTCCTTTTCACTATAATAATGTCCAGTAATAGAATCTTGCTTCGACAGTCCTATCATTTTCTCCGAAGCTTTATTAAAGTAAACTCGATAGGACAATAATTACATCTTTGTCTGGAGAGCTCGGAAGCGTTGACACACCCATTAGGAGTCTGCCAACTTGTTATAGAACATTGATCATAGAAATATAAGATAGGTACCGCATGGTGTGTGGTGTGAACCGAAATGAAATTTTCTGTGATATATCTACTTCTACAATTAAAAAACTAACGGAATAATTGATGGGGCAATAGAAAGTGTGCTACCTAATATAGACTAAATATTTGCCCCTAACTAAGAAAGCCATACCAACATACTTCATCGTTTAGTTTCCCTATACAAGGTATAACTGAACTGCCAGGGTCGCGAGATTTGTTCGAAAGAGACACCGTGACCCTGGCACATGGGCAACTGAAGGAACATGGGTGGGTTTTAGTCAGTAAAAGTCTGACACGCCCTTCCGCTCCATCCAAGAGCGGGAGACGTCATTTGATGATTTCCCACCCACAAAAAAAAGGTATAACAGAAGAAACGCAAGACCTGAAAGTAGTTCGTTCCTAATTGACGACTGAATCGATTTCAGTAATTTTGAATACTTTTCTTCCAAAAAGTTATGCATTTTGTCATACCTACCGCCGATTGAACCAAAGAAAATTTAATCTTAATTTAATCAGTAAGGCTCAATTTTAAGTTCATAAAGTAGGTAAAACTAGAGTGTACAAATTTTTGTTACTTGTAACTCGTCTTTAATAAAAAAATGGTTTTGGCACTGTATTATGCTCTTAAGTGAATATTCTTATTGACATATTTGAGGTCTTTTTTTTTTGTTGGGAAATCATCAAAAGTCGTCTACCGCTCTAGGGACATATATGAGGTCTTGCGTTAATTCTGTTACACGTTGTTTATAATGTTTGTTAGCGGCAAATTCGAAATATGGAATGAATTGTCAAATCAGGAAGAATATCTAAAGATAAAGTGACTACCCGTATTCGAAATGAACTCAAACAATACCTGTGATAATTCAGAAATACATCGAAGTAACAAATAAATGACAGTAGCTTGGCACGTCTTCTTTGTTTCAACACTCCATGTCATAGAAGTTAGTCAATCGTGTCCATTAATTCTGTGAAAGCATTCGAACTTCACTGGCCAGTTCGGATTCGTGAACACGTCACTTTGTGTTTAGGGCCCTTCGTGTTCCGGCTGATAGATTCGTTTATTAGAGGTAGCAGTAATGAGAATAGGTGGGTAGTTCGTACCTTTGTCTATAAATAGAACTACCTTACCTTTGGTATCCTTCAGTTTCATCAGGGAACTAAACGTGCCCACGATTTTCCTCAGGTGTGTGTAATCTCTTGACTTTACAAATCAATGGAAATTTCTATTTTCTTATACCTATACATTTAAAAAAAAAATTGTTGTCAGGTTAAAAGTAAAGTCATGATAAATAATTTTCATTATCATAATTTCTGCTAAAAGATGTCCACTGCTTGTCATTTAAATTCTACTAATATAATAAAAGTGATGTGTGTTTGTAGCACAATCACGCAGAACGATCTGAACGGATTGGGATGAAATTTGGCACACAGATATTTTATCTATCTGTGTGCCAAATTTCATAGTAATTCGTACCTAGATTATTAACACGTAGGATACTTTTATCCCGGTGCTACGTTCGCGTGGGATATTTCAACATCCATGCGTGCGTAGATGCTGGCAAAAGCTAATAGAAAATAACTAAACTCCGAGCAATAATAACTTGGAGCTGTTTGCGGTATGAGTGCAGTAAAAGTTTTAATAAAAACTAGTTCTATGCACCGCCGTAGATACTTCATACATAACCTACAATGAGCTTTATTTTCAACTACCGTTTTCCATATTAGTTCAACTTGCTGAAGTTTCGTCTGTTGACTTTAATATAACGCTCAATTTCTTATTAAAATATTTAGACCCACTTCCATGTTGAAATGTTAGATATTTAATCTAACCAACAATGAATATCAATTTCGTGTGAAAGCAGTTAAAATTCATGATGTTTTTGGTGTTCCCATAACTTGTGTTTTCGACAGGATTAGGGATCTTTGCCTTTTAAAAAAATTTAGTGGTAGCCCTGTTTTTGAGTCATTTCCTTTTGGCATTATGCCTAGTACCGTGTGGTGCCGGACGTAAAGAATAACACCACCCCATTTCTTCCCGTGGGTGTCGTAAAAGGCGACTAAGGGACTTACTAGAGAATGGGCAGCAGCGTTCTCTATGCATTTTACCACCATACTGCGATCGCCAACCCGCCTGCCAAGCGTGGCGATTATGGCAAAGCCCCCAAATTGGGGGAGGCCTAAGTCCAGCAGTGGACGTCTTTCGGCTGAAATGATGATGATGATGATGATTATGCCTTGTAGGGGAGATCTGAGACTTTCGTTTAAGGATGTTTTTACTGTTATTAAACTTTTAATGAAGTGATTGCTACAGTCACTGATTTGTTGTGTTAACAACAACAACACCGCTCTTAAATCTGTGAAGGAATACATTTTGAGGCCACCGGCATATCCTAGAACCAAAAATAAGTAGACATGTAAATACACCAAGCCTCTAGCCTCTGTCCCAGCAGTGGGCACATTATAGGCTGATAATGTTCAATAAATTAATGATAATTTTATTAATTTACCGTCTCTTACCCAAAAGATATTACTGTACCTACCTAATTTAATCAACCATTTATGATTGACATGTTAACCGCTTGGCGAATCACCGTAGACAAATCGTGTTTGGCCGAAAAAAATATTCATTGTGCTGTATTTAGGACGTTGTTAGGATATAAACTACTATAAACGTTAATCCAAGTTTGCAGGTTCTAAAGACTTGTAATAATTTCGTGGTGCGCCAAAATCGTCGACTTTTTAGATTTCTTTCAGTTTTTCACTTATGTCATACAACTTCATCTCCTATGACTTTTCATATACAGACGACAGCGTTTGAAGCTACTAAAATCTGTCAAATTTCTTTAATTCGTTTTCAACTATAACGCTATAGTATTAAGTTTAAAATTGATTGGCAAAATTTGACAGTTTGTGACCTTGATACGCTGCAGCGTCTGTACGATGAGAATTTTAGCTGATACTCTACTAGAAAGACAGCTAAAACTATAATTTTGAACGTTTTGGAAAGTGCTGTGTCTCGGGATTTATTGGTCTTTAGTCTACGGCTATGCTTAATTTATTGAAAATGTTGTACCTCTACATTAAAAATATGCTGGATGACTAGATTCGTAGGATGCACTTTTTCAAAGATACAAATCAAAAACTGAAAAAAAAAACGTCTTTAAATGACTGGTCTATGTCGTGCAACTAAAATTTCGTTTGAACTAGTTAGACGAAACTTCTTTTTTTCCAACCAGCTAAATGCTTTTCAAGATCCGAAAGTTCGTTAAAATTTTCAAGACACGTGTCTCCAATTTGCTGGCTCAAACGACTTGGTGATCGAGCCTGGTCGTTCCATAGCACTGTTTTCTTAAGAAATTAGGCTTCGGAAGAAAATGTACCAAACTTGAAATAGGCACTAAGACTAGAATGGCTTTCCATTTCAGTCTTGAAGTTCGAAAACATTTTGCGCCGGCTATCAGAATTTGACTAAAATAGTTTAATACCGTATTTTTCACAAGACCACAAACCACCTTATGCAAGAATTCAATAATGGATAAGACGTAAGAATATTTCGTGAAAAATTTCCCTCGCTAACTAACTCGTCGGTAAGTAGAAACTTGCTGGTAATTTCTTGCTTAACTTTCAATCATCTCTTTTACAGCTTTATTAGATTTCCTTCTGTTTCTTACTTTGAATTATACCCGAGTTCATTACCGGAACATCATCTATATATTAATACGTGAAGCGAAAACTTTGGATCCCTTTTTACGAAAATTGGGCGGACGGAGGAGTATGAAATTTCGCACACTTATAGTTTATACAGAGAAGAAGTGACGAATGCTAATATTTTTTTAAAATTATGCGTTAAAATACATTATTTTCAATAAATAGCACGTTACACACACTACTGTTCATTACCGTGTATCTAATACGCACATGCATAGATATTCTTTTGTTTATGGTCTAAATCTGTTAAGCTAGCGTGGTCGGTTTTTTTGTAAACCGATCTCCAACTACTCTTGACTTCCGGTTTTTATTTTGTTGCTGACTCTCTCTGCCAAAACAAGTTGCACTATGAGGAGGAACAAATTTTTACTATAGTTTTTTAACGGAAAATTCGAGAGTTAAGCTGGCGTGGATATTATTTATTTTGGCATATTTAAAAAAGAACATTTTTTTTTATTTTTTTTATTTTTTCTTCTTAGCATCTTTTAGCAACAAATTAGCAACAAATTGACCCCTATTCGCTTGATCGATCAGTCCACATTCAGTGATTTCCACGCTATCTTAATGTAAAGTTAGCGTTATTGCCGATTTTTTGTGATCGGGTGGAGCAAAAAAATTAATTTTCTAGCAACTAATTAGCAACAAAAAAGCAACAAATTTCGGTGTTTTTTTTTTTCAATTCCGCTAATTTTACATCGCCATTTTTTTAGACCTCGAATGTTCAGTAATCATAGACCGGCACACATTAGTAATATTTGTCTATATTTATTACGCGACATTTGTTAATTATTCACTCTGCATTCTTAGTATCGAGGAACCGTATTAGAAGTCGCTAATACTTTTATTGTAATCAAAAACAATGAGAAATGTAAGATGGCAAAAAATCCCTAAGAATACCCCTAAAAATGGAACGCCCCTAAAAATCTCAATCCTCTTATTTACCCCCTAAATTTGGGAAAACCCCTAAGTTGGTAAGCCTGATTTTGTGTCTATAGTCTTACTGAATGTCAAGTATATCCATAGGTAATAAATTAATTTTATAGATATAAAACCTATTTCATTTTTAAAATCTATGATCATATCGAGAATATTTGACTTTAATATTATTTGTATTAGCGACGATAGGAATTGTAAGTTTCCCATACAAAACTTAGTGTCGTGTGCAAACTGTAGAGGTTGTATGCCTCACGATTGTAAAGGCTGGTCATAGATTGTACGGGCTGGAAATAATTATGACATTTGGAACCGTCATAATTAATTAAAAATAATAGGGAAAATTCTATAAAAACAGAACAAATTTCTGTGATAATTCATTCCATATTGTTCCATATCCAGCAGTTAAGGAGTATTAAGAAAATAAAAAAGAGAGTCCTGAAGAAGTATTCCTTACTCATTACACCTATGTCCTGGTCCTGGCCATCACCATCCCGCCAGCGAACCCTCTCCACAGTAGCACAGCGTCAACAATTTGTCTATAATATTACTTAATGTCAAATATAACCATATTATTTTTTTATATTTATTATTACCTATATTTTTTCATTTAATAATGTATTTCTATTCAAATGAAGTACGGTCGAATTTCGACCAATGGGCGATCACTAGTTTATTTAGATTTATAAAGTTTAAGGTCTCAAATTGTACTAATTTCAACCCAAATTGCTGATGATAAATTTTTCAATGTGTTAAAGGTCATAAATATGTCTATTTTACTTCTGATTTATATCTACTTTTAGGTCAGGCTTACACTCCCACAATGTCATGGTAGACTCAGCTTTCATAATCATCATTATTTCAGCCGAAAGATGTCCACTGCTGAACATAAACCTCCCCCAATTTGGGCGGTTTAAAATACCGAGATAGTCTCGGTATTTCTAACGAATTATTTTACACATATTAAGTATATTATACTGTAACGGTATTTCCAAACTTTTATTGGACCGTCTGTAACCGAGATTACCTTGTGCCACATCAAAGGTCGTCGTCCAAACTTGAATGCTCTTGAAAATTAATACCCCAAGCGTTTATTTAATTTCTTTTGTGGGAGATAATTGAACACATCATTTTGTTGCACGAATATTACCATTTTTTACAGAATCCAGACTTAATTCTCACTAAAAGTACTACATTATCTACGAGTTTTAATCAAGGTTTAAAGTAGATTATAATTTATTTATTGAAATAAATTTTATTATAATTTCAAGTATTTTTTTCAGCTGAACGATGTGCGAAATTAAACAGATATATAAGTCTGGAATCGACAGTTTACTGTAAATATCTGAGCATTGATTAAACGAAGGCTCGATAAGGGGAATGCGAGAACCGGATAATAAAGACCGGGTATGCTCGACTTTGGGCTTCGGTTGAGACGTGGCGAGTTGGTGACCCGTGAAATTGAGCCACCTGCTGTTACTTAATACTGTTTTAACATTTCACCCGGCTCAGAGAGTAATCGCCTATTGGATTAGAGAGAGTTGTAAAACAGATTTTTTTTAGCCTGCAAATGCTGACTAAAATAATTCACTAATAAAAATCTATGTCCGTGTTGCTTTCTTTATAAAGGGGTTTAATAAATAAATAAACCACTTGAAATGAAGGTGTACCGTATTACCCAGTAACTGGAATCTGGAGGTCAGATAGACAGTCGTTTCATGTAAATTCAGGTGCATCCGTTTGAACTGGAAGCCGACCTACACATAATTGGTAAAACGCCGGGCAGTGATGAAATCGACTTAAACAAAGATTGATTAAGACTGAAGGAATATAAATTCTGTGCTATTAAGACATAAGAGCTAGAAAGTCTGCACCTCCGCTTTCGCTTACGACTCCGCTAACGTGGCTTTTGTTAAATCCCTATTAGGAATTTAGCTAATGTATATTTTGTTTATATTCTTTCAGATTCCATTTTTAACTTGAAAATTCGATCTTCTTACTGCATTAACCTTAATAGAAATATAGGCTTAGAGATTTCTAAGTGTTTGTCTTTCATGTGTGGAGCCCGCCTTAAGACGTGACTGTGAGTGACGGCTAACCGCTTAAACTGAACTGATGGAACATGTGGCAAATGGGACTTTGTTTCAACGCGTCTAGTTCTTAAATTCACATAAAAAAAGTTAAAGTCTTTTGTCTTGTAATCTCATGGGACGCTATTGACACATCTCTTCTTTTCTCTAATCTCTGGATAGTGTAAAGTGGCTGTAGATCAATATAATGTAGGTACTACGGAATGGTTTACCTTTAAAAGTTAAAAAAATACGTTATAATGTCTATCTCCGAACGAAAACCAACAGTGACCATGTGTAACTGTGACATATTAATTAAAACTAGTGATCGCCCATTGGTCGAAATTCGACCGTACTTCATTTGAATAGAAATACATTATTAACCTCTAAGTCCCTGAGATACCACATTTTGTATAGACATAATGGTTTTTTAATTGTGTCTGTAATTACGGTAATTGACTGGTTAAATGAAAAAATATAGATAATAATAAATATAAAAAAAAATATGGTTATATTTGACATACAGTAACACTATAGACAAATTGTTGACGCTGTACTACTGTGGAGAGGGTTCGCTGGCGGGATGGTGATGGCCAGGACCAGGACGTAGGTGTAATGAGTAAAGAATACTTCTTCAGGACTCTCTTTTTTATTTTCTTAACCAGTCAATTACCGTAATTACAGACACAATTAAAAAACCATTATGTCTATACCAAATGTGGTATCTCAGGGACTTAGAAGTTAATATTTCTTAACTGCTGGATATGGAACAATATGGAATGAATTATCACAGAAATTTGCTCTGTTTTTATAGAATTTTCCCTATTATTTTTAATTGATTAGGACAGTTCAAAATGTCATAATTATAACCAACCTGTACAATCTATGACCAACCTGTACAAACGTGAGGCATACAACCTCTACAGTTTGCACACGACACTAAGTTTTGTATGGGAAACTTACTAATGCCATACTTGACACTCCCCATAAAATCACAAAAACTATTTCTTATAAATCTGAACCTATATTCCTATTGTCGCTAATACAAATAATATTAAAGACAAATATTCTCGATATGATCATAGATTTTAAAAATTAAATAGGTTATATATCTATAAAATTAATTTATTACCTATGGTTATACTTGACATTCAGTAAGCTATAGACACAAAATCAGGCTTACCAACTTAGGGGTTTTCCCAAATTTAGGGGGTAAATAAGAGGATTGAGATTTTTAGGGGCGTTCCATTTTTAGGGGTATTCGTAGGGATTTTTTGCCATCTTACATTTCTCATTGTGTTTTTGATTACAATAAAAGTATTAGCGACTTCTAGTACGGTTCCTCGATACTAAGAATGCAGAGTGAATGATTAACAAATGTCGCGTGATAAATATAAGGTGTATCTATTCATACACGAAATATTTTAAGAGGTACACGTGTAGGTGGTAAAGAAGCTATAGAAGCAAAAAGAAAACGTTTATCTCAGCGTTTTTGAATTTTCGTAATTATTATAATTTTAAAACTGCTTGAGACGTTTTGCATAAAACCTTTACTTCAAATTCTATGAATGGCCCGCATGATGCTGCGAGGGCGGCGACTGGACGGCACGAGCATGGCCGCGGTGTCTCAGGCCGTAAAAAATAAGAAGGAGCCAGTATTTTTTAAGTGCGTCAAATAATTTATAATATTAAATTTTGAAAAAAAAAAATACATTTAGAAAAAAAAATTTCGTTGCTGTAGCTTCTTTACCACCTACAGGTGTACCTCTTAACATATTTCGTGTATGAATAGGTACACCTTATATAGACAAATATTACTACTGTGTGCCGGGTCTTTGATTACTGAACCTTCGTTGGTTATTTTCATTATAATTTTTTTGCGGATTTTTTTAGTAACTGTGGCAATTTTAGGGATTTTTAACTAAAGCTTTAGGGGTAAATATTTCTGAGTGTTGGTAACACTGCACAAAATAATAAAGACAGATTTGGACCATAAACAAAAGAATATCTGTGCATGTGTGTATTAGAAACACGGTAATGAACAGTAGTGTGCGTAACGTGTTATTTTTTGAAAATAATGTATTTTAACGCATAATTAAAAAAAAATATTAGCATTCGTCACTTCTTCTCTGTATAAACTATAAGTGTGCGAAATTTCTTACTCCTCCGTCCGCCCAATTTTCGTAAAAAGGGATCCAAAGTTTTCGCTTCACGTATTAATATATAGATAAGTGGGTTATTTACGAAGCTATTTCAAACATTGCAGTATTTATTACTATCCAATTAAATAAGTTAGATGTGTTGTGCATTTAATCTAGATCAAAATTGTTTTGTATGACAAACAGGGTATTTTTTTTTTTCTGGATGGGAAATCATCAAATGACTTCTCCCGCTCTGGGCGGAGCGGGAGGGCGTGTCAGACTTTTACTGACTAAAACCCACCCGTGTTCCATCAGTTGCCCATGTGCCAGGGTCACGGTATCTCTTTCGAACAATCATGCGACCCCGGCGGGATGACGAACAGGGTATTAAGTTTACTCTACGTCCGTGATGCGTAGTTCGCATGTAACGGAGTACACAGTCTTAGAAGATCTCCATCTGGACTAACTTACCTTAGTTTGAATGTGGCACTTTGAATTTAAGAGGGAGAAAGTCACATAGTTATTAATGAAAACTTTTAATTCAAATTTTGTTTCAGTCATTCTAGCATTCCTGCAAATATTGTTTGAAGCTACTCAGTATTTTAGTACATTCCACAATGTACATGCTTTTTATTTATGTTTTTTAAATAATATTGCCGTTTCGATTCGACTAACATCAAACGCATCACTATTTTGAACCTTATTGGATGCCGCGACGCGCTATCCAGATTAACTTAAAATTTGCTTTTTACCGTGCTTTTTTTTTGTAGGTGGGAAGCCATCAAAACCTCCTGCTCTGGGCGGAGCGGGAGGGCGTGTCAGATAGAGTTTTTCGTTTACAATTAGTTCGGATAACTTATTATATATTTTTATTGACATTACCAAATAAAGAAGGATAACATATACTTTCAGTTATCTAATGAGATGGCTCCGCTAATGGGAGGCTTGCATGAGTAATACTTATTAATGTAGGCTACGGAAGTAATTAAACATTGACATGCGAGGAACAGATTAACTTGGTTTAGGTATAACTTGGACTAAGCCAACAAATATCAGTTTTTATCTTAGATTCAGAACTTATATGCTATAATGTATAGTAAAGTGAGAAAAGATTTTAGTGCAAAAGATTTTAGGCACCATCTAGCTTCGTTACGAAGTTACTTAGAACCACTGAAAGCATCGCCTAAGAGTGATACTGCCTGATTACTATCGTTCTAGCAGAGCTTTGCATCGACGCGACGGTAGGATGGCGTTTGTCTTCTGACGACGGATGATGTCAACCGCATCCGCTTCTGATTTGTGGAAGCCACTGTCGTACATACACACATGTCTTCGTCGTAATGCTATATTCTAACACAATCCACACATCACATGATATTGAAACTGCTGAACCACTCATTCATCATCAGCATAGGCCTCCCCTAAGCGTATCGCCACACTGGACAGGCGGATTGGTGATCGCAGTATGGTGGTAAAATGCACAGAGAACGCTGCTGCCCATTCCCTAGTAAGACCTTTAGTCACCTTGTACGACACTCATAGGAAGAGATGGAATGGTGCTATTCTTTACGCCCGTCACCACTCGGATAAACCACTAATTGAATTCAATTTAATTATTTATTTCAGACAAATCTTATGACCTTTTGTAATTATGTACCTAACTAATATGGAATAAGTTACATATTACAATAACATGAAATCATAATACAATTAGCACTTCTGATAAGGGCTATCCTGTGCCTAATACTTTTAATATTGACATCAACACTGTTCTGTTAACATTTTCATTTTCCCCGTGCATTGCCGTACCGAGTAGGTAAATATTAATATATGCCGATTTCGTGAGAGATTACTGTGTAATATTCATATCACTGAACCCATCCATACTATCCATACTATCCATACTATCCATACTAATATTATAAATGTAAAAGTAACTCTGTCTGTCTGTCTGTCTGTCTGTCTGTCGCGCTTTCCTGCTAAAACTACTGAACCGATTTAAATGAAATTTGGTACACAGATAGTTTAGAGCCTGAGAAAGGACATAGGCTACTTTTTATCCCGGTAGTATGTTCCCGCGGGATAATTTCCGACCTCCACGCGGGCGAAGCCGCTGGCAAAAGCTAGTACGAAATAAACCCCTTGTGCAAACACTTTAGTTGCTTTCGGCATTATTTAAAATCAAGCTTTATTTGATTCGATTTCAGATACAATTTATTTAATTCACCTGTTGATTTTTGGCACCCATAATTTTTGTTATATTCTCTGACGGTCTAGATATAAGATAATCTACCATACGTAATCTACGTGTAAGTGAATTTTAACTAAATCTACAATATTTGATAAATATTAGGTATCTACGGAGCTAAAATCCATGGAAATTTGGGAAAAATTTACAGTAATAAATACCAGTATTATAACATGGACTGACTTCCTATCTGACTTCCACAATGGGTAATACGATACCTTTTGGTAAGACAAGTTGTCAGAGTTTCAACCTTCTGACTACCCGTAACTGTCAAAGATCTACAAATGGCTGGGACCAACAGCTTAACGTGCTTTCCGAGGCACGATTGTACATCGCAAAAAGGAATAACATCTTGTTAAAAAGAAAAGTTGTTCAAAACTTAAATATTTTCTTTGAAACCCTTCCTGAGATAGGACGTGTTTACAGTGTCATACGTTAAGAACTTTTTAATATCTAACCATTTCCTACCACAAAACAGCGTAGCGTTAAAAACTCCCGAAAAATGTAAAATCCCGAAATAAAGTGGCTATGTGTGCTTAAACCGAGTTTCGTTCCTGCATATTCAGCTTTTAATCGACCCTCCGCAACTTGTTTACTGTAGTTGGTATCAAACAAACCAGCGTTCGATGCGCTAGAACGGTACTAAAAGTGGCTAGTGGTGGCACAGTACAGTTTAAATCAGAAGGATCACTTGACACTACGGTTTCACAAAGAAATGTCTTAGACTTTTAAACTTATGGCCGCTACTAATACTTAACATGTTTGCTATCTATAAATTCATGAATAGTCGGTGATTGAAATCAAATGAATCACAGGCCTGAACTAAGATGTTCGGGTAGAATGCATGTGAAATTCATAGACGCATGTGATATGCCAAGTAACGGACTATAATGAGCTAAATTTGATTTATTAGATGATTATTATTATCTAAACTAAAGGTTAAAAAAAAATATTCGTGTACTGTATGTAGACTAGTAAAAAACAGAACATTTACTCTACAGGTAGTAGTGGTTCTGACAAAAATTGTGCCGCCTAAATGCAACGCCGACTGTCGGGTCCAAATGTGAATCTAAACCAACTAGGGTGCCCTCAAACATTTAATAAAAAATGGTCCAACCGTGACAATGAAATCAAAAGGAGTTCAGTGCTATACAGACGTACAGAAGAATTACAAGCTTACTGATAAATTATACGGTACTCCTGTATAATTATATTTGTCGGAACAAGAGGCCGTTTGGACCTGTATTCTTCTCCGTTGAACATTTTACTGGGCGTAGATTGGTGTTGCGGGTGAGAAAAAATAAATTATGAAGATTATTATTGATTTTTAAGTTATATTTGAACCTTTGACATGAATATTTGACAAACGAAACGTTGGACAATTTCCAGACACTAGTTGCCTGCACGATGTCCGATGGTCAAGAGAGCTGCGCCACGCCGCCTGTTGCCGCTCTTGTCAACTCGCACGAACTTCACACATGCGTTTCGTTGTCAATTGACATCCCGTACTCATGACTCTTCCAATACATTTATACACATCACTGTTCTGTTAAAAACAAACTTTCTGATTAATTTGCAACACTGTGTTTTTTCCTACATTTGTATACTGTTGCAACTATGTACCTATGTGGTGCTTCTGATGCATGTTACTCTGCGGTATAACCGAGAAGCATTGTTTTATCGAGGCTTTACGGTTGCTTTTTATTACCACTGTCTATTAAAGTCGGTGGGGTAAAACATAAAATCTTTGTATTGTCCTAGTTATAACTTATCATAGTCACTGTAAAACGCAATAACTATATGTATAGTTTAAAAGCTTTGTGTCCCGTTAGTGAGTACTGTACTTACTGGTCCAGTTTGTAGTTTGTGGGATACAGATTTTTCGAGTAGATAGGTATGTTATTCTTCATTACGGATTTAGTTGCGTTTGATTCGAGTTGCAGTTTTGTCTTACTGTTACTTGTTGTACTATGTTCTACAAATAATTATAAGGGGTTGTTCTTAGAGTGTTTAAAAATAAGTAGTACAGTCAGTTCTAAGAAAAATATGTCTACACGGACTAAGATTCATACATTCTTTGTTCCATAATATTGTATCAACTTGTGGCTACAAGTACACAGTGTGAAACTTATTTTGTTGCTACACATTGATACAATATTACAAAATAAAAGATTGAATTAATTAACTTAATATTGGTCCGAGTACCTTTACATCTTTTTGAGGCTGAGGTGCAGCCCTATCTTTTTCTGAAGTCGCGTAATTTTATGTAGATGCTCGATCTGTGCATAATATTATTCTTTGTAGTGTTTCAGTAGAAAGTATGAATTTCAGCAGTGTAGGTACTTATTTATCTTAATGTATGTAAAAGGTGCTAAAATACGGGATGACAAAGACATCTATGTGCCATTTTGGATTCAGTACATGATTCTGAAACCCTTGCGTTGAAATTTTTCGCCGATAATTAAAAAAAAAAGTTAATTAATTTTGAACGTGTATTTTCTTTGTAGAGCTGCAGTAAAACGTAATACTTTCAGCAGTGTAGGAACTTACCTTCCTTAATGTGTGCAAAAGATCTTGAAGAGAAGTAATACACCCTATGTAAAATAGAAATAATCCTTAAAATAAACAAAGAACAGGCTTTTTGCTTGTAGGCGGTATAGATGGAGGGAACGATAGGACCATAAAGTGTTACGAAACCACGGTGTATGATAATGAACGAGCATTTATAAAGATTTTGTAATAAAGAAGGTGAGTTGAAAACAAATGAATGTGAGTCGTTGCGCTTTTGTTTACAAGTCTTAGTATGAGTTATTTTTAACGGTATCGTAGTATATGCAGCCCATAATTTTCATTTCCCACGGCTGGGACAGGGGCCTCCTCTTTTCGAGAGAGACTGGGCTGTAATCTGCGACGAGGTGTTGCGCGTGTTTGTAGATGTTACATATCTCAGAATTTTTGCTTATAGGAAATTTCGGTTTCTTCACGATGGTGAAGGAATCACCATTTTCAGAGCAGGGGCGATGAAATTATTACAAAAAGTAAAGCGCCTGCCTGAATTTGAATCCACTTCCAACTCGTAAGTAGTACTGTTACCACTGCTTTCATAGTATGGTCATACACTAGGTTATTTGACTTAATTCGAGCAATAAACTAGAATATATAAGCCTGTCTATAGATATTAATGTGTCGTTGACCTAGTGGTTGCAAGCGCTATTGCTCAGGCAAAGTGTTTTTCGGTATTCTATCTGATCGTTATCTAATTGTAGCGTTAGTAGCAGCTCAGCGCCTGGATTTGTGCCCAGTTGATGGCAATAGGCTCGCCCTCATGAAATTGGAGTTAAACATAAGTGGCGGAATGTGAGAGTTCTATAGATACTCCTCTTCCCGATCCTTCGGGGATACAATGCTTTATGTAATATTAGATTATAAGCTTTGGGCAACAGATAAATAAGCCAATCAGAAAGACAGCACGGCTGATAGTGCAGGATTCTCTCTAATTAAAGCTGAAAGTTCTTTAATTGCCCAAATATTATAACTACTGATATTGTATAAACATCTGAGACTATTTACACAGGATTATGGAGACCTTCTATATATTGCACTAAAGAACACGAAGTCGCAGAATAATTGATGTGTGACTAACGCTGACCGCGTTCAGTACCACAAAGCCTTAGGACGTCGCGGCAAATATCTTTAGGGAAAATAGAATTTAGATATCGGAAATAACGGCAAGATGAAAAGGCGAACAGTACTGACCCCTATGTTTTAGCCTTATGCCATGTGGAAATACTGAATTCATTGTATGAAGAGATGGGTAAATATCTAACAAGGATTTATCTGCCTATGCGTGATTTTGTAGGACGATCTTCTTTTGTTTTTTACTAACGTTTGTTACATTTGGTAGGATATGTAGAAGTGCAGTCTCTTAGATTCGATCAAAGTTGGTAGATATTTGACGTTGTATAGAACAGTCAAAAGAAACGCTAGTTGCTAATTACTGAATGTCTATTTATCTAATTAAAAGACAACATGGCGACACGACACGACATGACACAACTGTATTAAGTACAGTCATTCATGTTTATTTCGATAATGACTGTGCCCGCAGCTTAACCCGCGTTGATGTTGGAAATAAACCCACGAGGACGTGCTACTGGGAGCAACAGTAACTTATGTTATTTCTTATAACAAAAGCCGTCTGCCAATGAAAGTTCCGTCAAAATTGGTCTAGTTATTTTGGAGACTAGCCGCAATTCGATTATAGTATGAAGAAAATATTCATAACTTGCTTCAACTTTATAATTGCAAAAGAGTTTTCTTCCTTAGTCCAACCAGTAATTAATCGCATTCCTTTCTACCATTTAAAATGTAATTTTTGTCTGCAGCCACATATAGAAATAACGACATCCTAGCCGTTATTTAAAAAAACCAAAGTGTTGTTGTTGCCAAAGTACAATCACAGATTAAATTGCCTTAATGAAAACATGCCTAAAAAACTGTTACAAATCATGACAATACCTTAACAATGCTGCCAGTGTGTATTGTTATACGGCATTAAAATATTACACTTTATCCAAGCGAAATGAAATCACAACAATGGATAGACGTTAGGATAATAGAAAATTAAATTTGCCCAAGATCACATGGATCGATTGAAAACCGTTTAAGTATACAAAACCGCTGAAGTAATAAAGATTTATTGCAATAAAAGTACAAAAAAACATAGTCTTCCAGACGTCGATAGGCCTTTTATTAAAAAGACAGACATTTTGAATACTAAACTATTGTAATTTTTATTGAACAGCTGTCGTACAACTTCGCCATGCGGGCCGAAATTAGATTTCAAACAAATAAAATATAAACTGAATTGTGAAAATCTTGAAATTCTAATAATATTCAAACGCGGCTACGTCCCTGATAATTTCTCTGCGGTTTGTTAATTACGTATCTTCAAAAGGTTTTGAACAATACTGCTAATTTCTCTGGCCTAATAAACAACTGGAATGATCTTGCAAGATGTGTTTTCAGTTTTGAATGTTTTTACCTAATATTGGAGGTCTGAGAAATAGGGTGTAAAAAATCGCAAACCTACTGGTGAGCATGAGCTACAAGGTACGGGAAAAGTGTAATTGGATTAATCTACCTTGAATTTTTCAGTAGCAGTCCGCAGTCTGGATTTGTGCTCGGTCGATGGTAATATGCTCACCCTCTATTACATGGAACTAAAAACGTAACGTGAAATTTGTATGTACTATAGGTACACCACTGCCCAAATTTTCGGGGAAACAAGGCGTGATGTTATGTATATAATCATGGCTTGAGTAACGAAGTTGGAGAAGCAAATTGTAACACACGTTTCAAAAGATGTGTTATACCTAAGTCCTACGTTAAAGAAGAGTATCCGTTACCATTAAACTAGCACACATTGTTACTGGGACTGCTGCTTCTAATTCTTAATGAAACCCGCACAGATAGATTTACCCGACCTGAAGAATGAACCCTGAACCTCACGCGCAGCAGTCTCGATTGTGACCTTCAGTTTAGGCCTCTGAAGTAACCATCATCTGCCTTTTCTTTCTAGCTAATTTTCATCCAAAGTCGTTTAGCAGATTTTACACCAATTCGGAACATTTGTACATTCAGACAAACGGACAAAAATTCCAACTCCTTCCGACATCTCGTAAAATTCCTTTTTAGGGTTCCGTTGCCAAATGGCAAAAAACGGAACCCTTATAGATTCGTCATGTCTGTCTGTCTCTCTGTCTGTCTGTCCGTCCGTATGTCACAGCCACTTTTCTCCGAAACTATAAGAGCTATGCTGTTTAAACTTGGTAGGTAGATGTATTTTGTGAACCGCATTAAGATTTTCACACTATAATAGAAAAAAACAATACATTTTGGCGTTCCCCATACTTAGGACTGAAACTCAAAAAAAAAAAATTCATCCTACCCATACGTACGGGTTTCTATGAATAGCTCTTCAAAAATGGTATTGAGGTTTCTAACATCATTTTTTTCTAAACTGAGTAGTTTCCGCGAGAGACACTTCCAAAGTGGTAAAATGTGTCCCCCCCCCCCCCCCCCCGTAACTTCTTAAATAAGAGAATGATAAAACTAAAAAAAATATATGATGTACCTACATAACCATGTAAACTTCCACCGAAAATTGGTTTGAACGAGATCTAGTAAGTAGTTTTTTTTTTAATACGTCATAAATCGTAAACCGCAATATACCATTCATTCAATCAACTCAAATATAAAAATTTAAAAAAAAAACATTTAATTTCATAAACATAAACCTTATGCATAAACCGAGAATATCTACAGGTTTGTCCAGTTTCCTCACGATATCATTCCTTTACAGATATCAGTGAAGCCCGGAATAAACTTAATATGTGAAGTTGGGAACACTGCATAAACTCAGAAAGACGTGAACACAGCTGAAATACCTAGTGGTAAAATATAATTAATTACCTGAGATGAGAAATCTGTTGTAAACCTGTATTTTTAATTTGACTCTCTTTTCATAGCTCAAAATATTTCTCGTAACACGATTTCACATTTCTCTTAAAGAAATTGCATTCACTTAAATCGCCTTACTGTGACTTTAATTTTCATTAGTTGTCAAACAAGGAAGCTTTCTTTGGAACATCCAATATCCAGCTTACAATTTCATTAATTTGACCTCTACTTACTTTACTCTGAGAAATATGCATCTATTTTTTTTTTTGTAGGGATAGCTAAAGATACTGTTATTTTTTTTTTAATTATCTACTTTGTTTGTGTAACGACATGATTCAAAATTTAAAATAAAATTGGATGATATATTATTCAAAGTTTAATCCGAAAATTCCAATTATCTATACAAATCTATATAAATAAATAAAGTTGGAGTGTCTGTTTGTAATATTAAGATAACCACTTTTTACTAAGTGTATATGGATGTATACACGGTACATATACCAAAACAACATTTTTTACAATTTTTGTCTGTCGGTCTGTCTGTTTGTCTGTCTATTTGTTCCGGCTAATCTCTGAAATGGCTGGACCGATTTTGACGGGACTTTCACAGGCAGATAGCTGATGTTACAAGGAGTAACTTAGGCTACTTTTATTTTAGAAAAATTATTTTATTAAAAAAAAAAAAATACCTGCTTTAATTTCCGACATCCACGCGGACGAAGCCGCGGGCAAAAGCTAGTAATATTATAAAGCTGAAGAGTTTGTTTGTTTGAACGCGGTAATCTCAGGAACTACTGGTCCAAATTGATAAACTCTTTTTTTGTTGAGTAGCCTATTTATCAATGAAGGCTATAAGCTATATAACATCACGCTATAAGCTATATATCACCGGACGCAAAATACGCGCTCAGACGTGGAGTTGCGGACACCAGCCCGTTCTACCTAACATCACGCTACAATCAAAAGGAGCGCAGCAGCAACGCAAAATAGACAAAAACTGGCAGACAATTCGATGCGACGGGAAGAGTCAGGGGAGCAAAAATTTGACGTGGACGAAGTCACCTATTAGTAGGTGTCAGGAACGCGTTCTCTCGATGGCTGAACTGTAGTTATCGTACCCGGTTGTCACAGACATTTTTATGAAATTGCATGTCATTCACAACTACCGGTTTAAAAGAGGATGGCGTCACTTTGAAAAAAAAAAAATACGGCACCAGGAATTAAATTCTACGAAACATGATCTTTAAAACCTACATCGTTTATGTAAAATATTTATTATAATCGATTTACAATGTTTATCATCGATTTGCAGTGTGTTATATTTATTGTACATAAAACTGCTTTTGTCTAAGTAGATAAAATCCACCTAGATAGATTTCTAATGAATCAATCCACATCGCTGTCAACAGGAAGAGTACCCTAAACGCTGGTAGCATCTAGGTTGAATAAATGAAAGAAGACCCAAATATTTTCACTCCAAGTTTCAACAAAGCATAACTGGTGGCTAGGTGTGGCTAGGCATGGTTAGGTGTACTCAATATAGACAACAATAAAAACAAATGCACACCGCACATTGTACAATTTACAACAAGGATATAAACCAAGTGAAGAGTTGCAGAGCTTTAACAGTCGTGTGCCGCAACCCTAAACGAAAGTTCTTACGAACTCTAAAACGGGGTTGTCGAGTTGTACACAAAAACTTCAGCTGTTGCTTCAAACATCAGCTTGTACACAAAAGCGTCCACTGCTGGACATAGGCCTCCCCCAATTTGGGCGGCTTTGCCAAAATCGCCACGCTTGGCAGGCGTATTGGCGATCGCATTATAGTGATAAAATGCATAGAAAACGCTGCTGCCCATTCTCTAGTTAATCCCTTCAAACAAATTACACTATCGGCGCCACGATTTTTATTAACACTATTGATTGTCACCAACCAAAAAGTTGGTCTGTAGAATTGTACCAGATTCGGTGTTCTGTGGTTTTGACAGTTTCATAATCAACCTGACACCGGCCTCATCTCTTAGAGAGGTAATGATCTATTATATCCACTGCGCTGGCCCAGTTCGGGTTGGTGAATGTCACATGTACAACTCTTAAGCAATTCTCTCTTCAGTTGGGGCCGCTACCACTAAGCCACTGCCTTCCTATTGCTGTCCATCTTTTGACAGTTTTTTTTTTGCCCAGGAGTGGGACAATGCGGGGCATTGTCCCACTCCTGGGCAAAGGCCTCCCTCCACTTCTTCCAATCATCGCGAAGCCGCGCGTCCTGCTGCCAGTTTGGATGGAACCTATCCAGCTCGTCCCGCCATCTCCTACGTGGTCTGCCGCGACCCCGCCTCACTGTCTCAGGCGAGGCAAGAGAATATTCATCTCAAGCCTTGAGGTTGGGCTGAAGATGAATATGTCGAAGACCAAAGTTATGTGTAACGCAACACCTGGAATCATAAAAGTAGACGGGGAGATAATAAAACATGTCCAAGAATACCTTTACTTAGGTCAAGTAGTCTCTTTCCAGGCGAGGCAAGATAAAGAAGTCATAAGTCGAACTGAAAACGCCTGGAAGAGCTACTGGTCCATGAAAGATCTATTGAAGGGTGAGTTGCCTATAAAACTGAAACGCAGGCTCATGGACATGTGTATTCTTCCCGTCTTAACCTATGGTGCACAGACTTGGTCTTTGACTAACATTCAGAAGTCCAAACTCAAGGTCTGCCAAAGAGCAATGGAGCGCAGTATACTCGGCGTTAAATTGACGGATCGCGTCCGAAACACAATACTGCGCTCCAAAACAAAGATAGCGGACGTGTCTCAAAAGGCTGCCCAACTGAAATGGGACTGGGCAGGACATGTTTGCCGCATGCCAGCCAAACTGTGGGCCCAAGTAACACAGAGCTGGTGTCCTTTGACAGTTTATACATTAAAAACTAAACATGTTTTATAATAAGTACAATACTTTTGTCGTATCAAAAACAGGCTTTTAATTATATTTTGATAGCTTTGGCTAAATGATGTTTTTATTTTTTAACCCCCGACGCAAAAAGAGGGGTGTTATAAGTTTGACGTGTCTGTCTGTCTGTCTGTCTGTCTACCTGTGTGTCTGTCTGTCTGTGGCATCATAGCTCCCGAACGGATGAAACGATTTCAATAAAAAAAAATTGTATTAAAGGTGACTTATGTGCGAGTGTTCTTAGATATGTTTGATGAAAATCGGTTGAGCCGTTTAAAAGTTGTGGAGGAGAAAGTGGGGTAGGGTAACCGAATGTCAGCAAATATACTCGATTGGGGTCTCAAATCAAAGCGCACTGAAAGAGAATATTGATGAATTAATCGAGAGTGTTCTTAGCTTCGTTTGATTCTACAGGGCAGACGTTGACGGTCGTATCCTAAATGCAATATTGTGAAGTAATTTTATAAAAGTTTTCTTTTCTTCATTATTTAGGTAATAGACTATTTGCAAATAAATTGTTAGGTCTGGAGCGGTCCCCCAACGTGACGTATTTTTTTTAAAATTATTAATACATAGGTACTTTAAGATTGAGTTTTTTTTTATATAAGGCCTTTGGGTATTTTGTATTAGTCTTGTTTGTTTTGAGTACACAGTTTTTCTTTTTGTTCTATACATTTTTGTTAAATCATCGTAGAGCGAGTGTTAGCGCGGGGAGCAATAAAAATAGTGGACTGTATTTTAGGCAATGGTTTAATGCCGTGATTATTTTCCAATTACAACGTTCCCGGACAAACAGTTAATAGGAAGGGAATATCGTCCGTCGCGGTGGAGTCCGTGGAAGTGAGTATCCGCCGGTGCCACACGCTGCACCTCCGCTCACTCGCCGATGGTGATGACGCGTAGGTCGGTCACGTCGCCTGCGCGTGCCGGCTGCGTGTATGTTTGATGCGATTACCAACAGCCGGGCGCTGCTCACTCGCCGATGGCGATGACGCGTAGGTCGGTCACGTTGCCTGCGCGTGCCGTCTGCGTGTATGTTGGATGCAATTCCCAACATGCTGCCCGGGTTGAAGTGAAGGCTTCAAAAATCTGGAAGGGGGCAAATATTATTGAAAGCCCTCCTTATGGTGCCCCTCCTTGTCTTTACCTCTGCAACTCTTGCTATGTCGTCGCTGCCAGGGTAAACCTTTGTGACCCTTCCCAAAGACCAAAGTAAAGGAGGAAGAGCTCTATCTTTTATGACGACGAGAGAGCCTAACTTCAGCTCTGTCTTCGAGGAGCGCCACTTCACCTTCTGCTGCAGTAGAGCTACGTATTCAAGTGAGAAACGCTGCCAGAAGTGCTGCTTGATGTGCTCTATTCTCTTGAAGCGCTCCAGGCGATTAATATTGCAATCAGAGACCTGTGGATGAGGTATAGCATTAAGTGGCCGTCCAATTAGGAAATGAGAAGGTGTCAGAGCGGAAAAGTCAAGGGGTTTTGAGGAAAGAGGAGTAATAGGACGGGAGTTCAAAATAGCTTCTATTTGCGTGAGGCACGTAGCCATTTCCTCGTAGGTGAGATGAGTGGATTGCAATAACCTTTTAAGATGGTGTTTTGTGGAACGAACAGCTGCCTCGGCTAAGCCGTTAAAGTGGGGACTGTATGCAGGTACGAATTTAAATTCTATACCTTCTTGAGCTATATGACCCTCAAGGTCTGATTGTACAAGAAACTTTGATAGCTCATTGTAAGTGCCGACAAAGTTGGTGCCGTTATCGGACGTAATACTTTGCGGTTTCCCCCGACGTGACACAAAACGGTTAAGAGCGGCTAAATAGGCTTCACTAGATAGTGCAGTAACGAGCTCGATATGACAGGCTTTTGTCGAGTTACAGATGAAGATTGCCAAAAATGATTTAATAAGTCTGCAACCTCTGCCTTTCCTGTCTGCGATCATCACTGGCCCTGCGTAATCAACACTACAATGTAAGAAAGGGTACTCTAACTCAGTTCGAGTTGTCGGTAACTGTCCCATAATGGGTTGCACTGATTCCGCCTTGTACCGACAACATCGGACACACTTATTTACAATGGCTTTAGCTAAGCTTCTGCCGCCCAAGGGCCAATAAGTTTGCCTAGCGTTCGCTAATAAGAGCTGGGGACCAGCATGTAAATAAATTAAGTGTAGATGCTCAAAGAGTATCTTAGTAAAATGATGTTTACTACACAATAAGAGAGGATGCTTTGTATCGTACACGTATGGGGAATTGTCTAATCTGCCACCGACACGTAATAGGTTATTGGGGTCTAGAAATGGGGACAAGGAACTAAGTCTATTCTTTTTATACAGTGCTTTCGCCGTTTTAAGAATAGCATATTCGTCAGGAAACATTTCCAACTGAACTTTGTGCAATATTAAATTTAAAGAATTTTTAAGTTCGACAACTGAAATTGGACCAGTACGTTTGTTGGTTTTGTTACGACAATTGTGTATAAACCTTTGTAAATATGCTATTGATCTTTGTAAATGAATTATATTAGATCTATTGTTAATCAAACTACTTATCGAATCTACATTAGAAATACTGTTAGTTACTACGACAGAACAAGAAACCAGTTCTGGTAGATCGTGTTTCTCGTTGTGATTGGGCATTCTTGGCCATTCACGTTCATCTTTCTCTAGGAAAGTGGGACCAGACCACCACAACGATGAACCACTGATGGAATCAGCCTTCAGTCCACGGGAAACAAGATCCGCCGGGTTGTCCTTCGACGGTACGTAGCCCCATACGTGACCCTCTGTGCTCTCTTGAATTTCGTGGATTCGGTTCCGAACAAAATTTTTTAGTTGCAGTGGGGGTGTAGATAACCACCCTAGAACTATAGTAGAGTCACACCAAAATCTACATTTGCTTACCTTTAGAGTAAGAGAGGTTAATACTTTTGTACACAACCTTGCAGCCAACAAGGCTCCGCAAAGCTCCAGACGAGGTATCGTCGTAGGCTTTATCGGCGCTACCCTACTTTTAGAGGTTAAGAGGTGTGTTTTTACTAAACCTGATTGATCCACAGAACGAATGTACAGACAAGCACCGTACGCTCGCTCTGAAGCATCTGAAAAAACATGAATTTCATGAATTCCTGAGCTGTCACTAAGAACCCATCGAGGAATTCTTAAGTGATTCAGAAGAGGTAAAGTGTCAGCAAATGCAAACCATGAATGTTTGGCGTCTTGTGAGACCTCATCATCCCATGAGTATTGATTGATCCACAATCTCTGCATAATGAGTTTGGCTTCAACAATACATGGGCCGATGAGTCCCAGTGGGTCAAAGATCTGACTTATAATGGAAAGTATATGTCGTTTTGTAACTTTTTTATTTAACTTTATATTAATTGAAAACGACAAAGTGTCCGAATCACAAATCCAGTTCAGACCAAGAGTTTTTGATGAGACATCCATGTTTGTTTGTGAAAAATCTAAAATATTGTCATCTATATTATTATAAGAGGACGAAATTTGCTTTAAAATAAATTTATTATTTGATTTAAATTTTCTTAAATTTAATTGGGCTGATTTTAAAGTAGATATGACTCCCTGAGCAATATCGATTGTTTTATTTATAGAATCAGAGCCTCCTAGATAATCGTCAACATAAAAGTCTCTTTGAATTGATTGTTTGACGTCATCATCAGGGGCGCTGGATGCTAAACTAACCAAACATTTGGTGGCTAAGTAAGGCGCACTTGCCGTGCCATAAGTCACTGTGTTGAGGGTGTAGGTTTTTAAAGGCTCTTCGGAATCAGAGCGGAAGATAATCTTTTGTAGTGAGCGTTGAGAAGGATGAAGTTCAATCGCTCTGTACATTTTCTCTACGTCACCAGTTACAACATATTTATGCTGGCGAAAGCGTAGCAGTATCGAAATAATATCTTCTTGTACAGTCGGACCAACCATTTGGATATCATTTAGTGACACACCAGTACTAGTGGTGGCCGATGCATCAAAAACTGTACGAAGCTTGGTAGTTGTGCTTGACTCACGTATGACGCCGTGATGTGGTAAAAAATAGCTGTTTTTCTGAAGACAGCCCGGCGAAGACTCCTTATCTTCAGTCATGTGACCAAGGCGTTCATACTCTTGCATGAACTCAACGTACCTGCTTTTGAAGACAGCGTCTCTAAGAAACCTCCGCTCTAATGTCATGAACCGACACTTTGCCTTTGAAAAGGAATCGCCTAAGACTGAAGGACATTTCTTCAGTGGCATGGTTACAACAAAGCGTCCGTCGTCTTTACGAGTGGTATGTTTCTTAAAGCTCTGCTCACAGGCACGCTCTTCAGGAGATAAGGAGTGCTTGGCTGCAATGGTATCTAATTCCCAAAAACGAGATAAGTCTGGGTCGGCGTTCTCATTTAAAAAATGACAAACGGGAGAAGAAGAGTGTGACTTATGACGGGCAATGTACCCTGACACTAACCAACCCAGTTTCGTTTCATATAACTTAGGCTGATTTTTACCTAAGTCTATAGAATTATTACATAAGACGGACCAAAATACTTCGGCTCCAACAAGGATAGCTGACGGTATATTAAATGTTGGGTCAGCTAGACTTATTCCCAATGGAATAGGGATATTATATATGTCTATGAATGAAGACGGCAAAGCTCTAGTGATCTGAGGCAAAATATGACAGTCTATAGTAAGTTTATAGTCGTCATTATAGTGGGACATAATAGTAAGGTTGCAAGACTGTGTACAATAAGAAGTATTATTATTTATACCTGTCACGGTGGCGCTCGCACTACGTCGCGACAAACCCAGCTTACCGCATAGTGACTCATCTACAAAGTTGCTCGTACTACCGTTGTCGAGCAGTACTCGGGCAGTGTGCACGTCGCCCTTGCTGTCAACCACTCTCACGATCGCTGTGGAAAGCAAAACATTCGGAGGAGTAGTAAACTGCTGAACATTAGTCGAACCGGCAAAGTTATTGACGGGAATAACTGGAGTATGAGTTGTTTCTGCCTCATGTGAATGAAGCAGGGTACTGTGCTTCTTTTTGCAATATTTGCAAGGTACAAGATTGCATCTTGATTCTACGTGCCCCGGTCGCAGACAATTAAGACAGACCTTTGCCTCTTTGGCCTTTTGCAAACGAGCTTCAACAGACAGGGCTCTAAAGGCCTCACAATTGAATAAGAAATGAGTCTGAGTGCACATAGGACATGTATACATTTTTTTATTGTTATTGTGTTTTTTATTCTTATGGTTGTTGTCATTTATTTTTTGATCTGATTTTGTAGCTGTAAGTAGGTTAGAATTATGTTTGTAAGTGTCTGCCTGTTGCAATTTATTGTTATTTGTTTTATGTTCTTGCAAAGTTTCTAATAAATCAGTTCTGTTGCTCAAGAACTTTAAAAAAAAATCTAAGGGGGGTGGATTATTTAACGTGTTTCGATGTTCTTCCCATTCCCTACGTGTGACACTGTCAAGTTTTTCGGACATCATGTGGATTATGAGGGTATCTCGTAAATTAAAATCAGTGTCCTGACCTAACGTTGTTAAGGCACGAAGATTTTTACTAGTGACATCAATAAGGTTGCGAATAGCAGAACACGATTCATTCTGCATATATTCAACGCTAAACAATGCACGAACATGATTATTAACGAGCAATCTTTTGTTGTCGTACCTTTCACACAATAAATTCCAAGCGGACTCATAATTCCGTGCTGTAAAATCTAAATTATCTATAACTAGTAACGCACTACCTTTAAGAGAAGCACGTAGGTAGTGCAACTTATTAACGTTGTCCATGTCCTTTCGTGAATGAATAAGTGAAGTATAAGTGTCTCTAAACTCAAGCCAGTGTTGATAGTGACCATGAAAAACTGGTAAATTAATTTTTGGCAACCTAACACAATTGGATTTAAAGCCACCTGCCTGTACATCCTCGTCACCCGTTACGTAACCATCTTGCTGACTGCCAGACTGGGGGGGACGAGCACCGAGCAGACTCCGCGCCGTCGCCACCAGTTTATAATACTGGTTCTCAAACTGCTCACGTTCCTTGTTCTCGTCATCGGGGTTCTCCAACAATATCTCGATGTCACACTGTAATTTGTCGAAATCCACATATAAGCTATCAAATTTATTAAATCTAGTTTCTAAATCTAATAGTTGTAATCTGCTAAGTTCGTCGCAACTTTCAAGCATGTGACGGTAGTTGGCAAAAATAGTGAGCTTAGATTTCATACAGCTGCGTTTTTTAACGAGTTTTTCGACTTTTTCGTCAGTCATAGCTATGCGCACACAAGCGATGATCACAAATAAATTAACGAAAGATAAGAAACCAGTTTACAAAATGCGAAGAAAAAAAATAGCGTAGCTAGCTAATGAGGTAGGTATGACTCAATATGCGAACAAAGGAACATCTGACGCGCAGGTATGTCGTCGAGCGATCAGCTGTTATAGATAAGAAGCGGATTAAACGTAGCAAGATGGGGTAATTTAAAGGTTGTATAGTAGCTTTATAAGAAGAATAGGTGAGTTTTAGGAAATGCAAGGCTATGAAATAATGGAAAGCACTCACTCAATTATTGCTATTCAAAATGAGATATGATAAAGAATAGGAAAAGATATAAGGGACAAATTGGAACGAACTCACTAAATGTTTAACCATCCACAGGATAACCGATGATGCTTCAAGTTCCTCCTTGTCCTTGACGATGACTCGTACTTTCGACGGGTCCAAAGTCCGTTGTACGGCCGACCTCTAGACGACTTCTTCTCTAGGCGTGTGCGGTAGCTATGCGTAGTTTCTTCGACAGGAAATTGACGACTCCTGCAGGAACTGGTGCTGCTGAAGACCGCAGCCAAAGAGCTTCGAGTTTGAAGTTTTTCGCCCGAGACCGTTAATTTTTGAAAAAATACCGGCGAGATCCTTGAAGGACCAATGTTAGCGCGGGGAGCAATAAAAATAGTGGACTGTATTTTAGGCAATGGTTTAATGCCGTGATTATTTTCCAATTACAACGTTCCCGGACAAACAGTTAATAGGAAGGGAATATCGTCCGTCGCGGTGGAGTCCGTGGAAGCGAGTATCCGCCGGTGCCACACGCTGCACCTCCGCTCACTCGCCGATGGTGATGACGCGTAGGTCGGTCACGTCGCCTGCGCGTGCCGGCTGCGTGTATGTTTGATGCGATTACCAACAGCCGGGCGCTGCTCACTCGCCGATGGCGATGACGCGTAGGTCGGTCACGTTGCCTGCGCGTGCCATCTGCGTGTATGTTGGATGCAATTCCCAACAGCGAGAACTTAGTCTATGTAAAAAAAGAACAATAATTCTGAGTATTTTTCCTGGAAACAATCATGTTTATAAAATCCAATTCCCATTTATTCCAGCGTTTGTCTGATGTTGCTCCTAGGAATAGACGTGATAATTTCAAACTCTGTGTTCACGGCGCTAAAACAACTCTTATGCATAAGAGTATCTTTTGCATGGCTCCGAACATTTTTAATAAAATGCCCAAATCGTGGAAAACGTTAAATATTTCTGCTCTAAAAAGTAAATTAAAGAAAATACTAACTGAAAGAGCGTATTATAGTGTATCGGAATTTATGAAAGAGGACAATTTTCTCCGTTTTTGAGATGACAATGTTGTATTTTGGACTTTATTAATTTTTTAACCAATGTATTTTTTTGGAATATTTGTAATGGAGATCGGCAAACAGTCCTAAGAAATTTGGCCTCAATAAACATAAATGAAATAATTTGGATTTTCAAGGGGTGATATTAGTCTATAGCCATGTGTAATTAGTTTTTCGAAATAACATGGGATATGAAAATTAAAAAAAAAAACTTTATATCAGACCGTAGTCAATAAATCCCATTATCATTTATTCCCGCTCTTTTATTAGGTTATGAGTTTTAGTGATTTTGAAGGGAGTCAATAGGTACCTATTTCTGGAAGAACGGAGTCCAAGAACGAAATAGGAGTCAAAAAGGCAGCTACAATTGTCCAAAAACACAGCAAGGGTCGATAATGTAGCACTCAAAATAAACAAATAACGCAAGTCAAGCGTTATGACGCTTTCCGGAAATCTGTTGTTGACAACCGATTGATTGACAAGTAACAGCCGTATCGAGTGTTGCAGTTCACAAAAATGCAAATAGATTTTTCTATGAAATCATTAAAATAACATAACGACAGCAAAAAATATTCTATCTTTAATCATTGTTTCGCAATAAACTCATAAAAAACTTTTTTAAGTGAAAACAAATCTAAATCGAACATTGTAATACAAATCTTTTAACGGGAAAAACATTTTTATTTAAAAATAGTATAATATGGCAACATCAGACAACTGCAACGAGAGGAATACATCAATAATTGACGTTTTTATTTTTTTTTATTCCTTTTTCCTACGTTTTTTTAGGAAATGATAAATTAAAGTAGGGTTTATAACTATTTAAATATATTTTCGAATGGTCTAATACTTTGTCTATCGGGGCCAGGAATCGCCGATCTCCTTTAGTGACATTTTATTTTATGTCATATTTTATTGACCAACTAATTTAATCACTACTTTGACATTGAATTGTAATATGAATATTAGGTATCTTTAATGAATAATTTAGAAATGTAATTTTGATGAATATTATAACGGTTTATGCACCATCTCTTCCTACCAATTAGTACGCCACGATATGCGGCTGAACATGTCTGATCCTTTATGTATTTCCATAATATCTTGCATGCAATGTATGTACACCATGTTTAAACAAATAAAATTTACTTACTTACTTTAATCCATGCATTTTTATTATCAACTAAATTATTGCAACAGATCAGAATTGCATCAAAATAGCCACCGCGGGTGACGGTTATGAAATTAACTACGTTTGGCGCAACCTGGGCAGTCAACCCCGTATAATATGATTATCAGGACATGAGGTACCGATTTTGGTAAACCAAAGGTTAAACAAAGTTGTTTTTCTTTACAAAACATAATTTCACTCCTTAATAATATTTCATTTCGTAAGCAAATTACATTAACGAACAGAAAAACTTAAAAAGTTGTAGGTATAAGTTACAAAATGTTTTCCACCTTTAAATCTGGTACAGTGACCCTCAGGCAGTTTAGCTACAATGAAATACCCAATACGTAATAAGTTTTGTGGCTGCAACATCATACAACATTCTGAAACAAAGATCGGACACGATTGAATGAATTCATCTTTTATATTTATGTTGCAGGTGGATTGCTTATCCCGCTGTTTATATAAGCGATAGCTGTCTTACAAAATAGTTGAACGACGTTTAGCTGGATTGTCATTGTGTTACGTTTAATAAAATTGCTACCCACGTTTAGAGGTAATACAGAGTGGCTTATTTGCAGTCACATGTGTATCGGTTGTGTAAACTAGCGGATTCGAAAATTCATCTGCGACAAATACATCCTTTTGAGGCTGACTGTACCAATATACAGCGCACATGAATGTTCCCAGAGACTGTAATAACGTGTCAGATTTAAGAGGGCATTAGTGTAGGAATGGCGATAGTTTAAACCTTTTAATTGCCTACTTGTTAAACTGCTATGTGAATAGTAAACAGTTTGTAACCGCCATTTTCTTGTTAATATAATTTATGAAGGCACACGGCTCGATGTGGTTTTGTTTTGTTTCTAGTGTTGCGTTTTATAAAGAACTAGATTATGCCTGCGATTTCGCCTACGTAAACGTCGGAATATATCTTACGGTTACGTAATATCAGGATTAGAAGTACGGTATGTGTTAATTCAGTTATAAACTATCTGTCTGCCAAAGTTCATTCAAATTCATTCATTTTGGCGCTTACCGCTGATCTGTTACGAAGCGTGTATAACGTTATCAGTCTATTATTGTCCCACTGCTCGGTAGAGGTATCTTCTCATGCAAAGAAGGCATGAGCATTGATCACCACGCTTGCTCCAGACGAGTTGGCGATAAAAGTATAATTATTTTATAATTCCTGATTACCTCGCGTTGCAGTTTTATATCAAACTAGCTGACCCAGCGAACTTCGTACCGCCTCAGAATCAATAAATGTTGTGTTAACTTATTAGATCCCACCAGCACAAAGCAAAGAGTACCAAGTACCATATACCCATGTTAGACCAAGTTATGACAAACTGGTACTTTGAAGCCATAAAGCGTTTTCTAGCTACCACACACCCATGTTAGGTGAGCTCCTACCAAGCTATGCCAACCTGGTCCTTCGAAGACATAAACGTTAACGTTTTCTAGCTATCACACATCCATGTTAGGTGAGCTCCTACCAAGTTATGACAACCTGGTACTTCGAAGGCAGAAGGCCTTTCTTTATATTGTGTTTATTGATTAATAAGGAACTTATTACTGGAATTAGGAACTATTAGGTGAGCTCCTACCAAGCTATGCCAACCTGGTCCTTCGAAGACATAAACGTTAACGTTTTCTAGCTATCACACATCCATGTTAGGTGAGCTCCTACCAAGTTATGACAACCTGGTACTTCGAAAACATAAAGCATTTTCTAGCTACCACACACCCATGTTAGGTGAGCTCTTACTAAGTTATGACAATAGCCTGGTACTTCGAAGATATAAGGCGTTTTCTAGGTACCACACACCCATGTTAGATGAGCTCCTACCAAGTTATGACCACCTGGTACTTCGAAGGCAGAAGGCCTTTCTTTATATTGTGTTTATAATTTTAATCCACCTGATCTGATGGGCGTAGAAGATGAGCTGTACCTACCTGTATTGCCCCAGATCTTGCAATGGGACAACTGTGAACGCGGCTTTCTAATCTACTATGATTTAATTGGTCAAGGGGCATGGCTAAGCTGAGTGACAAAAATAAGTTACTATTATCTTAACGGGACTTAACTATAGTATCATCTCTAAGAGTGGGTTAGTAGGTAGGGGGCTGTCCATTAATCACGTGAGGCTCGAAAGGGGGAAGGGTCCATAAAAAATTACGAAATATCACAAAGGGGGAGGGGGTGTAGTAATATATCATGTATATTTTTTTTTAAATAAAATTAGATGATACTTATAAGTACATATATGTATAAAGATTCTTTGTGCAGGTAGGTACCAAAATACACGTGATATAGGGAAAGGGGGGTTTTCTTAAACTTCACCATGTATCACCAAGCGGGATGGAGGGAGAACCCCCCCTGGGTTCAAAAATGCCAAAAAAAACATCACGTGATTAATGGATGGCCCCTAGTGTGTAGGAACATGTTTTTAAAATTGAATACGTTTTCTATTGCAAATATTGACCGTTCAATCGTTTCAACTTCAAACACATAGGAAAAATTGGATTAAAATACCCGGAATACGACCCCAGTTTTTAATCCAAACGTGATGCTTTTCCATTAAGGATTGGGGACGTTTTCCGGGTATGTGAGTTTGGGTATTTTGAGATATACATACATAATCATAATCGGCCATATATAATGCTCCTACTCTCGTAGGACATAGGCATCCTCTCTTCGTTAAGGAGTGGGCCATAATCCAACACGTGGGCCTAGTACGATTGGTTGATATAAATTTCTTCGAATATTTGATTCTAGGTCATGCCGGTTTCCTCACGATGTTTTCCTTCACAGTTTTGAGAGCAGTAGTGATGAAATTATTTACATAAAGTCAAACACCTGCCTGGGTTCGAACCTGCGACTTACAACTTGTAAGTATAAGTAGGGGCCGTTACCACTGGGCTACCACTGCTCTCAACTTTGGGGATATAATATTCCTTAAAGAATAACGGTGGAGTTTCTTGCCCATTCTTCTCCATACGAAACTATCTTTTGGAATGGGCAACTAGAATCAATTCTATTTTAATGTTGACGTTAAAAAGTGCCTTTTATGTGCCTATTTGACTTTGACTTAAATGAAATAACATTGCAGTAACCTATATAATATATATATATATATATATATATTTATTTATTTATTTAAACTTCTCGCACACAAAAACGGTACAAAGGCGGACTTAATGCCTTAGGCATTCTCTACCAGTCAACCTAGGGTGGTGAAGAGATTACATGGCAGGTGCTTAGGTTGAGAGGAACAATCAATAATAATGTATAATAATGAAATATAAATCAGAGAGAAACACTAGAACATAAATAGATTATAAACTAAATATATACATACATATTTGCTATAATACATACTTATAATATATATACTTACTTATAATATATAAATCTATAGATACAAATTCAAGGTAGAGAGGTGTTGAGATGACTCTACGCTATTTGATATGAAAATAACTCTGCAATTTTCGCTTAAATGCAAATCGACTGGTGGCCGTCCTGATATCGAGAGGAAGCGCATTCCAAAGAAGAATGGACTGAATATGAAAGGAAGAATGAACAAAGTCAGAAGTATGAGAAGGACAAAGTAGAAGAAGATTGTTAGAAGAACGCAGATTCTTAGTGTGAGAAGAACATAGATATTGGAAGTGAGACATAAGATAAGAAGGAGGAGTTGGAGAGTTGAGAAGGGAGAAAAGCGTAGTCAAAGCGCGCAAACTTCTTCTTTGGCGAATAGACATCCATTTGAGCTCAGACCTATAGCTCGACACATGGTCATACTTCCTGAGGTTAAATATGAATCGGATACAATTATTGAGCAATCTGTCGAGCTTATCCAGCAAAACCGCATTCAAATCAAAGTAGCACACGTCACCATAGTCGATAATTGGGAAAATCAAAGTCTGCACAAGCATGGTCTTCGTTTTAGCGGGCAAAAAGTTCCTCAGACGATACAGGGATCGCAGAGTACCGTTGACTCTTTGACTGACACTAGACACCTGGCGTTGCCAGCTCAGTGTCGAGTCAAGATGCAAACCGAGATCTTTCACCGTAGTGGACATGGGTATGACGGTACCATTAAAAATGAGAGGAGGAAGAGAGCTAAGCGTCACCCTACCCATCATGCGCAAGCTTCCAATAACAATGGCCTGACACTTTGTAGGGTTTACTGACACTCCAAAACTATCAGACCACTTTTTTATTGCATCCAGGTCTCGGTTTATATCCACTATAGCGTCCGGTAAACTTTCTACCCGCTCAGCTGTATACAATTGTAGATCATCAGCATAAAGATGATACGAACACCGAAGACAGTGAGTTATAAAATTAATGAAGATGGAGAATAACAATGGAGAAAGAATACCGCCTTGTGGAACACCAGCATCCAGATCACGCCAACTCGACGAACTCTCATCAACGCGAACCGACTGCCGACGTCCCCGAAGGTAAGAAGAGAACCATTCCAGAGCCTCAGGCGAAACCATAAGATGAGAAAGGATAGAAAGAAGAATATCGTGACTGACGGCGTTAAAGGCATTAGAGAAATCAATTAATACCAGAACGGTAACCTTGGTATCCTCCATGGCTTCTCTAATGTCACCAGTCACTTTAAGGAGCGCAGAGGATCTACTATGCCCAGGCCTGAATCCAGACTGGAAAGAGCTAACAAGGTTGTTCCGGTGAACAAACCCTGTAAACTGCTTGTGTACGCAGGCCTCAAGCACTTTAGAGAGGAAGGGGAGAATGGAAATGGGTCGAAAGTCACTGGGGAGGGAGGGATTGGAAATTTTAGGAAGCGGGTGGACATAGGCCATACGCCACAGGGATGGGAATTGTCCGGAATCAAGAGAAAAGTTGATGATGTGGGTAATCGGGGGGAGAAGGCTATCAAGGATCCAAACAACCATATTACGACTGATTTCGTCGTAGCCGACAGCCTTGGATTTTATGGAAAGGATGATCTTATTAATTTCGTCCAAGGTGACCGGAGCGAAGTGGAATGGTTCTATGATGGGACTACCTAGGCCAGCAATGAAATTAACCGTTTGGGACAGCATTTGGGAACCCAAATAACAACTAGTTGTGAAGTGACGGTTAATATCATCCAGGTCAATGGTATTAGGAAAATCCACATGACGTGGTCTGCCGATACCAAGAGTACCGAGGAACTTCCAAATATCAGCAGGTGAAGAAGAAGATATGTTTTCGAGAATCTGGCGGCGTTTGGCGTTTCGTATCTATCAGCGATTTCTAGCGGCTTTGAAAAAGTTCCGATTTTCTTCACAGCGATCCCTCTTAAATTTACGAAAGGCACGATCCCTGCGCCTCATCGCCATGCGAACCCCTGTCGTCATCCAAGGAGCAGGCGGATGCCGTAGTTTAATCTTCTTAACAGGAGCGTGCTTGTCGTAAAGCGCAAGGACCGCCCGATTGAAAATGTGCAGTTTTTCGTCCACAGTTGTCGCCGCTTCCAGGTGTTCCCAGCAGACATCCGTTGCATCTTTACGAAGCTTCTCAACGTCCATGCGCGCAAAACACCGCATGTGCAGAACTTTTGGGACAGGTTTAGGCGGTTTCAGGACATAAGAGAGGAAAATGAGGTCGTGGTGGGAAAATCCAGGAGCGGGACACTGACCATGAGAGGAAACAAGAGAGGGTGCGGATGTAAGGATTAAGTCGAGCCAAGTGTCATCACCTGAGATGTTAAAATGGGTTGGTTGCAATGAAAGAATATGTAGACTCACGGATTCAATGATGTGATGGAGTTTGCGGGATCGAGGGGAGGGATGAGCTAGGTCAGTGTTGAAATATAAATATATATATTAATAGTTAATATATATATACTTATATTTCGTTAGTTATGTTTTCCCCATGTGGGCGAGTCTATTGGTATCAACCGGGCCAAATAAAAGCTCAAAATATAAATTCCGGCAATATTCTATTACGCCCTTGAACTATTTCTTATTTAGATATATCAAAGCTTTAGAAAGAAACCAAAACGTCTTGTATGCGAGTTCTGGGGCGCTCCAAAGAGAACATAACGTCAAAGTAAGAGGTATAAAAGTCACTTTTATGTGTTCCCCAACATAATTAGTTCTTTAACCTTTATTGGCAAGGAATCAAGCCAAAGAGACGAGAGCTTGTCACGCGAAATAATTACTTTTTTTTCCTAAAATGGTTTGTTTTTTAGTGCATTAAATTATGGATTTCCTTCTACCAAGTATTTTAGCATCACATACTTACCCTGCAGTGTTCCCACTGCTGGGACACAGAACTGCTCTCAATGAGTGGGTGTGGGCTGAGTGCGGGTTGGTAAATGTCACATGATTTAGATTTTTTAGTTCAAGGATATGCCAGTATCCTCTTTATGTTTTCGTTTACATTTATCTATATATTAATACGTGAAGCGAAAATTTTGGATCCCTTTTTACGAAAATTGGGCGGGCGGAGGAGTATGAAATTTTGCACACTTTTTATACAGAGAAGAAGTGACGAATGCTAATATTTTTTTAAATTATGCGTAAAAATACATTATTTTCAATAAATAACACGTTACACACACTACTATTAATTACCATGTATTTAATACACACATGCACATATCCTTTTGTTTATGGTCCAAATCTGTGGTCCAATCGAGAACATCTGTCTTTAATATTTTGTGTCTATAGTCTTACTGAATGTCAAGTATAACCAAATTAATTTTATAGATATATAACCTATTTCATTTTTAAAATCTATGATCATATCGAAAATATTTGTCTTTATTATTATTTGTATTTGCAACGATAGGAATTTAGTTTAGATTTATAAGAAATATTTTTTGTGGTTTTATGGGGAGTGTCAAGTATGCTATTAGTAAGTTTCCCCATACAAAACTTAGTGTCGTGTGCAAACTGTAGAGGTTGTATGCCTCACGATTGTACAGGCTAGTCATAGATTGTACAGGCTGGTTATAATTATGACATTTTGAACTGTCATAATTAATTAAAAATAATAGGGAAAATTCTATAAAAACAGAGCTTTCTGTGATAATTCATTCCATATCCAGCAGTTAAGAAGTATTAAGGAAATAAAGAAGAGAGTCCTGAAGAAGTATTCTTTACACATTATACCTACGTCCTGGTCCTGGCCATCACTATCCCGCCAGCGAACCCTCTCCACAGTAGTACAGCGTCAACAATTTGTCTATAGTGTTACTGAATGTCAAATATAACCATATTATTTTTTTATATTTATTATTATATATTTTTTTCATTTAATAATGTATTTCTATGCAAATGAAGTACAGTCGAATTTCGACCAATGGGCGATCACTAGTTTTTTTAAACAGTGGTGATACAATAATTACCACAGAGGAAAGCACCTATCTGGGTTCAAACCTACGACCTAATAAGTCGGGGAATATTTTTTTTGTAGGTATAAAATTGTCGTTAAACCTTTTGGCTATATTGTTTGTATCTGGCTAATTTTAATACCACTGAATAGATGGCATTTGTAAGCAAAATACGCGTTCAGACGTGGAGTTGCGAAGATCAGCCCATTCTATCTATCTTCTAGATGCCATTTAAAAAAAGTGAATATAAATAACATCGCGGCAGGCCCAGACGGAAAGAGAGGATGCGGAGTCTTTAAAGATTGCTCCGTGGCAGCTTTGGACAAAGGGAGATGAAAAGAGAGTAGGAATGCCTTCGACCAGCAGTAGGATATTAATGGCATATAGAAAGTACTAACAAAAAAAATACGATATATGTATTTGGAAGATTTATAACAAAAAGGGTAAAATGTAAGCCGCAAAAAAAAGTGACGTTAATGGACTTAAAGCAGTGTCAGATTAGTAAAACATTGGTAGGTACAATAGAGCTGAAGAGAGAACAAAAAGTCAACTAAATAGCACAAAACAATTAAAACCCATTTGAAAAAATATGGGTTCACAACAAATCTCGAAAAATCGATATTTAGGTGCCACAAGAGCTCTAATGATTAGTGTACCATTTGCGATTCTCTATTAAAATGTACTGAACTATTTTGAAAAGATGGATCACTGATGATATCGCAAAAGAACGTGCGATAAACTTAACAAAGTATAAACGAATTCCAGCTCTTAGGATCTACGTTGCTCCGAGTATGAGACGTCTAACGAAATTATGATTTTAATCCTATCTATATCATACCTTTAATTATAATAAATTATAAAAAAGATAGAAAAAATTACCAAGAATATTTACGTCTACGCATTTTATTAATCAGAAACATTCGCCAAATTCTCCATGCTTACAACGTCTCTGTACCTACCAATATTATATCACTTGTGAGCATTGTGATATTAAATAACAAACCAATAATATTCGTTTAGACGAATAAACCTGAAGTAAACATTGCCAATAAATTCTTTTTCGTATTTGTTTACGTGGGAGTCTAATACCTATTTGAAAATAGAAGTAATAGATTTCTGAAAATGATTACCGGTCGACCTTCACTAACCTCAAATAGATACCACAATACATCAATATGAACACGAAAATAGCTTCTAAAAAGCCACATTATTGACTCGAGTAAGAGATAAACAAATTCGCGGAAAGCTTTTATTATTTAATATTAACTTTTCTATTTGTATTGGCTATATTCTGTTTCATCACAATTGAAGGGAGTTTTTTCGTTAAATTTGTGGGTAGTCGTAATATTGTTCAAATTTTGACGACACCCAAATGTTGAATGCCTAAATTAGACGTAAGAATGTAACAATGATCTAGTGAAAATATAGAATTCCCTTAAGTTTTTTTTTTTACCACGAAAAATAATAAATGAAAGAAATCTAAACGTTGGGAGATAACATGGAAGCCAGACACGCGGTTCGGTTACACTCAAGTGTATTGTAACTTATGGGTACGGTTAAGGAGGTTGTATACTTTCATCATAAAATAAAGTAGGATTTTCTTTTTCCGTAAAATTTGGCAAGGAATTTTTTAGCTGGTTCAATGGCCTCACCATTTATATTAATGATGTAAAGAAACAATGCATTAATAATATTCTTTGGAAGTATTTTATTCTATTCGGGAGAGTTACAGGTAAACTAAACGCCATTGAAGAAACGAATTTAATTGCCATTTACCAAATAAAAGGTCGGTAAAAAATACCTATTACATAAATTAGGAAATGATTATCACACGATCGACAAATACAATTAAAAAGAATTTATTTTAACTATGCTTTCCCATAATTAATGTTTAAGTAATCGAATATAAAAGTAAAAGAGGCTTAAAATTATTTCGAGTCTTGTGTCAATATCACAGAATCCATACTATAATATTATAAAGCTGAAGAGTTTGTTTGTTTGTTTGTTTGATTGAACGCGCTAATCTCAGAAACTACTGGTCCGAATTGAAAAATTATTTTTGTGTTGGGTAGCCTATTTTTCGAGAAAGGCTATAGGCTATAACATTACGATACAACTAAGAAAAGCGGAGCAGTAATGAAAAATATTGCGAAAACGGGAAACATGGGCGCGGGTAGGCGATTCGACGCGATGAGAAGGGTCGGGGAGCAAGAAATTTAACGCGGATGAAGTCGCGGGCAGAAGTTAGTTCTAAATTAACTGGAAGTTCCAAGTTTTCCTTTTTATTAATTATTTCATTTCACATTTCTGACATCTCAAGAACCAGACGGAATTCTATTCTATTGAATTCCGTCGTCGAAAAAATTGAATCGGAATATTATTCTATTTATATGAAGTAATTATTTTCTTAGAATGACTTATTTCTTTTTGTTGAAACAAGAATAACCATTTAATATTTTTCGTAATTGCGTCGTAGTTGAAAGTGACACGTGAAAGCTTTGTACTGTGTGAAAAGTTCTTTAAAATAGTATTTCTTGCCCGAATTGCCCTCAGGAGGGCTCCGTCCGTGTCGGGCGGGCTACAACTCGGGCAATTTATTATCCGAGAGACAGTGATGTCTCAACTATAGAGCGGTTTGTGGATAGATTTGTTTATTCACTGAAACCGTAACAAAATAGTTTAATATGAACATTTAGTTCATTTAATGTAAAGTTTATTTATATCACTTGAAATTCGTCGTAGTTGTCTGTTTTATTATTAAAATATATGAAAGACGATTATGAAGTGTAACTTTTGCTTTAATATCAATGTTCTAGTAACCTAACCTTAATTAAAGCAAGGGTCAATTTGTTAAAATGGCTTTTTTCTTTTTCGAAAAAAAAAAGTCAATTTAATTATTACATAGGTAGACCAGATGGAGTCAAGAAAAAACAGATTATTGAGTATAGATTAAATCTCAGACAAAAGCATTCTTATGTTCGACTGCCTTGTACACACGGCTACATTTCAAGATATATATTTCCAGTTTAAGCTGACCACTCATTATACAGAAATCCTTTACAATATGAGATCAGTTTATACTGGAAATGCACAGCTTGATGTGTAGCCGTGTGTACCTCCTTTTCTGAGCAGCAATTTCCGTATTTAAATTTAAAATTAGAATGTAAAAACATTTACATTCTAATTTTAATCGTTGATAAATACTTCTAATTTTCACTACATTTTTGACACTCCATGTCGCTGAGATGTCAACACGGCTAAATGTTGACTTAATTACGAAAATTTATCATCAGTTCTATGCCAACATTTTTATATTTATTATCCAGGTACAAATAATACAAATATACCTACTTAAATACATTTCCTGTCAACAAAGCCTCATGACACTAAACCCGCCCTTACTACCATCAATGTACAAAGCTACAAAAAGAAACAAAATACGTTGCTATTTCACGATAATCGTCATCATAAACATTATTGCACAGCCCATCCTACCTACATATATAATATATAACATTTTCCCCTTTAAAACACCTCTACGCTCCCATTCATACTCAGAGTAATTTCCCCATACAGAAGGAAGGCAGTGAGCGAAACAGGAATATTATAAAGCCATAAAAGACAATCTGACATTAAAAGCGGTAATGGCAAGTTAGACTACGGATGTTCAAAATGAATGATAAACATAAGTGAGTCATTTAAAAGCAGCGCCTGTAGAATAATAGAAACTGTTTAGATTAGTCGTAGTTTTGATTTATCTTTCAGTTGAACAATTACAGCCTTACTAATAAAGTCTAACGCAAGCGTATACAGTCGTTATACACATGTTATAATGCATCGGGCTACTAATAAAAACATTTTTGACGTAATGGTTGTACACATCTGTTTTACTGAAGAACAATAGTTACACATGGTATATTCACTCGGGTGCCCTTGTGTAGCTCTTGTATAAGTTTGCGGACAGTTGACTGAACGTGTTTGTTATCAATTTTTTACGATTTCTAATATGGATTACCTAAATTACTTCGATTTATTCGATAGTGGGATTTACAAGAAAGAACTCAAGTGACAAGAAAACGAAAAATATATCAAAATCGTGCCGAGCCCTTTCCCTTGAATGAAACTGATTTCAAATACAAATATAGGGTCATTTCGCCTGTTCGCGTCCATTTAGTGCAGTTGACAAGTTTGACGGCGATAATAAAAATATCCCAGCACAAATTTCTATGTTTTTTTTTTTGTAATGTCATTATATAGTCTATTTTAAGATTAACTTTCTGTTTTGTTCGAAAAATCTTGTTTTTTTTTATTAAATAGATAAACTTCAGAATTAGGCGTTTTACCCAGTTTGCGTCCACAAAATCCACATTGCGTCCACCCATGGACCATTTAGCGTCCACCAGCTTAGAAAAGGAATATAGGGGTGATATTTTTAAGAATTTGTAAAGAAAGATTGTATTTTAACAATTTCTTTATTTAAGAATATAAATATAATAAAAACAACATTATTATCATTAAAAACATCACTTTGAAAAATAAAAATAATTCTTCTCAACATAGATTGAACTTAAAATTTGGTAAGTAGTAGGTAAATAATGATTGCACCTAAAATCATAAGGTATATTATTATTACTCAAGATCAGCCTTGATTAATAATAAGTTTTTGGCTATATTAAAGCAACCAAACAATACAACAATTTTGTCTAATAATACAACTAGAAGAATTGTTGAATCAATAAATTATGAGACAAGGTTGGCACTTCTTTTCCTTTTTGGGGCTGTAGCTTCATTTGCCATACTTTAATTTAGAAAACAAACAAAATCAAGAAAATAAAATACCACAAACGATACGAAAATGGGGTGACATACTTTTTTTTTCAAGTTTACTAAGGCATTGGCAACAAGATTCGTTCTGAAACCATTAACAATCCACTCACATTTTTCACCGATATGAAAAAACACTTAAAATTATTAAATAATTATAATAAGACGAACTATTTGTTACAATAAAATAAACAAAAATGTTATTTTCAGTCGATTTGTCGTTATTTACAGTTAATTAAACGCATTACGAAATTAAAATCAGTTTGATTTCTGAACGCACTTGGTGGGTGTTGCCAATGTGAATTAGAAACGATGCTTAACAGATGTGTAACTATTCATAGCATAAACAATGTTTATTGGTAGGGTCTTGTTTAAGGGATGTTTAACACGTGTGCAACTTTACCCGAGGTTTATTCATTGTGTAACTATACAGTCGTAGAACGACTGTGTAGAGATTTTTTATAGTAAGGCTGTTAATATTTAGCGTTTGTTGAATGAAGTTTCAACTGAAGGAATATTGTCGTGTGACAAATCGAGTGTAACAAACAATTAAAGGCAGTTGTACCTAAATGGCGGACTTAACCTGTAACAAAATAGAATCTATAGTTACTAACTATCATATTCAGTCTATAATTTCCCCACTGCTGGGACACAGGCCTTCTCTCGGTGAGAGATAGTGGGCAGTTATCCACCACGTAGGGCCATTACGGGTTCGTAGATGTCACATGTCTTCGAATTTCTTGTCTCGGACACTCCGGCATCCTCACAATGTTTTCGTAAACCGGTTTTGAGAGAAGAGTGATGAAATAATTTACACAAATTAAAGCGCCATCTTGGTTTCGTACTGGACCTACGTCCTACAATTCAGCCACCGCTGCTTTCCTAACTAATTAAATCTTTTAGAATTAATTAGCCCTTAACTCGGTGTCCTAATATCGTTGCTTTGACAGAGGGTGCCTTCCGGCTTTGTCAAATGAACTATCGACGGTCGCGTAGTCTCGCAACGATCGTTTATATTAGAACAGTGTCTTAGCATGATGAACTTGCCAGAAGGAGGTCGAGCATGGCACTAGTGGAATCTAAACCATCGCAGCTCTTCCCCTTTGTTTACGTATTACGTAATTTGCTATCAAGGGCCAAGTATTTTTTTAGCTCAGGTACCCTCCGTGAGATCATCAGTTACACCAAGCGTTGCTGACCTTCCTCCAGGAGTTAGGGTGGATCGAATAACTGATTTTCCTACCCGTACGCAAAATACGCGCATTGACGTGGAGTTGCGGACACCAGCTCGTTCTACTTATTATTCCGTATCCTAACCGAACTTTTTCGCGCGAGTACGCGATCGACCCAAACGCTTGTCTGAATTTTGACGTATAAACGAGACTTGATTGATCTGTGTACTCGTGTGACCATCGCTATGGTAAGGACGCGGTCATAGGATACAAAATTCATTACAACACAAGATACACACATAATTTTTGCACCATTTCAGTTTTCACTTAACCCATTTCCTTGAAGACTTGAATAGACCGCCGCGTTTTGCTTAGGGCGGTACAAAATCACAATACGGTGTATCAATCCATATAATTTTCTATATTTTCCATTTACACAACCCATTTCTCTATCCCTTTTACAATACAAAATTATGAAAGCGCTCAAACCATCCCTTTTATTGTAAGACAGCGTTTTCCATAAATGGAATAGGGAGCCCACTAAAGTGGTCTAAATGGGCAAAATTTGTCAAGAAGTTAAGATGTAAGTTATGGTATCCATTGTTATAAGACCCGAGGGGCGTAAGGCGCACTTATCAAGGCCTAACGAAGATTTATATTGTGACGTCTCGTATTTTTATCCCTATGATACTCGTATTTTTTGTGGAGACAAACATGTTGAAAATATTTTTTTATTCCCCGGAAATGTGTGGTTGGATGAGTAATATGTTTGTTTTGCTTGCAGTTTTGTGAGAGAGATTTCCATATGATCGTGGGAGACTTAAAATATGTGTAGCTGAGTTTGTTAGTTACGACACGTGTTTTGTTCTGTTATATTTTGTTTAAGTTTCTAAGTCCGAAATAGGTAGTTAATTCTCTCGTATTAAGACAACAAAAGTTTAAAACATGTTACGCCAAAACTTAGTCACCAAATAATTTTACTCCTCAACTAGAAACCCACTTTAGGTCAGAATGTTAAAATCCATTGCCTGCTGTCGTTTTTAACTACGGCTTAGCTACATTCGCGCGTAATATGTAAAAAGATTTTTCTAGCTGAGACTATTTCTTAAACAGTTTCATACAGCGACGTAGCATAAGCACAATCACGGTATAACGTTCCCACTACTGGGCGGTAGCAGGACACTTGCGCAAAGGACACTTGCTCGAACCCACTGACGCGACCCACAAAACTTCATTCCCGGAAATGTCTTTCGCGCAAATGTTCCATGTTGTTACTGGGATACAGGCCTCCACTCTGAAAGAGACGACGACGTAACTGACAGAAATTTAAATGACACCGCAATCAAGTTTCAAGGAGTTTCAAGGGCATCTTAATCATTCACAGATTGAAACACAAAAATCCACTAACATTCCTAACAAAACATAATTAGATTACTGTAACACTTAAACTTAACCAAAGGAAATTTTAAAGGAAATTAGTGGTGTCTTATAAATTTTCTGCTCGACATAATTAAGTTTGTGCTTTCTGTAGTGTCGGCATGAACTTTTAATGGGAAGCCTTGCGTTCGTAACTTGTGACAGTATTCTTGGCTGGGTAAGTCATCGGGATAATAGGCGACGGTGACGCTTGGAAAGTGTAAAAGTTGTATTGTTACACAAAATAACTTATGTGGGTACTTGTGTGAGGTTGCCTTTGTTGAAAGCGTGAAAGCTAGTGTGAGAAATTGTATTTCGTGTTATCCTCAGTGGTTTCTGAATGTTCACAAAGGGTTAGACTCTCAGTATCTACATAACACCAGCCCCCCTAGCCAAGTCACAAACGTTTACCGTTCTACAATCGTTAACGCCTCAGTGTCAGCAATTGTAGAAAACGATAAGTTGGTAGCCATGTTGAAGCGCCTGAGTCGGCCGCTCGTTCTACAATGTCTTTAGAAAAACGACACCTTATAACAAAGGATTTAGCGTTGAACATTATAGAAACGATAAAAAATCATTCTATCATTTTGAACGATGTGAATTTGGCTACGAATTTTCTGTTCGTTTATTCTAACCACGTGACTTAACGTTGAGCGACTACCGTTAACGATTGCAGATTATCAACTTGGCTAGGGGTGCAGGCTTTGTTTTCCCAAAGTGTTGGACAAAAGTGTACCTATAGTACATCCATATTTCGAAAGTTATGTTTAAGTCATAGATTACTACCTATTTCCAATACCCAGGCACAAATCAACACTCCGGTATGCTACTAAGATATCCTAGATGGAAAACCCAAATAATGCGTTGCCTGACCTGGAAATTAAACCCAGGGCTTCATGTTCAGCAGAAGCATATTTCGACTTGACCAACGAGGCGGTACTCAATATCTTGTAGCAATAATATAGTATACTAGCTTTTGCCAGCGGCTTCGCCCACGTGGAGGTCGGAAATTATCCCGCGGGAACATACTACTGGGATAAAAAGTCCTTTCTAAGGCTCTAAACTATCTGAGTACCAAATTTCATTTAAATCGATTCAGTAGTTTTAGCAGGAAACCGAGACAGACAGACAGAGTTACTTTTGCATTTATAATATTAGTGTAGATAGATGTAGAAGTGTAGATGTAGATAAAAAAAAAGATAGGCTTTCTTATTTGTATGATATGACAAGACATATTTATGTTGATCTTTTGTGCGATAAAATTAAGTAAAATCAAGTTAGCCAAGTGCAGTGGTGGCCCGGTAGTATCGTCCTTACTTACGAGATGTTGGTCATTACTTCGAACCAAGGAAGGCACGTCACTTTGTGTAGGTTATTTTATCACCACTGCTCTCAAAATGGTGAAGAAAAACAGCAAGGGGAAATCACTCTCTCTCATAGAGATATATAGACAAAAGACGCGGCGGTGACGCATTGTGGTTTCTGCTTACCCATATAGGAAAAAGACGTGAATTTATGTATAATTGTGTGTATGTGTAAAGTTACAATGTAATAATTCTAAAGAAAGACTCTATCATCATCGACATCATTTTAACCGAAAGCCATTAACTGCTTTAGATTGGCTTTCCACAATAGTCCACATTTTGTTAAGCAAATCAATCAAGAAACTTAAAAAAATCAGAGCAATATCGCAACCTATTAATTAATTGTACAGTTACTTAAGTAAATTACCGATACTGTGAAACTTCGACGGTGTACTTACAAAAACACAATTTAAACTGTTAATTAGTTACGATTTAATGTTAATTTTGGCGGAAAAGCTAAGATAAAGGTTGAAGGAGATATTAAGTAATTAATAAATGACGAAGTTTATAAAACTGTCTGTAATAATTATTAAAAAATTCAAGAAATCCACCCAGTGATGTAGACTGGCTTAACACATTCGTCTCACGGATTTAAAGTTTAGCAAACAGATTCATTCCAGTTTTTAGTATAATACGTTCTGGGTTGGTAAGCATACAGTGTTCCAGTATAATATAGTTCAATATAATTCTACATTTCCTCAACTAATAACAATAGTTTTAGAAAAGCAATGATTTATGCATTGCATTTCAAAAATGAATCTTCTTTACGAAGTTCCATTTACTTCAACAGCATCGAGCGCTATGATTTCGTAGCCACCTACTCCATCCTCGTAGACGCCGACGCCATCCTCGTAGCCGTCTACGCCGTCCTCGTAGTCGCTGCGTGTGATGAATGCTTTTGGCTAGTTGGAAACAACGATAATGATACCGATTCCCTTTTTCACAAACTAAACTAAATTTAAGTTCATTGCATCTTTTTCTTTGTATGATATTTCATTAAGAAGAGGACAAAATATTTTTTTTAGTTTAGTCCTGTCAAATTAATACAACTCCACACACAACCCAAGACGACGTCCTACTCCATACAAGTTTAGAAGTGATTAAAAACTTGCCTACTAAAATTACGTCAATTTACGTTAAGCGCTGATTAATAAGACAGGACTAAACTAAAATTTATCTTCTGTCCTTTCCATAATGTAATAGAAAGAAAAAGATGCACTGAACTTAAATTTAGTTTAGTTTGTGAATAAGGAAATCGGCACCAATGTCATACAATATTATTAAGGCTCATTGGTCTAGTCGTTAAGCTGTTCTCTGAATTAAATAAATGTTGATTATTGTTATCTTGTGCAATGTGGGTGTACTATAAGAACAATTCCGCCTCACCCGGCTCGCCTGTTTTCCCCGACGACGGGTATGGCAGAAGTTACCTGGAAATCTGGAGGCTGGGTCTGGTGTGGTACATACATGTCGCCAGTTGTGTTTAAGCCCTTTGTAATAATGGGCGAGCCAATTGGTTTTAACACGTTGAGTGCCGATCACGCGATATCGCGTGCTTGCTACTAACAATTTTGTATGCGCTCTTTCTCAAGGAAAATCCCAATAACAGTTTGACCGACCTGGGAATATAACCCAGGACCTCATATTCAGAAGTAGCGCTCGCGACCGCTAGACGTAAAGGTATTGACGTGTAAAGGTGTTTTTACAAACCTTTTACACGCACAAGTGAAAAACTTTTTACAAAAACAACAACCGACAAAAAAAAAACACTGCAAAGTGAAAAATAACTTTAATTTCGGAAGTCGGTGTCTTAGGATCTGTATAAGGTTTTTTGCCACCGACTTCCGAAATTAAAGTTATTTTTCACTTTGTAGTGTTTTTTTAAAGAAGTCGGTTGTTTTTTTTTTTGTAAAAAGGTTTTATTTTTAACTTTTTAGTTATGGTAAAAACCTCGCACTAATCTAATTGCGTTATTCGTTCATTTGTCACGGAAATACTTAATGCAAATCTAAGACTTATATAGTTTTCATATAAATCCCATTGTCAAAAATGGATCCAGATTAAAATGGAACTAGACGGAAAGCACCAGTTTTCAAATAAAAAAAAAAACATCAAAATCGGTTCACCCAGTCAAAAGTTATGAGGTAACAAACATAAACAAAAACTGTTACTGTTATCTCCATAGCGAATAGTGAGATACAATTTGATGTCGCGTCAGTACCATACATAGGCTGCACTAAAAGTATCGGGAATGGAATATTTCCGCTGTTCCTGTCATATTAAAATCTTTTTAATTGAAAACTCCTTGGTTTTAAAAATCGAATACCATTTATTTATTAAAAAAAAGATTCTCGGTCTTGTCACAAGGTTTTGTCAAACTTGTTTAGTCGTTGAAAAAATGGATTTGACACGAGAAAATTCAAGAGCGATGATTTATTATGACTTTCGAAGTGGTTTAACACAAAAACAGTGTATTGACCGGATCATTTCTGCATTTGGTGATGAAACCCCATCCAAAACCACAATTTATCGCTGGTTTGCTGAATTTCAACATGGACGTGTCAAGCTCAGTGATGATCCCCGTCAAGGTCGTCCAAAAACTGCAGTCATCCAAGAAAACGTTGATGCTGTGCGTAAGCTGATTGAGGAAGATTGACATGTGACATACCGCGAAATTCAGGCAACTTTAGGCATTGGCATGAGTCAAATACAAATTACCTTGCATGAACAATTAGGTGTAAAAAAGTTGTTTTCACGTTGGATACCGCATTCGCTCTGTGAAGAGCAAAAAGCGGCTCGCGTTACTTGGTGCGACAGAACTCTCGAAAGATTCCACGCAGGGCCCTCAAATGCTGTATACAATATCGTATTAAGTGACGAATCCTGGATATACGCGTACGAACCCGAAACAAAAAACCAGTCACGAGTTTGGGTGTTCGAAAATGAGTTAAAGCCAACAAAAATTGTTCGTTCACGGAGTGTTGCAAAAAAAATGGTGGCCACGTTTGTCTCCAAAACCGGCCATGTTGCGACTATTCCTCTTGAGAGACAAAGAACGGGTAATGCAGAATGGTATGCTAGCATTTGTTTGCCACAGGTCGTTTCTGTACTCCGTAAAGAGAACTGCAACCGCCGCATCATCCTCCATCACGACAATGCGAGTTCTCACACCGCGCACAGAACAAGAGAGTTTTTAGAGCAAGAAAACATAGAATTATTAGACCATCCGCCGTACAGCCCAGACCTAAGCCCTAATGATTTCTATACTTTCCTTAAAATAAAGAATAAACTGCGTGTTCAGAGATTTTCATCACCTGAAGAAGCTGTGGACGCCTACAAAACGGCCATTTTGGAGACCCTAACTTCCGAATGGAATGGTTGCTTCAATGATTGGTCCATCGTATGGAAAAATATGTCAAATTTCGCGGAGAATACTTCGAAAAGCAATGAATACATTTTTAAATAGTAATTTTGTGTCACTTCCTTGATTCCCGAAATTTTCAGTGGCGCCCTCGTATCTAAAAAATAACTTTAATTTCTGAAGTCAGTCGCAAAAGTACTAAAAAATACAGATACAAAGACACCGACTTTCCAAACTAAAGCTTTATGCAAATAAAAACAACCAACTTTAAAAAAAAGTGAAAAACAACAAAAAATTAAGTGAAAAATACTTTGTAGTGTTTTTTATTTGAAAGTGGGTTTTGTTGTGAAAACTCACTGTAAATGTGGATAGTAGCTGGACAAAAGTCTTTCCGACCCCGTTCCTCAGTTCCTTGCTTGCTGCCTTTTCCGGCCAACGTCAGAATCAGAATCATTATTTATTTGTCAAATATAGGTTATTACATTATAAGATCTTATGGTAAATAGTGTTAAGTGCTATATGTTTTGTCAAATAAGACATACAAATCCAAATTAAAAAAAAAAAATATTGGAATCACTCATTTCTGGACCAGGAAAGTAGACGGTCGTGACAAAAAGTGACTCTCAGATTCGTTAAGCGTTTTCTTTTATAAGTAACAATTTTAATCACATATACGTATTACCTACAACATTGTAATAAAAAGCTTAATGTAACACCTTAATTCAACACTCATGATTTATGCTATTAAAAAAGTTACTGAACATCGTTCCGCGGAACCACGATGTTACCTCATAAAAAATAAATACATGGCATAATTAAAATAAGCTTTTATTTTAATAGTAATTTTAATAGTAGTTTTTTATAAGTAAATGTTTTACTTATATTTTCATTATTTAATTTTACAATTTGTTCGGAAAAATATTGTTATAGTTGTTTGAAACATTTCACAACTATGAAACGGAAAAAGTGGGCTCACTTTTAGTAGCGGACAATTTCGATATAAAGTTAAGGGTACCTTACTTTCTGCCGGGGTCGCGAGTGTAGTGTGCAGCTCGCCTAACCTTATATTTGTAACTGCACACACTAATTATGGGCATTATTATACGAATCGTCGAACTAAACAGTTCTCTTTTATTTCGACAACATCACTATAATACATGGCGACCCTTAGCCAGCAATTAAAATTTTGCAACCCACGCGATAAACAGCCGTAGTCAAATAAATTATGAAGATTATACCAACTAACGAAACAATTATGAAAATCAAGAAGTTTGTGAAGACGGAAAATTAGAAGAAAGAAAGCGAAGAAGATTTTGAAAATTATAGAAGAATCAGAATCCCAATAGAAGAATTTGTTTGAGGAGGTGCAATCGTTAAATAAGAAGGCAGAAAAGGAACGTTGCTGCCGGGTGCCGGGAGAATGCTCAAGCCTTATGATGAGAGGATATGCAGGGCGCCGGGAGTTGAATTGTACGGGTCCGATGTGGAGCAGCTGGGAGTCAGTTCCAGTCCAATGCTGAGAAGTTCATTCATCCACGCCACGTGAGACGTCGTGACCTACATAAGCGTTGTCAGTAAAATAAGTAAGAGTAAGAGTCGCGTCATACGCTCGAATCCGACTATACTTGACTATCCAGACTTTAGTGGTAACAACACTTTTACGTTACAAACTGACGCATCAAAACTTGGATTAGGCGCGGTACTGTCTAATAGCAATGGCAAGGTAGTCGCACACGCTAGCCGTAACTTGAAACCAGCTGAGACGCGATACCCGGTGATTGAGTTAGAATTACTTGCTATTGTTTGGGCAGTTCGACATTTTAGACCTTATTTATATGGGAAAAAGTTTTACATAAAAACAGACCATAAGCCGTTGATTTATTTATTTAATATGACTGATCCTTCAAGTCGGTTGACAAAGTTTAGATTATATCTTGAAGAATATGACTTCGAAATCAGCTATGTCCCAGGACGGCACAACGCAGCTGCAGATGCATTGAGCCGGATACCTATTACATCCAACAGCCTAAAAGATATGAACAAGCATGCAGTATCAGTCATGACAAGGGCACAGACTCGAAGGTTACGCACTGACTGTGACAACAACGACATGACTACTGAAGTATCCTCTACTCCAAGGCCTGATCAACCTAAAGTAGTGGAAATCCTCAAACGACCGATTGACAGCGTTGAATTGATATTGTTTAGTAACAAAAATACAATAAAGCAGATAGAAAAATCAAAACATTTCACTAGTGACAATGGTAATTGCAAATTCGTACCTGAAAAATTTGCAATTTTTGTGATTTCTCGATCGTTATTGACCGTAAGTGTGTTAGCGAGAGAATTACAACGTTTTTGCAAGGAAATCAAAATAAACGAGCTCATAATAATTAAAAATAAGCGCTATGAATTTTTTGTTAACAATTTTATAAAGGAAATGAGTCATTTGAATGACAGTCCTAAGCTACTTGTTATTAGAGATGTGACAAGAGTTTCAGACAAAGACACGAAAACAGTGATCTTGAATGACTTCCACCTATTACCCACCAGTGGCCACGCGGGAGTAAATAGAATGTTAAATAATATTAGGAAGTACTGTTATTGGCCAGGAATGACTAATGATGTAACAGAATTCGTAAAGAAATGTAGAAGTTGTCAGATTCAAAAGCATTCCAATAGGCATACAAAAGAACCGATGGTTATAATATCAACGCCATCCACTGCTTTTGAAAGAGTAAGTTTAGATTTAATGGGTCCTTTAGATGTAGATAGTTTAAATTATAAGTATATTCTGACATTACAGTGTGATTTAACAAAATACGTTGAAGCCTATCCTTTAGAGAGGAAAGATACTATTTCTGTAGCAAGGTTATTTGTAAACAATTTTATTCTGAGATATGGTATCCCTAAAGAAATAATAACAGATCAGGGAACAGAGTTTATGTCATCAGTTTTTACTGAGATTTGCAATTTGTTGCATATAAATAAACTGCATTCAACAGCCTATCATCATGAAACTCTGGGAGGATTGGAAAACACTCATAAGGTTCTAGGAGCTTATCTTAGGATTCAGTGTGATAATAATAAATCAGATTGGAGCAGTTGGCTTCCATTCTGGTGCTTTTCATTTAACACTGCAGTACACTCTGAAACAAAATACACTCCATTTGAGCTAGTATTTGGGAAGAACTGTAACTTGCCATCCAATATTGCAAAAAGTTCTTATGTTGATCCATTATATAATCCTGATTCTTACCCTTTGGAACTAAAATACAGACTTCAAAGAGCACAAGCTGATGCTAGAAATAATTTATTATTTAGTAAGGAATTAAGAAAAAATAATTTTGATAAAAATGTACACGGATTAAAATATAAGAGTGGAGATTTAGTTCTAATTAAAAATCAAGTAGGAAATAAGTTAGATAAAATTTATTTAGGACCATATAAAGTGATTGAAGATGTATCACCAAATGTTAAAATTTTAAAAGATAATAAAGAATTTGTAATTCATAAAAACAATACAAAACTGTTTGTTACTTAATATTATTTGGTTATGATACGATGTTTTTTTATATACCTAATGTAATGATAGAAAGTATAATTATATAAAATATGTTGTTTTCAAAATTATGAATAAGCTAAAAGGAAAAAAAAATGTTTTATGTACTTGGACAATAGAGCCATTTTTTTTTAAAAAAGGGGAGGTTTAGTGTGCAGCTCGCCTAACCTTATATTTGTAACTGCACACACTAATTATGGGCATTATTATACGAATCGTCGAACTAAACAGTTCTCTTTTATTTCTTTTTTATTTCTCTTTTATTTGCTTTTATCACTATAATACACGAGATTTATTCGAAAGAGATACCGTGGCCCTGGCATATGGGCAACTGAAGGAACACGGGTGGGATTCAGTCAGTAAAAGTCTGACACGCCCTTCCGCTCCACCCTAGAGCAGGAGACGTCATCTGATGATTTCCCACCCACAAAAAAAAGGGTACTTTACTTTGAATACTCCATCAGTGGTTAATAATTATGTCGCATGGGCACGCGATTGTGACGTTTTTTTGTTCAGTGACACAGCGCACTCCGGTTTTCCAAATAAATGAGTGACATTATTATGATGAACGTGGCGATCGCTTAATCGCGCGATCGATCGCTTTGGTTAGGACGCGAGGGGATACTCGAATTCTATCAAGTGCTTTTATCAACTATAGGCAAGTAGTATATAATGTATCAATCATTAGATCAATTTTACCTGAAGAACAAATGTGACGTTTTGACAGATAGTCCATACAATACTTGTCAAAATGACAAACTTATTTGTCGTATAAAAGTAACTGGCGATTTAAAAAACGGCCGTTACAATGGTCAAATGTCAGTAATCTCGTATAAAATACTGATACTAGACCTCTAGTTGACTGAAAGTCGACCTTAAAAAACCCTTTTCACCGTTAAATAATTGCAATCATATTTCAGGTGTCAGAAATTTTTAGTTACAATTAATGTGTAGTATCAACAGCACAATAGGGTGAAAAGTTTGGAAAGAAGACGTGGTTTACTTCTTCTAAAAATACCGTTTTATTTAATTACCTTGATATTTATTATATTTTTGTTTAAAAAATTAAACAGATTGCGCCGCCCATTGTCATTTTTTATTTAAGTCTTTCCAAGAAGGAAAAAATACACTGAAAAAAATATTAAAACAAGCCTACCATAGAAAAAAGTGAATTAAAAATTGTACATATTGGGTATACTTAGGTTCAAAGGGCTAGGGTAAAGGATTTTACCTTTAGACTTAAAATAACGTCAATTTTCTATATTTTCATGAAGATAAAATTACATATACTTTTATTACAGGAAAGATTAACAATATTTCCTTCGTAAAATTAAGCAAAAGTTTGTGAAGTTCGTTGCAATAAGTAGATAGTTAAGTCATTTTATGATATTTTCCAAAGTGGATTAGCTACTTACATAGGAAGTTTGAAAATAAGTCAATTGTTAAGACAAGTTTGCAAGTAGGTTAATAGATAAAGTTAATAGTTATTATTTGTTTTAATCAAGCTATCTAGCTATGCTGTGACTTTTTCCGGTCGGATTCAAAATATATCAATAATTATAACTATAACGCCGCAAGGTCAAAAGTTGTAGCAAAAAGAAATTATTTTAAATATAAATTTTACTGCAGTACGTGAGATAATTTAGTTTTTGAAAGATTTGGTATAGTTCGTACGCCTACTCAGTGTTATTTTTGGGCTCATTGTATTTTTTTTTAATTATAAAAATAACGTTACTTGCATTTTACGAGCAACATCAGTTGGGTCTGAATTGACCCTAATTACTACAACATATTCTAATACGAAACATTTTATTATTAAATTGTTACGTATGGAATTGGTGTTTTGTATGGAGATAGCAAAATATATATGTATTTTTAATTACGTATTTAATTATATTATATTATTTATTTATTATGTATTTAATTAATCAAAATATGTACATACAATTCTTTGTTATCTATACACTTTTGCTATTTTGTTGGTAGTTTGTTGATTTCTTGGCTGAAAACATTGAGGGAGTGAGAATAATGGAATCTTTAATGGTGTTTTTGACTGTCTCATCGATTTTTTCTTTGTCTTCAAGACTTCGTCCTCATTCCATAAAAAAAGATTGGAAATCTGTAAGAGCAAAGTCCGGGGAGTATGGTGGGTAATGAAGACATTTCAATCGCAGCTCCTCTAATTTAGCAACCATTTGACCAGTTCTTAGGAAGCTGTAGGGGATTATACGACCACTAGACCACCAGCCACTGAGCAGTATCGATTCTCCTGGGTTTACATTGTGATGAGCGTTTCCGATTATCGTACAGGATCCTTTTTTATCACAAGTAACCATGCGTTATTACGACGATTGAGTAATTGAACCCAAAACTCAACGCATTTTCGTTTGTTAGTGTGGTTCACTGAATTCATGCGGTACCCATTTTATGAGCTTTTTCACATTTCCGATTTGTTTGACGTGAATTAAAATTGTTTTATTACTCAAACCAAATCCTACCGCTAACGCTAACGTGATTTTCGATGGATTCGCTTCCAAGATCACTTTTATTTTTAAACGCTTCACTTGTATGTTTGTTTGTATGTTTGTTTGTAACCGACTCCTTATAGCGTGATTTTGACCCACTTGAAACGACCAGATTTCATTCAAACTTTGCACACCTGTCAAAGACCGATCCCAATGCAATAATTTCATAAATTTGTGCCATTATCCTTGCCAGGGTTACCAGGACAGCAAAAAACTGTCTTCGAAAACTACGCTGACATACGTCACAAACTTCGCTGTGTGTTTCGAATTTTGAGACGTATGTCAACGTCTCAAAATTCGAAACACACTAAAAAATAGAAAATAAATAATAGTTTAAAAAACTCGCTTCCATAGAAAACCAAACTAAAAAGTAGAAAATAATGGGAAAAAGCGTGGGGTGCCTGATCAATAATAAAATACCTTAAAAAGTGCTTTTTTCCCATTATTTTCTACTTTTTAGTTTGGTTTTCTATGGAAGCATGTTTTTTTGTTTTTTTTAAACTATTATTTTTAATAATAAACTACGGTGTTTTTTTTGCTGGACTCAATATCCCTAACAATACTGTTGTAACCAAAAACGTAGCGTGTTTTCTTATACAGCAGCTTCCCCAATATAACGCTTTATTCCTTCGATTTGTTTCTGCAACGCTAGTGGCACGGTGGAACCCGTATTCGTAAATAACACGATATTTTAAGTTTTCCATGTGGTGAACAGAAGTAATTTAAATAAAAATCAAATGGCGCGAAAACAAATGAATCATTAAATTTGAAACGCAAATACACAAATATTTGGACAGTTCGATAAAACGCAAATTAACACACTATATGAACGGTATTAATTAACTAATTCAACAGTAATCCATTCCAAACACTGAAATTTCATACAATTTAAAACTAAATATTAGTATAAAATATTCATTTCAGAAATGTATGTAATAAATAATTTAATTTAATTATTAGATAAGTCTGAAAATTCACAATCACTTTGCAATAAATAATAGTGAAACTGTGTCTATTCAAGCATACTTAATTCTGAAAATAAATCGTTTACAATCCTATTTAAAAATATAGTGGCTCATTAAAAGTTTGGCGTAAATTTATAAAAACCGCTGTTCTTAATAAGGTATTTATTAAGAATTTAAACATACCTGAATTAACTGAAAACTCACAACGTTTATTTCAATTAAACCATTTACCGTGAGGTGCCGGATGTAAAGAATAGCACCATCCCATTTCTTCCCATGGCGAATTGAGTGAAGGCGACTAAGGGACAAACTACAGAATGGGCAGCAGCATTCTCTATGGATTTTATCACCATACTACGAGCGCCCTAGGCCTTTGTCCAGCAGTGGACGTATACGGCTGGAATGATGATAATGAAGGCAATTACATGTAATTTTGATTCATCAAGGAGTTGGTTAGTGACTGGTCGTCAGTAAGAAAAATAATCTTAGTTGCCGATCACAAAGCGTAATAGGTTCCAATGGATAAAAAATCGGCCAAGTGCAAGTCGGACTCGCGCACCGAAGGGTTCTTTATAAACCTGTAGGTATTCTCGGTTTATGCATAAGGTTTATGTTTATGAAATGATATTTTTTTTTTTATTTTATATTTGAGTTGATTGAATGAAAGGTAAATTGCGGTTTACGATTTATGACGTATTAAAAAAAAATAGTTTTTAGATCTCGTTCAAACCAATTTTCGGTGGAACTTTACATGGTTATGTACATCATATATTTTTTTAGTTTTATCATTCTCTTATTTTAGAACTTACGGGGGGAGACACACATTTTACCACTTTGGAAGTGTCTCTCGCGCAAACTATTCAGTTTAGAAAAAAATGATATTAACCGCTTGAGCGCCAACGTGCTAAAATGTACTTTCTCATCCCTTTACCGTGTAAACAAACAGTTTTTGAGTTCGGCGTTTCCTAACTGACTACTCTGAGAAGAAAGGCCAAAACAAACTCAGAGGTCACAGTCTATTTTAAAGTCCAGACATAATATTGGTCACATCATGTGAAGATCATGTAGATTGGTGACTGAAATGGTCTTTTGAGGAAAGAACCACACAGATTGAGTGGTCCTGACCAGTCAGTGTAAGCATTTGTCACTAATCGTTTAGCTCAACTCGAAACATAACGAGCCCAATGCCTTGACGATACACGGCTGGAATGACGATAATGAAATCAATTACACGTAATTTTGAATCATTGAGGAGTCGGTTAGTGACTGGCCGTCAGTCAGAAAGGTTTATTTATTTTCCAACTTACAACTACCATTACAGGTTTGCACCTAATGCGATAGTGTAACATCTAAATTCTTCTTACTAACTTATTATAATTTAGATAATCTTAGTTGCCCAATACAAAGCGTAGTAGATTCCTATGGAGAAAAAAAACCGGCCAAGTGCAAGTCGGACTCGCGCACCGAGGGTTCCGTACAAACCTGTAGGTATTCTCGGTTTAAAAATAAATGTTTTTTTTGAAATTTTATACAGTTGATTGAATGTAAGGTAAATTGCGGTTTACGATTAACGACGTTTTAAAAAAAAACTACTCACTCGATCTCGTTCAAACCAATTTTCGGTGGTAGTTTACATGGTAATGTACATCATATATTTTTTTTTAGTTTTATCATTCTCTTATTTTAGAAGTTACGGGGGGGGGGGGACACATTTTACCACTTTGGAAGTGTTTCTCGCGCAAACTATTAAGTTTAGAAAAAAATGATGTTAGAAACCTCATTACCATTTTTGAAGACCTATTCATAGATACCCCACACGTATGGGTATGATGAAAAAAAAAAACTGAGTTTCAGTTCTAAGTATGGGGAACCCCAAAATTTATTGTTTTTTTATATTTTAGTGTGAAAATCTTAATGCGGTTCACAGAATATATCTACTTACCAAGTTTCAACAGCATAGCTCTTATAGTTTCGGAAAAAAGTGGCTGTGACATACGGACGGACGGACAGACAGACAGACAGACAGACAGACAGACATGACGAATCTATAAGGGTTCCGTTTTTTGCCATTTGGCAACGGAACCCTAAAAAGGGTAAAACACTACATGGACAATCCTTCTAAATTTAAATATTACCTTTGAAACACTGATCATTTATTTTTTTATCAAGATGCTTTTTTATTTAAGTCGGGCAAACAAACAGATACACAAAAATATTAAAAGCGGGTAGAGGGAAAGAAACAGAGATTACACATGTATGGAATCATCAAATGACGTCTTCCGCTCTGGGCGGAGCGGGAGGGCGTGTCAGCATTTTACTTACTCAAACCCCCCGTGTTCCTTCAGTTGCCCATATGCCAGGGCCACGGTACCTCTTTCAAACAGATCTCGCGACCGTGGCATCGGTTAGCAGCAGACCCCTTCAATACTGCTGATATCTCTTTGAGGCGCGCGTGGAATACAACGCACAGTCGACCCGAGCCTGGTCTTTAGGAACGTGAGGGCGCAGAGACTGCCACTCCCTCACGCGACCCGCCTCCTCCTTCACGAGCATTACTGCTTTGCAGAAGGAGGTGACGGCTTCCCATGCCCTCTCGCTCCATACTATGGCTCGCACCAGGGCCGGACGCGAGAGGTTGCCGCCACCGATCGCCTCCACGAGGATACGGTAGTGCTCCGCCCAGGCAGGGCACACCTTCACCGTATGCTCCATCGTGTCCTCCAGACGATCCACGTAATGGAAGCACCCGGGCGTTTCCTCCCGCTTTATCCTGAACAGGAACCCCCCAAAGCACCCATGCCCGGTGAGAACCTGCGTCAGGCGGAAGGTGAGGGCGCCGTGGCGCCTCTCTATCCACTCCTCAAAGAGGGGACTTACCGTCGCAATTGTGGCGTGCCAAACACATGTATGGCTCAAGACGTTATCCACATCTTAAATACTACATCATAGTTAAAGAAAAAATGTTTGTTAAAGCCAACGAGTGAATCTAAAAAAATAAAATGTTAGGAAATTTTATGTTATCTGATTTGATTAAATAACAAACCGGCCAAGTGCGAGTCGGACTCGCGCACCGAGGGTTCCGTACAAACCTGTAGGTATTCTTGGTTTATGTATGAGGTTTATGCTTATGAAATTAAATGTTTTTTTTTTAATTTTTATATTTCAGATGATTGAATGAAAGGTAAATTGCGGTTTACGATTTATGACGTATTAAAAAAAAACTACTTACTGGATCTCGTTCAAACCAATTTTCGGTGGAAGTTTACATGGTTATGTACATCATATATTTTTTTGAGTTTTATCATTCTCTTATTTTAGAAGTTACGGGGGGGGGGACACATTTTACCACTTTGGAAGCGTCTCTCGCGCAAACTATACAGTTTAGAAAAAAAATATATTAGAAACCTCAATACTATTTTTGAAGACCTATTCATAGATAGGTATCCCACACGTATGGGTTTGATGAAAAAAACAATTTTGAGTTTCAGTTCCAAGTATGGGGAACCTCAAAATTTATTATTATTTTTCTATTTTAGAGTAAAAATCTTGATGCGGTTCACAGAATACATTTACATACCAAGTTTCAACAGCGTAACTCTTATAGTTTCGGAGAAAAGTGGCTGTGACATACGGACGGACAGACAGACAGACAGACAGATGGACAGACAGACATGACGAATCTATAAGGGTTCCGTTTTTTGCCATTTGGCAACGGAACCCTAAAAATAAAGGAAGAGCAAATTAAAACAACAACAAATCTCAGTCTGATCAATGAGCTTCTGAACTTATAGCAGACAATGAAAACGTCGCCAAATGGTCGCTAAGAACTATAACTATTTGATTATGTAGTAGTGTGATTATTTATTAAAGCATTTGCTTTGCAAATCTAACCACAAACAAGTCACTTATTTTAGAAATAAATATGATATAAATGGGTCTGTATCATTCTAATTAATTATGCCCTCTTTAGTTTTAATATCGTTAACGAACCCTGACCCATTTGAGCGAAGAAAGTTTCTTCTAATTTAAATATGAATTATTTAAAAAGTTATATTAGTTCTATTAATAATTTTGCGTAATTTATATTAGTTATTTTGAGTACTTTTGACCCATTTACAAAAAATACAATGTATAAAGATTGGATTATAAATAACGTTTAGAAAATGGTAATGCAATTTGGGATCTAGACAATTTTTTTACCTTGTTACCTAGAAAACGAAAACAGTTTGAGTTTAAAAATCAGAACTAATTTAATCAAACTAGACTGAGCATCAAAACTGTTTGAACGTCAAAATTGTATTTGACATTCCCCAAAACCAAAAAGAAACCACTGCGTACAAACTAAGTTCATTTTCATTCTAAGGGAAAAGTACAGATAACCGGTAGTAAAAAGAAAACAAACAGCTCTATAAACGTAAATCAGTCCACACTGATCTCGGAGACGAGAATAAAACGAATGAAAGAATCAAGCTGACATTTGACAAATTGCAAGAAATATATATTTCCTCTGCACTTTTCCTCAAAAGCCTGCATTTAATCGCGGACATACAATTTTCTCGTAACACCATAAATTTTCCTAGCAATGCTGTTTTCCTCTGAGGCGACAATTTCTTTCTAACTTTTAAAATTAACACCACTGCGGCCCGAACTACACGTCGCAAAACTTGGTACACTCTGTATAGGGACACTTAATTTCGTTAACAGAAAAATATTTTTACTGAACTTTATTGCTGAAACGATAAGGTTTAAAATTGCTTCTGAATTGTTTAGAGTAGCGTTCTTTTGCAAATCTCTTTCCTGAAGCTATTTACAGCTTGAACTACTTTTTACCGGTTTACATAGCAACATGACTGCGTTGTAAGAAAATTTAATTTTTTGAAACCTGGATACAGGGCTGCTATCTCAGTTAATCGTATTACACGAAAAAGGTGGGTGTTTACGAAAATATTCCGTGTTCCTTCATTATAAACGTCCATGTAGTGAATTTAAATTGCGTTTTAAGCATCGCATTTAAATTCTTTAGCAAAAGTTTGGGGTTTCAGGGGAATTATATTGTTGACCTTGTTTTTTATGTCTAGCTTTGTGATTCTGTGTCTAGACTTTTGATACGGAATGTTAAATAACCGAGCTCTGAAAATAATAATATTTATTTCTAATCCTTTTTCGAGATTAAGTAAAGGCAGGCTAAGACAAAAGCCAGGATTAATAATTTCTAAGAAAAAAAATTACGATCAAGCTACCATGATAGACAGGTACGCTAACAAGGCTTAGATCTGTTTTCTAATTAAGACCTAGACACAAAATATTTAACAATTAGCAACAAACACAACAGTTAAAAAACATGCCATTTTTAAAGATGTTTTTGAGTATTTCCATTATGATTCCTTTAACGAAACCCCTCATTTTGTATTCAAAGCCCTTTACATTTTTAAAAGACCTCGGTTTTGCCTCGTTATTTTCTACAAACGATAAAAGTTATGCTGAATGTATACTGAGGAAAATATGACTTGCTTAATCGCTGGATACTCGGTTTTACTAAGCTTCGTAACTACAGGCAATTGATTATTTATCGCCTTATATATTTGAAATAAACAATACTGAAACGGGAAAAGGTCGATGAAATTATCTCCATGTACTAACACTAAAGGGTTGTCCCACATTTTTCTTGTAAGGTTTTAATAAATGCTTAACAGTATTTCCTGTGTTTTAGCTCTGCAGACTTCCCGAACAAAACCATCTCATCTTAGCAGATTTGGAAACCACTAATTGGTCAAGCTAGGGATTCATAGGGGTTACTGCATCCATTTCATTTAATCCTCAGTAACTCATATGTCTCTTATGGGATGACAAAGGGTGTCTTAAACTTAGTATGGGATGGAACAGTTACAACGCGATGAAGAACACTGTTTAGTCTTAAATCCTCCATGGCAGTTGGTATAGGTATCTTGATTTAATAGTTAGTAAAAGTGGATTGGCAATGAAACTCGAGGTAGAGTAAAAGTAAAAGGGGATCAAAAACACATTGACATAAATTACAATATAAACGATGGCAGCTCGAAAGTCGCAAATAGTGTCGAAGCTATGAACGCCCGTCTAAACATATGAAACATATTGTTCCAGACTACACTAGGACACATGTACAGTAAGGCTAAAATAAAGAACTTAAACATAAATAAAAGCATACAAAAGAAAAAAAAAACTGGGTGTGTATTTTGATTTGTCGTGCAGTGTAGAGTGGTAGTGTGCGTGAGGGTGTGATTAAGTGTGGGTATGTGTGAGTAAGGGCGTGAGTGAATTAAGCGAGTGAAGTGGGCAAGGTAGTTGAAACAATCTCGTATTCGATATGGTTCTGCTGAGCCCATCGATCAGGGCATTAAGAAAACTGATTAAGGTGTGTGAATCGTATGCTGAGACCCATGGGCTCAAATATAACGCAACAAAGGGTGAATTTATGGTATTCAAAGCAGGGCGAAAATGCTATAGCACAACTCCACCATTAATGCTTAGTGGCAAACCTCTTAAAAGAGTTGCAAATTTCAAATATCTGGGTCACTGGGTCTCAGACAATTTGAGTGACAATTTAGATGTTGATCGGGAGCGCAGGTCGTTGGCTGTTCGATGTGGGATGTTGGCTCACAGGTTTGCACGTTGTATGACTCAGGTTAAGGTGACGCTGTTAAAAGCCTACTGCCAATCCTTTTACACGTGCTCCCTGTGGGTCAACTTCACGCAGAGGGCATACAATGGCCTGCGCACACAGTATAACAACACGTTACGGGTGCTGTTGGGGCTACTGCGTTTTTGTAGCGTGTCCGGCATGATTGCCAACGCAGATATCGATAGTTTTTTGGCCGTCATGCGCAAGAGATGCGCATCTCTGCTTCGCCGTGTAAGCGCCAGCCCCAACAGTATTCTTAGGGCGTTGGCTGATAGGTGGGACTCTCCGATCTTGGGGCGGTGGATACGACTGCACGCAGTCAAGTAGATATTCCCCAGGATCGGCGAGCCCTACACAGCTAAGAATAAATGTTACTAACATTAGTTCATAAGTTTTCACTGTTACTAACACTTATGGAAGAAACTCTGAAATAAATGTTGTTTATTTATTTATTTTAGATTTATGTTGATTTCCTTAGATTTAATTACCTTTAATCTTTGTTCTGATTTTCTTAGATGAAAATTGTATGTAGGTATATTTCCACATTACTGTTTATCGTTCCGAAACTACGAGTATCTTGGTTTAAGTTTGGAGGCTTGCCTGACGCAGTGACTGAGCAATTGGTTCCTTGGGAATTGAACCCGCAAAGATTTGTAGACAGTTTTTCCCGAATTGAGTTTGTTGAGAAGTATACCTACATGTGTGCTCTGTGAAGATTCTGGTGACGTATGTACCAAGTGAAGACATGTTTCTAACTAAGAAGAAAAACTATCGTTTAAAATTGTATACTGTAGGCTACTGCCTGTACGGTATACAATTTCGAGAAGCTTCTCTGGACTTCAATCATGCCTGGTGGAATTTAGTTACAGTTTTTGACTTTAAGTATATGTGCAATATGAAGCGTTTTGGATTTCGACTTTCACAATAGACCGATGGTAGGTACGTGCTGGTGTACGCAACTCCTCGTCATTGCTTGGCATTGCGAACGAGTGGGGAAACCGATAATTTGATCCACCCCAACTCCATAAGGAAGTTCAGTAACGCCTTGGTGTAACTAACGATCTCGCCAAGGGGACCTATATTATCGAAGTACTTTGCCTTTTACATAGCAACCACTGGGCAGTTTAGAAGCTCATGAGCTGCTGGCTCGTCGGCCTACATGCAGGCGCTGCACAGTGGACTGTCTGTTACTTCTATGACAAAGAGGTGTTTAGTAATTGACCCGTGGCCAGTTGACGCTGCTGTAATTTTGTACGCAGCTGTTGTTTAGTTACTCGGAGAACCTGTTTCACTAGGTGGCCATCAATTGTAAGCTAGTACTTCCTTAGCGTACTTGAGCTTAAATTTATTTTATGTCAGGGTGGACATCCTCATGGATGTCCTCGGCCTTGGGGTGGATGGAGGGATCTGTCAGACTCTTACAGACTGTAACCAAACCCGGTGTTCCCTCCCTCACCTACGTTGGGGATCACGGGATGCATCTTGCACGATCCCCGGCTGTTGCCCGTCAAGGCACACTCTGCCAGCGTATGCGGCACCATGTCCTCCCAGAAATACCTGCATTCACTTTAACCCGACCATAGTGTGTGAACTTGAACCCTGGTGCGTTTCCTTACTAAAGTACCCAAGTTCCATTGATGCCATGCTCGACCTCCTTCTGGCAAGTTTGTCGGTTGCATCATTACCTAGCGAACCGCTGAAGAATCTGTCCTGCCCTTTCCAACCTATGAACTATGTAATTAAAAACATTGTATAAGCCAATATTAAAAAAAAATTACCGTGGAATTTCTTACCGGAAATTCTCCATAGGAAAAAACCAATTGGAACCGTGCACCGTGCACCTAGCTTTAGTTGTTTCATAAGTGTCCATGTGTGAAATAACATATATTTAATTTGATTTTTGAAAAATTTACTATTATTGTAGAAACGTTTATCAGTTATTTCAAGTGCGTACGCGCTAAATGACTTGGGGTTGTTTTCGGTACCGAGTATCAGGTTCACCCTTGTTTGATAGAACAACGTTTGATATAATATTACTAAATCGAATTTTAGTTGCAATAAAGTGATTTCGAAGAATTATTCATTTGACCGAATAATTCATTGGTAAATTTTTATTTAGCGTAATTATTTATTTGAACTAATTTCATTTGAACTAATTTCATTTCGCCGAATTTTCACATGCACTAATTTTATTTAAACTAATGTTTCACTACACTAATAATGATTTAGTCGAAAGATCGTATCGAATATTCTATGCATGGTCGAGGGTGGGCTTGGTCGACAGAGCCCCGCTTCGCGGGGCTCCTACTTCTGGGTGGTTTATAAAAAAATAACCACGAAGGGAATGGCGGGATCTATTCGCTCGCTTCGCTCGCTCACACGACCCCGCCATCCCCTTCTAACCTAACCTATCCGAGTTGGGGTGCCCTAAAGTCCAGATTGCATCCAGTTTCTCCTGATAACAATAGTTGAGGGTGGCAGGTGTATAGAGTATAAAGTGAAGAAAAAAATGGTTATACCATCTGAACATTACATCAAAAGAACATTATACCTTTTGATCATTAGCGCAAATGTTGTTATAGCAAATAAATATTCGATGAACTGAAAATTCTGTCAAACGATATTATACAAAGTGATGATTTTCTTAAAAGTTGTTCGATTTAGTAATATTATATCAAACAAGGGTGAACCGAGTATAATGCTAACAGTTGTTTACATAAAAGTATACCTACCACATCTTTTAAATATACCGTAAGCACTTTCCATGTTATAAGAAAAATCAACTCACTTACTTAGTCTATGCTTAAATTTTCAAAAGACGGCGATGTAAACGCCTTAAGGGACTTAAAATTCTAGAAAGTAAAACTGAGTACTTTTTCTGAGAAAACACCTGAGCTTAATAAATGGATGAACGCAAGTAACTTGGATTTGAAAATGTGTTTTTACCTTTCAAGAATAATTTGTTACTTTATAACTGATAGTTTCCAATATCTGCGATAAACTGACACTGAAATTCTTTTTAACGTGGGTTTTCTAAAATGTGAAATATTTACAAAGCCATAGGTTCTAGACAAAGTGTCAATCTTTCAGCGATAACTACGATCATTCATTCATCATTTCAGCCGCAAGACGTCCACTAAAAAATTACAAGCCATAAAAAATTACAGGCCTCCGCCTATGTCCAGTATAGAGCGATTATGGCAAAGTAGGGAGCTACTTTGGGGGGTTTGCCATAATCGCAAGGTTTGGCAGACGAGTTGGCGATCGCATTATATAATTTTTTTTATGTACTTGGAGCAAATGAAATGTACATATACGTACATCTGTAGATTCATAAATATTTTATCATGTTTGAGAGCTAACGTTTTGCTGATTGAAAAAGTTTTTTTTTTACTTTCTGCCTTTTTAATGGAGTTTCTTTTTACTTCCGGGGTTGTAAGTACTTTGAAATGATAGCGACTTCATATTTTAGACCCGGAGGACTTTATATATAACTTTATGTTCGGAAACAAAAAGTTATTTAAAGAAGTATATATTCGAAATATATACGAAAGGCCAATACAAATAGCATTGACTTCTGGGTCCCAATATTTTAGCATTCCATCATTTTGAACTAAATATTAAGCCATTTATTACAGCCATTTCAGTACGTCAATGTGGAACCAAAAACAGAAACATACCTGCGTGACATACAATGACAATACATTCTTCCATACTTTTCTATTGGTCATCATCTCGGTAGTAACCCCTTCTCTAACCGTGTTTTCATTCACAAAGCCCATCTATCATTTCTTTAGTCTCCTCGTACTATTATAAACATCATCATTTATACGGTTTCCTCACACACATCATATGCACATTTTCTTCATACCGCCGTATCAAATGTCCAAAATAAAAGATTATTAATATGATAGTAAAATTTAAAAAAAATATGGAAATGCTTCGTTGGCCTAGCGGTCGCAAGCACTACTGCTGAGCATAAAATCCTGTGTTCGATTGTACAAAGTACTATTGTTTTTTTTATCTGCAGTTTCTCAGTAGCTGACTGGAGTTTTGAATTGTGCCCGATTGATGGCAATAAGCTGAAGACGCGCCGGGCGTCGGGAGTCGATCGCAGACTCCCGGCCACCGGCGTGGGGCATGGCGAGCAATGGGTAGCTCGCCGCCCGGTAAGGACCAGGCCCGTGTCGACGGCGCGTAGTGTTCCACGCGCGCCACAAAGAGATGTCAGCAGAACTGAAGGGGTCTGCTAAGACCGATGCCTGTCAGGGTCGCGAGATTTATTCGAAAGAGATACTGTGACCCTGGGACATGGGCAACTGAGGGAACACGGGTGGGTTTGAGTCAGTATAAGTCTGACACGCCCTTCCGCTCCACCCAGAGCGGGAGATGTCATTTGATGATTTCCGACCCACAAAAAAAAATAGTAATAAGCTCGCTCCTTGCAATCATGATACCAAGCGGCAAAGTATAACGGCGATAATAAAGTTCGATAAAGATGATTTTTTCATTTTCCAAAAAGCAATACGACATGTGAAATAGAACACTGTAGATGTGAAACGACCTAAATCGACAGTATATACTCTGAACAACACTTCAATATTAGCGTTCCCAATCTCATTACGCTCTGAAACCTATGTATATAAGCACCTAATTTTACATCAAATGCCTGTCGGACCTGTCATTTCCATCTGATGTAGGTTAAAACAGAAACTATAGAGAACTAATTACATTGGCTTGCCAGTTCACCACATCACGGGTTTGGCTCCAATATACGGTACAATGAACTTGTAGACTCTCCAATATTTGATCAGGAGAATAGAATCGAAGTAAACTGTTGAGCAAATAAGCTGGCACCGAAATATTTGTGCCAAGGATGTATTTTCTTTACATAGGATAATTAATTTTGTGATCAAAGCCGATATTGACCACTTAGCTTTTAGATTGTACATAATGGGATATTATTTGTCCAACTACATTTAGTAGACATCTAAATTCAAGTTTCATGAATTGTAATCAATTTCCAAATTTCAAGAACCGTCTTAAAAATTCAGCCAAAAGACGTCCACTGTTGGACTTAGGCCTCGTCCAATTTAGGGGTGTTTCCCATTATCACGACGCTTGGCAGTTGGGTTGGCAATCGTAGTAGGTAAGGTGGTAAAATGCATAGAGAACGCTGCTGCACATTCTGTAGTACCCTTAGTCGCCTCTTACGATGAATGACAAGAAGGAATGGAATAGTGCTATTCTTTACGTACGACAACATACGAAAGAAACGAAACGATTCTTGAAAATGTTTAAAACACAAAGGTCTTTTTTCCGGAAAATTAATTGAGTGTCATTTGTTCGGAAACTGTCACTCACTTCTTATAAATAAAATCAACAGTACAAAACTAACAGTTTTCAAGTTTATTCAGACAAAAATTAGCAAAAATGATTGCGAGGCAAATGATGTTGAACATGAAATACACTTAAAGTATTAGCAAAGCTTCTTCCTTCTGTTATAAAAACTTAACTATTAAGTAAGTACAACATTAAACTATACTTAAATACTCTTCAAGAAACGGTCGCACTAAGTGCTTGGAAAAAGTTTACTCGTATTTTCTCTTCGATAAAAAGCTACATAAAACTACCTAAGTGTTTATAAAATATCTAAAGTGATCTTAGATAATATAGAAATGTGCGGGAATTTATCGAGTATAATATTTTACAAGATATTGGCGATACTAACTTACTACTTTTCGTTAATCGAATTGCCACTACTTGACGGAAATAGATACACCTATTATGGGCTCGTAGCTAAGTAATAGTTTAAAAAAAACATCGAAAGTAATGTAAAAAAGCGTGGGGTGCTTTTTAAGGTATTTTTTATTGATATCAGCCACCCCACACTTTTTCCATTATTTTCTACTTTTTAGTTTGGTTTTCTATGGAAGCGTGTTTTTTAGTTTTTTTAAACTATTATTTATTTTCAATTTTTTAGGGTGTTTCGAATTTTGAGACGTATGTCAGCGTACTATGTGACGTATGTCAGCGTAGTTTTCGAAGACAGTTTTTTTGCTGTCCTGGTCACCCTGGCAAGGATAATGGCACTTTATGAAATTATTGCATTGTCATCGGTCTTTGACAAGTGTGCAAAGTTTGAATGAAGTCTGGTCGTTTAAAGTGGGTCAAAATCGCGCTATAAAGAGTCGGTTACAAACAAACATACAAACATACAAGTGAAGCTAATATAAAGCGTGTAAAAATAGCCTACGCTTACTACAATCAGTTTATAGATGGATGACTTTCTATTAAATATCGAGACCACTCCATGTCTCGAAAATCACATTAGCCCGTTAGTCCCGGCTGTCTGTCGTAGATTTTTGACAGTCGTGAGTGGTAATCAGAAGTATCGTATTACCCCTTAACAGGGTTGTGGAAGTCAGATAGGCAGTCGTTCCATGTAAAATATTGGTATTCAGCTGTATGGGGTTAGACTGAAAGCCGACCCCAAAATAGTTGGCAAAAAGCTAGACAAATCAATTGATCGACAAACCTATTTTACATAACAGACAGATGTGTTGCTGGGAAGCTTATTGTATAATTTTTTTCCCAGCTAATACACTAGTAAATGGTGAAGAGCGGGCGTTTTGGGGGACTACCTTATGTAATTTGTTACTGTGGAAATTGTTGCATCACTTTTTCTTTCCAGCAAATACACTAAGAGATGGGAAGAGTGGACATTTTGGAGGACTATCTTGTGTTATTTGTTACTGGGGAGATTACTGCAACACTAATTCTTCCCAGTTAATACACTAGGAAAATTGAAGGGAAGTTGTTTTAGGGGATAGTCTTATGTGATATATTACAGGGGAGATTGAAGCATAACTTTTTCTCCCCAGCGTTTTGGGGGCTCTCTTATGTAATTTGTTACTGGTGAAATTGCTGTATGCTTTTTTCATTCTAGCTAATACACTACTACTACGAGTATCTTATGAAATTTGTTACTGTGGAGGTTGTTGCATCACTGTTTCTTCCCAGCTAATGTTATAGGAAATCTAAAGGATGGCTGTTTTGGGGGACAGTATTACGTAATTTGTTACTGGGGCGATTGTTGCATTACTTTTTCTTCGCAGTTGAAACAGGTAATCGCGAAAGGTAAGCGTTATGGGGGACTATATTATGTAATTTTCTGACATTCAAAATGCGCTGATTTTCATGCTGGTAGCCTAATATGAATGATTTAATTTGATTTATTCAATTAACCGAATAACGTAAGACGAGCAAAGACAAAGAGATCGTTATCAGGCGATCATCAGAGATATCGGCATTGATTTATTCCTCAAAGAAACCATTCAATTGAACATTATCAAGAATAATAAAGGAGTGGCCGAGTATTTCTAAGTTTTCTTAAAATGATTCACCAACATTTCAGCCCAATGACGTCCACTGCTGGACTTAGGCCTCTCCTAATTTGGGATGTTTGCCATAAACGTCACGCTTGGCAGGCGGGTTGGCGATCGCAATATGATGTTAAAATGCATAGAGAACGCTGCTGCCCATTCTCTAGTAAGTCCGTTAGTCGCCTTTTACGACACCCACGATAAGAAATGGGATGGTGCTATTCTTTAAGTCTGGCACCACACGGAACATATTAACATGTTCAGTGTCGAACTATTACTAACATGCGGTTATTATCGAAGCGTAGTTTCCTGATAATGTACCGGACCATTTCATCTATTGTTACTATTTACACACAGTTTGGCAATACGGTCATTGCTAATTAGGCCAGTTCTGCTACTAGCAAAAGTAAGTAAACGAGGCAGTAGCATTTTTAGGAAAATATTCCCTATGTATAGAAAAACGTATCGTTTAGGAAATTGTAATAGTCGTCTTGGTAGTGAGTTAGTTCGATCTGTTCCATTCATTGGAATGACGTATTCAAAATTATACCCTTAAACAAAATCCAGGAAAAAAACATTAACCAAAAATGAAAAACAAAAAAATACCCAATATATATCATCAGCATAATCAACATATACGGTCATGCATTTTATTACGGTTTTTGCTCCCAAACCGTGATAAAGATGTGTGACTCAGTAGGCCGTGCTCGCCCCGCAAGCGTCCTCTCTGTGTTATCGTGGCCCTTGCATATAGGCAACTGAACACAGGTGGGTTTTAGTCAGTAAAAGTCTGACACGCCCTCCCGCTCCACTCAGAGCGGGAGACGTCATTTGATGATATCCCACCGACAAAAAAAAAACATTTCTTTGAAATTTGTGGTTCTAGGACATGCCAGTTTCCTCATGATGTTTACCTTCACCGTTTTTGAAAGCAGTAGTGATGAAATTATTTACACAAAGTAAAGCACCTGCCTGGGTTCGAATCCACGACCTACAAGCTCGTAAGGAGTCGATATCACTGGGCCACCACTGCGCTAATCGTAAAAAAGTCTCATAAATATACCTCATTTCAGCGGAAAGACGTTTAGTGCTGACCCTTGGCCTACTCCAAAAGGGAGGTTCGACATAATCGTCATGCTTGGCAGCTGGGTTAGCGATCGCATTATGGTATTAAAATGCATAGAAAACACTGCCGCCCATTCTCTAGTAAGTCCCTTAGTCGCCTTTTACAACACCCACAGGAAGAAATATAGATATATACCTACAATAAATAAATCTACCTAAACAAATTAACCATCTACAAATGATTTAATATATCTCAACATTTAATAAAAGTACAGACACCGACAAACGCTGTAACAATAAAATATTATTATAGTTTAGCGCATGATCACACAATAAAGTATTATTATGACGCTAACGTGAAGACGTGAGCGGAAACTAGATACAACACATCGTCGGCGTAAAATGATTGATTGAGAGAAGAAAAAAAGTATTACCTGTGATAAAAAATATTTTCAAGGAAGCCTTAAGAGTCTTGAGCTATAGGGCAGCTAAAAATGAGGACAACTTGCTATTTAGGAAATACCTTTTCCGATAACGCTCCTTTTGATGGGAAATTGTTGCCACTGACAATAATGCTGGCCTGAAGCCAGTTTTCTGCACAAAGGAAAAACCAACGTTCTCAAACCAGTTATAATAAGGGTCGTAGCATATTGCTATTAACCGTGTTCATATTCAGACTCCGGGCTACTTCTATGAATTTGTACTGGATGCGTAGATGTTTTAGCATAAAGTCATTGCATTTTAGACCTAACGGTCTGTCTTCTTGATCTAATGATCAAGGAAATAATATGATAGAATCATGAACTACATGAGCACACAACGGTAGAATCTAAAAAAAAATGCTGTTCAGTACATTCTTACCGTGTAGGACACATTTTTCCTTGAAACACCTGGATTTTGTTTTGATAACCGACGCAAATTTCTATTCTAATTTATATACTAGAATAAGAGTCCTGTATTCATGTTTACAGTCACGTCGAAATCCCTGACTTTGTATAATTTTTCCCAATCCCCATGCGAAGAAATCGTGAGTTTTTGTAATTGTAATTAAGTTACTACAAAACAGAATTCGTTACAAATTACGTTCACGACTGTACGCGAGAGTTCAATCCACTGCCGCCGGTCTCTGGGTCGTAACAATGGATAGAATAGTTTCCATTGTATAACTTTGACCACGAAGTTTGTGGACCACTTGTGTTTACACGAAATGCTAACAAATTGACTTGTAAGTTTACGCTTATGCTGTACGAGTATTGTGGTTGAGTTTCTTGTAATTGCTCACAAGTAATTAGGAAACAGGTTGTGTGGATCAGTGAGTTTGATTTATTTTGTTAGGTTTCTTTTGTTCGGTTTAGTGGATATAAAGAAATAATTTACACAAGTAATGTATAAACAAAGTAAGAGTCAATGTCTGTTCTTTTATAGAAGAGCCACCGTAAGTATTAATATATGAATAATATTGTATTTGTTTATATATTTTAGCATTAAGGATTTATTTAAGAACATGTTAATGTTTTGATATACATGTGTAGGTCTATTTAAGTCTAAGACTTCACATATTTATATTTTCTCTTCTACTTCTGACACACTATTGTGCACATTACTTTTTCATTTCTTCTTTTGCAGGTCTGGGGGGAATAATTTCTTAAGAAGTAAATTTGTAGTTTAATTATAATAATGTTGTATCCCTATGTATTTTACTGTGTATGTATAAATAATAAAATAAATAAATAGGAGCCCCATGAACTTATTTACTGAAAAAAAAAAAGAAAAAAACATGTTTTGGTTTATTCAAGTTATCGCTGTTTTGTCATCACATTAATATCGTTGGGCAAGGATCAATAGATCAGATTAAGCTACGTTTGCCCAGGTTAGTCCGTGCATGGGTGGCCATCTTTACGTACCAAGACGCCTCCGTGTCTCAGAAAGCAAGAGAAGCCGTTGATTCTGGCTGTCGATGGTCGTTCCAGGTCGTCAGAAACCCGAAAGTCTGACAACCACTCTTACCAAGGGCTAGCCGGTAATAACCCAGCTACTGAATTATGAAGGGCAGATAAGTAGTTGCTCCATGTAAAATACTGTTATTCAGCTGCATACGGTTACACTGGAAACCGACCCAAACATAGTTGGTAGAAGTCTAGGCAAATCATGAGTACGATCGTAAATGGTTGTAGCTTCTCACTGTCACAATATAATCACTTTACACTACACAGAGAAAAGATAGCAACCAACATTTTCAACAGGAAATCATATAGCATATTTCAGCATGAAGAATTGCTTTTTAAATAATTTTAACACCTGCTGTTACCACTACAATCGGACTGGGAACGCAGACTGAAAACAGGACGCATTAAAATGAAAAATAGTCAAGCTTATCTAAAAATACTGGACCGCTTGATGAGAGAGTAATGCAAATGAATCACTTTGCCCAGATTTTAGCACTTTGTCACTGAGAAAGAACATTTCGTTTTTCACGGCCTTGTTAGGGTTCAGTAATAAAAGGGCCTCCGTACTAAGGCTCCACTGTTTGTCCGTCCGTTCGTCCATCTGTCACATGACTGTATCTTTTGACCCATAATTTTATTTTAACAGCCTTGTGTACCATGGCTGCTATACAATAAATATACCTATATATATATATATATATATATATATATATATGTATATATATATGTATATGTATATATTTATTTTTCAAAATTATAAATTTAAGGGCAAAACACCATTTTTAAATATAGTCCTCCAGACCGTATTTCGGCCATGGCGGCCAATCTCAACGGAGACTAGCCAGTGGCGCGAGAGACACTAAAGTATACAAGTATGTGCGCAGACACAGGGGCACTAATTCTTCCCTCACTCTTATAGTCCGATGGCACGGCAATACGACACGACCGGAGAGTGATCAGGCGCAGGACCAACGGCTTAACGTGCTTATCGCATATATCTTATACCTTTAAACGAGCAATTCTTGTATATATATATATAATCTGAATCTCGAAAACGGCTTCAAAGATTTTCATGAAATTTTGTATACAGGGGGTTTCGGGGGCGATAAATCGATCTGGCTAGGATTCATTTTCATAAAATGTCGTTTTAGTCGTGTTTTCAATGACCAACTTTATTGATAATCAACTTGAACATAAACTTATTATTTTAAACACAATTTACAATAAATACCGAGCAAAGCTCGGTCAACCAGGTACTATATACACTTAATGGACACCCTAGAATAACATAATAACTTGACTTATCAATACGTGGTCCATTTGAAAAGCGAAAATTTTACACGTGGAGTACGTGTAAAAGGAGGATGGCGAGGTTGTATGTACAATGGGACCCACTGATAGGAGTATCGCACAGTGTAGATACTTATACCTAGTTGTAGAACTATATAAAAGTAGCAAAAAAGCAAATGCACAGTAAGTCGTAGAAGATGGGAGAAAAAAGATACGCAAAGTTGAAGATTATAAAGATGAATTTGTTATCGCATCTATTATGTACTTTCAGAAAAGTGTTCAATCAGAATAGAAATATTTACCAACACTAACATCGAGGTTCTGCGTCTCTCTGACCAAATATAGGTACCTACTTACCTACTCAAAATAAAAAATACGTCTGGGAGCTAGGAATTAAAGTGACTTGGTCAAAACGAGATAAGGATGGAACCATAATTATTGTTGGCAAAAAAATAAGCAGAAAGAAGCATAAATATCTAGCAGAATATATATTTTTAAGGCTACGCGGCTATCCGCGACATGTTTAGTCGCGACCAAGATTCCTTCCTTCTAAAGTCGAGTCACACCTGCGTGTGGGTTGGATTCGGTAGCCGCGGTGTTACACGTTTCACCCATATTTTGCTAGTTACATTGTTTAGTTCTCATACCTATAAGAGGTGTGAGCAAACTGTCACTAACCGGGAATACTTTACTTTGGGCTGATACTGAGAATTTCCATTAAAAATAAACTCAACACGTTGCCTGACTTGGGAATCGAACCCAGGACCCCACGTTCAGCAGTTCTGCTTAAGATCACTAGACCAACGAAGCAGTCGAAAACGAAGTGTAGGTACTAGAAATAAATAAATATCTAGCCATCTTACTTACCTATATGATAAACATAGATCTAGAACTCCCACTATGAAAAGCGATTTAATAAAGACGCTATTTTATAGGCTATTATGTGCTTGGATTTTTAAACGAGAGGTTTGTTGAATAAAACAATATTTATATAAAAAAATATTTATTTTATTTGCGATCATAAAACACAGGTCGTGATAAAAAAATGGATAAGTGCAGAAAGATGATAATTGAAATAAATACAGATACAATAATTGTGTCTTCATTCTATCTTGTAATGTACTAGTTCGCTCCTAGATAGCCTTTGATACATTATTTATTTAATTCATAGATTTTATTTAAGAACGAAGCTGGTACAGCAACATGGGTTTAGTGTCTGGCATAACCCATGTACCACAATATGCTCATTATATGAGAGCAACAGCCCTGTTCTTACAGAACATTGGCAATAGTACCTGAATATAGCACTTCGCCCCTCCAGCTTTTTATCATCTGCGATATGCCTTGATTTAATTCTGCCATATATAATGGTTGGCTGTTGTTAAATATCCCTTCTAGAGGCGTGTTATCCCGGCAATCTTCTAAAGCATACATTCCGTGGTCTCTAAGGTGCTCTCCGACATCTGATTTTGCTTGATTTTATGTGGTATGTGCCCAGAACAAATAAAAGTTCAGTTCTAGATCATCTGTTGTCAATTCACTGACAGCCAACAGCTATTGACAGCATAACGTTCCATTCTATGAAATCACAAATAGTCGTAATAATTTTAACTAGTGATTGCCCATTGGTCGAAATTCGACCGTACTTCATTTGAATAGAAATACATTATTAAATGAAAAAATAGATAATAATAAATATAAAAAAATAATATGGTTATATTTGACATTCAGTAACACTATAGACAAATTGTTGACGCTGTACTACTGTAGAGAGGGTTCGCTGGCGGGATGGTGATGGCCAGGACCAGGACGTAGGTGTAGTGAGTAAAGAATACTTCTTCAGGACTCTCTTTTTATTTTCTTAATACTTCTTAACTGCTGGATATGGAACAATATGGAATGAATTATCACAGAAATTTGTTCTGTTTTTACAGAATTTTCCCTATTAAGTATTTTTAATTAATTATGACGATTCCAAATGTCATAATTATAACCAGCCTGTACAATCTATGACCAGCCTGTACAATCGTGAGGCAAACAACCTTTACAGTTAGCACACGACACTAAGTTTTGTATGGGAAACTTACTAATGCCATACTTGACACTCCCCATAAAACCACAAAAAATATTTCATAAAAATCTAAACTAAATTCCTATCGTCGTTAATACACCTAATTTTAAAGACAAATATTCTCGATATGATCATAGATTTAAAAAATGAAATAGGTTATGTATCTATAAAAACAATTTATTACCTATGGACTCAGTGGCGGATTTGCAGTCTTGGCCGCCCTAGGCCTCGTAATGCCAACCGCCCCTTTTTCCGCTCCCATAATCTATAATCACTTCAATATATTTAGATTCAGAAATTTAATTATGTCGTGCAACATCGATCTCGTTATCTCTTTTTGTGTCTCTCTACCGAATCTGACTGCTACTACTCGAAGCGTGCACGCCTGCTGGCCGTGGTTAAGTGGGAGTTGGGTCTGTGGGACTAGTTTCCGCCTTGCTGCTTCCCTAAGATTAGGAGCTCCTTGTTGTTTTCCTCATCGCTGTCACTGTGGCGAAGTTGTCACCAGTCTAGGACACCACGGCCTGTCTTGTAGCCGAAGTGCGGGTCGATTAGCGCGGCACGCAAACATTAACGACATCATCCGACGAGATCTTGTCACCGTCGGCGTTTCAGCTGTATTAAAACCCAAAAGCTGTGCACGCGACGATGGCAAGAGACCGGACGGTATGTCTTTATTTCCTTGGAAGGTGAGTAGGCCTTTAGTGTGGGATGCAACGTGTCAATACTCTTGCGCCATCCCATCTTCCTAGCTCGACTTGCTGAGCCCGACTTCGTCCACATAAATTTTTTGCTGCCCTGACCCTTCCCGTCGCATCGAATGATAAAATAATTTACATGATGAAATCATTTACCCAATTACGTGTGTTGGCCTAGGTGCCAACACACGAAAGATCACCATCCAACACAAGAAGAAGTCACCACAGGGTCACCTAGTTGTTACAGACAATGTAATATTTACTTTGGGTTGTTTCTTGTTATCATCGGTGTCTTTTTGGCCACAATTGGCCGCCCCTAAAATCTGGCCGCCCTAGGCACGGGCCTACTGGGCCTTAGGGCAAATCCGCCACTGCCTATGGTTATACTTGACATTTAGTAAGACTATAGACCAAGGAACTGAAAGTTCCTTGCTATAGACGGGGTCGGGTATAAGTTCCTTGCTATAGACACAAAATCAGGCTTACCAACTTAGGGGTTTTCCCAAATTTAGGGGGTAAATAAGAGGATTGAGATTTTTTAGGGGCGTTCCATTTTTAGGGGTATTCTTAAGGATTTTTCGCCATCTTACATTTCTCATTGTGTTTTTGATTACAATAAAAGTATTAGCGACTTCTAGTACGGTTCCTCGATACTAAGAATGCAGAGTGAATGATTAACAAATGTCGCGTAGTAAATATAGACAAATATTACTACTGTGTGCCGGTCTATGATTACTGAAAATTTGTTGGTTATTTTCATTATAATTTTTAGCGGATTTTTTTAGTAATTGTGGCAATTTTAGGGGTTTTTATCTTAAGCTTTAGGGGTAAACATTTCTGGGTGTTGGTAACACTGCACAAAATAATAAAGACATATTTGGACCATAAACAAAAGAATATCTATGCATGTGTGTATTAGATACACGGTAATGAACAGTAGTGTGTGTAACGTGTTATTTATTGAAAATAATGTATTTTAACGCATAATTTAAAAAAAATATTAGCATTCGTCACTTCTTCTCTGTATAAACTATAAGTGTGCGAAATTTCATACTCCGCCGTCCGCCCAATTTTCGTAAAAAGGAATCCAAAGTTTTCGCTTCACGTATTAATAGGTACTAGTGATCGCCCATTGGTTGAAATTCGACCGTACTTCATTTGAATAGAAATACATTATTAAATGAAAAAAACATATTTATGAATAAATATTTAAAAAAAAATATGGTTATATTGACATTCAGTAACACTATAGACAAAAAAAACAAATATTCTCGATATGATCATAGATTTAAAAAATGAAATAGGTTATATAATCTATCTATAAAATTAATTTATTACCTATGGTAATACTTGACATTCAGTAATAGTTAGGGAGCTGGCGAGCAAAATTTCTATATGATCAGCACACAAGGCAGACGTTATTAATATATATACCCTAAGAAACATCAAGGACCTCGTCTGCCACCATGGTGGCGCTGCGTTGTAAATTTAAAGCGTTTCAACAATGTTTAAAAAAAAAAAAAGGTGTCCTATATTATGCGCACACGTCTGCCTCTGGGGCTGATGATCACAGTCATCCTGGAAACAGAAATAATCGAAAAGGCAGACATCCAGGGCTCTGACTTTTGTAGTATTCATTTTTTACATTTATTTTTATGATTAAAAAAACTCTATATGAAGTGCACACTTGGCAGATTTGAATTGTTCGATTAGAAACAATGAGAAAAACCACAGAAAAATAGTCTGCCAACATATTGCCTCTGCGTTGTCTATTGACAGTGCTCCAAAAATGTAAAACAAAAGGTTTGCTATATTATGCGCACACGTCTACTTCTTGGACTGATGTTTGAAATCCTTATGAAAACCAAGAAAATTGATGAGGCAGACGTTCAGGCCTCTGATATTCCAAAGGCAGACCATTTGGTTTTTTTGTCAACCCGACGCTTGCGCTATACCAAGCAGGTATAAAATATCCTCATAGTTCCTTTCGTGGTGTCTCTCTTTTATTTGGAAATATGAGTGAGAACGGTATAACTCAGTTCCGACCTTTTCCGTATTGTGAAACTAAATGTATAGAGCGTATATCTATATACAGCCTCCCCTTTTATTTTGCACGCTTTTCCTCTCTCTCGCTCTCAGGCACTTTCACACGTCTTGGTTCAAAATCTACGTATTTTCAATTCAATTCAATTCTAATTAAAGTTCCAAGCGCATTTCGTTTCTGGTTGGCATTGAGAAAAAATTTGATTGCATAGATTTCAGCTCCAGAAGTTTAATCGTTACCGTGAGTTTAGAGGATGATATTAAACAAAATTATAAGAGTAAAACTATAAATAATAACAATAATCCCACGTAATACCCGCTGTCCCTTGATTCGGTGAATTTCAAAAAGTAATACAGCTGAAAATCAGTGAGCAAAGAGTCTGCCACATGTTTTTTCGGATCCACAGAGTCATAGTGAATGGAATGGGCGCAATGAGAACCGCGTGCAAATGACTTAGTAGAGCTTTTTTTTAACATTTTTACAACTCCGTCCCATGATAATGCAGAGTCCTGAATGTCTGCCTCTTCGATTTTCTTCGTTTCCAAGATGATTGTGACCTTCATGGTCTCTAGAGGCATACATGTGCAAATGATTTAATACCCCGATTTTTTTAAGCAACTTCAATCCGCTGTAACGCGAAAACGCAGTGACATAGGACCTTAATTGATTGGACCAAATCAATTCGTAATGATTTAAACTGCAATCCACCTCGACGTGAAACGTGTGCAAATCATATACCGAAATGCTCGCCAGCTCCCTAACTATAAGACTATAGACACAAAATAAAGACAGATATTGTCGATTGGACCATAAATAAAAGAATATTTATGCATGTGTGTATTAAATACACGGTAATGAGTAGTAGTGTGTGTAACGTGTTATTTATTGAAAATAATATATTATTAAGCATAATTTAAAAAAATATTAGCATTCGTCACTTCTTCTCTGTATAAACTATAAGTGTGCGAAATTTCATACTCCTCCGTCCGCCCAATTTTCGTAAAAAGGGATCCAAAGTTTTCGCTTCACGTATTAATATATAGATATGGTACATTTTTGTATAAGAAAACGTGATTGCACTTTTCAATTTCATATTAACTGAAGTATTTCTTTTTATTTTTTCACAAGTTTTAATTTTCAAACAAAAATTGACAAGACTAAACGGCTACAAATATAAGAACGTTAGTCATGTATTACGTAGGTTGGAATGAACACGAAACACGGTGCGTTTCGTAACTGCATGGTGCATATTTTTTTAGTAAATTATAATCTTTTCCAACTTTTAATTCCCATCACCTAGGGACTCAATACTTTTTATATAATCCTCTAACAAACTTTTAACTATAATTAATATTAACTTGCAAGTGAACGACACTTTGTTAATTTATAAATAATGTGGGTCCAATCTCGCCATCCTCCTTTGAATGAGAGAAATTGGTAACGTTTTTATAACTTAACAAAGGAGGTTCTGTCACTTTGAGAAGTAAAATGAAACTTAAGTTTGAACAAGTACATATTGTCACGACACGACAGAAGAGAAATCAGGTGCAGGACCAACGGCTTCACATGTTTTCCGAGGTACGGGAGTATCGCCAACTTGGAAAAACTTCGCGCTGTTACTAAGAAATTCCTAATGGAAAACCCAATAACACTTTACCCTACCTAGGAATTGAACTCAGGAGCCCCCACGAAAAAATATAAATGAAACAAAACCCCAAAATAAAATAGATATGTAGTGATAAATATTGACTGGTGGTACGGACACACTGTGCGAGTCAACTCACACTTGGTCACTTTTTTGTATCAAGTGTCACTAAGATAAAAGAGCTGACTCAGGAAAAAGTAAGTAAAGTAAAAAAACACGCGTGATGGATGTCGCCTACTAAACTAAAGAGGTAGAAGTTTTCACATTGTTTTAGTTTAGAAACGGCAGTGGCGATCTTGTGAAGTGTGAAGTACATACGGTTTAGGTTTTAAAAATTGTTAAATAGATGTCAGATTTGTATTAATATGTTTTTTTTTTAACTTTGGGGTAAACAGGTGTGGTGGTGGTGGGTATTTTATATGGTTACAAGCCGTGTGCCCGATGGTATTTCTCATAGGTAACAATCAAGAAATTGATTTATACAAATTCTCACGTTTAAGGGGATGAATTTTCAAATATCCTTCCTAAGAGCTTAACTTTGTTATAACGGGTGAAAAAAAAACAATGGTTTTCGAAGCCGTGAGTCACTTATTCTTTCCGTCATTGTAATTATTTTATTGTACTGAACCATACCTGGGAAACTTCTGGGTACAGATATAGAACATCAAAGATCCTTAAGAACAAAGTTTCTACTTTTTTGGACGCCTTTTAACGACGGCAAGTTTTAAATTGTTATAACTTAATACTTCTACGAAATACTTCCACACTCCCTGTACAATAGTATGCACTTATAAGCACAAGGTGTTGAGTGCGTTACGTTGCGCACTACCGAAAAGAGCTACTTTTTAATACTGACACGGTTCGTGATCTGTCTTTTCAGACCCTGTATAACAAACTCTTGTGTAAAACTTCATGCTTCTGACCTAGAAGTTTAAAGCATTTTCTGTCAGTAAATGATTATAAGACATTTTTGTATAAACAATATAAACTGTTTTATTATATTGTGGGCTTCGCCTGCGTGGATGATCACTTTTGACTGGCTGTAAGTCTAGTTGTTAGTGACCCTGACTGCTAAGACTGAGGTCGTGGGTTCGATACCCATCCAGGACAAATCTTTGTGTGATGAGCACGACCATTTGCTCTGTGTCTGGGTGTAATTTATCTTTATCCTACTAATATTATAAATGCGAGAGTATGGATGTGTGGATGTTTGTTACTCTTTCACGCAAAATCTACAGAACGGATTTGGATGAAATTTGGAACACGGTTAGTTTATAACCTAGATTAACACATAAGCTACTTTTTATCCCGGTAGTACGTTCCCGCGGGATATTTTCCGACTTCCACGCGGGCGAAGCCGCTGGCAAAAGTTAGTCTATAATATGTATGTATTTAGAAATATATAAGTATGTTTATCAGTTGTCTGGTTGCCATAGTACAGGCTCTACCTAGTTTGGGATCAGATACCGGTGTGTTGGTTGTCCTAAGATATTTATTTATTTATCAAACTGAAACGTACTACTGGTATAAAATGTAGCCTATGTGTTAATCCAAGTGCTCTCAAGGCGGTGAAGGAAAACATCGTGAGGAAACCGGCATGTCTTACAATAGAACCAAAAATTCGAAGACATGTGACATCTACCAACCCGCACTGGGCCCGCTTGGTGGATTATGGCCCACTCCCTCTCACCGAGAGGAGGCCTGTGTCCCAGCAGTGGGAACATTATAGGCTGATGATGATGTTAATCCAAGTTATAATCTATCTGTGTGCCAAATTTCATCAAAATCTATTCTACCAATTTTGCGTGATTGAGTAACAAACATTCAAACTTCCACATATATAAAATGAGTAGGATGAAATTGGAAATTATAAATTAACAGATTTGTAAGAGTTTTAAAGACAACTTTTAAAGAACTAAATCTCGACACTACATTAACAATAACTTTCCCTGCCAACACAGAACTAAAAGTATGAAGCTATGAACAAATATTTTTAAAAGAAAACGGTTTTCTAAGCATCGAAATGCAGGCCAAGTCACGGGATTTGTACCCTCGGCATGAAGTAATGATTAAATGGAGTGCCATTCAATTATGCTCATTTGTAGGAATCATAGCTGTGCCGTCCACTGGTCACCTGAGTATAGCTTAACCAGAGAAACAAAAATCTGTAACAAATTAACATTACTAGTGTGGTGTGTGCAATCTTAGGGTTTCTTAAAATGTCCACACATTTATTTATTTATTCAAACTTCTTGCACTCAAAAAGGTAAAAAGGTGGACTTAATGCCTTAGGCATTCTCTATCAGTCAACTAAGGGTGAATAGATTAGATGGCAGGTGCTTTTCACACATCACATAGTTGAATGTATGTTTATCCATGGTCCAGGGTATTTTAGATAGTCTGAACTTTAACTGACTGCTACAGCGGCTGACTTGCGAATTCTTAACCATAGTTTAAGCGGTTACCATATAAATAGTTCATGCTGATACAAGACAAGAAAAAAATCTCGTGCATTTGGAATGGATTGTTGGATTTTGAAAATTGAGTTAAGCACTTCGTTTGCTGTGAACTCCATTCCCTGAACAAACGCCAAGATCTTGTCCTAACAAACTTGTTGACCATACATAGCTCCGAGATATCTCAGTCTCTAGTTATTTTTATTTACTTTTAGCTGCATATTGGAATTGGAAAAGAAAATACGGCAGTTGCGTCCCTTATGATTTTAGTATTTTATGCTTTAATTCTTACGTATTTAATTACGGACAATATGACTACTACGTCAAGCTACATCGTCCGTGTGGTGCCGGACATAAGGAATAGCACCATCCCATTTCTTCCCCTGGGCAACTAGCAAGAGGCAACTAAGAAACTTACTAGAGAATGGGCAGCAGCATTTTTTTTTTGCGTTTTACCACCATTCTGCGATCGCCAACCCGCCTGCCAAACGTGACGATTATGCCAAACCCCTCAAAAAGTGAACCGATCAAAGTGGCGGTTATTGGGGGAGACCTATGTCCAGCTGTGGACGTCTTTCGGCTGAAATGATGATGAAGCTACATGTAGCACGTATAGATCAACGACCGATTTTCTTTGTGTTCTCTTGCAGGACAAAAAAGGACGATCATTGTTCGGTTGCTGACTGCATTTTGGCGGTTTAAAGATGATCATTTCTAGGAAGCTGACGGCGGTCTTTTAATAAACTTGTGACAAGATGAATCTTGATTTTATTTGATGGGCAGTCTTTTGTCGTGTCTGCCATGATTTTCTATTCGTGTGTGTGTTGAATATGGTTGTTGAAGATTCTGAGCTGCTAAACCAAATAATAACGATTTTTGAAAAATCTTGCCTTCACACACAATGAGTGTGTGAAGGCAAGATTTTAGGCACTTACACATAAACAAACAAACAGACACATTCTCATTTTTGTTTTTTTTTCTCAGTTTTACTTAGTAAAGATCATTCATCCATGCATCTTTTTGCATGCCATTTGCGCTAATATATATGTATTAGGTATATTTTGAGGGGACTGGCGCGGTATGTCGAGATATGGAATTTGTCCTAGTTCGGCTACAGATGCTCTCATGTTATATACTCCCAAGTACTAGCCCATTAATATGTGTAAATCATTGTATTCTTTTCGGTGAAATAAATAATGGATTTATTAAAAAAAAAAAAACTATTCTGACTGATGTTTAGATGGAATACAGAGAAAAGTGCTTTATAATTTAAATGTCTATAAAAGTAGGTTTTCGTATATATTCCAGAAGAAAATATATCATTAATTAAGTTCTTACTGTAACCAAAACAGCAAATGGGTGTTACATCCTGAAGGAATTCTTCTTACAGAGCAAGGATTAAGACGAGAAGCTGCGAGCGTAAGATTCTGATCAGACGTTGATTGATGAATAGCATGTTTTTGTTGATAAACTCTCCCTTAAAATATCGAAGTCAATGTTTTCGATTATACGGGAAATTTCCACTTTCATTTTCTTAACATTTTCCAGGCTGTGAAAGCTATAACTACAATTATTTACACCTTGTGCTATGTTTTTAATGATAATTCTAGAGGTACACATGAGCAGTGGCTATGTCTAGTTTGAAGGGCTAATTTTTCCACTTTGTTATGATAAAAGATGTGTTAATCCAAACGCTCATTCTAAAAAAGAAATGGTTAAAATGTTGTTTGTTTTATTTGGCATTGAAGTTCTTTTAAAGTAGAATGTCATATTGAATACTTAACAATAAACCACATTTTTAGGAAATAAACTACAATTGCTACTTAAACCGTTACTGAAAGTCTGCAATAGTCTCCATTGGGTATCGCATTATCCAGTAACTGAGTTGCGGAGGTCAGGTAGTAGCGTCATATTAACATCAATAACGGTTTTGATGTATGTTTACAAAAAAATTTTTACAATGTGCAAGCTGTGGTTGCCTATAATTGAATGTGCATTAAGTGTATGTTATATTACCGTAATCTAATCTGTGTAATTGTTAAATGTAACATTTGTAGGCGACCCTTAAATAAATAAACATGATCATCATCTGCCTAGCCTTTTCTCAACTATGTTGGGGTCAGCTTCCAGCCTAACCCGATGCAGCTGAAAACCAATATTTTACATGAAACATCTGCCTGTCTGACCTTCAGAATCAAATTTCTTACCTTAGATACCTTTACTGAAGTTAAATACACGCTTTAAATACCTCACTATTTACAAGTATCCTAATTAAGCGTTAATTCAACAAACAAAGCCAAATAGATCTAAATGTTTAGGGCAATGCAAACGGTCCCCAAAATCTTAAATGAGATATCAACTAAAACCACGTTCCCACAGAAAATTGTGGCGCGATTTTTTCGAGCATTGCATCTTCAAGTTCAGTTCCTTAGCGCAACAGTCTGTTCGATTTTCGACGCACTGAGATGTCTGTGGGATTCTGAATGCTCGGTTCATCACAGAGATCTGAAAATTGATAACACGAGAAATTCCTGCCGTCATTTTATTACGTCCGTGTAGACGTCGACTGACGCAACACCACAGTTTCTAGTAGATTGTTTACCAAAAGTCCTTGAGAGTATTGTGCTTGCCACACAAACCAAGTTTCTGTTCCTCTGAATGCTAAGCAACATGGCTTTGTCCTGAGATTGTTGAAACAGGAACGATACGTCTGTTTACCAAATGACGGATTAAATTGAAGTGTGTTTGACGATGTTGAGGATGTTGTCTGGGTTTGTTTTAGAACCCATATTCTAATTGTAGCCTAAACAAGGTCTACTTAATGTCTTTCTATTGGTATTGTTCGTGTAATTGTTCAGCTCCCTTAATTCTGAGTAGAGCTGCACGATTTTTGACACATGATTTCACTGACTGGACTGGATCACTAAATCAGTGTGTTTCTTTCCTCAAAAGACCTTTTCATACACCAATCCAAATGGTCTACACATGATCTGAACAAGATTATGCGCTCTTTTTTTCTGGGTGGGAAATCATCAAATGACATCTCCCGCTCTGGGCGGAGCGGGAGGGCGTGTTAGACTTTTACTGACTTAACCCCACCCGTGGTTCCCTGGCAGGACCAAGATTATGCCTGGACTTTAAAAGAAACTGTGATCTCTGCGTTTGTTTTTTTTTCCCAGTGTTGTTATTTAGGAAACACAGACCTGATCTTGTTTTAAAAATTTAATAAAAAATTAAAAAACCCCCGACAAAAAACATAATTTCCCTTTAAAAAGTAAAAAGTAATAAAAAAAAACTCAATCTTAAAGTACCTATGTAGGTATTATTAATTCAAAAAAAAAATACGTCGCGCTGGGGGACCAAGTAAGTCACCTTTAATAATTTTTTTTATTGAAATCGCTTCATCCGTTGGGGAGCTATGATGCCACAGACAGACAGACACACAGACAGACACGTCAAACTTATAACACTCCTCTTTTCGCGTCGGGGGCGTTAAAAATGTGATTGACGTATAAAAGTCTTTGTGTGTGTTTTTAAACCTACTTGCGGAAATACAATCAATTAATTATTTATTTTTATTTTATTTATTTATTAAAACTTTATGCACAAGTACAACAATATACCGTACAAAGGCGAACTTTATGCCTAAGACATTCTCTACCAGTCAACTTTAGAGTGATGCGGAGATAAAACGTGGCAGGTGCAACATAAGGGATGGATATATCGGAATCAACTTTAAAATACAAGAATAAATACTACCTAATACGTAGATACATACATACATATAAACAAAATAAAATGTATAATTCGCGACCGTAGAAAAATATGGCTTTACAGAATGATATTCATTAATACAACCTGCCAAGTTCATTTTGCCAACCGAAAGAAAAAAAATTCGTGATTTGCCTTCATTATTCTCTCTCGTTTTTTTGAAATGTTGCTTATCGCACTTAGAGATTGCGAGCTAGACCGATAAAAGTGTAACATTATTATATCTACGACAATTATGTTGCATATTAAAATTATGGATAAATATAAAGTAAAAAATAACACGGAGGACCAATTTCAGACTCCATAGCCAGACTCTAGTGGAATGATCTTATCAAAATACCAGTGTTAAAAAACAATAAAAAAAACACTTAAATTTCACCTAAGAAACTGAATCCACCAAGAACATAATAAAAAAAACCGGCCAAGTGCGAGTTGGACTCGCGCACCGAGGGTTCCGTACAAACCTGTAGGTATTCTCGGTTTAAAAATATTTTTTTAATTTTATATTTCAGTTGATTGAATGTAAGGTAAATTGCGGTTTACGATTAAAAAAAACTACTCACTCGATCTCGTTCAAACCAATTTTCGGTGGTAGATTACATGGTAATGTACATCATATTTTTTTTTAGTTTTATCATTCTCTTATTTTAGAAGTTACGGGGAGGGGGACACACATTTTACCACTTTGGAAGTGTCTCTCGCGCAAACTATTCAGTTTAGAAAAAAATTATAATAGAAACCTCATTACCATTTTTGAAGACCTATTCATAGATACCCCATACGTATGGGTTTGATGAAAAAAAAAATTTGAGTTTCAGTTCTATGTATGGGGAACCCCAAAATTTATTGTTTTTTTTTTTCTATTTTAGTGTGAAAATCTTAATGCGGTTTACAGAATACATCTACTTACCAAGTTTAAACAACATAGCTCTTATAGTTTCGGAAAAAAGTGGCTGTGACATACGGACGGACGGACAGATAGACAGACATGACGAATCTATAAGGGTTCCGTTTTTTGCCATTTGGCAACGGAACCCTAAAAAACCGGCCAAGTGCGAGTCGGACTCGCGCACCGAGGGTTCCGTACAAACCTGTAGGTATTCTCGGTTTAAAAATACATGTTTTTTTTATTATTTTATATTTCAGTTGATTGAATGTAAGGTAAATTGCGGTTTACGATTTATGACGTTTTAAAAAAAACTACTCACTCGATCTCGTTCAAACCAATTTTTGGTGGTAGTTTACATGGTAATGTACATCATATATTTTTTTTAGTTTTATCATTCTATTATTTTAGAAGTTACGGGGGGGGGGACACACATTTTACCACTTTGGAAGTATCTCTCGCGCAAACTATTCAGTTTAGAAAAAAAATGATAATAGAAACCTCATCACCATTTTTGAAGACCTATTCATAGATACCCCACACGTATGGGTTTGATGAAAAAAACCATTTTTGAGTTTTAGTTCTATGTATGGGGAACCCCAAAATTTATAGTTTTTTTTCTATTTTAGTGTGAAAATCTTAATGCGGTTCACAGAATACATCTACTTACCAAGTTTCAACAGCATAGCTCTTATAGTTTCGGAAAAAAGTGGCTGTGACATACGGACGGACGGACAGACAGACAGACAGACAGACAGACATGACGAATCTATAAGGGTTCCGTTTTTTGCCATTTGGCAACGGAACCCTAAAAACGGTGTGCTGAGGACACTGCAGTAATTCTGTAGATGTGAAATATCAGCTAGCACGTAGACCGGCTTCCTCAATCAACTCACCACAACTTCTAGAAATATTTATTACAATTCCGCCTCTAGTTCTAAACTGCAATTTATAAACGTTGCACGTATCCACATAACTCTAACATCGGCGTTGTTTGAAAGTTTAATTCAAGCGTGAGAAACACATATTGATAACATGGCTACGGAAATATGGGAACGTGTTTCTTTTATTTTGGAAATAGTTCTGGCACATTTTTGTAGGGTTTTGTTCACAGGAGTGGTACCTTGATTGTCCATCATCATTCTCTCGCCTTTTCCAATTTATTTAGGGTCGTAGTAGCATGTCTTTTTCCATACTTCTCTATTACTCATCATCTCGGTAGTTACTTTCTTTCTGGCTATATTCACACAATTAATCTATAGTTTCTCTTTTGTCCTAATTCATACTCAAAACTTTTGTCATGGCTTTCTGAAATGTTGATTGACCTTTGTTTGGATAATATGGAGATTCAAGAAATCACATACCATAACATAGTGTCTGTTTTCCCTTAAGAGATAGGCAGAGGCATATCTACCTGTAGGGTACTATAGTGCCCACATGATACTATAATACCCGGAAGGATTTACTGAGAAACCCTTGAAATTGCAGGAGGTGTAGTAGCCCAGTAGTAACGGCTGCGAGTTACGAGTAGGTTCAAACTCAGGCAGGCTGTTTACACAGGCACTGCTCTCACAACACTGCGGAAAACCATCGTGTGGAAACCGTCAAGTACTTCAACCAAAACAAAAATCGATGACAGTGACATCGATCAACTCATACTGGGCTCGCGTAATAGATAACGGCTCACTCTCTCCAACTGAGAGGAGCCCTGCGACCCAGCAGTGAGAAAATCATAGGCAGATTAAGCTTTATGGTATGCCTTGAAATTGACTTTGTTTAAAATTATAGTGGTAGGTAATAGTAGCTAAAAGTATGGCGGTAAAATTATTTTCTTAGCACGTAAGTGAGTGACTATCCATGTTCTGAAGATCTGTATTTTTTTTTGGAATGACATCTCGCAGGTCAACATATTGTATGAGGTTGTCGGGTGCTTAACCGGAATTGCCTGGGGCTACCTGAAAGAATTAAGGCCTCCAGCCAGGACGTAAAAACTTTAAACTAGAGCGACTACTCGCTAACGACACTCCCTGTGGGGTACGGACCTCGGCTTAGAGCATCGCTGGCAGAGGACAGCAAAGGACGAGCTGGATCGGAATAAAGATCTGTCATTTAGTCTTGGTCCGGTCTAATTCCGGCCACCAATTTGTACAGACCCCCATTAAATTATCTTTGGCCATATGTATTGACCCTGCTTTAAAATAAATATATATATATAATAATCAAACATGATGATATAACTGACAGTGTTACTCAGCTTTTAAAGATTAATTGCAACAAAATTATTTTGTGTGCATTTCCATATTTTGAGAAATTATCCAGTAGAAAAAATAAATATATTCACATGCTTAATAATCATATGCAGTTTTTGGTCAGTCACTACAGTGATAAACTTATATTTTTTGACACTAACTTTTTTGTTGATAAGTTAAAATCGACAAGGAATACAGTGTATCTTCCCCTTAGGTTTAGACATCAAATAGCGAGGCTATTAGCTTATATTAACACAGACATAAGTAGTATGTCAAAGTCTTGTATAATTAGTGTTGGTAGTGATATTAACACTACTATTGATACGCCTAGTAGTTTAAACTACTAGGTGCGACAACGGATGAGCCGCATATGTTGAATGTTGTTCATCAAAATATGCAGGGTCTGTCCGGCAAAGAGTTAGAGTTAAGTTTATTTATAGAGAACCATGATGTTCAGGTGTTATGTTTAACTGAACACTGGTTGAAAGAACATGAAATAGTGTTTATCAATGATGATCATTTTACTGTACAAAGTGCATTTGCGAGAAAAAGGGCCATCCGTGGTGGTTCTTTAGTTCTTGTTTCAAACAAGCTGAAATGTAAGCAACGTTCAGATTTAGTAAATCTCTCTATTGAGCGCACTATTGAGTTGTCTTGTGTTGAACTCGAGCGATACGTTATAATTTGCGTTTATCGACCCCCCTCTGGGGATTTCGTTTGTTTCGAATCAGTAATGGAGGATTTACTCAATAAGTTAAAATCAAGTAATAAAAGTATAATTGTATGTGGCGATTTTAATATTAATATTTTAGATGTTACTCCATTGAGTATTAGACTTCTCAATCTTTTCAGGTCTTTTAATTTATTTAACTTGTTTTTTGAACCAACTAGGATCACAGCTTCTTCGTCAACTTGTCTTGATAATATATTTAGTGATGGTGATGCCAAAAATAAATTAGTGCTAACTGATTTAACGTCCGACCACTGTGGTTTGCTATCTAGCTTCCCTATGTCATTGTTTAAAAAGGCACATAAACTTGAATGCAGGCCTTATACAGCTAGTCGTTGCACCAAGTTCAAAAATAATGTAGCTCGTAGAATTACACCATCTATAGTAGAAAACGAGAATCCTAATGCAATTTATGAAGCCCTCTTTAATGTAGTGCAAAAAGAGTACAAATCTACTTTCAAGACCAAAACCATTGACATTAATGGCACCTCCGTCGGCTTTAACCAATGGGCTACTCCAGGTATTTATAAAAGTAGAGCGAGGCTATACGAGTTATATGGTTTAAAAAAATACAGGTTTGATACTCTTTTCCTAGAGTATGTAAAAAAATATTCAAAATTATTTAAACAGGTTAGTGCTTTTGCTAAATCTAAATTTTTAAGCGATCAAATTAAAAATTCAACTAATAAAATAAAAACCACTCGGAAAATCATTAACAATGAAACGGGTAAATCGGTTAAACAAGAAAAACAACTTGAAATTATGGTCGACAACAAATTAGTAAATACGGCAGCTGACGTAGCACAGGTATTTAATGAGTTTTTTGCCAACATACCTATAACTACGACTCGCTCCTTAAATTCCTCCCCGTCTAAAGCTGAAAACCTTTTGCATAGTAGTGTGCCTAAAAGTAGTTGCCTATTCAATTTTGAACATGTAACGCCTCGTGATGTAGTTAATGTTTTTAACACACTTAAGTCTAAAAACACTGGTGATTTCTGGGGCATTTCCATCAAACTATTAAGTAATATAATAGACATCGTAGCCCCCTATTTAGCTGTTACTTTTAATAAATGTGTTGATGTCGGAACTTTTCCTGACCTCATGAAGAGTAGCAAAGTCATACCATTATTTAAATCAGGTAATAAAAAAGAAGTTTCTAATTTTAGGCCTATTTCTATCTTACCTGCATTTAGCAAAATATTTGAAAAGTTAATACTCAAGCAGTTGCTAAGACATTTTAATTTAAATAGCCTACTTCATAATGAGCAATATGGCTTTACGAAAGGCCGTTCAACTACAGATGCGGGTGTTACTCTATTGAAACACATTTTTAACGCATGGGAGAACTCGCAAAATGCTATCGGAGTATTCTGTGATCTCTCCAAAGCCTTTGATTGCGTGCACCATGACACTCTTTTGCGTAAACTACGTCATTACGGTGTCCATAACGAAGCTTTAAACGTAATAAATTCTTATTTACATAATAGGTTCCAATGTGTAGATATTAATGGTGTAAAATCTACCGGGCTATCGGTTCAGTTAGGTGTGCCTCAAGGCTCTATACTCGGCCCATTCTTGTTCTTAGTGTATATCAATGACTTACCATTCTTTTTAAAGGGTATTTGTGACGTTGTACTGTTTGCAGATGATACTTCTCTTATTTTTAAAGTAGATAGGAACAGACAAGATTTTGAAGACGTAAACAGTGCACTCTCAATGGTTACGGATTGGTTTACGGCAAATAACTTAGTTCTCAATGCCAAGAAAACGAAATGTGTGAAGTTCGCCTTACCGAATGTTAGAAATCTAGGTCCCGAAATCGTCTTAGATAAAGAGGTTCTTAAAACTGTAGACTCGACAGTTTTCCTGGGCATAACAGTAGATGGCAAACTACAGTGGGGCCCACATATTTCAAGTCTAGCGGGGAGGCTCAGTTCAGCCGCCTACGCCGTCAGAAAAGTAAGACAGTATACTATCGTTGATACAGCTCGGTTAGTCTATTTTAGTTATTTTCACAGCGTTATGTCTTACGGTATTCTACTGTGGGGCAAAGCCGCTGATATTCAAAATATTTTTGTCCTTCAGAAACGAGCTGTTCGAGCAATTTACCAGCTAGGTGCCAGAGTTTCTTTAAGGGACTTTTTTAAAGATATTGGTATTCTTACGGTAGCATCACAATTCATCCTCGCCAACATCTTATATATTAGGCAAAATTTACACTTACATGCTAAAAACAGTGATTTTCACACTGTTAACACTAGAAATAAGGACAAACTACGTGTTCCCTTTCACCGGCTTCATAAGGTACATAACTCATTTGTTGGGCTTGGTATAACATTTTACAACAAGCCACCACCTTCTTTACTAGAATTACCTTTTAATGAGTTTAAAGCTCAAGTAAAATCCAACCTTTGTCTAAAGGCATACTATTCCATCAACGACTATTTAAATGACAAAACTAGTTGGTCGCTGTGATTAACTCAAGACAATGTTTGTGTTCTTTCTCCAGTACTAGCGTACCTAGTGATGGGTTATATAGCTGTAATATAATTGTTATTATATTATTATTTTTTACTGTGTTAGTCATTTTTTTTTGTGTATTTATTGGTTTTGACATGCTCTATGCTTTGACATATTATAATGATTAGTATTGCATAAAATGATTAGCTAGCGACCTCGACAAGTTGTCATTCAATTCTTGCCTGAGCAACCGGCAGCAAGTTCGTCATGCTCCCTTAGATGTCAATGCTTGCGGTAGCGTCAGGGGTCGGGTTACCCCCTTCCCTCAAATAAGGCGAGGGGGGTAATGGCTGATCTTTGCGTTATGCTCGTGAACGGGTGCTGCTTGTGGTGACTGGTCGTCTTGCTGACCTTGATGTTGGTATTGTTGTTAATTACCTACCTGTTTATTAGTTTTTACGCCGATGGTCCTAGTTTGTCATTTTGTGGCCTCGACTTGTAACTCGGGTCGTAACAGCTATGTGAACGTGATTCAGCATTGCATATGTAAGTTGTCACGCCCTTTATGCCAGGAGGCTTTTATTTGGTACTTTTATTTACTTTATAAAAATATTTTTTGCTTTTGCTTGAGTATTGATTTCAGTTTATTTCTTGGAATATTGGGTTGGCTAGCTGACTTAAAGCAAATCATTTAATTTAATATTTTGTGTCTCGTAATGTTACCTCCTTACAATTGTATACAATCAAGTTCTTCTAACTTAACAGACAGCTGTGCTGCTGGGGAGTTTGTTCCGCCACTTCTTCTTCCCAGCTAAAGCACTAGGAAGTGTCGAAGGGCGGGCGTTTTGGGGGGACTGTCTTTTGTAACTTTGACGTTCAAAAAGTGCTGACTCTCAGCCTAGTTTGAATAAATGACTTTTGATTTTGATTTTGATTTTGATTTTTGATTATATATTCTGAGCCTTTTGCTATTGTGTAATATTCCCCACTGCTCCTACTGGGAATTTCCATATAAATATTTCCAATAGCACTAAATATATCAATGTAAAAATATAAGATAAGTTTCAACAATAAAAGCTGGGAGCTTTCACTGCTAATTTGTGCAAAACATTGGGAAAAGTTTTGCCAAATGAAAGTTGTTCGGAAACTGTGGACACCGGATTTGAAGTTATTAATATCACCTACATTATTTTTAGTTTCTGAAACTGTCGCAAATTCTGTTTTAGCAATGCAATATTTTGTGTATTTTTTACTTTAATTTTTTTATTCATTTTTACTTAAAGCAGCAGAGAAGTAAAAATGAATAAAAAAACGACGGTCGACGGCGCGTAGTGTTCCACCGGCGCCTCAAAGAGATGTCAGCAGCACTGAAGGGGTCTGCTAAGACCGATGCCTGCGGGGTCGCGAGATTGTTCGAAAGAAATACCGTGACCCTGGCACATGGGCAACTGATGGAACACGGGTGGGTTTTAGTCAGTAAAAGTCTAACATGCCCTCCCGCTCCGCCCAGAGCGGGAGAAGTCATTTGATGATTTCCCATCCAAAAAAAAAAAAAGAAAGAAATAAAAAGCAGCACAGAAAAAGAGGAGAACAGTAGAGTTTCATGCCAGCTCTTCTCCATAGGAAACGACCAACAGGAATCGTGTACGTAGCTTCTGACTTTTCACAAGTGCCCATGTAAGTGTTTTGATTTTAAGTGGTGACCCATTGGTATTGGCCCGAAATTATTCCTCCAGACCGTATGTCGGCCATGGCGGCCAATCTCAACAGAGACTAGCCATCGTTCTGGGGAGATATTATAGTACACAAGTATGTGCGCAGACACAGGGACACTCATTCTTCCGTCACTCTCATAGTCCGATGGCAATGTGCATCTGGATTGAGGGCCCATTTTTTGAACCCTTGCGTACCGAAATAAGATTTATAGGGAAATTGTTAAAAATAGTAAAAACTTAAAGCAAAGGGTCATAAATTTCTTAAACGTGAATTAAAACTGTTATGATGAAATAACTTGGGCCCTCAATCCAGACGCGTGCATAAAGTGGCATAGCCTAAATCTCAGTAAGTACTATCTCTGGGTTAATATTTTTTGTTTAAGAATTTAGTTAAGAATTTCTTAAATATTTTAAGAAATTCCCAAATCTGTAAAATATAACATTACCGATTTATGGCGGCATATCTAGGGCCCTCACTTCATTATTGTTTGTACTGAGGAATCTGAAAACATGAATATATCTGAAGAAATACATAAATAAGACTTTAACATGTTTTACTTACATACCTATATGAATTAGTTAAAAAGAAATAAGGACACAAAACTTAATTGTTAAGAAGTAAATGAAAGTCGAATTTTACTGAAAAGTCTGAACTGAGAGCCAAATATTTTCGGCTTTATTGAATAGGCTCAACCTCATAGATTAACGCAAATAAGAATAAAAGTTTTAACTATTTCTTAATTAAATTGTAACATATCGTTCGTTCTTCTAAATGTCGTACTTTAAGAGAAAATTGATTTTAATTTTTTTGTAAGAGAATTATTTGTAGGGTGACCATAATGTTCAAAGTAAGTACCTGTCCATTTTGTGAAGTGCATTCGGAAAGTCATAATATTTGCAGCTAAAAGTACTATATACCTACTAATTACAATTTGGCTTTCCTTATTTTTAATGTAATTTCTATAAAAATAAATAAAACTAGAACATTTATTTAGCTTCAACAGTGTTTGCATAAAATGAAAGGCAAACTAACCGACTAGTAGTATGTTATACATGTAAGTAGTCATCGTATCTATGGATCACTGTAGCACCAGATCAAACAAATTCATTGTGATAAATAAAACACGATCGGTATAATTATAAAAAAAACTATTTACTTCACATAAATGTTACCTTAAAATAGTCTTATATCCTAAAACTACGAAATTGCGAGAGAGCGAAGTAATTTTTAGTGATGAGTGCAACTATATCGCTGATCAAAAAAAATCATTTCCATTTTTGTTTTTAGTTTTTTTTTTACTATATTTTTTTTATTTGCTTACGGCAACTTGGCCCATAGTATTACCTTAAAGAGAAACATCACATAAATAGAAATTACATTTAAAATAAGGAAATCCAAATTGTAATTAGTAGGTATATAGTTCTTTTAGCTGCAAATATTATGACTTTCCGAATGCACTTTACAAAATGGACAGGTACTTACTTTGAACATTATGGTCACTCTACAAATAATTCTCTTACAAAAAGTTGAAAATCAATTTTCTCTTAAAGTATGACATTTAGAAGAACGAACGATATGTTAAAATTTAATTAATAAATAGTTAAAACTTTTATTCTAATTTGCGTTAATCTATGAGGTTGAGCCTAGTCAATAAAGCCGAAAATATTGGGCTCTCAGTTCAGACTTTTTAGTAATATTCGACTTTCATTTACTTCTTAACAATTAAGTTTTGTGTCCTTATTTCTTTTTAACTAATTCACATAGGTATGTAAGTAAAACATGTTAAAGTCGTATTTATGTATTTCTTCAGATATATCCATGTTTTGCAGATTCCTCAGTACAAACAATAATGAAGTGAGGGCCCTAGATATGCCGCCATAAATCGGTAATGTTATATTTTACAGATTTGGGAATTTCTTAAAATATTTAAGAAATGCTTAACTAAATTCTTAAACAAAAAATATTAACCCAGAGATAGTACTTACTGAGATTTAGGCTATGCCACTTTATGCACGCGTCTGGATTGAGGGCCCTAGTTATTTCATCATAATAGTTTTAATTCACGTTTAAGAAATTTATGACCCTTTGCTTTAAGTTTTTACTTCAATATTTTTAACTAATTTCACTATAAATCTTATTTCGGTACGTAAGGGTTCAAAAAATGGGCCCTCAATCCAGATGCACATCCGATGGCACGGCAATACGACACGACCGGAGAGTGATCAGGCGCAGGACCAACGGCTTAACGTGCTTATCGCTTAATGGACAGCGTAGAATAACATAATAACTTGACTTATCAATACGTGGTCCAATTGAATAGCGAAAGTTTTACACATACTCCGGAGACTTTGGTTACTTTTTTTAACATAAAATAAAGGAGGTTCTGTTTTGGATATGCATCGTAGACCTCGTTAGTGCTTTATCACTTTTAAGAAGTAAAATGAAACTTAACTAAGTCGAATATTGTCTAACAGCATGAAGCTGTTAGACAATTTTTGACTTGGTTAAGTTTGGGCAAATACACATTGCCGTGTCAAAGCTATTACATAGTTTCCTATAATATTATACTGACAAAAGTTATACTAAAAAGTACATTATACCAATGTGGTAGAATGTCCATATTTTAATCCATATAATTAGCTTTTAACAGCGCCTTCGCCCCATGTAGGTCGGAAATTATTCCACGGGAAAATACTACCGGAAAAATATTTCCTATGTTATAAACTATCTTTGTGCCAAATTAAGTCCAAATCCGTTTTGCCATTATTGGGTGATTGACAAAAAAAATGCAAAGATGTATTATGTGTATTTTTATATTAGTAGGATATAATTAGGTGTTAGGGATGAAATTTATTTTAATGGCTCGTAGCACACGGCTACATATCAAACTACGGATTGCCAGTATAAACTGATCTCACGTTGTATGGAATTTCCGTATAATGAGAGGTCAGCTAAAACTGGAAATGTATAGCTTGATGTGTAGCCGTGTGTACATCGATATTTTTTTCTTGCCTATTCTCGCCTTTTCTAAATCGCTTGCGCTTGTAAATCGTACCAGTACATAAGCACGCAGTCGCATAGGTGATTTGGCAGAAAGCCCGAGTGTTCACGAGTTATTGTCGGAAATGTAGTCCTCTAGTCGGCTAGGACTAAGTTACTGTTTAACCGCACAACTTGAGTTTTATCGTCGTTTAGAAGAGAAGTATTTTCGACTTTCAGATATTAAGATTGAGATAGTTGCTTAGAGTAAGTTATATTCTTGATAACAGTAATTTTATTAGTTTTATGAAACAAATATTAGGTACTTAAATTACTTTAGTGATAGTTTTATAACTGTCATCATCAGCCTGTTCCCACTGCTGGGACACCGGTGAGAGGGAGTGGACCATAATCCACCACGCGTGCGCCAGTGCGGGTTGGTAGATGTCACACATTTTCGAATTTTTGGTTCTAAGATATGCGGGTTTCCTTATAATGTTTTTTTTTTTGGTTATTTCGTTTTGGGGAGCACCGCTGATGAAATAATTTACACAAAGTAAATCACCTGCTTGGGTTCGAACTCAAAACCTACTACTTGTAAGCCGCGGCCATTACCACTGGGCCACCACTGCTCTAATTTTCTCACTTCATTTATCTTTATAACTGTCACTAGAATAATTTAAGCACCTAAATATTAGTAATAATTTTATTGTATGATGTGTCACTTTCAAAAAAAAATTAACAATCAACCTACCTAGCTTTTTTCCTACTACATTGGGGTCGGCTTCCAGTATGGCCCGGTGCAGCTGAATATCAGACTATCACATTTTATAGAGCGACTGCCTTAACTGACCTACAAAGTCAAGTTACTGCGCAATACGATACACCTTAATAGGATTGGTAGTCAGAGTTTTGGTCTCCTAACTCCCCGTGACGACTGTCAAAGATCTACGAATGACAGCCGGGGCCAACGGGTTAACGTGCTTTCCAAGGCACGGGTGGGTTTTGACATGTAATGGATAGTTACCCGCCAGGGTTGTGAGATTCGTTCGAAAGAGTTACCGTGGCCCTGGCATATGGGCAACTGAAGGTACACGGATGGGTTTTAGTCAGTAAAAGTCTGACACGCCCTTCCGCTCCACCCTAGAGCGGGAGAAGTCATTTGAAGATTTCCCATAAAAAAAAATGGACGGTTACCCATCCACTATCTGACCGCGGCAAGTTTTTTATAAATTATATCTATCACAATTGAAAACTTATCGTAACTTTCTCATAAAAACTAAAGGGTTCACTTTACCCTTTTAAACTAATACTAGACCTATATTAATCTCAGTTCAAACTCATTCATAACGCTCTTGGGATTGCTACTACCCTCATAATTTATCATTTTAAAGGCAATCCCTAAGTATATCAGTGGAGAGTTCCTAGCCTATGTATATAGGCTTAAATACCAAAACACATTTTCTCAGTTCATTTATCTTTATATAAGTGAGTCGAGAACCACCTACTAACAAACTTAACTTGCCATTTAAGCGGAGCGATTGACACGTAAAAAAGAACGGCAAAAATATGTTGTAAAACAAATGTGACAAAGTTTACGGTGAATAAAAACCCCATAGGAAAGAAGGGTTATAAATTTTTCTCCATAAAAATAAGTACAACAAAGAAACATACAGAGGGCCAGGAGATAAAATGTCAATATAAACGAGACTGTATTACGTGTATGGAATCAGGCTTTGCTTTTTCAAGTGTGAAAATAAGGTGATATATTTGGACATACGGGTCAATAATTTGGACGTACCCGACGTAAAATGTTTCGTGTGGTGCCACACATAAAGTTCCGTGTGGTATCGGACGTAAATAAGAGCACTTTCCTAATTCTGTCCGTGGGTGTACGACACCGACAAAGGCGACTAAGGGACTTACTAGAGAATGCACAGCAGCTTTCTCTATGCATTTTGTCACCATACTGCGATCGCCAAACCGCCTGTCCAACGTGGCGATTATGGCAAACTACCCCAAAAAATGTACCGGTCAAATTGGCGGTGCATGGGAAGGCCTATGTCTAACATTGGACGTCTTTCGGCTGAAATAATAATGATCATTATATTATATCCTACATGTATTCACACCTATTTCCGATAGGGGTAGGCAGAAGCCATAAAACGCCACCTGCTTCGATTCATGCCTGTGTTCATTTACGTTCATTTACATTTGGTAATACACGCACGCCGGTTGCACGAAGGTACTACGCACTTGACTTCTTTAAAACTGGTTCTCTTAGTTACAAATTAAATCAAGGCTTTATTGTACCAAAGAGTTTTATTGTACTCCCATTTGTTTATTCCCCACAAATATACTGAAAATGTAGAGTTCAAAACGATTGAAATACTAGCCATTTATATTTTCCTCCTCTTTCAAAAACCCAGTGGTATAAAATACACGCAGTAAATAAAATGGTTGTTATGAAACTAAAATTAAACGTCCCAAAAAACAACAGGCTATTGATGATTCCATTGTGTGATATGCGTTAGATACTTGTAGCTAGAGAATATTTTTGTAAAAAATGTCCCAGAGTTTTAAACGGATAGAAAAATGCTTCAGAGTTTCGAGAAAATCCGAACGGTAAATAATTTTAGACTGAATAGGTCACAGGTCAAGGTCAGGGCTCACTGCTAAAGAGTTACATTACAACAATAATTGAGATTTAGATTTATGTAACTCTGAAGAATAAATCTATATATATAAAATTCAAAGTCCTGAGTGACTGACTGACTGACTGACTGACTGATATATCAACGCACAGCCTAAGCCGCTGGACCTAGAGACATGAAATTTGGAGGGTGTGTTCTTTGTAAAGAGTAGGTATCCACTAAGAAAGGATTTTTTGAAATTCCACCCGTAAGGGGGTGAAATGGGGGGTTGAATTTTCATGAAGCTTTTTATTCTTTGGGTCGATTGACACGAAAATCGGTATACATACTCTTCAATTGTAATTATGTGACATATGTATCACAATTTATCCAAGATCATCCCCTTACTGAGTCAAATAGGGCTTCGAAAAATCTACGTGGAATGGTAGACGTGCGCATGGCGTGCGGGGCAGCCCGGGAAGCGCATTGTCGTCACCGGTGTCCAATCTCAACCAAGGTATCAAGAAGTATCAAATATGTAACTGATATTAATATGAATTAACTAGCTTTTGCCCGCGACTTCGTCCGCGTAAATATCGGTTATTGTGGACGGAGACAAAATCTCAGAATAAAAATAGGCCTATGTCCTTTCTTGGGGTTCAAACTTACCCCGTACCGAATTTTATCTTTTCCAATTATTTTTTTTTTTCATAAAAAATATCTTGTGTTACTTCTAATACCTCCAAGAATATGTGTACAAAGCTTCATGATGATCGGTTCAGTAGTTTTCGCGTGAAAGCGTAACAAACAAACTTAATATATATTAGTTGGGATATTTGCAAATTATAACAGCCGCGCGGATCGATCTTTCAGGTTAAGCTACGCTTGCTGCGGTTGGTCCGTGGATGGGTGACCATCTTTACATAGTAAGACCCTTCTGTGCCTCGGAAAGTACGTTAAGCCTTTGGTTCTTGTCTGTTGCTAAGCCTTTGGTTCTTGTCTCTGCTGTCTTTCATAGATCTTAGACCATCGTTATGAGTCGCCGGAAGCTCGAAAGTCTGACAACCAGTCTTACCAAGGGGTATCGATTACCCAGTAAGTGGGTTGTGGAGGTCAGGTAGGCAGTCGTTCCATGTAAAATCCTGGTACTCAGCTGCATCCGGTAAGACTGGAAACCGAACCCCAACATAGTTGGGAAAAGGTTAGGCAGATGATGATAAAGTAAGTACATGTAAAAAACGCGTTTATTTCTGTACTAGCTTTTGCTCGCGGCGCGAACTTAACGCAGGTATTTTTCTAAAATAAAATAATTTTTCTATAATAAAAGTATCCTTAGTTACTCCTTGTTACATCAGTTATCTGCCAGTGAAAGTCCCGTCAAAATCGGTCCAGCCATTTCAAAGATTAGCCGGAACAAACAGAGAGACAGACAGACCGACAAAAATGTAAAAAATGTTGTTTTGGTATATGTACCGTGTATACATCCATATACACTTAGTAAATAGTGGTTATCTTAATATTACAAACAGACACTCCAATTTTATTTATTTGTATATTGTATACGTAGTATGAATATATGTATAGATTAGATAAAATTGAATAACTACACTAACTGTTCTTTAATAGATACTTAGGCAACTTTATAAGTAAAAACTAATTGGGCACATACCTACTATAATATTTTACGCACTAACATATAAATCTGTACGTTCAGTAAGCAATAGTGCGATTTGGTTTATGCATTAAAGTAAAACATAACGACCAAGCCACAATCATCAATCAAATTCTTTTGAGATCGTTCGAAGAAGTTGAAAATAATTATAAATCAATGGACTCGAGTGATAAACAATGATGACGCCATACATTACCCGCTTTAGTATCTTAACACATTGAAGCCTCTCGGTCTGTCAACTCACATATGTAGGTATAAAAATTTAGAGTTGGCGCCCAGTTATATTGCTGGGTAATTTAAACCCGCCAAAATTATGCAATGACACCAGGTTGTGAGTGAAAATATTGCAACGAAATGTTATCGAGGCAACTTTACTGTCACGTTGTTCCTGAGAGGAGTCTGTGTTTATTCCGAGGATTCCTCTAACGCCATCGAACTACCCCTTTGAGTTCAAAAGAGTGCAGTTTCCCCTCAAAGTCTGCTTTGACAAGACCGTAAATAAATCTCAAGTCACGTCACGTTGTCACTTCATTTAACAGGGGTAGACTTAAGGGAGAACTGCTTTTTACACGGTCAGTTATACGTGGCCTGCTCAAGAGTAAGCTCACGGAGCAGCCTGGTGATTCTAGAACCTGAAGTAAAAACAAAAAATATTGCTTTCAAAGAAATTCTGCGGTAGGCACAGTATTCGTAGTAGACAATATTAATTGTTCATTATCCACTTCTAATTAACTCATTTTTTTTTGTCCATTTCTAATTGTTTTATTTATTTTTTTGTTTGTGTGTTTGTTCTCATTGTGTCTTGTAAATATTTTCACTTACGCTTTGAGTTTTATTAAAACTATACTACTTTCATCCCAGAGATTAGTTTAGTTTTACGGACAACTTCGTCCTATTTGCTTTGTTTGGAATATTGTCAGTTCGTATATTAAACTAGCTTCTGCCCGCGACTTCGTTTGCGTTAAATTTCTTGTTCCCCCGACCCTTCCCGTCGCGTCGAATCACCTATAGCCTTATAGCCTTTCTCGATAAATAGGCTACACAACACAAAAAAAAAAAATCAGACCAGTAGTTCCTGAGATGAGCGCGTTCAATCAAACAAACATACAAACAAACAAACTCGTCAGCTATATAATATTATTATAAATATATATATAAAGTATAGATTGAGAGGTAGTGAGAGCGCGTATGTTTGTTTCTGAAAAAAAAAGTCATCTGTTTCTTGTAGGCCACGCGGGTAAAGCCGTGGGCAGAAGCTATTCAAAATAAACCAATGAAATAAACACAGGCAAAAAAAAAACATCTGTCGTAATTATATTACATGCATACGTATCGAATTCATAAGGATGATGCATCATGATATATCCTAAGGAGCTCTTAAATTTACTCAACCCATCTGGTCTTCGTTTCACACACTTATCCTCAAAGCGGGTGCTCCAGTAATGCTACTATAAAATCTTAATCCGGCCAAGTTGTGCAATGGGACCAGGTTTTGTGTGACCATTGTATTTACTGGCTGTGCTCAAGGTGAATCGGTGTACTATATACCGCAGATACCACTAATATCGTCGGAGTACCCATTCGAGTTTAAAAAGCCGCAGTCCCCTTATGGTATGTTTAGCAATGATGATTAATAAGTCTCGGGGACAGACACTGTAAACCGCGGGATATGATCTTAGAGGGGACTGCTTCTCGCACGGCCAGTTTTACGTGGCCTGCTTGAGAGTGAGCTCATCTAGCAGCCTGGTTGTATTAGCACCTGAGGGCAGAACCTCTAAAGTAGTATGTATGGAGATTCTTTAAGTATAGACTAAAAATAAATAGTCTTAAACCCCTGTGAACAGCAAGTTAAGTAAAATCTTCATTTGAATAATTTAGGTAACATTTTTTTTCGAAATTCCCAGGGAATAAAGAGAATTTATATTTTCGCTTTAAAGTTGGCTTCAAATTTGTCATGCAAGTAAGTAATTTGCCGTTCCGTTATGTATTCCGTCACTATTGTTAGATTTTAGGATTAATTATCTTACAACAATCATTTATCAATCCGAACGCTGTTCCTTGGATAACACAAAGCAAGCAATGCAATAACACATTGTTTACCTGGATTAACACACAGGGTACTTTCAATCCCGGTAGTACGTTCCTGTGGGATATTTTTCGACATCCACGCGGGCGAAGCCGCGGGCAGAAGCTAGTAAAATATATGCGGTTACAATTAATTTTATTATGGTAGAGTAACTTAGAACTCCCTAACAGCCTGCATTTTTAGGCGTCATTTACATAAGCTTAGCCTTCTAGGAAAGTATTTTTTTTAAGAAATGGCATCTCGCAATTCAACCTAGGAGGTTGTCGATAGCTTGACCGGAGTTTCTCCAGCCAGGCCAATACACTAAAAACTGAGGGACTACACGTCCTGCCGGGGTCGCGTGTTTGTTTGAAAGAGATACCGAGAGGGCGTGTCAGACTTTTACTGACTAAAACCCACCCATGTTCCTTCAGTTACCCATATGCCAGGGCCACGGTATCTCGTTTGAACAATCTCGCTACCCTGGCAGGCATCGGTTCTAGCAGACCCCTTCAGTGCTGCTGACATCTCTTTGAGGTGCGCGTGGAACACTACGCGCCGTCGACACGGGCCTGGTCCTTACCGGGCGGCCAGCTACCCATTGCTCGCCGCCCGCAAGCCAGCGCCTACGGTGGCCGGGAGTCTGCGATCGACTCCCGACGACGCCCGGGGCGTCTCCTCCTGCGGTAGTTAGGGACGCGAGGGCGCAGAGACTGCCACTCCCTCACGCGCCCCGCCTCCTCCTTCGCGAGCATTACTGCTTCGTAGAAGGAGGTGACGGCTTCCCATGCCCTCTCGCTCCGTATCATGGCTCGCACCAGGGCCAGACGCGGAGGTCGCCGCCGCCAATCGCCTCCACGAGGACACAGCGGTGCTCCGCCAAGGCAGGGCACGCCTCCACCGTATGCTCCACCGTGTTCTCCAGACGATCCTCGCAATGGAAACACCTGGGCGTTTCCTCCCGCTTTATTCTGAACAGGAACGCCCCGAAGCACCCATGCCCGGTGAGAACCTGCGTCAGGCGGAAGGTGAGGACGCCGTGGCGCTTCTCTATCCACTCCTCAAAGAGGAGACTTACCGCCGCAATTGTGGCGTGCCCTGTGGTAACGGTCTTGACTTACAACTTGTAGGTCGTAAGTTCGAGCTCAGGTAGGCATTATATTTTGTTTAAACTTTATCGCCACTGCAACGGTGAAAAAACACTGAGGACACATGGAGGAGGCCTTTGTTTCAACAGTCATCAATAGCCTATTACGTTCCCACTACTGGGACATAGGCGTCCTTTCGGTGAGAGGGATCGGGCCAAAATTCACCACGCGGGCCTAGTGCGGGTTGGTAAATGTCACATGATTTGAATTTTTGGTTATAGAAAACGCTGGTTTTCTCACGATGTTTTCCGTCACCGTTTTGAGAGCAGTGGTGAAGAAATATATTAGACAAAGTAAAGTGCCTGCTTGGGTTCGAACTCACGATCTACAACACGTAAGTTGCGGCCGTTACCACTGGGCCACCACTGCTGTCTAAACTATTTTATTATGGAGTTCCTTAGAAGTCCCTAACAGGCTGCAACGTTAGACGTCCTGTACGAGTAAGACAAGCCTACGAGTAGGAATTTTTTTTTGGGATTCGCATCTCGCATGCCAACCTAAGGGGTTGTTGGCTGGGAACTCCACAATTGCGGCGGTAAGTCCCCTCTTTGAGGAGTGGATAGAGAGGCGCCGGCGTCCTCACCTTCCGCCTGACGCAGGTTCTCACCGGGCATGGGTGCTTCAGTGGGTTCCTGTTCAGGATAAAGCGGGAGGATACGCCCGGGTGTTTCCATTGTGAGGATCGTCTAGAGGACACGGTGGAGCATACGGTGGAAGTGTGCCCTGCCTGGACGGAGCACCGCCTTGTACTCGTGGAGGCGATCGGCGGCGGTGACCTCTCGCGTCCAGCCCTGGTGCGAGCTATGGTACGGAGCGAGAGGGCATGTGGAGCCGACACCTCCTTCTGCAAAGCAGTAATACTCGCAAAGGAGGAGGCCGGGCGCGTGAGGGAGTGGCAGTCTCTGCGCCCTAACGTCCCTAGCCGCCGCAGGAGGAGACGCCCCGGGCGTTGAGAGTCGATTGCGGACTCCCGGTTACCGAAGGCGCGAGCATGCGGGCGGCGAGCAATGGGTAACTCGCCGCCCGGTAAGGACCAAGCTCGGGTCGACGGCGCGTAGTGTTTCTTTACCACGCGCGCCTCAAAGAGATGTCAGCATTAATGAAGGGGTCTGCTAGGACCGATGCCTGCCGGGGTCGCGTGATTGTTCGAAAAAGATACCGTGACCCTGGCACACGGGCAACTTAAGGAACACGGGTGGGTTTTAGTCAGTAAAAGTCTGACTCGCCCTCCCGCTCCGCCCAGAGCGGGAGAATTCATTTGATGATATCCCATCCAGAAAAAAAAGGGGTTGTTGGTTGTTGGCTGCTTAACTCATCGAATGCCGTAATTAGAGACACAATAGAAAGACAATTGCTTATTAAATGTCGAACTGTAACTTAAGACATTCAAAAGGTTAATCGGACTTTCTCTAGCCAGGGCATAATACTTATAAAAAGTCCCTTACACGCTAAAGGCACACCTTGCAGCGTATGGACCTCGGATTTGTTGTTCGGATTAAGCGCATAAAAATTATGAAAAATATATTTTTAAGGAACATTAAGAACCGAATTGTCGTGGTGGCCCAGTTGAGACCTCACACCATGTGGGTTAAATCCGAGCATCAACCAACGTGACTTTCAAAATCACTGGCAACGGTGAAGAAAACTTCTTTAGGAAACCTGAATTTATAATGAATGAGTCTGAGATCGTCAGTCAGCCTTGACTAAGTGTAGTGATCACTCAAGCTCGTACCTTCTGTTATAGAGTAGAGGTGTTTACCCCACAGCAGGAAAGTTATATGCTCACACTAACTTCTGCCCGCGACTTCGTCCGCCTCAAATTTTAGCTCCCCTAACCCTTCCCGTCGCAACGAATTGCCTGCCAGTTTTCGACAATTTTTCGTTGCTGCTCCGCTCCTTTTTATCGTAGCGTGATGTTATATAGCCTATTTATTAAGAAAGGCTATAGGCTTATAGCCTTTCTTAATAAATAGGCTACCTAACACAAAAATAATTTATCAATTCGGAAGTAGTTCCTGAGATTAGCGCGTTCAACCAAACAAACAAACAAACAATCTTTTCAGCTTTATAATATTAAGTATAGATTATAAGACTTAAAAAATAATTCAATCTCACAAAAAGAGGATGCAGTGGGGACATTATAGACTGATTATTAAGCTTCTATAAATAACTAAATGCCGCTTTATCTAATTGATTTCAAAGCGTGTGCGGACACATTTTATCCGCGAATGTTTCTATCACAAAGGATATTTTCTAGCAGTGCCTCCAGGTGTATCCGTGACCGCATTGCCAACGTGTGCTCATATGTTGCCCATTCTCTTTCACTACGTGAGTAAAATAAACTTTTACACAACTTTTACTTAAGAATTCCCTTGAAGACTTCTTCGAGGTTTACAAAACGAGAATGGTAAAGGATTTACGCCAATAGAAAAAATCCTGTTTATTTTTTTGTATTTGATTGAAAGTTAAAACATTGAGTAGGTGGTGTGGAATGTACATTGTAGAATTAATTACTCTTTTATCTCTATTCTCTTTGCCAGTCTTTAGGAGGGTACCATGAGGTGATGCGGTTACACACATCCACGGCGTGTTTGTAGAGGAAGCCAAGGTTCAAAGTGCTGGGGGTTAGTTGTTGTATAAATGTGAACTGAAAGTTCAGCGGCACCCCCGCGGTGTAGTTGCGCTTTTCCATTGGAAAGATTATAGGGTTTGGGTTTAAATTTCATTTTTGATCATTTGTAACTTGTATTTTTAGTACTTGTAGCTCTAGATAAAAAAATAAGTCACTTGATTCAAACAGTGATATGTATTATGTTCTTTTTTTGAATAAATGACTCATGAACATTTTACACTATCTACAGAATGTCTGCTTTGAAGTATGTAAATCTATTTTCAGTTACTGCATCACTAATTATCCCATTTCTAACGGAACATCTTGATTTAACGATGGAAAACCAACCCAGTGAGAGAGTGGGTTGTTCCTTGTCGATTTAACCAAAACATATTACTAGCCAAAAAATGTTTCCGAGTTAACAAACATTACCATTTAGTTCGAAACTAGGATACATTCTGTCTCTACATAATAAGCCTTGAAGATCGTTTTAATGGTTGTGTTATGTGTTGTTTGATTATGGACACTTTGAATCCCAGTCTCCCCTACACTTGTTAACAAAAATAAAGTCCGCGTCGCTTTATGATAGGTAATAGGTAGAACGGGCTGGTGTCCGCAACTCCACGTCTGAGCGCGTATTTTGCGTACGAGTGGGAAATCGGTTATTTGATCCACCCCAGCTCCTCGAGAAAGGCCAGCAGCGCCTTGATGTTGCTGACTATCTCACGTAGGGTACCTGGGTTACCGAAGTACTTGGCCCTGTATGTGGCGATCGCCGGGCAGTTTAGAAGCACGTGCGCTACTGTCTCGTCGTCCCCAATGCAGGACCTGCACAGCGGACTGTCTGTAACTCCTATGACAGAAAGATGTTTATTAAACGACCCATGTCCAGTTATTGCTGCTGTTACCATACGCAGCTGTCGTTTGTCTAACCGGAGGACCTGTTTTGTGAGGTGGGCATCGATGGTAGGAACTGCTTCCTTGGCCTGCCTGCACTCTATTGGTCCACCCAAAGCTTGCAGTGTAGATCCCTGTTACGTTTTCTTACCAGAGAGCGTAGGAACCCAAAGGGAAGTGGCACGATGGGTTCTGGTCCCACCGGTGTCATGCTCGATCCCCTTCTGGCAAGTTCATCGGCGGCATCGTTACCTAGCGAACCGCTGTGTCCTTTAATCCATTGAATGGTTATATTATTGAGGCTACCCACCTGGTTGAGGCGCTGGTGGCACTCGTATATTAACCCAGAGTCAATCGAGTGACTGTCCAGCGCTTGCAGAACAGCCATACTGTCTGAGAGTATGCGGATCGAGTGGTTTTTAACTGCCCTGGCCATGATGGCTGAAGCAGCAAGAGTGATCCCAATGCATTCAGCCTGGAACACTGTGTTGTGGACTCCCAACGGTATGGCTATATGTATGTTGAAATCCTGCGAGAAGACTCCAGCACCTGTGCCACTGTCTGTTTTTGATCCGTCCGTGAAGATGCGCAGCTCAGTGGGGCGCAAACCCTCACACCAGCGATCTTCGTGAAGCTGGATTCTGTATTTTTTATCAAAAATGAACTGTTTGGGTACCCGGTCATTTATAGCCTTAGTGATGGGGAACTCATTGTTGAGTTCCTTAAGCAGCGCGGTGTGTTGTGTGTCTCTCTTTCTCCAGAGGTTAGTTGCATCCAGACGCGCCGCCGCCATCGTGGCTTACTGCTGTATGAACAGGTGGAGCGGTGGAAGACCCAGCATGGCGTCCATGGCTACAGTTGGAGTAGTCCTCATGCAGCCCGTGACCGCCATGCAGGCTAGTCTTTGCATGCGTTGCTGTTTGTTACAGGCTGTGATAAGCTTGGTGCGGGGCCACCAGACCACGGCCCCGTAGGTGATCATGGGTCGGATCATGGCGGTGTACAGCCAAAGTATGATTTTGGGGGATAGGCCCCACTTCTTACCTATCATTTTCCTGCATTGCCAGAATGTGATGCAGGCCCTGTTTAGTTTGCTGTCTAAATGACTACTCCAGTTTAACTTACTGTCAAGAATGACCCCGAGGTACTTGACTTCGTTGGCCAGCTGAAGTTCTGTATTGAACAATTTCGGTAGGCGGAAGGGGCCTAAAGCTCGTTTATGGGTGAACATGACTAGCTCAGTTTTAGTGGGGTTCACTGAGAGGTCATATTCACTGCACCATCTCTCTACGATACGTAGTGCTTGTTGGGTGAGGTTAAAGATCGTCACCTCGCTCGCTTTATGATATCAAAATATGAAGCGTTAATAGTCACATCAAACGTTCAAATATTCCAATCAAAATCCTCGCTTTCAAAGTACATTTTACGTACGACCGTAAATATTTTATTTCGTGCATGTAACTAAAATGTTAACCGGATCGTTCCCAGCTCGTGAAAACTTGCCGGCTGAGGGAAAACTTGTAACTTTTAACGATGCATCTGACGTGCGTCTAACTCCACCGACTTTTACCGTATTTTGCAATATCGAGTAACAAGTTTTGATACTGTCGATATTAACTTGCCTCGAGTTTTGGCTAATAATTTTACTAAGCAAAATATCTCGCTACTCTTAGAGAAATTACAAAATACCTGTTGCTTTGTTCATATTATCACTTTCATAATTTCAGCTGAAAGACTGTAATAATTCTAGTGATAATGACTATGGTGTTAAAGTGCTTCTCTGCCAAACCCATTCTTTCCACCTGCTGGAAATCTCGGAACTGGACTTTAGTTGCCTTGAAAATCTTTAAATAGACTTCGGACGCAGGTAGGGCGAAGCAAAGAAAACATGCTCTGGTGGACGAACACAGATGACTTTGCATCCTACAAACAACGTTACACTTAATATCTTATCTAGCGTATCCTGATGTCTGCACGCTACAGAAAATACACACAACAACATAACCAAATTCTGCGCTGACTTTATATAAATGTTGTTCAAACAGTTTTTTTTTTGGGAATGACAGTTGTTCGTAGTTGAACCAGACTTGCCTGTGACTCCCAGCCAGGGCTTCAAAATTTAAAACTAAAGCGACTACTCGCCAAGGGTACTTCCAGTGGGGTAAGGATCTCGACTTAGGGCATCGAGAAACGGGCTGAGTTGGAATGATTATTATTTAAAGCTACAAGTTCAGCGGCGTGGGTTGGCCCGAGTAAGGTTCGGGAAGATTGCTATAGACTGCAGGCTGGATATACATACTATTTTCCCAAGTGTTACGTCATCAACCGGTTCAATGTTACTCGCATCTAACAGATTCCTGCGATATTCACCAGAATATCAATCCACCTTGTGATATTAGTGCTAGCTTATTCCATAAGCTATGCTCATCTGTGAAAATTGCACCGTGAAAAAATTTGATGTATGACACTCCCTAGCATCAAATGTAATGTCACTTACCATTTTACAGAATAGACCCGCAGATACGCCTGTAGAAACAACAAAAACAAAACAATCAACATTTTTGCCCACCACTCTTTTAAAGGCAGCTATAAAGGTCACATTCCCATAGCAGGAACTTTTAAACTTTAATTGCCCACCGACTCAATTCAGTCGTATCACGTACCACAATAACTGCCCAAACAACAGGTGTCTTAATCTCTTTATTTACCCTCAAAAGGGTCTTGTTGTTCAATTTTATTTCTATTGTCCAACTTTCCTCAACGTCATGTGACGTCCGCATTTGAAAGTGACGTCGTTAGGAAGAAAATGGAGAGTTTAACCCCTTTTATGCTGTCAAACGTCTTTGTGGTAAACATTATCCAGTTTCTATTGTTTGGGCTATTTCTTTAAGTCTTTATTTGTATAAGGTTAGGGGCGTGTTTAAAAATGCATTAAATACTGGACGACGAAATTAAATCGATTTTATTTAGTGCGTACAGTTACTAGTTTTAATTTCTTATTTGTGCCGTAACGTACCCGTACTGCTTACTTATAAAAGCTAGATATTGGCAGCTGCTAGCTAGCTAGTTGTAAATGATTAGTGACAGTCAAAACGGGTACAAGCTTGAAAGTCTGCCAACCAATCATACCACGGGGAACGTATTATATTAACGCTCCCACAAACAGGCGCAGCGCGCCTTTTGTAGTACAATGTCTATATAAGGTGTATCTATTCATACACGAAATATTTTAAGAGGTACACCTGTAGGTGGTATAGAAGCTACAGCAACGAAAAAAAAAACTTTTGTAAATGTATTTTTTCAAAAATTTAATACGTTTTATGCAAAACGTCTCAAGCAGGTAAGACTAGGTGTCTTTTTTTTGGATGGGAAATCATCAAATGACTTCTGCCGCTCTGGGTGGAGCGAGAGGCGTGTCACACTTTTTCTGACCAAAACCCACCCGTGTTCCTTCAGTTGCCCATGTGCCAGGGTCACGGTATCTCTTTCGAACAATCTTGCAACCCTGGCAGGAAGACTAGGTGTCTTACTTTTAAAGACTGACAGTCAATGATAGCCGGGACAAACACATTTACATGCTTTCAGGCTTCGGGTCTGGTCTCGATATATCGCCCATCCACGGACCAACCGCGGCTAGCGTGGCTTAACCTGATCAATCAATAAATGCGGCCGTTATTACTTAGCCACGAGTAACCTATAATTTAAGCAGGAATAACGCATAGGTGGTAACATTAATTAAAATTCACAGATTATATCATGGTTATTGTTTATTTTATTTTAGATAAGTCCGACCTTTTCAACCCCTTTTACAAGCATCGTGCTCAAACCAAGGGTAAACCGAATGAATAATGTTTGCATAAATACTACACCGTTATAAACCCTGTGTATATTATGCCTTCAACTTTGCTAGTTAACATTTAAAGTAAGTTTAGTACCTTTTCCATGTATCTGGGGGCACGGTAGTGACCCCGCCAAGACAAGCCACGCGTAGCGCAAAGGCACTACCTACCTTTTCTCGAAGAGCTTCGTCGTTTTTTTGAACCCTCGTAACTTGGTTTTGGATTATACAAGATATATAAAATTCCCGGAATATGATGTCAATGGCAGAGTTGTTAAACATATAAAGCTTCAATTGTTCTGCTCTTGTACTTTAGATTTTATTGATATCCAAAAACCTCCGATTTTTCATTAACTCACTGATGATCATCAAAATTCTTGGGGTACTTTTTGAACTGCTAGAGAGTTGAAATTTGGTATGTAAGCTAGTATACAAACAACAAAAAAATCTAAAACTTGGAACTTTTACCCCCCAAACCTTTTAACTAGGGGATGGACGTTTGTATGATACTTCCGTAAATTTTGATTCTAGAAGTCTGAAAATTGATAAAGAGACTCTTTGTTTTTTTTAAGTAATTCAGTACATTATCCATGAATTAGTTATTCTTTTGTACCTAGTGAGTACTGCCACAGTAGGGCTAGGAATAATTCATGTCAACTTTTTGGGTCTACTCCCAAGAGCGATTTGTCCAGACGTCTTAAGGTTATGAACAAATGGCTCACGTTTTATCCCCAGTGCCAAGCATTCGCGATATTGAGTGCCACAATTCGTCAAAGCTTTTCGAGACACAGTAATTACGTTATAACTGAGTTCACTGTCGGTATATTAACCACTTGATCCAGAGATTATTCGCATGTCACAATACAGTATAGTATACCCTTATATTTATTTAATGTCGTTCCTTTTTACTCTTTCATGTCTGTAACAAAAGGCGAATATGTGTCAATATCAAACAAAAAATTGCACTTGCAAATATAGGAAAAAATACACACTATTTATTTTCTCCTATAAAATAAAATAAAATAGAAATATCAAAATATGTTTAAAAAGTAAAATGCATGTCAAGATTTCTCTTACCTTTCTAGTAGAATTTTATATAAATAATTTTTAATAATGTTAAACATACAAGCAAGGTAAGTTTAACAATTAAATATATTACAACTAACCTATTTACAGCAAGCAAGCTTCCATTTTATTTTATTCTAAAAAAAAACAGAAACAGGTCTGCATTCGACGGCCATCATTCTCGGCGTCTCGGTACTAGCAGATTTCTTTTTTGCCGATTGTCTTATTACGGGCAATTTCCTTAAGTGGCAACCATCTTAGATCTTTGTGTTCGTATTTTCTCGCCTGAGACCTTCGAAGAAAATGGTATCATCTGGTTCTAATGGATTAGGACCCTCGTACATTAATTAACGGTGTTTGTCTTTCATTGTTTTACGTTTATCAAAATGCATGTTCTATTTGTTACTGGATTTGTTGGACATTTTAGATTTTTCGTAATTTATGTCCTTTGAGGATTGTGTTTGCCCTTAAGTGCCGTTTGGATTGCTTTATTGTTGTTAATGAGCTCAAAATATCTTCTATGTTAATTGGACCTCAAAAAAGATACAACTGGAGCATTATTTTTCTGAATTATATTTTAAGACCAACATTCAGTCATTTCTTCAAGTCAGAGAATGTTTTGCCGTTGGTGTCAGAAACATGCCGATTATTTTCCGTATGAAACTATAAAGCAGCTGGAAAAATCAAGTTAAAGCTTATCAAAAATTTTGGACATTTTCGAATGAACATAAAAATTAGGCTTTATGAGGTGGTTAATTGTTGCTAATGGATGACAATATTACGTCCTGGATGGAATACGTCATCTAATGTCACCCAGGAACACATGTGCCAAAATTTCATGCTTTTAAATACAAGAATGAATAGATTCAAGATTTTTGTTAACGTCTACTTACTAAAAACCTTGAATGAAAATGTCTTTGAGTCACAAACGAACAATGAACCTAGTTATATCTCAATAATTTATAACATGCGCATGAAAAATATTTCGACATATCTCCAAAGACTGCCCTTATCCGTATAAATAATCACAAAGCTGGTATTTATGTTGTCGTTCAGGTCTTATGCGAAATATACGACATCCAGCGAGACTTGCAAGTTCCAAGTCATAAAAGTGGTGCACTTAATGCTCACTGGCGTCTCAGATAAAGAGTTTCCTAGACTTGTTTTTAACGTTCCCCTTAAATGAAGTGTGAGTAACGGCAGGCTATTGGCCAAAGCTCTATAAGGGAATAAGTTTTACGGAGCGGTAAAATGTTATATTAACTGACGTTGAAAAACTATAATGAAACGATATTTGGCTTGTTGTTGCGTGGTTAGATAAGAGACTTTACTTACCCGTGTCCTGCCTCCCATGCCTTAAAGATCGTGCGCCCGCTTATGCGATAGGCGCGCGCATACAAGATCTTTGCATACCTACTTGCACTACGATGTTGATGGTCAGGATGTCCTTCGTCTTCTTCTAAGATGAACCTGCAAAAATAGTGTACCTAACATAAAACGTGTACCTAAAATAAGTTTTTAAAGCACTACATTACCATACAGTTATATAAGGTCGAATATGAACTTTTGACGTCTGATGATAACTATCAAAAATGTTGACACCACCAAAACGGACGTACAGTGGCCTCGTCCACCCACGTTTGAGTAATGTCAAGGACAAAGGATTTCCAACAGTACCATCCACATTCCACATTAATATTTATAACATGAGCTTACCTTTGTACATTTGTTTTGTTCACTTACGGCCAGACATAATAAAGAGGCTTATGCACTTTGATTCCGAAATTAAATTTGTCTTTTTAGGGTTCCGTTGCCAAATGGCAAAAAACGGAACCCTTATAGATTCGTCATGTCTGTCTGTCTGTCTGTCTGTCTGTCTGTCTGTCCGTCCGTATGTCACAGCCATTTTATTCCGAAACTATAAGAGCTATGCTGTTGAAACTTGGTAAGTAGGTGTATTCTGTGAACCGCATTAAGATTTTCACACTAAAATAGAAAAAAAACAATAAATTTTGGGGTTCCCCATACATAGAACTGAAACTCAAAAATGTTTTTTTTCATCAAACCCATACGTGTGGGGTATCTATGAATAGGTCTTCAAAAATGGTAATGAGGTTTCTATTATCATTTTTTTCTAAACTGAATAGTTTGCGCGAGAGACACTTCCAAAGTGGTAAAATGTGTGTCCCCCCCGTAACTTCTAAAATAAGAGAATGACAAAACTAAAAAAAATATATGATGTACATTACCATGTAAACTACCAACGAAAATTGGTTTGAACGAGATCGACTGAGTGGTTTTTTTTTAAAACGTCATAAATCGTAAACCGCAATTTACCTTACATTCAATCAACTGAAATATAAAAATTAAAAAACTAAATATATTTTTAAACCGAAAATACCTACAGGTTTGTACGGAACCCTCGGTGCGCGAGTCCGACTCGCACTTGGCCGGTTTTTTTTAGTAAGTCTTGTAAAGGTCAAAACGAACATGTTCCCTATAATAATTATGGATCGTTTCGTGCGTTATGATTCACTTAGAAAATCCAGCCTATGAATTTTCCTTTTTTTAAAATGGGTACATCTGAAAGTGAGCAAAATATAATATTTAATCACTTTAAGCTGTTGGGACAACTGGACAGATGTTGTCCTGTTTTATAGACCTCGATCGCAACGCTTCTTAAACCATCAAGGGATTCACTCGATACCGAGGGATAACTCCTGAAAAATTCAGCAAAATTGATCCAGTCATTTACAAGTTTTTTTATCGTTTAAGCGCGAGGTACGTTGCTCAGAAAAACATAACCGTTATATTAATTTCACTCCTCATGACATTTCCATACCGGGGGCCGTACATGAAAGTAGATTCTCAAGGAGTAAACCCCAGAATTTGGAACGTTAACCTTCAATTTCTCCCTAGACAAATGGTTCTCAAGTAAAGACCAGTATTAAAAAATATATCACAATGACGAATAGTACATGTATCTCTCAACTTCGATAAGCATCTTAAAACCATTGCCGTCAGCTTCAAATGAACTTTCTAAACCGATTCAACGGTTTAATAGTTAACAGCCAAAAACAACCACGGCAATGTCAATTTCAGACAATCACCTAAGCTGTTGTCTAGACAACCCTTATTGTGACAGTATATTAAAGTAAGCAGCATAACGTCTCGGCTGAGCCCTTGAAATATGTAATTACAAACGGCCTCTCGGTAGACAACACCCACTAGGGTTGCCAACCGACTGTGTCTCTTGCGTTGTTGGAACTGTAATGTGTAAGTCTAACATATTTAATAATTTGAGAGCATTTTTTTACACGCTTTATATTAGCTTCACTTGTATGTTTGTTTATATATGTCCGTATGTTTGTTTGTAACCGACTCCTTATAGCGCGATTTTGACCCACTTTAAACGACCAGATTTCATTCAAATTTTGCATACCTGTCAAAGACCGATGACAATGCAATAATTTTCATAAATTTGTGCCATTATCCTTGCCAGGGAGGAAAAAAACCCGGACAGCAAAAAAACTGTTTTCTAAAACTACGCTGACATACGTCACAAACTACGCTGACATACGTCTAAAAATTCGAAACACCCTAAAAAATAGAAAATAAATAATAGTTAAAAAAGCGTGGGGTGCCTAATCAATAAAAAATACCTTAAAAAGCACCCCACGCTTTTTTCCATTATTTTCTACTTTTTAGTTTGGTTTTCTATATGGAAACGTGTTTCCTGTAGTGTATTTCTGGATTCAATATTGATAAACATCTATACACTTAGCAATAGAGTTAACAACGTCAAGCCATTGTTCACGTGAATAAATGTGTTGGAGCGACTTGCAACGTCCGCGTCCGTATGTTACTGCGGCGCAAACGCGACTGTTGAATACTAGAATAAACAGAGGTTTTGAAGCATGTCGTTTGGGCCGATTTGTATGAAAACGTACTACTGTTTGCTTTATTATACTGTGCTATTAAAGTGGTATTGTCATCGAACTTTGAGCAATTAGTCTTGCGAAACTTGTGACACAGTATTCAAGGTTTTCTTTAACCAATAAATTGATGTTTGAAGTCATTATTATATTGGATTAGCGATGGTCTTTACATTTTTAAAAATCCGAATTGACCAATTTTATAGCTCAAGGAAAGGAGAATATCGATACATCCACGTGTGTGTACATAAGGAAAGACAAAAAATACATATATTAAGCACAGACTAAAAAGCACACAATATCCAACACATTAAAATATAAATATCAAGCAAACGGTGTATAGTGCGATGTAAGGAATTCATTGAAAAGTGTGCAAAAGTGTGCTTCTTCACGCAGCCGTGAGCTGCGTGAAGAAGCCCCAGTACAGCAAATATACCTGACAACTAGCGCTTGACGTTGCTTTTCAACTGGACCTGAAGTGTGAGGTGAATGGTAGGATGTAAATCTTTTATACACATCAGGTTGCAGTGTAAAACTTTTATTTTGATTGATTTCGTCCTGATTTTGATCCGTTTATCGTGGTTTCTATAATATCCTTTAATGTCAATTCAAAAAGTGCAGCATTACACTACATTATTTATAAGTATTAATTTTTAGGCCTGTTCCTAATCTACAACGCGGGCCCAGTGCGGTGTGGTAGATGTCACATGTCTTCGATTTTTTGGTTGTAGGACATGCTGGCTTCCGCACGATGTTTTCCGTCAACGTTTTGAGAGCAGTGTTGATGACATTATTTACTCAAAGTAAAACGCTTTACTGGGTTCGAACAAACGGCCTACAACTTGTAAGTCGCGGCCGATACCACTGCCATCAGTCCCAGTCTGAATATCAGTATTTTACATACAGTGTACTATAGTAATCACAAAGTAACAAGCATAGTTTCTTTAATCTACTTAGGAACTAAAAAAGAGCACTAACCAGATTACAATGCATTTTCATTTTATCAGCTAAGTGAGGGTGGAAAGACGATTTCAACCTGTAAATAGCTTTCAAAGGCAGTAACAACCCGTAACGCAGGTCTTAAAAACGAATGACCAGGAAAACTAAGACTAAGTTAGGATCAATTGCTTAGAATGGACTTTGCTAAGTAACTTGATTCCCTTGGTAGAAATTCCCGTAATATTGCAAATTGCACTTGCACTTGCAGATGTGTGCATTCTAACGCGTTCTAGTAAGTCAAGGCACCTTTTCCACGACGTGCTACGCGCGCGACTAACCATGAAGCGAGTGGAGATTTGTTTTTTGATAATGACATCTCGGAGGTCAACCAAAAAGCCAAAAAATATGAGGTTGTCGGCTGTTTAACCGGACTTACCTGTGGCTACCGTAATAAATTAAGCCACGGCTTAAAAACATAAAACTAAAGCGACTACACGCTAAAGGCACCCTCTGTGGGATAAGGACCTCGTTTTCGGGCGTCGCTAGAATAGCGAGTGAGTAGATCTAGCAATAAAAAGAATTTGGCTGGCAACGAGCAGCGAGTGCGCAATGGCGACTACCGATTACTCGTGAGTCTTCCTGCGAGTGACCTGCCTACCAATCGATCGTTAGTGAGCGAGTGTTTACTATTTTCAACCTACGAAAAAAAACGGAGCAGGTTCTCAATTCGACGCGTATATTTTTTTTTTGTTTTTGTTTTTTTTTATGTATGACCACACATAACTTTTAATATAGTGGTCCGATTGCGGTAAACTCCAAAAGTGGTCCCATATAAATTTGGAAAGAGATGATGATGATGATGGATGATGGATGATTGATTGTTAACTCACTGATTATAATGTATAACCACGCATAACTTTATACAGCATAGTCCAATTTTGATAATTCTTTTTTCATTGGATAGGGTATACCTTGTCAAGTATGACTAGTATATTAAAGCCACAAAAAATTATGAAATAAAAACTTTTTAACAAAAAATTAAACCACTGAAAAAACTGAAAAGCAAAAAATAATAAACCTTCAAATTTTGAGTCGGCGCTGTAAAATCAATGAACAAAGATCACTCAAAGCGCCGACTCATAATTTTAATGTTTATTAATTTTTGGTAAGACAAATTAGACAATCGGGTAAGACAAATTAAACAAAACATTAGTTAAATAGTTTTATTATTCAGTATGATAGAATCGAATCAAATCAAATCAAATAATTTAATTCAACTAAGCCAATTACAGGCACTTTTGAATTGTCAAAAGACATAAAATAAAATTAATACAAAAATAGTTTTTTTTTTGGTGCTACAGTCCCAGTCACAATACATAATAACTGTGAAAGTACCATAGATACCCATTCCAATGCGTAGATCTCTATGGAGAAGAATGGGCTACAAACTCCATGGACACTCTTTTTTAACCGACTTCCAAAAGGAGGAGGTTATCAATTCGAATGTTTATATTATTTTTTATGTTTGTTCGGGCATAACTCCGTCGTTTACCAACCGATTTGAAAAATTCTTTTTTTGTTGGAAAGGATATATTTTCCGAATGGTCTCATGAAAATTTTATCGAAATCGAACTAGCGCTTTATGAAAAATCAACAAATACCTAAAAAGATATTAACATTGTCTACACCGATTACTCAGAGGTTTCTGATCCGATTTCGATGATTCTTTTTTGTTCGATACAGTATACCTGCCATGTCTTAATCTCTTTATTTACCCTCACAAGGGTTTTGTTGTTCAATTTTATTTCTATTGTCCAACTTTCCTCAACGTCATGTGACGTCACCATTCGAAAGTGACTTCGTTACGAAGAAAATGGAAAGTTTAACCCCTTTTATGCTGTCAAACGTCTTTGTGGTGGAAATTACCCATTTTCTATTGTTTTGGATTCTGTCTGTAAATTTTTACTTGTATAAAGTTAGGGGGCCAAATTGTCGTAGTCATTAGAACGTGTTTAAAAATGAGTAGAGAGAGTCGTAACAGGTAGAAGCTCGAAAGTCTGGCAACCCATCATACCACGGGGTACCTATTGTATTAAGGCTCCCGCAAAAAGGTGCGACGCGACTTTCATAGAACAATTTCTTTGTAAACTTCAAGAAAATTGTGTTACAAGAGTCACTTCGCGCCTGCCTGAAGAAGCCGTTCGCCAGTAATTAGGTTGTGGAGATCAGATAGATAATTTTTCCATATAAAATAATGGTATTCAGCTGGATCCAGTGAACTGATCCCAACATAAGTGGAAAACGACGAGGCAGATGGATAGACCTGGTTATGAATTATCCCATCTGTGAACCTAACCAAGGCCAAATTCACCTGGAATAATTTGATAAGATATTAAAAAATAAAAAATTCTTTGGAATCGGCTTTCAGTCTAACTGGATATAATAATATAGTATAATATAATCTTTATTGGAACAAAACAGATTTTACAAATTGATTGCGTACGTAAATAGCTACATTAGTTATAAAACTGTGTCGCAGCTATTAACGCCCACCTACAAGAGGGAGACGAAGTGTTCCAGATACCAAAAAATAAATAAAAATAAACAGTTAGGTTAAGGTTAAAAAGAGCTATAACAAATATTTACAAATATAAAAAAGTAGAAAATTAAAAAGTTACAAAATATAATTAAAATAGGTAAGTTGCATAATAGGTAAGCTTAATGTTGTGCATGTGGGTGTATTGTATGTAAGTGTAGTGCGTGTCTGTGGGGTGTAAGTGTAGATTGTGCTTATGGAACCTTCCCACGAGTACACTCTACGCTATGTGTATTTGGTGTGCATGTCTATGGAGGAAAAAACTTTATGGCTTGACTAATATCTCCAATTCTTCGTATGTGAGAGTATGAAGCCACTGTTCGACGATTTTTTTGCAATCACGGAGAGTACATGGATATATAGTATGCATTTTATTTATTCTATTATAGAGCACGGGACTGCAAAAAATAAACTGCCGGCGAACAATTTCCAATTTAATGCATGATGTCGGGCAGACTCTGTCAGTTCTACGTTTTTGTCTTCCAAACTCACGGTCAAAAGATAAATTTGCATGTTTCCGCAACACTTTACTTAGCACAAAAGAGTGCCTAACTGTAGGTAGCTTCCATAGCTTATACAGTTCGCTGGTGGGGATGAGCAGAATACCAGTATTTTATATGGAGTGACTGCCTATGTGACCTCCAGAACCCAATTACTGGGTAATACGATAACCCGCGGTAAGACAAGGTGTCTTTTTTTTTGGATGGGAAATCGTCAAATGACTTCTCCCGCTCTGGGTGGAGCGAGAGGGTGTGTCAGACTTTTCCTGACTAAAACCCACCCGTGTTTCTTCAGATGCCCATGTGCCAGGGTCACGGTATCTCTTTCGAACAATCTCGCGACCCTGGCAGGAAGACTAGGTGTCTTACTTTCAAAGACTGACAGTCAATGATAGCCGGGACCAATACATTTACATGCTTTCAGGCTTCTGGTCTGGTCTCGATATATCGCCCATCCACGGAACAACCACGGCAAGCGTGGCTTAACCTGATTAATCAATAAATGCGGCCGTTATTACAATACTTAGCCACGAGTAACCTATAATTTAAGCAGGAATAACGCGTAGGTGGTAACATTAATTAAAATTCACAGATTATGTCGTGGTTATTGTTTATTTTATTTTAGACTAGCTTTTGCCTGCGGCTTCGCCCGCGTAGAGGTCGGAAAGTGTCCCGCGTGAACGTATAAAATGTAGCATATGTGTTAATCCTGTTTAATTTTTTTTAGCTCGAAACCACATTTTCATCCGACTTGCTTCAAATTTATCGTCACTGCTCGGCTCCTCTGTGTCTTAGCGTTATATTATATAGCCTATAACCTGCCCAGGGGGATGAACTACAATCGTACCAAGTTTGGTTAATATCCCTTCAGTAGTTTTTGACCCATGCGTGCACATACAGACAGACGGACAGACAGACAGACAGACAAAAAATTTACTGATTGCATTTTTGGCATCAGTATCGATCACCATTCATCCTCCAATATTAATTTTGAATATATTTTCAATGTACAGAATTGACTTCTCTACAGTTTTATTATAAGTATAGATGACTTCTCTACAGTTTTATTATAAGTATAGATATGTCCGACCTTTTCAACCCCTTTTACAAGCATCGTGCTCAAACCAAGGGTGAACCGAATGAATAATGTTTGCATAAATACTACACCGTTATAAACCCTGTGTATATTATACCTTTAACTTTGCTAGTTAACATTTGAAGTAAGTTTAGTACCTTTTCCATGAATCTGGGGGCACGCTATTGACCCCGCCAAGACAAACTATGCGTAGCTCAAGGGCACTACCTGCCTTTTCTCGAAGGTCTTCGTCGTTTTTTTGAACCCTGATAACTTGGTTTTGGATTATACAAGATAAATCAAATTCCCGGGATATGATGTCAATAGCAGAGTTGTTAAATATATAAAGCTTCAATTGTTCTGCTCTTGTACTTTAGATTTTATTGATATCCAAAAACCTCCGATTTTTTCACTGACTCACTGATGATCATCAAAATTCTTGGGGTACTTTTTGAACTGCTAGAAAGTTGAAATTTGGTATGTAAGCTACAAATACAAATACAAATAGTTTATTTTCTTTAACAAAATTTGTACAACAAAGCTAGTGGTAGGAGTGTCCTTTTAAGCAAACAATTGCCTGTGTTAGGACATTCCACTCTTCCGCAACTTAGATAATAGTAATGTACATACAAAATCCGGTATTTACTATTTATACATATAAATTCAACATGGTAAATTACAAAATTAAAAATTAAAAAATTAAAAAATTAAAATTAAAAATTAAAAAGAGAAATTTAAACTGTTTTGTGTATGTTACAAGTGAGTTGAGTATGTGTGATATGTGTGTGTGGGGTGTATGTGTGGTGTGTAAGTGTACATGTGGTACATAGGAGTTAGTGTATGCATAAATGAGTGAGTTATGATGTGTGCTGCAATAGGGCCTCGGTGTCCTCGTAGGTCAGTTGTTTTATCCATTTAGTTATAAGTTTTTTACATTCATAATATTGCTTATTATATACATATATCTCTTTATTTATTTTATTGTAAAGTTGAGATGACCGTTTCCCGTATTGTCTATCACAAAACCTAGTTTTTGTTTGTGGAATCGGTGCTATAATATCTCTCCTTCTTTTTGACAGGATACTGGTATCATAAGGCAGCTCTTTGTGTTTTTTTAAAGTCGTATAAATAATAAATAGTTTTCTTACCGAAAGCAAATCACTTATTTGATAAAGGCTTTCGGTGGGATATATAATCTTTTTAAAATACATAATTTTTATTAGGGCTCGTTGCACTCGTTCCACTTCAATAAATTTAGATTTAGCTGCACCTCCCCAAATAGGAATGCAGTAAACCAAGACTGATTGTACCAAAGCGATATAGATATCATTTAATAGGTTCCTAGATGGGCCTCCAACATTGGTAGGATTTTTTGGAACAATATGTCTCAATGTTTTGAAAATCCAGCTTAGTTTCCGAACCCTGTTAGTGACCAGCTCAAGATGAGGATACCAGGACAATCTTTGGTCAAGCATGATACCTAAATATTTGGTGTGTGTGACCTTATTAATGGTAGGGCACATACAGTTCTTGTTATTAATATCACCACACTCATGTACTGTGATTGTGAAGTCCTTATTTGGTTGTGTACGATTACTAATACTAAAGCAAATGTAATTAGTTTTTAAGGTGTTCAATGTCAGTAGATTATTATTTAGCCACTTAGCAATTTGGGCCATGCCACATGAAGCACTTTGCTCTACTTCATCCCAGGAACTTCCATAAAAAACAACTGCCGTGTCGTCTGCATAAGAAAAGACTTTGGCGTTATTAATTTTCATATTACAGAGGTCATTAATATATGTTAAGAAAAGTGTGGGGCCCAAAACACTACCCTGAGGCACGCCAAATAATACTTCTGCATCATCGCTGACATATTGCCCCAACTTAACCCGCTGTTTCCTGTTAGAGAGATAATCTTTAAGAAGATTGAGTGAAATTCCCCTTATACCAATTTTCTCTAGTTTGTTCACAAGGATTGGCACAGAGACGGTGTCAAATGCTTTTTTAAGATCCAAGAAGACAGTTAAACATTTGTTGCCATTATCAAGTTGACTAGCCACAAGCGAGCTTAGTGCAGTAACTGCATCTTCGGTAGATAAATTTTGCCTAAATCCAAATTGTGATGGGGATAGTATTTTAAATTTATTTAAATATTTGAGAAGCCTAATGTTGATTAATTTCTCCAAGATTTTCGATATAGCTGGAAGGACGGATATCGGCCTGTAGTTGTTGACATCGCCTCTGTCCCCACCCTTGTGAACTGGAGTAATAATGGATTGCTTAAGAGGGGCCGGGAAGATACCCTGTCTAAAACATAGATTTGCAAGATGGGTTATAATTGGGACAGCTTCATTACTAATGTACTTTAAAAATCTTGTCGAGATATTATCCCAGCCAGCGGCACTATCTGACTTTAAGCTCATCAAAATGTTATCTACTTCATTGAGGTCTGTGTCCATGAGTACAAATGAATTAACTTGTGTTGCCGATTGATCAGGTACATAAGTAGGGTCATTATTTATAATAGGCTGAATTTGTTGGGCCAGCTGTTTGCCAATATTTGCAAAATAATTATTTATAAAGTTTGCTGATTCAGTAGGGGTGGGCTTAATATTTATGAGTTCAACGTTTTGAGTTTTAGTTTTATTAGTGTAGGTTATAGTTTTTATATTTTTCCAAAGTAATTTATTGTTTGATTTTGATTTAGCAAGTAATTCCCTATCATATTTTCTTTTCAATTTTTTTATGAGCTTGTTGCAGTGATTTCTATATCGATTGTATGTTATTTTATTGATTTCGTTATATGGGTCACTCTTATATGTCTTTTGCAGTTTATTTCTATTTCTAATGCAACGGAGTATGCCTGGGGTTAGCCATGGTTTAATAATGCGTTTACTGTTTGGAACTTTTACTGTGGTAGTGTTGAGATTAATTATTTCAGTTAGTTTATCGATAAGTAACTCAGTCAATAGATTGGGATCATCACAGAATAGTAAATCTGAAAAATGTTGTTCACGTATTTGTTTTAAAGCTTGTTCGAAATTTAAACTAGTAATGGTTTTATTTGAAACCTGTGTTGTTTTTTGCTTACGCAGTGACATAAATGTAGTATAGTGGTCGGTGACGGTAGTATGTAGGATAGCGATAAATGCCGAAGTCTTTTTTTTGTTAATTTTTATCATGAAATGGTCTAAACAGTTCCTTTCCCTGGTGGGTAATGTATGCCCAGGGAGGATACCATGTAATGACAACATATTCAAATAGTTCACTCTGTTTTTACTATCCTGTGACGTCTCTATGTCTTTAGGTCTAATATTGATGTTTATATCTCCCGCTATTACTACGCTTTTTTGCGATGTTATTGTTTCAAGGTGAGTGCTAAGTGAGTCAATGAAACTGTCAGTGTTAGTGTTTGATGGAGACCGATAAATACACAAAATATGAGTATTCAGAATATCTAGCTGGAGACAAGATGCCTGGGCCAATTTTATTTCTTTTACTTTTGGTTTTAATGTGTTTTTAACATAGGCTACCACCCCGTCATTTTGGTTTAGATGTCTGGTAGAGGCAAAAGAGTGGTAATTACTAAGTTTAGGAATTGGTTTGTTATCGTTAAGTCTACACTCAGTTAAAATTATAACATCCGTTTCAAATTTAAAAGTAGATAGTAATAGTGAAAAATCATCGAAGTTACAGTAAACGCTCCTTATATTTTGAGAGACAATAGTCAAGTCATTATTATTTACTGAAATATACTTAGAGATCTCAGAGCAATCACATTCTATCGAACGCGCAATTTCAACATTGTCAATTTCATTTATAGTTTGTAGGTTGTCACCCATTTAATATCACCCTGGTAGAATAACCGTCAATAACAAGAATATCATAAATTTTATAGACTGATGATAATAGTCGGATGAGGTCAAATTCAATAGAAGTGATTTTGTAAAAACAGCGCAGCTGTGTTAGAGTTTGTATGCATGATTTTGTGTGTCTGAGTATGTATAGTGGACTTGTATTATGAATGTGCGTGATTATGTGTATATGTGATGTGTATTTACAAAGTTCTGAGAAAGTGTGTGAATGTGTAACCAAGTAACTTAATGTGGCATCCCTGTAAACATACTTAGTTAACAGTATATAAGATTTTGCATAATAACTGAGAGTAGGTAACAAAAAAATAATATAAGACGATGGCATAATTACTTTTAGAGTTAGGTATCTGAGGAACATAGAATTGTGGTCTAATAGTCATTTCTTTAACATAAGCTGATGTACCTGTTCTTCACTTTTAATAGTTAAAGTTGGTGATTGCTCGTCCTTCCTGAGATAAACTTTGCCATAGGCGGTCCAGCAGAACTTGTAGGCTCCAGACTTAGTTAAATCCCGAGCAAGGAAGTGCAGACGGGACCCTTTAGGAGTCAGGTGTTCTGATAGGAATATAGGGGTGTCTTCCTGAGTTTTAAATCCTATGTGCTTGCAGCATAACTTCGACTTGTGTTTTAGGTTAAAAGCTTTTCCCATTTTCATAATGTCACCCTTTAATAGTGTAGAACCAGTTTCCACAATAATGGGCGAGTTTTGAATTTCCGTGTTTTTTCCGCGTACTCTATATATGTCTTTTATGTCATATTTGCTCATAGTACAGTCAATGTTTTTGGAGAGGCATATAACCATTTCCATGAGGTCTTCTTTGGATTCACTGGGTTTTTTTGGTACGTTCTTTATTACGAAATTCGATTTACGACTTCCCATTTGAAGTTCCTCAAGTTTATTCTCTAACAATGTGGTGTATTTCTTATCCTCCTTGGCCTGAGTTTCGAGTTTGTCAATTTTTTTTTGTAGCTCCTCATTTTGTGCAGTTACGAATGAGATTGAGTTTTCTATTTTAAGATTGGATTGTTGAATGTCTTTTAAAGTGAGAGTAATTTGTTGTATCTCATTTTCCTGTTTACCACAGAAAAGTGCCATCATTTCTCTCATTTCTTTTTTAAATTCATCCAGCTGATCACTAATAAAAATATCTTCCCAGCTTCTTTTTACCCGTTGGGGTGCATAATTAGGCGGCGTTTTATTCTCTTGTTCCGATAAATTAATCTCCGTGTCTGATAGAGATTTATTCAGTAGCGAGTTCATGATTACTAGGCTACCAGGAATATGAGCAGGTGTAAATGACGCCTATGCAAGTTATAGTATCCGTGGATATGCGTATATGTTGATGGTGTAGTTTCGGGTGTAAGTATTGGTTCGCACGACGAGGGATGGGCACCTAATTAGATTCCGTTCTCCAATTGCATGTGGCCAGTGCGTCACCAAGTATGGAGGAGGTGCGCGCGCGCTTTAATTAGTAATGATTGGTTCTTACGTTTCCAAATGGGCGGAGTCTTCGCAAGAGTAGGCAGCTCAGGTACCAGGCGCGCACGATCTCAGGAGTTGGTAATTGTCGCCGACTCACTGTGCTACCAAACTTAGCTGCTGTGTTGTAAATAACTCCTCCGTATTTATGCACTCCTATTTTTTTGTTTAATTAAATTTTATGAATTTATTTAAATTTACGGAAAAATAATTGCGTATAGTACTGGGGCACGTCAACACCTAACGGCGGTCCGGGGGAAGAGCTATATATATAGGGATAAGCTAGTATACAAACAACAAAAAAATCTAAAACTTGGAACTTTTACCCCCCAAACCTTTTAACTAGGGGATGGACGTTTGTATGATACTTCCGTAAATTTTGATTCTAGAAGTCTGAAAATTGATAAAGAGACTCTTTGTTTTTTTTTAAGTAATTCAGTACATTATCCATGAATTAGTTATTCTTTTGTACCTAGTGAGTACTGCCACAGTAGGGCTAGGAATAATTAATGTCAACTTTTTGGGTCTACTCCCAAGAGCGATTTGTCCCGACGTCTTAAGGTTATGAACAAATTGCTCACATTTTATCCCCAATGCCAGGCATTCGCGATATTGAGTGCCACAATTCGTCAAAGCTTTTCGAGACAGTAATTAAGTTATAACTGAGTTCACTGTCGGTATATTAACCACTTGATCCAGTGATTATTCGCATGTCACAATACAGTATATACCCGTATATTTATTTAATGTCGTTCCTTTTTACTCTTTTATGTCTGTAACAAAAGGTGAATATGTGTCAATATCAAACAAAAAGATTGCCCTTACAAATATAGGAAAAAATACACACTATTTATTTTCTCCTAAAAAATAAAATAAAATAGAAATAACTTATCAAAATATGTTTAAAAAGTAAAATGCATGTCAAGATTTCTCTTACCTTTGTAGAAGAATTTTATATTAATAAATTTTTAATAATCTATATATATAAAATTCAAAGTCCTGAGTGACTGACTGACTGACTGACTGACTGACTGACTGACTGACTGACTGATATATCAACGCACAGCCTAAGCCGCTGGACCTAGAGACATGAAATTTGGAGGGTGTGTTCTTTGTAAAGAGTAGGTATCCACTAAGAAAGGATTTTTTGAAATTCCACCCGTAAGGGGGTGAAATGGGGGGTTGAATTTTCATGAAGCTTTTTATTCTTTGGGTCGATTGACACGAAAATCGGTATACATACTCTTCAATTGTAATTATGTGACATATGTATCACAATTTATCCAAGATCATCCCCTTACTGAGTCAAATAGGGCTTCGAAAAATCTACGTGGAATGGTAGACGTGCGCATGGCGTGCGGGGCAGCCCGGGAAGCGCATTGTCGTCACCGGTGTCCAATCTCAACCAAGGTATCAAGAAGTATCAAATATGTAACTGATATTAATATGAATTAACTAGCTTTTGCCCGCGACTTCGTCCGCGTAAATATCGGTTATTGTGGACGGAGACAAAATCTCAGAATAAAAATAGGCCTATGTCCTTTCTTGGGGTTCAAACTTACCCCGTACCGAATTTTATCTTTTCCAATTATTTTTTTTTTTTCATAAAAAATATCTTGTGTTACTTCTAATACCTCCAAGAATATGTGTACAAAGCTTCATGATGATCGGTTCAGTAGTTTTCGCGTGAAAGCGTAACAAACAAACTTAATATATATTAGTTGGGATATTTGCAAATTATAACAGCCGCGCGGATCGATCTTTCAGGTTAAGCTACGCTTGCTGCGGTTGGTCCGTGGATGGGTGACCATCTTTACATAGTAAGACCCTTCTGTGCCTCGGAAAGTACGTTAAGCCTTTGGTTCTTGTCTGTTGCTAAGCCTTTGGTTCTTGTCTCTGCTGTCTTTCATAGATCTTAGACCATCGTTATTAGTCGCCGGAAGCCCGAAAGTCTGACAACCAGTCTTACCAAGGGGTATCGATTACCCAGTAAGTGGGTTGTGGAGGTCAGGTAGGCAGTCGTTCCATGTAAAATCCTGGTACTCAGCTGCATCCGGTAAGACTGGAAACCGAACCCCAACATAGTTGGGAAAAGGTTAGGCAGATGATGATAAAGTAAGTACATGTAAAAAACGCGTTTATTTCTGTACTAGCTTTTGCTCGCGGCGCGAACTTAACGCAGGTATTTTTCTAAAATAAAATATTTTTTCTATAATAAAAGTATCCTTAGTTACTCCTTGTTACATCAGTTATCTGCCAGTGAAAGTCCCGTCAAAATCGGTCCAGCCATTTCAAAGATTAGCCGGAACAAACAGAGAGACAGACAGACCGACAAAAATGTAAAAAATGTTGTTTTGGTATATGTACCGTGTATACATCCATATACACTTAGTAAATAGTGGTTATCTTAATATTACAAACAGACACTCCAATTTTATTTATTTGTATATTGTATACGTAGTATGAATATATGTATAGATTAGATAAAATTGAATAACTACACTAACTGTTCTTTAATAGATACTTAGGCAACTTTATAAGTAAAAACTAATTGGGCACATACCTACTATAATATTTTACGCACTAACATATAAATCTGTACGTTCAGTAAGCAATAGTGCGATTTGGTTTATGCATTAAAGTAAAACATAACGACCAAGCCACAATCATCAATCAAATTCTTTTGAGATCGTTCGAAGAAGTTGAAAATAATTATAAATCAATGGACTCGAGTGATAAACAATGATGACGCCATACATTACCCGCTTTAGTATCTTAACACATTGAAGCCTCTCGGTCTGTCAACTCACATATGTAGGTATAAAAATTTAGAGTTGGCGCCCAGTTATATTGCTGGGTAATTTAAACCCGCCAAAATTATGCAATGACACCAGGTTGTGAGTGAAAATATTGCAACGAAATGTTATCGAGGCAACTTTACTGTCACGTTGTTCCTGAGAGGAGTCTGTGTTTATTCCGAGGATTCCTCTAACGCCATCGAACTACCCCTTTGAGTTCAAAAGAGTGCAGTTTCCCCTCAAAGTCTGCTTTGACAAGACCGTAAATAAATCTCAAGTCACGTCACGTTGTCACTTCATTTAACAGGGGTAGACTTAAGGGAGAACTGCTTTTTACACGGTCAGTTATACGTGGCCTGCTCAAGAGTAAGCTCACGGAGCAGCCTGGTGATTCTAGAACCTGAAGTAAAAACAAAAAATATTGCTTTCAAAGAAATTCTGCGGTAGGCACAGTATTCGTAGTAGACAATATTAATTGTTCATTATCCACTTCTAATTAACTCATTTTTTTTTGTCCATTTCTAATTGTTTTATTTATTTTTTTGTTTGTGTGTTTGTTCTCATTGTGTCTTGTAAATATTTTCACTTACGCTTTGAGTTTTATTAAAACTATACTACTTTCATCCCAGAGATTAGTTTAGTTTTACGGACAACTTCGTCCTATTTGCTTTGTTTGGAATATTGTCAGTTCGTATATTAAACTAGCTTCTGCCCGCGACTTCGTTTGCGTTAAATTTCTTGTTCCCCCGACCCTTCCCGTCGCGTCGAATCACCTATAGCCTTATAGCCTTTCTCGATAAATAGGCTACACAACACAAAAAAAAAAAATCAGACCAGTAGTTCCTGAGATGAGCGCGTTCAATCAAACAAACATAAAAACAAACAAACTCGTCAGCTTTATAATATTATTATAAATATATATATAAAGTATAGATTGAGAGGTAGTGAGAGCGCGTATGTTTGTTTCTGAAAAAAAAAGTCATCTGTTTCTTGTAGGCCACGCGGGTAAAGCCGTGGGCAGAAGCTATTCAAAATAAACCAATGAAATAAACACAGGCAAAAAAAAAACATCTGTCGTAATTATATTACATGCATACGTGTCGAATTCATAAGGATGATGCATCATGATATATCCTAAGGAGCTCTTAATTTTACTCAACCCATCTGGTCTTCGTTTCACACACTTATCCTCAAAGCGGGTGCTCCAGTAATGCTACTATAAAATCTTAATCCGGCCAAGTTGTGCAATGGGACCAGGTTTTGTGTGACCATTGTATTTACTGGCTGTGCTCAAGGTGAATCGGTGTACTATATACCGCAGATACCACTAATATCGTCGGAGTACCCATTCGAGTTTAAAAAGCCGCAGTCCCCTTATGGTATGTTTAGCAATGATGATTAATAAGTCTCGGGGACAGACACTGTAAACCGCGGGATATGATCTTAGAGGGGACTGCTTCTCGCACGGCCAGTTTTACGTGGCCTGCTTGAGAGTGAGCTCATCTAGCAGCCTGGTTGTATTAGCACCTGAGGGCAGAACCTCTAAAGTAGTATGTATGGAGATTCTTTAAGTATAGACTAAAAATAAATAGTCTTAAACCCCTGTGAACAGCAAGTTAAGTAAAATCTTCATTTGAATAATTTAGGTAACATTTTTTTTCGAAATTCCCAGGGAATAAAGAGAATTTATATTTTCGCTTTAAAGTTGGCTTCAAATTTGTCATGCAAGTAAGTAATTTGCCGTTCCGTTATGTATTCCGTCACTATTGTTAGATTTTAGGATTAATTATCTTACAACAATCATTTATCAATCCGAACGCTGTTCCTTGGATAACACAAAGCAAGCAATGCAATAACACATTGTTTACCTGGATTAACACACAGGGTACTTTCAATCCCGGTATTACATTCCTGTGGGATATTTTTCGACATCCACGCGGGCGAAGCCGCGGGCAGAAGCTAGTGTTCAACATACAAGCAAGGTAAGTTTAACAATGAAATATAATACAACTAACCTATTTACAGCAAGCAAGCTTCCATTTTATTTTATTCTAAAAAAAAACAGAAACAGGTCTGCATTCGACGGCCATCATTCTCGGCGTCTCGGTACTAGCAGATTTCTTTTTTGCCGATTGTCTTATTACGGGCAATTTCCTTAAGTGGCAACCATCTTAGATCTTTGTGTTCGTATTTTCTCGCCTGAGACCTTCGAAGAAAATGGTATCATCTGGTTCTAATGGATTATGACCCTCGTACATTAATTAACGGTGTTTGTCTTTCATTGTTTTACGTTTATCAAAATGCATGTTCTATTTGTTACTGGATTTGTTGGACATTTTAGATTTTTCGTAATTTATGTCCTTTGAGGATTGTGTTTGCCCTTAAGTGCCGTTTGGATTGCTTTATTGTTGTTTATGACCTCAAAATATCTTCTATGTTAATTGGACCTCAAAAAAGATACAACTGGAGCATTATTTTTCTGAATTATATTTTAAGACCAACATTCAGTCATGTTCTTCAAGTCAGAGAATGTTTTGTCATTGGTGTCAGAAACATGCCGATTATTTTCCGGATGAAACTACAAAGCAGCTGGAAAAATCAAGTTAAAGCTTATCAAAAAATTTGGACATTTTCGAATGAACATAAAAATTATGCTTTATGAGGTGCTTAATTGTTGCTAATGGATGACAATATTACGTCATGGATGGAATACGTCATCTAATGTCACCCAGGAACACATGTGCCAAAATTTCATGCTTTTAAATACATGAATGAATAGATTCAAGATTTTTGTTAACGTCTACTTACCAAAACCTTGAATGAAAAAGAAAAATGAAAATGTCTTTGAGTCACAATCGAACAATGAACCTAGTTATATCTCAATAATTTATAACATGCGCATGAATAATATTTCGACATATCTCCAAAGACTGCCCTTAGCCGTATAAATAATCACAAAGCTGGTATTTATTTATGTTCTCGTTCAGGTCTTATGCGAAATATACGACATCCAGCGAGACTTGCAAGTTCCAAGTCATAAAAGTGGTGCACTTAATGCTCACTGGCGTCTCAGATAAAGTGTTTCCTAGACTTGTTTTTAACGTCCCCCTTAAATGAAGTGTGAGCAACGGCAGGCTATTGGCCAAAGCTCTATAAGGGATTAAGTTTTACGGAGCGGTAAAATGTTATATTAACTGACGTTGAAAAACTATAATGAAACGATATTTGGCTTGTTGTTGCGTGGTTAGATAAAAGACTTTACTTACCCGTGTCCTAGCCTTAAAGATCGTGCGCCCGCTTATGCGATAGGCGCGCGCACACAAGATCTTCTCCTAATTGCACTACGATGTTGTTGGTCAGGATGTCCTTCGTCTTCTTTCAAGATGAACCTGCAAAGATAGTGTACCTAACATAAAACGTGCACCTAAAATAAGTTTTTAAAGCACTACATTACCATACAGTTACATAAGGTCGAATATGAACTTTTGACCTCTGATGATAACTATCAAAAATGTTGACACCACCAAAACGGACGTACGTAGTGGCCTCGTTTACCCACGTTTGAGTAATGTCAGTTGACATAATTTCGTATTCATGCGTCCTATTCTCAGCATCGTGTAGGGTACAAAGGACTTCCAACGGTACCATCCACATTTCACATTAATATTTATAACATGAGCTTACCTTTGTACATTTGTTTTGTTCACTTACGGCCAGACATAATAAAGAGGCTTATGCACTTTGATTCCAAAATTAAATTTGTCTTTTTTTAGTAAGTCTTGTAAAGGTCAAAACGAACATGTTCCCTATAATAATTATGGATCGTTTCGTGCGTTATGATTCACTTAGAAAATGCAGCCTATGAATTTTCCTTTTTTTAAAATGGGTACATCTGAAAGTGAGCAAAATATAATATTTAATCACTTTAAGCTGTTGGGACAACTGGACAGATGTTGTCCTGTTTTATAGACCTCGATCGCAACGCTTCTTAAACCATCAAGGTATTCACTCGAACCGAGGGATAACTCCAGAAAAATTCAGCAAAATTGATCCAGTCATTTACAAGTTTTTTTATCGTTTAAGCGCGAGGTACGTTGCTCAGAAAAACATAACCGTTATATTAATTTCACTCCTCATGGCATTTCCATACCGGGGGCCGTACATGAAAGTAGATTCTCAAGGAGTAAACCCCAGAATTTGGAACGTTAACCTTCAATTTCTCCCTAGACAAATGGTTCTCAAGTAAAGACCAGTATTAAAAAATATATCACAATGACGAATAGTACATGTGTCTCTCAACTTCGAGAAGCATCTTAAAACCATTGCCGTCAGCTTCAAATGAACTTTCTAAACCGATTCAACGGTTTAATAGTTCACAGCCAAAAACAACCACGGCAATGTCAATTTCAGACAATCACCTAAGCTGTTGTCTAGACAACCCTTATTGTGACAGTATATTAAAGTAATCAGCATAACGTCTCGGCTGAGCCCTTGAAATATGTAATTACAAACGGCCACTCGGTAGACAACACGCACTAGGGTTGCCGACCGACTGTGTCTCTTGCGTTGTTGGAACTGTAATGTGTAAGTCTAACATATTTAATAATTTGAGAGCATTTTTTTACACGCTTTATATTAGCTTCACTTGTATGTTTGTTTATATGTATGTATGTTTGTTTGTAACCGACTCCTTATAGCGCGATTTTGACCCACTTTAAATAACCAGATTTCATTCAAACTTTGCACACCTGTCAAAGACCAATGACCATGCAATAATTTCATAAATTTATGCCATTATCCTTGCCAGGGAGGACAAAAAATCGGACAGCAAAAAAACTGTCTTTTAAAACTACGCTGACATACGTCTCAAAATTCGAAACACCCTAAAAAATAGAAAATAAATAATAGTTAAAAAAAGCGTAGGGTGACTGATCAATAAAAAAAATATCTTAAGAAGTACCCCACGCTTTTTTCCATTATTTTCTACTTTTCAGTTTGGTTTTCTATATGGAAGCGTGTTTTTTAGTTTTTTTTTTTATATAGGTACTATATCCTGTAGTGTATTTCTGGATTCAATATTGATAAACATCTGTACACTTAGCGATACAGTTAACAACGTCAAGCCATTGTTCAAGTAAATAAATGTGTTGGAGTGACTCGCAACGTCCGCGTCCGTATGTTACTGCGGCGCAAACGCGACTGTTGAATACTGGAGTATACAGAGGTTTTGAAGCGCGTCGTTTGGGCCGATTTGTATGAAAACGTACTACTGTTTGTTTTGTTATACTGTGCTATTAAAGTGGTATTGTCATCGAACTTTGAGCAATTAGTCTTGCGAAACTTGTGACACAGTATTCAAGGTTTTCTTTAACCAATAAATTGATGCTTGAAGTCATTATTATATCGGATGTTCGATGGTCTTTAATTTTTTTTAAATCCGAATTGACCAATGTTATAGCTCAAGGAAAGGAGAACATCGATACATCCACGTGTGTGTACATAAGGAAAGACAAAAAATACATATATTGTATTAAGCACAGACTAAGAAGCACACAATGGTACCGATTCCCTTGTTCACAAACTAAACTAAATTTAAGTTCAGTGCATCTTTTTCTTTGTATTTCATTAAGAAGAGGACAAAAGATTTTTTTTAGTTTAGTCCTGTCAAATTAATCAGCGCCTGTCACTACTCCATACAAGTTTAGACGTGATTAAAAACTTGCCTACTAAAATTACGTTAATTTACGTCAACGGCTGATTAATTTGACAGGACTAAACTAAAATTTATCTTCTGTCCTTTCCTTAAAGAAATAGAAAGAAAAAGATGCACTGAACTTAAATTTAGTTTAGTTTGTGAATAAGGGAATCGGCACCACTATCCAACAGATTAAAATATAAAAATCAAGCAAACAGTGTATAGTGCGATGTAAGGAATTCATTGAAAAAAATTAAACCGCCGAAAAACTGAAAAGCATAAAATAATAAACCTTAAAATTATGAGTCGGCGCTTTGAGTGATCCTTGTTCATTGATTTTTCAGCGCCGACTCAAAATTTTAAGATTTATTATTTTATGCTTTTCAGTTTTTCGGCGGTTAAATTTTTTGTTAAAAAGTTTTTATTTTATTTTTTTTTGTAGCTTTAATGTACTAATAATACTTGGCAAGGTATACCCTATCCAACACAAAAAGAATTATCAAAATCGGACTACTCTGTATAAAGTTATGCGTGTTTATACATTACAATCAATCATCCCCTGTTTTCCGACCCTTAGGGTTCGATTTTGTTTTTCACATTTATATGGGACCACCTTGGAAGTATACCCTTTCCAATAGAAGAAGAATTGTCACGATCGGACCACTATGTAAAAAGTTATGCGTGGTCATACATAAAACAAAAAAAAAAATATATACGCGTCGAATTTATAACCTCCTCCGTTTTTTCGTCGGTTGATAAAAACTTTTTAACAAAAAATTAAACCGCCGAAAAACTGAAAAGCATAAAATAAAACTTAAACCTTAAAATTATGAGTCGGCGCTTTGAGTGATCCTTGTTCATTGATTTTTCAGCGCCGACTCAAAATTTTAAGGTTTAAGTATTATTTTATGCTTTTCAGTTTTTCGGCGGTTTAATTTTTTGTTAAAAAGTTTTTATTTTATATTTTTTTGTGGCTTTAATGTACTAATAATACTTGGCAAGGTATACCGTATCCAACACAAAAAGAATTATCAAAATCGGACTACGCTGTATAAAGTTATGCGTGTTTATACATTACAATCAGTGAGTGAACAATCATCCCCTGTTTTCCGACCCTTAGGGTTCGATTTTGTTTTCCAAATTGATATGGGACCACCTTGGGAGTATACCCTTTCCAATAGAATAAGAATTGTCACAATCGGACCACTATGTAAAAAGTTATGCATGGTCATACATAAAAAAAAAAAAAAAAAAATATACGCGTCGAATTGATAACCTCCTCCGTTTTTTTTTCGTCGGTTGAAAAGTGCGCCTCACGGCTACGTGAAGAAGGCCCAGCTCAGCAAATATTCCTGACAACTAGCGCTTGACGTTGCTTTTCAACTGGACCTGAAGTGTGAGGTGAATGGTAGGATGTAAATCAGTTTTACACTGCAACCTGATGTGTATGCATACTTCAATAAAATAAATTTGTGTCTGATAAAAGTAGTAACGAATATTTAGGGGAATTACGTCTAAAATGACATATACAGACAAAATGACACACCAAGCTCTTTCGAAATTGACGGGCTATTATTCTGCAGATTTCATATCATTGGCCATGGTGCCATACCTGCAGTTTACACCGCCATTAACCCGGTCACGCCGAAGTAACTTGCAAGAACGCGTTTTGTGCGCATAAAAGTTTTTTATTTTGATTGATTTCGTCCTGATTTTGATCCGTTTATCGTGGTTTCTATAATATCCTTTAATGTCAATTCAAAAAGTGCAGCATTACACTACATTAATTATAAGTATTAATTTTTAGGCCTGTGCCTAATCTACAACGCGGGCCCAGTACGGATTGGTAGATGTCACATGTCTTCGATTTTTTGGTTGTTGGACATGCTGGCTTCCGCACGATTTTTTCCGTCAACGTTTTGAGAGTAGTGTTGATGACATTATTTACTCAAAGTAAAACGCTATACTGGGTTGGAACAAACGGCCTACAACTTGTAAGTCGCGGCCGATACCACTGCCATCAGTCCCAGTCTGAATATCAGTATTTTACATACAGTGTACTATAGTAATCACAAAGTAACAAGCATAGTTTCTTTAATCTACTTAGGAACTACAAAAGAGCACTAACTAGATTACAATGCATTTTCATTTTATCAGCTAAGTGAGGGTGGAAAGACGATTTCAACCTGTAAATAGCTTTCAAAGGCAGTAACAACCCGTAACGCAGGTCTTAAAAACGAATGACCAGGAAAACTAAGACTAAGTTAGGATCAATTGCTCAGAATGGACTTTGCTAAGTAACTTGATTCCCTTGGTAGAAATTCAAGTAATATTGCAAATTGCACTTGCACTTGCAGATGTGTGCATTCGCGTTCTAGTAAGTCAAGGCACCTTTTCCACGACGTGCTACGCGCGCGACTAACCATGAAGCGAGTGGAGATTTGTTTTTTGATAATGACATCTCGGAGGTCAACCTATGAGGTTGTCAGCTGTTTAACCGGACTAACCTGTGGCTACCGTAATAAATTAAGCCACGGCTAAAAAACTTAAAACTAAAGCGACTACACGCTAAAGGCACCCTCTGTGGGATAAGGACCTCGTTTTCGGGCGTCGCTAGAATAGCGAGTGAGTAGATCTAGCAATAAAAAGAATTTGGCTAGCAACGAGCAACGAGTGCGCAATGGCGACTACCGATTACTCGTGAGTCTTCCTGCGAGTGACCTGCCTACCAATCGATCGTTAGTGAGCGAGTGTTTACTATTTTCAACCTACGAAAAAAAACGGAGCAGGTTCTCAATTCGACGCGTATATTTTTTTTTTTGTTTTTGTTTTTTTTTATGTATGACCACGCATAACTTTTAATATAGTGGTTCGATTGCGGTAAACTCCGAAAGTGGTCCCGTATAAATTTGGAAAGAGATCGAACCCTAAGGGTCGGAAAATAGGGAATGATTGATTGTTAACTCACTGATTATAATGTATAACCACGCATAACTTTATACAGCATAGTCCAATTTTGATAATTCTTCTTTCATTGGATAGGGTATACCTTACCAAGTATTACTTGTACATTAAAGCCACAAAAAATTATAAAATAAAAACTTTTTAACAAAAAATTAAAACGCCGAAAAAACTGAAAAGCAAAAAATAATAAACCTTCTGAGTCGGCGCTGTAAAATCAATGAACATTTTAAAATTGTAAGGTTTATTATTTTTTGCTTTTCAGTTTTTGATAGGTCTTGTTGCTGCGACTAGCAAGAACTCGGTGTGAACAATCAGCTATCAACTAATCTACATAATATCTCTTGTACTCACTCGGGATCAACAATTTCTTGTACGTTACTTAAGCGAGAAAATCGTTCAGTCGCTTGTCGTTAGCAGTGGGACAGGTGCATAAAGACCTCCCCAGTGGTTGCTGGTCCATTTGTTAATAATATTCCGTGAATTTGAATTTTTATGCGTTCGTTTTAGTTTATGTAAACGTTGGTACACATTCATAGAGTATTAATAAAATTATGTCGTTTGTGTTGGGTAATTGTGGTATCTTTTTGGTTTTTTCTTTGTTTGCATTAATGGTTGCATATTGAAGGGGTCTGCTAGGACCGATGCCTGCTAGGGTCGCGAGATTCGTTCGAAAGAGTTACCGTGGCCCTGAAATATGGGCAACTGAAGGAATATGGGTGGGTTTTAGTCAGTAAAAGTCTGGCACGCCCTTCCGCTCCACCCTAGAGCGGGAGATGTCATTTGATGATTTCCCACCCAAAAAAAAGCAGTTCCAAGTCTCGGGAAACTTCATACGAATGCCAACATAGCTATGAATTTAAGAAGACGTCCAAGATAGCATTTTATTTTTAGGTAAGAGAAAAACCATCAAAAATCTTCAATATAATAACTCTTTGACGCCAAGATATAACTTTTTATTATAATTTCCAGCTTCCCACAATTTGATTGTGGTTTAAAAATTAAGGGTGCTTATTAAAAGGGTACGGAGTTTAAATCTTTTGGGAAGTCACTTTCTTTCTTTATTTAATTAACTCCTACTCAGCCTCATTTTCCTTCATATTAAACATTAATTTTCTTAAACAATAGGACAAACCTTGAAACATCCTGGAAATGTTATTATACTATTACTCTATATTATAAATTTAATAGTTTTTATGTGTGTTACTCAATCATACAAAAACGGCTAAACAGATTTGGATTTTTGATACACATATACCTTGGATACACAGAATACTTTTTATAGTGCTGGGATAATTTCCAACCTCCATGCGGCCGAAGTCGAAAAACATTTCAATTTGAACGAAGTACCGTGGGATTTTTATCTTAACACCGTTGAAAGTGCAATTTTCCACACGACTGTTGGCGACAATGGACTAATCTTTGGTATTCTCCCTGAAGGGAAGTCGATGCTTGAAGAAATAACTTCTTTTTTTTTTCTAGCTATCTTTTCTTTTGAGTCATGATTTTTCCACTTCACTCCTTGGACGAAGTATTTGATATGTTAGTTTTATCTAAGTACTAGTGACTCGCCCCAGTTTTGCCCGGTTTTATAACTTAAAAAAATATATTTATATAGTCAATTATGAACAAATTACATTCAAGGTTTAATATGTTACAGCTTGTATTGTATACAGAGGGGCTTGTTGCTAAGTGAAGGCTTAGTGAGGTGCTTGTGGCTAAGCTTGCCGCGGTACCTTCGTGGATGGGTTACCATCTTTACAGACTAAGACCCTCCGTGCCTCGGAAAGCACGTTAAGCTATTGATCCCGAATGTCATTTGTGGATCTTTGACAGTCAGTACGGGTCGTCAGAAGCCCGAAAGTCTGACGACCAGTCTTACCACGGGGGTATCGTATTACTCAGAAACTGGACTAACTGGATTGTGGGGGTCAGATAGGAAGTTGCTCCATGCAAAATACTGATATTCAGCTGCATCCGATTAAACTGGAAGCGACCGCTAACATAGTTGACAAAAACCCCAACATAGTTGTTGCCAGATGATGGTGACATTGTATTGTATAAATATAGATTGTATTTATATTTACTACGCTATCCACAACATTGTGTCAAATGGTGGCCTTGTTGGAAACCTAATTCAATTCTGTGATTATGTTCTGTGAATTAAAATGAAACTGTGGTCTGGTGCAATTAGTTCCTGTTTATTGAAATCGCAATTCCCATTTTAAGTATTTTTAGCCTATTGTGATACGAATTAGTGATTTAATTCAGTGAAATGTATTCCTGGTCAAACATAAGATAGAAAGTAACCAAAATTGCCTATATCCAATTTGATTTTTGATGAAGTTGATAAGACTTAGGTATAAAATAAAATTCGTGTTTTAAATCCAGGCCTCATTTTTGAAAAAGGCGTGGAGGAGATCCTTTGAGAGAGTGGGCCCACTGTTTCAGTCAATGTTTCCATAATATGCGATGTGCTTGGAACTTTAAAAAGCAATAAAAGTATGAATAGGTTTCTATATCATTTCATTTTAATTTTCTTAAAACCAGCGTATGATTTAAGATTCGGAATTCAAACTAAAAAAACCTGCTTGTCTTCATACTTTTACCTCATGAAGAATGTTACAATATTGACAATAAAGGGAAAGAGCAATGATTATGTTTCATTGAAATAAAGTAATTGAAAAACTATTTCGTGGAAAACGGTTACTGATCACTGCGGTCCATCAAATATGGCAAACTTATTAATATTTTTGTTCAATCAAGGACAAATGTCCTTAATATGAATTTCGTCACTATTCCGAATTTCATTACAAAATAAACATTTCCTTATGATTTATGAAGTTGTATCTTAGTAAATAGAAGGACGATTGCATTATAAGGTTCCTTATTTTAAAAGAAACAACCAAAACTCTTATAGGACCACTCCTTTGTCCATCTGTCTGACCCTTTTTCTCAAGGATGCTAGGGGGTATCAATTTGGAATTGATATCTTCTATATATAATACTTAGATCTACGTTCCCTAAGGACTTTAAAAATATCGATCTTCTGAGACGACTTAGAAGCTTGGCATAGATTTCCAAACTTGTTGCATATTTTGAGACCAGCTATTAAATTTAAAACACATAGGACTCTAAAATTTTGGCAAGAAGCAAGGAATCTTAACACAAATAGGTACAGGAAAATATCCCAAGTAGCACAGAACTGCATTATAAATTGTCACTTAAGACCCACAGCGGTAATCTAAGCATTTATAAAGACTTATTAGTATTCACCTGGGCTGCAACAGCTGTTTCGAAAACAAAACGTGCCCAAGTATAATGCTTTTTTCTGTACAGTAATTCTATTAAGCACCACAAACACGCCACAAAGTCACTGTTAATGAGCGCTTAGTAGTGCAGTATCCTATTAGCTGTAAATTTTCTGAATAATACCCCACACGTGTACTATACAAACGTTGCATTTTAAGAGAGAACATATCACCCGCTATAACATAATCAGTTACTTTCTGAAGTTATTTAACAAAAATGTAATGCTTTATGCTGCATACAGATTCACTTTTCCCCTATTAGTCAGGTGTTTACCATACACTCGAATAACAGCATGTATCCAAGTGTTGGCATGCGCGAATGGAATATTGGACGCGACGGGTTCCGTATGTTATATTTATAAATAAATAAAATGAAATTAATTTATTTCAGATATAACCCATATTACAAAAATTAAGATAAAAGTAACAATGCTGCAGCAGAAAAGAATAAAATGTCATTAACAAAATAAAAATACATGTCACATAGTTGAAATAAAATTAAATTTCAAATTTACGTCGGATTTAAATTAAAGTAACAATAAGTAATAATTATAATCAATAAGACATTAGGCTGAGTAGGTACAAAAATGCCCTGCTACAAAAATCTTGTATCCTACACATTTTCGGAAGTAATATGGTTGCCACAAAATAAATATTGTTGTTTTATATGTTTCTAGTACTTACCTAAAAATGAAGAAGATTTATTAAGAGAAATCCAAAATTTATTTTATTATAATAAATTAATAAATTTCGAGACTTTTTAAGACTCCAGATTTCGACAATTTTTCTTCTCAGAGGTAGTCAGTTAGGAAACACCGGTACAGCTAGCATCTAAAAAAAACAACGTAATTTTCTTTATGTTTATTTTTAAAGTACAATTTAGGGTGTACCACCCTGGTCCATGCCTTGAATTTTCATCTTTTTATAATTTCAAGGAGTATAAAAGTACTTCTCGGTGGCCTCCATAGAATTTCCTTAGTTTTCCACTATGCAGGAACGAATGTTAGATCGACAACACCTCTCTCTATATTCTGAACTATTTTGAAAGTCTTGTTCTGTAAAAACAAGAAAAATATACTTATTATAATAGAAGTATCAGTTTCATAAAATGACAACATTATCCATACAGTTTTTGAGGAAAAAAAAAACACAAGATACAATAACATATTAAATACCTAAACTTAACGTAACATAATGCTATTTCATGTGGAAGTAATTAAATTATTAGGCCAGAAAAATACATTATTTTTAGATAGGTACCGAATAATTTATAGGTATTTTGTAGCATATTTAATAAATCAATAACTTATGTATTATACATATAATTAAATTATAATCTCAGCTACTTAAATTACAATTTTAATTAAGTACTTATCGTCGAATAACAACTAAAAAAGGGAACAAAATGGCTTTAAAAGAACCACGGCGGAACCCCAAAAGCTTGAATCCATAAAGGTAGTTATCTAGGTAACTGACGCAAATGTGAACCAATACTACTCTCCTAATCGATCCATGTCTGATTTGTATTTCACAAGTGCTAAACTATTTTACTCTTGGCTTAATTACAGGCCACATATGAACACCCGTACAGACCGTAGCATTAAATTGAGATTAAAACTGTTCACTTGCCATCCGCCATATTCACTGCGTTACGTATTATTATAAAATTTTTGTCTTTTATTTTTTGTTTATTTTAGAGGATATCAATTGTAAATTTGGATTAAAAAATATTTACACGAAAACAGTTTTTTTTTGGTTTCTTTGCACAAAAACGAACATATTAATTTTATTTTCATTCTAATTTTGGTGCTTTTCTTTTAGTATTTAGTGGTATTCCGAGGGCGCGTTACCTTCCCAATAAGATTTCAAATATAATAGGAGGAAATCGAAGTTTTACTTACCTTAAATTTTATGTATGTATATTCTCACAAATGGCACCTGAGATCTTGCACATAACGATACACTTCATGTTTTACAATTTGACAGTTCATATCAAAGAAAAATAAATAATTTAAGTTATTGCATTCCACAATTTTGCTCAGTGTGTAATTTCAACTGTATAAAAGTAAACACAATGTACACATTCTTCCTTGCTGTATAATAAGTAACACGTGCCTCATTAATCAGGCAATATTCAGCTCTTTAGGTGACTGTTACACACATAAATGCTACTATAATGGTGTTATAATGCAATTATTTCTCAATTGGATTCCTTATACAGCTATGTGCTGAATAATTTGTGCCCAAATTAGAGTTATATCCTCTGAGGATGCGCTGTCTACGCTATTATTCAGCAACTAATGCATTCACTGTGCACTGTTAAAATGCTGTTATACAGCACTTTTGTGCTACCTACTTGGGATGTATGAGAGAAAATTTTATGAACAACAGAGCTGTTTGTCATTCAATTCGAAATCTAAAATTTATAGTCTCTATTTTGAAGTAAAAATGTTATTCCAGTTGGTCTACTCTCCAATCAAACTAAAGTTTTGCTACTGCATAGTGAAGTTGTGTGTAGCTGGGCACAACTTTTTGATGGAACGATCAGAGCGGGAGTTCTGCTCGCACTTATTATTTATGTTACTTATACTTACTATAGAAGATTTATTCGAAAAGGTGTCTGCTGGTGGGACGGGATTGTCTTTTGTTTTCGTCGTGTATGATGAGGGATAAGAAGGCGCCGGTGAAATCTTCTTCTTCTTCTTTCGTGTCGATGGTACTCGTATACTTTTTAGTATATCGTTTGAGCCCAGTAGGTGGCCACGTTTATTGCGGCATCAGTGGTATTTTTGAGGTTATTTGAGGTGAGGTGAACGGGCACTTGGGACACTCCAGCAGGTGGGCCATGATCTGATCAGACGTACTCCACTCGCACTGGGTGTCGGATGAGTCTATAATCTCCCACTTTGACAAACTGAGTCTACAGCGGTGAAATTTATTTCTAGGACACTGAGCTTTGGTATAAATGAGTGCTGTTGTAATCTGCACAGTTAATTATATCAAGTAGGCGTTTCATTCCTGCTACAGCTCTGTTCTTTGCTGCTGGGAAAGGCTGGTCCGCAGCATTAAGGCGAGGTTGGAGTACCGTTTCACTTTTTTAAGCATCTGTACCAGGGATGTTAGGGAGCTCCGTAACCGTAACCGAAACTATCGGATATCCGATATTAAAATTTATCCGTAACCGTAACCGAATCCGAAATAAAAGTTTCGGATAATATCGGATTTGTTATTACATTTTATTTTAGGTAGATTAGATAACACTCAATATATTAGGTCTGTTCGCTGCCAGACTAGACCCCTACAATAGATTTTCAATAGCGCAGTGGAAGTGTGATAACCGTGGGGCTCTAGAGACAAGAGTGGCTAGCGAAACTAGTCCGCCGTACGCGGAGCAGACAATACAAGTACAATTCAAGTAACTCACCTACAATACAACAAAAGAACTTACCTGTGGGTAGACGAACACCAGCTCCTTGGGGTTACCTGGAGTTATGTATGTAAGTGAGTGTATATGTATCGTGTTGTGACGTTATGAGTATTCTCCAGCTTACAATCCGCTGCAATAAGGCTGGAGGCAATCACAGCATGCGGTCTTCAAATCACTCGTTCCCAATAGCGTCACTTCCACTTAACCTTCAAAGTTCTTCAATGTCAAGAAACTAAACTAAACCCGTGTTATGTCTTCAAATTGGGGTTAGTTACAATCAATACAATTGGGTCATGACAGATTGTCCACAAAACGACCGATTCTCAGGGATTACTTTACAAAGGGGTCACACGCGCAATTGGACCGACCATCCCTTTCAAGAACTTCAGTTTTAACAAATGTAACCCGTATTATTACGTCAAATTGGGGTTACTAACAATCAAAGCAATTGGATCACGACTAATTGTCACAAACGGATCGATTTAAAAAGGATTAAACAAACGCGTCGCGGGGGTCCCAAAACGCGACGGACCTTTTCAAGCGCCATTTCAACAGGAAGTGTCAAAGTCAAACTGTCAAGTCAGATGTCATTCCGTTCGGGCGCGTTCCGAAGGCGCATAGAGTAACTAATCGAACGGTCCGAAACAAGGTCTTTACCTATAAAATTGCCGTTCTGCAGTACTGGCCATTTCAAATCAAAATAATTTTTGGTTTTCTAAGAATTCTAATTTCAAATTAATTTTATTTTAAAAACATGGAATTCTTTTTCCAAAAGTAGTCATTTGTTTATTGATTAGTGTTACATTTTCGTCGCATTTCAATCGTTTTCGTCATCATGGATACGTTAAAATTCGAGTAATTATGGAATATGAGAACCGTCGTGGCAACAACGCAGCACAAGGGCACGCAACATCAACGACGTTTACGGAGCTAACACTACAAACCAACGCACTACCTGTTATTGGTTTGCTCGCTTCCATTCTGGAAATTTCGACCTGAAAAATGAACCTCGCGGTCGTCCGAAGACTTTGGTCAACAATGACGAATTAAAGGCGATTAAGGAAGCTGATGATACACACTCTATGGCTGAATTAGCAGCAGCTTTCGACGTTAGCGTCAAAACAATATTGGTCCATTTGCGTCAAATTGGCAAGGTAAAAAAGCTTGACAAATGGGTGCCCCACGAACTCAATGATCGCCAGCGCGAAGTACGCGTCGAGCCGTGCCTTGCACTGCTCAACAGACACACAAATGAAGGAATTTTGAACAGCATTGTTACCTGCAATGAAAAATGGATTCTGTTTGATAACCGCAAGCGCTCAGCAAGTTGGTTGGATCCTGGTTCAGCACCTAAACAATGCCCTAAACGAAAACTTACCCCTACAAAAGTGATGGTCACTGTTTGGTGGTTTAGCGCCGGTGTGATTCATCACAGCTTCTTACCAAACGAGGTGAGCATTACTGACCATTGACCTTAACACTTGACAACTTTCTAGTCCCATACATTTTATTAACACGCTTTTATTAGGTCGACCTGTATGTAACTAACTATGTAATGGAATCTAAGGTAACTAATTTAACCATCTTCCAAGGATCGTAGCGTCATAAAAATTGGCAACTGTATGTAGTTCTGATGACAATACAATAGTATGGTACTGTCAAACTGATCTGATGATGGAGCTGGAAGATTATGAAATGGAACTTCATGATGGAACATTGTATCATAGCTGTATTTGGACTTGTTAGAAAAGTCTTGTAATGAACTTTGACCACGATTAAGTTTCAAGGTCTGATGTTGAAGCCGGAAGATAGGCACTGGCATTCCATGATGGAATATCGTATCATTACCATGTTTGGACTTGTTAGAAAGGTCTTGTAATGAACTTTGACCATAATTTCGTTTTTGGTTATTACGTGCATTTATTATATGCGTGTTTTTCTAGTGTTTTTAAACTATAAATTAATATTCACCATTCTTTCTCTAGTTTCGTAGAAAAATCGTAATAGCGCCCTCTGTTACTGTGTAGAGTTACTGTTTCCTTAGCCAGCCTCGTAGATGAGAGCTTTAATCGAAACGCTGCTGTCATTGTAAGTTAAATGCTGGTGGGTACATTTTTAGGATGATAGATAGCGCTAGCTTAAAATTAAATAGATGCGAACAAAAAAATCGCTAAAGAATTAGAAATAGTGGATTAGTTATTCCTACCAACATGAACACGTACATTGTTCAATTATTATATAAAGAATTGGACATAAGTTTTTTTTTCGCATTTATTTAATTTTAAGCTCGCGCTATCTATCATCCTAAAAATATACCAGCCAGCAGTTAACCTCTAACAGCAGCAGCGTTTCGATTAAAGCTAAAAGCGCAGTAACAGAGGGCGCTGTTGCGATTTTTCTACAGAACTAGAGAATAATGGTGAATATAAAATGTATGGGACTATTAAACTGCCAAGTGGTAAGGTCAATGGTCACGTCAAGGAAGAAACAAACAATTGTACAATGTGTGTTAGAATAAAATATACTATGACATATTATTCGTAAATATACAATGCACAACGTTTCCACAGATAAATTGTGTAAATGATTATGGTTGATAGAACACCTGAGAAACAAAACTGGAAGCTACAATGTTTTTGACATAATACAAGTTAATTGTCTGAATTTTATTACACGAATCAGCACAATTGACAGCTTTTTATGAACCTCCAATACCAGATAGGTAGATTTTGCCGCTTTCCGAAATAACAATTAAAAAATACCTCAAGAGGCACCCCACGATATTTTCTGTTATTTTCTACTCTTTAGTTAGGTTTTCTATTAGGTGTTTTTTAGTTTTTTTTTTAATATTATTTATTTTTTAGTTCGGCTAGCCACAAAAGTGGGTTTATATATATTTTTTCAATCGTGGTACATATCACTAATTGGTAGCCTATTTACATTAGTAGTCTTCAGCTCTATGAATGAATTGGCTGAGTTCCCGTTCGCTCTATTCTATAATCAAAAATTATGTTTTTCTGTGTGCGTTTTACGAACTATCATAAAATGTAATAGTAAAACAAAATGTAAAAAAAAGAATCATATAAATTATTATCATTACGCTATTATAGGGTTGAATACTCACCTGCAGCACACATGCTTCCGGACAGAATCGATTGGCTACAAAACAACTTTACATTGCATTAGAATCGGTCCCAGATATCGTCGATGCAACTTTTTTTTTTTTTTTTTTCAAAATACTCAACGGACTGTTCTGATTTCACTGCAATTTTATTACAATACTACATTTCCGTCCGCGTTAAATTTCTTGCTCCCCCGTCGCATTGAATCGCCTGCCAGTGCGAGGTCTTCATCTTCGTAATATTTTTATTATTTTTGCTTGGCTTTTAAAGGTCCTAGCGTGATGTTTTATAGCCTATAGTCTTCCTCAATAAATGGGCTATCCAACATCAAAAGAATCAAACAGACGTCACATCACGTTCAAAAAGTGCTGACTCTCAGCCTAGTTTGAATAAATGACTTTTTATTTTTTTTATTTTGATTTTTTTTTTTAGCTCGAACCAGTAAGTTCCTGAGATTAGCGCGTTCAACCAAACAAACAAATAAAGTCTTCAGCTTTATAATATTATTAGTATAGATGTATGTATGTAATGTTTCTGATGTTTAGTTGTGATGTTAGTTAAGGCAAGCACATATTGCATCCACATTGGTCCACAAAGTGCAGCGCATAAACCCGCCCGTTGATTTCGATGATTTATGCAAAATTAAATAAAGTGATGAAGGCTTTTGAATTGCAGTGCTTGCGGGCGGCGACTAATGGGTATTTCGCCGCCCGGTAAGGACCAGGCCCGTGTTGACGGCGCGTGGTGTACCACGCACGCCTCAAAAAGATATCAGTAACAACTGAAGTGGTCTACTAGGACCGAAGCCTGGGTCACGAGATTTGTTCGAAAGAGTTACCGTGGTCCTGTGGAACACGAGTGTTTTAGTCGGTAAAAGTCTGAAACCCCCTTCCGCTCCACTGTGGTATGTAATATGATGTGCAAGCTTGCAGTAATAGCTTGCAAGTAGTTAACATAGAATAGACAATAAGTATTATGTTAAAGCAGTCAATAAACGCATCGCACGACATACGGACGTTTACTTGTAAACTCACGTAACCCTCAGCCCAATCCTACATGGTGACCCTGCCAGGATTTCAACCACGTTTCGGAGTTATTTAATATCTACATGGACAATTAACGTACCTACATCAAAATGTGTCGCTCAGAAATCAAGAAGGACGAAGTATTCATCACGCAGAGTGCTTCCGGAGGATCAAACAGCGCGGAATATCACCTTTCAAAGATAAGCGTCGTCATGTTCGTCATCTGCACAATACTGTCTATTGCAGCACTTTACGGACTATACGTTTTGTACAAAAACTGCCATCAGAATTGGATCAGGAGTGAAGTTTCGACACAAAACTTGAGACGATCCTTTCGCCGCGTGACCACTAGATCTGGAGAGGAACCTACCTGCGTCACCTGCGCCTGCCGTAAATAAAATCAAAAATAAATAAATAATGAAGAAGTGAAGAAAGAAGATAAAATTATAGAAGAAAGAAGATAAAATAATAGAAGAATAAAGGACAATATTGAAGAAAGAAAATAAAAACAATAGAAGAGAGAAGATAGAAGAAATCAGATTTATTTTGTTGGAGGAGTCAGGGTATTCCCGGCTCAGTTACCAGTGGTGTCCAGGGTATAGCCCGGCCCAAGCTGCCTTTCCTGAGGATGAGCCAAGCAGTCACTTCAGAGGACAAACCAAGCAGCCCTTGCAGAGGACAAGCCTAGCGGCCCATCGAGACGGACCAACTCGATGTAAGGTATGAGTGCGGTACTCATGAAGTGTAAAAATAGACTCTATTATTATTGATGGAAAGACTTAGTGAAATATATGAAAGTTTACTAGACTTATGTATTAGTATTAGAAAATTAGGCCCTAAACGGCGAGGTGAAACAGCAGGACAGCGAAAGTTTCAAAAGGCTGATAATTTGTATAATGAGTTTATATTATTAATTGAATATGGACGTATACGTAAAAGGGAATTAAATTTAGATCCGTCAATACCTAAGGAAATTGAGAAAATTTATAGAAAAATCTTGGGTTATAAAGAGGTAACAGATATTTCAGAAAGTTTGTCCGACGAATTTTTAGATATAGAGGAAAATAAGACAACATACAAAATGGAGAGTTTTAGTTTAAAAACGGCTAGTATTTTGATTCCAGTTATGGACGGAAAGGAAGAAACAGTAGACAAAATAATCGAAGGTATAGAGATGTATGAAAGTTGCTTGAAAGAAGAAGGTTGTAAGAAATTGCTAGTTTCATTTGTGTTAAAGACTCGTCTGTCAAAAATAGCTAGATTAAAACTGAAAGAAAGTTACGAATCTTTTTCTGGGTTAGTAAAAGATATTCAAACTTATCTGCTGACACAAAAATCTTCCAACTCATTAATGACATGGATTAATAATATAAGTCAAAACAACTTGACTATAGGCGAATACGGAGAGAAGTTAGGAGATTTGTTTACCTCCCTTACCATAGCGCAAGCTGACGGAAACCAGACAGCCGCCGAGATACTAAGTCCAATCAACGAAATGTTAGTAGTTAAAAGATTTTCAGATGGACTGAGAAATCGTCGACTTAGTACTATTATAGCAGCTAGAAATTACAGTCAACTGAAAGATGCTGTACGAGCAGCAGAGGATGAGGAGCTGTCACATCCCGGAACCTCAGGTCAGGATGCCGTGTTATCTTACACACGAGGCAAAAACTCAAGGTACAGTCGGAGTCGCGGAAACTACCATCGTGGGCAGACTACTCAATACCGTGGAAATCCTTCTCCCTACCGAGGTAACAACGCAGCCCAGCATTACAGGGGTCAGGGGCCCGCACAGCGAGGTTTTTACCGTGGCAGATATTACCAACAGCGTGGATACTCTAGGCCGCCTAATAGAAGTTACTATAGAAGTAACAGGGGTCATTATAGAGGTGCCAAGCAGGACAAAGTAAATGTTGTCACAGTACCAAAAGAGGAAAAGGATAAAGAGGAAAATTTAGCTCAGTTTTTTCGGAGCAACTAATTATGGTTTAGTATGTAAAAGTCTCGATTTCATCTATTTATATGCTGGCAAACAACAACTAAAATTTTTAATCGATACGGGTGCATCTATTTCATTAATCAACAGACAGTCGGTAACACGCGAAACAAAATTATATAACGACAAAACAAGCATAAAAGGAATCGGTGGAAAAGTACAGGCATATAACTTCGCGTACATAACTTTGAAATTAGAAACGGGTGTAAAGTTTCGTGTACAATATTCCATGTGAATCGGATGGAATACTCGATTTAGACTTTCTGAGAACCTATAACGCTAACATTGATTTACCGACAAACGAACTTAGCTTACAATTAAATGACAAAACACCGCATTATCGCATTGAAATACAAAACCATCAACCTATTTACACGAACTCGGAAAATTATTTGCTTATTCCAAGTCGATGTGAGTCTATCCACTATATCGACATAAACAAAAATGTTTACAAAGAATGCGTTTTACACCCTAAGCAAATAAATGACAACTTATTCATAGCAGGTTGTGTTTTTCAGCCAAAACGAGGAAAAGTTCCAGTAAAAATATTAAACACAAGTCACAATTTAATCAAAATAGCGAAATCAAAATTAATAAGTAACGATGATTTGGAGTATTTAGATAACTATAATATTTGTTTATTTAATAAATCAGAAACGGGACTGGAACGAGTAAAAAAATTAATATCGGAACTAAATTTATCTCATTTAAATTCAAGCGATAGAAAAGATTTAGAAATAATTTGTGCTAAATATTCAGACATATTTTTCCTTCAAGGAGACAAACTAGGTACAGCAAATGTAGTAGAACAGTCAATAGCAATAAAATCAAATACGATGCCAGTGTATACTAAGCCTTATCGTTTGCCTCAATCGTCAAAATCGGAAATTAATAAGCAAGTTAAAAAAATGTTACAGGACAACATAATAGAGCCCTCCAACAGTGAGTGGAACAGTCCAATTCTTTTAGTACCTAAAAAATCAGATGGAGAAAAGAAATGGCGTTTAGTAGTGGATTACCGAAAACTTAACGATTGTATCCAAGACGATAAATTTCCACTACCAAACATTACCGAAATATTAGACTCTCTTTCAGGAAGTATTTGTTTTAGTCATTTAGATCTTCACCAAGGATTTTATCAAGTTAATTTAAAACCAGAAAGTAGGGATATAACCAGTTTTTCGACTAGTGAAGGACAATATCGTATGAAGCGCCTGCCTATGGGTCTCAAAATATCACCAAATGCGTTTTCAAGAGCCATGTCAATCGCCTTGTCGGGACTAACATTTGAAAAATGTTTCGTTTACTGTGACGATCTCATTGTATTTGGTAGGACAGTAGACATACATAATAAGAACCTTATGGATGTTTTCGATCGCTTAAGAAAAATTAACCTTAAGCTAAACCCAGCAAAGTGTGAATTTATGAAAACTCAACTACTCTATTTAGGTCACGAAGTTTCAGCTAATGGTGTATTACCAGATCCACAAAAAATTACTGTAGTTAAAAATTACTCAGTACCAAAAAATGCCGAAGAGGTTAGGCGATTCGTTACATTTTGCAACTATTATAGAAAATTCATTCGATCGTTTGCAGAAATAACAGTACCACTAAATAAATTATGTAGAAAGAACAAAACTTTTGTATGGACTAGTGAGTGTCAAAATAGTTTTGACATTCTCAAAGAAAAGTTAATTAATCCTCCAATTTTGCAATACCCCGATTTTTCTAAAGAAAATGAATTCATACTTCAAACAGACGCATCAAATATGGCAATAGGATCAGTATTATGTAACAGCGATCTAAGACCAGTAGCTTACGCCAGTAGACCACTAAATAAAGCAGAGTTAAATTATCCTACGATACAAAAAGAATTTTTGGCAGTAGTGTGGAGTATAAAATATTTTAGACTTATATGGAAGAAAATTTACTGTTCTAACGGATCATAAGCCACCCATCTAGGTATTTATTTGGCATGAAAGGTCCATCTACACGACTTTTAAAGTTTAGATTACTATTAGAAGAATACGATTACGATATTAAATACATAAAAGGTACAGAGAATAATGTTGCTGATGCATTGAGTAGGGTAACCATAAGTTCGAACGAATTAAAGTCTTTAAATGAAAAAAATGTAAGTATGGTAATGACAAGGGCACAACGCGCGAGATTAAATCTGAGTGCAAAGCAATACCTCAAACGAGTGACAATGATTCTCTTAATATAGCTGACGAACCGAGGTTAGCCTAACCAAGGATAGCAGAGATATTAAGAAAACCCAATGAAGCTGTAGAATTAAAATTTATAAAAGGTAAAGATCTAAACAAGAAAAATATCGATTATGAAGACAAATGTTTTGCTTATGTTAAAAATGAATCTACTCTATTTATCAATCTCGATTATATGTCGCATTTCTCGCGAGTCTTTGCGGATTTATTGAGTGAAAATTCTAGAAAAACAAATATTAAAGAACTATGCATAGTAAAAGATAAAAATAATGTAGAATTTATTAAAGAATTGATCAATGAAATAAAAAGTAGACCACAGTGGACCGGACCACAAATTAATATTCTAAGAGGAATAAAAAGAGTCCTAGAAAATGACGAAAAGACATACATACTACACGACTATCATTTGCTGCCAACAAGTGGGCATGCAGGCGTACGACGCATGATAAATAATATAAAAGGTAAGTACTTTTGGCCAGGCATGGAGAACGACGTACGACATTACGTTTCTAAGTGTAAAAAACCGGCCAAGTGCGAGTCGGACTCACGCACCGAGGGTTCCGTACAAACCTGTAGGTATTCTCGGTTTAAAAATAAATGTTTTTTTTTTATTTTATATTTCAGTTGATTGAATGTAAGATAAATTGCGGTTTACGATTTGTGACGTTTTAAAAAAAACTACTCACTCGATCTCGTTCAAACCAATTTTCGGTGGTAGTTTACATGGTAATGTACATCATATATTTTTTTTAGTTTTATCATTCTCTTATTTTAGAAGTTACGGGGGGGGGGGGCACACATTTTAGCACTTTGGAAGTATCTCTCACGCAAACTATTCAGTTTAGAAAAAAAATATATTAGAAACCTCATTACCATTTTTGAAGACCTATTCAGAGATACCCCACACGTATGGGTTTGATGAAAAAAACCATTTTTGAGTTTCATACATCTACTTACCAAGTTTCAACAGCATAGCTCTTATAGTTTCAGAAAAAAGGGGCTGTGACATACGGACGGACGGACAGACAGACAGACAGACAGACATGACGAATCTATAAGGGTTCCGTGTTTTGCCATTTGGCAACGGAACCCTAAAAATGCCAAACTAGTAAGCATTCGAGAAATATAGTAGAACCGATGGTCGTAACTACAACGGCAACAAGTGCCTTCCAAAAGGTATTTTTAGATTTAGTGGGCCCATTAGATAAGGATTTAGAAGGTAACGTTTATATTTTAAGTTTACAATGTGAGCTCAGTAAGTATATCGAAGCGTATCCATTACAGAGAAAAGATACGGTAAGTGTAGCTAGATCTTTCGTAAACAATTATAAACTTAGGTATGGTTTACCTACAACCATCGCTACCGATCGAGGTACCTACGGAATTTATGTCGGAAACAATGTCAGAGGTTTGTAAATTGCTACAAATCAATAAAATAAATTCGACAGCATATTATCATCAGTCGATAGGTGCTTTAGAAAATACCCATAAGCATCTTGCAGCATTTTTACGTACTCAGTGTGACGGACATCCAGAAACATGGAGTCAATGGTTAAATTTTTGGTGTTTTTCATACAACACTACCGTCCACACGGAAACAAAATACACACCGTATGAGTTAGTTTTTGGAAAAACATGCAACTTACCTAGTAATCTTACCAATGACGTAGTAGAACCGCTTTACAACCCAGATAACTATGTATAAGAACTTAAGAAAGATCCACAAAAAAAAACGGGTACAAGTACTTTCTAGTCCAATGAATACAGAAAATTGTCAAAAACGAACAAAACTATTCAAACTCGAGGTATTTAAAAAGGTGCGGCTAAAGTATATCAATTTATAAATATCTTAGGACAACCAACACACCGTTATCTGATCCCAAACTAGGCAGAGCCTGTACTATGGTAACCAGACAACTGACAAACATACTTATATATTTCTAAATACATACATATTATAGATAAATTACACCCAGACACAGAACAAATGATTGTGCTCATCACACAAACATTTGTTCGGGGTGGGAATCAAACCCACGACCTCCGTCTTAGCAGTCAGGGTCACTAACCACTAGACTAACAGGCCAGTCATTTACTAACTATAATTAAAAAGTACGTACTTTTGATTTGAAGATCAAGCACTAATGTTTCTCAATCTTCAATACCTACTCGACCTTAATATATGGGGCAGCTGATATTTGTTCCGCGAGTACAGTGTGTCATCATCATCATTACAGCCAGAAGACTTCCACTGCTGGACATAGGCCTACCCCAAGCTCCGTCACTTCGACCGGTTTTGTGCTTCCCGCATCCAGCGGATTCCTGCGGCCTTCACAAGGTGATCGGTCTACCTTGTTGGAGGCCTTCCAACTCTACGTCTTCCGTTAAGTAATATTACATTACAGTGTGTGTCCAATGGAAAACGTTGTACATGCTATTTATTTAGGTTAGCCAACACTGTCGACCGCAGGTCAGCGGCATCCCCAAATTTTTTTCACGTTTCTATGATATATTTTAATAAACAAATAGTCAGATGAAGTCCGGCAAATAACGCCTGAATAACAAATAGATCATTAACATGGTCACGTTTTACGCATTCATAACGTTAAACCGAAATTACGACCGTGCCATACTTACAGATAAGAAGACTATTCACTATGACAGGCCAGATATAACCCTACAGGACAAAACAAGTAAAAACAATTACCTCATAGACATTGCAGTTCCCAACACCCATAACCTACAAAAAACCATATCTGAAAAAATAAGTAAATATGCTGATCTTAAAGAAGAAGTCATTAGAATCTGGAGACAAGACAAAGTATACGTTATCCCTATAGTTGTCTCCACGACAGGCGTTATCCCCAACCATCTTCTCTGTAGCCTAAAATTACTAGATTTAGAAAAATCTGTTTATATTAACCTTCAGAAAGCTGCCATTTTAAACACCTGCAGAATAGTAAGGAAGTTCATGCAATTAGAGGAAGAAAACACACCCTCATCATAAATACACACCACATGCTGCTTTTACTTGGCTTTGGCCCGTAAATGCAGCAAAAACCAGCTCAAGAGCTGAGAAAAGGGACACTCACAATAATAATAAAGATATCTTAGGACAACCAACACAACGTTATCTGATCCCAAACTAGGCAGAGCCTGTACTATGGTAACCAGACAACTGATAAACATACTTATATCTTATACCTTTAAACGAGCAATTCTTGTATATATATATATATAATCTGAATCTCGGAAACCGCTCCAACGATTTTCTTGAAATTTAGTATACAAGGGGTTTCGGGGGCGATAAATCGATCTAGCTAGGATTCATTTTTATACAATGTCGTTTTATTCATGTTTTCAATGACCAACTTTATCGATAATCAACTTGAACATGACATAAACTTATTATTTTAAACACAATTTACTAAAAAATACCGAGCGAAGCTCGGTCAACCAGATATTATTTCTAAATACACACATATTATAGATAAATTACACCCAGACACAGAACAAATGATTGTGCTCATCACACAACATTTGCCCTGGGGAATCGATCCCATGACCGCAGTCTTAGCAGTCAGGGTCACTAACCACTAGACTAACAGGCCAGTCAAACACCGATAAAAAAAAATAAGGACGTTGTTTTGGAATTCCTGCTTTATATTTATCGGTGTTTACATTAGCAAACACTGATAAAAAAAATAAGGAAGTTCATTTGGAATTCCTGCTTTATATTTATCGGTGTTTGCATTAGCAAACACTGATAAAAAAAATAAGGAAGTTCATTTGGAATTCCTGCTTACTTACTACATAATTATTATCGGTTTCTAGTTACCTCAAAACATTATACCATTTTTAATAAATATGGTAGGTAATAATTAACAAGTTCTTAGTTGCAAAAAGAAAACGGAACAAATGATAAAACTGAAACAGTTTAGAAAGTATGTTACTATAGGGCACGCCACAATTGCGGCGGTAAGTCCCCTCTTTGAGGAGTGGATAGAGAGGCGCCACGGCGTCCTCACCTTCCGCCTGACGCAGGTTCTCACCGGGCATGGGTGCTTCGGTGGGTTCCTGTTCAGGATAAAGCGGGAGGATACGTCCGGGTGTTTCCATTGCGAGGATCGTCTGGAAGACACGGTGGAGCATACGGTGGAGGTGTGCCCTGCCTGGGCGGAGCACCGCCGTGTCCTCGTGGAGGCGATCGGCGGCGGCGACCTCTCGCGTCCGGCCCTGGTGCGAGCCATGGTACGGAGCGAGAGGGAGTGGGAAGCCGTCACCTACTTCTTCGAAGCAGTAATGCTCGCGAAGGAGGAGGCGGGGCGCGTGAGGGAGTGGCAGTCTCTGCGCCCTCACGTCCCTAGCCGCCGCAGGAGGAGACGCCCCGGGCGTCGGGAGTCGATTGCGGACTCCCGGCCACCGTAGGCGCGAGCTTGCGGGTGGCGAGCAATGGGTAGCTCGCCGCCCGGTAAGGACCAAGCTCGGGTCGACGGCGCGCAGTGTTCCACGCGCGCCTCAAAGAGATGTCAGCAGCAGCGTAGGGGTCTAATAGGACCGATGCCTGCCGGGGTCGCGTGATTGTTCGAAAGAGATACCGTGACCCTGGCACATGGGCAACTGATGGAACACGGGTGGGTTTTAGTCAGTAAAAGTCTGACACGCCCTCCCGCTCCGCCCAGAGCGGGAGAAGTCATTTGATGATTTCCCATCGTGAAAAAAAAAAAAAAAAAAAAAAAAACAGTATGTTACTATAGTATAAGCGAATACTCAAATGATAAATTATAACGTCACTGGAAAGAGTAAAATGCTAAAGCGCCAAAATGGTACTTTTGGGAAATGAGGTTTAAAGTATTTTTTTTTGTTTTTAATTCATATCTTTTTTATTTTTATTCCGATTTTATTAATCTAAAAAAACCGACTTCCTTAAAAACATTACAAAGTGAAAAATAAATGTTTAATATCGGAAGTCGGTGTCTTAGCATCTGTATTTAAGTTTTTTGCCACTGACTATCGAAATTGTAGTTATTTTTCACTATGTAGTGTTTTTAAAGAAGTCGGTTTTTTTTTTTGTAAAAAAGTTTTTATTTTTAACTTTTTAGTTATGGTATCTAACCCGCACTATAATATACAATATGGAAACCACATATATGCAATAAATTAAACCACATACTTGTTATCGCCTTTTCTGGCGATACACAAAGAAATGGACGAAATCGGTCCAGTAATTAGGTAAAAAACTAGAGTTCTAATTTTGATGAAATTTGAGCACTCTGTAGAATTGGATCACTAGGTCAATGATTCAGTGAACTTGAATCCTTGAACATTGAAAAGCAACGTTCCCATACAGTGCAAACTATCACGACGCCCCGTTACGTATTCTACTTTTCTATTTGCCTAAAATGTAAAATCGGTACACCTACCGAAAAGCTGGAATTTAAAAAAATTGTTTATTTCAATTACAAAAGAAAAAAATATATTAAAATGTAATACATTTTATTTCAACGTTCGAGTGCGCAAACTAAGTGTGTATGGAGGCCGCGGATAGCATCGCCCGACTCCCTGCGTGATATCCGCCGCCGCCGCACAGTGGGGCCAAATGGGTTTTTTTGTTTCAAAGAGGGCTGGAGGTCACAGTTTTAAACCAATTACAACGATTTTTTTTTTAAACACTTAGGAATGAATTCCAAAGAGAATGTTGGAGCCTGATTGAAGAAAAAAATTACCCTATTAATGACATAACCTTAAATGCTAATTTTTTTTTCTCTTTGTTGGTGTAGAAAGCTGCCAATGACGTCGAAAGTTACTGACAACCGTAGGAAAATAGTTGTAAGAATTACGAGCCATATTTCATAGTTTCAGAGATTTTACATGAGAAAAAATATTTGAGCATTTAAGGTTACTTATGTCATTAATAAGGTAATTTTTTTTTAATCGGGCTCCGACATTCTCTTTGGAAATCATTTCTGGGTGTTTTAAAAAAAAATCGTTGTAATTGGTTTAAAATTGTGACTTCTAGCCCTTTTTGAAACAAAACAACTGATTTGGCCCCACTGTGCGCCGTTGCTACACGCAAATACATTCGTTTCTTGAAATGTATGGAATTTAATACTATGATGGTTCGGCTTACTCCCTCTCGCAGACAAGAAACCTGTGCAGTCAATGTGTGCAGGGAACATTAGGCTGATAATTAAATTTAATGTTTATGTTGTATTTTTTTTCGATACATGAATACTTGAAATTACTGTTATAAAATACTGGCATTCAGCTGCATCCGGTTAGACTGGAAGCTGATTAGTACTTGGAAATTAGGAATTTCCTTTTGACCTGCCACGGCCGAAATTTTGTTTTGCAATTTACACAAACATAACCTATTATCACTGGCACGCGCTAACATTTCCTGCGGGTGTACGTAGGCAGCGGTGTCTTTGGCGGTATCTTGCAACAGTCGGCTCGAGACATGCGGCGTTTTTCAAAGGCGGCGGTTATTGTGAACGAATTTTGCGGGTAAGGTAAGGACACCTGTTATTGACTATTAGGGAGTAATTATCGATAAACAAAAAAAAACTGTTTAGCTTTAAATACTTAGGGCGTAGCTTTTTTATTAGAATTATCGTGCTCTTGTGATAATTCTAAAAACACTATGCCCTAAGTATGTATAGCTATACAGCTTCTTTGTTTAAGTGTGTTGTGTAAGTTCTTGTTAAATATTCAGTAGATTTAGAGATAAAATTAATGAAGTAGAAGTAAAATATAACAATTTTATAAGTTACGTAGAAGCAACCTGTTAAAAAAATCGTACCTACTTACACGTTTGCTAGTCAGGAAATCACTCACAAAACGGTAGTTTCTTAAGTCCAATCGTACAAAATTACTAAAACTTTTATGCAATAGTGCATAGCTTCTATCGAGGGCCTTGAGCGCGGGGACCGAATCCAGAAATTCCGTAACGAAAAATACCTCACGCTCCCCACTCCGACGGGCACGGAGGTGTGGCTTGAAGGCCGTGCATTGTCTAACGTCGTTTCTTTTCGGCAGTCTTCGACACGGTGTTTGTGTGCGTGCAACTAGCCGTATTGTACGACTCTACGAAGCTCGCACGAATCGAGACGAGCTGCTCCGAAATCGGACGAATACATAAGCAGCTGTTTATGAGAAAGTATATAGGTGTATAGGTATTTATGTACAACAGTGAATAGCTGTACTTGTAAAATTTGTGTATAAAGTGTTTGTATTATTTGTCATCGGTTGCTAGGTAAAAACCCAAAATATTTATCGTCTTGTTATTTGTCATCGGTTACTAGGTAACAAACCAGGCCATAGAGTATTATGGGCATGGAGTACTAGTCCTTTTGTGCGGTGGCAAAATTAGGTACTAAAGTTTACTTATCAAATTTTGCGGTGGCAATCATATGTACTAACCTTTATGCTTTAGTTCCAAATTTTACCACCAAAAATAAGTTTTCCTTAGTGTACGTTATTTTTTTGAGTCCTTTACATTATACTCATAACTCATCCCTTTCTTTTATCCTTCCTCTATAATAGAGTTCTTTTCGATTAATTAAAACTCTATTTATTTTTTTAATTTATTCATCGGTTCTTAAACCACCATTTTTTTAAATCTTTCTTTATATCTTTTCTTTTCTACAAGTTAGTTTGTCTAACTTATTTATTTAATAAAAGAAAAAAAATTGTTTTCGTATCGGTCACCACGCTCAAAAAGTGTAACTTGAATTAATATCAAAGAAAAAGAAATACTGCATAAATAAAATAAATAAATAATTATAATTGCATAAGTTGATACAAAATGCTATGCAATAGCTTTACCGCGGCAGTCCCCGTGTGCTACAGGTCTTTTTTTTTAATACTTAATCCAATCAATAATTTGTTAATCGTTAAAAATATTAAAACATTCGAATAACACAAAAATGCTTGTATTTTAATGCCTTGTTTTGGTAGTAGGTAGGTAAGTGTAAAAAAGTATCGATAAACGATAATTGCGCCGTTAACCCTAAATTATGACTTTTATTATTTTCGCCATTTTTGAGAAGTCTCGCTTTGTCAGTTCACCGCTATCTTCCGGGATAGTGTATCGTGACTTTTGCAGAGATTTCATAGCGCGCATTGCTTCAAGTGATTTTGGCAAATTAAACTAATACTCGTAAATAGGTACTTTTTTTAAGGTGAAATTGACACTTATTTGCTACTTGACTTTGTGTGTGTATAAATAGTGTTTTTAAGTTTATTTATTATTTAAGGTGAAATTGACACTACTTGACTTGTGTGTGTGTCCCGTGTGTTTTTTTTTTAACAAAATGCCAAGACAACATAATTTTTACAGTGCTGCAGAGTATACAGACATGGTTTTATTGTATGGCGAATGCCGCCAAAATTCAGCCTTAACTCTACGTACTTATCGCGAGAGATACGGCGCAACTTGTGTCTGCCCTACTAATGTCCGGACAATCCTGGGGGCTGTCCAAAGGATCAGAGAAAATCAACACATAGTGCCGAACACTTATGAAGGAGTTGCTCCGCGTCACGTTCCATCCTCTTTTGAACAACGAGTGTTAGACCATTTCGATCGGACCCGACCCAACTTGCAGCCTTAGACAAGCTGGGCGTGTGTTTAGAGTGAGCCATAGAACAATACATCAAGTGCTGAAAAGGAACAAAATACGTCCTTATAAATATGCAAAGGTTGAGGCGCTGCTGCCCCGTGATAAGCCGATTAGAGAGTTTTATTGCCGCTGGGTACTTGAAAAAATCTCTCAATACCATTTTTTTATCAGATGTGTTTTGGACAGATGAAAGCACGTTTACTCGGAACGGCATGTGGAACCGACAAACCGTGCGTCACTGGAGCCATACGAATCCCCATTTATTTAGAGAATCAGCTCATCAGTATCGTTTTTCCGTTAATGTTTGGGCAGGCATTCACGGAGATCAAATATTCGGTCCTGTTTTTATCAACGGAAACCTGAATGCACAGAAGTTTCTAGATCTTCTTAACGGCCCGATAGCACGATATTTGGAAAGATTGCCTGTGGTAACTTTCAGGCGGGTATGGTTCCAATTAGACGAAGCTCCTCCACACTCCGAACTCGTCGCGAGAGAGCGGCTTAACACCATGTTCGGCAAACAATGGATTGGGCGCTATGGCCCCCACAGGTGGCCAGCTCGGTCGCCCGACCTTACTCCTCTAGACTTCTTTTTATGGGGCTTTATTAAAAGTGAAGTTTACTCGCGGGTCTCCGAAACCGAAGATGAACTGCGCAATCGTATTGTCGCTGCCTTTGACAAATTAAAAGCCATGGCTCTGGATCCTGAACGAAATTTGCTAAGCAGGCTTCGAGACAACATTTTGCGGCGATGTAACTTGTGCATTCAGAAACGTGGTGGACATTTTGAAAATTTGAAAATTTAAGTTTACTTTTTTTTACTAATGTGCAATAGTTAATTTAGTTAGTTCAGTTCAGTTATCACGAAATAAATACGTGGCGGTAAAAATGAACTAAGTGAATTTTGATTTCATCGAACATTGATGTCACACCGCCATTTGATGTCACCCGCGTGCGCAGTTGCCGCTATTGTTGAGATCAAGGTACGTTTTCTAAACAGAGTGTTTAGTTTTATAGAATTTATTTTGATATTTATTTTGTTTGAAAGCTTCACTTTTTTAATTTACGGTGTTTTATTTCATATTTAATTTTGCTATACTTCTGTGGACTAGTATTACTTGTGGTTTCGTTTATTGCATATATGTGGTTTCCATACTGTATATAGGGGTGCAAAGTTCTCATCAATAGAAATGTATTAAGTCCAAACACCAGGTAATTGCTGTAAGTCGTTGAGGAGTTCCCTCGACTGTCTTTCGGCTTCATCATCAGAGCAACTTCAGACCATCAAATAGTAGTGCTTTAAGATATTTAATAAAAAAAATAATAAACGCACTAGTTGCCACTACGATTTTCGAAGCTTCCCATCGATTTCTCTGGGATGCCATCATCAGATCCTAGTTTCCTTATCATGGCACTACCCTTGGGATATCTCCTTTTCAACAAAAAAAGAATCATCAAAATCTGTTCACAAACGACAAAGTTATCTGCGAACACACATAAAAAAATATATACAACATTATTTTTAGTATATGTATGCGAAACCTGAATATAGTTTGTTCAGAATCAGTAACTGAAACGATTCCAATAATTTTTAAACCATGTTATATTTTGTCCCAAAAATATTTAATTACGCTTACAAGTTGGACACCGAACGACACTTCGTATCCGCAATCATATGTGCAAAACACAGGTCACGGCAGTTCAAAGCGGTACTAGGCGTGGGCGCACAGCGGGACGGCGACGGCGGGTGTGAAACAACCCCCTCATTCGCCCGAATGCCACCGATTGATTCGCACGTATCACTCACACTTCCGTTCTATGCAACAATACGCGATCGCGAGCGCGCGCCCGCCGTGGGCCCTGGGCTACAGTGTTTTGTTTAGATTTTAAAATTATCATGTCTTTCTCGTACTCAAACGTCCATTACACGGAGATGGTACGTACACTAGCTGTTTGTGGTGATAAAATATCCCTGGCAGTGCGTCAGTGCATAAGAGAAAGACGGGCACATTTCGAACAGTTGCTTCAGTTTGTTTGAGTAGGGAGTACCTAATTAGTAAGACAATGTAAATAGTGATTACGCCATTTATTGTAGATAGTGATGATTAACATTTTTAAACACACCAAGATAGTCAAGGGTAGAAATTTATTATTTGTTTACAGCCTGCTGTGGTTCAGTAATGCGATGTTTAACAATTTTCATCCATTTTGAACTTTAAGTTGTTGGCAAAAGGTGCAACAAATGGCATTGATTACATTTTAGCACTTACTACTGCATTTACGAATAAAGAATATAATAATATCTACCTACACTTCACCATTACGACAGTTCAAAGCCTGCAAGTGTGATGGAAAATGTTTATCACCAACTAATACATAAACAATCACTGTGGCAAATTATTATCAATGAGCGCAAGACGACGCAGGCGCCGCGCGCGCGGATGGCTCGGTCTCCCTCCGCTAGGTGCATATGTTTTTGCGTGGACAACCAGGTAATATAACAAGCTTATAACTTTGTGATTATTAATGATACAGTTTTGAAATTTTTTTCATAGATTCTTTACATAAAAATACTAGACCCGTGTTTCGGGTTTCGCATAAACAAAAATTAATGTTGTATATACTAGCTGACCGTACAGATGTTGTCCTGTTTCCTAGAACTCTATAGCAGCGCCATCTACCGGGTCCAATAGTGAATTTAAACCATCCAGGGTGCCTCCCAAACGCATACAAAATAATTCGTTCAAATCGGTCCAGCCGTTTAAGAGTTCAGTGACATACACACGTACAGTAGAATCTGTACTTAATATTATAAAGCTGAAGAGTTTGTTTGTTTGTTTGAACGCGCTAATCTAGGAACCACTGATCCGAATTGAAAAAATCTTTTTGTGTTGGGTAGCCTATTTATCGAGGAAGGCTATAGGCTATATAACATTACGCTACAACCAAGAGAAGCGGAGCAATTATGAAAAATGTTGCAAAAACGGGGCAAATTGCACGGGTAGGCGATTCGACGCAACGGGAAACGTCAGTGGAAAAACAAATTTAACGCGGACGAAGTCGCGGGCAGAAGCTAGTTATATATATAACTAGCTTTTGCCTGCGGCTTCGCCCGCGTAGATGTCGGAAATTATCGCAAGAGGACGTATTACCGCGGTTAGAATGTATAAATCCATGTTATACGTACATAAAATTACGCCTTTTTCTCCCATGGGGGTAGGCAGAAACTACGGAACGCCACCTGCTACGATCCTTACATATCTTGTGTGTTCTATGTACTTAAAATAAAACTAATAAGTAGTATTCAGAGTAAGAAGACTGCGACATAGGGCTGGATTGAATTGAATATAAGTCTTCCTGGTTTTTCTTAACGCTCCTATTCTACCTATACAAACACTCAGTTATTTACCAGACACCAAATTAAACATAGTTATAAGATTAGTACTTTGGCCAGTGGCTTTGCCCGTATACCTGTCGGAAACTATCACCCGGGAAACTACTACCGGGATAAAATATCTATGGTATGCTATAATTATATGGTAAGTATCCAGGATATTCAAAAATCCAAATCCATCCAAAAATCTAAACATCTCAGCCATATTTCGCGGTATCTTACTTGGAATAATACAATTAGCTTTATTTTGAGTACTTCGAACACACATGATGATATGCATTTACTATGAAGCCCAAGTAATATGAATTACAATCCTACTAATCCTGCACTACCCGACCGCTACCAAGCGAGATGGCCGGACGCGGAACGGCCCGCTCGCCGCTCTGCGGCTATTTTATTATAATCTCTGATATCTTCTAAAATATTCATTTTAATGATATGCTTTAAAAGACAATTTTGATGTACATAAAATGCACAACATATCTAATGTATTTAATTGGATAAAAATTAATGCTGTATTGTTTAAAATCGCTTCGTAAATAAGCCATTATTTCTCATAAAAATTAAAGGATAAAAAATGGTTATTGTGGGTTATCCCTAAGAGATAGACATATACCATTGTGAATTTTTTTGTAGAACTTTGTAAGGTGTTGTTATGTATGTGTGTAGTGTTATGTAGACGAGCGGGCTGCGTCCCGCCCCTCCCCGCGCCGGGTGCTAACGTCTAAGAATTAAAGCAGTGTGCAACAGGCTAGCGAGTTTGATTAACGAGTGTCACCGTCCTTCCGCATATTACCTACCTCAATATACAACACGTGGCGACGAGCGAACTCACATTTATAGTAAAATGTCTACGGTAGCGACCTATGGGGTTCTTTCCACTTTTGACCACCAGTCGCAAGAGTGGAACAGCTACAAGTTGCGATTAAATCAGTGGTTTATCGCAAACGACATAACCTCGGAAACGGACAAAGCAACGATCAAACGGAGGGCGATATTGTTAACGTCATTATGTGAATCAACGTTCAAGCTTGCTAGTGACCTGGCGTTACCCAACAAGGTGGATGAATTACGGTACGAGGAAATAGTGAAACTTCTCGACGACCACTTCACACCAAAAAGGTTCGGGTTTGCGGAGAAGTCAATCTTCTATTCCGCAACACAGCGATCAGGAGAAACGCACACTCAATGGGCGGCTAGAATAAGAGGATTAGCGACTCACTGTGCATTCAAGAATTTGGAGGAGGCTTTGCTTGACAGATTTATCATGGGCATGGCGGCAGGACGCGAACGGGACAAACTTTTCATGCAGGATCAGCAGGAGCTGACCCTCGCAAGGGCCATCGACGTGGCAGAGAGCATGCGCTGCGCGCGCGATGCCTCGTCGCTGGCAGCGTCGGGCAGTAACGGCATCGGCGCAGCGAGCCCGGACGGCGTCTTCAACATTACCAAAAAGGAAAAGTGCAGTGTGTGTGGATTCACTAATCATAAAGCAAATCAGTGTCGATATAAAACCTATAAGTGCAAAAAGTGCGGAGATACGGGCCATTTGCGAAAAATGTGCCCAAACGAGGGTAAAATAAAGTTCGTGAAGGAAGGGTCTGCGCACGATGGAGGCGACGACGGTGAGTATTTTTACAATATTCGGTGCGTGAAAGGGAAGCCAATGACGGAGCGGGTAATAATCAGTGGTCTAGCTTTAGAGTTCGAAATCGATAGTGGTTCAGCAGTAAGCGTAATATCGGAGAAAACCTACAATGAAAATTTCAAACGATTACCGTTGTCAGTCACCAACAAAAAGTTATTTAGTTATACGGGGGAAAATATTGAAACGATCGGAGTTGTTTATTTGCCTGTATCGTATCTGGGCCGAACGCATACTATGAATGTGTACGTAGTGCGCGCAGGCGGACCGCCGCTGCTTGGACGCGACTTCATTCGTGAGTTTGACCTTGAGTTGGCGCCTGCACGTATACCTCTACATGCTGTGCTCGATCAAGCGCAAGCTGTAGGCGAGTCTACTAACCATACCAATATTAACAAGCAACTCCTTAACATGTTCCCTAAAGTTTTCTCAGGCAACCTCGGATCGTTTAATAAACATAAAATTGATTTACATTTAAAATCCGACGCGAAACCGATTTTTTTCAAAGCAAGACCGGTTCCGTACGCGCTTAAAGAACTAATAGACAGGGAGCTCGACCGATTATTATCACTAGGCATTTTAAAGCCAGTGGAACACTCAGAATACGCATCACCAGTTGTGCCAGTGCTGAAAAAGAACGGTAGCATCAGGTTATGTGCAGATTACTCAGTAACAATCAATAAACAATTAATAATCGATCAATATCCCTTGCCAACGGTACACGATTTGTTGGCCAAGTTACACGGGGGCATACATTTCAGTAAAATTGATTTGTCAATGGCATATAACCAATTTATATTAAATGAGGAATCACAGAGGTTAACCTGCATTAATACGCACCGCGGTCTTTTTAATTTCACTCGATTAGTGTTTGGTTTGGCCAGCGCACCCGCCATTTTCCAGCGCGCGATGGAATGTCTGCTATCGGGTATTGATGGAATCATATTTTTGCTAGATGACATCCTAATAACGGGTGCAAATAAAGAACAGCATAAGCAGAGACTCATCACGGTTTTACAACGCTTAGATGATGCCGAATTAACGGTTCAGTTAAGTAAATGTGAATTCTTTAAAGACGAGATTTCGTATCTAGGGCACGTCATTGATAAACATGGAGTTAGGAAGTCTCCAGAGAAAGTCAAAGCAATTTTACAAGCTCCTAAGCCAACAAACGTGTTACAGTTACAGTCGTTTTTAGGGTTAACTAATTATTACCGGAATTTCGTGCCGGACGCGTCATCCGTACTAAGTCCATTATATAATTTATTAAACAAAAATACAAAGTGGGAATGGACTCGTGATCACGATGACGCATTTATCCGAATAAAAAACATTCTAGCATCCGATAAGACATTAGCGCATTTCGATCCGAACGCCAAGTTAATATTAACGGTAGACGCGTCACCAACGGGGTTAGGAGCTGTACTGTCTCAAATAAGTATTGACGGGTTAGAGAGGCCAATATCGTACGCTTCGCGGACGCTGTCGTCAGCGGAAAAAAATTACGCGCAAATACAAAAGGAAGCAACTGCGATAATTTTTGGGGTAAGACGATATCATCAGTACCTATATGGTCGGTCCGAGCCCTTCGTGCTACGAACTGACCATAAACCCCTGCTAGCTATATTCGGGCCCCACAAAGGCATTCCCGAAGTGTCCGCCAACCGCCTGCAGAGATATGCCATATTTCTAGCTGCGTATAACTATACTATCGAGTACATCAGCAGCAAGCATAACAGCGCGGACTATTTATCTCGGGCGTGCGGGGGTAGCGGGGGACAGAGTGGGAATAAGGCGCCGGACGAACTCGTGGACTGTGAGGATCGCGCGACCTACGTTAACTTTGTAGTGGAGGGAGACCTACCGGTGACCCTAAACGACATGCGTCGCGAGACGGCTCGCGACACTCATTTGGCTACTATCAAGGATTATATTTTAAACGGCTGGCCAAGGACAGTTAATGACGCAGGCTTAAAACCATTTTACAATTGTCGTACTCAGTTATCTTACGAAAAGGATATCTTAATGCGTGGACATAAAGTCGTAATTCCCTCATCTTTGCAAGAAAAAGTATGTAAGGAACTACATAGTTCGCATTTCGGAATAGTGAAGATGAAGGCAGAGGCTCGCAAGCGGCTGTGGTTTCCTGGTGTAGACGCGGCGCTGGAGCGTGTAGCGGGCGCTTGTGGGGTGTGCTGTGCATTGCGCCCCGCGCCCCCGCACGCCCCGCTCGCGCCGTGGCCATTACCGCCACACCCTTTTCACCGTATTCATATAGATTTCTTGGGCCCGTTCCACGATTACATGTTTTTAATTATTGTAGACGCATACAGCAAATGGGTGGAATGTTATGATATGTCCTCGACTTATAATTCAAAGGCGGTTATAGGTAAATTAAATGATTTTATGTCGCGGTTTGGGGTTCCACACACGTTGGTGAGTGACAACGGTACATCTTTTACATCCTTAGAATTTAGGGAGTTTTGTAAACTTAACGGTATCGAGCATGTCCTATCTCCTGTATATCACCCGGCCAGTAATGGTCAAGCCGAAAGTTTTGTGAAAATTGTAAAAAAGGGGTTAAAGGGTATAATTTTAGAAGGTTGTAATAAAAAAACAATCCAAGGGAAAATAGCAAAATTTTTATTCGACTACAGGAACTCTAAAAATAGTACCACTGATAAAACACCCGCGGAGATTGTATTCGGGCGAGCGTTGCGCTCGCGGCTAGATCTGTTAAACCCAACCACGCCGTCACCATCGTCCACAGACCTAACTCAAACCGTCGAACGCAATCAGTCCTTACAGGCTAAAAATTACAAAGGAAAACACAGAAAAGACTACACAGGAAACGAGAAAGTATGGATAACCAAAAACACAAATAATAAAAAACACAGTTGGATACAAGGAATAATAAGAAAAAAAATCGGCAATGTAATGTACGTGGTATACGTGCCACATTTGGGATGCGAAGTCACCAGACATATCGACCAAATAAGGGCAAGACTACACTCATCACCAGGACTGGGACCCAGACGTGGTACCCGATTTAGCGACGCTTGTCGCCAATCACCCTGAGCCCATCACGCAGCCAGGAGAGGGAGGAGGGTTGGTAACGGACCCCGGACGGGGAACCCCAGCGACTCCACCGCGCGTCACGGTAACTCACAGGCGGCAGGAAATTAGCCCAACCTTTTCGACACCTACGGCGACTCAGTACGTCAGTGATGATGATGATGATGACGACGAACAATCGGTAACGACATAGGTTAAGTGTAGTTTTAAAGATAATTAGGATAAGAGTATTTCCAAGCATAAGGGGAAGGGATGTTATGTATGTGTGTAGTGTTATGTAGACGAGCGGGCTGCGTCCCGCCCCTCCCCGCGCCGGGTGCTAACGTCTAAGAATTAAAGCAGTGTGCAACAGGCTAGCGAGTTTGATTAACGAGTGTCACCGTCCTTCCGCATATTACCTACCTCAATATACAACAGGTGTACAATACTGTAGTACATTATTTTGATCTATTTCGTAGGGTTCAGCCAGCGTTCGCAATGTAAGCGCAAAAAAATGAGTTTATTTATGACATCACATTAGAAACCTCTAAAATTATCAGTGTTTCTTTACTATATTATGCATGTTATATACATATAAACCTTTCTGTTGAATCACTCTATCTATTAAAAAAACCCGCATCAAAATCCGTTGCGTAGTTTTAAAGGTATAAGCATACATAGGGACAGACAGACAGCGAAGTGACTTTATTTTATAATTGTAGGTAATGATGATGATTATAATGAAGATACGGTCGAATTGAGAACCCTCCTCCTTTTTTTGAAGTCGGATAAGCATATAAACATACAAAAATAAAATTGCTACACCTACCTGTAAAAAGTATATGCTATTTATCTCTATTTCGCGAAATAGTAGTCGCTTTAGCAAAAGTATTTTGTGTAATAGCAAAATGTTAGTCAGGAAAAAATTGCTAATCCCTCAAATGTATGAATCAAATTCTTCAAGAAATGCTTTTATATGGTAAAAACCATTTCTCTTGTAAACAAAAGTTTCCGTCTGTATAAATCTTGGAAAGCAAAATTGCTTACGATTGCTTATGATGGTGTCATGCCGTAAAGAAGAAGTACTAAAGAAGCGATACACTACACAAGCTATGCAAACAAAATTGCTTAAATACGGGCGTAACTCAATAAATAGAGAAGATCTTATTATTTAAACATACTAATTACAGAATTCCGTACCTTGAAACATCATAAGCAATGTCCACTTTTTATATTTATCACGTTAGCTTTATTTGTTTACAACCGAGGATCGCCAGGAGCACCTCGTGGCACAACGAGAGTGCACTTAAGCGCATCATTTTGAAATAATGTAGGGTATCCGCTTTGCCTGGGCTGTGCATTATGCCCGGCGTTCCCCTAAACCATTTAGTCTACTTGTGTCAGTTTTTCATAATCTTCTTGAATAGGTAATATGTAGAAGGGGCTGGTGTCCACAATTCCACTACTGAGCGCGTATTTTGCATACGGGTAGAAAAACGGTTATGTGTGCTGGAATCTTGTCGCAGGACTTCAACATAAACATAGCCACAACATTGGAAGTCCACAACACAGTGTTCCAGACTGAATGCATAGGAATTACTCTTGCCGCTTCAGCCATTATGGCCAGAGAAGTTAAAGACCACTCGATCCGCATACATGGCAGCATGGCTGTTTTGCAAGCGCAGAACAGTCACAGTTGACTCCTGGTTGATATACAACTGTCACTAGCGCTTCGACCAGGTCGGTAGCCTCAATTAAATATCCATTCAGGAGATCAAAGGACACAGCAGTTCGCTAGGCAACGATGCAGCCGATGAACTTGCCAGAAGGGGATCGAGCATGACACCAGTGGGACCAGAACTCAATGCGCCACTCCGCTTTGGGTTATACCTCACCTACGCTCTCTGGTAAGAAAACAAACCAAGCTCGGGTCGACAGCGCGTAGTGTTCCACGCGCGCCTCAAAGAGATGTCAGCAGCAGTGTAGGGGTCTACTAGGACCGATGCCTGCCGGGATCGCGTGATTGTTCGAATGAGATACCGTGACCCTGGCACTTGGGCAACTGATGGAACACGGGTGGGTTTTAGTCAGTTAAAGTCTGACACGCCCTCCCGCTCTGCCCAGAGCGGGAGAAGTCATTTGATGATTTCCCATCCTGAAAAAAAAAAAAAGCATGACACTAGTGGGACCAGAACTCAATGCGCCACTCCGCTTTGGGTTATACCTCACCTACGCTCTCTGGTAAGAAAACGAACCAGGGATCAACACCACAAAGCTATATCTGGCCATGGGTTATTTAATAAATATCTCTTTATCATAGGAATAACAGACAGTCCGCTGGACAGGGCCTGCATGGAGGACGACGGAGTGGGGTGCAATGCTTTTCTGTAAAAGTAGGCAATAGGCCGCCTTTTCTTGTCTAGGCAGACAAACGTGGGTTTCTTTTAGGGTTGAAAATTGATTATAGTTAATGTCTGAAAACAGTAAAACTAAGACGATGCTGGCCTTCCTCGAGGCGAACCACGCGTTTGCTTAGCATTTCTGTGATCCAGTCTATGAGTACCTGTTCTACTCCATGTCTGAAAAAGGCGCTGATGATGCAAGAGTAGTTTCTTTTGTCGAAGGCTCCTTCGATGTTTATGAAAGTACCCAGGCAGGCGTTTCTGATGAATCGCTTCTTATATATGACCAACTTCCAGATGAAGCGCCGATTCGGTAGAGTTAGTCGAGCTGTATGCATGTAACCAACATGCATACAGCTCAACTAAGTCTAAGGCCCGTAAAACGGTAAGGTTTTCAGAGCGACGTTCCTCAGCCCCTATCACACAGCATTTCTATAGTCTTTAATAGAAAAAGGGCCAGACTGATTGATCGGTGGGATTTGGCGTTTGTGGAGTCATCCTTACCTGGCTTAGGGCTGAATATTACTTTCACTTGCCTCCATCCTTTGGGAACGTATTTATTAATTCCAGGCACGCTCTCATTAAAGGTCTTAATGCGATAAGGGTTCCACCCCACTGTAATAGGACGGGGAGCACTCCATCAGGACCAGCTGCCTTAAATGGATGGAAACTCTGGATAGCCCATTGGAGTTTTTCCAACGTGATCACCCTGCTAGCATAAAGCCAATAATTATCTAATGCTGTTTGAGTTGTGTCTTGCCAGTCGAAGATACATGCAGGGAAGTGAGTTTCAATAAGTACGCGCTCGGTACTTCTGGCGAGGAAATAAGTGTGTTGTCTGGTTTACCGAGGGTAGTAGAGGCCCAGGTTTAATTTTTTGTGCCCGTAATTTCCATTCCCTGTTGACTTCCTGGCTACCACGTTGCTAACACAAAATTTGCACCATCCCGTAGTACTTTTCAGTCTGATGCATTTTTTGTAGCTGGATTTGGCTGCGTTATAGTTGTCCAAGTCCTCATATGTACAAGTATTCATAGCTCTATTCATCTTTCCCAACTTTCCCGCGCTTGCGCTCCAGATCAGCACTACAATAGGGCTCTTTGCCCGGTTTGCTACGTGGAGTAATCTCTGAGCAGGTAATTTGATAGCTGTCTATCTATCATATTATTTAGTGAGGTAGTTTACTTGTACCTCAATCTGTGTAGTGTCTACAAATTACGTAGGATCCCTCGATGTCACAAACTTAGATTCTAGGCTGCGTGTTTAGGTGCCACGATCTGTGTTACGCCAATTGCGGCATGGTGGTGTTGGTAGAACATAGGGCTGGATATCGAAGTGGATCTATCTGTGATCAGAGCAGGAAGCTTCCTTGGAGCCCTGCCATCTAGTGGTAATTTCTACTGCGGCCTCTGGCAACAGAGACCACGCACCTGCATTTATCCAAGAAAAAGTTTTTGCTTTTTTAATAGAAAAATATTCTAGTATATTTTGCCCATTTAGCTATGCGAACCCTAGTAGCTAGTTACTTATTTTTAATCATCCTGTATTTTACCTACGAGGAAAACCGTGCATATCCTTAAATAAAATAAGCAATTTTCTCATGTATTTCAGTCTGGGTTTAGACGACTAAAACAATGGACGTCAAAGTATGTTCATATATTTTGATAGTTTTCGTTACACTTAAACTTCAAAAAAGTACAGGTAAGTCGTAAATAATAGTTACGTACGTTTTATAAAGACTAACAGCCTATTTTAATTAATAATGTCGTGTAAAAATTTATTTAGAATATTTTTCGAACGGCAACTGACAAAAACAAAATTAATTTTCTCTTGTTTTTATTACAGCAACAATTCCAGGGATTACATTGGTGAGCAAAAATTCTCCATTTTGTTTATACACTAATTTCTGCCCGCGACTTCATCCACGTGAGATTTCTTGTTTCCTCGACCCACCCCGTTGCATTGCATCGCCTGCCCGCGCCCATAACTTCGTTTTTGTTTATGGGTCTTCGTTCAAGAACTGGTCTATCAAATACAAAATTTCAAATCCGACTAGTAGTTCTAGATATTAGTTCGTTTAAATGAACAAACAGAACATTATAGGTTTTATCTCTACCAATATTATAAAGCTGAAGAGTTTGTTTCTTTGGTTGAACGCGGTAATCTCAGGAACTCCTGGTCCGAATTGAAAAAATCTTTTTGTTTAGGGTAGTCTATTTATTGAGGAAGGCTATAGGTTACCTATATACGAGTAACATCACACTACAATCAAAAAGAGTGTAGCAACGAAAAATGGATGAAAACTGTCAGGCAATTCGATGCGACGGGAAGGGCCAGAGGACCAAAAATTTGCGGCGGACGAAGTCGCGGGCAGAAGCTAGTTATCAATAAAAAGATCAAGATAGACATAAAAACTCTAGATTCCATTTTCAAGACATCTGAATTTTTAGTGTATAAATTAAAACAGCGTTTCATGTCTGTTTGTGTGACGGCGTTTTCCAAAATGGACGAATGTTGATGCCATTTTTAACCGACGAAAAAAACGGAGGAGGTTTTCAATTCGATGCGTAATTTTTTTCTATATATGACCACGCATAACTTTTTACATAGAAGTCCGATTGCGATAATTATTTTTTATTGGAAAGGGTCCCATATAAATTTGTAAATAAAATCGAACTACAACAAACTTTGCCAAATGTTAAAATGTGTGTACTACTTACTAACACTAGTGTTTAAGATGTGTAGGTTTGTAAGTACTAAAAAAATTGGAATTTATGGTCTGCTAAATAAATTATTTGATTTGATTTGAAAATACACTGTTTACTTAATTTACAGACTATAACCGATGGCGATCGAGGAAGCAAATCCGCAGGTAAGACGAAGCACAAAAAGAAATTAAAAATCAATAAATTGTTTTGATTTTAATTATTTAACAAATGGTACCGATTTCTTAAACAGATACGATTTTACTTTTTTCTTTTAATCGACTTCAAAGAAAGATCTCAATTCGTCTGAATGTATTTTAAGCAATAATTCTTGACCTCGTTAGCCACGATACCATTGTTTTTATTTATTGGCAATAGGTAGATACTTATCTTTGAGCTGGTTCCATAATATGGGTTGAGTTTAGGTGTGTTGATTAATGAGTGAGATTCGGTAATTATGTTCGTTGGAAATCCATATCTAGATGATATCGAAAAAAAAAAACATGTGGCACTCGGGGCTGCCGCGATAAAGCTATTGCATACCATTTTTTATCAACTTATGCAATTATAATTATTTATTTATTTTTGAAGCTATTGCATAGCTTTTATCGCGGGCTTTGAGCGCGGCGACCGAATCAAGAAATTCCGTAAAGAAAATAAAACCTAACACAAGTCACTTCCCGGTCTGTCTGTCCCTATGTATATTTAGATCTTTAAAACTACGCAGCGGATTTTGATGCAGGTTTTTTTAATAGATAGAGTAATTCAAGAGAAAGGTTTGTATGCATATAACATGCATAATATAGTAAAGAAATACTGATAATTTTAGGGGTTTCTAATGTGATGTCATAAATGATCACATCTTTTGCGCTTACATTACGAACGCTGGCTGAACCCTACGAAATCCTGCCGGAATCGCGTGATTGTTCGAAAGAGATACCGTGAGCCTGGCACATGGGCAACTGATGGAACACGGGTGGGTTTTAGTCAGTAAATGTCTGACACGCCCTCCCGCTCCGCCCAGAGCGGGAGAAGTCATTTGATGATTTCCCATCCTAAAAAAAAAAAAAAAACTACGAAATGGATCAAAATAATGTAGTACAGTATTGTACACCTTAAAGAACTCTACAAAAAAATACGCAATGGTATATGTCTATCTCTTAGCGATAACCCACAATAACCATTTTTTATCCTTTACTTTTTACGAGAAATAAGGGCTTATTTACGAAGCGATTTTAAGCAATACAGCATTAATCCTTATCTAATTAAGTACCTTAAATACATTGTGCATTTAATATAGATTAATATGGCCCTTTACAGCATGTATTGTAACTTAAATGAAGATCTTAGAAGATATCAGAGATTTAAAAAGCGGGGGCCGAGCAGCTGGCGGGTCGTACGTTCATCCCGTCCATCCGTTGGCAACAACAAACAAACAAAAAACGTGTGGCACTCGGTGACTGCCGCGGTAAAGCTATTGCATAGCATTTTTATCAACTTATGCAATTATATTTTTTAAATTTTTTATTTATGCAGTATCGATTAATCCCAAGTAATATGAAATACAATCCTACTTACCCTTTACGACCCGGCCGCTGTCCAGCTTTTGCGTAAAGTTTTGAAAGAATTGCATAAGCTATTGCATAGCTTTTATCGCGGCCTATGAGCGCGGCGACCGAATCAAGAAATTCCGTAACGAAAATAAAACCAAACACAAGTCACTTCCCGGTCTGTCTGTCCCTATGTATGCTTAGATCTTTAAAACAACGCAACGGATTTTGATGCGGGTTTTTTTATTTATGCAGTATCGATTACTATGAAGCCAAAGTAATATGAATTACAATCCTACTTATCTTGTACTACCCGGCCGCTGCAAACGGATGGAAGGGACGGACGGGACGGATGTACGACCCGCCAGCTGCTCTGCCCCCGCTTTTTAAATCTCTGATATCTTCTAAAATCTTCATTTAAATTACATGCTGTAAAGGGTCATATTGATATATATTAAATGCACAAAGTATTTAAGGTACTTAATCGGATAAGGATTAATGCTGTATTGCTTAAAATCACTTCGTAAATAAGCCCTTACTTCTCGTAAAAAGTAAAGGACAAAAAGTGGTTGTTCTGGGTTATTCCTAAGAGGTAGACATATACCATTGCGTATTTTTGTGAAGGCCTTTTTAAGGTATACAATACTGTATTACATTATTTTGATCTATTTCGTACGGTTCAGCCAGCGTTCGCAATGTAAGCACAAAAAAATGTGTTGATTTATGACATCACATTGGAAACCCCTATAATTCTCAGCGTTTCTTTACTATATTATGCATGTTATATACATGTAAAACTTCCTCTTGAATCACTCTATTAAAAAACCCCGCATCAAAATCCATTGCGTAGTTTTAAAGATCTAAGCATACATAGGGACAGACAGACCGGGAAGTGACTTGTGTTAGGTTTTATTTTCGTTACGGAATTTCTTGATTCGGTCGCCGTGCTCAAAGCCCGCGATAAAAGCTATGCAATAGCTTAAAAACAAACGTCTTCGGCTGAAAATATCTAAGAAAAATGTCGACGCAGGCATTTCTGTGATCACTGTGGTCAGCTTATAATTATTTTATTGGCACGTAAATATCAAACTGATTCATAATATTCTTATATACAATACTGAACACCACTAAGTAATTAATTAATTTACCAACCTAAAAAAACATATTTTTAGTATCATATTTAGTTAGAGATATCCATGGCGTTTACGGCCAAGTATAGCTAGCCAATTTAAAATAACCCTGTAGATATTACGGAAAAGGAAATCCAATTAATGTCATTATTTTAGCGACTAAATAAAAAACACAGATCAATTTAATTCTTAACTAACAAATACAAGGCTATAGGATAATAATAAGTTTATTTAAATTAAAATAACACATTATCGTAAGGAAAAAAACCACTAAATATCGGTGTAAAAAGATAAATATTTGAAAACTAATCACAATAATGAACAATTTTCTGTTTAGTTGTTGTCAATGCTAAGTTTGTTTTGTTATTAAACAGTTCAAATAATGTTGTGTAGGTGTACGACGGCTCTACCAGGGTCGCGAGATTTTTTCGATAGAGTTACCGTGGCATATAGGCAACTGAAGGAACACGGGTTGGTTTTAGCCAGTAAAAGTCTGACACACCCTTCTGATCCACCCAGAGCAAAAGACGTCATTTGATGATTTCCCACGAACAAAAAAAAAAGGTTTACCAAGGCCTCAGCACATGTCTAAACTGTGTTGAAGTTTTTCGCCAATTATAGAAAAGAGAAAGCCATACATCTTCACCGCGACAAACTTTGCTATATATTGTAAAAGTAGATTTTTCTGATGGCCAAGGAATAATTTCTAAGGAGTCCAGAATCCCTGGTGTAGGAAAACCACCAAATTAAAAGAACTGCTTTGTCGGTTTTTAATCAATCGAACAAAAAAAAATGTATAACACACATAATCAGCCTCAGAGTTCCATCAGTGGGAAGGGTATTCCTTCCCACTGATGGAACTCAGGCCTCCTCTCGCTCAGTAGGAATGGGCCGTAATCTAATACGCGGGCCCGGTTCGGGTTGGTATATATCACGTCTTCGAATTGTTGGGTCTAGGACATGCCGGTCGACCACTGGGCCACCACTACTCCCAAATCCACGACACAGTTTCTCTAACAAGACGGCTTGAGCCAAAGACATTTAAATAGACCTAGATAATAATTAAAAACCCGGGCCGAAGCGAACAACATCAAAATCTTCTTGGGTCAAACTTACAGGTCACAGCTAGTGAGCTGTGACCTGTAAGTTTGACCCAAGAAGATTTTGACCAGTTTAGATCTATGCCTCATGCCTTACTCTTCAAGACAAAGACAGGTGGCGTTGTGTGCTAAAAAACTTTTTTTTGGAAGAAAATTTGTCAATCTCGTCGTTATCAAATCATCTTGATCATCATCATTTCAGCCCAAAGACGTCCATTGCTAGACGTAGGCCTTCCCCAATTATCATTATTAATCGCCTCGCTTGGCAGGCGTGTTGGCGATCGCAGTTTTATGGTAAAATGCATAGAGAACGCCGTTGCCCATTCTCTAGTAGGTCCCTAAGTCGCTTCTTACGACATCTACTGGAAGAAATAGGATGGTGCTATCCTGCACGTCCCACACGGAATACTTGTTACTAGTGATCGCCCATTGGTCGAAATTCGACCGTGCTTCATTTGAATAGAAATACATTATTAAATGAAAAAAACTTAAATAATAAGAAATATAAAAACATATGGTTATATTTGACATTCAGTAACAATATAGATAAATAATATTAAAAAAATATATTCTCGTATGATCATAGGTTTTAAAGATGAAATAGGTTGTATAATATATCTATAAAATTAATTTATTACTTATGGTTATGTTTGACATTCAGTAATAGTTAGGGAGCTGGCGAGCAAAATTTCGATATGATCAGCACACAAGGCAGACGTTATTAATAGTGATAATTATACCCTAAGAAACATCAAGGACCTCGTCTGCCACCCTGGAGGCGCTGCGTTGTAAATTTACAGCGTTTCAACAATGTTTAAAAAAAAAAGGTGTGCTATATTATGCGCACACGTCTGCCTCTAGGGCTGATGATCACAGTCATCCTAGAAACAGAATGATTCGAAAAGGCAGACATCCAGGGCTATGACTTTTGCAGTATTCATTTTTTACATTTATTTTTATGATTAAAAAACTCTATGTGAAGTGCACACTTGGCAGATTTGAATTGTTCAATTAAAAACAATGAGAAGAACCACGGAAAAAAAGTCTGCCAACATGTTGCCTCTGCGTTGTCTATTGACGGTGCTCCAAAAATGTAAGGTGTGCTATGTTATGCGCACACGTCTACCTCTTGGACTCATGTTTGAATTCCTTATGAAAACCAAGAAAATCGATGAGGCAGACGTTCAGGCCTCTGATATTCCAAAGGCAGAACATTATATTTTTTTTTCAACCCGACGCTCGCGCCAAACCAAGCAGGTATAAAATATCCCCATAGTTCCTTTCGTTGTGTCTCTCTTTTATTTAGGAATATGAGTGAGAACGGTATAACTCAGTTCCGACCTTTTCCGTATTGTGAAACTAAATGTATAGAGCGTATATCTATATACAGCCTCCCCTTTCATTTTGCACGCTTTTCCTCTCTCGCTCTCAGGCACTTTCACGCATTTGGTTCAAAATCTACGTATTTTATACAAATAAAACGTGATTAAAAAAAGATAAAGACTGTTCCTATCCAGATCCTAATCCTATTCAGATTACAATCAAGCATGCAATTAAAAAAAAAAAAACTTTTTAATTAAAGTTCCAAGCGCATTTCGTTTCTGGTTGGCATTGAGAAAAAATATGATTGCATAGATTTCAGCTCCAGAAGTTTAATCGTTACCGTGAGTTTAGAGGATAATATTAAACAAAATTATAAGAACAAAACTATAAATAATAACAATAATCCCATGCAATACCCGCTGTCCCTTGATTCCGTCAATTTCAAAAAGTTATACAGCTGAAAATCAGTGAGCAAAATGTCTGCCACATGTTTTTCGAATCCACAGAGTCATATTGAATCGAATGGGCGCAATGAGAACCGCGTGCAAATGACTTAGTAGAGCTTTTTTTACCATTTTTGCTAACTCGGTTCCATGATAATGCAGAGTCCTGAATGTCTGCCTCTTCGATTTTCTTCATTTCCAAGACAATTGTGACCATGAACTGTAGAGGCATATATGTGCAAATGATTTAAAACCCCGATTTTTAAGCAACTTCAATCCGCTGTAACGCAAAAACGCAGCGATATAGGACCTTAATTGATTAGACCAAATCGATTCGTAATGATTTAAACTGCAATCCACCTCGACGTGAAACGTGTCCATCATATACCGAAATGCTCGCCAGCTCCCTAACTACGTATAAGACTATAGACACAAAATTAAGACAGATATTATCGATTGGACCATAAACAAAAGAATATCTATGCGTGTGTGTATTAAATACACGGTAATCAATAGTAGTGTGTGTAACGTGTTATTTATTGAAAATAATATATTTTTACGCATAATTTAAAAAAATATTAGCATTCGTCACTTCTTCTCTGTATAAACTATAAGTGTGCGAAATTTCATACTTCTACGTCCGCTCAATTTTCGTAAAAAGGGATCCAAAGTTTTCGCTTCACGTATTAATATATAGATTAAATAACTGGACTTAACTATGGTTTATTTTCGGTAGTGTTTAAGAATCTACCGGCAATTTAGATAAATTATATAACATTCTTATTTTACCAATAATCGAACCTGACGATCCAAAGTTGGTGGGGGTAAAAGTGTATCGTGTCAAACTTGACTATTATTAACCATAAATAACTAAACTATTTTCGTTGTTACATGGTTACTAAACATTCGTCGAACCGACTACGCCAAATAAAATGCAATTCTTGGAAAAAGTATTTATAAATCACAGGAACTTCTGACGTTGGTACATTCTTTAGCTCATTATTAAACAAAAAATAACCAAAACAGTAATTAAGAACTATTCCACACAGCCACAGCATATATCGATGTTCACGTAGAAGTACACGATCACGAGAATCGCGGGTAGGTGGGTCGTCGAACCTACGAATATTTAGTTATCAAGGGTTAAATTATACTGGATCACGTCGTTTACATATGGGACCTCAGTGTTTCAATGACGATTCTTCTGATAGTCTCTCTCTTAGTTCGGACATATGAATAAACAATACGAGTATAAGTACCAAAACAGATTTTTGAAAAAAGTTAACATAATTCAGTGAAGCTTTGACGTATACAATTAGGTATTTCATGTTTCATTTCGTTTGCATTTATAAAATATTTTATCTCATCACGTGCTTTTTTTCAGCCACCTGCACTTTGAAAATGGTAAGTAATAGACTCACAGATTCAGATGAAGACAAACAAAACGAAAAACTCTAATTCTACTACCGATCATCGTGACTCTGGTACGGTTTGAAGGGTTCAGGTACCGGAGTGAGCTACATGAGTCGATTCTTTGTCTCTAGATAAAGAATGGCAACGCTTCTGGTATGATATCCAATATTTCTGTAGTAGATGGATTTTCGAATCCGCTGTTTTACATAACCGTTTGCCATTTTACAAAACATCATATAGCGATTTGTCATAAGCAAAGATCGGAATTAAATAGAGTTATTTATGTACTTGCATCGAAATGTTGATATTAGTATGGCTCTTCCCGGGATTTCTAATAGATGTGCATCTGGATTGAGGGCCCATTTTTTGAACTCTTGCATACCGAAATAAGATTTATAGGGAAATTAGTTAAAAATAGTAAAAACTTAAAGCAAAGGGTCATAAATTTCTTTAACGTGAATTAAAACTGTTATGATGAAATAACTTGGGCCCTCAATCCAGACGCCTGCATAAAGTGACATAGCCTAAATCTCAGTAAGTACTATCTCTGGGTTAATAATTTTTGTTTAAGGATTTAGTTAAGAATTTCTCAAATATTTTAAGAAATTCCCAAATCTGTAAAATATAACATTACCGATCTATGGCGGCATATCTAGGGCCCTCACTTCATTATTGTTTGTACTGAGGAATCTGCAAAACATGAATATATCTGAAGAAATACATAAATACGACTTTAACATGTTTTACTTACATACCTATGTGAATTAGTTAAAAGAAATAAGGACACAAAACTTAATTGTTAAGAAGTAAATGAAGGTCGAATTTTACTAAAAGTCTGAACTGAGAGCCCAATATTTTCGGCTTTATTGACTAGGCTCAACCTCATAGATTAACGCAAATTAGAATAACAGTTTTAACTATTTCTTAATTAAATTGTAACATATCGTTCGTTCTTCTAAATGTCATACTTTAAGAGAACATTTATTTTCAACTTTTTGTAAGAGAATTATTTGAGGGTGACCATAATGTTCAAAGTAAGTACCTGTCCATTTTGTGCACTTTGCATTCGGAAAGTCATAATATTTGCAGCTAAAAGTACTATATACCTACTAATTACAATTTGGCTGTCCTTATTTTTAATGTAATTTCAAAAAAAAAAAAAAAACTAGAACATTTATTTAGCTTCAACAGTGTTTGCATAAAATGAAAGGCAAACTAACCGACTAGTAGTATGTTATACATGTAAGTAGTCATCGTATCTATGGATCACTGTAGCACCAGATCAAACAAATTCATTGTGATAAATAAAACACGATCGGTATAATTATAAAAAACTATTTACTTCACATAAATGTTACCTTAAAATAGTCTTATATCCTAAAACTACGAAATTGCGAGAGAGCGAAGTAATTTTTAGTGATGAGTGCAACTATATCGCTGATCAAAAAAAAATCATTTCCATTTTCGTTTTTAGTTTTTTTTTTTTACTATATTTTTTTTATTTGCTTAAGGCAACTTGGCCCATAGTATTACCTTAAAGAGAAACATCACTTAAATAGAAATTACATAAAAAATAAGGAAATCCAAATTGTAATTAGTAGGTATATAGTTCTTTTAGCTGCAAATTATAACTTGCCGAATGCACTTTACAAAATGTACAGGTACTTTGAACATTATGGTCACTCTACAAATAATTCTCTTACAAAAAGTTGAAAATCAATTTTCTCTTAAAGTATGACATTTAGAAGAACGAACGATATGTTAAAATTTAATTAAGAAATAATTAAAACTTTTATTCTAATTTGCGTTAATCTATGAGGTTGAGCCTAGTCAATAAAGCCGAAAATATTGGGCTCTCAGTTCAGACTTTTTAGTAAAATTCGACCTTCATTTACTTCTTAACAATTAAGTTTTGTGTCCTTATTTCTTTTTAACTAATTCACATAGGTATGTAAGTAAAACATGTTAAAGACGTATTTATGTATTTCTTCAGATATATTCATGTTTTGCAGATTCCTCAGTACAAACAATAATGAAGTGAGGGCCCTAGATATGCCGCCATAAATCGGTAATGTTATATTTTACACATTTGGGAATTTCTTAAAATATTTAAGAAATTCTTAACTAAATTCTTAAACAAAAATAATTAACCCAGAGATAGTTCTTACTGAGATTTAGGCTATGCCACTTTATGCAAGCGTCTGGATTGAGGGCCCAAGTTATTTCATCATAACAGTTTTAATTCACGTTTAAGAAATTTATGACCCTTTGCTTTAAGTTTTTACTATTTTTAACTAATTTCTCTATAAATCTTATTTCGGTACGCAAGAGTTCAAAAAATGGGCCCTCAATCCAGATGCACATTTTTAATAGACAATCCCGTGTGACCAACAATATTACAAATAAATAATAATAAAAACCTCAGAAATAGATAAGACAAATAAAACAAATATAATTAACATACAATTTTTATTAGTATTGTATTAAATTCACAATACAAATTATTAATAGTCTTAAGCAAATTCTCAAACTTATCCCCCTTTTGATCACGGGATTTTTCTGCTCTTCAAAATTAAACCCGGGATTTGGGGCATATCCACTTTATTCATTAGTTGTATGAAATCAGTGTAAGTAGTAGTCGTCGTGTTTCTGAACCATGTTTTCTAAAATACAAATTATGTGAAAAAAAACTACGTAGGTTGCTCCATAAGTCTTGCAATATTTCAGACCTAACAAGTTGTCACTGGTTTGATTGATTCTATAAATAAGTATTAACACTAGCAAGTTCAAACGTGAACACAACTTATTGCTCTGCTTAGTCTGTTTATTGTATGAATTGTGGAAAGTTGTTTAAATTGATTAGAATGGCCTTTCTCAGTCACCGTCATTACAGAGTAATATTCTACTTCTACTTCTTCTTCAAGTTTCTTCCACAATGAAAGGAAATTTTACTACTGGTGACCGACGTATAGACAAATCCAGGAAATGCTCAATATTGATGCATCTACTTTGAATTCAATTTTGCATGAATATGTGAACACTATAACATCATGTTCTTTATGGATCCCTCACTCCAAACATTCCCTTAATGAAAACCGTGTCAATTGCTGGAAAAAATTATAAAGAAATATGACTCCGGCCATTCAAAGTATGTTGGTTCAATTATCAATTGTCACAGGCAACGAAACGTAGTTATTTTTTTTTTCGATGTTCCCAGTAAATCTCGATCAAACTATGGGTGTTTGAAGATGAGCCGGCACCACGGTAAAAAAACAGAGATCAGTAAGAAAAACAATTATCGTAGTTTTCTTTGCAAAAAGGGGCCTAATAATAAAGTGGTGTTGGATTCCCAGAAGACTGTCACCGCCTCCTGGTACACAGGCACTTATTTACCTCAAGTTATAAATAAGCTAAAGGGATTGCGACCAAAGTCACTCCTCAGTACTTGGCATTTTCATCTCGACACCGCGCCGTCACATCGAGCAAGCCTTACTCTATTGGATCATCCTCCCTATAGCCCGGACCTTGCGCCGTCTGATTATTGACTCTTTCCTTTCATAAAAAAATAATTAAAAGGCCAAAAATTTTTAATGCATTTCCTCCGCAGGAATTATTATGTACTGGGACAATGCTTGTGCTTCCGTTTCAAAGGATAAATGTAAAGAGATTTTTAACAGTTAGTTTTGTACGTACGCAGAAGTGTAAATATTTTGAAAAATGTTAATAAATATATAATTTTGCAAAAACTTTTGGAGCAACCGACGAACATATTTATAACTGAACCTATGTTGTGGTATAATTAAAAATTGACAGTTGTTGTCCGCACCTTCTTTGGTTACAAGAGAGAAATACATGGATATAGCCTAAATTCAGTTTAGCTTCTGCACAACAGAATTGGTACAATATATTGCACAAAGCTTTAACAGCTTTATCTTATTTAAGGATGATTTGGGGTCTTCTACTACAATAATGCGTCGTGCAAACGATGACAGCAACTTTGTACGTATAATTTTATTATAATGTCGTATTAAAAAAAATAAGTCGGCCGGGAAGCAAAATGTTTGGTTGAGGGTTACAGGAAAAAATGCTCTAAACATGTTTTACCGGCGCAAGGAACACCTACGAAGAACTTCTAGCCTACTTGCTGTATGTGTTTGAAATTACGAAAAATCTTTTGTTTTCCTAAAACTAAGTTTTTCTAGATAAGTGGAACCGCCACATAATTGCCACAGTGAGGGCTATCAAGAAAATGCTGGCAATGTGGTTTGACATAAACGAGGTTTCAAAAAACACTCTCCAGGAAAACATACCAAGTTACGTAAATAACATTTCAGTGACGTCATTAATCGTTAAATTTGAGACGAAATGTGGCGGCCACCCTCTCCTAAAAAATTGTAACTGACCGAACGAGAGATCTGTTTCCCTCTGTGGTCTCTGCGAGCCGTAATTTTAATTTCAAACCGAGAACAGATGCGCTCAAACGGCTATAATTTGTATTTACCATATATCAAAGTCCTATCCTGTATGTGACTTTTTTTAAATAAAATTTTACTTTTATAATTTTATACAAAAATATTTAATACAGTTCTAGATGTTGAAATAATTTCACTTATAATGCTATTAACAGAGCCAAGTACTAACGTACGTGAATTCTATAACAGACAGGGTGATGTTTATAAGATGTCTCATTATGGGTTTTCGTGTCTAATTAATGCCAGTGTCATTAGAAACTCTTGGCCAATTCACACACCTCGTTAAAAATATTTTCTCTCAAAAAATATAAGTAAATTACGTATAGAAATATTTTTGCCAGAGTGATACTGTGCTTTGGATGCGGACTTCTTAAAAATACGCGAATCGGGGTCGATTCGCATTATACATATTTATTTCACAATCTAGTTTTGAACATTTCAGGGTCCAGCTGAAATTGTAGGGCCAACTGACGAAAATGGACTTTCGGGAATTCCGGTGAGTATATTTTATTCAAACAAAACGAACTGTTTTTAACCGACTTCAAAAGAGGAGGGGGTTATCAATACGACTGTATTTTTTTTATGTTTGTTACCTCATAACTTTTGACCGGGTAAACCGATTTTGATAATTCTTTTTTATTTGAAAGCTGGTGCTTTCCGGATGGTCTCATTTTAATTTGGTTCTATTCGGACAATGGGGTCCATGTGAAAACCATATAAGTCTTAAATTTGCATTAAGTATTTGCGCGACAAATGAACGACAGTTGCTTGACAAGATTGGTTGTCAGACTTTCTGGCTTCTGACGACCTGTAATGACAGTCAAAGATCCAATAAAGTCAGCTGGGACTAACGGCTTAATGTTACCGAGGCACGGAGGGGTCTCGGTATGTAAAAATATGTTAGTCATCTACGATGTAACCACGGCAAGCGTAGCTAGCTTAACCTGATCTATCAATCTGTGCAGTAGTTAAACATCATGGCACAGAAAGAAACATGACTAGTTTCGTTGTGTGAATGTAGATTCAACAAAACAAGCAGTGAGATATTGTTCACGTGACAAATATCAAATGTTTTCTGCACGTGTAGCATGACCACCATAGAAAGAACTTTGTTTATTCTTGGTAGAATAGAGATAGAATTGTCATGGTACGCCAGCATAAAACGGTACAAATCTTTCTACAGTCTTTAATTCTGTCTTTAATCTTTCTACAATCTGTAATTCTGTCTATTCTTCCGTCGACAAAACCTATTTCTACGGTGGTCATGCTACGCGTGCTGGTGTGAAAGCATTGTAATAGGTACTTGATCTTTGATTTTGAATCCACATAATTGTAAAGCATTTCAAATACAACGTGACATTTTAGTCGTCTTAAAACGGCAGCCCACTTCATGTAACCAATGACTACTACACATCCATAAGAAAAAAATGAACATTTGAATAACTAAAAATAAAAATGTTATTCATTATGATGACGCATGACGTAGTTTAATTTTGATATTTTGTCTCATGCAAAATGGAGACGGAAAGATCTAGCCGACTCGTGCACTGGGTAGGTATGTTTTCTCCCGTATATGTATACGTAAACATTATTAACAGGATGTTTCAAAATTCTAATCCATTACTTATATATTAACCCTTAATTTGGCAGGACTTTTTTTACATTTTATTACTGATTTTCTGAATTAATTTTACTTAATTGTGTGTAAGTAATAGGGGAAAAATACAAAATAAAATAACCAGGCGTACATTTTTTAGAAACGTTTAGTATAATATATTATACATATCTCGATGTACAAAAAAGACGCGCTTTAAACATTCGTACAATATACTATACATATCTAACTCACAGATCGTTTTGGGTAAAAATTAAAACAAGCAATTGGAGTTAAAGATAGTATCAAAAGTTAATCATCATGCAAATTACAGAAACAGTTTCACTTATTTGGGATAAAGTAAAATCTAAGCTGACATTTGGTACAAAACACATTTGTTTGCTCCTTTTTACACCGGCTACCGGCTTGCTCATGGCCAGTTTTATCACGACAGATATCATCAAAAGGCCGGCTTCTTCTCGGTACAGCAATCTTTTTGAACGAATCTATTGCGGTTCTTCCGCTGGTAAATAGGGACTTCCAAATTTTATAAGTTCTTCGCTGCCATTTACTCTGTTTTTTTGCATCATCGGTTTTTCTACAATCCTATTCATATTTCTTTTATACATAAGCCACGCATTGTTAATGTAAATATTAATAATTTGGGAAAAAACGACAAACACCACCTTCTTGATTTCATCTCAGTTCTGTTTACAGCCATTAGCATATCAGCTAAATCTCCTCCTCCCATGTGAGCCCTGAAGCTGCAGCAATTGAAGGAACACGGGTGGGTTTTAGTCAATAAAAGTCTAACACCTCCCACTCCGCCCAGAGTGACCTCATTTGATGATTTCCCACCCAAAAAATGCATAGTTGGTATTGGTTTTTGGCGAAGTAGCGTTTTGTAGAGTATGTGATGGCGAAGGCTTAAATTCAGTATCAGATTCGGGTATAAAACTTGGACGACGATTATGGGATGGTACAGTTTCATCTTCTAAATTTGATTCTTTTGCAAATAAATTTTGTTCGGGGTCAAGAGTGGGTAGGAAAATGATAACAAGTCCACTCGCTCAAGAGAAGAGTCAACTGAAGGATCTTTAGAAAATGTGTCTGAAAATACGCGATTTCGAAAGAAATGAGATTCTTTACCCTTTCTCCTGTCGAGTCACCACTGGCACTGGATCTTCTATGTTCAGGTGGAACCTAAGCGAGAATGTGATGGGTTCTTGTTGCGGGTATATCTACGCTATTAAAAGAAACCACATGCTATAATCCGCAGACCAAGCAAGAAACAAAGGCAAAACAAAATTACACCTAGATTTATGCAAGCATAATGGTACATTTTAACTTGTCACCTACCGAGTAATGAGACACAGTTGATTTTTAATTGTTATTGGACCTCACGAGGTCTTTTTGTCGTTAATAAATTAATAAGAAATGATTAGAAGAATAAACACACATAATTTGTGTTATTTTCTATACAAACAGTAAACGCGTTACTTTGTAAAATATAACAAAATGTAGCAGTATGTATAGCCCATTATACCAAAAATTGCAACTTAACTTTCTTGTGCATCGCGAATTGTATAGCTCGTTATACAAAGGACTTTGATGTTATCTTTCTCTCACGTTATTGTTCAAAATTGCATTTATTGATTTTTATTACTATTATTAATCACTGTTCAATAAAATTTCATGCAAAATCCATAAAATTTCCGAATAAAAAAAAATAAAAAAATAGATTTACCATAGGCACCCGTTGACGATTCATTTTTGAAAACTTTGACGTGAGAAATGTTATGTCACATTGAATGCACAGATCATAAAATACTTTTATTCAACAGGCAAAATGTTGCTATAGAGTATGCTCAAAACGAAAATTTGTACGTTATAAATCCATAAGCTGTAGATTTTTTTTTTGCAAACGTATAATATATTATACGTTGTCAAATTAAGGGTTAAGTACCTACCTAATTATCAGTATTAATGGAAACAATTTTTAATCACGTCTAGAGTTATATTATGTCGGATACATTGAATGGACAACCTTTGTAAGACGACTAAAATGTCACGGTGTATACATATTTTCCTCAAGTTTGCTGTCAGGGTATTGTGAATATGATTAAGTATGTTTTATCTTCTTCAGGGATTGCCCGGACTACCAGGAGTAAATGTAAGTTTTCAGCAATACATCGATTGCACTAGAATTAACTGCCAATCACACCCATTCGGAATTGGCGTGAGCGCAACGATATCCTGTGAATCGTCGACGATGACGTCATGAAATGCGCCATCTTGCGATAACGCCAACCGTGTCTTATACTAAATACCGTGAGCGCTGTCTAACATACCAGTTATGCAGTGTTTTTCGGATCGTTAATACCTTTCCTAAATTGACTTGAATTTAAAAGAAATTGTGCTTCTGGCTACAATTGCCACTTTACCAAAGAAGAGTTTTATGGTGTGTATGTCAGCGTAAAATTGTAAAAACCGTTAGATTTCAATCTAAATACATACATACATACAATCACGCCTTTTTCCCATGGGGGTAGGTATTTAAATCTAATTAGCGAGATTATAATCTGTCGAAATATTGTCAACCGGAACGTACTGCTCACAATTGTGAAATGACGTGTGACAAAACGCACCCCGCGCGCTGATTGGTTGAACGTCAATTGTCAATTCGTTTGTTGTCGAATGTAAACAAACAGTTTTTTCGATATTATAACATTTTTCGTGTTGAAAATAACACAATGCTTTAGAATTAGATAAATGACGTTGTTGTGGAAGTAAAATGAAACTGTGATCAACCAAAAAAGTGCAGTTTGAATGATACATAAGTTAGTCGCATTAGTCACCGAATGTAGCCTAAGTTACAAACATTTTCCGTGTTTTAATATTTTTTATACGTGTGAACCTATGTGATATCATATTTACAGTGTCGGATATTGAGCATTTCCAACAACAAAACTCAGAAATAGCAGTTATTGCTAATCAGGATGAATTTGTCATAGAGTTACGAAACCATTACAGTGGGATTATTAATTTATATTATTAAAGTAGCGCTCACCGGCCGCTGTCGCGGCACTACTCGTTTCTCTCGCTCAGCTCGCGCGTGGTTGGTCACAGTTCTAACCTAACCTAACCTATAATCTAACGATGTTCATAATGTTACATAACCACAAACGAATTAACAAACAAATAAGGCGGCGGGCGAGATGAGTTTCGTCGTCGTAGTTTCACAATTTGACGATTTCACTTCACGATATTGTAATCTTACTTAAAACTATACGTTACGTTAAATCCGGTTGAAAATATTTCGACGGATTACAGTCTTGCTAGTTAGATTGTAATCTAACGGTTTTTGCAATCTTACGATGACATATACAAATTTTATATTATCTCTAAAGGTTTTGACGTTGAGCGAGCACTTTTAGCGGGTTTTTCAAAAAGCAGCCAGTGTTTCACTTTTAGATGTTTACCGTCATACTTGGAAAACACTTGACATCAAGGAACAAATTAGTTGCGAGAAATAAACAAACAACAGTGCAAGATGGTATCTTAATACATCATCACTGCCTGGCCTTTTCCCAAACAGTTTGGGGACGGTTTCCTGCCCCTACGACCCAGTCATTACGTAAAATGATACCGCGTGGTAAGATTGGTTGTCGGACTTACGGACTTCTGACGACCTGTACTGACTTGTCGTCAGAGATCCACGAATGACAGCCGAGACTACCGGCTTAACGTACTTACCGAGGCACGGAGGGGTCTCGGTATGTAAAGATCTGTCACTCATCCACGATGTAAACACGGCAAGCGTAGCTTAACCTGATCTATCGATCCGTGCAGCAGTTATAACCTACACACAAGCCCTTCTGTATACAATACATGTTTATTGAATACTAGCTACTGCCCGCGACTTCGTCCGCGTGAAATTTCTTGTTCCCCCGACCCACCAAATCGCATCCCATTGTCTTCCCGCGCTATCTCTTAGCTTAGCGTTCTTTATTACTTTATATTTTCCTAACAGCCCTAGCTCGATCTTTATTAACTTATAGCCCCTTCAAGAATTTAATCAAATTCAAAAATATTTGTCCTAATATTATTAAATAAGTGTTCTTAAACTTTCTAATATTCCGCGCAATTTTTTAATTTTTTCTTTCATTAGAACCTTCTCTTGGCAATAACAAACACAACAAAAAAAAAAAAAGAAGTGAAATCGGTCCAGCCGTTCACGCGTGATGATTTTTATATATATAGATGGTTGTAGATAGTGCGAATGCCGTTAAAAAAGTTTTTAGGTCTATTTTAGAACTAAGTCATGTTTCGTAGTGTGAATGTAGATTCAACAAAACAAGCAGTGAGATTTTGTTCACGTGACAAATGTAAAAAATATTATCATGTAGTATTAAGTACCTACTTGATTTTTAATTTTTAATCTTCATAAATGTATAGCATTTCAAATATATGTAAATATTTGGCTCAAGTTTGCCGTCAGGGTATTGTAAATATTGGTACATTGTTGTTGTTGGTGTTATTACACTTTTTAAGTTTTATTGTACATCATTCTACACACACAGCCTGTGGGTCGACTATACTCAAAAGTCTTACAGTGCCCTCCGAGTTCAATTTAATAATGCGTTAAGGGGGTTGATGGGGCGGTTGATGGGGATGGGGTAAAAGGTGCGCATCCCTGGTGCGTGGAGTACGTGGCAGCACCAACAGCATCCTTAGCATGATTGCTAGTCGACTGGTCTATTGTTACATCAATCATTGCTGCGCCATTTGTCATGGTGTGGCGCAGTAGTGCTTGTTGAGTTTGCTTTTATTTTTATTTATTTTGTTGTAGTTGTTAAGTACTACTAACAGTAGTCTATATGAACATTGTTACTAACAAAATGGACACCTAGTCTGAATTAAAGTATTAGAGTAAGTAAATATGATCAGGTGAACATTAGATGAACACCAACCCCTCGAGCAGGCGGGTTTTCGTAAAGACTACTCAACGATCGACCACATTCATGTAGTACGCCAAGTTATGGAGAAATATAAAGAATATCAATGTACCTACTACATCGCATTTATCGATTAAAGCAAAGCATTTGATTCTTTATTTCACGGAAAGATATGGGAGTCATTAACAGAACAAGGAATTGAATACAAATACATCCGTTTAATAAAGAATGTTTACAACCAGAGTACTGCGAGAATCCAATTAGAAAAGAAAGGTGAACCCTTCAGAGTAGGCAAAGGCGTACGATAAGGAGATCCCCTGTCACCAAAAATATTCTCGGCGGTACTAGAATCAATATTCAGAAGTCTAAATTGGGAAAATCTCGGAATTAATGTAGACGGTGTCTCCTTGACTCACTGGAGATTCGCAGATGATATTGTGTTATTTGCAAAATCCCCGGAAAAATTAACAAAAATGATAAACAAACTGGCTCTTTATGTTGAAGATGTTTTTGCATTTATAATTTTAGAAATATTAATGTTACGGGTACAGACTTGTCACTGCTCTCAATGAATAATTTATTGGAAAGTGAGAAGGTAGGGTTAAAACTAAACCCGGAAAAAACAAGAGTAATGACAAACGGAGAAAGAATTATTATAAACTTGGGAAACAACCTGGCCTGTTAGTCGAGTGGTTAGTGACCCTGACTGCTAAGACTGAGGTCGTGGGTTCGATTCCCACCCAGGACAAATGTTTGTGTGATGAGCACAATCATTTGTTCTGTGTCTGGGTGTAATTTATCTATAATATGTATGTATTTAGAAATATATAAGTATGTACAGGCTCTGCCTAGTTTGGAATCAGACAACGATGTGTTGGTAGTCAAAAAAAAAAAACCAAATTGATTATGCAGATGAATATATTTACCTGGGAAAACTAATAACAGATGATAATCCGATGCGTAAAGAAGTTGAAAGACGAATAACTAACGGCTGGAGAAGATACTGGGGTTTGAAAGAAATCATGAAAGATAAAAATCTTCATATGAATATCAAAAGCAAACTATTTAATACTTGCATACTACCAGTTCTCATGTACGCAGCCAAACATGGGACTTATCACAAAATACGACTAGCAAACTTGCATCATGTCAATACGCAATGGAAAGGAGCATGATGAATGTGAAAAAGTCAGACCGACTGAGAAACCGTGTAATAAGAAGCAAAACAAAGGTTATAGACATAACGTGCAAAATTAGAAGGCTTAAATGGCGATGGACAGGGCATATGGTAAGAGGAAAAGACAAATGGAGCAAAATCGTGACACGAAGGTACCCTAGAGAAGGTAAAAGGAAAAAGGCAGACCGCAAAGAAGATGAGATAATGACATAACACAAGTGGTAGGCGTCACATGGAACAGAGTGGCTCAAGAAAGACATGAGTGGAGAAGGTTGGAGGAGGCCTTTGTCGACTGGCAAACAGATCTACAAAAAATAAGTAAAATTCAAATAAGAGACTAGATTACGGTACTTTTAATTTAAGTTTTCTATGTATTTTTATCACATAATTGTAATATGGATCTGAATAAAAGGCTATTATTATTATTATTATAAATATGATTAAGTATGTTTTTTCTTCTTCAGGGAATGCCCGGAGAAAAAGGAGAAAAAGTAAGTTTTTAGCAATACTTCGATTACACAAGAATTAACTACTAAATTTGTGGTATAACAAGCCTCTGATGTACAAACTGCTGGAACATTGGCCTTAAGTGAGAGGGATTGAGCAATAAACTACCGCGCGGGCCCACTGTGTGTTGGCGAATGTCACATGTGTCCATGTGTTTGGTTCGAAGACATGTCGTTTTCCTCGGGATGTTTTCCTTCAACATTTAGAGTATTTCGATTTTGGGTTCGAACTCAAACAGGCGTTTTACTTTAAGATAATAAATTCGTCACCACTGCTTTTCAAATTCACATACCTTGCTAAAAAACTTGTCTCTCATAAAATATAAGTAAATTACAGACATAAGTGTTTTTGCCAGACTGATATTGTGATTCGGATGCAAACTTCTTAAAAACATACGAATCGACCCTCTTATTTATTTCACAATCTAGTTTTGAACATTTCAGGGTCAAACTGGATTAAAAGGAGCACCTGGCCATGTTGGACTTCCGGGATTTCCAGTGAGTATTTTGTATTCAAACTAAAATAACTGTTTTGTGATAAAATATTTTTCAATGGCTGCATTCCGAATAACGATAACATCAATTTGAACGTGCTCACACCCATTCCGAATTGACGAGAGCGCAACGATTTCCTGTGAATCATCGACGATGACGTCATAACAAGCGCCATCTTGCAATAACGCCAACCGCGCCCTAAAGCACCGGAAGGGCTGTCTAACATGACAGTTATGCTGTTTTGTTGCGGGTCGCATTATAACTTAAACTAACTTGGATTTATAAGAAACTAGCTGACCCAGCGAACTTCGTATCTCCTCAAATTCAATAAATGTTGTAATAAACCTACCAAGTTTGACAACCTGGTACGCGGTGGCTATCTGGTAAGCGTTTTCTAGCTGACACTAATATGTTTGGTTAGCTCCTACCCAGTTATGATAACCTGGTGTTTCCAAGGCATAAAGCATTTTCTAGCTGACGACACTCCTTTGTTTTGTAAGCTCCTGCCAAGTTATGATAACCTGGTACTTCGAAGTAGATATGAGCGCCGCGTCGCACACTGGTCCCAAATTAAAAAAAAGTGGACATTGATAGTAGACCGCTGATATTTTTTTTTTATTGTTGATATAATGATAACAGATAAGGAAAAAAATATTATTGTTCTAGTTCAAATACTTTTCTCTATAAAAAATATTTCTTTTTTTTTGTATGGGAGTGATTACATTTTACTCAATTTCTCAAAAACCTTAAGCGATGTCGAGATGGCATTCACATATGTTAGAAAACTAATAATTCTGAGTATTTGGCTCGAAAAAACTTAATGCTTATCTCTGCGTGCTTTCGAGATAATAGTGACAGAAAATAACAATTTTTTTTAATGTTAATTGTTCGCTTTTTTTTAATCATAGCCTTACTCATATCGCAATAGGTCCGCTGGCCATTAAAATGGAGCTTCGACGCGAGTTTGCCGGGATAACAAGATGGCCGCCTCTCATGACGTAACGTAATACGGTCACGAATCGCGCGCGTACACCTCACTCAGTGTACAACTAAATGTGGTTGCGATAAGACGTGTCCTTATTTTTTCTGTGCGCTTGAAGAAATGCTTGTTGTTTGTTTGTTTTGTTATTGTTGTCTTCCGAAGATTTGAGTAATATTAAATTATTTTGTCGTAATTTTTCAAGTAATATCTCAAAAAGATGGTCTGCTTCCAGTAGAGCTCAAAAGACCTTTCTTAACAAAAATTCAGACTGGTTACAATCCCAAATAGTTTGGCCAAAATGTCAAAATATCGATTTAAGCAGCATTTTTAAAGTTGCCGAGGAAGTAATTCCAAATTTCGAAACGCAAGTGGATACTCATCAATTAAGTTATGGTACAAGTAAAAAACCATTTGTTGATATATCTGATAAACAGAAGAAAAGGCGTTCTCTAACACTTCTAGATCACACAGAGGAGGAATTAGTTTATGCTTTATGTGCCAAATTAAAAGAGTCTAAAAAAACAAAATTAGCAGCTATATTAAACGAACTCAGCCAAAACAAGGAAAAATGTGAGATGGTACATGATGTACTATTCGCTAAAAAGACTGACAAACCGTGTTTACCAGATGATAAAACGTTAGCGCTTTACACCTCAACAAATTTGTCAAAATGACAATATCGAAATTTAAGAACTATTCTTGCTTCAGAGAAAATGTATGGTCTTCCATCCTATCAAAAGCTCCTGGAAGCTAAAAAAACTTGTTATCCTCCAGAGTCAGATATAACTGTAACTGAATCTGATGCTAAGATAAGACTTCAATCGCTTCTAGATTTGACAACTAATAGGATATTAAAAACAATTCAGCACAACTCTGCCGACAAAAATTGCTAAAACTAATAAGCAAATGGGGTTTTGACGGGTCATCTTCTCAAAGTAATTATAAACAAAAGTCACACTCCGACACTAAAATTGACGATTCTTCAGTTTTCATGATTAGTTTGGTTCCGCTTCGTTTGGAAGAAGAGAGTGGTACTATCTTGTGGCAAAATCCTGCTCCCTCTTCAACAAACTATTGTCGTCCAATTGGCTTTATATTTGCAAAAGAAACAAATGAATTGATAAAGAAGGAAAGTGCATCCTTAGAGGAAGAAATTCGTAATCTTGTTCCCACAATTGTAGATAATTTTGATATTAAACATGATTTGTACATGACTATGATTGATGGGAAAATTTCTACTGTGATTTCCAATACTTCTTCTGCAGCTGTTTGTAATATTTGCAATACCCCACCTAGCAAAATGAATGACTTGGACTTTGTATCCAAAAGACTCATCAGAGAAGATATGTGGATAAGATGTATGGAATGTATTTTACACATTTCGTACAACTTAGACTTCAAAAAGTGGGCTGCACGAAAAGAAGATAAATTGTTAAAAGAAATTAAAAAGAATTTGACACAAGAAGAATTCCGGGAAAGAACTGGTTTGTTAATTGACATAGTAAAACAGGGATTTGGTACAACCAATGACGGTAACACGGCAAGAAGGTTTTTTGAAAATTATGAAGTATCTGCTGAAATAACGGGTATCCACCCTGATTTAATCAAGAGATTTGCAGTCATTTTACAAACAATTTCATCTGGTCAACTTATTAATACCAACTTGTTTAGGGAATATTGTAAAGAAACAGCAATGCTATATGTAAACTTATATCCATGGTATTACATGCCTTCAAGTGTCCATAAATTGTTGATACACGGTGCTGATATTTGTGAAAATTTCTCCTTTATTCCGATAGGCATGCTTTCCGAAGAAGCTTCCGAAGCGAGGAATAAAGATTTCCGGAATGTTAGAATGGCACATACAAGAAAAATCGGTAGAGTTCAGACTAATTTAGACATTATCCACAGCTTTCTAATTAGCTCAGATCCTTACATCAGCCATATCAAACCAAAGTTTGCTCGTTTACATAAACAGTTGTTTCCAGAGGCTAGTGCTTTGATCTTGAACAATGAATTGCTTTCGTTGGAAAACGAGGAAATAGAGATTTCTCAAGAGAATATAGACCCAAATATTAATCTTTCACCATAATATTTTTTCAGAATCGTTTGTGAACATATTCAACTTTATGTTTGCAGCTTGTCTTCATTTTGATTGTTTTTTAGAACTGATGAAAGTACTCCTTCAGAAAGGTCATGGCTTTTCAGTCATTAGTGAGCCCCCATAACCTCTTTTACAGAGAAGTCTCTTTTTACTTATTTGACATTACGCATACATTATAATTATGTGCTAAAGTAAGGCTATGATTAAAAAAAAGCAAAAAATTAACATTAAAAAAAAATGTTATTTTCTGTCACTATTATCTCGAAAGTACGCAGAGATAAGCAATAAGTTTCTTCGACCCAAATACTCAGAATTATTAGTTTTCTAACATATGTGATTGCCATCTCGACATCGCTTAAAGTTTTTGAGAAATTGAGTAAAATGTAATCGCTCCCATACAAAAAAAAAAGAAATATTTTTTTTACAGAAAAGTATTTGAAGTAGGACAATAATATTTTTTTGCCTTATCTGTTATCATTGTATCAACAATAAAAAAAAATATCAGCGGTCTACTATCAATGTCCACTTTTTTTTAATTTGGGACCAGTGTGCGTCGCCGCCGCTGATCCTAGGCACCGGCGCGCCGAGCCCGAGCGGCGGCATTCAGTTTTACCAAACGCGCTGACCGAACCGTACGCACATCGGACAAGTACCCCAAGCGAAAGAGTTTATTTTCTTCTCAGTTCAGTTTGTCACGTCAAAATTATGATAAATCTTGATTCAAATCAGCCTATGGCAGTCCACTGCTGGACATAAGCCTCTCCCATACTGCGCCACAACATCCGGTCCTCCGCCTTCCGCATCCAGTCTGTCCCAGCTACATTTTTGAGGTCGTCGATCCATCTAGCTGGGGGGTCCCATACTACGCTTGCCGATACGTGGTCTCCACTTCAGGACTCGTCAGCTACATCGGCCATCGATCCTTCGAAAAACATGGCCAGCCCACTGCCACTTCAGTTTGCTTACCCTGCAAGCTATGTCGGTAACTCCAGTTCTTTTCCGGATAACTCAGTTTCTGATCTTATCCATCAAAGAAACTCCGAGCATAGCATAGCGCGCTGAGCGACCTTAAATTTGTGGACCAGACCAACCGTCAGTGTCCACGTTTCGACAGCGTATGTCGTGACGGTCAGAACGCACTGGTTGAAGACCTTGGTCTTCAAACATTTCGGTATCGGCGACGAGAAGACTTGACGAAGTTTTCCAAACGCTGCCCAACCCAACTGGATCCTCCTGTTGGCTTCTTTCTCGAAGTTGTGTCTACCAAGCTGTATGACTTGCCCAAGGTAGACATACAACTTCACAACCTCGAGAAGTGACCCTTCGATGCGGATTGGACTTGGCAAGACATGCGAATTGTACATGACTTTCGTCTTGTACAAGTTCATGCCGAGGCCTACCCGCCGTGACAGATACTGCATAGCCTAAATGGAGGCTCCATTTAGGCTATGCAGCATCTGTTCTAACTGTTCCAGCGTCTCTGCCATTATGACGATGTCTTCGGCAAAACGAAGGTGTGAGATGTTCGCCGTTCACATTGATTCCCTGTCCAGTCCAGTGCAGCGTTTTAAATACGTCCTCCAGCGCATTGGTGAACAGTTTCGGGGAACATATCACATCCCCCTGTTTCACCCCCTTGAGCAGTTGGATTGGGCTGGTTTTCGTATCCTGGATCTGGACAGTCATCGTTGCAGCGTCATACAAGCACCTCATCACCTCGATGTATCTCCAGTCAATTCGACATCGTTGCAGAGAGGCCAAAACCTTCCAAATTTCGATGGAGTCGAAGGCTTTCTCGTAGTCCACAAATACCATACACAGCGGCTGATTGTACTCCTCGATCTTTTGTACAATTTGCCGAACAGCATGGATGTGATCTGCGGTGCTGAAGCCTTTTCCAAAACGAAAATATTGATTATACGTATATTATTTTTTTATTTAAATTATGGTAGTTAAATTAAGGACACGCCGCCGACGCCGCCGCCGCCGACTTAAAGAAATCGGCGCGCCGCCGCCGTAAGATTGGCCATCGGCGCTCATATCTACTTCGAAGGCATAAAACATTTTCTGGCTGACACTGCTGTTTGATAAGCTCATACCAAGTTATAACCACCTGGTACTTCGAAGGCAACGTTTTTGTTATACCACGTTTTATAGTGACTTGTATTCTCTTTGACGTTTTATGTCACGTCACACGGGAACGCGGTTGAACGGGATAAAAAGTATCATATGTCCGTCTCCTGGTTCTAAGCTACCTCTCCTCCAATTTTCAATCAAATCGGTTCAGCCGTTCTTGAGTTATAAATAGTGTAACTAACACAACTTTCTTTTATATATATATATATAGATTGTGCTTCTAGCTACAATCATTACCTTACACAGGAAGAATAAATGTGTAGTGTAGGTATACAAGTTTTATATGGCACTGTTAATGCGTTTTTTGAAAGTAGGCAGTGTTTCACTTTAAATGTTTACCGTCATACTTGGAAAACATTTGTCTTCAAGCAGCAGATTAGTTGCGAGACATAAACAAACAACAGTGGAAGATGATATAATATATCATCATTTGCCTGTCCTTTTTCCAAACAGTTTGGGGACGGCTTCCAGCCCCTACGACCCAGTCATTACGTAAAACGATACCGCTTGATAAGATTCTTGGTAAGACGGACTTCTGACGACCTGTACTGACTTGTCGTCAGAGATACACGAATGATAGCCGGGACGTCTAGTTTAACGTATTTTCCGAGGCACGGATGCGTCTCAGTAAACAGGATTTTATTTAACCAGTGCGCAAATTTTTTTTGGTGGTTCAGTATCAGTAATAGAATACATTTTAATAATTTTTAAATACTTTTTTTAATTATTATCCGACCTTAAATCAGTAAACTGTGGATACCCTACATACATATTTCGTAATATAATATCGAAATAGTAATATAGTAACCGCGCAGTAGCTATGTACTTCGAACTTCTTAGAATTTTGACCGATTGAACAGCTAGTAGGACAGAACAAAGAACAACGATATGATTGGTTACAAATTACAGACGCAACAAATACAAATCATCTTCCTATTGCTTTCAAAAATTATGTCTTATTAAAACGAGTGAAAGTTGTTATTATTTGACATGGCACAAACAATTAAAACGTTTTTTGTCTAAAAATTTCAAAGAGACATATTAACAAAGAGTTCAGCTACTCAACGCTAGATGGCACCGTAACCAATTCATTCTATCCAGAACGCTAGTTCCTTTGAAATAGATGTCATATTCACATGTACATGTAATCTCTTTTGCTACTCATTTAGAGATGTAGACATATCGATATTTTAATATTGATGTTACTTAATTTATTCGGGTGAGCAATGTAATAATTTGTTAACATCATACAGATGCTTAATAACGGAAAAGATTGATTATCTTTAAACTATCAATGTTAAAGAGGTATTTGTATGTTTGTATGTAGGGGGTAATAATATTTTCATAAAATCAAGTATGCGGGCGAAGCCGCTGAAAGAAGCTAACGATAAATGAAACCATGTAATCGTTTCATTAATCGATAGTACTAAAAATATTTACTGACCTTGAAATAACACAAATTTATTTATGATTAGACGTAGGGAAATTCCCTAATTCATGATAGTTTATGTTTTGGAATATTGATGACCCAATAAACTGGCGCATTATTTTAGCCATGATTATAATCTCTATAAATATGTGAACGTCTTTTCAAAATATTTTGGACATCTGTCATGTATTAATCACAGATTCTGATGGGTATAATAACCTCCTCTAGCCTGAGCTATAATAAATCTATGTAATGATTGATTTTTCCTGTTACTAAAGCACTAACGCAAATATCACACTTTTTTTTAATCAATTATATCGATATCGGCGCGTGGCAAAACGTGACTCACGTGGCCGGCGCGGAGTGGTGTTGCAGCGACAGTGAGCGCACCACAGAAATCTAAATAATAAGACAATAGAAATGCTATCTCCCGTCCTTTAATACCGTAACGCGTGTCGCCGGGTCACAGCTACCATCACATACACTGCATGACTGCATACACATACAATAAATACACATTTACGCACATACGTATTTTTTGCATTGAAGCAAATAAAAATAAACTTTAAATTATGTCATTACGTAATATTTTTTAAAAACTCAAAATCTCAGGAGGCGCGGCCACTTGGACCAATAATAAAAGTGTGCGAAAAGTAAAGAATGATATTGCGCGGTCACTTAGGAATCACTTAGGAATAGTGCAGCGCAACGCTCGTATCGATAACTTTCTGTGGAGCGTCTTTAATCCCGCAGGAGTACGGCATCGTAGCAATAGATACCTAATTAATCCAGAGTATCTCATTAATTTTTGAAAATTTTATTATGTGAAAAGGGAATACAATAAAACGTTAAGGGTGAGAATAAAGGTTTTTAATAAATAAAATAATTGTAAGTAACAAATGCATACTTAGAAGCAATGGCTTTTTTTTTTCTTGAAAAGTATTGCTAGTTTTGCAATATTTATTTTTATATCTATCATAACTTAATATAAATCTGTAGTTAATAGGTAATAGGTAATAGGTAATAGGTAGAACGGGCTGGTGTCCGCAACTCCACGTCTGAGCGCGTATTTTGCGTACGGGTGGGAAATCGGTTATTCGATCCACCCCAGCTCCTCGAGAAAGGCCAGCAACGCCTTGATGTTGCTGACTATCTCACGTAGGGTACCTGGGTTACCGAAGTACTTGGCCCTGTATGTGGCGATCGCCGGGCAGTTTAGAAGCACGTGCGCTGCTGTCTCGTCGTCCTCAATGCAGGCCCTGCACAGCGGACTGTCTGTAACTCCTATGACAAATAGATGTTTATTAAACGACCCATGGCCAGTTATTGCTGCCGTAACCATACGCAGCTGTCGTTTGTCTAACCGGAGGACCTGTTTAGTGAGGTGGGCATCGATGGTAGGAACTGCTTCCTTGGCCTGCCTGCACTCACTTTGGTCCACCCATAGCTTACAGTGTAGATCCCTGGTACGTTTTCTTACCAGAGAGCGTAGGAACCCAAAGGGGAGTGGCGCGATGGGTTCTGGTCCCACCGGTGTCATGCTCGATCCCCTTCTGGCCAGTTCATCGGCGGCATCGTTACCTAGGGAACCGCTGTGTCCTTTTATCCATTGAATAGTTATATTATTGAGGCTACCCACCTGGTTGAGGCGCTGGTGGCACTCGTATATAAGCCCAGAGTCAATCGAGTGACTGTCCAGCGCTTGCAGAACAGCCATACTGTCTGAGAGTATGCGGATCGAGTGGTCTTTAACTGCCCTGTCCATAATGGCTGAGGCGGCAAGAGTGATCCCAATGCATTCCGCCTGGAACACTGTATTGTGGACTCCTAATGGTGTGGCTATATGTATGTTGAAGTCCTGCGAGAAGACCCCAGCACCTGTGCCACTGTCTGTTTTTGATCCGTCCGTGAAGATGCGCAGCTCAGTGGGGCGCAGACCCTCACACCGGCGATCTTCATGAAGCTGGATTCTGTATTTTTTGTCAAAAATGAACTGTTTGGGTACCCGGTCATTTATAGCCTTGGTGATGGGGAACTCATTGTTGAGTTCCTTAAGTAGCGCGGTGTGTTGTGTGTCTCTCTTTCTCAAGAGGTTGGTTGCGTCCAGACGCGCTGCCGCCATCGTGGCTTCCTGCTGTATGAACAGGTGGAGCGGTGGTAGTCCCAGTATGGCGTCCATGGCTGCAGTCGGAGTAGTCCTCATGCAGCCCGTGACCGCCATGCAGGCTAGTCTTTGCATGCGTTGCAGTTTGTTGCAGGCTGTAATAAGCTTGGTGCGGGGCCACCAGACTACGGCCCCGTAGGTGATCATGGGTCGGATCACTGCGGTGTACAGCCAAAGTATGATTTTGGGGGATAGGCCCCACTTCTTACCTATCATTTTCCTGCATTGCCAGAATGTGATGCAGGCCCTGTTTAGTTTGCTGTCTAAATGACTACTCCAGTTTAACTTACTGTCAAGAATGACCCCGAGGTACTTGACTTCGTTGGCCAGCTGAAGTTCTGTATTGAACAATTTCGGTAGGCGGAAGGGGCCTAAAGCTCGCTTATGGGTGAACATGACTAGCTCAGTTTTAGTGGGGTTCACTGAGAGGTCATATTCACTGCACCATCTCTCTACGATACGTAGTGCTTGTTGGGTGAGGTTAAAGATCGTGCTCGTCACCTTCCCTGAGACAAGGATGGCGAGGTCGTCCGCATAACCTATTGTGTAGTAGTGATTGGCATTGAGTCTGGCGATTAACTCGTTAATCACCAAATTCCATAGAAGGGGTGACAGTACCCCTCCCTGGGGGCAGCCTCTGGCAATCATGGCCAGTTGCTGCTCATCCTCTAGGCGAACCACGCGCTTGCTTAGCATGTTTGTGATCCAGTCTATGAGTACCTGTTCAACTCCATGTCTGGAGAGGGCGCTGCTGATGCTGGAGAAATTTGTTTTGTCGAAGGCTCCTTCGATGTCTATGAAGGTACCCAGGCAGGTCTCTTTCTGGTGAATCGCTTCCTCTATCTGGCTAACTACCAGATGAAGTGCCGATTCTGTGGATTTACCTGAGCTATAAGCGTGTTGGTTACCGTGCAGCGGTAGGGTTTTCAGAGCGCCGTCCCTCAGCTCCCTGTCGCACAGCCTTTCCAGGGTTTTTAGCAGGAAAGAAGTCAGGCTGATTGGTCTGTGGGATTTGGCGTTTGTGTAGTCGCCCTTACCTGGTTTAGGGATGAATATTACTTTCACTTCCCTCCATCCTTTGGGAACGTATCTAAAGGCCAGGCACGCTCTCATTAAAGGCACCAGTCTTACTGCGATGAGGGTTCCACCCCACTGCAGTAGGGCGGGGAACACCCCATCTAGTCCGGCGACCTTAAACGGATGGAAGCTCCGGATGGCCCATTGGAGTTTCTCCAACGTGATCACCTTGCTAGCATAAGACCAGTCATTATCTGATGGTGTTTGATTTGCTTCTTGCCAGTCGATTACTTGCGAGAAAATACATCCAGGGAAGTGTGTTTCAATAAGGACGCGTCGCGTTTCTTCTGGCGAGGATGTGAGTGTGTTGTCTGGTTTTCGAAGGGTGGTAGGCCCAGTTGTGGTTTGTTGTGCCAGTATTTTCCTTACCCTGTTTGCTTCCTGGCAGGACTCAATGCTACCAGTGTATTTTCGCCATCCCGAGGTGCTCCTGAACCTGATGCATTTTTTGTAGCAGGATTTGGCTGCGTAGTACTCATCCCAGTCCTCATCCGCACATGTATTCATGGCTCTATTCAGAGCTTTCCTTACCTTCCCGCGTTTTCGCTCCAGATCAGCACCCCACCAGGGCTGTTTGCCCGGTGTACTACGAGGAGTCGTCTCTGGGCAGGCAGTTTGGTAGCTGTCTATTATTGATTTAGTGAGGTATTCAACTTGTACCTCAATCTGTGTAGTGTCCGCAAATAGCGTCGGATCGCATGATGTCGCAAGTCTGGATTCTAGGCTGCGTGTGTAGGTACCACGATCTGTGTTCCGCGGTTTGCGGCGCGGAGCTGCTGGCGGGACAGAGGCCTGGATGTCGAAGCGGATCCATCTGTGGTCGGAGCAGGAAGCCTCCCTGGAGACCTGCCAACCTGTGGTAATTTCCGCCGCGGCCTCTGTTGCCAGAGTGAGATCTATGATTGTGCAGCTTCGTCTGGTTACGAAGGTCGGTTCGGAGCCAGTGTTTAGTAGGGATAGGTTAGTCGAGAATAAGTAATCAACCAAGGCCTTACCCCTTTCGTTTTGCGTGTCCATACCCCACAGCTGGTGATGAGCATTGGCATCAGCACCGATGATGGCTTCCAGCCCGGATCTCTCGCAATGGCTCACGAGGCGAGCGAGGTCATGCGGGGGCGGCGCCTCCGCTTCAGGCATGTAGACCGAAGCGAAGACGATTGCCATCTCCATGGCGCCGTTACGCTGTATAAACAGCTTCACTGCAGAGATGTCTCTGCAACAGAATTCAGTTAGAAGCTGTGTTTTAAGGTTACCTGTGACATAGATACACGACCTGGGTTGGTCGTGATCAGTAGTGACCAGGAGCTTACCTCCAAGATTGGAGAGTCCTTGTATGCGGCCCGCTCTAATCCACGGCTCCTGGATCAGGGTGATGGCCGTGTGTTGAACCTCCAACCACTTCCGGAGCTGAGCCGTTGCGGTCTGACTGTGGTGGAGGTTTGCCTGGAGGATTTTACAATTTGACGATGAGGACGCCATTGCTGGTCAATTCCTCATCGTCATCCTCCAGGTTGAGCCCGGCAAACAGGCCACCCTCGTCGAAGCCATCCTCCCCCTGGCGCGAAGCCGGGGACAGGGTTATGTCGTCCGATTCCGCGCCCGAAGGAGGGCTAGCGTCCAGGGTGGCGGCAGTTGGAGCAGCCGATTCCGCTGCAGCGGGTTCGGCCACGACTGCCTCCGGGTTGTTTGCTGGGGGAGTCGACTTCCCCGCTGGTGTCTCTGGCTGCTGCGCCAGAGTCTCGGAGATGGTGCCGGTGGCGGGGTCCCATCCCGGGGGGACGTCGGTGAACCTGCCGTTCCTACCTTGGAACTGCAGGTACACCTTCCCTGCCCCCAAAGATAGACGGCGCCCCGCACCCATCAGGGTCGGGATTTGGTCTACCGGGACACCGACCACCACGAACCATGCCGAGGCCTGTTTGTCGGCATGCAGCAGCAACCAGCGCTTTATGTCGACCCAGGGGTTCTGGTAACTGAGAGCACGGCCAATATTGGTCGGCTCTCCGAGGACCCCCTGCTCGTCGGGGATCACGATGCCACATCGTGCCCGTCTTAGGATCTCCGACTGACTCTTGACTACTAACGTTAAGTTAGTAGGGAGAGTCATATCGGAGACTGTTTTCCTTAGCCAGGCTAAGGTGTGGTCGTTCTCGCACCACAGTTTTAGGACACCACCGGCGAATAGCGGCTTTGCGTTGAAAGTCGGCGCCTTGGTGTCCTGTTTGGGGGAGCAGGCCTCGTGTAAGATCTGCTTCTGGATAGCAGCGAGCACCTGGTCCGATACGTCCTTGCTGATCACCCCGGTGCGGTCACAGGTGACCGCTACGTCGAGGGTGGCATTGGCAGCTTGGGCGTAGCTTCTTTGAGCAACCCGTTTGGATTGATCAAGACGCGGCCGCTTATGCTCTCCACGAGGTGTGATGGTCTCGTTGAGAGCTCGCTTAGCCGCGGCCTGATCCTTCCCTCCGGGTTGCTGTGCTTTTACCGGCGCACTGGATGAGGGTCGGCTGGTCGAGGGGTGGTTTAGGCCGGGCTCTGCCTGCGACCGTTTTCCAGCGGCAAAGTTTAGCTGCCCGCTACTCGGTTTGACCGAACTAACGGCAGTGGCCTGGTTGTTTTGGGGCCCTTTACCTTGCCTCCTGCGAGCCTGGCGGCGCTCCTTACGCGTCATACGCTGTGCTGTGACAGCTGGAGCGCATGAGGGGTTTGTACAAGGGCAACGGGCTTGTTGAGTTCTTTTACCCTTGCCCTTGCCCCGCTTCTGTACAACCTTCCAGATGCGAGAGATCGCGTCCTCGTGGCTGTCTGTCGCCACCTGGTTGGTGGCGTCCTCCTTATGGGAGGAGGCTTGAGGAGCCGCAGATGTGGTAGGGTGTTTCACAGTGCCAGTAATATCTGGCACCGGTGTTAGTTTGGGGAGGGTTGGACCGCCAGCGAAGTTAGACTTCGCCGTGGTCCTCTCCTGGGTTTTGGAAGGGCCGGTACTGGTCCCAGTCAGCGCCGACGCCCTTTGTTTCTTTTGGGACTTGTTTTTGTTGGTCTTGCCTGTAGCTTTCGCCACAGCCAGACCAGCGCCCGCGCTGGTACCCGCGGCGTTGGCTGCAGGGTGACCAGGGGCAAGAGAAGTGCAGGCACCACTCTTGGGAGCTTCATCGGCTTTCGCCTCCACTCCGGGATGGTTGGTTTTTGTTTTGTCATCCATATTAAATGTTGTGAAAAGGATTCGTCTCTCTGGCTCCCACCCTCCATGGAGCCCGCACCTGGGAACGTCTCGCTATGAAAAAGCTCGAACGTTAGGATTACCAGAGAGATATAGGAGCGCAAGGCTGGTTTACAGTGCGACATCGGGTGCTCGATCGGGTTGGCCCCCAACGAGTTGAACAACCCTCACTTACACCGTCAGCATGACCTTTACCTACCGCTTCGGTCATCCGAGGACAACCTCAGCGGACCTCACGCACCTCGCCTGTGGCCCTCTGACGGGACACTGTGGCCGTTTCCCTACCCCTGGCTAGTGGGTAGGGCCACCGTTTCGCTTGAAATCCAGACCAAAGGGGGAGTGTTGCCTCACGGACACATAACCACCAGTGCCGTTCGGCTCAGCCCCCCAGGACTCCTTCATCCCCGCTCACGGCGCTCAACTGCGCAGGTCCTAGCGCAGGTGACTGCTTCCTCCTAACTCACCATCAGCTGCTTTTAGTGACAGTCGAGCCCGCCACCACCCAGTCACAGGGTGGTCACGTTTCGGAGTGGAAGGTGGGTAGGTAGGTGTTGTAGGGAGTGCGGGTTTGGGTGGGATTACGTGAGGAGGGGTAGTTTGGAACAGGAAATGGGGGGGTTATGCGGGAGTGGGAAGGGGAGATAGGGGAGGAAAAGTCGCCTGGCGGTTTCAGTTACGTCTATTTCATAAGGAATTAGACCAAAAACGGGGTGGCAACCTCGTGAAGGTGTATCCGCCAGACTTGCTTTGAGGATCTACACGACTACAGCGCTCTCCCTCAAGACCCCGCCACCCTGCTGCCTCTGAGGGAGGCAGCAGAGTAGGCCTGCATCTATACTACCAAGCAAAGCCAAGCCAAGCGTGTCGTTGTGCAACCGCAAAAGCATAAATACAGACCCCCCCCTGTAGTTAATAATAAACGTAAGTAATAAAATTGGAATCACGATCATCTGCCTAGCCTTTTCCCAACTATTTTGGGGTCGGCTTCTAGTCTAAAAATAATTAACCTAACGACAAACGGGGTAAAAAAGAATACAGGGGTGAATTCGGACAAAACTTTAAAAAGGATTTTAACGATAAAATAAGGTAGTTTGTTGCCAGCAAGTCAATTAAATCGTAAATTATAATTCAGTAAAAGCATTACAGACTACAGTCCTTTTTGGCAATATACCGATTCATCCCAACATTCCTATTCACCCAAATTGACTGTACTTCAATAAATTTTCTAAATGATGGGGAAAACTGAGTAAAACTCTTTCAAGTATTTTAATAATACTAATAAACAGATAATCGGTGATAAACGATTTTATTATCAATAATTATATAGAAAAAAGAAAAAAAAAAGAAATAAAAGAAGAAATAAATATTTAACGAAAAATTACATTTCATTCCTACGTCGGTAAAACTAGGTAAGCTAAACATAATAAAATTATCGATACAAAATAGTAGTGGTACGTCACTAATTCGCGCTCAACTCTTGCAGCGTGTTCCTGGAAATTTACGTACGGGGCGATATTGTATATTGCGCATGACTATAATTCCATTGCTGCTTTTAATAGTTGTATTGTAAACATGAACACGCTAATGCATCAATGATTATTGAAATGAGATACAAATTTCATTTTCTACGACAATCGTAGTTATTCGTAATACTGGTGGTGAATAATTTTATTTTAGTAATTTTCATTGAAAATCAACATTATTTAAAAAAATACTACTTACTTATGAAATGTTATCCCTTTATTTACAAAGTTACACTTCGTGGACGAATTTCCACAGCTGGATATGCTACAAAACACTACGTTTACGTGTCTGCGTCCGAAACAACACTGATGACCGGAAAATACGCTCCACGCGCGATTGTGGTGTACGAGTCACATTTGCGGCGACAAGGTCACGCGCCCTTACTACTTCTAGTGCCTTATTATTTAGATTTCTGTGGAGCGCATAGTCCGGGAGCTAGGTGCAACATTGGTTAATTATTTCCTCTCGAGAGATAATTCGTGAGACGCATCAGAGTGAAGTATTATAAAGCCTCGTGAACGTCAGCTGGCGCTCGGTTGGGGATATGAGCGATTGTAGCCTCCCAAACACAAAGAAAAAAAAATACATTCACTCATTTCCTCTCAGCTAAAAATTTGTCAAATTGTAGCTAATCTAATATCTCAACGAAAACAAATAATCAGCTGGTTACAACATGGTGCATTGTATGTCAGCTGGTGCCTCGAACGTGAAAATTTTTTTTAACGTTTAACGCACAGTACCATTTTTTTTTTTTCAAAGAAAAGTAAATGATTACGACTTGACATAATAACGTTTGGAAGAAGTGTGACACGATACTTTAGCTGATACAAATAACGCAATTGTGTAAACTTGTCGATAGCGCAGTATAATATGAGTCTAGTATATGATTATAATTCCTATGATTATAGTACGCACGGCCACACATTTCCAGTATAAGCTGACATTTTATTGTACGAAACCCCTATGCAATGCGAGGTCAGCTAAAACTGGAAATTTACAGCTTGACCTGTAGCCGTGTGTACCTTATTGAAAACTTTTATTGTTTTGAATATGTTCCACCCATGACACATCTATGTAATTATTATGTATTATAGTTGGATACATACGTAATTTATGTAATTTATTTGGTCGGTGTACCTCGAAAAATGGCCACGAAAAACCACCCTTAATTTTTAAAACACATTTGGTTCTGCCCTATGGGTGGTTGATAAATTATGAGAAAAATGTGAAATGTAAATCTATTAAGTAGCTTGCATGACGCGATGGTTTCATTTTAAAATCTATTGTAGTTTCGTAGAAAAAAAGATTCAAGTTTGAGGTTGCAACCCTTATTTTTCAAAAACCAAAGAAGCTAGGGGTTTGATAATTGGCCCAAATTTTTTTTTAACAACTAGCAACATAATTAACGCACCAATGTCAAAAAAGACGCCAGTGCAGATTTCAAATGGAAACCCGGTGAGGCCCTTTGTCAAATTGTAGCTAATCTAATATCTCAACGAAAAAAATAATCAGCTGGTTACAACATGGTGTATTGTACGTCAGCTGTTGTCTCGAACATGAAAAAAAAAATATTTTCAGTGATTTCCTCTCAAACAAAAATTTCCCTGATGATAGCATATATGTTACTGTGGATAAATACATATATAGGTCAGCTGGCTGTATCTCGGTGGAAAAACCGCCAGCTGATACTTTGAAAGTTATTATATAGGAGTTAGGCAGAAGCATCTACTGCCAATTTAAATGCATCAGCTGACTAGGTTTCCCTCGACTTATTGCTAGCTGATTTTTTTTATTTACCGCATCAGTATATTAACATTCAGCTCACAAATTTTCATTTGGGAGGAAATGAAGTATCTTTAATTATTATCGTTATTTCTAAAGATTCAAACAACACACGCTAGCATAACATAGACAGTAATAAGGTAAGCTTGGAGGGGGTTAGTTGTGCGAATGAGCGGGGTACTACATAGAGCAACACGGACCACCGGCGGACCGGAGGGGAGACGCCATAGCGTTTTTTCCCGATACAAAACTGTCTGTCATTTTTTGCGAGGGGAAATCTGCCCTACCCACACTTTTTCAAATTCTCACACAAAAATAATCGTCTATTACTACGAAACTCACACATAAAAATTAAAACATACACTAACAATTTCACACACACGTAGATACATTATGTGTCGTAACAGTACAATGAGATGACGCAACTGTACTGACAAGTTGCTTACAGCCGTGGTTGCAACTACTGTCGATACGCATTATCGATAAATTCAAGAACTCGGTTCGGAATATTACGTTTAAAAAGTGATACGAAGATAGATATTATAATAAAGATTGACGTTATTTATTACGTACTACAATAATTATCATTTAACAAATAAAATTAAGGTTTACGTCGTTTTACAAACTAATTACAGTTGTATCTATCACTGGTTTTTAAAGTGGATTAGTTTTGTATAAATATGAATACATTTTTGTGGGTCTGCTTTTTGACTTGATTGACGAAGTACACGGAGATGTCAACGAATCAGAAATAGTGAGAGTGGCACTAATGGCATCATAGATGATAGTCTGTCATTTGGTAGAGTGAATGATTTTTGATGACTTTGGTAAATTAGGTCTAAAACAGTCAATTTTTCAAGTTGAGAAATCTAAGCTTCATTTCGCCACTATGACTAATGTGTAGTACATCAGGTGGACTGTGCGCTGTTTTACCTTTTCCGTGGTATAAAAAAACTTCCAGGACAAATACAGTGTGGCTTTAGAGTTGGTTTGGTGCCCTCGACTAATCTCCTCCTATTGTTCGCCAACACATGAAAGTCAGAGGTCTTGAAATGAGATGAGCAAATGACACTATTTCTTGTGGGAATCCAGGTTAGTCTATTATTACAAAATTTCTTCCATGTATCCCTTAAATTTGGATTTTTAGGAAACCTGCAATAAATAAATTAAAAAGGATTGTGTGGTTTTTATGAAACCACGAAAAAAGTGAAACTTTTTTCACATTATAGACATTTAACTAAAAATCACAGGAGACATGAGAAGGCTTTTGACTCTATCGAGACCTGGTCTGTTTTGGAGTCTATGCAGCGATGCCAAGTCGACTGGCGATACATCCAAGTGCTGAGATGTCTTTACGAAAACGCGACAATGACCGTCCAAACTCAGGACCGGCGAACTGAACACATCCCCCTGCGTCGAGGAGTGAGACAAGGGGACGTAATTTCCCCAAAATTGTTCTCTAACGCATTGGAGGATGTGTTCAAGACGCTGAACTGGAATGGACGCGGTATTAACGTCAACGGCGAGTACATCTCACACTTGAGATTCGCAGACGACATCGTCATATTGGCTGAGTCACTGCAGGACTTGCAGCAGATGCTGGACGACCTAGTTGATTCTTCTGAAAGCATTGGTCTCCGGATGAACTTGGACAAAACCCAAGTTATGTTCAACGAACACGTAACTCCGGGACCGATTGCTGTCAATGGCGGTGCCCTCAAGGTTGTTCGAGAATACGTTTACCTCGGGCAAAGTCTGCAGTTTGGTAAGAAAAACCTTGAGAAGGAGGCTAACAGAAGAATTCAGCTGAGTTGGGCAGCGTTTGGGAAGCTTCGTCGAGTCTTCTCGTCGCGTATTCCGCAAAGCCTAAAGACGAAAGTCTTCAATCAGTGCGTCCTGCCTGTTATGACCTACGGAGCCGAAACGTGGACACTCACGATACGGCTGGTCCATAAATTCAAAGTTGCTCAACGAGCTATGGAACGAGCTATGCTTGGAGTATCTCTGAGGGACAGAATCCGGAATGAAGTGATCCGGCAGAGAACCAAAGTTATCGACATAGCTCACAGAATTAGCAAGCTGAAGTGGAAATGGGCCGGCCACATTAGCCATAGAACCGATGACCGTTGGGGTAAACGTGTTCTTGAGTGGAGACCGCGAATCGGCAAACGTAAGGTAGGACGCCCTCAGGCTAGGTAGAGCGACGATCTTCGCAGGGTGGCTGGTAGCAGCTGGATGAAAGTTGCCGAGAATCGGGCTGAATGGCGTGCAATTGGAGAGGCCTATGTCCAGCAGTGGACTGCTATAGGCTGGTGATGATGATGAACATATAAGCTATCATCAGGTAAATTTGTGTCTGAGAGGAAATCACTGAAAAAAAATTTTTTTTCACGTTCGGGGCACCAGCTGATGTACAATGCACCATGTTGTAACCAGCTGATTATTTTTTTTCGTTGGGATATTAGATTAGCTACAATTTGACAAATTTTTAGCTGAGAGGAAATGAGTGAATGTATTTTTTTTCTTCATGTTTGGGAGGCTACAACCGCTCATCCCCCCAACAGAGCGCCAGCTGACGTTCACGAGGCTTTATAATACTTCACTCTGATGCGTCTCACGAATTATCACTCGAGAGGAAATTGGTCATGAAAATCTGTTGCTGGCTCCCGGACTAGCACGCATGCGCTTTCGAGACGTCGTGTCTAACGTTTTCTCGCGCAGTGCCGCGCACGCGTTGCGCCGAATGTATCGTAACTCGTAGCTAGCGATGTCATAATAGGTACCCCAACCGTGAGTTTTATGAGATAGTGTGAGTGTGCTTATTAAAGGCTCGTTCAGACTAGCGCGACGCGACGGTCGCGCGCGATTCGGCAATTTATATCCGTAGAACAATTTCTATGAAAACGAGCGCAACCGTTCACACAGGGGTGACATGTCGCGCCGCGACACCGTCATACAAATTGTTCTACGGATATTAATCGCCGAATCGCGCGCGACGTCGCATCACGCTAGTCTGCATGAGCCATTTACGAGCAGGGCGCAGGATGTACGCAGGAACCCGAATCATGCACAACGATCTGGCAGATTTTTTATTTCTTTGAGCGACATTCAATTTCCACGAAACGACACGTCGCTTCGGTGTGAGCCAGCACGCAATACGATCAACAACAACAATTAAAATACAGTGATTCGTGACATGTAGGGGTAAGCAATTCGTTTGAATGACTTTTTTAACGATTCAATACAACGAAACTGATCATTAAATGACAATGCCAGATCCTGCCCCACCCTTCACCACCGTACCGGAAATGTAACTTAATCAAAAATATCACAAGAAATTATGACCCTTTGTTGCTTAACTATTATTCTGTTACAGTTGCGGATAATAAGTTAGCGATAAAAAGGAATTTAAAAACCCAAGACGTATTTCCTGTTTTAATCGCGACCATCTGCGTTACTTAGTACGCACACACACGGAACAAAAACAGTTATTTAATTTAAAAAATAATATCTATTAATTTACTATATACGGATTTTAATATGTATTAAGTTAAATTACACACAGTTAATGAAAATAATCTTTGTGAATACCTATATAATATTATTATGAATATATATTCTAATAAATGTTTCGCATTTGAGCACTAGTAGGTTAAGGTGTAATGAAACGTCATTGACGAGCTAATGGTAATGTCAAAAAGTTAGTGGTGGGTCGTTGTCGAATTTTTGATGGAAGACACGCAACCGTTTTTCCGACGACGAAAACAGTTGCAGAAAACGGTTGTCGTCGCAACTGGTTTGAAGAGCCGTTCAATAAATAAAATCAATGCGTGCTCGACCGTATTTTCTTAGCAGTAAAATAAAAAATCGCATCAAGTAATTCGAAGACTGGTTTGTGTAACGAAAACTATTTGGATCCAAGACGTAAAACTAGTTTCATCGTCGTAGTCGTCGCAGAACATAAAACGGTCTTTGGAACGGATTAAGGACGACGACGCGACGAGTGTGATAGTTGAATCAATGGGTTCTCGACCGTATTTTCTTAGCTGTAAAATAAATAATCGCATCTAGTAATTCGAAGACTGGTTTGAACAACGAAGACTGTTTGGATCCAGGACGTAAAAAACGTTTCATCGTTGTAAAACATATAACGGTCTTCGGAATCGGTTCGTTGTCTTAACGCCCACCACTACAAAAAGTCATTCTTTGACTTTTTGACATTAGCTCTGTTCTGTTTGCCGTTGCATTGCTGTTTGTATTTTACGCTCCCTAATCTAAATGTGATCAATATTATTACTGTTACATTATCCCGACGACTTTTGCTCTTGAACATGGACTCGATCTCGCCTATTCGCCGACTTTTTACTATTTGCCACGGATTCTGATTATTGCTTCCATTTTGAACAATGCTCGAGTTGGGTAACGATGTCGAGGTGCATAAATGGTCATTTGTGCGTCGACAGGATGCTAAGATATGTTGTTGCAACATGGAAATTTTTGTAACAGGTATGTAAATACTACGGTATTTATTGCTCGGATTTTACCGTAGTGAAAAATCCTAAATAATAAGCACTGTAGATTTAAACAGACACAGCAAGTTCTAAAGGCATTTAGACATAATTTAGATATCTCTAATAAAGCAGCAATAGAATGCTACATTTTTCATGCTTGTAAACAAACTTTTATTTTATGGGTCAAAGCTCTATAGAGTTTCTGGCATTGTCCTTTATACAACATTAGTATTATGATGTGAAAACAGCACTGCTGGTCATTAAATTGATTCATTTTGACAATGTTCAGAGGACAATTAGTACTCAACAGCATTAATGGTCACTAATTGACAACATGAGAAATTAACGAGCCCATAAAACAACAGAAAATAAATTGCCAAAAAAAAACAATAATATATAACAATATCTTACGTTTATAATGTAGATGAACCTAATCGTTGTGGTAATTTAAATGATTTTATTTTACTAGCATCTTTAGTATATGTCAATTAAACTTAACATCAATGGGTATAATACACACTATGTCACGCCATGTTGTCAATTGATGATTAAAATAAACAGAATTATCTGATCATTAAATTGATATTGGAACGATAGTAAACTGGGTGGCTCCAGGTTAATGCTGTGTCCCAACTCATGCTTGAGAAATTAAAATAAGCAGAATTTTCTGATCATTAAATTGATATTGAAAGAACAATATACTTGTTAGTTCTAGACAATTGCAATATCCCAGCTCATGCTTATCGAACCTATTCGATAGCGAACGAGAACCTTTTTCGGTTGCGTTCGTCGATGGGAGCGTTGGTAGCGAGCACTCTTTATATATCTCGATGCTTCTGGTATTGATAGGAGTGAGAAGAAAAGAGAAGCTTATTAAATTTTGGTTGTTTAGAATTGCAAGAAATAGTCTACAATATTCCTGACATCAACGTAACTGGGACATTTGAATCAGATATATTCAAGACTGCATTACATAAACTTAATGCCTATTTACACCGAAGCAGAGCAAGGTGTATGAACTTTATTTATTTAGTTTAACTAAGCAAACATCGAATGAAAAAAATGCTTAGACACAATCCGACAAATATCAATTTACAGAAAAAAAACCATATTGTAGATCAGGTAACTGAAAAATGTTCGTTACAAGGACTAAGAAATTAAACACAGACATGTAACCAGCAAAGGTTAGAGATTATTTAAAAGGTGGATTAAAAGGGCATTTTAGACAATATTGCAGAAATAGACTACCAATGAAAAGGAAAAGTGAAATGAGTGAACACAAACAGGAAGAAATTTAACACAAAAAAAAAAAACAATATCAGAGCTGAAACAAATAAGGATGCGTGTAGATGACATACATTACGTATTCATAAAAGATGATACAGCGAGTTAGAGTATGACATAGATGGGGAAAAAGTCAACATATTAGTGGATTCTGTAACGGGAAAGATTGGAATTAGTCCAGTAGCATTGGGTGGTGTCTTGAAATAGATGGACCGCTTGATATAGATTAGAGCCAAGGATTATCGCATATGGGGTTAAGACATTGACAGACTGTGAAACGTGATACTGCCAAACAGACAGGGAAGTTTCGGCATTAGTATGGGCTGTAAAGCACTTTCACGTTTTTCTGTATGGTTGTCTATAAATCAGGCAAGAAGAACTGAGAGATTTTTTGTCTAGGTAATGCCACTTAAAGAAGTCGGTCAATTAAATTGTAGATAACGTACATTGAATTGTGGAGAAGGCTAGGAACAGCCGTGACACTAGGTTATAAATAGGACGATGAAATTAAAAATTACAGTTATTTGAACATAAGCTGTGCTTATATGAAGGAGTTTTATTGAGAGGAACTAGAATAGTAATCTCAAGTGACCTACGTAATCAAGTATAACGGCAGTTCACGACTGTTGTCCCGGGATAGTCTAAATGCAGGCCAGATTGAGATCCAAAGTGTGGTGGCCAAAAGGCGATAAGATGCTGAGACTTTGTGAACGTCCTGCACGGTTTACCAATGGTCAGTGACATCAAAAAAGACTCAGAGTTGAGAGATATGGACAATAAAAATAAACAGTTGAGAAAAAAATATACAAATAGACAACGAAAAGCAAAACGGTGTAATTTAGTACCGGGATTTGAAAAATATCATTTTAGGATAACAAATTAAGTAAGTTTAAATTATGACCCTATGGTTGAAAAAGCAGCTGGAGTGAGATCGCAGTACGAAAAGATTCAACAAGACAAGTTCTTAAGAGAAACGTAGTTAACATTAAAAAAAATATATATAATATGTTCAGTGGAAAGTTTTAATGATAAAGAGCCTGAAGAACTAAATTTAAGAGATGCGTCTACTTCGAGCAATTAAGAACAGATATATTTAGAAAATGAAGGAAAGGAAAAGGAAGGAGCCGGGACATAATAAACAAAGTAGACAGGACATTGTATTAAGGGAGTTAATATAAAGCAATTTATGTACTTACAATGATTTATTTGAAATCTTATTTTATAAAAGTTGCTTGACCCATTGAATACCGTAATTACAGACACAATTAAAAACCATTGTGTCTATACCAAATGTGGTATCTCAGGGACTTAGAGGTTAAATTATGTCCTACTTAGTTAGTAAAAAAGTAAGTGATTCAATACAGAAAAATAATATCATTCAGAATACTTGTAACTTAATAAATACCTAAAACTTATTATTTCTTCCTAAGATCCTTATTATTGGTGCCAGAGGTAATTAATACTGGTATAAAATAAATTAAAATAAGGAAGGGATGTAGTGTATCTAGATATTATTATGATTTGTCTCGAGCGCATTCGTCACAAGGTGCGGGCTGAGTGGGGGTCATTCTATGCCCAACCGCCAGCCCGCAAGCACGTGGTGGTGCGTAGGCGAGCCAAATACCATTATAATATTGTGTAGCTATACAAGCTACTACAGTTCGAACCTAATAAAACTAGCAGTCACTGACCGGCGTGAACAGCTGTAGGTGTACTTCGGCGCGTTCGTTCACCGCGCGCGAGCTAGCATAAAACGAGTTTAAAAGTTAACATCTTTCGTTAACGATAATTTCATTTTTTTGTACTAAGATATATCAAAATAAAAATTGCATGGTTATTATAACTCATTTAAGTTTAATTTGTTAAGATTTGCGGACTGGTTAAAAAAATGTCTTGTATAAAGATCCTCATCTACGGTGTAAACACGGCAAGTGTAGCTTAACTTGATCTATCGATCCGTGCAGCAGTTATAATCTACCCACAAGCCCTTCTGTATACAATACATAAATAACTCATTCATAAAACTGTGCATATTATCAAAAATCTGGGACCACTAGCCACTTGAAAAAAAAGAGATAACTGTGTGTGTTGTACCTTGGACAGAGCAGGTTCAAATCAAGATAAAAACTTTTGGTAGCTGTAATTTATTTATCTTCTCTTGAAATAATATTAGTAATAACTAGATAATCATATTATCATTTGCAATTAACAATAAATTGACAACAATAAATAAGTAAAAGTGTTGTTTTTTAAAAAGCTTCACTCATCTATTTTGTGCCTATTATTGTTGACAATTTTTTGGCATAGAAACACGTAATTTTAACTTGCAGCTTACTTCTATTTCTTTTTTTTAGTGCACAACAATTAAACCCATCAAAAATATGTAAATAATTGTTGACCTATTTTCGACCAAAATTATGTACCTTGTCTAGGGACCAAGGCACAACATAAGTGGGGTGGCTAAGGTACAACATTGCCACAACTTTACTTCACAAGCTTTTTAGACCCACTTGCGATCGAGGTTAGTATGATCTGACACTTATGCTGTCCAGTACTTAGATATACTAAGATTAGATTTTAAATAAAGCAGTGTTCAAAAACATGCATAACTTTAAGGAAATTGGCAAGACCCAAGGCCTTAAAAACCTACTTTGTGTATGTATAAAAACAAATTACACACACAAAGGTTCTTAAAAGCACGGGAGTTTAAAAAAAATAAGATTGTTCTAGGTACAACTCTGTCCAAGATACAACAGGTTCCCCTACTTGATCTTTGATTTTGAAACCACATAAACATATAGCATTTCAAATATACATATTTTACTCAAATTTGTTGTCACGGTGTTGTAAATATGATTAAGTATGTTTTTTCTTCTTCAGGGATTGCCCGGACAAAAAGGAGAAATAGTAAGTTTTCAGTAATACATCGATTACAACAGCTAAATTATTAACTGCTACAGTGGTATAACAAGCCTCTGACGTACAAACTGCTGAAACATTGGCCTTAAGTGAGAGGGATTGAGCAATAAACTACCACGCGGGCCCACTGTGTTGGACACATTTCAAATATACATATTTTACTCAAGTTTGCACTCACGGTGTTGTAAATATGATTAAGTATGTTTTTTCTTCTTCAGGGATTGCCCGGACTACCAGGACTATATGTAAGTTTTCAGCAATACATTGATTATAATAGAATTAACTACCATTCACACCTATTCAGAATTGGCGTGAGCGCAAAGATGTCCTATGAATCGTCGACGATGACGTCATGAAATGCGTCATCTTGCGATAACGCCAACTGGGTCTTATACTAAATACCATGAGCGCTGTCTAACATTTATGATTTTTGAATTTATAAGAAATTGTGCTTCTAGCTACAATTGCCACTTTACAAAAGAAGAATTTTATGGTGTGTATGTCAGCGTTAAATTGTGAAATCCGTTAGATTTCAATCTAATTACCGAGACTGTAATCTGTCGAAATATTGTCAACCGGAACGTACTGCTTGCAATTTAACGTATTATTTTACGTTAGATTACAATATCGCGAAGTGGAATCGTCAAATTGTGAAATGGCGTGCGACAAAACGCACCTCGCGCGCTGATTGGTTGAACGTCACTTGTTAATTCGTTTGTTGTTGAAGGTAAACAAACAGAGTTTTCGATATTATAACTTGTTTTCGTGTTGAAAATAACTCAAAGCTTTAGAATTAGATAAATAACATTGTTGTGGAAGTAAAACGAATCTGCGATCAACCAAAAAAGTGCAGTTTGAATGATCCGAACGTAGCCTAAGTTACATTCATTTTCCATGTTTTAATATTTTTATACGTGTGAACCTACCTATGTGATCTCATATTTACAATGTCGGATATTCAGCTTGTCCAACAACAAAATTCAGAAATAGCAGTTATGGCTAATCAGGATGAATTTGCCATAGAATTACGAAACCATTACAGTGGGATTATTAATTTGTGTCATTAAAGTAGCGCTTGCCGGCCGCTGTCCCGGCACCGCTCGCTTCCCTCGCTCGGCTCGCGCGCGATTGTTCACAGTTCTAACCTAACCTATAATGTAATGATTTTCATAATGTAACATAACAATAAACGAATTAACAAAGAAATAAGGCGGTGCGGTGCACATGACGTTCTACCAATCAGCGGGCGAGATGAGTTTCATCCCATGCCATTTCACAATTTGACGATTTCACTTCGCGATATTGTAACTTAACGTAAAACAATACGTTACGTTAAATCTGGTTGACAATATTTCGACAGATTACGCTAGTTAGATTGTAATCTAACGGTTTTTGTAATCATACGATGACATATGCAAGTTTTATACGGTGTCTAAAGGTTTTGACGTTGAGCGAGCACAGTTAGCGCGTTTTCAGAATACAGCCATTGTTTCACTTTTTACGTATACCGTCATACTTGTAAAACTCTTGACATCAAGGAACAGATTAATTGCGAGACATAAATAAACAACAGTGCAAGATGGTATCCTAATACATCATGATCTGCCTGGCCCTTTACCAAACAGGTTGGAGACGGCTTCCAGCCCCTACGACCCAGTCATTACGTTAAACGATTACGTTACCGCTTGAAATAACTTAAAATATCTTAGGGCAACCAACACACCGTTATCTGATCCCAAACTAAGCAGAGCCTGGTACTATGGCAACCAGACAACTGATAAACATACTAATGTATTTATAAATACATACATATTATAGATAAATTACACCCAGACACAGAACAAATGATCGTGCTCATCACACAAAGATTTGTCATGGGTGGGAATCGAACCCACGACCTCAGTCTTAGCAGTCAGGGTCACTAACCACTAGACTAACATGCCAGTCGAAAAGATTGGTTTTCAAACTTCTGACGACCTGTAATGACTGTCAAAGATCCAATAAAGTCAGCTGGGACTAACGGCTTAATGTACTTACTGAGGCACGGAGGGGTCTCGGTATGTAAAGTTCTGTCACTCATCCACGATGTAAACACGGCAAGCGTAGCTTAACCTGATCTATCGATCCGTGCGGCAGTTATAACCTACCCACGAGCCCTTCTGTATACAATACATATCTACTGAATATGGCTGTAGATAGTGCGAACGCCGTTAAAAAAAAAATCTTGAGGTCTGTCTTAGAACTAAGTCATGTTTCGTAGTGTGAATGTAGATTCAACAAAACAAGCAGTAAGATTTTGTTAACGTAACAAATAATTTTTTTTTTTACATGTTAAATGTTTTCTAGTTTGAAAGCATAGTAATAGGTACTTGATCTTTGATTTTGAATCCACATAAATGTATAGCATTTCAAATATACATATTTTACTCAAATTTGCTGTCAGGATGTTGTAAATATGATTAAGTATGTTTTTTCTTCTTCAGGGAATGCCCGGAGAAAAAGGAGTAAAGGTAAGTTTTCAGCAATACTTCGATTACACAAGAATTAACTACTAAATTTGGGGTATAACAAGCCTCTGATGTACAAACTGCTGGAACATTGGCCTTAAGTGAGAGGGATCGAGCAATAAACTATCACGCAGGCCCAGTGTGTTGGCGAATGTTACATGTCTCCATGTGTTTGATTCGAAGACATTATTATTACCGTCACTTAAATTGCTCACTTTGGCATCCTTAGTCCGGTCAATTTAGACCAGAAAATGAGAGTGAATGTGCATAAATTCCCAACAAGCTGAGAATCAGTAAAATTTATCAAAACATAATTATAAATAAAATGTTACATGTCCCCATCATTCCCATGTATGGTATTAAGTTATAACATTATGTATATTTGAAATTTTAAGTATAAGTTACAATGACCGATAAAAAAAATCAACATATATAACAACTCTAGAGATGAATATACGTGTCGTACTCATGCACATTATGACGATAACAACTTTTACAACTTTTTGAATCGTTATATATCCGAAACGGTCGCTCGTAGAAAAAAAAGTATTGAAATATTTTTTATAGATAATTTTATGATCTACAATTTTTGTCGGAAAAACTTTTATGGTAAATCTTACCGTTTTGCTGAAAATCGCGAAAAACTAAGTTTTTTGACCTTTGACCTTGAATACAAAAATTTCATACACGGGAATGATGGGGAACTTAAATGTTTTATTTATAATTATGTTTTGAAAATTTTTTCTGATTTTCAGCTTGTTGGGAATTAATGCGCCTTCGAATGTCCAAAATTGACCGGACTACCACTGTAAACGCTTTAATGTGAACGATTTTACTGGAGCCGATATCTTTCCAAAGAGTTTATATCACCGAAATAATATACAAAATAATGCTAGGAAAGAAGAGAGCATTTATCAAGAACTGAAATAGGCTTTGTGAAAACAACAGGCTGCTAGTTCTGTCTTTATATAGATCCGTTCTGATATTCCAAATCCCTATTTAAAAAAAATCTTCTCTTCGTGAAAGATTTAAGTGAACTTGAAATTGATCTTTGTGTAAATCAATAAACAACGTATTCTGATGTCCCATAACACTACGGTGTAAATGAGAACATTTCAAAAAATCAACTAGCGCGTGTTTTTTAATAGATTTTCATACATAAGCCCGGGGTAAGAAAATTTATGCTGAGTGAAATAAAACTTTCTCCGCTACGTTACGCTTTATGTTATATTTACTAATCTATATATTTTATAATCGTTCGTAAGGAGTAAACACCAGTCGTGCGGCGGAGCTAACACTCACATTTTTGTTTAAATGTTTTGTGTTTTTTGTTTCTTGAAACGGGTGTAAGTTTTATTGATAATTGCGGGTTTATCAATGAGAGCAAGATTTTCAGTCTAATCAGACATGAGAGATCATATATATTCAAGAAGCCAAAAACTCAATCCATATTTTTTTAAATTGTGTGTCTCAGCTCCGATGCACGACTGAAGTATACTCCTTACGAACTATTATAAAATATATTTATAGATTAGTTAACATAACATAACGCAAAACTTAACGTAACGGACAAAGTTTAGTTTTACTTGCTATAAATTTTCGTACCCCGGGCTTAAATAGGAGCCGAGCTTATTACATGCAGGGTTTAGACAGTCGACGAAAGGATCTGGCAATTGGGACTCGTGGTGGCCCTGCATAAGTCCGAGGCCATGTGTTCTCATGGTCCCGGGAACGCGCCAACGTCAGGTTCCCACCTAATGGTAGGAAGGGCTCACAGCGGCGTCAAGTCGACGATGCGACATTTCCTCGACAGCCGGTGGACTATTTTCGACGTTTGGCTCCCAGACTGGAGCGGGCCGGCGCTGCCATAAAGCGGCTCCTGCCCAACCTATAGGTCCAAACACTTCCTGCCGGAGGCACTATGCAGGGGTCGTGTGCTCCATCGCCCTTTACGGAGCACTGGTATGGGCGCCTTCATTGAGGCTGCGCCCAGCGCGCCGATTACGTGAGTCCCATAGGATCACAGTCATTCGGCTAGTCCGGGGATACCTCACGGTCTCCTGTGAGGTAGCGAGCCCCATAACCGGATTTCCGCCATGGGATCTGGAGGCAAAAGTCATCGCGCAAATGTGGTAGTGGCGCGAGGAGGCAAAATGACAGAGCTCCGGCGGAATCTCATGGCGACATGACGGGTACGATTGTCGCAACCCAATGCTCGGCATGCCACTAGTGACGCAGAAATTCTCCTCTTTGAGGAGTGGTTGGAGAGGCACAAATTTGTAACGCATAACTTCTCACAGAATAGTTCGATTTTGCAAGCATGTAGTAATTAGTAGATTATAGCGACACAAAATCTATACTAATATTATAAAGCTGAAAAGTTTGTTTGTTTGTTTCTTTGATTGAACGCGCTAATCTCAGCACTCAGGAACTACTGGTGTCCGAATTGAAAAATTCTTTTTGTGTTGCGTAGCCTATTTATCGTGGGAGGCTATAGGCTATATAACATCACGCTACAACTAAGAGGAGCGGAGCAGTAATAAAAAATGTTGCAAAAACGGGGAAAGTAACGCAAAAACCATGTATCACGGAATTGTTCCTTTTAAAAAGTTCTAAAAAAAAGTCCGCGAGAGCATATGTCTATCTTTTAATGTTGACTCACTGTAACTCAAAAGGAGCGAGCAGCAACGATAAGTGGACGAAAACTAGCAGGCAAATCGATGCGACGGGAAAGGTCAGGGGAGCAAAAATTTGACGCGAATGAAGTCGCAGGCAGAAGCTAGTTATAAAATAAAAACTTTTTAACAAAATATTAAATCGCCGAAAAAACAGAAAAGCAAAGCGGTTTAATTTTCATTTAACTGTTGATGTTCAAATGTGCCTTTTTTGGGCCTATTTGAAATAAATGCTTCGACTTTGACTTTCACCACGGCGTCCTCACCTTCCGCCAACGCAGGTCCACACCAGACACGGCTGTTTCGGGAGGTTCCTGTTTCGAATAAGGCGGGACGAAACACCCAGGGGGTTTCCATTGCGTGGATCACCTGATAGCATACGGTTGTGGTGTGCCCTGCCTGGGCGGAGCACCGCTGTGTTCTTGTAGAGGCGATCGGCGGAGGCGATCTCTCGCGTCCGGCCCTGGTGCAAGCCATGGTATGGAGTGAGAGGGCATGTGAAGCCGTCACCTCCTTCTGCGAAGCAGTAATGCTCCCGAAGGAGGAGGCGAAGCGTGCGAAAGAGAGGCAATCTATGCGCCCTCACGCCCTAGACGCCACAAGTGAAGACGCCACGGGCATCGGGAGTCAATAGCGAACTCCCGGCCACCGTAGGCGCGGGTTTGCGGGCAACCACTCTCGGGTCGACGGCACGTTGTGTTCCAGTGCGCCTCAAAGAGAGGTCAGCAGTATTGAATAGGTCCGCTAGTACTGATTCCTGCCAGGTTCGCGAGATTTTTTCGAAAGATTTATCGTGGCCCTGGCATAAAGGCAACTGAAGGAACACCACTTAGGGTTTTAGTCAGTAAAAGTCTGACACGCCCTTCCGCTCCAACCAGAGCGGGAGACGTCATTTGATGATTACCATCCACAAAAAAGGCTCATATATGAAAATCAATTCTTAAGGAGCAAACTCCAAAAAAACATACGCTAGTTGACTAAAAGCCAAGGTATTTTTAATACCCTCGTGTTATGGGATATCAGAACACGTGTGCGTATTTCAATGAGACTTACATCCGTATGAAAGAAACTAACACCCATTCCGTCTTTAAAAAAACAAACTGCGTGACAAAAAGCTAGTATCTTCCATAATTTACATCTCAGTGACGTCATGAACCAGTCAATTGCTGCCGTAATGTGGCGACCACCACTCTCCTAAAAAATCGTAGCTGAGCGAACGAGCGATCTGTTTGCTATAGTTTGTTTTAGTTTCAAACCGAGGATAGTTACGCTGCAACGATTATAATTTATACATATTTATCACATATGTAAGTCCCATCCTGTATGTGACTTGTTTTAAATAAATTTTACCTTTATGATTTTAATTACATTAATACAAAAAATCTTTTATTTCTAGATGTTGTTATTATTTAACTTATAATGCTATTAACATAGCCAAGTACTGACGTACGTGATTTCTATAACAGACAGGTTGACGTTTATAAGATGTCTCATTATGGGTTTTTGTATCTAATTAATGCCAATGTAATTAAAAACTGACGGCCAATTCACATATTGTCAAAAATATTGTCTCTCAAAAAATATGAGTAAATTACGCATATAAATGTTTTTGCCAGACTGATATTGTGATTTGGATGTGAACTTCTTAAAAATATGCGAATCGACCCTCTAATTTATTTCACTATCTAGATTTGAACATTTCAGGGATTCCCAGGAGCACTTGGCTATGATGGACTTCCAGTGAGTATTTTTTATTCAAACTAAAATAATTGTTTTGTGATAAAACATTTTTCAATGGCTGCATCCCGAATAACGATAACATCAATTTGAGCGTGCTCACACCCATTCCAAATTGGGGTGAGAACAACGATATCCTGTGAATCGTCCACGATGACGTAATGACATGCGCCATCTTGCGATAACGCCAACCGTGCTTTATAGGACCGTAAGCGCAGTCTAACATGACAGTTATGCTGTTTTATTTCGGGTTGCATGATATCTTAAACTAACTTGGATTTAAGTATTAGAAATTGTGCTTCTGGCTACAATATATACCTTATCAAAGAAGAATAAATGTGTGGTGTATACAAGTTTTATATGGCACTGTTAGCGTGTTTTCGGGAAGCAGCCAGTGTATCACTTTTGATGTTTACCGTCATACTTGGAAAACATTTGACATCAAGCAGCAGATTAGTTGCGAGACATAAATAAACAACAGTGAAAGATGGTATAAATCATCATTATCTGCCTAGCCTTTTCCCAAACAGGTTGGAGATGGCTTCCAGCCCCTACGACCCCGTCATTACGTAAAACCATACCGCTTGGTGAGATTGGTTGTCAGACTTTCGGGATTCTGACGACCTGTAATGACCGTCAAAGATCAAATCAAGTCAGCTGGGACTAACGGCTTAACATACTTACCGAGGCACGGAGGGGTCTCGGTGCGTATTTCCATTCTGTACAAGGCTAGAACGCAAGGGTCTGAAACTAGTCGCGTATAGATTGGAAATCACTTTTTAATCAAGATCTTCCAATCTATACAAGAGTAGTACGCAAATACTCGTGTATACTTTGTAGTGGCCAAAGTAACTAAAGTGTTCCATAATATACAGTGCTAGTCCGCATGCAAACTAATCCTGTTTAGACGACATGGTTTCGGGAGGTTAGGTTAGGTAAGGTTAAAACTGTGACCTCCTATGGAAACGCCTTGTTTCCGTTGACGAGCCCTATCAACGAAGTGTCCTGACGAGCGTTGCTACTTCCCCTTCATTTTATTCGTCAACCCCCTCTTCCAGCCTTTAAATCGATGTCGATACACGAAAATTCGAAAGTTAGGTTTGAATATTAAAAAAATATTTCTCAAAAAGGGGGGGGTTTCGAAACTTTCCTTCACAAGAGGGGTTCGACGCCTCCCTTTTCCCTCTCACTAGCACCCCTTAAATCGAAACCCGGCCATCAGAAGTCTTACCAAATTCCTATGGTGGCATTATGGCTTTGTATAAATTGGAAAGATGCATGGGCTCGTCTACGTTACAAACTATATACAAGTAGTACGCAAAATTCGTGTATACATTGTAATCACAAATTTAAAAATTGCATTACACAGTATACGCGAGCAGACTCCTATGGTTGCGTTTTGGCCATGTACAGAATGGAAATACGCGGTGTCGGTATGTAAAGTTCTGTCACTCATCCACGATGTAAACACGGCAAGCGTAGCTTAACCTGATCTATCGATCCGTGCGGCAGTTATTACCATCATGACACAGAAATAAACATGACTAGTTTCGTAGTGTGAATGTAGATTCAATAAAACATGCAGTGAGATATTGTTTACGTGGCAAATGTAAAAAATATTTACATGTTAAATGTTTTCTAATGTGAAAGCATAGTAATAGGTACTTGATCTTTGATTTTGAATCCACATAAACGTAAAGTATTTCAAATATATATATTTTACTCAAGTTTGATGTCAGTATGTTTTTTTCGTTTTCAGGGATTACCCGGACAAAAAGGAGAAAAAGTAAGTTTTCAGTAATACATCGATTACACAATAGATAACTGCTTTTGTGGTATAACAAGCCTCTGATATACAAACTGCTGGGACACTGGCCTTAAGTGTGAGAGATTTAGCAATAAACTACCACGCAGGCTCACTGTGTATTGGCGAATGTCACATGTCTCCATGTGTTTGGTTCGAAGATATGTCGTTTTCTCAGGATGTTTTCCTGTAACATTTAGAGTATTGCGAGTGGCAGGTTGTGGGTTCGAACTCAAACAGGCGTTTTACTTTAAGTAAATAAATTCGTCACCACTGCTATAAAAACTATGAAGTTGTGGTAAAATATCTCGTCAGCACCCTATTACTACCGTCACTTAAATTGCTCACTTTGGCGTCCACTGTAAACGCCGTAATGTGAACGATTTACTGGAGCCGATTTTTGTATCATCGAAAAAAATGCAAAAGAGTGCTAGGAAAGAAGAGAGCATTTCGTCAAGAACTGAAATAGGTTTTGCAAAATTCTGATATTCGAAATCCCTATTAAAAAAAAAAAATCTCTAATTTAACTTGAAATTGTTCTTTGTGAAAATAAATAAACAACGTATTCTGATGTCCCTTAACACTAGGCTATAAATGAGAACATGTCAAAAATCAACTAGCGTATATTTTTTTAGGAGTTTACTCCTTAAGAATCAATTTTTATACAAATAAGCCCGGGGTATGACAATTTATGGGGAGTAAAATCAAACTTTCTCCATTATGTTACGTTACGTTATGTGTTACGTTATGTTTACTAAGCTATATACATTTATAATCGTTCGTAAGGAGTAAATTAGAGTCGTGCGGTGGAGCTGACACACATAAAAAAAGGAATGTGTTTTTTGTTTCTTGCATACGGGTCTAAGTTTGATTGATAAGTACGGCTTAACCTCTAAGTCCCTGAGAAACCACATTTGGTATGCAATTAATCGTTTTTTAATTGTGTCTGTAATTACGGTAATTGACCGGTTAATCACTGTCATTGAAACCCATTGGTTTGAATGACAAGATTCTCAGTGTCACTAGACGTGCGAGATCATATCAATGAATCACTTGGACACTCTAAGGAGTAAACTCCAAGAAATATATGCAAGTTGGCTTTTCGAGAAGGTATTTTTATACCCTAGAGTTATTGAATATCAAAACGCGTATGCGTACTCATCAATGAAAATTACATTCGTATTCAATAAAAAAAACTAAAAACGTAACCAAATGCCAGTTGATTCCTAGATATGATCTCTCATGTCTCATTGGTTTGAATGACAATGATTAACCCGTTCTCATCCATGAAACTTACACCCATATTCAATAAAAAAACAACCAATTCAATTTTAAAAAAGTTGAGACAACGAACCAAGTTACTTTAATAAATAACATTTTAGTGACATCATAAAACCTTTTGTTGTCGCTATGTGGCGGCCACCGTTCTAAAAAAGCGTAGCTGACCGAATGAGAGATCTGTTTGTCTCTGTGGTATCTGCGAGCCGCAGCTTTAGTTTCAAACCCAGAACAAATACGCTGAAACACACACATAAGAATGTCCCATCCTGTATGTGACTTTTTTGAATAAATTTTACTTTTCAAATTCACATACCTTGATAAAAAACTTGTCTCTCATAAAATATAAGTAAACTAGCTGACCGTACAGACGTTGGCCTGTTTCCTACAACTCGATAGCGAATAGTGAATCTACACCATCCAGGGTGCCACACAAACGCATAACAAAAAATTCAAAAAATACCAAAAAATTCATTCAAATCGGTCCAGCCGTTGAGGAAGAGTTCAGTGATATTGTGATTTGAATGCGAACTTCTTAAAAACAAACAAATCGACCCTCTTATTTATTTCACAATCTAGTTTTGAACATTTCAGGGTCAAACTGGATTAACAGGACTACCTGGCTATGATGGACGTCCGGGATTCCCAGTGAGTATATTTTTTTATTTAAAAAAAATAACTGTTTTGTGATAAAATATGTTTCAAAGGCTGCATTTTTTCGAATAACGTTAACATCAATTTGAACGTGCTCACACCCAGTCCAAATTGGCGAGAGCGCAACGATGTCCTGTGAGTCGTCGACGATGACGTCATGACATGCACCATCTTGCGATAACGCCAACCGTGCCTTGTACTAATAACAGCGTGAGCGCTGTCTAACAATACAGTTATGCTTATTTGTTTCGGGTCGAATTATATTTTAAACTAACTTGGGTTTATTAGAAATTGTGCTTCTGGCTAAAGTCACCACCTGATGGTGTATAAGTTACCGGCCAAACCCGATTTCAGGACAAACTGGTTTTGCCTAGGCTAAACTAGTTCTTCCTACTACTAGCTATAGGATTAACTAGTTTAGGCTAGTCCAAACTATTTTTGCCTAAGCCCGATAGGATAGATTAGTTTAGGCTAGGCCAAACTAGTTGATCCTGATATAAATACGCACTCTCTAGGATAAACTGGTATGGCCCAGTCAAAACATTATAGTAAATCTAGAAAGTGAAAATAAATCGATAAACTGAATAGAATACTCCTTAATTGGAAAAATAATCGTTTTTATTAAAACCATAATGATTCGTCGTTAAAAGTTATGGATAATTGGTAATACAAATAATCATACTATAACAAATAATAAGTGTTTTTTAACCAGTCAATTACCGTAATTACAGATAATCGAAAAACGATTGTTTAAATACCAAATGTGGTATCTCAGGGACTTAGAGGTAAATAGAAGCAATAATCATATCTCAATTATTAAAATTATTATGTATTGCATTACATGGTTTGCTTTGTTGGCACTTACAATTGCAGAGTGTCATTGCTTTCTTGCACTGGCATGTGTTTGTGGAACAGTTTTTGTTGCAGCTGCATCTCACAAAACCTAGGCAAAAAAAATTTAATCATTGAGATAATTATGATTATTGATTCTATTAAAAACACTTATTATTTGTTAAAGTATGATTATATGTATTACCAAGTATCCATAACTTTTAACGACGAATCATTATGGTTTTAATAAAAATTATTATTTTTCCAATTACGAAGTATTTTATTCAGTTTATCGATTTATTTTCAGTTCCTAGATTTACTATAATGTTTAGACTGGGCCATACCAGTTTATCCTAAAGTGTGCGTATTTATATCAGGATCAACTAGTTTGGCCTAGCCTAAACTGATCTATCCTATCGGGCTAAGGAAAAATTAGTTTAGACTAGCCTAAACTAGTTTATCCTATCGTGCTTAGGACAAATTAGTTTGGACTAGGCTATTCTAGATAATCCTATCGCGTATAGGAAGAACTAGTTTAGCCTAGGCAAAACTAGTTTGTCCTGAAATCGGGTTTGGCCGGTAATATATACAAGTTTTCAAGTTTTATAGTATGTCAAGGTTTTGACGTTCAGCGAGCACTGTCAGCGCGTTTTCGAAAAGCAGCCAGTGTTTCACTTTTTATGTATACCGTCATACATGGAAAACACTTGACATCAATCAACAGATTAGTTGCGAGACGTAAAACAACAACAGTGCGATTGTTTGGCCGCCCTCTACTTTTATAGCCATCGATATTCATACTCAATACTTTCCTCATGACATTCTCCTCATTTCTCCGTATCACGTGACCATACCATGACAACCGATTCCCACACAACTTTTCAGTTATCGGTGCCACTTTCAGACTTCCTAGTATGTACTCATTTCTTATTCTATCCATTCGTGTAACACCACACATCCCTCTTTTTTTTTGTGTGGGACATCATCAAATGTCGTCTCCCACTCTTGGGCTGAGCGGGAGGGCGTGTCAGACTTTTATTGACTAAAACCCACCAGTGTTCCTTCAGTTGCCCATGTGCCAGGGCCACACGTTGTCTTTCACAAATCAAACGGTGAACAAATCTCGTGACCCTGGCAGGCATCGGTCCTAACAGACCCTATCAGTACTATTGACATCTCTTTGAGGCACACGTGGAATACTACGCACTGTCAACATGGGCCTGGTCCTTACTGGGAGGCGAGCTCCCATTGCTCGCCACCCGCAGGCCCGCGCCTATGGTGGCCAGGAGTCCGCGATCTAGCCCCGACGCCCGGGGCGTCACCTCCTGCGTTGGCTAGGGACGTGAGGGTGCAGAAACCTGCCGGGGTCACGTGATTGTTCGAAAGAGATACCGTGACCCTGGCACATAGGCAACTGAAGGAACACGGATGGGTTTTAGTCAGTAAAAGTCTGATACGCCCTCCCGTCATTTGATGATTTCCCATCCAGAAAAAAAATTGGGTGCAGTGACTGCCACTTCCTCACGCACCCCACCTCCTCCTTCGCAAGCATTATTGCTTCGCAGAAGGAGGTTAGGATTATATTATATTCGGATATTCACTCAATCGAGATTGACCTAGATGCTATAGTTAAGCTTACCAGTCAAATTGATCTATTTAAATCTGTTGGTCCGGACCACTTATTACCTAGATTGCTGATTAGGTGCGCTAAGACCATTGCATTGTCAGTATCTCTATTGTTTAAAAAATTGCTCTCCTCGTGTTCTGTTTCCCAAATCTGGAAGTCTGCTTTTATAACTCCGGTGCATAAAAAGGGCACAAAAATGAAATAAGTAATACAGACGTAATGGAGCACAGGTTGATGTCGTTTACACAGATTACAGTAAAGCTTTTGATAGAATTGCCCACAATATCCTTTAGACAAAGCTTTTTAATAAGAGTATCGATCATATCAGAGGAGATCTACTTCGTTGGTTTACTTCTTACCTTGAAAACAGATCTCAATCTGTTGTTTTCAGTAACTACATGTCGAGCTGGGTTTTAGCTCCTAGCGGTGTTCCTCAAGGTTCCTTGATGGGTCCATTACTTTTTATCATTTATGTGAGCGACATCGATTCGTGTTTTCGCAACTCAAGTTTACTTTGTTTCGCTGATGATATGAAGATATTTTCTGCTATATAATCAAATGATGACATGGATGCTCTTTAATCTGATTTGCCGAGACTGGATGATTATTGCTTGATTAATAAACTTGACTTGAACCCTGTTCAGTAATCTCTTTTAGTAGAAAGCGCGTTCCTCTCCCTACAACTTACAAACTTAAAGGGCAACTATGACACAGATGTGACGGTGAACGTGACCTGGGCGTTTTACATCATTCCAAACTGTTATTTAACGTGCATATTGAGCAAATAGTTGCCAAAGTCTCAAAGTCACTGGATTTTATAATGAGAATCGCAGGCTGTTTCAAGGAAGCCAAAACCCTAAAGATGCTTTATTGTTCTTTTGTGAGAAGTCATCTGGAGTATGCGTCACAAATATGGATCCCGTGTTATAGCAAGTACATTGATCGTACTGAGAATATACAAAAAAGATTTATTCGGTTTCTATGTTTTCGACTGCATATACCATACCATTCAGATAATTACATAAATCTATGCAAGAAACATTAAAAACCACTTATAAATCTTTGTCGATTAGCGGATTGCACTTTTCTTTTAAAAATTATATCTAACGAGATTGACTGTCCTGATCTCCTGCATAAACAACGTCCCTCAGCGATCAGTTAGATTTAATCCACCTACATATCTCCACTCCTTTTTCCTCTTCTAACTACAGGCATAACTCATACATGGTGCGAGCGAGTAAGGACTTTAATATTCTTTGTAAAGAGTTCTCATTTGATCCATTTACCACTAAAACCTCTTCTGCACGCGCTCGGCTGAACACCGACTTTTTTTAAACTGTATAGAGCTGGGTATACAGACATGTCTAGTTTTAGTAGCGGTGTCTCATGGTTTACGCAGTCGAATGCCTTTGTGAGGATACATAAGATTCCATTGGCATCTTGTGCATCTTCCCAGCCCCCCTAGCCAAGTCACAAACGTTTACCGTTCTACAATCGGTAACGCCTCAGTGTCAGCAATTGTAGAAAACGATAAGTTGGTAGCCATGTTGAAACGCCTGAGTCGGCCGCTCGTTCTACAATGTCTTTAGAAAAACGACACCTTATAACAAAGGATTTAGCGTTGAACATTGTAGAAACGATAAAAAATCATTCTATCATTTTGAACGATGTGAATTTGGCTACGAATTTTCTGTTCGTTTGTTCTAACCACGTGACTTAACGTTGAGCGACTACCGTTAACGATTGCAGATTATCAACTTGGCTAGGGGTGCTGGTGTTAAAAATGTTCTTTATTAGGGTGACACCAGCGTCGGTGGTACAACGCCCTTTGGTGAAACCGTACTGGTGTTCATAAAAGATGGATTTTTTTTAAAAGTGACGTAACATTTGTTAAGCATCAACTTTTTAAACAACTTACTGAGAACAGACAGAACTGACACGGGCATACAATTGTTGGGCTCTTTACTATTTCCGGATTAGAACACAGGAACTACTCTACTGTGTTTCATGCGATCTGGAAAGGTACCTTGTTTTACACTGGTGTTAAATATGAAAGCTACATAGGGTGCAATGGTTTCAATAATAGATCTACAAAATTTTACAGACATTCCCCAAAGATCTCCGGTTGATTTAATTTTAAGATCTTTAAAAGCTTTTATAATAGCTTGGGGGTTAGTATACTGAAACTTAAACTCTAAAGGGCGTGCCCCTCTATTATTTCTGAGTAAGGCAGCGGAAATCCAGGAATTTAAAGCTTCAGTAGTTTCAACAGGAATATTAAAGAAAGTTTTCAAATTTCTGAGCTATTTCTATTTCTGAGTTAATGGTGTGCAGCTTCTAAATTAAATTCTGTATTACACTGTTTTTCCTACCTGTAACATAATTTATTATTTGCCAGGTCATTTTAATTTTATCATCAACTTATTTTATTTTATTGCTAAAATAAAACACTTTAGCCAATTTGCACACACGTGACAAGTTTTTGAATATTTTGCAACATACTGATGAGAGCTTGTATTAGTCATATGGTGCTTTAGGCCACAAGGTCAAAAAGTTTTTCCCTGATTTTACAAATACCTGAAGTCACCCAATCACTAAATAAGAACTTTGTGCAAATACTTTGAGTCTTTTTCCTACGACTCAGTCTTTCCTTAATACTATTCCGCTTGATAAGATTGGTGAGGGTTCTGGATATGTAAAGATCTATCACTGATCTACGGTATAACCACGGCAAACGTAGTTCAGCAGCTCTTATAACCTTCCAACAAGCCCTTGTATATTCAAAATATGTCTTTTGTAAAGTTCACACTTGACCATTCCTCGTACACGTCTCCAAAAGTGTTAGAATTAGTTTAAATTAAGTAGTTACCTAAAATTAACCTTATTTTGGAAGATACGTTATCTCTATGTATAATTTGTACTATTTGTTTTTAGATTATATCGGGTGTGTTAGGAATGTATCCAGGGGTGAGTGCGGAATGTATCCAATTTGTTCTGGGAAAAATGTAGTATTAAGAAATAATTTAGCCTGATAGATAAAACAGTAAACCTGGACATGGAAAAGAAACACGTTTTGACACCTCCCCTCACCCCCCCACTTCCCTTACTCCCCTTTCGTTCGCATTCATTAACACCACTTCTGATGAGCGCCTATTTGCTATTGATGTTCAGAACAACGTCGTTTGTAATCAATCACTAATCAGTGTTTCGTAATATTAATAATATTTAATGAATTCAGCATAAATTTTAATAAAGGTACATATTATTACATTTTTCATCACCATAATCATAATTTCAGCCGAAAGACGTCCACAGCTGGACATAGGCCTCCCCCAAGCTCCGTACACACATAACGTTAAACAATACCTACGTAAGCATTGATAAGATGACTGAACCATTCTAAATTTCGGTCAAGACAGAGTCGTACAATTTTATTTAAGTGTAAACGTCTTAGGTGTAAACGTTAAACGGAAAAAGTCGCAAAACTTGTGAAAATATAAACTCTGATATAAATGCAGGGTAAAGGTTATTTGAGTATCATACCTACCGGGGTCACGTGATTGTTCGAAAGAGATACCTGGCACATGGGCAACTGATGGAACACGGGTGGGTTTTAGTCAGTAAAAGTCTGATACCTCCCGCTCCGCCCAGAGCGGGAGAATTCATTTGATGATTTCTCATCCTGAAAAAAAAAAAAGTATCATACCTAATTATTTTCTTCAGGGACCTGAAGGACCGCAAGGTATGCCTGGTAATGCAGGTTTACCCGGACCAATCGGCATTTGTGACTGTGAGGATACCGATACGGAAACAGGAAGTAAGTATTTGTATTATTACGAACTGGGGTATGGGATGAAAAAAAAAATTAAACCAATATTACCAAAACCCACAAAAACAGTTTTATCAACTACTCCCAAATACTCAGAAACGTCAAACAGAATCACTTGTCGCCCTTGTACTTCGTTGTATTGCTTTAATCGTATTCGATCGCATTCGTAACCGAACTGTTCTACCAATTTTTTTTTTTTTTTTTTTTTTTTTTTTTTTTTTTTTTTTTTTTTTTTTTGTGGGGCATCTCGTAGTTAATCCTGAAAAGATTGTTACTACTTAAACGGATTGGGGTTCTAAAAAGTTACCTTTTTAGGCCTCCAGCCGGGGCTTATTATACTTAAAACTAAAGCGAAAGCTCTAAGGGTTACCCCGAGGGGGGTACGAACCTCGGCTTAGGCAATCGCTGATAGGGAGGGCAGCAAGGGACTGGCTGGATCTGAGTTAAATTATTTTGGGACTAATTTAAAGCTAACGGCTCAGCATCGCGGGCTGGCTCTTGCAAGGGTCGGGAGGGACTGTTAAGTCGGGGTCGCGACGACGGACCTCGGCGGCGAGGTCGGTACGGTTTGTGTTTGTGTGCTGGTCTAGCTGTACTGGTCTCTTTTCGACTCTCCTGGAGGAGAGTAGTGGGATCATCAGGATCGGTAAGAACGTGCCGCGAGCGGCGGACTTTGCTGATGCGGGAGGGGGTGTAAGTAGCTGCCGCCACAACCAGAGGGTTGCGGTGGGCTACGGCCCTATCGAAGAAACGCTTCGAAGCGCGTTTTATGAATTGATGGATAGTCGGGAGTTTCATGTCTAAATGAAGATTGATATTCCGAACAAACCAAGGCGAGCCTGTGGCTTGACGGAGAAAACGGTTCTGGAGAGTCTGCATCCTATGGATGAATCGGGGCTTAGCATGTGCCCAGACTGGGCTTGCGTATGTCATAATCGGCCTGATACAAGCGGTGTAAAGCCGCTTCTTACACAGAAGAGACAATTTACTCCGCTTGTTCAGGACGCAATGGAGCCTACCCAGAGCGAAAGCGGCCCGCGAGCGAGCCTGCTTTATGTGCTCAGAAAAGGTGAGGTGTTCGTCGAGGATGACACCTAGATATTTGGCTTGCTTCGCCCAAGGGATCTGCTTGCCGAACATTGAGATGGGTCGGGGAGGGGGGTGATTACGTCGAGGTCGGGTGTAAAAGACCGCCTGACTTTTATCGGGATTGACTTCGATTCGCCACCTCCTGAACCATTCGCCGAGCTCGTCGACTGCGGTTTGGAGGTAGCGAACCAGCGCTGTGTCACTAAATCCTGAGAAAAAGATGGCAGTGTCGTCTGCGAACAGAGCTAACCTTGCCTTCTTGCTTCTGGGGATATCGCTAGTGAACAGCGTGAAAATGAGGGGGGCTAGTACAGAGCCTTGAGGGACTCCTGCACGAATCGGGTGAGGGGAGGAAAGTGCCCCTTCGATGCGATAGCGAAAGGTACGGTTCGCAAGAAAGTCTCGTAAGATGAGCACGAGACGGTCTGGCACTCCGAGTTGGTACAGGTTATATAATAAGCCGTTGTGCCAGACTTTGTCGAACGCTTTCGCTATATCGAAGTATACAGCGCCCGTGAACATACCACGCTGAAAACCAGCATTGATATGTTCGACGATACGGTGTACCTGATGGACACACGAGTGTTGGGTTCGAAAACCAAACTGCTCGTTGGGAATGAGGCCCTTGGTTTCGGCATAATCTCTGAGTCGCTTATAAATAAGTCTCTCATAGATTTTGCCGAGAACTTTGAGCAAACTGATGGGGCGATAGCTCGTGGGCTCGGTTTTGGGCTTACCGGGCTTAGGGATGCCAATAACGGTGGCTTCCTTCCACGCTTGGGGGAAAATGTTATTACTCAAGGCACCATTGAAGATGGTACACATGAGCATAATCAGGTGCGCGGGGAACAGCTTGATCACTCTGTTGGTGATGCCGTCTGATCCGGGGGCTTTACGAGATTTCAGACCCTTGATGATCTCGTGCACCTCGTCAGGTGTGACAGGGGGCAGGGGATCATCAGGGTCTTCAACGGGCGGGAGTGAGGCTTTGCGTTCGACTTCCGCGTTTACCTTATCGACAAACGCTTGGTCTACTGGCTGCGAACTGGGTGTGCATTGGGCTTCGAGGCTATCGGCTAGGCATTCAGCCCTGTCGATATCCTCGAATGCAATGGTCGCATCGGGGCGGGTCAGGGGGGGCATAGTGGAAAACTCAGAGGATTTCAGTTTCCTCTGAAGTTCCCAGAAAGCGAGATGAGTCGGCTCTAGTTCGCCCACCATCTTGTCCCAGTTAAGCGTCACGCAGCTCAGTCACACGTGTCCTTACAGCACGCTGTAAGTAACGCATGTGAGCTTTGTTAGCGTCACAGGGAAAGTTGCTGTAGGTACGAACGGCCGCGTTCTTCTCTGTCAGCAGATCACGTACATCGTCGGGGAGTCTCCATTTACGGTCACCCGTATCTGGAACCTCCCGTGAACTTTCGTTCACGATCGATTGTACGTGCTCCGTGAGAGAGTCGATCGCGGCCGTTGTGTCGGCGACAGAGTCGAACTGATCTGGGATAGAGTCTAAGTGATGTGACGTGTTAGATTGTAAGCGTTCGCTTACTTTCTTCCAGTCAGTGATCACTTTAGTGGCGGGGGGTTGAGAGGGGTCGCGAGTACCTAATCGGGGGGCCAGGTTCATGACTACTGGTCGATGATCAGAGTCGAGTTCGTGAATAGCCTCTATAGAATCCAACCTTAAGTTGATATTCTTAAGGAGTGCTATGTCAAGAACGTCGGGTAACTGATCGGGGTCGAAAGGAAAGTGAGTGGGAGTCATCGGGGCGATGACGTCAAAGTTCATGGTAGAACAGAGGTTGAAAAGTTGCCTACCTCTAGTCGAGGTCCTGGTGCTATTCCAGGCGGGATGTTTGGCGTTGAGATCGCCCGCTATGATAACGGAGTCACTCATGCCGAAAAGTTCGGAGAGGTCATTAGTGAGGAGTTGAGGGTCCTCGGAACCGTCTGGGGGAGGGAAGTAAGCCGACACGATAGTGATTGGCTGGTGGCCTGTCAGTGCTAACCGACAGGCCGAAACTTCTAATCGGGAGAGTTGGGGGGGATCCATAGGTATGCAGTACAGGGACTTCCTATAGTATATGAGGGTGCCGCCTCTATGACAACGTGACCTGTCGTTGCGAACTAAACGATAGTTTGCAATTTTCGGGTCACGATGGTGAGGTTTTAGGAACGACTCTTGAATGAGTAAAATGTCTACGTGATGGTCGCGAAGGAACGTGGCGATCTCATCACGTTGGCCGTGAATGCCGTTGGCATTAAAGAAAGCTAGCTTTAGGGAACGGGGTTTTTGTCTAGTTAGTATTCCGCGACTATCCATAATGGGGTTGTTGGGAGTTCATAACGTGGAGTGCTTGCGTGATCTCTGGATACGCAGCATATATGGATTGGATGCGGAACAGGTTGCCGCCGGCGGCAACTAGTTCCTGGGCCATCTGTTGGGCACGCGGGGAGAGGAACGTGCTATAGGTGTTGAAGGTCCCGGCAATGACGTTAAACGCATTGAGGGGAGCCTGACCTTTCCTCTGTACTGGGGTTGGTCCTGCCATAGGGGCAGTGGGAGGGGCCGCGGCGCGGGCGGGGGGAGCGGTCGCGGGAAAACCGGGGGGCGTAAGGGGCGCGGGGGCACGGGTACGCGGGTCCACTAAGGGAGGGATGGGGGCGGGCTTTGGCCTGGAGGAGGCCAGTGCGGGGAACTCCTTCTGGGAACTCAAAAGAGGCCATTGGGAGGGACGTTGAGGGGCCAATCTCGCGGGGAGTTTGGCCGAGGGGGATTCCCTTTTCTGGCGAGCGTCGAAGCGTTGTGCCAATTTAGGGGACGATGACTTGGGGGCTTTCGGGCAGCCCCGGTAGTTTGCCGGATGACCGGACTCTTTGCAGAGCACACAACTAGGTGGCTCGGTGCAGAGAGTGCGGTCTTCGGGCCGGGTACAATCTGCTGTACCATGTTCTCCCAGGCACTTGACGCACCTGGGAGTGGCGTAACAGTTGTACGCTGAGTGCCCGTAAAGTTGGCATCTATGGCACTGGCCAATGATGTTCGACTTACGGGGCTTTTCGATGATGAGACCAGACAGATTACAGACTGCCTTGACTTTGAAAATGGGGTGGTGACCCTCCGTGGGAGGGCACACCACCAGGACCATATCAAAGGCAATGCCTTGTCTGGATCTGTGCATCCTATGGACCTCTGTGACAGGCACGTTCTGTCTTTCGAGGTCTGCTTTGATTTCGCTGGTGGCGATTTCGCAGGGGATCCTGCGGATCACCACCCTGGTCAGACGCTCCTCGGGCAAGAAATACGTGTGGAAGGACACGTTCCTGGCAGAGAGGAGCCTGGTCAGCTCGCGATAATCGGTCGAGGTCGGTACCGATACCTTAATGCCCTGCTGGGTGGCACGGGCACTGGTATAGTTGACCCTCTGGTCAACGCACCATTTGGACACCTCCGTCCACTTGGCTTTGTCCTGTATAAATACAGGGGGCGGTGGAGGGAGTTTCCTGGCGGTGGTTGAGCCAGAGGGCACGGACGGGGCGCTGGATTTAGCGCAGGGTGCGGCAACCTTCGCGGAGGTTGAAGGCGAGGGGCGGGAGGGGGACGCGTTGGCGGCGGTCGCCGGCGGCGTGGAGGGGATGGACGCGGTCGCGGTGGCGAGGGTCGCCTGCGTAGCGGGGTGGGGGGGGTTTGCGGTGGCGGAGGTCGCCTGCGGGGTGGGGGCGCGAGACGGAGGAGCGGAGTCCTCAGCCGCTATGATTTTAGCGGCCGGGGCTGAGCTGCTCGCCTTATTCTTTTTACGCTTGCTCCCTTTGCCCTTAGTATGGGAGACGAGCTCGTACGTCTCTGCGTCCGAGGACGAAGAGGAGTGCGAGTCCGTCTGGGGAGTGAGCGCGGCAGTATCGGGAGGAGTTGTGGGTACATCCTCCGTGTCCATTTGACACGGTTCATCGGTGGCGGCTGGGGCCTCGAGGGCGTCGCTGAAGTCAGCGATGCCCGGGCTGGGCGGAATTGCGAGCTGCTCAGCTCTGTACAACTCGGAGAATTCGGCAGCGAAATCTTTGTTTTTCTTTATCAATAAAAGAAAAACAGAGACCACAGCCCTGACCTCCGAGTGCTCAATGCTAAGCTGACTCGCAAGTTCAGCCAGGAGCGCCTCGATTCTAGCAAGTCTCTCCGTAGGATCCATGGGTTTATCCATGGCGGAGAGGAGGGGGGACCTAATCACTCATTAGAGTGATCCTGACCAAAACCCTACTCCTACGTAGCCTAATCCCCGGTGGGTTGCCGGGGGTGAGTGTTACACTCCCTGTCGGGTATAGACAGGGAGGTGAACCTGGTGAGCCCTAAGAGTGTCCCCCGTCGCCAATCTTATTGTGCGAACGGGTTCCTAACCGGTCATGCGATGGGTACTGAAGGTACCCGACCAGTCTAGTGCGGGGGTATAGATATACCCGCGGCACTAGTACGCGGCTGTGGAGGGAAGACTGTCACCGGGGCTGACGAGGGAAGCCCCCAAGGCCAGCGATCCGGGACCCGTCCAACTTTCGTCTAGCCCTGAAGGGGATAGACGGGTGCGTTGGGTCTGCACCCACTCGGCTTCGTTGGCACCGTTAAGGTATCCACCGAGTGACCACGAAACTGTGGATTTGCCCTGAAGGGGCCACAACACAACACACGTTTTTGACGATTTTCTGACGAATCAGAAATACCACTGTCTTGCGAACAAGACAGTACGGTTTTAGACTGAATCTGAAGAAACAAGAATCCGAATTTTGCGATTTAAATAAATTTAAATCGCAAAATAGCGGAGAGTAGTCGGGGCGACTACGCAGCGTGGCGCACGGAGCACAACTGACGGGCGAACGAGCGGCGGGCGGTGGAGGGGATACGCGCAGCGGAGCAGCAGCGTAATGACCTTCCAAGGCGGGCGTCGAGCGTAGAATGTCCTCCCAATCCGACAATCCACTAATATATGCCGCGCTGAACATTCCCGACTAGCCGCGATTCTTTGCCACAGTTCGCAGTTAGCGGCGACGTTGCGAGAATGAACTGAACAGGGGGTCTAAAAAGGCCACTTTGGTAGAATCATAATAGGAAAATATTATGAATCATATTATAATCCGTAAAATGGTCACAAACTGACAATTCATAATATTTTCTGCGTACAATTCATTAAACAGAATTCATCTATTTGACAGTTTTGTATGGAGATTCGTAAAATGGTACACATTATATGAATTGCTGTATTGAAGTTTAATGTCAAATAGCAGAATCATAAGAAGTTAGTCAAGAGGAACATTTTACAAATCATATTTGGGATTTTTTGATAAAATATCGTAAGAATGGCAAATTTAGGCCTTAAGAAAAAATTTTTGAGCACGCTCGTGATATGTGTAGTCCATTTTAAGTCTCCAATGAATTGTGGCACTTCGAAAACTGGACATAGCGTTTCAAATGTGGGACCTCCAGGTTTTTTCGATTATATACCTAGGCTAAATATATGTCGTGATGGACCTTTCCATGAGCTGGAGCCGTACATATGTACCTACTGCCGCGCTGGCATGAGTACTACCTACCTTCAAGAATAGTAATGAAGTAGTCAGTTTTAAGGTAGTTCCAAATAGACACTACCATCTAGTCTGTCCCGTGTGGTGCCGGACATAAAGAATAGCACCACCCCATTTCTTCCCGTGGGGGTCGTAAATGGCGACTAAGGGATTTACTAGAGAATGGGCAGCAGCGTTCTCTATGCATTTAACCATCATACTGCGATCGCCAACCCGCTTGCCAAGCGTGGCGATTATGGCAAAGCCCCCCAAATAGGGGGAGGCCTATGTCCAGCAGTGGACGTCTTGCGGCTGAGATGATGATGATGACTACCATCTAGTGTTGTGAATGTTACAAATTATTACAATCTTCTTTTCATATTTTAGGCACTGAGTAGATCCAATTAGTACTTAAGCATCTGGATCACACAACAGGCTAATATGGGCGCACACCATATACACAACACAACATATATACCTATACAACGATTAACTATTAAATATTGATTTAAGATGAACAAGTATTTACATACTCCGTATTAAAAACAATCCAACTTACATGAAATAAACATACAACCTACCTTCAAGAATAGTAATGAAGTAGTCAGTTTTAATGAAGCAGTTCTAAATGGACAATAGGTACCATCTACTCTTGTGAATGTTACAAATTACTACAATCATATAATCATATTTCACAGGCACTGAAATCCACTTAGTACTAAAGCATCTGGATCATACCACAGGTTACCAAGGGCGTACACTTTATGAAACACCAAGTTAGTGTATAAAACAGTGTGATAGCTGTAGGTACCAGTAACTTTCTTCTCAGAGTAGTCACTTAGGAAACGCCGAACTCATCTAGTTTAAAAAAAATATCATTGACATGTAAAAGTGTTTGTACAAACCTACTAACAGACATAACAGGCGAAATGTGGGTGTACTATAGGTTCACCTCTGCCTAACCCTTCGGGGAAACAAGGCGTGATGGTATGTTGTTGTGTTACTAACAGAAATAAAATCATTTATCATTTAACTCGTAACACTTTAGTGCCCAGTTGAAAAAAGACTTATTCAAAAGTACACACTATTCACACCTAGCTTATTTTTGTAATTTGCACCCGGTAAGTAATAAACATTTCCAGAGGAAATATGTAGGTATATTTATTTTCCACATCATACAGCCCGCTCACAGACAGACAGATGGACGGACCAATGGACAGCAGAGGCTTAGTTATAGGATCCCGTCCTGGTTACTCTTTGGTTACGGAACCCTAATAAAAACCTACAACCTACGTGGGACATAGGCCTTATATTACTTTACTTTCACTCCAATTTTATTATGTAGTGTGTATCTATAAAATAGGACATACATTTTATCTTTATACCTATTATTTAAATAAAACAATACACAAAGTTAAACTATTTTAATAAATTTACAATTCTCATGTTGTACTGTATAAAAATCTAGCAATAATCAAATAATGAAACTAACATAAACACTATAGTTAATCAGTTTATTTTTCTATGAATATTTTGTGTTGATGCTAGTCACGGAGCTGCAGAGGCAAACGATGACTGCTTGGAACAACTCCACCAGGCTAAAAAAGAAAATGTGTGGTTTTTAAGAAAGTCAAATCATCAGTCAATAATTAACATAACTGCTAAATAAAATGAAATTGAAAATAATAATATCATTGTTTAAGACACCCTAAGAACAACAGTGATGGGTTGGCAACAATAGTAGACTTGGAGCCCAATAGCTTCTTTAGTTATTGTTAAGTTAAATGGTAAAATATAGTTTATTTTCCTCTTTGTATTTCGTTATATATTTCATGAATGTTAACGATAGTGGGTACACAATTTTATGTCGAGCCAGAGGGCACCTAACGTTATATAAATAACATCATAATCATTTTCAATCGTTATCATAAGTCTTAGTCGCAATAATAATAGCTGTAGGGTTAGAAAACTCCACTCACTGCGGTATCTTGATTGCTGAGTTCCACGAGTCAAAGCCGCTGTTGTAACATCGGCCGGGGTAGAACTTGGTGCTGGCACACGAGTCTGGCCAGAACTAGACACTGCAGTGATCTCGACAAAGGGTTCAACAACGACAGAACTCCCATTATCAATGCAGAAAGACGAGCTCGAGCAGAATGTTCTTTCATTGTCGCGGACCAGCTGGACGCCATTCCATGCCTACAAATTATTACGTCCAATTAAATACCTTTGCACAGTGATACAATTAAATATCGATTCAAGATAAACAAGTATTTACTTACTCTGTATTAAAAATGACCCAATTCGCATGAAATAATTTAAGTTTTATTTTGTTGATGTAACCACAGATTATTATGACCACAGAGTAATTATGACGTACACATATCTGAAGGGAAAACTTTTATGTATTCATTGCCAGCTTATAAAGTTTTTATTGTTTCTAGTTTCCCTTTTCAGGGCTTATTTGTAACATTTTTATAATTTTTATGCATACTGTAATTAAATAACATTTCAACAGTTAGAAATAATCACTTGTATTTATTAAATCTTCACAGAAATATTTACCGGTAAAATTACGGTCTTTATTTTTTTCATGCTGCAACATTTACACCAAATATGATTCGGATATGAATAGCATTGAGTACGATATCGCTAATATGTGTCACCATTTTACGAAAGTTAGAGGAATTGCTAAGGTATTGCTGGGAATTCACAATATGAATTAGTTTTAGCGGTATTGCTTAATGTGGCCTTTTTAGACCCCCAGATCTGTCTAATTTCGAATTCGATAATAGATGGCGGTGTGATCAACGTATAATTGTTCGTGTAGTATTTGCTACTTTACGATCTATGTAACAATATTTTATCAAACGAATGAGGTGCATTCTCAATTGTTAGTGATTACCAACGACAGAGGTGTGTATTTGAATTCAACTAACCATTTAAAAGGTAATCGCAAGTCACGAAGTTTAAAATGTTGTAATTGATTTGCAGGTTATGGTGGAGATCCGTTTGAGTTGGGGACACAAGTTACTTGTAAATCTGCACCGCTCGGGCTTAGCAGCGGTGAGGAAAATGTTTTGTTTGCAGATTTAAAACACATTTGGTAGACAAAAAATTACCATAAAATAAATAGGTTCCAACATTCTCAAACATAATTCAATTTTAAGTTTGTTATCTCGTTTTACCATGTTGATGATTTCTTGATTAGATAAATCAGATTTTTTAATAATTTCTGAAGTGATGGGCATGTTATAAGTCAATGCACCGGAAGACGAACTCTGTTTAATTTTAAATATTTGTTTATTGCAGGCTTTTATAAGATGGGACCAAAATCACAAAGATTTGAAGTATACTGCAATATGACGACAAAGGAGACATGTTTAAGAACACCGAGTGATAATGATATTGGATTTATTACGTTCGGATCTGAAGAATTCTGATTAAGCGGCCGTGGAATCGATTTTATGGATTCTTATAATGTAAGTTATGTGTATCGAACCTGCTTTAAGATTGATGGACTACCACTACTGTTTTGCCACTACGCAGTGTGCACTTGACACTTGGTGGTAGGTTTGAGGAAATAAAACAATATTTCCTTAAACCTCTTACCCTGTTAGCCACAGTAAAGTTCTCTTCGACGAGAAGACGCAGCCTTTAATTTACCTGAAACTGTAGATACCCAGCTCAAATGATTTGGCAGTTATGCTTTTCAAGCTTATTGATAAAATTGACTCATTAAATTGTATGATACAACAAACGCGTGTTCTCACCGTCGTATCATTGGCCTCAATTTCAGATTTGCCCCCTACCTTAACTTTACCGAAGAGATTTCAAATATGAAACATTATCTTAAATCTAATATTTTCCGATGTTTTCGTTACAGATATCTGCGCAACAAATAAAGTGGCTGCAAAAACGATCATCATACGTACGTCAAACACTAAAATACGATTGCCAGAATGAAATAACTCTTCGAAAATCTTTCAATTTGTCATCAGTAGTTCAGTTGTTGACTTGGAATGACATCTCGATTGGACCGAACCCAACAAGCGAATCTCCATTCTTTTATTCAGTGCCATATTCTACCGATGGATGTATGGTAAGATTACAGTTATGGGCCTCATGAAATAATCCTTATTTATCGTATATGTTGCGAGTCCATCTGGTTGACCCATAAGTTAAAAAAAAAAAAAAATCTACATCCTGTGTTACGTGTTTTACTGCTAGTTCAGTCGTAGGGAAAATGTCATTTTATTCAAATTATATTTTCCCTACCCACGGAAAGAAATGGGATGGTGCTTTTATTCATGTCCGGCACCACACGAAACACTACTCAAGTTGATGATGATGATCATCATCATTTCAGCTAAAAGACATCCACTGCTGGACATAGGCCTCCTCCAATTTGGTGGGGTTTGCCATAATCTACACGTTTGGCAGGTGGGTTGGCGATCGCAGTATGGTGGTAAAATGCATAAAAAACGCTGCTGTGCATTCTCTAGTCTCTTAGTCGCCAGACACCCACGGGAACAAATTGGATGATGCTATTCTTCATTTTCTTTTTTTGTTCCGTTTGGTGCCGGACGTAATAAAATAATGGGTCGGTAATTTAGCAAACGGAATTAATCAACATTTATTACATAGAACATCTCCAAGTTTAAGTTCAACGTTGTATTTACGCAGTTCATTTTTGGTTTGCAATGTTTTCTTTCGTTTTCCAGTGCTTTGCAATGAAAAGCCACAATTAATACATTTCCTAGACCTAATCAATATATTTTTAGGTCACTGCTTTGTTCACTGGTTATATTGTTTAAACATAAACAAATAATACGTCCCTCAATTAAGAATGTCTAAAACTGCGCAATTAATAAAAGCGAGAGCGTACCACGACTACGCATTGTGATCATGTAGGAACATGCATATGCGGATACTTTGAATAATCTAGTTACTTTAAAAGTAGATAGACAAATCATTGTAATAGTCTAGTGACCGCACCGATAGTATACTTATACTAGCTATCAAAACGCTACTTTGCCAAAGATTATTAAAATCTAATACAATTTATAAGGATAAACAAAGTGGTCATATGGTGCCCCACTAACTTTAATGATTTTGATGAAACTTTACCTGTTATGTATGGATGTATCGGCAATTGTTATAAATTTTTTCGTAAGTAATTTGAATTTATAGAAATCATAAATATTTATTTTAATTTTTTAGATATTTTCATTTAGGTTTGGCTGTGCTTTAACTGTGTTCCTTATGGAAACACAACAACAACAAAACAAACAAACAACAAAACAAACAAACAAACAACACAAACAACAAACAAACAAACACAACAAAACAAACAAACAAAAACACAAACAAACAAACAACAACACAGAACACAAACAAACAACAACAACAACAAACACATTGGAACAAATTTCAGTGTTTATACACTGAAATTTGTTTAAATTTTCTAGCTTTAAAATTAACAGAGATATGTAACTTTGAAAAAGTGGTCTCCGGACATTTTTTGTCAAATAGCTCCTCAATTAAGTAATATAATTATAGAGCTAATATCTACTCGGTGAACTACTATTAGTACCCTCTACAATATAACATAGGTTACGATATTGGTTCCTATCGGGGGGGGGGGGGAGGGGGAGTTTGCCAATGGATGTACGGCTAGACCCTTTAAAGAGATAATTCACAGTACATTTTTAAAATCTGTTATATGCCCATAAGAATATCATATATTCATTTTAAATACAGGCATGCTCATAGTATTAATACTAGGAACAAACACAAATTTGTTGTACCTTCAAGATGAAGATAATAGGTGGCTAATACAGATGTCAATGTATACGCTTTTATAATAAACTTCCAACCCACGTTCAAGATCCAAGTCGCAATAAATTCAAATCATTCAATAAACTTCAGTTGTACCAGAAACCCTTTCATACCGTTAAAATTATATAGAGGACAAAAAACTTTGGGATTAAGCTGCTCCAATTTTTATGTTATTATTATACTGAATTTTATTTTTGTTTTATCATACACTTGACATTTGATGATTATTGAATACACTATGACATGAATATAATTATACTTTATATTATCATTATTTTAGTGAGGACTATGTACGTGATTTTTTTTAAATAGATATATATATATATATATCTTTATATCTTTTACTCAGTAAATTTTAAAGATAATATGGCAGTTTAGTACTTAATGCGACCTACTAAGATGTCCTCTCTTTGGTATTGTTCGTCGAATCGTTTTGTTCGACTGATTTGACAGGTCCTCTCAATCTGCGTGGTTCTTTTCTTAAAATATAATTGCAGACACCAATCCACATAGTCTTCACATGATCTGACCAAGATTATGTCTGGACTTTAAAAGAGACAGTCTCAGAGTAGTCGGATAGGAAACGCCAACCTCATCCAGTTCAAAAAAAAAAATTGATTGACGTTCAAAAGTGTTTGTACAAATCAACTTGCAAAAATAAAATAATTTACCAATAAATTAATAATACATTATTTGTTTCAGGAGAGCAACGGTTCCCAGCAAAATTCTTACATAGAACTGAAAACTTTCAAAGTAAACAGATTACCCATAACCGATGTGCGGATTGGTAACATAGATGATGAAAATGAAGCTTTCCGTATTCATAGCCAAGAATTGTGTTTTGTATGAAAACACAACTGTTGTTTTTTTAATACATGTATGTCATGTTCTAAATACAATGATTTATAATATAATAATTCAAATTAAAACTTGAACGAATGTTTTTTCATTCAGATACCCATTACTCTAATCTTAAAGTTAAATTTACAATTATGAGCCACGACATGTGGATAGTTTGTGAGACGCTAATTTGACTAGTATACGCGAAGCTAGTCAGTACTAAATTATTTTCAAATCAAAGGTGTGTAAAATGTGGAAAGATGGGGAGGAGGTGGTACAGGACAAACTCAGTTTTGTTTTTTTGGAACAGAAAAAACATAATTTATCCGAACCACAGATTCACAGATTTTTTGTTTTTGGGTCTGCAGTCAAATGGCAAAACTGGACCCCTAACAATTTCGTCATGTCCGTCTGTCAGTTTGGCCGTCCATTCGAATGTTGTACAGCTATTTTATACTTATTACATTTGCACAAAATCAATGAAAATTTGAAAGAACCTGTATTTTGTGAAACGCTAAAATAACTCCCCCAGTTCTTCCCGTGGGTGTCGTAAAAGGCGTCTAAGGGAATTACTAGAGAATGAGCAGCATAGTCTTCTATGCATTTTACCACCACACTGCGATCGCCAACCCACCTATCAAGTGTGGTGATTATGGCAAAGCCCCCTAATTTGGGAGAGGCCTATGTCCAGCAGTGGATGTCTTACGTCTGAAATGATGATTATAAACTAAAGCGTAGTAAAAATACAAAAAAAAGTTTCTTTTTAAATTGTTTTTGGGAATGGGACCATATTACTAAGACCCCGCTGTCCGTCCATCCGTCTGTCTGTCACCAGGCTGTATCTCATGAACCGTAATAGAGAGTTGAAATTTTCACAGATTACGTATTTCTGTTGCTGCAATAACAACAAATACTAAAAAACAGAATAAAATAAATATTTAAGGGGCTCCCATAGGATAAACGTGATTTTTTTGGTCGTTTTTGCTCGATATTGATAACAGCAACAGGTAAACACTTGAAATATTTCCAGAATATTTAGTTAATATATTCACTTTAAAAATGAAGAATTAAATTTAAATAAAACAAATATTTAAGGGCGGCTCCCATACAGCAAACGTGTTTTTTTTTTGCCGATCATGGTACAAAACCCTTCGTGCGCATGTCCAACTCGCACTTGTATATGGCGGTTCACCCACTGAAGATGTGTCCCGCCGCGGTGCGCAGAGCGACGTATAACGCACGGGGCGCCTTCCCGCGCATTTCCACGTCGGCAGTTTGTTGTGCTAGGCGTGATTTCTATATAAATTTAGATAAGATAAGATAAGATAAGGTAAGATTTCTTTATTTGTTTATACACTGTATACATACTCCTGCATGAAAAAAAAATTAAAAACATCTCATCTTGCATGCTCCTGCATGCAAGATATTATATTATTTCAGTCTAGTCATGTTTAGCCGTAAGAATCGGCGTACAAATATTTTCATGCATCAAAAAAATTTAAGACATAAAAGAATTAACAATAAGAGAAATAAAAAAAAATACATATACATATTACACTTACAAGATTTATAAATTAGAAATTATTTTTATTTTAAAATGTCAAAAATTACATATTTAAATTGTCAGGAAATAGGTAAAATCATTCAGTTAAAAAACACTTTTTCGGCTAGAAATTCGGCGACACTATAATAAGCTTTTTGCAAAAGAAAACATTTTAATTGGCGCTTGAATGCCCTATTATTCAGCTCTTTCCAACGTTTAGGTATTCTGTTAAAAATAGTAGGCGCCATACAGACGATACTTTTGCGCATGAGTGCTGTTTTTGCAGGATATACTCTAACAATGGTCATATCCCGTCTGTCACGCGGTACAGTTTCCTGTAGACGCGGAAATATATTGGGGTTTGTTTTAACAAACATTGCGGTTTCAAGGATATACATACAAGCAAGAGTTAAAATATTGTACCTTTTAAAATATGGTTTACATGTATCGATCGTTTTTAAGCCAAACATAGATCTGATGCATCTCTTTTGGGCCCTTAAATGCCGTGTTAGCGTCAGTCGAATTTCCCCAAAATATGATGTCGTATCTAAGGTGAGTCGCAACTAAGCCGTGATAGGCCGCAATCAATGTATCTACATTCACAACTGTAGCTAGAGAGTGCAATGCAAATGCAGAACTACATTTTGTTTTGCCTAGGTTCTCGATTTGTGGTTTCCAGTCAAGTCTTTCGTCAACTATTAGTCCAAGGAATTTGGTAGTATTTACGGTTTCAACAATTTTACTATCTACATTTATGTCCAAATTTTCTATAATTAATCGTTGTTTAAAATGTATGATTTTAGTTTAATCTAAATTAATCTTTAGATTATTATTGTTTTACCATTCTATTATAGATGTCAAGGTATTGTATATGTCAAGTTTATATTGGTTCATGTCATTGCTATTATTTGAAATTGTCACCGTGCTGTCATCTGCAAATAGAGTCGTAGGGTGTGGAATTGATTTTGGCAAGTCATTTATGTATAGTGTAAAAAGTGGAGGTCCTAATACACTACCTTGTGGCACACCAAAAGTAGTTTCACGTTCATCTGATAAGTATATATCTTCCTTTTTTATGGTTATATTAATTCTCGTGATTTCGGTCTTTTGCTTTCTATTGTCTAATTGTCTATGATTTAATTAAATTAAGAACATTACCTCTTATCCCATATGCGTCAAGTTTTTTAATTAAAATGTCATGGTTTACATAGTCAAATGCTTGAGTCGTATCGCAGAAGATTGCACATACAGGTGTTCTTTTGTCCACTTTTATCAAAACTGTGTATAAGAAGTCGTATATCGCCATATTTATAGTTTTATTTGGTGGAATCCCTTTTGCTCATTACATAATATATTATTTTTTTCTATGTAGCCGTTTAATTCCTTTTGTATGAATTTCTCAAATATTTTTGAGAAGATAGGAATCAGAGAAATAGGCCTGTAGAATTCCATGAGTTCTCTATCTTCTTTCTTATATAACGGCTTAACGATCGCCATTTTAAGTGCGTCAGGAAACGTGCCAGCTACAGTACACAGATTTATAATATGAGATAAATGGTCACATATTTCAGATGCTACAGCTTTTATTACTTTAGTTGATATGCCATCGTACCCCACGCTATTTGTGTTTTTTAAGGCCATAATAATTCTGTATGCCTGTTGTGGTGTACAGAGTGCCATAAACATCGAGTTTTTGTTGTTTAAGATGGGGCGCATAGTTTTATACTTGGACTGGATGGGTTGTATTTTATCAATAAAATAATCATTAAATTGATTAGCAATTTGTTTCGCATCTGTAATATTGTTATTATTGATTTTAATTTTCGGAATATAATTTTTAAGTACATTATATTTACCTTCATTTATTATTTGCCAGGTGGTTTTACAATTATTGTGTGATGTTTTGATTTTATAGTTATTTTGTGAACGCTGTGTCAGAGTCATAATTTTTCTAAAAAGCTTAGAGTATTCTTTAAAGCGAGTTCTATTTGCTTCATTTGATTTTAATCTGTAGGCCCACAGAAGTTGCCGTTTTTTCTTACTACACAATTTAATACCTTTAGATCTCCATCTTGGCTTTCTTATTATATTTATTGTAATCCTAGTTCTAGGAAAACAGAGGTAAAAAATTGTTGTATGCAATATTCGGGTCGTCCGTTTCATATATTTCGGAGAAATACATTTTGCTCATACAATATTTAAATTTAGACGTACTTTCCTTGCTGTAATTGCGTCTTATAGCACAGTATTTGTCAATCGTACATATTCTATTTACCGGGCATTTTAAGATCTGGTCTGTGTGGTCTGAGAGGGCAAACTCTAAGACTGACGATTTACACCGTTTGTTAAAATTATGCGTAAAATTATCGATACATGTCTGACTTTCCGTACGAGTAGGTTGATTTATTGCTAGTTTTAGGTTAAAGCTAAGAAGGCACTCAAACTCCATCGACTGATAATTCCTTTTTAATATGTCTATATTGAAATCGCCGGCTATGACAATATTTTTATAGGCATTCTTTGATAGTTCATGTAAGACTGCTTCGAATTGATTAAATTAAGATACTTGCATACAATGGTAAAATCTGCCATCCTGCGATACGCAACGGGGCGCGGTGCAGTGGGTGGAGCGCCTAAATGTCGTTTCTTCAACGCCATCTAGTATTCATAACTCAAATGAAGTTGCTCCCACAGCCTGCTTGAGCCAGCCGAGGTAGCATAGAAATGCTGCTTTATTGAGAACACTGCCATCTGTGTTTAATTTTATCAATTATTATCGCCTACAGTACACACGAATTAACGTACAGTTCCAAAACATTTTTATTGATACAGCTTTGGCACCAGAGGGCGTTACGAGTCGTGAAAAGGGTAATACATATGAATTTCTAATATGGTTGATGATAACCTTGAGTATACTCTAGTAATAACAACCGACATTTTTTTTTAATGTTTTCGAAATTATAAATGAAAGTAAAAATAAATTTCAGACAGTATTTTTACTTTTATTTTATCATACGACGAACAAAAAGGAAGCAGGATTGGCGTTTCTTTTTTTATGAGTGAGGGCGCATAACTTCACAGCGAGTCGTCCGATTATGATAATTATAAATGATATGCTTCTAAATTGGTCCCATTTAAAACTGAAAAACAAAATACAGTCCAAGTTTAGAATGATAGGCTTCGATTGATTTATCATCTCAAGATACTATTTTTTTTCTTTCTCAGCTTTTTGAGATTCTCGTCATGAGGGACAACCATATCAACAATCGTTGTATGACGCTCTCGTTGACTTAATAACATGATCATTATAATTATTATATTATCCCTGAATGTAAGCAACCTTTGTTATTGATTACAATGAGGTCCCGACACTTTTACATTGAAATAAGTACTTCTGTTACTGAGAATTTTCAAACCTCTATTATTGGGATAAAATTACACGTGATACGTAGTAATGAGAAAAATATTGTGAGGAAAGTTTTGAGTATGAATGTCGATGGTTATAAGAGTAGAGGGAGACCAAAGAAACGATGGATGGACTGTGTGAATGATGATATGGATAGAAAGGAGGTGGCTACTGAGATGACAACTAACAGAGAAGTGTGGAAGTAAAAGACATGTTGTGTCGACCCTAAATAAATTAGGATAAGGGCAGGAGAATGATGAGTTACAAACTTACTTAAACTTATTATAGTTATGGTAAGATAAATCTATATCTATACTTATAATAAAACTGTAGAGAGGTCAATTCTGTACATTGAATATACATTCAAAATTAATATTGGAGGATGAATGGTGATCGATACTGATGCCAAAAATGTAATCAGTAAATTTTTGTCTGTCTGTCTGTCCGTCTGTATGTGCATGCATGGGTCAAAACGGTACGATTGTAGTCCATACTCCTGGGCAGGTTATAGGCTATATAACATAACGCTAAGACACATAGGAGCTGAGCAGTGACGATAAATTTGAGGCAAGTCGGATGAAAATGCGCTTTCCAGCTCTTATCCTCGCTTACGTTGTCATACACCAAAAGTATGTGATACAAAGATGATGGTCTTTAAAAGATCTACAAAAAAGTCATAAATAGTATATATCTATTTTTTATAAATTAGCCACAATAACGTATTTAATCGTTATGCATTTCTTCAAAGTGTATTAAATCTATACATACATTATACTAAATCTGTAGACGAGGCGTTTCTGTACAGTCAAAATATTAAAAAAAGAAATAGTTGCGATGTTAAAGTATAACCAACAGCTGCTATTTCTGTAATTTTTAAAATGTTTGTCTGTTTGTTTGGCTGTTCTATGTTTATTCGCATAGGTTTCACGCCAAAAGTACAAAACCTGTAATGTTAACTTAATGCTCAAATATTGTGTATAACTTGGAGTATATTTCAGTTTTCGTTTCATCGCAATCGTTTCGCTCTATCAAAAGTTATATTTATTTATTTATTTTCACTATTACGTAATGTAACAACATGTAGCGACATCTACTGACCCAAAATGATACTAACATAAAATCAAGTAGGTAGGTTTGCGAGATTATTGTTTTGACCTAATTATTTTTGCACACTTCACGTTATTCACATCTTTTACAAATAAGGAGTAATCGTTTCGTCTATTTGCAACGATTTCGGGGGTTGTTCTATGTTCTATGTTATGGGGTTTTGGTTTCCGCACTTAATCCTTTGAGTGGACCATTGTGCGTGGGCCATGGCGGCCGTCGGTATTACTCCAACCAGCCCACCTCCCTCCAGAAGTTTATAATGTCTCCTGGTCTACTAAGAACGTCCGTGTAAGATTTGGGTGTCCCGAGGGTATCTGTCCTAATCTGGGTGACGCCTGTACATTCGAAGAGTACATGCGCAACGGTTTCCTCAGCTTCCATGCAGGCCCTGCACAGGGGGCTGTCCGTTATGCCTATTGTGTAAAAGTGTTTGTTTAGCGGGCAGTGTCCTGTGATGGTGCCCGTCATCAGACGCAGACCATCCCTGTCCAGGCGTAGCAGACGTCTGGTTAGCCTGCCATCCGGGGATGGCATAGCTTCCCTGGACTGCCTGCAGCCTGGTGCCGAGGTCCACCAGCTCTCCGCTTGTGTGTGGGTAAATTCCTGCAGCCACCTGCGTAGCTGGTTGAAGGGGATGGGCACGATGGGCTCGGGGCCGCAGACTGACGCGCTGGATGCCTTTCTGGCCAGTTCGTCAGCAGCATCATTGCCTAGTGATCCACTGTGTCCTTTTATCCATTGCAGTGTCACTTTGTTGCGATTAGAAACTGTTACCCGTTCTAATGCATTATGACATTCTAATGTAAGGCTCGAGGTTATGTATTGTTTGGCTAGGGATTGGAGGACTGAGGCGCTGTCGGAGAGTATACGTATATGGGTGTCCGTAACTCTTCTGACTTCTATGGCATACGCCGCCTGTATGATGCCCACGCATTCCGCCTGGTAGACGGTGTTGAGCATTCCCAGTGGGTTGGATATTTTTATGTTTAGGTCGTGTGAGAAAACTCCGACTCCGGTTCCAGAGGAGGTCTTTGAGCCATCAGTGTAGACTCTTAGCTCCTCCGGGCCCGAGTGGTCGTTTTGCTCTTCTGTGAGTATAACGTCGTAGTGCTTTTGAAAGAAGTGTAGTTTTGGGGTTTTATCGCAGGGTGATGCCATCATTGGTTGTCGCTTGATCGCATCGTCCCTAATGCGTGAGTGCTTGACCCTCGAGTCATTGCTTCGGGTCCCTGCTATGTTCAGTCTTAGGGCAGCCAGGGCAGCCTCCTCTCGCACGATCAGGTGTAGAGGTGGTAGCCCAAGCATTACCTGTAGGGCAGCGGTGGGTGTAGTCCTCATGCAGCTAGTGATGGCTACACAAGCGAACCGCTGCACCTTTTCAAGGTCTTTTTGGGCTGTGCTCAGGTCTGTTCTGGGCCACCAGACTATTGAGCCGTATGTAATAATTGGTCGAATAACTGTGGTGTATAGCCAGTGGGTGACTTTGGGGCTGATTCCCCAATTCCTGCCAAGCATTCTCTTGCACTGCCACAGGGCTATGCTGGCTTTTGTAGTAATGTAGTTGGTGTGCTTTGCCCAATTCAGCTGTTTGTCCAAAAATATGCCCGGTTTCAGTTGATAGGCTGAGGGTGGTGCCAAACAGTCGTGGCAGTTCGAGTTTCACGAGTTTTCTCTTTTTTGTAAAGAGGATCATCTCGGTTTTTGTGGGGTTTACTGATAGTTGGTGTTTATTGCACCAGTCCTCTACTATTTTCAGGGCTTGGCGCATGAGGTGGCATAGGGTGTTTTCATGAGTGCCATTTATTATTATGGTTACATCATCGGCGTATCCTACGGTGAAGTAACCTTTATCGTTGAGTGTTATGATGAGGCTGTCTACGACCAGGTTCCATAGAAGTGGCGAGAGGACGCCCCCTTGCGGGCAGCCCTTCGCCACTACCGCCCTTGTAGTGTCGTTCACAGTAACTTGTACAGCTCTCAATTTGAGCATGTTGGTGATCCACCCGCTCAAGGTCGGGTTTATGTTGTGTCTGTCGAGAGCCGTGCTGATACTATTGAACATAGTTTTGTCGAAAGCGCCTTCTATGTCAATGAAAACCGCCAGTGCTGAGCATTTGTGGTCCACTGCGCATTCAATTTTAGAGACCACGCTATGTAGCGCAGACTCTGTTGATCTGCCCGTGGAGTACGCGTGCTGTTGTTTGTGAAGGGGTTTTACTCGGAGAGGTCCGTCTCGGATATGTCTATCGCAGAGTCTCTCGAGGGTTTTTAGAAGGAAGGATGTGAGACTTATAGGCCTATAGGCCTTTGGTTGTGTATAGTCGGGTTTGCCTGGCTTGGGTATGAAAATAACTTTCACTTCGCGCCACGCTAGGGGTATGTATCTGAGTGCAATGCAGGTCCGGTAGATCTCCACCAAGCATGGTATCAGGTGGTCAGCTCCCCACTGTAGGAGGGCTGGAAAAATGCCATCCAGCCCTGCAGATTTGTAGGGCTGAAAGGTGTCAATGGCCCACTTTATCCTTTCTTCTGTTACCATACTTTGTGCCCTGGACCAATCTAGGTTTGTTGGGGTCCATTCTGGTTCAGCTTCCCACGTCCTGACCTCTTGGAGGTTACAGCCGGGGAAGTGGGTTTCCAGGAGAACCTTACTGGTTTCGTGGTCACTTAGTGTGTATGAGTTGTCGGGTTTTTTGAGCGCACCAAGGGTTCGATCCTGATCAGTCGTGAGGATTTTTCTTACCCTTGCGGCTTCGTTGTTGGTTTCGATGGATTCGCAGAATTTCCGCCATGCTGCCCTTCTGGCAGTTCTGATCTGCTTTTTGTATGTGTATTGGGTTTCTTTGTATTGCTCCCAGTCGTCCGGGAGCCTTGTGTTTTTGGCCCTGTTGAATTGTTTGCGTAGTGTATCTCTGAGTTTACTAAGGTTGGCGTTCCACCAGGGATTTCTCTCGCTGTTGTTTCGTGGCGCCCTTAGTTTGCAGCATGCATGGTATGCTTCGATTAGGTATTCGGATAGTTTTCTGACGGTGTATTCTAGTTGTTCGGGGGTTTTTACTGTTACTCGTGATAGATGTCTAGCTAGTAGGGAGCCCAGGAGGCGTTTGTACTCGGGCATATTAGTGCGCCGCGGGTTACGTTTCGGTACGGGTTCCCTAGTGTGGGTAGTTAGTGTGAATCGGATTCTTCTGTGGTCGGAACAGGATGGTTCATCCGAGATGTGCCAGTTTGTGATGAGGCTTGTCGCGTTTTCTGTAGCAAGCGTCAGGTCAATGATTGTTTGTCCTCGGACTGTGACCCAAGTTGGTTCAGAGCCTCGGTTAACAATGTTAAGGTTAGTAGAGAATAAATAGGTGGATAGTACCTCTCCTCTAGAGTTCGGCGAGTCGCTACCCCAGAGCGGGTGGTGGGCGTTGGAGTCAGTGCAGATGATCAGGTCCAGTTTGGCACGTTCGCAGTGCTGCACTAGGTCGGCCATCTCCTTTGGCGGGCAGTTAGTGTCCTCGCCTGGCATATATACCGAGGCTAGTACGACGTCTGGAACGTTACCATCGGTCTGGAGCCTGACTGCTGTCATGTCTCTGGAACAGAATTGAGTGAGTGGTGTGGTAGGGATTTCTTTGGGTATGTAGGCGCAGGTTCGTGGTTTGTCTGCGCCGTGTGTGTTGAGAATTAGCTTACCTCCGATGTTACTGAGGCCGCAGATTCTGTTGTTCCTGATCCACGGCTCTTGGATCAGTGCGATGGTTCGGGGCTTAACCTCCAGAGCTCTGCGTAAGTTGGCCGTGGCAGTTTGGCTGTGTTGGAGGTTGGTCTGGATGACATGTATGGGCGTTGACGGTGGTGGGGTGGAGTTAGTCTGAGCCGCATCCATCGGAAAGACTTTCCTCTACTTCCACCCTGAGCTGGTCTTCGTGTAGGTCACCCGGCGACGAGGCGAGTAATCGTTCGTTCCAGCCGGATGATGAGGGCGGTAAGGTGTCGCTGTCGTCCTCCATTGCTGCTCGGGCCATGACCTGCTCGAGTTGGGCAATGTCGGTGTCAGTCGTCTGTGTCTGTGTCAGTGGTTGTGCGGTTGTCACGTCAGTGCTGTCGGTCCTTCGTGACAGAGGGTAGGGTCGTGGGCCAAAAGCGCACGTATATCGACCCAAGGAGGTACGATATTCGTCGCTCCCGGGCTAGGACCCTGTCAACTTCCTCCGGTGGTACACCTAGGGTCAAATACGTCCCGTAGTTGTCGCCACCGACGGTAGTTGCTCTGTACAATGACCACCTGGCAATGTCGTACCAAGTATTCTGACGGATCAGAATACTCTGGAGCCTGGCCACGTCACCTTTGTAACGAGGGACGAAGAGCGAGGCTCGGACACGGGTGGGCACGTCGGACTGTTTCAGTACGGTCAGTGTCAAGTCAGTATCAGGGAGTCTGATTTTGGGTGCGGCTTGTGTCAGCCAGGTCAGGGCATTGTCGTCCTCGCACCACATCTGCACGGTGCCTTCCGCTACCCGTGGGTACCCACGGAAGGCCGGGAGTGGTGTTGTCGGGTCGGTGTCCATTAGAGAGTCTTCTAGGGCCGTTTTTATGTGCTCGGCCTCTTCCTTAGTCAGGTCTCTGGAGGGGGGAGGGAAGCAGATCGCTACGGCCAGCCTCGCAGGAATATCCTTCGTGGCTCGCGCGTAGGTTCTCTGCTCCCCCTGAGCAGAGTGGACCCTCACACGCTTGGCGTCCCCTTGGAGCGTGCTCGGTGAAGCCGTATCGTCCGGGCGTCCTCTTTTCACCGGCCCTGTACCGCTTGGTCCAGGCTGCGGCTTGGAGGGCCCTGGCAAGGTGTTTGTTGCCGTTGGCGCCTGTGCGTGTGTTGGTCTAGGCCGCCGCCCCCTCCTCGTCCTAGGTCCGGGTTGGTCGTGGGTCTTGTCGGAGTTCAGGGGTCGTCTGGCGACCCTGGCAGATCCCGCCGCGTGCGGAGGCTGTTCGCGCTGGGTTTCCCCCGCGCGGACTTGCCCTTGCCCGCTTTGATGCGCGTCCGGCCGCGTTTCGCTCGGGGTTACCCCTGTGCGGACTGACGGCCGATCGCGTGGCTCTGCACCTGGCCGCGTTTCGCTCGGGGTTTCCCCTGTGCGGACTGACGGCTGGTCGTGTGGCTCCGCGTCCGGCCGTGTTTCGCTCGGGGTTTCCCCTGTGCGGCCCGACGGCTGGTCACATGGCTCCGCGTCCGGACGCTTTTCGCTCGGGGTTTCCCCTGTGCGGACCGACGTCTGGTCGCGTACTGCCTGTGCCTTTGCCTTTTTTCTTTCTCGGGGTGTGACTTTTCCGCGCTTGTGCAGCAGGCGTACTCCATCACCCGAGAAAGTTTTAGAGCTGCCAGGCTCGCCATCCTTCCCCGTCCCTCTTTGTCTGTGTCGGTCTGTGTCGTTGTCTGGGTTAGTCACGCTATGCCGCACGATGCTCTGTTGCCAGAGGCTCGCGGGAGACGCACGTTGCGTCGTGGGGTTTGGCGCGTGGGTCGCAGCCGTGGGGTTTGGCGCGTGGGTCGCAGCCGTGGGTGTGGTTATTGGCGCGTTTGTCGCAGCCGATGTCGAGGGTCTGGGCGCGTTTATCGCTGCCTGTGAGAATGGCGCTGAGTCAGCAGCCGAGTGCGCTGAAGAGCGCGGCAAAAAGTTGCAGTCGGTTGCCCCCCCCAGAATACGATGGGGGCTGACCGCCGTGGCGGTGTGGGATTCCCCGGCTTGGCCGGAACCCACCTGGGTTAATTCTTTTTCCTGCTGCATTTTTTTTTTTTTGGGGATTGGGGGTGGGCTTTTTTGGAGTAGAGGTTACCCCTCCTCTGGGACCGATGGGATATGAGGATGGGAGGGAGGAGCTTTGTGGGACGGAATGGGTTCGTTGGGGTCACCCTAGGTCTGGGATCTGGCCTAGGGGTTTCGGATTGACGGGATAGCTGGAAAAGGAGGGATGGTTTGGTTGGATGGCGGTACACGGGGGAAATGGTCATTGGTTACCCTATGCCTGGGATTTTGGCCTTCGGGAATTTCTCTTGTCCGGGATCTCTTTCAAGATGCCCCGAGTGCAGGATCTTCCGCAAGACGGTCGATCCCCCAGCCGGGGTTGGGCTATCCGCAACCTGCCCACCCGCTCGGTTGCAGGAGAAGAAGTGCCTGGCAGTCTGGGTTGCCCCACCGCGGATGTACGTATACATCCGCGTTGGTGCAATCCAGCTAGCCCCGAGCTTTTTTTCTTTTCGGGGGTTGTTTAGCCATTGTATTGCGAATATATATGCATAAACAGAAACGGAACGTTTAGTTTACATTCGCACTTTTCAACGTCGTTTACGCGCTGAAGAATACGTGCATTTGCGGGACGCGATGCAAACAGATAATAACGATTAAAACTTGGGCCGATCGGTTAACTTGACATCCAGTTTTACAGGCGGTCTGCGATACATGCACGAAAAAATACAAGATGCTTTTTGCTACGTCCGTAAATACGGCCCCCCGAACCTTTTCATAACGTTCACAACAAATCCAAAGTGGATCGAGATTTGTCCGGAACTTCTCTCAGGACAGGCGTTATATGATAGGCATGACATAATTGCAAGGGTTTTTCATTTGAAGCTCAAAGTAATGATTAATATCCTTACCAAAGAGAAACTATTCGGCCCAGCTCTTTGTTTTATGTACAGCGTCGAGTGGCAAAATCTTGGTTTAACTGACCTGCACATCCTCCTATGGTTGGAAAACAAAATTCGTCCTGACGCTGTTGACAATGTCATAAGGGCTGAATTTCCAGACCAAAATGAAGATCCAAATTTGCATGCCAACATTAAGACGCACAACGAGTATATTTTCAATCTGAAAATGTCACAAAAAGGGTAGACAATCCGAGACAAACCACCTTAATGGAATTCTTTCACCTCTGCAAGTACTTAATTTAATTTGTGTGTAGTGTTTAATTTCGATAGATATAGTGATAAATAATAAGGATTAATGTTTGTGAGTTATTTCGTTGCAAAGTCAATGAAATATCAATAAATCAGTACCAGCTGTCATCCAACGGACGGATTTGAAATCACCAACTAACCCGGGGAGTATTTCTTTTAATTTAAGCTTAGTCAACTAAAATCTTATTAGATCCCATTGCACCTTTTGCCCTTTAACGTTCATACTACTTATCACAGTGATCTATGTCGTAAATAACCCTTTATTTCTCCATAATGTGTTTGACATAAAGTTCATGCACTAATTAGGATAAAATCACCTAAACAACGTTGAAGACCCCATAGAAATCACTGTTCCATATTACTAGACATATTTTATGTTCAATTCCTGAATTAGAACCACTATAATAAATTAATGTTAGGAACTGAATTGAACAATATAGTAGTAGGACCTACCCCCAACCATTTTTATTTTTTTATTTTTGCACATTTAGTTACAAAAATATTTTTTAGTCTTTTCACTTTTTATTGTTTTAAATAATTATTATCTCTTTTTCATTCATAATTGAAATTTCACCCTTTTATTAGTATTATTCTTTTATTTTATCCCTTTAAAATTTGAACTCCCGTCATTTACTATCCACTTCTCACCCCTCTTTCTTATTCCTTTCACACACTTAGCTTTCTCTTCTCTCATTCCAGGGTGCCTCTAGGGTTGGTCTGTCAATATGTTGACCCGTAGAGCTGCATCCTTAGATGAAAAACTGAGGGCTACGTTAAAGGAATTGGAATCTAGTAAAAAGCAGTGCAATCAGCTGATACAGGAAAGGGATGACAGTGAGGTCGAAATTGAGTTAATTAATAAAAAGAACACTGAGCTGAAGAATCAATTGGCTGAACTACATGTACAGCATATGGACATACTTGACCAGCATCAACACCTTCGTCAACTAGTGTCAAATTACCAGCATTGTAGTGACACCTACGAACTGGCTTTGAGACGGATATCAGAACTGGAACTGGAATTAAGCAGGGCCCACAACACAATGACCCATTTGGAAACTCTCAAAGCCAGTGAAGAGTCTGCGATCACCAGCAGTCTCTATGATGAGTTGGTTGGTAGCAGATCCAAACCTACATGTGTTAAGCCAATTGTAACAATAGATTTAACTGATGATACCTTTTCCAAAAACATATTGTTTACTAGCCACAATAAGTTAAAAAAAATATATTAAAATTAATAGACTAATTAGAAAATACCAGAAAACATTGAAATGCCAAAAAATTAATAAATTAAACACAAAACTTAGGGAAAAAAATTTAAAGGAGGACGGGCAAAAATGTATAGAAGCCAGCCTAGGAACCAATAACAACATGCGATATATCATTGGAAAGGTTTTTTATGTACTTCAACTATTGTTATGGCGGGAAGTCCCAAATCACTGTGTAAATGAAGTTATGGCGCAATAAAGCTAGACTTTATTCACAGAAATGCCATTTCTCGCTAATTGTGGACCAAGTGTTTTATGGCTCCTCAAAATATCTTACCTATTCTTTAATTAACATATGAATACACCGCGTTTAACAGATGGCTCAGTGTTTGTTATACTCTATTAGTTGCACGTGTTTTATAGAAGTGCCTAATGCTTTTGGCCAAGGTTGTATCTCACTCTCACTCATCTCATGCTACAGGCGCTGGTATGCTTAAACTCGAAGTACCTACATACAATCATTATCCCACACATTTTATTTCTGAGAATAATAGGTCTGGGGGACCTAAGTTCTTGCTCTACATAATAAAACAACACACAAAACGCGTATTGTTGAATATAACTTGGAATGAAAACAATCAGTATCAGTATCTTATATAATCCTCTTAGTGAGTGAATGAATTGGTTTAACTGCCTTTTTAAAGTTGTTTATTGTAGGATTTTAAATAGAAAAAATAATTAACTAATCATATACTCGTATTAACAAACATTTCCTCTTAGTAGGTATGGCTTCAAAATAAGAGCACCAGCGGTATAAGTCTTTATTGCTATTTATGTAGTACCACAAGATAAGCGAACACAATATAACCGTAGTATAATAAATAAACAAATCTCCAATAGCGCATGTTCCCGTAAATAATCTGCAAACTCAGGTTGATCTTGTGGAATATTTTCAGCCAAAATGTGACGCTGATACCTTCTGTTATGTAGCCCACGCTGGCACATAACACAATTGTTGTGGTGTTCATCCATGACTAAAGCAGGCCGTTTTTAAAAGCTTAGTTCTGATCCCGATAAACAAAGCCAAAGATCGTAGTCTCCTCGTGGAGGCGATCGGCGGCGGCGACCTCTCGCGTCCGGTCCTGGTGTGAGCCATGGTACGGAGCGAAAGGGCATGGGAAGCCGTCACCTCCTTCTGCGAAGCAGTAATGCTCGCGAAGGAGGAGGCTGGGCGCGTGAGGGAGTGGCAGTCCCTGCGCCCTCATGTCCCTAGCCGCCGCAGAAAGGGACGCCCCGGGCGTCGGGAGTCAATAGCGGACTCCCGGCCACCGTAGGCGCGAGCTTGCGGGCGGCGAGCAATAGGTAGCTCGCCGCCCGGTACGGATCAAGCTCGAGTCGACGGCGCGTAGTGTTCCACGCGCGCCTCAAAGAGATATCAGCAAAACTGAAGGGGTCTGCTAGAACCAATGCCTGCCAGGGTCGCGAGATTGTTCGAAGGAGATACCGTGACCCTGGCACATGGGCAACTGAAGGAACACGGGTGGGTTTTAGTCCGTAAAAGTCTGACATGCTCTCCCGCTCTGCCCAGAGCGGGAGAAGTCGTTTAATGGTTTCCCATCCAAAAAAAAAAGGTCGTAGTCGAATGATAGTTCTGACGAATGTAAATGGTAATTGTTAAACGTATTTGCTACCCTCAAATCAAAATAACGACTAACGAACATGCGCGCACGCGTCTGATGTGCCAGCCTGGCTCACTTACCCCTCTCAGCTGCAAACACCTCTTACTACTCGTTAGGGAAAAGATAGGGAAAAGCACAAGAAACCAGGTGGTAAGGCGTCGTTCCAATATAAAGCGATGGTTACGCGAATACGCGATCGTCGCTTTTTGTTCGATAAACCGGAACGCGTGGTCTTGCCGACAGAGGGCGCCTTCCGGTTTTCCGACCAAAAATGACATATGAACGCTTTATATTAGGACGACGTCTTACGGTTATATGTATATACTCACATTTATAAAATTGTGAAAAAAAAATTGTTTTGCTTAAGTCTTGCTTTATTGTGCAATAACTTCTTCCACACAGCGATTTGGAATTTCTCGCCATAACAATAGTTGAAGTACATAAAAAAACCTTTCCAATGATATATCGCATGTTGTTATTGGTTCTTAGGCTAGAACGCCCGTTCTCCTTTAATACAAGAATTGAAGAAGTGTTATAGTGATTTGAAACTATGTAATACTTTGTATGATAATGACACTCAACACCTTCGGGATGAATTGTTTGTTAGGGAATTTGCACTAAAGGATATCTTTAGTAAATATGAGGCTACTCAACAAGACCTGAGTAAGCGCATGCAGGAAGCCTGTGAGTTGGCAAACCTGGTCAAGTGCAATGCAGAGAGGTATGAGTCTCTGACAAATAACCTCTGTTTTAGCTGCACTTGCTCCACGGCACCTCAGCCTCAACTTGATACACCCACGCCCTCAGCAACTCAGCCGGTAAATATCTGTATTACTGATGATAATAGCCATATTAACACAACTTATATTTTTTCTGACAAATTTGGTCAAGGTTATGGTAGCATATTTAATCAGTGTTCACAACAATATGTAATTAATAATTGTTCACCCGGTGCCAGTATTAGCCAATTATTAAGTAAAATTAAACTGTCAAAAATAAACCCTGGTTCAACTGTAATATTATTATATGGGGATAGTTTGAATGTTAGGAAAAAAGAAATAATTCAATGTGTCCATTTGATGTTACTTCTCAATGAGACCAACAATTGTAAATTCATTTTCTGTGCCTTGCCTTATTCACGATACTTGTCTGATGAGCAAAACAGGCACATTTATTATTTAAATATGCTAATTTATAATAGGACTAGTTGTCACAGTGACGCTATTTCATTTTTTGATTGTAATCAATTTGTTACTGATCACAAACTAACAAATTATACTTTGTATTTGCCACCTAGTTGTAGTAGACAAATTGCTAATCTATTAGCATACAATTTACACCGTAACACTGGTACCTGTAGCGTACCGTCGATTACTGTTAGTAGTGGTACTAACGCCACTTTTGATACACCTAGTAGTTTAAACTGTTAGATGCGACAACGGGTAAGCCGCATGTGTTGAATGTTGTACATCAAAATATGCAGGGTCTGTCCGGCAAAGAGCTAGAGTTAATTTTATTTATTGAAAACTATGATGTTCAGGTATTATGTTTGACTGAAACTGGTTGAAGGAACATGAAGTAGTATTTATGAATGATGATTTTTTTACTGTGCAAAGTGCATTTGTGAGGAAAAGTGCTATTCGCGGAGGATCATTAGTTCTTGTTTCGAACAAGTTGAAATGTAAACAACGGTTAGATTTAGTTAAACTTTCCATTGAGCGCGTTATTGAGTTGTCTTGCGTTGAATTGGAGCGTTACGTCATAATATGCGTTTATCGGCCCCCCTCTGGGGATTTTATTCGTTTCGAATCGGTAATGGAGGATTCACTCAATAAATTAAAATCAATTAATAAATGTATAATTTTATGTGGAGATTTTAATATTAATATTTTAGATGTTACTCCATTAAGTATTAGACTGCTCAATCTGTTTAGGTCTTTTAATTTAATAAACTTTTTCCTTGAACCAACTAGGATCACGGCTTCTTCGTCGACTTGTCTCGATAATATATTTAGTGATGGTGATGCCAAAAATAAGTTAGTTTTAAGTGACTTAACGTCTGACCACTGTGGATTATTAGCCAGCTTCCCTTTGCCACTACTTAAAAAGCCGCATAAATATTATGCAGGCCTTATACAGCTAGTCGTTGTAATAAATTTAAAAATAATATAGCTCATAGGATTACACCATCTATATTAGAACGCGAGAATCCTAATGAAATCTATGGAGCCCTTTTTGATATTCTGCAAAAAGAATACGAATCTACTTTCAAGACCAAAACTATTGACATTAATAGCACTTCCGTTAGCTTCAACCAATGGGCTACTCCAGGAATTTATAAAAGTAGAGCAAGACTATACGAGTTATATGGTTTGAAAAAATACAGATTTGATACTCCTTTTCTAGAGTATGTCAGTAATTATTCAAAATTATATAAAAAGATCTGCGCTTTAGCTAAATCAAAGTTTTTAAGTGATACCATAAAAAAAATCCAATAATAAAACAAAAACCACTGGGAAAATTATTAATAATGAAACGGGTAAACCGGTTAAACAGGAAAAACAACTAGAGATTATGATTAACAACAAATTGGTTAATAAAGCAGCCGACATAGCTGAGGCATTTAATGAGTTTTTTGCCAACATACCTATAACTACGACCTGCTCCTTAAATTCGTCCCCGTCTAAAGCTGAAAACCTTTTGCATAGTAGTGTGCCCGGATGTAGTCGCTTATTTAGTTTCGAACATGTAACGCCTCGTGATGTGATTAATATTTTTAACACACTCAAGTCAAAAAACACTGGTGATTACTGGGGCATCTCTGTTAAACTGTTAAGTAATATAATAGATATCGTAGCCCCCTATCTGGCTGTAACTTTTAATAAATGTTTTGATTTGGGATCTTTTCCTGACCTCATGAAGAGCAGTAAAGTCATACCATTATTTAAAACAGGTAATTAAAATAACGTTGGCAATTTTAGGCCCATTTCTATCTTACCTGCATTTAGTAAAATATTTGAAAAGTTAATACTCAAGCAGTTGCTAAGACATTTTAATTTAAATAGCCTCCTTCATAATGAGCAATATGGCTTTACAAAAGGTCGTTCGACAACAGATGCGGGTGTTGCTCTGCTGAAACATATTTTCAACGCATGGGAGACCTCGAAAAATGGTATCGGAGTTTTCTGTGATCTCTCCAAAGCCTTTGATTGCTTGCACCATGACACGCTTTTGCGTAAACTACGTCATTACGGTGTTCAAAACGAAGCTCTCAGTGTCATAAGTTCTTATTTGCAAAATAGGCACCAATGTGTAGATGTCAATGGTGTAAAACCTTCCGGGCTACTAGTTCAGTTAGGTGTACCTCAAGGATCAATACTGGGTCCATTCTTATTCTTAGTGTATATTAATGACTTACCATTTTATTTAAAGAATATCTGTGACATTGTACTATTTGCTTATGATACCTCACTTATCTTTAAAGTAGACAGAAATAGACAAGATTTTGACGACGTAAATAGTGCGCTCTCAATGGCTACGGAATGGTTTACCACAAATAACCTAGTTCTCAATGCTAAGAAAACGAAATGTATAAAGTTCGCCTTACCGAATGTTAGGAATCTGGGACCCAATGTCGTTTTAGATAATGAGGTGCTTGAAACTGTACACTCGGCGGTTTTTCTGGGCATAACAGTAGACGCCAAACTACAGTGGGGATCATATATATCAAGCCTAGTGGGAAGGCTCAGTTCGGCCGCCTACGCAGTAAGGAAAGTTAGACAGTATACGGACGTTGATACAGCTCGATTAGTCTATTTTAGTTATTTTCATAGCATAATGTCCTACGGCATTCTGCTGTGGGGCAAAGCCGCGGACATTCAAAATATTTTTGTTCTTCAAAAACGAGCTGTTCGAGCGATTTACCAACTAGGTGCTAGAGTTTCTCTGAGAGATTTGTTTAAAGATATTGGTATTCTTACGGTGGCATCACAATTCATCTTCGCCAACATCTTATATATTAGGCAAAATATACACCTGTACACTAAAAACAGTGGTATTCATAATATTAATACTAGAAATAAGGACAAACTACGTGCTCCCTTTCACCGGCTTCATAAGGTTCATAATTCTTTTGTTGGTCTTGGTATTACCTTTTATAACAAGCTTCCCTCTGCTTTACTAGATTTGCAGTTTAATGAGTTTAAAGCTAAAGTAAAATCCAACCTTTGTTCAAAGGCATATTATTCTATCAACGACTACTTAAACGATAAGAATAGTTGGTCGCTGTGATTAACTCAAGACAAACTCAAGACAATATTTATGTTTTTTCAATCCAGAATTAGCATTCCTACTGACAGTTTATATGGGTAGTTCATATAATTGTTTTTTATTTATTTTTTTATTTAACAGATTTTGTTAATTTATTTATTTATTTTTATTTTCTTTTAATTTCATTTATTGTGGACATAATCTACTCATTACAATGATTTTAAATGAGTTGTATTGCAACATGTAGTTAGCTAGCGACCTCGTCAGCTGTTCATAATATTCTTGCCTGACCAACCGGCAGCAAGTTCGTCATGCTCCCTTAGATGTCACTGCTTGCGGTAGCGTCGGGGGTCGGGTTACCACCTTCCCTCAAATATGGCGAGGGGGGTAATGGCTGACCTTTGCGTTATGCTCGTGAACGGGTGCTGCTTGTGGTGACTGGTCGTCTTGCCGACCATGGTTTTTGTTATTGTTATTTGTATTAACTGTTATTTTATTCTACTCCGGAGGTGCTAGTTTAACTACTGTAACTTCAACTTAGCTATATGCATCAATGTATGTATATGGATCATTTTGCATCGTTGAACATGTAAGCGGGCACGCCCTTTATGCCTGGAGGCTTTATTTAGTTTTTAAGTTTTGTTTACGTTTTTGTTTTATAATTTCAGCTTGACTTTAGTTTTCAATTTTTTTGTTGGTATATTGGCGTGTGCTAGCTGACATATGGCGAATAATGTATGTTTTGTTTTATAATATTAATTACTTACACAATATTGTATAGAATCAAGTTCTTCTAACTTAACAGACAGCTGTGCATTAACACCAAAATCATTAAAGCCTGTGTCGACGAAATTGTTGAAGTACTAACACACTTGATCAATTTGTCATTCTATGAGGGAATTTTTCCAGAAGCTTTAAAGCTTTCCATTGTTAGACCACTTTACAAAAAAGGAGACAGACATGACCTAAGCAATTACCGCCCTATAACCCTAATACCCATCTTGTCTAAAATATACGAAAAATGTATGTACAAAAGAATTGCAAATTACTGTACAAAGTTCAATATTATAAAAAAAGAACAGTATGGTTTTCAAAAGGGGAAATCTACAACATTAGCAATCTATGCCCTCATAAATGTTATATTAACTAACGTCAATGACAACAACCTAACCACAGGATTATTCTTTGATTTATCGAAAGCCTTCGACCTAGTATCACACGATCTACTACTGCAAAAGCTAGAAGCAATCGGGATTAGAGGGCCTACTTTACAGTGGATAAAATCATACCTAGAGAACAGGCAACAATGCGTTACCATCACAAATATTAATGAAAATAAAGAAGTAACGCAACACTCGTCGAAATATAGATGTAATAAGTTTGGTGTCCCACAGGGAAGCATACTAGGGCCTATCTTATTCTTGATATATATAAATGACATCATTAAAATAACGAAACATAAGTGCATATTGTTTGCTGATGACATCTCTATTATTGTGACATCCAGTAAAAAAAAAAAATAATACAATTTCTGATCACGAAACTGACATTAACAATACAATTGACATTTTAATTCACTGGCTTTATGTAAATAACTTGAAAATAAACCTTGACAAATCAGTTTATATACAATTTAATAAATCCAATAATCATAAATTTAACCTCAAATTAAATATACCCAAAATTAAACCAGTAACACATACCAAGTTCCTAGGAGTAACTATTGATGAAGATCTACATTGGAAAGTGCATGTAGACAGTGTTTCAAGCAAGATAAACAAATTTGTGTATGCTCTTAGACAAGTAAAAAAAAGTACTAATCTAAAAACAGCTATATTAGCTTACCATGCATATGTGGAATCTATATTGCGTTATGGACTTATAATATGGGGTAACAGTACCGACCAGAATAGAACATTTGTTGCTCAAAAAAAATGCATTAGGGCATTATACGGACTTCATCCTGAGGAATCATGTCAGCCAATATTTAAGAAACTTGGCTTGTTACCGCTACCTTGTTTATACATTAATGAAATATGCATGTTTGTATGGAAACATAAGGAATTATTTAAAATAGCTAATGATGTAAATCCTCGAAGCCGACGAGATCCTCACAGGCTCATGCTTAATAATGCTCCCAGGCTTGCTAAGTACAATAAAAGCTGCTTAACTATGTGTGTACGAATCTATAACAAATTACCTACTGATCTGAAAATGTTAAACTCGAGATATGCTTTTAAGAATAAATTGTATGTATGGCTAAATGATAACAACTTCTACAGTATAAAGCAATTCCTAGAGCGAAAATAGTGTTGTTGTAATATTATAATAATAATTATGGTTGGGAAATTGTTACTACAATTATAATTTTGAATATTTGCATGCTATGTTTAATCTTGGCAAAACATGTCTGCTCTATTTTTTTACTATAAGACCTCTTTATACCATGTTTTACGCAAATAAATGAATAAATGAATAAATAAATAAATGTGCTGCTGGGGAGTTTGTTCCGCCACTTCTTCTTCCCAGCTACAGCACTAGGAAATGTCGAAGGGTGGGCGTTTTGGAGGGACTGTCTTTTGTAACTTTGACGTTCAAAAAGTGCTGACTCTCAGCCTAGTTTGAAGAAATGACTTTTGATTTTGATTTTGATTCTGCCAAACAGATAATTACGCCAAAAATATTTTATAAAACGAAGTTCCATCTTATTTCATGTATAACAAGCAGCAAGGTGTTTTTAACCGTAGAAGACGTGGAACTGCTGTGGAAGGCGAATCAGGCGTTTTCAAGGAACACGTGATTGGACGATTGTATACTGTGCACCTAAATAATCCAGAGTTTTATTATTTACGCCTCCTTTTGCACGTGGTGCGGGGGCCTACCTCCTTTACGCGGCTCCGTAAAGTGGATGATATTGAATATCCCTCATAGGTACCAGGCTGCTTGCCGCGCACATCATTTATTAAATGGAGATGAGCATAGGGATGACGCTTTAGCCTAGGCATGCGTCAGCGATAGTCCTTATCGGTTGTGCCATTTGTTTGCCATGTTACTGACCTTTTGTGGATTAGCGGATGCTGGGCAGTTGTGGCACAAAATACCAAGATAAGTAGGCTAAAGACTTTTTGAGACATCAACGGCAAAACAGTCTTGAAATATCAGACCGAGTCCGTGAAAACTGTAATAATAGATCGTTATTGGCTATTCAAGACATAGTTATAAGTATAGGAGGGAACCCGCTTACTCAATATGGCCTGCCTTCACCGACAGCCGATGGGAAGCGTATAAATAAACAGGGAGTACGCTTTGGCAATTAGTTACGATCGAGTAAAAATTGGTAGAAACTCTGCAAAATGGTTGCTCAAATTTGACACCGGAACAGCATCAAATATTTGATCGAGTGTGCTACAGTGTGGATCATAGTTTGCGAGAAATCTTGCATTTAAACGCGCCCGGTGGAACGGGCAAACCTTTCTTACCAAAGTTATTTTGGCTCGAATAAGGAGCTAAAATAAAATTGCTCTTGCTGTCGCCTCCTCAGATATAGCAGCCACATTATTGTAAAAATCGCACATACAATGGTTAAAATCCCTATTGACTTGGCACGGACAGAAAGCCCGGTTTGCAACGTGTCACGCAATAGCGATAAAGCTAGAGTTATACGCGACTGTGTCACAATCATTTGGGACGAGAGCACGATGGCAAACCGCTTGGCTAAAGAAGCAATTGACTGGATTTGCGGGACGTAAAACAAAATGACGGGCCGATGGGAGGCTTTATGCTACTTTTTGGCGGTGATTGTAGACAGACACTACCGATTGTACCCCGAGGATCAAGAACCGATGAAATTAATGCCTGTCTGAAAAGTTCAATTCTATGGCACAATGTCGTATCAACTCATTTAAGTTTAAATATGCGAGCACATCTGGGAGGAACCCCAAACGCGCAAGAGTTCGCTTTTTTTAAAAGTCGGAGTGCCAATAATATTTTTCAGAAATGTATATCCTCCTAAACTTTGCAACGGCACTCGGCTCATAGTCACCAATCTCCAACAAAACGTCATCGAAGCCAAAATCTTAACAAGTTGTGCCACTGGTGATGTTGTATTTATTCCCAGAATTCCGCTCATTCCTAATAATTTCCCATTTAGTTTTAAACGTATACAATTCCCGGTTAGCCTATGTTACGCCATGACAAAGCTCAGGGCCAGACACTATCCATTGCGGGGGTGGAGCTTAGTATTGGTTGCTTTTCCCACGGCCAACTTTATGTAGCTCTTTCGCATATGAGCAATCCTAGCAACCTTTTTGCTTACGCTCCAGGTGGTTTCACCCCTTACATAGTATATCGAGAAGCGTTTTCCTAAAAAATACAAGTTTTGTTGCAGCTTTTTATTAGAAAAGTCACCACGCCTGGTCAAAAGATCAAAAGAGGAGGTGTTTGTTACATCTGCTATAAGCGGCATAATGCTGTTTTCCAACATCTACGCGAACAAAGTCGCGGGAACAGCTAGTTTCAGAATAAACTCCTTTCGAACAAAAAAAAATTGCAAATCATAAGTTATGGCCAAACATACATAAAAAATATATATATATATATAAACTGGGCTCAATCGTTAATTTAGAGCTAAACAATTCTGCCTTGCGTGATGTATACCGCCTACCGGGTAAAAAAGATTCCATAAGGCCGATTATCGCTGAATTTTGTAATGTCCAGACTAAAAATTAATTAAACACCGCAGCCCGGAACTTCAATAAAGCACACAGTGGAGATGATCGTCTCAATACTCATAACATCGGCATGACTGGTGAACGGAGACCGATATTTATATCAGAACACCTCCCCGCCAGTTCCAGGAAACTATTTTTCGCCGCCAAAGAATTTGCAAAACTTAATAAATACGACTTCTGTTGGAGCTCGAACGGCAATATCTTCTTAAGGAAAGCACCAGGAGTCAAACAGATACTTGTTACGTCAGAGCAAATCCTAAGGGACCTAGAACACGAAGTGAATCAATGACTGCTATTTGCTAACGTAAATATAATATTGCTGTTAAACTTTTTGAAAATCTTTAGTCAGCTAACTTTAATTCTATTTATAATTAAACTATGTAACACCTTAATTTTAATATTAACATTAACATTAAATTCTACCAACAGTCATGTACTATACCACCTACACATCAAACATTTTTTTTGTTACAAAGACACAAGACAACGCCTTCTACGTATAGTTAACACACAAACAACCGACACTTAACACCACTTCCGTTATATCACGTCTAACTTACTCACACAAAAAAACCAAAATAGAGCGCAAACATATTCTTTTTGACCCAAATTCATCTTTAGGACCATACTCGTCTGTCAATTATTGTTTCTGTTTAATTATTCTGTTGCTTGGTCCTCGAAAACCTGGTAACTTTTATTATTTCATGGTCATGGACGGCAAAAGCACCTTCTGGATTAAATTCACTTTAATCAATGGCGTCAATTATTGATATAAACAACGAGCTGGACAGTATCACGGTCTCATCGTCACTCAGTTGTATAACTCCCAACGAATGTGCTGATTATTTAAAATCCGATTTAGCACTAAATATCTTGCACCTAAACATTCGAAGTTTAAACAAAAACTTCAATGAACTAAACTGTCTACTCGTGTCTATTAAAATAAAATGTGACCTCCTTATTTTAACTGAATGTTGGCTAAAGACAAATACGGCCGTCCCAAATATACAGGGCTACACCACATTCCAAACCAATAAACTAATTAATCAGAATGATGGCGTGGTGATTTTTATTAAGGAAACTTTGAGCCATTGCATTACTGAGCCGTCGTTTGCCGATGCCAGTTTGCCTACTCTGCAAAATCCAGAACGACATTACTATTATAGCCTTATATAGGCCACCATCCCAAAAAAACATAGACAATTTCTTCAACAGCTTAGATAACTTGTTAACAGATTGTAAGCAATGTAAAACCATCTCAATAATAGGGGACATTAACATTAATATTACTCCAAACAACAATGACCAATGCTAGCCTCACACAGCCTTCTTCCTGCCCATGTGATACCAACTCGGCTTAGTAACTGTCTGGATCATGTTATACTTAGAACAAACTATAAGGCAACCACGTTGGTAATTGAAACCTCAATTACAGACCACTCCGCTGTTTTATTAAACCTAGAAACGAAAGCACCAATACGTAACACAAACAGATGCGGTTCCTCCCGCCTAAACTTGTCCTGTGCTATCAACGACATCGCATGTTGTGATTTTTCAATTATCGCAACCTTAAATGACCCAAATCTTGCGATGGAAAAACTTTATGAAATTCTGACTCCCATATTAATAAAGAACTCACTCTATAAAACCATTCCCTGCAAACTAAAAATTATTAAACCCTGGATAACGGTTGGCCTTCTGAGGTGTATCCGCAACCGCGATAACATGCACAAAAAATCGAATAAAGAACCTCTAAACACAATTTTAAAGCTAACTTATTTGCGATACCGGAACTTCTGTAACAATTTGCTCAAAAAACTGAAAATCGGGTATGAACAAAAAGTTTATTCTGATGCTAAAAATAACCCGAAAAAAATGTGGGGGGCCATTCGTAATGTACTCGATACAAATAAAAACACTGTAGCTCCAACTGATCTCCTTAAAATCGACAATGATCCAATTATGGCAGTAGATGCCGTGAATAAGTTCTTTGCTGATGTCGGCAGAAACCTGGCCAACAATATCCCAGAAAACTTTAGCAATGCCGAATGTACTCCGCTCCAAGTTTCGATGGTTAACTCAATTGTCTTATTGGAGACAAACGAGGAACAGGTTGAGGCTATAATTAAAGACCTTCGTGTAGACAGTGCCTCTGGCTGGGATGATATCTCTCCCAAATTGATAAAATCTACCAGTCACAAACTTGTTCCAGCCATAACGCATATTTGCAATCTGGCAATTTCCACTGGCATTTTCCCTAAGACTCTCAAAAAAGCTATTGTTCACCCAATCTTTAAAACAGGTGACAGAGACAGTGTAAATAATTATCGACCAATTTCGGTGCTTCCAGTAATTTCAAAAATACTGGAAAGGATCATTCACAAAAATCTTCTTAATTTTCTCAACAAATATAAAATCATCGCTAAAAACCAGTATGGCTTCAAAAAGGGGGTATCGACGGAAGACGCGTTATTAGCTCTACTGGAATCGATTGTGAACAATATAGACTGTAAGCAAAAATGTGTCGGTATATTTTTGGACCTCTCTAAAGCCTTTGACACTATCTCTGTCCCTATTTTACTCGGAAAATTGGAGCAAATTGGAATACGTGAAACAGCTCTCAAACTGCTTAAGGATTTCCTATCAGACCGGACTCAGTGCGTCAAAATAGGCGAGCACATGAGTAGTGAGCAACTACTAGATTTCGGAGTGCCGCAAGGAAGTTTGCTTAGCCCTCTCCTCTTTCAAGTCTATGTAAACGAACTCTGTCTACTTACCCTTCCTTCTACTCAAATTATAGCTCACGCCGATGATACCGTTTTACTGTCCAGCGGACCCGACTGGGAAAGAGCGCGGGATGCTGCTGAAAGGTCTTTAACCCAAGTAATGATCTGGCTGAGAAATAACAGCTTAACTCTGAATGCCGGCAAAACAAATTTTATAACCTTTGGTTCTAGACCATCTTCCATTCCATCTGACCTCTCCCTACAAATCAAAGCTCATGTTTGTGATGAGCGCGACCGGAACAGTATCTGTTTATGCCAGACTGTGGTGAGAGTTCCCTCTGTTAAGTATCTCGGCGTTTACCTTGATTCTAGTCTCAGCTGGAAGACTCACATTGAATCTCTGTCTGCACGCACTAGAAAACTCATTTATGTGTTCAAAAAGTTAAGAACTTCTGCGCATAAAAATATCCTAAAAATGGTATACACAGCTCTTTGTGAATCAACAATAAGCTACTGTATCGCTGCGTGGGGTGGTGCAGCCAAAACAATCCTCATCCCGGCCGAAAGAGCCCAACGTGCAGTAATCAAAGTCCTATTAAGTAAACCATTTAGGTATCCCACTCAGCAAGTTTATTTGGACTTTAAGGTACTGACAGTCCGCCAAATGTATATGTTTCGAGAGACCACACGTACTCATAAATTTTACCCTCCCAGTAGATCTGAAAGCCCTACGCTCAGACGAAGACCCAAACCAATTTGTCCAAGAGTTTTAACGAATACCACCTTTTCACGGCGGCATAACCGTTATTTAAGCACATTACTATACTATACAATAAGCTGCACCACACATTAAACATACATTTTTTGAACAAATTCCAATGTAAACAGAAACTAAAAGAATATCTGCTCACCCTAAATTATGACGACACGGAAGAATTACTTAAACCATAACTGAAACAAATCAGGCACCCACTCACACATACACACCGTCACTCACTCTTACATATCTACACTCACACATACCGTCTACACCTACACATACACAACTAAACTTACACTAACACACACACCAGGTACCCTAATAGATATTCCTTTCTCCTTGTTATTAATTAATCTCAAACTACTTTTACTTTGCTCCCCGTTTCTTATACCAAAATTAATTGTATTAGTCTAATTTATGTTTTTTTTTTTTTAATGTACACATTACTAAATTTGTAAGTACCTTTATAACATTTATATTGGACGGATGGATGACCCCTGTAACACAGGTTTTTCCTAGCATAGGGGTCATTGATCATTTATCTTGTACCAGTCTATTTGCATATTAAATTGTCACCCTGTATCTGTGTACTTTACGTCGAATAAATTCTAAATTCTAAAAAATAAACATCCGAATTGATAACCTCCTCCTTTTTGAAGTCGGTTAAAAACCCTTTCTTAGTGGATATCGACTCCTCACAAAGAACACACCCTCCATATTTCATGCCTCTACGACCAGTGGTTTAGGCTGTGCGTTGATATATCAGTCAGTCAGTCAGGAGTGTCAGGACTTTGAATTTTATATACGTTAACGGAATATGTAATTCCTAAAATCGCCCGGAAATGTGTGAAATAAATGATATTAGACACATTTCCTAGTAAATCTATACATTTCCTAAATAGCAATCGGAAATGTAAAACGGTATACCACCGTTTGCCCGAACTTTATTTGCCCTAATATCATATGCCATAACATCATTTGCCATCGACATTGGGTGTGTAACGGTAGTTATATTAGGAGAAACTGGATGCAATCGGGACTTTAAGGCACCCCGACTCGGATAGGTTAGGTTAGAAGGGAATGGCGGGGTCGTTTGAGCGAGCGAAGCGAGCGAATAGACCCCGCCATCCCCTTCGTGATTATTTTTTTATAAGCCATGCAGAAGTAAGAGCCCGCGTAGCGGTTCTACGTCGCCTAGCTTGGAAAAAGATTCGAAAACAATTTATTATGGCGCTTTTTATACATTTCTTGATATATATTGGAATTATATACAATTTATGTATTAAATAATTTTTAAAACAATAGTTTATACATTTCCTAAATAGCTTCGGAATTGTATAAATTTCCTAGGAAATGTACACAATTTTTAGATTTCATATATTTCCGGTAACATATATATAGATCACGAATCATATAATGGATTTGTGTAGTTTTATCTAATTAAATACTAGCTGTGCCCACGACTTCGTTCGCGTAGATGTCGGAAAACCAACATACCTATAACTACGACTCGCTCCTTAAATTCCTCCCCGTCTAAAGCTGAAAACCTTTTGCATAGTAGTGTGCCTAAAAGTAGTTGCCTATTCAATTTTGAACATGTAACGCCTCGTGATGTAGTTAATGTTTTTAACACACTTAAGTCTAAAAACACTGGTGATTTCTGGGGCATTTCCATCAAACTATTAAGTAATATAATAGACATCGTAGCCCCCTATTTAGCTGTTACTTTTAATAAATGTGTTGATGTCGGAACTTTTCCTGACCTCATGAAGAGTAGCAAAGTCATACCATTATTTAAATCAGGTAATAAAAAAGACGTTTCTAATTTTAGGCCTATTTCTATCTTACCTGCATTTAGCAAAATATTTGAAAAGTTAATACTCAAGCAGTTGCTAAGACATTTTAATTTAAATAGCCTCCTTCATAATGAGCAATATGGCTTTACGAAAGGCCGTTCAACTACAGATGCGGGTGTTACTCTCTTGAAACACATTTTTAACGCATGGGAGAACTCGCAAAATGCTATCGGAGTATTCTGTGATCTCTCCAAAGCCTTTGATTGCTTGCACCACGACACGCTTTTGCGTAAACTACGTCATTACGGTGTCCATAACGAAGCTTTAAACGTAATAAATTCTTATTTACATAATAGGTTCCAATGTGTAGATATTAATGGTGTAAAATCTACCGGGCTATCGGTTCAGTTAGGTATGCCTCAAGGCTCTATACTCGGCCCATTCTTGTTCTTAGTGTATATCAATGACTTACCATTCTTTTTAAAGGGTATTTGTGACGTTGTACTGTTTGCAGATGATACTTCTCTTATTTTTAAAGTAGATAGGAACAGACAAGATTTTGAAGACGTAAACAGTGCACTCTCAATGGTTACGGATTGGTTTACGGCAAATAACTTAGTTCTCAATGCCAAGAAAACGAAATGTGTGAAGTTCGCCTTACCGAATGTTAGAAATCTAGGTCCCGAAATCGTCTTAGATAAAGAGGTTCTTAAAACTGTAGACTCGACAGTTTTCCTGGGCATAACAGTAGATGGCAAACTACAGTGGGGCCCACATATTTCAAGTCTAGCGGGGAGGCTCAGTTCAGCCGCCTACGCCGTCAGAAAAGTAAGTTAGTATACTGACGTTGATACAGCTCGGTTGGTCTATTTTAGTTATTTTCACAGCGTTATGTCTTACGGTATTCTACTGTGGGGCAAAGCCGCTGATATTCAAAATATTTTTGTCCTTCAGAAACGAGCTGTTCGAGCAATTTACCAGCTAGGTGCCAGAGTTTCTTTAAGGGACTTTTTTAAAGATATTGGTATTCTTACGGTAGCATCACAATTCATCTTCGCCAACATCTTATATATTAGGCAAAATTTACACTTACATGCTAAAAACAGTGATTTTCATACTGTTAACACTAGAAATAAGGACAAACTACGTGTTCCCTTTCACCGGCTTCATAAGGTACATAACTCATTTGTTGGGCTTGGTATAACATTTTACAACAAGCTACCACCTTCTTTACTAGAATTACCTTTTAATGAGTTTAAAGCTCAAGTAAAATCCAACCTTTGTCTACAGGCATACTATTCCATCAACGACTATTTAAATGACAAAACTAGTTGGTCGCTGTGATTAACTCAAGACAATGTTTGTGTTCTTTCTCCAGTACTAGCGTACCTAGTAATGGGTTATATAGCTGTAATATAATTGTTATTATATTATTATTTTTTACTGTGTTAGTCATTTTTTTTTGTGTATTTATTGGTTTTGACATGTTCTATGCTTTGACATATTATAATGATTAGTATTGCATAAAATGATTAGCTAGCGACCTCGACAAGTTGTCATTCAATTCTTGCCTGAGCAACCGGCAGCAAGTTCGTCATGCTCCCTTAGATGTCAATGCTTGCGGTAGCGTCAGGGGTCGGGTTACCCCCTTCCCTCAAATAAGGCGAGGGGGGTAATGGCTGATCTTTGCGTTATGCTCGTGAACGGGTGCTGCTTGTGGTGACTGGTCGTCTTGCTGACCTTGATGTTGGTATTGTTGTTAATTACCTACCTGTTTATTAGTTTTTACGCCGATGGTCCTAGTTTGTCATTTTGTGGCCTCGACTTGTAACTCGGGTCGTAACAGCTATGTGAACGTCATTCAGCATTGCATATGTAAGCTGTCACGCCCTTTATGCCAGGAGGCTTTTATTTGGTACTTTTATTTACTTTATAAAAATATTTTTTGCTTTTGCTTGAGTATAGATTTCAGTTTATTTCTTGGAATATTGGGTTGGCTAGCTGACATAAGGCAAATCATTTAATTTAATATTTTGTGTCTCGTAATGTTACCTCCTTACAATTGTATAGAATCAAGTTCTTCTAACTTAACAGACAGCTGTGCTGCTGGGGAGTTTGTTCCGCCACTTCTTCTTCCCAGCTAAAGCACTAGGAAGTGTCAAAGGGCGAGCGTTTTGGGGGGACTGTCTTTTGTAACTTTGACGTTCAAAAAGTGCTGACTCTCAGCCTAGTTTGAATAAATGACTTTTGATTTTGATTTTTTGAAACAGCATTATGCTGCTTATAGCAGATGTTACACCTCCTCTGTTGATCTTTTGACCAGGCGTGGTGACTTTTCTAATAAAAAGCTGCCTCAAAACTTGTATTTTTTAGGAGAACGCTTCTCTATATACTATGTTAGGGGTGAAACCACCTGGAGCATAAATAATAAGGTTGCTAGGATTGCTCATACGGGAAAGAGCTACATAAAGTTGGCCGTGGGAAAAGCAACCAATACTAAGGTCCACCCCCGCAATGGATAGTGTCTGGCCCTGAGCTTTGTCATGGCGTAACATAGGCTGACCGGGAATTGTACACGTTTAAAACTAAATGGGAAATTATTAGGAATGAACGGAATTCTGGGAATAAATACAACATCACCAGTGCCACAACTTGCTAAGATTTTGGCTTCGATGACGTTTCGTTGGAGATTGGTGAATATGAGCCGAGTGCCGTTGCAAAGTTTGGGAGGATATACATTTCTGAAACGTATTATTGGCACTCCGAATTTAAAAAAAAATATGTGTGCTGAAGACCGGGTGTTTTAAGGGAATCTAAGAACTCTACTGGATAGTGTGTGCCATCTTCTTCTTCCGTAACCGTGTTTATGGAAGTATATTGCTTACTCTCCCCAAAAACATGTGCCAATATTTGTGTATTTATTGCTGCCGCTTGGTTGTTGCGGGGGGTCAAAATAGCTCGTTGACACAGCTAAGCAGTGGCGTGGTTACCGATATCAGTGGGATTCCGATACACAGAAGAAATGAGGTCCAGCTGTGAAGTAACGTTACAACATAGGTTCTCTAACAAAATTACGTTAGCATCTTGTGTGAGATATTTTAAAGCGAACTCTTGTGCGCGTTTAGGGTTCCTCCGAGATGTGCTCGCATATTTAAACTTAAATGAGTTGATACGACATTGTGCCATAGAATTAAACTCTTCAGAACGGCATTAATTTCATCGATTCTTGCAAAGCTCAGTCAACTGCTTCTATAGCCAAGCGGTTTGCCATCGTGCACTCGTCCCAAATGATTGTGACACAATCGCGTATAACTCTAGCTTTATCGCTATTGCATGACACATTGCAAACCGGGCTTTCTGTCCGTTCCAAGTCAATGGGGATTTTAAACATTGTATGTGCGATTTTTACAACAATGTGGCTGCTATATCTGAGGAGGCGACAGCAAGAGCAATTTTATTTAAGCTCCTTATTCGAGCCAAAATAACTTTGGTAAGAAAGGATTGCCCGTTCCACCGGGCGCGTTTAAATGCAAGATTTCTCGCAAACTATGATCCACACTATAGCACACTCGATCAAATATTTGATGCTGTTCCGGTGTCAAATTTGAGCAACCATTTTGCAGAGTTTCTACCAATTTTTACTCTATCGTAACTAATTGCCAAAGCGTACTCCCTGTTTATTTATACGCTTCCCATCGGCTGTCGGTGATGGCAGGCCATATTGAGTAAGCGGGTTCCCTCCTATACTTATAACTATGTCTTGAATAGCCAATAACGATCTATTATTACAGTTTTCACGGACTCGGTCTGATATTTCAAGACTGTTTTGCCGTTGATGTCTCAAAAAATCTTTAGCCTACTTATCTTGGTATTTTGTGCCACAACTGCCCAGCATCCGCTAATCCACAAAAGGTCAGTAACATGGCAAACAAATGGCACAACCGATAAGGACTATCGCTGACGCATGCCTAGGCTAAAGCGTCATCCCTATGCTCATCTCCATTTAATAAATGATGTGCGCGGCAAGCAGCCTGGTACCTATGAGGGATATTCAATATCATCCACTTTACGGAGCCGCGTAAAGGAGGTAGGCCCCCGCACCACGTGCAAAAGGAGGTGTAAATAATAAAACTCTGGATTATTTGGGTGCACAGTATACAATCGTCCAATCACGTGTTCCTTGAAAACGCCTGATTCGCCTTCCACAGCAGTTCCACGTATTCTACGGTTAAAAACACCTTGCTGCTTGTTATACATGAAATAAGATGGAACTTCGTTTTATAAAATATTTTTGGCGTAATTATCTGTTTGGCAGAGGTGAAAGAATTCCATTAAGGTGGTTTGTCTCGGATTGTCTACACTTTTTGTGACATTTTCAGACTGAAAATATACTCGTTGTGCGTCTTAATGTTGGCATGCAAATTTGGATCTTCATTTTGGTCTGGAAATTCAGTATTAATAAGTTTAAGTAAGTTTGTAACTCATCATTCTCCTGCCCTTATCCTAATTTATTTAGGGTCGACACAACATGTCTTTTACTTCCACACTTCTCTGTTAGTTGTCATCTCAGTAGCCACCTCCTTTCTATCCATATCATCATTCACACAGTCCATCCATCGTTTCTTTGGTCTCCCTCTACTCTTATAACCATCGACATTCATACTCAAAACTTTCCTCACAATATTTTTCTCATTACTACGTATCACGTGTAATTTTATCCCAATAATAGAGGTTTGAAAATTCTCAGTAACAGAAGTACTTATTTCAATGTAAAAGTGTCGGGACCTCATTGTAATCAATAACAAAGGTTGCTTACATTCAGGGATAATATAATAATTATAATGATCATGTTATTAAGTCAACGAGAGCGTCATACAACGATTGTTGATATGGTTGTCCCTCATGACGAGAATCTCAAAAAGCTGAGAAAGAAAAAAAATAGTATCTTGAGATGATAAATCAATCGAAGCCTATCATTCTAAACTTGGACTGTATTTTGTTTTTCAGTTTTAAATGGGACCAATTTAGAAGCATATCATTTACAATTATCATAATCGGACGACTCGCTGTGAAGTTATGCGCCCTCACTCATAAAAAAAGAAACGCCAATCCTGCTTCCTTTTTGTTCGTCGTATGATAAAATAAAAGTAAAAATACTGTCTGAAATTTATTTTTACTTTCATTTATAATTTCGAAAACATTAAAAAAAAATGTCGGTTGTTATTACTAGAGTATACTCAAGGTTATCATCAACCATATTAGAAATTCATATGTATTACCCTTTTCACGACTCGTAACGCCCTCTGGTGCCAAAGCTGTATCAATAAAAATGTTTTGGAACTGTACGTTAATTCGTGTGTACTGTAGGCGATAATAATTGATAAAATTAAACACAGATGGCAGTGTTCTCAATAAAGCAGCATTTCTATGCTACCTCGGCTGGCTCAAGCAGGCTGTGGGAGCAACTTCATTTGAGTTATGAATACTAGATGGCGTTGAAGAAACGACATTTAGGCGCTCCACCCACTGCACCGCGCCCCGTTGCGTATCGCAGGATGGCAGATTTTACCATTGTATGCAAGTATCTTAATTTAATCAATTCGAAGCAGTCTTACATGAACTATCAAAGAATGCCTATAAAAATATTGTCATAGCCGGCGATTTCAATATAGACATATTAAAAAGGAATTATCAGTCGATGGAGTTTGAGTGCCTTCTTAGCTTTAACCTAAAACTAGCAATAAATCAACCTACTCGTACGGAAAGTCAGACATGTATCGATAATTTTACGCATAATTTTAACAAACGGTGTAAATCGTCAGTCTTAGAGTTTGCCCTCTCAGACCACACAGACCAGATCTTAAAATGCCCGGTAAATAGAATATGTACGATTGACAAATACTGTGCTATAAGACGCAATTACAGCAAGGAAAGTACGTCTAAATTTAAATATTGTATGAGCAAAATGTATTTCTCCGAAATATATGAAACGGACGACCCGAATATTGCATACAACAATTTTTTACCTCTGTTTTCCTAGAACTAGGATTACAATAAATATAATAAGAAAGCCAAGATGGAGATCTAAAGGTATTAAATTGTGTAGTAAGAAAAAACGGCAACTTCTGTGGGCCTACAGATTAAAATCAAATGAAGCAAATAGAACTCGCTTTAAAGAATACTCTAAGCTTTTTAGAAAAATTATGACTCTGACAGCGTTCACAAAATAACTATAAAATCAAAACATCACACAATAATTGTAAAACCACCTGGCAAATAATAAATGAAGGTAAATATAATGTACTTAAAAATTATATTCCGAAAATTAAAATCAATAATAACAATATTACAGATGCGAAACAAATTGCTAATCAATTTAATGATTATTTTATTGATAAAATACAACCCATCCAGTCCAAGTATAAAACTATGCGCCCCATCTTAAACAACAAAAACTCGATGTTTATGGCACTCTGTACACCACAACAGGCATACAGAATTATTATGGCCTTAAAAAACACAAATAGCGTGGGGTACGATGGCATATCAACTAAAGTAATAAAAGCTGTAGCATCTGAAATATGTGACCATTTATCTCATATTATAAATCTGTGTACTGTAGCTGGCACGTTTCCTGACGCACTTAAAATGGCGATCGTTAAGCCGTTATATAAGAAAGAAGATAGAGAACTCATGGAATTCTACAGGCCTATTTCTCTGATTCCTATCTTCTCAAAAATATTTGAGAAATTCATACAAAAGGAATTAAACGGCTACATAGAAAAAAATAATATATTATGTAATGAGCAAAAGGGATTCCACCAAATAAAACTATAAATATGGCGATATACGACTTCTTATACACAGTTTTGATAAAAGTGGACAAAAGAACACCTGTATGTGCAATCTTCTGCGATACGACTCAAGCATTTGACTATGTAAACCATGACATTTTAATTAAAAAACTTGACGCATATGGGATAAGAGGTAATGTTCTTAATTTAATTAAATCATAGACAATTAGACAATAGAAAGCAAAAGACCGAAATCACGAGAATTAATATAACCATAAAAAAGGAAGATATATACTTATCAGATGAACGTGAAACTACTTTTGGTGTGCCACAAGGTAGTGTATTAGGACCTCCACTTTTTACACTATACATAAATGACTTGCCAAAATCAATTCCACACCCTACGACTCTATTTGCAGATGACAGCACGGTGACAATTTCAAATAATAGCAATGACATGAACCAATATAAACTTGACATATACAATACCTTGACATCTATAATAGAATGGTAAAACAATAATAATCTAAAGATTAATTTAGATTAAACTAAAATCATACATTTTAAACAACGATTAATTATAGAAAATTTGGACATAAATGTAGATAGTAAAATTGTTGAAACCGTAAATACTACCAAATTCCTTGGACTAATAGTTGACGAAAGACTTGACTGGAAACCACAAATCGAGAACCTAGGCAAAACAAAATGTAGTTCTGCATTTGCATTGCACTCTCTAGCTACAGTTGTGAATGTAGATACATTGATTGCGGCCTATCACGGCTTAGTTGCGACTCACCTTAGATACGACATCATATTTTGGGGAAATTCGACTGACGCTAACACGGCATTTAAGGGCCCAAAAGAGATGCATCAGATCTATGTTTGGCTTAAAAACGATCGATACATGTAAACCATATTTTAAAAGGTACAATATTTTAACTCTTGCTTGTATGTATATCCTTGAAACCGCAATGTTTGTTAAAACAAACCCCAATATATTTCCGCGTCTACAGGAAACTGTACCGCGTGACAGACGGGATATGACCATTGTTAGAGTATATCCTGCAAAAACAGCACTCATGCGCAAAAGTATCGTCTGTATGGCGCCTACTATTTTTAACAGAATACCTAAACGTTGGAAAGAGCTGAATAATAGGGCATTCAAGCGCCAATTAAAATGTTTTCTTTTGCAAAAAGCTTATTATAGTGTCGCCGAATTTCTAGCCGAAAAAGTGTTTTTTAACTGAATGATTTTACCTATTTCCTGACAATTTAAATATGTAATTTTTGACATTTTAAAATAAAAATAATTTCTAATTTATAAATCTTGTAAGTGTAATATGTATATGTATTTTTTTTTATTTCTCTTATTGTTAATTCTTTTATGTCTTAAATTTTTTTGATGCATGAAAATATTTGTACGCCGATTCTTACGGCTAAACATGACTAGACTGAAATAATATAATATCTTGCATGCAGGAGCATGCAAGATGAGATGTTTTTAATTTTTTTTTCATGCAGGAGTATGTATACAGTGTATAAACAAATAAAGAAATCTTACCTTATCTTATCTTATCTTATCTAAATTTATATAGAAATCACGCCTAGCACAACAAACTGCCGACGTGGAAATGCGCGGGAAGGCGCCCCGTGCGTTATACGTCGCTCTGCGCACCGCGGCGGGACACATCTTCAGTGGGTGAACCGCCATATACAAGTGCGAGTTGGACATGCGCACGAAGGGTTTTGTACCATGATCGGCAAAAAAAAAACACGTTTGCTGTATGGGAGCCGCCCTTAAATATTTGTTTTATTTAAATTTAATTCTTCATTTTTAAAGTGAATATATTAACTAAATATTCTGGAAATATTTCAAGTGTTTACCTGTTGCTGTTATCAATATCGAGCAAAAACGACCAAAAAAATCACGTTTATCCTATGGGAGCCCCTTAAATATTTATTTTATTCTGTTTTTTAGTATTTGTTGTTATTGCAGCAACAGAAATACGTAATCTGTGAAAATTTCAACTCTCTATTACGGTTCATGAGATACAGCCTGGTGACAGACAGACGGATGGACGGACAGCGGGGTCTTAGTAATATGGTCCCATTCCCAAAAACAATTTAAAAAGAAACTTTTTTTTGTATTTTTACTACGCTTTAGTTTATAATCATCATTTCAGACGTAAGACATCCACTGCTGGACATAGGCCTCTCCCAAATTAGGGGGCTTTGCCATAATCGCCACACTTGATAGGTGGGTTGGCGATCGCAGTGTGGTGGTAAAATGCATAGAAGACTATGCTGCTCATTCTCTAGTAATTCCCTTAGACGCCTTTTACGACACCCACGGGAAGAACTGGGGGAGTTATTTTAGCGTTTCACAAAATACAGGTTCTTTCAAATTTTCATTGATTTTGTGCAAATGTAATAAGTATAAAATAGCTGTACAACATTCGAATGGACGGCCAAACTGACAGACGGACATGACGAAATTGTTAGGGGTCCAGTTTTGCCATTTGACTGCAGACCCAAAAACAAAAAATCTGTGAATCTGTGGTTCGGATAAATTATGTTTTTTCTGTTCCAAAAAAACAAAACTGAGTTTGTCCTGTACCACCTCCTCCCCATCTTTCCACATTTTACACACCTTTGATTTGAAAATAATTTAGTACTGACTAGCTTCGCGTATACTAGTCAAATTAGCGTCTCACAAACTATCCACATGTCGTGGCTCATAATTGTAAATTTAACTTTAAGATTAGAGTAATGGGTATCTGAATGAAAAAACATTCGTTCAAGTTTTAATTTGAATTATTATATTATAAATCATTGTATTTAGAACATGACATACATGTATTAAAAAAACAACAGTTGTGTTTTCATACAAAACACAATTCTTGGCTATGAATACGGAAAGCTTCATTTTCATCATCTAGCTTACCAATCCGCACATCGGTTATGGGTAATCTGTTTACTTTGAAAGTTTTCAGTTCTATGTAAGAATTTTGCTGGGAACCGTTGCTCTCCTGAAACAAATAATGTATTATTAATTTATTGGTAAATTATTTTATTTTTGCAAGTTGATTTGTACAAACACTTTTGAACGTCAATCAATTTTTTTTTTTGAACTGGATGAGGTTGGCGTTTCCTATCCGACTACTCTGAGACTGTCTCTTTTAAAGTCCAGACATAATCTTGGTCAGATCATGTGAAGACTATGTGGATTGGTGTCTGCAATTATATTTTAAGAAAAGAACCACGCAGATTGAGAGGACCTGTCAAATCAGTCGAACAAAACGATTCGACGAACAATACCAAAGAGAGGACATCTTAGTAGGTCGCATTAAGTACTAAACTGCCATATTATCTTTAAAATTTACTGAGTAAAAGATATAAAGATATATATATATATATATCTATTTAAAAAAAATCACGTACATAGTCCTCACTAAAATAATGATAATATAAAGTATAATTATATTCATGTCATAGTGTATTCAATAATCATCAAATGTCAAGTGTATGATAAAACAAAAATAAAATTCAGTATAATAATAACATAAAAATTGGAGCAGCTTAATCCCAAAGTTTTTTGTCCTCTATATAATTTTAACGGTATGAAAGGGTTTCTGGTACAACTGAAGTTTATTGAATGATTTGAATTTATTGCGACTTGGATCTTGAACGTGGGTTGGAAGTTTATTATAAAAGCGTATACATTGACATCTGTATTAGCCACCTATTATCTTCATCTTGAAGGTACAACAAATTTGTGTTTGTTCCTAGTATTAATACTATGAGCATGCCTGTATTTAAAATGAATATATGATATTCTTATGGGCATATAACAGATTTTAAAAATGTACTGTGAATTATCTCTTTAAAGGGTCTAGCCGTACATCCATTGGCAAACTCCCCCTCCCCCCCCCCCCCCGATAGGAACCAATATCGTAACCTATGTTATATTGTAGAGGGTACTAATAGTAGTTCACCGAGTAGATATTAGCTCTATAATTATATTACTTAATTGAGGAGCTATTTGACAAAAAATGTCCGGAGACCACTTTTTCAAAGTTACATATCTCTGTTAATTTTAAAGCTAGAAAATTTAAACAAATTTCAGTGTATAAACACTGAAATTTGTTCCAATGTGTTTGTTGTTGTTGTTGTTTGTTTGTGTTCTGTGTTGTTGTTTGTTTGTTTGTGTTTTTGTTTGTTTGTTTTGTTGTGTTTGTTTGTTTGTTGTTTGTGTTGTTTGTTTGTTTGTTTTGTTGTTTGTTTGTTTTGTTGTTGTTGTGTTTCCATAAGGAACACAGTTAAAGCACAGCCAAACCTAAATGAAAATATCTAAAAAATTAAAATAAATATTTATGATTTCTATAAATTCAAATTACTTACGAAAAAATTTATAACAATTGCCGATACATCCATACATAACAGGTAAAGTTTCATCAAAATCATTAAAGTTAGTGGGGCACCATATGACCACTTTGTTTATCCTTATAAATTGTATTAGATTTTAATAATCTTTGGCAAAGTAGCGTTTTGATAGCTAGTATAAGTATACTATCGGTGCGGTCACTAGACTATTACAATGATTTGTCTATCTACTTTTAAAGTAACTAGATTATTCAAAGTATCCGCATATGCATGTTCCTACATGATCACAATGCGTAGTCGTGGTACGCTCTCGCTTTTATTAATTGCGCAGTTTTAGACATTCTTAATTGAGGGACGTATTATTTGTTTATGTTTAAACAATATAACCAGTGAACAAAGCAGTGACCTAAAAATATATTGATTAGGTCTAGGAAATGTATTAATTGTGGCTTTTCATTGCAAAGCACTGGAAAACGAAAGAAAACATTGCAAACCAAAAATGAACTGCGTAAATACAACGTTGAACTTAAACTTGGAGATGTTCTATGTAATAAATGTTGATTAATTCCGTTTGCTAAATTACCGACCCATTATTTTATTACGTCCGGCACCAAACGGAACAAAAAAAGAAAATGAAGAATAGCATCATCCAATTTGTTCCCGTGGGTGTCTGGCGACTAAGAGACTAGAGAATGCACAGCAGCGTTTTTTATGCATTTTACCACCATACTGCGATCGCCAACCCACCTGCCAAACGTGTAGATTATGGCAAACCCCACCAAATTGGAGGAGGCCTATGTCCAGCAGTGGATGTCTTTTAGCTGAAATGATGATGATCATCATCATCAACTTGAGTAGTGTTTCGTGTGGTGCCGGACATGAATAAAAGCACCATCCCATTTCTTTCCGTGGGTAGGGAAAATATAATTTGAATAAAATGACATTTTCCCTACGACTGAACTAGCAGTAAAACACGTAACACAGGATGTAGATTTTTTTTTTTTTTTTTAACTTATGGGTCAACCAGATGGACTCGCAACATATACGATAAATAAGGATTATTTCATGAGGCCCATAACTGTAATCTTACCATACATCCATCGGTAGAATATGGCACTGAATAAAAGAATGGAGATTCGCTTGTTGGGTTCGGTCCAATCGAGATGTCATTCCAAGTCAACAACTGAACTACTGATGACAAATTGAAAGATTTTCGAAGAGTTATTTCATTCTGGCAATCGTATTTTAGTGTTTGACGTACGTATGATGATCGTTTCTGCAGCCACTTTATTTGTTGCGCAGATATCTGTAACGAAAACATCGGAAAATATTAGATTTAAGATAATGTTTCATATTTGAAATCTCTTCGGTAAAGTTAAGGTAGGGGGCAAATCTGAAATTGAGGCCAATGATACGACGGTGAGAACACGCGTTTGTTGTATCATACAATTTAATGAGTCAATTTTATCAATAAGCTTGAAAAGCATAACTGCCAAATCATTTGAGCTGGGTATCTACAGTTTCAGGTAAATTAAAGGCTGCGTCTTCTCGTCGAAGAGAACTTTACTGTGGCTAACAGGGTAAGAGGTTTAAGGAAATATTGTTTTATTTCCTCAAACCTACCACCAAGTGTCAAGTGCACACTGCGTAGTGGCAAAACAGTAGTGGTAGTCCATCAATCTTAAAGCAGGTTCGATACACATAACTTACATTATAAGAATCCATAAAATCGATTCCACGGCCGCTTAACCAGAATTCTTCAGATCCGAACGTAATAAATCCAATATCATTATCACTCGGTGTTCTTAAACATGTCTCCTTTGTCGTCATATTGCAGTATACTTCAAATCTTTGTGATTTTGGTCCCATCTTATAAAAGCCTGCAATAAACAAATATTTAAAATTAAACAGAGTTCGTCTTCCGGTGCATTGACTTATAACATGCCCATCACTTCAGAAATTATTAAAAAATCTGATTCATCTAATCAAGAAATCATCAACATGGTAAAACGAGATAACAAACTTAAAATTGAATTATGTTTGAGAATGTTGGAACCTATTTATTTTATGGTAATTTTTTGTCTACCAAATGTGTTTTAAATCTGCAAACAAAACATTTTCCTCACCGCTGCTAAGCCCGAGCGGTGCAGATTTACAAGTAACTTGTGTCCCCAACTCAAACGGATCTCCACCATAACCTGCAAATCAATTACAACATTTTAAACTTCGTGACTTGCGATTACCTTTTAAATGGTTAGTTGAATTCAAATACACACCTCTGTCGTTGGTAATCACTAACAATTGAGAATGCACCTCATTCGTTTGATAAAATATTGTTACATAGATCGTAAAGTAGCAAATACTACACGAACAATTATACGTTGATCACACCGCCATCTATTATCGAATTCGAAATTAGACAGATCTGTTCAGTTCATTCTCGCAACGTCGCCGCTAACTGCGAACTGTGGCAAAGAATCGCGGCTAGTCGGGAATGTTCAGCGCGGCATATATTAGTGGATTGTCGGATTGGGAGGACAGTTCGGTTACGAATGCGATCGAATACGATTAAAGCAATACAACGAAGTACAAGGGCGACAAGTGATTCTGTTTGACGTTTCTGATTACTGCGGTATTTGGGAGTAGTTGATAAAACTGTTTTTGTGGGTTTTGGTAATATTGGTTTAATTTTTTTTTTCATCCCATACCCCAGTTCGTAATAATACAAATACTTACTTCCTGTTTCCGTATCGGTATCCTCACAGTCACAAATGCCGGTTGGTCCAGGTAAACCTGCATTACCAGGCTTACCTTGCGGTCCTTCAGGTCCCTGAAGAAAATAATTAGGTATGATACTTTTTTTTTTCAGGATGAGAAATCATCAAATGAATTCTCCCGCTCTGGGCGGAGCGGGAGGGCGTATCAGACTTTTACTGACTAAAACCCACCCGTGTTCCATCAGTTGCCCATGTGCCAGGTATCTCTTTCGAACAATCACGTGACCCCGGTAGGTATGATACTCAAATAACCTTTACCCTGCATTTATATCAGAGTTTATATTTTCACAAGTTTTGCGACTTTTTCCGTTTAACGTTTACACCTAAGACGTTTACACTTAAATAAAATTGTACGACTCTGTCTTGACCGAAATTTAGAATGGTTCAGTCATCTTATCAATGCTTACGTAGGTATTGTTTAACGTTATGTGTGTACGGAGCTTGGGGGAGGCCTATGTCCAGCTGTGGACGTCTTTCGGCTGAAATTATGATTATGGTGATGAAAAATGTAATATGTACAGACGCCAACACATCAAGCTACTACAATCTGTCAGATTTCTTTGATAGATTTCCGACTTTATTTCTAGAGCATTAGGTTCAAGGTTCATTGGGAAAAATTGACAGTTTCGGGTAGCTTGACCTGGTGGCGTCTGTACCTTTATTAAAATTTATGCTGAATTCATTAAATATTATTAATATTACGAAACACTCATTAGTGATAGATTACAAACGACGTTGTTCTGAACTTCAATAGCAAATAGGCGCTCATCAGAAGTGGTGTTAATGAATGCGAACGAAAGGGGAGTGAGGGGAGTGGGGGGGTGAGGGGAGGTGTCAAAACTTGTTTCTTTTCCATTTCCAGATTTACTGTTTTATATATCAGGCTAAATTCTTTCTTTATACTACATTTTTCCCAGAACAATTTGGATACATTCCGCACTCACCCCTGGATACATTCCTAACACACCCGATATAATCTAAAAACAAATAGTACAAATTATACATAGAGATAACGTATCTTCCAAAATAAGGTTAATTTTAGGTAACTACTTAATTTAAACTAATTCTAACACTTTTGGAGACGTGTACGAGGAATGGTCAAGTGTGAACTTTACAAAAGACATATTTTGAATATACAAGGGCTTGTTGGAAGGTTATAACAGCTGCATGGATCATTAGATCAGGTTAAACTACGTTTGCCGTGGTTATACCGTAGATCAGTGATAGATCTTTACATATCCAGAACCCTCACCAATCTTATCAAGCGGAATCGTATTAAGGAAAGACCGAGTCGTAGGAAAAAGACTTAAAGTATTTGCACAAAGTTCTTATTTAGTGATTGGGCGACTCCAGGTATTTGTAAAATCAGGGAAAAACTTTTTGACCTTGTGGCCTAAAGCAACATATGACTAATACAAGCTCTCATCAGTATGTTGCAAAATATTCAAAAACTTTTAACGTGTGTGCAAATTGGCTAAAGTGTTTTATTTTAGCAATAAAATAAAATAAGTTGATGATAAAATTAAAATGACCTGGCAAATAATAAATTATGTTACAGGTAGGAAAAAACAGTATAATACAGAATTTAATTTAGAAGCTGCACAATTCATTAACTCAGAAATAGCTCAGAAATTTGAAAACTTTTTCTTTAATATTCCTGTTGAAACTACTGAAGCTTTAAATTCCTGAATTTCCGCTGCCTTACTCAGAAGTAATAGAGGGGCACGCCCTTTAGAGTTTAAGTTTCAGTATACTAATCCCCAAGCTATTATAAAAGCTTTTAAAGATCTTAAAATTAAATCAACCGGAGATCTTTGGGGAATGTCTGTAAAATTTTGTAGATCTATTATTGAAACCATTGCACCCTATGTAATTTATATATTGCACCCTTTGTATTTTAATTTAATTAGTTTTAATTGCAAATCGGTCAAGAGGTCTATTGACAATATAAGACATATTTGTGAAATGGCTGATCTAGTAGCACTTCAGGAGACGTGGTTGCTTCCCCATGACATACCATTATTGGGAACTATTTCTAGTGATGTTGAGTATACAGGTAAATCTGCTGTAGATACTTCTATGGGCTTGCTGAAGGGGAGACCTCATGGGGGAGTTGCCATACTCTGGAGGAAGGGTATGTTTGACAGTGTTACTGTAGTGCCGTGTGCCAGCCCTCGACTGACTGCTATACGCGCTAATGTTGACGGACGGTCCATTATTGTTTTTTCTGTTTATATGCCGACTGACTCACCGGATAACTTACCAATTATGACAGAGGTTTTGGGTGAAATAAGTGCAATAGTCATTAGTGAGAATGTTGAAAACTTGTTTATTTTAGGTGATTTTAATGCTCACCCTCAGGAATTATTTTGTAATGAAATGATAAGCTTTTGTTCGGATCAGTCTTGGATCTGTATCGACCTGGAAAGGTTAGGCACACAGACTAATACCTACACATTTGTTAGCGAAGCTCATGGCTGCAGACGTTGGCTGGACCACTGTGTCGTGTCATTATCGGCCAGACAAACTGTAGTCGGGGTACGTGTCTTGAAGATGTTTACATGTCGGATCATTTACCTTTACTTATTAGCTGTGACATAACTGTTGTAAGGCCTAAGTTGGTGACTAGCGACGTGCGGCGTGACTCGGTTGTATGGGGTGAGAGAGATGAAACGCAGATAAAAACCTACTACGATCTTTGTAATAATGTTTTTCGAGCCATTGATTTTCCCACCGAATTCACGGAATGCAGTCGTGGGTCATGCAGCTTGGATGACCATAAAATTGTATTGGATAGGTTGTATAACCGTATTGTGGAAACCCTGAGTAGTGCCGCTGTTGGGTCTAGCGCAAGGAGGAGCACTAAATTAAGTAGGGGTGGGCATTTATGTGGCTGGAATGTACATGTTCGTGAATCTCATAAAGTGGCCAGGCTTAAGTTTGAAACGTGGATAGCTTGCAACCGGCCCACTTCAGGTATTGTTTATGACGAAATGTTCGAATCACGTAAAATATTTAAAAGTCGCTTGAAGTGGTGCCAGAATAATCAAGAGCAGCTAAAGATGGATATCCTGGCTAAACACAGATCGGCAAAGGATTTTTCTAATTTCTGGAAAACCACGGGAAAGCATGAAATTAAGCCTGGCCTCCCGGTGAGTGTGGATGGAAAGAGCGAATCAGTTCATATTGCAAATATGTTCAGGGAACATTTTAAGGTGCGCTCCCTGTTGGGCCTTTCAGCGTCATTTGCTAGGTCTGAGCCCGGATATGAGGGGAATGAGTCGTCTGTACATTTTACGGCTAGACAAGTAAAATTCGTTTTGAAGAAAATGAAGGGCGGTAAATCTCCCGGTCACGATGGGCTTAGTGTGGAGCATCTGCGGCATGCGGGGGTTCACCTACCGAGAATCCTGGCCATGTTTTTCACGATGTGCATGAGTCACTCATACTTACCACTTGACTTAATGAAAACCATAGTAGTGCCTATTGTGAAGAACAGGACTGGGGATGTCTCGGACAGGGGGAACTACCGCCCCATATCGCTAGCAACAATAATTGCTAAAGTGCTGGACGGTATGCTTGATTCCTGCCTAGATAAATATGTTAAATTACATGACGCACAGTTCGGGTTTAGACCCGGGCTATCCACGGAAGCTGCCATCGTTGGTCTCAAGCATACTGTCCAATACTATATGGACCGCAGGACACCGGTGTACGCGTGTTTCCTTGACCTCTCCAAAGCTTTCAATCTTGTCTCATATGATGTGCTCTGGAGAAAGTTGGGGAACGCGGGTGTACCGGTGGAGGTGCTTAACATGCTAAAATATTGATATTCTCACCAAACAAATTTTGTGAGGTGGAATAATACGCTCTCTGAGGCATATTCGTTGGAAAGCGGGGTGAGACAGGGAGGTTTGACCTCGCCCAAGCTTTTCAACTTATACATAAATGACCTCATCGTCGAACTCAGTAGCAAGCGTGTCGGTTGCTCTATAGATGGCGTCTGCGTTAACAACATCAGCAACGCGGACGACATGGTGCTGCTGAGCCCGACGGTGAGGGGTCTCGGAGAGTTGTTAAGAGTGTGTGAGGCCTATGCTGCTACACATGGCCTTGTATACAATGTCCAAAAGACCGAGTATATGGTTTTTGGGGCCGCTGGTGGATGCCCCAGGTACCCACATAATATTACCCTAAATGGCTTGAGCATAAATCGTGTTACGAAATTTAAATACCTGGGGCATTTAATTACCGAAGGTCTTGAAGACGATCTGGACATTGATTTTCCCGCTGCTCTCCACTAGTTAAAATAATGCTATTCAAGGCATATTGCCAAAGTTTTTATACGGGAAATCTGTGGGTCAGTCACACCAAAAGATTGCTGGATGTCCTGCGCATCCAGTATAACAACATTTTCCGGATGATGTTGGGGCTGCCTCGCTTCTGTAGTGCATCAGGGATGTTTGCGCTGTATCGCACTGATGGCTTTCATGCCATCATCCGTAAGAAAACTGCATCCCTGATCTACAGAATGGAATCTCTGGAATCTTATGTATCCTCTCAAAGGCATTCGACTGCGTAAACCATGAGACACCGCTACTAAAACTAGACATGTCTGTATACCCAGCTCTATACAGTTTAAAAAAGTCGGTGTTCAGCCGAGCGCGTGCAGAAGAGGTTTTAGTGGTAAATAGATCAAATGAGAACTCTTTACAAAGAATATTAAAGTCCTTACTCGCTCGCACCATGTATGAGTTATGCCTGTAGTTAGAAGAGGAAAAAGGAATGGAGATATGTAGGTGGATTAAATCTAACTGATCGCTGAGGGACGTTGTTTATGCAAGAGATCAGGACAGTCAACCTCGTTAAATATAATTTTTAAAAGAAAAGTGCAATCCGCTAATCGACAAAGATTTATAAGTGGTTTTTAATGTTTCTTGCATAGATTTATGTAATTATCTGAATGGTATGGTATACGCAGTCGAAAACATAGAAACCGAATAATTTTTTTTTGTATTTTTTCAATACGATCAATGTACTTGCTATAACACGGGATCCATATTTGTGACGCATACTCCAGATGACTTCTCATAAAAGAACAATAAAGCATCTTTAGGGTTTTGGCTTCCTTGAAACAGCCTGCGATTCTCATTATAAAACCCAGTGACTTTGAGACTTTGGCAACTATTTGCTCAATATGCACGTTAAATAACAGTTTGGAATTATGTAAAACGCCCAGGTTACGTACACCGTCACATCTGTGTCATAGTTGCCCTTTAAGTTTGTAAGTTGTAGGGAGAGGAACGCGCTTTCTACTAAAAGAGATTACTGAGCATTTAGCAGGGTTCAAGTCAAGTTTATTAATCAAGCAATAATCATCCAGTCTCGGCAGATCAGATTGAAGAGCATCCATGTCATCATTTGATGATATAGCAGAAAATATCTTCATATCATCAGCGAAACAAAGTAAACTTGAGTTGCGAAAACACGAATCGATGTCGCTCACATAAATGATAAAAAGTAATGGACCCATCAAGGAACCTTGAGGAATACCACTAGGAGCTGAAACCCAGATCGACATGTTGTTACTGAAAACAACAGCTTGAGATCTGTTTCCAAGGTAAGAAGTAAACCAACGAAGTAGATCTCCCCTGATATGATCGATACTGTTGTTAAAAAGCTTTGTCTAAAGGATATTGTGGTCAATTCTATCAAAAGCCTTACTGTAATCTGTGTAAACGACATCAACCTGTGCTCCATTACGTCTGTATTACTTATTTCATTTTTGTGCCCTTTTTATGCACCGGAGTTATAAAAGCAGACTTCCAGATTTGGGAAACAGAACACGAGGAGAGCAATTTTTTAAACAATAGAGATACTGGCAATGCAATGGTCTTAGCGCACCTAATCAGCAATCTAGGTAATAAGTGGTTCGGACCAACAGATTTAAATGGATCAATTTAACTGGTAAGCTTAACTATAGCATCTAGGTCAATCTCGATTGAGTGAATATCCGAATATAATATAATCCTAACCTCCTTCTGCGAAGCAGTAATGCTTGCGAAGGAGAAGGTGGGGCGCGTGAGGAAGTGGCAGTCTCTGCACCCAATTTTTTTTTCTGGATGGGAAATCATCAAATGACGGGAGGGCATGTCAAACTTTTACTGACTAAAACCCACCCGTGTTCCTTCAGTTGCCCATGTGCCAGGGTCACGGTATCTCTTTCGAACAATCACGCGACCCCGGCAGGTCTCTGCACCCTCACGTCCCTAGCCAACGCAGGAGGAGATGCCCCGGGCGTCGGGACTAGATCGCGGACTCCTGGCCACCATAGGCGCGGGCCTGCGGGTGGCGAGCAATGGGAGCTCGCCTCCCAGTAAGGACCAGGCCCATGTTGACAGCGCGTAGTGTTCCACGCGTGCCTCAAAGAGATGTCAATAGTACTGATAGGGTCTGTTAGGACCGATGCCTGCCAGGGTCACGAGATTTGTTCACCGTTTGATTTGTGAAAGACAACGTGTGGCCCTGGCACATGGGCAACTGAAGGAACACTGGTGGGTTTAGTCAATAAAAGTCTGACACGCCTTCCCGCTCAGCCCAAGAGTGGGAGACGACATTTGATGATGTCCCACACAAAAAAAAGAGGGATGTGTGGTGTTACACGAATGGATAGAATAAGAAATGAGTACATACTAGGAAGTCTGAAAGTGGCACCGATAACTGAAAAGTTGTGTGGGAATCGGTTGTCATGGTATGGTCACATGATACTGAAGAATAAGGAGAATGTCATGAGGAAAGTATTGAGTATGAATATCGATGGCTATAAAAGTAGAGGGCGGCCAAACAATCGCACTGTTGTTGTTTTACGTCTCGCAACTAATCTGTTGATTGATGTCAAGTGTTTTCCATGTATGACGGTAAACATCAAAAGTGAAACACTGGCTGCTTTTCGAAAACGCGCTGACAGTGCTCGCTGAACGTCAAAACCTTGACATAATATAAAACTTGAAAACTTGTATACACCATCAGGTGGTGACTTTAGCCAGAAGCACAATTTCTAATAAACCCAAGTTAGTTTAAAATATAATTCGACCCGAAACAAATAAGCATAACTGTATTGTTAGACAGCGCTCACGCTGTTATTAGTACAAGGCACGGTTGGCGTTATCGCAAGATGGCGCATGTCATGACGTCATCGTCGACGATTCACAGGACATCGTTGCGCTCTCGCTAATTTGGACTGGGTGTGAGCACGTTCAAATTGATAATATCGTTATTCGAAAAAATGCAGCCTTTGAAACATGTTTTATCACAAAACAGTTATTTTTTTTTAAATAAAAAAATATACTCACTGGATTTCCCGGACGTCCATCATAGCCAGGTGGTTTGAAATAAATAAGAGGGTCGATTTGTTTGTTTTTAAGAAGTTCGCATTCAAATCACAATATCACTGAACTCCTCCTCAACGGCTGGACCGATTTGAATGAATTTTTTGGTATTTTTTGAATTTTTTGTTATGCGTTTGTGTGGCACCCTGGATGGTGTAGATTCACTATTCGCTATTGAGTTGTAGGAAACAGGCCAATGTCTGTACGGTCAGCTAGTTTACTTATATTTTATGAGAGACAAGTTTTTTATCAAGGTATGTGAATTTGAAAAATAAAATTTATTCAAAAAAGTCACATACAGGATGGGACATTCTTATGTGTGTGTTTCAGCGTATTTGATCTAGGTTTGAAACTAAAGCTGCGGCTCGCAGATACCACAGAGACAAACAGATCTCTCGTTCGGTCAGCTACACTTTTTTAGAACGGTGGCCGCCACATAGCGACACCAAAAGGTTTTATGATGTCACTAAAATTTTATTTATTGAAGTAACTTGGTTCGTTGTCTCAACTTTTTTTAAATTGAATTGGTTGTTTGTTTATTGAATATGGGTGTAAGTTTCATGGATGAGAACGGGTTAATCATTGTCATTCAAACCAATGAGACATAAGAGATCATATCTAGGAATCAACTGGCATTTGGTTAGTTTTTTAGTTTTTTTTTATTGAATACGAATGTAAGTTTCATTGATGAGTACGCATACGCGTTTTGATATTCAATAACACTAGGGTATAAAAATACCTTCTCGAAAAGCCAACTAGCATATATTTCTTTGAGTTTACTCCTTAGAGTGTCCAAGTGATTCATTGATATGATCTCGCACGTCTAGTGACACTCAGAATCTTGCCATTCAAACCAATGGGTTTCAATGACAGTGATTAACCGGTCAATTACCGTAATTACAGACACAATTAAAAAACGATTGTTTGCATACCAAATGTGGTTTCTCAGGGACTTAGAGGTTAAGCCGTACTTATCAATCAAACTTAGACCCGTATGCAAGAAACAAAAAAACACATTCCTTTTTTTATGTGTGTCAGCTCCACCGCACGCCTCTAGTTTACTCCTTACGAACGATTATAAATGTATATAGCTTAGTAAACATAACGTAACACATAACGTAATGTAACATAATGGAGAAAGTTTGATTTTACTCCCCATAAATTGTCATACCCCGGGCTTATTTGTATAAAAATTGATTCTTAAGGAGTAAACTCCTAAAAAAATATACGCTAGTTGATTTTTGACATGTTCTCATTTATAGCCTAGTGTTAAGGGACATCAGAATACGTTGTTTATTTATTTTCACAAAGAACAACGTCAAGTTAACTTAAATCTTACACGAAGGGTTTTTTTTTTTTAAATAGGGATTTCTAATATCAGAATTTTGCAAAGCCTATTTCAGTTCTTGACGAAATGCTCTCTTCTTTCCTAGCACTCATTTGCATGTTTTTTCGATGATGGAAAAATCGGCTCCAGTAAATCGTTCACATTAAGGCGTTTACAGTGGACGCCAAAGTGAGCAATTTAAGTGACGGTAGTAATAGGGTGCTGACGAGATATTTTACCACAACTTCATAGTTTTTATAGCAGTGGTGACGAATTTATTTTCTTAAAGTAAAACGCCTGTTTGAGTTCGAACCCACAACCTGCCACTCGTAATACTCTAAATGTTAAAGGAAAACATCCTGAGAAAACGACATGTCTTCGAACCAAACACATGGAGACATGTGACATTCGCCAATACACAGTGAGCCTGCCTGGTAGTTTATTGCTAAATCTCTCTCACTTAAGGCCAGTGTCCCAGCAGTTTGTATATCAGAGGCTTGTTATACCACAAAAGCAGTTATCTATTGTGTAATCGATGTATTACTGAAAACTTACTATTTCTCCTTTTTGTCCGGGTAATCCCTGAAAACGAAAAAAACATACTGACATCAAACTTGAGTAAAATATATATATTTCAAATACTTTACGTTTATGTGGATTCAAAATCAAAGATCAAGTACCTATTACTCTGCTTTCACATTAGAAAACATTTAACATGTAAATATTTTTTACATTTGCCACGTATACAATATCTCACTGCATGTTTTGTTGAATCTACATTCACACTACGAAACTAGTCATTTTTATTTCTGTGTCATGATGGTAATAACTGCCGCAAGGATCGATAGATCAGGTTAAGCTACGCTTGCCGTGTTTACATCGTGGATGAGTGACAGAACTTTACATACCAAGACCGCGTATTTCCATTCTGTACATGGCCAAAACGCAACCATAGGAATCTGCTCGCGTATACTGTGTAATGCAATTTTTAAATTTGTGATTACAATGTATACACGAATTTTGCGTACTACTTGTATATAGTTTGTAACGTAGACGAGCCCATGCATCTTTCCAATTTACACAAAGCCATAATGCCACCATAGGAATTTGGTAAGACTTCTGATGGCCGGGTTTCGATTTAAGGGGTGGTAGGGAGAGGGAAAGGGGAGGCGTCGAACCCCTCTTGTGAAGGAAAGTTTCGAAACCCCCCCTTTTTGAGAAATATTTTTTTAATATTCAAACCTAACTTTCGAATTTTCGTGTATCGACATCGATTTAAAGGCTGGAAGAGGGGGTTGACGAATAAAATGAAGGGGAAGTAGCAACGCTCGACAGGACACTTCGTTGATAGGGCTCGTCAACGGAATCAAGGCGTTTCCATAGGAGGTCACTGTTTTAACCTAACCTAACCTCCCCAATCCACGTCGTTTCTGGCACTCGCCGGCCGCTGCCGCGGCACCGCTCGCTTCGCTCGCTCGGCTCGTGCGTAGGAGGTCACAGTTTTAACCTTACCTAACCTAACCTCCCGAAACCATGTCGTCTAAACAGGATTAGTTTGCATGCGGACTAGCACTGTATATTATGGAACACTTTAGTTACTTTGGCCACTACAAAGTATACACGAGTATTTGCGTACTACTCTTGTATAGATTGGAAGATCTTGATTAAAAAGTGATTTCCAATCTATACGCGACTAGTTTCAGACCCTTGCGTTCTAGCCTTGTACAGAATGGAAATACGCACCGAGACCCCTCCGTGCCTCGGTAAGTACGTTAAGCCGTTAGTCCCAGCTGACTTGATTTGATCTTTGACGGTCATTACAGGTCGTCAGAATCCCGAAATTCTGACAACCAATCTCACCAAGCGGTATGGTTTTACGTAATGACGGGGTCGTAGGGGCTGGAAGCCATCTCCAACTTGTTTGGGAAAAGGCTAGGCAGATAATGATGATTTATACCATCTTTCACTGTTGTTTATTTATGTCTCGCAACTAATCTGCTGCTTGATGTCAAATGTTTTCCAAGTATGACGGTAAACATCAAAAGTGATACACTGGCTGCTTCCCGAAAACGCGCTAACAGTGCCATATAAAACTTGTATACACCACACATTTATTCTTCTTTGATAAGGTATATATTGTAGCCGGAAGCACAATTTCTAATACTTAAATCCAAGTTAGTTTAAGATATCATGCAACCCGAAATAAAACAGCATAACTGTCATGTTATACTGCGCTTACGGTCCTATAAAGCACGGTTGGCGTTATCGCAAGATGGCGCATGTCATTACGTCATCGTGGACGATTCACAGGATATCGTTGTGCTCACCCCAATTTGGAATGAGTGTGAGCACGCTCAAATTGATGTTATCGTTATTCGGGATGCAGCCATTGAAAAATGTTTTATCACAAAACAATTATTTTAGTTTGAATAAAAAATACTCACTGGAAGTCCATCATAGCCAGGTGCTCCTGGGAATCCCTGAAATGTTCAAATCTAGATAGTGAAATAAATTAGAGGGTCGATTCGCATATTTTTAAGAAGTTCACATCCAAATCACAATATCAGTCTGGCAAAAACATTTATATGCGTGATTTACTCATATTTTTTGAGAGACAATATTTTTGACAATATGTGAATTGGTCGTCAGTTTTTAATTACATTGGCATTAATTAGATACAAAAACCCATAATGAGACATCTTATAAACGTCAACCTGTCTGTTATAGAAATCACGTACGTCAGTACTTGGCTATGTTAATAGCATTATAAGTTAAATAATAACAACATCTAGAAATAAAAGATTTTTTGTATTAATGGTAATTAAAATCATAAAGGTAAAATTTATTTAAAACAAGTCACATACAGGATGGGACTTACATATGTGATAAATATGTATAAATTATAATCGTTGCAGCGTAACTATCCTCGGTTTGAAACTAAAACAAACTATAGCAAACAGATCGCTCGTTCGCTCAGCTACGATTTTTTAGGAGAGTGGTGGTCGCCACATTACGGCAGCAATTGAATGGTTCATGACGACACTGAGATGTAAATTATGGAAGATACTAGCTTTTTGTCACGCAGTTTGTTTTTTTAAAGACGGAATGGGTGTTAGTTTCTTTCATACGGATGTAAGTCTCATTGAAATACGCACACGTGTTCTGATATCCCATAACACGAGGGTATTAAAAATATCTTGGCTTTTAGTCAACTAGCGTATGTTTTTTTGGAGTTTGCTCCTTAAGAATTGATTTTCATATATGAGCCTTTTTTGTGGATGGTAATCATCAAATGACGTCTCCCGCTCTGGGTGGAGCGGAAGGGCGTGTCAGACTTTTACTGACTAAAACCCTAAGTGGTGTTCCTTCAGTTGCCTTTATGCCAGGGGCACGATAAATCTTTCGAAAAAATCTCGCGACCCTGGCAGGAATCAGTACTAGCGGACCTATTCAATACTGCTGACCTCTCTTTGAGGCGCACTGGAACACAACGTGCCGTCGACCCGAGAGTGGTCGCCCGCAAACCCGCGCCTACGGTGGCCGGGAGTCCGCTATTGACTCCCGATGCCCGCGGCGTCTTCACTTGCGGCGTCTAGGGCGAGAGGGCGCATAGATTGCCTCTCTTTCGCACGCTTCGCCTCCTCCTTCGGGAGCATTACTGCTTCGCAGAAGGAGGTGACGGCTTCACATGCCCTCTAACTCCATACCATGGCTTGCACCAGGGCCGGACGCGAGAGATCGCCTCCGCCGATCGCCTCTACAAGAACACGGCGGTGCTCCGCCCAGGCAGGGCACACCACCACCGTATGCTATCAGGTGATCCACGCAATGGAAACCCCCTGGGTGTTTCGTCCCACCTTATTCGAAACAGGAACCTCCCAAAACAGCCGTGTCTGGTGTGGACCTGCGTTGGCGGAAGGTGAGGACGCCGTGGTGAAAGTCAAAGTCGAAGCATTTATTTCAAATAGGCCCAAAAAGGCACATTTGAACATCAACAGTTAAATGAAAATTAAACCGCTTTGCTTTTCTGTTTTTTCGGCGATTTAATATTTTGTTAAAAAGTTTTTATTTTATAACTAGCTTCTGCCTGCGACTTCGTTCGCGTCAAATTTTTGCTCCCCTGACCTTTCCCGTCGCATCGATTTGCCTGCTAGTTTTCGTCCACTTTTCGTTGCTGCTCGCTCCTTTTGAGTTACAGTGAGTCAACATTAAAAGATAGACATATGCTCTCGCGGACTTTTTTTTAGAACTTTTTAAAAGGAACAATTCCGTGATACATGATTTTTGCGTTACTTTCCCCGTTTTTGCAACATTTTTTATTACTGCTCCGCTCCTCTTAGTTGTAGCGTGATGTTATATAGCCTATAGCCTCCCACGATAAATAGGCTACGCAACACAAAAAGAATTTTTCAATTCGGACACCAGTAGTTCCTGAGATTAGCGCGTTCAATCAAAGAAACAAAGAAACAAACAAACAAACTTTTCAGCTTTATAATATTAGTATAGATTTTGTGTGGCTATAATCTACTAATTACTACATGCTTGCAAAATCGAACTATTCTGTGAGAAGTTATGCGTTACAAATTTGTGCCTCTCCAACCACTCCTCAAAGAGGAGAATTTCCGCGTCACTAGTGGCATGCCGAGCATTGGGTTGCGACAATCGTACCCGTCATGTTGCCATGAGATTCCGCCGGAGCTCTGTCATTTTGCCTCCTCGCGCCACTCCCACATTTGCGCGATGACTTTTGCCTCCTGATCCCATGGCGGAAATCCGGCTATGGGGCTCGCTACCTCACAGGAGACCGTGAGGTATCCCCGGACTAGCCGAATGACTGTGATCCTATGGGACTCACGTAATCGGCGCGCTGGGCGCAGCCTCAATGAAGGCGCCCATACCAGTGCTCCGTAAAGGGCGATGGAACACACGACCCCTGCATAGTGCCTCCGGCAGGAAGTGTTTGGACCTCTAGGTTGGGCAGAAGCCGCTTTAAGGCAGCCCCGGCCCGCTCCAGTCTGGGAGCCAAACGTCAAAAATAGTCCACCGGCTGTCGAGGACATGTCCCACGTACTTCATCGTTGACTTGACGCCGCTGTGAGCCCTTCCTACCATTAGTTGGGAACCTGACGTTGGCGCGTTCCCGGGACCATGAAAACACATGGCGTCGGACTTGTGCAGGGCCACCACGAGTGCCAATTGCCAGATCCTTTCGTCGACTGTCTAAACCCTGCATGTAATAAGCTCGGCTCCTATTTAAGCCCGGGGTACGAAAATTTATAGCAAGTAAAACTAAACTTTGTCCGTTACGTTAAGTTTTGCGTTATGTTATGTTAACTAATCTATAAATATATTTTATAATAGTTCGTAAGGAGTATACTTCAGTCGTGCATCGGAGCTGAGACACACAATTTAAAAAAAAATGGATTGAGTTTTTGGCTTCTTGAATATATATGATCTCTCATGTCTGATTAGACTGAAAATCTTGCTCTCATTGATAAACCCGCAATTATCAATAAAACTTACACCCGTTTCAAGAAACAAAAAACACAAAACATTTAAACAAAAATGTGAGTGTTAGCTCCGCCGCACGACTGGTGTTTACTCCTTACGAACGATTATAAAATATATAGATTAGTAAATATAACATAAAGCGTAACGTAGCGGAGAAAGTTTGATTTCACTCAGCATAAATTTTCTTACCCCGGGCTTATGTATGAAAATCTATTAAAAAACACGCGCTAGTTGATTTTTTGAAATGTTCTCATTTACACCGTAGTGTTATGGGACATCAGAATACGTTGTTTATTGATTTACACAAAGATCAATTTCAAGTTCACTTAAATCTTTCACGAAGAGAAGATTTTTTTAAATAGGAATTTGGGATATCAGAACGGATCTATATAAAGACAGAACTAGCAGCCTGTTGTTTTCACAAAGCCTATTTCAGTTCTTGATAAATGCTCTCTTCTTTCCTAGCATTATTTTGTATATTATTTCGGTGATATAAACTCTTTGGAAAGATATCGGCTCCAGTAAAATCGTTCACATTAAAGCGTTTACAGTGGTAGTCCGGTCAATTTGGACATTCGAAGGCGCATTAATTCCCAACAAGCTGAAAATCAGAAAAATTGTTCAAAACATAATTATAAATAAAACATTTAAGTTCCCCATCATTCCCGTGTATGAAATTTTCTTGTCTTACCTCTGCTACAGTTATTTCATTTACAGGGCCTTGCGTCGGAGGTGATTCTGCTTCTGTTTGCCTAGGAAATTCTTCATTAAGTAGGTCCTGGTAGTACTCGAACCATCTTTGACATATATCCTTATCGTTTGTGAGTAGAGTGCCTTCTTTACTTTTTATGTATTTTGTAGTTTTAAAGTCTTTACACTCATTATGTCTATATTTAGCTATTTTGTATATTTCATTATCAGTGGCTAGTTCTAAGCGATGGTAAAGATTTAGATCGGCTTTTTCTCTTTCAATAGCTACTGTTCTTCTTGTAGTCTTCTTTGCCTCCTTGTATATTTCTTTATCTTCATCGGAGCCTGTTCCTTGCCAAATTTTAAAGAGGCGTTTCTTCTCGGCAGCACTATTTTTAGTGTGATCGTTCCACCATTTAGGATCTTTTGCATTATGCAATTGTCCTTTGCTTATCCCTAGCTCACGTCTTGCTGTAGTGACACATAGTTTCTCAAAGTCTGTCCACGCGTCTGTAGGAGTCTGATCTCGAGGGGGGTTTTTACTTAAATAATTCACAACATGTTTCTCTAGAGTAGCTCCTTTATCCGTTTTCAATTCATGCCATTTAATTCTCTCCACTTTAGGTATTTTAATCTTAATGGGTGTTTTGAGTTTCAGGGCTGTTAGTAGTAGCCTGTGTTGGGAGGTGAGGGGTTCTCCAGGAATAACCTTGCAGTCCTTAATTTGTTTCAGATCTTGTTTATCTATTAGAACATAGTCGATCTGTGTCTTCGAGTTTCCACTCTTATAAGTTATTAAATGTTCATCCTTCTTTTGGAAGAACGTATTTACCACTGCAAGATTATGAGAGGCTGCGAATTCAAGAATTGTTTCTCCTTCACTGTTTTGCTTTCCGTACCCGAAGCCACCATGGCATCCCTCGAAGCCGTCCTTGTCTATCCCCACATGGCCGTTCAGGTCTCCACATATGATTCTTTGTTCTGTTCGGGGTATTGCTAAAAGATGCGTCTGCAGGTCTTCCCAGAATTCTTGTTTTTCTATTTCAGAGCAATTTACTTGTGGTGCGTAGACTGAGACGACGTTGAGGCATGGTTGCTTTTCCAAGGCTAGCTTCACAGACATGATGCGGTCGTTGATTCTATTAACTTCAATAACTTTTTGGCTGAGATGTTGATCCAAGACAATTCCAATACCATTTTTGGTATTCTCTTTGCCATTGTATACAAGTTTGAAGTTGTTCCCAATTTGACGTGATTTGGCGCCTTTCCATTTTGTTTCTTGCACACAGCAAATGTTTATGCGTCGTCTGTGTAGAGTAGCGCTGAGTTCTGCACTTTTTCCAGTCATTGTGCCAATGTTCCAAGTGCCTATGCGCAGTTGAGACATTGGCACAGTGTTACTTTGTTTTGCTCTTCCGTCGCTTCGGGGGGACGCCCTAATACCCATCGCATTCGCATTGCCGTCGCTTGAGGGGGACGCCCTAGCCTTAGATCTCCTTCCATTTTTGTTTTGCCTCATGATTAATATAAAAATTGGCTATTGGTTTTTACAGTCGGTTGCCACCTGACACTAAGGTCTTAATCTTCCTGGAAGACTTGAGAGCCGCCGTTGACCAAAATAGGTTCATCCGCCGCCTTCTCTAATGTACTCTCAGACCTAAGAGTCCATCACAAACGAGGACCTCTACTCCGAATACGCCGGAGAAGCTCCCCGGTTAGGTTTGATAACGAAGTTCTCTCTCCGGCCTTTTTTGGTCCGCGGGAGGTAATTTATTTCCCTCCTACCCTTCAACAACTGGACGCTGTTGACGGGCATTCCTCGATCCGCCACCTGAGGACGCGCTCTCTAGGGTTAAAGGCTCCCCCGAGAGACCGTTTCGTTTTCTACGAGCGACCGTTTCGGATATATAACGATTCAAAAAGTTGTAAAAGTTGTTATCGTCATAATGTGCATGAGTAAGACACGTATATTATACATCTCTAGAGTTGTTATATATGTTGATTTTTTTTATCGGTCATTGTAAATTATACTTAAAATTTCAAATATACTTAATGTTATAACTTAATACCATACATGGGAATGATGGGGACATGTAACATTTTATTTATAATTATGTTTTGATAAATTTTACTGATTCTCAGCTTGTTGGGAATTTATGCACATTCACTCTCATTTTTTGGTCTAAATTGACCGGACTAAGGATGCCAAAGTGAGCAATTTAAGTGACGGTAATAATAATGTCTTCGAACCAAACACATGGACACATGTGACATTCGCCAACACACAGTGGGCCTGCGTGGTAATTTATTGCTCGATCCCTCTCACTTAAGGCCAGTGTTCCAGCAGTTTGTACATCAGAGGCTTGTTATACAACAAATTTAGTAGTTAATTCTTGTGTAATCGAAGTATTGCTGAAAACTTACCTTTACTCCTTTTTCTCCGGGCATTCCCTGAAGAAGAAAAAACATACTTAATCATATTTACAACATCCTGACAGCAAATTTGAGTAAAATATGTATATTTGAAATGCTATACATTTATGTGGATTCAAAATCAAAGATCAAGTACCTATTACTATGCTTTCACACTAGAAAACATTTAACATGTAAAAAAAAAAAATTTATTTGTTACGTTAACAAAATCTTACTGCTTGTTTTGTTGAATCTACATTCACACTACGAAACATGACTTAGTTCTAAGACAGACCTCAAGATTTTTTTTTAACGGCGTTCGCACTATCTACAGCCATATTAAGTAAATATGTATTGTATACAGAAGGGCTTGTGGGTAGGTTATAACTGCCGCACGGATCGATAGATCAGGTTAAGCTACGCTTGCCGTGTTTACATCGTGAATGAGTGATAGAACTTTACATACCGAGACCCCTCCGTGCCTCGGTAAGTACAGACGCCAACACATCAAGCTACTCCGTCAGATTTCTTTGATAGATTTTCGACTTTATTTCTAGAGCATTAGGTTCAAGGTGCATTGGGAAAAATTGACAGTTTCGGGTAGCTTGACCTGGTGGCGTCTGTACATTAAGCCGTTAGTCCCAGCTGACTTTATTGGATCTTTGACTGTCATTACAGGTCGTCAGAAGTTTGAAACCAATCTTTTCGACTGGCATGTTAGTCTAGTGGTTAGTGACCCTGACTGCTAAGACTGAGGTCATGAGCGCGATCATTTGTTCTGTGTCTGGGTGTAATTTATCTATAATATGTATGTATTTAGAAATACATAAGTATGTTTATCAGTTGTCTGGTTGCCATAGTACCAGGCTCTGCTTAGTTTGGGATCAGATAACGGTGTGTTGGTTTCCCTAAGATATTTTAAGTTATTTCAAGCGGTAACGTAATCGTTTAACGTAATGACTGGGTCGTAGGGGCTGGAAGCCGTCTCGAACCTGTTTGGTAAAGGGCCAGGCAGATCATGATGTATTAGGATACCATCTTGCACTGTTGTTTATTTATGTCTCGCAATTAATCTGTTCCTTGATGTCAAGAGTTTTACAAGTATGACGGTATACGTAAAAAGTGAAACAATGGCTGTATTCTGAAAACGCGCTAACTGTGCTCGCTCAACGTCAAAACCTTTAGACACCGTATAAAACTTGCATATGTCATCGTATGATTGCAAAAACCGTTAGATTACAATCTAACTAGCGTAATCTGTCGAAATATTGTCAACCAGATTTAACGTAACGTATTGTTTTACGTTAGGTTACAATATCGCGAAGTGAAATCGTCAAATTGTGAAATGGCATGGGATGAAACTCATCTCGCCCGCTGATTGGTAGAACGTCATGTGCACCGCGCCGCCTTATTTCTTTGTTAATTCGTTTATTGTTATGTTACATTATGAAAATCGTTACATTATGGGTTAGGTTAGAACTGTGAACAATCGCGCGCGAGCCGAGCGAGGGAAGCAAGCGGTGCCGGGACAGCGGCCGGCAAGCGCTACTTTAATGACACAAATTAATAATCCCACTGTAATGGTTTCGTAATTCTATGGCAAATTCATCCTGATTAGCCATAACTGCTATTTCTGAATTTTGTTGTTGGACAAGCTGAATATCCGAGATTGTAAATATGAGATCACATAGGTAGGTTCACACGTATAAAAATATTAAAACATGGAAAATGAATGTAACTTAGGCTACGTTCGGTGACTAATACGATTAACTCATGTATCATTCAAACTGCACTTTTTTGGTTGATCGCAGATTCGTTTTACTTCCACAACAATGTTATTTATCTAATTCTAAAGCTTTGAGTTATTTTCAACACGAAAACAAGTTATAATATCGAAAACTCTGTTTGTTTACCTTCAACAACAAACGAATTATCAAGTGACGTTCAACAAATCAGCGCGCGAGGTGCGTTTTGTCGCACGCCATTTCACAATTTGACGATTCCACTTCGCGATATTGTAATCTAACGTAAAATAATACGTTAAATTGCAAGCAGTACGTTCCGGTTGACAATATTTCGACAGATTACAGTCTCGGTAATTAGATTGAAATCTAACGGATTTCACAATTTAACGCTGACATACACACCATAAAATTCTTCTTTGGTAAAGTGGCAATTGTAGCTAGAAGCACAATTTCTTATAAATTCAAAAATTATAAATGTTAGACAGCGCTCACGGTATTTAGTATAAGACCCAGTTGGCGTTATCGCAAGATGACGCATTTCATGACGTCATCGTCGACGATTCATAGGACATCTTTGCGCTCACGCCAATTCTGAATAGGTGTGAATGGTAGTTAATTCTATTATAATCAATGTATTGCTGAAAACTTACATATAGTCCTGGTGGTCCGGGCCATCCCTGAAGAAGAAAAAACATACTTAATCATATTTACAACACCGTGAGTGCAAACTTGAGTAAAATATGTATATTTGAAATGTGTCCAACACATTGGGCCCGCGTGGTAGTTTATTGCTCAATCCCTCTCACTTAAGGCCAATGTTTCAGCAGTTTGTACGTCAGAGGCTTGTTATACCACTTTAGCAGTTAATAATTTAGCTGTTGTAATCGATGTATTACTGAAAACTTACTATTTCTCCTTTTTGTCCGGGCAATCCCTGAAGAAGAAAAAACATACTTAATCATATTTACAATACCCTGACAACAAATTTGAGTAAAATATGTATATTTGAAATGCTATATGTTCATGTGGATTCAAAATCAAAGATCAAGTAGGGGAACCTGTTGTATCTTGGACAGAGTTGTACCAAGAACAATCTTATTTTTTTTAAACTCCCGTGCTTTTAAGAACCTTTGTGTGTGTAATTTGTTTTTATACATACACAAAGTAGGTTTTTAAGGCCTTGGGTCTTGCCAATTTCCTTAAAGTTATGCATGTTTTTGAACACTGCTTTATTTAAAATCTAATCTTAGTATATCTAAGTACTGGACAGCATAAGTGTCAGATCATACTAACCTCGATCGCAAGTGGGTCTAAAAAGCTTGTGAAGTAAAGTTGTGGCAATGTTGTACCTTAGCCACCCCACTTATGTTGTGCCTTGGTCCCTAGACAAGGTACATAATTTTGGTCGAAAATAGGTCAACAATTATTCACATATTTTTGATGGGTTTAATTGTTGTGCACTAAAAAAAAAAAGAAATAGAAGTAAGCTGCAAGTTAAAATTACGTGTTTCTATGCCAAAAAATTGTAAACAATAATAAGCACAAAATAGATGAGTGAAGCTTTTTAAAAAAACAACACTTTTATTTATATGTATATTGTTGTCAATTTATTGTTAATTGCGAATGATAATATGATTATCTAGTTATTACTAATATTATTTCAAGAGAAGATAAATAAATTACAGCTACCAAAAGTTTTTATCTTGATTTGAACCTGCTCTGTCCAAGGTACAACACACACAGTTATCTCTTTTTTTTCAAGTGGCTAGTGGTCCCAGATTTTTGATAATATGCACAGTTTTATGAATGAGTTATTTATGTATTGTATACAGAAGGGCTTGTGGGTAGATTATAACTGCTGCACGGATCGATAGATCAAGTTAAGCTACACTTGCCGTGTTTACACCGTAGATGAGGATCTTTATACAAGACATTTTTTTAACTAGTCCGCAAATCTTAACAAATTAAACTTAAATGAGTTATAATAACCATGCAATTTTTATTTCGATATATCTTAGTACAAAAAATGAAATAATCGTTAACGAAAGATGTTAACTTTTAATCTCGTTTTATGCTAGCTCGCGCGCGGTGAACGAACGCGCCGAAGTACACCTACAGCTGTTCACGCCGGTCAGTGACTGCTAGTTTTATTAGGTTCGAACTGTAGTAGCTTGTATAGCTACACAATATTATAATGGTATTTGGCTCGCCTACGCACCACCACGTGCTTGCGGGCTGGCGGTTGGGCATAGAATGACCCCCACTCAGCCCGCACCTTGTGACGAATGCGCTCGAGACAAATCATAATAATATCTAGATACACTACATCCCTTCCTTATTTTAATTTATTTTATACCAGTATTAATTACCTCTGGCACCAATAATAAGGATCTTAGGAAGAAATAATAAGTTTTAGGTATTTATTAAGTTACAAGTATTCTGAATGATATTATTTTTCTGTATTGAATCACTTACTTTTTTACTAACTAAGTAGGACATAATTTAACCTCTAAGTCCCTGAGATACCACATTTGGTATAGACACAATGGTTTTTAATTGTGTCTGTAATTACGGTATTCAATGGGTTAAGCAACTTTTATAAAATAAGATTTCAAATAAATCATTGTAAGTACATAAATTGCTTTATATTAACTCCCTTAATACAATGTCCTGTCTACTTTGTTTATTATGTCCCGGCTCCTTCCTTTTCCTTTCCTTCATTTTCTAAATATATCTGTTCTTAATTGCTCGAAGTAGACGCATCTCTTAAATTTAGTTCTTCAGGCTCTTTATCATTAAAACTTTCCACTGAACATATTATATATATATTTTTTTTATGTTAACTACGTTTCTCTTAAGAACTTGTCTTGTTGAATCTTTTCGTACTGCGATCTCACTCCAGCTGCTTTTTCAACCATAGGGTCATAATTTAAACTCACTTAATTTGTTATCCTAAAATGATATTTTTCAAATCCCGGTACTAAATTACACCGTTTTGCTTTTCGTTTTCTATTTGTATATTTTTTTCTCATTTGTTTATTTTTATTGTCCATATCTCTCAACTCTGAGTCTTTTTTGATGTCACTGACCATTGGTAGACCGTGCAGGACGTTCACAAAGTCTCAGCATCTTATCGCCTTTTGGCCACCACACTTTGGATCTCAATCTGGCCTTCATTTAGACTATCCCGGGACAACAGTCGTGAACTGCCGTTATACTTGATTACGTAGGTCACTTGAGATTACTATTCTAGTTCCTCTCAATAAAACTCCTTCATATAAGCACAGCTTATGTTCAAATAACGGTAATTTTTAATTTCATCGTCCTATTTATAACCTAGTGTCACGGCTGTTCCTAGCCTTCTCCACAATTCAATGTACGTTATCTACGATTTAATTGACCGACTTCTTTAAATGGCATTACCTAGACAAAAAATCTGCAAAGTTCTTCTGCCTGATTTATAGACAACCATACAGAAAAACGTGAAAGTGCTTTACAGCCCATACTAATGCCGAAACTTCCCTGTCTGTTTGGCAGTATAACGTTTCACAGTCTGTCAATGTCTTAACCCCATATGCGATAATCTTTGGCTGTAATCTATATCAAGCGGTCCATCTATTTCAAGACACCACCCAATGCTACTGGACTAATTCCAATCTTTCCCGTTACAGCAACCCAAAGTAGAAATACAGGATAGAGCAGACTCCAGTTCATTAAACGTAGCATCCAGTGTGGAACCCCAGAGTTTAATAATTTTGGATTCTTTTTCTTGCTTTTTCCGAAGTAACTCTTTGAGAAGTTCAGTTTGATCGCTAAACTGGGAATCCATTTCCCAGTATCCATTTATCGTATAAGAAGCCCAGGAAGCTGTGGAGCTCACTTATGTTAGTAGGTGGTCAAATCCCTGGATACTTGATACAAATCTCTGTCTGAAAATTCATGTCTAAGACATTGTATCTCAGTCATTCATAACAAACCTTTCAAAACATAATCAGCTTGTTCATCGTTGGTAACAGATGGTTTTCCCCCAAGATTGCTCTGTTAGCTCACCTCATGTCGACGCATAGGCAAACCTCACCATTATCTTTTACTAGCCAGCGGCTTTGCCCACGTAATATACATATAAACCTTCCTCTTGAATGTTTCTGTCATTCATAAAAACCGCATTAAAATCCGTTGCGTAATTTAAAAGATCTAAACGCAGAGGCGCAGGAAGCAACTTTGTTTTATACTATACTAGCTTTTGCCAGCAGCTTTGCTTACGTATTATACATTTAAACCTTCCTTTTGAACCACTCTGTATATTATTGAAAACCGCAATAAAAACTGTTGCGTAACTAAAAGATCTAAGCGTACAAACAAGAAAAGCTACTTTGTTTTGTACTATGTAAAGATAAAGATAAAGAAGACAGGCACTATCGGAGATACCTACTTCGAAGAGCTAAAGACCTAAAAGACTATATTAAATAAATACATATTCTAAACTAAACTAAACTATATAATAAATATATATTCTCTGAAGTGAAATTGGTTGTACACTATGGTCATAGCTATTTCAGTGTGAATATGCTTAAATTTTGGAGATGGTTTTTCGGTTTCCATTTGGTTAATCTGCAGTTCAGTTAGGAGAAATCCCATAGTGTCATTTGTAGCTGTCTGTTTCCGTAAATATCCCTGGTTCCATCTTTTATTACGTAGAAAGTTGCATTAAGCTTGTCACTTATTTTGGCATCAGCTTCAAAAGCTCCACTGAGTTTTAAAGGTTCGTTACTTCCATATCAATAAAATGTTTGATTAGGGTGTTTTGTTTGGTTATTTGTATTCCATTGTTTTTCAAGTCTTGACATTGTTTGACTGTGATTCAATTACATTTGCATGCAGAATCCACTAATATGTTGACTTTTTCCCCATCTATGTCATACTCTAACTCGCTGTATCATTTTTTCTGAATACGTAATGTATGTCATCTACACGCATCCTTATTTGTTTCAGCTCTGATATTGTTTTTTTTTTTTGTGTTAAATTTCTTCCTGTTTGTGTTCACTCATTTCACTTTTCCTTTTCATTGGTAGTCTATTTCTGCAATATTGTCTAAAATGCCCTTTTAATCCACCTTTTAAATAATCTTTATCCTTTGCTGGTTACATGTCTGTGTTTAATTTCTTAGTCCTTGTAACGAACATTTTTCAGTTACCTGATCTACAATATGTTTTTTTTTTTCTGTAAATTGATATTTGTCGGATTGTGTCTAAGCATTTTTTTCATTCGATGTTTGCTTAGTTAAACTAAATAAATAAAGTTCATACACCTTGCTCTGCTTCGGTGTAAATAGGCATTAAGTTTATGTAATGCAGTCTTGAATATATCTGATTCAAATGTCCCAGTTACGTTGATGTCAGGAATATTGTAGACTATTTCTTGCAATTCTAAACAACCAAAATTTAATAAGCTTCTCTTTTCTTCTCACTCCTATCAATACCAGAAGCATCGAGATATATAAAGAGTGCTCGCTACCAACGCTCCCATCGACGAACGCAACCGAAAAAGGTTCTCGTTCGCTATCGAATAGGTTCGATAAGCATGAGCTGGGATATTGTAATTATCTAGAACTAACAAGTATATTGTTCTTTCAATATCAATTTAATGATCAGAAAATTCTGCTTATTTTAATTTCTCAAGCATGAGTTGGGACACAGCATTAACCTGGAGCCACCCAGTTTACTATCGTTCCAATATCAATTTAATGATCAGATAATTCTGTTTATTTTAATCATCAATTGACAACATGGCGTGACATAGTGTGTATTATACCCATTGATGTTAAGTTTAATTGACATATACTAAAGATGCTAGTAAAATAAAATCATTTAAATTACCACAACGATTAGGTTCATCTACATTATAAACGTAAGATATTGTTATATATTATTGTTTTTTTTTTTTTGGCAATTTATTTTCTGTTGCTTTATGGGCTCGTTAATTTCTCATGTTGTCAATTAGTGACCATTAATGCTGTTGAGGACTAATTGTCCTCTGAACATTGTCAAAATGAATCAATTTAATGACCAGCAGTGCTGTTTTCACATCATAATACTAATGTTGTATAAAAATGATCAGTTTTGTTGTATTTTCAACTGTCAATTTGATGACCAGGCATTTCGCCAGCTTACGTGGAAATCGTTACTTAGGTTCAGGGGTGTCAACCACGCTGATTAAACCGTATTTTACTGTGTTCCTCTTTTGTACTGTTCTATCATCATCATCTGCTTAGCCTTTCCCCAACTACGTTGGGGTCGGCTTCCAGTACAAACGGATGCAGCTAGATACCAGTATTTTACATGGAGCGACTGCCTGTCTGACCACCACAACCCAGTTACTGGGTAATACGATACCCTTTTGTAAGACTGGATGTCAGACTTTCGGGCTTCTGACGAACCATAACGACTGTCAAAGATCCACAAATGATAGCCAGGACCAACGCCTTAACGTGCTTTCCGAGGCACGGAGGGGTCTTCATATGTAAAGATGGTCACCCATCCACGAATCGACCGCGGCAAGCGTAGCTTAACCTAATCGATCGATCCGTGCGGCTGTAATTACTTATCCACGAGCCCCTGCCAAAATTTGTAGTATTCTAAAATTGTGTAAATTGTTTGTTAAACTTACTGTCCATTATTTTATATCAAAATTGGCAACCCCACCTGGTTTACCTATATCCCATGTATTTAGGCTACACTGGTTATAAGACTTCGAGTCACCAAACAATCATTAATTGTGTTTGCAGTAGGTATTCAAAAGATATTAATTACTAACAAAACACCTCTGCCTATACTTTGGATTATATTAAGTTTGATGTTTTATTCTTATACACAAGCATTATCAACTCAGGTACTAGACACATGTCGGACTACGCGATCATGATCTATATACTTGTAATTGGCCTTCTATCACTATTGTAATCCTACTTATAACCTAGCTGTAAGTTTTCTTAAGATAATAATATAACATTAATATCTCACTTTATTTACCGAAATAAATCGTAAATACACTAATTTATTAAGGTAATAGGTAGCGGAACATTTATCGACTACTGAAACAATTTAAAACCTTAGTTGGGTATATTATTATGTCAAATCTTATCCAGGTAAAGTACAGGATAATATCATATTACATCCTTTATTGTTTATTAATTATACCACAGTTTAATTTTGACAATCAAATGTTTAAAATAATTTGCACATTTTAATGCGTTTATATTACTTACTAGTAGGTAGGCACATAATGGCAAAATGTGACTATACTAAGTCAAAATATTATTAAGCGTAAGTTTAAGAATTCCTTTAGTGCGTATTCGTTAATAACCAATTGATACTTCATTAAAGTTATCAGTGCAGCGTTTATAGCACATTTTTGCTTAAACAACTTTAACATAAGATTAATCAGTTGTTATTGTCACCACTGACTGCAGTACAATAAATACGATTCACGTTCTTAACTTTTGTATCTAGATAGCGGAGTTGAGGTGTTCATTTAATGAGTTGCCTACCTTGTTTTCAAAAGGTAAACAATTACATGAAGCTAAGAAATTTAAATGTATTTTGTTATAATAGTAAATCAGTCCAATAATATACTTAGTTAAGTTTTGTAATCTATTAAATTTTATCTTGACATAGTCACATGTACACCTCCCTTTATTTTTCACATTTTTAATTTTTTTTAGATCACTTTACTTACAGTTTTTTGTTTTATCCTCGTCGCCAAATGTAGTAGCTTGTATAGCTACACAATATTATAATGGTATTTGGCTCGCCTACGCACCACCACGTGCTTGCGGGCTGGCGGTTGGGCATAGAATGACCCCCACTCAGCCCGCACCTTGTGACGTATGCGCTCGAGACAAATCATAATAATATCTAGATACACTACACGAACTAGGGCTTCTTTAAGTTTAGGCCGTGACCTGCAGTTATTTGAAGAGTAATAACAATTTTTCCTTAATACTTTCATGGGCGTAGGACCATGAAATGCAGAAAATCAATAATTATGATCAATTAAATTAAGAATACAGTAATTTTCAATCAAAAATAACCGAATCGTTAAAAAAGTCATTCAAACGAATTGCTTACCCCTTCATGTCACGAATCACTGTATTTTAATTGTTGTTGTTGATCGTATTGCGTGCTGGCTCACACCGAAGCGACGTGTCGTTTCGTGGAAATTGAATGTCGCTCAAAGAAATAAAAAATCTGCCAGATCGTTGTGCATGATTCGGGTTCCTGCGTACATCCTGCGCCCTGCTCGTAAATGGCTCATGCAGACTAGCGTGATGCGACGTCGCGCGCGATTCGGCGATTAATATCCGTAGAACAATTTGTATGACGGTGTCGCAGCGCGACATGTCGCCCCTGTGTGAACGGTTGCGCTCGTTTTCATAGAAATTGTTCTACGGATATAAATTGCTGAATCGCGCGCGACCGTCGCGTCGCGCTAGTCTGAACGAGCCTTTAATAAGCACACTCACACTATCTCATAAAACTCACGGTTGGGGTACCTATTATGACATCGCTAGCTACGAGTTACGATACATTCGGCGCAACGCGTGCGCGGCGCTGCGCGGGAAAACGTTAGACACGACGTCTCGAAAGCGCATGCGTGCTAGTCCGGGAGCCAGCAACAGATTTTCATGACCAATTTCCTCTCGAGTGATAATTCGTGAGACGCATCAGAGTGAAGTATTATAAAGCCTCGTGAACGTCAGCTGGCGCTCTGTTGCGGGGATGAGCGGTTGTAGCCTCCCAAACATGAAGAAAAAAAAATTCATTCACTCATTTCCTCTCAGCTAAAAATTTGTCAAATTGTAGCTAATCTAATATCCCAACGAAAAAAAATAATCAGCTGGTTACAACATGGTGCATTGTACGTCAGCTGGTGCCTCGAACGTGAAAAAAAATTTTTTTTCAGTGATTTTCTCTCAGACAAAAATTTACCTGATGATAGCTTATATGTTCATCATCATCATCAGCCTATAGCAGTCCACTGCTGGACATAGGCCTCTCCAATTGCACGCCATTCAGCCCGATTCTCGGCAACTCTCATCCAGCTGCTACCAGCCACCCTGCGAAGATCGTCGCTCTACCTAGCCTGAGGGCGTCCTACCTTACGTTTGCCGATTCGCGGTCTCCATTCAAGAACACGTTTACCCCAACGGTCATCGGTTCTATGGCTAATGTGGCCGGCCCATTGCCACTTCAGCTTGCTAATTCTGTGAGCTATGTCGATAACTTTGGTTCTCTGCCGGATCACTTCATTCCGGATTCTGTCCCTCAGAGATACTCCAAGCATAGCTCGTTCCATAGCTCTTTGAGCAACTTTGAATTTATGGACCAGCCGTATCGTGAGTGTCCACGTTTCGGCTCCGTAGGTCATAACAGGCAGGACGCACTGATTGAAGACTTTCGTCTTTAGGCTTTGCGGAATACGCGACGAGAAGACTCGACGAAGCTTCCCAAACGCTGCCCAATTCAGCTGAATTCTTCTGTTAGCCTCCTTCTCAAGGTTTTTCTTACCAAACTGCAGACTTTGCCCGAGGTAAACGTATTCTCGAACAACCTTGAGGGCACCGCCATTGACAGCAATCGGTCCCGGAGTTACGTGTTCGTTGAACATAACTTGGGTTTTGTCCAAGTTCATCCGGAGACCAATGGTTTCAGAAGAATCAACTAGGTCGTTCAGCATCTGCTGCAAGTCCTGCAGTGACTCAGCCAATATGACGATGTCGTCTGCGAATCTCAAGTGTGAGATGTACTCGCCGTTGACGTTAATACCACGTCCATTCCAGTTCAGCGTCTTGAACACATCCTCCAATGCGTTAGAGAACAATTTTGGGGAAATTACGTACCCTTGTCTCACTCCTCGACGCAGGGGGATGTGTTCAGTTCGCCGGTCCTGAGTTTGGACGGTCATTGTCGCGTTTTCGTAAAGACATCTCAGCACTTGGATGTATCGCCAGTCGACTTGGCATCGCTGCATAGACTCCAAAACATACCAGGTCTCGATAGAGTCAAAAGCCTTCTCATAGTCCACAAACGCAAGACACAGCGGCTGATTATACTCTTCGGACTTCTGTATAATCTGCCGCACTGTGTGGATGTGGTCTAAGGTACTGTATCCTCCTCGAAACCCGGCTTGCTCCGGTGGCTGAAACTTGTCGAGTCTCCGCGCTAGACGATTCATGATGACTCTTGAAAACAACTTATACAACATTAATTTTTGTTTATGCGAAACCCGAAACACGGGTCTAGTATTTTTATGTAAAGAATCTATGAAAAAAATTTCAAAACTGTATCATTAATAATCATAAAGTTATAAGCTAGATAAGTTACCTGGTTGTCCACGCAAAAACATATGCAGATCACCACAAACAGCTATTGTACGTACCATCTCCGTGTAATGGACGTATGAATACGAGAAAGACATGATAATTTTAAAATCGAAACAAAACACTACGGCCCGCGACTTGGAAGCGTAATTAAATATTTTTGGTACAAAATATAACATGGTGTAAAAATTATTGAAATCGATTCAGTTACTGATTCTGAACAAACTATATTCAGGTTTCGCATATACTAAAAATAATCTTGTATACGTGGCTTAGGAGCGAAATGGGTCTGTATTTCTTTAAAAGAAAAGTACGACCACGCTTCTTCGCCACGCTTCTGGAGTTCTCCCAGAGAACAGGACCGAATTGAAGAGCTCCCGAAGCTCTTTCAGGACTAGACCTCCTCCCGCTTTCAGGAGCTCGGTCGTAATCCCGTCCTCACCAGGGGCTTTTTCATTTTTAAGTTGTTTCAGAGCCGCCTCGATTTCGTCTTGGCTGATTTCGGGCAGGTCTTCTGTGAAGTGGCGGGTTAGGGTGGATCTGGAATCCTCATTTTCGGGATCAGGTCGAGATGCTTGCGATGCGTACAATTGGCTATAGAAGTTTTCGACTTCCGAAAGGATCTCCGGCTTCGAAACGACGATATCCCCACTAGATTTAGTCAACTTCGTCAGGTGGCTCCTCCCAAGTGATTGGACGAACACTTTCGACCCCCGATTCTGCTCGATCGCTTCCTCTATGGAGCGTGTATTAGAGCGTCGGCGGTCGCGTCGTACCAATGTTCTAATATTTTTGCTGAGCGCCCGTTGTTCTGACGAAGTGATAGATGGGTCACGTCGTTCACGTCGTTCCGTCATTAGCTCCAGAGTTTCTTCCGAAAGCTTGGACTTCTTGCCCGTACGCCGCATTTTGCAAAATCTCAAGCCTTCTTCCCTGAGGATTCCCACCATTTGGTCGAGGGCCTGGTCGACGTCATTTGTGGTTTCCACGGCAGCGAATCGGTTCTCCAGGCTTATATGTTACGGTGGATAAATATATAGGTCAGCTAGCTGTATCTTGGTAGAAAAACCGTCAGCTGATACTTTGAAAGTTATTACCTAGGAGTTAGGCAGAAGCATCTACTGCCAATTTAAATGCTGATACATTTAAATTGGCAGTAGATGCTTCAGCGGACTAGGTTTTCCTCGACTTATTGCTAGCTGATTTTTTTATTTATCGCAAAAACAATGAGCTCACAAATTTTTATCTGGGAGGAAATGATGTATCATTAATTATTCGACATAGCGCTTCAATATGAGAGTTGAGTTGAACTAAATATTCCGTATCAATATTTTTGAAACGAATAAGTATGTAATCAAATGATTTTAAATATATTTAAATAATTAATTAGCTTAGTATTTAAATTTTTAGTTAAATGTCTATAATGTGAAAAAAGTTTCACTTTTTTCGTGGTTTCATAAAAACCACACAATCCTTTTTAATTTATTTATTGCAGGTTTCCTAAAAATCCAAATTTAAGGGATACATGGAAGAAATTTTGTAATAATAGACTAACCTGGATTCCCACAAGAAATAGTGTCATTTGCTCATCTCATTTCAAGACCTCTGACTTTCATGTGTTGGCGAACAATAGGAGGAGATTAGTCGAGGGCACCAAACCAACTCTAAAGCCACACTGTATTTGTCCCGGAAGTTTTTTTATACCACGGAAAAGGTAAAACAGCGCACAGTCCACCTGATGTAATACACATTAGTCATAGTGGCGAAATGAAGCTTAGATTTCTCAACATGAAAAATTGACTGTTTTAGACCTAATTTACCACAGTCATCAAAAATCATTCACTCTACCAAATGACAGACCAGATCTATGATGCCATTAGTGCCACTCTCACTATTTCTGATTCGTTGACATCTCCGTGTACTTCGTCAATCAAGTCAAAAAGCAGACCCACAAAAATGTATTCATATTTATACAAAAACTAATCCACTTTAAAAACCAGTGATAGATACAACTGTAATTAGTTTGTAAAACGACGTAAACCTTAATTTTATTTGTTAAATGATAATTATTGTAGTACGTAATAAATAACGTCAACCTTTATTATGATATCTATCTTCGTATCACTTTTTAAACGTAATATTCCGAACCGAGTTCTTGAATTTATCGATAATGCGTATCGACAGTAGTTGCAACCACGGCTGTAAGCAACTTGTCAGTACAGTTGCGTCATCTCATTGTACTGTTACGACACATAATGTATCTACGTGTGTGTGAAATTGTTAGTGTATGTTTTAATTTTTATGTGTGAGTTTCGTAGTAACAGACGATTATTTTTGTGTGAGAATTTGAGAAAGTGTGGGTAGAGCAGATTTCCCCTCGCAAAAAATGACAGACAGTTTTGTATCGGGAAAAAACGCTATGGCGTCTCCCCTCCGGTCCGCCGGTTGTCCGTGTTGCTCTATGTAGTACCCCGCTCATTCGCACAACTAACCCCCTCCAAGCGTACCTTATTACTGTCTATGTTATGCTAGCGTGTGTTGTTTGAATCTTTAGAAATAACGATAATAATTAAAGATACTTCATTTCCTCCCAAATGAAAATTTGTGAGCTGATTGTTAATATACTGATGCGGTAAATAAAAAAAATCAGCTAGCAATAAGTCGAGGGAAACCTAGTCAGCTGATGCATTTAAATTGGCAGTAGATGCTTCTGCCTAACTCCTATGTAATTACTTTCAAAGTATCAGCTGGCGGTTTTTCCACCAAGATACAGCCAGCTGACCTATATATGTATTTATCCACAGTAACATATATGCTATCATCAGGGAAATTTTTGTTTGAGAGGAAATCACTGAAAATATTTTTTTTTTTCATGTTCGAGACAACAGCTGACGTACAATACACCATGTTGTAACCAGCTGATTATTTTTTTCGTTGAGATATTAGATTAGCTACAATTTGACAAAGGGCCTCACCGGGTTTCCATTTGAAATCTGCACTGGCGTCTTTTTTGACATTGGTGCGTTAATTATGTTGCTAGTTGTTAAAAAAAAAATTGGGCCAATTATCAAACCCCTAGCTTCTTTGGTTTTTGAAAAATAAGGGTTGCAACCTCAAACTTGAATCTTTTTTTCTACGAAACTACAATAGATTTTAAAATGATACCATCGCGTCATGCAAGCTACTTAATAGATTTACATTTCACATTTTTCTCATAATTTATCAACCACCCATAGGGCAGAACCAAATGTGTTTTAAAAATTAAGGGTGGTTTTTCGTGGCCATTTTTCGAGGTACACCGACCAAATAAATTACGTAAATTACGTATGTATCCAACTATAATACATAACAATTACATAGATGTGTCATGGGTGGAACATATTCAAAACAATAAAAATTTTCAATAAGGTACACACGGCTACAGGTCAAGTTGTAAGTTTCCAGTTTTAGCTGACCTCGCATTGCATAGGGGTTTCGTACAATAAGATGTCAGCTTATACTGGAAATGTGTGGCCGTGCGTACTATAATCATAGGAATTATAATCATATACTAGACTCATATTATACTGCGCTATCGACAAGTTTACACAATTGCGTTATTTGTATCAGCTAAAGTATCGTGTCACACTTCTTCCAAACGTTATTATGTCAAGTCGTAATCATTTCGTTTTCTTTGAAAAAAAAAAATGGTACTGTGCGTTAAACGTTAAAAAAAATTACACGTTCGAGGCACCAGCTGACGTACAATGCACCATGTTGTAACCAGCTGATTATTTGTTTTCGTTGAGATATTAGATTAGCTACAATTTGACAAATTTTTAGCTGAGAGGAAATGAGTGAATGTATTTTTTTTTCTTTGTGTTTGGGAGGCTACAATCGCTCATCCCCCAACCGAGCGCCAGCTGACGTTCACGAGGCTTTATAATACTTCACTCTGATGCGTCTCACGAATTATCTCTCGAGAGGAAATCATTAACCAATGTTGCACCTAGCTCCCGGACTATGCGCTCCACAGAAATCTAAATAATAAGGCACTAGAAGTAGTAAGGGCGCGTGACCTTGTCGCCGCAAATGTGACTCGTACACCACAATCGCGCGTGGAGCGTATTTTCCGGTCATCAGTGTTGTTTCGGACGCAGACACGTAAACGTAGTGTTTTGTAGCATATCCAGCTGTGGAAATTCGTCCACGAAGTGTAACTTTGTAAATAAAGGGATAACATTTCATAAGTAAGTAGTATTTTTTTAAATAATGTTGATTTTCAATGAAAATTACTAAAATAAAATTATTCACCACCAGTATTACGAATTACTACGATTGTCGTAGAAAATGAAATTTGTATCTCATTTCAATAATCATTGATGCATTAGCGTGTTCATGTTTACAATACAACTATTAAAAGCAGCAATGGAATTATAGTCATGCGCAATATACAATATCGCCCCGTACGTAAATTTCCAGGAACACGCTGCAAGAGTTGAGCGTGAATTAGTGACGTACCACTACTATTTTGTATCGATAATTTTATTATGTTTAGCTTACCTAGTTTTACCGACATAGGAATGAAATGTAATTTTTCGTTAAATATTTATTTCTTCTTTTATTTCTTTTTTTTTTCTTTTTTCTATATAATTATTGATAATAAAATCGTTTATCACCGGTTATCTGTTTATTAGTATTATTAAAATACTTGAAAGATTTTTACTCAGTTTTCCCCATCATTTAGAAAATTTATTGAAGTACAGTCAATTTGGGTGAATAGGAATGTTGGGATGAATCGGTTTATTGCCAAAAAGGACTGTAGTCTGTAATGCTTTTACTGAATTATAATTTACGATTTAATTGACTTGCTGGCAACAAACTACCTTATTTTATCGTTAAAATCCTTTTTAAAGTTTTGTCCGAATTCACCCCTGTATTCCTTTTTACCCCGTTTGTCGTTAGGTTAATTATTTTTAGACTAGAAGCCGACCCCAAAATAGTTGGGAAAAGGCTAGGCAGATGATCGTGATTCCAATTTTATTACTTACGTTTATTATTAACTACAGATTTATATTAAGTTATGATAGATATAAAAACAAATATTGCAAAACTAGCAATACTTTTCAAGAAAAAAAAAAGCCATTGCTTCTAAGTATGCATTTGTTACTTACAATTATTTTATTTATTAAAAACTTTTATTCTCACCCTTAACGTTTTATTGTATTCCCTTTTCACATAATAAAATTTTCAAAAATTAATGAGACACTCTGGATTAATTAGGTATCTATTGCTACGATGCGGTACTCCTGCGGGATCAAAGACGCTCCACAGAAAGTTATCGATACGAGCGTTGCGCTGCACTATTCCTAAGTGATTCCTAAGTGACCGCGCAATATCATTCTTTACTTTTCGCACACTTTTATTATTGGTCCAAGTGGCCGCGCCTCCTGAGATTTTGTGTTTTTAAAAAATATTACGTAATGACTTAATTTAAAGTTTATTTTTATTTGCTTCAATGCAAAAAATACGTATGTGCGTAAATGTGTATTTATTGTATGTGTATGCAGTCATGCAGTGTATGTGATGGTAGCTGTGATCCGGCGACACGCGTTACGGTATTAAAGGACGGGAGATAGCATTTCTATTGTCTTATTATTTAGATTTCTGTGGTGCGCTCACTGTCGCTGCAACACCACTCCGCGCCGGCCACGTGAGTCACGTTTTGCCACGCGCCGATATCGATATAATGAGACATTTGATTTAAAAAATGTGTGATATTTGCGTTAGTGCTTTAGTAACAGGAAAAATCAATCATTACATAGATTTATTATAGCTCAGGCTAGAGGAGGTTATTATACCCATCTGAATCTGTGATTAATATATGACAGATGTCCAAAATATTTTGAAAAGACGTTCACATATTTATAGAGATTATAATCATGGCTAAAATAATGCGCCAGTTTATTGGGTCATCAATATTCCAAAACATAAACTATCATGAATTAGGGAATTTCCCTACGTCTAATCATAAATAAATTTGTGTTATTTCAAGGTCAGTAAATATTTTTAGTACTATCGATTAATGAAACGATTACATGGTTTCATTTATCGTTAGCTTCTTTCAGCGGCTTCGCCCGCATACTTGATTTTATGAAAATATTATTACCCCTACATACAAACATACAAATACCTCTTTAACATTGATAGTTTAAAGATAATCAATCTTTTCCGTTATTAAGCATCTGTATGATGTTAACAAATTATTACATTGCTCACCCGAATAAATTAAGTAACATCAATATTAAAATATCGATATGTCTACATCTCTAACTGAGTAGCAAAAGAGATTACATGTGCATGTGAATATGACATCTATTTCAAAGGAACTAGCGTTCTGGATAGAATGAATTGGTTACGGTGCCATCTAGCGTTGAGTAGCTGAACTCTTTGTTAATATGTCTCTTTGAAGTTTTTAGACAAAAAACGTTTTAATTGTTTGTGCCATGTCAAATAATAACAACTTTCACTCGTTTTAATAAGACATAATTTTTGAAAGCAATAGGAAGATGATTTGTAAAAGTTGCGTCTGTAATTTGTAACCAATCATATCGTTGTTCTTTGTTCTGTCCTACTAGCTGTTCAATCGGTCAAAATTCTAAGAAGTTCGAAGTACATAGCTACCGCGCGGTTACTATATTACTATTTCGATATTATATTACGAAATATGTATGTAGGGTATCCACAGTTTACTGATTTAAGGTCGGATAATAATTAAAAAAAGTATTTAAAAATTATTAAAATGTATTCTATTACTGATACTGAACCACCAAAAAAAATTTGCGCACTGGTTAAATAAAATCCTGTTTACTGAGACGCATCCGTGCCTCGGAAAATACGGTAAACTAGACGTCCCGGCTATCATTCGTGTATCTCTGACGACAAGTCAGTACAGGTCGTCAGAAGTCCGTCTTACCAAGAATCTTATCAAGCGGTATCGTTTTACGTAATGACTGGGTCGTAGGGGCTGGAAGCCGTCCCCAAACTGTTTGGAAAAAGGACAGGCAAATGATGATGTATTATATATCATCTTCCACTGTTGTTTGTTTATGTCTCGCAACTAATCTGCTGCTTGAAGACAAGTGTTTTCCAAGTATGACGGTAAACATTTAAAGTGAAACACTGCCTACTTTCAAAAAACGCATTAACAGTGCCATATAAAACTTGTATACCTACACTACACATTTATTCTTCCTGTGTAAGGTAATCAAGGACTCAACAACTCAAGAACGGCTGAACCGATTTGATTGAAAATTGGAGGAGAGGTAGCTTAGAACAGGGACTTTTTATCCCGTTCAACCGCGTTCCCGTGTGACGTGACATAAAACGTCAAAGAGAATACAAGTCACTATAAAACGTGGTATAACAAAAACGTTGCCTTCGAAGTACCAGGTGGTTATAACTTGGTATGAGCTTATCAAACAGCAGTGTCAGCCAGAAAATGTTTTATGCCTTCGAAGTAGATATGAGCGCCGATGGCCAATCTTACGGCGGCGGCGCGCCGATTTCTTTAAGTCGGCGGCGGCGGCGTCGGCGGCGTGTCCTTAATTTAACTACCATAATTTAAACAAAAAAATAATATACGTATAATCAATATTTTCGTTTTGGAAAAGGCTTCAGCACCGCAGATCACATCCATGCTGTTCGGCAAATTGTACAAAAGATCGAGGAGTACAATCAGCCGCTGTGTATGGTATTTGTGGACTACGAGAAAGCCTTCGACTCCATCGAAATTTGGAAGGTTTTGGCCTCTCTGCAACGATGTCGAATTGACTGGAGATACATCGAGGTGATGAGGTGCTTGTATGACGCTGCAACGATGACTGTCCAGATCCAGGATACGAAAACCAGCTCAATCCAACTGCTCAAGGGGGTGAAACAGGGGGATGTGATATGTTCCCCGAAACTGTTCACCAATGCGCTGGAGGACGTATTTAAAACGCTGCACTGGACTGGACAGGGAATCAATGTGAACGGCGAACATCTCACACCTTCGTTTTGCCGAAGACGTCGTCATAATGGCAGAGACGCTGGAACAGTTAGAACAGATGCTGCATAGCCTAAATGGAGCCTCCATTTAGGCTATGCAGCATCTGTCACGGCGGGTAGGCCTCGGCATGAACTTGTACAAGACGAAAGTCATGTACAATTCGCATGTCTTGCCAAGTCCAATCCGCATCGAAGGGTCACTTCTCGAGGTTGTGAAGTTGTATGTCTACCTTGGGCAAGTCATACAGCTTGGTAGACACAACTTCGAGAAAGAAGCCAACAGGAGGATCCAGTTGGGTTGGGCAGCGTTTGGAAAACTTCGTCAAGTCTTCTCGTCGCCGATACCGAAATGTTTGAAGACCAAGGTCTTCAACCAGTGCGTTCTGACCGTCACGACATACGCTGTCGAAACGTGGACACTGACGGTTGGTCTGGTCCACAAATTTAAGGTCGCTCAGCGCACTATGCTATGCTCAGAGTTTCTTTGATGGATAAGATCAGAAACTGAGTTATCCGGAAAAGAACTGGAGTTACCGACATAGCTTGCAGGGTAAGCAAACTGAAGTGGCAGTAGGCTGGCCATGTTTGTCGAAGGATCGATGGCCGATGTAGCTGACGAGTCCTGAAGTGGAGACCACGTATCGGCAAGCGTAGTATGGGATGGATCGACGACCTCAAAAATGTAGCTGGGACAGACTGGATGCGGAAGGCGGAGGACCGGATGTTGTGGCGCAGTATGGGAGAGGCTTATGTCCAGCAGTGGACTGCAATAGGCTGATTTGAATCAAGATTTATCATAATTTTGACGTGACAAACTGAACTGAGAAGAAAATAAACTCTTTCGCTTGGGGTACTTGTCCGATGTGCGTACGGTTCGGTCAGCGCGTTTGGTAAAACTGAATGCCGCCGCTCGGGCTCGGCGCGCCGGTGCCTAGGATCAGCGGCGGCGACGCGGCGCTCATATCTACTTCGAAGTACCAGGTTATCATAACTTGGCAGGAGCTTACACAACAAAGGAGTGTCGTCAGCTAGAAAATGCTTTATGCCTTGGAAATACCAGGTTATCATAACTGGGTAGGAGCTAACCAAACATATTAGTGTCAGCTAGAAAACGCTTACCAGATAGCCACCGCGTACCAGGTTGTCAAACTTGGTAGGTTTATTACAACATTTATTGAATTTGAGGAGATACGAAGTTCGCTGGGTCAGCTAGTTTCTTATAAATCCAAGTTAGTTTAAGTTATAATGCGACCCGCAACAAAACAGCATAACTGTCATGTTAGACAGCCCTTCCGGTGCTTTAGGGCGCGGTTGGCGTTATCGCAAGATGGCGCTTGTTATGACGTCATCGTCGATGATTCACAGGAAATCGTTGCGCTCTCGTCAATTCGGAATGGGTGTGAGTACGTTCAAATTGATGTTATCGTTATTCGGAATGCTGCCATTGAAAAATATTTTATAACAAAACAGTTATTTTAGTTTGAATACAAAATACTCACTGGAAATCCCGGACGTCCAACATGGCCAGGTGCTCCTTTTAATCCAGTTTGACCCTGAAATGTTCAAAACTAGATTGTGAAATAAATAAGAGGGTCGATTCGTATGTTTTTAAGAAGTTCGCATCCAAATCACAATATCAGTCTGGCAAAAACACTTATGTCCGTAATTTACTTATATTTTATGAGAGACAAGTTTTTTAACAAGGTATGTGAATTTGAAAAGCAGTGGTGACGAATTTATTATCTTAAAGTAAAACGCCTGTTTGAGTTCGAACCCAAAATCGAAATACTCTAAATGTTGAAGGAAAACATCCCGAGGAAAACGACATGTCTTCGAACCAAACACATGGATACATGTGACATTCGCCAACACACAGTGGGCCCGCGCGGTAGTTTATTGCTCAATCCCTCTCACTTAAGGCCAATGTTCCAGCAGTTTGTACATCAGAGGCTTGTTATACCACAAATTTAGTAGTTAATTCTTGTGTAATCGAAGTATTGCTAAAAACTTACTTTTTCTCCCTTTTCTCCGGGCATTCCCTGAAGAAGAAAAAACATACTTAATCATATTTATAATAATAATAATAATAGCCTTTTATTCAGATCCATATTACAATTATGTGATAAAAATACATAGAAAACTTAAATTAAAAGTACCGTAATCTAGTCTCTTATTTGAATTTTACTTATTTTTTGTAGATCTGTTTGCCAGTCGACAAAAGCCTCCTCCAACCTTCTCCACTCATGTCTTTCTTGAGCCACTCTGTTCCATGTGACGCCTACCACTTGTCTTATGTCATTATCCCATCTTCTTTGCGGTCTGCCTTTTTCCTTTTACCTTCTCTAGGGTACCCTCGTGTCACGATTTTGCTCCATTTGTCTTTTCCTCTTACCATATGTCCTGCCCATCGCCATTTACGCCTTCTAATTTTGCACGTTATGTCTATAACCTTTGTTTTGCTTCTTATTACACGGTTTCTCAGTCGGTCTGACTTTTTCACATTCATCATGCTCCTTTCCATTGCGTATTGACATGATGCAAGTTTGCTTGTCGTATTTTGTGATAAGTCCCATGTTTGGCTGCGTACAAGAGAACTGGTAGTATGCAAGTAGTAAATAGTTTGCTTTTGATATTCATATGAAGATTTTTATCTTTCATGATTTCTTTCAAACCCCAGTATCTTCTCCAGCCGTTAGTTATTCGTCTTTCAACTTCTTTACGCATCGGATTATCATCTGTTATTAGTTTTCCCAGGTAAATATATTCATCTGCATAATCAATTTGCTTTTATTTTTTTTATTTTTTTTTGACTACCAACACATCGCTGTCTGATCCCAAACTAGGCAGAGCCTGTACATACTTATATATTTCTAAATACATACATATTATAGATAAATTACACCCAGACACAGAACAAATGATTGTGCTCATCACACAAACATTTGTCCTGGGTGGGAATCGAACCCACGACCTCAGTCTTAGCAGTCAGGGTCACTAACCACTCGACTAACAGGCCAGGTTGTTTCCCAAGTTTATAATAATTCTTTCTCCGTTTGTCATTACTCTTGTTTTTTCCGGGTTTAGTTTTAACCCTACCTTCTCACTTTCCATTTCCAGTTCGTTTATCATTTTTGTTAATTTTTCCGGGGATTTTGCAAATAACACAATATCATCTGCGAATCTCCAGTGAGTCAAGGAGACACCGTCTACATTAATTCCGAGATTTTCCCAATTTAGACTTCTGAATATTGATTCTAGTACCGCCGAGAATATTTTTGGTGACAGGGGATCTCCTTATCGTACGCCTTTGCCTACTCTGAAGGGTTCACCTTGCTTTTCTAATTGGATTCTCGCAGTACTCTGGTTGTAAACATTCTTTATTAAACGGATGTATTTGTATTCAATTCCTTGTTCTGTTAATGACTCCCATATCTTTCCGTGAAATAAAGAATCAAATGCTTTGCTTTAATCGATAAATGCGATGTAGTAGGTACATTGATATTATTTATATTTCTCCATAACTTGGCGTACTACATGAATGTGGTCGATCGTTGAATAGTCTTTTCGAAAACCCGCCTGCTCGAGGGGTTGGTGTTCATCTAATGTTCATCTGATCATATTTACTTACTCTAATACTTTAATTCAGACTAGGTGTCCATTTTGTTAGTAACAATGTTCTTATAGACTACTGTTAGTAGTACTTAACAACTACAACAAAATAAATAAAAATAAAAGCAAACTCAACAAGCACTACTGCGCCACACCATGACAAATGGCGCAGCAATGATTGATGTAACAATAGTCCAGTCGACTAGCAATCATGCTAAGGATGCTGTTGGTGCTGCCACGTACTCCACGCACCAGGGATGCGCACCTTTTACCCCATCCCCATCAACCGCCCCATCAACCCCCTTAACGCATTATTAAATTGAACTCGGAGGGCACTGTAAGACTTTTGAGTATAGTCGACCCACAGGCTGTGTGTATAGAATGATGTACAATAAAACTTAAAAAGTGTAATAACACCAACAACAACAATGTACCAATATTTACAATACCCTGACGGCAAACTTGAGTCAAATATGTATATTTGAAATGCTATACATTTAAGTAGATTAAAAATTAAAAATCAAGTAGGTACTTAATAATACATGATAATATTTTTTACATTTGTCACGTGAACAAAATCTCACTGCTTGTTTTGTTGAATCTACATTCACACTACGAAACATGACTTAGTTCTAAAATAGACCTCAAGACTTTTTTAACGGCATTCGCACTATCTACAACCATCTATATATATAAAAATGAATCCCTATTTCCCTTGGTCACGCCATCACGCGTGAACGGCTGGACCGATTTCACTTCTTTTTTTTTTTGTTGTGTTTGTTATTGCCAAGAGCAGAACACTTATTTAATAATATTAGGACAAATATTTTTGAATTTGATTAAATTCTTGAAGAAGGGGCTATAAGTTAATAAAGACATAAACACGCTAGGGCCGTTAGGAAAATATAAAGTAATAAAGAACGCTAAGCTAAGAGATAGCGCGGGAAGACAATGGGATGCGATTTGGTGGGTCGGGGGAACAAGAAATTTCACGCGGACGAAGTCGCGGGCAGTAGCTAGTATTCAATAAACATGTATTGTATACAGAAGGGCTTGTGTGTAGGTTATAACTGCTGCACGGATCGATAGATCAGGTTAAGCTACGCTTGCCGTGTTTACATCGTGGATGAGTGACAGATCTTTACATACCGAGACCCCTCCGTGCCTCGATAAGTACGTTAAGCCGGTAGTCTCGGCTGTTATTCGTGGATCTCTGACGACAAGTCAGTACAGGTCGTCAGAAGTCCGTAAGTCCGACAACCAATCTTACCACGCGGTATCATTTTACGTAATGACTGGGTCGTAGGGGCAGGAAACCGTCCCCAAACTGTTTGGGAAAAGGCCAGGCAGATGATGATGTATTAGGATACCATCTTGCACTGTTGTTTGTTTATTTCTCGCAACTAATTTGTTCCTTGATGTCAAGTGTTTTCCAAGTATGACGGTAAACATCTAAAAGTGAAACACTGGCTGCTTTTTGAAAAACGCGCTAACAGTGCTCGCTCAACGTCAAAACCTTTAGAGATAATATAAAATTTGTATATGTCATCGTAAGATTGCAAAAACCGTTAGATTACAATCTAACTAGCAAGACTGTAATCCGTCGAAATATTTTCAACCGGATTTTACGTAACGTATAGTTTTAAGTTAGATTACAATATCGCGAAGTGAAATCGTCAAATTGTGAAACTACGACGACGAAACTCATCTCGCCCGCTGATTGGTAGAACGTCATGTGCACCGCGCTGCCTTATTTGTTTGTTAATTCGTTTGTGGTTATGTAACATTATGAACATCGTTAGATTATAGGTTAGGTTAGGTTAGAACTGTGACCAACCACGCGCGAGCTGAGCGAGAGAAGCGAGTAGTGCCGCGACAGCGGCCGGCGAGCGCTACTTTAATAATATAAATTAATAATCCCACTGTAATTGTTTCGTAACTCTATGACAAATTCATCCTGATTAGCAATAACTGCTATTTCTGAGTTTTGTTGTTGGAAATGCTCAATATCCGACACTGTAAATATGATATCACATAGGTTCACACGTATAAAAAATATTAAAACACGGAAAATGTTTGTAACTTAGGCTACATTCGGTGAATAATGCGACTAACTTATGTATCATTCAAACTGCACTTTTTTGGTTGATCACAGATTCATTTTACTTCCACAACAACGTCATTTATCTAATTCTAAAGCATTGTGTTATTTTCAACACGAAAAATGTTATAATATCGAAAAAACTGTTTGTTTACATTCGACAACAAACGAATTGACGTTCAACCAATCAGCGCGCGGGGTGCGTTTTGTCGCACGTCATTTCACAATTGTGAGCAGTACGTTCCGGTTGACAATATTTTGACAGATTATAATCTCGCTAATTAGATTGAAATACCTACCCCCATGGGAAAAAGGCGTGATTGTATGTATGTATGTATGTATGTAGATTGAAATCTAACGGTTTTTAAAATTTTACGCTGACATACACACCATAAAACTCTTCTTTGTTAAAGTGGCAATTGTAGCCAGAAGCACAATTTCTTTTAAATTCAAGTCAATTTAGGATAGGTATTAACGATCCGAAAAACACTGCATAACTGGTATGTTAGACAGCGCTCACGGTATTTAGTATAAGACACGGTTGGCATTATCGCAAGATGGCGCATTTCATGACGTCATCGTCGACAATTCACAGGACATCGTTGCGCTTACGCCAGTTCCGAATGGGTGTGATTGGCAGTTAATTTTAGTCTAATCGATGTATTGCTGAAAACTTACATTTACTCCTGGTAGTCCGGGCAATCCCTGAAGAAGATAAAACATACTTAATCATATTCACAATACCCTGACAGCAAACTTGAGTAAAATATGTATACACCGTGACATTTTAGTCGTCTTACAAAGGTTGTCCATTCAATGTATCCGACATGATATAACTCTAGACGTGATTAAAAATTGTTTCCATTAATACAGATAATTAGGTAGGTACTTAATATATAAGTAATGGATTAGAATTTTGAAACATCCTGTTAATAATGTTTACGTATACATATACGGGAGAAAACATACCTACCCAGTGCACGAGTCGGCTAGATCTTTCCGTCTCCATTTTGCATGAGACAAAATATCAAAATTAAACTACGTCATGCGTCATCATAATGAATAACATTTTTATTTTTAGTTATTCAAATGCTCATTTTTTTCTTATGGATGTGTAGTAGTCATTGGTTACATGAAGTGGGCTGCCGTTTTAAGACGACTAAAATGTCACGTTGTATTTGAAATGCTTTACAATTATGTGGATTCAAAATCAAAGATCAAGTACCTATTACAATGCTTTCACACCAGCACGCGTAGCATGACCACCGTAGAAATAGGTTTTGTCGACGGAAGAATAGACAGAATTACAGATTGTAGAAAGATTAAAGACAGAATTAAAGACTGTAGAAAGATTTGTACCGTTATATGCTGGCGTACCATGACAATTCTATCTCTATTCTACCAAGAATAAACAAAGTTCTTTCTATGGTGGTCATGCTACACGTGCAGAAAACATTTGATATTTGTTACGTGAACAATATCTCACTGCTTGTTTTGTTGAATCTACATTCACACAAAGAAACTAGTCATGTTTCTTTCTGTGCCATGCTGTTTAACTACTGCACAGATTGATAGATCAGGTTAAGCTACGCTTGCCGTGGTTACATCGTAGATGACTAACATATTTTTACATACCGAGACCCCTCCGTGCCTCGGTAAGTACATTAAGCCGTTAGTCCCAGCTGACTTTATTGGACCTTTGACTGTCATTACAGGTCGTCAGAAGCCAGAAAGTCTGACAACCAATCTTGTCAAGCAACTGTCGTTCATTTGTCGCGCAAATACTTAATGCAAATTTAAGACTTATATGGTTTTCACATGGACCCCATTGTCCGAATGGAACCAAATTAAAATGAGACCATCCGGAAAGCACCAGCTTTCAAATAAAAAAGAATTATCAAAATCGGTTTACCCGGTCAAAAGTTATGAGGTAACAAACATAAAAAAAAATACAGTCGAATTGATAACCTCCTCCTTTTTTGAAGTCGGTTAAAAACAGTTCGTTTTGTTTGAATAAAATATACTCACCGGAATTCCCGAAAGTCCATTTTCGTCAGTTGGCCCTACAATTTCAGCTGGACCCTGAAATGTTCAAAACTAGATTGTGAAATAAATATGTATAATGCGAATCGACCCTGATTCGCATATTTTTAAGAAGTCCGCATCCAAAGCACAGTATCACTCTGGCAAAAATACTTCTATACGTAATTTACTTATATTTTTTGAGAGAAAATATTTTTAACGAGGTGTGTGAATTGGCCAACAGTTCCTAATGACACTGGCATTAATTAGACACGAAAACCCATAATGAGACATCTTATAAACATCACCCTGTCTGTTATAGAATTCACGTACGTTAGTACTTGGCTCTGTTAATAGCATTATAAGTAAAATTATTTCAACATCTAGAACTGTATTAAATATTTTGGTATAAAATTATAAAAGTAAAATTGTATCCCATTAACGCCCAAATGAAAACCATTTACAATTTTACGTAAACATTTTTTTAAATCGTTAACAAAACACTTGAATTGAGACATTATTAAGAAAATAGTAACAAAAAATAATCGTAAGTTGTATTTTTAGGGGTGTACTAAGTTTAGTACAATAGGCGCTTAGGAGTGGTATTGGGCAAAGTATCCTCTATCCAAGCATAGCGTTTTCAGGCACTTGTCACATGCTGTTTTGACCCGGTTTGAACACACAACACATCTCAGTTGGTTTGGTATTTTTTTTGGGTTATGCCCATAATTTTTTCTATCTTGTCCATCCAATCCAGAGGAAGATTGTCTTGTTTTATTGTTTTTTTTTTTGGCTCAAATACGTTCGTGCTATGTGTCTGCGAAACGCTAGCTGATCCATACGATCATCTGAATTTGTAATGCAGTGTAATCTCCACGCATTTGAAATGGTCATGTCCACCATATATGTGAATAAAACCCACCACCACTTCTTACCTTTTACCCCGATTCGGTACAGTCCTATAGACTGGTCCATTTGGTCTACCCCTCCCATGCCCTTATTATAACTTTGGAAGACGTGAGGTATATCTACGTCCACTTTTAGTTTCCTCGTAGGACACCATCTTTTAACTTTCCCTAACGGCTCTACTGTATCAAAATTGGTTCCAATCGTGCAGACATAATTGTCCTTCCATCTCACCATAAGAATTTCTTTTGTTTTATCAAACCTATAGTCGTATTCAGCCCTAGGCTTCTTGCGCATTTCCTTTGATGCCATCAAAGGACAACGTTTGGTTCTGTTTTCACGCAAGGTTCCAGTAGCTCTGTATCCAAGGCTCTTTAGGTCGATAAGCAGATCGTAATTCGTAAAAAAGTTGTCAAAATAGACGACATGTTCTTCTGGTTTTGTTGGGGCTTTGTTTAGCAATGTCTTCACAACACGAGAGCAGAGTGGATCGGTGGTAGCCTCAGAGGATTTTCCACAATATACATCAAATGTATAACAATAACCATCATAACTGGTCAACGCCCAATTACGATATCCATATCGCACGGGCTTACCCATTATAAATTGTTTGGCTGAATGGCGGCCATAGTACTTGACCATTGATTCGTCAATGGATAAGTCTCCATGTAACATTCCAAATTGACAATATTTTTTTTGTAAAACATCACTAAGTGGACGCAATTTGAACATCTTATCATTAGACGTAGGGGCCAATGTATTATCTGCAAAATGCAGGTTCCTTTTTATTTCCAAGAATCTGTTTCTTGAAATGCACTCTGAAACTAATGATACACCGAGATCGTCATCTAAGCTCCAGTATGACTTTTCACTAAGTAATTTATGGTAACCAGTAATTATAAGAATACCCAATAATTTATAGAGCTCCTCTTTGGTAAAAACTTTATCGTGCCTATTGTTTTGTCCAGCATATATTGTGCTTTGCGTTGCGATAAGCTGAGCACTTCATCGTCAAAAAGATGCTCAAAAACTTTAACAGGGGTCATACCTTTTAGGATATCCGAAACATTGGAACGTCGTTCTTCAATAGAAATTTGATGTGTAGTAGACCGAGAAAAGGAGTAAATAGGCACACATTTTCTCCAAGTTGGCACCTCACCAATAGTTTGAACTCTTCTTCTCTTTGGCACGTTTCGTGAAGTAGATGATGCGAATGTTGTAAGGGGTTCATCATCATCGCTGCTCCATTCAAATTCAACGGCAGTGGTATGTCTGCGAGTAACAACTTCTATATTGCCGGGAACATCTTGAGGTAATCCATGTTCATACAAGTCGTCATCTCCACCTTCCTCTTCATCGGTGATAACGTCTGGATTGGGTGGTAGCATAAACACATCGTAAGTAGCATCATCATCGCAATCTTGGCTAATAATATCGTGAATAGCGTCTTGTAAACCAAAATAGTTTTTTTCTGGTGTAAAAGTATGTTGGTGTGCCATTTTGTACTTTTAAATGGTTTTATCTTGCCACCTGAAAACACAGTGAATAAAGGGTCACTAATAAAAGCTAAAAAACTAACAATACATTATAAAAAACACGACTAATAATTATAGCACACATATACAAAAATGTCTTAACTATACTACTTTATCTTAACTCAAGCGCCCAGTGTACTAATGTTAGTACAGTAGCACTTTATGTGTTATAGCAGAAAAAACTTAACACGAATTTAACTTTTCGATGTATTTTAAATTAGAATATGCTATTACAAAGAAAACAATAAAACTTTTTAACACCTCCTAAAGCGAAATCTTGTATTATAAAATAAAAAAGTACTCACCTGCAGACATGCAACAAAACACTGACATAAAATGAGAATTACCCCCAAATTATTTAATAATCTCGATTTTTTAGCTACCTGCTTATTGCATGGATTTCAAATTACCGTTTAAAAATGTTGCTAGAGAGAAAAAACGTATTAGATTAGTATAACCTTAACTTAAACTGGTGTAGTATTTATAGTACGGCGGGCGTTAATGGGTTAAAAAAAAGTCACATACAGGATAGGACTTTGATATATGGTAAATACAAATTATAGCCCTTTGAGCGCATCTGTTCTCGGTTTGAAATTAAAATTGCGGCTCGCAGAGACCACAGAGGCAAACAGATCTCTCGTTCGGTCAGTTACAATTTTTTAGGAGAGGGTGGCCGCCACATATCGTTTCAAATTTAACGATTAATGACGTCACTGAAATGTTATTTACGTAACTTGGTATGTTTTCCTGGAGAATGTTTTTGAAACCTCGTTTATGTCAAACCACATTGCCAGCATTTTCTTGATAGCCCTCACTGTGGCAATTATGTGGCGGTTCCGCTTATCTAGAAAAACTTAGTTTTAGGAAAACAAAAGATTTTTCGTATTTTCAAACACATACAGCAAGTAGGCTAGAAGTTCTTCGTAGGTGTTCCTTGCGCCGGTAAAACATGTTTAGAGCATTTTTTCCTGTAACCCTCAATTAAACATTTTGCTTCCCGGCCGACTTATTTTTTTTAATACAACATTATAATAAAATTATACGTACAAAGTTGCTGTCATCGTTTGCACGACGCATTATTGTAGTAGAAGACCCCAAATCATCCCCAGTAAAGTTTTGTGCAATATATTGTACCAATTCTGTTGTGCAGAAGCTAAACTGAATTTAGGCTATATCCATGTATTTCTCTCTTGTAACCAAAGAAGGTGCGGACAAATACAACAACTGTCAATTTTTAATTATACCACAACATAGGTTCAGTTATAAATATGTACGTCGGTTGCTCCAAAAGTTTTAACAAAATTATATATTTATTAACATTTTTCAAAATATTTACACTTCTGCGTACGTACAAAACTAACTGTTAAAAATCTCTTTACATTTATCCTTTGAAACGGAAGCACAAGCATTGTCCCAGTACATAATAATTCCTGCGGAGGAATTGCATTAAAACATTTTGGCCTTTTAATTAATTTTATATGAAAGGAAAGAGTCCATAATCAGACGGCGCAAGGTCCGGGTTATAGGGAGGATGATCCAATAGAGTAAGGCTTGCTCGATGTGACGGCGCGGTGTCGAGATGAAAATGCCAAGTACTGAGGAGTGACTTTGGTCGCAATCCCTTTAGCTTATTTATAACTTGAGGTAAATAAGTGCCTGTGTACCAGGAGGCGGTGACAGTCTTCCGGGAATCCAACACCACTTTATTATTAGGCCCCTTTTTGCAAAGAAAACTACGATAATTGTTTTTCTTACTGATCTCTGTTTTTTACCGTGGTAAGTGCCGGCTCATCTTCAAACACCCATAGTTTGATCGAGATTTACTGGGAACATCGAAAAAAAAATAACCACGTTTCGTTGCCTGTGACAATTGAACCAACATACTTTGAATGGCCGGAGTCATATTTCTTTATAATTTTTTCCAGCAATTGACACGGTTTTCATTAAGGGAATGTTTGGAGTGAGGGATCCATAAAGAACATGATGTTATAGTGTTCACATATTCATGCAAAATTGAATTTAAAGTAGATGAATCAATATTGAGCATCTCCTGGATTTGTCTATACGTCGGTCACCAGTACTTAATAAAATTTCGTATCAGACCTTTCGTCGTGGCAGAAACTTGAAGAAGAAGTAGAAGTAGAATATTACTCTGTAATGACGGTGACTGAGACAGGCCATTCTAATTAATTTAAACAATTTTCCACAATTCATACAATAAACAGACTAAGCAGAATAATAAGTTGTGTTCACGTTTGAACTTGCTTGTCTTTATACGTATAGGGGAAGTACGGCCAAAATGACATATACGGACAAAATGACACACCGGGCTTTTTTCAAAATTGGCGGGCTATAATCCTGCAGTTGGCATATCATTATGTGACGCCGGCCGTGGTGGCATACCTGTTAAGTTTATACCGCCATTGACTTAGTCACGCCGAAGTTACTTGCAGGAAAGCGTTTTGTGCGCATAAAAGATTTTTATTTTTATTGATTTCGTCCTGTTTTTAATCAGTTTCTCGTGGTTTCTATTACATCTTTTGTAGTAAATTCAAAAAGTGTAGCATTATGCTGCATTACTTAAAAGTATTTATTTATAATTTTCGTGTTTATAATAATTATGACTTAATTAGTGTTTAGATAACCTGTGGGGCAAAACGACATACTTACATTCGGGGCAAAACGACATACCTTTATTCAATGATGAGGTTTTCAATGTTGAATCGAAACACGATAATGATCCTTAAAAGCAGTCAGAAAAAAGGTGAACCCAAGTACAGAAGACTCATTACGCTGAGGACTCGAATGTATAATAGAAGATTTCCAGCTGTGTCGAACGGTGATGATGATGACTGCGCATGCGTTTACTGTAACGACCTCTTTTCCCGTTCCAAGCCCAACGAGTGCTGGCTACGGTGCAACAATAAATTGTTCTCTTTGGGCTCATATTTAATATTTTGTGAAATATGTACTTCATAATTTTCGTATTCATTATGTATGTCATTTTGTCCGTACTATATGGACAAAATGAATTTTCTTAGAGGCTTCGATTAATTTAAATTATATTTTTTATATGGGTCCTATTCAATTATGAGTTTACTTGGGTTAAAACTTATGAACCAAAGATGATTATGCAACCTAAACAGTGATTGTAACTATGTTAATTAAAAATATATGATTAAAAAACAAAACCGTATGTCATTTTGGACGTACTTCCCCTATGTACAATAAATTAAACAGGTAAAAACTTGCTAGGTCTGAAATATTTCAAGACTTATGGAGCAACCTACGATTTTTTTTTATATAATTTGTATTTTAGAAAACATGGTTCAGAAACACGGCAACTACGTTCAAAGCACACGCAAATTGGACATCTCTAACATAAGTTCATTGGCCCAATTCCTTAACGAATGACTCGATAACTATAAATGTTTGCGAGTAATTCGTTATGGAATCAGGGCTTTCGTTCGATTTCCCTAGTTAATACTTGTAAAAAAGGTAACTAGTCATACTATTCTCCTTTTTGGTACAAACTGTTTCATGTAGTTGGAAGGGTAATAAACAATCGGCACACTTGAGGTCACCGCTGCCTTATGACAAATCGCTAAACGATATTATGATGTTGAGGCACATTTATGTAAAACACACAGACTGACCTGTTTTGTAAAATGGCAAGCGGTTATGTAAAACAGCGGATTCGAAAATCCATCTACTACAGAAATATTGGATATCATACCAGAAGCGTTGCCATTCTTTATCTAGAGACAAAGAATCGACTCATGTAGCTCACTCCGGTACCTGAACCCTTCAAACCGTACCAGAGTCACGATGATCGGTAGTAGAAATAGTGTTTCGTTTTGTTTTTCTTCATCTGAATCTGTGAGTCTATTACTTACCATTTTCAAAGTGCAGGTGGCTGAAAGAAAGCACGTGATGAGATAAAATATTTTATAAATGTATACGAAATGAAACATGAAATACCTAATAGTAAACGTCAAAACTTCACTGATATTATGTTATTTTTTTTCAAAAATCAGTTTTGGTACTTATACTCGTATTATTTATTCATATGTCCCAACAGAGAGAGAGACTATCAGAAGAATCGTCATTGAAACACTGAGGTCCCATTTGTAAACGACCTGCTCCAGTATAATTTAACACTTGATAACGAAATATTCGTCCGTTCGACGACCCACCTACCCGCGATTCTGTGTTCGTGTACTTCTACGTGAACATAGATATATGCTGTGGCTGTGTGGAATAGTTCTTAATTACTCTTTTGGTTATTTTTTGTTTAATAATGAGCTAAAGAATGTACCAACGTCAGAAGTTCCTGTGATTAATAAATATTTTTCCAAGAAATGCATTTTATTTGGCGTAGTCGGTTCGACGAATGTTTAGTAACCATGTAACAACGAAAATAGTTTAGTTATTTATGGTTAATAATAGTCAAGTTTGACACGATACACTTTTACCCCCACCAACTTTGGATCGTTAGGTTCGATTATTGGTAAAATAAGAATGTTATTTAATTTACCTAAATTGCCAGTAGATTTTTAAACACTACCGAAAATAAACCATAGTTAAGTCCAGTTATTTACAATAATAACAAGTATTCCGTGTGGGCGTGCAGGATAGCACCATCCTATTTCTTCCAGTAGATGTCGTAAGAAGCGACTTAGGGACCTACTAGAGAATGGGCAACGGCGTTCTCTATGTATTTTACCATCAAACTGCGATCGCCAACACGCCTGCCAAGCGAGGCGATTAATAATGATAATTGGGGAAGGCCTACGTCTAGCAATGGAAGTCTTTCGGCTGAAATGATGATGATCAAGATGATTTGATAACGACGAGATTGACAAATTTTCTTCCAAAAAAATTTTTTTAGCACACAACCTGTCTTGGGAAGAGTAAGGCATGAGGCATAGATCTAAACTAAGTGAGCTGTGACCTGTAAGTTTGACCCAAGAAGATTTTGATGTTGTTCGCTTTGGCCCGGGTTTTTAATTATTATCTAGGTCTATTTAAATGTCTTTGGCTCAAGCCATCTTGTTAGAGAAACTGTGTCGTGGATTTGGGAGTAGTGGTGGCCCAGTGGTCGACCGGCATGTCCTAGACCCAACAATTCGAAGACGTGTTATATGTATACCAACCAGAACCGGGCCCGCGTATTAGATTACGGCCCATTCCTACTGAGCGAGAGGAGGCCTGAGTTCCATCAGTTGGAAGGAATACCCTTCCCACTGATGGAACTCTGAGGCTGATTATGTGTGTTATACATTTTTTTTTATTAGATTGAATAAAAACCGACAAAGCAGTTCTTTTAATTTGGTGGTTTTCCTACACCAGGGATTCTGGACTCCTTAGAAATTATTCCTTGGCCATCAGAAAAAATCTACTTTTACAATATATAGCAAAGTTTGTCGCGGTGAAGATGTATGGCTTTCTCTTTTCTATAATTGGCGAAAAACTTCAACATAGTTTAGAATCATGTACTGAGGCCTTGGCCTTGGGCCTTGGACGAGGTGGGCAAGCTCTTTGAAAGAGTGATTGCAGACCGCCTCGTCGGGTGGCTGGTGCGGGAGGGGCCGGACTTGTCGGACGGCCAGTACGGCTTCCGCAAGGGGCAATCTACGGTGGACGCCATCATGCGCGTGCGAGCCCTCACGACGGGGGATGCAGTGGCCCGGGATAGGGTCGTCTTGGCGGTGTCTCTAGACATCGCCAATGCCTTCAATACCCTGCCCTGGAGCTGCATTAGGGAGGCACTCCGGTATCACCGGATGCCGACCTACCTCTGTCGCGTGGTCGAGGCCTATCTGACGGATAGGGCCGTCATCTACCCCGGTCACGAGGGGGAATGGAACCGGCGAGAGATGTCGTGCGGTGTCCCACAGGGGTCGGTCCTGGGGCCGCATCTGTGGGACATCGGTTACGACTGGGTGCTGCGCGCCGACCTCCCTAGCGGCGTCAGCGTAGTTTGCTATGCTGACGACACGCTGGTCCTTGCGCAGGGGAGGTCGTACGAGGTGGCGGCTGACATAATGACACGCGGGGTTGCGATAATCGTCGATAGGATCCGGCAATTGGGACTCGAGGTGGCCTTGCACAAGTCCGAGGCCATGGGTTTTCATGGTCCTCGGAACGCGCCGCCTGCGGGTTCCCAACTCACGGTAGGAGGGGTTCACATCAGCGTCGAGTCGACGATGAAGTACCTGGGACTTGTCCTCGACAGCCGGTGGAACTTCGTTGAGCATTTCCGACGGTTGGCTCCCAGACTGGAGCGGGCTGGGGCTGCATTAAAGCGGCTCCTGCCCAATCTGGGGGGTCCAAACGCCTCCTGCCGGAGGCTCTACCCCCGTGTAGTCCATGTAGTCGTGCGGTCCATGGCCCTCTAAGGGGCACCGGTGTGGGCGCCCTCAGTGAGGCTGCGCCCAGCGCGCCGGTTGAGTGCGGCCCAGAGGGTCATGGCCATCCGGCTAATCCGAGGATACCGCACGATCTCGTGCGAGGCGGCGAGCCTCCTTGCTGGAGTGCCGCCATGGGATCTGGAGGCAAAGGTCCTCGCGCACATGTGGGAGTGGCGCGAGGAGGCGAAACGCCGGGGCGAAACTCCGCTGCCGCGACAAATCGCGGCACGGCGGACAGAGCTCCGGTGTGATCTCATGGCGACATGGCGGGTACGATTGTCGCAACCTAGCGCAGGGCACGCCACAATTGCGGCGGTAAGTCCCCTCTTTGAGGAGTGGATAGAGAGGCGCCACGGCGTCCTCACCTTCCGCCTGACGCAGGTTCTCACCGGGCATGGGTGCTTCGGTGGGTTCCTGTTCAGGATAAAGCGGGAGGATACGTCCGGGTGTTTCCATTGCGAGGATCGTCTGGAGGGCACGGTGGAGCATACGGTGGAGGTGTGCCCTGCCTGGGCGGGGCACCGCCGTGTCCTCGTGGAGGCGATCGGCGGCGGCGACATCTCGCGTCCGGCCCTGGTGCGAGCCATGGTACGGAGCGAGAGGGAATGGGAAGCCGTCACCTCCTTCTGCGAAGCAGTAATGCTCGCGAAGGAGGAGGCGGGGCGCGTGAGGGAGTGGCAGTCTCTGCGCCCTCACGTCCCTAGCCGCCGCAGGAGGAGACGCCCCGGGCGTCGGGAGTTGATTGCGGACTCCCGGCCACCGTAGGCGCAAGCTTGCGGGTGGCGAGCAATGGGTAGCTCGCCGCCCGGTAAGGACCAAGCTCGGGTCAACGGCGCGCAGTGTTCCACGCGCGCCTCAAAGAGTTGTCAGCAGCAGTGTAGGGGTCTACAAGGACCGATGCCTGCCGGGGTCGCGTGATTGTTCGAAAGAGATACCGTGACCCTGGCACATGGGCAACTGATGGAACACGGGTGGGTTTTAGTTAGTAAAAGTCTGACACGCCCTCCCGCTCCGCCCAGAGCGGGAGAAGTCATTTAATGATTTCCCATGCTGGAAAAAAAAAAAGGCCTTGGTGCACCTTTTTTTTTGTTCGTGGGAAATCATCAAATGACGTCTTTTGCTCTGGGTGGATCAGACTTTTACTGGCTAAAACCCACCTGTGTTCCTTCAGTTGCCTATATGCCACGATAACTCTATCGACAAAATCTCGCGACCCTGGTAGAGCCTTCGTACACCTACACAACATTATTTGAACTGTTTAATAACAAAAAAACTTAGCATTAACAACAACTAAACAGAAAATTGTTCATTAGTGTGATTAGGTTTCAAATATTTATCTTTTTACACCGATATTTAGTGGTTTTTTTTTTCCTTATGATAATGTGATATTTTAATTTAAATAAACTTATTATTATCCTATCGCCTTGTATTTGTTAGTTAAGAATTAAATTGATCTGTGTTTTTTATTTAGTCGCTAAAATAATGACATTAATTGGATTTCCTTTTCCGTAATATCTACAGGGTTATTTTAAATTGGCTAGCTATACTTGGCCGTAAACCCCATGGATATTTCTAACTAAATATGATAATAATAATATGTTTTTTTCGGGTTGGTAAATTAATTTATTACTTAGTGGTGTTCAATATTGTATAATGGAATATTATGAATCAGTTTGATATTTACGAGCCAATAAAATAATTATAAGCTGACCACAGAGATCACAGAAATGCCTGCGTCGATATTTTTCTTAGATATTTTCAGCCGAAGACGTTTGTTTTTAAGCTATTGCATAGCTTTTATCGCGGCCTATGAGCGCGGCTACCGAATCAAGAAATTCCGTAACGAAAATAAAACCTAACACAAGTCACTTCCCGGTCTGTCTGTCCCTATGTATGCTTAGATCAATAGCTTATGTAATTATTTCAAAACTTTATGCAAAAGCTGAACAGCGGCCGGGTAGTAAAGGGTAAGTAGGATTGTATTTCATATTACTTGGGATTAATCGATACTGCATACATAAAAATAAAAAAATATATAAATGCATAAGTTGATAAAAATGCTATGCAATAGCTTTACCGCGGCAGTCACCGAGTGCCACACGTTTTTTGTTTGTTTGTTGCTGCCAACGGATGGACGGGATGAACGTACGACCCGCCAGCTGCTCGGCCCCCGCTTTTTAAATCTCTGATATCTTCTAAGATCTTCATTTAAGTTACAATACATGCTGTAAAGGGCCATATTAATCTATATTAAATGCACAATGTATTAAAGGTACTTAATTGGATAAGGATTAATGCTGTATTGCTTAAAATCGCTTCGTAAATAAGCCCTTATTTCTCGTAAAAAGTAAAGGATAAAAAATGGTTATTGTGGGTTATCCCTAAGAGATAGACATATACCATTGCATATTTTTTTGTAGAGCTCTTTAAGGTGTACAATATTGTACTACATTATTTTGATCTATTTCGTAGGGTTTTTTTTTTTTTTTTTTTTCTGGGTGGGAAATCATCAAATGACTTCTCCCGCTCTGGGCGGAGCGGGAGGGCGTGTCAGACTTTTACTGACTAAAACCCACCCGTGTTCCATCAGTTGCCCATGTGCCAGGGTCACGGTATCTCTTTCGAACAATCACGCGACCCCGGCAGGCATCGGTCCTTGTAGACCCCTACACTGCTGCTGACAACTCTTTGAGGCGCGCGTGGAACACTGCGCGCCGTTGACCCGAGCTTGGTCCTTACCGGGCGGCGAGCTACCCATTGCTCGCCACCCGCAAGCTCGCGCCTACGGTGGCCGGGAGTCCGCTATTGACTCCCGACGCCCGGGGCGTCTCCTCCTGCGGCGGCTAGGGACGTGAGGGCGCAGAGACTGCCACTCCCTCACGCGCCCCGCCTCCTCCTTCGCGAGCATTACTGCTTGGCAGAAGGAGGTGACGGCTTCCCATTCCCTCTCGCTCCGTACCATGGCTCGCACCAGGGCCGGACGCGAGAGGTCGCCGCCGCCGATCGCCTCCACGAGGACACGGCGGTGCTCCGCCCAGGCAGGGCACACCTCCACCGTATGCTCCACCGTGTCCTCCAGATTTCGTAGGGTTCAGCCAGCGTTCGTAATGTAAGCGGAAAAGATGTGATCATTTATGACATCACATTAGAAACCCCTAAAATTATCAGTATTTCTTTACTATATTATGCATGTTATATACATACAAACCTTTCTCTTGAATTACTCTATCTATTAAAAAAACCTGCATCAAAATCCGCTGCGTAGTTATAAAGATCTAAGTATACATAGGGACAGACAGACCGGGAAGTGACTTGTGTTAGGTTTTATTTTCTTTACGGAATTTCTTGATTCGGTCGCCGCGCTCAAAGCCCGCGATAAAAGCTACGCAATAGTTTCAAAAATAAATAAATAATTATAATTGCATAAGTTGATAAAAAATGCAATGCAATAGCTTTATCGCGGCAGCCCCGAGTGCTACATGTTTTTTTTTTCGATATAGATGATATGGATTTCCAACGAACATAATTACCGAATCTCACTCAAAAATCAACACACCTAAACTCAACCCATATTATGGAACCAGCTCAAAGATAAGTATCTACCTATTACCAATAAATAAAAACAATGGTATCGTGGCTAACGTGGTAAAGAATTATTGCTTAAAATACATTCAGACGAATTGAGATCTTTCTTTGAAGTCAATTAAAAGAAAAAGTAAAATCGTATCAGTTTAAGAAATCGGTACCATTTGTTAAATAATTAAAATCAAAACAATTTATTGATTTTTAATTTCGTTTTGTGCTTCGTCTTACCTGCGGATTTGCTTCCTCGATCGCCATCGGTTATAGTCTGTAAATTAATTAAACAGTGTATTTTCAAATCAAATCAAATAGTTTATTTAGCAGACCATAAATTCCAATTTTTTTAGTACTTACAAACCTACACATCTTAAACACTAGTGTTAGTAGTACACACATTTTAATATTTGGCGAAGTTTGTTGAAGTTCGATTTTATTTACAAATTTATATGGGACCACTTTCGGGGTATACCCTTTCCAATAAAAAATAATTATCACAATCGGACTTCTATGTAAAAAGTTATGCGTGGTCATATTTCAAAAAAAAAAAAATACGCATCGAATTGAAAACCTCCTCCGTTTATTTCGTCGGTTAAAAATGGCATCAACATTCGTCCATTTTGGAAAACGCCGTCACACAAACAGACATGAAACGCTGTTTTAATTTATACACTAAAAATTCAGATGTCTTGAAAATGGAATCTAGAGTTTTTATGTCTATCTTGATCTTTTTATTGATAGCTAGCTTCTGCCCGCGACTTCGTCCGCCGCAAATTTTTGGTCCTCTGGCCCTTCCCGTCGCATCGAATTGCCTGACAGTTTTCATCCATTTTTCGTTGCTGCACCCTTTTTGATTTTAGTGTGATGTTACTCGTATATAGGTAACCTATAGCCTTCCTCAATAAATAGGCTACCCTAAACAAGAAGATTTTTTCAATTCGGACCAGGAGTTCCTGAGATTACCGCGTTCAACCAAAGAAACAAACTCTTCAGCTTTATAATATTGGTATAGATAAAACCTAAAATGTTCTGTTTGTTCATTTAAACGAACTAATATCTAGAACTACTAGTCGGATTTGAAATTTTGTATTTGATAGACCAGTTCTTGAAAGAAGACCCTTAAACAAAAACGAAGTTATGGGCGCGGGCAGGCGATGCGATGCAACGGGGTGGGTCGAGGAAACAAGAAATCTCACGTGGATGAAGTCGCGGGCAGAAATTAGTGTATAAACAAAATGGAGAATTTTTGCTCACCAATGTAATCCCTGGAATTGTTGCTGTAATAAAACAAAAAAGAAAATTAATTTTGTTTTTGTCAGTTGCCGTTCGAAAAATACTCTAAATATTTTTTTTACACGACATTATTAATTAAAATAGGCTGTTAGTCTTTATAAAACGTACGTAACTATAATTTACGACTTACCTGTACTTTTTTGAAGTTTAAGAGTAACGAAAACTATCAAAATATATGAACATACTTTGACGTCCATTGTTTTAGTCGTCTAAACCCAGACTGAAATACATGAGAGAATTGCTTATTTTAATGAATCTTTTTAAGGATATGCACGGTTTTCCTCGTAGGTAAAATACAGGATGATTATAGATAAGTAACTAGCTACTAGGGTTCGCATAGCTAAATGGGCAAAATATACTAGAATATTTTTCTATTAAAAAAGCAAAACTTTTTCTTGGATAAATGCAAACCTGCATTTATCCAAAACACGCAGCCTAGAATCTAAGTTTGTGACATCGAGGGATCCGACGTAATTTGTAGACACTACACAGATTGAGGTACAAGTAAACTACCTCACTAAATAAATGATAGATAGACAGCTATCAAATTACCTGCCCAGAGATTACTCCACGTAGCAAACCGGGCAAAGAGCCCTATTGTAGTGCTGATCTGGAGCGCAAGCGCGGGAAAGTTGGGAAAGATGAATAGAGCTATGAATACTTGTACATATGAGGACTTGGACAACTATAACGCAGCCAAATCCAGCTACAAAAAATGCATCAGACTCAAAAGTACTACGGGATGGTGCAAATTTTGTGTTAGCAACGTGGTAGCCAGCAAGTCAACAGGGAATGGAAATTACGGGCACAAAAAATTAAACCTGGGCCTCTACTACCCTCGGCAAACCGGACAACACACTTATTTCCTCGCCAGAAGTACCGAGCGCGTACTTATTGAAACTCACTTCCCCGCATGTATCTTCGACTGGCAAGACACGACTCAAACAGCATTAGATAATTATTGGCTTTATGCTAGCAGGGTGATCACGTTGGAGAAACTCCAATGGGCTATCCAGAGTTTCCATCCATTTAAGGCAGCTGGTCCTGATGGAGTGCTCCCCGTACTATTACAGTGGGGTGGAAGACTTATCGCATTAAGACCTTTAATGAGAGCGTGCCTGGAATTAATAGATACGTTCCCAAAGGATGGAGGCAAGTGAAAGTAATATTCAGCCTCTAAGCCAGGTAAGGATGACTCCACAAACGCCAAATCCCACCGATCAATCAGTCTAGCCCTTTTTCTATTAAAGACTCTAGAAATGCTGTGTGATAGGGGCTGAGGAACGTCGCTCTGAAAACCTTACCCTTGTACGGGCCTTAGACTAAGTCGAGCTATATGCATGTTGGTTACATGCATTCAGCTCGACTAACTCTACCGAATCGACGCTTCATCTGGAAGTTGGTCATATATAAGAAGCGATTCATCAGAAACGCCTGGGTACTTTCATAAACATCGAAGGAGCCTTCGACAAAAGAAACTACTCTTGCATCATCAGCGCCTTTTTCAGACATGAAGTAGAACAGATACTCATAGACTGGATCACAAAAATGCTAAGCAAACGCGTGGTTCGCCTCGAGGAAGGCCAGCATCGTCTTAGTTTTACTGTTTTCAGACATTAACTATAATCAATTTTCAACCCTAAAAGAAACCCACGTTTGTCTGCCTAGACAAGAAAAGGCGGCCTATTGCCTACTTTTACAGAAAAGCATTGCACCCCACTCCGTCGTCCTCCATGCAGGCTCTGTCAAGCGGACTGTCTGTTATTCCTATGATAAAGAGATATTTATTAAATGACCCATGGCCAGATATAGCTTTGTGGTGTTGATCCCTGGTTCGTTTCCTTACCAGAGAGCGTAGGTGAGGTATAACCCAAAGCGGGGTGGCGCATTGAGTTCTGGTCCCACTGGTGTCATGCTCGATCCCCTTCTGGCAAGTTCATCGACTGCATCGTTGCCTAGCGAACTGCTGTGTCCTTTGATCTCCTGAATCTTATACCTTTAAACGAGCAATTCTTGTATATATATATATAATCTGAATCTCGGAAACGGCTACAACGATTTTCATGAAATTTAGTATACAGGGGGTTTCGGGGGCGATAAATCCATCTAGCTAGGATTCATTTTTATAAAATGTCGTTTTATTCATGTTTTCAATGATCAACTTTATCGATAATCAACTTGAACATAAACTTATTATTTCAAACACAATTTACCAAAAAATACCGAGCAAAGCTCGGTCAACCATGGGCACGCCACTATTGCGGCGGTAAGTCCCCTCTTTGAGGAGTGGATAGAGAGGCGTCACGGCGTCCTCACCTTCCGCCTGACGCAGGTTCTCACCGGGCATGGGTGCTTCGGTGGGTTCCTGTTCAGGATAAAGCGGGAGGATACGTCCGGGTGTTTCCATTGCGAGGATCGTCTGGAGGACACGGTGGAGCATACGGTGGAGGTGTGCCCTGCCTGGGCAGAGCACCGCCGTGTCCTCGTGGAGGCGATCGGCGGCGGCGACCTCTCGCGTCCGGCCCTGGTGCGAGCCATGGTACGGAGCGAGAGAGAATGGGAAGCCGTCACCTCCTTCTGTGAAGCAGTAATGCTCGCGAAGGAGGAGGCGGGGCGCGTGAGGGAGTGGCAGTCTCTGCGCCCTCACGTCCCTAGCCGCCGCAGGAGGAGACGCCCCGGGCGTCGGGAGTCAATAGCGGACTCCCGGCCACCGTAGGCGCGAGCTTGCGGGTGGCGAGCAATGGGTAGCTCGCCGCCCGGTAAGGACCAGGCTCGGGTCGACGGCGCGCAGTGTTCCACGCGCGCCTCAAAGAGATGTCAGCAGTAGTGTAGGGGTCTACTAGGACCGATGCCTGCCGGGGTCGCGTGATTGTTCGAAAGAGATACCGTGACCCTGGCACATGGGCAACTGATGGAACACGGGTGGGTTTTAGTCCGTAAAAGTCTGACACACCCTCCCGCTCCGCCCAGAGCGGGAGAAGTCATTTGATGATTTCCCATCCTGAAAAAAAAAAAAAAAAAAAAAAAAAAAAAAAAAAAAAAAGCTCGGTCAACCAGATATTGGTTATTTAATTGAGGCTACCGACCTGGTCGAAGCGCTAGTGACAGTTGTATATCAACCAGGAGTCAACTGTGACTGTTCTGCGCTTGCAAAACAGCCATGCTGCCATGTATGCGGATCGAGTGGACTTTAACTTCTCTGGCCATGATGGCTGAAGCGGCAAGAGTAATTCCCATGCATTCAGTCTGGAACACTATGTTGTGGACTTCCAATGCTGTGGCTATGTTTATGTTGAAGTCCTGCGACAAGATTCCAGCACACATAACCGTTTTTCTACCCGTATGCAAAATACGCGCTCAGAAGTGGAATTGCGAACACCAGCCCCTTCTACCTATTACCTATTCAAGAAGATTATGAAAAACTGACAAAGTAGATCAAATGGTTTAGGGGAACGCTGGGCATAATGCACAGCCCAGGCAAAGTGGATACCCTACATTATTTCAAAATGATGCGCCCAAGTGCACTCTTGTTGTGCCACGAGGTGCTCCCGGCGATCCTCGGTTGTAAACAAATAAAGCTAACGTGATAAAAATAAAAAGTGGACATTGCTTATGATGTTTCAAGGTACGGAATTCTGTAATTAGTATGTTTAAATAATAAGGTCTTCTCTATTTATTGAGTTACGCCCGTATTTAAGCAATTTTGTTTGCACAGCTTTTTTTTTTTTTTTTCAGCATGGGAAATCATCAAATGACTTCTCCTGCTCTGGGCGGAGCGGGAGGGCGTGTCAGACTTTTACTGACTAAAACCCACCCGTGTTCCATCAGTTGCCCATGTGCCAGGGTCACGGTATCTCTTTCGAACAATCACGCGACCCCGGCAGGCATCGGTCCTAGTAGACCCCTACACTGCTACTGACATCTCTTTGAGACACGCGTGGAACACTGCGCGCCGTTGACCCGAGCTTGGTCCTTACCGGGCGGCGAGCTACCCATTGCTCGCCACCCGCAAGCTCGCGCCTACGGTGGCCGGGAGTCCGCTATTGACTCCCGACGCCCGGGGCGTCTCCTCCTGCGGTGGCTAGGGACGTGAGGGCGCAGAGACTGCCACTCCCTCACGCGCCCCGCCTCCTCTTTCGCGAGCATTACTGCTTCGCAGAAGGAGGTGACGGCTTCCCATTCCCTCTCGCTCCGTACCATGGCTCGCACCAGGGCCGGACGCGAGAGGTCGCCGCCGCCAATCGCCTCCACGAGGACACGGCGGTGCTCCGCCCAGGCAGGGCACACCTCCACCGTATGCTCCACCGTGTCCTCCAGACGATCCTCGCAATGGAAACACCCGGACGTATCCTCCCGCTTTATCCTGAACAGGAACCCACCGAAGCACCCATGCCCGGTGAGAACCTGCGTCAGGCGGAAGGTGATGACGCCGTGACGCTTCTCTATCCACTCCTGTTTGCATAGCTTGTGTAGTGTATCGCTTCTTTAGTACTTCTTCTTCACGGCATGACACCATCATAAGCAATCGTAAGCAATTTTGCTTTCCAAGATTTATACAGTCGGAAACTTTTGTTTACAAGAGAAATGGTTTTTACCATTTAAAAGCATTTCTTGAAGAATTTGATTCATACATTTGAGGGATAAGCAATTTTTCCTGACTAACATTTTGCTATTACACAAAATACTTTTGCTAAAGCGACTACTATTTCGCGAAATAGAGATAAATAGCATATACTTTTTACAGGTAGGTGTAGAAATTTTATTTTTGTATGTTTTTATGCTTATCCGACTTCAAAAAAAGGGGGATGGTTCTCAATTCGACCGCATCTTTATATATATAACTAGCTTCTGCCCGCAACTTCGTCCGCGTTAAATTTCTTTTTCCCCCGACGTTTCCCGTCGCATCGAATCGCTTACCCGTGCAATTTTCCCCGTTTTTGCAACATTTTTCATAACTGCTCCGCTCCTCTTGGTTGTAGCGTGATGTTATATAGCCTATAGCCTTCCTCGATAAATAGGCTACTCAACACAAAAAGATTTTTTCAATTCGGATCAGTGCTTCCTAGATTAGCGCGTTCAATCAATCAATCAAACAAACAAACAAACTCTTCAGCTTTATAATATTAAGTACAGATTCTACTGTACGTGTGTATGTCACTGAACTCCTAAACGGCTGGACCGATTTGAACGAATTATTTTGTATGCGTTTGGGAGGCACCCTGGATGGTTTAGATTTACTATTGGACCCGGTAGATGGCGCTGCTATAGAGTTCTAGGAAACAGGACGTCTGTACGGTCAGCTAGTATATATGTATATATTTTTTTATGTGTGTTCGCAGATAACTCTGTCGTTTGTGAACCGATTTTGATGATTCTTTTTTGTTGAAAAGGAGATATCCCAAGGGTGGTGCCATGATAAGGAAATTAGGATTTGATGATGGCATCCTAGAGAAATAGATGGGAACCTTCGAAAATCGTAATGGCGACTAGTGCGTTTATAATTTTTTTTCATTAAATATCTTAAAGCACTACTATTTGATGGTCTAAAGTTGCTCTGATGATGAAGCCGAAAGACAGTCGAGGGAACTCCTCAACGACTTACAGCAAATACCTAGTGTTTGGACTTAATACATTTCTATTAATGAGAACTTTACCACCCCTATATTATATATATATATATATATATATATAGTGCGGGTTAGATACCATAACTAAAAAGTTAAAAATAAAAACTTTTTTACAAAAAAAAAACCGACTTCTTTAAAAACACTAAAGGATATCTTTAGTAAATATGAGGCTACTCAACAAGACCTGAGTAAGCGCATGCAGGAAGCCTGTGAGTTGGCAGACCTGGTCAAGTGCAATGCAAAGAGGTATGAGTCTCTGACAAATAACCTCTGTTTTAGCTGCACTTGCTCCACGGCACCTCAGCCTCAACTTGATACACCCACGCCCTCAGCAACTCAGCCGGTAAATATCTGTATTACTGATGATAATAGCCATATTAACACAACTTATATTTTTTCTGACAAATTTGGTCAAGGTTATGGTAGCATATTTAATCAGTGTTCACAACAATATGTAATTAATAATTGTTCACCCGGTGCCAGTATTAGCCAATTATTAAGTAAAATTAAATTGTCAAAAATAAACCCTGGTTCAACTGTAATATTATTATATGGGGATAGTTTGAATGTTAGGAAAAAAGAAATAATTCAATGTGTCCATTTGATGTTACTTCTCAATGAGACCAACAATTGTAAATTCATTTTCTGTGCCTTGCCTTATTCACGATACTTGTCTGATGAGCAAAACAGGCACATTTATTATTTAAATATGCTAATTTATAATAGGACTAGTTGTCACAGTGACGCTATTTCATTTTTTGATTGTAATCAATTTATTACTGATTACAAACTAACAAATTATACTTTGTATTTGCCACCTAGTTGTAGGAGACAAATTGCTAATCTTTTAGCATACAATTTACACCGTAACACTGGTACCTGTAGCGTACCATCGATTACTGTTAGTAGTGGTACTAACGCCACTTTTGATACACCTAGTAGTTTAAACTGTTAGATGCGACAACGGGTAAGCCGCATGTGTTGAATGTTGTACATAAAAATATGCAGAGTCTGTCCGGCAAAGAGCTAGAGTTAAGTTTATTTATTGAAAACTATGATGTTCAGGTATTATGTTTGACTGAACACTGGTTGAAGGAACATGAAGTAGTATTTATGAATGATGATTTTTTTACTGTGCAAAGTGCATTCGTGAGGAAAAGTGCTATTCGCGGAGGATCATTAGTTCTTGTTTCGAACAAGTTAAAATGTAAACAACGGTTAGATCTAGTTAATCTTTCCATTGAGCGCGTTATTGAGTGGTCTTGCGTTGAATTGGAGTGTTACGTCATAATATGCGTTTATCGGCCCCCCTCTGGGGATTTTATTCCATTCGAATCGGTAATGGAGGATTCACTCAATAAATTAAAATCAATTAATAAAGGTATAATTTTATGTGGAGATTTTAACATTAATATTTTAGATGTTACTCCATTAAGTATTAGACTGCTCAATCTGTTTAGGTCTTTTAATTTAATAAACTTGTTCCTTGAACCAACTAGGATCACGGCTTCTTCGTCGACTTGTCTCGATAATATATTTAGTGATTGTGATGCCAAAAATAAGTTAGTTTTAAGTGACTTAACGTCTGACCATTGTGGATTATTAGCCAGCTTCCCTTTGCCACTACTTAAAAAGCCGCATAAAATATTATGCAGGCCTTATACAGCTAGTCGTTATAATAAATTTAAAAATAATATAGCTCATAGGATTACACCATCTATAGTAGAACGCGAGAATCCTAATGAAATCTATGGAGCCCTTTTTGATATTGTGCAAAAAGAATACGAATCTACTTTCAAGACCAAAACTATTGACATTAATAGCACTTCCGTTAGCTTCAACCAATGGGCTACTCCAGGAATTTATAAAAGTAGAGCAAGACTATACGAGTTATATGGTTTGAAAAAATACAGATTTAATACTCCTTTTCTAGAGTATGTCAGTAATTATTCAAAATTATTTAAAAAGATCTGCGCTTTAGCTAAATCAAAGTTTTTAAGCGATACCATAAAAAAATCCAATAATAAAATAAAAACCACTTGGAAAATTATTAATAATGAAACGGGTAAACCGGTTAAACAGGAAAAACAACTAGAGATTATGATTAACAACAAATTGGTTAATAAAGCAGCCGACATAGCTGAGGCATTTAATGAGTTTTTTGCCAACATACCTATAACTACGACCTGCTCATTAAATTCGTCCCCGTCTAAAGCTGAAAACCTTTTGCATAGTAGTGTGCCCGGATGTAGTCACTTATTTAGTTTCGAACATGTAACGCCTCGTGATGTGATTAATATTTTTAACACACTCGAGTCAAAAAACACTGGTGATTACTGGGGCATCTCTGTTAAACTGTTAAGTAATATAATAGATATCGTAGCCCCCTATCTGGCTGTAACTTTTAATAAATGTGTTGATTTGGGATCTTTTCCTGACCTCATGAAGAGCAGTAAAGTCATACCATTATTTAAAACAGGTACTTAATAAAAATAACGTTGGCAATTTTAGGCCCATTTCTATCTTACCTGCATTTAGTAAAATATTTGAAAAGTTAATACTCAAGCAGTTGCTAAGACATTTTAATTTAAATAGCCTCCTTCATAATGAGCAATATGGCTTTACAAAAGGTCGTTCGACAACAGATGCGAGTGTTGCTCTGCTGAAACATATTTTCAACGCATGGGAGAACTCGCAAAATGCTATCGGAGTTTTCTGTGATCTCTCCAAAGCTTTTGATTGCGTTCACCATGACACACTTTTGCGTAAACTACGTCATTACGGTGTTCAAAACGAAGCTCTCAGTGTCATAAGTTCTTATTTGCAAAATAGGCACCAATGTGTAGATGTCAATGGTGTAAAATCTTCCGGGCTACTAGTTCAGTTAGGTGTACCTCAAGGATCAATACTGGGTCCATTCTTATTCTTAGTGTATATTAATGACTTACCATTTTATTTAACCCGGCGTCAGCATGGTAGAAAATAGGTACAACAACTGCATGGTGGGTCATAATTACCCGGATTTTGAACCGTAGCAGATTTTTCCCATTTGAATGGCATTTAGAGAAAATTTGTGTTTAACTTGAAGAATAGTCCTTAAATGATAATATTTTGGAGACAAAATAAAAAAAAATAGTTATATAAAGATGTATTTATATGTATTTAAGAAGTCAGTATAAAATTTACAACAAAAAATTCAATTTCTAGAAACGTATTAATTGAAAAACAAAAAATGAGTAATTAACACTTTTTTTTAACTTTTTGGAATGACAAATGTGAGATCTTTAAGAAAGTATAACGCTGCTGCCCATTCTCTAGCAAGTCCCTTAGTCTTCTTTTACGACACCCACGGGAAGAAATGGGGTGGTGTATATGTAACAAATATAAAGAATCTTAGGGTTAATCACTATTAGCACCGTCATCTACGCAACCGCCACAGAAAGAAATTGTATGTTCAGGGCAGATGAATTTGTTGCATCTTTAACAGGTATAGGAAGTTTTCCTGTCTTTTTTAGCGGAACATATCTGGCGTCGTTTACGAACACCACGAACTTTAGCAGGGAGCTCCTCTGATGTTTCTCCTGTAAACTCTCTTATTCTTTTGCGCATCTCTCTTGGTAAATGAACTACGTCCTTGTGAGCGCTCAAGTGATCATTTATAAGAGCAAGAGCAAGTTTTTCAAGAATTTACGCCGTCTCAGATTTTGTTAATTAGTGCTCTCTTTATAAATTAAATATGCATTTATCGCTGAAATTTCTTCTAAAAGGTTGTTTGCACCATATTGTACCATCTTTACCGGAATAAGTTGAAATTAGTACCTCATGATCCGATATTTCTGCATCCGATGAATTGTGCTGATTAGATCTACGTACGGAGGAATACACTTGACATTGGATGACACTCAAACGTACATCATCATCATCATTGTCTGATGCCTCTTGCTCGGTATCACTCTGTTGAAAACTTTCGCTAACGTGATCATCTTCCTCGCTTTCCGAAGAATTTTCATCTTCTTCCGAGTCACTTTCTTCTAATATTGACAGAATTCGCTGCCTTTCGCGTTCCACTTCCATTATTCAAATATAACTTAAAAATAACAAAATATAATGTAATATACGTAATGTTGGTAAAAATAAATAAACGAAATACTCAAATAATGAACTCAACGTAATTGGCACGAAATGGTGTCATCGAATGTATAGTTGGGTCAGATTTACCTTTTTGTTGTTTGACCGCGTCTATCTTCCTGTGTAGGCGCAAACTGTCTAGGTTGACATAAGAAACGAGGGAAGCGGGGCACTAACTGCAGCTACTGAGAAGCATGGTAACGTCAGACTATTATTTTCTTAAATACCCGCATTTAAAAACATCACGGGTCATTATGACCCAACCTAGCAGACCGGGTTAAAGAATATCTGTGACATTGTACTATTTGCTGATGATACCTCACTTATCTTTAAAGTAGACAGAAATAATAATAATAATAATATCTTAGGACAACCAACACAACGTTGTCTGATACCAAACTAGGCAGAGCCTGTACTATGGCAACCAGAGAACTGATAAACATACTTATATATTTCTAAATACATACATATCATAGATAAATTACACCCAGACACAGAACAAATGATTGTGCTCATCACACAAACATTTGTCCTGGGTGGGAATCGAACCCACGACCTCAGTCTTTGCAGTCAGGGTCACTAACCACTAGACTAACAGGCCACTCGTACTGACAGTTTATATGGGTAGTTCATATAATTGTTTTTTATTTATTTTTTTATTTAACAGATTTTGTTAATTTAGTTATTTATTTTTATTTTCTTTTAGTTTCATTTATTGTGGACATAATCTACTCATTACAATGATTTTAAATGAGTTGTATTGCAACATGTAGTTAGCTAGCGACCTCGTCAGCTGTTCATAATATTCTTGCCTGACCAACCGGCAGCAAGTTCGTCATGCTCACTTAGATGTCACTGCTTGCGGTAGCGTCGGGGGTCGGGTTACCACAAATATGGCGAGGGGGGTAATGGCTGACCTTTGCGTTATGCTCGTGAACGGGTGCTGCTTGTGGTGACTGGTCGTCTTGCTGACCATGGTTTTTGTTATTGTTATTTGTATTAACTGTTATTTTATTCTACTCCGGAGGTGCTAGTTTAACTATTGTAACTTCAACTTAGCTATATGCATCAATGTATGTATATGGATCATTTTGCATCGTTGAACATGTAAGCGGGCACGCCCTTTATGCCTGGAGGCTTTATTTAGTTTTTAAGTTTTGTTTACGTTTTTGTTTTATTATTTCAGCTTGACTTTAGTTTTCAATTTTTTTGTTGGTATATTGGCGTGTGCTAGCTGACATATGGCGAATAATGTATGTTTTGTTTTTTAATATTAATTACTTACACAATATTGTATAGAATCAAGTTCTTCTAACTTAACAGACAGCTGTGCTGCTGGGGAGTTTGTTCCGCCACTTCTTCTTCCCAGCTACAGCACTAGGAAGTGTCGAAGGGTGGGCGTTTTGGGGGGACTGTCTTTTGTAACTTTGACGTTCAAAAAGTGCTGACTCTCAGCCTAGTTTGAATAAATGACTTTTGATTTTGATTTTTTGATTTTTGACTACAAAGTGAAAAATAACTTCAATTTCGATAGTCAGTGGCAAAAAACTTAAATACAGATTCTAAGACACCGACTTCCGATATTAAACATTTATTTTTCACTTTGTAATGTTTTTAAGGAAGTTGGTTTTTTTAGATTAATAAAATCGGAATAAAAATAAAAAAGATATGAATTAAAAACAAAACAAAAAAATACTTTAAACTTCATTTCCCAAAAGTACTATTTTGGCGCTTTAGCATTTTACCCTTTCCAGTGACGTTATAATTTATCATTTGAGTATTCGCTTATACTATAGTAACATACTTTCTAAACTGTTTCAGTTTTATCATTTGTTCCGTTTTCTTTTTGCAACTAAGAACTTGTTAATTATTACCTACCATATTTATTAAAAATGGTATAATGTTTTGAGATGACTAGAAACCGATAATAATTATGTAGTAAGTAAGCAGGAATTCCAAATGAACTTCCTTATTTTTTTTATCAGTGTTTGCTAATGCAAACACCGATAAATATAAAGCAGAAATTCCAAATGAACTTCCTTATTTTTTTATCGGTGTTTGACTGGCCTGTTAGTCTAGTGGTTAGTGACCCTGACTGCTAAGACTGAGGTCGTGGGATCGATTCCCACCCAGGACAAATGTTGTGTGATGAGCACAATCATTTGTTCTGTGTCTGGGTGTAATTTATCTATAATATGTGTGTATTTAGAAATATATAAGTATGTTTATCAGTTGTCTGGTTACCATAGTACAGGCTCTGCCTAGTTTGGGATCAGATAACGTTGTGTTGGTTGTCCTAAGATATCTTTATTATTATTGTGAGTGTCCCTTTTCTCAGCTCTTGAGCTGGTTTTTGCTGCATTTACGGGCCAAAGCCAAGTAAAAGCAGCGTGTGGTGTGTATTTATGATGAGGGTGTGTTTTCTTCCTCTAATTGCATGAACTTCCTTACTATTCTGCAGGTATTTAAAATGGCAGCTTTCTGAAGGTAAACAGATTCTTCTAAATCTAGTAATTTTAGGCTACAGAGAAGATGGTTGGGGATAACGCCTGTCGTGGAGAGAACTATAGGGATAACGTATACTTTGTCTTGTCTCCAGATTCTTTTGACTTCTTCTTTAAGATCAGCATATTTACTTATTTTTGCAGATATGGTTTTTTGTAGGTTATGGGTGTTGGGAACTGCAATGTCTATGAAGTAATTGGTTTTACTTGTGTTGTCCTGTAGGGTTATATCTGGCCTGTCATAGTGAATAGTCTTCTTATCTGTAAGTATGGCGCGGTCGTAATTTCGGTTTAACGTTATGAATGCGTAAAACATGACCATGTTAATGATCTATTTGTTATTCAGGCGTTATTTGCCGGACTTCATCTGACTATTTGTTTATTAAAATATATCATAGAAACGTGGAAGAAATTTGGGGATGCCGCTGACCGGCAGTCGACAGTGTTGGCTAACCTAAATAAATAGCATGTACAACGTTTTCCATTGGACACACACTGTAATATTACTTAACGGAAGACGTAGAGTTGGAAGGCCTCCAACAAGGTAGACCGATGACCTTGTGAAGGCTGCAGGAATCCGCTGGATGCGGGAAGCACAAAACCGGTCGAAGTGACGGAGCTTGGGGTAGGCCTATGTCCAGCAGTGGAAGTCTTCTGGCTGTAATGATGATGATGACACACTGTACTCGCGGAACAAATATCAGCTGCCCCATATATTAAGGTCGAGTAGGTATTGAAGATTGAGAAACATTAGTGCTTGATCTTCAAGTCAAAAGTACGTACTTTTTAATAATTATAGTTAGTAAATTGATATACTTTTGCCGCACCTTTTTAAATACCTCCAGTTTGAATAGTTTTGTTAGTTTTTGACAATTTTCTGTATTCATTGGACTAGAAAGTACTTGTACCCGTTTTTTTTTTTGTGGATGGGAAATCATCAAATGACTTCTCCCGCTCAGGGTGGAGCGGAAGGGCGTTTCAGACTTTTACCGACTAAAACACCCGTGTTCCACAGGATCACGGTATCTCTTTCGAACAAATCTCGCGGCCCAGGCTTTGGTCCTAGTAGACCACTTCAGTTGTTACTGACATCTCTTTGAGGCGTGCGTGGTACACTACGTGCCGTCAACACGGGCCTGCCCAAGTAGCACAGAACTGCATTATAAATTGTCACTTAAGGCCCACAGCGGTAATCTAAGCATTTATAAAGAATTATTAGTATTCACCTGTGCTGCAACAGCTGTTTCGAAAAAAACGTGGCCAACTACAACGCTTTTTTCTGTACAGTAATTCTATTAAGCACCACAAACACGCCACAAAGTCACTGTTATTGAGCGCTTAGTAGTGCAGTACCCTATTAGCTGTAAGTTTTCTGAATAATAGCCCACACGTGTACTATACAACCGTTGCATTTTAAGAGAGAACATATCACCCACTATAACATAATCAGTTACTTTGTGAAGTTATTTAACAAAAATTTAATGCTTTATGCTGCATACAGATTCACTTTTCCCCTATTAGTCAGGTGTTTGCCATACACTCGATTAACAGCATGTATCCAAGTGTCGGCATGCGCGAATGGAATATTGGACGCGATGGGTTCCGTATGTTATATTTATTAATAAATAAAATGAAATTAATTTATTTCAGACATAACCAATATTACAATTAAGATAAAAGTAACAATGCTGCAGCAGAAAAGAATAAAATGTCATTAACAAAATAAAAATATACGTCACATAGTTGAAATAAAATAAAATTTCAAATTTACGTCGGATTTAAATTAAAGTAACAATCCATACTTAATATCCATACTTAATATTATAAATGCAAAAGTAACTCTGTCTGTCTGTCGGTCTGTCTGTCTGTCTGTCTGTCTGTCTGTCTGTCTCGCTTTCCTGCTAAAACTACTGAACCGATTGAAATGAAATTTGGTACACATATAGTTTAGAGCCTGAGAAAGGACATAGGCTACTTTTTATTCCGGTAGTATGTTCCCGTGGGATAATTTCCGACCTCCACGCGGGCGAAGCCGCTGGCAAAAGCTAGTAAATAATAATTGCACATATTAACAAAACAATACAAAAAAGCCTTTATAAATAGAGATCAGTGTGTTTGATGACATTAGGCTGAGTAGGTACAAAAATGCCCTGCTACAAAAATCTTCTTATAACCTACACATTTTCGGGACTAATATGGTTGCGACAAATTAATATTGTTGTTTTATATGTTTCTGGTACTTACCTAAAAATGAAGAAGATTTATTAAGAGAAATCCAAGATTTTTTTTTTTAATAATAATAAATACCTTTCGAGACTTTTTAAGATTCCAGATTTCGACAATTTTTCTCAGAGGTAGTTAGTTAGGAAATACCGGTACAGCTAGCATCTAAAAAAACAACGTAATTTTCTTTATGTTTATTTAATGTTCCCTTTTTAAAATACAATTTAGGGTGTACCACCCTGGTCCAGGCCTTGAATTTTCATCTTTTTATAATTTCAAGGAGTATAAAAGTACTTCTCGGTGGCCACCATAGAATTTCCTTAGGTTTCCACCGTGCAGGAATGAATGTTAGATCGACAACACCTCTCTCTATAGTCTGAACTATTTTGAAAGTCTCGTTCTGTAAAAACAAGAAAAATATACTTATTATAATAGAAGTATCAGTTTATTAATGACAACATTATCTATACAGTTTTTGAGGAAAAAAAACAAAAGATACAATAACATATTAAATACCTAAACTTAACATAATGCTATTTCATGTGAAAGTAATTAAATTATTAGGCCAGAAAAATACATTATCTTTAGATAGGTACCGACGAATTTATAGGTATTTTGTCGCATATTTAATAAATCAATAACTTATGTATTATACATATAATTAAATTATAATCTCAGCTACTTAAATTACAATTTTAATTAAGTACTTATCGTCGAATAACAACTAAAAAAGGGAACAAAATGGCTTTAAAAGAACCACGGCGGAACCCTAAAAGCTTGGATCCATAAAGGTACTTATCTAGGTAACTGACGCAAATGTGAACCAATACTACTCTCCTAATCGATCCATGTCTGATTTGTATTTCACAAGTGCTAAACTGCTTTACTCTTGGCTGAATTACAGGCCACATGTGAACACCCGTACAGACCTTAGCATTAAATTGAGATTAAAACTGTTCACTTGCCATCTGCCATATTCACTGCGTTACGTTGTATTATTATAAAATTTTATCTTTTAATTTTTGTTTATTTTAGAGGATATCAATTGTAAATATGGATTAAAAAATAATTACACGAAAACAGTTTTTTTTTTGGTTTCTTTGTACAAAAACGAACATATTAATTTTATTTTAATTCTAATTTTGTTGCTTTTCTTTTAGTATTTAGTGGTATTCCGAGGGCGCGTGAAAATTTTGAACTAAATATGTATGGTATTTGACAGTAAAGTTACCTTCCCAATAAGATTTCAAATATAATAGGAGGAAATCGATGTTTTACTTACCTTAAATTTTATGTATGTATATTCTCACAAATGGCACCTGAGATCTTGCACACAACGATACACTTCATGTTTTACAATTTGACAGTTCATATCAAAGAAAAATAAATAATTTAAGTTATTGCATTCCACAATTTTGCTCAGTGTGTAATTTCAACTGTATAAAAGTATACACAATGTACACATTCGTCTTCCTTGCTGTATAATAAGTAACACGTGCCTCATTAATCAGGCAATATTCAGCTCTTTAGGTGACTGTTACACACATAAATGCTACTATAATGTTGTTATAATGCAATTATTTATCAATTGGATTTCTTATACAGCTATGTGCTGAATAATTTCTGCCCAAATTAGAGTTATATCCTCTGAGGATGCGCTGTCTACGCTATTATTCAGCAACTAATGCATTCACTGTGCACTGTTAAAATGCTGTTATACAGCACTTTTGTGCTACTTTGGTGGTCCTTACCGGGCGGTGAGCTACCCATTGCTCGCCACCCGCAAGCACTGCAATTCAAAAGCCTTCATCACTTTATTTAATTTTGCATAAATCATCGAAATCAACGGGCGGGTTTATGCGCTGCACTTTGTGGACCAATGGGGCTGCAATATGTGCTTGCCTTAACTAACATCACAACTAAACATCAGCAACATCACATACATACATCTATACTAATCTATATATATAAAAGAAAGTTGTGTTAGTTACACTATTAATAACTCAAGAACGGCTGAACCGATTTGGCTGAAAATTGGTGAAGAGGTAGCTTTGAACCAGGAGACGGACATAGGATACTTTTTTTTTATCCCGTTTGACTATAAAGAGGAAAGATTTGATTATTTGCTTGTATTGGATAGGCTTTGAAACTTCTGGTCCGAATTGAAAAACTATTTTTGTGTTGGGTAGCCCATTATTGAGGAAGGCTATAGGCTATATAACATCACGTTACGATCAAAAGAAGCGGAGCAGCAACGAAAGATGACAGGCAATTCGATGCGACGGGAAGGGTCACGGGAGCAAAAATTTGACGCGGACGAAGTCGCGGGCAGAAGCTAACATAACATCACGCCTTGTTTCCCTGTAGGGATTGGACAGAGGTGTACCTATTGTACACCCACAGAAAGAAGAAGAAGAAAGAAGAAAGAGAAAGAAGAAAGAGAAAGAGAGTAGAAGCTAGTAATATTATAAAGCTGAATAGTTTATTTGTTTGTTTGGTTGAACGCGCTAATCTCAGGAACTACTGGTTCGAGTTTAAAAATTCTTTGTTTGATGTTGGATAGCCCATTTATTGAGAAAGACTATAGGCTATTAAACATCACGCTAATACCTTTAAGAGCCAAGCAAAAACAATAAAAATATTACGAAGATGAAGACCTCACACTGGCAGGCGATTCGATGCGACGGGGGAGCAAGAAATTTAACGCGGACGGAAGTGTAGTATTGTAATAAAATCTCAGTGAAATCAGAACCATCCGTTGAATATTTTGAAAAAAAAAGTTGCATCGACGATATCTGGGACCGATTCTAATGCCAAGAAAAGTTGTTTTGTAGCCAATCGATTCTGTCCGGAAGCATGTGTGCTGCAGGTGACTATTCAACCCTATAATAGCGTAATGATAATAATTTATGTGATTCTTTTTTTTTACATTTTGTTTTACTATTATATTTTATGATAGTTCGTAAAACGCACACAGAAAAACATCATTTCTGATTACAGAATAGAGCGAACGGGACCTCAGCCAATTCATTCATAGAGCCGAAGACTTCTAATGTAAATAGGCTTCCAATTAGTGGTATGTACCACGATTGAAAAAAATATATTAAACCCACTTTTGTGGCTAGCCGAACTGAATAATAAATAATATTAAAAAAAAAAAAACTAAAACACACCTAATAGAAAACCTAACTAAGAGTAAAAAATAACAGAAAATATCGTGGGGTGCCACTTGAGGTATTTTTAATTGTTATTTCGGAAAGCGGCAAAATCTACCTATCTGGTATTGGAGGTTCATAAAAAGCTGTCAATTGTGCTGATTCGTGTAATAAAATTCAGACAATTAACTTGTATTCTGTCTAAAACATTTTAGCTTCCAGAAACGTTTTGTTTCTCAGGTGTTCTTTCAACCATAATCATTTACACAATTTATCTGTGGAAACGTTGTGCATTGTACATTTACGAATATGTCATACTATATTTTATTCTAACACACATTGTAAAATTTTTTGATTCTTCCTTGACGTGACCATTGACCTTACCACTTGGCAGTTTAATAGTCCCATACATTTTATATTCACCATTTTTCTCTAGTTCTGTAGAAAAATCGCAACAGCGCCCTCTGTTACTGCGCATAGTTACTGTTTTCTTAGCCAGCCTCGTAGGAGAGCTTCAATTGAAACGCTGCTGCTGTTAGAGGTTAAATGCTGGCTGGTACATTTTTAGGATGATAGATAGCGCTAGCTTAAAATTAAATAAATGCGAACAAAAAAATCACTAAAGAATTTGAAATAGTAGATTAGTTATTCCTACCAACATTAACACGTACTTATGTCCAATTCTTTCAAAATTGATCTTAACTAATTATCTTCATGTCAGAATATCATCAAAAATTTCTCTACAAGGTCTACCAAGGCTTTCGAAACACAGGCGTTATTTCATGGCATGCTTTTATGCGAAAAAGAATCTCATGCCATGCTTCAAACAAAGGTATACTTAATCGGGGACTATCCAGTATGAACTAAAAGCACCAGTGGCGAAGGCACCATATAACACGATTCCTACCGGCTTGCCTTCGGGGATTCGCATTGGTAACTCTATCACTATTAAAAATACAATAGTATGTAAATAGTGGCTACTATTGTCAATAAATATAGTTACACTACGGGTATTTAATTCACCATAACATTCAAACAACAAAAAAGGTTATTTATAGCTTTGTATTACAACAAAAGAGAAATGTTCTAAATTAACCCGGCGCCGAAACGTCATAATCGGGAACTAAAAATTCATACAACAGCGATCCCGTAATGATGTCACTTTAGGTCACGTGGCACCGCTTGATATGTACGAGAGCAAGCCGCTGTACAACGGGTTATGACAGAGACAGGTATAGAAAAATGCGTCAGCGAGAACGAGATAGAGGAATATTGCTTATTTTATTCGGTTTTCAGCTGTTCAATTTAATTGTATTTAATTCATTACATTCCTATATTAATTTTAGAATGATAGTAAGTATTCTTTATTGATGGTTCAGTAAGTTAAAGCCGACTTCGCATCGGCTTCTCTTTTAGAAAAAATTACACCTCGCCACTGAAAAGCACCCATATAGGGCGTTTAAATTCTGCAGGGCCCTATATCACAAAATATTATGATTCTACCATCCTACAAAATTGTTAAACTGTATCCCAGAAATTACAAATATGTGTCATCATCATCATTCATTTATCATTTCAACTAAAAAACGTCCACTACTGGATACATATAGGCTGTTTAGGCTCGACTGTTAATAGTTTAATAGCAGCGTGTGTTCACCGGACATTATTGCCTACACGTTTCGTCTAGGCGCGTAACCGTGGTGGTGTGTAAAAAACTTATAAAGTGATTGTGACACTTCTCAACTGCCAACTGCACGAGCGAGCGGTCCAAATATTTTTCTGTCCTCTGAATTATTACTAGATTATACTAAAGTTCATAAATCAAAATTGTAGTCATTTAAGAAACCAAATTCCCAATGATTCGAGTCTTTATGTTGTAATAGACATAGGCCTCCCCCAATTTGCGAGGGTTTGCCATAATCGCCACGCTTGGCAGGCGGGTTGGCGATCGCAGTATCGAGGTAAAATGCATAGAGAAAGCTGCTGCCCATTCTCTCTTAAGTCCCTTAGTCGCCTTTTGCGACACCAACGCGCAACGGGAAGAAATGGGATGATGCTATTCTTTACGTCCGGTACCGCACGGACGACACGAACAAATATGTATATAACAATTAACCATTCTATTAATTTCTCCGTTACAATTATGTGTCTTAGAGTATATATGGTACGCTTGTAAGACGTACTGTGAATTGTAATAGTAAAGTTTTAAGATTTTATATATATTTGTTTTGTACAAAAAAAATATACGGGCATAATAAAATGTGTTCTCAGCATGTCCTAAAAACATAAAGCCCTATCTTTTGGTATAAATTTTACATGGTTTAATGGTGGATCTCTTCAAGGTACACGTTTTAAAAAGCGATTTAGTGTCATGTTTATGATTTATTTTTATTAATCCAATTATTTTAATTCACGTTTCTATCGTAACACAGCGCTTGACAGTACGTTCAATTTTCCTAAAGTTTTGTTTTCTTTACGGAAACTTGTCGTTATGCTAGATGTTCAGAGGCTTAAAAAAGTTAAAAGTACTGCAACCTAGCCTTAACGCTGCGGACCAGCCTTTCCCAGCAGCGAAGAACGGAGCTGTGGAAATGATTAAACACCTACTTGATATAATTAACTGTGCAAATTACAACAGCACTCATGTATTTATATCTAAGCGCAGTGTCCCAGAAATAAATTTCACCGGCGCCTCCTTAGCCCTCATCATACACGACGAAAACAACAGACAATCCCTTCCCACCAGCAGACAGCAGCGTATCAGGTATTTTCGAATTAGAATCTTCTGTAGTAAGTATACGTAAAATCATAAATAATAAGTGCGAACAAAACTCGCGCCCTGAGCGTTTCATCAAAAATTGTCTCCGGCTACACACAGCTTCACTGGTGTTGAAGGACTTACTCAACTATGCAGTAGAAAAACTTTAGTTTGATTGGAGAGTAGACCGACTAGAATAACAGACTAAATATTACTTCAAAATAGAATTTTGTTTTTCTTTCAGGGATTATTATGTTACAGCTTGTATTGTATACAGAGGGGCTTGTTGCTAAGTGAAGAGCTTGGGCCTAGTGTGGTGCTTGTGGCTGTCCTCGCGCACATGTGGGAGTGGCGCGAGGAGGCGAAACGCCGGGGCGAAACTCCGCTGCTGCGACAAATCGCGGCACGCCAGACAGAGCTCCGGTGTGATCTCATGGCGACATGGCGGGTATGATTGTCGCAGCCCAGCGCTGGGCACGCCACAATTGCGGTGGTAAGTCCCCTCTTTCAGGAGAGGATAGAGAGGCCTATGGCGTCCTCACCTTCCGCCTGACGCAGGTTCTCACTGGGCATGGGTGCTTCGGTGGGTTCCTGTTCAGGATAAAGCGGGAGGAAACGCCCGGGTGTTTCCATTGAGAGGATCATCTGGAGGACACGGTAGAGCATACGGTGGAGCATACGGTGGAGGTGTGCCCTGCCTGGGCGGAGCACCGCCGTGTCCTCGTGGAGGCGATCGGCGGCGGCGACTTCTCGCGTCCGGCCCTGGTGCGAGCCATGGTACGGAGCGAGAGGGCATGGGAAGCCGTCACCTCCTTCTGCGAAGCAGTAATGCTCGCGAAGTAGGAGGCGGGGCGCGTAAGGGAGTGGCAGTCACTGCGCCCTCACGTCCCTAGCCGCCGCAGGAGGAGACGCCCCGGGCGTCGGGAATCAATAGCGGACTCCCGGCTACCATAGGCGCGAGCTTGCGGGTGGCAAGCAATGGGTAGCTTGCCGCCCGGAAAGGACCAGGCTCGGGTCGACGGTGCGTAGTGTTCCACGCGCGCCTGAAAGAGATGTCAGCAGCAGTGATGGGGTCTACTGGACCGATGCCTGCCGGGGTCGCGAGATTGTTCAAGCGAGTTACCGTGGCCCCGGCACATGGGCAACTGAAGGAACACGGGTGGGTTTTAGTCAGTAAAAGTCTGACACGCCCTCCCGCTCACCCCAGAGCGGAAGAAGTCATCTGATGATTTCCCATCCAGAAAAAAAAAAGTTGCTTGTGGCTAAGCTTCCCGCGGTTGGTTCGTGGATGAGTGACCATCTTTACATACAAAGACCTCGAAGACCTCTCCGTGCCTCGGAAAGCACGTTAAGCTATTTCCCGGATGTCATTTGTGGATTTTTGACAGTCATTACGGGTCGTCAGAAACCTGGAAGTCTGACGGTCAGTCTTACCAAGGGGTATCGTAACTATCGTCGTTATCGTTATTATTCGGTAACTGTGTTGTGGGGTCAGATAGGAAGTTGCTCCATGCAAAATACTGATATTCAGCTGCATCCAATTAAACTACCAGCCACCCCCAATATTGTTGAAAAAAACCCCAACATAGTTGTAGACAAACGATGATGACTTTGTATTGTATAAATATACCTTGTATTTATATCTACTACGTTACCCACAACATTGTGTCGAATGGTGTCCTTGTGGCGGCGGTGACCTCTCGCGTCCGGCCCTGGTGCGAGCCATGGTACGGAGCGAGAGGGAATGGGAAGCCGTCACCTCCTTCTGCGAAGCAGTAATGCTCGCGAAGGAGGAGGCGGGGCGCGTGAGGGAGTGGCAGTCTCTGCGCCCTCACGTCCCTAGCCGCCGCAGGAGGAGACGCCCCGGGCGTCGGGAGTCAATAGCGGACTCCCGGCCACCGTAGGCGCGAGCTTGCGGGTGGCGAGCAGTGGGTAGCTCGCCGCCCGGTAAGGACCAAGCTCGGGTCGACGGCGCGCAGTGTTCCACGCGCGCCTCGAAGAGATGTCAGCAGCAGTGTAGGGGTCTACTAGGACCGATGCCTGCCGGGGTCGCGTGATTGTTCGAAAGAGATACCGTGACCCTGGCACATGGGCAACTGATGGAACACGGGTGGGTTTTAGTCAGTAAAAGTCTGACACGCCCTCCCGCTCCGCCCAGAGCGGGAGAAGTCATTTGATGATTACCCATCCTGAAAAAAAAAAAAAAAAAAAAAAAAAATGGTGTCCTTGTTGGAAACCTAATTCAATTCTGTGACTATGTTCTGTGAATTAAAATGAAATTGTGATCTGGTGCAATTATTTCCGGTTTATTGAAACCGCAATTCCTATACTGAGTATTTCTGGTCCATTGTGATACTAATTAGTGATTTAATTCGGTGAAATGTATTCCTGGTCAAACATAAGATAGGAAGTAACCAAAATTGCCTATATCCAATTTGATTTTGATGAAGTTGGTAAGACTTAGGTATAAAATAAAATTCGTGTTTTAAACCCAGGTCTCATTTTTAAAAAAGGCGTGGAAGAGATCCTTAAAGAAGAGTGGGCCCACTGTTTCAGTCAATCTTATATCTTTAAACGAGCAATTCTTGTAATATATATATAATCTGAATCTCGGAAACGGTTCCAATGATTTTCATGAAATTTAGTATACAGGGGGTTTCGAGAGCGATAAATCGATCTAGCTAGGATTCATTTGTATTAAATGTCGGTTTATTCGTGTTTTCAATGACCAACTTTATCGATAATCAACTAGAACATAAACTTAAAAAATACCGAGCAAAGCTCGGTCATCCAGATATTGTTTCCATAATATGCGACGTGCTTGGAACTTTGAAAAACAATAAAAGTATGAATAGGCTTCTATATCATTTCGTTTTAATTTTCTTAAAACTTTCAGTGTGATCAACGTTTGATTTAAGATTCGGAATTCAAGGTTGAAAAACCTGTTTTGTCTTCATACTTTTACCTCATGAAGAATGTTCTTGAATATAAAGGGAAATAGCAATGATTATGTTTCATTGAAATAAAGTAATTGAAAAACTATTTCGGGGAAAACGGTTACTGATCACTGCGGTCCACCAAATGTATCAAACTTTTTGATATTTTTGTTCAATCAAGGACAAATGTCTTTAATATGATTTTCGTCATTATTTCAAATTTCTTTACAAAGTAAACGTTTCCTTATAATTTATGATACTGTATCTTCATGTGAAGAAGTGCGTTTGCTTTATAAGGTAAAAAAACCCTTAGTCCTTTTTTTATCTACAATATGTATGTATTTAGAAATATATAAGTATGTTTATCAGTTGTCGGGTTGCCATAGTACAGGCTCTGCCTAGTTTGGGATCAGATAACGGTGTGTTGGTTGTCCTAAGATTTTTGAAGTGAAAACTTCTTTAGCGCCGTTGGTTGTGATTTGAAACTCAATGAAACGAAAAAGCGACAGTAAAAAGAGACAGACATAGATTCATAATATTTTACGTGGGAGAAAATGAGATAGAAAATACATGACGTCATGACCATGGACGAAAGAAATATGGATACGGCAAATATTGTCACATCTGAACTTCAAAAAATTAAAACACATTCAAAACGTTTTATGTACCTGTACATATTAGAATTTAATCAAAAATGTTTTATGTACTTGTACACATTATTATTTCAAGTCTATTGTCGTACTTATATATTATGTAAATACGGAAAAAAATGAAAACTAAAAAAGAAAAGAAAATTACAACGGCGATGGCACGACTAACAGTGATGCTGGTGACGGAGACATCGGTTATGCCGCCCAGGCAATGGCCAGTCATTGTCCATAAACCTGGAACAAAAACAGTGTTGCAGTACCTGAATATTTAGAGATAAAATGGAAATTAGAAAACTCCGTAAGTAACTAACATTGCCGGTGGCTGCAAAATCATGTCAAGTGGTGGTGGTGGTGCCCTTCCACCACCCCGCGTCCTCTGGCATACGAGCTGGAAAAATAAAAAAATTCAGTTGCAATAACAGTAATATTACATACCTACATACGTATCAAATAACCTCTTTTTTTAAGTCGGTTAATAACAAATCACCCAAAAATTTTACCACTAAAATGTACGGAAGTCATATCCACACATTTCATCATCCGTGCAAAACACAATAAAAATAGCGATGTTGGTGCGTGACCTCAAATTCCCGGTTCAACAAGTCAAGCTCCATCTTTTTAGGTAGCGTATTTTTCATTACAATGTTACGCAAATATCTTAAATGCATAATAACAATAATACAATACATAGTAATCTAAATTACCTACATCAATAGTTTGCTATCAATAGTAGAATTATTCACGTAATACTGCGAAATCCGACGCCAGCCGCGTAAAAATGGCGGCAAAATGGATGACGATGTTTGTTGAACTAACTATTTACGTGCAAATCTTTATCAAAAACACAATCCTGGCCATATAAACTGTATTTTACTTACCTGTCCATCTTACGTTTCAATAAAAAAACTTCACACACACAACTTTGCACTTAAAACTTAAATAAAATCGTACGATTGACATAAACATTTCGATGAGTGTGGTACTCATCGAAATGTTTATGTCAAACTGTCAAAGTGTCAACCTCCGTTGGCGCGTTCCAGGGTTGAGATAAGCGATTAAATTGCATTGCCCGTCTATTGTGTACTCACTCGTCCATGCATAACCATCATAAATGCAGATTATTAATGCTAAAAACTGTAAAAATGAAATTCCACCGCTAATCGGTGAACCATCGGGACCAGTCGCGTCTGACAGATCGAGTTATTTTTGCGATCAAGATAATTCATAGTTTTTGGCAGATGAGAGGCGTTTGTGCGCGCACGCATTTGTAGCAGGTACAAAGCTTGAGTAAAGGCATCACAAGTTGTGATGCCTTTAATCAAGCGGTTGACGGTTGAGCTATGATTCACAACAACCATCAACCGTGGTGTTTTGTATACGTGTACGTATTATAAGTTTGTAGTTTTGAAGTGGAAACTTCTTTAGCAGCGTTGTGATTTGAAAGTCTATGAAACGAAAAAGCGACAGTAAAACGAGACAGACACATGTCATAACAACGTCATTATGTTTTGTGTCTCTCTCTAACACTTGGGGTAATGGAAATCCTTATGGGGCTCCTTTAAAAAGTTTTTTTTTTATTTGACGTTTTTCGAGCAGGGTTTTTGGATAATTAGACATTTGACTTTTTACATTCGTCTCATTATCTTGAAGCCAACATTTTAGGTTTCACTTCTACCACGTGGGCATTTTCAAAAAAGAGTGTACCCTGCTGTAAAATTCGATTATATTTTTTGTATTTTTTGTTTTTACAAATTTCGCCAAAATATAATAGGAAATACAGTTTATTATAGAGGAAAATAAAAAGGAACGCGGAATTAGAGGCAGTTTTTCCATAATATCGAAACAAAACGGACTTGTAGCGAAACTGATTCCGTTGTGTGACTAGATTTAAAAGCGAAATTTAAAGAAAGTATGAAATTAATAAGCGGTTTTCAAATTTATTTAAACTAAATAATACATGTAATTAATAAATAACTGTAAGAAAATAGCCTTATTTTAAAGGATTAACTCAAAATAATTGTTTTTTTATTCGGTTTTGTGACTGTGTCGAATTTCAATGGGTTATTTTTTAATTTTACTCTAAAATCGTAATAATTTACTTAATATTTGTATATTTTTCGAATATATATATTTACTGTAAACGTTTTTGTGGCCGCACAGGTTTAAAAAGTAAAACCTCTATCTAATTTCATAGATTTAATTCCACCCATTTGGAGGGACAGTGACAAAATGGAAGTCTTGAAATCATAAGGCTGTGTGCACACAACTTAAAAATTGCCTAAATACCATTATTAGTAGGTAAGAAATAAAACAATAATTGTAACTATTCTTATATTACTATAATTATCGTTATAAATTGCACTGATTGACATAAGTCTTATTAAAATTTTACAGGATAATAGGAACTCCGTAGATTCTAATCACATAATACTATACTGGGTGTTAGTGTAAACACCGTTATCCTTGAAACCAGTGATTTGGTTTCGTTAATAGAACGTAAAATCAATGAAAAAAAAAACAACTTTTTTTTTTAAAGAAAATCTGCATTTTTCCACAAGAATATTTCACCCTATGCGCGAGGGCAACAAACTTCGGGAACTACACCGCGTTGCACGACGCGACGCCGACACGGGTCGCGACCCCGCAGTCAGTCAGCTGGCAGTCTCGCTAGCGATCGCACGTAACGCCGCGTCTTAGCGTTCGTCGCTCATTTCTCGCGCGTGAATTGAGTGTGTTACAACGTCTTACACAAATGAACAGTGAACCGAAGTGGTTCGGCTTTACGCCATTGCGGGTAATGATCTGAACGGGGCGCGTAGGATGTACGCAGAATTGTTCCCTGCACAACCTGTGCCAAACCGTGAAACGATGTTGGCGGCGCGCAACGTACCTACGGCCAGTTCACTGTGCCGGCGGTTCAATTTTCAATGTTTCCCACTGGACACTATGGACAATACTCTCCTCATCGATCGTCAACATCCATATCATTTCAGCCGGTCCAAGAACTAAATGATAACGATCGCATACCACGGATGGTATTTTCGCAGTGGCTTATCAATAACCTCGATAACAACAGAATGTTAGACGGAGCCCATTTTGAACACGTGTTGAGGTTAATGTAGGTCGGTAAGTGTTGATATTTTATTCAGTCAGTGTAAATTTAATTTAATTTTTAATTAAACTGTACATAAAATTGTGATTAACGTTTTAAATACGCCAAAAGTACCTACCCAATGGTTTGGTTTATTAAAAACAAAATGTTTTCAAATCATTTAGAATCCAAAGCCATTTCGAATCAAATTTACATTTAGACTCGTCACGCAATACAGGTAGGTATTTGTGGCTGTCCTAAGCCAAGATAAGTATGATGGGAAAGTTACATCACAGGTAATGTGTATTTATGTGTTGTGTGGACGGAACGCCTGGCGATCGTTGTAGTGATTACGTCACTGATGCGCATATCCATGAATTTGCGGGCGGTCTGGGATAAAATTCGTTCTAAACCTTTTCAGGAGAATATTTTTTTTTATTTTTTTAACTCGCTCTGTTATTTTATATTTAAGTCAAATTACCCATGGGTTAAGTGACAACGGTGTTTACCCTTACAGTCTGTATATACTATAATATTATAAAGCTGAAGAGGTTGTTTGTTTGTTTGGTTGAACGCGCTAATCACAGGAACTACTGGTCCGAATTGAAAAAATATTTTTGTGTTGGGTAGCCTATTTATCGAGAAAGGCTATAGGTTGTATAACGTCACGCTACAACCAAGAGGAGCGAAGCAGTAATGAAAAATGTTGCAAAAACGGGGAAAATCGCACGGGTAGGCGCGACGGGAAGGGTCGGGAGAACACGAAATTTAACGCGGACGAAGTCGCGGGCAGAAGCTAGTGATAAATGATTTTATTTCTGTAAGTAGGTTTGTTCAAACACTTTTACATGTCAATAATATTTAAAAAAAAACATTGACATGTAAAAGTGCTATGTTCAAGTTTTGTCAGTAAAGTTCAATCTGTAAATTTGAATGAAAAATATAAAAAGATAGATTATTTGTAACTGTATTCATAAATTTGGTAAGTAAGGTTTTGCAATGTGAACTAAGTTTTATGCATTCAGACCTGTTGTAACTTGCCGTTCTGCTATATGTGACCGTAGAATAAGTCACAAAACGGAGGTCACATAATGGCACCTTATTGTAGTTTTAAATTGTTTTAAAATTACCCATCGTACTTAGCACTATTCACGTTGTAGTTTCATGCAAAGAAATTGAAACACAGAACACTTCAATAGTTTGCGTCGGCTCTGGCTACTAATTAGTTAGACAATGAAAGCAAAATGGTGTCTCCGATGAAGAACGACATATTATTTTGCCATTTCGTGCCGAATTATTCAACAATTGGAAGAATATTTGCAAAAAAGACCGGTCACAAAACGGAATGTTCCGGTTAGCTTAAATTTGCGATTTTAATATAGATTTATTTTTAATAGAAAATATGAAAAAATAAAAAATAAATGATTCTTTTAACTGATAAATTGGACTTTTAAGAATTCAAATTAAATTTACTAAACCACTCGCACATACGAATATTTTTAGAAATCAAAGATTTTCTGAGGCCTGCAGGGAAGGGGACAGCTAAATTCGATGGTGTTCAATATTTTAAAATCTTCGTAAGTTTTATATTTAGTAAAAAAAACAACTAAACGACAAATTATAATTATATTTTAAAATATGTTCTTTTCACTTCAATTAAAATATTCTCTTAGACGTCATTCATCACAAAAAAAAAAATTTTCAAAGTTGAGGGACAAGGCAAAATACGGGGGTACAAGATTTTTTGAAAATGCCCACGTGTGAATTGCACACATGGGTTTTTTTTTTCATAACATACAATAAAAACTCTTCTAGGACCACTCCGTTGTCCATCTGTCTGACCCTTTTTGAAATTGATATCAAATACTTAGACCTACGGTCTCTAGAGGCTGTCGACCTTCTAAGACATTGACTTAGAACCTTGGCATATGTAGATTTCCATTCATTTTACATATATTGAGACCCGCTACTAAAATTAAAACACATAGTACTACAAAATCATAAAATTTATGAAGAAGAAAGGTCTCTCACCACAAATAGGTATAGGAAAATATGTACGGGAGAAAATTTTATGAACTACAGAGTTATTTGTCCTTCTATTCGAAATTTAAAATTTATAGTCTCGATTTTGAAGTAATATTTAGTCTGTTATTCTAGTCGGTCTACTATCCAATCAAACTAAAGTTTTTCTACTGCATAGTTGAGTAAGTCCTTCAACACAAGTGAAGCTGTGTGTAGCCGGGGACAACTTTTGATGAAACGCTCAGGGCGCGAGTTCTGCTCGCACTTATTATTTATGGTTTTACGTATACTTACTACAGAAGATTCTAATTCGAAAATACCTGATACGCTGCTGTCTGCTGGTGGGAAGGGATTGTCTGTTGTTTTCGTCGTGTATGATGAGGGATAAGGAGGCGTCGGTGAAATTTATTTCTGGGACACTGCGCTTAGATATAAATACATGAGTGCTGTTGTAATTTGCACAGTTAATTATATCAAGTAGGCGTTTAATCATTTCCACAGCTCCGTTTTTTGCTGCGGGGAAAGGCTAGTCCGCAGCGTTAAGGCGAGGTTGCAGTACTTTTAACTTTTTTAAGCCTCTAAACCTCTAGTAAAACGACAAGTTTCCGTAAAGAAAACAAAACTATAGGAAAATTGAACATACTTTCAAGCGCTGTGTTAAGATAGAAACGTGAATTAAAGTAATTGGATTAATAAAAATAAATCATAAAAATGACATTAAATCGCTTTTTAAAACGTGTAACTTGAAGAGATCCACCATTAAACCATGTAAAACTTATACCAAAAGATAGGGCTTTATGTTTTTTAGTGCATACTGAGAACACATTTTATTATGTTCGTATCATTTTTTTTCTACAAAACAAATGTACACGAAATCTAGCAGTTCAAGCGCTTGCAACAACCGGCCAATGATCGCCGAGACGTCTTCGACTACAAGAGGGCCTTTAAAGTAGCATTCAGAAACGAATTGCTGCGTGAAAAAGTGACAACGACAGAAACGTGCTTTCGTGTGCAAAACTTGTTTGGTTAGTCTATGGTCTATACTGTGTGCAACTCACTGGCAAAGGCAACCTTATCAGACCGTCATGCCATGTTCGCCGTGGTCTACTATGACGGCGATGAAGGACATCGCATCTACAAGACTTTACTATTACAATTCACAGTACGTCTTACAAGTGTACCATATATAACTCTAAGACACATAATTGTAACGGAGAAGTTAATAGAATAGTTAATTGTTACCATACATATTTGTTCGTGTCGTCCGTGTGGTGCCGGACTTAAATAATAGCAGCATTCCATTTGTTCTCGTTGGTGTCGTAAAAGGCGACTAAGGGACTTAAGAGTCTGGAGGATACGGTGTAGCATACGGTGGAGGTGTGCCCTGCCTGGGCGGAGCACCACCGTGTCGTCGTGGAGGCGATCGGCGGCGGCGACCTCTCGCGTCCGGCCCTGGTGTGAGCCATGGTACGGAGCGAGAGGGCATGGAAAGCCATCACCTCCTTCTGCGAAGCAGTAATGCTCGCAAAGGAGGAGGCGGGGCACGTGAGGGAGTGGCAGTCTCTGCACCCTCACGTCCCTAGCCGCCGCAGGAGGAGACGCCCCGGGCGTCGGGAGTCGATTGCTGACTCCCAGCCACCGTAGGCGCGAGCTTGCGGGTGGCGAGCAATGGGTAGCTCGCCGCCCGGTAAGGACCAGGCTCGGGTCGACGGCGCGTAGTGTTCCACGCGCGCCTCAAAGAGATGTCAGCAGTGCTGAAGGGGTCTGCTAGGACCGATGCCTGCCGGGGCCGCGTGATTGTTCAAAAGAGTTACCGTGACCCTGGCACATGGGCAACTGATGGAACACGGGTGGGTTTTAGTCAGTAAAAGTCTGTCACGCCCTCCCGCTCCGCCCAGAGCGGGAGCAGTCATTTGATGATTTCCCATCCTGAAAAAAAAGGGGCTCATAAGAAAATGGGCAGCAGCATTCTCTAAGCATTTTACCTCGATACTGCGATCGCCAATCCGCCTGCCAAGCGTGGCGATTATGGCAAACCCCCCAAATTAAGGGAGACTTATAGGTATCCAGTAGTGGACGTTTTTGAGTTGAACTGATGAATAAATGTTGATGATAATAATAATGATACATGTTTGGAATTTCTGTGATACAGTTTAACAATAATGTAGGATGGTAGAGTCATTATGTTTTGTGATATAGGGCCCTGCAGAATTTAACCACCCAAAATGGGTGCTTTTAGTTCATACTGGATAGTTCCCGATTGAGTATACCTTTATTTGAAGCATTGCATGAAATTATTTTTTTGCATAAGCATGCTATGAAATTACGCCTGTGTTTTTCGAAAGCTTTGGTAGACCAAAACAGAGACATTTTTGTTGTCATTCTGAAATGATGATAAGAAGTTAAGATCAATTTTGAAAGAATTGGACATACGACGGTTGTAAGGCTATTTGATCTAAGCGACATTTGCTGAAAGTAGCAGGAGAGTGATTCAAACGTTTGTTTTACAAAAACAAAAACGTTTTAAAAGAACTAGTGAGTGGATTTTGGAAAAACTATATTATATTTACCATACACAAACAAAAACGAAAACAAAAACGAAAACGTTTTAAAAGAACTAGTGAGTGGATTTTGGAAAAACTATATTATATTTACCAAAATCCACTCACTAGTTCTTTTAAAACGTTTTTGTTTTTGTAAAATAAACGTTTGAATCACTCTCCTGCAACTTTCAGCAAATGTCGCTTAGATCAAATAGCCTTACAACCGTCGAATTATGTACGTGTTAATGTTGGTAGGAATAACTAATCTACTATTTCTAATTCTTTAGTGATTTTTTTGTTCGCATCTATATAATTTTAAGCTAGCGCTATCTATCATCCTAAAAATGTACCAGCCAGCATTTAACCTCTAACAGCAGCAGCGTTTCAATTAAAGCTCTCCTACGAGGCTGGCTAAGAAAACAGTAACTCTGCGCAGTAACAGAGGGCGCTGTTGCGATTTTTCTACAGGACTAGAGAAAAATTATGAATATAAAATGTATGGGACTATTAAACTGCCAAGTGGTAAGGTCAATGGTCACGTCAAGGAAGAATCAAAAAATTTTACAATGTGTGTTAGAATAAAATATAGTATGACATAATATTCGTAAATGTACAATGCACAACGTTTCCACAGATAAATTGTGTAAATGATTATGGTTGAAAGAACACCTGAGAAACAAAACGTTTCTGGAAGCTACAATGTTTTTGACATAATACAAGTTAATTGTCTGAATTTTATTACACGAATCAGCACAATTGACAGCTTTTTATGAACCTCCATTACCAGGTAAGTAGGTAGATTTTGCAGCTTTCTGAAATAACAATTAAAAAATACCTCAAGAGGCACCCCACGATATCTTCTGTTATTTTCTACTCTTTAATTAGGTTTTTTATTAGGTGTTTTTTAGATTTTTTTTTTATATTATTTATTTTTAGTTCGGCTAGCCACAAACATGGGTTTAATATATTTTTTCAATCGTGGTACATATCACTAATTGGTAGCCTATTTACATTAGTAGTCTTCAGCTCTATAAATGAATTGGCTGAGTTCCCGTTCGCTCTATTCTGTAATCAAAAATGATGTTTTTCTGTGTGCGTTTTACGAACTATCATAAAATATAATAGTAAAACAAAATGTAAAAAAAAGAATCACATAAATTATTATCATTACGCTATTATAGGGTTGAATAGTCACCCGCAGCACACATGCTTCCGGACAGAATCGATTGGCTACAAAAAAACTTTTCTTGGCATTAGAATCGGTCCCAGATATCGTCGATGCAACTTTTTTTTCAAAATATTCAACGGACATTTCTGATTTCACTACGATTTTATTACAATACTAGACTTCGTCCACGTTAAATTTATTGCTCCCCCGTCGCATCGAATCGCCTGCCCGTGCGAGGTCTTCGTAATATTTTTATTATTTATGCTTGGCTCTTAAAGGGCCTAGCGTGATGTTATATAGCTTATAGTTTTTCTTAATAAATGAGCTATCCAAAATTAAAACAAAATTTCAACTCGAACCAGTAGTTCCTGAGATTAGCGCGTTCAACCAAACAAACTCTTCAGCCTTATAATATTAGTATAGATGTATGTATGTATATTATATTTCTGATGTTTAGTTCTGATGTTAAGGCAAGCAAACATTGCAGCCGCATTGGCCCACAAAGTGCAGCGCACTAACCGGCCCGTTGATTGCGATGATTTATGAAAATTAAAGAAAATAATTAAGGTATTTGCATTGCGGTGCTGCCTTTTATTACGTGGTGAAGTGCTCATGCCTACTGTACTTTCCATGGTCATGGTATGGTCCATAGTGCACTTATGTGGCACTCCAACCCACTACAATTCCACTGTGTCCTCCTGTGCCGCATATGGCGGGAAAGAAGAATGAAATAAATGATAATCATGACGCCATTATAGGGCTGAGTAGTTTCCTGTAGCACATATGCTTTCGGACAGGATCGATTGACTACAAAACAACTTTTTTCGGCATTAGAATCGGTCCGCGTTAAATTTCTTGCTCCCCCGGCCCTCCCCGTCACAACGAATCGCCTGCCCGAGCAAGGTCTTCTTCATATTCGTAACTTACTGCACTACCAACGGAAGATAGCACACTTATGTGGCACTCCAACCCACTAAAACTCCACGGTGTCCTCCTGTGCCGTATATGGCGGGAACAAGGGCACGCGAAAGCCCTCAACCCACCGGGGCTGTCCGTCACCAACCCTCCTCCAGGGTTTGCTTTGTGGCTTACCCTATAACTCAACGTTCTGAAGGGCGTAAAGATATCGCGGTAGGATTTTGTCAGGCACTGGATCTTTATCGCACTGTTTAGTGCCGGAGTTGAAAATGAAGACTATGTTTTTTCGACTCTACAAGATACACTATGTTGGCTTCTCAGTGCTCGGTTCGACACCGAGAGCTGAAAACTCAGTGTGAAATAAAAATCCCACCGTGATTTAGCTGCCCGGAATAGACATGGCTATGATATATATAATTTCTTACTTAATTGGACGAGAAAGTATTTATACATAAGTACAAGTCCTTTCTAGTCCAATAAATACAAAAAAAAACATCAAAAACGAACACAATTATTTAAACTTCAGGTATTTAAAAGTGCGGCTAAAATATATCCATTTACTAACTATAATTAAAAGTACATACTTTTAACTTGAATATCAAGCACTAATGTTTCTCCAACTTCAATACCTTCGACCTAAATGTATGGGGCAGCTGATATTTATTCCGCGATTACATTGTGTGTCCAATGGAAACCGTCGTACATGTTGTTTATTTAAATTAGCCAACACTGTCCACTGCAGGTCAGAGGCGTCACTTTGAATATTTTTTTAATAAATAAAATGTCAGATGAAGTCTGACAAATAACGCCTGAATAACAAACAAATCATTAACATGGTCATGCTTTACGCATTTGTTACGTTAAACCAAATTATTTTATTTGATTATACTTTTTTCCTCCTTCTAATAGTAAGGTACCTACGTACTTAATATTTTATTACAAAGTTAAACTTATATTTACCTTATCGTCTTCCAATACGTTAGTTAATATATTTATCGGTGTTTGCTAATCGGCCGCTAAAAATAATAAGGAAGTTCATTTGGATTTCCTGTTTACTAATTATATAATTACCGTCGGTTACTAGTCACCTCAAAACATTATACTATTTTTAATAAATATGGTAGGTAATAATTAACAAGTTCTTAGTTGCAAAAAGAAAACGGAACAAATGATAAAACTGAAACAGTTTAGAAAGTATCATATGTTACTGTAGTATAAGCGAATACACAAATGATAAATTATAACGTCAGTGGAAAGGGTAAAATACTAAAGCGCCAAAATGGTACTTTTGGGAAATGTTGTTTTAAGGTTTTTTTTTCAATTCCTATCTTTTTTATTTTTATTCCGATTTTATTAATCTAAAAAAAAACCGACTTTCTTAAAAAATTACATTTTATTCTTGGAAGTCGGTGTCTTAGATCTGTATTTAAGTTTTTTGCTACTGACTATCGAAATTAAAGTTATTTTTCACTTTGTAGTGTTTTTAAAGAAGTCGATTATTTTGAAAAAAAGTTTTTATTTTTAGCTTTTTAGTTATGGTATCTACCCCGCACTATATAAAGGGGTACAAAGTTCTCATCAATAGAAATGTATTAAGTCCAAACACCAGGTAATTGCTGTAAGTCGTTGAGGAGTTCCCTCGACTGTCTTTTGGCTTCATCATCAAAGCAACTTTAAACCTTCATTAAATAGTAGTGCTTTAAGATAGTTAATGAAAAAATAATCAAAATCAAATCAATTTATTTCGGGCTACAAAGACCCATAACATAAATACCTTACAGACTAACATACATACAAATAAAAAACAACGTAAAACTATTGTACACGAAGTGACGGCGTCGTGTTGCGCTGCGAGGTATCGCGTAACCTTCCGCGGAATCGCCGATACACGACACCCTTCGGCCAAAACTCTGCCTTGAGGTAGGTGATAATAAACGCACTAGTCGCCACTACGATTTTCAAAGGTTCCCATCGATTTCTCTGGGATGCCATCATCAGATCCTGGTTTTCTTATCATGGTACCACCGTTGGAATATCTCCTTTTCAACAAAAAAAAAAAAAATCATCAAAATCGGTTCACAAATGACAAATTTATCCGCGAACACACATAAAAAATATATATATAAGGTGTATCTACTCATACACGAAATATTTTAAGAGGTACACCTGTAGGTGGTAAAGAAGTTACAGCAACGAAAAAAAATTTTCTAAACGTATTTTTTTCAAAATTTAATATTTATAAATTATTTGACGCAAATAAGAAATACTGGCTTCTTCTTATTTTTTACGGCCCGAGACAACGCGGCCATGGTCGTGCCTTCTGGTCGCTGCCCTCGTAGCGTCAGGCGGGCCATTCATAGAAAAGGTTGTATGCAAAACGTCTCAAGCAGTTTTAAAATTATAATAACTAGTGGTCGCCTAGTGGTCGACATTCAACCATAATAATAAATCTATATGCATATCCATTAAAACTAAATAAAAAAATAATATGGTTATATTTGACATTCAGTAACACTATAGACAAATAAATAATATTACAGACAAATATTCTCGATATGACCATAGATTTTAAAAATGAAAATTAATTTATTACCTATGGTATACTTGACATTCAGTAAGACTACAGACACAAAATATTAAAGACAGAAATTCTCTATTGGACCACAGATTTCAACAATAAACTTTCGTAATCCATAATTATATTTGACATTCAGTAAGGCTATAGACAAATAATACCAAAAAAAAATACAGACTCGATTTGTGCATGTGTGTATTAAATACACGGTAGTGAATAGTAGTGTGTGTTACGTGTTATTTATTAAAAACTAGCTTTTGCCCGCGGCTTCGCCCGCGTGGATGTCGGATAATATCGCAAGAGGACGTACTACCGCGGCCGGTAAGAATGTATTAATCCATGTTATACATACACTAGCTGACCCGGCAAACGTTGTTTTGCCATATAAATAATTTCTTAGGCGGGGATAACTAATTAAATGACGATTGATCAGTTTTCGACCGGAGAGGAAAAATGATTAAATTACTAAAATGGCTATAAAAAAATAAGGGTTGATCGTAGAAGAGTGAAAATTGAGGATTGTATGTATTTTTGTATGTGGTATTATAAAAAAATAGAAATTAAAAATTTTGTCTAAAAAATAAAAAAATAAAAATTAGGGGTGGACTACCCCTAACATTTAGGGGGATGAAAAATAGATGTTAGCCGATTCTCATAGATACCGGATAAGCATAAAAAAATTTCATCAAAATCGGTCAAGCCGTTTCGGAGGAGTATGGCAACGAAAACTGTGACACGAGAATTTTATATATTAGATAAAATTACGCCTTTTTCCCATGGGGGTAGGCAGAAACTTCGGAACGCCACCTGCTACGATCCTTACATATCATGTGTGTTTGATGTACTTAAAATAAAATTAATAGTTTTTCTTAACGCTCCTATTCACCTATACACTCAATCATTTACCAAACACCAAATTAAACATAGTTATGAGAATTGTACTTTGGCCAGTGGCTTCGCCCGTATAGCTGTCGGAAAATATCACCTGAGAACCTACTACCGGGATAAAGTATCCTATATGGTAAGTATCCAGGATAACCAAAAATCCAATTCCATTCAAAAATCTAAACATCTAAGCCATATTCCGCGGTCTCTTACTTAGAATAATACAATTAGGTTTATTTTGAGTACTTTGAACACACATAATATTCGAATTTACTATGAAGCCAAAGTAATATGAATTACAATATTACAATCTTACTAATCCTGCACTACCCGACCGCTACCAAGTCTACCAACTGGGACGGCTGGACACGGGACGGCCCGCTAGCCGCTCTGCGGCTATTTTATTATATCTCTGATATCTTCTAAGATATTCATTTTAATGATATGCTGTAAAGGGCAATTTTGTCAAATCTACATGAAATGCACAACGTATTTAATGTATTTAATTGCATAAGGATTAATGCTGGATTGCTTGAAATCGCTTCGTAAATAAGCCATTATTTCTCGTAAAAAGTAAAGGATAAAAAATAGTTATTGTGGGTTATCCCTAAGAGATAGACATATACCATCGCGGACTTTTTTGTAAACCTTTTTAAAGTGTACAATACTGTAGTACATTATTTTGATCTATTTCGTGGGGTTTAGCCAGCGTTCGCAATGTAAGCGCAAGAAAAAGAATTTATTTAAGACATCATATTAGAAACCTCTAAAATTATCAGCGTTTCTATACTATATTATGCATGTTATATACATATAAACCTTCCTGTTGAATGACTCTATCTATTAAAAAAAAACCCGCATCCAAATCCGTTGCGTAGTTTTAAAGATATAAGCATACATAGGGACAGACAGACAGCGAAGTGACTTTATTTTATAATATGTAATGATAATGTATTTTTACGCAAAATTAAAAAAAAAATATAATTCGTCACTTCTTCTCTGTATAAACTATTATAGTTGAGGGTTGATAATTTATTATAGTTAGTGTCTGAAAACAGTCAGTCAGTAACACTAAGACGATGCTGGCCTTCCTCGAGGCAAACCACGCGTTTGCTTAGCATGTTTGTGATCCAGTTCATGAGTACCCGTTCTACTCCATGTCTGAAGAAGGCGTTGATGATGCTGGAGTAGTTTCCTTTGTCGAAGGCTCCTTCGATGTCTATGAAAGTACCCAAGCAGGTTCCTTTCTGATGAATCGTTTCTTATATAGGATCATTTTTTATCCAGTGCGCAAACTGTAACCATGAATTCAGCATATCATTCTAGATCCCCTAGCAAAGAAAATTTTCGTCAGTTATACAAAAAAAAATCAGCTGTTCCATACATTTTGACCCCGTAGGTATTGCATTTTTCTATGAAACAGCAGATTTTTTTTTGTGTAACCGAAAAAAAAATTCTGCGCAAAGGGGTCTACAATGATATGCTGAATTCATGGTTACAATTTACGCACTGGATAAAAAAATATCCAGTATATGGCCAACTTCCAGATGAAGAGCCGATTCGGTAGACTTAGTCGAGCTGTATGCATCATGTAATCAATATGCATACAGCTCGACTAAATCTAAGGCCAATACAACGGTAAGGTTTTCAGAGCGATGTTTCTCAGCCCCTATCACACAGCATTTCTAGAGTCTTTAATAGAAAAAAGGGCCAGGCGGATTGGTCGGTGGGATCTGGCGTTTGTGGAATCACCCTTACCTGACTTAGGGCTGAATATTACTTTCACTTCCCTCCATCCTTTGTCAACGTATCTATAAATGCCAGGCACGCTTTCATTAAAGGTCATATTGTGATAAGGGTACCACCCCACTGTAATAGGACGGGGAACACGCCATCAGGACCAGCCTTAAACGAATGGAAATTCTAGATGGCCCATTGGAGTCTCTCCAACGTGATCACCCTGCTAGCATAAAGCCAATCATTATCTAATGCTGTTTGAGTTGTGTCTTGCCAGTCGAAGATACATGCAGGGAAGTGAGTTTCAATAAGTACGCGCTTGGTACTTCTGGCGAGGAAATAAGTGAGGTATCTGGTATGCCGAGGGTGGTAGAGGCCCAGGTTTAGTTTTTATGCCAGTACTTTCCTTACCCGGTTGACTTGCTGACTACCACGCTGCTAATACAAAATTTGCGCCATCCCGTGGTACTTCTGAGTCTGATGCATTTTTTGTACCTAGATTTGGCTGCGTTATATTTGTCCCAGTCCACATCCGCACATGAATTTATGGGTGTATTCAAAGCTTTCCCTACCTTTCCGCGCTTGCGTTCCAGGTCAGCACTACAAGAGGGCTGTTTTCCCTGATGTGCCACGTGGAATAGTATCTGGGCAGGCAGTATGTTAGCTGTCTACCATTGATTTAGTGAGATAGTTTACTTGTACCTCGATCTGTGTAGTGTCTGCAAATTACGTCGGATTGCTACCACGATCTGTGTTACGCGGATTGCGGCGTGATGGTGTTGGTAGAATACAGGCTTGGATATCGAAGCGGCTCCATCTGTGATCAGAGCGTGGCTCTGGAAACAGAGACCGCGCACCTGTATTTATGCAAGATAAAGTTTTGCTTTTTTAATCGAAAAATGTTCTAGTATATTTGGCCCACTTAGCTATGCGAACTCTAGTAGCTAGTTACTTATCTATATCATCCTGTATTTTTTACCTACGAGGAAAACCGTGCGTATCCTTAAATAGAATCATTAAAATAAGCAGTTTTCTTACATATTTCAGTCTGGCTTTAGACGATTAAAACAATGGACGTCAAAGTATGTTCATATATTTTGATAGTTTTCGTTACTCTTGAACTTCAAAAAAGTACAGGTAAGTCTTAAATAATAGTTACGCCTACGTATCATAAAGACTAACAGCCTATTTTAATTAATAATGTCATATAAAGCATAGATTTAGAGTATTTTTCGAACGACAACAACAAAAATAAAATTAATTTTCTCTTGTTTTTATTACAGCAACAATTCCAGGGATTACATTGGTAAGCAAAAATTCTCCATTATGTTTATACACTAGCTTCTGCCCGCGACTTCATTCCCGTGAAATTTCTTGTTTTTTCGACCCACCCCGTTGCATTGCATCGCCTGCCCGCGCCCATAACTTCATTTTTGTTTAAGGGTCTTAGCGTGATGTTAAATAGTTTTGCCTAGCCTTCATCAAGAACTGGGCAATCAAATACAAAAATATTTTTCCAAATCCGACTAGTAGCTCTAGATATTATTTCGTTTAAACGAACAAACAAAACATTATAGGCTTTACCTATACTAATATTATAAAGGTGAAGAGTTTGTTTGTTTGGTTGAACGCGGTAATCTCAGGAACTCCTGGTCCGAATTGAATAAATCTTTTTGTTTAGGGTAGCCTATTTATTGAGGAAGGATAAAAATTACATAACATCAATAAGAAAAAGCGGTGCAGCAACGAAAAATGGATGAAAACTGTCAGGCAATTCAATGCGACGAGAAGGATCAGAGGACCAAAAATTTGCAGCGGACGTAGTCGCGGGCAGAAGCTAGTTATCAATAAAAATATTAAGATAGATATAAAAGCTCTAGATTGCAGTATCAAGACATCTGAATTTTTAGTGCATAAATTAAAACAGCGTCTCATGTCTGTTTGTGAGACGGCATTTTCCAAAATGGACGGATGTTGATGCCATTTTTAACCGACGAAAAAATTCGGAGGTTCTCAATTCGACCCGTTTTTTTTTTTTTAAATATGACCACGCATAACTTTTTACGTAGAAGTCCGATTGTGAAAACAAAGTCGAACTTCAACAAACCTCGCCAAATGTTAAATTGTGTGTACTACTAACATTAGTGTTTAAGATGTGTAGGTTTGTAAGTACTATCAAAATTGGAATTTATGGTCTGCTAAATAAATTATTTGATTTGATTTGAAAATACACTGTTTACTTAATTTATAGACCATAACCGATGGCGATCAAGGAAGCAAATCCGCAGGTAAGACGAAGCACAAAAAGAAATTAAAAATCAATAAATTGTTTTGATTTTAATTACGGAACAAATGGTACCGATTTCCTAAACAGATACGATTTTACTTTTTTCTTTTAATCGATTTTAAAGAAAGATCTCATTTCGTCTGAATGTATTTTAAGCAACAATTCTTGACCACGTTAGCCACGATACCATTGGTTTTTATTTATAGGTAATAGGGTAGATACAAGACTTATCTTTGAGCTGGTTCCATAATATGGGTTGAGTTTAGGTGTGTGGTTTTTGAGTGAGATTCGGTAATTATGTTCGTTGGAAATCCACTTCGTCTATAACGAAAAAAAAAAACAAATGTCTTCGGTTGAAAATATCTAAGAAAAATGTCGACGCAGGCATTTCTGTGATCACTGTGGTCAGCTTATAATTTTTATTGGCACTAAAATATCAAATTACTTCATAATATTCTTATATACAATATTGAACACCACTAAGTAATTAATTAATTTACCAACCCAAAAAAACATATTTTGATTATCATATTAGTTAAGGATATCCATGGCGTTTACGGCCAAGTATAGCTAGCTAATTTAAAATAACCCTGTAGATATTACGTAAGCAGGAAATCCAATTAATTTCATTATTTTAGCGACTAGTTAAAAAATACCGATCAATTTAATTCTTAATTAACAAATACAAGGCGATAGGGTAATAATAAGTTTACTTAAATTAACATAACACATTATCATAAGGAAAAAAATCACTAAATATCGGTGTAAAAAGATAAATATTTGAAACCTAATCACAGCAACGAACAATTTTCTGTTTAGTTGTTGTTATTGCTCAGTTTTTTTTTTTGTTCTTAAACAGTTCAAATAATGTTGTGTAGGTGTACTAAGGCCCTACCAGGGTCGTGAGATTTTTTCGATAGAGTTACCGTGGCATATAGGCAACTGAAGGAACATGGGTGGGTTTTAGCCAGTAAAAGTCTGACACACCGTTCCGTTCCACCCAGAGCGAGAGACGTCATTTGATGATTTCCCACGAACAAAAAAAAAGGTGTACCAGGGCCTCAGCACATAATTCCAAACTGTGTTGAAGTTTTTCGCCGATTATAGAAAAGAGAAAGCTATACATGTCATCTTCACCGCGACAAACTTTGCTATATATTGCAAAAGTAATTTTTTTCTGATGGCCAAGGAATCATTTCTAAGGAGTCCAGAATCCCTGGTGTAGGAAAACCAACAAATTAAAAGAACTGCTTTGTCGGTTTTAATCAATCGAATAAAAAAAAATGTATAACACACGTAATCAGCTAATACCCTTCCCACTGATGGAACTCAGGCCTCCACTCGCTCAGTAGGAGTGGGCCGTAATCTAATACGCGGGCCCAGTCCGGGTTGGTATATATCACGTCTTCGAATTGTTGGGTCTAGGATATGCCGGTCGATCACTGTGCCACCACTACTCCCAAATGTACGACACAGTTTCTCTAACAAGACGGCTTGAGCCAAAGACATTTAAATAGACCTAGATAATAAATAAAAACCCGGGGCAAAGCGAACAACATCAAAATCTTCTTGGGTCAAACTTACAAGTCACAGCTCGCTCAGTTTAGTTCTATGCCTCATGCCTTACTTTTCCCAAGACATTGAGGTGGCATTGTGTGCTTAAAAAAATTTTTTGGACGACAATTTGTCAATCTCGTCGTTATCAAATCATTTTAATCATCATCATTTCAGCCGAAAGACGTCCATTGTTAGACGTAGGCTTTCCCCAATTATCATTATTAATCGCCTCGCTTGGTAGGCGTGTTGGCCATCGCAGTTTGGTGGTAAAATACATAGAGAACGCCGATGTCCATTCTCTAGTAGGTCCCTTAAGGTTATAGCACATTATACCGGCACCGCAATTGCACAGCTGCAGCACGGCCTCTCCTCGAATTTAGGCTACGGCTAGCTGCCAGCGCGCTAACAACGCGTCGGCCGTGAGGTGCAATCTCGCAGTCCGCGCGCTGTACTCGAGGTGTAAGCTCGCAGGCCGCGCGCTGGCCGCGAGGTGCAAGCTTGCTGTCACCTCGAACACAATTGTTACATGACATTTATGATTGAACACGCCTAGGACTGTCTGTAATCTGATTCGAGACTAGAGGGAGGATGCAGTGAGGTGCATGAGGCGACAGTGGTGCGCAGGCGACGGCCCAATGACGTTGTTTCGCTGGCGACTCGGAGTCGGCGAGTAGTAAGCATGCGGTCGGCGCGCTGTAAACTCATGGTCCAATCGCTTGCAGCTCGCGGGCTGCGAGTCGAGTTGTATGGTAGCGGCAAGCGCGCTGACTGCCCGCCGTTGGCTTTTTTTATATTGACATTATAAAATTTATTTTACTACACACGATTTATGCCCGGTTTCTGAAGTTTCAAGATAAACTCTCAACAACTATTCATTGAATAAAGTTATGCATAAAATAAACGTCGGCTAACTGTCACTGCGTTTCTGAATACAAAACAAACCATTCAATAACTATGAAACTGTCAACTAGTTTTTTAGATGCCGCTAGATGGGTCTGTTTATGAGATTGCATCTAAAATTGATTTTTATTATTAAAATGGTCTTTAAAACTAGTTTAATACACAATGTATTTTTTTTTCAAGGGTAAATAACTGGCTTAATATTATTTTAGTTAAAATATATAAAGTCGTTATTTTATATTTATGGGTAAAACCTTTTTTTCTATTGTCAGTACTCAGTTCATTGTTTTTGATTCCTGATATTAATTTTACTTCGCTGTCGGTTACATGTCTTTCGAATCGTTTGCGCTTAATCCATTCTTTTATATAATAATAACATAATGGAATCTGGAAAACGTAGTAAACATTTTACTGAAAGAGACAAGATGCTTCTTATCGAAGAGCATATTTCTTATACCTTGAAATATAAATGTAGAGCCAAGTTCATATTTTTATTCTTAGTTGTTTCCCCATTATACGTACATAATTGTACAATATGACAATTTTTCAGCTTGAAATATTTATAAAAACGAAGGTTAGCAACCTAAAATATTGCTCCAACAATAACCGACGGGCATGGTTTCCTTCAGAGGAAAGGGGTTGATCAACAGAGTCTATTACGATTTCTTGTTCAGAAGCAGAATCAAGTGTTAGTTATCAGTGAATCATTTTGCTTTAGAGTTATACCTATAATGTAACACAACTGTTGCAACAATTACAGCTAATGTGTGATCTAATTTTTACCGTAATTGTATAGAGGCATTGAAATATTCTTTTCCACACACCAAATGTTCTTTCAACTGTGTTTCTGGTCTTTATTTGTGCTTCATTGTAACGTTTTACCGCATTTGTAGCTGGATTTAAGAATAGTGTCATCATGAACTTTCTACAAGGATAAGCACTGTCTTCCATGTGGTGACCATCTATCTCATTATTATCGAGTCGCGCTCGTAGGAATAAGTTATGATGAATGTATAACTTTGCATCACATACAACTTGTACATTAATAGAAAAGTAACTGTTGGGGTTTATATCCTGAATTATTTTGAATAAAAAGCTTCCGATGATTTAATAGTTGTATTCCGTGCAAAGACAAGATGAAGAAGAGAAAAATAACATAAAGTGTACAACGTGGTAGGTACGTATAAAATAGATTCTTAAAAACTAAATGTTCATGCAATGAGCCGTATTTGTGCATTATTGCTCAACAAACTTGATTAGGCTTTTGATTAAAAGCGAGTTGATATTGGTTGATATAGTTTGAAATGAAACGTCAAATAAAGTTATGGAACCGATAAACGCCACACTTTGGTCAGATAATAACCTAAGTTTAAACGGAGTTTATCTTACACTACGGTGTTCGGAAACGCAAACTGTCAAGTTATCGAACCAATAGCGCTAATGAACAGATAAACTACCGATAAGACTACCTCAGAAACCGGGCATTAATGCTCTAAATTGAATGACAAGTTAATTCCTGGTTTGGAGCGGTGCGGTTGCGGTGCTGGTATAATGTGCCATGACCTTTAGTCGCTTCTTACGACATCTCCTGGAAGAAATAGGATGGTGCTATCCTGCACGTCCACATGGAATACTTGTTATTAAATAACTGGACTTAACTATGGTTTATTTTCGGTAGTATTTAAGAATCTACCGGCAATTTAGATAAATTAAATAACATTCTTATTTTACCAATAATCGAACCTGACGATCCAAAGTTGGTGGGGTAAAAGTGTATCGTGTCAAACTTGACTATTATTAACCATAAATAACTAAGCTATTTTCGTTGTTGCATGGTTACTAAACATTCGTCGAACCGACTACGCCAAATAAAATGCAATTCTTGGCAAAAGTATTTATTAATCACAGGAACTTCTGACGTTGGTACGCTCTTTAGCTCATTATTAAACAAAAAATAACCAAAACAGTAATTAAGAACTATTTCACACAGCCACAGCATATATCGATGTTCACGTAGAAGTACACGAACATAAGAATCGCGGGTAGGTGGGTCGTCGAACGTACGAATGTTTAGTTATCAAGGGTTAAATTATACTGGATCACGTCGTCGTTTACATATGGGACCTCTGACGATTCTTCTGATAGTCTCTCTCTTAGTTCGGACATATGAATAAACAATACGAGTATAAGTACCAAAACAGATTTTTGAAAAAAAAGTTAACATAATTCAGTGAAGCTTTGACGTATACAATTAGGTATTTCATGTTTCATTTCGTTTGCATTTATAAAATATTTTATCTCATCACGTGCTTTTTTTCAGCCACCTGCACTTTGAAAATGGTAAGTAATAGACTCACAGATTCAGATGAAGACAAATAAAACGAAACACTCTATTTCTACTACCGATCATCGTGACTCTGGTACGGTTTGAAGGGTTCAGGTACCGGAGTGAGCTACATGAGTCGATTCTTTGTCTCTAGATAAAGAATGGCATCGCTTCTGGTATGATATCCAATATTTCTGTAGTAGATGGATTTTCGAATCCGCTGTTTTACATAACCGTTTGCCATTTTACAAAACATCATATAGCGATTTGTCATAAGCAAAGATCGGAATTAAATAGAGTTATTTATGTACTTGCATCGAAATTTTGATATTAATATGGATCTTCCCGGGATTTCTAATAGACAATCCCGTGTGACCAACAATATTACAAATAAATAATAATAAAAACCTCAGAAATAGATAAGACAAATAAAACAAATATAATTAACATACAATTTTTATTAGTATTGTATTAAATTCACAATACAAATTATTAATAGTCTTAAGCAAATTCTCAAACTTATACTCCTTTTTTATAAATAGATCACGGGATTTTTCTGCTCTTCAAAATTAATCCCGGGATTTGGGGCATAACCACTTTATTCATTAGTTGTATTAAATTAGTGTAAGTAGTAGTCGTCGTGTTTCTGAACCATGTTTTCTAAAATACATATTATATGAAAAAAACTACGTAGGTTGCTCCATAAGTCTTGCAATATTTCAGACCTAACAAGTAGTCACTGGTTTGATTGATTGTATAAATAAGTATTAAGACTAGCAAGTTCAAACGTGAACACAACTTATTGCTCTGCTTAGTCTGTTTATTGTATGAATTGTGGAAAGTTGTTTAAATTGATTAGAATGGCCTGTCTCAGTCACCGTCATTACAGAGTAATATTCTACTTCTACTTCTTCTTCAAGTTTCTTTCACAATGAAAGGTCTGATACGAAATTTTATTACTGGTGACCGACGTATAGACAAATCCAGGAGATGCTCAATATTGATGCATCTACTTTGAATTCAGTTTTGCATGAAGATGTGAACGCTATAAAACCATGTAGGTGTAAAAAAATTATAAAGAAATATGACTCCGGCCGTTCAAAGTATGTTGGTTCAATCGTCACAGCCAACGAAACGTGGTTATTTTTTTTTCGATGTTCCCAGTAATCCTCGATCAAACTATGGATGTTTAAAGATGAGACAGCACCTACCACGGTAAAACAACAGAGATCAGTAAGAAAAAGAATGATCGTAGTTTTATTTGCTAAAAGGGGCCCTTATAAAAAAGTGGTGTTGGATTCCCAGAAGACTGTCACCGCCTCCTGGTACACAGGCACTTATTTACCTCAAGTTATAAATGAGCTAAAGGGATTGCGACCAAAGTCACGCCTCAGTACTTGGCATTTTCATCTCGACACCGCGCCGGCACATCGAGCAAGCCTTACGCTGTTGGATCATCCTCCCTATAGCCTGGACCTTGCGCCGTCTGATTATGGACTCTTTCCTTCCATAAAAAATAAATTGAAAGGCCAAAAACTTGTGGCCATATGCAATTCCTCCGCAGGAATTGTTATGTACTGGGACAATGCTTGTGCTTCCGTTTCAAAGGATAAATGTAAAGAGATTTTTAACAGTCGGTTTTGTACGTACGCAGAAGTGTAAATATTTTGAAAAATGTTAATAAATATGTAATTTTGCAAAACTTTTGGAGCAACCGACGTATTTATTTATAACTGTACCTATGTTGTGGTATAATTAAAATTGACAGTTGTTGTATTTGTCCGTCCCTTTCTTTGGTTACAAGTGAGAAATACATGGATAAAGCCTAAATTCAGTTTAGCTTGTGCACAACAAAATTGGTACAATATATTGCACAAAGCTTTAACAACTTTATCTTATTTAAGGATGATTTGGGGTCTTCTACTACAATAACGCGTCGTGCAAACGATGACAGCAATTTTGTACGTATAATTTATTATAATGTCGTATTAAAAACTCTCCAGGAAAACATACCAAGTTACATAAATAACATTTCAGTGACGTCATTAATCGTTAATTAGAGATGATATGTGGCGGCCACCCTCTCCTAAAAAATCGTAACTGACCGAACGAGAGATCTGTTTGCCTCTGTGGTCTCTGCGAGCCGCAATTTTAATTTCAAACCGAGAACAGATGCGCTCAAACGGGTGTAATTTGTATTTATCACATATCAAAGTCCCATCCTGTATGTGACTTTAATAATTAATTTTACTTTTAAAATTTTATACAAAAAATTTGACAGTTCTAGATGTTGAAATAATTTTACTTATAATGCTATTAACAGAGCCAAGTACTAACGTACGTAATTTCTATAACAGACAGAATGATGTTTATAAGATATCTCATAATGGGTTTTCATGTCTAATTAATGCCAGTGTCATTAAGAACTGTTGGCCAATTCACATACCTTGTTAAAAATCTTGTCTCTCAAAAAATATAAGTAAATTACGTATATAACTATTTTTGCCAGAATGATACTGTGCTCTGTATGCGGACTTCTTAAAAATATGCTAATCGACCCTCTTATTTATTTCACAATCTAGTTTTGAACATTTCAGGGTCCAGCTGAAATTGTAGGGCCACCTGACGAAAATGGAGTTTCGGGAATTCCAGTGAGTATTTTTAATTCAAACAAAAAGAACTGTTTTGTAACAAAACATGTTTCATGTTTCAATGCCTGCATTCCGAAACGATAACGACAACCGTGCCTTATACTACTTATATCATCGTGAGCGCTGTCTAACATGACAGTTATGCAGTTTTGTTTCGGGTCATTAATATCTTTCCTAAACCAACTTGGATTTGTACGAAATTATGCTTCTGGCTACAATCGCCAGTTTACCAAAGAAGAATAAATTTGTGGTGTATACAAGTTTTATGTGGTGTCTAAATGTTTTGACGTTGAGCGAGCACTGTTAGCGCGTTTTCGGGAAGCAGCCTGTTTCACTTTTTATGTTTACCGTCATACTTGAAAAACACTGTGCATCAAGGAACAGATTGGTTGCGAGACATAAATTAACAACAGTGCAAGATGGTATCCTAATACATTATCATCTGCCTGGCCTTTTCCTAAACAATTTGGAGACAGATTCCAGCCCCAACCATCCAGTCATTACGTAAAACGATACCGCTTGGTATGATTGGTTGTCAGACTTTCTAGCTTCTGACGTCCTGTAATGACTGTCAAAGATCCAATGAAGTCAGCTGGGACTAAGGGCTTAACGTACTTACGAAGGCACGGAGGGGTCTCAGTATGTAAGGATCTGTCACTCATCCACGGTGTAACCACGGCAAGCGTAGCTTAACCTGATCTATTGCTCCGTGCAGCAGTTATAACCATCATGACATAGAAATAAACATGAATAGTTTCGTAGTGTGAATGTAGATTCAACAAAACAAGCAGTGAGATATTGTTCACGTGACAAATATCAAATATTTTCTAGTGTGAAAGCATTGTAATAGGTACTTGATCTTTGATTTTCAATCCACATAATTGTAAAGCATTTCAAATATACATATTTTACTCAAATTTGCTGTCAGGGTGTTGTAAATATGATTAAGTATATTTTTTCTTCTTCAGGGATTGCCCGGACCACCAGGACTAAATGTAAGTTTTCAGCTTGATTGATTATACTAGAATTAACTGCCATTCACACCCATTCGGAATTGGCGTGAGCGCAACGATGTCCTGTGAATCGTCGACGATGACGTCATGAAATGCGGCATCTTGCGATAACGCCAACCGTGTCTTATACTAAACACCGTAAGCGCTGTCTAAAATGTCAGTTATGCAGTTTTTCCAGATAGTTATACTATCTTAAATTGACTTGAATTTTTAAGGAATTGTGCTTCTGGTTACAATTGCCACTTTACCAAAGAAGAGTTTTATGGTGTATATGTTAGCGTAAAATTGTAAAGACCGGTAGATTTCATAGCGAGATTTTAATCCGTCGAAATATTGTCAACCGGAACGTACTGCTCACAATTTAACGTATTATTTTACGTTCGATTACAATATCCCCAAGTGGAATCGTCAAATTGTGAAATGACGTGCGACAAAACGCACCCCGCGCGCTGATTAGTTGAACGTCAATTGTCAATTCGTTTGTTGTCCAATGTAAACAAACAGTGTTTTCGAAATTATAATTTTTCGTGTTGAAAATAACTCAATGCTTTAGAATTAGATAAATGACATTGTTGTGGAAGTAAAATGAATCTGTGACTAACCAAAAAAGTGCAGTTTGCATGAAACATAAGTTAGTCGCATTAGTCACCGAACGTAGCCTAAGTTACATTCATTTTCCGAATTTTAATATTTTTTATACGTGTGAACCTATGTGATATAATATTTACAGTGTCGGATATTGAGCTTTTCCAACAACAAAACTCAGAAATAGCAGTTTTTTGCTAATCAGAATGAATTTGTCTTAGAGTTACGAAACCATTACAGTGGGATGATTAATTTATATTATTAAAGTAGCGCTCGCCGGCCGCTGTCGCGGCACTGCTCACTTTCCTCGCTCAGCTCACGCATGGTTGGTCACAGTTCTAACCTAACCTAACTTATAATGTAACGATGTTCATAGTGTTACATAACCACAAACGAATTAACAAACAAATAAGGTGGCGCGGTGCACATGATGTTCTACAAATCAGCGGGCGAGATGAGTTGTTTCGTCCCATGCCATTTCACAATTTGACGATTTCACTTCGCGATATTGTAATCTAACTTAAAAAAATACGTTACGTTAAATCCGGTTGAAAATATTTCGAAGGATTACAGTCTCGCTAGTTAGATTGTAATCTAACGGTTATTGCAATCTTACGGTGACATATACTAGTTTTATATACAAATTCAAATTCAAAATATTTATTTCAGAAATAAATCCATATAATATTAGGAATAAAACAACTTACCCTTTTTTTTTTTTTTTTTTTTTTCAGGATGGGAAATCGTCAAATGACTTCTCCCGCTCTGGGCGGAGCGGGAGGGCGTGTCAGACTTTTACTGACTAAAACCCACCCGTGTTCCATCAGTTGCCCATGTGCCAGGGTCATGGTATCTCTTTCGAACAATCACGCGACCCCGGCAGGCATCGGTCCTAGTAGACCCCTACACTGCTGCTGACATCTCTTTGAGGCGCGCGTGGAACACTGCGCGCCGTCGACCCGAGCTTGGTCCTTACCGGGCGGCGAGCTACCCATTGCTCGCCACCCGCAAGCTCGCGCCTACGGTGGCCGGGAGTCCGCAATCGACTCCCGACGCCCGGGGCGTCTCCTCCTGCGGCGGCTAGGGACGTGAGGGTGCAGAGACTGCCACTCCCTCACGCGCCCCGCCTCCTCCTTCGCGAGCATTACTGCTTCGCAGAAGGAGGTGACGGCTTCCCATTCCCTCTCGCTCCGTACCATGGCTCGCACCAGGGCCGGACGCGAGAGGTCACCGCCGCCGATCGCCTCCACGAGGACACGGCGGTGCTCCGCCCAGGCAGGGCACACTTCCACCGTATGCTCCACCATGTCCTCCAGACGATCCTCGCAATGGAAACACCCGGACGTATCCTCCCGCTTTATCCTGAACAGGAACCCACCGAAGCACCCATGCCCGGTGAGAACCTGCGTCAGGCGGAAGGTGAGGACGCCGTGGCGCCTCTCTATCCACTCCTCAAAGAGGGGACTTACCGCCGCAATTGTGGCGTGCCCAAAACAACTTACCCTTATGTTAGTATTAAATAAAAGAAAATAAAAATAAAATAAACGAATGAACCAATGAACTGATAGTTCAATGGTTCCTTAGTCTCTTATATTATCTCTAAAGGTCTTGACAGCCAGAGTTTCACTTTTGAGGTTTACCGTCATACTTGGAAAACATTAGACATCAAGCAGCAGATTAGTTGCGAGACATAAACAAACAACAATGTGAGATGGTATCCTAATACATCATCATCTGCCTGACCTTTTCTCAAACTACTTGGAGACGGCTTCCAGCCCCTAAGACCCAGTCATTACGTAAAATGATACCGCTTGGTAAGATTGGTTGTCAGACTTTCAGACTTCTGACGACCTGTCGACTTGTCGTCAGAGATCCACGAATGACAGCCAAGACTAACGGCTTAATGTACTTACCGAGGCACGAAGGGGTCTCGGTATGTAAAGATCTGTCACTCATCCACGGTGTAACCACGGCAAGCGTAGCTTAACCTGATCCATCGATCCGTACAGCAGTTATAATCACAAGCCCTTCTGTATACAATACATGTCTATTGAATATGGTTGTAGATAGTGCCAACGCCGTTAGCAAAAAGTCTTGAGGTCTATTTTAGAACTAAGTCATGTTTCGTAGTGTGAATGTAGATTCAACAAAACAAGCAGTGAGATTTTGTTCACGGGACAAATGTAAAAAATATTTACGTGTAGTAATAGGTACTTGATTTTTAATTTTGAATCCACATAAATATATAGCATTTCAAATATACATATTTTACTCAAGTTTGCTGTCAGGGTATTGTAAATTATGAATAAGTATGTTTTTTCTTCTTCAGGGATTGCCCGGACCACCAGGACTACATGTAAGTTTTCAGCAATATATCGATTACACTAGAATTAACTGCCATTCACACCCATTCCGAATTGGCAAGAGTGCAACGATGTCCTGTGAATCGTCGACAATGACGTCATGAAATGCGCCATCTTGCTATAATGCCAACCGTGTCTTATACTAATCACTGTGAGCACTGTCTAGCATGCCAGTTATGCAGTTTTTTTTTCGGATCGTTAATACCTATCCTAGGATTTATAAGAAATTGTGCCTTTGGCTACAATTGCCACTTTACCAAAGAAGAATATATTTATGGTGTATATATGTCAGCGGAAAATTGAAAAAACCTTTAGGTTTCAATCTAATTAGCGAGATTGTAATCTGTCGAAATATTGTCAACCGGAACGTACTGCTCACAATTTAACGTATTATTTTACGTCAGATTACAATATCGCGAAGTGGAATCGTCAAATTGTGAAATAGCGTGCGGCGAACCGCACCTCGCGCGCTGATTGGTTGAACGTCACTTGTCAATTCGTTTGTTGTCGAATGTAAACAAACAGGGTTTTTGATATTATAACTTTTTTCGTGTTGAAAATAACTCAAAGCTTTAGAATTTGACGAATGATATTGTTGTGGAAGTAAAATGAATCTGTGACTAACCAAAAAAGTGCAGTTTGCATGAAACATAAGTTCGTCGCATTAGTCACCGAACGTAGCCTAAGTTACATTCATTTTCCGAATTTTAATATTTTTTATACGTGTGAACCTATGTGATATCATATTTACAGTGTCGGATATTGAGCTTTTCCAACAACAAAACTCAGAAATAGCAGTTATTGCTAATCAGGATGAATTTGCCATAAAGTTACGAAATCATTACAGTGGGATTATTAATTTGTATGATTGAAGTAGCGCTCGCTCGGCTCGCGGGCGGTTGTTCACAGTTCTTACCTAACCTAACCTATAATCTAACGATGTATATAATGTTACATAACAACATACGAATTAACAAACAAATAAGGCAGCGCGGTGCAAATGACGCTCCAACAATCAGCGGGCGAGATGAGTTTCGTTCCATGCCATTACACAATTTGACGATTTCACTTCGTGATATCGTAATCTAACGTAAAACAATACGTTACGTTAAATCCGGTTGAAAATATTTCGACAGATAACAGTCTCTCTAGTTAGATTGTAATCTAACGGTTTTTGCAATCTTACGGAGACATATACAAGTTTTATATTTTGTCTAAAGATTTTAACGTAGAGCGAGCACTGTTAGCGCGTTTTTCGAAAAGCAGCCAGTGTTTCACTTTCGATGTTTACGGTCATACTTGAAAAACACTTGACATCAAGGAACAGATTAGTTTAGTTGCGAGACATAAACAAACAACAGTGCAAGATGGTATCCTAATACATCATCATCTGCCTGGTCTTTTCCCAAACAGTTTGGAGACGGTTTCCAGCCCCTACGACCCAGTCATTACGTAAAATGATACCGCGTGGTAAGCTTAGTTGTCAGACTTTCGGACTTTTGAAGACCTATACCGACTTGTCGTCAGAGATCCACGAATGACATTCGAGACTAACGGCTTAACTTACTTTCCGAGGCACAGAGGGGTCTCGGTAGGTATGTAAAAATCTGTCACTCATCCACGGTGTAACCACGGCAAGCGTAGCTTAACCTGATCTATCGATCCGTGCAGCAGTTATAACCTACCCACAAGCCCTCCTGTATACAATACATGTCTATTGAATATGGTTGTAGATAGTGCGAACGCCGTTAACAAAAAGTCTTTAGGTCTGTCTTAGAACTAAGTCATGTTTCGTAGTGTGAATGTAGATTCAACAAAAGAAGCAGTGAGATTTTGTTCACGTGACAAATGTAAAAAATATTTACATGTTAAATGTTTTCTGGTGCGAAAACGTAATAATAGGTACTTGATCTTTGATTTTGAATCCACATAAATGTATAACATTTCAAATATACATATTTTACTCATGTTTGCTGTCAGGGTGTTGTAAGTATGATTAAGTATGTTTTTTCTTCTTCAGGGAATGCCCGGAGAAAAAGGAGAAATGGTAAATTTTTAGCAATACTTCGATTACACAAGAATTAACCACTAAAAGACAAAAATGTGTCATATAACACCTGTAGTCCCTGTAAATAATGTACCGTCACTTTACAAGGTGGAGCAGCTGAGCTGGTTACTTAAGCTAGTAGATAAGTAGGCAAGTATACCTACTGGAAACCAAATTAAGCATCCTATAAACCTATGCTGGTATGTTTCCCTAAATACCATTTCTTTTGTGGTATAACAAGCCTCTGATGTACAAACTGCTGGAACACTGGCCTTAAGTGAGAGAGATTTAGCAATAAACTACCACGCAGGCCCACTGTGTGTTGGCGAATGTCACATGTGGCCATGTGTTTGGTTCGAAGACATGTCGTTTTCCTCGGGATGTTTTCCTTCAACATTTAGAGTATTTCGATTTTGGGTTCGAACTCAAACAGGCGTTTTACTTTAAGATAATAAATTCGTCACCAATGCTTTTCAAATTCACATACCTTGTTAAAAAACTTGTCTCTCATAAAATATAAGTAAATTACGGACATAAGTGTTTTTGCCAGACTGATATTGTGATTTGGATGCGAACTTCTTAAAGACATACGAATCGACCCTCTTATTTATTTCACAATCTAGTTTTGAACATTTCAGGGTCAAACTGGATTAACAGGAGCACCTGGCTATGATGGACGTCCGGGATCTCCAGTGAGTATTTTGTATTCAAATTAAAATAAGTGTTTTGTGATAAAACATTTTTCAATGGCTGCATCCCGAATAACGATAACATCAATCAATTTGAACGTGCTCACACCCATTCCGAATTAACGAGAGCACAACCATGCCCTGTGAATCGTCGAAGATGACGTCATAACAAACGCCATCTTGCGATAACACCAACCGCGCCTTATAGCACCATAAGCACTGTCTAACATGACAGTTATGCTGTTTTGTTTCGGGTCGCATTATAACTTAAACTAACTTGGATTTATAAGAAAATGTGCTTTTAGCTACAATCGTTACCTTACCGAGGATGAATAAATGTGTGATGTATACAAGTTTTATATGGCACTGTTAATGCGTTTTTTGAAAGCAGCCAGTGTTTCACTTTTAATCTTTACCATCATACATGGAAAACACTTGACTTCAAGCAGCAGATTAGTTGCGAGACATAAACAAACAACAGTGGAAGATGATATAATACATTATCATTTGCCTGTCGTTTTCCCAAACAGTTTGAGGACGGTTTCCAGCCCCTACGACCCAGTCATTACGTAAAACGATATCACTTGGTAAGATTGGTTGTCAGACTTTTCAGACTTCAGACGACCCGTAACGACTCATCCTCAGAGATACACAAATGATAGCCGGGACGTCCGGCTTAACGTACTGTTCGAGGCACGAAGGGGTAGGGGTCTCATTATACAGGAAAAAAATTAACCAAATATTTTTGGTGGTTCAGTATCAGTAATAGAACACATTTCAATAAATTTTTTCAATACTTTTTTTTTAATTTTTATCCGACCTTAAATCAGTAAATTGTGGATACCCTACATACATATTTCGTAATATAATATCGAAATAGTAATAGGTCAGAAACAGCGCGGTAGCTATGTACTTCGAACTTCTTAGAATTTTGACTGATTGAACAGCTGGTAGGACAGAACAAAGAACAACGATATGATTGTTTACAAATTACAAACGCAACTTTTACAAATCATTTTCTTATTGCTTTAAAAATAATGTCTTATTAAAACGAGTGAAAGTTGTTATTATTTGACATGACACAAACAATAAAGACGTTTTTTGTCCAAAAACTTCAAAGAGACAAATTTACAAAGAGTTCAGCTACTCAACGCTAGATGGCGCCGTAACCAATTCATTCTATCCAAAACGCTAGTTCCTTTGAAATAGATGTCATATTCACATGCACATGTAATCTCTTTTGCTACTCAGTTAGAGATGTAGACATATCGATAAATTTTAATATTGATGTTACTTAATTTATTCGGGTGAGCAATGTAATAATTTGTTAACATCATACAAATGCTTAATAACGGAAAAGGTTGATTATCTTTAAACTATCAACCCCAACCGTGAGTTTTATGAGATGGTGTGTGTGCTTATTAAGTGGTGAAAATTTACGAGCAGGGCGGAGGATGTATGCAGGAACCCGAATCATGCACAAGGATCTGGCAGATTTTTTATTTCTTTGAGCGACATTCAATTTCCACAAAACGGCACGTCGCTTCGGTGTGAGCCAGCACGCAATACAATCAACAACAACAATTAAAATACAGTGATTCGTGACATGTAGGGGTAAGCAATTCGTTTGAATGACTTTTTTTTAACGGTTAGGTTATTTTTGATTGAAAATTACTGTATTCTTAATTTAATTGATCATAATGATTGATTTTCTGCATTTCATGGTCCTACGCCCATGAAAGTATGAAGGATTTTTTTTTATTACTCTTCAAATAACTGCAGGTCACGGCCAAGTTTAAAGAAGCCCTAGTTCGAACCTAATAAAACTAACAGTCACTGACCGGCGGCGTGAACAGCTGTAGGTAGGTACTTAGGCGCGTTTGTTCACCGTGCGCGAGCTAGCATAAAACGAGTTTAAAGTAAACATCTTTCGTTAACGATAATTTCATTTTTTTGTAATAAGATATATCAAAATAAAAATTGCATGGTTATTATAACTCATTTAAGTTTAGTTTGTTAAAATTTGCGGACTGGTTAAAAAATATCTTATGTAAAGATCCTCATCTACGGTGTAAATACGGCAAGTGTAGCTTAACTTGATTTATCGATCCGGGGGTCCCTTTAGTATCGTTTGGCAGGCGGAGGGGGTGGTGATGGGGAGGGGGAAGGGGGAGAGGATTCCCCTCTACCCTGGTACTACTCCTGTGAAAAGGTATCGCACCATTTTTGAGACAAACTGATATTTGTAATCTAACCTCAAAACACTAAAGTCACATACTGCGGTCAAGGAAAATCACGTGCGGTTCTAAATTTGCTTCAAATCAATACTAATAAAGGCGTCGTTGACGGAGCCCCGCTTCGCGGGGCTCCTACTTCTGGCAGGTTTAAAAAAAATAACCACGAAGGTGATGGACTTCTAACCTAACCTGTCCGAGTCGGGGTGCCCTAAGTCCCGAGCTCGCTTCACTCACTCTTGCATACTAAGAGGAGTGACATTGTAGTAGACTCTATATCTTTCTAGGTTGTTATAAAAATGAAACCACAATAAATATCAAGGAGAAACGGAATAAAAACAAACGTCACAAATGACACATGAGTCATGATGCAAAAACCAGAGACTTTTTTTTGCGTTCCTTTTCACTTATTTGTACACCACAGACGATATATTAGAACACATTCGGTTGTCGATCGCCCTTTTATCGTTCCGTTTCACCTAATAACGTTTACATTACGCTTTTTATCTGATTTGAGGTTAGAAACAATTTTTGTGAATTTCTGGAAAAATATCCATTACCTTGTAATAAGAGTGGTAGCGTTATAATCGGGGCCCCACCCTCTACCAGATTTAACCACTTTTAGCTCCCTCCGCCTGCCAAACCAAACTAAAGCCAACCCCTGTAGATAGTGCGAACGCCGTTAAAAAAAAGTCTGCGGTCTGTCTTAGAACTATTCATGTTTCGTAGTGTAAATGTAGATTCAACAAAACAAGCAGTGAGATATTGTTCACGTGACAAATCTCAAATGTTTTCTGGTGTGAAAGCATTTTAATAGTTAGGGGAACCTGTTGTACTCAGGCCAGTTTTTTGAATTTTTTTTTAAATTTATTGTGCTAGCTACACCTGTCCAGTGTGCTTGTAAGTAAAGATCATTTAGTTAACTAAATAATTCATTCATAAAACTGTGTATATTATCAAAAACCTGGGACCACAAGCCACTTGAAAAAAAAGAGATAACTGTGTGTGTTGTACCTTGGACAGAGCAGGTTCAAATCAAGATAAAAAAATTTAGTAGCTGTAATTTATTTATCTTCTGTTGAAATAATATTAGTAATAACTAGATAATCATATTATCATTTGCAATTACAATAAATTGACAACAATATATAAGTAAAAGTGTTGTTTTTTAAAAAAGCTTCACTCATCTATTTTGTGCTTATTATTGTTGACATTTTTTTGGCACAGAAACACGTAATTTTAACTTGCAGCTTACTTCTATTTCTTTTTTTTTAGTGCACAACAATTATACCCATCAAAAATATGTAAATAATTGTTGACCTATTTTCGACCAAAATTATGTAGGTACCTTATCTAGGGACCAAGGCACAACATAAGTGGGGTGGCTAAGGTACAACATTGCTACAACTTTACTTCACAAGCATTTTAGACCCACTTGCGATCGAGGTTAGTATGATCTGACATTTATGCTGTCCAGTACTTAGATAAACTAAGATTAGATTTTAAATAAAGCAGTGTTCAAAAACATGCATAACTTTAAGGAAATTGGCAAGACCTAAAACCTTAAAAACCTACTTTGTGTATGTATAAAAACACATTACCATTTTTAACTGTACTCACATGGCACCAGCAAACCACAACTAACTTCACGTTAAATTTGACAAATGACGTTTCAAATACCATACACAAAGGTTCTTAAAATCACGGGAGTTTAAAAAAAATAAGATTGTTCTAGGTACAACTCTGTCTAAGGTACAACAGGTTCTCTTACTTGATCTTTGATTTTGAATCCACATAATTGGAAAGCATTTCAAATATACATATTTTACTCAAGTTTGCAGTCAGGGTGTTGTAAATTTGGGTGGCTGGTGCGGGAGGGGCCGGATTTGGCGGACAGCCAGTTCGGTTTCCGCAAGGGGCGCTCTACGGTGGACGCCATCATGCGCGTGCGAGCCCTCACGACGGGGGATGCAGTGGCCCGGGGTGGGGTCGTCTTGGCGATGTCTCTAGACATCGCCAACGCCTTTAATACCCTGCCCTGGAGTTGCATTAGGGAGGCACTCCGGTATCACCGGATGCCGACCTACCTCTGTCGCGTGGTCGAGGCTTACTTGACGGATAGAGCCGTCATCTACCCCGGTCACCAGGGTGACTGGAACCGGCGAGAGATGTCGTGCGGTGTCCCACAGGGATCGGTCTTGGGGCCGCATCTGTGGGACATCGGTTACGACTGGGTGCTGCGCGCCGACCTCCCTAGCGGCGTCAGCGTTGTTTGCTACGCTGACGACACGCTGGTCCTGGCGCAGGGGAGGTCGCACGAGGCGGCGGCCGAACTGATGACACGCGGGGTTGCGACAATCGTCGATAGGATCCGGCAACTGGGACTCGAGGTGGCATTGCACAAGTCCGAGGCCATGGGTTTTCATGGTCCTCGGAACGTGCCACCTGTGGGTTCCCAACTCACGGTGGGAGGGGTTCACATCGGCGTCGAGTCGACGATGAAGTACCTGGGACTTGTCCTCGACAGCCGGTGGAACTTCGTCGAGCACTTCCGACGTTTGGCTCCCAGACTGGAGCGGGCTGAGGCTGCCTTAAAGCGGCTCCTGCCCAATCTGGGGGGTCCAAATGCCTCCTGCCGGAGGCTCTACACGGGGGTCGTGCGGTCCATGGCCCTCTACGGGGCACCGGTGTGGGCGCCTTCATTGAGGCTGCGCCCAGCGCGCCGGTTGAGTGCGGCCCAGAGGGTCATGGTCATCCGGTTAATCCGGGGATACCGCACGGTCTCCTGCGAGGCAGCGAGCCTCCTTGCCGGAGTGCCGCCGTGGGATCTGGAGGCAAAGGTCCTCGCCCACATGTGGGAGTGGCACGAGGAGGCGAAACGCCGGGGTGAAACTCCGCTGCCGCGACAAATCGCGGCACGGCGGACAGAGCTCCGGTGTGATCTCATGGCGACATGGCGGGTACGATTGTCGCAACCCAGTGCTGGGCACGCCACAATTGCGGCGGTAAGTCCCCTCTTTGAGGAGTGGATAGAGAGGCGCCACGGCGTCCTCACCTTCCGCCTGACGCAGGTTCTCACCGGGCATGGGTGCTTCGGTGGGTTCCTGTTCAGGATAAAGCGGGAGGATACGTCCGGGTGTTTCCATTGCGAGGACCGTCTGGAGGACACGGTGGAGCATACGATGGAGGTGTGCCCTGCCTGGGTGGAGCACCGCCGTGACCTCGTGGAGGCGATCGGCGGCGGCGACCTCTCGCGTCCAGCCCTGGTGCGAGCCATGGTACGGAGCGAGAGGGAATGGGAAGCCGTCACCTCCTTCTGCGAAGCAGTAATGCTCGCGAAGGAGGAGGCGGGGCGCGTGAGGGAGTGGCAGTCTCTGCGCCCTCACGTCCCTAGCCGCCGCAGGAGGAGACGCCCCGAGCGTCGGGAGTCGATTGCGGACTCCCGGCCACCGTAGGCGCGAGCTTGCGGGTGGCGAGCAATGGGTAGCTCGCCGCCCGGTAAGGACCAGGCTCGGGTCGACGGCGCGTAGTGTTCCACGCGCGCCTCAAAGAGATGTCAGCACCAGTGAAGGGGTCTACTAGGACCGATGCCTGCCGGGGTCGCGTGATTGTTCGAAAGAGATACCGTGACCCTGGCACATGGGCAACTGATGGAACACGGGTGGGTTTTAGTCAGTAAAAGTCTGACACGCCCTCCCGCTCCGCCCAGAGCGGGAGAAGTCATTTGATGATTTCCCACACTGAAAAAAAAAAAAAAAAAAGGGTGTTGTAAATATGATTAAGTATGTTTTTTCTTCTTCAGGGATTGCCCGGACCACCAGGACTAAATGTAAGTTTTCAGCAATACCTACATTGATTATACTAGAATTAACTGCCATTCACACCCATTCGGAATTGGCGTGAGCGCAAAGATGTCCTGTGAATCGTCGACGATGACGTCATGAAATGCGTCATCTTGCAATAACGCCAACCGGGTCTTATACTAAATACCGTGAGCGCTGTTTAACATTTTTAATTTTTGAATTTATAAGAAATTCTGCTTCTAGCTACAATTGCCACTTTACCAAAGAAGAATTTTATGGTGTGCATGTCAGCGTTAAATTGTAAAATCCGTTAGATTTCAATCTAATTAGCGAGACTATAATCTGTCGAAATATTGTCAACCGGAACGTACTGCTCATAATTTAACGTATTCTTTTACGTTAGATTACAATTTCGCGAAGTGGAATCGTCAAATTGTGAAATGGCGTGCGACAAAAAGCAACTCGCGCGCTGATTGGTTGAACGTAACTTGTTCATTCGTTTGTTGTCTAATGTAAACAAACAGCGTTTTCGATATTATAACTTGTTTTCGTGTTGAAAATAACTAACCAACTAACAAAGCTTTAGAATTAGATAAATGACATTGTTGTGGAAGTAAAACGAATCTGCGATCAACCAAAAAAGTGCAGTTTGAATGATACATAAGTTAATCGTATTAGTCACCGAACGTAGCCTAAGTTACATTCATTTTCCGTGTTTTAATATTTTTATACGTGTGAACCTATGTGATCTCATATTTAAAATGTCGGATATTCAGCTTGTCCAACAACAAAATTCAGAAATAGCAGTTATGGCTAATCAGGATGAATTTGCCATAGAATTACGAAACCATTACAGTGGGATTATTAATTTGTTTCATTAAAGTAGCGCTTGCCGGCCGCCGTCGCGTCACCGCTCGCTCCCCTCACTCGACTCGCGCGCGGTTGTTTGAACAGTTCTAACCTAACCTATAATCTAACGATGATCATAATGTTACATAAAAATAAACGAATTAACAAAGAAATAAGGCGGCGCGGTGCACACGACGCTCTACCAATCAGCGGGCGAGATGAGTTTCGTCCCATGCCATTTCACAATTTTTACGATTTCACTTCGCGATATTGTAACCTAACGTAAAACAATACGTTACCTTAAATCTGGTTGACAATGTTTCGACATAATACGCTAGTTAGATTGTAATCTAACGGTTTTTGCAATCTTACGGTGACATATGCAAGTTTTATATGGTGTCTAAAGGTTTTGACGTTGAGCGAGCACAGTTAGCGCGTTTTCAGAATACAGCCATTGTTTCACTTTTTATGTATACCGTCATACTTAGGTAATAGGTAGAACGGGCTGGTTTCCGCAACTCCACGTCTGAGCGCGTATTTTGCGTACGGCAAAATACGCGCCGTCATACTTGTAAAACTCTTGACATCAAGGAACAGATTATTTGCGAAACATAAATAAACAACAGTGCAAGATGGTATCCTAATACATAATCATCTGCCTGGCCTTTTACCAAATACGTTGGAGACGGCTTCCAGCCCCTACGACCCAGTCATTACGTTAAATGATTACGTTACCGCTTGAAATAACTTAAAATATCTTAGGACAACCAACACACCGTTATCTGATCCCAAACTAAGCAGAGAATATATTTCTAAATACATACATATTATAGATAAATTACACCCAGACTCAGAACAATTGATCGTGCTCATCACACAAAGATTTGTCCTGGGTGGGAATCGAAACCACGGCCTCAGTCTTAGCAGTCAGGGTCACTAACCACTAGACTAACAGGCCAGTCGAAAAGATTGGTTGTCAAACTTCTGACGACCTGTAATGACTGTCAAAGATCCAATAAAGTCAGCTGGGACTAACGGCTTAATGTACTTACCGAGGCACGGAGGGGTCTCGGTATGTAAAGTTCTGTCACTCATCCACGATGTAACCACGGCAAGTGTAGCTTAACCTGATCTATCGATCCGTGCAGCAGTTATAACCTACCCACAAGCCCTCCTGTATACAATACATGTCTATTGAATATGGCTGTAGATAGTGCGAACACCGTTAAAAAAAAGTCTGAGGTCTGTCTTAGAACTAAGTCATGTTTCGTAGTGTGAACGTAGATTCAAGAAAACAAGTAATGAGATTTTGTACACTTGACAAATATTTTTTTTTTATATTTTAAATGTTTTCTAGTGTGAAAGCATAGTAATAGGTACTTGATCTTTGATTTTGAAACCACATAAATGTATAGCATTTCAAATATACATATTTTACTCAAATTTGCTGTCAGGATGTTGTAAATATGATTAAGTATGTTTTTTCTTCTTCAGGGAATGCCCGGAGAAAAAGGAGATATGGTAAGTTTTCAACAATACTTCGATTACACAAGAATTAACTACTAAATTTGTGGTATAACAAGCCTCTGATGTACAAACTGCTGGAGCATTGGCCTTAAGTGAGAGGGATTGAGCACTAAACTACCGCGCGGGCCCACTGTGTGTTGGCGAATGTTACATGTCTCCATGTGTTTGATTCGAAGACATTATTATTACCGTCACTTAAATCGCTCACTTTGGCATCCTTAGTCAATTTATACCAAAAAATGAGAGTGAATGTGCATAAATTCCCAACAAGCTGAGAATCAGTAAAATTTATCAAAACATAATTATAAATAAAATGTTACAGTTCCCCATCATTCCCATGTATGGTATTAGTTATAACATACGTATATTTGAAATTTTAAGTATAAGTTACAATGACCGATAGAAAAAAAAATCAACATATGTAACAACTCTAGAGATGTATATACGTGGCGTACGTAAAAAGTTGTAAAAGTTGTTATCGTCATAATGTGCATGACATTATGACGATAACAAGTTTTAAAACTTTTTGAATCGTTATATCTCTGAAACGGTCGCTCGTAGAAAAAAATGTATTGAAATATTTTTTTAAATAATTTTATGATCAACAATTTTTGTCGGAAGAACTTTTATGATAAAACTTACCGTTTTGCTGAAAATCGCGAAAAACTAAGTTTATTGACCTTTGACCTTGAATACAAAAATTTCATACACGGGAATGATGGGGAACTTAAATGTTTTATTTATAATTATGTTTTGAACAATTTTTCTGATTTTCAGCTTGTTGGGAATTAATGCACCTTCGAATGTCCAAAATTGACCGGACTACCACTGTAAACGCTTTAATGTGAACGATTTTACTGGAGCCGATATCTTTCCAAAGAGTTTATTTATATCATCGAAATAATATACAAAATAATGCTAGGAAAGAAGAGAGCATTTGTCAAGAACTGAAATAGGCTTTGTGAAAACAGCAGGCTGCTATTTCTGTCTTTATAAAGATCCCTTCTGAGATCTCAAATCCCTATTTAAAAAAAATCTTGTCTTCGTGTAAGATTTAAGTGAATTTGAAATTGTTCTTTGTGAAAATAAATAAACAACGTATTCTGATGTGCCATAACACTAAGGTATAAATGAGAACATTTCAAAAAATAAACTAACGTATGTTTTTTTAATAGATTTTCATACATAAGCCCGGGGTATGAAAATTTATGTTGAGTAAAATCAAACTTTCTCCCCTACGTTACGCTTTATGTTATATTTACTAATCTATATATTTTATAATCGTTCGGAAGGAGTAAACACTAGTCGTGCGGTGGAGCTAACACTCACATTATTTTTAATGTTTTGTGTTTTTTGTTTCTTGAATATGGGTGTAAGTTTTATTGATAATTGCGGGTTTATCAATGAGAACAAGATTTTCATTCTAATCAGACATGAGAGATCATATATATTCAAGAAGCCAAAAACTCAGTCCACATTTTTTAAAATTGTGTGTCTCAGCTTCGATGCTTGACTAAAGTATTCTTCTTACGAACGGTTATAAAATATATTTATAGATGAGTTAACATAACATAACGCAATACGTAACGTACCGGACAAAGTTTGGGCTTACTTCCTATAAATTTTCGTACCCCGGGCTTAAATAAGAACCGAACTTATGACATGCGGTGTTGAGACAGCCGTCGAAAGGATCCGGCAATTGGGACTCGTGTTGGCCTTGCACAAGTCCGAGGCCATGTGTTTTCATGGTTCCCGGAACGCGCCACCGTCAGGTTCCCAACTAACGGTAGGAAGGGCTCTCAGCGGCGTCGAGTCGACGATGAAGTACGTGGGACGTGTCCTCGATAGCCGGTGGACCATTTTTGACGTTTGGCTCCCAGACTGGAGCAGCCGGGGCTGCCTTAAAGTGGCTTCTGCCCAATCTAGGGGGTCCAAACACTTCCTGCCGGAGGCAGCACGCAGGGGTCGTATGGTCCATCGCCCTTTACGGGGCACCGGTATGGGCGTCCTCATTGAGGCTGCGCCCAGCGCACCGATTACGTAAGTCTCATAGGGTCACAGACATCCGGCTAGTTCGGGGATACCTCACTCGAGCCCCTTTGCCGGATTTCCGCCATGGGATCTGAAGGCAAAAGTTATTGCGCAAATGTAGGAGTGGCGCGAGGAGGCAAAATGAAAATTGGGTGAAACTCCGCTGCCGCGACAGATCGCGGCACGGCGGACAGAGCTCCGGCGGAATCTCATGGCAACATGATGGATACGACTGTTGCAACCCAGTGCTGGGCACGCCACTAATGATGCGAACATTTTCCTCTTTGAGGAGTGGTTGGAGAGGCACAAATACTGAACAACATTTTAAAAGAAACTCCACCGTTACGGTGGATGTATGACAACACATAACGTTTTACAGAGTAGACCGATTTTAATAATTATTTTTTATTGGAAAGGGAATATGTCGCAGGTGGTTTCATGTAAAATTCCAACGCTAAGGGTAGGAAAACAGGGAATGATTGATTGTTCAGACATAACTTCTTATAGAATAGTCCGATTTTGCAAGCATGTAGTAATTAGTAGATTATAGTCACAAAATTTTTTAAAATAAAAACTTTTTAACAAAAAATTGTAACCGCCGAAAATGTGAAAAACAAAAAATAAGAAGCCCTTTTGAGTCGGCGCCAAACAATCAATGACCAAGGATCCAATTAGTTAATGAATTTACTTGTTCAGCGCCGGTTTAATTTTCATTTAACTGTTGATGTTCAAAGGTGCCTGTTTTGGGCCTATTTGAAATAAATGCTTTGACTTTGCACCACGGCGTCCTCACCTTCCACGGACACGGCTGTTTCGGGAGGTTCTTGTTTCGAATAAGGCGGGAGGAAACACCCAGAGGGTTCCCATTGCGTGGATCGCCTGGAAGCATACGGTGGTGGTGTGCCCTGCCTGGGTGGAGCACCGCCGTCTCCTTGTAGAGGCGATCGATGGAGGCGATCTGTTGCGTCCGGCCCTGATGCAAGCCATGGTACGGAGCGAGAGGCGATGTGTAGCCGTCACCTCCTTCTGCGAAGCAGTAATGCTCGCAAAGGAGGAGGCGGAGCGTGCTAAAGAGAGGCAATCTATGCGCCCTCACGCCCTAGCCGCCGCAGGAGAAGACACCTCGGGCGTCGGTAGTCCGAGAATAGCGGATTCCCGCCCACCGTAGGCGCAGACTTGCGGGCGACCACTCTCGGGTTGACGGCACGTTGTGTTCCAGTGCGCCTCAAAGAGGTGTCAGCAGTATTGAATGGGTCTACTAGTAACGATGCCTGCCAGGGTCGCGAGATTTGTTTAAAATTTATCGTGGCCTTGGCATAAAGGCAACTGAAGGAACACCACTTAGGGTTTTAGTCAGTAAAAGTCTGACACGCCCTTCCGCTCCACCCAGAGCGGGAGACGTCATTTGATGATTACCATCCACAAAAAAGGCTCATATATATGAAAATCAATTGTTAAGGAGCAAACTCCAAAAAAACATACGCTAGTTGACTTAAAGCCAAGGTATTTTTAATACCCTCGTGTTATGGGATATCAGAACACGTGTGCGTATTTATCAATGAAACTTACATCCGTATGAAAGAAACTAACACCCATTCCATCTTTAAAAAACAAACTGTGTGACAAAAAGCTAGTCTCTTCCATAGTTTACATCTCAGTGACGTCATGAACCATTCAATTGCTTTCACTATATGGCGATAGCGACAGCACTCTCCTAAAAACTCTTAGCTGAGCGAATGAGCGATCTGTTTGCTATAGTTTGTTTTAGTTTCAAACCGAGAATAGTTTCGCTGCAACGATTTATAATTTATATTTATCACATATGAAAGTCCCATCCTGTATGTGACTTGTTTTAAATAAATTTTACCTTTATGATTTTAATTACATTAATATATAAAAAAAAAAAATATCTTGATGTTGTTATTATTTAACTTATAATGCTATTAACATAGCCAAAGAACTGACGTCCGTGATTCCTATAACAGACAGGTTGACGTTTATAAGATGTCTCATTATGGGTTTTCGTGTCTAATTAATGCCAATGTCATTAAAAACTTAAAGACTGACGGCCAATTCACATACCTTGTTAAAAATCTTTTCTCTCAAAAAATATGAGTAAATTACGCATATTAATGTGTTTGCCAGACTGATATAATTGTGATTTGGATGTGAACTTCTTAAAAATATGCGAATCGACCCTCTAATTTATTTCACTATCTAGATTTGAACATTTCAGGGTATAATTGGATTCCCAGGAACACCTGGCTATGATGGACGTCCGGGAAAACCAGTGAGTATTTTTTATTCAAACTAAAATAACTGTTTTGTGATAAAACATTTATCAATGGCTGCAACCCGAATAACGATAACATCAATTTGAGCGTGCTAACACCCATTCCAAATTGGGGTGAGAACAACGATGTCCTGTGAATCATCCACGATGACGTAATGACATGCGCCATCTTGTGATAACGCCAACCGTACTTTATAGCATCGTAAGCGCTGTCTAACATGACAGTTATGCTGTTTTATTTCGGATCGCATGATATCTTAAACTAACTTGGATTTATTAGAAATTGTGCTTCTGGCTACAATATATACCTACCTTATCAAAGAAGAATAAATGTGTGGTGTATACAAGTTTTATATGGCACTGCTAGTGCGTTTTTTGAAAGCAGCCAGTGTATCACTTTTGATGTTTACCGTCATACTTGGAAAACATTTGACATCAAGCAGCAGATTAGTTGCGAGACATAAACAAACAACAGTGAAAGATGGTATAAATCATCATTATCTGCCTAGCCTTTTCCCAAACAGGTTGGAGACAAGACCCAGTCATTACGTAAAACGATACCACTTGGTAAGATTGGTTGTCAGACTTTCGGACTACTGACGACCTGTAATGACTGTCAAAGATCCAATAAAGTCAGCTGGGACTAACGGCTTAATGTACTTACCGAGGCACGGAGGGGTCTCGGTATGTAAAGTTCTGTCACTCATCCACGATGTAAACACGGCAAGCGTAGCTTAACCTGATCTATCGATCCGTACAGCAGTTATAACCACAAGCCCTTCTGTATACAATCCATGTGTTCCTGACGTCACATCGGGCCACACTCCTCAACCACGACCGCGGGGTTCCCCCGCCACTCCACTCGCTTACCGACACCTTGAGCGTGCGCACACATATCGGTCGTCTCACAATATTGTAACCAGTATCCAGAAATACAGTTCTTGTTTTATTCTACTACCAAAATCAAGTAGTTTTATTAAGTCAAGACCACCAGCAGCACACCTGGAGCTTGATACTCAACATATGGTCCTTTGAGCTAAAGACGATCGCCGTCTTTGTGTTACGCACGCGCCTCCTGTGGACTTTGGACTGGCCGTCCGTACCGCATGTTCATTAACGCCGTAGAGGACACTTAAAGGACAGTCTACCCAGAGGGATATTACTGAGTGAGTCCGTTCCATTATCCTTAATTTCCTGTCTTTTCATCTTTCTTATCCAGGAATTTAAAATAGGGCTTTACAGATCAGGCATACTTTGATCTCTTCATATATTATTCAGTGAAAGTTTAAATCCATTAAAATCATCGTCATTTTGCATAATAACTTCGCATAATTATTAAAGTACATATCTTTGTTCGCTTACTGCACGCTGACCGCACGTGTTTGCTTAGCGCGTAAACAACCTCATTAGTGTTTTTTACGATATTGTACTCATTGCACCGGATAGCACTCAGGCTCGTTAGCAACATCAGCTGATTTAACCGTAAGCTTGGCCAGCTGTTTACGCATTATTTAATAACGTAACTTACTTTTTACTGGTTTCTTTGTCTTTGCCTGCGTTTCGAACCTTTTGCTTTCTCTTTACGACTATCTACCTGCCTTCTCATCATGTCGGATGTAAAATTAAGGGAGCTAATAAAGAAGCGTGGTGGCTACAAAGCAAAGCTTACGCATTTTAGCAACTTTTTAAGATTATTACCTAGCACGGGAAATGATTTAGACAGCTTCCAATCGGCGGAATTAAAAAACCGTCTTAGTTTAATGGAAACTTTATATAACGAATTCGATGTGTTACACACAGAGTTGGAGCTATTGTCGGAGGATGCGGACGACATGTACAACGAGAGGGAGCAGTTCGAGACGCAGTACCATGCGCTGGTGGCCCGCGCGATGGCTAGCCTCGCCCCCGCGCGCGCCTCCTCGCCCGCGCTCGTATCTGCTACCTCCATCAATGATCTCCCGCACCACGGCTCTGGCTGCAGGCACGACTTCGTTCGGCTGCCTAAGATAGACTTGCCTCACTTCGACGGGGACTATCAGCACTGGCTTGAATTCCGAGATACGTATCTTTCTCTTATTCATAACAATGACAGCATACAAGACATCAATAAATTTCACTACCTACGTGCTGCCTTAACCAGTAGCGCGTCATTAGTGATTAAAAGCATAGATTTCAAAGCAGATAACTATAGTACAGCTTGGCAGTTATTGTCCGAAAGGTACAACAATGAAAGACTACTTGTTAATAATCACGTGCAGGCCTTATTTAATCTAGAACAAATTCAACATGAATCTTTTAAATCGTTACGTAACATGATTGACGTCACAAATAAAAACCTTCGTGCCTTGTCAACTTTAGGGCAGCCTACTGAACAAGGGGGTCTAGGGGAAACCCTAATAATATATATGATGTCAGAAAAACTTGACAAGGTCACACGAAGGGAGTGGGAGGAATATAAAAATAATTTAGTGGCTTTTCCAAATTTAAAAGATTACATAAAATTTTTAACAAACAGAGCAGATTTACTTGAATCATTAAATTATAATAAAAACACAACAACATCAAAAACTACTAACGAAAATAACAAAACTAAAAACTTTTTCACAACAACTAAAACTAAAAATAACAACAATTCAGACAACGTTAAATGTCCTATGTGTTCTCAGAATCACTTTTTATTCAGTTGTCAGCCTTTCAGAAATCTTGACGTAGAAGCACGCATTAAAAAAGCTTCAGAAAGCAATGTTTGCATGAACTGCCTTCGTCCTGGTCATTCAGAAAAGCGTTGCAGTCTTTCGCATTGTAAATATTGCAAGATCAAACACAATACCCTCTTACATAGGGAATCATCAGAAAAACAGACAGGGGAAAACGTTGTTTTATCAACAAACGTAGTACTACCCTGTGCAGAAACTACTCAATCTAATCAGGTTCACATTTTGCTATCCACAGCCTTGGCAAAGGTGAAAGACGTCAACGGAGAGCTTCATACTGCCAGACTACTGTTGGACAACGGCAGCACCGCCAACTTCATCACCCAACAGCTCTGTGGGAAGCTCGGCCTGGTAAAATCCAGCACTAACTCCACCGTCTCAGGTATTAACGGTCAAGTTTCCACTACCTCAGAATGCTGCAGTCTTCATTTGCAGTCTTGTAACGGTGGCTATAAGGCTAAAGTAAGCTGTTTCGTTTTACCAAAGATCACACAGTCACTGCCTGGCTCTTACATAGATAAACAATATATTACTATTCCGCCAGGTATTCAATTAGCAGATCCAACATTTAATCTACCTACTGCTATCGATATTCTAGTAGGTGCTGAGGTATTCTGGGACGTCTTAGGTTCCGATATCATTAACTTAGGCAATAATCAGCCTAGATTACAGTCATCCAAACTAGGTTGGCTTATTTCGGGCCGCATCAGTCGGTCTCGTCTTCGTACACAACCTTCTGTTTGTAACTTTCTTTCACATGAGGAGTCAGATCAGCTGACTCGCTTTTGGGAACTTGATACGGTGTCATCTTCAAACTGTTTCTCTTCGGAAGAACAGGTTTGTGAAAAACTTTTTCAAGAAACTACACGTCGGGATACGCATGGTCAATTCGTTGTCACTATACCATTGAAGGAATCGCTCGATTGCTTAGGCGATTCTTACGCGATGGCGAAGCGTCGTTTCCTCTCCCTAGAGCGTAAATTTGAGCGGGACTCCACATTTAAAAACAGATATATGCAATTCATGCAAGAATATATTGACCTTCATCACATGACAGAATATTCAAAACCAAATAACTCAGAAATTAATTATTTTATGCCTCATCATGGTGTTGTGCGCGAGTCAAGTTCAACCACAAAACTTCGCGTAGTTTTCGACGCCTCGGCCTCCAGCACCTCTGGCAAGTCCTTCAATGACATACAGATGATAGGTCCAACCGTACAGGGGGATCTGCTATCAATACTAATGAGATACAGACAACACAAGTTTGTTGTAACGGGTGACATTGAAAAAATGTATCGAGTTATTTTAGTTGAGCCATCTCAGCGTCCGTTACAACAAATTGTTTTCAGATTCAATTCCTCAGACCCTTTAAAAACGTATGCACTGAATACAGTGACATATGGTACAGCTTCAGCCCCGTATTTAGCCACAAAATGCTTAGTTTCGCTTGCAGATCAATGTTCAGACCCACAGGTTAGTCAGTCCATCAGACGTGATTTTTATGTAGATGACTATTTGAGTGGCGGTGATTCGATTGAGTCAGTCATTAATTTATGTCAAGGAGTAGTGAATGCTCTCGAGTCCGCCAAATTTCACCTCAGAAAGTGGCAATCAAATAGTCCGACGATATTAGAGTCAGTCACTAATTTAAAAATAGACAATCAAGATAAAAAATTAAATCTTAATGACACTCCTAGCAAAACACTGGGGCTATACTGGGACTGTAACACAGACAGATTATTCTTTTCAATAGATTTAAAAAAACCTTCAAAAATTACAAAGCGAAATATTTTATCTTTAATTAGTCAGGTGTTTGATCCTATCGGCCTCGTTGGGCCATGCATAGTTCAAGCTAAACTTATGTTACAGCAGCTGTGGATTCTTAAATGTAACTGGGATGATGAAGTACCAACTGAAATAAAATCCCAATTCCTTGAGTTCGTACAGTCACTTCCAGCTCTTAACTCCGTTCACATTCCACGTTGGATATCTTGTAGCAATGCTTCTTTAATAGAGCTACACACTTTCACAGATGCTTCTGAACGCGCCTACGGCGCGTGTATTTATGTGAGAACGGTAGCAGTCGATGGAACAGTTTGCGTTCGCCTTTTAGCTTCCAAAAACAAGGTCGCGCCTATAAAGCCCACAACCATACCAATTTATGCAGCAAACATCACATAACAAAAATTATCTTCGAAAGAGAGCACAAAACACTCTTTCACGCAGGGCCACAATTACTTTTAGCGCACATTAGACTCACCTACTGGCCTTTAGCAGGCAGAAACCTAGCTAAGCACGTAGTGCGTAACTGCATTCGCTGCACTCGCTTCAAAGCTCAGCCTATTCAAGTCATCATGGGCAACCTACCAAGCGATAGGACTCTAGAGTACCCTTTTTTGAATACAGGGCTTGATTATGCCGGGCCAGTGCTGATAGCCGACCGTAAGGGTAGAGGATGTAAGCTACATAAATCATACATTTGTGTTTTTGTGTGCTTTGCAGTCAGAGCCGTTCATCTGGAGCTGGTATCTGATCTCACCAAGGAAGCTTTCCTTGCGGCCTTCAGTCGATTCATTAGTCGTCGGGGCAAGCCTCAACGCGTGTACTCCGACAACGGCACTACATTTGTGGGAGCTTTCAATGAGCTTTCACGCTTCCTAAAGGTTTCATCCAGTAATATAGAGTCAGATCTTGCAGCCAAAGACATCGAATTTAAATTCATACCCGCCTACAGCCCACATTTTGGTGGGATTTGGGAAAGTGCAGTAAAGTCCACCAAACATTTATTGCGTAGAGTCATGAGCCTCACTCATCTAACATATGAAGAGCTCTCTACCTGTCTCATTCAGATAGAGGCTATTTTAAATTCCAGACCTTTAACTCCGTTATCCACTGATCCATCAGACCTTACTTATCTTTCTCCTTCACACTTCCTCATCGGACGATCACTCACGTCAGTCCCTCGTCCTCAAATCGCCGACGTCAACATCCAGCGATTACAACGATTCGATCGCATCGAAAAATTGCGGCAACATTTTTGGCAGCGCTTCTCTAATGAGTACGTGTCTCTCCTGCAGCAGAAAACCAAATGGCAGACAGCTGGGCAAGAGCTGAAAATCGGCACCATGGTCTTAGTGAGGAACACTAATCTTCCTCCTCTTCTGTGGTTGCTGGGCAGAGTGGTTGCAGTGAAGACTGGCTCTGACGGACATTGTCGAGTCGCCGACATCCTAACGAAGAAAGGCATCATGACACGTGCATACAACAACATCTGCCCTCTTCCAGTCTCTTCAAAATGATCTTGAAGAAATCATTCTTCAACGCGGGGAATATGTTCCTGACGTCACATCGGGCCACACTCCTCAACCACGACCGCGGGGTTCCCCCGCCACTCCACTCGCTTACCGACACCTTGAGCGTGCGCACACATATCGGTCGTCTCACAATATTGTAACCAGTATCCAGAAATACAGTTCTTGTTTTATTCTACTACCAAAATCAAGTAGTTTTATTAAGTCAAGACCACCAGCAGCACACCTGGAGCTTGATACTCAACACATGTCTATCGAATTTGGTTGTAGATAGTGCGAACGCCGTTAAAAAAAAAGTCTTGAGGTCTGTCTTAGAACTAAGTCATGTTTCGTAGTGTGAACGTAGATTCAACAAAACAAGCAGTGAGATTTTGTTCACGTGACAAATATAAAAAAAAAAAATATTCGCATGATAAATGTTTTCTAGTGTGAAAGCATAGTAATAGGTACTTGATCTTTGATTTTGAATCCACATAAATGTAAAGCATTGCAAATATACATATTATTTTTCTCAAGTTTCCTGTCAGGGGGTTGTTAATATGATTAAGTATGTTTTTTCTTTTTCAGGGATTGCCCGGACAAAAAGGAGAAATAGTAAGTTTTCAGTAATACAACGATTACACAATAGATAACTGCTTTTGTGGTATAACAAGCCTCTGATATACAAACTGCTGGGACACTGGCCTTAAGTGAGAGAGATTTAGCAATAAACTATCACGCAGGCTTACTGTGTATTGGCGAATGTTACATGTCTCCATGTGTTTGGTTCGAAAACATGTCGTTTTCCTCAGGATGTTTTCCTTTAACATTTAGAGTATTAAGAGTGCCAGGTTGTGGGTTCGAACTCAAACAGGCGTTTTACTTTAAGAAAATAAATTCGTTACCACTGCTCTAAAAACTATGAAGTTGTGGTAAAATATCTCGTCAGCACCCTATTACTACCGTCACTTAAATTGCTCACTTTGGCGTCCACTGTAAACGCCTTAGGGTCTCAGCACACATATGGGATCGGAAAGGGATCGTCACCGTATCGCCTCGAGCCGTTCAGAATGGTTTGTATTAAACTCCCTACTGCAACGCACACTAATCGGAATAATAACGTAATCGCCTCGCCTCGGAACAGGCTCCGAACTTGAATTCCCGCGCTTACGGCTCATCGTCCCCGCGCTTACGTTTCTCCGTCCCCGCGCTTACGTCTCTCCGTACCCGAGCTCACATCTCTTCGTCCACCCTTTCCCCTTTCCCCTCCCGCGACTTGCCTGCTAAAGACCAACCAGGTCAGCCAGGGGGCGGCGAGGCGTAAGCGCGGTGTCGCCTAGCCGTAGCCGAGTTGACGTACAGGCGCTGCTGATACGCTTTCGTTACGTGCATACGGTAGGTTGACGCCTGGTTGACAGCGAGGCGAAAGGCGTTACGGTTACGATCCCTTTCCGATCCCATATGTGTGCTGAGACCTTTAATGTGAACGATTTACTGGAGCCGATTTTTGTATCATCGAAAAAAATGCAAGAGTGCTAGGAAAGAAGAGAGCATTTCGTCAAGAACTGAAATAGGCTTTGCAAAATTCTGATATTACAAATCCCTATTTTAAAAAAAATTCTCCTCGTGTCTTACACGAAGAGATTTTTTATTTTATTTAAGTTAACTTGAAATTGTTCTTTGTGAAAATAAATAAACAACGTATTCTGATGTCTCTTAACACTAGGCTATAAACGAGAACATTTCAAAAAATAAACTAGCGTATATTTTTTTAGGAGTTAACTGCTTATACAATTTATGGGGAGTAAAATCAAACTTTTTCCATTATGTTACGTTACGTTATGTGTTACGTTATGTTTACTAAACTATATACATTTATAATCATTCGTAAGGAGTAAACTACAGTTGTGCGGTGGAGCTGACACACATAAAAAAAATGGAATGTGTTTTTTGTTTCTTGCATACGGGTCTAAGTTTCATTGATAAGTACGGCTTAATCACTGTCATTGAAACCCATTGGTTTGAATGACAAGTTTCTCAGTGTCACTAGACGTGCAAGATCATATCAATGAATCACTTGGACACTCTTACGGAGTAGACTCCAAAAATTATACACTAGTTGTTTTTTCGAATAGGTATTTTTATACCCTAGTGTTATGGAATATCAAAACGCGTATGCGTACTCATCAATGAAACTTACATTCGTATTCAATAAAAAAAAAAAACAAAAAGGTAACCAAATGCCAGTTGATTCCTAGATATGATCTCTCATGTCTCATTGGTTTGAATGACAATGATTAACCCGTCCTCATCCAAGAAACTTACACCCGTATTCAATAAACAAAAAACCCATTCAATAAAAAAAAAGTTGGGACAACGAACCAAGTTACTTCAATAAATAACATTTCAGTAACGTCATAAAACCTTAAATTGTTGTCGCTATGTGGCGGCCACCTGCACCGTTCTCCTAAAAAAGCATAGCTGACCGAACGAGAGATCTGTTTGTCACTGTGGTATCTGCGAGCCACAACTTTAGTTTCAAACCGAGAACAAACACGCTGAAACACACACATAAGAATGTCCCATCCTGTATGTGACTTTTTTGAATAAATTTTACTTTTCAAATTCACATACCTTAATAAAAAAACTTGTCTCTCAAAAAATATAAGTAAACTAGCTGACCGTACAGACGTTGTCCTGTTTCCTACAACTCGATAGTAGCGCCACCTACCGGGTCCAATAGTGAATCTAAACCATCCAGGGTGCCACACAAACGCATACCAAAAAATTCATTCAAATCGGTCCAGCCGTTGAGGAGGAGTTCAGTGATATTGTGATTTGGATGCGAACTTCTTAAAAACAAACAAATCGACCCTCTTATTTTTTTCACAATCTAGTTTTGAACATTTCAGGGTCAAACTGGATTAACAGGACCACCTGGCTATGATGGACGTCCGGGAAATCCAGTGAGTATTTTTTATTCAAACAAAATTACTGTTTTGTGATAAAACATGTTTCAATGGCTGCATTTTTTCGAATTACGATAACATCAATTTGAACGTACTTACACCCAGTCCAAGTTGGCGAGAGCGCAACGATGTCCTGTGAATCGTCGACGATGACGTCATGACATGCGCCATCTTGCGATAACGCCAACCGTGCCTTGTACTAATAACAGCGTGAGCGCTGTCTAACAATACAGTTGGTTGGGCACCTTAAGTGACCCAAATTGACTTGTTAATACTTATATTTGTTATACCTAAGTATTAGGTCATTTCTCTAGCAATAATTAATTCGTTTCAAATGGTTTCGATATGTTAGTATCTGTGGCGAATTGGTTCGCGCGCTTCGGATCGCGCTCTGGGATTCGCTGAACCTGGCGACACTAGCGCCATATAGTTTGGCCACGTCTCCCCGAGCGCCGACTAATGAGAACCCCTCAGTCTTCTTTGTTCGAGAGTCAAAGTCGGATCTCTTCCTGTAATAATGAGGAAAAGTTGGTTTTTGATGGACAGCTAAAGTTCGAAGAGACTCGTTATAAATACCCAACAGTGATCTGACAATCTGTTTCGTGAAAGTGCTTCACGGTGTGACCTGCGGACAGTTGCTGTCGAAGCTTTCCTGAGCTGGTTTACAGGTTAGTGAGCCAATAGTTTTCAGTGCTGACGTCGAAACCATTTATCATTCTCCAGCTCACAGGGTGGGTTTCATAGGAATCAATATAATTACTATCAAACCATAATTTTTCATAATTGAGCTTCCCGCATAGTGCTGGCTATTTACACGCTGTACCACCACCAGTTATGCTTATTTGTTTCAGGTCGAATTATATTTTAAACTAACTTTTTGGATTTATTAGATACTAGCTTTTGCCAGCGGCTTCGCCCGCGTGGAGGTCGGAAATTATCCCGCGGGAACATACTACCGGGATAAAAAGTAGCCTATGTCCTTTCTCAGGCTCTAAACTATCTGTGTACCAAATTTCATTTAAATCGGTTCAGTAGTTTTAGCAGGAAAGCAAGACAGACAGACAGACAGACAGAGTTACTTTTGCATTTATAATATTAGTATGGATAGTATGGATAGTATGGAAGTATGGAAGTATGGATTGTGTTTCTAGCTAAAGCTAAAGTCACCACCTAATGGTGTATACAAGTTTTATATTATGTCTAAAGGTTTTGACGTTCAGCGAGCACTGTCAGCGCGTTTTCGAAAAGCAGCCAGTGTTTCACTTTTGATGTTTACTGTCATACTTGGAAAACACTTGACATCAATCAACAGATTAGTTGCGAGACGTAAAACAAGAACAGTGCGATTTTTTGGCCTCCCTCTACTCTTATAGCCATCGATATTCATACTCAATACTTTCCTCTTGACATTTTCCTCATTCCTCAGTATCACGTGACCAAACTATGACAACCGATTCCCACACAACTTTTTCGCTATCGGTGCCACTTTCAGACTTCATAGTATGTACTCATTTCTTATTCTATCCATTCGTGTAACACCACACATCCCTCTTTTTTTCTTTTTTTTTCTGTGGAACATCATCAAATGTCTTCTTCCACTCTTAAGCATAGCGGGAGGGCGTATCAGACGTTTATTGACTAAAACCCACCTGTGTTCCTTCAGTTGCCCATGTGCCAGGGCCACACGTTGTCTTTCACAAATCAAACGGTGAACCAATCTCGCGACCCTGGCAGGCATCGGTCCTAGCAGACCCTATCAGTACTATTGACAACTCTTTGAGGCACGCGTGGAACACTACGCGCTGTCGACATGGGCCTGGTCCTTACTGGGAGGCGAGCTCCCATTGCTCGCCAAGTCGCCACCCGCAGGCCCGCGCCTACGGTGGCCAGGAGTCCGCGATCTAGTCCCGACGCCCGGGGCGTGCCCTCCTGCGTTGGCTAGGGACGTGAGGTTGCAAAGACTTGCCGGGGTCGCTTGATTGTTCGAAAGAGATACCGTGACCCTGGCACATGGGCAACTGAAGGAACACGGGTGGGTTTTTGTCAGTAAAAGTCTGACACACCCTCCCGTCATTTGATGATTTCCCATCCAGAAAAAAAATAGGGTGCAGAGACTGCCACTTCCTCACGCGCCCCACCTCCTCCTTCGCAAGCATTACTGCTTTGCAGAAGGAGGTTAGGATTATATTATATTCGGATATTTACTCAATCGAGATTGACCTAGATGCTATAGTTAAGCTTATCAGTCAAATTGATCCATTTAAATCTGTTGGTCCGGACCACTTATCACGTAGATTGGTGATTGGGTGCGCTAAAACCATTGCATTACCAGTATCTCTATTGTTTATAAAATTGATCTCCTCGTGTTCTGTTTCCCAAATCTGGAACTCTGTTTTTATAACTCCGGTGCATAAAAAGGGCACAAAAATGAAATAAGTAATACAGACGTAATGGAGCGCAGGTTAATATCGTTTACACAGATTACAGTAAGGCTTTTGATCGAATTGACCACAATATCCTTGTACGCTGCCAGACTAGACCTCACAATACGATTTCAAATGCGCAGTGGAAGTGTGATAATCGTGGGGCTCTAGAGACAAGAGTGGCGAGCGATACTAGTCCGCCGTACGCGGAGCAGACAATCAAATCAAACACTTACAATACAACAATAGAACTTACCTGTTGGTTGAAGGACACTGCTCTGGTGCCTACCTGGAGTTATGTATGTAAGTGAGTGTATATGTATTGTGTTGTGACGTTATGAGTAAGTATTCTCAGGAACAATCCGCAACAATCCGCCAGATGTCTTCATGGCACGCGGCTTCAAGGTCACTTTCACTTAACCTTCAAACTAACACAGGTATTTCCAACAAACAAAACCCATGTTATGTCTTCAAATTGGGGTTAGTTGCAATGAATACGATTGGGTCATGACAGATTGTCCACAAAACGACCGATTCTCAGGGATTGCTTTACAAAGGGTCGCGAGAACCACGCGGCGACCATCCCTTTCAAGAACTTCAGTTTTAACAAATGTAACCCGTATTATTACGTCAAACTGGGGTTATTAACACTCAAAGCAATTGGATCACGACTAATTGTCACAAGCGGATCGATTTAAAAGGATTAATTTCAACAAAAGCGTCGCGGGGGTTCCAAAACGCGACGGACCTCTTTTAGCGGCAAACCAACAAGACCTGTCAAGTGTCAAAATCAAACTGTCAAGTCAGATGTCATTCCGTTCGACGGCGCGTTCCGAAACTACTTTAAACGGGACCAAACATCTACCCCCCCCGGATGGGCCTTCCCGTCCGCTAATCACTTGGCAATCCCGACAAGGTTGCGTTTTATCAGTCCACCTGACGCGCTGCTGGAGGATGTGCAAATACTCCAAGCTCCAACGCTTCCAAAAACTCTGAGCGAGCTGCTGCACCAACTGAAACCGTGATAGCCAATTTTGGCTCACATCGACAAAAGGGTGCTCCGGCAGGGTGACAAGTGGCTGTCGAATCAAAAAAAATGGCCCGGGGTTAGGGCCTCCAAGTCGTTCAGGTCCGAAGACAGCGGGCACAATGGACGCGAGTTCAATACAGCTTCAATGCGGCAAAATACCGTAGCTAACTCCTTAAAGGTGAGAACGGTGTCTCCCAACAATCTGCGCCAGAGTCCCTGTGCTGCTTTCACCGCGGCCTCAAAAATACCCCCAATGGGGGCAAGCTGGCGGATCAAAACAATAACAAACAACAAAAACAACCAAACAACAACAACAACCAAACAACAACAACAAACAAACAACAACAATTTAACCAAATGGCCCTCCTTAGGCAACAAAAGGGGGTGACGGCCCCATAAGGAAGGCTAGAGTGCCTCAACCGTCAACAACAAACAACAAAAGACCCGTATCGTCCAAAAAGGGGTTCAACTTACTAACGGCTCCCGACAATATCCAAAACTCTCGCTGCAGAATGGCCAACAGCGCATTGCAACCGGCATGCGAGTTCTTAATGTGACGATCAGTCACCAACAATTCAACAACAACAAACAACAATTCAACAATTTGTCGAGGGAGCTAAATCGACTCAATAAAAAATCAGGGTCCTTTGTTCCAACAGCGAGCACCTTGAGCCCGGGCAAAGGACCCGACATCAAGACTGGCGATTGAGGCCAATCATCCTCGGGATGAGTCAGCCAGTCTGGTCCCCACCATAGGGGGTAAGCAGACAGGCGGGGTGCCAGGCACCCACGTGAGGCCACGGCGCCTGGGTTCAAATCTCCAGGCAAGTGCCTCCAAATCAAAGGCGTATCAAAATTTTGAATCTGGGACACTCGGTACGCAACAAAGACCTCCAAAGAGTGGACGGACGTCTTCAACCAACACAAACAATTTGACTGTCCATCCAGGCGTAAGAAAACCGAATGTCCACAGTTCCACCCAAAGTGTGAGCAACGTGGTTCAATAGACGCACAAGACGCGCCGCCCCTGACAATTCAACTTAGGGATGGTCAGTGCCGTCCGGAGGGGGGCCACCTTGCTCTTGGCCAAGACCAGTGACAAATTCACCTGGCCTGTTGCGCAGACGGTGCGCAAACAAACAACAGCTGCATAACCGTGCGAAGACGCATCACAAACAAGGGTAGCAGTGTAGCTCCCAGGGGGGAGGATAGCGCGGGGTAACACGACCTCGTTGACTGCAGGGAGTGCGGATACAAATTGGAGCCAATCTTCCAACAGGGTTTCCCGAATTGGCTCGTCCCAGCCAAGTCCCGCAGTCCAAAGGCGCTGAAGAAAACAATTTTGCCCAAAACAATACAAACAAACAACAAAACAATAGACAAAAGGCAACCCTGGGCTCCCATGTCCATAATGACACGGACCACAACAGAGTCTCCCGCGGGCCCCCAGACCTGACCGATGCCGTTGGCAACAAAACCGTGTCGATCTGAGGGGTACCTTAGCGGGGCAGGCGCCAATGTCCTAACAATGCCTGGGCGGCGACCGATCGCCGCACACCCAGGCTCCGCACCCAAGCTCAAGTCCCTCGCGACGAGGATGGAGGCCAAACTCCTCGTCCGCGCGATGTCCCGAGCCACGCGCCATCGCTGGATGGGCATATCCCACCGGAGGCCTGAATGGCGGGGGGCGTGACTCCAACCGGGAACGTTCCGCCAAAGGAGGGGAGGGAAGGCGGTGCTGGTCTGGCCAGCGGTGCCTAGCAACAATTGCGTAATCGCCTTTACGCGGTGAGACCAAATGGCGGTCGCGCGGCTCCCGATCAACTTGCGCAGGGGGTGGAGTGCGGCGCTCTTGCGGGCCTCTCCCCGGTTCTGAACCGGCGAGGCAGAAGCCCGGTGACCAACTCCATGATACCCCCCCGTACGCGAACCTTCATCAGAGGCTGGTCTGCCAGCGTGGTTCGCGTTAGCGCACAATATGTCCAAATGGGACCCCCCACAAATTCTACAAGGGCGGGGGTTGGGGCAGTCCCGTTGAAAGTGAGCCTCCAAACAAGAGAAGCACATGCGGCGTGCACTGGCAATTCGGCGGCGGGCACTCACGTGCAACTTCAAAAAGGCCGTGCAAGTTGCCATGCCATGCCCCGTGTCCCTACAAAACTCACAACCAGGACGACTCTGGGTGCCAGCGAAACGAGCGGCGGGGCGACCATCAACAGGCCCGCGAGCCCTAGTCCGTCCCTGGTCTCGTGGCCGGAAAGACGGCTGGCATGACTCAGTGGCAACGCCAGAGTTGTGCACAAACCGACACTCATCCTCCAAAATTGGACGAGGTCATCAAATGGGGGGAGATGTGTGACACAATCCCCACCATACTTTTGCTCGAAACGAGCCCTCAAATCGGCAGGACGCCGTTGTAGCACAACATGCACCAAAGGGTAAGACCATTGGTCCACCGGCAAGTCCAATCGCTTTAAAACGTTGGTCGCTATCACCAACGGGTTCAACAGGTCAGTACGCAATGCTGACAAACTATTAATGACCGGTAACCCCAAAATCAATTCAATATGAACGTCAGCCAAACAACGTTTATTTTGGTACCGCTGGGTGAGTAGTCCCAAAGCGGTAGGCTGAGTCAGTCAACGACAGATGCTGTACCAAGGCTCGGGCCTCACCTTCTAGGACAGACAACAAATAGGCCAACTTTAGGGCGGGTCTGAGGTCCGAGCGTGCATCAACCAAACTTGCAAACAGGTTTTGGAAACCGTACCAGTGGTCCAAGCGACCGTCAAAGTGTGGCAGTTCCAAAGTAGGCAATCTACTCAATAGTCCGGGACCTGAAACAACCGAGGTCTCCGGCTTGACCTGGACAGGTGTCCGGCACTGCAATATTTCCATTTGTGCCATTGCACAAACAAAACCATTCAAATAAACAAAACAATTAAATTATCAAATAACAAAGTTCAATCAATAAATAACAAGGAAATCCAACGCAAACAATCAAATAAAATAAACCAAGCAAAAGGTAATTAAGTAACAAAGTTCAAACAATCAATTACAAGATAACTACAAGCAAACAATCAAACTACCAAACTGGTAGACCACAACTCAAGAAATAACAAAGTATTGGTTTCAATTCAATTCAACAATAAACTTTTATTTTAATTCAAACCCAATATCAACGTTCAAAATTCTATTTCATATTCAATTCAAATATTCAAATTCTAATCCAATTCCAAATGTTAAGTTCACAAACCACTGTGTGGTACAACAATAATGAACCTTTATTCCAACTCAAAACAATGGTAATACTCAAAAATGCCAATTTCAAATATTAATTTTCACAAACAACCATATTGATGGTACAAACTCAATATTTTAATGTCTTCCTGACATTCAATACAACACAGAGGTCAAATAACAACAACAAGAGGTTATAACATAGCTCAATCTAATCAACTCCGTTAGCATATGCAAACTTGGTTGACCCCGGCAATATGAGTTACTCAACTCAACAAATTTACAAATTATTTCAAACAAACAAGCAATCATAGTTAACAAATATTTACAGCGTATTACTACTTCCCTTATAGAGACTGCCAAGTAATTAGCCTACTGTAAATTACCAATTTGGTGGTTATGTCTTATAACCGCGCTCTGAATACCAAAATTGTACGCTGCCAGACTAGACCTCACAATACGATTTCAAATGCGCAGTGGAAGTGGGGCTCTAGAGACAAGAGTGGCGAGCGATACTAGTCCGCCGTACGCGGAGCAGACAATCAAATCAAACACTTACAATACAACAATAGAACTTACCTGTTGGTTGAAGGACACTGCTCTGGTGCCTACCTGGAGTTATGTATGTAAGTGAGTGTATATGTATTGTGTTGTGTTGTGACGTTATGAGTAAGTATTCTCAGGAACAATCCGCAACAATCCGCCAGATGTCTTCATGGCACGCGGCTTCAAGGTCACTTTCACTTAACCTTCAAACTAACACAGGTATTTCCAACAAACAAAACCCGTGTTATGTCTTCAAATTGGGGTTAGTTGCAATCAATACGATTGGGTCATGACAGATTGTCTACAAAACGACCGATTCTCAGGGATTGCTTTACAAAGGGTCGCGAGAACCACGCGGCGACCATCCCTTTCAAGAACTTCAGTTTTAACAAATGTAACCCGTATTATTACGTCAAACTGGGGTTATTAACACTCAAAGCAATTGGATCACGACTAATTGTCACAAGCGGATCGATTTAAAAAGATTAATTTCAACAAAAGCGTCGCGGGGGTTCCAAAACGCGACGGGCCTCTTTTAGCGGCAAACCAACAAGACCTGTCAAGTGTCAAAATCAAACTGTCAAGTCAGATGTCATTCCGTTCGACGGCGCGTTCCGAAACTACTTTAAACGGGACCAAACAATCCTTAAGACAAAGCTTTTTAACAACAGTATCGATCATATCAGAGGAGATCTACTTCGTTGGTTTACTTCTTACCTTGAAAACAGTTTTCAAGCTGTTGTTTTCAGTAACTACATGTCGAGCAGGGTTTCAGCACCTAGCGCTGTTCCTCAAGGTTCCTTGATGGGTCCATTACTTTTTCTCATTTATGTGAGCGATATCGATTCGTGTTTTCACAACTCAAGTTTACTTTGTTTCGCTGATGATATGAAGATATTTTCTGCTATACCATCAAATGATGACATGGATGCTCTTCAATCTGATCTGCCGAGACTGGATGATTATTGCTTGATTAATAAACTTGACTTGAACCCTGCTAAATGTTCAGTAATCTCTTTTAGTAGAAAGCGCGTTCCTCTCCCTACAACTTAAAAACTTAAAGGGCAACTATGACACAGATGTGACGGTGTACGTGACCTGGGCGTTTTACATAATTCTAAACTGTTATTTAACGTGCATATTGAGCAAATAGTTGCCAAAGCCTCAAAGTCACTGGGTTTTATAATGAGAATCGCAGGCTGTTTCAAGGAAGCCAAAACCCTAAAGATGCTTTATTGTTCTTTTGTGAGAAGTCATCTGGAGTATGCGTCACAAATATGGATCCCATGTTATAGCAAGTACATTGATCGTATTGAGAATATACGAAAATATCTCTATTCCTTTTTCCTCTTCTAACTACAGGCATAACTCATACATGGTGCAGGCGAGTAAAGACTTTAATATTCTTTGTAAAGAGTTCTCATTTGATCAATTTACCACTAAAACCTCTTCTGCACGCGCTCGGCTGAACACCGACTTTTTTAAAACTGTATAGTGCTTATTGTAGGGTCCTGTTGGGTATACAGACATGTCTAGTTTTAGTAGCAGTGTCTCATGGTTTACGCAATCGAATGCCTTTGAGAGAATTCAAAAGATTCCAGTGGCATCTTGTGCCTCTTCCCAGGTGTTAAAAATGTTCTTTCTTAGGGTGACACCAGCGTCGGTGGTACAATGCCCTTTGGTGAAACCGTACTGGTGTTCATGAAAGATGGATTTTTTTTTCAAAGTGACGTAACATTTGATTCAGCATCAACTTTTTAAACGACTCTCTGAGAACAGACAGAACTGACACGGGCCTACAATTGTTGGGCTCTTTACTATTGCCGGTTTAAAACACAGGAACTACTTTACTGTGTTTCATGCGATCCGAAAAGGTTGCTTGGTTTACACTGGTGTTAAATATGAAAGCTACATAGGGTGCAATGGTTTCAATAATAGAACTACAAAATTTTACAGACATTCCCCAAAGATCTCCGGTTGATTTAATTTTAAAATCTTTAAAAGCTTTTATAATAGCTTGGGGGATAGTATGCTGATACTTAAATTCTAAAGGGCGTTCCCGTATATTATTTCTGAGTAAGGCAGCGGATACCCAGGAATTTAAATCTTCAGTAGTTTCAACAGGAATATTAAAGAATAAGTTTTCAAATTTCTGAGCTATTTCTATTTCTGAGTTAATGGTGTGCAGCCTCTAAATTAAATTCTGTATTACACTGTTTTTTCCTACCTGTAACATTATTTATTACTAGCTTTTGCCAGCGGCTTCGCCCGCGTGAAGGTCGGAAATTATCCCGCGGGAACATACTACCAGAATAAAAGTACCCTATGTGTTAATCCAGGTTATAAACTATGTGTATTCCAAATTTTATCCAAATCCGTTCTGTAGTTTTTGCGTGAAAGAGTAACAAACATCCACACATTCACACATCCATACATCCATAGATACAAAGTTTCGCATTTATAATATTAGTGGGTGTTCCGGACCGTATAAATTAGTTACTTTATGCGCCTATGTTTCTAAACGTGTAACAGAATGACATCTGACTTGTCAGTTTGATTTTGACACTTGACACCTCTCTTGGATTTGGCGCTTGAAAAGGTCCGTCGCCTTTTGGAACCCGCGACGCGTTTGTTGAAATTAATCCTTTTAAATCGATCCGTTTGTGACAATTAGTCGTGATCCAATTGCTTTGTTTGTAAATAACCCCAACTTGGTGAAATAACACGGGTTGAGTTTTGGATATATCTTGTTGAAATAGTTTGAAGGTTAAGCAAAGTGACGCTATTGGAAACCGAATGCTGTGATTGCCTCCAGCCTCATTGTTGCGGCTTGTATCCTGGAAAACCCATTTACAATGTCACTACACGATACATATACACTCACTTACATACATAACTCCAGGTAGGCACCAGAGCAGGTGTTCTTCTACCACAGGTAAGTTCTTTTGTTCGTATATTGTACCTATTGCTTTGAATTGTACTTGTATTGTCTGCTCCGCGTACGGCGGACTAGTTTCGCTAGCCACTCTTGTCTCCAGAGCCCCATCATCATAACTTCCACTGCGCTATTGAAATGCTATTGTAGGGGGTCTAGCCTGGCAGCGAATAGTAGGATTTGCCAGGTAATTTTAATTTTATCATCAGCTTATTTTATTTTATCGCAATAATAAAGCACTTTAGCCAATTAGCACACACGTTAAAAGTTTGTGAATATTTTGCAACATACTGATGAGAGCTTGTATTAGTCATATGTTGCTTTAGGCAACAAGGTCAAAAAGTTTTTCCCTGATTTTACAAATACCTGGAGTCGCCCAATCACTAGATAAGAACTTTGTGCAAATACTTTTAGTCTTTTTCCTACGACTCAGTCATTCCTTAATACGATTCCGCTTGATAAGATTGGTGAGGGTTCTGGATATGTAAAGATATATCACTGATCTTCGGTATAACCACGGCAAACGTAGTTTAAGCTGATCTAATGATCCATGCAGCTGTTATAACCTTCCAACAAGCCCTTGTATATTCAAAATATGTCTTTTGTAAAGTTCACACTTGACCATTCCTCGTACACGTCTCCAAAAGTGTTAGAATTAGTTTAAATTAAGTAGTTACCTAAAATTAACCTTATTTTGGAAGATACGTTATCTCTATGTATATTTTGTACTATTTGTTTTTAGATTATATCGGGTATGTTAGGAACGTATCCAGGGGTGAGTGCGGAATGTATTCAGGTTGTTCTGTGGAAAAATGTAGTATAAAGAAAGAATTTAGCCTGACAGATAAAAACAGTAAATCAGGACGCGGAAATGAAACAAGTTTTGATACCTCCGTCTCATTCGCACTCATTAACACCACTTCTGATGAGTGCCTATTTGCGTTTGAAGTTTAGGACAACGTCGTTTTTAATCTATCACTAATCAGTATTTCGTAATAATAATAATATTTAATGAAATCAGCATAAATTTTAATGAAAGTACATATTACATTTTTCATCACCATCATCATAATTTCAGCCGAAAGACGTCCACAGCTGGATATAGGCCTCCCCCAAGCTCCGTACACACATAACGTTAAACAATACCTACGTAAGCATTGATAAGATCTGCCGGGGTCGCGAGATTGTTCGAAAGAGATACCGTGACCCTGGCACATGGGCAACTGATGGAACACGGGTGGGTTTTCGTCAGTAAAAGTCTAACTCGCCCTCCCGCCCATAGCGGGAGAAGTCATATGATGATTTCCCATCCTGAAAAAAAAAAAGCAGTGATAAGATGACTGAACCATTCTAAATTTCGGTCAAGACAGAGTCGTACAATTTTATTTAAGTGTAAACGTCTTAGGTGTAAACGTTAAACGAAAAAATTCGCAAAACTTGTTGTAGTGGACGAATGGGATGTGATCAGCACCCTTACTCGCCCTGGGACTTCTCCCACGTTTTTGACGTGCTTCCCTACTTACCTACTGCGCTGGTAAAACACGTCACCACGCACCCCTGAATGCGTAATAACGATACGGTCGACCAAGACCTCGGGAGACTGAACGTGAGACTGAATTCTGAGAGAAACGGACGAAATAAAACACTTTTCTTCTAGTATTTTTGGTCCATGGACTCCGGCTTGTTCTTCGTTGTGCCTCTTCAACGGCTGAGCTGCGACTAAATGGGCCCGGCCGATCGTGCGTATTTTATAGTCGACGGGGCCGCTTCCCATTACCTTATAGACGACAGTGATTTTCAAGCCCATTTCACTGTTAGTTTTCATCAAGCCGAAGTCTTTGAACCCCTTTATTTTTAATTAATTATCACATAACCCTTACATTTTATATATTTTTACATTTGCTATGTGGTCCCTTCTTATATAAAAACACAATATTGCATGTACATAGTCACAATAAAAACTTTCTAGAACAAAAACTTACAAAGTTTGACTTAGGACAATTGCCACTATCTTTAATCTATAATATCTCTGAATCCTGTGGTCCGATTTTGATAATTTAAACGTTAAAAGTGGTTTTACATCTAATTCTATCGTTAACAACAAAAATAGCAACAATCGGACCATAAACAAAAAACCTCATTTTCAAGTTACGTAATTATAGAACATTCCTTTCGAAATTTTGTACATTTCCTTACAAGATTCACTCAAATTGAAGTTAATTAGATTCTAATAAGAAAACTAAGCATGAAATCTATAAACTAAAACTAATTAGAATCTAATACATAAACTTATAAACAAGACTTTTCAAAATTATTAAATTCCTTACTGGCTACGAAATTATTCCTTATATTTACATTTTATTATCAAGGCGCTCTCTGCGCTACTTGCACCCACTTACCCAGAGGGGGTCTAAATTTTGACATTTTTACGAACTTTTGAGACCTTTACTAATTTAAAAATGCTTTCTAACTTACAAAATCATTGTCAGGGTGCACTCCGATACTACTTGCGCCTAGATGCTTAGATTTCGTCGCCGACATTCTCCCCCTCGTGCGCCGCACCATCCTCCAGGCTCGGCGATGCTCCCGGCACCAACAACACCACTTTCGAACTGGGTCTTCGTAGAACTCCTCCTCTGGTCTCGACGTCGACGATCCTGACTCGCCCGTCTGGTCCCGGATACACCTGCTGGATTCTGCCGCGTGGCCAGGTACATCTCGGCAGGCTGTGGTCGACGATGAGCACGACGTCTCCGACTCGTAGATCGGTGGGGTTGGTTCTTCCCTTGATCTTCCTGGGCAGCAGGGTAGGTAGGTATTCCCGCAGCCAGCGTTGCCAAAAGTGGTCGGCAAGCCGCTGCGTGGCCTTCCAGGTGGGTCTGCCCACCAGCTCGTGGTCTTCGAAGTTGCCGACTCTTGGTGCGCCACATGACCGCCCGATTAAGAAATGATTAGGCGTTAGCGCTTCTTCTTCAGGATTCTCGGAGAGGTGAGTGAGAGGTCGAGAGTTAACGATGTGCTCGGCCTCTAAGAGGAGGGTGTGGAGTATCTCGTCTCGCGGGTGTTTTTCTTTCAGGGTGGTGTCCAGCGCGGTTTTGATCGATCGCACTAGACGCTCCCATGCACCGCCCATATTCGGGGCACCAGGAGGGATGAACTTCCACTGCACGCCGATCTTCTCTGCTTCTGAGATGAGATCTTCTTGTTTCATGGTGTCTTGTGCTTCTTGTAGTTCTTTGTTCGCGCCGACGAAGTTAGTCCCGTTCTCGGTGTAGACAATCTTCGGCATCCCTCTTCTTGCTGCGAATCTCCGTAAGGCCATTATCATGCTGTCGGTGGAGAGTGAAGGGGTGAGTTCCATGTGTACGGCTCTAGTTGTTAAGCACGTAAATAGAGCTCCCCATCTCTTCTCATGGCGTCTTCCTACGGTGATTGTCATCGGGCCGAAGTAGTCAATGCCAGTGCACGTGAAGGGATGTGTACTGTGCATCAGCCTTTCTGAAGGTAGGTTGCCCGTCGGTAATTCTCGCGGTTTAGCTCTTCTCACTTTGCACCATTGACACTGATGTTGCACTGTTCTGATTGCTGATCTTATTCCCAGCACCCAGAAACGCTGTCTCACTTCGTTTATTACTGTTGCGTGATTACCATGGTTGAATCGGCAGTGGAAATCTTCCAGTATAAGTCTCGTGGTCTTGTCCTTACTGTCGAGCACGATGGGTCTCTTGTATTCTCTTGTTACTCCCCGTATCGCGTCGATTCTTCCTTTCAGCCGCAGGAGACCGTCTTCCAGCACTACGTCGAGCTTCTTCAATTTGCTGCTTCCTTCTAATGGTTTTCCTTGCCGCAGACACTTGATATCTTCTTTGAAGCTTCTCTCTTGACTGCCTTTCAGTAGTATGATTTCAGCTTGCTCTAGTAGTTCGGCGTTCAGCGGTATATATTTCCTGTCTGGCACTCTTGAAGATTGATGTCGTTTCTCGACACCTTTAGTTCGTTTTCCTTTCGTCGCTTTCCAGGCGGGATCTTCTCGGCTGACGTTGACCCTCTCCTTTGTTCTGCAGAGTTGTATGAATTGTAACACTCTTGCTGTAGCTCGCCACAGTCTCTTCCAGGACGAGAACCTCCCAGGATCTGGTGATGGATAAGTGGTGCTTGCTGCTGCTACGACGTCTGCTGTTTTCTCTTCACCGGTGGCTTCCTTCTTGAATGTTCTAGGTGCCGGCCAGTGGGCTTCCTCTTTCCTTAGGAAGTCAGGTCCAACGTACCAGCGGTGACAGCAGTCGAAGTGTTCCGGTACGTCGCGCGTCGCATCGTCAGCAGGGTTATGTGCTGTCGGTACCCATCTCCAGTCCTGTGGTTTCGTGAGATCTTCTATCTCTGCTAAGCGATGAGCTACGAACGTCTTGAAGGTTCTCGGGTCCGTCTTGATCCAAGAGAGTACGATGCTGGAGTCTGTCCAGAAGGTCTTCTTTACCACCTTCAGGTCCATTTCTTCTTCCACCGAATGTGCTAGTCTGCTTCCAAGAAGGGCCGCCTGCAGCTCGAGTCTCGGGATCGACACTGGTTTCAGTGGTGTGACACGTACTTTTGCCGCCACTAAGCTGATGTGGTAAGTCCCGTCCCGACCTTGTGTCCTCCAGTAAACTGTTGCTGCGTACGCCATCTCGCTTGCGTCTGTGAAGGTGTGCAGCTCCCCCTCGGTGCCATGTGGCGCTAGACATCTTGGAATCTGAAGGTCTTGAAGCAGCTTCATCTTCTCTAAGTAGGTTCTCCACGCTTCGTATTCCTTGTCTTCTATTTCTTCATCCCAGCCGACGCCGCTTCGCCATATGTTCTGAAGCAGCTTCTTGCCTTGGACGAGAACCGGTGATGCTAATCCCAGTGGGTCGAAGGTTGACATTACGGCGCTGGTGACTTCTCTCTTCGTAGGCACCTGGAGCCCTGTAGCTATCTCCTCCGGTGTGTTTCAAAGGTTCGCCCTGAAGCCGATGGAGTCCCTTTCTGTGAACCAGCGCAATCCTAGTGTCTTCTCTTCTTTCTCGCCAAGGTCCACTTCGGTTTTCTCTGCTGTGTCCTTTTTAACGTCTTGCAGCAGCTCAAGTTGGTTTGATGCCCATCCTCTAAGCTCGAAGCCTGCCTTCCGATGTATGTAGTCCACCTGCGCCGTCACTCTTCTGAAGTCTTCTTCTGAATGAAAGCTGTGTAGGTAGTCATCCATATAGTGGTTCAGCTCGATCGCTCTTGCAGCTTCTGGGTATTGTTCCTTGAAGTCCGCTGCGTTTCGGTTCTTGACGTAGATCGCTGTGCTGGGAGATGAAGTCGCGCCGAAGATGACTGATGTCATCCTATACTCCTTCGGTACTATGTCGCGCCGATCCCCTCGCCACAGGAAACGCAGGCTGTCTCTATCTTCTGGTCTGATACGAACTTGCAGGAACATTTCCTTTATGTCGGCTGCCACTGCTAAGGGCCCTTGACGAAACCTGAGCAGTACTCCAAAGAGTGACTGCAGTAGGTCTGGTCCTGGCAGTAGAGCATCGTTGAGGCTTCTTCCCCTGGATTTGGCTGCTGCGTCGAAGACGATCCTTATCTTCTTCTTAAGGGGATGAACCACGGAGAAGTGAGGGAGGTACCATTTCTTCTTGGAGTCTTCTTGTCCTATAGGTGCTTCCTCTGCATACTTGCTGTCGATTAGATGCTGGATCTGCTTGTTGTATTCTGCCTTCAGCTGGAGATCCCTGTCTATCTTCTTCTCGATGTTGATCAATCGATTCTTAGCAGACGTGTAGCTCTCTGGCATCTGCTCTTCTTCGTTCTTCCACAGGAGTCCAGCTTCAAATCGACCATCTTCAAGTCTTCTGCAGGTCTTCTCTAGGATGGCAAGTGCTCTACCTTCTGAGTCCGTAGTAGGTCTTCTCGGTAGCACCCCAAGCGCTTCGATCGCGAAATGGTTCTTGATGGCTTGATGCATCTCTTCTTCAGGTGTGCTGACATGAAGACACGTGTTCAGGAATTGCACTGGTCTTGTACTCCCGTTGTCCAATCCATGTAGCACCCAACCAAGTCCTGTTCTTGAAGCGACTGGTTGTCCTGGTTTCCCTCTTCTTACTTCTTGAGTCACAATCAGCTCCCAGTTATCTTGACCTATGAGTAGCTGCGGTGGTTCCCCTTCGTAGTACAGCGAGTCGGCGATCTTCTTTAAGTGTCGACATTCTTCAATCCTTTTTCTGTCTAAGAACTGTGGTGCAAGCTTCAGCTCGTTGATAGTTCGGACTCTTCTGATTGTCTTCTTGGTTCCTTGGTGAACTCCCTTCACCGTGAGGTCAAGTGTCTGAGAATCCTTTTTCTTTATCAGCCTGCCTTCTACTGTCTCGATGACTAGTTCTTTTCTGTTTCCTTGAGCGCCGACTTTTTCTGCCACCTTCTCATCCAAGAGTGACACTGTTGACCCCTCATCCATGAGGGCTAGTATCTTCTTAGATCCTTTTGACCCGAAAACTTCCACTGGAACTATCTTCAGGTATGCTCTTGCGTTGTTTACTGCATTCACTGACGCCGTGACACTTGTTTCTTCTTGATGTGTCTCCTTTTTGTCTCCCGAGGTCCTGTCTTCTGAGTCGACGTGCAACAGATGATGGTGCCACCTTTTGCATTCCTTGCATGGTGGTTTCCTGCAGCTCTCCTTCCGGTGTTTCCCTTGAAGGCACTTGAAACAGACGTGGCTCTTCTTAACTATTGCCCACCGATCTTGAACCGACGCCTTCTGGAACTTCTGACATTCAACTAGGAAGTGCTCACTTTCACACATGGGGCAAGTCTTCTTAGCATCCTTTCCTTTGAAGTCCTTCTCCTTCGTAGCATGCGCCGCTTGTCGATGAGTCCTCTTGATCCCACTCTTTTCTTCTGAGGTCGCGAAGGCTCCACATTTGTCTGCTTCTTTGTTCAGGAAGTTGGATACCAGGGTTAAGTCGGAGAATTCACTTTCTTCTGCTGCTGCCGTGAAGTCATACCATCTGAACTTGAGGACCGTTGGCATCTTCTCTATTATTTGTTTCACTATTTCAGGTGAATGTAGGTACTGCGGTTTCTTCAACCCCTTTATCGCTGCTACGCTGTTGTTGATCTGGCTTGCGAAGACACATATGTCCCTTGGATTTTCTGTAATCTTCGATAACGCCTTGACTTTGTCCAATTCTGCTAACACCAGCGCGTCAGGCCTTCCATATCTTCTTCTCAGGGCTTGCATCACTTCCAGCGGAGAGGCTTCGGAGTACAGCAGACTCTTGATAGCTTCTCTTGCGTTGCCCTTAAGTGCTCTTCTTAAGCGAGCCATATTCTGGACGTCGTTGAACATCGGTGCTGTATCCTCGTAGACAACCTTGAACGCCAACCACTCACTGCTGCTGCCGTCGAAGTAGGGTAACTCGTGGATATACTTCGGCTGCGTTGCTTGTTCCCGTATAGTGAAGGCTTCTTTCAACGCCGTCGCCAACATTTGAATTTCAATCGTAGTTCCTTTCGTTGGAGAGTGCTCTTCTGGCTTCACCTTCTGAGGTTCTTCTGCTGGAGGTTGATCTCGTGGCTCCGGTCGTTCCCTGTTGTCGTCTTCCATTATAGATGTCTGGATCCAGTTCTGCACCTGTGCTGTTCTGTCTTCCAGGTCTTCATCCACGGAATCATCATCTTCACACTGTGCCAGTTCCAATCTGACACGGGCTAGTTTCGCCGCGGCCTGTGCTTGCTTCAGTTCTGAACTCTTCTTTGGCTTCCAGCTCGCGTCTTCTGGCCGTGGTGCTCGTGGTCTTCGTGGACCTGGCGCGACGACCGACCCCTTTCGGCTTTAGCGTCTTGGTAGAACCAGGAACAGCCTTTTCCGCGGCATCTTCTGGGGCCTTCTTGGTCGTTTCCTTCTGTGCGGCTTCTTTCTTCTGACCGTTCTTCTCGGTCGCCGCTGTGGTCGCAGTCTCCACCGTTGTCTCCGTTGCCGTGGTCTCTTCCGTAGCCGTCGTACCCGAAGAGGTGTTCGTGCCCGATGTAGTTGCGGTTCCCGATGACGCCGACGTGACCCCTTCTGATTCTGTTGCCTCTTCTGTCGCGTCCTTAGCGGAAGGACGGGACGGCGGACATGAGGGGGCATCCTTCTGCGACCTGGTAACCGGCATGTTTCAGTCTTCTGAATTTTTCGGACTTCTGAACTTCTAATCTTCTGAACTCTTCTGGTTTCTTCCTGCAGGGAATCCGGCGCTCGAAGGACCAATTGTAGTGGACGAATGGGATGTGATCAGCACCCTTACTCGCCCTGGGACTTCTCCCACGTTTTTGACGTGCTTCCCTACTTACCTACTGCGCTGGTAAAACACGTCACCACGCATCCCTGAATGCGTAATAACGATACGGTCGACCAAGACCTCGGGAGACTGAACGTGAGACTGAATTCTGAGAGAAACGGACGAAATAAAACACTTTTCTTCTAGTATTTTTGGTCCATGGACTCCGGCTTGTTCTTCGTTGTGCCTCTTCAACGGCTGAGCTGCGACTACGTGATTTTCAAGCCCATTTCACTGTTAGTTTTCATCAAGCCGAAGTCTTTGAACCCCTTTATTTTTAATTAATTATCACATAACCCTTACATTTTATATATTTTTACATTTGTTATGTGGTCCCTTCTTATATAAAAACACAATATTGCATGTACATAGTCACAATAAAAACTTTCTAGAACAAAAACTTACAAAGTTTGACTTAGGACAATTGCCACTATCTTTAATCTATAATATCTCTGAATCCTGTGGTCCGATTTTGATAATTTAAACGTTAAAAGTGGTTTTACATCTAATTCTATCGTTAACAACAAAAATAGCAACAATCGGACCATAAACAAAAAACCTCATTTTCAAGTTACGTAATTATAGAACATTCCTTTCGAAATTTTGTACATTTCCTTACAAGATTCACTCAAATTGAAGTTAATTAGATTCTAATAAGAAAACTAAGCATGAAATCTATAAACTAAAACTAATTAGAATCTAATACATAAACTTATAAACAAGACTTTTCAAAATTATTAAATTCCTTACTGGCTACGAAATTATTCCTTATATTTACATTTTATTATCAAGGCGCTCTCTGCGCTACTTGCACCCACTTACCCAGAGGGGGTCTAAATTTTGACATTTTTACGAACTTTTGAGACCTTTACTAATTTAAAAATGCTTTCTAACTTACAAAATCATTGTCAGGGTGCACTCCGATACTACTTGCGCCTAGATGCTTAGATTTCGTCGCCGACACTTGTGAAATTATAACTCTGATATAAATGTAGGGTAAAGGTTATTTGAGTATCATACCTAATTATTTTCTTCAGGGACCTGAAGGACCGCAAGGTATGCCTGGTAATGCAGGTTTACCTGGACCAATCGGCATTTGTGACTGTGAGGATACCAATACGGAAACAGGAAGTAAGTATTTGTAATATTATGAACTGGGGTATGGGATGAAAAAAAAAATAAACCAATATTACCAAAACCCACAAAAACAGTTTTATCAACTACTCCCAAATACCGCAGTAAACAGAAACGTCAAACAGAATCACTTGTCTCCCTTGTACTTCACTGTATTGCTTTGTTTTTATCGAATACGATTGTATTCGATCGCATTCGTAACCGAACTGTACTCTCAGTCCGACAATCCACTAATATGCTGCGCTGAACATTCCCGAATAACCGCGATTCTTTGCCACAGTTCGCAGTTAGCGGCGACGTTGCGAGAATGAACTAAACAGATCTGTCTAATTCCGAATTCGATAATAGATGGCGGTGTCATTTACAGATAATAATTGTTCGTGTAGTATTTGCTACTTTACGATCTATGTAACAATATTTTATCAAACGAATGAGGTGCATTCTCGATTGTCAGTGAGTACCAACGACAGGGGTGTAGATTTGAATTCAACTAACCATTTAGAAGGTAATCGCAAGTCACGAAGTTTAAAATGTTGTAATTGATTTGCAGGTTATGGTGGAGATACTTTTGAGTTGGGGGCACAAGTAACTTGTAAATCTGCACCGCACGGGCTTAGCAGCGGTGAGGAAAATGTTTTGTTTGCAGATTCAAAACACACTTGGTAGACAAAAATTACCATTAAATAAATAAGTTCCAACATTCTCAAACAAAATTCAATTTTAAGTTTATTATATCGTTTTACCATGTTGATGATTTCTTGATTAGATAAATCAGATTTTTAAATAATTTCTGAAGTGATGGGCATGTTATAAGTTAATGCACCGGAAGACGAACTCTGTTTAATTTTAAATATTTGTTTATACAGGCTTTTATAATATGGGACCAAAATCACAAAGATTTGAAGTATACTGCAATATGACGACAAAGGAGACATGTTTAAAAACACCGAGTGATAATGATATTGGATTTATTATGTTCGGATCTGAAGAATTCTGGTTAAGCGGCCGTGGAATTGATTTTATGGATTCTTATGGTGTAAGTTATGTGTATCTAACCTGCTTTAAGATTGATGGACAATCTGTTTTGCCACTACGCAGTGTGCACTTGACACTTGGTGGTGGGTTTGAGGAAATAAAACAATATTTCCTTAAACCTCTTACCCTGTTAGCCACAGTAAAGTTCTCTTCGATGAGAGGACGCAGCTTTTAATTTACCTGAAACTGTAAATACCCAGCTCAAACGATGTGGCAGTTATGCTTTTCAAGCTTATTGATAAAATTGTCTCATTAAATTGTATGATACAACAAACGCGTGTTCTCACCGTTGTATCATTGGCCTCGATTTCAGATTTGCCCCCTACCTTAACTTTACCAAAGAGATTTCAAATATGAAACATTATCTTAACTCTAATATTTTCCGATGGTTTCGTTACAGATATCTGCGCAACAAATAAAATGGCTGCAGAAACGATCATCATACGTACGTCAAACACTAATATACGATTGCCAGAATGAAATAACTCTTCGAAAATCTTTCAATTTGTCATCAGTAGTTCAGTTGTTGACTTGGAATGACATCTCGATTGGACCAAACCCAACAAGCGAATCTCCGTTCTTTTATTCAGTGCCATATTCTACCGATGGATGTATGGTAAGATTACAGTTATGGGCCTCATAAAATAGTCCTTATTTATCGTATACTAGCTGACCCGACAGACGTTGTACTGTCTTAACGATAACTATTTAATTCGAATTGGTATCTATCTATATATATAAAAATGAATCCCTATTTCCCTTGGTCACGCCATCACGCGTGAACGGCTGGACCGATTTCACTTTTTTTTGTTGTTGTATTTTTCTTTCATAAGAACCTTCTCCTGACAATAACAAACACAACAAAAAAGAAAAAAGTGAAATCGGTCCAGCCGTTCACGCGTGATGGCGTGACCAAGGGAAATAGGGATTCATTTTTATATACATATATAGATAGATGTTGCGAGTTCATCTAGCTATCACCCATAAGTTTAAAAAAATCTACATCCAGTGTTACGTGTCTTCCTGCTAGTTCAGTCGTAGGGAAAATGTCATTTTATTCAAATGATATTTTCCCTACCCACGGAAAGAAATGGGATGGTGCTTTTCTTCATGTCCGGCACCACACGAAACACTACTCAAGTTGATGATGATGATCATCATCATTTCAGCTAAAAGACATCCACTGCTGGACATAGGCCTCCTCCAATTTGGTGGGGTTTGCCATAATCGACACGTTTGGCAGGTGGGTTGGCGATCGCAGTATGGTGGTAAAATGCATAGAGAACGCTGCTGTCCATTCTCTAGTCTCTTAGTCGCCAGACACCCACGGGAACAAATTGGATGATGCTATTCTTCATTTTCTTTTTTTGTTCCGGTTGGTGTCGGACGTAATAAAATAATGAGTCGGTAATTTAGCAAACGGTATTAATCAACATTTATTACATAGAACATCTCCAAGTTTAAGTTAAACGTTGTATTTAGGCAGTTCATTTTTGGTTTGCAATGTTTTCTTTCGTTTTACAGTACTTTGCGATATAAAGCCACAATTAATACATTTCCTAGACCTAATCGATATATTTTTAGGTCACTGCTTTGTTCACTGGTTATATTGTTTAAACATAAACAAATAATACGTCCCTGAATTAAGAATTTCTAAAACTGCGCACATAATAAAAGCGAGAGCGTACCAAGACTATGCATTGTGATCATGCATATGCGGATACTTTGATAAATCTAGTCACTTTAAAAGTAGATAGACAAATCATTGTAATAGTCTAGTGACAGCACCGACAGTATACTTTTACAAGCTATCAAAACGCTACTTTTCCAAAGATTATTAAAATGTAATACAATTTATTAGGGTCAACAAAGTGGTTATATGGTGCTCTACTAATTTTAATGATTTTGATGAAACTTGACCTGTTAGGCCGAGTATAGGCAATTGTTATATATTTTTTCCTAAGTAATTTAAATTTATAGAAATCATAATTATTTATTTTTATTTTTTAGATATTTTCATTTAGGTTTGGCTCAAAGAAAATTGCTATTAAATTAACTGTGTTCCATAAACACTGAAAATTGTTTAAATTTTCTAGCTTTAAAATTAACAGAGATATGTCACTTTGAAAAAAGTTGTCTCCGGACATTTTTTGTCAAATAGCTCCTCAATTAAATAAGATATCGAGCTAATATCTACTGGGTAAACGACTATTAGTACCCTCTACAACATAAGATAGGTTACGATATTGGTTCCTATCGGAGGAGTTTGCTAATGGAAGTACGGCTAGACCCTTTCAAGAGATTAATGTAAAGCATTCACAGTATATTTTTGAAAATCTGTTATATGCCCTGTTACGTATCTGCTTAATCCTGTTAGAATTAAATGATTGGATAAAGGCAGATCTGTTACAATTTATTAAATGAATATAAACAGGAGATGGGAAGTACAGCTAAGTATAAAAGACCCTGCTTGGAACGCACTCTTTGTTTTATGGTTCTGTCAGGCACGTAGTTGACCTTCGATGATCGGGAGTGCAGGTCCCAGGTGGATCTTTAGCTGGATCCCCTGGGTTTGATGTTTTTCAAATCGGCTCCAAGAGTAAACCGGCTTCAAGAGTAGACTGGCTTCAGAATGGACTGACTTCAGAGTGGAGTAGCTTCAAGAGTGGCGTGGCTTCCAGAGTAGTGGCTTCAAGAGTAGACTGGCTTCCAGAGTGGGCCCCGTCAGTGGTTCGAACGCCCGTTTTTATATCCAAGTCGTCTTCCCTTTCCAAACATTTTTCCAAATATTAGTTTTCTTGTAGCCATCATCTCATCTGACAAGTGTAGTCGGCCAGGACATATCCATGAGTGCGTGTAGCTGGCCACATGAGTGCGTAAAGAATTTTATAAATATAATTTTAAGTTAAGTTATTTAGTAAACAATCGTAATAATTAATGAAATCAAATAGCTAGACATATTTATAAAAATAATTTAAATTATATAAACCAAAAAGTAGCCATTCATAGACTTAGCAGAAAAGTAACTGACAGTTGGCAATTTGGCTTGTCACAACATGAAAATTTGAGTTAATATTTTATTTCAGCTATTTTTAAATGAATAAATCGTATTTAGATCGATTTTCTGAGTGTAGACATATAAAAAAATAAAAATAAGTAAAGCATGCATAGTGTAAACATAGAAACAAATAAAAAGGATGATAAATAGGTATTAGGAATCATGAATTAAAGTGTAAGAACACTATAGCCCATAAGAATATCATTTTTTTTTAATACTGTGATTTCCATAGTATTTATACTAGGAACAAACACAAATTTGTCGTACCTTCAAGAAGAAGAAAACAGGTGGCTAATACAGATGTCAATGTTTACGCTTTTATAATAAACTTCCAAGCCACGTTCAAGATCCAAGTCGCAATAAATTCAAATCATTCAATAAACTTCAGTTGTGCCAGAAACCCTTTCATACCGTTAAAATTTATATAGAGGACAAAAAAGTTTGGGATTAAGCTGCTCCAATTTTTATATTATTATTATACTGAATTTTATTTTTATTTTATGGGAACATACACTTGACATTTGATGATTATTGAATACACTACGACATGAATATATACTTTAAGAAGTATTATATTATCATTATTTTAGTGAGGACTATGTACGTGATGTTTTTTAAATACATATATATCTCTTTTTCTCAATAAATTTTAATGATAATGTGGCAGTTTAGTACTTAATGCGACCAAGTCCTCTCGTTAAGATGTCCTCTCTTTGGTATTGGTCGTCGAATCGTTGTGTTCGACTGATTGGACAGGTCCACTCAATCTGCGTGGTTCTTTCCTTTAAAATACAATTTCAGACACCAATCCACATGGTCTTCACATGATCTGACCAAGATTATGTCTGGACTTTAAAAAAGACTGTCTCAGAGTAGTCGGATAGGAAACGCCAAGCTCATCCAGTTTAAAAAAAATATGATTGACGTTCAAAAGTTTTTGTACAAATCTACTTGCAAAAATAAAATAATTTATCAATCAATTAATAATACATTATTTGTTTCAGGAGAGCTACGGTTCCCAGCAAAATTCTTACATAGAACTGAAAACTTTCAAAGTAAACAGATTACCCATAACCGATGTGCGGATTGGTAACATAGATGATGAAAATGAATCTTTCCGTATTTATAGCCAAGAATTGTGTTTTGGATGAAAACACAACTGTTGTTTTTTTTTATTTTATGTGTGTTCTAAATACGATGATTTATAATATAATAATTCAAATTAAAACTTGAGCGACTGTTTTTTTTTATTCAGATAACCATTACTCTAATCTTAAAGTTAAAACAATTATGTGCCATAACATGTGGATAGTTTGCGAGACGCTAATTTGACTACTATACGCGAAGCTAGTCAGTACTAAATTATTTTCAAATCGAAGGTGTGTAAAATGTGGAAAGATGGGAAGGAGGTGGTACAGGACAAACTCAGATTTTTTTTTTTAGAACAGAAAAAACATAATTTATCCAAACCACAGATTCTGTATATTTTTTGTTTTTGGGTCTGCAGTCAAATGGCAAAACCAGACCCCTAACAATTTCGTCATGTCCGTCTGTCAATTTGGCCGTCCATTCGAATGTTGTACAGCTATTTTACTTGGAGACTATTTGCACAATACCAATGAAAATTTGAAAGAACGTGTATTTTGTGAAACGCTGAAATAACTCCCCCAGTTCTTCCCGTGGGTGTTGTAAAAGGCGTCTAAGGGAATTACTAGAGAATGAGCAGCATAGTCTTATATGCATTTTACCACCACACTGCGATCGCCAACCTGCCTGTCAAGTATGGCGATTATGGCAAAGCCCCCTAATTTGGGAGAGGCCTATGTCCAGCAGTGGATGTCTTACGTCTGAAATGATGATTATAAACTAAAGCGTAGTGAAAATACAAAAAAAATGCATTTTTTGAAAAAAAAAATTGCGGAATGGGACCATATTACTAAAACCCCGCTGTCTGTCCGCCCGTCTGTCTGTCACCAGGCTGTGTCTCATGAACCGTAATAGTTAGAGAGTTGAAATTTTCACAAATTATGTATTTCTGTTGCCGTTATAACAACAAATACTAAAAAACAGAATAAAATAACTATTTAGTAGGCTCCCATAGAACAGTTTTTGGTAGTTTTTGCTCGATATTGATACAAGCAACAGGTAGACACTTGAAATATTCACAGAATATTTAGTTATATGCATATTCACTTTAAAAATGAATAATTAAATTAAAATAAAACAAATATTTAAGGGAGGATCGGATACAACAAACGTGTTTTTTTTGCCGATCATGGAACAAACCCTTCGTGTGCGTGTCCAACTCGCACTTGTATAAACGTCGTTTCTTCAGCGCCATCTAATAATCATAACTCAAATGAAGTTGCTCCACAGCCTGCTTGAGCCAGCCGAGGTAGCTTAGAAATGCTGCTTTATTGAAAACACTGCCATCTGTGTTTAGCTTTGTCAACTATTATCGCCTACAGTACACACGAATTAACGTACAGTTCCAAAACATTTTCATTAATACAGCTTTGGCACCAGAGGGTGTTACGAGTCGTGAGAAGGCAATGAATGAATTACTATTTAATATTGTTGTTGATAAAATTGAGCATACTCTAGTAATAACAACGGACATTCGTCGTTTTTTTTTTAATGTTTTTGAATTAAAAAAATAAAGTAAAAATTAAATTTCAGACAGTATTTTTTGTAATGGTAAAAAATGTTAAACTCGCGTCAGGACACGTGACCTGATCGAAAATTCGTAAGACGGACGGAGAGTAGACAGCCGGCGCGGCGTAGGAGAGGAAGTATCCACCTCTCCATCTACGGCGCAGCGAAAATGTATGCCTGCGCCTGCTGTTTCGTTTAGGCAGCGCAGGACGCTTGCGCGAATGTGCGTGTGTGTTTATGTTACAGCGTGCCACGCGCATCCATGGATGGTGACAGCTGATGGCTCGACCGTCTGTGTAGTTGCCGTCGTCGAAATTATGGATGGAAGTTGATTTTTCTGAGAGATAAATTTTTTAATCCTACTAATATTATAAATGCGAAAGTTTGTGAGGATTGATGTATGTGTATGTTTGTTACCCTTTCACGAAAAACACACGAACACGCTGGCAAAAGCTAGTATAATATAAATTGTCATGTTTGTATACGATAGCGCAATAAATAAATATTGTATTCTACCACATAAATGATAGTACTTTTATACTGATAATTAAAGCAATTCGTGCAAAATGATTCCCTAACCATTCCAAAATATCAAAAATGCACAACGTTAATATTCAAGTTTTCACTTCTGCCGGCACTCTCGGAGTGCAACCCGTCATTTTTTTTTTTTCATTTTATCTCTCGACTAACAAAAGGAAGCAGGATTGGCGTTTCTTTTTTATGTGTGACGCATAACTTCACAGAGAGTCGTCCGATTATGATAATTGTAAATGATATGCTTCTAAATTGGTCCTATTTAAATCTGAAAAACAAAATACATCTTCAGTTTAGAATGATAGGCGTTGATTGATTTACCATCTCAAGATAGGTACTATTTTTTTTCTTTCTCAGCTTTTTAAGATTCTCGTCATGAGGGACAACCATATCAACAATCGTTGTATGACGCTCTCGTTGACTTAATCAAATCAAATCAAATCAATTTATTTCGGGCTACAAAGACCCATAACATAAATACCTTACAGACTAACATACATTCAAATAAAAAACAATGTAAAACTATTATTGTACACGAAGTGACGGCGTCGTGTTGCGCTGCGTGGTGTCACGTAGCCTTCCGCGGAAACGCCGGTACACGACACCTTTCGGCCAACATGATCATTATATTATATTATCCCTGAATTTAAGCAACCTTTGTTATTGATTACAATGAGGTCCCGACACTTTTGCATTGAAATAAGTACTTCTGTTACTGAGAATTTTCAAACCTTTGTTACCGAGACTTGATTCCTTATATTTTTTCGATGTTTACCTCTATTATTGGGATAAAATTACACGTGATACGTAGTAATGAGGAAAATATGTAATAAAAGTGCACACATGTATTTAATGGTGGGTTGTATGTTTATTTAGCGATTTTGGAAAGGTTACGTATATAAATTACAATATTGAGATATTATGACGGAGTTAAAGGATTAGTCTTATGAATAGATGCATATTTGTTTTTAACCGACTTCAAAAGAGGTGGAGGTTATCAATTCGACTGTATTTTTTTTAAATGTTTGTTACCTCATAACTTTTGACTGGGGGAACCGATTTTGAAGATTCTTTTTTTATTTGAAAGCTGGTGCTTCCCGAATGGTCTCATTTTAATTTGGTTTCATTCGGACAATGGGGTCTATGTGAAAACCATATAAGTCTTAAATTTGCATTACGTATTTCCGCGACAAATGAACGAATACCGTATGTTTGTTACCTCATAACTTTTGACTGGGTGAACCGATTTTGATGATTTTTTTTTTATTTGAAAGCTGGTACTTCCCGATTGGTCCCATTTTAATTTCCATTTGGACAATGGGGTCCATGTGAATACCATATAAGTCTTAAATTTGCATTACGTATTTGCGCGACAAATGAACGAATAATGCGATTAGATTAGTGCGGAGTATCTACCACAACTAAAAAGTTAAAAATAAAAACTTTTTACAAAAAAAAAACAACCGACTTCCTTAAAAAAACACTACAAAGTCAAAAATAACTTTAATTTCGGAAGTCGGTGGCAAAAACCTTAAATACAGAGCCTAAGACACCGACTTTCGAAATTAAAGTTATTTTTGACTTTGTAGTGTTTTTTTAAGGAAGTCGCTTGTTTTTCTTTTTTTGTAAAAAGTTTTTATATTAATTTACATTGTTGATATACTGTTCTTGTCTAAACTTTAAAGTTAGTGCAATTGTAAACTAAGGAATCGATATTGTGAGGAAAGTTTTGAGTATGAATTTCGATGGCTATAAGAGTAGAGGGAGACCAAAGAAACGACTGTGTGAATGATGGTATGGATATAAAGGAGGTGACTACTATGATGAAAACTAACAGAGAAGTGTGGAAGTAAAAGACATGTTGTGCCGACCCCGAATCTAATATATAAAATTCTCGTGTCACAGTTTTCGTTGCCATACTCCTCCGAAACGGCTTGACCGATTTTGATGATTTTTTTTGTTCTTATCTGATATCTATAAGAATCGGCCAACATCTATTTTTCATCCTCCTAAATGTTAGGGGTAGTCCACCCCTAAATTTTATTTTTTAGACAAAAATTTTAATTTCTATTTTTTTATGATAGAACATACAAAAATACATACAATCCTCAATTTTCACCCTTCTACGATCAACCCTTATTTTTAATAGCCATTTTAGTAATTTAATCATTTTTCCTCTCCGGTCGAAAACTGATCAATCGTCATTTAATTAGTTATCCCCGCCTAGGAAATTATTTATATGGCAAAACAACGTTTGCCGGGTCAGCTAGTAAATTATATTATTATAAGGGCAGGTGAATGATGAATTGATGAGTTACAAACTTATTTGAACTTATTATAGTTATGTTAAGATAAATATTTAGTAATATAAAAGTACACAAATCCATTGCATGATTATATATATAAATGATCTATATACAAGATTATTTTTAGTATATGCGAAACCTGAATATAGTTTGTTCAGAATCAGTAACTGAATCGATTCCAATAATTTTTACACCATGTTATATTTTGTACCAAAAATATTTAATTAGGCTTCCAAGTCGCGGGCCTTAGTGTTTTGATTCGATTTTAAAATTATCATGTCTTTCTCGTATTAAAACGTCCATTACACGGAGATGGTACGTACAGTAGCTGTTTGTGGTGATCTGCATATGTTTTTGCGTAGACAACCAGGTAACTTATCAAGCTTATAACTTTGTGATTATTAATGATACAGTTTTGATTTTTTTTTCATAGATTCTTTACATAAAAATACTAGACCCGTGTTTCGGGTTTCGCATAAACAAAAATTAATGTTGTATATAAATTTCAAAGTCCTGACTGACTGACTGATATATCAACGCACAGCCTAAACCGCTGGTCTTAGAGATATGAAATTTGGAGGGTGTGTTTTTTGTGAAGAGAGAGAGAGAGATCCACTAAGAAAGGGTTTTTTGAAATTCCATTCCTAAGAGGGTAAAATGGGGGTTGAAATGGTGAATTTTTCGACATCAACGCGGGCGAACCCGTGGGCAGAAGCTAGTATTCAATAAAAACCTAAGTACCTACAATGTTCGTAAAATTTGAACTACCCACTTCATGATTTTACTCGTATTATTTTCCGGAGAATTTATTTTGAAAGCAGTTTGCGATCGTAATAATGATTATACTGATTACAGGTTTACTAAAGTTATGAAACTGTTTTTATTTCCTTCACTTTTACATATTGAATCTATGAAATTGCCGTTCTGCAGTACTGGCCATTTCAAATCAAAATAATTTTTGTTTGTCTAAGAATTCTAATTTCAAATTAATTTTATTTTAAAAACATGGAATTCTTTTTCAAAAAGTAGTCATTGGTTTATTTATTAGTGTTAAATTTTCATCGCATTTCAATCTTTTTCGTCATCATGGATACGTTAAAAATTCGAGTAATTATGGAATATGAGTACCGTCGTGGCAGCAACGCGGCACAAGCGGCACGCAACATCAACGACGTTTACGGAGCTAACACTACAAACCAACGCACCACCTGTTATTGGTTTGCTCGCTTCCGTTCTGGAAATTTCGACCTGAAAAATGAACCTCGTGGTCGTCCGAAGACTTTGGTCGACAATGACGAATTAAAGGCGATTGTGGAAGCTGATGATACACAATCTACGGCTGAATTAGCAGCAGCTTTCAACGTTATCGTCAAAACAATATTGGTCCATTTGCGTCAAATTGGCAAGGTAAAAAAGCTTGAAAAATGGGTGCCCCACGAACTCAATGATCGCCAGCGCGAAGTACGCGTCGAGACGTGCCTTGCACTGCTCAACAGACACGCAAATGAAGGAATTTTGAACCGCATTGTTACCTGCGATGAAAAATGGATTCTGTTTGATAACCGCAAGCGCTCAGCAAGTTGGTTGGATCCTGGTTCAGCACCTAAACAATGCCCTAAACGAAAACTTACCTCTGGAAAAGTGATGGTCACTGTTTGGTGGTCTAGCGCCGATGTGATTCATCACAGCTTCTTACCAAAGGGGGTGAGCATTACTGCAGATGTGTACTCTGAAGAACTGAACTCAATGATGGAGAAGCTGGCACATTTCCAACCAGCATTGGTCAATCGCTCGTCTCCGCTGCTCCTGCACGACAACGCGCGACCTCATACTGCACAGCAGAAGGTCTCCAAGTTGCAAGAACTGGGGTTGGAAGCTCTCCGTCATCCGCCCTACTCACCAGACCTTGCGCCTACAGACTACTACTTTTTCCAGAATTTGGTTAACTTCTTGGCGGGGAAAAAATTCAATACCCGAGAGGCAGTACGAAATGCCTTTGAAGAATTTGTTGCCTCCCGTCCAGCTGATTTTTTTAAGAAGGGCATCAATAAACTGCCACTGCGTTGTCAAAGATGCATTGATTGCATGGGTGATTATTTCGATTAATACAAATAAAAAATACATGAAAAAAATTCGTTTAATTTTTGTCATACAAAACGGCGTTTTCACACCTATTATTATAACTCAATACTCTTATTGGCGTGGACTTGCATTCATTAGTTACATCAATGGTCCCTATTAACAGTGTCGGTTATGCATTTTTACCAATATTCACTTATTTACATACATACAATCACAATAAAAAGATCTCAAGACCGTATTTTTTTTTTAATTATGATATTTAGCCAGTTTTAAAAATAATATTGTCGGTGGTATTAACCTTGTCCACGCAACAGTGTTAGTAGTAAAACAAAATTTGAACTGCTTTACTGAACAGTAGTCTTTTTGCAGAACCGACATTGTTAATAGGGACCATCGACATGTAGTTGTAGTTATTGTGAAATATTGATATATTTTCATTCCAACTCCTACCAGTTTTTACCTTATGAGAAGAATTTGCACCAGACTAGGTTAGTGGAACTTTTATAAATAGATTTGTTAAGGAAAACCCAAATCAACGAGTGAGGATGCTTATTTCCCTATTCATGTCAGTATGTCTGTAGTGATTTAAAAAATGGACGCTAATTTTGTATCGTTCAGTATAATTTTCTTTTGTGTAACTATTGGATTTCACAATGCATCAGGTAATACAAATCTATTGATTTTGTTTAGAATTCATCTTTTTTGAATAACGAGCTTCTACCCGCGACTTCGCTCGCGTTGTGCCGCTGTACCCATTATAAAACATATCCTATGGCACTATACAAGAGTTTAGCTTTCTCCCAGTGAAGTAATTTTTGAAATCCGATCGAACAAACCAATCTCTGGTATGGCCTGGTAAAAATACATACCAAAAAACAATGCAAAATATACAATTGGTGGCCTTATCGCTTTTTGCGATCTCTTCCAGGCAACCTCGAAATAGACAGTGATTAGCCTGGACATAAAATGGGGATATCGTTGATGCAAATAATAAAAGAACAACATATTATCTACTAAAATAAATACAAATCCTAAATAATAGATACATACATACTAAATACATAAGGAACGAAAACCAATTAAGACTGTACACAGAAAATTACAGTTATGTAGGAGAACAAGATGACAACGACAAGTAATGTTCCGTTACGAGTTTTTATTTTGTGATTTTTGTGACACTTTGGAATGGGTAACTGACAAGCTTCATTTCTGAGCTGTAATTGGTTTAAGTTCAAAAAATGCGTTGAGTTTTGTTGATTGTATACATACATGCATACAATCACGCCTTTTTTTCCATAGGGGTAGGCAGAAACCACGGAACGCCACCTGTTACGATCTTTACACACTCTTTTAGTCACACCACACATGCTGCGCAAGGAACGCATTTCCACAGCATTTATTCTACTTTCATGCTTCTTTTGCAACACCCAACACTCACTTTCATACATAAACGTAGGCACCAGTACACCATTATGAACAGCCAGTCGAGCCTTATTGGACACCAACTAGTTGGTTACAATCGCATGTAAAGCACCATTTACTTATTTATTTACTTTTTCTTCGTTTTTTTTTTTGATTGTATCAAACATTAAGTTCTGATCTGTCCACAATAAACTGGTATTTAACAACGGTTATTGATTTTGTTTCAGCAAAAATCCCGGAAATGACACTTGTAAGTAATCCATAAATAAACCAAGTATGAAGATTTACGTGAATGAGGTACAACATTCATACCACTGCACCAACTTTTGCATTTACCTTATTTTTTTTTTAGAAAGCGGACAATGCCGACATGACATGTACGACAAAGTATAGTAAGTAAAATCAATGAAACTACTTTCAATTAATTTGGCAGGTAAAAATATTTTATAGAAAAGTAGCAATTACCCAGGGCTTCGTGGATGTCGGTTAGTATCCCACGGGAACGTTATACTGGGATTAAACGTACCAGTATATAATAACATCACGCCTTGTTTCACCGAAGACAGAGGTGAGTGTACTACGTGAGCTCGACAAATAGAAGTAGGGATAACACTTGTGCGACAAAACTGTACTGCGACTCACAATAGTTCGAATGCACGCTTGTGCGACACACTCGAGCTCACGTAGTACACTAGGTTAGGTTAGGTTAAAACTGCGACCTCCTACGCACAAGCCGAGCGAGCGAAGCGAGCGGTGCCGCGACAGCGGCCGGCGAGTGCTAGAAACGACTAAATTCAGTGTGTCGCACAAGCGTGCATTCGAACTATGGTGAGTCGCAGTACAGTTTTTTCGCACAAGTGTTATTCGCACATTCATTTGTCGAGCTCACGTAGTTCACCCGATGTTTTCCTACACCGTTTTGAGAGCAGTGGCGATGAAATAATTTACACAAAGTAATGCGCCTGCTTGGGTTTGAACTCGTAAGTCGCGGCCGTTACCACTGGACCACCACTGCTCTTATATGCTCTGACAATTTAGGATAAATATGTAAGTAATTATTGTTTCTTCAACACACTTGCTCCCGCTCCACCACTGCTGAAAGCTAGATTATAATAAACTATATTATATATTATAATGCATTAGAAATACATTAGGTTTTAAATAAATTGTTATGGTCTAATTGAAAACACTGTACACTAATACCAATAAAATATAGACTATCATGTACCCAAATCTGGAGGTAATCTGTTTGCAGCCTAACCGTAGGCAGTCAATCTATACTAATCTATACTTATTTTACTTATCTTTACTTCTATATCAATACTAATATTATAAATGCGAAAGTAACTGTCTGTTTTTACGCTTTCACGACTAAACCACTTAACCGATTTTGAAGATATATTTGGTACGGGGTAAGTTTGAACCCCAAGAAAGGACATAGGCTACTTTTCATTCCACAACTTCCTCTGAATCCGCGATAACCGACATTTACGTGGACGAAGTCGCGGGCAAAATCTAGTATTAAATATTATGGCAATCATGTGGTTACATTATGATCCCAGTATCTAACAGGAACATTAAAATGCTGCTATATTGTACAAGCATCCTTACAATGTGCTCAGGAAATATGTATAATGGAAACCTAAAATGTATTAATTACTTATTATCATTTTCCCTGGAATATGGAATGTTTTCCTCCTTCCTGATGTGGGCATTTTGGTAGATTGTTCTCGTAAATGAAATCACAACTGCATGCGTAGCATGACCACCGTAGAAAGGGGTTTTGTCGACGGACGAATAGACAAATTAACGTTTCGAGTACACAGTACGACAGAAGCAAAGTAAAAAAGTCAACTGCACTTTTGATGTGAAACATCTATAGGCGAGGGTAAACCTAAATTTTGCCGTGGTGAGCGTGTCCACGCACAGTGGGCCCATACTGAAAATTAGTGGACTTAGGCAACAAAGTTTCAATATCGATGCGATTTTTTTTGATGTGATAATTAATTCACATATAATTAATACGTTATTTTTGATTATACCATACTAACTTCTACCCGCGACTTCGTCCGCGTCATATTTTCGCTCCCCTTCCCGTCGCATCGAATTGCCTGCCAGTTTTCGTCCATTTTTCGTTTGCTGCTCCGCTTCTTTTGACCGTAGCGTGATGTTATATAGCTTATAGCCTTCCTCAATAAATGGACTACCCAACACAAAAATAATTTTTGAATTCCGCCCAGTAGTTTCGGAGATTAGCGCGTTCAATCAAACAAACAAACAAATAAACAAGCAAACTCTTCAGCTTTATAATATTAGTACTTATACCTAGATTTATTTCCTTTCGTAAAGCATGCTTTATAAATATTATCTTAAAATATTTTTTTGTTTTGCCTTGTGTCGCAGGTTCACTAGGTTCAGCTACACTTCTCAAGGTCAGCCCTTGGATGGGTGACCAATTAATTTATGTGTGGTGTTTTGTCGAAGGTTCGCTAGGTTAAGCTGCACTTCGCAAGGTCAGCCTTTGGATGGGTGACCATGTAGTTTTTGTTTTGCCTTGTGTCGCAGGTTTGCTAGGTTAAGCTACACTTCTCAAGGTCAGCCTTTGGATGGATGACCATTTACTTTATGTGTGGCGTTTTGTCGCAGGTTTGCGAGGTTAAGCTGCACTTCGCAAGGTCAGCCTTTGGATGGGTGACCATGTAATTTTTGTTCTGCCTTGTGTTGCAGGTTCGCTAGGTTAAGCTATACCTACTTCTCAAGGTCAGCCTTTGGATGTAGTTTACCGACTTCAAAAAAAGGAGGAGGTTCTCAAATCGACTGTATTTTTTTAAATGTTTGTTACCTCATAACTTTCGACTGGGTAAACAGATTTTGATGATTCTTTTTTTATTTGAAAGCCTCCTTTTTTGAAGTGGGTTAAAAGTAATTCTGACTCGTGATTCGACTCAGAATTACTTACTGTCGAAGAGTAAAATTTATAAAAAGTGCAGTTGACTCTTTCTACTTTGCTGCCGTCGTACTGTGTACCCGAAACGTTACTTTGTCTAATCTTCCGTCGACAAAACCCCTTTCTACGGTGGTCATGCTACGCATGCTGAAACCAATAAAAAACTAGATGTTTCTCTTTTTTTTTCATTGAATTCGCAATATTAGAAAACGGAACATAACGACTGTTGTCTCCTAAGCAAAAAGATGTACTAATATTTTGACCACAAAACCAGGCTCCTACCTTCTACTGAAAAAAATTTGATGGAAAATTCATCTCAATAAGCAGGTATCACTTTGCCAGTCCTAGTACTCGAACCCAGACACCTATGCTAGTGTAAAAAAGAACCAGCGCAAAACTTAGAGTCACATATTGTTTTCGAGCTTACTACCATTATGCTTTTCTATCACATCATACCGTGAGAACCGACCGATTCTGAAAATAATAATAATACATTGAAGATTTTTGTGTCTATTGGGTTGGTAGGAAAGTTTTGCGACAGTTAAGTGCTCAACTAAATATTATTTATTGGAAAGTAGTTCGAGATCATTCGAACTGATAGAATATTCGAGAAGCGTCCATGTCAAAGGGTATATAAAGCACCCGTTTGTTTCGATCAGGCAGGGTTAGAAAAGATGGATCAGAGTGTACTTCGAGCGATCGCCTACTACGAATTTCTACAGGGACGTTCTATAAGATCTGCTGCTACTAATATGTGCAGTGTGTTAACAGTAATGTGGTTCATCATTCGACATTAACACGTCGGTTCGAACGTTTTGGTTCTGGTGATATAAACTTCGAAGACAAACCTAGGTCCGGCCGGCCAACAGTCATTAACAACGAAGTACTGCGATCTCTACTACGAATGAAACCCAATGCATCGTCACGACAGTTAGCAGATGAACTTGCCTGTAGTCATTCCTTCAACACTTCCTTGAACACTGGATACAGAAAAGATTTATCATCTTGGATACCGCACGAACTCAGCGCGTCCAATAAGGCGACGCGAGTTTCTATTTGCCTTTCATTGTTGCTTTATCTACATAGAAAGGTCTTTCTCAGCGAGATAAATTTTTTTAAGGGTTTTTTTTAGTAGTGCGGTATATGTGATATCATGAAAGGAGAATGCTCAAAAGTGGTACCAAAAAGTCTCACGCATCAAGACCAAAATTTTGGAGTAATTAGTTTCATATTTTTTTACGACGTTACACGTCGGGGATTTAGTTTTTGAACAGGGAATTTGTTTTTAAGTTTAAAAGTATGGATATTGTTTTACTTCCTATAAATGACGTTCCGTTTCACTTCACGTGTTAAATGATTAACATAACCTTGATTTTTGAAAGTGCCATGTTCACTGTAAAAATAATACTCTGCTGATTCTACATTAATTTAAAAAAAAAACTAGAATAGAATATCTATTTAAAAGATTATCATTATTTTATCTGGTTTTGTTATGGTTAATTAGCCGCTCCCAACTAGTAAAAAAGATGTAGAATGCAACAGAATGGATTTGTTATCTGTGCATCTGACATTTTGCGCATGTACTCTGTAGTCTGTGGTTTGCGCTAGCGAGTAGCGAGTACCGTCTGTGTTTTTAAGAGTTGAGATTGAATAATTATTGAATTGTTTTGAAAAGTAGAACTTGTTTGTATTTTGTGAACTTTTTTGTGAGTATTTCATTGTGCAAATATGTCGAGTTGGTCGACCGATTGACATCGTCAGTCACCCGGCAAAACCGGCGATGTATCAATAGTTCATTTTTGATACCCAGAAACCTACACACATTAGAACAAGCGTCTACTCCAATGATTAACTTGTTACAGTCTTGGATAACTTCTACTCAGGTAAGCAGATCTTATTTTACTCTTTGAATATATAGGTACTTATGAATGTCAGGCACCTATTTCCTGACTAATCTTTTTATGAATGTACCAGCTTACAAAACATTATTTTTATAGAATGAATGAAAACATTTTTGGACTCGCACAGGAAATATCCAAAAAATTAATTAACAAAAAAAAAAACCAACCTGTTTGAGGCCAAAAAACGCTTTACTCTTGATTACTTGTAGATGTAATTTCTTTGAATATGTTACAGAAGATAGATAACGTCATAAAGGGTAGAAGCACACTTTTCAACTCATGGTTTTAATTGCAGATGTCTTCAGAATGTGTGCTTTGTACAGAGTGTTTGAGACTGCTTCAAGATCGAGCAAACACAATCAGTGAAGGAAGTTTATCTTTGCCTGCTTTTGGTCATGGAAAATTATGTTGTTCTTGTGGCTATTCTATTCTACGTGCAACTAGACCATATCCTGTAAGACAAGATCGACAAGAGAGAAACATTTTAGTTAGAAATATTCCGCTCCATTTGGTAAATATTTTTATTTATGTTGCAACATAAAAATGAAACCTAATTATTATCTATTTTGACACAATTACTGCCTGATCATTATCATGTATTCCTAGTTACATCACATTACAGTAATACTTTTATCAAGTCTATAACCCATTGTGAAATGTTTTGTATTACATGTATAATCATGTTATTTTTATAGATATAAAGATTGGAAAGAGTATGTGCTGCTTGCTGGAGGTCAGCTACAAGAGATGTTCAACGTCGTGATGTGTACAACTGCAATCGCCCAGGTCTGCCAGATGCTGGACCACGTGGAGATCTCAATATTCCTAAGCCATAATTGACGTTAAGATGGCTTACTATGTTAGCTCTTGAGACCTACCAACTCAAGCAGGCTAGATCTTATTATAGGGAACACATCCGTCGGACTGGTATTTATTCAGTTGAGGTGAATAATTCTATTGATGATGATGTACCTTTGATTTTAGGGCTTAATAATTACCTCTTAAGAGGTATGATTAATTCGAGACATGTCAACAGTCGTACTTATCACATGTATTTATTGATTAGCAGAGATGATGCTGTGGCCAACACATTAGAAACCATAGTAGGTTATTGCTGCAGTCGCCTCGTCGGTAAGCGAACAGTGGGCTGCTGTGCTCATGTAATGACGATAGTATAGTATTTGAGCTGGGGACGGTATAATGACATAACTTCGCCAGCAACGGATTTAGATGATTTTTTTCAGGAGTATGATGAATGATTTATGTAACAGTTTTGTTAAATAAATATTTTTGACTTTGATCCCTATTAAAAACCCAAATGAACTTGTTTGTTTCATTTTTCTATCACTTACCTATCAGTCTGACTGATCACCCTTATTTATGATAATGTATTATTGGTATTGGTGAGTAGTTGTGGCCCAGTGGTAGCGGCGGCCCAGTGGTAGCGGCCGCGACTTACGAGTAGTACGTCGTGAGTTCAAACCCAAATAGGCGATATACTTTGTGTAAATTATGTCATCACCACAGCTCGCAAAACGGTGAACGAAAACATCATGAGTAAACCGGCACGTCTCAGAACCAAAAAATTGAAGCCATGTCACATCTACCAAACCGCTCTGGGCCCGCGTGGTGGATTACGGCTCCCTCTCACTAAGAGGCCTGTGTCCCAACAGTGGGAACATTATAGGCTGCTGTTTTTTTATTAGATTTACGACTTCGCAGCCATTGTAGCCAACTTCAGGGCGGCCAAGAAGTTTGGCAAGAATTATACCCACGTTACCGGTTCACACTGTTGATAATATAAGGGTCGGTCAAATCACTGAGTGTCACATGTGCCTGGCTGGAGGCTATAGTTTAGTCTCCACCGGGAAGACTGCTTAAGCAGATAGTGACTTGTATCCAGCAGGTAACTGTGAGACTCAATTATTAAAGAAAAACGATTTTCAGTCACGAACCCTGTGGTAGGGCTAGACGTTGCTATAACTCGTAAATCTTCCTAACATATATACGTGTATTACGCTGTTTTTAGAACAATAATATTCGTCCGTGTATAACGTGTCTAAGTAGATATAAAACAAGTCGCTGGCAGCGTCGACCAAAACAGACCTAGTTTTTAGGTTATTTTGATTTTACTAAATAACTCTGAAACCCGGGTTTATTTTTCAAAAAGAACTTTTGTAGGAGTTAATATGATCAATGTAGTATATAAAAAACAAAGTTTGATTTTGATGCAACATGGTACGGGATTCCATACATCCTTGAGCATTGTCCTTTGTGGAGTTTCTTGCCGGCTCTTCTCCATAGGAATCTACAATTTGGAACCGTGCACCTAGCTTCTGACGTTTCATATTATGTGAAATAAAAATAAAATAAAAAAATTGATTTGATTAAGTTCGTGTTTCAGTGAGCTCGTGTGGTTCTCAAACTTCGAGCTTTTTTTAGGGTTCCGTTGCCAAATGGCAAAAAACGGAACCCTTATAGATTCGTCATGTCTGTCTGTCTGTCTGTCTGTCTGTCTGTCTGTCTGTCTGTCTGTCCGTCCGTATGTCACAGCCACTTTTTTCCGAAACTATAAGAGCTAGGCTGTTGAAACTTGGTAAGTAGATGTATTCTGTGAACCACATTAAGATTTTTACACTAAAATAGAAAAAAACAATAATATTTGGGGTTCCCCATACATAGAACTGAAACTCAAAAATTTTTTTTTCATCCAACCCATACGTGTGGGGTATCTATGAATAGGTCTTTAAAAATGGTATTGAGGTTTCTAATATCATTTTTGCCTAAACTGAACAGTTTGTGCGAGAGACACTTCCAAAGTGGTAAAATGTGTGTCCCCCCCCCCCCCGTAACTTCTAAACTAAGAGAATGATAAAACTAAAAAAAATATATGATGTACATTTCTATGTAAACTACCACCGAAAATTGGTTTGAACGAGATCGAGTACGTAGTTTTTTTTTAAACGTCATAAATGGTAAACCGCAATTTACTTTTCATTCAATCAACTGAAATATAAAAATAAAAATAAAAAACATTTATTTTCATAAACATAAACCTTATACATAAACCGAGAATACCTACAGGTTTGTACGGAACCCTCGGTGCGCGAGTCCGACTCGCACTTGGCCGGTTTTTTTTATATTAGAGCTGAAACTGCGTAAAGCGGATGCCTGCGACGGGCACCAGTCCCGTGATTACGCACGTGAACAAGCGGGTGAGTTCCGTGGGATCATGACGATCTCTCTCACCACTGATGCCATTTTAATTACGTAATGTCCAGCACAATAAACTCAATCGGCACGGATCTAAAGTTTCGAGCGCGCAAGCCCCACGACGATGTCAACGAGAGATACGGCAGTGGGGATATGAATATTATTATTATTAGGGACTTTTTTTTTTCTAGCCTACCCTGTCCCACTCCAGGGCAAAGGCCTCCCTCCACTTCTTCCAACTATCGCGAACCCGCGCGTTCTCCTTCCATTTTTGACGGAACCTATCCAGCTCGTCCCGCCATCTCCTACGTGGTTTGCCGCGACTCCACCTCACTTTCTCAGGACTCCAGTTCTGTGCTACTTGAGCCCACAGTTTGACTGGCATGCGGCAAACATGTCCTGTCTAGTCCCATTTAAGTCGGGCAGCCTTTTGAGCCACGTCAGCTATCTTTGTTTTGGAGCGCAGTATTGTGTATCGGACGCGATCCGCTAATTTAACGCTGAGTATTCTGCGCTCTATTGCTCTTTGGCAGACCTTGAGTTTGGACTTCTGGATGTTAGTCAAAGACAAACTCTGTGCACCACTTGTTTATTTGACACCATTTTGCTTATTCTTAGTTGAATCTCGAGTATAACAGTCACCTATACCACGTTTATTTGTAAGGATATAAGTGTAAATACTAAAATCTTCATTTAAACCCATAGATTATCTTCATTATAATTTTTTAACGATATCTTTTTTTTTCAGCTACTTGCAGTTTAAGTTTCGTAAGTAAATTATTAATTTTGTTCATAAAATAATTAATCCGCTTCTAAACTTTCTTAAAATTCTACAAACTTACCGGATAAGAGAAGTATGTAAAATATAAATTGGCGGTAAGCGTACATAAGAATTAATCTAGATATTGTTGTTGTTGTTGTAGCTAAGAACACATAGCATTCTCCAGGTCAAACACGAAAATAAATTAAAGATGTCAACAATAAATACTATATAAGGTTCCCGCAAATTGACGCGATAGCGCAACTTTTCTCTAGTGGATCAATTATTTCCTTGAAGTTTTCAAAGAAATTGATCTATTAGGGTCAGTTCAGACAGAACGTATATATAGCCGAGCAATTTACTGGCTCCACTGAAAAAAGGACCATATTAGCATAGTGTGGTTGTCTGCCACTTTCGCATAAACCTCAGCCAGAGAAGTCAAATTCTTTGCGTGTTGTTCCCGACTTTCAGCTAAATTAGTGCTTAGAGTCTGGCTACCAGCGCGAACTGAATCCATGCAGACTTCTCTACCGAATATGAGGAAGTTTGGTGTAAAACCTGTCGCTAAATTAATACAGGAATTAAGATAAAGTTTGACTTTGGGTAACAATTTTGCCCAGTTTCTTTGGTTTTCACCAACCAATATGCTCAAACACGTCACGACACTTTGGTTATAGCGTTCTACCGTGTTGGCTTGCGGAGTATAATAAGGGGTATATGTTGGGGAATCAATGTGAAATGACCTAAGAAAATTTATAAACTGATTACTACGAAAAACTGTAGCATTGTCACAGAGTATAGACCGCGGAACTCCGAAATTAAAATTTTTTCAGATTCCAAGGATTTAATAACTGAACTCTCGTCAACCTTTTTAAGAGGAATAAGCCAGACATATTTAGAGAAAACGTCGACAATAGATAGAATAATATTTGTTCCCAAAATAAGCGAGAATCTTTTTTTGGACGTAAGGTGGACAATCTTCAGATTTCATAGGAGATGGAAGACTAGAACCTGGAGTTGCCCTAGGTGGGATCGGTGGTGGTCTAGAAATAATCGGGCTTTCGCGAAGGGGTGTCTCACTAATAGAAGCTTCTTCTGCCATGTTTTATAACTCAAAAGAAAAATCAGGGATAAATGACAAGTCTGCTAAACCTAGCTGGAATGCGTTAGATACCGAGTGGTAAGATCCATAGAGAAATAGGACGACAAATAAACGACAAAGGAAACAGTTGGGCTAAGAATCAAAAAAAGAAAATAGACACTAGCAAACCAACATTCAAAAAGCTTACCTTATTATCGCGACGCCTAAACATCCACACATCAAACACACACTACGGGAAGCTAACTACAGCTACCTACAGGAATAGAATAAAACACGGGATGAATATGTATTTCATTGGGGGAGAAATAAAAGAGTTAGATATTGGGTATGGTTACAAAGTTATTCTTTGAAATTATATTCACAAACATCACATTAAAACAAGGAACACAAACTTCAGTAAGCAGTTCCGTAGTCCAATCGCGTATGAGGTATATTCAATGAAGCATCAGAGACACAAACTCCTTTCTAGTTCCACACCAGATTCTGTCTGATACTAAAATCTGAAACTCACAATGAAATTCAAATTTGCTCATATGGAGCAACCACACACGAGATAACAAAAAAATTAAATTATTGGTAATGAACTTACCTTTAGTTCGGGCGCCATTTTGTAGCGAGACGGTTAAAGAAAAACACCATATTCACACCACTTTTATAATCTCGACAAAACAAGAAGTAATAAAAATACAGCAGTAATATAAAAAAAATATAAAAAACAAGTATATGGTTGACTGCAGATGAGGATATCAAATATTTGGTTTTGTTTAAAAAGAGGGACGAATCAAACTTAGTGGTTAATCAGATATAACGGAAATTATCTTCGCGCCCGACCTATCCCCAATACGATTGCAATTGATTAAAAAAATAGGCCTATGCACGTCGATTTATAGGTTCCTTTTTTATAACGAACACCTAGTTGAATCGTGAAATACACGTTACATCAGGATGCGTAAAATAGAAAATTATCTAGATAATCTATTACAGAAAAATAGAAAAAATAGGTAAATTAAAAGGTTCCTTATAACCAGCCGGGCGAAACTATCCAGAAGGACACTGTCAGTGCTGCGTGCAGCGACGGCAGCAAGCAACCGTCTATGAGTGCGTCAGGCTCTGCGTCGGTGGCAAACGTCCGCAACACGCCGCTGACCTCAGTTTAATCCGACGGCTGATAGCCCGTCGGGGGGAAAAAAGCCGAAATTCGGCTTGTATGGTCGTCGTCTAAAGACAAATAAACAGGACGGTCAGACCAAGGTTACAAGCGGAATCTTCGATATAGCTAGCGAGAATCGCCGGTAGAACAGATTAGAATAGTAAAAGGAAAAGAAAAGACGTAATACGTACCAGTTAAATGGAAGAGTTGCACAAAGAACTTTATCAATATGAACAATTTTAAAAGTAGCACCAGATAGGACACACGTAGGTTTAGAAATATAATTATATGGTTAAAATTGTTAATTTAAACTTGGGAGTTCCGAAAATAAGAATATTGATGTCAAACGCTCAGCTCGCATCTGCAGTCTGCCAGTTGACAAGCAAAAATTTTTGGCGTAAGATTTTACAGGATCGAAATTTGAAATAGAACAAAAAAATATAAAGGCCAGTGTTTCTAAAAAAAAGGGTTGATTTAGAAACCAAAAAGTTTCGTCCGCAGCGAATTTACGCTGCAATAGCCTAAAGTAGCCACAAAAGAGCAACTGACTCGTGAGCATGCACAAGCTGTGTCGATATTCAAAAGATTTTCTACCTGCATCATCAGCATTACAGCCAAAAGACGTCCACTCCTGGACATAGGGTTCCACTAAGCACCGCCACTTCGAAATTTTAGTGCTTGTCATTTTGGGTCGACTGGTGATTATGGCAACCCCTCCGGGTTGCCATAATCACCAGTCGAGGGGTTCGCTTGACAGGCGGGTTGGCGATCGCAGTATGGTTTGTAAATGCAGAGAGAACGCTGCTAGAATGGGTCTATAGTAAGTCCCTTAATAGTCTTTTGCGACACCAATGGAAAGAAATGTGATGGTGCTATTCTTAGCGTCCGGCACCACACGAAATTATCTACTTTAAGCTATAACAATACGGTACTATTTTCAATGGAACCAGTAAATTCTCTCGAGGATTTTTCCGTTCTGTTCTGCTTCACGCATTGCGCATACTAGAATAGCGATGACCGCAACGACGGTCGTCATGAAAATGATGGCATCGGGGCAATCAAGTTCAAATACATTTATTTCAGATAGCTAGATATCCATACAGTTCAATATAACAAACAAAAAATGTACAATAAAAATATTCAAATTACCCGATTAATAAAGGGTCTCCATAGCGGTGAAGAGATCCTATCTGCTAGTCTTCAGAATTCCGTTGTAGCTGTCACGCACTGTGTAGATCAGGGATACAGTTTTCTTGTGGATGACGACATAATAGCCACGAGTGCGGTGCTTAACTTTACAGTGTCAAAAAGCTCTCTAGGAAAACAAACCAATAATATTTCTGTTGCGTCCTGTTCGATTAGTTATTCTATGCGCCTTCGGAACGTTCCCGAACGGAATGACATCTGATTTGTCAGTTTGATTTTGACACTTGACACTTCTCTCTCTTGATTTGGTGCTTGAAAAGGTCCGTCGCCGTATTTGGACCCCCGCGACGCGTTTGTTGAAATTAATCCTTTTAAATCGATCCGTTTGTGACAATTAGTCGTGATCCAATTGCTTTGATTGTTAAACAACCCCATTTGACGTAATAATACGGGTTACATTTGTTAAAACTGAAGTGCTTGAAAAAGGGAACACGTCGCCGTGTTGAATCTCGCGATCTTTTTGTAAAGTAATCCCTTAGAACCGGTCGTTTTGTGGACAATCTGTCATGACCCAATTGTATTGATTGTAACTAACCCCAATTTGAAGACATAACACGGGTTTAGTTTAGTTTCTTGACATTGAAGAACTTTGAAGGTTAAGTGGAAGTGACGCTATTGGGAACGAGTGATTTGAAGACCGCATGCTGTGATTGCCTCCAGCCTTATTGCAGCGGATTGTAACCTGGAGAATACTCGTAACGTCACAACACGATACATATACACTCACTTACATACATAACTCCAGGTAACCCCAAGGAGCTGTTGTTCGTCTACCCACAGGTAAGTTCTTTTGTTGTATTGTAGGTGAGTTATTTGGCTTATATTGTCTGCTCCGCGTACGGCGGACTAGTTTCGCTAGCCACTCTTGTCTCTAGAGCCCCACGATTATCACACTTCCACTGCGCTATTGAAATCGTATTGTGAGGTCTAGTCTGGCAGTGAACATTTTGGTATTCAGAGCGCGGTTATAAGACATATAACCAACAAATTGGTAATTTACAGTAGGCTAATTACTTGGCAGTCTCTATAGGGGAAGTAGTAATACGCTGTAAATATTTGATAACTATGATTGCTTGTTTATTTGAAATAATTTGGAATTTATTGAGTTGAGTAACTCATATTGCCGGGGTCAACCAGGTTTGCATATGCTAACAGAGTTGGTTAGATTGAGCTATGTTATAACCTCTTGTTGTTGTTATTTGACCTCTGTGTTGTATTGAATGTCAGGAAGACATTAAAATATTGAGTTTTGTACCATCAATATGGTAGTTTTGTTGAAATTGGCATTTTTGAGTATTACCATTGTTTTGAGTTGGAATAAAGGTTCATTATTGTTGTACCACACAGTGGTTTGTGAACTTAACATTTGGAATTGGATTAGAATTTGAATATTTGAATTGAATTGTGAAGTTGAATGTTGAACGTTGATATTGGTTTAGAATTAAAATAAAAGTTTATTGTTGAATTGAATTGAAACCAATACTTTGTTATTTCTTGAGTTGTTGATTAGTCGGTTTGGTAGTTTGATTGTTTGCTTGTAGTTATTTTGTAATTGATTGATTGAACTTTGTTATTTGATTATTTAATTGTTTTGTTTGTTTGAATGGTTTTGTTTGTGCAATGGCATACAAATGGAAATATTGCAGTGCCGGACACCTGTCCAGGTCAAGCCGGAGACCTCGGTTGTTTCAGGTCCCGGACTATTGAGTAGATTGCCTACTTTGGAACTGCCACTCTTTGACGGTCGCTTGGACCAATGGTACGGTTTCCAAAACCTGTTTGCAAGTTTGGTTGATGCACGCTCGGACCTCAGACCCGCCCAAAAGTTGGCCTATTTGTTGTCTGTCCTGGAAGGTGAGGCTCGAGCCTTGGTGCAGCATCTGTCTTTGACTGACTCAGCCTACCCTACCGCTTTGGGACTACTCACCCAGCGGTACCAAAATAAACGTTGTTTGGCTGACGTTCATATTGAATTGATTTTGGGGTTACCGGTCATTACTAGTTTGTCAGCATTGCGTACTGACCTGTTGAACCCGTTGGTGGTAGCGACCAACGCTTTAAAGCGATTGGACTTGCCGGTGGACCAATGGTCTTACCCTTTGGTGCATGTTGTGCTGCAACGGCTTCCTGCCGATTTGAGGGCTCATTTCGAGCAAAGGTATGGTGGGGATAGTGTCACAGATCTCCCCCCATTTGGTGACCTCGTCCAATTTTTGGAGGATGAGTGTCGGTTTGTGGACAACTCTGGCGTTGCCACTGAGTCATGCCAGCCGTCTTCCCGGCCACGAGACCAGGGACGGATTAGGGCTCGCGGGCCTGTTGATGGTCGCCCCGCCGCTCGTTTTGCTGGCACCCAGAGTCGTCCTGGTTGTGAGTTTGTAGGGACACGGGGCATGGCATGGCAACTTGCGCGGCTTTTTTTGAAATTGCACGTGAGTGCCCGCCGCCGAATCGCCAATGCACGCCGCATGTGTTTCTCTTGTTTTGGGGCTCACTTCCATCGGGACTGCCCCAACCCCCGCCCTTGTAGAATTTGTGGGGGGCCCATTTGGACATATTGTGCGCTAACGCGAACCACGCTGGCAGACCAGCCTCTGATGAAGGTTCGCGTACGGGGGGGTACCATGGAGTTGGTCACCGGGCTTCTGCCTCGCCGGTTCAGAACCGGGGAGAGGCCCGCAATTTTGAGCGCCGCACTCCACCCCCCGCGCAAGTTGATCGGGAGCCGCGCGACCGCCATTTGGTCTCCCCGCGTAAAGGCGATTACGCAGTTGTTGCTAGGCAGCGCTGGCCAGACCAGCACCGCCTTCCCTCCCCTCCATTGGCGGAACGTCCCCGGTTGGAGTCACGCCCCCCGCCATTCAGGCCTCCGGTGGGATATGCCCATCCAGCGATGGCGCGTGGCTCGGGACACCGCGCGGACGAGGAGTTTGGCCTCCATCCTCGTCGCGAGGGACTTGAGCTTCGGTGCGGAGCCTGGGTGTGCGGCGATCGGTCGCCGCCCAGGCATTGTTAGGACATTGGCGCCTGCCCCGCTAAGGTACCCCTCAGATCGACACGGTTTTGTTGCCAACGGCATCGGTCAGGTCTGGGGGCCCACGGGGGACTCTGTTGTGGTCCGTGTCATTATGGGCATGGGAGCCCAGGGTTGCCTTTTGTCTATTGTTTTGTTGTTTGTTTGTATTGTTTTGGGCAAAATTGTTTTCTTGAGCGCCTTTGGACTGCGGGACTTGGCTGGGACGAGCCAATTCGGGAAACCCTGTAGGAAGATTGGCTCCAATTTGTATCCGCACTCCCTGCAGTCAACGAGGTCATGTTACCCCACGCTATCCCCCCTGGGAGCTACACTGCTACCCTTCTTTGTGATGCGTCTTCGCACGGTAATGCAGCTGTTGTTTGTCTGCGCACCGTCTGCGCAACAGGCCAGGTGAATTTGTCACTGGTCTTGGCCAAGAGCAGGGTGGCCCCCCTCCGGACGGCACTGACCATCCCTAAGTTGAATAGTCAGGGGCGGCGCGTTTTGTGCATCTATTGAACCACGTTGCTCACACTTTGGGTGGATCTGTGGACATTCCGGCTTCTTACGCCTGGACAGACAGTCAAATTGTTTTGTGTTGGTTAAATACGTCCGTCCACTCTTTGGAGGTCTTTGTTGCATACCGAGTGTCCCAGATTCAAAATTCTAAAACGCATTTGATTTGGAGGCACGTGCCTGGAGATTTGAACCCAGGCGCCGTGGCCTCACGTGGGTGCATGGCACCCCGCTTGTTTGCTTACCCCCTATGGTGGGGACCAGACTGGCTGACTCATCCCGAGGATGATTGGCCTCGATCGCCAGTCTTGATGTCGGGTCCTTTGCCCGGGCTCAAGGTGCTCGCTGTTGGAACGAAGGACTCTCCGTTTGACCCTGATTTTTGTTGAGTCGATTTAGCTCCCTGGACAAATTGTTGAATTATTGTTTTTTGTTGTTGAATTGTTGGTGACTGATCGTCACATTAAGAACTCGCATGCCGGTTGCAATGCGCTGTTGGCCATTCTGCAGCGAGAGTTTGGATATTGTCGGGAGCCGTTAGTAAGTTGAACCCCTTTTTGGACCATACGGGTCTTTTGTTGTTTGGTTGTTGACGGTTGAGGCACTCTAGCCTTCCTTATGGGGCCCGTCACCCCCTTTTGTTGCCTAAGGAGGGCCATTTGGTTAAATTGTTGTTGTTTTTGTTTGATTGTTGTTGTTGTTTGTTTGTTTTGTTGTTTGTTACTGTTTCGTTCCGCCGGCCTGCCCCCATTGGGGGGTATTTTTGAGGCCGCGGTGAAAGCGGCACAGGGACTCTGGCGCAGATTGTTGGGAGACACCGTTCTCACCTTTAAGGAGTTAGCTACGGTATTTTGCCGCATTGAAGCTGTATTGAACTCGCGTCCATTGTGCCCGCTGTCTTCGGACCCGAACGACTTGGAGGCCCTAACCCCGGGCCATTTTTTTGATTTGACAGCCACTTGTCGCCCTGCCGGAGCACCCTTTTGTCGATGTGAGCCAAAATTGGCTATCACGGTTTCAGTTGGTGCAGCAGCTCGCTCAGAGTTTTGGAAGCGTTGGAGCTTGGAGTATTTGCACATCCTCCAGCAGCGCGTCAGGTGGACTGATAAAACGCAACCTTGTTGGGATTGCCAAGTGATTAGCGGACGGGAAGGCCCGTCCGGGGGGGGGGGGGGGTAGATGTTGCGTCCTGTTCGATTAGTTACTCTATGCGCCTTCGGAACGTTCCCGAACGGAATGACATCTGACTTGTCAGTTTGATTTTGACACTTGACACTTCTCTCTCTTGATTTGGTGCTTGAAAAGGTCCGTCGCCGTATTTGGACCCCCGCGACGCGTTTGTTGAAATTAATCCTTTTAAATCGATCCGTTTGTGACAATTAGTCGTGATCCAATTGCTTTGATTGTTAAACAACCCCATTTGACGTAATAATACGGGTTACATTTGTTAAAACTGAAGTGCTTGAAAAAGGGAACACGTCGCCGTGTTGAATCTCGCGATCTTTTTGTAAAGTAATCCCTTAGAACCGGTCGTTTTGTGGACAATCTGTCATGACCCAATTGTATTGATTGTAACTAACCCCAATTTGAAGACATAACACGGGTTTAGTTTAGTTTCTTGACATTGAAGAACTTTGAAGGTTAAGTGGAAGTGACGCTATTGGGAACGAGTGATTTGAAGACCGCATGCTGTGATTGCCTCCAGCCTTATTGCAGCGGATTGTAACCTGGAGAATACTCGTAACGTCACAACACGATACATATACACTCACTTACATACATAACTCCAGGTAACCCCAAGGAGCTGTTGTTCGTCTACCCACAGGTAAGTTCTTTTGTTGTATTGTAGGTGAGTTATTTGGCTTATATTGTCTGCTCCGCGTACGGCGGACTAGTTTCGCTAGCCACTCTTGTCTCTAGAGCCCCACGATTATCACACTTCCACTGCGCTATTGAAATCGTATTGTGAGGTCTAGTCTGGCAGTGAACAATTTCAGTAACGTCATTCGCATGTGAATTAAAGACGCTATGTGGTGGCCACACGTCAACTATATCAACTGAATATTGAAGAATCTTAAGGTACGATCCGCTCGTTTTATTTTACTAAGCCAATCCATGCATCCAGCCTCATCTTGCATTTCATCCTGTATTATGGAAGTTGATAGCATCGAGTGAAATAATGATATTTTTGAGAAACGTTTTTTTTTTCTTAGGATGGCACACCTGTTTTGGAGCGTGGTGAAAAAGGTGAAGTTGGCAATCCTGTAAGTAGTATTTGACATATAAATTAAAACCAGCTAAGTGCATGGCGGACCACGCACAAGGATTGGGATGAAAATATCCAAATAAAAACTTACAATAAGCAGCTGGCAGGAGGGGGGGAGACTTGACTCTACCAAAAACTTGCACTTTCAAGGCAGACAGGAGCGTCGCGACCGAAAGCGCGACGCGATTCCTGTAGTAAAAATCCATGAAATTTATATAGAAATTGTTCTACAAGTGTCGCGTTGCACCTGTTTGTGGGACCCTTAAAGCCTAATATTGCACAAACGAATCGAAAATTGTTTTCGAAAACCCACAAATATGTTTATATAATATTTCCATGCCTAACAGCTTTCTAGCACAAAGAGTATCAGAGCTTAGCTGCGGACAGATGGATGGACACGGCGAAGATACAAGGATTCCTTTTTGACCAAGAATTTTAAAATCATTCCGAACTAGCCCGCCCCTTGCTACCAGTGATGCTCTAAACCGAGGCCTTAACCCCACAGGGGGTGCCCTTAGCGAGTAATCACTCTAGTTTTTAGATTCTTAAGCCCTGGCCAGAGGCCTTAATTTGTTAAAGTAGCCATAGGCAAGTCCGGTTAACCAGCCGACAACCTCATAGGTTGACCTGCGAGATGTCATCCAAAAAGAACTTTAAAATCAATATTTCTTTGTTCATATTTTATGCGCTACCATAACGTTAATTCGAACACCATAAAACTTTGTCAATTTATTACTTGCAATTGTGCGAAGTTTAAAAGGACATTAGGTACAATTAACTACAGCAGTAATGGGCTGATAACCAGCTGGTTATAAATAGATTACTAAAGGCAAATGGTACAAGGAAATTTGTAATTTTAATAAGTACATAAGTAACCTACCTACTGTGAAGAAATATACACAAATAGAATATGACTGTGTGGAGTCACGCAGCTGTTGTATTATAAAATACAGTAAAACCTTGATAAGTGGGATCAGCAGGGACCTATATTTTTTTATCACTTATACAGGCTTTTCATTTACCGAGTTTCCTAAATAGGCAGGTTTACATGACAGTTGTCTTATTTATAGAAATTCCTACATTGAGATACTCTGAGGTAGTACTGACAAACAGAACAGGTACCTATGGAAGGGATTAGACTATTTGTAAACAAACGCGTCATAACGTGTCCAATCCGAACCTGATAAATTGTTCCACATATGGGTGCTATTGAGCTACAAAGTTTCAATTATACAGGTGAACAACACAACAAATCTAAGAAATTAAGTCTCAGTTACAAAGGTTTGAAAATTACCAGTAACAGAAGTATTTCAATAACGAAAGGTATCGGGACCTCATTGTAATTATCAATAACAAAGGTTTCTCACGTATCCAGGGTCCACTTATCCAGGTTTCACCGTATATCTGTGTGATTCGTAAGTTCATATTGCTCAATACTTCAACTTTATTACTGTCATTATGTTTGTCCGTAAACTTTTATACGTCACACGTCAGTGATATTTCGTAAATTAGATGAGGTCGGCGTTTCCTTTCTGACTACTCTGAGAAGAAAGGTTGAAACAAACTCAAAGATCACAGTCTCTTTTATGGTGCAGGCATAATCTTAGTCAGATCATGCGAAAACCGTGTAGATTGGTGTCTCAATGGTCAATTTTATCTTTTATTTGAGCCACTTAATTCAAAATATTAAGTGGTCCCAGTCACCAATCTGGCAAGAGATTTGACAATATTTTAGAACCAATTAATAAATTAACTATACCTACAAGGCCAAATTAAATTGGAATGATAAAAAAAAACTCTGTACAAAGACACGTACAGTAAATTTTGTTTTTTTGTAAATTGATAAAAATATCTCTTTTCTTCGAATAATTACAAAAATACTTCATCGATTACGTGCCTTTGCCCATAGAATGAAGAAAAAGATTTTTTTTTGTTCATATAAGTAGATTTCAATATCGATACTCTCGATATGTCACCGTAAAATTGTAAACACCGTTAGGTTACAATCTATCTAGCGGGATTACAATCTGTCAAACATTTTTGAACCACATACTGATTGTAAATGGTTATTGCGGTTCAAAATTTTTCGCAAAAACCATTTACAATCAAACGCATTATTTCTCGATAGATTATAATCTGTCCATGGCAAACCAACAAATTGTGAACCAGTACCAAATTTGCATGCGATGGATCAAATCTTGCAGTAATACTAAATAGCCAAGTAACTGCCAGCAGCATAGTAGCGAACCGCGGTTGGTCACAGTTCTAACCTTATTTTTTGGTCTCTAGGTGGAAATCCTCATAGATGTACAGACCCCTCCGCCCTTGGATGGGCGGAGGGGTCTGTAAGCCTCTTACTGACTAAAACCACCCCGGTGTTCCGTCCCACACCCACGTCTAATCTAGAACTTAGAATCGAATAGAGTACTTATATTTGGTTCTCAACAGTGCGTCGGTCTAGCAGCTGCCATGATACACTCAAGACAAAATATGAAGAGTACACGATAGTCGCGGATACAAAACCAAATGTACTCAGTAGTCAAATAATAATGAGTTGCCGTCATGCCAAGCTAAACTAAACTTGTGATTTGTTTAGGAGAAAATGATCACAATTTAAAATATACCTTATCCCAACTACAAATTGTACTAGATACATTTTATAATAACCTGATTATTGTATTAAATGTGTTCAAAAACGAGTATCTAGATGTAAGTAAACTTAACTATCCTATCAAAAATGAATGTACTACCCATAAAAAATGTAAATTCCTGGAAAGTCAGACTCTTAAAATGTCTGAATTGTGTACTAAAATTAATTACTTTATTGACTGTCATGACTATAATGAGAACTACTTAAATCCTAGAGAACTTGCCAAGCGGATAGCGAGCAACAGATCAAGTCTTAAATTGCGTTCAAATAATATAGAACCCAAAAAAGGAACAATTCCTTTCTATTTCGGCCAAAGGAACTTAAAACCACAAGAATCGGATAACGCTTTAAATTCCACCAATTAGGCAGAAAAAGGAACAATTCCGTATTATTTTCCTATAACAAAAAATAACATTACGTTTTTTCGGGCCCAACACTCTGCCATCTAGAACATATAATTTAAAAATACTCCATTAAAATATTGCTAGTCTCTTATCAAAAAAAGAACTACTCGAAATAACCCTACAAGAACTACGTGAAGTACAGAATTATCCAGATATTATATGCCTCTCTGAAACTTTTATAAAAAAAGGCTATGAGTCTTACATTAAAATTTATGACTATGAAATGGCTGCCAACTTCTGCAGGGATAAACCAAGAGGCGGGACCTGCATCTTAGTAAGGAAAAACCTTGTTTTCAAAGAACTTCCATTTATAAAAACCCACGCTATACAAAATACGTTCGAAGCATGCGGTATAGAACTAACTCATCATAAGTTGATCATTATTTGTGTTTATAGAACTCCTCAATCTGACCCCACCCAGTTCCTATTTAAGTTAAATGGTCTTTTGGAACATGTATTTCATAAATATAAATCTAAAATAAAGGTGGTTTTATTAGGTGACTTTAACATCAATACTTTAAAAAAAAGCAACATAACTAACCGATTACTAGATCTTTCGTACAATTTTAATCTAAAACTACATATAAATGAGCCAACATGCAAGTCATCATGTATTGACCATATTCTCAGTAATATTCCGGATGCTATTGATCAAGTAATGCCACTCCACTTATCCGACCATGACACAGCCCAAATGTTAAACATTCCTTTAAGAAATAAGATACAAATAAAACAGGCAGCATACTATGTGTATAAAAGAGACTATAATTTGAATAATATTCAGAAGCTTAAAGAATGCTTACAAAGTATGTCCTGGTCGGAAAGTTACGTAGATAATGATATAGATATAGCATTCAGTGCTTTTCACGACTTATTATGCCTTTTCTATAATTTATGCTTCCCAAAACTAAGAGTAAAAGTAAAAAGTTATCAAAAGAAACAAAACTGGATAAGCAAAGGACTGAAACAAAGTTGTAAAACCAAACGGAACCTACGCTACCAATATTATAGAAGTAAAAGTATAGGAAATAAAAATAAATATTTGCACTATTCAAAAATCTTACAAAAATGCATATACGTATCAAGAAGAAACGCAAATATTAAATGTATTAACAAAAATGAAAATAAATGCAAAGCTGTATGGAAAGTAATTAGGGACGAAATCATGAACAACAACTTTAAGGACAGTATAGAAAATATTCAAATTGATAACACAGTAATCACGGATCCTGTCGAAATAGCAACTGCTTTTAATAAGCACTACACTAATATGGCGCATACTTCTAGTACGGATATAAAAACAAGCCCTAAAAAAATCCAGCAGCTCATTCGGTGTTCCTCAAACCTGTGTCCGAAACTGAAGTCAGAACGGAGATATTAGCATTAAAAAACTCAAACTCTGAAGGATACGATGAGATTAATACGAAAATTATAAAAGCATGTACTAATGAGTTAAGTGAAATTATAACACATCTAATTAATTTATCGTTCTCGCTTGGTACTTTTCCAGATGCATTAAAAGTATCCATTGTTAAACCTATTTTTAAAAAAGGGGATAATTCAGACGTTAATAATTATCGCCCAATAACATTGATATCTATCTTGTCAAAGATATTTGAAAAGTGCATGTACAAACGACTGATCGAGTTCTGTAATAAATTTAACATAATTAAGAAGGAACAGTTCGGCTTCCAAAAAAACAAATCCACAACATTAGAAATTTTCACTCTTATAAAACATATATTGACGAATATTAATGAAAACCGTCTTACTACAGGTCTGTTCTACGATTTATCGAAAGCCTTTGACCTAGTGTCTCATGACCTATTGCTACAGAAACTGGAGGCAATTGGAATAAGAGGCATAGTGCTTCAGTGGATATCGACATACCTAAATAACAGACGACAACGGGTTATCATTACAAAAGTAGATAAAAATAACGATATGACACCACACTCTTCCGAACTCAAGATCAACAGATGTGGTGTCCCACAAGGAAGTGTGTTAGGCCCAATTTTGTTCCTTTTATACATAAATTCTATAATTAATATAACCAACCATAAATGTATTTTGTTTGCTGATGACATTTCAATTATTGTGACCACGGATAAGAAAAAAAGTACGATTGTTGATCATGAGACAGATATTAATAACACTATTGAAAGTCTAATTGAATATCTAAATACAAATAATTTATCAATAAATCTAAAAAAATCAGTTTATATACAATTTAATAAATCGAATAATGCTAAATACAACGTTACAATGAATATACATAAAATTGATGAAGTGACGCAAACTAAATTTTTAGGCCTAACCTTAGATCAAGACATAAACTGGAAAGCACCTATTGATACGGTTTCAAAGCGGATAAATAAGTTCGTATATGCACTTAAAAAAGTCAGAAATATAACAAACGTTAAGACGGCGATAACGTCCTACCATGCATACGTTGAATCGGTGCTCCGCTATGGCTTGATAATGTGGGGCAATAGCACAGACCAAAATAGAGCATTTATTGCACAGAAAAAATGTATAAGAGCAATAAACGGGCTTCGACCTGATGAATCCTGTAGGCCGATATTTAAAAAGCTTGGCTTGTTGCCGCTACCGTCTCTGTACTTATATGAAACATGTATGTTTGTTAGAAAGCATAAGGAATTATTTTGTAATGCAGATGACTTATATCCTCGTAACCGACGTGACCTCCACAGGCTCGTACTGGATCTCCTTCCGAGACTAGCTAAATATAATAAAAGTTGTATATCTATGTGTGTACGTATATACAATAAGATACCAAGTAATCTCAAGATTTTAAATTTGTGATTTTTTAAAAATAAACTGCATGAATGGCTGTGTAGTCATAGTTTTTATAGTGTCAAAGAATTCTTAGATTATAAATGTTAAATATGTGTAAATTTGTACGCTTATAACTGTTAAGTAAAACATGTATGCTCTTGTAATATTTTTTTTTACCATCTTTTATACCATGTTTTTTAGCAAATAAATATTATTCTATTCTATTCTATTCTATTATAAGAATGTTCATACTGTTACGGTGACATTTACATTCGACAATAAACGAATTAACGAACAAATATGGCGGCGCGGTGCACATGACCTATTCAGCATACGGAGTGCGTTTCGGCGCATGCCATTTCACAATTTGACGGATTCACTTCGATAGATAGTAATTTAACGAAATATAATGCGTTAAATTTTAAGCAGTAAGTATGTTACGGTTCACAATTTTTCGACAGATTACGATCTTGCGAGAAAGATTATAATCAAACGGTATTTATAATTTCACGGTGATGGATACCCAACAAGTGGGTAGTTATGTATTGTCTACTAATTTGATTTGACCTTTTATATTCCTATATTATAGCTGCTACGGCTAAGAAGGACGTCCGGTATAATACCTACGTTATTTTATGGGCTCTTTTTTAATCATTTTAGGGCGTCAATGGATTTCCCGGATTGAACGGTGAAAAAGGGGACCAGGGAAGACCAGTAAGTAAAATCAGATCCAATTTGAGGCAAATTCTTCATTATTTAAAATATTATGGCATTATATCTTTTCATAACAGTTAGCTTGTGGCCTATGTTTAACCTCTAAGTCCCTGAGATACCACATTTGGTATCAGACACAATGGTTTTTAATTGTGTCTGTAATTACGGTAATTGACTGGTTAAGAAGTAACAACCGCAAGGGTTGATCAATCAGATTAAGCTACGCTTGACGCGGTTGGTCTATGAGTGGGTGACCATCTTTATATACCAAAAGCTTAACGTGCTTCGGAAAGAACGTTAAGCTATTGGTCTCAGATGTCATTCGTGTGTCTTTGACATTTACATTTACGTTACGGGTCGTCAGAAGCCTGAAAGTCTGACAACCAATCACGGTATGGGGTCATCCAGTATCTGGATTGTAGAGGTCAGATAAGCAGTTGCTTCATGTAAAATACTGGTATTCAGCTGGTCAAGCTGAGCCCAACATAGTTGGGGAAAGTCAGGGCAGATAATGATATCTCTTCATACCAGGTCTCTGGTTGTACACAGACCAGGAAATCATGTCGCCAAAGGGAGGAGGCCTTTAAACAGCAGTGCGTGAAACAAGGCTGAAAAGATGATGATATAGACACAAAACAGACGTTATTGTTTTTTATCCTGTCCTTTAAATAATTGTCTGATGTACTGGCTATGAAATCGCTACTATTTCTTTGAAAAATCCCTCATTAATCAAAGCATGTTGATACCACTGTGCAGTGGTGGCCCAGTGGTAACAGACGATTGACGAACGACTGAAGAGTTGTAGGTCGTAGATTGGAATCTTTTACCTTGAGTAGATAATTTCATCACCACTGCTCTCAAAACGACGAAGGCAAACATTGTTGGGAAACCGGCGGATCCTAGAACAAAAATACAAAGACATGTGACTTCTACCAACCCGTACCATGTGTCGCGTGGTGAATTAGCAATCCGTCTCACAGAGCGGAGGCCGCTGTCCCAACCAGTGGAAATATTATTGGTTTATCAATATCATGCATTTGATTAATGTAGTAGTCCTCCAGACCGTATTTCGGCCATGGCGGTCACTCTTAACGGAAACTAGCCATTGGTGCGAGAGATAATAAATATAGTGCGCAATTGTGTGCGGAGACACAGCTGCACTCACTCTTCCGTCACTCTCATAGTCCGATGGGACGGAATCCGACACGACCAGAGAAAGATCAGGCGTAAGACCAACGGTTTGAAGCAGTAATGCTCGCAAAGGAGGAGGCGGGGCGCGTGAGGGAGTGGCAGTCTCTGCGCCCTTACGTCCCTAGCCGCCGCAGGAGGAGACGCCCCGGGCGTCGGGAGTCAATAGCGGACTCCCGACCACCGTAGGCACGAGCTTGCGGGTGGCGAGCAATGGGTAGCTCGCCGCCCGGTAAGGACCAGGCTCGGGTCGACAGCGCGTAGTGTTCCACGCGCGCCTCAAAGAGATGTCAGCAGCAGTGTAGGGGTCTACTAGGACCGATGCCTGCCGGGGTCGCGTGATAGTTCGAAAGAGATACCGTGACCCTGGCACACGGGCAACTGATGGAACACGGGTGGGTTTTAGTCAGTAAAAGTCTGACACGCCCTCCCGCTCCGCCCAGAGCGGGAGAAGTCATTTGATGATTTACCATCCTGAAAAAAAAAAAAAAAAGACCAACGGTTTAACATACTTTCCTAGGCACGGGGGTATCACACCGCAAACTCCCAAACTCCGGGCTGTTACTAAAAAATTCCTAATGAAAAACCCAGTAACACCTTGCCCGACCTGGGAATTGAACCCTGGAACCTACGCTTAGCAGTCACGTTTGGAACCACGAGACCAGGGCAGTTAATGCGGGGCGGGGGTGTTATTATGACTAATATCATCATTTCAGCCGTAAGACGTCCACTGCTGGACTTAGGCCTCCCCCAATTTGGAGGGCTTTGTCACAATCGCCACGCTTGGCAGGCGGGTTGGCGATCGCAGTATGGTGGTAAAATGCATAGAGAACGCTGCTGCTCATTCTCTAGTAAGTCCCTTAGTCGCCTTTTCCGACACCCACGGGAAGAAATGGGGTGGTGTTATTCTTTACGTCCGGCACCACACGGTGACTAATATGATTTACAAAAAACGTTTAAATTCCTATCACTGGCCTGTTGCACCATGTTGGCACCATGACTGGCCTGTTAGTTTAGTGGTTAGTGACCCTGACTGCTAAGACTGAGGTCGTGGGTTTGATTCCCACCCAGGACAAATGTTTGTGTGATGAGCACAATCATTTGTTCTGTGCCTGGGTGTCATCGTCGTTTCAGCCGTAACTCGTCCACTGCTGGACTTAGGCCTCCCCCAATTTGGGGGGGTTTGCCATAATCGCCACGCTTGGCAGACGGATTGCCGATCGCAGTATGGTGGTAAAATGCATAGAGAACGCTGCTGCCCATTCTCTAGTAAGTCCCTTAGTCGCCTCTTACGACACCCACGGGAAGAAATGGGATGGTGCTATTCTTTACGTCCGGCACCACACGGTACCTGGGTGTAATTTATCTGTAATATGTTTGTATTTAGAAATATATAAGTATGTTTATTAGTTAGTTGTACAGGCCGTGCTTAGTTTGGGATCAGACAACGTTGTGTTTGTTGTCCTAAGATATTATTATCACTATCTATAATATTGATTGTTACTTTAAGGGACTTCAAGGCCAACCCGGTGCTCAAGGAGAAAAAGGAGGTTCAGGGCGTGATGTAAGTCTTGCACAAAAAATCATACTTCTTTCTTAATATGAGTAACATGACATAACTTCATGATTTGTTCTCCCGAAGGGTGAGAGGTGTACCTATAAAAAAGAGGCTCATAGAAGTAGCCCCCCTAGCCAAGTTACAAACGTTTCGTGTCGAATTCCGTTCTCCAGTCGATAACGCCTCGGTGTCAGCAATTGTAGAAAACGGTAAGTTGGTAGCCATGTTGACGCGCCTGAGTCGGCCGCTCCTTCTACAATGTCTTTAGAAAAATGACATTATAACAAAGGATGTAGCGTTGAACATTGTAGAAACGATAACAATTCATTATATCATTTCCAACGATGTGAACTTGGCTACGAATTTTCTATTCGTTTGTTCTAACCACGTGACTTAACGTTGATATGATTTCAGTCCCATACATTTGATTAGTTTTCGACTAGCGTTAACGATTGCAGATTATCAACTTGGCTAGGGGTACAGGAGTGCAAAACATTTTATTACAAAGTCAAGTGATAACTTTTTTCGATAGATATAAGTCAGTACTAATATATTTCGTACTATTTACGTCAATTTCACAGACGACTTAAACCGGCAAAATTAAATAAACTTGGCTGTCACAGTTTATCAAGGGATTTGGTGACATTTTAGATTTGGTAGAATGATAGTGAGACGAAATACATTCTCGGTATTGTTCACTCCTGCTTCTAGCATTGACACTTTAATTTTAAAGTGAAATAAAAAAAAATGTAAATGGAAGCCACATAATTTCATAAAATAAATAAAAAATATTACAATATAGTGTGACGGCTGGTTTATAAATAGATTTTAATAAATTTTGGCAGTAATCGTAACTGTAACAAGTTTAATGTACTTTTGTTACAATGTGTAAATTAAAAAGCACCTTTTTTAACTTCAGTCTAATGCTATTTTAAATGGAGTATAAGTCTCGTGTAATGGGGGGCCAGCCTATTGCCATCAACCGGGCACAAATCCAGGCTCCAGTTTGCTACTCAGGAAATACACATGGAAACAAACTCAATACCTCAGCAGTAGTGCTTACGTCTAGATCTATGAGTTACGGAATAATGTGAAAGCAAATTCTGTCTTTCTGTTATCTTTTCACGCCCTTAGAGTTGAACGAATTTGGAATAAATATTACATCCATTGCTGTAGCAATGACAATAACTACAGTAAAATGTTAAACGAGTATGGGCTGATTTTTCAATAGTCAGGTAACTGTTAACCGATGAGTAAATACTGCGATTTGACGGCTCTTCTCAAACTGCAGTTATCTGATTATTGAAAAATCAGCCCTAAGTGAATCAGCTAAGACTTCTCTCAGCACTTACACTTAGTCCACGTATGCACGGTAGTAAAAAAATCGCGGTGAGATTTTTTTGCGTACTGAATCTTTCTTGATAAATGCACTCCTTTTTGTTATTTGACGAGGTAAGATGCATACTGTTAGAATTTCAATTATATTGTGTTAGCATGTTCAATATATTAATGATTAATAAAATATTATAAAGCTGAAGAGTTTGTTTGTTTGTTTGGTTGAACGCGCTAATCTCAGGAACTATTGGTCCGAATTGAAAATATGTTTTTATGTTGAGTAGCCTATTTATTGAGAAAGGCTATAGACTATTTAACATCACGCTACGATTATAAGTAGCGGAGCAGCAACGAAAAATGGATGAAAACTGGCAGGCAATTCGATGTGATGCGACGGGAAGGGTCAGGGGAGCAAAAATTTGACGCAGAAGAAGTCGCGGGCAGAAGCTTATATTATTAAATTATGTATGTTTCTTTTAACGATTTTCTTTACACATTTTTCTTATAATTATAGGGCACGCCTGGAGCAATGGGTGTAAAGGGTGAAGCTGGTGAAAAGGGACAAACAGTAAGTCAGTCACTTAACTTTACCATCCAAAATCCTACAAACGTTGACATTCCTAAGACAAACCCATAAATTCTCGTGACCTACCTCATAAACTAACTGATTTTTATTTCCAGGGACCTCAAGGCCCTCCCGGTGTTAAAGGAGACAGAGGAGATTCGGGTCTAAATGTAAGTCTTGTAAAAAAAGATTAGATAAAAGTAGTAATCAATTTATAAATGGCATGCTAGAATAAATGTCGTGATGAAGCAGCCTTTGAGAGGTTCAAAGCCAGGCCTTTGAACCTCTCAAAGGCCTGGCTTGATAGTTCAAAAATCCGGGAAAATACCAATGTTACATTTTAATACATCATTTAATTTCTGAGTTTAAGAGATATCAGCGAAGGACTCTCTCGGAATGAAAACGTTTGGCCCACAGTGGTACAAGTGTTGAGTATTAATAAGACTATTTCTTTGTAGGTTGCATAGTTACATATCATGCTCGTTTTTATGTTCTTACACCATAAATAATACTTAAATAAATGTAGAAATAAATAATAAGTAATATGTGGGTATGTGTGCGTGTGTAAAATTGTAATATACATAGATATTTTGGGTGATTATCATTACATATCCAGACCCCTCCGTACGGGACCAACGACTTAACGTGCTATCCGACGGGAAAGCACGTTAAGTCGTTGGTCCCGGCTGTATCTTTGTCAGTTGTTACAGGTCATCACAAGCCTGAAGGTCTGATAACCAGTTTAACTATTGTGTTACTTTGTAACTGGGTTGCTGAGGTCAGATAGGAAGTTGCTCCACATAAAATACTGGTATTTACGCTGCATCCGACTAGAAGTGAAGGCGATCCCAACGTAGTTGGGAAAAAACCTAGATAGATGAAGATGTGTGTATATTATATGTGTGCGTGGGTATAATTATATACATATATGTTTTCCTTTCTTTTACAGGGTGTACCTGGAACTCCAGGTATGAAGGGAGAGCCTGGTGAAAATGGGAAAGTGGTAAGGAATTGTTTTTATGTCCTGACAATTTAGTATAAATATGTAAGTAATTATGTTTTCTTCAACAGACTTGCTCCAAGATTGTAGTTATTGCAGCAATTTAGAGGCAAGGATTATAAACGCGTGCATCTTACTTTGCATTTCCGACCTAGAGCTGGAAAGAAGGTGCGCCACAGATATGCGTCTCTACTAGATATAGACACGTCTTAGTTGTTGCTAGTTTAATCTCAACAAAGAAATCGCATGCCTTTATATACTTAAAGTTAGTTGTTTCAAATATTCAAATTATACCTTTCTATAGTTTACGTTGTGGTGAATAAACGTTATTATTTCATGAAAAGTTTGTTAAAAAAATTACATTAATTATAATAGTGTTCTTTAAATATAAAGAATAAGTATTTTTACTTTTAATATGAGGCTGTTTGGCGGCTAGGCTTAAAGCACTATTTATAATCTGTTACAATTTATCATTTTAGCCGAAAGACTTCCACTACTGGACACAAGCCTCTCCCAATTTGGGGGTTTGCTATAATCGCCACTTGGCAGACGGGTTGGCGATTGCAGTATGGTAGTAAAATGCGAACGCTGCTACCCATTCTCTAGTAATTCCCTTAGTCGCTTCTTACTACACCCACGAGAAAAATGGCACCACACGGATTTTACAATTATTTATTACAGAATATGTTAAGCATATTTATTTTTGACATGCAAAAGAATATTTATCATTGAATTCTCGGTTCCTTGTAGCTCTTGGTTTCGATTTGGGCAAAAACAGCAAGCGTCACTCGAGTGCAATGATATACTCTGTACACTTGCATCAAATTGTTCTATTTTGGCTCCCTCATCGTTAAACTATAAACTAAGCCGATGTGTATCTTTTGTAGGGACCTGCGGGGCCGATAGGGCTGCCTGGGCCAGCGGGACCTCCTGGAGCTCCTGGAAGTCATGGAGTTTGCCCTTGCCATGATACTCCAAATAGTAAGTACTTATTTTTGTTTTTGGCAACTGAAACCAATGAATTGAGAAAGAATTGGTGGAGTTGGACTTTAGGTGCTAGCGCATGCTTTTCAGCTTGTCACTGCACAAGCGCAGTGTCCCAATATATATCTGCGTCTTGTCAAATCATTTATTAGAAATAGCAACATAAATATAAATTTTGAACGTCTTTAACAAAAAAATTAATTGATTCTATTCGCTCCTTCCAAAATATAGTTTCGTTTGGAGAAAAATGAGCAAAACATTCCACCGCTACTCTTCTGTAATGTTTTACAATATTTTGTTTACAATAATTATATCATAAAATGTGAAGCCGATGCATCTAGAATATAATCAATATACCAATAGTTATTATGAATTAAATAAAGCAATGACAAAATAAATTATTATGCGGTATATATGTACATGTTGCTCATATATAATTACAAAAATTTTAAAGTAGATGATTTTCTAAATAATCTAAGAAGTAAAAATTTTGATAACAATCAGGGTCAATTAAATTAACTGATAATATTTTAACTACATGTTGGGTATCGAATTCGAAAACAAATGAATCAATAAAAAGTAAAAACACATCAGAGGCCTTGTAATAGAAAAACCTTCAAAATCTAGTCGCAGTCTCATCTCAGCGACAGCCAAATGTCAAAGACTTGTCAAAAATGTATGGAAACACGAGGTATTTTTGACAGAATGAGACTGAGATCAGACTATGAACGTTTTTTTTTTTAATTGCGAGAATTGCGCCCCTCAACGATTACAGATATTATTAACCTTTGCGCTGGGGAAGGATGTTTTTTGGTTCCATTTGCTTTCGATATCCCACACGTGGGTGAAATGTTGCTAGCTTATTTAATTTCACCCAGTGTATTTCCAGCGCTTTCTGGGCAGTCAGCCCTGCTGTTACCTGGAACTCAGGCTAGACTAAATGGCGAAGGCGATTGGCGGCAGCGATCTTACGTGTCTGGCCTTGGTCCAGGCCATAGTACGGAGTGAGAGTGCATAGGAAGCCGTCACCTCCTTCTAAGCAGTAATGCTCGCGAAGGAGGACGCGGAGAACGTGAGGGAAAGGCCCAGGGGAGAGCCAGACTGAAGCAACGTCCGCGGGGAATGCGAGACATTTACTCGACCCGATTATTTATTTAATTATTTAGTAACTTTGGATGACTTACAGCTAAAACAAACAGAATAAAAAAAATGTGTGTGAGAGTGAGAGTCAATTACAAGTCATCACTTATAGGAATATATTGGAAAGAAAGAAAGAGTGTGAACATCACAACACAGGAACAAAAAAAAAATAGAAAAAAAACATTTTAACATTTTATATTTAAAAATAAGAATCAAAACCAGGCCATACAAAATCTGGATAAAGAAAATCAAGGCTCAGGCACTTTCTGGCCGAGAGCACACTTGTTACGAAAGGGTCGAAATCAAGCTGTTTACACAAGCTATGCTATATGTCAACAATCTTGTAGGGGGTTGAAACTGGCTTGAGTGGCCGCGTGATACAGCTTTAGGTACCGACTTATTCAAGTTGGCTCGTCAAATTCCTTAACTAACTTCTTAAATGGTTGTATATTTTTTTTACAGCTGTGTTAAATACGGAGATATACAAAGAATACGGAACAGAGGATAATCCCGCAGAAGAACCTTGTAAATCTGCACCAATCGATATGGAAAGCAGTAAGAAGAATACCTATTATGATTTCTTCAAATTGAATTTGATCGAATTAAGCTTAGATTTTCTTAAGTTCCTGACTACTTATCACATGTGGGTCGGATACATATATCACCGTTTTGAAGCTTCCATACCGGAAGGGTGCCAATATAACCCCATAACTGTCTTCGCTGTCTCTCTGTTCGTCCGTCAGTCCGTCAGGGCTGTATCTCATGAACCGTAATAGATATAGACCAGTGTTTCCCAAACATTGCTTTGCCATGGCCCGGTAATTTTCACACTGCCCCTTCGTGACCCACTTAATACTTTTAAACCCAAGCTGGTTCCATTAGGTATGTAAAATAATACACATATATTATTAGCAGTCACTAAATTTTAGTGCAAAGTATAGAGCTGGTACTTATTTTTTTACCAAAGAATACAAGTTCGCGGCAAATAACGGAAGTTTTATCCTTAAGTCTGGTTCCACTTCAAATCGGTTTCTATATTAATTTTCAACCGACGAAAAAAAACGGAGGAGGTTATCAATTCGACGCGTATATTTTTTTTTTTTTTTTTTTTATGTATGACCACGCATAACTTTTTACATAGTGGTCCGATTATGACAATTCTTCTTCTATTGGAAAGGGTATACTCCCAAAGTGGTCCCATATACATTTGGAAAACAAAATCGAACCCTAAGGGTCGGAAAACAGGGGATGATTGATTGTTCACTCACTGATTGTAATGTATAAACACGCATAACTTTATACAGAGTAGTCCGATTTTGATAATTCTTTTTCTGTTGGATAGGATATACCTTGCCAAGTATTATTAGTACATTAAAGCCACAAAAAATCATAAAATAAAAACTTTTTAACAAAAAATTAAACCGCCGAAAAACTGAAAAGCATAAAATAATAAACCTTAAAATTTTGAGTCGGCGCTGAAAAATCAATGAACAAGGATCACTCAAAGCGCCGACTCATAATTTTAAGGTTTATTATTTTATGCTTTTCAGTTTTTCGGCGGTTTAATTTTTTGTTAAAAAGTTTTTTAAGGTAAACTATTATCGAAAACCCAGCTTCACATTTATGAATATTTTTAAGTATTATTTTTAAAAGAAGGTGGGAATTTTGCGATCCGGTATTTTATTTTTAACTAGCTTCTGCCCGCGACTTCGTCCGCGTTCAATTTCGTGTTCCCCCGACCCTTCCCGTCGCGTCGAATTGCCTACCCGTGCGATTTTCCCCGTTTTTGCAACATTGGTTTCTCTTGGTTTTAGCGTGATGTTATATAGCCTATAGCCTTTCTCGATAAATAGGCTACCCAACACAAAAATATTTTTTCAATTCGGATCGGTAGTTCCTGAGATTAGCGCGTTCAATCAATCAAACAAACAAACAAACTCTTCAGCTTTATAATATTATAATATATAGTATATAGTATAGATGGCCCGGTACCGTGTCGCGACCCGGCCAATGGGAAACGTTGGTATATACAGTTGAAATTATCGCAGCGTGTGTATTCCCGCTGTAACAAGAAATAAAATGAAGTTAAAAATTAAAATTTGTCAATATACAAGTTAATTTTTTTAATGTAGGTAGTGTTAAATATTGTATGGTGATATGTGCGCTTCGTATGCGAGTCAGACTCGTACTTGGCCAGTAGTTCACTGTCTATACATCATGGACTGTTTGGTGCCAGACGTAAAGAATATCACCATCCTATGTCTTCCAGTGGGTCTCGTAAGTGGCGACTAAAGGACTTACTAGAGAATGGACAGCAGCGTTCTCTATGCATTTACCACCATACTGCGATCGTCAACCCGCAGGCCAAGCGTGGCAATTATCGCAAACCCCCGCAAATTGGGGGAGGCCTATGTCAGTGGCAGTGGAGGTGTTTCGACTGAAATGGTGACGATGATGATGATGATGATGATAGCATGTATTAGAGTAGTGTGGCCAAATTTATCACGTTAGTTGCCATCGGTAAAATCAGAAAAAGTCAAAAATGTACTTAGTGATATTTGACTTTAAATCGATTATTGATTAAAAAGTGTCGGACACATAGTCCGATATGGCAGTTAACGTGTTAAGAGTGTGGTACAGACCGACAAACTGAATGACTTCCTCTAGTGGACTAACATCATAATCGAGAAAAAATAATGAATGAATAATAGGTCTTTGACCTATGAAAATGCCGTTTTGTATGAAAAAATTTAAACGATTTTTTTTTCATGTATTTTTTATTTGTATTAATCGAAATAATCACCCATGCAATCATTGCATCTTTGCCAACGTAGTGGCAGTTTATTGATGCCCTTCTTAAAAAAATCAGCTGGACGGGAGGCAACAAATTCTTCACAGGCATTTTGTACTGCCTCTCGGGTATTGATTTTTTTTCCCGCCAAGAAGTTAACCAAATTCTGGAAAAATTAGTAGTCTGTAGGCGCAAGGTCTGGTGAGTAGGGCGGATGACGGAGAGCTTCCAACCCCAGTTCTTGCAACTTGGAGACCGTCTGATGTCCAGTATGAGGTCGCGCGTTGTCGTGCAGGAGCAGCGGAGACGAGCGATTGACCAATGCTGGTTGGAGATGTGCCAGCTTCTCCATCATTGAATTCAGTTCTTCACAGTACACATCTGCAGTAATCCTCACTCCGTTTGGTAAGAAGCTGTGATGAATCACACCGGCGCTAGACCACCAAACAGTGACCATCACTTTTCTAGGGGTAAGTTTTCGTTTAGGGCATTGTTTAGGTGCTGAACCAGGATCCAACCAACTTGCTGAGCGCTTGCGGTTTAAAATTATCAGTAAAATAAAATAAAATAAATTACAGTAAAATAAAATAATCAACAATGAGCCGTGCCATACATTTGGGTCGAGTTGATATTTTAGTTGGTATATATTTATAAAATTGCTGCACTTACAGTAAATACCAAAGCACGCAGCAAGCCAACAACATAACATTGAACTAAAATACTTAACACAAACATTAACATAGATTTACTGCGATGCATAAATATGATATTATGGTGAAGGCCGTAAGAATTCGCTGGATGCGGAGGCACATGCGGAGGCATGGAATGGGTCGAGGTGGCGGTGCTTGGGGGAGACCTATGCCCAGCAGTGGATGTCTTTTGACCACAGAAATCTAAATAATATTATTTAGATTTCTGTGCTTTTGACTGAAACGATGACTGCATCAAAAACGCACACTAACGTCTCATTTGTAATGTGTTAACGTCCACCATTCCCGCAACAAACAGAGACAGATCCAAAAAGGGTTAATATATAATACACCAGCATCTGCCCGCGACTTCGTCCGCGTGTCAATCTACCCAAAGAATAAAAAGTTTCACAGAAAATTAAACCCCCATTTCACCCCCCTATGGATGGAATTCCATAAAACCTTTATAGAGAATTTTTTTTTTAAACAGGTTGAGCAAATTTTCGCTAGATCCGTTCTATCATGAGCTTGATAGACTTGACGTTTATTGATGATGTCTCCCTTAATGACCACAGTATTCGCTACATACAGAATCGAATAGCAGGTATAAGATGGATCTACGGTTCCACCTTTGGACATTATAACGTAAATTACACTTTTTGCAGGCTACCGTTATTTGGGACCAACAGGGAAACCAATCAAAGTATACTGCAATATGTCAAGCCTGGAGACATGTATCAGGACAACTAACAAAACTGCAGAATTTACTCATGATCCCAGTAAAGGAGCTTACTGGTTGAACGAAATGGGCATTGATATGAAAGAATTATATATTTATGTAAGTCACATTTAGAAATTCTATTTAAAACATTTTTTTTCTCACTAGATTTTACCGGTGGTCGCGCCTGATTGGTGGTCAGAAATGATCCCACGGGAACATGCTACCGAGATAAGAAATCATACTATTTAATAATCCAGGTTAAAAGCGATCTGTGTTTCAAAGTTATCTCATATGGAATTTGTCAGTAGCAGTCCAGTGTCTGGATTTGTGACCGGTAGAAGGTAATCTATTACGTGGATCTTAAAAATGGCTGGCGAAATTTAGGTGTATAGATAGAGAGCATTAGAGAGAGAGCACGGTCTACGCCCAAACCTTTCCGGGAATACAGTGATACTTACATCTCTATTAGACTCAGTGTTAAATTCTTCTCAAGCTAGTATTTTAATTAATTAAGTGCTATGGAACTGAACACCCAGATTACCCAGACCAAACAATGCGAGGAACTTGTGCTTCCAAAGTAATATGTCCTTCATAAAAAAAGGAGTTATTCATAATAATCTTTTCATAATGACTGTTCCGTATTTTTGTTTCAGGCATTGACAGTAGAACAATTAATATGGCTGCGCGACCGAGCAGATTCAGTTCGCCAAACGCTAAAATACAACTGCCTGGACTCAGTTCCGTACTCTAAACATAACATGTCCTTGTCAGTGAAATTGTGGGCTTCGAATGATATTGTGATTGGACCATACCCGACAGAGCAATCACCTATCTTTTATTACGTACCAGAATCAACCGACAAATGTAAAGTAAGAAAGTACTTATACTGTTTATTTTGAAATTTAAGGCCTTATTTTTGATAAGATTTGTACTGTTTTGGAGGTTATCCATACTTAATATTATAAATGCAAAAGTAACTCTGTCTGTCTGTCTCGCTTTCCTGCTAAAACTACTGAACCGATTTAAATTAAATTTGGTACACAGATAGTTTAGAGCCTGAGAAAGGACATTGGCTACTTTTTATCCCGGTAGTATGTTCCCGCGGGATAATTTCCGACCTCCACGCGGGCGAAGCCGCTGGCAAAAGCTAGTTCATAATAATTATGAGCAACAGAGCAATGGTGGCCCAGTGGAAATGGCGTTTTCTTTTGTACTGACCTCTCAAAGGTCGTAACTACTAAACCGGACTTTCCTGTGGCTGCTTTACGATTAGTAAACTAGCTCAAAGACTCCAGCCAGGGGCAAACGAATTACATTACTAATACTAAGCGACTACTCGCTGAGGCACCTCCTGTAGGGCGTCGCTGGGGCGAGGACAGCAAGTTAAGACAGGTTGCATCAAATTATGGATATTATTATTAGTCGGCGAATTTAAAGCTGCAGCTTCAGCTACGGCGCGTGCTGGCACTTCGTCTATCAAGATTCGGGGGAAGGCTCCAACTTATGAGTTGTCGTGGAATGAAATCCAGACAGGCGTTTTACTTTGTAAAAATAATTTCATCACCACGGCTCTCGAAACGGTGAAGGAAAACATCGTAAGGAAGCCGGCATGTCCTGAACTAAATCCTCGTTGATGAGGAGTCTGTCAGACTTCTTACTTACTAAAAAAAACCACCCTGGTGTTCCGTTTCCACATTCGCACCGGGGATCACGGGATCTTATGCGATTTCCACGATCCCCGGCTGGTGCGGGTCACCTCAAGAGGAATGTTACGCACCGCCACTTTGGGTCGGGCTGTGTGCCCCCACACAGCACGACCTGAGGTGGCGACGGGTGATTGACGTCCCCATGTCCATCAAACTAGGGTTATCATCTTAGTTTATCTATATCTATACTTATAACAAAACTGTAGAGAGGTCAATTCTGTACATTGAATATACATTCAAAATTAATATTGGAGGATGAATGGTGATCGATACTGATGCCAAAAATGCAATCAGTAAATTTTTTGTCTGTCTGTCTGTCTGTCCGTCTGTCTGTATGTGCACGCATGGGTCAAAAACTACTGAAGGGATTTTAACCAAACTTGGTACGATTGTAGTCCATACTCCTGGGCAGGTTATAGGTTATATAACATAACGCTAAGACATATAGGAGCTGAGCAGTGACGATAAATTTGAAGCAAGTCGGATGAAAATGCGCTTTCGAGCTCATATCCTCACATACGTTGATCATACACCAAAAGTAAGTTCCCGCGGGTTTATTTTCCGACCTCCACGCGGGCGAAGCCGCTGGCAAAAGCTAGTCTTTACTATAAGAAATGTTAAATATAGCTGACTAATAAGAATGATATAGGAACAAGCGGGCATTACCTGAACTTGTAATTACTCTTTCGACAAATTTAAGAAAATAAATTAATCCAAATTAATTAATTTTTCAGGAAGGAAGTACTGAATGGCAAAGTACCATCATAGAACTACAAAGTTCAAACGTATACAGATTACCAATAGTCAATATGTTCATCAGTGATATTCGTAATGCAAAACAGAAGTTGACCGTCGAAAGTGTTGAATTGTGTTTTGGATGAATTTACTTGGAAGAGAGTGTCAATTTCATAAAAGTTTTTTTTTTTAATTTTGCACCTTATAATTTCGACATAAATAAACTCCAAATTGTTTGACTATTGCATTTCATTTCATACTACATCATCGTCATCATCAAAACTTCACACTCACACTCAAGACAAGATTCGCCATTTTTTAACCGATGAAAAAAATGGAGGAGGTTCTCGATTCGACGCGTATATGTATATATATATTTTTTTTATGTATGACCACGCATAACTTTTTACGTAGTAGTCCGACTGTGATAATTCTTTTTTTATTGGAAAGGGTATACCCCGAAGGTGGTCTCATATACCTTGCCAAGTATTATTAGTCCATTAAAGCCACAAGAAATTATAAAATAAAAACTTTTTAACAAAAAAATTAAACCTCCGAAAAGACTGAAAAGCAAAAAATACCTAATAAACATTTAAATTTTGAGTCGGCGCTGATAAATCAATGAACAAAGATCACTCAAAGCACCGACTCAAAATATTAATTAAGGTTTATTATTTTTTGCTTTTCAGTTTTCTTCAGCGTTTTAATTTTTTAAGTTTTTTAGTCATTATACACCAAAATGCGTACTTAGCTGGCCTCCCTCGCTTCAACGGATACTTATACAAGGTGTAACAGCATAGACGCAAGGGTACTCCCTTTCTTCTCCTAAAATTGTGCTTGTCCGAAAGTCATTATCCATAACACGTTACCCATAAACGACCGTAACCATAATATTCAAAAAGTCGAAATTTTGTTTAACATAATTATCTTTGCTTCTGAAATTATTCTGTCATCATATCTGTTGAACTAATATTTAAATTCCCCGCCTTTCCATAATTGTGCACTCTTAGTATTATTGTATACTCTGTGGTGTTCTTATTGAAATATATTCTGTCTATGATTCTGTGGTATAGCGAGTGTTTTAATTATTTTCAATACCTATATTTAACAATAAAATCATCAGGTTATTGGCCCAGTAAAGCCCAAGTTGTAAAGAAAAGTGTTTGCAAAGTTAATCTTACGAATAAACTCAAATTAGAAACAGTTTCGTGCCGGCGAATTGGTTGTGTACCGACATAACCTAAAAGCAGCGTGGTTCAGTTTTAACAAATCGTCAAGTTGTTAATTATCATGGCTAGTAGCAATCCTATGGCACTTATAGAAAAACTAACAGGCCGAGAAAACTACAGTACCTGGCGGTTTGCTGTTAAAACATACCTTCAACATGAAGAGCTTTGGGAATGTATTGAAAATCCCAAAAACTAACCAGTTGACAAGAAAAAGGACACAAAAGCAAAATCTAAAATCATTTTACTTGTCGACAGTATTAACTTCGTACATATCCAAGAGGCAGAAACAGCAAAAGAAGTGTGGGAAAACCTGTCCCATGCTTTCGACGACTCAGGGCTTACACGCAGAGTTGGCCTACTACGTGATCTCTGTACAACTTCACTCTCTGGTTGCCAAAATATAGACGAATACGTGAGCAAGATAATGTCTACAGCGCACAAACTCCGAAATATAGGATTCAAAGTTGATGATGAGTGGCTTGGAACACTTTTGCTCTCCGGGTTACCTGAACATTATAAACCAATGATCCTCGCTATAGAAAGCTCAGGGATGAAAATAAGCGCAGACTCTGTTAAATCTAAATTGCTCCAAGAAGTAAAATCTGAAAACAGTAACTCTGCTTTTACATCTGCTCATGGTTCTCAAACCAAGAATGTGAAAAAGAAGTTTAACAAAGGTCCTAGATGTTTTCAGTGTAACAAATATGGACACAAGAGTCCAGAATGCAGGTCAAAACCGAAAGAAAAGGTTGCTAAATCAAATAGTTCATATGCTGCCGCATTTGTCACTCCGTTTGACAACAGCAGCTCTGCATGGTACATTGATTCTGGGGCAACCATGCACATGACAAGACATCAAAACCTTCTTCAAAATGAACACGCACCACCTATAGAGCAAATAAAAGTTGCTAATAATAAAACACTTTCAGTAAGTAGCTCTGGTGATGTGACCTTGAATACTTTGAATGGAGAAAATCAGTCAAACACAATTTTACTTACAAATGTCTTGTACAGCCTGTGCCCTACATTATCTGACCCTCCCGGTATGAACGACGCTCACATCGAAGTGCTAAGTCCCGCCCCATTTAAATAAACCATCTTGTTAAGCCATTTTAGTCATTATCTTGTTAACGTTAAGATTGAATTGCGTATTAACAAGTAATATGTTTGTGTTTACACGGCTACTACCTAATCGTTAATTTCGCTCATTCTCAATAAGTTACTCTGGCTTCGCGGTACGATGCTGGATTGACGATGAACGGTGCGTAAGTTCGAAATCACACTCCACCTGTTAACAATTTCTTTTTTTAATTGTTTTCATTTATGATTTTTGCCATATTTCTTGCATTATTATAGAACTGCTAATATGATTTTCGCCTAACGAACATATCTTTTAAACAAGTGGGTAAAACTTCCTTGAATAATAGCGAATTTGATCCTTATCGCGCATTGGAAACTCCTTTGGGTATTTTGATAAATCATGTTGTCAAGCGATTTTAATTATTATCCTGCTGTCGTTAAGGTTGAGAGGATTAAAAGGTTGAGTATCAAAATGCAATAAGACTACTTTAAACAACCAAGGTGAGGGTGGATCAACAAAAAAATCGCGCGTTAATAACATCATAATTTGCTGTATACGCTTAGTATTCTGTGACACATTTTAATAACTGCTTGTGATTTTGCGATATTGAACTTAATGATACCTACTATATGGTTCAAATTCTATAGAATATTGCGTCTAGCTCACACACAACTTGCAGACATAATAGTAAGAGTTCATTTGGTTTCGTGGTCATTAAACAGATTGTTGTCTGGGTTCAAAACCAGCAGAACCTATAGACTACTTTTTGTTCGTAATGATTTGTTTATTTTTATATTTATTTACTTTTCTTTAAAGAACGAAGTCTTTAAATGTGATTTTCAATGAGTAGTTCGTAAAAGAATGAAACAAAATCATTGCAAAAAAGTGATAATAATCTATATTATTTAAAATATACTTGTTATGTCTCGCTTTAATTCCTGGGTGGTTTAATGAAACACAGATAATACTTTCATCTGAGTGCTAGTGACACGTCCGCTCGCCTCGACTGCTGTCAACGTAATGCCGAACGGGCGGGTCGCAGGAGCACAGATTTATTTAATTATTTGACAGTACATCACATCTCTCCCTTTCAATAATTTTTAAACTAATCACATTAAGTACCAACTTTGAATTTGACTCTTGATAACAATCACTTTTTAAGCTGCACGTAGTTTTATATAATAATAATCTTAATAATATCAATAATTTATTACAACACCAAATTTAATCATCCGAGGCTATTTCTACGTCAACATTGTCTTCCTTTCCGTTTTCATTATGAATTCTCCATTGTCCTTCTATTTTCTTGAGGGGAACTATGTTTCTTCATATGTGTACCTGTTTCATCATTTTTTTTGTATTTAAATCACCTCTTTTAGCACTCATTACTGTGTGTGGAGTGGGGTTGAAATCGGGAGTCAATTTATTTTCTTTTATCATATTTTTAACATATACCTTTTCTCCTATAGTAATTTCATTATCTACTGCTTTCCTTTTCCTATCTTCAATCAACTTTCCCTTTTCTTTTATGATTTTATCGTAAATTTCTAGGTCCATACGTCGGCTTTCGACATCTACAGCCGAAGGGATTTTGTCTCTAAATTGTCTATTAAAAAATAATTCTGATGGTGTCTTTCCAGTTGTACCATGGGGAGTGCTATTGTACATCATGAGATAGCGAAGGAGGTCATCCTTCCAAGCAGACTTTTGGCATTGGCTAATTTTCAAGCGCTTTAGGATATCACGGGTTTGTCTTTCGACCTCTCCATTTTTTTGTGGCCAATACGGTATAGAATTGTAAAGCCTGATGCCAAATTCTGAACAAAAGGATTTGAACTCCTCGCTAATAAATTGACGTCCATTATCCGATGTTATACTGACTGGAATACCTAGCCTGGAAAATATTTCTTTTAAAACATTAATGGTTTCATTTGATGTTATAGATTTCATAACCTTTATTTCTTTTTAGCGACTATAATAATCAATAACTACTAATAAGTTGTGTCCACTGGGTAGTGGGCCTAAAAAGTCTATAGCTATATCAGTCCAAGGTTGCATAGGTAATTCGCGTCTCTTCATTGGCACAGGGGGGCTTGGTCCTGATACTAGAGTGCAGCTTTTACAACTTTTAACCATATTTTCCACGTCTTTATCTATTTTAAACCACCAAACTTTAGTACGCAATCTATCTTTCATAGCAACGATACCTGGATGTCCTTCGTGTACTGATGCGAGCACTTTCTTACGTAACTCCGTGGGAATGATATTTTTGTTACCACGTAGTAAAATATCGTCGTGCATCCAAAGTTCATGCTCAAAGAGTTTATAGTTATTTACTTTGGGGTCCCAATTATTTCCAAAGAGAGCTAATTTTACCAGTTGAATGTCTTCATCACTTTTAGATTTATCAATGATAATTTCCATTGGTACAGCCATGGGTCTAGCAAACTCCACGATTTTATTAATGTGATGCTCGTTATCATGTGGATGTGAATTATGATTTAGGCATCATCGGAACAGGGAGTCAGCTATATTATTTTTCCCAGGATAATAAACAACCTTGTAATTGTAAGCCTGTAACCGTAACACCCATCGTTCAATACGTGCACAAGGTTTAGATCGCGGCTCAATTATTACGTCGAGAGGTTTTAGATCAGTGATCAGCTCAAATTCTTTTAGCCCATATAAATACATATTGAAATGTTCGACTGCCCAGACCAAAGCAAGTGCCTCCTTTTCGGTCTGGCAATATCGTTTTTCAACGTCAGATAAACTTTTATGACCAAAAGCAATGATCCGAGGTCCTTGTAAATCTATCTGAACGAGAACTGCCCCTAACCCCACAGGACTAGCATCTGCCATGACTTGAGTCTTATCGTGTGGATCATAAAAACCTAAGGTGCGAAGGGCACTTAAACTTTCTTTTAACTCTGCAAACGCAGCGGCTTGTTTATCTTTCCAATATTCAGTTATGTCGGCGTTTTTAGAGAGTTTGTGTCTTAAAATTTCTCGAATTGGATCGGTCCTGGTGGCCAACCTTGGGATCCATTTTCCAATATAATTGACAAGTCCTAACACTTTGAACTTCTTCGACTGTTTTAGGTTTTTATTGTTTTGACGTACTTATCAAGGGGTTTAATGCGTCGTGGAGATAATTCGTGACCGAGAAAATCTATTTTTGACGAGTTATAAATACATCTTTTATCATTAAGGACTACATTATTATGTTTCAAAACTTGTAACACGTTCTTTAGTCTATCGTTATGTTCATTTAGCTTACTGCCAAACACAATAACATCGTCAATGAAATTAACGACGTCCCTACAAGGCAGAAGCATCCTTTCCATGATTTTCTGAAAATGTTCGGGTGCACACGATATACCAAACATCAAGCGCTTATATCGAAACAGGCCTTTAATGGTTATAAATGTTGTGAAATCCCGACAATCTTCTTTTATTTCGGCTTGGTGGAATGCATCTTTAACATCAAGTTTAGAAAAGATACATTACTAGCTTTGGGAGGAGTTGGGTCATTGTGGATAATGGATGATTCTCTCTTATAATAGCTTTGTTTGAAAAACTCATGTCAACATATAGTCTTAAGGTGTCATCACTCTTAAGGATGGGTACTACCGGAGAAACCCAGGTTGTAGCTTGATCATAGGTTCAATGATGTCTTTTTTGACTAACTCATCAATTTTATCATTGATTTTATTTTCGAGCGGAATTGGTACTCGCCTATAGGGCTGACATATGGGTGTCACAGATGGATCTATAGCAATAGCCAATTGGGCATTTTTGAATTTAGGAAAATTCTCTGTATGTTATAGATTTATACTCACCCCTAATTTAAGCACATTAAGACATGTAGCTGTATGCTTGCCCAACAAATTACGGCTACCATTTTTAATTACATAAAATTTTGCAGTTTTTGTTTCTGGTCCAACTACGATTGATGCTTCAAATGTGCCGAGCACATTCAGAGGATCTTTTGAACCGTAAGCCATAAACATTTGATCAGAACCTGGTTGCTGGTTAGACACAACAGCTTTTGATTTTAAATATTCCCAGGTTTCATCATTTATTATATTGTTGCTATTGTTGTTGTTGTTATTGTTTTGTTGTTGTTATTGTTGTTGCTTGGTGTTATTGCTGTTGTTGTTATTGTTTTGTTGTTGTTATTGTTGTTGTTTGCTGATATCGTTGTTTGTTGTTATTGTTGTTGTGTTTGTTGTTATTTTTGCGGTTTTGTTGTTATTGTTTTGTTGTTATTGTTGCTGGTGTAATTGTTTTGTTGTTATTGTTTTGTTGTTGTTATTGTTGTTGTTGTTTGTTGTTATTATTGTTTGTTGTTGTTATTGTAGCTTGTTGTTGTTATTGTTGTTTGTTGTTGTTGTTTTATTGCTTTTTTGTAGTTGTATTTTAGCGTCATCGTCAATATGGAATGTTTTGTTGTTGTTATTGTTGTTGTTGCTTGGTGTTATTGCTGTTGTTGTTATTGTTATTGTTTGCTGATATCGTTGTTTGTAGTTATTGTTGTTGTGTTTGTTGTTATTATTGCGGTTTTGTTGTTATTGTTTTGTTGTTATTGTTGCTGTTGTAATTGTTTTGTTGTAATTGTTTTGTTGTTATTGTTTTGTTGTTGTTATTGTTGTTGTTGTTGTTGTTGTTTGTTGTTATTATTGTTTATTGTTGTTATTGTTATTGTTACTTATGTTGTTTGTTGTTATTGTTGTTGTTAGTTGTTATTGTTTGTTGTTGTTATTGTTGTTTGTTGTTATTGTTGTTTGTTGTTGTTGTTTTTGTTGCTTTTTTTGTAGTTGTATTTTAGCGTCATCGTCAATATGGAATATATAGTTTACATTATTGACTGGCTTGGTCTGTGGTTCATTTGGTTTTAATTTTTTACTGTCATGTTTTTGTTTGTCCCAAATAATAGGTGTTTTACGCTTGAGTTTCCTTGTTCGACATTGACTCATGAAGTGACCTTTATAGCCACATTTGTCACATACTTTGTCTCTCGCGGGACAACGTGACACACACACACACACACGTCACATTTGTGATTTTCACTTCCACATCTTGTACACCGTGCAAGGTGTGCGTCCCTGAGGTCGGGTTTTGTTTGTTCTTGTTCCAATCCTATTGACCTGTTCAGTTTTTTTTTTTTTTTTACTGGACTTTGGGATTGGAACATGAATCATTTCGTGGAATTGCATATACGAGTGTAATTTTATACCCGTAATATGAGGAACTAGATGGGTATTTACCCATTGGAATAGTGTACAGTATGTGATTTGTCATTCTCTTTCGACTTGGCTAATACTTACAGGCACGATTGGTTGTTGTTGTGTAGTCGGTAGCTTATTGAAAAATATCAAAGTCAAGACGAAACGCAATAGATTGTTTTAAAGTAATCCGTGCACTAATAATTATAATATAGTAATAGTTTTCTTTCTTAACTATATTCGTTTATTACTTGCATAAAAATAAAATTAAGATTCTATGAACGATAATTTATTATTTTTTAGATAAGTACTTAGGCGTGCGGTATTACTAAGAATGTAAATAGTTTTAACTAAATATAATGTGGGTAGGTCGAGGATGACACTGAGAATATCTGTTTGTCTTAATTCGTTATCGTTCTGCAGGATTTATACAATGTGGGTATATAGTTATAATGGAATGTGCACACCAGCTACACAACAACATTTTATTGATAAGTATTAGCAGGCACTGATTTTAAGGCTGTTTTGACCGAAAATATCAATTGTAATTTGCTTCCGTTTAAATATTTATTTATTTTAGTAAACGATATATTTATTAATCTCCGTAATAAGAGAAAATAAAAACAATATTAAATTATGGCTAATTAGATAATTTCGGTCTCGCCTTTTTATTATTCTGTTTATTTTACTCACGTTCTTTATTCTCGTCGCCAATGTTATGTCTCGCTTTAATTCCTGGGTGGTTTAATGAAACACAGATAATACTTTCATCTGAGTGCTAGTGACACGTCCGCTCGCCTCGACTGCTGTCAACGTAATGCCGAACGGGCGGGTCGCAGGAGCACAGATTTATTTAATTATTTGACAGTACATCACAATACTATGAGTAAATGAAGTGAGTAAATGCTCATAGTTCAGAATTAATTAGCTTTTTTACTGTAACATTCAAAGTTAACTATTTGCATTAGGTAGTGGCCGTGTGAACACTTAACATAATACTTCTTATACATTTTAATAGCTGCTTATGGTTTTTCAATAATGAACTTAATGGTCTATATCATATGGATCAAATTCTATAAAATATTGCGTCTGGCATCACAACTAAAATCTAATTTGAAGTCACTTAATAAGAAGTGAATGGTCTCATGGTCATAAACGCAGATAGATAAGCATCGTTGTCTAGGTTCGGAACCAGCATAACCTAAAGACTTCTTTTTGTTCAAAATGTTTTATTTTCTATGTTTTTTTTTTACTTTACTTTAAATATTTTAGGCGTCAAATGTTTTTTTTTAGATAGGCAGTTTGTTTAGGAACAAAACAACATCATTATTGAAGAAAATATTTATTATTTCTTTAAAATATACTTAAGTAAATAAAGTAAGTAAATGCTCATAGTTTCAAAATTAATATATGGGAGCGTCCAAGCCAAGCGGGCCACTCGGCGCTGGCAGCGGGTTTTTTGCATAAAACACGTTCTGTTCAACTCGCTCACAAGCTTTGGGAAATAGCTAAAAAAAATATTTAAATACATACTTCGATAGATTTTAAGCTGTTCTTTTGAATGGTGCTATTCGTTTTTACCAAAATAATTTTCTTTTTAGTGAAAATTGAGTTTCAATTTGAGGTTAGAATGCCTCGAAAAATGTATTTTTATTTTTTTTTTCACATCGGTCTAAATTTTAACCCTTCAACAACATGTCTGTAAAATTTCAAGTTGGGAGGGGCAATGGTTTGCAAATGACAAGCAAATCAAGTCATCACCGCGTCGTTTTGCGTGGCCGCGCGCCTGCTGCACTGTATTGCAGACGACGATCGTTGTAAGTGGGTGGTGAAAAACATCGCATCACTCGACGTCGCGGACTTGATTTGCTTTTCATTTGCAAACCGTTGCCCCTCCCAACTTGAAATTTTACAGAAATGTTTTTGAAAAGTTAAACTTTTGAACAATGTAAGAAAAAAAATTTAAAAAAATACAGTTTTCGAGGTAATCTAACTTCAAATTGAAACTCAATTTTCACTAAAAAGAAAATTATTTTGGTAAAAACGAATAGCACCATTCGAAAGAACAGCTTAAAATCTATCGAAGTATGTATTTAAATATTTTTTTTAGCTATTTCCCAAAGCTTGTGAGCGAGTTGAACAGAACGTGTTTTATGCAAAAAAGCCGCTGCCAGCGCCGAGTGGCCCGCTTGGCTTGGAGGCTCCCATATATTTTATAGTAGCACATTCAAACTTAACTATTTACTTAATAAGTTATATAAAACAATATCAATGAAATAACCACAACACTTTTTTCTCTTACATATATTATTAACAACGATATATGTTATGATGAGGACTCATCGGTAAGCTAGTTATTGTTCAACAAACAGTTCATTAACTGTGATTAAGTAATTTGTGAAATGTTTTAAAGTTTTATAGGTACTAGTGATCGCCCTTTGGTCGAAATTCGACCGTACTTCATTTGAATAGAAATACATTATTAAATGAAGAAATATAGATAATAATAAATATAAAAAAATAATATGGTTATATTTGACATTCAGTAACACTATAGACAAATTGTTGACGCTGTACTACTGTGGAGAGGGTTCGCTGGCGGGATGGTGATGGCCAGGACCAAGACGTAGGTGTAATGAGTAAAGAATACTTCTTCAGGACTCTCTTTTTTATTTTATTAATACTTCTTAACTGCTGGATATGGAACAATATGGAATGAATTATCACAGAAATTTGTTCTATTTTATAGAATTTTCCCTATTATTTTTAATTAATTATGATGGTTCCAAATGCCATAATTATAACATGTCCGTAAGGATTGAGGAGCCACATCAGATTGTACAATCCAGCCTGTACAATCTATGACCAGCCTGTACAATCGTGAGGCATACAACCTCTACAGTTTGCATACGACACTAAGTTTTGTATGGGAAACTTACTAATGCCATACTTGACACTCCCCATAAAACCACAAAAAATATTTCTTCTAAATCTAAACTAAATTCCTATCGTCGCTAATACAAATAATATTAAAGACAAATATTCTCTCAAATATTCTCATATGATCATAGATTTTAAAAATGAAATAGGTTATATAATTATCTATAAAATAAATTTATTACCTATGGTTATACTTGACATTCAGTAAGACTATTAGACACAAAATCAGGCTTACCAACTTAGGGGTTTTCCCAAATTTAAGGGGTAAATAAGAGGATTGAGATTTTTTAGGGGCGTTCCATTTTTAGGGGTATTCTTAGGGATGTTTTGCCATCTTACATTTCTCATTGTGTTTTTGATTACAATAAAAGTATTAGCGACTTCTAGTACGGTTCCTCGAATGAGAGTGAATGACTAAGAATGCAGAATGAATGATTGACAAATGTCGCGTAATAAATATAGACAAATATTACTACTGTGTGGCGTCTATGATTACTGAACATTCATTGGTTATTTTCATTATAATTTTTTAGCTGATTTTTTTAGTAATTGTGGCAATTTTAGGGGTTTTTAACTTATGCTTTAGGGGTAAATATTTCTGGGTATTGGTAACACTGCACTAAATTATAAAGACAGATTTGGACCATAAACAAAAAAATATCTATGCATGTGTATATTAGATACACGGAAATGAACAGTAGTGTGTGTAACGTGTTATTTATTGAAAATAATGTATTTTAACGCATAATTTAAAAAAAAATATTAGCATTAGTCACTTCTTCTCTGTATAAACTATAAGTGTGCGAAATTTCATACTCCTCCATCCGCCCAATTTTCGTAAAAAGGGATCCAAAGTTTTCGTTTCACGTATTAATATATAGATAAGTATGTGGTGAATCAACATGTTATTTAAACAGAAAAATGGATTTCCATTTATAACAATAACATCACCACTGAAATTGTAACATTGTAATGGTTTAGTATTAATTGAATTGAGCATTCACTTACTTAATGTGTTTAAAAATACTTATGTAGATAAGTCAGTGGCAGCGTGACGCATCATCTCCAATAACTTGCTATAAGCGGCTACGTATACCCGCACACCATGTTCCAGCACAAGTCTTTTCCTCTCATGTGCTGCAGTAGCCCAGGGTCATTCTACCGATGGTTAGATAAGGTAGTAAGAAATATTGTGTTTAATTGCAGCTAAGCGAATAGGCATCAATGGACATTGATATGGCTTGCAACAATAAGTAGTTTGGTGGCGTTCGGATTCGTGACTATACGATATACATCATAGGATTTGCTCCTGGACGATTTCGCTGAAGATTTTTCAGTAATTCCATAAAGTCTAAACCATAACTTGACTGTATTTGTCTGAAACAAAAGAAAAAACTTTTTAACATTTTTGGAAACGTGCAGCTAACTTGTAGGGAGTGGGTGTAATGGAATAATAGCAAAATACAAGATTACTAGGCTATAACAAATTATAAAGGTCAATTTCAAAGAGTAAAATTAAAAATTAAAACAATTACCGATAAATTAACACTACGAACAATCTCTTTAATTCCACCATTTTGCTCATGTAAACATAATTATTATTTTATGTCTAGTATAATCAGTAAATTGTGACATGACGCTTTGTTTACATATAACAAAATCAATAAAGACATGTCTAATGTTATTTTTCACGATTTACGTCAAACGTTTTACAAATGTTTTGCTTTGTCACTGCTATTAGGCGTAGATTGACCTGTGTCACTTAAAACAACTTACTTCAATCTACCCCACCAAGTTAATGTATTTTACTTCCTTGGTAATTATAAGTTCTGTGGACATAAAGATTTCTTTATTTACCCATTTGTTTACAAGATATGTTCGTTAGGTGAAAATTATATCACCAGTTCTATAATAAAGCAAGAAATATGGTAGAATTCATAAAATGAAAACAATTTAAAAAAGAAAATGTTAACAGGTGGAGTGTGATTTCGAACTCACACACCATTCCTCATCAATCCAGCATCGAACCTCGAAGCCACAGTAACTTGTTGAGAATAAGCGAAATTAACGATTAGGTAGTAGCCGTGTAAACACAAACATATTACTTGTTAATACGCAATTCAATCTTAACGCTAACAAGATAATGACTAAAATGGCTTAACAAGATGATTTATTTAAATGGGGCGGGACTTAGCACTTTGATGTGAGCGTCGTTCATACCAGGAGGGTCAGATAATGTAGGGCACAGACTGTACGTACCAGAACTTGCAGTTAATCTAATATCTGTACATCAAATTACAGAAAAAGGTGGTCAAGTTAAATTTGATTCTAAAGGCTGTGTTATACTGAACCTACAAAATGTTATTGTAGCAACAGCAACAAAAGTTAACAACATGTACCGGCTTAACATGAATACTGATTATGCATGCATGTCTGATGTTAAACAAAATGATATATTTTTATGGCACCAACGGATGGGTCATCTGAACTTTGACACCCTGAAGAAATTGAAAGAATGTTCTGAAGGATTAACATTCTCTGATAAACAAATGAATAACGTGACTTGTATAACATGTAAAGAGGGCAAGCAAACAAGATTGCCTTTCAAGAGTCAAGGATCACATTCCTCAAAGCCGCTGGAACTGGTGCATTCTGACTTGTGTGGCCCCATGGAAACACAGTCACTAGGAGGGGCTAAATACTTCTCAACATTTTTGGACGATTATTCCAAAAAGGTATCTGTGTACATTTTGAACAACAAAACTGAGGTATTGTCAAAATTCAAAGAGTTCAAAACAGAAGCTAAAAATCAAACTGAATGTAAACTCAAATGTATTCGGACTGACAATGGCTTAGAATATGTCAACAAAGCATTCTCTGACTTCCTAACAAGTGCTGGAATAAGACATCAAACGTCAACACCTTATACTTCAGAACAGAACGGAGCTGCAGAGAGGCTAAATAGGACTCTAGTCGAGAGAGCAAAGTGTATGATCCTGAATGCTGGCTTGGCGAAGTTTTTCTGGGCTGAGGCTATAAAGACTGCTGCATATATATGATATCATAAACAGATCTCCAACTAGATCCTTATCGTTTAAAACCCCTGAAGAGGTTTGGTCTGGTCATAAACCAAATGTCAGTCATATGAAAGTGTTTGGGTGTGAAGCTATGGTCCACCTGCCAAAAGAAAAACGCAAAAAGTGAGATCCAAAAGCACAGAAGATGATCTTCATTGGCTATTGCGATAACACAAAAGGATACAGGTTCATAATACCAAATACTAGAACTATTATAAAGAGCAGGGATGCTGTATTTCTTAAATCTACTGTGAAGAGAAACTATGCCGCTGTGGATTTGTCTGAAACAGAAAATAAAACATTAGATATTCATCATAAAAGTAATAAAGAAAGTTTAATGTCAAATGAGTCCAATGAAGAAAGCAGAAAAGAATCCTACAGCTCAGATAGCTCATATGACACTGTTAAAAATAACTCAGATTCAGATGAATACTTAACAGATAGTAAGATTAATACTCCCTCCCGAAGCAACATAACGTTGAGACCTAGAAATAAGAATAAAGAACAAACTTACCTTTGCTATGATGAATGCTTAGTACCTGAGCAAGTCCCTGAAACATACCAAGAAGCTATTAGTTGTGAGAATGCTGAAAAATGGAAAAAGTCCATTGAAGAGGAACTTGAAGCCCATAGAAGAAATGGTACATGGATATTGGTAAACAAACCTGAAAATACAAACATCATTGGCTGTAAATGGGTTTTCAGAGTCAAAGACCAACCAACGGCTCCCCGCTTCAAGTCCAGACTATGTGCAAAGGGTTATGCACAAGCGAAAGGTATAGACTATAAAGAAACATTTTCACCCACTGTCAGGTATGATTCAATACGTTTATTATTATCTCTAGCTGCTCAAAATGGTTATGAAATTCTTCAACTTGATATTAAGACAGCTTTTCTGTATGGGGAACTGGAAGAAAACATATATATGTATCCCCCCGAAGGTCTAATATATGAACCCAATAAAGTATGTAAATTGATAAAGTCACTGTATGGTCTCAAACAAGCACCACGGTGCTGGAACACTACATTTAATTCTGTACTTCAGAAATTTGGTTTCATAAATAGTAAAGCAGATCAATGTGTCTATGTTGCAAATGTCAAAGGAACAAAGTGTTATCTCTGTATATATGTGGATAATGGGCTTCTATTTTCAAAATCAAAGTCTGTTCTGCAATCTGTAACAAATGATTTGAAAACAATATTTGATATGACAATATGCCCACCTGGAAATTTTGTTGGAATGGACATTCAAGTTTCTGACAAATACATCTTTATACATCAATCTAAATATATTAAACAGTTATTAAATAAATATAATATGGAAAATGTCAACCCCAACAGTGTTCCAGTTGATCCTCATTCAAAGCTAGAGAAAAGTGAGCATCAGCCCGACAAGAATCTTCCTTACCGAGAAGCAGTTGGTTCTCTGATGCATGTTGCCATAGTAAGTCGACCAGACATAATGTTCGCTGTAAGCTTGGTGAGTAGATTTTTGAACTGCTATAATGAATCTCACTGGACAGCTGTCAAGAAAATTCTGAAGTATCTCAAAGATACTGTCAATTTTGGTCTATGTTACCTATCAGCATCGAAATCTTCAGAGCTAATCGGCTACAGTGATGCTGATTATGCCAATGACATCACAACCAGAAGGTCAACAACTGGATACATATTCATTAAAAATGGAGCTGCCGTGACATGGTCCAGTCAAAGGCAACACACTGTTGCTCTGTCTACAACGGAAGCTGAATTTATGGCAGCTTGTGCTGCCACCAAAGAAGCTATTTGGATTAAACAATTGTTATGTGACCTGGGTGAATTAAAGCAACAAACAAATAGTAATAAATATAGACAATCAAAGTGCAATAAGTGTTATTAAAAACATAAACTTTCACAAGAGGTGTAAACATATAGACACTAAATATCATTTCATCAAAGAGAAGTATTATGCCAAAGTTATTGATCTAAAATATGTGCCAACAAGCAATCAACTTGCTGACTTTTTAACTAAGGCTTTACCTAGAGACAAATTTCAATATCTGAGAGACGAAATTGGAATGTTATCTATTGATATGTTATGTAATCTTTAAGTTAATGTGTTTACTATGTTGTTACTGTTGTCATTAATTTAGTACATGGAAGGCTTAAATTTGGTAGGAGTGTTGAACTAATATTTAAATTCCCCGCCTTTCCATAATTGTGCACTCTTAGTATTATTGTATACTCTGTGGTGTTCTTATTGAAATATATTCTGTCTATGATTCTGTGGTACAGCGAGTGTTTTATATTCAATACCTATATTTAACAATAAAATCATCAATATCAAATACTATAATCATTCAATCTCCTAATTTTGCATGTTATAAAGTCATATGTCCTAAGTTTTGTATTATATAATGTGTATTATGCCGAATGTTCATCTATACTTAATATTATAAAGCTGAAGAGTTTGTTTGTTTGTTTGATTGAACGCGCTAATCTCAGGAACTACTGTTCCGAATTGAAAAATTCTTTTTGTGTTGGGTAGCCTACTTATCGAGAAAGGCTATAAGCTATATAACATTACGCTACAACTAAGCAGAGCGGAGCAGTAATGAAAAATGTTACAAAAACGGGGAAAATCGCACGGGTAGGCGATTCGATGCGACGGGTAGGGTCGGGGGAACAAGAAATTTAACGCGGACGAAGTCGCGGGCAGAAGCTAGTTTATAATAAAATCATTATTAGTAAAAAATTGCTACAAGTTAGGTTTTAGTAACAGAAACGAATCGCTGTAAATCCGACTCCACGTAGTCTTGTCTGCCCTATCCCTAGAGTGTTATTTAAAATCGCGTAGGCGCGGAGGGCCGAAGCGACCCGCGAGCTGAGGAGCAGGTGGTTGTCATGCTCGTCACCGCTGCTGAGGCTGGCCGGCGAAGCCGGCCAGCAAGACGAAGCTGCGGTGGTGATCATTAAACCGTCTGCGACGATAAGCTCGCGTGGGACCGCCTAAGCCCCGCAGTGCCGGAGCCGTGACAGAAACCATGCATACTGCATGATTCATGCTCGCTTGCATACTGCATGCTTGCTTGCATGCTCGATTACATGCTGTTTGCTTGCATGCATGCTGCATGCATGGTGTATGCTTGTATGCATGTTTCTTAGAGGGAAATAAAACCCCATGTTCACAATCACCTGTTTTATTGAGTGATATGATAATACATGCAGCGCCATGCCAGGCCTTTATAAATGCCATAATGCTTTTGCATCTTTACTGTTTATGTATTGTATCAGTTGGATTTGATAAAATAATAAAATTCTTAATGAACTTCGTAATACAAAGTTTTAAAAATATAATTAGGATAAATAAATAAACATAAAATAATTTGAATTTAGAACTTACTTTTATTGAAAACAGTTTTAAGCCTTTTGTATATTAAATATTTATGACAAACGGATTTAGGGCATATTTAGTAGTTTTTTCATCGACTACTGAATCGATTTCACATGTTTTTAATATAGGTAATCTCTTCAAAAGTTAAGTATTTTGCCGAACCTACCACCGTTTAAGCCAAAGAAAATTGAACCTTATTTCAAGGAAGACTCAATTTGCTTGCATTTACCTTAGTACTCTAATTGGGGTATGGGGTCTTGCATAAATGATGTTACACGTTGTATGTAAGAAGCATAGCTCTTAGAACCTTCTTCACAGCCGAGTCAACATTCCACATGTCAACAACCTCGTGTGCTAAGTCGAGATATTCAATCTGTTTCTCTTTCTCAGCTTTTACGAGGTTGCCGTCATGCGGAATGGTAATATCGACTGTCATTGTGCGGCGCGCTAACCGGTCTATCACCACTATATCAGGCTTATTGGTGACAATAGTCCTGTCAGTAATGATAGACCGATCCCAATACAACGTGACATGGTCATTTTCGAGAACTGGGTCGGGCACATACTTGTAATACGGTACCTCAGAATCCACTAGTTTGTATTGCAAAGCAAGTTGCTGATGAATAATCCTGGCTACTTGGTTATGCTTGTGCAAGTATTCGCCGTTAGCCAGACGAAAACAACCAGAGATAATATGTCTGATGGACTCACCCGGATGGTGACATGCCCGACACACGTCAACCGTCCCGTCCTTCATAATATATCTCCGGTAGTTATTCGTCAAGATAACTTCGTCCATAATTGCACAGACGAAACCTTCAATTTCCCCGAATAGGTCACCGAAACGTAACCAGGATGTGGACGCTAAGAAATCTACACTGAGCTCATTAAGAGCCCGGTAGAAGCGCCCGTGAAGCTCCTTGTTTCGTCATACTTCCTTGCGGTCATCGGTAGTAAGTACTACAGGTTTGCGCCAGTTCTCTTTAGCCATGGAGAGCAGGGTGAGCCCCTTGTCCACTGCGACCACATCACGGTGCATACCCACTTCGGCTTTTAAAAAATACTCCCTGAGACTGCACACCTCGCGGTTGTGGAGGGTCTTTGCATTTAAAAAGCCTCGACCCCCGCACTTCCGCGGGATGTACAGTCTCATCACCGATGATCGTGGGTGATGCATCCGGTTGGCGGTCAGCATTGTACGGCCCCTCGTATCCAGGGCGTCGAGTTCTGTTTGAGTCCATTTGAGTATGCCGAAAGAGTACATCAAAACCGGCATGACTCAACCGTTTAAGGTGCGCACCTTGTTTCCGCCTGAAAGAAGACTAATTAATACCTTCTTCAGGCGACCAAAGAAGCGCTCCTTCAACGATTGCTTCATGTCAGAATCGTTGATGCCTAATACTTCCGATGTACACAAATACTTATAGCTTTCGGATGAGGAAAGGGATCTGAGGTGTATGGAATCCGAGAGTTGGATTCCCTCGGATTCCATAACCTCACCTCGCTTTACATGCATGACTGCACATTTGTCCACACCAAACTCCATCCTGATGGCGCTACTTAAAGTTTCAGTTACCTTCAGTAGCTCCATCAGTTGCAGTCTGCTGGGGGCAAATAGTTTTAGGTCATCCATGTAGAGGAGGTGAGATATAACCTGACCACCTCTCCTCAGCCGGTAGCCTAGACCTGAATCCTCCAGCAGTGTGCTTAGAGGATTCAGGGCTAAGCAAAACCAAAGTGGACTCAAACTGTCGCCCTGAAATATTCCCCGCTTAATCCATACAGGCTCATCATTTCGCTAGATCTGTGGGCATCCCGGATAGCGAAGGACTGTCCTCCATTGCCCCATGCATGACTCTAGGAAGGTGCATAGAGTTGCATCAACCTTGTACAACTCCAGCACCCTCCTGAGCCATGTATGTGGCACCGAGTCGTAGGCCTTCTTATAGTCTATCCAGCATGTCGACAGATCCTTGCGGGATCGACGAACCTGTTGGCTTATGGCCATGTCTATGAGGAGTAGCTCCTTAGTACCACGGGACCCGTTTCTACATCCATTTTGAGACGCAGACATAATGGAATTATTATCAATGTGTGAACTAATTTTCACTCTCAAATTGGATGTAAGAAGTTTATAAACCGTCGACAAACATGTGATCGGTCTATAATTCTTAGGTTCCGCGGTACCTAAGAATTATACCTGACTTATAGAGAAGGTGGGTAACACCTGTTGTTAGAAACTGCGGTAGCGACCCAGACTCTAAGGATGACTGGAAATGAGATGCCAGGCGACTGTGTGAACTGGTGAGCCATTTTAACCAGAAGTTGTGCAGTCCCTCCGGTCCTGGTGATTTCCAATTCGGTAACGGACGGACTGCTCTGGCTACATCTGTTGGCGTTATTTGAACCGGCTCCATTTCTGGTATTGTGTCACACACTCGCTTGACGTCTTGCATCCAGCCAGCCTCAACCTGACAGACGGGCACTGACCAAATGCTGCGCCAGAATGCACTCGTGGTAGCATCATCCGGGCAGCACAGTCCATCACATTTTGTTCGGATCGCTCCCAAGCTCGATATACCCACCTCTCATCGCTCTGGAACATATGATTCTGCTTGTATCGGTCAACCCGCCGTTTATACCGCCGAATACGGCTTGCCCATGCACAGACTTTCTGCTTCAGGAAGTCGATGCGCCCCGTAATACGGGACATATATTCTGGAGGACTGATTCCAGTCCCCGAGAATGCCCGCCTTACAAAGCGCATCACTCGTGGTGGTGTATTGCCCTCCCTGAAGCAGTAAAGTTTGCTGATGAGTACCCTGGCCCTATCAATACGACGCTTGATCCTACATTGCCAGGCTGGTACGGTTGGCATTGGTCGAGTAGCTCCGTCACAGCTTGGGAACTTGACGTTAGCTAAACGATATGCCGCAACAGCCGCGCAATACAGGATCGAGTGTGTATCGACGAGATTCTCGCTGCTCTTGAATTAATTTTTAAGCTGCGAGTCCAAGGCACACACCAGCGCTCTATTTTTCTTGTGCATAGGCAACCGTGGTAGTCGGGGTCTAAGTTCGGTTGGGATTGACTTATACTCGCGAAGCGCATCCTCCAGAGCGCTCCTCATTCGGTTGTTGCACTGGCTACTTACTGTGTCAACCATATGATCCTCTTCTTCAACATGGTGGGACCGTGGCGAAATTGCATTAATCGATGACCCATGTGCCGCGGTTTGTGTCGGAGTCGAAACGATATAGTTGCTCAGTACTTCTGAGCGTAGCTGTTCAAGTGCACTATCGTCCAACCTGTGATTTCGTTGGATAACTCGCACTTGATCCGATAGTCGTTGGGTCGAGACGTTGACGGTTGGTTCTAGCTCCGGGAACAGAGACAGCATCCTATTACGATACGCAGTGAGGTTAGTTCCCCCCTCTGTAGACCCGTAATATGCGCGCATGACGTTCTCGTTCATAGACTGAGTCCATCTCATGCGCTGCACATAACCACCGGCAGCGTGGACCCGGCTCGGGGCCGGACGGCCCCTAAGTCCCAAGCTCTTCGGTGGCCGGCCTCTCCCCTGCCGACGTACAGGTGTTGGCGACGTCGGCGGGGAAAAATATTCGTCGCTCGAGCTCGACGCAACTGCCACGGCCGGTGTCCAGCACTCTCGATGGCGCTGGGTTCCGGCGGCGGCGAGGCGGAGCTGAGCGACGAGTCCGGAGGTGGTGGGCTTGCGTTCCGTGCAACTGACCGTGTCAACATTTCCTCACATTCCAACATGTCGTCATTTCATTGTTTTTTCAGATGTAGAAATTGTTGTTCGGGAGTGACATCTGTCATGTCACCCCCGACTCGGCAGTTTTTAGTTGTGTTTGTTACAATTATTTTATTATATTTTATAGGATAAGGTTGACTTTGAAACTGAAAACTATTATAGAAATGGGGTCAAAATTATTTTTACTATTTAAATATTGTAGCAGATTGAATTGAGTGACGTTGAGTTGACACGGTGTTGCCAGTTTCTCAATTATTATTATTACTTCTTATGGGTGTCGTCAGAGGCGTCTAAGGGACTTACTAGAGAATGGGCAGCTGCGTTCTCTATGTGTGTTACAACCATACTGCGATTGCCAACCAGCTTGCCAAGCGTGGCGATTATGGCAATCCCCCCCAAATTGGGGGAGGCCTATATCCAGTAGTGGACGTCTTTTAGATGAAATGATGATGTGGCTTTCAATGGCGTGAACTCCATGCATTCAAATAAGCTCTGCATACCCTGTAGTCTCAAACAACGTACTCCCTTTCTTCTCCTAAAGTTACTGTCTCCGAAAATCATCATGTTAGCTATAAAAGTCAGTAACCAAAAATTCGAAATTTTGGCTTAAATAATTATCTGTACTTCTATGACTATTCTCTCATAATATCGAGTAATTATTGAATAGGAGCTTCATTTTGCATGAAATAAAGTCATATGTCCTAAGCATTGTATGATAAATAATGTGTATTATTCAGAATGTTAATTTATAATACAATTGTTACTCCTAATACCTACATTTGCAAAAATATTATATGACAGTAAGTTCGGCCAAGTTATCATTCAGACAAATCATGATTCGGACAAAAAAATAATTGCACATTAGATAATAGATAAAAAAGTTAAGGAACACAAAAGAGCACCCTCAAACAAACTAATATAACTTTGAGTCGAGGTTCTGTAATAGAAAATTAAGAGTCAAGCATTACTTTAAAAAAATGTCAACGATTCAAATGGTAAAACAGTACATTTTGTTACATAAGCCATTCCTCATTACATTACACACGTGGACACTCACACGCTTCTCATACGGCGTTTTTCAACATACTTGTGGAGAAACAATAGACTTGTATTGATAAGTTGTTCTTGTTCCCTATTTGAAGTTGACATTTTCCATTAAAATTAACCATACAAAGTTGGGGTTTGGGGGGTTTCGATTTAACGATCCGCCCGCAGGTGTAAATAATGACAAAACAAACCAAATAAAAACTTTTTGTGAAGATTGAAAAATAAAATGTTCCATAAAACACACTAGCGTGGCAATGTAAATTAGAAATCACAAGTTTATAATCGGCTGGATTATAAACCTTAACGCATTGCCACAGAGTACTCGTTTCAAGTACTGCTTGAGTCTAAAAGGTTCTGCAATACGAAATTTAATATTCGAATCTCAAGCGACTCTATACCAACAAGTTCAATAAATAAATAAAAAAAAACATTGGACAATGTCTCTGTCTCCCTCGAGAAAGGGTGCGTAAATGAGCGAAAAATGGCAACAATTTTCTCCCGTGTAGAACATGAATTATTTATCTTGGCTAAAATTTATTAGTACAAAAGAATGCCTCGTGAAAGTAGCGATGAACGTACGATATTCATTTGTTTTCATTAGCTGACTTGCGGTGCTACCACGAAGATAATTATGAACACTTTACTCGATTACCGGAACACATTTTTATTTTGAGCAAGAGTTTTTTTTTATGAAGACCGTGGACCGTAGATATAGTAAGACTGCAAAAACCATGGAAATTCAATGTCCATAGAGTAGTGGGAACCATCTGGATACCCTCCAACAGCGCAAAATAAAAATAAAAACATTTGACCAGTATGGATAAAACTGGCTAAAGATAATAAAGACCTAATGACTGGTACCAATATGCAAAATTTTATTGTAAAAGTGTTATTGGAGAGCAGTGGTGGCCCGAGAGCAGTGGTAACGAGCCTGAATTACAAGTTGTACGGTCTCAAAACGTGAAAGAAAACAGTGTGTCGGAAACCGGCATGTCCTCAAACAAGATATTCTAGATCAGAATCAGTACTTTATTTACTATGAATGTTTGTACAGATATAAGATGTAGTACGTCGTGAATATTATTACAGAAATTAAAGTGAAGTCAAGCAATTTTGTCAGGTAGGTACACAATTCATACTGAGTGAGACATCTGACATCTACCACCAACTCGCACTGGCCCCATGTGGCGGATTTACGACCAACTCATTTCGAAGACAGCTGGCCTGGGTGTCAGCAGTGGGAACATTATATGCTGAGGCAGTGTTGTGTTATTTACCGACGAATGACGATAAAACTCATATCCTTGCGAAAAAGAAAAAACTCACTTTTCTAACTCATTTTTCTCTCGCCATTTCCATTTGGACTCGGTGAAAACGCGTTCCGTAGTTCCACTTAGCTGTTGTGCCAGAGAGATTAATAGCTTATTACTCCTTTGTTTACTGGCAGTCATTATTCAATTAAATATCACGGCCAACCGTAATCCATTGTGTTTACCCGCCAATATCATAACCGTTTTACGTCCCTTGTTTATTATTAAATTGAAAGGGAAACTTTCAACTGAGAGAGTTAAATGCTATGTGGATGCAGAACGTATTACTGTCTCGGAATGTCACAACATTCTGAGACACTGAATGTCTTAGGACGTGAAAACATAAGACAATTTGTTTTGAAAAATACGAATGTTTATATGTATTACATACATCAAAATCCCTATAACCAGTAGGTTATGATGTATGTAATACTTCTCTTACAGAGATACTGACTGACATACTTCTCAGTCAGTATCTCTGTAAGAGGGAGTGAGCCATTATCCACCTACCGGGCCTAGTGCGGGACGTCTCTTGTGTTCGAATTTTAGTTTTGTTTTGATTTTAGCTAATAGCCAATATCTGTATTGCGTAAATATTTCATTGCAACAATGAGAAGGTCACTTAATGAGTGCCACCCAAAACAACGGAGACCTGAAGACCTGAATGAGACTTACTTGGCCAGGGAAGCATGGCGCAACAACACTGACGGTGATGATGATCTCAAAATCTCAAAGGTGACCGCGGTAGAAAGTATGGTGCTTACTCGCCAGATAGTGATAAATGACTTTATTTTTGCAAGTAGGTTTGTACAAACACTTTTACAGGTCAAACACATTTTTTTTTAAACTAGATGAGGTCGGCATTTCCTATCTGACTACTCTAAGAAGAAATGCCGAAACAAACTCAGAGGTCACAGTCTCTTTTAAAGTCCAGACATAATCATCAGATCATGTGAAGACCATGTGGATTGGTGTCTGAAGTGGTCTTTTAAGGAAAGAACACACAGCTTGAGTGGACCTGTCCAATCAGTGCACGCATTTGTCAGTGGTGACATAATAAACCATTATTGTCTTTTTAAAAGTTTGATTGACTAACAGCTTCCTCGAAGCTCGAAAGATGGCGTTGTTCGATTTTCTGAATTTCGCTGTTAAGATTTTCCCAAATGTGGTATCGGGAATCGTTTTTTTTTTTTAACATATATATTACACGCAGGAATCTTTGTGTTATATTGGTTTATCAATACTTTGTTTAAAGGAGAACAAAGAAAAAAATTTAAAAATAGAAATATAATACGTTAAATATTTAATAGGTGTGCAGTTTTAGACTAAGCTATATTGGTCTACTGTTAATGTAAGGGGCATGTGTAGTACCTTCAAAGCCAAGATGACATTTTTTAAACACGCCATAAAGTCAGATGAAACGTGTCCAAGAAGAGACTGTAATTGTCAAGTGCAGCCCCAAAACGGTCCCTCGGGCACAAAGCATAACAAATTGTATAATTCATTTCCACAACAGCTCGTCCCTTCTTCAACTGAAGAAATATTGTAATCATTTGTCACTGCTCACAGACGGACCTTTATTATTCATATTTTTATTGCAACAAGCAAGTACTTATATAAGTGTGTTTTAAGTTTATGTTGAAAGTAAAAAAAGGGAGAGTTTATAAAGAAATGAAAATTGAAGAGAATTCTATTTTACGTCTTACTAGCTTTCGCCAGCAGCTTCGCCCGCGTATCATACACATAAAAAATCCTCTTGAAGCACTCTGTCTATTTATGAACCACATTAAAATCCGTTGAGTAGTGTAAGAGATCTTAGCGAACAGAAGGCGGAAGCGATTTCATTTTATATCATTTAAAGATATAATAATATAATATTATAATTGAAAGAAATTTATCAACATATTTTTGGTTTTATGCATAAACGTTATCCTAGGCTTTTCGCCAACTATGTTAGTCATCTTCTAGTGAAAAGAGATGCAGTTGAGTACCAGTTTTTTATATGAAGTGAATGTCGATTGGACCTCCATAACCGGTTATGAGTAATACGAAAGCCCTTGGTAAGACTGGCTGTCAGACTAGGGATTCTGGCAGCGAGCCTCCTTGCCGAAGTGCCGCCATGGGATCTGGAGGCAAAGGTCCTCGCGCACATGTGGGAGTGGCGCGAGGAGGCGAAACGCCGGGGCGAAACTCCGCTGCCGCGACAAACCGCGGCACGGCGGACAGAGCTCCGGTGTGATCTCATGGCGACATGGCGGGTACGATTGTCGCAACTCAGCGTAGGTCACGCCACAATTGCGGCGGTAAGTCCCCTCTTTGAGGAGTGGATAGAGAGGCGCCACGGCGTCCTCACCTTCCGCCTGACGCAGGTTCTCACCGGGCATGGGTGCTTCGGTGGGTTCCTGTTCAGGATAAAGCGGGAGGAAACGCCCGGGTGTTCCCATTGTGAGGATCGTCTGGAGGACACGGTGGGACATAAGGTGGAGGTGTGCCCTGCCTGGGCGGAGCACCGCCGTGTCCTCGTGGAGGCGATCGGCGGCGGCGACCTCTCGCGTCCGGCCTTGGTGCAAGCCATGGTACGGAGCGAGAGGGCATGGGAAGCTCCTTCTGCGAAGCGGTAATGCTCGCGAAGGAGGAGGCGGGGCGCGTGAGGGAGTGGCAGTCTCTGCGCCCTCACGTCCCTAGCCGCCGCAGGAGGAGACGCCCCGGGCGTCGGGATTCGATTGCGGTCTTCCGGCCACCGTAGGCGCGAGCTTGCGGGCGGCGAGCAATGGGTAGCTCGCCGCCCGGTAAGGACCGAGCTCGGGTCGACGGCGCGTAGTGTTCCACGCGCGCCTCAAAGAGATGTCAGCAGCAGTGAAGGGGTCTACTAGGACCGATGCCTGCCGGGGTCGCGTGATTGTTCGAAAGAGATACCGTGACCATGCCACATGGGCAACTGATGGAACACGGGTGGGTTTTAGTCAGTAAAAGTCTGACACGCCCTCCCGCTCCGCCCAGAGCGGGAGAAGTCATTTGATGATTTCCCATCCAGAAAAAAAAAAGTCTGACAGTCAGTCTGGCTGTCAGACTAGGGATTCTGGCCACCCGTAATGACATCAAAGATCCACACATGACAGCTGGGACCAACGGCTTAACGTGTTTTCCGAGGCACGAAGGGTTCTTGGTACGTATGCAAAGATAGTTACCCATCTAAGGACTACGCGCGGCGTGCGTAGCTTAACCTGATCGATCCGTGCAGCTGTTATTACTTAGCCACAAGTCTAATAACATATAATAAAATAAAATAACCCGAATTTTATAGTAAAAATTGCAGATTAAAAATTAGAAGTATTTATTCAACATTTTAGTAGGTACATTTACCTCCAAAATTCTAATTCCAGCTCATCAAAATCTTGATTCTGAGCAGGAAAACGCATTGTTACCCACAACAGAATTTAGTTGGGCCACAATCAGCCTCCATTAGAGGAGACATCAGGACAACATGTTGCTACCTGTCCGGCGTGATATATCGCGACCCGCGCCTAATTGCTTGTCTTTTTGTAGTACAATGTGTATTCTGCCATATTTATGATGTCAGGCCAAATTGCGGAGTTTTTACCGTAGAAAAAGAGACTATGTGATAAAAAAAAATGTGAGAAAAATTACAAGTTTTTTTTATCCTCGCGGATAGCCGCTATCTCAGGAAAACGAAGGTTTATATCCAGCTCCAACCGAATAAAACCCAACTGCCCTTCTTTTACTATAAATACATCAGGGACCCGGGAGATACGTGTACAGATGCCAGCGCATCAAGCTACTGAAACTGTCAAGTTTTCCCAATCAATCTTGAACCTTATCTTTAAGCGATAAAGTGTAGTAATTCATTACTACGTACTAACCGATTGAATATCCTCAATGTTTGACATTTTGTCTGTATATCAATTTTAGGTCAAATCTTCATCACGTCCATTATTATTTTATGTTTTATCGTTTCACACCAGTCTTCTATTGTAATCCTTTCATTTAGTTTCATTGTAGATATTGTTTTACTGCAACAATTATGAGTTTATTACTTTTCACATTCATGTTACGCTATACTCACAAATTGCTCACAGATGATGCGCAACATTTTTTACTACACTATCCACGCACCAGAACCTTTAATTTCATTGTATTTCTTCATGTTTTTTGCAAACTTTGTGATTATTAATTCTTTGACATTTATGTCTATAATCTAGTCGCCATAGCAACCCTTTAATCTTTTGTGGTTTTCTATGTGGACCTTACCGCTTTTTATCTTTAAAACCAGAAAATCGTTCTGGCCGTCTACTTTTTACACTATATTTTCAAAAATATCCAACTCCAATTTTGATTTTCAAAATATATGTCAAATTCAGCTATAAAAGGCTGAGCTGCCCTAGACCTTCAGTCATTTCTTCGGCTAGTTGCCTAAGAGAAGAAGAGCTAAACGAAATTATACAGGCCTTATCCCGGGGCCGACTGCCCCGGGACTCAAGAAAAGACCTCAAAGTCGCATGACAGATTCTTGGCCTTTTCTCCAGCATCTTCACCAAGCCTCTTCACCAGCTACTTCTCCGAGCTCAAGACTCTGTTGAGTCTCTCCACGGCGCCTCTTCACTGCTCAGGGTTCTGCTGAGACTCTTCACGCCGCCACAAACCTGCTGTGCCACTTCTCACAACCTCGTCACTGCACTTCGAGATTCGACGGAGCCACTCCACGTCATCTCCACTACAGGGCACCTCATCTGTGTCACCGGCTGTGCTGTGCTGTATTACAGACCTCCGTGAATAGCACCCTGCATTGACCTCCTCTACCTCCGGGGCTGGAGTCAACTGCAGGACCATATTGTCTGACTCGCCCGGACTGCCGCCGACCCACTCCTGCCTTCGAACCCTCTCGTGCTCTCCATCATTCACTAATTCATTAATCAATCATCCTTCACCTTCAGATTGTTATTTTTGAATTTGGTTTGTCTTTTATACTCATACTGTTATAATAAATCGTTTTAAAGTTTATTTTCCTATTCTCTTTGTTTTGTTTTTAACTGTCGCTTCACGACAGTTTGGCGCCCAACTATTTGTCTTCAGGTTCTTCACTACTACACTTTTACATAACACTACACATTTATTTTTATAACCTTCACAAAATTCTAAAGAAAACACTTTGTCTAGTGTCCATAAATCAGAGTGAAAATAGGTACTCATTTTAAAACATTATTTCTGGTGGTCATACACCTTAAGTAATATTTTTAAGATTGTGGTATCCTACCTTTACATAGTGTGCCTCATTATATAAACTAAAGAGGTCATTACTCTTCACTAAACCTTAAAACCTTTCTGCTTGGCCTTAAAGAAATTGTTTCTGTTCCACCTTGACTACAATTTTCCTCTGATTTAATACCAACCTTTTTTGGCAGTCTTTCTTGGCAACGTCATCTTAGACCATTCATTCATCTTCATACCACTGACATCATAATTTGTATATTCATATAACTATCGTATTACTTTTAATTTTTCTTTTAGAAGGAAAACAGGTATTTTTCCTTAATTTTTTAGCTAACTTAATACTTCTAATTTTTTTCTTTTCTTCTAGAAGAAAACAAGGTATTTTCTTTGAACCTTATCTATAATTTACTAAAATGTCTAGACTTATTAAGTTCGAATTTCTTAATAAACCTGAACTCGAATATGAAGTTAGGATCAGACTTGAGGAACCAGTAGACACTGTTATACGTTTAAGAAAGCAAGTTCTTCGACTTTCTTCTATTACCTCCTCAGAGGAAATTTTAATCTCACCAATTCCAATTGAGGAAGAGCTTCCTCAGGTTAACGCCACTATTAATTACTTAGACTTAAAAGTAAATAAATTACTACAGGGTGATTCCAAATACAGTCGTCTTATAGAAACTTATCTCAATCATTTATTTTTTAGATTCGAGCGTATAGACGTTGACGTACTAAACTCTGAACAGAAAAGTGAGTTTGACGCTTTACGGTCCAAGTTTGATAGCCTTAACAACAAATTTGAGCCATTCACTTTCCTCCCAGCGGAAAATACTCCTTCTCCTCTCCACGATTTATCTACCTCTCATGACAACTCAGAAACTCCTCCTTCAACTATCCCTCCCTCACAGACAATTCTTGAGGCCCTCCTTCAACAAATTAATTCTACAGTTTCCCCTCAACAAGTGAAGCCTCATATCTTTAAAGATCTAAAAAGATACGCTTATAATGGAAAGTCATGTCCTAGGTCATTCCTTCAAAAACTAGAGGAATACTGCATTTCACGTAGCCTTGACAAAAAACTCTTGATTAGTCAAGCGTACGAAATCTTTACAGATAATGCTTTACACTGGTTCAGATTTCAGATTAATCGTAATCCAAATCTGACCTGGCAAGAAACTTCTGAGCTTCTCATAAAAGATTTTGGTGTTTTCGATTACGATTACAAATTACTCGAAGACATCAGAAAGCGAACTCAAGGTCTGGACGAAACTATAGCGGTCTACATTTCAATCATGTCCGGAATGTTTTCACGTTTGACTAAAAAAATGTCAGAGTCAGAACAATTAGAAATTTTACTGAGGAACATCAGACCGTGCTATTCAGTTTTTGTGTCACTAAGAGATTGTACTACTATTGACTCTCTCTTAGCTGTCTGCCAGAATTACGAAAAATTCTTGGACAAAGATAAAAACTTTAAAGAGCCCTCTCTGCAACAAAACTCTTTAACGGCTGAATTTAGCTACAAACCTCATATTCCAGTTACTAATTCAACCTCTGTAACTTTTCAGAAACCTCCTCCTCAGTACCTTCAAAAACCAAAACAAGTTAGCACTCTGACTCGATCTGCTCCTCCTCAGCAGAATAGCTTTTGCGTCCGTTGTCGTGTGCATGGACACACCTTAAATACTTGTAAGAAACCTCATTTCATTATTTGTTTCAAATGTGGTTTGAAGGACTTTAAAACTGCTGATTGCCCTAAATGCAATCCTAAGCCTGGTACTAGTTCAAAAAAACTAACAACTGACTTGAAAAGCTCAAATTTTGGCATTAATGATTGGAATAATTGGATCAAAACTCTTAAAAATTTCTTTTCTTTCTACAAAATTTCTTCAACTCTTTACTCTAATGACAATGATTCCAAACGCCCTTTCATTAACGTGCGAATTAATAACTTAAATATTTCTGGTTTACTCGATTCAGGTAGTTCTGTTACCATACTTGGCAACAATTCTCACCTGGAAATTCTTAAATTAGGCTTCAAACTTTTCAAGTCAGACTTAATTACTGTCTCAACTGCTAGTAACCAAAAAATTAAATCCTTAGGCTATTTTGAATTACCTATTTTCTTTAATGACCAGACTCATTTAATTAAAGCTTACGGTTTTCCAGAATTATTCCCTTCTCTTATTCTTGGTATTGATTTTTGGAAAAAATTTAATCTTTTTCCCACTATCCTATCTTCTGTTTGTCAGTTGACCCTTAAATGTTCATCTATTCAAGATGCAGATAAAAAGATACTAGCTTATGAGCATCTTAGTGCAAATCAAAAGGATATTGCAGATAACATTATCCAACGCTTCAAGAGTATCTCATTTGAAGAAAATTGCATTTTGGGACGTACTCATTTAATTACACACAAGATTGACACAGGTGATTCTCTTCCCATCAAGCAAAGATGTTATCGATTGTCCCCTGAAAAACAAAAAGCTTTAATCAACGAAGTAGATAAAATGTTGAAATGGAATGTCATTGAACAATGCGAAAGTCCATGGCTATCTCCGGTGCTGATAACGCCGAAGAAGAATGGAGAATGGCGTTTCTGCGTCGATAGCAGAAAACTTAACTCAGTCACTCGTCGTGATGCTTACAGCCTCCCACTTATAAGTGAGATTCTTGACAATCTTAAAAACGCCAAATATCTCTCAAGCATCGACATTGCGAAGGCTTTTTGGGAAATTCCTCTCAACCCTGCGGACAAAGACAAGACTGCCTTTTATGTACCCGGAAGAGGCATGTACAGATTTAAAGTAATGCCCTTCGGCTTAACTAACTCTCCTGCTACTCAACAGAGACTAATGGATATGCTGTTTACTCCAGATTTTGACAGCAAAGTATTCTGTTATCTTGATGACATCGTGATTATAAGCGATACCTTCGAAGAACATATATCTCTTCTCTTAAAAGTTCATGAAAAACTTTCTTTTGCTAATTTAACTATAAATTTTGAAAAAAGTCAATTCTTCAGGAAAGAACTCAAGTACCTCGGTTTTGTCGTGGGTGAACATGGCCTGCGAGCTGATCCTGACAAAATTCGAGCCATTTTGGAATATCCTACGCCAACCTCCAGAAAAGAAGTACGAAGATTCATCGGTACATGCAGCTGGTTCCGAAGATTCATTGCAAACTTCAGCACAATTGCTTCTCCACTTAACAGGCTAACTTGCTCTGGAAAGAATGCCCCTAAATTCGTTTGGAACCATGAAGCGGAATCGGCGTTTGTGAAACTTAAAGAAGCTTTGGTTACTACTCCTGTTCTCGCTTGCCCAGACTTCAATCTCCCATTCTCTGTACATTGCGATGCATCAAATTTTGGCATAGGAGCAATGCTTACACAATATCAAAACGACAAGGAAGTTGTTATTGCTTACATGAGTAAAGCTCTTAATAAAAATCAACAAAACTATTCTACAACAGAGAGAGAAACTCTAGCCGTAATAACTGCTCTAGAACACTGGCGTTGTTACCTAGATAATGGTAAACAATTTACAATTTACACAGACCACGTTGCTCTTAAATGGTTCCAGAACTTATCCAATCCTTCAGGAAGACTGGCTCGTTGGACGCTACGCCTATCTTGCTTCAACTTCATTCTAAAACATAAAAAGGGTAAAGATAATGTTGTCCCGGACTTATTATCCAGATCGAAAACTCATGACTCTGAAGATTCTCAACGTCAAGGTGTAAATCCTATCTTAACAGATGAATCAATTCTTAACCGTGACTTGCAACACTACAACAAGATTTTACTTGGTTGCCAAAACAATCCTAATTCTTATCCAAACTATACGGTTAAAGAAAACAAGCTCTATCGTTGCATTCACTCTCCTTATTCTCTGAACGATGACTTCACGTGGAAAGAAGTTCCACTCCCACATGAAAGACAGGCTATTATCGAAAGGAATCACGCTCCTTCTCAAGGACCTCACCTCGGAAATTTCAAAACCTACAAGAAGCTTTCGCTACTATATTACTGGTCTGGCATGTTTAAAGATATCGCTAAATTCATCTCTAATTGCGACACTTGTCTTGCTTATAAACATCCTAATCACTCTCCTTATGGCCCTATGGGCAAACCAAAAATTTGCTCGAGACCTTTTCAATCTATATCGCTTGATCTTATGGGTCCGTTGCCCATGACCAGAAGACGTAACCAACATATTTTAGTTATTAATTGTACCTTTACTAAATATACCTTAATCTTTCCCTTAACACGTGCTACTGCGTCTAACATAATTAACATTTTAGAGAATTCCGTATTTCTTATCCATGGTGTTCCTCAAAATATTATCATGGATAACGGTCCCCAATTTCAGTCCCGTGAATTTACTACATTTCTAAATAAATATAAAGTCCCTTTTATATTCCACTCTCCATTTTACTGTCCTCAAGTCAACCCTACGGAAAGGTATAATAGGACCATCATCACGGCTCTAGCTACTTTAGTAGGTGACGATCATCGAACCTGGGATATTTATCTTCCCAAAATTCAACACGCGATGAACAGTTGTGTTAATGCTATAACTGGTTTTACTCCAAACTTTTTAGTATTTGGTCGGGAAACAGTTCCTTGTGGTTCATTCTACACTCCAACTCAAAATTTTGAGGAAGTTGTTTTTCTACCTCGCGATGTCTACGCTATAAATACTGGTTTCCTCTCGTCAATTTTTGATAAGGTTCAAACTAATTTATACATAGCGCACGCTAAGAATAGCGCTCGCTATGACCTACGTCGGTCATTTAAAGAATTTAATGTCGGCGATACAGTTTGGCGTAAGAATTACGTACAAAGCAACGCGGGTTCGTACTTCAGCGCAAAACTGGCCCCTAAATTTGTGAGATGCAAAGTCTTTAAGAAACTCTCGCCCTTAGTATACATATTAGAAGATACTAATGGAACGAAAGCTAAATGGCACATCAAAGACATTAAAATCTAAACCTCTTCTTCATCGAATCATATTATTTAGTTAGTTAATCTTTCATTAGCTCATTCATCATTCTCTTAAAATTAATCTTTATTTTTGTTTTGAATACGAGTTTTTAAACTCACAATTCAACGTCCTATGCGACGTTACCTTAAACTTGTTTTTATTTTTGTAATTTAGAGCTTACTGCTCTTATTCTTCACTTACAAGTAATTTCAGAACAATACTAGTTCTGATACCTTTACTTTAGAGCCCTACCGCTCGAATCTATCTTAGACTAAACTAAATAGTCATCTTAATAATTATATTAATTATTCCTTTATCTGTATTTTCTTTAATTACCATTTAAGGTTTTCTTCGAGCGGCTGACTACTCGTAGAATAAGCCTTAGGTTAATTTTCTATCTAAACTTCGGAGCGGCTGACTACTCGTGAAATAAGCCTTAGGTCAATTTTCTTTCTAAACTTCGGAGCGGTTGATTACTCCTTTAAAAAGCCTTAGGTCAAAATATTTTCCACCCATGGAGCGGTTGATTACTCCCTAAATAAGCCTTAGGTCATATAGGAACATACTTCTAGAGTGGTAGTCATTGACTGTGAACTCCACCCTTACCATTATGTAGATGATAGTATGCTTGAGGAAGAATGAATGTCTGTTAGATGATTTCTGTTTGGACGAAGTTATGTTTCAAGGATTTCTCTCGAACCTTAAACTTAAAATTTTCTCTGAGTCGAAAATTTTCTGGGGTTGTCGGGGAAATGTAGTAATTCATTACTACGTACTAACCGATTGAATATCCTCAATGTTTGACAGTTTGTCTGTATATCAATTTTAGGTCAAATCTTCATCACGTCCATTATTATTTTATGTTTTATCGTTTCACACTAGTCTTCTATTGTAATCCTTTCATTTAGTTTCATTGTAGATATTGTTTTACTGCAACAATTATGAGTTTATTACTTTTCACATTCATGTTACGCTATACTCACAAATTGCTCACAGATGATGCGCAACATTTTTTACTACACTATCCACGCACCAGAACCTTTAATTTCATTGTATTTCTTCATGTTTTTGCAAACTTTGTGATTATTAATTCTTTGACATTTATGTCTATAATCTAGTCGCCATAGCAACCCTTTAATCTTTTGTGGTTTTCTATGTGGACCTTACCGCTTTTTATCTTTAAAACCAGAAAATCGTTCTGGCCGTCTACTTTTTACACTATATTTTCAAAAATATCCAACTCCAATTTTGATTTTCAAAATATATGTCAAATTCAGCTATAAAAGGCTGAGCTGCCCTAGACCTTCAGTCATTTCTTCGGCTAGTTGCCTAACAGCTAAACGAAATTATACAGGCCTTATCCCGGGGCCGACTGCCCCGGGACTCAAGAAAAGACCTCAAAGTCGCATGACAGATTCTTGGCCTTTTCTCCAGCATCTTCACCAAGCCTCTTCACCAGCTACTTCTCCGAGCTCAAGACTCTGTTGAGTCTCTCCACGGCGCCTCTTCACTGCTCAGGGTTCTGCTGAGACTCTTCACGCCGCCACAAACCTGCTGTGCCACTTCTCACAACCTCGTCACTGCACTTCGAGATTCGACGGAGCCACTCCACGTCATCTCCACTACAGGGCACCTCATCTGTGTCACCGGCTGTGCTGTGCTGTATTACAGACCTCCGTGAATAGCACCCTGCATTGACCTCCTCTACCTCCGGGGCTGGAGTCAACTGCAGGACCATATTGTCTGACTCGCCCGGACTGCCGCCGACCCACTCCTGCCTTCGAACCCTCTCGTGCTCTCCATCATTCACTAATTCATTAATCAATCATCCTTCACCTTCAGATTGTTATTTTTGAATTTGGTTTGTCTTTTATACTCATACTGTTATAATAAATCGTTTTAAAGTTTATTTTCCTATTCTCTTTGTTTTGTTTTTAACTGTCGCTTCACGACAAAAGTTGAAAACCTATTAAAGAAATTTGACAGATTGTAGTAGCTTTATGTGCTGGCGTCTGTACATTCTCCGCACCTCTGACTGATATCAGCCCCCCATGCCTATCAGGCTCCGTTACCAAGAGCGGTTGATCACACGATCGCACGTCTTCTGATAAAGGTACATATGCAACACTGCATGCCACTTCTTAATGCCTTCCACTTCTCTGGACCAAACAATTATCGTATATTAAATATTTACTCTAAACATCTCTCAGTTCAAATTTTACATATTTTTCGGGCAGATCATGTCCACATTACAATATATAGTCCCTCTCTACGTCAGTTAACATGGCATGGTAGTAAAACTTAGGTCTCATATTCTTATTATAAGCCTGTGTTGTCCCATAGTCCCACTGCAGGGCAAAGACCTCCTTTCCCTCTTTCTGCTTTTCCCAGCCTGCTGCGATTACGGGCCAATCCTTTGTGAAAAAGTCCAGCTACTTCCACTATCTATTTCTGGGCTTGCCACGAAGTCGTTTCCTGCTATGTATATGGGGTACACTGATGACTGATGACCAGCATACAATATATATTATCTAGCCACACTCTAAGTTAAAAAAAAAACGAAGAATTCAGAAAATAACCTCATCTAAATACACACATTGTATCCTCTAGAGCAGCCTTTCCTTCTAGGGCGTTATCGCCCACTTTGGGAAAGGCTGCCCTAGAGGGCCAAATTCAATTTAATGTGACATCACAAGCTTATACGCAGCGGAAGACCAAGACGCTTCCAACGGTACCTCTTTTGTCAAATTATGATTAGTAGTTCAGTAACTATGAGGGAACAGATGACCATACTTACATAAACAAATACAAACTTACATACTATTCAAAATCCCCCTCCATTTTGCTTCCCCATAGTCGGGTGAGAGCAGTGAAGACCTAGCTGTAACGGCTGCTACTTACAAGTTTGTAAGTCGCAAAACTTTGTGTAAATTATTTCATCACCACTGCTCTCAAAACGGTAATAGAAAACATTGTGAGCAAACCGGCAAGTCCTAGAACTGAAAATTCTAAGACATTTACCAGCACGGATTGGGTATGCGTGGTGGATTACGGCCCACTCCCTCTCACTGAGAGGTAGAGGAGACGGAGACGGGTATCTCAGTAGTGGGAACATTATAGGCTGAATATGTGTGATTATGCGTAGTCGGATTTATAAAATACTAGCTTCTGCCCGCGACTTCGTCCGCGTCAAATTTTTGCTCCCCTGACCCTTCCCGTCGCATCGATTTGCCTGCTCGTTGCTGCTCGCTCCTTTTGAGTTATAGTGAGTCAACCTTAAAAGATAGACATATGCTGTCGCGGACTTTTTTTTAGAACTTTTTAAAAGGAACAATTCCGTCATACATGATTTTTACGTTACTTTAACCGTTTACGCAGCGCACGCAACGGAAACTCTCAAAAGGAATAAATTTTCCCCGTTTTTGCAACATTTTTCATTACTGCTCCGCTCCTCTTAGTTGTAGCGTAATGTTATATAGCCTATAGCCTCCCTCGATAAATAGGCTACTCAACACAAAAAGAATTTTTCAATTCGGATCAGTAGTTCTTGAGATTAGCGCGTTCAATCAAACAAACAAACAAACAAACAAACTCTTCAGCTTTATAATATTAGTATAGATTTAATAATATTACTTAAGTGTTGTCTTACTGTATCATTATCATCATCATTTCAGCTAAAAGACGTCCACTGCTGGACATAGACCTCCGCCAATTACCACCACTTCGACCGATTCTGTGCGTCTCGCATCCAGCGAATTCCTACCTTCACCAGATCATCGGTCCATGTTTACAGGAGGCCTTCCAACTTTACTTTTTCATTGATCTGCATTTTAAACAAAATAATATCTGAAAACTTTGCATATACTACACCAACACCCCATATTTAGGGTCGCGGCCGTGTGGAATTGAATCGGACCACACTTGGTCGTTAGCACAGTGGTTTAATGACTCAAATGGTCAAATGGTCCGGTGACATAATGACCTTTACTACTGATTTGGCCCAGTGATTCAAGTGCAGGTGACCGTTACGTACATGAATGTGGAATTTTATCATCAAAGGGATATAATGTGACGTAAATAGAAATTGGTGGAACCATAATATTAGGTTTCATAATTATTAATAGAGCTTAACTTATCATTATAATGAATTTAAATGATTATTTAAGATGCAAGCGCTAGCTACCTAGTCGCGCTACCTAGTCCGCAAAAATTCAAATTTTCTTACGTGTTTTGCAGTTACGTTTTTAGCAATATGCAACCAGTTTTACGTGGTACGAGTATCATAATACCTAGAAACTGGGCTTTGGAGGTCAGAAAAGCACTCGCTAATTTTAAAATTCTGGTATTCAGCCGATTTGCTTGGAAGCCGACCTTATCATAGTTGGGAAAAGACTAGGTTAGATAGTACATTCCAGAGTTCAATTGATCCTGAGTAGAGAGTTAGAGTTTATTCAAAATCAAACTCATATTATTTATTTAACTAAACCAATTATCAGCCCTTTTGATTTGTCAAGGCATCGGTCAGTCAAAAAGCTGAAGTTATCGATCTTCCATTCCACCTACCATTTACCATAGGTATCTATTGCGCCAGCTGGGAAAAAACAAATTCCTACTAATGGCACCGTTTGACGAACATGACGCACCGATTATTTCAATGGTTGAATAAAAAGTTTTCTAACTGTTATAATGATTTGATAAAAGACCGAGATTTCTACTGGCATACAATCTCCAAGAATCAGCATCGTTATAAATCTACAATAAGTATTTTTTACCGTCATTAAGAGTTCAGATTCCTTCTCAAATAAACGGAACGGCGAATACGAGGCTATTCAAAAAAAATCTAAAAAGAACTTCGGGGTCCCGCGATGAAATTAATCGGCGTCGGCATACCATTGGCCCTTGTTTATAAGAGCGGAAAACGTCCCAAAACTTTATTGATGAGACGCCCGACAAGGTACAGACTACAGAGTTTGGCCAAAAAAACGTGAGTAAACTTGTTTTTTTATAAGGACTTCATAGTTGGATATAGAAAGTCAAAGTTGGAATTTGACCTTCAATATCTATATAATTGATTTTATTTTTGTAAGTAGGTTTGAACAAACTCTTCAACACGTCAATGATGTTTTTAAAACTAGATGAGGTCGGCGTTTCCTATCTGCCGACTCTGAGAAAAAAGGCCGAAAAAAAATTAGAGGTCACAGTCTCTTTTAAATTCCAGACAAAATATTGTTCAGATCTTGTGAAGACTATGTAGATTGGTATCTGAAATGTTCTTTTGAGTAACCGGAAGGTTGTAAGATATGGTACAGAACAAAAAATATCATAACGGCGGGATGAACAAAATTAAGGAAAGTGCCTCTAGACTTCGTAGACTACGAAGTTGGCACGAACGATTTTATGGGGCACTGGATTTTTTACTCTCGCTGTTTAACCGAGCATTTAGAATCCAATAGAGTGCATCCCAGAGAGTCGAAGAGACACACGTTCCATTTTCAACTCTCGGTGGTAAGTAGTGCCGATCTTAGGTGCACTAAAAAATCCTGAAAAATACCACCACGCTATTTTTCCGTCCGTGCGATCGTGGACGTAAAGGTATTTTCAACCGACGAAAAAAAAACGGAGGAGGTTCTCAATTCGACGCGTATATTTTTTTTTTTCAACCGACGAAAAAAAAACGGAGGAGGTTCTCAATTCGACGCGTATATTTTTTTTTTTTTTTTTTTTTTTTATGTATGATCACGCATAACTTTTTACATAGTGGTCCGATTGTGACAATTCTTCTTCTATTGGAAAGGGTATACTCCCAAGGTGGGCTCATATAAATTTGGAAAACAAAATCGAACCCTAAGGGTTGGAAAACAGGGGATGATTGATTGTTCACTCACTGACACTCACAACTTTTTACATAGTAGTCCGATTGTGACAATTCTTCTTCTATTGGAAAAGGTATACTCCCAAGGTGGTCCCATATAAATTTGGAAAACAAAATCGAACCCTAAGGGTTGGAAAACAGGGGATGATTGATTGTTCACTCACTGACACTCACAACTTTTTACATAGTGGTCCGATTGTGACAATTCTTCTTCTATTGGAAAGGGTATACTCCCAAAGTGGTCCCATATAAATTTGGAAAATAAAATCGAACCCTAAGGTTTGGAAAACAGGGGATGATTGATTGTTCACTCACTGATTGTAACGTATAAACACGCATAACTTTGTACAGAGTAGTCCGATTTTGATAATTCTTTTATTTTTGGATATACCTTGCCAAATATTATTAGTACATTAAAGCCACTAAAAATCATAAAATAAAAACTTTTTAACAAAAAATTAAACCGCCGAAAAACTGAAAAGCATAAAATAATAAACCTTAAAATATTGAGTCGGCGCTGAAAAATCAATGAACAAGGAACACTCAAAGCGCCGACTCATAATTTTAAGGTTTATTATTTTATGCTTTTCAGTTTTTCGGCGGTTTAATTTTTTGTTAAAAAGTTTTTTTACACCCGTTATTATAATCTTACTAAGAAATTCCTAATGGACAAAACCCAATAACACTTTGCCCGACCGATTTCTTAGTAACAGCTCGAAGTTCGGAAGTTGACGGTGTAATACAATTCAATTCAATACAATCCTTTATTTCAGGCTACTAAGGCCCATAAAAACACCCGTGCCCCCGTGCCTCGAAAAGCACGTTAAGCCGTTGGTCCTACGCCTGATCTATCTCCGGTCGTGTCGGATTGCCGTTCCATCGATTTATGAGAGTGAGAGAAGAGTGAGTGCTCTTATGTCTGCGCACACGCTTGAGCACTATAATATCTCCCGCGCCGATGGCTAGTCTCCGTTGAGATTGGCCGCCGAGGCCGAAATACGGTCTGGAGGACTATTATCATGTTGCGGATTTAATTAATGTCATGATAGGTAAAAGGAGTAAACTGTTCCTTTAAGTGTTATTATAAAATAATTATCACATTCCAATGATTTATTTTCAATTAAGGGTAGGAAAATACATACATATCTATTTAGTATAATACGGTCAACAATTAGAGATGGGTACAGAATAAAAGTTAGAAAAGAATACAAAAACAAGGGCAAAACAATTCGTGCTTTTTATACATGTCAACATATTCGAAAATTATAATCGATAACCTGTTGATGAGAACATTCACCCGAAACACAATTCAACACTTTCGATGCTCATTTTCTGTTCTCCATTACGAATATCTCCAATCCACAAATCAACAATTGGTAGTCTGTATACGTTAGTACTTTGTAGTTCTATGATAGTGCTTTTCCATTCAGTACTTCCTTCCTGAAACATTAAATTTCTGATTAAATCTCCTTCTGCAGTCATTTGCACCCTTATTACGTAACATACTTTCAATATCATTTTGTCATCTTAATCATTTTGAAGCATATACCATTGCTTCAAATGTTCGAAAATGTTGTCTGCTCAACAACGTAAATACCGCAATGAATGTTACCGTCAAAATGAGAGCCATTACTACTGTGATACAACGTAATTGATATTTTTTATCGATTGCACAATCAAGTTTTTAAAACGCGGCAATAACACAACTAATTGGGTACGAGATAAATTCATAACAGACAAAAATCTGTGAGGGAAGGCATTTTGTACGCCAATTTTATTGTATGAGCCACTGTGTGTGGTGCACGACATTGTAAGAAATATTCGTGAGAGTCAAAATGGCGGGTGTACCAAAGCGAATCAAATTATACCAATTACCAAATAAATGTACCTAAAACGTACTATTTTGTACCTAGCTCTAAAAAATTTGTACCTCCTTCAGAACGAAATTATTTCGAAATTAAGGTACACCCGCCATATTGACATCAAGATGGCGGGTGTTCTATAATATCTTATTATTTATCCATTATTCATAAAATATAATGAAACCAAAAAACTGTACCTAAAAACTACCTCAAGTAAAAAGAAGCACACACTTGATCAGTGGGATATTTCTTGAGAAATAAAACATTGCGTGTGTACCATAGCGAATTAAATTATACCAATTACCAAACAAATGTACCTAAGGAGTACTATTTTGTACCTAGCTCTAAAACATCTGTACCACCATCAGAACAAAACTATTTCGAAATCAAGTTACACCCGCCATCTTGATATCAAGATGGTGGATGTTCTATAATATTTTATCGTTTAACCATTACTCATAAAATAGAATTACACCAAAAAATTGTACCCAAAAAGTACCATAAGTAAAAAGAAACACACACTTGATCAGTGGGATACTTCCTAAGAAATAAAACAACCGTATCTCGTTTACTTATGTTTATTATTATTATGATTAATAATATCGATCTAGGTACATACAGGGTGTAAAAAGACACATCACATAGCCATTAACTACGCATACTGTACATCTAACAAAGTAGCTTGGCGCAAAAATTATTGCTGGGAAATGACTTTTTCTTTAGAAATGAAAAAAAAAACGGTTTGTTATTTCGCGCAATGTACTGCGAACCCAGTCAAACCACGCCCTTTTTTTTGGGTGAGAAATCATTAAATGACGTTTCCCGCTCTTGGTTGGAGCGGAAGGGCGTGTCAAACTTTGACTGACTAAAACCCACCCGTGTTCCTTCAGTTGCCCATATGTCAGGGCCACGGTAAATCTTTCGAACGAATCACGCGATCCTGGCAGGCACCGGTCCTAGCAGACCCCTTTAGTATTGCTGTCATCTCTTTGAGACGCGCGTGGAACACTACGCACCGTCGATCCGAGCCTGGTCCTTACCGGGTGGCGAGCTACCCATCACCACCCGGTGCTACGGCAAGCTGCAAGCTCGCGTCTACGATGGCCGGGAGTCCGCTATCGACGCCCGACGCCCGGGGTGTCTCCCCCTGCGATGGCTAGGAACGTAAGGGTACAGAGACTGCCACTCCCTCACGCGCCTTGCCGCCTCCTTCGCGAGCATTACTTGGCTTCCCATGCCCTTTCGCTCCGTACCATGGCTCGCACCAAGGCCGGACGCGAGAGGTCGCCGCCGCCGATCGCCTCCACGAGGACACGGTGGTACTCCACGCAGGCAGGACACACCTCCACCGTATGCTCCACCGTGTCCTCCAGACGATCCTCGCAATGGAAACACCCGGGCGTTTCCTCCCGCTTTATCCTAAACAGGAACCCACCAAAGCACGGTGAAGACCTGCGTCAGGCGGATGGTGAGGATGCCGTGGCGCCACTCTATCCACTCCTCAAAGAGGGGACTTACCGCCGCAATTGTGGCGTGCCCAAAACCTCGCTCCTTCTCTCTTCGGATACGTTCGATTTATTGCGTTTTTATAACTTCAAACGCGTAATTTCGAAATTTCTAAAAAAAAAAATGCTGGTAATGTTTTCTCAAGTTCGGAAAAAAGTTTAGTAATAACACTTGGAATATTTATATATATTTTAGGGATAATTATGAAATTATAAATTTTGAATGTTAATAACGCGTCAAAGTTATCAGGTACCTCTTTATTTTCTTCCATACAGAATGCAATTAACAATAAGTGAATTCGGAGTTTTGATTATAAAATTATTAAGATCATCAAAACATTTCCATTCAGCATTACAACGACAATGAGCCTGATAGTGGCTAATATTGTTGTAACATCGCCGCTGGACGGTAAAAACTCAATTAATCCAAGAACTTCGTATTTTGTATTATTTAATGTTATTTCCACAGGTGTCTTTAAGAAAAATTACATCTGTTTGACTCAGCTCGAAAGCTATTGTATTACTTAGTTCGTATTTTAGTGTTCGTAAGACGTTGCAGTCGTTACGTCTACATTGTACCGCATTATTATCTTCACATAACACAGACTCTGCCGATTGATTGAGCATTGATATATTTGGCATGTTAAAATTAAGTGGCAAAAAAGCAATTTCTCATTGTACTTTGTTAATGACACGTTCAGTATTCGTACATGATTCTTATACAGGGGCACTGTAAATTGCATCGATTAAAATATTATCAAAAATATAAGCCACATTGCATTCGCAAGAGATGAGAACTTTTAAATATGGCTGAAGAACTTGTAATTGCACGTTACTCCGTGCACACTGCACGGAGTAACGTGCAATTACAAGTATTTATGTATAAATCTGTTCTGGTAGTTTTGACATCAACCATTTTATTTTATGAACTGACAGAATTCATTTTGATGATTGAGCACATGAATATTTAAATAAAATCCTTCAACACACCTTCACAACACAACTTCATATGCGTAGTTGATGGCTATGTGATGTATCTTTTTACACCCTGTATGTACCTAGATCAATATTATTAATCATAATAATAATAAACATAAGTAAACGAGATACGGTTGTTTTATTTCTTAGGAAGTATCCCACTGATCAAGTGTGTGTTTCTTTTTACTTATGGTACTTTTTTGTACACGCATCTGCCGGATAATGATGCCATGTGTTCTTTTTGGCGCAGTATCTGGTCGGTGCCTGTGAGTCACACCGAAGGTGATTGGGCTAGAGAAGTCGAGCGAGCCTCGATCCTATACCAGAAATGGGGGCTATTACTATCTGCCCCCAGGATGTTGCTCGTGCAGTTCGTCCGTTGCCCAACTGGAAGTCTCCAGGGCCGGACGGGCTGCACAACTTCTGGATAAAATGGTTTGTAGGATCGCACGCTCGCTTGGCGACTCAGTACCAGACTGCTTTGGAGTCTGGTTCGCTACCCCAGTTTCTTACAACAGGAGTTACCCACCTGCTCCATAAATCAGGTAGCACCGCGGAACCCAAAAATTATAGGCCGATCACGTGTTTACCGACGGTCTATAAAGTTCTTACATCCATTTTGAGAACTAAAATTTACAATCATGTAGACACTAATTCCATCATGTCTGTCTCTCAAAATGGATGTAGGAACGGGTCCCGCGGTACTAAGGAGCTGCTCCTCATTGATATGGCCATTAGCCAACAGGTTCGTCGTTCCCGAAAGGATCTGTCGACATGTTGGATAGATTACAAGAAGGCCTATGACTCGGTGCCACATACATGGCTCATGAGGGTGCTGGAGTTGTATAAAATTGATGCAACTCTGCGCACCTTCCTGATTTCATGTATGGGGCAGTGGAGAACGGTCCTTCGCTATCCAGGATGTCGAAATATCCAAAGGAACAGCGAACCGATAAGGATCGAGCGAGGCATATTTCAGGGTGATAGTTTGAGTCCACTTTGGTTCTGCTTAGCCCTGAATCCTCTGAGCACACTGCTTGAGGATTCAGGTATAGGCTATCGGTTGAGGAGAGGTGGTCAGGTTATATCTCACCTCCTTTACATGGATGACCTTAAACTCTTTGCCCCCAACAATTTTCAACTGATGGAGTTACTGAAAGTAACTGAAACCTTCAGTAGGGCCATCAGGATGGAATTTGGTGTGGACAAATGTGCGGTCATGCATGTAAAGCGAGGGGAGATTGTGGAATCCGCGGGAACCCAACTCTCGGATTCCATAAACCTCCGAGCCCTCTCCGCATCCGAAACCTATAAGTATTTGGGTATGTCGGAAGCGTTGGGCATCAATGTTACTGACATGAAGCAATCGTTGAGGGAGCGCTTCTTTGGCCGCCTGAAGAAAGTACTTAATAGTCTTTTATCAGGCGGAAACAAGGTGCGCGCCTTCAACGGTTGGGTCATGCCGGTTTTGATGTACTCTTTCGGCATACTCAAATGGACTCAAACCGAACTCGACGCCCTGGATAGGAGGGTCCGTACGCTGCTGACTGCATATCGAATGCATCACCCACGGTCATCGGTAATGAGGCTGTATATCCCGCGAAAGTGTGGAGGTCGAGGCTTTTTAAACGCTAAGACTCTCCACAATCGCGAGATATGCAGTCTCAGGGAATATTTCCTAGAAACCGACGTGGGGATGCATCGAGATGTGGTCGCGGTTGACAAGGGCCTCACCCCGCTCTCCTTGGCTAACGAGAACTGGCGCAAACCTGTAATACTTGACACTAATGAACGCATGGAAGTATGGCAGAGTAAGGAGCTCCACGGACGCTTTTTCCGGGCCCTACATGGACCCGATGTAGATACACTAGCGTCCGTAGCCTGGCTGCGTTTCGGTGACCTCTTTGGGGAAACCGAAGGTTTTGTCTGTGCAATTATGGACGAAGTTATGATGACGAACAATTACCGGAGATTTATTGTGAAAGACGGCACGGTTGACATCTGTCGGGCATGCCACCGTCCAGGAGAATCAATTAGACACATAATCTCCGGGTGTTCTCGTCTAGCTAACGAAGAATACTTGCATAGACACAACCTAGTAGCCAGGATTATCCATCAGCAACTTGCTCTTAAATACAGCCTTGTGGAATCGGAAGTGCCGTACTACAGGTATGTGCCCGACCCAGTTCTCGAAAATGGAAATATCACATTGTACTGGGATCGATCCATCATCACTGACAGGACTATTACCGCAAATAAGCCTGATATAGTGGTGGTGGATCGAGTAGAGCGGCGCACAATGATTGTTGACATAACGGTCCCACATGACGAGAACCTCGTGAAAGCTGAGAAAGATAAACAGATCAAGTATCTTGACTTGGCTCGCGAGGTTGTCGACATGTGGGATGTGGATTCAGCGATCATTGTGCCGATAGTCGTCACAGCCAATGGGTTGATAGCCAAGAGCCTCGACCAACATCTAAGGAGGCTCTCGTTAGGCAGCTGGGTCAAGGGCTTGATTCAGAAAGCGGTACTTCTGGACACGGCTCGCATCGTCAGGAGGTTCCTCTCTCTGGAGCCCTGACCGCCGGTAGCTTGGACCCTGTTCCCGATACCGGTGGGCTACTATTTTTTATATTTTTAAATGTTTTTATTTTATATTCTAATATTTAAAAATATAATTTATATGTTTATATACTGAAATAAAGGAAACATAAGTAAACGAGACACGATTGTTTTATTTCTTAGGAAGTATCCCACTGATCAAGTGTGTGTTTCTTTTTACTTATGGTACTTTATGGGTACAATTTTTTGGTGTAATTCTATTTTATGAGTAATGGTTAAACGATAAAATATTATAGAACATCCACCATCTTGATATCAAGATGGCGGGTGTAACTTGATTTCGAAATAGTTTTGTTCTGATGGTGGTACAGATGTTTTAGAGCTAGGTACAAAATAGTACTCCTTAGGTACATTTGTTTGGTAATTGGTATAATTTAATTCGCTATGGTACACACGCAATGTTTTATTTCTCAAGAAATATCCCACTGATCAAGTGTGTGTTTCTTTTTACTTGAGGTACTTTTTAGGTACAGTTTTTTGGTGTAATTATATTTTATGAATAATGGATAAAATAATAAGATATTATAGAACACCCGCCATTTTGATGTCAATATGGCGGGTGTACCTTAATTTCGAAATAATTTCGTTCTGAAGGAGGTACAGATTTTTTAGAGCTAGGTACAAAATAGTACGTTTTAGGTACATTTATTTGGTAATTGGTATAATTTTATTCGCTATGGTACACCCGCCATTTTGACTCTCACGAAATATTCCTATAGGTAAATTAGACAGCAATTCCCTGTACAACAGCAGAGGGTAGACGTCCGCATTGTTCCGGCGCTAACAAGCAAGTGACCACTCTGCGTAACTGCGCCGCTGAGGTAGGTTATTATGTCGCTTTCTTACAGTGTGTATCAATTAAATTATACTGTGACTAGCGGACCTAAGGCGAGAAGTGGTGGCTCAGTGCTATCAGCCCGGACATACGAGTTGTAGGTCATGGGTACGAACCCAAGCAGGTGCTTGACTTCCTGTATTTAATTTTCATTACCACTGCTGTCAAAACGGTGAAGGAAAACATCATAAGGAAACCAGCATGTCCCAAAACCAAAAAACCGAAGACAAGTGACATCTACGAACCTACACTGGGCCTGCTTGGTAGATTACGGTCCACTCTCTCTCACCGAGAGGAAGCCTGAGTCCCAGCAGTGGGAACGGTATAAGATGATTTTCAAAATGACATGTCAGGCTGAACAGATTAATCAAAAGTAACTTACTCGGCATTCATCGGTAGCTACTGGTACGGAATAAAAGATAGGCGATTGGTTAGTCGGGTATGGCCCAATTATTACATCATTCCAAGCCCACAATTTCACTGACGAAGACATGTTGTGTTTAGAGTACGGAACTGAGTTCAGGCAGTTATATTTCAGCGTTTGCCGAACTGAATCGGATCGGTCGCGCAACCATGTTAATTGTTCCGAAGAAATCTGAAACAAATAAGTGGATTCATCATCATCATCATCATATCAACCGAAAGACGTATTCGTACATGTGTTATTTCTACGTTTATTGAAACACAAAAGGTGTTATTCTTTTATTACATTTTTGTTTAATTTCAACCAAACCAAAGTTAAAAACCGGCCAAGTGCGAGTCGGACTCGCGCACGTAGGGTTCCGTACCATAATCTATAAAAACTGCAAAAAAAAACCGTTTGTTTTATGGGAGCCCCTTTAAATATTAATTTTATTATATTTTTAGTACTTTTTGTTATAGCGGCAACAGAAATACATCATAGTGTGAAAATTTCAACTGTCTAATTATCACGGTTCAAGAGAAACAGCGTGGTGACAGACAGACGGACGGACAGCGGAGTCTTTAGTAATAGGGTCCCGTTTTACCCTTTAGGTACGAAACCCTAAAAAGAACTTATCGTTTTTTTAATGTAACTTACACTGGAATATAATTCTTTCACATCAACGCTCATTTCGTTCAACCAAAACGCTCCTTTATTGGAATAATGTTTACACTCTGGGGTTGTTTTATTTATCCTGATACATGTCTCCAGGCTTGTCATATTGCAAAACACTTCAATTGGTTTCCCTGGTGGTCCCACATAATAGGTGCCTGCAAAAAAAGTGTTATTTTCATTAATCGATCTATGATTAATCAAGTGTAATCCGAAGTGTCATTGTAAAACAATTAGTCGATTCTTTAACATATGGATAGTCTTCCAAACCGTATTTTGGCGATGGAGGCCAATCTTCAGCGCGGGAAGTATTATAGTGCACAAGAGTGTGCGCGCAGACACAGGGGCATTCACTCTTCCCTCACTCTCATAGTCCGATGGGACGGCATTCCGACCTAATCGAAGAGATCAGGCGCACGACCAACGGCTTAACGTGCTTTCCGAGGCACGCGGGAATCACACGGTCAACTTCTAAATTATGGGCTGTTACTAAGAAATTCCTTCGACCTAGGAATCGAACCCAGTACCCACACTCAGCAGTCGCGCTTACGACCACGAGAGCAACGGGACAGATAGTCGATTCCTTAACATAGATAGACCATCGATACCTTTTCCTACCACCACCAATAAAAAACTTAAATTTTAGGCTATTACCCAAACTATTACAGTACGAGCTAGCCGCAACGGTAAACTTTTGTCTCTGTTCCAATAATAATAAGGTGAACCTACCTACCTTAGAAGAAGTTTTAATACGCACTTACATACACATATGAAAACTGTCATAAAAAAATACTTCAAATGCAAAATATAAAATATTCTTCTCACCGCTTGATAAATAGGGTGGGGAACTTTTACAAGGCTCTTCTGCAGGTAAATCAATGGTCCCGAATTCTGAGAATGTTTCTATTGAATACACCACATCTGAAATAAAAACAAACATTACAACCATGTAAGATGGAGGGTTGGGTTTATATAACCTAAAGCTCTGGCTACACTGCCGTTAATACCTACTGCACTAGGTAGCACCGGGGCTGACTGCGGTGGCAGGGAGGAATGGTGGCGCAGTGGAAACGGCCGCGACTTAAAGTAGTAAGGTCGTAGTTTCGAACCCAGGCAGATGGTTTTTCTTTGTTGGGGTGGGAAATCATCAAATGACGTCTACCGCTCTAGGGCGGAGCGGAAGGGCGTGTCAGACTTTTACTGACTAAAAGCCACCCATGCTCCTTCAGTTGCCCATATGCCAGGGCCACGGTAACTCTTTCGAACGAATCTCGTGACCCTGGCAGGCATCGGTACGAGGTGTACGATTGTACACTGTGCACCCAAATAATCCAGAGTGTTATTATTTACGCCTCCTTCTGCACTTGGTGCCAGGGCCTACCTCCTTTACGGAGCTCCTTAAAGTGGATGATATTGAATATCCCACATACCAGGCTGCTTGCCGCGCACGTCATTTATTAGATGGAGATGAACATAGGGATGATGATTTAGCCGAGGCATGCGTCAGCGATAGTCCTTATCGGTTGCGTCATTTGTTTGCCATCTTACTGATCTTTTGTGGATTAGCGGATGCTGGGCAGTTGTGGCAAAAATATAAAGATAAGTATGCTAAAGATTTTTTGAGACATCAACGGCAAAACAATCTTGAAATATCAGACCGAGTCCGTGAAAACTGTAATAATAGATCGTTATAGGCTATTCAAGACATAATTATAAGTATAAGAGGGAACCCGCTTACTCAATACGGCCTGCCTTCACCGACAGCCAATGGGAAACGTATAAACAGGGAGTACGCCTCGGCGATTAGTTACGATCCCGTACAATTGGTAGCAACTCTGCAAAACGGTTGCTCAAATTTGATACCGGAACAACGTCAAATACTTGATTGAGTGTGCTATAGTGTTGATCATAATTTGGGAGAAATCCTGTTTGTTTTTAAATTAGGGAGCACATCTGAGATGGAACCCAAACGCGCAAGAGTTCGCAAATTTACTATTAAAAATTGGTGACGTAATTTTGGTAGAGAACCTATGTTGTTAGTGGCAGTAGGAGCAGTAGAGAACCTATGTTCTGTGGTTGTTACGTTACTTCACAGCTGGACCTTATTTCTTCTGTGTATGGGAATCCCACTGATATCGGTAACCACGCCACTGCTTGGCTGTGTCAACGAGCTATTTTGATCCCCCGCAACGACCAAGTGGCAGCAATAAATACACAAATATTGGCACATGTTTCTGGGGAAGTAAGCAATATACTTCCATAAACACGGTTATGGAATAAGAAAATGCCACATACTATCCAGTAGAGTTCTTAGATTCCTTTATTACACCCGGTCTTCCAGCACACAATTTTTTTTAAAGTCGAAGTGCCAATAATACTTTTCAGAAATTTATGTCCTCCCAAACTTTGCAACGGTACTCGGCTCATATTCACCAATCTCCAACAAAACGTCGTCGAAGCCGAAATCTTAACAGGTTGTGGCGCCGGTAATGTTGTATTTATTCCCAGAATTCCACCCATTTCTAATAATTTCCCATTTAGTTTTAAACGTGTACAATTCCCGGTCAGCCTATGTTACCCCATGACCATTAATAAAGCTCAGGGCCAGACACTGTCCGTTGCGGGGGTGGACCTTAGTATTGGTTGCTTTTCTCACGGCCAACTTTATGTAGCTCTTTCGTGTGTGAGCAATCCTAGCAATCTTTTTGTTTACGCTCCAGGTGGTTCCACCCCTAAAATGGTATATAGAGAAGCGTTTTTCCAAACAAATTTTGTGGCAGCTTTTTACTAGAAAAAGTCACCACGCCTGGTCAGAAGATCAACAGAGGAGGTGTTACATCTGCTATAAGCGGCACAATGCTGTTTTCCGACATCTACGCGAAAGAAGTCGCAGGCACAGCTAGTTTAAACTTTGTCTAGAAGTAAAACCTTGTTTTGAAATAAGACCGTGGAAGATGTTGTTTGAAATCCGAAATACAAGCGAAAACTGAATAACGATTAATAAATTCACTTTGTGGTCATATTAGTCTATGCTGTCAGTGGCGTGCATTGCATATAAGCAGTGCCTACTCGAAAAATCACCATAAATCTGTCGATTACATTTTAATGTGTGTCCTAACTAAATGATCATACCTAAAAGAAGCCCGCGTTTGTCTGCCTAGGCAAGAATAGGGAGCCTAGTGCCTACCTGCAAGGCACGCCACTAGATGCTGTTGACTGGCCTGTTAGTCTATTGGTTAGTGACCGAGACTGCTAAGACTGAGGTCGTGGGCTCGATTCCCACCCAGGAAAAGTCTTTGTGTGATGAGCACGATTATTTCTTCTGTGTCTGGGTGTAATTTATCTATAATATGTATGTATTTAGAAATATATAAGTATATTTATCTGTTGTCTATCCGGCTCGAAGGACCAATTCTTTGTTTGAAATAAAACAAAGAGAGAAAAGTAAAAACAGATTTCACTTGTATTTTAAATAAAAAGAAAAAGCAATGGTAATTTACACACGACGACATTCAACGATCAAATTTTTAGTAGAAGAAAAAAACATGTGTTGCCACACTTAATAAATGATTTTAAAACATTATCAATGTTGTAAACATAAAAAAAACAAATAAAAATAAAAAATTGTAAATTTGATTCTAAAATATTATAAATTAATGTAAAACTAATTTATAACATTTTAGAACGTCAAAATATATGTTCACATTGTATTGAACATAGTTGGGGGGGGAGGCTGACAATTTATCAAAGGTAGATACAATGAAACATAATCATGTAAGAAAGCATTAAAATTATAACATTAATCCACTGGCAGAGGACATAACTTGGTAATGGATCTTAAATAAATTTTATTTTTAAATTTGATTTCAGCTACTCTTACATTGTTATCTGGCCCAGGAAAAACTTTAACAATCCTTGCCATAGGCCATTGTAAGGGAGAGGTATTCACATCCTTAACAAGAACAATATCACCCACCTTTAGATTATTAGAGCTATGCTTCCACTTGGGACGGCTCTGAAGTTGAGTGAGATAGTCCGCTGACCATGCCTTCCAAAAATATTGCTTGAGTTTAGACACAATTTTCCAAAATTTCAATCTATTTATTGGAATTTCCTATAAATCGACATCAGGATAACTAGACAAAGCCTTACCAATTAGAAAATGACCTGGAGTTAAATATCCACCTTCATTGGGGTTGGAAGGCAGAGGTCTAGAGTTCAAAACACCCTCTATCTGCACTATCAGCGTGTTAAATTCTTCATAAGTCAGGCACAGAGTGCCGACAACACGTTTGAGATGATGCTTTACGCTCTTTACCCCGGCTTCCCAAAGACCAACAAATTCAGGGGAGTAACTAGGAATGAACATAAATTTTATGTACTTAACTTTACAATAATCATATATAGAGTCCTATGAGCTCTAGAACCATGTATATTGTATAATTCTTTTAATTGATTTTCAGCACCCTTAAAGGTTTTTGCATTATCACAGTACACTTTAGACGGTATACCACGTCTAGAAATAAAGCGATCAAAGCATGCCAAGAATGTTGGGGTTGTAAGGTGCGACACAACTTCTGCATGTATAGCTTTGGTAGAAAAACAAACAAATAGAGCTACATACCCTTTTGTTATGAGTGGTTTCCTGATTCTTGAAACCTTTATATTGAAAGGACCGCAAAAGTCGATGCCGACATGCTGAAAGGGCCTAGTTGCTGTGACTCTTTCCTTTGGAAGTGAACCCATGAGCTGTTTAGCAGTGTCAGCTTTCAAACGAAAACATTTCAAGCATTTATGCACTACCTTTTTTAACTCTCGTATGCCATTGATTATCCAGAATATCTGTGATAATGAACTAAGTACCAACCTAGGACCAGCATGCAATAATCGTAAATGCTCTCTTTCTATAATTAAGGAAGTTATATTAGAGTGTTTTGGCAAAATGATAGGGTGCATTTTATCCTGGGGAATGCCTGCATTTTGCAGCCTGCCGCCCACACGGAGCAAACCGTGTGCATCAATAAATGGATGAAGATTGACCAGCCCTGACTTAATTTTTTTATTATTAATTATTGAATTAATTTCTTCCGAAAATGATATTTTTTGTACGCAACGAATTATAAATTCCAGAGCTAGCTGTAACTCTTTAGGCGTTAAGTTTTTATCTTTTATTGTGTTTTTTCGCAGAGAATTATTTATAAACCTATACATATATGCGACAACGCTTTGTAGCTTGTTTATATTAGAAATAATTCTCTGCTCTTCTAGTTCTCTATGGATTTTACCAGCATACTGCGATCGCCAACCCGCCTGCCAAGCGTGGCGATTATGGCAAAGCCCCCCAAATTGGGGGAGGCCTGAGTCCAGCAGTGGATGTCTTACGGCTGAAATGATGATCTGTTGTCTGGTTGCCATAATACAGGCTCTGCCTAGTTTAGGATCAGATAACGGTGTATTGGTTGACCTAAGATATTATAATTTTGTAAAAACATTAACAGAGCCGTCTGTAATAGTGCGTATTACTTGAAATATACTTACTATTTGGAATCGAGCAAGGACAAATACCAGGTCTTCCAGGAATGCCAGGGGGTCCTACCGGTCCCTATGAACAATACTACAAAATTATTGTACTATAAGGTGAAGTACTTATGAAATTGTTATGATACAACGCAGTACATAAGGCCCAGTTAAGATAAAATGTGCCAGGAAGCCCGCAAAAATTCAAATTTTCTTACGTTTTTTGCATCTAGGGCATTGATCAGACAACAGAATAAAATAGTGGGGCACGTGCAATTTCTATCAAAACTCAACCGTGCATATCATAATAAATGCTATTTATTTATTTACTCAGGTTAAGCACCGCTTGATTTTATTTTTTTTGTCTGATCAATGTCCCAGATTGATGAGGAAATTGGTATGATGAAATTTGTCATCCGCCATTTTGTAGCGGCGGCCATCTTGGATTTACAATGATATTAAATTGTAGTGTCACCAGAATTAAAGGTGTGGACCAAATATCCGATCAATCTGTCAACAGGAAGGGGGAAGAATTTAAACTACTATAATAAGTTTGACCCTAAGTCTGCGGGTACGAAACTTGCGACGGGCGGAGCGGCGGCGGGGCGGCGCGACGGCGATGTAATCAAATGCATAAAAACATTAAGCGCTGTGTACGAAACGGGCGACGGCGGAGCGGCGCGATCGAGCGATGCACGAGCGGCGGTAGAGCGGTGGCGGCGCGGAGCGACGAGAACAAACTAGTTTGGTTTCGCCGCTCGCGCGGGTACATAGTGTTGCATTTTTATCACAGTAATAATATGGAAATTGACAATGAAGAGTTAATATTTTTTATTTTATCAAAACCGGCTATATGGGACAGTAAAACGTACACCATAAAAACAAAAGAGTTATAATAATACTACGTGAGCGCGACTGCGCGGAAGTTTGTTTCGTACACACGCAAGACACCGCTATCTCATCGCGCCGCGCCGCGCCGCCCCGCCCCGCCGTCGCTCCGGCCGTCGCAAGTTTCGTACCCGCAGACTAACAAACAACCAACAGGTGAAGTTAAATAAAACCGTACAATAATTAATGAATGACATATTTGTTTACATTTGAAAAAGTACTTACAGGAGCTCCAGTTTCACCTTTCTCACCAGGCGCAAAAGTTATTTTACCATTCTGAAAATACAAATCATTTGTCAGTTTGATAAATGGTTGTTTTTGACTTTCTATGTTGACAATGCAAAATTAGGCTTGTTCGTCGATTCCCACGAATAAACTTTCGGAGCGAATCATCATCTCATCAGCAGCCTATAATGTTCTCACTGCTGGGACACAGGTCTCCTCTCGGTGAGAGGGAATGGGCCATAAACCACCACGCGGGCCCAGTTCGGGTTGGTAAGATGAATCATGTCTTCGAGATCAATTAAACAAAAAAAAAAAAAAAAAAATTTCAAAGTTACGATTCGCATGATTCGGGCGAGTATTTTTGGGTTACAATGAAATTTTTTGTTATGTATTGTTATTAGCTTCTGCACCCGACTTTGCACGTAAGTCAACTAAACCATAAAACTCTTTTGATAGAGTTTTGGGAAATGAAAACAGTTGTTATCCTCTCCTCCCTCCTTACTCTTCTTCTTCAGTACTTTTATACTAGCCGTTGTCTCGGTAATCAAACCCTTTCTAGCCATGTCATCTTTCACACAGTCCATCCAACGTTTCTTTGGTATTTCACTACCAACTATTTTTCTATCTATTATATATAGCAATCCAGTCATACTCAATGTTTACTCATTAGATATTCACGAACTATTTACTACAAACTATGGACTTTATAATCACCAGTTTTAGACTTCATTTTACAGTCTTAATACTTACCAAAGTGACTTCTGGTAACGATGCTGAAACAAAAATGCAATTGTCATGAGTGCCTGTTACTGGTAGAGACTAAAATAGGAGCTGTATACAGAGGGGATAGCGTAACAACGTTTTTTTCTTTTCAACGTTTTTTTTTTTTCAACGTTTTTTTTGCTGAACTGGGCCTTTTTGGCGCAGCCGTGAGGCACACTGTAATGCTAGTTTCTGACATCTCACCTTACACTTTTTTTATTTTATTTTTTATTCTTTCCTGCTGTATAACTAACTGTTATGTGCCTTTCAACTGTGCTAAATAAATGTATTTTCTTTCTTTCTTTTCTTTCTTTCTTAACAAGCGTGACCACCGTAAGTTCTGAGTTGAGCTGCATGATTACTGACAAATGCGTCCACTGATTGGACAGGTCCACTCAATATGTGTGGTTCTTTCCTTAAAATACCACTTCATACACCAATCCACACGGTATTCACATGATCTGACCAAGATTATGTCTGGACTTTAAAAGAGACTGTGACTTTTGAGTTTGTTTCGGTCTTTTGTCTCAGAGTGGTCAAATAGGAAACGCCGACCTCATCTAATTAAAAAAAAATATGAATAAAATTTAAATGGGTTTGTACAAACCTACTTGCAAAAATAAAGGCAATTATCATTTAACACACTGTCACTACGAATCGCTATCATTTTGATAGTTCAACAACATTCACTGCGTTTTCTAAATTGCTGAGCAAACAAATTCGAACTTAAGAAGCAGTGCATAATATAATAAAAGCAATATTATTCAAAATGATTCAGCTTCTGACTGAGATAGTATGTTACGCAAGCGTTAGCGCTTTCATTATTTCCAATCGTTACAAAAAAACACTACAGGTACGAGAAATCACAAAAAGAATAATGTACAGACGCCAGCACATCAATCTACCCGATTATGTCAATTTTTCGCAATCAATCTTCAACCTTCAAGCTTTAGAGATAAAGTTGAAAATCTATTATAGAAATTTGACAGATTATAGTAGCTTTATGTGTTAGCGTCTGTACCATGTATTTTAAATAGTCCCATTCTGCTTATTAGGTACGTAACATCACATTATCATCTGCTTAGTCTTTTCAGCTTCCTGTCTAACTGGATGAGGCTGAATACCAGTTTTTTACAAGGATCGACTCCCACAACCCTACCTGGGTTGTGAGAGTCGATCCTTGTAGGTAATATGAATCCCTAGGTAATATGATACTCCTTGGTAAGACTGATTGTCAGACTTTCTGATTTGACTTATAGACAAAGATCTACGAATAACTTTACTTTTAAAATACTGGCTTTTTGTGCTTTATGAAGAAATAAATTTATAGTTTAAAAAATCACTAGAAAAACACGCTTTTATAAATGCACGTAAAAACCAAAAAGCTTATCGTGGTCAAAGTTCATTACAAGATCTTTCTAACAAGTCGAAACACGGCTATGATACGATATTCCATCGTGGAATGCCAGTGCCTATCTTCCGGCTTCATCATCAGATCTTGAAACCTAATCGTGGTCAAAGTTCATTACAAAAAATTTCTAACAAGTTCAAACACAGCTATGATACGATATTCCATCATTAAGTTCCACTTGATATCTTCCGGCTCCATCATCAGATCAGTTCGACAGTACCATATTAGTGTATTGTCATCAGAACTACATACAGCTGCCAATTTTCATGACGCTACGATCCTTGGAAGATGGTTAAATTAGTTACCTTAGATTCCATTACATAGTTACATACAGGTCGACCTAATAAAAGCGTGTTAAAAAGGGGTCTTGGCATATGAAATTATACCTATTTTAACCTTCATTTACATATTTTTAGTATTTAAATTTTCTCTCAAAAATTACTTACGTAGCAAACTATTAAAGTATTTACTACAGTAAACCTGGATAAGTGGGATCTGAAGAGACCTACTTATATTTTTTTAACCACTTATACACAGAAGCTTTTCATTTACTCATTTTCATAAATGGGCAAATTAGCATGATGTTGTGTTATTTATAGAGGGTCCCACTCCCACTATGAGATACTCTTAGATAGTACCTACTGGCAAACTAAGCAAGTATGGAAGGGTTAAGATTGTTTGTGAAAAAACACGTCATAAATTGTTTAAACCTCATAAATTATCCCACTTATACGGGCTTTTAAGCTACTAAGTAAGTCTCAATTATAGAGGTAAACATCGAAAAAATTTAAGACTCAGTTGCAAAGGTTTGAAAATTCCCAGTAACAGATGTATTTCAATTCAAAAGTGTCGGGACCTCATTCTCATTTTCAGTAAGAGATGTTTCTCACACATCCAGACTTCTCTGTAATTAGTTTAAAAAGACTCACCTGAAGATTTTTGAACTTCAAGAGCAATAAAAACTAGTAAAATATACGACAACACTTTGACACCCATTTTTGCAAACATCTACAAGAAGACTGAATAATACAAACGAAAATAATCTTATTTATAGTACTTATGTACTGACTATTTTATATTTTGGGTTTTTCCTTTCCCTAATACGAATGAAACTAATTAATTTTATCGTATCTTAAGTAGGTACAGTCACTAAAACAGATAAGTAACCACCGTCGACAGATATATTTAAAGGAGATGTTTCATTTTCGGCCATCAGATGTAATTTATCGAAAAAGAGGAAAAAATATCACAAATTGGGGAAAATATTCTCTGGTGAATTTGAGCCTGATTTCATGTGTACAAAAAATAAAAGTTTTTCAATTATTGCCATATTTTATTCAACATGGCGTCTCGTTTGCTTGCAGACTTCGTTCATTCTGAAATCACGTCTCATCAAATCAATGTAACGTATAAAATTATTAAAAATGTGTGCATTCTTGTAGTATTTAAAATAAATTACTATTATTCTCTTATACATATTTTTGAGTAAACATAATTAAGTGTGACCATTTCATCGTTACAAAAATCTTTAGTCTCCATTTTTGAAGAGTGTTTCTAAACGAATTCAAAATAACCGCTTGCTAACTCTTAGAAAAACGTCAAACATTTTTAATTTTTATTTTGTACATAAAAACCATTTGATATTATGAAAAGAAATGTTACTTTATCCTATTCAGGAGTAAGTTTCCCAGCTTCGCTAAAAGGTACAGACGCCAGCACATCAACTTACCTCAATCTGTCCAATTTCTTTAATACATTTTCAACCTTATATCACGATAGTGGAAGGTTAATTTTCGATTGGTAAAATTTGACAGATTGGGGTGGCTTGACCTGCTGGCGTCTGTACATGTTATGGCCGGAGTCCCATATAAAAATGAAACATCTCCTTTAGTAAGAAACCGATCGATTTTTTCGAAGGAAATTTAAATTGATAAATATACTGTTTGTTTTCTTTTAATTTGTTAAAAGTTTATTCGAAAACATCCATGGGTTTGTTACTAAACTTCAACTATATCCGACGACCCTGGTAACCTATTTTGGTGACTGTACCTAATTAGTAATTATGTACGTGTAGTGCATTTTATATTTAGGCTTTCTTTTTCTTTATATGCATAATGGTTACACAAACCATCATTTACAATGCATATGGCAGTTCCTAAAAAGCTTTTGAATGTTGGCCGACGTAAGACATCTACGCATGAAACTATAACCACGAATTCAGCACAAAATGATTCTAGTCATCCTTTATTTATTGGGTGGGAAATCAGCAAATTACATTTCCCGCTCTGGGCGGAGCGGGAGGGCGTGTCAGACTTTTACTGACTAAAACCCACCCGTGTTCCTTCAGTTGCCCATGTGCCAGGGCCACGGTATGTTTTTCGAACAAATCTCTCGACCCTGGCAAGCATCGGTCCTAGCAGACCCCTTCAGTACTGCTGACATCTCTTTGAGGTGCGCGTGGAACACTGCGCGTCGTCGACACGGGTCTGGTCCTTACTGGGCGGCGAGCAACAGGTAGCTAGCGACCCGTTGCTCGCTGCCCACAAGACCGCGCGTGCGGTGGCCGGGAGTCCACGATCGACTCCCGACGCCCGGGGCGTCTTCTCCTGCGGTGGCTAGAGGCGTGAGAGCGCAAAGCTTGCCTCTCCCAAACGTGCCTCGCCCTCTCCTTCGCGAGCATTACTGCTTCGCAGAAGGAGGTGACAGAAGGAGGTGGCTTCCCATGCTCTCTCGCTCCGTACCATGGCTCGCACCAGGGCCGGACGCGGGAGGTCACCGCCACCGATCGCCTCCACAAGGACACGGCGGTGCTCCGCTCAAGCACTCCATCCACTCCCTCTCACCGAGAGGAGGCCTGCGTCCCAGCAGTGGGAACATTATAGGCTACTGATGAAAGTGCCTGCTTGGGTTCGAACTCACGACCTACTACTCGTAAGTCGCAGCTGTTACGACTCGGCCACCACTGCTCATAAACCTCACACAACCTGAATAATATTATTTTTATATTTAGGTTACAAATCATGGTACTTCTTTGGAATCAAGCAATGTGTAGTTGTGTAAAATATGAAAGAAAAATTGTTGAAATAACTCAGATTTGCAAGATGGTAATCTGCTAGTATGTTTTTTTTTTTTTTTGCAGGTGCTTCACTTTTTGTAAATTATTTCATCACCACTGCTCTCAAAACGGTGAAGAAAAACATCATGAGGACACTGGCATGTCTTAAAACCAATAATTCGAAGACATGTGACATCTGCGGATTATGGCCCGCGTGGCGGATTATTGCCCACTCTCTCTCACTGACAGGTGGCCTGTGTCCCAGCAGTGGGAACGTTATAGGCTGCTGCTGATGATGATGAGTGTGAGGTGGAAACCTTTTGAGACAGTACAATACGTTCATGTTAAGTTGGTGTACCTGACTAAAGTTTTCAGGGACCAAATGGTGACAAGGTGCGGCGCAATTACATGGGTAAATTTCAAACTTTTTTTTCAATAGTCGACATCGGCTTTGTTTGCCATAATAAAAAATAGAAAAGAATAAACATTAAAATCAAAATCAAAAGTCATGTATTCAAACTAGGCTGAGAGTCAGCACTTTTTGAACATCAAAGTTACATAAGACAGTCCCCCCAAAACGCCCGCCCTTCGACACTTCCTAGTGCTTTAGCTAGGAAGAAGAAGTGGCGGAACAAACTCCCCAGCAGCACAGCTGTCTGTTAAGTTAGAAGAACATGATTCTATACAATATTGTGTAAGTAATTAATATTATAAAACAAAACATACATAATCAGCTAGCACACACCAATCTACCAACAAAAACATTTAAAACTAAACTCAAGCTGAAATAATAAAACAAGAACGTAAGCAGAACTTAAAACCTAAATAAAGCCTCCAGGCATAAAAAAAATTAAAATTAGCTGCTCTTGTCATATTTTGTGCCCCCCGTCGAGTCCAAGGTCACCCAAACACTGTTGACTGGGCCTGACATGCCACTGAGCGCCCTGTCGGTAATAGTGTTCTGTGGCCGTCTCGTATTAGTTGCACTACACGATCACGGACTCGGACGCCCTGTTTTGGGAACTTAACTCGCTATTTCGATCTACACAACACGTATTTCTATACATATTCTAGACTTGAACGAGGACATCCACAATATCGTCACGTTAGAAATTATTATTATTTATTCATTTATCAGATAACATGATCCAAATTTGGTTAGTAACATAGGAGCTTATAAACAATGTAAGTAAGTATAAGAATTTAATATAAATGAAATCAAATAATCAATAAAATCAAATCAAATCACTAAAATCAAATAATCAATAAAATAAACTAAAACATTTTATTTTATCGTCTCAACCACGATGTTAACCCAGAGCGAGTGTATCGGACACTGAAAATTATCCGCAACTATCCTCAGAATGTCGTTGCTGCTGCCGCGTACTCTGTTTAACAGCGAGGACTATAAAACCGCACATTGCCCCACATAACTCTCGACCATCAAATCTTATTAGCCGCAAACATCAGCTAACCTCTACATTAGTAGGTACACAGCTTTACAATAATCTCTGTCCACGTCCATATTACGGCGGAACATAATACATAATTCTGTAAGTATCATACATAGGGGAATACTAAAGTTGAGTGCGACAGGACGGTCGGCATTGCCCCGTGATATGAATAATTTAGACGAGCCGAGTTGTGGAGGTATTGTAAGGCGGGTGTCTCACAGGATAGGAATGAGTGAGAGATGCCAGAGAATGTTGCCAAAGATACGTATAGTTCGGTGTCATCAATCTTAAGTTTTATAGTGGATGGTGACTTTTCTTATGTGTATGTTGCCTATCAGGGGCGTAGTTACCACCGTATCAGTCGTATCAGTGATACGGGGCCCCCAACGTACAGGACCCACAACGTACAGGGCCTCAAGCTCCGACGTATTATAAAACATTTTCTTTAAATTTTATAGGCGAGTGACCGCATAAGACCACAACTCGCGATGGGTACCTTTCATAATTTCGAAAAATATTTGACCGAATTTCATTTCACCTAAAACTTTTCAACTATTATCGTTTCGTTTTTTTTTTACTTCATCGAAGTCACGTCTGCCACTGTATCAGTTGACCTATTATCATTTCGACTTTTTTCGTTACTCCGACGTTTTATTTGGTCGAAAAAGTTTTTACCGAAGTTACACTTAGCCGAAATAACATTTGTTCGAAGGATTATGTTTCCGAACATTCATTATACCACTGTCCAGATTAACCTTCTCTTCTGTCAATTTAATTTATTGTTTAAATGTAATGGCACTAAATAAAACACTTGATTATGACCAAAGGGTTTTAAAGAGTCCCAGTAAGAAACATACAAACAAGGATACTTGCTTCAAGCATGCAGCATGCAAGCAGGCATGCAGCGTGCATGCAGGCATGCAGCATGCAACTAGGCATGCAGCATGCAACGTGCGATCAAGCAAGCAACATGCAACATGCAGCAAGCATTGTTTCTCGCGGGCCGCTCTACCCCTCCGCGCCTACGCGGGCTTAAATTACACTCTAGGGGTAGGGCAGATAAGACTACGTAAAGTCGGTTTAACAGCGATTCGTTTCTCACTAAATTTTGTAGTAGAATATATTGACTTTTAATGACACTACGTATATTTTAATTACATATTGGAAACGCTACCAAGTAACCGGCAATATATTTGTGACCAAATAATATTCCCTAAAATGTTGCTTCATTATGTTGAAAATATGGCAAATAAATCATTTGGCAAAGAAAAAAAGTTCAAATGAGGCTTCGGCCAATAGCAAAAAGTTATTTTGTTAATCGGTGAAACATAGTTCGGTAAAATAATACCTATGACACATGATACTTCGATGATCTAAAAATATGTCAAATAATGCATATAGAAAAAAAGACGTCGGTCACTATTGACCGACGTCTTTTTTTTCGACGTCTTTTCGGTGAAATGAAATTCGAACAAAAATAATTCGGAAAAGTAATCGCGATTCTGTGTTCACTATTTTGAAAAAAAAAAGCAATTTCATCCTTTTGAGCTTGGCTGCAGTCTGAGAAAAAAGGGCCCGTTACAAATCTTGATACAGGGCCCTTTAGGACCTGCTACGCCACTGTTGCCTCTGTTATTGTTTAATGCCACTTTCTAAATTTAAATGGCAAACGCGGAAATGTGAGATATTCAGCAACGTCGCCAAGCCACCGTTTTGTAACACTACTATTATCTTCGTTTAGGGTCATATAGATAGTCTGGGGAGTTGAAGACTGCTTAAGTGCCTCCGTAGCTCCCGTGCAAGTGTGTGAAGCAACACGGGGTGGTTTTAGTCAGTAGAAGAAATTATTTTTGTTAATCAGTCTGCCCAGCCTTTGCCTAAATATTTCGGGGTCAGCCTTCACTCTAACCATATGCAGCTGGTTCCGATTATTTTACTCCACAACCCCAGTGAGTTTACTGGGGAACACGATACAGGCAGGACTGGTCTTCAGACCTTTGGCCTTCTGACTACCCCTAACGACTGTCATAGATCTACGAATAACAGTCGGGACCAAATGCTTAACGTGCTTTTCCGACACAGGGGTCTTGGTATGTTATGGAAAGTAATCCATCCGCGGAATAACCTCGGCAAGCGTTGCTTAACTTTGAGAATTGACTTGTGTGTCTGTTATTGAAGTGAAAACTTTTTTAGCACCGTTGTGATTTGAAAGTCTATGAAACGAAAAAGCGACAGTAAAAAGTGACGGACACATAAATTTATAAGATGGAACGTGGGAGAAAATTAGATAGGAAGCATTATACAGTGTTTCCTTTTAAAATGTAAAATAATTATCAAACTTTGTATCACTATGATCATTACTAAAACCTACAATTATCCTCTTCCCGAAATTTTACTTTCGTTTCATTATCTTGAAGTCAAAAATTTTGAAGGTTTCATTTCTACTACGTGTGAATTGCACACACGTTTTTTTTTAGCCACGAGCTATGATTTCTCTAATTATAAAAGTCAGTCAAGCCCCAATAGCGAAACACTTAAGGCATTGCATTGTATTTGGTCAAAGAGACGAACCCCACACACACTTAAACTCAGTTTTGTTTTAGTATGTCAAAGAAAAACTCAATGGCAATCATCAACATACATACTTGTTTTATAACTCACTAGCTTCTGCCCGCGACTTCGTCCGCGTTAAATTTCTTGTTCCCCCGACCCTTCCCGTCGTCGCGTCGAATCGCCTACCTGTCCGATTGTCCCCGTTTTTGCAACATTTTTCAGTACTGCTCCGCTCCTGTTAGTTGTAGCGTGATGTTATATAGCCTTTCTTCATAAATAGGCTACCCATCATAAAAATAATTTTTCCAATTCGGACCAGTAGTTCCTGAGATAAGCGCGTTCAATCAAACAAACAAGCAAACAAACTCTTCAGCTTTATAATATTATTGTAGTATAGATAACACCGCTCCGCTATACCCCGAAGGGTTAGACAGAGGTGCACCTATAGTGCATCTACATTTCTTCACTTATGTATATTTAAGTCCCATGTAATAGCAGGGGCGAGCCTATTTCCATCAACCGGGCAGAAATCCAGACTCCACGACAGTTGTGATTTGAATATACGGATAAATTAAGTTGGTAGTCAACATCTCGGCTCAGTTGCCAAAGAAGAAAAAAGTAGTCTGTTTGTTATGCTGTATCCCAAAACTTCCGTGCCGTATTTATGAATATTCCTGATCAACCTGGGGGCAGTGCATGTGGGGGCGATTGGGAATATTCGAGTATTTACAACTACTCTGTAAGGGCGAATTCACGCGTTCAGCTTAAGTTTGAGTTCAAGAGCTGTGTCAATCTTCTTCTTAGCGTGTCGATAGCAATCTAAATATAGTCAGCCCAGAATTTGGCTACGAGCTTAGCACTTTCAGAGGCATCCATCAACTTCTGTAGCGTGCAAATAGCAGGACATGCTGGACAAAATATTAAGTGCCGCATTGTTTGTGGGACAGCACCACATTTGCACTCCAGGGCGGAGCCATCTATGAATTTCCACTTCTATAGGTTCTCTTTACTTCGGCCTACTTGAGTCCGGAGCCTATTTAAAGACTTCCAGGAAACCCAAGGCAACTTGTATCCAGGTGCGAGATTTTCAGTAGGTGGAACGAATGGGTTTGGGAAGCACCATGTCGCCACAGGCTTAGTCGTCCGTAGATCGTTAGCTGTGTCAATAATCCACAACAATTTTGACACTGATAGCTCTTCAACGTAATTTAGACGTGCTGAACGTACCAGTTCAATTGGTATCATTCGTCGGAAGTGTAAGAAAACATTAAGTTCCTTACAAAAACAAGAGTTCTAGAGCAGGCTATCAGGATGCAAGAAACGAAACTTGGCACGAGTATGATCGTGATTATTTCTAAATTATGACTACAGCATGACATTTTCGCACACATTCATGTAAACGATAACTGTTATAATAGTACGTGGTGCAGCTTATTGATCGAAATATTGGAGACTTTAATGATCGTATTCATTCTTTGTTAGATACTTTCGGAATATAAACCTAACTTTCTTTGTTTGCGGCTGAACATAGCATAATCAGTCTATCTGGGACATAGGCTTCCTCTTGATGCAAGAGAGTGGGTCTTAATCCACCACACGGGCCCTGTTTGGGTTGGTAGATGCCACAAGTATTTAAATTTTTGGTTCTAAGGCATACCGGTTTCCTCACAATATTTTCCTTAACCGTTTTGAGAGCAGTTGTGAGGGAATAATTTACACAAAGTTAACACTAGATTTACCAGACCAGTCATTTTGACTGGTCGTGCAAACGTATAAATGTTAATAACAAAAAAATATTTGTTACTAATATATACAAGATTATTTTTAGTATATGCGAAACCTGAATATAGTTTGTTCAGAATCAGTAACTGAATCGATTCCAATAATTTTTACACCATGTTATATTTTGTACCAAAAATATTTAATTACACTTCCAAGTCGCGGGCCGCGCTGTTTTGTTTCGATTTTAAAATTATCATGTCTTTCTCGTATTCAAACGTCCATTACACGGAGATGGTACGTACACTAGCTGTTTGTGGTGATCTGCATATGTTTTTGCGTGGACAACCAGATAACTTATCAAGCTTATAACTTTGTGATTATTAATGATACAGTTTTGAAATTTTTTTCATAGATTCTTTACACAAAAATACTAGACCCGTGTTTCGGGTTTCGCATAAACAAAAATTAATGTTGTATAAGGTGTATCTATTCATACACGAAATATTTTAAGGGGGTGTACCCCTTAAAGGGGGTGTACCCCTGTAGGTGGTAAAGAAGCTATAGAAACAAAAAGAAATTTTTTATCTAAGCGTTTTTGAATTTTCGTAATTATTATAATTTTAATACTACTTGAGACGTTTTGCATAAAATCTTTACTGCAAATTCTATGAATGGTCCGCCTGACGCTGCGAGGGTGACGACCGGACGGCACGCATGGCCGCGGTGTCTCGGGCCGTAAAAAATAAGAAGGAGCCAGTATTTCTTATGTGCGTCAAAAAAATTATAAATTTTCAATTTAAAAAAAAAACGCTTAGAAAAATTTATTTTTCGTTGCTATAGCTTCTTTACCACCTACAGGTATACCTCTTAAAATATTTCGTGTACGAATAGATACACCTTATATAAAGTAACATTAAACTCATAAAATGTATTCTCTACTTATAGCTACAAAAGTCATAACATCATTTCGGAAAGCAAATGTTATATGTAATGGGAATTTTGAATTGAAATTGCACGACCAGTCAAAATGACTGGGCTGGTAAATCTAGTGTTAAACGCCTGTCTGGGTTCGAACCCAGACAGGCGCTTATAAGGTCGTAGGTTCGAACTTATGACCTACAACTAGTAAGTAAGTCAATGGGCCACCACTGCTTTGAAAAAGTATTTAAGTACATTATTTTGCTTGTGCTTGGTTGGTAAAATTGGTACAAAAACAAATAAAATGTTTTTCAAATGAAAACTTCCTACCTAATTTGCATAACCGACTATTAATCACTATCTGAATCGTTCTGACTTCAATTGCTAATCCATTGCTACATACGTTCAAAACTTTTGTCGGCTCAGCAATGGATGTTGTTGAACTATCAAAATGAAAGCCATTCCTAATATTAGTGTGTTACGCAACTACCCCCACTACTCAGTAAACGAAAATCTTTTAAGTATTTTGCCGTAAACATTCACTGAACATAGAAACCACTGCATATTTATTTGAACAAAGCATGGAGAATGAAGCTGAATCGCACTTACAAAGACAAAAGCCAGTGCAGAACGCTGAAAGTCTCAGGAAATTAAACTTTACATGTGAACGGGTCTCAATGTGAATGATGGTATGGATTTTATTTATATTTGAATAGGTAGTTAATATATTTTATGTAGTTGGAGTAAATATGGCGTTGTAGGCTACTCTCATTATATTTATCTCTAAATAGCTGTTGCCAGCGGATTCTCCCGCATTGAATTCCCATGGGAACATACTATCGGGACAAAAAGTATCCTATGTGTTAATCCTGGCTATAATCTATCTGTATGACAAAATTTCATTCAAATCTGTTCGGCAATTTTTGCGTGATTGACTAACAAACATAATTTCCAAACATTTCACATCTATGCAAATAAATAAAAGTGATGTGTCTGTTTGTAATTTCAAATTAACAGCTTTTCACTTAATGTATATGAAAGTAAATACGGTATTTACACCAAAAAATCATTTTTTTAAACTTTTTTCTGTGTCTGTTTGTTTCGGCTAATCTCTGAAATAGCTAGACCGATTTTGACGGGACTTTTATTGGCAGGTAGCTGATGTAATAAGGAGTAACTTAGGCTACTTTTATTTTAGAATAAATATTTTATTTTAGAAAAATACCTGCGTTAATTTCCGACATCCAAGTGGGCGAAGCCGCGGGAAAAAGCTATTTGATAATAAATTATAGTAAGACACTAAGATTGCTATATTTTGTCCGCGACTTCGCAGTATGAATGTAAACTAAGCAGTCCAATGTCGTTATTCAGGTACAGTTTCTACGATTCGGGTTCTTTGTTTAGACTTTACAGTAATTTGATGGAAAACCCAACCCACAAAACATTATTGCTGATAAAAAAAAAAACTATAATCATATTATTATTTTTTACCCTAAAATTTCCTCAACCTATTTAGATTTAGAAAACATAATTAGTTGCTTTTTTTTTAAGATAAGCAACGCTGGCTGTTAGGAAATCCCAGTATTTTATCATACAAAGCGTTCCCCAAAAGGGCAAGAGTCAAGTTTGCTTTAGTATTTTTATCTCATGAAGCGACTCGCCAATCGTGTCGTATTGCATTTTTTATGGAACAGCTGTTTTAGGGTTCCATACCTAAAAAGAAAAGAACGGAGCCCTTATAAGATCATTTCGCTGGCCGTTCGTTCGTTTTACCGTCTGTCGTAGACAGACTGGTCTTGATAGATTAAGATCCTTTTCCTCAGGAACGCAAGGAGGTATCAAATAGAACTAAAAATCAAATAACCACGTATTTAATTTTATGATTAATTCTAAGGTCCCTTGGTGCTGCAAAAAATCAAGCTTCTAAGTCAGCGTAACAGAAAATACGGCCATAATGCGAAATATTATCATAACTAGGTAATCGCTAATGAATCAAAGCCTAGAATCATGAGAATCAAAGTCTCACATGTGGGTTTATCACAATTGTTTTTTTCGCCAGCACGTTATCATTTTGCAATTCGATGTTTGGGATTTGCTTTCAACAACAAAGTTAAGTTTGATCTTGGGCTATTCCAAGAACAAACTTTTTCATCTTGACATCCGAACCTTTCATTGTGCGTGGTCCGATGCACACTTGGCCGGGTTTTCCTAACTAACATACTTTGTGTTTAAATCCGAATAACTTTCGGTACCTAATAGATAATTAAAATCTATTTTGATTGAGTAAAGTAATTATCATTACAAAAACATTTAAATTGGCTACCCTTTAAACTTTGTTATCGTTTTTACTTACATACCTACTAGGGAATAACATAATAAATTTACCTACTTAGATACTAATAAATACAATGCATTTAGGTACATTTTAATTCCCACAAAACACCGGAGCTTACCGAACAAAGGAGTGTGTAGAAATCGCTTTATGCCATCCTTCGTTGGCCAGAATGGCCAGAATGGCCTTCAATGACTTCAGTGGTCCTTTGGTGGTTTCGATACCAGGTGGCCATAACTCCATAGGAGCTCACTTAATATGAGCGGGTATGTATTAGCTAGAAAAACGCTTTATGCCTTCGAAGTACCAGGTTGTCATAACTTGGTAAGAGCCTAATAAGTTAACACATCATTTATTGAATTTCAGGCAGTACAAAGTTTGCTGGGTCAGCTAGTATATTAAGATAGTATTTTTTTGTAATTTTATTGATTATGTTTAATTTACAAATATAGTAATGATATTAAATAATTAAAATGATTATGACCGCTGCTGACGTGTCTAATTACGATAGTGATGTTTTGTAAAAGTTTATTGTTACGTTTCGGTGGCTGATTAGGAGGACGATAAGTGATTTAAACACTCAAGATTACTTTTTAAATTAATATCTTGTATATTTTTAGGTTTAATTCTTATAGAAGGGTGTCATTGTTGAAATGAAATAAATATTACATCGTTTAAAAAAAAAAAATATTTGTATAACTTACAATTTTTGGGTCGACCGTACATAACTGTTTATTTTACTTGTGGTCCCAAAATAATACTAAAAATATCCATACTAAATTATAAATGGGAAAACAAACAGACACTGTTTGTCCGTCTTTCTCGGCAAAACGGAGCGATGAATTAATGTGATTTTTTAATTTGAGATAGTTGAAGGGATGGAGAGTGACATAGGCTACTTTTTGTCTCTTTCTAACCCCCCACTTCCCTAAAATGGGGGGTGGAAGTTTGCATGGATCAAAAAAAATTGAGTACGGGATGGAAATTTTTATGAGACTACTCTCTTATTACCACCTATACAACATTATTTTTTGTTTATGCGAAACCCGAAACACGGGTCTAGTATTTTTATGTAAAGAATTTATGACAAAAAATTCAAAACTGTATCATTAATAATCACAAAGTTATAAGCTTGTTACGGTACCTGATTGTCCTCGCAAAAACATATGCAGCCTACCGGAGGGCACCCACGGCAGCCGCGCGCGCGGCTCTCACTCTCACTCATTGATAATAATTTGCCACAGTGATTGTTTATGTATTAGTTGGTGATAAACATTTTCCATCACACTTGCAGGCCTTGGACTGTCGTAATGGTCAAGTGTAGGTAGATATTATTATGTACTTTATTCGTAAATATAGTGGTAAGTGGTAAAATGTAATCAATACCATTTGTTGCACCTTATGCCAACAACTTAAACTTCAAAATGGATGAAAATTGTTAAACATCGCATTACTGAACCACAGCAGGCTGTAAACAAATAATAAATTTCTACCCTTGACTATCTTGGCGTATTTAAAAATGTTAATCATCACTATCTGCAATAATTGGCGTAATCACTATTTACAAACTGAAGCAACTGTTCGAAACTTTCTTTTATGCACTGACGCACTGCCAGGGACATGTTATCACCACAAACAGCTAGTTTAAGTACCATCTCCGTGTAATGGACATTTGAGTACGAGAAAGACATGATAATTTTAAAATCGAAACAAAACACTGTCCGCCCGCGGCGCGCGCGTGCGCGCGATACGTGTGCATCGATCGGTGGCATTCAGGCGACTGAGGGGAGGAAGGGAGTTGTTACCCGCCATCGCCGTCTCGCAGTGCGCCCACGCCTCGGTGAACTGCCGTGACCCGCACAGATGTTTGCGGATACGAGTTGTCGTTCGGTGTCCTACTTGGAAGCGTAATTAAATATTTTTGGTATAAAATATAACATGGTGTAAAAATTATTGGAATCGATTCAGTTACTGATTCTGAACAAACTATATTCAGGTTTCGCATATACTAAAAATAATGTTGTATAACCTGGATTAATGCATTCTTAATACATTAACCACGGTAGTACGTCCTCTTGCGAAAATTTCCGACATCCACGCGGGCGAAGCCGCGGGCAAAACCTAGTTTATTATATTAATAGGTGGTATCTGGGACCACGGTCCCGGTTCCGAAAGCCCCACGACCCGTAATTATGGTCAACGCCCGGCCCGCAGGATGGGACCCGATCCGGCTTTTGATACGGCCCGCGAAATATTTTCAAACCGTGCGTAAAAAATTAAATAATTTTGAGTTCACGCCAACTAGAAATAAAGACTAGCATTCTACGAGGTAGATCAAAACAAACGCGACAAAACTGATAGGTTGTTTTAAGTTTTCCTTTTTCATTCAAGACTGAGGTCATCATCATAACTTCAGCTGAAAGATGTCCACTGCTGGACAAAGTCCTCCCCCAATTTGAGAGGGTTTGCCATAATCGCCACGCTTGGCAGGCGGGTTGGCGATCGCAGTATGGTCGTAAAATGCATAGAGAACACTGCTGCCCATTCTCTAGTAAGTCCCTTAGTCGCCTTTTACGACACCCACGGGAAGAAATGGGATAGTGCTATTCTTTACGTCCTACACCACACGGAAGTAAAGAATAGCACCATCGAACGAAGATTGAGGTGTCCACTGCTGGGTTCGCGAGATTGTTCGAAAGAGATACCGTGAACCTGGCACATGGGCAACTGAAGGAACACGGGTGGGTTTTAGTCAGTAAAAGTCTGACACGCGCTCCCACTCTGCCCAGATCGGGAGAAGTCAGTTGATGATTTCCCAACCAAAAAAAAAGGTGTCTAAAAGCAATAAATACTTAACAAATTTTGAATATATTTTTTATATAATAGCAACATTCACGCATTGAGTAAAGCTACTCAACATCACTCTATACCCTTAGGAGCCGAGCATAGGTGATGCGAAGCGAAGGGGTGGGTCGGGGGCAGAAGCTAGTATCTGATAAATATTATAGGTAGGTACATAATTAGCCTATAATATTCCCACTGCTGAAACATAGGCCACCTCTCCGTGACAAGGAGTTCCACGACGCGGGCCAGGTGCGGTTGGTACACATGACTGAAGTTTTGGTTCTAGGACTTGTCGGTTTTCCGTGTTTCGTGTCTTCCAGTAGTGCTGATAAAATAATTTGCACAACGTAAGCATCTGCCTGGGCTTGAACTTACGACCTACAATTGGTAAAACGCGGCCATTACCGCTGGGTCACCACTGCTCACTATAAATATAGTAACGAGGAAATTTTAGGGATGTTATGAGTAGTAGTGATTCGCGGATTCTGGCGCAAGCGCCAGAGCCCGCGCTTGCACCAGAGCCCGCGAATCTGTAGCACCCATCGTAAAAAAAAAAAAAAAAAAAAAAAAAAAAAAAAAAAAAAAAAAAAAAAGGTTTTGGTGTGCTCTGATCTCAAATCTGTGGTCCATTTTAGCGTAGGATGCGTGGTTCTGGAGTTATGCAAATCAATTAACTGTTATCTCATTGATTTCCGGTGGTCCTGCACCCTCATTAGCATTCCATTGTTCGCCTAATCCTTTTATCTATTATACTTCGAACACCTCATTACGTTGCGCCAGAACCCACGAATCTGTTGCCCTACGGTTGATTTGGCGTTCTTATCTATTACTCATTGTATGTCTGCTTTTCTATGTCATCAATAAAACACATTCATTTTTATTTCAATATTTTATTACTTTTTTCTACAAAATATGAGCGGAAGATCTCATCCACAAAAATATCATTGTGCAGTGTGTTCCCTGTAAATATGTTCGTAAAACTATGCATTGAACATCCCTGAAACTTAAATAGCAAATACATTAAGCAATATTCACCACAAACTGAAGTCCAATCATTCTGAATCCTATCAACATTCCAGTCCCATCTCTTACAATTCCTTTTCAAAAACTGGAGATGATATCGCTCAGGTGTTCGTCCATATGAATCAAAATATTGACCGATACCATTCGTATCGATATGTACAGCTACCCAGTGTGAACCTGGTTTATCATCCGCATCCAAATTGCATATTATATACGTTGGTACATGTGTATACATAGGTAGTCTATTAGCAGCATAAACATTATTTTCTAGACTGGGATGAATCTTTTTCATATGTTTTTGTAATTCTAGTGTATCCATGATATTACTGTTATTAGCAGATTATTACAGTACCAATCTATTCAATGGTTGTCATAGGAATGTTCAATTATAGTGATTTGTAAATATTAAATCGCATTCTTTGTGGGAGTCACAAAGCTTAGGATTATCATTTTGCTGCAGCTAATTTAAAGTTTGTTATATGGGTCTGATTATATTAAATAAGACACTCTTGAGTACATAGACATTTTTAATTAACTGTTCAACACAATAATTATTAAATAAATAAATTAAATACAGACATATTATTATCAAAATACCATTTTCTAATACACACAGCATTATTCAATGCACAATTCAATTTATGGTTCGCACAATTAAAATCAGTTTTATTTTTACAGAACTTTTTTTTTAATGTCGCAAAATTAGGACATCCCTTCTCACCTATGTCAATCACTTCACAGTTTGCACATAACTCTTTAATCCACGTAATCTTTTCCAAACCCTTTGTCATAATTTTTTTATTTTCTAAATATGGTAAAATAACACGTTTAAACTCTTTGTAGTCTATGTAGCCTTCACTCCAGTAAATTCCTCGATTTCTTTCTAACCATCTCACCTGCTTTTTTTCTTCTAGTGTTAGGTAATGGAATGAATATGGTGGTTTCAACAAGAACGTCTGTGTATGATCATGACTCGCAATGGCCAATTCTTTGACAATAAAATGATTTAAAGAATCTTTAAATCCTTGGAGTTCCACTATAAGGGTGTCCGTCTTCATGATATCTTCTTAACAATGTTACTTAATGGTTTGTATTCAACAATGCAATCGTTCAGAATGAGACAATATGCTGAAGTTTTACAGTACCAATCTATTCAATGGTTGTCATAGGAATGTTCAATTATAGTGATTTGTAAATATTAAATCGCATTCTTTGTGGGAGTCACAAAGCAGGTTGATGCCTGTTGCGAAGGAACGTGAGATAAGTTTGTTGACTCATAGAGTTACAATCAGTTTCGTATGTGCTTATGTAAAGTTTAAACTCGAACACTGTTTTGTATAAGATTAAATAGGAGAGGTTTATAAAGAAATAAAAAATAGTATATTGCATACAATTTGTTTTATTTAATTTTATAATGTTATCTTTAGTTACACACACACAAAATATAACACATATATCTAAAACACAACACACATTATAATCCTAACTACTATAGTCTACAGTAACATTTCTATTTTTATCTATTTCAATAATATTATCAAACTCAGCATAAACAATACAGTTAATTGTTTGTATTAGTGAGGATTCAAATCGTACTTCTAATCTTACACTACCATGCTTTATGAGATTCCAATGGGCTGATGAGTTAGCTGATAAATCAGGAGTTAAATCAAATGCTAAAAGACAGTAACCTTTGGCATACTGTTCACGAGAGATTGCATTTCCTTCATTAAGAAAGTGAATACCAGTCCCCGAGAATAGAGTATGATATGCTGATGTAAATATATTATTATTAAAAGATGGTTGCAAAGCTTTGGAAGGTATTTGTTGACCATCAATATATAAGCTGAAAGAGTTAATACCATAGTTTTCAAAGTTAAATGGATTTTTAGTAAGTGAACCATTAAATGCAGAATTATTCACAAAACCAATAATACATCTTTTGGGTACCTGTCCTAAGAATATATTATCAAGAGTTTTTCCTTGAACACCCGATGCAATTGTTAAAACTTTAACTTCAGCACGAGTAATAGGATATTTAGCAGTGGTAGAAGCTAAAACTTTCTGATGTGCGAGTAATACACTTGGATTAATTCGTGCTCTTCGAACAATAAGAGTTGCGTCCGTAATGCAAACTTTAAACTTTACATCATTTGACCCAGCAATTAAATTAAAACTCTCTCTTGACCGAACTAATTTTACACTCATTTCAACGCCATTAATTAAAAATTTATCTTGATTGAAAATGTCACCATGAAGATGACCAATCATTTCTATTTCCCTGCTTTCATTAACTAATTCCTGTCTTTTAACAAATCCTATGTTTTTACCATCTGTGGAATCCATTTTTCCTGCTGTATCATCATACCAAAGACTACAAGTAAGATGAGATTGTTTAGCAGCAGGAGCATAGTTTAAAAGGGTTTCCATGTATGCTCGATAGGCATAGGTATTATTAGGTGGTGATACAAGTTTTTGGTTTAAATAAACATCGAGTTGACTAAAAAGTGAATGCAACCAATTATTTACAGGTGCTACTGCTGTAGCTGATATCAAGTTTGTTGAATCTTGATTTAATACTTTTGCCTTTATGTGGAGTAATGTATGAGACAAATCTATGTAGTCATCGCCTGTTCCAGGAACTTGAAACTCGATAGGTCCATCATCAGCAAGAGATGAAATTGGTTTATAGTGAATCCACAATCCATTTTCAATGCTTGTTTGTGTAGACGGTAATGCAAACAAATCTAATTCTGACTTAGCGCCTTCGATCAATAATTGATCGAAGCTTAGCGCACTCACAAGAATGATTATGAAGGAAAGACATACTTAATTTGAAAATATATCTTTGATGTTTTTTGGTTTTAGACCAAGTTTTTTCGTAGCTTTCACTTTAGCTGTTAGTGGTGGAATGAACGAGGCCAATCGTTTTCTTTTACTTATATACCCAGATCCTGTCATGTTAAATCGATCAATTTTGTCATCAGCCTTTCGTTTTAAGTTTGTACTAACTTGCTTTAGACGATCTTTTATTGAAGCTTCCATAGGACGGGCTTGAACCATATCCGATAAAAGTCCTACTCCAGCGTTTAATGCCTCCTTACCAACCACTCGAGCACCACTTGAAAGTAAAGGTAAAACTGATCTAAATAACCCTCCTAAGAAGCTCCCAATACCATGACCGCGTTGGTATGGTGAACCCTTATAAATTACTCCAACTCCTGATCCAGCTTGATGTGAATAATAATTTTCATATGGACATTTATGATGATCATGAGGAGAATACATTATTATAATTTGCGGAAATGTAGTTTAACACACACGGTTCCAAACTGGAATGGTATTTTTTGTCCTGTGCTCGATCTTATATCTATTTCCAGCGTATCGAACTCTCTTCGCATAACAGGTAAGTAGTGAGGTGGAGAGAAAATGTACATTTTATTCGCACCATAAATGTATTTTGAAGGATCTAATGAAATGACTCTTAATAGTGGAGTCATAACATCACCCACAATCTGAGGATCGATAATGTCGCAATATAGAAATAGTTGAGATGGTAACCCTAAGTGTAAATTAGCAGGACACTTCCCAAAATTTCTGTCTAGGAGATTTGTATTTGGTTCATAACCTAGTTAATTTGGGTGATAATGTTACGGATGTTATATTTTTATCCAAAACAGAAACAGACACAAATTTTGTTATTTCATCATAACGAAATTTCAAGCTCTCTCTGATACCATTTAACGCTCTTAAAATATGTTCAACGTTATCGTAGTTGGTAGCGGGAATATGTTTTTTGTAGTACACTGTTGATGGTTTATCTTCATTAGGCATTAACATGGTTTTTGTGATGTATACAACATTTTCATGATCTTGAACAGTAAACATGGTGCATGGATATTGAAACTCGACAACTCCAACCGCCCATTCACCTTCTAATTTCATAGCTTTTGGTAATTTTGTTGAAAAATTTGTGGTCTTGTTATCAGGAAAGTATTCCATTGAACTATTGCTGAGCAAAGTTAAATAAAAACTTTCTTTATTCATATTTCTTTTAAACTAGAAGCTAAAATCCAACTGTTAAATTTATCTGGATAACCTTTCCACTTCACTAATACTTCTTTTCTGTTACCCGAATAACGAGTGCCAATTATTTTATCTATTTTATATTGTGAGGTGGGGTTGTAAGTGACCTTCTGTAATTCTCTTTCATAAAAAGTACCAACTATTGGTTCATTTTGTAAATCTGTTATTGTATAAACAACCCATGGAGATCTATCAATTATTAAAGATATAATAAATATTTCATCACTCCAATTTGATTCATATCCTTTTTGGAAAACATGTTTATATTTAGTTATTCGAACATAATCACCCACGTTGAAATTTGGTTTTGGATTTTCTAGAGAAAGTTTGTTTGACCCTCTATCATAAAGATTAGTCCAAACTGTCATAATATTGTTGGAACTTACATCACATGGGCACATCTTAATACTCGAGTGAATGCTGTGATTATAAGAGTATATTAAATCTTGTAAAACATCTATATATCTATAAGTATTATTATGAGTGAAATAACGCCACATTTTCATTTTTAGAGTTCTTTGAAATCGTTCAACAATACTAGCCTTAATATCAGGATTGTTAGTGGTATAGTAATTTATCTTTTTAGATTTAAAGTATTTTTGTACATCTTTTGAAACAAATTCTGTACCTTTATCAGATTGTATGTGAGTAGGTGTTGTATTACTTTCAGTAAATATACTTTCAAAACATTCTTTAGTTGTTTCTGAGTTTTTCTTTTTCATTGGTCTTGCAAAAGCATATTTACTAAATACATCAATAACACAAAGTATGTAGTTGAAACCATCATTATATTGAGAATAAGTTCGCATATCACTTAAATCAGCTTGCCACAGCTCATTAATATTTGATAGAATGTACTTATTACGCGGGAATTTTTTCTTAATGGGTTTATGTAATGTATATGTTTCTTGTGATTGTAACCATTCCTTTGCTTGCTTTTTATCCATTTTACCCTTCATAGCTTTTGATAATTTATCAATACTACCAAAACCAGCGGGGTTAGATGGATCATAATAAATCCTGTTAATTTCTTCTAGTACGGGGTCCATTTTTCCCAATCGATCTTTTTATGTATTTTAGTTATAGATCTTTTATCTCCACTGCTCGGTGTAGAAAACTCTTGAACTTCAATCTCAGAGGTTTTGTTCAGATCTTTTACTTGAAGTTGGTTAATAAACTCACATCTCTTTGGATTTCCAATATAAGTAAGTGGTACTTTAATATCTTTTAATGCTTTAGCAAATCTATCCCACCCTATCGGATCACTTTTTTTTAAGGGTCTAAGTGAATCATTTATTAAATCAACAATATTACTTCCTGGAATTTTTTCATTATCAATTATGACTGTGCCTTCATTATCCCAACGTATTTTACTTTTACTTGTTCCAATTAAGTTTAATAATGACTCACCTTTTTTATTATAAGTTTTTGGTATTAAACTGAGTATTTGTGTTGATGAATACAGTGGATTTGCCTCACTTTCTATACTTTTAATAGATCCTTTCTCCTCCAACAAAGATTCAGCATCAACTGAACTTTTTAGATCTCTATCTTTATTTTTAAAACCAATTTTAGACCCATTTGAATCTTCATTAGATGTATCAGAATAAATTGGTAATCTGAGTGGTTGACGATCCTCTTCGGTAAAGTGAAGGTATCTTTGTAGTGTTTGTAAATATAACATCCACTTCTTTCGGTCTTCCGTCTTACTATTCATAATATTTTGCATTTCAATATCTAATCGAGACAAATTACTAGTAACCTTATTTTCTTGTTTTAATTTTTCAATCAATCCCGGTTCAATAAGTATCATTTTCTTAGCATTATCCATGTTAACTGGCTAGTCCACTTACTAATCCACTCAATATTGCACCTAATATTATTGGTAAGAAAGCCCCTCCTTTTTGTATAATAATATTTTTTCTTAGTTTATGTTTACACTTATGCACCAGTTTACGGAGTATATTTTTGTGTTTATTCAATTTTTGTTTATCTTGATCTTTAAGAGGTATCTTTCCTTGTAAAACGTTATGAATACATTCACAAATACAATTTATTTCTTCTTCATCACACGTTTTAAGTAACGCTCTTTGATATTTTGGCTTAAGCGTATGCAAAGCGTTTAGCAAATGTTTATGCGTTGTGAGTCGACGATGCATCATTTAGAAATGATTTGAATTGTTTGATTCTTGGTGTATTTAAACTGCAAAGCGTTTAGCAAATGTTTATGCGTTGTGAGTCGACGATGTATCATTTAGAAATGATTTGAATTGTTTGATTCTTGGTGTATTTAAACTCTTTCGTGGGGACGTAGACTGTGCAGTAACCATTAAATGGGAATACATTTGTCTTGATACGACAAAAATCATTTGTATTCTGTTTTAAATCTACCATTAAATATCCATGCGCTTCTAAAGTTGCATCCCTGTAGGCGTCTTCAATGAATTTTGGGTTATCTGGTGACACTTGTCGTGCTAAATATCTTATTTGAGTTTTATCTCGAGGGTTTTTAAAATAAATTATATAACTTGAGTTTAAAGAAATGTCTCTTTGACCTTTACCTTGATGAAATAAATTTTGTGTTAAATAAAATACACTAAGATTCCTGTGATGACTACCTTTTGTAAATATATCCACAATTCTTCCATCAGACTCTCTCATTAGATCATCAATAATAATAAGGTGTGGGTTTTCACCATCAAACATATTAAGATTTGGAATTCCTTGATGATAGTTAACATTTGGTAAATTATTTAAAGCCTGCATTTCATCAAAGCACCATGTGATCTGATTAAAATCACAATTACATATTTCTTTAACTGATTTTATGAAATTTGTTACAAAATTTGACTTCCCACATCCACTTGGTCCTGCCACAATAGCAGTAAACGGATGGATAAAGTGAAACATTTCACACGTCTAGAGTTTTAAAGGGATGAAATAAAAATGAAAATTTTGGTGTAAAAATTAAATATATATATATATAGCTAAAATTATATAAAACATGTAATTTGTGAGAAACAGAATGATCTGTATACTATTTCTAACACAATTAGTACTTATCAGAATTTCACAATCACCTCAACGTCAAATTTAAGCACACAAATAAAAACTACAATTATTTTACATTATTTACAATCAAACAATAAATTTTAAATATGTAATAAACTATTATATAACATTACAGTAATATCATAATTTTACAAACAGTACAAAATTTGTATATACACACAGAAATAAAAGTAAAAAGTATTACACTTAGCGTAATTTATAATGTCCCCAAGCCAATGTATCAATGTTGTTGTTCATAATACATCGTTTGGTATCATTATATGATAAAGATGTTTTATTTATTTTTTGTGTAAAAATAGTGTGTTTGATTGACTTAAATCGAAGCATACTACAATATAATACATTTTTATTAAACAAACACGATTTGTAATTTTCCATATTCATTTTTTTGGTAACACTTTTGTTAACCCCTTTTGCCTTTGCTATAAATTTATCTTCTATTTCTAAGGCATACATTTTTGATCGCAACCCTACAAATTCCTTCAATACTTTACCATTATTCTCATCTTTAAAAAAACCTAATTTTTTTTTTGGATATCCGTAAATATTATTTTCCGGGTAATCTGATGTATCGAAATAGTGAAGTAGATCTGGTTTTATATCCTCATAAAAATTGTCTGTAAAAATTTGATATATCAAACTATCGGTATCGGTGTACAATAACTTAATTTTATTATGAAACTTTTTAATCATGTAGTTATAATGAAATTCATACATAAGGGTCTTAGATATATCTAAAATACAAAATCCTAAATAAATCGGCTTATCATAAATTAATTTTGTTTTGTGTAATTGTATTGCAACTAAATGTTCTGAAAATATTGATAAACTATGGAATTCTGGTTTTGCAATCCAATCCTGAGCACCTAAAACTTTACCACGATTATCCCAGTGAGTTAGTAGTTTAACGTTTACTCTTTTTTCAATATTTTCCATAGTCTTACCGAAGACAGAATTGTTCATTAATTTAAAAAAGTCTTTTTCAAAGTTTGATGTAGCTAACGTTCTCAAACTAGTATTTAAGTCTATGTATTTCTTTAACCAAGAACTCTGTTTAAATTTTAAAATTCTATGTACTTTAATTAATTTAATCCCCATTTCAATGCATTGTTTTAAATTCCTGTAGTGAATGATGTATTTATTTTTATTATTTAAATTAGGAACTAATTTAGTTTCTTTAGTATTACCCACACATATGTTTTCAGGACATAACGGAAAGTCAGAATGCAAATTATGAAGTTCATCAGGATATTCCAAATCAACTTCTAAAACATAACCGAAATCAGAGTTATCCGACACATTATAATCTGTATTAGAATCTATCCATTCGAAACCACCAACAGGAAGAGATTGAGACATTGCCCAACCATATAAATTATTCGCATCAAAATATGTTAGATATGAATTAGGTTTTTCACTATCATAATCTTCCATGAATTTATTATTTGCTCTAGCAAAACGATTGCTACACTGAGATACACCCCCTCTAATACCAGCTTTAAAAAAAGCAATTTTGTCATAGTCCGTTAACAATTCTAATTCTATTTTGGTAAATTTTAACATTGCATCCCAACTTAAACCTGGGGCAGTATAGTAATGAGCAGGATCTAATCCATAAGTTTTAATACAAAGCTTTCTAAAGTTTTCGAATACATCAGTCAAAAGTAAAACATCAGTTTTTAAATATAAATTGGAATAATCAGACATACTACTACACTTAAAATGTTGCCAAATATCTTTTGCGTGATTATAATCATCATTTGAAATATTTGAATCTGTGAGTGAACTATAAAATTGGTGTTGATCAGGAAGTGATGGATGTTTCAAGCAATCACTATTACACATAAATTCATAAGGATAAATACCTTTCCGTCTTAAACGTGAAAAATCTTCATTATTAGGATAGTTCCTTTTTAGTTCTGTAAACTGATCATCATTAAGATTTTTAGCTAGTTGATCTAAACTACACGATAAAAATTTCAATGAATCTATGAATCTTAAACTTACTGGTTGATTATTTATTGTTAACTGTTTTGAAAATGATATGTATCGTTCTTTATTTTGTGGAATAACTTCAACTTTGTCATCATCGAGGTTTAATGCATGGATAATGAAATGAGCATCGTAATGACTGAGGTTATGTAAAAATATTGGAATATGACGAGGGGTTCTGTACTTAGAACTACACACTTGATGTGCAACACCCCTAAAACTGCCAGTGTGCCAATCAAAATCGTAAAAAAGATCTTCATTTAACTCAGTTTCACAAATATGACATATGTTTGAATTTGAAATTTTAATTTTATCTTCATCTGATAATGGAACGAGACATTTTTGGAAACTATTTTTTTTAAATATTGTTTTCACATCTTCACAAAGGCGATTCATAAACACTTGTGCACAGTTTGACCCACTATACGTCTCATATTTTGATAATCTGTTATCATATGAACATTTAATGTAATATCCAAAACTATACACTTCATGTTTTTGAATATTAATTGTACTAGGCTTGGATGGATCGTTACTACATGATTCTATTGGGTTCAAAAATGCCTCAAAGTCTGCATAAACCACAAAGGGCATTTTCAACTTTTTCACGAATTTATCAAATTTTAATTTATTATTTGAGGTTGCTTTACCAAACCAATCCTTTTTGGAATCCTCACCGTTTGGTAATTCCGTACAAATGTGAGCGCAATCATATTGTTGATGGTTATTAAGTCTTTCCTCTGATGGGAAATGAAGTAAACATGAATCACATATATAAACTGCACAATGATGTCTTGATATTTGTGAACTAACTAATCGCGATAAGTTTTTAATAAACAGTAATGATTGTTAGTACCATTCGATATATATAGTAGGTTAATATGATTAGGTGTACGACATTTTGTTAAATATAAAGGACCTACAACAGAATTACACTTTTTTTCTTTATTATACTCTAAGCCAAAAACATTAATACTAATATTGTTTAATTTCTCTACTTTTGATATATCTGCAATTATAACCGGAAAAGAAATACCAGTAAATTTTAGTTTATTTCCATGAATTGCGTAAGATGCTACCCGATCTACACTTTTACATACAGGATATAAACCAGAGAGTAATGCCCATTTGAAACACATATTATCATTATTTTTAACATTGATTACAGCTTTTTTTGATTTAATATCTCGAGGAAGGTCGATATATGAACTACCACGTAGGGGGTTGAATTTGTTAACATTCATATCTATGTATTTAATTTGATTAAGACTCCAACCACTATCTTTTTTTTCAAATTGACAAATTTTACCGACTACAGTGTCTATTAATGATGAATAAAAAATATTTAAGTCATCTCCCTGACAAATTATGTAATTAAACGTTTGAAAATCAAACGTATTTTTAATATCTTTAGTTTGTTGTATGAAATCAGCATGCAATATGAAGTTTATTTTAAAAATTGTATGTTGTTGAATACATTCATTTATCAAAAATAAGATATCAATTTTTAGCGAATTTAAAAACGATTCCGGTGTTTCAAAATATTGTCCCGATTGAAGTGTTTTACTATTAATTCTATATGTTAAAATTCGATTGCCAAAAGCGGTTTCAACAACTGTAACATTTGTTAATGAATTATGTGATTTTAAAAGATTATTTTTATGTGAATTGCTTTTTAAATGGTTGTTTAGATACCTTTTATTAATATAAACATGACATGTATCACATTCCACCTTATTGTTGTCCACGTCATTGGTTTCAATTGATGATGTAGAAGCTCCTTCATCAAATTTTGCTTTCTTGGTAACCTTATTTTCATCAGTAGTGATACCTCGTTTGATACCTCTTCCAACTTGTTGTTGACTGTAACAAAAAGAAAATTATTAGGCAAATCTTAAAATAAAACATTACTACAATAATATTTCTTATTGAGTTTGTACTTCTAATACTTACATCAACTTTGTTTTAACCATCAAACATTGATTATACAACTCATCATCATACGATGAATCGAACAGTTCATGCTTCTCTATTTCATCACAAACTTTAGACAGCTCCTGATTGAATTCGCTGTTGGATTGTTCTATATTCTCTTCAATGGGCGCGGAAAAGAAAGCACTGGTGCACATTTCACTGAAGTTTTCCATCTTTATAATAAAGAAGAAAGTATGTAGCACAGTAAGTAACAGTTAAGTGTTGGTAGAGCAACTGATACCCAATTTCAAATAATGTCCAATATTCATAGTCTAGCAAAGGATTAGGAAAGTCATGTAAAATCTAATGAGTACACAGAAGTACTTTAAGTAAACAGAATCACATTCACTAATCCACTAATGAGTGTCATTGTTAAAAAAGTATTTTTTAACTTTTTCACTTTCTGCTATTGTCTTTGTAATATTGTATACGAGGCCGTTTGTGTTGTCGTAGATGCTATCCTTATTATTCTTTATGTAATATTTAATCCTCGTGGTAGCGTGCTTCCAGTGATCACTAGTTGGAATCTTGGATAGTTTCTTCATATCATACATTTCAATTTTTATGAGATGCGTCGCTTGGTCTCCGTCGTCAGAATTTGTAGAGATGTATGATACGCCATCTCTAGCAGCTCGTGTCACAGTCGAGGATAGCAGCTTCTTCCTTTTTATTTTTGGTACCACTTCAAAAAATTGATCAATCGGTTGCGATTTCCTTTTTCCACCATCGTCTGTGTTATTAACGACGATGTCATCACTCTCTTCTTCGTGTTGAGGAGAGAGTGGCGAGTAGTAATACTGTTTATAGGTATTTTCATTATCGTCTGCGAAGCTGAATGATCTCTGCAACAACAGAGTTATCACGTTAATATCAATTTGTTTACACTTAATCACACACGTTAGGAAACAACAATAGAAATACAAGTAAGTTTGTCAATAGAATAAACACTTACCTCCATGGCCATTGATGCATTGAAGTAACACAAACGTAGTATTGGTAGACGTATACAATTCACTGTGGTCAAACGACCATAGACTGACTGCATGACTGCAACTGTTCGATCTTATATAGCACCATTCTTATCTAAAGCAAATTACTAAGTACAACGAAACTGATTGTAACTCTATGAGTCAACAAACTTATCTCACGTTCCTTCGCAACAGGCATCAACCTGCTTTGTGACTCCCACAAAGAATGCGATTTAATATTTACAAATCACTATAATTGAACATTCCTATGACAACCATTGAATAGATTGGTACTGTAAAACTTCAGCATATTGTCTCATTCTGAACGATTGCATTGTTGAATACAAACCATTAAGTAACATTGTTAAGAAGATATCATGAAGACGGACACCCTTATAGTGGAACTCCAAGGATTTAAAGATTCTTTAAATCATTTTATTGTCAAAGAATTGGCCATTGCGAGTCATGATCATACACAGACGTTCTTGGTGAAACCACCATATTCATTCCATTACCTAACACTAGAAGAAAAAAAGCAGGTGAGATGGTTAGAAAGAAATCGAGGAATTTACTGGAGTGAAGGCTACATAGACTACAAAGAGTTTAAACGTGTTATTTTACCATATTTAGAAAATAAAAAAATTATGACAAAGGGTTTAGAAAAGATTACGTGGATTAAAGAGTTATGTGCAAACTGTGAAGTGATTGACATAGGTGAGAAGGGATGTCCTAATTTTGCGACATTAAAAAAAAAGTTCTGTAAAAATAAAACTGATTTTAATTGTGCGAACCATAAATTGAATTGTGCATTGAATAATGCTGTGTGTATTAGAAAATGGTATTTTGATAATAATATGTCTGTATTTAATTTATTTATTTAATAATTATTGTGTTGAACAGTTAATTAAAAATGTCTATGTACTCAAGAGTGTTTTATTTAATATAATCAGACCCATATAACAAACTTTAAATTAGCTGCAGCAAAATGATAATCCTAAGCTTTGTGACTCCCACAAAGAATGCGATTTAATATTTACAAATCACTATAATTGAACATTCCTATGACAACCATTGAATAGATTGGTACTGTAATAATCTGCTAATAACAGTAATATCATGGATACACTAGAATTACAAAAACATATGAAAAAGATTCATCCCAGTCTAGAAAATAATGTTTATGCTGCTAATAGACTACCTATGTATACACATGTACCAACGTATATAATATGCAATTTGGATGCGGATGATAAACCAGGTTCACACTGGGTAGCTGTACATATCGATACGAATGGTATCGGTCAATATTTTGATTCATATGGACGAACACCTGAGCGATATCATCTCCAGTTTTTGAAAAGGAATTGTAAGAGATGGGACTGGAATGTTGATAGGATTCAGAATGATTGGACTTCAGTTTGTGGTGAATATTGCTTAATGTATTTGCTATTTAAGTTTCAGGGATGTTCAATGCATAGTTTTACGAACATATTTACAGGGAACACACTGCACAATGATATTTTTGTGGATGAGATCTTCCGCTCATATTTTGTAGAAAAAAGTAATAAAATATTGAAATAAAAATGAATGTGTTTTATTGATGACATAGAAAAGCAGACATACAATGAGTAATAGATAAGAACGCCAAATCAACCGTAGGGCAACAGATTCGTGGGTTCTGGCGCAACGTAATGAGGTGTTCGAAGTATAATAGATAAAAGGATTAGGCGAACAATGGAATGCTAATGAGGGTGCAGGACCACCGGAAATCAATGAGATAACAGTTAATTGATTTGCATAACTCCAGAACCACGCATCCTACGCTAAAATGGACCACAGATTTGAGATCAGAGCACACCAAAACCTTTTTTTTTTTTTTTTTTTTTTTTTTACGATGGGTGCTACAGATTCGCGGGCTCTGGTGCAAGCGCGGGCTCTGGCGCCAGAATCCGCGAATCACTACTACTGTTATGGATATGGCATTTCGGATACGGATGTAGGAATGATTATTATACCGGATACGGATACGGATATGAAATTATTTCGGATTATCCGTTAGTTTCGGATAATATCGGTTACGGATATTAAACTTTTAAGGAATTTCAAAAGTAGGTAAAATATAAATAGCGAATAAAATGGTTTTATTTATATGTCACCATTTGGTAGGAATTACAATCAGTCCGTGAGTAATTATAACAGCTATTTAAAATAAAAATGATTATAAATATATATTGAGTGTTTTCTAATCTACCTAAAATAAAAATGTAATAACAAATCCGATATTATCCGAAACTTTTATTTCGGATTCGGTTACGGTTACGGATAAATTTTTATATCGGATATCCGATAGTTTCGGTTACGGTTACGGAGCTCCTTAACATCCCTGGTTTATATGTGCCGGACGTAAATAATAACACCACCCCACTTCTTCCCGTGGGTGTCGTAAAATGCGACTAGGGGGCTTACTACAGAATGGGTAGCAGCGTTCTCTATGCATTTTACCACTATACTGCGATCGCCAATCCGACTGCCAAGCGTGGCGATTGTGGCTAACTCCCCCAAATTAGGAGAGGACCTATGTCCATTAGTGGACGTTTTATGGCTGAAATTATATATTTTTAACGGGTACTCTGGAGGCTTTGTTTAGGTTCTTACAACTGACGAGCACAGCAAAGAATGGGAGAGCCAGAGGGGTTTACTAGTAATTTGTCAATTTAGTTGCTCTTTTGTTTGTTTAGTTTAAGTTGCCTGTTGAAGTGCTAGTCGTTCATCATACCTAATTCTGAGGCAAAGGAAATGGCCGAACACATTTTAGGGTATGAGTATAGCCTGCATAACAGAGACTGAACGGGGGCTTAAAATTGCGAAGTGGGGCTAATAGGGTATGTGGGGTAACATATGAAAGAGTGCTATCTGCTCATTAACAAACTTTTTTTTTTAATAAGATCATAGTTTTCGACTTTAAACGAAAAAAAAATCCGTTCTCCACTCAGAAGTTTGCATAGAGAAAAATCTGAAATTAATCTAAGTATGTGATAAAAGTCTATGTAAAGATTACAAGAAAAATAAAACACAAATCATTAACAAAAGTTACATTAGTTCCACTATCAGTCAAGAGATGGCGCTGACCGAAAACGGCAATACTCTGTGCAATAATAATTATCATTACATATTATAAAATAAAGTCACTTCGCTGTCTGTCTGTCTCTATGTATGCTTATATCTTTAAAACTACGCAACCGATTTTGATGCAGGTTTTTTTAATAGATAGAGTGATTCAACAGAAAGGTTTATATGTATATAACATGCATAATATAGTAAAGAAACGCTGATAATTTTAGAGGTTTCTAATGTGATGTCATAAATAAACACATTTTTTTGCGCTTACATTGCGAACACTGGCTCAACCCTACGAAATAGCTCAAAATAATGTACTACAGTATTGTACACCTTAAAAAGTTTTACAAAAAAATTCGCGATGGTATATGTCTAACTCTTAGGGATAACCCATAATAACCATTTTTATCCTTTACTTTTTACGAGAAATAATGGCTTATTTATGAATGCGATTTTAAGCAATACAGCTTTAATCCTCCTTAAATAAATTGTGCATTTCATGTAGATCAAAATTGCCCTTTACAGCATATCATTAAAATTAATACTTTAGAAGATATCAGAGATTATAATAAAATCGCCGCAGAGCGGCTAGCGGGCCTTCCCGGGTCCGGCCGTCCCGGTTGGTAGCGGTCGGGTAGTGCAGGATTAATAGGATTGTAATATTGTAATTCATATTACTTTGGCTTCATAGTAAATGTGAATATCATGTGTGTTCGAAGTACTCAAAATAAACCTAATTGTATTATTCCAAGTAAGAGACCGCGAAATATGGCTTAGATGTTTAGATTTTTGGATGGATTTGGATTTTTGGTTATCCTGGATTTTTACCATATACATAGAATACTTTATCCCGGTAGTAGGTTTCCGAGTGATATTTTCCGAAAGCTATACGTGCGAAGCCACTGGCAAAAGTACTATTCTTATAACTATGTTTAATTTGGTGTCTGGTAAATAATTGAGTGTCTGTATAGGTAGAATAGGAGCGTTAAGAAAAACCAGTAAGACTTACTAAGGGGTATCGTATTACCCAGTAACTGGGTAATACGGTCAGATAGGCAGTCGCTCCATGTAAAATATTGGTACTCAGCTGCATCCGGTTAGACTGGAAGCCGACCCCAACATAGTTGGGAAATTGCTAGGCAGATGATGAACTAGACTTTTTAAACATTCTTCGATTGTTGTTTTATTGTAATTACTAGTTGCAATTACTAGCAGATTTACAGCCGAAATGCGGCTTAATATGTTTTTACATAGGGTTTTGTAACAAATGTTCCTATAGTTTCCGATACTACTGTAGTATATAATTATATAAACTAAGCTCTCACCGATTATGATGTTTCAATTCTGAGCAGATTTACAGCCAAAATAATAGACGACATCTTTAACTATTTTTGATGAAAGTACAGACACCTGTTCTAATTGTTATAGCAATCTGACACATTGTGGTTCTAACATTATCCAATACGGTTGTAAAGAGTCGACGGCGCGTAGTGTTCCACGCGCGCCTCAAAGAGATGTCAGCTAAACTGAAGGGGTCTGATAGGACCGATGCCTGCCAGGGTCACGAGATTGTTCGAAAGAGATACCGTGACCCTGGCACATGGGCAACTGAAGGAACACGGGTGGGTTTTAGTCAGTAAAAGTCTGACATGCCCTCCCGCTCCGCCCAGAGCGGGGGATGTCATATGATGTTTTCCCATGCAAAAAAAAAAAAAACGGTTGTAAAGTAGGTAACTGTGCTAACCAATCCCTAGTAAATTAGTTCTTGAAAGATAATTGCCCTTATTACAATTTCATTAATTTTGCTATTTATTTTCTTACGGCGTCAGTCACTGACTAGCTATTGTATTTGCTCGGCACTATAATTATTGTTAGGCTCATTGCATTCCATTTGACGCAAGTTTTCTTCGACTGGGATTTTTTATTCATTTCTAAACATATTTACTTCCGATATTAGAAGGCAAATTTTAATGGAGTTATTTTGCTGTGGTAAACTTCCTTCTTCTTGTTTATTTTTTACTTGTTATGCTAAAACGATGTAAGTAGGTATTTTAAGTCAAAGTACTACAGTAATGTTAGTTTTTAAGAGTCTTATTTGTTTTCAACCGGACAAAAAACGGAGGAGGTTCTCAATTCGACGCGTATATTTTTTTTTTTTTTTTTTATGTATGATCACGCATAACTTTTTACATAGTGGTCCGATTGTGACAATTCTTCTTCTATTGGAAAGGGTATACTCCCAAGGTGGTCCCATATAAATTTAGAAAACAAAATCGAACCCTAAGGGTTGGAAAACAGGGGATGATTGGTTGTTCACTCACTGATTGTAACGTATAAACACGCATAACTTGTTACATAGTGGTCCGATTGTGACAATTCTTATTCTATTGGAAAGGGTATACTCCCAAGGTGGGCTCATATAAATTTGGAAAACAAAATCGAACCCTAAGGGTTGGAAAACAGGGGATGATTGATTGTTCACTCACTGACACTCACAACTTTTTACATAGTGGTCCGATTGTGACAATTCTTCTTCTATTGGAAAGGGTATACTCCCAAGGTGGTCCCATATAAATTTGGAAAACAAAATCGAACCCTAAGGGTTGGAAAACAGGGGATGATTGATTGTTCACTCACTGATTGTAACGTATAAACACGCATAACTTTGTACAGAGTAGTCCGATTTTGATAATTCTTTTATTGTTGGATAGGGTATACCTTGCCAAGTATTATTAGTACATTAAAGCCACAAAAAGTCATAAAATAAAAACTTTTTAACAAAAAATTAAACCGCCGAAAAACTGAAAAGCATAAAATAATAAACCTTAAAATTTTGAGTCGGCGCTGAAAAATCAATGAACAAGGAACACTCAAAGCGCCGACTCATAATTTTAAGGTTTATTATTTTATGCTTTTCAGTTTTTCGGCGGTTTAATTTTTTGTTAAAAAGTTTTTGTTTTAATTTATCTATGCTTACTGGCAGATCATAACATTATTCTTAACTTATATGTATTTATGTTTTTTTTTTGTAGAGTGTGAATATGTAATTCTTTTGAGAAATAAATATCTTCATACCAATTTTTTACCCTATTTTGCCCAATATTTATTCTGTTTTCTCTTTAAGCCTAGCAATGCTTTGTAATCTTTTGACAACGACACCATAATCGATGATCTAACTTAACACGTTTTTGCGCTATACAAATTGGAATTTGGACTCATAGTGAAACTCGCTCACTCACTCGCATGCGTGCCTATTACACATGCAGTGTGACGTCATAGTCAAATAATATCCCGCTTAAAAATATGACCTACCTTTTTTAAGCTCAACTATTACTGTAGTACAAAAACTCTCGTAATGATTAGCGGTTGAAATTTTATATGTTCATGTCGCTACGAAATATTGAACTTACCACCATGACACCGAGCGAAAAGACAATTACATGTTAAAATAAAAATCTGATTATAAAATAATTATATTATCAGATTTTATAATAGCAGAGGTAAAGTAATAACAAAGTCAGCCATAATTTAAAATATTAAAGTTCATCACCTTCTTCGATAGATGGCGTTGTTAGTTTTCCTGAATCGCGCTATGGTTTCGTTACCGCGCGGAGTATAAGACGCCTCGAGTAACGTTCGTCTTCTTCCAATCCGTTTAAGTAGTCACAATCTTTTCAGGATTAACTACGAGATGCCCCACAAAAAAAAAAAAAAAAAAGTTCGTCTTCTTTACACAATCCGTTTAAGTAGTAAGAATCTTTTCAGGATTAACTACGAGATGACCCACAAAAAAAAAAAAAAAGTGCGTCTTTTTTAATCTCTCACCGTAAACGTGAAGAAAAACATCGTATTTTTTGAAACCTCACTGCGTAAAATCAGTGTGTGTGGTTTAGAGATGGGTCGTCGACGTAATTTTCGTAAGTAAACGAAACTAGACCGTTCATCATCATTCATCGACGAGTCGATCAACTAGTTGAATTCTTCGACTAGTTCACTTGATTACGATGCGTTCAATCTAAACGTATAACGACGGTATGACTGAGACGTATCGTCCGTCTACTCGCTCGCATAATTCTACCATTTCACTCTAACATGTCAACTAAAATCCACTCTATTACTATTGACCTAACGATCAATTTCGCTGGTATAATAACCGACTACGTTTAGGCATCGTCGTTGAGTTGGCCGTATGTAAGAACATTGTGGACTTTTGATTTCAGCCGTCTATGAATCGACTAGTCCACGCTTCAATGGCAGACCGTCCATGCGTTGATTCTACGTCGACTGTCGATTTAAACCGTTCGTTGATTCGACGCCCATCTCTAGTGTGGTTTCGTAAATAGTGAACTTTTTGTTGGTTGTACCTAGAGATGGGTCGTCGACGTAATTTTCGTTAACGAAACTAGACCATTCATCATCGTTCATCGACGAGTCGATCAACTAGTTGAATTCTTCGACTAAGTCACTTGATTACGATGCGTTCAATCTAAGACGTATCGTCCGACTACTCTTTCGCATATTTCTACCATTTCACTCTAACATGTCAACTAAAATTCACTCTATTACTATTGACCTAACAATCAATTTCACTTGTATCAACGCCCGAACTTATAATAACCGACTACGTTTAGGCATCGTCGCTGAGTTAGCCGTTTGTAAGAATATTGTGGACTTTTGATTTCAGCCGTCTATGAATCGACTAGTCCACGCTTCAATGATAGACCGTCCACGCGTTGATTCTACGTCGACTGTCGATTTAAACCGTTCGTTGTTTCGACGCTCATCTCTAGTTGTACCACGGAATAATTATTGTAACTGTAGGGGGCGTCCATTAATCACGTGATGTTTTTTTTTGGTGATACATGGTGAGGTTTAAGACTACCCCCCCCCCCCCCCCCCCCACCATATCACGTGTATTTTTTTGTACCTACAAAGAATCTTAATGTTTATTTTTAATATTTACACTACTGGAAAAAATTAAGGGATCAAAAATAAAATTGGACAATTTTCAACAGGCCGTAACTTCGAGAGAAATGGTCGTAAAAGAAATTAAAAAAAAGAAAATTGTAGCTCCAAGTATCTACTTTTGGATTAGAACTTTAATATTTTTTTAAGTCAGCGGATTTTGATTAATCTTAGACAAAAAAATCTTTTTTTTTTGAGTGTTTTGTTTTGGGGCATGGAATTTTTTTTTTTTTTGCTTAACCACTGTATGAATCGGATATATCGTTCATTTAGCTTTAATTTCTTTTTTTAGGAACCATGATACCGAGATATCTGTCTTCAAATGGAAAAGCATCCTTTTTTCTTTGATTAACGATATGACAGCAACCAATGATCGAACAGAAAGTTAAAGGTTGGTTTCAAGAACTTCAATGAATTCCCTTTAACGACTAGTCATAGATTTTTCGAAAAAAAAAAATGTTTCTTCATTTTGTCGCATGAATTTGAAAATGCCACAAAAAAAGAGCTTTTTGTGGTGTTTTGGAAAATCAAGCGTTGGAAAATCTTTTAATTGTAATTAGCGACTTGATGGCCTCATTTTCCGCAATTTTCCGGCCGACCGCAAATATTATTTGATCACATCCGAATCCGATCACATACACATCCGTAGTTCGTAAATTAAAATCACAAATATATACCAAAATAAAATATACAGTTAAAAAGCTGAAATAAATGAGATTTTTTTAAATTAATTTTGAGGGTAGATGTTAGTTATGTTCGTTCTGGGTACTACAGTACCCCTTGGCGCTCTACAGGCTATGTACCTACTGTTAAAAACGGTTAATGATTGTATTCTAAAGCCGATTTCCCCGTTATTCTGTCTCTCTGAAAAAAAAAAATAAGTAGGTACCTATCACAAACGGCATGCGAATCGCCGCTTTAATAATTTCCAACGTGGTGATGTTGTCATGGACATGCCGCGACGTATACGTCACAGCATTATGATGCGCAGGGAAGTAAAATAAATTGGAACCTGTGAAGACAATTTAAAAAAAAATATACACGGTTGAGTTCGTCGGTGCCCGGTTTTAAATGAAGTAACCCATTCAATAACGGTACAGAAAGTTCCTACCTACATACAATAATTCAACAGGTATCATACGTTATCTAGTGCACAAGTGCATTGTACTGATAGTAATTACTGTACACCAAAAGTTTTTGTGTACTCGGCGTCAAAAATTTTATTAATCGTAAACATTAAAACGCTTTAGTGAATTTAATAAAAGAAACTAGCCGTGATGTATACCCGAGAGCGCTTTCAAAACAGCGCCATCTATTGATGTAGTACGGAACTACTAGAGAATGGGCAGCAGCGTTCTCTATGCATTTAACCATCATACTGCGATCGCCAACCCGCTTGCCAAGCGTGGCGATTATGGCAAAGCCCCCCAAATAGGGGGAGGCCCATGTCCAGCAGTGGACGTCTTGTGGCTGAGATGGGAACTACTACATCAATAGATGGCATTGTAAACGAAGTACTCCATGGCGGCAGCTGGGCGCTACTATTTTTTTTTTGGATGGGAAATCATCAAATAAATTTTCTCACTCTGGGTGGAGCGGAAGGGCGTGTCAGTGTTTTACTGACTAAAACCCACCGGTGTTCCTTCAGTTGCCAATATGCAAGGGCCACGGTATCTCTTTCGAACGAATCTCGCGACCCTGGCAGTGGACGCTACCATTAATATATCTCCAGACTTAACAGACGAGCTTCGGTTATTTTATGAGGGCTGCGTTATGAGTTTCAACGGATGCATCGCGAATATCAGGAATTACGCACGTAGATGGCTCAACTAAAGGATTCCCTAAGGTCCTCTGACGAGCTAATGGAGTCCAAGATTACACCCGGATGGGGATTCAGTTCAGCGATGGTGTTTTGTAATGGCAAAACACCATCGCTGAACTGAAATGCTAAATAAACGAACGTGATCAGGAACGAATGCTCAACGGCACTGACCTGACCGGAATACCGAAAAGCAAGAAGGAGAGCACCTTAAGCTTGGCATCATCATTGATGAGAGGGACATAGTTATGCTGAGCGAGTCGGATCTGCACGCCGTAACCGCATAGAGACTTCTGACGGCTTAATCTCTGCCGACCCCACGGCGCACAATGCGTTATTCACGGGCAGCTTGGATTTGGGTACAGGTGACCTTCATATGTCTGGGCCGCCCCTTCGCGCCGCACTGACTTTTCGTTATAGAACGACTAACTCTAACAAACTGCCAGTTATATTATCACGCTCCTCAGGCAGAGTTGAAACAAAGGGAACGTATATGGTGGTGTATTGGTAGTGACGGAAATTTGAATGAAACTGCAAACATAACTTTGTTAACGCATATGTTACATTTCTATTTATATACGAATACAAAGTTACTACTGCAGTTTGAATATCTAGAGAAGTGAAGTTGCGATATTTTTTAGTTTTTCTTTGCTTTATAAACACTAATTGTGTTGCACACTACATTGTTAGCTTGTGTGTCTGCTAAAAGTTTGATAATAGTTGAGCGAGTGAGTCACTTATAGAATTTAGGAACTTGGACGTTCAAATTTATTTATTTAGAGTCTTCAACATAGGACAAGCATATCTTCTTTATCTTGACATAGTAGAAAACAAAGTCGCTTTCCTTTACCGTCTTGAGAGTAATGAACTTGATTCTGTGTGGTGACCACTATAACTGTAGTGGTGAATAGCACCGTCCCATTGGTGTCGTGAAAGGCGACTAAGGGACTTACTAGAGAATTGGCAGCAGCGTCCTCTATGCATTTTACCACCATACTGCGATCGCCAACCCACCTGCCAAGCGTGGCGATTATGTCTAACCCTCCCAAATTGGAGGAGTCCTACGTCCAGCATTTGATATCTTTCGATTGATGATTATGATGATGAATGAACTTAAACATTTTTAGTTGTGTGATTATAATGTTGACATAAAGTTAATGGTGACAATCATGTAAAGTGACAAAACTTACCTCCCTACATTCTAACCCATACATACATATCAGCCGTAAGACGTCCACTGCATAGCCACTTAAGACAAGACACACAAAAAAAAGCCAGAACATTTTTGCGACACAAATTTCTTTACAATTGACCTTTTTTTAGAGAAATCGGGGATTTGAGGTATCTCCACACCGCCGTTAGAGAAGATTTTGTCAGATTACGTTAAAGCATTTTTTTCAGAGGATAATACCTTCGTGACAGGAAGAAGGCTCATTTTGTTACGTACCGTGAAAATGTTTTAAATTATATAATATTTTCTCTTTTTTCCTAATCTTCGCACTTATTTTTGTTGGTAGTGAATTTCGAATGCCTGATTTATTTTGAAAGGCCTTGTTACTATGTTTAAAATAATTGTGATATCGTTACCTAACGATGTCACAATTATTAAAAACAGAAAATATGGGTATATTTTCTTATAAGTCAAGTACTTACGTAAATATATTGAACTGGTATCTATATATTAATACGTGAAGCGAAAACTTTGGATCCCTTTTTACGAAAATTGGGCGGATGGAGGAGTATGAAATTTCGCACACTTATGGTTTATACAGGGGAGAAGTGACGAATGCTAATATTTTTTTTTTAAATTGTGCGTAAAAATACATTATTTTCAATAAATAACACGTTACACACACTACTATTCATTACCGTGTATTAAATACACATACATAGATATTCCTTTGTTTATGGTCCAAATCTGTCGTCCAATCAAAAAATATCTGTCTTTAATATTTTGTGTCTATAATCTTACTGAATATCAAGTATAACCATAGGTAAAAAAATAATTTTATAGATATATGTATGTATAACCTATTTCATTTTTAAAATCTATGATCATATCGAGAATATTTGTCTTTAATATTATTTGTCTATAGTGTTACTGAATGTCAAATGTAACCATATTATTTTTTTATATTTATTATTAAATATATTTTTTCATTTAATAATGTATTTCTATTCAAATGAAGTACTAACTGTTGAATTTCGACCAATGGGCGATCACTAGTCTAGTAGGTAGATACTATTGTTCCACCAATCCTCGTTTTAGTGTTACAAGAGGCTAATAAAATTGCATACTTACCACACTTTTTACGGTAGCAATCACTTTCAGTTTCATTTTTACTGTTCTTGCGTTATTTGCGTTGCAGAGCAGTTTTTTTTTCGAGCATATGAATATTGCTAAGCATATTGCTTGCATAAGGATATTGCTAAATATCTTTCAATATGATTTCAGATTGCGATTGAATGAGACAACCGTAATTTCTGCCTACCCTCTCAGGAAAAAAGCGCGAGTTTATGTAGGTATCTGTTCTAAGGTGTAAACGCGACCTGAGATGTTACTACACGTATAACGCTGTGTCCCACGGCTTGGCAACAAACGGACCGCGCTAGGAGTGCTACGCCTGGCGAGGCCTGTCGTGGCCCACGCCGAGCATTCCCACAACCCTCTAAATGAATGGCCGCTTCAGGCATTGCAACGTTTTTCAAGGCATGTAGAGGCCCATGCCAAGCTTAAAAATAGCAAACAGAAACGCCGCCATAGAGGCCGTACAGGCAGCAGAGGCCACCTCCGCGCCGCGATTATGAACTTACGGACTCCCGACGCATCGGACGGGCCACCGACCGCAGGCTTCTTTGGATGCGACAGTACGCTTCCCTTTCTTCCTTCACCAAGAAAGCGGGTTACTTTATTATATGGGAATGCTTAGCACAGGCCGCGACAGGCCTCGACAGGCCTTGCGCGGTCCGTTGGTCTTCAGGCCTTGGGAACGCGACATAACATACCTACTGCCTTTAAAATAGGTAAGTGCACATAAAACAGGATATACAAGATGGCAGTTGAACCTGAAACTCGTAATTCTAGCTCTCCTCCTTTGATTGCCCTATAATAAATGTGACATTGATTAACTGGCTACAGTTGTTAGACTATGGTTCCTCTGAACGAATGGCCTGGGCTATAAAATACAGCGACAGTTTATGTTGAGTAAATGCTCAGTTTAATAAAGACAGAGATGTTTAAAGTTATTTCTTCAGCATCATTTCAGCCAAAAGGATGCCTGGGATGATATGGAGGAGGCCTTAGCTAATTAAAAAAGATTAGTGGTGTCTCTACATAGAGACACTGGTAATCTACATATTTTTCCTTCTAAATCGGAGGGAGTTTGTTACAATTATTGAAAATAAAATATGCCAATTCAGAGAAGTGCGTGAATACTATCAATAAACTCAGCCTATCGCAGTTCACTGGTGGACATAGGCTTTCCAAGGCTGCGCCAGAACACCATGTCCTCCTCTTTCCGCATCCAGTATGTCCTAATGCTAATGTTAGTCTGTTACGTAATTACTAGTTACCACGCATCTGACCTTACGCGGACCTGATAATAAAGTGACTTTCCTAATAAAACGATACAAACACCAAATTACCTAATACCTATATCGGTAAAACAAAGATGGTCAAATACCTAGTCACTTTGTATAATTAATAGTTTAAACACACAAATGTTTATATATTGGAGTGTTTGTTTACGTGCCATGGGGGCCATCATCATTCTACGCTCGACGCTCGCCCTGGCAGGTCGTTACGCTGCTGCTCCGCTGCGCGTATCCCCTCCACTACCCGCCGCTCGATCGCCCGTCACTTGCGCTCCGTGCGCCACGCTGCGTAGTCGCCCCGACTACTCTCCGCTATTTTGCGATTTAAATTTATTTAAATCGTAAAATCCAGATATTCCTGTTTCTTTACGGATACAGTCAAAACGTTCTGTCTTGTTTACAAGACAGTATTATTTCTTTAAATAGAGTGTCTAAAAACGTGCGCTTGTGGCCCCTTCAGGGCAAAATCCACAGTTTCGTGGTCACTCGGTGGATACCTTAACGGTGCCAACGAAGCCGAGTGGGTGCAGACCCAACGCACCCGTCTATCCCCTTCAGGGCTAGACGAAAGTTGGACGGGTCCCGGATCGCTGGCCTTGGGGGCTTCCCTCGTCAGCCCCGGTGACAGTCTTCCCTCCACAGCCGCGTACTAGTGCCGCGGGTATATCTATACCCCCCGCACTAGACTGGTCGGGTACCTTCAGTACCCATCGCATGACCGGTTAGGAACCCGTTCGCACAATAAGATTGGCGACGGGAGACACTCTTAGGGCTCACCAGGATCACCTCCCTGTCTATACCCGACAGGGAGTGTAACACTCACCCCCGGCATCCCACCGGGAATTAGGTTATTAGGAATAGGGCTTTGGCGATAGGATCACTCTCATGAGTGATTAGGTCCCCCCTCCCCTCCGCCATGGAGAAACCCATGGAACCCATGGAGAGATTAGCTAAAATCGAGGCGCTCCTGGCTGAACTTGCAAGTCAGCTCGGCGTTGAACATTCGGAGGTCGGGGCTGCGATCTCTGTTTTTCTTATTTTAATTAAGAAAAACAAGGATTTCGCGGCCAACTTCTCCGAACTGTACAGGGCTGAGCAACTCGCAATTCCAGCCAGCCCGGGCATCGCTGACTTCAGCGATGCCTTCGAGGCCCCTACCGCTACCGACGAACCGCCGTGTCAAATGGACACAGAGGATGTACCCATCCCCACTGTATGGTTAGGGACCTTACACCTTGAGTTGATGCTGATTGATACACTGATACTGATTGATTGATATTTATTGATAAAAGTATGATTGCATGATAGATGAGTGCACGCGGTATGAATGCTATTCGTGTACTAAATTAGCCGGCCCGGCGCAGGTAAAATGCTGACATATTGATATGAAAACTGTGCTGTGCTTGCACTGTACATGCTCCAGGCCCGGAGAAGAAAAGGGTGCACAGGGTGATATGAATCGTGATGAGTTACAAAGTGATAAAACATAATTGCCTATAAAATAACTTAAATAACACTACATTGATCTGTATTGACTTCCAAAACGTGGTGATGACGCCCTGTCAACTATACGTGTGCTGCTGTGGCTGTTGTCGACAGTAGCGGTCTGTGGCGGTCTCCTTGCAGCTGTCGTATAGTGCACGTTGGGTTCCTGATGATCCTGTTGAACCGTGTCCCTGTGCGCTCGCAGCCGTCGCAACCCGTAGATGAGAATACTGATTAAGATCACTGCGACCACAGTGTATATGGCGATGTAATGGTGGATGTCGTGGGAAGAAACTTGATCTGTTAATGCCTCAACTTCCTTCACTCTGGCATTCTTGATGGCGAGAGTGATGACTTCCAAGTCCTGTTGCCGTTTGATAGTCTCTTTGGTGTCGTTCAGTGCGGCAGCGGATGGTATAGTCAGATTGATGATGTGATTTATAGTTGGAATCTCGATATCCAGGACGTCTGTTTTTGTATGGATTGAGTTAGTTAAGCTTTGGTGCGAATAAATCGTAAATGTTTGACCTTTGATGACGCAACCGTCACCGAGTGTCAGTACCCCGGCCTTGCTGAGTCGTTCAGCAGTAATATGATCCCCACATATGACTCGCACCGTGCATTGTCCACAACAATAATACAAATATGAGTTGACGATGCTTAATTCCGTCCATTGATCTATACATTCTTTGGTTTCGGTTTGACATTGATTTGCAACTTGATCTTTTACACACAGATTGTTGTCTGAGGTCATCTGATAAATAGGCCTTTTTAGAGAACAAATGAAGTCATCCTGGTCGTAAGGCGTACATCTTCCCCAATCGGCTTCCGATATCGGAATGTAGGAATCTTTGTGGATGTTTATCGCTAAATGCTGCGCGATAGGTGTGATGGTGACCATGCTTTCAGCTACTTGCAGTGGGATTGGTATGAGGTTGTAAAGCTCATAGTCTTCTCTAGTCACAAGTGGGATCTTGACTTCAAAAATCATGTATTGTTTTGTTGTTCTCGCTTTTACTTTGAGTAAATGATATATCTTTGCTAGATCCGTTTGAATGTTATTTATGGGTATGGTCAGCTCCTTTGAAAGTTGCCCTGTTATTGTATTGAGTTCATCTCTCAGCTGTGTTGGTGTTAAGAGGTGAAAGTTGAATTTTTCATAGAAAATATTCGCTACTGTATCCACTAGCGTTTCCTGGATATTTTTCAGGTCTGACAGCATAATGTTTGCCACCAAGGCTGATAAAGTGAAGTCACTTCTGCTGTCTGTCTTTTGTATCTGCTCTTTCAGTTTGTTCATTCCCAGGTTGCAGTTGATTATGTATTGATTTACGAGTTTATGTTGTTTTTCCAAGGCGGTTTCTACTCGTTTGATAACATTCAATTCTGCTTCAACGATTGATGTCTGGTTTTTCCACAATAAGGCAAGATGTTTTTGATCCTTCTTGATAAGGTCAATATCTTTCTGATATTTTTCGGCAAAATCTTCGTCCAATATTCCAAATAAACTTCGTGCGATGTTGCCTACTCCATTGATAAAGCCTCTACGTCGGCGCAATCGGTGCATTTGCTGACCGAGTAAAATGCTGTTGTAGTGTTCGAGTTCGGCGTACCCATGACGTAACTGTAATCGGACTACGTCACATTGTGGTATTTGATCCGTTGAACATATGTTTTCCAGGTGATTCATGTATTTGTTGATTACATCTATTCCTCGCCAATATGGAGCCATATCGCAGTAAACTATTAGCTTCCATTCTTCGCGTTGTAGCCGCATATTGGCTACCTTGTCGAAGTAGATGCTTTGATTGTTGCTCAGGCTTGAAAACTTGTATTCGCCTCTTGCTGTAGGTACCATTACCATAAGAATCATGAGAATGGTATAAATTAAGTTGCATAATTTTGATGACGATTGTTGTGTTCGTTGACTTGATACGTTACTTGCGGATTTTTGATGTTCTTGTTCTTCTGATTGATTTTCATTTATAGGCAGTAATGATAACTTTGATATTGGTCTTTTCATTGTTCCATTTTTTGTCCGAATAGTAACCACCCGGACGTACCCATCTTTTCCGGGATGAAGTTGCGTGATTCTTCCCATTGCCCACTTTCCTGATGGTAACTGTACGTCGTGTATGATGACAATGTCGTTGATCTTCAAGTTTGTGTGCGGTTGGCGCCATTTGCTACGCACTGATAATTGGCTTAAGTATTCTGTTCTCCACCTTTTCCATAAATCATCCATGATTTTTTGGGTGAGTTGCCATCTCGTACGCAAATCTTTCTCCGTTTCGATTAACGTCAAGGTTGGTCCGCTTGCTAGAAAGTGGGATGGTGTGAGGTAATCCAAATCTTCTGGATCTTCACTTAGAGCGCACAATGGTCGTGTGTTCAAACATGCTTCGATTTGTGCTAGCACTGTTGAATATTCTTCAAACGTGAGCCTTTGTTCGCCAATCACTCTCTTTAGGTGGTACTTTAAGCTCTTCACAGCTGCTTCCCATACACCTCCCGCGCTTGGCCAGGATGGGGCGTTAAAGTGCCAATTGATCTCCATGTCGGTGATTGCTTCGTAAAATTCCACGTCTAACACTTTTTGAATGTTGATGAATTCTTCATTAAGAATTCTGCTTGCTCCTACGAAGTTCGTACCATTGTCGCTGTATATATGTTTTGGGGTGCCTCTTCTTGCTGACATTCTGCGTAATGCTGATAAAAATGCTGAGGAGCTCAGATCTGAGACCAGTTCCAGATGCACAGCTTTCGTGGCCATGCATACGAACACAGCGATGTATCCTTTTGTTGTCTTTACTCCTCGGCCTTTGTTTGTTTTAATGTAGACAAAGCCAGTGTAGTCAACCCCTGAGTGATAGAAAGGTCGTGCTGGATTGCTGCGAGCTGCAGGTAAGTCTCCCATTAACTGCTCTTGTTTGATTGGATCGTGACGTCTGCACTTGACACAGGTTCTAAGGCGTTTCTTGACTGCTCGATTTCCGCCCTGAATCCAATATTGTTGACGCAGCCAAGCTTGCGTGATTCGAGCTCCGCCATGATACGTCATCTGATGTCCTTGGTCAATAAGTAAGTTACTGAGATGAGAGTTTTTAGGTATTATGAGAGGATGTCTCATATTTTGACTGATATTCGCATTAGCGATCCTCTCGCCAACTCTCAGTAAGCCTTCTTGATCCAGGAATGGGTTCAACTTCAGCAGCTTACTTTTTGCGCTGACTTGTTTATGTTTCTGAAGACTGATGATATCTTCTCTGAATTCCCACTGTTGTACTTGCTTGATGATAAAATGTCTGGATTTCTTCATTTCGCCGATTGTTAAAAACTTTGGTTTGTGCTGATTACGTGTTATTGCGCGCAAAGTCCAAGCTAGAACTAGCGTTGCTCTGTTGAAATTGCTACATTTATTTAATATGTTTTGAGCAATGTCATCATTTTGTTGAATGACGCTTGTTTGTACTGATTTTTTCATTTCGTCTTGCGTAACATAAGTTTGTTGTTTATGTTCATCTTCATCAAATGATGGTAGCCACGTTGGTCCATGCCACCATAGTGAATGTTCTTTGAGCTGCTCTGCTGAACATCCTCGGCTAGCACAATCAGCTGGATTTTCAGCCGACTTCACATAGTGCCAGTTCTTGATTGGGATTACTTCAGTGACTTGTTTCACTCTATTTGCCACAAATGGCTTCCAGCGATTTGGGTCTCCCTGAAGCCAGCCCAGGACCGCTGTTGAATCTGACCATCCATATATCTTGATATTGTAGTTCTGTAAAGTATTCTGAACTACTTTCATCAGAAGTGATAATAAATGTGCTGCGCTAAGCTCCAATCTTGGTAATGATATCGCTTTATTGACAGGAACCAGTTTTGATTTTCCTGCTACTATGGTCACAGGAGTTTGATTGTTCTGATTGTTCTGTTTGATGATCCTGCAATAAATTACGCAAGCATACGCTTTTGTGGATGCATCACAGAAACCATGCAGTTCAATTTCTGTGTTTTGCTGTGTTTGTAGCCATCGCGGTACATTGATATGTTCTATTTCTGGTAGATCTTTCTTGATCTTCTGCCATTGCTCGTTGATATGTGCCGGTACTTTGTCGTCCCATTGTAGGGTTAGTGACCAGACATTTTGGAATAAAAGTTTTAGCTTGGTCGAGACAGGGGCCAGCCAGCCTAGTGGGTCAAATATTTTGGATATATCTGACAATAAGGACCTCTTAGTAGCTGGAGCTGTCGATTTTGTGTCGATCTTCATTTCGAACTTGAATTGATCGTCCAGCGGGTGCCAACGTAACCCCAATGTTTTAGTTGACTCTTGATGTTTGAATTCAAATGATTGCGCTGTGTTTGCGGTGACGTCATCTAATACCTCTAATTTATTAGATGACCACTTTCTCAAATTAAATCCGCCTGATCTGAGTAATTTGATAAGATCTGATTTTAGTTGCTTAGCTTCTTCGATGCTCTGATGTCCTGCCAACAAGTCGTCCATGTAGAAACAGGTTTCAACAACTGCGGCCGCAGCAGGATACCTTGAGCGTTCATCTTCTGCTATTTGCTTTAGAGTCATCATGGCGAGTAATGGTGCTGATTTGGTGCCATATGTAACTGTTGTTAACTCATATTCTCGTAATTTCTCTTGAGGTGAGTCGCGCCAAATGATTTTTTGATATTGCAGATCATCGTCATGACAGTAGATTTGTCTGAACATTTTCTCGATGTCCGCTGTAATCGCATATCTATGTTGTCTCCATCTCAATATTAACGTAAGTAAGTCTTGTTGGAGATTTGGGCCACTGTACATGAAATCATTTAAGCTGTAGCCAGTCGATGTTTTTGCTGACGCATTAAATACCACACGTAATGCTGTTGTTGTTGATTCGGGCCTCAATACACATAGGTGAGGTAAAATGCAATCTGGCTGTTTTTTACTCGTACACTCGCGCATGTGACCTAGTCTGATGTATTCATCGATGAATGCTTTGTAATCTTGCGCAATTTTTGGGTTTTTTCCAAACTTCTTTTCCAATTGATAAAATTGTGCGACTGCCTTGGGTTTTGATTCTCCCAAATTTTCCTTTATTTCTGGCTTTAGCGGTAGTCTTACAACATATCTGCCATCCTCCCGTCGCAAAGTTTCTGTCTGATACTGCTGAATGCACTGATGATCCTCCTTCGACATGTTGATATTGCCATCTGCTATGTCTTCAATGGCCCAAAACCTTTGTATGTCTTCAAGATTGTTCATTACGACGTTGCAGTGATATGATTTGACATTTCCGCTTAATATCCACCCAAGTTGAGTTTGTTGTGCTACAGGGAGTGACTCATTTTCTTTGATGATACCTCCCATTATAATTTGTGAATATACGTCGGCTCCTAGTAGTAGATCTACTGGTCGGCTTGTATAGAATCCTGGATCTGCTAGCTGTATGTTTTGTAGGTATGCCCATGATGGTTTTGAGAATGTCCTGTTGGGCAAGTTGTGTAACAGTGTGTTCATTATCAGCACATCTGCTTGAAATGTAAATTCAGTATGCATTGATGACGCAGTAATACGGATCTCTCCCTTACAGTTGGCTTGACTAGTGCCGATGCCAAATATGACGCCTTTGCATGCTTGTCTTGGGAGTTCTAGTTTTTGAGCTGCGCTTTCTGATATTAGAGAGACTTGTGAGCCTTGATCAATTAGGGCACGCAATGTGTGATATGTCCCATTTCGTGCTTTGACACGAACAAGAGCTGTTGCTAGCAGTATTTCTACAATACTTTCATTTGAGACATGGTTGACAGTGTCTCGTGTTCTGTTTTCTCGTGATATGGACAGTTGTTCTTCTGCTGATGACTTCGTGTTACTTGTCCCGCCGTTGCTGTGGAGCGTATCGTGCAGCAAGGTGTTATGCTTTCCTTGACATACTCTGCATTTTGTCTCCGAGTAGCATGGCTTGTCTTTGTGATCATAGAGACAATTTTTACAGAGGTTCAATTGTTTCACAATATCTCCTTTGGCCTCTGGCCTAGATTCTAAAAATGTCTTGCAACGGAAAAGTCCGTGGTTGTCATTGCAGAGTGGACAGTTTGGTTTATTCATTGCAATACTTTTAAACGTTGAATTGCGGAAAAATGGTTTGCCTGCATCGTTCTTATTATTGTGCTGATTAGGTTTGCTTTGTTTGTTAGGCTGATGTTCTGATTCTTTTCTGTTGAATGTTTCTTGCTTTGATTTTGGAGTATACTGCTTACGCCTAGATGATTCAAGAGCGGTGTATTTGTTTTCCAGAAATGATAGGAAATCGTCGAGTGTCGGCAGTGCTCTAGGATTGGTTAGCGATTGAATGTATTCCCCATGCGTATCGCTGTCCAACTTAAGTGCCAGTAGGTGCACAATAAGTGGGTCCCAGTTTGATATGTTGACGCCGAGATTCTTTATGGCGTTAAGACATTCGTTGGTAGTATCAAACATCTTCTTGATCTGATAATCTGCTTGATTTTGCATTGTAGGTATTGCCAGAAGTGCGTTGATATGCGAGCTAAAGATGAGCTTTTCGTTGTTGTATCGATGATTCATGATGTCCCAGCATAATTGATAATTTTCAGAACTGATATTTAAGTGTTGGACTAGCTTTTCCGCTTCACCTTTTAGCTTGCTCTTCAAAAACTGCATCTTCTGAGCACTCGACATTGACTTGTTGTTGTGGATTGTTTCTATAAATAGATCCTTGAATGATGTCCACTTGAGGTAATTCCCGCTGAATATGGGAATATCGATTTTGGGGGTGCAATTTTCACGGTGTGAAATTGAGCCCATCTTGATATTGATTGACTTTTTCATGTCATTGTATAGCTGCTCATATCTGCTGTATGTTTGCTCATAATCTTCATCTTCCTCGTACAACTCACTGTCAATTTCCCAGTGCAACGAGTCGATGATTGACCACCTTTTTTGTACATTACGCAGTAGATCTTCGAGTTCCCATTTTTCAGAGATGTCCTCTAATACCACGCTCTTGATTGTACGAGACAACGCCTTGAAGTTGCTTTTTTGCTTTCGCAGCATTTCCTCCAGTTTGCTTGCATTTCCTTGAGAAACAGTTTTCCACAGTGATTTAGACTTACTGTTACAAGGATTGCTGTTTGCTTGATCGGGGTCAGCTAATGAGGTGCTTGAAGTTTCTTGATGGTGTTTACTAGATGCCGGTGTCGATACTTGTATTGATGGCTTGCCCGGAGATTGGTCTCTCTTACTTTCACTAGGATCCTTCCGTTCGTAACGTTCGATAGTTTCCCGCGCTTCAGTGTAAAAGAGTTTCGTCCTTTGATAGCAATTATCGGCGAAATAGTTGGCACTGCGAGTTTCGAATTCACATAATTTCAAATGATTAGACTGGAACTCAGACCAATAACTATCCAGAGTTTGCAGTCGTTTCTTGATATTGTATGGAGTCTTACGTTCTGCAGAATCTTTCTTGAAGTTCCTTAATAGCTGCTCCATTGCTTGCATGATTTGATCTTGATTTGTTAAAATGTTTTCCATTGTGGAAGTCATGATTGATAATTTTCTTGATTATATTCCTGACCGCTAGTCAACAAGAAGTGCTTTTGCAAACTCTCCGCGATATTAGCGCCTTCTCAATCCAACCGGTGAGACCCGCTTGTGGGAGGCCGGCTGAACCGATTCGCAACCACGGAAAGAAGAGCAAAGCACCCTCTGCGATGATGGAGCCAGCAGTCGATGGCTTGATGATGTTGGTAGACCGTTGACCGTCGTCCGCAGGTCGTGTTTACAGGAACAATCACTATTATGTTCACAACGTGATTGGATCCCGCTCATCCGGCTCGAAGGACCATTAAGATGTATGGTTAGGGACCTTACACCTTGAGTTGATGCTGATTGATACACTGATACTGATTGATTGATATTTATTGATAAAAGTATGATTGCATGATAGATGAGTGCACGCGGTATGAATGCTATTCGTGTACTAAATTAGCCGGCCCGGCGCAGGTAAAATGCTGACATATTGATATGAAAACTGTGCTGTGCTTGCACTGTACACCCACTCCTTCCGATTCTGCCGCGCTCACTCCCCAGACGAACTCGCACTCCTCTTCGTCCTCGGACACAGAGGCGTACGAGCACGTCTCCCACACAAAGGGCAAAGGGAGCAAGCGCAAGAAGAACAAGGCGAGCAGCTCAGCCCCGGCCGCTAAAATCATAGCGGCTGAGGACTCCGCACCTCCGTCTCGCGCCCCCACCCCGCAGGCGACCTCCGCCACCGCGAACCCCCCCCACCCCGCTACGCAGGTGACCCCCGCCACCGCGACCGCGTCTATCCCCTCCACGCCGCCGGCGACCGCCACCAACGCGTCCCCCTCCCGTCCCTCGCCTTCAACCTCGGCGAAGGTTGCCGCGCCCCGCGCTAAAAACAGCGCCCCGTCCGTACCCTCTGGCTCAACCACCGCCAGAAAACTCCCTCCACCGCCCCCTGTATTTATACAGGACAAGGCCAAGTGGACGGAGGTGTCCAAATGGTGTACACTATACTAGTGCCCGTGCCACTCAGCACGGCATAAAAGTATCGGTCCCCACGTCAGGCGACTATCGCGACCTGACCAGGCTCCTCTCTGCTAGGAACGTGTCCTTCCACACGTATTCCTTGCCCGAGGAGCGACTGACCAGGGTGGTGATTCGCAGGATTCCCTGCGAAATCGCCACCAGCGATATTAAGGCAGACTTCGAAAGGAAGAACGTGCCTGTCTTAGAGGTTCATAGGATGCACAGATCAAGACAAGGCATTGCCTTTGATATGGTCCTGGTTGTGTGCCCTCCCACGGAGGGTCACCACCCCATTTTCAAAGTCAAGGCAGTCTGTTATCTGTCTGGACTCATTATTGAAAAGCCCCGTAAGTCAGGCATCATTGGCCAGTGCCATAGATGCCAACTGTACGGGCATTCAGCGTACAATTGCTACGCAACTCCCAGGTGCATCAAGTGCCTGGGAGATCACGGTACAGCAGATTGTACCCGGCCTAAAGACCGCACTCTTTGCACCGAGCCACCTAGTTGTGTGCTCTGCAAAGAGTCCGGTCATCCGGCAAACTACCGGGGCTGCCCGAAAGCCCCCAAGTCATCTTCCCCTAAATTGGCGCAGCGTTTCGACGCTCGTCAGACTAGGGAATCCCCCTCGGCCAAACTCCCCGTGAGACTGGCCCCACAGCGTCTCTCCCAATGGCCTCCTTTGAGTTCCCAGAAGGAATTCCCCCCACTGGCCTCCTCCAGGCTTAATCCCGCTCCCATCCCTCCATTAATGGACCCGCGTACCCGTGCCCCCGCGCCCCTTACGCCCCCCGGTTTTCCCGCGACCGCACCCCCCGCCCGCACCGCGGCCCCCCCCACTGCCCCTATGGCAGGACCAGTACCTGTACAGAGGAAAGGTCAGGCTCCCCTTAATGCGTTTAACGTCATCACCGGGACCTTTAACACCTACAGCACGTTCCTCTCCCCGCGTGCCCAACAGATGGCCCAGGAACTAGTTGCCGCCGGCAGCAACTTGTTCCGCATCCAATCAATTTATGCTGCGTATCCCGAGATCACGCAAGCAATCCATGTCATGAACTCCCAACGCCCCCATTATGGATAGTCGTGGAATAATATCTAAACTTAAACCCCGTTCCCTAAAGCTAGGCTTCTTCAATGCCAATGGCACTCACGGCCAACGTGATGAGATCGCCACGTTCCTCCGCGACCATCACGTAGACATTTTACTCATACAAGAGTCGTTCCTAAAGCCTCACCAACGTGACCCGAAAATTGCAAACTATCGTTTAGTTCGCAACAACAGGTCACGTTGTCACAAAGGCGGCACCCTCATATACTATAGGAAGTCCCTGTACTGCATACCTATGGATCCCCCCCAACTCTCCCGATTAGAAGTTTCGGCCTGTCGGTTAGCACTGACAGGCCACCAGCCAATCACTATCGTGTCGGCTTACTTCCCCCAGACGGTTCCGAAGACCCTCAACTCCTCACAAATGACCTCTCCGAACTTTTCGGCATGAGTGACTCCGTTATCATAGCGGGCGATCTCAACACCAAACATCCTGCCTGGAATAGCACCAGGACCTCGACTAGAGGTAGACAACTCTTCAATCTCTGTTCTACCATGAACTTTGACGTCATCGCCCCGATGACTCCCACTCATTTCCCTTTCGACCCCGATCAGTTACCCGACGTTCTTGATACAGCACTCCTTAAGAATATCAACTTAAGGTTGGATTCTATAGAGGCTATTCGCAAACTCGACTCTGATCATCGACCAGTAATCATGAACCTGGCCCCCCGATTAGGTATTCGCGACCCCTCTCAACCCCCCGCCACTAAAGTGATCACTGACTGGAAGAAAGTAAGCGAACGCTTACAATCTAACACGTCACATCACTTAGACTCTATCCCAGATCAGTTCGACTCTGTCGCCGACACAACGGCCGCGATCGACTCCCTCACGGAGCACGTACAATCGATCGTGAACGAAGAGGGAGGTTCCAGATACGGGTGACCGTAAATGGAGACTCCCCGACGATGTACGTGATCTGCTGACAGAGAAGAACGTGGCCGTTCATGCCTACAGCAACTTTCCCTGTGACGCTAACAAAGCTCACATGCGTTACTTACAGCGTGCTGTAAGGACACGTGTGACTGAGCTGCGTGATGCTAACTGGGACAAGATGGTGGGCGAACTAGAGCCGACTCATCTCGCATTCTGGGAACTTCAGAGGAAACTCAAATCCTCTGAATTTTCCACAATGCCCCCCCTGACCCGCCCCGATGCGACCATTGCATTCGAGGATATTGACAGGGCTGAATGCCTAGCCGATAGCCTCGAAGCCCAATGCACACCCAGTTCGCAGCCAGTAGACCAAGCGTTTGTCGATAAGGTAAACGCGGAAGTCGAACGCAAAGCCTCACTCCCGCCCGTTGAAGACCCTGATGATCCCCTGCCCCCTGTCACACCTGACGAGGTGCACGAGATCATCAAGGGTCTGAAATCTCGTAAAGCCCCCGGATCAGACGGCATCACCAACAGAGTGACAAGCTGTTCCCCGCTCACCTGATTATGCTCATGTGTACCATCTTCAATGGTGCCTTGAGCAATAATATTTTCCCCCAAGCGTGGAAGGAAGCCACCGTCATTGGCATCCCTAAGCCCGGTAAGCCCAAAACCGAGCCCACGAGTTACCGCCCCATTAGTTTGCTCAAAGTTCTCGGCAAAATCTATGAGAGACTTATTTATAAGCGACTCAGAGATTATGCCGAAACCAAGGGCCTCATCCCCAACGAGCAGTTTGGTTTTTGAACCCAACACTCGTGTGTCCATCAGGTACACCGTATCGTCGAACATATCAATGCTGGTTTTCAGCGTGGTATGTTCACGGGCGCTGTATACTTCGATATAGCGAAAGCGTTCGACAAAGTCTGGCACAACGGCTTATTATATAAGCTGTACCAACTCGGAGTGCCAGACCGTCTCGTGCTCATCTTACGAGACTTTCTTGCGAACCGTACCTTTCGCTATCGCATCGAAGGGGCACTTTCCTCCCCTCACCCGATCCGTGCAGGAGTCCCTCAAGGCTCTGTACTAGCCCCCCTCATTTTCACGCTGTTCACTAGCGATATCCCCAGAAGCAAGAAGGCAAGGTTAGCTCTGTTCGCAGACGACACTGCCATCTTCTTCTCGGGATTTAGTGACACAGCGCTGGTTCGCTACCTCCAAACCGCAGTCGACGAGCTCGGCGAATGGTTCAGGAAGTGGCGAATCGAGGTCAATCCCGATAAAAGTCAGGCGGTCTTTTACACCCGACCGCGGCGTAATCACCCCCCCCCCCCCCGACCCATCTCAATGTTCGGCAAGCAGATCCCTTGGGCGAAGCAAGCCAAATATCTAGGAGTCATCCTCGACGAACACTTCACCTTTTCTGAGCACATAAAGCAGGCTCCCTCGCGGGCCGCTTTCGCTCTCGGTAGGCTCCATTGCGTCCTGAACAAGCGGAGTAAAATGTCTCTTCTGTGTAAGAAGCAGCTTTACACCGCTTGTATCAGGCCGATTATGACATATGCAAGCCCAGTCTGGGCACATGCTAAGCCCCGATTCATCCATAGGATGCAGACTCTCCAGAACCGTTTTCTCCGTCAAGCCACAGGCTCACCTTGGTTTGTTCGGAATATCAATCTTCATTTAGATATGAAACTCTCGACTATCCATCAATTTATGAAACGCGCTTCGAAGCGTTTCTTCGATAGGGCCGTAGCCCACCGCAACCCTCTGGTTGTGGCGGCAGCTACTTACACCCCCTCCCGTATCAGTAAAGTCCGCCGCTCGCGGCACGTTCTTACCGATCCTGATGATCCCACTACTCTCCTCCAGGAGAGTCGAAAAGAGACCAGTACAGCTAGACCAGCACACAAACACAAACCGTACCGACCTTGCCGCCGAGGTCCGTCGTCGCGACCCCGACTTAACAGTCCCTCCCGACCCTTGCAAGAGCCAGCCCGCGATGCTGCGCCGTTAGCTTTAAATTAGTCCCAAAATAATTTAACCCAGATCCAGCCAGCCCCTTGCTGCCCCCCTACCAGCGATTGCCTAAGCCGAGGTTCGTACCCCCCTCGGGGTAACCCTTAGAGCTTTCGCTTTAGTTTTTAAGTATAATAAGCCCCGGCTGGAGGCCTAAAAAGGTAACTTTTTAGAACTCGCCGGGCCACAATCCGTTTAAGTAGTAACAATCTTTTCAGGATTAACTACGAGATGCCCCACAAAAAAAAAAAAACGTGCCATGGGCATTTTCTACCAGTCAACCTTTGGGTCAAGCATTTTAAATATACGCGCATTATACTTAACGATATTTAATTATAAGCACAAATAGCTAATTGTTTCACCAAAATGGGTATACTAGCTGATTAAAGGCTTTTCTTCGACTGCTTTTTTTTTCTCACCTTCTAAATTCAACAGTAGCACGTTGTATAATTGATAATATTTGAATGTAATAGTAAACATATACACAGAAACACATTTTAAATGGCACGGAAATTTACAATATTGTCAGAATTTATAATTATATCAATCTGGAAAGAAGTCAAACTTAGGGTTGCTGCGTCCTGCCAAGGTCGCGAGATTCTTTAGAAAGAGTTATTTATCGTGGCCCTGGCATATTGGCAACTGAAGGAACGCGGGTGGGTTTTAGTCAGTAAAAGTCTGACCCAAAAAAAAGGGTTTGCTGCGTTATAAATTTACATTTCTAAATTCGCGTTTCTTCGTTACTTTTCTATTAGGAATGCCAATAGATCTAGAGTTTTCTAGGATAGCGATGGCCGCCATATAACGATCACAGGGACGGCAACGTCAAGACGATGATAGCAGCGGGGTTTTAATACGCCAACACACTAATTTACTTTCATATACAATGTTATTAGCTGGAGTTCGGGATAATAAATGTAGGTACACCAGTTTTACCAAAGAAAACAAGAAAGATAAGGGGGCCCTTTTTCTCCGAAATTTGCATAGAGAAAAATAACGACATTATTTTTTGTGATAGAGTTTTATGTACAGACTAGTTTTTGCCAGCGGCTTCGCCCGCGTGAAGGTCGGAAAATATCCTGCGGGAACTTACTTTTGGTGTATGATCAACGTTTGCGAGGATAAGAGCTCGAAAGCGCATTTTCATCTGACTTCCTTCAAATTTATCGTCACTGCTCAGCTCCTATGTGTTTTAGCATTATGTTATATAACCTATAACCTGTCCAGGAGTATGGACCACAATCGTACCAAGTTTAGTTAAAATCCCTTCAGTAGTTTTTGACCCATGCGTGCACATACAGACAGACAAAAAATTTACTAATTGCATTTTTGGGATCAGTATCGATCACCATTCATCCTCCAATATTAATTTTGAATGAATATTCAAGGTACAGAATTGACCTCTCTACAGTTTTATTATAAGTATATAGATTACAAGTAAATAGCATACTTTTCTGATGTCATCAACAAAAAATACATTAGTTCCACTATTGGTTCAGAGATGGCGCTGACCTAAAACTACAACACTATAATATATGCAGTAATCTATTATTAATACTATATTTGCAACATTCATAAATGATGATACGGCACCCTCGGTGCGCGAGTCCGACTCGCTCTTGACCGATTTTTATTCTAATGACCATATTGTTCTAGTATAGATAATTTTGCTATCCGCTATATAGGCGATGGCATCTACAAATAATTATTTTATTCGATAATAGATGGCAGTGTCGTCGCGTTTTATGTCTTAGCGATCTACGTAACAAAAACATTTCAGTGACATCCGTAAATACTGGTAAACTGTGGACGCTGTATGGCCACCTTTGGTTTTTAGAAACCAGAGCTTAGCTAGGTAATTATTATGTTCTTGTTAGGGACCCTCGCTTAACCCGGCGTCATTGTGGCTACTAAACAGAACATAACCGTTGTGGCCGGGTATATTTTGCCCATGTACATTATTGTACACTAAATCAAGGTTATGTCAATACCAGTTTTCTAAATTAGAGAAATAGGTAATTATACACATTGCTAATACAAATTAAACATTTATTTATTATAAAAAAGTATATTACCATCAAACATAAAAAAATAAAAGTCTTTTTAATCTTGAGATCAATTTTTAGAACACAACTTAAAAAAAAAATCAAATACTTACAAAAAAAATAACCATATGTAGAAAACATAAAATTGTGTTTAACACGTTTACATAAAATTATGAACTATATAAAACAAAGCTTATGTATTACTTATCTACAAAGTTATTCGCTATCGAGATTAACGCAACTTTGGCATAATGGGATAATGTGTTGCATACAAATAGGCTTTTATTGCAGTTATGCCTAGTTTTTTTTTATCTTTGGCAGAAGGACAGTCTTTGCACTTCATAATTTTTTCGAACTTCTATTCGGAGGGTAGGTCGTAGTTTCACCAACTTGTCCGTGAATACGTTTACGGAAGCCTCTCGGTAAGTTTTCCATATTTTTCCTCACGCGAAGATGACTTTCAACCATTGATAGACCGAGTTTTCTAAGGAAATCACGTCGGTTTGTTTTCGATTTATTATTTTTACGAAAGATAATTACACTATTTATTGCAGCTACATTCATGACCGCATAAAATACTGTCATTGGCCAGCGCGGTTGGTCCGAGGTGGTTGCGAAGACCATTTGGTGGAATTGTCTTTACCAATATAAAACTGCTGGTTGCTGGTTGAAACAATTCCTTCTAGCTCATTATCGCTGCAGTCTTGCTCCGTATCACTACCTTGACTTCGCTCTGAAACTTAGTCGATTTCATCTTCGTCGTCTGAACTATACTGTTCATTGTCACTAGGGCTAGCTTGTTCAAACAAAGCTAGGAGTCACCTTTGTTCATTTTCATAAGACATGGTTCGTAAGCGGCACGCGTACACTCGCGCCTCACCTCCGCCCGACGCCACTTGTATTTGTCCCGCGCCTAACTTACGAGAGTTTTAGTGCTAGAGTAATCTCTAGCACTAAAACTCTCGTAATTATTAGCGGTTGAAATTTTACATGTTCATGTCGGTCCGAAATATTGAACTTACCACCATGACACCGAGCGAAAAGACAATTACATGTTAAAATAAAAATCTGATTATAAAATAATTATATTATCCGACTTTATAATAGCAGAGGTAAAGTAATAACAAAGTCAGCCATAATTTAAAATATTAATGTTTATCACCTTCTTAGATAGATGGCGTTGTTAGTTTTCCTGAATCGCGCTATGGTTTCGTTACCGCGCGGAGTATAAGACGCCTCGAGTAACGAGCGTCAATTTAACCTCTCACTGTAAACGTGAAGGAAAAACATCGTATTTTTTGAGAACCTCACTGTGTAAAATCAGTGTGGTTTCGTAATAGAGATGAGATATACCTGCCAATCTCCATACTAGAGATGGGCTTAAACGTTAAAAAATAATAACACTGCTAAATGCTAATGCTAAAAATAATTAACAGTTAAAATTAACAGATATTTTTAGCAACTGTTAAATTTAGTCACAGACAGATTTTTAACACCTAATTAATTCTCATTTCCTTCATACTTTTCACAGGCTTAGGACTATCAACTTTTTCTGTAGGTGTATTTAAAATGAGACAAAAACAGAAAATGAAGCAGTCAAACAATTGTAATTTTCACTCACAACACTAATTAGCTTACTACCTAGATAACAAACTCGCGTAAACCTTCGTAACGAAAATCAGTCTTTATTTAACACTAGTTAAATATTATAATAGACTATTTCCAAATTCAGCAGTTAGCACTTAGCAGTTAATTAAATTAACACGCTCAACCTTAACATTCTAACTGTGACTGAACACTAAATACAAAATTAGTAGTTGCTAAATAAATTGGTATGTTGAAAACAATTCAATAGAGACGGAAACGGAACACGTGTGTCGTGTGTCCTTTTCTTTGTTGTTGCCGTCGCGTCTGCCTGCGGCCTGCAGTAGTGGGATAAAGCGAGACAAATATATATCCGGCGTCCGTGTTTGGTGCGGATGGGAGCACTGTCCAGCCAGCCAGAACATTATTGTTTTGTTGTGAGTTGTGACTGCTAAATTTAACAGCTATCTCAGAATTTATTTAACAGGTGTTGACACTAAAAAAATTTAGCAGTGCTAATTTAGCAGCTTATTAATTTTAGACCCATCTCTACTCCATACCCGGCTAGCCCGGCCTTCAAGGTATGGGTATGGCCAAATACCTGGACCAAAAACCGGGTTTCAAAATACCTGTAAGTATTTGGGTGTGTTATGATTTCGATAAGTAAACGTATGCGATAGGTATGGCATACCTCCAATATTATGTAGGTACGACGTTTCAAGTAAGATATATGAAGATGGTTATTAGTGAGTACCTACTAAATGTTATATGCAAAATAACATTAATTTTATTAAAACTGACTAACTAGAGTAGCTGCGTAGCTAAAAATCACTTTATTACACACAATATATTTTTATGGAACTCTTTGATATGACAAAAATGTCATTCGTAATATTTTTTATGCACGTGAATTAGATCGTCCGAACGTTCCTAAAGCACGAATGACGGTTCGGGTCCTGCCATAAGCGGTTGGGTAGCTTCGGGTGGTTTCGGCGGACCGATGCTGCACGAACTGGCTGATACCTTGTGGTAGCGGTTCGTTTCGTACTAGCCTATACGTATGACGTCATACCTTCAAGGTATTTACCCAGTATTCCGGTCTGTACCCGGGCTGCGTACTGGGAAGCACATACTTGGTATATATACCTCTACCAGTATATACGCCTCACGTCTATTTCGTAAATTGTCAACTTAATGTTGATTGTACGTACTCCGAATTTTGCAACAATAATAATAGAGATGGGTTGTAACAGGTTAAACACGATATCTGTTATCACTGTTACTGTTACTCAAAAATAACAGATCCCCAAATATCTGTTATTAAATAATAAATAACAGCCTGTTATTTTTGTACGGTAGATAAATAGGTGTTAAAAATCTCAATTGAATACCACCTTTATTTTTAATAACTTAAAGTCGTACACACATGGAACATTTTGCGACCAATCCCGTCAAACGTCAAACCAAAGACAATAAAGATAAAAGGTGTCTGTAGACGATCACTGTAATTTTTTTGGCTGCATCTTTTTCCAAAATATGATAGGATTAAAGTATTATTTGTTGAATCCTGGCAAATTACTCTCAATAAAAACTTTTTAACAAAAAATTAAACCGCCGAAAAACTGAAAAGCATAAAATAATACTTAAACCTTAAAATTATGAGTCGGCGCTTTGAGTGATACTTGTTCATTGATTTTTCAGCGCCGACTCAAAATTTTAAGGTTTAAGTATTATTTTATGCTTTTCAGTTTTTCGGCGGTTTAATTTTTTGTTAAAAAGTTTTTATTTTATATTTTTTGTGGCTTTAATGTACTAATAATACTTGGCAAGATATGCCCTATCCAACACAAAAAGAATTATCAAAATCGGACTACTCTGTATAAAGTTATGCGTGTTTATACATTACAATCAGTGAGTGAACAATCAATCAACCCCTGTTTTCCGACCCTTAGGGTGCGGTTTTGTTTTCCAAATTGATATGGGACCACTTTGGGAGTATACCCTTTCCAATAGAAGAAGAATTGTCACAATCGGACCACTATGTAAAAAGTTATGCGTGGTCATACATAAAAAAAAAAAAAAAATATACGCGTCGAATTGATAACCTCCTCCGTTTTTTTTCGTCGGTTGAAAATTGATATCATCTCGCATAGTTGAGTTATCAAGAAAATCGTTTACACCTGGAATATTTTGCGATTAATTCCAACAACCCAAAGATAATAAAGGCATTCGGACAAATTTCCATAAAGAAAAATATAAAACGTTTTAAGTTTTTTTATAATGGTCACTGGGCAGTAACAGGTAAGTAACACGACCAAATTTAGGAGTCACTTTTTCGAATATGTTGGTCCTTATCAGACCGTTAACTATATTTTACGGATTATAAATAATAGGTGCTTCTCTTTTTGGCGTAGTTTAACCGCTTTAGTTCTTACTAAAGCTTTCTACATATTTTTACTTCTCACTCTTGTGAGAAATAAAAATATGTAGTGTTAAGTAAATAAAAGGTGTTTCTCTTTTCACTATGGATCATTCTTGAATGAGGAAGAGAGACACAATAAAAACCTTGATATTTTCCTTCTTTTGCGTATGAAAGTAACAGTCTTCGAGTGTCTGTTATTTTAAGTAACAGATAAGATAAATTCGTAGGAACAGTTGTTATTTGTTATTTTTGAATATATGTTATTTATATCTGTTACGATAAATACGCCTCACTCCTAAATAATAATTAGCTTTATCATAATGAATGATATTGTTATTACATGACATGCATGAAGTTACAGATGTCGGCATTTAGTTTCCGAGTTATTTGACTTATTTGCGTTTTTGTAAAATCGGGTGAAAATATGGCATTTTGTGATTTTTACTCATTATTGTTCTACAACAAATTTGATACAATTAACATCTACAGGTAATATTTCTAAGCACATTTTTTTTAAAGGAAATGTTGTTAATAACGTACCAGATGTAGGTAGGTCAATGTTTTTTTGTAACCTTAACTTTCAAACTCCATTTTCTTGAAACTAGTTTTTTCAAAATTTCAACTTTGGATGTCTGTTACAAAAAAAAAAGTATTAGGATTTTTTTTTGTAATCTGCCTTATAAAAGGACTCTTCTAGATTCTACATCCGGCCCTAACTCAATACCTCCCTACTGGTATCTTTATGCGCGTAACGCCACAATTGTGTATACAACAATGATAATTAGGAGTCTCCTGTTAAAAACGGTTAATGATTGTATTCTAAAGCCGATTTCCCCGTTATTCTGTCTTTCTGAAAAAAAAATAAGTACCTACCTATCACAAAAGGCATGCGAATCGCCGCTTTAACAATCAAAATCAAAATCAAAATCAAAAGTCATTTATTCAAACTAGGCTGAGATTCAGCACTTTTTGAACGTCAAAGTTACAAAAGACAGTCCCCCCAAAACGCCCACCCTTCGACACTTCCTAGTGCTGTAGCTGGGAAGAAGAAGTGGCGGAACAAACTCCCCAGCAGCACAGCTGTCTGTTAAGTTAGAAGAACTTGATTCTATACAATATTGTGTAAGTAATTAATATTATAAAACAAAACATACATTATTCGCCATATGTCAGCTAGCACACGCCAATATACCAACAAAAAAAAAATGAATACTAAAGTCAAGCTGAAATAATAAAACAAAACAAAAACGTAAACAAAACTTAAAAACTAAATAAAGTACAATTATAATATACAATTTCTAACGTGGTGATGTTGTCATGGACATGCCGCGACGTATACGTCACAGCATTATGATGCGCAGGGAAGTAAAATAAAATGGAACCTGCGAAGAAGACAATTTGTAAAAAAATCTACACAGTTGAGTTCGTCGGTGCCCGGTTTTAAATGAAGTAACCCATTGCTAAGTACAATAAAAGCTGCTATAACAAATTACCTACTGCTCTGAAAATGTTAAACTCGAGATATGCTTTTAAGAATAAATTGTATGTATAGCTAAATGATAACAACTTCTACAGTATTTAATAAAGTAATTCCTAGAGTGAAAATAGTGTTGTTGTAATATTATAATAATAATTATGCTTGGGAAATTGTTACTACAATTTTATTACCTATAATTTTGAATATTTGCATGCTATGTCTTGGCAAAACATGTCTGCTCTATTTTTTTATTATAAGACCTCTTTATACCATGTTTTACGCAAATAAATGAATGAATGAATAATGGTACAGAAAGTTCCTACGTCATTCAAGAGGTATCATAATTATGTTATCTAGTGCACAAGTGCATTGTACTGATAGTAATTACTGTACACCTACACTTAAATTTGTATACTCGGGATCAAAAATTTTATTAATCGTAAATATTAAAACGCTTTAGTGAATTTAATAAAAGAAACTATCCATGTTGTGTATCCGAAAGCGTTTTCAAAACAGCGCCATCTATTGATGTAGTACAGATACAATAAATTGTAAGTCACAATAATAAAAAGATTCTTTTACGTATGTTCCTTTAATTTGCTGGACATATAGCATACACATATCTAGGTGTAAGCATGATACAAATAAAGAAAATAAATGATGGATGATGAAACATAAACTATGAAATAAGAGAAAGAAAAAGAAAATTAATTTGAAGAACAAATCTGTAGTTTGGGAATCTAGCTATAATTATTATGCCCTCTAGTGAAATCAGGCTTCTAGCTTTATCAAAAACGAAGTTACAGGGGTCAAAAATGTACTGAATAGCTTCGTGAAAACGGCTGTGTACGGCTGTGTTTGTTGGATTTTGCTCGATTTGGATTTTGCTTGAAATGCCCTGCCCTTCAGTGTCCCAGATGATGCATATAATCTGGTCTCATGTTCTACACTGTATTGTGAAGGTTACGGGAAAAGTGAGCAGCAACGTCGATAACCCCCCCCCCCCCCCCCATTTTGTAGTATTACTATTGTATTTACTTAGGGTCTTCAAGATGAGTCGTCTTTTTTGGTAAGAATAATAACCTTAACAATACCAGCCTATTCCCCCTGTAGGAAGAATGTCACTTCTCAATATAACGTTCTCACTGCGCTGCGGTGCCATTGGACACAGGCCTCCCCTTGGTGAAAAGGAGTGAGCCGTATTCTACTACGCGTACCCACTGCGGGTTGGTAGATGTAACATTTGTTCGATTTTTTGGGTCTAGGACATTCCGATTCCCACACGATATTTTCCTTCAACGTTTTGAGAGCAGTAATAAACTTAATTCCGTGTGCTGACAGTCACAAAGATCCCATTTCTTCCCATGGGTGTCGTGAAAGGCGACTAAGGGACTTACTTGAGAATTGGCAGCAGCGTTCTCTATGCATTTTACCACCATACTGCGATCGCCAACCCACCTGACAAGCGTGGCGATTATGTCTAACCCTCCCAAATTGGGGGAGGCCTATGTCCAGCAGTGGACGTCTCACGGCTGAAATGATGATGTATGAACTTAAAACTTTTTAAGTTGTATAATTATATTGTTGACATAAAGTTATAGGTGACAATCATGTAAAGTGACAAGACTTACCTCCCTACATTCTAACCCATACCCACTTCCTATTAAAAAAGACGTGTGGCACTCGGGGACTGCCGTGGTAAAGCAATTGCATAGCATTTTGTATCAACTTATGCAATTATAATTATTTATTTATTTTATTTATGCAGTATTTCTTTTTCTTTGATATTAATTAAGTTACACTTTTTGAGCGTGGTGACCGATAAGAAAACAATTTTTTTTCTTTTAAAAAACGTACACTAAGGAAAACTTATTTTTGGTGGTAAAATTTGGAACTAAAGCATAAAGGTTAGTACATATGATTGCCACCGCAAAATTTGATAAGTAAACTTTAGTACCTAGTTTTGCCACCGCACAAAAAGACTAGTACTCCATGCCCATAATACTCTATGGCCTGGTTTGTTACCTAGTAACCGATGACAAATAACAAGACGATAAATATTTTGGGTTTTTACCTAGCAACCGATGACAAATAATAGAAACACTTTATACACAAATTTTACAAGTACAGCTATTCACTGTTGTACATAAATACCTATACACCTATATACTTTCTCATAAACAGCTGCTTATGTATTCGTCCGATTTCGGAGCAGCTCGTCTCGATTCGTGCGAGTTTCGTAGAGTCGTACAATATGGCTAGTTGCACGCACACAAACACCGTGTCGAAGACTGCCGAAAAGAAACGATGTTAGACAATGCACGGCCTTCAAGCCACACCTTCGTGCCCGTCGGAGTGGGGAGCGTGAGGATTTTTTTCGTTACGGAATTTCTGGATTCGGTCCCCGCGCTCAAGGCCCTCGATAGAAGCTATGCAATAGCTTAAAAATCTTCCTTTATGTGCACAAAAAAAGCCGGAACATTTTTGTTACACAAATTTCTTTACAATTGACCTTTTTTAAAGAGAAATCAGGGATTTGAGGTATCTCCACACCGTTAGAGAAGATTTTGTCGGATTACGTTAAAGCATTTTTTTCAGAGGATAATACCTTCGTGACAGGAAGAAGGCTCATTTTGTTGCGTACCGTGAAAATGTTTTAAATTATATAATATTTTCTCTTTTTTCCTAATCTTCGCACTTATTTTTGTTGGTAGCGAATTTCGAATGCCTGATTTATTTTGTTTAAGTAGTTGTGATATCGTTACCTATATTTTCTTATAGGTACTTCAACTACTTACTCAAATATTGATCTGGTATATTATTGTGCCATCGTCGCTCGCTTTAGTGTTACAAGGGGCGGGGTAATAAAATTACATAAGAAACAGTATAATAGTCCTCCAGACCGTACTTTGGCCACGGCGGCCAATGTCAACTGAGACTAGCCATCGGCGCGAGATATATTATAGTGTACAAGTGTGTGCACAGACACAGGAGCTCTCACTCTTCCCTCACTCTCATATTCCTATGGGACGGCATCTCACGGATCTCTCTCTCCGGTCGTGTCGGGTAACACGCTTACGGTAGCAATGGTTTTCAGTTTATTTTTTACAGTTCAATAACTCTTCCTTTCTTCACCAAGAAAGCGGGTTGTTTTGTTTATATGGGAATGCTCAGCACAGGCCGCGATAGGCCTCAAAGGCCTCGCGCGGCCCTTCGGCCAACGGGTCTTGGGAACGTGACATAATAACATACCTACTGCCATTAACATAGGTAAGTGCACATAAAACAGGATATACAAGATGGCAGTTGAACCTGAAACTCGTAATTCTAGCTCATAACCTCCTTTGATTGCCGTATAATAAACGTGACATTGATTAACTGGCTACAGTTGTTAGACTGTGGTTCCTCTGAACGAATGGCCTGGGTTATAAAATACAGCTACAGTTTATGTTGAGTAAATGCTGAGTTTAATAAAGACAGAGATGATTAAAGCTTTTTCATCAGCATCATTTCAGCCAAAAGGATGCCTGGGATGATATGGAGGAGGCCTTAGCTAATTTAAAGCTAATCTATATTTTTTTCCTTCTGAATCGGAGGGAGTTTGTTCCAATGATTGAAAATAAAAGAAAATAAAATATGCCAATTCAGAGAAGTGCGTGAATACAATCAATAAACTCAGCCTATCGCAGTCCACTGGTGGACATAGGCCTCTCCAAGGCTGCGCCAGAACACCATGTCCTCCTCTTTCCGCATCCAGTATGTCCTAATGCCATCTATCCCAGGGTCCGGGAGAGATGCCCATAGTGATCGGGGGAGATGGTCAAAACTCTTTTTGCCTTTCCTTTTGCCCTTGCGGTCGATTAACTCCTTTTTTTCTTATTACCGCTGTAAGAACACATGTCCTCATACTCGGTGCAGTTTTCATGCACCCAGAACATGCAAATATTGCATTGTATCCAATCTTCAGCTTACTGTGTCCTGTAATAGTTATCACCATAACCTCTGCAATTATTAACATTGAGAATCCTCTAGCATTTCAAAATAGGCGTAAAACAAAATTAAAAACTAAAAAATTGTAAGGCTATTTCTCCCTTTAATACTATGGCCATCTCTCCCGATTGTCCGGGTGAGATGGCCACATTACCTAATAAAAGTAGCTTCTCAGTTTTGTAGTTAATTTTGAAGTTACAACACGAGAAAGTTTGTTACTTCAAAAAGAAAATATGAATACGGACAAAACTTTCAAATTTTTTTTGTGATTATTTAATTTGCCAACCCCTTAGTTTCAATCGAACGTGTAAAAAAAATCAAAGTCAAATTACTCACCTTTCCACATTTTTTTTTTCGCAAAAAATTCTATTAGCACTTGTTGCCCGTGCCGAAACGAATCGAACTAAATTAAAGTAGTACACGTTTTTGAATAATTACTTGATTTTTTTTTGTCTAATGGCCATCGTATGTCTGGCCGGCCCCCGGAATTACCTACCCTACATACTCACTTATATAATTAATACTTTAAACACACAAATGTTTATTTATTGGTGTGTTTGTTTACGTGCCATGGGCATTTTCTGCCAGTCAACCTTTAGGTGAAGCATTTTAAATATACACGCATTATACTTGACGATATATAATTATAAGCACAAATAGCTAATTGTTTCACCAAAATGTACCAGCCAATTAAACGCTTTTCTTCAACTAGGTACCTACTTCTTTTCACCTTCAACAGTAGCACGTTATATAATTGATAATACATGAATAGGTATAAGTAATAGTAAACATTCACAAAGTAAAACATTGTAAATGGCATGGCAATTTACAATATTGTCGGCATTTATCATAATCTGGAAAGAAGTCAAACTTAGGGTCGCTGCGTTATAAATTTACATTTCTAAATTCACGTTTCGTCCTTTCCCGTTCCTTTTCGAGACCAATTAGGAATGCCAATAATTTTAGAGTTTTCTAGGATAGCAGTGGCCGCCACATAACGGTCACAGAGACGGCAACGGCATGACGATGATAACAGCAGGGTTTGACACGCCGTCACACTTCGGGATAAATGTGGGTATTTTAAATTGTGCGTTTTGTTTGTGCAGAATAAACAATTTTTCTTTCTTTTTTCTTTTCTAGGTAGGTACATCACTTTTATCAAAGAAAACACTAACAAGTGAGATAAGGGAGGCCCCTTTATCTCTGATTATTCTGTGTGATAGAAGTATTTGTAAAGATTACCGAAAAAGTAAAACTAGGGTTCTAAATAGGACAATTTTTCAGATGCCATCGATGAAAGTTACATTAGTTCCACTATTGTTCCAGAGATGGCGCTGACCTAAAATGCGATACTATAATTATGCAAAAATAATTATAATAAGTAGGTACTAACTGTACAATATGCTTAAATGATGGTACGGAACCCACGGTGCACGAGTCCAACTCGCTCTTGACCGATTTTTTTTATTGGGAATGACTATATACATAGTTTTTGTACAAATAATTCTGCTAATTGATAATAGATGGCAGTGGCGTGGCGTTTTAGGTATAGGCGATCTACGTAACAATAACATTTCAGTGACGTCCGTAAATAGTGGTAAATTGGGGACGCCATATATGGTTATTGGAAACCAGAGCTTAACTGGTTAATAATGATATTCTTGCTATTGCCATTGGTTTAAAGCAATATACATACCCCCTTTATTCATCAACATTGCTTAAAGTTTAGCAATGCTTAGCGTCTAATTATCACACACAAGAACTTTAGAGACGCGTCTCTTAACTTACAGTCATAAATTTCAGCCGAAAGACGTCCACTGCTGGACATAAGCCTCTCCTATTTTCGGGGGGGTTGTCATAATCGCCTCGCTTGGCAGGCGGGTTGGCGATCACAGAATTGCGGTAAAATGCATAGAGAACGCTGCTGCCCATTCTCTATTAAGTTCCATAGTCGCCTCTTACGGCACCCACGGGAAGAAATGGGATGGTACTATACTTAACGTCCAGCACCTTACAGTTACTTTTATAAATAAGCTAGTTAGTGCGAAAGATTTAGCTAGATCTATAGGTAGTAGGTTTACTTACTGTGCAAGATACGCTGGGCGTACTTTTACTGGGAACCTCTCTTTGAGAGAAAGTGGCTTGAAATCCACCACGCGGGCTCAGTGCGGGTTCGTCGACGTCACATGTCTTCGAATTTCTAGCTCTATGACATGCTGGTTTCTAACGAGGTTTTCCTTCACCGTTTAGAGAGCAGTGGTAATAAAACAATTACACAAAGCAAAGTGCCTGTTTCAGTTCGAACCTACGACATACAACTCGTCAGTCACGACCGTTGTCACTGGGTCACCATTGCTCTCCTTGTCCTTTTCACCCAATAAAAGAACAAGGAGAGCAATGGTGACCCAGTTTTTCGTTCATTCATATCTTCAGACCCCATTCCAAAAACCAACACTTCCTTTTATAATATCTCATGAACTTCTGCATTATAAACCTTCCAAAATTAATCATACCTTAACGAAACAAAACCTCATGAACGTTTTAATTTACGTAAAACGCTGAGATATACGAGTGATAAGAGAAGCACGCTTGTATGGACTGCATTTCTACATTAGTCGGATTGGTTTAATTTACAAAATGTTCCTGACATATTTCCGCGGAAAGTACGAAACACAATGAGCAGAGCATAGAATGCGACACGCTCCGAGCATTATTTTACGCTCTTCTACCTATAGTTTTACATTAGTTTTTCATTACGAGGAGGCTGGAACTCATTGCCAGATGGCCCTACTTATACGCAAGAGTCACGAGCAGTTTATGTGGCAAGACAGTTAATTAATGATAATAAGTGCTGTTGGATTTTCCGAAGAAATATCATGAAAGTTTGTAACATGTTGCTGAAAAGGATATCTTTAATTTGTATAACCGGTTTTCTTTAAATAGTATAAAACAAAGTCGCTTCCTGTTTCTGCGCTTAGATCTTTTAAAGTACGCAACTGATATTAATGCGGTTTTCACCAATAGATAGAGTGATTCAAGAGAAAGGTTTATATGTAACTAGCTTCTGCCCGCGACTTCGTCCGCGTCAAATTTTTGCTCCCCTGACCCTTCCCGTCGCATCGCATTGCCTGCCAGTTTTCATGCATTGTTCGATGCTGCTCCGCTACTTTTGATTGTAGCGTAATGTTGGATAAGCGATAAGCCTATAGCCTCCCTCGATAAATAGGCTACCCAACCCAAAAAGAATGTTTCAATTCGGACCAGTAGTTCCTGAGATTAGCGCGTTCAATCAAACAAACAAACAAACAAACTCTTCAGCTTTATAATATTAGTATAGATTATAAAGCTGAAGAGTTTGTTTGTTTGGTTAAATGCGGTAATCTCAGGAACTACAGGCCCGGATTAAAAAAATCTTTTTGTGTATATAACATATAACTATATAACATCACGCTACAATAAAGAGGAGCGGAGCAGTAATGAAAAATGTTGCAAAAACGGGGAAAATTTATTCCTTTTGAGAGTTTCCGTTGCGTGCGCTGCGTAAACGGTTAAAGTAACGCAAAAATCATGTATGACGGAATTGTTCCTTTTAAAAAGTTCAAAAAAAAAGTCCGCGAGAGCATATGTCTATCTTTTAAGGTTGACTCACTATAACTCAAAAGGAGCGAGCAGCAACGAAAAATGGACGAAAACTAGCAGGCAAATCGATGCGACGGGAAGGGTCAGGGGAGCAAAAATTTGACGCGGACGAAGTCGCGGGCAGAAGCTATATTAGTATAGATGCGTATCTGTACTAATATTATAAAGCTGAAGAGGGTGAAGCCGATGGCAGAAGCTAGAATTTTAATAGTTTTTTTTGCCATCTAATCTCTTCAACAACCTAGGTTGACACGCCAAAGATATTATTAACTCCACCTTTATACCGTTTTGTGAGCGAAAAGATTAAATAAATAAATACCGACAGGTAAGAGCTTTATTTAATGAGTTCAGAAGTTGAAAACATTTTGTCCGACCCTTTTAACCCTACGTCGACTACCCTACAGGTGCAGTTCCGGGCAACAACAATCACCATTGTGAAAGCTTCCGCTGCCGCTCGCCTGGTTGCTTGCAAGATTATCAATCAATCTGTTGATACAACTTTTACTATCGTGAAAATGTTGTTGTTCCCTTCCTGACGTGGAAGGGAACAACAACATTCACCCTTTATTATTTTGACGCCCACTGACTGATATTCACTCTTTAATAGTATTTTATATTACGATTTTACTTCAAAGCTCTTGTTTTTTCACCTGTTTATTATAGTTACTTGATTTGTTACTACTAGAATTAGAAACTAATAAGAAATTCGAATAAATCTCGGTGTCTTATTAAAGAAAGGCACATGTTTTAGAGGTCATTGCATAGCTTAAACTAAAATCGCTGTTGTTACCTACAGATTAAAAGTCGAAATAAATTAACAAGTTTACATTTATTTTAGTTTCTTAATTTAGATTTCTAAGCTCCTTATCGTCACTTTAATCATCCTTGAATAAGCCTGCAAAGTCTGCAAGACATCTTATGGGCCCGCTATACAATAGGGAGGTGAAAAGGCTTTACGTTAGCGCCCATCTGGCCTCTTTGTAAACAAAAGGTCCATCACAGCTCACTTACCCATGAATAAACGTTTCGGTGCGGCTGCAAGGGACGTTAAGCCCGAGATACACGAGGCTAGTTTCTTAAGCCAGGACAGTAAGCTAGTGTTAGTAAGCTAATAACTCTTTTCCGGCTTCACGTATGTAGAACGATTGTCAAAATCATTTAAAACGACTTCGCTTAAAACGATGCGTACATGAAGGGCAATTCTCGTAATTTAAAGAACGTTCATAGCGTCAATCTGTCAAAAATACTTCAAGTTTCCACACATTTTTGACATTTGGCTGTCGCTGAGATGAGACTGCGACTAGGTTTTGACAGTTTTTAATTACGAAAATTTTTCTTCACATATTACTACGTAATGTAGAAGTCTTGCGATAAGGACCTGTGTCAAGTATGTAATATAGCTTCATCTCTGATTAACTATTCAGATAATACAGGCGTGATATCATGTGTTTTTTTCACATTTAAAGCTGACAAAAAAAAACAGAAGTCTAATTTATTAAACAACTAGTACTACGCCCGCGACTTTGTCCGCATGAAATTTTTAGCTCATGTAACTCTGAAATAATGTAGCTGTCGATAGGTACAACAATTTTTTAAATCAGTGAAGTCATTTATGAGTTTATCCATTAAAATAAAATAAGCCTTTATTGCTCATTGACTTTCTTACCATGACTAAAGTGTTTGCTACATCTATGCCTAACTGCTAAATAAAACCGAACAAATGTAACTACGTATTAAGCTACCTTTTAACATTTAAATTAAATCATCGGCAAACGATTAATTGTCTTTAACTGCTTATCTGTGGACAAAGGCCTTTTTTTCAGGATGGGAAATCATCAAATGACTTCTCCCGCTCTGGGTGGAGCGGGAGGGCGTGTCAGACTTTTACTGACTAAAACCCACCCGTGTTCCATCAGTTGCCCATGTGCCAGGGTCACGGTAACTCTTTCGAACAATCACGCGACCCCGGCAGGCAGCGATCCTAGTAGACCCCTACACTGCTGCTGACATCTCTTTGAGGCGCGCGTGGAACACTACGCGCCGTCGACCCGAGCCTGGTCCGTACCGGGCGGCGAGCTACCCATTGCTCGCCACCCGCAAGCTCGCGCCTACGGTGGCCGGGAGGCGAATTTACAAAGGCTATACTATTTTAGTCACGAGTCAGACTCTAATCAGTGAGCTTTTGTTTCTGAATATTACTCGACAATACCTAGTCTATCTCAGTAAAAAAATTGACTCAAATAGACTAGCTTTTTGTTTTGATATTTTCAAAGAAAATGCACGGAAAAAACCTAGTACCATTTCAGTCACGCGTGGACGAAATCCCATCCATGGTTAATACCCCGACTCAGAGTACCCCGACTCGGATAGGTTAGGTTAGAAGGCTAAGGCGGGAGCGAAGCGGAGCGGAGCTCCCGCCTTAGCCTTCGTGGTTATTTTTTTTTTAAACTACCCAGAAATAGGAGCCCCGCTAAGCGGGGCTCCGTCAACCTACCTTAGCGCAGGTGGCAATCAGTTACATACATATTAATTTTGAATACATATGAATCAAATAGATAAGCTTCAATTATAGGTTGATAGTTACATGGCAACTGTTATCATTTTAATTGCTCGTTTCTATTATGTATTTGATAAACAAAAATAAAACGAATTAACAAACGAGAAGTACTTTTATTAGGTAAAGAACACTACCCACTTGTTGCGTGTGTAAATTTAAAACTATCTCGCCAAAAGCTTAGCTATTCGAGTGATATGTATTATATAGAACTAGATTTTGTCCGTGCATTTTCTTTGAAAATATTAAAACAAAAAGCTAGTCTATTGAGTCAATTTTTTTACTGAGATAGACTAGGTATTGTTGAGTAATATGCATAAACAAAAGCTCACTGATTAGAGTCTGACTCGTGACTAAAATAGTATAGCCTTTGTAAATACGCGGCCGGGAGTCCGCTATGGACTCCCGACGCCCGGGGCGTCTCCTCCTGCGTGGACAAAGGCCTCATCTAAATATTTCCACCTAATCCGATCTTTTGCTACACGACTCCATACCGTACCAACTTCTTTCGTGAATTTTTCCTTTCTTTTACTGATTCTCGGATACCATTTTATCCATTATACACAATCAAATCTTTCCTCTATATAATATTAGTGTAGATAAATTGACTAACAATATTTCTTTTACTGATTCTCGGATACCATTTTATCCATTATACACAATCAAATCTTTCCTTTATATAATATTAGTGTAGATAAATTGACTAACAATACCAATTATGATTCCAGGTTAGACCGACGGAGCCACAACGCAGGAGCGGTCAAGACAGGTATTGATGTATTACATGCATAACCGCCTCTTGACCGCCGATGAATCTTATATGATGCATTGCTCGACGACGCGTTCATAATTTAATACCAAATATCGAAGCGCGTTGCAGGTCAACTGCTGTTCGTGTATTAAATTGTGAAGATTTTTGTAGTGTTTATAGAGCAAAGGAAAAGCTTTACGTCTTTGCTGAAGTTATATTCGACAGATTGTGGGGTGAAGATCTGTAAACGTTATTTATCATGTACTTTGGTTAAGCGATATAACTATCACTTTCGTACGATTGTCAAAGTACAAGTTCTAAATGGACACAGGAACGTAACATTTATAGTTCTCGGCCTGAAACGACACGACAACCTGAACTGTTATGATGGTAATCTATAATATCAGGTGAAGGCCTGTAGGCCTTCCCGTTTGGGTGTAGGTGCCCAAAAGGGGCTAGGCCCCCGTTTGGGAAGGCCCCTATGTACGCTGCCAGGCCAAAACTCAATTCAATTACGCAGTGGAAGTTATGATGGGGGGCTCTGGAGACAAGAGTGGCTAGCGTACTGTCCGCCGTACGCGGAGCAGACAATACAAGTACAAGGTACAATATACAAACAAAAGAACTTACCTGATGGGCGACCACCGGCTTCTTGGGATTACCTGGATCTGTGTATGTAAGTGAGTGTATATGTATTGTGTTGTGACGTTACGAGTATTCTTCAGGTTAGAATCCGCTTCAACCCGGCTGGAGGCAATCACAGCATGCGGTCTTCAAATCACTCGTTCCCCAATAGCGTCACTTGAATGACCTTCAAACTATTTCAGGTATTTCCAACAAACAGAACCCGTGATATGTCTTCAAATTGGGGTTAGTTACACTCAACACAACTGGGTCATGACAGATTGTCCACAAAACGACCGGTTTTAAGGGATTACTTTACAAAAGATCCCGAGATACCAACGGCGACATGCTTTCCTCTTCCCACCGGAAGCCAAGCGGAAGTGTCAACGTCAAAAAAATGACAAGTCAGATGTCACTTCGTTACACGCGCATTCCGTTAGGCGCACAGATAATAAACGGTAAAAGTAGAAATTAAATGAAATTGAATATAAGTTATCAAGTTACCGAAAGGAATAGCTGGCTAGTAGCAAAAGATAGAGTTCTGTGGAAAAGGGAGAGGCTTTTGCCCGAGGGTCGCGAGATTGTTCGAAAGAAATACCGTGACCCTGGCACATGGGCAACTGAAGGAACACGGGTGGGTTTTAGTCAGTAAAAGTCTGACATGCCCACCCGCTCCGCCCAGAGCGGGAGAAGTCATTTGATGATTTCTCATCCAAAAAAACGGCTTTTGCTCTGCAGTGGGACGATACAGGCTAGTTAGATTAGATAGATAGAGAAGTTATCTAACTAGAACACACGTTCTAGAAATGAGACAATTGTGAATGAGGTTATTAAGCAAGAAATAAACGACTTTTTTAATCTATAAAATCGAGTGGAAAATGGTGCAGATACATTGATACCCATTGAATACACATATTATTGAAAAGAAGAATTATAGTAACGATACTTTTTAATTCGAATATTTAGCTTGCCCAACAGTTTTATATATAGGCACATCCATGTTTGTAATATAACATCCCCAAACAGTAAGGCAAATACACCTTACCCTTACTGTTATTTAGGTCCACACACAAACTCAATTTTAAACATTACTATTCAAAACCCATATGATGAATGAGAGAAGCACAGAACCGGTGGAAGTGGCGGTGCTTAAGGGAGGCCGAGGTTTGGATGTCTTTCAGATTAAATAATGGCGATGATAATGTTTAAGTCCCATGTTATAAGGGCGAGCCAATTTCCATACGTGTTTATCGAAATATATTTAACCACAAATAGAAACTTGGGACACACACTATGTTTGACGAGTTAATGAAATAATACTCCCATTAAACTATTAATTTAACGCTAAATAATCTGATAAAGCACGCTTCATTTATCATGGGATAAAACACTATTTACGGTGTGGTAATGCCCTAGTAAATTATTCTCACACGTTGTTCACAGTATATGGCTACAAAATTTCATTATAATTACCCGTTTTAAGGATTAATGTGCTTTTGGTGTACTTATACCGTTCGTTGTTTTAATGGCCGTGAAGCTAAGGAGGGTGGAAAATAAAGGGGACAATGTTTTAAGAGTTTTTTGGTAAAATAATGCTTCCATCTTACCTAATGGGAACTGTAACCGACTTTGTTTAGGCTTAAGGACATTAAGGCTTTTATTAAAAAAATTCAAATCAATCCCTGTTATGGTATGATAATTTTAAGTTGCGCGAGTGGCGCATATAATAATGACTGACGACTGTCTGACTGTATCAACTTGAAATGAAAATAAAGCGTGATAGCGACACTGAAAAAGCATAATACAAGTACCATAAAGTTCTGCGATCATACGGACATCCTTGACTCATCATTACCTGCCTGGCCTTTTTCTATGTTAGTGTCGGTTTCCAGTCTGAGTCACTATTTTCCATGGAGCGGTTGCCTATCTGAATACCGCTATAATATCGCTTAGTAAGACTGGTTGTCAGACTGTTGGGCTTCTAACGACTGTCGAAGATCTACGAATGAGAGCGAAAGGCGTAACATATTTTTCGAGGCACGGAGAGGTCAAGCCTAACTTGAATGACCAATCTGTGTGGCTGTTCTGTCTACCTACCTGTCTACCTTCTCTCATTTCATCAACATTTCTACAGGACCCAAAAAACTCATCAAGGAATTTTTGACACAACCTAGCTCGCCATTTTCGCACAACAGAATCCCTGAGGCTCCATACCGTATAATTACTAAGCCGACGAAATTAAAACACGCCCGTACAATGTACGCATCATGCTATCTCAAGGAACAAGCATTTTCCATCTAAAAGTATTTGGAACAAAAGCAAATGTGCACAAGTTAAATATGGCGCCCGCATTCCAAACTTTTTTCGTCATATCGCACCGGGGACTTGATGTTCAGTTAAGTTAATATACGGGAGTTAGTATGTGGTCCTAAATTAATCTATGTACCTACCTATGTAAAAACAGGTCTAAAGCTGCGGGTTCACTAACATAGATTCAAGATAAGGCGGTGTCTAGAAAGTTCGCGACTTAGTTATGAATGCGGAACTTCCCTTTCTGTGTTTGTCTTATAGGCATTGTTTTCAATGGCCTTACTCGGAGATTTAGCGGAATTAAATGGAAGTCTTGCTAATTGAAAATCTAAAATGGAAGTACTTATTTATTTTATTTCTCATCCTATATTAAAATTCTTATATCTTTATATATGTACATATATAATTCTACAGTACGTCACTGAACTCCTCCTAAACGGCTGGACCGATTTGAATGATTTTTTTTTGTATACGTTTGGGTGGCATGGATGGTTTAGATTCACTATTGGAGCTGGTAGGTGGCGCTGCTATAGAGTTCTAGGAAACAGGACAACGTCTGTACGGTCAGCTAGTACAATATATTATAATACAACTAACTATTTACACATGGTACAAAATTAAAAGCCCGACTACATTTCTTTGCAAATAAATATCGACAAATACAAAAGAATACTTAGACGTGGAAAGTAAATGAAATCAGATACAATATCAGATATAGTTCATCATATAAATTCATTTTAAAAGATCTCATCGAAAAAATACTGTGCTAGTCGTATTTAAAGATGAAGATGAATAAATCAGTAGGAATTTTAACTAAAACCAACTCAACCAACACCCATCTTCGTTAAACAAATCACAAACGATTAAAAAGACTTCAAGAACTCCCGAGTACGCTTTACTCTAGATTGGATCCACTAAACTTTACCCAGATATTACGAGTCTCATTATAGTTTGTTTTTTAGTACTTAATCAAGGGGCACTTCAGTAGATAGTTTAAGTGAGACATCACCACAGAGCACGGTATCAGTGCATCGCACATTGGTCTGCAAATCAAAGCTCCATACTCATAGAAGCTTAAAGTCAAGATATTTAAAAATATTCGTAGGCAGCATCTAGCGCCGGCGCGCGGCGGTACCTAATCCTACTAATATTATAAATGTGAAAGTTTACGAGTATGGATATACGGATGTATGTTTGTTACTGTTTCATGCAAAAACTACTGATCGGATTAAGATGAAATTTGGTACACAGATAGTTTATAACCTGGACACCGTAACACATACTTATAAATACTTTTTATCCCGGTAGTACGTTCCCGCAGGATATTTTCCGACCGCCACAAGGGCGATGCCGCTGGCAAAAGCTAGTTACTTATAAAATTATTATCGGTGCCGGAATAGGGTGAACATGGTACAACAACACACACAATTTCTGTCATGGGCTGCCTGCAAAGATCTTGGACTCTATACCTATGTCTTTAGTGTCGTAGTTTGAGTAAATGATTACACAAATACACGCATGTCTCGCATGAAGAGTGTTGACATTGCCGCTTCTAAGAGCGACCGTTGAGGCGTCTACAGTTCTCCATGTTCTGTGGCCTCCACTAATTTCTTGTTTCGTAAAGTGATGCTACAAACTTGTGCCAACTGGTTGGTCTCCTTGAGATCCGTTCAAATGAGGTTTCTCTATTAACAGTTTAAGATGAATAGCGCAGTAATACCTTTCAGGTTTCTTACCGTTTTATGTTTCCCAATGAATAGGAATGTCAATAGTAATAAAGTAAACCTTCTTTTCTGTAGAATCCAATTTACTAAGGCTTTGTAAAAAGAGCTAAGGGTTATAAGAAAATCGAAGCCTACCTTGACTACTTTGATCAATAAATTAAAAGTAGTATTTTGCTCGATGCCTTTTTTGTAGACCTTACGATTTCGGAGTCTTCAACTGGATTCAATAAAACTATTAAATATAAAGGCGCAGTCTATCATTTGTATAGTGCGTTAAAAACTTGTTGGGAATCAAAGGTCTAATTAAGAACGAGGGCGTGAAAATTGTAAGACATTCTAATCTGAAAAGCTCTTGAAATGTCAACTAAATAAACTTTTATCTAAAAAGACGGTTATAAATATTCTACGGATACAATTACAAAAAGAGCCACTGAACTTCAATAAAAAAAAAATGAACCTAACCGTGGCACTCAATTTGATAGAAAAATATGTCTGTCCATTGACATTCTTAGGGAACAGTTCCGGAATTAATTCACCCGGAAAATTAGAATCGGTTACCATCCAGCTGTTGTATTTCATTTAGGAGTTCTGCCTCACCTTTGTTTAATGAACCAAATGGAATTCTGACGAGGAAGTTTTTTTTATCCTGTTTTCCTTTTCCAGCCAATGTCTTTGATGGCTACGTCGCGGTTTATTGGCTTTTTCACGTTTTATATTTATGTGTTCGGGAGCCGTTCATTTAAGAAATAATTTCTTAAGGTACGATTTTGCTTGTAACCTTTCTAAGGACAATTTTGATGAATAGTAGAGGTAATAGGTGAGTTTCTGGTTTGAATGGTTTTGACTGAAAGGAAAATCTGATTAAATAAATATCAACCATCAACCATAGTCCATGGATTAATCATAGTGTAGAAAAAACATTCTCTTTTGTTCTTTTTTTACTGTATCCTTGGGAAGAAATAATGTGGCATATAATATATACATAAATATGGTACTACTGCATTGTCTTTCTCATTTGCTAAATCTAGTTTACTTATTAATGCTTATACATGCTTAGCCATTTCCCAACTATGTTGGAGTCGGCTTGCATTTTAACCGGATTCAGCTGAATCCGGTTTCTCCAGTATTTTACATGGAGTGACTGCCTATATAGCCTGCAAAATTCAGTTACTGAGTAAAACGATACCCTTTGGTAACGGTGGTTTGTCAGACTTTGCGTGTTTTTGTTTCTTTGATCTTTGTGTGATGAGCACGATCATTTTGTTCTGTGTCTGGGTGTTATTTATCAATAATATGTATGTATTTAGAAATATATAAGTATGTTTATCAGTTGTCTGGTTGCCATAGTACAGGCTCTGCCTAGTTTGGGATCCTGATAACGTTGTGTTGGTTGTCCTAAGATATTTATTTTATTACTAGCTTTTGCCAGGGGCTTCGCCCGCGTGGAGGTCGGATATTATCCCGCGGGAACATACTACCGGGATAAAAAGTAGTCCTATGTCCTTTCTCAGGCTCTAAACTATCTGTGTACCAAATTTCATTTAAATCGGTTCAGTAGTTTTAGCAGGAAAGCGAGACAGACAGACAGACAGACAGACAGACCGACAGACAGAGTTACTTTCGCATTTATAATATTATATAGTATATATATAGTATATATAGTATATAAGTATATAGTATATATAGTATATATAGTATGGAAGTATGGAAGTATGGATATGGATTTTACTTTCAGTCTTCTGACGACCCGTAACCACTGTCAAAGACCCACGAATGACAGCCAGGGCCAGCGAATTAACGTGCTTTCCGAGGCACGGAGGAGTATTAGTACCTAATATGGTCACCCATCTACAGACCAACCGCGGCAAGCGTAGTTTAACGTGAACAATCGACCAGTGCAGCTGTTATAACTTCGTCACAAGCCCCTCTCTAACCATACTTACATGAGATAAAGTTTCCAGAAGCAATATGTTCGCATTAAATAATTAATTAATCACTTTAACCTTGTCTTAGTTACGTAACACGTTCGTACACCTACATTGGTGACGTCATAACATCAGATTAAACCCTCACAGTGCGAATAATGTCAATGACGCACTACTCTACAGAGTGTATCACAAAGCTCCGGACATACACATTTAAGGGTGTGGTAAAAAGTATCAAACTAAACAACGATCTCCGTAGAACCAATTTTCATTATCGCGCACTACATTGAGTCGAGTAGTTATAGACGTTCATTTGAGGAGCTTGTGGCTAAGAAATAACAACTGCAGGAGTCGATCCATCAGGGTTAGGTTCACTTTCACTAACCGCAGTTGGGCCGTGAATGGGCGACCATTTTTACATACCAAGACCCGAAAATCTGACAACCACTCTTACCAAGAGGTATCGTATTGTAAAGTTACTGGGCATTGAAGGTCGGATAGGCAGTAGCTCCATGTAAAAGAAAGACTGGAAGCCGATCTATAATAGTACCTAATTCTTCAAGCGCCAATTGAAAAAGTTTATTATAGTGTCTCCGAGTTTCTAGCCGAAAAAGTGTTTTTTGATTGAATAATTTTATCTATTTCCTGACACTATGAATAAATGTATTTTAATATGTAATTTTTGACATTTTAAAATAAAAATAATTTCTAATTTATAAAATTTGTAACTGTAATATATACATTTTTTTTTTATGTCTTAAATTCTTGTTATGCATGAAAATATTTGTACGCCGATTCTTACGGCTAAACATGACTGGACTGTAATAATATAATATCTTGCATGCACTTGTATGTATACAATGTTTAAACGAATAAAGAAATCTTATCTTATCTTATCTTATCTTCGATTTTAACCTCCGTTTTAAAAGTTTCGAAACCGGAGTCGAGATCGGAATCGAATCTCTGTAATCTCCGTAAAATCCCTAGACTGTACAACCTTAAATATGAAAACGCATTCATATACACACTGTATGATTCGAGTATTGTATGCGAAACGGATTGAAACACGATATGAAGACGAGATCGAATGCTCTCGAACAATGATCGGGGATGGAGTAGTGCGCACACAACTAATACTCTAATCGATTGGTTTTGAGTGTTATGCAAAGCTGAGATTATTGTTAGTAACTTGTATCTATGCTAATGTTATCCATGGAGGGTTGAATTGGTGATTTGAATAGGTTTGGAACATTTTGTCGTTGTAAAGTAGACTGGGGAAGGACGCCTGGAAGAATTAGAGAAATACCATCACTATCCTTCTTCCTTCTAATCGTACTATAATATATTATATTATATTATATTATCCTACTATAATAATATTATAAATGCGAAAGTTTGTATGTATGGATGTGTGGAAATTTGTTCCTCTTTCACGCAAAAACTACTGAACGGATTTGGATGAAATTTGGAACACAGTTAGTTTATAACCTGGATTAACACATATGCTACTTTTTATTCCGGTAGTACGTTCCCGCGGGATATTTTCCGACCTCCACGCGAAGCCGCTGGCAAAAGCTAGTATAGTATAAAATAAAGTGGCTTCCCTCTGTCTGTCCCTATGTATGCTTAGATCTGTAAAACTACGCAACATATTTTGATGCAGTTTTTTAATAGATTAATAATATGCAGTTTTTTTAATAGATTAATAGATTTTTAATAGATTGAATGAAAGATGATTCAAGAGAAAGGTTTATATGCATATAATACGCGGGCAAAGCCGCTGGTAAAAGCTAGTTGTTCAATAAATAAAAAAGGTGACTATGTTCTACTAATACTGCTAGTGTCTCCAGCTGGGAGGAAGTTTGTTACAATGATAGAAAAGGCTCTCCCAGGGTGCACCGCAACACGCTGTCCTCCGCTTTCCACAACTAGTCTGTCACAGCCAACTTCGTCATCAGTCTATTTAGCTGGAGAGCGTTCCACACTACGCTTGCCGATATGTGGTTCACGAATTGTCTGCTCCGCCGGATATTCGTTGTTGGACAAACATGGCCAGCCCATTGCCACTTCAGTTTACTTACTCAGCAAACTATGTCGGTAACTCCGGTTCTTTTCCAGACAAAAAACCTAAAAAGTACATAATTTAAACAAAAAAATCGTTTAAAAAAATGTATGTCATTAATTTGATAAAGTCTAAAAAAATAACTGGCGATCGTACGTATAATATTAAACTTTCAAGAAAAGGAGAAAAATTAGTTAAAAATGTAATCAGTTGTGTGTCAAACACTAAAGCCAAAGAAAACAGCATAGCTATAATATTAAGTAGGTACTCAGGAGAAGCATCTTCAAAACCGAAATATTTTTTCTTACTTAACACCCCTTTTTTTTTCAGGATGGGAAATCATCAAATGACTTCTCCCGCTCTGGGCGGAGCGGGAGGGCGTGTCAGACTTTTACTGACTAAAACCCACCCGTGTTCCATCAGTTGCCCATGTGCCAGGGTCACGGTATCTCTTTCGAACAATCACGCGACCCCGGCAGGCATCGGTCCTAGTAGACCCCTACACTGCTGCTGACATCTCTTTGAGGCGCGCGTGGAACACTGCGCGCCGTCGACCCGAGCCTGGTCCTTACCGGGCGGCGAGCTACCCATTGCTCGCCACCCGCAAGCTCGCGCCTACGGTGGCCGGGAGTCCGCAATCGACTCCCGACGCCCGGGGCGTCTCCTCCTGACTTAACACCCCTTGAACCTTACTTTTAAACGCGAAAGAAATGGATATACTTTATTCATTTTGCCAGCTAACGAACAAATTACTTTATATTCATCCTTCTAAATCTCCTATTTGTCAAGTTAATTCTTACTAAAGGGTTGTATTTAAAACAGACAATCTGCCATTTATATTTGGAGTAAAAGAAGGACGAAGTTTGAGAGATGCTTCTTTCCAAATGATTCCTTAGCTTTTAGGGTTTTCGGTCATAGATATTGTATCTAATTATTTAGATTTACCCATGCTCGTATACACATATACTACAGCTCTGTACACATACACTAATTGTAACAAACTACTATAAGAGAATACAGTATTTTCTAAATATTACCAACTAGGTGAACAATATAAAAATAGAGCAGTTAACTTATTTGGATAAAACAAAACAAATACAGCCGTTTCATATATTAAAACGTAATTTGAGAAAAACCAAAAAAGATCATTTAATATATTGTGTTATTTTGTGTTTCTTCCGGATACGTTTTTTTCTTTTACACTTTTATTAACTAACATGAATTCAGGAGACACTCATGTCAGACCAATAGCAGTGATTAAATGTTAAACACAAAACTAAGTTCTACACTGCATTCTTTATTGCCACTAGCTGTTACCGGGGACTTACGTCTCAGTATTTTTAATAATTAGCTAGATCGCATCTATTGATAAGACGAGAAAAGGACACATCCATGTAATGCGTTTTCTCAATGTGTAGGTTAGTGTCAGATTTATAAGTTGATTAATATGATTATCAACCATAACACTCATGCCTTTACAGAAATTATAAACATAAAAATAACAATAAAACTCTCAAAGTTCATTTAATACCATTCAATGACTATAGAGTTACTCAAATTGACACGCTAAGAAAAAGAATATCACTACCCCAAAGAAAGAAGCCGAGAACCAAAATGTATTGAAATTATGCAGGTGTGCTGTCTCTCAGAGACAAATTATGGGATTCCCTATTAATAGAAATGACTTTCATACAGACTTTCATCACGTATTTAATCAATACAGGGGATGAATTTTCAAAGAACCTTCCTTATTGTTAATTTTCGTTTTGTAAAGAACTCTTGTGCAATATTTCATGCTTCAAAACCCAGCGGCTCAGGATGTGTGTCGTCTGTCAATGATTGAATTCATTTAAAAAATAAAATGTATCGCGATTTATAAAACCGGTTTCACTAAAACAAAGATTTTCCTATGATTTTTTTATCTGGACCTACCTAACACTAGTTTTACTATTTAAAATTAATTCTGAAAGTAGCAAATTCGTTCATTTTCATTTCATTTCATGACATATATTCCTTTCTGGACGTTAATACACTAGTTTAGATATTTAAAATTGATTCTAAATTAGACAAATTCCGGGACCCCGCCGTTAAAAAGATGGACACGTCAAGAAGACGAAGGGGAACAGGGGAGAGGTGGCATGAAAGGGACATTTTTGGTTTTGAGGCTCTGGAAAGTGATTGAAAAAATATTTGGAACAGGTTGGAGTCGAGTAGGAAGCGTTTATTGTTTAACTATTGAAATAAAATGCAATAATTATCATTAATCAATACTTAGTTGTTCATTTTAGCGCCTTTAAAAAATGTGTATTTTGCTCCTTTCATAAATAGCCTGAATTGACAGGGACGCACTAATTTTATGAAAGGGACAGTACCTAATTTGAAGGCTAAATTAATGGAATAACTACTTAGGTATGTTAAAAATCAAATTTGAAAGTGACTGGAATCATGACTATTTTAATATCTTACCGTCTTTATTAAGCACTTTTAAATCATTTAAACAGAAATTAACAATATTATATTTTTTCTCAGATATAACGAACTTAAAAATTACACAAGCCTACAAAAAAAAGTATTCTGCACGAAAGACCAAACCACCTGAAATTGATGGTTTCGGGGTCGCTGAGTCCGAATATGGTGCTAGAATAGCGAAGTTGGTTCGCGTTTTTACAGAAATCAGCAATAATGCTGAAAATTTAAGTTTTTCGTATAATATGGTTTATGTTGTTAAAAAAAACGCGAAATTCCAATGTGCAATGAAATAAATTATACAAAAAATGTCTCGCTGAATCAATAGAGTCTTTACTTAAAGTACATTTTTTTTTTGTTAGAATCACCAATTGTTTTCATATTTTCTCATCATAGAGGAAAAATGCTGAAAATATCGGATATTTGTCATTACACAGTATACGATCGTAGAAAATGCCAAAGTACCAGTTGTTGTGGATAAAACCATTCAGAATATATGTTTCTAGATCTGCTGAATTCATATTACACGCTTTATATTAGCTTCACTTGTATGTTTGTTTTTAACCGACTTATAGCGCGATTTTGACCCACTTTAAACGACCAGATTTCATTTAAACTCTGTAGACTTATCGAGGACCGATGACAATGGGCACGCCACAATTGCGGCGGTAAGTCCCCTCTTTGAGGAGTGGATAGAGAGGCGTCACGGCGTCCTCACCTTCCGCCTGATGCAGGTTCTCACCGGGCATGGGTGCTTCGGTGAGTTCCTGTTCAGGATAAAGCGGGAGGATACGTCCGGGTGTTTCCATTGCGAGGATCGTCTGGAGGACACGGTGGAGCATACGGTGGAGGTGTGCACTGCCTGGGCGGGGCACCACCATGTCCTCGTGGAGGCGATCGGCGGCAGCGACCTCTCGCGTCCGGCCCTGGTGCGAGCCATGGTACGGAGCGAGACGGAATGGGAAGCCATCACCTCCTTCTGCGAAGCAGTAATGCTCGCGAAGGAGGAGGCGGGGCGCGTGAGGGAGTGGCAGTCTCTGCGCCATCACGTCCCTAGCCGCCGCAGGAGGAGACGCCCCGGGCGTCGGGAGTCAATAGCGGACTCCCGGCCACCGTAGGCGCGAGCTTGCGGGTGGCGAGCAATGGGTAGCTCGCCGCCCGGTAAGGACCAGGCTCGGGTCGACGGCGCGTAGTGTTCCACGCGCGCCTCAAAGAGATGTCAGCAGCAGTGTAGGGGTCTACCAGGACCGATGCCTGCCGGGGTCGCGTGATTGTTCGAAAGAGATATCGTGACCCTGGCACATGGGCAACTGATGGAACATGGGTGGGTTTTAGTCAGTAAAAGTCTGACACATCCTCCCGCTCCGCCCAGAGCGGGAGAAGTCATTTGATGATTTCCCATCCTGAAAAAAAAAGAAAGGACCGATGACAATATCAAAATTTCATAAATTTGTACCATTGTCCTTGCCAGGGTTACCAGGACAGCAAAAAAACTGTCTTTGAAAACTACGCTGACATACGTCACAAACTAGGCTGACATACGTCTCAAAATTCGAAACACCCTAAAAAATAGAAAATAAATAATAGTTTAAAAAAAATAAAGAACACGCTTCCATAGAAAACCAAACTGAAAAGTAGAAAATAATGAAAAAATAGCGTGGGGTGCCTGATATCAATAAAAAATACTTTAAAAAATACCATAAACCATATTATACGAAAAACTTAAATTTTCAGCATTTTTGCTGATTTCTGAAAAAACGCGAACCAACTTCGCTATTCTGGCACCATATTCGGACTTAGCGACCTCGAAAACATAAAGTTCAGGTGGTCTGGTCTTTCACGCAGGGTACTTTTATTGTGGGCCTGTGTTATTATAGCTTTCCAGATGACACTTAAAATCAACAGTCTGCCGTGAAAATTATTTTATTGCCAATGTTTGATTCATAAACAAAAATGTAGTACATTCAGAAGCTTTAGCTTTGGCGACCAATTTGTGCAAATTTGATTTGCTTATATTAAATAACTTCGCAACCAATCTCACAGAAATGTCTTTCTGTAATACTTAATTTACTGCGTCTTCAATTTTTTGTATATGGACACGTGTTCTCTTTTTAGGTGGCATTTCTAATCTGAAAAAGAAGTGATAAATTTATTAGATAGTTAGTAAAAACAGTCTTGAAAGGGACAGTTATGAAGGGGACGTCCCTTTCATAACCGTTTCTTGTGTCCCTTTCATAAATATCATACAAAAATTAAAAAATAACCACAAAATCTACGATTTCAAATTAAAGTTCACTGACCATATGTTCTTGAATCTGTGAATGTCCAGCTATCTTAAACAGTGATTCACACGTAAATAATTCACTCACAGCACTCGATAAAACGTTTCACAATTATAACAGAAAAAATACTATTCAATAACAAAAACAACACTCGCACGATTCCGCAATGTTTGAAATTACAGGAAATTAAAAAAAAATATATTAAATTATTTTTATTTAATTATTATTATTTTTTTATTTTTTTTTTAATTATTTTTATTTTACCGATTATTTAAATTGTCCCTTTCAATACGTGTCCCTTTCATACCACCTCTCCCCAATATCACAGCCGCAAAAAAACAACCAAAATAACTAAAATGGTTTCAAATTAGACAAGTTCTTCACTCTCCCAAAGATTACTTATGTATGTACCTAACTGAACACCTCTTGAAGGAGCTAGTTGAAACAGATAATGGGTGTTAGTGAAATGCACTCGCAGTACCCGTCAACTAACGACCATAGTAATGCAGGTGTATACTTCACTTGAACCTCGTCCATTAGACACGTACGTGTAGGGTGAGCAAGATTTCCTTATTCAGCAAAGAAATTATGAGGAGGTAAAGTCGTATTTGGAAGGAAACAACGTATTTTCGACTTATAATTATTTATTTTTATATAAGTCGGTAGTAGCGGTCGGTAGAAGTGCAGACAGTCGGGGTCTTTAAGTGCTTAAAGTATTCAGGAGTCATAATTTTATAAATGAGTAGAAAAGTAATAAATCATATTTTTGACGTAACAAATGACGTTTAAAATGTATCAAAGTCATTAATTTCAAACTACTTTTGCCCGCGACTTCGTTCGCGTAAAAGTCGGTTATCGCGGACAAAGTAGCTTATGTCCTTTCTTGGGGTTCAAACTTACTCCGTACCAACTTTCATCAAAATCGGTTTATTGGTTTAGGTGTGAAAAGGTAACAAACAAACTTAGTTTCGCATTTTTAATATTAGTTAGGATAAGATAACTTATTTGACATGTTTTTTAGACCAAATCAAAATTCTCCAGTTTGCTTTTCAGATTGAATGATGCAAAAGTATGAAACTCAATCATCTTAGCAATAATGTTAATGGCTTTCAAAATATCCATTAATATGTAAATAGCGCATAATTATGTGCCGCGAGCAGTGTTTTGCATTTAAAATTATGATTGGCTTACGCAGCTTTACGAATCATACGCTGCCTGAGTAGTATAATGTGTGGTGGAAATTATATATTTTACCATATAGTTGACTACACGTTGAGTTGAGTTCGGATACAATGATCCTTTAATCGAATTCACGAGAAGTTTTATTAGGTTACGAAATATACATTCGTTTGTTTATATAAAACTAGCTTCTGCCCGCAACTTCGTCCGCGTAAAATTTCTTGCTCCTCCGACCCTTCCCGTCGCGTCGAATCGCCTACCCGTGCGATTTTCCCCGTTTTTGCAACATTTTTCATTACTGCTCCGCTCCTCTTAGTTGTAGCGTGATGTTATATAGCCTATAGCCTTTTTCGATAAATAGGCTACCCAACACAAAAATAATTTTTCAATTCGGACCAGTAGTTCCTGAGATTAGCGCGTTCAATCAAACAAACAAACTCTTCAGCTTTATATATTAAAAAGTGTCCTAGTGGTTAGTGACCCTGACTGCTATGCTGGAGGTCATGGGTTCGATTCCCACCCAGGACAAAAGTTTGTGTGATGAGCACGATCATTTGTTCTGTGTCTGGGTGTAATTTATTTATAACTAGTTTATTTATAAATATCAGGTTGACCGAGCTTTGCTCGGTATTTTTTGGTAAATTGAGTTTAAAATAATAATTTTATGTTCAAGTTCATTATCGATGAAGTTGGTCATTGAAAACACGATTAAAACGACATTTTATAAAAATGAATCCTAGCTAGATCGATTTATCGTCCCCGAAACCCCCTGTATACTAAATTTCATGAAAATCGTTGGAGCCGTTTCCGAGATTCAGATTATATATAAATATATACAAGAATTGCTCGTTTAAAGATATAAGATATGTATGTATTTAGAAATATATAAGTATGTTTATCAGTTGTCTAGTACCCATAACACAAGCTCTGCTTAGCTTGGGACTAGATGGCGTTGTGTGATAGTTGTGGAATATTATTATTATTTCCTTTATTCATTTGTAAAGTCTTATAAATTATATTTTAATTAAATTTTATTTTCTTATTATTATTATTTTCTTATAAATTATATTTTAATTAAATTTTATTTTCTTATTATTATTTATTATCCTATGTCCGTTTCCTGGTTCTAAGCTACCTCCCCACCAATATTCAGCCAAATCGGTTCAGCCGTTCTTGAGTTATAAATAGTGTAACTAACACGACTTTCTTTTATATATATAGATTCAAATACGAAACATAAAATAAGATCAACAATCAATGTGCCCAAGTTCTTCCCAACTATGGATGTTGTGATTGGCTTCCAGTCTCAAAGGATGCAGCTAATTACCAGTCATTTATATAGAGTGACTCTCTATCTGTCCTCCAAAAACCAGTTACCGAGATCACTTGGTTCTTACCAAGGGATGTTTGTAACTGGATATTACCCAATAACAGGTTGTCAGGCTTCTCGAGCTACTCTTAAAAATTATCGGCTATGTGTATGTGTATGTTTTAGTTTGAGTCATTATATTCATCATTATCATCAACTATTAGTAGTCTTATCTTGTCTTGTCTTTTACGATAAAGGTTTTCAATGGCGCGTCACTGGGCTCATTTAAACAAACGACTCTATATAGTTTCTCTATGTAGTAGTGTTAATCTGTTGGCCTTTTAGCCTCTGTCACCCATAAATTTCTGCTATACAGTGTTAAAACTCTCATCATCATCGTCATTTCAGCCGAAAGACGTCCACTGCTGGACATAGGCCTCCCCCAAGCACCGCCACCTCGACCTGTTCTGTGCCTCTCGCATCCAACGCATTCCTGCGGCCTTCACCAGGTCATCGGTCCATCTTGTGGGAGGCCTTCCAACGCTACGTCTTCCAGTACGCGGTCGCCACTCCAGAACCTTCCGACCCCATCGGCCATCTGTTTTGCGAGCAATGTGCCCTGCCCACTGCCACTTAAGTTTGGCAATTCTTCGGGCTATGTCGGTAACCTTGGTTTTCCTACGGATCTCATCATTTCTGATTCGATCACGTAGGGAAACTCCAAGCATAGCCCTCTCCATTGCTCTTTGGGTCACTTTGAGCCTTCTTATGAGGCCCATTGTGAGCGACCACGTCTCAGAACCATATGTCATCACTGGCAACACACACTGGTCAAAGACTTTTTTCTTGAGACACTGCGGTAATTGGGACGAGAATATACCGCGTAGCTTCCCGAACGCTGCCCAGCCGAGTCGGATTCGACGATTGACCTCTTTCTCGAAGTTGGACCTACCTAACTGGACAGTCTGTCCTAGGTACACATATTCGTCCACAACTTCGAGTGTAGCGCTTCCGATCTTCATTGGAGTGGGTATCACATGAGCATTGGACATGACCTTTGTCTTGTCCATGTTCATCCTAAGACCCACTCTTTCGGAAGCTCTACTGAGGTCATCGAGCATTGTACTGAGGTCCTCCATAGTCTCAGCCATGACTACTATATTGTCGGCAAATCGAAGGTGAGTGATGTACTCGCCATTGATGTTGATGCCAGCCCCTTTCCAGTCCAGAACCTTGAAGACATCCTCCAGTGCAGCGGTGAACAGTTTCGGAGAGATGACGTCTCCCTGTCTCACCCCTCGCTGCAGGAGGATAGGTTTCGAGGCTCTGTCCTGGAGCCGGACTGACATAGTGGCGTTTTCATACAAACACTTCAGCACTTTGATGTACCGATAGTCAATCTGGCACCGTTGGAGAGACTGCAGTACAGCCCAGGTTTCGATCGAATCGAAGGCTTTTTCATAGTCCACAAACGCTAAGCAGAGAGGCTGGTTATACTCTTCGGTCTTCTGTATAACCTGCCGCAGCGTATGTATGTGGTCCACGGTGCTAAAGCCTTTACGGAATCCGGCTTGTTCGGGAGGCTGGAAGTTGTCAAACCTGCGCGCGAGACGGTTCGTGATGACCCTTGAAAACAGCTTGTAGACATGGCTCAGAAGTGAGATGGGCCTATAATTCTTAAGTAGGGTATTGTCACCCTTCTTAAAGAAAGGTACCACCACACCTCTGTTCCATGCCTGTGGCGTTTTGCCCTCGAGTATGACGGAATCAAATAGCTTCTGAAGGGCCTTTAGAACGGGTTTTCCGCCGGCCTTCAGGAGCTCGGCCGTAATTCCGTCATCACCCGGCGCCTTGTTATTTTTAAGCTGCTTCAGAGCCATCCTAATATCGTACAAGCTGACGTCCGGGATATCTTCAGTGTAGTGTCGAGTCAATCTAGCTCTCGGGTCGTTAGCCAGATTCATAACGGGGCTTCTGGTGGACGTGTATAACTGTCCATAAAACTTCTCGATCTCTCTTAACAGCTCAGGTTTGGCGGACACGACTCTGCCGTCGTCGGGCTTCAGTTTGGCAAGCTGACTCTGCCCAATAGACAGATCTCTTGCAAATACTTTGGAGCCCTTGTTCCGCTCTATCGCGACTCTAATACGTTCCGTATTAAAGAGGCGAAGGTCGCGTTTCAAGGACTTAGAGATCCGTCTATTTAACTGCCGGTACTCGAGTGCAGCTTCTGAAGACTGCAGGATCATTTCGCGCCTCTGTTCCATGAGCTGTAATGTTGGATCTAAGAGTTTCTTTTTGCTATTAGTACGGCGGGTCTTGAAGAACTGAGACCCGACCGTATGGACAGTTTCCACAAACCCATCGTTATAATCGTCCACGGAGCTCCCTAGGCACTCAAAACGATTCTGGAGTTCGAGCTGAAAGCTCTCGGGGTTCTGAAGTTGGATCGGTGCTGGACAGAGCGTTGACCTCATCAGTCGAGATCTTTCCAGCTTGATATTGATATTCAATGTGCCTCTTACCATGCGGTGATCACTTCCGGTTTTCACCGCGTTGATCACGGAAATAGAGCAGGTTTCCAGAATTTAGGATTATCGAGTCCTCCCCCTATCTTCGGACTTCAGATAACCCTACTATGCCCCATCGTAACCTGCTCAATTCTTCCTCAAGTTCAGTGATCTTCTCGTCGGTCCGGAGTGTGCGCGTGTTGTAGGTTGCCAGGTCCAGTTTTCGGTGATTGTGGTAGTTAAAACTCTGGGCAGAGCCAACAAACATATTTTCTTCTTGAAGTGAGAATTTAGGCGCACTTTGCGCTATTTCTGAGCAGTGAACTGAACTGATCCAACATGCTCGGGGCGGTCACGCTGAATCGCGTATAATTAGCACTGAGTCGTGTATACTCGTCTCTGGTCGTAAGTTTACACTTATTGTGTATCATAAGTCCATAGGCTCTTTTTTTTTTTCTTTTTGCGAGGATTTAACTTCTATCTTCTAATTTTGTTTTTTTATTTTAATTTCCTTCTAAATATTTGACCACTGATGACTGAGTTGCAAGAAGATTGATTTTTAAGTTTATAGTGATTTTGAAATCGGAATGTCCTTAAAACTATCGAAACGTGGTGTGTGTTTATAATGTGATACTAGGCAATAAAGCCCTAGCTAAGTGTTCTAGAAAAGTAAGAAGCACTCAACGCTCTTAAGTAAAACGTTGTTTTCACTAGTTTGAATTGTTTTAGAGTTTTCGTTAATTACATTTCTTTATGTCTTCGACTTTGTATTTAAGTTTGCTTTGTATATTTTATATATGTTCTTAGTTTTTGTTTAATTTAATACGCCTTCATGTTTCTGTAATTATTGTTCAAAATCTCTTCGTTTTGATTTCGTTCTATCTTGGGGACAAGGTTGCCAACACTGCTACTTATCCTTTCTAAAATTAATCATCAGTGAATCACATAATCAGCTGTGAATTTGTCGACTTCCAGTCCCACCGGATGCAGCTGAATATTAGAGTGTTACCCCTTGGTAAGATTGGCTGTCAGACTTGGGATTCTGACTACCCGGCTGGTCAAACGAAAACATTCAGGACCAATGGCTAAACGTGCTTTCCGAAGCACGGTGGTGTTTTCGTATGTAAAGATCCACGGACCAACCGCAGCAAGCAACGCAGAAACAACAGGCTCCTCCTGCTACGATCCTCACACACGCTTGTTGCTTCGTATATGTTCATACATCTGGGCATACACGCACGCCGGTTACCAGAACTACGCACTAGACCTTTCTGAAGAACATCACCCATATGGTCACTATATTTATGTTCATCCTCTCAACATGACCAAACCTTTAAGGCATACTCTTTTAAATTTTAAACAAGTTGCATTAACGATGAAAAAGGTAGAACATGAAAATCGTTTAAAAGCTTTGCGTAGTTCAAAATAATTAAGTCGTCACTAACAGCTCACCATGTAAACCATGGTGGAAAGTTATGTAAATAACACTAAACTTATCACATAGCGTGCTGTTTAATCAGCAGCCGGTCAGGTTCACGTGAATACTGGGAAATGCTGATAATATTACTGTATAGCACCCCGTACTGGAATTTGTGACGGTTGCCGCAAATCTGACCTCAACACTGGAATTATTAATCAACATAAATCAACATATACCAGAGCGTCAGCAGACTCATTCTCATTTATACTCCAATTAAACAGAAGTGGGAGAAGGTTCTTTTTAGTGTACACTTTGTAACTAAAGTACATTAAACTTGTTACAGTTACGATTACTACTGAAATTATTAAAACTAGTGGTCGCCCAATGGTCGACATTCGACCATAATAATAAATCTATATGCATATCCATTAAAACGAAATAAAAAAATAATATGGTTATATTTGACATTCAGTAACACTAAAGACAAATAATATTATAGACAAATATTCTCGATATGATCATAGATTTAAAAAAATGAAATAGTTTATATATCTATAAAATTAATTTATTACCTATGGTTATACTTGACATTTATTAAGATACAGACACACCACACTTGGCAAAATGTGAAGATGCCATCTAATTATCATATGACCTTATAATGTACCATATTCTGACAAATAAATGATTATGATTACAGATATTCTCAATTGGGCCACAGATTTCAACAATAAACTTTCGTAAAAATGGGGTACATAGTTTTCATTAAAATACTATACTATGTATGAATACCCTTCACGTATTAATATATAGTATAGTATTTTAATCTATTATGTGTATATGTATCTATAAATTGTCATAAATTAATTTATCATCCATAATTATATTTAACATTCAGTAAGGCTATAGACAAATAATACCAAAAACAAATACAGACTCGATTTGACCATATAATTCCAAATAAACAAAAGAATATTCATGCATGTGTGTATTAAATACACTATAATGAATAGTAGTGTGTGTAACGTGTTATTTATTGAAAATAATGTATTTTTACGCATAATTAAAAAAAATATTAGCATTCGTCACTTCTTCTCTGTATAAACTATAAGTGTGCGAAATTTCACACTCCTCCGTCCGCCCAATTTTCGTAAAAAGGGATCCAAAGTTTTCGCTTCACGTATTAATATATAGATATATATATTTAAAAAGCTATCACCCTATATTGTAATAATCTTACGAAGTGAAGTGGCTTCCATTTATATTTGTTATTTCATTCTAATTTAAACTTAGTGTGAATGCTACAAACTATAAAAGAAGCAACGGTGAACAGTACCAAGATCATCTTTCGTTTCACTATAATTCTACCAAATCTAAAATGTCACCAAACCCCTTCATAAACTGTAAAAGCCGTTTAATTTTGCCGGTCGTCTGTGAAATTGATCTAAATAGTACGTAATGTAATAGTACTTACCATAACATAACATCACGCCTTTTTTCCCCGAAGGGTTGGCAGAGGTGTACCTTATATTATAGTACACCCACATTTCACCTGTTATGTTTAAGTCCCATGTAATAGGGGCGAGCCTATTGCCATCAATCGGGCACAAATCAAGTAATAGTATTTAGTACTGTCTTAAATCTATCTTAAAAGTTAAACTTAACTTTGTAATAAAATGTTCTAATGCTATTTAATCCACACTATATAATATTATAAATGCAAAAGTAACTCTGCCTGTCTGTCTGTCTCGCTTTCCTGCTAAAACTACTGAACCGATTTAAATGAAATTTGGTACACAGATAGTTTAGAGCCTGAGAAAGGACATAGGCTACTTTTTATCCAGGTAGTATGTTCCCGCGGGATAATTTCCGACCTCCACGCGGGCGAAGCAGCTGGCAAAAGCTAGTGGAGTATAAATGCCTAACTGATGGTGGCCGCGTGTGTTGGACTATTCGGTTCCCTACAAAATCGCGCCCAGTTCGGTGTAAATACTTTATTCTCAAAAAGACAAACAGTCACTTACATGAGAATATAAGATAACATAATGTAATAAACTTATTCTAGGTAACGGACATCAATATAAATTCTAATTTCACTTACATTTTTGTTCTGCTTAATTTTGATTGATTCAACAGTTCTATTTACAATTCAATAATAAAATTTGCAAGTTTTGATTTAAAAGTGCTGAAAGAGCATTTTTTTTATGGGATGGTAAATTGTTATAAAATTGTGCTCCTTCGTTCGTGAACGGGCGCCGTCAATTGAGCCTGGTCATCTCCTAACTGCCAGGGTTTATTTTTAATCTTTATTTATAATTGTTTCTTCAATCTTTTATATTATTCGCTTATATAGAAGCACCAAAAATGTTGTACACAGAATTTTTTAATATGTTGCTAAAAAGAGAGTCCGACGAGTTTCTTGCTCGTTCTTCTTCATAGAGGTCTATGATTTGGAATGGGCAATGGCTTCCACTTTCCGACTACCTGATCGACTTTTTGACGATTCAAAAAGGTAAATGGTTTACTAGAAATAAATGCTTTGAGCGGTAATATCCGTGTTTTTGGAGCGTTCGCATTCAAATCTGTCTCAATTTGTCAATATTACCTTTAATTTCCCTACACCGTGACAAGTTTTTGACATTGATAGATGAGATTGCGGTTAGATTTTGAACGGCTTTAAATTTGGAAATTGTCTTTCCGACATTGTCATCATGCTAACAGCTAAAATGCCAGCTTTTAAGTGCGTAATACACTATCAATCACAGTGTGAATCATTTTGAAGGATATGTATTGTTATTCATTGCTTCTTATATTTGAAAAAAATATCTGCTTAACAACGTAAATAGAGCAATGAAAATTGTTGATCTATCAATTAGGCATTGCTTCTGATGGTGAGTTAAACGATTACCCCTCTGTTCGAGGAAAGGTTACGCAGAGATGTTTAAACGTTACGCCATTTACATATCCGTAAAAAAATTACATAATACTTTTTTTGGGGCGAGATTACCACTAACCGGGCTGAAATCTAGATTCCGAGCTACTAGTGATACAAATAGCTAATAATGACAAATCTGTGGTTATCACTTTCCCTGACCTGTATAGCTAACTCTGGCTCAGTACTCGTCTTTGAGACCGCTATGCCAATGAAGCCGTCTTTTAATTAATAGACTAGCTTTTGCCCGCGGCTTTGCCCGCGGCTTCGCCCGCGTGGATGTCGGAAATAATCCCGCGGGAACGTGCTACTGGGACAATAATATAGCCTATGTTACTCCTTACAACATGATCTATCTGCTAGTGAAAGTCCCGTCAAAATCGATCCAGCCGTTTCGGGAATAAGCCGGGACAAACAGACAGACAGACAAAAGTTAAAAAAAAATGTTTTTTTTTGGTGTAAGTACCGTATTTACTCTCATATGCATTTAGTGAAAAGCCGTTAATTTGAAATTACAAACAGACACTTCAGTTTTATTTATTTGTATAGATGTATACATTAAACAACAAGAGCGAATAAAATATTAGCGTAATGAGGGTACTTATTTATTAAACACGGGTGTCTTTAAATATCGAATAGTAGGCGAGTTTGTTAATAGTTTCACATGTTTGAGTAAAGTATGTCAATATAAAACTCGTTTTGAAATTTTATACACTTCAAAACGTTTTTCGACTTTTACGAAATGTGAATAGATAAAATTATTTATTTGAAAAACGAAGAAGTGAAGAGAAAAGTCTTAAAAGGTGTCATAACATCTACACCAAGGAAAGCATTGCATAATTTACCGTGAAACGCACTTTAAAGTAACAACGGAACCCCTTCATAATACATAATAGACAAAAGGGTAGCTTACCCTTCAGTATCCGGGGTAAATCATGTGTAAACTGCGGTAAATACTTAGTTTAGACACTCCATGTTCAAAACTTCATTAATCTTAGACATGCAGTTTGTATAGGTCCTCTTTGAAGATCCGAGTTTTGGACATTAACATTATTCCATAGAACAAGAATGTACAGAAGCGACATCCACTCCAAAAATATGGTAATAGCTACAGAATTTGTTCGTAAGGACATCAACTTATTATAGTTAGGATTGTGTCGTTTCTTGCAGAGCATATTGTTCTTTGCACTCGTTAATCACCAATTTTGGCCCAGTGATGGGATAAGGCGAAGACTGACTTGCAAAGTTTGTTTACAAATTCTTTCTTCTCAGAGTATACAGTTAGGACATGCCGACCTCAACTAGTTTAAAAAAATATGATTGACGTGTAAAAGTGTGCAAACAGACTTATAGAAATAAAATCATTTATCATTTAATGTATCATTCGAGGCGAGCTTGGTTACAAATCGGTGTTACACTAAAAGCGGCAAACGTTCGCTCCGAGGACTTGACTCAAGCGTGCCCATTTTTATTCAAAATGGACGAGGTTGAGGTTGTTTGTATTTTGAAAAAGAAAATAAAACGAGATACGTCGTGCTTGGGACGACGCATAAAGGTGGAGATTGACTTGTAACATTTTTGTGTAATGTATCGCGTTCGTGTAACAGAAACCAAAGACTGACTTATAACGTTAGTTTGTATCATAGTTTGTATTGTAAGGGTATCATATGCGGCGAGCGCCGCGTGCTCTACGCGAATGTCGGTTTTTTCGCGAATCCCTTTGAGTGTTATGGATGGAACACACTTGAGCCAAGAGTTCGAATGATACATTACAAACAGACGTTAGAAGTCAGTCTGTGTCGCCGTATTGTAACAAGATCGCCTCGAATGATACATTACAAAAAAAAAACGGTACAAGTCAGTGTCCGCCTTAAAGCTACAGTGAATTGTTTGTAAACATGCGCTCGCACTTCTCACATCGCGTGGCTCCGCTTGTTGCACTGATTACTGTAACGCGTTACAACAACTCGATACATTACAAACTAACGTTGCAATTCAGTCTCCGTGTTTAGGCAAACGCTAACCGTTGTATGGTAATGGACAGCGCTTTAGGGCCTGAAGGGTCGTGAATATGTGCTGTTCTCATGATCTCTCCTTATCTAATTACAGAATCACTTTTCCGTATATGCCTACATTTACTGAACCACATAAACACATCTCTTCCTCAGACGGAGTGTTAGGCGCACAGGCATTATCTCCAACAAAAATACAATTAAAACGGTTTAAGGGATTCACCCAACCCGGAAAACACTTCTGCTGCATCAAGAGCACAAAGTAAAATAGACAAGTTTCGCTTCTACACGACTTCCTTATTCTATGACTACGGTCAGACAAAAGCGTTTTCTTGTACGCCACAATTTGCGGTCACAGCCGGCGACTGTTCGGAACTAAACCGCTTAGACGTCAGTTTCACCCACATCACGGCAGTGTAAACAATTCGGAAAGTGAATCCTTCAGTCCTTTTGTACGGTCCGATAAACGCGGTCCGTCGCCTTCATAAATTATTATCAGTTGGTCCAATTTTTGAGCTGTTAGCGAATTTCAGCTAATAATGTAGGTAAACCTTGACGAATAAGGCGGACAAGTCTAGTTCTTGTTAGAGAGAGTTTTTAGCTTCTCTAACGTTTGCAGCTTTAAATTGCATCGGTTTCGCGAGCAAGATACAAATTTTAGAAATCTAGATTTTATGATTTTCTACAAGATGTTACTGAATATTTTAGTAGGTAATTTTCATAGATTTACATACATATTAAGGGTCATCACCTACCTAACCTTTTCCCTACTATATTGGGGTTGACGTCCTGTCTAACTGGTTGCAGCTGGATACCGGCAACTGGGTGACTGCCTGTCTGACCTCCACAATTCAGTTGCTATAAACGTTTTTTAGATATGAAGAGAAAATTTTAGGAGCGTTAGTACCCATTGGGTCATTGATCCGTCCTTCTCCTCTCTTCTTTTATCTGTCCTTCATTTTTCCAATACAATATCTTAAATTTTATACGTATTATTTTTTTAAGAGACACCCAGCGAGCTTATAACTTATACTGCTGATTTTCAATGAATTTCATGCTCCAAATTCGATAAAGATTTTTTAAATTATTTTTTCTGCCCAAAAGGATATATCACCGTGCTGAATATTAATTTACGTTTATGTATATAGATTTATACGTGCTTACTTAAGGTGATATATTGAAACCAATTTGCTATTAATTATTATCAAGGAGAATATGAGCCGGTGGAAATTAATAAATAATATTAAATTTATTTCCGTTATCCCTACTCATGTTCTTTGTGGCGAAAGCGGAAAGACAAATACAACATTACAAACATTCCCTTTTTCCCAACCAGATAGCGGTCTGGACAACGAGAATGTAATCAGGCAAAAGTTGTGACACTAATCTTTTGTATTTTTTTATTTTCCACTAGCTGTACCAACGGCTTTTCCCGCGTGGATGTCAAAATGGACGTGGTACTAGGACATAAAATATGTTACTCTTTATACTCATTAGCTATCTGCGAGTGAAAGTTCCGTCAAAATCAGTCCAGCCGTTTCAGAGATTAGCCTGAATTAACAGACAGACAGACAAAAGTTTTAAAAATTGTTTTTGATGTAAGTGAATGTACCTAAGTAAAATGAAATTACAAACAGACATTTAATTATAATTATTTGTATAGTTTTGTAAATTAGAAATAAGCTAAATATGGTTAATTTTTTTCAAAATAAAGTACTGTTACTTTGGCTCCTGATAAAAGTAAGTGATATCTATAGTTATAGGTTGGCAGGGACATCCACACGCCACAAAAATTTGCGATGGTCGGTTTAATATAAAATACCTGTCCCATATTTTGACCGCATAGATATTGCACTTTTCTTTGAGACACCATTAATTTTTACATCCGGTGAATTTTTTTTACGCTACAGCACATGATTCTAGTCATGTACTGAAATCATAGTTTCAGTTTGCGCGTCGAAATCCCCACCCTGTAAATTCCTTCAAATAATTCAGTTGAAACTCAACCTAGATCCGAACGTCTCATAACTTACAAATCGAAGTTTCGGGTCGTTCAGAAGATTATTAAATTACCATAATAACTTACCGCAGCAGATTCAGTATTGAATTACCAGAAACTTAAAGTACGTCGAGAGGGTTGCTAACGTAGATCTGTAAAGGTTTATACCGCTATTGTCTTCGGGTATTATCTTCTATTGGTCATCAATCTCATCATTCTCCTGCCAATCCCAATTTATTTGTGGTAGGCGCAACATGTCTTTTTCTTCCACACTTCTCTATTACTCGTTATCTCAGTAGTCACCCCCTTTCTATTCATATCGTAATTCACACAGTCCTTCCATCATTTCTTAGGTCTCCCTCTACTCTTATAGACAACGACATTCATACTTAATACTTTCCTTACTACATTTTCCTCATTCCTCCGTATCACGTGACCATATCATGACAAACGATTCGTACACAACTTTTCAGTTACCGGTGCCACTTTCAGACTACCTCTTATATAAGGTGTACCTATTCATACACGAAATATTTTAAGAGGTACATCTGTAAGTGGTAAAGAAGCTATAGAAGCAAATTTTTTTTTTTTATCTAAGTGTTTTTGAATTTTCGTAATTATTATAATTTTAAAACTGCTTGAGACGTTTTGCATAAAACCTTTACTCCAAATTCTATGAATGACCCGTCTGACGCTGCGAGGGCGGCGACCGGATGACACGAGCATGGCTGCGGTGTCTCGGGCCGTAAAAAAAAGAAGGAGCCAGTATTCCTTATGAGCGTGAAATAATTTATAAATATTAAATTTTGAAAAAAATACATTTAGAATTTTGTTTTTTCGTTGCTGTAGCTTCTTTACCACCTACAGGTGTACCTCTTAAAATATTTCGTGTATGAATAGATACACCTTATATACCTACTCATTTCTTATTCTATCCATTCGTGTAACACCACACATCTCTCTTAACATTTTCTTCTCTTGGTTTTTTTCTATTAGTTCTGTGGTGCCGGACGTAAAGAATAGCACCATCCCATTACTTGCTGCGAGTGTCATAAGAGGTGACTAAGGGACTTACTACAGTATAGGCAGCAGTGTTCTCTATGCATTTTACCACCATACTGCGATCGCCAACCCGCCTGCCAAGCGTGGCGATTATGGCAAATCCCTCTAAATTGGGGAGGCAATTGTCCAGTAGTGGACATAATTCGGTTGAAATGATGAACGATGATGATGAATAACTTGCCGCAGCAGATCTAGTATTGAATTACCAGAAACTTAAAGTACGTTGAGACGGTTGCTAACGTAGATCTGTAAAGATTTGTCCCCCATTGTCGTGTATTATCTCCCTATTTATGTATAGTACATGCTTGCTTTGGTTTCGCGTAAAACGGAGCTGCTATTGTTATAGTAGTACGTTTGTATTATGATCCAGAAGATCAAATTTGTATTGTCGTAGCTACAAATAATCTTCCCGATGAATCCAAAGTATATGTTATTGTTAAAAACAGGGCCATCTAAATGATCCTTTCGTTTGGATGAGCTAACGCATTGTTTTGCCGAGGGGTTGGGCAGAGTTGTACTTATAGTATACCCACATTTTGCCTATTATATTTAAGTCCCATGTTATAAAGGCGAGAGTATTGAAATCAACCGAGCAAAAATCCAGACTCCAGGCTGCTACTGAGGACCTAATGATACGTGGGGATGCAACAACCATCGAAAGGATCCGGCAATCGGGACTCGAGGTCATGGGTTTTCATGGAACATGAACGCACCAACGTCGGGTTCCCAAATAACGGTAGGAGAGGTTCACATACTGCCAAGGTCATGAAATTGTTCGAAAGAGATACCGTGACCCTGGCACATGGGCAACTGAAGGAACACGGGTGGGTTCTAGTCAGTAAAATCTGACATGCCCTTCCACTCCGCCCAGAGTGGGAGAAGTCATTTGATGATTACACATCCAAAAAAAAGGGATTCACATTGGCGTCGACTGGCCGATGAAGTACCTGGGACTTGTTCTCGCCAACCGGTGGGTGGTTCGTTGAGCATTTCCGACTTTTGGCTACGAGACTGGAGCTCCAATGTGATCCCATGACAAAATGGCGGGTACGATTGTCGCAACCCAGTGCAGGGCACGCCACATTGCGGTGGTTAGTTTCTTTTTTGAGGAGTAGAGAGAATAAGTAGAGAGGCGCCACGGCGTCCTCACCTTCCACCGTTCGCAGGTCCTCACCGGACACGGGGGCTTCGGGAGGTTCCTGTTTCGAATAAGGCGGGAAGAAAATTACCGGGTGTTTTCATTGCGTGGATCGTCAGGAGGACACGGTGAAGCATACGGTGGAGGTGTGCCCGGCATGGGCGGAGCACCAACGTGTTCTCGTGGAGGCGATCGATAGCGTCGACCTCTCGCGTCCGACCCTGGTACCTGGTATGGAGCGAGAGAGCATGGGAAGCCATCACCTCCTTCTGCGAAACAGTAATGCTTGCGAAGGAGGAGATGGAACGCATGAGCGAGAGGCAGTTTCTGCGCCCTTACGCCCCTAGCTGTCGCAGGAGTCTATCGTGGACTCACATCCACTGAAGGCGTGGGTTTGCGGTCAGGACTAGGCCCGCGCTGACGGCGCGTGTATTCCACGCGCGCCACAAACAGGCGTCAGCAAGACTGAGGGAGTCCGCTAGGACCAATGCCTGTCAGGGTTACGAGATTTGTTCGAAAGAGTTACCGTGGCCCTACTGGCATATGATCAACTGAAAGAACACGGGAGGGTTTTAGTCAGTAAAAGTCAGACACGTTCTCCTGCTCAGCCTAGAGCGGGAGACTTCATTTGATGAATTCCCAACCACAAAAAAGGCTGTTATTGAGAAGTTCCAAAAGAAAAACCCAATAACACTTTGCCCGACCTGGGAATCGAACCTTGGACTTCACGCTCAGCAGTAGCGCTTGCGACCAGTAGACTAACGAGTATTACAATTCAAGGCAGTTTATTATTAAAATATTTAACTATTAATAGGTTACGAGGGCTTCTGCAGGATCCAATTGAATTACCTGTCAAAAGTTTACCTATATGTTAGGTATCGAAATTGAAAACGAATGGGAAAAACACTTAGGATATGGGGTCTATGAGTGAAAAATAGCACATGATCCACCCAATCCCCCAAAAAATCTTGTCGGTCCATTCGCCAAACACCCTGTATACACCGTGACATTTTAGTCGTCTTACAATGACAGCCTACTTCATGTAACCAATGACTACATCACATCCATAAGAAAAAACCGGCCAAGTGCGAGTCCGACTCACGCACCGAGGGTTCCGTACAAACCTGCAGGTATTCTCGGTTTAAAAATAAATGTTTTTTTTTTTTTAATTTTTATATTTCAGTTGATTGAATGTAAGGTAAATTGCGGTTTACGATTTATGACGTTTTAAAAAAAAACTACTCACTCGATCTCGTTCAAACCAATTTTCGGTGGTAGTTTACATAATAATGTATATCATATATTTTTTTTAGTTTTATCATTCTCTTATTTTAGAAGTTACGGGGGGGGGGGGACACACATTTTACCACTTTGGAAGTGTCTCTCGCGCAAACTATTAAGTTTAGAAAAAAATGATATTAGAAACCTCATTACCATTTTTGAAGATCTATTCATAGATACCCCACACGTACGGGTTTGATGAAAAAAACCATTTTTGAGTTTCAGTTCTATGTATGGAGAACCCCAAAATTTATTGTTTTTTTTCTATTTTAGTGTGAAAATCTTAATGCGGTTCACAGAATACATCTACTTACCAAGTTTCAACAGCACAGCTCTTATAGTTTCTGAAAAAAGTGGCTGTGACATACGGACGGACGGACAGACAGACAGACAGACAGACAGACATGACGAATCTATAAGGGTTCCGTTTTTTGCCATTTGGCAACGGAACCCTAAAAAGGAACATTTGAATAACTAAAAAATAAAATTTTATTCATTTTGTTGACGCATGACGTGGTTTTTAGGGTTCCGTTGCCAAATGGCAAAAAACGGAACCCTTATAGATTCGTCATGTCTGTCTGTCTGTCCGTCCGTATGTCACAGCCATTTTATTCCGAAACTATAAGAGCTATGCTGTTGAAACTTGGTAAGTAGGTGTATTCTGTGAACCGCATTAAGATTTTCACACTAAAATAGAAAAAAAACAATAAATTTTGGGGTTCCCCATACATAGAACTGAAACTCAAAAAGGTTTTTTTTCATCAAACCCATACGTGTGGGGTATCTATGAATAGGTCTTCAAAAATGGTAATGAGGTTTCTATTATCATTTTTTTCTAAACTGAACAGTTTGCGCGAGAGACACTTCCACAGTGGTAAAATGTGTGTCCCCCCCCCTGTAACTTCTAAAATAAGAGAATGACAAAACTAAAAAAAAATATATGATGTACATTACCATGTAAACTACCAACGAAAATTGGTTTGAACGAGATCGAGTGAGTGGTTTTTTTTTTAAAACGTCATAAATCGTAAACCGCAATTTACCTTACATTCAATCAACTGAAATATAAAAATAAAAAAAATATATATTTTTAAACCGAAAATACCTACAGGTTTGTACGGAACCCTCGGTGCGCGAGTCCGACTCGCACTTGGCCGGTTTTTTTGATATTTTGCCTCATGGAAAATGGAGATGGAATGATCCAGGCGACTCGTGCACTGAGTAGGTATGTTCTCTACCGTATGATACGTAAACATTATTAACAGGATTTTTCATAATTCTAATGCATTATTTATTTTTCTTAATACCTATTATCTTAATTAATGGTAACAATTTTTAATCACGCCAAGAGGTATATTATGTCCGACACATTGAGTGGACAACCTTTGTAAGACTACTAAAATGCCACAATGTATAAACTACTATTTAAAGGCTATCATAAACTTCATTATATCTATAATATCTTTGCTAGCAACAGCTGCATTTGCGACCAAACTCTATAAATCTTAGAAGTTATTCGTAACAGTTCATCTACCCCGCTTACCCCAACAAATACTGGACCAACCCTCCCTCATTCCACCGCTTCCATTATGCATAAATCCTAAGTTTGTAGTTCCTCAAAATGTTGCTAAAATGTCCGGTGTAATTATATGCAAACTTTGAAGTCTATGTGCTGTCTGGTACTGTTTCGCCGCCGGTGTTTTGTTATAAAGCCCCTTGATAGTTGGATGAATACTAACCTAGGTTGACCTAACGATAAGTTAGTTTTGGGAATAGTAATTACTTCTACGGTGAGTCATATATTCTGTCATATTGTTGAAAGTGCGAGTAGCTCGTCATTATTAAGAGTAACTTTTTTTCTGTGTGATTTTGCCATGTTTTTCTTTCAGACTAATCGCCATGCAATTATGGATTCAGTACATGATTCCAGATGCTCCAGCATTGTTTTTTAACCCACTTCATTAACCGACTTCAATAAGGAGGAGGTTCTCAATTAGTCTGTATTTTTTTCTTCTATAGGTATATGTGCCGCAATATCTCTGGTAATTAGGGGTCGATTTCAAAAATGTTTTTTCGGTGTTTACATTATGCCATATAAATTTTTGTGACTTTGCTTGGGTAGTTTTTGTGTTAACTTATATATAGATAATACGTATTTAATCTGGTTTGTTTGTCGTGATGATGTTCCAATACCTCTTGTGACTGCTGTTTATTTGGCTACTAGTTGAATATTAGTACTTCCAAGATCATAAACTAAATCCATGGTTACAGATTGTAGGTACATCGATATTTCTGCCACACTGTTGATTAGAATCACTACACAACAACGTGGTGATTGATCCTATATCTGCCGTTTCCAAGACAGTTCTCCAACATGGCTTCCTTAAAAAATAAATGTCTGGCAGCAGCTGTACAATGGCTGCCAGACATTCAATCTTACTGTAAAATTGAAATCCACTGGAACTTAGTACTAAGTAACCACGAACGCAAATATGATAAAATATTATTGTAGAGTTGATTCCTACTTCATTCAGTCTTTACGATTCGTATTAAGTTGAGATTTCTCGAACAAAAGCAGCTACAGTCAATGTTCAGGCATTATGGATATCGTATTTCTCATTAGGTGCTGGAAAACAGGCTTATTAATTCCAGAAACGAGTGTTAATAAGAAAAATCAATAACCAAATGTTTGGTAGAAGTTTGTAGTATGATTACGGTTTATTGCTTTTGTGACTTCAAGAGGAACTATGAATAAAGTTTTCAAAATTAATCTTGGCTAGGCTCTCCCCGTTGGGGTGGGCTCCCAGTCAAACCGAATGCAGGTTTATACCAGTATATGTTACATGAAGTGACTAGACCTACATATCACGATACACCTACTAGGTAACACGATATACTTCGGTAAGACTGGTTGTCAGATTTTTGGGCATTTGCCTACCTGTAACGTCTGTCAAATGTCTACGCATCGCCAGAACCAACGGTTTTATGTGCTTTGCGAGGCTCGGAGGGGTCTCAATATGTAACGGATGGTTACCCATCTGCGAAACGATCGCGGCAAGCGTAGTTTAACCTTCCGTTGATCCGTTGGGTTGTAATTATTTAGTAACGAATAAAGTTCTGTTACAATTAAATTCTCGTATTGTTTTTTTACATCTCTGTATAGTAACAGTTTTGTAGTAGTGGTGAAAGGAGGGCGTTTTGGGGGACTGTCTTATATAATTTTGACGTTCAAAAAGTGCTGGTTCTCAGTCTTGTTTGAGTAAATGACTTTTGATTTAGAGTAAAGAAGTTACGAAAAAAAAAATTGTAGGAAACAGAATTATGGGAACAGAAACTTGTGCGTCTGGAAGCTTTTATAATAAACTTCCAAGCCATGTTCAAGATCAAAGTCTCAATAAATTTAAATCATTCATTAAACGTAAGTTGTGCCAGAAAGCCTTTTACACTGTTAAAGATTATATTGAGGACAAAAAAGCTTGGGATTAAGCTGCTCCAATTTTTATTTTTAAATTATTATTGTACTGAATTATATTTTTATTTTTTTATTACTAATTACTTTCCTTTTTTTATTAGTTATTTATTGGGAATATACACTTTGACATTTTGATTATTGCTTATACACTTTGACATCTATATATTAATACGTGAAGCGAAAACTTTGGATCCCTTTTTACGAAAATTGGGCGGACGGAGGAGTATGAAATTTCGCACACTTATAGTTTATACAGAGAAGAAGTGACGAATACTAATATTTTTTTAAAATTATGAGTTAAAATACATTATTTTCAATAAATAACACGTTACACACACTACTCTTCATTACCGTGTATCCAATACACACATGCATAGAAATTCTTTTGTTTATGGTCCAAATCTGTCTTTATTATTATGTGCAGTGTTACCAACACCCAGAAATATTTACCCCTAAAGCTTAAGTTAAGAACCCCTAAACATGCCGCCACAATTACTGAAAAAATCCGCTAAAAAATTATAATGAAAATAACCAACGAATGTTCAGTAATCATAGACCCGGCACACAGTAGTAATATTTGTCTATATTTATTACGCGACATTTTTAATCATTCACTCTGCATTCTTAGTATCGAGGAACCGTACTAGAAGTCGCTAATACTTTTATTGTAATCAAAAACACAATGAGAAATGTAAGATGGCAAAAAATCCCTAAGAATACCCCTAAAAATCGAACGCCCCTAAAAATCTCAATCCTCTTATTTACCCCCTAAATTTGGAAAAAACCCTAAGTTGGTAAGCCTGATTTTGTGTCATAATGAATGTCAAGTATAACCATAGGTAATAAATTAATTTTATGGCTAAATAACCTATTTCATTTTTAAAATCTATGATCATATCGAGAATATTTTCTTTAATATTATTTATTTGTATTAGCGACGATAGGAATTTAGTTTAGATTTATAAGAAATATTTTTTGTGGTTTTATGGAGAGTGTCAAGTATGGCATTAGTAAGTTTCCCATACAAAACTTAGTGTCATGTGCAAACTGTAGAGGTTGTATGCCTCACGATTGTACAGGCTGGTCATAGATTGTACAGGCTGGTTATAATTATGACATTTGGAACCGTCATAATTAATCTATACTAATATTATAAAGCTGAAGAGTTTGTTTATTTGTTTGTCTGTTTGTTTGATTGAACGCGCTAATCTCAGGAACTGCTGATTGGAATTGAAAAATTCTTTTTGTGTTGGGTAGCCCATTTATTGAGGAAGGCTATATAACATCACGCTACGGTCAAAAAAAGTTGAGCAGCAAACGAAAAATGGACGAAAACTGGCAGGCAATTCGACGCGACGGGAAGGGGAGCGAAAATTTGACGCGGACAAAGTCGCGGGCAGAAGCTATTAAAAATAATAGGGAAAATTCTATAAAAACAGACCTTTCTGTGATAATTCATTTCGTATTGTTCCATATCCAGCAGTTAAGAAGTATTAAGAAGATAAAAAAGAGAGTCCTGAAGAAATATTCTTTACTCATTACACCTACGTCCTGGTCCTGGCCATCACCATCCCGCCAGCGAACCCTCTCCACAGTAGTACAGCGTCAACAATTTGTCTATAGTGTTACTGAATGTCAAATATAACCACATTTTTTTTTATTATCTATATTTTTTCATTTAATAATGTATTTCTATTCAAATTTCGACCAATGGGCGATCACTAGTTTTGATTATTGCTTAACTATGACATGAATACCTATATACTCTGAGGAGTATACTATTATTATTATTTTAATAATTTTGAATTTGAGGACTATGTAGATGTTTATTTTTTTATACTTACTCATTTCATTTTAATGATAATCTGGCTGTTTGAGTACTTAATGCGGCCTACCAAAATGTCCTTTCTTTGGTATTGTTCGTCGAATCGTTGTACTCCTTATGTTCTGCGTTGAGCTGAAAGATTACTGACAAATGCGTGCATTGACTGGACAGGTCCACTCAATCTGTATGGTTCTTTCCACAAAAGACCATTTCAGACACCTCCATGTACATGATCCTCAAATTATCAGACAGCGACTATCTCCTGATTTTATATACACATTGACATTGATGAATTTTACCTATACAATGACATTAATATTTACTTTTAAAGTATTATATTGATTTAATTATTGTAAATGTGAAGATTAAGTGGGTGTTATTTTTTTTTCTAGGTTCCTTTTCTTCTCATTTCTTATCACAGTCTGGCAGTTTGAGTAATTTATGCGATCTACACAAATGTCCCTTCTTTGGTATTGTTCGTCGACTCATTGACCTCCTTAAGTTCTGAGTTGAGCTGCATGATTACTGACAAATGCGTGCACTGATTGGACAGGTCCACTCAATCTGTGTGGTTCTTTCCTTAAAAGACCACTTCAGACACCAATCCACATGGTCTTCACATGATCTAACCAAATTATGTCTGGACTTTAAAAGAGACTATGACCTCTGAGTTTGTTTCGGCCTTTCTTCTCAGAGTAGTCAGATAGGAAACGCCGACCTCATCTAGTTTTAAATAATATGATTGACGTGTAAAAGTGTTTGTACAAACCTACTTGCAAAAATAAAGTCATTTATCATTTATCAGTTACTTTCTGAAATTAGGTTACGTATTATCATAAAAATCTAATCTAGCCAAATATATTTCAGAACTTCTAGAAATAACTCCGAAACTTAATAAACTTCTTGTAAACTAAACCCGTTTCACTTTTTTATCTGATAGTTTTCCTAGGTCCAAAACTCTCAGAGAAATATTCATTTAGATTTTTGTTGAGAGGGTCTTAAAATCGTGATGTTAAACTTCGATCTCTCGATTTCTACGTGACGTGAATTCTAATAGTTTTTTGACCTTACTTTATATTTGTATGTCGTTCTTTGGTACACGTCCGTCACCTCTGGAGTCCTTGGGGGCATCCTTTGAAGGGATGCCCAGAGGTATTTGGGTTCTACAGTTCAATGATAAGTATGGTAGGTTGTTGGTATGTGATGTTTGTACCTTACTGTGTAGAAATATTCTGTACTGCATGTTGGTAGTGGTGTTGTGTTTTGCTCAATTGACAAGAACTATAATAGTTTGACTGCCTCATTAGTCTAGTAGTAGCAAGCGCTACTTCTGAGCTTGAGGTCCTGGGTTCGATACCCAGGTCGGACAAAGTGATATTGGGTTTTTCCATCTGGAATTTCTCAGTAGCAGCCCGGAGTCTGGATTTGTGCCCGATTTATCGCAATAGGCTCGCCCCCTATTACATGGGACTTAAACATAACAGGTGAAATGTGGTTGTACTATAGGTACACCTCTGTCTAACCCTTCGGGGAAACAAGGCGTGATGTTATGTTTTATGTTATGTTAGAATATTTTGTGTTAAAGCTCCTGCAGACCAGAGCGATGCAATAGCGCTCCGCGACTCGTATTAGATCGATTCCCATGAAAATTTCACACAAACTGCTGTAACGCCTGTCAGTGGAAGCTTTTAGGGCCTATGGTATTCATTTATTTATTTATGTCTGCTTTATTGTACACAAGAATAACACAGAAAACATCATTATAATGGGCGGCCTTATTATTTTCTGCGATCTCTTCCAGGCAGCCTTGGAATGGACAGTGATTGCGTGGACATAAAAATGGGATTGTCACTGGTGCAAAATAAAGATATACTTGAGGCACCACCATCGAGTTGAGTACTACATTGCATTGCATTATGATACTAAGGTATACAAAAGTTTCAACTTTGAAAAGTCTTTTAAGTTGAGTAATTATTACTGATTCAGCAAAATACACAAATTTATAAAAAAACCCCTCATGGTCATAAGTTCCCTTATGTGTATGGGTAATAAAGTAGGGACAGGCTTTGGTTGAATTAAAACAATCCATAGTAACACTGATATTTTTATTCCATAATTCTCTTCGATTGTACAAAGTTATTGTTAGTATCACTATCTGATATTCCACATGACATTGCACAAACATACAAATATTAGGAATTTTGACGTGTAGCACGTTTCACCTGAAACAAGAGTAGAATTAACTGAAAATTATTGTTCATTGAAATTGTCTCAAAGTGGAATATGCTTTTAGGCCAGTGATTAATACCGGTCAAGTGCGGGTCGGACTCGCGTAAGAAGAGTTCCGTACCTTTATCTATAAAAACGGCAAAAAAACATCACGTTTGTTGTATGGGACCCTCTTTAAATACTTATTTTATCATGTTATTAGTTGTTATAGCGGCAACAGAAATACATAATTCGTGAAAATTTCAACTGCCTAATTATCACGGTTCATGAGATACAGCCTGGTGACAGACGGATAGACAAACAGACAGACGGACGGACAGCGGTGTCTTAGTAATAGGGTCCCGTTTTAACCTTTGGGTACGGAACACTAAAATAACGTAGGTTGCAAAAAATTGCACTGTACTGATTTTTTGAGATGTTGATCTTCCATGTAAAAGAGTTTGTACGCACGGTGTGGGTCGCCGTGCGTAGTTGACGTCTCAGTTTACGAAAATCGGATACTTGACCTGTAGCCGTGTGTACAAACCTTCTTTCAGAAATGATATCATTTATCATTTATCGTGACTTTTCTGGCAATGATGATTATTTGAATCAATATTTGTTTTTGTGAAAAATGGTAAATGTTTGAAGTGCTGTATTCAACATCATCATTTCAGCCGAAAGACGTCCACTGCTGGACATAGGCCTCCCCCAAGCATCGCCACTTCAACCTGTTGTGTGAGTGTGAAGTGCTAAAGAACTACATATTGGACCTAAAGAACTACAACTGCGGTCAACTTGTAGCAAATTTTGTATAAAGAAAGACAGAAAGATCCAATAACTACGAGGTTTTTTTAACACCGCGCAATTAGCACAGGTCTTTCGAAGCGCCGAACTTGGTTTTACACTACCAGTAGCGTCTACCTGTACTATCCTAACAATATCCCAAAAATCAACACAGTGCAATTTTTTACGACCTAATGCAATTTTTGTGTCTACGGTAACTGGCCTATTAATAATGTTATTTTCAATCGGATTTATCAAACAATTATCGATATTGTAATGTAATTCGGAAATATTTATTTATGATTTATTTATTTATTTAATACTTTAACCACACAAATGTACAGACGAACGCGAACTTAATGCCATAGGCATTCTCTACCAGTCAACCTTTGGGTGACGCAGAGACAAACAGTAAAGTTGTAGGTGTAATGAATTTGAAGATATTTAAATATAAACGTAAAACCTATTTAAATATTATATCTGATTCTTTATTGTATGAAACATTTTTTGTTTGTAATGACAGATCTGTGTGATTCGCAATCAAAATCGTAATATTCTCGCTCTTAATACATCGCTCTCTCTAAATTCATCAGTTTTGTTCCAGGGTTGTCCCCAATTCATTTTGCAATCATTACCCTATATCCCTTTAATCCTATCCCATTTACCCGTTACTAAGAGGATTTGCCTAAGCGTTGGGATTGTGACGAGTGCTTAGTTCTGGCTGTATTAATTAATAAGCTCACCTCAAATAGATCTCATCAACGAACAATCAAGCGGAATTTTCAACTTAAAAAATAAAACAGTAAGTTCTTAAACGAAAAATTTTAAAAACAACACTGGATTATATTCTATTTTTCCTCGAATGGAAGAAAAATAAAATGTTACATGGTCAGTCAGGTCAGAAGACATCCTGAAAATAAATGAGAAAAAAAAGTCTAAGATGGAAACTATTGCAAGAATCAATCGCCTTATCACAAGCAGTCAGTCCCTTCTAACTGGTTCACTAATTATTGTCGACTAACATATTATTTTTCTTTTACCCGCACTGGATTGATGAATATTACTTAGCATTAAATGTTCTCATGTAGGTAAGTGACGATTGTCATGATGGGAATAAAGTTCTTTAAGCCGAACTATTGATAAAGTCAAGACACAGATCAAAAAGTAAAACTACCACCTTCTGAATAAACATACGACTACGCTAACGCTTTAATTTGGCATTTAAAATTCTCTTGTTAGTCCGCATAGTAAATTCACACGTCTTTATTGTTAGAGGAACGTGAACACAATGGAAATGATTTGAATGGAACTGAAAAGCTATAGCATTCGGGAGACGGATTACATGCGGCAGTGGCCGAACGTCATCAGATTAGAGGTTTAAGAGAAATAGGTTTAAACGTAGCTGGTAGTTCAGGTAATTCGGTTGGAACTTTGATTAAAATCAAAGTTTGCATTTAATGATTTTGTGTAGAGCTGAGATTGGTACGTACTAGATTTTATAATAGTGTAACAAAAAAGCAATCCGTTAGATAGAAATGAAATTAGATATATGGATAAGGATGATAATGTAAGAAGATAATGTAATAACATCGTATAATATATTGATTTGTGTGCCGATGAATAAAAAGTGACTAATGAAAGACATTTCCAAGGCAAATGTGAGTGGAAACACTAAGAGGGGGCGCTGTAAGAGGAAATATTATGGTGACTTTATTAATGATGTTCTTCAGAAAGGTCAGGTGCGTAGTACTTACAATAGGCATGCATGTATGACTAGAAGTATGAACGTAAACGAGGCTAAAGGAGTTTTTAAGGATCGTACGAGGTGGCCATATGTAGTTTCTGCCTACGAAGACGGTGAGAGTTTATGTATGTATGTGGCCAGATATAATATTATTTTAACTCTACGAGAAGGGAATTCCAGTGACCATTTAGTTTAAAAAGTATTATACATTCTAACTGATTTTAAGCTACGTTGAAACAGTCCCTCAAACAACAGTTAAAAAGTTGTTAAAAGTGTCCTAAATTATTACTTACTCCGGACACTTTACTGCTGTTAAATAAATTCAAGGCCATATTTCAGTGGACATAAAATGTTCCCTTCCCAAAATTATTTATTTAGCAAAAGCTGACGTAGGTACCAGAAGTGTATTTGCGTATACTGTCAATATAGACATTAAAACTCCTCCACACAAACGCAGACAAACTTCAGAAGTAAATCTAGAACTCGATACAACAAAACACCACCTTGGAATGACGCTTCGGATCCTAAAGAAAAACCGAAGTATCTTCAAGTTTGGACTCCAAACTCGGAAACTAACTTAATCATAAGTAAACACTACGAAGTGTACACGAAGTTGATGGCATAATACGCGTTCTGAATTCGTAGGGTGTGCAAGGAAATGGAACGACTGCCATTGGACAATCGATGGCGTTGCGTCTTGAAGCTTATTGCTTATTGGCTACTGCTGTCTCGCTTGACGACTTGGGCAAACGGGCCTTTATCGGGACAGTATCACTTTATTCAACTTTCCTTTTTGTGGTCCTCATTCTTCTGTCTTTGTCTCAATTTATTTGGGGTCGGTGCAGTGTACCTTTTTTTCATATATCTATTCAACGAACCACCATCTTAGTAGTCATTTTATTTCAAGCCATATTATCCGTCACACAGTTCATGCATCGTTTCGTCGGTCTCTGCTAGTCTTATAGCTAAATGTTAAATATAATACAAACCTTTATCTATAGAATTTGGCATAGTTATACTATGCATTTCGGAGTCTCTTAAAAATAAGTAGTTTGCTTTAAATCCTGTAGCATCTAGTCTGTCGTTGGATTTGAAGGTAATTCTTAGAAAATTCTTCTCAGACGTCACTTGGAGCTCTTTTAGTTGACCACAGTGCCTGTGGCTTTGTGATTCGATCATTTGACTGTAAAACTGGACGTAATCACTCGCTGATACTGCTTCACATCTGTAATAAAAAGTTCAATTTTAATCTACATTAATTTTAATGCAAAAATATCGTGCGTTCTTAATATAACTGTATCAAGATAGATGACGAAAACGTTGACTTTAATATGCTTAATTATTTTGGGGTATTTCTATTACACTTTTTTTAGTTTTGATCTTCAATATATCCAAAGGGAGGACAAAAAGGTTTAGAACAAAATGAAACTCGGCACATTACTATAGTCCATGTCACGTCGAACCTAGATCTCGAGAGATTAGGCATATTTTATCACGAATACCCTACATGAAGCCAATCTTGGCAGAATAACCCTTATCAAGCACCTATCGCACTTCGCTAGTGACAAAAGCTACTTCACGAGATTCTTTTCTAAACCTAATAGTATTCAAATGAATTACTTACGGGACCACACCTTCGACGTCGAAATAAGTGAAATGTAAATGTACTCTCTCGTTTTCGTTGCCGTAGAAGAAGTAATTGCACTCTGTGTCCCTTGGATAGAGGCCAGGGTGGTTTGGTGACGTCACCACCCCCCTTCCCCTCTCGCTGCTATTAAATACGAAGGCACATGGAAATTCTAAAAGTTGGCTCCCCGTTGCGATCCCGTAATCTGAAAGTCAAAAACTTTTTACTTTTGTTTTTTGGTGTCCGTGGATTTAGGCGTAATTGAGGCTTTACAAAATGGCGATACTTTTTGGTATTAGTTTATGATTTGTATCGTCACTTGAAAGAAACAAATAGTTTGATAATTTCTTTATTTGCAGTCGTTCTACATTTCACACCTTCTTAACCTACATCATTAAAAAGTAAACAACTCTCTACAAAAAGTCACATTTTAAACTTTCTAGCTGCCATATTGAAATAAAAAAAGAAAACGAAAAAGCAACGTCACCATGTTTGAAATGCGAACATTCAGAAAAATGTGAGGAATTACGCGCGGACGGCATCAAGAATGATGAGGTAGGAATACGTGGTGCTCTGAATTCCAATGTGGAAATGACAAAAGAATTTCAAACACGATGAAAATGTGGTTAGTAGTAATGCGTTATAGAAGAAACGAATGAAAAAGTAAACGATTCGTCATATTCATTGATGCCTTCAAAAACTGGTCATGCTCTGTACTTATACTATTACTATTACTGTGTAACGTAAAATTCAATCCTAGCAGTTTACTTATATTGATGTTACAGTTTTTATAGCATATTTGCTTTATGAACGAGTTATTATCGCACCTAAATTTATCTAAGCAAACAGTTCCCATTATACTACTTTTGCGAGTCATTTGTAATGAAGACGTCTTTTACTTATTTATATTTTCTCAATAAAAGACAAGACATACACTGACAAGAAAACACCAGTCCGAAGAAATACAAATTGACATCAATCAATCACAATAAACCAAAGGCATGACCACACATACGAAATTAAGATCAAACAATAGAAGTACGTACCTTCAACAAAGGAGTATGATATCTTAAACCCCCTGCTATGTCTCGATGAGTATATTCCACGGAACTCGAGAGATAACTTGGGTCCATTCGACATTATTGGCTTCGGTATATCGTTGCCGCAAAATGATGCCATCTTTTCGAGACGACCATCTACATACAAAAATACGTCGAGAGAATCCATACTTTCGCAACTGTAACAAAGTAAATTTGCTTATTCGATATCGCTTCGAGTGCTTTGTTTTCGTTCTTTATACTTGTCCATTTTGTTTTGTCAAAGTAATATTGTTATTCTGTGTCGTCGTTGAATTTAAAAAAGAGTTTTACGTAAAAAATGCCAGCTCATCTGAAAGACAATACGACCAAGGCTTAAGATGTTTCTCTTCCTTGTCGACACATGTTATAAAAAGAAAAATACATGACACATTATGGCGGAGCCTGACTTGCAACGTTTGTTTGTAATGCATCATTCGAGGTCAACTTGGTTACAAAACAGCGATATACAAGACGCGGCGAACGCTTGCTGCGATCACATGATTCAAGCGTAGTCCATTTTTGTTATAGTCGTAGTTATACGTATAGCGTTTGTGTGTTTACGTTGGAAAAGTATGTTTTATTTTGGAAAAGGGAGTAAAACGAGAGCGACGACGCGTTAACATGTACTGACTTGTTTGTAAAAATGTACTCAATACTCGCATCGAGCGATTCGCTGTACTGTCTACAGTAACGCGTTTCAAAGAACTCACGAAAGAACCGACAGTTGAGTCGAGGACCCGGCGCTCGCATCGAGCCTTTCGAATCGCTGCACTGACTACTGTAACGCGTTATAAAATCGCGATAGCAAACAAACGTTAGTCAATCTTCAGTCTTCGTCTTTAGACGTAATCAGTCACCAGGATTGGTAGTAAAGTTGGCTAACCAGAGTCAAAAATACACCGAACTAATTAACAACTTGATTTCAAGGTTTAAAAACCACAGTAAGAGCTCCATCATGCCAAAGCACAAAAAAAAAGTAAATATGTGGTTCAGCAGTCACGTAAAAAACTTACTCTATAATATTCTCTGTTATTCGCTGCAAGCTGAAGTCTTCAAATACCAGCCTGACTCTTTCCCTCCCTCGGGCTAGAAAGTCGTAATGACATTGCGTTTTCTGCGGGTATGGAGCCGGGTAGAGAAGCGAAGTCAATTTACCGGTCTTGCTCTTATCACTGCTGAATACTTGATGGCAGGATGACGCTGAAATGAAGGTGTCACGTCACTAATGGAATACATACATTAGTTCATAATATTACGAAATTGAGTGATGTTATATTTACATTTGTGGAACATTATGCGTGAGATGCTTCGAACGTTTTGCATAGATTTATTTGCGTAATAAATTATTTATGCTGTCAAAGTGTAATGAGATTTTTGCTTTGGATCATAAATCTTTCTATATATAAAAGCGAAAGGTCACTTATTCAAACATTCACTCACTCATTAATCACGAAATTTAAAAAAAACTACTAGACGTATGAAGATGGAATTTCACACAGAGGTAGAATATGAGTAGGAGACGTCAGCTAAGAAAAGATTTGAGAAAACTCTCAACGTAAAGTTTTTATGAAAGTCCGTCAGTTTCGAAGCTAGATTTTCAAAATTTTGTGTTTAGGCTGGCGATTAAAAAATAATTTATACGTATCACCGCATTTTTGATAACTAGACTGAATAAGGGAATGGAGTTGTGGGGAAAGTCCTACATTTTCAAAGCAAACATCAATAAATTTATCATAATTGGTTGGAAACTAACGCAACAAAATTTCCGGCAAATATAAAAACGAAAAGAGATTAAATGAATAATAATGTCTACATTTTTAATTTCATTAAAGTGAAATATGGACATTTTCACTACCATTCGCCACATTTGACATTCTGCTTATGGAAACATTGGAGAGAATATAAAATTCAAATAGAAAATTCTACTCTATTATATTCCGCTCCTCTTTAAAATCACTAGAAATTCTTACCCTCTTGTCTGCTACATAAAGTAAGTCTTATGCTTCCGCCTTCGTATTAATAAATTCTCAAGCAATTTGGCACGATTCTATGAACCAAACATATTTGAGATAAGCTCAATAGAAGATTTACGCTCTACCTTTTGAACGTCCATTGGCACGTGTGGAGCTGTAGAGGTCGTGACGTCATTAATTAAACCCAATTGAACTTTGGAAGTTCTGTTCGGTTGCTTGGTGAAATGATTCTTTAACTGTAGCGTTGTTGGTTACTTGGTTTCATCTTGACTTACATGGTGTTGGTTAAATCGGCACCAACCAAAACAGTTAAGATACAATGTATTTAATCAGCATATAATGTTCCCACTGCTGGGACACAGGCATCCTCTCAGTGAGAGGGAGTAGGTCACGGGCCCAGTGCGGGTTGGTGGATTTCACATATATTCAAATTATTTGGTCCTAGGACTAGCCGGTTTCCTCACAATCTTTTCCTTCACCGTTTGAATACAATACAATACAATCCTTTATTTCAGGCAACTAAGGCCCATAAAAACATAGTACATAAATAATATAAAGCAATAACTATAAACTAATACATATTCTATAAAAACATTACTTAAACTATCACTAAACACGTAATGTTGACGGCGTCGTGTTCCGCTGCATGTTGTCGCGTAGCCGTCCTCGGAAACGTCGATATAAGACACCTTGCGGCCAAAAGTCCTCTCTCAGGCAGGTCTGTAGACGATGGGTTGGAATTCGTACCACGAACGATTTAAAATTGATGTTGTGGCGCGATTCCAACCTTTCGACCCTCAGAGTCCAGTTAGTCTTTACTTTCAAATACTGCACAACTTCCTCAATCGTCGTGGAGTGATGCAGACGTGAAATATACAGCTGCGTCGTAGGCACAGCAGGGCGCAGCAGCATGTTGGGTCCACTCGGAGCGGTACCACACTGGTTTCGAGAACAAGGCTTCTAAGAGTAGTGTTGAAGTATAATTTACACAAAGTAAAGCATCTGGGTTTGAATTTACGACCTACAAATCGTAAGTAGCGTCATTTTTGTGGGAAATCATCAAATGACGTCTCCCGCTCTTCGGTGGAGCGGAAGGGTGCGTCAGACTTTTACTGACTAAAACCCACCCGTGTTCCTTCAGTTGCCCATATGCCAGGGCCACGGTACCTCTTTCGAACTAATCTTGCGACCCCGGCAGGGCTACCACTGCTCTTTATAAACAATACATCATGGAAAAAACGCTGGAGTGAAAAGTAGGTAGCGTCATTTTCTTTTTCAAATATTTAAATAAATGAACATCGACATGATCCCAAATTATGATTTATGAGTATAGTTCAAGTAGCAAGTTATTTACAAACGTCAATTCACATGATTGTGTAGTGCCGTGTTGACGTCAAGTTTCAGTATAAACTATGTTAAGGACTTAACTCATTACTTGAACTAACGACAAAACAAATCAGCTTTATTGAAATTGGAGTTTGAATTTGTGCCCAATTGATGGGAACAGGCTCAGCCCTATAACATGCGACTCAAACGAAACTGGCGAAATGTTGATGTACGAACTATAGGTACAACGCGTGAAGTTATGTAAAATCTACAAACCCATAGAAAATGTAAAAAAACCGTTTACAAAGCATCTCACACGAAGATGGTACTCTTAATAATATATGAGGTGATTTTGTTTACAAAAACGCAAACGCTGTGTTTTTAAATGGTGACCTTATTCTAAGTACTTACTGGCGGCGCTTACAGCCGGTCCTAAGCCGGATATTGCCTCTGTTGTACTTGATTTCTTATTAATATCTCCATCTGTTAAGAAAGAGAAGATTATTGTGGTTCACTGTATTCAATTTTATCAAATTTAAAATGAAATTGCAAAGGCTATTCGTCAACAGATGTTGCTTATAGAAATTAAGAGAAAAATGGATATTCTACGATAAACAATGAAAGAAATAAACGTCTTATTTTTATATTTAATGTTTGCCATTTTTATTAAATACTGGTTCGAATAAAAATGTTTAAGAAAAGGCTAGGCAGATAATGATTGCTTAATAGTTATTTTTCCAACAGTAGTTATCTTAAGTGTAAACAAACTCCTTGCTGGTTAAATTTTTACTCAATCATTTTTAATTCTGTATAAACCACTAGCGACCTGCCCCGGCTTCGCACGGGTGGACATTTATATTTTAAACTCTCTGAGCCAACCGCGCGAGTGAGCCGCGCGGCAACCTGCTTCATAGATGTGCACCCCCCTCCCCTGCGGTTTCGCCGTGCGAGTCGTGCGACACCATCATTCATTTTAATACCAATTACAATTTTAAATTCGTAATATCTTTTGAATGGATTGTCCGATTGGAATAAAATAAAAAGTAATTTATAGCTATTGAAACAATCTTGCTCAATAAATAGTTTATTTGGATAAGGATTAGTATTTGACGATAATATGATCAATAAACATAGGCTTATAATTTTAATTACTTTTATTCTATGGAAAAGTGGTTATAATGGCTAAAATAGAAATGTTTGGTTTATACTATCGGGGACTTTTTTGTAGGCATTATTGAGTTCTACAACTTTTCTATAGAAGTCAACCATACATCTCTAACCATTTAGGCAGCGTTCGCGAGAATCGTTAACGTACGGCAGTTTTTTCGACGCCTTACTCCACAATTTTCACTACCACGAAAAATCCTATCTATTTTCCGGGATAAAATATAGCCTATACGGATTCGGAAGAATCCTTCTAAGTAACGGTAAAAGAAATTTTGAAATCGGTCCAGTAGTTTTTGAGCCTATTCAATACAAACATACAAAAATACAAAAATACAAAGGTTTCCTCTTTATAATATTAGTATAGATAAGTGTGCGAAATGTCATACTCCTTCGTCCGCCCAATTTTCGTAAAAAGGGATCCAAAGTTTTCGCTTTACGTATTAATATATAGATTTTCACTAGATACCTACTTTTGAAACAGGGTATAGATATGAAATTAATGCTTTGAAATTATATACTAATATAGGTAAGGATATTGGTAAGTAAAATAACCGCTGTCGACTATAATACTATTCTAAACACTTTCAGTTCGAAGTTTTCATCATTATCAACAATTGAATCTTATCAACTCACAAACAAAAATGATTCGTAGTCATGGTTTCTGTATCTCAATCATCTTTTTTCGTTGTTTAGTCAAGTTTTTATTTACTTTTTTATTTACCGATTTTGAACCATATTAACATCAGCTGATGGTACAAATTATTATGACATGCTTACTAAACCTGCGTTAGGGTCGTCCTCCATTTGGAACTGGTATCTCGCTTTGAATCCTTGGCCTGGGATGTTGGAGTTTGCCGTGAATTGTACCAATAAATCTGGTCCCGTTGATAAGATCTCATAACCTGAAGAAAAATTGGAACAGATTAAAAAAACTTTAAAGATATAAAACCAAACCTTGAAATTATTGCTCATTTTCTTTTGATGAAGGAAAACAATATTTTTATGTACTATTTAAGTATCAATATTTCAAATTTCGATATATATTATCCTCTACCGCACACACAAGATAAAAATGTTACAAATCAGTTGTAAAAGAAATCGAGATCCTTTCACAGAGATCCAAAGTAATTCGTACCTACGATTTCGTTGCAAAGCATTGCTAGAACCGGTGCCGCCGAAGTCCGTCCATCGAACACTTTTATTATGTCGGCACGATTGAGGCAACTGAAAAGTGGAAAAGTTATAACACCAAAAGGCAAAGGACGTATTAGGTACCACAGAATAGATAGGATACAGAGGCTTCTTACAACGCACATACTCATAGACACAGCTCATCTAAGGCGAGTGCAAGCCCACTCGCGACTGGCATAAGTTGATAATCGTAATGAAGCAAAAATTAAACTCCCATTTTTTTTCCTCCATACCTATTTGTTTTTTATTCAGAAAATTGCACTCAAAGTGAAGCGTCTTTAAACAAAATGAATCAATAATGAAAAATAAATTCATTAGTGAACTGCTGCAGCAAGCTCGGGCTTCGGCACACAACATCTTTCACGCATCTACCAAATGATATAAAACGAGTAGATGAGATCGTTCATTTTCTATGTTATTTTATCAGGTTCGTGTGAATGTGGAGTGAAACAAAAATTAATATTCACTCGAGCGAACCATTCTCTATGGTCACAAATGAAGCGTCTCGTATCAGCCTTAGTTCGCATTTCTGTGTGTGCCCCTGTTTTTCGCTCGTTGTATGGAGTGGAGTTTCTGTACCTATCTATTCTGTGGTGTTACTAAAGAAGTGAACTTCTAAATACCTCTCGTCGCCTTTCTGTAGGAACGACTCTTCGAAAACTAACTTGATCCGCTCGTTGTGCCTAAAACAGTAAGAATGCCGAGTATTAAAGTACTTAGAAATGTTAGAGAGAGAATTAGATTTTTGGAAGCATTTACTTGTGACTTAATAATTCCGACTTTGCAAGAAAGTTTTGTAAACTGTTCATTGTAAATGGGGAAGTTTATTATAAGAAGATGTTTGGCTTATCAGAGAATTTGTGAACTTCCAATACCTATTTAGATATTTGCATTTTAGTTTTGGCCCAAAATGCTTAGGCCGAAATCTTTAAACGCTTAGCACGTACTTTATCTGAGCCTTCTTTCACCGTCGCAGAACTGTCAAACAACAAATACAAGTACACAAAGGGAACATGTATAAACAGAAGCAAGTTACGTTAAAAAATTTCGGCCTGAAAGTACATGGAAGATCACAATAATATGCACAGTTGCACTCCTCCTAGTGCATTGAACTGCAAAATACTTGCGTCACATGTCGTCTAGTCTCGAGAAATTACTATTACAACATATTGCCACAACATCAAATTAACAGGGACACCGACGTGAAAACTGTAACTAGAATTTAGCACATGATTCCCTAAACCTCTAGCGTAGAAATAATTCGGCGGTTATAAAAAGAAAAAAATGCTAATTCAAAGAAAAGTGCAACGAGCAACGACGTATGAAATTGTAATTATTTTATAATATTTGACGAAAAATTTCAAGCTAGGTTTCAGAATTATGTTGTTTCGAAACCTTGGAAACAGGTTGCGCTTCGATATCCGACATCTGTGTATCTTTCAAATTTAAGGGAATTGAAAATTTTCTAAAACAATTCACTAAACCTAGCATGCAGAGTTATTGATTACATTGGGTATTAAATAAATGAAGCTAATAAAATTGGTACATGAACCATAGTTATTACAAGTATTTTTTTTATTTCAATAGTTAGATATGTGACTGAAACGCAACTGTCGCAATGTGGTACGTACGGTACACCTCTGTCCAACTCTTCGGGGAAACAAGGCGTGACGAAGTTAGTATGAATCTTTCAAGTATAAATTTTCAATCACGGAATAGAATACTAATACCAAATAATACGGATACTTCGTTCTCTTTATCTAATAGAAAATTATTTTCATAATAACTTTACTCTTGATCGACTTTTGTCTGATTTAAGTCAATCGATTGGCTGTTCTCTTCCCTTCAACTACATAAACTTCACACTAACCTGGCGCTAAAGTGATAAGTACACCTCACATTGCTGGGATAACTCGATGGATATCTGGGGCTATACAGCCTCCCGTGAGCGGGTCTGTTCGCCTGCGAGTGGAAGACGTAATCACACCACGTCTCAGCTACTTGTACACCGTCTGTCTCGAAATTTCCTAGGAAAGATACAAGTTTTATAAATTGGAAAACTTTAGAAATCGACGAATGGGAGTTGATCTGTTACGTGAGTGAAATGTTTGTTTGTTTCGTGTTTTGTGTCGGGTTAAGTCTTTTGTAGAATGTATTTTGATATACTAATACACTTTTTACATAAGCATTACCTAGCTCTTTGTTCGTTACGAAAATGGTGTACCCTATCTAAAAATTTGACGTTAATGTAATTCTGATGCAATAATGCAACAATTTTTGAAAGTTACACCAATTCAGTCGAAAGACGGCCACTGCTCTGTACATAGGCCTCACCCAATTTGGGGGGACGGTTGCCATAATCGCCACGCTTGGCAGGTTGGATCGTCAGATCGCAGTATTGTGGTAATATTCATAGAGAACGCTGCTGCCCATTCTCTAGTAACTCCCTTAGTCGCTTTCTACGACACCCACTGTAAGAAATGGGTGCTATTCTTTACGTCCAGCACCACACGGAACAACAAACTACAGAATCAATAATCAATTTTCGTACCAAATTACAAGCTACAGTTATAAAGCCATACACATTTTTCATGAAACTCATAAACCCTTTGAATCTTCTTTCATTAATTTGCTTAATACAAACATCGCTCAAGCTATTGTACCGTTAACAAAATTAATTGATATATTTAAGGTAACCAAACCAGATACTGATTTGATCAGACAGAGACGGAAAGCCAAGGACGAGAAAGATTGACTGTAATAAGAATTAATGACCACAGAGTAAAAACTTTATGGATCGAACAAACGAAGTTGAGATTAAAATAAGACGTTTATTAACGCATATTTTTGTTCTATGACAAAGAAAAAAGTTTTAAGTGGCTCAATTGTTTGATTCATTATTGGCTCGAGTGTTTCCTGACTTGGTTTGTAAGTATAGACGCCAGCACAAAAAGCTACGACAATCTGTCAAATTTCTTTAATAGGTTTTCAACTTTATTGCTGAAGTATAAGGTTCAGGATTGGTTGGGAAAAATTGATAGTTTTGGATAGCTTGATTTTATTTATTTATTTAACACTTTAAGCACATATTATGTACTTATAGTTTTGGATAGCTTGATGTGCTAGCATCTGTACTCGCCATTTGGTTTGAGAGCAATGCTGTTAGTTTAAATGTAACTAGTGGTCGCCTAGTAGTCGAAATTCGACTATAATTCATTTTAATTTTAAGTTTGAATGATATGAATGACCTATAACATTATCTTAATCATTTGACACATGTTTGACATTCAGTAAGACTATAGACAAAAGACAAATAATATTAGTCTCTTCTCATTTTGACCACAGAATTCAACCATAAATAAAAGAGAATTTATGTGTGTGTTTGTCAAACGTATGGTAGTGTGTGTAGCGTGTAATTTATTGAAAATAATGTATTTTTACGCATAATTAAAAAAAAAATTAGCATTCGTCACTTCTTCTCTGTATAAACCATAAGTGTGCGAAATTTCATACTCCTCCGTCCGCTCAATTTTCGTAAAAAGGGATCCAAAGTTTTCACTTCACGTATTAATATATAGAGTAGTGTTCGCCCATTGGTCGAAATTCGACCGTACTTCATTTGAATAGAAATACATTATTAAATGAAAAAAATAATATAATGATAAATATAAAAAAATAATATGGTTATATTTGACATTCAATAACACTATAGACAAATTGTTGACGCTGTACTACTGTGGAGAGGGTTCGCTGGCGGGATGGTGATGGCCAGGACCAGGACGTAGGTGTAATGAGTAAAGAATACTTCTTCAGGACTCTCTTCTTTATTTTCTTAATACTTCTTAACTGCTAGATATGGAACAATATGGAATGAATTATCACAGTTTGTTCTGTTTTTATAGAATTTTCCCTATAATTTTTAATTAATTATGACGGTTCCAAATGTCATAATTATAACCAGCCTGTTCAATCTATGACCAGCCTGTACAATCGTGAGGCATACAACCTCTACAGTTTGCACACGACACTAAGTTTTGTATGGGAAACTTACTAATGCCATACTTGACACTCCCCATAAAACAAAAAAAAATATTTCTTCTATAATAAACTAAATTCCTATCGTCGCTAATACAAATAATATTTAAGACAAATATTCTCGACTAGCTTCTGCCCGCGACTTCGTCCGCGTTAAATTTCTTGTTTCCCCGACCTTTCCCGTCGCGTTGAATCGCCTACCCGTGCGATTTTCCCCGTTTTTGCAACATTTTTCATTACTGCTCCGCTCCTCTTGGTTGTAGCGTGATGTTATATAGCTTATAGCCTCCCTCGATAAATAGGCTACTCAACACAAAAATATTTTTTCAATTCGGATCAGTCCTTCCTGAGATTAGCGCGTTCAATCAAACAAACAAACAAACAAACAAACAAACTCTTCAGCTTTATAATATTAGTATCATAGAATAGCACTAGCCTTTGTAATATTAGTATTATGATCATAGATTTAAAAAATGAATTAAGTTATATATCTATAAAATTAATTTATTACCTATGGTTATACTTGACATTCAGTAAGACTATAGACACAAAATCAGGCTTACCAACTTAGGGGTTTTCCAAATTTAGGGGGTAAATAAGAGGATTGAGATTTTTTAGGGGCGTTCCATTTTTAACCCCCGACGCAAAAAGAGGGGTGTTATAAGTTTGACGTGTCTGTCTGTCTGTCTGTCTGTGTGTCTGTCTGTCTGTGGCATCATAGCTCCTGAACGGATGATGCGATTTCAATAAAAAAAAATATGTATTAAAGGTGATTTACCTGCGAGTGTTCTTAGATATGTTTGATGAAAATCGGTTGAGCCGTTTAAAAGTTGTGGGGGGGAAAGTGGGAAAGAGTAACCGAATGTCAGCAAATATACTCGAGTGGGGTCTCAAATGAAAGCGCACTGAAAGAGAATATTGATGAATTAATCGAGAGTGTTCTTAGCTTCGTTTGATTCTACATTATATTAAGTATATACCTATAAAAAGTACAAAATAAAAAATTAAATTAAGAATTTAAATAACCCCCGACACATAAACCTAATTTCCCTTTAAAAAGTAAAAAATAATAAAAAATAAGTCAATCTTAAAATACCTAAGAATGTATTAATAATTCAAAAAAAAAAACGTCGCGTTGGGGGACCGCTCCGCGAGTGCAGACGTCGTTGACTGCTTAGGTAATAAGACTATTAGTAATTAAATTGTTAGGTTTGAAGCGGTCCCCCAATGTGGCGTATTTTTTTTTTGAATTATTAATACATTCTTAGGTATTTTAAGATTGACTTATTTTTTATTATTTTTTACTTTTTAAAGGGAAATTAGGTTTTTAGGGGTATTCTTAGGGATTTTTTGCCAACTTACATGTCTCATTGTGTTTTTGATTACAATAAAAGTATTAGCGACTTCTAGTACGGTTCCTCGATACTAAGAATGCAGAGTGAATGATTAACAAATGTCGTGTAATAAATATAGACAAATATTACTACTGTGTGCCGGTCTATGATTACTGAACATTCGTTGGTTATTTTCATTATAATTCTTTAGCGGATTTTTTTAGTAATTGTGACATTTTAGGGGTTTTTAACTTAAGCCTTAGGAGTAAATATTTCTGGGTGTTGGTAACACTGCATAAAATAATAAAGACAGATTTGGACCATAAACAAAAGAATATATACGCATGTGTGTATTAGATACACGGTGATGAACAGTAGTGTGTGTAACGTGTTATTTATTGAAAATAATGTATTTTAACGCATAATTTAAAAAAATATTACCATTCGTCACTTCTTCTCTGTATAAACTATAAGTGTGCGAAATTTCATACTCCTCCGTCCGCCCAATTTTCGTAAAAAGGGATCCAAAGTTTTCGCTTCACGTATTAATATATAGATTTGTACTTTTATTTTTGAAGTGCGTAATTTTGCGTAAATTAAATAAATACTACAAAAATCTTAGTTTTAGCATGTAAACGGCTACAACTACATCTGTATTATTATCGTAGTAAGCACACAATCGTGTTTAATTAGTTTAGAAAGTAACAAGATTCACCTAAAGATTGTAATACTGCAGAAAAACTTAGTACTAACTATTACGTGTTTCCATCACTTTTACTTTTACACACGCAACTTTTTATTATTTCAAAACACTCCATTTTTTTATTATTTTCTATTAGTCATTAATTTCCCACTACTGCGTGATGGCTTCCCTACTCTCTTCCTACGTCTCTCTGTCCAGAGCTGCCATGGATCAATATTTATTAAAAGAGTCCTGCTCATCCCGTCATCTCCGTCTGGGTTTGTATTCTTTGTAACAAATGACCAACATACTCACTTCTATCTATGAACCTGTAGTTCCCAACGAAACCAGTAGCATTAGATGCTTTGGCTCCTGTATGAAGTTCCAGGACTAGGAGTGGTCCATGGGAGTAGAGAGCTGGTGGTGCATCAGCTCGACCGCCGCACAGGACCCTCGACCAGGCAGAGTACTCGTTGACACCGGGTGGCCCTGGTCCGTGGACCCCTCCTTCGGAGTATACCTTCAGATAATCGCCTCTGATGCATCTGTGAGGAGAAAATTATTTTTATAATACACGTTTTTTCAGGTCCACCAGTGGGCCTAATGAGCTGACTTTCTATCAGCGAAACGATGATGAAAAAGTCATAAGTATAATCGATTGGCTGAAGCTACCGAAAAACTTGGCCTATTAGTCAATTCGCATGAATTTACTTGCCCAAATTAGGCGAAACGATACATTTAAATACTATATTATTACACTTTATTGCATGTAGGAGTGACGTTTTTTCATAACTTAATGTTTTAAAATTCAAATTACAAAATTGCTGTCTCCATATTTCTAGAGTTGTCGATTTGCCCATAAATAAATTAACTTCGTGTGAGTCGCCTATAGGAAATAATACACTATTTAGGAGAGTCGATTCACCCGATTTGTTTGAGTAAATTCATGCGAATCAACTAAAAACCCAAAAGCTAATGTTAATATTGTTGAAATTCATTTTAGTCCTGAATGAGGTAATTCACTTAAAAAACAACATTTTCTTTACAATTTTTTTATTTATTTAAATGGAACATTTACAATAATAAGAGCAGATACAAAAAACTCTTCAGCTAGATACTATAAAGAATAAACTCAAGTTGCCTTTCTTATTCACTCGACAAGAAATTTCATACGCATCAATGCCGAGAACATTATTAAAATTACAACATTCCACTCTGAAAAGAAAAGTAAGAATTTTTTAATAATTTCATTTCAACTCTTCGCCAACAATAGAAATCTAACTCTCAAAGACTAATTGTTCAAAGAGAACTCATACATTATGAAACAGTAATAAAGGGATTCATTAATTAAAAGGCAGGTCAAGTGGAAAACTTCAGACAAATGATACACATTAACAGGAATGCCTCCAGCAGTCATGTTGAGGTTGGACTGAAAGATCAACAATTAGTTTTGCTTATTTCGTCTGTAGTTCTGTTGTACTTAAACTTTGGACTACATCTACAGTTCTATTTTGGTGAAATACGAAACTACACCAAATGTATTAAATTATGTAACTAGGTTAGCTGTTTTTACATAGAAAATATTTATAATTAGCTTCTACTCGCGACTTCGTCCGCGTTAAATTTCTTGTTTCCCCGACCCTTCCCATCGCGTCGATTCGCCTACCCGTCCGATTTTACCCGTTTCTGCTACCTACTACCGAGAAAAATAAACTATATTCTATGCATCACCTAAGTTATAGACTATCTATATGCCAAATTTAAATCTGTTCAACCGTTTTTACTTGATTAAACAACAAACATCCAAACTTAAAAAAACGTTAGTATTTATAATATTGGTAGGAGTAGGGTTCCATTTGTTTATTGGGAAAAGCACTTCGGAAAATATATTATTTACTACACAATTTAATGTCATTAATCAAACCACAATTCGCGATAAGTGCGAAGTTTAAATTTCAAAGTGTCGGAAAATCGAGTCTTGCCAACCCTTTTAAAGCTAGGTAGACAGCTGTGGACAGTATTGCCATAAGCTTAATATAATCCTTTAGTGTCTCTCACTACACTTAGGTAGGGTGTCCTATTTTTAGCCCGGGATCGCACGGCTAGAGCTCACAAATTGTGTTACCATATCCGCTAGATTTTGCACTCACTAAGTGCGGGTAAAATGTTATTACTTCAGAGAGGAGGTGCAACTTTTAACATAAAACTTACACTAATACACTATGACCGGAGACTTTTAGCCACTAAACCGTTTAGTACTTGGTAAAACATGCTTAACTCCGTTAAAATCCTGTACATTGTACGGAGTTAGTCTGCTGCTTGCTCGTGACTGCGACTTCTTATGGCCATTTTGATGGTAGTACACTACATTCACGTACATTGTTGGGTGGCTAAAGTACCTGCATGTGTTAACAAGTTCCAAGGCTTTGTTGAGGTGGGTAGAGAGCCACCAAACATATTAATTCTTAGATATTTTTGTGAGATTTCTACGATATTTTTGTAAGACAGATGCAAGATATAATGATGGCATAAAGCTTATAGTCGGATATTTCATTCAAATCCATCAAAAAAGGAAAATTATCAAAACATTACGTAATTCCACAAAAACCAGCTACAACACTATTCGAGAGGGTCTATGGTTTCGTACGCAAAGTTTGCCAACTGAACCCTATTACTAAGCGTTTGCTGTCCGTCCGTCCGTGTTTCTGTCAGTGTACTGTATCTCATAAACCAATTGTTTTTTTATGTTAAAAAATAAATATTGTTCCAATACAAGAAACGTGTTTTTTTTTGTTACTAAGTAGCGTTAATTATTTTACGGGGGTACGGGAGCCTCCATGTGCTAGTCTGACTGCCACTTGGCCGGTTTTTTAATAGTTTTCTGATGATGCACAAATTGTAAATTATATTTTTCTTAATTTCTAATGGAATCAGAGAAAGATGAATGTATAATTTTCGGCAGTATTGTGAGCAATTCTCCAAAGGGTACCAAAATGATTATCGATATCAAAATGTCGTTGGAGGCGGAGTTTCGAGTTGAAAACATTTGTTCGAAGCAATAGTTTTAATGAATTTAGTTTTCGATACCCCGTCCGAAATTTGTATTTGATATTTTGTGCCACATTTTACTATTCTGTAGAGACCTTCTAATTGTTTAGTAATTAAATGTGTACCCTTGTGTTTGTTGATTGGGGGTAAGTGGTAAACATGGGGTTCCTCTAGGGAGAAACAGAATTAGTTACCTCAGCTGTCTTCCGGCTTATTTGCTCAAAAGGGTAAAGGGAAATTCAGCGCTGTTATCTTTAGAAAATTAGCACAGACTGTTTCGTGGAAATATTAGCAATTGGATAGCAAAAATCATCCTATTCTACTACCTAAATGCTACTAGTATTATAAATGTGGAACTTTATGTATTGGATGTTTTTACTCAATGACGCTAAAAACGGTTGCACGGATTTGGATAAAAATTGGGATACAGGTAGTTTATAACCTGGGTTAGGTCATAGGATACCTTTTATCCCGGTAGTACGTTTCTGTGGGATAATTTCTGACCTACATGCGGGCGACGCCGCTGGCAAAAAGCTAGTAATTATAATTCCATATAAGACATTGTTAGGCTGTCTTTTGGTCTATCTATAAACTTTGTTTTTACAATCTACACAATCTTGACACACTGTTCTCTTCATAGCAGTATAAAGTACTAGCTGTTGCCAGCGGCTTCACCCGCGTAGAGGTCGAAAAATATCCCGCGGGAACGTACGTATAAACTAACTGTGTTCCAAATTTCATCCAAATCCGTTCAGTAGTTTTTGCGTGAAAGAGTAACAAACATCCACACATCCATACATACAAACTTTCGCATTTATAATATTAGTAGGATAAAGTATAAAGTATTAATGACAACCATATTCATCTGTCCAGCCTTTTCCCAGCTATGTTGGGGTCCACTACCCTTCCGACAACCAACGTCTAGTTGGTTGTACCTACTTATAAAAAAAATGTTATTGAAAAGAATGCCCATGGAGTTTCTTCTCCACCTGCCAGCCTGTCCTGCCCATGCCAAAGCGGAGGTACCTAACCTACACTTTGGAATGAGCATCTAGCTACATTTTTCTGACTCACCACCGCTTGACAATTCAAAAGTACCTGTAATTGGTTTCTCTATACTTAATATTATAAAACTGAAGAGTTTATTTGTTTAATTGAACGCGCTAATCTCAGAAACTGCTGGACCGAATTGAAAAATTCTTTTTGTGTTGGGTAGCCTAGTTATCGAGAAAGGCTATAAGTTATATAACATCACGCTACAGCCAAGAGGAGTGGAACAGTAATGAAAAATGTTGCAAAAACGGGGAAAATCACACAAGTAGGTGATTCGACGCGACGGGAAGGGTCGGGGAACAAGAAATTTAACGCGGACGAAGTCGCGGGCACTAGTTTAAAATAAATGCTTTGAATGTGAGTCTAACCGGATGCAGCTGAATATCAGTATTTTACATGGAGCGGCTGCCTATCTGACCTCCAAAACCAAGTTACTTGGTAATACGATACTCCTTGGTAAGACTGGTCGTCAGACTTTCGGGCTTCTAACAACCCGTAACGACTATCAAAGATCCACAAATGACAGCAGCGACCAACGGGTTAACGTGATTTCCGAGGCACGGAGGTATTAATGAGGACCATATATTGAAATGTTTATGAAGTTAGGGTTTCCTATAAATTGGCGGTCGTCACGTAAGAACACGTATTTACGTAAGGGCGTAAAAATTTCGCGGCTTAATTTTTTCGCATACTCAAAATCAAAATATTTTTATTTCACACTAGTTTCTGCCCGCGACTTCGTCCGCGTTAAATTTCTTGTTCCCCCGACACTTCCCATCGCATTGAATTGCCTACCCGTGCGATTTTCCCCGTTTTTTCAACATTTTTCATAACTGCTCCGCTCCTCTTAGTTATAGCGTGATATTATATAGCTTATAGCCTTCCTCGATAAATGGGCTACTCAACACAAAAAGATTTTTTCAATTCGGAGCAGTAGTTTCTGAGATTAGCGCGTTCAATCAAACAAACAAACAAACTCTTCAGCTTTATAATATTATAGTATAGATAAACCTACATGGGCACTTATGAAACGTTAGAAGCTAGGTGCACTGAATCTTCAACGTACTGCTTATCACGAGAGTTGTAAATTGAACTGAGTGTTTTTCGACGTGTTTGGATGCAGTAATCCTTGCTTTAACACAGTTGTTAGTTTAGTTGAAGATCCAATTAGTGATATTTTTACGTTCTTGCAAACTTGGGTGCAGTGACGGAAGTCATGAAAGTATGGTTGATTTTACGGTAGTAAAAAAGTTTTCTTGAAAAAAACGTTTTAGGGACGTCATTCACCGGTAAATAGCGAACGCCATAGTCATAGTCATAGACAATTATTCATAAATAAGTACCTTGTGTCTGAATTTACATACAAAATTAAACAATTACAGTACATTATACACTAAAATGCATTTGAGTTACTAAATTTCATCACCCATTTAAAAATAATAATTTAACTGTTCTTCAATAGACATGTAAATTAAACAATATGGACAACACCTTAAAATTTAAAATAATAACAATTAATTAAATAATTAAACACAAATTAACATAGATTAATAAAATCAATAAAAAATAATAATATAAAAATTTATTGTCACATTAATAAATCCGAATGAACAAAAATTAACAATCCATGATGATTACAATTTAATAAAATTACAGTTCATCTACACTCTACAGCACACAGACATTTATTCAATAAGAAATTTGTTAGATTTATTTTGAAAGCGCTGCTATAGGCAGCACTTTTTGTTTCTAGAGGCAACCGGTTAAATAATTTAACAAACTGGTATCACGGACTGTGTTTAACAATTTTTAGGTTATGACTAGTAATATTTTTATTTTCAAATTCAGTCTACGGGTGCTTTCCCTTATCTGCCGTCCTTCTATTGTCTCATAGTCTTGTATGTATTGGCCAAATAAATTAAAAGTACCAGTACATAAAGACTTGGCAATGTAAGTATGCCTAAACTTATCTAATGTTGTCGGCAACTTTCCCTTTGTGAGATGCGTACCATGGTATAATATGGTATGGTGGCCATAATATGATAGCCACCACTCTTCTAGAAAACTGATGCTTAGTGAAAAATTACATACATATATAAACTCACACCTTTCAGGCAGAAACTACAGATCGCCACCTGCTACCATCCTTACATATTCCTTTTGCCTCGTTTAACTTCATACATCTGGTCATACACACACGCCGGTTGCGAATACTAAGTGCCTGACCTTTCGGAAAAACATTACCAATGCGGTCGTTATATTATGTCGTCCTAGGGCGTAACGAAAAAGTGTTCACTATAAAACAAAAATAATCTCCTAATAGAAATTATAAAAATGAGGCTCAGATATTATAAAAACAAAGCCGACACCCGAGCCAGAGGAGTTCCGCGCCGCCATTTTTTTAATTAACGAAAACAATTCAAATCGGAAATTCAATTTGCGGTTTTATTCCGTATCTGTTTACATCACTTTTTTAGCGTTGAATAAATCAACGTGTCATGTAACAAGCGAATATTTAATTGCCGAATTAAGGTTGATGCGTTCATCTCAGTTTCGATAATTGAGATTTCATTTACCCACCTTAATTGTAGTATTTTCAGAGAAGACTTCTTTAGGCGTGCTTTTCGCTCTATCTTAGCAGTGAACGAAACTGAACTGCCACGCTCAGCTCAGTGATGTTTGCTAATAAAGATCAATTCGAACTCAATTGCAACATTACTATAAAGGGTGACCCTTCTAGGATCAGGATCAGCTAAAAAATATAGAAGGATTTTTAATTACTTTTAAAGTCAAATAAATCGGTGAAGGTGATCGTGAGGAAATCGGCATGTCTTAGAACCGAAAATTCGAAGACATGTGACATCTACCAACCTGCACTGGCCCCGCGTGGTGGATTATGGCCCACTCCCTCTTACCGAGAGGAGGCCTGTGTCCCAGCAATGGGAACATTATAGGCTGATGAGTCTTATTCAAATAAAAATATATGGAAAGGAAGAAAGAAGATGTAGTGATTAAAATTGAAGACAGTGATTATATGATTTGGTCATGTTGAGATGATGAATGAAGGGCGGCTAACAAAAGGTATTTACAAGGCAGATGTGGCTGGACACGTTGTACAGACGCCACCAGGTCGAGCTACCCGAAACTGTCAATTTTTCCCAATGAACCTTGAACCTAATGCTCTAGAAATAAAGTCGAAAATCTATCAAATAAATCTGACAGATTGTAGTAGCTTGATGTGTTGGCGTCTGTACAAGGAGAACATCTAATGACCTTATTGGTGATGTTCTTCAGAAAGGTCAGGTGCATAATACTGGCAACCGGTGTGCGTGTACGAGTATAAACATAAACAAAGCGAAAAGAGTATATTGCTTCATGTAAGGATCATAGATATATGATCAGGTAACGTCCTGTAGTTTCTGCCCCCATGGGATAAAGGCGTAACTTTATGTATGTATGTATGTAGGTAATAGGTAGAACGGGCTGGTGTCCGCAACTCCACGTCTGAGCGCGTATTTTGCGTACGGATGTATGTATGTATCTAAATACATATGGAATAAATTTCATTCAATTTTAAATCGTGGTTTGTTTTTCTCAAAAAAAAAAAAAAAAAACACATAAGCCTTTCCATTCCCATACAAAGGTAGCTAGGTAGTTTTATTCACCTTTAGCCAAAGAGGTGCGATCAAAAACAAACCGACAAAGTTGAAGTTAATTTGAGGCCCACATTCGGACGAAAAATAACGAGACTGTTCCGTGTTGTGTATGTACAACACGCGGTTTAATCTCATAACATGGCGCGCCAAAATGAGTTTCTTTTTGCCCTTTTCGGTTCAACATTTAATTATAACGGTTGGTGTGCCGTCAGTTATACGGTTTTATCGTAGATTTGCAATTTCGGTTATGCTTGTCAAAATGTATGTTTCATATTGTTGTGATTTCAGTGATTTAGTTTCTAAAAAAATGTGTTAACTTAATACCGAATCACACTATCCACTGTGGCAGCTGATATTAATCATGATCAATGATTTTATTTCTCTAAGTAGGTTTGTAAAAACACTTTTACACGTCAATCATATTTTTTTTAAACAAGATGAGGTCGGCGTTTCCTAACTGACTACTCTGAGAAGAAAGGTCGAAACAAACTCAAATGTTGTAATCTCTTTTAAAGTCCAGACATAACTTTGGTCACATCTTGTGAAGGTCATGTAGATTGGTGACTGAAATGGTCTTCTGAGGAAATGATTGATGATTGTAACTGTTTTTTAGGGATGTTATTATTATGATAACTCAGGCAATTAAATGTGTTATTGTACTTTGGCAACGCTAAGAAAAATCGGCTAGTATGTCATTATTTCTGTGTGGGGACTAAAACGACAATTTATATAGTAGAATGGAGTGCGAGTCATTACTTGTTGAACTGTGGAAGAGAAATGTTGTGCAATTGTAAAGTTGAAGCAAGTTATGAGTATTTTCTTCATAATTGGTAATTTATAAACTCGTCAGTATGTTGGGTTTCAATATTAAACTCGAATGTCTAATGTAAACTAATATAATTCACGTTTGATCATATTCTTAATCGCCAAACTAGTGCCAAAGTGATAAAATAGTTTAACAGTTCCGTATTCAGTGCTGGAATTAGTTCTCCATTATTGGAAACCAGTTTTGGAGTTCAAAATTCTTCCTATATTGTATGCCCTTATATTGACCATCACAATAAGTTTTACTCAGAGGGTGTTTTAATTGCCCATCTACGTAGCTAAATACATGACAAAAGGCGGTGGAATAGCCACCGTCCACCTTTTGTTATCATTTCAGCCGAAGACGTCTACAGCTAAAAATAGGCCTCCCCAAGCACCCTACTTCGACCGCTTCTATGCCCCTTGCATCCAGCGGATTCCTGCGGCCTTCAACGGGACCTCGGTCCACCTTCTGGGAGGCCAACAACGTTAATTTAGATTATATTATTTATTTATATCAGACATAATGGTAGTACATCTGCCAGGGTCGCGAGATTCGTTCGAAAGAGGTACCGGGCCCTGGCATATGGGCAACTGAAGGAACACGGGTGGGTTTTAGTCAGTAAAAGTCTGACACGCCCTTCCGCTCTACCCAGAGTGGGACACGTCATTTGAATATTTCCCAAACACAAAAAAATTGACGTGTGGCACTCGGGGACTGCCGCGGTAAAGCTATTGCATAGCATTTTTTATCAACTTATGCAATTATAATTATTTATTATTTATTTTTTATTTGACCGATAAGAAAACATTTTTTTTTTCTTTTATTGAATAAATGAGAAGTTACTGTCCCCGCTTTTTAAATCTCTGATATCTTCTAAGATCGTCATTTAAATTACATGCTGTAATGATCATATTGATCTATATTAAATGCACAATGTATTTAAGGTACCTAATTGGATAAGAATTAATGCTGTATTGGTTAAAATCGCTTCGTAAATAAGCCCTTATTTCTCGTAAAAAGCAAAGGAAAAAAATGGTTATTGTGGGTTATCCCTAAGAGGTAGACATATACCATCGCGGATTTTTTTGTAGACCTTTCTAAGGTGTACAATACTATAGTACATTATTTTGATCTATTTCGTAGGATTCAGCCAGCATGTTAAATACATATAAACCTTCCTCTTGAATTGTTCTATCTATTAAAAAAATCCGTATCAAAATCCGTTGCGTAGTTTTAAAGATCTAAGCATAATGCACGGCCTTCAAGCCACACCTCCGTGCCCGTCGGAGTGGGGAGCGTGAGGTTTTTTTTCGTTACGGAATTTCTGGATTCGATCCCCGCGCTCAAGGCCCTCGATAGAAGCTATGCAATAGCTTAAAAAGAAATGGTAGTACATAGATAACATTAATTATGCCGCGTAACGCGCTTTTCGTGTGTTAAGTCCGCAGGTACGCAGTTATCATTCCAGAACCTTTTGGCCCCATCGACAATCTGTACTGCGACCATTTTGTAATATCCACTTGATTATACTCTTGAAACTTATTTATTTATTTGAGACACCATTACTTCCTCAAAAATACGACCTTGTCATGATAAAGAAACTTACAATGTAATGTAACTTTTAAACAAGATTTACTATTTTATCCTTCAGTAAGTACCTGCAAAGTGGGTACTAATATTTTCTCTATGAAAATCAAGGAGTGAACTTTTATACAGCGCTACTTTTCATATAAAGTTGACAAAGACAAAGTTACTGTGAACAAATCATTATTCTTTATGGCTGAAATTTACATTGAGAACGCTCGCGAGAGCAAGTAATCTGAACTGTGATTGTCGGTTTTCATGACTATGACATACGGATCCACAGGTGTAAAAATGTTTATAGTGACGTTCATGTAAAAAGGACCTTTGACTTCGATTTTGTTTTGTAGTTCAGCACAGGTGTTATTGTATTCGTACCCACAGCATAAATATGAGTAAATAAAATAATACGCGTCAATTAGAGAATCTCCTTGTTTTTTCGTCGGTTAAAAACTAATATAAACTGAATATATATTATAAGACAGAGCCACACGAACCCTAAAAATTAAATGTAGTTTCAGAATAATCCAAAATTTCGGCGAAAAAATATGTTCTCACAGGCATACAAACACAGGGAATGCCACGACGTCATCATCATCATAATTTCAGCCGTAAGACGCCCACTGCTGGACTTAGGCGTCCCCCAATTTGGGGGGCTTTACCATAATCGCCACGCTTGGCGGGCGGGTTGGCGGTCGCAGTATGGTGGTAAAATGCATAGAGAACGCTGCTGCCCATTCTCTAGTAAGTCCCTTAGTCGCCTTTTACGACACCCACGGGAAGAAATGGGGTGGTGTTATTCTTTACGTCCGGCACCACACGGTACACCACGAGGTAACACATTATATTAATTTAAGTTCAAAATTTAATGTTGGCAACACATAATGCACTAGTGACAAAAATGATAAAAGAAAATATTTGTACGAAGAAGAAAAAGAAATGGGAAGGTGATATGACGAGCTTAATGGCGTAAGATTTTCTTTGTTCAGCCTTGGCCAAATTCCACTTTCAGCGAGGGTGAGAGGGCGGAAACGTAATCATTTTCCGTCAGATTATATCCTAATACCCCGCAAGATATAAAATGGGAAAATTAAAAGGAGGTAAGAAAGAAAATTCGAGGTTTATAAGCGCAAACATTATTTTAATGTGGACTGAAAAGTTAAGATATTATTATCATATCTCTTTGGGTTGAGAAGAGACAGGGAAAGGTATGAAATCTGTTGGAGAAAATAATACCATGAATGCGTAGATTTAGCTAATACGGTATGTTTTATGGACCTTATTACATTGATAGGGCTGAGGGGGTTATTACTCCTACCAGGGTCGCGATGTATGTTCGAAAGAGATACCGTGGGTCACGGTCCGTGACCCTGGCACATGGGTAACTGAAGGAACACAGGTGGGTTTTAGTCAGTAATAGTCTGACACGCCCTTCCGCTCCACCCAAGAGCGGGAGACGTCATTCGATGATTTCTGACCCACAAATAGTTCTTTTAGGATTTATAATTACTACTCATAACCCCTTTGGTTATTACTAGTAATTATAATTCCTAAAAAAACTAAATCGACAAACCAACATGTTGTTTTGTCGTATCATTAATATAATCTATATATTTTAATATATTCTATCTAAATGAATATTTTATTTATAACTAGCTTCTGCCCGCGACTTCGTCCGCGTTAAATTTCTTGTTCCCCCGACCCTTCCCGTCGCGTCGAATCGCCTACTCGTGCAATTTTCCCCGTTTTTTTCATTACTGCCCCGCTCTTCTTGATTGTAGCGTGATGTTATATAGCCTATAGCCTTTCTCGATAAATAGGCTACTCAACACAAAAATAATTTTTCAATTCAAACCGGTAGTTCCTGAGATTATCAAAATCAAAATCAAAATCAAAAGTCATTTATTCAAACTAGGCTGAGAGTCAGCACTTTTTGAACGTCAAAGTTACAAAAGACAGTCCCCCCAAAACGCCCGCCCTTCGACACTTCCTAGTGCTTTAGCTGGGAAGAAGAAGTGGCGGAACAAACTCCCCAGCAGCACAGCTGTCTGTTAAGTTAGAAGAACTTGATTCTATACAATATCGTGTAAGTAATTAATATTATAAAACAAAACAAAACATACATTATTCGCCATATGTCAGCTAGCACACGCCAATATACGAACAAAACATTGAAAAGTAAACTCAAGCTGAAATAAATAATAAAACAAAATCGTAAACAGAACGTAAAACTTAAATAAAGCCTCCAGGCATAAAGGGCGTGCCCGCTTACATATTCAACGACGCAAAATGATACATATACATACATTGATGCATATTGCTAAGTTGAAGTTACAATAGTTAAACTAAAATAACAGTTAATACAAATAACAATAACAAAAACCATGGTCAGCAAGTCGACCAGTCACCACAAGCAGCACTCGTTCACGAGCATAACGCAAAGGTCAGCCATTACCCCCCTCGCCATATTTGAGGGAAGGTGGTAACCCGACCCCCGACGCTACCGCAAGCAGTGACATCTAAGGGAGCATGACGAACTTGCTGCCGGTTGGTCAGGCTAGAATATTATGAACAGCTGACGAGGTCGCTAGCTAACTACATGTTGCAATACAACTCATTTAAAATCACTGTAATGAGTAGATTATGTCCACAATAAGTGAAATTAAAAGAAAATAAAAAATAATTAACAAAATCAGTTAAATAAAAAAAAAATAAAAAAAAAACAATTATATGAACTACCCATATAAACTGTCAGTAGGAAAGCTAATTCTGGATTGAAAGAACATAAACATTGTCTTGAGTTAATCACAGCGACCAACTATTCTTATCGTTTAAGTAGTCGTTGATAGAATAGTATGCTTTTGAACAAAGGTTGGATTTTACTTTAGCTTTAAACTCATTAAACTGCAAATCTAGCAAAGCAGAGGGCAGCTTGTTATAAAAGGTAATACCAAGACCAACAAAAGAATTATGAACCTTATGAAGCCGGTGAAAAGGAGCACGTAGTTTGTCCTTATTTCTAGTATTAATGTTATGAATATCACTGTTTTTAGTGTACAAGTGTATGTTTTGCCTAATATATAAGATGTTGGCGAAGATGAATTGTGATGCCACCGTAAGAATACCAATATCTTTAAATAAATCTCTCAGAGAAACTCTAGCACCTAGTTGGTAAATCGCTCGAACAGCTCGTTTTTGAAGAACAAAAATATTTTGAATGTCCGCGGCTTTGCCCCACAGCAGAATGCCGTAGGACATTATGCTATGAAAATAACTAAAATAGACTAATCGAGCTGTATCAACGTCCGTGTACTGTCTAACTTTCCTTACGGCGTAGGCGGCCGAACTGAGCCTTCCCGCTAGGCTTGATATATGTGATCCCCACTGAAGTTTGGCGTCTACTGTTATGCCCAGAAAAACTGCCGAGTGTACAGTATCAAGCACCTGATTATTTAAAACGACATTGGGTCCCAGATTCCTAACATTCGGTAAGGCGAACTTTATACATTTCGTTTTCTTAGCATTAAGAACTAGGTTATTTGTGGTAAACCAATCCGTAGCCATTGAGAGCGCACTGTTCACGTCGTCAAAATCTTTTCTATTCCTGTCTACTTTAAAGATAAGTGAGGTGTCATCAGCAAATAGTACAATGTCACAGATATTCTTTAAATAGAATGGTAAGTCATTAATGTACACTAAGAATAAGAATGGACCCAGTATTGAGCCTTGAGGTACACCTAACTGAACTAGTAGCCCGGAAGATTTTACACCATTGACATCTACACATTGGTGCCTATTTTGTAAATAAGAACTTATGACATTGAGAGCTTCGTTTTGAACACCGTAATGACGTAGTTTACGCAAAAGTGTGTCATGGTGAACGCAATCAAAAGCTTTGGAGAGATCACAGAAAACTCCGATAGCATTTTGCGAGTTCTCCCATGCGTTGAATATGTGTTTCAGCAGAGCAACACCCGCATCTGTTGTCGAACGACCTTTTGTAAAGCCATATTGCTCATTATGAAGGAGGCTATTTAAATTAAAATGTCTTAGCAATTGCTTGAGTATTAACTTTTCAAATATTTTACTAAATGCAGGTAAGATAGAAATGGGCCTAAAATTGCCAACGTTATTTTTATTACCTGTTTTAAATAATGGTATGACTTTACTACTCTTCATGAGGTCAGGAAAAGATCCCGAATCAACACATTTATTAAAAGTTACAGCTAGATAGGGGGCTACGATGTCTATTATATTACTTAACAGTTTAATGGAGATGCCCCAGTAATCTCCAGTGTTTTTTGACTTAAGTGTATTAAAAATATTAACCACGTCACGAGGCGTTACATGTTCGAAACTAAATAAGCGACTACATCTGGGCACACTATTATGCAAAAGATTTTCAGCTTTAGACGGGGACGAATTTAAGGAGCAAGTCGTAGTTATAGGTATGTTGGCAAAAAACTCATTAAATGCCTCAGCTACATCGGCAGCTTTATTAACCAATTTGTTGTTAATCATAATCTCCAGTTGTTTTTCCTGTTTAACCGATTTACCCGTTTCATTGTTAATGATTTTCCAAGTGGTTTTTATTTTATTGTTTGAATTTTTAATTTGATCGCTTAAAAATTTAGATTTAGCGAAAGCACAGATTTTTTAAATAACTTTGAATAATTTCTGATATACTCTAGAAAAGGAGTATCAAATATATATTTTTTTAAACCATATAACTCGTATAGTCTCGCTCTACTTTTATAAATACCTGGAGTAGCCCATTGGTTGAAGCTAACAGAGGTGCTATTAATGTCAATAGTTTTGGTCTTGAAAGTAGATTGGTATTCTTTTTGCACAATATCAAAAAGGGCTCCATAGATTTCATTAGGAGTCTCGTGTTCTACTATAGATGGAGTAATCCTATGAGCAATATTATTTTTAAATTTGTTGCAACGACTAACTGTATAGGGCCTACATTCTATTTTATGCGGCTTTTTTAGTAATGGCAAAGGGAAGCTGGCTAATAATCCACAGTGGTCAGACGTTAAGTCACTTAACACTAACTTATTATTGGCATCACAATCACTAAATATATTATCAAGACAAGTTGAAGACGATGCCGTGATCCTAGTAGGTTCGAAAAACAAGTTTATTAAATTAAATGACTTAAACAGATTGAGCAGTCTAATACTTAATGGAGTAACATCTAAAATATTAATATTAAAATCTCCACATAAAATTATACATTTATTAATTGATTTTAATTTGTTGAGTGAGTCCTCCATGACCGACTCGAAACGAATAAAATCCCCAGAGGGTGGACGATAAACGCATATTATGACGTAACGCTCTAGTTCAACACAAGACAACTCAATAGTGCGCTCGATGGAAAGATTAACTAAATCTAAACGTTGTTTACATTTCAACTTGTTTGAAACAAGAACTAATGATCCACCGCGTATAGCACTTTTTCTCACAAATGCACTTTGCACAGTAAAAAAATCATCATTCATAAACACTATTTCATGTTCTTTCAACCAGTGTTCAGTCAAACATAATACCTGAACATCATGGTTTTCTATAAATAAACTTAACTCTAGTTCTTTGCCGGACAAACCCTGCATATTTTGATGAACAACATTCAACATATGCGGCTTACCTGTTGTCGCACCTAATAGTTTAAACTACTAGGTGTATCAGAAGTGGTGCTAGAACCACTACTAACAGTAATCGCTGGTACCCTACAAGTACCAGTGTCACGGTGTAAATTGTATGCTAAAAGATTAGCAATTTGTCTCCTACACCTAGGTGGCAAATACGTAGTATAATTTGTTAATTTGTAATCAGTAATAAATTGATTACAATCAAAATATAAAATAGCGTCACTGTGACAACTAGTCCTATTATAAATTAACATATTTAAATTATAAATGTGCCTGTTTTGCTCCTCAGACAAGTATTGAGAATAAGGAAAGGCACAGAAAATAAATTTACAGTGATTGGTCTCATTGAGATGTAACATCAAATGGACACATTGAATTATTTCTTTTTTTCTAACATTTAAACTATCCCCATATAATAATATTACTGTAGAACCAGGGTTTATTTTTGACAATTTAATTTTACTTAATAATTGGCTAATACTGGCACCAGGTGAACAATTATTAATTACATACTGTTGTGAACACTGATTAAATATGCTACCATAACCTTGACCAAATTTGTCAGAAAAAATATAGGTTGTGTTAATATGGCTATTATCATCAGAAATACGGCTATTTACTGGCTGAGTTGCTGAGGGTGTGGGTGTATCAAGTTGAGGCTGAGGTGCAGCGGAGCAAGTGCAGCTAAAACAGAGGTTATTTGTCAGAGACTCATACCTCTCTGCATTGCACTTGACCAGGTCTGCCAACTCACAGGCTTCCTGCATGCGCTTACTCAGGTCTTGTTGAGTAGCCTCATATTTACTAAAGATATCCTTTAGTGCAAATTCCCTAACAAACAATTCATCCCGAAGGTGCTGAGTGTCCGTATCATACAAAGTAGTACATAATTTCAAATCACTATAACACTTCTTCAATTCTTGTATTAAATTTAGATTTTTTTGCCTAAGTTTTGTGTTTAATTTATTTACTTTTTGGCATTTCAATGTTTTCTGATACTTTCTAATTAATCTATTAATTTTAATATATTTTTTTAACTTATTGTGGCTAGTAAACAATTCGTTTTTAGAAATGGTATCATCAGTTAAATCTATTGTTACAATTGGCTCAACACATGTAGGTTTGGACCTGATACCAACCAACTCATCATAGAGACTGCTGGTGATCGCAGACTCTTCACCGGCTTTGAGAGTTTCCAAATGGGTTACTGTGTTGTGGGCCCTGCTTAGTTCCAGTTCCAGTTCTGATATCCGTCTCAAAGCCAGTGCTATTAGCGCGTTCAATCAAACAAACAAACAAACTCTTCAGCTTTATAATATTATATAGTATATATATAGTATATATAGTAATATAGTATAGATTATTTTCTATACTGAGTTATTATTTTAGAAAATATTATAGCAAATGGCTTGCAGAGTGCGGTATATCACAATTTCTACATTATTAAATTAATCAGCTAAAACTAATCGTTGAACCAGAAACGCTTGTCAAACTTTCAAGGCATGTGTCTCATTAAAGTCGTGAACTACCTTATATTACGCGTACATGTTATTAAGTTTCTTAGGAATAATGTCATGGTTTGACAAGTCTCTAGCATTTTATAGCAATAAATAATTAGTAAACATCCAGAATAGATGCTTAAAATATTTCAAAAGTTAAAATTCGTATTTTTTTTACCGAAAAAACTATCGACAATATACAATTTATTCAACAATATTTAAATATTACCTCATTACCATTCGTTTTCGGTAATGAAAACTCTCATCCCAAGAGACAGGCCGAAGCAATGATGTGAAAATGGAATCAGCAAAAATGCTTTAATTTACAGTTTCATTTGGCAACACCACTCCGTCTCTTAATTTGCTGGCTTAAATTTTTACCACGATATATAATAACATACATTTCATTTTATAATGATAAATATACATATCCAACGCGGGTGATCAGGGACATGGTGAGACGAACTCGACTATTGTCATAAGGATTGGCCACAAATAGTACTAAATAGGGATAAGTGGAAGGAAGAACGGAAAGCTTCGCCTTGCAGTGGGGTACAAGCAGCCGATAAAAAATAACACTTGGCTACTCGATTGGATGGAGAACTAACCAATCAATAGTATACAGTTAAAATTGGCACTTATTATTGCAAGCAACACAGTATAAACCATTCATTATTCATTTTTGCTGTCCTACAAATTATATTGCCAACAGCCTGACAGGACTGTGTGGCGTTCAACATAACCATTTTCTGGCATTGAACCGGTCATAACAGCGTTATATGTGAATTCATACGCACAACTATTCCGTTCTATTCAGCACATTATGTGTTAGTCCCGTTATTTTGTGTCATTGTACAATGAAAGATACAATGGTTATTGTTCGTGTTCCCCTTTGAAAGTAATTTATAGTAGCAACCTCATAACCACTGCGTCACAAGAACTATATATACTTCACATCATATCCGATGGTGAAACTTTTCCATCAATCTTTCGTCTGATGTCAAGCTCAATAGTTTTACGGCTTAAATTTTAGAATGAACGACGCAACGGTTGAAATGGTGAATTTCATGTATTTTACTTTTGATAAAGTCTTCATAATTTTGTAGATATTCCCTATTTAATATTATATAAATGAAAGGAGATGTAGTCAGTTGGTTTTGCCGAAGAAAAATTCACTTCTTAAGTGAAAAATTGTACGTTAGTTTACAAAGACATTTAATAAGAAAATTGTACCTAAATTGTCCCCCGATTCCCTTACCCGATTCTCCTAAATTACTGTCCCAAACCCAAATATACAAGCATGATAATTTGTAGTTGTATGAGCAGAAATCAATCCTGCATAACTGAAAACCCGTACACAACATGGAGCATTTATTAGTATCCACACATGCTCCTCCCAACACCACATAACTTCGCAATCACTACCAATAAAGTTAGATATCGGGTTTTATGAAGGCAAACACTGGTACCCATCTTGTTCAGTTGCAGCTTCCTGCAAATTTACGAGATCATTTGTCATATCGATAGTCGGTTCCAGGTTCTGTATTCCAAAGCCTCCGATATACATATATGCAGTATTTACTACCTTAGTTGTTATATTGTTGCCGGGTGGGTATAAGTAATTGGGGTTCGGATTACTACATATAATATGCGTTGATGTGTCATATATTGCTGCTTCGCTGATTGGAAGGTGGGATAATGTATTGGTGATTATGTTTCTGCACAAGCCGTGAATTTTGAGTGGGTTTGTTGTGTAAGTAGTTGTGTGGGCTATCATTCATCACCAGACAATGATGAGAGTACAGTGATATCCACCATTTATCCAGATCTATACTATCTATACTATATTACTGGTGGGGCTCCGACGGAAGGCGAAATTTAGGTACCTTCGACGCGGACCGGAAAACTGATGAACGCAAGTGTCTCGCCTAGGGCCAAGGGGTGAGGGAATCGTGCACCTACCTCCTACTGGCACCACGTGTCGGCTTAGTCCAGAGGCACAAACACAGCACTTCAGTTTTACCGTCGAAGCCACAGAATACACCACTAAAGAAACAGCGGGACTGCTATGAACTTATAATAATAAAATTATATCGTTCTGCGATAAAATAGTACAGCGGATAAAAAAAACACAGCGAGATGCGCTCACGCTGGAATCCCTATTTGAACTGTTATAATGTCTTTCTCGAATGAGCCATAAAGATGGCGACGCTCGTCAAGGAGGTGCACGATAGTGATTGGCGGGATGGACTAGCTTGACATCTTGCATAATAGTTTAACAAAACAAAATAGATGGCGCTAACAATTACTATATAATAATTATTATAAAGCAGAAGAGTTTGTTTGATTGAACGCGCTAATCTCAGGAACTACTGATCGGAATAGAAAAAATCGTTTTGTGTTGAGTAGCCCATTTATTGAGGAAGGCATATACAACATCACGCTATGGGCAAAAGGAGCGGAGCAGCAAACGAAAAATGGACGAAAACTGGCAGGCAATTTGATACGACGGGAACGGGAGCGAAAATTTGACGCGGACGAAGTCGCAGGCAGAAACTAGTATATTATAAATAAATATAACTGATATATTTTTAACTAAATCCATACGAAAGTATATATCGTATTTATAACAAAAAAACCACTTTTAAAATTTTGTCTCTTCGTCTGTTCGTTCCAACTAATCACCAAAATGACTGTACCAATATTGTTGGATTTTCACCGACAGATAGCTAATATTATAAGAAGTAACATAAGCTAGTTTTTGCCTCGGTATCACGTTCACATTTTCCAACATCCATGCAGGCAAAGCCACGGGCTAGTAATGCAGCTAGAAATGTATAAGAGTGCCCTTTATTTCTTTTGTGTACTTTCTATCCTACCTACATATATCCTACTGACCCATAATCTATTTCCAACGAACAAGGAATGAAGAAATATTTTTCAGCTTGAACAGAAATGTAACTTCCCACGCCCAAATATACTCGTATGTAATCACTACACATCAAAACAGAAGGAAGATGAATAGTTTCCGTGCTTAGTTGTGACTTCTGAAGGAAGTTTCCAAATATAACCCATAGTATTGATTTCTTATGCTCGTTTCTGAGTATTTGCGAAACTCGGAAGTGACAAAACTAGTTGACGGAATCAAACAAGAAACTACATTAAGGGTTGACAGGCTGCTGTTGACAATAAGAAAAGAAAGAAGGAAAATTTATTATTCTACACAAACATAACATTACAAAACCCCTGACACAAACGAAAACCTCGTAAAGTTAAAAATTATAGATATTGGCCCTTTAGCTTTAATTAGAAAGTGGAGGTAATATTTTGATCAAAGCTTCATCGACGGTTAATGAATTGTTATCCTTTCTTTTATAACACACATTCCTTATTGCTGCCTCGTTTGATTGGTGTTTTCATTGACCGTACTCCAATGAAAAGATGCTTTGATCAAAATATTATCTAAAACTTCTAATTAAACTTAAAACGCCAAAACATTTTATTTATTTTTTTCTTTTTGGAGAGGTTTTTATTTGTGTGGTGTACTTTTTTTTTAAATTAAAACATTAATATAGCTTACGCCACAATCGATACATGGGGCTTTTGTCCACCAGTGGACGAATTTCAGCTGACATGATGACGAATAGAATACCAAATTTCGACTCGATCAGACCTGTGGACCTATTCTCAAATCTCTTCATGTACTAGCAATGAGCCGAGATCCCCTTTACATATAACACAGCTGAGTCAGAATCAGGATAACAAAAAGGTTAATTACGCTGTTCTGCATGAAATAAAATTACTTATCATATATCACGCCTGTTTTATCCTGGGTTAGGAAAAGGCGTAACTGTAATTCACCCACATAACGCCAGTTACCGTTAAGTCCCCATGTTATGTAGGAGTCACTTTTGCCATGAACCGGGCAGAAATCTAAACATCGTGCTTCTACTAAGAAATTCCAGATGGACTCAAAATTATTTTTTCAGACCTGGGAATCGAACACAGAACTAGACCAACGAGACGGGAACAAAAATATGTGGTTGAACAAAATTAACAATACTTAATGCTTCATTACATTCCACAATGCATATGCTTAGGTGGTAAACATTTGATTTACACTGAATCGTGGACCCTGTTGGCCACAGCAAAATAAATATGGCAGGTAGTGGTGTTTTCTCGTAAAAAAAAGATTACATTATTTCCTATTTATTCGCGTCGAGTTCTATAACTGATACTCTGGTCAAAATTGCTTACTAAAATGTTTAAGAAAAGGCTAATCCAATTAAAAGTATCCAATAAGTGGACCGCTTGACTCGCACTACTTTTATTTACCTCTGCTTCAGTTCAAACTACAGTTCCTTACTCATTTCCTCTCAGGCAATTCTCTAAGAGTTCAGAAACGGAGATAAAAAGTTGGTCGTTGTGTACCTACGCAATTATCAGATCTCGGGGTCCATTGTCAAGTCGGTTACATAAGAGCCCTCTAGGAATCTAATAATACGAAAGTTTCCTTGGAAGACTTTTTAAGAGTACTTTTGTTTATTCTATCAATATTTATTAACGAGGAGTCCTCTTCGGTCCTGTGTTTTCAAGTTTTTTTTTGTTGGTTTAGATTGCGGTGGAATTTGTTCTTAAAGTTAAGCAGGGTTGATTGAGTGCTGAATATATTGTGTCTGATCGATAATAATATATTATGAGCTTGTGGTTTAATAATAATAGCTGCATAGGTCAACCGAATGGATTGAGCTACGCTTGTCATGGTTGGCATGTGGATATGTGACCATGTTGGCATACCAAGACCCCTCCGTGCCTCGAAAATACTAGTTTTCAGTTACATCCGGTTAAATTTGAAGCCGAACCCAACATAGTTGGATCAAGGCCAGGATTTACCTGATCATGACAATGATAATAATATCTTCGTCTAGAAGCATTCAAATTTTGTACAAGAGTTTCAAATATATACCGAAAATGAAGGACTTCAAAATCATCCCCTAAGGGACATTGAGGATGAAAACTTTATAGAAGTTCGTAATTTTTGCCGATGAACATTCCCATCAGGTGCCTGCACGGCTTGATTATTCTATAACTTTACTTTTTGTTGCATTTGGCAATGACACCAAAAAGTGGTTTGATATGGCAACTAGAGAAAAGTGTAAATATTCTTTCATTCAAAAGTACCACAGGTCTACTGATAAAGGAAAAACAACCCCACCTTTAACAGTAGGTATAATTAATTCCCACAATAACAGTTAAATATGAACTTGCGGGAAATGCTAAATTGCTATTTGATGATTACACGCAGTTGATTGCATTCTATTAGTTACCGTTGTAATTGAGACGCAAGGTTAATGTATTTACCAATAACTTTTAGATACAGAAATATATAACAATCATTATATAACAATATAGGTAACTTACCTACGTAAGTAGTACGATCGGATGCTACGAAAGAAGACTGACAATACCTATTTTACTAAGAAATGTTTTGAGCACAGACCGTTTTCATGATATGCCTGTGCGCAACAAACATCAGTGTAGACCTGAAAAAAAGAAAGACCATGGTCCTGTTATAGAAATTCCCGTATCATAAGACCCAGAAATTACATTTTTTTTTTTGTTTATCACTCAGTTCAGTTCAAGATTCCGGACAATTTCGTCGTATTTAAAAAACAGCTGTTTCGGTATGGGGTCGCTTAGTTTTTTAAACATACGGCGAAATATTTCAACGCACTTGGGTTCAGAATCATGTACCTACTGTCTCTATGGTAACAGGGAGCGCGTTGATAACCCTACCACCCTGTATTTTATGAATACTATTAATTTAATTTCGCGTGTTTCTAATCAAAAACATTGAAATTAATCAAACTGCTATGAAAATAGATTTGTAATAAGATGAATTCCGGTAAGGTAACAAAGCAAAGGGTTTTTAATTAAACACATTTCAACCTTTTGTGAGTCTTGTATTATTATTTTAGGTGCTGTTTATTGCTTATTTTGATCCTTTCAATTTCAATTAGAAAATTTATTAGATTTTGCTATTTATCTTGAGAAGGTACCGTTATTATAATAGATATTGATCGTTCATTATTAGTGATTTTGATTAAATTTATTTTCCGAAAAATTACCTTGTTTAAATACAAGGTGATACTTTTGATATTCTGCAACGCTAGATCATGTCAAAGAATCAACTGGCATGTGAATATTTTTAATTTTTTTCGTTTATTATTTTTCAAACAATATAATTCGACGTCACTATTATTTAGGTGAAACATTATTTCGTGAAATATTATTCCGTCGCATTTTCTTAGGTTTAAATTTGAATTATTATTATTATTGATTGGAATTATTTACTCGTACCTACTTATTAATGAAACTTACACCCGTACAAAAAACCATGCCATACAAAATTTCGAAAAAAAAAACATTATGCTAGTTACCCTACAGTTATGAAAAATCAATAGGAATACGTTGTATAAGTCTCATTTCTTGCCATGGGTGTCGTAAGAGGTGACTAAGGGACTTGCTAGTGAATGAGCAGCAGTGTTCTCTATGCATTTTACGACCATACTGCGATCGCCAACCTCTGCCTGCCAAGCGTGGCGATTATGGCAAACCCTCTCAAATTGGGGGAGGCCTTTGTCCAGCAGTGGACATCTTTCAGCTGAAGTTATGATGATGATAACCTCAGTCTTGAATGAAAAAGGAAAACTTAAAACAACCTACCAGTTTTGTCGCGTTAGTTTTGATCTACCTCGTAGAATGCTAGTCTTTATTTCTAGTTGGCGTTCCCCCCTCAAATTAGGGGTCACTTATGTCCAGCAGTGGAAGTCTTTCTACTGAAATTATTATGATGATGATGAAGACGTTGTATGTTTTTATGTTTTATGTATGAATAATATACAATTGAAATAACCAAACCTGTGAAACAAATAAAATACAGTTAAAATTAATAGAAGCAATTTTGCTAAGACCCAATCCGCTTCCATTAGCAATACATGGACTACTTAATCCGAATATAACAGTAAATTAAATGCAGATTAAAGAAGAACATTTTATAACGCTGCCGGGGATGTTTCTAGAGATCTGTAAAACAATAAAAATAACAGGATCTCGAATGCTTGCCACATTCCGCTCTCTGCAGTAAGTAGCAATGACAATGTTTCGGCACAGATGACATTAAGTTAATAACAAAAAATATATTTTGCTCATGATCAAAGTCAATCAAACTGAGAAGACATTAATTTTATTTGTCTTAAGTCTTACTTAATGTTAAATAATTATGGAAATCATATACATTTCACACTAAAATTAAATTATGATCAAATTTCGACCACTGGTTGACCACTAGTTATTATAAATGCACTTTTTCTCCAGTGTTAGTTGAGTAGTGTATTTAAGTCTATCGAAATGTTTAAGATACACTGCTAGTCCAATATAATCTTGTTAGGAGTATCCAAGTTGAACTCCGTCGACCATTTTATCTGTTTCCGATAACAATACTCGTTAATGAACTGAATGATATTAAGAAGCTCAATGGGAAAACAAAAAATCGAATTATAGTCCATTCAGCGAGCGAAGCGACTGTAAATACCTATTTAAAAGACGTTAAACCGACAAAAATAAAAGTTAATGGTAAACCTAAATAGCTTCCTTATTAGCAGTTAAAAGTAAGAGATCAGCGAATGGTTATTTGTTTTGTTTTAGACGTAGGATTAAAGTAGCGAAATGAGACTAAGATTATTACAGACATATAATGACGTTAAACGTATAACACGCTGTCTACATCTCTTTTTATCTCGTCTCCTATCGCAGGTATGCTGGAAGAGTTTTCCATAGAAATAAGCATTACCTTTGTACGTATTTTTCTGTTCCTTTCTTCTTTTCTGTTTGTATTTGTGCATAAATGGTTAAATAAATAAATAATGCTACATTAAAGATAGCACACGGTTTCCAAATGAAAAAAAAATGACCTAGCAAATGTAAATAAAATGATTACATAGTTTCACGTCTTGTTTCCCCAAAAGGTGCATCATAGGTGTACCAAATTTTACCTATAATTAATATTTTAACTTTGTTAGCTTAGTTGTAAACTCTTTTGTGCATGCTGTGTTCTCTTATAAGTGAAGGAGTACACCTATTTAATACCTCATGTTACCCTTTGTTTACGTGTCAATGTATTGTGTACATCTTTTGTTGGAGATCCAAATTTAAATAAATAAATAAATAATAATAAATAGAAAACCCATATTTCACCAGTTATGTTTAAGTCTAATGTACTAAGAACGAACTACAGGCGAACCTATTGCCATCAATAGAGCACAAATCCAAACTCCGGGCTGCTGCTGAGTTTTTTTTGCTTGATAAGTCAGCCAGCAATCGAACACAAGACGTAATACTCAACAGTAGCGCTTACTAGACCAATGAAAATAAGCATTTGCAAATAAAAAAAAAACTTTGGAAATATCTGCCCATCTACATACAAGACCTTGTTTAGAACCAATTACAATATAAACCAGACAATTACTGACTTTACCATCATAAATCAGATTATAACAATACCTTTAGAGACAGCCTCAGACAAAACTATTCAGAACAACATTAGTAGGTACGCTAACTTGAATTCATCTCCCTTACACAATCATGTCGTGAAATATGACGGTAGATATGTTAGTCAAATTACAACCGCAGGTGTATTCTGTTACTGACGATGATTGATGTTCTTCGCATGACGGATGACGCGTATCGCTTACAAATTATTCACGTAAACTGTACGCCCCATGTTTGGTGAAAAGAATGTGATGTGATATTAAATAAATTGGCAGAATGATGATGGGGTTTGGTTATTTTGGGAAGGAATATGTGTGTAATATGACGTGTCTTTAATTAATTATAATTAATAAGGTAGATCAGTAACAGTATCTTTATAAACAGACTGTGCTTACGGAAAACAATAGCTAAAGCATTTTTTTTATACCTCATATTACAGTTAATTAGTTAAGGTAAGATTTTATAAACGTTTTTTTTTTTACAAATCGACACTATTTTATTAATTGTACTTTCAATATTAGTATATTATACACATAAACCATCCAGAGTAATGTCTATTACTTATGGAAGAAGCTTCATCGAAACCCATTGCACAATTTAAAAGAAAAATGCGGTCAGATAGGCAGACATCAAAAGTTACTTTATATTTATAAAATGCATATTTAGATAAGATATGATGAAAACTCGTTTCACACATACATATATTACTTAAACGTAGACGTAACGTAATAAAAGTTTATCACTTTCACAGCTGCATCTGTGATATCGACGTGACTCACGGGAACTCCGCTAGATTACGTGTGCAATATTCGCGAGTTGAAACACTCCTATTTCCTTGTGTCTATGTACAGCTTCTTGTTGAATACAATATGCTAACAGAATCGCGCAGTGTAAACGCAACACGTATATTTCTCTCACAAAACGGTTCCACCTGAACAGGTTCATCAACTTGAATATCACAGAGATCGCGTTAAAACCACAGTAAAAGATTCTATTCACGCTTTAATTAATAATTTATAACTCACCAGAACCCGCAATAAAACGCAACGAAAAATAAAACGCGCTTTCGCTTCGCGTATCGTTTTAAAACTACGAAATTATTGTTCGGAATACGGACTTTGCCATGGTTCCGCTTGCTTCCCTGAGCCGTAACGTGTTGTCTTTTATTTTCTTTTCCGACTAGATAAAAGCCGTTTTTCCGATGTTATAGCATTAGGTAAAGCTTCTTTTAAAGTCCAAATTGGCACTGAAATGTGTTCGCGTGAAGTTTCGAATTTGTATTTGTGAGAAATTGGTTTGCTTGTGTGTGGGTTTAGTGATAAATATTGGCTCGAACTTGTGGAGAATACAAGAGATAGTCTTGAAAAAAGGAAAATAGGGGTAATGATTGCAGTGGATCCAGGCATCTATTATCCCTACTTTATTTCTACTACTAAAGTACCCATGAGAGGAGCTTACGTTGATTGTCAGGCAATTATGTACACAGTACCTAAGTAGATTGCTATTACAGCAAGACGAGCAACACTAAACTTTCAATAAATAAGTTTAGGGCCGAAACACATAACCGCGTTGCGACGCCGCAACGCTATAATCGACAGATTGCGTTGCGGCATTGCGGCGTCGCGAAATAGAGTGTTTTACTGTCGTATGGTACGGTAACCAGTTTCTCGTGATTTTTTATTGTGGATAGACGTGACTTTGCCATTATTTTTTTATTGTGGATAGACGTGTCTCTGCCATGGATCGTTGCAAGAAACTTATTGCTTATTTGTTATTAAGAAGACATTACTCTGTTTTTAATATACGACAAAGAAGATACTGTATACATCCATTTACTAAGGCTATGTATCCCGATGGCGAGTACTTTTGTCGAAAATACAAAATATTAAAGACAGACGAAAATTTTCTTTTCGCCTACTTTAGAATGTGTGTATCATCATTTGAAGAGCTATTAAGCGGGTTATCAAAATAAATACAGAAAAAAATATTAAAGGAAGGAAACCTGTTACTGCTTTGGAAATGGTGGGCTTGACTGTAAGGTAAAGTAAAACAAATACGTTTTCTATTGATATTTATGGTACTAGGAATCAAATTAAGTTTTTTTTTGCATTATACTTAATTACTTACTTTAAGAATACTTTAATTGTTCTTTCATAAATACAATGATTAATTCAAGAAAATCAAACTCTTCGTCTTGTGTACCATAGGAAGTACGTGTCTTTTCGTCCAGGGTAAATGGTGAATTTATGGGACATTGTTGGTTTGATGGCTCGGAATGTATTTGTGAGGATGAGGCAGTCCTCGGTTCAGTAATCGAACATCCAGGAGTAGAAGTGTGGTAGCCACTCTGAGAAGTATTATCGTATCGAAACAAAGAAACATCAAATGACGTCTCCCGCTCTGGGGTGGAGCGGAAGGACGTGTCAGACTTTTACTGACGAAAACCCACCCGTGTTCCTTCAGTTGCCTATATGCCAGGGTCACGGTAACTCTTTCGAACAGATCTCGCGACCCTGGCAGGATTATCGTATCTCTGAGTTATGGCAGGATTATAGTATCCTTGATTATAGCCCTTTTAATTTTAAAACTGCTTCCGGGTTGACGCGTGTTGTTTGCAAGAGTGATAGAAACAAACTGAATCATTGTCAACAAGTATGACGTCATAACGCTGGAAGTTGCGCCGCGGTGCGGCACCGCGGCGCTAAAATCGGTGCTGACGCCACTGCTAATTTTAGCGGCGCGGTGACGCAACGCGGTTATGTGTTTCGGCCCTTAAAGCACTAATTCGGGTGGTAAGTGGAAATGTTACGTAGTGTATTCTCATGCATTAAAAAATAAGTAGACTATGTTGTTCTTCGTATTGCAGAAATTCATGTTAAACTATAGAAACGTGATCCACAATAGTGACAAAATTGTTATTTTCTTCAGCAATAATGCCAAGCTAAGAATTATGTTTCCCAGGTGATGTGCAACATATCTCCAGTGAAGTAATCCCCATGGTTTTTACAATAGTGGCCATAATTCTTTAAGACACACTACTGTGCCGCTAAATAAATATCTAAGAAAGGATTTGTGATTCCCAGCTGATGCCATTTTTCAGCAAAGCGCTTGCGTTTTGACGTACTCTGGCCACCATACTGGCCAAAAAAGGCAATTCAAACGCCAGTCACTGTCTTCGAAATTTGAAAATTCAATATATTCGATCGATGTTACAAAGTGACAGAAAACCTTCGAAATTAAAAAATTCAATCACTTTGATCGACGTTACAAGGTGACTGATGACATTCGAAATTCAAAAATTCAATCACTCCGATCAAACTTTTTTTCCAACAGTATTGAGCAATGTCGTTCAATGTAGTACAACAGAGGAAAGAAAATAAAAAGTGCGACGTAAAACAGGACTCGACTGACATCAGAATGGGTTTGCACTTTCGCTTTATGGAACGGGCTTTTGACAGCATGCACTAGCGCTTGTGGCTTCGCCTTTTGTTTTACACGTTTATAGAACGTTCACTGGTATTCGTTTTTGTAGGGTAAATAAAGGATTTCGCTGTATCACGTTTCATTCACAGTGAAAAGGTCAATTGTGAGCAGAGGGTGCGGCAAATGCTAGATAACTCAAAAGTACACCTAAATACGTTCTTTAGACGTGAGTTTAAATAACGTTTTTATCAACTTTATTCAAATAGATTTCATTAGCACGTCATCTATCACTGTCAGACGTTTAATAATTATTAATTGACTACCGAGACTAAAGTCTTAAATTAAATTTAATGCACGTTTCTTGCCTTCTTCAATTAGAATAACAGCCGAACGAAAACCTATGCTGAAATGATAAAACAACTGCCCTTCTGAAGGATATGTACGAACGTTAAAATTAACCTCGAAAACTTAATTTGAAGTAGGTAGATAATCACCCACCTACGCTTCCCCACCTAATAAATTCACTTAAACAACTCCCTCACACCAATATATCAAACAGCATCATAAAGGCAAGGGCACAAAAGCGTCAAACGTACCTATTCTACACAGAGTCGTTTGTTAGTTCCATGCGATTAGTTGTACGACGTAACGACAGGCGCGTCACCGACGTCACGTGATCTATGAACGCACAGTCGCACACTTTGATGTGGTAATATATGGACGGAATAATTTAGAAGCGAGGTACATATTTATCTTAAGTAATGTCTCTAGAATAGGTAACGAGGATTTGTTCTTGTAAGATGCTGCCAAAACTGAGTAAATGTATTTTCATTTAGAGAAAATCTGTTAAATTAAAAGTAAAATGTTAGTTTTATTGCTCAATTGATACACGGTATTGCTTGAGTTATAAGAAGCCTGAAATCAGTATTCATTAAAACACATTCTAGACGAGCATCAATATCTGCGTTTTTTATTATACTGGGTGATTGGAAGATGGGTGCAAAGCTTTAAAGCGAAGATAGTACAGACAATTTAGAACCATTTAAGCCATGGTTGTCTTAGACGAAGTCTTACCAAATATTTTTAACCAAATTTTTAAGTTTTTTTCGGAAATTCTCAAAATTTAATGTAAACTGCATAATTATGGCCAAATTGAATGATAAATGAATTCATTTTTTATTTATTTAATTAAAGTAATGTGTAAGCAATCAAGCAAAACATGTTTTAGGCTTCTGTGTCATTAGACATTTTTTTCACAGACATTTAAAGCTCAGAAAAAATAAAAAAATTGTACAATACGTCTTTTAAACCTTTATTTAAAAAAAAAACGGAGGGTGCTTTTTTGTTCAAACCTTTTTGAAGACATGCTTGATAATCGCTCTTTCTTTTGAGGTATCATTTATGCGGATATCTTACAAATTATTGAAATTAGGGCCTACAAACCAATTTGAGGGAGGAATTTTAAATTTTAGGCAGTCTAACAAAATACAAAATTTTTGCTTAAAAGAATACTTTATGTGCTCGAAATGATAACATTGTTCAATTCTAAGAATTTTTGGCACATGCAGGAACCAATTGAGGGGAACCCATTGAGGGGATTCTCTAAACAATATGGCCACCGAGCGCGGTGCGACGGCATTTCCAGGTAGAACGCCCAATGAATAGCAAAAAGCGATAAGAGTTGGTTTTTACAGCAAAATGGTCTTAGTTACTGTGGCAACAAAGTCGTTTTTCTTTAGTCAGGGTCAGTCGGTCTGTGATGAAGCCGTTACATCTTTTACTTATTAGTCAAACTACTGCCCTTGTGAGTGGACGTTGTCGTGTTGATTCACAATTTACCGTGTTCAGTTGTAGCTCTAATTTATCATTCAATTTAGCCATAATTATGCAGTTTACATTAAATTTTGAGAATTTCCGAAAAAAAACTTAAAAATTTGGTTAAAAAAATTTGGTAAGACTTCGTCTAAGACAACCATGGCTTAAATGGTTCTAAATTGTCTATACTATCTTCACCTTAAAGCTTTGCACCCATCTTCCAATCACCCTGTATTTTACAAAATCTGTAGTTGACGGAGATTGATTTGACGCTGTGCGTACATACGCACAGCGTCAAATCAATCTATACAGTTCCAGTATAAGCTGACTTCCCATTGTAAGAAAAACCTATATACAATTTAAGGTCTGTTAAAATTGGATATGTAGCCGTGTGTACATGACACCGGAGCCGCACCGGTGCCGTCCGGCACCGGTGCGGCTCCATGATTGTAGCAAAAATGACGGCAGCATGATTGTATATACGAGTGAAGATCGCGCAAGCGCCGCACCAGTGCCGCGCCGGAATCGCGTGTACATCGCGTTGATGCCGAGTCTGACATAGTAAAGCAACGATCACAGTTCAGTTACACTTATTCTAAGATATTCTAAAAAGGCTGCTTCATAATTTATTATTTTTTCACACAGCATTTGAATTCTACCTTTGTCTTCTCTGCAGGCTAAAACAGGATACATTAAAAATGTCGCTTAGGTATATGCATTTGTTTCTTTCCGTTTATAAATTAGGGACGTAATTATATACCTATAGTAACACCACTTTGTTCTTTTTCTTTTGGTTAAACTTATCATCATCATCATTTCAGCCAAAAGACGTACACCACAGAATATAAGCCTCCCTCAAGTTACGCCACTTCGACCATCTGTGTGCTTCCCGCATCTAGCGGATTCCTGCGGCCTTCACAAGGTCATCGGTCCACCTTATGGGAGGCCTTCTGATTCTCCGCTTTCCGATACGCGGTCGCCACTCCAGTACCTTTCGGCCCCATCTGCCATCTGTTCTGCGAGCAATGTGCCCAACCCACTGCCACTTACGTTTGGCAATTCTTCGGGCTATGTCGGTTACCTTGGTTCTACTACGGATCTCTTCATTCCTGATTCGAACACGCAGGGAAACTTTACATAAAAATACGTATACACAAACATGCGATCCGGCGTCACGCTGGTTCGGCTCCGGCGTCATGTACAGGAAGCCTAAACTCTCATATGCAACTAATAAACTTGACCTATTTTACTACCGAAGTATCTGGTCACACATATTTTTAATTATTATGCTAAAAGTATTATATATAAAAGTATTCAAATACTACTTGCGCAGATGATGTTACGAGCGGAGTTGGTCCCACAGATTGCGACCAACGGCCGACATTTTCATATTAAAATGTCTGCGAACCAATATTCCCTTAGGAAGTGTCCCCGATAGATTAGGAGGCGTTACGGGTGAATTTCAAGGGTATACTTTATACCTATGTCGTATTTGTTCTTTTGGTGACAATTAGCATTTCTATAATAGCATGATTGTGTCCGAGAAATTAAGTACTGTACCTTATAATGAGCAAAGACACCATAGCCCCATGGACACATGAGCTCACACATTGCCGCATTATTAGTGGTCACCTTAAACTGCCCCTAGTACGAATGCTATATCCATTTACTGGCATTACACCTCCAAACATTCGTAAGATCATAGCCCGCTGCATCGAGAAGGCTATAAGCTGACTCACGTCACCCAATGCATAACTACGTCTCTTTGCTCCAGGGCGGAAGTGCCGAAAAAGTTTTCTAGTGTGCGTGGGTCCAGCTGGTCTATCCAATAATAACGCCTCCATAGCATGATGTAATCTATGGCGGGAGCTGCAGTAACCCCTGACAATTTTATCGAACCATCCGAGAGCATTCAGCTTAGGCACGCGTTACCGTGGCTGACTTGAAATATCTAAATATACATGGAACCCAAGTCAGCACGAGCAAATATAATCACCGCATACATGAACAGCTCAGATCTCAAGTGCGTATGCGGCACCTCCCCACAGACAATGGCCTACCTACCAACCGCCATGCCCTGTCACCTGTGCGTTTGATGTTCTTATATCTGCGTCAGTGAGCGGGATTCACACTGTTGAATTAGGGCTAAAAATGTTTGAACTTTTGGCCATCGATGTACTAAGACGAAGATTAGCGCAACATATATTATAACTCTCTACATTTAAATACCACAGATTTAAGTTATAACAGTTTTTATAAATCATTTATATAGAAGCAACATACAAATATTTCTTCAATTTAAATTATACTATGAGCGATCATTTTCATTCTACTACAACCTCTTTGTTGCTCCATTAACAGCAAGACAAGAGTCTATTATCATAATCTTCTAACACCCATATACCTATCTACATAAATGCATTATGCATATACCGACATAAAATTGAATCCCTACAATATTACTTATTACATTTCGGTAACAATTTGTGCAACCTTCGGCTTTGGAGATTATAGCAGCGACGGAAAATATACTCTATCTTGTTTGTATTACATAATCTAATAAAAAAATACTACTTGCAGTAGACCATACGAGTACTTCCATAGTAATTCAATTAGGAATTACGACTAGCCGACTCCTCTGGGCCTCGTGGAGTGTATAGTTAAACTTGCCAACACCAGTTAAGACTTCATCACTAATACAAGTCCCATATCTAAGGCCTACAAGACATACTTACACAAGAGGAAAATTCCGAAAATAATGTCATATAACCTATATAGCTAATGAAAAGCTTGAGAAAGAAATTGGTTAGGAACAATGTTCTGAAAGATAAACGCAATTTAAATCCTTAATGGCAGGGTCCTAAGCGAATTCGTCAAAATTATTCAAAAAGAAAGAGGGTTGGATTTGGCAATCCCGGTATTATTCGCTTAAGCAGGGCTGAAACGGCACCGATCTAACAGAAAATCCATCTTTTCAGAAATATGTATGAATGTATAGCCCCATATATTTCGCTCACGAGGTGTAAAGCTCTAAAGGCTACCGCTTTGAGGTTTGAAATATCGTAATAGCATATTGACTGCAAATCTATTCCTCGCTTGAATTATTTAAAGTTTATCTACAGATAGGACTCAGTTTTTATTGACAATAAAGCTGAAGAATTTGCTTTTTTATTTGTTTGTCTGAATGCGCAAATCTCTGGAACGAACAGTTTTCGACTTTTTTTTTTGCATAAGGTAACCCAATTCTTGAGGAAGGCTATATGCTAACTATCATCACACTAGGACCATCAGGAGCCAAGCAAAAATAAAAAGTCAGAAAAAACTCTGAGCGAAATCGAAGTAATAACTTTGGAAGGCGATACAATGTGACGCGACGGGGAGGGCGAGGAATAAGAAATTTCACTCGGACGAAGTAGCGGGCAGAAGCTAGACTTAGAACAAAAAATGAAAGCAAGTAGGTACGAAAAAGCCATTATTGAGTTAAATACTTAGCGCATAAAAAGAAGCAGCTCTACAAAACTGCTCTTCTTTTTTTAACTAAAGATCAATATTGAAACAAAGTTATAAGTAACAACTATTGCTTAAGGGGAGGCGCCAGAGAAGTCCACGAATTTAAAATTTATGTTGTGGATTATAAAAGTTGACCAATAATAGAGTTAACAATAGAAGTTTCAACTGGTTATTGTTGTATTAAGGTGAGGGGTAAACACCGTGTTCGTCTCGTGTGGTGCCGGACATAAAGAATAGCATCACCCCATTTCTTCCCGTGGGTGTCGTAAAAGGCGACTAAGGGATTTACTAGAGAATGGGCAGCAGCGTTCTCTATGCATTTTACCACCATACTGCGATCGCCAACCCGCTTGCCAAGCGTGGCGATTATGGCAAAGCCCCCCAAATAGGGGGAGGCCCATGTCCAGCAGTGGACGTCTTGCGGCTGAGATGATGATAATGGTGATGAAACACCGTGACGCGCTCGCTAGGAGGGCGGGTGGTACGTATATAGAGTTGAGTAGAGAAAGTGACTGCAAGACGAGTCAGTCTTGTGAAGACAATCAACGAATGCAGAATTCCAGTTCTCCTATGCGAAACTGTAGTTTTGCCAGAACTTATAAAATACTGCGTACACGATAGTAGTACCTATTTTACTGCGTTAATTATGCGCAAGGGAAATACTAAACTGATTTGCTGTAACATCCTGTTTTTATTGTAAATCTGTAATTTTGATTCTATACCCCCACATCGAAAGAATGACGCACTATGCGCTATCGCTTAGCCATCGCAGAAACCGACATTTTTTTTTAAATGCCAGCACAATGTCAGGTTGTATGTCGATTAAACGTGATTCACAATCGCAACAAATATGGATTAACAGCATTATAATCATTTAAATCAATAAAACCCTCTAAGTTGTATGCATACGTATTATATTATATTTAGCCTGACACCCAACTTGCAAAAAACGTAAGAAAATTTTATTTTTGCGGGCTACCTTGGCTCTTCCCTTTAACAAATCATACTACTATACATTATCGCAAACAAATAAAACAAAAGAACAGTAAATCTTTCAACAGATGACAGACAAAGTTGTGAAAATACTTTTTATCAGCAAAAAAAACTACGCAGGACAGAAGCACAGATAGTTTATTAAAGTAAAAAGTTTTTACAAAAAATACGGCAGACTTCGCGAGAACGCGAAACAATTTTGCTTGGCTGTCCGTTCTATTATTCGTTTGTTCATTTTTGATGACTCGTACACGCTGTTCATTTTCGGGATAGTTCGGAACAACAATAGTTTTATATTAATAATGTGACTACGAAAAAGTGAACTAAAACTCGAGAGCTGAAAAATGTGACGTGTGATTAAATGTTTGCATTACTTCTGAATGAGAAACTAAAGAACCACTTCACTATCATAACTTGTGCAGTTACACAAACTGCAAACAAAAAAGTTTGCCAACTATGCCAACATTTGTAAACAGTGCTCCAGTGAATTCTTTCGAGACCACCCCAAGAGACTTTAACTAAAAAAATACAAACTCTGGTAACAATAAGCGTAGAATCTGTTAAAAATGCCATACTTCAACCGAAAAATATCTTCCTGTCGTCTGCACATTGAACATTTTCCACTTACTTCCACGTGAGAGCGTTATATTTATGGCCAACAATAGTGTTACAGAGACAGGGACAAACGATGACCAAACAAAAGATAGTTTGTAAGTACCACAGTGATAACCTCAGAGCATACTTCGTTAATGCTGTTACGTTTATAAAGTCAAATTGCACACTACTGCAAATATAATATTCAAAAATTAAGTTATGTTAAGAAATGTCAACTTTATCGTCGTTCTTATTTGGAGTCATCATTGAATAAGCAAATAATTATAGGTAACTACATTTTATGAAAAATACAGCTTAGGTGAAATAATTCTAAACACACCATGTTAACCTGAATAAAATAACTAAGATTATTGTTGAGCGAAAGGCACATCCATTTACCTATATACAATATTTCTGCAGCTGGAATAATTATACTACTTAACTAACAGAAAACTTTAGTAAATAATTATATTGTTTTGAAACAAAACTTCACTGAAAAACATTTTTTTCTCCCAGTAAATTGGCAAAAAGCCATGGAGAGAAAACAAAAAATTGTTCAAAGATAAAAAAAATATTCTCATAAACAGTATGAATTAAACGTGAAAAATATAGGTACTTCAAGCGAATTATGTTCGAGAATCGCTAGTAAAAACTCACCCAACACTGTGTATGTAGGGAACATTAATTTCGTCGTAATTGGTTCAGGATACGAAGTGAATAGAGCAATTTGGAGATGAGATTTTTTGTTCTCGATGTATCTATTGTGAGATGAGATTAAAATAACGCCATCAGGAGTACTTAAGCGTACGATTTTTGTTCCCCCATTTTTCCGTTCGCAATTACATTGATTGCCTTGCTTTTTAGATATTGGTTCATTATCGGAGTTAGGAGTTGGATTCAGAATTCATTTACGGAAATGGAAATTTGTTTCCATTTTTATTTACCGTGCAGAGGTTTGTGTTTGGGATAAGAGATTACTTGTTCATTTATTAATGCTTGCTACTTGGATGCTCGTACCTTTTAAAATTAGCTCTTTATTGCTAAACGGGATTGGAATACAAATATATACCTTACTTCGTGATGAAAAGATATTTGAAAAAGTTTACTGAGTTTCTTTCTCGTAAAAAATTGGCAAATCTTTAAATAACTTAAACAACTTTTAACCCAACATGCTAGCCAATATGCTAAGCTGTTCTTGTGAATGTTTATCTCCACAGAGAGCGACGTTAAAACACGAACAATAATAAACCCGGTCGTATAATTTGAAAGTCGCGTATTCAGGGATTCCTTACACTTAAATGAGCATTATTGCGCTCCCAAACTGCTGTCTTCAAACGTTTACATCGGCAACTTTATTGCTACAAATGTGACGAAAATGTAAATGTGTCCTTACATTCATTTCTTAGGACTGGCTGTCAGTAGGCTGGTTATTGTCAAGTTTAACTTTAAAGCGAGTAATATTCCACGTTTGCGCCCTTTTCATTTAGTTAATGAGCTAGGCCATTTTCGTGATGATCAGAGAATGTGAAACATGCGTACGGTTTATTAGTTTCGTGACATCCAACGTTAAAGAGTCAGATGAGCTAATGAATTACTTTGATGTATGTAGATTATATACTACGTACAATTCTTTTATCCTGTAAAATTATTCTTTATATCCCACGACCAAGAATAATGTTCTGTGGAATAATTGTTTTAGTTAATTTACGAAAATTGTGTTTGGGTTCAAAACTTTTCATTTACAATGATCATAGTACTGCCCAATGTATTATCATAAAGTTCGTAGTTATTACTATGTCTGTATAGTTACTAGAAATCATCAAATGTTCAGTAACTGAATACACTGACCAAATAAAGAAAGCTCAAATGTCATGGCAGAACTTACAGATCTAGATTCCAATTTATACTGGTCTCTCCTAAGTCTACCCACAAATTGGTTTCGGTAGCCACCCATAATACGGGCTTTAGATTACTACGAAATGGAAAATTTAAAATTCAACGTTCATTTGTTCGCAAATTGAAGCGAAATATTGTGTGCAAAACATTGTTGAAGTTGTAACATTCGACCGATGGAAATGTGTGAGTGTAACGGTCTTTAAAGCAATTCCAACAATTGATTCGTTGATATGAATTTGCGTTTTTTATTGGATGGATTGAAACAAAAACGTAACTACCCCATAAATAAATTATGTCCTTTGTATTTATAACGGCAGTTTTTGTTAACAGTATCATATTACAAACTGAAACCATTTTTTAGGTACTTTTGGCTAGCTAACATCTGATTTGCTACTATTGTATAGAATCAAGTTTATCTAACGAATCAGACAGCTATACTGCTGTGGAGTTTGTTGTGCCAGTTCTTCTTCTCTGCTAAAGCACTAGAAAGTGGTGAAGGCCGGGAGTTTTTGGGAGATTATCTAATATAATTTTGACATTCACAAAGTGCGTATTCTCAGCCTAATTTGAACAAAAAATGAATTTAGATTTGAGTTTATTTGTCAAGTGAACCATTCTATAAAGAATAGCGCATTATTGTCAATCGCAATAAAATGACAACTCTGCTGCAACTGATACGAGTCATTGAAAACGACGACGATAAATCAGATAAACCACCCGGTCTAAAAGTTTTCCACGAGATATTAACTATTATTGAGTGAAAACCAGAATAGCTACCTATTATAGATAGTCGCGTTGACATTATAAACGTCACTGTATATAATTATATAACGTCATTTTGCAGTTATCCAGTCTCTTTCAATTAAAACAAATAACAATCAAGACTTACTCCAAATGTCCTTTAAAGATGTCAAAGTCAGTGAAGACGAGCTCGACGATCTCGTGAGGAGCTGCGACGAAGGTGTAGAGGAGGCAGTCGATCCGTGGCGGGTAAGGGCGCGGGTAGTCGGGGCTGCTGAACGTGCCGCGTTCCTTGCCGTACGTCGACGTGAAGCGGATACACGTGCAACCTAGAAAATATAATAAACTGATAAGAAACATACGGAGAATCAAAAGGATTTCATTACTTTTTATTTGCTGTCCTTTAGATAAACGTTAGAGTTGTGAATTGGAGACAATAAAATTAAAGAATTAATGGCGTGATTACATTTTTCTTCATTCAGTTCTACATAGACTTAACACAGTTATTATAACTGTTGATAAAATGACCAAATTCTAAGAAATTGTTTTGATATACTGCTTAAATTTTGGTATTGAAAACCAACAAGAATAATATTATTTTCGAACCCACAACATATTTTCTCACCTATCTATTTTATAAAAGCCTTTCTGAAATTTATGTTGAATCGAAGATAAGAATATGTTCAATGACCTTATTTCCCTCAAATAGGAACTTATTTGCCGTCTCGGCGGCTTTACGAGGTAATCTATTTTCTTGATCATTCCAATAACTTTGCCCATCAAAGTCAGGGTATAGAAGATATTCATTATAATAAACCTTCAAATTCTCCGCGAATTTTGCTTGAGAATAATATATCGTTATGTATAGTCTATAGTGTGGGACTTACTAGAGAATGGGCAGCAGCATTCTCTATGCATTATACCACCATACTGCGATCGCCAACCCGCCTGCCAAGCGTGGCGATTTTTGCAAAGCCCCCCAAATTGGGGGAGGCCTAAGTCCAGCAGTGGACGTGTTACGGCTGAAGCAAGTGTGATGTATAGTCTTCTAAAAATGACTATATGATTATGATTGTGACTTTAAACAATAAAACACATATTAAAAACATAAGCCCAGTTTATTTAGGAAAAATCATACGGAGTGGGGACCAACAAAAAGGTGATTTCAAACAAGAAAAAAAAAACACATAACCCAAAAAATATAACCCATTGTCCTAAACATGTGACATTCTCCACCTCAAAATAAAATAACAAAAAACACAAAAGCCCTCATTGTACAGCATAATTACCTTTCAACGATATAATAAAAGCTATAACGACAATGCTTAATGAAACAGAGGGAACAAATAAACCGTCAAAAAAAAAGAGGTGACGAATATAGCACGCGATTCGGGGCTTTAGCAATGATGAATATTTTATGTAAAAATTCTCTGGCGCCGACTTACGAGTTCACCGTAATCTTCCACGGTGTCAAATGAGATATTCAAGACGTTATTTTGAGTAAAATTGAAGATAAACTTGCGTTACACCAAATTTATTTGCGGTATCATTTTTGGGGAAAACATCTCGCTGTTTTCTGACGCCCTACCTAGCATAATAGTCTGGGAGCAAATGATAATTCTGAATATTATATCGGGATGATCCGGTGCTTGAGATTTTTCGTCGATGTTTTTTTCAGAGCACTTCTAGCAAAGCGGTTGTTTACTGCTTACATAAAACGGAGAAGTGTTTGAAATGACAAGCTATTACCACGGTACCCTAATGATTATTTGTGATGCTTAAGCTCGTAATATACATTAAGTAATCCGTTAACTAACCCATTTGCATGACTAATTATCACAACTAAATTCAATTATGTTTCAATACCAAACGGGAGAGTAATCTACCGAAATCAATGGAGCCATGCGCACATAATCATTTTAGTACGAACACGTTGACATTGTGTCACGCTTACATACACACGTGCCGCGGGCAATAGATATTTACATAAAGCTTTTACGAGTGTTTTCCTTTAACTACGAGTGACAGCCCTACAGCTACAGTTCTCACACGAGTGGATTTTATAACAGGATTTTTTGGTATCCTGGTATTGCTGGCTGGTTATACTAAATGTGCAAAATGGATTAACGATTCTATTTGAATATCGAAGATCTGACTTCTAGCTTTAAGAGCGAATCAGACCGAAGCAGTGGCAGGCACGGACTTACATCAGTCTATTCCTACTAATAAAATTATAAATGTGAATGTAAGTTTGTTTGTTACGCTTTCACGTGAAAATTACTGAATCGATCATCATGAAACCTTGTACACATATTCTTGGAGGTATTAGAAGTAACATTAGACACTTTTGATGAAAAAAAAATTACGAAAGATAAAATTTGGTACGGGGTAAGTTTGAACCCTAAGAAAGGAAAGACAGACATAGGCCTGTTTTTATTCTGAGACTCCGTCGACAATAACCGACATTTACGCAGACATATTTAGACTAAGTCGTGAGCAAAAGCTAGTACATAATATTCTAACTGATGACAATCTAATTCGGTACAGTCGCGTCTGCCACCGCTTGGTCTGAACAGCCGGTTAAACGTTTTTGTCGCATGTTGGGACCAGTACTTTGTTCGCAAGAAGTAAAACTTCTGCAATTTCGAGACAAACCTAGTCCTAGTTGTATAATATTACTTTGATGCTTTTTCTCTAAGTATTGTAACTGAATAAAATTCGGTGACCTAAATAATAATAATTCAAACAATGTTAAATGGCTGTAATTATCAAACAAATGTTAATACACTTTATAATAATGTATATTTTGGACATTGTTGATCGCTACTAAATCTTTTATTGCATTATCCCGTTAAATTGTATCGCATATATTTTGTATGCAGTAATTTGTGCGTGTTTATTTGATTTGCATTTTAACTTCATTGCTTTTATATAGTTCAGAAACAAAGTGGAAATACATAAAATTATAATATCCAACCTGAAATAGGTTGTAACCTGCATAATTATTATTATTTGGATTTTGTTGAACTGAATTTCAGCCCTATTGTTTAATCAAAATCAGTCAATAGTAATCCACGAGAATTATTCATATCAATAATAGTAATTCCTTTCATATTTGAGATATAATCAAAATTATCTAGCTCCTGTCATATTTGCGATACATCGTATTGAAAGATTCCTACGAGACTTTTATGTCAGCAATAAAAGAGTTCACATTGATGAGAGTATAATCCAGACAAAAGTGGATCGTAAAATCTTGTTTGACATCACAAAATTTATTGAAAGAGCAGTTTGAAATAATGATTGTTTGATGTTTCACTAGGATTATGTTCTTTGTTGTTATCTTCAATGACTGAGTTGACATCTATACGATTGTTTGATATTTGTATATTATCTACAAAATTTACATTTCCATCAATTTCAGAATTGACTTCTTACTTTTGTACAGCTTGATTTGCTATGAAATTGATTTCACCAAGGGAAAAGTCTGTAGCAAGAGCTGCTCAATAGAAAACCGATAAACGTAAATCCGGTTCGTTACCGCTCTCGGTCTACCGGGACGCGTATAAACCTCCAAATAAATACTTTTGGAGACATCAAGTTGTGTGGTAGAATTTCGAACTGTGACAAATTAGAAATTGAGCACAATATCCATGGGTAAAGTCAAAACTCTTTTAAGAAAACAGGTATACCTGCAGTGACTCAATTGATTCTTTTTGAGATAGTCTTAGGCCCGTATTACAGTATGTCACAGTATGTTAAAACTAAATTTAAGCCATTTGAATAAATGAAACTAGTTTTCACTGATGCTTGAGTATTGAATGACGTTCTGTAATACTGGACTTAGACACCAAGAAGCGCCCACTGCACTGAAGATGACCCTCAATGCTCTGGCAGTTGGCTTACGAAATTGATATTCGCCTTAAATCAATCAGCACACCTTTGCTAGTAGGCAGGGTGCCGCATCCAGGGAAGTTTGCAAAACAACAAAAATAAAATTAGTTCGATACGAGCAAAACTGAATATCAGCTGCTTTCTCGCTGAATATAACCTAGTCACCTAGACTAACAAAGGTGCTGTTGGTAGAAAAGAAAGTAATTGCTACTCTCCATAAAATACTAATTTCAAAAGCTGATATTGCTCGACGGTAAAATAGAATACACTCGACGTTCTTTTAACCGCTAAGTCCCTGAGATACCACATTTGGTATAGACATAATCGTTTTTTAATTGTGTCTGTAATTACGGTAATTGACTGGTTAGTCATATTTGGTATCTTTTAAAACTATGTTGAATACCTGAAACGAAATAATATTAGTGTGGTAGATATACAAATAAAAAAAAGATTCTCTTTTTGATGGAAAATTAAGCAATTTAGACTAAAACTCAATCTGTTCTATCTAAATACCTACATTTCAGTTTCTATTTGTAACATATTTTTGGTGAAAAATAAGACGGCATAGAGTCCTACTTTCTTAACCACGTATAACAAAGTCTTATGCGTAGTCGATGATACTGCTCTGTTATTTTTTTGTGTTCTACGAAATTTCGTAGGTCAACCTATTAGGTTGTGCTGCTGAACCGGAATTATCTGTGGCTTACTTTAAAAATTGTAGGCCTCCAGTAAGGGCTTAACAACTTAAAACTAGAGCGACTACTCGCTAAGCGCACCCCCTGTGGGTCTCGGCTTAGGGTGTCGCTGGTAAAGGGAAGCAATTGACGGGCCGGATCGGAATGATTATTATTTAGGGACGAATGCTACAAGCTCAGCGGCGCGGGCTGGCTCAAACAAGGGTCGGGGCCTGCTCTCTGTTGTGTTTAAACCATTTTCATGTATCTGTGAGTGAGTTTTCTTTCATTCTATCGTCGTCCGATGTTTGAAATCAACACCATCTTGGTTTGTAATCGAACTCACACTAAATTTTTATAATAGTAACTACTAAACTAATTTTGATGCTAGGGTTTAAATTGAAGTTCAAATTAAAAGGGAACATTTAATTAATGACTTGGTTTTTAGTCATATTCGGAAACAATTCCACATTTAGGAGATAAGTTTTTAATTGGTGATCCCATTAATGTAGAAAATTGCGCCGAAGATTTAATGGTCAATATCTCATTGTTATAATTTAATACGAAAGAATCAGATCAATTTTAATCATAATTTACAAAACATAAATTATCAAGATTATTGAACCGACCCATATTTATAAATACTTTTTGTTTGATAATTTTTTTTGGACTACCGAAAATATTGTTAGGTTATATAATTTCTATAAGCTAAATTGTTTACTTAGTGTTTGACCTACAGAACGACCTTTTGACCTTTTAATGTCTAATTTAACTACATATCAAAACTAATAACGATATCAAAGAATAAACTTAAGCCCACCCCAAATGTACAGACATTTTGAAGGCCCGGTATTAAGTTTTATGACATTCAAAGAAGCGAAAATCCCCTTTATTATGCCACAAAAGTTACAAATTACGGTCGCAGTAAACAAAATGATAATAAGCTAACAAAGTGAGAGTACTTTTATACTTACTTGGATTTATAGCGTGCCCTTCGTCGACTGTGTGAAGAGATAAGTGAAGGAGGAGGATAAGCGCCGTTGACGTCTGAAATATAAAATACTGGGTTTGAAAAGGATCAAGATGGTTTGGTTGTCATAAATAAGTAAGTTAAGTTTGTTTGTGAAAATTTACAGATATGACTGGTATTTATATATAAAAACACAAATGACGACGCGAACAATGCCTTCATCTCGTATAGTTCCCACTGCTGGGATACAGGACTTCTCTCGGTGGGAGGGAGTGGGCTTAATCTACACCGCTGGCTTAGTACGAGTTGGTTGATGTCACATGCCTTTTAGTTATGGCTTCTAGGACATGCCAATTTCCTCCCGATGTTTTCACTGATTTCATAGCAGTGATTTTTTTTTTTTTTTCAGGATGGGAAATCATCAAATGACTTCTCCCGCTCTGGGCGGAGCGGGAGGGCGTGTCAGACTTTTACTGACTAAAACTCACCCGTGTTCCATCAGTTGCCCATGTGCCAGGGTCACGGTATCTCTTTCGAACAATCACGCGACCCCGGCAGGCATCGGTCCTAGTAGACCCCTACACTGCTGCTGACATCTCTTTGAGGCGCGCGTGGAACACTGCGCGCCGTCGACCCGAGCCTGGTCCTTACCGGGCGGCGAGCTACCCATTGCTCGCCACCCGCAAGCTCGCGCCTACGGTGGCCGGGAGGCCGCTATTTACTCCCGACGCCCGGGGCGTCTCCTCCTGCGGCGGCTAGGGACGTGAGGGCGCAGAGACTGCCTCTCCCTCACGCGCCCCGCCTCCTCCTTCGCGAGCATTACTGCTTCGCAGAAGGAGGTGACGGCTTCCCATTCCCTCTCGCTCCGTACCATGGCTCGCACCAGGGCCGGACGCGAGAGGTCGCCGCCGCCGATCGCCTCCACGAGGACACGGCGGTGCCCCGCCCAGGCAGGGCACACCTCCACCGTATGCTCCACCGTGTCCTCCAGACGATCCTCGCAATGGAAACACCCGGACGTATCCTCCCGCTTTATCTTGAACAGGAACCCACCGAAGCACCCATGCCCGGTGAGAAGCTGCGTCAGGCGGAAGGTGAGGACGCCGTGACGCCTCTCTATCCACTCCTCAAAGAGGGGACTTACCGCCGCAATTGTGGCGTGCCCATCATAGCAGTGATGATGAATTAGTTTACACAAAGTAAACCACACCTGTCTCCGGGTTTTGAACTTACGATTTACAACAACTCGTCAGTCGCGGTTGTTACCACTAGGTCATCACTGCTCTTACGCTGTGTTCGCACGTAGTTACTTGAGAAAATTGTTTCTTTTTACATTTTTGTTTGGTGATACCCTGACCATCGGTGCAGTTTTGGCGAATAAATTAAAACTACCTTATATAATAATAGCACTCTATTTAGTACCTGTAAGTAATACTGAAGTTGAAACGGTGAGCCCAGTAACTTATGATCAGACATTGTGGTTATTAGTTTCAGTAATTGCTAATTGAAGTGTAAAGCCTAACAATATTCGAACTACAACCTCGTTTGACCCCCTCAGGGTTTGAATTTCAAATAATCATTTCTTAACGAGGCCTAGAACTAGCCAAGAGAAACAAATAGGTATGCAAAATTCGAAATAGCCTTTAAAGTTCTGAAAATCAGCTTGTTGTTAGGGTTTCAGTTCTATCAAAATGTACCAGAAATATGTTTATATATACTCGCTTTTACAAGCGGTTTCGCTCGCGTATTAGACATATAAAAATTCCTTTTGAATCACTCCGTCGTTCGACTTCCGCTAAGAACAGTCGCGTCGCACACGCTCTTGCGCTAGTTAGTGTTCGGGTATAGCGCTGACGCAGCAGCATACCGGTCGTTACCTCTAGCCGTGCGCGGTCGCCGCGATGACCCAGTTACCGAATGAATTTCGCAACTATTTGTGTAAACAAAGTGTTAAGGTGAAGTTGTAATTTTCTCATAATAATTATGGCTTGCTCACCATCAATTAAAATAAAAACCGAAACGGAACATCTTTTGTATAAACATTATACAGAAGAAAAGTTAGAAAGAGAAAAACTGCAACGTTTGGTAAATGACCTTAAAAGTCAATTAGAAGAACTTCAGCAGCAGCTGAAAAAAGTCCAGGAGCAAAAAACTGCTGACCTAGAAAATAAAAATGTCACTACCGAGAAGCCAATACCAATCGAGTATGAGACAGACGAAGAGGAACTAGCAAAGGAAACGGAGTGGGTACGACAGAAGAGCAGAAAAAAAAGGAAATTGAACACATCACTGTCCCCACCACCTCAACAAGGACCCGAATCCAGCGAAAAACCTAAGGAAAATGTTAAGACAAGGAAACAGCCTACACCGCCACCTATAGTAGTGGAAAATGTTAAGAACTACCAACAGTTCTACGATCTTCTTTCGACTAACCTCACGAAAGACTCATTTATTACAAAAATGATGAATGGAGAAAAAGTTAAAATTAACTCCCATAATGATGACTCATACAGATGCATTACTAAGCTATTGTTGCAAAATAACTGCCTTTGGTACTCGTATGAGAATAAACAAGACAGGCCGATAAGGGTGATGGCAAAAAACCTTCATTCTTCCTGCCTGCCAAATAGAATAGTTGAGGACCTAACATCTCAAGGATACAAAATAGAGGATGCGGTCAACAAACTGAGCTGGAAGAGCAAAGAGCCCCTCAGTATGTTTATGCTCTCATTTCAAAAAGATGAAGACATAAAGAAAATTTACGGAATTAAATCCATACTAGGCTGCAAAGTAGATATACAGCCGTTAAAAACATCAAAGCTAATCCCTCAATGCAAAAGGTGTCAAGCATATGGCCACACACAGAAATACTGTTCTAAAGAACCCCGGTGTGTGAAGTGTACAGGCAAGCACCTAACCAGAGACTGCAATAAACCAGCAGAAGCAAAGCCAAAATGTGTTCACTGTGGTGAGCCTCACCCTGCTAACTATAGAGGATGCATAGTAGCTAAAGAGCTTCAAAATATTAAAGATAAAAATACTAGAAAGAATGTAGTGGTACCAACAAACTCTCAGCGTCCAAGTGCAAACGGAGACAAAAGACCTAGTGTCATCAAGCCAGCTACTAAAAGTGTATCGTATGCACAAATGGCGAAAGGAGCCCAACCACCGCCACAATCACATATGAAACCAGTGAGCCCTAACATGGATGAAAAGATTAATAAAATCATAAATCTTTTAACTAATTTTGATGAAAGGCTGAAGAAGCTTGAAGGTGGCACTAAAGCAGCTACCAAACAACAAAAAAACATCATAAATGGCTAACATACTAAGAATTATGGCTTGGAATGCGAATGGACTGCTCAAACATCAGAATGAACTTACGGCTGTCCTAAATATGGAAAGTATTGATGTGTGCCTTATATCAGAGTCACATTTCACTAAAGAATCTCATATTCAAATTAAAGGTTATAAAGTATACCATGCATTGCATCCCAATAACACATCAAGAGGTGGTAGTGCAGTTATTATAAAGGAGAATATATTTCATTATGAACAACTCAAATATGAAAAAGAAGAAATCCAAGCAGTGGCTGTCTGTGTCAAAACGAAATATTGCCCTGTTTCCATATCAGCCATATACTGTCCACCTAGGTATTCGGTAAAAACAGATCAATACATGACCTTTCTAAACGGTCTTGGAAATAGATTTATATTGGGAGGCGATTTTAATGCTAAAAATACATTTTGGGGATCTAGACTGACCACAACCAAAGGAAGAGAGCTACTGTGCGCAATTGAAGGAGCACAATGCAAAGCTTTATCAACAGGTAAGCCTACTTATTGGCCTACTGACCCAAACAAGATTCCAGATCTCATTGACTTTTTTATATATAAAAATCTATCACCAAATCTTCTCCGCATTGAAGAAGGTTATGATATGAGCTCAGATCACTCACCTATAATACTTACTGTAAGTGAGTCTTTAATGTTGAAAGAAAACTACCCCACATTAGTAAATAAGAACACTGATTGGGCAAGCTTTAAAATAGACTTGGACTCTATAATAGATTTAAAAGTTCCACTAAAGAAGCCAGAAGACCTGGATCGGGATATCCGTCAATTCATTACTCAAATACAACAATGCGCCTGGAAAAACACACCTACATTCAAGTTAAAAAATAGATTAACCTACTACCCAGCAGAAATTACAAAACTCATAGCCGAAAAGAGGCGACAGAGACGAATATGGCAACAAACAAGATTTCCACAAGATAAAAGGCTTCTGAACAACCTTACAAAACAACTAAGGAATGCAATTCAGAAGTTCAAAAATGAATCAATGAGCAGTTATCTTAATCAATTAACCAGCGATCGCACGACAGATTACTCCCTATGGAAATCTACAAAAAGTTTTAAGAAGCCAATTATGCATATCCCACCTATCAAAGATATTAACGGGCGGTGGGCAATAAGCAACGAGCAAAAAGCTATAAGGTTTGCACAACACTTGGAACTCATTTTTAAGCCGAATGAAGAAAATGAAGACTGCGCTTTGTTAGATGAAACACCAAATGATGATGAACAAGAAATAAAATTCGTAACACCAAGAGAAGTTTTCAACGAAATCAAGCGCCTTAGACTAAAGAAAGCACCTGGCTACGATCTTATTACTGGAGAAGTTCTTAAAAACCTCCCACGTAAAGCCATCGTAAAACTTACAACTCTTATCAATGCTACGTTCAGGCTTAAGTCTGTGCCTGATCTGTGGAAAGTTGCCGAAGTTATAATGATACCAAAGCCTGGTAAACCACCTCACGAAACCACATCATATAGACCGATCTCTCTGCTGCCGATCATGTCAAAATTATTCGAAAAGCTTCTCTTGAAACGGCTAAAACCCATCATCGAAGAAAGAAATTTAATCCCTGACTACCAATTTCGATTTAGGGAAAAACATTCGACAATAGACCAAGTACACAGGATTACCAACATTATAGAAAAGGCCTTAGAAGAAAACAAAGTTTGCTCTACGGTCTTCCTGGACGTAGCGCAAGCATTCGATAAAGTTTGGCACAAAGGGCTTATTAGAAAACTAAGAAACATGCTCCCAAAACAGTTTGCTGATATCTTAGAGTCTTACCTATCACAGCGTAAGTTTAGAGTAAGACAAGATGATGCATATTCAGAACTTAAGTCGATAACAGCTGGAGTACCGCAAGGAAGTGTCCTAGGTCCCGTTTTGTACTTATTGTACACTTGCGATATTCCTGAGTTAGAAAACAACACCATTGCAACATTTGCGGATGACACAGCTATAATGGCCACAGGTGTCACTCAAGAAGAAGCAGTGGAAAAAGTTCAAACAGCCGTCAATACCATCTTTGACTGGACAAAAAAATGGCGAGTGAAACTCAATGAAACGAAATCCATTCACATAGACTTCACAAATAAAAAGCCAAATTATCATGCGGTATACATAAACAACCATGTCATACCGCACGAAAACACAGCCAAGTACCTAGGCATGACACTAGACACAAAGCTTCGCTGGAAAGCTCATGTTAAAAAGAAACGCGACGAGCTAGAGCTTCGCTACAAGTCAATGTACTGGCTGATTGGAAAACATTCCTCGTTGTCAGTACAAAACAAAATACTTTTGTACAAACAAGTCCTCATGCCTGTATGGACTTATGGTATTCAGCTTTGGGGCTGTACCAAACAAAGTAATATCAAAATTATTCAACGATTCCAAAACAAAGTACTCAGAGGAATCGTCAATGCGCCCTGGTACATTAGAAATGATGACCTTCATCGGGACCTCAAGGTAGACCTCGTCACAAACATAATTAAAACGAACGCCGAAGCTCATGAACGAAGGCTTCATCATCATGTGAACGTCGAGGCTATCCAGCTCCTCGACAACACGGACATAGTGAGAAGACTAAAAAGGACAAAACCTTTCGAGTTAGTTTAGTGAAGTGTTAGTTTAATGTAGTGAAGTGAGTGCTACTCATAAAGTACACAAGAACAAAGTGTCTTCCCCTTAATAGAGACAATAAGAAAAGTGTTAATGGACACATTCTTAGGTTTACTCTTCCTAGCAAATTAAGTTAGAATTAAATTACTCATTAGCTTTAGTATTAAGCTAGATTGTATTTTTTTATGTTGTTACCTTATTGGGATACATCATATAACAAAAAAAAAAAAAAAAAAAACTCTGTCTATTGATAAAGACAGCATCTAAGCTTAGAGTCGCGGGAAGCGACTTTGTTTGTTGCGAGCTCAAGAACATGTAGTTAAAATTGGCAAAAGTGGCACAAAAAGTCAATAAAAAGACCAACAAAACTTCTTTAGATCAACACGTCAGTAAACTCGTGACACAATAATCGAATTCATTCAAATGCAAACACGAATATCCTTCTAAACAAGTTGACACACGCAGCCAACCGTCCAAGGGTACTTCAAGACAAAAGGACCCTTTAGAATCGAAAACGTATTCCTCTCGAACTTTTGTGTAAGCATTCACACTTTCGTTTACATTTTCTGCGTACGTTTCAACCTGTAAAGCCGAAATGGACCCGAACGCATCCGAAGGCATACGAACGGCTTCATTTGGAATGCGTTGCTTATCGCCTCCATCGGTAGCCTCTATCTGCATTGAAACGATTCTTTTGAGAAATCTCGGATACCAGGAATACTCCGAACTGTATTATAGCTTGACGCATATTTCTTACTTACTTCAACGTACCTACGTTAACTGTAGTTCTGTTTAGAAAAACTTAACTGAGTTGAAAAAAATCGTCTGTATGTTTTGTTTTGTATCCGCGATATTGTGGATCAGTTTCGAAAAAGACGCGACCCCAATGCGGGTTGGTAGATGTCACAATGTCTTCGAAATTTTTGGCTAGAACCAAAAATTTAAAAAAAATCCTAAACAAAAACATCGTGAGGAAACCGGCAGGTGTTTTTGCTGAGGATCAGGACTTTTCGAATGTCAAAATTACATAGACAATCTCTTCACAACTTTCTAGTGGTCTTAGCTGGGAAAAAGTGGTGCAACAAACTCCCCAGCAGAACAGCTGTCTGCTTAGTTAGATAAACTGATAAAATGGTTCTGTACAATAGTAGCTAGGTAGTCTAAGTTGTGTGAGTTTGAACCTACAACTCACAACACATAAGTCACATTGCAAAAATGTAAATTTACATTTCATTTTCTTCGTAAACATCATTATATAGGTACCTGTTATATTCATTTCAGTAACGAAATGTTGTCAAATACTTATTACATTTATCAAAACGAGAAAACGAGTCCAAAAATGTATAATAAAATAGATATAAGTCATATTTCCGCTTCCATAATACCATTCCGAGATAAAACAGTTTTACTCTGAGATTTGCACGTAATAAATATAGGAAAGAAATGTAATTTTACATCTTATTTTGTTGTATTTCAGTAAAAAGGCGTGGGAACAAGCGTTTAAATGGGAACCTTACTCCACCTTGATCAGGGCCGGATTAAACCAGTGCGGGGCCAGTAACAAATCCTGCTTAGGGGCCCAGTTTGCGCCAAATGTTCACCTAATCAAAGAGTAAGTTTCGGGTTATTTAGCACTACTAAAGGTAGGAGGTAGTAAGAAAATAAAACAAAACAGTAATTTTACACAAAAATATTTCTCGATGTTGGTACCCAAGCCCTTTCGGCGTTTTTACAACGTTTTCATTCAGAAATGTCGTGTTAAAATCACACAAATTACTTTTATCAGACATTACTAACTTTTGCAAAAATTGACACGATCGATTTTTCGCAGTAATTGAATGTTGAATTATCTGGATGAAAATTTCAGCATCTAGAATGGGTATTTTTCTCTTGATTATTCATATGATATGAGGAGTTACTTTGTCGACTTATGTAGAACTGTTCTAAAACAATTAACAGTAGCAGTAAGATGCAAAAGCACACGAAACGTGTTTCAAAATATTTGGCATCTTATAATATTTCATTCATAATGTTTCACTGAACTAGTGGCGGAAACTATAGGTCCAAGCACGGGCCTCTAAAGCGCGGAGCCTCATCATGTGGTACGTAGCTAATCCGGTCCTGACCTTGATTCGTAAACGAAATGTAAGCGAAAAGCTGTGTAATCTAATATTTACAGTAGAAAACCACGGGCCGTCGTAATTATGATGTACGTAAGTACGGAATTAAATTATTTGCACAACGTAGGTCGACTTGCGTTTATGTATTTTTGTAATAAAGTCATTTAAGGGTTTATGTTTAAAATTATACTGACTAAAATTACCCTTATTTCCGGAATGATAATTTTAAATTAGATCCTATGAAACAAAATTCAAGCCTTGACACTGTTGTCATTAACAGTTGAAAATATTATACAAATTATAGAGTGTAATATTACAGTCATCTCAAAAAGTGTGTGTAGCAGGGCTATTAATTGTAACTAGTGATCACCCAATGGTCAAAATTCGACCTTAATTCTTTTAAAACTTCATGTATTTCTAATGCATTATTATGTAAAAATATTAGCTTCACTTTTCCTCCATATAAACTGTAACTGTGCCGAATTGTATATTCCTTCGTCTGCGTAATTTTCGTAAAAAGGGGCACAAAGATTTTGCTTCACGAATTAATTTATAATTAACGTTATATTATTATTTTCTATGTTAGACCGGAAAGCTACATACAATTTATGTTTTCTAATATTCATCTGATCTATAAAAAATTTTTCATACTTTATTATTTAAAACATTTTCAACCACTTCAACTTCTAGGCCTACGGCTTTTCAATCATAACTCACATAATCAATCTGACTAGGCTTTACACAACTATGTTGGTTTCGATTTCCAGTCTACCCTGATGCAGCTCAATAATAGTATTTTGCAAGGAGCGACTACGTTTCTGACCTCCACAAATCAGTGAAATACCTAGGTATTTCAGGTATTTCTCCACAAATCAGTGAAATACCTTTTGCAGGTCATTGTCAGGCTGCATCTTGAACAAAGTATGGTCCGCAACCCTTACACGTATATGTTTACAGAATTGTAATTATTCAAATCATCAAAACAACCCTCTAAGTTCATTTAATTTGACTGGCTTGTTAGTCTAGTGGTTAGTGACCCTGACTCCTAAGACTGAGGTCGTGGGTTTGATTCCCACTCTGGACAAATCTTTGTGTGATGAGCACGATCATTTGTTCTGTTTCTGGGTGTTATTTATCTATAATATGTATGTATTTAGAAATATATAGGTATGTTTATCAGTTGTCTGGTTACCATAGTACAGGCTCTGCTTAGTTTGGGATCAGATAACGTTGTGTTGGTTGTCCTAAGATATTTATTTATTTAATCCCATTGAACTATTATTTCGTGAAAAAGTCTTGTCACTAACCTGCAAATTGCAAAACACGTAAGGAAATTTGAATTTCGCGGTTTGCCTCAGCGTATGCACCTTATCGTTCTTACCGAGGAACAGAGGGCTCTTGGTATTTAAAAATGGTAATCCATCCACGGTCCAACCGCGGCAGACGTAGCTTAACCTGATCGAGCGACCCATACGACTGTTATAACTTAGCCACAAGCCCCCTCCTTTTTTGTGGGTGGGATAACATCAAATGACGTCTCCCGCTCTTGGGTGGAACGGAAGGGCGTGTCAGACTTTTACTGACTAAAACCTACCTGTGTTCCTTCAGTTGCCCATGTGCCAGGGTCACGGTGTCTCTTTGAACAAACCTCGCGACCCTGGCAGCTAAGCCCTCCTTAAGAATCCATCAAAAATCAGCATCTGCAGATGTATGCATATGACGTAACTCAGTTTACCACGTCAAAACTACGTAGATTCATTCCATACCTTCCTATATCGTATAGTTCGTAGAAATGGATCATATTTACTCACTAGCCGTTAGCTCAGTAAAATGATTGACGTTTTACCGCACCCAGTACCGCCAACCATGTAGTACGTTCATAACTTGAATTGAGAACGTATCAATCAATCAACCCAGCCTATCCTAGCCTTCAAGGCGAGAGGTCGATAAAAAAGTAGCACGTTGAACGAAAAATTGTTTCGTATACCTTGTGAATATGGTTTAAAGTTCAATGGAGCAGCGTTTCTGAAACTTAACTCATTCTTTTGAGGGTTTATATTTCTGTGTAGGTTTGTCAAACACTTTTACACGTCAATTATATGTTAGAAACTTAATTAGGGCAGTTTAACTGAGACTATGCACACTATTTTTCTTGTAAGTTTTGAGTCTTTTCCGAATTACTTTATTTAACAAACACAGTGCCGGGCAAATGCCTTTCTTTTCCTTTTCAACACAGTTCTAATTGCAGAAATGCCGACTAGTATTTTTGTCTGTAGTTAAACTATTCCACCTACCATCCAGTCTAATGTAAAAATGTAAACGACAGACGTTTATATGTAGTTGTATATACATATACGTAGTTATTTTAGCCCATCCTTCTTATCCATATAGGTATTTTTTTATATATATAAACATGCGTTCCATAAATAATATTCTTTTGTATTTTCCGAAAGGTTGTCAGAGGTGTACCTTAATACACACCCACATTTCGGCAGTTATGTTTAAGTTCCATGTAATAGGGGCAGCATATAGACCTCAACCGAACACGAATTCAGAATCCAAGTTGCTACTAAGAAATTCAAAATAGAAATAGCAGTATACACATTCAAACATTTATCTGTCAATAGTATACAGTTGTGATCTTGTAAACATCAAAACCGCCTTCCAAACGAAGCATTAAATGTATGCAAATAATATGTATAATGCTACGCATTTACTTATCATTCTCTCAGCTTATACGGTAAGACACGTTGGAAGGCTTCACACCAAATGAAAGGATTTGTACCTAACAGAGTTTAGATTACAATGTCTTTAATCTTATGAAACCTAAGCCTTAAGCACATTCCATTGTGCGATGTTACATTAATTAAGTGATTTAATTAACTATTGTTAGAGTCTAGTTTCCAAGTCGTTTAACGTGTTCTATTTTGTTTTAATTGTTTTGTAACCGTAGCTTTAGTGTCAAAATACTTTGGTGTTTCACTACTAGTAGTACAGTTAGGTTTCAGCGGTGTCAAGCTCGTTAATGTCTTATGTTTGGCTTCCATTTTGAACAGTTTTCTTAAGGTTGGTTGTTCTTTGAGGAATTCTCTACAACAAGTAGCGCGGTTTTCCCCAGAGATGTGCTCTTGCTGGCTTTGCACTGAGGGGGTTTTGGATCTGTTTGATGAAAAGTAACGGTACTCATTACATGTGCAGATAGTGACCAAAGGGTTGGTTTTATTGAGACAAAAATCACACACTCGTCTTACCTCCAAAGCTTGAGCGCCTCTTGAAAGTTTCATCCAGAAAAAAAATTTGATAAAGTCGTGGCGGGAATAAACAATTGACTTTTTTATACTGTTGTCATTACAAGTGTGTTACGTATTAAGGGTGTCGAATTTCATCATCGGTGAATTGTATGTTGCTATGCACAGAATCACTGATGGGTGAGTTACAATCAGTTCCATTAGTACGTGAAGCCGCGTTTGGCAAATAGGTAGCGAGTTCACCGCCTATTTATAAACTAGTACAATGGAAAGCCTTTTAATCAGTGGCGTTTCAATAGATTAGCCTATTTATTTGGCATTCAGATACGTGTTCGTTAATGTGGTTTACCACACGTAATAGGCCATATACAAACTCATGTTTTCTTCCCATACGGGTAGGCAGAAACTACATAACGCCACCTGCTACGATCATTACACTACTTTTAGGAATGGATTTAAATTGACAGTTCAACGTAGTTTAAATAGGTTTTTGAACAGACGAATTTTTTAACATAATAAAGCAGTGGATTAGTAATATCCGTCAATATTATTATGATTATGATGAATAGTGTGTTACGAAGTTGTGGTACTGATCTGCTTGAATATAATATCTTCATTCATATCTCGCGGTCGCGTACGGTCGCAGTCATAAGTCTAGTATCAGTTCTATAAAGCTCATCATCAGTATCATACCTCGTCGCACTGGAGACTTTCTAAAGGCAAAATGATCATTTCAGTTTTGAATAAGCACCCAATGGTATTGACCATCGGCAAAAATTACAAAATTTCATGCAAACTATCATCCCCTACTTAACCATTTTAGAGTATGAATTTTTTTGTATCCTTTCTTAGTGTAGCACTTTCAATATGAAAGGAACTTTTACGTGCGCTACATATCCCGTGTGCGGCTTTACGCAACTGTTTAGGCCGTGCGTTGTCTGACAGTGAAAACATGAATTTATGATTTTGACTAGTAGCGTAGTCTCCAGAACCTTGGGATATCGGGATAAAAGTATCTATGCCCTAATTCAGATCATGGTTTACGTTATGTCAAATTTCATCCAAATCTGGGTAGTCGTTACAGCGTGACAGCGTTTTAAACAAAAATACAAAAACTTAAATCTTTTCTCCATACAATATTACTAGCTGTTGCCCACAATTTTGCCGGTGGTCTGGGATAAAAGTAACCTATCTCCTTATCCAGGTTTATGGTTTACATATGTGCCAGATTTCATGCAAATCCATTCATCCGTTTGAGCATGAAAGAGTAAAACGAACAATCTTACTTTCGCATTTAGTATATTAGCTTTAGCAATACGGATAAAGCCATTGTCCACTGCTGGACATTAGCCGCTCTTTGGACTGGTTTTCACTTTCCCTACTGATTTTGCCTTTGCTACCTTTCTAAGTCCATGAAGGTCATGATACGGTCTCACGCTACATTTATGCCGATTGACATTTACAAACACTAACTGTCCTTGGCATTATAATGTCTATGAAAACAAAAGATTATACAATAGAATCCGGTTATAACGACGGTGAAGGGACCAGTGATATTACGTCGTACTAACCGGAAGTCGTACTAAAGGAAATGACAATTTTTGATTTTTATTCAAATCACATTCATATGTATACATACATAATGTATCAAATAATATTTACGTAACCAAGACAAAAAAAAAAACATTTGAATCAAAATATGTATTTATTTCATATAATGTACATATCTTTAAATATATAATTCTACTGTACGTGTGTATGTCACTGAACTCCTCCTAAACGGCTGGACCGATTTGAATGAATTTTTTTGTATGCGTTTGGGTGGCACGCTGGATGGTTTAGATTCACTATTGGACTCAGGAGGTGGCGCTGCTATCAAGTTCTAGGAAACAGGACAACGTCTGTGCGGTCAGCTAGTAATGTATAATAATAATGAAACTTTTTTCTTTAACAGAGAATTTTTTTAACGCCGTAAACTAAACAGTCGCACTCGAATCAGCGACGTGCAGGCAAGGGGGAAGCGCGGGGTGGAGAGAGTTTCTTACCTACGATTTATTTGGAAAAACGTCAACGCTCGTCGTCGCTGTAACCGGACAATTTTGTGTGAAATTCCGTCGTTAAAAGCGGTCGGTCGCTGTAAGCGGATGTAATTTCATAGGGGCTCATATTAAAACCAAACACGCGCCTATACTTACGTCGCTAAAAACGGTTGGTTGTTATATGCGAAGTCGTACTAAACGGACGATACTGCATGTTATTTAGCTAGGTAGATTTAAAGATAAGAGTTTAGCAATGCTACAAAACTAATAAAATATATAGTATAAATACTCCTTTGTCTTCTATCTTATCTGACGTGTCAATGGCAGCTGTCAAGATATTGTCACAATGACAACTGTCGAACGTCTAGTAATGTTCCGTCACTACATTACCTTTTGCGTCTTCTGAATAAATCATTTCGGATTCATGCTTCTACATAATCATGTGATTTATCACACACAAAAAAAAATTATATACCAATGGTTTTTTTATAGTTATCATCTTAGTTTTTTATTATAATAAATTGCTTGTTGCTGCTATAGAATTAAGAGGGTCAGCAAATTATTTACATAATACTTCAGACGTATGTCGATACTACATTCATGATTTTTCATTTGGTTCACCTTCACCTTTAGAGGGTCCACTGACTTCATTAATTGATCTGTAATATGTATAAGACTTACACGCATAAGTATACATAACACCTATTACGCTTGTACTCCCCAAGGGGTAGGGCAGACTAGAGGTGTACCTGATAATACACCCACACTCCACGAGTGATGTGTGAATCCTATGTAATAGGGGGCGAGCCTATTGCCATCAGCAAATCGGCTATTGAGATATTCTTAATGGAAAAAGTCAATAACAATATGACCGACCTGGTAATCGAACCCAAACCTTATGCTGTGTAAAAGAGCTTGCGACTACTAGATCAACGAAGGTTTTACTTGTTCAAAATTTATGTAGGTCCTATCTTATCATAATAGCACCTCATTTATCACACTTCTAGTACGACATAGAGGTACCTATTTTTATTTACTTATTCGCATACTTAGTCAAAGCGAGCGTTAAATATTTATGAATGAATAAATAAGATGTAAATAAAGATGATGAGAATTTATGAGATGTTTGGGTACCTTTTCAGGGTTCCTTGCCCGAAAGGCGCTAACGAAACCCTATTATTAGTAATAGGGTCCCGTTAGCGCTTTTTACATCGTTCATCGTACTTTTAAATCAAAATCGTTTGTAGCTGTCTGATTGGTACGTAATCATTTTATAAGTGGTTGAGGTGTTCTTTTTGAAGGCGCTGGTCATGGGAAGTATTAAAACCAGCTCCAAGATGCGATCGATCAGGTAAAGTTACGCTTGCCGCGGTTGTTCCTTAAATGGGTACCATCCCACCCAAGTACCATGCTTGGCTCAAAAAGCACATAAAGCCGTTGATCCCGGCTGTCAATCAGTCGACAGTCGTTACGGGTAGTCAGAACCCCGAAATTCTACGAATGAGTCTTTTTTAGGGTTCCGTTGCCAAATGGCAAAAAACGGAACCCTTATAGATTCGTCATGTCTGTCTGTCTGTCTGTCTGTCTGTCTGTCTGTCTGTCCGTCCGTATGTCACAGCCATTTTATTCCGAAACTATAAGAGCTATGCTGTTGAAACTTGGTAAGTAGGTGTATTCTGTGAACCGCATTAAGATTTTCACACTAAAATAGAAAAAAAACAATAAATTTTGGGGTTCCCCATACATAGAACTGAAACTCAAAAATGTTTTTTTTCATCAAACCCATACGTGTGGGGTATCTATGAATAGGTCTTCAAAAATGGTAATGAGGTTTCTATTATCATTTTTTTCTAAACTGAATAGTTTGCGCGAGAGACACTTCCAAAGTGGTAAAATGTGTGTCCCCCCCCCCCCCCCGTAACTTCTAAAATAAGAGAATGACAAAACTAAAAAAAATATATGATGTACATTACCATGCAAACTACCAACGAAAATTGGTTTGAACGAGATCGAGTGAGTAGTTTTTTTTTTAAACGTCATAAATCGTAAACCGCAATTTACCTTACATTCAATCAACTGAAATATAAAAATTAAAAAATATATATATTTTTAAACCGAAAATACCTACAGGTTTGTACGGAACCCTCGGTGCGCGAGTCCGACTCGCACTTGGCCGGTTTTTTTTTTTGTTTGGATGGGAAATCATCAAATGACTTTTCCCGCTCTGGGCGGAGCGGGAGGGCGTGTCAGACGTTTATTATTTATTTATTTAATCACAAAAACTGACTAAAACCCACCCGTGTTCCATCAGTTGCCAATGTGCCGGGGTCACGGTATCTCTTTCGAACAATCACGCGACCCCGGCAGGCATCGGTCCTATCACACCCCTTCAGTTTTGCTGACATCTCTTTGAGGCGCGCGTGGAACACTACGCGCCGTCGACCCGAGCTTGGTCCTTACCGGGTGGTGAGCTACCCTTTGCTCGCCGCCCGCAAGCTCGCGCCTACGGTGGCCAGGAGTCCGCTATCGACTCCCGACGCCCGGGGCGTCACGAACCAGTCTTATGAAAGAATATCGACTAACCAAGTAACAGGGCTGTGGAAGTCAGATAAGCAGTCACTCCATGTAAAATACTAGTGGTCAGCTTCATTCGGTTATACAGGAAGCCGACCCCAAAATAGTTGGGAAAACCGTGGCAGATGATAATGACACATTAGCTGGTATGAATCAGCTGCCTATAGATGGAAACCACTTACTATCAGAGGGAAAGCTTGGTAGTGTGCCTACCAAAACAATAAAATAATAACTCAAGAAAAAATACTCGCAGGCAGACCCGCTCATTTAAACTAGTGAATCGTAAATTCTTATCCTCCCCAAAAATGACCAAGATAAATCGTTTGAAAAATATGCTAATTATAACAAACGACCTTCATTTCTCTTTAGAAATAATCCTATTACGGATTACTCGTACTAATGTACGTATAAACGCCTAGAACATGTATTAGTAGGGCTTCGTCGAGCGTAGTACCTAATGCATTAGTCGTGTACCTATAGTATCGTGTATCGGACCATTGATATACGGTTCAAGCGAATTGTGGCATATATTTGGAAATAAGCTGTTTGTAAGATCAGAGGGGTAATTGCTAACAATCTAACAGTAGGAATTACTTTCTTTTTAATAGTTCAACAACATTCATTGCTATGTTTATGTGGTTTGGCAGACACATTTTTTGAACATATGAAGCAATGGACTAGAAATTCAAATTGATTCAGAATTTGATTTACAGGGTGTTGCGCAATTAGGGTGGTGAGTTATTTGAATGCAATATCTATGGGTATATAAATTAAAGTAGTTTTTCGTGTCTGTATGACCTCTTTGTTCTTCGAAACTACGCAACGGACTTTACTGCGGTTGTATCCGTTAATAGTGGTCACTCAGTGGTCAAAATTTGACCACAATTCATTTCAAATAAATGTATTTGTATTTCAAAATAAAAGTTGCTGCACTAAGGAGTGTTTTTATTCTATATACAATTTAAGTGTGCAAAATTTTATGCTCCGCGTAATTTTTGCTGTACGTTTTTTTTGCTTCATGTAATAAATAATACATAAATTTAAAAGATTTAATCCTGAAGGTAAACGTGCATAATACTATTAACTATATTAAACTTGCAAATAATAAAAAATCTAGATATCCTAGTCACGTCGTTAAAGGAGTGCGAAGCATGGCTGGATCGCTAGTATAAAATGTTATACTTACAGAAAAACTGGTTGGGTGAAAATATATCGACAACATGCAAAACCCAATAATAGTGGAGTGTCTGGGGGTTTTGACCTCAGACTTTTGTTATAGTGAATGAGTTTAAATGGTCGAGGGGGTTTTCTTTTTTATACTATAAAGTGTAAAGATTACCCAATTTTTTTTGTACTTTTGATTTTTTTTATTATTTAAACAAAAATTATAAAAAAATCATACATGAGCATGTAATTTTATTTGAAATATTTTTTTTGTATCTATATGTTGAATAATACCTAAATAGACATAGTAAAACGTGGAGAGGGGAGAACGGCAACGGCAGCTGCTCTAAAACTAAACAGAATCTAGCTACTTTTTAACCGACTTCAAAAAAAGGAGGAGGTTATCAAATCGACTACCTATTTTTTTTATGTTTGTTACCTCATTACTTTTGACTGGGTGAACCGATTTTAATAATTCTTTTTTAATTTGGTTCTATTCGGACAATGGGGTCCATGTGGAAACCACATAAGTCTTAAATTTGTATTAAGTATATGTGCGACAAATGAACGAATAACGCGATTAGATTAGTGCGGAGTATCTACCATAACTAAAAAGTTGAAAATAAAATCTTTTACAAAAAAAAAACAACCGACTAACTTTAATTTCGGAAGTCGGTGGCAAAAAACCTTAAATAAGACACCGACTTTCGAATTTAAAGTTATTTTTGACTTTGTAATGTTTTTTTAAGGAAGTCGGTTATTTTTTTTTGTAAAAGTATTTTCGTTATAAATGACGTGTTCTGCGCATGTTGTATATATTTATGATTGAAAGTTGTGTGTTGTTTTGTTTATTTCTGACAAAAGTTTTACTGAATTTCTATGTTAGATTTTTATTTGTTCATTTGGAAAGTAATCTCATTAAAAATCTACAGTTTAATATATGATCATCTTGTTTATAATATGCCCATAATGATTATTAGATAATAAATTAAATAATAAGTACATAGATAATTAAAGATTAATTCAACTAAAAAATAAAATGTAATAAATTAATCATTTAATGTATTCAGTTGTTTTCTATCACAGTTAGCTAACAATGGATGAATCAAGTACCAGTAGTACAACTAATGCTGCTAACAGCTGCAATTATCTGCGACAAAATAGGTTCATCTTCCGAAACCAATTCAGATTTAAGTGTAATAATAAAAATAAAGAAAGGAATAACAACGTTATGAGCTGCTTCAAGCGAACGAAAGGATGGCTTGTTACCTCATCTTCAAATTGAGTTCATTTACGCTCAAACAGGTTGTCGCCAAAAATAAATTCATAAAAAATATATTGAAGCATATAAGAAGAGGCCCAATAAAACTCCATTTTCGCCTCCGAAAAAGAAACTCCAAAGTAGCACTGATTTATCGAGCTTTGAGTGGGAAGAAAACTGTTTCATCTGTGGCCAAGAATTTAAAGAAAAAAAAGAAGCAAAATTAAATAAAATACGACGTAGACAAATCTCATATATTAATACTCCAACTTTAAGTGACTCCATTGTAAACTTTATAGCTGTACAGAAAAATGATTAGTATCGAGAAATTCATAAAAGAATTTCTGGTATAGCGGATTTACAAACACTCCAAGCAAAATATCATTCTGATTGTTATAATTCTCTTAAAAATTCCATTCATCTAAGCTCTGCTGAGAAGAAACTTGGTTCGAGAATTTCGATGATAGATGCAGCAATGGAGCAAATATACAAATATATAGAAGAGAATGACGACTGCCAATTTTCTATGGAAGAGTTTAAAGATACCATCACCTCACAGCATACTCCGGATGAAAAAACTATTAGAAAACGACTAATAGACCGCTATCATGATAATATTAATTTTTCTTTCTTTTCTTTTCTTTTCTTATATTGTTATATCAAGTAAATTTGGAGCTAATGTTTTAAAAAACTAACGTTTGAACACCTAAAAAGAGCATATTTACAAATCCAGTTATGGTAAGGAAATGTAGATATTGAAAATGTAGACATTGAAAATTGGGGCTGGAAGTATTTTAATAACATGCTTATCCCAATAACAATGAATCAATCACCAGCTCCAGATAATTTATTGAAAATGTTGTTTTGTAGCTGCAAAAAGGGTTGTGGAGCTGCTTGTGGATGTCGAAAGAGTGGCTTAAACTGCAGTGTAGCATGTAGCATGTGCAGCGAAAATACTTGTTTTAATAATCCACCATAAATTGAAGTTGAAGAAAATACTTAAATAGATATTAATGTAAATTGTTTAAATAAACAAATGATTTCTTGATATTTTTTTTTCTTTAATTTTTCTTCATGTATTTCTTTTTCCTAATCACTAACTATCTCTATATGAATATATAAATTAACTTAATTTTAGTGTAGAAAAATGTTCTACAGCCTAATATTATGAGGCATTGTATCATTTAAACTATCAAAATTATAATTATTGCATAATTTTTTTTTAAATCGAGATCACAATTTTTTAATAGGTAAACTTTTTTATATAATATATTATAAGCTAAACATTCCACTTTGAATTATAAAATTTCATTTACTGTAACGGAAATCCAAGGTTTTCATGTTTTTAACGCCCCAGGCGCTCCACTATATTCATAAATAACTTTTCTTAGATCAATCCATATTTTCATCAAAAGCCCTTTAACTAAAAAAAAAAAATGGTTGACGGAGACGTCATTTAAATTGTGATTGAACACTGCATGCGATTTTCACAAATTCCCTTTAGCTTAAATAGCGGGAAGTGGTGGTAGGTTGGCATTTTTGGTACCTTCCATAGCACGGACAATAAAATTGAAATTTGTACTTAAATTTCAATACCGAGAATTAATTTTATTTGAGTTTTAACAGCAATTTTAAAATGGACTAGCTTTGTCCTCTCACGTGACTTTGGATTTTATTGGAATTGTAATGTAATGAAAATATGAATTCATAATAGTATCATCCTCATCAATTTTTTAGCTGAAAGACGTGCACTGGACATGGGCCTCTCCTAAGCATCACCACTTCCTCCGGCTTTATGCAACTCACATCCAGCAGATTCCTATGATATTCAAGAAGTCATCGGTCCATCTTCTGAGAGACCTTCCAACGCTACGCCTTCCGGTACGCGGTCGCCACTCTAGAACTTTTCGGGCCCCATATACATTTATAATATCCTCTACAAAATTGGTTGATGTTATTGAATAAAACTAAAACTAGTTAGTACAACTTTGATTTAAGAATATAAACAAAAGAAAGTAATCTATTCTATTTTATAATGGATAATATTATAAGTAATATTATTCATGGTATCGGACGTACCTAAAGAATACAGCACTCCATTTCTTCTCATGGGTGTCGTAAAAAGCAACTAAGGGACTTACTAGAGACTGGGCAGCAGCGTTTTCTATGCGTTTTACCACCAACCCGCCTGCCAAGGGTGGCGATTATGGCAAAGCCCGCCAAATTAGGGGAGATCTATGTCCAGCAGTGGTTGCCTTTTTTTTTTTCTGGATGGGATATCATCAAATCACTTTTCCCGCTCTGGGCGGAGTGGGAGGGCGTGTCAGACTTTTACTGACTAAAACCCACCCGTGTTCCATCAGTTGCCCATGTGCCAGGGTCACGGTATCTCTTTCGAACAATCACGCGACCCCGGCAGGCATCGGTCCTAGTAGACCCCTACACTGCTGCTAAAATGATAATGATGAAAAAGAGAAAAGATTTGATTCCTAATGTTTCTTTGTTACATTTTTACGATAAAATGGTTGAGCCGATTAAACTGACCTTTGATATGGTGATATGGGTAGAAAACTACCTGGATTAGGAAATGGAATATTTTTTATTCCAATACTAGCTTTTGCCCGCGTGGATGTCGGAAATTAAAGCAGGTATTTTTCTAAAATATTTTTTTCTAAAGTAAAAATCTAAGTTACTCCTTATAACATCGGCTACCTGCAAATAAAAGTCCCGTCAAAATCGGTCCAGCTATTTCAGAGATTAGCCGGAACAAACAGACAGACAGACAAACAAAAGTTTAAAAAATATGTTTTTTTAGTGTAAGCACTGTATTTACTTTCATATGGATTTAGTGAAAAGCTATTAATTTGAAATTACAAACAGACACTTCAGTTTTATTTATTTGTATGTATATGTATATTCCCACGGGATCAAGATTTATGTGGGTGAAACGCAGGGTGCAGGTAGTATGGATAAGGTAACATTTCACGTTAGTACGTTACGTTATTACATAGTACCTAAATCGGGGGTAGGTAATGTGTTAGGTACAATGTGTTAGCTTGAAGCTGGCAATACATCACGCCGAGCACATTTAAACTCAATGCTATTCAGTGTAATTCGGTTCAAGCAATGCCAATTTGGTACATTGCATCTGTGTTGCATATTGATGGAATTAGTTACTACTAAACCAGGTAGGTGACGTATTCATCATCATTATTACAGCAAAAAGACGTCCACTGCTGGCCTTATTCCTCCCCGAATTTGGGGAGATTTGCCAGAATCGTCACGCTTGGCGGGAGGGTTGCATCGCTGTATGATGATAAATGCATAGAGAAAGCTGCTGCCCATTCTCTAGTAGGTAAGTCCCTTAGTCGGCTCTTACGACACCCACGGTAATAAATGAGACTAGTACTGGTAGGTGAGCATCGCTGTATGATGATAAATGCATAGAGAACGCTGCTGCCCATTCTCTAGTAGGTAAGTCCCTTAGTCGCCTCTTACGACACCCACGGTAATAAATGAGACTAGTACTGGTAGGTGAGCATCGCTGTATGATGATAAATGCATAGAGAACGTTGTTGCCCATTCTGTAGTAGGTAAGTCCCTTAGTCGCCTCTTACGACACCCACGGTAATAAATGAGACTAGTACTGGTAGGTGAGCATCGCTGTATGATGATAAATGCATAGAGAACGCTGCTGCCCATTCTCTAGTAGGTAAGTCCCTTAGTCGCCTCTTACGACACCCACGGTAATAAATGAGACTAGTACTGGTAGGTGAGCATCGCTGTATGATGATAAATGCATAGAGAACGCTGCTTCCCATTCTCTAGTAGGTAAGTCCCTTAGTCGCCTTTTACGACACCCACGGTAATAAATGAGACTAGTACTGGTAGGTGAGCATCGCTGTATGATGATAAATGCATAGAGAACGTTGTTGCCCATTCTGTAGTAGGTAAGTCCCTTAGTCGCCTCTTACGACACCCACGGTAATAAATGAGACTAGTACTGGTAGGTGAGCATCGCTGTATGATGATAAATGCATAGAGAACGCTGCTGCCCATTCTCTAGTAGGTAAGTCCCTTAGTCGCCTCTTAGCAACTACAAATTACTTAACAACTAAATCTGTCTTTTTACATCTTTTTCAGACATGAATCCTCTGTTTTTTAAAACGAGGCAATCTAAAAATAAAATCTCGTTACATCCGACTTCCTGTTTTGATATCAAAAACAGTTTTTCGTTCAATCTTTTTGATATTTTTTGTTACAAAATTCTACTCGATTCTGTACTAGTTACTGAGATCCATGTTGGATTTTTAATATTCAAAAGCACTTTTACAGCATACAATATTAACAGTCATGCATCAACTTATCTTAATCTTATTTTACTTTTTCCGAGATTAGTAGGTATATTGTCAGTTATGTTTTACATATTTTAAAGCCAAACGTTAAGTCATAAAGGCTGAAAATTCCTTGTTACAAGTTTTTCATAAACAACATGTAACATAATTAACACAAGTCCTCATACGTTACGTTAAAGGATTGAGTGCAAAGCATACTGCAACTAACAAAAAGTGTTTTTTTTTTTATAGCTAACGTTATTAAGAAAATCGTATCGAGAACAATCACTGTTTAATGATGAATGTGTAAAATTCAGTGTTATTGCCTTCAATTAAGTTTGATTTTTTTGGCTCATTCGTCGGTAAGTTTGGCAATGTTTTTTTTTTTAATTCTTTTTTTATCGTTCAAAACGTTTATTTACAACCATTGCCGTAATCCACCATCCGGGCCCAGTGCGGTTTCGTGGATGTCACATGTATTCGAACTTTTGGTTCTAGGACATGCTGGTTTCCTCACGATGTTTTACTTCACCGTTTTGAGAGCAGTAGTCATGAAATAATTAACACAAAGTATCCCGCCTTTTAGAGTTTTAAACAACGACCTACAACTCGTGATTCGCCTCCGTTACCACTGCTCTTGTGCAGTCTAAATCGTAAACAAATAAATAGTAAATAACATAAAATCAGTACACTGAAACTTTTCAACCACAAACCCAAACAATTTTTCATTGTTATAACATAGGAGACAGCGGTCGATATCCGAATCCCTCATAGGCCAAAGGGTCTAACTAACGCATTGTTGGTTTCGAGGCCAATATGATGTGAATAAGACCTCCGATTCGTCTTCTTACGCGTTTGGGTTTCTCAATTTGGTTCCTTTTGGGGTTAAAGAAAGTTGCTTTGACAATTTGTATTGAGTTTGCTTATATTGTGAACGGTTCACATTTTATATGTATGGCGCGCGATGATTTTGTCGATTTTTGCAATACTTTTTTAGAATTTATACATATATTTTTAAGAATTGATTGTTTATTTGTAGTTTTAAGTTTAGAACGAATGGGGTAGTGAATGTCATGGCGCCGGCGGCGATCACTTTTTTGATGTGACTGTCACACTCATGCACAAATCGATTGCCAATTGGCATTGACAAATGTTGTAGTATTCAATTGTTGTTTTTAATTGTATAATGATTATCACTGATTAAGTTGACACCATGTACCGTGTGGTGCGGGACGTAAAGAATAACACCACCCCATTTCTTCCCGTGGATGTCGTAAAAGACGACTAAGGGACTTACTAGAGAATGGGCAGCAGCGTTCTCTATGCATTTTACCACCATACTACGATCGCCAACCCGCCTGCCAAACGTGGCGATTATGGCAACGCCCCCCACATTGGGGGAGGCCTAAGTCCAGCAGTGGACGTTTTACGGCTGAAATGATGATAATGATGATGATGATGAAGTTGACAACTTAATCAGTGATAATCACTGTAAAAAATGTTTTTGATTACGGTTACATTTTGTTACGATATTTGGAATTAAAATTAAGTGCGTTACTTTGCGAGTATTATTTTCAAACTACCTGCACGTACATGCCCATGATGGAGGACCAACAGATGATGTATCAGCAGCGACACGTGGCGTCTCAGCCACTCGAACATCAGTCATATATTTGCTACCGGGTACTAAACAGAAAGTGTTTTGAAAAGAGTCTATTTTTTGTTTTTCTTTTTATTATTACTAGAATAGATTCGTTATCCTAAGTAATAAAGCCACGTAAGGATAAACTGGACCTGATAAACCATGTATTAGCAAGGAATGGTAATGTTTAATTTTACAGGCAAAATGTATAAATTTCTGAATGGGACTCACATGGTAATCGCGAAAAATACAAAACTTTATTATCTATGACTAAAATGTATGGAATTAAGAGTTACTTTTCCGCTGTTACGATGTTGGTATGGAGAAAGTTGTCCAGTTTGAAGCACTTGATGACACTTTTGTGATACAGATTGTATATCCGATAATTACGCAAAAAATATACCTATTTAAAAAAAAAAACAATGATAGCCGTTTTGAAAGCTTAAACATTCGATACATTTGACAAAACAAAATAAAGGAATTCTACTCAAAGCAATCAAATAAGTAAACATTGAGGATAAACTTGTAGAACATAATATCACAATCGCACAAAGATCTTATCGATTCTATACAAAATTCCCCAATTCAAATTACAAAAAGACATAGGGCCAAAGGGTTTCATTACAAACGTGTAAACATAATTGGCAATTTCTAAGATCAAGAGGACCATTATGAGCGGTGGACCGAATCTGATCAATGTAGACAATTTGCCTCTGTAGAGTATTTCTTTGGCTACCGAATTGATATGAGAAAACAGGGTCTTTCTGTAATTGTACTTTGAGTAAAATATGTTAGTTCTTTTATTTATATTAACAATATTTAATGAGGTTTGAACGATTGACATAAACCCTTTTCCTCTGAAGGGCTATTCGAGATAAGCTCACACAAGGTTTGTGGGGTAGGGTATGCTAAAAAAATACCTGAAAATTGAGGTAGATATTTATATAAAATATTGGGAACACTGGATACGGATGGTGAAAGAAAGTAGCAGGTATTGATTAGGAACACTGGATACGAAAGGCGATTTATCAAGTGGTATGGTGGAACTTTTATGCTGATGTCATAATCAGCGTATAATATTCTTACTTCTGGGACACAGGTCTACTTCGTGCGAAGGAATGGGGATTCACCACGAAGATCAAATGCGGGTTGGTGGATGCCATATGTCTTCGATTTTTTTTATTCTAGGTCATGCGGGATTCCTCACGATGTTTTCCTTTACCATTTCGAGAGCAGTGGTGATAAAATCAAATACACAAAGTTAAGTGCCGTCCTGGTGAATCGAAAGTAGGGGCCAATAACACTAGGCTATTGTGGCACTGAAAAATTAATTAAATTACAAAAGTCAGGACATGCTATAGTTTCACTATTCCCAGAAAGCTGACTTCGTGATAAAACATTATCATCATTAAAATCAAAAGACGTCCATTGCTAGACATAGACTTTGGTAATTGCCTAAACTATATTTCCTCAACATGGACAGAAACCATTACCCAAAAACCATCAAATACTGTTATTTTACAAAACTGGAAAAGCCAATTATTTTTTAAGAGTAAACGTGTAGTTTCGTTCCAACTTTTCCTTATTAGAAACGACCAATAGGAACCTTTCACTTACCTTCGGACTTTTTTTAAAGGCCCATGCAGGTTTATGAGAAATAAAATATATTTGAATTTGATTAGGTATACCTCAACCGTCACTAAAGGCTCCCGCAGACTGACGTGCAACACGACTGTAGTACATCAATGTCCATGAAGATTTCACAAAAATGGTTCTAGTTGGGTCACGTCGTCATGTCGCGTCGCGTCTATCTATGAGAGCCTTAAATCTCGGGTTACCTACGACAGTGATCACCACTACATAACGGCTACAGTAGCAGCCATATTGAAAAAAGTGACAACGGGGTTTGTCTTTACGGTGTCAATAAATGTTCTCTAAGGAAACACACAAATTAATTTTTATAAATAACGTTTCACTTTGGATAGAAGGGGATATCTACTGAGATGACGACTAATAGAGAAGTGTGGAAGAAAAAGACATGTTGCGCTGACCCCAAATAAATGGGGACAAGAGCAGCAGAATAATGAAGAAATATCGTTTCTATGACGGCATTCGATCATAATTTGCGGACACTATCTGGCGATCACCGCGGTCTTAGCAACTCTATAGGATGCTTATCGTCAAATGTAAGGAATTCTCTATTCCGTAATGTTCATCAATATCAAAGGTATACGCTTTTGGCCTCGAAATTCTAACAACAAAATCGAAATATCGTTCCGATAATCATTCAATAATCTTTCAACCATTTGATCCAGTTCAATCTATCATGCTTCCCACCGAAGAAACCGTAACGAAATCCACTCAAGTAATAAATCTTAAACTTAAGTAATATCTGACGACGATAGATAGCGCCACCTGCGAAGTGTAGGAACTAACCGTAAAGTGAATAGATCGAGCGGGGAGAAATTATTTCTATCGGATACTCGGAACTCGGTGATAAATGTACAATGAACTAGAAACCTGTGTGTACATCTGAGTTCATTTAATATTATGTTCTTAAATTTATACAACATTTAACACTGCTTACTATTTACATTCAGTATTAAATTAATTATGTAAGTAACAATAGAAATAAATACTAAAATAAAACGACATTTATGCGTCGAAGTAATCGTCCGCCACGCTGTCATTTGGAATTGTGCTCAGAAAACTGACAGCATTGGCATGTCGAATGGCAATGCTAATTCTCAGGCCAAAGAACAGCCCAGCTCTCTGGTTTGAAAAGTGTCGACCAGTCGGCGAGTAATTTCCTTAAAAAACTTTTTTACAAAAAAAAAAATCAACCGACTTCCTTAAAAACACTACAAAGTGAAAAATAACTTTAATTTCGGCAGTCGGTGTCTTAGGATTTGTATTTAAGGTTTTTGCCACCGACTTCCGAAATTAAAGTTATTTTTCACTTTGTAGTGTTTTTAAGGAAGTAGGTTGTTTTTTTTTTTTTGTAAAAAGGTTTTTATTTTTAAATTTTTAGTTTTGATATGCATTGTTTGTTTGGAATTAGTGCGGGGTAGCCGCACTAATTCCAAACAAACAATGCATATTAATGCGATAGCAGAAATCGCGGTTGATTTGCCGTCATTTTTTAAAGAGTTCCGGTGTCTGTCTCCGGAACTCATCATCAGATCTACATTAAATGTATATGGGACCATTTCGGAATAAACTTCTTTCGAACAAAAAAAGAATTTTGCAAATCCGTTTATACAACATTAATTTTTGTTTATGCGAAACCCGAAACACGGGTCTAGTATTTTTATGTAAAGAATCTATGAAAAAAAATTCAAAACTGTATCATTAATAATCACAAAGTTATAAGCTTGATAAGTTACCTGGTTGTCCACGCAAAAACATATGCAGATCACCACAAACAGCTAGTGTACGTACCATCTCCGTGTAATGGACGTTTGAATACGAGAAAGACATGATAATTTTAAAATCGAAACAAAACACTAAGGCCCGCGACTTGGAAGCGTAATTAAATATTTTTGGTACAAAATATAACATGGTGTAAAAATTATTGGAATCGATTCAGTTACTGATTCTGAACAAACTATATTCAGGTTTCGCATATACTAAAAATAATCTTGTATATGACGGAGTTATGGCCGAACATACATAAAAAAAATATATATATATAAACATCCGAATTGATAACCTAAGGAGACGGGTCTGTTTGTACCACTTATTGCCCGAAACGGCTGGACAGATTTTGTCGGACCTTTAACTTGTAGATAGCTGATGTTATAAGGAGTAACATAGACATGTTGCTCACCTTCTGGTGAGCACGGCTTTTGTGATAGGTTTGAGTAATGGGTGAAACAGGAGATTTGATCGATTAATAGACATCACCAGAAGAGCAGTGGTAGCCTAGTGGTAACGGCCGCGACCTACTACTATGCGCATTACTTTGCGTAAATTATTTCATCGCCACTGCTCTCAAAACGGTGAAGGAAAACATCGTGAGGAAACCGGCATGTCTCAGAACCAAAAATTCGAAGACATGTGACATCTACCAACCCGCACTGTGCCCGCCTGGTGAATTATGGCCCACTCCCTCTCACCGAGAGGAGGCTTGTGTCCCAGCAGTGGGAACATTATAGGCTGATGATGATGATAAATAGACATCACATGATCACAAACATAAAATGAAACCCACAACAAAATTATATCATAATTATGGCCCGCAGAGCACAATTTGATCACCACAGTTTACTGTTATAAGCGCACATGTCACTGTTTGCTGGTATCCCGCGACAAACAAGTAAACTATTGGTTACCGGTTTACCAAATGTTAGCTATTCGTTATTGCAGAGCATCTACAATCTATATAGCTATGTGTACCTACATGTATTGCAATCTAACGCGGCTGGAATATTGTGAACACGACCAATATCGAGGAAAAAAAATAGAGGCTTCCCGGTTCAACAATTTTTCAAATTGCTTTCTTGTTTTTACAAAAAAATCTAGCGCAAAAAAATCCAATATTTAAACATTGAGGTCTAATTAGCTATTGTTATTACCACACACCCATGTTAGTTGAGCTCCTACCAAGTTATGCCAACCTGGTACTTCGAAGACATAAAGCGTTTTCTAGCTATCAAACACCCATGTCAGGCGACTTTGTATTAATTTTCCGCGTATTTTTTTCTTTTCTTTTATAAGAACCTTCTCCTGACAATAAAAAACACAACAAAAAAAAGTGAAATCAGTCCAGCCGTTCACGCGTGATGGCGTGACCAAGGGAAATAGGGATTCATTTTTATATACATATATACTAGCTGATCCAGCAAACGTTGTTTTGCCGGGTGAGAAAAAGTGAAAATTTATAGATGTATGTATTTTTGTATGTTGTATCATAAAAAAAATAGAAATTAAAAATTTTGTCTAAAAAATAAAAAATAAAATTTAGGGGTGGACTACCCCTAACATTTAGGGGGATGAAAAATAGATGTTGGCCGATTCTCATAGATACCGGACAAGCACAAAAAATTTCATCAAAATCGGTCAAGCCGTTTCGGAGGAGTATGGCAACGAAAACTGTGACACGAGAATTTTATATATTAGACTAGCTGACCCGGCAAACGTTGTTTTGCCATATAAATAATTTCCTAGGCGGGGATAACTAATTAAATGACGATTGATCAGTTTTCGACCGGAGAGGAAAAATGATTAAATTACTAAAATGGCTATGAAAAAATAAGGGTTGATCGTAGAAGGGTGAAAATTGAAGATTGTATGTATTTTTGTATGTTGTATCATAAAAAAATAGAAATTAAAAATTTTGTCTAAAAAATAAAAATAAAATTTAGGGGTGGACTACCCCTAAATTTTTTAATAATTTAGTCCCCTAGTGGACTACCCCTAAATGTTAGGGGTAGTCCACTAGGGGTGGACTACCCCTAACATTTAGGGGGATGAAAAATAGATGTTGGCCGATTCTCATAGATACCAGATAAGCACAAAAAATTTCATCAAAATCGGTCAAGCCGTTTCGGAGGAGTATGGCAACGAAAACTGTGACACGAGAATTTTATATATTAGATAGATTTGTGTATTTAAATAAGGAAAAACATAAAACCAAAAAATATACTCTATATTTTTTGGTTTTATGTTTTTCCTTCTGCTGTTACACATATTGTCTACATCTCTTTTTATCTTCTCTCCTATAGCAAGTATGCTGGAATAGATTTCTTTACTAATAAGCATTACCTTTATTCATATTTTTCTGTCCCTTTCTTCTTCTCTGTTTATATGTGTGGATAAATGGTAATATAAGTAAAACTTTGTAACAACGTGAGAGACGACAAGCTCACATAATAACCCTTTTCCAAGAAAATCCTTATAAGGCCTGGCTTTAAACACTGCCAGAGCAAAATACAGCTGTTTATACTTGATGGATCACAGAACACCGACGTACGCAGTGCACTAATATTCCGTATATTGTACCTCATATATCTTCTTATATAAAAAGGCTTCCAACGTCCCATATTAGGATAAGAGGATTACTTTTGGTGTCGAGTTGCGTTGCCTACTACCAACTTGATTCGGGCCCCGGCTTTACTCCCGTATATTCCTTTTTTATTAACACTGACACGTCTCAGCAAGACTTAGGAGAACACAGGCACTCACAAATATGAACACTACACGTAATTGAGAAAAATTGTGCCGTGGAAAGTGATTTATCAAAAAAAGGTCCGAGCACTTTTGGAAGTAGAAAAAGTTTGGGACATTTTTTACGTAGTAAACAAAAGAAAGGCGTTTCGTGAAATAATAAAGAATGTTCTGTGAAAAGTTCTCGTTGTTTTCAAAGGTAGCAACTGCTTTTGAAAATCGTAAAACAACAAGAGGCAATAGCTAGGCAGGACCACCTGATCTCGAGATCGTGAAGTTTTATTGTACTAAAGTTAAAGCTGATATCTATTCGGATACGACGTACAATTCCAATATTACAAGAAAAACTCACTGTTTTAGATAGCATAACATCACCCCGCTTTTTTCCCGAAGGGTTGAACAGAGGTGTACTTATAGTACACCCACATTTTCGCCAGTTATGTTTAAAACCTATGTTATAGGTGGCGAGCCTAGTGCTATCAACCGAGCTCAAATTCAGACTCCAGGCTGCTATTGAGAAATTGCAGATAGAAAAACCCAAAAAACACTTTGCCTGACCTGGGAATTGAACTCAGGACCTCATGCTCAGCAGTAGGTCTTGCAACCACTACACTAACGAGGCAGTCGCTATTTTAAGTAAGGCGGAAATGGAAAACAGCTAACAATTTTAGAACACACAAGGATATAAACTTTTCGGTGGCACAGAAAATTCAGCTATTTCGCGTGTCCTTGCTTAGACATCCTAAGTAGACAACCGTCATGTATTATTCTTATGGGACCCTGAATGGGGATCCGGAACGTAGCATTTTCTCGCCTCTTCGCCTACTCAACGTCAACTAACGTCAGGGATTAGAAGATTATCGCCCGCACATGAAAACAACATAATATATTTAGCGATTTACTTCGAACTTTGACAGAATTTTATATTTTCCTATGGAAATCTATGAAACTGAATCTTGAGGTTAAGTTGATCTTTGAAATTAAAGACGTATTAAAATAAGCACACAGATTCATTTAAGTTGTAGTTTAAAACCTAAATAATAGCCTAGTATACCTATTTAGTTCAATAGTTTCACCAAAATAAATATGTGTCAAGCGAAATAAATTGTTTCACAGACTCTACCATAGTGATTACTAGGTCATAAAGAGTATTTGTTTCGGGTTCCCTTTATCTGGCAGAAACTTGATGCCCCGAATTTTATTTGGCATAACACACTTGGCATAATCTTCTTTAAACGAATATTTGTAAGGCATAAAAAATGTTTAGCATAATCATTGTTTGGCCGAATGTTTATATGTCCGACTTTACGCTGGCATACTTTTAAGATGGCCGAATTTTACTAAGCATAATTACCTTTGGCAGACTTAAAATTCCGCAGAATTTCGTTTAGCATAACATTTATTTAGAGTGACGATTATTTAGTATAATTTCACTTGGCATACTATGAAGATGGCAGAATTTTATTTAGTTATTAAGCATATTTTCATTTCTCTAAAATTGCATTTTAACCTTAAATTAAAATAGTGTCTCAAAAAGTCAATATATGTTGTGCTACAAAAGTTATTGGCAGAAACGAATCGCTGCAGAACCGACTCCACGTAGTCTTGTCTGCCCTACTCCTAGAGTGTAATTTAGAATCGCGTGGGACCGCCGGTGCCACGCAGCGCCGGAGCCGTGACAGAAAGCGTGCATGCTGCATATTGCATGCTCGCCTGCATGCTATGAGCTTGCTTGCATGCTGCATGCTTGCTTGCATGCTGCATGCATGGTGCATACTTGTTTGCATGTCTGCATGCAGCGTGCTAACTATGATTTTTCTGTAATGTAATAGATGAGCGTTTCAATTATTATGGATATGAAATGCATGCCAAAAGATGATTCTAACTGTAAAGTTTCTGAGATATGATAGTTCTGCCTTTTAAGGACTATCGATATGAGATAATGCCAAGAGACGATTCCGACTGCGAACTTTCTGCGATATGATTGTTCTCCTTTTTCATTATTAATGCCTAAAGATGATTCTGATTTATAAAATTATGTGTTGTGAATGTATGACAAATGAGTGTATGCCAAACGATTTTCTGCGAAATGAAGTTTATGCTATCCGCTGTTATGCAAGATAATATTATGACGAAAAAAATTCTGCCATAAAGGGTGGACCCATTTGTTTCTACTATTATAATATCATTATTTTGGCCTCATATTTATTTATTAACTTCTGCCGGCGACTTCATCCGCGTCAAATTTTTGATCCCATGACCCTTCCCGTAGCATCGAATTGCCTGCCAGTTTTCGTCCATTTTTCATTGCTGCTCCACTTCTTTTGATCGTAGCGTAATATAATATAGTTTATAGCCTTCCTCAATAAATAGGCTACTCAACATAAAAAATATTTTTTCAATTCGGACCAGTAGTTCCTGAGATTAGCGTGTTCAACCAAACAAACAAACTCTTCAGCTTTATAATATTAGTATAGATTCCCAGAAGTTTATTCGATTACTTACATAGCAATATTTAACATAACTATTTATAAACTAACTATAAAAATAGGTATATTAATACTTTTAAGCCTTATGCTTCTAATTTTAATTATATAAATACATAGGGGGCTTGTGACTACATAATAACAGCCCACGGGTCATCGATCAGGTTAAGCAACGCTTGCCGTGGTTGGCCCGATGGGTAACCATGTTTACATACTGAGACTGACAGCCGTGACCAACGGTTTAACATGTTTGCCGAGACACGGAGGGGCCGTGTCTCGGCAAACATGTTAAACCGTTGGTCACGGCTGTCATTTGTGGATCTTTGACAGTCGTTAGAGGTCGTCAGAAGCCCGAAAGTTTGACAAACTAGACCAGAGACAATCGTGATATTCAGTAACTGGGTTGTGTCAATCAAATAGGCAGTAGTTCCATATAAAATACTTACATTCAGTTGCGTCCAGTTAGAAGGAATGCCGATCCCTAGATAGCCAGCAAGAGCCAGGGTGATTGATTCACGTAGGTACCTAAGAAATCTAGACTTCACATAGTCATATATCCGTACAGAATACCTAAAACATACGCAAAAAAGAAGGTAAATGAATCCGAGCAAAAGAAACAAATTGGCTACATTTTAAGGGTTTTTCGAGGCACTTTGATCAGCCGAAAATTCCCATTACACGTTGATATACTGCGGGAGTTTCTTCACAAATGTGTGCAAATCAAAGTCGGGACGAAACAGTATATTTGAATGCCTATGTGAAAGTTTTATTAACTAGGGAAATGTATGTATTACATTCCGTCCTTATTAGAAAGAAGTACTTTTTAGAAGTCCTTTTTTGTGGATGGGAAATCATCAAATGACGTCTCCCGCACCGTCGACACGGGCCTGGTTCTTACCGCCTACGGTGGCCGGGAGTCCGCGATCGGCTCCCGACGCCCGGGGCGTCTCCTCCTGCGGTGGCTAGGGACGTGAGGACGCAGAGAATGCAACTCCCTTACGCGCCCCGCCTCTTCCTTCGCGAGCATTACTGCTTCGCAGAAGGAGGTGACGGCTTCGTATGCGCTCTTGCTCCATACCATGGCTCGTACCAGAGGCGGACGAGAGAGGTCGCCGCCGCCGATCGCCTCCACGAGAACACAGCGGTGCTCCGCCCAGGCAGGGCTCACTTCCACCGTATGCTCCACCGTGTCCTACAGGCAATCCACACAGTGGTAACATCCGGGCGTTTTCTCCCGCCTTATCCTGCCGGACGCGTGAGGTCGTCGCCGCCGATCGCCTCCACGAGGACACGGTGGTGCTCCGCCCAGGCAGGGCAAACCTCCACCGTATGCTCCACCGTGTCCTCCAGACGATCCTTGCAATGGATGTTTCCAGGGCGTTTCCTCCCGTTTTTAGAAGCCCTTATGTTCAAATAAATAGGTATGAGGTTTCAGATTTATACTACAACTAAAACTAATTTAGACACACTATTAGCTCTTACACTCGAGCGGCATGTTACTAACGGCAGAAGAAACTGCTGCCGTCGATACGTGTCGGCGGCTGCCGTCGACGCGTCTGCAGCAGCCGTTGACGCGTCGCCGGCAGCCAGCGACATGTCAACTTCAAAGATCAGCGGCAACCGTCATCAGCACTCTAAGTATAGGAGTCAGTTGTAATGGATTCTGAAGAAGAAAAACTGTTATTGTTTTTACTTCGTCCACGCCAACATCCTCTGCCGTTGGCAACATGCCGCACGTATGTAAGAGCTCTTTGTCATCATGATCGTCCTGCCTTTGTATAATAACTTGTAAGTACTGAATGAAATAATTAACTAAATATACTTACATACAATTAAAACGTTGTTTTTTGTAAACATGTATAATTTTTTGGAGATATAATGTATATAGAGTGAGTTACTAACTAACATACCTGTAATTGAGAAGCTTTTTTTATTTTACAAATCTCTATCGCTTTCCTATTTACTAATTAATTAATTATTTATTCGGAAGGTATTTTATAAGATGTGTCGCCAAAAACATCGTTGAATGAATCGTATAAACGTAGTAAATAAATTGAACTTTCAAAATTTCAATTAATTTACTACGTTTAAATTCCGAAGATAAAAATGTTGAAGGTCGGGGTCACAAGATATTAATAAAGCACTTTATAATCGATCAAATCATTCAAATGGAATGAAGTATAATAGAAATATCTTGAACTGAATGGACGGTACGCAGAATACACAAGCAGTTGTTTTTTTTTTATAATTTTCAATATCAGCATTTTGCTTTCTGACAATGAATATTTTTCGTCTGTGTAAATAGATAAAAAATACTTGCATAGATCGTATCTTGTGAAGTTTTAAGTAAGTAAATAGTAATGGTTTTAGGTAAGTTAGAAAGATATATTTTTACTAGCTTCTGGCCGCGACTTCGTCTGCGTAAATGTCGGTTATCGCGGACGCAGACAAAGTCACGGAATAAAAAGTAGCCTATGTTCTTTCTCAGGCTCTAAACTATCTGTGTACCAAATTTCATTAAAATCGGTTAAGTAGTTTTAGCAGGAGACAGACAGACAGACAGAGTTACTTTTGCATTTATAATATTAGTGTGGATTTTTATGTTGTTTTTTTTTTTTGTAACACTTTGTTAAATTAACTACAATTTAAATCATAAATACACTTGATTAATAACTATTCAGACAAATGTCAACTCTCGTGTATTTGATTCTCTGGTTTTTCTTTTGTTGGTATCCATCCTACTTGACAAATGTTTAACTGATCAGAATATTGGTGCTCACATGATGCGGAAAAAATGAAAAAATTGTTTGTCTACTTTTGAAATGTTGGCAAAAAAAAAACACTTTCTCTCACCTTATACAACATCATTATATTTATTTACTCCTTTTTCATGATTATTATTGTCTTTATAAATACATAAAGTATCGTTTTTACTTTATACATTGTTACGTATCTGCTTAGTGAAAGAAATGGATAAGGCAGATCTGATACAATTTATTAAATGAAAAAGAGTAAACTGTCAGAGTAGAACGCTTCAAGGGGGCTTCAGAGTAGACCGGCTTCAAGAGTTCAGAGTAGAACGCTTCAAGAGGGCTTCAGAGTAGACCGGCTTCAGAGTTCAGAGTAGACGGGCTTCAGAGTAGACGGGCTTCAGAGTGTGAACGCTTCAGAGTAGACGGGCTTCAGAGTAGTTTCCCCAGAGTGCGGGTGCTTCAGAGTAGTTTCCCAGAGTGTGGGCGCTTGAGAGTAGTTTCCCAGAGTGCGGGCGCTTCAGAGTAGTTTCCCAGAGTGTGGGCGCTTCAGAGTAGTTTCCGAGGGTCTACAGCCTTCCAGAGTGTGTCCTCCAGAGTGTACGGCCTCCAGAGTGTGGTCCTCTAGAGTGTGTCCTTCAGCGGTTCAGACGCCCCTTTTTATACCAAAACCGTCTTCCCTTTCCAAACATTTTCAAAATATTAGTTTAGCCATCATCTCATCTGACAAGTGTAGTCGGCCAGGACATATCCATGAGTGCGTGTAGCTGGCCACATGAGTGCGTGTAGCTGGCCACATGAGTGCGTAAAGAATTTAAAAAAATATAATTTTAAGTTAAGTTATTTAGTAAACAATCGTAATAATTAATAAAATCAAATAGCTAGACATATTGATAAAAATAATTTAAAATTATATAAACCAAAAAGTAGCCATTCATAGACTAAGCAGAACAGTAACTGACAGTTGACAATTTGGCTTGTCACAATATGAAAATTTGAGTTAATATTTATTTCAGGTTAATAAATCGTATTTAGAACGATTTGTTGAGTGTAGACATATAAATAAAATAAAATAAGTAAAGCATGAAGTGTAAACATAGAAACAAATAAAGAGGATGATAAAGAATCCTGAATTAAAGTGTAAGTATAGGATGAACACTATATTTCCCCAACGACCCCGAGAAAATTTTTGGCCTAGAACAAAAATTTTGCTAGTTAAAGTATTACAGCATTCACAAAACTTTCAAAACTCATTCAAACACACCGACATCTTACGAAGTTAGGTCAGGTAGGATTCACATTCAATGATCACTACTCAACCTGATAAATCAATAACTTTAAGGCTTATTTTAGGAGTTGTAATCCGCTCGCGTCTAAAACCACAAATGAGATGAAATAGAAAGATTTTAACAAAGGCTTATTTTTAATGGAGTTGTCATCCGCTCCTAATCAACTTTTAGTTGATATTTAGACTTTTAGAGTCATTAGTTAACATGGGCTTATTTTTATGGAGTTGTTATCCGCTCCAATCAACTTTTAGGAGTCGATAGGTTGACTTTTAGAGTCATATCAACTTTTAGGAGTCGATAGGTTGACTTTAAGAGTCATTAGTTAACATAGGCTTATTTTTATGGAGTTGTTATCCGCTCCAATCAACTTTTAGGAGTCGATAGAAAGAAACAAGTTAGACAAACTAACTTGTAGAAAAAGAAAAGATATAAAGAAAGATTTAAAAAAAAATGGTGGTTTAAGAACCGATGAATGAATTAAAAAAATAAATAGAGTTTTAATTAATCGAAAAGAACTCTATTATAGAGGAAGGATAAAAGAAAGGGATGAGTTATGAGTATAATGTAAAGGACTCAAAAAAAAAACGTACACTCAGAAGGGACTCGAAGAGAGTGTTCAGGACTCAACTCTTAAGTGTTAGGACTCAAAAAACGTACACAAAGGAAGACTTATTTTTGGTGGTAAAATTTGGAACTAAAGCATAAAGGTTAGTACATATGAAAGTAAACTTTAGTACCTAGTTTTGCCACAGCACAAAAGGACTAGTAATCCATGCCCATAATACTCTATGGCCTGGTTTGTTACCTAGCAACCGATGACAAATAAAAATATTATGAGAGCCTACGTATTTTGGTATGATTCCCAGATGATATACATACGTATAAATATATTATATGAATGTATAGTAAGATAGTGAAGTATTTGTAATAGGAGTTATGTAGATGTATAGGTTTGTAAAAACGTCCACAGGATATTCTCCTGTTTCTGTCGTGAAGTGTCTCAGTCCCCTAACTTGGTAGTGACCACAAGGGTTTTAAAAACACGCCAAGCGAAAACTGTGTACGATTACCAGTGGGTAAACGCAGTGGTGTGCAAGTGTGTGGGATGCAGTGTAATGATGTATTGGTAGAGAGTTATGTGTAGGAGGAAACGTCTACGGGATATTCTCCAATAGAACGTCGTAGAGTAAGCCAAACCCCAACTTGTAAGTGACCACGAATGGTTTTAAGAACACTCACAAGCGAAGAATGGATGCCAATTACCATTGGGTAAAGGTATGTCTGTGGGGATGTAGTATTAGATGATGTTCAGTATGAAGTATGTTGAGTAGGAGTCAGTTGAGTAGGTTGTAGGAGTCAGGAGAGCTGAAAAAAAATAAAAATAAGTTAGTTATGTCAAATAGGGAGTCCAAAAGGAAATGCTAGTGTTAGTTTTTTTTTAGAATTTTGAAAATAGAGTGGGTTCGTGTCTATATGGGCGCCAAACTGTTACGTATCTGCTTAGTGAAAGAATTGGATAAGGCAGATCTGATACAATTTATTAAATGAAAAAGAGTAAACTGTCAGAGTAGAACGCTTCAAGAGGGCTTCAGAGTAGACCGGCTTCAAGAGTTCAGAGTAGAACGCTTCAAGAGGGCTTCAGAGTAGACCGGCTTCAGAGTTCAGAGTAGACGGGCTTCAGAGTAGACGGGCTTCAGAGTGTGAACGCTTCAGAGTAGACGGGCTTCAGAGTAGTTTCCCCAGAGTGCGGGTGCTTCAGAGTAGTTTCCCAGAGTGTGGGCGCTTGAGAGTAGTTTCCCAGAGTGCGGGCGCTTCAGAGTAGTTTCCCAGAGTGTGGGCGCTTCAGAGTAGTTTCCGAGAGTCTACAGCCTTCCAGAGTGTGTCCTCCAGAGTGTACGGCCTCCAGAGTGTGGTCCTCTAGAGTGTGTCCTTCAGCGGTTCAGACGCCCCTTTTTATACCAAAACCGTCTTCCCTTTCCAAACATTTTCAAAATATTAGTTTAGCCATCATCTCATCTGACAAGTGTAGTCGGCCAGGACTTATCCATGAGTGCGTGTAGCTGGTTACATGAGTGCGTGTAGCTGGCCACATGAGTGCGTAAAGAATTTAAAAAAATATAATTTTAAGTTAAGTTATTTAGTAAACAATCGTAATAATTAATAAAATCAAATAGCTAGACATATTGATAAAAATAATTTAAAATTATATAAACCAAAAAGTAGCCATTCATAGACTAAGCAGAACAGTAACTGACAGTTGACAATTTGGCTTGTCACAATATGAAAATTTGAGTTAATATTTATTTCAGGTTAATAAATCGTATTTAGATCGATTTGTTGAGTGTAGACATATAAATAAAATAAAATAAGTAAAGCATGAAGTGTAAACATAGAAACAAATAAAGAGGATGATAAAGAATCCTGAATTAAAGTGTAAGTATAGGATGAACACTATAACATGTATTTGTTGTATATGTAAATGGTACACGTGGTTTACTTTAAAAGATAGATTTTCAGTTGGACCACACATTATGACGCTGTAAAATGCACATTTACGTGCAAACATTTAGGTATATATGTTATTGGAATGGTGAAATTATAAAGAGTATTTTATTCTTATACAACCATGTTTAGTGGTATACATTGTACACTTAGTAATATTCCGTTAGCACCTTTTGTATATGAACCGCAATAAGGACCAATAAAGGAGATTTAACTAATAACAACAAAGCCTATGTTACGAACTTTGCTTACCCTCACGCAGTAATACTCTACAAAGAGTAAGTTTCAAGTGTTCATAACTCTGTTTGAGTCCATAACTAAACGGGCCTCGAGTAAGGCCATATACATGATAGCCGCAATGCAAAACGACGTAAAAGCCATTATTCTTAAATAAGCAATCTTCTCCAGTATTAAATTATATTCACGTCAGGGTTCCTTGAATATTATAGTTTTAACAAGACCCCTTTGTTACAAAGACGCTTTTGTCTCTAGAAGTGAATAGGGTCATAGCCAATGACAGTGATACCTTTCTTAGATTATTCCGTTCTCCTTTGTAAATCAGCGTTTCGTCGTAAAACTTGCCTGGATTAAAATTCATTAGTGTTCCAAGTATGGGACAAATAGATGATTGGAAAGCCATTGGGAGGCTTTTAATGAATATTTAATAAAAGGTCTTTCATAATTATACAGAGTGTAACTAGAAAATGTGGACAGATTTGGGACAATGACAAATTGGGGATCGGAAAAGCCCTAAAAGTAGTTTGCCGAAAAACTAATTTGGTTTTTGTCACGAAAAGAAACGCTCCCAAAGCAGACTGGCCTTACTTTTTTTTGTTCTTTAGTGTAACCCTCTCTTATAAAATTCTTTATATTTGATATAAAAATACGTAGATAAAACGACTGACGCATACTTGTAGATACAAATCAACCGTTCCCACGCTACCTGTTTAAAAATCTACGCCAGCGCTACGCTTCAATCTTACTAAAGGATGACGACACTCACTGACATTTGTCAAGATCGAGAGCTTAAGTCGTTTCCAACATAAAATACAATTACTGACTAGTCGTGTACACGTGTTTTGCATCAACACAGAAGACTTAAAATACAGTAAAAGAAAAAAATATTGAGGGTAGTTTCCTTTGGTGATCCCTTGGGAAGATGGAGCCGCTCTAAGATATAGATAGGAAGTTTTTATTCCGGCACAACTGCTGACTACATCCGTCACGGTCGCGTCCTCCGGGTTTTTCATAGAATGCATCACAATTTGTCATCTCCCGAGGCCAAATATTAGCATAACAAGAGATCCGAGACCCCCTTTTCCCCGCCATTTAATTCCGTCCGATGCCCATTTGTTAGTCTCAACTCTCCTCAACTACCTTTGTTACACCAACTGAACAGTGGAAGTACTTTAAAAGTTCGCAAAACTAAAGTTGGACCGAATAAATACTCCAAGTTCGGATGCTTGGAGATACTAAAGATGTTAGTAAGTACATTGGTCGGCATTAGTGGTTAGTTTATGTAAAATGGCCTGAAATATTTAGTGGGTGCGTTGAGTAACAAGTTTAACTCAAGTTTGACCATAACTCATAAATCTAGTAATGTGTTAAGTCCCTCAATGCTTCCTGAGAGGTTATGGACGAGGGTACATTGTAATTATGTTATGTTGGTTATGGCACCCCTGACGGTCGTTCATTACCCGGTTCTGTTATAATCAATTAATGTGACGTTGCCTACACTTCACGTTTTGAATATCTTTCAAACACATGAATGGAGCTAATAACGTCATCAGCAGCCTATAATGTTCCCACTGCTGGAACACACGCCTCCTCTCGGTGAGAGGGAGTGGGCCATAATCCACCACGCGGGCCCAGTGCGGGTTGGTAGATGTCACATGTCTTCGAATTTTTGTTCTAAGACATGCCGGTTTCCTCACGATGTCTTCCTTCACCGTTTTGAAAGCAGCGTAGAGTTTTGGCTAATAACGTAATGATTCAATAATCCAATGCTTTGTCTACAATTTTCACTATTATGTAATAACATTGTAACACGTAATGTAAAAGTTGTGCACACCTATAAGTGACAAGGTCACGAACGTATAATTTTAAGAAATGTTGTTTGTATAAATTATTTTGTGACTCATTTGTTGGAGTGCCATAATTATTAAATAATCTGCAATGGACATGCCACACCTTGTGGTCGTTTATAAAAGTTTTTAGCGATTTTCAATATGTTTTAGTTCGGTTACAGATATTCAACACTACGAATTTTGAATATCTCTAAAGTAACACTAGAATAGAGTTTTCTAAAAGAAAGAAAGAAAGAAAGAAAGCATTTATTTGTCAGAATATTGTACAAAGTTGATATGTGGATTATTACGCTCAAAATATTCTGCCGTTTCCGGCGTACAAATATGGTTTTGAAATTATGGGTCATCATTACATTCAAAGTTAGATAATAATCATTAAAATTATATGTCATCATTACAGTAAGATTTAGTTATTAATCGATAGAATTATTTAAATTACGAAACATTTTTTTTTAATGTAAAAGATTAATTAAATGTCAAAAGTGCATGAAGGGAGATAAAATATGATTTTTACAGAATAATGTCAAATCTTTAGGTAAACTTTTCATTCATAAAATCTTCAGTCGAGTAATAATATTTGCTTAAGAGAAAGTTAAATAATTTACATTTAAATGTTCTGAGGCTGAGAATTTTAAAGCTATCAGGTAATTTGTTATAAACAGTAATGGACATGCAGTACACATTATTAGAAAATAATTTAATTCTACGCCTAGGAACATGAAGTATATGCACTTTGCGGCTGGGTCTGGATACAACATCATTATACAAATCAAATTCATGTCTGTTTCGGTGTATAAAGATACAGATTTCTAAAATATATAGTGCTGGAATTGGCAGTATTTTAAGTTTCTTAAATAGTGGAACACAACTGTCCAGTGGGTGCGCTCCGCAAATTGAGCGTATGCATTTTTTCTGAGCTCGAAAAACTCTTGTAAGTTCAACTGAATTACCCCATATTATAATGCCATAGCGCAGAATTGATGACACATAGCCATGGTATGCACATATTGCCGCGTTAACACTAGCCACACGTGTTAGTCTATATAAAACAAATACAAATCTATCTATCCTCTTACATAGATCGTCAATATGAGATTTCCAGTTACAGTTTTTGTCAATTATTATACCCAAGAATTTTACGTAATCGACCTCTTCAATTGTCTCATTACCATATTGTATTTTAAGTCGTGGACGCGTACTGTTATATGTCTGGAATTGTATCATTTTCATTGTTGTTTTTTTTCATTGTACGGTCACCAAAAGACTTTAGCAACCAGGATTATTGGATATAGTTGAAGTTTAGTATGGAACGGGTGTATATTTCCTAATCAAATTGAATTCAAAAGAAATAAGCAAGTGATTTATCGTAATACGAATCATTCAACATTTTATTCGATAAAATCCATCGGAGTCTTGTTAAACTTAAACTATATTTGACGATCCTGGTTACTTATCATTTTTGGTGGCCGTACTACTTGTCTATTCTGTAAATTGCTTTGCTGTATTCGTAACTTGACATCTACTTTCATATTCTGTGATCAATAAACCATTGGTTCCGTAAAGGAACATTCATTTGAGTGGATTGCAGATGATTATTAATTCAATATCAAGTAATTGGAAGAACATCAAGTGTTAGTAATTAAATATAAATTATATCAACAGCCTCTAACTAAAATTAATTTCAGTCACAAAAACAGAAATTCTGTGTAATTAATGTCTATGATTGAAATACAACTTCTATTTCTTTAATTAAAGTCTCATAAATAGAAACTTAGCAATCCTCAAAGAGGAAATTAGACTATTCCGCTTTATAATTACTCCTTAATTAGAACTAGGTACCTACCTAGTACCTATGTACTCAACTAATGTACAAATATTGAAGCTTGGAACATCTGACACAAGAATTTATGTAATGTCAAGGAAATTTATTGTGAAGCAAAATTTATGAAAATGAAATTGTCGTTGTCGTTGAGCAGTGGTGTCCCAGAGGACTTTGGGTTGTAGATGAGGACGTGAGTTCGAACCCAGGCAGGCACTATACTTTGTGTATTTAATTTCATCATCGCTCTCTCTCTCGACACGGTGTAATGAAAACATGTGAGGAAACCAGTATATCTTAGAAACAACAATTCGAAGACATGTGATCTCTGACTGGGTTTGCGTGGTAGATTCTTGCCTAATCCTTAAGGCGAGGAGGCCTGAGTCCTACCAATGGGAATATTTTAAACTGGTTATAAAATATTTATTTAAAGCACCACTATTTTTTTATATTTTCCTGAAATGGCTAACGCGACAAATTAACGTTTGGGTTCAATTAATAAGCCCCGTCTAAAGAGAGCAGGCAGGGTGATCTGTAACTCAGGACCTTTCAAACTCAGACACCTTTCTCTATATAAGATTGTGCTTTCTATTAACCAGAGCGCCTGTAATATGATGTTCAAATATATAAAGATAGCTTCTGCCCGCGACTTCGTCCGCGTTAAATTTCATGTTCCCCCGACCCTTCCCGTCGCATCGAATCGCCTGCCCGTGCGATTATCCCCGTTTTTGCAACACTTTTCATTGCTGCTCCGCTAGTCTTAGTTGTAGCCTTTCTCAATAAATAGGCTATTCAACACAAAAATATTTTTTCAATTCGGACCAGTAGTTCCTGAGATTACCGCGTTTAATCAAACAAACAAACTCTTCAGCTTAATAATATTAGTATAGATTTATGATTATTATTAATGTTCCTGACTGTGCCTATGTGTTTTATTGAAGGAAAGGCGAACTGTAGCATCATGTGCGTTGAAAACCATCACTGTACAATCTTTTTGTGTGAAGTATCTTGATTAACTCTGCGCTCACAGCAGTAAAAAGCAGTTTCTAGACTTCGAACCCAAGCTGAGCGGAGTAAAGCCTCAGATTGGGGTTCATAGAAGGCTAAGATCTTAAGTATCTATGTGCCGTCATACAGCAGGCAATAACAGTCCACCTTAAATCTTTCGCAGCATGCCATGTCTCCTGTGATTTGAAGACCTTATGACTGCGTTAGTAGGAGTTCATGAACTGCTACTAACGCATTCGCCTTCCATAGCAGTTTCCTCAGAATATAATAGAATAGAATAATATTTATTTGCTACAAAACATGGTCTAGTTAAGTCGTGGTCTGGTCGCGGTCATAGTCTTTAGTTTCTTTCAGTCAGACTTTCACGCAGTCTCCATTTTTTCAACCGAGTTCAAAAACGGAGGAGTCCTCAATTCGGTGGTATTTTTTATTTTTTTCCGTTAATTAAAAACCAATTTGAAAAATGTTTTGTTTGAAAGAGTATACTTACAGAATGGTAAAGTTCTGATCAATGGGTTTTTGAATTAGTTTCATTTTTACGTATATTTTCCACATAATGGAAGTTGATCATGTTATAATAACTTATTGTCACCGTAATTTATTTAGAAAGTAAATTATAAGACTTTGTGTGGGATAGGCGCCATAACTAAAGAGCAAAATATAAAAAGGATAAATTAAAATGGAAACAACCGTGGTCCAAAAAGAAACAGCGAAATAAACATAATAAAACGTTATTTTCGGAATTCTGTAAAAAACAAATACACCGAGTGCCAAAATTTGGGATAGGACAGTAAAATATAAAAAGGATGTTTAAAAAAAAAAATATCTGGTCCAAAAAAAATACAAAATGAAAAAAAAAACGTTAATTTGAAATTTGGTTGAAAACACCGAAAATCTGAATTCCAAAATTGAAGTAATTTTCCATTTTCAACGAAACATATTGAAACGTTTTCATTACTTGTGTCATCGATACGTTAAGAAGAAGAAGAAGATTGCCAATTATTCCGTTTCAGATAGTTGGAAAACAAAACAACACAAATACTAATACTACAGCCACGATTGCCTATCAATAATAAATTTCTATTATTATCGCCAGAAATAGTTCAAAGATAGGCATTACTATTTTTCTTTGGTGCCATTCACAGGCTAGGTCTCTCTCAAAATAAACTAATGTACATCTTACACACACATTCACACAAACACTCTCATCGTCATTTCACCATAGAAACTAAAATTACACATTTTAGTGATATCTTATTCTTTTGTGAGTCTTCATTTGCTAGACGGGGAGTCTAAAGATGTGAAAATTAGGAACAAATCAAACAATGCTTCCGTCTATTTTATCTTCCGTATTGTACTTTTGCTGTTATCTTTATACCTTTTGTTAACTTTGCCTAAATTGTTTCTAATAAACTTTTCATTTTAATTTTTCCTTCTTGTATTTATTAGGGTTCCGTTGCCAAATGGCAAAAAATGGAACCCTCACATGTCTGTCATGTCTCCTCGTCATGTCTGTCTGTTTGTCTGTCTGTCTGTCTGTCTGTCTGTCTGTCCGTCCGTATGTCACAGCCATTTTATTCCGAAACTATAAGAGCTATGCTGTTGAGACTTGGTAAGTAGGTGTATTCTGTGAACCGCATTAAGATTTTCACACTAAAATAGAAAAAAAAAACAATAAATTTTGGGGTTCCCCATACATAGAACTGAAACTCAAAAATGTTTTTTTTCATCAAACCCATACGTGTGGGGTATCTATGAATAGGTCTTCAAAAATGGTAATGAGGTTTCTATTATCATTTTTTTCTAAACTGAACAGTTTGCGCGAGAGACACTTCCAAAGTGGCAAAATGTGTGTCCCCCCCCGTAACTTCTAAAATAAGAGAATGACAAAACTAAAAAAAATATATGATGTACATTACCATGTAAACTACCAACGAAAATTGGTTTGAACGAGATCGAGTGAGTAGTTTTTTTTTAAAACGTCATAAATCGTAAACCGCAATTTACCTTACATTCAATCAACTGAAATATAAAAATTAAAAAAATATATATTTTTAAACCGAAAATACCTACAGGTTTGTACGGAACCCTCGGTGCGCGAGTCCGACTCGCACTTGGCCGGTTTTATAAATTCACGCCTTTATGCCATCGGAGTAGGTAAAAACTATAGAACACAGCCTTTTACGATCCCTGCATACTTCTTTTGCTTCGTTTACGTTCATACATCTAGTTATACACGCATGCTGGTTGCGAGTATTACACACTTGACCTTTCTGAAGAATATCACCGTTTAGGTCACTATACGTCCTCCTAGGGCGTCCCCTCCCGTCATTTCCACTTAAATGTAGTAGGTATATGCTGTGTTAATACCTATTGTTAGTCGCCCTTCATTCATCCTCTCCACATGACCAAACCATGGTCCTTTATTTAGCTATCCCAAAATCTGTACAGACGGTCAAGCGTGATCCATATTTAGACCTTAAATCGCGCCCTCCAGGCAATTTCTACGGTGATGAACAAACAAAAGCATTAGGTCTCTTTGTACCCACTGCTATTTATTTAGGTCCCAAGTCCTCTTCAAATACAGCTCGACTACTACCAAAATTCGTTCGAAAAACAAGAGACAATAAAAATAAAACATATCGGGGACGTTCCGAGTATTGTTAGCCAGAACAAATAACTGCGAAAGTAGTACAAATTAGATGTCGTAACTTTGAAACTTCACAAGTCCAAGAGAATAGTGTAGGAAATGATTGAAGTAGGTATAAAGAGGGGGACTTGAATCTCCTTTTGTTACTGTTGGAAACTTGAGAATTTGTTTGCATTCCTGTAGCTGGTACTTCACTATTGGTATTTTAAATTGATGAATTCTAGAATGCTGGAATTTGTTCTGACTGTCGTTTGTTTTTGCCTGTGGGATATGAGGCTAATCGCCTTTATAACCAGGGTCGTGAGATTGTTCGAGAGAGATACCGTGACCCTGGCACATGGGCAACTGAAGGAACACGGGTGGGTTTTAGTCAGTAAAAGTCTGACATGCCCTCCCGCTCCGCCCAGAGCGGGAGAAGTCATTGGTTGATATCCCATAAAAAAAAATATCGCTTCCATAAAACAAATTTTAGACTGTTCATTTTTATCTTTTATTCTGCGTCTTGCAGTCGAAGCGTCATAAAATGATTGAAAAGTGAAACACGAATTCATTAGTGAACCGATCCAACGGTGTTAGACTCCGGTTCCCAGCATCCTTCATTCTTCTACCAAAAAATCGAAAAATGAAAGGACCAGATGAACTTTTATTTCTATATAGATAATTTAAATGTAGTTAAATAAAAATTAATGAAGCGATGAATGAATGAGGCATTTGATACCGACTTAAGACAACTATATTTTGGCGGGTACGATTGTCGCAACCCAGCGCTGGGCACGCCACAATTGCGGCGGTAAGTCCCCTCTTTGAGGAGTGGATAGAGAGACGCCACGGCGTCCTTACCTTCCGCCTGAAGCAGGTCCTCACCGGGCATGAGTGCTTTGGTGGGTTCCTGTCCAGGATAAAACGGGAAGAAATGCCCGGGTGTTTCCATTGCAAGGATCGTCTGGAGGACACGGTGGAGCATACGGTGAAGGTGTGCCCTGTCTGGGCGGAGTACCACCGTGTCCTCGTGGAGACGATCGGCGGCGGCGTCCTCCCACGTCCGGCCCTGGTGCGAGCCATGGTACGGAGTGAGAGGGCATGGGAAGCCATCGCCTCCTTCTGCGAATCAATAATGCTCGCGCAGGAGGAGGCGGGGCGCGTGAGGGAGTGGTACTCTCTGCGCTCTCACGTCCCTAGCCGCCGCAGGAGGAGACGCCCCGGGCGTCGGGAGTCGATAGCGGACTCCCGGCCACCGTAGGAGCGAGCTTGCGGGCGGCGAGTAATGGGTAGCTCGCCGCCCGGTAAGGACCAGGCTCGGGTCGACGGCGCGTAGTGTTCCACGCGTGCCTCAAACAGATGTCAGAAATACTGAAGGGGTCTGTTAGGACCAATGCCTGCCAGGGCCGTGAGATTCGTTCGATAGAGTTACCGTGGCCTTGGCATATGGGCAACTGAAGGAACACGGGTGGGTTTTAGTCAGTAAAAGTCTGATACGCCCTTCCGCTGCACCCTAGAGTGGGAGACGTCATTTGATGATACCCACCAAAAAAAAAGACAACTACTTTTTAGTAAGTTTACCTAGTAACAGAAATTTACCAAATCGTTGATTTTTAACTTTATTTATTTTGTTATGATTTCTACAAATTCAAAAAGCACAATAATATCGGAAAATTCATTGAAATATTCTCAAAAACTCATCCGCAACTAACTTTTGGTGCTGCAATAATATTTTCCAACTTTTCCGTCTGACTGACCAAAGTTGCAGTCGCAAAGAATAGCAAAATTGAAACTGACTTCGAAAAACGATTTCGAATTCGTATTTCAAAAAGATTTTCCATTCCGAGAGGTTTAAGAAAGGGAATTTTATAGAGTACCACAGGAATAAGTCACTCAACAAAATTTTGATGAGGGCTTAAAGTAAACACTTGGTGAAAATGAGCCTCATTTATCGAACTGTTGGAGCGGATTTAAACTTTCTGCGGTGTCGCATCGCTAGAACAATGGATTTCTGTTTCGCGACCCGCAGTTGTGGAAATACCGCCATCTTGATTTGTGACGGTGCTTGCAAAAACAATGAGTGATTGTTTATTGATAAGGTGTGGTTGCTGCTTTTGGTCTTTATAGAATTTCAATAGTTCAGTCAAGTTCTGTCTCATGAAATAATTTATTTTGTTGTCATTATCCACTGTGTGATATTATGTACCGACTTATTATTGTTTAAATTTTACCAGCGATATTAAACATATAAGAATAATCATTTAAACAAAGAGAATTGTCGGTTTAGATGTCTATATTTAACATGTTTACATATATAATACTAGCTTTTGCCAGCGGCTTCACCTGCGTGGAGGTTGGAAATTATCCCTCGGGAACATACTACCGAGATAAAAAGTAACCTATGTCCTTTCTCAGGCTCTAAACTATCTGTGTACCAAATTTCATTTAAATCGGTTCAGTATTTTTAGCAGGAAAGCGAGACAGATAGATAGACAGAGTTACTTTTGCATTTATAATATTAGTGTGGATTTGTATGCTAGTCCATATCGGAATATGTAAGATCATGATTCTATTAATAAGACCTCCATACACTCATCAATACATTGACATATTTTATTCTGTTCATACCTAACTAATATTGTTTACCAGTTAGGGTCGTCATGTGGTTTGATTGTTGCTTAAAACTGAGATAAAACATTTCTCAAGTACGCTCAGAATAGAAAGAAACACACAAAGCAAAAATTACGAAAAATCACCTAAACACGTTAACGTTATAAAGTTCCATTTCGTTTGACATTCATAATTTAAATAATGTCAACATTAAAATAATTCGAAGCTCACTCGTGCGATAAAAAATAAACACGTCAAGGCTTTAGGTAAAATAGTAATTCATATTCATATTTCAGGTACTTAAAATAAATGCTAAATATGTAGATAAGTTACGAAAAATTACGTACAATTTTTCAGTAGTAATGTTGGTAAAATTAAAGCGTATCTCACTCAAAAAACACTTCTATTTATATCATGTTAAGGTTAATTTTAACTTGTGGTGTCAAGGTAAAAAAAAGAAATACCCACCTCACCTGTGGGTGTTGTTTGCGAGAACTAAGTGGTTACTTTAAGTTTTCAGGCAGTTAATTAAGGATTCCCAGTGTTAAACGAACGACTGGCTACAATAAATGGAACAAATATATTTTTAATTAATGTTGTACATTTGTGGTTCCTTTTACCATCCGAGGACTTTTCTTCATTTTACGGCTATGAATGTTATGCTGCCGCATTCAGATATGTCACTTAATCTTAATAAATCATTTATCTAACAATTTTTTAATTGACTTCTACTTCGATATATGGCCATCAGTGTGAAAACAAGGCAAGGGCAACTATCATAGTATACCTACTATATTTTATTATAAGTAATATAGTTATGTTACTTGCTTCGTGTTAAGTCATGTTTCCTGGCGCTTATTTCCTATGGGAAATCAGGAATTAAATATTGAATAAAGTACAGCTGTGTATGCAGGTTATGAGTGGAAGAGGTGGTCTCTCACACTGAGCAGATAATTAAATATGTGACCAACACTATCGAAATAAAGTTAATGAAAATAGTTTAAAAAAACTATTATTTTTTTTCTATTTTTAGGTTGTTTCGAATTTTGTGACGTATGTCAGCGTAGTGTTCAAATACAATTTTTTTGGTATCCTGGTAACCCAGGCAAGGATAATGGCACAAATTTATGAAACTATTGTATTGTCATCAGTCCTCGATAAGTCTACAGAGTTTGAACGAAATCTGGCCATTTAAAGTGGGTCAAAATCGCGCCCAAAGGAGTCGGTTACAAACATACAGGTGAAAAGTAACTCTGTGATATTTTCTCACTGACAGCGTTCCTTAACTATATACTAGTCATAAAGCTGATGATTTGTTCTTAGTAACAGACGTCACACTTTACACCAAAACCTTATTCTTTTTCATATGGACGATCTAAATTTGTTTCAATATCATTTGTTCCTCTTTACCATGAATAGATGCAACATTCAAATTAATAACTGACGGAATTGATTGACGAGTTTGGAAGACAGGTGTAAATCCAAAGTTTTGAAGTGGAAACTTCAAACTCGGTGACGGAAAGATTGATTATAGCCGGTTTGGCAAAGGTAGGGAAAGATTGTATGCAGAAAACTTTGAACCAACCATCCGTAGTTTCAATTTTAAAGTTGGAATGAAAGATCTTTTTTCTAGCCAACATTTGGGAAAGTGGACAAATTGGGAACATCATTATTTTGCGCTGATGGCCTATCGGTTTTCTCACTCTCTTTCCTTATTTAAGGGAAAACAGAAAAGCTGTTCCCTTTTTCGTCTTTTTCCTTTTGGCTTTAGAAGTCATAATTATTGGGGTAGCGTTATTTTTAGTCTTTTCTTCCTGTTGGCTTTAGAAGTCTCAATGATGGAGGTACTGTTTCTAATGTTTTTTTAGCGTCTAATTTTATTTTATTTATTTACTAGCTGACCCGGCAAACGTTGTTTTGCCATATAAATAATTTCCTAGGCGGGGATAACTAATTAAATGACGATTGATCAGTTTTCGACCGGAGAGGAAAAATGATTAAATTACTAAAATGGCTATTAAAAAATAAGGGTTGATCGTAGAAGAGTGAAAATTGAGGATTGTATGTATTTTTGTATGTTGTATCATAAAAAAATAGAAATTAAAAATTTTGTCTAAAAAATAAAAAATAAAATTTTGGGATGGACTACCCCTAACATTTAGGGGGATGAAAAATAGATGTTGGCCGATTCTCATAGATACCGGATAAGCACAAAAAATTTCATCAAAATCGGTCAAGCCGTTTCGGAGGAGTATGGCAACGAAAACTGTGACACGAGAATTTTATATATTAGAAGATTAGGAATTATTAAATTACATGCGATTATGGTGAAAGTTTACCTCACTAGCAATGAACAGCCCAATGCAGTTGCGTCAAAGTTACTAGCATCCACTGCACATTGATAGTGAGATGATGACAATTATCTCTTAAACCAATTACAGAGTTTTCCCTTTTTTTCTGTCTCTTTCCTTTTGTCTTATAAAAGTCGCAATGATCGAGGTAATGTTCCTAAGTAGGTACTAGATTTACTTATCTGCCGTTTCATAAGTGCCCATGTGGGTTTATTTGAAAAAAAAACATTAACATTTTTTGAGTTTCCTCCATTAGAATTGATTTTCATCTATACTTTTAATATTATAAAGCTGAAGAGTTTGTTTGTTTGTTTGTTTGATTGAACGCGCTAATCTCAGGAACTACTGGTCCGAATTGAAAAAATCTTTTTGTGTTGAGTAGCCTATTTATTGAGAAAGGCTATAGGCTATATAACATCACGCTACAACTAAGAGGAGCGGAGCAGTAATGAAAGATGTTGCAAAAACGGGGAAAATTTATTCCTTTTGAGAGTTTCCGTTGCGTGCGCTGCGTAAACGGTTAAAGTAACGCAAAAATCATGTATGACGGAATTGTTCCTTTTAAAAAGTCCTTAAAAAAAAGTCCGCGAGAGCATATGTCTATCTTTTAAGGTTGACTCACTATAACTCAAAAGGAGCGAGCAGCAACGAAAAATGCACGAAAACTAGCAGGCAAATCGATGCGACGGGAAGGGTCAGGGGAGCAAAAATTTGACGCGGACGAAGTCGCGGGCAGAAGCTAGTATACAATATAAGCCCGGGGTATGAAAATTTATGGGGAGTAAAATCAAACATTATCCATTACGTTACGTGACGTTATGCGTAGTTACATAATTTTATGTTTACTAATCTATATATTTTATAATCGTTTGTTAGGAGTAAACTCCTGTCGTGCGTGGGAGCTGACACACACATTTTTTATTTTATTTTGACTCGTGATATATAATGTAGGAGAAGATCATCTGGCATTAAATAGACCTACTAACATCAAAACGCAAGTTCCTCACACTCAAACTTCATCAAAGTTGATAAAAGCATACTTAAAAGATGATTAAAACAACGTTGTTACGTTAATGTAGGAAGCATTCTAACTACTTAAACGATAGCGCTTTATACCGCTTCAGAATATGTAACATATTTAGTGTTCTGGTTTCTCACACTAAAACTAAAGATGACGTCATAAGGGCCTTTTTCCTTGTCCCAACTATGTTGGGGTCAGCTGAATACCAGTAATTTTTAATAAATAATAAAGCGACTGCCATTCCGTCCTCCGCAACCAGTTACTGGGTAAAACGAAAACCCTTGATCAGACTGGTCCAGACTACCCGTAAAAACTGTCAAAGATCCATGAATGAGAGCCAGAAACAACGATTTAACATACTTTCTTGGATACCCTCCTCCGCACTCCTCTAGAAATGTTATGTATCACCCATTCACGAACCAATCGCGGCAAACGTGGCTTAACTTTCGATTTACCTGTTATCATTTGGCCACGAGACTCTACACGGGCCATATGGCTAAGTAATGTTTTGATTACCTTAAGTGACTTAGAGTAGGGCCTGTTTTGTTGTCCTTCAGCGGTATATTTTTGTAATAGAAACACTAACAGTACCTCCTGCAAGTCCTACAAAAATATTTTCTAAAACTAGTCAAGTACTAGCTTTTGCCTGGGGCTTAGGGTTGATGTCGGAAAATTTCCCACGGGATCGTACTACCGGGATTAAGTGCCATGTGGGTTAATTCAAGTTATAAACTATCTGAGTGCCAAATTTTCATTAAAATTCGATGAGCGGTATTTGCGCCAATATGGAACAGACAAACTGACCAAAATTCTTAAATTTTATTCAAAACTCGTCCACACCGCGTAGCAATTTTTTCATTCAATTTTGTTCAATGTTCTTTGATATCTTTACTAAATCGGCACACTGATATTTAAATAATGATTTAGGCAACGCCACTAAGCCTTATTAACTAGTATTTTTTTCTTTAATTATATATTTAAAACCATAAATTATTAGGCTCATTCTATTTGAAAGAAACATGAAACATAAAATTGATTTGGAAAGCTAAAAAATTAAATCAATATACATTTTGAATGAGGGGTGATAACTGATAACGCAAACTATGAATGTTAACTAATCACAGATCACTTGATTTTACTTAAAAACCTACTAAACTTATCTGATTGATCGATAGTTGACCAACTGAAAACGTATTAAAACTATCATGTGAAATTTTTTACGTTTGCCAGATGGCTGCCTAAATGAATAATAGTATTCTCTAAATTGAGGTCCCCATACCCTCTCAACTATTAAATACTTCATGCAAAAGGGTTCGATAACAAAGTTGGTAAAACCAAAGTTTACCTACCCGTAATTTTATCAGGGCAGCTGTTGGAACTACCCAACAACATCATACTATACGAAGTACATTTTATTATAACTCCTATACTTACTTTACTTGCTTCGTGTTAAGTCATGTTTACTGTTGCTTATTTCCTATGGGAAATCATGAGTTAAATATTTAACAGAGTAAAGCTGTGTATGCAGGTTATGAGTGGCAGAGGTCATTTCTTACACTAAGCAGGTTGTAAAGAAATCATTCTGTCAGTGATTGCATGCAACAGCTTCGAAGATTGAAACATGACGATGTGAAAACTGGGGAAGTTGGAGGGAAGTGTCATGGCGGTTCTGTCGTGACGACGCAAAACTTTGAGATGGCTATGATTTATAGACGTTTCTCATATAAGCCTTAATATAAAGTTTTCCTTGTCTTAAGACCGAATTTGACGCAACGAATGAAACGCGTATACACTGCGTGGAAGGGACTACAAAGTTATAATTTTCATCGAAACTCGATAAATCTTCGAGGTATTTATAGATTAACACTTATTAGGGTACAACAGCCAGTAAACGAGAAAACTCATTAAATGATTTAATTTAAGCGTCAAAGTTTAACTTCTTAACAGAATTAGAAAATGAATGTCAATATTTTCCTTTCCAATTTCTCCGATAAGGAAAGTAAAACTTTAAGGCACGTGCAAAATTATAAATCTTGTTTACACCAATCGCCTAATTAGTTAAAAACTTAGACACATTTCGTACTTCAAGAAACAAACACTTTAATTTCGCGGAAATTGATACCGTTTCACTTTATTTTCAAGTAGTATATCTCACTTCACGCCCAACATAGTATTTATATATTTTGTCTTAATCTAACCCTAACAGGAGCTAAATATATGTTAATTGTTATTCTTAATTATTAATAATATTTCAACATCGGGGACAAGGCGATACGCCTCAAGCGGAGTTAGATAGGACATCTAGTTAGACAAGGATATGGCCGATGGAGTAATGCAGTGACCGAATGGTGGCCAAGATTGGGCCAAAGAAACCAAGGCCGTCCAAAAGCGCGTTGGTTTGACGATATCGTCAGGGTCGTGGGAAACGAATGGATGAGAGACGCACGGAACCAAGATGTATGGTGTAAAAAGGGGCAGACCTATACCCAGTAGTGGGTGATTCCGGGCTGAGATGATAATGGTTAATAATGCATTAGCGATCCCCCTACGCACTGTTTCTAAGACATGACAAAACATCGAGATCAATTATACTTAATTATGCAAGTTTCATATCTTATATCTTTAAACGAGCAATTCTTGTATATATGTATATATATAATCTGAATCTCGGAAACGGCTCCAACGATTTTCATGAAATTTAGTATACAGGGGGTTTCAAGAGCGATAAATCGATCTAGCTAGGATTCATTTGTATTAAATGTCGTTTTATTCGTGTTTTCAATGACCAACTTTATCGATAATCAACTTGAACATAAACTTAAAAAAACCGAGCAAAGCTCGGTCATCCAGATATTTAATGTATTGTATAATACACAAAAACAGCAGTAGTGGACCAGTGGTATCGGCCCCGAATTACAGCCTATAGGCTGTGGGTTCGAATCCAGGCAGGTGCTTTACTTTGTATAAATAATCTCATCACCACTGCTCTCAAAACGGTAAATTAAAACATCGTGAGGAAACCGACATGTCCCAAAACCGAAAATTCGAATACATGTGTCATCTATCAACGCGTAGTAGATTACAGCCCACTTCCTCTTGAAGAGAGGAAACCTGTCTTTATAATATAGGTATGCTTAAGCTACACATAAACATAAATTCTCATAAATACTGTAAAAACCGCATCAAAATTCATTACGTAATTTAGAAGAACAACGCGGTCACACAGTTAGACACTAAAAGCGACTTGAATAAACATAATATATATAAGATTCAGTATCCAGCGAGCGATCCCGTATTAAAAAGATAACTTATTCGAAGTGCTGAAATAGTCTCTACAATTCTTGCGATAAGGTAAATTATTCAACATACCTTCATGTTCTTATAACCTGGATACTGCTGCATTCCGAGTCTGAAATAAGATACAGTAAAATTTTAGTATGTAATATTGAAGAGTGTGAAAGCACGACACTGAAAAAAGGACTTTCATGACTTTAACATACAGTTTGAAATAGAAGGAACCAAATGATATGCACCGCTGAAACACATTATTATTTCATTAATATACGGCGGAGTTTCTAGGTCAATAACAACTGAATAATAATGAGTTTTCATCTACATTTCAGGTTTAATTTTAGTATTCAAATGTGAATGTTAAATTAAACATTTTAATTCAAATCAAAACAGTATAATTCAAATCGTTTTAAAGCAAATTGTCTATGTGTGAGCAGACGAAAGACATTTTTTTCATGGAAAACAAAAACCATCCTCGGAATTCTATCTTAAACATTCATAGGTCCCAACTTAGACAATTTGCTTAGAAATAACCCTGCCCCTTTGCCATTTAGCACAAAGCCGTACAAGCCTAAAACAATTACGGCCAAGACTAAGAAAATTAACCTAAGTACGTATAAGGCGTGCTCCACTCAAACTATTTATAAAGGCACAGAGATTTAAGTGTGAACCCTTCTTAATCGTAAAGGCCTTCTCATTAATTGAGCCTTTGACCAAGGAGTAAGTTTTGGATGGAGGTCAGACGTTATCTAATGTCTTGAATTAATCTTAAACGTAATGGATGTTGTTGAGTAGTAGTTGCATGTATAATGCGATTCAAATGAGAATAGGATCGACTTTGCGCCATATTGTGACGTCATAGCTGTCAACTCTAACCAGTTACGTAGGGTGAGCAAAAAAAGATTTTTTTTAAATAAATTTTATTAACAAAGATTTAGTGAAAAATATTAATATTAATTTATCCCCGTAGCCAAATGACCTCGCTTGGCGACTTTTCTTGCATTTTGCAGTGTTTGCAAAATGGTACCGAACGTTTCACTAGTCAAACTTATATTTCCTCCACTGTTGCATCAGTTCTAATGTTTGCTGTTTCTCGCTCTCCAACTATTTATCTACACAGCGCCTCGTTTACTCATTTTCGAGCAAAATGAGTAAGACAATAACAAAAACAAATAACAACAATCACAAAAAATAACAACAATGTAAGAAACACAATTAAAGAAACATTATCAGTCCACAAGCACATGCACTTTTTGGCGTGGCTACTGGGCCTTTGCGCCAACAATGAAAATAAAAAAGGCTATGGTATGGTTTTAAAAAACGAATTATGACTTTAAATAATTAAATATTATATTAAGACGATTTACTACTATTTAACCCTTTTATCAAAATTTGATGTAAGACTACTATTATTGATAAGCAAATACGTTTTTTTGCAAACCGTACTTTTCAAGTGAAATTTGACAGATAGAGGTTATTGACATTCCTATTCTTATTTGAACCGCACTATACCTATCTATTACTGGAGGTAGCAGAATATTTTCTTGGGACAAGCAATTGTGGAGCCTCTGTATCATTTGTAACATCTTTATTACTAATATTATAAAGCTGCAGAGTTTGTTTGTTTGTTTGGTTGAACGCGGTAATCTCAGGAACTACTGGTCTGAATTGAAAAATTCTTTTTGTGTTGGGTAGCCTATTTATTGAAAAAGGCTATATAATATGACGCTACGATCAAAAGGAGCGGAGCAGCAACGAAAAATGCTCGAAAACTAGCAGGCAATTCGATGCGACGGGGAGGGTCATGGGAGCAAAAATTTGACACAGACGAAGACGCGGGCAGGAGCTACAACTAATAATTAAGCTGAAGAGTTTGTTTGTTTGTTCAAATGCGCTAGTCTCTGAAACTGCCAGTCGGATTTCAAAAAATCTTTTTGCATTTGACGTCCTTATTTTTGAGGAAGTTTATACGGTATTTAACTTTACGTTTGGGCCCTTAAAGACCGAGGAAAAGTAAAAAAGTCAGAAGAACGGTAACCGAAAACAGAATAAGTAATAGTAAGCGACGCAATGCGATGGAGTGGGCCGAAGTAGCAAAAATTGCACGTGGATGAAATCCCGGGAGAAACTAGTTAGAATTTTTCGGGTTCGATTCCCGGGTCAAGCAAAGTGCTATTGGGTTTTTCTGTCTGCTATTTCTCATTAGCAACCCAGAGGTTTGATTTGTGCGTGTTTTGTAGCAATAGGCTCCTATTAAGTGTGGAATTGAATATAATTCGCGAACTGCCTATCCCAATGGAGAAAACAGGTATGATGTAACACATATACCTACGATTTTTTAAGAAATATTTTTCAATGTAATAATAAATGAAAATTGAAAGAGATTCATTGTTTTTAGAATTCTCAAAGTATTCGAGAATAATTTTTTGAAACCTTCCATTCCTTGAGGACCTAAAAACTTGACAGTATACGTTATCTTGTAATTTTGTGATTTAAGTTAAGGTAACAAGGGACATATTATTAATCCTTGTCGGTGATGATATATGGTTGTGTATCTGGTCCCCCGAGACGACGACCGTCTAACTTCCTACGCCTACTGCTTACATGATGAATTGTTTTCTACATAGTACCTTCAATATTTCCGTACATAGGGGGCAGGGAGAGAAATTGACATGGAAACTGTAACCATGAATACAATTTTAAACTTCGTAGGGTAGCAATGCTTCGTCGATAATAAAAAAAAAACATCTGTTTCATACAAAAGTAAAATATGCGGTCAAAATGTATGAAACAGCATTTAAATAACAGTAACAAATGCATAGATGAAGCAAACGGAGTAGGTAAGATACGCGTGAGTTTATGTATGTTTGTAAAAAAACAGCACACGGGCTTTAGAATCATGTACTGAATACATGATAACAAGGTACAGGTCCAATATCCCTGGCAGTGACTGTTAACATGGATCAAAATTAGCCTATTTTGTTCCAATTGTTGTTCGAAAGTTTGTTTCTAGGACATGCAGGTTTCTTCAAGATGAATTCCTTTACCGTTTTGAGAGCAGTAAAAATGAAATTATTTGCACAATCTATAGCGTCTGTCTGGGTTCGACCCAAAGACCTAAAACTCGTAAGTCGGAACCGATACCATTAAATAAATAAAATAAATAAATATCTTAGGACAACCAACACACCGTAAACTGATCCCAAACTAGGCAGAGCCTGTACTATGGCAACAGATAACTGATAAATATACATAATATATATTTCGAAACACATACTGTATGTAATATAGATAAATTACACCTAGACACAGAACAAATAATTGTGTTCATCACACAAAGATTTGTCCTGGGTGGGAATCGAACCCACGACCTCAGTCTTTGCAGTCAGGGTCATTAACCACTAGACTAATAGGCCGTAAAAAAGTCATTGAATCACCACTGCTACACTGCAACCATGGATACCAATTTGTTTATGTTTAAATTAGTACAAATGTGACTGAGTAGTTAGAAAATGTCTCTACTACTCAGATCACCAGCTTTATTATTTCAAAAGCAAGAAATTTATACATACATTATTTAATTACTTATTGAATAATGTGATTGCTACCGACCTAAACTATAAATATTATTATTTCAGCGGTATTAGTCCGATCTAATACGTTTTAAGATAATGATATTGAAATATTGTTTGATAAATATTTCATAGGTGGGTAGGTACAGACGCCAGCACAAAAAGTTACTAAAATCTGTCAAATTTCGTTAACAGGTTTTCAACTTTATCGCCAAAGCATTAGGTTCAAGATTAATTGGAAAAATTTAACAGTTTCGGATAGCTTGATGTGCTGCCGTCTGTACTAAAATATGACTAGTCGGATAGCCTTTATAGCCTCAATAACAATATTTTATCTTGAAATAATAATAACAATATTTTATCAAGCAAGGTACCGATGGGCCTAATGTGTGTACCTATTGATTTATAACATAATATAAAATAAAATCCAGTCCAAATCCATCATTCTACCCTCAATATTGAGACAGAACAATGACATAATTAACGGATCACATTTATTTGGAGAAGGACAAATGACGGCCATAACAAGAGATACGATTCTACGCAACATTGATACCAGTAGAGTCTAACGGGAATCTATTAGAAACGGGTAGATATTTGATGAGCCGAAAGAGGGACAAATAGCCGAAAGATCGCAGAAGCGTTCTAGACCGGATTGAACCTAATTTCCTATACCTAGCGAAAGGTTAAATAATTTGATACATACGAGTATTTGTTTCCATTGATTTGATATTCATTATCCATTTATATTGATGTATGAAGCCAGATTTTTATTTTTCTGGCGTGTTGTGTTGTGACACATCAAAACGGGATCGATTTCATACATTTATGTGTATATACAATCTTGGAGGAATGTAGGTGAATATTCCTAGAAAATGTTCTAGGAATCTTATTTATCACTTCCTTCTTCGGCTTGTCAGACTAATCTCTCTTATATTGTTTATATATTGTATCTCTTAATTTTTCCCTTATACAACCAGCTTATACAATCGTAAAGTTGCCCCATGCAAACAACCTCTACAGTAATATAATGAATAAAATGAACAGGGCTATAAAACGATACAACGCTATAAGGTCAACTTATGGAGACAACCTTTACACTATCTAAAAGTCGGATAAGTGTGAGTCGGCCTCGCCCACCGACGGTTCCGTATAAATTTGTATGTACGTACGTATTATAAATAGTCTAGGAATCAATTCTCGCAGTTTTCCCGAAAGTCAGTTTCCAAAACCTATAATTCCATTGAGAGTGTTGAAATATACGTTTTATACGTCACTAGCTTCCGCCCGCGGCTTCGCCCGCGTGATAATTCAACCCCCCATTTCACCCTCTTAGGGATGAAATTTCAAAAAAACCTTTCTTAGTGGGTATCTACTCTTCACAAAAAATACACGCTCCAAATTTCATGTGCCTAGGGACCAGTGGTTTAGGCTGTGCATTGATATATCAGTCACATAAACGGCCGTATCTTTTTTTTACGTAAACTTAAAAGTTTCATTTTTCAGAGCTTCAAGGAGCTATAGACCTAAACATAGTAGATTGTACGATTAAAATTTCACCTCGATACCTACACGCGTTCCCGACATAAAGGTTCTTCACAGACAGTCGGACAACAAAGTGATCCTATAAGGGTTCCGTTTTACTTTTGAGGTACGGAAACCTAAAAAATGGTCCACAGTTCAAAATATGACAACAACACCTTAGACACATAACCAGTACATCTATTATCCGTTGGCACAATAAACAATATCAATAATGATCGCTATTTGGTTTTTGTTACGACGCTCCACGTTCAGGAATGAATAATTATCAATATTTTAGGCAATCGTACTAAGTGTAGGTCCTATATCTAACTATCCAACCATCAAAGTGTTTTTTTCAATTATTAAAGTGTTTTTTTTTTATAATTTCAACAATACAATCATCATTTTTGTAAAGTAATAACCATGAACTTATAAATAAACTTGTCAAACCCATAAAAAACCCTCAAGTGGTGAACACCCTTATACGAATAACCGCATCTTATCAGATCCCCATAAATAATGCTAAAACAGTAAATCCGATTCCTAAATGAAGTCACCTTCCGACCACAGCGGGAAATATTGAAAAATGCTGATAATAAAAAAAAAGATGTCGAATTCAAAAATTTCGGGTAGGTTATTAAATTCAGAAGTGAGCGGGGCAATATCGGAAACTCATTAATAATGTTACAGGGTGCGCCTAATTTCACCGTGACTTAGGCATATTTACGTAAATGGATCAATTTCTGTGGTTTAACCACAGTATTAAAAAAAATAATTTCGATTATGAACTTGCATATTTCAACACCGCCACATGATGGAAAAATTCTATCTTGTCTTCAACGTTGTGGAATCTCGAAGGTTAAATGGTGTTGCTTTTTCACGTTCAAGATTAAAGTGCTTTCTAGGTAACATATTTGAAACGAGATATCGACTTTTCAAGCTCACTAGAGTGCATAAATAAACATAAAAGTGAATAAGTGGTACATCCCCTGCCGGGGTCGCGTGATTGTTCGAAAGAGATACCGTGACTCTGGCACATGGGCAACTGATGGAACACGGGTGGGTTTTAGTCAGTAAAAGTCTGACACGCCCTCCCGCTCCGCCCAGAGCGGGAGAAGTCATTTGATAATTTCCCATCCTGAAAAAAAAAAAAAAGTGGTACATCAACAGCCGTTATCACCATCTGCCTGCCTTTTCCGGCTACCAGTCTTACTGGATGTAGTTGAGTACTAGTATTTGTACCTGGAGCGACTACCTACAAATCTAACCTCCATAACCCAGCCCTCCCAATCAATAGCAGTACGTAAAAATATAATCAGTATGTGTGCCTATTTCATTTCATTTATTTATTCTTTAACAATTAACATTGTGTTCAATATAACATATTAAATAAAATTATCACATGCAGAAACATTACATTTAAAAGCCTAATTAAAATCAAAATTGAGGTGAAATATTAGTTCAGGAGTCAAATTAATTTTAAATATGTCAAAAAAATAATACAATGTCAAACTATTCATCATCATCAGCCTATAATGTTCCCACTGCTGGGACACAGACCTCCTCTCGGTGAGAGGGAGTGGGCCATAATCCACCACGCGGGCCCAGTGCGGGTTGGTAGATGTCACATGTCTTCGAATTTTTGCTTCTAAGACATGCCGGTTTCCTCACGATGTTTTCCTTCACCGTTTTGAGAGCGCTGGCGATGAAATAATTTACACAGAGTAATGCGCCTGCTTTGGTTTGAACTCACGACCTACTACTCGTAAGTCACGGCCATTACCACTGGGCCACCACTGCTCATGTCAAACAATGTGGGTCAAATTATTAGCAGATATTATGTAAAATTCAATGTCAATAAAAATATAGTAACAATAACATAACATAACGAGTATAACATCATCAAGTTCCTAATGATGAGCATAATGTTTAAGTCAAAAGATATTGCGTTGTTGTTTCGTGTGAATGCTGTGTATATTACAAGTATTCACACGAAACAACAACGTAATTATCTATGAAAATACAAGACAACCAGAACTAAGGTAAAGGATTAAATTGTATGAAGGTCAACCGAGGCGTAATTGAAGCATCTTACAAAATAACAGCTTGTTCGACCAACTAATTTACATCATCAACATCTTCCTTCGTGATGAGTACACAAAGTGTCTACCCTTTTCATTACTATGAGCCTCTGGTTGAACAAGTAAGATTACACGCTGAAGTTTAACAATGTAGTTTAACTAGTTTTGACAGCTAAAGCCGCCTGTCTCTTTTTGGTACTACCTGCTAGTTAAGGATAGAAATACTGCAGTGGCGAGGTGTAATTTTTTCTAAAAGAGAAGCCGATGCGAAGTCGGCTTTAACTTACTGACTCATTAATAAAGAATACTTACTATCATTCTAAAATTAATATAGGAATGTAATGAATTAAATACAATTAAATTGAACTGAAAACCGAATAAAATAAGCAATATTCCTCTATCTCGTTCTCGCTGACGCATTTTTTTATACCTGTCTCTGTCATAACGCGTTGTACAGCGGCTTGCTCTCGTACCTACATATCAAGCGGTGCCACGTGACCTAAAGTGACATCATTACGGGATCGCTGTTGTATGAATTTTTAGTTCCCGATTATGACGTTTCGGCGCCGGATTAATTTAGAACATTTCTCTTTTGTTGTAATACAAAGCTATAAATAACCTTTTTTGTTGTTTGAATTTTATGGTGAATTAAATACCCGTAGTGTAACTATATTTATTGACAATAGTAGCCACTATTTACATACTATTGTATTTTTAATAGTGATAGAGTTACCAATGCGAATCCCCGAAGGCAAGCCGGTAGGAATCGTGTTATATGGTGCTTTCGCCACTGAAATACTGTAATTTTAGCTTTGTGTGAATTAGCTCCAATTTCGTGATTAAGTGGGATAAGAAGTTATTTTAGTAATAAAATCAACATGTCTATAAAAATAAATAACATTGAAGTATCTATTTGCTAAGTCAAAATAACAGCTTTTTGTAATTTTTATGCCAAAATTACAGTCTGCCTGTCTATCTATCTGTCTGTCTGTCTGTCTGTCTTTCTGTCTGTCTGTCTGTCTGTTCATTTGTTCCGGCTAATTTCCGAAACGGCTGTACCATTTCAACGGCACTGTCACTGACAAATAGCCGATTTTTTAAGTAGTTACCCCAGGCTTTTGGTCCTGTGTGATAATTTCCGACAGCCAAGTGTATGAAACCGTAGGCACACCTAGTAATAAATATGGTTACCAACAGATGTTTCTGGCATAATCAAGATTGTGCTTGCATGCAACTACTTGTGTAGTTGTACAAAGGATAAAACCGACCCAAGTAGGTGAAATTCCCTGAGCGTCTAAATGATTTTCTATCACAGCTAACGATGATTTAAATGTCAAAAATCTATAGAATGACATAGCAATCGAAAAGCTTATATTAGTCCTGTTAAAATTCGTTGTAGAAACACGAAACGCTTTGAAAGCGGTTGCCACTTGACTAGGCCCTTTGGATTATCAAATGGGATACTTTTATCAGAGTATTTATTTGAAGTATTTCCCTGAGGGTTCAAGTGACACCGTTGGCAACACTTTGTAAATAATATATAAAAACAAGGTCCTTTGCGAAAAAATGTCCAAAAGTTACCGGCGTTGTAACATGAGAAAACAATCTCGGATTTTCACTGATTTATTCAAGTTTTGAAAAAGTTTGGCTTCGTCCGTTTGACCCATATCAACTGACAGATAATTGATGAAGACTGACACGACATGGCAACCTCTTAAATAATCAATTACTCTAAAAGGCAGCAGCACAGAAATACTATTATTTTCTAAATATTTAATTCCTCTATCGTTTAAACGTTGTATAGTATATCACTTAGTTATTTTGCAATTTGATAGTAAGCATATGAATAGATTTTTTGAAGAAAAAAAAAACCGGCCAAGTGCGAGTCGGACTCGCGCACCGAGGGTTCCGTACAAACCTGTAGGTATTTTCGGTTTAAAAAAATATATATTTTTTAATTTTTATATTTCAGTTGATTGAATGTAAGGTAAATTGCGGTTTACGATTTATGACGTTTTAAAAAAAACTACTCACTCGATCTCGTTCAAACCAATTTTCGTTGGTAGTTTTCATGGTAATGTACATCATATATTTTTTTTAGTTTTGCCATTCTCTTATTTTAGAAGTTACGGGGGGGGGGACACACATTTTACCACTTTGGAAGTGTCTCTCGCGCAAACTATTCAGTTTAGAAAAAAATGATAATAGAAACCTCATTACCATTTTTGAAGACCTATTCATAGATACCCCACACGTATGGGTTTGATGAAAAAAAACATTTTTGAGTTTCAGTTCTATGTATGGGGAACCCCAAAATTTATTGTTTTTTTTTTCTATTTTAGTGTGAAAATCTTAATGCGGTTCACAGAATACACCTACTTACCAAGTTTTAACAGCATAGCTCTTATAGTTTCGGAATAAAATGGCTGTGACATACGGACGGACAGACAGACAGACATGACGAATCTATAAGGGTTCCGTTTTTTGCCATTTGGCAACGGAACCCTAAAAAGGGTCACAAATTATATAGGGTAAGTACGTCCAAAATGACATACAGTTTTGTTTTTTAATAATATATTTTTAATTAACATAGTTACAATCACTGTTTAGGTTGCATAATCATCTTTGGTTCATAAGTTTTAACCCAAGTAAACTCATAATTGAATAGGACCCATATAAAAAATATAATTTAAATTAATCGAAGCCTCTAAGAAAATTCATTTTGTCCATATAGTGCGGACAAAATGACATACATAATGAATACGAAAATCATGAAGTACATATTTCACAAAAAATTAAATATGAGCCCAAAGAGAACAATTGTTGCACCGTAGCCAGCACTCGTTGGGCTTGGAACGGGAAAAGAGGTCGTTACAGTAAACGCATGCGCAGTCATCATCATCACCGTTCGACACAGCTGGAAATCTTCTACATTCGAGTCCTCAGCGTAATGAGTCTTCTGTACTTGGGTTTACCTTTTTTCTGACTGCTTTTAAGGATCGTTATCGTATTTCGATTCAACATTGAAAACCTCATTATTGAATAAGGCACCATGGCCGGCGTCACATAATGATATGCTAACTGCAGGATTATAGCCCGCCAATTTTGAAAAAAGCCCGGTGTGTCATTTTGTCCGTATATGTCATTTTGGCCGTACTTCCCCTACTACAGCTAAGATATACCTACTTTTTGTTCTTAGAATTAAACAACTTAGCCATTTCAGAACATCCGGTTAATCCGGAGATACCGCACGGTCTCCTGCGAGGCGGCGAGCCTCCTTGCCGGAGTGCTGTCATGGGATCTGGAGGCAAAGGCTCACATGTGAGAGTGGCGCGAGGAGGCGAAACGCCGGTGCGAAACTCCGCTGCCGCGACAAATCGCGGCACGGCGGACAGAGCTCCGGCAGGATCTCATGGCGGGTTACCTATCATAAGTTCGAAAAATATTTAACCGAATTTCATTTCCCCTAAAACTTTTCAACTATTATCGTTTCGTTTTTTTTTACCTCATCGAAGTCACGTCTGCCACTGTATCAGTTGACTATTATCAATTCGATTTTTTTCATTACTCCGACGTTTCATTTGGTCGATAAACTCTTTACCGAAGTTACACTTAGCCGAAATAACATTTGTTCGAAGTATTATGTTTCCAGACATTCATTATACCTATGTTAAGATTAACCTTCTGTTTGGTTTAATTAACTATTTATTTAAATGTAATGGCACTTAATAAAACAGTTTATTATGAACAAAAGTGTTTTTAAAAGGTCCCAGTAAGAAGCATGCAAACAATGTTGCTTGCTACAAGCATGCAACATGCAACCATGCATGTAGCGTGCAAGCAGGCATGCAGCAGGCAAGCAAGCATGCAGCGTGCAAAGAAGCATGCAACATTCAAGCAGGCATGCAACATGCAGCAAGCATTGTTTCTGCCACGGCTCCGGCGCTGCGGGGTTTGGGCGGCCGCACGCGATCTTATCGTCGCAGATGGTTTTAATGCTTACCACCGCGGCTTCGGCTTGCTGGCCGGCTTCGCCGGCCAGCCTCAGCTGCGGCGGCGGGCCTTCAGACCACCTGCTCCTCAGCTCGCGGGCCGCCCTACCCCTCCGCGCCTGCGCGGGCTTAAATTACACTCTAGGGGTAGGGCAGACAAGACTACGTAAAGTCGGTTTTACAGCGATTCGTTTCTCACTAAATTTTGTAGCACAATAAATTGACTTTTTATGACACTACATATATTTAATTTACTATTGAAAACGCTACCACGTAACCGGCTATATATTTGTGACCAAATAATATTCCCAATGTTTCACTGTGGTGAAAATATGACAAACAAACCATTTGGCAACTGAAAAAAGTTCAAAAGAGGCTTCGGCCAATAGCAAAAAGTTATTTCGTAAATCGGCGAAACATAATTCGGTAAAATAATACCTATGACACATGATACTTCGATGATTTAAAAATATGTCAAATGATGCATATTGCAAAAAGACGTCAGCCAATAGTTTTCGATAAAATGAATTCGAACAAAAAAAATTCGGAAAAGTAATCGGTTCCCCTCATGGCGACATGGCGAGTACAATTGTCGCAACCCAGCACAGGGTACGCCACAATTGCGGCGGTAAGTTCCCTCTTTGAGGAGTGGATGGAGAGGCGCTACGGCGTCCTCACCTTCCGCCTGACGCAGGTTCTCACCGGGCATGAGTGCTTCGGTGGGTTTCTGTTCAGGATAAAACGGGAGGAAACGCGCGGGTGTTTCTATTGTGAGGATCGTCTAGAGGACACGGTGAGCATACGGTGGGGACATCGCCAATGCTTTCAACAACCGGCGAGAGATGTCGTGCGGTGTCCCACAGGGATCGGTCCTGGGGCCGCATTTGTGGGACATCGGTTACGACTGGGTGCTGCGCGCCGACCTCCCTAGCAGCGTCAGCGTGATTTGCTACGCTGACACGCTGGTCCTGGCGCAGGGGAGGTCGTACGAGGCGGCGGCCGAATTAATGACACGCGGGGTTGCGACAATCATTGATAGGATCCGGAAATTGGGACTCGAGGTGGCCTTGCACAAGTCCGAGGCCATGGGTTTTCATGATCCTCGGAACGAGCCACCTGCGGGTTCCCAACTCACGTTAGGAGGGTTTCACATCGGCGTCGAGTCGACGATGAAGTACTTGGGACTTGTCCTTGACAGCCGGTGGAACTTCGTCGAGCACTTTCGACGTTTGGCTCCCAGACTGGAGCGGGCTGGGGCTGCCTTAAAGCGGCTCCTGCCCAATCTGGGGGGTCCAAACGCCTCCTGCCGGAGGCTCTACATGGGGGTCGTGTGGTCCATGGCCCTCTACGGGGCACCCGTGTGGGCGCCCTCATTGAGGCTGCGCCCAGCGCGCCGGTTGAGTGCGGCCCAGAGGGTCATGGCTATCCGGTTAATCCGAGGATACCGCACGATCTCATGCGAGGAGGCGAGCCTCCTTGCCGGAGTGCCGCCATGGGATCTGGAGGCAAAGGTCCTCGCGCACATGTGGGAGTGGCGCGAGGAGGCGAAACGCCGGGGCGAAACTCCGCTGCCGCGACAAATCGCGGCTCGACGGACAGAGCTCCGGCGTGATCTCATGGCGACATGGCGAGTACGATTGTCGCAACCCAGCGCAGGGCACGCCAAAATTGCGGCGGTAAGTCCCCTCGTTGAGGAGTGGATAGAGAGGCGCCATGGCGTCCTCACCTTCCGCCTGACGCAGGTTCTCACCGGGCATGGGTGCTTCGGTGGGTTCCTGTTGAGGATAAAGCGGGAGGATACGCCCGGGTGTTTCCATTGTGAGGATCCTCTGGAGGACACGGTGGAGCATACGGTGGAGGTGTGCCCTGCCTAGGCGGAGCGCCGCCGTGTCTTCGTGGAGGCGATCGGCGGCGGCGACCTCTCGCGTTCGGCCCTGGTGCGAGCCATGGTACGGAGCCAGAGGGAATGGGAAGCCGTCACCTCCTTCTGCGAAGCAGTAATGCTCGCGAAGGAGGAGGTGGGGCGGGTGAGGGAGTGGCAGTCTCTGCGCCCTCACGTCCCTAGCCGCCGCAGGAGGAGACGCCGCGGGCGTCGGGAGTCGATAGCGGACTCCCGGCCATCGTAGGCGCGAGCTTGCGGGTGGCGAGCAATGGGTAGCTCGCCGCCCGGTAAGGACCAGGATCGGGTCGACGGCGCGTAGTGTTCCACGCGCGCCTCAAAGAGATGTCAGCAGCAGTGTAGGGGTCTACTAGGACCGATGCCTGCCGGGGTCGCGTGATCGTTCGAAAGAGATACCGTGACCCTGACACATGGGCAACTGATGGAACACGGGTGGGTTTTAGTCAGTAAAAGTCTGACACGCCCTTCCGCTCCACCCTAGAGCGGGAGACGTCAATTTCCCACCATGAAAAAAAAAAAAGAGCGGGAGAAGTCATTTGAAGATTTCACATAAAAAAAAGCCATTTCAGGACTTCCAGGACTAGGTAAAGCTTTTCTCATAGGAAGCTTATCCGATTTTCCCATGAAATTCTAATTAAATAAAATGCAAACAGCTGATTGAAAGTAGCCGTGGATCTAGATAAATGATGAGTAGTTGAAGAGGCCGTGTACAGCAATTATATTAGACAACACTGAGTGAGGCAACAACACGCGGTTGGCAGTAAAATTTTTGAACGAATGAAACGAACATGTCCCCGTTTCTTTTTCTCGAGCTGTGGAACGCGTTTGATTTTGTGTTGACGCTACTTTCGGAATATTAATTATGTTTACATAATTAGCATTCGTAGCATATCTTTGATAGTCGTTACGGGTCGTCTGAGACCCGAAAGTCGGACAACCAATCTTAACAAGGGGTATGATATTTACCGGTTACTGGGGTTGTGGGGTCAGATTGGCTGTCAAGCCATGTAAAAAACTGAACAACTTCCAAAAAATAACTTTAATTTGGGAAGTCGGTGTCTTTGGCTTCGCATTTCCGTTTTTTTTATTGCCACCTACCTCCGAAATAAAATTTATTTTACTTTGTAGTGTTTTTACTCCCTTTCAAAAAAGAAGGTGTGCTAATTAAATTATTAATGACGGAGTACAGAGGTAATAAACGTAAAAAAGCAGAACCTCCTCCTTTTTGCTGAAGTCGGTTATAAATAATGGTACTAAACGGTATCCGGTTAGACTGGAAACCAATCCAAACAAAGTTGGGAAAAGGCTAGGCATATCGATTAATATAATATTTAATATATAATAATATAATATATTTTAAGTACCTTAAGCCTTAACATTTTGGACTGATACCGAAAACGATGTTAAAGTCCTTGTTCACATTTTCCGTCTTGTGAAACTGTCGGACGCCTTGTCTTTACTTCACCTTCAATGCAAAATTACCGTAATTAAATAATTTCCAAACGACATTAACTTCAAAGGTCCCTAGTCCCTATAATCACATACCCGATTGACATTTTCTTGTTCCCAAGACTCGTATAAAATTACTTCGGATTAACATTCGAGGAACATGAGTCAGCAATATACTCGGGTTATATTAAATTAACGACATTACTCTGGAGTTCCGTGTTATGAAGTCATGAGCGGTATTAGGTTAGGACCTCATGGAGTGAATAAAGAGGTCTCTTTGCTTGATTGAATTGAAATGTATAAATGTCAATAGTGCTCATTCAATTATAATAAACGTGCTACGCCCCGTAGTTTCACTCGGATGAATATTTCCTCAAGAACTGTGAATTTTTCCGCCATTAAAATCTGTTGTTACCTACTTGGAAATAGTGTAGCTTTTTGTCGATGCTTGTTTTTTGCAACTAATGGATCACTATTTTCAGATCTTCACTTTTGCAAACATATCAACAACTTCAACCTATTAATTTCGAAAAATCTGTTTTTTGCACTTTTACACATTTCTTTATACAAATTATGTGCTCGTGGTATCGCCTAGTAGATGTCGGAAACTAACCCACAAAAACGTGTTTCGAGGATAAAAAGCCTATTTTCTATCTGCCAATAAAGTCCTGTCAAAATCGGTATAACCGTTTCAGAGATTAGCCGGAACTAATCTAAAGACAGACAAAAATTCCCGGCCACCGTAGGCGCGTGCTTACAGGTGGTGAGCAATGGGTAGCTCGCCGCCTGGTAAAGACCAGGCTTGGGTCGACGGCGACGGCGCGTAGTGTTCCACGCGCGCCACAAATAGATGTCAGCAGCACTGAAGGGGTCTGCTAGGACCGATGCCTACCGAGATCGCGTGATTGTTTGAAAGAGATACCGTGATCCTGGCACATGGGCAACTGAAGGAACACGGGTGGGTTTTAGTCAGTAAAAGTCTGACACGCTCTCCCACTCCGCCCAGAGCGGGAGAAGTCATTTGATGATTTCCCATACAAAAAAAGAGACAAAAATGATTATAAGAATATTTTTTATTAATGATACCGTATATACTCTCTGCATCTTTATTAGCTCAACTAAAAATACATTTTAAGTTAGAAAAAAGATCAATAATATGAAGGATTCGAAACATCAGATTTTGAGAAAAACAAGGAAACAGTTACAACAATCAGAAAGAAAATACAAGTCATAGATGCCCTTGAAAGCACTCAAGCACTGACCGTCTGGCACGTTCAGTAGATGACCGCTGGACCTTCAGAATAACAGATTGGAGAGGCCCACACGGCAAGCAAATAAGATGCAGACGAGCAAAACGTTGGCATGATGAGATACGGATTGAATTTTCCTTTAATTGCCAGACCATGCCAGGGCCACGGTAACTCTTTCGAACAAATCTCGTGACCCTGGCTAGAATCAAAATAATCAAGGACCAGGAGACTTATACCTTGGTCCTTAATTATTTTAATTACTAACATTATTAAGATTTTTTTTTCGTAAGGAATAATGAAAGGTTTTTATTTTTTTTATATACTTTCATAATTGTGCATTCAGTAAAAAGCTGTTATTTTGACATTTCAAGCAGACACATCATTTCTTTTTGTTATGTTTATGTTTGTATAGATCATTTCTTGTCTATCAATCTGTCATTTAGTCAATCCGTCAGTCAGTCACTGAAATGTTTTAAAAGCCTCTCTTGTTCGATACATACATAATATATCGAAGGAGAGAGGTTTTCGACTGAGTGTTTTTATGGCTATTTACGAGTTAATTTTTTCCTATTGTGCAGAAATATATTAAAAGAACATGTACCTGATAAGGAAATGCTTAGACCTCGCCTTAAACCTACTATTAGGCCTTCACTATAATAATTTTATTAATTACTAGCCCTTCGCCCGTGATTTCGTCTCAACTTGTATGTAAATGTATCTTTCCATAAGTGAAAGAATTTTTTAAAACGGTTGAGTAGCTATTGAGTTTTTCTATTATTAACAGTTAAACCTTTTCTCCTTACGAGTATAATTTTAGTGTCACCAATACAAGTTTTCTGGTGGTTGGTCGCCACTTCGTGTTACCAGATGGCTTGCTCGTTCTATTCTCGAATAATAAAATTAGCGTTACTTATTGAACAAGGTAATGCTGCCAGCTTTTTGGGCAAGTAACAGAGTACATTGACACCCAAATGCTTAATTTTGAAGCGCAGGGGGTGTAGGCACAAGGTTAATTTATATAAACAATTTACAAATATTCAGACGCAACTCTTACAACAGTGCGACGAATTATAAGACCAACGATTAGTGTATGAATAAAGGATAAATTTAGGTGTGATCAGATTAATACAGAACTATAAACAGGTACCCAAAATTGATTGTAGAGGATATGATTTATATTTCAGATTCAATTAATTTAGTTATCTTAACACCATTATTCAAAATCGAATGGCCGATACATAGTTTATTATACCAAAGAGTGACACAAATAATAAATAAACGTCCAACGCCAAACAAAAATAAAATAATTAATTATCTTTGCACAACGCACAAAGTTTCGTCACTAAAACAAATAATAGAACGTCTTGACTACACCATAACAAACAAAACTTCGAGCAATAAAAACTTGAGACAAACTCATTAAATACTTACTTTCATTGAAAAATCTTGGAACAAATAAACACAACACGATTTAAAGAACACTGAGAAACAACAAAATAACTTCTTGAAATACTTAAATCAAACTGTCACTTTGGAGTGCGATACGTAGCGCGTGCTACGGTGCTACGGTGCTACGCCGTAGACGTCCGTTCACAATCGCGATAGCGCTACACTGACTGCAGAGCTACGAAACCGTATACGGGGTATGGTAGGCTAAGCCATGTTAGGTGTAAATTTTACGTTTTGTTACTTACACGGCTACATTTTTGTAGTATCTCACGAATATGCGAATAGCTCCATACAGAGTAAAAAATATTTAGTCATTAAATTATTTTTATCGGGGTCGAATGTAAAACGGACTTTTATTTTTGCTAAATAAAAACTGAAGTTTATTGTACGTGTGGTCGTGTGTGACTACGAGTAAGTAAGAAAGTTTATGAGAACATTCTGTAGGCTTTATACAGCGTTAGTGGGAATTTCTCGTTGTTCACACGGATTAACAGCGCACTAAGACTTAGGTATTATGTGAGTTTTCTAATCATAATTTACTGTACTTTGGCGTAGAATAAGAAAGGATTTATTTTCACTTTCTTGAATTGGTTTAGTTGGACTTATTCTTTTAGAAATTCTGGTTCAATTGTACTTAAAGAGCGTGAAATGTTTTTTTTTTTTTTTGGATGGGATATCATCAAATGACTTCTCCCGCTCTGGGCGGAGTGGGAAGGCGTGTCAGACTTTTACTGACTAAAACCCACCCGTGTTCCTTCAGTTACCCATATTCTAGAGCCACGGTATCTCGTTTGAACAATCTCGCGACCCTGGCAGGAGCGTGAATTTATTCATGAGTTCCGTGTGGTGTCGGACGTAAAAAATAGCACCATCCCATTTCTTCCCGTGGGTGTCGTAGGAGGCGACTAAGAGACTTACTGACGAATGGGCCGCAGCGTTCTCTATGTATTTTACCACCATACTGCGATCGTCAACCCGCCTGCCAAGCGTCGCGATCATAGCAAAACCCCTCAAATTGGGAGACGCTTTTGTCCAGCAGTGGACGTCTTACGGCTATAATAATGATGATGATGATTAATGTATTTATAGTTCAAAAGGATATTTAAGTATTTTGGTGACAAACGAATAGTTGTCGAAGCATCGAATGATTACAATACAATATTGGGATATGTAACAAGCCTATTTCGGTTCCAATTTTATTAATGTAGATTAATTAAATTTTATAGACTTCAACCAATGACCGAGTAAAACGAAGTAGGTGTACAGTGAATCCAAATACATATAGGATTACTCTAGTCTTGGGAATTTTCCGCAGAGTATCCCAATCAACAAATAACACGTATAGACAAAGGATTTAGACACAATGTTTTCGTCCCAAAATATAGCAAGCAATATAACAAGAAAAAACATTTTCCGTTCAAACTAACATTTGTAGCTTTATACAATGCTTCAGCAAATATAAAACATTATCGCCTACATGATCTTGTGGCTAAGTAATAACAGTCGTACGGGCTGATCGTTCAGGTTAAGCTACGCTTGCCGCGGTTGGTCAGTGGATGGGTGACCATCTTTACATACCAAGACCCCTCCATGCCTCGGAAAGCACGTTAAGCCGTTGGTCCCGGCTGTCTTTCGTAGATCCTAGACAGTCGTTACGGGTCGTCAGAAGCCCGAAAGTCTGACAACCAGTCTTACCAAGGGGTATTGTATTACCCACTAAATGGGTTGTGGAGGTCAGATAGGCAGTCGCTCCATGTAAAATACTGGTACTCAGCTGCATCTGTTAGACTGGAAGCTGACCCCAACATAGTTAGGAAAAGGTTAGACAGATGAGATATCGCCTACATGCCTCATAAGAAAAAAAAATATAATAAGAAAAAATACACCATAGTTTCATAACTTAATATTAGACTTCTACACAAAATAGACAAAAGAAGAATATATTCTTTGTCTGTGTTATTACCGGGTCAAATGCGGCCTCGTGGTCTCTATTACCCAGGTCCATTCAAACGTTATTTGCCTAGTGATGTTATCTACCGCGGTCCGTCTCGTGGTCCTTATTAGACCAAACTGCCCGCTCATTGGTCAATAGTTCGTTATTATGTGATTTGATATTTGCTTATTCATATTTGTGTTCCATATTTGGACGGGAGTGGGTGTTTATCATCCAAGACTAATATAATGGTATTAGCCACTTATTTTCCAATTGTAGGTTATTGACCTCTTCTTCTAACATACAATGAAGATGTTTCCGTCACTAATTAAATATTTTAAAGTCAATCTGCCTAGTCTTTTCCCAACTACGATGGGGTCCGTTTCCAATCTAAATGGAGAATTTGAAATCTTGCAGAATTTTACATACAGCGATTGCCTAACTGAAGTCCACAGGATACCTCTAGATCAGACTTTCAAGTCAGACTTTCGGGCTTTTGACTACCCATAACATCATTACACACGAATTAATAGTTACAGTACCTACTAAGTTTAACGTTTACACTGATAATGCAACGGTGAGAGTCAAACTCTCGACCTTTATCTTGGCAGGCCTTAACTATGGGTCCATAGCACTTAAATAGAACGACAGACTTGCTCACCGCACGTTGACGACTCCAGGTTTCTCACAATGTTTCCTTTTAACGTTAAAAGAACAGGAAAAACACACTTAAGCAATATTAAGAGACAAGACACGTGCAAAGATAATGGGTTCGGAAATAGAATTATAGCTTTTATTTGAAGGTTATTTTGTTGCTTAACTGTTTAACATAATTAAATCATAATGTTTACATAACTGGGACACAGGATTGTTCTTCCTTTCCTAGTAGTAACATCAGGCTAACTTATGCTTGCCATGGTTGCTTCTTGGATAGATGATCATCTTTACATACCAAGATCGTGTGTCCGAGAGCAAATTGAAACGTTGGTCCCGGCTGTCAATCTTGGATCCTAGACAGTCGTTACGGGTCGTCAGAAGCTCGAAAGACAGACAAGCAATCCAAGGAACTGGTTCATACATAATCAGCCTATATTATTCCCACTGCTGAGACACAGGCCTCCTCTCAGTGAGAGGGAGTGGGTCGTAATCTACCATGCGGGCCCAGTGCGGGTTGGTAGATGCCAAATGTCTTCTTTTTTTGTTCTAAGACATGCCGGTTTCCTCACGATGTTATCCTTCACCGTTTTGAGAGCAGTGTTGATGAAATATTTACACAAATTAAAGCGCCTGCCTGGGTTCAAACCCATGACCTACAATTCGTAAGTCGGGGCTGATACCACTGAGCCACCACTGCTCTCGGAACTGGTTCGTGAAAGTCAAATAGACGGTGTCTCCATGTAAAATATTCAGCTGCATCCTGTTTGACGGGAAGCCGAAGTCAACATAGTTGTTAACCAGTCAATTACCGTAATTACAGACACAATTAAAAACCATTGTGTCTATACCAAATGTGGTATCTCAGGGACTTAGAGGTTAAAGGACTAAGTAGATGACGATGCTGAACTTCAGTAGGCAACAATAGCAAAATGCAGAATAATTTAAAAAGTTTTGTTTTTGGGCTGCACCAGAATTGAGTAAAATAGCTGCTATTTTATACGTTGGGATTATTTCTCTAAATTTTAAATTACTCTGATATTCCATAAACATTTATCGTCTCCATAAATGGCATGCAGTTTATAATTTCCTTTTCTAAATCAGAAGTTCAACTATCAACATTCATAGCCTTTCCTTTCCTTTAACGACCAGTTTTGATGAGACTTTACGGAAATTCGGGTTTTCCGTGGAAAAGTATGTTACTGAAATGGACTGTGTAGTGTGCGGTAGTCTGAATAATTCTTTTTGATGTTATATCTACTAACATTCTGGGAACGAAAAAAAACTATGTATTATGTCTTTCGTTTCAAGAACATTTTCCGATTCTAGAACAAGGTTTTAGCACTAAAACCCGTAATTGTCTGGTTGTGGTGCTAAAGCCATTTTTTTTTTGCAGTTTATTGTCGACTAGCTTTTGCAGCAGCTTCGCCCGCCTATAATACATATACACCTTCCTCTTGAATCACTCTGCCTATTGATGAAAAGTGCATTAGAATCCGTTGCGTAGTTTAAAAGATCTAAGCAAACAGACGCAAAAACCGACTTTGTTTTATTCTATGTAAAGATATATCTATATCTATACTTATAATAAAACTGTAGAGAGGTAAATTCTGTACATTGAAAATATATTCAAAATTAATATTCGAGGATGAATCGTGATCGATACTGATGCCAAAAATGCAATCAGTAAATTTTTTGTCTGTCTGTCTGTCTGTATGTGCATGCATGGGTCAAAAACTACTGAAGGGATTTTAACCAAACTTGATACGATTGTAGTTCATACTCCTGGGCAGGTTATAGGCTATATTATACATAACGCTAAGACACATAGGAGCCGAGCAGTGATGATAAATTTGAAGCAAGTCGGATGAAAATGCGCTTTCGAGCTAAAAAAAAATACCTGGATTAACACATAGGCTACTTTTTATCCCGGTAGTACGTTCACGCGGGATATTTTCCGACCTCCATGCGGGCGAAGCCGCTGGCAAAAGCTAGTCCTCAATATTGGTTCATTGTTTAGGTACTGAAAAACATCCTCAAAACCAACTATTGATAGATTTTCAAACATTCAAACCACAAACTGACGACTCAATACATATTTCATTAACACTACGTCAAAATCGACACAATATAGATAAAACGTTGAGCACGTAATAAATTTAACTGAACCAATTTAATAGTTTCGCCCGTTTTACATATACACGTATGTATATATACTTTTATACGTGTTTCCCTAGGGGAAATTAAACCGCCAACGCTTAGCCACAAATCCCAGATATTAGCCATTTATCTCACGTTCGATCCTCTTTTCGCTGTAAAAAGCGTACGTGTGAACCGATCTCATAATTGTATTTAGTATAACATCAATGTGTTTGCAAAGAGAGGGTTAAATTGAAAAAGTCAATTTTCTGAAGATGTTTGGGGATGAATTTTGGCCTTTATCACGAAGAGCTCCGATTGGAAAGCAAAATTGATTATAAGTCCATCAAAATATTGCCAAACTTGTATTCAGTGAAGGGTCAAGTGCTCTATTTCGTACCCACATTTAGGACGGTCAGTAAAGAACGGACTTTTTGACTTTTTTGTGGACTTTTTTCCTTCTTCCTAAAACACTATTACTTCGAAGCTCAACTGCTACTCAAAACTTAATGAGACTCAACCAAGAGGCCATTTCTTTTTCTCAAACATGTATTACCAATCTCCTTGAAACTAGAGATTTGAGCCTCACAATAATAAGCCTTGCTCTGAAGCCATTACCACCACTCGACCAATCAAAAGGCACTCAGATTTATATCTCGTCTTTGTTAAACCCATTTTGTCATTTGCAAACAAATTCATAACAAAGAGCTACAGACAATTTTATATCTTTCGTCAAAACAGTAATAAAAATTCTTTGTCGTTGTCACTCAAGAAAAACAAAACAACAATGCTCAATAGGTCAAGTACGAGGATCCTCCATTATAACAGAATCCTTCCAAATACGAAAGAGAGTTCCGTACAAAATACCGTTAACTGAAGCCCTGGTATGAACGCGCGACGAACCTGTAACGTAAAGACAAGGCGCATATTACAGCTGGAACGGGTCCTTGCGCAACGCAGTTTCATACAAAAAGTGCGTCCCGGTCCACCTATAAGTGTAAGTTTGTTTATATAAAATGTCCAAAGTGAGGTGGAAATGTTGTTAAATTTTTGCGATGCGTCACATTCGAACGGTGCTCGCCCAATCTGATTAAGCCTTTTTGAACGATTATATCAATTTTTAAATCTTATAGCTGCTGTTACTTACAATTTATGGATTTTAGTTGTCCGAATTAAAATAATTTTATTTATTATTTATAGCATTTTATTTAAAAAATAGCGACATTTTTTTTTATATCATCCACAGATATGAATAAAGTCAGAGTATTTTTCGTTTTAAAATCTTTCAAATTTACTTCGTGCGTTCATGCAAGGCCCACAGCTCCGTACAAAATACCGTTAACTGAATACCTTTCCTTTTCCCCACTTTTATGTTTTCTCTTTGAATTTATGTGCCGGTTTGGTACAATCACAGATTCTAGATGCGACAGGCAAATGAAAACGTATCGCTCTGCCGGGGAATACTGTGTATTCCAACTCCAACTTTATCAATTGATTTCCTTCCTCCCATAGGGATGTTGCGAGATACGGAAGATTTTTATTTACTATAAATATTTATTTTATCACCTGTGCTGGATGCGCTGCGGAATTTTTGATTTTGTTCTTCAAATCTTGTTTCCGTGCTCTGGATTCGGGGTGCGTTTGTAAATTTGGGCATACTTTGATATTATTAAGTGTATGTTAAATGATAATAAATTTAAATAAAAAAATATAAATTGTATCCGTTATTTGATAGATAACCTTGAAATTAAGCATCTTTGAAAATAAACCTTATTTTAGACTTTTTGATTTTTTCACTTTATACAATTTTTTTAAACGCAACGTCAACTAATAATTAGATTATGTATTAATATTTTTATCGGGTTTTTTTGTTACAATATGTTACGCTAATGGTTACGCCACTGGTGATAAATAGGCTGTACTATCTGTTATATTTAAATTTAATCATTTCAAAAGTTGTATTTAACAAATTTATTTTTCATTTTCGACAAATAATATTTCTGATTCTGGGCGGCCATTTCACTAGTATCTACCTCTAGTATTTCAAAGGATTCCATCCGGACAGTAGGTATTTATAGCCTCATTACGATTCAAGCATAGTATAATGTCACTTTCAGTTTACAGGATGTCCCAAAATTCGTGTTAGTACTTCAAACCTTGGGGTATCAGTACAGTGCGATGCGTTTCAACTTCTGGTCCGTTCCGTTCCGTTTCCGTTTCAAGAGTAAACAAACCGTTACATTATACAATTCTCTTCGATCCAGTGACCAGATAAGAGATCTACTTGGAGTAGGCACGTGTGTCCTTGATGAGAATAGAACGTCTGACAACAACATCATTTGGTGTGGCGGGGTCCATAGGACATTCTTTCGCGTAGTGATAAATAAAAACACAATAATATTTAATAAAACTTTTCGAGGTGTGGGAAAGAAACGTTTGGTATAAATCAGCGATAGCAATTATGAACGTACCGAAGGTAAATGTAAAATGATGCGTTTGGTGGCTTCGTGCGGCGGCGCCCTCAACTGCTAGCTGCACCGCTAGCCAAGACCAATCTCCTGGCGAAAACTTTCCTCACCCAAAAAATCCACATATTAACGAAGTACATGAGAGACGAGATATACAAGGTCAAATTAAGTTAGTTGGGCCACGAGTTGGATATCGGTATCGAAAACAAATGGAGCAAAAAAAAATTTTTATCATTCGATGGGCAAATGTAACTGATCAATGATTTTTGTAATTTTTCGCGGAACTTAGATATTTTTTACGAATTCCCAAAAACTATATCAGTCGTATGGTTTCCATTATGTATATGTTACAACGTCATTTGATGTTTGAAAAAAGTTTGAATGCTGAAAAAGTTTTTTTTTACCCCTGACTTTTATGTCTGATTAGTTTTCGATATCGATACTCTATGGTACTGCCAGTGAATTCAATTTTATTCTGTATTTTCCATCTTTTATAGAGACTTCACTACTGAATGCAGCATCAGCACACTAAAATACCTTGAAAACGACACCCATCTCGAAAAATATGAAAATGTTCGCAGCCATCATCTTGGATTTTCATTCTGTCCTCACTATTCTAGGCTGAAAACCATGAACCTTATCCCACTCTCTCTGTTTCTTTCATAAATGTTCTCATACATAATCTCATAACGCTTTTTGTTACCTGACAATTTCTACAATTTTACTCCATCCACAAATAGCATTCAAGAACTTAGTTCCAAAAAGAATCTTATAATCTTTACCAGCGGCATCAGTAAATCACTAAACGGTAGTTACGTCAGCACCACGAGACGTTACATCCAGTAATAAATAAAGTAAAGGTTTCAATATCTTACGGATAGTGACAAGTTACTAACCCTTTTCTTTAAAATTATTCTTTGTCCGATAGAGACGGTTGGTTGGTTGATTTTCGTAGGTTACAATTATGCATATTATACCTTGGGATATTTTTTGTCTTACTTAGTCTTGCATCAGGGCAAATACCTCTTCTTATACTGAAATGCAATATTCATTCATCACCCTATCAATATTAAGATTAGAGGAGTTCTTAACTAAACAGCCGATTGGCCGATTGGTCGATTAAAAGTTAACTATAAAAAACATACACATATCGATGGTCCCTATTAACAATGTCGGTCATGCATTTATACCAATATTCACTTTATTATATAAATACAATTACAATAAAAAGATCTATCGTCTGTATTTTTTTTTATTATGATATAATTTAGCCAGTTTTAAAGATAATATTGTCGGTTGTATTAAACTTATCCGCGCAACAGTGTTTGTAGTAAAACAAACTTTGAACTGCTCTACTGAACAGTAGCTTTTTGCAAAACTGACATTGTTAATAGGGACCATCGATATATACACTCACGCTATATTTTCATAGAAGAAGGCTGAAACTACAGATCGCCACCTGCTACGATCCATAAATATTCTTTTTTTATTGCGTTCGTACATCAGAAGGCCAATCTAGTAATTAAAAACGTTCAAAATCTAGTCGCCATCTCATCTTGGCGACATTCAAGTCCCAAAAACATGTCCAATATTTGGGTAATTTTCACGAAATTCCGAAATTCTTGTCCTAGGAGTTTATATAAAAATCCAACAAAGAAATGGATGTTACTAATATTTCTATACATTCCACATAACTATACCTAAAAGTTTCACATAAGATTTTAGAGCCGTATAAATAAATAAATAAATAATGCATAACCATAATGTTCCTAATATCATTCCCTCACTGTGTCCCAAGTCCCAATTTTGTTTACTTTTATTTACCAAAAAAGCACAAAAATCATTCGAATCATATTCAAGTAGGTTGGATTATTTAAAAATATTATAAATTTATGGGAAAAACTGAAATTAGCGTTATAAAGTAAAAAACGCGTTAAAAATTTGAATATGTATTTGTGTCTCACAAAAATAAATCATTCCCTCACACTATTACTTGCAGTTGAATTATGAACGCATTTTAAATAAACTACGAACGCTAACATTCGTTTTTGAAAGTTGGCACGGCACTAATGTCAATTTATCAAAATGGCGAATTTTCTGTGATTGTGTTCTGGTGTGTGCTGCAAAAAGATTTTATTAATTTTATGGTTAAATAAAACTTTTGATCGTCATTTCATCATATTCTAAAAAAACAAAAGGTAAGTACCTACTTTAATTGATTATAAGTTGCACAGATAAGATGGCTTTTGGGAATAATTTCCTTAAACAGAAAAATCGTTTTAAAAGTAAGGTTATGTCACGAGTCCTTTGCGGTTATTCTTTATTTCGTCATTCCCTCACCAACATTCCCTCATAAAAAATTATGGTGAGGGAATGATGATATGTGAGGAAATGATTTTTGGGTGGGCTAACTAGCTTTTTTTATTGTTTACTTTTATTAACTCTTGAATTTATTACTGCAATATTGTTGTAGAAAAAAAATGTCAAGAAAAAGAAGATAAGCAAAGAAGAAGCTAAATTAAAACAACAAGAATATGACCGAAAGCGCAGGGAAAAATGAAAGCTGATCCTGTAACATTTGGAATACTTCGCGAAAAAGAAAGAATTAAATAGGTACCTAAAAAAAAAGAAAAAGGTCAAGTAAAACCTATTTCCGCAATGAGTTCCCGAGAAAGAAGGCAAAAAAGGAAAAACTGGAAGAAAAATAGCCAAACATATAGAGACAAAACAGTGAAAGTGCGAAAGAATTTAGCAAGACTGTTAGATGAGACACCACCTCCTAGCCCAGGATCTATGCAAAATAATGATGAATTAAGAAATGTGGCAGTTATTCGGAGAAGGCAGCAACTCAGAAGACGTAGAGGAATGCTTTATGCAAAAATATCCAGATTACAGGCAAGACTGAAACAGGAAATAAGAAGAAAAGAGAGATTCCGTAAGAGATGTCAAAGACAAAACAAAAATAATCAGACTTCACCGGAAGCTAAAGTATCAGCTCTCTTAAAGAAAGTCCGAGTTCCTGAAATTGTGAAGAAGAAGCTCCTTCCATCAGAACTTATTACTAAACAGCTAAAAGACAGGTACAGTAATTTAAAGAAACATAGTGAAAAGAAAAAGTACTATGAAATAGTAAAACCAGATCTTTTGAAGAAGCATAAACTATTCAGTTTATCAAAACAGTTTTTCAAACATGATTCTTATAAAAAGAACGTTTCTAGGAAAGTCGGTGCTAAATTGATGAAGGTCAAAAAGGATGTTCACGATTTTTTGGAAAAGGATGAAAGTTCTCGGATGTGCCCAGGAAAAAAAGACTTTGTAAGGTCAAAGGGACAGATAAAACAAAAACGTTTACTGTGCGATACCATGAAAAATTTGCACAATAAATTCCTGACTACAGTTGAGTATAAAATAAGCTTGACAACTTTCTGCAGATATCGGCCATTTTGGGTGACTTGGGCAAACATAAAAGAGCGTAACACATGCAAATGTGTATTTCACGCAAATGTTCAATAGATGATCATGAAGTTACATGAAAATAAAGTATTGCCTTGCTGTAATCCAACTAAATTTTTGACCATGGAAACATGCAATGTTTATCAACTAAATGTCTGTTACGAGAATGTGAAGGTTCTGCAAACAAAATGGTAGATTATTATCTTCCACACCCAAACAGAATAGTGACTTATGAACAGTGGATGTATGAAACTATATCCTACGAAAAAAATGGAAACATGAAGACAGTAAGAAAACCTATTTTAAAAGAGATCAAGGTTTCACTGAGATCATTGGTACTTCAATTAGACAATACTTTGCTTTAATTCTTTTAACACGTTGCCACGATAGCACACCCTATTCAGACCCTATCAGACCATATCAAAACTAAAAAAGACTTTAGCTGACAATGAACTCCTTATCCACATAGATTTCAGCGAAAACTATTGTTGCAAATATAACGAAGAGATTCAGGCAGTACATTTCGGGGGTGCAAGACAACAAGTTACACTACACACAGGAGTATTATATTTACGTGAAAATGACACTGTAAAACCCTACACTTTTTGTTCACTTTCTGAAAATAATAGACACGATACAATGGCAGTATGGGCACATTTATTACCAGTTTTTGAATGGCTTAAAAATCACAATCCAAACATTCACAGAATACACATGCCAAGTGATAGTCCTGTCAACCAGTACAAAAACAAGTTCATGTTTTATCTAGTATATCATCATATAAATGATTTGTTTCCGGGTGCGACATTTTTTGCGTGGAATTATTCGGAACCAGGACATGGCAAAGGTGCTCTTGATGGAGTAGGTGGCACATTAAAAAGAACAGCTGATAAAGCGGTGGCTGAAGGCAAGGACATCGTAAATTTGAAATCTCTCAAATAAATTTTGTTGGCAAGATGTTCTTCAATAAAGCTATTTGAAGTGATCACTGCTAATATCTCGAAAATAGAAGACTTAGTCAAACAGTCAACCATCACTGCTGCATTTCATGGAACCCAGAAAATTCGTCAATTTGTCTTCAGTAATGATGTCTTGGAATTTAGAAAACTTTCATGTTGTGAATGCACAGAAAAGTGTAAGCATTTTCACATGGGATATTACAAATCTTCAAAATGTTGCATTGAAAAACCAAAGTCCTTTGAATTAAAAACACGAAACAAATCTTATGATGATGGACATTCGTCAAATGATGTTATTTGTACGGACAGTAATATCACTTATAATATTGGTGATTATGTACTTATCAAATGGGACGAAAATGTTTACCCAGGGGAAATAATATCAGTTTCTGACGAAGGCGCTTTGGTAAAATGTATGAAAAGAGGAACTAAATCTTGGAAATGGCCTAAAATCAGAGATGAACAGTTATATGCCTGGCATGACATTCTGTGGAAGATTGAGCCTCCAAAATGAATCAGTAAAGGTTGTTATTTTATAAAAGACTTAAATTAGTTTAAAATATCTGATTAAGACTTTAATTGTAATCTTAAACGATTACTGAATTGTTTAAGATTACAAATTTTAAAAGTAGGTAAATTCACTCTTTAATAGTAAGCCACCTACCAAATAAGAAGTATTTTTTGTTTGGAACAAAGCCAGTTAAATTATAGATTTTGTTTTGTTGATTTTGATACTAAACATTAATTTTATCTATGAGAATAAAGTTTAAAATAAGAAGTTTTTCTGTTGTTAAAAATGCAGTTAGATGAATCTTTAAGTTAGTAAGGATTTTGTTGTCATTGTTATTTAATTAAGTGCCATAATAAATAAAAATAAGTTTAAATTAGAGTTATGTCAAAGTCCTGCAATAATTTTGTGATTTGCTGGAATTACTCATTGATCTTACTGATTATTTAAGAACAAAATTTCATTTAATAAAAATATTTCTTTGAAAGAAAACTAATTTTATTTTAAATGCTTCATGACTTGTCTTTAATAATCATTCCCTCACCTTAATTGTCATTCCCACACTTTGTTTTTTTTTTAATGTCCTCATAACTTTCATAAGACGCGATAATTTTTGGGACCACTAAAAATTAAATTCTAGTAACATTAGTACTATCAAATTTACATAAAATAAATAACAAATAATTTCAATATTTTGTCATTTTAAGATAGCCGAATTTTTGAATTTCGTGAAAATTACCCATTTACGGACACTTGAGAGGTATTTTGACAGATTGTGACTGAGATCACAATGTGAACGTTCTTAAAATTAAGAGAATTGCCCCGCAGGTCATACAATCACAATGGATGCGAGTGCTATGCACTTGACCGGACATATAGTGACCTTATTGGTAATGTTCTTCAGAAAGTGTCATATACTAAGGTGTCCGCTCCCGGTGTTTCCATTCACATCTGCCTTGTGTGCCCTGTTTTTCACATATCCTCTAAACCAGACCAAACCATTGAAGCCCTGTCATGTTAAAAATACATATTGATTGCAAATTAAACACAAACCCGTTATGAAGAACGAAAACCTCTATGAAATTTAATTTGATAAATAAAATTAAAATATTAATTGATTTTTTACTAAACTTCGCGTATACCCGACGACCCTGGTTATTTATCTCTTTGGGTAACCGTACTGTAATGTTGCTTAAAGTTAGGTGTTTAATTGTCAAAAAATATGGTTAAATATGGTACTGACGTTAATCCTTACTTAACTACTATAAGCAACATTTAGGTCTACGTTAAGGGGTTCACAGTTTTGCACTTATTTTGGATTCGCCAAGTTTTTCCAACTCACAGATTTTTTTTTTTTTGATGTACACCAGTCTATCTCTCTAGCCCTTTCCTATGTTGGAGTCGGTTTTCAGTCTAAGTGGAAGCAGCTGAATACCAGTATTTTACATGGAGCGAAAGCCTATTTGACCGCCACAGCCGAACACTGAAATTAACTAACTTTCCACTTTGTTTACTCCATTCTCATCACCCTCATTCATATAAACAGAACAGTTTTAAAAGCAACTAAAATTTTATTAAACGTTAAAAGAACTGACGTACAACTTTTTAGCAGGACTATGGACATTGAACAGTAGTTAGAAGGGTAGTTTCTGACTTTAAACTCTGCCAGTGACAGTAGAAACGCTTTTAATTTAACGTTATGAACTAACTCAAATACTTCTAACTGGTCGTAAGTTAGTTTGAAATAAACAAAAAAAATTATAATTTAAAAAACACTAAAAAAACACGCTTTTATAAATGCACGTAAAAGCCAAAAACTTAATCGTGGTCAAAGTTTATTACAAGACCTTTCTAACAAGTCCAAACACGGCTATGATACGATGTTCCATCATGAAGTTCCAGTTCATATCTTCCGGCTCCATCATCAGATCAGTTCGACAGTACCATATTATTGTATTGTCATCAGAACTACATAAAGCTGCCAATATTCATGACGCTACGATCCTTGGAAGATAGTTAAATTAGTTACCTTAGATTCCATTACATAGTTAGTTACATACAGGTCGACCTAATAAAAGCGTGTTAAAAAGATGTGGAGATGATAGTCGGTGTAACATATATACAAAATACAATACAAAATTTTATTTAAAAAAAGAGGTACAGTCTGTTACAATAAATATAAGTCGCAGTGTAGGGTAAAATTGAAAGACAAAAATTAACATAATTTGAATCTGGCGTCCTAGCTAGGTTACATAGAAACCTGTATTAAGGTTCGCCAGAAATATATGTAGTAAATGATTAACTACGTATGGTTGCTTCCTCGAACTCTCCAAGGCTTTTAATCCAGTTGCATGCAGTATCCTCTTGAGGAAGTAAGAGGAAGTTGGAGGTCTTCCAAAGCTGATAAGCACTTTTTATTTCAGGTATGGTAGCCAGATCAATCAGGTACGATAGGTCGGGGCTTTCTCGGAGACGTTTAGGTTGGAGTGCAGGGTGAATCAGGGGGGTTGACTAAGCCACTCTTTAACCTGCATGTCAATGAGCTGATCAAGGCGCTCGTCAGAGACCGTACCAGCTGTTACATTGACGATTAGTTACGCCGATGATATGGCGCTGCTGAGCGCCTCGGTTCATGGTCTTAGCAGGTTAGTGACCAGTGTAGAGATATTAGATATTTATTAGTATAAGTAAAAAAAAGGGATGCCTAAAACATTTCAATGCGAGATAATTACCATAGTGGGGTACGTACCTAAATAATATCAGACGCACAGGCCGATTAAGGGTTAAGGTATGGTTGCCACGGTGGATTCGTGGATGGGTTACCGACCATAATATATCGAGACTCCTTCGTTCCTCGGAAAGCACGGTAAGCCTTTGGACCCGGCTGTCATTCGTAGATCTTTTTAAGCCCAAAAATCTGACAATCAGTCTTCCCATAGGGTCCAGTTACCCGTTAGTTAGTTGTAGGTTTAGAGGACGTCAGATAGGCAGTCAATCCATGTGACATACTGGGAATTAGCTGTATCTGGTTAGACTGGAATCCGATCTAAAAGGCTAGACAGATTGATATATATTTAACTATTGGGAAATACTCTTCGCTGGTTATTATCATATCAGTCCTTAAGAAACCTATTGCAAGTTTATTTCATTCATTTTCATCATCATTATAACCAAATTTATGTTGGAAGTATCTCAACTTCCTGATACCGTATTCAAATGGTGGTTATGATAGCATCAGCCAATCCTCAGTCCCAACAGCTCATAATATAATATTATTACACTGACAAGTCATCTGAAACTTCATCATTATCGGCCTATAACGTTTCCACTGCTGGGACACAGGCCTCTTCTCGGTGAGAAGGAGCGGGCCATAATCCACCACGCGGGCCCAGTGTGGATTGGTAGATGTCACATGTCTTCGAAATTTTTGTTCTAAGACATGCCGGTTTCCTCACGATGTTTTCCTTCACCGTTTTGAGAGCAGTGGTGATGAAATAATTTACACAAAGTATAGCGCCTGCTTGGGTTCGAACTCACGACCTACTATAAGTCTAATCTACTTGTAAGTCGCGGCCGTTACCACTGCGCCACAACTGCTCTACCAGAAGCTAGCACAAAACAAACGATATTTCCACCAAACATATGATCAGGTTTTTAAGCAGTGCAGGTGTGCTTTAGTACGATATTACTATCGTAAAAAGTTATAGATATCCCCAAAATGAACTGACAGCCGTCTCCATTGCCACGTCATGTCACCAAAATACCATAAAAAGGAACTCTCAGATACTCCTACATCTGTTTTCGGAAAGTAAGTTGCACATTGGACTCGTAAAAAATGCTATCAAATATGAAAAATGACGTCAAACGAACGGAATTGGGGCTGCAACACTGTAACCGAGTTATCATGACGAATGGAGTCAGGTTAACCAGCTTTTTTTACCTGGAACTTTTTATTTTATGAAAACGAGAACTGCGTTGTTAAACTACACTTTTAGGAGTTACGAGTAAGTTTAATTAAATTATATGTTTGCCACATAGAAGGTAGCTGGATGATAGTGGTGTTATATCGTGTTGCATAGCATGCGATTGGACAAGCGTATTTCCAGCAGTGGCCAGCTTGACGCTTTGTTTTCCTAAAGGGTTGGGTTAGAACTGGCGAAATGTGGTTTAAATACAGTACACCTACATTACACCAGTTATGTACCTCTGTACATAACTGGTGAAATGTAGGTGTACCGTAGAAAAACAAGGCGTAAAATGAAGCCGTAACATAGTACACCCATATTTCACCAGTTATATTTAAGTTCCATGTAATAGGGGCGAGCCAAGTATCATCAATCGGACACAAATCCAGACTCCGGGCTGCCACTGAAAATTTCCAAATAGAAAAACTCAATTACATTGTATCCGACCTGAGAATCGAACCTAGGACATTATGCTCAGCAGTAGCGGTTGTGATCAATATACCAACGAGGTAAGAGAATAATCTTAAATAAGTTGTGTAGTGATGGCTTACGGTAATTAATGTGTAAATGAGTGAATGATTGTAGAAGGGTGAGTAATATTAATTTATACTAGTGATCGCCCATTGGTCGAAATTCGACCGTACTTCATTTGAATAAAATAAATTATTATATTAAAAAAAATCTATACTTATAATAAAACTTTTATTATAAGTATAGATTTTTTTAAATATAATAATTTATTTTATTTAAATGAAGTCAATTCTGTACATTGAAAATATATTCAAAATTAATATTGGAGGATGAATGGTGATCGATACTGATGCCAAAAATGCAATCAGTAAATTTTTTGTCTGTCTGTCTGGGTCAAAAATTACTGAAGGGATTTTAAACAAACTTAGTGCGATTGTAGTCCGTACTCCTGGGCAGGTTATAGGCTATATAACATTACGCTAAGACACATAGGAGCCGAGCTCTGACGATAAATTTGAAGCAAGTCGAATGAAAATGCGCTTTCGAGCTTAAAAAATAATTAACCAAGATTAACACATAGGCTACTTTTTATCCCGGTGGTATGTTCACGCGGGATATATTCCGACCTCCACCCGGACGAAGCCGCTGGCAAAAGCTAGTAAAAAAATAATATGGTTATATTTGACATTCAGTAACACTATAGGCAAATTGTTGACGCTGTACTACTGTGGAGAGGGTTGGCTGGCGGGATGGTGATGGCCAGGACCAAGACGTAGGTGTAATGAGTAAAGAATACTTCTTCAGAACTCTCTTTCTTATATTCTTAATACTTCTTAACTGCTGGATATGAAATGAATTATCACAGTTTGCTCTGTTTTTATAGAATTTTCCCTATTATTTTTAATTAATTATGACAGTCCAAAATTGTAAGGTCCCGTAGTAGTTGGTACCTTACACTTGTAGCTTTAAGTAAGAAGTGGTAAGTCTGTACTTGGAGTTAGGCGAGTTGATGTAAACACACACAGATTCGGTAACACTAAAGGTTTATTAGAGTACCGATCACAACAAAGTAAAAGTGGGTTGGATGCTAATCCGCGGTGTTCGCGTAAGTATGTAATTCGTCAACTAACTTAAAATCATATTAAACATTGTTTTAAATACCAAAGAGAAAAGTAGGTTGCTGCGTTTGCAGCCTGACGGAATGTACGTAAACCGTACATGCTCCCGAGGGAAAAGGCGGGATGAGCATCCAGTACATAAAACGTTTTAAAGTAAAAATTCCAAAACGCAATAATAAAAAGTATAGACCGTATAAAAGTAGGTTAAGTAAGTAAAAATATAAAAGTAAGACATCCCAGAACGTCACAATAAAAAGTAAAGACAGTAAAGTAAACATTAGTAAGTAAGTAAAATTAAACATGTACACATAAAAACAATAAGCTTTACTGCTCCTCAAAGTGAAACAGTTGTTTCGGCCTCGCGTCGCTGTATAGTGGCTCCGGCGGTGTCGAATGGCGTATTTCTTGCATCTCGATTTCGACTTTGTTGTCGATTCCTGTAGGTTGTCTTGTAGGTGGCCTTTTAGTTTTCTTATGCCATAGTCTCCTAATCCAAATGTAGACAGCAAACGAAGCAGCTCCTCCCAACAGCAGAGAAGTCCCAGAGTAGAGATATATGTCGTGACTCGATATATCTATCCCTTGTGGTAGTCTTTCCTGCTCTTTCTGCTGAATTATTTGCTTATCTATGTTTCTGATATTTATTGCAGATGTATCCAGTTCTGTCATATTCAGCTGTGCGTTTTTCCAACTTAGATCAAATAAATTGTTGATAGTCGTGTTAAGTGTAGGTACTTCAATATCCGCCTCCATGTGAAATTTGCTTCCTAAGTGGTTATAGGTGAATATTGTCGCATCTTTCTTTTGTAGTATGCATTTTGGTTTCAAGGCAATCACCCCAGTACCGTTGATGACTGCTGGCGTAACTTGATCGCTACATATGACGCGCATCAGCTGTCTGTCGCATAATGTAAACAACCACCAGTTAGGTTTATGTAATTGGATCCAAGTTTCTTTGCAAGTTACATCATTGATGACGCAGGATAATGAAGTTTGTTGACTGAATACCTTGGCCTCGCAAGGTGCGTCCTTGTCTTGTAAGCTAAATACCGGCTGACGTGAAATGCATGTGTACTCGTCTTCTCCGTATGGCGTGCATTGGCGCATGTCTTGCTCTTCCATAGTGATGTACGAATTTTTCACGAAGTTTATGGCGATATAATTGGAGAAAGGCTGCACGATTCTCAATTGTCCTTGTTTCTGGAATGGTATAGGTATTACCCGGTATATTTTGTAGTCCTCATCGCTCAAAAGTGGAATATGCAATTCGAAAAGTAGAAAGTTGTTTGTAATCCGAGCCTTGACATGGATTAGTTCGTAGATGTCACGGAAATCTTTTTGTATGTCCTTTATCGGTAAGGCTAGTCCCTGTGGAAGTTTTCCAGAGATGATGTTCAGCTGTTCTATTATTTGAGATGCAGGAAACAAGTGTGTATCCAAATGACCTCGATAAATGTTGGCGAGAGCATTCATTAGCATTTCTTGAATTCTATGCAAGTCGCTCAGAATTAAAGTTGATGATAAAGCGGCAGTGTTCACGTCATTTGCTGTGTATAAAATTTGTGCTCTGTTCTCAATTTTTGTGATTATGTTGCAAGTCTGATTTATGTAGGTTTGTATTGCGTGAAATTGTTTGTCCATAAATTCCGTATTGTTTTTAATTACATTGTTTTCAGCCTCTATGATCAAAGTTTGATTCTTCATCAACTGTAACAAGTAATTATCGTTGATTTGCAAGTTTTGGATATCCTTCTCGTACTTTTGCGCAAAGTCTTCATCCAAAACCCCGAAAAGTGTTCTGGCTAATTTTCCGATTCCATCAAAGTAGCCTCGTTTTTGTCGCGAATGCTGAGAAAGTAACATAGTGTTATAATTCTCAAGGTGATGCATTTCATGACGTAGGTGTCTGACAACTGCTTCGCATGGTGTAAACTCGTGCGCGATTCTTTGACAGAGTTTATCAATTTGGTTTATGTAGTCGTTCATGTTATTCGCAGCTTGCCAGTAGGACGTTAGGTTGTAATAGATCAGTAGAGTCCATTCATCATGTATAAGTTGCAGTTTTCCGGCTTCATCGAAATAAATAGGTTGATTGTTGGTTATAGAGGTCACCTTATAGTTGTTTGTTACTGGTGACGATTGTGCAGTTCCTAACATTCCTATTAAAGTTATAAGAGCGAAAGTCAGGAAACTGTACTTGTTGGTTCGCGTGCTCCTTTTTCTTCTTTGGTTTTCAGTTATTGTATCTTCTTCTCTTTTGTTATTTGTTGTTTCTTCGGTAGGTAGCAGTGTTTCTTGCTGTGGTAATGGAGTTAGTTTAACAGTGGGTCGTTTTATCACTCCAGTTTTTGTTTTAAGGGTGGCCACTCGTACTAGACCATCCTTACCGGGATGAGTTTCCATCACTCGTCCCATGGCCCATTTGCCAGGAGGTAAGTTTGTTTCCTTGATTAGGACCACGTCGTTTAGTTTGAGGTTTTGTACAGTTCTGTTCCACTTGCTTCTAGACTGTAAGGTGTTCAGGTAGTCATTGGACCAAGCTTTCCAGAATTGATCCAGCATGTGCTCCGTTAGTTGCCAACGTTTTCTCAGATCCATCTTTCTGTTGTCAGGCTCCGGTTGAGGTAGAGACAACGTAGCACTGCCAGTTAGAAAGTGGCCAGGAGTGAGAGTGCTGTAAAATTCCTCCGGATCTTCTGTTAGCTGACATAGAGGCCTCGAGTTTAGGCAGGCTTCTATTTTCGCTAGTAACGTAGTGAATTCTTCCCAGGTCAGTTTTTGATCCCCAAGAACCCGCTTCAAGTGGTGTTTTAATGATTTGACGGCTGCTTCGAATATCCCCCCCGCACTAGGCCAAGCAGGGGCGTTGAAGTGCCAATGAATTTCTAGTTTCCCAATCTCGTCAAAGAACTCAGGAGAGAGTAGCTTCTTGAAGTTACTGAAATCCTCTCTCAGTACTTTGGATGCTCCAACGAAGTTCGTGCCGTTGTCTGAGTACATGTGAGCAGGCGTTCCGCGCCTCGCGCACATTCTCTGAAGGGCCGCAATAAACGCTTCCGTGCTTAGTTCGGAGACTAATTCGATATGTACAGCTTTCGTAGCCATACAGACGAAGACCGCGATGTATGCTTTTGAGGTCTTCACTCCTCTTCCTTTGTTAAGTTTCACGTCTACGTGACCAGTAAAGTCAACACCAGTGTGAGTGAATGGACGGCTTGGTGTTACTCTTTGTTTTGGCAGATCGGCCATTAGTTGAGCATTGTCCGTAGAATTGTAACGATGACATTTCACACAGCGTCGTATTCTTCCCTTTACCGCCCGATTTCCAGAGACTATCCAGTATCGTTGCCGTATGTAAGTAAGGGTCAGACGGGCTCCTCCATGAAGCGTCATCGAATGTGCTTGGTCGATCAGTAGTTCAGTGAAGCGGCTGGAGTAGGGTACCACTGCGGGATTCTTCATATTTGCAGGAAGATCAGAGTGCTGTAGTCTTCCGCCTACGCGAATGATTCCCTTGCTATCCAGATAAGGTTTGAGTTTGTAAATGTTGCTTTTTGGTGACACAGTTTTATTTTGTTTCAACTGTTTGTGTTCTTGCGCAAACTCGCTTTGTTGAACATATTTTATTATATATTCTGCTGCGTATTGTAGGTCAGTTGTTGTTAGGTAAGTAGCGCTTGGTCGTAATTTTTGCTTTAGTGATGCAATATATCGCACAATTCGAGCAGTAATTCTTATTACTGAAGTCAGCGAACTGTGGTTCTTCAACAACTTGTAAACAATATTTTCAGTGTTGTAGTTTTTCGAACTGACGTCATTAGGTTCGACCCTGTTTGCTTCGCTTGTAGTAAAGTGGCAATTCACATTATGAGGTGTTTCTGTTTCTGCAAAGTTTTTCAGAAACATAGGTCCGTTCCACCATAAGTTGAACTTGACTACTTTGCTCGGTAGCAAGCCTCTCGAAGCGCAGTCAGCTGGATTAAGTTCCGATCGTACATAACACCATTGTTGAGGTGGAATTACGTCTTTTATTTTCCCCACTCTGTTAGCTACGTATCTTTCCCATCTTGAGAGGTCTCCCTGAATCCAAGCTAGCACCACCTTGGAGTCACACCAACCATAAGCTGATATCTCATGCTCCGTTAGTGATTTCTTCACTTTTTCCATGAGTTGGGAGAGTAGTAGTGCTCCGCATAGCTCAAGTCTGGGCAATGAAGTTTTTTGAGTAATCGGCACTACCCTAGTTTTTGATACTAGTAATGTGATCCTTGGGTCGCCCTTTTCGTCGATTACTCGGCTGTATATGACGCAAGCGTATGCCTTTTCGCTTGCGTCACAAAATCCATGTAGTTGGATATTTTTCTGCGTACTGCCAATCCATCTGTTTATTTTAATGTTTTTAATTAGATGTAGTTCTTTGTTTAGATGCCGCCATTCGTCTTGTAACTCAGTAGGTAGTTCAGCATCCCAGTTTATTTTAGTTAGCCACACCCTTTGGAATAGTAGTTTAGCTGACACAGTTATAGGCGCCAGCCAACCCAAGGGGTCGTATAGTTTGGATATTTGTGATAGCAGGTTTCTTTTAGTTAGTGGTTCGTTGTTGTAGTCGTCTATGGACCAGTTGAATATGAAAACGTCATCTTTTGGATTCCAACTCAACCCCAACGTTTTCATTGATTCGTCGCCTCTAAAATCAAATGTACTTTTCGATATTTGATCTTCGTCTAAGTGTCGTAGAAGCTCAGGATCGTTGCTTGACCATTTTCGCAGATTCATTCCGCCTCCCTTCAGTAGTTTTATGATCGATGTTTGAATTTCCTTTGCTTGTTTTGTAGAGTTGTGGCCGCTGATTAGGTCATCGACGTAGAACTGATTTAGCAATATTTCAGCGGCCTTTGGGTATTTGTGGCCGTCATCGATAGCAAGCTGTTTGAGTGTTCGCATTGCTAGCCATGGAGCACTTTTTGTCCCATATGTTAATGTTTGCAGTTGATATTCTTGTAAATTGTCTTTTGGTTGCTTTCTCCATAGGATCTTCTGTAGATGTTGTTGATCCGGATGACACCATATGGAACGGTACATTTTTTCAATGTCCGCTGTGTAGACGTATTTATAGCCACGCCATTGTAATATCAATGCTTGGATGTCCTTTTGCAGATTAGGACCTTTTTCCATTACGTCATTTAGGCTACATCCACCCATGGTCTTCTGGGAAGCATTAAAAACAGCTCGTAGTTTTGTTGTTGTTGATTGTTCTCTCAGTACTCCATGATGCGGTAAGAAGATTGCATCTTTGGCGGGTGTCGTGTTTGAAAGCTTCATGTGACCTAAATCAATGTACTCGCGGATGAAATCTTTGTACATTGATGCAAGTTTAGGGTTTCTGTCGAATTTTCTTTCCAGTTGTAAGAATTGAGAGATTGCGATCGACTTTGAGTTTCCCAATTTTTCTTCATAACGAGGAATCAGTGGCATCTTTACAATGTATTTTCCGTCGCGATCTCTTTCAGTAGTCATTTTGTAGTAGTTTTCGCACCAGTCGTCTTTAGATGTGTCCTCAGTGTTCTGAATGTTGTCTTCTGTCTCCCAGAATCTCTTTAAGTCGTTCAGGTCGACAAGAGCGACATGGCAGTTAAAAGTTTCTAGCTTGCCGCATAAAATCCATCCTAAACGGGTTTGCTGAGCTGTCGGCGTTTGGGCATCTCCCTTTAGGACCCCCTCTAATATAACTTGCGAATAGATATCCGCTCCCAGCAGCAAATCCACGCTCCTTGATAAGTTGAAGTCAGGATCCGCTAGTTTCAGACCTTGTAGCTGAGGCCAGTTTTCTTTTTTAAATGTTTTGTTAGGTAAGTTGTTCGTGATCCTTTTCATTATTAGAGTGCTGACTGTAAATGCAAAGTCAGTGCATCTTGATTTACACTCTAATTCTAGTCGTCCTTTACAATCTCCCGAAATCGTACCCACGCCGGAAATTGTAGCGTTCATCCTTTTTCTAGGTAGTTTCAGTCGTTGAGCCGCGTTCTCCGTGATGAGGTTTACTTGAGATCCTTGGTCCAGTAAAGCTCGTAACGTTATAAAGTCTCCTGTTGATGTCTTTACTTGAAGTTCTACTGTAGTAAGTAATATTTCCATAATGTAGTTGTTTGATAAATGGTTCGAACTATGTTGGTTTGTTGATGTTGAAGGTTGATGTTCCCGTTGTTGAGAACGTTGACCCATATTGTTCATATTGGAACTTGGCGACAGTTTTTGCGCTGAATAGTGTAACATCGTATGATGTGGTTTATTGCACTCTTTGCAAGTTTTGTTCGACGTGCATTCTGTGTCTCCATGCTTATACAAACAGTTTTTGCATATTTGTAATTTCCTTACTGTGTCATTCCGTTGCCGTGTGTCCATTTCAATGAACTTTGGACACTGCATGATCACGTGAAAACCGCTGCACAGAAGGCATTTACCGTATCACGCATGGTATATTCTTGATGTTTCTTTTCTATGTGGTTCATATGATGGTTTATTGGAGTTAAATTTCGTTTTGTTGCTGAATATTTGTTTATGTTGGTTAGATGCATCTTTTTGGTAACCCTTTGCTGCTTCCAACGCCATGAATTTGGTCTCCAAGAACCCCAAAAATTCACTCAGCTCCGGGACTTGCTTTGGATGCTCTAATTCTCTAGTGTATTCAGTATATGATGTTGAGTCCAACTTCTGTGCCATCAAGTACACGATTATTGGATCCCAGCTTGATGTATTTAGACCGATGTTATGTAGGCCATTCATGCATTCGTTGATTACGTCATGCATTCTCTTCAAGACAGCAGCATTGACCTGCTGGATGGATGGTAACTCCATCAAAGTATTCATCAAGTTCGTAAATTGGAGTCTCTTGTTGTCGTATCGCTGAATAAGAATATCCCAACAAGTTTCATAGTTTTCAGCGCCGACCAAATGTTGAACTAATCGTTCCGGCTCTCCTTTAAGCTTAGATTTTAAGTGTTGCATTTTCTGCGCTTTCGAAGAATTTGCATTGTTGTGGATTGTCTCCAGAAACATATCCTTGAACGTAATCCACTGACTGTAGTTTCCAGTGAATTCCGGTAGTTGAATCCTCGGTGCATAGTTTTGGTGGTTTACGCTTGTCCATAGTTTCGAGTTGAGAGATCTTTTCATGACATCGTACTGACGTTCTTTGTTGGCGAACAAGTCGTTGTATATTTCGTTTGACCCTTTCAAAATAGCTTCTAGCTCCCAGTGACATTTCTCTACAGTGTCCCACTTGGTTTTCAGGACGCTCAGGTGATCCTCTAACTCCCATTTTTCAGTTATGGAGTCAATTTCTATTTTGGACATCGCCCGTTCTAGTGCTTTAATGTGACATTCTTGTCGATCATGCAGTTCCTTGGTCTTGGTATCTACTCCCGTAGGATGAGGAATGACAACTTCAGCCTGTTTTCCTTCCCAGACCAACAACCGCTGCAGTATATCAATCCTGGTGGATTCATACATATGTTTCGTCTTTTCATAAATGTTTCCAGTAAAATATTGGATTTCTTTGTCCTCTCGTTCAAGTAATACATTGTGTCTATTGCCAAAGTCTTGCCAGAGGTTTTCCAATGACACTAACCTTTGAGTCAGGTACTCCTTTCCTTTCCGAGACGCGCTGTCCTTTTGGTAGTTAGTACAGAGACGTTTGATTGACTCGAAGACTTCGTTTTGTGCAGTGATTTCGCTCATCTTGATGTAGTCGTTTCGGTAATCGAAAGTAGTAGTAGTAGTAAGATGTAGTAGTAAAGTAGGTATTGAAGAACACGTAGTTCGGTGTCTTCTAGTTTGTAGGCCTCGTATTGCCCGCAGTTCACGTTGTAGTCCGGAAGCTGTAGTAGCAGTAGTCGTAGTAGTAGTTGGCTTGTTGCCGCAGTTGAGTCTTGTTTTTCCGCTTGATTCACGAAGAAGTTCCAAAGTATCCCCTCTTCGTTGATTGCTCAGAGCTCTTGTACTCTTTTTACGAATATGCGCGCTTTCTCAACTTGACTGGTGAGATCCGCTTGTGGAAGGCCAGCCAAGCCGATTCGCTGTCGTTCCAAGAGATACAATTACCCCAAACTGTGAAATACTCGAAGGACCATTAAATGTAAGGTCCCGTAGTAGTTGGTACCTTACACTTGTAGCTTTAAGTAAGAAGTGGTAAGTCAGTACTTGGAGTTAGGCGAGTTGATGTAAACACACACAGATTCGGTAACACTAAAGGTTTATTAGAGTACCGATCACAACAAAGTAAAAGTGGGTTGGATGCTAATCCGCGGTGTTCGCGTAAGTATGTAATTCGTCAACTAACTTAAAATCATATTAAACATTGTTTTAAATACCAAAGAGAAAAGTAGGTTGCTGCGTTTGCAGCCTGACGGAATGTACGTAAACCGTACAAAAATGTCATAATTATAACCAGCCTGTACAATCTATGACCAGCCTATACAATCGTGAGGCATACAACCTCTACAGTTTGCACACGACACTAAGTTTAGTATGAGAAACTTACTAATGCCATACTTGACATTCCCCATAAAACCACAAAAAATATTTCTTAAAAATCTATACTAAATTCCTACTGTTGCTAATACAAATAATATTAAAGACAAATATTCTCGATATGATCATAGATTTTAAAAATGAATTAGGTTATATATCTATAAAATTCATTTATTACCTATGGTTATACTTGACATTCAGTAAGACTATAGACACAAAATCAGGCTTACCAACTTAGGGGTTCCCCAAATTTAGGGGGTACATAAGAGGATTGGGATTTTTAGGGGCGTTCCAATTTTAGGGGTATTCTTAGGGATTTTTTGCCATCTTACATTTCTCATTGTGTTTTTGATTACAATAAAAATTGGTTGCCTGTAAAGTCGGTATACGGGCGAAAGTTTTACGTGACAACGACTTTGAAGGGACGCGTGCCTTTCACTTTTTATGTCTGTCTCTCTCGCTCTTAGGCGGGCTAACCATGCCCGAGTGGAAGGGACGCGTGCCTCTCACTCGCTCTCATTGTGAGCGCATAACGTGAGCGGAGCGTAACGCAGTTTCTTGAAGTGTCACCCGGCAAACCAATTTATAAGACGTTGTCACGTCAAAAGTATTAGCGACTTCTAGTACGGTTCCTCGATACTAAGAATGCAGAGTGAATGATTAACAAATGTCGCGTAATAAATATAGACAAATATTACTGCTGTGTGCCGGTCTATGATTACTGAACATTCGTTGGTTATTTTCATCATAATTTTTTAGGGGAATTTTTTAGTAATTGTGGTAATTTTAGGGGTTTTTAACTTAAGCTTTAGGGGTAAATATTTCTGGGTGTTGGTAACACTGCACAAAATATTAAAGACAAATTTGGACCATTGACAAAAGAATATCTATGCATGTGTGTATTAGATACACGGTAATGGATAGTAGTGTGTGTAACGTGTTATTTATTGAAAATAATGTATTTTAACGCATAATTTAAAAAAAATATTAGCATTCGTCACTTCTTCTCTGTATAAACTATAAGTGTGCGAAATTTCATACTCCTCGTCCACCCAATTTTCGTAAAATGGGATCCAAAGTTTTTGCTTCACGTATTAATATATAGATTATCAGCCCCGTACACGATAACACCTTTGCATTACGCCCAGTAGGCAAATAGTAATATAGTAATAGTAACATATTTATTGGTTCATAAACGTATTACAGTATTTAGATGTGGCACTAGATCCCACACTACATAGGATACCCTATGTCGCAGGATCCAGGTCTCTTTCGACATATAATATGAATTTTGGTAAACAAAAGCAACGGTTTAGTAAGTTTCACTAAAACTACTGACTAAAAGGTAACTAAAATGATATGTGCATGTGATGAGTATATGTACGAGTATGTGATGAGTGTTAGTGTGGATGTGAAAATATTTGTTTCTGAGACTCCAATATATGTTCAAGTATTGATTCATTACAGATCAATACGTCTTGGTTGATTTACTCCTCTAAGATTAGTCTAGGAATACGGAATGTATAGGCTCATAGTTACTGTATGCAATAGCCCCCAGAACATGATTACCTCGTCCTCTCGATTGGTTACCAACTTGGTCGCAAAGCGAGGCAACTGACCCTAATATTGTTAATCTTTCTTTCAAAGACCGCTGACCTCGGCGAAATTAATTTTGCAAAAAAATACATTTATGTTTTTTTCTTTTATTCGACGAACCATTTTAATATTCAGTCAATATTTTTTCTATGAAAATATTGTAGGTTAAAAATTGTTTTTTTTTATATCATAAATAAAACTTGTAAGCCTAAACCGCATCGTCCCAAACATATTTACATTATGAAGCGAATCCATAAAGGTTTCACATTGAAAGATTCAGATACCTTTATTCAGCAAAAACACTTATCATACACCACGCCAAGATATTACAAATAAAATAGTTTATTTATGCGTATAAAACCATACCGAAAAGTGTGTCATAAATTCTGATTGTACCGCAGATAGTGAATAATAAATGACAGTCGTAAATCTTGTATGAAAACCCTATAAATCTAAACGGGTTGTACTGTACAGGTTAACCGCAGACGAAAACGGGCTGAATCTGGCTGAAATTAACCCTAATTACGATTTCATTAGTTTATTTTTGCGGTACCACGGTCGGTTGATCGCGGCAGCCGATTAACGAATTCATGGACGCGTTTTATGTACCCGCTCTTGTTTTATTTATGATAAGTAGGAATCAAAGTATCTGTCTTCAATATTCTGTACAATTTTGCAGACGAAAAAATATCTGCTTTAGTTACACGGTCATATTTGCAATCATTCGATATACATGCCAATAACTCCATATAGGAACAATTTTACTTTGATTATCGTTTTAAGTTAATTGATTAAATATTATTTAATTAAATGATTTTGTATGAGTTTTATCCACGACATTTAAAAAGTACTTCATTTTACAGTTACTGTAAAAGTACTGGTGTTTATTTTAACGAAATGGAATGGAAATATGCTGTTTGTATCGCCTAGGAGCTTTAAAATTAAAATATTTAGTATCTTGAAGAAGTCTAAATTGATTTTATGTTTTGTACCTAATTAATTATTTTGCTATATATCAGGTTTGTATGTCTGCAAGAATTTAAAAACATTACTGGAAAATGAACCGAAAAACAAAATGGCGTCCCTTTTGACCTGAAGTAACTTTGACCCAGTAACTCTAAAAAATGCAGCCAATTAAGTCATTCAATTCACGGGTCCATGCATGTGAAAACTAAAAACATTTTAATTGAAAATACGCACTGCTGCTTTTATGTGTGCTAATTAAAAACAGCCGTTTACACGCTAATTAGTGCTAGTGATTAGTAAAATTTTATGCCGTATTTTATGTAGAATAATTTTCAGGTACGGCTAACCAGAACTGTGTATACAGGAATCTACAGATGACCGGGGCATAATTATAACGTAGGAGATACTTAGTGGTACGACAATTATGGGCCATGGAGAGGGCTGTGCTTGGTGTTGTATTCGTGATCGAATCAGAATTGAAGAGATTCGTAGAACTAAGGTAACCGACATAGCCCGAAAAATTGCCAAATATAAGTGGCAGTGTGCATAGCACTTTTTGATGATTCCAAAGTCCGCGTACCAATAGACGTAAAGATGGAAGGCCTCCTAGAAGGTGGAGCGATGACCTTGTATAGGCCGCAGGAATTCACTGGATGCGAGTACGTTCAGCAGCATACGGGTGAAATTATGAAGATTATGGCGGATCGAGTACCTCAGATGTGCAAACATAAGGTTATGTGAAGGTCTTTTTTACAATTGAAAAGTGAAGGTAAGACTTATGTATGTCATCGTATGTTTCACTATTATTTTTCAAAACCTAATTAAAATAACAGCTGAAGCATTAAATCTAGCTTTCTATATTAGAAAACTAATCAAAACATTTCAAGTAATATTCTCGCAGAACAACCATAATTATTTAAATCTTGTTTTCATTACAATGTTGGGTAAAATCTTAATTAATTATTGCATTTCAAATACTTAGCGAATCCACCATTTGAAAGCGGCTTTTGTGACAAAAATAAACCTGTTTAAATAAAATCTCTTTCATATCTGTCGACATAAAAGGCGAAAGCCTCTCGAGTTAATTTCTATATTCGGCGAAATTGGTCTCAATAAAAGCGTAAAGCGATAATTGCACATGCATAATAGCAGAAAATGATTTATTTTAATAAAAAAATAATATACAAAAGAACATTGCGGCTATACCTATTCAATGGGTATTCAATCTCGTCTTTGAATGTTTGAAACATTATTCCAATAGCTTTTTAATTACGGTCAATTTAACTAAAAATATCAAAGACACAAGCCATACACGCTTGGGTACGATTGTCGCAACCCAGCGCAGGGCACGCCACAATTGCAGCGGTAAGTCCCCTCTGTGAGGAGTGGATAGAGAGGCGCCACGGCGTTCTCACCTCCCGCCTGACGCAGGTTCTCACCGGGCATGGGTGCTTCGGTGGGTTCCTGTTCAGGATAAAGCGGGAGGAAACGCCCGGGTGTTTCCATTGTGAAAATCGTCTAGAGGACACGGTGGAGCATACGGTGGAGATGTGCCCTGCCTGGGCGGAGCACTGCCGTGTCCTCGTGGAGGCGATCGGCGGCGGCGACCTCTCGCGCCCGACCCTGGTGCGAGCCATGGTACGGAGCGAGAGGGAATGGGAAGCCGTCACCTCCTTCTGCGAAGCAGTAATGCTCACGAAGGACGAGGCGGGGCGCGTGAGGGAGTGGCAGTCTCTGCGCCCTCACGTCCCTAGCCGCCGCAGGAGGAGACGCCCCGGGCGTCGGGAGTCCATAGCGGACTGCCGGCCACCGTAGGCGCGAGCTTGCGGGTGGCGAGCAATAGGTAGCTCGCCGCCCGGTCGGAGGACCAAGCTCGGGTCGACGGCGCGTAGTGTTCCACGCGCGCCTCAAAGAGATCTCAGCAAAACTGAAGGGGTCTGCTGGGACCGATGCCTGCCGGGGTCGCGTGATTGTTCGAAAGAGATACCGTGACCCTGGCACATGGGCAACTAAAGGAATACGGGTGGGTTTTAGTCAGTAAAAGTCTGACATGCCCTCCCGCTCCGCCCGGAGCGGGAGAAGTCATTTGATGATTTCCCATAAAAAAAAAAGCCATACACGCTTTCTATGGAATATTTCTGACTAATATAAGAACATTTTCCCTAAGTATGAACCTAATCGTTACCAACCAGAATTTCATAAAATTTTGTGAGTAACATATTTATAGAAACAAAAAAATCTTTAGAACAAATCTTACACGTGGCACGATATTTTTAGCGCTGTATTTACAATTTTCTTAACTGTTGGACCAAATCAGTCGGCCAATTCTCGTTATTTTAAGAACGTCCACCGTCTGATCACAGTCTCAATCTGTCAAAAATAACTCGAGTTTCCAAATATTCTTATACATTTTTGATGTTTGTTTGTCGCCGAGGTGAGTTTGGAGTAAATTTTGAACGTTATTATGTACGAGAATTGTTCATCTGATTCAAAATAATACAATCCTAAAAAGTCCCCATAAGTAAATTGAAAGTGATGTTGTATAAAAGTAAATCTACAGAAACGCCAATTAGTCAGAGTGAAAAGTATACTTTTCAATTCCACTGACAATATTCCAAAATGACGCGGACACTTTATTAAAATTAGCTTTTACGCCGCCATGATGTTTTTTTACTTCGCCATTAATTGGATTATTGGATACTCATCTCGAGTACTCAAAGTTCCTTGTGATGAGATAAAAATTAAAGCTGGTAACACTGAGAAAGTTTCGAGTTTCTGTGAAGTGATTTTTCTTTTATGTTAACATTGGCACTTTTAAGCAAAAAAAGATACTCCTAACTGTCTACTGTGTACAAAAAGTTTAAAATAGGCACCTAAATATTGACACTAACTTGAAAGTCCTAAAAATAAATTCGAAGCACTTTGTATCGCTCTATCTTCTATCAATATTTTACTGACGCAAATACCACCAGTTGCAATACATAATAACACAAATTGAAACGTTATTCATTTATATTTCATCTCATCTTCGTCCCAAAACAAACCAAAACCTTTTAACAAAAACATTTTCAGAATGAAATAAATTGATCAGTTTTGAAACAAACAACACATCTTTATCCCGAACGGAATTCACACAAAAATAATAACAGTTTGTAAACAATATCGCGCAGATGACGAATTGGAACAAATAAACATTGTTTTTGGAGTAAGTGACTGTTGGACAAAGGATACTTTTGCACAATATTGGTTTCCACACTTTTTGGGACATAATATGACGCTAAGTTTAGTCCTGGATTGTTGTATGAGGGTAGTTGTAGTTTTGATTTTGGACAACAGCGCAAAATGGTTAACCATTCTATTTAATAAACAGGGTTTTAAGAAAATTAAAAAAAATATCAAGGTTCTCTTAATATTAATCACAAAACGCTTCAATTTAGGCACAATTACCGCATTTAATTGAGAGCCGTCTGAAATTTAATTTCAGGGAGTGTATTTTTTTGACAAAACACTAGTTCTATATTTAGAAGGGACTTGTGGCTTAGTAATAACAGCCGCACGGATCGATCGATCAAGTTAAGCTACGCTTGTCGCGGTTGGTTCGTGGTTGGGTGACCATCTTTACATACCAAGACCCCTCCGTGTCTCGGAAAGCACGTTAAGACGTTGGTCCCGCCTGTCATTTGTAGATCTTTGACATTCGTTGCGGGTCGTCAGAAGCCCGAAAGTCTGACAACTAGTCTTACCAAGGGGTATCGTATTACCCGGTAACTGGGTTGTGGAGATCAGATAGGCTGTCGCGTAAAATACTGGTATTCAGCTGCCTCCGATTAGACTGGAAGCCGACCCCAACATAGTAGGGAAAAGGTTGAGCAGATGATGATAATGATGACTTGTTCTTTATTTCGTTACCCGTTACAGCTACATTTTTCAATAGAAGTCGCGGCCTCGTATTTTAGCGAAACGTAAAATCCACCGTGAAGGCAGGAATGAAACACCAGGGAGAATGGAACCGGCGAGAGATGTCGTGCGGTGTCCCACAGGGATCGGTCCTGGGGCCGCATCTGTGGGACATCGGATACGACTGGGTGCTGCGCACCGACCTCCCTAATGGCGTCAGTGTGGTTTGCTACGCTGACGACACGCTGGTGCTGGCGCAGGGGAGGTCGTACGAGGCGGCGGCCGACTTAATGACACGCGGGGTTGCGACAATCGTCGAAAGGATCCGGCAATTGGGACTCGAGGAGGCCCTGCACAAGTCCGAGTCCATGGGTTTTCATGGTCCTCGGAACGCGCCACCTTCGGGTTCCCAACTCACGGTGGCAGGGGTTCACATCGGTGTCGAGTCAACGATGAAGTACCTGGGACTTGTCCTCGACAGCCGGTGGAACTTCGTTGAGGATTTCCGACGTTTGGCACCCAGACTGGAGCGGGCTGGGGCTGCATTAAAGCAGCTCCTGCCCAACGGGGGGGTCCAAACGCCTCCTTCCGGAGACTCTACACGGGGGTCGTGCTCGTGCGGCACGGGGCACCGGTGTGGGCGCCCTCGTTGAGGCTGTGCCCAGCGCGCCGGTTGAGTGCAGCCCAGAGGGTCATGGCCATCCGGTTAATCAGAGGATACCGCACGATCTCGTGCGAGGCGGCGAGCCTCCTTGCCGGAGTGCCGCCATGGGATCTGGAGGCAAAGGTCCTCGCGCACATGTGGGAGTGGCGCGAGGAGGCTAAACGCCGGGGCGAAACTCCGCTGCCGCGACAAATCGCGGCTCGGCGGACAGAGCTCCGGTGTGATCTCATGGCGACATGGCGGGTACGATTGTCGCAACCCAGCGCAGGGCACACCACAATTGCGGCAGTAAGTCCCCTCTTTGAGGAGTGGATAGAGAGGCGTCACGGCGTCCTCACCTTCCGCCTGACGCAGGTTCTCACCGGGCATGGGTGCTTCGGTGGGTTCTTGTTCAGGATAAAGCGGGAGGATATGCTCGGGTGTTTCCATTGTGAGGATCGTCTAGAAGCCACGGTGGAACATACGGTGGAAGTGTGTCCTGCCTGGGCGGAGCACCGCCGTGTCCTCGTGGAGGCGATCGGCGGCGGCGACCTCTCGCGTCCGGCCCTGGTGCGAGTAATGATACGGAGCGAGAGGGCATGGGAAGCCGTCACCTCCTTCTGCGAAGCAGTAATGCTCACAAAGGAGAAGGCGGGGCGCGTGAGGGAGTGGCAGTCTCTGCGCCCTCACGTCCCTAGCCGCTGCAGGAGGAGACGCCCCGAGCATCGGGAGCCTTCCCCGGGCGTCGGGAGTCAAGAGCGGACTCCCGGCCACCGTAGGCGTGAGCTTGCGGGCGGCGAGCAATGGGTAGCTCGCCGCCCGGTAAGGACCAAGCTCGGGTCGACAGCGCGTAGTGTTCCACGCGCGCCTCAAAGAGATGTCAGCAAGAATGAAGCTAAGACCGATGCCTGCCGGGGTCGCGTGATTGTTCGAAAGAGATACCGTGACCCTGGCACATGGGCAACTAATGGAACACGGGTGGGTTTTAGTCAGTAAAAGTCTGACACAAATTTTGGAAGTATGAAACAATTCATAAACGAAATACTGATTCTTTCTTTGTTATTCAACATGTTATTTATTTATGTCATAATCACCACGCTTGGCAGACAGGTTGCCGATCGCAGTATACTGCTGAAATGCATAGAGAACGCTGCTGCCCATTCTCCAGTAAGGCCCTCTGTCGCTTCTTACGACACCCACTGGGATAAATAGAATAGTGCTATTCTTTACATTCGACATCACACGGAACATACAATTCAAATTTAAAACACACAAACGCCTCCGTTTTGCATGATATTATTAACGTACTTACAAAAATAAACATAAATAAATACAACAGATGGAAACGGTAGCAATAATCTTATTAAAATAAATAATCGTGAAAATGTAAAGGCTCATTTACATGAAGAGAGTTTATCGTTTCGAATAGGAGGTTGTAATTCTCTAGTCGCATGACTGGAGGCGAGACTCGACTCGGTATTGCAATTCATTGGAGGCTAAAATTTTAAGTTCAGTTGCCAATTATCTGGAAAATAAAAACCTTATGAGAGAATTCCAACTGCAAGCCATTCCTCCTCGACCCTTGCTCGAGCCAGCCCGCGCCGCTAAACCCATAATTTTAAATTCGTCCCTAAATAATAATCATTTCAATCCAGCCCGTTCCTTGCTGCCCAGTACCAGCTATGCCCTAAGCCGAGGTCCGTATCGCGCGGAGGGCGCCCTAAGCGAGTTATCACTCTAATTTTAAATTTTAAAAATGTGGCTGGAGGCCTTAGTCTATTAAGATTGTCGCAGGCAAGTCCGATTAAACACTCGACCACATATCATATGATTTGACCGGCGAGATTTCATCCCCGAAAAAAAAACAATCAATTCTCACTTAAATGTTAGAAAACACAAGAGCGCGATAATGACAAACATCATATGAAACTCGCAAGCTTTCTCGCCTCTTGACGGGCGAGAAACTCTCCTGATGTAAATGAGCCATAACACCCGAAGATTTGGCGCAGAAATGTACTTCCTGGAACATTAACTAAGTTTATCCACGTCTAATTATTAAGTTTGTTTGAAATATCGTTTTCATCGCAACAAAAACTTTTGTTAATGAATGTTGGCGAAGAGAGATATAATAATTATACTTCAGAATGTTGAACTGTTTGAATTGTTCCATATACTTTGGTTTTCTTCCTAAGATAAATATAAATCTTCTGTCTTTCAGCTGTGGAAATGTAGACAGGAACGCAACGTGGGTTTAATTATTATTTGATCTTCTTCTGTTTTAAATGATCTTAGATTTGATTTCTGTATAATGGAAGAGAATGTGGTTTTAATAATGACAAATTACTTAACTTTTAGTGGTAAATGTGATAGATAAGTTGACATCACATCACATGAGACTCTTCGTCATATAATGTATGTCATAAACGTGGCTAAAAGGATTGGCAGCCGCGCCGATTTAAGTGCTAATAACATTTTTGCGATCGTGAAATTACCTGTGCGTAAAACCATGAAAGTCAAAAGGTTTGATGTGAACCTAAAAAGGTTAGTAAAAAAGAAAAGGAATAATTTCTTGACCAGATATTCATTACGGGACTGGTTGCCTAAAATAATGAATTTGTTTCGAATTTCTTGGAAAAATGGTGCTTAGGTGAATAAATAAATAAAATAAATATCTCAGGACAACCAACACATCGTTGTCTGATCCCAAACTAGGCGGAGCCTGTACTATGGTAACCAGACAACTGATAAACATACTTATATATTTCTAAATACATACATATTATAGATAAATAACACCCAGACACAGAACAAATGATCGTGCTCATCACACAATCTTAGGAGTCAGGGTCACTAACGAAAAGGGATCAGTGGTTGCCGAGTGGTATCGGCCCCGGCTTACGAGTTATGGGTCGTAAGGTTGAAACCAGGCAGGCACTTAACTTAATTGTATATTTAATTTGATCACCACTGCTCTCAAACCGTTGAAGAAAAACATTGTTAGGAAACTGGCATTTATTAGAACCAAAAATTCAAACCTATGTGGTTGATTATGGCCTACCCTTTCACGGAGAGTAGGTTTATGTCTCAGCAATGGGTGCTTTGGTATTTTAATTTGTTACATATGCATATGTTACCAGCAAATGTTTGTTAACAAGACGATTACGCATCACCAAATTAAGCAATTTATATGGATTAATTACAATAAACACTTAACATAAAGTGTAAATTGTTTGATAGGACGACCTTTTCACCCTCATTTGCGAAGAATTTAAGCTGCCCTACAAATATTCAAGCAAATGCGTCAAGTTCAAATAATTTTATAAAAATTTTAACAAAACTCTTTAATTAGCACAAAACCTGGTCCTCCGTACACAAAAATGATTTAAAATCCCGAATTTTAAAGTCCACTGCTATCCAAATTTATTCCCTAGGGAAAGAAAAAAAGTGGGTTTTTATTAAAAAAGTTCTAACGCGGGGACAAAACGGTCACCACGACTGGTCTTAATCGTAAAGGTGGGTTTAAACCAAATGAACGTAGAACTATAGTGCAAATTACGAACAATCGTTATTCTTGATGTCGTGGAAATATCGATTATTTCATCGGTTCTAACGCCATACATATATTATAAACTAGCTTCTGCCCGCGACTTCGTCAAAGTCACGGAATAAAAAGTAGCCTATGTCCTTTCTCAGGCTCTAAACTATCGGTTTACCAAATTTCATTTAAATCGGTTCAGTAGTTTTAGCAAGAAAGCAAGACAGACAGACAGGCAGACAGAGTTACTTTTACATTTATAATATTAGTGGGGATAGTGTGGATTAGCATTGAAACTAGAATTCGTGCAGATTAGAAATAAAGGAAAGTGAATAGTTAGTCGCAGAAAGAAGATTGGCATCACCATTCATCAATCAATCACTAATCGTTTCTTTTAGGCGTGAAAGATCTTAATCTCAGTTGCACCTTTTAGCTGCAGAAGAAATATACACTCCAAAAAAATTCTGTGTAATGAGCGCTCAGCTTCATCAATATTATAATTGTGTTTGTCTATGTTTAAAAAAGGGCAGTCAATACCACCTCCGTTTCCGTGCTTTTTTAAAGTTAAGTTAGTGCAGTTAATACAAATGCAGCACCAGGCATAACCACATCAACGTCATGATCGTCCATATCTACCGGGTGAGAATGAGAATACAGCTACGCCTACAAAATATTCAGTAGGAGCTTGTTAAGAACTAGTGTTTGTTTTCTCGTTGTAAGCAAGCGAACATCGGGAGAACAGTAAACATTTGCTCAAAACAAAATGTTCGCTCAGCAGGGTAGTGAAAACGCGGCTTTATAATCTGTGGGAGTAATGACAGAACAGTGAATGAATGCTCTGTGACCGAGCGGGACAAGCATGAACATTCGGTCGTTTGGGTTAAATCCATCTTCAGTTCAGCGTATTTTAGACAATATAGTCCATAATTCTTTGTGTTAATTTATAGTCAGAAAAACATAATCATATTGACTTTTATGGTTATTGAAAACTGTTCAGTATGACGTTTTTATTGTTTCAGATATTAATGCAGTTGGTTCCGATTACCATTGGCGTCGTCATAAGTCTGGGCCGTAATTTTAAACTGAGAGCCGATAACACGTTATTGAACCCATTAATTATTGAACTGAAATTGTCTGAAAAGTCATAAAATATCTGTATTTTGACGAACGTTTGGGAGAATACTTTTACACGTATTATGGGCGAATTTCACCATGAAATTGAACGCGATCAGTATAACTGACCCGCGCTCAAGACCGTTCAGTGACAGTTGAGCTGCACGATAATTGACAAATGCATGCACTGACTGGAGTGGACCTACCACTCAAATTTATGTTGTTCTTACCACAAAATACCCTTTCAAACACCGATCAACATGGTCAACAAATGATCTGCTCTGACCAACAAGATTACTTCCGTATTTTTATAAACACATAGATTTTGCTATTATGTACAAATATACAATACAATGTCATGAACATTTACTATGTAAAGTACTATATTGTTTTTATTATTGTCAATGTGAAGACTATATTAGTCATTTTTGTTTTTTATTTTGGCCTAGGAAAAAGTTTTAGTTAATTCCATTTTACCAAAGCTTTATTATTAGTGCCGGTCTTATGATATTTATAGAGCGTATTTCGAGGACTTTAACTGACAAAAAGACATCGTCAGAAATAGCTTAAAATTTTCCAGCTCTTCAATCAGCTAATATCTAAATTGAAATTGAATAGCCGTAGTTATCGGCACCAGCTCAGTATTCAATCGAAAAATTCACTCCCTAACGATTGAAAGACTAGGAATTGAAATCAACGGAATTCTTTTGATGCAATTTGCTGTGTGAAACGACGCGACGGATTTTAATGAACGGCATCATGGTTCTGACGACACTAAGGTGGGTTGATGAGCCCTAATGGTCTCCGTAGGCCCTTGATTCGCCTCATCGGAATAATCTTGGTCCTTTTTTAAGCAATCTCTTCTCGGCTATTTTTTTAAGTAATCTTAAGCTTATCGGTTGGAATAAACAGAGCTCGGAATTAGATAGCGGCCTAGGTTGGTAGGTATCTAGAGGTTTGCGTGGAATATTTTTATCCTAAATGAAGAATTAAAAATGCTATGGTACTTTTTCGGGTGGATCAATTCTTATTAAATCTTTTCTGCAACTCTTTTTCCATTACGGATAGTTCTTTCAACTTCAAAAAAAGGACAAAGTCACGAAAGAAATTCTTGATGTTTTTTTAAATACGCTACAAAAAGCTAGTTATAATCAAAACTCCCAAATATCAAATACATAATACTCTCCGCCATAATCTTGAACGCCATTTACGTATCACACGACTCAAACCGCACGTAAAATTAAACATCTTCTTAATGTTAAAATTATTTCTAACGAACCTTCGTCTTTAAGAAAACTGTGATAAAAAGAAAGAAAGAAATGAGCCAACGTTATAACGCCATTACTGACGGTTCTTGATCCAAATGTGACTATTGTATCAAAATGTTCACACCTCCAAGAAAATTAACATTTTATACGAAATTTGTGTCAATGACGAGTAATTTTATAAAATGACGTGTATAAAATTTACAGGATGACGTCATTTGATGTATATTTTTCGTATGTAAATTCCGACTTGCCTGGTTCCAATTTTAATGGAATGGAGCTTGAACCTACGTGTTGCTCTGTAATGTCTATACTAACATGAATTTGGGAAGATCCTTTGAATGCATGTAGGTAATAACAATATTTTAGCATGCCATCAAAATGTAATAGGGAAATCAGGTGTTATGTACTTGGTAAATACCCCTACCTTCCCGTGGGTGTAGTAAAAGACGACTAAACGATTATCTACGTTCACAATAAGGAAATGAACAATGATCCCTATTGGATACTGCAACATCATATGGTTTGCTAACGTTCTCGAGTTCTTCGGTCTTTTTCTACGTATTTCTAACCACCCAATCAATATGCCTATCATTTTCCCAATTCACTTGGGATCGGGTTCCAGTGAAACCGGTTGCAGCCAAATACCATTTTTTATCGAAGCGACTGCCTTTCTGGCATCCACAACCCAGTAACTGGGTAATACGCTACTTTTTAGAAAGACTGTTTTTAACAACCTGTCTTTAAAAATACGACTAAAATAACGACTATTTTACCAAAAAAAAAAAATACGCATACGAAAAATCGTACTGTCCAATTTAAAGGTTGAACTCAACCAAATAATGCCAAAAAATAATTGAAGTCAGAAGTAGTATAGTTGAATAGTGGAATTAGAAGACACCAATTAAATTGTTTCCTGTTCAAATCATTCTGCGGTCTTTTTAAGAACCCTCTTTGATTTGTAGATCAGAACAACAATATTAAATTGCAGACGGTACAAGACACCGTTTTATTGTTATTCGAATATTAAGTAATTGCGATTTCTATAGCCAATGTTGTGACGGATTCAATAAAGTTATGGTTTTTTTTTATCAAATCTGCCTATCGCAGTCCACTGCTGGACATAGGCCTCTTCCATATTGCGCCACAACACCCTATCCTCCGCCTTCTGCATCCAGTCTGTCCCAGCCACCGTTTTGAGGTCGTCGGTCCATCTAGCTTGGGGGCGTCCCACACTACGCTTACCGATACGCGGTCTCCACTCCAGGACTCGTCTGCTCCATCGGCCATCGGTCCTTCGACAAACATGGCCAGCCCACTGCCACTTCAACCTGCTTACCCTGCAAGCTATGTCGGTAACTCCGGTTCTTTTCCGGATAACTTCGTTTCTGATCTTATCCATCAAAGAAACTCCGAGCATAGCCCGCTCCATAGCACGCTGAGCCACTTTAAATTTGTGGACCAGCCCAACCGTCAGTGTCCACGTTTCGGCAGCGTATGTCATGACGGGCAGGATGCACTGGTTGAAGACCTTGGTCTTCAAACATTGCAGTATCGGCGACGAGAAGACTTGACGAAGTTTTCCAAACGCTGCCCAACCCAACCGGATCCTCCTGTCGGCTTCTTTCTCGAAGTTGTGTCTACCAAGCTGTATGACTTGCCCAAGGTAGACATACTCCTTCACAACCTCGAGAAGCGACCCTTCGATGCGGATTGGACTCGGCAAGACATGCGAATTGTACATGACTTTCGTCTTTCCAAGTTCATGCCGAGACCTACCCGCCGTGAGGCTCCATTTAGGCTATGCAGCATCCGGTCTAACTGTTCCAGCGTCTCTGCCATTATGACGATGTCGTCGGAAAAACGAAGGTGTGAGATGTACTCGCCGTTCACACTGATTCCCTGTCCAGTCCAGTCCAGCGTCTTAAATACGTCCTCCAACGCATTGGTGAACAGTTTCGGGGATATCACATCCCCCTGTCTCACCCCCCTGAACAGTTGAATTGGGCTGGTTTTCGTATCCTGGATCTGGATAGTCATCGTTGCAGCGTCATACAAGCACCTCATCACCTCGAGGTGTCTCCAGTCAATTCGACATCGTTGCAGAGAGGCCAGAACTGCCCAAATTTCGATGGAGTCGAAGGCTTTCTCGTAATCCACAAATGCGATACACAGCGGCTGATTGTACTCCTCGGTCTTCTGTACAATTTGCCGAACAGTATGGATGTGGTCTACGGTGCTGAAGCATTTTCGAAAACCGGCTTGTTCTGGTGGCTGGAACTCGTCAAGTCTCCTGGCGAGACGGTTCGTGACGACCTTCGATAACAGCTTGTACACGTGGCTCAGGAGTGAGATGGGTCTATAATTCTTCAGCAAGGTTTTGTCACCTTTTTTGAAGAACAAAACCACCACACCCCTGCTCCACGCTTCAGGTGTTGTACCCTCTAGGATGACGGAGGTGAAGAGACTTGCGAGCTCTCTCAGGACTGGTGCCCCTCCCGCTTTAAGGAGCTCTGTCGTTATTCCGTCATCCCCAGGTGCCTTATTGGTCTTAAGCTGCTCGAGAGCCGCCCTAATCTTGCACTGGTGACATCCGGGAAGTCCTCCGTGTAGTGGCGCTGTTCCGTCCAGTTTGACTTGTTTGATCTGTGCGTCTAACGGAGCGTACCTAACGGAGTGACATCTGTCATTTGTCAGTTTGATTTTTCTTTTTTTTGGTTTGGTCTTTGAAAATGTCGGATAGAATTTTGCTTGCGCGACCTTTGTTAATATATTAATCATTTTGAATCGTTTGTTTGTGGACAATTTGTCGTGATCCAATTGTTTTTGTGCGTAACCAACCCCTTTTGACGAGATAATACGGGTTCAGTTTGTTTGATTGAAGTACTTTGAAGTGACAGTGACCCTATTGGAAACCGCGTGTTGGAGACCACATGCCTTTGGTAGCAGGGCGTATGGGAGCGGTGGATTGTATCCTGGAGAATACTCACAGCGTCACTACACAATACAATATACACTCATTTACATACATACATCCAGGTAGGCTCCAGAAGCAGTTTACTTCAACCAGGTGAGTCTTTTGAATATTGTATTGATCAGCTCCGCGCACGGTGGACAGTTCGCAGCCACTTTTTGTCACAGGGCCCTACCACCACATAGTTTCCACTGCGCTATTTAAATTCTATGGTCGGGGCTTTGGCCTGGCGTTGAACAGGCGCGTTAATTCGGCTCGATGGTCATCTTCACTATGTCCCGCTGGTTTCACCGTCCGCGTTGAGTAAAGGTGCCCGTAGAAGTCCTCAACTTCCTCGAGTATCTCGGACTTTGAAGTCACGACTCTGCCATCCGCAGTTCTTAGTTTCGTCAGATGGGACCTCCCTAATTGCCGAGCGAACACTTTCGACCCTCTGTTCTGCTCAATCGCAACCTTGATGTCACGGGTGTTGGAGCACCGAAGGTCTCGTCGTGTCAGCTTTCTAATATTTAGGTTTAAGGTCCTTTTTTCTGACGAAGACAGCTGCGTGGATGGCAACTCTCGTCTTTCCTTCATAAGTCCGAGAGTTTCCGAGGAAAGTTTTGACACCTTACTTTTTCGCTGCGACGGGATAAGTTTGCGGGATACGTCGCATAGCGCTCTGACCACCTCATCGGCTTTCTCGTCAACAGTGCCTGTTTTTTATATTTCAAGAAAATTAAAAAATGTAAGGAATCAATGTAAAAACCTCTACATGAATTGGATCAATGAAATTACTATGGTAACGTTGAGAAAAAAAAAATGTTTCATCATCTTATTCGGACAGCTGTAAAGACAAATGATAAATTGCTTCAAGATAATTATTTCAGCCGAACGACCTCCATGTTGGATCTCCATTAAGTCCTTACTCAAGCGTCGCTTCCTTGTACTTCTCCCTTCCTCCATGGTTCTGTACCTCTCACATCCAGCGAATTTCTGCTGCTTTAAAGATCCACATTGTGGGACACACGCCTCTACGTGGTAGTAGCCATTTTAAAGATAAGTATTTCAGTTGAAAAAAAGGAAATAATTCCTCGATATGTATGTAACATTTCAAAAACTATCTGCCACAAAAGAATCATTCATCTATGTCAATAATACTTACCCAAAAACAAAATTAAATCTAAGCGAAAACTACATTACAACTACATTAATGCGGCATGGCTCAGCTATGGGGTCATGCTCTGGGGTAACAGTACAGACTCACAAACCATATTTATTTTACAAAAGAAGTTAATTCGAATAATAACAAACATAGAACAAACAGATAGCTGCAAACCACACTTCCAAAAACATAAAATACTCACACTTCCCTGTTTATATATTTTAGAATTATGTAAATTTGTCAAAAAACATCAAGATTTCTACACTACTTGCGAAGAGACACAAAAAAGATACACCTTTAGACACAACAAAAACAAAATAAACAAACCTCAATCCCGAATCAAAATGCACTCAACCAGCCCTTTAATTATGTCCATAAAAATTTACAACAAATTACCAAATAATATTAGAGAAGAAAACAAAACAAATATATTTATTAATAAATTGAAAAGATTTCTTGAATCCAAGGCATACTACACCGTAAAGGAGTTTCTAGATGGTAAATCTATTGAAAAATAAAATACTCTTTCTGATACAAAACATTATAAAATAAAATAAATATTAATAAAATATATAGGTACATAAAATATTAAATTAAATATTGAATACAGATATTTAAGTAAAGAATATAAAAATATGAATACTTAAATAATTCTCTTATAATAATTAATCTAATTGAGTACATAATAAAAGTGAAAACTTGTAAGAATTTAATAATAATAATGTAATCTCGTGCAAATATATATGTATAATTAACAACTGATATGCTATACCTGTCTACACGAACATAATAATAATATGTATACAATATAATTATATACCAAATGAAAGACAGTAAATGAGAATACTGATTTAATTAAATTGTAACTCAGCCCTCTTCCTCTCTCCTAATTTTTGCGTGCCCGACAGGGTGGGTCCATATTTGATCTTGTACCATTTTTATTTTTAACCATCTATGTAACATATGGAATGCATTAAAGAATTGAGTATTGAGTAATCTTATCCGTTGTTTTTCTCAACATTTTTTAGAGCTAAATAAAATATGGAAATGTCCTGGCAGTGTGGTTTGGACAGTTTCCCGATAGTTGTTCCGATATTCCTAAAGAAACTTTGTAGTAATGTGATTATAATCTGGTAATAGGATTACTGACTTAAACTGTAGGAGACATATCTACGTTTAAATCAATCTTCAGAATATTTGGGGCTTAAATCCGGATTTTATAAGTATAAAGTTGGAGTGTCTTATCAACTTATGAATCTGTCGCAAAGTCTTAAAAGTTTGTCAGTTTATTTCTTGAAATGAATTAAGTTGTCAAGATATTGAAAGCACATTTAGAAACTAGAAAATACCTTCGTAAGTAATTTTTTTTTGAAAATATTAAGTATCGAGGCTAGAAAATATAAATGATCAACTTCTGCCCGCCACTTCGCCTACGTGTCGCGCCTGTTGAATTAGTTAATAGGATAATTTTTATCCCTATTCTGGTCTCGACTGCTGTAAAAGTATCATATGTGTTAATGCAGGGTAAAAACTATCAGTGTGCTTAGTTACATCTGAACCCGTTCAGCCGCTTTACGAGATTGAGTACCAAACTTTCAAAAATACAAACTCAAAGCTTGTATTTTATAATATTTGTAGGATGACGTACTCGCGCGATCGTTTAAATTGCGTTTGTACGACACAATTAATTCATGTGTGTAACATGACATTTTAATCGTCTTACAACGGCAGCCCATTTCATGTAACCTATGACTACTCCACATCCACGTGTCATACGAAAAAATGAAAATTTGAATAACTAAAAAATAAAAATATTATTCATTATGAAAACGCATGAACGCATGAACGCAGTTTGAAATTTGATATTTCGTCTCATGGAAAAAACTTTTTAACAAAAAATTAAACCGCCGAAAAAACTGAAACGCAAAAACGCTTTGAGTGATCTTTGTTCATTGATTTTTTCAGCGCCAACTCAAAATTTTAATGTTTATTATTTTTTGCTTTTTAGTTTTTTCGGCGGTTTAATTTTCATACTACCTATTATCTTAATTAATGGTAACCATTTTTAATCACGCCTAGAGGTATATTATGTTGGACACATTCAGTAGACAACCTTTGTAAGACGACTAAAATGTCACGGTGTATATATTTACGTACCAACTGTATTTTTTTAACGTAACCGCATGTAAATATGATGTTTGGAGCATTGCCTAGCTTCCACGTCAGTTTTCTTCGAGCTTCGAAATTAAAAGATGGTCTTCAAGAAGTCTTTATTGATACTAGTGATCGCCCATTGGTCGAAATTCGACCGTACTTCATTTGAATAGAAATACATTATTAAATGAAAAAAAAAAATGTAACAATAAATATAAAAAAAATAATATGGATATTTGACATTCAGTGACACTATAGACAAATTGTTGACGCTGCACTACTGTGGAGAGGGTTCGCTGGCGGGATGGTGATGGCCAGGACCAGGACGTAGGTGTAATGAGTAAAGAATACTACTTCAGGAATCTCTTCTTTATTTTCTTAATACTTCTTAACTGCTGGATATGGAATGAATTATCACAGTGCTCTGTTTTTATAAAATTTTCCCTATTATTTTTAATTAATTATGACAGCTCAAAATGTCATAATTATAACCAGCCTGTACAATCGTGAGGCATACAACCTCTACAGTTTGCACACGACACTAAGTTTTGTATGGGAACTTACTAATGCCATACTTGAAACTCCCCATAAAACCACAAAAAATATTTCTTATAAATCTAAACTAAATTCCTATCGTCGCTAATCATTATCATTACATATTATAAAATAAAGTCACTTCGCTGTCTGTCTGTCCCTATGTATGCTTATATCTTTAAAACTACGCAACGGATTTTGTTGCGGGTTTTTTTAATAGATAGAGTGATTCAACAGAAAGGTTTTTATGTATATAACATGTATAATATAGTAAAGAAACGCTGATAATTTTAGAGGTTTCTAATGTGATGTCATAAATAAACTCATTTTTTTGCGCTTACATTGCGAACGCTGCACAGTGTTTTATGAAGACCATTTTTCGGACATTGCTTTTTTATATAAAAAGCTGATAGTTTAAGTTATTTAAATGCAATATTTCGTATCCCCATTTCACTAGTATGTTTAGTTTTTGAGATATAATTTTTTGAAAATCGTCTTTTTTTCAACCGGGTATTTAGAAAAAATATCATATCTCTGAAACTAAATATGATACGTAATTATGATCTTAGAAACATCGATGGCGTTTTTTATGTTGCATATTTTACAATATAAATAAATCTCGGAACTTCGTTAGATTCGGACTTATACGAGGTTTTTTGTTTTTCGTTTTTATTTTTTTTCTCGGTAATTCCACCGTATTTGGAAAAGTTATTTATGCTAAAATTATGCCCTCTATCTTCCCTACATACCACAATAATAACACATCCTAATTGCGTGGAATCTAGAAGTTATTCCAAATTAACTGTTTTTGCTAGGGTTGTCACTTTCTAATCTGAATTTTGATGACTCAATTTTTATTTAATGGTACGTATTGGTTATTAAAATTTCGACTATTAATCCTAGGAACTTTGTTATATCCAGACTTATAAAAGGTTTTTAGTTTTTTATTTATTTTGTTCTCGATAATTCCGTAGTATTGGGAGAAGTTATTTATACCGAAACTACACTTGGCCAGCAACTTCGTTCGCGCATTTTTTCATAAAAACTTTAACACCCTTTAAAACTGAATTTTGACGGTAGTTTTGACAAACGAATAACGGGCCGATTCTATTGTCACAAAATTCTCTAAACTAAACTAAAAATCACTTAAATTTGGTTCATCCCTGTCAAACAACGATTTTCTATTCTGAAATAGACTAAAAGTGACACAACTTAACTATATTTTAGTTTGATAGCACCAAGATTGCACTGAATTATTAGTTTAGTGAAAATGTCAATTTTGCTGTTCTGAGTTTGCCGGTTTTCACCAAAAATTTTGACTTAATAATTTATTTTAACTAAATCTGACTATTTTAATCGCCATTAAAAAAGTGTGGAATAAGACTAGTGATCATGAACTAAAATTCACACTAAGGCCTCGCCTTCACGGGCACAGACAGTACTGTATTTTTTGTTTTCCTTTTCATGTGCTTATATCTCGAAAATGGCGTGTCCTATCACAAAACTAATGAAAATTTCGAGCCTCTTTAGAAACCCTGCACATTTAAATCTCAACACGTGGGTAATATTTTTTATATTTTTCAAACAAAAAGTGAAAATTTTCATATAAAACACGTCCAGGCTGCCTCCTAGCACGCGCTTTCGTCTCTCAAAAAATTCATTGCGTAGCGCACAACTACCACGTTGCGAAACCAAAAGAAAAAAAAAAACCGGCCAAGTGCGAGTCGGACTTTACCATTTTTGAAGACCTATTCATAGATACCCCACACGTATGGGTTTGATGAAAAAAAACATTTTTGAGTTTCAGTTCTATGTATGGGGAACCCCAAAATTTATTGTTTTTTTTCTATTTTAGTGTGAAAATCTTAATGCGGTTCACAGAATACACCTACTTACCAAGTTTCAACAGCATAGCTCTTATAGTTTCGGAATAAAATGGCTGTGACATACGGACGGACAGACAGACAGACAGACAGACAGACAGACAGACAGACAGACAGACATGACGAATCTATAAGGGTTCCGTTTTTTGCCATTTGGCAACGGAACCCTAAAAATACCACGTTGAGTCGCGATTGTCAAATTCGATTTTAGTCGTGTCAAAATAAAGTTTAAATTTAGAGACATTTTCTTGCAGAATAGCGTTACAATTCTCATATCCAAAAGTAAGGAATTTTAGAGATAGTTTAGTTCGGTGTACTGTTGTACACCGACCTGAACAAAATAAAAAAAAAATTAAAAAAAATAATGATCGATTCAACAGAATCGACAATGACAATCATTATTTTGATTTTAATTTGTGCTAAGTTTTAGGTTTATTAACCTAAGAAATAAAATTCCTCCATACGATCTTTAAAAACCCCTAAATTGTTCTATTGGAGGTACTTCTGAAAATCAAAAATGACATTAAAATGTAAACGTGCCCTGCCCACTGCCCGTTAAGTTTGGCGATTCTTCTGATTGTGTGGATAACTTTGGTATAAATATAGACATAACTTCAGATCCGGATATGAACTAATATAATATGATCGCGTGACAACCCTAACGACGTAGAATACGGATCGAACTTAAAAATGTTGTGGTTTCTAGATTCCACGCAATTAGGATGTGTTATTTTTGTGGTATGTAGGGAGGATGAAGGGCCTAATTTTAGTATAAATAACTTTTCCAAATACGACGGAATTACCGAGAAAAAAAATAAAAACTAAAAACTGAAAACCTCGTATAAGTCTGAATCTAACGAAGTTCCGAGATTTATTTGTACTCTAAAATATGCATCATAAAAAACGCCTTCGATGTTTCTTAGGTCACAATTGCGTATCATATTTAGTTTCAGAGATATGATTTTTTTTCTAAATACCTGGTTGAAAAAAAGACGATTTTCAAAAAATTCTATCTCATAAACTAAACATACTGGTGAAATGGGGACACGAAATATTGCATTGAATGCTGTGTCTATCGCATCATATTGTACACTTGGTGTGCATTATAGCTTGTATTATTAGATTATAAAGTGTAACAATTGTAGATAGACCAATAAATAAATAAATAAACTATCAGTTTTTTTATATAAAAAAGCAATGTCCGAAAAATCGTCTTCATAAAACACTGTGCGCTGGCTGAACTCTACGAATTAGATCAAAATAATGTACTGCAGTATTGTACACCTTAAAAAGTTCTACAAAAAAGTCCGCGATGGTATATGTCTAACTCTTAGGGATAACCCACAATAACCACTTTGATCCTTTACTTTTTACGAGAAATAATGGCTTATTTATGAATGCGATTTTAAGCAATACAGCATTAATCCTTATCCAATTAAGTACCTTAAATAAATTGTGCATTTCATGTAGATTAAAATTGCCCTTTACAGCATATCATTAAAATGAATATTTTAGAAGATATCAGAGATTATAATAAAATTGCCGCAGAGCGACTAGCGGGCCGTCCCGCGTCCGGCCATCTCGCTTGGTAGCGGTCGGGTACTGTAGGATTAGTAGGATTGTATTGTAATTCATATTACTTTGGCTTCATAGTAAATGCGAATATCATGTGTGTTCGAAGTACTCAAAATAAACCCAATCGTATTATTTCAAGTAAGAGACCGCGAAATATGGCTTAGATGTTTAGGTTTTTGGATGGATTTGGTTTTTTGGTTATCCTGGATAGTAAGTATCATATACGTTCCCGGGAGATATTTTCCGACAGCTATACGGGCGAAGCCACTGGCCAAAGTACTATTCTTATAACTATGTTTAATTTGGTGTCTGGTAAATAATTGAGTGTTTGTATAGGTAGAATAGCAGCATTAAGAAAAACCAGGAAAACTTATATTCAATTCAATCCAACCCTATGTCGCAGTCTTCTTGCTCTGAATACTATTCGTTTTATTTTAAGTACATCAAACACACATGATATGTAAGGATCGTAAGTAACAGGTGGCGTTCCGTAGTTTCTGCCTACCCCCTTGGGAAACAGGCGTAATTTTATGTATGTATAACATGGATTAATACATTCTTACCGCGGTAGTACGTCCTCTTGCGATAATTTCCGACAACCACGCGGGCGAAGCCGCGGGCAAAAGCTAGTACAAATAATACTAAAGACAAATATTCTCGATATAATCATAGACTTTAAAAATGAAATAGGTTATATATCTATAAAATTAATTTATTACCTATGGTTATACTTGACAGCACTCGACTTTCAGTAAGACAGCTATAGACACAAAATATTAAAGTCAGATATCTATGCATGTGTGTACTGAATACACGGTAATGAATAGTAGTGTGTAACCTGTTATTTATTGAAAATAATGTATTTTTACGCATAATTAAAAAAAAATATTAGCATTCGTCACTTCTTCTCTGGATAAACTATAAGTGTGCGAAATTTCATAGTCCTCCGTCCGCCCAATTTTCGTAAAAAGGGATCCAAAGTTTTCGCTTCACGTATTAATATATAGATTATGTTGAGTACCTAACTGCTTTGTACTAGGTTGGAATGTGAGCAAGAATTTAAAAACAGAAATATGTATACTGGAATAGGTGTGTTAATTTCACTCACGATATTTTTCCTTCATGAACTACCTTAAAACTGAAAAATAAAATGGTGTCCCTTTTGAACTGAAAAAACGTTGACCTAATAATTCAAAAAAATGCAGCCAATTCACGGGTCCATGCGTGTGAAAACTAAAAATATTTTCATTGAAAATACGCACTGCTGCTTCTATGTGTGCTAATTAAAAAGAGCCGTTTCCACGCTAATTAGTGCCGGTGATTAGTGAAAGTTTATGCCGCATTTTATGTGGAATAACTTTCAGGTTAACCAGAACTGTGTATACAGGCATCTATAGATGACCGTGGCATAAACGTAGAAGATACTTATTGGAAGTTAAAATTATGTGCCACGGAGAGGGCTGTGCTTTTTTTTGGATGGGAAATCATCCAATTACTCCTCCCACTCTAGGCGGAGCGGGAGAGCGTGTTAGACTTTTACAGACTAAAACCCACCCGTGTTCCCATATGCCAGGGCCACGGTAACTCTTTCGAACGAATCTCGCGACCCTGGCAGGCATCGGTCCTAGCAGACCCCTTCAGTATTGCTGATATCTCTTTGAGGCGCGCGTGGAACACTACGCGCCGTCGACCCGAGCCTGGTCCTTACCGGGCGGCAAGCTACCCATTGCTCGCCACCTGCAAGCTCACGCCTACGGTGGCCGGGAGTTCGCTATCGACTTCCGACGCCCGGGGCGTCTCCTCCTGCGGCGGCTTGGGACGTGAGGGCGCAGAGACTGCAACTCCCTCACTCGCCCCGCCTCCTCCTTCGCGAGCATTATTGCTTTGCAGAAGGAGGTGACGGCTTCCCATGCCCTGTCGCTCCGTACCATGGCTCGCACCAGGGCCAGACGCGAGAGGTCGCCGCCATCGATCGCCTCCACGAGGACACAGTGGTGCTCCGCCCAGGCAGGGCACACCTCCACCGTATGCTCCACTGTGTCCTCCAGTCGATCCTCGCAATGGAAACACCCGGGTGTTTCCTCCCGCTATCCTGAACAGGAACCCACCAAAGCACCCATGCCCGGTGAGAACCTGCGTCAGGCGGAAGGTGAGGACGCCGTGGCGCCTCTCTATCCACTCCTCAAAGAGGGGACTTACCGCCGCAATTGTGGAGTTCCCAGCGCTGGGTTGCGACAATCGTACCCGCCATGTTGCCATGAGATCACACCGTAGCTCTGTCCGCCAGAGGGCTGTGCTTGGAGTTACCTTCGCGATCGAATCTGAAATTAAGAGATCTGTAGCAAAATTATGGTAACCGACATATCCCAAAGAATAGTCAAGCTTAAATGGCGGTGTGCTAAGCACTTTTTGATGATTCTAAAGTAGCATCCGCGTACCGAGAGACGTAGAGATGGAAGGCCTCCCAGAAGGTGGAGCGATAACCTTGTGTAGGCAGGAATTCGCTGGATGCGGTTACGTCCAGCAGCATACAGCTGAAATGATGAACATGATGAGTTAAGATTATGGCGGATTGAGTACCTCAGATGCAAATATAAGGTTATGTGAAAATATTTTTACTAACAAAAAGTGAAATTAAGACTTACGTATGCCATCGTATTTTTCACTATTATTTTCATAACATAATTAAAATAACAGCTGAAGCATTTAATCTAACTTCCTTTATTAGAAAACGAATCAAAATATTTCAAATAATATTCTCGCAGAACAACCATAATTATTTAAATCTTGTTTTCATTACATCGTTGGGTAACTACTATTGAAAAATCTTAATTAATTATTGCATTTCAAATACTTAGTGAATCCACCATTTGAAAGCGGCTTTTGTGACAAAAATAAACTTGTTCGAATAAAATCTCTTTCGTATCTGTCTACATAAAAGGCGAAAGCCTCTCGAATTAATTTCTGTAGTCGACGAAATGAGTATATTTTAGAATTATGTAAATTTGTCAAAAAACATCAAGATTTCTACACTACTTGCGAAGAGACACAAAAAAGATACACCTTTAGACACAACAAAAACAAAATAAACAAACCTAAATCCCGAATCAAAATGCACTCAACCAGCCCTAAGAAAATAAAACAAATATATTTATACATAAATTGAAAAGATTTCTTGAATCCAAGGCATACTACACCGTAAAGGAGTTTCTAGATGATAAATCTATTGAAAAATAAAATACTCTTTTCCGATACAAAACATTATAAAATCAAATAAATATTAATAAAATATATAGGTACATAAAATATTAAATTAAATATTGAATACAGATATTTAAGTAAGGAATATAAAAATATGAATACTTAAATAATTCTCATAATTTATTCAAATAAATGCATATGGTATACATATTTATAATAATTAATCTAATTGAGTACATAATAAAAGTGAAAACTGTCAGCCCTCCTCCTCTCTCCTAATTTTTGCGTGCCCGACAGGGTCCATATTTGATCTTATACCATTTTTAATTTAAACCATCTTTGTAACATATGGAATGCATTAAAGAATTGAGTATTGAGTATTGACAGTGATTTCTTTTTATGAAAAAAGAATATTATCAATGGGTATTCAATCTCGCTTTTGAATGTTTTAAATATTTTTCCTAAGCTTTTTAATTGCGGTCAATTAAGTTAAATATCAAAAGCCGTAAACGCTTTCTATGTTGTAGATTAAAATAATCATATTTCCCCTAAATATGTACGTAACAGTTACCAAGTGAACATTCTTAACTTTTTGTGAGTAACTTATTTATAGCAACAAAAAAATCTTTAGATCAAATCCTACACTAGGCACAATATTTTTAGCGCTGTGTTCACAAGTTTGGTAACTGTTGGACCAAATCAGAAGGACAATTCTCATAATTTTCAGAACGTTCATAATCTGATCTGTCTCCGTCTGTCAAAAATAACTCGATTTTTATTAATTTTCGACAAGTTTTTAACGTTTGATGATCGCTGAGGTTTTCGCCGAGGTGAGACTGCGAATTGAGTTTGAACGTTATTAATTACGAGAATAGGACTTCTGATTCGAAATAATACTGTTCAAAAAATTCCCCATAAGTAAATTGAAAGTGATGTCATGTAAAAGTAAATCTACAGAAACGTCAATTACTCTGAGTGAAAAGTATACTCTCCAATTTTACTGACAATATACCCAAGTGACGCGGACACTTTATTAAAATTAGCTTTTACGCCGCAGTGATGTTTTTTTACTTCGTCGTTAATTGGATTATTGGATGCTCATCTCGAGCACTCAAAGTTCTTTGTGATAAGATAAAAATTAAAGCTGGTAACACTGAGAAAGATTCGAGTTTCTGTTAAGTGGATATTCTTTTATGTCAATGTTACTTTTATGCAACAAATATATACGGAGCAAATGAGTTCAAGTAAGTACTTAAATATGTTAATTAACATTTTCCTTAAAGTCCTCAAAATAAACTCGAATCACTTTGTATCGCTTTCTTTTCTATCAATATTCTACTGACGCAGATACCATCAATTGCAAAACCACAAAAATACAAATTGTAATGTCATTCATTTATATTTGATCTCATCTTCGTCCCAAAACAAACCAAAACCTTTTAACAAAAACATTTCCAGAATGAAATAAATTGATCAGTTTTGAAACAAACAACAGATCTTTATCCCGAACGGAATTCACACAAAAATAATAACAGTTTGTAAACAGTATCGCGCAGATGACGAATTGGCACAAATAAACATTGTTTTTGGAGTACGTGACTGTTGGACAAAGGATACTTTTGCACAATATTGCGCCAAAATTTTACAGGTTCTACACTTTTTGGGACATAATATGACGCTAACTTTAGTCTTGGAGGCTAGTTAAAGTTTTGATTTTGGACAACTACCCAAAATGATTAACCATTCAATTTAATAAACAGGTTTTTTTTTAAAAAAAACGAATTAGAATCTCGATAGCTTCAACACGACATAACATAACATCTTGCCTTGTTTTCCTGAAGGTTTGGGCAGAGGTGTACCTTAAGTACACTCACATTTCGCTAGTTATGTTTAAGTTTTGACACCATTACGTGTAAAGATAGTTAGTTTAATAAGATTTTCTTAAATATATTTATTTATTTTTAATGTATTAGATTTTTTTGTGTATTTTTTTCTATGTGCCTTAGTAGCCTGATAATAAAATTATTAAATAGCCTTTCTCGATAAATAGGCTACCAAACACCAAAATATTTTTTCAATTCGGACCAGTAGTTCCTGTGATTAGCGCGTTCAATCAATCAAACAAACAAACAAACTCTTCAGCTTTATCTTATATCTTTAAACGAGCAATTCTTGTATATATAAGCTGAATCTCGTTCATTTTTAGGAAATGTCGTTTTATTCGTGTTTTCAATAATCAACCTTATCGATAATTAACTTAAACTATTACTAGTAACATAAACTTATTATTTTAAACACAATTTACCAAATAATACCGAGCAAAGCTCGGTCATCCAGGTACTAATATCTAATATATAAAATTTTCGTGTCACAGTTTTCGTTGCCATACTCCTCCAAAACGGCTTGACCGATTTTGATGAATTTTTTTGTGCTTATCCGGTAAGTATCTAAGAAAATCGGCCAACATCTATTTTCATCCCCCTAAATGTTAGGGGTAGTCCACCCTTAAATTTTATTTTTTATTTTTTAGACAACATTTTTAATTTCTATTTTTTTATGATACAACATACAAAAATACATACAATCCTCAATTTTCACCCTTCTACGATCAACCCTTATTTTTTAATAGCCATTTTAGTAATTTAATCATTTTTCCTCTCCGGTCGAAAACTGATCAATCGTCATTTAATTAGTTATCCCCGCCTAGGAAATTATTTATATGGCAAAACAACGTTTGCCGGGTCAGCTAGTTATATATAAGTATAGATTTCTCAAAGAGATCTCATAACCAAAAAAATATTTCACAAATCCGCAACATTTTTTAAAGACTATTCAACTACACCCCACACCGAGTGCAGTGGTGGCCCAGTGGTATCGGCCCCGACTAACGAATATTATTATTATTAAGTATCATGTAAAAGGGGGTGAGCCGACTGCCATCAACCGGGCACAATTCCTGATTCCGGGATTTTCTCAAATTCCAGATAGAAAAGACAATAGTACTATGCCCGACTGGCAATCGAACCTAGGACCTCATGATCAGAAGTAGCGTTTGTGACCACTAGAACAATGAGGCAGTCTCGAAAAGCTTCAATTTAGGAACAAATCCCGCATTTTATTGAGAGCCGTCTGAAATTTAATTTCAGGGCGGGTATTTTTTTTTTTACAAAACACTTGTTCTATATTTTAGTACCCGTTAAAGCCACATATCTTTTTTTAATGGAAGTCGCAAATTTAAAAAAAGAAATATTTATCTCATTTTTAATCAAAACAATAAAACCTACTGTGTAAACTAGAACAAAAAAAAAGCTAATGTTAATAATACTTCGACATGTCTTGTAAATTATGTTCTTCATTCATAGCAATAAACAGTAAATCTTCACAAACTCGACTATATTCGTGGCAGTCTTGAATAAGTTACAAACAACTTAATGTCAAGCTCTTGTTCAAACAAGAGCTTAACATTGGTGCCGATTCTGTTGTACACCGAACTAAACTAAGTAAACTATTGTATCTCTAAAATTCCTTACTTTTGGCTATGAGAATTGTAACGCTATTCTGCAAGAAAAAATCTCTAAATTTAAATTATTTTGGCAGGACCAAAATCGAATTTGGCAATTGCGACTCAACGTGGTATTTTTTTTCTTTTGGCTTCGCAACGTGGTACTTCTGTGCGCTAAGCAATGAATTTTTTGAGAGACGAAGGCGCGCGCAATGGGGCAGCCTGACTTGTTTTATTTGGAATTTTTCACATTTTGTTTGAAAAATAAAAAAAATATATTACCCGTGTTGAGATTTAGACGTGCAGGAGTTTAATAAAGGGGGTTGAAAATTTCATTATTTTTGCGATAGGACACGCCATTTTCGAGATATAAGCAAAAGAAAAGGAAAACAAACAATACAGAACTATTTTTGCACGTGAAGGTGAGGCGTTGGTGTGAATTTTAGTTCATGACCACTAGTATTATTCCACACCTTTTTAATCGCGATTAAAAATAGTCAAATTTAGTTAAAATAAATAATTATAGTCAAATTTTTTGGTGAAAACCGGCAAACTCAGAATAGCAAAATTTACATTTTCACTAAACTAATAACTCAGTGTAATCTTAGTGCTGTCAAACTAATATATAGTTAAATTGTGTCACTTTAGTCTATTTCAGAATAGAAAATCGTCGTTTGACAGCAATAAACCAAATTTTAGTGATTTTTAGTTTAGTTTAGGGAATTTTGTGACATCGGAATCGGCAATAAGTTCTAAAAACAAACCAAATCAATAAACAACATAAATGTACCGAAACTATATAATTGAGAATGTTTCCAAGAAAATTCGTTGCTTATTGTTAGTGCAAGTTAATGCATCCATATTGTTTCACTAGAGGCGTGGGAGTCTGAGACGGATAATATAGTGGGAGTTAAATGTCACAGCAATTTAACTTTCATTTTTATTTAAGTTTGTTTTGCTTTCGAGTTAGGACATATTACAATGTCAAATCGTCTGAAATTTACTCAATACACATTTGGAATTATGAAATCATTTATAAGAAAAAAAAAAAACTGTTATTCGTTCTTTGGTATTCAACATGTTATTTATTGTAGTATTGTCTGAAATTGAATACCCACGAAACTCAATTAAATTTTATCATCATCATCATTCACTGATGGACTCCTCCCCCAAATTAGGGGGGATTTGCCATAATCGCCATGCTTGGCAGGCGGGTTGCCGATCGCAGTATTGTGGTAAAATGCAAAGAGAATGCTGCTGCCCATTCGGATGGGCGATCACAGCATGGTGGTAAAATGCTGTATACAGCTGTTGCCCATTCTCCAGTAAGTCCCTTAGTCGCCTCTTACGACACCCACGGCGTGAAATGGGATGGTGCTTTACGTTCGACACCACACGGAACAAACAATTCAAATTTAAAACACACTAACGCCTCCGTTTTGCATGATATTGTATTATAAACGTACTTAGAGAAATAAACTCAAATAAATACAACAGATGGAAACGCTAGCAATAATCTTATTAAAATATACAATCGTGAAAGCGTAAAGGCTCATTTACATGAAGAGAGTTTATCGCTTCGATTAGGTGATAGTCGCATGTCTAAAGGCGAGGCTCGGCTCGGTATTAAAATTAATTGGACGATTAAAATTGTATGCTCGAAGTCAGTTGTCTGCAAAATAAAAACCTTATGAGAGAATTGCAACCACAGGTAATTCCTCGCCGACCCTTGCTCGAACCAGCCCTCACCGCTGAGCAGAGCCTAAAATTCGACAACAAAAATATTATCTCTTTCTCTCTCTCTCTCTCTCTCTCTCTTCGTTCCAAAAACTACGTTCGAACTCCTCCTTTTTTTAAGTCGCTTAAAAGTGTCGTTACAACTTTTTCTCTTAATTCCGTCTAGCCCCCTTTCGCAACGCGCCATAAGGAACTTCGTTCCAAAAAATCCATTTCTATCTCGCTTAAATGTAAGAAAATACATGAGCGCGAAATGGCCACCATCCTATTAAACTCATAAAAATTTCTCGCCTCTTGACGGGCAAGAAACTCTCCTGATGTAAATGAGCCATAACACCCGAAGATTTGGCGCAGAAATGTACTTCCAGGAACATTATCTAAGTTTATCCACGTCTAATTATTAAGTTTGTTTGAAATATCGTTTTCATCGCAACAAAAACTTTTGTTAATGAATGTTGGCGAAGAGAGATATAATAATTATACTTCGAAATGTTGAACTGATTGAATTGTTCCATATACTTTGGTTTTCTTCCTAAGATAAATATAAATCTTCTGTCTTTCAGCTGTGGAAATGTAGACAGGAACGCAACGTGGGTTTAATTATTATTTGATCTTCTTCTGTTTTAAATGATCTTAGATTTGATTTCTGTATTTATAATGGAAAAGAATGTCGTTTTAATAATGACAAATTACTTAACTTTTAGTGGTAAATGTGATAGATAAGTTGACATCACATCACATGAGACTCTTCGTCATATAATGTATGTCATAAACGTGGCTAAAAGGATTGGCAGCCGCGCCGATTTAAGTGCTAATAACATTTTTGCGATCGTGAAATTACCTGTGCGTAAAACCATGAAAGTCAAAAGGTTTGATGTGAACCTAAAAAGGTTAGTAAAAAAGAAAAGCAATAATTTCTTGACCAGATATTCATTATGGGACTGATTGCTTAAAATAATGAATTTGTTTCGAATATCTTGGAAAATGGTGCTTAGGTGAATGAACAGGGATCAGTGGTGGCCTAGTGGTATCGGCCCCGGCTTACGAGTTATGGGTCGTGAGGTTGAAACCAGGCAGGCACTTAACTTGTTATATTTAATTTGATCACCACTGCTCTCAAACCGTTGAAGAAAAACATTGTAAGGAAACTGGCATATACTAGAACCAAAAATTCTAACTTATGTGGTTGATTATGGCCTAGCCTTTCACGGAGAGTAGGTTTATGTCTCAGCAATGGGTGCTTTGGTATTTTAATTTGTTACATATGCATATGTTACCAGCAAATGTTTGTTAACAAGACGATTACGCATCACCAAATTAAGCAATTTATATGGATTAATTACAATAAACACTTAACATAAAGGGCAAATTGTTTGATAGGACGACCTTTTCACCCTCATTTGCGAAGAATTTAAGCTGCCCTACAAATATTTAAGCAAATGCGTCAAGTTCAAATAATTTTATAAAATTGTTAACAAAACTCATTAATTAGCACAAACCTTGGTCGTCCGTAAAAATAAATGATTTAAAATCCCGAATTTTAAAGTCCACTGCTATCTAAATTTATTCCCTAGGGAAAGAGAAAAAGTGGGCTTTATTAAAAAAGTTCTAACGCGAGCACAAAACGGTCACCACGAATGGTCTTAATCGTAAAGGTGGGTACCAAATGAACGTAGAACTGTAGAACAAGAGTACGAACATTCGCTTCTTGATATTCTTTGTTGTGGTATAAAAATCAATGATTCCATCGGTTGTTACGCTATTTGACGCCTATAGCGTAAGAATAAGTGACCATAAATTGGAACACGTGCATACTAGAAATAAAGTAAATGCTCATTCGCAGAAAGAAAATTACGATCCCATACATAAATCAAAACCGTTCATACCATATTATCGGCTATATTTTCAGAGCTTCGAATGGTATTCATCTCACTAGATGCATGCCATTGGAGGTCAAGAAAATTGAGTCATTAATCGTTTATTTTAGGCGTGAAAGATCTAAATCTCAGTAACAGCGTTCAGGAGCAGAAGAAAATTATCTTTCTCTTTGTTAAAAAAATGCAGCCAAAATCGGCTTTTTCGTTGCCCTGTTTTTTAAAACTTCCAATTAATACAAATGCAGCACCAGGCATAACCAAATCAACGTCACGATCGTCCATACCTACGGAGTGAGAATGAGACCGCAGCTACGCCAGCAACATATTCAGTGCTAGCTTGTTTAGTACTAGTGTTCACGTTCTCGTTGTAAGTGAGCAAACATCGGGAGAACAGCAAAAATTTGCTCCAAATAAAATGTTCGGTCGGCAAGGTAGTGGAAACGCGGCTTTATAATCTGCGGGAGTAATGACAGAACAGTGAACGAATGCTTTGTGACTAAGCGGGACAAGAATGAACATTCGCTCGTTTGGGTTAAATCCATCTTCAGTTCAGCGTATTTCAGACAATATGGTCCATAATTCTTTGTGTTAATTTATAGTCAGAAAAACATAATCATATTGACTATAGTGGTTATTGAAAACTGTTCAGTATGACGTTTTTATTGTTTCAGATATTAATGGAGTTGGTTCCGATTACCATTCGCAGCGTCATAAAGTCTGGGCTGTAATTTTAAACTGAGAGCCGATAACACGTTATTGAACCCATTAATTATTGAACTGAAATTGTCTGAAAAGTCATAAAATGTCTGCATTTTTGACGAACGTTTGGGAGAATACTTTTACACGTATTATGGGCGAATTTCACCAATGAAATTGAACGCGATCAGTTTAACTGACCCGCGCTCAAGACCGTTCAGTGACAGTTGAGCTGCACGATAATTGACAAATGCATGCACTGACTGGAGTGGACCTACCACTCAAATTTATGTTGTTCTTACCACAAAATACCCTTTCAAACACCGATCAACATGGTCAACAAATGATCTGCTCTGACCAACAAGATTACTTCCGTATTTTTATAAACACATAGATTTTGCTATTATGTACAAATATACAATACAATGTCATGAACATTTACTATGTAAAGTACTATATTGTTTTTATTATTGTCAATGTGAAGACTATATTAGTCATTTTTGTTTTTTATTTTGGCCTAGGAAAAAGTTTTAGTTAATTCCATTTTACCAAAGCTTTATTATTAGTGCCGGTCTTATGATATTTATAGAGCGTATTTCGAGGACTTTAACTGACAAAAAGACATCGTCAGAAATAGCTTAAAATTTTCCAGCTCTTCAATCAGCTAATATCTAAATTGAAATTGAATAGCCGTAGTTATCGGCACCAGCTCAGTATTCAATCGAAAAATTCACTCCCTAACGATTGAAAGACTAGGAATTGAAATCAACGGAATTCTTTTGATGCAATTTGCTGTGTGAAACGACGCGACGGATTTTAATGAACGGCATCATGGTTCTGACGACACTAAGGTGGGTTGATGAACCCTAATGGTCTCCGTAGGCCCTTGATTCGCCTCATCGGAATAATCTTGGTCCTTTTTTAAGCAATCTCTTCTCGGCTATTTTTTTAAGTAATCTTAAGCTTATCGGTCGGAATAAACAGAGCTCGGAATTAGATAGCGGCCTAGGTTGGTAGGTATCTAGAGGTAGATTAGTTTGCGTGGAATATTTTTATCCTAAATGAAGAATTAAAAATGCTATGGTACTTTTTCGGTGGATCAATTCTTATTAAATCTTTTCTGCAACTCTTTTTCCATTACGGATAGTTCTTTCAACTTCAAAAAAAGGACAAAGTCACGAAAGAAATTCTTGATGTTTTTTTTTAAATACGCTACAAAAAGCTAGTTATAATCAAAACTCCCAAATATCAAATACATAACACTCTCCGCCATAATCTTGAACGCCATTTACGTATCACACGACTCAAACCGCACGTAAAATTAAACATCTTCTTAATGTTAAAATTATTTCTAACGAAACTTCGTCTTTAAGAAAACTGTGATAAAAAGAAAGAAAGAAATGAGCCAACGTTATAACGCCATTACTGACGGTTCTTGATCCAAATGTGACTATTGTATCAAAATGTTCACACCTCCAAGAAAATTAACATTTTATACGAAATTTGTGTCAATGACGAGTAATTTTATAAAATGACGTGTATAAAATTTACAGGATGACGTCATTTGATGTATATTTTTCGTATGTAAATTCCGACTTGCCTGGTTCCAATTTTAATGGAATGGAGCTTGAACCTACGTGTTGCTCTGTAATGTCTATACTAACATGAATTTGGGAAGATCCTTTGAATGCATGTAGGTAATAACAATATTTTAGCATGCCATCAAAATGTAATAGGGAAATCAGGTGTTATGTACTTGGTAAATACCCCTACCTTCCCGTGTGTGTAGTAAAAGACGACTAAACGATTATCTACGTTCACAATAAGGAAATGAACAATGATCCCTATTGGATACTGCAACATCATATGGTTCGCTAACGTTCTCGAGTTCTTCGGTCTTTTTCTACGTATTTCTAACCACCCAATCAATATGCCTATCATTTTCCCAATTCACTTGGGATCGGGTTCCAGTGAAACCGGTTGCAGCCGAATACCTTTTTTTATCGAAGCGACTGCCTTTCTGGCATCCACAACCCAGTAACTGGGTAATACGCTACTTTTTAGAAAGACTGTTTTTAACAACCTGTCTTTAAAAATACGACTAAAATAACGACTATTTTACCAAAAAAAAAAATACGCATACGAAAAATCGTACTGTCCAATTTAAAGGTTGAACTCAACCAAATAATGCCATAAAATAATTGAAGTCAGAAGTAGTATAGTTGAATAGTGGAATTAGAAGACACCAATTAAATTGTTTCCTGTTCAAATCATTCTGCGGTCTTTTTAAGAACCCTCTTTGATTTGTAGATCAGAACAACAATATTAAATTGCAGACGGTACAAGACACCGTTTTATTGTTATTCGAATATTAAGTAATTGCGATTTCTATAGCCAATGTTGAGACGGATTCAATAAAGTTATGGTTTTTTTTTATCAAATCTGCCTATCGCAGTCCACTGCTGGACATAGGCCTCTTCCATATTGCGCCACAACACCCTATCCTCCGCCTTCTGCATCCAGTCTGTCCCAGCCACCGTTCTGAGGTCGTCGGTCCATCTAGCTTGGGGGCGTCCCACACTACGCTTACCGATACGCGGTCTCCACTCCAGGACTCGTCTGCTCCATCGGCCATCGGTCCTTCGACAAACATGGCCAGCCCACTGCCACTTCAACCTGCTTACCCTGCAAGCTATGTCGGTAACTCCGGTTCTTTTCCGGATAACTTCGTTTCTGATCTTATCCATCAAAGAAACTCCGAGCATAGCCCGCTCCATAGCACGCTGAGCCACTTTAAATTTGTGGACCAGCCCAACCGTCAGTGTCCACGTTTCGGCAGCGTATGTCATGACGGGCAGGATGCACTGGTTGAAGACCTTGGTCTTCAAACATTGCGGTATCGGCGACGAGAAGACTTGACGAAGTTTTCCAAACGCTGCCCAACCCAACCGGATCCTCCTGTCGGCTTCTTTCTCGAAGTTGTGTCTACCAAGCTGTATGACTTGCCCAAGGTAGACATACTCCTTCACAACCTCGAGAAGCGACCCTTCGATGCGGATTGGACTCGGCAAGACATGCGAATTGTACATGACTTTCGTCTTTCCAAGTTCATGCCGAGACCTACCCGCCGTGAGGCTCCATTTAGGCTATGCAGCATCCGGTCTAACTGTTCCAGCGTCTCTGCCATTATGACGATGTCGTCGGAAAAACGAAGGTGTGAGATGTACTCGCCGTTCACACTGATTCCCTGTCCAGTCCAGTCCAGCGTCTTAAATACGTCCTCCAACGCATTGGTGAACAGTTTCGGGGATATCACATCCCCCTGTCTCACCCCCCTGAACAGTTGAATTGGGCTGGTTTTCGTATCCTGGATCTGGATAGTCATCGTTGCAGCGTCATACAAGCACCTCATCACCTCGAGGTGTCTCCAGTCAAATCGACATCGTTGCAGAGAGGCCAGAACTGCCCAAATTTCGATGGAGTCGAAGGCTTTCTCGTAATCCACAAATGCGATACACAGCGGCTGATTGTACTCCTCGGTCTTCTGTACAATTTGCCGAACAGTATGGATGTGGTCTACGGTGCTGAAGCATTTTCGAAAACCGGCTTGTTCTGGTGGCTGGAACTCGTCAAGTCTCCTGGCGAGACGGTTCGTGACGACCTTCGAAAACAGCTTGTACACGTGGCTCAGGAGTGAGATGGGTCTATAATTCTTCAGCAAGGTTTTGTCACCTTTTTTGAAGAACAGAACCACCACACCCCTGCTCCACGCTTCAGGTGTTGTACCCTCTAGGATGACGGAGGTGAAGAGACTTGCGAGCTCTCTCAGGACTGGTGCCCCTCCCGCTTTAAGGAGCTCTGTCGTTATTCCGTCATCCCCAGGTGCCTTATTGGTCTTAAGCTACTCGAGAGCCGCCCTAATCTTGCACTGGTGACATCCGGGAAGTCCTCCGTGTAGTGGCGCTGTTCCGTCCAGTTTGACTTGTTTGATCTGTGCGTCTAACGGAGCGTACCTAACGGAGTGACATCAGTCATTTGTCAGTTTGATTTTTCTTTTTTTTGGTTTGGTCTTTGAAAATGTCGGATAGAATTTTGCTTGCGCGACCTTTGTTAATATATTAATCATTTTGAATCGTTTGTTTGTGGACAATTTGTCGTGATCCAATTGTTTTTGTGCGTAACCAACCCCTTTTGACGAGATAATACGGGTTCAGTTTGTTTGATTGAAGTACTTTGAAGTGACAGTGACCCTATTGGAAACCGCGTGTTGGAGACCACATGCCTTTGGTAGCAGGGCGTATGGGAGCGGTGGAATGTATCCTGGAGAATACTCACAGCGTCACTACACAATACAATATACACTCATTTACATACATACATCCAGGTAGGCTCCAGAAGCAGTTTACTTCAACCAGGTGAGTCTTTTGAATATTGTATTGATCAGCTCCGCGCACGGTGGACAGTTCGCAGCCACTTTTTGTCACAGGGCCCTACCACCACATAGTTTCCACTGCGCTATTTAAATTCTATGGTCGGGGCTTTGGCCTGGCGTTGAACAGGCGCGTTAATTCGGCTCGATGGTCATCTTCACTATGTCCCGCTGGTTTCACCGTCCGCGTTGAGTAAAGGTGCCCGTAGAAGTCCTCAACTTCCTCGAGTATCTCGGACTTTGAAGTCACGACTCTGCCATCCGCAGTTCTTAATTTCGTCAGATGGGACCTCCCTAATTGCCGAGCGAACACTTTCGACCCTCTGTTCTGCTCAATCGCAACCTTGATGTCACGGGTGTTGGAGCACCGAAGGTCTCGACGTGTCAGCTTTCTAATTTTTAGGTTTAAGGTCCTTTTATCTGACGAAGACAGCTGCGTGGATGGCAACTCTCGTCTTTCCTTCATAAGTCCGAGAGTTTCCGAGGAAAGTTTTGACACCTTACTTTTTCGCTGCGACGGGATAAGTTTGCAGGATACGTCGCATAGCGCTCTGACCACCTCATCGGCTTTCTCGTCAACAGTGCCTGTTTTTTTATATTTCAAGAAAATTAAAAAATGTAAGGAATCAATGTAAAAACCTCTACATGAATTGGATCACTGAAATTACTATGGTAACGTTGAGAAAAAAAAATGTTTCATCATCTTATTCGGACAGCTGTAAAGACAAATGATAAATTGCTTCAAGATAATTATTTCAGCCGAACGACCTCCATGTTGGATCTCCATTAAGTCCTTACTCAAGCGTCGCTTCCTTGTACTTCTCCCTTCCTCCATGGTTCTGTACCTCTCACATCCAGCGAATTTCTGCTGCTTTAAAGATCCACATTGTGGGACACACGCCTCTACGTGGTAGTAGCCATTTTAAAGATAAGTATTTCAGTTGAAAAAAAGGAAATAATTCCTCGATATGTATGTAACATTTCAAAAACTATCTGCCACAAAAGAATCATTCATCTATGTCAATAATACTTACCCAAAAACAAAATTAAATCTAAGCGAAAACTACATTACAACTACATTAATGCGGCATGGCTCAGCTATGGGGTCATGCTCTGGGGTAACAGTACAGACTCACAAACCCTATTTATTTTACAAAAGAAGTTAATTCGAATAATAACAAACATAGAACAAACAGATAGCTGCAAACCACACTTCCAAAAACATAAAATACTCACACTTCCCTGTTTATATATTTTAGAATTATGTAAATTTGTCAAAAAACATCAAGATTTCTACACTACTTGCGAAGAGACACAAAAAAGATACACCTTTAGACACAACAAAAACAAAATAAACAAACCTCAATCCCGAATCAAAATGCACTCAACCAGCCCTTTAATTATGTCCATAAAAATTTACAACAAATTACCAAATAATATTAGAGAAGAAAACAAAACAAATATATTTATTAATAAATTGAAAAGATTTCTTGAATCCAAGGCATACTACACCGTAAAGGAGTTTCTAGATGATAAATCTATTGAAAAATAAAATACTCTTTCTGATACAAAACATTATAAAATAAAATAAATATTAATAAAATATATAGGTACATAAAATATTAAATTAAATATTGAATACAGATATTTAAGTAAAGAATATAAAAATATGAATACTTAAATAATTCTCTTATAATAATTAATCTAATTGAGTACATAATAAAAGTGAAAACTTGTAAGAATTTAATAATAATAATGTAATCTCGTGCAAATATATACAACATTAATTTTTGTTTATGCGAAACTCGAAACACAGGTCTAGTATTTTTATGTAAAGAATCTATGAAAAAAATTTCAAAACTGTATCATTAATAATCACAAAGTTATAAGCTTGATAAGTTACCTGGTTGTCCACGCAAAAACATATGCAGATCACCACAAACAGCTAGTGTACGTACCATCTCCGTGTAATGGACGTTTGAATACGAGAAAGACATGATAAATTTAAAATCGAAACAAAACACTAAGGCCCGCGACTTGGAAGCGTAATTAAATATTTTTGGTACAAAATATAACATGGTGTAAAAATTATTGGAATCGATTCAGTTACCGATTCTGAACAAACTATATTCAGGTTTCGCATATACTAAAAATAATCTTGTATAATTAACAACTGACATGCTATACCTGTCTACACGAACATAATAATAATATGTATACAATATAATTATATACCAAATGAAAGACAGTAAATGAGAATACTGATTTAATTAAATTGTAACTCAGCCCTCTTCCTCTCTCCTAATTTTTGCGTGCCCGACAGGGTGGGTCCATATTTGATCTTGTACCATTTTTATTTTTAACCATCTATGTAACACTAGTGATCGCCCATTGGTCGAAATTCGACCGTACTTCATTTGAATAGAAATACATTATTAAATGAAAAAATATAGACAATAATAAATATAAAAAATAATATGGTTATATTTGACATTCAGTAACACTATAGACAAATTGTTGACGCTGTACTACTGTGGAGAGGGTTCGCTGGCGGGATTGTGATGGCCAGGACCAGGACGTAGGTGTGATGAGTAAAGAATACTTCGTCAGGACTCTCTTTTTATTTTCTTAATACTTGTTAACTGCTGGATATGGAACAATATGGAATGAATTATCAGTTTGTTCTGTTTTTATAGAATTTTCCCTATTATTTTTAATTAATTGTGACGGTTCCAAATGTCATAATTATAACCAGCCTGTACAATCGTGAGGCATACAACCTCTACAGTTTGCACACGACACTAAGTTTTGTATGAGAAACTTACTAATGCCATACTTGACACTCCCCATAAAACCAGAAAAAATATTTCATAAAAATCTAAACTAAATTCCTATCGTCGCTAATACAAATAATATTACTGACAAATATTCTCGATATGATCATAGATTTTAAAAATGAAATAGGTTATATATCTATAAAATTAATTTATTACCTATGGTTATACTTGACATTTAGTAAGACTATAGACACAAAATCAGGCTTACCAACTTAGGGGTTTTCCCAAATTTAGGGGGTAAATAAGAGGATTGAGATTTTTTAGGGGCGTTCCATTTTTAGGGGTATTCTTAGGGATTTTTTGCCATCTTACATTTCTCATTGTGTTTTTGTTTACAATAAAAGTATTAGCGACTTCTATTACGGTTCCTCAATACTAAGAATGCAGAGTGAATGATTAACAAATGTCGCGTAATAAATATAGACAAATATCACTACTGTGTGCCGGTCTATGATTACTGAACATTCATTGGTTATTTTCATTTTAATTTTTTAGCGGATTTTTGTAGTAATTGTGGCAATTTTAGGGGTTTTTAACTTAAGCTTTAGGGGTAAATATTTCTGGGTGTTGGTAACACTGCACAAAATAATAAAGACAGATTTTGACCATAAACAAAAGAATATCTATGCATGTGTGTATTAGATACACGGTAATGAACAGTAGTGTGTGTAACGTGTTATTTATTGAAAATAATGTATTTTAACGCATAATGTAAAAAAATATTAGCATTCGTCACTTCTTCTCTGTATAAACTATAAGTGTACGAAATTTCATACTCCTCCGTCCACCCAATTTTCGTAAAAAGGGATCCAAAGTTTTCGCTTCACGTATTAATATATAGATATGGAATGCATTAAAGAATTGAGTATTGAGTAATCTTATCCGTTGTTTTTCTCAAAATTTTTTAGAGCTAAATAAAATATGGAAATGTCCTGGCAGTGTGGTTTGGACAGTTTCCCGATAGTTGTTCCGATATTCCTAAAGAAACTTTGTAGTAATGTGATTATAATCTGGTAATAGGATTACTGACTTAAACTGTAGGAGACATATCTACGTTTAAATCAATCTTCAGAATATTTGGGGCTTAAATCCGGATTTTATAAGTATAAAGTTGGAGTGTCTTATCAACTTATGAATCTGTCGCAAAGTCTTAAAAGTTTGTCAGTTTATTTCTTGAAATGAATTAAGTTGTCAAGATATTGAAAGCACATTTAGAAACTAGAAAATACCTTCGTAAGTAATTTTTTATTGAAAATATTAAGTATCGAGGCTAGAAAATATAAATGATCAACTTCTGCCCGCCACTTCGCCTACGTGTCGCGCCTGTTGAATTAGTTAATAGGATAATTTTTATCCCTATTCTGGTCTCGACTGCTGTAAAAGTATCATATGTGTTAATGCAGGGTAAAAACTATCAGTGTGCTTAGTTACATCCGAACCCGTTCAGCCGCTTTGCGAGATTGAGTACCAAACTTTCAAAAATACAAACTCAGAGCTTGTATTTTATAATATTTGTAGGATGACATACTCGCCCGATCGTTTAAATTGCGTTTGTACGACACAATTAATTCATGTGTGTAACATGACATTTTAATCGTCTTACAACGGCAGCCCATTTCATGTAACCTATGACTACTCCACATCCACGTGTCATACGAAAAAACTGAAAATTTGAATAACTGAAAAATAAAAATATTATTCATTATGAAAACGCATGACGTAGTTTGAAATTTGATATTTTGTCTCATGGAAAAAACTTTTTAACAAAAAATTAAACCGCCGAAAAAACTGAAACGCAAAAACGCTTTGAGTGATCTTTGTTCATTGATTTTTTCAGCGACAACTCAAAATTTTAATGTTTATTATTTTTTGCTTTTCAGTTTTTTCGGCGGTTTAATTTTCATACTACCTATTATCTTAATTAATGGTAACCATTTTTAATCACGCCTAGAGGTATATTATGTTGGACACATTCAGTAGACAACCTTTGTAAGACGATTAAAATGTCACGGTGTATATATTTACGTACCAACTGTATTTTTTTAACGTAACCGCATGTAAATATGATGTTTGGAGCCTTTGATTATATACCTGTCTAGATGACACATTGGCCGTACCGAACGGCTCAAAAAAAGTCTACTAAATTTGGTAGACTCGCTTCTCACCGACGTCAGTGTCATTTGAATCACTTAGGGGTAACGTGCTTACGAAAAATTATTAATTACGCTGGTTTGTGCTGTCAAACTGTGTCGCATTTATGTGGGAAAGCTATATAATAATACCAAGATCAGTTATCATTGCTAAGTTTTGTTATTTTACCACATTTTTTTAAAGAAAACATGAATTTTTAATTCGATCCTTCGTAGATTACTTTGATTAGCCGGTGTTGCCAGTTTACTACTAGGGAGATTTGGCGAAAATATGGGAAACATATTACAAATATCATTAAAACTTATGATTATCTGCCGTGACCGAAATTCAATCAGGAGAATAATAAATTATTATTTAAAAACTGATGGTATTTATTTGATCTGAAAATGAGAAATTACGAACATAAAATAAATGAAATCCATGACGTCATGCACGTAATAGTATTGTTGTTAGTTCTTTCTAATATTTGGGTTTTAGATTTCCTACGGATTCCGTAAAAGCAAATTGCTGGAGACATACTGTATTAATTAAATAAAACACTAACACAAAAATCATTATTTCATTTAACCTAATTTGTTTAGGCTTATGTTTAACTTACCACCAGATATAGTAACATATAACAGACAAAACTAGTAAATGATCACCAAAATTAAACCCGCATTTTAATGTAAAATTATAACCAAAATTTTAACATCTTGCTATCCTATTTAAGCAAACTGACTCCAAATAAATCATTGTTAATCCAAAAGTAATAAATGATCACCAAAATTAAAACAGCATTTCAATGTAAAATTATAACCAAAGTTTTTACATCTTGCTATCCTATTTAAGCAAACTGAAAAAAGCAAAAAAAAAATCATTGTTAACCCAAAAATAGTTAGTGAACACGAAATTATTAAGAGTGTACTACGTGAGTTCGACAAATGGGTGTGCGAATAACACTTGTGCGACAAAACTGTACTGCGACTCACCATAGTTCGAATGCACGCTTATGCGACACACTGAATCTAGTCGTTTCTAGGAGGAGGTCACAGTTTTAATCTAACCTGGTTAGTGTACTATGTGAGCTCGAGTGTATCGCACAAGCGTGCATTCGAACTATTGTGAGTCGCAGTACAGTTTTGTCGTACAAGTTATGATTTGGTGATCATTTACTACATTTGGTGTTCGAATACAATTTAAAGAGCAGTCGTGACTAAAATAGCTAGTACTATTGTAATTTTAGACTTTATTTTTCTGGTGTGAGGTATATATTTTTGGTTAAAGAACTAAGGGTATCATCATTATATTTAATCCCATTTGTTTAACATTGATCTTATTAAATGATGGAAGAAAGGTAAGTTAATCATTTAGAGCTGGCATCTCTAAACACGCACACTTTTACAGTTTGATTACAATAAGTACGCGAGCGCTACTCACACATAATCGCGAAACTGGGGACAGTTTTTGTGCATCGTTTGTTTGCATTACTCTATCTAGACAGTTATATAATCATAGTTTGGAGCATTGCCTAGCTTCCACGTCAGTTTTCTTCGAGCTTCGAAATTAAAAGATGGTCTTCAAGAAGTCTTTATTGATACTAGTGATCGCCCATTGGTCGAAATTCGACCGTACTTCATTTGAATAGAAATACATTATTAAATGAAAAAAAAAATATGTAATAATAAATATAAAAAAAATAATATGGATATTTGACATTCAGTGACACTATAGACAAATTGTTGACGCTGCACTACTGTGGAGAGGGTTCGCTGGCGGGATGGTGATGGCCAGGACCAGGACGTAGGTGTAATGAGTAAAGAATACTACTTCAGGAATCTCTTCTTTATTTTCTTAATACTTCTTAACTGCTGGATATGGAATGAATTATCACAGTGCTCTGTTTTTATAAAATTTTCCCTATTATTTTTAATTAATTATGACAGCTCAAAATGTCATAATTATAACCAGCCTGTACAATCGTGAGGCATACAACCTCTACAGTTTGCACACGACACTAAGTTTTGTATGGGAACTTACTAATGCCATACTTGAAACTCCCCATAAAACCACAAAAAATATTTCTTATAAATCTAAACTAAATTCCTATCGTCGCTAATCATTATCATTACATATTATAAAATAAAGTCACTTCGCTGTCTGTCTGTCCCTATGTATGCTTATATCTTTAAAACTACGCAACGGATTTTGTTGCGGGTTTTTTTAATAGATAGAGTGATTCAACAGGAAGGTTTATATGTATATAACATGTATAATATAGTAAAGAAACGCTGATAATTTTAGAGGTTTCTAATGTGATGTCATAAATAAACTCATTTTTTTGCGCTTACATTGCGAACGCTGCACAGTGTTTTATGAAGACCATTTTTCGGACATTGCTTTTTTATATAAAAAGCTGATAGTTTAAGTTATTTAAATGCAATATTTCGTATCCCCATTTCACTAGTATGTTTAGTTTTTGAGATATAATTTTTTGAAAATCGTCTTTTTTTCAACCGGGTATTTAGAAAAAATATCATATCTCTGAAACTAAATATGATACGTAATTATGATCTTAGAAACATCGATGGCGTTTTTTATGCTGCATATTTTACAGTATAAATAAATCTCGGAACTTCGTTAGATTCGGACTTATACGAGGTTTTTTGTAATAACACATCCTAATTGCGTGGAATCTAGAAGTTATTCCAAATTAACTGTTTTTGCTAGGGTTGTCACTTTCTAATCTGAATTTTGATGACTCAATTTTTATTTAATGGTACGTATTGGTTATTAAAATTTCGACTATTAATCCTAGGAACTTTGTTATATCCAGACTTATAAAAGGTTTTTAGTTTTTTATTTATTTTGTTCTCGATAATTCCGTAGTATTGGGATAAGTTATTTATACCGAAACTACACTTGGCCAGCAACTTCGTTCGCGCATTTTTTCATAAAAACTTTAACACCCTTTAAAACTGAATTTTGACGGTAGTTTTGACAAACGAATAACGGGCCGATTCTATTGTCACAAAATTCTCTAAACTAAACTAAAAATCACTTAAATTTGGTTCATCCCTGTCAAACAACGATTTTCTATTCTGAAATAGACTAAAAGTGACACAACTTAACTATATTTTAGTTTGATAGCACCAAGATTGCACTGAATTATTAGTTTAGTGAAAATGTCAATTTTGCTGTTCTGAGTTTGCCGGTTTTCACCAAAAATTTTGACTTAATAATTTATTTTAACTAAATCTGACTATTTTAATCGCCATTAAAAAAGTGTGGAATAAGACTAGTGATCATGAACTAAAATTCACACTAAGGCCTCGCCTTCACGGGCACAGACAGTACTGTATTTTTTGTTTTCCTTTTCATGTGCTTATATCTCGAAAATGGCGTGTCCTATCACAAAACTAATGAAAATTTCGAGCCCCTTTAGAAACCCTGCACATTTAAATCTCAACACGTGGGTAATATTTTTTATATTTTTCAAACAAAAAGTGAAAATTTTCATATAAAACACGTTCAGGCTGCCTCCTAGCACGCGCTTTCGTCTCTCAAAAAATTCATTGCGTAGCGCACAAGTACCACGTTGCGAAACCAAAAGAAAAAAAAAATACCACGTTGAGTCGCGATTGTCAAATTCGATTTTAGTCGTGTCAAAATAAAGTTTAAATTTAGAGACTTTTTCTTGCAGAATAGCGTTACAATTCTCATATCCAAAAGTAAGGAATTTTAGAGATAGTTTAGTTCGGTGTACTGTTGTACACCGAACTGAACAAAATAAAAAAAAAATAAAAAAAAATAATGATCGATTCAACAGAATCGACAATGACAATCATTATTTAGATTTTAATTTGTGCTAAGTTTTAGGTTTATTAACCTAAGAAATAAAATTCCTCCATACGATCTTTAAAAACCCCTAAATTGTTCTATTGGAGGTACTTCTGAAAATCAAAAATGACATTAAAATGTAAACGTGCCCTGCCCACTGCCCGTTAAGTTTGGCGATTCTTCTGATTGTGTGGATAACTTTGGTATAAATATAGACATAACTTCAGATCCGGATATGAACTAATATAATATGATAGCGTGACAACCCTAACGACGTAGAATACGGATCGAACTTAAAAATGTTGTGGTTTCTAGATTCCACGCAATTAGGATGTGTTATTTTTGTGTTATGTAGGGAGGATAAAGGGCCTAATTTTAGTATAAATAACTTTTCCAAATACGACGGAATTACCGAGAAAAAAAATAAAAACTAAAAACTGAAAACCTCGTATAAGTCTGAATCTAACGAAGTTCCGAGATTTATTTGTACTTTAAAATATGCATCATAAAAAACGCCTTCGATGTTTCTTAGGTCACAATTGCGTATCATATTTAGTTTCAGAGATATGATTTTTTTTCTAAATACCTGGTTGAAAAAAAGACGATTTTCAAAAAATTCTATCTCATAAACTAAACATACTGGTGAAATGGGGACACGAAATATTGCATTGAAATAACTTAAACTATCAGTTTTTTTATATAAAAAAGCAATGTCCGAAAAATCGTCTTCATAAAACACTGTGCGCTGGCTGAACTCTACGAATTATATCAAAATAATGTACTACAGTATTGTACACCTTAAAAAGTTCTACAAAAAAGTCCGCGATGGTATATGTCTAACTCTTAGGGATAACCCACAATAACCACTTTGATCCTTTACTTTTTACGAAAAATAATGGCTTATTTATGAATGCGATTTTAAGCAATACAGCATTAATCCTTATCCAATTAAGTACCTTAAATAAATTGTGCATTTCATGTAGATTAAAATTGCCCTTTACAGCATATCATTAAAATGAATATTTTAGAAGATATCAGAGATTATAATAAAATTGCCGCAGAGCGACTAGCGGGCCGTCCCGCGTCCGGCCATCTCGCTTGGTAGCGGTCGGGTACTGTAGGATTAGTAGGATTGTATTGTAATTCATATTACTTTGGCTTCATAGTAAATGCGAATATCATGTGTGTTCGAAGTACTCAAAATAAACCCAATCGTATTATTCCAAGTAAGAGACCGCGAAATATAGCTTAGATGTTTAGGTTTTTGGATGGATTTGGTTTTTTGGTTATCCTGGATAGTAAGTATCATATACGTTCCCGGGAGATATTTTCCGACAGCTATACGGGCGAAGCCACTGGCCAAAGTACTATTCTTATAACTATGTTTAATTTGGTGTCTGGTAAATAATTGAGTGTTTGTATAGGTAGAATAGGAGCATTAAGAAAAACCAGGAAAACTTATATTCAATTCAATCCAACCCTATGTCGCAGTCTTCTTGCTCTGAATACTATTCGTTTTATTTTAAGTACATCAAACACACATGATATGTAAGGATCGTAAGTAACAGGTGGCGTTCCGTAGTTTCTGCCTACCCCCTTGGGAAACAGGCGTAATTTTATGTATGTATAACATGGATTAATACATTCTTACCGCGGTAGTACGTCCTCTTGCGATAATTTCCGACAACCACGCGGGCGAAGCCGCGGGCAAAAGCTAGTACAAATAATACTAAAGACAAATATTCTCGATATAATCATAGACTTTAAAAATGAAATAGGTTATATATCTATAAAATTAATTTATTACCTATGGTTATACTTGACAGTACTTGACTTTCAGTAAGACAGCTATAGACACAAAATATTAAAGACAGATATCTATGCATGTGTGTACTGAATACACGGTAATGAATAGTAGTGTGTGTAACCTGTTATTTATTGAAAATAATGTATTTTTACGCATAATTAAAAAAAAATATTAGCATTCGTCATTTCTTCTCTGTATAAACTATAAGTGTGCGAAATTTCATACTCCTCCGTCCGCCCAATTTTCGTAAAAAGGGATCCAAAGTTTTCGCTTCACGTATTAATATATAGATTATGTTGAGTACCTAACTGCTTTGTACTAGGTTGGAATGTGAGCAAGAATTTAAAAACAGAAATATGTATACTGGAATAGGTGTGTTAATTTCACTCACGATATTTTTCCTTCATGAACTACCTTAAAACTGAAAAATAAAATGGTGTCCCTTTTGAACTGAAAAAACGTTGACCTAATAATTCAAAAAAATGCAGCCAATTCACGGGTCCATGCGTGTGAAAACTAAAAATATTTTCATTGAAAATACGCACTGCTGCTTCTATGTGTGCTAATTAAAAAGAACCGTTTCCACGCTAGTTAGTGCCGGTGATTAGTGAAAGTTTATGCCGCATTTTATGTGGAATAACTTTCAGGTTAACCAGAACTGTGTATACAGGCATCTATAGATGACCGTGGCATAATTATCACGTAGAAGATACTTATTGGAAGTTAAAATTATGTGCCATGGAGAGGGCTGTGCTTTTTTTTGGATGGGAAATCATCCAATTACTCCTCCCACTCTAGGCGGAGCGGGAGAGCGTGTTAGACTTTTACAGACTAAAACCCACCCGTGTTCCCATATGCCAGGGCCACGGTCACTCTTTCGAACGAATCTCGCGACCCTGGCAGGCATCGGTCCTAGTAGACCCCTACACTGCTGCTGACATCTCTTTGAGGCGCGCGAGTAACACTACGCGCCATCGACCCGAGCCTGGTCCTTACCGGACGGCAAGCTACCCATTGCTCGCCACCTGCAAGCTCACGCCTACGGTGGCCGGGAGTCCGCTATCGACTTCCGACGCCCGGGGCGTCTCCTCCTGCGGCGGCTAGGGACGCGAGGGCGCAGTTCTATCCACTCCTCAAAGAGGGGACTTACCGCCGCAATTGTGGAGTTCCCAGCGCTGGGTTGCGACAATCGTACCCGCCATGTTGCCATGAGATCACACCGTAGCTCTGTCCGCCAGAGGGCTGTGCTTGGAGTTACCTTCGCGATCGAATCTGAAATTAAGAGATCTGTAGCAAAATTATGGTAACCGACATATTATCCCAAAGAATAGTCAAGCTTAAATGGCGGTGTGCTAAGCACTTTTTGATGATTCTAAAGTAGCATCCGCGTACCGAGAGACGTAGAGATGGAAGGCCTCCCAGAAGGTGGAGCGATGACCTTGTGTAGGCAGGAATTCGCTGGATGCGGTTACGTCCAGCAGCATACAGCTGAAATGGTGAACATGATGAGTTAAGATTATGGCGGATCGAGTACCTCAGATGCAAATATAAGGTTATGTGAAAATATTTTTACCAACAAAAAGTGAAATTAAGACTTACGTATGCCAACGTATTTTTCACTATTATTTTTATAACATAATTAAAATAACAGCTGAAGCATTCAATCTAGCTTTCTATATTAGAAAACGAATCAAAACATTTCAAGTAATATTCTCGCAGAACAACCATAATTATTTAAATCTTGTTTTCATTACATCGTTGGGTAAAATCTTAATTAATTATTGCATTTCAAATACTTAGCGAATCCACCATTTGAAAGCGGCTTTTGTAACAAAAATAAACCTGTTTAAATAAAATCTCTTTCATATCTGTCCACATAAAAGGCGAAAGCCTCTCGAATTAATTTCTGTAGTTGACGAAATTAGTCTCGATATGAGCGTGCAGCGATAATTGCACATGCATAACAGCGGACAGTGATTTCTTTTTATGAAAAAAGAATATTATCAATGGGTATTCAACCTCGCTTTTGAATGTTTTAAATATTTTTCCTAAGCTTTTTAATTGCGGTCAATTAAGTTAAATATCACAAGCCGTACCCGCTTTCTATGGAATGTTGTAGATTAAAATAATCATATTTCCCCTAAATATGTACGTAACAGTTACCAAGTGAACATTCTTAACTTTTTGTGAGTACTTAACTTATTTATAGTAACAAAAAAATTTTTTGATCAAATCCTACACTAGGCACAATATTTTTAGCGCTGTGTTCACAAGTTTGGTAACTGTTGGACCAAATCAGAAGGACAATTCTCATAATTTTCAGAACGTTCATAATCTGATCTGTCTCCATCTGTCAAAAATAACTCGATTTTTATTAATTTTCGACAAGTTTTTAACGTTTGATGGTCGCTGAGGTTTTCGCCGAGGTGAGACTGCGAATTGAGTTTGAACGTTATTAATTACGAGAATAGGACTTCTGATTCGAAATAATACTGTTCAAAAAATTCCCCATTCCAAATTGAAAGTGATGTCATGTAAAAGTAAATCTACAGAAACGCCAATTACTCTGAGTGAAAAGTCTACTTTCCAATTTTACTGACAATATACCCAAGTGACGCGGACACTTTATTAAAATTAGCTTTTACGCCGCAGTGATGTTTTTTTACTTCGTCGTTAATTGGATTATTGGATGCTCATCTCGAGCACTCAAAGTTCTTTGTGATAAGATAAAAATTAAAGCTGGTAACACTGAGAAAGATTCGAGTTTCTGTTAAGTGGATATTCTTTTATGTCAATGTTACTTTTATGCAACAAATATATACGGAGCAAATGAGTGCAAGTAAGTACTTAAATATGTTAATTAACATTTTCCTTAAAGTCCTAAAAATAAACTCGAATCACTTTGTATCGCTTTCTTTTCTATCAATATTCTACTGACGCAGATACCATCAATTGAAAAACCACAAAAATACAAATTGTAATGTCATTCATTTATATTTGATCTCATCTTCGTCCCAAAACAAACCAAAACCTTTTAACAAAAAACATTTCCAGAATGAAATAAATTGATCAGTTTTGAAACAAACAACAGATCTTTATCCCGAACGAAATTCACACAAAAATAATAACAGTTTGTAAACAGTATCGCGCAGATGACGAATTGGCACAAATAAACATTGTTTTTGGAGTACGTGACTGTTGGACAAAGGATACTTTTGCACAATATTGCGCCAAAATTTTACAGTTTCTACACTTTTTGGGACATAATATGACGCTAACTTTAGTCTTCGATATATGAGGCTAGTTAAAGTTTTGATTTTGGACAACTACCCAAAATGATTAACCATTCAATTTAATAAACAGGTTTAAAAAAAAAAAAAACGAATTAGAATCTCGATAGCTTCAACACGACATAACATAACATCTTGCCTTGTTTTCCTGAAGGTTTGGGCAGAGGTACCTTAATTAAGTACACTCACATTTTGCTAGTTATGTTTAAGTTTTGACACCATTACGTGTAAAGATAGTTAGTTTAATAAGATTTTCTTAAATGTATTTATTTATTTTTAATGTATTAGGTTATTATTATTTTTTTCTATGTGCCTTAGTAGCCTGATAATAAAATTACACTGGTCAACAAGGTTTTTGCCCAATGATAATGACTTGTAATATCATGAAGTACACAGCAACTACTCATCAACCATATACGTTTCGCAGCTGGCTTAGCTCGAATTTTTGAGATTATGCTCTTGGTGTGCACGTTGAAATTTGTATTCGCTGCGCGCGACCACAAACATGTTCTTGCTTGTTGAATGGACTATCTCCTAATGAGTGTGATATACAAATACAAACTAACAGAGCACTTTGATTGAACATGTATATTGTTATATCTGTAGCTAACAAATGGTCAGAATTGTGTATTAAGTGAATTTTACCTGTTTTAATTGAATTTTGTATATTTGTTTTCATTTATATCGATTTGTATCAAAGTATTTCATCAATATAATGCCTCGTTGTTGTTTAAGTAATCCAGACAATTACTGTTACGTGTACGGTAATTTTACTACGAAAGAGAAGAATGAAAAATTAACTCCTATTTCTCTTAACCGCGAAAGAGATGCTTTTCAAAAACGAAAAGAAAAGTTCACAAAAAAATTCAGATGCAAAATTATTGGTAGGGATTTTTATTGGACCTCACATACGAGAGTTGATTAAGGACAATACATTTAATAGTCAATTAAATAAAAAAGAGAGTAAGGCTTGGAAATTTATGATACAAGTTTTTACTAATTTCATCAGAAATGTGAGAGCTCAAAACTATAAAAAAACTTCTGAAAGATATGATTGAAGCCTTGCATGCTATTGGCTGTAAAATGTCCCTCTAAATACATATTTTGAACTCACATTTAGATTTTTTACCTTAAAATATGGGAGTCGTTAGCGATGAGCACGGTGAGCGTTTCCACTAGGAAATAGCGGGCGTGGAGCGGCGATAACAAAGAAAGTGGCGGTGAAAATTGCGGCGGTGAGTCCCCTCTTTGAGGAGTGGATAGAGAGGCGTCACGGCGTCCTCACCTTCCGCCTGACGCAGGTTCTCACCGGGCATGGGTGCTTCGGTGGGTTCCTGTTCAGGATAAAGCGGGAGGATACGTCCGGGTGTTTCCATTGCGAGGATCGTCTGGAGGACACGGTGGAGCATACGGTGGAGGTGTGCCCTGCCTGGGCGGAGCACCGCCGTGTCCTCGTGGAGGCGATCGGCGGCGGCGACCTCTCGCGTCCGGCCCTGGTGCGAGCCATGGTACGGAGCGAGAGGGAATGGGAAGCCGTCACCTCCTTCTGCGAAGTAGTAATGCTCGCGAAGGAGGAGGCGGGGCGCGTGAGGGAGTGGCAGTCTCTGCGCCCTCACGTCCCTAGCCGCCGCAGGAGGAGACGCCCCGGGCGTCGGGAGTCGATAGCGGACTCCCGGCCACCGTAGGCGCGAGCTTGCGGGTGGCGAGCAATGGGTAGCGTGCCGCCCGGTAAGGACCAGGCTCGGGTCGATGGCGCGTAGTGTTACTCGCGCGCCTCAAAGAGATGTCAGCAGCAGTGTAGGGGTCTACTAGGACCAAAGAGAATATAACCACTAGAGAGCGTATAGGCCAATATCTTCTAAGGACACGACTCACCACTGCGGGCCGGGGGACGAGGAAGAACGCGCGACTGCAATTGGTCAGTTCAAGGTCAAGTTGCGTAGGTATGCCCATCGTAGGCCTGCTCTACTTCATTAAGGGAAAATAGTCGATATCGATAAAATGGATTTAAAATTGTGATAAATACTCAATTAAAATCAAAGAAATCATATTTAATCAAAATCAGTCACTTATAAAATGAAAGCTAGAGAATCCAAGAACAAAATTTACGCCACTATCATATTCGACGAAATGGCATTCAGAAGCGGGTTCGAATATCATCCCCAAGGCAGAAGGTACTATGGCTACGTGAGTTTTGGCGCCAGTTTACAAACGGATTGTCAAGACGAAGCTAAAGAAGTCACAGTATGTGAATTGAATAAAATTTTCACTTATTTCAATTTTAATTTTCGATATATACTTTCAGCTATTAAAAGTAACAGCACTCATTTTTACGATAAAAATACAAAGGGAAAGTAATGGATAGATGCATTAGAATTGTCTAATGAAAGAGCGAGACTTTTCCAAAAGACATCAACGCGCGCGACTCAACCGTGTGCTCGTTCACCCAACCACCATTTTAAATAGACCCTTACGGTGGATCATAATATGATTAAATCAAAAGAAATTTTCGTACTGTTTACTTACTGAAGAAAAGTTATGCGATCCTTTTTGTAACTAGAAGTCTTGGAATGTTTCCCACACCACTTCAATCCGCATGAAGGCATTTTGATGCGTTATAATTACAGATGAAGTTACATTATTTCCATTAATTTAGCGTGCACAGAGGTCTAAGAACTGGTCACAACTAAAATGGTTACTAGAACCGTAGCCTATGCATAGGCGACAAAATACTAATAGTTTTCGAGCGTCGGGGCACTGTATGCGCAGTCAAGTGGTTATATAGTCTTTGACTAGGACCGATGCCTGCCAGGGTCGCGTGATTGTTCGAAAGAGATACCGTGACCCTGGCACATGGGCAACTGATGGAACATGGGTGGGTTTTAGTCAGTAAAAGTCTGACACGCCCTCCCGCTCCGCCCAGAGAGGGAGAAGTCATTTGATGATTTCCCATCCTGAAAAAAAAAAAAAAAAGCCCTTGACCCAGCTGCCTAACGAGAGCCTCCTTAGATGTTGGTCGAGGGTCTTGGCTATCAACCCATTGGCTGTGACGACTATCGGCACAATTATCGCTGAATCCACATCCCACATGTCGACAACCTCGCGAGCCAAGTCAAGATACTTGATCTGTTTATCTTTCTCGGCTTTCACGAGGTTCTCGTTATGCGGAACCGTTATGTCAACAATCATTGTGCGCCGCTCTACTCGATCCACCACCACTATATCAGGCTTATTTGCGAAAATAGTCCTGTCAGTGATGATGGATCGATCCCAGTACAATGTGATATTTCCATTTTCGAGAACTGGGTCGGGCACATACCTGTAGTACGGCCCTTCCGATTCCACAAGGCTGTATTTAAGAGCAAGTTGCTGATGGATAATCCTGGCTACTAGGTTGTGTCTATGCAAGTATTCTTCGTTAGCTAGACGAGAACACCCGGAGATTATGTGCCTAATTGATTCTCCTGGACGGTGACATGCCCGACAGATGTCAACCGTGCCGTCTTTTACAATAAATCTCCGGTAATTGTTCGTCATCATAACTTCGTCCATAATTGCACAGACAAAACCTTCGGTTTCCCCAAAAAAGTCACCGAAACGCAGCCAGGCTACGGACGCTAGTATATCTAAATCGGGTCCATGTAGGGCCCGGAAAAAGTGTCCGTGGAGCTCCTTACTCTGCCATACTTCCATGCGGTCATAAGTGTCAAGTATTACAGGTTTGCGCCAGTTCCCATTAGCCAAAGAGAGCGGAGTGAGACCCTTGTCATCCGCGACCACATCTCGATGCATCCCCACGTCGGTTTCTAGGAAATATTCCCTGAGACCGCATATCTCGTGATTGTGGAGAGTCTTAGCATTTAAAAAGCGTCGACCTCACACTTTCGCGGGATATACAGCCTCATAACCGATAACCATGGGTGATGCATTCGATATGCAGTCAGCAGCGTACGGACCCTCCTATCCAGGGCGTCGAGTTCGGTTTGAGTCCATTTGAGTATGCCGAAAGAGTACATCAAAACCGGCATGACCCAACCGTTGAAGGCGCGCACCTTGTTTCCGCCTGATAGAAGACTATTAAATACTTTCTTCAGGCGGCCAAGGAAGCGTTCCTTCAGCGATTGCTTCATGTCAGTAACATTGATGCCCAACGCTTTCGACATATCCAAATACTTATAGTTTTCGGATGCGGAGAGGGCTCGGAGGTTTATGGAATCCGAGAGTTGGGTGCCCGCGGATTCCACAATCTCCCCTCGCTTTACATGCATGACCGCACATTTGTCCACACCAAATTCCATCCTGATGGCGCTACTGAAGGTTTCAGTTACTTTCAGTAACTCCATCAGTTGAAAATTGTGGGGGTAAAGAGTTTAAGGTCATCCATGTAAAGGAGGTGAGATATAACCTGACCACCTCTCCACAACCGATAGCCTACACCTGAATCCTCAAGCAGTGTGCTCAGAGGATTCAGGGCTAAGCAGAACCAAAGTGGACTCAAACTATCACCCTGAAATATGCGTCGCTCGATCCTTATCGGTTCGCTGTTCCTTTGGATATTTCGACATCCTGGATAGCAAAGGACCGTCCTCCACTGCCCCATACATGAAATCAGGAGGGTGCGCAGAGTTGCATCAACTTTATACAACTCCAGCACCCTCTTGAGCCATGTATGTTGCACCGAGTCATAGGCCTTCTTATAATCTATCCAACATGTCGACAGATCCTTTCGGGAACGACGAACCTGTTGGCTAATGGCCATATCCATGAGGAGCAGCTCCTTAGTACCGCGAGACCCGTTCCTACATCCATTTTGAGAGACAGACATTATGGAGTTGGTGTCAATATGATTGTAAATTTTAGCTCTCAAAATGGATGTAAGAACTTTATAAACCGTCGGCAAACACGTGATTGGTCTATAATTTTTGGGTTCCGCGGTACTACCTGATTTGTGGAGCAGGTGGGTAATTCCTGTTGTTAGGAACTGGGGTAGCGAACCAGACTCCAAAGCAGTCTGGCACTGAGCCGCCAAGCGAGCATGCGATCCAATTAGTTTGCCGATGAGTGCTCTGGCCCCATCAATACGTCGCTCAATTCTGCACTGCCAGGCTGGTATGGCTGGTTTTGGTCGTGTAGCTCTAGAGTCACTAGCAAACGTTTATAGCCCTGTCATCACTCCCCTCGTCAGCTTGACTTGTGACGTACTGTGGTGGGACCACAGTAGTCTGCAACGGAGGTGCGATGACATGACTACTCAGCATTTCATTTCGAAGGCGATCAAGTAGTGTCATCCAACATATGATTACGCTGGATGACCGAGGTGCGGGTCACCGCACCTGATCCGATAGTCGTTGGGTTGAAACGTTGACAGTTGGCTCAAGCATCTGAAAAAGAGAGAGCATCCGAACATGGTACGCGGTCAGATTACTTCCCCCCTCTGTAGCCCCATAGTATGAGCGCATGACATTCTCATTGATGGATCTTGTCCATCTCATGCGCTGCACACTTCCGCCGGGAGCTGGGACCCTATCAGAGGCCGGTGGGCCTCGAGGTCCTAAGCCGTCTGGCGGTCGGCGTCCTCTCCGTCGACGAGCAGGTGGTGGCGTCGTGGGCGGAGAGAAGTACTCGTCGCTCGAGCTCGACGCAACTGCCGCGGCCGGTGTCGTCACAGCGCCCGTAGTGGGGCTGGGTACCCGCGGCAGCGACGCGGAGCTGAGCGAGGAGTCCGGTGATGGTAGGCGTGCATTCCGTGCTGCGGCTCTGGTCAACATTTCATCATGGATTTTTCATTTTTTGAGTTATTGTTTTACGGAGATGACATCTGTCATGTCACCTCCTCTTCTGAGTTAGAAAGTATATAGTAAATTATTATTATTATTAAGTGTCATGTAATAGGGGGTGAGCCGACTGCCATCAACCGAGCACAATTCCTGATTCCGGGATTTTCTCAAATTCTAGATATAAAAGACAATAGCATTTTGCCCGACTGGCAATCGAACCTAGGACCTCATGATCAGAAGTAGCGTTTGTGACCACTAGAACAATGAGGCAATCTCGAAAAGCTTCAATTTAGGAACAAATCCCGCATTTTATTGAGAGCCGTCTGAAATTTAATTTCAGGGCGGGTATTTTTTTTTTACCGTGTGGTGCTGGACGTAAAGAATAGCATCACCCCATTTCTTCCCGTGTGTGTCGTAAGAGGCGACTACGGGACTTACTAGAGAATGGGCAGCAGCGTTCTCTATGCATTTTACCACCATACTGCGATCGCCAATCCGCCTGCCAAGCAAAGCATTATGGCAAAGCTCCCCAAATTGGGGGAGGTCATGTCCAGCAGTGGACGTATTACGGCTGAAATGATGATGATGATGATTTTTTTTTACAAAACACTTGTTCTCTATTTTAGTACCCGTTAAAGCCACATATCTTTTTTTAATGGAAGTCGCAAAGGACATTGTTCTGCGTCCATAGATCGTTCGCCCCAAAACCAACAGCGAATAAAATGTACTTAACGTGTTCTAAATTACAAGTACATGCCCATGAAGATAATTTTTGATGACGGACAGCTTGCAGAAAGCATTTATTTAAAAATAAAACAATGTTTTTGAGGTTATGTTTAGTAAGAAACAATCATAATACATGCTACTAGATGCCTGTCAATAATGCTATTTGTATTACCTGTACCCATGTGGCTGGTTAAGCTTAAAGATTCAAGTACCTACTTATCTTGTTTGGTGTAAAATATCCTTATTTTTACTTTTAGTGCAGTAGTGGAATTACTTGACAGTTGAATTGACTGACAATGGTGCCGATTCTGTTGTACACGAACTAAACTAACTAAACTATCTCTAAAATTCCTTACTTTTGGCTATGAGAATTGTAACGCTATTCTGCAAGGAAAAATCTCTAAATTTAAAAATTATTTTGACACGACTAAAATCGAATTTGACAATCGCGACTCAGCGTGGTATTTTTTTTTCCTTTGGTTTCGCAACGTTGTACTTGTGTGTGCATTGCGTAGAATGATTTTTTTTAAAAGACGAAGGCGCGTGCTGGGGGGGCAGCCTCAACGTGTTTTATATGGAATTTTTCACTTTTGTTTGAAAAATATAAAAAAAATATTACCCACGTGTTGAGATTTAAATGTGCCGGGGTACACTAAGGGGGCCGAAAATTTCATTATTTTTGCGATAGGACACGCCATTTTCAAGATATAAAAAATACAGAACTGAAAAAATACAAAAAAAAAATACAGAACTGTTTTTGCACGTGAAGGCGAGGCGTTGTTGAGAATTTTAGTTCATGACCACTAGTTTTATTCCACACCTTTTTAATCGCGATTAAAAATAGTCAGATTTAGATAAAATAAATTATTATAGTCAAAATTTTTGGTGAAAACCGGCAAACTCAGAATAGCAAAATTGACATTTTCACTAAACTAATAACTCAGTGCAATCTTAGTGCTGTCAAACTAAGATATAGTTAAGTTGTGTCACTTTAGTCTATTTCAGAATAGGAAATCATCGTTTGACAGGATTAAACCAAATTTTAGTGATTTTTAGTTTAGTTTAGAGAATTTTGTGACAACAGAATCGGCACCAATATTGACATGACAAGGATTAGGGATGTCCATACGTTAGATCCGTATTCCTATATTTTGTGAAAAATCACGAATAAGTCCTAAAAACAAACCAAATCAATAAACAACATAAATGTACCGAAACTATATAATTGAGTATGTTTCCAAGAAAATTCGCTGCTTATTGTTCAATTTGTACTATCTACTGTGTGATACTATCTTTTAGTGTGTCTTTCGAGTTCCAAGCCTTGAGATAATTGACTGAACTTCGTCAGCTGAAAGTATGTAAACTTAAAGTCTACTGTGATGCAATTTGCAAGTTAATGCATCCATATTGTATCCCTAGAGGCATGAGAGTGTAAGACGGGAAAGATAGTGGGAGTGAAATGTCATTTTGAGTTTGTTATTTAGTGCTGTCGAGCTAGAAGATATTACAGTGACAAGTCGTCTGAAACTTACTCAGTGCAAATTTTGGAAGTATGAAACAATTCATAACGAAATACTGTTATTCTTTCTTTGTTATTCAACATGTTATTTATTTATCTCATAATCGCCACGCTTGGCAGGCGGGTTGCCGATCGCAGTATACTGTTGAAATGCATAGAGAACGCTGCTGCCCATTCTCTACTAAGCCTCAGTCGCCTCTTACGACACCCACTGGAAGAAATAGAATGGTGCTATTCTTTACGTTCGACATCACACGGAACAAATAATTCAAATTTAAAACACACAAACGCCTCCGTTTTGCATGATATTATTAACGTACTTACAAAAATAAATGTTAATAAATACAACAGATGGAAACGGTAGCAATAATCTTATTAAATATAAACAATCGTGAAAGCGTAAAGGCTCATTTACATGAAGAGAGTTTATAGCTTCAAGTGGGTGATATGTTACTATCACCCACTTGAAGCTATAAACTCTCTTCATGTGGCATGGCAATTGCTCTCCGACCCTTGCTGGAGACAATCCGTGCCACTGAGCCTGTAGTTTTGAATTCGTCCCTGAATAATAATCATTCCGATCCAGTCCGTCGCTTGCTCTCAACCAGCTTTAGCCCTAAGCCGAGGTCCGTACCTCGCGGAGAGTGCCCTAGAGTTGTCGCTCTAGTTTTAAATTTAAAAACGTGGCTAGAGGCCTTAATGTATTAAGTTAGCCGGCAAGTTCGGTTAAACAGCCGACCACCTCATAATTTGACCTGCGAGGTGTCATTCCCGAGAATAAAAAAACAGTCAATACTTTTCTCGCTTAAATATAAGAAAATACATGAGCACGATTGTGACAACCATCCTTTGAAACTCGCAAGATATTCTCGCCTCTTGACGGGCGAGAAACTCTCCTGATGTAAATGAGCCATAACACCCGAAGATTTGGCGCAGAAATGTACTTCCTGGAACATTAACTAAGTTTATCCACGTCTAATTATTAAGTTTGTTTGAAATATCGTTTTCATCGCAACAAAAACTTTTGTTAATGAATGTTGGCGAAGAGAGATATAATAATTATACTTCGGAATGTTGAACTGTTTGAATTGTTCCGTATACTTTGGTTTTCCTACTAAGATAAATATAAATCTTCTGTCTTTCAGCTGTGGAAATGTAGACAAGAACGCAACGTGGGTTTAATTATTATTTGATGTTCTTCTGTTTTAAATGATCTTCGATCTGAATTCTGTATTTATTATGGAAGAGAATGCTGTTTAAATTATAACAAGTTAACTTTTAGTGATAAATGTGATAGGTAAGTTAGCATCACATCACATCACATGGGACTCTTCGTCTTGTAAGGTACATCGTTAACGAGTCTAAAAAGATTGGCAGCCCTGCTGATTAAAGTGCTAATAAAATTTTTGCGATGGTGACCTGTGCGTCAAACTGTGAAAATCAAAAGGTTTGATATGAACAAAAGTTAGTAAGAAAAGTAATAATTTTCATCAGAGGACTTTTAGCATAAAATAAAGAATTTGTTTCGAATTTCTTGGCAAAATGGTGCTTAGGTGAGAGAACCGAGATTGCACAGTGGTATCGGCCCCGGCTTACGAGTTATGGGTCGTGAGGTTGAAACTAGGCAGGCACTTAACTTTTTATATTTAATTTGACCACCACTGCTCTCAAAACGTTGAAGAAAAACATCGTTAGGAAACCGGCCTACCCTTGAACCGAAAAAATCGAAAACGTGTGACAACTTCCAATCCGCACTGGGCCTGTGTGGTGGATTATGGCTCACCCTATCACAATGAGGAGGCTTGTGTCTCATTAATGGGTGTTTTGGTATTTTAATTAGCTATATACCAGCATATGTTTGTTAACAAGACGATTACGCATCACCAAATTAAGCAATTTATATGGATTAATTACAATAAACACTTAACATAAAGAGCAAATTGTTTGATAAAGACGACCTTATCACCCTCATTTGCGAAGAATCTAAGCTGCCCTACAAATATTTAAGCAAATGCGTCAAGTTCAAATAATTTTATAAAAACTCTTTAATTAGCACAAACCCTGATCCTCCGTAAACAAAAATGATTTAAAATCCCGAATTTTAAAGTCCACTGCTATCCAAATTTATTCCCTAGGGAAAGAGAAAAAGTGGGTTTTTATTAAAAAAGTTCTAACGCGGGGACAAAACGGTCACCACGAATGGTCTTAATTGTAAAGGTGGGTTTAAACTAAATGAATTTAGAACTGTAGAGCACGAGTATGAAAATTCGTTTCTTAATAATCTTGTTATGGTGTGAATGTTTCCATCGGTTCTACGGCAATTCACAATAAATTACCATCTAAACTAAAATTTCTATAGAATAAAAACGAAGGCGAGTGAATTCTCAGTCACGGAAAGAAGATCGTCGAGCCCATACCTCAATATATACCGCCATTACTAAAGTATTGGCTATATTTAAATCACTTGTCGCTTCCTTTAGGCGTGAAAGATCTCAATCTTAGTTTCAGCGTTCCGGAGCAGAAGAAATATACACCCCAAAACGTTCATCTCTGGAATGAGCAATCAGCTCCATTAATATAAAACCGTTTCTTATTTCGAGTTTTTTTTTTTTTAGTTTCCATTAATACATACGCGGCGATAGTTAAAAGCAAATAAACCGCATGATCGTCCATATCCACCAAGTGACTATGAAAATGCAGCTACGCCAGCAATATATTCAGTACGAGCTTGTTTCCAACTAGTGTTCGTTTTGTCGTTGTAAGCGGGCGAACATCAGCAAACATTTGCTCAAAATAAAATGTTCGCTCGGCAAGGTAGTGAAGACGCGGCTCTGTGATCGAGCGGGACAAGAATGAACATTCGCTCGTTTGGGTTAAATTCATCTTCAGTTCAGCGGATTTCAATCAATATGGTCCTTAATTCTTTGAAATTTATAATCAGAAAAACCTAATCATAGTGACGTTAATGGTTATTGAAAATTGTTCAGTATGACGTTTTTATTGTTTCAAATATTAATGGAGTTGGTTCCGATTACCATCGGCGTCGTCATACGTCTGGGCCGTAATTTTAAACTGAGAGCCGATAACACGTTATTGAACCCATTAATTATTGAACTGAAATTGTCTGAAAACTCATAAAATGTCTGCAATTTTGACGCACGTTTGGGAGAACATTTTAATGGGCGAATTTTACCAATGAACGCGATCAGTATGTCCAATCCGCTCTCAAGACCATTCAGTGACAGTTGAAATACTAATAATTGACAAATGCGTGCACTGACTGGACAGGTTCACTCAAATCTTTGTGGTTTTTACCACAAAACACAATTTCAGACCCCGATCTACGTGGTCAACAAATTATCTAATCAACCAGAGTTTTTCCGTATTTTTATAAACACAATTTATAAAAAAAAATATAAATTTTGTATATACAATGACATGAATATTTACGATGTAAAGTACTGTACTGTATATTGTTTTAATTATTGCGAATATGAAGACTACATGCGTCATTTTACTTTTTTTTCTTTCTTCTCAGTAAGTTGTAATCATGGTCTGGCAGTTTCAGTAATTTATGCGGCCGGTCATTGGTCGAATGCTTGAGTTTCTAAAGTTCTGAGTTGAGCTACGTTGATATGCCCACTCAATCTATGTCGTTATTTCCTCAAAAGACCATTCCACACGTTAATCTACATGGCCTTCACATGATATTACCTAGAATATATCTGGACTTCAAATGAGACTGACCTGTGTGTTTGTTTCAGCCTTTTTTCTCAGAGAAATCAGGTAGGAAAAAAAGAATGATCAAAATCGGACGACTCTGTGAAAAGTTCTGCGTGGTCATACAGAGTATATACCTCATCTAGTTTTAAAAGTATGATTGACGAGTAAAACTGTTTGTATACCATTCTTTAAAAAAGTCAAACAACAGTCCACAACAATGATGACGCTGGGAGCTCTTGAGCGTATTAATATGTGCTACTCGCATTTAGTTCCATTGGTGAAATTAGCCTTAAGTAGATAAGTAAATGTAGATGAAATGAATGAAACGAATGAACAGACATAAAAGTCGGTAAGGTTTCCACAATCAAATTGGACAAAAAAGAAATTAAGTAAGTACTAAAATGGATGTCCTTGCTTTATTCTGGCCTAGAAAAAGTTTTAGTAAATTCCATTTTTAACTCCCGACGCAAAAAGACGGGTGTTATAAGTTTGACGTGTCTGTCTGTCTGTGGCATCATAGCTCCCGAACGGATGAAGCGATTTCAATAAAAAAATATATGTCTTAAAGGTTACTTATCTGCGAGTGTTCTTAGATATGTTTGATAAAAATCGGTTGAGCCGTTTAAAAGTTGTGGGGGGAAAGTGGGGAAGAGTAACCGAATATCAGCAAATATACTCGAGTCTCAAATGAAAGCGCACTGAAAGAGAATATTGATGAATTAATCGAGAGTGTTCTTAGCTTCGTTTGATTCTACATTATATTAAGTATGTACCTATAAAAAGTATAAAATAAAAAAAATAATTAAAAATTTAAAAAACCCCCGACACAAAAACCTAATTTCCCTTTAAAAAGTAAAAAATAATAAAAAAAAACTCAATCTTAAAGTACCAAAGAATGTATTAGTAATTCAAAATAAAAAAAAATACGTCGCGTTGGGGGACCGCTCCAAACTTTTTAAGTTTTTTTTATTATTTTTTACTTTTTAAAGGGAAATTAGGCTTTTGTGTCGGGGGTTTTTTAAATTTTTACCAAAGCATTATTATGAGTACTATATACTGTACTATAAAACTTTTATTAAAGGGAAACTGGATAAACATCAACCACCAGAACAAGCTGGATTTCGCCCTAACTTCTCGACAACTGACCACCTATATACCTTGAACCAGTTACTTGAAAAAATTTCGGATTTCAATAAACCGCTCTACTTAGCCTTCGTAGATTATACGAAGGCCTTCGATAGTATAAAACACTCAGAAATATATACCACAACAGCACTGCAGCCATCAAACTCAGTACTGCGGGACCGTCATTTAAAATACAAAAGGGTGTTAAGCAAGGTGACCCGCTTACCCCAAAATTATTTACGAGCACTCTCGAGGAGATATTTAAATCACTGGCAGCCTCATGGACGACCAAGGGCATTGAAGTTGGCAGCAGAAGGTTGACAAATCTCCGTTTTTGCCGACGACATAGTCCTTTTTGCCCCCACTGCTCTGGAACTACAAATTATGCTTCAAGACCTAAGCACGGCAAGTCTTAAGGTGGGACTCGCGATGAATCGGTCTAAAACCAAAGCCATGACCAACAGCACTAAGCGTAGGGTCGAGGTAGATGGGCAGGAAATACAGTATGTTGATGAGTACATCTACTTAGGCCAGTTAGTTTCGTTCGAAAACAGGCAAGGAAAGGAAATCGATCGCCGCATCCAAAATGCCTGGAAAAGCTACTGGTCCATGAAGACGCTAATGAAGGGTGATCTACCGATTTCCCTGAAGCGAAAACTCATCGATAAGTATATCCTGCCCGTCCTAACCTACGGTGCTCAGAGCTGGTCGCTCACCGATTCACAAAAGTTCCGGCTTGGGGTTTGCCAAAGAGCAATGGAGCGCAGCATTTTAGGGGTTAAACGAACCGACAGAATACGAAACACCACGTTGCGCTCCAAAACGGGAATCCTAGACGTAGGCAAAAAGGCTGCCAGGCTAAAATGGAACTGGGCGGGTCACACCAGCCGCATGCACAGCGACCGCATGGCAATAGTCTCCACACAGTGGTTGCCTGACGATGGACGGCGCCGGCGAGGCCGGCCCAAGAAGAGGTGGCGAGACGACCTCGACGCGTACTCCAAGGGTTGGATCGAGGTGGCCCTGGAAAAGGATACCTGGAGGGATTTGGGGGAGGCCTTTGCTCAGCAGTGGGACAGTGTAGGCTAATTAATAAAAATAAAAAAAATAAAATTATTATTAGTGCCGGTCTTATGTTATTTAAATAGAGCGTTTGAGGAGCTTTTGTGAAAAAAAGACATCGTCAGAAGTAGCTTAAAATTTTCCAGTTCTCCAATCAGCTAATACCTAAATTGATATTGAGTAGCCGTAGTTATCATCACCAGCTCAGTATTCAATCGGAAAATTCACTCCCTAACGATTGAAAGACTAGGAATTGAAATCAACGAAATTCTTTTGATGCAATTTCCTGTGTTTAACGACGCGACGGATTTTAACGAACGGCATCATGGTTCTGGTTCTGACGACACTAAGGCGGGTCGATGAACCCTAATGGTCTGCGTAGGCCCTTGATTCATCTCATCGGAATAATCTTGGCCCTTTTTTAAGCAATCTCGTCTCGGCGATTTTTTGAAGTAATCTTAAGCTTATCGGTCGGAATAAACAGAGCTCGGAATTAGATTGTGGCATAGGTTGGTAGGTATCTAGAGTCAGATAAGTTTGCGTGGAATATTTTTATCCTAAATTAAGAATTAAAATTCTACGGTACTTTTACCGGGTAGTCTTACCATAAACATAACATCACGCCTTGTTTCTCCGAAGGGTTGGGCAGAGGTGTACCTATAGTATACCCACAATTCGCCTGTATGGCTTTACCAATTCGAATTATATTCCAGTAACACGGCAATGCGTTTATAACACATTTTCTGCAACTCTGTCTCGCTAACGAATAATTTATTCAACATCAGTAAATGGAAAAAGACAAGACAGCAATAATTGATTTTAAAAAATTACGCCACAAGAAGCTTGTTACAATCAAAACACGCAAATCTCAAACAAATAACACTCCCCGCCATATTCTTCAACCCCATTTACGTAAGATAGGACTCAAACCGCACGTAAAATTAAACATCTTTTTTATTACATTTTTTTTTCCAACAACACTTCGTCTTAAAGAAAACCGTGACAAAAATAAAGAATGAAATGAGCCATCGTAATAACGCCATTACTGACAGTCCTTGATCCAAATGTGACTATTGTATCAAAATGGTCACAGCTCCAAGAGAATTAACATTTTATACGAAATTTGCGTGAACCACGTGTAATTTTACAAAATGACGTGTATAAAATGTACAGGATGACGTCATTTTATGTATATTTTTCGTATGTAAATTCCGACTTGGCTGTACCTATACGTTTAACATAAATTTTAATGGAATGGAGCTTGAACCTACGTGTTGCTCTGTAATGTCTATACTAACATGAATTTGGGAAGATCGTTTGAATGCATGTAGGTAATAACAATATTTTAGGATGCCATCAAAATGTAATAGGGAAATCAGGTGCTATGTGCTCGGAACATACCCCTAGCTCCCCGTGGGTGTAGTAAAAGATGACTAAAGTATTATCTACGTCCACAATAGGGAAGTGAACAATGATCCCTATTCGATACTGCAACATCTATAGTTCGCTAACGTTCTCGAGTTCTTCGGTCTTATTTCTACGTATTTCTAACCATCCCATCATTATGCCTAGCCTTTTTCCATTTATGTCGGGGTCGGCTTCCAGTCTAACCGGATGCAGGTGAATACTTGTATTTTACATGGAGTGATTATCTACCTGGCCTCCACAACCCAGTTACTGGGTATGACGACACCCTTTGGTAAGACTGTTCCTAACCACCTGTCTGTAAAAATACGACTAAAATAATGAGTACTTTTACCTAAAAAAATTATTACGCACAAGAAAAATCGTACTGTCCAATTGAAAGATGAACTCTACAAAACAATGCCATAAAATAATTGAAGGCAGTTCAATTACAGAACACCAATTAAATTGTTTCCAGTTCAAATCACGCTGCGGTCTTTTCAAGAACCCTCCTTGGTTTGTAGATCAGAACAACAATATTAAAATGCGAACGGTACAAGACACCGTTTTATTGTTATTCGAATATAAAGTAATTGCGATGTCTACAGCCAATCTTGAGACGGAAATGGATTCAATATAGTTATGTTTTTCTATTTCCGAACACAAACAATCGTAGAAGGGCACGGAATAAGATTCGGCAAGAACAGCGTAGATATGGAAATATTTTTTGTATGAAATGCATATTGCTTAGTAATATTTCAAGAAAATTTAAAAATATATGGAATCAAAATAACATCCTATACACGAATTGAATCAATGAAATTACTATAAGATTGAGAAAAATATTGTAAATTTGAGTTATCGTATTCGGACATCTGTATTGACAAATTATAAATTGCTTTACAATCATTATTTCACCCAAAAGACCCTAAGGTTCACATAGTCCACCTTGTGGGTCGCCTGCCTCTATGTGGTGGTAGCCAGTCCAAGAAATTTCCAAATAACAAAACTAAATCTAATCAAATACTACATTAATCTTATTCGTTGTTTTTCTCAATATTTTTTCGATCTAAATAAAATATGGAAATGTCCTGGCAGTGTGGTTTTGACAGTTTCCCGATAGTTGTTCCGATAGTCCTAAAGAGTCTTTGTAGTAATGTGATTATAATCTGGTAATAGGATTACTGGCTTAAACTGTAGGAGACATATCTACGTTTAAATCAATCTTCAGAATATTTGGAGTTTAAATCTGGATTTTTTTAGTACAAAGTTGGAGTGTCTTATCAATGAGTAACTGATGAATTTGTCGCAGAGTCTTAAAAGTTTGTCACTTTATTTCTTGAAATGAATTATCTCTAGAGAATACTTTCGTACGTTATTGTTTATTTTATTTATGGAAAATATTGAGAATTGAGGCTAGAACAACATAAATAACCAACTTTAGCCCGCGACTTCGCCTACGTGTCGAGCGTGTTGAATTACTTAATTTGATCATTTTATCCCGGTCTTGGTTGCGACTGCTGTAAAATTATCCATTGTTCATCCAGGTTATAATTATAAACTATCAGTGTGCCACATCCGTTCAGATATTTTTACGTGATTGGTCGATGCATTACATCCAAACTTTCACATTAATTATATTTGTAGTATTAGAACCTATTTAGGATGTAGTGTAGTAAAGTGATACAATATTTTGATGACATTTAAAGATAAAAGTGACTGTGAATATGAGTACCATACAGTTTAGAGTGAATACATGATTTTAAACTTGTCTGGTGGTTTTGAGTATTTTGTATATGGCCTACGCAAATGTCCTGCAGATCTGATAGCGTCGTGTGACGGGTCCATGAACTCAATAAAATAGGGTCAAGCTACATGATGACTGATGCATGCATGCCGTCTGTACGGGCCCTGCCAGATATGGTCCTGCATTGCTAGGCTTACATCAAATCGTAATAATAAAATGTTTTGGCTATAAAAGAGACCATTGCCTCTGATTTTGTTTCGGCATTTCTTTTCAGCAATCCGTCAGCTTTTTTAAATAGTTACCAAAAAGTACTGACGTTTAAAATGATCCATTTACAAAATAAACATTTCAGTTAATTTCAGTGATCACTCTATCAGACCACCAATATTCATCAATGTATTAACTTTGATCAATAGATAAACCGTTCCCAATAGATTTTTCTTTTCAGATACGTCTATCCATAATTATGACCTCACGCTTTTTGCAAACAACTAAACTTGTACGTTGCTACAGTTTATAGTAGGTACTTTACATACTGCAAGAACACATAAGCGATTTTTCTGCTATAATACCGATACCGCTCTACTTTTAATACGTTTCCATATTCTCGATTCGATGCGTTTTTCCGGAATTGAAATTCGATCGGAATCGATACCGAGAATCGAGTGTTAATGCTTCCATTGTTTCTCTTTTGAGAGTATTTTATTGCAGAACGTTCCGATCTGAGTACGATAATACCATTGTACGAATTGTACTTGGATTCATTATAAATGGTATGTTGTCTTTGTTCTTTTGCGTCTCTTTTCTGTAAATGTATTCGAGTGCATTTATTAGGGAGTTAGTGAGTGTTTGTCTGGCGGATTCGTTATTGATATCGCTGATTAGCTATTATTCCTATCATGTGAGCTACATATTGTCTTATAAATTGTGGGGTGAAGAGGTGGACGAAGTTTCTTTAAGAATCAAACTTTACATAATTAGAATGATCATTCTTACATAAAAGAGACTTACCATTTTGTTTAATTTCCACAGAGTTAATCAGAAATTTACATGATTATGAATTATTTAAAAAAAGCAATAGACCAGATTTCATTAAAACTCTGTAGACTTATCGAGGACAATACTATAATTTCACGCTTTTTTCCATTATTTTCTACTTTTTTAGTTTGGTTTTCTATGGAAGCGTGTTTTTTTAGTTTTTTAAAACTATTATTTATTTTCTATTTTTTAGGGTGTTTCGAATTTTGAGACGTATGTCAGCGTAGTTTGTGACGTATGTCAGCGTAGTTTTCGAAGACAGTTTTTTGGTAACCCTAGCAAGGATAATGGCACAAATTTATGAAATTATAGTATTGTCCTCGATAAGTCTACAGAGTTTAAATGAAATCTGGTCGTTTAAAGTGGGTCAAACTCGCGCTATAAGAAGTCGGTTACAAACAAACATACAAGTGAAGCTAAATAAAGCGTGTAAAAAGAAGGATGACTAAGGATGACCGAGTTGAGCTAAACGATTAGTGACAAATGCTTGCACTGACTGGACAGGTCCACTCAATCTGTGTGGTTCTTTCTTCAAAAGACCATTTCAGTCACCCATCTACATGATCTTCACATGATGTGAACAAGATTATGTCTGGACTTTAAAAGAGACTGTGACCTCTGAGTTTGTTTCGGCCTTTCTTCTCAGAGTAGTCAGTTAGGAAACGCCGAACTCATCTAGTTTAAAAAAATATCATTGACATGTAAAAGTGTTTATACAAACCTACTTACAGAAATAAAATCATTTATCATTTATATTTCATAGTTTGATTCATCATCAGCCTATAGCAGTCCACTGCTGGACATAAGCCTCTCCAATTGCACGCCATTCAGCTCGATTCTCGGCAACTCTCATCCAGCTGCTACCAGTCAGCCTCCGAAGATCGTCGCTCCACTTAGCCTGAGGGCGCCCTACCTTACGTTTGCCGATTCGCGGTCTCCACTCAAGAACATGTCTACCCCAACGGTCATCGGTTCGACGGCTAATGTGGCCGGCCCATTGCCACTTCAGCTTGCTAATCCTATGAGCTATGTCGACAACTTTGGTTCTCTGCTGGATCACCTCATTCTGGATTCTATCCCTCAGAGATACTCCAAATATAGCTCGTTCCATAGCTCGCTAAGTGACTTTAAATTTATGGACCAGCCGTACCGTGAGTGTCCACGTTTCGGCTCCGTAGGTCATAACAGGTAGGACGCACTGGTTGAAGACTTTTCTCTTTAGGCTCTCTGGAATACGTGACAAGAAGACTTGACGAAGTTTCCCAAATGCTGCCCAGCCCAGCTGAATTCTCCTGTTAGCCTCCTTCTTAAGGTTATTCTTACCAAACTGCAGAGTTTGCCGAGGTAAACGTATTCTAAATAAATAAATAAATATCTTAGGACAGCCAACATTCTCAAACAAGCTTGAAGGCACCGCCATTGATGGCAATCGGTCCCGGAGTTGATTTGTTTTTTATTAATATTTACGTGGTGTACTATAAAGTATAAATTATATGTTAATAAATAAATCATTTTGTTGCACACTCACCAAGTACCCATAAAAAAACATGAGAAAAGTCATTATCTTAATCTTGTTTCTGAAGTTTGACAATCATTACAATGTCTCGTACTTCTGTTTTCAATTAAAACTAAGAACAAAACAAACAACCCACTTTAATCGACACGTCCACACCACTACAGATAAGAGTTCACCCACATTACGTGTCTAAACAAACATTCGATCACTGCGAAGACAATAAAAATTGCAGCTTACCAACAGACCCACAGCCTATGTTACGTGAAAGTTTTATGGCCCATCCTTATTGGCCAAGGAACGGTTTTATTGCGCTTTTGATAAGGATCTTAGGGCGTATTCTGATCAGCGAAATTCACGGCATGGGAGTTTTAGGATAGTAAAGGACGAATATTGTGGTAGTGAGTTGGACTGCATAGTTTTTTTTTCCAGTGTGGTGTGTTAGTAGAAGAAGGGCTTGTAGTATTAATAGCCGTACGAGTCGAATGATCAGGTTAAGCTGCGCTTATCGCAATTGGTAGTGGTGGTGGACAGGTGATCATCTTTACATATCATGACCCCTCCGTGCCTCGGAAAGCACGGTAAGTCATTAGTCCCGACTGTCATTCGTGTTGGGATCCATCATAGTTGGTTAAAGGCTATGCAGAAAATGTGGTATGTTAGTTGAATAATCTTCTGTTACGATACCCAAATAACATAGAAAGGGTCAAAATACTAGGAGATAAATAGATGTAGCACCACCTTCACTCTTAATGATGATCATGCGACAAAATTGGTACTGACCGGTATTTTGTGTCGTAATATAACATGTTTCAAAGCGAGCATTAAAAAATAAGCGAGTAACAAGCCACTTGTTGCTCGCACCGAGTGCTCCACCATCTGTTGGTTTTTTTCAAATCCCTTTGAATGTTACGCGTCTCAATCAGCACGCTGAGGCAACTCGGCAGAAGCGCTCGTGGCAACTTTGTCGTCCAACATCCTGAGTACGAGTGACAACGATTCTGAAGCACGGGCGAGTAAAAAGTTTGAAGCGAGCATATTACATGGATGCATGTTCGCACAAGGAGATGCGCGATGCTCGCTGCGAATGTTGCATTACGCACTGTAACGCCGGATACTACCCTCTATCTGTATTCGTACGTTTACGATTGGCTACGGAAGTAAAATTATGCTTAGCCACATAAGCATACAACAAAATTTTTGGTACCTATCTATTAGGTGTAAATGTTTAATATTCAGAATAAGATCTGCAATAAATAACGACTACTGTCCTGTAATTGTGTTCGATAAGAAAACCACATTGTAACGTTGGCGCATTTGCCAAACAGTGACCAATACAGACCAATGTTATCCAAACTTATTATTTTATTTATGCCAGTAAGATTATTATAATATATTAACCTGAAATCACTGTATTTGCTTCTCTATTACCTTTGCAAAGTCGGGCATTTCGGTTCAAAAAATTGTTTATTAAGATTTGAATTTATAATTAAATTAATTTGAGCATCGGTCAACACTTTGAGGTGGTTTATTCCTAAAGAGGTGATAGTGTCTTGTGACGGGTCGTTGTGCTCCCAAAAACGGATTGAGTTACAAGATGAGTGATGCAAATATGGGACATGTCAGCTCAAAACTGCAATAAGAGACATTGCAGTTTTGAGCTGACATGTCCCATATTTGCATCACTCCCGCTCTGGGTGGAGCGGAAGGGCGTGTCCGACTTTTACTCACTAAAACCCACCCGTGTCCCTTCAGTTGCCTATATGCCAGGGCCACGGTAATTCTTTCGAAGAAATCTTGCGACCCTGGCAGACATCGGTCCTAGCGGATCCTTTCAGTTTGCTGACATCTCTTTGAGGCACGCATCGAACACTACGCGCCGACTTCGTTCAGTGCTAATTGCTGTATAAGTAATGTCACCACAGTTGATGTTCAAGAGAGCCATTCATAACCAGCCTATATCGTTCCCACTGCTGAGACACGACTTCCTCTCAGTAAAAGAGACCGTAATCTATCACGCGGTGCCAGTACGGGTTGGTAGAAGTCACATGTATTTGATTTTTTGGCTCTAGGACATGCTAGTTTCCTCACTAGATTTTCCTTTACCGTTTAAGAGCAGTGGTGATGAAATAATTTACAAAAAATAAAGCGCCTACCTGGGTTCGAACTCACGACTCATAAGTTAGGGCCGATACGACTGGGCCACCACTGTTTTCTAAAAGAGCTATAAATGTGCCTATTTAAAATATATTTGACTTTGACTTTAGACCATCTTTAAAAACATTCAGTGGTTTTTTTTTGTGGGTGGGAAATCATCAAATGACCTTTCCTGCTCTTAGTGGAGCGGAAGGGCGTGTCAGACTTTTACTGACTAAAACCCACCCGTGTTCCTTGTACCTAGTTGCCCATATGCCAGGGCCACGGTACCTCTTTCGAACGAATCTCGCGAACCTGGCAGGTACATTCAGTGGCTAAGACGCCTGTTCTTGTCTAGGCAGACAAACGGTTCTTGGGTTTCTTTTAGTTATAATAATTTAGTTAGTTTCTTAATCATTACGGGACACACATTACAATGTAAATGACAGACATTTTTTTTTTTTCTGGATGGGAAATCATCAAATGACCTCTCCCGCTCTGGGCGGAGCGGGAGGGCGTGTCAGACTTTTACTGACTAAAACCCACCCGTGTTCCATCGGTTGCCCATGTGCCAGGGTCACGGTATCTCTTTCGAACAATCACGCGACCCCGGCAGGAAATGACAGACATCTGGTGAATTTTCGAGGTAGGCTTAGGTACTTATTTGCCTATATGCAAAGCAGCGTGCATTGCTTGAGATGGTCCTTTTTAATATTGGTGACATTCAAATGTACGTATTTGGGTCGTTCTACTTTTCTACTGACTGTGAAACGAAGTTTTGTTTGGTTTTTGAACTATCCATAATTGTGGTTACTGTGTGGGTTTCAAAAAAAATTGCATCTGTGTTTTCATTAAGACTAATTAAAATTTTCTTTCCGGCTAATAATGTTTTTTTGTAATGTTTGTTTTTTTTTTGGTTTTTGAACTATCCATAACTGTGGTTACTGTGTGGCTTTCAAAAAAAAAATTGCATCTGTGTTTTCATTAAGACTAATTAAAATTTTCTTTCCGGCTAATAATACTTTTTTTTGTTATGTTTGTTTTTGGAAAAAATAATGTGACAAAGTGGGCTATTTCTGTGGAGACCACATTTCGGCTTACCACTCTGTCACGGCATTCTACGGGAAAAAGACGTATCAAATATGCTAGTTAGAGAAAATGAAAAATGTCATAATATTAATAGTTAAGAATAATACGGACGTTTATTTGAACAAAATTAAAAACCGTAGATATCAATACTCCAACGAGATGCCATAACAAGATGAAGGACAGACCGTTGTTGGTAGAAAAGTAGAACGACCCATTTTCTAATCAGAAAAGATAGCCTATTATAATGGCAACATACGTATTAAAGAACAAACATCACAGTGATCCTATAAATATTTCCAACCATACATGATATAATTTCTAAAACCAGCCGACGTTAACAAGGATTAAGTTAGTAGTTAGTAATTTGTTTGGAACTCTCACTTTCACCGCGTTCTAGTTAACAATGGTACGTTTAAATGTGGTTTAGAACACTGCGAGTGAATAATTAACTTTATTCCGCAGTGTGTGGCGTTGGTTGCATGTTTTGGGAGTCATGATTTCAGGAATTCTAATCAGTTTATAATGAAGAATATGATTAGATTTTTTAAGAATTAAAGAAAAATTTAAAGGTGTGTGATCGGTATGAACCCTGCCAGGAATTAAGTTCCTTACGTTTTTTGTTAAACTCCGAATGTACCGTCGTTTACTGTATATATGAAATAGAAAACTTTATTTTTATAGCTTCTACTTCCTCGTAAACCATAAAAATGACACCCATGATAGAAATGTCAAAACTTTCGCAGCCTCCATCTTCAATTTCCTTCAGCACCAGCATCGACTTTAGCACCCTTGAAACCTTGAAAGTGACAGAACGAAACAAAATATCCATACCGCCACAGGGTAAACAAAAACACACAGGTCAAACTTAATAGTAATGATTATTAAGTTTGCACGTGAGCCTTGCAAACTAAATAATCATTATTATTGCCATTTTATCCATGTTTAATAAAACACTGGTAAGGCAGGGGCTAGTCATTCCATAGTTGTAAGTAACCACTCCACTTTCTCCACTATAGCCATCCAAACACTTTCCAATATCTTTGTTACCATGTCCTGCAATAGTTCCACACCAATCGAGGATTGTCCTCGGGTACATTTACATTGTGAGTAAAGGGATCATCGTCGGTTGATGTCTTATTTCATTAAAATTGTCAAACGGGCTTGTTGGAGTTGGTTTCAACCCCTCATCCGCTTTCCAAGGCTCCCAAAATATGTCAAGACACTCCAATAATAATAATATAATATAAATTTTAACTCTGACAGTATTTAATAAGCCCAAACATCTGCTTAATAACTCTCAGAATAACGCCTTGATGGGCTCCTCGCCCAAGCGATTAATAGTGTCAAGTGTCTACTATACAGATCGAAGCTTCCATGTAAACAGGTTATTAAAATTCAGTTCGAAATACTGTCAAGGAGAGTACTATACAAGCTCTAAGATTCAAATGAAAACAAGCTAGCTACTTCCTATAGGTAGAGGTATTCCAAACAACCCTTATCAACGCGAGACAGCTGGATTTGTCCGGATGACGAAATGCTCAAAACACATAAAAGGTACTGTACTAACAACCGTATTCAAACAAACGGACCAAAAATAATTTGCCATTGTTGTCCCTGTAAAAATAAATTTTATCATCCAAATAACATTTAAAACGAAACATAAAATTAACCTTTGAAATCCGGCCGGAATATAAACAACGTTATCAAATGAAACGTAGGACTAATTGTTAGGCACTTTAATATTTTCATAGGACAGTGAACCGGGCTGAGGTAATGAAAAAATAACACTGAGGTATCGATTTTACGACGTGCCATACGTGGTGAAGCTGAGTATACACCCGCTAGCGATGTGATGTCTGTATGAACAGGTGAATTGTTAAAAGCATATTATTTATCAATCAAAACTCCCAGTTCTGAAGACCTAAACAAGTAAGAAAGAAAATATATTTATTTGACCCAGGTTCAGGCACACAAACTTCACACAATAACAGAAGAAACTTAAGACAGTCTTGTGTGCCTCACGGCTGTGCTAATTAAGCCCAGTTAAGTCACAAATGCCAGACAACTATGTAGTTCCTGATGCTAGATTTCAACTAGAGCCTATGTTACAAAGATATCTAACACGTAACTCAGTGTTAAATTGTATTTATATTAATAAAAAATTGATTGATATGTGTTACAAACAATAAAATAAACAATTAGATATTTGTTTAAAAATATGTTGTTTATCATGCTTTGGTTGTACAAGAAACAAAGGACTGTAGTGAATAAATAATACATAAGTACATTCATACCTCATTAAACCAGTTGTAATCCGTGACACAGCATGGGGCTTCGTCATGAAACGCTAATCGAAGTATATCGTTACATTGTTGTTCAGTACGTCCACAACAAAAGTCGTAATAAATAATTGAGCGAAAATTTTCTATAATCAAATCCATTTTGACGCACGACAGACACTTTTTATATTGCCGCCAATTTATAAAAACAAATGATATATGAATATTCATCACACATCTAGATTCCCAAAGAGTTTCGATATTGAAATCATTTGCTTTTCATACTGGCCTATAAATCGTGTGAATCGAATAATAAGCATTAGCATGACGAGAAAGGTCAAAGGAATAGTAATCCGGCTGTCAAGAATGTGCTGGAAAAGAATCGACATTCCTGGAGGCATTGGGTGGATGAAGTTCTCTTCCTCATACATACATCACTTCGTCACGCTTGATTACTTCTATAGTTAACTAGCTTCTGCCCGCGACTTCGTACGCAGATCCTGTTGCTTATGCCAGCGACAACGGGGTCGTCAAAATCGAAGATCTGAAACGTCTGATGTAGAATTCTAAGGCCCAGGGACGGGAAAATAACGGGATGAGCGAGACGATTGGAGTCGTTCCAGATCTTTCATTTTTGTATGTCAATAGGAAATGCCCATCAGACTAAACAACTTTTGCTAAGACGTCATTCCTGTTATTAAGAGTTGTACTTAAGAGTTCAACAACAAGTGTTCCAGATCTTCAAATTTATTCTCACAGCAGAAAATGCTCTTCACGTGGAATATCTTTTGCTATGGCACCATTTTTATATCTCTTATACTTACTTTTGCTGGTCTGTTGCGGTCTACATCAGGTGTTCATTTTTCAAGCGCAATTCTCTATCAGTGAACGTCTCCAACTCGCGAGACAATGCGTGACGTTCACGGTCAGTGGACAGTCGCGCATCATGTTCTGCACTTGTCTCTAGAGACCTAGCCGCAGATGCGTAGATACGCTGAGAACTCAAGCGCAATTCTCTATCAGTGAACGTCTCCGACTCGAGAGACAATGCGTGACGTTCACGATCAGCGGACAGTCGCGCATCATGTTCCGCACTTGTCTCTAGAGACCTAGCCGCAGATGCGTAGATACGCTGAGAACTCAAACGCAATTCTCTATCAGTGAAAGTCTCCGACTCGAGAGACAATGCGTGACGTTCACGATCAGCGGACAGTCACGCATCCTGTTTCGCACTTGTCTCTAGAGACCTAGCAGCAGATGCGTAGATACGCTGAGAACTCAAGCGCAATTCTCTATCAGTGAACGTCTCCGACTCGAAAGACAATAAGTGACGTTCACGATCAGCGGACAGTCGCGCATCATGTTCCGCACTTGTCTCTAGAGACCTAACAGCAGATGTGTAGATACGCTGAGAACTCAAGCGCAATTCTTTATCCGTACACGTCTCCGACTCGCGAGACAATGCATGACGTTCACGATCAGCGGACAGTCGCGCATCATATTCTTCACTGGTCTCTAGAGACCTGGATGTAGATGCATAAATACGCTGAGTACGCAAGCGAGCTTCGCGATCCAAAGATGTTTCTACGGAGCGAGTTGCAGCCTGATGTTCTCGAACAGTATCAAGTCTATCCTGACGCTCTTTGGTAGATTCTTGGGATCTTATAATCCTCAATCTTTTAGCTCCTTTGGAACGTTGGGAAAGATTTGACCTCTTTCTAGGCATGGTTATAGTTTTATTCTGAAGATACCTGATCAATTAAAATCTAAGTGACTGCTCCCCTGCGTTACCGGGTAGGCTACCGTGTCACGAAGATAAATGGAAACGGAAATTAAACACTCAAATAACATAAGCCCGAAGGCATATTTCTTCGATAAAATAAAATAATAAATGGGAGTTTTAGCCAGTATAGTCAAATTTTCAATGATTCATAGAATTTTCATCGAAAATCAGTCCTAAACTGTTACCGCCTTCACCGCGTGGAGGTACTCCCAGCTTATGTTATTTTATAATTATACAGTGAAATTAGTGATAGCTTTGATTTCCACATCAGGTGTTCCAGATCTACAATCTTTATACGTCAACAGAGATTGCTCATCAGGCTGAACAGCTCTTGCTAAGACGTCATTCCTATATATGTTATAGTATAGCTGGGCTCTTGGAGTACCACATCAGCTGTTCCAGATCTTCAAATTTTATACGACAACAGAGAGTGCTCATCAGGCTGAACAACTCTTGCTAAGACGTCATTCCTATATGTATATGTGTAGCTGGGCTGTTGGAGTTCCATATCAGGTGTTCCAGATCTTCAAATTTATTCTCTTAGCAGAAAATGCTCATCACGTGAAACAATTTTTGCTATTATATCATTTTTGTATCTCTTATAGTTTAGCTGGTCTGTTGCGGTTCTGCATCAGGTGTTCAAGTTTCCAAGATAAATTATAGCCTATATGTTGCCCAAACTTAATACCTATACAACAACAAAAAAAAAAAACATTCAAATCCGTGTAGTAGTTCCGAAGATTAGCGTGTACAAACAAACAGACAAACAGACAGATTCTTTTTTGGTTTCGTGCTCTATTACTTTTTCTAAACCCCCCTCAATTGTTATTTTTTTAATATATTCAATGTACAGACACAGTTTTTTTACTATTTTATTAAGTATAGATAATGATTTAGTTAGGCTATATGTTTGAACCCAATACTTCCGTGTGGTGCCAGACGTCCATTACCAGCCCATTTCTTCCCGTGGGTATCGTAAGATGCGACTTAGGCACTTACTAAAGTATAGGCAGCACCGTTCTCTATGCATTTTACCACCATATTGCAATCGCCAACCCGCCTGCCAAATGTGGCGATTATGGCAAACCTCCGAAATTGGGAGAGGCTTTTATCCAGCCGTGGATATCATCGACTGAAATTATGATTTATTAAACCAATATTCTTCGAAGAAAGAAGTCTGCAAAGTACAGTCGTAAAAGGCACACTATACTTACAATAAAATGTCTTGATATTTGAATTGTAATTTAAGAACTTGATCCTTTCTTTTGAAGAATCAATCCAGTTCTGCTATAAATATTCAAGCATTGTGACATTTATTAATGGAAACACAGACAGTCAAAGCCTTTTCGATGGATGTTGTTACAAAATTTAATAATATCAATTAACAACGGGAAATCGAATCAGGTCTCACAGCGGAATGGAAATAAATTGTGTTTTTAAAAAAAAAGATCATGTTTTATAGGAATGAGTGGTATTATTTTTTTGTTTTTGTTTATTTCAGATTGGACTCTAACACTTTATGTCACGGGTTTATGAGCACAGTGTGAAAAGTAACGAGTTTGTGGAAATATGTAGGTATGTATTTGGGTTTTATAGAAGACACTAGCTTCTGCCCGCGACTTCGTTCACGTCAAATATTTGCTCCCCTGACCCTTCCCGTCGCATCGAGGCTGCCAGTTTTCGTCCATTTTCTTGTTGCTGTTCCGCTCCTTTTGATAGTAGCGTGATGTTATATAGCCTATAGCCTTCCTCAATAAATAGGCTACTCGACTCAAAAAGATTTTTTTAATTCGAACCGGTAGTTCCTGAGATTAGGGCGTTCCACCCCTCATTTTAGGGAATTGGGGGGGGGGGGTTCGAAAGAGACAAAAAGTAGCCTATGTCACTTTCCATCCCTTCAACTATTTCCACTTAAAAATCACGTCAATTCGTCGCTCCGTTTTGCCGTGAAAGACGGACAAACAGACACACACACTTTCCCATTTATAATATCTATATACAACATTAATTTTTGTTTATGCGAAACCCGAAACACGGGTCTAGTATTTTTAAGTAAAGAATCTATGAAAAAAATTTCAAAACTGTATCATTAATAATAACAAAGTTATAAGCTTGATAAGTTACCTGGTTGTCCACGCAAAAACATATGCAGATCACCACAAACAGCTAGTGTACGTACCATCTCCGTGTAATGGACGTTTGAATACGAGAAAGACATGATAATTTTAAAATCGAAACAAAACACTAAGGCCCGCAACTTGGAAGCGTAATTAAATATTTTTGGTACAAAATATAACATGGTGTAAAAATTATTGGAATCGATTCAGTTACTGATTCTGAACAAACTATATTCAGGTTTCGCATATACTAAAAATAATCTTGTATTAATACGTGAAGCGAAAACTTTGGATCCCTTTTTACGAAAATTGGGCAGACGGAGGAGTATGAAATTTGGCACACTTATAGTTTATACCAGTGTTTTTCAATCTGTGGGTCGCGACCCCGAGGGGGGTCGCGAAGCCTTACTCGGGGGGTCGCCGGCCGAAAGAAAAAGGCAAGGTTCTAACAGTACAAAAAACAAAGTACTTTTACTAAAACTAAACAGCCGACTTCTTAAAACCATATACAACGCATAAATTTGCAGCAAGATTTTTTTACGTGTACTAAAATTTGACCAAGGTTTTGGGACGTTTTCTCTTTGACACTACACACGTAGCTCTTATCAATAAGCCAGGCCGTTACACTTACACATATATGTCCATATCATAAAAATTACTGCACCGATTGTGATGAAATTTTTACTGTTCCCTAAGTTGAAGTAAATGTAAGCCAATTAAAAAAAATGGTCATGATCCGATTTATAGTTTCGAAGAAATGCGTGGATAAACTTTATACGTATAAACATACACCTATAATATATATTTATTTTATATTTGTCTAGTAACAGATTATCATATGTGAATATATTGCAGTTCCGATAATATTACATCAATTAAAACACACAACCTACAAATAAAACAATAACAAGGTTTTCATCATATACTATAAATAAGGTAGGTAGGTATATCAAAAGAAGGTTCTTTTGCAGTCGGTTAAAAACACAATTTTAGTGAGAAGGATGGGCTTGTTTATTTTTCAAAAGTTTGTCAAATCCTGGTGCTATCTTTGAAACGTTAATAATCAAATCATTTCCTAATTGCAGTCTATTTCTCTTTTTAGTTTTAATGTCTACCATTGCAAAAAATGTCAGTTCTCACAAGTATGAAGTGACGAATAGCACTAACAATTTTAGAGCTTCCCTTGTCAGCTCTGGATATTCGTGTTTTCTTTTCATCCAAAATACGTTGACAGTTTGCGAACAAAATTCCATTTTAAGCATACCATCAGCAGGTAAATCTAGAACACTTTCTTTCATACTTGTGGTGACATCGGCCTGATCTACTGACTTGTCCAAAAAAGGGTTTAAATTCCATCTACGCCCATTGTCAGCTTCAGAGTACAAGTCTGGAAAGTATGTCAAAAGTTCCTCTTGTAAATTATGCAAGCTCTGTATCATGCAAGGAATGTGAGCCCTTACAAGACTTTGGTCTGATGCGTTATCTTCAACAATATTCTGAACACATGGAAAAGACTCAAATATATTGTTTTGCAGAGAAGTTGACCATAAACGAAGTTTTGTGTGAAATGCTTTGACTTTATCTTTAGCTGTTAAAAGATTCTCTTCTCTACCTTAGAGGTTCTTGTTCACATTATTAAGGTGGCTAAAAAGATCTGCCAAAAATGCTAATTTCACGAGCCAAATAGGGTCAGAAAAACGATTAGCATATTCAGATTTTGCATTTTGTACGAACATTAATAATTCAGCTCTCAGTTCTAGAACTCTTGTCAGTACCTTTCCTTTGGATAGCCACCTGTCCTCTGTGTGATAAAGAAGATTTTGGTGAAGCGAGCTCATATCTTCACAAACGATTCTGAATAGCTGGGTTTGCAAGGCTTTACCTTTGATAGAATTCACGATTTTTATTACCTCCACGAGCACTTCATTTAAATCAAAAGAGCCTTAGCAGCTAGAGCTTATCGATGAAGAAAACAGTGTGTCCAGGATATGTTTGGTATTATCGATTTTAATTTCGCAACGAGTCCACTGCTTGTACCAGTCATAGCTTTAGCGCCATCGCTACAAATAGCGATACATTTTTTCCAATCAATATCGTAGTCGCAAGTGTTCTCTAAAAACATATCGTACAAACACTGGCCAGAAGTGTTTGCAGGAAGTGCTTTGCAAAATAAGATTTCTTCCATAATACTGTCTTCTGCTTCAAAGCGCACAAATATGTACTACAAACTGAGCACAATCGGAAACATCTGTAGATTCGTCAAACTGCAAAACAAAATGTTGGCTATTCTTTATTTTCTTTATTTTTCGACTACTTGTTCTTGAATATCATTGGCCATGTCGACGCAGTTTGGCCCGCGCGAGTTGGCGTCCAAGTTAAGTCGCACGTAGCCTTACCAACTTACCTCGTACTTACTTTCAAAACTCTCGCGGCTTCCTGCAGAGTGTAGATCCGAATAATAGATAATTGTACCAAAATAGAAAATATCATTAACGTAGTCTTTTAATTAAATAATTTCTTTGTCTTTCTGTGACACAAGGGGGTCGCCGGAATTTTTCAACTTGTAAAGGGGTCGCGAAATCAAAAAGATTGAAAAACACTGGTTTATACAAACTATAAGTGTGTAGAAGAAGTGACAAATGCTAATATTTTTTTTAAAATATGCCCAAAAATACATTATTTTCAGTAAGTAACACGTTACACACACCACTATTCATTACCGTGTATTCAATACACACATGCACAGAAAATATCTGTCTTTAATATTTTGACGGTGTCTATAGTCTTACTGAATGTCAAGTGTCAAGTATAACCATAGGTAATAAGTTAATTTTATAGATATATAACCTATTTAATTTTTTAAATCTATGATCATATCAAGAATGTTTGTCTTTAATATTATTTGTATTAGCGACGATAGGAATTTAGTTTAGATTTATAAGAAATATTTTTTGTTGTTTTATGGGGAGTGTCAAGTATGGCATTAGTAGGTTTCTCATACAAAACTTAGTATCGTGTGCAAACTGTAAATGCCTCACGATTGTACAGGCTAGTCATAGATTGTACAGGCTGGTTATAATTATGACATTTTGAACTGTCATAATTAATTAAAAATAATAGGGAAAATCCTATAACAACAGAGCTTTCTGTGATTATTCATTCCATATCCAGCAGTTAAGAAAATAAAGAAGAGAGTCCTGAAGAAGTATTCTTTACTCATTACACCTACGTCCTGGTCCTGGCCATCACCATCCCGCCAGCGAACCCTCTCCACAGTAGTACAGCGTCAACAATTTTTCTATAGGGTTAGTGAATGTCAAATATAACCATATTATTTTCTATATTAATTATTATATTTTTTTTTCTTCATTTAATAATGTATTTCTATTCAAATGAAGTACGGCCGAATTTCGACCAATGGGCGATCACTAGTTAGTATAGATAGTTGCTGGATTTAATTCCGAGTGTAGAGTAGTATACCCTTTTTTAATATGAAAATATTATTATTATTATCACATATCACCTACGTAACATCACACCTTGTTACTCTAGGGCTTAGGCAGAGGTGTATACTAAACAGTACACCCACATTTCTCCAGTTATGTTAAAGTTCCATGTATTAGGGGGCGAGCCTACTGCCATCAACCGGGCACAAATCCGGCTGCTCGTATAAAACCAAATAGAAAACCCAATAAGCCTTTGGCCAGCCTGGTAATCGAACCCAGGCCCTCGTGCTCAGCAGTAGCGTTTGCGAGCATTAGTGCTCGCAAACGCTACTGCTGAGCCTGCTGAGCTTAATTGGTTTAGACCAATGAAGAATTATTATGAGTAAAGTAATATAAAGGTCAATGGAATCTTCTCTTACTCATAAACATCTTATAACTGATTTAGGTAGGTGCTCGCGAGGAACGGCTTATGGCTAAATAAAAACAGCCGCACTGAACGATCAAGCTGAGATCGGTCGGAATTACACGTCAAGTATAGATGGCTCTGCCGGGGTCGCGTGATTGTTCGAAAGAGATACCGTGACCCTGGCACATGGGCAACTGATGGAACACGGGTGGGTTTTAGTCAGTAAAAGTCTGACACGCCCTCCCGCTCCACCCAGAGCGGGAGCAGTCATTTGATAATTGCCCATACTGAAAAAAAAAAAAAAAAGTATGGATGGCTGCTGTCAGTAGATCTTTAACAGTCGTAATGGGTCGTCAGAAACATGAAATTCTGACAACCAAGTCTTACCAAAGGGTTTCGTGTAACTGGGTTTCGGAGGTCGAATAGGCAGCTCCAAGTATTTAACAGCTTCCAGTTAGATTGGCAGCCGACTTAACCAGTCAATTACCGTAATTACAGACACAATTAAAAAAACATTATGTCTGTACCAAATGTGGTATCTCAGGGACTTAGAGGTTAAATAAAAATAGGAAAAGACTAAGCAAATAATGATGTTGATCCTAGCATACATTTTTCAATAACATTACTTTACTAATTAATATTCTTTGTTTGGCAGAAAATAATAACAAAAAACATTGCGTTATTTAACATTATACAATACTTATTTTCCTTTGTTGAACCCAATTGCTAAATAATTTATTTTCAATCCTGAATAAATGCAAACCGGAAGGCCCTGACCAAATATACTAAAATACAGAAACAAAGTACATAGGTATAGGAGCTACAATATTTCTGTAAACATTTGTAATAGCTATATAAACATTCCGTTTACCTACATTATGGAAAAGGGCTATACCCAACAAAACCGGAAAACTAGAACGTGACTTGAATAGAGACTGCCAGATATAATTGTATTGGCCAATTACGTTAATTGAATTAATTTAAATAACGAATAAAATAACAATGAAATCGCCGTAAATATTATTTAACTGCTTTGAAGAGTTATCATTATCATAATTTCAGCCAAAAGATGTCCACTGCTGGACAGGGGCCTCCCCCAATTTGGGTGACCCCCAATCACCATCATCACTTGTCACGCTTGGCAGGCGGGTTGGCGATCGCAGTATCTCGGTAAAATGCGTAGAGAACGCTGCTCCCTATTCTATAGTATGTCCCTTAGCCGCCTCTTACAACACCCACGGGATGAAATGCTGCTATTCTTAAGTCTGGCACCACATAGAACTAAGATGAAAGAGTACCTAATATTCATTTTTCGGCTAAGGACTGTACGTGATAGCTATGGCAGTGATTGGTGATAATTCTGTCTCGCTAGAATGAAGTGCTACTGATGACATATAATAAATAGACACGTTGTATACGATCAAGTACACTCAAAAACAACGTATGTCATGAATATAGATACTTACTAGTACATACAATCAAACAATGCGCGAAGAACAGGGAAGACCCATATCGATTCCTGTTGCTGGATAGGTAGAGATGAACATAATATTGAGTTTCGTTACTTACTGTTGCATGTCTGAATGCAGTACGTGACTAATAAACACTTCAGGCAATTACCTTGCATTTATCTTGCCAATATTGAGCGCCGGTAACGTATATAAAGGTTAAAAAAAATCGGTAAAGCTTAGCGGCGAAATTGAATATAATTTTTTCCGTCTGAATGTGCCAAATCATACATGTCCTTTTTCGTAAAAGGACTGCCTATACCTAGGCTGCGCTAGTTATAGTAGCACTGACATACATAAAAAACCACACTTGATATACTCCATTGAAGAATAAACCTTATAATTAGACACCACGAATCCACTTCCGAAACCAACTCTACCATTTTGCTCACATTTCCTGAACCTCCAAGACGATGCAACTTAGTGCAAAGTTCATTCGTCTTATATCTACTTATTCGGAAACCTAGTTATTTAATTTTGCAATTCAATAAACACCCTTGGCTACCGGAATTTGCAGTAAGTAAACCAGTATGTTTACTGTTTCTTTCCCAAATAAAGTTACAATATCATACTCAACTGTGAGGCTTGGGCCCTACCTTTAATATTGTGAGTTTATTTTGTGTGTATTAAAGGCTAACGTTATATTCGTTCTAATAAGTAACCAAGTAGGTATCGCAAAAAATCTTACGACAAAAATCTAATCTGTATAAATGTCTGTATAAAAATTTTGGTGAAGTTAGCGTAGGCTGTCAGTGTCATCCCATCTCGTCCATAGGCAAAAACTGAAAAAAAATATGTTTCAGACTGAATTTCATTTTGCTGCTTTATAAAGCAACCATTAACAGTAACAATAATTTAGACACCGAAATAATAGCATTGAGATAATGTTATGATGATGATGAATTAGGCAGGTGGTTTTTTTATGTACCTACTTGGTTTATAAAAAAATCTTTCAAACATCGGAGTGATTTCGCATCATGGAACATGGGTCTATAGATTGGAAAATCCAGTGTAATTATTAGCTCTTTTCCGTCAACATTAAAAAGGAATACCATAGGGCGATTTATCCGTTCCATTTCATCCCAATGAAGTGCCAGCTTTACAGGTTTCTTATAGACAAAGATGAAAAGTAGATGCTTCAAGTTTCTATGGTTTACGGTCAGACTGCAGTGTGTGTGCATTAGATCTGTGTGTGTCAGATCTCACTGAGTATTTGTGTGTTCAATCCCTTATCACTTTACGTGCAAGCCCCAACAGCATCCTGAATGCTATCACAGATAGCTGTAACAACCCCATATTAGGACATTGGATACGCCTACATGCCACTGTGACGTAATTATAAATATAGTCTGTGTTGATTCTCTAGTAGTTGTAAGTACTAACCAAGAATAGGTGGCCGATGGGGGCGGAAGGTTCTGGAATGGCGATCGCGTACGGGAAGACGTAGCGTTGGAAGGCCTCCCACATGATGGACCGTTGCCCTGGTGAAGGTCGCAAGAATCCGCTAATGAGAAAATCACAGAACCGGTCGAACTGGCAGTGCTTGGGGGGGCTATGTCCAGCAGTGGGCGTCTTTTGGCTAAAATGATGATGATAATAATGATGAGTCTCCCTATTTCCATTATAATGAATTTTAATATAAAAGAAATATAATCTAGTAGTTAACTTATGCTCGTAACTTTCACATCTAATAAAATAAGTAATAAGTGAGATTAATAAATTCATTTTATCTCTTACTTGGATTAAAAAGGCTCTAACAATAAATCACAAGACTGTAAATAACTTTGATGAACTCGAAATGGACATGAAAGAAGATTAAAGAGCAATGACCTTTTATGTAGAGGTCATATTACGTGAAATGGCTTGAGGTCGATATAAATTGAGTAACAAGATAAATCAGTTAATAAACAATATTTGTTGAGTGAAATAAAAGTTTTATCACATATTTTGCACATTGGGTAAATAATTGATTCTGAAATTTATTTAGCAGAACAAGGATTTAACAATGACAACGTAGCCGGTGGTGTTCTGTGGTTTCTGCCAACCCTCATGTGAAGAAGGCGTGAGGGTATGTATAAAAGTCTTTAGAAGAATTCCCACACTTGCAATATTTAAACCTGCCATTTACTCCATCGAAGAGAAATAGGTACTTAAAGAGATATTTACGTGATAATTTTAGTAACAAAAAACTGCAATACAAAAATTCAATTTTGCAATAGGTATTTCCAATAGAACAGAACCCACCGAGTATAAAACCCAGAGAATATAAAATCAAACATTTATATCTCAATAAAATACGATACGTATAACTTTCCAGCAGACGGTTTATCGCCTCTTTTCACGTGCTTAAATATTACAGCACTAATTTTAAAAGAAAACCTCTTGGCACTAAAGGAGAAACTTATAACGACTGAGTAATAAACATGGTCACCCTTACTGCCTTATTATTTTCCCAACAATACTATAGCATCTCCACTTATCTCATGCATTGACTTCTATCAAACACGATTCGATCCGATGTTCAAACAAAAGCAGACATGGAAACGCTGCATGCGAAATGACAAAAACATTTTCCGTTTTTTGGTACGTTTAGAGGTCCCTTTCAAAAGGTATCTTTATTAGGCATGAGTATTGGTGTAAACTTTCCCCAACTGTATTCAATTTATTGTTTCAATTGTTTTTGACAAAATTATTGTTCTCGCTCTATTATGTGTAAAATATGGGGGAATTAAATAAGAGTCATGGGAGGGTTATATTTTCCGCATATTAAAGGGTATGACAAACGTCCTTACCTACCCATAGGTAAAAGGGTAGATCAAACCATAAATAATCAGGTTCATAGTCATGCACCTACAATCCCCATAAATTAAAGACGTATTTTAGGTACGCTTGAAGGAAAATTGCGGATTGTATTTCTTTGCTGGCAATAATAAAATTGCTGCATCGTGTTGCTTACTGAATTATACTTACTGGCTATTTGTAATTTTCTTAGAACTAAATTTTACAAATTTGGACACATAATTGCTGTTTAATAGGTATGGTTTACAACTGTGATTATCTAAGTGATTTGGTTATTTAAGATTGTCTTTTAAAAATCGCTTTCAGCGATAATATCGCCCATTGTGCCATCCCTTGTAAACTTATTACATTTATATATGTACTATCTTTTGCCAGCGGCTTCGCCTGCGTGAAGACCGGAAATTATCCCGCGTGAAAGTACTACCGAGGTAATAAGTAACTTATGTGTTCATTCAGGTTATAAACTACTTGCGTGCCAAATTTCATCTAAATCCGATCAGTCGTTTTTGCGGGGTAAGTAATAGATGATATAAAAACAAAATCTCTAATATTAACAACATATAACAACGGAATCTATAATTTTATTTAATATAGCGATTCGTTAATATAATTAACGATTGATATAATTTTAAAATAACTAATTTTTATAAGCATAACATACATTAAATATAACATCGTTTGACATACCACTCAAAACATATAAAACTTATTTGGTCTAATATGAATAGTAACCTTAGTAGATATTAAACATAACTAGTAACTGATTACCACCTGCGCTAAGATAGGTCGACGGAGCCCCGCTTCGCGGGGCTCCTATTTCTGGGTGGTTTAAAAAAAAATAACCACGAAGGCTAAGGCGGGAGCTCCGCTCCGCTTCGCTCCCGCCTTAGCCTTCTAACCTAACCTATCCGAGTCAGCGTGTTAACCATAATGACGTTTTTTATATATGTTAAACGTTATACCTAATGATTTTCGATTACGTAAACGTTATATCAAACAACGTTATAATAATTAATTTTTAGAATAAATAAATGTTATATGGAAAGTAATTATATCAACAGTTGGTATATCTCACGTTGATTATATCTTATGAACGATAATAAAATGAAATTAGACCAAATGAGTTTATACGTTATGAGACGCACCCGTTTTTGCGTGAAAGAGTAACAAACATACATCCATACACACAAACTTTCATATTTATAATATTGGTAGGATTTTGTATGTTGTCTACTGTACAACGTGCTCCTATTGACATCCCATTAGACTATTAATGACCCCATGTCAAAAGATTAATTACAATTTTGTTAATGTAAGTTTCGATAAATTATTAAAGTAAATCATTTTCATATGTTACAAACCAATAAATAAAATTTAAAGCAAAGAAAATGCGACGTAATTATAATTCACGTAAGGGTATTTTACATAAATAATCGTGACGCCAAATTCGTTACCATCATCATGTCAGGCGAAAAACGGGCGAATTATTTTGTATAAAAATTTAAACGAAAAGAAAAACATATACCAGTTGTTTCTTTGACAAGAGCTCATAAATACCCTAGAGAAATGAGATATCAATGGAAACACCGTGTATAAAAAAGATAATACTATAATGTATCACCTGTTTAAAATGTCAAGTCCTTTCCTAATAATCAAAATCTTCTATACAAAACATAATCCGGTTCACTTCCGAACATATCCCGCAACAACAAAAACAGTATCCTAAAAATAAAGCAAATTGGGGACGACAAAAGGAAACCGCCTTTTATCACTTCAAAGAAACTTGATAAACCTATCTTCCTCGACAAACAGAATTATGTACACACATTGTTTGTTCTACCGTGTAAGGAAAAACGGAACGAATCGGAATAGGCTTCAGAGGATCGGTAAACAATACCTGAAGATGTCGCTATGTTGGTTAAGTAATGGTAGGGTAAGGATGTGGAAGTTGTACTAAGCGAAATCTGTTTTGAGAAATTTATTAAGCTTTATGTCGTGTCGTTATCATCATAATTTCGGCTGAAAAACGTGCACAGCTGGACATAGGCTTACACCAAAAGGGGGTTTCGTCATAATCGCCACGCTTGGCAGATAAGTTTATTTCTGCCATTTAAATCACTTCTAATGTAGCCAACGAGCTACGACCTCAGAATGTTTGATTGAAGTAAACAAGTTGGTATAAGAAGAAACTTAATACTTAATAACCAAGTATGAGTGCACTTGTCATAAGTGCTTCTAGACGTTTGTAGTTCAAGTTTGTTTTTGTTAAGTGCCACTTTACTATTGTGCCAATAATGTGGTTACAATCTAATATTTGCTTAGTGAGTGATATTAAATTTGAGATTTTATAGTTTTAGTTAGGCACTACTCGCGTAAGTAAGTTACTTTGTGAATTGGCAGACTGGCAGTTTGCAAGTGTCGGTAAATGGTCTAATTAAAATAAATGCTTTTAGTTTCTTTTGAATTCTATCGTATACAAGATTATTTTTAGTATATGCGAAACCTGAATATAGTTTGTTCAGAATCAGTAACTGAATCGATTCCAATAATTTTTACACCATGTTATATTTTGTACCAAAAATATTTAATTACGCTTCCAAGTCGCGGGCCTTAGTGTTTTGTTTCGATTTTAAAATTATCATGTCTTTCTCGTATTCAAACGTCCATTACACGGAGATGGTACGTACACTAGCTGTTTGTGGTGATCTGCATATGTTTTTGCGTGGACAACCAGGTAACTTATCAAGCTTATAGCTTTGTGATTATTAATGATACAGTTTTGAAATTTTTTTCATAGATTCTTTACACAAAAATACTAGACCCGTGTTTCGGGTTTCGCATAAACAAAAATTAATGTTGTATAATGAAGTTATTTTTTGTACATAAACTACCTTCCTATTAGTAATACTGCATGTGGTTTGTCCAGTCCTTGAGATACTTATAATACCGTCATTTGATATTTTTAAACATAATATATATTATAGTAACAAATTAAACTTTTCATTTTGACTATAGGGGAGATTCGTCTCAACTGCCCCAGCGCCACCGCAAGCGGCCCGCTCGAGTGCTAAACACAACATTTTGACTGCGTTGTTTCGGCATCAAAACATAAATAAAAAAATATCAACTATATACATTCTGAAGCGTCTTTACCTCAGCTTTCGAATGGTATTATTTATTTTCATGATTTTTCTTTACATAACCTCGAAAAATGTAAATTAAAATTGAAAACGTGTTTTCGGCATGATCTTCAATTTTCTAATTTTTTTAGACCACACAGATCGAAAGATCAGGTGTTTTTACTTCGATATAGGTTATAAAAAAATAGGTATTTTTCGTTTTTTGTGAATAATTAAATGCGAAGCAAAACGATATTCGGACGCCGCGCGCACCAGCCGGGAGTACCGACGCCGCCGCACGAGTAAAAACACCTGGTCTTTCGATCTGTGTGGTCCAAAAAAATTTGAAAATTGAAGATCATGCCGAAAACACGTTTTCAATTTTAATTTACATTTTTCGAGGTTATGTAAAGAAAAATCATAAAAATAAATAATACCATTCGAAAGCTGAGGTAAAGACGCTACGGAATGTATATGGTTGATATTTTTTTATTTATGTTTTGATGCCGAAACAACGCACTCAAAATGTTGTGTTTAGCACTCGAGCGGGCCGCTTGCGATGGCGCTGGGGCAGTTGAGACGAATCTCCCCTATACTGACTGATTGGTTGACTGATTGAAGGCCAGCGGCAAAAGTGAATATGCATATACATATATAAGGTGTATCTATTCATACACGAAATATTTTAAGAGGTACACCTGTAGGTGGTAAAGAAGCTATAGAAGCAAAAATTGTTATCTAAGCGTTTTTTAATTTTCATAATTATTATAATTTTAAAACTGCTTGAGACGTTTTGCATACAACCTTTACTCCAAATTCACGAGCATGGCCGCGGTGTCTCGGGCCGTAAAAAATAAGAAGGAGCCAGTATTTCTTATGTGCGTCACATAATTTATAAATGTTAAATTTTGAAAAAAATACGTTTAGAATTTTTTTTTTTTGCTGTAGCTTCTTTACCACCTACAGGTGTACCTCTTAAAATATGTCGTGTATGAATAGATACACCTTATATACTTATATTTTGTTTTTATTAAAAAAAATCAATGAACCACGTTACTATAAACAAAAAAAAAATTAAAGTGAAAGACTACATTTTGTAATTCAAAGATATTTTTTTTTTAATTAAGCTATATTCTACTACAGTTCAAACCTCCGTTATTGTTGCCGTATATTTCATATATGTATTTCCAGACTTCCCTTTACTAACCGAAATAAACGATGATACTTCCATCCAAAATAACGTCAGACTAAGCACGTTTTTTCGATCATTTTATAAACGTGGAAGTTCACGATGATATACATACATAGACTCACGCCTTTTTCCCATGGTGGTAGGCAGACACTACGGAACGCCACCTGCTAAGATACTTACACACTCATTTTGCCTCGTTTATGTTCATACCGCCCCGGTTGTAAGTACTACGAACCTGATCTTTCTGATAATATCGCGAGACGTGAGAAATTATAAAAGCGCCCAGTCGTAAGTAAAACTCAGATCTTACAAACAGAAGTTGAGACTATTTTTGTACGAAACTAATTCACCGACGACACTCGGTTATAAATCCCGACGGGCGCGGCGCTGTGCTGTTGACACAAACAAATGCATAACGTTGAGCGTCGCGACAAGAATGCGACGCTTCTCATTTTCCTAAACAAACAGACGGCTTGCCGAAAGATATGAGGAAATAATTAACGAAATAGTTTCTTGGTGAGTTTCGTCTGGGAATGCATATTGTAATATTTTCTTGGACGTGGGAAGGAATTTAAAAAATAATGAACATGAAAAATTTTATTTTTAGTCGATCGATTTGAGTCACCCTCCAAATAACAAAAAGTTTTTAATAATAAATGTTAATAACCCTAATATCAACCAAACTCGATAAAATCAAGGCAAAACAATTCAAATTAATACTGAATAACTCGATCAAATATTTATACAAGTAATCGCGTGCTGCCATATAATTTGAAGGTACGACTTCCATAATTATACATTGTTTGAATGTTAGAAGGCTATTAAAATAAAACAAAGCACGAATTACGTGCAATAAAGCATTAAACGCCATCATGACTTGTACTAGCACTTTACAGCCGAATAATGCAGGGCATTGTTCCTTAAATTTCAACTTTGCTTATGCAAATTACGTGGCTCCATTCAGGCTCAACAATAGAAACTTGCGGACTCCATATTCTGTACGGATATCCGAACGTGAACAATTTAAATAAGCTGAATGGCGACGTTTCACAGCTGTCAGCTTTTGGCGCGAAATAGAGCGTTTGACAGCTGTCATTTCGGTAGCTCAATGGTTTCATCCCTGATATTGGTAAACTGTAATGTCCAAAGTTTGAAGTTTTTATGGGATTTATTTTGCAAATACTTCGCATATCTGATAGTTACCATGGCGCTCAGCAAAGCGTTAAAGTTTTTTTTACGCTATATATGTGCCAGGATATCTGAGAAGGAAAAACACAGCGAGAATACTCTTTGAGAAAACTCTGGTACCTTTTCATCTTTAACACCTGGAAATAATATTTAGGAAGCAAAGCGACGATGCTCTAACGCGAAATAAACATAATTCCGAAGCACAAACTTCCCTTTTCTATTCATGAAGCAATTTAAAATATCTCGGCCATTACAACTGACTGTTAATGAATATCGCGAAATATTTAAACGGCTCACTCACGAATGTACACAAAAAATTCGAGTTGCCGTTGAAATTTCAGCAGAAATACTGGTAATGTTGTAACGGGCAATGGTTTCACAAAAAAAATGTTGTTTTCGCGGTTAGGTCATGAAATGTAAAATGCGGATACGGTTAAAATGAGTTTTTTGTGTTGGAATATGTGTACGGAATATATAATATTTGAAAAAAAAATGTGAACACCAACGATATCAAGAATGTTACATAAATTAAGCCAGTAATTGGGAAACAACGAAAAAATATCATAAAACATATATTAACCCGTTTGATTTTAAACGGAAACGTAATTTTTATCATAATAAATTATTTACACAAAGCGATAAGTTAGCGTGTGTGGAATTAGGAACTGTCAGGCACACCGTTTACCACAGCGTAGCGTAGATAAGACGGTAGTTTGTACTTTTTTTCCAGTACACCAACGAGTAATTTAGTTGTGTCGCTAAAAAACGAAATGCTGTACACTGTCGTGCAAAAAGATGTGTTATCTTAATGAAATTGAACAACCATTATCTACCAAAGTACCTATTGATTGAAATTATATGGCGTTTTGCATATATTCATAATACAGACTTGTAAAAATTGAATCAGCAGTCTCCGAAAAATTCGTTTTTGAATTCTGCTAAGTAGATACATTTATTTTGCACGTAAGTGTAACTATTCTCCAGGCTTGTAAAAACACTCGTTGCTATTCTCTTTTGCAGACGGTTTTTGTTTGAGGGCAGTGTAATTAAGTTTAATTTGGGTTATGTACATGCACTAGGCAGCTTAGAATGACTACGGGCATAATGTTAGTTTCCATGTTGAACACAGTGGCAATCTACTTGTGAAGGCTGCATTATATTTTGTTATTTATGAGACCCACAGAGGAAATGGGTGCGTTTAATTAATAGAGTTTGCTTACTGTGCTGCAATGCTTTGTATTGTTTTGTGCAAAACAAAGAAACTGTATTAACCGTTTGAGGTGGTGGCAAAATGAAATGAACTCAAAAATAATTTTGTTTTTTGGGAGTACCCAGATAGTGTCGATCTTTCCTATGAATACCGCACCGTGATCATTAAGGTAAACTGAGTCTGAAATAAGCTTTTTACGAAGGTTGGCAAGAGATCGACGTATAAACTGTCACCATGAATTCAGTACACGCTAGGATTCAGAATCAGGGTCCAGGATATAGGATTTGGAGGCAAAAGTCCTCGCGCATATGTATATGTATGAGTGGCGTGAGGAGGCGAAACGCCAGGGCGAAACTCTGCTGCCGCGACAAATCACGGCACGGTGGACAAAACTCCGGCGGGATCTCATGGTGACATGGCGACTGCGATCCCAGTGCTGGGCACGCCACATAAAAAACGGTTCAGAATCATGTAATACGTTTCCGCGGTGACGTTTTACGGAATAGACCTTTTTTTTTTCTGGATGGGAACTCATCAAATGACTTCTCCCGCTCTGGGCGGAGCGGAAGGCCGTGTCAGATTTTTACTGACCAAAACCCACCCGTGTTCCTTCAGTTGCCCATGTGCCAGGGTCACGGTATTTCTTTCGAACAATCACGCAACCCCGGCATCTAGACCGTCTGATCTTACGATATATACGAGTCAGTCGATAAATAAGAAAAAATAAAGATAATACGTTTATTTGCGTTAAATATGACGCAGAAAGAACACAAACACAAAAAAAGAACAAGTTGAGGGAAATTTGGGTCACATCCATGCAAAACGGCCATCGCTTAGCATAATGCTACAGCCTTATGCGAGACGAAGCCTCAGTGTTTTGCCGTGATGACGTCAATGGTACACCCATTATATAGTATACAGTATCATCATCATCATATGCCTGCCACCCAGTTACTAGATAATATGATACGTCTTAGGAAGACTAGTTTTTATACTTTCGGGTTTTAAACGACACGTAACGACTGTCAAAGATCCACTAATGACAGCCGGAACCATCGTCGTTTCTGTGGCACGGAGAGGATTTGATATTTTAAGTTCTTCTGGTCCTTCATCAAAGCGAAGAAGTCTAAATCTGACGATATTCCCTCCGAGATGTGGCTAGGAAACGAAACAGCATCTACTAGTCATGAAGTGTGCAATCTTTTTACCCACTCCTTCGCTTAGTTCACATGCTGATGCTGAAACGGGACCCAAGTATCATCAACATGCTTTAGGTAAAGTAGTATTTACGGAAAAAGAGGTCTTGAAAGCACTAAAAAAACTTAACATCTGTAAAGGGCCGGGGCCAGATGATTTGCTTCCGGTATTTATAAAGAAGTGTGCTACTATACTAGCCTATCATGACCACTTAAAATAATATTAAACCATTCGATAGCGACATCACAGTTTCCAACAGAATGGAAAATTGAAAATGTCGTACCGATTTTTAAGAAAGGTGATTCTAACGATGTGCTGAACTACGGCCCTATTTCGCTTTACCTCGTCAGAAAGTTATAAGATCTGTTCGCAAAACTAATACCTTCGCCACAACTGTAAGTCGTACTAACCTTGGTAGCACCGCACCCATGAACCGTCTGATGCGAGGTTACAATAAAATCGCTACACGAACCAATAGCATCGACATCTTCTCTAACCCTTTCCGTCAATTCCGTACGAGGTTTTTAACTGGCTTGGAGCCTCAAGACCTCGGTGCGATACGAGCCGTCCGCCATTAACTGTATCTGCATAGATTCTCTGCCCTTTTAGCCTTTTATTATTATTATTTTTTGTTAACCACATGTATTTCCCATTGCACTTGTGCACCTAGCTTATATTCGTTTTATTTTATCTTATTTTTTGTAACCTATGTATCCAATTAATATAACAGTTTCAAACGAGTTCTTAAAACATTATTTCTCTGCTAGTGCTGTGCACTTCTGTAAGTGACGTACTCACAATATATAAGACTAAGTGATTTTTGTTTGTGTATAGTAAGTCATTGAAGTGCCATATCAATAAATAAATAAATAAGTTGGTCACTCGTACACGGACCAACCGTAGCAAGGGTAACTTAACCTGATCAATCGACCCGTGTGCCTATTACTTAGCCTCAAGCCCACAAAACCAGTGCTGTATACGATGAGATATAAATACAACAAATAAATTATTCAATGTGTATACAAAAACTAGCTTCTGCCCGCGACTTCGTCCGCGTCAAATTTTTGCTTCCCTGACCCTTCCCGTCGCATTTGCCTGCTAATTTTCGTCCATTTTTCGTTGCTGCTCGCTCCTTTTGAGTTATAGTGAGTCAACCTTAAAAGATAGACATATGCTCTCGCGGACGTTTTTTTAGAACTTTTTAAAAGGAACAATTTCGTCATACATGATTTTTGCGTTACTTTAACCGTTTACGCAGCGCACGCAACGGAAACTCTCAAAATGAATTAATTTTCCCCGTTTTTGCAACATTTTTCATTACTGCTCCGCTTTTCTTAGTTGTAGCGTGATGTTATATAGCCTATAACCTCCGTCGATAAATAGGTTACTCAACACAAAAAGATTTTTTCAATTCGGACCAGTAGTTTCTGAGATTAGCGCGTTCAATCAAACAAACAAATAAACAAACAAACAAACAAACTCATCAGCTTTATAATATTAAGTATAGATTACCGGTTCACCAACTTAAAGTTTTGAAAACTGAGTATTTTCAAAATATACATTGACCCCTATGTCTACGTAGATTCCTGCTCTCGGCCTAGGATTATGCTCGTGACCCAAATTCTACAGGATGCTTCCCTAAACATAGTGAAAGGGTGCTTCAATTATTCAGCAAGCGGTCTTAAAAAGTACGCTCGGCTTTACGGTACTCAGACTTTTAAAGTGTATCTACCTCGAAAAAATAAAAATGTCCTTGCAAAAGTCCTAGAATTTTGTTGGCTATGTAAGTAGATTGGAAAAAAGCAATACAATATTCATAAAAATAAAATTACTTACATCAGAAAATAGGTTTGTGAACTTAACCAGTCAATTACCGTAATTACAGACGCAATTAAAAAACGATTGTGTCTATACCAAATGTGTATCTCAGGGACTTAGAGGTAAGGAGTACCACAAGGAAGTGTATTGGGACCATTATTATTTACACCAATTTATACAAAAAAAAAAAAAAACAATCCACCGTTGCCTAATTGGCAGGCAACATTAGGAAGACATAAACGGAGATAGCTAAGAAGCTCTAAATAGACAGAAGTGTCAAAAGAGTAGAGAGACCCTTAAAATGGTTGTAATGAAAAATATTTGCAAAAAACTCGTCGAAAGCATATTTTCAAAATTAAAAATTATTTATATCCTCCTTCTTTTTGTGGTGTCGGTTAAAATACTTCATACGTATGCTTATATGTAGGTATAAGAAGTACTTGTATATATTACATACTAGCACTTCATCTGCGACTTCGTCCGCGTAAAGTTCATGTTTCTCCATAGGTGAAAGAATATTTTTAATCAAATAGGTATTTCTGCCTTTTAATAATAGTGTAGATTGGAATGAGCGAGTTTTAATGATTTCTTGCTCTTAGAAATGCAAAAATTTTTCTTCTAGACATATTTTTACACCAATTGAAATCATATTTAGTATAAAGTTATGAAGGCATCGAGCAACCATCCATCGATATCGAACGAAACCATAATAATGCTTTCAATAATTGGGAAATTCTACTGAAAATTATTTAACATGATTGCTTTGTTATAAAACGTCACAAACACGAAACTGTTATTATAGACCCGGTGTTTGAACGAACTGTGAGTCCCTGGAACAGAGAACTGGTAACCACATTAAATGAATATCATTAATCAGTCAAAATTGGACTACGTATTTTATTGAAACAATTTATTGTTGTGAATTCCGTTACACACAAAACCATACACATGTATACGTACTATAAAAGGTGTATTTGAACAAAACTTGAAACCTGAAAAGGGATCATTATGAAAAACGATTACTATAGAAAAAATCTGATATCGCGAAAAAAGGCAGCTGTTTCATACATGTAGGTACTTTTGTACATCTCACTCAACAACATTTTGGCAACAGTTGTGTATTTTTGGTGATTTAGTATTTTACCATTAAAATTACTGCTAGTATATTAGTACTTTTAAATAATTCGTTCTTCATATAAAAAAGTTAAGAATCACCTCATAGAACTACATTCAATTATTTGCACAAAAAAAATCCGAAAGGTTTTCATTTCGTTAAATTAGAGGTACATAATAAAAAAACCATATAATGATTATCTTTATAATTAAAAAACAAACAAAAAATTACTAGTTCATGTCATCAGCTTTCTTTCGTTGATAATGGAAATAGCTGCTGCCCATTATGCTGAAACAAACAGATAAAAACTTTAATATATTGGGCAGTAAGTATTATAGAAATGCAAATTCTGTTAAATCCAACAATCGCCCAACGTTATTATCCCATCTATATCCTATATCTATATACTTATAATAAAACTGTAGAGAGGTCAATTTTTGTACATTGAAAATATGTTCAAAATTAATATTGGAGGATGAATGGTGATCGATACTGATGCCAAAAATGCAATCAATAAATTTTTTGTCTGTCTGTCTGTCTGTCCGTCTGTCTGTATGTGCACGCATGGGTCAAAAACTACTGAAGGGATTTTAACCAAACCTGGTACGATTGTAGTCCATACCCCTGGGCAGGTTATAGGCTATATAACATAACGCTAAGACACATAGGAGCCGAGCAGTGACGATAAATTTGAAGCAAGTCGGATGAAAATGCGCTTTCGAGCTCTTATCCTCGCAAAATTAACCTGGATTAACACATAGGCTAATTTTTATCCCAGTAGTACGTTCACACGGGATATTTTCCGACCACCACGCGGGCGAAGCCGCTGGCAAAAGCTAGTATTAATTAAATTTATAATAACATAACGATTTAACGTAAAACGTGTGAATTCACGTAATGTTTACCGATAGTCGAAAATGGCAAAACAAAAAACATGGTCCATTTTTCCAAAGAGTCAGTCGTCGTTTACCCAATCGGATGGTATTGAGGCAGAGGGAGTAAAACGGCTTAGAAGTCGGAGTTCATCGAAAAAAAGCTCTCATGATCTACTTCGCTCTCGTTAATTTCAATCTCTATTAAATATCAGTGTAATGCTAATTGAACTGTAGATCCTCAATCGTCAGCTGAACCAATTGTTTCAAATAAACATATAATTATCGCTCGAGTTATCGCTCGTCAACGTCGTGCACTCGCTGCTTGTAGCTCTACTCGCTTCTTATTAATCGCCGACGGTGGGATAGGTGTCTTACTAGGTATTATAATACGACCAATGATTTTCTTCTTGTAGTGCCGGACGTAAAGAATAGCACCATCCCTATTCTTCTCGTGGTTGTTGTAAAAGGTGACTTACTAGAGAATGGGCAGCAGCGTTCTCTATGCATCTTACCACAATACTGCGATCGCAAACCTCCCAAAACCCTCCTCAAATCGGAGGATGTCTGTGTTCAGCAGTGGACATAATTCGAGAGAAATGATGATGATAATGAATTACAAATTAAACAACTTACAACACTTATCTTCATGAACACATTTTCCCGCGGAATTTCTAAGGTAACCATAATCACAAAGGCAGGCTGGATCAAAGCAACTAGGTTGAAAAGACGGACAGACTGGTGTTCCCTTCAATTCAGCACAAGTCTTAACACACTCCTCAGTTTGACATTTATAGTACAGTTCGCCTGCTGGACAATCTGAAATATTAGACAGGCAATATAAATTTTTCGACAATATTTACATAAACTCACACCTTCTCATCAAGTAGGTAGAAATTACAGTACGTCACCTGTTACAGTCCTGACATATCTACTCCTTTTACGTCACTACGGTATAAATTATACCCTAATATCTGTTAACATAAGTATGTAGGTACCAGTAAAAACGTAATGATCTAGAGCAAGTAAAATCATTAGGATTACACAAATTCATAAATATTTCAAACTAAAGGCCGCGTCCTAGCCAAAAGCGACCGTCGCGTCGCGCGTCGTGCGATGACGCGATCGTCACGCCCGCGCTTTATAATATAGTACACAAGTCAATATTACTTTACAGGGCCAGCAGATACACAATATAAATGCTTGAATACCACGATTATTTACGCCTTTTTTTTTTTTCAGGATGGGAAATCATCAAATGACTTCTCCCGCTCTGGGCGGAGCGGGAAGGCATGTCAGACTTTTACTGACTAAAACCCACCCATGTTCCATCAGTTGCCCATGTGCCAGGGTCCCGGTATCTCTTTCGAACAATCACGCGACCCCGGCAGGCATCGGTCCTAGTAGACCCCTACACTGCTGCTGACATCTCTTTGAGGCGCGCGTGGAACACTACGCGCCGTCGACCCGAGCTTGGTCCTTACCGGGCGGCGAGCTACCCATTGCTCGCCACCCGCAAGCTCGCGCCTACGGTATTATTTACCCCTGTTAGGTCTTTTGCTTTTATTCGTTCTAGTACACTTGGTTTAATACACGTTAATGTGTGGATAAGACATACTTACGCGAACAATCAAGTGGCGTATGTACGTCATTATTCAAGTAAACGCTCGTGCGGTCGCGTATTCGCACGGCAGCCACTTTCAGTTAGGACGCGGGGTATGGAATCGACACAGATAATATAATTTTTCGGTAGGAATAGCACGAGACTAATTAATAAACCACTTATTTCATATGAATAAAGTCTACTGGCATTCCGTTTTTCATGTTGGAAATTAGCAAGTATGTGTGTGAGGGCCATAAACTTATAACAGGTAACAATAAAATCTAACTTCTGGTCTAAAGGGTGAATGCGAAACACACCAATATTAGCAATGCGTTTAATTTTGGTAGTTCAAAAATATTCATTGCATTATTTATTTACATTGTTTAGCAGACAATATTTTCGTTTATATGAAGCAATGAATTAGCGGAATCCTATAAAATGGTTTAAATTCTAATCGATAGTGTGTTATGCAATTAGGGAACAGAAATTGCGTCATGTTTACTGACTTACTGGCGTACTTCATTTTACAGTCATGTTTATACAGCGTGTATAAGAACGTTATCCCATTTATAATAAAACATTAATGTCTTTTCTACCGAAATGTATGGGAAAACCGATGGATTACTTTTTCCTAATAACGAAGTTCCTCCCATAAAGTGGTTCAGTTTGATGGTCTGTACCGCACTCTTAATTTTGACCACACTTTTTATACATATGTAAAAAACGTGCAGTGTGTACTTTTTTGCATGTTCTGTATAAACAAATTGTGTTAGAAAGCGAATTGAACCACATCAGTAAAATGGAAAACATTATAAAGACTTACCAAAAAGGTTCTTTTCAGCTGGTGCAGCAGAAACAATAGCCAAAACTGCAACGAACAAACAAACTGGGAACACATAGGACGCCATTTTTATAGTTACGTTAGACAAAGATGATGGCGACAAAGACAATGATCTAATGATTTGTCTGCCTTTTAATTTATAATTTCATAAATTGTGGGAATGTGCGAGTCGTGTTAATAAAAGTAGTTTATTAAAACAAAGAATGTCACTTAGTGTATCATTAAAATATTTTACACGATAGAATTGAGGAAACTGAAGAGGTCATATTAGCCATAAAAATGCTTGTTGCTGTAGGAATATTTTCGAGTGAAGACCGCGAAAAAACCAACCGTAAGATAGGACGTCCTCAAGCTAGAAGAAGTCTCGATTTCCACAGGGTGGATGGTAACAGCTGAATAAGTTAGATTTAAAGGTCAAGCTAATTGACATCTAATGGAAAGGCCTACTCTGTGGACTGCAACGTTATAACTCGCTCGTCGTGTAAATGTCAAGTTGATACGTAGACCCCAGGTTATTCAGAGAGTTCTAGCGTAGTGTAGCTTGTTAACTAATGCATAATAAATAATAATGTCATAGGTGTTGCAACGGACGACAATACTAGCGCCTGGAAAAAATACCTATAATAGAAGGACGGAGCGTTTGGTGTAGAAATTTCGCAGTTCTTCTCAACACACACTCACATAATGTGATCAACAAAACTACTAATTTGGAGATTAAGCTCAAAATTTTACATAATACTAGCCTTTACAGGTTGTTTTACATTTAAAACGTTCCCTTGAATCACTCTCTCTATTGATGAAAATCGCATTAAAATCCGTTTTGTATTTTAAATAATTTAAGCCTAAAGATGCGGTAAGTGAATTTGTTTTATACTATGTAAAGATTCAAAACTCATAATTTTGAAAGTCTGAAACATCTTGAGGCATACATTTTTATCCATAATAATTAAATAACTCCTTCATTACATAAAAATATAGAGTAATGTTATATTTCTTACCATAATTTTATAATTGATTAAACAATTTTTTTTTCGCCACGAATATGCGACGATAATGTTTATTGCTACATCTTTCTGATCAGGCGCTTATGTAGAGGAGGTATGCTTATGGGAGGTATGTACTAAAATTTTGTAAGCTATCTGTAGGATTGGGAGGTAGGTAATAATTAGTTGACATATCGTTTGACTGTGATGAGCCAAAACAAAGTTAAAGTATATTCATTACGGGAAACGAATAGAGTAGGAGAAAGTAATTTAAAAGTGTTTAGGTCAAGCAAACGTGGAATTAAGAGTGAAATAGATTGATTCATTTACAAAATATAAAAACATAGTGCAACAAAAAATATAATTGTAACGTAAGAATAATCACCATATATAACAGAGAAAGTAATATACATACATTGGTTAAGAAAAAAATACTTAACCATAATAAAGACCGTGATCTTATAAAGTCAACGGTGAAACAAAGGTGAAAAGTCAAACTTTGTGAATTTAAATAAAGAAAATCAGGTAATTAACGATTGCTTATCTACAACAACGGAAGTTATTTAAGCACATTAAACAACAATAAAAAAAAAATAAGAAATATTATTATTATATAATTATTATGATAAATAAGAAAAAGGAAACCGCCAATTACTGAACCAAAAGCAATAAATTTTCAACTCTATATGAATAAGTTACATTGTGACTATTTGGAGAATTATTTGATTATAAAAGATCAATCAAAAAACGGGCATTGCTTGTTTATGTTCACATCGAAAAATACATTACGTCATTTAAGCCGATCCATATATTGGCTTGCAGATGGCACATCCAAAATTCTTCCAAATATATTCCATCAACTTTATGTGATACATGGATCTGTATATCATAATGTACCTAACATTGATGGTACATACTTGCACTCATGGCTAATAAAGATAAAGCTAGCTATGATACATTTATTTTAATGTTATTGAAATATTGTGCATCCGCTGATTATTGTCTTTTCACCCCGTTATATAAAATAAAAGACTTTGAACAAGAAGCGCACGAAATGACTTTGAAAAATTATTTCGAAAATGTGATGATAAAATGATGCAATTTTCATTCAGAGCAAATCATAAACAGGAAAATACAGAAAAGTGTTTTCCAAAAACTATACGGTAATGATGTTAAATTTGTCATGGTACTCAAATGTTTATTTGTTCTTTCTTACTTATCGCCTGGTGATATACCAAAGTATTTTGATAAATGGCGCAAAAATATATCCCCTGAGGCGGAAACTGTTCTACAATGGTTTAGCGATAATTGCATCTTGCTCCCCGCAAGTTCTTCGCACCAAAATATTAGCCTAGCCACATTATAGTGCAAAAGATTGAATCGTCCAGAATATCCCTAGAACACAAAATTATGCCGAATCGAAGCATTACAGGACAAACAGCATAGTGATCGCAAATCATGTGGAATTCTATATTAAATTAACTAATCAAAGAAATAAAATACTCAATCATAGAAATTGATCAACTACGTACAGCAAAAATAACGACTTTTTTTATAAAAAGTATCGCATCACATTAAATATTCATATGACACTGAAACTGGGTTTATGAGGGCAATAGGAGCTTATTTAAGATTAGTTTACGTAAATTGTATATGTATTTATTAAATTCATTATTGAATTATCTTTCTGTATGTAATATCATATCACTTAATAAAACAGTAGATTGGGAAAATTCCTGGATTTTATTTTCCTGTTAGAAGCATGTAAACGTGCAAACAAGCATACACCATACATGTAGCAACCATGCAGCATGAAAACTTGCAAACAACCATATACTATACACTGCATGTATAGTATATGGTTGTTTGCAAGCAAGCATGCAGCTTGCTCTCGGGTCGCGGGCCAGTTGCCCCTTGGTGCCTTCGCCGGATTAAATTACACTTAAGGGCCCACCTTGAATGTGAATGATAGTAGGATGGGCGTGGTTTATGGCGGGTCAACCTAAAGTGGCCGGCCGCCACAAACTTATATCTGAACCGTTTATAGCGAATAGAAAAACCAGCGGCCAAAAGTTGAACTAATGACAGAAAATTTCTCGATATAAAAAACGTTACTAACTTAGCATAGCCTTGCTGTAAGCACTATTCCTGTCACTGTTGCACATCTATCAAACTGCAATAGCAAGGTAGAGACGGAAACATCTTAGAAAAAAGTACGTGAAAGTATCATTAATTTAGTCGGTCTATGAAATTTTTGCACATAGCGTGCGATGGAGTAGACAAATAATACAAATATTTAATTATAAGCAATAAAACTATCTTACAGCAAGAAATTATCTTCTTTATCTATATGTAATATTATAAATACGAAACTAATTCTGTCTGTCTGTTACTCTTTCACGACTAAACCTTATTCGTTACCCATTAACCCTATTTATTCCGCGACTTCACGTGCGTCCGCGTAACGTAAAATTTACGCAAACGAAGTCGCGGGAAAAAGCTAGCTAATATTTATGTACGGATGTTGGGTTATACGAGATTGATTAACTCAACATAATTAAAAATATATAATAAACAATTTAAGTATTTATTAATTACTAGTGATCGCCCATTGGTCGAAATTCGACCGTCCTTCATTTGAATAGAAATACATTATTAAGTGAAAATATATATACAATAATAAATATAAAAAAATAATATGGTTAAATTTGACATTCAGTAACACTATAGACAGATAATATTGCAGACAAATATTCTCGATATGACCATAGATTGAAAAAATGAAATAGGTTATATATCTATAAAATTAATTTATTACCTATATTTATACTTGACAATAATACAAACAAATAAGATCTTTATATTTTACCTATATTAACAAATAAATAAACTGACATTCAGTAAGACTATAGACCACAGATTTGGACCATAAACAAAAGAATATCTATGCATGTGTGTATTATTAAATATACGGTAATGAATAGTAGTGTGTGTAACGTGTTATTTATTGAAAATAATGTATTTTTACGCACAATTAAAAAAAAAAATTAGCATTCGTCACTTCTTCTCTGTATAAACTATACGTCTGTGAAATTTCATACTCCGCCCGTCCGCCCAATTTTCGTAAAAAGGGATCCAAAGTTTTCGCTTCACGTATTAATATATAGATTTACAACATGAAATTAAAAATAACGAATTAATCTTCTAGAGCTCTATAAATAAAATATGTGATGGTGTTTAAGAGATTAATAAACTTCAATTTCGTTTCACCGATCACTATACATTTATTTGGTAAATGACAATTACAATATTTTACATAGACTTCGTCCATTACGTAATACTAGTTATGATTTTTTTTTTCACCTTATTTTACAAGTCATTTATATTTCCTTCAAGGTCAATTACGTATGGCAATGTGTATGATAAATGTCAAAATTACTTGACGTATACATACATATTTTAGTAATTACGTGTGACTGCGGTTAGAAAACCAAAACCGATATTATTGCCGATATTTTGTAACTATGTCTAGATTATATCTTTTTATTTGGGTGTTTTACCCGACTGCTGAGAGCAATGTGTTTATCAGCCTATTAACTCGTATGTATGTTTGTTCTTTTATTAACTTTATTTTTCATTACATTTACTTTGGGGTTAGGGGTAATTCAGAGATGGAGTACACAAATAATTTGCTAAACAGTCTTCATAAGATTATAGAAGTATGTTTAGTGTTATTCAAAACAGAGTAAAACCCCATTGTTTTGATCATCCAATTATTTGATTTTGATTAAAATCTTGTAGGAATGAAAAATTATAAATAGCCAATATGTTTTCAGAAAGCACTCTTGTAGACCTTTGATTAGATATCAATTAGATATCGAGAAGCAGTGGTGGCTCAGTGGCAACGGCTACTACTTACGAGTTCAAACCCGAGCAGGCGCTTTACTCTGTGTAAATTATTTCAACACCACTGCTCTCAAAACTGTGAAGGAAAACATCGTGAGTAAACACGCAACACGCACGCGTAGCATGTCTTAGAACCAAAAAATTGAAAACATGTGACATCTACCAACCCGCACTGGGCCCTCGTGGTGGATTATGTCCCACTCTCTCTCACCGAGAGGAGGCCTGTGTCCCAGCAGTGGGAACGTTATAGGCTGCTAATGATTAGGTATCAAACACGGTACATATAGGGTTCGAAACACCAAGGCCTGGCATCAGGCCACGTGCCTGACATGGATGGCTTCGTGAAGGTAGAGAGAAGCTTCGTAGTCGGAACCAGTGTGAGACCGCGCTAGCAGGACTCAATATGCTGCTGCGTCCAGCTGCACTAACGACGCAGCTCTATGTGTCCCGTCTACATTACACCACGAAGGTTAAGGAGATCGTGGAGTTGTACGTTTTAAGTCCAACTGGACCTTAAGGGTCGAGAAGTTGGAACCGTGCCACAACACGAACTTCAAGTCATTCGTGGTGCGAGTTCCAACTCATCAAATCGAGACTTTCCTCAAGGAAGAGTTTTGGCCGACGGGTGTCGTGTATCGGCGATTCCGCGGAAGGCTACGCGATACTACACAGCGCAACACGTCGCCGTCACTTCGTGTACAATAATTATGTTTACGTGGTTTTTATTTGTATGTATGATAGTCTGTATGGTATTATGATTTGGGTCTTTGTAGCCCGAAATAAACTGATTTGATTGATATATGAAATTAAAATTTATATTTTCAATAAAACTTCACATCTGCTATAAATGATAAATGATTTTATTTCTGTAAGTAGGTTTGTACAAACACTTTTACATACCAATGTTATGTTTAAAACATACTAGTTCGGCGTTTGACACAGCCTGTTTAAATAATTACCCTTCATTGGCCTGCTGTCAAGTAAAACCTCACCTTTTTTACAATTCTAATGCTACTCCATTCATTCGTTGTGCTCTTGCATTTCAAGTGACAGTACTTGACATATAGATATATTGTTGACATAATTCAAACCTAAAAACTAATTATATATTTTATTTTATTTCTAAATGAATGATTATTATAAGTTATTGGGATAAAACAGACGTTCTTCTCTAGAAAATAAGGTGTTTACTCAATATTATTTTACAAAGTGAGAATAGATTGTTGCTGTAATGCTTTAGTGAAGTTGGTGAATTCGATTTATTGTTATCATCATCTTATTGGTATTTCATTCTTGCAAAATGAATAAATTAATTGCCCTGTGCAGGCACTCCTAACCTTGAAGGTACTGTTCAGTTTTGGTTTATTGTTCTTCCCATTTTCATACATAATTTAGGTCGTCTCTAAATGGTAATAGAGAAAGAATGTTATATTGTTCACAGTTACAAAAATAGACACATATACAGACGAAATACAAAGTTATTTGGAAAGCCAACACTTATTATACTAAATAATTACAGCAAAATGCTTAACTACTACCTTTTTCTGTGAACACAAATATTTAAAAAACGTAATTTTGATCGCACCGATTTATAAAAAAGTGACATAAGTTCGTCGTCGATGAGCCCTACTGGGCGACTGATTTATGAACGAACGAGAGTGATGACACTATTTATGATAGGCAAAAGAAGAGATGGCGATAATGTGTGTGCGCTTGGAATAAAATAACGTATGTGCCAAACCGAATCGCCGTTTTTTATGAATGAAAAGTATTATTAAAACGAAAACTGTTTTACAAAAACTTAGATAGAATTATAATCAATGTTTTAAAGTAAACTATGTTTAATAATACATACGCATCGCGCCTTGAGGCTAAAAAAAACATAATCATAGATAGAACTTTGCGATTTTTTTGTATCGAGAAAATTTCATCGTATCGTGTATTCCTTTTACAGGATACTAGATCATATAGTCAAAAAACATACACTAAAAGATTAAGTACGGAAGTCATTCGGTAAGAAAGGTACGCTAAAAAGAAAAAGCACGTTTATCTCGCTACGTCACCTTAATGCGTAGGGCATACAAGACTTCGTGGAGTCGGTTTTGTAGCGATTCGTTTCTGAAACTAACTTTGTGTTGTACCATAACATATTGACTTACAAAAATTGTCTATTTTAATATTTATATAAGGTTAAAATGCTCATTTATAGAAATGGCAATATGCTTATTAAAAGTATTACAAATGAAATTCTGCCACCTTCGTAGTATGCCAAGTGAAATTGTACCAAATAATCATACCTCTAAATAAACAAACAATAACTATATCAACAATACGGTAAGGTAATTCTACCATCATAAAAATATGCTACTGTAAATTCGGACATAAAAAGAATAATTATAATAAATATTTTCATGCCTCCAAGATTGAGGGAATCGGACAGTAATATAAACCATTGAAAAAAAAATCAAACTGCTTGTGGCCCAGACATCAATAAATGAGTTTGCTAAGAATAGTTTTTTATTTACATGGGTTTTTACGTCACTCCCGGCAATCTCAAAGATGACGCATTTTGATTTTGCGTTCTCTTTCACTAAAAACACGCAAAATCAAATAATGAATTGCAGCTTAACAATGTAGAAAAATGCAATTTATTTCTTGACTCCTATGTTTGCTCCTGTTTTTTTTGTTTTGTTGTTTAGGATGAAAATGTACCTATGATGAGAAGTGGGGCAACCCACAAACCTACATATAGGTGTGTTCCACAATATTCGTAGGAACAAAATGTTTCCATTTTCGTTTCGAAATACGATGTAAGAAAAACACAATGCTGTAAAAATATTATATTTAAAGAAAGAACATTTTATGGAATTCGCTAATGTAGGATGTGCATTGGCTCAGGTCCTGAAACAATAAACAAAATAGTGTTAATAATTTTATTTTGACATCTGTTTTCTAACGTTATGTACAAAAGTAAATTATGTAAATGTAAATTAACTCAGGATTAAAGCAGCGATCTGTAGTTTCTATCTACCCCCATAGGAAGAAGCCATGTGTTTAAGTATGTACGAAATCTGACTCTGAAGCCCCTCTACCCTATGTCAAGTAAAATATTAAAGCGAAGTGAAGTAATTTAATGTTAGATTTCTCATTTTAATAGGTGGCTGAAACGTGAACACTCTTTGAATTAAATTTGATTATCAGACTGCTTTGCATTACAAAGTAAGCAGCATTTTCGGAAACTCATTAAAGCTCGTGTAACATTCCTATAATCCGCACCTCGATTATAATAAGGCCAACGAAATTATATATCAACAAGGATATGTACTTTTTACTTATGATAAAAATTAACATTAACTATCCTATTGTCAGAAAGTGGATACCGCCATTTGTGGCGCTATAAGGGCTTTAGAGGACATAGCCAGCTAAAAGTACAAAGTTGTAATTTCCAGCCCGGATAAGCCTCTCATTTCATTTGAACTACAGCTGCTATATCCAGCCATCTAGTAGCTACTACTCCGGTATTTCAACTCAACAGACTAAAGATAATGACAAGGAAAATCACTTACAACACTCTTTGTTAGGCACACATTTGCCCTCAGAATTCCTTAGATGTTCTTTTTCGCAAAGACACGCAGGCTTATAACAACCTGGAGCAATAGAGGGGCAGGGAGGTGGCTTTTTTAAATCAGCACAAATCTTGTCACAGACTTCCAATTCACACTTGTAATACTTCTCACCGGCAGGGCAATCTGAAATGTATTAAAAAGAAATAATAATAAATACTGTAAAGATACTCGTAACGGTTTAAAAGGTTTTATTTTTCAAGCGCACATTTTTTTTTAATTTAATCACGTTAATTGCAGCTTTTTTGTAATTCTGATCATAGGAAGTCATTAATCAAAGTAAGCATGAGATCGCACTGATAAACTAAATATCATAACACGTCTCTGTAATCTTGACAATCCTCAATCCAGTTATATTGACAATATGCTTCCATATGAATAAAATATGGAAATACAACATAATAAATTATCTAAGTAAAACGAAAATCATTTTAAAATAATTGAACAATAACAACTCGAAATCAGATAAAATAAAAAATTAAACAACGGATGTCAAGTCAGTCATGTGACCATTTTAGGCTTGATTGTTACCAAACTACGAAACGCTTAAGGGGCGCAGAACAAAATAATTCAATATAGTCGTCACTGTTAAATTGATACAATCAATACTTTCACCATAATTACCACAAAAAATAAATAATGAACACCACAATAAATGTGTTAACCGATTATAGTTGGCAAAAATTTAAAAAATAGTATAGTTTAATAAAAAAAAATCATAAAGTTGAACAAAAATCTTAAAATAGCATGTTCGTGTTAAGCAGACTGACTAGTCGTGTGACCATGTCAGACTTGATTGTTATTATTCACTTAACGATTAACAATTCAAACACTATCTGTGAGTCGTTAGGTAATCAAGTGGTAAAGTCAAAATCAGAATCAGTGTGTACTACCTAGTAATAAATATGGGACAATATTTATTTACTGTTTTTTTTTTAGAATTTCACTTCTGGTTCGATTATGTTGAATTCGCCTTCCAGTGTAACCAGTTTTACATCACTGACTGTCTAGCTGACCTTCCACAACTGGCCAGTTTCTAAGTAATACAATACCCTTTGGTAAGACTGCTTGTCAGACTTCATAGGTAGAAGACAACAACCCAAAAAAAGAAATACATACTTGCGCAATATAAAATCATATCTGAAGATGGTATATACCTATAACTAACCTAGCTTTTTTCAAGCCGTAGGCTTCCAGTGTAACCAGATGCGGCGTTATACAAATAAGTAGTAATAATAAAAACTTACCAAAAGGCTTCTGATCAGGTGGAGCAGCAGAAAGAAAAGTTAAAACTACAACGAACAAACAAATAGGTAGCACATAGGACGCCATTGCTATATTCACGTTAGTCAAAGATGATGCCGGCTAATATAATGATCAAATGAGGGGACTGTATTTTATTTATAAATCTTCCTGTTTGGCTAGTTGTAGTGTTGTTTAAATATAACCAGTTTATTTTTAACCACCAACGATTTCAATTATTTAATGTTGCTTTCCTATTCATTTCACTGGAGTTTGCTTTGTTTGAATTTAATGATTTTCAGCTAATAGGTATTAACATTTATAATATTCTGGTTCTACTCTTATTATACTTGTATCTAACCATTTCTTTCGTTTATACTATTTCGACTATATTATTAACTAGCTTCTGCCCGCGACTTCGTCTGCGTCAAATTTTTGCTCATCTGACCCTTCCCGTCGCATCTAATTGACTGCCAGTTTTCGTCCATTTTTCATTGCTGTTCCGCTCCTTTTAATTCTAGCGTGATGTTATATAGCCTATAGCCTTTCTCAATAAATAGCCTACCCAGCACAAAAAGATTTTTTCAATTCGGACCAGTGGTTCCGGAGATGGTTGTTAAGTATTCTTAAATAAGTGTTCTTAAATTTTCTAATATTCCGTGCAATTTTTTATTTTTTTTCTTTCATGAAATCCTTCTCCTAACAATAACAAACACAACAAAAACAAAGTGAAATCGGTTCAGCCGTTCACGCGTGATGGCGTGAGCAAGGGAAATAGGGATTCATTTTTATATATATAGATAGGTACTTAAATTGAACATATAATAAGTAGCTAAACAATTAGGAAAGCACAATTAGTGAAAACAGAAACAATACATTTTAAACATATTTATTGTACAAAAGCAAGTTATCGTAACACCATCAGCCAAGCCAGTAGAGTACAAAAGATTTTATAGACCAATATATCCCTAGAACACAAAATTATGCCGAATCGTGGCATCACAGGGTAAATAGCGTAGTGAGCGAAAATCTTGTGGGATTATTTAATGTATCAAATCAACTAATCAAATAAATATAATATTCAAACATAGAAATTGATAAAATGTTACAGGCGACCCAGAACCCAAAAAAAAGTTTTGGAAAACAGATTTTTTTTAGCTTTATTAGAAAAATCAGCCATATTACGCTGAAACTGGGTTTATGATGCAATAGGAGCAAACTTAGGATTCATTACCAGCCTATATTGTTCCCACGGCTTGGACACAGGCCTCTTTTCGGCGAGAGGGAGAGGGCTGAAACCTACCACGTGGGCCCAATTGATCACCAGATGTCATATGTTTTCGAATTTCTGGTTCTAGGATATGCCGGTTTCCTCACGATATTTTCCTTCACCGTTTTGAGAGCAGTGGTGGTGAAATTATTTAAGCAAAGTAAAGCGCCTGCCTGCATTCTTACCCACGACCACCAACTTGTAAGTCGGGGCCGATACCTTTGGGCCACCACTGCTCTCCAATTTATGGTTTTTATTTCCCTGTAAGAAGAATGTAAACATGCAAACAAGCATACATCATGCATGCACGCAAGCATGCAGCAAGCAAATGCGTACGCTACATACAGCAGACTTGGCTTCTGTCACTACTCCGGCACTGCGAGGCTCCAGCGGTCCCACGCAAATGGTTTTAACGCCCTCCGCTGCGGCTGAGGCTGAGCCGAAGCTGCACCTGCTTCACAGCTCGCGGGCCGTTTCGCTCCTCCGCGCCTACGGGGGCATAAATTGCACTCTTGGGATAGGGTAGACAAGACTACGTGGAGTCAGTTTTGCATCAATGCGTTTCTGTCACTAATAGACGCGTAGGTTTTAGTCAGCAACAATCGGAAACGCCCTCCCGCTTCGCGCAGAGCGAGAGGGTGATTTCCCAACCAGAAAACAAATAGTGTTCTACGCCAAATAAATTTCGAAGCTTCAATATTCTTCCAGACAGAGGGAATCTGACAGTAATATAAACCCATGGAAAGAATTAAAAGACAAAGTCAACTTTCTACTGCTTGTGTCTCAGAAAATTTATTTACCAAGAAGTCGGTTTGCTAAAAATAGTTTTTCATAGGGTATTTACGTCACTCGCGGCATTCTTGAAGATGACGCGTTTTGATTTTGCGTTCTGTTTCAGTTAAAACACTTAACATAAAATAATGAATTGCAGCTTAACAATGTAGAAAATAGTTATTTGTTATACAAGAGTGCAAAGTTGCTTTTTAACCGCGTGTTCAATTTTGATGACCGAGCAAGCGAAGGATTCTAAAATTGAATCACGAGCGCAGCGAGTGATTCAAAATTAGAATCCTGAGCGTAAGCGAGGGAATCAAAAGAGCACGAGGTGAAAAATCTTTGCACTCAAGTGCAACACGTAACTTTTCATTCCACCTCAGCGAGGAAATGACTAAATGCAAAAAAAAAAACCTTTACAATCACAAGATAGGTACACTTTTATTTCAGTTTAGGTATTAATTACTACATTATGACAGGTAAGTGTTACAGAATAATCTTTAAATTATAACAAAATAATACTAAGGTATAATTAAGAAAATTTTAAAGTAACGTTGCTACAGTTATTTAAATTGAGTGTAATATTTTTGTTTGGTACTGTAATATTGGTGTTAGTCACTTGTGTACTGTTTTTCGGTAAACTATCTGTCATACTTAATAGTTGTACCGATTCATCGGATTCCCTTGGCGTGAATGTTGGAGAGAGAGGGAGATGGTTAGGTGTTTCATAACGGCTTATTTTTGATGTAGAAGGGCCAGTCCAAGGATCCGATTGAGGCTCTTTCAGTGTAATGGCTCCTACGATGCCTTCACATATTTTAGACTTATTTTGGATGGAATCCCCTATGTATCCCTCTACAACTGCATTGGACTTCCAGCCTCCGTGGCGCTTAAGGGACAGGAGATCAGCTCCGGAATCAGCCAAAAGTGTGGCTGAAGTTCGTCGGAAACAATTCAATTCAAATTCAATTCAAATAATTTTATTTTCTCTTCACAAACAATGACATAGAAGCTTAAGAACTATATGACACTAGTTTGTGAGAGACTGGTGTCTGCACTAGGAAAACCTGTATAGCAGATCACCAGGGTCCCACCACACGGTATATTAACATTTACAGTTATTTGCTAAAATGTGAAGGGATAGTGTATATCAGTGAACAATGAACAAATTAAAAACAATAAGTAAAAAAATAAAAAATAAGTCGTAAAAACTAGCGAGATTCACTATTTAGGATGGGTTAGTAATTCCTCAGTTGCTTTATAATCTAAATTTTGGAGCCATTCAACTAGAGTACTCTTACATGCCTTTTTAGTTAAGTGATAAATTTTTGTAATGCGATTTATTTTATTATATAAGTGGGAACCTAAGAAAGTAAAAAATCTTTGAGAGAAGCTCGTCCTTAGACCTTTAGTAGTAATGCATACGGAGTATTTTCTGCGTTTTCCTGATATAGAGAGGGGGTCAAATATTAAGGAGGAGTGCTTCTTGAGAACAGTGTATAAAATAAAAAGTTGCCTTACCGATAAGACTTTGAAGTGTTTGTAAAGATCTGCGGTAGGAAATAAATATGGCAGAAAACAAGCCACCTTAAGTACCACCCGTTGGGCTCTTTCCAATTTTAGCATGTTCGATTTTGGAGCACCACCCCATGAAGTTATGCAGTATGTCAGAAGAGACTCACACATTGCATAATATACCCACCTAATAACTTCTACGTCAGCTACGTGCCGTAGACTTTTAAAAAGAAAGATTAGTTTTCGAATTCGCGACGTGAGGCTGTCTATTTGTGGCTGGAAAGTTAAATTGCTATCTATTACAATTCCAAGATATTTAATCGAGGTAGACTTTTGGAGAAAGGGACAGGAGCAGGTGTTAGAATTTGTGTCAATGCAAGAGTGCGCTTTAATATGGAAATGGGATAGCAATTCATTGGATTTGTTAGTGAGGGAGAAAGCTAAATACTTAGTTTTATCGACATTAAGAGTAAGGACATTATTTTTTAGCCATGCCAGGACCATATCAAAACCTTTTTGTGCATAATTGTAGACATCAGCCCATGAGTCCGCTGTGAAAAGTAGTGCCGTGTCATCGGCAAAAGAAATGATTTTACCATGGTGTAGTTGTAAGCTACAGAGATCATTAATGTAGGCAAGGAACAGGGAGGGCCCGATCACACTTCCCTGAGGCACACCAAAAGTAACAGGTAGATCATCACTAATATAGTTTCCTATTTTAACCCTCTGGAATCTGTCAGACAAATAGTCTCTGAAGAGTTTTAATGGTAGACCCCTGATTCCCATGTTTTCCAGTTTGTTTAGCAGGTTGGGTACAGAGACTGTGTCAAACGCTTTGGCCAGGTCAAGAAAAATGACAATTGCCTTCTTTTTACCGTCAAGACCGTGAACGAGATGATCTGTCAGCTCATGAACAGCGTCAGCACAAGATTTTCCAGCCCTGAAGCCAAATTGACACTGTGAAATGAGGTTATTGCGTTCAAGGTATCCGGTAAGTCTGCCGTTCATGAGGCGTTCCAATAATTTTGAAATAGTGGGTAGAATGGAGATTGGTCGGTAGTTGTTGACGCAGCCTCTGTCCCCAGCCTTGTGGATAGGATGTACGAGTGATCTTTTTAAGGGTAAAGGAAATATGCCTGTGTAAAATGCTAGATTAAATAGATGGGTAAGTGGGGGGACCAAGTAGTTCTTGAAATGCTTAAGGAATCGAGCAGAAATGGGGTCGACACTTTCAGAGCAGGTGTTTTTAAGGTTACAAATAAGCGAATCTACCTCCTTTTCTTCTGTAGGCAGAAGTACTATTGAACGCGGATGAGGGACTGTAATACTGGTAGGAGCAGGTTCTTGACTATTTAATATTTTCTCCGCGAGTGATTTACCAATATTGGAAAAAAAGTAGTTTACTTCATTTACAGACTTCTGGGGGTTTTCAACTTGTATGAGTTCATGGGCAGAAGGCTTAGGTTTATCAGTGTCGGTGATTCTTCTAATAACTTTCCAAAGCTTTTTGCTATTATGTTTCGCGCTTTTGATTTCCTCTTTCTCGTATTCCTGTCTAATTTTTTTCAATAAGTCATTACAAAAATTACGGTATTTTTTGTATGTGATTTGTAATGATTCATCATTTGGATACTTTTTCAGTTTTTTGTGAAGGTTGTCTCTATTTATTGAACATCTCAGTAGTCCTGGAGTGATCCAGGGCTTGATAATACCGCGACGATTACTAACAGGGATAACCTTAGTGTGAAGAGAAATAACATTGGTTAAAGTATCTATCAGATAACTAGCTGCTAGATTGGCGTCACTCATAGCGTACATAGGGGAAACGTCCAATGCTTTCATAGTTTCATCTAAGCCACAATAGTCGATTACTTTTGTGAATTTCTTTGGGTGCATAGGCCGAGTTGACAAATTCAGAAAAAGGGAGGCACTATCATGGTCTGTCACTGAAGAATGCGTAACGAAACAAAGCGCGTTTCTTTTGGTTTTTAAGATTATATGGTCAAGACAGGTACGTCCATGGGTGGGAAAGTTGTGGGCTGGTAGTAGGCCATGAGACGCCGTCAAATTAAGGTAACTGTGAGATCGAGAGTCGGCATTCGTTTCCGTAATATCAATATTGATGTCACCAACCAACACGATATTTTTAGTAGACGAGTATGTTAAGAGGAGATCATTTAAGGAGTTCAAAAAACCAGTGATATTTTTTTGCGCAGGAGGACGGTAAACTGCTATTATAACAGTGTCATTATTTATTTTCACTAAGAGACAGTTTGCATCAAGCAGCAAAGGTTCTTCAACAGATAATTTCATCCTAGAATTATGATAAATCACCACTCCTTCGTTTTGGGTAGAGTTGTTAGAGGTAGAGTGTGACGTATAGTTGTGAAGAGACGGAATGACCTGGGTGCATGGTAGCCAACATTCTGTCAAGATAATGAGGTCCCAATCTATATTACTCCTACTGAGCAAAGTTTGGAACGCGGGTAGGTTGCGTCTTATGCTTCTAATGTTTTGGTGAATGAATGAGACATACTGTTTTGGATTAGGAATATGGGTAGAGATGTCTTCAGCGTCACATAGATGAGATTGTGCAACTGAAACCGCATCCAAAATGGAGGTTACTTCGTCTACACAATCGAATATAAACAATGGTGTTCTGGTAGGTTGATCTGAAGGTGAGAGGGGGGATAAACAAAAAGGCATAGCGCTCTAAGAATTTCAAAGTATCTACAATAGAATAGCACAACGTCATTGGAAGGAACAGAGTTAGGGGGGGTACGTGGTAAAAAGTAAATAAATTTATAAAACATTCTGGTAATTATGGAAGTTGACAACCTGTAACGTAAAGAGTATTGTAGTAGATAAATGAATAAAATTGATATGAACGCATAATTATGCCTATCAACATCTACTAAGTATACTATTTAATTGAGATTAATATACTTAAGTAGATACTGAATGTGCAACTGACTTACTTTTGCCGCCAAATATACGGAATCGGGTGCTTCGTTAAGAAACTTTTCAATATCAGATATTGTGAAAACCTTCGATTTTTTTGGTTGATGACCAGATGTGGCTCTTTTTAAAAATGCCACTAATTTAGGATAGGTATCGATATGTTTGTCTTTTTAGGGTTCCGTTGCCAAATGGCAAAAAACGGAACCCTTATAGATTCGTCATGTCTGTCTGTCTGTCTGTCTGTCTGTCTGTCCGTCCGTATGTCACAGCCATTTTATTCTGAAACTATAAGAGCTATGCTGTTGAAACTTGGTAAGTAGGTGTATTCTGTGAACCGCATTAAGATTTTCACACTAACATAGAAAAAAAACAATAAATTTTGGGGTTCCCCATACATAGAACTGAAACTCAAAAATGTTTTTTTTTCATCAAACCCATACGTGTGGGGTATCTATGAATAGGTCTTCAAAAATGGTAATGAGGTTTCTATTATCATTTTTTTCTAAACTGAATAGTTTGCGCGAGAGACACTTCCAAAGTGGTAAAATGTGTGTCCCCCCCCCCCCGTAACTTCTAAAATAAGAGAATGACAAAACTAAAAAAAATATATGATGTACATTACCATGAAAACTACCAACGAAAATTGGTTTGAACGAGATCGAGTGAGTAGTTTTTTTTTAAAACGTCATAAATCGTAAACCGCAATTTACCTTACATTCAATCAACTGAAATATAAAAATTAAAAAATATATATATTTTTAAACCGAAAATACCTACAGGTTTGTACGGAACCCTCGGTGCGCGAGTCCGACTCGCACTTGGCAGGTTTTTTCATCTTTATTGTTGCTTTTAGCATCGAATACGTACTCCATAGAGTGCTTGCTTTCTTGTTCTCGGATAATTCTATAAAATATGCCAGCAAAACGTTTTCTGAGAAAGTTTTGGCTCCTTTTGCTAGTCGCCACGTGTTGAACATATCGTACTGTTTTAAATACTTCTCGCGTGATTGTTGAGGGAGAAAGCTCATTTGCGCATTATTAACAGTTTCAGTCAATTCTGTTGGCGTCAAGCAAACTTCCTCGTCGCTAGAATCACTCATTTTAATTTTTTCACTTGTTTTCAAGTTTCTTGTTTTTAATATAAGGTTTAACAATGACGTGAAAAAATGCCGCGTAAAGAACCGCGTACAAAGCAAATTGAAAAAAGAACACCAAGAAGGTTCCGAGTCTGAGTTTTTAACAAATTAAAAAAAAGTTGTATGATATATTCGGCACCATAGAGGTAGCAGTAAATAGGTTTAATGTTTTTTTTAATTCACAAACTTAGTGCACACGATGTTCTAAATTCAATTTACTTTATCCTCTAGAGAATAAAAACGGCTTTTCCACTCAGATATTGAAGATTAAAAATACTCTTTCCGAGATGGTGGGATGAAAATGCTATTTATTTCTTGACTCGTATGTTTGCGCCTGTTTTGAATTTCATGCATATTCACATATAATTATTAAAGGACTAGATTTTGACCGCGGCTTCGCCTGCATAACACACATAACATAACATAACATCACGCCTTGTTTCCCCGAAGGGTTAGGCAGAGGTGTGACTATAGTACATCCACATTTCGCCTGTTACGTTTAAGTCCCACGTAATAGGGGGCGAGCCTATTGCCATCAACCGGGCACAAATCCAGACTCCAGGCTGCTACTGAGAAATTCCAGATGGAAAAACCCAAATAACACTTTGCCCGACCTGGGAATCTGGGGACCTCATGCTCAGCAGTAGCGTTTGCTACCACTAGACCGCCGCGCCGCCGTCGTTTCGCCTGCATATCTATACTAATATTATAAAGCTGAAGAGTTTGTTTGTTTGTTTGTTTGTTTGTTTGTTTGTTTGATTGAACGCTCTAATCTCAGGAACTACTGGTCCGAATTGAAAAATTCTTTTTGTGTTGGGTAGCCTATTTATCGAGGGAGGCTATAGGCTATATAACATCACGCTACAACTAAGAGGAGCGGAGCAGTAATGAAAAATGTTGCAAAAACCGGGAAAATTTATTCCTTTTGAGAGTTTCCGTTGCGTGCGCTGCGTAAACGGTTAAAGTAACGCAAAAATTATGTATGACGGAATTGTTCCTTTTAAAAAGTTCTAAAAAAAAGTCCGCGAGAGCATATGTCTATCTTTTAAGGTTGACTCACTATAACTCAAAAGGAGCGAGCAGCAACGAAAAATGGACGAAAACTAGCAGGCAAATCGATGCGACGGGAAGGGTCAGGGGAGCAAAAATTTGACGCGGACGAAGTCGCGGGCAGAAGCTAGTTATACATATAAACCTTCCCGTTGAATCACTCTATCTTTTTCTAAAAACTGTATTAAAATTCGATGACCAGTTTAAAAGATATAAGCGAACAGACAGCATTTTATACTATTTAAAGACGAAATGGATGATCAGAAGTGGGGCAATTCTACATATAGCTATGTCCCACATTATTCGTAGGACAAAAATGTTTCCATTGTATCGAACTACGATGTAAAAAAAAAACATAATGCTGTAAAAAATATTTTATTTAAAGAGAAAACATTTTGTGGAATTCGTTAATGTCAGATGTGCACTGGTTCGGGTTCTGAAACAATAAACAAAAGCCTATTAATAATTTTATTATGACATCTGCATAGCTGCTCTCTGACGTTTTAGTATAAACGTGGATTATGTAAATGTAAACTGACTCAGGATCAAAGCAGGTGGCGATATGTAGTTTCTGCCTACCCCCATAGGAAGAAGGTATAAGTTTATGTAAACCAACTCACAAGCGTCTACCTTATTTTTATTAAAATATTAAAGCGTAATTGGTGGGTGAAATTATAGTTTGTGTAAGTTATTTAATTAACACTTTGAAATAATTCAATTATTAAAATCAGACTGCTTAACATTATATATGGCAAAGAAAGGGCCACTTTTTGAAAAATATTAAAGCTCAAGAATTAATATGGCCATACAACGTGGCAATGCTCCGAGCTTTTTGGGCTTTATTCTCGATAACAGACAGCGAAGCGGACGAATTTTTTGATTCCCTATGATTCTTTGCCCTCTTTTTGTAACATACATGAGATATTATTATTTTAAGTCTGTTTACTTTTTTCATTATGAAAATATTATATTTTGAAATGAATAAAATGACATAACGCAAGTAATATTCCTAAAAACAGCTTAGAATGCATCCCGAACGAGTTGGTAGATGTCATGTAGGTTATAATTATGCCAGTAAAATTTTATTTCAACAAGGATATTATTATGTAATTTTTCCTTATGATAGTAATTTATTCAGATTAACGATTCTACTGTCGAAAGTGGTTATCGCCATTTGTGACGATATAAAGACTTTCGTAAGACAGCCAGCCAAAGTAAAAAGTTGCAATTTCTAGCCTGGATGAGCCTCTGATTTCATACGAGCTATAGCTACTACTAGATTCCTTCGGGTAGCTGTAGCTCCGGTAACTTAACAGACTAAAGATATTGACAAGGAAAATAACTTACAACACTGTTTGTCAGGCACACATTTGCCCTCAGAATTCCTTAGATATTCATTTTCGCAAAGACACGCAGGCTTATAACAACCAGGAGCAATGGAGGGGCAGGCAGGTGGCCTTTTCAAATGATCACAAGTCTTGTAACAGACTTCCAATTCACACTTGTAATACTTCTCACCGGCAGGACAATCTGAAAATTAAAAAGGTTTTATTTTTCAAGCGTACAACGTTGAAGGCAATTTTTTGTTATTCCGATCGTAGGAAGTCATTAATCAAAGTAAGCATCAGATCACACAGAAAAACTCAATATCATTACACATCTTTGTAACCTTGACAATCCTCAATCCAATGATATAGATATACTACCATATAAATAAAACGTAAAAATTTAACATACTTAAACATTTAAGCGAAACAAAAATTATTGTAAAACAATTTAAGAATAACAACTCGAAATCAGACAAAGCAAAAAATTTAACATCGGATGTCAAGTTAGTCACGTGACCATGTCTGACTTGATTGTTATCAAACCACGAAACGCTTAACAATTCAAATACTGTCTGGGAGTTGTTAGGTAATCAAGTGGTGAAGTCAGGACCGGAATCAGTGTGTACGACCTACTAATAAATATGAGGCAATATTTATTTACTGTATTTTTTTTTTAATTTTGACGTCTCTTCATCACTATCTTCCTGGCCTTTGCCAACTATGTTAGTGACGGCTTCCAGTTTAACCAGATGCAGCTGAAGAACAGTATTTTACATAGAGAGACTGCCTAGCTTTTTTTTTTGGATTCGAAATCATCATTTGACTTCTCCCACTCTGGGCGGAGCGGGAGGGCGTGTCAGACTTTTACTTACCCATATGCCAGGGCCAAGGTATCACGTTTGAACAATCTCGTGACCCTGGGAGGCATCGGTCCTAGCAGACCCCTTTAGCCCTGCTGACATCTCTTTGAGGCGCGCGTAGAACACTAGGCGCCGTCGACACGGGCCTGGTCCTTACCGGGCGGCAAGTTACCCATTGTTCGCCTACAGTGGCCAGGAGTCTGCGATCGAATCCCGACGCCCGGGCCGTCTCCTCCTGCGGCAGCTAGGGACGTGAGGGCGCAGAGACTGCCACTCCCTCACGCACCCCGCCTCCTCTTTCGCGAGCATTACGCAGAAGGAGGTGACAGCTTCCCGTGACCTCTCGCTCCGTACCATGGCTCGCACCAGGGGTGGACGCGAGAGGTCACCGCCGCCGATCGTTTGCGTTTGGACCTCCCAGATTGGGCAAGAGCCACTTTAAGGCAGCCCCAGCCCTCTCCAGTCTGGGAGCCAAACGTCGGAAATGCTCAATTCCACCGGCTGTCGAGAATAAGTCCCAGGTACTTCATCGTCGACTAGACGCCGATGTGAACCCCTCCCACCGTTAGTTGGGAACCCGAAGGTGGTGCGTTCCGAGGACCATGAAAACCCATGGCCTCGGACTTGTGCAGGGCCACCTCGAGTCCCAATTGCCGGATCCTTTCGACGATTGTCGCAACCCCGCGTGTCATTAAATCGGCCACCGCCTCGTACAACCTCCCGTGCGCCAGGACCAGCGTGTCGTCAGCGTAGCAAACTACGCTGACGCCGTTAGGAAGGTTGGCGCGCAGCACCCAGTCGTATCCGATGTCCTACAGATGCGGCCCCAGGACCGATCCGTGTGGGAAACCGCACGCCATATCTCGCCGGTTCCAATCTCTCTGGTGACCGGGATAGATGATGGCCCTATCCATCAGGTAAAGCTCGACCACGCGACAGAGGTAGGTCGGCATCCGGTGATACCGGAGTACCTCCATGATGCAACTCCAGGGCAGAGTATTGAAGGCATTGGCGATGTCTAGAGACACCGCCAAGACGGCCCCACCCCAGGCCACTGCATTCCCCGTCGTGAGGGCTCGCACGCGCATGATGGCGTCCACCGTAGAGCGCCCTTGTCCGACAAATCTGGCCCCTCCCGCACCAGACACCCGAGCCTAGCTGACTTTCACAACTGGCCAGTTACTGAGTAATATGATACCCCTTGGTAAGACTGATTGTCAGACTTTTCGGATATAGACGTCGATACCCCTTGGTAAGACTACTTGCCAGATTTAATGGGTTTAGTAGTCAAAACCCAAAAAATGTAATACACACTTGCGCAATATAAATCCTATAGAAAAGGTATATATCATCTACGTAGCTTTTTTGACGACTACATTTGACTGCCAGTATAACCAGTTGCAGCGGTATACAAATATGTGCGAATAATAAAAACTCACCAAAAGGCTTCTGATCAGGTGGAGCAGCAGAAACAATAGTTAAAACTACAACGAACAAACAAATAGGTAGCACATAGGACGCCATTGTAATATTCACGTTAGTCAAAGATGAAGCCGGAAAATATAATGATCTAATACGGCGTCCGTATTTTATTTATAAATCTTCCTGTTTGGCTAGTTGTAGTGTTGTGTGAGTTGTTTAAATATAACCAGTTTATTTATAACCTACAATGATTTGAATTATCTGGTGTTGGTGTCCTATTAATTTGACTGAAGCAAACGTTTTGATGATTTTCAGCTAAATGGTATTATTATAATATTCTGGTTCTAAACTTGTTATGCTTGTGTTATTCATTTTTTTCGTTGCTGCTGATTCTAATACAAACGAAAACGGAATACAAATTAGGAAGACACAATTAGTAAAAAAACAATAAATTTTTAAACATATTTATTGTACAAAAGCAAGTTATCGAAACACATGGATCATTCTGTTATCAGCCATGGAAGTAATGGTTGACATCATTCTGAAAAAGAAAAATAACAATGAGTTACGCATATATTTAACAGTAGCTCTAAATGTGACATTGTTTGCGAAGAGACGACGCGCGACGTTAGAAAAACCATAACAATTTTTGCTCAGTTGACACTATGGTTTTAAAACGTAAGGTTCATTACGTTCATTTAATGTAATGTTCATCTATACTAGTGATGTGCAGATTCGTTAAAAATGCATATCCGCGGATAGGTATCCGAAAACGGGTATTTGGTATAAAGATCCGCGGATACGGATACAGATCTTTATTACTTAATCAGTGTCGATGCGCGTGACCTTGAAACGATAGTTGACGCCCCTTGACGCTTTCCTTGACAGGACATGTTTCGACTTGCATTGCGCGCGTCTTTCTTTCATTTTGTTTATACATAGTCAGCGAGGAAATGCCAGCGCCATCTAGTTTAAAAAAAAACATTGACCATAAATGTTGACGTGTAAAAGTGTCTTATAAGATCTACTTACAGAAATAAACATTTCATTTCATAGTTTAGTCACAAAATATTTGATTTTAAGAAACAAAAAATAATCGGAATGGCATTTAACCGGTCAATTACCGTAATTACAGATACAATTAAAAAAAGATTGTTTACATACCAAATGTGGTATCTCAGGGACTTAGAGGTTAATAGTTTTTCACTGCTACCTAATCATCTACACATAGATTTTCATCTATATATTGAAAATTAATAAGGTAAAAGACCCGCCAAATAAGTAACGTATAATGGATACGGATCTTCTTTCTCCTTCGGATATCCGCGGATATGCATACGGTTATCCGACACATCACTAATCTATACTAATAATAATGCTGATGAGTTTGTTTCTTTGAATGCGACTATTTGTTGAGGCTACAAGCTATTTAACATCATATTAGGACCATTAGAAATCAAACAAAAAGATCGGAAAGAACGCTTAGTGAAAACACGATAACACCACTGGCAGGCGACGAGACGTGTGGTTTGGGGTAATAAGAAATTCCCGCGGAGGAAGTCGCGGGCAGAAGCTAGTATCTAAATAAAAAAGAATGAATGAAGTAAAAACTTTGTAATTATTTTACAAAACTTACGCGGACGGAGGAGTGTGAAATTTGGCACAGTTAAGTTTATAATGTAGAACATGATTATTTAAATCATCATTGACTACTTACAGCATTCGCTCTCAGGTACACAAGTGCCTTCCTTATTCTTGAAGTATCCGTCAACACATTCACAGCCAGGCGCATAGCACCCTGGTAGAAGAGGCAAGCAAGGTGCATTATCTTTAAAGTCATCACAGGTCCGTTGACAGCGATATAGGTAGCAGTAGTAGTATTCCTGATTTTTCGGGCAATCTGGAAGGTTTAAAAATAAATTATTAACATAAACTGCATACTTAGTAAGTAATGTAATAAAAAAGTGCGACATAATTGATATAAAAGAACAATAAAATGAATGAAATGATTAAAGACTAAATTCAGTTACAAACTATTCATCACGTGAATAAAATAACAAGTTTACAAACAAGTAATTTGAATATTAAATAAACATCAGACAAAATAAATCAAAATAATAACGTCTTACCTAGTGGTTTATCATCAGGTGGTGGATTAGCAGAAGCTATTGTTACTAACGTAACAAACAAACATATAGGTAGTATTATCGAGGCCATTGGTATTGTTTCACGTGTAGATGAAATAGCAAGTATAATCGAAATCCAGTCGTCCATCTATCTTTTATACTGTAGCGTCATTTACACAGCAACATACTAACTACGCATAACACTGACGTCACGCTAATTCTGGCACCGCGCAAGCAGAGGTCTTTTTTGTATGACATTTCTCAGGTCAACCTATGAGGTTGTCGGCTGCTTAACCGGACTTGCCTATGGCTACCTTAATAAATTGAGGCCTCCAGCTAGGGTTACAAAAACTTTAAACCAGAGCGACTACTCGCTAAGGGCACCCGCTGTGGGGTACGGACCTCGGCTTAGGGCATTGATGGTAGAGGGCAGCAAGGGACGTGCTGGATCGGAATGATTATTATTTAACCTCTAAGTCCCTGAGATACCACATTTGGTATAGACACAATGGTTTTTAATTGTGTCTGTAATTACGGTATTCAATGGGTTAAGGGCGAATTTAAAGCTACAGCTTCAGCAGCGCGGGCTGGCTCAAGCAAGGGTCGGGGCGGACATGAACTGTATCTGTGTGTCTTGAGTGTGCTAGTTAGTTTACTTCTCTCCTGGAGAAGGGTTGTAGTGTCATCGGGAATAGGAAAGCAGAGGTTACCACGTAACTAACATATATACAACGTGCCGACATCAATCGTTGGTCGGAGGATCCTCACGTTTCTAAAGAGGCTGAGTGAAATTTACACCGTGTTCCTCATACCACCATAATACTTTAAAGTTTTTTGCAGAATTTACAAGTTAGTCCATCATCTTGGTCTCGTTTTGGAATAGTAACTAAAGAAAAAAAACACAACGTTACTAAAATGTTTGTTTTTATTAAAAAAAAAAAAAGTAAACAGATTTAGATATAGAATATGAAGTAGATCCCGACTGCAGTTGTTGATTAATATGCTGAAACAAAAAAAATATCAAATATTTTGATACCTACTGAAAGTAGTAGGCCAAAATTAAGTAGTTAGTAAGATCAGTTAAACCTATCCCAAGGTAATTAACGATGATGAAGAGTAGTCGATTAATGTGTGTGTAACTATCACAGTTTGGAAAATAATGATAGCCACGGCGAAGGTCAGACCGTTTTTTTTTTGAGATTTCATCTGATCCTTACGTAGCTGCACGATGCACGTTTTTTGTTCAGTAACATTGTAGCAAAAAAATGATTTATATTTATGTATATTATATAAATATATATTATATATATTGTCTTTACCTATGAAAATGCCGTTTCGTATGAAAAAAAATAAACGAATTTTTTTCATGTATTTTTTATTTGTATCAATCGAAATAATCACCCATGCAATCAATGCATCTTTGCCAACGCAGTGGCAGTTTATCGATGCCCTTCTTAAAAAAATCAGCTAGACGGGAGGCAACAAATTCTTCAAAGGCATTTTGTACTGCCTCTCGGGTATTGATTTTTTTTCCCGCCAAGAAGTTATCCAAATTCTGGAAAAAGTAGTAGTCTGTAGGCGCAAGGCTGGTGAGTAGGGCGGATGACGGAGAGCTTCCAACCCCAGTTCTTGCAACTTGGAGACCGTCTGCTGTGCAGTATGAGGTCGCGCGTTGTCGTGCATGAGCAGCGGAGACGAGCGATTGACCAATGCTGGTTGGAGATGTGCCAGCTTCTCCTTCATTGAGTTCAGTTCTTCACAGTACACATCTGCAGTAATGCTCACCGCGTTTGGTAAGAAGCTGTGATGAATCACACCGGCGCTAAACCACCAAACAGTGACCATCACTTTTCTAGGGGTAAGTTTTCGTTTAGGGCATTGTGCTGAACCAGGATCCAACCAACTTGCTGAGCACTTGCGGTTATCAAACAGAATCCATTTTTCATCGCAGGTAACAATGCGGTTTAAAATTCCTTCATTTGTGTGTCCGTTGAGCAATGCAAGGCACGTCTCGACGCGTACTTCGCGCTGGCGATCATTGAGTTCGTGGGGCACCCATTTGTCAAGCTTTTTTACCTTGCCAATTTGACGCAAATGGACCAATATTGTTTTGACGCTAACGTCGAAAGCTGCTGCTAATTCAGCCGTAGATTGTGTATCATCAGCTTCCACAATCGCCTTTAATTCGTCATTGTCGACCAAAGTCTTCGGACGATCGCGAGGTTCATTTTTCAGGTCGAAATTTCCAGAACGGAAGCGAGTAAACCAATAACAGGTGGTGCGTTGGTTTGTAGTGTTAGCTCCGTAAACGTCGTTGATGTTGCGTGCCGCTTGTGCCGCGTTGCTGCCACGACGGTACTCATATTCCATAATTACTCGAATTTTTAACGTATCCATGATGACGAAAAAGATTGAAATGCAATGAAAATGTAACACTAATCAATAAACAAATGACTACTTTTGGAAAAAGAAATCCATGTTTAAAAAAAAAAAATTGAAATTAGAATTCTTAGACAAACAAAAATTATTTTGATTTGAAATGGCCAGTACTGCAGAACGGCAATTTCATAGGTAAAGACCTAATATATATCATATCTATTGTTACGACGGTGCTGTTAAAGGTTTCATTAACTGACCTTTTATTGTATAACATTATTTTTTTTATATTATGGAGCTCACAGACATGTTACACACGAAAGATAAAAAGTAAGAAGACGTGTATTGGCGATGCAAAGATTATCCGCGCGCCTCTAGCGGCGAAATTTAGAACTTTGCTATAAAGTTTAGACATAATCAGATGGATCACGATTACATGAAAATCCTGTTGATAATTAAAGCAGAAATACGAAATATTGTTGCGTTCCTCAATATAGTACTTACGGAGATTCTGGAATAAGTTTTCATTTGTTTCCAAAAGACAAAATTACGAAGAAAAAATGGGAGACTGCTTTAAAAATAGGCAAGCCGATTTCATCAGCATTGAAAGTTTGTTCTCATCATTTTCAAGCTTCAAACTATTTTCCAAACAGTAAGTATAATTATGTTTTAATTATTTTATTGTACTTATATTATATTCACATGTATAGTTATTTTTTATATAAGTTATTTATTTAGTTTAGGCTAAGGCGAGTTTCCCGTCAGATGACGAGATTATATTTATTGTTCCAGATACTTAAAGACAGAAGTTGTTTCCTAATGTCGTACCGTCTCAGAATATTCCTAAAAGAAGCTCTCATAAAGAATTACCATTAGCCCAAAAAATAAAATCAAAATAAGGCTGATATCAGACGCAGGAAAATAGTTGTATCAAAGAAAGATCTTGGATATTGGATTGGATTTATTCACAGTTTTATAATGGCTGGATGTGTGGAATTTAATCCCGACGTGCGAAGTACCAGTGCTTGTACATGAATTATGTTATTTTTTTTTTCCTTACAGATATCACCATTCTACTCCGTAATAATTGTTCTACAGAACACATTGGGTTTGTGTATCCTGCAGACGCTTTAATTACATCGACTATTGACAACATAATTATTGTTTCGTCTAGCAAAAAAACACATAAATCTGATTTATATTGGATAAATATTTTTTTCCGTGACGTAAATTGTATCGAAAACTGTCAAAGTGTCGTTTTTAGACAGCTTCACAATTTTGGCACTTGGGGCGCTAGTTAGAATCTTTGCATCGCTAATATACATATCACAAACAATCAAAGTCATTTCAATAATTGAGTACATTGCCTTTTAGCCTAATACGAGTTTAACAGGTGCAACTTTTATCGTATCTTCAACGAATAGTACTTAAATCGGATCATTTCAGCTGAAAGACATTCACTGCTGGACATAGGCCTCCACAAATTTGGGGGGGTTTCCCTTAATCGCCACGCTTGGCAGGCGGTTTGGCGATCACAGTACGGTAGTAAAACGTATAGAGAATACTGCTGCCCATTTTCTAGTAAGTCCCTAAGTCGTCTTTTACGACACCCACGGGAAGAAATGTGAAATTGGGTATAGGTAAATAAATCAAACTGTGTAAATCAGTGCAACTATATTGTAAGAATCATAAGCAACTGCAAAATAACTTACGGCACAGATCGTAAGGCACACATTTGCCTTCAGAATTCCTCAGGGTACCTTTTGCACATAGACAGGCAGGTTTAAAACAATTGGGATCCAGAGAAGGGCAAGCCGGTGGGCGTCTCAAATGCTCACAAGACTTGTAACACAGCTCGTGTTCACATTTGTGATAATTTTCATTGGCAGGGCAATCTGAAATGTTCAAGAGGAAATAATAACTTTTAATGATCTCAATTTTTTTGTCAAATCATGGTTTTCTTTTATGCTTTTTATTATATGGCTTTTTAGGGTTCCGTTGCCAAATGGCAAAAAACGGAACCCTTATAGATTCGTCATGTCTGTCTGTCTGTCTGTCTGTCTGTCTGTCTGTCCGTGTATGTCACAGCCATTTTTTTCCGAAACTATAAGAGCTATGTTGTTGAAACTTGGTCAGTAGATGAATTCTGTAAACCGCATTAAGATTTTCACACAAAAATAGAAAAAAAACAATAAATTTTGGGGTTCCCCATACATAGAACTGAAACTCAAAAAAAATTTTTTCATCGTACCCATACGTGTGGGGTATTTATGGATAGGTCTTTAAAAATGATATTGAGGTTTCTAATATCATTTTTTTCTAAACTGTATAGTTTGCGCGAGAGACACTCCCAAAGTGGTAAAATGTGTGTCCCCCCCCCCCCCCGTAACTTCTAAAATAACAGAATGATAAAACTAAAAAATATATATGATGTACATTGCTATATAAACTTCCAATGAAAATTGGTTTGAACAAGATCTAGTAAGTAGTTTTTTTTTATACGTCATAAATTGTAAACCGCAATTTACCTTTCATTCAATCAACTCAAATATAAAAATTAAAAAAATAGGATTTAATTTCATAAACACAAGCCTTATGCATAAACCGTGAATACCTACAGGTTTGTACGGAACCCTCGGTGCGCGAGTCCGACTCGCACTTGGCCGGTTTTTTTTATTTATAAGTTGAAAAAGTGAATTTTAATTTAAATGTAGGAATCACAGAGGAACATTTTATTATGACAGTTTTGATATTTGCTATTATATTGTTGATGACGTCGAAAAGGTTCTGAAACATGTTAGATGTTTACTTTACGCAGATGGCTTTAAATTAATACATGGCGTGAAAATGGATTCTGATTCAGAAACTTTCCTAGAGGTCATGAACGCTATATTGCATTATATCTTTTACCCCCCCCCCCCCCCTCTTTTACTAACCCCGTTGGTCTTGTGATCGCAAGCGCGACTGCTGAGCGTGGGGTCCTGGGTTCAATTCCTGGATCGGGCAGTGTTACTGGATTTTTCCATTAGGAATTTCTTAGTAGCAGCCCGGAGTTTGGAAGTTGGCGGTTTTATACCCCCGTGCGTCGGAAATCACGTTAAGCCGTTGGTCCTACGCTTGATCTCTCTCCGGTCATGTCGGATTGCCGACCCATCGGCCTATGAGAGTGAGAGAAGAGTGAGTGCTCCCATGTCTGCACACACATTAGAGCACTATAATATCTCCCACCCCAGTGGCTAGTTTCCGTTGAGATTGGTCGCCGTGGCCGAAATACGGTCTGGAGAACTATATACATATATACGTATATCTTTTAGTTAAGCACATTATCACTAGACATGCACATTACTTTATGTGCAAGGAACCGATGGCCCGTGTTTTTTCTGTGAAAAATCTTGGAGTACTTGCTGCTGAATCATACCGAAGTCTAGGATTTTCTTTTCGAAATATACTTGACTATACCAATTTATTAGCCATTCCTCCTGAAACGTTTCCGTTCTGGATTATCTACTGACAGCGCTATATTGAATGTGAATCACTCTGTGAAATACTACACGGATCACCACACTCCAGTTTACGCCTGTTTCCTTGATCTGAGCAAGGCTTTTGACTTGGTTTGTTGCGACTTTTCATGGAAGAAGATGAAAGAGGTGAATTTTCCGTCAGAGGTGAAAAATACTATTAAATACTGGTGAGGAAACTAGGTCAATAGTGTGAGGTGGGCTGGTGCCCTGTCTAGCCCATGTGGGTTGGAATCAGGATGAGGCAGGAGGGGTTATGTTCGCCTACGTTATTCAGCCTAAACGTGAATGATCTGATTGGATCGTTTAGCTGCATACATCATATTGTATGGTGTCATATTTATGGCATATGTTAATAACGTAAGCTACGCTGATGACATGGTGCTGCTGAGCGAGAGCTGAGTTTAAAAAAAAAAAATTAAAACGTACCGACTTCATATGTACGAATATAAGTAAAAATCAAAACGAAATAAATAATAAAAACTTACCAAAAGATTTGCCACCAGGTGGTTTCTCATCAATAGGTAAAACTGCAACAAACAAGCAAATTGGTAATATGTAGGAAACCATTGCTACAATTAGACAAGACGTTAGTTGAAAATGGATCCAGCGAAAAAAATTACACCAGTCACTTGAACACGATTAAGAACTGATGAAGTTTAAATTCGTAAAACACATATTATTTTGCAGTCTTTGCACAATTATTTTTCCTCTTATTTTACATCACAATAATTTTATTGCCGTTGCTATAAAGATACTCATACATGTAAAATAACTATGAAATAACTATTTATAACGGACAGGTGTCAGGAATGCATTCTCAAATAAACACTCTATTCTCAAGATGAAGTCAAGGCGTAAGTTACACTTGGCATGTCTACTTTTTGGAGTAATAAAGAACAAGCAGCCGACATACTTGTACAAAAAATTGAGCTGGATCGCTAGCAAAAGAGAATGCGCAAGTAGGCAGTGCTCGCAACAGCTCGCCACTCAATCGCACAAGACTGCTGCTTTCAGGGGAAGTTTTAGATACGCCGCATCCAAATGCTGGAACAATATTCCCCCGCCGATAAGGAATCTCCAATGTCTTGGCACTTTCAGAGCTCGTCTGCGGCAGTTTCTTATCGAATCTCAAAAAAAAGTGGGTATGACTGTTTCGAACACATCCATTATATAACTGGTTCCGTGTTCCCCTAAAATCAATATCAGTAGGTCATTTACTAAGTAGTTTGTGATGTTAATAATTGTAAAATAATCTCAAAACTGACATATTTTATTTATCCATACTTACTCACTGTAAACATATTTAAGCCAGATAGTTTATTTTATATCGCCACTTTCATAATAATAAGATTATTCATTTATATATTATCTAATCCGATTAGTCTGTATTGTCCCACTGCAAGGCGTAAGCCTCTCTCTTCCATTTACATTATAAACTTTATAAACAATCAAGTAATCAAAACACAGTCAACACAATAAACAAAAACGTTTCTTATTACAACACTCCTATATAGTCTGTTTTAAATTGCGGGTAAACTTACTTACATAATTTAACTCCGTGCATAACACATCGTCAAAACACCAAATTATCTGATCTACTCGACGTCCGTATGTCACTGCAGGGATCCAGCAGAATATCAGCGTCAGGTGTACTTACCTGACACATGCTGAGCTGGACTCCCATTTGGTGCAACCTTGAGACGCACACCGCACCTTGTCATTTGTTTTATGTCATAGTGTGTCAACTACCCTTATTGTAAGTTTGTTTTTTTCCATTTGGGGATATAATGTCACCGTGTTTTGTTTTTTATTTTTTATTATTGTTTTTTTTTCATCATTTAATTGTAGTTTTAGGTGTTGTGTTGTGTCTTCTGTGTGCACTAAATAAATGTTTTATCTATCTATCTATCTATCAAATAATTAATGTTGCAAACATTCTCAGGAATAAAAGAAAATAGAGGTACCAAAAACTTACCAAAATGTTCCTGAGAAGGTGGACCAGCAGAAACAATAGTTAAAAGTGCAACGAATAAGCATAAAGGCATTATGTGAGAAGCCATTGCTACTGCAACGTTAGTTATAGATGATGGTAATGAAAAAAATGATCTAGTGAGACATCCGTCTTTTATTATAATACTTGAATTTTGTTTAGCTAAGTAATGCATTGTCTAGCTAAGAGTGGGTCGTGTAAATATAACACGTTCATTATTACCACGGACTTTATTTAGAATAAGAAATCTTATTATAATCTAGCCTACAATCCTGATACCACGCTATAATATTATCAGTGCTAACGGAAGTCTGTCTGTCTGTTACCTTTTCACACCTCAAAGAATTTTGATGAAATTTGGTAAATAAAATAACGAAGTGTTAGTCACTTGCTAAGTGACTAAAAATTTTTGGTTTCGAGTGACAGAGACTGCTATTATGGCCGGATCAAGCCCCAAAGAAGCAGTAGAGAAAGTTTATCAGGCTGTGAGCAAAGTTTATGACTCTACACAAAATTGGAAGAAGAAACTGAACAAATCAAAATCACAACACACATGAACATCTTCAGCATGCTGGACCTCACTTACGGAGACTGTTAGCTATGCTGTTTTAACCTTTATCAAAGCCACTCATGTCTGCCCGGAGAGATGATTAAAACCATTGTTATACCGACGTTAAAAATAAAACAGCTGATCTATCGGATAGGAACAACTACAGGCCTATCTCTCTTGCCACACTGGTATAGAAGGTATTTGACAGCATTTTGAACTCACAACTGACCAGACACATTAAACTTCATGACAATCAGTTCGGCTTCCGGGGCGGACTATCCACTGAAAGTGCAGTTTTGTGTTAAGCATGCTGTCAAATACTAGACAAGACGTCAAACATCAGTTTACGCATGTTTTCTCGATTTTTCGAAAGCCTTTGACCTGGTTTCCTATGTAGCCCTTGGGGAAACTTAGGAAACACTAATCTTCCAATAGAACTCATCAACATCTGCAAGTACTGGTACGGAAACAAAGTCAATGGCGTGCGATGGTCAAGAACCATGTTGCAATCGTATAGGTTGGAGTGCACGGTGAGGCAGGGGGATTGTACTCGCCAACCCTATTTAAATTGTATATTAATGATCTGGTTGTGGCACTCAGTAGCACCCGGGTAGGTTGTCACATAGATGGAATTAATGGAAACAACATAAGGTATGGTGATGACATGGTGGTACTAAGTGAATCGGTATGTGGCATTAAGAAACTGCTTAACATCCGTGAAGCATATGCTGAACATCGCGGATTAAAATATAATCCACTCAAAAGTGAAGTCATGGTCTTTGAGGCCAGAGAAAACAGTACAGGTAACGTGTTTCCCAGCATTACGCTTAATGGTACAGCTTTGCGTAGGGTGTCCCAATTTAAGTACTTAGGACATATGCTGACCCCTTTTTTTTTTTTTTTTTTTTCAGGATGGGAAATCATCAAATGACTTCTCCCGCTCTGGGCGGAGCGGGAGGGCGTGTCAGACTTTTACTGACTAAAACCCACCCGTGTTCCATCAGTTGCCCATGTGCCAGGGTCACGGTATCTCTTTCGAACAATCACGCGACCCCGGCAGGCATCGGTCCTAGTAGACCCCTACACTGCTGCTGACATCTCTTTGAGGCGCGCGTGGAACACTGCGCGCCGTCGACCCGAGCTTGGTCCTTACCGGGCGGCGAGCTACCCATTGCTCACCACCCGCAAGCTCGCGCCTACGGTGGCCGGGAGTCCGCTATTGACTCCCGACGTCCGGGGCGTCTCCTCCTGCGGCGGCTAGGGACGTGAGGGCGCAGAGACTGCCACTCCCTCACGCGCCCCGCCTCCTCCTTCGCGAGCATTACTGCTTCGCAGAAGGAGGTGACGGCTTCCCATTCCCTCTCGCTCCGTACCATGGCTCGCACCAGGGCCGGACGCGAGAGGTCGCCGCCGCCGATCGACTCCACGAGGACACGGCGGTGCTCCGCCCAGGCAGGGCACACCTCCACCGTATGCTCCACCGTGTCCTCCAGACGATCCTCGCAATGGAAACACCCGGACGTATCCTCCCGCTTTATCCTGAACAGGAACCCACCGAAGCACCCATGCCCGGTGAGAACCTGCGTCAGGCGGAAGGTGAGGACGCCGTGACGCCTCTCTATCCACTCCTCAAAGAGGGGACTTACCGCTGCAATTGTGGCGTGCCCAGCACTGGGTTGCGACAATCGTACCCGCCATGTCGCCATGAGATCACACCGGAGCTCTGTCCGCCGTGCCGCGATTTGTCGCGGCAGCGGAGTTTCGCCCCGGCGTTTCGCCTCCTCGCGCCACTCCCACATGTGCGCGAGGACCTTTGCCTCCAGATCCCATGGCGGCACTCCGGCAAGGAGGCTCGCCGCCTCGCACGAGACCGTGCGGTATCCCCGAATTAACCGGATGGCCATGACCCTCTGGGCCGCAAACAACCGGCGCACTGGGCGCAGCCTCAGTGAGGGCGCCCACACCGGTGCCCCGTAGAGGGCCATGGATCGCACGATCCCCGTGTAGAGCCTCCGGCAGGAGGCGTTTGGACCCCCCAGATTGGGCAGGAGCCGCTTTAATGCAGCCCCAGCCCGCTCCAGTCTGGGAGCCAAACGTCGGAAATGCTCAACGAAGTTCCACCGACTGTCGAGGACAAGTCCCAGGTACTTCATTGTCGACTCGACGCCGATGTGAACCCCTCCTACCGTGAGTATGCTGACCCCTTACCTGAGGAACAATGATGACATCGAGAGGGAACGGAGGGAGCTGGCAGTGCGGGCGAACACGATAGCTCGCAGGTTTGCACGTTGTTCGACAGAAGTCAAAATTACACTTTTTATGTGTTATTGAACATCATTTTACACGTGCAGCCTGTGGGCCGACTATACTCAAAAATCTTACAGTGCCCTCCGAGTCCAATTTAATCATTCGTTTAAGGTGCTGATGGTGTTGTGGCGATTCTGTAGTGCATCAAGGATGTTTGTTGAACGTCGCGTAGACAGCTTTTACGCTACGATGCGTAAAAGATGCGCATCCCTGGGGGGTAGACTACGTGGCAGCACTAACAGCATCCTTAGCATGATCGCTAGTCAGCTGTACCGTAGTACCATCAATCATTGCTGCGCCATTTGTCATGAAATGGCGCGGTAGTGATTATTGAGTTGAGTTTACTTTTATATGTTTTGTTGTGGTTGTTAAATATTACTAACACTAGACCATAAGAACATTGTTACTAACAAAATAGACACCATAGTCTGAAATAACGTATTTAATAATAATTTTATAAAATCAATCAATATTGACTTCACTAATAAACACTGCGATTACCACCCAATCCACATAAACAGCATGCAAGTGCATTACGCATTCCTGTTCAGGATAAAGCGGGAGGAAGCGCCCAGATCGTCTGGAGGACACGGTGGAGCATACGGTGGAAGTATGCCCTGCTTGGGCGGAGCACCACCGTGTCGTCGTGAAGGCGATCGGCGGCGGCGACCTCTCGCGTCCGGCCCTGGTGCGGGCCATGGTACGGAGCGAGAGGGCATGGGAAGCCGTCACCTGCTTCTGCGAAGCAGTAATGCTCGCAAAGGAGGAGGCGGGGCGCGTGAGGGAGTGGCAGTCTCTGCGCCCTTACGTCCCTAGCCACCGCAGGAGGAGACGCCCCGGGCGTCGGGAAACGATCGCAGTCTCCCGGACACCGTAAGCGCGGGCTTGCGGGCGGCGAGCAATGGGTAGCTTGCCACCCGGTAGGACCAGGCGCGTGTCGGCGGCACGTAGTGTTCCACGCGCGCCACAAAAGGATATCAGCAGCACTGAAGGGGTATGCTAGCACCGATGCTTGCCAGGGTCGCGAGATTGTTCAAACGAGATACCGTGGCAATGGCATATGGGTAACTGAAGGAACACGGGTGGGTTTTAGTCAGAAAAAGTCTGACACGCCCTCCCTCTCCTCCCAGAGCGAGAGAAGTCCTTTGATGATTTCCCATTCAAAAAATAAAATAAAAATTGCCTTATGCAAATACAGCCAAATACCTTGGTATATCTCTTGACACCAAACTGCGTTGGAAATCTCACGTCAAAAAGAAAAGACAGGAATTTGACATACATTGTGTTGATGTCCTAAGATATTTATTTATTATATTGTAAAAGTATGTATTGGTTACTCGGACGGATATCCTGCCTATCAGTATATATCGTATCCTATTAAATAGCTTATAAGAGAGATTTAATTTGTAAATGTTTGTTATTCCTAAAATAATTAAATTAAATCATATTTTAGAAGCATATTCTTATACCAATTTGGACGTATGGCATCCAACTTTAGGGCTGTACCAAACGAAGCCACCTCAAAATAATTAAACGATTCCAAAATAAAGTAGCTACTTAGGGATGCTGTAAATTCACCATGGTACATTAGAAACGGCGACCTCCACCATGACCTTCAAATAGAACTCGTCACCACCACCATCCCAAAATTTGCTGAAGCCCACGAACACAAACTCCACCGACATGTGAACATCGAGGCAATTCAGCTGCTAGACATCACGAACATAGTGCGTAGGCTACAGAGAACTAAACCATTTGAGTTAGTGTAGTGTATAAATAGTAACAGTGCTATGCTATATATTTAATACGTGAATACTGTTTTTTATTATATGACCCTATGAAAGTGCTATGGAACTGTGTACAGTGCAAAATGAAACTATTCATAGTTATAACGTAATCTACAACGTAAAATATTAAGTTACAGTTAAATTGTTTATTAGGCTAGATTGTAATAAATTACTAAGAATTTTAGTTCTTATTATAAGTTAACTTCCAAAGTAGTAAAAAAACAAAATAAAAGCACAGTAGCAAAATTCCCAAAACCCAAACGAGAACCAGTTTACTAGCGAACAAACATATCAAGCGGATATCACAGCATTGAGAAAATCAAAACTAAGAAATAAACATTTTCCTTAACGTAGAATCTTCAAACAATCGTATGGTAATGACGATATTTCGCACATCAGTACCTCCGCATATTGAATGAGCACGAGAGATGTTTTTGTGCCAAGTTTTTTCACCTACATACGTATAAACAACGGTCCATTAGTGAAATGATATTCCTCTTAATGTGTCCATGAGGCGACAAATTGTAGCATATGAAACGTAGCTGTGGAACAAAACTGGAAGTGGGTATTAAAAAAACTTGGCAGAAATCTGTAAAAGACGCATAGATTCACAGTCGTGATTTAGGGGTTTGATCGTTGAAGCAGCCGTTGATAACTAAGACAAGATATAAAAAGGTTAAAAGCACTCAGTGGTAACGGCCGCGCCTTACGAGTAATAGATCGTGAGTTCGAACCCTAGCAGGTGTTTTACTTTGTGTAACATCACCACTGCTCTCAAAACGGTGAAGGAAAACATCGTGAAGAAAATGGCATGTCTTAAAACCAAAAATTCGAAGACATGTGACGTCTACAAATTCGCAGTGGGCCCGCGTGGTGGATTGTGGCCACTCCCTCTCACAGAGAGGAGGCCTGTGTCCCAACAGTGGGAACATTATAGTCTGCTGATGATGATAACAGACTAGGTAGATAAAAATTAGTCAATTATCCAAAAATATGTATTTGACGGACACGTCCGTAGTAATCGGATTGCCAAGCAAATAAAGGACACGTCCGTACTAATCAGTTTGCCAAGCAAATGCCTAGAATAATATTTATGACGAAAACATCATAATATAAGTTGCAAACACGAATATTTGCAACTTATATTGTGATCTTAGTTTAATGTAACAACATCCACCGGAAATTATGAAATAATCGAGATTCGCAAGCAGTTATTCTGCCAAGATTGGTGAGCAAAGAGGAATAAATGTCAATATACATATTTATTTATTACTTTCATGAGTCGTTTTCGTTGTATGGTCATCGGTAAATGCTACCTCATTTCTTTCTTTTTTTTTTTTGTGTCCTCATAGATGACTTGTGCATGTGTCAGCAAGCAAATTCGATTTGTGCTTTTGAACAATTAAATCAAAAGAACAAATACCCGGCGTATTAATAGCAACAGGCCTTAAAAAATCTTGTCGCTTTTCCACTAGTCTCTTCTAGCACATCATCTATGTAACACTATATCATAACACTAATGGATTTGGCCGAAGAAATTGCAAAGTGATACCCAAGATTTTAACAATACTGGGTCATCTCTTGACACGTTTTCTACTTTTTCTCCAAGAATATCATTGTGGTTGTCGTTTTATTACACTCCCTATAAAGGAAAACCATAAAACTGCCCTCAAAATATCATAATCCTGTGCTTTTATGAGTTGACTGACATCTGTTAGTTTGATTTGCGAAAATTCTGCGGACTTTAGAATGTTGTCAGTTCTGAGAAGTTAAGGACACTTCCTTAATGTAGGGTCATATGGGTTACCAGAAGAGTGAGCGGTGGCATCCTATATTCATTCATTATTTGCTACATTCATGGTGTTTATGTCGTTACTTGATGTGCCATCATCAGTGTACAGACTCTAAAAAAAAATGTTTTTGAAGGTTACTTCACTGTGTTGTCTTTATAATATTTCAGTTTTTGCAAATATGTTTTTAACATAGTAAGGTGAGTGGGGGTAAGATCGAACGGATTTTTGATGAGATGAGCAGTGTTGTATTTGAAGTCTGGTAGAACAGTACGGATTAGCGTATGCTAAAAAATTATTTATAGTTAGTAAAGAGCAAAGGTTATTATTTTCTATCAAATTGATAACATCCAGTTAAATCAAATCCAAAGCACAAAAAATATAAAAATAAAATGTTTGTATCATGAGATTGATACAGGGGGAAGATGAAAAGATGATGGGGAAAGATCGAAATAGTTACTAAAATCTCTACGTATCGACCACGTAAGTGATGTAACGGACACGGGGTAAGATTAAAAAACTCGATTAACTTACATAAAAGTCACTGCGCAAGACTTTTGCGCTTTACACACATCCATCCACTCAAAGCGGCAAACGCTGACTGAGAGAGATGTTGCATGTAACAAAATGGCGGTCTTAACAATGTCGCCATCACTGCAAAAACTGCCCTAAATCTGGCGTTTTGGACAACTTTTTATCATACCCCGTTTTTCATCTTACCCCCACTCATCTTATTAAAAAACTACTTTTATAAACCCTATGCAGTGTGCAGCGTCCAATATAATACATAAAGAAGACAAACAATTTAAAATAGAAAACATGTTTCCATTTAGCATTTTTTACACATAAAACTTTTGCTAACGTTGCGTTTTTCGATAGATAGCGCAGCTATTTTAATAGCCGTAGTTTTTTGGACAGCACTGCAGTACTCTTTGTAGCTATTAAGTTGCTTAACAAGATTAAAGAGATTGCCACAGAGACCAGCTAATAGCTAAAGACCTTCTTGCTCTAAGTTTTTTCGTTGATAGTGGAAAAGAAAATAATTCGAAAGCTAGACTTTCAGTTGAAATCATTTTAAATGAAGTTGAACAAAAGCAGTCTGTAAAAAAATTAATATAGTTTACCCGACATCCACATTTTTTTAAAGTTAAAAGTTCTTTGGCCGTATTTAGCCATTTCTGTTTGGGCCAAAATCATGGGTTTGCGTCACCACAATGCAATCGTTACCGCGTCACCGATAAGCTAGCGTGACATTTTGTTTTTTTTTTTTTTAAATCTCAGGTTTCCTTTCAGTCGGACGGCCCCATTATTCTCTTTTCTTTTTTGGTACGGCAATCTAGCTGAGTATTGGATATTATGTTATTAGTGCTCTAAAATTTCTGACTTACCTACATGATTCAAATACACAAAATTTTTGAAGCTATTTTTAAATTCAAATGTGGGTACACACGCGTGCAAAGGGAAAACCCGTGTAAAGGAAAAACTTAAAGATCTATTTCTGTCTATCATTATTCCTTGTCGGTATTAAGTTCTCAGAGCCAGTTGCTAAGCAAAACCTGTTTTTGTCTGACGAACTAAGAACAAGTCACGATTGTTTTTATAATAATATAAAGTACTACAGAAATAACTAACCTACCATTATAATGATTAAACGTGACGTCTACATATCTATACAAATAAATTAAATGTAATTCCTGTTTGTTGAGTCAAAATACCAGTTTTTTACTAAATGCATATGAAAGTATGTACGAGCTATTTTTTTTTGTCGGTCTGTCCGTTCCAGCTAATATCCGAAACTGCTGGACTGATTTTGATAAGGCTTGCAGCAAGCTGATGTTATATAAAGGCCGTGGGCACAGCTAGTTATAAATTGAAAGTCGCTTAATCAGTTTGTGTGTGATCCCGTTGTTATTTTTATCTACGCATCGAACTTTGAAGCACTTTTCAAAATAATCCAGAGAGTTTTTTTCCGGACAGTTTATAAAGTATAATGCAATACTTTTTCTTCTTCTTAGCGTGTCGATGGCACTCTATAGCCCCGAATTTGGGCGAATTTTGGCAGGACACGCTGGACAAGACAACCAGTGTCACATTGTTTGTGGGGTAGCACCAAAACACAATGCAATACTATAAAAACTACAAATAGTATAGAAATCACGATGTTTTGACAAGTCGTCAAACCGTGCGAAGCAGGGATGGGCTCCTAGTATATATGTATGTGTCTAATTAAATAAATCACACCATGGTCTTCGCATTGCTTGGATAAACTATTTTATACATACATACATACAATCACGCCTTTCTCCCATGGGGGTAGGCAGAAACTACGGAATGCCACCTGCTACGATCTCTACACACTCCTTTTGTCTCGTTTAGGTTCACACAATTGGTCATACACACACGCCGGTTGCGAGTACTACGCACCTGACCATTCTGAAGAACATCACCAATAAGGTCACTATATGGCGTCACCTAGGGCGTCCCCTCCCGGTGTTTCCACTCATATCTGCCTTGTAAATACCTTTCGTCCTTAATTCATCCTCTCAACATGACCAAACCATCTAAGATATTTTTTTTTTAATTTTTGTCACTACATCTTCTTTTAAACCACACCGTTCTCTTAACACATCATTCCTCAGCCTATCATTCATAGTCACACCGCACATGCTTCGCAAGGAACGCATTTCCACAGCATTCATTTTACTTTCATGCTTCTTTTGCCACACCCATGCACGACTGGCTATTCACAATGGTGTACTGGTGCCTACACTTATGTATGGAAGTGAATGTTGGGTGTGGCAACAGAAGCACTATTTTATAATACATATTTATAAAAGAAGGTAAGGAAATATATTAATTTAGATGAACGTGAAATGTTGTTGTGTATGCACGGTGACAAATTAAGCTATAAATTTTCAGTATAAGCTGACTCTTCATTGTATGAAAAGCCTATACAATGCGGGGTCTGTTGCAACTGGCTAAACTAACTTGATATGCAACCGTGTGTACAAAAGGATTCTTGTCAGTTATGAGACTGACCTTGAGCTGGCCTAGCATAATACGAACTTTCAATGTAATAACAAGGCAGTTTACACCTACTGGGTTTTAATCGATAAAAAAGGAGGAGGTTTATCCATTCGGTTGTATTTTTTTTTTTTTGTTAATCTCAGGTCTCTGTCATTTATAAACCTATTTAAAATTCTTCTTAGGTTTGAAAGGGTATACTCTATATATTTATAGAGTGGTATCAAATAAACTTGATCAAGTACTGATTAGTGGATTTTGAGATATTCTGCCTGTGAAGGTATACGAATCTCTGTGGGTTAGGTAATACAACTAAAAACTGAAAAATTGAAAGTTATTTTTTTTAAACAAACAACTGTCTTCCAAGAAAACTACAGAGTGAAAAAATAATTAAAATTTAAAAATTGGAGTCATTGGTTTTATATTTCCGTTTTTTTTTCTCACCTTCCTTTTTAAATCGGTGTTATTTTTGTGACATTAGGTAAACTTTTGTTAAGAGAGACGTGCAGTCTACCGTGTTAAATAATCTACTAGTCGACGGATTCGGGGAATCCCCGTTGAAGACTCGTGTTTTTTGTTATTAATGTAATTAATGAGTTTACTCGTCAGTGGAATTTCCCGTTATGGTCGATAATGACCATGTTCAAACAAGGTATAGCGTTGATATGGAAATTAAAATCTAATCTACTTGATTTTTATTCTAAACCACAAGATATAATTATGGAGGATTGAGGCACGTCATAATTTTATAAATAGGGATCAGAGTCCTAGATTCTATAAAACTGCCAAGTAAGAAACAATTCAGACGTTTGAATTATTTTCACTTTAATTTGACTGCAATGTTCTCTTCAAATTACATTACGGGGTTTCACCTTAATAGGTCTCGAACTCGTGAGAAAATCGGGATAAAAAGAGTTGTATATCCCAATCCAGGTCATGGTCTACCCATGTGCCAAATTTCATCCAAATTCGTTTCGCCACTTTAGCGTGAAAGCGTACTGCCAGGGTCGCGAGATTGTTCGAAAGAGATACCGTGACCCTGGCACATGGGCAACTGAAGGAATACGGGTGGGTTTTAGTCAGTAAATGTCAGACATCCTCCCGCTCCGCCCAGAGCGAGAGAAGTCATTTGATGATTTCCCATCCAAAAAAAAGCGTGAAAGCATAACAAACAAACAAACAAGCAAAAATCAAATGGTTTCTCGTTATTATATTAGTTTTCATTTGCCAGTTTAGCAGACATAGATTTTACTTGGGTGCCTTCAATTCCTTAGTCAATATCAAACCTTTTCAAAGGTTTGGGCCCACAAGGATTTGGTCTGACTACGGCCCTACAGTTATCAATCTATTGCCACGTCATAACATAAAATAGTTTTCGCCGAATTTGAACGTTTAGGTGCGGAAGTCGCAGCAAACATGTTGAACACATAAAATATATATTACACTGAATTTTCGTACCGTTAAGGTTGAATCTTCTATAGCTTGGATTATTTAAGGAAATCTGAACCATTTCATAGTCGACAAAGCGTCGATCTTTACAAACAATGGGAAGAGGAAATCGACGGAACGCAAGATAAAGATGATTTATAATTTTGATAATAGGTCCAAATGTATTTCCGTGAAACTCTTGGCTCGTACTTTATATAAAAGATAGACGGAATAATTATTGATGGAACTTGCGAGGTCTCTTTATCTTGCCTAAAGGGAAGTCGAAGGTGTCGGAAAGTCGGGAACTAATTTCTGTTCCGATAAATTTTCATTGTAAGACTGGTCTTTGTGACTTGCATCAATTAAATCTGATTCTGCAGTGCCTAGACGTTTTTTGTTAGTTATTATTATATTCTCAAAGTAGGGATTTTTTTTTTCAGGATGGGAAATTATCAAATGACTTCTCCCACTCTGGGCGGAGCGGGAGGGCGTGTCAGACTTTTACTGACTAAAACCCACCCGTGTTCCATCAGTTGCCCATGTGCCAGGGTCACGGTATCTCTTTCGAACAATCACGCGACCCCGGCAGGCATCGGTCCTAGTAGACCCATTCACTGCTGCTGACATCTCTTTGAGGCGCGCGTGGAACACTGCGCGCCGTCGACCCGAGCTTGGTCCTTACCGGGCGGCGAGCTACCCATTGCTCGCCACCCGCAAGCTCGCGCCTACGGTGGCCGGGAGTCCGCTATGGACTCCCGACGCCCGGGGTGTCTCCTCCTGCGGCGGCTAGGGACGTGAGGGCGCAGTGACTGCCACTCCCTCACACTCCTCCTTCGCGAGCATTACTGCTTCGCAGAAGGAGGTGACGGCTTCCCATTCCCTCTCGCTCCGTACCATGGCTCGCACCAGGGCCGGACGCGAGAGGTCGCCGCCGCCGATCGCCTCCACGAGGACACGGCGGTGCTCCGCCCAGGCAGGGCACACCTCCACCGTATGCTCCACCGTGTCCTCCAGACGATCCTCACAATGGAAACACCCGGGCGTATCCTCCCGCTTTATTCTGAACAGGAACCCACGGAAGCACCCATGCCCGGTGAGAACCTGCGTCAGGCGGAAGGTGAGGACGCCGTGGCGCCTCTCTATCCACTCCTCAAAGAGGGGACTTACCGCCGCAATTGTGGCGTGCCCTGCGCTGGGTTGCGACAATCGTACCCGCCATGTCGCCATGAGATCACACCGGAGCTCATTCCGCCGTGCCGCAATTTGTCGCGGCAGTGGAGTTTCGCCCCGGCGTTTCGCCTCCTCGCGCCACTCCCACATGTGCGCGAGGACCTTTGCCTCCAGATCCTATGGCGGCACTCCGGCAAGGAGGCTCGCCGCCTCGCACGAGATCGTGCGGTATCCTCGGATTAGTCGGATGGCCATGACCCTCTGGGCTGCACTCAACCAGCGCGCTGGGCGCAGCCTCAATGAGGGCGCCCACACCGGTGCCCCGTAGAGGGCCATGGACCGCACGACCCCCGTGTAGAGCCTCCGGCAGGAGGCGTTTGGACCCCCAGATTGGGCAGGAGCCGCTTTAATGCAGCCCCAGCCCGCTCCAGTCTGGGAGCCAAACGTCGGAAATGCTCAACGAAGTTCCACCGGCTGTCGAGGACAAGTCCCAGGTACTTCATCATCGACTCGACGCCGATGTTAACCCCTCCTACCGTGAGTTGGGAACCCGCAGGTGGCGCGTTCCGAGGACCATGAAAACCAATGGCCTCGGACTTGTGCAATGCCACCTCGAGTCCCAATTGCCGGATCCTATCGACGATTGTCGCAACCCCGCGTGTCATAATTTCGGCCGCCGCCTCGTACGACTTCCCCTGCGCAAGGACCAGCGTGTCGTCAGCGTAGCAAACTACGCTGACGCCGCTAAGGAGGTCGGCGTGCAGCACCCAGTCGTAACCGATGTCCCACAGATACGGCCCCAGGACTGATCCCTGTGGGACACCGCACGACATCTCTCGCCGGTTCCACTCTCCCTGGTGACCGGGGTAGATAACGGCCCTAAAGTAGGGATTAGAAGTTAAAACAAACATTATGAAAAAAAAAAGTTTAATTTATATTAATCTTAATTAACATTGTTTATGTAACTAAGGACTTACGTTACATCAATAAGTTTTGACAAGATTTTAAGCAGGTACACGAATAAAAATTACAATGATTGACTGGATATGGTCACGGGCCTTTGGACTTGACTATGCCCAATCAATCATTGTTATTTGTCCCTTGCCATGTTAGTCCCACCATAACGTTTTTTGCGTCCAGTGCTATGGCAACCTTATTTATCCAAAGAAAAATCCCCTTCCAAAATATCTGTTATTCCCTAAAATCATCTGCTCACAAACACTGACATCCCTCTTCTAAATGATACGATAACAACTTTCTTCAGGACAATAAAACTAGAGTAACCTCTAACTGAACAGTATTTCCCTATCTCTTCCACCATATATTCGGTATATCTTGCATCAAATCAACCACGGCATGCCCCTGTTTATTTATCCCTCCCACTTCATCAAAATAAAACAATACCTACAGAATTAAGTCACCCTACGCAATTCCCGTCCTTGTCTGCGAAGCTATAAATCTCAATTTAGCTTCCCACAATATTGGAAGTAAATAAGAAACTGTTTACCCTGAAATTGAGGACTGGATTTTTTATGATCTCAGTGACAAAGTCGTTTGATTAAAAATAAAGTTGGATTTAACTTTGTGAAAGAAGATACAAACATGAAGTATTCTGTTTTTATAGTCCTTTAAGTTAGGGACGACAATTACTCGAGGGCCGGGCGTTTTGTAATTTTGTCTTCGAGTTTTATGAGGAAGTCTGAATCTATTGTGATTAAACCTGATGTGATCCTTGGTTTATAGATATCCAAATATACACCTTAATTAGACCCATTAGTAAACCAACTTGGAAAAATTTCATTGACCTACTTTGAAAACTCGGTCTTTCACAGAGGTATGTCCACTTGACAAAACACACAGCAAAATCTCATAAAGTCTTCCACCAAACAGGTAGCTTATTATAGCAGAGTTATACACCCAAAATATTGAAAAGAATAAATCTCGCAATTCAAAATTTCATCCAATAACGAAGGAATTATGTTTTTAAGTGTAATGAGGCAATTTACCGACCGACTGTTGTATTCCGTGGACCCGTAGAGTTATTATGAACCACTCGTTTTGTTCCCTCATTACTACGGGTAATGCGTAGTTTAAAATGCAAGAGATTTCCTCGGGTTTCCCTATTTTCGGCTTTGTAGTTTTGGTTTAACAACGAAATAATCTATTCAGGTAGAATGTAGTTTTGGTTGAAATTTCATTACATTCGCTTGTTATGTTTTTCCGAGTTGAAATATAACGTTGCTTGGTATATACATATGAAGGTGGTAGTATGGTTCGAATAATACACTAATCAGTTGATGCGATTATGAAAATGCTGCTAGAACCTAGAATACGAATTTTACACCATGGTTGAAATGTTATTTGGAGGTTATTATGGAGAGCTTGTGGCTTAGTAACATACAATAGCCGTACGGTTCGGTCAATAAGATTAAGCTACGTTTGCCACGGTTGGTCAATGGGTGACCATTTTTACATACAAAGATTCAAGACACCGCCGTTCCTCAGAAAAAAAAATATATTTCTAGTAGCACAATAACAACCTTAGATACAACGAGTTATATGTATGTATAAAAAAAACAACAATATAAAAACAAATAAGATCTCATGTCAAACGTAAATGGTTGTTAGAGAGTAATTCACACTGACCATGTGCATCTGGATTGAGGGCCCATTTTTTGAATCCTTGCGTACCGAAATAAGATTTATAGGGAAATTAGTTAAAAATAGTAAAAACTTAAAGCAAAGGGTCATAAATTTCATAAACGTGAATTAAAACTGTTATGATGAAATAACTTGGGCCCTCAATCCAGACGCGTGCTTAAAGTGGCATAGCCTAAATCTCAGTAAGTACTATCTCTGGGTTAATAATTTTTGTTTAAGAATTTAGTTAAGAATTTCTTAAATATTTTAAGAAATTCCCAAATCTGTAAAATATAACATTACCGATTTATGGCGGTATATCTAGGGCCCTCACTTCATTATTGTTTGTACTGTGGAATCTGCAAAATATGAATATATCTGAAGAAATACATAAATACGACTTTAGCATGTTTTACTTACATACCTATGTGAATTAGTTAAAAAGAAATAAGGACACAAAACCTAATTGTTAAGAAGTAAATGAAAGTCGAATTTTACTTAAAAGTCTGAACTGAGAGCCCAATATTTTCGGCTTTATTGACTAGGCTCAACCTCATAGATTAACGCAAATTAGAGTAAAAGTTTTAACTATTTCTTAATTAAATTGTAACATATCGTTCGTTCTTCTAAATGTCATACTTTAAGAGAAAATTGATTTTCAATTTTTTGTAAGAGAATTATTTGTAGGGTGACCATTATGTTCAAAGTAAGTACCTGTCCATTTTGTAAAGTGCATTCGGAAAGTCATAATATTTGCAGCTAAAATTACTATATACCTACTAATTACAATTTGGCTTTCCTTATTTTTAATGTAATTTCTATAAAAATAAATAAAACTAGAACATTTATTTAGCTTCAACAGTGTTTGCATAAAATGAAAGGCAAACTAACCGACTAGTAGTATGTTATACATGTAAGTAGTCATCGTATCTATGGATCACTGTAGCACCAGATCAAACAAATTCATTGTGATAAATAAAACACGATCGGTATAATTATAAAAAACTCTTTACTTCACATAAATGTTACCTTAAAATAGTTTTATATCCTAAAAATACGAAATTGCGAGAGAGCGAAGTAATTGATGAATAATTGATGAATCCCTTAAGTCACTTTATAATAAATATGTATGCTCTAAGCACCAAATTAAGGAACATATCCTTGCTACAAATGAATTGGTAGACAGAGTGGATTTGCTGACTCTCAATAACACTCAGTGCACTTGTCGAAGGGTATCCAACCTTGATGCTCTCCAGCCTGAGGCAACGGTGAACCCGTCCCAAGTTGTGAGTAGTCTGCACTGTATCTCCATTCAAAATATACCTGATACTGTGCATGAACAATCTCAAGGGGTACAGGTAGTAGCTAGTAGTGTTACCCCTTGTTGCAGCCAACTTGGTTTTCAGTCTGTTATGTTTTCAGATAGTATAGGAAGAGGTTTAGGGAAATTAGTTAGTAACAAGTTGAATATTTCTAATCAAAATAATTGTTTGCCTGGGAAATCCTATACAGAAATAATGACATCAATTATGAGATATCAATATGATTGTAATTCCACCATAACTGTATTTGTAGGTAATAGTTCACAGGTCAAACATGATGATATAACTGACAGTGTTACTCAGCTTTTAAAGATTAATTGCAACAAAATTATTTTGTGTGCATTTCCATATTTTGAGAAATTATCCAGTAGAAAAAATAAATATATTCACATGCTTAATAATCATATGCAGTTTTTGGTCAGTCACTACAGTGATAAACTTATATTTTTTGACACTAACTTTTTTGTTGATAAGTTAAAATCAACAAGGAATACAGTGTATCTTCCCCTTAGGTTTAGACATCAAATAGCGAGGCTATTAGCTTATATTAACACAGACATAAGTAGTATGTCAAAGTCTTGTATAATTAGTGTTGGTAGTGATACTAACACTACTATTGATACGCCTAGTAGTTTAAACTACTAGGTGCGACAACGGATGAGCCGCATATGTTGAATGTTGTTCATCAAAATATGCAGGGTCTGTCCGGCAAAGAGTTAGAGTTAAGTTTATTAATAGAGAACCATGATGTTCAGGTGTTATGTTTAACTGAACACTGGTTGAAAGAACATGAAATAGTGTTTATCAATGATGATCTTTTTACTGTACAAAGTGCATTTGCGAGAAAAAGGGCCATCCGTGGTGGTTCTTTAGTTCTTGTTTCAAACAAGCTGAAATGTAAGCAACGTTCAGATTTAGTAAATCTCTCTATTGAGCGCACTATTGAGTTGTCTTGTGTTGAACTCGAGCGATACGTTATAATTTGCGTTTATCGACCCCCCTCTGGGGATTTCGTTTGTTTCGAATCAGTAATGGAGGATTTACTCAATAAGTTAAAATCAAGTAATAAAAGTATAATTGTATGTGGCGATTTTAATATTAATATTTTAGATGTTACTCCATTGAGTATTAGACTTCTCAATCTTTTCAGGTCTTTTAATTTATTTAACTTGTTTTTTGAACCAACTAGGATCACAGCTTCTTCGTCAACTTGTCTTGATAATATATTTAGTGATGGTGATGCCAAAAATAAATTAGTGCTAACTGATTTAACGTCCGACCACTGTGGTTTGCTATCTAGCTTCCCTATGTCATTGTTTAAAAAGGCACATAAACTTGAATGCAGGCCTTATACAGCTAGTCGTTGCACCAAGTTCAAAAATAATGTAGCTCGTAGAATTACACCATCTATAGTAGAAAACGAGAATCCTAATGCAATTTATGAAGCCCTCTTTAATGTAGTGCAAAAAGAGTACAAATCTACTTTCAAGACCAAAACCATTGACATTAATGGCACCTCCGTCGGCTTTAACCAATGGGCTACTCCAGGTATTTATAAAAGTAGAGCGAGGCTATACGAGTTATATGGTTTAAAAAAATACAGGTTTGATACTCCTTTCCTAGAGTATGTAAAAAAATATTCAAAATTATTTAAACAGGTTAGTGCTTTTGCTAAATCTAAATTTTTAAGCGATCAAATTAAAAATTCAAATAATAAAATAAAAACCACTCGGAAAATCATTAACAATGAAACGGGTAAATCGGTTAAACAAGAAAAACAACTTGAAATTATGGTCGACAACAAATTAGTAAATACGGCAGCTGACGTAGCACAGGTATTTAATGAGTTTTTTGCCAACATACCTATAACTACGACTCGCTCCTTAAATTCGTCCCCGTCTAAAGCTGAAAACCTTTTGCATAGTAGTGTGCCTAAAAGTAGTGGCCTATTAAATTTTGAACATGTAACGCCTCGTGATGTAGTTAATGTTTTTAACACACTTAAGTCTAAAAACACTGGTGATTTCTGGGGCATTTCCATCAAACTATTAAGTAATATAATAGACATCGTAGCCCCCTATTTAGCTGTTACTTTTAATAAATGTGTTGATGTCGGAACTTTTCCTGACCTCATGAAGAGTAGCAAAGTCATACCATTATTTAAATCAGGTAATAAAAAAGACGTTTCTAATTTTAGGCCTATTTCTATCTTACCTGCATTTAGCAAAATATTTGAAAAGTTAATACTCAAGCAGTTGCTAAGACATTTTAATTTAAGTAGCCTCCTTCATAATGAGCAATATGGCTTTACGAAAGGCCGTTCAACTACAGATGCGGGTGTTACTCTCTTGAAACACATTTTTAACGCATGGGAGAACTCGCAAAATGCTATCGGAGTATTCTGTGATCTCTCCAAAGCCTTTGATTGCGTGCACCATGACACGCTTTTGAGTAAACTACGTCATTACGGTGTCCATAACGAAGCTTTAAACGTAATAAATTCAGAAAAGAGGTTCTTAAAACTGTAGACTCGACAGTTTTCCTGGGCATAACAGTAGATGGCAAACTACAGTGGGGCCCACATATTTCAAGTCTAGCGGGGAGGCTCAGTTCAGCCGCCTACGCCGTCAGAAAAGTAAGACAGTATACTGACGTTGATACAGCTCGGTTAATCTATTTTAGTTATTTTCACAGCGTTATGTCTTACGGTATTCTACTGTGGGGCAAAGCCGCTGATATTCAAAATATTTTTGTCCTTCAAAAACGAGCTGTTCGAGCAATTTACCAGCTAGGTGCCAGAGTTTCTTTAAGGGACTTTTTTAAAGATATTGGTATTCTTACGGTAGCATCACAATTCATCTTCGCCAACATCTTATATATTAGGCAAAATTTACACTTACATGCTAAAAACAGTGATTTTCACACTGTTAACACTAGAAATAAGGACAAACTACGTGTTCACCGGCTTCATAAGGTACATAACTCATTTGTTGGGCTTGGTATAACATTTTACAACAAGCTACCACTTTCTTTACTAGAATTACCTTTTAATGAGTAATGAGAGAATTTGTCTAAAGGCATACTATTCCATCAACGACTATTTAAATGACAAAACTAGTTGGTCGCTGTGATTAACTCAAGACAATGTTTGTGTTCTTTCTCCAGTACTAGCGTACCTAGTGATGGGTTATATAGCTGTAATATAATTGTTATTATATTTTTTTTTACTGTGTTAGTCATTTTTTTTTGTGTGTTTATTGGTTTTGACATGTTCTATGCTTTGACATATTATAATGATTAGAATTGCACAAAATGATTGGCTAGCGACCTCGACAAGTTGTCATTCAATTCTTGCCTGAGCAACCGGCAGCAAGTTCGTCATGCTCCCTTAGATGTCAATGCTTGCGGTAGCGTCAGGGGTCGGGTTACCCCCTTCCCTCAAATAAGGTGCTGCTTGTGGTGACTGGTCGTCTTGCTGACCTTGATGTTGGTATTGTTGTTAATTACCTACCTGTTTATTAGTTTTTACGCCGATGGTCCTAGTTTGTCTTTTTGTGGCCTCGACTTGTAACTCGGGTCGTAACAGCTATGTGAACGTGATTCAGCATTGCATATGTAAGCTGTCACGCCCTTTATGCCAGGAGGCTTTTATTTGGTACTTTTATTTACTTTATAAAAATATTTTTTGCTTTTGCTTGAGTATAGATTTCAGTTTATTTCTTGGAATATTGGGTTGGCTAGCTGACATAAGGCAAATCATTTAATTTAATATTTTGTGTCTCGTAATGTTACCTCCTTACAATTGTATAGAATCAAGTTCTTCTAACTTAACAGACAGCTGTGCTGCTGGGGAGTTTGTTCCGCCACTTCTTCTTCCCAGCTAAAGCACTAGGAAGTGTCGAAGGGCGGGCGTTTTGGGGGGACTGTCTTTTGTAACTTTGACGTTCAAAAAGTGCTGACTCTCAGCCTAGTTTGAATAAATGACTTTTGATTTTGATTTTGATTTTGAATTTTTAGTGATGAGTGCAACTATATCTCTGATTTAAAAAAAAAACATTTCCATTTTCGTTTTTAGTTTTTTTTTAACTATATTTTTTTTATTTGCTTTAGGCAACTTGGCTCATAGTATTACCTTAAAGAGTAACATCACATAAATAGAAATTACATTAAAAATAAGGAAAACCAAATTGTAATGAGTAGGTATATAGTACTTTTAGCTGCAAATTATGACTTGCCGAATGCACTTTACAAAATGTACAGGTACTTTGAACATTATGGTCACTCTACAAATAATTCTCTTTCAAAAAGTTGAAAATCAATTTTCTCTTATATTATGACGTTTAGAAGAACGAACGATATGTTACAATTTAATTAAGAAATAGTTAAAACTTTTATTCTAATTTGCGTTAATCTATGAGGTTGAGCCTAGTCAATAAAGCCGAAAATATTGGGCTCTCAGTTCAGACTTTTTAGTAAAATTCGACTTTCATTTACTTCTTAACAATTAAGTTTTGTGTCCTTATTTCTTTTTAACTAATTCACATAGGTATGTAAGTAATACATGTTAAAGTCATATTTATGTATTTCTTCAGATAATATTCATATCTTGCAGATTCCTGAGTACAAACAATAATGAAGTGAGGGCCCTAGATATGTCGCCATAAATCGGTAATGTTATATTTTACAGATTTGGGAATTTCTTAAAATATTTAAGAAATTCTTAACTAAATTCTTAAACAAAAATTATTAACCCAGAGATAGTACTTACTGAGATTTAGGCTATGCCACTTTATGCACGCGTCTGGATTGAGGGCCCAAGTTATTTCATCATAACAGTTTAATTCACGTTTAAGAAATTTATGACCCTTTGCTTTATGTTTTTACTATTTTTAACTAATTTCCCTATAAATCTTATTTCGGTACGCAAGGGTTAAAAAAATGGGCCCTCAATCCAGATGCACATACACTGACCTCCGTACTAGTAAAAACTGTAGCACGGTAGGTCAGTATTCCTCGTTCTCCAATAATCACACACGTTGTCAGAAAGCCCGTTAAATAGTTGGACCCGGCTATCATTCGTGGTCAACGTACCGTGTGGTGCCGGACGTAAAGAATAACACCACCCCATTTCTTCCCGTGGGTGTCGTAAAAGGCGACTAAGGGACTTACTAGAGAATGGGCAGCAGCGTTCTCTATGCATTTTACCACCACACTGCGATCGCCAACCCGCCTGCCAAGCGTGGCGATTATGGCAAAGCCCCCCAAATTGGGGGAGGCCTAGGTCCAGCAGTGAACGTCTTACGGCTGAAATGATGATGATGATGATCATTCGTGGACCTTTGACAGTTGTTACACTCGTCAGAAGTCCAAAAATCTGACAAGTGTCTTACTAAGGGTATCGTATTACCCAGTAGCTGGGCTGTGCAGGTCAGATAGGCGCTCCATGGTAAATACTGGAATTCAGCTGCATCTGGTTAGACTGGAAGCCAATGCCAAGATAGTTAGGAAAAAAGTTGATTCACACGACATCTAAAAATGTAGCCTTCGTTTTACCAATCGGACGTAGTCTTTGTACCTAACTAATCCTGTAAAAAACCTGAAGGTAATCTCACCTTTGAGCAAATCTCTACAGATGAAGGGGTTTCTATTTTAGATAATCACTGTTCTTAACGGTTGAAATACAAGAGTCTAAAGCTCTTGTACGTTCAAACTCGGAACGCTTGATGCTCTATAGGTCAGAATCAGGCCCTAGCACTAGAGCGTACAAGTACGACACACCTTAAAGGTTCCATCGATATACCAAATTAAATTTAGTCATCGATGAAACTGATTAATTTGGCAATTTAAACGACTAAAAGCCAGTGTCTCAAAAGAAAATTATTGCAAAATGAATGTGACAAATTGTCTAGTGCGTAATATGTTGCGATTGGTAAATTATGATAAATTATTCAACCAATCTCAGCAGTTTTGACACGCATGTTATCATATTAATTTTGAGATAATTTTCATTCGCAAATCTGGCCCCATGACTAGTAATTTAAAAGAAAAGAAAAGAAAAAGAAAAATAATGTGTTTATTTGCAGCAAACATGACGCACAGAAAGACTAGAATCATACAGAAATAAAAAATAAGGTGTGGGAAAATATGCGTCACATCCACGCAAAACGGCCACCACTCAGCATAATGCTGTGACCCTATGCGAGACAGGACCCCAGCGCTGGTTTTCAGTGACAGCCGGCGCTGACGTTGTGACGTGACCGGTGCAGCAAACAATCAGTAAAATAAATACTAAAAACACTATAATTAGATGTAATAAATATATAAATAAAAAAAAGTGGCAACATTCCGTCCCGACTGCAATCTGACGCAGGCGCCGCCAGCTTTAGTAACCTGTGGGAAAACTGACAGACAACCTATTTGACAATGGCATACCTACTATTTAAGTAGTCTGTGGATTACGTAATCTATACAAATAAATAAAATTGAAGTGTCTGTTTGTAATCTCAAATTAACAGCTTTTCCATAAATGCATATGAAAGTATATACGATACTTACATTTTAAAAAAACTTTTTATTTTTTTGTCTTTGTCTGTCTGACGAAAAACGGTGTAGAGGGACTCAAGGGAGTCAAAAATATAAGTTCACGTCACACCCAACAACAGCAATGGGCCCGCGAAATAAATTATGGCCCAAAACGCACCATCACGTAGAGCCTCTGTCCAGCAGCAGTGAGAACGATTTTAAACAAATTATGGTATGATATATTGCATTGAATCTGTCAAATCCAACCATATTTCGTTTTAATACTCGAATAAGTTTAAAAAATATGCTTAGTCTGTCTAGGGCACTTCTCAATTGTGTCGTACTTTAATACGATTACTTTCAATAGTTCAAAGAATATTTCACTTACCGTACTCTTTTCTAACCTTTTCTTGTGGGCAAGCGGTATCATAATAGCGTCCTAAGCCTGCTTAGTGCCGGTCACACAAGTGTTCATAAATATAAAGTCCGGGACAGCGGACGTCGTGTGTTTCACTTTATTACGTTGTAACGTTATTATATTTTGCTCTCGTAGGTACTGTCCTATCTGTGATATGGTGTACAGATGCGGTTTCGCAATTAAAGTAAGTCCGTCTGGTTTTCTTTTTCGTGGTTGTACTATAAAACTACTATTGTTTAAGTGTTTAATTTGATGATTGGTGGGAACGATACCACTAGGAACATCAGTAAATGTCCGTGGCTGAGTTCTAAATACATAAATAGGTACAAAAAGTCAATATAATTACTCTCTGATGGCAGCTCATCAGTTTGCTGTGGATGTCCTTGCAGGCAGAGGGGTAGACCAAAGATGGCTGAATAATAACACGAGTCTCTTGCCAAAGTTGGCTCACGCAGATCACGTGTTTGAACGCGGTAGTCTCAGGTAATCCTGGTCCGAATTGAAAAATTATTTTTGTGTTGGGTAGCCTATTTATCGAGAAAGGCTATAAGCTATATAACATCACGCTAAAACCAAGAGGAGCGGAGCAGTAATGAAAGATGTTGCAAAAATGGGTAAAATCGCCGGACGGGGGAACAAGAAATTTAACTTGGAGGAAGTCGCGGGCAGAAGCTAGTAATATTATAAAGCTGAAGAGTTTGTTTGTTTAGTTGAACGCTATGATCTCAGGAACTACTGATTGGAATTGAAAACATCTTTTAATGTTGGGTAGCCCATTTATTGAGGAAGGGTACAGGCTAATAACATCACCCTAGAGCCCTTAGGAGCCGAGCAAAAAGAAGAAAAGTCACGAATACGAAGAACTCGCTCAGGCGATTCTATGTGACACGGTGAGGGTCTGGGGGGACAAGAAATTTTACGCAGACGAAGTCGCGGGTAGAAGCTAGTAACGTTTGAAAAGTGCTGACTCTCAGTCTCGTTTGAATAAATTACTTTATTCACATACCAAAACCCCTCCGTGCCGCGAAGGCAGGCTAAGCCATTGGTCTCAGCTGTCATTCAAGGATCTTTAACAGTCGTTACGGGTCGTCACACTCTGACAACCAGTCTTACCAAGAGGTTTTGTGTTACCCAGTAACTGGGTTGTGGAGGTCAGAATGGCAGTCGCTCATGTAAAATACTGGTACTCAGTTGCATCCGATTAGACTTAACCGTCCTCATATTCGGAAAAGGCTAGGTAGATAATGATTCCCATGCAGACAGTAGATAATAAATACAGAACTTTATGATACGTTTACCACATTAAATAATTAATCAGCTTAAAGCAAAACGTTAATTATTGAAAATCACAGAATTCGCCTAAAATCCGAATTGAATAATTTCCGTCTGTAATTAATTTATTTCCAAGTAATGCTTCTACGAATATGATTAATTCACACATTTCCTGCTTTCATATTATTATATACACGTTATTAAACAAAAAGAGATCATAACAAGCAAACGTTGAGTTTTAAATGTGGTACGTAGGTAATTTTGGCATATTTTACACTACAAGAAACAGTCAATCAACTAGACAATATCATCGACGAATCATGATTTTTTTGGCGTTTTCGGCCAAAAAAATCATAATTCAGCCATATTTTCATCAGTTCGTGAATTGTCGCTCGCTATTCGGCCTATTAGCGAGCGACAATTCACGAACTGATGAATTTTTATTTGGCTGAAGCTTCGGCTGGGTTATGCCCAAAAACAAAAATATGGCTGAATTATGATTTTTTCATATGATGTCCCGTGTGGTGCCGGACATAAAGAATAGCATCACCCCATTTCTTCCCGTGGGTGTCGTAAAAGGCGATTAAGGGATTTACTAGAGAATGGGCAGCAGCGTTCTCTATGCATTTTACCATCATACTGCGATCGCCAACCCGCTTGCCAAGCGTGGCGATTATGGCAAAGCCCCCCAAATAGGGGGAGGCCTATGTCCAGCAGTGGACGTCTTGCGGCTGAGATGATATTTCGTAAACCTTCGCAATATCCGGTGACATTCGGCTAACTTTGGGGCTAATCGATTCCGCTCGTGATTTCACTCAGTTGGGTTAAACGGATGCGATTTTGTTTTGTAGTTGTAAAGCGAGAAATGTCTTTTACCGTTCTCGCCTGAAAATAAGGACTAAAGTCAAAGCTTCTTTTTCGTTTTCGGCTGTAAATAAGACTAAAGTCAAAGCTTCTTTTTCGTTTTCGGCTGAAAATAAGACTAAAGTCAAAGCTTTTTTCGTTTTCGGCTGTAAATCCATCTTCGGCCGGACATTACTATTTTATCGGTAGGTATTTTATCAATATCTAAATCAGAGGTAAGCACTAACAGGTATACCACTATATACAACGTGTCCCAGAAATCAACGTCAAGCCGAAAAGGGGCAATAGTCCAAGTTGTGACAGTTATTAGAAAAATATTTAAAAAAATCTTGCTCATGGACTTTTCAAATTTTATGGATTCAAAAATAAATCTCAAAAAGTGACATCCTGTAATGATCTTTCAAGTCCTGTGACTACGAATATTAACTTTTCCTCAGTTTTTTTTCTGTGACGTAACCATGAATAATACTTCTGTAAATTACAGTTAAAAGTTAAACAGTTTTAAGTAATTTTTGCCCAACATTGAATTCAAAATTATTACATCACCCAACTTTAACAACGTGTAGTTTAAAAAAAAATCGACTGCACTATTTTGGCAAGTAACCTTAAAAGGTGACGCGTTTATTCTGGATTCCAAAATGGTATGCCACTTACTAATTGCTACTTCTTAATTGAGGAAAAAAGTTATTTGTTAGTTTTAGGTGCGTTTGAAATAAAATTCAGTTGTTGGATTTGTTAGTTATAATTTTTATTAAATCAGATTTAACAAGTTTTTAAATGTTCGAACTGTTTGCCTTCAGCATCTTCTCGAGTTGATGTATTCAGCGGCTTCTGCAATTCTTTGGCGCAGCTCATCTAAATTTTGAATCGGTTTAGAGTACACGATATCCTTTATCGTACCCCAGTAAAAGAAATCTGACTTCGTCTTTGGTCTGGACTTTTTACAAAACCAATTACCAGAATTATTGGAAGAAGTGCCACTGAATATTTACGGCAGCATGTGGTACCAACAAGATGACTGCCCAGTGCATTATGCTCTAACAGTACGTGAGTTTCTCAATCATGAATGCCCCGATAGTTGGATAGAGCGGGGTGTTACAATTTCGTGGCCTGCCCGTTCACCCGATTTAAACCCCATAGATTACTTTTACTGGGGTACGATAACGGATATCGTGTACTTTAAATCAATTCAAAATTTAGATGAGCTGCGCCAAAGAATTGCAGAAGCCGCTGGATACATCAACTCAAGAAGATACGCCCGCCTTATTACGCGATAATTTTTTAAAAGATGTAGAGCTTGCATTGCAGCTGAAGGCAAACAGTTCGAACAAAGTAAATTAGTTTAGAGTACACGATATCCTTTATCGTACCCCAGTAAAAGAAATCTGACTTCGTCTTTGGTCTGGACTTTTTAGAAAACCAATTACCAGAATTATTGGAAGAAGTGCCACTGAATATTTACGGCAGCATGTGGTACCAACAAGATGACTGCCCAGTGCATTATGCTCTAACAGTACGTGAGTTTCTCAATCATGAATACCCCGATAGTTGGAGAGGGCGGGGTGTTACAATTTCGTGGCCTGCCCGTTCACCCGATTTAAACCCCATAGATTTCTTTTACTGGGGTACGATAAAGGATATCGTGTACTTTAAACCAATTCAAAATTTAGATGAGCTGCGCCAAAGAATTGCAGATGCCGCTGGATACATCAACTCGAGAAGATACGCCCGCCTTATTACGCGATCATTTTTAAAAAGATGTAGAGCTTGCATTGCAGCTGAAGGCAAACAGTTCGAACAACAGTACGATACAATAATTTTGAATTCAATGTTGGGCAAAAATCTAACATTTTATTTGTTGTATGTTGTATGTTATGTGTATGTTTTAATTTTTAACTGTAATTTACAGAAGGGTTATTCATGGTTACGTTACAGACAAAAAAAATTGACGAAAATTTAATATTTGTAGTCACAGTACTTGAAAGATCATCACAAGGTGTCACTTTTTGAGATTTATTTTTGAATCCATAAAATTTGAAAAGTACATGAGCAAGATTTTTTTTATATTTTTCTAATAACTGTCACGACTTGGACTGTTGCCCGTTTTCGGCTTGACGTTGATTTCTGGGACACGTTGTATATCCATTACACCTTGTTGGAGGCCTTCCAACTCTACATCTTCCGGTACGCGGTCGCCACTCTAGAACCTTTCGGCCCTATCGGCCAGCTGTTCCGATATCCTTGTGAAGGCCGCAGGAATCCGCTGGATTCGGGAAGCACAAAACCGGTCGAAGTGGCGGAGCTTGGGGGAGGCCTATGTCCAGCAGTGGACGTCTTTCGGCTGAAATGATGATGACGATGATGATGATATCCATTACATTACTACATTACACAAAATTCTTTCACGATTACCAAAACACTATTACCTATCTACTTTACATAATTCATTCCAATTATTAGATAAAGTCATTAATTAATTAAATTATGCAATCAAATATTTGTATTAAGGTACCAATTCAAGATGTCGGTCAACAGATTAGGTAGTTTCATTTGAAGATGGCCCAAACTTAAATGAGGAAATGAATTTGCGATAGTTATTTTAGTAACTCGACTTCAAAGGAAAAGAAAAACTCGCAACCGTCAATATTAATTATCTCTTTGTCATCGCCTAGATTCGTTGGATTCCAGCACGGCGTGCTGTGACATGACTTGAGTCATACATTATATCACAGTTTGGGCGGTAAACTCGTTTTGTCTTAGATGCCAGCACGACGTCGTGAGGCTATCTCTTGACTATGCCATATTTTTTTGGCTGGTGGGACACACTGTGTCTTATTTAGCAAGACTATTGACTTCCGTCCATTACATCATGATTCCAGATACGTCCAAGTCCCATTTCACATAGATGTCGCCGTAATTTCGTCAATAATCGTCGTGTTGTTAATGTTGTCTTTTTTTTTTTTTTTTTTTTTTTCAGGATGGGAAATCATCAAATGACTTCTCCCGCTCTGGGCGGAGCGGGAGGGCTTGTCAGACTTTTACTGACTAAAACCCACCCGTGTTCCATCAGTTGCCCATGTGCCAGGGTCACGGTATCTCCTTCGAACAATCACGCGACCCCGGCAGGCATCGGTCCTAGTAGACCCCTACACTGCTGCTGACATCTCTTTGAGGCGCGCGTGGAACACTGCGCGCCGTCGACCCGAGCTTGGTCCTTACCGGGCGGCGAGCTACCCATTGCTCGCCACCCGCAAGCTCGCGCCTACGGTGGCCGGGAGTCCGCTGTTGACTCCCGACGCCCGGGGCGTCTCCTCCTGCAGCGGCTAGGGACGTGAGGGCGCAGAGACTGCCACTCCCTCACGCGCCCCGCCTCCTCCTTCGCGAGCATTACTGCTTCGCAGAAGGAGGTGACGGCTTCCCATTCCCTCTCGCTCCGTACCATGGCTCGCACCAGGGCCGGACGCGAGAGGTCGCTGCCGCCGATCGCCTCCACGAGGACACGGCGGTGCTCCGCCCAGGCAGGGCACACCTCCACCGTATGCTCCACCGTGTCCTCCAGACGATCCTCGCAATGGAAACACCCGGACGTATCCTCCCGCTTTATCCTGAACAGGAACCCACCGAAGCACCCATGCCCGGTGAGAACCTGCGTCAGGCGGAAGGTGAGGACGCCGTGACGCCTCTCTATCCACTCCTCAAAGAGGGGACTTACCGCCGCAATTGTGGCGTGCCCAGTTAATTTTGTCTTACACCTAAAACAAATTAATTTGAATAAAGAAAAAAAAACACAATATGGTAACCATAAAAAGAACTTTCAAAAAAGAACCGCCCGTCTTCTCAATTAAATCACTTGACAAGCGAACTCACGACAACGCAATCACTGGCTGTTTTGAAAAAGAAAGAAAAAGTAACAAGTTGCTGTGAAAAGTTTTAAAAATGGCGACGAACGAGCGTAATATCGTTTCCTACTTCACTGAAAGTCCGTGGCAGCGAGAGTAGCTGGCTAGTTAGTGTTATTAACAGTCCGCCGCTGTAGGTCCATCATGTTTATTAACTTTGTGGGACAGGGAAGTTCATTGATGAGAAGTTTTGAAGCTAAAATGTTTTTAAAATAAGGGTAACGGTTTCAGCTGTAATACTAGGTACTAGGCTCCTGCCAGCAGCGGTCGCGAGATTTATTCTAAAGATTTAGCGTGACCCTGGCATAGGCAACTGAAGGAACATGGATGGGTTTTAGTCAATAAAAGTCTGACACGCCCTCCCGTTCCGCCCAGAGCGGGTGACGTCATTTGATGATAACCCACCCATATAAAAAATAAAAATTACGAGGCTGTGTGTTTGTTTATGTGTATTTATAGTCAAGAATTCGGACTCAAAGACCACTTTACAATTAATTTAAGTCCGAAGCAAGTCGGGTAATTTGCGGGGTGAACACGGTCTCTAGCTTGAGTCACGCATTGTATCACGGTTTTTGTCCCCAAACGTGATAAAATGTGTGACACAAGCTTAACCATAAGTAGGCCGGGCTCGCCTCGCTGAAACAAGTGGAAAGGCAGCTAAAATACACCTCATCTGTTGAAGCAAAGCAGTAGCGCGTCAGCTTATAGATATTTTCACCAGATAGGCCAAAAGGAAACTTGATAAAATAATTTTGGGAGCCCAAAACTAACTTACATTAAAACAAAACGTAACTAAAATTTTCGACCGCCTAATAATCTCGTTGCTGCAAAATAAATGACCTCATTAATAATAAACTTACTTATCACCTTAAAAATGAATGAGTAGGACCCACCCGGTGTGAAATGAGGTTACACCATCTCGATTCGGACGTCCTCGCCACAGAATAGATGGATACAGAAGGTTACACACGCACACATAGATAAGTTTTACGCACTAACAGCGAGTGGCTGCCATTCCTTTGAGATTTCCATTTTTGATGCAACCTTGTGACGCAACGCACACTGTCTTTGTGTATTCGTTATTTTATTCAAAGAGTATCATAGTACATATTGTAATTTTAATTCTTCATATGTCTTTTTATATTTAAATTTTGACACTTTGTATTTTGTTAATGTTTTTTTAATGTGTAATACCAATACCTAATAAGAGAGAAAAGATTTGATTGATTGATTTGATTTGATTTTAAATTTGTTTGTGTGTTTGTTACGCTAAAATAGCTGAACGGATTTGTATGAAATCTGGCAAATAAGTAGCCCATGATGACATAAAATATTTTTTATTCCGATATTCCTACGTCATTGAGACTTACACCTGTGAAACCTCGGGGTGCAGCTAGTTTGATATAATTTAACACGCGTACGTACAGAAATAGAAGGGCTTATGGCTGAGTACTAACAGCCGGACGGGTCGATCAATCAGGTTAAGTTCGCTTGCCGTGGTTGGTCCGTGGATGGGTACCATCTTTGCATACTAGCCGTGCCTCGGAAAGCACGTTACGTTGTTGGTCCCGGCTGTCATCCGTGAATCTTTGACAATCGTTACGGATCATCAGAAGCCCGAAAGTCTGACAACCAGTTTTACCAAGGGGTATCGTGTTACCCAATTACTGAGTTGTGCAGTTCAGATAGGTCGACGCTCCATGTAAAATACTAAGTATTCAGCTTCATCCGGTTAGACTGGAAGCCGACCCCAACAGGTTAGGAAAAGGCTAGGCAAATGATGATCATCATCAGCCTATTTTATTCCCACTGCTGGGATACAGGCCTCCTCTCGGTGAGAGGGAGTGGGTCGTAATACCACGCGGGGCCATTGCGGGTTGGCAGATGTCACAAATGTCTTCGAATGATTGATTATAGGACATGCCGGTTTCCTCACGATGTTTTCCTTCACCGTTTTGAGAGCAGTGGTGATGGAATTATTTACACAAAGTAAAGCGCCTGCCTGGGTTCGAACCCACGACTTACGTCTCGTAAGTCGGGGCTGATACCACTGCGCCACCACTGCTCTCTAAAAATGATGACGATTTACAGAAATAGAAAATATCGTATCCATTTCTCTACGTACGCGTCTAAGTGTGCGTGCAACTATTAACGCTTGTAAGAACCCAACCTTCTGTCTGTACCTATCTATTCTATGTCCTCGCCGCTTGTCGCTTGGGATTATTAAAACTTTCCATCCTTCATAATAAAGTTTTATATTGAAAGAGCTGAGGCGGATTTTTTAAAGCGAGTCATCTTTAATTGCATCAAGTTATGCAATTTTGTAACCGGCGCACAATGAAAAAAAAAGAATTTTTAAGATAGATCGGTTTATTAAATTATGCTGGTTGGGTTCGAATTTATTCAATAGCGATTTCGATTTTAATTGAGGCAATTTTATGATTAGCTTTCAATTTTATTGTCATTAGTATTTTTCCCACAGGGGAAGTTTTTAAAACTACATTTTCTTTGTTAAAATTTTAATGCTTTCCATGTGCACCGATTATGAGTATTTAAGCAAATCTAGTTCCTAAAGCAAAAGAAAAGAAAAAAAGTTAAGCAAATATAATGTAGGTATGCACGGTCACAAATCAAGCTATACTTTTCCAGTGTAAGTTGATATCTCATTGTACGAAGAGCCTATACAATGCGAGGTCAGCTAAAACTGGAACTGTATAGCCTGACCTGTAGCCGTGTGTACCTATGACTATGAAAAGTTTGAAAAGTGTGCAAAAAGGATGATATTCTGTTCTTTTTTATATCTTTGTTGTTTTACATTTTTTGGGCATCTAGAATTTCAATAAGGAACTTTTGTTTTCTTGTATTCTGGAAAAGTTATCTTAAAACATCCCTTTAAGTAAATATTTTCCTTTGTAACACTTTTTTGACCTTATGGCCAAATGGGGAATCTGCGAGGAGAAAGCTTTTAATTAATTTTTTTCATTATAATTCAATTTATAACAATATTTAGAAATCAAGCTTTTGGTTGGTAGGTACACAACATATACTGAAAGTAAATATTATATACTAGCTGACAGACGTTGTCCGTCCAAATGTCAATAATTCATATAAAATTCCCATTCAAAAAACATTTTCAGTTTTTCTGAATTTTCCAATTTAGTCGCCAACTTTTCAAACATTTTGTTTCTGTATGAACCTTGCCGTGATAATAAAAAAACACAATAATAAAGAATTAGCCAAATGCAACCATTCTAAACCGATATACGCCTACCTACATACAGCAATTGATTTTAATTTATAAGCAATAGATTCCCGTCATTAAATGTTTTTCGCGGGAACAGTAAAAAGCACAACTTAAAACACTAGAAAGCATATAAGTTTTGGTTCTTACGAATGAATAAAAACTTTTATTACTACCAACCAAAATTACCTACAAAGATTAAAAATATCTACCACGCCAAAAGATGGTCACGTTTCAGCAAGACCGGTAAAACAATCGACAACCTCATTATGTTGACTTGTTAAATGTCATTTATAATGTTCCCGTTTGACACACGGTGACACAATGACTGAAACTATCATGGTAACGTTACTGTTATTGTGTGATCTCACTCCTCTCAGTACAGACACTTTCTCCCGGGACGAAGTACAGTGAAAGCAAATATAACGATTTAAACCTTTGATTCTATTTTGTTCCTCTGCTAAACAATAAATACACTTATTTCGTATTTCTTTCCGTCACCTCACACTTCAGGTCTAGTTGAACACCAGCGTTAGGCGCTAATTGTCTGGCATTTCTACTGTATTGGGCCTTTTTGATGCAGCCATGACACACTAATGCTAGTGATCGCGTCTTCCACTTTTTTATTTTTATTTCACTCTTTCATGCTGTATATTTTGGGCCTTGTAGTCTGTGTGCTAAGTGAATATATGTATTTTCGTTATGTCTTTCAATTATTGCTAGCCATTGTGATGTCACTAAGATTCTACTAACATACAGGCGCGTCTTCATTTCTGTGCTGCTATAAATGTTCTAGGCGCTTCGAATTGAACCTAAAATATGTATAATGAAACAGTAGATGAACGCTCTGCGAAGAATTCCATTTCGTTGACAACATGTCATTTAAAGGCAACAGTATTCTTCAATGTAACATAGTTTAACGGTAATAATAAACTCACTTCAGCACATAATAGTAACAAGCGAAACAATGTAAGACTAGGTACGTAATACACGAAATAATTACCTCAAAAGTCAACAATGTAACAGGAATTAAAACGAAAACTATGACGCATATAATTTGCATTTAACTTGAACGCTAAGTTTTAGTAATTGCATGGCGCACTTCAATTAAGACAAGGAAACTACGCCACTCGTTCCAAGTATTTTACTAATTGGAAATAAATTTAGTGGAATAACAAGAGAACAGGTAAAGGTATCTACAATAAAATGAATACATCGGTTCAGGGCTATTCCGGTTGTATTATGAGGCAAAAGGTATTATCGCTGATGCAGTTAAGACTTTTGTATTAAAGCATAAGACAGTTGAGCATATAACAAGACAAATAGACTCAATACATCTGCAATCATGGCGATATACAGAGCTGCAATAAACATCCTATGTAAATAAGCGGAACATATTTTTAGAGACACGCAGGAGAAACAAAGTATTCTGTATATAGCCCGACGAATTTCCAAATTTAAATGGTACCTAAGGGACAATATTGCTCGCAGAACGACTGGCCGACAGGATTGCAAGGTCCTTGTACGCTGCCAGGCTAGACTAGACCCCTACCATAGGATTTCAATGCGCAGTGGAAGTGTGATAGTCGTGGGGCTTTAGAGACAAGAAGTGGCGAGCGCAACTAGTCCGCCGTACGCGGAGCAGACAATCAAATCACACACTTACAATACAACAAAAGAACTTACCTGTTGGTCGAAGGACACTGCTCCGGTGCCAACCCGGAGTTATGCATGTAAGTGAGTGTATGTGTATCGTGTCGTGACGTTATGAGTATTCTCCTGGTAACAATCCGCTTGCAATAAGGCTGGAGACAATCACAGCATGCGGTCTTCAAATCACTCGTTCACAATAGCGTCACTTTGACTTGACCTTCAAACCATTTCAACAAGATATGTCCAAACCCGTGTTATTACGTCAAATTAGGGGTTAGCTACATTCACCTCAACTGGGTCATGACAGATTGTCCACAAAACGACCGGGGTAAGGGATAACTTTCCAAAAAGATCGCGAAATACAACCAGCGACGCGTTCCCCCTTTTCCCACCGAAATTCAAGAGAAGTGTCAACGTCAAATTGACAAGTTAGATGTCACTTCGTTACACGCGCATTCCGTTAGGCGCACAGATAATAAACGGGACAGAACATCTACCCCCCCCCCCCCCCGGACGGGCCTTCCCGTCCGCTAATCACTTGGCAATCCCGACAAGGTTGCGTTTTATCAGTCCACCTGACGCGCTGCTGGAGGATGTGCAAATACTCCAAGCTCAAACGCTTCCAAAACTCTGAGCGAGCTGCTGCACCAACTGAAACCGCGATAGGCAATTTTGGCTCACATCGACAAAAGGGTGCTCCGGCAGGGCGACAAGTGGCTGTCAAATCAAAAAATGGCCCGGGGTCAGGACCTCCAAGTCGTTCGGGTCCGAAGACAGCGGGCACAATGGACGCGAGTTCAATACAGCTTCAATGCGGCAAAATACCGTAGCTAACTCCTTAAAGGTGAGAACGGTGTCTCCCAACAATCTGCGCCAGAGTCCCTGTGCCGCTTTCACCGCGGCCTCAAAAATACCCTCCCAATGGGGGCAGGCTGGCGGGTCAAAACAACAACAAACAACAAAAACAACAATAACAACCAAACAACAACAACAACAACAATTTAACCAAATGGCCCTCCTGAGGCAACAAAAGGGGGTAACGGGCCCCATAAGGAAGGCTAGAGTGCCTCAACCGTCAACAACCAAACAACAAAAGACCCGTATCGTCCAAAAGGGGTTCAACTTACTAACGGCTCCCGACAATGTCCAAACTCTCGCTGCAGAATGGCCAACAGCGCATTGCAACCGGCATGCGAGTTCTTAATGTGACGATCAGTCACCAACAATTCAACAACAAAAAACAACAATTCAACAATTTGTCGAGGGAGCTTTATCGACTCAACAAAACTCAGGGTCCTTTGTTCCAACAGCGAGCACCTTGAGCCCGGGCAAAGGACCCGACATCAAGACTGGCGATCGAGGCCAATCATCCTCGGGATGAGTCAGCCAGTCTGGTCCCCACCATAGGGGGAAAGCAAACAAGCGGGGTGCCATGCACCCACGTGAGGCCACGGCGCCTGGGTTCAAATCTCCAGGCACGTGCCTCCAAATCAAATGCGTTTTAGACTTTTGAATCTGGGACACTCGGTTCGCAACAAAGACCTCCAAAGAGTGGACGGACGTCTTCAACCAACACAAAACAATTGACTGTCCGTCCAGGCGTAAGAAGCCCGAATGTCCACAGTTCCACCCAAAGTGTGAGCAACGTGGTTCAATAAACGTACAAGACGCGCCGCCCCTGACAATTCAACTTAGGGGTGGTCAGTGCCGTCCGGAGGGGGGCCACCTTGCTCTTGGCCAAGACCAGTGACAAATTCACCTGGCCTGTTGCGCAGACGGTGCGCAGACAAACAACAGCTGCATATCCGTGCGAAGACGCATCACAAACAATGGTAGCAGTGTAGCTCCCAGGGGGGAGGATAGCGCGGGGTAACACGACCTCGTTGACTGCAGGGAGTGCGGATACAAATTGGAGCCAATCTTCCAACCGGGTGTCCCGAATTGGCTCGTCCCAGCCAAGTCCCGCAGTCCAAAGGCGCTCAAGAAAACAATTTTGCCCAAAACAATACAAACAAACAACAAAACAATAGACAAAAGGCAACCCTGGGCTCCCATGTCCAAAATGACACGGACCACAACAGAGTCCCCCGTGGGCCCCCAGACCCGACCGATGCCGTTGGCAACAAAACCGTGTCGATCTGAGGGGTACCTTAGCGGGGCAGGCGCCAATGTCCTAACAATGTCTGGGCGGCGACCGATCGCACCACCCAGACCCAAGTCTTTCCCGACGAGGATGGAGTTCAAACTCCTCGTCCGCGCGGTGTCCCGAGCCACGCGCCATCGCTGGAAGGGCATATCCCACCGGATGCCCGAATGGCGGGGGGCGTGACTCCAACCGGGGACGTTCCGCCAATGGAGGGGAGGGAAGGCGGTGCTGGTCTGGCCAGCGCTGCCTAGCAACAACTGCGTAATCGCCTTTACGCGGGGAGACCAAATGGCGGTCGCGCGGCTCCCGATCAACTTGCGCGGGGGGTGGAGTGCGGCGCTCAAAATTGCGGGCCTCTCCCCGGTTCTGAACCGGCGAGGCAGAAGCCCGGTGACCAACTCCATGGTACCCCCCCGTACGCGAACCTTCATCAGAGGCTGGTCTGCCAGCGTGGTTCGCGTTAGCGCACAATATGTCCAAATGGGACCCCTCACAAATTCTACAAGGGCGGGGGTTGGGGCAGTCTTGATGGAAGTGAGCCCCCAAACAAGAGAAGCACAGGCGGCGTGCATTGGCAATTCGGCGGCGGGCACTCACGTGCAACTTCAAAAAGGCCACGCAAGTTGCCATGCCATGCCCCGTGTCCCTACAAAACTCACAACCAGGACGACTCTGGGTGCCAGCAAAACGAGCGGCGGGGCGACCATCAACAGGCCCGCGAGCCCTAGTCCGTCCCTGGTCTCGTGGCCGGGAAGACGGCTGGCATGACTCAGTGGCAACGCCAGAGTTGTCCACAAACCGGCACTCATCCTCCAAAAATTGGACGAGGTCATCAAATGGGGGGAGATGTGTGACACTATCCCCACCATACTTTTGCTCGAAACGAGCCCTCAAATCGGCAGGAAGCCGTTGCAGCACAACGTGCACCAAAAGGTAAGACCAATGGTCCACCGGCAAGTCCAATTGCTTTAAAGCGTTGGTCGCTGCCACCAACGGGTTCAACAGGTCAGTACGCAATGCTGACAATCCAGTAATGACCGGTAACCCCAAAATCAATTCAATATGAACGTCAGCCAAACAACGTTTATTTTGGTACCGCCGGGTGAGTAGCTCCACAGCGGTAGGGTAGGCTGAGTCAGTCAAAGACAGATGCTGCACCAAGGCTCGGGCCTCACCTTCCAGGACAGACAACAAATAGGCCAACTTTTGGGCGGGTCTGAGGTCCGAGCGTGCATCAACCAAACTTTCAAACAGGTTTTGGAAACTTAACCACTGGTCCAAGCGACCGTCAAAGTGTGGCAGTTCCAAGGTAGGCAGTCTACTCAATAGTCCGGGACCTGAAACAACCGAGGTCTCCGGTTTGACCTGGACAGGTGTCCGGCTCCCCAATATTTCCCGAGCACGTTGACCAATGACATCCCCCAGGTCCAAGATCTGGTCGTAGTCAGCAAGGACCTTGTCACGTGCTGCCTGATCCAGCACTTCCAGAGCCACATCACAGATGTACTCGTTGTAGCGGGTAAGCAGAGCATCAGCGTTGCCGAGTCTAACGTTCAACTGCTCGAACCGAGCCAGAGTGACCGCTTCAAGATCCGGGCGCTCAGCGGTCGCTGCAGCTGAAGTGAACCACCGCAGCTGTGTGGTCAATCCACTGATTGCCTCTCTCACCGCTTTGTGTGCCATTGCACAAACAATACAATTCAAATAAACCAAGCAAAAAAAATAATTAAGTAAACAAATAACAAAGTTCAAACAATCAATTACAAAATAACTACAAGCAAACAATCAAACTACCAAACTGGTAGACCACAACTCAAGAAATAACAAAATACTGGTTCCAATTTAATGAACAAAAATAAGGTTTTATTTTAATTCAAACCAATGTCAACGTTCAACATTCAAATTCAAATCCAAATGTTAAGTTCACAAACCACCGTGTCAATGGTACAACAATAATAAACCTTTATTCCAGTTCAAACAATGGTAATACTCAAAAATGCCAATTTCAAATATTAATATTCACAAATAACCATATCAATGGTACAAACTCAACATTTTAATATCTTCCTGACATTCAATACAAGACAGAGGTCAAATAACAACAACAAGAGGTTATAACATAGCTCAATCTAACCAACTCTGAAGCATATGCAAACCTGGTTGACCCCCGGCAATATGAGTTACTCAACTCAATTAATTCCAACAAATTATTTCAAATAAACTAGCAATCATAGTTATCAAATATTTACAGCGTATTACTACTTCCCTTATAGAGACTGCCAAGTAATTAGCCTACTGTAAATTACCAATTTGGTGGTTTTGTAGGTTAAAACCACGCCTCTGCTACCAAAATTGTACGCTGCCAGGCTAGACTAGACCCCTACCATAGGATTTCAATGCGCAGTGGAAGTGTGATAGTCGTGGGGCTCTAGAGACAAGAAGTGGCGAGCGCAACTAGTCCGCCGTACGCGGAGCAGACAATCAAATCACACACTTACAATACAACAAAAGAACTTACCTGTTGGTCGAAGGACACTGCTCCGGTGCCAACCCGGAGTTATGCATGTAAGTGAGTGTATGTGTATTGTGTCGTGACGTTATCAGTATTCTCCTGGTAACAATCCGCTTGCAATAAGCTGGAGACAATCACAGCATGCGGTCTTCAAATCACTCGTTCACAATAGCGTCACTTTGACTTGACCTTCAAACCATTTCAACAAGATATGTCCAAACCCGTGTTATTACGTCAAATTAGGGGTTAGCTACATTCACCTCAACTGGGTCATGACAGATTGTCCACAAAACGACCGGGGTAAGGGATAACTTTCCAAAAAGATCGCGAAATACAACCAGCGACGCGTTCCCCCTTTTCCCACCGAAATTCAAGAGAAGTGTCAACGTCAAATTGACAAGTTAGATGTCACTTCGTTACACGCGCATTCCGTTAGGCGCACAGATAATAAACGGGACAGAACAGTTCTGGAGTGGTGAACACGTAGCAGAAGATGCAACGATGAAAGCAAACGTATACCGATGAATTTGTGAAGGCCGCGGGAAGCAAGATGCATTGAGCTGTTGATGTGGTGACGATTGGGGAAAGCCTATATTCAACAGTAGACGTATTTCGGCTGAGATGAAGATGATGAAATGACTAGAAGGAGAATCGTAGAATTTACTAGCATAAAGTACACCTTGTAAAAATACAATCGCAATATACACATACATTCACCTCCTTCTGCGAAGCAGTAATGCTCGCGAAGGAGGAGGAGGGACGCGTGAGGGAGAGGCAGTCTCTGCGCCCTCACGTCCCTAGCCAGCGCAGGAGGAGACGCCCCGGGCGTCAGGAGTCGATAGCGGACTCCCGGCCACCGTAGGCGCGAGCTTGCGGGCGGCGAGCAATGGGTAGCTCGCAACCCGGTAAGGACCAAGCTCGGGTCGACGGCGCGTAGTGTTCCACGAGCGCCTCAAAGAGATGTCAGCAAAACTGAAGGTGTCTGATAGGACCGATGCCTGCCGGGGTCGCGTGATTGTTCGAAAGAGATACCGTAACCCCGGCACATGAGCAACTGATGGAACACGGGCGGATTTTAGTCAGTAAAAGTTTGACACGCCCTCCCGCTCCGCCCAGAGCGGGAGAAATCATTTGATGATTTCCCATCCAAAAAAAAAAAAATATATATATATACACATACATACACGCACACGAACTCACACCTACACGAACCTTCAATTATTTCATAGAATAACTTTAACTTTGTAACATCGACACTATTTTACTTGTTACAGAATGTCAGTTATTTACTATACCCTTATGGCTAAACCCTATCTCTTAAGATACGGGCTAGACCTAGTTTTAGAGATAGGTCTATATAAGTGTGCTTATAGTGTGACAAATGTAAAATCTATAATCGATAATGTATACAGTGCATTGTGCTCTTGATTTATGAAATAAATATTTGCATTTATTATTATTACTATCTACGTCTACAACATCCAAACTATTAAAACGCCTGCTACAACCTACACGCAAATAAGACCTCTGACAGCTAACAGAATCACATGAATTATTCATGCAATAAACAGCCATTCAGAGCAAAGTTGATCAAACTCACAATATTAGCAACGCATCGCTCACTCAAATAGCGAAGTTTCGACAACTTTACAAATGTTTTAAACATACACAAAACTGGTTCGAAAAGCTCTTTACACACGGGAATACTGTACCTGTTTTCACTAAACGAACACACTGGTACATTTCAAACTACTTCCTCGTACAACTTTGAAGTCCCTCGAACAACTCTTATTCGACAATATTTATTTTCTCTGAACTTTTCTGACTACACTTAGCTCCTTCATACGGCTAAAATAGATTACACCGACGTAAAAAGTTAAGTAGTTTGCAACAGCTTCGGCTTTTACTAGCGTTATTTATATTCTTGTAACTTCTGAATGGTTATTTTCTATCAAAATTGTTTAGTCAGATTCTTGCGCATCGGTATTTGTAGGGAGAGAGTTTAACTTTAGTCGTTACAATGTTATACACAAATAGGATACTGCATTATGTATTCCCGTCATAAACTAATGTTAATTAGAGACATCAGAATTGATGCTGTATTGAATTATAATATTTTAGAATATTATGTAAACAACTTACGTGTAAAATTTATTTAAAATTTTATATTCATTATAGTCATTTCACATGTTTCACTGTCAATTATTTGTAAAGCATCCTACGAAGTTTGACAAAATTGCCCTCCTACCCTAGCCGCTCTTTCTTAGCGTATATGGTACGGCTACAGGTCAAGCTATACATTTCCAGTAGAAGCTGACTTCTCATGGCACGAAAAATCTACACAATGCGAGCTCAGCTAAAATTGGAAACGTATAGCTTGACGTGTGGCCTAGTGTACAGTCAATAGCACGAATATGTATACATTTACCAACTTTTAAAAGGGATTTTCTCCTATTGTAATTTTACTTTATAACGACCATAGTATTTTGGAACCCACACTATTACGAAATGTACCTTATCTCAAAGTTGCAATCGTTATTTACAGAGAAAATCGCTTTTGAATTTGGCTATGTGTATACATATTATTACTCGTGACTGTACATGCACTAAGAAACAAAAGAGTACGTATTTGAATGTAAAGTGAATTACTTTATGAACTTGAACTAAAGTAGATGATTGCTGGTTATAGAATTGAAAATACTCGTTTCCCAATTAACATTTACATAGTTTTACCAATAAGCTTGCCGCAAAAATGTCAACTAATATACCATGTTTGATTGAACGATCGTTCGACTGTTGATCACGCAATGTACCTAAGACGTCAGAATATGTTCTGAGGTTGTAGGGCTCCTGGTGCGAGCCATGGTACGGAGCGAGAGGGAATGGGAAGCCGTCACCTCCTTCTGCGAAGCAGTAATGCTCGCGAAGGAGGAGGCAGGGCATGTGAGGGAGAGGCAAGCTATGCACACTCACGTCCCTATCCGCTGCAGGAGGAGACGCCCCGGGCGTCGGGAGTCAATTGCGGACCCCCGGCCACCGTAGGCGCCGGCTTGCGGGTGGCGAGCAATGGGTAGCTCGCCGCCCGGTAAGGACCAGGCCCCTGCCGACGGCGCGAAGTGTTCCACGCGCGCCTCAATGAGATCTCAGCAAAACTGAAGGGGTCCGCCAGGACCGATGCCCGCCAGGGTCGCGACATTTGTTCGAAAGAGATACCGTGGCCCTGGCATATGTGCAACTGAAGGAATACGGGTGGATTTTAGGCAGTAAAAGTCTGACACGCCCTTCCGTTCCACCCTAGAGCGGGAGACGTCATTTGATGATTTCCCACCCACAAAAAAGGCCCGGTTTTTATTTAGATACCATATTTTTCTTATCTACATGAACAAGTAAACTTAAAGTCTCTGTTTATAATGTCAAAATAACCGATTTTTAACCTTGATACTAAAATCATGATGGTGGAACTGTATATAATTTGTGTCTGTCTGCCTCCAAAACGGCTGGACCGATTTTGACGGGACTTTTACTGGCTATTAGCTAGCGTTATAAGGAGTAACATGACCATTCTTCCTGATGGCATATTCCGCAGAAGAATTTTCGACATTTACGACGAAACCGCGGGCACAACTAGTATAGAAATATATCTCTTATGTCTCGTAGCTTTGAACATTTCAGTAATAATTACTTTATTCTTTTGTTTTCAACATAATACGATCTCGACAAAAAGCTTTTATTTAACTTTCGATGAAACTTTGTAGTAGAGAATTTGTAATATTAAATCTTTCTTGAGACATGTTACTGAATACCTACTTAGTTTATTTAAAAATCGTTTACCTTTTACTCATTCGGTTGTACCTAACCCGCCCCGGGTAGTCAATTGGAAATATGAAGTGTGATGCGTCAGCGTGTACGGATCAGTGTGAAGTTAAACGAAACAAGTAATACAGTGAACTAGTCGAGGGTCTTGTTCCGTGTGATGCCGAACTTAAAGAATAGTTCCATCCCATTTCTTTCCATGGCTGTTGTTCGACGCCAGGCCAGGGCCTCACCATAGGATTTAATAGTTATGTGGAAGCGCGATGATGGGCCCTGGGTCAAGAAGTGGCGAAGCGAACTGTCCGCCGTGCGCGGAGCTGATCAATACAATATTCAAAGGACTCACCTGGTTGAAAAACCGCTGCTCTGGAGCCTACCTGGATTTATGTATGTAAATAAGTGTATATTGTATTGTATAGTGACGCTGTAAGTGGGTTATCCAGGATACAATCCACCGCTCCAATACGCCCTGCTACCAAAGGCATGCGGTCTCCAACACGCGTTCAATCACTGTCACTTAACCTCAAACTATTTCAACCAAAGTTCAAACTAAAACCCGTTCTATTTCGTCAAAGGGGGTTATTACACACAAAACAATTGGGTCACGACAGATTGTCCACAAAAACGACCGGTTCTAAGGGATTAATTTAACAAAAGGGGTCGGCACGCCAATAGGACCCACACTCTTTTCAAGACCAAACCAAAAGAGACGTCAAACTGACAAGTGACAGTTCTCACTGTTACACGCGCGTTCCGTTAGGCGCACAGATTAATCAAGTCAAACGGGACGGAACAGGTGTCGTAAAAGGCGACTAAGGGGGCTTACTAGAGAATGGGCAACAGCGTTCTCTATGCATTTTACCATCAAACTGCGATCGCCAACCCGTTTGCCAAGCGTGGCTATTATGGCTAACCTCCCCAAATGGGGGGAGACCTAAGTACAGCAGTGGGCGTGTTACGGCTGAAGTGATGATGATAATGATGTTGATGAGTCGGGAAAAACCAAAATTAACATTTAAGAATTTTGTCAATTCACGTTAATTGCGTGACATACCGATAATTGTTATCGAGTTGTCAAAATGAAACGCCTTATATGTATTACTTTTTGACAATTTACAACATTCCTTGCGTTGCTTAAATCGCGCGTCGTAGGGTAGACGGTTTTTGCAAACATATTGAAGTAATAAATTAGGAATTTCTTTGTTTGTGTTATGCAATTTGGGGGTTGTTTAATATGTTCATTGTTTTCAATACCTAATAATTTATACTTTTTACTGAACTCGATACAATTTACCACACATTTTCAATCAAAACTGCTCAAATTAAACCTGAAAATGATTGCAAAAAACGTCATAATTTATTTTATTTTTGTTTTCTGTGTGTTGTTATTTTAGCAATTTGTATTTCGGAAATCTAAACAAATGACATCATGAAATGTCTACTTCTACGGAATCAAATATTAAATTAGGATCAAATAACACAGAGAGAGGTAAATTGAATTGTTATTTATAAGTGCTCAAACACTGCACTATACGAACAAAAACTATAAACGCGAAGGAAACGGGATAAGAGGCTTTTGAAAAGAAATCCGATAGACGCCGAGAGTATATTGAGACAAATAGAGGGAATTGAGGGGAAAGCTGTCTTTGCCCGAAGATATTTTGTCACCGGACCATTCTTTAGGATTTCATATTCTGTTAGTGGTCGAATTTTTGTTTTCCAATTTTGAGCAGCATTTTCATATTCGATTTTCAAACTCACTAATGGTGTAGTAAGCTTTATTTGAATTTAAATTCAAATTCAGAATTCTATTTTCAACTTTTAGGGCTTCTGGCAAAAGTATTCTGGTAATTCTGTTCAATAAAAACTCAGGTTAAAGGGAAACTTTAATTCAAGTGTTATTCTGTGAATTCCAAGCCATCAACCAAACAGAGATACTGGAAATACGTGCTCATACTCATAAGATAAACCAACAAATACCGCATTCTTATCATCACAACCATAGGAAAAGACATTACCCTACATGACCAGGAAAAAAGCCGTGCAAAAACAAAAGATGAGCAAAAACCACGTGATTTAAACAGAATTTTCCTTTTAAGCGAAACAATGACCGAGTCAAATTAGACTCGATTTCATTCACAATAATTAACAAATTAATTACATTGCAATTGAACTTGAAAAACGTCAAGTTGTATAGGGAAAATGTCATGTCAGATTGTGTAATGTTGTGAATTACTCATTCAAAAGGAAAAGTTGAATGTCAAGAGAGAAGAGTTGAATTGAATTAGTTTTGAAATATCACAGTTGTTTTGTTCGGCGGACGCAGTGGACGTTTCTTTGATACAATGTCTAAGCTGTTTGTGATAGTTTTTGTGGCCACTTACTGGGTTTACTTAATACAAAGTGAAGGTAAGTTGGACTTGTTTTGATTGCGATTTCGTATGCAACTGCTTCTGTACATACGTTAGTAGCGTTTGAGGATGTGACGAATACATTACTGATTACAAACATTAGCATTCAAAAGTAATAAGTAATCTAAATGGATTTGGACAGCGGTTGTTCGATTTTTATATGGTGGATGTGGCATTGTAGCGCCAACTGTAAGATTCTGAACTCTGCGTTGAAATTTTTCGTCGGCTATACAAAAAACAAAGCTGTACATATATTTTAACCGCGTAGGTATTACACTTTTCTATGAAATAACAGATTTCTTTTTAATAACTGATGACAAATTTCAACGCAGAGCGAGGGTCTACTCTCTCTCCAAGGTTCAAAATCATGTGCTGAATTCGTGGTTACATTTTGCGCGTTAGTTTTCCTACCATCCTGTATATCCTGTATATTAGATACAACGTTAAAGTATTCGCAGCTTTCAGAATAAATCTCATCATAAGGAACTAACCACTTCATGGAGGTAATAAAGTTGTTAATTTTGGCTGTAGTACTTAGGTATACTATCATTCTAGAATATGCCATAAAATTGCTCATGCTTTAATTAAAAGATTATCCAGCCAGCAAGTGCCAAAGCGGGAAAAACATGCCCGAGCGTCATAACGCTAAAACTTAATTATTGAAGAGATCTTTTATAATTCTTCTCTATTAGTCGTCATCTAGGTATTGACCACTTATCTAGCCATATTCACAAATAATATTTGAAGATAAAAAGCAAATAAAGAGATCCGTATCTGAATGCATTTAGTAAAATATTTCTGGCACAGGTATACAAGATGTCTAGAATATCCTGTTGCAAATCCTCGTTGCATTTTTATGAGGAAAAGCAAGAAACACGTACGTTACCGGTATGCACGCTCTCCGAATCAAATATTTGAGATACTTACGTGGTTCTGACCGTCAATATTCCAAGATTTATTCGAGGTAATTTTATTGGATACCAATTCTCATACGTATAGTACGTATCAGATAAAAGTATATGCATGATTCAATCTACTTAGTCTATCGCAGTCCACTGCTGGACATAGGCCTATCCCAGGCTGCGCCACAACACCTTGTCCTCCGCCTTCAGCATCCAGTCTGTCCCAGCCACCTTTTTGAGGTCTTCGGTCCATTTAGCTGGGCCAAACTACGCTTGCCGATACGCGATCTCCACTTCAGGACTCGTCTGCTCCATCGGCCATCGCTTCTTCGACAAACATAGCTAGCTCTTTGCCACTTCAACCTGCTTACTTTGCAAGCTATATCGGCATCTCCTGTTCCTTTCCAGAGAAACTCCGAGTTTCCCGCATTTAGCGGATTCCTGCGGCCTTCAAAAGGTAATCGGTCCACCTTGTGGGAGGCCTTCTAACTCTACGTCTTCCGGTACGCGATCGCCACTCCGGAACCTTTCGGCCTATCGGCCATCTGTTCTGCGAGCAATGTGCCATGTCCACTGCCACTTCAGTTTAGCAATTCTTTGGGATATGTTGATTAACTTGGTTCTCCTACGGATCTCTTAATTTCTGATTCGATCATGTAAGGAAACTCCAAGTATAGCCATCTCCATCGCACTTTGGGTGACTTTCAGCCTTCTAATAAGGCCCATTGTGAGCGACCACGTTTTAGTTCCATAGGTCATCACTGGCAACACACAATGATCAAAGGCCAAAAAGGATAAGCAAGAGATAAACATTTTATTGACACAAAGGTATTGGTGAAAGTAGTCACTATGTAAAAACTGTTTAAATCATGGGGGTGATTTAAACAGTTTTTACATAGTTTTATGATAAAATGTGTTTATGTGTTTTTTATACTACTATTTCTTATTCATATTTTTTTCTCACATCTGACTCGGAATAGTAGCTTTACCGAAGAAAAAGCAAATTCAAAAGCGTTGGATATCTGATTTGTGGGAACCAGTCTCCATCCGTGCATATCTGAATCGAATAAATTCAAACCATGTAAACGCAGTCTTAGATTCAACTTCAACTTTTTACGTACGTATGTGCATAATAAGTTAGTTAAAGAACTTTTAAGAACTTTTTAAATTTAATATTTCCCGAGAGTCGAAAGAATTTACAAGTTTTTTATTCCTTAAGGTGAACACTTTGGTCTTTCATATTACAATATGAATAAGCAAAATTTTCTCCTTTTAAGGAGAAAATTTTGCTTTTAGAAGTCTTCGTCAAGACGAAGTAATAAAACACTAGTTGCAGAGTATGCGTGATACAAAGACCTAATATTTAATATCGTCAGGTATCTCTCACTTATTTCTTAACTTCTTCTTCTTTACTTTGTAGGGTTCCGTACCTCGAAAGGAAAAAACGGAACCCTTATAGGGTCACTTTGTTGTCCGTCCGTCCGTCTGTCTGTCTGTCCAGACCCTTTTCTCAAGAACGCGTGGAGGTATCAAGCTGGAATTTATAAAAAATACTCAAGTTTACTTTCCCTTGGAGCTGTGAAAAAATCAAACGTCTAAGCCAACGCAATCAAAACATACAGCGGTTTATGCCGCAAATTTCTGAAAATTTTCATCACTCGCAAGGGAATCAAAACCTACAGAATACTCCCGTGAACTCAGAATCTTGAAATTTGGTACGAAGCAACGTTTTATAGCACAGATAAAGGAAACATTGCGAAAACCGTAAATTTTTAGTTATAATAAAAATATTTTTAATAATTTTAAACTTTCTACCCCTTTCATCATGAACGCGTAGAGGTCTTAAATTGAAATTTACATCAATACTCAGGTCCTTATTATATATACCTTTAAGCTGTAACAAAATCAAACTTCTATCTCAACGCAATCAAAAGAAATTTACTTATATACCTACAGGTTTGTACAGAACCCTCGGTGCGCGAGTCCGACTGGTACTTGGCCGGATTTTTTTTTATTTTTAGGTCTCTTGAGAAGTCAATACAAAAACCTTTTAACTGTCATCAGCAGCCTATATTGTTCCCACTGCTGGGACACCGGCCTCCTCTCGGTGAGAGGGAGCGGGCCATAATCTACCACGCGTGCCCAGTGCGGGTTGGTAGCTATAAAATAAAACTACTTAAAAAAATTGTTTTTTGCATGGGTCCAATAATATCTAATAAACTCTCGGACAGTATAAAAAGTTAGACCCTTCAACAATTTAAAAGTAAACTAAAGGCTTTTTGGATAAAGAAATGTTATTATTCGAATGACTTTTTGAATGACCTTATGTGTGACATCTCAGCAGTTAAATTATATTGACATTATTTAATTTTATTGTCATTATTTGATACACCTTTGTGATAATTTTGTTCATGTTTTGTTTCATTATTTGTAAACATTTTGTATGCCCAAACTAAAGCAGAATGTACCCGGCATACTTTATTTCTGTAGCAACTTTATTGTAAAATACCTACATTCTATGCGAATAAATGATTTATGATTTTTTTCGAGGTAAACAATAATCAAAAATAAAGCTGCTGAAAGTATAAACTACTTCTTCTTTAGCAGTCCGTTCCGATATTAATTATTTTGCGAAGAATGAAACAAACTGAGGAACACCGCGCGTTCCCTTGGCACCGATCATTTAATTTTGCGGACGTAACACTATCAACTAATGCAAGAGTTGATTCCAACGAGCATTCAAGAGTTTTTCTGAAACTGTATTTTTAGTTTTACATGTTTCTGAATCTTGCGTGTTATTAAAAACATTACAAAATCAACAAAAGGTACTAAAATCAGGTTTCTACAAAAAAATAGAAAAAAATAGCTGTAACAAACTACATTGGCACAATTTAAACGTCATTATACTCTTGCTTTTATCCCAATTTATTTGGGGACGGCGCAGCATGTCTTTTTTTTTTCATGCTTCTGTATTTTCCTATCCTTATTTCAGTTTCCCCTATAATTTATTAAGACTAGCTTTTGCCAGCGGCTTCGCCCGCGTATTAAACGTATAAACCTTCATCTTGAATCTCTATCTACTTGTGTAAACCGCATTAAAATCGGTTGCTTAACTAGTTTAAAAGGTCTTAGCGTACAAACATGAATTGTGACTTTGTTTGACTATGTAATAATTCTAATAAAGATTATTAATCTAATCGTCCAACTATTCCAGTTGTGAAACGGGAAGTATGCAAAGAAAACGAAGTGAACGTGGAGTGTGCACACTGTGGTCCGAAGACGTGCGACGATCTGGGACACCCGATCCCATGCGGAGGGGGCACCTCGCTGTGCAGACCGGAATGTGTGTGCATAGACGGCATGGTTCGCGATACTAATGGAACATGTATACCGAAGACAGACTGCCGTAAGTTTTGGATTCCATTCGAATCCATACTAATATTATAATCTATACTATCTATACTAATATTACGAAGCTAAAGCGTTTGATAGTTTTGTTGAACGAGCAAAGGAACTACTGAGTCGAATTGAAAAACTATTATAGTGTAGTATAGTCCATTTATCGAGAAAGGGGAGCAGCAATGAAAAATATTCTAAAAACAGGGAAAATGTATTCCTTTTGAGAGCTTCTGTTGCGTGCGCTGCGTAAACGGTTAAAGTTACACAACAAACACATGTACGATAGAATAGTTAGTTTAAAAAATTAAAAAAAGAAACTCCGCGTTAGCATATAACTACTTTTAAGATTCACTCACCGTAAGTGTTTTAATTGTCAACAAATCTTAGTATTATAAAGCTTAAGAGTTTGTTTGGTTTAACGTGTTAATGTCAGGAGCTACTGGTTCAAATTGATAAATTTGTTCAGTTATGAGGATATCCCATTTATCGAAAAAAGCCTATAGACTATATAACATCACGCTAGGACCCTTAGGAGTCGGGCAAAAAAGAAAAAGTCCACAAATACTAAGACCCCGCACGGGCAGGCAATTCGAAGCGACGGGATGGGTCGGGGAGCACGAAATTTGACGCGGACGAAGTCGCGGACAGAAACTAGTATAACTGACAGTTGTCTCAAGTAGTGAAGACTTTGTAATTTGATTTTGTAATCGCCATACTAAAGACAATGGAGAACTTTTGTATACACGGTACGTCAGTTTTGTCTACTTTTCCAACGACAAAACGATGCTCTTGCTAAGGTTGTAGGCACCTCGTTGTGCAAAGAGGAATGTGCATGCATAGACGGCATAGTTCGCGACTCTAATGTACCTTGCATACTAAAGACGGACTAACGTAATTTACTTTGATGTTTTAGATTACATAAATGTGTAGTTGAATTTTAAATAGTTAATGACTACGTTGCGCGTTGGTGTAGTGGCTGCAAGTTACTACGTTTCTGCTGAGTAAGAGGTCCTGGGTTCGATTTTCCTGGTTTGCAAAATGTGTTTGAATTTCTCATCTGGAAAATTTTCAGAGCCTGGATTTGGATGGATGGACGGTCCGTGTGATGTCGGACCTAAAATTTTGGACCTTCCCATTTCTGCCCGTCGAAAAAGGCGACTAAGGGAGTTACTAGAGAATGGGCAACAGTGTTCTTTATTTATTTTAGTAGAGCGTAAGCGTGGCGATTATCTCAAACCCCCCAAATTGAAGAAGGCCCATGTCCAGCAATGGATGGCTTTCAGCTGCAGTGATGATGATGATGGATATGGATAAACATAACTAGCGAAATATGGGCTTGCTATAGGCAAACCCTCTGTCTAAACTTTTGGCAAATACAGGCTTGCTGTTGTGTGTATGTGAATATTAAATAGATTAGTATTTTAAGGGTGCCAGTGCATCGTCTGTGTAGGAAATAGGTAAGGCCAGTAATTCCACAGCTTTACATAATCCCGAGATTATAATCTAAGCAGTCTGTTTCATCCCATTTGACTTGTTTAATCTGTGCGCCTAACGGAGCGTGCGTGTAACGAAGTGACAACTGTCATTTGTCAGTTTTGATTTTGACACTTGATTTTGGTCTTTGAAAGAGGGACGGTCGCATATTTTTGTCTCGCGACCCTTGTTGTTGATTAATCCTTTTGAATCGATCGTTTTGGGGACAATTTGTCGTGATCCAATTGTTTTGTGTGTAACCAACCCCTTTTGACGAAACAGAACGGGTTGATCTTTGGACTTTGATTGAAATAGATGTAATAATTTGATGTAATGGTGATTCTTGGGAGCCGCGTGCAGAGAAAAACTCTAGCGTATTGTAGCGGCCTGGTATCTTGGAATACTTACAGCTTCACTACACAATACAATTTACACTCATTTACATACATAAATCCAGGTAGGCTCCAGAACCGGTTTTTCTCAACCAGGTGAGTCTTTAGAATATTTGTATTGATCAGCTCCGCGCACGGCGGACAGTTCGCAGCCACTCTTGTCCCAGGGCCCACCATTATGCTTCCACTGCGCAAATTAAATCCTATGGTCAGGACCTTGGCCTGGCGTCGAACACAGTCTATATTTCTTCTATTTATTGGCCAAAGAATCAGCAACTCAAGACAACGTGGTAAGGTTTTCAGCCTTTTGGGCACGTTTCCTATTGACAGCGATGCCTATGAAATTCTTGATGCCCTGTGATTCTTTTCCCCCTTTTTCATATACGTACATACTATTAACATTACTTTATGTCTGTTTACTTATATATTTTATTTGCCATAAATAGCCATTACTTAGTGAGGTTTTTTGTTCTACAATGACTACTTACTATAATATTATCTTTAAAGTTGATAAATAGCCCAATAGTTATTTTTATATCAGTCCTGGTAAACCCCATTTGCTGTGGAGAAACCACTTTCCGGACCGGAAAGTATGTGCTCGAACTAAGACTGATGGAATGATTGCTATCGGAACTTCCATACTGTAGACCAAGGTGTCTTCAGTTGAATTTTTGTCGTATACATAAGAAGTTTTACATGATGATAGCTTTGCAGAAAAGTATTTTTTAGACGTAACGTCGCCCGCGTGGAAGTTGAACATTATCCCCCGGGAATGCACCACGAGAATAAAAAGTGTCCTATATCCATCAACAAACTATTGTGCAACCGCTTTAACAAAAAATCTGAACCATTTTGAAATATGAAAGGTGTTCCTTTTTATATCTCATAAGTCTAGAGTATTAGTGAGACTATGTTAAAGAATCAGCTGGCATGTTTCTGTTCTCGATTTAAATTTTCAAAAAAAAAAATCGACGTCACGATTATTTATATCAGTCCTGTGGAGGCAGTAGATGGAATAAGTTTGTCATTTGGAGTCGCCTAAAGTCGGTAGGAACTAAGAAGTGACTCAAGTTTGTGGTCTGTGGCTACGGGTACGTACACTGAGTTTCCTAAGTAAGAATAATAAGACTGTGACTAAGAACATTGTGGTAGAAATTGGTGGAACTCTAACAGCACAATGGTAACTGATCAAAATGGTTCTTGAAACAATAATTGTGATAAAAGATAATCAACTTTGTTTTATAAAAGCTAAAGCCTGTTTTTCGATATGTGATAATCATCACAGATCCGAAGCAGCCTATAGCATTTATACAAATAAATAAAATTGAAGTGTCTGTGTATAATTTCAAAATTACAGCTATTACAAAATACATATGACAATTCGGTATGTATACGGTAATTTGAACAGAAATTAAATTTTGGAAATTTCTGTCTGTCAGTTTGGTCTGGCTAATCTCCTAAATGGCTGGACGATTTTGACGGGCACTGACTGATAGTTGATATTATAAGAGGTAATATATGCCATATTTTGTCCCGGTAGCACTTTCCCGTAGGAAAATTCTAACGTTCACGATGCCACGGGCACAGTCTTTGACATAAATTGCTAGAATTACCAGGCAATTTATTTATGAAATATATTTTTTTATGTGCTTATACAATCATCTAAATAGCCAAGTTTATTCACCATATGACAAACAAAGGAATGGGTGCTATATTCATTACTGAAATCAAAATAGGTAAAGGGAAAAATTACATAATTAAATTATTATGATTTCATTCAAGTAATATTATAAACCCAACCACAGAAAAATATAATTAGTAATCAACAATAAACGTCATCAGAACATAGGTTCTAGTAAAACCTCACGTAGGAGCTAGGAAACGTCATGACACGAGTAAAAAATATTGTGTTATGTCAATAATAATATTTTGTATGATAATTTACATTTCCCATAAGGCGCATAGAGAGTGCCACAAAGTGGAGAATGGTGTCCCAGCAGAGGGAACAAGTTACAGGTCATTCAGGATGATTATCGAAAAGGCTGTATCCGTAAAGCTAGAAATGACAATTCCCAAAAGAATGATAAAATAATAGGTATATGAGTAACGAATTCAGCTGAGTAATAAATATGTTGTCCTCAGTTGTCGTTATTGTTTGTCTCTGCATCACTCAAAAGTAACCTGGTAGAAAGTAAGTAAAGGAAAATAAGTTAAGGTCGCCTCTGTGCATTTGTGTGCCTAAGTATTTAATAAATTACGCACATTAAAATATTTGAATCAACTTGTTCGTTTCCCTCTCATTTTAACGTTCAAAATGATCATCTGTCATCCTTATTATAATCGTAAACCACCTTCGGGAATTACAGGCCACCTATATAGGCCAAAAAGTGTAAGCAACAAAGATGTATTGTCGTTCAGACCGTATTTCGACCATGGCGGCCAATCTCAACGGAGACTAGCCATCGGCGCGGGAGATATTATAGTGCACAAATATGTGCGCAGACCTGTTCCCTCACTCTCATAGTCCGATAGGATGGCAATCCGACTCGACTGGAGCGAAATCAGGCGTACGACCAACAACTTAACGTGCTTTCCGAGGTACGGGGATATCACACTGCTAACTTCAGAAACTGCAGGCTGTTACTAAGAAATTCTTAATGGAAAAAACCAACGACAGTTCACCCCCAGTTCAGTACAAAGATTCACCATCGATATGAAAAGAAGAATAATAGCCACTTCATCATTACAGCTAGCTGCAACGGAGACAACAACGCCACATCTGGCTGCGGTAACCACTGTGGCAACTCTTGCTTAGACTACAAGGAAGTCAACAAGACTTGTTTCAGCAGCTGTCGGTACAACAGGTGTGACTGCAGACCTGGTTATGTGTTTCATGAACAATTGAGCTTGTGTGTTCTGCCTGTTGATTGCTGTAAGTATATCTACAATATTTCTTCTTTCTCATCATCGATTTTATCGCTACTACTTACAGGGAATATCTAGATCCTCATATTCAAATCCTCAAAAAAGCATTAAGAGCAAATTTTACCAATGAAACTGAATGTGAACAGCACATAAACCATGTTTAAGAACTGTCAGTTTCATTGTTTTATGGGTTTATTGACAATGCTGGGCCGCAAAAGGGATGAATGAAAGGCAATTTCATGCAGCTGAAATGAGTATGTTAATAGAGATTTTTGTTGTTATGAGAATGGATAGAATAAGAAATGAGTACATAAGAGGAAGAGTGAAAGTGGCACCGATAACTGAAAAGAAAGGAGAAATGAGGAAAATGTCGTGAGGAAAGTATTGAGTATGAATTTTGATGGCGATAAGAGTAGGGGGAGACCAAAGAAATGATTGATGGAATGTGTGAATTATGATATGGATAGAAAGGGGATGACTATCGGATGACGACTAATAGAGAAGTGAGGAAGAAAAAGACATGTTGCGCCGGCCCCAAATAAATTGGGATAAAGGCAGTAGAATGATGCTGTCATTATTTTCTGTGGAATACCTATTGATACTGATAGCTCTTGCATTCGGTTTACGTGTTGATCGCGTTCAGTTTCGTTGGTGAAATTCGTAATAAGTCGATGTTGTCAATTAATTGTCAATTGTCCCGAGATTAAGTATGCTACGCCACAATACAATACAATAGGAATACAACAAACTACATAGTTTTACCTGGAACATTCAGAGATTTATTTTACCTCCAAAAAGCAAGACCGGTTGACCGTTATTTTTATCATACCCCTTAATTTAATTATTCCTAAAGAATTTTTATCGCCATTAAGAACAGAATTTTAATTTTCCCAAAAATGTTTTAAGGATTTTTGCTTGAAAATTGTTTTGATAGCTTCACTTTCCGGGAATGATGGGTAATTGCGTAAAAGGCCTTGACGTGGAAATGTCGAGAAACATTATGAGATGCGACCTTTGCAATTAGTATTGTTGGAGCAACAATTATAACCGTGGCTAAGTGTGAACTTGGCTCTTTTGTTGGGATTTCTACAATTGTATCTTATTGCTCATCAGTAGATTTATAATGTTGTTCTTTTATTGTTTTCTTTTTAACATTAAATAACCTCGAGTATTAGCAAACAAGCTACGATAACTTTCAAGAATGTAATAAAATTAAGAATACATGTAAAAACAACAAGTTGTAGACCTAATATTTCAATATGCAATTTAGTGTATTTAATTATATGTACACACAGTTTAAAATCAAGCCATAAATTTCGAATATAAGCTGATTTCTTAGTGTACGAAAAATCTATACAGTGTGAGCTCAACTAAAACTAGACTAGCTTGATATATAGCCGTATGTACGTCAAGCAAAACTTCAATAAATAAATTAATGCAAAATCTTATTCTTCGATGAACCTTTTATGTACAGAACCTTAAAACTTAATCGAGGATATCTCATACAACGAGACCTTTTATTTAATTTACAGGAAAATTTTTGTTGCGAACTCCGAAAGCGGAATTCACGGAACTTGGGATTTTCAAGAGAAAAAATTGTATAACTAAGTTTTACCCTCTGATATAATTACGAGGGATTCTGAAGACTGACCAGCTAACTAAGCATTGTATAAATTAAGCTTAAGGCACAATAATTTAGGCAAAAAATGTAGATAAATAAATTTAAGAAATTTGGAGGTTTATTTTTATTATTTTTTATTTGTAATCACATCAGTGAGTGGCTTTTCTGATTATAAGTTAGTTTATTAGGACTGAAAACACTGGTTTAGCCAACCACGTTTTTCACCTGAACCATTTTTTTTTTAATTTAATGAACAATAATAAAATTAACGGTTTACCTACAATATTCATTTATATATGTACATATAAATTATATGAAACAATTCTTATAGAGGTAATTGCTAGTGAAATCTAGTCTGAGATATCATGGTTTGTGGAATTCTTGCTTTCTGTATAATTTGCTTTTATACACATTTTAAAAAGGATACTTACGTTGTAGTTCCTACAATAAGCATATTTTAATGAAAGTATTTCCGGCTGTGGGATATAAAATTAAATCCTATTCACTCTCTTATTTTAAATAAAAATAATATTTTGGTGATTCAGTACACATTTCAACTATTTTTTCAATACTTTTTTAATTTTTGTCCGAACTTAAATCAGTAAACTGTGGACACCCTACATATTTCGTAATATGATATCTACAATAGGAATAGGTCAGTAACCACACGCCGGCGTAGGTACTTCGAACTTTTTAGAATTTTGACCCATTGAATAGTTGGTAGGTACTTGTAGTATGTCGTTCATCTTGTGCCGCGCGCAAGTTACCATAAAAACCAGTTTCAAAATAAACATCTTTCGTTAACGATAACTTAATTTTTTTGTACTAAGATGTTATTATATCAAAATAAAAATTACATGGTTATTATAACTCGTTTAAGTTTTATTTGTTAAAATTTGTGCACTGGTTAAAACTTATCCTGTATATTACTAATTTTACTGTTACATGAACTAATTTGCTCATTATTGAGTACATTAAAAACATCTTCACTTACAATAGATACATTTCATTATTGACTGTTACCAGCTTTGATTTCCTGAGAAAGCTATTAACGGTCACACAATATCAGCTGTCCCTGTAGTTTTTTTACACCTTGGTGTCAAATACCTACTGGTGAAAATGATCATGATTTTATTAAAGAGTAGAGTCCCTTGTCCGTTCCTCGCCATGGGAAAGGGGCCATCCATAAATTACGTCACACGTAAAGGGGGGGGGGGGGTGTCGACGAATTGTGGCATTGTGTGTCAAGGGGGTGGGAGGGGCTCTAAATTTTGTGACGTCATATTTCAAAATTGAATATTCATATTTAAAGTACTATTAAAACACGAAATGTGAACTATGAATGAAAAATTTTAAAAGAATTCAGTGTCTAGATGTAAAATTGCAAAATATGTGACGTCACACTAGAGACACAAATGTGACCAGCTGTGACTAGGACGAGGGAGGGGGGGCCCAAAAATCATGAAACCCGTGTGACGTCATTTATGGATGGCCCTAAACTACTACGCTTTTAAATGGGCAACAAGCTTCAATTTTCTTACTGATCGACCTGTTGACAATTCAAAAGTCAATTAATTATATTAATGAATTTATAAAAATGCGTCTGAGTTTGAATGACAGATGCCATTAACGCCGTTACATGTGACGGAACTGTCTCCGAACTGGAAACCTTAGCTTGACATAAATAAATTTAATCCATTGCTTATAGGTACAAAATATTATGAGAATCTCCTCAGCTTATACAAACTTCAGTATTTAACCTCAAAATCTAGTTCATCTAGAGTTAGATCTATGTTACCTTATCACCATACAATTAGGACTTGGACACTTATAATGGAAAAAAATATTTGTTATTTGGCCCTTTTATAATCAGAAAGTTGTTTCTGCAAGATTGGAATCTTCTAAATGTATCTGAAATAACGTAGATGCGAACGATATAAATGATATTTCTAATAAGAAAAGCGTAATTACAATCCTCATGTTCTTTATTGCTATCCAATAAATACTTATAAGTTACATACATTGTCGTAATTAATCTACTACATCTAATTGCCAAGATTGTCCTATAATCAGAAATATGGAATAATAACTCTCCTTTATTGCAAAATAAGTATATACATACATACATAAACTCACGCCTTTTCCCATGAAACTACAGAAGCTCATACATCTCAGTCATACACGCATGCTAGTTACCAGTACTAAGGTTGGACTTTTAATCCTATTCAGTAACTTGACAGTTGGAGGGATACCAGGGTGCTTACTCTCGAATATAATTCCAATAGATCGACATTAGTCAAACGTCAGTTGGTTGAGTTAAACGTCAGGGATTGGCTAGACTCAGTGAGTCCAGCCAATCCCTGACGTTTGACTGACAATTCCAATGTCGATCTATTGGAATTGTATTCGAGAGTAAGCACCCTGGTTTTGAAAAAAAAAGGTAGTGAGGTGGTGCAAGAATGAATAAAATTGAATGAACTTGAAATAATGTACAGACGCCAACACATCAAGCTACTACAATCTGTCAGATTTCTTTGATAGATTTTCGACTTTATTTCTAGAGCATTAGGTTCAAGGTTGACCTGGTGGCGTCTGTACTTACTTGTAAACTTTGTATTTTTTAATTTAATAACTTGTCCTAAAACACGACGTATACTATATCAATATAAATAGTCTATGGCTGCCAGAGGAAATAAAATGGCTATAGTAAAAAAAGTAAAATGATATGATTTATATATTTAGTTTTGTTTCTATCAAAAGAAAATAAAAAAGGAAATAAAAAAATAAGAACAATTTAATTAAATACTTATGAACCTAAGTTTTGTGTACTGTCTTAAATTTGTTTTAATATCTGAGGCAATATTTTGACTTCTAGAAAATGCCCTAGGCATTAAGTCCGCCTTGGAACAGTATTTTTTACGTGTGCATAAGGTTTTAATAAACAAATATTCATTTCTTTCTGGAGATGTGAAATTTGAGTAAAATAAATACTGTTAAAAGCCAAATTCTAGTTCGAAAGAGAAAACCAAATCAAGTACTAAACGTTATATAAGGAAAACGTCCTTCCAATGAAAAGGATACAAAGCCAAGACAAATATTATTCCCAAAAAAAACTAACTTAATCACAAACTCAGAATGAGCCTCTGAAAATCAAATTAAGATCTCAGACAATTTCTCCGACCATCGACGCTCTATAAATCACAAGAGGAACCCACACAAACAAAAATAACGTTCACACAGAAATAATCAAACAAAGAAATAAAAGAAAAATCAACAGCGAACAAACAAATAAGACGAAAACCAATTACAGTTCGCAGAATAACATTTATCGTAACCAATTATTTAGTTAGAGTTTCAGGAGGAACTAATAAGACTGATTAATCGAACGTTACTTGGTTGACGGCCGGTCTCGTCCGAGTACAGACAAAGTGGACTCAAGTACGGCTTTCTTTTATGAGTCTCTCAGAGGACAGACATTTTTCTCATATACGTTCTATGTGGCTAACAATTTATATTAAACAAGATTTTTCGGAGAATTATATTATGTATATAACGAAAAATGTTGATTTAAAAACCGATGTTATTTTATTAGATAAAGGCTTCTTCAAACCAGTGCGACGCGACAGCGCGACGCGACTCTCGTAGAACAATTTACATGAAGTTTTATAGAAATGTTCTACGAGGGTCTCGTCGCGCTGTTGCGTCGCGCCTGTTTGTGGGAGCCTTAACGTAACTTGCCCTGGGGTCTATTCTACTTGAATATTTTGTTTAAAATACTGAGATTCGCAGACCCAGACCTTTTTCTTTAGGACCTCTACAGATTTCTGAGAAATCGGCCGTTATTTGCTCTCAACTCAGGTTCATGTATAATATTATTCTAGAACCTTTTAAAAATTATTTAATCCCAATACAGGAGTATTCATAATACTTGGGTTATAATCTTATAATTCTTTTAAAGATATAAAAGTAGAAACCTGATCATTTTTCAGTGAGCATACAGAATAGGTACTACATTTTTCTCTTCTTTGAATTTCTGTTTCAATATAAATGATTGCTAAAAAACCCTAATATATTCCCATTTAAAAAATCTTTTTCCATATCTGTACATGGATAGTAGCAAAAACTTTAGGGGGAATCTTTTCGCCTCGGATTGATTTATGACTCCCACAAAAACTTTCATTCACAATGCAGAGATTGTTCGCTTATAAACGAGACGTAGACACTGTGCAATTTTTCTTCTTCTATTTTGATACCTGGTGACGTAAGTAAATGTAGTTTTTGCTTTAGAAAGCAGGGAAGATATATGATATTTTATGGACCAACAATAAATGTTTCATTTTTGTTTAAGTATTTTTTTGGCTGCCAGGAAAGACGATATTCTCCTGAGATTTGATGAAGTTAAAGAAAGTTCTGTCACTTGAGATAAACTGTATCTTGAGAACCACAATAAATAAGAATCACACAATTTGGCCAATCGTGCGACCTGCGGTAAGCCTGTGTTTGAAGTTCTCCGGAGTCCGGACAGCATACTAATTAAGCTGTCGTTCTAGTTGTTATAAACATACCTAATCATAGATTGTCATAAACCTAAAAAACTAAGAATATCAGTTATCCAACTGATGCTTCTATCAACAACATTCTCCTCGTGTTTTCCAAACCTAGATCAGACCTATGTGCTATATCTGCCTACAAGAAATACCAAAAACAAAGTAAAAGTTCAAGGACTTCATTGCTTTTATAACATTCCTGGGGTCAGAAGGCAGTCGTTCCATGTAAAATATTCAGCCGCAACGGAATACTGGAATCCTTCGCTATTGATATGAGAAGACAAGGCAACGTTTAGGGACTTAGGGAATACCCTGCCAAGGGTAATCTACACAACTTTGTCTAAAACTTTAGTTTGTAATTAAATATAGTTGAACTAGTTGCTCGCCTTTGACTTTGTTTTCGTATAAACTTTAATAAATAGTTTGAGCTGCTTTTTAGTAGTTTAAAAAAAACACTACACATTTATAACGTCTAAGGACAAGTTCCTTATTCTTTTCTCAATACTAGCTAATTTCTTATTGCAGTACTGATTAATAAGAACCTAAATCTTTTTGATTATCATCAATCATTTTTATCTGTGTGATGCCGGACGTAATGAATAGTACCACCCCATTTCTTCCCTTGGGTGTCGTAAAAAACGACCAAGGGACTTACTGCATTTTACCACCATACTGATTGCTAACCCTGCCTAGCGTGGCGATTAATCCAACCCCAGCAGTGGACATCATTTGGCTGACAAGATGATGAATATGCTGCATATGTTAAAAAAATTGTCTGTTCAGCAACATAAATTACACTTACACTAAACCGACAAAATGAGAACCCTCTACGTATACGTTCGGAGAAAATAGGCGTGAAGTTTCTCAATTTGATCTATATGTAAATTCCTTGGAGATGTGCGCTGTCCGACAATCAGTCATTCAATATCACTATTACCGTACAATGGAAAAACCAATAACACTTGGGAATTGAACCCCATGTTCAGCAACAATAATTCAGCGGCGTTACCGTGATGCAAGTATCGGGAAGTGTTTAGTCGATCAGGTAAAGTCGGATATAACTGTGACTTTTTAACCGACTTCAAAAAAAGGAGGAGGTTATCAATTCGACTGTATTTTTTTTTATGTTTGTTACCTCATAACTTTTGACTGGGTGAACCGATTTTGATGATGATTTTTTTTATTTGAAAGCTAGTGCTTCCCGAATGATCCCATTTTAATTTGGTTCCATTCGGACAATGGAGTCCATGTGAAAACCATATAAGTCTTTTTGCATTAAGTATTTGCGCGACAAATGAACGAATACCGTATGTTTGTTACCTCATAACTTTTGACTGGCTGAACCAATTTTGATGATTATTTTTTTATTTGAAAGCTGGTGCTTTCCGAATGGTCCCATTTATATATAATATATAATTTGGTTCTATTTGGACAATGGGGTCCATGTGAAAACCATATAATTCTTAAATTTTCATTACGTATTTGGGCGACAAATGGACGAATAACGCGAGTAGATTAGTGCGGAGTATCTACCACAACTAAAAAGATAAAAAATAAAAACTTTTTACAAAATAAAAAAGCAACCGACTTCCTTAAAAAAACACTACAAAGTCGAAAATAACTTTAATTTCGGAAGTCGGTGGCAAAAACCTTAAATACAGAGCCTAAGACACCGACTTTCGAAATTAAAGTTATTTTTGACTTTGTAGTGTTTTTTTTTTAAGGAAGTCGGTTGTTTTTTTCTTAAGTTTTTATTTTCTCAAATACTTGCACATATAACTTATTCCTTAATTGAGAATGGGCAGCAGCGTTCTTTATGCATTCGACCACCATACCGCGACTGCCAACCCGCCTGCCAAACGTGGCGATTCTGGCAAACCCCTTCCAATTGGTGGAGGCTAATGTCCAGCAGTGGAAATCTTTGAGGATGATGAGTACTTTTCTTGGGGTCTATGTCCAGCAGTGGACTTCATTTGTCAAAAATGATGATGATAAGCGTACATCGTCTGCAATATTCAAACCAAGCACAACTCTCAACGTCAGTTTAACAGAATAAAATCAAGTTTTGTAAGCTTAATTAATGGCGGAGTGTGTATATCTATAAAATCGGCGGAAATCCATTAAAGGCTATAAAATATTTAATGGATGCTACCGGATCCAGTAACCCACTTCACTGTAATATGTTAGAATATTCCAAAATCGATACAACGTTCTATAAAGAGAAATAAACTGACCTGATGGATCACAAAAATAATGGAAAGATGGCAAGACATCAGAACATGTTATCATTATTAGGAACACGTTATAATCGATGTCATTTTGGTATGTTTATGAGGTAGGTAGGCTCTAGTGGGTGATTCATTTACAAGTTCGTTACCTCACCTCACCAATGAACCACCGCTGCTACCCTCGGTTTTTGCGACGTGACAAAACATGGAGTTTCTTTTACAATATTAATGTATTTATATATATATATTATTATACACATCATAGGCCTATATCCACGCCACAATTACGGCGGTAAGTCCCCTCTTTGAGGAGTAGCTGGAGAGGTGCCACGGTGTCCTCACTTTCCGCCTGACGCAGGTTCTCACCGGGCATGGGTGCTTCGGTGGGTTCCTGTTCAGGATAAAGCGGGAGGATACGTCCGGGTGTTACACTATGGAGGACACAGTGGAGCATATGGTGGAGATCAGCCCTCACTGGGCGGAGCACCACCGTATCCTCATGGAGGCGAGCGGCGGCGGCGGTGGCGATCTCTCGCGTCCGGCCCTAGTGCATGCCATGATACTGAGCGAAAGGGCATGGGAAGCCGTCACCACCTACTGCGAAGTAGTAACGCTCGCGAAGAAGGAGGCGGAGTGCATGAGGGCGAAGCAATCTCTGACCCTCACGCCCTAGCCGCCGCAGGAGACCCCCCGGGTGTCGGGAGTCTATTGCGGACTCCCGGCCACCGTGGGCGTTGGCTTGCGGGCGGCAAGCAATAGGTAGCTCACCGCCCAATAAGGATCAGGCCCGGATCGATGTGTGTTGTGTTCCACGCGCACCGCAAAGAGACATCAGCACAATTGAAGGGGTCCGCTAAGATCGATGTTTGCCAGGGTCGGGGATTTGTTTGAAAGAATTACTGTGGCCCTGGCACAGGCAACTGAAGAAACACGGGTGGATTTTAGTCAGTAAAAGTCTGACACACCCTTCCGCTCCATCAAGAGCGGAAGACGGGAGACGCAAAAGGCTCTGGGTGTGATGGACCCTCAAGTACTTCTTTGGCAATCCTACTAACTGGCTGTATTCTCACCACATCAATAACAACTGTTTCAAAAAGATTCGACCATGTTTTTGTACCAATCTTCAAAATGTTTACGAAGCAATTTCAAATTTTTAATATACATGCCTAATTTCTTGACAAACACCCTCTTAAAAACTTTTATAAACACAACAGGGGATACTAAATAACTGTATACTCAAGTACATAACTTATATAATACGAAGATTACTTTAAAATTTGATTCAAATAGACAACAAGGAAACATTAAAATATCAATTTGACGCCTTAACGTCCGTCGGAGTTTGTTCACTTGGTACTAAAACTTTTATAACTTTGAAAATTTGAGACGTATTTTGCTCAAGAATAGAGGTGTCATCGTGAAATTGTATAACTTAATATCAAGCTGGTTCAGTTTCAATTTTGAAGTAAACTATGAAAAAATAAAGGAGCATAAGGATTATGGGATTCTCGGATCTTCTTGAAGGGTAAATTTGAAGAAGGAAGTAGTACAAAATCAGTTTCTGGAAAATTTCAGGAAAAGGTAATGCAACACAAAAGAGATGTGAATAAATACATTAATTTGGCGTCTTTATGTTTTCTGTTGTATCATTTAATTTCCTTCAAAATGGTTGAGCTGAATGGTGCTAATCCATGTACGTAACCGGTTGCTATCAGGACTGGTTATCTATTAACTACCACATTAATTTCTGCATCGTTCTTTTATTTTTGTTTTCATTACGGACGCTTTCAATGTGTACGGTTATTCTATCGTTCCCTTTTTAGGGTTCCGTTGCCAAATGGCAAAAAACGGAACCCTTATAGATTCGTCATGTCTGTCTGTCTGTCTGTCTGTCTGTCCGTCCGTCCGTATGTCACAGCCACTTTTTTCCGAAACTATAAGAGCTATGCTGTTGAAACTTGGTAAGTAGATGTATTCTGTGAACCGCATTAAGATTTTCATACTAAAATAGAAAAAAAACTATAAATTTTGGGGTTCCCCATACATAGAACTAAAACTCAAAAATGGTTTTTTTCATCAAACCCATACGTGTGGGGTATCTATGAATAGGTCTTCAAAAATGGTGATGAGGTTTCTATTATCATTTTTTTCTAAACTGAATAGTTTGCGCGAGAGATACTTCCAAAGTGGTAAAATGTGTGTCCCCCCCCCCCCGTAACTTCTAAAATAATAGAATGCTAAAACTAAAAAAAAATATATGATGTACATTACCATGTAAACTACCACCGAAAATTGGTTTGAACGAGATCGAGTGAGTAGTTTTTTTTTAAAACGTCATAAATCGTAAACCGCAATTTACCTTACATTCAATCAACTGAAATATAAAATAAAAAAAAAAAATATTTTTAAACCGAGAATACCTACAGGTTTGTACGGAACCCTCGGTGCGCGAGTCCGACTCGCACTTGGCCGGTTTTTTTTTATAATATCAAAATAAATGATTTAACTAGATTTGTGTAGCAATATTTTGATTTAAAAGTGTGTCCATGAAGTTTCTTGCTCTTTATTCTCCACTAGCTGACCCAGCGAACTTCGTACCGCCTCAGAATCAATAAAACCCATGTTGAGGAGCTCCTACCAAGTTATGACAACCTGGTACTTCGAAGACATATTAATACGGATGATTTTTTACACCTTGGGTCCGAAAAACCCAAATATCTTACGGACCCCTATTTTTTAAAATAAAATATAGCCCATGTTACTCGCAGATAATGTAGCTTTCTAATGGTGAAAGAATTTTTAAAATCGGTCCAGTGGTTTTTGAGTTTATCCATTACAAACAAACAAACAAAAATACAAACTTTTCCTCTTTATAATATTAGTATAGATAGTTGCTATGCTTTGGAGTGGGCAACTAGCTGTATCTTTCTGACTCACCGACCCCTTGACAATTCAAAAGTGCCTGTAATTGGTAGATTTTTTTTTGAACGGCTATTACCACTTCTTAAAATCAAACACGGAACTAACATACTTATGTCTGCGCAGACAATCATAGTAGGTACCATGGACTCCACGAGATAGGCTCTACTTTGGAGTTCATAAGCAAAACGTTACATATGCGCCGTTTAAAAAGAAATAATAACTACAGCACTGTTTTTGGAAAATAAACATATGATAATTAAAATAATAAAAGCACCAGATAAGTCATTAAATTGGAACAAAACTGACTTAAATTTTCATCGATGTAAGTATGAAACATGGGTAACACGATGCTTTTAAGCAATCAGCCGAAAAGCAATAACTCTGCACTTTACAGTCGTTCTGAGGAAATATAAGTGCCCGTTGGCATTGAGTAACTGCAGCTACTTTTACATTTTTTAAAACAATCGGGATATTAAATTCTGAGTTTGCTTTGAGACTTTGTTTATGTATCTTGACTTTCATTGCCTGAGATGAGTGAAGTTTCATAAGGAACCAGTTATTTTGAATGGAAAATTAACAGTTGTAACGTTGCTTTAAGTGTGCTAAAATGTGTTTTTTTTTTGTCTCACCTATATTTTGTTTTACTGTTATGATGACTCAGTGGTTCAAACCTCATACCCGAGGGGTATAATTTGGACAGAACTCATGCGAATATAAGACTGGTTGTCAGACTTTCGGGCTTCTGACGACCCGTAATGACCATCAAAGATCCACAAATGACGGCTGGGACCAACAGCATAACATGCTTTCTGAAGCACGGCAATTTTTTAATTCATATGGTTTTTATGAGTTTATCTGGGACAGTACTGCCATTTGTGAAGGGAATGCTTCGTCAGGAAACTTGTAGTTAATATATGTCTGAAATCGCCAATCCGTCTTGAGCAAGCGTGATGATCGATGCTCGTGCCTTTTCTATATAAGAAGAGACCTTTGCTCAAACCAGGGACGATTATTATTAATGTCTTTGACTTATCTGGGAACATCAGGGTCCCGGAACTTTGGACAAAATCGCAGAGACCCTTCCAGCGCCAACGTACATCTAATGAGGGCACCAATCGTCGATTTTCCCTATCGGCGCTATACAAGTGCACCCAAGGACAACCCCTGATTGGCGCGTCCTGCACTATATGAAAAGAAAATATATTGGGCTATAGGTTTAGGATAACGTTCCCACTGCTGGGACATAGGCCTCCTGAGTCATAATTAGCCTATACAATTGCCATTACCCCTGCAATGCCCACTCCTGCACAATGAGGGTCCCTACCCTCAGTGTGCAGGAGTGAGTGGTAATCAATCATGCGGGCACAAAGTCGGTTGAATATATTATTACGTCTCCCACGTGCACGGCTTACTGCTCTCAAAACGGTAAAGACAAAATTTTAACATTGTTTAGTTTTCCTTTACCGTTTTGAGACCAGCAGTGGTGATTAAATAAATTACACAAAGTGCTTGGAACTCACAACTTAAGTAACACAACTCGTAAGTCTGCGCCAATAGTTGCTCGCAAGTTGCTTATCTGCTGTATTTATTTTTCTATTTTCAAAAGGAATAACAACTATTATTCATCAAATATATTATAGGAACATAATTGGGTCTCCCATATATTCGCCATACTCCCACATAATCGAAATTTTTCGAAACAAACCTGCGTAAGATGGATGGATCGATTTGTCTTCCCAGGCAAAACTTTGCGCAGAACAAATTAGTAGTGTTTATTTGATTCACGAAACCTTCCTCTTATTGTACTTTGAGGGAAAACAAAAATATATCTCGGAATAACAAAAATATCTTCGATTCTTCCAAAAATAGTTTATTTATCAGGACTTAATTTGATTTCGCTTCAGCAAAACAGAAATAGCATTTACATATTTTTATCAGTTACGAACTAGAACACAGTAATAATAAAATAGATGATTTTTTCAAGGAATATTAATTGTAGAAATAGACTCGTCTTAAGAAGTGGAGATAATAATTCACTCAAGCTCGGCAGTCTGAAAAACAACATGAATGATCATCGCTTATTCTATTATTAAAAAATATTAACATAAGCGATTCTCGCCTTTAATGTTATAAGGATAAAGTTCCTAACAGACAAATGTTTAGACACTGTAAAATTTACCTGGACAGCTCTCAGGACTGATACATCTTCCGTCTTCTTCATTAAGAACAAATCCTGGTTTGCACACACAGCCACTTTGCTTGCACTCGTCTGTGCATACTTCAGGGTTCGGGTTAGCACAAGTGGGTTCACAAGCACTTGGACAGTCTTTAAACACTGCGTTGGGGTCTCCTCCACAACCTGGTTCAGTTTAAAACAAAATTAGAATCGGTAAAAAGTTAAACCTGTATATATTTATTTTCTATCTATATTTTCCGACCTCCACGCGGGCGAAGCCGCTGGCAAAAGCTAGTTGGCTATAAAATTACGACTATGAAGAACGGTAGCGTTACATACTGACCATTCGCCACACACTACACACACACACTCCATACACAACACACACACACACATACATCCCACGCACATACATGCACACACATGGGTGTGTTTACGAATACATGCAAATATCCCACTCACACTGAGGGTAAGTATCACTCTCTTCAGAACACAGTGATATCACAGAGTGTTTTTTTAAATTATTATTTTATTATAATGACTTTTATCTTTGTAAACCTACCTTTTAATGCATGTCATAACGTTACCTTAAGGCCTTAGGCCACCCTAGAATTTTCGAAAAATTAATTCGCTTCAAGATCAAGCAGAAAAGAAATGCAAGAGCAGGAAGATAATCTGGAAGGCCAATTGTATGGTGCAGGCATCGCAGATTAAAGGTATTGTGAAATTATTCATGATTTTCTACTACTCGAAACTTTAAACGCGTTTATCTCAATACTGTATTTTTCAAGTTGGCCGGACTCGTAACTCAAGCAATTTTCAACCGATTAACTTGAAATTTTGAAAATATCTTGAAATATACATTGTCTATGGAAGTACGTAGGATTTTTTTTTATATTGCGTAGTTCATTTGTTATTAACAATTATCTGACAATTTTTCAGGCAAGTTTGTCACTTTTCACTTTAGAAGTGCGCCATTTGGCCAAAAATTAATATATCGCAAAAATCCTACGTACTTCTATAGCAATTACTATATAAGGTCCCATTAAAATAGGTGGACAAACTTTTAGAAATCATTCAGACCACCAAAATAAGGACAATGGTAAAAAAATATATAAGACAAAACGCATTAGATACTTACAAGAAAAATAATTAGCTAACGAAAATACACTAATAAATGTTGGTTACCCAATGCATAAACACATCCATGTCTTTGTTATCTCCGCCGCCGGCGCCGGCCGCCCGCGCCTGCCGCGTTCATTGTCCAACTCATGCCATCTCACTCTAACAAAGCCCTTCGCCGCGCGGGCGCCCGCCGGCCGGCGGTGGCGGCCGCTCGCTTGACGTTATGATAATGACGCATTTTCAGTTTTCGTCGCGCAACCGAGGCGGCAACCTACTGCACGAACGTGTAACAAGTGTGTGTGTGTTGTTAGTTGTTACGTAGTGTTATTACCTACAAACAATGCCTTATTACGCGTACAGCAACCAAGAATACTTGGAAATACTCGTATGTTATCGTGAGCGTAACCAAAGCTTACGACAAGCCCAAATCAAGCTCACCACAATCCTCAGAGCAGTACAGCGCTATCGTGAATATGGCACCTTCATGACACCAGCAGTGGCAGCGATTGACGCAGGAAGACCGCGCTATAAGTACCTAGACGGTTCATAATCATGTGTGTTCGAGGAAAGTTTATTCACCCCAATCGTAGCCTGTTCTCGAGTTGCGCGTAATTACCTACCTATCTTCTACTTATCCTAACAACATTATCCTAAAAAGGTAATGTGTAGTGAACTGAAAGTTACTAGGTATGGTTAAATACAGAATGATGTTAACAGAACTGACTGGGTACCTACTTATGAGAACGCGCGCGGCGGGGCGCGAGTGCAAGTACCTATGCATAATGGGTGTGTTTATGCTAGTGTGCCGGCCATGTGCCGGCAATTTATTATTTTAGGTCAAAATAAAATCACATTAATCAGTGTTTTTTTTTTGCTTGGATATCTTTGGTTAGACGTACTGAGTGCTGTGTTAAAATTTGTCCACCTATTTTAATGGGACCTTATATATAATTGGGAAATTCATTTGCTCATTATTATTTTAAAAATTACAGGAGCTGTTAGTCCGGCCGTGGACCCCGAAAAAAAAAAGACGTCGTCGCAAAAACGCTGCACAGCCGCCATTTTGTAATGAATCGCTTCAAAAAAATTATTGTAAGCAGTCACTGATATAGATAATAAAATCACGTTTCTGTTATCTTGATTTATTTTGTAGTTTTTCTGAAAAAAAATCCCCAAAAATCCTATTTTTTTCAGCCTCTAGGGTGGCCTAAGGCCTTAAGTATCTAATTTTATCTATCTCGCCTCTAAATCATATTCCGTGTAAATAGAGACCATTGGCTCTTGTGATACAGGAAAAACACGGGAGACGGGCTACAATGATGTCTGTAACCTGAAGTGAATAATACCTGGACAATCCTCTGGTTCGACACATTTTCCATCTTCTTCATTTAAAACATATCCTTCTTTGCACACACAGCCTGCAGGCTTGCAGTCCGCGGTGCAGATTTCGGGCTTCGGACGAGTACAAGTCGGTTCACAAGCACTTGGACACTCGCTGTATACTGCGTATGGATCCCCATCGCAACCTATTGCTGTTTTAATAAATTACATGTTATTATTTGGAAACATAAAATCGCAGCCCATTTTCTATAGGACATGAAAGTCAATAGGCCAAACGGAAAGAAAACAGAGCAAAAAAGTACGACTAAACGACCGGCGTTCGGCGTACTGGCATGTACGGAATTAAGTTGCATATTATGAACTTGTTTATAGTTCCGGATCCACATCGGCCGGTGATCGCTGCGATCAAAACAATCGAAATTCAATTTACGCATACTCGCACGCCAGGACGCTGGACGCCTGTTGTTCAGCCGTACCTAAGTAATACGGAAATAAAAGCAATGAAAAATACACATAACAAATAATGTTCCCACTGCTGAGATATAATCCACCACGCTAGTGTTGATTGGTAGATGTCAGATGTCTTCGAATTATTCGTTCTAGGATATGCCGTACTGAGAGCAGTGGTGATGAAATTATAAAACATAGCGCCTCCCTGGGTTGGAACTCACGACCAATAACCCGTAAGTCGAGGCAGTTATCACTGGTCCAATAGTAATCTCTGGCTGCCACTACTCCCTCACAAACATTGCAATACTGAAGTTTAACTTACGACAATCTTTAGCAGGAATACAAATTCCAGATGAATTCCTGAAATGATCCTTCTTACAGATGCATCTAGGATCACAATTCAACACCAAAGGATAGCAAACACTAGGTTGATTGTTGACATCGTCACAATTCTCAGCAAGGCATGCTGATGGACAGGGACTCCATTTTTCGTTAGGTCTTGTGCAATTTATTCGAGCTGAAAAGTTAAAACCAGATCAGTTTGATGCAATAAGATTTCGAGTATATTAAACTCTTTATCTCTTCTTAAAATATTCCTTCATCGTTACAAATATTTGTATGTTTATGTATAACATTTTTAGACATACGAACAATACAATCTTCAAACGCAATATCCTGTTACTGAAACACAACGCGGGGTGCGTTGTGTTTCAGTGTGTGTGTGTTTATCCTTTCTTTCCACAATATTTAAGTTACTTCTAAATTTGTATTCACTATCAGTTAATACTGCTCTAGAATCACAATCAATAAAATAAAACCGATCAATTTTCCATTCAAACTTTTATTTTTTGCAATCCTCGCAAATGGAAAATGCAATTAACATTAAAAATCACTTACGGCAATCGGACGATACGATACAACGTGGATCTTCGCGGCTTTTCCTTCTATGATTCAGATTACAAATACAGCCAGACAGGCAATCGCCTGCTGGGGGATCACAGAATACTAAGTCCCGATTGTCATTCACTGGGCAATAGTCTGCTGGGCAATCTGTCTTGCAGTCAACAAAGTGTGCATTCTTGCCACATGGATTTCCACCTAAGAATATTGTATTATTGGTAATTACTGTCATCAGACGAAGGTATAACTTCTGGAGCTAATGTAATGGTTGAAGTCAGAAAGCTTGTGTAGGGTTTTCGGATAGGTACAGGGTATCTTTGGCAGGCGATGGGGCCCTTATTAAATTGCCCATTTTTGTCAGATGAATTATTGTCTGGCATAAATCAAGATAACCTGACAAAAATCTGATTTCAGCAGGACGGCGCCACCAGTCACACCGCTAAAGAAACAATAATTTTAGTGAAAGAGAAATTCAACGGGTTCCTGATCTTAAGATTCGGGGATAAGACTTAGCTATTATTTTTTGTGTGGTTGTAGGAAATCTCTGGTGTATGCAAACAAGCCAAGAACTGTGAAAGACCTAAAGAGTAACATCCCAACCGTCAGCATTGAGATAGTGGTGTCATTATATCAAAAGTGATGCGATATTGGACCTGTCATATTCACATCACCGAAGTGGGCTACGCGGTATGCGACGCCAAAGTGGTCACATAAATAGTCTAGTATTTCAGACGTAATGCCAAAAAGCAAGCTTTAAAAAATACTTTTAATTAATTCATTAAAAACAATCAATATGCTTTTCTTTCAATTCAAATGTATGATGGTCTTCTTTGAAAAACCCTGTGGTATGAACTCTTGTTTTACCATCTTAACGCCAAAAATACCAAAACTAGAACAAACCGTGTCACATTTTGAATTTTTTTTTATTTCTGACCTTAAATTCTTCAAAAGTGGTGAATTTTCACTTACCCGGACATTTATCAGGTAAGATGCATAAACCTGTGTCATCAGATAGTATATATCCAGGTTTGCATTGGCATCCTATTGCTTCACACTTCCTCTTGCAGGGAAATTGGTTCGGTGATTTGCAAGTAGATGGGCATGGCTTTGGACATCGTTTGGGACTTGCGTTGGGATCACCCTGGCAGGGTATCTCGGCTGAAATATAATGAGCAAGGGAATTATAATAGAGTGGGACAATAAAAAAACACCGTGCCTTGCTCAACAGTCCAACATAATAATCGCGAAAACGGTTACAATTTCCAAAATAAAATGAAATGATTATTTATGTACGTAGATCTTATAAGACACTTTACACGTCAATATTTAGTTGGTCAATATTTTATAGAGATAACTATTTTAAACCAGATTGCTACATCGTGTCCCAATATTATAGTCGAAAGCAGTTTTCTTCTCGAAAGATTTGTTTCAAAACTCGGACCTTTTGATCAAAACCTTCAAGTACAGCCTTGCTTTGTCACATCGATTTTATGTTTGAATGAGACTAAAGTTGTTTATAATACAACTCCATTCATAGCGAAGAATATATCCGAACTGCAATTTTAAACTTGCTGGGACTATTCGACACTTATTTTTAATATCTAACTTAACAACTTACTTCTTTCTACTTTCATATGATTTAAGAAATCCAATAATATTTATCTATCTTTTATGTTGCATATGGTTTAATAAATAAAGCATACTTACGCGGACATTCGTCAACAGGGATGCAGTCACCTCCTAGTTCTGATAGAATATATCCCTCTTTACAATCGCAACCGTTCATATTCACTTTTGGTGGATTATATGCACAGTCTGGAGGGTTTGGTTCTCCGCAGGTTCGCTTACATGCATCGGGAATTTGACAGGCTGTAACAGAAGTAGAGAAGGGGTTTATTTTGTATTGATACATTTTTCATCAATTTAGTTTTTGCACTGTTTGAAATAAGTAATGCGCTAATCATCGGTTATTAACATCAACCTGTAATATACCCATTCTTATGTTGAAGCTAAAATACTGTAAATATCAAATAATAATTCAGTTCATAATAGTAATCTATTAAACATGTAGAACCAGTTATTCAAATACGTTTACTTCCATATTTCGAAAATGTTGTTCTCAGCTGATTTGAATTTGAAGCATACAAAATAGATGCTAAGGAACAAAAAAAATAAATCCCTAAAATATGCTGTTCAAACAAATGTGGCAACAAAATTTGCTACAATGCTATATTTTATATTCACATTCCTTAAAAGAAGGATTGCGTTAAAGTTGTCTACAAATATGAATAAGAATTGGAGAAACAACATAACCATCTGTAGCAAGATATTGATGCCTAAATGGTAATTTCAAGCCTTTTCAAACTAATAATACAAAAGAAAAGATAAAAAGAAGAAAAAAAAACAGAAAGCATAGACAGCCAACATTAAGTATATCTCACGCGGCGGACACTGTTCGCTCGGTATACATATTCCTTTCTCGTCCCTCAGATAATTAGGAACACAATCACACCCTGGCTCACAGGGTAAGTCTGCAGCACATTTGAATAGCGCATATTTGCTCAGGCAAGTTTGTGGAGGGCAGATCCGTCTGCAGTCTCTGGCTATTTCATTTATCCCACACACGGGAGTAGATGGATCTAAAAATGATGTGGAATGTCGGAATTGTGGTAGAAGTGGTAACGGTGATGTTAAGTACCAATATTCATCATCAGCAGCCTATAATGTTCCCACCGCTGGGACATAGGCCTCGTCTTGCTGCGAGGGAGTGGGCCATAATCCACCACGCGGGCCCAGTGCGGGTTGGTAGATGTCACATGTCTTTGATTTTTTTGCTTCTAAGACATGCCGGTTTCCTCACAATGCTTTCCTTCACCGTTTTGAGAGCAGTGGTGATTAAATAATTAGTCTAGTTATAGTAGCAATATTAGTGTGATATAATGTTTTAAGTGAAAGAGATTTCTATAGAAATAAGCATTATCTTTGTACATATTTTGCTGTTCCTGTCTTCTTGTCTGTTTATATGTGTGCATAAATGGTTAAATAAATAATAAATAAATAATGTTTCGTGTTATGCTTGGAAATTTAAAAGTTAATGAAACTCTAAGTCTCTATAGTAAAAGTGTTTGTTTATCAGACAGATTTAACAACGTCATTAATTTAACGGGTGACTGGACCGACTGGCGAAAAGATCTCGTACGATTGAACCCTACTCGTTTCACCATTGACGCTATCTAATTCACTTGATGCCATTTAATTAAAGATTCCCTTTATTTTAACTTGATAAAGCAATAGTTGATGGTCATACTGTAGGAAAAACGCTTACAAGAACACTCCTCATTCGGTATACATATCCCGCTACCATTTCTAAGATGATCGGGAAGACAGTCGCATCCTGGTTCACATATTTTTGATTCGTTGGTACAAGCATATTCAGTGTATGCAATGTCACAGTTTTGCGGCGGACATATTTGTCTGCAAGGTACTGCTACTTCGTTGTAACCGCATATCGGTTGAACTATAAAATAAATAATGGTGTCAAATAAACTACTGAAAACAATTCAAATTATTTCTAATCATCGTTAATACCTTATACAGGGTGTTTGGCGATAGAACCGATATTTGTTTTTTTGAGGATTGTGTGGGTCATTTTCTATCTTTCACCCATAGATACCATGTCATAATTATCAGTTTAATCGAGATACTATTTTTTTTGTTTGTTTTTGAAAATTATCTGAATCATCGTCTTTAACAGAACATATTTTATTTTAGTTTGTAGTTGTATTTGCACCAAATAAAATTTATTGCATTTTTTATGTATGATTATTCTAAATAAAACATAAATTCTTAGTATAAAGCATAAAATACAAAAAAAAATACTCGGTGACCTTTCAAACTCTTAAAAATGAATTAATCTATGAAGAACAGCGACACTTAGGGGTCAAATCTACATATGAGTGACATTTAGGACATGGGTGTATTGGTGAAAGATAACACATGCATGATCCACTCAATTCCTTAAAAAATTCGTTGGTCGATACCCCAAAGCAATATACTAGACAATAGTTAAATCTCTATATAAGACATGCAACAACAGGAAAGACAAATAGGAAGAGAAAAAAACTCAGAAAGCAAACACAGTCAACGTGAATATGTTCACGTTGACTGTCTTTGCTTTCTGAGTCCATATGAAGGATTGCATTAGAGTTTTCTACGAATTAGAATAAGAACTGGAGAAACAACATAACTTTCTGTAGCAAGATATTGGTGCCAAAATGGTCAACTTAGTAGTACCAGAGAAAAGAACATAAAGAAAAAAGAGAGGAAAAACAGAGAGTAAAAACAGCCACAATGAGCTATATCTTACGCGGAGGACACTGTTCGCTCGGTATACATATTCCTTTATCGTCCCTCAGGTAATTGGGAACACAGTCGCACCCTGGCTCGCAGGGTAAATCTTCAACACAACGGAATAGTGCGTGCTTGCTCAAGCAAGTTTGTGGAGGGCAGATGCGTCTGCAGTCTCTGGCTATTTCGTTTATCCCACACACTGGAGTTGAGGGATCTAAAAAATATGTACAGTGTCGGATTTGAGGTTGAAAAGGTGACATTTAGTAACAATATTTTGTGTAAAGCTTGGAAATCGCATAATTTGACCTCTGAAGCTTCATGATAATAGTGATATCGAGAAGACGTCAGTCATAATGTTTATTTAAGTCTATTTTATGTTTTTTTCTTTCTTTCATATTTTACTCAGTGTTGCCGATGGTGTCGTGGTCCACCCGGCTAATAGCTATAATTAAGTAAACTTAATATTTAGTCACCACAATAAGTACGTTTCCTATAATTATATACAACTGTTTGTATTTTGTTTTTTTTTAATAAACGACCGACGAGAACGGACAGCGCCGCCGCGCCGGTGCGCTCTGATTGGTCAATGCGCGACCTCCGTATCCCGCTTACCACTGCAGAGCAGACGCCATATTGCCCTCTGCCCTAAGGCAGTGTCATCCCAGCCGCCGCACGATCAAGGTGCGCTAATCGCGCGCCCGCGCACTCCGTTTTCCGTCGATCAAATTTACCATAAGTTTAGTTTCATTTATTCTCAACATTACCCACCGGCTACACTCAGTGATTTGTCGATCGTCAAAGATATAATTAGCGCTGAATCATAATCAGCCTATTATGTTCTCACTGCTGGGATACAGATCTCATCTTTGTGAGGGAGAGTGGACCATGATCTAACAAGTGGGCCGAGTTGGGTTGGTAGATGACATATTTTTTCGAATTTTTGGTCTGTCTGTCTCAGTCATGTCGGTGTCCTCACGATGTTTTCGTTTACCGCTATAGGAGCAGTGATGGTGAAATAATATATTATACACAAAGTAAAGCTCTTCTCAGGGTTTCGTAAGTCACAGCCATTACTACAGGGCCATCATTGCTCTGCCAGCCACGCTACATATAATGCATTTTAGGGTAAATTGATAATTCTCTTTTTAACAAAATAAAGCGACAGAGGATGGTCATGCTGAAGTATAATGGCTTACAAGGACATTCTTCATTTGGTATGCATATTCCACTACCATTCCTAAGATGGTCAGGAAGACAGTTGCAACCAGGTTCACATATTTTTGATTCTTCAGTGCACACGTAGTCAGTGTATGCGATCTCACAGTTTTGAGGAGGACATATCTGTCTGCAGGGGACTTCTACTTCATTGTAACCACATTTTGGTTTAGCTATAAAATAATTACAGTTTAATCTCGTGGCATTCATAAAAACCCATTTTACCTTATCCCCTATAGTTTACAACGTACTAAGGACAAAGTCCGGTAGGTAAGTCTATTTTCAGATGTTAGGAGCACTTAGTTTCAATATCAGTAAAAAGCATTAGTTATATTGAAACACTCAAAGGGAAAAAGAACATAAGTGCTAAGCAAAAAGTTTTTGTGTTTTCACTTTCAAGTGATATGGGAGTGTCTCTCTCAAGGGATTTAATATCACAATAAACTTTAGTAGTCTCATATGAAACCAAAAAATGTTAAATCCCAGATCAATATTCTTTTATCCCAGAGTTCTGTGGAAAAATAATGACGTGAAAATAAACAACAGTAGTTTACAAACGTACGCAAGCTTAAAATCAATTCTAAGATCGTTATATATACCAAATCCTTACTTGAAAAGGCAGTTACGCCCTCTGTACCCGACTATCATCTACAGAGGCTGTCATTAAGGCATTTGGAGGCCTATAAAGCCCCTGATAACGACCAAAATAATAGTAGGCCAGATTTCAGTTGGCACTGATACGATTTTGACGTTGATGGGCCGTTGTGGCTTTACTTGAATAATTTATGTTTGAATTTAGAATAAAAGGAGTTGTTAGTGGTCGATTCTATCGTACTGGCAGTCATTAGTTGAAACTTGCCTTGTATTCTTCATACTATTCCTTAAATGGGACATGCTTATACATATGCTATTAAAATGAATACAGATGAAGTTTCTTTCTAACTACTGATTGAATATCTTGGACGCTACTAAAGATGCCACACTCGTAGCCATATTCTAGACTGACTAAATTTATATTGCCATCGAATTCAAAGACGAAAAACTTCATTGTAATCAAGTTCTTTAAATACACATAAAAGAAAAAAGAAAGATAAAATTAAAAAATAAATAAAATGCGGATTAAATTAAGGGCACGGGAGAATATTTTTTTTTTCATTTTTCAGTAAAAAAAACTACCTTGTGCCAGTTTCAGTGTCCTACCTACATCTTTGACTTTTCTGTTAAATAAAGCCAAAGTTGATTTGATAGAAAATGTGTTACCTAATGAGAGTTGCACTATCGCATTTCCATTTCATTGATGACGGTACATTTCACTTCGAACTCGTACTAGAACTTCATATCTAAGCACCTTAAAGACTATTTTCGCTTGCAGCGCTCGGCCGCTATAGAAATCTCATCAACCAATAGCATTGCACCATCAGATTTTAGGATGAGTCCCTTGTTTTTGTAAATGAAAAAAATACAGTAAAAAACCAGCTGGGGTGGTGCGTATTTTTTCAATGGAAATAAATATCAATGGGAATCTTCGTTCGATCGTAGTTCGAGCACGTTTGGGACAAGTTTATGGGTTTTTTTTGATGAATGGGTTTTCTATGCAATCAGAAAAGTATAAAATTAGCATCTACAGTTGAGTAGATTTCTCATAATTAGCAGTTTTTGGGTGAGAAACGGTAAATTTTCGTAAACTTAAGTGCAAAACTCGATAACCACCCGTCATGTTTGTTTTAAAAGCTCTAGTCATAAACCCCTTTTCAAAGAATGCACCTAATTACAGACCAGTAGACGAAGTAGTTTGAGTAAATAAAGTGGGAGCTCATGAACCACTTCAAATTATTTTAATCCGTGCTTAAAGAAACACTTTACAATAATCTAAAGTCGTTTACGCATTGATCGGTGCGGTATAGTTTCGGTATAGTATGCTCGGTATACCTACCGAAACGATACCGCACTGCTTTCATTTATCAATTTGTGCAGTACCGCTTAGATGGTAGAAATAAAGGCGCTTGTTAAGCTTTCTGCACCGATTCGGTACCGAAAGCTTACTTTACGAGTGCGTTTTACAGCATGCTCGGTAGAGCATGCTGTAAACGCGTGACGTGAGCGGTCACGGCATTGGATATTTCTACAGAGCTGCAAAAAAACAAAGTATGTCGTTTTTTATAAAAACTACAGTTTACACTTTCATTTTTTGGTATACCCCGATACGGCATTCCATAATATACACAAATAATGAGTATCATAAAAGTTGAAACAAAATGTAAAGTATACCATCAGAAAATAGTTGAAACAAAATGTAAAGTATAAAACCATTAAAATTTAAAACTTTCTCATCTTTTTTTCTTTAGTTTTGTTCCTAGTGGTTTGAAAAAAGGTCAGACATCTGTGATCATTGTAAACGAGCCTACAAAACACACGAACAACAAAAAAACAAAAACGGCAAAATATTACCTACTATGTATTTTTGTTTCATTGGTCGAAGCCAAAAGGGGCGTTAAACAGATGTGGTCATCGTGTTCACGGGATTTTGTTTTAAAACTGCTTAGTTATGAACTTCCCCCATTACATGTGACACATTTCCAAATTAAAACTTTCAACCGCCTCATTTGAATTTTATAAACTTCTATAAACTATATTTCTGATAATCAAAAAGCAACGAAAATGCAAATAATAATCCAAAAGAAAACCTGCAAACACACAATTTAATTTATTTTATATAAAAAATAATCATCCGAAATATGTAACCGTAACATTTTGGCAGCTTAATTAATGAAATTCAATTGAGTGATATTGGTTGGCAGGCAAGAAGAACTACAAATGAAAACAGTACCAATAATAAAGCAACATTTTCTGATAGCCAATTCGATTTTAAATAAAGACGATCGATTTCGACGTCGACTTATTATTATTAATTAATAACTTTACAATTCAAAAACTATATTTCATTTATGCATACACTAGCTTCTGCCCGCGACTTCGTCCGCGTCAAATTTTTGCTCCCCTGACCCTTCCCGTCGCATCGATTTGCCTGCTGGTTTTCGTCCATTTTTTTGTTGCTGCTCGCTCCTTTTGTGTTATAGTGAGTCAACCTTAAAAGATAGACATATGCTCTCGCGGACTTTTTTATTGAACTTTTTAAAAGGAACAATTCCGTCATACATGATTTTTGCGTTACTTTACCCGTTTACGTAGCGCACGCAACGGAAACTCTCAAAAGGAATAAATTTTCCCCGTTTTTGCAACATTTTTCATTACTGCTCCGCCCCTCTTAGTTTTAGTGTGATGTTATATAGCCTATAGCCTCTCTCGATAAATAGGTTAACCAACACAAAAAAAAAAATTCAATTCAGACCAGCAATTCCTGAGATTAGCGCGTTCAATCAAACAAACAAACAAACTCTTCAGCTTTATAATATTATATAGTATATATAGTACTAGCTACTGCCCGCGACTTCGTCCGCGTGAAATTTTTTGTTCCCCGACCCACCTAATCGCATCCCATTGTCTTCCCGCGCTATCTCTTAGCTTAGCGTTCTTTCTTACTTCATATTTTCCTAACGGCCCTAGCGTGATGTTAGCCTTCTTCAAAATATTTGTCCAAGTATTCTTAAATAAGTGTTCTTAAATTTTCTAATTTTCCGCACAATTTTTTTAATTTTATCTTTCATAAGAACCTTCTCCTGACAACAACAAACACAACAAAAGAAAAAAAACTTAAATCGGTCCAGCCGTTCACGCGTGATGGCGTGACCAAGGGAAATAGGGATTCATTTTTATATATATAGATATATATATATATAGTATAGATAAACTCACGCCTTTTCCCATCGAGTAGACTGAAACTAAGGAACGCCACCTGCTACGATCCATACATACTCCTTTTGCCTCGTTTGGGTTCATACAATTGGTCATACACGCACGCTGGTTGCGAGAACTACGCACCTGACCTTCAGTACCTATTTGATTTTTATATACATATTTAATTACTAATATACCTATTGTAATCCATTAAATAAATAAAATTCCGATATACCTATTATATTTAACTTATTTGACGCCAACCTAAGCTAAGCTATTCTAGTCTATACCGGTTATTCATGGCAATCAATACCAACATAAGTGTTTTTATTAACAGTATATAAGGTGTATCTATTCATACACGAAATATTTTAAGAGGTACACCTGTAGGTGGTAAAGAAGCTATAGCAACGAACAAAAAAATTTTTTAATGTATTTTTTTTTAATTTAATATTTATAAATAATTTGACGCACATGAGAAATACTGGCTCCTTCTTATTTTTTACGGCCCGAGACACCGCGGCCATGCTCGTGCCGTCCGGTCGCCGCCCTCGCAGTGTCAGGCGGGCCATTCATAGAATTTGGAGTAAAGGTTTTATGCAAAACGTCTCAAGCAGTTTTAAAATTATAATAATTACGAAAATTCAAAAACGCTTAGATAAAAATTTTCTTTTTGCTTCTATAGCTTCTTTACCACCTACAGGTGTACCTCTTAAAATATTTCGTGTATGAATAGATACACCTCATATATTCTCTCCTACGCCAGTGCAAAGAAAGGCTTTCCCCAAATCATTCCAGGAACTTTTTCCCGCGCCACCTCGACTCGAATAATCCTCGCGGTACGCGTCATAAAAAAGTGATTATTAAAAAAAAATACTGTGGGTTGCCAAGCGGGTCCGGAATGAACGGTCATCATAATCTCTAATATGTAGGTACTACAAAATATATTTGATGACAACAGGCGCGGCCCCTGTTACAAGAGACTCAACAATATATAGCGAAACGTCTTTAGATAAACCTCTGTCTAACCCTTCGTGGACTTTAAGAAAGATTTTATATTGTGTTACCAAATACGGCTTATAAATTAACTTATAAAACTGTCTCTCTTCACTTGACACGACCGTTAACATCCAAATAAAACAACATTATACCTAATATTACCTTTCTCTTCCGCATATTTTGCAATACCACTATGAACCAAACAAAGTACACAAGCAGAAAGATACACGAACAACATTGTTTGACACTATTCCTCTCAATAAAATACCACTTATATTCCGAACTCGGCAAAACAAAGTGTATGAGGATATAAAAACAGTAAACTCGTCTGGGAATGACTCAGATAATGTAAGATCGTACTATAAAGTTTGTGACGTTGTTCACGCGGGGATTTTTTACTTAAACGTACAAATGCTGTGTTTCCTGGCAGCGAGCGGTGGCATTCGTGTTTTACCTACGTCATAATTGTTGTGATGCAACGGTAGATATATGTAGTTATATGAAATGGATAATAATAATATTGCAGTGTATCTAATAGATATGTGATATGAGACAGACTTTCTGTCTCATTCACACTAGAGGAGGTATTGGCTGCTGTCATTAGTGTCATCTAACAGTCACAAGAAATAGAGAGGAATGGTAAATACACATACAAAATAATATATATATACACTCAATATGGTGTCATAACAGATTGACTGCAATCAGTTGTAATTTGAGCGATTACACAAAGCTGCATTTTGTAAAATTACTCTTCGTTGTTCATAATACTTAATACAATTATTTGCAAGTCTAATCGTTGTAACCTATTATAATTATAACTACACTAGTGTATTAGGAGAGACTGTGATGATAGTTGTATGTACAATATTTACAAATAAATAAATAAATAAAATATTATTTTTTATGGAGAATGTGAGGCAAGTCTAGACGGTAGCGCTTGGTGTAGTAGTGAGCCAGTGAAGTGATACATTCAACTTAAATACGAAATCAACAGGATTATACAATAATGATAGGTTACATGTAACAGTGAAAATATATGTATATTAATATTATTATAATTTTCACTATATGGTTTACATGTGTCATGCTTTCATAATAAACTAACACTGTTTACAGCCATATCAGGGAAGGTATCTAATTCGTCTCTGAACCGGGTTGGCTCTCTTATGGAAATCATTATCGACTACCATTGGGCACGCCACAATTGCGGCGGTAAGTCCCCTCTTTGAGGAGTGGATAGAGAGGCGCCACGGCATCTTCACCTTCCGCCTGACGCAGGCTCTCACCGGGCATGGGCGCTTCGGTGGGTTCCTGTTCAGGATAAAGCGGGAGGATACGCCCGGTTGTATCCATTGTGAGGATCGTCTAGAGGACACGGTGGAGCATAAGGTGGAAGTGTGCCCTGCCTGGGCGGAGCACCGCCGTGTCCTCGTAGAGGCGATCGGCGGCGGCGACCTCTCGCGTCCAGCCCTGGTGCGAGCCATGGTACGGAGCGAGAGGGCATGGGAAGCCATAACCTTCTTCTGCGAAGCAGTAATGCTCGCGAAGGAGGAGGCGGGGCGCGTGAGGGAGTGGCAGTCACTGCGCCCTCACGTCCCTAGCCGCCGCAAGAGGAGACTTCCCGGGCGTCGGGAGTCGATAGCGGACTCCCGGCCACCGTAGGCGCGAGCTTGCAGGTAGCGAGCAATGGGTAGCTCGCCGCCCGGTAAGGACCAGCCCCCCTAGCCAAGTTACAACCGCTTCGTGTCGAATTCCGTTCTCCAATCGGTAACGCCTCGGTATCAACAATTGTAGAAAACGATTGCAGATTATCAAGCCAGCTGTTGGTAGCCATATTAACGCGCCTGAGTCGGCCGCTCATTCTACAATGTCTTTAGAAAAACGACACATTATAACAAAGATATAGCGTTGGACATTGTAGAAACGATAAAAAATCATTCTATCATATTGAACGATCTGAATTTGGCTACGAATTTTCTATTCGTTTGTTCTCACCACGTGACTTAACGTTGAGCGACTAGCGTTGACGATTGCAGATTATCAACTTGGCTAGGGGTGCAGGCTCGGGTCGACGGCGCGTAGTGTTCCACGCGCGCCTCAAAGAGGTCAGCAGCAGTGAAGGGGTCTACTAGGACCGATGCCTGCCGGGGTCGCGAGATTGTTCAAGCGAGATACCGTGACCCCGGCATATGGGTAACTGAAGAAACACGAGTGGGTTTTAGTCAGTAAAAGTCTGACACACCCTCCCGCTCCACCCATAGCGGGAGAAGTCATTTGATGATTTCCAATCCAGAAAAAAAAAACTACCATAAAATGTGACATCATAATACCCTAAATCCAAAAAAAAAATATCGAAAGTCGTGTGTAGGTTTAAGCGTTTACCATGATAAAAAACAACATGTTTTGCTGATCATTGCACATACGGTCTATGCGTTTGTTGTTCCATCAAACAAAACCAATACAAACAACAGGGGGAAGAAACAAAAGACTTCAAAAGAAGAACAATTAAACAAAAGACTGACGAACTGAATAGAGTAATATGTAGAACAGCTACTGCCAGTCATTATGTCGGAACAGGGAGCAGAATTGTGCAGTAATGTTCATATAAAGTTATTTTCTCTGATAAAGTTTCCAACGTTAACCAGCCAATAATGTTCCCACAGTAGTGTGTGTAGAAAACCTGTGTCCCAGTAGGGACACAGGTTTTCTATCGATGAGAGGGCCGTAATCCACCGAAAATTGTACATGTTATAGAATTTTTGTTTTAGTACTTGCCAATTTTCAGAGCAGTGATGGGTGATGAAATAATTTACACAAAGAAAAATGCGTGTCCGCGTTCGAACCTATGACCTACAACTCATAAATCGCGGCCATTTCTACGTATTGGACCACTACTACGCAAAGTCACAATATTCATGAAATAATGTAAGTTGGTTAACCTAACCTAAGCTATAGTTAATTTTAAGGTGCGTGTAAAACAATTTTGCCTGCGTATTAAGCATATTTGAGACGCCTGCCGGGGTCGCGTGATTGTTCGAAAGAGATACCGTGACCCTGGCACATGGGCAACTGAAGGAACACGGGTGGGTTTTAGTCAGTAAAAGTCTGACATGCCCTCCCGCTCCACCCAGAGCGGGAGAACTCATTTGATGACATCCCATCCAAAAAAAAAATGCATATTTGAGACTCTTAATTTACTATATGATTTAGAGGCCCAAATATGTTTACGTACACCAACATTCCACCAGCCACCAAGAACACTCAAAACAAATATTCACGTTAAGAGCAACTAGGTAATACACTACAAGAAAATATTTAAACATATGAATAAACACAAATAAAGAAAAATATTTGCAAGATCGTTTTGTTTAATTAACGTTTCCATAATTAACTTATCGAGGAATAATTTGACTATACTCGATTCAGCGCTCTTTACAATAAATTAATTTCAGAGTTTTCAATTAACACTTTTATGGCACTTTGATTAAGACTCATATCACCAATATGGCATCACTGTATACAACAATATTTTCAAAATGAAATTCCTTTTATAGTATTTGTATATGTTAATTTTCAAATTTTTGTTTGTTTGGATATTTTTTTTAAATGGTTCTTTATTTCTTGTTAATATGTGACTTCAAGTCTGACTAGCAATTTAAGCATAATATTTAGTCAAATAGCTTAAAAAGTTGTTCAAGGACATCATGGAAACACCTGGTAGAAGGCTCTGAAATGTATATTTTCATATAATTAATACTCTAACAATAATATTCCTACAATTTAAGGATATAGGCTTAGCTCAATCACTGTGTTTTATAAAGGCTTAAGGGTAAGGTTCCTGAATTACCTCTTTTTAAGTGATTTTTGACAAAAGATTACTAAATGTTTTCTTAATTACTTAAAATATATAGACCAAAGAATAATGCCTTGCTTTTATTTATCATCTATTTTGAATAATTTATAAAGATATGAGTGTTTAAAATTAGGTAGGCCCTATTTGTATCACTTACTATACAAATTAAAGATAGCGCTAAAACGTTATCCAACTCGAAACATTTTCTATTACATTTAGTTAAATCGAAGAAACCCATTTCACTTGGGTTTCTACCTAAGCCATCGACTTTCCTTCCAAAAAGCCGGGATTTATTTTCACTTTTCAGTTACGTGTTATTCGCTCAGTGCCATTTGAACAAAGTAATTCAATAAACAAAGGTACCTGTTGGGATTCTGAATTGTCCTAACAATAGTTGGAGTAAACGCATTTCTCATTTAAACCCTTGGACGTGGCTGCAACGGAATTGTTTGACGACAAATAATTTAATCAATTTGTCTAAGCAGTTTAATTAAAATTAATTTGGTCTTTACATTTATTAATGAAATTGAAGACGATTTGTCAACATTAGAAGAAAATCCTCTCTAGTCTACCCAAAGACAAATGATAAAAATAATTATGGAAGTGACTATGAATATAGACGACGAAACTTTTCAAATAATTTACACATTCCATACTACAATAGAATCTCAAAAAACAATTAACATAAGTTAGAACATTTTTCAAATGAAATATATTTGAAATGCAAAACGACAGTAAATCATACCAACTATAGATGGAGCAAAACTTTATTTTTGTGAACATTTTTTCCAGGTGAAAAGAGAGTAACAGTAATAAGACGTTGACCACTCCTCGTCTTACTGCAAATATCCCTTTTTTACCCTTAGGTTTTTTCTTTAAACTAATATTTTTCAGAAAAAAATAATTCCAGCCTGTTATTGTCTCACTGAAGGATAAGGGCTTCTTGTACGGAGAAGGTATGATCAGTGACCACTCCGCTTGCTCAAGATGGCTTGGCAGATATGATAAGTCTAGTTTTCCTCACATGTTTCTTCCTTAACCTAAGATGTTAGTTATGTTTAAGTTTAACTCAGAAAATACCTTTCATGTAACTAGGTATCCAATGAGACTCCAAAAGACACTTAAACTATAGCAGATACAGTACAAAGTGCTACGCGTCTGCTTGGAGTTTGCATTGTACTACCACGCAATCTGCGAATGTGAAAAACGGACGGGACGTTTCTGCACCTCCGTTTACTTCTGCGATATTAAAGCGATAAGGCGGCCCATTGTATATTTTGTAGTCATTGTAATATTTTTGTTGTTATGTATTTTTACAGTGTACAATAAAGTATATATAAATAAATAAATATTATGTAGAAAAGGTTTTCTTCTGGTAAACTAGAGCAAAATATTAAGGAACTTACGACATTCTTCAGCAGGAATACAAACACCATCCTTGTCTCTGTAGTAGCCTTCCTTACAAACACACTTGGGTCGACCAGGGTTTGGATCATCACACGTGTAATACATTTGGTCACAACTCTCATAGTTGCAATTTAAAGGACTAGGATCCCATACTTCGTTCGGACGTGTGCATTCCCTTGAAGCTAAAGATGAAACAGACTTTAATATTTTGGTAAAACTATGTAGCGATAATTGGTCTGAAGACTTTTAATACTATTTTTAATTTATGTACAAATACTTTTTGAAACTTGAAGTATGTTAAGCTTAACCTAATTTTATACTATGATGCTGAAATATTATTTTTGAAAATGTTTGTGTATACATTTTTAGAGTTCGAGAATCGATTTTCATATATAAGCTCGAGGTATAAAAAATATGAGGAGTAAAATAAAACTTTCTATTTGACTGGCCTGTTAGTCTAGTGGTTAGTGATCCTGACTGCTAAGACTGAGGCCGTGGGTTTGATTCCTACCCAGGACAAATCTTTGTGTGATGAGCACAATCATTTGTTCTGTGTCTGGGTGTAATTTATCTATAATATGTATGTATTTAGAAATATACATGTAAGTATGTTTATCAGTTGTCTGGTTACCATAGTACAGGCTCTGCCTAGTTTGGGATCAGATAATGTTGTGTTGGTTGTCCTAAGATACTTATTTATTTATTTATCTATTTCTCCGTTACCTTAAGTTTCGTTATGCGTTATGTTACGTTATGCGTTACGTTATGCATTACGTTACGTTATTTATATATTTTGTAATCGTTCGTAGGAAGTAAACTCCAGTCGTGCGTCGGAACAGACACATATTTTTTTAATGAAATAAATAAGAGTACTCACGGCAATCAGCAGCTAAAACGCATCGTTTATCAGCTCTACTTTGCATCAAATAGCCTGGTTTGCATTCACAGCCTGACGGACAGGGCCATACAGGATCACAAATTACAAATACTTCATTCTCGTCTTCAGGACAATATTTCATTGGACATTCAATCTTGCAATTGACGTAGGTCATGTTGTCACCGCAAAGTGGAGATCCACCTAATAAGTAAAAAAAATATTACTAATTTAATATTACAAACGGAATTTAGATAAATACCTACTGCGATAAAATGTGGTATGAACAGCAACAAAAAAAGTTTGAATCCCTTAACAATTTGTTTTCTCTGAACCAAAATCGATATACAACCGGTCAGTGAACATTTTTTATTTTAAAAACATTTTTAATAAGTTCCCGATCACTCTAAGAAAGAGTTCTTCGTTCCAAGTGTTCTAGTGTAGTAACTACGCAGAATAAAAATTTAAGGCTTGAATTAGAGAAGAGGCAGATAAAAGCCAAAATTACTTTAGGTAGAGAAAGATAAACTTTAAAAAATATACAATAATTATATTACCTTCGCAGTCGTAGGGTCTAATACAAGGACCACCAGGTTCAGACAGTATGAATCCCTCATTGCATACACAACCAGGATCTGCACAGTCAGTGGTGCATATTGGATCAGGGTCGCAGCAGGTGGCAGGACATTTACTGGGACAGTCCGAGTATGTTGCGTTCATATCGCCTTTACACCCTTTTTCAGCTGCAATATTTGTAAGTATAGAAATTTTTGTTACTGGTCGGTAAGAACGATATTCGTCGATATAAGTTAATTATCTTTTAAGATATATGGCTTGGTGCTTTTAAGGACAGGGCTGGTCGATGTGGCGATACTTGGGAGAGTTCCGGATCCAACAGGGGACGTCTTCTGGCTGAAATGATGATGGTAATGAATGGTCTTACCTGGACAGTCGCAGGGTTTAATACAAGAGCCACCAGGTTCAGACAGTATGAATCCCTCATTGCATACACAACCAGGATCTGCACAGTCAGTGGTGCATATTGGATCAGGGTCGCAGCAGGTGGCAGGACATCTACTGGGACATTCCGAGAATGTTGCGTTCATATCCCCATTACATCCTTTTTCAGCTGAAATATTTGCATATAAAGATTTATAACTGCTCGTTTATATAAGAACTAACTAAATTCGTCGATATAAGCTAATTTTCTATCAAGATATAGGCGGGTTGCAGACCAAGAGCTAAGCTAAGTTAATTTAGCTTAGCTCGCATAGCTGACGCAGTTTTCCATACATATCGCATAGTTTGCGGTCTGCACACAAGTATGGAAAACTGCGTCAGCTATGCGAGCTAAAGTAACTTAGCTTAACTCTTGGTCTGCAACCCGCCATATGGTTTGGTGCTTTTAAGGACAGGACTGGTCAATGTGGCGATACTTGGGAGAGTCCCAGGTCCAGCAGTGGGTGTCTTTTGGCTGAAATGATGATGGTAATTAATGGCCTTACCTGGGCAGTCGCAGGGTTTAATACAAGAGCCACCAGGTTCAGACAGTATGAATCCCTCATTGCATACGCAACCAGGATCTGCACAGTCAGCAGTGCATATTGGATCACGGTCGCAGCAGGTTGCAGGACATCTACTGGGACATTCCGAGAATGTTGCGTTCATATCCCCATTACATCCTTTTTCAGCTGCAATATTTACATTATAAAGTTTTATAACTACTCGGTTAAAACTAATTTTTTACGATATAAGCTAATTTTCTATGAAGATATATGGTTTGGTGCTTTTAAGGACAGGACTGGTCGATGTGGCTATACTTGGGAGAGTCCCAGGTCCAGCAGTGGATGTGTTTTGGCTGAAATGATGATGGTAATTAATAGCCTTACCTGGACAGTCGCAGGGTCTAATACAAGAGCCACCAGGTTCAGACAGAATGAATCCCTCATTGCATACGCAGCCGGGATCTGCACAGTCAGCAGTGCATATTGGATCACGGTCGCAGCAGGTGGCAGGGCATCTACTGGGACATTCCGAGAATGTTGCGTTCATATCACCGTTACATCCTTTAGCTACAACATGTATTCTTATTTAGAAACACGGAACAAAAAGTAATATATGTATACACACAATAAGACATTGTGACAGTACTGTTCAACTTACGACAGTCTTCAGCAGGAATACAAATTCCACTTGCATTTCTAAAATGATCCTTTTTACATATACATCTAGGATCACAATTCAACACTAAAGTGTTGCAAACGGTAGGTTGATTGTTGACATCTTCACAATTTTCAGCTAGGCATGCTGAAGGACAGGGACACCATACTTCGTTTGGTCTTGTGCAATTTACTGGAGCTGAAACGTTAAAATATTGTCATAACGTAGGGTTATGGATACTTCAATATTTGCTTGCTGCTACTATTCCTACATCATTTTCATTATCTTTACAAATATTTGTGTGTTTATATTAACATCTTAAACGTACGAACAGTTTAATTTTCAATCAAATGCAATATCCTGTTATTGGTAAACAAAAATACAGCTTATCCTTTCTTTTCACAAAATTTACTTAACTTCGAACATTATCTACCATAAAAATTAAGACAAACATAACAAAGCGAAATTGCTTCTGTATAGGGAGCAATAAAAGCAATAGAATTTCCATTACAACTCCGTTTTATTTGCAATTCTCGATATTCGAAACATATCATTGAAAATTACTTACGGCAATCAGACGACACGATACAACGAGGATCTTCGCGGCTTTTCTTTCTATAGTTCAGATTACACATACAGCCAGATAGGCACTCATCTGCTGGAGGAGGATCACAGGAGGAGTCCCGATTGTCATCGACTGGGCAATAGATTGCTGGGCAATCCGTCATACAGTCAACAAAGTGTGCGTTCTTGCCGCATGGGTTTCCACCTAAGAAAGTAGTGGCCAATTAGTTTTAACAAACAACCCTAATACCGAAAATAACTGTTGGAACTCTTGTGCTAGCAATAGACAGAGAGCTATTAATTTCCGAATGAAATCGTCCAGTTTGAAATATGTATAGCAATGCTTTCTTTCATCTGCTTTCGATGAACTTTTTTTCATCATTCATTCATTCATGATAAATATACCTTCATTCGAAGAGACCTTTTCATATTTGCTACACTTTTATTTTCTGAATATTTTTACACAATTACGAGTATATGTCTATTTCGCTTACCACTACATTTATCAGGTAAGATGCATCGACCTGTGGCATTTGATAGAATATATCCAGGTTTGCATTCACATGCGATTGGTTCACACAATTTCAGGCAGGGTACTTGGTTTGGTACTTTACAAGTAGATGGGCATGGCTTAGGACAAAGTTTGGGTCTCGCGTTCGGATCACCATGGCAGGCTATCTCGGCTGAAATATTATGAACAGAGGAGTTATTATAGAGATAGACTATTAAGAATCAAATTTTTGCATCTTGCCTTGCACAAACGCTCTATGGCACAAAATTATAGTCGCAAAAAACGGTTATGAATTCCAAAACTTTAAAAATATTTTTCACTAAATAATATGCACTTGCACTGTGGCTTTGACGATTTTCTCGATAACGACGATATCGATTTTATGTTTGTATGAGAATGAAGTTGCAGAAGAAGTATCAATGCGGAGACTCTCTGAATCTAACTGCAATATTATACCTGTTGATTTATTCAAAACTGCCTTTATTTAAACTTAACACTAAGTCTTATGTCTTCTTACATTCGAAGACATGAGTTTTCTACCAATCCACACCTGTCGAAGCCCTTCCTATCCAAGAGAGGAATCCCGTGTCCTTGCAATGAGAACACTATAGGCTGATCAAATCTAGTCTATAATCAATACGATACCAGATCGTCATACTTACGCGGGCATTGGTCAATAGGAATGCAGTCCCCTCCTAATTCTGATAAAATATACCCTTCTTTACAATCGCAACCGTTCATATTCACTTTTGGTGGATTATATTCACAGTTTGGAGGGTTCGGTTCTCTGCAAGTTCGCTTACATTCATCAGGAATTTGGCAGGCTGTAAGAGACGTAGAAACGTGGTTATTTATGTTTAAATATATGTTCCATTAGCGTTTTCACAACTATTCGCCCACCGAGAACCGGGCGTCGACTATCCATCACGAAAACGACAAGGCTGAATCAAAACAAAATTGTTCAAATGTATTTAGTACAGAGGGGGTATTTAAAGAGTTTTCCTTTCACGAGTTTAACAAAAAATTGAGTGCGGAATTTGTCAGACCTATGCCAAATCTACTGTTATTTAATACACAGTAATTGAAAAAAGCCTTGAACAAATACGATCCAAATCTCAAATATTTTAAAACAATAGTATATACAGAGTTTACAAGTCTTTTTGCTCAACTGACACATCTAAAATTGGAACTCTGATTATGAGAGACGGCCGGAATGGCGAGTGCATCCCATCCACCCCGGTCGTCCCGTCCCGTTAACGGGGTGGTTGGGAAAAATAGCTGCATCGACCCCGGTAGTGACGACCCGGTCGTTTAACGGGGTGGATGGCACAGATTTAGTCGCATCTACCCCGGTGTGTTTTTAATGAAGCGAACAGCAGAGATTGAGTAGCATAGCCCGCTAGTGTTTAAAGAGATTATTGATTTTCTTACACATTTTGTATATCAGCTAGAAAACGGTTTATGTCTTTGAAGTACCAGGTAGCCATAACTCTGTAGGAGCTCATCTAACCCGTTGTGTCAGCTAGAACACGCCTTATGCCTTCGAAGTACCAGCCGGCGTAGCATGACCAATTCTATATCTATTCTACCAAGAACAAATAAAGTTCCTTATGTATTTTAATTCTGTAAAAATGATTCTATCTCATCAGAAAAATAGTCATCATACTTGACATCGTATTTTTGTCGACTGAAGAATAGAAACATCTCTTCTTTTCAGTTTTACACCATTTTTCTACGATGCAATCTATCATTTTGTCTTCTCTTCCGTCGACAAATTCCGTTTCTATGGCGGTCATGCTACGCATGCAGGTTGTCATAACTGGGTAGGAGCTTGCTAAACATAGGAGTGTCAGCTAGAAAACGCTATATGCCTTCGAAGTACCAGGTTAACATAACTTGGCAGGAGCTTAAAATCCATTGTTAATAAGAAAAAATTTAATAAAAATTAGTAATATAACATTTACGAGAATATTATATATTATAAAATTACACGTCATATTTATTTTTATACAAATAACTAGCTGATCCAGCGAACTTCGTACCGCCTCAGAATCAATAAATGTTGTAATAAACCTACCAAGTTTGACAACCTCGTACTTTGAAGGCATTAAGCGTTTTCTAGCTGACATTCCTATTTTTAGCAAGCTCCTACCCAGTTATGACAACCTGGTTCTTCGAAGGCATAAGGCGTGTTCTAGCTGACACAACGGGTTAGATGAGCTCCTACAGAGTTATGACTACCTGGTACTTCAAAGACATAAACCGACATACAAAATGTGTAAGAAAATGAAAAATCTCTTTAAACACTACTGGGGCGTATGCTACTCAATCTGTGCTGTCCACTTCATTAAAAACACACCGGGGTAGATGTGACTAGATCTGTGCCATCCACCCCGTTAAACGACGGGTCGGCTCAACCGGGGTCGATGCAACAATTTTTCCCAACTGTCCCGTCAACGGGGCGGGACGACCGGGGTGGATGGGATACACTCGGAATGGCGTTGTCAACTATAAGACGGAAACATGCAGAAATAGCATAACCACAAAGAATTAAACAGAAGCAAAATTTACCTTTCTTTTAGCTCCAAGGTTTAACCCTTGACAACTTAAAACTACTACAGGAGAAGAATAGAAAAGAAGTGGAAGAAAAAGACAAAGCTAAGACAGTCAACATGAAACATCTCTTACGCGGAGGACACTGTTCGTTTGGTATACATATCCCGCTACCATTCCTAAGATAATCGGGAAGACAGTCACATCCTGGTTCACATATTTTGGATTCATTGGTACAAGCATATTCAGTGTATGCAATGTCACAGTTTTGCGGTGGACATATTTGTCTGCAGGGTACTGCCACTTCGTTGTAACCACATATGGGTTCGACTATAACACGTAATGGAGTGAAATTAACGAATTGTATTAGTGTAGAATTCATTTTCTTTTATTTAACGTCAGGTTAATCAATAATCAATCAACTCGTTAAAATGTATTCAGTACTAATAGTCAATAAAGGATTTCAAGAAAAAAGAAGAGGAAAAGAAATACAGTCAACGTGAAACATATCTTACGCGGAGGACACTGTTCGCTCGGTATACATATTCCTTTGTCGTCTCTCAGATAATTAGGAACACAGTCGCACCCTGGCTCACAGGGTAAGTCTGCAGCACAATTAAATAACGCGTACTTGCTCAGGCAAGTTTGTGGAGGGCAGATCCGTCTGCAGTCTCTGGCTATTTCGTTTATCCCACACACGGGAGTTGATGGATCTAAAAATGATGTACAGTGTCGGAATTGAGGTTGTGGTGCTTGGTGACGGTGATGTTTAGTAGCAATTTTGGTGTGATTCAATGTTTCGTGTTAAGCTTGTAAATTCAAAAGTTAATGAAACTCTAAGTCTCGATAGTAAAAGTGTTTTTTTTTATCAAAGAGATTTAACAACGTCAATAAATTAACGGGTGAATAGACCGACTGGTAAAAAGAGGTTGTACGGTCAAGCCCTTCTCGTTTCAATATTGACGCAATTGGGAATATAGTTGTAATTCAAAACTCTTTCATTAATTTATTAATGCATTGACGAGTCAAGAAACAAATTGGTATATCTTTTACATTTTCTGACCAATAAACAATGGTAAAACTTGACTTATAATACTTTTCTTGAGTTTATATTAACGTGCTTCATAGATTTAGAGAGAAATAAATTACATGCATATTCCCTATTTAGTTGAGGATCCTTTTTATAACTTAAAAAAGCGAAAGGTGATGGTCATGCTGTAAGAAAAACGCTTACAAGGACACTCCTCATTCGGTATACATATCCCGCTACCATTCCTAAGATGATCGGGAAGACAGTCACATCCTGGTTCACATATTTTCGATTCGTTGGTACAAGCATATTCAGTGTATGCGATCTCACAGTTTTGCGGCGGACATATTTGTCTGCAGGATACCGCCACTTCGTTGTAACCACATATCGGTTCGACTATAATGTACAATGGATTGAAATGAACAAATTGTATATATTCAGAGTACAGTGTGTTTCTTTTTTCTCAAGATTAGGTTGGTCAGTAGTTCAATCACATTAAAATATATCAAATACAGACCCTTGATTAGACTGAAGGAAGAAAGAAGAGGAAGAAAAAACTCAGAAAGCAAAGACAGTCAACGTGAAACATATCTTACGCGGAGGACACTGTTCGCTCGGAATACATATTCCCTTGTCGTCCCTCAGATAATTGGGAACACAGTCGCACCCTGGCTCACAGGGTAAGTCTTCAACACAAAGAATTAGTGCGTACTTGCTCAGGCAAGTTTGTGGAGGGCAGATGCGTCTGCAGTCTCTGGCTATTTCGTTTATCCCACACACGGGAGTTGATGGATCTAAAAATGATGTATAGTGTCTCAATTGAGGTCGAAAAAGTTACAGTCAATTAGCAATTTTGATGCAATCTTTTGTGTAAAGGTTAGACTCAGAGTATGATTGTGTTTGGTGTAATAAGAGTTAGCAATTGTATAGTTTATGGAACATGAAGCTTTGATTATAGTCATACTAGAGACACAGCGCAACAGATAACATTTTCGCCTGTGTCATGTTTAATTTTTTGTATATGTTGCAGATTCTCATTTTGAACTTAGTAAAGCAATAGATGATAAAAATGCTGGATTCAAAATCCTTACACGGGCACTGGTCACTCGGTATGCATATTCCGCTACCGTTTCTTAAGTGGTCGGGTAAACAGTTGCAGCCTGGTTCGCATATTTTTGATTCTTCAGTGCAAGCGTAGTCAGTGTATGCGATCTCACAGTTTTGAGGAGGACATATTTGTCTGCAGGGGACTTCTACTTCATTGTAACCACATTTTGATTTGGCTATAAAAATAATTGTGTCAGATAATCTCTGGAGTTGAAAATAAATGTTTTAAATGAATTTGTGTAGGTGAATGTTACAGTCAGCGTCATTAATATCGGTATGGAATGGACACTGTTCCAAATGATCTCAACATTTAAGAAAATTAAACTTTATCTCAAATGAATAAACGTTCTTGTCAGAACGACAGTTGTCGTGAACTGTATTCATTTTGAAACTTTCCTTGTGTCAATGAGTTAATTTTTTATTTTCATTGTTGATTATGACATTATTGATGCTGACTGTACATAGGCTAGATTTATTTAGTTTAAGTTTAGATTTTAAGAGCACTTCGTTTCCAATATTAATAAAGGCCTTTAAAGAGTATAAAAATATGCAAACATATTTCAACACTTAAACAAAATAAAACTTAAGTATTCGACAAAAAGTTAATAGTGGTTTCAGTGTTTCACGTTCAAGTAATGTAAGTGGCACTCTCTGGGGAGTAAAAATAATATTTGAATGGAAGTTATTTTGTAATGGTACTAAAGGACGTTTAACTCCCAGATGGTTTCTGACACACGACACCCTTTGCACGATAACATCCTCGTGTCACTAAGGCTGAAAAGCCGCAATAGCTTTATGAAGTGTGTCCTCCCACTCGCTGGCAAACGGTCTACGTAACGACTAAGTCTGTGGCGACATGGTGCTTCCCTACCAAACCCATTCGTTCCATCTACTGAAAATCTCGCACCTGGACATGAGCTGCCTTGGCTTTCCTGGAAGTCTTTAAATAGGCTCCGGACTCATGTAGACCGATGTAAAGAGAACCTGTTCCAGTGGAAATTCATAGATGGCTCCGCCCTGGAGTGCAAATGTGGTGCTGTCCCACAAACAATGCGGCACTTAATATTTTGTCCAGCATGTCCTGCTGTTTGCACGCTACAGGAGTTGATGGATGCCTCTGAAAGTGCTAAGCTCGTAGCCAAATTCTGGGCTGACTATATTTAGATTGCTATCGACACGCTAAGAAGAACTCCCAGATCAAAAATACCTACCAATGTTGGAAAAAATAATGACATCGATTCGACTGCATTAGTTAAATAACGTACACAAGCTTAAAATCAATTCCGAAGATGGGTTTATACCAAATCCTTACTTGAACAGGCAGTTAAGCCCTCTGTACCCGACTATCATCTACAGAGGCTGTCATTAAGGCACTTGGAGACCTATAAAGAGCCTGATAACGACCAAAATAATAGAAGGCCAGATTTCAGTTGGCACTGATACGATTTTGACGTTGTTGGGCCTGTTATGTTTTACTGATCTCGAAGCCCACCAATGAAGTTGACAGGAAGACACTGTTGGTAAACGTTTATAGAATCGTTTTGTGAAATGAATTGAAAAAGAAGATAGCACCATTAGTTCCAATTTTAGTTACGCGCCTTAAAACTCTTGTACAGCTGTATCTTTTTAAAGTGACGACAGTCGACGTTATCTTTTAAGGACCTGTTGAGTACCATAATCCGTAGGTAAATTAATTTGCATTATGGTCATGTCATAGCCAACGGGTATTATAGATTTTTCTACGTCCGCGATGACAGTATTTTTCATATCACCGGAATAAAAAAGTACAGAGTTCGAGTTTATATGTAAGACTTACTGTGCCTGGAAAAGTTCATTTCATAAAATAAACCCAAACAGGGCGAGTTGATTTGCTAAATGGTACACTATAGCATACTTCTAATTTACTAATGACATAACATGGCTCGTGATAGCAAAATGAGCCGTCCTCATTCATGTCGTACATTTCCAAATCCAAACAGTCAACAGTTCATATTAGGATGTAGTATCTGGATGTCCGAGCTTTTATCGGTATTTTTTGGTAAATTGTGTTTTTTTAGAAATTATATTTAAATACAAATTACATTTTGTTATTTTTCTTCAAATAAAAAATAAGGTTATATTTAAATTGATTATCGATAAAGTTGATTATTGAAAACACGTATTAAACGACATTTTCTAAAAATGAATCCTAGCTAGATCGATTTATCGCCCCCGAAAGCCCCTGTATACTAAATTTCATGAAAATCGTTGGAGCCGTTTCCGAGATTCAGATTATGATATCTATTCATACACGAAATATTTTAAAAGGTACACCTGTAAGTGGTAAATAAGGTACAGGAACAAAAAAATTTTTTCAAAATGTTTTTTTTTTCAAAATTTTGTATTTATAAATTGAGAAATACTTGCTCCTTCTTATTTTTTACGGCCCGAGACACCGCGGCCATGCTCGTGCCGTCCGGTCGCCGACCTCGCAGCGTCAGGCGGGCCTTTCATAGAATTTGAAGTTAAGGTTTTATGCAAAATGTCTCAAGCAGTTTCAAAATTATAATAATTACGAAAATTCTAAAACGCTTAGATAAAAAAAAATCTTTTTGCTTCTATAGCTTCTTTACCACCTACAGGTGTACCTCCTAAAATATTTCGTGTATGAATAGATACACCTAATATATTTATATACAAGAATTGCTCGTTTAAAGATATAAGATAAGATTTAATCCGTAACAAGTATTTGTTAGAACTGTATTAACCAACCGATTTGAATATGCTGTTTTAGTACTTGGGAAATCCGTTCAAGTTCGCGCCACTACCTAACCCACCTTTGTAATTTTTACTTTAATCACATTATATCTTCTTGTCGCTACCGTTCGTTACACAAGGACTGGTTCCGATTAAATCTATTATTAAAAATTCAATCCTCTGTTATTTTATCCATAATCCATGAATACTTCATTTTATAAATGCAAAAGTACCTCTGCCTGTCCGTCTGATATCTTTGCACGCCCTTCTGGCAGATTTCAATTAAATATCGCACAGAGGCAAATAAACCATGACCTGGGTTATGACATAATATACTTTTATTTATAGTACGTTTACGTAGGAAAATTTCCAACATTTTCCACAAGAAAACATCCAATAAACACGAGTTAATTACTTTTATCTCAAAAACAAAGGCAACATCTGAAAGGATAGTGGGCAAATGTGGTCCAAGCGTCGCCAAGGATGAATCATATACCAAATGAAAGGGTACAATGTACTGTTTAAACAAGCAGAAGGGCATCAAAATCTGTCTGAGAGATTTCGAGAAATTATAGCTTATTTTTGCCTCAGAAGATACTACGGATTTTTTATTTTGCTTCATTGTTGAGTTAAAAATCATTACTTAATACTTATAATCATCATTATTTATCATCATCATCATCATCATCGAGTAATGATAGATTTTATATTTTTGTTACATTGTCGGTTTGTTATTTGATACAGGTAGGTATTACGTATTTTGAATAGTTTATTAATCGATCATCATTTCGGTTTGGTCCTCCTTCGCCATTATAAACAAACAAGAGATAAAAGAAAACAAGAAATGTTTTTTTAAGCGTATATTAAAAATTACTTATACAAGATTATTTTTAGTATATGCGAAACCTGAATATAGTTTGTTCAGAATCAGTAACTGAATCGATTCCAATAATTTTTACACCATGTTATATTTTGTACCAAAAATATTTAATTACGCTTCCAAGTCGCGGGACTTAGTGTTTTGTTTCGATTTTAAAATTATCATGTCTTTCTCGTATTCAAACGTCCATTACACGGAGATGGTACGTACATTAGCTGTTTGTAGTGATCTGCATATGTTTTTGCTTGGACAACCAGGTAACTTATCAAGCTTATACCTTTGTGATTATTAACTTTAAATAACTAGAAAAAACTATAATAATACTCGACAATGAAGCAAAATAAAAAATCCGTAGTATCTTCTGAGGCAAAAATAAGCTATCATTTCTCGAAATCTCTCGGACAGATTTTGATGCCCTTCTGCAAATTTGAACAATACATTGTACCCTTCCATTTAGTATATGACTCATCCTTGGCGACACTTGGACCAACTGCCATACAGTTTTGCCCACTGTCATTTGTATTTTGCTGTAAATGTTTGGCAGCTTATTGAATGAAATGTGCAGCTGAGTGCCTTACATGAAGCGACTGTCTATCTTATCTCCGCAACCCATTTACTGGGTAATACGATAGATACCCCTTGGTGAGACTGTTACCGGCTTCTGAAGACCCGTAACGGCTATCTAAAGATCATGAATGATAGCCATGACCAACAACCGTACTTTTCGAAGCACGGAGTTGTCTTAGTGTGTAAAAAACAGTCATTGTTTATTTTTGACCAGCTCGGGGAACAGCACTTATACTTGTAATTAGATATTAGAATAAACTGTAGCAATCATTATTAGTAACAAAAAGTCCTACACTAAACACCCCTATCCTGAAAATTTAATTGAAATACAGACAAAAAACAACATGTATTGCTGAACAACGCACCTACCTAAATATTTGTTGGCCACCAAACAAAACCAATACAAACAATAGGAAGAATAAACAAAACACGATACGAATCTATACAGTTCGAAACATTTCGAAATAAGAACAAGTAAACAAAAGACGGACGAACAAAATAGTGTGTAATTTAGTAACAGCTACTGCCAGTCCATTATGTCGAAACAGGGACCAGAAATGTGCAATAATGTGCATATAAAGTTACTTTGTCGGCTAACGTTCCGTCTGTTTCATCTCCTTTTGAAGATATCTTCGTTAGTTTTAGATGTACTACAATGTTGCAATATTCGCCAAATATTGTAGGTAACTTAAATTATTTTTAGGTGGTGAAACAATTCTAGTTTTAAATGCACTTAAAAATAACTTGGTATCACATCGAGAGAAAAGCAATCGGTAATATACATCAAAGGAAAACAGTTAAATAAATAATTAATACAAATAATGAAAAATAATTGGAAGAAGCTTTTGTTCAATTCACGTTTCTTTTAATTTGGTTATCGAGGAATAAATACAGTGCTCTTTACAATAAATTATTTTAACAATTAATTTACAATTTGCGCATTTTATACGGCTTGTATATAAGTATATGTACAACACTTCTTCCACAGTAAATGCCCTAAAAAGTATTTCACGAGTAAGAAAACTTCATCACCATTTTCCTGCGATTTTCTCAATTTATTTGGGATCGCCGCAACATGTCTTTTTCTTCGTTACTTCTCTTTGAGTCCTCAACGTTCACAATTAACAGAACGTCATGTTTGAAATAAAGATCGCGGTAAAACGTAATCCCAATTCGAAATATTTTCTAACACATTCAGTTAAATGAAAATCATTTGGATAAACACTTAAGCCATCGACTTCCTTCCAAAAAGCCGGGATTTATTTTCAATTTTCTGTAACGTGTTATACGCTCAATGGCATCTGAACAAAGTGATTCAATTAACAAAGGTACCTATATGGATTCTGAATTGTCCAAACTATAGTTGGAGTAAACGCATTTCTCATTTAAACCCTTGGACGTGCCCAGCGCGCCGGTTGTTTGCGTCCCAGAGGGTCATGGCCATCCGGTTAATCCGGGGATACCGCACGGTCTCGTGCGAGGCGGCGAGCCTCCTTGCCGGAGTGCCGCCATGGGATCTGGAGGCAAAGGTCCTCGCGCACATGTGGGAGTGGCGCGAGGAGGCGAAACGCCGGGGCGAAACTCCGCTGCCGCGACAAATCGCGGCACGGCGGACAGAGCTCCGGTGTGATCTCATGGCGACATGGCGGGTACGATTGTCGCAACCCAGTGCTGGGCACGCCACAATTGCGGCGGTAAGTCCCCTCTTTGAGGAGTGGATAGAGAGGCGTCACGGCGTCCTCACCTTCCACCTGACGCAGGTTCTCACCGGGCATGGGTGCTTCGGTGGGCTCCTGTTCAGGATAAAGCGGGAGGATACGTCCGGGTGTTTCCATTGCGAGGATCGTCTGGAGGACACGGTGGAGCATACGGTGGAGGTGTGCCCTGCCTGGGCGGAGCACCGCCGTGTCCTCGTGGAGGCGATCAGCGGCGGCGACCTCTCGCGTCCGGCCCTGGTGCGAGCCATGGTACGGAGCGAGAGGGAATGGGAAGCCGTCACCTCCTTCTGCGAAGCAGTAATGCTCGCGAAGGAGGCGGCGGGGCGCGTGAGGGAGTGGCAGTCTCTGCGCCCTCACGTCCCTAGCCGCCGCAGGAGGAGACGCCCTGGGCGTCGGGAGTCGATTGCGGACTCCCGGCCACCGTAGGCGCGAGCTTGCGGGTGGCGAGCAATGGGTAGCTCGCCGCCCGGTAAGGACCAAGCTCGGGTCGACGGCACGCAGTGTTCCACGCGCGCCTCAAAGAGATGTCAGCAGCAGTGTAGGGGTCTACTAGGACCGATGCCTGCCGGGGTCGCGTGATTGTTCGAAAGAGATACCGTGACCCTGGCACATGGGCAACTGATGGAACACGGGTGGGTTTTAGTCAGTAAAAGTCTGACACGCCCTCCCGCTCCGCCCAGAGCGGGAGAAGTCATTTGATGATTTCCCATCCTGAAAAAAAAAAACCCTTGACGTGGCAGCAACGGAATTGTTTGAAGACAAATTATCAATTTGTCTGAGCAGTTTAATTCAAGTTAATTTGATCTAAGCCGTCCTACATTTATAACAATAATCTATACTTATAATAAAACTGTAGAAAGGTCAATTCTGTACATTGAAAATATATTCAAAATTAATACTGGAGGATGAATGGTGATCGATACTGATGCCAAAAATGCAATCAGTAAATTTTTTGTCTGTCTGTCTGTCTGTCCGTCTGTCTGTATGTGCACGCATGGGTCAAAAACTACTGAAGGGATTTTAACCAAACTTGGTACGATGGTAGTCGGTACTCCTGGGCAGGTTATAGGCTATATAACATAACGCTAAGACACATAGGAGCTGAGCAGTGACGATAAATTTGAAGCAAGTCGGATGAAATTGCGCTTTCGAGCTAAAAAAAATTAACCTGAATTAACATATAGGCTACTTTTTATTGCGGTAGTACGTTCACGCGGGACATTTTCCGACCTCCACGCGGGCGAAGCCGCTGGCAAAAGCTAGTTAATTAAATAATGAAGGATGATTTGTTAGCACGAAAAGAAGATTCTTTCTAATTTAGCTGACAACAAAACAAAAAATAATGGAAGCGACTTTGAACTTAGACGACAACATTTTTTCAATAGCTTGTATGCAGACATTCTTCATGCAAGAATGATTTTTTTTCTTTTTGTTAGAACAGATTTATGCTCAAGATCTGCCCGCATTCAAATGAAAAATATGTTAATAAGGTTCAGTGTCCAACCGTGGCGGTGATTCTATTGCAATATCTTTGAAATGCAAGCGACAATAAATCCTTCTCAACTCTCCGTAAATGGAGCTGAATTTTCTTATTCTGAAATTTTTCTCCATGTGAGAAATGGGTAAGTACCAAGGTATTGTAACTATGCTTCGTCTTTCTGAAATTAGTATAGTTCACCAAATCCTAATATTAAAGACGTATCTTACTCGTATTTCTAGTTGTAACTGTCCAATGAGACTCTATAACGCCGATTAACACATATCGATATAAAGTTCTACTCATCGTTTTTAGATATCTACACAATCGGCTAATGCGGATAACTTAAAACAGTTTAAACTTGGCCAAACACTTTGATTCAACGGTTCTGCACTCCTGTTTACTTCTGCAATATTATGTAGAGATGGTGTCCTTCTAGTAATCTATGACAAAATATAAAGATACTTACGACATTCTTCAGCAGGAATACAAACACCATTATTGTCTCTGTAGTAGCCTTCCTTACAAACACACTTGGGTCGACCAGGGTTTGGATCTCCGCATGTGTAATACATTTGGTCGCATCTCTCATAGTTGCAATTTGAAGGACTGGGATCCCATACTTCGTTCGGACGTGTGCATTCCTTTGGAGCTGCAGATGGGTGAGACAAAGATATTTTCGTAAAAAGACATAGAGATCATTGGTCAGAAGATATTGTACAATACTTTGTACACAGTAATATGAGTATATGATGCTAATGATGAATTTAAGAAACTTCAAACATTATGTGAAGCTTCGTTTCAGGATGGGTGGTTCTAAAGTTATTATTCACCATCATCATTTAAGCCGAAAGACGTCCACTGCTGGACATAGGCCTTGCTCTATTTTGGGGGGTTAGCCATAATTGGGACGCTTCGCAGGCGGGTAGGCGATCACAGTACGGTGGTAAATATCATAGAGGACGCTGCTGCCTAGTCTCTAGTTAGACCATAGCCGCCTTTTACGACACCTACGGGAAGAAATGGGATGGTGCTATTCTTTACGTCCGGCACCACACGGTACCAAAATTATTATTAGCTTTACCTAACTTTATACTATCGTGGATCCTCAAATCTCATAATAATACATTTTTTTTTTAAGTGAGAACTTCTTTAGCTGCATTGTGCACTTTTTTTGTAATGGGTAAAAAATGTTAATCTCGCGTCAGGACACGTGACCCTGATCCAAAATTCGTAAAACGGACGGAGAGTGATTTTTCTGAGAGATAAACTTTTTAATGTAATATAAATTGTCATGTTTGTGTACGATAGCGCAATAAATAAATATTGTATTCTACCACATAAATGATAGTACTTTTATCCATATATTAATACGTGAAGCGAAAACTTTGGATCCCTTTTTACGAAAATTGGGCGGACGAAGGAGTATGAAATTTCGCACACTTATAGTTTATACAGAGAAGAAGTGACGAATGCTAATATTTTTTTTAAATTATGCGTTAAAATACATTATTTTCAATAAATAACACGTTACACACACTACTGTTCATTACCGTGTATCTAATACACACATGCATAGATATTCTTTTGTTTATGGTCCAAATCTGTCTTTATTATTTTGTGCAGTGTTACCAACACCCAGAAATATTTACCCCTAAAGCTTAAGTTTAAAACCCCTAAAATTGCCACAATTACTGAAAAAAATCCGCTAAGAAATTATAATGACCAACTAATGTTCAGTAATCATAGACCGGCACACGGTAGTAATATTTGTCTATATTTATTACGCGACATTTGTTAATCATTCACTCTGCAATCTTAGTATCGAGGAACCGTACTAGAAGTCGCTAATACTATTATTGTAATCAAAAACACAATGAGAAATGTAAGATGGCAAAAAATCCCTAAGAATACCCCTAAAACGGAACGCCCCTAAAAAATCTCAATCCTCTTATTTACCCCCCAAATTTGGGAAAACCCCTAAGTTGGTAAGCCTGATTTTGTGTCTATAGTCTTACTGAATGTCAAGTACCTATAACCAGGGGTAATAAATTAATTTTATAGGTATATAACCTATTTCATTTTTTAAATCTATGATCATATCGAGAATATTTGTCTTTAGTATTATTTGTATTAGCGACGATAGAAATTTGGTTTAGATATAAGAGAAATATTTTTTGTGGTTTTATGTGGAGTGTCAAGTATGGCATTAGTAAGTTTCCCATACAAAACTTAGTGTCGTGTGCAAACTGTAGAGGTTGTATGCCTCACGATTGTACAGACTGGTTATAATGATGACATTTTGAACTGTCATAATTAATAAAAAATAATAGCCCGGGAAAATTCTATAAAAACAGGGCTTCTGTGATAATTCATTCCATATCCAGCAGTTAAGAAGTATTAAGAAAATAAAAAAGAGAGTCCTGAAGAAGTATTCTTTACTCATTACACCTACTTCCTGCTCCTGGCCATCACCATCCCGCCAGCGAACCCTTTCCACAGTAGTACAGCGTCAACAATTTGTCTATAGTGCTACTGAATGTCAAATATAACCATATTATTTTTTTATATATATTATTATCTATATTTTTTCATTTAATAATATATTTGTATTCAAATGAAGTACGGTCGAATTTCGACCAATGGGCGATCACTAGTACTGATAATTAAAGCAATTCGTGCAAAATTATTCCCTAACCATTACAAAATATCAAAAATGCACAACGTTAATATTCAAGTTTTCACTTCTGCCGGCACTCCCGGAGTGCAACCTGTCGTTTTTTTTTTTGTAACGCTAATAAAAATACTCACGACAATCAGCAGCCAAAATGCATCGTTTATCAGCCGTACTCGGCATCAAATATCCTGGTTTGCACGCACAGCCTGACGGACAAGGCCATACAGGATCGCAAATTACAAATATTTCATTCTCATCCTCTGGACAATATTTCATTGGACACTCGATCTTGCAATTGACGTAAGTCATGTTGTCACCGCAAAGTGGAGATCCACCTTCAAAGAAACACGTTATTAATTTAGTTCTACTCAAACTGGAAAGCGCTATGAAAAGTCATAATTATGCGATACTCTATTTTTCAGTGTTTTTGTGTACAAAATTGAACTTTGTTAGTAACACCTGAAGGGATATTTGACTTTCGTTTTTGGACTGTTCTAGAATTCTTACAAATAGTACACAGAAATAAGTAGTAGTGGTGACCCAGTAGTAACGACCACGACGTACCAGCTGCAGGTCGTAGGTTCGAACCTAAGCATGCACTTTACTTTTTGTCAATTATTTATAACTAGTTACTGCTTTCAAAATGGTGATGCAAAACATCGTGAGGAAACCATGCGAAATTTAACCATCTATTAACCCACACTGGGCCCGCGTGGTGGATTCTGGCCCACTGTCTTTTACCGAGAGGAATACGGTATTCCAGCAATGGGAACATTACATGCTGATGATGACGAGTAGTAGTACAAGGATGGATTACTAAAACAACCTGTCAATAAATGCTACTTAATTCAGTAAAAACGGACATTTCTTTCACTGGAGATAAAAAACTGTCTTACCTTCGCAATCGTAGGGTCTTATACAAGGGCCACCGGGTTCAGACCGAATGAATCCCTCATTGCATACGCAGCCGGGATCTGCACAGTCTTTGGTGCATATTGGATCAGGGTCGCAGCAGGTGGCAGGACATTTACTGGGACAGTCCGAGAATGTTGCGTTCAGGTCACCGTTACATCCTTTTTGAGCTGCAATGTGTATATATATATCAGTTTTCAGACTTTTGGGCTTCTGATTATTCGTTACGACAGACAAAGATCTATGAATGTCAGCTTTATGTGCTTTCCGATGGGGTACGGAGAGGTCTCGATATTTAATGTATGGTTACCCATCCACGACCGACCACGTACTCGTATCGACTTGTGCAGCTCTTATCATTTAGTCACGAGCCTCCGTAGAGGGGTATATGGCTAAATTTGTAAAGAAAAGCTAATTCCTACTCAAGTTATAAACCCTGGTAGTTATATGAACAGGACCGGTCCATGTCGGGACGTTTGGGAGAATCCTATGTTCAGCAGTCTTTCAGCTGAAATCATGACGATGATGCATGGCCTTACTTGGACAGTCCCAGGGTCTGTTACAACTTTCATCAGGTACAGACAGAATAAATAGCTTTTTGCATACGCAACCGGGTTCTGTTCAGTCAGTGATGCAATATGTGTAGTAATATTTTATAACTTCGATTTTTCCATAATAATTACAAATATTTCACAGAAGAGTTTATATCGGAAATAATATTGTTTTGATTTGATATTCCCAATAACTTACAATACTGTTACACTTCACAAGTAGTCTATTATCTATATAGACGTAGGGTAGTTCACAATCAAGTAATATGAAGGAGTGCCCTGAGTGTAAAAAATAGGAGGTACCAACACATTGAAAATTGCCTAGTTCTGTTAGAACTTATTGCAAAAAAATAATACTCACGGCATTGAGATTCCGGGACACATACATCATCCTGGTTTCTGTAGTAACCTTTTATACACCTGCATCTTGGCGGGCCGGGGTATTGGAAATCACAAGGAATGTCTTTATCGTCGCATCTTTCATGTAAGCAACCCGGAGCATTTGCGTCCCATACCTCGTTCGGTCTGGTGCATTTTACTTCCGCTAAAAAGACATAAATTCCATTTTTTTAAATGATTTCTGCATTTTCCTACATCTCGAAATGTACAAATAACGTTACAGATACGTAGACGCTAACCAAAGGGCTGCAACAGGGGACATATCGCATTTAAAAGCCTCAGTACAGCATGCTGCTGACAATCAGGCAGAGTTGAAAGGTGAAATTGCTTCTATTCGCACTCAAACAATGCAAGCTGATATTATAAACAATGCACTGACAGCTTTAGAATCAAAAATCGATTCGTTGGAGCAACAGGCGAGATGTTGTAATCTGGAGTTATGTAACGTGCCTGAAAAGCGCAATGAAAACTTGATGACGCTAATGGAGAATATCAGTTCCAAGATAAGTTGTTCACTTTCTCATAAAGACATAATTGCCATACATCGCGTCCCGCACGCACATCAAGATAATAACAAACCGAAAAATATAATTGTAAAGTTAAGCTCGCGCATGCTAAGGGATAATTTACTAAGCTCATTTCGACTGGCAAAAGGCATCAACTCTGATCAGCTGGGATTTTCGGGAAGGACGCAACGTATCTTCATGCATGAACATTTGACTTTAAAAAAAAAGCAATTATTTCGTGAAACCCGAGATACTGCAAAAAAATACAACTTTAAGTATGTATGGGTCAAGCACGCTACCATTCTCGTCCGTGAAACTGATACCTCTTCAGCGTTGGCAATACGATCGTCAGAAGATATCAAAAAGATTAAGCCTGGGACACGCTCTGTCATCGGTAAAAATAATCAACAGTCTGAAAGCGACATGTCACAATTACAGTAATCTAATTTCTAAAACTTTTTATTTTGTTTATGTTTTATACAACAGCACAGAAACTTATAACTTACGTATACAAATAGTAGTAGTTTTTAGTAGAGTAGTTTTTAATATAAATCTGTATGTTGTCATATCTTGGGTCTTCGGTCAATCATGGGTTCAGAAGTATTTGTTATTACACTATTCACTACTTTTATATTTCTTTTCCCTTAAGTACAATCAAGATGATGTTTTTATACCCTTATCGGAAGTAATGCGTGTCTTTATTAATTTAGAATATACTTTTTTAAATCAGGATTTTCCTCGTGTTAGATAACTTAAAAGTCTATTATCAGAACTGCAGGGGAATACGAACGAAACTCAATATCTTGTACATGAATATTTTAAGTAACTGTTATGATATTATTGTTCTGATTGAAACCTGGCTCACTCCACATATATTTGACCATGAATATGTTGACGAACGTTATGTGGTATTCAGATGCGATCGTAATCGCACTGCTACAAATAAGAAAGAAGGTGGCGGAGTTCTTGTGGCTGTTCGAAAAACATTGAATGCTGTGTGCGTACCGTATTCTACAAATCCCAATATTGAACTCGTACTTTTGCAAATTCCCGGCCTCGGTCACGATAAATATCATATTAGTGCGACATACATTCCACCGAATTCCTCGGAAGAAACCTATCTAGTTCATTTTGAAAATCTTCATAGCACACTCGACAAGTTAGGTTCCAGTAAATTTCACTTATATGGCGATTATAACTTACCTAATATTGAGTGGCTACCTTGTGAAAATGACACATCTGAAGCACTATTCTGTTATGGCAGCTCATCTATTTGTAGACATTTAGATAATTTTATGTCAGTACTCAACGCTTTCCAGTTTAATAACATGAAAAATGCTAAAGGACGTATATTAGATTTATTCATTAGTAACAACGATTGCCATGTATACCCACCATCCTCCATATTACTACCAATAGATAATCATCACCCCCCCTTTTGTTCAAGTTTTAGTTATAAATCCGAATTAACATTTACACGAGCGACAATATCTAAATATAATTTTTATAAAGCTGACTAGGAATTAATTAATAAGGACTTGAATAACATAGATTGGGTCAGTGCTCTAAACCACATGTTAGCGGAAGATTCTGTTAACTTTTTCTACGATATTATCTACCGAACTATAAAAGACCATACACCTATAGCAACCACGCGGTCGTCAAAATTCCCCATTTGGTTCCCCAGGTCTTTAATACGTATTTTCAGGAACAAGAATAGAGCTTGGATAAAATGGAAGGTATATGGTAACATTTCAGACTATGAACAATTTTCTTTCTTAAGAGAAAGATTTCAAATTGAATGTAAGATCTGTTACAATAAGTATATTGATACGGTTGAAGAAAATATAAGTAAAAATGTTAAATTCTTATGGAGTTACATCTCTGACCGTAAAGCAGATACTAGCATACCTTCAACAATGTCTTATAAAGATCGTAGCTCGAGTAATTCCACTGATATTTGTAGTTTATTCTCTGATTTTTTTCATTCAGTTTACGAAAATTCTACCTTTGATATAAATAATTGGTTCCCTCCGCAAGAGTGCAATGAAAATAGTATTCTTATCAACAGTGTTAATTTTAGTTATGGAAAAATTCTTAAAGCATTAAAATCACTTGATACTACAAAAGGTCCGGGACCCGACGGTATACTGCCGCATTTTCTTAAAAAAACTGCGGATATTATATGCACACCCCTCCATATCATATACAATAAATGTGTTTCAGAAGGTGTATTTCCTGAAATATGGAAAAGCGCCAACATAACGCCCGTTCATAAATCAGGTGCAAAACAAAGTATTGAGAACTACCGTCCCATCTCTATTTTATCCGCCTTGTCAAAGCTTTTTGAAAGACTGGTTCACAACGAGCTCTATCCTATATTACACAATTCAATCATTAAGCAGCAGCATGGATTTGTTCAAAAAAGGTCCACAACCACAAACCTATTAAGTTTTACAGACTTCTTGTTCAATAACATGGACCATCAATTGCAAGTAGATGCTGTTTATACGGATTTCCAGAAAGCCTTTGACAAGGTGGATCACGAACTGCTTCTGACAAAAATAGCTTTCAATGGTATACGAGGTGATTTACTACGCTGGTTTGCATCATATGTCACTAACAGAACTCAGAAAGTAGTAATCAAAGGCTTTGAATCCACTTCCATACATGTCACATCACGGGTACCCCAGGGTTCAATTTTAGGCCCTCTCCTATTTATTATTTTTATTAATGACTTGAATCAATGTTTCAGATATTCAAAATTTCTACTCTATGCCGATGACCTTAAAATTTTCAGAACAATTAAAAGTAAAAGTGATTGTATTTTATTCCAAGACGATTTGGATAGATTCTCGGCATATTGTATCAAAAATAAGTTAAAATTAAATATCCTAAAGTGCTCTTCTATAACATTCACTAAAAATAAAAATATTATGACTCATACATACCACCTAAATAACACCTCATTGCATAGAGTCACTGTAATCAAAGACCTTGGGGTACTATTGGACAGTAAACTTCACCTGGATCAACACATTGACAACATTGTTAGTAACGCGTTTCGCATGTATGGATTTGTGATGAGATGCATGACTGATTTTAAACGAACTCGCACTTACATTCATCTATACAAATCTTTGGTTAGATCACAGTTGGAGTATGCTGTAATGGTATGGAGCCCCTTGTACAAAAAATACATAGATAATCTTGAAATCGTTCAACATAAATTCCTTAAAGCCACACATTATCGTTGCTTCCGAAAAAAAACATCCTACGTTAATTTATTGAAATATTACAAATTAACTACTTTAAAGAATAGACGCATGTATTTGGAAACTAAATTTCTCTATGACCTGTGTAATAACAAATATGACTGCTCAGAGTTAACAAACAAATTGTGCTATATAGTACCTAGAACGATTATGCGACGTGGAGTGCGAGGACGCCCGCTATTTGCAGTGTCTTCTACTCGCACCAACGCGGGGGTCCGCGCACCTCTACGACGTTTAGCAAATAATTATAATATCCATTTTTCAGAGTTAGATTTATTTTCTTTGTCAGCGAACAAACTTCGCATTGATCTACTTAAAATGATCGAAAAAACGGAAGATTAGCCGTATTATCAATTATGTAAATGTTAGTATTATAAGAAAAATAATTACTTTTTGCATGTTTAATTAGTAGTGTTGTACTAGTGCTCTTCATTACATTTGAATATGTATCATGTGGATTACGTAGTTGGTTCGCACTGATATGCCTAGATTATAAGCTATTGTAACCATGTATAGTGTGTAACTGTTGGTTTTCCCTAACAAATAAAATAAAAATAAAATAAAAACGTTAGCTTTATAAGAAAGCGCTAGAATAGCCCACGACATAGTTTTTTTTTTACAGATTACGTAAGTTCATTAAAGGTCAGTGTCATACAATCATTGGTATGATTATATGACACTGACCTTGAATGAACTTAGAGGGATTGAGTAATGTAATTATTATAAAAAGGCCTACGCAGACTAGGGACTATCCGCAGGGTGCTTTTTCTTCCATCAATATAGAACCCTTATAAACTGTATCTCATAACGCACACAAAGGACTAAAAGTCCCCCGAATAACTGAGGACTCCGAGAGACCGGTTTGGATAAAAGCACAGGGGAGTCCCCGAAAAAAAATACCCATTATGTTATTTATTTACGTCTTCTCTTTTTCTTAAACTTCATGTAAAGTATTAGGTTTGTGCATAAGTTCTTGGACACTCAAACACATTTACTAAAAATAAATTTATTTTTTATTAAAGAAATATCAATCCACAATATAATGACCGTCATGTTCAACAACATGTAACCATCTCTCTGGTAAAGACATTATGCCGTGTTCACAAAAAGCAGGAGGCTGGTGGTCAAGAAACTTGGTGATGTCGTCTTGGAGTTGTTCATAGTTTTCAAAGTTCTACTTTCTTAGATGTAACTTTAGAGCCCGAAACAAACAATAGTCCGACGGCACAATATCAGGACTGTATCGTGGGTGAGGTACCACTGTCCAGTTCAGCTTTTCCAGAATGTGGCGGACAGACTTCGCAATATGTGGTCGAGCGTTGTCCTGAAGAAGTGATACAGACAGCCTTTTTGGACGCTTAGTCGCTATCTCTGCGGCTAACTTTTGCAGTTGCTCTCTATAAATAGTAGCCTTAATAGTCTGCTTCTCGTCCAACAGTTCCCAATAGAGAATGCCCTGCCAATCCCAGTAAACTGATAGTATTATCTTTTGTCCATGACGATCTGGCTTTGGTTCCGTTGGCACCCTTTCCCCGCGTGGAACCCAATAGGCCTGCCACGTTTTGTTGTTGTAGTGAACCCAGGATTCGTCGACAGTAACAATGGACCTGAGAAAGTCTTGTCTGTGTGGTTGCAGGAGGAGACTTTCGCAGATGGTCACGCGTGCTGCTCGCTCGCTGTCTGGCAGAGCGTGGAGCGTCCACCGACTCATTATTTTGTGGTAGTCTATTGCATGCAGGTGCCGAATTATAGTGGAATGGTCGTAACGAAGTTCCTTCTCCAATTCCCTGGCAGTCGTATCCGGATGTCTTTCCAAATATAAGGGTAGAGGGTCTTCGTCAAAGATAATTGGCCGACCGGAGCGACGTTTGTCTTCAAAACTCGTATCGCCCTTATCGAAAGACTTAAACCAATAACTCACTGTGGAATGATCAATAGTGCCTTGTCCAAACGCAGTGTTAATTGTCTCGGCCGTTTGCCTTGCATTCGTTCCTAGATTATGCTCGTAAATCATGATCGCTCGTAGTTGACGTGGTTCCATTTTGAACTAAACTGAACAACTCAGAATGCGCGCGCCCTTTTATACCCCTTGGCGTAAAGCTCCTAGAACATTCTGTAGAATGATAGACTATTCTAGCGAGTAACCGAATTAAAACCTAGAATTTTTGTTATGAAATCCAAGTGTCCAAGAACTTATGCACCAACCTGATACAACACAACACAACATAATCTTAGAATGTTTGCCTCTATACCGTTTGGCTCTATACAAGATGCAGTTGTGAACCTGCAAAACATATTTTCAGGAGGTTTTTATGAGATTCGTAAATAATCATATAATAATACGAAACCAAGTCAATAAGCAATAATACTTTTTATTTTAGATTTTTCAATTTTATTGTTTCTCAGAATAACTCTCTTAATAACCCTCTTCAAAAAATCTATGAAAGAAATGTCGGTTGCGTTTGTTTGTGTGTGAAAGCGCAGTTTAAGGACACGTATAGACTGGCCGCGTTTTAAAAAAGGAAGTTCACAATTACCGATGTCTTCGAAAAAAAATACCTGCCCATTTTATTGTTGATTCGAGTCGAGAATCACTAACATATTATTATCTCCTAAAATGTTATGCAAATCCAAAACTGCACTTTGTATTTGTAGGTAACTAATGATTGCACACCGGGGCAAGTTCGTGCACTTGGTCGTAAGAGTTACCATGGCTCTGGCACAAACAACTGAAGGTACACGGGTGCCGCCGATTATGCTAACTTCTCTTCCTCTCTAGATAGACTTGTAAATACTAAACTATTAAAATGAATTGCACTTACGACATTCTGAAGACAAAATGCATCTGTCATCTTCTTCACTGACCATCAAGTACCCTCCTTTGCAAGCACAGCCTCCGGGGCAAGGATATATGGGATCGCACGCGATAATAGCCAGGCTGTCATCCACTGGGCAATAGTTATTTGGGCACCCTACTTTACAGTAGACATAGGTTTCATTCGCTCGGCATGTCGGCCATCCACCTAAATAAAAAGAGAAACAATACACGGTGAAATTAAGTTATAATACTAATAACTAATAATAATGCTTTACCCACGTGTTAGATAACGACAGCGAAACTATTGGAACAAAAAACTTTTTAACAAAAAATAAATTTTGAGTCGGCGCTGAAAAATCAATGAACAAAGATCACTCAAAGCGCAGACTCATAATTTTAAGGTTTATTATTTTTTGCTTTTCAGTTTTTTCGGCGGTTTAATTTTTTGTTAAAAAGTTTTTATTTTATAATTGTCTGTGGCTTTAATGTACCAATAATACTTGGCAAGGTATATTCTAGCCAATAAAAAAAAGAATTAGCAAAATCGGACTACTCTGTATAAAGTTATGCGTGGTTATACATTACAATCAGTGAGTGAACAATCAATCATCCCCTGTTTTCCGACCCTTAGGGTTCGATTTTGTTTTCCAAATTAATATGGGACCACCTTCGGAGTATACGCTTTCTAATAAAAAAAGAATTATCACAATCGGACTACTATGTAAAAAGTTATGCGTTTTCATACATAAAAAAAATATATATAAGGTGTATCTATTCATACACGAAATATTTTAAGAGGTGCACCTTTAGGTGGTAAAAAAGCTATAGAAGCAAATAGAAAATTTTTATCTAAGCGTTTTTGAATTTTCGTAATTATTATAATTTTAAAACTACTTGAGACGTTTTGCATAAAAACTTTACTCCAAATTCTATGAATGGCCCGCCTGACGCTGCGAGGGCGACGACCGGACGGCACGAGCTTGGCCGCGGTGTCTCGGGCCGTAAAAAATAAGAAGGAGCCAGTATTCCTTATGTGCGTCAATTAATTCATAAATATTAAATTTAAAAAAAAACCCTTAGAATTTTTTTTTTTCGTTGCTATAGCTTCTTTACCACCAACAGGTGTACCTCTTCAAATATTTCGTGTATGAATAGATACACCTTATATTTATACCTCCGTCTTTTTTCGTCGGTTGAAAACTATTTTATTTTTCGTTCACTGGTAGGCAAAAGTCTAAATAATTGATCAGCTGTTTTTGTAATTTTCCGCATAAATTGATATTTTTTTTGAATTTCCAATAAGCTTATCAGTCGTTTTGAGCAAACAAGTTTTTTTTCTTTTCTTTCATTAATTTTCGCCATCAATTCCCAACACATAGGTCAAGTATCGCCAGGTAATTTAATTTGACCTTAAATAGTACTAAATTATAGGCAGCTTCAAACTGCGGAGCATTTGTTTAACACACTAACTATAAAAATGGTTTCATTTGACATTACAACAACATTCATCGCGCTATTTACGTTGACCAGCAGACGAAGTTTTTGAACGTTTAAAGTAATGGATTAGCAATAGTCTTTAAAATTACGCCGGTCATAATGACAAAAAAAAACATTCTTCTATGTAAATTTTTCCGTTTTGATTTTTATTGTAGGTAAATTAAGTTTATATTCATAAAAAAATAACACGTTTTGGGACATCACTCCAAACGAATAAAGCAACGAAGGTAGCATTTATCTACTGCAGCAAAAATCTGAATTTCACACACTCTGTATACTTTTGACGTGGATCCATTCATTACAGCCTTACTTAGAGCACAGTTAGACCCAGTAATTTTTTTCTTTTAATTCTTTATTAATAAGGGGTTTTTATCCACACGGACTATTTACACACAACTATGCACCTATAATTATACTATATTTTACTACACTACTCTGCAACATCATATGCCTAGCCTTTTCCCAACTATGTTGGGGTCGACTTCAAGTCTGACCGGATGCAGCTAAGTACCAGTATGTTACATGGAGCGACTGCATATATGACATCCACACCCAGTTACTGAGTAATACGATACCCCTTGGTAAGACTGGTTGTCAAACTTTCGGGCGTCTGACGACCCGTAACGACTGTCTAAGATCTACGAAAGACAGCCGGGACCAACGGCTTAACGTGCTTTCCGAGGCACGGAAGGGTCTTGGTATGTAAAGATGGTCACCCATCCACGGACCAACCGCGGCAAGCGTAGCTTAACCTGAACGATCAACCCGTGCCGCTGTTATTTGGAGTCGGTTGTTTTATTTTTGTAAAAAGTTTTTTATTTTTTAACTTTTTAGTTGTGGTAGATACTCCGCACTAATTTAATCGCGCTATTCGTTCATTTGTCGCGCAAATACGTAATGCAAATTTAAGACTTATATGGTTTTCACATGGACCCCATTGTCCGAATGGTCGTCGTTTCAGCCGTAACTCGTCCACTGCTGGACTTAGGCCTCCCCCAATTTGGGGGGGTTTGCCATAATCCGAATGTGCCAATGGTACCAAATTAAAATGGGAGCATTTGGAAAGCACCAGCTTTCAAATAAAAAAAGAATCATCAAAATCGGTTCACCCAGTCAAAAGTTATGAGGTAACAAACATAAAAAAAAAATTAAAAAAATGCAGTCGAATTGATAACCTCCTCCTTTTTTGAAGTCGGTTAAAAATAAGGACAGCTGAAATTTTGATAAAATTTTAATAAGTTTTAAATATTTTAGTACGTGTTTGGTTAGATAGGCTTTACATGCTTAATTAAATGTAAGGTACGAGGTTTTGGTTCAATTTAAACAACTTTTTTTTTTCAGATTCTCTTAAATTCAGATGAAGTGACTTCATAACAACATACCATAGAGAAAACATAACACCACGCCTTGTTTCCCCGAAGGGTTAGGCAGACGTGTAGCTATAGTACACCCACATTTCGCCTGTTATGTTTAAGTCCCATATGTAATAGGGGGCGAGCCTGTTTCCATCCATCGGGCACCAATCCAGACTCCGGGCTGCTACAGAGAAATTCCAGATGGAAAAACCCAATAACACTATGCCCGACCTGGGAATCGAACCCAGGACCTCATGCTCAGCAGTAGCGCTTGCTACCACTAGACCAACGAGGCAGTTACCTTAAAGTCGTAGACTTACGTAGTTGTAGACATAATAAAATAAATTTCTCAAAAATGTAAGATAAGAGGTATTCGCACTTCGCGGTCGATATGCAACTTACATTCCTAGGCTAACGTAGGCTAATACAAATACTACTTTTTCTCACCTGGACAGTCTTCAGGCTTAATACATTTTCCGCCTTTTTTGTTCAATAGATGTCCTTCTTTGCAGACACAACCAGGCGGCATGCACGTGTCGTTACCTAGTCCATCAACATCTGGATGCTTACAGGTGGGTTGGATGTAACGTGGACACTCACTGAATGTTGCATTGCGATCCCCTTTACATAGATCTAAAATTTCAGCACAGAAAAATAAATAAATTTCCAAAAAGAATACTACAATATTAACGTTTCACCAAAATGGTGCTACGATCATCCGTGAGTCCTAGACGTAAATTATGTCACGATTATACAAAGTGGAACTGGAAACTGTACAAGTAAAATTTTAAAAACCCCTGACCAAAACCAAAACCTCTAATAAGTAAAAAAATATAGGTATGCATATTGGCCCTTTAAGTTTAATAAAAAGATATAGGTGATATTTTTGATATTTTTTTTATTTTAAAGGACCGTGCGTCGTGTCCAAAACGGCTGAACTGATTTTGATAAAACGGCAAAGAATCATCGCTAGAAAGCATACTTTTAAATAGAGACCGCACCCAAATTGGTTCACCCGTTTTAGAGCTACACGGTGCCATAGACACACAGACAGATACACATAGCGATCAAACTTATAACACGCCTGTTATTGCATCGGGGGCTTAAAGTACTAACTTCTGTAACCGAAGTTACGAAATATTATTCAATATGGTCACTGTTTGCTAATTCCCGACATATTTACTGTCGGACACTGATCAGTGGCAGTTACTGTAAGATATGCTCTATTTATGATGCCTTATCAGCCAAATGAAGATAAAAATATTCCTAAATTAACTGCGCTTGATCCTTTAAATACCTTAATAAAACATACCTGGGCAATTTTCGGGCTTGATACATTTTCCACCTTTTTTGCTTTGAACATATCCAGGTTTACAAACGCAACCGCTTGGCATACACTGCATGGTGCATATTTCAGGGTTCGGGTTGGCACAACTTGGTTCACAAGCACTTGGACACTCTTTGTACACTGCGTTGGGGTCTCCTCCACAACCGGGCACTGTATTCATAAAGGAGTGAAAATAATTATTAAAAAAAACTTGAGAGGTGGGATACCCGGATGGAACGAAGTTCCTTTCCAGGATTCATTATTGTTTTTTTTTAACAAAAATATTATCTCTCTCTCTCTCTCTCTCCGTTCCAAAAACTACGTTCCAAAACAAAATATGTACAGTCGAATTGAGAAACCTCCTCCTCTTTTTAAGTCGGTTAAAAAGTGTCGTTACTTTTTCTTTTAACTCCGTCTATCACCCTTTTGCAACGCGCCATAAGGAACTTCGTTCCAAAAATCAACTCAAGAAAGTCATATAAAACTCAAGTCAAAAAGAATAGTAGGTACTCAAAACTTTCATCATCATTTCAGCCGAAAGACGTCCACTGCTGGACATAGGCCTTCCTCAATTTAGGGTGGTTAGCCACCAATAATCACCACGCTTGGCAGGCGGGTTTGCAATCGTAGTATGGTGGTAAAATGCATAGATAACGCTGCTGTTCATTCTCTAGTAAGACCTTTAGTCGCCTCTTACGATACCCACGGGAAAAAATGGGATGACGCTAATCTTTACGTCAGGCACCACACAGAACAAATCTCTGAAAGACGATACTTTAATATTTAAGGCCGATATCCTTTTAAAATGTATTTGAGAATCTATTACCTGGACAGTTTTCGGGCTTGATACATTTTCCACCTTCTTCAATCCGAATAAAACCTGGTTTGCAAACACAACCTCGTACCAAGCACTCCTTAGTGCATGGTTGACTAGAGTCCGGTTTATCACAAGTCGCTTGACATGCGCTAGGGCAGTCACTGTACTCTGCGTTAGGATCCCCTTTGCAACCTGTCTCTGTATGAGTAATTTAATGAAAAGAAAAAATAACACATGAGAGTTAAGTTGTACCTAAGAAAAGTTAAATTAAATTTCCTCAAAAGACTGGACTGAAGTGTACTAATAGAATACCCATATTTCGCTGGTTATGTTTAAGTCCCATGTAATAAAGGGTGAGTCTATTAGAATCAACCGGGCTCAAATCCAGACTCCGGGCTGTCTGTCGAGATTCCAAATAGATGAACCCAATAATACTTTGCCCGACTTGGGGATCTAACCCAGGAGTTCAAGCTCAGCTGTTGCACTGGCGATCGCAAATAGAAAAAGGCAGTCACGTCAAGTGACATATGTCGTCATTTTGACAGCAAAGGCTGATGTTGATGAGGGAGCGATGGAATAAAAATGTACCTCTAAGATCTGAAATATGTCCAAATGACCCTTTTTTTTTTTTTTTTTTTTTTTTCAGGATGGGAAATCATCAAATGACTTCTCCCGCTCTGGGCGGAGCGGGAGGGCGTGTCAGACTTTTACTAACTAAAACCCACCCGTGTTCCATCAGTTGCCCATGTGCCAGGGTCACGGTATCTCTTTCGAACAATCACGCGACCCCGGCAGGCATCGGTCCTAGTAGACCCCTACACTGCTGCTGACATCTCTTTGAGGCGCGCGTGGAACACTGCGCGCCGTCGACCCGAGCCTGGTCCTTACCGGGCGGCGAGCTACCCATTGCTCGCCACCCGCAAGCTCGCGCCTACGGTGGCCGGGAGTCCGCAATCGACTCCCGACGCCCGGGGCGTCTCCTCCTGCGGCGGCTAGGGGCGTGAGGGCGCAGAGACTGCCACTCCCTCACGCGCCCCGCCTCCTCCTTCGCGAGCATTACTGCTTCGCAGAAGAAGGTGACGGCTTCCCATTCCCTCTCGCTCCGTACCATGGCTCGCACCAGGGCCGGACGCGAGAGGTCGCCGCCGCCGATCGCCTCCACGAGGACACGGCGGTGCTCCGCCCAGGCAGGGCACACCTCCACCGTATGCTCCACCGTGTCCTCCAGACGATCCTCGCAATGGAAACACCCGGACGTATCCTCCCGCTTTATCCTGAACAGGAACCCACCGAAGCACCCATGCCCGGTGAGAACCTGCGTCAGGCGGAAGGTGAGGACGCCGTGGCGCCTCTCTATCCACTCCTCAAAGAGGGGACTTACCGCCGCAATTGTGGCGTGCCCAGCACTGGGTTGCGACAATCGTACCCGCCATGTCGCCATGAGATCACACCGGAGCTCTGTCCGCCGTGCCGCGATTTGTCGCGGCAGCGGAGTTTCGCCCCGGCGTTTCGCCTCCTCGCGCCACTCCCACATGTGCGCGAGGACCTTTGCCTCCAGATCCCATGGCGGCACTCCGGCAAGGAGGCTCGCCACCTCGCACGAGACCGTGCGGTATCCCCGGATTAACCGGATGGCCATGACCCTCTGGGCCGCAAACAGCCGGCGCGCTGGGCGCAGCCTCAATGAGGGTGCCCACACCGGTGCCCCGTAGAGGGCTCCAAATGACCCTTAGAGCGTTTTCACAATGCATCCGATCCGAATCGGAATATTCTAAATTCTGACGAACAGAATTCGGATCCAGTACCTACTTGCTAAAGCTTCTTTGGACCAACATTTTTCGGATTCTAATCGGATGCAGTGTGAAAATGCTTTTATTCTTACATCCATACCATTAAGATTCACATTACCTGGGCAGTCTTCAGGCTTGATACATATTCCACCCTTTACAGTGAAAATGTATCCTGGTTTGCACACACATCCGGGCGGATCACACACAGCTGGGCAGGCTGAACTATCTCCTGTACTATTCCGATCAGCACAGGTTTTTGGACAGGCACTCGGGCACTCACTGTATGTTGCATTCATATCACCTTTGCATCCACAATCCGCTGAAATACAAAATATTATTTGTGATGCGGAAGAAAATTTCGTGAGTAAATTTTGATCAGTAAATGGTTAAAAGTGAAAAAATTTAAAAATCCCCGACCAAGAAATACTATTCTATATAAAAAATATACGTATTTAAGTTTAACAAGAAATTGTGGGTAATATTTTGATCAAATGATTGTCGTGTCGAAATGGCTGAACCAATTTTGATAAAACCTGTCTAAGAGCCACCGCTAGAAAGCCTTGTTTGAAATTTAAAAACCGCAACCGAATCGGTTCACTCGTTTAAGTGTTACGGTGCCACAGACAGACACACAGACAGACGCACAGACGTGAAACTTATAACACCCCTATTTTTGCGTCGGCGGTTAATAAATAAACAATAATCATTTTATTTTGGAATATTCAAAAGATTAATACATTTTTAGGAGCCGGTTTGCACTTAAAACACGTATGTTAATGACTTAAACTAAAGACGAATAAATGAGAAGACCACCCAACAATTAGACAGTTTTAGGTCATAAGAGTAGCGGAAGACTAAACCAACAATAGATGGTTCAAAACCAACATACAAGCTTTATTCTTCCTACACCTGTTTGCTGTCAGGGACAAGGCAAATCAGGTTATCGAGTTATGTCATTTTCGATAAAATAGCCCGTCGAATACTTGGAAATAGCTGAGATGCACAGTATCTTTCTTAAATCCGACTTAACTCTTTAACCTTTTTTTCTAAACTTCATCAGCATCTACCTAGCCTTTTCCCAACTTTGTTAGGGTTGGTTTCAAGTGTTACCGGATGCAGCTAAATACCAGTATTTTCTAGGAGCGACTGCCTATCTGACCTCCACAACCCAGTTACTAGGTAATACAATAACCCTTGGTAAGACTGGTTGTCAGACTTTCGGGTTTCTGACGACCCGTGGCGACTGTCGAAGATCCATAAAATACAGCCGGGACCACCGGCTTAACGTGGTTTCCGGGGCACGGATGGATTTTGGTATGTACAAATGGTCACCCATCCACGAAATCCACGAAAGCGTAACTTAATCTGATCGATCGATACGTGCAGCTGTTATTATTTAGCTACAGGCTCCTTTTTGTCTAAACTTAGTAAGAGAAGTTAGGAAAATCTTTACCTGGACAGTTCTCAACCTTGACACACTTCCCATCTTTTTCATTAAGAACAAATCCTGGTTTGCACACACAACCGCTTGGTAGGCACTGAGCGGTACATATTTGGTTAGGGTCTGGGTTAGAACAAGTCGGTTCACAAGCACTCGGACACTCTTTGAACTCTGCGTTAGGATCTCCTCCACAACCTTGCACTGTTTTGACAAAGGAGTGAAAATAATTATAAAAAAGCACGACTATACAAAAATTGTAGTTACACATAAAATAACGATACTACCCTACTAGATGTCAGACAATTAATATTCAGCTTTAAGGCTCGTTCAGACTAGCGCGACGCGATGTCCGCGAGCGAATCGGTGATTTATATCCATAGAACAATTTCTATTAAAACGTGCGCGGCAATTCACATAGGGCGACCTGTCGCGCCGCGACACGGTCGTAAAAATTGTTTTACGGATATAAATCGCCAAATCGCGCGCGATAGTCGCGTCGCGCTAGTCTGCACGAGCCTCTAAACTATTTTCTTACTAGTTAAACTAGGCACCCGATTAAATAACTTAAATAAAGGTACCTACATATATACAGGGTGGCAGGCGCATCAACGCGCAACCTGTTACTATTATATTCAGTGATATGATTCTGAACCTCCTTGGTTTGTAATTTATGGCTGTCTAGCTTTTGCCAACGGCTTCACCCTCATTGAGGTCGGAAATTATCCCCCGAGAACGTACTCATCATTTCAGCCGAAAGACGTCCACTGCTGGACTTAGGCCTCCCCCAATTTGGGGGGCTTTGCCATAATCGCCACGCTTGGCAGGCAGGTTGGCGATCGCAGTAAGGTGGTAAAATGCATAGAGAACGCTGCTGCCCATTCTCTAGTAAGTCGCCTTTTACGACACCCACGGGAAGAAATGGGGTGGTGTTATTCTTTACGTCCGGCACCACACGGTACAAAGAAAGTACTACTGGGATAAAAAGTACCCTATATGTTAAGCCAGATTTTAACTTGTCAGTGTGCCAGAGTTCATGCAAATCCGTTTAGTCCTTTTTGCGTGAAAGAGTAACAGACATCAACATCCATATATCTTCACAAACTTTCACATTTATAATATTAGTAGAATAGTAGGATTATCTAAAAAAAAATGCTTATCCAGTGTTGCTCTTTTGTATGAAACAATTAATTTATTTTTATATTTGACGAAATATTTGTAATTCATGGTTATATTGTATAATATCTGGTTGACCGAGCTTTGCTCGGTATTTTTTGGTAAATTGCGTTTAAAATAATAAGTTTATGTTCAAGTTGATTATCGATAAAGTTGGTCATTGAAAACACGAATAAAACGACATTTTATAAAAATGAATTTTAGCTAGATCGATTTATCGTCCCCAAAACCCCCTGTATACTAAATTTCATGAAAATCGTTGGAGCCGTTTCCGAGATTCAGATTATATATATACATATATACAAGAATTGCTCGTTTAAAGGTATAAGATACAGGATCAGTTTTTATCCAGTGCGCAAACTGTAACCATGAATTCACCATGAAAGAAAAGTGATTCCTAAGAGCATAAATGTCAATCCTTTAACAGAGTTCATATTACCTGGGCAATCTTCCGGCTTGACACATTTTCCGCCTTTCTTAGTCAAAATGTATCCCTGCTTGCATACACAGCCGCTAGGGTCACACACAGCGGGACAGAATACTTTTTCTTTACTGTACCGATTGGCACAAGTAGGTGGGCAAGAACTTGGGCAGTCGCTGTGCGTTGCATTTAGATCACCGTTACATCCTTTGTCTACAACTGTAACATGAGAATGGCAATTATTTAGAAGGACGCAACTGTCTTTTTGACTGTCTTATCAAACCGCCAAATCTTTAATTTCATATCTTAGCGGTGCTTCACCACATTGCGTCGCCACCAGGGTCGCGGATTTCTTTGAATGAGTTACCGTGGCCCTGACACTAGCAACTGAAAGAACACGGGTTTTAGTCAGTGAAAGTCTGACTCGCCCTCCCGATCCGCCCAGAGCGGGAGAAGTCGTTTGAAGATCTCTCACTCAAAAAAAATAAAAAATTAGTGCTAATGGTCTAGACCATTTGCCCGGGTCAGCATGATTTCCTATATAGTTATGTTTGGAAAAAAAGTCGCTCAATTTAGATCGAATTGTGCCGACCCCACCAGAAATATGATACAGCGAGGGTTGATGCCAAAGCCAAACGGAGTTTCCCGATCGCCACAAGTTAGATGACATCTAAACATTTATGACAATTGCTTTTCTGTTCAATAAATACGTCCGATTTTAATGTGACTTGTGTACACGTCGTCCCTTACATTTTAACTCTAAATAGTTTAGTCAAACTTTCGTGTTCGTTTCGACTGCTCGGATATAGTATCGTAGAAGAAAAACGACTACGTCAACATTACGAAGGAATTTGTAAAACGTTTAAGTTCTGTAGGCTGTGTGAAGTACAGACATTAGAGTTTTATTCATACCGTCTACATTTTCTACGAAATCGTATCAGTGGTTAGCAAAAAGAATGGAACTTCCGTGGCCGCGCGGTTCTCCATGTGCCGACCGCGGGGCCATGGTTTAACCTTTATAACTTTCTGAATATTGAAGCTACGAATTTGCGATTTTCACTGTTAGTGTTTTACAAATTCCTTCGTAATGTTGACGTAGTCGTTTTTATTCTATGATACTATGTCCGACTAGTCGAAACGGACACAAACTTTCATGTTACCTGGACAATCTGCAGGCTTGATACATTTTCCGTCTTTATTTAGAACGTATCCTGGGTTGCACTCACAGCCACTAGGACCACACACTTGAATACAAGGCCTTGGGTCTGGTTCTGCGCAAGTCAGAGGGCACTTACTGGTGCATTCTTTGTATGTTGCGTTGCGATCACCATTGCACCCCACTACTAATATGAAAAAGGCGGTTCGTTAATTTTATTTGATTTTTTTTTTTCAATGTTTATCATAGGTAAGGTTTTTGTTGAAATTTTACCTGGACAGTTTTCAGGTTTGATACATTTTCCAGTGTTTTCATTTTTAACAAAACCAGGTTTGCACACACAGCCGCTTGGCAAGCACTGTTCGGTGCATATTCGGGGGTTCGGGTTGGTACAAGTCGGTTCACAAGCACTTACACACTCTTTGAACACTGCGTTGGGATCTCCTCCACAACCTAGAGGCAATGTAATAGAGACAATAAAGTAAAAATGTTTTCAACGAAAAGCCAAGAACTCGGGAACTGTTCTTGCCCACACAAAGATTTTGAAGATACTTATAGACCATAATCTCATGAGAGACAATCCGTTTCACTATTTATTAACTTTACAAGTTTATGATTATAGTCTTGTTTTCAACTTTCATTACCACAATTTTGTAAAAGATCTATAAAATCTTATACGCTACGCGCTCATTCATATCCGAGACATAGACTTTTACTGATGATCACCACGTCAGTGTCCCTGCTACCAGTCGTCATATCTATGTTGAACCTGGCATTGATGTTTTGGGAACCTTTACCTACACAGTTTTAATGTATTGAAAAGTCTCACCTGGACAGTCTTCAAGCTTGATACATATTCCGCCTTTCTTCTTGGTCAATACAAATCCGGGATTGCACTCACAGTCATCCGGGAGACATATATCTGGGCAGCCTTCGCTTCCAGCGTTCGGATCATCACAGGTCTTCGGACACGGTGATGGACATTGTTTAAGTGTCGCATTCATATCGCCCTTACATCCAATCGGTGCTGCAACATCAAAATGACAAACAACAATAACAGCAATAAAATGGCGAATTAGCAAAAACAACGAAAAAAGGAAACTTCAATAGTTATATATGTACCTGACGGAATTAATAACAATTGATATTTAAAACTGTAACTGTGGAGAATAAACCGCCCATTTCCAATAAACGCTAAAATTATAAACCACCTGATTGAACCACGTGTTCTCCTTAAAAGGTATTTCGTAAACGGTTAAATTGTCAACACCAAAAAGCGATAGCAGAATGCCAGTGCCAATGAGTCCTCTACTTAAATTCAGGGTCTAAGAAGCGAGGTAGACCCCTTCTCACTTAGATGTCTGTAGTCAACAATGACCTGAAGTAAGCCCAAGTGAATGACTCAACGACCCAGAACTGAAACATTTGGCGAAGAATAACGAAGAGATCCGACCGCAAATGAAATGGGATAAGGCTAGGCAAAGAGAGAGGTTAAATTGTCAACAACAGAATAGTTCCTTAGAGGAGTATTCAGCTTTGTACGACAATAACGTCATAGAAGAAATCGACCAATGTGACTTCCTGACAACCACGCATGGTATAATACAGTTTAATCAAACGCTTTACTTACGACATTCTGAAGCAGGAATACACACATCGTCTTCATTCCTGTAGAATCCTTTTTTACAGACACATCGTGGCCCAGGGAACGGAACTGGGTAATCACATACACTGCCTCTATCTTCACATCTCTCTAGGAAACAACTTGAAGGATTGCGATCCCAAACTTCATTTGGTCTTGTGCATTTAACTTCAGCTGAAAAATAAAGTACACATGATTTTATATTGCAATAAAACTGTTTCAATCAAAATCCAAAATTAAAATTGAAAATAGAATGAGATGTGTGATGAAAAGGATTATTAGTCGATTTGCACGAATATACTGGCCCAAATCGGACGAACTGTTACTTTTAAATCCATACTAATATTATAAATGGGAAAGTGTGTGCGTCTGTTTGTCCGTCTTTCCGTCCATCCGAATTGACATGATTTTTAGGTGGAGATAGTTGGAGGGATGGAGAGTGACATAGGCTACTTTTTTTTTTTCTTTTTTAGGTGGCTGGGGTGAACTTAGAAAAGCCATGCTTTTCCCATGGACAATTGTATGTAGCATATTCGCGTGTGTCCAATGCCCAGAATCTTTACATTCTATTCCCAAATGGAAAGACATATAATATCGTCTACAGAAGCGTATTAAAATAATATTCTGTTCCGAGTTCTAAATCAGGAACGGGGAACCGTGTTACTCCGAATTTAACGCGAGCGAAGCCGCGGGCAAAAGCTACTAATGATATATTTTCTATGTCTTCGGTCTTTTGGCCGAATTAATGATGATGAAATAAACTACGTGCGAGACGCCTTTTATATAGAAAATATTATATTATTAAAAACTGCCGATTCGCGATTCGAATGACGGATGAATTAAATTATAGCTAGTTAAAAATATCTTCCATCATGATGCTACGGAAAACAATTTGTTATTGCAATCAGTATAAATTAAAATGTTTACTTACGACAATCTGAACCTAAGACGCACCGTGGGTCTTCACGGCTGACTATCAAATATCCTTCTTTACAAGCACAACCACCTCTACAAGGATATGGCATGGAGCAAGCTACCTGAGCCCGACTATCATCAACTGGGCAGTAGTTTGTTGGGCATTTTATTTTGCAACCGACGTATGTTCGATTTGCTCCACAAATTGGTGCTCCACCTAAAAAAGTAATTGGCAGTTTATAAGAATTTTTAACAATTTAATCGATGATATAATGCTGGTGTGTTTATAGGATTCCTTGATTACCTAAACAGTTCAAAGCTCATAATTAACCTTTTGAATGTCTTAAGTTACACAGTTCGACATAAGCAATTTTCTTTCTATTATGCCTCTAATTACGGCATTCGATGGGTTAAGAACGAACAAGTGCTTGGTGATGCAGGCATTCCTAAGATCCTGTATAGCATCCCTCATTGTCGTTAGTCGATCCCTACTCAAGAAAACTTTTCATACTTTGCGGCATACCTCGTCTCATACTTCGCCATGCGTCCTCTTCCTCGGGTCAGCAAGTCTATGGCCAGGAAAGTCTAGTACAACAAAATGTATTCACTCACCTGGACAATCTTTTGGATCAATGCACTTCCCGCCATCACATGAACGAATGTATTCCGGCTTACAGTCACATCCGTTTAATATGCAAATATTATCACATACTTTAGGGTTCGGCTTTTGACAGGTCGGTGGACATGCATCACTGCATCCACGGACGCGCGTTGCATTCAGGTCTCCGTCACATCCCGCCCCTGGATCTATGGTATGATAAAGAGTGGTAAATGAGTACTGGTCCTAAGATAGAACCTTGTGGCACTATTTGTAATACTGTAACACGTCGATTTGTAAGTATGGAGTGGTTAGTAGAAAAATTACACTTTCTAAGTTTTCACAGTGAAATACTTTTTAACGCCTAACGACAGGTGAAAAGGGCGTGTGTTAATTATTGGATACTAACAAAATGTACTGAGTTAAAGATATAGAATTTGGGAAACATAACATGAAATTTAACACACGTTGAAACAGATTCGCCTTGTTGTTATGATACATTTCATGTTGAATTGCATGAGTCATATAGATGCAAAAGAAGCAACATCAAGGTGAACCAAAATAGAGGTAACCATCAATTGTATTTGAAGGTTTAAAAGCAGTGCAGTTAGTATTGGAAATTGTTGTTTTTGCTGCAAACCTATCAAGTCAAATAATTATTTTAATTTGACATTGAAATACTGCATTCAAAATTGCTATCATTGAAAAATTTGATATTGCTACCTACATCTACATAAATAGCTCAAAAGTTTGGACAGCCCATTTGTGTCACATTTCATGTTATGAAAAGTAAACCTTATCTGTTTCAGTACACGCACCGGTATAACATTCATCACTCGGAACACAGATCCCGCGACTGTTCCTGAGATAACCATCAATACAATTACATCCAGGTGTACAATTGGTTTTGGCACACATGAATGTCGTGAACAGGCTTTCACATGACTGAGGGGGGCATACAATTGCACAGTCCGACGGTATTTCATTTACTCCACACTCTATTGCTGTAATACAAAATACACACATTTTTATTGATATCATAGATGCACCTCCAGAATTTTAGAAACAAGATAAAGTTAAAAACAAGAATACTTACGTTCAGATTTAAAACAATCGTCAGACGGGATGCAAATTCCATCTTTATTTCTCAGAAATCCATCGAGGCAGTCACACCCTGGCTCACATTCAGTTGGGAGGCAATAGTATGTAGAGTAGATGCTTTCGCATGATTGTGGAGGACAGATTATTCGACAGCTAGTTCGTATTTCATTAATTCCACATTTTTTTGGAATTGGTGCTAGAAATTTAAAAGTATCCATATTATTTTAGGATATTTTTTCACTTCTGCAAGCTTTTTCTTACAAAGATCTAAACTTACGGCATTCCTTTTTTGGTATACAGGGTCCAGTACCGTTATCATATTTTCTGGCGAAGTTAGAATTGCAGACACATCCTGTGAACGGAACGCAGGCGCCAGCTACATCACTATTAGGTAACAATCTGTTCCCACAAGTTTTTGGACATTGGTTATCATTTAAAACGTAATGTGAATGTTTTGGGCAGCGTATAGGTACTGAAATATATTAAAATATTAATTAAAATCTTTCAATCTGGAAGGAGAAAGTACTTTTGCCGAAAAAAGTAATTCAAACTCTAGTATCAGAATAGACAAGTTTTAGTATAGTACCTGGACAATCTTCAGGTCTGACACATTTCCCGGACATGTCATTGGTGTCCAGTATAAATCCTGGGGCACACTCGCATCCAAATCGAACGCATGCCCTAGTACATACTTGCTTTGGAAATGGATCATCACATGATAAGGGACATGGGTTGGGGCAAGGTTTATAGACAGCATTTGGATCTTTGCATTTTTTTCCTATATTAGTGAGAAAAAAAATATTTTGAGAAATTAAAAGATTAAGAAGATAACTTTTAAAAAGTTAACAGTGATTAATTGAATAATTAATATTTCTTTGATTGAAGTAATCGGAAAAGGACACTGTTTTACGAATAAAAATAAAATACAATTCGAAAAAAATATTGAAATGAGTACTTGAACAATCCTTTAGCCTGACACATCTACCAGTAGCTTCATTAAAAACAAATCCTGGGGCACATTCACAACACAGTTTTTAGAACTGCAATATCAGAATAGATAAATTTCAGTAGGTACCTGGACAATCCTCAGGTCTGACACATTTTCCGGAAATGTCATTGACGTCCAATATAAATCCGGGGGCACACTCGCATCCAAATTCAACGCACGCCCTAGTACATACTTGCTTTGGAACTGGATCATCACATGATGTGGGACATGGGTTGGGGCAACTTTTGTACACTGCATTTGGATCTTTGCATTTTATCCCTGCAATAGTGAGAAACATTGTTTAAAGAGGATAAAAAGATTGGCAATACAGCTTGTAAACAGTTAGCAGTGATAATTTGTATAATGTTAATTTCTTTGATTGATGTAATCGCATAAAACCTATTACATAAATTTGATCCAAAAAAGATATTAAAATTAGTACTTGGACAATCCTTTGGCCTGACACATCTACCGGTGGCTTCATTAAGAACAAATCCTGGGGCACATTCACATCCTCCTTTATTAATGCACATAAAGGGACAAGGCCTGGGATTTGGATTAGCACATGTCAAGGGACATGGATTGGGACAATCTTTGAACACTGCATTTGGATCTTTGCATTTTTTACCTGAAATAAAATGAAATAAATTGGTTCATGAAGAAATACAAAACGTAACCAAAGAACTAAAAAAATACATGGTTACTATTCTCAACTCAGTTTAGAATCGAGCTCGCCTTTTACCTATGTACATCAAATAATCATAAATGAATAATTGAGAGAGATACATTATGTAACACAAAATATATAATGAAAGATAGGATAAAATAGAATATAAAAAAAGATGAAAATAATAAGAAAGAAAGAAGAATCACCTCCACAGTTACTAGATATGTCGGGTGTATTAGAAGATGATGAAGATGATTCAGAATGAGATGAAGCTTTTGCACTGGCATGGCTGAATGATTTTCCATTTCTCTCCCCTAATATTACTACTGCGGAAGCTTCAGCTTCTGCATGAGCTGAAGCTGAACTGCTTCTTTCTTGATGTTTTGGATTATCCGGATTTTTCGGATCGTCTCTACAAGCTGAAAAGATAAATTGTGCAAAACATGATTCAGAAATGTCGTAAAAGGATATTAAAGAATATGGAAGACATGAAAAGATATATGAAGTTTAATTGGTCACGAGGCGACGCTAGTTAAAAAGATAGTACATAATTTATGTGATTAGAATGCATGAATGCAATGAATAAAATAACACAATTTGAGTGTATTGGCAGAAGAATAAACTTCTACCGGACATATTTCTCTGACACTAATTATAACATTCGCGAGAGTACAATATGATATAGGCAGCTTAAAATTAATTAAGCAAAATACATACTTCTACGTTATGTGGAAACTAAGTCTGCAAAAAAAAAATTACGATTGATGTATTTATGTATATATGCACGTTTTTAAAAACAAATAATGTTGACGCACGAGATTGTTAAAACCTGTAGGTATTTAACCTCATGTTTATGACGAATCTAAGGACTAACTATTGTTTATAAGACAAATAAACATGATTTATTTATTGAAATTATTAAATGAAACCAGCTGTGTAACTTTCTAAAACACTTGTGTGATGTATTGTTGGTGTAACAAACAAGTCTGGTAAACATATTAATAAATTATTTAATTGTACAATCTGTTAGTATTTCGTATTAAACAGATTCTGATAATGGTAGTTAAAACGAAAGCAATATTTATCACGTACCTATTTATTTTCAAACAGAAACAATGCATTTCACAATTTATTTTATTTGTGAAATGATGAATAGGATCTTACGCACGGTGACAAATCAAACTATACATTTGCAGTATAAGTTGACTTCTTATTGCCGAAAAAGCCTATACAATGCGAGGTCAGCTAAAACTGGAAATCTATAGCTTGGGTAGCGTGGGTACATAGAAAAATTAAGAGACTGTGTCCGCTAAGTTTGTTTCGGCCTTTCCATTCAGAGTAGGCAGACAGGGAACACCAACATCATCTAGTTTAAAAAATGATAGACGTGTAAAAATATTAGTAATGTTCAGAAATAAAATAATTTATCATTTATAGAATATAAAAAGATCAAAGACTCGATATATTGTGAGAAAGATGATAATAGCTAGAAACATTGTTAGTAAGTGCTGAGATGCGAGTTCATACCTGATAATGAAATATGTATGGAATAAAAAAACCCCCGACACAAACAAAATCTCTAAAAGTTAAATAATAATATGAATAAGCCCTTGAAGTTTAATATAAATTGTAGGTAAATTATTATATATATTACTAGCTTTTGCCAGCGGCTTCGCCCGCGTGGAGGTCGGAAATTATCCCGCGGGAACATACCTACTACCGGGATGAAAAGTAGCCTATGTCTTTTCTCAGGCTCTAAACTATCTGTGTACCAAATTTCATTTAAATCGGTTCAGTAGTTTTAGCAAGAAAGCGAGACAGACAGACAGACAGACAGAGTTACTTTTATTATTTATTTTGCATTTATAATATTAGTGTGGATGTGGATTATGCAAGCGTCGTGTGTCGAGGTTGTCTGGTATTTTCAGTAATAAAACAAATAGGTTTAACCATTTGGGAACGAACAGAAAAAATAAACTCTCTGATCCTACATTTCATTGCATGGAGGAGAGGAACAAAATGATCCAGCAGTCTTCAGACGATGCGATCCAGTCCCGGCGGCTCAATAGAAAAATCTCTAAGTCCTTAGATCTTGTTCTAATACAGTATTTAAGACGCGATAGACCGAAAACAAGAGCTCCAAAGTCTTCACGAGACATCTATCTATTGGCAGAGCCAGCTTGCAAAGTTGAAGACAGTTGACGACAGAATCGTATCTGCCAAACCTGTTTAGAGTGATCGAGAAGTTAAATAGACAGTTTTACACGTCATCCAGTAACCCCAAACCGTATCTGGTAAACGACATGAGAGCTATATTGCGTTAGTGTGTTGACGTCAGCTTGTATGAGATTAGGATGGTTCTGAAGCAGCTTAAAAACAACAAGGCGCCGGGTGATGACAGAATTACAGCCAAACTCCTTAGCGCCGATGAAAAAGCTGTTCTTAAGGCCGCCCAGAAGCTGTTTGATTCCGTCATACTTGAAGATAAAAAGCTGTGAAATAGCTGTGGTAGTACCCTTCTTTAAGAAGAAAGACAATGCAATGGTTATGAATTATAGGCCCATCTCACTTCTGAGTCATGTCTACACGCTGTTTGCAAGAGTCATCATGAATCGTCCCTCGAACGAATGTAAAATAGTCACAATAAAAAAACCCTATTCATTTTTGCTTAAAAATCAACAAAATAAAAAGGTTTTCCTTAGTACTGCTTTTTACATAATAAAGTAAACCCTAATATAGCTAGAACACACTAATCGCGAAATGCGTTCGCGGCTAAACGTATTTAAAACATCGTTCGGTATCTATAAAGGTTCGGTTCGGTTTTAAATTCATTCGTTACATATTTAAGACCTTGTGCTGCAAACAGCGCCCTAGTGGCATAACACACTATAAATCAGAATCTAAAACATTTTGAAAGCTATCGCTAATCCATTCTTGCATATGTTCGAATAAGTTGTTTGCTTAGCAACGTAACAATGCCATGAATGCTGCGGAACTGTCAAATGAAAGCGATTCCTACTAATAGTGTATTACGCAATTACCCTTCTTCTTAGTCTTCTCTCAACACGAAATACGTAGTTTCGTATGACATAAAATTTTTTTTCGGGCTCGAGCTAAGAATGAATGACTGACAACAGGATTTGACAGTGGTCCTTACTTTCGATGTGATTTTGTGAGGCTAAAAAGTTAGTTCCGAAGTACCGAACTACCTTCGGACGGGCCGTATCTTCTAGATAGTCTGGCATCACGTCGTGGAGCCTGACGCGATTTTTCAATTCGGCTGTTCTTCTAAAATAATGTCTACTTACGGCATTTTTGTGCAGGAACACAGGGTCCACTGCCATCATCGTTGAGTCTTACAAGGTCATCGTCGCAGACGCATCCTGTGAACGGTTTGCAATCATCGGAAATCGGCACGCACTTGTTTGCACAAGTCCTTATGCATCGTGGATTATTTCTTGTATAATGTTCATCTTTTGGGCAGGACGGATCTATAAACGTGATCATCAAATCTCTTATTAAATCCATACATAATAGTATACATGCAAAAGTAACTCTGTCTGTTGTAATGGACTGAGTTCTGGACTTGGATGAACGAATTTTGGCAAACAAATAGAGGTAGGTTGGGATATAGGATACTTTTAATCTTGGTAGTTCGTTTCTGTAAGATACTTTTCGAGCTCCAAATTGGCGAAGCCATAGGCTTTATGTAGCTTATCTACATAAAGCTAGTGTCGTATATTAAACGTAGGATTGGCTATAAGGAATTGTAGGCATGGGAACTGCCTATGCATTTTTGACCCCCAGTCTTATAGAAAGCAAAAATCGCGTAAATACGCGACCGTCGCAACCATTTATCACTCTTGCTGCCAAACGGATCCATCCATATATCTACCAAATTTTGTTTTAAAGCATTTGACATTAAAACATTCTCAATGATAGCGTCATGTTTTTTTTTTTTTTAAACGACCTGACCTCTGACGGATTAGAAAGCGAATTGTGAAATAGATAAAGATATAAGCCTACCTGAATCACATGGTGGAGGCCTATGACCGCTGAAAACACCTCCAACAAAAATTAAAATAAAAAAACCAACGTACACCAACATTATAACTGAACTGTCTGTACTTAGAACAACTGCTGTAGTAAGTATATATTATGATCGCTGTACAAACATTATGTGTTCACTATCTATAGAAAATGTTTTAAACAATTAAAATACATGTAGGATTGCAGTTGAACACATTCGATAAAATAATTAAACGCTGAACAAACATTTGCACGATTAATCAATAAAAAAATATATGTACTGTTTAGTCGTGAAATAAAAAAAACAGCTCGTACAAAGACTATGTGTTGTTAACACCCTTTTATTAGCTTCATCTGTATGTTTGTATGTTTGTAACCGACTGCTTTGGAGTCGACTTTGACCCATATGAAACGGTCAGATTTAATTTAAACTTTGTAGACTTATCGAGGACCGATGTAAATACAATAATTTCATAAATTTGTGCATTATCCTTGTCAAAAATACCAGGATGGCAAAACAAAACTGTTTTTGAAAACTACGCTGACATACGTCACAAAATTCGAAACACTCTAAAAATTTAAAATAAATAATAGTTAAAAAAAAACTAAAAAACACGCTTCCATAGAAAACCAAACTAAAAAGTACAAAATCATGGAAAAAAGCGTGGGGTGCCTTTGAGGTATTTTTTAATTGATATCAAGCACCCCACGCTTTTTTCAATTATTTTTTATCGGGAAATTGCTCGTTTTGTTGACAATTAATTGTTTTGCTAAATAAAAATCTTCAATTTAGTACAACAGGAAAATTGACTGGGTCGTTTGTTTTTCAATTTGATAGGTGGTGTATTTGGAAACGGTGCACGGTGTTTAATTGTACCTAAATATAAAAGTGTAAATGCTAAATTATTTAACATCTGTAAGTAGGTTTATACAGACACATTCGCACGTGTAAAATAAAGTACTTATTTTTTTTAACTAGATGAGTTCCTTGTTTCCTATCTGACTCGTGGGCTCGCAAAAGATGGAAAAGGTGGAGGAAGGCTTTTGAAATCTTATAAATTATAGCTATGAGATACATCTATTAAAAAATGTGCAACATTATATTACACATACATGTCGCAATTCAATCTAAGATTCCTTCATTTCGGTACCTATTCAACAAGGCAGCGCAAGTTTCAACACGCACTGTGCGTTCATTAGCAGTATCCTCTCCAAACGCAACATTGATATTGCGAGCCGTTTCTGCCGCGTTAGTTCCGCGTCGAAACTCGTATTCAATAATAACTCAGACTGTCGAAGTATCCATCTTTTCCGTCTAAGATGAATAAAAAAAAAACAGTTGAAATTCGAAAATCGAATGTTGTACATTTTTAAAGAAAAATCTCATAGGTTTAATGTAAAAAAGTTTCACTCGAATACTCACACCATGAAGGTTTAACGTCAATTCCAAATATCTTTCGATTACCATAACAAGGCAATTTCATACTTTAACCCCTATTATTATTATTATTATTATTATTTATCATACGAATATTTTTACACCCGCATCCACAAACGTCTTTCAGTTTGGCGCACCAGGCGGTAGCAAACACATAACTAAAATTGGGTTCAGGATATTGATACAAAACAAATAATAGGGCGTTTAATATAAAATAGAACTAACCCATTCTTTTTCATCAACATAAGATCCTGCCAGGGTCGCGAGATTGTTCAAACGAGATACCGTGGCCCTGGCATATGGGTAACTCAAGAAACACGGGTGGGTTTTAGTCAGTAATTGTCTGACACGCCCTCCCGCTCCGCCCAGAGCAGGAGAAGTCATTTGATGATTTCCCATCCAATAAAATAAAAAAAAGATTTACCTGAATACAATACTTCTAACCAACTGCAAAGGTAAGAGAAAATGCAACAGATGCTTGACTCAACAAGGATTCATCTTTTATTTAAAATTCTCTATTTTGACTAGTGTTGGTTCGTAACGTTCTAATGTAGGTATATCTAAAGTGTAACGTGCGATAAGGCACTTCGTTCTAATAATATTCATGTCAATGACCTTGGAGCACTAATTACTTTACTTCCAGGCTTTTTTTTTTCAGGATGGGAAATCAAATGACTTCTCTCGCTCTGGGCGGAGCGGGAGGGCGTGTCAGACTTTTACTGACTAAAACCCACCCGTGTTCCATCAGTTGCCCATATGCCAGGGTCACGGTATCTTTTTCGAACAATCACGCGACCCCGGCAGGCATCGGTCCTAGTAGACCCCTACATACTTCCAGGCTTGATAGAGATTTTTCGTTGCTCTTCATACATAAATATATGTATTTATTTATTTATCGAAAGTAAGTACATTACCATCCTATAATGGTCCCACTATTGGGACACAAGCCTCATCTCATTCGAGATGAAGAGCGCCTTAGCCCGTAGTCCACCACGCGACCAAATTGCGGGTTGGTAGATACTACTTGTCTTTGAATGTTTGGTTCTAGGACATGCCAGTTTTCTTTAGATGTTATCTTTCAGCGTTCTATAATGAGCAGTGGTAATGCAATAATTTATACAGTAAAGCGTTTGTCTGGGATTGAACCTACAACCTACCACTCGTAATTCGCAGCTGATATTTTGTTGTTGTACCTACAGGCAGACGTTAGAGTTGCCCCAAATTGATGAAAAATGCATGTAATTGTTCTTTCTTTCTTTTTCTAGTAAACGTATACCTAAAGCAACTATAAGGTAGGTAGGTTAGTGGGCCCAATTATTAAATCACTTGGTTTTTCCAAGGATTCGTCCACGTGTATGTCAGATATATCCCATGGGAACTAACGTCCGCGATTGAAAAGTAGCATATGAGTTAATCCAAAATAAAAGCTACACATATGTGTGACAAATTTCATCCAGAGTTCAGCTGTTTTTACGTGATTCAGTAACAAACATCTTAACATAAAAATTTTCAATTTCATATTATTATTATCCTCGCTTTTCCCGCCGCCTCACCCGCGTGGTGGTTGGAGTTTATCACAACCGAGATAAAAACTATATCATCGGTTAATCCAGATTATAAACTGTGTGCCAAATTTTATTCAAATCCGTTCAGCTATTTTTCTTGGACTGATCACAGTCCTCCAGACCGTATTTCGGCCATGGCGCCAGTCTCAACGAAGACTATTCATTGGCGGAGATATGATGAGAGTGCCTAAGTTTGTGCACAGACACAGGGCCATCCACTCTTCCTTCAGTCTTCAGACGACCCTCTTTGACATTGTCCATTACTCGATGCGTGTCCGACAGCTCTCTCCGTCCGTATTTAGTAGCTAACAGACGTTGAAGTGTAGCTCAAATTGACTGTGATGTACAAGGGACATGTGAACCGACCCAGGGGAGATATTTAGGATAACAACCCGTCATTACCCTGTCATGCTGTCAAATTAAACAGTATGAATTTCCATTTTATTTTCTTCAGTCTCATAGTTCGATGGGACGGCAATCTGACACGACCAGAGAAAGATCAGGCGCAGGACCAATGGCTTAACGTGCCTTCCGTTCTGAGGCACGGGGGTATCATACTGTCAACTTCCATACTCGGAGCCGGCGGGCTGGACTGAGTACTAAATTTACAAACATCTAAACATACAAAAGTTTTCCGTGTGGGACGTAAACCACCAATCCCATTTCTTCCCGCGGGTTTCGTTTCAGGCGACTAGAGAATGGGCAGCAGCGTTCTTTGTCTTTGCATTTTACCACCATACTGCTATCGCCAACCCGCCTGACAAGCGTTGCGATTATGGCAAATCCCCCAATTCTGGGGGAGGCTTATGTCCAGCAGTGGACGTCTTTCGGGTGAAATAATGATGATGAAGATATTTCATCTCTCATACAAACATCTAACCACACAAACTTTCACATATTTAATATTATAGTAATATATTATTATTCTATTTTATAGTAGGATACTAGAATTCAATGAGCACAGTTTAAAAACCTTCTGTTACCTGCTATAAATAAGTAAAACAGCAACATACGAGAAGGCTTTTAGTTTTAAAAGGGTTTATAATGAGAGCTCGCGAACCTTTTAGGCGCTGCTGAGATTTCAAAGGTATGTCCGGTAGCTTTTGTAGGTCCCTCTGTGTGCCCACGAGATACTTTTGGGTCAGTATGTATCATTAAGATAAGGTAAACATGGCAGTCCTAGTTCTGAAAAGGCTCAAGAGGTATACGATTTTTCCGAGGTCGCTAATTTACGTGATTTTACAGTTAAATACTGTATTTTGTATAACTTTTATTGCACTCACCGCCTCAATCCTGCAAGGAAGCGTAATAGGATGTTTCTTATTCCTTGTTTATGTAACCAACCTTCCCAATAGTATAAACGAGCCATGTGTCCTGCCGGCGTAGCACAACCAATTCTATGTCTATTCTACCAAGAACAAAAAAAGTTCCTTATGTATTTTAATTCTGTAAAAATGTTTCTATCTCATCAGAAACATAGTCATCATACTTGACATCGTACTCTTGTCGACTGAAGAATAGAAACATCTCTTCTTTTCAGTTTTAAACAATTTTTCTACGATACAAATTTAAGGCTTGCAATCCGGATATCCGGATATCCGTATTATCCGGATAACCGCCGATTTTAAAATCCGGATTTTACTTGCATAACTATCCGGAGTTTTTGGATGTTACGGATAGTTGCTTTTATATTTTTAAATATAAAATAAAAAGCTGCCAACTGGAGTACATAACTGTTATTATATTATTTATTAGAGATGAGCCAACTATGACTTTAGCCGCCTAGCCGACTAGTCGGCTGCAAAATAGCCGACTAAACAGCCAAGCCGATCATTGATTTCGGTTGAGTTCGATTGACATCAGCTATGTTCAAAATGGCAAACCTACTTCATACCTACCAGTTGTTTGCTATATTCTTCCTTTTGAAAATCCTTCAAACGAATCTGTGAGACTGACGATTGTTAAAATTATTTCTACATTTTTTGATGCACAACAACCAGATCAAACAGTCGTAACTTCAGCGGACAATACACAAGATACAGAAGGTTGTTCTTCATCAACTATAAGTGTATCAATCAAAACGCAAATACGAGAAGAAATAATCCGGTTTATGAGTTAGCCATCTTCTGCGCAGCGACCGACTTTTTCAACAAATGATTTAGACACCACAATTCGAGTAGAAATGGCGCTATTTGATGAGAATGGTCAGAGAAGCAGGAATTTAGGAAGGGTTTATAATCTACTTTTATCAATACCACCGACCAGCGTTGAAGCAGAAAGAGTGTTCTCTGCTACATGATATTTATGTAACCATTTAAGAACTTCCATGAAAGAAGATTCATTAGACAGTTTATGCTTTTTAAGATCGTATTACCAGAATTTGTATAAAAATAATTTAAGAATTACGTAATATTATATTCATCATCATCATCATCTCAGCCGATAGACATCCACTGCTGGATATAGGCCTCCCCCAATTTGGGGGGCTTTGCCATAATCGCCACGCTTGGCAGGCGGGTTGGCGATCGCAGTATGGTGGTAAAATGCATAGAGAACGCTGCTGCCCATTCTCTGATAAGTTCCTTAGTCGCCTTTAACGACACTCACGGGAAAAATGGGATGGTGCTATTCTTTACGTCCGGTACCACATGGTACAATAATATTATATTATGAAGGGTTATTTGAATATTTTGAGATATTTTGTTCATTTTTGTTTTATTATATTTGATTTATACTAGTGTTACCAACTGAGCTGATTTACCAGGGAAAGTGATATTTATTTAATTATTATGTTTTAAATATGTTGATTATTAGGTACCGTGTGGTGCCGGACGTAAAGAATAACACTAACCTATTTCTTCCCGTGGGTGTCGTAAAAGGCGACTAAGGGACTTACTAGAGAATGGGCAGCAGCATTCTCTATGCATTTTACCACCATACTGCGATCGCCAACCCACCTACTTGCCATGCGTGGCGATTATGGCAAGTCCCCCAATTGTCCCCATGTCTTACGAATGAAATGATGAAATAGGTTGATTTGATTGAGATGTTGTGATTTATGATAAATGTAAGATCTCATTTTTAGTTAGAATTGTTTTTAGTATGAGAAGAACAGATACAAATTATTTGTGCGGTATCGGTGTTATATTGTATAATTTTAGAAAGTGAACTAGTTTTTTTAAACGTGATTGTTACTTGAAATATTGGTATAGTTTATTATTTCTTTGTCATTTTGCTTGAGAGACTTATTAAACGTGTTACAAAAGCTAATCAGTTTTATTTATATAAAAATAACCGTATTATCCGCATTATCCGGATACTCCGGATAGTAAAATATTAAAATTCGTATTATCCGGATAGTAAAAAGGAACGGATATTGCATGCCCTAGATACAATCTATCATTTTGTCTTTTCTTCCGTCGACAAATTCAGTTTCTATGGATGTCATGCTACGCGTGCTGTTTGCGGATGACATATCTATACTAACCTCATGTGAAAATAACACCAATTTAAATAACAAATTAGATTCCATACAAGATTCAACATTAAACTGGATGACCGAACATAACCTAGAAATTAACATCAATAAAACTAAAATAATGTCATTCCACCCTCGGAAAAAAGTACCAATAATTTAATGAATTTTGTATAACTTTTATTGCACCACATGAAAGACCTTTTAAATTATGATCTAATGAAGGCGCTACTTTTTTATTTTTATTATATGATTTCGATTAATCGACCTGCATTTGGCTACTGTTATGTGAATTTTGCTGCCTTTCCTGTACCGTGTGGTGTCCGACTAGAACACCACCTCATTTATTCCCGTGGGTGACGTAAAAGGCAACTAAGGGATTTACTAGAGAATGGGCAGCAGCGTCCTCTATGTATTTTACCATCATACCGGAATAGCCAAACCGCCAGCCAAGCGTGGCGATTATCCTCGTGGAGGCGATCGGCGGCGGCGACCTCTCGCGTCCGGCCCTGGTGCGAGCCATGGTACGGAGCGAGAGGGAATGGGAAGCCGTCACCTCCTTCTGCGAAGCAGTAATGCTCGCGTAGCAGGAGGCGGGGCGGGTGAGGGAGTGGCAGTCACTGCGCCCTCACGTACCTAGCCGCCGCAGGAGGAGACGCCTCGGGCGTCCGGAGTCGATAGCGGACTCCCGGCCATCGTAGGCGCGAGCTTGCGGGTGGCGAGCAATGGGTAGCTCGCCGCCCGGTAAGGACCAGGCTCGGGTCGATGGCGCGAAGTGTTCCACGCGCGCCTCAAAGAGATGTCAGCAGCAGTGTAGGGGTCTACTAGGACCGATGCCTGCCGGGGTCGTGTGATTGTTCGAAAGAGATACCGTGACCCTAGCACATGGGCAACTGATGGAACACGGGTGGGTTTTAGTCAGTAAAAGTCTGATACGCCCTCCCGCTCCGCCCAGAGCGGGAGAAGTCATTTGATGATTTACAATCCTGAAAAAAAAAAAGCGTGGTGATTATGGGATTAGAAATTGGGGGAGGCATATGCGTAGCAGTGGACGTATTTTGCCTGCAATGATGATGATGATGATGCTGTCTTACAGCATAATTCACATAAGTGGCTAAATAATAACAGCCGCACGGGTCGATCGATCAAGTTTAGCTACGCTTGCCGCCGTTGGTTAGTGATTGGGTGCCCATTTTTAAACACTTAGACTACCTAGACGGTTGTCATTGGTAGTTCTTTGGCACTCGTAGAGGGTTGAGGCCGTTAAAAGCCCAAAAAATTACAACCAATCTTAGTAGTCCAAGGGTATCGTAAGTATTACCCATTCTGGGATGTGGAGCTCAGATAAACAGTCGCTACGTGTAAATTGCTGGTACTTAGCAGCATCAAAGTAGACTGGAAGCCAACCCCAACGTAGTTAGGAAAATGCTAGACATATGATGATCGAGGGTACTGTCGCTGAGGTTAGTCATTTGTGATTAGGCGGTTTTTCCGCTGCTCTTGCATACGGTGGCGTTCGGAATTTTCTTTAGGTAAATCTACTTAATAACTTTATTAAGTGGAATTGCTGATGAGTGAACACTGAAATCGATGCCTGTTAATTAAGGGATCAGTAACTCTGTAACAAATTATTCTGACTTGCTAGAATTATCGCCGTGATTAAAAAATCAACATCCATCCATAAATGTAAAGGGTGGGTTACTCTGCAATACATTATCTTAAGTAATGTGTCTATAGTAACCGACCTGCTTTGCACTCGTAAATCAAACTATTGTTGCTTTGTGGTATTGCTGTACCTTCTGTAAAACATATTTTCTTATTATTTCAATTGTGAAGTGTAATACCGGATTATGAATGCACACTTAATAATTTGAATAATTTAAAAAACAACAACAACACGACAGCAATGAACATTTATTTACTTAGTTGCTCATAAAACAATGCCAAAGGTTTACAAACAATTTTGACGGTCGCCAGTAATTCTATTAGGTATTCATTAAGTGATGAGACCATGAAGGACCGCAGTTGAGCTTTCAAAAGAGTGGGTCTTAAAATGGATACGCTCCAGGGCACATTGCTTATAAAAAAAATAGCCAATAGAACCGAAAGGTTCTGGAGTCTGAGAGAGACTTCTGGTAATCCTCCCAGAGGGTGGACCTTGTGAAGGCCGGAGGAATCCGCTGGAGTCGAGAATCACCGAACCGGTGGATGTTGCAAGGCTTTGGGGATCTGACATTTAAAGTCTATCTGAGATTTATAGTGCACTTGTCAAATTCCTATATAGCAGTGGTGGCCCAGTGGTATCGGCCGTGACTTACGAGTAGTAGGTCGTGAGTTCAAACCCAAGGAGGCGCATTACTTTGTGTAAATGATTTCATCGGCACTGCTCTCAAAACGGTGAAGGAAAACATCATGGGGAAACCGGCATGTCTTAGAACCAAAAATTCAAAGACATGTGACTTCTACCAACCCGCACTGGGCCCTCGTGGTGGATTATGGCCCACTCCCTCTCACCGAGAGGAGGCCTGTGTCCCAGCAGTGGGAACATTATAGGCTGATGATGATGATGATGATGTCAAATTCCTATATAGGTTTAAAAGCCGAACTATACTGGGCTCAACTCTTATTACTTGTGCCATAGACTCGAAAATAAGAAAGAAAGAAAACAAATTTATTTAGCACAGACCAAAATGCACACTAAATACAGCAGGAAACAATAAAATAAAAATCAAATAAAACAGTGTAAGGTGCGATGTCAGAAAGTATCATTATAGTGTGCCTTACGACTGTACCAAAAAGGCCCAATTCAGCAAAACAGGCAAGTAGATGAACATACTATAATACAATGAGATGAGACGTTTATCCTACTTAATTGAATAAGACATCATGATTTACCTTCACACAGTCCCATAACTCATGAGGCGCATTAGTATGCAGGCAACGATGGTCCGGTCATAAAGCATTAACAGACTGTTAAGGCCTTAAGGCTAGGTTACATTGTGGTAACATCGTGTTATTTCGCTGCATGCAGCATGCATTATTAAGTGTGAAATGCAGCATTCTGTGGATACTCTTTGTTTCACTTCTAACTGCATAGCCTTTCCCCGTTGGGGTCCATGTGAGGTCGACTTCCAGACTTAATTGGATGTAGCTGAATATCAATATTTTTACATGGAGCGACTGCCCTCCATAACCCATGTTGCTAGGTTACGTTACCCTTTGGTAAGAGTGCATGTGACTTTTTTGAACTTCTGACTACCCGTAACGACTAGGGTTGCCACCTTTTTTTTGCAATTAAAGTACATTGGTTATTATAGATGAGAAAAAAAAGTAAAAAATTAAGCACATAGTACATATAAAATTAAGTACGATTTATTTTTCATTATTATAACATATTTTTATTACTTTTTGCTGTTTGTATCAAATAAATTTCATTGAACGAAAAAGTACTTTTTTTAAATCCCATAGAAATCAAATCTCAAAAAAATAAAGTCTCGATATGTAATGCATAGTCCCCGAATCGACCAAGGGAGGTAATCTAAAGTAAGAGAGTAACTTTCGATTAACCCGTGCTGCTGTTATTGTTTGGCCACGAGCCTAACTAACATAATTAATTAAATATAGCTTTTATTATTAATGAAAAAAATAGAAAAAATAAAGATGATGGCTATTTGAACGGAATAGATTACAGAACTGTCGCTCAAAACCTAGGTAGGTAGGTACCTAATTACTTGCGGCTTGCTCGCGGATTCGAGTCTGAGAGTTTATATATGGTGAATTTAGACTGAAAGAGAATTCTAAGGTCCATTTTAACAAATAAGAATACACTTACAGTCATCGTGATGGATGTACTAACTTACATGCATATTTTGTGACATCTCGTCTCGAGAGGAACTTATAAACGTTACTTCTTCGAATTGGGAATACTCCAAGTATACCAATTGTGTTTGGAGTATGCTATAGTTACTACCCTTCCTAAAGCATGCTCCAATGTAGCAAGAATGCACAATGTTGCCTCCTCGTTTCTCGCATTTACAATACAAGGGAGGACAACGTCTCCCACGCCAGCAGTTACTGAGAAACATCAAACTGGAACTAATTTCCCAAACATTAATTTGTGAGCGATGTCCGTCTGGGACTTAGAGCGGGTGTTCCAGATATTTTATGGGTCAAGTTCAGTTCTCTACCCTAATAGGTATATAGGATGGTTATTTAGTTACAGTTAAGACTTAGTTTGGATACATCGCTTCATCAACTTGGAACAATAGCAAAAGACACGCAATTTTAAATACGACATAAATAAGGCATGATAGCCTTTTGTGTTTTTAGATAAAATATTTTACAATTAGGTTATACACAAACAACATTATAGAAACACATTTAAATACAATTATCACTTTAGTGAGGTTGGTTTAAGATCTTTAAAAGTGGATATCATTGGAGACTTAATACCCAGTTACTAAGTGCTCCTTTTGCCATTATTAATGTTTTCAATGTAAGGTCTTAAATAAAAAAAGTAGTAAAGTATTTAAACTTTACTTTACTTTTTTGTTTTACTTTAAGCTTATTTAAACTTTTGCCTAATAGTAAGCTTCGTTTTTGGCTACATAATATCAAAACGTTAGCATTTTGTTATCATTAGAAATAACTTCAATAAAATGACTTCATGCTGATCGTATTCGTTAACTTGACTAATGTAAACTTCGTACTTAACTCGATTAATAAATATCGTGTTTTGGTTCAGCCAGCAATCTAATATTGCGGGATGCCCCAGTAAAAATAACCACTTGTAGTCATGACTTTTAATTCCCGTCTCTTGACAAACACTCTTCTCTATTCCACGGGTGTACCAACTGGCCAGAGAGACGCCACGGCGTCGTCACCGGGCATGGGGTGCTTCGGCCTCCCTGTTCAGGATAAAGCGGGATAAAAACGCCCGGGTGTTATCACTGCGTGGATCGCCTGGAGGACACGTTGGAGCATACGGTGAAGTCTGACATGCCCTTCCGCTCCATCGAAAGCAGGAGACGTCATTTGATGACCCAAAAACAAAGGGAAAAAAAAAAGAGGTGTACCAACTGCCGTAGTGCTTGTACCTACATATCTACCCATACTATTTTTTTTTAATGCACACTACAATAAAATGAATGCATACCTACCCTCAAATGATTACAACCATCAATTAGAGGGAGGCTGAATAATGAAACAGATTACAAATTCAACGCAATCACAACGAACTTGTCAGCTTCTTGGTCCAAACGCTTACCTATTTAATGGCGACGACGGTTGAATCCACTTCGTGTCGTACTTCCTTTTGAAAGTATTCCATAGGATAGTCGCAACAATAGTAGGTACTTATTATACTTTAAAACTAGAGGGATCCACACACGTAGTAACGTTATCTGTTCTTTGAATAGGTTTAGAAATATATCTATCTCGTTTTTGTCTGACGTATATGAGAGTACGCTCCACAAAAATCGAAAAGTAGGTCCATGTAGCTAAATGTTAAATCAAAGGCAAACTGTAGGCTGGACACACACAACCCACACATAGGCATATATTAGTAAAACTAACTTACGACAAAGATCGCACTACTCACAAACTCACCGGTAACTCACTACCGAGAGGAGCGAAACATTTCAAATGTTTGGGTCGGTAACAGAATAAGCCATTAGGTAAGGCAACATAGAATTTTATATCATTCGACATTTCTGTAATTCCGTACGACGTTATATTCGCAGGGGACCACGCTACAAAGAGATATTAAATTTAAAAATGTACGCTAGAAAGATTGCTTGGCACCGATGTGCTCGGGAAATATTCGGGTCTGTTCTGTGAAGGGTTGAAGACGAGATTGGGTAATGTAATTATTTATGCACCGTTTCATTCATTCTCCTGCCATTATCCCAAATTATTTGGGGTGAGCGCAACATATCTCTTTCTTCCACACTTCTCTCTTAGTCGTCATCTCGATAGTCATCCCTTTTCTATCCATATCATCATTCGCATCGTTTTTTTTTCATCGTTTTGTTTCCCCCTACTTTTTATAGCCATCGACATTCATACTCAAAAGTTTCTTCATGACGCGTCGTGACGTCGTCGACGTTTTACTCATTCCTCCGCATCACATGCCCATACCATAACAACCGATATCCACACAACTTTTCAGTTATCGGTGCCACTTTCAGACTTCCTATAATGTACTCATTTCTTATTTTATTCATTCGTGTACACAGATACACATCCCTCTTAGAATACTCCTCTCAGCTGCATGCAATTGCCTTTTTTTCATCCTTTTTATGGCCCAACATTCTGATTCATACAAGACAGCAGCTCTAATATTTAGCAATGGTTTATTTTTATGCGAAAGATTTATTGTTCATAAACACAGGAAAAACTTCGTCACTACTATTGCCGTTTTTCATATAAGGGGTCAGACATAAGTATTTCAGCAATGCAACTAATGTTTGCATTACAATGCTTATACAACATGTAATGCTACCATAATGAATGCAAGACCTCATACACCCCAATAAGATTATTGAATTAAAAGCATAATACAAAGACCAAAAACCATTTTTTTTAATCTAGGTAGCTGCTATTATTAAGATAATGGTGTTGATTACTTTATGCATGTAAAATAATAAAATTAAATTGAGTTATATGGCCTTAACATAAGATTTCATTGCGTTTTACTGAATTTGGCCTCGCTTTTATTCTGTCACACTTTATTTACAATATATAAAATAACTATTTACACTAGGTACTAAATTGAATGACTTACTATATAACTATTTTTTTTAACTAAGGTTTCGAAGTACTCCTCCGTATAGCAATATGTTTACACTAAAATTGTGCAAAGTTGGAGTTCCTTGTTGTTTGTTTCAACTCCTAGGATAGAAGGTGCCAAAAAGTTATGCGGCCTAATAACAGTCCTTCATCTGTGACTTCCGTATTAATCGCAAACATCATAGTGTTGGAGGCGATCGGCGGCGGCGACCTCTCGCGTCCAGCCCTGGTGCGAGCCATGGTACGGAGCGAGAGGGAATGGGAAGCCGTCACCTCCTTCTGCGAAGCAGTAATGCTCGTGAAGGAGGAGGCGGGGCGCGTGAGGGAGTGGCAGTCTCTGCGCCCTCACGTCCCTAGCCGCCGCAGGAGGAGACGCCCCGGGCGTCGGGAGTCGATTGCGGACTCCCGGCCACCGTAGGCGCGAGCTTGCGGGTGGCGAGCAATGGGTAGCTCGCCGCCCGGTAAGGACCAAGCTCGGGTCGACGGCGCGTAGTGTTCCACGCGCGCCTCAAAGAGATGTCAGCAAAACTGAAGGGGTCTGCTAGGACCGATGCCTGCCGGGGTCGCGTGATTGTTCGAAAGAGATACCGTGACCCTGGCACATGGGCAATTGAAGGAACACGGGTGGGTTTTAGTCAGTAAAAGTCTGACATGCCCTCCCGCTCCGCCCAGAGCGGGAGAAGTCATTTGATGATTTCCCATCCAAAAAAAAAAAAAAAAAAAAAGCATCATAGTGTGTAATGGTTTATTATGTAGTGTTTTATATAAGTGTTAATGTTAATTTTATATGTAATGTTATGAAATGTTAAAGGCACGATGGGGTTGGCATATCTGTTTAAATAAAAACCTCAAAACAAATAAAGATTTAAAAAAAAAACTCCTAGGATCAACTAGGTATTGAAAATTGAATTTGCATCTAAGTTACCTAGTAGATCAAATCAGTACCTACCTGTTACTACCCAAAAGATGATAATAAGGGGTAAGCCCTGAAATTAAGACACCCTGACCCTGGCAACTGAAGGAACACGGGTGGGTTTTAGTCCGTAAAAGTCTGGCACGCCCTCCCGCTCCACCCAAGAGCGGGAGACGTCATTTGATGATTTTCCATCCAAAAAAAAAGCCCTGAAATTACAATTTGCTCAACTTTTTTGTTCTGGTCAGTGAAAACTCATTCATTGGGATTATATGAACTCACATATAATATATTGCAAATTTTAATGAATATAAAGCCATACTGTTTAAGGGGGCGCAGTGCAAAATAATCCAAAACAGCCGTCACTGTTAAAGAGATAAAATCAATACTTTTACCATAATTACCATAAAAAATATGTAATGATCACCACAATGAATGATTTAACCGATTATAGTTGGCAAAAATTAAGAATATTGTATAGTTTGATCAATAAAAATTCGTAAAGTTGAACAAAAATCTTAAAATAGCATGCTCTTGTTTAGTTGAATTTTGATAGTAAACTGTTAATTTTTTTTTTTAAACTTGAATTCATATTAATCTCTAATTATCATACTACAATTTATAGTTTTTATATTTATGAAATGTTACTTACTTATTTTATTATTAATTTTTGTTTTGGTTCACGCCCTGTTTTGAGTCATACGAAAGATATACGGATCGAAAATTCAGTCGTCCACGAGAGCTCAGAGAGTGGTCACGTCGCATCGTGGAGCGATGCACCGGTTACGATAATTCGCGATCTATTGTGTTCGTATACTTTGCCGCAAAGAGTGAAATAGGGTAAGTCACATTTGTGTTTTTTTTTAGTATGACTTATATTTAGTAGGCATAACAAAATTTTACTTTTTATTTATTTTTTTCTGCTTACATATTACTATAACATTTTTCTTAAATAGTTTTTTTGTTATCTTTATGTGAGGACTTGTAATTGGCTTTCGGATGTCTAATATTATTTTTGTCTGTTTTATTTAGCTGTAAGTCCTCCATGTACTAAATAAATAAGTAAATAAATATTGGAAAGTGTAAGGCCAGCTATTGTAAGAAAAAATTGGCACTCATTTCCGTAAAAAAAGCCGTTATCAAAAATGTACGTATTTATATTTTGTGATATTAGTTCCTTTTAATTTGTTTTTTTTCTCTAACATGCGATATGGATGTCGTGGCTTTTGGGGGTGGCGTTTGCAAATCTGGCATTCAATTTAAAATCCAAAATGGCAGATGCAACTTTTTCTCAAACGTTCGATATGGGTGTCTTGTAATGGGTTTTGGGGGGTGGCGATTTCAAATCTGGCATTCATTTTAAAATCAAAGATAGCGAATTCAACTTTTTTCATAGATTCAATATGGATATCGTGTAGTAGGTTTTTGGGGGTGCCAATTGCTATTCTGACATTAATTTTCGAATACGCAGTGGTGAACTAATTTTTTTCGTGAAACTGACAATTTATTTTATAACCTCTATATAGAAAACTTCTATCCAACGAAAAACTCTTTAAAACATAAAAATTACTAAGGTTTGTTTGGTTTACATTGTTACCCTTGTATTAAACACTATTTATAGTGTACCAACGACTCTCAATAGCAAAACAATACATCTTTATTTAGACCCCAATAAACATTAATTTCACTGACCTTCAAGCCAAATACTGATACAAGGTCGTAAATATTTCGTACTTACCATGGAATTCTTAGAAATGTGTTCATTTCTTTGTTGTAATTACTTAGCACGTGTTTAATTATTGTATCTTAAAATTATTATTTTTTTTTTCTTTTCACGAAACCTTTTTATAGCGCAATAAAATCCCGGTCCTTCCAATTTCGCTATAAGAAACAACGAAACGCGAAAGATGCACGATCCACGATGCACCAAAATTCCTAAGTTAAATTTAGGAATTTTGGTACATAATAGATGTATTCAGTCTGTAGTCCAAACTACAAATATACGTCTAGTAATTATCCTTACGGTTGGAAATATCAATCATGTTTTTAAATGAATGATATAAAATTCCCGTTTTTTTTTTTATTTTTTGTTATTGTATCCTCTCACAAATTTTGGTCAGCTAATGGCAACTTTGTGCGTTAAATTTAATTTAACGTCCCTGGAAAACGTTGTTCATTTTCATGGGCAGAAGCAATTTTTATAATATGGCCACACTTTTCATTACACTATATAATACATATTATACATACCACATTTCCCTATGATTATCGTATGTTTTTGTAAAGTAAGGCAAGGTTACATTTGGTAATTATAGATTTTTTATCACAGTCTGGTTTTATTACTACAATACCTACCACCTACCCATCCACTCTGCCTATCTACTTACCGAGTAAAATTCCCGGCCATGCAAGTAAAATTCATAATGCCAAAATTTCATAGCTATTGGATAAGTAGTAACAAACGGATAATGTGGGTATTTTCCTATATTGTACTGTATTTATACCTACATTATCCGTTCTATAAACTACATACGTAATTTTTTATATAATACAGATTATTAGATTTATTTTCTGGATTTATGTGGACAGCTACATAAAACCATCGAAATAATCAATATGCGAATTTGCAAGTCACTCAACACAAGAATCAAATTTTAAAAATATTAGGATACCACCTTTTGTCGTGCAACTGCATGCGGGCTTCGAGCAAACTTGTCAATGCGTGCGTAACGACGCACACGACTAGCGCGCTGTAGTAAATACCTATTTGCCGCGCGCGTCGTATGGACGGCGCAGTCTTAAGGTTGCGAAATCATGTTTCGCTCAATAAACTGATTCGCAAACTGCCAAAAAACTAAGAAAGTTTTAATTTGACGATCTATTCTGAGCATCCTTCGTAAGTAAAGAGTTGAGGGTCCACATTTTTCCATCATCAAGTAGATAGGTAATCCTTCTCCTTGAAGCAAGGAAACAAGTGCCTCTCGACATCTTAATCGCGTTTTCACGATCCATCAAAAGTTGACGCTCGCGGTTTGTCAATGGGGTTCCTAAGGTAGGTAGGGTTTTTTTTTTTTTTTTTTTTTTTCAGTATGGGACTTCACCGGCTCTGGGCGGAGCGGGAGGGCGTGTCAGACTTTTACTGACTAAAACCCACCCGTGTTCCATCAGTTGCCCATTTGCCAGGGTCACGGTATCTCTTTCGAACAATCACGCGACCCCGGCAGGCATCGGTCCTAGTAGACCCCTACACTGCTGCTGACATCTCTTTGAGGCGCGCGTGGAACACTGCGCGCCGTCGACCCGAGCTTGGTCCTTACCGGGCGGCGAGCTACCCATTGCTCGCCACCTGCAAGCTCGCGCCTACGGTGGCCGGGAGTCCGCAATCGACTCCCGACGCCCGGGGCGTCTCCTCCTGCGGCGGCTAGGGACGTGAGGACGCAGAGACTGCCACTCCCTCACGCGCCCCGCCTCCTCCTTCGCGAGCATTACTGCTTCGCAGAAGGAGGTGACGGCTTCCCATTCCCTCTCGCTCCGTACCATGGCTCGCACCAGGGCCGGACGCGAGAGGTCGCCGCCGCCGATCGCCTCCACGAGGACACGGCGGTGCTCCGCCCAGGCTGGGCACACCTCCACCGTATGCTCCACCGTGTCCTCCAGACGATCCTTGCAATGGAAACACCCGGACGTATCCTCCCGCTTTATCCTGAACAGGAACCCACCGAAGCACCCATGCCCGGTGAGAACCTGCGTCAGGCGGAAGGTGAGGACGCCGTGGCGCCTCTCTATCCACTCCTCAAAGAGGGGACTTACCGCCGCAATTGTGGCGTGCCCAGCACTGGGTTGCGACAATCGTACCCGCCATGTCGCCATGAGATCACACCGGAGCTCTGTCCGCCGTACCGCGATTTGTTGCGGCAGCGGAGTTTCGCCCCGGCGTTTCGCCTCCTCGCGCCACTCCCACATGTGCGCGAGGACCTTTGCCTCCAGATCCCATGGCGGCACTCCGGCAAGGAGGCTCGCCGCCTCGCACGAGATCGTGCGGTATCCTCGGATTAATCGGATGGCCATGACCCTCTGGGCCGCACTCAACCGGCGCGCTGGGCGCAGCCTCAATGAGGGCGCCCACACCGGTGCCCCGTAGAGGGCCACGGACCGCACGATCCCCGTGTAGAGCCTCCGGCAGGAGGCGTTTGGACCCCCCAGATTGGGCAGGAGCCGCTTTAATGCAACCCCAGCCCGCTCCAGTCTGGGAGCCAAACGTCGGAAATGCTCAACGAAGTTCCACCGGCTGTCGAGGACAAGTGCCAGGTACTTCATCGTCGACTCGACGCCGATGTGAACCCCTCCTACCGTGAGTTGGGAACCCGCAGGTGGCGCGTTCCGAGGACCATGAAAACCCATGGCCTCGGACTTGTGCAATGCCACCTCGAGTCCCAATTGCCGGATCCTATCGACGATTGTCGCAACCCCGCGTGAAGGTAGGTAGGGTAAGGCGGGTAAGTTCTTATGTATCTCAGTAAAAATTTAGGGCTGCAAAGAAGGTACAATTTCGTAATGGCGAAACGTCCTTGGCACTCAAGTAATGTAGATGTACATAATATCCTATATATCGCCAGATTAACTTGTAATTCTACTTATTTCTTCCAGTAGGTGTATCATGACCAATTCTATCTCTTGGTATTATACCAAGAACAGATAAAGTTCTTTCAATCGAACTTGACACTCTTATACCCGAGCACGGGTTGATTCGTCTAGACTCGCGTTTCCACGAAGACGAAGATAGTTATTCTTTCAATAGCAACGGAGAGATAGCTAGTGATAGTTAAGATATTATTTTAGCTAAACATTTTTCAATAAATTGCTTAGAAACATTAAATTAACTTAGAGGGTTGTAATAATGATTTTATTTATTTAATAAAATAGGTAACATAGTAACCTTATTGGTGATGTTCTTCAGAAAGGTCAGGTGCGTAGTACTCGCAACCGGCGTGTGTGTATGACCAATTGTATGAACCTAAACGACATAAAAGGAGTGTGTAGAGATCGTAGCAGGTGGCGTTCCGTGGTTTCTGCCTACCCCCATGGGAAAAAGGCGTGATTGTACCTATGTATGTATGTATGTGTTCTTTGAAAATGTTTCTACCCCAAGTGTCTACATTGGCCGATCTATGTACAGCTACACTAACAAAACGTATGAATACCATATGAACGTGACTTCATTTCTGTCCAAGTGACATTATGCTTACAGTACTGGAGAAGTAAAATTTTTATTTATTTATTTATTTATATATGCTTTATTGTACACCAGAAAATACATTACAACAAAAAACATTTCACAATAAAAACATACAATGGGCGGCCTTATCGCTTTCTGCGATCTCTTCCAGGCAACCTTGGAATGGACAGTGATTGCGTGGACATAAAAATGGGGTTGTCACTGGTGCAAATACAATTTAAAAGTAAAGGGGGTTGTCACTGGTGCAAATACAATTTAGAAGTAAAATTTTTGTGCTTTAAATACTCAAAAAGCCGGTTAGTTTTTCTTAAATCCCTAATCGACTGGATCCTATTTCTATTTTATTTCTTTAAAAAAATAATTTTCCATCGGCAACGTTACGAATCACCGAACGAATTTTTATTGTCGCCTATTCAACACCTTAGTATAATTTTCAAAAATCTGTCCTTATACTTCGCTAGCCACTTAAGTACCCCAAGTATCCGTTCACCTGCATCTCAGGTGATTTTAAAAATGCCACTGATGCCGCAATCAACGTGGTCACCTACTGGACTCAAACGATATAGAATAAAGACAGTGTACTAATACCATCGACACGAAAAGAAGAAGACTACCACTTATACTTAGCACTTTTCGTTATATTATTTAAGGAACTTTTGTGCATATTTTAATGCTTCTTTAACTAACGAAAATAACTCCAAAACTTTGTTTAAGTCACTCATTAAATGTTACCTCCTACTTTAAAATGGCGACATAGATGTTAGATTTAAAATGTAATCAAGCGTAGCGCATTATTAGTAAGAAAATTCGAGTCTCATTCACAATGATAATATAACATTGAACCAATGAAATTACTTTAATTTCAACGGACTACAGACCGTTCAAACTTAATACATCATAGAAGGTTCAGCAAAAAGGATTCGGTTTGATCATTAAAATTCAATTTGACACGACCATTCAGAATGGTTTAAAGGGGTTTTGGGTCTTACCTGTATCCCTTGAATTGCCTTTTACGTCGCCCTTAGGGTACACTATTTTACTGCGTTGTAACTTAGGAAATATTATAGTAAATTGTAAGGGTGAGTGAATTCATTTCTGTTGAGCTCTAGTAAGTTTCACGCAATTATTCTGATGAACTCCAGAACTTTTCAATTCTGTAAGTACCTACATACTTTTTGTTTAAACACTTATAATCTAACATACATACGTACATAAACTCACGTTTTCTTCCCATGGGGTAGGCAGAAACTACAGAATGCCACATGCTACGCTCCTTAGAGCTACATACTCTTTTTAACTTATTTTGACTCGTACATCTGAGGCCTTAGTGTGAGTTTTTTCCTTAACCATCTCGACTTAACGCATCGACATCGTTCGGCATTCCGATTGTATCTGGATTGGTGAAGGGCCAATCGGAGTGTAGAACTCGATTGCTGTGTTAAGTCAAGTTGGTTTAAAGAAACTCACCATGGTCTTACCAGTACCTACTCCGTTTGCAAGTACTCCACACCAGACCTTTTAGAACAACATAAACAACCTCACCATTCTTTTCAAGGTAACACAGATGCAGTTTATGAAACTATATATCTGTAATTAGGTAGGTAGTTTCTTATGTAGGTAGGTAGTTGTAATCATAATCTGGCATTTTGAGTAATTTATGCGGCCTACCCAAATGTCCTTTCTTTGATATTGTTCTTTAGTTCTAAGTTGAGCTACACGATTAGTCACAAAAGCGTGCACTGACTGGACAGGTCCTCTCAATCTGTGAGGTTCTTGAGAAAAAATGGTCTTTTGAGAAAAACACCATTTCAGACACCAATCTATTTGGTCTTCACATGATCCGACCAAGATTAGGTCTAGACTTTAAAAGGGACTGTGATGTCTGAGTTTGTTTCGATCTTTATTCTCAGAATATTCACTTAGGATAACCTCACCTAGTTTTAAAAAGATGATTGACGTGTAATCGTGTATAAGTCTTTATACAACCTTACTAACATAAATAAAATAATTTTATCATTTATATCAAGAAGGCCCATAGATTGAAATTGGTCGCAATAATATACCAATTTAAATGAACACAAACAAATATCTGAGTAGAATGATCTGGATTAAAACAAAAGTTGATAATAAAAATTTATTTATTTCAAAAATTATATTAACAATTTTACCACAATATTATGATACATTTTATTCTTCACAATCAAAATAAACATTTTATTATTTTACAAGATATACAATGATATTACATTAGGTAACATTTTACTCTCCAATACGTAATAAATATTAAAAAAAAACGTTAGTATCGGTTTGGCACAAATCACATTTTGAAGCCAGATTCAAAATTAAAAAATTCTAAAAAAAAAACTGAGCATTTTTATTTATTATGCTAATTATATTTTATTTTTTTTATAAATCTACGCCCACGTATTGTTATGATGGTATAAAAATGTTTCCTTCTTATAAAAATAGGTGAAAGTTCGCGTTTATGCGGCTTTCCGCACGCTAGTAAAGACGTAGTAAAAACCTTATAATACATTTTAACAGTAACTGGCACAAAATTCGTAAAGAATATGTAAAAAGAAGAAGGATAAAAAGTTTTGTTCTCAAGAAATCTAGAACGAAATTTCAGATAAAAGCTGTCTGTCTAATCGTAAGACAAATTTGACATTATCGCCAATATATTGGAACCAACGTTTGATCTCACAAGGCAGTCAAGGTTCGTTTGTTTACAAAAGTTTCGGAACAAACATTGGTGCCAATATAAACGTTGTTAAATTACGTATAAAATTTAAACAAAGTTGAAAGATGGCACTTTGCCAGAGCTGCATAAAAAAGAGATTTACAAAAATAGTAAAGAAGTCTTCGTACCTGTATTTACAATTCAGGTACCTTAAAAATATACATCACCATGTAATGCCATATTTACATCATTATTATGCACATTTGTTCATAAAAACGGGACTAGCCTTGGCTAAGAAATCACGTTACCATTAAGTACAAAAAATATAATTATCTAAAAATTCGTTATTCACATTTTTAAACTTTAATTATTTGAAACTTCAGTCGTATTCTTACACGAAGAGAATTATTATATTCGTTGAACACAAACGTTATAAAAATATGTTTTTTAAAATTAATTAATGATTTTCGGACGGAATCCACTTCCATTCATTCACTTCAGGGTTTAAGTCACTTTACAAGTCTTTTGTTAACACTTTAAGAGAGAAAGTCTTGTTATTCACTATTTACGTTATAATTATGGTTTTATAACTCCGTAGTGGTCTCCACTGGCGATTGGTCGTAATTGTAACCGGAGAAATTTCTCGTGCCGAACGTTACATTATCGTTGTCTGATGCCCTGGAATTGAAAAAGCTAGTATTACCATAAGCAGTTCATTTTGTTAGTTAAATGTACTATCGCGGACACTGGCGGTCAGTTTTCCAACTTATTGCTTAAGGCATACGGGTGACCGCTATTGTCCGCGTTTGTACATACGTGCTTGGATTAAGGATGTATCTATAGAAATGTCAAAAGGACGATAAATTGCTAGAACGTTGCGTGATCTTTAATGTCTCCCGAGCTGCAGTATAGCCACTCAGGACCCATCAAGGTAACAGTGGAGCAGAAGACAGATTTAAATTCTCTAAAGCAAATAAGATAGATCGGTCTAATGGAGGGCTTTCAAGTATGAAAATCTGTACCCCAAGTGCAGTGCTGGCAGTCTTTTTTTATAATATAAAAGTTTTTATTCACTTTGTAGATGCAATACCAATTCGTATACCATGTAGACAACAGTGACAGGAAGTATTAGAACAACATCAAGATACAGAAAGTGGACCAAATGCGTATTATCGCAGTTAGGGCCAAAACTACCCCAGTAAAGTTTTAATCTAAAATCTTAAATATTTATTGCATATATTTTATAAGGGAACCCTGAGACAAAGTTCTTCTTTCTTTTCTATAATGCGCTAGGCTTGGTTACGACTTCCTCGTAATACGTCAAACTAATCGAGCTTTTAACCCTCCAAACTGACCAAAGCTAGTAAACAAAACTAACCTCTGTAATCCAGGTATCTCATCATACGCCATAATAGGCTGCGTAGCTTTCTTCTTATGATTGTTGCCACCATTTATTTTCCTTCCCAGCGTAGCAGCCAACAACCCGCCAGCGACTCCATTGTTATTGGCGCGTGGTAACGTTCCTATCGCGTTGTTGAGTGGGTGAGCGTTCTGCGTTCGACGGTTGAGCGTTTGAGTATTGCGTATGAGTGTCGAGTTGTTGGCTATTGGCTCGAATAGTTGGCTGTTGTGCATGTTGTTGAGTGTGCCGCCGTTCTCGTTGACGCTTGAGGCGCGGGCTGTGGTTGCTGTTTCTGACAGCGTTGGGCTGCGTTGGCCTAGAAATAGTTATTAGATTGTATTAACCATGCCATATTTTCTTGTTTTGATCAGATAAGTTTGTGAAATAGGTTGAAAATTATGTTTTTACAGGTAATCTATATGTATAGAAAGAGAAACTGACTGTCAGAAATATCAACGCATAGACAAATCTACTGGGGCTAGAAACATCACATTTTGATGTGAAGAGCACTAAGAACCCTTTCTTTGTGCTCCACTACATTATGGAATAAAGCCATATTTAGAAGTTTGACCTGTAAGGGGGTGAAAAGATGGGATTTCGTTTGTATGAAAAATCATATTACTTGAAATTTGGCACGAATATGTATCTAAGTAAATCAATTCAGTATTTTTGTTTTTCAGTGTTAGAGTTACGACACGTCGTAGTGTCTAGCTAAGTTATTTCTATCGCTTGTTTGAACGACGATTAAACAGTTGTTGTGCAAAATTCATATCTAATGCCTCTTGTATGACATATGTCCCAAGATTTTATAAGGACGATTTATCGTAAACTTTGCTAAATAATGTACGTAATGAATGAATTGTTTATAAACCCTTATGGCTTACGAAATAAGGTGTATACTTGTTTATAATGAACTATGTCGGGTTTTATCTTCTTTACATGGTATATAAAACAAAGTCGCTTCCCGCGTCTGTACGCTTAGATATTTTATTTAAACTACGGAATGGATTTTAATGCGGTTTTCATCAATAGACAGAGTGATTCAAGAGGAAGATGTATAACGTGGGTGAAGCCGCTGGCAAATCTAGTTAGTAGTACAACAAGTTAAACTTACCATTATCTTTCGAAAGATATTGCACACTGTGTATATTAAATGCGTGGTTGTTTGGACTAAAGTCTAGCTGTAAATCTGCGTCATCAACCGCCATGTTTAAGACCTGCAAGAAATATGATTATTATTGATATTTTCAACTAGAACCTAAATCGATATCAATGAATAATGAGCGATTTTTGTGCAAAGTTATATAACATGCAAAAGTGAATCACAGTATTATTTGCTCGTTTTTTTATATCAAGAAACTGCTGGAAATTAAAAAAAAAACAGGGCGTCACGGTCATCGACGCGCAAACTGTAACCATGAATTCGGCACATAATTCTAAACCCTTTAGCTTATAAATATTTTGTCAGTGATTAAAAAAATCTGGTGTTTGCTAGAATAGGTCATAATGTATTGATCACTTTTTAAAAAAATTAACCGACGAAATGTTGCAACGCAGGTTCAGAAACATGTACAGTCACGAGCACTAATATATACGCGCTTAACAACTTTTAGAAGTGATTTTCGCCTATATTACTCCATTGTAATTTTATGTTATTACGAACATAGTACTTTGGAACCCACACTATTATGAAATAGGCTTTACCTCAAAGTTGCAATCGTTATTTAAGGAGAAAAACGCTTTTGAATTTTGCTGTTTAAATGTTAGTGCTCGTGACTGTACTGTATCCATGGTAACAGATTGCGCTGTGACGTCACTGCCACTCTGTATCAATAGGAAATTCATTAGACAAACGTTTTGTTTTGGGCATCTACTTATTCACGCCTTTTTATTGCGAAACCGAAGCCGATTTCGTTGAGGAAATTGAGGTCGCTTTTGACCTCAATTTTGCATGCATATCAGGCTCAGATAAATTCCGAAAAATAATTTATTTGATTCCAGGGCCCAATTGCTTAGTACAGCTTTCTCGTCTTATCTACGGATAAGATTTTCGTGAATTTGAAAATCGGTCAATTATGCTACTTGAGGAGGAGCAGTGGTTGCCCAGTGGTACCTACGGGGCCCCAACTTACGAGTTCTTTATTTTGTGTAAGTAATTTTATCACCACTGCTCTCTAAACGGTAAACGTAACCATCATGCGGAGACTGACATGTCTTGGAACCAAAAACATGTGACATCTACCAACCCGCACTGGGCCCACGTGGTAGATTACAAACCACTCTCTCTCGAAACGAGTAGGCCTGTGTCCCAGGCAATGAGAATATTATAGGTTGATTATTCTGTTACGCTAAACTAAAAACTTACTTGCAACATTTTTCATCGCGCATGCGAAGCCAGCACTAGTTATTACCATGCGAATGATAATGAAAAGGTAGTACATACTCGTCTATTTACCTGTGTTTCGTACCGGGGCGCCGGTTCGTCCTCGCTTGACTCATAGCCCGACGCCGGTCTAGGTGTTGGCATGCTCATACTGAGCGTGCCGTACTGCTGTATGGCTTGTTCTTTATGCTTCTTGTATCTGTGGAACGAAGAGTATAATGTTACCTATATGCAACAACGGCTAGTAATATCTATATAGGCAAAGATACAATCTACAAGGTATATACGCCCAAGAGCATCCAAATCGATACAGTTTCAAAACACAATCCTATGCGCACGATGTTCAGTTTCCCATTGATATTTTAAAAACTGCACCATCTCAGCTTGGCGGCCTTTTTTTCATTCACTAAAACAAGCAGAGCAAAAGTCTGAGACTGCAATCATATTGGTTCATGAGCATATGTAAGCGATACTATACGTATAGCGGCTGAGCGCTGCATGAAATAATAGTTCTTACGGTGTACGACTTGGATGCCTTTACTTAATATTAAGAGAAACTTATGATCACAGAAATGTAGTTATTTCCAGTCACGAAAAGCCCCTGTTAGAGCCTAGTAAGGACTCATATACACCCTTCCTACCAACCACGACCCCTCTGTGCCTCGGAGAGCACGTTAAGCTGTGGATCCCGGCTGTCAATAGTGGATCTTTGACAGTCGTTATGGGTCGTCAGAAGCCCAAAAGTCTGACAACCAGTCGTACCATCATATAACCCAGTAACTGTGTTGTAGAGGTCAGCTAGGGAATTGCTCCATGTAAAATACTTTTATTCAGCTGCATCCGGTTACGCTGGAAACCGACGCCAACATAGCTGGGAAAATGCTAGGCCGATGATGTATTCATGTTTGTGTGTTTTATTTTGTGTCGTTTTGAGGAACTTAAAAACCCACACGATTTATAACACGTTATTATCAAAGCTAGGTACCGTTACTCGTTATGTTGCCTTCTATACTTGCTGGATTTACACATTTCACTCGTCACTCTATAAAGAGAATATCTGCTCAGTTAAGTATAAATTCTAAACAATTTAGAACAAAATCTCACCTGTTCCAAGATGCACAAATATAGATGGTAGCAGCGATGGCAGCGACTAGTACAACGGCCGCTAAAGCGATTAAAGCGGCCGGCAGCGCTGTGGCGAGTGGTGCGGCCGCTATGTGCGGCTTGCGAGCGCGCTCTGTAGGAGCCAGTGGAGCGCGAACCGGGCTTACTGGGGCCTGTAGGCGGGCCGCTACGGCTTTGTGGATACCGCTGTCTATTGCTCTAGAAGGGAGGAAAAGGGTGGTTCAGCTTTCGGTGAAGATGTGGTCATACTATAGGGTTCTCTCTCCGTCTACGACGACGGTTTGAAATGAGTTCGGAATTTCAAGTTTATCCCACTTCTGATTAATGAACTTTTTTGGACGAGCTAAAACACATCGGGAATAGAAACCGCTCAGTTCATTAGTAGTTCGGGTCCCGAACTAATCTTATGGCCTACAGAGTTTCAAATGCCCGTTACTTTGGCTGAAAATACGCAGTCCATGATTAGGAAGAAGAGCCTTAGATTATAATATAATATAATAATAGATTTAAGATTTTTTTAACTATAAGATATAAAGCAAGCAAAGTAAATTTGGTATCTGACACATATTTTGTTCTCTCTCTATATTTGTAGATCGGAACCAATTTTGCAGAGAAACGGTCTATTTCGTAACAAATGTAGCCTAGACTAGACTTATTTCTTACATAATCTTGTAAGATATTCATGAGCCGAAGAACAATGTTATTTTTCCAATATATATATTTTTTTTATTAAGTACAACTTTTACTTACTTTTTAACGGGCTTCGATTCTCTGGTCAGAATCTCTCCCGTATTCGGATCAATGAGATACAACCACACATCGGTGCCCTTAGTATCACTCTCAAGCGTTCCATTCTCTCCTAAGTAATGTCTGGAAGTCAATTTCTCTAAACCAGCGTACAGTCCGGTTTTCTCTTCAATGGCGGTGAGTAAGCTTCGCGAGCGTCGACGCATAACGTCCGCGTTTAGGTCTGACACTTCAAAGACTAGTTGGTTTTCGTTTTGGAGGAGGTTTATCTGGGAACAGAAGTATTAGATAAGTAATTAGAAAACATAATAAGGGCAATTCTCATAATTTTAAGAACGTTCACAGTCTATTCTCAGGCTCAATCTGTCAAAAATACCTTGAGTTTCCATACATTTTTGTCAAGTTTTTGACATTTGATCGTCGGTGAGACTGCGACTAAATTTTAATAGTTTTTAATTACGAGAATTGGTCTTCTGATTTCATTACTAGAAATAGAGTAGGGGATTTTAGCATAATCTCCACACTGGACAGGCGTGTTAGCATTCGTAGCATGGTGGTAATATGCATAGAGAAGGCTGCTGCCCATTCTCTAGCAAGTCCCTAAGTCGCCTTTTACGACACCCACCGGAAGAAATGGAATGGTGCTATTCTATACGTCTGGCACCACATGTACAAAGTGTTAGTGTTTTGTAAATAAAGTAATTAATATGCACAAGTACTCACAATAACCGAAGCCCTCGCAATGTTATAATCCTGCGCAGACTTAGGGTTGTCTCTCGCCGTCACACTGAACTTAAACGGTAGCACTTCTTTGGGCACGTTCTCAAACGTTTTTACATTACTTATCACTCCCGTATCAGCATCCAGACTAAAGTACTCTTCAGTAGCCTTTGTCCAGGAGTTCTTGTGGTATTCCAGCTTGCCGAATTCCCCACTGTCCTTGTCTTTTGCCTAGAATTAAACAAATGACTGGTTGGTAAATGGTTCAAGATAAAAATGACTCGTAATAAATGGAATGAACAGGTAATGACGTAACTAATTATCGAATGTATTGTTAATTGGTTTTATCATTATATGGTTGCGCTATTTAATAATGAAGTTCTTTGTTACTGCTTAGTGCCTAGAGTAATTTCAGATATATCACTGGGATTATGATTTTTGTCGTAGTTAATAATTTGATGTTTAAAAAAAAATGTATTTAGCAGATGTCTTACATCGCAAGTTGACATAAAGCATTCGATTGTTAGTGTTGCACTATATTATAATTTTATTTAATCAATATTTTTTGAAAAAGAATATCTCTTAATACACATGAAAGTGTTACTAATTCCCTTTAGTTAGTGACGTAGTAATTCAACCGGCATAGCTATCACAAGCATTCGACTGGCTTACGTATCGAAAATGGCACATTTCGATAACCTGAATGTCCTTGCCCCCGACAGAAAACAGCTGTCGGAAGAATAATGAATAGTACTATATGATTTAAAGTGACAACATTTTCGAGTTTTGGATTTATGAACAGCGTACAACGGACTCCTACGATAACATTTATGGATTCGTTACATGAAGCGTATCGAATGGTTGTGAATAACTGTGCTAAACAGGGTTTGTTAACACTTTCATTCACTTGAACAGAAATTATTAAAATAAATACTAAAACAAAAAATATCCCAAAAACTCACCTTAACTTGTAAAACATTGGTCCCCAATAGCATATCTTTGGTCACGATCGCGAAGTACTTTCCCTTCGCTACCGAAATACTGCTTTGTTCAGGGAACACAAACACTGGGCTATTGTCATTCGCATCGGTTACATGCACTTTGATCGTCGCTTTACTGCTCTCTGGGTTTATCAACCCCTGGATGGATTCCAGTTGGACTTCTAAAGAGTATTCTCCAAGAGTTTCATAGTCTAAGGAACTTGTGTTGAGGTAGATTGCGCAGTCTCGATCGTCTGTTAGTTTCACGTAGAATACTCCTGTGAAAGAGGTTTTATGTTAGTTTTGTAAAAGAATAGGCTTCGTTCGAGTGGCCCTCGGGAATTGTGAATATTTTAGATGTTACTGATTATGCTTTTCAGATATATGATGCTGGCAACGCATCGCCGCGTATTGCCGCATTGATAAGTTTTAAATAGTAAAACAACGATCACAGTTCAGTAAAGCATAGTCAACGGAACTGTAAAGAATTTACTGACAAACTATTTTTTAAATTGCGTCACATTTTCATAAATACATGTTTTCAAATAGCACACAAAATTCACCTTTGTCCTCTCTGCGGACTAAAACAGGTGTATCCAAAATTATCTATTACACCTATGAATTTGTTTCCCTCGACATTTATAAATCATGTACATACGTAACACTTTGCTTTTTTATTTGGTGTTCTGCTTGCCTTACTGAAATGTGGTCGTTGTTTTAGTATTTAACTCGTCATCAATGCGGTTTACACGCGGTACCGGCGCGGTACCATAGCGGCGTATGTGTGATATTTATTCGTATACACAAACATGTGATCCGGTGCCGCTGCGGCAACTACAGAAAGCCTCAAGGATTTCTACAAGGCGTAACAAAATAGACGCAAGTCCTGAAATCAGTTAGTTCTTAATTGCCTACTGAAAGTAATTCCGTCATTTTCAGTATAGGTTTTTTTATTTTGTGTTATTTGCCAAACCTACCGCTGATTGCGCCAAAGAACATTCAATCTTATTTCAAGGCAATATGACAAAAACTTAAATAATGCATAAAGTATTGCAAGGGTCAACACCATTTTCTTGCTAAAAACAGCATTAAAAAAATAAGTTTTGATCATTGTATTATCTGCCGGGGTCGCGTGATTGTTCGAAAGAGATACCGTGACCCTGGCACATGGGCAACTGATGGAACACGGGTGGATTTTAGTCAGTAAAAGTCTAACACGCCCTACCGCTCCGCCCAGAGCGGGAGAAGTCATTTGATGAATGCACATCCAAAAAAAAAAAAAAAACATTGTATTATAATTTTAACTCAATACTCTAATTGGGATGTATTAGGTCTTGCGTTAATTATGTTACATGTTGTATACGCCCACTTCTAAAAACCACGTCTGTGTGTACTGCTTGAATTTCGGAACAATACATTTTCATGAAAAATACAATGTTAGCAATCACTTCAGAAATAAGGAAAATATTATCACCACAGTTAACCAAAATATACATAAAACTAAAGAAGTACAGTCGCCAGCACATAAAGCTACTACAGTCTGTCATATTTCTAGGATAGATTTTCAATTTTATCGCTAAAGTGTTAAGTTCAAGATTGATTGGGAATATTTGACAGTTTCGGGTATTTTGATGTGTTGGCGTCTCGACAAAGAGTAGCAAAAAGATAGTAACACAGAAACACGTGATATCTTCATTTGCCACTAACCTTCCACCTTACCTTGCTGAGACGACTGCGTGAGTTTACACTTGAGAGGAGTGTCGGGAGAGTGTTCGCGTTTGTTCAACAACGGCAGGATTCTGACTAGCGTGCCGTTTGCCGAGTTCTCTGCTACGTGTTCCGTGTATAGTGTGTCTGCGAAGCCGAGGCCCACCTGAAAGAGATAGAAATACGGGAATAGGAGAGTGAGAAAGAGAGGTAAATATTGTTTTATTTAATAATAGGTAGAAGGAAAATCTATTGAAGGTAATTTCTCCTTAGGTAATCAAAAGATAGATAGCTTAAACATGATTTGTTAAACTTTTCTCATTAGAATTATAAGTCTAAAGTCAGAGACTGTCATGTAAATTAGGGTTATTTTGCTGTCTCCTACTAGTACTTAACATTTCTTTTTCTATATATTTTAGATTTACCATGGTTCATTTACAAGTTCAAAGCATCCTTTTGTAGGGTCTATGTTCTAAAAAAAAACGATACTCGTAGGTACCTTTTGGAGTTTACTACTTAAGAATCGATTTTCATATACATATAAAGCCCGGGGTATGAAAATATATGGAGAGTAAAATCAAACTTTCTTCGTTACGTTACGCGTTACGTTACGTTACGCGTTATGCTATATTTACTAATGTATATATTTTATAATCGTTCGTAAGGAGTACAGATTAGTCATGCGTCGGAGCAGAGACAAACGATTTTTTTTTTTTGAGAAATTATTTTATGGTTACTTACATCTGGCGGCACAGTAGCAGAATGACTAACATATACAGTAAGACTAGAAACTGAAGACATCATGGGCTCGCCTTGATCGTAAGCTTGCACGTCCACCTGGAAAGTACATTAAATTAAAAATAAAATAACATTTAATGAATTAACGTAGAAGATGACGGGATGAGCTGGATAGGTTCCGTCATAATTGGGAAGAGGACGCGAGACTCGCGAAAGATGAAAGACCTTTGATGAGAGACCTTTGCCCAGAAGAGGTACAGCGTTGACAAGGAAAAAAATGAACAAGCGAGGACAGGATTTCATCAACTGAGGGGATTTCCAATGGCGAGTGTGATGGTCAAAGCAGTTTGCACTTGGGTGAGAAATGCCGGCTTACACAACCAACTGCTAACACCAATTTATACGCATAGTTTTGACGCCTCGCAAACTATTTGGTCTGTCAGGCCTCAATACTCGCCAGTGCCTCTTATAAACGTTAAAATACAGTTGATATAGGTAGGCCATGATTAACTAATCAGTTTGTGGAAAGAAGTCACAATCATGTGATTAAAACCGCTATAAGGCAGGAAGAAATGTATACAACGTGTAACTACCCGACTGGTCTAACTTTAAAGTTAGAGTAGTCAACTACAACATTGATTTTGGCCCTACAGTGGGTTAACATCGCTGTATGCGCAGCCTGCATAAGCGAAAGACGTCACGAGTTTCAACCTAGAGGGAATTAAAGTACACGCAGAGTTCAACTCGTCTCTAGTTTGGGGCTCACTGGCAAATAATATATTGTAACCTAGCTGTGGATAGTATTTTAAGCTAGTCTTTTCGTCTCAACTTAACTAAGCTGTAAAATTTAAAAATATAGGTAATTGATTAGCTACTCACAGTATATTCACTATCAGTTTCCTTCCTCAGATCATCCCGTACCCTGACCGCGCCAGTGTCAGGTTCTACATGGAAGTATATGGAAGCTTTCCCCCTGCCCACCAATTTGTACCGCACCCGGTTGTTGGGCGGCGTGGCGTCTGAGTCCATCGCGACCACTGTTTGTACCAGACTGCCGATTGAAGAGGAGTCTTCAATCGTTATGGGACGTACTACAGATGTGAATATCGGAGAGTTGTCGTTTTTGTCCTGGAATTGCAAGAAAAGAGAAGTTAATTTTTGAAGAATTCAAATAGACAGCACAGCATTTTGGGTTTCAGACTTTTTTTTATGAAAATGCACTATCCAATCAGAATTACACGTCGAGGTTGAACATTATAATATCTTATTTCATTTTGTTCGGCCTACCTAAAGTTTCATCAAATCTTTGATCATAAAAATAGTCAAATATAGTTTTTTTTTTTTGTTGGCAATTGTGAAAGGCATAAAAAAGTCAATTGAATCGCTCAGTATGTGCTGATTTGACTATGGATTATATTCGTTTTCGTGTAAATTGTTTAGCTAAAACGTTAACGTTTCCACATTTATGACTTCCTGCACCCTAATTGCGAAACGCACAATTTATCAGAATCTGAATGGGATTGAAGATTATTTCTAAACCATTGCGTCATTTGTTCGAATAAATTGTCGGCTCAGCAACGTAAATAACGCAATGAATGTTGTTTAACTATGAATATTAAACCAATTCCTACCGATAAAAAGTTCCGCAATTACCCCTCTGTTCTTGATAATACAAATGAAATAAGACGACATTAACCTACAGTAAAGGCGCTTGATCAATAATACTAGCTTTGATTGTAATTTATTAGTCTTTCGTAATTTTCTTGTACTTACATCAACAAAAATTTCAACAGTAGTACTAGCGCCGAGTCCTTCCTTCGTATTTTCCTCAGTGCCGACTATGAGCTGGTGCCTCGCCGTCGTCTCTCGGTCCAAAGCCTTCAGCGTCCGTATCATACCAGACTTGCGGTCTATTGAGAAGAGCTCCGTGTCACCCATTAGGATCGTGTAGGTTATTTCTGGTATTGTATCTGGGTCTTCGGCCTGACAATATAAGAATTTTTCAACACACTTGCTCGTAAAGTGAGCCTTATTATATCGTTCTTAGGGCCATAAACCGAACTATAACATACACGTGCATAATAATATTACACACTAGTGCATAATAGAATGATCCCTACAAAGTTAAGTTAGTACCTAACTGCAAATTATATGCGAGTAAACAGAGCATTTTCAATTTAACCGGGTAATACAGTTTTTTTTTTTTTTTTTTGTAACAACAAAGAGGTTTTATGCCACCGAAAATCTATTTACATTTTTGAAATAAATAAATGTGTCCCTAATTAAGACGAAAAAACATTTATTATTATCAAATTATTTATAATTCACAATAATTTCTTATAAAATATTTGCATTTTATCACAAAAATTATCATTTTGAAGTAGGCTGTATGGCTGTAATCAATCAACTTACATATGGCGCGTGCAAAAAAAAAAAATTGCGCGCCATTTCCCAATTTTCCCCTAATTTTCATATTTTGTTTGTATCGCATTTGTTGCTGTGTGGTAAATAATTATAAAAATGTCAGGTTTTAGTACAGAAGATGAACAATTGATTGATTTAACCCCGCCAGAAATACTAAATGCAGCAGAAAATGCAAACGAAAGCCTAATACCTGCAAAATCTAGAGAAAAGTATTTAGCTGCTTACGATAGTTTCCTGCAATGGAAGAGCAACAAAAAAACCCAGTCATTTTCTGAAAATGTGTTTTTGGCGTATTTCTCTGAACTCGCCAATACATACAAACCTAGCTCCCTGTGGTGCATCTATTCCATGTTAAGAAGCATGGTTAAGCTCAAACATGGTGTTGATATCAAAACGTACTGTAACCTGATGGCATTTTTGAAGAGACGCTCGGATGGATATATTGGTCGGAAATCTAAAGTTTTGTCACCAGCCGACGTTGAAAAGTTTTTGAATGAGGCTCCGGATAGTCAGTATCTAGCAACAAAGGTACGTTTCATATTTTTAATCGAAACGAATCTACAATATACAAGTGTGTAACTTTAGCATAATTTCTTAGAACTAATTAATTGATTTCTTTGCAGGTTGCCTTAATATTCGGTGTTACTGGTGCTTGTAGACGACAAGAGCTGTACAATATTACAACAAAAGATGTAGAAATCCACGGAGATATGCTTCTTGTCAAAATTACCCAGACTAAAACCAAGATTCCACGATCTTTTACAATCCAAGGAACGTTTCGTGAAATAGTGAAAAAATACCAAGATCTCCGTTCAACAAAAACAAAGAATGACCGCTTTTTCCAAAACTTTCAGAAAGGAAAATGTACTGCACAAACAATCGGTATTAACAAATTTGGTAATATGCCAAGAGAAATAGCGAAGTATTTAGGTTTGCCTGAGGCCGATTTTTACACTGGACACAGTTTTAGAAGAACGTCGGCTACAATGTTGGCTGATTCGGGGGCTGATATACTAACTTTGAAGCGACATGGTGGATGGCGTTCTGACGCAATCGCTGAATCGTACATAGAAGACTCAATTCATAACAAAGCAAAAATCAATGACAAAATAACGCAAGCCATTAATTTGGAGCCAAAGGCAAAAAAGTTTTGCCCCGAACCACAACCATGTACATCTACTAGCGTGAGTTATTTGGTGCCCTCTCCTTCCAGTAATTTGTATGATTTACCTTTGTCGCCGACATTTACACAAGAAGTAAATGAAGGTACTAAAGAAGTGGCAAGTACCAATGTAACACAAACTGTGAAATTGCCATCAAAAACAATCCAATATCGTTTTGAAAATTGTACATTCACCAATTGTTTTAATAATTAAACGATTTATGCAATACATATTTGTTTTTTCCTCGCAAGTGTGTTGAAAAACGTCGTATGATACACGTGTGTATTGATGATTACCGTCCTCGGCTCTCTTAAGACCCTCACCTGACGGCTCGGGTCTCAATGGCGCCTCAGCGGTAATCACCAACGTTACACACTTGTACCATAATGTACTATTATGTTGGTTACTACCACTAGTATTAAGTTGTATTAGTGTTTACTAACACGCTGGATCTTTGTTGTCCGATAATAAAGAATATATATTATTAAATTATAATATTAACACGCTTTTATTAGGTCGACCTGTATGTAACTAACTATGTAATGGAATCTAAGGTAACTTAACCATCTTCCAAAGATCGTAGCGTCATGAAAATTGGCAGCTGTATGTAGTTCTAATGACAATACAATAATATGGTAGGTACTGTCAAACTGATCTGATGATGGAGCCGGAAGATATGAACTGAAACTTCATGATGGAACATCATATCATAGCTGTGTTTGGATTTGTTAGAAAAGTCTTGTAATGAACTTTAACCACGATTAAGTTTTTGGTTTTCTACGTGCATTTATAAAAGCGTGTTTTTCTATTGCTTTTTAAACTATAAATTTATTTTTATTATTATTTCTCTTCTCTCTATTTCTTACCGTAGGTGTCGTAAAACGCGTCTAAGAGTTATTAGAGAATGGGCAGCAGCGATTTCTATACATTTTTAAAAACCCTCCTGCAAAGCGTGGCCATTATGGCACCCTTCACTGGGGTGGGGGGAGGTCTGAGTCCAGCAGTGGGCGTCTTCCAGTCGAAAATGGTGTTGTTTAAATGTTCGTAGTAAAACGGTTCACACTTTTTATTGGGCTTGACATGCTGCTAATCTTGGATAACCAACTAGCTAACCACGTTTCAGAATTTGGTGATTAATACACTTCTGAAACGAGTCCAGGAAATAATCGAATGTAACATAATTTATTAGGAGCATTTTACGAGCCCATGGAATGTATTATTCATAGTTAAAAGGGCAGCAAGACAATGGTATGTTTAGTGATGACATAATTTCTTCCTTGGTCTTGTTCTCAATTCTTCCCATTCACTTGGTTTTCTGGTCTAAACTTGATAACATAAGATTGACAAATGCTGCTATACTAACCTGAACCTTAACAACGGGGTAATTAGCAGCATTTTCGGGCACATGCACCGAGTAGACCAGTTTGGTGAAGACAGGCGCTTCGTCGGGAATGTCCGTCACTTGTACCGTGACTGAGGCCGTGCCGAGTCTCTTGTCTATCGCGCCGTCCATTGCTGTTACTACAAAGGCGTAATCCTGGAAAAAAGTATAGGAATATTTTTATTTTGTGATATTTTTTGGTGATGAAAAACTATACATTATATTCCTGTCTGCTATTTAATTTTATAATATTTCTCCTCCTGATGAAAAAACAGAGCACAACGGATTCTTTCTTCAGCATCACATATTAGTTATCAGAATTGTATTCTTCTTATGAAACTACCGGTTGATGCAATAGTTCAGAATGTTAATTATATGGAATTTTGTGTGTAATAATTCGGTTTTTTAAGCGATTTTTTCTTTTGCTTTAAGTTTCTAATAAGGAAGTATTACTATTTTAAGTAGCTTTTGCCAGTAACAGAAAAAAATTGTAGTAGGTTGAAAATTATCCCGCGAGAACGTACTACCAGGATAAAAAGTACCGTATGTATTCATCCACGTTATAAACTATATATGTGCCAACATTCATCCAAATCCGTTTGGTAGATTTCCGTGCAAGACTAAGAAACATCCATGCATCCTTACAAACTTTCCCATTTATAATATTAGCAGGCAAATCAAATAATGATATTAGGCTCTTTGTTATCTACATTATATACTATACTAGCTACTGTCCGCGACTTCGTCCCCGTTAAATTTCTTGTTCCCCCGACCCACCTAATCGCATCCCATTTGAACAAATTAAAAAATATTTTTCCAAGTATTCATAAATAAGTGTTCTTAAATTTTCTAATTTTCCGCGCAATTTTTTTATTTTTTTTCTTCCGTAAGAACCTCCTCCTGAAAAAACAAACACAACAAAAAAAAAAGTGATATCGGTCCAGCCGTTCACGCGTGATGGCGTGACCAAGGGAAATAGGGATTCATTTTTATATTTATAGATTATTTACCTTAGTATGCTCATAGTCCAATTGTGTGTTGGTACTGATCATGCCGGTTCCGTTGTCGATGCTGAAGGGCAGATGCGTCGGTATGCTGTAGCTGACCATAGCGTTAACTCCTTCGTCTATGTCTGTTGCGTGCACGTAGCCTACGAACTCGTTTGCGGCGCCTAGAAGAGTTTAAATTGGTATATAAGGCCTTAAACCCACTTAAATGTTTTGTGAGAACTAGCAGCCGTGAATAAATTCAGATAAAGTATTTTACAGTTATTGAGTTAGACATAAAATTATTGAATCTTCTTGCTTTTTAAATTTTGAGCAGTTAGCTTCATTGGCAGGATTTTTTTTTGTGGGTGGGAAATCAGCAAGTGACGTCTCCCGCTCAGGGCGGAGTAGGAGGGCGTGTCAGACGTTTACTGACTAAAACCCACCCGTGTTCCTTCAGTTGCCTATATGCCAGGGCTACGGTATCTCTTTCGAACAAATCTCGCGACCCTGGCAGGGTTCATTGGAGTCGGAAACGATGTTCTTTAAGCTTTGTTTTATGGTAGTATACGGTTTAAGGGTGAGTCAACGAACGCGTGATAACGGGGTTATTTTCGCAACGGAAAAATTTGGTCTACTCTCCAAAAATGCCAACGCCTAAAAAGCAATGAAAAAAGAAAAGTTATTAAAAAGAGCTTAAATACAGACAATCGATACGAGCACCCTAAACGCATTCCATTTAGCGGCACTGGGTGTCAAGTCATCATAGTCTATGACATTCACACCGGACTGAATCGCAAACATTTCTTCAAAACACATTGACATTTATCGATGTTGTAGACTTCTTTCAAATATATGAATTTTACAGTTTTATTTCACTTAATAAACATGCATGAAACAATGGTCAAAAATAAATAAGTAATAAAGTTCTTTTTTTTTTAAATGTTAAAATAAAAATTGAAACATATGCAAATTCCCTACTGTTGTTCAAATGGTCCATAATAGATTTATTTCTTACCTTCTTTAACATGGAACATGTAGGAATCTTCGTCGAACTTGGGGTTATTGTCGTTGATATCAGTGACTTTGATGTTCACAGTCGCTGTACTTGACAGTCTACCCGGGTCTTCTGCTCGTACCATCTGAAATATACGGATTTTATTATGAGCGATTGTAGAAAGCCTTCCTTAGGTGTAGGAATACTGGGTCAAAAGGGCAAAGCTAGTTGAAAAACAATTAGTGTCTCACGGTTAAGAGCAAATAGGGCTCTCTCTTGGTCCTACACCAGGCACTTTTCAATGATGTCGAAATCAACAAATATGTGGACCATACTTAGTGCAAAAAGAATTCAGAACTCTTTACAGATTTTCCATTACTGAGCGTTTGACACTAAGTGAGTCATGAGAAGAGAGGTTCCGTGTGGTGCCGGACGTAAAGAATAACACCATCCCAATTCTCCCCGTGTGTATCGTAAAGGGCGACTAAGGGACTTACTAGAGAATGGGCAGCAGCGTTCTCTATGCATTTTACCACTATACTGCGATCGCCAACCCGCTTGCCAAGCGTGGCGGTTATGGTAAATCCTCCCAAATTGTGGGTACCCTATGTCCAGCAGTGGAAAGCTGAAATTATGAATAATGAGCCATAAGAAGGGGTCAATTCAATAGACTTTTCCCTGTCTTTTTATTTGGGAAATAAATGTACTTGACTTACCAACTGATATCTGGTCAAGACTTCTCTGTCCAGACTCCGGATAACTGTGATGATGCCCGTGTTTGATCCAATCGCGAATTGTCGGAGGTCATTACCCGATGCGATGGAGTATGTCACTGGCTCGTTTTCTGGGTCTTTGGCCTGGTGAGAAGAAAAAACATGTCAAATTAAGTTAAGTGAAGTCTGAAAGATCGGAATCCCACTTCAAATCACTTTCTGAATTGAAGAGGCTTCTTAGAGGCTGGGTTTGGTTTTCTGATTCTGCACTGTATTGAATAAATCTATATACTATTATAATAATATTATAAAGCTGAAGAGTTTGTTTGTTTGTTTGTTTGTTTGTTTGATTGAACGCGCTGATCTCAGGAACTACTGGTTCGAATTGAAAAATTATTTTTGTGTTGGGTAGCCTATTTATCGAGGAAGGCTATAGGCTATATAACATCACGCTACAACTAAGAGGAGCGGAGTAGTAATGAAAAATGTTGCAAAAACGGGGAAATTTTATTCGTTTTGAGAGTTTCCGTTGCGTGCGCTGCGTAAACGGTTAAAGTAACGCAAAAATCATGTATGACGGAATTGTTCCTTTGAAAAAGTTCTAAAAAAAAGTCCGCGAGAGCATATTATGTCTATCTTTTAAGGTTGACTCACTATAACTCAAAAGGAGCGAGCAGCAACACTAGCAGGCAAATCGATGCGACGGGAAGGGTCAGGGGAGCAAAAATTTGACGCGGACGAAGTCGCGGGCAGAAGCTAGTCCAATATAATCCTGCTAGTTATTTGTGCACCTAGCTTCTGACATTTCAGAAGTGCCCTTGTATGTTTATGTGAAATAAAAATATGTTAATTTGATTTCATTTAAAATTATCCCAGAAAGTCTATAAAATTCTACTTGCAGAAACATTAGTCATAGTACAGTTTAGGGCAGTGCCCTCAGGCACAGCCACGTTATAATTTCTTATACGATGCCTTGTACACTCAGTGCCCTGTATTACCTGACCTTTTTCCGCATTTCTTCTCTGTAGGAGGGGTCAGGTAATGCAGGGCACTGACTGTACATTGAACCTTAATTCATTTCACATTATGTTCAAAATTCAACTTACAGTAACAGTAGTCACAGTGGAATTGATGGCAGCGCCTTCAGAGATAGGCGCGTAATAATCCCGGGATGAGAACTGTGGAGGCCTGGTGTTAGGCCCCGGTGCCACGGACAGTTCAACAATGCCCTGAGAACTGAGGCCTTTAGCGTCTGTGGCCCGAATTGTGACGCTGTATTGTTCGCCCGCTTGTAAACGGCCTGTGCTTGCTGTGAAAGCGAAAGAAAGTGGTTTTAAGGTAGTATTTCTTGACTTGAGAAGGTACAGTCAGTGTCAAAAATATCGAGACGAACACTGTTCAAAATGAGTCCACAACTAAGAAAATTAAACTTTATTTCAATTGAATAAATTTTCTTGTCAGAATGACAGTTGTCGCGTACTGCATTCATTCTGAAACATAGCTTGTGTCGTTGAGTTAATATTTAATTTTAATATAATAATATGCTTAGATCATTTTGGACAGTCTGTTTGTCCTGATATTATTTACGCTGACTGTATGTGTAAGCTCTATTTTACAGTGATTTCGTTTTGGTTCTACAGGATAGTAAATTAATCAATCATGGTGACTGGTAAAGTTGCGATTCGTGAGAAAATCTAAGTGAAAATAGAATTAATGATTCAATCGTGAGATCATGCTAACACAGTGAAATCATTCAAACACACACACACAAAAGGGGTCGTATCGATTACGAGTAATTTGATTTGCTACAGTCGCATTACAGAATATACTTCCTTCGTTTTGAGTACTTTTCATTCTGCCAAAACATCTGAAGTAATATAATTTTGTGTATAACAGTGAACCTATGCAAAAAAGATATTGAAAGGTTTGGAATAGCAAATATTTATCTACTTTTGGCTGAGCTCATGACTTTGATTACCAAACGTTATTGTTTCAATTGTATATGTAATGTACAGACGCCAGCACAAAAAGCTACTACAATCCGTCAAATTTCTTTGATAGAATTTCAACTTTATCGCTACAGTATAAGGTTCAAAATTAATTGGGAAAGTTTGACAGTTTCGAGTAGCTTGATGTGCTGGCTTCTGTAGATATTCTACTTTTAATACAACTGTATCAACACAAAACCACTTGTACATATACAACCAATAAATTTGACTCACAAATACCTCTCTTGACACGGCTACAGCTAGTCGTATATAAATAAAATGTGCAACTTACATATAACTCCCGTGCTAGGGTGTATAGTGAACTTGTTCCCGCCATTGTTAGAAACGTGATATATGCTGTACGTAATGCGTGCGTTCTCACCCTCATCGATGTCTACCGCCTCTACCTGTAGGAATGAGTACAGACATTTTGTTATAATTATTTGAAAGATTGAAGAATATTGCCATAAATTATATCTACTAAAATTACGTCATCTTTTGGTCGATTGTTGTTTAAATGTAACTTTCGCATATAAATAGGAGGATTTATTATATTTGATATGTTCGATCATAATTCCGATAAAATTAAGCACCAAATGTGTATTTTTGTTAGAGACTTTACCCTTTATTTACAGACGTTACTTAAGTCGGATGCGATAAGGTAGCCCGCGAAATTCAAATTTTCTCCGTTTTTACAATTTGCAGGTTAGTGTCAGTTTCGAGTTGATTCAATGAACTTATAGGGCTGTATTGATGATGATTTTAATCATTATAATTCGTTATTTCGAGAGCTTCCTAAGGCTCAAGTTAAGTAACAACAGCGACTGTCTTTTTAATCATCTCCTAACTAGATAAGTTTATAACTGACAATTTTTTTCTGATGTAGATACATTTTACAAATACGATTGATGAAATAATTTGATGTCTTAATAAATCCGTCTTCGTATTCGTCGCCTTCTTCGTCATTAGTGTTTGGGTTTAAATCATCTGTATGGCTTTTTGATATGTATTTTCCTACTTAAAAACAATTAATAATATACAGACCGTATGCACATCAGCAGGTTCCAAGCTAGCTGGCACGATGATCGGTTGAGTCTTAGGTATGACTGGCGCGTTGTCGTTCTGGTCTAACAACTGAACTGCCAACGAGTATGGAGCTGATGCTGCACCGCCGTTAGCTTCGCGGGCAACCACCTGGAATGAGCGAATAAGAAATATTTATTTAAGGAAAATGTATTTTAGACTATAATTATACGTGTTTTGGTCTAATGGTATTACTCAAAACGGCGAAAGAAAACCGGCCTGTCCTAGAACCAAAATCTCGCAGACATGTGAACTGACATCAACCCGCATTGGACCCGCGTCGTGGATCCCCCCACAGAAATACGTCTATCATTTTGTCACTGCGACTCAAGCTCCCTGTGTGCCAGTGGGAACATAATATACTGACTATGCTAAGGTGTACTATTGTATAGCAAAACCAAATATATCACGGTTGTTAAAAATAATGGAAAAGTAGATAGCATGTCGAAGCAGGATCACTCTCTTAGGCATCTAGTTCACGGTATTCAACAACAAGCAGGATTCAAGTATCCTAATGAACCGGCGTCAGCCCACACGACGCTTGACAGGCACAAAAAATACATATAACAGCAGCTACATCAGTTCTTACCTGGAATCTAAATTTGCCTGGATTCGGTGGATCTCGATCGAGTTTTTCGTCGCTGACAACCAGGTAACCATCTTTGTTGATGTCGAAGAAGTTCGTTGTCAGTTCAAACGTGTATTTTGGTACTGGATCTCCTGGACCCTGAGAAACACAAATCATTGGTTCAGAGTGATAGATCTTAATCTCCCAATGTCTCTCAAATTCTGACGGTTTTTGACACGCCATTTGCGTGGAAGAATTGTTTTAGAGGCTGAATCGAAACTCGATAAGTGCTCAAATATTATTTTTTTGAAAAAGTAGTCTTAAACGTCAGTGGGGACGGTCCTAGTAAGATGCGTAGTATTCGCAACCGGTGTATGACCAGTGGCCGTAGTGTGAGTTTCTTATTCTGGGTTCACTATCGTACGACTTATAAAAGTAAAAAAACTACTTTAGAAGTCAGGGTTTTTCACTCTAGAAGATTAAGCCATTGTATATGTAAACAGTGTAAATTAATTTATGGAGAAATAAAGATTATGTATATAAAAGATTATGTATATAAAAGATTATTTAAAACATATCACTTACACTAGCAAAAAGCACCCTTACTACTACGACATAAAAGCACTTTCAATTTCAAATTATCTACCACTAACTTTTAACTAAATATGTATGTATGAACGTCGTGTTACACTTATGCTTGATATAGTCAATTTCCGTTGTGAATATGTTACAGAAATTATTACATATGTATGAATAACTCACCAAGTCCGGGTCCGAAACATTCAGTCTAATAGGGTTGCCACTAGCGTCCAGTACTTTGGTGCCTTTAGCGGAGTTCTCTTCCACCCTTCCTTCATCCGAGCTCGCCGCTACGACGGGCGGGCTGGCGTCTACCGGTCGTACTGTTATTGTCAGCTTCGCTGTTGTGAAGCGACGTGATTCTGATACTTCTTCAGCCTGGAATGAAATAGTTACATTTCTTTTTAATCTAGTTTTTTTTTCCAATTGTTTAATAATAATAATAATATTCCACAACTATCACACAACGCCATCTAGTCCCAAGCTAAGCAGAGCTTGTGTTATGGGTACTAGACAACTGATAAACATACTTATATATTTCTAAATACATACTTATTATAGATAAATTACACCCAGACACAGAACAAATGATCGTGCTCATCACACAAACATTTGTCCTGGGTGGGAATCGAACCCACGACCTCCGGCATAGCAGTCAGGGTCACTAACCACTAGACCAACTGGCCTGTTTAAATGTAATTAATATTTATTGATTTTGTATTAGGTATATAATTAAAAAATAGCTATCCTAGATGGATAGATCACAGATTAGCAGAATTTTGAGATGCCCAAAAGACGACGTTGTAAGAACGCCAATCAAATCATGATCAATCATGACCTTGCAAACAAATAGAAAAACGATTAGTTAAAATGTATTTTTTAAAGAAAGAGATGCATACGATCTAATGTGGCAAACTACGCGCAATAAGCAGGCTACGTTGTGTGATGTTCAAACACCAACAATAAATATTTTGAAGCAATTCCTTTTTTCACTTCCTTTTTCGCCTTTTTACAATTCGATGCAGCTTTTATTATCTTAACTAATATTAATCATACATGCAACACCCAATTACCACACATAGTGGTTGATATTTTCAAAAAGAATAATATATGTTATCTATTGTCTTCATCCTATCCACTACAATTACATTTTATTTCCTTCAAAAATCTGTTGCACGTACCTTTATAACCAGCTGAAACTTTTTAGCAATGGTAGTATCAACCGGCACAAGCTGCCTAACTCCTCCAGTATTAGGATCTATAGCGAAGTACGTAGCCCAGGAGTCAGGCTCCCCACTGGCGATGGTATACTTAATCCGGGCGTCTAATGTGTCCATGTCTACTGCTTGTATCTTCTCTGGTTCAATCGTAAGGATGCCTGCTAGAACGCCGCTGTTAACCTGAAGATTGAGAATTCATTTAGAGGCGTTGCTTTTTTAAAACTCTTGTTTTTGAGTATTGGGTGCTTTAATAGTGGGTATTTTAAGTACTACTTTGTGTTCTTTTAACACATCTTTCACTATTGCGAAAGAAAGCATGACCAGAAAAGTGATCTAAATAAAATATCTATATGTAAAACTTTCTTATAAGATCTACATCCATAAATTAACATTTCATTTCATATCTAATTAAATCGCAAATAAGCAGTGAACAACCGTGATTATCAATGTCTTGTTCTTTGTGTGTATGTCAGAGATCGAAGAAATGGGTTAGCTCTAATAGTTTCAGTTATCATAAGCGTATCTACTAAAGAACAAAAATATTTTTTATTGAAATCTGAAATGTAGGCCCGTTTATAGTTGGAGTAACTGGACGGGATTTTGAAGAGCCAAAATTGGTCACAATATCCCTTTTATTTTTTGTGGGTGGGAAATCATCACTGACTAAAACCCACCCGTGTTCCTCCAGTTGCCTATATGCCAGAGCCGTGGCTCTGGCATATAGGCAACTGAACTCTTTCAAACAAATCCCGCGACCCTGGCAGGGTCACAATATCCCTGCCGTAATAAAATAAACATTGTCATGTTATAAATAATACTTACAAAACTAGTATACTCCGGGTTGAAGCAAGCTCCTTCATGGAGAGTGCATCCCTTATATATGAAGGACGGATCCTGATCATCATCGTCTTGTACGTGCACTGTTAATGTTGTGGTGCTGGAAAGACGTCTCTTTGTGTCGCGGGCACGGTCCTGTAATTATTGTGAAAAAATGGATTTCCTCAATGGAAGTTCATATCGTTTTGCATTTGTTTTGTATCAGGACAGAGGCTAGATTTCTTTTTAGTAGAAAAGACATGAACAAATACTATAAGTCTATGAACTTTGACACTTCCCATTGTGTCTCTTGGAGCAAGGAAAGTGACTAGATACGTTTTGCGTGCGCTCGAAATTCAAACTCTTATTGATTGTCACCTGCCCTGATGAGGCAGTGGTAACGCAAAGCTTCCATAGGTCACCTCCAACGTTGTAATATCCCCTAGTACCAATACAATATCAGAGATCCTTACAGAAGCAAGGATAGTGACTAGATACTTCTGCGTGCGATCGAAATTCAAACTCTTATTGATTATTGCCCACCTATGATGAGGCAGTAGTATTCCAAAGCTTATCTCCAACGTTTTATAATCCCCTAGTACCAATAGAATGTCAGAGATACTTACAGAAGCAAGGATAGTGACTAGATACTTCTGCGTGCGCTCGTAATCCAAACTCCTGTTGACTGTTACTTGCCCCTGATGAGGCAGTGGTATGGCGAAGCTTCCATAACCGTCCACTGCATTGGCTTCTTCTATCGTTGCATTATTTCCTGGTATTATGAAGTATTCTGATAGACCGTTGACGCCTGCGTCGAGGTCTAGTGCTTTGATACCGTCGAATATCGTGGTGCCGATCGGTACCAGCTGAAATATTATAAGAATAGTATTAAAGTAGGAGAGTTTCAGAAAAAGTGTTTTGAGATATAATCCTCTAACTCCAACTAGAAAAAAAAGAATTTTGCATCATATTAAAGTAAACAAAACAGAAACCCAAAAATTAAATGAACTTTAATTCTAGACCATAATAATGTTACGTAGATCGTAAAGTCTAGAAGCATCATGCTAACTCCGGCTCAGAAAGGGGCAGTGTGACGTAAATCGAAAAGTCTAGAAACATCACGCTAATTCCATCTAAGGACGGGGCAGTGTTAGAAACTACTGGAAATGACACGCTAACGCCATCTGTTATTGAGTAGCAAGTACTACACGAAATTGTACGTAGACGCTACTGCCATCTATTGTCGAATAGTGGCATTAAACAGTTCGATGGAAGTTACTAGAAGCTTCTACGCTGTGGCAGTGTCGAATGTTCGAGAATGTTCTGCTTGGGATATAAATAGCGGATTGTTGGGCCGACAAGCAGTTCGATTTCGGAAGCGAGCGAATACGATTCGAGTGATACAGTATAAGCTAAACAAGTGATTCCAAGTGACGTTTCTTGTAGTTGCGATATTTGTGTTTATTTAATTAAACTGTGTTGTGTGTTTTAGTAAATTGGTTTAAATTAATTTATCCCGAACCCCAGCTCGTAACATTTGGTGTCAGAAGTGGGATAAATTATGCCAGTTTTACCGAAGGAGGATATGGAAGGTATCCGTACCAGGAGTCAGCGCCAGCAGGAGGTGGATCAGAGGCAGTTTGAAGGAACTTCTAGACAGACACCTGGGGGTAATCAGCCGACGACGGAGCCAGTCTCCCAAGCGTCTGGTGTTCCTACAGCATCACCAGCCATGGATCTTTCTGCGCTAATGGCGATGCTGCAGGAGCAAGCTCGCCGACAGGAAGCACAGGCCCACCGCCTACAAGAACAGTTGCAGCAGGACAAAGAGGAGCAAGCTCGCCGACAGGAAGAACAGACCCGCCGACTGCAAGAACAGCTTCAGCGTGACAAAGAGGAGCAGGTTCTCCTTTTGAAAGATCTACACACGACATTTGGCAAGGACATCAAAGCTATGAAGGAGACTGTTCAGGTACATGAAAATCGTATCTCCGAGGCCGAAGTCCAGATCGCTGATATAAGAAAAGCGGTTGGAGTTCTGAAAGCTGGAGACCGGACTACGGCTTCGATAGTTGCTGCACCTTCCGTGCGCGGGTTTAAAGTGCCACCCTTCGACGGAACATCTTCCTGGTCAGCATACAAAATTCAATTTGAAGCTGTCACGGAAGCAAAAGGGTGGACAACGGGCCAGGCCATGACCGCGCTTACTTTGGCCCTTCGTGACCAGGCTTTAACTGTGTTAGAGGCTCTCGGCAAAAATGTTACCTACGAGCAGCTTGTTGAGGCGTTAGAGGCCAGATACGGTGACGCGCACCTGGAACACGTTTTTCGTGCGCAGTTGAAGGATCGTGTGCAGCGCAGTGGTGAAAACCTGCAGCAGTGGGCCCTAGAAATCGAGAAGCTGGTTCGAAAGGCATACCAGTCTGCGCCCGCGCTCATCGAGGGTATACTAATTCAAACCTTCATAGATGGCATACGGGACCTGGAAGTAAGGGCTGCTGTGAGACTTGGGCACCATGAGAAGCTGAAGGATGCCTTGGCCCACGCGTTGGAGGTGGAAGCAGTGAGGCATGATCATCGAGCCCATCGCTTCAGAGAGGTTGTGGGATCACCTGTTCGTGACCGTTTGAGGAACAGCCCCAGGTGCTACACTTGTGGAGAAAAGGGCCACCTCCAGTCGAATTGCCCGAAGCGAAACACTGCCAGCGAATATCACACCCTGGTTAGAAGGGTGTCCGACATTACAGCGCAACAGCAAGAGAAATTCGTAAGCGATAAGAGTGCGGGGCGAGTATTGGCTGCTGTTAATAGAGCCCCAAGGATTTCGATGTCACAGGCCAATGACGGCATATCCCATGGTAACGCGGACGCTTTATCAAGAAGACCTTCTCCTGAACAGTACAAACATTGCGTCAGACAGGAAGCTAAGGAAGTAGTTCCTGTTAGGGTGCTAAGATTGGACCTTCGTGACAAATGGAAGGAAACCCTACGGCATGCCCAGCAACGTGATACAGATATCAGGCCAATTCTCGAGTGGATTAAAGCTGATGCTCCCAAACCGAAATGGTGTGATGTTGCAGCGATGAGTACCACCACAAAGAATTATTGGGCACAGTGGGAGAGCTTGATGCTCCAGGATGGTGTCTTGTGCCGCAAAAAGGAAAATGGTCGAGGGGATAGCTGTCACTTGCAAATGGTCGTCCCGAAAGCAAAGGTACCAGATGTTCTACAGTACTACCACAGCGGTTGTTCAGGAAGACATAGGGGTGTAAAAAGGACTCTATTGAAGATCAGGGAACGGTTCTACTGGATCCACTGTCGACAGGATGTTGAGGATTGGTGTCGCAAATGCACCAGTTGTGCGGCGGTAAAAGGATATGCGAACTGCGTCTAAAATTGTTCATGTAGATGGATTGGCATGATACTACGGGAATAATGATGCTCGGGACGAGCATGTCTAAGGAGGGGGCAGTGTTACGTAGATCGTAAAGTCTAGAAGCATCATGCTAACTCCGTCTCAGAAAGGGGCAGTGTGACGTAAATCGAAAAGTCTAGAAACATCACGCTAATTCCATCTAAGGACGAGGCAGTGTTAGAAACTACTGGAAATGACACGCTAACGCCATCTGTTATTGAGTAGCAAGTACTACACGAAATTGTACGTAGACGCTACTGCCATCTATTGTCGAATAGTGGCATTAAACAGTTCGATGGAAGTTACTAGAAGCTTCTACGCTGTGGCAGTGTCGAATGTTCGAGAATGTTCTGCTCGGGATATAAATAGCGGATTGTTGGGCCGACAAGCAGTTCGATTTCGGAAGCGAGCGAATACGATTCGAGTGATACAGTACAAGCTAAACAAGTGATTCCAAGTGACGTTTCTTGTAGTTGCGATATTTGTGTTTATTTAATTAAACTGTGTTGTGTGTTTTAGTAAATTGGTTAAAATTAATTTATCCCGAACCCCAGCTCGTAACAATAACAAAGGGGAGAGATCAAAAGGCAGTCTACGTTAAAAAATATTTTGCTTATTGCCTCAATTTAATCGCTTTTTTTGCTTCTTCATTAATTAGTATTTTTTTTTTTGATTCATCTCTCTCCCTAATATAATAAAACACCCACTTAGATGGCAAAACAATTCGGAATCTGTTTTCTAGAACACAATCAGTGAACAGCACGCGTAGCATGACCGCCATAGAAACGGAATTTGTTGCTGGAAGAGAAGACAAAATGATAGATTGTATCGTAGAAAAATTGTGTAAAACTGAAAAGAAGAGATGTTTCTATTCTTCAATCGACAAGAATACGATGTCAAGTATGATGAATATTTTTCTGATGAGATAGAAACATTTTTACAGAATTAAAATACATAAGGAATTTGTTTTGTTCTTGGTGGAATAGATATAGAATTGGTCATGCTACGCCGGCAGGAAGAGGACCAACCGAACAAATCCAGATTGTTGGTTTGTCTGTACCTACTACAAAATATCCATCATCAAACACTGGCGAACCAAAGACTAGTACTGCAACTTTGTTTTCGAATGTTACTATCTTACCTCAGAAACAGTAGATGCATATGGTGTCCCCTGGAAAACCGGCGCATTGTCGTTAATATCGGAGACTCTTACTATCACTGGTATCGTTCGCCGCTTCTTCGTCGCTTTCACCTGGCAAACCAGCTGCAAACACACCCATTAATTACAATCAAATTACTTCTAGCACAGATTAATAACTACCATATTGGCTTTAGGCGATATATTAATAGACTTAATTCGGTTAAGGCAATATACATATCGGTCCACATTTGCATCTACAGCACAAATAATTTTGAACTTTATTTCTGAACATTAAAGTTGAAAATTGATTGTGAAAAAAATGTTTAGTGGCTACCTATGAAGTGTCTACGAGATCTTTATAAATTATATGACAAATTATCATAAGATGATTATGATAGATAATATATTTTAACAATGATGAATAATGGCTTACTGAGAGTATATTCGGATGAATTGACAATACATTTTTGATCGTGGGAACTGTATAAGAAATACTGTATATTTGTTGTGTAACAGTTACTTAATCAGTGACCTACAGATGTATATTTAAGCTATTCAATCGTCCGTCCACACGTTTTATTGAGTTATCTAACAAGATTACGTGCACCATATTACCTACTTAGCATGCAATGCTATACGATATGTATATGCTAAGCATCAGCATGTTACGACTATGTGGCTGCGGTGTGGCTACTACGTTAAAAAAAAATATCGTAGAGGGATTTTATCGCACACTGCATTATTAGGGTTCCGTACCCAAAGGATAAAACAGGGTATAGGGTCCCCTACTACTAAGACTCCGCTGTCCGTCCTTCCATCCGTCTGTCACCAGGCTGTATCTCATGAACCGTGATAGAGAGTTGACATTTTCACATTATGATGTATTTCTGTTGCCGCTATAACAACAAATACAAAAAAAAAACAGAAAAAAAAAAATATTTAAGGGGCCCCCCTTCACACGTTTATTGTATGGAAGCCCTTCCATACAATAAACGTGATTTCTTTGCCGATAATGGTATTATATAATGTTCCATTTTCAAATCTCAGCGTTAAGCAGCGCGTTTGAAGACCCAGTATAAGCAAAAATCCGACTGACCGAATTTCGAGAGGACGGACATTCAAAACTGCAAATAATCGCACACACCGTCGACTCTTATAAGGAAACCATGTTTGTAAGGATATTTTTTAGGTAATTTTATAACATTTCCTTTTTTATCACGCACTGGTAATACAACTCTCAGTGTTGAACTGAGTATTGAGAATCCAGCAGAATGCTTCCCAGCGCGTCAAATAAACGCTTTCGATCGATTTTTAACCGACTTCAAAAAAAAGAGAAGGTTATCAATTCGACTGTATTTTTTTTATGTTTATTACCTCATAACTTTTGACTGGGTGAACCGATTTTGATGATTATTTTTTAATTGCAAAGCTGGTGCGTCGCATTTTAATTTTGTTCCATTCGGACCATGGGATCCATGTGAAAACCACATAAGTTTTAAATTTGCATTAAGTATTTGTGCAGCAAATGAACGAATAACGTGATTAGATTAGTGCGGAGTATCTACCATAACTAAAAAGTTAAAAATAAAAACTTTTTACAAAAAAAAAACAACCGACTTCCTTAAAAAAACACTACAAAGTTAAAAATAACTTTAATTTCGGAAGTCGGTGGCAAAAAACCTTAAATACAGATCCTAAGACACGAGATTTCCAAAATTAAAGTTATTTTTGACTTTGTACTGTTTTTTTAAGGAAGTCGGCTGTTTTTTTTTTTTTGTAAAAAGTTTTTTTATCTCTCGGTCCTAAAGAGTGGGTTGAAAATCCAGTGTGTATAAAAAACCATTCGTGGAGACGAGGGCTTATAACCACTTTTACCAGAAAAATTACACAGAGTTTTTCTTTCTTAACAATAATAATAAAAATATTCCACAATACCTGAAACACCATATGCGACAAGTTATCCTCATCCCTATCAAGAGGCTGTAGGAGCTGCAAACGCTTCCCATCGAGCTGAAACAACGTGGGGCCCTTAGGAAAGACCGTGGACAGCAACACGTCTTCACCTGGCTCCCCGACTATTGGCAACTGGGCTGGCACTGTGGTTTGGTTCACCTCTGAAAAACGAAGAAATGAGCATGTGAATATTTTTTATTACCCGATTACGGCGAAGCGAAAAGGTGGGTTATGATTTTGATTGGTATGTATGGTACGTGTGTTTATCTGTGTTTTCATAGTGACGAAATAACAAAATAAAAGGTGGCATACGACCAAGGCTTTCAGATGAGAATACCTATTTTATTTATTAGTAGTCGAGTTTTTTTTATATACAACAGATCCAAAAAAAAAAAAGAGGGAAGGAAGAAGGGAATAAAAGGTGAATGAAGGAGGGAATTTTATTGGATAGGATAGAACAAATTTCAACCGGGTAAATCCAAGATTATGGTCCCTATGGGTGATGTTAAGTTTAAGTACAAGAACTTCAGGATGTAACAACTACAAGAATAGATAGACAAACAGAAGAAATAAATCTTCTTTTAGATTACCACTTCAGCATTCAAGGCTTCGTGACTTTACAAGTAGGTTTACTATGCAGGTCGATGCGCATATAAATAGTGTTGATGATATAAAATATGATGGCTTGATACTTACGATCACCTCTGCTCTCTTCAATATCAACTATAATGCTAGACTGGCCCGTTTCCACTTCACATGGACCTGCAAAAACAAAAGAACACTCATCAGACATCATCACTTCGCTTATTACGACACACACACAAATTCCTATTAAATCATTTGAGCATCGCGCTCCAAGCAGAGAAGAAATCTTCGGAATAATGAGGTCGTTCCGCGAAGCCTGTGAAGCTCCCAGGAAGCTTCTGTGCTTTTGGGCGGAGCCAGACTAGCTTCGTTAACTAGAACTAGGGCTTTCGAATACCGGACTTATTCAATACCGGTATTGGAAAGTCAATACCGTGATCACGGTAAACAATACCGGTATTGAACGAAATTCTATTAGGTAAGTACCTAATTAATAAACCCATTAAAATACGTGTTTTTATTTTCAGATCAGTCTTTAGTGTTCTTATTTATTGAAAATTATACAGCTAATATGTTTTATATATAGCTCTCATAAATAACAATTTGGTATAAAGGTTGATTATTTAGGTAGGAATTAGGAACGTAATCAAAACTTAACCTAGTCTTTTTGCAGGAAGTCATTTTACATAGACTTTGTCTTTAGAATATAAAAAATACTTCTAATCTTTATATATATAATTCTACTGCACGTGTGTATGTCACTGAACTCCTCCTAAACGGCTGGACCGATTCGAATGATTTTTTTTGTATGCGTTTGGGTGGCACCCTGGATGGTTTAGATTCACTATTGGACCCGGTAAGTGGCGCTGCTATCGAGTTCATGGAAACAGGACAACGTCTGTACGGTCAGCTAGTCTATATATATAAAAATGAATCCCTATTTCCCTTGGTCACGCCATCACGCATGAACGGCTGGACCGATTTCACTTTTTCTATATTTGTTGTGTTTGTTATTGTCAGGAGAAGGTTCTTATGAATGAAATATTTAAAAAATTTCGCGAAAAATTAGAACACGACCATTCTTCTTCAGTTCAGGCCATTTTCGGCTCTCTATAGCTTCGTTGTGGATAAAACTAGAAGCTTGAATTTTCAGTAACCAAGTAAATATTGTCTAAACACGGTATATTTCAATTTTTATTCAATTTGAACCAGTAGTTTAAGAATTATAATAAGTCAAAGTTTCTTCATTTTGTCACTCACTGACTGACTGACCGATCATCAAAACTCTAAGGCACTTCTAGCAGACATAGAAGCTTTAAATTTAGAATACAATTAGTGTTTAGTGTATAAATCAGAAGCTCACCTAACAAGGGTATATGGTAGGTACTTGGTGCTCTTTACTTTGTGTTGGTGGGATCTGATAACTAAACACAATATTTATTGATTCTGAAGCGGTACGAAGTTCGCTGGGTCAGCTAGTTATATATGAATATCATCATGTCTCATGTCAAAATCAACATCATTCATCATTTCAGCCTATAGATTGTTTGACATAGTTTTCCCCGAATTTGGCGGGGTATGCCATAATCGCCACGCTTGGCAGGCGGGTTGGCGATCGTAGTATAGTGGTAAAATACATAGAGAACGCTGCTGCCCATCTAAATCTAAATCTAAACTAATCTAAACTAATATTATAAATGCAAAAGTAACTCTGTCTGTCTGTCTGTCTGTCTCGCTTTCCTGCTAAAACTACTGAACCGATTTAAATGAAATTTGGTACACAGATATTTTAGAACCTGAGAAAGGACATAGGCTACTTTTTATCCCGGTAGTATGTTCCCGCGGGATAATTTCCGACCTCCACGCGGGCGAAGCCGCTGGCAAAAGCTAGTTCTTTATAAGTGAGAAAAAAGAGAGTCCCATCTTCATCCGTCCGCAAGCGAGACACATAAAACATAACAACACTTTTTGTTTAACAAATTAATTACGTCAATTAGCATACAACAATTATTCAAACACGATTCTTTCCAACATTCCCAGCACGTCGTAAAGCAAATCTGTGGGCCATTAATCCCACCTTTATCACCATGGAAACGAAACACAATGCATTAAGATAAGGGGGACTACAAAGCTCGCAGTTCCAGAGATAGAATAAGCAGACTCTCCCATGAAACAAACAGTACCTAATAAATAAGACAATCGACAGGTGCACGAGACCTTAGCTTCGTTAGGCCTTTGAACAATTAATTAAGGTTTAGCAAATGTTGCCTTTCCTTTTCCTATTAAATTGTTTTGAGATAATGTTAACTGTGTATCGAGGTGTGCCTGCCAGAGATACTAGTGGGGACAGACATGCTGAAATAAATGTTTAGTTTAGCGTTCAGTACCTACCTACTTCGAAAAATATTTCTTAGTGTGATTGTTTTTTGTGTGTCCCTCTTTTTCCTTATACTTACATGTACAATTTGAACGCAATGATTAATTTCTCACTGGCGCTTATTTTTCAACCGACGAAAAAAACGGAGGAGGTTCTCAATTCGACGCGTATATTTTTTATTTTTTATGTATGACCACGCATAACTTTTTACATAGTGGTCCGATTGTGACAATTCTTCTTCTATTGGAAAGGGTATACTGCCAAGGTGGTCCCATATAAATTTAGAAAACAAAATCGAACCCTAAGGGTTGGAAAACAGGGGATGATTGATTGTTCACTCACTGATTGTAACGTATAAACACGCATAACTTTGTACAGAGTAGTCCGATTTTGATCATTCTTTTATTGTTGGATAGATACCTTGCCATGTATTATTAGTACATTAAAGCCACAAAAAATCATAAAATAAAAACTTTTTAACAAAAAATTAAACCGCCGAAAAACTGAAAAGCATAAAATAATAATCCTTAAAATTTTGAGTCGGCGCTGAAAAATCAATGAACAAGGATCACTCAAAGCGCCGACTCATAATTTTAAGGATTATTATTTTAAGTATGCTTTTCAGTTTTTCGGCGGTTTAATTTTTTGTTAAAAAGTTTTACTTAAAATAAGAACTTTTTGCCTTAATAAGGACACAAATAAATGAAACTGAACCGTCTGTCTAATGTAAAAATAAAAGCTTCTTAATAAACTCATAATGAAATGATATACAGTACTGTAAACAACAAAAAAAAAAATTTTGTTTCGTTTGTTCCGGCTAATATCCGAAACTGCTGAAACGATTTTTTTGAAATGTTGAATGTGATTCTTTGAACGCAGGGGAAGTACCTACATAGATTTTTTCGACATACCATGTGGGCGAAGCTACGGGCGGAAGCTAGTTTAATCATATGATGACTGTTATCCGGAGTGATGACACTTTTATAGAAAGCCGGCAAAATCTTTATAAGCCGGGTTGTCTATTCGATGGTGTTAGTTCGATATCTTGACACAGTTGACACATGATGTTTTTGAATACCTACTCAGTTTAAGATATAACTTTGCTTAAACGTACAGGGTCAAATTGAATAAGCTGGCAATACTTTACCCACGTGTTGGGTATCGATACTGAAAACGAATGGAACAAAAACAAACACTTTTTGATGATCGATCAGCTGCTTTTGTAATTTTTCATGGAACTTACCTACATATTTTGACGAATTTCCAGAAACCAAAACAGTTGTTTGATTGCCTGAATGTACACAATACAGCGTCATTTAAAGTTTTGAACAAAGTACAGATTATGAAGAGAATAAAAATTAAAGACCCTTATTTTCTTTGTTTTATGAGTTTTCGATACCCAACACTTGGGTAAAGTATTTTCAGCTAATTTATTTTGACGCTATATAATTTTGTTGAATTAAAGCTCTAGTTACTAAAATATTATCTAAGAACTTCAGAAACACAGCGCTAGCTTGTCGCGAAACATCTGTTTCCATATCCCGTTATTGAAAACAGCTATCAACAGTTTATAGACATTCTGTTATTCGTATCGACACTCGCTAATCACCTATTAAACTTAGAGCACTATTATACGGGCTAATAAAATACGAACCTATAAAATATAACCATACCTCATATAGGTACGAAAATTATAAATTACTTAGTATAAGGGATAGTTTAAGATTGGTCGTTAAGTTAGTCAGTTTTATAATGAATAGCCACGGGAATCCTGATTTAACTATGTGCTATTATAACAGTCGGCTACGTAACTGTTTTATTTAATAAACTAACTGTTTCCCGTGACTTCGTCTGCGATCCAGGATGAAAAGTAGCCTAATACAGGTCATGTTCTATCTGTGTGCCAAAGAAGATCGGCAGGTTCAGTGTCGCTCTATTTAAGAAACGACCCTAAACTAAATTATGTGCATTTTATAGATCAAGTATAGTAGTTTATTTTCCGGATTAAAGTTTTTTTTTATTTTGTGGGAAATGAGAAATATATTAAAAATAAATATTTTGTTAAATCAGAAATAAAAGTAGCAATAACTAAACGGAAAACAGCGATGTTGAAGTAATCATTGCCATTTTCAGTAGAATAATACTTTTAGTAGAATATGAATGTTGGCTGGGTGGTTAAAAACTAACAACCGTTTTATAATAACACTACGAACACATTTTTTTCTTTTTATATTAATAGACATTAATGCGATTGCAATATTCTCTTGCAATATTAAAGTAAACATAACATAATCGTTAGTTTTTGCAGTTTGTACCTGGCAACATTAAACAATTCGCATTTCTGACAATGTCTGTTCTGTCATCCTGTGATCTGTCACAGTCGTCGTACGTATCCTTGCGATCTGTTTGCCGTCTGTTATTTGTTTTCTTTCCAACTCATTAGTGTTTACTTGCATTGTTTATTCCGCGTCCAGTTGAGCTTTCGAGTTCCTGCGTGTTGAGTACTTGTGATAGTGAACACTTTTTTTTGAGACAGGACTCTATTTGTTATAAACATGTCTCGTTCTAACGTTCGGTGTGTTAACTGCGAACTTCGGTTGACGAGACCGCGTCATCGTCTTTCAAACGAAAACGAAGACCTTCTTAATATTATAAGGTTATGGACTTATCCAAGGGAGGTGAGTAAGAATATTCAGGTCATTTTTTAAAAAATGTCCACAGTTTCTGCAGATTTATAATAGTTAATAAAGCAGTATTGGTTTTGCACCACTTTCAACTCCCTCAAAGTTCATAATAAGTAAACGCAAGTGGAAAAAAATTATGCACAAGTCATGCTACTTTGTAAGAGTGTGATTAATCCTTCGTCACCCACAGGGTCACAAGATTTTCTCAAGATGTTTTCCTACCCTGTTAGCAAATGATAATTATAGTAAAACATTTTATTAATCTGCTTATATTGACAGGCCATGTGTTATGATCTATTTTTCTAAGCCTAGATTTTCTCTACTAATTATATACCTAACATACTTAAATGTTTAATTGTTTATTCTATAAGAAGATGCTTTGTATGACTTCCACTGTGTATGACGTATGTTTTTTTTTTTTTTGATATATCACTGTCATAACTGGACACTACTGTAATTAAAAATACCCAAATGAGTAATACAAAGACACTGATGTGTTCAACCTCTAAGTGTGTGGTTGACGAGGCTATTCAGATTGTTACAGAGTCTAACAGTTTTTTATTATTGCCACCTGTTGGTCTAGTGGTTAGTGACCCTGACTGCTATGCCGGAGGTCGTGGGTTCGATTCCCACCCAGGACAAATGTTTGTGTGATGAGCACGATCATTTGTTCTGTGTCTGGGTGTAATTTATCTATAATATGTATGTATTTAGAAATATATAAGTATGTTTATCAGTTGTCTAGTACCCATAACACAAGCTCTGACACTAGAAGGCACTGCTTGTTTCCTGACTGCAGGAATCCTGAGCGTTATCATATTCCGGACACAATACGTAGACGGGTGATGAGTGACTGCAACTTTTATATACCTAGAGGTGCAAGGATATGCGGTTACCACATGGGTAGAAACATATTTGGTGAACTGTACACATCTGAAAACACATTAGACCATTTTAATTGTTTCCAAATTGAAGATATGGTTTTCATACTATCAGAACCTGTAAGTGTTTTTAATTTTGAAGACATCCAGGGTCTGCCAGAATATTTGGCACATTATTTTCTGGGAATTTCCTTATCCCAACATCGACAAATAATGAACGAAACAAGAGGACTTCGTGAAATGCACAGAGGAAGTTTTGCATTAAGTGCATTATTATGCAAATTAAGGACGGGAGACTCGGGAGACAGGCTATCGAGTTTATTTCAAACGCCAAGGCGCACTGTGGAAACCCTGATGAACAAGGCTAGGGACATATTAGCTCAGGAGTATGTGCCTCAGCATTTGGGTCTGCATCATATAAGCCGGAGTAATGTCATTAGTAAAAACTCATATATAGCAAATAGTTTATATGGCAGACCTGATCTCCCTCTGGAAAGACAAAATGCAATTGTTATCTGTGATGGCACCTATGTTTATGCCCAAAAAAGCTCAAATTATTTATTTCAAAAAGAGACTTATTCCCTCCATAAGTATCGAAATCTCATAAAGCCATTCATGATTGTATGTTGCAATGGATACATCCTGGATGTTACAGGGCCATATCCTGCCACTACTAACGACGCGTCGATAATCATGGATTTATTAAACAAAGACAGTTTTTTGGATTTTTTTAGAGAAGATGATGTTTTTATTCTTGATAGAGGCTTTCGCGATAGTGTAGACGCTATACATCAGCGTGGCTTCCTCGCCCATCTACCAGAAACCCTGTCACCAGGTCAATCCCAGTTAACTACGTTAGAAGGGAACAGGTCTCGCTGTGTGACAATAAATAGATGGGTTGTGGAAGCCGTTAATGGCAGGATAAAAAGAGACTTTAAAATATTCAGGCACGAATATTTTAATCGTGCATGCCCTCACATGATGAAGGATTTTTCCATTGCAGCAGCTCTGCATAATGCATTTGCAGTAATGTTTGTAGATCCAAGTAATGCGGAACAAATAGTCAATATTATAAATGAAAGGCTTTTTGCAGAAAACACTTTAGCAGAAATAGTACGAGAAGAGAATCTCAACAGAAGAAACTCTATATTTATAAGTATAACCAATTCAAATATTGTGTTCCCTAGCCTGTCTATAGAAGAATTGGTCCTCTTTGCTTGTGGCACTTATCAAATTCGACAAGCTAGGTCATACATAGGTGAACAATTACGCTATCATGGCCTTTACACAATAGAAGTTTGCAGAGAGGACCGTGTCAATTTAAGCAGGTTAGGGGGAATAAGTCCTTATTTGATTCGAGCAAAAGTAAAGTCCCGGCATGTGTCACGAAAATCCTATAATGTTTTTATATCAATAGATCGGCAACAAGTGGGTAGGAATGCCATCACCGGATATTGTTGCAATTGTATTGTTGGTTTGCGCACTGTGGGATGTTGCTCTCACGTAATGAGCATAGTATGGTATCTGAGCTACGCGCGTCACCAGGATAATATAACTCCACCTGCACAATTCCTTGATCAAGTTTTACTCAGGCTAGACACATAATTGTTAATAATAAAGAGATAACTATCTATTAAATGTTTGTAAAAAATCTTTGTTTTATTTTATAAAATAACTAGCATCGCTCCGCAGTTTCACCCGCGTAGTTCCAGTTCCCGCAGCCGTATTCCTGCGGGAACTGGAACTACGCGGGTACAGGATAAAAAATATAGCCTATATTACTCAGTGATAATGTATCATAGCTTTCTGACGGCAAAAGAATTTTTGAAATCGGCCCGGTAGTTTTTAAGTTTATTGGTTAGGTACATACAAAAATACAAATCTTTCCTCTTTATAATATTAGTGTAGACATGTTACCTTACCTACCTACCTTATTTCTAGACCTGGCTTACATTGCTAGGGATACATATTATCTATGAATGCCGTGCTTTAGGCCTATGAATAGTATATAATACAATAGGTATATAGAGATGACAAACAGGTATAGGTACGGTTCGCCTGATGATCCAGCAACATTAAAAGGCCATAACCTTTTGTTATAGGTACTTAACAACCTCCTTACACGTACATCCTATACTTTTCGCCTCAAAATAAAACCGTTATTAAGTATACTTAAAACATGTAGGTAGGTGCATTGTATTCTAAAATGAATTAATCTGCTCAGTACACATCAATCATGATAATCAATCATATCAATACACATTTCACAACATAAATAACCTAACCTAAAAGGTAAATCTTTAAAAGGATTTTCTATCAAAATCCCATTACAAAAAAATATGCTATGATTACACTTTATGTTATTAGGCCCTAGATCCATCCCTTTCAGGTGTTTTCACTAATGCACGCGAAGTATAAAGGCGACACTCAAAGTACATGGGGTTTTGCCAATCTTCTTTCAAAGAAAACTTTTTGGCGGTTTTAGCGTGAAAGTGTAACAAACGCCCTGCCAGGGCCTCAAGTCTGCTATTTTTTATTAATTCGTCATTCCAACACATAGAGCAACACGGACCACCGGCGGACCGGAGGGGAGACGCCATAGCGTTTTTTCCCGATACAAAACTGTCTGTCATTTTTTGCGGGGGGAAATCTGCTCTACCCACACTTTCTCAAATTCTCACACATAAATAATCGTCTGTTGCTACGAAACTCACACATAAAAATTAAAGCATACACTAACAATTTCATACACACATAGATACATTATGTGTCGTTACAGTACAATGAGATGACGCAACTACATTGACAAGTTGCTTACAGCCGTGGTTGCAACTACTGTCGATACGCATTATCGATAAATTCAAGAACTCGGTTTAAAAAGTGATACAAAGATAGATATTATAATAAAGATTGACTTTATTTTTTTTATCGGAATATTAGGTTTAAAAAGTGATACAAAGATAGATATTATAATAAAGATTGACTTTATTTATTATGTACTACAATTATTATCATTTAAAAAATAAAATTAAGGTGTACGTCATTTTAAAAACGAGTGGATGTGTATCTATCACCTTAGAGCATTTATATATACCATGCACGTTATATAAAACTAATTGAATGCGCGGCCGCCGCCATTATATATCGTATTGTGTCGAAAATAAGTTCTCTCCAAAAATGGTTAGGTAATTGTGCAGTTTCTAGCTGTAAAAATCGATCTGCTACTACAAATCTGCGAAACCATGGTGTTTCTTATCACATGAAAGTAAATGTTATGCGCCAATGTAGTTTTATTGAAGTACATTGTCAAAATCAACTTTATACCATTACGATAGAAAAATATAGTGGTACGTGTAGTATAAACGCAGTACAGGGGCATGGTTTGCATAGTGCTGCGACAATGTAAGTGAATGATAGGTAAAATAAAAGGTTTTTTCAATGATTTAAGCAGTATATTCAGTAATGAGTATGAATATACTCATTACTGAATATAATCAGGAATAGTGAGAGTGGCACTAATGGCATCATGAGATGATAGTCTGTAATTTGGTAGACTGAATGATTTTTGATGACTCTGGAAAATTAGGTTTAAAACTATTAATTTTTCAAGTTGAGAAATCTAAACTTCATTTCACCACTATAACTAATGTGAACTACATCAGGTCGGCTGTTTTACCTTTTCCGTGATATAAAAAAAAACTTACGGGACAAATACAGTGTGGTGTTAGAGTTGGTTTGGCGCCCTCGACTAATCTCCTCCTATTGTTCGACAACACATGAAAGTCAGAGGTCTTGAAATGTTTTGAGCAAATGACACTATTTCTTGTGGGACTCCATGTTAGTCTATTATTACAAAATTTCTTCCATATATCCCTTAAATTTGGATCTTTAGGAAACCTTCAATAAATAAATTTAAAAATATTATGTTTGAAGTTCACAATAAGTAATTTTAATAAAATGTGTTAACTCGTACGTTTTATAATATTTTTAATTTAACGCTTTTTTATACAACTATGTATATTAATATACAGCTTACAATATAATATTTTAAATAAATCAGAAAACTTAATCTCAAAAATGTCTCTGTATGGATATAGACTCCTTTGCCAAATTTATCGATAACTATCTACTAACAAACCAGTAACAACACTATCGCTCGGTGACAGCGTATTCTCGGAAATAGACTCGGATCAGTCGCTCGACCGATCCGCATATTGTATGAGGGCGAGCGGCCTGTGTTGGTAAACAAATCCGAAACAACACGACCGATGATTTTGTAATTTTTAAGTTTTATAGAAGTAAATAGGAATAATGTGATTAAAAATTACTTACATATGAAAGGTAACGCCATCTTTTTGTAAATTTGACGTGGCAGATCTCTTTTTGCAGCAAAATACAGAACAATTCGGCATTTTTGTAGGATGTCAATTTTGTCGCGCAACTAGATTTAGTCTACCGAGCAGTGCGGCTGCAACTAGTTTTATTGTACGCATAGGACCGCGTGGACTTGTACTTTGACAGAGGGGAACGCCTGCGTATGGCTACTCCCCTCTGGTCCGTGTTGCTCTATGTTCCAACACAATCCCATTGTCCTCCGTTCAATATTCCACAAACACAATAGCTAGTAAACACTTTTTGACAACCGAGCTATTACAATACAAGCAATGACTGCACAATGACGGTCCAATGGTAAGTCACTGATCAAAGGAACTGTCAAAATTTGAGCAGATTACCGCATAAGTCAGTCATTCATTTGTCATTATGTACGAGATTACCATTCTAAGCCATTTCTTTCAATGGAGTGTCAGTGGTTGACCATTGGAAAGTCATAATGACGCCATTATATTAGTAGATTACTAAACTTGTCAAAATCAACAATTATGAAATCAATGATAGACCATTCTGACACTATTGTAATAGCAGACTTGAGGCCCAGGGTCGCGAGATTGTTCGAAAGAGATACCGTGACCCTGGCACATGGGCAACTGAAGGAACACGGGTGGGTTTTAGTCAGTAAAAGATCTGACATGCCCTCCCGCTCCGCCCAGAGCGGGAGAAGTCATTTGATGATTTCCCATACAAAAAAAAAAGTGTAACAAACGAACAAACTTATTTCCGCATTCATGATATTAGTTGGGATATAAGGATTTTCTGTTACCACTGCTGCCGTTAGATATAACTATAAATAGTTGTTGAACGCAAATTCACTGTCATTCAGGAAAGTCCTTTATGCATTCTGATAAAAATATACGATACAGGTATTTTCTTTCTCCGAACGTTACCTAAAGTTCAGCCGTTTACCAGAATTATATTCAAGAAGAAAACATTTAAGGCCTTATAATCATCATCATCATTTCAGGCGAAAAACGTCTACTACAGGACATAGGGTTCTCCCAATTTAAGGGGGTTTGACATAATCGCCACGCTTGGCAGGCGGGTTGGCGATCGCAGTATGGTGGTAAAATGCATAGAGAACGCTGCTGCCTATTCTCTACTTAGTCGCTTTTCACAACAACCTTTTTTTTAAAAGACATCTCGCCGGACAATCAAGTTCTGAGTTGAGCCGCACGATTAGTGACAAATGCGTGCACTGACTGGACACGTCCACTCAATCTGTGTGGTTCTTTCCTCTAAAGATCATTTCAGACAGCTAGATAGCTGTCTGAAATGGTCTTTAGAGGAAAGAACCGTTATGTGGAGACTATAGAGATCTATAGTCTCCACATAATATGACCAAGATGTCTGGATTTTAAAACAGACTATGACCGCTGAGTTTGTTTCGGCCTTTCTTCTCAGAGTAGTCAGATAGGAAACGCCGACCTCATCTAGCTCAAAAAATATAATTAACTTGTAAAAGTGTTTGTACAAACCTACTTACAGAAATAAAATCATTTATCATTCAACCTATGAGGATGTCGGCTTTCCTGTGGCTACCTTAATAAATTAAGGACTCCAGCCAGGGCTTAAAAACAGAAAACTAGAGCAACTACTCGCTAAGGGCACCCCTTGTAAGGTACGGACCTCAGCTTAGGGCATCGCTGGTAGAGGGCAGCAAGAGACGGGCATGATCGGAATGAAAAAAAAATGATTTACGACACCCACAGGAAGACTTCTCACAAAATCCGGAAAACCACACAAACTTTAACTAAAATGCTTCCGCTATGAAATTCCCCAACTTTGAACTAAGTCTGAGTAATGAAAACTAAACAATTAATTGTCCCATCATAACTTAGGACATTTCTTGGAATAATATATATAGCAACCATAAAAGACAGTGTTAATTAGTACCTACCAATGAACTTAATAAGCACATATATATTTTACTTCCTCTAAAAGGAACCGGGACTATCCTTATAAGTATTTGTTCCAATTAGAAAATACTGTTCGTACCGTTTTCAAAATACTACGTAGGTACTATTCTTGTAAATCGTTCGTTGAAGCTTTAAAGACTATTAATACTGTGTTTGTTGTAAATAAATTAGTTGGAACGTGTTGCGGTTTTGTTACGGGAAAAGTTGTTGCGCCATTACCGTGGAAGACTAGTTTTGTTCACTGTTTTTCAGCTTGTTTGTTTATAGTTAGGGCCTTTTGTAGCTGAAATTCAGGTTTATTTGGATAGGCAGAAACCTAATTGTTCCTTTTATTGGGCATCTCTGTCATTGGCAATCATTAATGGTTTACTTTTGTTATGTAATCATAACATTAAGTCTGCTTTGAAATATACAAATTAAACTTTATATCATACAAAAAAAAAAATGATCATCATCATCAGCCTAACCTATTCCCAACTACTTGGGGTCGGTTTCCAGTCTTACCGGATGTAGCTAAAAACCAGTATTTTACATGGAGCGACCCAGTAACTGTCAAATTTTCGGCCTTCTGAAGATCAGTAAATATGTACTGTCAATCATTCTCGAATAACAGCTGGGACCAACAGTTAAACGTGCTTTCCGAAGCACGGAGAGGTCTTGGTGCGTAATCATCACCCATCCACGGACCAACCGCGGCAAATGTAGCTTAACTTAGCCGCAAGCCCCACTTTGATATCGAAAAATATCCTTTATAACATCCAAAAGGATATAATATCGCAATACTTATCCTCTCAAACGATTATTACTTTTCCGATTCAATGACATTCTATACAAGTGATTTTTACAAGCTTCACTGAATGCGTTTAGTTCCGATGAATGAATGAATGAAGCGGTGATGTTATTTTATTACTGGGTCCATTCAACGGACATTATTTGTAAACACAATACAATGGAGTATTGATCTGTTTGTTAACAAACACTGTTATTGAGTTGATCTTGTTAGCCAGTCTGTGTTTGTTTGTGTATATTTTTAATCACAACGCAAACTAAGTCGAATTATTTAGACACTAGCTTCTGCCCGCGACTTCGTCCGCGTTAAATTTCTTGTTCCCGTCGTGTCGAATCTCCTACCCGTGCGATTTTCCCCGTTTTTGCAACATTTTTGATTACTGGTCCGCTCTTCTTGGTTGAAGCGTAATTTCATATAGCCTATAGCCTTCCTATTTCGATTCCTTCCTCGATAAATAGGCTACTCAACACAGAAACATTTTTTCAATTCGGACTAGTAGTTCCTGAGATTAGCGCGTTCAATCAAACAAACAAACTCTTCAGCTTTATAATATTATAAGTATTAATATTAGTATAGATGTGAGGTCATTCAACATCATCTGTCTAGCCTTTTCCCAACCATGTTGGAACCGGCTTCAAGTCTAACTGGCTGCAGCTGAATACCAGTATTTTACAAGGAGCGACTGTCTATATCACCTCCACTACCCAGTTACTGGGTAATACGATAAGATTTTTGGGATTCTGACGACCCTTAACGACTGTCAATGATCCATACATGTCAGCCGGGACCAATGGCTTAGCGTGCTTCTTCTTGGTATCTGAAGATGGTCAGCCATCCCCCAACAAACCGCGGAAAGCGTAGCTTTACCGTATGTGGTCTTTCTAGGCATTTATAGCTCTGTGTTCAGGCCTGATTTAAACATGGCTGTTTTTCACAGTTAATTATTTTTTAGCTTCAGTTTTACTACACACTTCCCATCAACCTGTGGGAAAGTACCATTTAAGAATTTTACTATGCATAAACCACCACATTTAAAGGAGGTGTCATAAAAAGCTACTCTCGCTAACCGTAGACTAGATGGGTAACAAAATCTTAGATTTTCCGTTTACCAGTCTCAGGGTCTATAACATAAGCCTAGCCTATGTTCAGTATTCATAAACACTTGATGCGATGTTTTTTATTTCTTCTATTTACTGTAACCATAGTAAAGGCACAGACTAAGTTTAAGGCACCATACATCACAAATTTACATTTAACCTTAAATGTAAAATTTCATACGTAACGTTTTCAGTTCTCCTAAACGATTGAAGAAATAGAACGATGTTTTAACATTAGATTTTTGCGTTGTGCGGGAATGCGGGATTTCTCAGATCCAATAAATCCATGGTCGATAAGTTACTGTCAGTAGTTACACAGGCAAAAGTTTTGATAAAGGCAGGTAGGCACTTACCGGGCGTTGCCCTCGCCACTTGCAGTAGGCAGAAGAAAACAAGGCAAGCCGTTGATCGTCCATGCTGGAGCGCACTCCACCGCGCCATCTCACTGTAACAAAAGAAAATATACGATAAGAATGAATCAGTGAACACTTTTCATTCCGATCCAGCCCGTCCCTTGCTGCCCTCTACCAGCGATGCCCTAAGCCTAGGTCCATACCCCACAGGCGACCGTTAGCAAGTAGTTTTCGCTCTAGTTTTTAGGGTTCCGTTGCCAAATGGCAAAAAACGGAACCCTTATAGATTCGTCATGTCTGTCTGTCTCTCTGTCTGTCCGTCCGTATGTCACAGCCACTTTTCTCCGAAACTATAAGAGCTATGCTGTTGAAACTTGGTAAGTAGATGTATTCTGTGAACCGCATTAAGATTTTCATACTAAAATAGAAAAAAAACAATAAATTTTGGGATTCCCCATACATAGAACTGAAACACAAAAATTTTTTTTTTTCACCATGCCCATACGTGTGGGGTATCTATGAATAGGTCTTCAAAAATGGTGTTGAGGTTTCTAACATCGTTTTTTTCTAAACTGAATAGTTTGCGCGGGAGACACTTCTAAAGTGGTTAAATGTGTGTCCCCGCCTCCCCCCCGTAACTTCTAAAATAAGAGAATGATAAAACTAAAAAAAATATATGATATACATAACCATATAAACTTCCACCGAAAATTGGTTTGAACGAGATCCAGTAAGTAGTTTTCTTTTAATACGTCATAAATCGTAAACCGCAATTTACCTTTCATTCAATCAACTCAAATATAAAATTAAAAAAAAAACATTTAATTTCATAAATATAAACCTTATGCATAAATCGAGGATACCTACAGGTTTGTACGGAACCCTCGGTGAGCGAATCCGACTCGCACTTGGCCGGTTTTTTTTTAAGCCCTGGCTGGAGGCCATAATTTATTAAGGTAGCCACAGGCAAGTTCGGTTATGCAGCCAACAATTTCATAGGTTGACCTGCGAGATGTCATTAAAAAAAAAACGAACATTTAAACTTGAGGAAGTACACTTTAATAATTTTATGAAAGAAAAAAAGAGTTGTGTCTGTGTTGCACTGAATAAATACTTATACCTATATGCATTTATTAAATTCTTAAGTTATTAAGTTCTTAAGTGATATTTCAAAGACATTATGGAAAAGAGGTGATTATGGATTACGACTACAAATAAACCGAGCCAGCATGCCGCCTCATCGTACACCGCCCACGAGCATCAAAACAATGAGCTTTATTTTAAACGTAAACATGAAAATGTTAATCTTAATACAATATTACGTAAAACTGCATCTCTATTCTAACTACGAAGGGTTTTTAAGGAAATACCTACATTCAATCGCTTGCACTTTCACTCACTTACACAACATCTAATTTTGGAAAGATTTCCTTGACAATTTGTCACAGCAATACACTCATAAGTTATACAAATACAAACGATTAATAAAAATACAACACACTCAGCAAAATCACTAGATCACAGATCAAACTATGATCAATTTCCTATTAAAAATATATAAGAGAAGACAATACCTCAAACACATTAGAAAATCCGCACCGAAGAAACACTTCCATCCACATGCGATACCGTAGAACAATAACTACACGTGTTTTCACTCACTCGGCGATAGACAAATGAAATAGCAACTGTCTACTGTCGTGCTAACAATAGAATCTTAATAGAATAACAAAATAATAACAAACAAGACAATAAAACCACAACGAAGCGTAATATGAATCAAAGTTTATCTTCTATTCAGTTCCCAAGGGATAACATAGCTGACACTAAACTGACAAGCCAGACTGCGATAAAAACGCATCAAGTTTATTACAAATTAACGCTTATATCTATGATCTTATTGATGGTAATGGGAAAGCTTGTAATCGACGGATTTAAATTATAATAAACTAGCTTTACACTGCAATAAGCCAAGTTAACGATGATTATGAAGCTTTTGTCCGCGGATTTGCCCACGAAGATTAGATTTCTTGAAATACTCTGGATACTGTTTGAATGACTTAAAATTAAATTTATTAATTGTTTATATTCAAAACATGGGCTATATTGAACATGCCAAATTCAAAGTAGAATGATTCAGTTTAACAGCCGCGCCGTAAGGGGAACAAACTCATTCTCACATTTGTAATAACAGCTAGGATTAACACAAATAGTTCTGACCATATTGATGGTAATGCGAATATTTGCGATCAAGGGATTTAAATTATAATAAATAAGATATTCACAAGACTTAGTTTCGAAGCCACCAGAAATATCAGAAATGCATTAAGGGCTGCTACTTATCACACCAATGCAATAACAGTAAAGCTTTGAAAGAATCTGCCGAAGATAAATCGTGGAGAGCAGATGCAGATATCACAGTGGTCGATTTAACAGAAGAAGCCTTTTAGGCGCTACGTGTTATAATCTTAACTCTCTTACTAGTTGTGAAAAATAACAGTATACCATTTTTGTTAAATCTTTCAGAGAAGGTTTTTATAAAAACTATATTTTAAGCACGGCGTAAATTTATGTTCGGATGGAAATCGCTTGATCTGCGAACCTTGGAAGTTGAAGGGTTCAATTATTAAGAACTTTACGTCAGTTAATAATTTAACGAGGCAAAATTTTAGGTAGTTACAACTGTCTCTGTTCCAACAATATTTTACAAGTGAACATGACAGGCTAAACAGCAAATCCCAGTGTTGGACCTTCGGTACCGAAGTAGATAACATTAATCGGATTACAAACTACATATCATTATCGCACCACCTTCTCACGATTAAGGAAACAGCCACAGCCTTGGGAACACTTTACAAATCCATTTATATCCTAATACAATTTACAATCATTGAAATCCCGCAAGCAGAAAAATAAATGGTGTCGTATAAATTGTTTGTATTGATACCCCGGTTAATATATCGTTTCGAAGCTTAAGACCTCAAAGCCTTCGGGTCTACATTGTAGTAGAATTTATAGGCAGATAGTTTGTAGGTGATATTCAGCAAATGTATGGACTCACGTTGCTTGCCTTTGCATTAATGTGAATAATGTTGGAATTGTAGACAAAAATCCTTTTTTTATGATCTTTACGAATTTCTGATATTCTTCTGGTTTTTTTTCTTTTTCTACCTCTATACGTATCTTGGTTACGGTTTTCATTAAGAAACAGGAGTAAAGCGTTCATTAGCGGTTTTCTGTCGTAATACCTACTTCATCCGCAGTATTGTGGGATTCTGGTTCTACGCGTGAATGCGTATTTTCAATTTCTAGTACTTGCACACAATGTAGAGACATTTGCACGACATTTCATAATTTAACTTCAGGCTACATTTAATCGAAATTAGGGCACGCATAAACTATCCTATTATTGTGTCCAAAGTTTCGTAACAATACTTCCTAAATCCTACATTACAAGATTCAGAAAACATAACAATGGAACTACTCCCAACTCCTTTGCTTGTAAGCACTGTAAATTCTCATTATGATTAAGGTCAAGCGCATATTGTAAGTCAATGTAACAAAGTAACAAGTAAATAGTGACCGTAGACACTATAATGTGCAAAGGCTTTAAAATGTGTGCCAGCAATACAGAAGAAACTTCGGGACAGTGTAATAATATTCAAGGATACATTTAAAGTCCAATGCTCGCATATTATTACTAATGTCTTATGTTGTCTCATATGACTTAGAGAAATGCTTACGCATCTAATGCGCATACAAGTCCTAGCACTACAAATAGAAAAAACATGAGAGACAGCGTATTACTAACGGAAGACATCTTTCTTCGAGACAAATTATGAACTTGCTACAATACCAGCTTACCGATTAATGTTCCCACATAAATAAATTCTTATTAACACAACCTTATAGCGTTTATTTTTAATACAGATGAGACGGGCTTGCTCTATGCAGATCTGCAAATGAATGCATCACCTGCTCATAATCCCACGCGGTTGAACGCAAACAAAGAAGCGAAAACTTTTCATATAATAAATGAAGCTATTTGATTTTATGCAAAAAGTCTCAAGGCGTTGCCTGTAATGCGCGCTTGTTCTAAGTGAAATTATTTATAGTGGTTTATAGGTGCAATAAAACAAGCGAAGCAGTCCTGACCGGTTGCAAGTCAATGCAAAAAGTAGACCCAGTATTAACAGGCTATTAAGAAGACAGGGTAAATCATGAGAAATCGTTAAAACTCTAACGCAACATCTAAGTTTGTGGGCGGAGACAACTATAAACAAGATAATGCAATGATACTGCTAACGGATGAACTTACTTTTACAAGTGCAAATCTTTTGTAAGTAAGAATCGTTAGAAAGAAAAGGGAAGCTCTAATGGCTGCAGTAAATTTTAACTTAGATTGGAATCGTAATTGTGTTCTGGATGAAACTAAAACTTTAACAACTTGCATTCGGCAAAATGTGGAATGTAAGCAGGCAATGGCAGTGCAGTCCAAGTAAATCAATTGTACAATATTATACAGGACTTCTAGATTCCATCTGTCCTCTTCATTACTATTCACTAGGAAATTATTCTCTCCGATGATATGAATGTCTGCACATTCTTTCTTCATTCTCATAAATCATTTCACAATTAGCATTATTGCTAGGTTAGACATCGGATCGAAGCCAACGTTGCTTGCACGTAGCTTTAATCTGTCACGCGTTGTATTTGCATGCTAAAGGGATGTCTCGAGTAGGCCCCCTGGCGAAGAGACATAAAGTTTGACGGGACTACGAATTACTATTTGTAGAACACGCTAGAGGTGTACACGGAATTCTGATAAGGTTTTGAGTAATTGGTTTACAATTGTAGCTGATGATATTGGAATCAGAGGGTTTGTTGGCAAGAATGAAACATAAAGTAATGTCGATAAATTAAGAATATACTTTCTTTGTGATACATCATTATTATCAGTAAAACGCAATCGGTTTATTAAACAACTCTGATAAAGAGGCTATCGTGTAAGTGACAAACTGGAGGAGTATCGTTTGATGGATCATCCATGTTCGTAAACGTAGATAAATACATAGCATCAGCTTGAGCTCGGACTAGCGGTATTCTAAGTACGACGTTGTGAATGTCGATACTAGACTCGATAAAATAAATAAACATTCTGATGATGTTAAATCCAAACAAATAGGAATACAATTGCAAATAACTAAACTAAACGAAGATCAAGAAGCTATTATAAGAATCAGTATATACAAAGTAGAACAGAAATCTGATCAAACCGTCTATAATTCCAATCAAACAGGTCATAATAACGAACTTAAAAAGGTATTGTAGTTGGGACAAACTGGGTGAGGAAGGCGGAAGACAAGGTATTGTGGTGCAGCCTGGGATTTCCAGCAGTGGACTGCGATAGGCTGAGTTGATTGTGGTTACAATAAACACATCATTTGATTGAATCAAAGCCCTATAAAAATTAAAATAAATCAACGCCTTTATCCAGATATGCGATTGCGGTTAGCCTTGATTACGGACCGTATAATCCGTTAACAGCATTACGATGAATTACGAACAGTAGGGCACGTTGACGTCTCTTATAATCCTATTAGTATCGTCTTAGATTCTTGTCACGAATATTAATGTTTCGGAAATTGGTCTTCGTTGCCACGGTAATTTTGGAGTATTACAAAATATTGATTAATGTAACGACTGTTTTTAGACTGATGCTAAGATATGGTGTGTATTGAAACTGGATTTTATAAAATCACTAGCTTTTGCCAGCGGCTTCGCCCGCGTGGAGGTCGGAAATTACCCTGCGGGAACATACTAACGGGATAAAAAGTAGCCTATGTCCTTTCTCAGGCTCTAAACTATCTGTGTACCAAATTTTATTTAAATCGGTTCAGTAGTTTTAGCAGGAAAGCGAGACAGACAGACAGAGTTACTTTTGCATTTATAATATTAAGTGTGGAATTAGTGTGAATGTGGCAGTCTTAATATTAAACTGATGTTGATTCTCATCACGGTTATTATAGATTTAACTGCTTAAGTTGTTTCCTTGAAAATTATTGTGAGTCTTATAACTAAAATTCTATGTTTTATGGATTTATGTAATCAAATAAATCTTCCCTCAAAACTACGGAACACTACATTCCACTAACTGGCTGAAATATTTCCATAATCACATTCATTATTTACAACGATACATCGCTTAGGATGTTGGCAGGATCGAAAAATATAGTTATAAATGTATATATCACAAGTAGTTTTATTGCCTACTCGCTAATTACTCCTTCTTAGTTAGTTTGATGAGAGTAAACGTAGCTTAGATCACACAGGGTTCAAAATATTAATCAAGCAATATTAATGACCATAAATAATTCATAGTCGATATAAAACATAGTGGTCAACATAAAATATAATTAGGTAAGGAGAGAATGATTCGAAGCAACATACTTAAACAAAACTTTTTACAAAAAAAAAAAACAACCGACTTCCTTTGTCTTAGGCTATTTAAGGTTTTTGCCACCGACTTTAGAAATTAAAGTTATTTTTGACTTTATAGTGTTTTTTTTAAGGAAGTCGGTTGTTTTTTTTTTTATAAAAAGTTTTTATTTGTTGACTTTTTAGTTGTGGTAGATACTCCGAACTAATCTAATCGCGTTATTCGTTCATTTGTCGCGCAAACACGTAATGAAAATTTAAGACTTATACATGTTTTCACATGGACCCCATTGTCCACATAGAACCAAATTACCATGCAGAAAGCACCAGCTTTCAAATAAACAAAGAATCATCAAAATCGGTTCACCCAGTCAATAGTTATGAGGTAACAAACATACGCTATTCGTTCATTTGTCGCGCAAATACTTAATGGAAATTTAAGACTTATATGGTTTTCACACGGACCCCATTGTCCGAATGGAACCAAATTAAAATGGGACCATTCGAGGAGCACCAGCTTTCAAATAAAAAAAGAATCATCAAAATCGGTTCACACAGTCAAAAGTTATGAGGTAACAAACATAAAAAAAAAAAAATTAAAAAAATACAGTAGAATTGATAACCTCCTCCTTTTTTTGAAGTCGGTTAATAATGAAAGGATAATTAAAGGAAATTGAATACTACCTGGTCAAGTAAGTCTGAGTTGTAGAATTAAATGAACAAAAAACTTTTTACAAAAAAAAAAACAACCGACTTCCTTAAAAAAAACACTACAAAGTCAAAAATAACTTTAATTTCGCAAGTCGGTGTCTTAGGCTCTGTATTTAAGGTTTTTGCCACCGACTTCCGAAATTAAAGTTATTTTTGACTTTGTAGTGTTTTTTTTAAGGAAGTCGGTTGTTTTTTTTTTTGTAAAAAGTTTTTATTTTTTTGACTTTTTAGTTGTGGTAGATAATCCGCACTAATCTAATCGCGTTATTCGTTCATTTGTCGCGCAAATACGTAATGAAAATATAAGACTTATATGGTTTTCACATGGACCCCATTGTCCAAATAGAACCAAATTAAAATGAGACCATCCGGAAAGCACCAACTTTCAAATAAAAAAGAATCATCAAAATCGGTTCACCCAGTCAAAAGTTATGAGGTAACAAACATACGGTATTCGTTCATTTGTCGCGCAAATACTTAATGGAAATTTAAGATTTATATGGTTTTCACATGGACCCCATTGTTCGAATGAAACCAAATTAAAATGGGACCATTCGGAAAGTACCAGCTTTCAAATAAAAAAAGAATCATCAAAATCGGTTCACCCAGTCAAAAGTTATGAGGTAACAAACATAAAAAAAAAAAAAAAAAAAAAAAAAATACAGTCGAATTGATAACCTCCTCCTTTTTTTGAAGTCGGTTAAAAAATATTAATTTTATGATGATGGACTACCCAAGAAGACTTTCTGGTTTATACTCACCGACTGTGCCATAGTATCAATAGTTTGGAAACTATCCGATGCATGACTACTAACAGAAACTCTTTACTTAACTGCAGTGTATTAGTGGCCTACCGGCCGAACAAATAATAACGAAGCATGCGCGAAAATTGAACACGTCATACACATAAAATATTTCAAAGGTCTAACTGAAATCGTTCAAGAACCTATCGGCAATTTGCACAAGGAACAATGAAAAACGTCTGGAAGGCGGCTACGGAAATCTGCACACATGTAATTTGTGGAAGGAATTTGTATTGTAAAACAACAGTAACCCATCGCTATTGTCTTAACGGATTGCGGTGCACTCTTGCGCACGTTCGGGGGCAGACCAACACCGATGAATGTTGATAGGTTCCTTTGGAGCATTTCTGTAGATAATGTTTCGGATTTATTGTATGGTAGTTTAGCATGAGTTGAGCAGTATACAGTTAGAACGGCTAAGGAAGACGAGAATTACTTGAAAACACTCTCAGAATTTAGTTTGCTACAAAATGTTTTCAAGAGAACATCCAATGTATGTCCGTTCTGCTGATGAACGTGCAAAAATAAACGTTGACTAAAGAAAAAAATAGCGAGAAGCAAAAGTAAAAACAACTTTGCCGACGGACAACAGACAGCCTTTTAATAAAAACTAGTGCCAAAGATAAAAGAATAAAAAATCCAATGTCGGAGATTACGGTCAATAAATTCTATCATAACAAACATTTTGACACCCGATGATGGATCGTTTGTCGACTTACTTTATACTTTCAATAAATTAGTAGCCATTTTTATTATTACTGTTCGTTTGGTATTTAACCTATCGATGAGATTGCTAAATATACTTAATTGAGGCCTATCATCTTATATCTTATCTTATACCTTTAAACGAGCAATTCTTGTATATATGTATATATATAATCTGAATCTCGGAAATGGCTCCAACGATTTTCATGAAATGTAGTATACAAGGGGTTTCGGGGGCGATAAATCAATCTAGCTAGGATTCATTTTTATAAAATGTCGTTTTATTCGTGTTTTCAATGACCAACTTAATCAATAATCAACTTGAACATAAATTTATTATTTCAAACACAATTTATCAAAAAATACCGAGCAAACGGTCAACCAGACATTACTTAATTAATAGTCCAAAATAAGAAATCAATCAATATAAACGATATAACGCTCACACTACATTTTCCCACAAATCTAGAAGACACTGATGACGACCTTATACTTGACATATCACTAAAAGGGTTATCCCACTAATTCACATTGACATCATCCATAAATCGGGAACTATATCATATAAAGGTACTCCACAAGTGTAGACACTGAACTCTGTTACTGTAAATAAGGTTGAATAATCTCGGTAGAATATCTAGCAGTTTTTCTATCAGCTTTAAATCGATTATTTGCATGAGTATGGGTAGTATGGCACATGTGGTGATACACAATTACAACAAAAGTTCTTAAACCATATATTAAATACTAACATAATTTAGGTGTGCATATATCTATTTGTACATATTTAAAGTACGCTACGTACGTTTGTTTAAAATATCTTTTTCTACAATCCGCAGATTATTAAATTCATAATCCCTTTTACGTTTTTAGTCCTTCTAAACTAAAGGCTCTTCTATTAACCACACCGTTACATCTGCAATATCACGGACCATTCCATCTGTTTCCGCACCCACCCCTCGATTTACTTTGCTAACGGCGGCGATTGTGCGCCGGCGCAGCCAAATGATCGATGCTTTATTGTAATGGCCCACACGCGGGTGAATCTATTAACGTTCACAATAAGCGCCGTGAGTGCGAATATTTTGCTTTGTGACGTAATACAGCAGTGAAGATGCATAAAGGTGGATGTCATGGGATAAAGGCTTTAAATAATTATGTTAGGTTGTAATAATGACATTTTAGCAAGGAAATCCGTGACAACAGTTATACGAAATATTATCTTTACTATATTATTTTAGCCTTCAACAGGCAAGAAAAAATTTAATCATATTTCAGCCTCGGTATAACGGCAGCTTCCGCTGGAAGGAATATAGTATTCCTTATTCCCTATTACAAATGCGAAAGTAACTCTGCCTTGTCTGTTACGCTTTTACGCCTAAACCATTGAACCGATGTTGATTAGATTTGGTACAGAGAGAGACTAGACCTTGGTAGAGGACATAGGCTACCTTTTGTTCCGGTAGCACGTTCCCGTGGGATAATTTTCAGCATCCACACAGGCGAAGCCGGGGGCAAAAGTTAGTATAAAATAAAAGAATGAGCGCAGAGAATTTCTAGCACTAACTGAAGATTGGCAGCTCTGACTAAAACTGGCGGTTCGCGCACTTAGTAGTGTTTCAAGTTTTATCTTTAAAACGTTTGGCGTCTGCAAAGCTTTTGATATTAACAGGGATGGGATAAAAGATTGCTGATAGCTTAAAGGTATATTGACACTCGGCTTCTCGCTATCGCCTTGATGAAGATAATCTTGAATTTGTAACTGTGACAATAGAGGGGATTAATAAATTGTAAAACTTTTCCATTTACCAGAATCGCAATGCTATCAAGTGGCGCAATCGCAATCGTTAAACCGAAATGAATAAGCTCTTAAAAGACAAAACTAGTTTCGGAATAACTTCATCGATAACGTAATAAAAACGCTTAAAAAATCAGGTTTAATAAACTTGTATTGATACCTGTACCAAGTACCTAAACGTTAAAATTTCAAGTTAAAAAGCAAAAATCATTTATAAAACTTAAATCGAACTTAAATAATAATAAATTCGTGATGTTGGAAGTTGAAGTGTCGAACGCAGAAACGAGTCTCGTGTAACGTGGCATTTACTTTTATCTCAATGATCTAATTAAAGAACAAGAACAACGCCTTAAGTAGGTACACTCGCTTTTAAAGGAACGTACGCCGTTTTTGAACTGAGCTATAATGAGCTAGATTAAAGTTTCTTGATCCTTTGCGAGACAGGTGTAGAACACGCTCGCGGTGTTGCGTTTGAAATCGTGCTTTACCGCGTGGGAAAAAGGTCGATATTAAACTGATATGATTTGATATGATTTAAGTTCCCTTTTCTTAGCTAACTCCCGTGCGATTTCGACAGCAGTTTACTTCTTGACTCGAATGTTGCTTTTTAATTTAAAAAAAGAAACCTAAAAATGTTTTGCTAATTAGGTTTTTAAACAGATAAATACCAGCTTTAGCTGGAAGAGTAAAATTATAAACCTTGGGAATAGTGGTGACAAAAGATATAATAAAACAACAATATGGCACGATAACAAACCTTTCATCATAAAGAAAGAATCTTGTGTACCGACCTATTGGGAAAAAGGAACATAAATGAGTAAAAGTAGCGTACAGAGAGGCCCACACAATGAGAAAAGACACCAATAAATACAGGGTCTGCCACGGGTCGGATTATTTGAACTTGTTGGTACTATCTCCTATCGCTGATACTATCTCCACATACGACAAACAACATAAATTCCTACACGTATATGCAGTAAAGGGCCGTTTACGGCTCAACGCGAAATTTCACTGTTTTTAGAGTGAATTGTCTTACAGGCATCGAAAGTTAGGAGCTCATGGAGAAACAGATCATGGAGCTGTATTTACAGAATAATACTGGGAATTGAATTCACTTACGAACGTGTTTTTCATACTGAATTTCAAATACATAATTATACAGACGTGACTAAGAGTCTAATACCCATAGTTAGACAGCAACATTATTTTGGCTACTGAGCAATTTTAAACGCATGAAAAATATATAAAACCTGCAGAAAAAAAACTAAAATTAGAGAGCTCAATAGTTCCTTAACCAAAAAGGCGCAGAGATTGATCATATGAAAAGCATAAAGTGTGACTTTTATTACATAATAAACCCTTAACACCGACAACAAAGATGGAGAAGATAAAGCAACAAATCAAAACCCTCACGATCCATTCCCTTATATTACCTTAGCATTACGTATAGAACCTCTATTAGTTCGTGAAAGTGTTTACATAAAGCCTTAGTTTGGTGCATCCTCATGATTTGCATAGGATTACGTAACATCTTCATCTAAAGTTCATTGGGTCGCAGCTTAGTGCTCGTGACTGATGTAAATTAACAGCACTGCAGCGTCTTCGTGTCAGCGGATTCTGATGTATGAGTGTGCTAGGGTTAGCGATGAACCTTTACATTTCTTAATCTAGCTAGACGTTTATTTGTCACGAATGAAAGCGAAACAAAACTGATTGAAAAAAACAACTAGAATGCCATCAAAATATTTATAAAATTCATGTCTGTCCATGTCTGTCCATCAAAATATTTATAAAATTTTCACAGTTCACCGAAACTTCTCTCATATTGAAAATTAGATTAAATTTGAATCGAAACGTCAATTTTTCGAAATGGAGCCGTGAAAAAGACATTATTGGAAATACTAATTTCACCTTTTTAAATGCTGAAAGTGGCCTTATAGAAATGAGATTTCTGGCCAAACACATTTCAGGCACAATCTTAACGAATGATAACCCTATACAGAGCAGTAAAATTATACCCGATTTGTGAAATAGAGATGTAACGTATGATCAATAGCTCGCCGACTTAATGACCGTGTTGCTAATGAACAAAGTATTAGGGATGGGCCGAATATTCGCTTTATGTCCGGTACTCCGTGTACTCGACAGCCTTTACCGAATATTCGGCCGATCATTCGGCAAGAATGCCAAACATTATAACGAATAATAATGCAATAAAAAGTCAATAGGGATATATGAAATAGCATAATTATAAGTACAAGTGGGCCCTCTTTACATAACCAAAAATGAATTATTGCTAACAAAAGGGCAAGATGATCTTCCTTTATCTAGTCTAGACTAAATGAAGGAATAACAGCCCGGGTCGTCCGCGTCCGGGGGTAGCGTCGCGGCGCGGCGTAAGCGAGGGAAGAGACGACGTGCACTTCAACGCGCTCAACAGGCACAAACATTAATTTTTGAGACACACAATAAAGAACGTCAAAACGCCTGCCGAATTTTCGGCCAATTATACGTATTCGGTAATACCCGTGTTCGGCCCATCACTACAGAATATTCCAAAGTGCAAAGGCCAACTCCAACCAAGTGTTGTTCGTTACTAGTTACTCATAATTTATTATTTTAATGTTATATTAGGTTATGATTGGGCTAAGGAAATCAGTTGCTGTGCTAACAAGCCAGTCACTGTTATAACTGGCTCTATTGCGAATAGTAACTGAGAATGTTATTGTTACAGATCCCGTACACCCACTTTAGCCCACTTCAACGCCCACTGTGATGTTCGTACAAAAGAGGTCTATTAAACTAGCAATTAAATCAGCAATGGTTGTTAAAGTATAGCCAAGACCAGGAGCCACAAAGGAATAAGCATTATCGTAATTTTATCGGCTATTAAAATGAACTTGATTATGGTTTATTTCCTTGAAATGAATAATGAGAAATCGTTCATCGGAACTAAGAATAGTTGAAATACTTACGTCAATTAATATAAGACCAATAATAAAAGAAATAAAACAAAAGACAAACTGCCATCTGCCTGAGTTGCAACATAAAAATATTACACGAACAATTTGAACAACATGAATTTTTAATTTATCACCAATAAAAAATCAATTTTAGTAGCATCACATATTGTTACAAAATTGTTGGATTCACACAAAGAAGTTCAGAGAAACGACAACATCTTGCATGTTTAATTCCTCATTTGAATATTATTTCATTATGCGGTCAGATAATGAGATGCAGATGTGATTAACATAACGAGATAGATATTACAATGATTGTAAAGCCAGACGTGATAAAAACACAAAGGAAATGATAATTTAAATGATTTTACAATGTTTTGGACACTATCTAATCTAAATTAATTTTTAATGTAATATGCAAGTAATGCTCAACATAGAATTGTGCAATCCCTACTACTATCACAGTTGTGTAATAACTAGTATTCTAAAAAAAAAATGAGATTTCGCTTATATCGGGAGGGTGGCACAATCTGTGATTATTTATTTTCACAGGAGTTTTATATCAAATAGCTTCTGCCCGCGACTTCGTCCGCGTTAAATTTCTTGTTCCCGCGACCCTTCCCGTCGGTCGCGTCGAATCGCCTACCCGTGCGATATTCCCCGTTTTTGCAACATTTTTCATTACTGCTCCACTCCTCTTGGTTTTAGCGTGATGTTATATAGCCTATAGCCTTCCTCAATAAATACGCTACCCAACACAAAAAGATTTTTTCAATTTGGACCAGTAGTTCCTGAGATTAGCGCGTTCAATCAAACAAACAAACAAACTCTTCAGCTTTATAATATTATAAGTATATAAGTATAGATATATTCTGAAACGTTTTAAAGACTACAACTGCAACAGTTTCAAGTTTGTAGCTACGATGTAACTGTTCTTCACGAGTTGTAACGCGACTGAAATATGCAACAGACTGCACGGATCTTGTTCAAGAGAGTTACCGTGGCCCTGGCACAGGCAACTGAAGGAACACGGGTGGGTTTTCAACCGACGAAAAAAAAAGGAGGAGGTTCTCAATTCGACGTATTTTTTATATAAGACCACGCTTAACTTTTTACATAGTGGTCCGATTGTGACAATTCTTCTTCTATTGGAAAGGATTCCTCCCAAGGTGGTTCCATGTAAATTTGGAAAACAAAATCGAACCCTAAATGTCGGAAAACAGGGGATGATTGATTGTTCACTCACTGATTGTAATGTATGTATAACCACGCATAACTTTATACAGAGTAGTCCGATTTTGATAATTCTTTTTTTGTTGGATAGGGTATACCTTGCCAAGTATTATTAGTACATTAAACTCACAAAAAATTATAAAATAAAAACTTTTTAACAAAAAATGAAACCGCCGAAAAAACTGAAAAGCATAAAATAATAAACCTTAAAATTTTGAGTCGACGCTGAAAATCAATGAACAAAGATCACTCAAGGCTAAAATTGAAACAAAAATAGCAAAAAATATAGCGACTAGGAATGACGGTATATTTTCAAGGCTGTTTGAAAGATTAAAATAATAATTGATCACAATGATTAAGCAAATGTTGTGCAACCACAACAAAACTAATTTCACGGATTAATTCGAGTTCATAATATATATTTTTTACAACAATTGTGAGATCTAGTCTAAAGCAGCAATTCTAGATTTGACATCGTAGTATAGGATAACGAATATCCACCGTCCACTGCTAAAAATATAATAGACTTTCCTTAGTAGACAGTAGTAGTAACAATACGTAATCTTGAGGATCACTTAATCATCATCTCCCTAGCCTGTTCCCAACTCTGTTGGGGTCGGTCAATCTTACATTAATGCAGCTGAATTTCAGTTTTTAACATGGAGAGACTGCTTATCTAACCTCAATAACTGAGTTACTGAGTAATACCATAGCTCTTGATAAACAGCTTGACAGACTTTCGGGCCGGACCCGTAAAGACCGTTAAAGATCCACGAAAGACACCCGGGACCAGCAACTTTACGTGCTTAAAAAGTTGTCTTGAGAATCAACAAGCCTTCTAAACAACTGCTGACTTAATATCATTCCGTTATTACAAAGACACCGGACACAGTAGAAAACAACCATCCAGGAAACACAATTCTAAACATAGATAAAGCGATGCTGATATATGTGCATAATAAGCAACACTATTACATAAGTGACGTCGTATGTATGATAAAAACGGACAATTTTCTAACCACTCCCACGAGACTGAATCACCAGGCCTCATTAAAGCAGGAGGTTGAAGATCGGATCGGCACGCAAGGAGATCCGATCTAGATGTTATCACCGCGACATCGCCACCGAAACATCTTAGAATAAATCCAGTGCTGACTTTACTTTTGCTGCTAACTTTTTCATTTGAATAGGCGTGCAACGTGCTGGCTTAAAATGCACCTGCGTGAATGTATTTGGCAAGAATTGTAAGATGGTCAATGCAAATTTTTGAATAATGCGCTAGCTGTAGAATATAGTGAGAAAATAAGTATTTTACGCATGCCTTTGCTATTCGTATTACCAAGTAACTGGATTGTGGAAGACAGATAGGCAGTCGCTCTATGTAAAGTACTGGTATTCAGCTGCATCCAGTAAGGCTGAAAGTCGACCCAAACATAGTTCGAAAAAAATGAGGCAGATAATGATAATCCTTTTTTTGGTGATAAAGACAGATAATGAAGACACTTGGCTTTGATATTTAGCAACAGTTTCAATTAATAATCTACATAGGATATTCTGGTCAAAAAACAATTTATTGCTTTTAATAAAATTATCAACCATGGAACAGGACTTGATTACATATTCATTGTTATTGAGAAATCACGACTAACAGCTAACAATCATGTCATCGAAGTAACAGTAAAGCCATATAATAATATACTCATCCTGAACACTGAGTAACACATCTGACCATCAACGGCGATTTAACATACCATATTATGGATATCGGATAACCATCAGTCAGGCGACGCGTCTCTGCGGATTTCCAAACATACGCTTACTGACAACATGAAGCTGATCAAACGCTATTACCAAGTCCAAAGGTCCATTTTAGTATGGGATTCTTCATAATGGATGGGATTGTGAAGTTGGCAACAATATCCTAAACGACGCCGAATGTCAAAGGGGAAGTAATGACCGAACACCATAAATAGGTAACAAGCTCCTTTTATCCGACCATGGTAATCCGTGGATTTATGAAGTAGGAAACAAGTTGACATAAAATATGAGAAATTTATCGTTGTCGCGTTTTAATGTTAAGCAAGTTTACTGACAGTTTCAACAGCAAGCAATCAATGGGTTATGCTGAATAAGTGCGTTGTAAATTAACGTAGAGGCGATTACACTGCTTTATGGGTATTAAGATTTTGCGGTATTTATAAAGAAAGCAGCGTATGTGTACAAGGTAGATTATTAAAATGGTAGCACTATGGTACCCCCGAAATTCAAATTTTCTTACGTTTTTTGCCATTTGTAGGTCAGTGTCAGGCTTTATGTTGAACAAAATATTGAAAACTAGCACTTTGTCCACGTGAAATGTCTATATAGCTCATGTAACTCCAGAATAAAGTAGCTTTCCATAGCTTGTAGATTTTTTAGAATCGGTTTAATATAATTTATGACATTCATTGCAAACAATCAAATCTTTCCTCTTTATAATATAAGTGTAATTAAATAATTATAATCATTAAAATCGTCACTAAAACCCTCAAAGCTAATTTAATCTCACTGAATTAATATTTCATAAAAATGACAATCAATGGATTAAATACTCTCAAAGGGGTTTAATTGATGATTTTAATTCCGTAAAGTCGTAAAACTTGACACTGCCCTGCAAATTGCAAAAACTTTAAGAATAACTGAATTTCGCAGGCTATCCTGGTGCTTCCTCCTTTTACCCTCCCCCTCCTTCCCCGGTGGCATAACTTATTACACTGGATAAAAATAGCTCACACATCCTATTTAGCTCGTTGGCGTCGTAAAAGGCATTTAAAGATGTGTCAAGTAAATGGCAGTCGCATCTCCCTGTAAATTGTTAACAACATACTGCAAAATCCTGATCATTAAATTTTCGAGTTCAGACGTTAATTGTTCTCAATAAAACAGAAACTCGCCAAAGAATGTCCATTATTCGAGCACATTCAATGTCCTAATACAAGTTCACGTTTCGTCACATTACAATTAACATCCAATAACTTCTAATATAGATAGCGATACGTTGAACCGTTGAGAAAATAATTGACAGATCCCATGAATATTAACTGAACCCAATTGTTCTGTCAAACGGATTCTGATACCGCTGCCCCGTTTTCCCAGGATACAAGCGAACCGCGACTGTAAAGTTTCCCCTTAAGGTAACAATCCATTAACATTTTGCCTCTAACTACATATCAGAGAGCGAATGTAAAGCGGCAATGTACAAGCAATTAAGAGTTTAATTCGTGGCCAATGTTTAGTTGGGTGCGGCCCAGGTATTTTCTAGTCGCCAGGATTAGTGTTATTACGTGAAGATAGAAACGGGATTTGCGCTGAGGTGTAAGCTGTGTTTATAATACCTACGTATACATAGATCAAGCTGTAGTATTTTGTTTCGCTTAAAGAAATTGCTGGAGTAAGGAAATTGACAGTGTCTATGAAATTGGATGTTGTGGTATCTCATTTCTTTAAGACTACGGTAAATGATGCAACAGTTATTATTGTTTAAAAGATCAGCAGAATTTCAATAACTGTTATTGCATTCTATTTCAGTAACCATATTTGACATTAATTATGTTGAGCGAAGGTTTTATGTTCAACGTTCGTAAAATATATAAAGTCAGCGTCTTGAACAACACTTTACAGAAACAAAATTGCGAATTTGTCGAAGTTTATAGCCTATAAACAACTCTTAGCAACGAGACCTTCGTATTTACAACAGAAAGAAAGGTTTAAAGTTACTCGAAACAAAATAACACAACGAAACTAATCAATTACGATTCGATCACAACTTAAAACGTTACAAGAAGCCATTCGCGCCAAGTGCACAGTACAGAGAATTCCTAAACATTCCTTAGCACAAAGCTCCAGTTAGGCCAGTCATTATGCTAAGAAACAGGTAGCCTGTGGTACGGATACGCCATTAGGTGCTGAACCGTCTTGTAATTTTGTTGCGAAGAATGCAAGCGCGTTAGACAGCTAGTCTTTACTGCACCAATAATAATTAAAGGTGCTATATTTTTACGTTTTATAGACTTGGGATTTCTTGTTTCCTTTTTTTTCTGATAGATTTATGGGAAAAAGTCTGTTAGAAAGTTTATAATAGGATTGAATACATGTTTATGACTCAATTGTAGATGTAATAGGACATTTAATAGCCTATTTGGTTACTTACAAATGTTAATGGTTCGTTATGGCTGTTAAATCTGTGAAAGAAGATCTGGATTACCTTTGGGATTACAATTTAAAATGGAAAATTTAGAAGCTTCATTTTTTTTCCCACTACTAATAATATGGGTACTTTGTATAGAAATAGGACCATCCAATCAATCGACATGTTATAAATTAATTCCCAATGTGTGAATTGTTGTGTTTCGCTTAATCAACTACGTCTTTGTGAAAAGCGGAAACTCCAATAAATATTATGCATGACATTTAAAATATTTAAATTAATATAAACGGTCAATTTAAGTCAAACCATAAAAAAGAAAACAGATTTTTAAACAGGCCAATTACATCGAAAAACGTTGTACTTATAATATAATTAATCAAATATGCACATATAATTAACTGACGTAACCTGTCAACGTCACTCTGACATAGAAATGTTTATGTGTCAAACAGTTCACACGTCAAATGGTTTTGCGAAGTCATAAATCTATTCAAACACTTTTATTTACGTAATTTAATTCCATAACCATAAAGCGTTTAAACCCTTCTATGACAGTGTTATAAATATTATGCTTATATTGTTTTTAGCATAATGCTTTATGTAAATTGGTACTAAAATTAATGCTAATGTTTATGCTGCACCAATAAAAATAAATTACTGTAGGTATTAACTTGATATTTGACAATAAGGAAATAGAAATAACAGTTCTAAGTATGAAATGTCAAGCCTATAGTGAGTAGTGTAGGTTAGAATTTAGGGCGTATGATAAGCCGCTAAATTCAGTAAAAAAATCGTCGTGACAACTTAGGTGACGTGACTTGTCAATGCACGTGATAACAAACCACGTGAAAACCTATGTAGTTAAGCCTGATTTTCTAGTAGCAATTTTTGTGTCTAGAGAAATACCGATACGATGCTACTTGTATTCAACATGATAAGCTTTTCGGACTAGAATCACAAAATTTTCTTCAACGAGATTTTCTTACGGATACGAAACGACCTATAGCCCAACAGTCGTGCTTTGCTACTTAAAGATATATGAGGCCACTGACATTTACCAAACTTTTACACATTTAAGCTTGGTACTCATCACACGCACAATCTCACACGTACTTTAGTGCAGACTCACACTAGACATGATATAACTACGCTTAATTCAAATCTACCCGATAACCCACTTTCCCAGAGACGGTGGGATGAGCCGCTCTGCAGAGTTGTACAAGACAATTTACTTAACTCATCCGCTACTACTGCGGAGCGTGCGCGCCTGCTGGCTGTGGTTAAATGGGAGTCGGGTCTGTGGCTTCATGCGCTACCGTCGTCGAACAATAGGCACTTTGCTCGACGACACTACTTTCCGCCTTGCTGCTTCTCTAAGACTAGGAGCTCCTTGTTGTTCTCCTCATCGCTGCCACTGTGGCGAAGTTGTCAACAGTCTAGGACACCACGGCCTGTCTTGTAGCCGAAGTGCGGGTCGCTTAGCGCGGCACGCAAACATTAACGACATCATCCGACGAGCTCTTGTCACCGTCGGCGTTCCAGCTGTATTAGAACCCAATGGCTTGGCACGCGACGATGGCAAGAGACCGGACGGTATGTCTTTGTTTCCTTGGAAGGTGGGTAGGCCTTTAGTGTGGGACGCAACGTGTGTCGATACTCTGGCGCCATCCCATCTTCCTAGCTCGGCTTGCTGCGCTGGCGCTGCCGCTGCGGCTGCGGAAAACCTCAAGCGGCGAAAGTATAGCAACCTTATTGGCAATTATATTTTCGAGCCGTTTGGGGTTGAAACCCTCGGGCCGTGGGGTCAGAGTGCTCATGGCCTTTTTAATGAAATCTCAAAGCGGCTAGTTGACACTTCTCGTGACCCAAGGGCTGGTTTTTATTTTGGCCAGCGGCTAAGCATTGCTATACAGCGTGGTAATGCCGCCAGTCTCTTGGGTACATTGCCGGTCGACAGCGGTGAGGATGAATTTTTCGATGCTTTATTTTAGTTTGTGTATAGTTTTGGTTAAGTTAATATATAATTTTGTTATTTTTATTTTAGTTAGTTATGAAAATGAATATAGTAATTAGAAAAAGTTATTAATAAAGATTAATACTACGCTTATAATAAAAAATATAAGTGTAAAAAATATATGCTTTTCGGTCTGAGATTAAACTAGAGATAAAATGTTTGAGCGGCTACTTTTTACTGCTAAAATAGTAGCCTGACAGTAGCCTGCGGCCTTACTAAGAATTAGTATTTTGACGACTGTGCGTATTCTTTTTTTAAAGTTGCGTACTATGCAATTATATTTCTCCCGCTATCTTGGAATTAAGTGGTTAGTAACTGATTTATAGTTTCTGCTATCGTCTTAGTGTCATAAATTTTAAGTGATAACTTTAATAATTTATTAGACTGCTTCTTGTATTGAACTCAATTTTCCAAGGAGTTGCCCAAGTGAAATGACTAATAGACTAATGAAAAACTAAAATTTGCGTATTTCAAACCTACTACTTGAGCTAAACTTAATTCTGTGTGGTTTGGAGTTGTGTAAATTTACAAAATCAATCTATATATATAAAGTCACTCATTCATACATTCATTCACTCACCCACTAATCACGAAATCTCAAAAACTACTGAACCTACGAATATGAAACTTGGCACAGAGGTAAATTATGATTAGGAGACGTCAGCTAGGAAATGATTTTAGAAACCTCTCTCCGTAAAGGGGTGAAATATGTGGTGGAAATTTGAATGAAAGTCCGTCAGTTTCGAAGCGAGATTCTTCAGTGTTAAGGCTGACGATTGAAAATTAATTTATTTCTGCCATCAACGTGGGCGAAGCCACGGGCAAAAGCTAAGAGTACTTTATAAATCTATACTACCAACATTAAATTAAATCTATTAAAGAACCTTACATAACTTCCAAGAATATTGTAATAAACTTCCAAGTCTCGTTTCTGAACGCAGCAAACGCCTTTTATACCATCCAATTTACGATAGCATCTAACAAATAAAATCACAATGCAGCTCTTTAAAATTTATAAAGAAACATCCACCTTTCCAGCAGTGAATTAAAACATGTAAGCGTCTACGAAGCCAACCGTAGGGTTTAGAAAGCAGATGCTATAAATTATAGCGAAGAAGAGGCACCGGATACAAAGAGACATGTATAATTTGCTACAACCAGTTTCTACAGTCCGAGCATCGAACCAGTAAAATATAGTGTTACTATCCAGTTATAAAATATCACATAAGAATTTATTTATGAGTCTTTAGCATAGAATTCTAGGTGGCCAGGTGTTTCGCGAACATAAATATTAAAAAGTTTCCAATTTCTTTTTATTTCGTAAAACTAAAAACTATCTGGTATTTATTAAAAATTACAAAAATCTAAACATCGGCGGGCTAGTGTTGCATGTCAAAATTATCGATAATCTTGTCTCGTCGTTGCTACTCGACAGACGATTTATTGTTCCACTGTTGCGAGGCGTTCACCTACGCGGTGCAAGTGTTTTAAATAACTCTAACGATGTTAGCGATCGAACATCAAGAAAGACAAACTATAAGATTTATTTCACAGCCCAGTTTATCGATTGTCGTTTGTAGTTACTCAGCCAAAGGATACCGACTGAGCATTCATGATACGAATAAAACTTTAATTAAGTCGTTGTTAGCATTTAAATAACGACTGTAATGCACACACTGGGCTTAATAAAGAGCTAAAGCAACTGGACATGTTAACGAGAAATGTTAATTACACAGCGGATGGCATAACATAACGTAATAGCTTTTTATTATAGCACAGAACAATAAATGATCCCATTTTACAACACATAATAAATTTGCTAACACATTGTTATTAACACTTTTACCATGGCATAATCGAAATTGCAAAGAAATTATTACGTAACCGAATGGAACTTATGTGCGTTAAATCAGTGCAAACCCTCTGAAGCGTGTAATATTAACTCCACGATTTTAATTAACTCTGCAAATATCCTAAGCAGGAATAGCAAATATAATGGAAACTAATGAAACGATTGAACTTCATTATCATAATCATTTAATGCAATCGCAATCTTTAATTACCTCTCCTGTGGCCAGTTGACCATGCACCTTATTTGCGTAATAGTATCGATAAAATGCAATTGAGGCCAACACTTTTTTTCAAATTGACAGTTGATTGAAAGATCGGTATCTTTAAACTCGTGTCGGGTGAAATTGTTCGTTATTTTCTGTTAATTGTTTTCCGTGTTTGCTTTATGATTTATGTCCGTTGAGAACAGGTATTACTGCGTGCATGTCGAGCTATGTAAGAGAGTCGATATCCCCTCATCATACCGTCTAATAACTTACGTGATGCAATCTTACCGTCGCTCCCTTTTCAAAAGCCCGTCCGTTTGTTTGCAAAGTAGCAGCTTTGATGTTCGCGTTGTCATGTTCTTTCCGTTGTGCGCGTGAAAGGAACTCCAATCAGTGTCAAGAAGTACGTTCCTGGTTGGAACGGCTGCAATAATGTGTTGGGGATTAATGATTGCAATAGTACAGGAGTAGTGACAAATTGCTGGGCCGTCGGCCACGGAAACATTAACCAGTTTCCAGTTGATTTCCAGCTCCTTTAACGCGGCGATAAACAGCTAATATACTTTAATGCGCTGTTTTCATTTAGTTTATAGATAAAAGCGACAGAATAATCACTACATGTTGTATAAATTGAGGCACCCATGTAACGATGTCCATGTCCAACCGTATGTTTGAGACTAATCTGAAGATCTAAAAGTAGTGCGTGGGTCTTGGTTATGCGTCAATCATTATTTTGTTTATAATATTTAGTACCTACCTGTAGTTGTTCCATTCTAAGTACTGTTTATTATATTTTACTTTATACTTGTTTTGTCTGACGTACAAAAATCCTGACTTGATTTTCGTACGTCGTTTTTGGGTGACCACTGAAAATCAGCGCTCGCTGCGCTATCCCATAATCCAGCATCATGCTGAGTGGAAGCCTTCTTGTCACAGTCACAGCGTGCACCTGCCGAATATTTATGTTGTGTTCCTAATCTGTGTTGTTATCATGTTTTTATGTGACTTCATCTTTTTGTGTATACCTACGTGTTTCTGTGACAAATAATTATATTTTTCTTTCTTTCCTTCTACCTTGCGGAAACTTTCGTTACATTGTTTTCAAGAAGGTGTTAAAATATATAAGATAAAGCGAATCTTTTCAGTTTTTAACTGTTGTTTTTAATCCCCAACACAAAACTGGATCACATTTATCAATAAATCTTGTTTAGTTTTATTTACATAACTTCCAAAACACCGATTATAACCTGTTCTTATATGATGGTCATAAACGTATCATTAATTGTCTATAGCTTCATTAGAGGCTTCCCTTTTATGTATTTGTTTAAGCTTTCTATAGGAAGTTGGGTGGGCGTGTACGAGTATGTCGATAATAAGTACTAATACTTGTGACCTCGATATCGATAGACGGGTTGGGCCACACTATTAGCACGTTAAGCGTAGGAAATGGAACACCGTGTAGTGAGTGTCATACCGCGACGGTTATTTTTTACGATGTTATGTTTGTTTACGCCTAGGTTTTACCTTTTTTTTTCGGTTTTCTAAGTAGGTAAATATAATTTACCGTTAAAGCTAATTTTGGCAAGCCATGCCTTCTTCTATTACTATATTATGAACAGGTCAAATTGTTAGTACCACTACATACAAAATCCCAAACTTTATCTCTTCGGTAATATTCGGAACTACTGATCCGGTTCCGAAAATTATTTTACTAATGGGAAGCTACACAATTGCAGATTGTCACAGAATATACAAGATGGCAAGGATATCGCCGCACAACCTGTTTCCATGGATTGAAGTAAGTATATGATTCTGGAAGTTCTGGGACCCTGTGTTGACATTGCTCGTCGGTTAGTAAACAAAGACTACTGTTTCCTACAAAAATGCAATGCCTAACCTAAATGGTCAAATGTATGGACTAGCAATTTCTTTTTTTTAATAATCTGCAAAAAGGGATCGGCGGTCCAGAATTATATATTCAGCTACTGGATCCAGAATGATACAGTGAGTACTGAATCGACGCCAACAGTTATTGCGTCGATGCCCCCATCAATATACCTAATATATTGTTATCTAAGATAAAACAAGAAACCTCACGCAGATGAAGTCAAAGCAGATGCTAGCTACAGATGCAGCTACTGGATCCAGAATGATACAGTGAGTACTGAATCGACGCCAACAGTTATTGCGTCGATGCCCCCATCTATATACCTAATATATTGTTGTCTAAGATAAAACAAGAAATCTCACGCGGATGAAGTAAAAGCATCTGCTAGTCAGAAATAAATTACCTACCCCATTGAAAACAGACCTGTTTGTCAACTGAATAAACAATCGTCTCAATTATAATTTTAAATATTTTGAACTGCTAGTACAGACGGGAATGCTGTCCTATCCTAACCTTAAAATCAGTCAAAAGTAAATCTTAGGAACATATTTTATTGTCAATAGTATCTGCAAAGACATGGCGTTTGTTTATACAGCCTGAAACGTGAGAACGGTATTTTAATGGCTATTTATTCCATTACAATCGTTATAGAATATTTAACTTTGGAAGTAAAGGTTAAGTTAGACTTTACCTTAAAACTTAATAACATCGGTAACAAAGATGTCTAGCTTAATTATTCAAACGCATATCAATATGCTTATCAGGCGAACGTACGACACTACTCTAGAATTTCTCAGTAGCAGCCTGTCCAGATTAGTGCCCGGTTGATGACAATAGGTTCAACCCCACATGAGACTTAAACATATAGGAGAATGTTCCGCAGATGTTCTGGATGGTGCCAGACGTAAAGAATGACACCATCCCTTTTCCTCCCGTGGGTATCGTAAAAGGCGACTAAGGGACTTATTGGAGAATGGGCAGCAGCGTTCTCTATTCAATTTACCACCATACTGCGATCGTCAACCTGCCAGCCAAGTGTGGCAATTATGACAACACCATACTGAACACAGGCATGATGTTGACGAATCCAAAATTCCAATAAATGAGCTAAAATGTCTAAAATTCTAAAGACACATAAGGATGAATCATGTGTAACGGTAAAGTATAAACACATACTCGTCTAAACAGTTATGTAGAAGCGGCCAGGAAGATATTTGCATGTTCTGCTTACGTCATAAGAGAAAATCACCGTAATTATTTAACTTAAGAATGTTGTAATACTTGTAACTTCAGTCGTTAGAATTGGAAACGTGCATTTATTTAATAGGCGGCTTCCGAAATGTACTTTATGCTGTCGGATATCTTCAATTTGGTGGAAAATTGGTGGTTTTAGGTCCTCGATTACCAATTTAGGGAAGTGTTATTGGGTTTTGTAATAGGAATTTCTCCTAAGTAGCCTAGAGATTCGATTCGTGCATGGTTGATAGCAATAGGCTCGCCCTCTATTACATGGGACTTAAACATAACTGGCGAAATGAGGGCATTACCTCTGCCTAATCCTTTGCGGATTACAGGCGTGATATTATGTTTGTTATGTATATAGGTTATTTTATATTAGTTGACCTGGAGGTCAAAAATCTTCTGGGTCATTACCACATATTGCCGACAAACCAATGTTTTCGTTTTTTTTTTTTTGGAATGATATTTCTCAGCTCTTCCTTTGAGGTTGTCGGCTGCTGAACTGGATTTGCCTGTGGCTTCCTTAAAAAGTTAAGGCCTCCAGCCAGGGCTTAAACAAAAACTTAAAACAGAGCGACTACTCATTAAGATCAGGACCTCGGCTTAGGGCATCGCTGGTAGAGGGCAGCAAGGGACGGGCTGGATCGGAATGCTTATTATTTAGAGACAAACTTAAAGCTACAGGCTCGGCGACTCGGGCTGGCTCGAGTATGGGTCAGGGTGGGGTATGTTTTCGAATAATTTCATTCGAAAAAATCCATCGGTTTCTTACTAAACCTTCAACTATATCCGACGACCCTGATTACTATCTCTTGTGGTGGTCACCACAAGAGATAGTAATCAGGATACCTCTTTGTTGCAAGAAATGCAAGCTCACCTGAAATGATAATTCAAGCTCTTTGCGTTCAGGTCTATGAGAAAGCGGCGATTGTGTGACCTCGCATTCGCACGCAACGCATACCTGTAGACCATGGCTTTATCTCACGCTTGCTATATGCGAATGCGAATTATAATTATTTTCCATAATGTTGTCTTTGTTACGTAACATGCGTGACTAAAGAAGATGCTTGGCTAAATTATGTGATAGTTTCGTTCTGAGATAAGTTGTGGAATTACTTTACCAAGACTGTTTTGTCGTCTGTCTAGCTTTTTCCCAACTATTTTGGTGTTGGCTTCAAGTCTAACCGAGCCTCCTAGACCTCCACAACCCAGTAACCAGGTAAAACTTAGGTCTTGGTAAGACTAGTTGTCAGAAACTCGGGTTTCTGACAGCCCGTATGACCACTGTCAATGATCCACGAAAGCTATGGAATGGACCAACGGCTTAACGTGATTTCTGGGGCTTGGAGGGGTTTTGGTATGTTCTTAAGATGGTCACCTATCTACGGCAAGACCAATCGCGGTAAGCGTACCCGATCGACCCCTACAGCTGTTATTACTTTTGTGCTATGCTCTAAGTCACTTTTGTGGTACGTTGTTTGTGGCTTAAAGATATTTTAGTTACGACCAAAATATTAATTCTGAATTTAAATTATTTCAACTCTTCATCATAATAAAGCCGAATAACGGCAGGTACAATTGAAGAAATAAATATGCCTACTTCCAGTTTATTCGATACGGTATACCAAATCGATGATCTAAATCGACTAATCTGTAAAATACTCGGTGTCCAGATAATTATGCGTAACTAAAGCTTACCGGACTACTAACCATTAACCACTCGTAAGTCGTAAACGAGTGAACAGATTAGCGTAAAATTTCATAGACGATAGATCAGGCTTTAGATTACAATTAGTATTACATTGTGCACTGCTAATAATGTAAGTAATGTTGATGGAATGATACATAAATAAGGGGTAGAAACTTTAAGGTTTGCACGCGGCTACTCTTGTTGGTAAACGGTCTTCTTCTTAGCGTACCGACATTAAACAGATCATATGATCGCCCCAAAATTGAGCTCCGCGAACTGCACTCACTGACGCTGTTGGTTATCAATGGTGCAAGATGGAAGGTGGGTGGATGATTATCTAAGAGGAGATGCTGCACACGCACTTGAGAACTGAATTATTGGTAAGTTTTGAGTGAATTAAGTAATCGTTTGAAAGTATCCAAAAATAAAATAGTGAAAATAGAATAGGTGTTCTTCTAAAATGATTGCATGGAAAGTTTGCCACAGGCGACAGGCTAAAACTCTCTTTGTTCGGAAGACCAAATCCACATTAGTATTTTGTTTATTATGATCGAATCAAGGCTAGCTAATTACACTTGATATCAAATTGTTTTTAAAAGTCCCTACAAAGATTTCACCGAAGACCATTCACAAGCAAATAGGAAATGGGCGAATCAACACTTTTAAATAAAATATTATTATTCGTAAGTAGTCGACACGCATGAAGGTAATTTAATCGCTGGTGAATTGACAATTCCAGAAATACGTATATTTAGGCAAAAACAAAATGTATGTTACTTACTAATATCCAACTCATGTTATTACTGCATAAAATTGCCTAAAGAAAATAAAACTCGTTGCGGATTAATTCATGTGAGCCGACTAATAAGCCACTCAATCATACCAAACAATTTGTTGTACGAAACGTGATTGACTCTACAATTAAAAACAAACAATTCAATAGCAGTTACTATAGTTGAATTAACTCCAACTGAATCACCACCAATCAGTTTCATTTTATCAGACAATCGATGATTCGTTTCCCATTGTTTTGTTAAGTAAATCGCAGCTATTTCTAAGTACTCGATTGTTTTATTAGCCAGCCACAATCAACAATCGAATAAGTAGAGCAGTCAAGTAATTGGATTAGTTTTCATTTTACAATCGGCCATCGTTAATTCATTTTATTCACGTTACTGCTGCAAGCAATGCCAAATCTAGAGTCGCCCACAGTCATATTCGTTGATTAATAATTTAATTGAAACCAACTAAAACAATAAATCAAAAAGTGTTCTTGGTATTTGTTTATTAGAATTGGCAAGATATTTAGAAAGGGTCGACCCGAAACTTTAATGTAATTCTATACGCGTCAGGTATTCGCTAAATAGGGTTAGAGCTAGATTCCTACACTCGGTTATGCATAATCCATACTTGAGGTTTGACGAATAGAATTTAGCTAAACGATTAAAATAAATAATACCTATATACGGACTTTGTACGCATATTCCTCACTGCTGTGGGAAAACGTACACGGTTAACTGTTTAAACAAAACTGTGATTTGTATCCTTAGGGATTGCAATCATCAGGATTTTATAACAGCCCTCTAGACATTCTCGTCTTGTCCCACTTTACATCTCAATAAAACTCAGCTTGGAGCAATAAATGTATACAACGCCCATTTGTTTCATTCCATTTTCATTTTACAAGGGTGGCGTCAAACAATGACATCTTTGAAAAACATATTAAAATTAACGACATTTTCTCGTTAAAACGTCATAGGTTCCTTGTTCCCACACTAAAAAAGAACCTATAAGCTCTTCTAATATTTTATGGCTAAGGTAAAACCGAAAAGATCATTTCACTTAGACACAAATAATTTATGGCAGAAATATAATTTTAGGTAAACTTCTTTGAAAATAAAACAACTCTTGAAACTGAAAGAGCTTTGCCATATAGTAGATAAGTTGACTAGCAAGAAAACAATTTCACCCCTTTTATTTGGTTGGGAAATCATCAAATGACGTCTCGCGCTCTGGGCGGCGCGTGTCAGACTTTTACTGACTAAAACTCACCCGCGTTCCTTCAGTTGCCTGTGCCAGGGCCACGGTAACTCTTTCGAACAAATCTCGCGACCCTGGCAGGCATCGTTCCTAGAAGACCCCTTCAGTACTGCTGACATCTCTTTGAGGCGCGCGTGGAACGCTACGCGCCGTCGACACGGGCCTGGTCCTTACCGGGCGGCGAGCTATATACCCATTGCTCGCCGCCCGCAAGCGGCACGTCTCTTCTCTCTCAACTCTTTCGAACAAATCCGCGACCCTGGCAGGCAACAATTTCACCCTGCCGTTTAATTCTAATTGTGTTACAATATCACAGCGGGATTTTTAAACGCACTGGATCTTCACCGCACTGCTCAGCGCCGAGGGTTGAAATTCGAACAGAGTGTTCTTTCGACGCCCTGAGATGCACTCTGTGAGATTTTCAATACTCTGTTCCACACCCAGAGATGAAAAATCCATGCGTGATAAAATTCCGGCGATAAAATAAGTTTTTAATCAGCGCGCAAAATTATTCTTAAACGAGTTATAATAACCATGCATTTTTATTTTGATACTAGCTTCCGCCCGCGACTCCGTCCGCGCGGATGTCGGTCTTCGCGTAGATGGTTTATTTCTCCATTTTGAGTAACTCTGACAATGACATCTTATAAATATCTATTGGACCCAAATACGGCTAAGCTAATAATTAAGGAGATCCCTCTATTGAGCTACTGCTGTTGAGCTCGCGTTCTGTAGAAATACCAACCTAAATAAACCAATTTACGATGAAAACTTAAACTACGTACGTACTATAATATTTACAAAAGTATTTACAAATAACTGATCGGAACAGTAATCAAAAAGGTCGCGCTGAAAAGCACGGTTTAAAATTACACGCATACAATATTAATTCCACGGACGACCGCTCGCCACACTGGACACGTCCGCTCGCATCAAAATTCAGAATTTATATGCATCGCGCGGCGTTTTTTTTTTTTTTTTTGTAGGACATCTCGTAGTTAATCTGAAAAGATTCTTACTACTTAAACGGATTGTGGCCCGGCGAGTTCTAAAAAGTTACCTTTTTAGGCCTCCAGCCGGGGCTTATTATACTTAAAAACTAAAGCGAAAGCTCTAAGGGTTACCCCGAGGGGGGTACGAACCTCGGCTTAGGCAATCACTGGTAGGGGGACAGCAAGGGACTGGCTGGATCTGGGTTAAATTATTTAGGGGCTAATTTAAAGCTAACGGCACAGCATCGCGGGCTGGCTCTTGCAAGGGTCGGGAGGGACTGTTAAGTCGGGGTCGCGACGACGGACCTCGGCGGCGAGGTCGGTACGATTTGTGTTTGTGTGCTGGTCTAGCTGTACTGGTCTCTTTTAGACTCTCCTGGAGGAGAGTACCCACTACTCTCCTCCAGGAGAGTCTAAAAGAGACCAGTCGTCAGGATTGGATAGAACGTGCCGCGAGCGGCGGACTTCACTGATACGGGAGGGGGTGTAAGTAGCTGCCGCCACAACCAGAGGGTTGCGGTGGGCTACGGCCCTATCGAAGAAACGCTTCGAAGCGCGTTTCATATATTGATGGTCGGGAGTTTCATATCTAAATGAAGATTGATATTCCGAACAAACCAAGGCGAGCCTGTGGCTTGACGGAGAAAACGGTTCTGGAGCATCGCGCGGCGCGGAACGCGCCTTCTTATATAGGAGTCGGGGAGGCGTGGCCCGCGTGTGCCGCAAACGGTTCAAGCCAAATCCGACTTTCGGTGCTACAGGTTACGGCGCTGAATCCACTGCGGGTAATGCAACGTGTGTTCGCGGTTCTACAGAACAACGTCTATGAATAAAACTGAAAAATAAGACTTTTTTTCTACGTATTTTTCCAGGATAAAAAGTATCCCATTTTATGCCCAGGATAATAAGGTATAATTATACCAAGTTTCATCGAAATCGAACCCTTAGTTTTCACGTGATGCCTGCATATACAGACAGACAGACAGACAAACATTTTTTTAATCACATATTTGGGTTTGGTATCGATCCAGCAACACCCCCCGCTATTTATTTTTTCAATATTTTCAATGTACAGAATTGACCCTTCTACAGATTTATTATTATGTATAGATATCTTAGTACATAAAATTAAGGATGTTTATTTTGAAACTGGTTTTTATGGTAACTTGCACGCAGCGCCGGCGCGGCGGCGAAGGTGAAAAACCGAGCGTAGCTACGAGTACCTATCAGCTGTTCGATCGGTCAAAATTCTAAGAAGTTTGAAATATGTACATACGCTGGCGCGCGGTTACTGACCTATTACTATTGTCGATAACATATTACGAAATATGTAGGATGTCCACAGTTTACTAATTTAATGCCGGATAAAATTTAAAAGTCTTGAGAAAAATATTGAAATGTGTTCTATCACTTATACTGAACCATCAAAAAATATTTGCGCAATAGTTAAAAATGTTGCTAGTAACTGCGACTTTTTATCTTATCTTCCTCTTTGGTTATTTGGAAACGACTGCTCATAATATTCAATAACAAATATTGACTTTTGATTGCTTACAAGTTATTTTTATAGATTTTTATTGACAAATATTAATATTGTAGTCATTTCAAAAGCTATTTTATTTAACTACAGAAAGTAACTGTTTTATCACTTTGGCCAGATTCAATTATAATTTTACATAAGCCATATTAATCATAGGCCTTTCCACTTATGCATGCCAAAATATCCAAATAGTATTTCTATTATTACAGGTTGTTGAACAAGTTACCCGACGTGATGCGGAGTATCCATCATATGCAACATGGCCGATGTGTTGTCTTCCAAAAATGCATCATAAATGAATGACTTAATGCATAGCAAATATTCGATATTCAAATAAAACTTTAGCAACTGTCAAATCAATCCTCATAAAAAATACTTTCAAAGAGATTTTTTTTAAATCTTTTATTTTTGCCAGTCATCTCAAATAAGGTAACTGGTAAACGACCGACATCGACAAGAAATGACACTGTGGTCATTCTTCGATACACAAAAACATCTGTATTTTGGGTCAAGAGGTCACGACGCAAGGGCTGTCAAACAACATTTTATCAATAGTATTCTCGAGTTAAACGCGACTGCTGAACAATAATAGAATTAGTAAAGTTCATTATGCTAAACTTAAGGCCAGTTAATTAGCAATTTAGCGGCAATTAACACAGCAAGGTCCGTTAACCATTGTAATTTGAGAGATATAGCTTTTGTAGAGGATAATTTGACTAATAATGTCCTTTCACCTGTGAAGCAAAGGTAAGTATCATTTTAAAGGGCACTTGTTTTGCGGAACTTGGGCTTAAAAAATATTACCTACAAGATGTGTACGAGCTATAAGAGTAGAGGGACACCATAAGAAAGATGGACGGGCTGTAGTATGATGATATGGATAGCACGGGGGTTACTACCGAGATGACGTCTAATAGAGAAGTGTGGAAGAAATTTTTTTGCAAAACAAAAGAGTCGGCGAAAATAAAACATTCTTCCATATTAGCAACCAATAACATTTTACTAGCACAAAGGTAACCTCATAACGTACTTACCAGGTAAGTGCCAAACTGACAAATCTTAATGGAATCTCAGAACATTAAATGTTTATTCGGGGGCGTACTCGGTAGCTGAATTACGTTTATTTAAATACTAGCTTTTGCCCGCGGCTTCGCCCGCGTGTATGTCGGAAATTATCGCAAGAGGACGTACTACCGCGGTAAGAATGTATGAATCCATGTTATACATACATAAAATTACGCCTTTTTCCCATGGGGGTAGGCAGAAACTACGGAACGCCACCTGTTACGATCCTTACATATCTTGTGTGTTTGATGTACTTAAAATAAAACTAATAGTATTCAGAGTAAGAAGACTGCGACATAGGGCTGGATTAAATTGAATATAAGTCTTACTGGTTTTTCTTAACGCTCCTATTCTACCTATACAGACACTCAATTATTTACCAGACACCAAATTAAACATAGTTATAAGAATAGTACTTTTGCCAGTGGCTTCGCCAGTATAGGTTTCGGAAAATATCACTCGGAAACCTACTACCGGGATAAAGTATCCTATGTATATGGTAAGTATCCAGGATAACCAAAAATCCAAATCCATCCAAAAATCTAAACATCTAAGCAATATTTCGCGGTCTCTTACTTGGAATAATACAATTAGGTGTATTTTGAGTACTTCGAACACACATGATATTCGCATTTACTATGAAGCCAAAGTTAATATGAATTACAATATTCGACCGCTACCAACCGGGACGGCCGGACGCGGGAAGGCCCGCTAGCCGCTCTGCGGCGATTTTATTATAATCTCTGATATCTTCTAAAATATTAATTTTAATGATATGCTGTAAAGGGCAATTTTGATCTACATGAAATGCACAATTTATTTAAGGTACTTAATTGCATAAGGATTAATGCTGTATTGCTTAAAATCGCATTCATAAATAAGCCATTATTTCTCGTAAAAAGTAAAGGATAAAAATGGTTATTATGGGTTATCCCTAAGAGTTAGACATATACCATCGCGGACTTTTTTGTAGAACTTTTTAAGGTGTACAATACTGTAGTACATTATTTTGAGCTATTTCGTAGGGTTCAGCCAGCGTTCGCAATGTAAGCGCAAAAAAATGTGTTTATTTATGACATCACATTAGAAACCTCTAAAATTATCAGCGTTTCTTTACTATATTATGCATGTTATATACATATAAACCTTCCTCTTGAATCACTCTATCTATTAAAAAAACCTGCATCAAAATCCGTTGCGTACTTTTAAAGATATAAGCATACATAGGGACAGACAGACAGCGAAGTGACTTTATTTTATAATATGTAAAGATGTTTGGTCCATATGGTTCACAATAAAATAATTGGCCAGTTACCCCATAACATTCTGTTTGTAAAGGAAATGAACAAAACATAAAATATTATAACATCACAACATAATTACATTCAGCGGTAGCCGAGATTACCTTTCACGACCACGAAACCTAATATAGTCATTCCTATTTCCTATGTAGTCTGATTCTGATAGAAACCTTATTTATGTCATATTCAAACGTCTAGTCTGGTTCTCAAAAATGAGGCCAACTTCACTCCGTGGGCCTCTTTCTCTCTTCCCATGGGTGTTAACTTTGGGTTATCTATGGGATGCGTAGTTGCAACCACCTTTTGCCTGCCCTAGTTACATTTTAGGTACTTAGGGTTGGCGAAAATATTTTTTCTACTATTCTCCCCTGTCAGATGTCATGTTAACATTAACTCATTTTTCATTCATATTATCGGTGGGCAAAGATGGACGACGCCAACGCGGTTGGTCCAAAAAGCGCTGACGAGTCGACATAGATGCGTACCGCGACGACTGGTTTGTGGTGGCGCGGGACTAGAATTCCTGCAAGAAATTGGGAGAGGCCTTTGCCCAGCCGTGGGACAGTATAGGCTAAACAAAAAAAAAACCCTGAATGAGGAAAATGTCGTAGGAGATATAAGAGTTCATGGATGGATTGTGTGAATGATGTTAATGGTTAGTAAGGGAGTGATTACTGCGCTGATGACTAAAAGAGAAGTTTGGAAGAGAAAGACGTGTCGCGCCGACCCAAAATACATTGGGATAAGGGCAGGAGAATCATGATTATTATCCCTCGTATATACGGATATTGTAATATCAGTCTCCTGTCCGGTTATGAGAATGTGATCAACAAACCGACAAAAAATTGAACCTTAAATTCGGCCATTATTAAAGAGTCAACCCTACAATCACTTAGATTTTCGCTTTCGTCCCATTTCGACCGAAATTCACATGAAACAGAGCGAACCGACTTCGATACACTACTTTTTGTATGCAAAAAGTGACCGTAACTTTTCGTTGTTATACAGTTTTTATTGAATTTGAGGTAATGGATAATCAGTCTCGTTTTCCTATTAAAAACGAGAAATAAAAGGAGTTATTGCTTGAATTTTCTTTCTGCAATAGCGTAGGTCAGTGGGTTAATTTGGCCAGCAGTAAATGTGCAAAGTTCATACGTCAAAGCATAGTGAATGACTCACTTCCTAATTATACGAACTGCAGGTCGTGGGTGTGAAATTAACTTACGGAAGTACTTTATAGCTTGGACAGCAGGTTTCCACGATAAGAAAGGTCCAGAAATGCGTAGGTAGGTGGGTACTTCGATTTTGAGCTATGAGTTTCAATTACTGAGACACGAAACTGACAACACAGCGGAACTAATCATTCACGGCACTAAAGAAAGAAGTGATGAAAAGTCGAATTTAGAAATACGGTCCCTTTATATTTTTCTTAATACTTTATCCAGATAGACAGCAATAAATAATAATTAGGCCTCAGAAGTTGGATTCATGTCTCCAATTACTTTAAAATTCCTCCAAACATGCTCTTATAAAGTGATATATCAATCATTACGCATGCCCCATCGACCATAACAGCCACACGTTTTATTTACAGTCAAAGCGCACCTTAAATCTTTTGTACTAATTCGTCTTGCTTTAATTGGAAGTTCCCAAAACTAGAATAACACGCCACATAAATCAACATGTTTGTCGGCATGCTGAGACAACTCGACGCTAGATTAGGGCTGACCCACGTGTAGGTATAATATATTGTATAATCGTCTTGCTAGAATTTGACCTCCCTGTCACTTCCCGTTAGTGTCGTAAGAGGTAGTTAGAGGATTAAACATGGAAGACACACAGTACGTCCGCAGAAAGTTGCCAGCAGCATAAGGTAGGAGATAATTGCAAACAGATGCAATCTTTCCTACTGGTGACAGCTGTCACTGTTGTCAGCTGTGACTTAACCAATCCAAATTACTTGTCAAGTTGAGAGTTTTTCTGAAGACTTAAGAGGGATTATACCTCAAATTGACAATGAGATTGACACCTAAATTCTTAATTGTCACTCTATGATCCTCGTTAGTTAGCAACATAAAAAGTTACTATAGTTTTATGTGAATTTAGAATTTTGTCGTATGATCCCAACTCTAACACCGAATTCAGTTACAATATTTCGGTTTCTTCGTGTTACCGCCCAACTTCTTGATGTCCCTTGATTTATAGCCATTATTCACCCACATTGTTTAGCTTTTCAAGGCATTTCAACATTGAAATGGACATTTTCCTAGATTACTTGTCAGCCCTACACTCGATCCGCGGCCCAGGAATGTTGCTGTGACGAAACGCAAAGGCCGCGGTGGGTGCGAGCGGTACTTGCTTATTTGAAGTACCTACTATGAAATTAAAGGCAATAATGTGCACCGTGCACCTATATCGTAATCTGTTCGGAAATGATTTAGCTTCAGAAGGTATATTAAAGTTATTAAACTGTTTTGATTTGATATCAAAAGCGAATGTCTTAAGGTAATGTATTACCACTGGGATAGTCTGTAAGGGGCTTTGTCGGTATTGTGTCTGTTATAAAAATCAGATAGATGTACGTAGCTCCTGAAACTCAGCATTTTAGCCCCCAATGAAGTAAATTCATTTGCCTCCGAAAACATTTCAACCTTCTTCAACCATCCTTATCTTCGATAAAATATAAACACTTTTATCATCATATAAAGAAAACATCGATATGAATATTATTTAAAAAAGCCGCTTTTGTTTGTCTGTATGACAGTTTTTCTTCTAAACTATGCAACGGATCTTGATACTATTTTCACCATAATTAAGAACATTTATTTCTGCATATTTAGGTATGTATAAGCAAAGATAAGCTAATACAGTCAGGTGAAAAGGTATGGGCAAATGGCTTCATTATACCAGGAATTTGATTATGCACGAGTGGGAGGTAAGTTAAAGATCAGAGCTTATAGAAATATAACGAGGAAACAGTTATGAAATGAATACAAACTACAGGCTTGTCGGCACTTGTACTAGGTTACAATTCGAGAATATAATAATCTTTATTTTATACACTCTACCACATATCAAGCTGTACATTTCCAATTTTATCTGACCTCGCATTGTATACGCTTTTCGTACAGTGAGAAGTCAGCTTACACTGGAAATTTATAGCTTCATATGTCGTCGTGAGTCATCATTAATTATCATTTCAGCCGAAAACGTCCAGTACTGCACATAGGCTTCCGGCCAATTTGGGGGGTTGCCATAATCGCCACGCTCGACTGACGGATTGACGAGCGAAAAATACATAGAAATCGCTGCTACCCATTGTCTAGTAAGTCCCTTAGACGCCACTTACGACACCCATGGGAAGAAATGTGATGGTGATATTCTTTACGTCCGGCATCACACGGACAACACGTCGTGAGTACACCATACAAATTGTAGATTTATAGTCAGAAGAAAGAGATGGTGATACTTAATTGTTGGCGACAAGTTTCTGAAACAATTAAATTTCATGGTCGTATCGAATTTTGCAATTTGTGCTCAAAGAAAGCCGTAATACGTACAAGCTTATAAAATAACTAGCTTTTGCCCGCGGCTTCGCCCGCGTGGATGTCAGAAATTAATGCAAGTATTTTTCTAAAATAAAACAATTTTTCTAAAATAAAAGTAAGTTTCTAAAGTAAAGTAAGCCTTAGTTACTCCTTGTTACATCAGCTATCTGCTAGTGAAAGTCCCGTCAAAATCGGTCCAGCCATTTCAGAGATTAGCCGGAACAAACAGACAGCCAGACAGACAGACAGACAAAAATTTAAAAAAAAATGTTGTTTTGGTATGTGTACCGTGTATACATCCATATCCATTAGTTAAAAATGTGGTTATCTTAATATTACAAACAGACACTCCAATTTTATTTATTCGTATAGATGTATAGATTATTTATGAAGGTTTCTGAAATACCAAAGCAGTTTGCAACACTAAAAAAAAGCTAATAAATTATCTACGGAACTTATAACAACTTCATCTGAGCACTTAATCGGCTTTATCCTCGTGATATTTTTTTTAACAGCAACCCTTTTATTTTATACGCTGGCAATCAAACAGCTGGCCTGCGCAAACGCACCACGTACGGAAGACAGGTGCGCGCTTCCTTTGTTTTTAACTAACCATAAAATTATTTACAATGAGGAGTTTAAGTTTATTACCATCCGTAGATATTGGAAACTGGCATCTTAAGCTGTACGTGTTTTTGTTTAACCTTTGCAGGATATCTTCTACCTGTCTTACGTTTGGAGCAATGTATATGGAGTTATATTTTGGTTGGATCCGGTAGGACAAGGAACAATAAGAATGACATGAAGTTAACTGACTGGACCTGCTTTCATTTCAGGCAATTAATCTATACAAATAAATAAAATTGAAGTGTCTTTTTGTGGTATCAATATGACATAAGTTTACTCAACGCATATGAAAATAGATACGGAAATTATAATAAATGCTTTAATTTTTTGTCCATCTGATTATCTGTTTGGTTGTTCCAGGTAATCTCCAAACAAATTTAACGGGACTTTCATTGATAGATAGCCCTTTTTGTCCCGACACTACGCACCCATGGGATAATTTCGGGCTACCACGCGGGCGAACCCATGGACTCTGCTATTCAGTCGCATTTAAAATAGTCAAGAAGTACTTTTGATCCAACAGTAAAGATAACATAGTTGCATATTATGGTCCGACAGTAAAGAGTGTTAGGTATCTCTAGTTGTATATTATTTCTTCAGTCCTTACAACATACAGGTAGATATACAACCCACCTACACCTTCACTAAAGCTGCAGTCGTAAAAACTTTTAATTAAATGCATTGCGTCACATAAACAAACATATTGTAAGTACACTTAAAGCAATGCCTCTTAACCTGACCGTTTCGAAATCAATTGCAAAATTAATTGATTAGGTAAACCTATCAATCCAATTTATTTAATTGAGCCTTCAGAAAACTAAATGTATAAAAGGTCATAGTTTGTCTGCCTGTTGATCAATCATTTGAATTAGCGGATCTGAAACGAACTGTAGGTCACGGATTTAAGCTTCGTCATTGTGGTAGAAGTGAAGGCGATAATTATGCAATTTGTTTTTTATTAGAGCGGTCATTAAGTTCAGATCCAGCTAGACTCATCTGCCTAGATCCCAGTCTAATCGGAAATAGCTGAATGCCAGTATTTTACGTGGAGCGACTGACTATTCGACCTCCACAACCCAGTTACAGGTAAGAATGGTTATTTGACTTTCGGGCTTTTGGCTACCCGTAACGACAGGCATTGATTCACGAATGATAGCCGGGACCAAGGGTTTGACGTGCTCTCCAAAGCACAGGGGTGGTGAAAATCTAAAGATGTTCCAATCGCTTGGCGCCTTTGGTCCGTGGATGGTGGACCCATCTACATACCAAAGGCGTCAACGTAGCTTAAGCTGACTGATCAACCTGTGCGGCTGTTTTATGTTTCCACAAGCCCCTAAACATCCAGCTAGAGTCTGGTTTAAAAAAGCGATGTCGTCATTAATGGCGGGCGTACATTATAGAGCTTTTATTTAAACCGGATTGAACTAAAACACTGTAAAATACTGAAAATTATTTTCACGATAGCTGTGATTTAGCGGGTCCTTCATAACGGCACCGCTTTCTAAAGAAACATTTGTGACATGACTACGGATATTTTTGAACTCCGTATAATTTAAAACAGATCCCCAAGAATGGCAAACATATTTATTTTCTGGACGTAAAAGTTTATCTTGGTGTAAAATACACATTGCGGTCCCACTAATACACACTTTTGTTAGTAAAGTCACGCCATTTCTCACCAAGAGTGTCGAGAAGCATCAAGTAGCTTGATTGCTAGATGATCGCTCTCATCCGGTCTGCACTCATAATATTATGATAGTAGATTGCTTCACTCAAGAGACTGAGAGCTGTGCTGAAATGCTTATTTCCTTATAATAAATACACCTTATAATACCTGGAAAACTGGGTATACCTATTGCAAAATATGCTGAATCTTAAGTTAAACAAAGTCAAATTAAACTATAGTATCACAAGTCTAAAACTGAAAAGAAAAACAGCCTGTATAGTCTCACTGCAGAGAAAAGGCCTCCTTTACAATTTTTCTCACTCAACTTGATTTTGAGCTAATGTGGACCGATTCCTTTTATAAGCGTCAAGTTTGTCTCGCCATCTACGACTTCGTCTTCCGCGATGTAAATTTATTTATTACACAAGGCACACCAGCGACATATTTACAAAAATATTAACAATAAGTAATGACTAGTCTTCAATTACATTTTTTAATTATTATAATGATACGTGAGATTAAATTAAAAGATAAAATAATATGTTGGATCAGGCAACCCACAATGCATCCATAATGTGGAAAACGTGTACAATCTACACTTCTACACTAATATTATAAATGCAAAAGTAACTCTGTCTGTCTGTCTGTCTGTCTGTCTGTCTGTCTCGCTTTCCTGCTAAAACTACTGAACCGATTTAAATGAAATTTGGTACACAGATAGCTTAGAGCCTGAGAAAGGACATAGGCTACTTTTTATCCCGGTAGTATGTTCCCGCGGGATAATTTCCGACCACAACGCGGGCGAAGCCGCTGGCAAAAGCTAGTAACATTATATACGAGAAATATTACCAAATCGCTATTATCGCTAAACGATATAAAATTATAAAATTTAAACGCAAACTATTTGCCAAATAATAATAAATTCTCCAGTCATGGTCACGCTAAGAGCGCTAAGCAGTATTATCTAAATTGATGCAAAATATAGTTTACTTAACAAATTGTTACCATAATTACGATATTACAACACAATAACCGATTTTCGATCGACGTAGGTGGGCGTCGTTCTAATGAATCGATTTCGTTATGCGATTGCATTTGAATCGAATTACGATAAAGTTGTAATAAAATTGTTGAATAAAATACGGGTATTATTTTCGCGAAGTCCTCTAATATAGTCGCTATTTTAATGTTAGTGGCTTTATCGTTTCTAGACTTGTAAGGATAAGTAATCTCAATAAGCAGGTTCAGTATATTTTCAGAATTATCTGTCTGAGAATTGTGAAATCGCCATATTAAAAACCGTATGTAGGTTCTCCAATTCAAACTACAGTACACAATAGCAGATTGGACGGTGATCCCTAAACCAGATATTTGCTTGTCAGATCATGCATCTTAGGCCGCGTCCCCATCATGCACGGCGCGGCGCCGTCACCGCGCAACGTCACGACGCCGCCGCAGTGCGTGGCACTGCGGCGGCGTCGTGCCGCAGCGCGCCGCAGCACGGTGCCGCGAACGGTGCGCCGTCCATTGCCCCTGTTCAGTCGATATTTCGCTGTTGACGTGCGCGCATGTGTGTAAATAAAATGATGGAAAATATCGATCTAGACTTCTTTGTTTCGTTAGTGGAGGCACGTCCAGTGCTCTGGGATAAAACAAATAATCCTGTTTCTTTTGCATTCGTCGTCTCAGTAACAACAACAAGAGAATAATTCTTTCGCGATCCATATCCACGCTCCAGCACGTTCGAGCACATCAACAGCGAAATATCGACTGAATACTGAATAGGGGCACCGTTCGCGGCACCGTGCTGCGGCACCGTGCTGCGGCACGGCGCCGCACTATGGAAAATATAGGTCGGTATCGGATCAAAAATCTGTAACTTCATGAATTTTTGTTGTATCGTGATGAAATTTGGCACAAATATGCAGCAAGGTTCGGAGATTCGAACGATGTGTAGTTTATAGGGTTTTCTTGTATATCTATGTATGTTTTTTTGCATAGAATGAAAAAAATGGGAAAAAATCACGAAAAAAATAGTTAAAAATTTATTTCAAGTGGAATACAAGTTTATAATGACTAAAAAGATTAAACCATGGTTAATTACAACAAGCAAAGTAAACAAAATATATATATATGAAAAAAAAATACTAAATTAAAATCATATTACTAATAGGTACATCCTATACTCTGGCTTCAGGAAATGATGTAGCTAGGTACAAATATAAGTAATAACTAAATATAAATATTATTTTTAACTTATACCACTTCAGGATCAGGGTCAGTAAATGTGGGTTCACTTTCAGGTGCCACGTTTAAAAGACTTAGTGCCTCTTCTTCAAGTTCTTTCACATTTCTTACGTACGGTTTTCTCAAACTTGTTATATATGGATCTGACGTGTATAAAAGCGTTTTAAAGACATCTTCATTTGTAGCAGATCGGGAACATTTTCTGGCATGATGAAGTCGTATGTTTCTGTAGTCTTTGTTGCGAGACTCTTGTGCGTCTTCCGATAGCTGTCCAATAGGAAGCACCGCAAAATGTTTGATAACGTTTTGCCCATGTATGAGTATTTTATGAACGGAGGATGGCATATAATACCAATCGTAATTACTTACATAGATTCTTGCAGTTTCTATTGCATATTCCCCAAATTTTTCAGGGTCGATCATCATTCCAGAAGAAAGAACTTGCAAGATAATGTATAGGCGTTTAATCAATGCCTCATCTACACCTGTTATTTCCGATGAGCAAGTGCTATTATAGAAGAATCTTCGTGCGGTATTGCCATCGTTCGTATTCCCGCTAACTTGCCGAGGTTTGTCGACGATTAATCCCAACTCCTCCCTGAAACGTTTTTGAACAACTTCTTTCTTTCTTTTTTTAATCTCTTATTTTCCTCAGTTGAAGCAGACCAAGTCTTAAACGAAAGATTATAGGAAATATGCAATATCATTTCCATGCAGCGAATCCAGGCGTGTAAGGTGGACAATCCGTATTGGTAGGCGTTTTCGTTTTCGGGTCTGGCAGTTACTTTCGATAGGTCATTCATTAGCCGTGGAGTAGCCCCACATATCGTGCATGTGGAACCAGATGGAGTATCTGTAAGGACCTGAGCCACCTTTCCATCGATCATCGTTAGAAATAGTTCATGCTTCACATTTACTACAACACCATCTTTGTTTATAAGTGATGCTTGTGCAGCCCTAATTTGTTTTTTAATATCATCAACAACTGCCTTGGTTTTTTCTGGAGTTTCCTTACAAAACTCAATAGAAATGGGTCTGCAAAAACGGACAGATGAAGGTACCGGATTTTGCCAAACAACGGATCCCGATTGCACATCAACTAATCTGATGGGGACTAATGAAGTGATGAACAAATTGGCATCTGAAATTGTTTCTGACTCTTCTGCAAGTATTTGCTTGTATTGGCTTTGACCAGATGAACCATCACATCCCCATTTAGAATAAAGGATCAATGTTCTATGTTGTTTTTGGAAAACAGAATCGATTTTTAAAATTCTAGCAGCAGTTCATACTGCTGCTAGAATTTTAAAAATCGATTCTGTTAAAAAGATCCTGTTATCCACCATCTTCTACAATCGAAATCACGAATACTTATGCTAAAGTGATTAATATACAAGATTTATTGGATCATTCCAATAAATCTTGTATATTAATCACTTTAGCATAAGTATTCGTGATTTCGATTGTAGAAGATGGTGGATAACAGGATCTTTTTATTTCTTGTATTTTGTAGTAAGGCGGGAATATACAACACTTTCGTTCGTTGGTTAAGTTTTTCAGGTACATATATTGTGCTTTTGTTAGATCTAAATCTATAAAAGCACTCAATGCTTCCGTATCGGAAAGAATCTTCATCTGGTCTGAGTCGTTCCACTTACTTGAGATATCTAATTTCTTTTGAGTGTCAGCGGTTCGTAATTCTTCGACAAGATGAGCTTCTGTGTACTCACGTAAAGCCCGTAGTCCCTGCAGATAGGCGTTTTTTATATGCTCGAAGCCATAGTCTTGGAGTAGAAGAGTGTTTTTCCTCTTCTTGGTAGATTCTGAGGAGTCTCCATAAGCCACGCATGCTCGTCCTCGTTGGCCAGATGTTGATGGCGTAGAATATTGTTCAGAATCCGGTAAATTTAACGAATACCTTGAGTCCAACCAAGTACAATACTTCTGTAAAAATGTTTCTTTTTTCCGAGATGCCAGGGCCCAGCGTTTGTTGAAAATAGGAAGAATGTGCCTTTGTATGTCACTAATTATAAAACACAAGTTGTTTTCAGAAACATTCAGCTTTTCCACTAAAACTTTGGATAATGATTCCATGGTCTTGCCGCCCTCTATATAGGGGATTATGAAGTCTCGTTTGGTACAGCTGAAGGAAGACATTTTAACACTTCACAATCTGCAGAAATAATAGGCGTAGATGAGATTTGCTTCACTTGAAGTTACACTGATGTAGATGGTTCGAATAGTTTTTGCTTCCCTTTAAATACTAATTTTACAATATCGAATTGGTACCTACATCATTATTATCTTGTAATTTCCCACGCAAACCGAGTGCAAATTTGATAAGGTCCCTTTGTTATCACGAAATAATGAAGAAAATATCAAAAAAGTTCTATATTGTTCATGTGAATGGTGTCAGTGGTAAACCGCAAAAGATACTAATTTTCGGGTTCTGACTTTTATCAGTTTTTTTCTCATATCTTCTAAAACCGCAAATATCCGCAGCTGATTTTTTTTGCATTCTATTTATGAATAGTTAGACTACTAGTCGACGCAAAAAGTAGCGCTTGGGCAAACGTGGGTAATACTGAAAACCTTCGACGAAAAAACATACAAGTGAAAAAAAAGGTATGTCACTTTTTAAGTAATTACTGAAATATTTTTCTTTACTTTTAAAATCATTAAGCTGTATCGCAAAAAGCATAAAATAACCTTTCTAAAAATGTATAATACTGCATATCTGTACCAAGTATTTTTTTCACAATATGGTATTGAAACATGTATACGCAAAGACTTGAGTTTGGCACTTCTGTTTTCTATGTATTTCTATCTAAGAAAAAAAAAATAATTTCGCGTATTAAGAAAAAAAATCGTAATGAATATTATAATTTGACTATTAGAAAACCTAAAAGAATAGCCATATTAGCCAAATTATGATATTCGTAAAAAGCATTTTTGATATGCGCTTGTTCTACCATTTTCCATAGTGCGCCGTGCCGTGGCACTGCGGCGGCGTCGTGACGTTGCACGGTGACGGCGCCGCGCCATGCATGATGGGGACGCGGCCTTAGGGATCAGAGTAGTGCAACGTGCATTACGATATTTTAGGTTCCATAACTAATCATTCTTCTGCCCTTATCCCAATTCATTTGGGGTCGGCTCAACATGTCTTTTTCTTTCACACTTCTCTATTAGTCTTACTAACCATATCATCATTCACACAGTTCATCCATCATTTGTTTGGTCTCCCCCGACTCTTATAGGCATTGACATTCGTACTCAAAACTTTGGGTTCATTACTGTGCTTTGAAAATTATACGGTAGTTACTGCTGCTGTTAAACAGACTATCCGAATAATGACACGAATACATGACATGAGATCACAACATCGACCACCAAACCCTGATTGACAACATGAAGAAGAATACAGCTGGCTCTCTAACCCACTGTACCATTCCTCGAAGGGAGAGAGACAGCTGTAACTTCCGTAAGTTCCAAGGAGTTAATCAGTCCAATACAAATAAACATCGGAAATTAATTCTGAAATCTGTAAATCACAAAAAGGGAAACAGCAAGCAAAAGCTAGTATCTATAGCGGATAAAACTTCATAAATTCAAACATATCGTCGTTAAAGACAAGTTGTTTAAGTACCCCGATAATGTTTTCACTTGCACAAACCAACTGATCAATAAACCCAGCAGTTTTATAGCCAAAGATTAATCTTAAAACTGGAGCGGAATTTGTTGTTAAACATGTTTTGCAAACAATTCTTGCTTAACAGTACTTCTGTTGCATTTTATATTGCTTGAAAGAATTCTAATCGCGTATAATTGGTTGCATTTGTATCTGATTTCGAAGAAGCTGAGGCCGATAAGGTATTTGATAGTGCGTTGGCCAATGCAAAGATTGCAGCCGTGTTTACTTAGCTAATCAAAAGTTCCTACGTAATGGTATTGCATGGCGTAAGAAAGCTACCTATCATTATGAGTCTGCTTAGGTTGTGTAGGTACTGCATAGTCTACAAGATATACAAGTATTTCAAGTATGCAAGTATTTCTTGTATGTTAACTTCGAGCTCGCGAGCTGAGCTGTCAAGAATTTCTCACTGCTTCTCATATATGTCAATTTTTGAGCACAAAAATGCAACTTTTGTTTGTCTTGATCTCTAACCTGATTACTCTTTTTTCTAGCGAGATTTTCTTGTATACCTCATTAGATATCGTAAAATAGACCTATACCTACATTTGTTACTACATAAATTATACCATTTATTACATTACCCTACGTGCATAGCTAGTAGCTACGTTTGAAATATCATGGCAATATATCACTGAACAATTTATCTATACGATTACGAGATCGTCACGATATCGTGACATTATATTAGAAGGTATGGGCCAACTAAACAATAACTTACTGGTTATTAACGATCAAAACTAATTATTTATGTGGAGATAATATAAAGTTAACAGGAGCCATTAAATTAATGAGCGGATGGCGGGTAATTAAGGGAGATTATTTAAGAATATTTATAGGTCATAAATACAAACCAATCAGCTGCCTTCATTATGTTGATGCGTATTTACTTAATTTTGATTTTAATTTCGTTAAATACGTACTGTGCGACGTTGGTATACATTAGATGTTTATTTCTTTGTACTGCCACAATTTTATACAAAATTTAAATAAAAATACAATTATAACAAAAGCCGCCTTGGAGCTACGCGATCCGCAAAGGCGATTGTATCTATAATAAAATTAATAATATTCTCGTAAAAGTCTAAATCAATGTCGTACCTTCACATCTTAAAACTCAACCCTGAATAATCTTTATAGATCTGACTTCATCGAATTTCATGGTCATAACCTGAACGGAATATGACTTGATTTCAAAAAGAAAATGTCTTTAAATATTACATCAATTTCATCTGATTGTATCAAAAACATCATTATTAGAATTAATAAAAAGTCTAAAGTTACAATAAGTGAAGCAATTTACTTGGATACAACTAATCTTGTTCCAGTTGTATATAGTACCTATCAGATTCCCTAATTTTTCAGTGCGTGAGAATATTAGATGTCTACACCACTATAAAGTGGTGTGACACCTCTTCGTTCGTTGAAAAAACAATACTTCCTTTTTAAAAACAAGACATTTTCAATATAGGCTCACAAATTAAAGTCTTGGTTCAGTTACATAGCACGTAAGTCGAAGAAACTATCCTAAAAGATAAGTTATTTTCCGTGCACAATTTAGACGCACTTAAATAATAATAACACATCAGTCACATAACAAACCACATCTAATTGAGTCGTACACTTACTGATTAGACAAAAAAAACTATCTCATGAAAAATGTACGCACGCACATTTTTCATACAACTTCAAGTTCTAAACCAGCTTATCTTTTTGCTACCATCAACATAGATCAAGCAGCAACCACCAGTTTCAAGCCCGTTAACTACGCATGTCGAATTGAAAACGAATCGACAACCGCATATAATGGATGTTACATAAAATTGTACTTACGCAGAAATTATGACACCGAAGTGTTCGCATTACTCAAATTATGCTTCCTTCTCGTACATCTGAAACAAGAAATTAATTGTGTTAGATGGAACGATAAAATGATCATTAAAAGTAAAACAAGGTGAGAAACCAGTGACTAGTTTAACACATTAAAAGATTTTATTGCTGATGAAGATGGTTATAGCGATACTGAGAAAGAGTTGGTTGTTGCATCATTTTTCGAACTTAAAACAGAGAAATTGTGTATCTTTGACAAATCACATGAACCACCGAGGCAACAAAAGACAATCACAAAATCAAATACGGCATAAGATTCTTACTAATAAGATACGACAATGTTCCCAATAATCAGAACCTAAATCGAAAGGCAACGTTCTAAGAACCCATCGCTTCCTACAGCAATAAAAAGTCTTTGCATCATGATCCTTAAGGTCAGGTCCCAACATTGTCTAACCACAATGGCAATTGTGAGAAAGAATCGCCAAGCGAACAATAGAACCGAGTCAGCAATTAGCAATACCAATTAAATATTTGTTTGGATAGCATATTGTTGTGGTCGATCTGTTGCGCTAAACAAAGATGAACGGTGACATTGATAACAATTGATTGTGGTCTCTACATTTGAATAATGGTACTTTCTTGTAATTCAGTTCTTCAATTGATGTCCGTTTGGATTGTTGAAAAGCAGTTCAATTTTCTACACAGCTTTGGGTTCCATTTAATCAGCCATAAAATAAGAATATTGTACGGAGCATTGCAAACAATGCTAACGCACAGACAAATAGAGATGAGTAATTGAATATTGTGGTATTCAACATCAATATTACCAAAATTAAATCATCTCGTCTAGATATACAATACATTTTAAGATATCATACTAAGATAAAAGGTAAGTTAATAAGTAAGAACAATAAAAACCATACGTAACGTGTAATGACAGACCGATGAGCCAATTATTTCTTTATAAAGGAAAAATAGAAAAAGACAAGAACAAAATTATAGTATACGCAAAATTACATTACCCATAGTATGGGGAACATGTCGAGACAGACCAAGGGGTATAACCAAAGGTTGTCATTAATGGATTACGTGGAAACAGAATGCAAAATAAAGGATCGCCTCATTGTTCTTTGGCAGTAAACGAATTTAATATATCGGATTTGATTCTGATATTTAAAAAGGATATAACTAGGTTGTCCTGTAATAAAATGTAGTAACCTGTTGACTGATATAAAAGTCCAACGTGGTTGTAAAGTAAATGAGCTTTCCAATGAAAAGTTTGAGCAATTGCTGAAGAAGGTAGTAAACGTACCTATACATACATATATTCTTGAAAACATAAATCAGCGAAGCATTCAGACAACAAATAATTATGTAAAACCAAACAAAATTAAAAACAAGTGTAACACACCAACCCTTGCATAAGTGATGTCAACGCTTCGGTGCGCTGCGTAGGCGCCCAGTGGGTGTGGGAACCGGTCCACGTGACTCACTTATTGGACAATAATTTTGGTGATACGGCAGTTACGTCATAAAATTAATAGGAATAGGGTGGAAATGTTTAGGAAGACGATCGTAGAATCGGTTGATGTCAGAGCAGTAAATCTGGGAAGTGTGCGAAAAGTTGTACCTATGCGTAGTGGAAGCAGATTCAGGGCTGGTAAGAGGAAGTTTTGATTTTCCAAAGGACAGTTCAAGTGGAATCGTAAATATCGTTTTTTAAACAAATCTGTTTTTTCCGCTAAATCAAATGTTACATCGGACTTCATTACTAACCGAAAGCCAACCTTTTTGTCTTCTGTTTCATCTTTATCATTTGCATATTTATTGTCATTGTTTAATAATTCTTTGTCATAACTACCATATATCTCGTGTCTTATAGTAATCTGGACCATAGTTACAATAAGTGTTTTCACACCAAATCTTTGCCATGTGTAATGAATGGAATTAAGAACCACTTAACTCATACCAGGTGGCAGTTAGTCTAGGAGTAGGATCATAACTTAATTCGATTGGCTCATATTAGTAGCGAGTATTACAAGTTTCCCTTTCCCTTCTGTATATAATTGGGTAATGTTTCTTCCATATATTAATAAAGTTTATGGACTAGTGGCAGACCCCTATTTACATAGTCCTGAATTTATAGAAAATTCAAAGAATTTCTTGATTGGTATAATTTGGTTACATGCTATATGCATGCACACACCACTAATACTTTACGTCAATTAAAACGAAGTAATATGGATTTTACCACAACTTGCGGAGCATTTTATTAGTTTAGCTAATTTGAGTTTTTATTTTCAATTTGATTGGAAATCATTCTTTTAGCGCCAAAGAAGCATTAACCAATTATGAATTTATGGATCAAAGTGACGATTTTATGACTTTCTTTGATCATCGATGATCGATTAACGATATCAATCATCTTAATCTTTAACAGTCTAGTTTCCGTGTGTTACGCCACATCTCTATAAAATTGATTGTGACTGGTTTGACCAGGCATCAAACCTGATCGATCATTAATATATTTACGACAAACGAGAATTGTATCAGGTTATCGTTCTGCTCTTTTTACTTGCTATCTAAACTCTAAGGATTTTATGACGAAGTTATTAGAATATGCTGGGTTTAGGTAGCACTACAAGCATCTTACTGCAGTGTGCATTTACCGATAAAAACCGCGATTATCTGTAACGATTTCGGAAATACACTCTTGTCGTTCAACTACCTGTAACAGCTATGCTATGCTTTTGATCTACATCACATAAACGATGGAAGTTTAACTGTTTTTCTTCAACGATTCTCACACGTCTCACGATAATACAGAATAATCGTGCAGATGCATACATACATTGTAGCTATCTTAGCCAAGCCATTTACAATTTTCAATTTACTATCGTGGAGTCTTCACTCTCAAATCAACTGAACAATTCATAAAAATTACCTCTACGTGTTACCCAAAACAACAGCAATTTATCACGCTCAACACACACCTAGTTACCCAGTTACTGAAAATTGGACCACCCGAATACTTAAGAATCGCAACTCGATCCAATCTTTCGTAATCGATGTAACTGTATACCAAATCGATTTATTTGTACATCGATTGGTGTTGTGTAGTGTAGGGGACGAATAACACAAAACAAAAAGTAAAAGAATTGTAGTTTCTTTTTCGGCTTTCGCTGCGCGTGGGCAGTTGGGAGTAACACCGAATGAAATCATTCAAACAAACATGAACAGGTTGAATAAATAAGCATTGAATATAATAGGAATTCTGAGTAGGTACAAAACAAGATTTATTTCAGTCACACTGGTAGTCTGTGCTAACGACGTATTTAGTAAGACCGCTGAGATCTCAATACTGGTCAAAATGTTATATAGAGATTCAAATAAATAACGCGATATATCTTACATCTCAATTCAGTAAAGGAAATAGTAATTTGATTTACCTATATTGTGAAGATAACGTCTTGGTGCAACTTGACGTTTTCCTAGATATCACTAACAATAATAATGCATCAAAAGCTTGGACTTTGAATAAGATATGAACCATGTTTAAAGTAGAGATGAATTGATAGAGCGTTTCATAAACCACAACGATTATTTTATTAATATAGGTGTTCCTATCCCTTCTGATTCGATAAATCTACCTACTTTTTACGTCATTTCACGTTTTCCTTGAATTTAAGGGTCCTGCAGATAAGCGCTACGCGACGACGCGACGCGATTCTGCTAGAACTGCATGCGTGGATTTTTCATACAAATTGTTCTACTAGACTCACAGTTGTTTATCGATCGATTGCATATAGAATCAGAAGTTAGAAATACACATTTAAATGGCAACAAACAATACATGATATGTGCTGTTATTCAAACAGAAAAGAAATATAAAATTATGACAATAGGCTACTGAAAGTACTGAAATACAATATACCACAGACAGACAGAAATCATAATAATAACGACACCAATATCGGTCGAAGACTGTCAAAAAACTTTCAAAACCATCCAAAATTATAAACAAACAGAAAATACCGTTATTACCTACGTATGGCTAGTCGCAATTATCGTTAATATTCTCATCTTTGTCTCCAAACCATTGTGATATTACCAAATGGCGTACTTAAAATACAGCACGTTTGGACAGACAAAACAGCTAAAACGGAATACAGTGTTGATGAGTAAAAACTCTAAGTTCGTGAGCATGCCGTTATGAAAGTCAATTAACATGCACAAACTGTGGAAGAAAGCCGGTTCCTGCTTCTTGTGTAGATAAACAAAGATGATGGTTTAAGTAAATGAACGCTGTTATAGGAAGTTTTACTTGTGAAGGACGTGCTTAGAAGCTGTGACGGGTCGTATAATAATCGGAAAATATCTGTTGGTCGCTTTCTAAGCAATCATTGCATTTAGGTTGATATTTAAATTGTCAGACACAGAGTATTGCCTTGCTGATTAAACGAAGAGCTTTGTCATATGTCTCGATAGCAAAGCCCTTTGTGTAAACTTGATGCAAAAAAACGCAAATAACTGGAATCCCTGCTTTCAAATCACTGGTTTGCAAGCAATATCAAATACAAGATCAGAAGATTCTTACTTTTCTATAAAAGAGTGGTACACCAACACTTTATTACCCTACACCATCTAAGCGACACATTACTGTATTCCGATATACACGTGAACGATGTCGTGGGCACAGCTAGTCTCAAATAAATCTTTTGATATTTTATATTTGAAAAATGTTCACGTCCTATGTCAAATCTTAAGAACGCGGCGCCTAAACTCGCTAACCACGAGCCGACGCTAAGGCAAAATTCGGTCGGAATATTGCTATCTCTGTTTGACAATAGAAGGCCAACGATGACGCGGTATGCAGCCGTGTGTGAGTGAGTAGTTGTACCTATCCTTTATTCATAACGACTCAACGCATTTTTATTTACTAGTAATTAGGTATGTTCGTTATTTGCTTTATTTTTGTTGACTACTCTGGGGAATCGTTAGTAAATGTACAGACTAGTAATGCGTTTTGTGGAAATTTCTTTAAAATGTCGGTATCTCAAATTATTACAATATTTCGAGATCTAGGACTTTTGTACCTACAGTCTTACATACTTTTCCTAACTTGGTACTTGTAAACCAATGTATAATTATGTTGTTTGTGGTCTTCTATAAATTGATACATGAACGTTGTGAGTCCAACTCATATTTATGTAAGTAAGTTTTTATTTACTAATTTTAAAAATTGTTATCACTACATATTATAAAACAAAGTCCCCGCCGCGTCTGCCTACTTCCGAAGAACTCAAAAAATGTTCAACGGATTTTCATGCGGTTTTCACCAATAGATAGAGTGATTTATGAGGAAGGTTTATGATGCATTTTCGAACCTCCATGCGGGCGAAGTCGCCGGCAAAAGCTACCTACTTACAAATAATGAATACAAGTCACTAAAAGTGTTGCGCAAAATATTAGTAACAGACAAATATTCCAATAATTTATACATATTTACGTGATGTGCTATCTGCAAAAGATAAAAGAGGATAAATAAAAAAACAAAGACTCTTAATTAACATTTATTCTATTTTTAATGTACACGTCACTCTCCTAAGCTAAGCTAGGTTTAGAATCAGCACTTTTCGAACGTGAAAATTACATAAAATAGTCCTACAAACTGCCCGCCCGTCACCAATTTCTAGTGCTTTATCTGAGAAGAAGCGGCGCAACAAACTCCCCAGCAGCACCTGCTTTCTGTTTAGTAACATAAACTTGATTCTATACAATAGTAGGTAGGCAAAGTAATTACGAGGCACAGAATATTACAATACATTATTTACCATATCTGCATAAGCAGTGGTGGCCCAGTGGTAATGGCCCCGACTTACGAGTTATAGGTAGCGGGTTCGAACCCAGGGACGCGCTTTACTTTGTATAAATAATTTCATCAACATTGCTCTCGCACCGGTAAAGAAAAACATCATGAGGAAACCGGCATGTCTTAGAATAAAAAAATCGAAAACATCAGACATCTGAACCATTCCGCACTGGGCCCGCGTGGTAGATTACGGCCCATTCCCTCTCAGAAAGGAGGCTTGGATCCCAGCAGTGGGAACTTTATAGACTGATTATGTATTTGCCATATGTCAGCTAGCTATGCCATATACCAACAAATAAATAAAAACTGGTGAAGGATAGTAGAAGTAGGTTTAAATAGTGTGTGTAACACAATAAATGAACATTACCATAATAAATTGTTCAGAATCGTTTACAGAATCGATTTCTGTTATTTTCTATACTGGCAATTATTTATCCCAGAAATTAAAACTACGTTAATTATGGTGAAACTCACGTTCCCACGGACGTAATAAGATCGCATTTTCAACTGTCGGTGTTGTATCCTCAATGCTCGGTGCATTGAGGATACAACACAGTGCAGCGCGGGTGAGTCTCAGCACGTCGAAGCACAGTTGGATTTTCAGCTCTTGGCGCTGAGCAGTATCTTGAAGACCCAGTGCACGAAAATAACCAACCGCGATTTTATTACGTCCATGGGGACGTGTGTTAAGTCATAACATATAATAATAATATAATATAATAATATAATATAATATAATAATATAATATAATATAATAATATTCCACAACTATCACACAACGCCATCTAGTCCCAAGCTAAGCAGAGCTTGTGTTATGGGTACTAGACAACTGATAAACATACTTATATATTTCTAAATACATACATATTATAGATAAATTACACCCAGACACAGAACAAATGATCGTGCTCATCACACAAACATTTGTACTGGGTGGGAATCGAACCCACGACCTCCGGCATAGCAGTCAGGGTCACTAACCACTAGACCAACAGGTGGCAATTAACGTTTTACATTAACGTAGTCATAACATAATTAACCTATACCTAGATAGGTAGGTAAATACTAACTTATACAAAATATACTTAGTTAGGTACTTACTACTATTAAACTCGAACCACGAAAAAAAATTATCTTTATTTCATTGGGCTGAGTTTAAAAATATGTAAGTAAACAATTAGTAGCCAAGAAAATATTAGACAGGTAACTTATTATAATATATCATTGGCTAATAGGTACTTACTGTGAGACACATCCAAACGTTCGGAGCAAACCGAATCGTAAATAATAAATCCAGGTCCGTATACAAAGCAAAGTTCCTGCCAGGGTCGCGAGATTCGTTCGAAAGAGTTACCGTGGCCCTGGCATATGGGCAACTGATGGAATATGGGTGGGTTTTAGTCAGTAAAAGTCTGACACGCCCTCCCGCTCCGCCCAGAGCGGGAGAAGTCATTTGATGATTTCCCATCCAACAAAAAAAAAAGAATCGTCAGAATGCTCTACATTCTGATCAGTCATTCAGTCTCTGTACTCGATACCAAATCAGAAGAAAAATCAAAATCCAAGTTCCATAGCATAGGTCAATAATAATGTCAGAAATATCACAATACAATTGAATAAACAAATTAAAGTACGGCCAAAATGCATGTTGCGCTAGTGTGAATACATGTCCGAGCGGTACCTACACAACACACTACTGCCAGCCGTACGACCGTGCACACATTGATATTTTTGTGAGACGCGATAGCACTACTCGCTAGTGAAAATTTATGATAATTTGGCTGTGTTCCGTAATACCAAAAATGATGAATGAAAACTTAATGATTTTTAAATTGGTTTTCATTATTTTGTATCTTGATAATATAAGCTGTGTTATGGATAAAACATTATTACAGGTTTTGTTGTTTTTAATGGAGAAAAAAACAAAAAGAAAACATGTCATTCACGTTGTAAAAATGTGCGAAATGCAATTCGCTCAAACAGCATTTTAGCTCAGTTTTTTTTAAAAAAAACGTCACCATAACCTAGATAAATACTGTCTAAAGCCGAATATCATTTTAAAATGGTGGAAATATGGTCAAATTGCAAATGATTTTGGTATTACGTTTGTATGGACAGATTGACCGTCGCCGGGCCCGTTTTTCACGCATTTAAAGATACTTTCACGATGCACGAAGTTCAACGCTTTGATATAATTAATTAAGTTTACCATGTTTTTGTTACGAATCAAGTTATGATTATTGTGTAGCGTGTCGGTCAGACTATACTGTGTTTTCATCGCAAATGCAAGGGTGAATGCGATAGTGAGGTTTTACGGAATAGCACTGCGGATTGTGAACTGAAAACTGTCGTACTGCAAAATCGAATAAGGCAATAAGTTAAAACGAAGAATCAATAAAAAATGGCCCTCCATCCAATCCTTTTACAATTTCCTAATCCGGTACAGCTTTGAAATACCGGCAAATCATACATGAGCAAATAAAATAGTAGGACAATAATAAAAAAAAAGTAATGTCGGCAAACTGAATACAGCAAGTGGCCAATTGACATTTCCTTCAAATGGAATTTTATCGAGCCATTCTCTTGTCCTTTAGTTGGTCTTACATGGCTAGCAGTTTTTTTAACAAGCACAGACAATACTGCGACATACGGCTGGCAAGGCAAGTCAGCATGAAAAAAATATAAGGCGATGCGTCTACTTCTTATCTTGTAACTCCGTCCGTAACATGGTCAATGTTTTCTTCACGACTTGGCACTTGGCACAAATGAAACTTTCTATACTAACAATTTTACAAACGGTGGTGGGAAATCTCTTCTCTTATCTCACAATTTTAGTATATATATTTTTTTTTATTGAATGACTGTATTTCTGTAAGTAGGTTAATCGTCAATATAATTTTTAAACTAGATGAAGTCGGCGTTTCTTATTTGACTACTCTGAGAAGAAAGGCCGAAAGAAACTCAGACATCACAATCTCTTTTAAAGTCCAGTCATAATCTTGGTCAGATCATGTGTAGAGACTAGAGACCATGATTGGTGCCTGAAATAGTCTTTTGAGGAAAGAATCTCACAAATTAAGTGGACCTGTTCAGTCAGCTCAAGCATTTGTCACTAATCGTGCAGCTCAACTCGGAACTAAACAATCTCAACGATTCGACGAACAATCACAAAGGAATGAAATTTGGGTAGGCCACATAAACTCAAACTGCTATATCTTGCTTTTAACTAACTGAGAAAGAAAGAAACTCAAAAAGGAAAAAGTACCCACATAGTCTTCTGATTCACAATAATTAAATCAATATAAGTAAATACTCTACAAAGTTAATATTCATTGATTTGACTTTTATATCAAAATCCTTATTTTTATTACTTCATTCTTCCCATCAATCAACTCAGTAAACGAAATAAATGACAGTTTACGCTCGAACACAAAAACGCTAACACGCAGTTCACATTTTTTCCATAGTTTAACTTAATTGACAAGCCGCAAAGCCTCTATGTCATACATCGTTAAAAGCACGTAACAGTATCCAGTTTGAATTGCGTAAAGACCTACGTAGCGAGTTGATAAAGACAAAAAAAATCTCCGAATACGAATACATATCGGTTTAAACTCGATCAACCGGCAACGCTCACTTTTTGCATGCCTGTCCACTCACTTGGAGCTGTAGCACCGCCCTTCATTGATTTTAAAATTGATGTAAGAATATATACTCAAGTGATACGCATTAGTATAGCTTGAGTATATATTCTAACACCAGTTTAATAAACTATAGGCGAATAGTAAATGGCTAACTTTGGAAAGAAGACATTTGTGAACATTATAGCAGAGGCAAATCTTATATCATCTGATTTCGAAATCCAAAACTATCACAATTCATATATTCCAGTGAATTCTCCATAAGTGTTGTCAACAAGAGTAATTATAGGAATAAATTAGGAAATTAAAGATAAAGAATATTCAAATATGGTAAATCACATCCAATCATGATGATGATAAAAAGAATCGCCTCTAACCTATGTTGATTGAGCACTACATATTCATAAACAAACTTTCGAAACTCTATGAATATTAATTATCATCAATCAAGTTTGTTAACTGGACGAAGCTAATTGGCACCACCTAACATGACTAGATTACTTTATCGAAGGAAACTGGAATAAAGGTGGGCACTGAGTGGACAGCAAAAAGCTACCGTGATTGGGAGTTGGTTTAATCTATCAGTCAGTGAATAATGTAGACACGCGTCGATCAGTCTAGAGAGCTAATTTCAGTGGAATCGGTGGAACGACATATTTGTAGAAAGGCGAATTTTAATGGTGTACATAAGACGTCTACTGGAAATGTAATCGACACATTACAAGATAATATTAATCCAAAAACGCTATGTTAAGTAGATCCTAGTTCAAAATTTCGAACAGCCATGTGTCTAGTGATAGTGACCGTTACTATAACTAAAAATATTGGGTTTCAACAAAGAGACAAAGAAAATGAGACGCAGCTTTTACAGTTAAAGCAATGATGATCGTTTGTCACTTTAGTCAATCCAATATTGACCACTAAAGCTGACGACGCAATAACGCTGCCGGGGTCGCGTGATTGTTCGAAAGAGATACCGTAACCCTGGCACATGGGCAACTGATGGAACACGGGTGGGTTTTAGTCAGTAAAAGTCTGACACGCCCTCCCGCTCCGCCCAGAGCGGGAGAAGTCATTTGATGATTTCTCATGCTGAAAGAGAGAAAAAAAAAAAACGCAATAACAGTCGAACAGTCGTTAAACACACAATCAGTCTCAACATGCGGTACGTAGGAGTAAAATGCATCTCTGGCGATCCTTTAAAGATCAAAGAAAGTATCGATTATTTAGGTAGGTAAAAAACAGCTAGTTACAATAATGTTCAATAGGACTGTGTAAGACTCCAGTTAACACAATAAGTAACGATTAAAATCAGGCGTCAGAATAAGTGCTAGCTACAAGGTGCAATAAATAAAACAAGAAATAGTCGTTTTACAATAGAAATCAAGTTAAACATGGAACGTGATTTGCTGGTGAAATGTGAATCTCCCACGTTCGAAACTCCGCAATGACATTTGAAACTTGAAGACAAATGTCTTTACACAACAAGTAGGGACACCAATATTTTCCCTTTTTAATTGCATCTTGTAACGGTTTTTCTTATACTTTAAAGTGTCATGGACCATTGAATGGTAAAGTAAAACCAAATAACTTTGCAATATCATACGCTGAAGCGGCAGCAGACATTAAATAAGAAGACAAAATATTATTATGTTCAATTAAAGAAAATAATTAAGTAAAAAGAGTTATTGTAATTAGAACCAGTTGACTTGTTGGTGTAACCCCAGGTGGCAAATAATAATCTCAATTGAATATTTAAAATAATGAGAATTAAAATATTACGTAGGCGTTCACTTACACAAAGATCCACTATGGCTCTCTTTGAATGTAATATTATAATTCCCCATATGACTCAACTGAAAATAATCATTAAATGACTCTCAGAATAAACTGAGGTAGTCGAACATGTATGTCTCATTAAATACAAATTCTCAGAAAATCGAATCCCGTAGCCAGTTAAAACCGTGGCAAATGATTGTCAGGTCTATAAAAGTTCAAGCTTCGACCAGTCAAGGTCCCGATGATGCCGTTATCGGAACACCACCGTCACGAGACAAGCGGTGGTTTCTGCACTCCGGAATACTTCGGATGCACGCCCAACGAGTTTCCATTGTAAGGTCGGGACTTGATTTAGGATGTCGTCTGTGAAAGCACGTTAATTGCTTTCTCTTCGATTGTCGAGCCATGATGGCCGTTCGATTAAGCTTGGCTTTACATCGAAGGGAATATCATCGCAGTTACATAAAGGTCTATGAAACTATGTGCGAGTTCAATTTGCGCTCAAATACCGTTACGTGAATTTAGATTAATAAACAGATCTCTGAAACAAAAGAGTAATCTAGACACGCGGCAGCGTGTCAAGCCAAGTTCAAGTAACAGAACTGGCGAGCAGCACCGTGTGTAATATTACACGAACCATTTGGAGCCACTTTTGACCCCCTCATGACTCAAAAACTATTTCACATAAACGTGTCAAATTTGGCTCATATAGTGAGACTTGCAAGATACATGTGTGCTCCAAATTTCATAAAAATATCTCAAACGGTAACGTCCAAAAATCGTCATTTTTATCACTGACTGACCTATAGATCAAAACTCTAACCCAGTTCCAGATGACCTAGAAAGTTCAAAATTGGCATGCAGATAGGTAATTAGGTGAATACAAAGGAATAAATAAGAAACTGGTAAATTTTTATCATTTTATTATAATTTTTCACTTTATTGATTCTATTAGGAACACTTATAACAAAAACCATTTGGTATTAATTTTGTTATATTTTTTTTATAAATAAGTACCTACTAATAATTTATGTACAAAAAGTAATGATATCCCATCAAAAACATAAATGTGAAATGAGAGCCAAGTTCTATATTATGACATATGCCTTGGTTGTTGACTTCAACGACAAAAGAAGTGAGATCTAAATGGGTGTCAAGTTCATTGGTCAGTCCTGACTTGGCTAGTTTTCATATACGAATTATATTATAGCCTTCGCAAGTTTTAAACCTGTTACTTGTCGGTTCTTATTTTATTATTCCGAAAATTTGGCTTGCTGGTAGAAACTAGCCATCGAACATAATAATTCGTATATGAGAACTAGCCAAGTCAGGACTGACCATTGAACTTGGCACCCATTTAGATCTCACTTCTTTTGTCGTTGAAGTCAACAACCAAGGCATATGTCATAATATTGAACTTGGCTCTCATTTCACATTTATGTTTTTGATGGTAATTATTTACGGACTTTCTCCCCTAAAAAGCTTGGTGTTAACAAACATATAATTTTAAAGGTTTTTCGCCCAAAACTTGCCAGTATTACACAAGTACAACTACGTAACTTCGGTCCAAAAAATGAATTGACATCTGTACGTTATCTATAACACGTCAATGTTCGTGCGTAAATGGAAACAGGTATTGGCAACGTCACGACCGGCATTTATTTACTATCAAGAACCGAGCTAAGAAGTCCGTTGATTGTCTAGACTCAAGACTCTAACCAGTAGAGTGGCACTGCTGTTAAATAAATTGGGATCGCAATGATCGGATAGCTGAGTAATCGAGCACCGTATAAGGCAGATGAAATTAAAAGCGTCTAAGTAATTATATAGAGGTAGGTGAAACAAAAAACTTGAAAGTTGACATATCATGGATGAAGGAACTGGTAGCAGCAAATGAGGGTACAAAACTACCAGTTATTTTAAGTGTCGCAAACACTAGCAATCAGATTGGAAAAGCTTAGGATAAGAAAAATGAAGGCAAAATAACAAAAGAAGCCGAAAACTTAGCCGAAGTAATTCTCGAAGAAAAAAATTAGGGATAATGGCCGTTATCTTGTCTCAAAACGTGTAACAAACCAAAAAAACGTCATTACACTCGTTGTTTGACAAACATAAAAACATTCAAACTATCCTAAGCATCTCAAAACCTGGGTCCACCTAGTTAATTTCGATTTTACTAGCCAAATAAAGCCAACATAGATCGGATAGCCTTTCACGTACGTATACAGACGATAATGGCCAAAGATTAAGATCTTTTTCGAATGAAATCGTAAGTAATGGACAGACTGGTCGTTTCCATATCGGGCTGTGACGATTAGACACTGGCAGTTGTTCCGAACATTTTATTATATTATCTACGGTTTGATATCATTTTCATTGGTTGTATAGCGTGTAAATCATTGTGGAGGAACAAATAGATGGGCGGAATTGGCTTTAGTAACAAGAAGTTATTGTTGCTGAGGAATGTTGCACTGATCATGAAAATAGTACAATTTCTATCCACCATTTATATACTGTTGAAATAGACCTACACAGTTTCGTGTTTCCTATCGTTAATTTTATTTATGTCAGCCTTTTCTTGTCCCATTAGAGTTTGCTTTAGTTACCAAATCTGATTGAACGCAATATAATTTCGAAAATGTTTGACATTACATAACTAAGCGGCGCTAACGCTTTTAGTTGATCGCCATTAAGGGAAAGTGAATTTAAGAGATTGAAATAAACAATAGTTACTGTATTTTAAGTGGTATTAACTTCAGCTACTTTATTATAACTTCAAAAAGTTCAAGGATAAGTAGTCTGCAACACTGTACAGAATTCAGTCTCGCTGCATTAGCCAACTCGGTTTCTTTTCCACAAAAACTATCTAGTTTGTCGGGTAGCCAAAACCGTGAGGTCAGTTGGGCGTTTAGCTTTTGGCCAGACACGACGCGATAATGTCAACGATTGCAAAAGTCACGCGCAAACACAACCACACTCGCGAGCAAAGCCGACCGAAATCTGGCGGATAATTCGATCCGTAACAATTACTCGATGGTGAAATTCGGAAACTCGATTTTTTTGCTACAATTTCGCTGTTACGCGGTTACGCTGCATTGGGGTCAGAGTGCGTACGAAACTGTGTTTGTAAGTTGTTATTGAAAGAGAACAGGGAACTTGGTCCTTATGAGAAGCACGATTTGTTTCGGAAGTAACACAATATAATATTACAGTAAAACCTAGATAAATGGGACCTATATTTTGCATTACTTAAAGAGGCTGTTATTTGCCCAGTTTTCTAAACAGGCAGGTTAATATGACAGTTGTCTTATTTATAGACGGTCTCCCTATGAGATACTCTGAGATAATACTGACAAACAATGCTAGTATGGAAGGGATTAGACTGTTTGTAAGCAAACGCATCGTAACTATCCTAAACCTGATAAACTGTCTTACTTATACGGGCTATTGAGGTACAAAGTCCCAATTATAGAGGTAAACATCGAAAAATCTAAGAAATCAAGTCTCAGTACAGTACAAAGATTTGAAATTTCCCAGTAACAGATGTATTTCAATGCAAAACTGTGATAGCTGTATTGTAATTATCAATAACAGAGGTTTCTCCCATATCCAGTGCCCACTTGTCAAGATTTCACTGTACTAGCCTATTAGTGTCCCAATGCAGGGTAAAGGACCTTTCTCACACAGAGGCACGACCATTGATGATCAATTCATCACGCATGTGCAAGATGGGTTTTCAGACTTGTATTAACCGTGAGTCCAAATTTCCTCAATATGTTTTCCTTCACCGATACCAGTAATGTTTAAGATAAGCTCAGATAGTACAAAGAGTCAGTTCTCATTTTGGTTCTGGTACTCACACACTATAGACGAGACTGCATCAATAACAACGTATGGAATATACGATTGAAAAGCCACAGTCCTACGGACAAGGAAGTGATATTGCGACGTAATGCTGCTGCCATTCATACGCCTATGAATCGCATCTTTGAACAGTGCCCATACATCATATGAGTACTTTTTGCCACAGTCATCACAATTTCTCGGTAGATCAACTCCGTATCAAGAAAGTTGATATTAGTAGTGGATGTCACTGGAACTAATTAATGATTCGATAATGGTTTTGCTTTCGCCTTTACGCTTTCATAGTTCGTGCCACACAAAGTAACATGTGGTTTCATTGTGCGACCAGATATTTTGTCAGGTGTTGAATTTGATGAAGTGTGAAATTACCGTGTCATTAACTATCTGCACATATCATTGATTTTAATTAGAATATCAATGGATCTGTGGTTTCAACAAAACAAAAAAAAAATAGATTTTTCAGAGTCCTTGTAATTATAAAGATGGTCTTTGATAGATAGAAATTGAAAACAATTTATCTAAACATTCAAATACACGTTTTAATGGATTTTTGTATCGGAAAGCCCTATAATTATTATATTAAATGAAACATAATTACAATCTCTACAAAACAAGGTCAGTGTATTCATAGCGTGTATTGATATTGCCAAAATGATGCGTTTGCGTCTACAAATGGCATATCAAGGTGAAATTAATCTTTAGTTACATACATTTAATGACTATAATAACATAATTTGCTTAATATAATATATATAAATAAAGACGAAACAAAACGAAAACTACTATGAGATATTTAAGCAATCGAGCAACTAAGAAAAGGGGTCAAGTTAAACTATTATACATGAGAACAATAGAGTAAATTAGATTGCTAAATTACTTCTGATTCGAATGAATAGTTAACTTTAATCTGCTTTGAATTGAGAGGTCTATACGAAATCGTCTGCTCTAGATCTTTAATTTAAATAAAAGACAATAAAGCTAGAGTTACTAGAAAAGTTTGGTTAAGAAAAGTCACAAGAGCTGTTTAAATTGCAAACTATAGAACCGCATTTGAACTTTTCCTTTTAAATCTTCCCAGACAAGCAAACTAAGCAATAATGCTTCTTCTTCAGAATGCATTTTACAACTGCGAAGTTTCAAACAGTCGACAGCTCTCGGATTCAGCTGTCTGGGACTGCCGTGAGATTGATGTGTGAATCATTAACAGCCCCAGTCGTCCGTGTACACTTCCCTCTGAAGTCCAAACAGCCAGTGTGTTGCCAGCCTTAGCTGTCTAACAAGAGAAAGATGTGCCGATAAATTGAATTTAAATTAGGTCTACGAACATGTTTTATTTAAACTGTTCGGAGTAACATCTCCAACAAAAGCTGCGGACAATATATTTTTAAACGCATTATTATTCTTGTTAAAACTACTCTTTGCTTTGTTTGTATTAATGTAATGAACTCCTTAAGAGTCCAAGTATATTTACAGTTGCGGCTTGAATTTCCCGAGATTTGATCTCTCGTTTCATTATTCTGAAATATGGGCTCAATAATTTTGAAAGCTCCGGAACAACATTCTCAAAGAATATTTGCAACAGTAGCATACTGGAAAACGCAAACATAAAGCGACAATTGGTCGTTACAATCGGTTATCTATTGCAGTTTTCATAGCTCTCGTTTCGCCCCAAGCCTATAAACCGATAGCTATAATTAGCACCCGAAACGTGGGCTTACGATATCGAGTATCTAATCGATACAAGAGATCCATTTTACAATTGTGAAAGAAACCTTACTGCAGGCAGTTTCAGGCAGCCACCCGCTGCGCTAACTGCACCGAATAGGGTTGTCGCTCCGACAGAATTTCAAGGCGAAAAAAATTAAGCTAATGTTTGTACGGCCGTGAACGAAACGGCATGCCTGGTTAACGTTACTTACAAGGAACTATTGTATAATATTAACCTGGAACTAAGTACCTTGTTTAGTTTATGGATGATATCTTGCTTCTCAGTACACCCATTATAACTAACAGTATGTCAATTATTTATTTCTATGGTTGCGTAAACTGCTCCCTCAAAACCTTGCGTTATATAAATAAAGCATGTTCATTAAAAATTGCAATGAAACAAACGTGTCGAGAATTTTATCTTAGTACCTCCTACCTTATTAATTGTTACGAATAACCCTATAATCGGCACCTGTCTGTAAATTTTATAGCAGGCCTCTTCCTGTTGCTTATAAATTGGCATTCGAACTCAAATGCGAAATAAAAAAATAAGCAATCAGGTCCAACAGATTTTACAATTTCTTTTTTTTTTTTTTTTTTCAGGATGGGAAATCATCAAATGACTTCTCCCGCTCTGGACGGAGCGGGAGGGCGTGTCAGACTTTTACTGACTAAAACCCACCCGTGTTCCATCAGTTGCCCATGTACCAGGGTCACGGTCTCTCTTTCGAACAATCACGCGACCCCGGCAGGTTTTACAATGTCTTAATTAATAGTATTGCTATACTTGGTATGCTTACAATAATTTACCAGGAGGCAGTATCTGGTTCTTAAGTTTTATATCTATTTATAAACTTGCCTTTAAGTGATCCCATTTAAGTTAACTATGTAATATCTAATTGGTCTCGTAAACATAGCAACGAATGGGCCACCCGCTATCTTCTTAAAGGTGTCGTTTAGGGTAACTAAAGGGTTATGTTAAGAGAATGGGCATCACCGATCTCCTGTCTGCTACTAAATAACAACAAACGAGTATCGTCAATCCTTAAATTTAATCGTGATGTTGCAATGGGAGTCAGACTAGCGGTACACTTTACAAGCTGCAATTTGATCCCGCGCAAGAATTAAGAGGGATTGTATCAAACCGAGATCTCACAAAGGATCTGGATTAAGAATATAGCAAATATGAGACTTAATTGAAAAGTGAGAAAAGGACAAGAGTGAAACAACACAATCGGAACACAATGAACGATAAAGTATCAACGACCGCTGTTATAACTATGACCTGTCTCAATATTTCAGTTCTCACAAAACGAAAACTAACCTCAGAAAACATAAAGTTCGCAGACCAAATAACGTTTCAACGGAACTGCAAACCGCAAACAGTAAAATCAGTCAAACCTGTAATGACACCAGTCGGTACAATAGCAGATAAAAACTAAAAAGCCTCAACCAAGAATGCTAAGTCTAATCTATTATTATGAAATTCAACAAAAAATTTGCTTACTGCTTATTTCGTAACTTTGACTTTCGAATCCTATTAAGAAAATAATGGAAGGCTCAATGAGATGTATAGTTTATTCGAGTAATACACTTTCGAAATTATTGACGATTAGCTATTGTGGAACATAAAAAACTGATTAATTTGTAACTTGGACATTTCGTACTGTCTTTAGAGTGCAATGAAATGTATTATATGCCCAATGATTTCTAAGAATTTCTTGTAACCGAATAAGGAAATTGGAGACGCTGTCCAATCAATCCTTGTATTCAACTAGTGACCAGGAAGAAAAAGAAGGCACACGAAGATGTGTTAAGACTGAGATATACTTCAAAGATACTGTAGATGATGTGAGTGAAGATAGCAGACCAATCAATATAGCAAGTAATAGAACCACTGAAGACTTGTTACGGAAGACGAAGATGGTGTTAAAGCATACCTTGATAAAGGTTTGAATATTGGTCATATTAATTTAAGTTCCCATTCAATATAATACTTGATAGATGAGACTACTTATCATAGCAATTCATAAATCTTAACTCTCAATGCATTATCCAAGTATTTGAATAAGCATTCCACGTAATATCGAGAGTATTAAATTAGATTTATTACTGGCAAATGAAATCTCGAATATTTTACATTAAACGCTTTTACTAGTAATAATTTTTGCCGTTTCAAATACTTCAGTAAATCAAGTTTCGATTGGTATCATGGTATCAAACAAAAATAAACCTTGACTATTGCAGTCAGAGTTGATAATCGCATTGGCAATGGTCAAAGATGACCAGAGCGTACCAAAGATATGTCTAAGCAATGAAATGCATACACATCAGGGTTCCATGGCATTGTTCAAGAAGAGGCTATGGTAATAAGCCAAGAGTAGTACAATGGTACTAAATCAGTAGGTTTAATATCGAGAACGATAGCCAAACATGGTAACTTGGGCGTTATAAATCATAATACGAAGACTGGAAGCGACTTGCGAAAATGAATATTCAATTAAACTAGCGCTTATGTAAAAATGACAGCTGTGATCTGCTTGTTATGTAATATTCTTGGACGGAGTCGCGAAGGCCTTATAAGGCTGCGCCTTTGAGCAGAAAGTTTTGTAGATCTTTTGAGTATATAATAAATTTTATACATGACACATTAATATTTCCAATGGTATTTGGGGACAAATCTACGGCGTTGGCAGCAGGTTTCCTCCAGACTTAAGAATTAAGTTTTGAACTCCTGATATATAAAAAGTAAGCGATCTCAGCACATTTCATATATATTTTTTATATAAAATCCTGAATCATTATGTTCCCTCCCCAAATCTGCTTTATGATTTAAACAATATCAAATTCTATAGATCATTAATTTTATGGTAGTTACGTTAACTTCATGCTTGTCGAGAAATCCACATTTTATGTTACATTCCTCAATAATTTACGACTCTAACTTCCTGCATCATTGAACAAGAAAAACAACTGAAGTCGGTTCAAGCAACTCAATAATTCAAATCTAGACGAGAATCACAAAACATGTGAAAACAACAATCGCAATTCCACATACCCCGTGAGAATTAATTATACACCGCAAATAAACTAGGAAATATACAATAAATTATCTATATTACTTAGGCCTAGTCCATTGTGCGTTTACCGATGCGGGCCGAACCACTGTCAAGAGATAAACAGGCCTATAAAACATACTGATTGCTTGGGTAACATCGATAAATACGGGGTCTAAGTGAAAAACGTTAGTTGACAATTTTAATAGACCATTCAGTAAGTTACCCGTTCCTCGGCAAGGATTTATTTTCTCTATTTTAATTGTTCCGGGAGATATTTACCAAGTTTCTTAAGGATTGCTCGGCTTGAAAATATGGAAACGATTAATTTTAAAGGAGAAAAATATATTGCCTTGTTAGGCACGTTAATTGTGGATTTAGTTGCAGTTGCACGAATTGTGTTTGTTTTATTGAAATTCTTGGACGAAGTATTAGCTGTTTTGAGGTAATTAGTAAGCGTCTTACGAATAACAGTATGGGTACTTAGGACATAAATCGTGTGATAAATATGCAAGTTAAGACTATAATGCTTTAATCGAATGCATGGGCGTAGCTTGGAATACACAAAACGGTTAACAGTATCTCTCGTCTAAACTGCAAGAGAAAACAAATGTTTAGAAATAATTGAACATAATTTTGCTGAAAACAGCATTTCAAATGTTGTTTCTATCTGGATATGAGGAACGCATACGGTTGTAGGATTCGGAACCATTTTTACGAAAATGCGTGTCCTTAGAAAGGTTACGGGAGCCCCATTTTATGTCCGCAATGAGAATCTACATCTAGATCTCAGATTACCCACCAAGCAGTTCACGAAAAGGCTTTCCAAGCATTCCTTCGAGTCTTCTTTAAAGCGTCCCAATCTCCTGATTGAGGCAGCGGACGCTACTCTCTCTTGCATTAGTAGGATTCGCCGACCGAAGCACACTCTACCCATTCGCGATGACGAAACAACCTTCCTCCAGGAGAGTAGCCTAAACTACCATAAAAACTACAGAACAAAAAGTTTGATCGACATCTTCGAAGTCCAACTTCTTATTTACAACAACTTCCAAACTCCAACTTCTTATAGACAATCTACGTGCTAAGCAATATTCAGAACATGTTCTATGATTATCCCTGATCAAAACGGTTCTTTCTACCATCATTCATTGACTCCCAGTCCAACCCAACACGCATACATTCATCACAGTTCCCAGGTAAGCAGGCAGACCACCTGCCTATCGACTTAGCATAACGAAGTGCAATTTATAGAACGGCATTACTAAGTACGTAGGCGGCGTTTAGTTCACTACAAGTTGACTATAAGTGCACTATAAGTTGACTATAAAGGCTATTCTAGAGTAGGCGCGGACGTTTAAGGGCTCGGCGACGGTCAATCTGTCCATACAAACGTAATACCAAAATCATTTGCAATTGGAGCATATTTCCACCATTTTAAGATGATATTCGGCTTTAGACAGTATTTATCTAGGTTATGGTGACGTTTTTTTTAAAAAAAACTGTGCTAAAACGAAGTTTGAGCGAATTGCATTTCGCACATTTTTACAACATAAATGACATGTTTTCTTTTTGTTTTTTCTGCATTAAAAACAACAATATCTGTAATAATGTTTTATCCATAACACAGCTTATATTATCAAGATACTAAAACACGAAAACCAATTTAAAAATCATTAAGTTTTCATTCATCATTTTTGGTATTACGGAACACAGCCAAATTATCATACATTTTCAATAGCTAATAGTGCTATCGCGTCTCACAAAAATGTCAATGTGTGCACGGTTGCGTACGGCTTGCGGTGGGTGTGTTGTGTATCGCTCGGACATAGATTCACACTAACGCAACATGCATTTTGGGTAGCGGGAAGTTCACTCGGGATGTTTGTTGTCAGTGCGAGACGATTGCCTTACGGTGCGGAGCATACTTTTATTTGTTTTTCAATTGTATTGTGATATTTCTGACAATATTATTGACCTATGCTATGAACTTGGATTTTGATTTTTCTTGTGACTTGGTATCGAGTACTCTACATTCTGACGAACTTTGCTTTGTTTACGGACCTGGATTTATTGTTTACGATTCGGTTTGGCTGCCAACATGGACTCCGAACGTTGGGATGTGTCTCACAGATATTATAAGTTACCTGCCTAATATTTTCTTGGCTACTAATTCATCATCATTCATTCATCATCATCATTTCAACCGTAAGACGTCCACTGCTGGACTTAGGCCTCCCCCAATTTGGGGGGCTTTGCCATAATCGCCACGATTGGCAGGCGGGTTGGCGATCGCAGTATGGTGGTAAAATGCATCGAGAACGCTGCTGCCCATTCCCTAGTAAGTCCCTTAGTCGCCTTTTACGACACCCACGGGAAGAAACGGGGTGGTGTTATTCTTTACGTCCGGCACCACACGGTACAAATTGTTTACTTACACTATTTTAACCTCGGCCCAATAAAATAAAGATTTTTTTGTGGTCCGAGTTAGTAGTAAGTATACCTAACTAAGTACCTATATCTAATATATAAATTTCTCGTGTCACAGTTTTCGTTGCCATACTCCTCCGAAACGGCTTGGCCGATTTTGATGAAATTTTTTGTGCTTATCCGGTATCTATGAGAATCGGCCAACATCTATTTTTCATCCCCCTAAATGTTAGGGGTAGTCCACCCCTAAATTTTTATTTTTATTTTTTAGACAAAATTTTTAATTTCTATTTTTTTATGATACAACATACAAAAATACATACATCTTTAAATTTTCACTTTTTTTCACCCGGCAAAGCAACGTTTGCTGGGTCAGCTAGTCTATTTATATAAAAATCTATGCCACTTTTCGTTGTAACTGAACCTCCTAAACGGCTGGACCGATTTGAATGAACTTTTTTGTATGTGTTTGGGTGGCACCCTGGATGGTTTAGATTAACTATTGGACCCGGTAGGTGGTGCTGCTATCGAGTTCTAGGAAACAGGACAACGTCTGTACGGTCAGCTAGTTTTGTATAAGTGTATTTACATACCTATCTAGGTAGATATGTAGGGACGGAACAAACAAAGCTTTATAGGTAGGTACCTATCAACTTTTATTTCTTCCCTTTCTTTTCTCATGTCACCGACCGGGTGTAGGTAATTATCTCAAGGACTGTTCTCAGACTTAGTTTGCTTTTCCACCAGAGAAGGAAGGAAGGATGCGTTTGATATTCACCAATCATATTCATTGGCTCCCATAGGTAGTACAGGTGGAGACGGGTTCAACTAAGCTCTGTTTTTACATGGAAGGGTGCGTGTTATGGATGGAAGCTATGGATGCGCGAGTGGTGTAGTTATGTGCAGAGTTCATACAGTAGGAGCGCGTTTGTCACCGAAAGTAAACATACCGCCATCCATCGTGAAGGCACAAAGTTATTTTATACCTCGCCATGCCCCTACTAGCGAAGCATCGCATACCTATACAGAGAGTCAGCTGTACATCGACGCGCAAACTGTTACCAATTACCATAGATCACTTCAAGATTCTAAATCCATCTGTGATCCGGTTATTAAAAAAATGAGCAACCCATATAGTGGTCGAATATGATGTGTAAGATCCGACCTCTTCCTTGGTAAGGGACCGTTCAAGTATTACGTAAGCACATTTATTACAATTTTTATAAATAAGGTTTACAGTTTTCGTGATCACTAAACACATGACATGGGCTATTTAGTAAATCTTGTTTTAAACTATTAATTTTTTGGGTCGTGGTCATATTTGGAAGTTTCGTCGTATAATCGACGGCCCCTTTTATAGCTTTTCTCAAAATATTCACATCCAGGGTTTTTCTTAGTTTTATTGGGACCAAACCCAATTTATTTTCTGTCTTTTTAACGAGATTTTTTTAATTTTGAGCAATAATTTCGTAGCAAATGATTGCTACATTCAATTTTTTTAATGGTAGTGCAGTGTCCGTACGGCAAAGATTCGTTGAGAGCGCTAGTAACGCTACTATCACCATCACCGATCATCGTTTTATATCGTAATTGATGCATTTCAATGCTACATTTGAATCCCTCTACAATGCCATCTGCTTCCATAGCCGTCGAGCTTTTCGACCAATTTTTAAAGCAACGGTGAACTTTCGGATCTGTATTTTTATTTTTAGCTAAAGCACATACGCAACAATATGCATTCCTGATGCCCTAAAATAAGATTTTTTTTAGTTTCAAAACCGATTATGCACGATACTCTAGATAAAGAGTTATAATTAGTCCTATACGATCGTTTAGCCCATAAACCGTCTACTACAACTGTAATATAAGGAATGCCGTCAGGATCCAAATTACCATTAGCAATGGCAATTTTTTTTTTCTTCTACACCGGCTTGGTGCATACTTTATTATATCGCCAAAAAACACTACAAAGTGAAAAATAACTTTAATTTCGGAAGTCAGTGATTTTTATTTTATAAGGTTTTTTCGTCAGGGGAGTAACGTGTAAGAACATTACAAATAAATTTTACTTAAAAGTCCTTGTTTTTTACTTATCCTCTTTTATATCTGCACATCGCGTAAATATGTAGAAACTATTGGAATATTTGTCTGTTACTAATATTTTGCGTAACACTCTTAGTGACATTTATTCATTATAGCTTCTGCCCGCGACTTCGTCCCCGTTCAATTTCTTGTTTCCCCGAAATGTTGCAAAAAACGGCGAAAATCGCCTACCCATGCGCTTTTTCTCCGTTTTTGCAACATTTTTCATTACTGCTCCGCTCCTCTTGGTTGTAGCGTGATGTTATATAGCCTATAACCTTCCTCGATAAGTAGGCTACCCAACACAAAAAGATTTTTTCAATTCGGACCAGTAGATCCTGGGATTAACGCGTTCAAACAAACAAACAAACTCTTCAGCTTTATAATATTATATAGTATATAGATATAGATTTATAAGTAGTTAAGTTTGCCGGCGGCTTCGCCCGCGTGGAGGCTGGAAAATGCATCTAAAACTTCCTCATAAAACACTCTATCTATTGGTGAAAACCGCATGAAAATCTGTTCAACATTTTTTGAGGTCTTCGCAAGTAGACAGACAGACGCGGCGGGGAACTTTGTTTTATATTATGTAGTGATAACATTTTTTTAAATTGGTAAAAAGAATACTTATTTACGTAAATATGACAGAAAAAGCCTTCGTTTTTTAAAGTTGAGACCACTCCTGTGATGTGATTTGATTTGATTTGACTCCAAAGGGAATGGACAAACATAAATAGGCTTAAAATAAATGAAGGCAATAATAATAAACATCCCTATCATTTATATTTACGCAGCGTGCGTGTGACAATTTTTGCGCCGTGTGCCGCCGCCATCAACTGTTCATTTTCTGCCTAACCGGCCGAAGGCTCGCTGCGCTGCCGTTCACTATTTGGCGCGGTAACGATACATTGCGTATTATGAGGTAATAAAACTAATCGGGTTATTGGACTCACAACGTTCATGTATTTATTTATTGAAGAACACAAACAGTATAATTATACATTGGTTTACAAGTACCAAGTTAGGAAAGGTATGTAAGCCCTAGATCTCGGGATATTGTAATAATTTGAGATATGGACATTGTAAAGAAAATTCCACAAAACGCATTACTAGTCTGTACATTTACTAACGATTCCCCAAAGCAGTCAACAAAAATAAAGCAAATAACGAACATACCTAATTACAAGTAAATAAAAATGCGTCGAGTCGTTATGAATAAAGGGTAGGTACTATTACTCACTCACACACGGCTGCACACCGCGTCAGCATTGGCCTTCTATTGTCAAACAGAGATAGCAATATTCCGATCGAGTTTTGCCCTTGTCGTCGGCTCGTGGTTGCGAGTTTAGGGCGCCGCGTTCTTAAGGGAAAAGTAAAGTTTTATTACAAGATGTTGTTGACGTACTGTTATGGTAAGATGTTGCAGACTGATCTTTATTATGTTTTTATTTGAGCTAATTAAGGTGGCTTTTACGGCGTTGAGCTGGTAGTTGTGTTACAAGAGGTTTGTGAGATTTTTTGTACAAATCTACTTATCAGAGTTTATATTTCTGAAGGAAATAGCATATATTTTAACATCTGCATCGTATAAAACAAAGTTGCTTCTCGCGTCTGTAAGCTTACATCTTTTAAACTACGTTACGGATTTTAACGCGGTTTTCATCAATAGACATAGTACTTCAAGAGGAAGGTTTATCTGTATAGATAATACGCGGGTGAAGCCGCTGGCAAATCGGGAGTCGATTGCGGACTCCCGGCCACCATAGGCGCGAGCTTGCGGGCGGTGAGCAATGGGTAGCTCGCCGCCCGGTAAGTACCAAGCTTTTTTTTTGGATGGGAATTCTTTAAATGACTTCTCCCGCTCTGGGCGGAGCGGGAGGCAGCAGACCCCGGCAGGTAAGGACCAAGCTCGGGTCGACGGGGCGTAGTGTTCCACGCGCGCCTCAAAGAGATGTCAGCAGCAGTGAAGGGGTCTACTAGGACCGATGCCTGCCGAGGTCGCGTGATTGTTCGAAAGAGATACCGTGACCCTGGCACATGGGCAACTGATGGAACACGGGTGGGTTTTAGTCAGTAAAAGTCTGACACGCCCTCCCGCTCCGCCCAGAGCGGGAGAAGTCACTTGATGATTTCCCATCCTGAAAAAAAAAACCGCTGGCAAAAGGTAGTTTATAATGTAAATTTAATGTAATTAGAATCAATCTCTGTGATACTTAGCAAGTATTATTTTCTATAGGCCATGGACCAGTACAGGAAGTTGTAAAGTTCAATAGACAAAACCTGACGTTACTTTTAAAGAGCATCTCACAGTGAAATTTCCAACAGTAGTCTATTTTCCATAAACTTCACACCGACAACCGTGAACACAAAAAGAAAATATAGTTTCAAAGGACAAGACTTCCTACGTATAAATAAACCATTGTGAACCCACTGTCATATTCCCGGGGATTGGGAATATTTTGTATGGCCGCGAAGAAATAGAAGTCCTCTGTATATTTATGTCATGATTCATTTGATGTAATCGACATCCGTAGCAGGTACAAACGTGGACAATGCGGTAGATAATTTTTCACCCTTATGACCTAGGCAATAAGGTTGAAAAGGGGGTTAAGGCCAGTTTCCACGATGGTACACTAGTTAGCTTGTACTGGAGGATTTATTACGAGGATGATATTGTTAGATTAGATTTAGTGCAAATCTAGATTAAGTTTGATGTATTGGAAGAGGTGAGGTTTTAGTTTCATTAAGCTTCAATATGGATTAACATAAACAACCAGTCTTAGCAAAAGGTATCGTATTACCCAGTAACTGGATTATGGTGGTCAGCTAGGCAGTCACTCCGTGTGAAATACTGGTATTCAGCTCCATCCAGCTGGACTGGAAGCCGACCCTAACATAGTTAAGAAATCCATGATATTACCTATAAGTATGATGGATTTAGATCTGCTTACTTTTCGTCGGAAAAAAAATCCGGCCAAGTGCGACTCAGACTCGCGCACAGAGGCTTCCGTACAAACCTGTAGGTATTCATGGTTTATGCATAAGGTTTATGTTTATGAAATTAAATGGTTTTTTAATTTTTATATTTGAGTTGACTGAATGAAAGGTAAATTGCGGTTTACGATTTATGACGTATTAAAAAAAAACTACTTACTAGATCTCGTTCAAACCAATTTTCGGTGGATGTTTACATGGTAATGTACATCATATATTTTTTTTAGTTTTATCATTCTCTTATTTTAGAAGTTACAGGGGGGGGACACATTTTACCACTTTGGAAGTGTCTCTCGCGCAAACTATTCAGTTTAGAAAAAAAAATATTAGAAACCTCAATATCATTTTTGAAGACCTATCCATAGATACCCCATACCATATATAAGGGTTTGCTTAAAAAAAAATTAGAGTTTCAGTGCTAAGTATGGAGAACCCCAAAATTTATTGTTCTTTTTCTATTTTTGTGTGAAAATCTTAATGCGGTTCACAGAATACATCTACTTAATAAGTTTCAACAGCTGAGCTCTTTTAGTTTCGGAAAAAAGTGGCTGTGACATACGTACGGACAGACAGATAGACAGACAGACATGACGAATCCATAAGGGTTCCGTTTTTTGCCATTTGGCTACGGAACCCTAAAAAAACAGTCGTTCCAGCCATTATGAGCGCGTAGGCATTGCAGTTTTCTATGTAACAGCAGATTTTTTCGGTAACCGATTAAGTTTCTACGGTATGGGGTTGGATTTACATGTGAATTCATGGCCACAGTTCACGCACTGAGGGGCATTTCTCATAATTTTAGGAACGTTCACAGTTTGATCCGTCTCAATCTGTCAAAAAATACTCGATTGTCGCCGAGATGAGACGGTGACTAGATTTCAGAACGTTTTTAATTACGAGAATTGGCCTTCAGGTTAAAATTTTATTTTGTTGTTTACAAGGAGTATTTATAAGATGTCAGCAATTTGTTTTAAACAGTTTTAGGTTAGTCTACAGTTGGGTCTTTTCTACATTCAAAAGTTATCAGCTCCCAATAATTAGTAAGCATAAAGTATCAAAGCATTGCAATCTTGTTACTCAGCTACCTCACATCCGCTTAAGTGTTAACAATACGTTTTAGCGTACCAATTTATTCTAGTTGTTAAACACTACAAAAAAGCCTATTACGATAGCGCCATTCAAACTTTCTACGCCAAAAGAATCAGTTACGCTTATCACACATCTAATTTTATCATTGAATACAGTTACAAACAAAGTGTTCTAACTATGTTGTTATCCCGCAACCACATAAAAGGCTAGGAATATTTCAGATCGCAAATTGATTCATTAGATATTTGATTAACCCCGTACTAAGATTTTCCTGGGTGATATGCTAAGTTGAACTCGATATCTTTGGGATAAGGGATAGTATTGTTACAGAATGTCCACTCTATTCGTAATAATCAACTCAGGATTGTATCAAAATGTCGGCAATTACACGTGTTGCAAAATTATCGGGAACAATCTATGGGCTGTTAAAATGGGCAACTAAAGAAGCATTGCAAGAAGATCAATGTTTTCTGCAAGCCATGCATATAATGTGTAACTACAAATAAGACACGAAAGTTGGTATCTAATCGAAAGCAAGCATAGTGACAAAGCTTAAATAAGCTGGCAATCTTTTACCCACGTGTTGGGTAACGATATTGAAAACTAATGGAACATAAAAAAAAAACAAGTTCATCATTCAATGGACCAAGAACAATGGGCCAGTAATCGATAGTTGTTTTTTGTATTTTTTGTGAGACACAGGCCTCCTCTCAGTGAGAGGGAATGGGCCATAATCCACCACGCGGGCCCAGTGCTGGTTGGTAGATGTCAGAAACAGATATTTTTACTAATTTCCAAAAAACCAAAGCATAACAGTTAGTGTACTGATGTCAGTGTCATTTAAAGATTTGAACAAAGTTGGAATAATCTTCTTTTTAGGATTCCGTTGCCAAATGGCAAAAACGGAACCCTTATAGATTCGTCATGACTGTATGTCTGTCTGTCTGTCTGTCTGTCCGTCCGTATGTCACAGCCACTTTTTTCCGAAACTATAAGAGCTATGCTGTTGAAACTTGGTATGTAGATGTATTCTGTGAACCGCAATAAGATTTTCACACTAAAATAGAAAAAAAGCAATAAATTTTGGGGTTCCCCATATTTAGAACTGAAACTCAAAAAAAAAATCATCAATCCCATACGTGTGGGGTATCTATGAATAATAATAATAATAATAATAATATAATAATATTAATAATATTCCACAACTATCACACAACGCCATCTAGTCCCAAGCTAAGCAGAGCTTGTGTTATGGGTACTAGACAACTGATAAACATACTTAAATATTTCTAAATACATACATATTATAGATAAATTACACCCAGACACAGAAAAAATGATCGTGCTCATCACACAAACATTTGTCCTGGGTGGGAATCGAACCCCCGACCTCCGGCATAGCAGTCAGGGTCACTCACCACTAGACCAACAGGCCTGTCAAAAAAGAAAAACCTGCCGGCCTGCCGGCCTGTGAATAGGTCTTCAAAAATGGTATTTAGGTTTCTAATTTCATTTTTTTCTAAACTGAATAGTTTGCGCGAGAGACACTTCCAAAGTGGTAAAATGTGTGTCCCCCCCCCCCCCCGTAACTTCTAGAATAAGAGAATGTTAAATCTAAAAAAAAAATTATGATGTACATGTAAACTTCCACCGAAAATTGGTTTGAATGAGATCTAGTTAGTAGTTTTTCTTAACAGGTACGTCGTAAATCGTAAACCGCAATTTACCTTTCATTCAATCAACTCAAACATAAAAATTAAAAGAAAAAAAAAAAAAATGGCATAAACATAACCTTATGCATAAACCGAGAATACCTACAGGTTTGTACGGAACCCTCGGTGCGCGAGTCCGACTCGCACTTGGCCGGTTTTTTTTTAATTTATTTCGTTTTCGATATCGATACCATACACGTCGGTAAAGATTTGCTAACTAATTGAGTTTGGCCCTTTATAGAATAAAGTTAAGAGGCTTAGATAGACAGATAGATAGAAAGAAAGAAAGAAAGAAAAACTGTTTATTCTGCACAAACAAAACGCACAATATAAAACAGTAACAATGAAAAATAAAAAATACACACGTACAAAGTAGCCAAAAGCCCTGTATCCATTAATTTTTTTTTAAACTATTATTTATTTTCTATTTTTAGGGTGTTTCGAATATTGAGACGTATGTCAGCGTAGTTTTAGAAGACAGTTTTTTGCTGTCCTGGTAACGCTGGCAAGGATAATGGCACAAATTTATGAAATTATAGCTTCTGCCCGCGACTTCGTCTGCGTCAAATGTTTGCTCCCCTGACCCTTACCGTCGCATCGATTTGCCTGCTCGTTGGTGCTTACTCCTTTTGAGTTATAGTGAGTCAACCTTAAAAGATAGACATATGCTCTCGCGGACTTTTTTTTAGAACTTTTTAAAAGGAACAATTCCGTCATACATGATTTTTGCGTTACTTTAACCGTTTACGCAGCGCACGCAACGGAGACTCTCAAAAGGAATAAATTTTCCCCGTTTTTGCAACATTTTTCATTACTGCTCCGCTCCACTTAGTTGTAGCGTGATGTTAGCGGCTATAGGCTACTATAGCCTCCTTCGATAAATAGGCTACCCAACACAAAAAGAATTTTTCAATTCGGACCAGTAGTTCCCGAGATTAGCGCGTTCAATCAAACAAACAAACAAACAAACTCTTCAGCTTTATAATATTATAGTATAGATTGCATTGTCATCGGTCTTTGACAGGTGTGCAGTTTGAATGAAATCTGGTCGTTTAAAGTGGTTCAAAATCGCGCTATAAGGAGTCGGTTACAAACAAACATACAATCATACAAGTGAAGCTAATATAAAGCGTGTAAAAAGGTTGTACAATATTGTCCATTGCTTGTTGATGTCATGGCACCAAAGACAATACAGATAGATCTGCGTTACGACATTGACAATTACTTAATAACAAACAAAACAAGAACAAAATTGCCGAATGCAGAGTGCATTATTGGCTACTTTTGTGATAAACATACCATAAAAATAAGAACAATTGAGCCGTGCGTCGTATCTGTGCGAGAAAAGGTCGTTGCTCAGCAAAATGCTGTGACTGCAGACGAATCTATCGTCAACAGCGCTGATTTTCAGCAACTACCTTTTGAACTGACGTAATGACGTGTGAGATATCACTCCAAGCTAGAATAAATCCGAACCAGCAGATTACTATCGCAGCTAAAAGAAACCGAAACACCTAACGGCGCAGGGCACAGGAGACAAACAGTATATTGATTTTTTTATGTTAAGAAACTTTTGACATTACGATCCAGCCCGTCCCTTGCTGCCCTACGAAGCCCTAAGCAGAGGTCCGAACCCTACAGGGGCTGCCCTTTGCGAATAGTCGGCCTACTTTTCATTTTTTTAAGCCCTGGCTGAAGGCCTTAATTTATTAAGGTAGCCACAGGCAAGTCCGGCTAAGCAGCCGACAACCTTATAGGAAGACCAGCGGGATATCAATCCAAAAAAAAAAGAAACTTTTGATCGTATGGTTGTTTGTATGGTAAATCTTGGTAGTTAACACTAATCATTACCTGTTGATGAAAAGGGGGCTATATAATTGGAATATAAATCTTTCTCAATTGACGTTAAGTTGGACTGCAGTTCTCGAATAAAAAAAAGTTAAAGATTTTATGTTCGTTCGATGTTCTTTTGAAAGGTTGGCCTTCTGTCCTCTATCCTTACTCCGTGTTGAAAGTTACGATATCGCAGTAGGGATAAGGCGTGCATTTACATGTACATGTCGACCGCATAGTACGTTAGAACGGTTTGTTCCTCGTGGCTGCAATACCTTTCCGATGCCGGTTCAAAGTGTAGCTAGGAATGTATGTAGTACATTCTTCGGTGCGTAGTACGGTTAGGTTCGTTCATTTTATTTTTTACTAGCGTTTGCCAGCGGGTTCGCCCGCGTCTAGGTCGGAAGTTATCCCACGGGAGTGTTCTATCGAGATAAAAAAGTAATAGTGTTAATTCGGGTTATAAACTATGTGTGCCAATTTTCAGTTTTTTCGTGAAAGAGTCATAAACATCCATACATCCTCGCAAAACTCACATTTATAATATTAGTAGGATTGAAGCAGCTGTGATAGATGTGTGTATGCTTTTTGCGTGATGTTTAGTAAAAGAATTTCGAATGTTATCTTAGTATGAATTCATGAAAATTCTTTCAAAGAGCTCGAAGTCCTGAATAAACTCATCTGTTTTTATAATATTACGCACTAAAGCCTCAAACGTTACGTTACGTTTATTTATTTATTTATAACTGCTTAAACTATCATTACAGGGTTTACCCTAATGCGACAGCTAAGAACTTAAACTAATAAACTATTTTACAAAACTAAGCACATTATAAAATTAAAAAATACAAAAAACAGCATTACATAATTACTAACAAAAAACATAGGTAGTACAGAAAAAAAAAGTTAAAATTAAGTAAGTATTATTATTTTGCTCGTAGCACAATATAGATAGTACCCTTTTTTTTTTTTTCATGATGGGAAATCATCAAATTACTTCTCCCGCTCTGGGCGGAGCGGGAGGGCGTGTCAGACTTTCACTGACTAAAACCCACCCGTGTTCCATCAGTTGCCCATGTGCCAGGGTCCCGGTATCTCTTTCGAACAATCACGCGACCCCGGCAGGCATCGGTCCTAGTAGACCCCCACACTGCTGCTGACATCTCTTTGAGGCGCGCGTGGAACACTACGCGCCGTCGACCCGAGCTTGGTCCTTACCGGGCGGCGAGCTACCCATTGCTCGCCACCCGCAAGCTCGCGCCTACGGTGGCCGGGAGTCCGCTATCGACTCCCGACGCCCGGGGCGTCTCCTCCTGCGGCGGCTAGGGACGTTAGGGCGCAGAGACTGCCACTCCCTCACGCGCCCCGCCTCCTCCTTCGCGAGCATTACTGCTTCGCAGAAGGAGGTGACGGCTTCCCATTCCCTCTCGCTCCGTACCATGGCTCGCACCAGGGCCAGACGCGAGAGGTCGCCGCCGATAGTAGTACCCTTGCGAATTCACTAAAACAACATGTAAACACATCAATCTGAGTTTGAAGGTCGTTGATGGTACGGATAGCTCTGGTATGGGGTGCCTTGGCAAGCAGGTTAGTTCTGGCTATAGGTACCAGTATAATTCAATCACCACAATTTCTATCAACTGTTTAGTAGCAGTTAGTTTTTGTTTTCCGTTGATTAAATTAAACGAAGATTTCCTCATTTCAATATGCGCACATGATGAAGAATCACACTTTTTAAGTATTCAGTTAGTCATTTAATGTAGATAAATACTATTTCAAAAATTATACACACGCAAAGTTACGAACTCAAAATAAGGAATTACCGTTTCGTATTAGGTACCATCCACCGGCCCTATACATAATCATCTATGTATAAGTAGTGACTAACCGAATACACATAGGCCTGAGAGCAAAGATGGTGGATGACCCACTTAGGTACGTTTTACGAGTCGAGCGTTTGATTTGATGGTGCATTCATGACAAACTAGTCTGTCTTATTATGCAAAATTAAACTTAGAATATAAATTGTAATGTTATAAGGTCTGATTTTGTAATAGGTGCTATTGGTCTTTTTCATTGGAAATCATCAAATGACTGCTACCGCTCTGGGCGGAGCGGGAGGACGTGTCAGACTTTTACTGACTAAAACTCACCCGTGTTCCTTCAGTTGCCTGTGCCAGGGCCACAGTAACTCTTTCGAACAAATCAGCGACCCTGGCAGAATACTATTGGCCTGGATTTTGGAAAATGGAAAAAAAAATATTTGAAATTGGTTCGAGATGGTGTTACGTATATCGGTTAGGTAGATACATAATGCATATTGGATAATTGGTCCTCGAAAGAACAGATTTTCCCTTTTAAAGTCGCTTTAGTCAGCAGAGGGCCTAAAAAGGCCACATTAAGCAATTCATATTCTGAATTCCCAGCAATTCATTAGCAATTCCTGTAATTTACGTCAAATGATGACACATATTAGCACAATCGTACTCAATTCAGTTCAGAATGAACTGTCATTATGGGTTGTCAATTTGTGACCATATGCCATTTTACGATTTATAATATGATTCTTATTATCCTATTATGATTCTGCCAAAGTGGCCTTTTTAGACTCGCAGAAGAGATATCCTGTAATATTATTCATGTACTGAAAATTTCGTATGAAGCATTTTTGCATAAATATAATTAGGTATGTCAAGAAAGGCAGAGATTTCCTGTGAGCATTGTATTGTTGTAAGTTCAATTATGTATCTTCACATTTCTACAGGAAAGAAAATAACCAGTCCGCAAGGGGCTCTAGAATCATATTATGCTAAACTCATGGTTACAATTTGGTTATTTTTCTCCAGTATACGATGTCGTTGCAGATCCGATTGCAAATCGTGCCATTAAGTGAGAAAAAAAAAACAAAAAATCCAGATATTCTAACCTAACCAATCCCTACAGAATAATATGATAAGGATTTATCTTTGTCTCTCGCCGAGATACGATGCTAGTAAAAGTTAAGTACAATAAACATTATCTGTAACCAGCCTCAAATGGTGATGGTCTAGTCTATAAAATCCAGCATAAAACAAGTGTTTATGTTAGGTTTCAACATAATAGATAGCTGTATATGCTACACGACATAGTAACTATGTTTAAAACGACGGCTTTAAGTAACCGTCTCTTAAATATATGTTAAAAGACTTACCTAAAGCCGTCATACAACCATTACAATGGGTATAGAGCGTGATATTTTTCAGAACTACCCTCAAAAATGGGCACTTTTCAAATCTTTTCACAGAGCTTTCCTTTGTACGATACAAACAACCTTTTTTACTTTTCAACCGACGCGTATACTTTTTTTATGTAAGACCACGCTTAACTTTTTAAATAGTGGTCCGATTGTGATAATTCTTCTTCTATTGGAAAGGATGTACTCCCAAGGTGGTCCCATATAAATTTGGAAAGCAAAATCGAACCCTAAGGGTCGGAAAACAGGGGTGTTTACTCACTGATTGTAATGTATAACCACGCATTTTTTTTCCTGGATGGGAAATCATCACATGACTTCTCCCGCTCTGGGCGGAGCGGGAGGGCGTATCAGACTTTTACTGACTAAAACCCACCCGTGTTCCTTCAGTTGCCCAAGTGCCGGGGCCACGGTATCTCGCTTGAACAATCTCGCGACCCCGGCAGGCATCGGTCCTATTAGACCCCATCACTGCTGCTGACATCTCTTTGAGGCGCGCGTGGAACACTACGCGCCGTCGACCCGAGCCTGGTCCTTAGCGAGCTACCCATTGCTCGTCACCCGCAAGCTCGCGTCTACGGTGGCCGGGAGTCCGCTATCGACTCCCGACGCCCGGGGCGTCTCCTCCTGCGGCGGCTAGGGACGTGAGGGCGCAGTGACTGCCACTCCCTCACTCGCCCCGACTCCTCCTTCGCAATCATTACTGCTTCGCAGAAGGAGGTGACGGCTTCCCATTCCCTCTCACTCAGTACCATGGCTCGCACCAGGGCCGGACGCGAGAGGTCGCCGCCGCCAATCGCTTCCACGAGGACACGGCGGTGCTCTGCCCAGGCAGGGCACACCTCCACCGTATGCTCCACCGTGTCCTCAAGACGATCCTCGCAATTGAAACACCCGGGCGTTTCCTCCCGCTTTATCCTGAACAGGAACCCACCGAAGCACCCATGCCCGGTGAGAACCTGCGTCAGGCGGAAGGTGAGGACGCCGTTGCGCCTCTCAATCCACTCCTCAAAGAGGGGACTTATCGCCGCAATTGTGGCGTGCCCAGCGCTGGGTTGCGACAATCGTACCCGCCATGTCGCCATGAGATCACACCGGAGCTCTGTCCGCCGCAGAGTTTCGCCCCGGCGCGGCGTTTCGCCTCCTCGCGCCACTCCCACATGTGCGCGAGGACCTTTGCCTCCAGATCCCATGGCGGCACTCCGGCAAGGAGGCTCGCCGCCTCGCACGAGATCGTGCGGTATCCTCGGATTTGCCGGATGGCCATGACCCTCTGGGCTGCACTCAACCGGCGCGCTGGGCGCAGCCTCAATGAGGGCGCCCACACCGGTGCCCCGTAGAGGGCCATGGACCGCACGATCCCCGTGTGGAGCCTCCGGCAGGAGGCGTTTGGACCCCCCAGATTGGGCAGGAGCCGCTTTAAGGCAGCCCCATCCCGCTCCAGTCTGGGAGCCTAACGTCGGAAATGCTCGACGAAGTTCCACCGGCTGTCGAGGACAAGTCCCAGGTACTTCATCGTCGACTCGACGCCGATGTGAACCCCTCCTACCGTGAGTTGGGAACCCGCATGCGGCGCGTTCCGAAGACCATGAAAACCCATGGCCTCGGACTTGTGCAAAGCCACCTCGAGTCCCAATTGCCGGATCCTATCGACGATTGTCGCAACCCCTTAAATATATGTTAAAAGACTTACCTAAAGCCGTTATACAACTATTACAATGTGTATTGAGCGGGTGTTTACTCACTGATTGTAATGTATAACCACGCATAACTTTATACAGAGTAGTCCGATTTTGATAATTCTTTTTTATTGGATAGGGTATACCGTGCCAAGTATTATAAGTACATTAAAGCCACAAAAAATTATAAAATAAAAACTTTTTAACAAAAAATGTAATTTTTTGTTAAAAAGTTTTTGAGCATTGGGTTAGCCTAAACGAAGTAGTGGGCGAACATTCGAATTATGAAATAAAACGTTCATGGTGTAAATAATGACGTAATAATAACAGAGGAAAAAAGATAAACAGCCCAAAAATCGCCCAAAAAGACGATAGCTATTGTTTTCCACAGATTTCACGGCAAAGTAATCAACACGTAATTGATTCAATTTGCGAACAAAAAAAAATGAAGCCGATTCTGGGTTTTTTTTTACATAATGTAATTGAAACCTGATACCTTTAAACGAGCAATTCCTGTATATATATATATAATCTGAATCTCGGAAACGGCTCCAACGATTTTTATGAAATTTTGTATACAGGGGGTTTCGGGGGCGATAAATTGATCTATTTAGGATTCATTTTAATAAAATGTCGTTTTATTCGTGTTTTCAATGATCAACTTTATCGATAATCAACTTGAACATAAACTTATTATTTTAAATACATTTTACCAAAAACTACCGAGCAAAGCTCGGTCAACCAGATATTTAATTATTAGTCTAGCTGCGAAACGCAACTCGAAAACTGCATCGTAACCAATCGATAGTAATCGATACAATCTTACTCGATTTGAAATGTCATTTAATCGACTTTTTTACCTCCACACAATATGTAGTGCAATAACTTTTTATTAGTATTGGACTGTTGAGACACTATTGAATGGTTAATTTTGTAACAGTGTTTCGATAGATCTATGTAATTATAGAGATGTATAAATACGTTGTCAGAAGTGGGTCAGACAATGTTAGTTGTTACTTAGAATGTTGACAATGTATGTACAGTGTACATTGTGTGTATAGTATACTGTGTAAGTAAGGTTGTCAAACGTATGACTTAAACCGGACATGCTTGTATTTGAGGCTTGCACATTAACCCGTATAATGAATATGGAGAAGTACTAAATTGACATTTCAGATAACTGAGAATTTCTGCATATAAATCGTAGCTAGAAATTTCACACTTGAGAGATAGAATGTTGCGATTCTATACTTTAAAGTCCGTGGTGATCAACCCTATTGATTTGATTAAACATACAATATGTGCGATGAGCCGCACATTGTGCTGAATCGGTGCAATTTCATCTGGACACCAGTAACTGTGAAGATAGAATGGTGGAAGTACTTAAATAAAAATAGCATATTCCACTGTCTAGACGAGATTTCAAACCTACTGTCTCGAACCAAATCTGAGTCCGAACTGTATCAGTCTAGTCTCCAGACTTTGGCACCCAATCTCAGCCGAGACAAGCCATCTACGAGGGAGATATGATAGTGTATGTACAACTGTTTGCGCAGACACAAGTGGACTCACTCTTCCCTTACTCTCATAATCCGGACGGCAATCCAACACCACCGCAGAAAGATCAGGCACAGGACCATTACGGTGCCTTCCTGTGTTTTTTTTATTATAAAGTATGAACCAATTATATGAACAGGTATATTTTAAGTTACAATAATGACCCCTTTATAAACTCCGAAGTATTGAATACCCTCCTCGCTTACACAAAATACCAGTACACAGCTTGTATTGTGGACCACCTGACCACGTCGCCGGTAATCACAATGATTAATTCAAACAATTTTCAATCTGGCAGACCGTCGAACAAATTGCCCTCGCCCACATAATAAAATTCCTTTAGTACGGAACCATCGTGACGTCTATAAAGGTAACGGTGTAAATGTTACTGTGAAACTGGGAAGATGGTAGATCTTAGAAATTATAGAAAACGCTGATATTTATTATGTAATAATAGAAGTTTTATGAAAGAATCAATATGACGATCATATATTAAAGATATATTTCGACGTTTCCTATCTGAATGCTCTGAGAACAAAAGCCGAAACAGACTTCCTGAGTTTTATTGGCCTTTCTTATCAGAGCAGAGCTTATTCACATAATGAGCTCCTATCTTTTATCGTTAAAAAAAATCAGGAAGGCACCTCCTGCGACAGGTACTGCGCCTGATTTTTCTCCGGCGGTGTGGAATTGTCGTCGGGACTATGAGAGTAAGGGAAGAGTGAGTGCGCTTGTGGCTACGTTCACAGTCTCTTTTACAGTTCAGACGTAATCTTCGTCATGAGACGACGATATAGATGAGAAGAGTGATGTTTGAAATGGTCTTTTGAGGAAAGAACCGCATAGACAGTGAAGCTGTCAAGTCATCAATGCTCGCATTTGTCAATAATAATCATGCAGCTCAACTCAAAACTTTAGGAGGTAGGGACGTACCTTATACCTCGGAATAGAAATTATGTCAACCATCCCTTAAATGTTATACTGTTCGTAAAGTTCGTTAAAGATTAATCTTTCGAAATTCGAAGAAAAACACAGCGAACTCAACATTGTACCACCATTCAACCTTTTACAGTAACACAGTAATTCCAGCCAATTTTAGCGAATCCGCCCACAACTGAAAAGTCGACAAACATTGTTATTCGAGTAATAAGGAGGCCGCGCATTACACCGACGCGTAACATCGGAAACCCATTAGCAGTGACGATTTATTAACCAAAAAAGTTGTAACCGCCACTGTTACACAACGTATGTATTCGATACTTTAGTTTACATAATTCGGACATCAAGTAAAATCAATGACTTCATTCTGTATAATGTATAAGTATTAATGAATAAAAAATGTCAATTGAATTACCTGTAATTTATTTCGAGACTTCAAAGTGATACTTAGATACAGTTATCGAAATGGAGCTTGGTTATTATTGGTCGTCAATTAAAATTGAGATGGATAAGTCTGTGTTTCTAGTAATTGAAAGTAGATATTATTATTGTGTTCCCTTTATTCATTTTAACAAACTTATAAATTATATTTTTAAATATTAGAATATAAATATATATATTATATTATTATTATTATTACCTATGCGTAACAGCTGAAATCATAGAATACATATGTAGCAATCTGTTTGAAAGACTTTCTATGAACGTGCGTAAATTTTATTTAACATTATGACCGTTAGCAAATGGGCTTCCCCCATTGACCCTGCCACCAAAGATCTTGGGGGGATAACGCTGTTATTGCAGTTGGTGGGAGATTCGTAATCGCAGTACGGTGGAACGTCCAAATGTCTGCTATTGCAAATCCAGTTGTTTATAAATAAATGAATAATATTTTGATTACATAAGTCTAAATGAGGCGCAAGCAAGCAGAAGGAAAGATAGCAAATCTTTCGACGATCAGTTGAATGAAAACCTGTTCAATGATAAATGGGAAAATGGATAAGCATATGTATACGAAGTATACCCTTAATTGACCAACAAAGTGCAGTTTACCACACATTGAACGTTAACCAGTAAATAAATCAACGCAATTGAAGTTGCCAGCGAAAGCCGTTTCACAAATGATCTCCTTTTTTGACTGTTGATATTGGTGCTTGGAAACGAAAGTAAATAGATGTATAGAGAGGATTTGTAGAAAGTAAAACCGACCTGTGTGGTCCCAGACTAGAACGGCACCCCCTTCTTTTTGGACGCGACTAAGTCTTAATTATGGGATGGGCAAACTTTCTCCTGAACCACCCAATCAACATATTTAGTGTCAAATTTGGTAAATCAGTAGTCATTCTGCAATTCAATAAAGCCAAACGTACATCCTAAATGAACAGCTTATAGGCATAGTTCTTAAATAAAACAGTGTTGCGTTGCGGTTGATGGGATAGGACCAAATTAGTAATACGGTCTCCAGTGAAAGAGGATGCACCTTGCACTGTTAACACCACCCCGTAATCTACACGCATCGTGATAGAAAAGGTCATAAACATACACGAGCTCGGCGTATGAGTCACTGACGTTACACTCCACAACATTCGCGCCCGTGGCAATGTCGGTCGCCGTTAAAACTATAGCTATGACTATCCTGGCAATACCGTAATACTAGGGCGCCGTCAGTAGCGAAACGTGAGCGATAATTTAACGATAGTCCCCCTCGAACGGTACTAGACAATCGAGAACGTTTACGTATCGCTTATCGAGAATCGCCACGATCGGAATTTAGGGTCGGTATATCGGCGATTGGCGATTGCACCGCAATCTATGCAGCTCATCGAGTTGATAGAGATATTTACTTTGTCGAGTAGCAATCGGTTAGAGATGACCCTGCTGGAATAGTCACTGATTAATCTATGAGAAATTGTGATACTGGCAGAAGACGTTTCTATGACGATAACGATACAGGAATTGTTTGCAAAACAAATTCTAAGTTGACAGTTAACAACACGATTATGAATACACTGTTTCTTAACGAACTCATACAAATTAGTATTTCATCACGTGTCCGTTGATTCAGCCGATACCACAAGAAGAATCAATAAAGAATGACAGATACTCCATTTACGACTCAATATAAAAACAATTAACACGTTATAATAACTTTTTAAACACTAAAGAGAAAGGTAAACAACATAAATTCAAACCACGTCTTAATATTTCCATCATAATAAAGTTTACTAAAGAAAAACCCATTCATAATTCAAAAGGCAGAAGATGAAACACGTGTATCCGTGTAAGGTATCAAAAACGGAGCTGGCGCAAGTAGCGGTGAAGTTTGTACCGCGACGAGAACAGGTTGTGCCAAATTTGGGACAGACCACAACCAGTTCACAGACATCAATTATTATAATTTGAGGAACCTACATTTAAAGGTTGTGATTCATATTCTTGAAACTGCAGTTTAAGAAACTTGAGAGATCATAAAATATGTGACATAAAGGACTAGACATCAGAGATTATATATGGCTTTGAGTCTTATTTCATCCCAACGTCATTTAATTTCATTGCTATTAGCAGATTTAATCACATTTTATATGCACTACTTATATTCAGACGCAGTAAAATAGTAGTAAATCGCCGCATTGCATGTAAGAAGAAAAATAAATTATCTGCTGCCCCTCGCCCTCCGCAAATCGTAGGAGTCAAGTGGGTTATTATAGTGGTCTCTAGAGATGGTTATCGTTGTTTATAATTGTAATAACTAGAAAGTCTACAGACTGTGATATCTACTACTTCTTACCTAATCAGAAATCGAATTATCATACCAATGAACATCTGTAAGAACTTACACGAAAAATATTACATGAGTGATTACGATCCATTCGTAGATTTGAAGTAAGCCATTTCATAAATTAGCATCGTTACAGCATCCTAGCTTTACAGTTTACATTCAGAATCAGAATTCACTTCAAATTAACCAGTCTAGTGAAAGTTTATTAAATACATGTCCAATAGCTTCGTAGATTATGCAATTATCAGCATCGAAGACGCAAATTTTATGCACAGTATGGTCCAGGACTTGCGTAATGACACCCACTTTAATTGCTAACATTAATCTCGATTTTCACGTCAGTTGAGAAGCTAGCTTAATAATTATCTGCCTACAAATAATAAACGACAACGATGACTTTTATTTGCGAAACGATACTTTGCATTTTGAAGGAATATAATTAATTTTCGGAAGTGGGAGTCGCAGTTGTGACAGTATGGAGAAAGTGGAAGTTAAGATTAATTGTTTTGGCAAATATTATGACAAAATAAATGTATGAGACACTCCAATCGGATTTGTTATCTATGCCGATGCGACAAGTTGACAAGCTTCGATAGATAATGAAGCTAAGAGGTTTTGCAGCTTGAAAATATGCCTAAAAACAGAACATACAAGGCCTAAGTAGGTATAGATATCTACAGTTATACATAATCAAACTAAGGAGATATAGACATTGAATTTTAAAACATAACTGTTAAGCTGATTTCGAAAAAGCTATCAAGCTCTCTCAATTAAAAACTGGTAGACAAGCCCGTAAAACTATAACGATTGAAAGATCATCGTAGTAACGGTAGTAACATTCGAGCATTTTTATGGCAATCTGTAAATACACTCAGCGGCAGTAAAAGTAGCTCAAAACCTAAGCGCGAATTTGTGAACAAACTAAACAGTATTCTATGGCGATTTTTTAATGAGTAAAGATGTCACAGAGTAGTAATTAATTTCAGATTTAGGCGGCGACTGATTTGCAACGTTTGTTTGTAATGTATCATTTGAGACGAGCTTGTTTACATAACAACGATACACAAGTTGCGGCGAACGTTCGCTTCGAGCACATGGCTCAAGTGCGCGCCATTTCTTCTTACAAAACGGAGCAAATGCTAGTGGCAAATGTACTCCATTTTTTATTCAGAATGGCGAACGTAAAGGTTTCGTGTGCATTTACTTTGGAAAAGTATATTTTTATTTTGGAAAAGTGAGTAAAATGAGATATGTTGTGCTTGCGACAACGCGTCAACGGGGGCATCAGAGCGCATCGAACAGTTCGGCTTGCTGTACTGGCTACTGTAACGTGTTACAAAAAGTCGATACATTACAAATAAACGTTTCAAGTCAGCTCCGCCTTTTTAGGTTAGTTCACAAATTCGCGTTTTGGGTTTGGATCACTTACAGTCACTGAGTGTATTAAAGAATAATCCTCTGAGCAAGCAGTTACTCGTATTTTTCTTTCAGCCGAATAGCGGCCACTTCTGGACATAAGCCTGACAATTTGGGGGGGATTTACCACAATCGTCACGCTTGGCAGGCGGGTTAGCAATCGCATTCTCTAGTGAGTCCCTTAGTCGCCTTTTACGACATTCACAGGAAGGTATGGGCTGATACTATTGGGTTGGTGCATATGAAAATGCCGATTGCGCAACAATGTAAAACAGTGGGCGCGTATTACCGAACACGTTATGACTTGTTCATTTTTGTTATTGTATACAAAGCATCGACACTTGATTAGTATTTTAAACACCATCAGAGGATTTATACGTTAGACGTGATTTAATTTAAGTTTTTCTTTCTTACCATGGATTCGAAAAAAATTAGAGGTATCATGTTTTATGAGTTCAAAGGTGGATTAAGTGCACGTGAAACAGCAAAAAAAATAAATCAGAGATTAGGGGAGAATACAGTTTCTGAAAGGACAGTGAGAAATTGGTTCCGAAAATTTCGTTGTGGAGTAGAGAATTTTGAAAATGAGCCTCGTGGTCGACCTTCGCGTGTATTGGATCTGCAAGTTTTACAACAATTAGTGGAGTCCAATGTGCATATAAGCACACGAGAACTTGCACAAGAACTCGCTGTCCATCATACAACTGTTGTACGAGGCCTCAGACAAATTGGTAAAGTAAGGAAACTTGATCAGTGGGTACCACACGAACTCTCAGAGCAAAATAAGCAAAATCGTTTTATCATTACATCATCTCTTTACCATCGACAAAAAACCGAACCTTTTCTTGACCGTATAGCGGCATGCGATGAAAAGTGGGTGCTTTATGATAATACACGAAGGTCTGCATCATGGTTAGATAAAAGTGAACGTCCACGTTTGGCCCCAAAATACGAACTTCACCGTCGAAAAGCTATGCTTACTGTATGGTGGTCACAAAAAGGCGTTATTCATTATAACTTTTTGCCACAAGGTGAGACAATGAACGCCCAAAAGTATTGTGTTGAACTGCAAATGATGCATGAAAAATTAAAAGAGAAACAGCCAAAATTGATTAATAGAAGTGGTGTAATCCTGCTTCATGACAACGCTAGACCACATGTCGCGCAAATCGTTAATAAAAAAATACATGAGCTGGAATATGAAGTTTTACCGCACCCACCATACTCGCCTGATCTTTCTCCAACAGATTACCATATGAACTCAGGAGCTTTGACAATTTTTTGAAAAATAAGAAATTTAAATCTGATCAAGATATACATAATGCCTTTCGTGAATTTGTTGATTCAAAAAAAGATGATTTCTTTTATAATGGCATAAATTCTTTGGTGGATCGTTGGTTGTTATGTATTGAAGCCAATGGTAACTATTTTGTCACGAATAAATAATTTTTAAATAAATTATTTTGTGTTTTTGATCTTCTGTTTAAATCGGCAATTTCATATGCACCAACCTAATATTTTTTACGTCCGGCACCACACGGAAAAAGTAGTAACTACTGACAACTAATATAAAACTTGTTCAAATACATGTAAAGACAAGAATGTGGGTTGAAAAACAACAACTTATGGACCACATACTGACAATTTACTATTACCGTATAATAACACCATTAGTTCATGAACATAATGATTCAACATTTTAACAGACGCAACACAACAGTCTGAAGAAGACTGTTTAGAATTTTAAATTTTGTCAAACATAAATGCTAATGTTAAAGATATTTGTTGAGAAACAAAACATTTTCATGTTAATTTAGAAACCGAGAAAAATATATTCGCCATCCTACTCAAATTGTTTAAGTACAATTAGGACGATGGACCAGCTTATAACTGTTCATTTCACAGTGACATCGTTCCAATCGATGAGATAGTATCTTTGAAACGGTACTAATAAACTTTATATAGATACTACTGGAAAATCGAATACCACACAAGGGAAAATGGCAAGTTACAAATACATATTCATTAGAATCTTAATAGGAAAGCAAATAAGGGCAATCTTATGAATGTCTGGGAAACAAACACAGATGGATAAGACGATAAATGGGCTGTTACAACAGAACCAAAGAATGAGACGAAAGATTGTGAATTACAAAACGGACACATTCGCTGACATACAATATAGAGCATATGTACACGGTAAATACATTACATTAGAATATTGTAATTAACCGTGGGAATGAGAATTCTAAGACAAACTGCATTATGAATCTTAGTTGATAAATCTTCATCAGTGTAAGTTTAAATGAACATTACATTTTACGCCGAATTTGTAACTAGCAAATTAATTATAGTCCAGATTCAAAGCACTAATATCTTTATTCAAACACTGACCTTACTAACCAGAGAAACGCAAAGGCTCCTGACACAATCGATAATATTGATATTTGCAATAGGTCCGCAATAAAGTACAAGAGCAAAATGGATAAGGCTTTTTAAGACTTTAGAAACTGTTCTACAACGAAATGTTTTGCTACTAGGCTTCTGTTGTTGATGTTCTTTATTATTTTCACCAAATTTTATACGTGCCCTTTTTTATTTCTTGAAAGCAATTTTTCGAACACTTTGAACACATTCTTTGGAATTCAATTATGAATCGCAATCGATAGTGTTACAGTTACCAGAATAGTTATTGTATTGGTTAGCACGATCAATTTTCGCGGTACAATTTATCTTTCCAATTATAAGTCCCTTTGCTCCTTGGGCCAATCAGGTATCTGTTTCAGAAGCATTATCACTTCGAAACGAGGGCGGCAGCCCTGTACCGTTATGGCGAGAACTTGAAGGAGAAACACACGGATACGTAATGTCGGTGTTAACGGTTAGAGTTTACTTACATGTGCATAATGAGTGCTTCCGTATTTAATATTGATGTGGAGGTTCAAATAAATAAAGGAAGTTGTGGCTGATGTGTGCAAGAGTGATTTTTGGTTGATGGTTATACAAATGGTGAAGCTAATATTGGTGGAGGTGCACAAAATGTTTCATTAGATTGCCAGTGCTGACCTGTACAATTGTGCAAACTACATGTATTAGTTTATGTACAGACGCCACCAGGTCAAGCTACCCCAATCTGTCAAATTTTACCAATCGAAAATTAACCTTCCACTATTGTGATATAAGGTTGAAAATCTATTAAAGAAATTTGACAGATTGGGGTAAGTTGATGTGTTGGCGTCTGTACTAAAATGTACGCGGAAATCATTTAGATCCAGATAATTCATTTATATTAGATTCTATTTATTTCCTTGAAACGATCTAAATGGCAGTCACTCCACTACGCACACATAAAAGCAACATAGGTCACTAATACCGCAACCTTATTACCTTTGAATTTATCGTTAACGCGCGTAAATTCGATCCATATATTTCGAAAGTCGAGAGTTTGAAAAGCCAGTACCGCCATTGTAAAGACCTTATTAGCTTTAAAGGTCCGTGTTCCTGTGAAAGATTTACTTAAAGCGATTTCGGAGTAGCGTGCAGAAGTACGTGTGGTCTACTGCCATTTGGTATTCAATGAGCCGATTTAGAACTCGAGCGAAATTAAGAGCTGGAGATAATGTACCGGTAGTAGAAGTTCGGTGTTACTGTTATTGTCTTGAGAATTGGAATTGTTTAATCGTATGTGGAGTTTTCAGTGCAACCATTCTATGCCATCAAATGGAAGAGAAACAGCATCCGCGCTATCTGGATGTTTTAGTTCAGAAAGCGCGCATGCTGTTTATCCATCAAAATTATTTTATTTGCCTTCAGATCAACTCTATCAGAGACTGAGTACTTATGCATTTTTTTTTCATGTATTTTCCCACATCTTATTTTTTTATTTCTGTATGTTCCTAGTCTTACTGTGCGTCGTGTTTGCCGCAAATAAACGTATTTTCTTTCTTCTTTCTTTCTTTCTTTCTATTTATGCAGTGCTTCATCATGCATTTTAAAATCAAGTCTAAATTAAGTCAAAATCTGGAGTAGTCTAGACTAGTTACGTCATAACCACGAAATTCACGACGCTGGTGACATCATATTACGTTGTCTCAATACTAACTTTCAATGGTTCATTCCCCTCACGTTTTATAATGATGTTGATTACATTAAATTAAGCAAACCCATATCACGAACATGTATGTTCGTATGTTGTAAAGTTCCGTGAACTTTGACCTGAGACTTGTAGTTTTCTTTGGGAATTTGTTGAGAGTAACGGAACCCGTTCATTAATGGCATTGTGATGGGAGGTTTTAATTGTATGCTATCGTGAATATCGTGATGTTTTAGGACTGTAGGCTGTAAAATCAATGTTTTGTTTGGTTAGGAATGCACGTTAATGTTTTATTGTATTCGTATGATGTTTGTGCCGAAGAATCGTAAATAAGAAATTCCCATTGGCAATATGGGATGGTTTTTACGAATAAAGATATTGCATAGTTAGGACTTGAGACAAAGCAAGAGGCACTTTTGGTGCGATGATAAAGAAACATAACCACAATGTAGAAAAAAGAAGCAACTCCAATAACATTGTTGATAGTTAAACACAAATAAAAAAGAGAACATAAATATCTGAAAGCAACAAGCATTATTTAGAGAACGTGCAAATTACAAAGTGTAGTAATGAACTTGACACGCTTAAATAACGACAAGCATGTTACATTCCCACACTTTGTAAAACTGCAACCAAACGAAACAATACACCTACAATATACAATAAAACAAATTCTTCCGCCATGACTAAGATTACACTAAAATCAGTGTCATTTGAGTATGTATTCCGTAATACTAACATTGACGTTTACTTATTCAGTGGACGTAAGTTAACTGGCGTAACCAATTTATACCGTACACACAGTACACGTTGAACATGGTATATTGTTAGCTAGCCTACAGGCAGAATTTGTAACACCTAGCACAAAATACGTGGCTGAAAGAAAATAGGAATAGAATCTGAAACTCGTTTGTAGAGTAAACAAGGGGTATGTGGATGAAGGTGAAATTTCAAGAATAGATATAGAAAGTAATTGAAATGTAATAGACATGATCGCAAAAAATGAACTACGTATATCACTTTGGAGATTGAGTTATCACCAATAAAGAAGTATATGGTTGTAAATTAACCATTTTAGATGTTGTAGAAACATGTTTCACTCGTTAAGAAATGTACGTTGAATGATTATGTAAATGTCATATGCGTAGTGGTTACTCACCAATGAATACAAACCATGTTTATTCTGACAATAGTTGAATTTCAAATCGGAACTGTTTGTACGATTGGACATTCTAGTAAAGCACGAAATTTATTAAAATATACAATAGCTTGCCGGGAATTCAAATTCGTAAATTGAAAACAGCTTCAACAATACGTTTATTCATTCCACTTCAAAACACAATACAAGTCCGAACTAGCCACTAAGAAAGCATTACTACATTGAATTGAAATGTTACTGAACTCACAGCATTACTCAAAATATAGCTCACAGCACGGTAGCAACTGAAATAAGTTGTCTTATCTGTGTAAAATCTGAGATACTGGAAGTTTAACGATTATTACTTTCGATTATACATGAGCAACCTGTTATATTAAAGTTCAGAGCGTTTTAACGGAGCTAGTTACTCAATCTCATCGAGTCTCAGTCTACATTGTAGAATAGTATCGACGCGAAGGATTTACGACGAGAGCAACTCGCAATTTCACGATTGACGTGAGTTAGGATCGCATACACGCCACATATCACGGCGTGAGCTGTGAAGTAATCGTGGTAACCTGTTGCCGTCACACAGAAAGTAGGGCGATCCTAAATCATCGGAATAGTTCAGTCTTGTCAAAATGAATTGAATGAATTTATTTTGTCACTAAAGAAGCGTGGGTCGCAGTCCAATTCCTCATGCCACACCCTTCACTTTGCCGAGAGGGCATTTATCCATATAGATTGTCGATTAACCGCCAGAATAGGCCCATTATGTGCTTATGGCATGAACATGTTTCTTTGCATAATACATTTACATTCTGGACTCACCTAAAAGTCGTTCGCCGTTCGACCTCATAATCGCTCCGCCATCTTTGAATCTGAGAACAATAAATAAATGTTTGTTAAGAATAAGCTCTTAAGTCTTCCTGTAGGGCTTAATAATGAGTGTATGATTATTACATGAATATGGAGTGGCAGACGCGAGAGTGGTTGAGAATCTTTACAACACGGATGCGATGATTGAAATTCATTCTGATATTCATCGTTCTAAGAATGCGCCACCCAGTGTCAATGCGCAACAGGAAAATACATCTCCTTTGTATAATAGATGTCGTTCACCGAAAACCATTAACATGGAAAAGCTTTCATTATAAAAAAACCGCCATGAAATGGTTTACGGCGGCAATAACAAGGGATTAACCATAAAATTCCTACTTACTGAAGAGCCTGCTATAAAAGTAGCTAAAATTAGTAAGAATAAGCATTAGAAGAGTTTAAGGAATATAAATCAATCTTCCTTTCATTCCATACGTGGACGAGTTTTTGCCGTCCTTTCATAACCCATCTTTGCAATATAATAATTCTATTTATTCTGAGTAATGGCGGCAATAGATTTAACGTAATCACCGCCATCTTAAAACACTTTTACTGCTTTTTCTTTGCCGTTGAGAAATGACTGGCTGTTACCAAGAAATATATTCTGAATATAAGGATGTCTCTTTCATTTGCCGCTCACGTCTTCAGTGTGTACACGTGAGTTCGTTTTTACAATTTCATAGGGTAGTTGGGGTAATCATGTGCAATTTTCAGTCTTAAATGTTTGCAATTGAGGTAGAATTTGCATCGTAAGGGATGTTTAAAACGGAGTACGAGAATTGTTATATCAGCTGCAATATATCTACCGGTTGATATAAAGACTCTACTCTCTCTGCATAAAGAATCGTCGCCTGACCAAAGTCGGCAATGAACTTAGCAGTTAAGTCTGTCATTTATTCTTTTTGGCAATATATTATCATTCTAGCAAGAGCTTAATTCCAAGAGATGCCGTAAACATTTGACGAGTAATAGATCTAACTGCAGCTACATCTAGAGACTGACGAGTAAGCTACTTTAAAGCATTAATAGGACCAAACATGGTTCCCGTTATAATTATTCAAATTTTTAAATTGATAATCGTAAAGCTGGACAATATAAATACTAGGCTGCAAGCTGCAGGGCTCCCAACTATAAATATATTGGAATAAAGATCGCGATAGTGAACTAGTATCCATGCTGACCTGTGACTTGGCGTCGTTAGAGATTTACTACTTGCCCTGTACATGAAGGAGCTAATATTGTCTAAACATCTGCAGAACTGTATTGTATTTGTTATGAATTTTCTATTTTCTGGAATTTCCCCCATAATCTGATTCATGTGTTACCATGAAATATCGCTTTTGTAATATTAAGTAACACCATAATTGTCGTATTGAAATGGAACCCAAGATTCTTTCGAAAGCATTTTAACTATTAGACAATCATTAGACTATCCCGTCGGAATTTGATATAACTATACCATGCTACCTTTAATGTAAAGTTGCTACCAAATTTTACCATCACTGATTTGAAAACAAAGTAGACCCTTCCCATATCATGAGTATCTTTTCCACCTTCAGAAGTATGGCACAAATTCCTACGAAAAAGTTCAGGGTAAAATTTCAACACAGGTCTTCTACAAGATATGTTCAATTTACTTGCGCCTTAAACGTGTGCATATAATTGCATATTGCAGCGTTACCACATAATGGTTCTCGTGTGCTCGTAATAGCAATTACGTGACTCCAAACCATTGTCAACAATTACACTGCGACGGATTTAGGGAACAATTTTACTAAAATTATACAGTACAGTATTAGGTTTTATGATCTTTTAAGAGACTTTAGTTAACGGTTGTATAGTCGTAAAATCGCAATTGTTGGGAATTGTATATTTCTTTATTATTACTTGTTAAGGAATTGAATGGAATTCTGCTATTTAAGACTTACTTACAGAACTATAAAGTTCGGGGCCGTTATGTTGAAATTAAGCATAACTACGAGTACATAAACTGAACTCCAAAATTACTTGTAATCTTGAGTAATTTGATATTTTGTCTTCGAAAACAGAATTATACGAATCCTTCGACTTAATCATTCAAATGTTTCATTACAATTAAATGTTCACCACCTCTGGTTCCTAGATTGTTTACATTCTTTGCAGAATTATCTAGCAGCGATTATACTTTTGCTCAAGTCATAAATATTAGAGCACGTTTTCTTAATTACGTACCTAAGCTTAATAAAACTTGCTCCAGGAAGAAATTAGAGTTAGCGTTGATGAATGTTTGACGTGACGCCAGTTCGTGACGTAGTTGTTTCGATAACTGTACTACTAAGTGTTGGAGCTTTAAATGCAAGTCCTCTAGTTGTTAGTAGACTATTATATTATAATGTTTCATCAAGCTTTTGCCTCAACATACGACGGAATGACCGAAAAATGATCGTGGATTTTCAAAATCAAAGTCATTTATTCAAAATAGGCTGAAGATCATCACTTTTTGAACGTCAAAATTACATAAGACAGTCCCTCAAAAGTCCCGCCCTTCACCACTTTCTAGTGCTTAAGCTGGGAAGAAGAAGAGGCGCAACAAACTCATTTCATATCCATTCAAAATGAGATAACAGGGCGTACAAAATTTAGTTTTGTTCATAATGGCTATTGACGTTGTTATTCTAGCAGTCCCAAATTCATTCCGAAATTAAATACCAGTTTTGAGTAAAGAACGCTGAAATTCGCACGTCTTTTGCTACGTCACGTTGTACTTGCTTGATTCCCGTTAAACTGCGTAATCGATTAAAGAAGCCTGACTAACTTCTTGATGCGGATTCCATGCCAAAAGGTTAGTCAAGCACGAATTAATTAGTGATGTTACGATCGATAGAGCTCGTGTCATTCAACTAAACGTCAAGCTGGTGGGTAGGCAATTAACTAATTAGCCAAACATCACGCAGACCACGGCTAGCTAGGTAGGTAAATGTCAATTAGGTTCAATTTTATTTTGTTATCATTTACAGCCTTATTCATAAAAATCTCGCTAATCACTGATTAGCCACTGTTTACTTAAGCAAATGGTTAGCTCTTAAGTAATGATTAACTTTTCCTTATTCATAAGCGCTAGTTAGCAGATGATTAGTTACGACACGAAATAGAGGGGAAATTATGCGTGCACCACAGATTATAATCAATATAGTTGACTAAAAAACCGAATTAAAAGTATAAAGTTGTCATAACCATGATATTTGTATCTGTGGTGCCTTTGACAGACCAAAGTCAACAATGTCATCGGATATTTCATTTGATTAAAATAATTTAATACGTTTATATCATCATGATTTCCAATTATTTCATTGTTTTCCGATGGTACATTACAATATAATTAGCTCTAAAGGCTGGAGGATCTGTCACGGTCTCGAGATTGTTCGAAAGAGACACCGTGACCCTGGCACATGGGCAACTGAAGGAACACGGGTGGGTTTTAGTCAGTAAAAGTCTGACACGCACTCCGCCCCTAAGACGACCCACTGACCCGCCACCCAAGAGCGGGAGACGTCATTTGATGATTTCCCATCCAAAAAAAAGGCTGGAGGATACAGGTATTTATTTCTGATATTATATCCGCTAACCTTAAACTGACCAAATTAATATTAAAAAGCCGTAGCCGATAATAGCTATGTGTTTGCATGTCCCATAAGCTTGTTTACATGAATATACTCTTTCAAAAACATAAAGGAACTTGTCTCTATTCTATATTACTTCCTTTTGCTTGATCACTGGGGTTTCAGTTTATTTTAATAAAATTAAATAATCTTGTTTACAGTTGAAAGTTTGACGAAGCACCAATACTATAACCTCGGAAAGACGGCGAGGGCGCAGACCATGCTACGTGAATAAGATGAGGAATGAGAGTGGCAAGAGAAAAGAATAGCACCCATACATATGTTACGGAGGAAGAAAAATTGGAAATAAAAAATACGAATTTATAACAAAAATGTAGCTTTATTAAAATAAATGTAATTGTTGCTTGGCTAACTAACATGGGTACTCGCATTTCATTTCATAGGCGATCAAGTACAGTGTCATCCAACATATGATTGCGCTGGATGACCCGCACCTGAGGGCCTAAAAAGGCCACACTAAGCAATTCATATTCTGAATTCCCAGCAATTCATTAGCAATTCCTGTAATTTACGTGAAATGATGACACATATTAGCACAATCATACTCAATTCAGTTCAGAATGAACTGTCATTATGGGTTGTCAATTTGTGACCATATGCCATTTTACGATTTATAATATGATTCTTATTATCCTATTATGATTCTGCCAAAGTGGCCTTTTTAGACTCGCTGATCCGATAGTCATTGGGTTGAAACATTGACAGTTGGCTCAAGCGCCTGAAAAAGAGAGAGCAATGGAACACGGTACACGGTCAGATTGTTTCCCCTCTCTGTAGCCCCATAGTATGAGCGCATGACATTCTCATTGATGGATCTTGTCCATCTCATACGCTGGCCAACACTAGCAAAAGACAGAAATGTGTGGAAAAGGGAGTGGGAGGCCTTTGCCCTGCAGTGGGACAATATAGGCTAGTTAGATTAGAAAGATAGAATTGTTGCTTATGAAATGTCTCTTGTTATTTGAGCAAGACTGCCACAACATGGCTTTTCTTCAGTTCTGTGCCTTGGACCTAGCGTTAAAGAATGTGAGGGGCCTAAAACCTACTGAGCCTCCTCCTGTTTGAGCTTTCCCTAAAAATCCTTTATCAAGTTTACTTCGCATGAAGAATATGTACCTAATACGGAATTATTCTCATCGCAGATGTAAACAAGCCTTGTAGGTCTTCCTCCATCTATTTCCCGTCCGCGTCGGCGCGTAGCGTTTCAAAATTATTTAATTCTCCTGCACTATTCCAAAATCCCGTAAATATTGTTGAAATCAATATTTACTAAGGCACAATTAGTTATTAGGGACAAAATAACCTTAAAGCACACAATAATCCTATTGAACCGATCAGCTGATTCAAATAAAATCCGCCATCTTGCCTCTTAGCATCCTCTTAACAAGCTACCGGTGGTGTTTAATTTTGACAGCTTTTAATCAAATGGTTAGCGACTACTTAGCGCTAAATTGCGTTTATGAATAAGAATTTCACTAATCAGTTGCTTAGCAATTGATTAAAATTTAAGAGTCGTTTATGAATAAGACTGTTGATGATTTGACGATTAACATTGTGGAATAAATGGAACAACCGTGCAGTTTTTGGACAATATTATGTTGGGCGTATAATTTTTTTTTGCTGTTGCATTTTTTGTTTACGTAATAATAGCCGACCATTACGTTAAACTACGCATGCCGCGGTTGGTCCGTGGATGGGCGACCATTTTTACATACGAAGACGCCTCCGTGCCTCGGAAAGCAAGTTAAAATGTTGGTCCCGGCGTCACTCGTGGAACTTTGACAGTCGTTACGGATCGTCAGAAGCCAGAAGGTCTTACAGTTATAACCAGTCTTACCAAGGGGTATCGTATTACCCAGTAGCTGGGTTGTGGATGTTAGGTAGGCAATCACTCTATATGAAAGTACTGCCATTCAAGTGTTTACGGTGTGACAGAAAGCCGACCTTGGAAAAAACCGGCCAAGTGCGAGTCGGACTCGCGCACCGAGGGTTCCGTACAAACCTGTAGGTTAGGTATTCACGGTTTATGCATAAGGCTTGTGTTTATGAAATTAAATGTTATTTTTTTAATTTTTATATTTGAGTTCATTAAATGAAAGGTAAATTGCGGTTTACGATTTATGACGTATAAAAAAAAAATCTACTTACTAGATCTTGTTCAAACCAATTTTCGTTGGAAGTTTATATAGCAATGTACATCATATATTTTTTTTAGTTTTATCATTCTCTTATTTTAGAAGTTACAGGGGGGGACACACATTTTACCACTTTGGGACTGTCTCTCGCGCAAACTATACAGTTTAGAAAAAAATTATATTAGAAACCTCAATATCATTTTTGAAGACCTATCCATAGATACCCCACACGTATGGGTACGATGAAAATTTTTTTTTTGAGTTTCAGTTCTATGTATGGGGAACCCCAAAATTTATTGTTTTTTTCTATTTTTTTGTGAAAATCTTAATGCGGTTTACAGAATACATCTACTTACCAAGTTTTAACAGCATAGCTCTTATAGTTTCGGAAAAAAATGGCTGTGACATACACGGACAGACAGACATGACGAATCTGTAAGGTTTCCGTTTTTTGCCATTTGGCAACGGAACCCTAAAAAGGGTAGGGTGATAGATGCCCCAAAGTAGGCGAACTTTAAACATTGGCGAATGAGCAGGACTGGTAACACTCATGCCGAAACGGCATAAAAGCATGTGCATAATATTCAAATGTTAATCTACTTGCAGACGTGTAAATTTTCCTCCGCTGAGAGCCAGGACCACTCAAAGCCTGTAGTGACTATCTAATTAAAAGTTATATTCGCCAATTGGTACGTACAAGCTACTATTCGTTTCTTAATATCATTTTCATTCAAATCTTAACCTTTTTGTAGGCTCTTGGAGTAACCATTATGCATCTAAATGGCAAGATCTTGCATTTAGGGCTTCGCTCATCTCATCACCATGCTAATTCATAGTACACATAAAGCAATAATGGTTATTAATATGCTAAGTTAGTATTATACGAGAGTAGTTTCAAGTAGATTTCATTAATTAATATTTTTAAATGCTTCCAAAGTGTTCTTAAGAGGTCATGGGACGGGGTTATGTAAATCCGAACTAATGATAAGTATTTTAAAGATGAAACTCATTTATCTGCCAAGATGAACGTTTTAATGGCTCTGCTATGATGACCACTTCCATTTAAATAACACTTTGCAATGTAGAGCATACATCTTATCTGACTTGTAATTACATTTGGATTGAAAAAATGTTGCAATAAATTCTAAATGCCTCCTAGAATTATGCCCAATGGCCATGTGAGATGTATTTGTAAATGGACGCCAATTTGTTTTCGAACAAAAGATATTGTTTTGGTTGTAATTAGAACTATGGTCCTATCTGTTTGTGTAACACTCATAGCCAAGCTATTTATTAAGTGAAGCAACTTTCGTCGTTTGTTTCGAACGGAATATGTGCAAGCAGCCATTTTTCAATTGGTGGTTTGTTTTCTCTTTCATGTTTCTAAGGCGTTTCTGATCTATAGTGGCCAGTGCTGTGGGAGGCTTTGTTAAGATACTTTATGCTTGCGGGGGCATACCTTGAATAGGCTTCTATTGAGCTAAATAAAGGTAATTTACACCTACGTGGATTAACCTTCTAATACATACAACTCTGACTAGCTTGCTTTTTGTATTTTCGTTAGCAGGGGCTATTTATAACAGTAGCAAAAAAATTGCTTCACAAGAGAAAGTCCTATCTTGTATTTCCCGATAATCGATTACAAAGCACATTCTTAAAGGTTTTAATTTTCACAAAGTGGACTGTTATTACATACCTAAGATTTTTCCTATGCAATTGTGCATTGTAAGTAAATCTGCGGTTTTTAGAGCGTCTCTTTCTCACAGAGTTCTCCTATCAGTACTGGCCATCTACAACATAAACTAGTCCTTCCTCCTTTGCAATAGTAGGCAATTTCGTTCGTACACAAATTAAATATCGAAGGTTATCACGTCAGTGAAATATAGACGTTATCTTTTGTAAATAAAGTGTGTTTTAAAATGTCATTGGGTGGTTTATAAAGCGTTTCAAGGAGTGATAGACACAATTGTCGTGGTCAGATTTCCCGACTACGCAACTGGCTGGCTGGGGTGTACTTTGTATACAGATTGCGACAAAAGTAAGAATTACTTAGGAAACAAAGACTGTGTGAAGACGTGTTGAATAAAACAATATTTGACTTAACATTTAGCAATTATGAACAGAATAACATGTTTTGTACTAAAATTGACTTTAACTAAAATGCATTTTTTGTTTAGATCGTGAAGCAGTCTTTTAACACCAATTTATGACGTCAAAACGAAACCATAAAGCACAGATATTGCAAGCTATACGTCACATATCAACTCCGCCCATAATACAAGAGAGAAAGAAATAAATATTAATTAAATACAATTCCATTAATATAATGCAGGCGGCAACGTGCACAGAGCAAGACCCGCTTCATTTGAATAAGTAACATGATACATTGGAATATTAATACTTCATCGAAACCCGAAACGTTTACCTGGATTTCGGAGGTTAACGTAATTTGAGACTTATCGGGTTTTGCACTTAGGAATTCACGGAAGAATGTTTGGCGAAGATCTTTTAGAACTAACGAAACTTGAAACGTTTACCTGGATATCGAAGGTAAACATAATGTGAGACTTATCAGATTTAGGTAGGACGGTGGTCTAACTTTTTCTACTAAATTATAATACCAGCCTATTTTTGGTGTACACTTCAGGGCCTTTTCCCATATTAAGAAGGCAGCTTTAATCACCACGTCTTCTAAGCGCGGGGGGCGATTTCAGACGAATCAAACTATAGTCCAGATTTCTTCACGATGAATGATGTATTTAAGGTAAACTCAGAAAGTACTTAAGAATTTAAAAAAATATTTTGTAAGGCCTCCTCTCGGTGAGAGGGAGTGGGCCGTAATCTACCAACATGTCACATGTCTTCGAATTTTTCATTCTAGGACATGCCGGTTTTCTCACTATGATTTCCTTCACCGTTTTGAGAGGAGTGGTGATGAAATTATTTACACAAAGTAAATCGCGGTCCTGGGCGCGAACCCACGACATCCAACTCATAATTCGGGGCCGATACCACTACTGTACGTAGGTATAAGGTATGGCTTTTCTTATTAAACGAACATTCCCAACGTTCATCATTGTGTTTTATCAAAACCAATTTCAGATACGTAAATAAATACAGAATACCAGATTCTGCTTCTGATTTTATGCTATTTGCCTTCCAATCCTACGCTAACGGTGCATCAGATTGCCAATATAGCCAGACAGTTTAACCGTCTGTATAAGAGCTTTGCCACCAACGGAAAACCGTAATTAATTTCGCATTTATCATTCCTACAAACATTTGAAAGAGGTGAATGGTACAGTGGGCAGCAGATCAGTGGTAACAAAATCAGTACAGGCTGGCTTTTTATTGGACTACGGAAAAGAGAAAAGGAGGGTTATAATTTTGACCGATATGTAATAGGTCTTTACCAATGAAAATGCCGTTTTGTATGAAAAAAATTAAACGAATTTTTTTCATGTATTTTTTTATTTGTATTAATCGAAATAATTACCCATGCAATCAATGCATCTTTGCCAACGCAGTGGCAGTTTATTGATGCCCTTCTTAAAAAAATCAGCTGGACGGGAGGCAATAAATTCTTCAAAGGCATTTTGTACTGCCTCTCGGGTATTGAATTTTTTTCCCGCCAAGAAGTTATCCAAATTCTGGAAAAAGTAGTAGTCTGTAGGCGCAAGGTCTGGTGAGTAGGGCGGATGACGGAGAGCTTCCAACCCCAGTTCTTGCAACTTGGAGACCGTCTGCTGTGCAGTATAAGGTCGCGCGTTGTCGTGCAGGAGCAGCGGAGACGAGCGATTGACCAATGCTGGTTGGAGATGTGCCAGCTTCTCCATCATTGAGTTCAGTTCTTCACAGTACACATCTGCGGTAATGCTCACCCCGTTTGGTAAGAAGCTGTGATGAATCACACCGGCGCTAGACCACCAAAAAGTGACCATCACTTTTCTAGGGGTAAGTTTTCGTTTAGGGCATTGTTTAGGTGCTGAACCAGGATCCAACCAACTTGCTGAGCGCTTGCGGTTATCCAACAGAATCCATTTTTCATCGCAGGTAACAATGCGGTTCAAAATTCCTTCATTTGTGTGTCTGTTGAGCAGTGCAAGGCACGTCTCGACGCGTACTTCGCGCTGGCGATCATTGAGTTCGTGGGGCACCCATTTGTCAAGCTTATTTATTTTGCCAATTTGACGCAAATGGACCAATATTGTTTTGACGCTAACGTCGAAAGCTGCTGCTAATTCAGCCGTAGATTGTGTATCATCAGCTTCCACAATCGCCTTTAATTCGTCATTGTCGACCAAAGTCTTAGGACGACCGCGAGGTTCATTTTTCAGGTCGAAATTTCCAGAACGGAAGCGAGCAAACCAATAACAGGTGGTGCGTTGGTTTGTAGTGTTAGCTCCGTAAACGTCGTTGATGTTGCGTGCCGCTTGTGCCGCGTTGCTGCCACGACGGTAGGTACTCATATTCCATAATTACTCGAATTTTTAACGTATCCATGATAACGAAAAAGATTGAAATGCGATGAAAATGTAACACTAATCAATAAACAAATGACTACTTTTGGAAAAAGAATTCCATGTTTTTAAAATAAAATTAATTTGAAATTAGAATTCTTAGACAAACAAAAATTATTTTGATTTGAAATCGCCAGTACTGCAGAACGGCAATTTCATAGGTAAAGACCTAATATTTAAGCTATGCATGTATGCATGTATGTTAACCTGTTTCCTCACACCGTAATTATATTATAAGCATAAGTGTTATGTCACAATAAATTAACCATTGCCTCTAGAGGAGAGGACAAAGTTATGAACTAAAAATGTCTTTAAAAAACGTATTAATTGAAAGTGCTTGATTAGTAAATTTCAAAACAATATGAATATTTTTGGTTTACTCCAAAGTTGTTTAAATAAAAATTAAGTTCAAAAACCAAAAACTCACCTGAATACTGAAAACCATACTCTAAAAAGGAGGAAAGAAGAAAATATTTTCATGTGAAAGCCGAGGTTGTTTCATACTTTTTAAAGCGTGATTTTCCAGAAATCGGGTTATAGTTTCTTTGCTTATTTTTTTCTATTTAAAGTCCGTAAGTAGGTACTACGCAAGGTCAGCCTAAGGCAGAAGTGTTACCACCAAAACGTGCCGTCGCTTGTACATCCACATCGGAAATACAAACTGATAGTACAAGTAATAGGTACTACTTATCCGTAGAAACTGACAATTTAATGATAAAATATCCACCCAATATGAGAGGAAGTTACCAATCATTAAAAGGAAACACCTGATTTATCGAATGACAGATTTGGAAACGGTTGTCACTCACACCAACACGTAATAAAAACTAATTTGGACTTAATAATAATAATCATAAAATTTTTATGCTATTTTCATTATTATTAGTCGAAAATGTCATTCCATTTGATGTGCTATATGACAAATATGGATTTCATTGTGACTTCTGTGTCCTAAATGACGGTGTTTGTGCAACTAGAAACTTTTTATATAAATAATAATACAAATTAGGCAATAATTAGCAGGGAGTGTGAATCTCTTATGTAACTTGGCACTTATTAAGAGTCTCATTTTAATAAATGTCTCGTAAAATTTGTTTTAAAAGCTTCGATGGTGTCATCTTTACTTTTAGCAAGTCAGACGCAAAAGAAACTTGTTGAACGTAACGGAATAGATAGACAATACAGCTGGAAATGTGAAATTAAGGTTAGCAAACATCTGAGGGACTATTCTCGTAAATCTATGAACGTGAGAACGTCTCAATTTGTCAAAAATACCTCGACTTTTCATATATTTTTGACAAGTTTTTGACATTTGATTAGATTTTGAACGTTTCTAATTACCAGAATTGTCCCATTAGTTAGTTTACGAAGAAACCTTTAACAAATTCCACTAGGAACCCGTTGCGAGAGTTAAATAAGCGTTTAAAATAGAAACATCAAAGAAACATTAAAATGTTACGACAATCCAAATACGCACATCTTTAATGACATGTTTCCCAAGAAGAAAACAACTGTTATTGGTGATGGAGCCATCATTACATCGGTATTTAAGTTCAGTGTCCGCAACAAAAGTCATCAAACAATTGACGATTGATAAACGTTTAACGATAGTGAACAAGCGTAAAACTCTTCATTACGCAACGGTATTATAAGTAAAAAAGATGCATACGTTGTTTTAAATGATTAGTTTTATAATCAATAAAGATGAAGTGTGTCGGTCCGTTATACCTACGTACAAAAACCTGTAGTAGGTCAATGGCACAGCGAGATGGCGGACGATGCCGAAGCGCGCTTCGTTCATCTCGGTACGAATGTTGTACCTTTTTTTTTTGCATTTCGAATCGATTGCGATACGCTGTCCGATGATTGGTATTATTGTTGACGATTAAATACTTTATTGTTTTTTGTGTTTGTTAAAGACGTTGAGATTCGGAGAAAGGTTTGGATGCTGTTGTTTTCATTGTAGGGCTATTAAAGTTTTGAAAGAAGATGGCAGCATGACGAAAGGGAAAAAAGCGGATAACAGGAAGCATTATATATATCGTTGAAAGAATACCACAATCAAACTCATCCTATTAGAAAACCGCTGCAAGGCAAATTAAGCGAAACAAATTCTTAGAACGCATCTAAAGATCAAAAACATCGACAAAGAAATTATAAACACCGTTCGAAGTGTCAAAAACCGTTATATTAGTCATCGATACACACATTCTAGATGTAAATCCATCGCGAAAACCTGACTAGAATATTTTAGAGAAACAACAACACATTTTACTAAGAAGGGGAATGAACTCAACACAATATAGCTATTTACATATGAAAATATAAATCACAAAGTATACGATTACTATTTATTATTTGTAAACAGGTGGACAGTGCTCAGTATTTATGAATAGGCTATGATGATGACAATGAATAGGCTACATTCCTGTCAGCTGTTTTGTTTTTGTGTTTTGTTTTTTATACGCTACTTGTTAGCTAGGTCATGTATGTTTTTGTAATTATTCTCTTGTTAGGTACCTAATTATAAATGGTATGCTATTAGGTACATACTATAATCTTTATAGGGGACTATATTTCTTGTCACCAAAATTTATATTTGTCATCAAATTGTATCACCTAATAAATAGAACTATCGCCACGAAATATTTTCGTTCTCAGATAAACAAAGAGTGTTCCCAGGTATGAATTATCAAATTATTGTTAATATAATGTGTAAAATATGAGATGGATTACCAATAAAATTGTAGTGCAATACATGAATATAAACTTCGTTCTTATAATAATAGTTTTATTACTTAAATAATAGCTTTGTGCTCAGAATGGTAGATCTGTCACCAAATAAATCGATTAATCGATCCCTGACTGCGACTCCTTTTTATTCGTTATTTTGTCACCAACACAGTAGTTTCATTTTATTTCGTTCAGTTATTAAAATAATGTATTCTTTACCAATTTAATACATCAGTTTATAATTTTAATGAAAATATGTTCAAAGGGGGCGGAAGAAGCAAAAAATGTGCTTATCGGCCAGAAAAGAAAAAGGGGGCGCCCTTCAAAAGCCAAACCAACGCTGATTATTCAGTGATTTTTATTTTTAACAATAAATATTGATTATTTTGACTTTAATTAAGTGTTTTATTTACTATTCTGCTAGAAATTTAATTTAAATATATTTTATACTACCTGTGGAAATTAAGACCCTTGGGGGAGGCACATGGCCAGTTAAGTAGTAGACTCTTTTGGTTGATAGGATGATGACGACAACCCTACATTTTTGGAACTTCATGAAATTTTCTAGTGACAATACTATATGATTTATTGGTGATCTCTTTAAATTAGTTTGCTTAAATACTATTAGGACAAACCTATTATAATACACTAGCTTCTGCCCGCGACTTCGTCCGCGTCAAATTTTTGCTCCCCTGACCCTTCCCGTCGCATCGATTTGCCTGCTCGTTTTCGTCCATTTTTCGTTGCTGCTCGCTCCTTTTGAGTTATAGTGAGTCATCCTTAAAAGATAGACATATGCTCTCGCGGACTTTTTTTTAGAACTTATTAAAAGGAACAATTCCGTCATACATGATTTTTGCGTTACTTTAACCGTTTACGCAGCGCACGCAACGGAAATTCTCAAAAGGAATAAATTTCCCCCGTTTTTACAACATTTTTCATTACTGCTCCGCTCCTCTTAGTTGTAGCGTGATGTTATGTAGCCTATAGCCTCTCTCGATAAATAGGCTACCCAACAAAGAAGAATTTTTCAATTCGGACCAGTAGTTCCTGAGATTAGCGCGTTCAATCAAACAAACAAACAAACTCTTCAGCTTTATAATATTAGTATAGATACAAAAATATTTATTTGGTACTTGACCCCATATCTCCATGATTTTAGGTAATTTATTGTGGAATTGATTTTATATTGTTTGGTGACTACATTTTGGTGACAAATCTACTATTTTGCGGGCAAACACTATTATTTAAGAAACACAAAACTAATTAAATTGGCGACAACTTAAATCATACCCATCTTTATATATATAATTCTACTGTACGTGTGTATGTCACTGAACTCATCCTAAACGGCTGGACCGATTTGAATGATTTTTTTTGTATGCGTTTGGGTGGCGCCCTGGATGGTTTAGATTCATTATTGGACCCGGTATGTGGCGCTGCTATTAAGTTCTAGGAAACAGAACAACGTCTGTACGGTCAGCTAGTATTATCATATAAACTAACTGAGAAAGAGAAATAAATATGATCCACATATACATTCACATTAATTCAAATACATAATCACTACATAGTATAAAACAAACTCGCTTCCAGTGGCTGTACGGTTAGATCTTTTAATAGCTACGCTACGGATTGTAATGTGGCTTTCATCAATAGACAGTGATTCAAGAGGAAGGTTTATGTGTACGCGGGCGAAGCCGCTAGCAAAAGCTAGTAATATTATAAAAAGGAAAAATTTAGGGGTGCAAACTTTAGGGGTTAAACTTTCGGGCTTCTGACGACCCGTAACGACGGTCAAAAATCTACGAATGACAGCCGAGACCAACGGCTTTTTTTTTTTTTTTTTTTTTTTTTTTTTCAGGATGGGATATCATCAAATGACTTTTCCCGCTCTGGGCGGAGCGGGAGGGCATGTCAGACTTTTACTGACTAAAACCCACCCGTGTTCCATCAGTTGCCCATGTGCCAGGGTCACGGTATCTCTTTCGAACAATCACGCGACCCTGGCAGGCATCGGTCCTAGTAGACCCCTACACTGCTGCTGACATCTCTTTGAGGCGCGCGTGGAACACTGCGCGCCGTCGACCCGAGCTTGGTCCTTACCGGACGGCGAGCTACCCATTGCTCGCCACCCGCAAGCTCGCGCCTACGGTGGCCGGGAGTCCGCAATCGACTCCCGACGCCCGGGGCGTCTCCTCCTGCGGCGGCTAGGGACGTGAGGGCGCAGAGACTGCCACTCCCTCACGCGCCCCGCCTCCTCCTTCGCGAGCATTACTGCTTCGCAGAAGGAGGTGACGGCTTCCCATTCCCTCTCGCTCCGTACCATGGCTCGCACCAGGGCCGGACGCGAGAGGTCGCCGCCGCCGATCGCCTCCACGAGGACACGGCGGTGCCCCGCCCAGGCTGGGCACACCTCCACCGTATGCTCCACCGTGTCCTCCAGACGATCCTCGCAATGGAAACACCCGGACGTATCCTCCCGCTTTATCCTGAACAGGAACCCACCGAAGCACCCATGCCCGGTGAGAACCTGCGTCAGGCGGAAGGTGAGGACGCCGTGGCGCCTCTCTATCCACTCCTCAAAGAGGGGACTTACCGCCGCAATTGTGGCGTGCCCAGAGACCAACGGCTTAATATGCTTTCCGAAGCATAGAGGGACTGTTTGGTAAGTTAAGATGGTCACCCAACCGCGGACAAACCGCGGCAAGGGTAGCTTAACCTGATAGATCGAACTGAACATAGCCACAAGCCCATTCGATAAAAATCCGACCTAAGCTATCTAACCTAAGCTAGTTTAATATCTATATATATAAAAGAAAGTCGTGTTAGTTACTTCACTTATAACTCAAGAACGGCTGAACCGATTTAGCTGAAAATTGGCAGGGAGGTAGTTTAGAGCCAGGAGAAGGACATAGGATACTTTTTATCCCGTTTTTTTTTTTTTTTTTTTTTCCCCTTTTTACGACCGCGTTCCCGTGAGACGTCACATAAAACGTCAAAGAGAATACAAGTCACTATAAAACGTGGTACTATGACAAAAACGTTGCCTTCGAAGTACCAGGTTATCATAACTTGACAGGAGCTTACCAAACAAAGGAGTGTCAGCTAGAAAACGCTTTATGCCTTCGAAGTACCAGGTCATCATAACTGGGTAGGAGCTAACCTAACATATGAGTGTCAGCTAGAAAACGCTTACCAGATCACCACCGCGTACCAGGTTGTCAAACTTGGTACGTTTATAACAACATTTATTGAATCTGAGGCGATACGAAGTTCGCTGGGTCAACTAATTATCTATACTAATATTATAAAGCTGAAGAGTTTGTTTGTTTGATTGAACGCGCTAATCTCCGAATCGAATCCGGTCCGAATTGAAAAATTCTTTTTGTGTTAGGTAGCCTATTTATCGAGGGAGGCTATAGGCTATATAACATCACGCTACACCTCAGAGGAGCGGAACAGTAATGAAAAATGTTGCAAAAACGGGGAAAATTTATTCCTTCTGAGAGTTTCCGTTGCGTGCGCTGCGTAAACGGTTAAAGTAACGCAAAAATCATGTATGACGGGATTGTTATTTTTAAAAAGTTCAAAAAAAAAGTCCCAAGAGCATATGTCTATCTTTTAAGGTTGACTCACTATAACTCAAGGAGCGAAAATGGACGAAAACTAGCAGGCAAATCGATGCGACGGGAAGGGTAAGGGGAGCAAAAATTTGACGCGGACGAAGTCGCGGGCAGAAGCTAGTTCTTCATAAAACACTTCCAGCTTCAGTCGTTAATCAAAAGTAAGCAATACTATTTTGTATTTACCTTTCTCGTACAGACGGACAGATTTACACTAGTTCTTAACGGACCAGTCGTGCGACTTCGTCCGATTTATTTGCACTGTGAGTGAGAAGGCAGCAGACGGATTTGTTGCTAATAAATATTTGTTGCTAATTGGGACCAACGGCTTAACCTGCTTTCCGAGGTACGGAGGGGTCTTGGTATGTACAGATGGTCACCCATGCGCAGACCAACCGCGGCAAGGTTACCTTATCCTGTAGTGCTATTCTGTACAAATCTCACCGTGATAACTTGAGTGAAGTGAACTTAAAGTGAGCTGTGATTACTGTCAATCCCTAGCATGAGTTGGGATGACAGCTCACTTTTAGGTCACTTCACCTAAGTTCTCACGGTGAGATTTTAACAGAATAGATCGGCAGATCGATCGACCCGTGCGGCTTCTATTACTTCTAATTACACGTCACAAACAAAATTGAAGTCTCTGTAGCTCACCACACAATAGACTCCATTGCGAGGATCGTCTGGAGGACACGGTGGAACATACGGTTGAGGTGTGCCCTGCCTGGGCGGGGCACCGCCGTGTCCTCGTGGAGGCGATCGGCGGCGGCGACCTCTCGCGTCCGGCCCTGGTGCGAGCCATGGTACGGAGCGAGAGGGAATGGGAAGCCGTCACCTCCTTCTGCGAAGCAGTAATGCTCGCGAAGGAGGAGGCGGGGCGCGTGAGGGAGTGGCAGTCTCTGCGCCCTCACGTCCTTAACCGCCGCAGGAGGAGACGCCCCGGGCGTCGGGAGTCAATAGCGGACTCCCGGCCACCGTAGGCGCCAGCTTGCGGGTGGCGAGCAATGGGTAGCTCGCCGCCCGGTAAGGACCAAGCTCGGGTCGACGGCGCGCAGTGTTCCACGCGCGCCTCAAGGAGATGTCAGCAGCAGTGTAGGGGTCTACTAGGACCGATGCCTGCCGGGGTCGCGTGATTGTTCGAAAGAGATACCGTGACCCTGGCACATGGGCAACTGATGGAACACGGGTGGGTTTTAATCAGTAAAAGTCTGACACGCCCTCCCGCTCCGCCCAGAGCGGGAGAAGTCATTTGATGATTTCCCATCCTAAAAAAAAAAAAAAAAACCATTCAATAGACAGTTACGATGAGACCTGAAATGGTTGCTCACAAAGAGCACAGTTGAGCACAGCATATTAAAAGTTAAATCTTCTACTAAGTTAAATAGGTATTGAACTATTCACGAATAGCCGAGATAAAAACATGATATTATGAAGTTTCTATGATGAATGTAATTTTAATTAGCATTTAAGCAATTATTCTATATGTTGTTCCCTATTAACGATCTACGATAAATTAATGCTGTGTGTGGTCTTTGAATTTACAGCTATCCAGTTTATTATGTGTGGTAGACTTTAATTGTTCCCACATCGTTAAGTTTCATAATTATAAGTCGACGTAATAATATCTTGGTGAGATTTTTTCGCAAACTGGATCTTAACACGTTTAAACTGCAATGGTGAAAATCAGAAAAAGTCTATAAATGTACTTAGTGTTATTTCACTTTAAATAGATTATTTATTCCAAAAATACATCCCTATATATCATATTTTTTACATTATATACAGCCTATTTTTATAATTTAATTCCTTACTTTTATTTTGACTTCAAAGTTTCCACAAAGTGTATGAGTGTAATAGTAAACAAAAGTTATATTGACACACTGATTTATGGGTCGCACGGGTCACTTAATGTAGCTGAAAGAGTAATAAACATGGCAAACGCCAGGCAGCAAAGACACGTTCAGATTTGGTATGTGTTGTCGGTCATATAGTCCGACATGGCCTGAATGGAACAAAAAGTGTCGGACACATAGTCCGACACGGCAAATAACGTGTTAAACGCACTGCTTAGCGCTGAAGGTTGAAAATCGAACAGTGTTATTTTCGACGCGCTGAGATGTTGGCTTCTCAATGCTCGGTTCACAATCAAGAATTTTATGTTAAGAGGGTTTGTTTTCCGCACTTAATCCTTCAAGTCGACCATTGTGCGTGGGCCATGGCGGCCGTCGATAGTTAATCCAACCAGCCCACATCCCTCCAGAAGTTGACTTTATACTGCTCTATAAGAGAACGTCCATGTAAGATCTGGGTACCCCGAGGATTTCGGTCCTAATCGGGCCGGCGCCTGTACATTTGAAAAATATATACGCAACGGTCTCTTCAGCCTCCATGCAAGCCCTACATAAGGGACTGTTCGTTATGCCTATTGTGTAAAAGTGTTTGTGTTTAGGGGGCAGTGTCCTGTGATGGGCCCCTGTCACCAAACACAGACCGTCCCTGTCCAGGCGTAACAGACGTCTGGTCAGCCTGCCATCCAAGGATGGCATAGCTTTCCTGGACTGCCTACAGCCTGGTGTCGAGGTCCACTAGCTACGTCCGTGTGATCGTCGACTAAAGCGTTATCATGCTGGTTGATTTCATAATAATGATGGTATGTATGTATGTACCTGTGAGCCAGTATGTAAGTGGTCTTCGCGAAATAGACAATTGCAATATTGGAAAGATTCGTAATTTTGCACTAGTAAATAATCTTGTTAATTTTCATGTACGCAGTTCAAGCAATTCATAGTTTTAGTAAGCACACGTATGTGTGAACAAAGTATCAAATAAAGCATCTAATAAAGCAAATAAGGCAATTCAGTCTTCGCACTAGATAGTGCGAAGACTGAATTACCTTTGGATCAAAAAGGTGACGGAAAATACCTCGAGAAAATACTTAAGCCTTACAAAAGTAATTAGCTCTAATTACACAACACACACGGTTCACGATTCCGACACGTCAATGTCAACTAAGACAGATCGGCCGGTAACTCCACGTAAAAATATGTTCGGAGTTCAAACATGAAAAATATATTTCACAGTCCACCGACCTATTCCAACTCTATAATTCAAACCTTTGGAACAAACTTGGTGTAATAAACTAATGTATTTATTAGCAACAAATCCGTCAGCTGCCTTCTCACTCACACTGCAAATAAATTGGACGAAGTCGCACGACCGGTCCGTTAAGAACTAGTGTAAATCTGTCCGTCTGTACGAGAAAGGTAAATACAAAATAGTATCGCTTACTTTTGATTAACGACTGAAGCTGGAAGTGTGTTATGATGATGAAGAATCTTAAGCTAGCTAGCTTAGGCATACATATACGGATTTTCATCGAATGGACTTGTGGCTAGGTTCGGTTCTTTCGATCTCGTTAAGCTACCCTTGCCGCGGTTAGTCCGTGGATTGGTGACCATCTTTACATACCAAAACCCTTCCGTGCCTCGGAAAGCATGTTAAGCCGTTGGTCCCGGTTGTAATTTGTGGATCTTAGGCAGTTGTTACGGGTTGTCAGAAGTTCGAAAGTCCGACAGCCAGTATAACCACGGGGTATCATATTACAATACAATACAATCCTTTATTTCTGGCTACTAAGGCCCATAAAACCAATACATAAATAATATAAAACAATAACTATAAAGAATATGTATTATATTCTATAAAACTAAACTAAAGTAAAACTGTCACTAAACACGTAATGATGACGGATATTACCCAGTAACTGGGTTGTGGACTTCAGATAGGCAGTCGCTCCATGTAAAATACTGATATTTACCTGTATCCGGTTAGACTAGGAGGTGACCCCAATATAGTTTGGAAAAGGCTAGGCAGATGCCCTGGCTTGGAATATTTCAATCTGCGAAGCTTGGCCGTGGGAGTCAGTACTCGAGGACTGACTTGCAACCAATTAGTGTAATCTGATTGATAGCACCAGTGTGGATTCTGACTACATTTGGGTAAAGTGGCAAGAGTGTTAAATAAGGCGAGCAAATAAAGAGGGCGATTGTTAGATCAGCTGTGTCAACAAAAATCTGAAAGCCTTTTTTCAATCAGTAGTACAATTTGGATGAAAACCCAAACAAGAAACAAAAGAGAGAGAAGAAAGACCACCTGCAAAGGTGCCACTAGAACAAACAAGCGTAAAGAACACACAGTTTTAAAAACTCCAGTTGACACTCACACACGAACGTCTGCAGTACAACAATTCCCTCGCAAGTGTGAGCGTGAACGAAGAAAACAGGTCCCTCATGCAGGTCACTTGTCCAATGTCCACTCCCATAACTGTCACGTGGCGTACTCACATATTTTTATGAGCTTCTTTGGTTATAAGCTGAGCGAAAATGATCCCAGTAAAGCATAAAAAGTTCATCGATCAGAAGAATCAAATGATAATAACAGTGAAGAGCGAAATATGAATTGGGACCTACAGTTTGTAAAAGGACATCACCATTATAAACTACAATCTCCTTCCCCCTGCAATATAAATTTAATACGTATTCATATGTAATTAATTCCACGATAATTAAAACTATAGCGGAGATGAGGATTATTCATAGCGGGCGCGGTTTGTTAAACAAAAAGCAAAGGTACAGAAGTTTATTTCCTCTCAATGCATCAACAAGAGCAACGGAATAAAACCAAGTCGTAGGAAGACTTGGACCTGAATCATTATATTTGCTGGTAGAGCGAGTCCTAAATTGAAGGGCTAAACACCGTTTATATTTTTGCTATGGCTCTTGTCCAAATACAATACACAAGTCGGAAAACCACTAAATGCAGGTACATGGTTATCAACTTGAGAGATTGCTGGAAGTGAAGTAATTCTAGTTCAGTTGAGTACACTGCATTCGGGAAACAGAGAAAATAGAGTTGTGTTGGGTTTAAGTCAGAGAGATATTCGAGTAAACTCTCGCTTTATCTAAAAATTTACAAATAAGATCATTCTCAACGACTTGTGAGGCATGAGGACGAGCCTTCTGCCCTCATCTATCTAGTACATATAACTTGTACCCAACGGTGTAACAGTTATGCGCGCGCGCGGGTTGGGTGGGCCGCGATCACGACACGACGTCCCGAACGAGTCAGGATGATTGACGACTACCTGACGGACATTGCCGAAGGGCTGCTAGGGGTACTCGTGAACTAGGAAGGTAAATGATTAGATGTTAAGATGATTCTATCAGTCAGTATTGTGCTGTGAGCAGTAATTAGGTCAGATTTGTATGTTTGTCGAGATGTTGTGGCGTTTATTCTGTCTTTATAACTTACAGGTATGAACAAAGAACATGCTATGGGTTCGGTCATGAACGAGAAGTATATGATTATTTGTAAGCAAACTTGTTGGCTTTTTACAGTAGTTCAAAGTTCAATTCGAAAACTGATTAGAACTTTTGTTGTGGCTTAAAATCCTAAAGCCCTAAAAACAAAGTTGAAGAATTCCGTTTATGAAGAATTCTAGTGTAGCTTTCATCTAACGCACACATTTCCAACCTGTCACCGTTACAAAGTATTACATGATCAAATACGACTTGTAAATCAACATACCTAGAACAACTAAGTAATGTTTTCTTAGAAACCTATTTGCAAGAATTCCTGGCAATCTATCGCAACCACTAGGTACATATAAAAACGATATATGCCCACAACATATAAACCGTCGTAATAGATTGTTAAACTCTAGTAAAAAAGTAAGCTATCGCTAATAGCTTCCAGTTACAACAGCAGAAAGACTTGCTTGACATCCAGTAGATAGATATCAATACTACTCTTAGTAATTAATGCTGAAAACGGGATCGAGGGAAGTGAGTTAAAAAGAAAGGCACAGAAATCAACACAGTTGGAGTAGAGAAACAAAAAACAAAGAAGTGGTCGAGGATTTGTGCCACTCACAATGAAGTCTTGATTTATGTATGAATTCTAAGCTTGGGAAGCCGTTCGAATTGGTACGAATGGTACGCCTGCAGTCTAACAGGATTACGAATGACAATGTTAAGACTCTAGATATATTGGGGATATTCTTCCATAGCGGTAAGCCTGAACTGCCTACCGCTTCCGCAATGAGGTTATATTCTCCACAAAGACGTGTTGACTTGCCGAGTGCTTCCATTATTTCCGATTCTCCATTATTAAATACATGCACGTGCTGTGAAAATTCACGAATTGGCCCGAGTCGTGGAATAGCGGAACAAACGGTCTACTCACGAACGTGATAACACCGCTAATCGAATTACCGATGAAAAACTCTAAACTGACAGATGGGTGACAGAAATTGGGACAGACGGTGACAGCTAGACAACTGTAGTCTTTGGTAACAGCCGTCACGGGATTGGTCCCTACAAAAAAGTATAAACACAATTTGGTCACGCTTTTCTTTATGATATTTTATTCGATTTGCAAGCGAACAAAATCGATAAGCTTTTGAGAATGGTCATGCAAGCCTATCCACAAAGAGCTCAATGAATAACTGTTAACGGTCTATTTGACAGAAAATAAAACTTCGGTGATGGAAAATTTATTATTGTGGAGAAAACTCTTAAGGTACAGCACAACTTGAAACTTCACACAACACAAGCAGTCTACAATTTACCCACTTTTCCGGCACAGGTCTCCTCTCTGTGAGAGGGAGTGGGCCTTAATCCACCATGCAGGCTCAGTGCTGGTTGGCGGATATCACATGTCTTCGAATTTTTAACTCACGGACATACCGGTTTCTTCACGATGTTTTCCTTTACCATTTTAAAAGCAGTGGTGCAGAAATTAAATACACAAAGTGCCTATATGTTTCTGAACTCACGATCTACAACTCGTTAGACGAGGCTGGTCCAACACTGTTCTACTCTAAGTTTTCTCTAAGTTTCGGAATAAATTCATTCTATTCTACTGAACGACTCTTTTCCTAGCCAACTTATGTTGCGTGGTCGTTTGCTCTCAGGGCGGGCCTACAAATCGATCACTTGCGAAATTTATAACCATCGCTAATACTGTTCACCGATCGAAAATCATTAACTACGTGAGCGTTTTCAATAACAACCTACTAACGGTACTATTTGTAACACGCTAATTCAATAATGACGCCAACGAAACTAGAGTGTAAAAACTTACGTCACCAATTTATTGTGTGGCGGTGATCGATTTCACGACTCGATGCGAGATGTACTCGATATTGACGACAAAGCGATGCGTGCAGAGTTGATCCATTAAGATGTCTCACGCTTGCGCCTAGAGCTTCTGTCGGCCCATCGCACACAATAGCATGCTTTGTGAAACTTTAATGAACTGTTCTGTCGAACTTTAACTGTTCATTAAAAGAGCAATTTGACGTCGAAGTGATAATTGTGTAAGGCGAAAGTGACTAAAGGCATTGTTAATCTGAAGCTTCATTAAGAAATCTTAGTTTCTTTCAATAACCTTGTTCGAAATCTACTTGATAAACACGAACTACAAATGAAACGTCAAATAAAAAACCATGATTCGTGCGTAAAGTGTTTTCAATTTCAAAATTTACCAGCAAGCAAAGAAACCTATCAAGAACCTTTAAGTGTGTAACATTAATGACGTGAAACATCATAACATAGACAGTTTGATAGCGTCGACGTAGTAAAGATATAACATAACACTTAGCATGCACAATTAAGCATGCACATACCGTGACTCAGTATTCGTATTCCGATGAAGTGGTCTCGCTTGCCCGTAAATGAAACTAGGGAACATCTTACTCGATACTCGCACACTTAACCCCGGTGTCGAGAAATCGATTCAAACACGTACAGCGGAATCGATTTCCTTTACAGTTTCGCGTCCACCCACGGTCTCGTTCAAACAGAATATCTCCATACCCTGATATAAATGTTGCATACTAGATAAGGAACATCACCAAATACACCGGACATCTAGTTATCAACTCGTTTTGTCTTTCTAGGATATGTTTTAAGTAAATTCGATGTTATACAGGAATCGTTTGGGAATTATTATCAGCACTATGAACGTAATATAGTGTTTCGAGCGAAATGCTTATCTAAATGATTGTCTCATTTGAATACGTATGACTACGTAATGACGTTGGACTTCTATTGGGTGTGCAAGCACCGTTTTCATAGGAAAATATTGCGAGTACAAATCTACATACAAGGGCATGCGGCTACTAAATCTTCCAGTGGACTTATTTCCATGTTTCTTAGTACTTAGTACTGAGAGTCTGAGACCGAGCCGCGCTCAGCCATTAGCATAACTAGAAAAGCGCGGGCGCAGGTGAGCGGCTAACGGAACACCGCATGAGCATATCGAAGACGCATCTATTACCTGTGAAGCATACCAAATTCAACTTTGCATCTATCAATTTAAAATCCATATTTTGTTGATGGTATTACGTTTGAAGTCGTTTTAATTTATTGCCGAGTTTAGTCTACAAATCCGAGAGACAACGCTCGGGGCTGTGTCAAACAGATTAGCGCATCACAGTGTATTGTATGGTTATAGCCTTTACAACTGGCATAATAAAAAGTTCTGCGGTGTCTTTGCATACCTCGGGTAGTGTGATTTATTTTATTGATAACATGAAAATGAAAGGTACAAACAAGATGTATGGTACACTGCATTTTGATTATGTTTCTATTTTTAATTCAGATGTAGCAGTAGCAGAGCTTTCTTTACATACTATTTCTTCAGAAGATGATGCTTGCACAGTCACCAAAACAGATAAGTAACCAACGTCGTCGGATATAGCTGAAGTTGGAAGAAATTGATGATTGTTTGTTTTCTATTAGTTAAATTCAGTTCGAAAACATCCATCGGTGTCTTACAAAAAATTTAATACACCCGACAACCCTTGAACCATACTTTCGTCACCAGCCCATTAGTGACCATGTGTTCATTTTTACGAGCATGTGATATTGTAAGCATCCGTTTTAAAGAAATTCGCCATGCTATATTTTTCCGTCATTTATCATCAATATCTAACTCTATCTCTAATATATCAACAGTAGCTCCTTCCTAACTGCATACTATGAACTATTATGGGTCAACAAATACATTTTATATTCACATAATTCGATAGACCTCAGTAAACTCACGAACCTCCGACATAGTGTATTATTCATAAACCATTTGTCGTATTGAAAACAAATATGACTAACATCTCGATGGAAAATAAATTGTCTAGTCCCGAAATCGCATCTATATTTACAAAATACATATTTCCATATCCCAAGCAAAGAAGTGTTTGTTTACATATTTACACTCTAATTCACAAGCCAAGCGTGTTAGTAGACCATACATAATGTATCTTGAACGTCGTTTCGAGAGCAAAACTCGTGATTCTGAAAGCGAAACGAGACTTACGAGGCATATATCTCCGTGACTTAATGCATACGTTTAGACCTATTATGGAATAAACGTACCGTTATGGTAACTACGCTTATTGAAATACTATTGCGTTTTTGATTTTATGTAACTGTTATACGTCAGTGTAATTAATTATGTTTACAATCACGATTTAATAGGTTATCTTAGGGTTATGTGTATCCGCGATTACATCCTTTATTGCAGTAATATGTTATTTGATATGTGTGTTGCTTAGTTCAAAGATCTTTTAGTGGATGTAAAGTCAACTCTTCAATAAACCGTGTACTTAACTACAGAAAATTTTATCAATTGAGTTTTCTTCTGGACTTTAATAATGGTATTATGGTCAAGTGGGATACCTTATGGTATAAAAGTCTACACAACCACAAATTCTATTATTCATAGCCCAGCACCGGGGAAACTCTTAGCACAAAATTCGTAGTTTCGGCCGAATTTACGCGTTTCCTCTCTGTATCACTTACGGACATAAAATTAGATTGGGGTCTGAAGTAAGAACGACTGTCGATTTGACTGCCGTCCTTCCTCTTGGAATATTTTTCTTATCCATCCATTTCAGGGAAAATATAATTTTAATTAAAGTCCCTTTTTTGCAAACCTACGTACTTCACGAGATTCATTGAATGTCAAGTCGTATAACTGCTATTAAACACTTAATAGGCGACTCTACGTCTATAAGTTAATTTGCAATCGTGAGAAGTACGATAAGATCATAAATGACTAAAAATATATTGAAATACTTTGATCTGTATTTTGACCTGGGCTACCTCTATTTCAACAGCGACGTAATCTTTCTTCTGCGTTATTATCCTGCTGCACTTGTCCTAACTTCGTATTCCGATATCGATTCGGCGCAGCATACCCATTTCAGACAAATCTCCTTAGTTATGATTATCCAATCATAACTAAGGAGATTTGTCTGAAATGGGTATGCTGCGCCGAATCACAAACACACACACACATCACACACACACACACACACACACACACACACACACACACACACCACACACATCCGTATTGACAAAGTTAACTGCAATTCGTACTAATTACTCAATATTTCTCTAAGCTACACCACATCACTCTGTTCTACAGTTTCTGTATCCAGTCTAAGCCACATTCCATCTCCACTCAGCAGTTCGATCTAGCGGATCTAGCCGGATGCTTGAATCATTCATCACGTTTAACCAAACGTTTTTGTTTCGGAATCGATTTAATAAAGTGACTGTATCGATGCTAACGTGCGATGGGATCGAGGCCAAGGTAAAAGAAGGGTCTATATTGTTGACTTGACAAACTCCATTGTAAGAAGTAAGATCGTCAACACTGTGTACTCATATCTTGGATCAAAAGAAGGTTAAGAAGAAGAATGTTCCAAAATCAATTTGTTTAGCCAGCGCTAAGGCTCATAGTGAGCAGACGTGGCCCAGTGTGGTAGGGTCAAACCCGCTACCAGAGTCGCGGAGTTGTTCGAAAGAGTTACCGTGGCCCTGGCATAGGCAACTGAAGGAACACGGGTGGGTTTTAGTTAGTAAAAGTCTGACACGCCCTTACGCTCGGCCCAGAGCGGGAGATGCCATTTGATGATTTCCCACCCAAAAAACAATGAGGGTCAAACCCAGACAAGTACTTTACTTTGTGTAAATAACCTTAAACAGCAGTTCTCTCAAAACGGTGAAGGAAAATATCTCGAGGAAATCGGCATGTCCTAGAACCAACAATTCAAAAACGTGTGACATCTACAAACCCTCATTGGGCACGCATGGTAGCTTTACAACCCAATTCCTCTAGCAAAGTGGAGGCCTGTGTCCCAGCAATGGGGATATTATAGGCTGATCATGACGGCTTGTAGAATTATTAGTCTGGTGCATCCATCAATTAGTGGTATGCAAACCCATATACAGTTCAACTACAAAGCGATGGTTTGAAAGGTGTTGCTGTCTTTGAGTCACCTCGGGTTTTCCGTCTGTCCCTTTGTACCTATTGCCCGACATCTCTCTCATTTATGGCCCAGTACCGTACCTACTGAACATAAATCTTCATCCATACAATATTGACTCCACGACACATGTATTACGAGAAACACGTTGTCACGAGCGAGTAATTTCGAGAACGTAGCAATATTTGTTACTCACGTACCGATCGAGTTTGAAGTATAGCCGACGTGAACAATGTTCTGTGGCTAAACGTAATGTATGGTTTGACTGTGTCGAATTTGTACAAGAAAATGGCAAGGAAATATAACATACCGTCACAATACGTGAAAGGTTAGGTAGTGGTACAGTAACACGGTCGGAAATGAATAATGGGACTATTTCCAATAAGATTTCGTATTCATGCTAAAACCAAGACTGTGACGATAATCTATATATTAATACGTGAAGCGAAAACTTTGGATCCCTTTTTACGGAAATTGGGCAGACGGAGGAGTATGAAATTTCACACACTTACAGTTTATACAGAGAAGAAGTGACGAATGCTAATATTTTTTTTTTTAATTATGCGTTAAAATACATTATTTTCAATAAATAACACGTTACAGACACTACTGTTCATTACCGTGTATCTAATACACACATGCATAGATATTTTTTTGTTTATGGTCCAAATCTGTCTCTATTATATTGTGCAATGTTACCAACACCCAGAAATATTTACCCCTAAAGCTTAAGTTAAAATCCCCTAAAATTGCCACAATTACTAAAAAAATCCGCTAAAAAATTATAATGAAAATAACCAACGAATGTTCAGTAATCATAGACCGGCACACAGCAGTAATATTTGTCTATATTTATTACGCGACATTTGTTAATCATTCACTCTGCATGATTAGTATCGAGCAACCGTACTAGAAGTCGCTAATACTTTTATTGTAATCAAAAACACAATGAGAAATGTAAGATGGCAAAAAAACCCTAAGAATACCCCTAAAAACGGAACGCCCCTAAAAATCTCAATCCTCTTATTTACCCCCTAAATTTGGGAAATCCTCTAAGTTGATAAGCCTGATTTTGTGTCTATAGTCTTACTGAATGTCAAGTAATAAATTATTTTTATAGATATATAACCTATTTCCTTTTTAAAATCTATGATCATATCGAGAATATTTGTCTTTAATATTATTTGTATCAGCGACGATAGGAATTTTTAGATATAAAAGAAATATTATTTGTGGTTTTATGGGGAGTGTCAAGTATGGCATTAGTAAGTTTCCCATATAAAACTTAGTGTCGTGTGCAAACTGTAGAGGTTGTATGCCTCACGATTGTGCAGGCTGGTCATAGATTGTACAGGCTGGTTATAATTATGACATTTGGAACCGTCATACTTAATTAAAAATAATAGGGAGAATTCTATAAAAACAGAACAAATTTCTGTGACAATTCATTCCATATTGTTCCATATCCAGCAGTTAAGAAGTATTAAGAAAATAAAAAAGAGAGTCCTGAAGAAGGTATTCTTTACTCATTACACCTGCGTCCTGGTCCTGGCCATCACCATCCCGCCAGTGAACCCTCTCCACAGTAGTACAGCGTCAACAATTTGTCTATAGTGTTACTGCATGTCAAATATAACTATATTATTTTTTTATATTTATTATTATCTATATTTTTACATTTAATAATGTCATCATCATCAGCCTATAAATGTTCCCACTGCTGGGCACAGGCCTCCTCTCGGTGAGAGGGAGTGGGCCATAATCCACCACGCGGGCCCAGTGCGGGTTGGTTTAATAATGTATTTCTATTCAAACGAAGTACGGTCGAATTTCGACCAATGGGCGATCACTAGTATGCATAAATTGATGATTGACAAAAGTTGACAAACATTTATAACGATTGGTAGTCAATTGAAATTTTCATTGAGTGTTTCTATTTCCGTTATAATATAAAAAATAAACAGGGGTAACCCTGTTTATTTTAATACTAGTTTTTTTTATTTATTTAGTGTGAATATTATCCGGTCGTCCGGCACCCTTCGCGTGCAAGTCAGACTCGCACTTGGCCGGTTTTCTTTTCATTATTCCACTATTTCCAAAGTGATGTGCAAAACTAAGACATGAACTCCTTTCATTCAAGTTGGAATGGTCCGATTAACAACATTCTAGATGAAGTTAAAAGAATTCGCATTGATCTTTCTTCACTCTCATCTTTACAAGTTACGAAACGTTCCCACGGACGGAATAAAATCGCGGTGGCATGTTTTCTCTCTATGGATTTTCAACTTTCGGTGATGAACCAAACATTGATAATCCAACAGACACGATTTTTCAACTCTGGGCGTTAGCGATCAAGATCCAGTGCGCGAAAAAATTCAGCCGCGATATGCTTACATCCACGCAAACTTGGACTTAGTGTTGTACCTAATGTAACTCCAGTCATACTTCAGTCACAATGAACTACCTACTATAACTATCTACCTAAGATTACTGTATCGTAAAATGTTAATAGTTTGGTGATCATTCTATCTCTCAAAGGGACTTAGTGTGAGTAATAGACAGATTTAATAAAACCTTTAAGTGTTTATAGCTTATTCGAGTTCGCCATTTCAGATACAGACTACAGTTAAAATGAGATTGGGTAAGTAAAGTAGGTTTACTGCTGAATTTGATCTAGATATTGCGATTGTTAACGATATGTATTTATGTATGTTGAAAAAGACCAAGGATTTTAAGGAATTTGATTAGGTATGAGGATAGCACGTCACGGTCCATTAGACGTACTCATAAGTATTGTGCATCGTCAAACAGATAATTTAAGAAGAGAAGGCAGCATCATTCGTGGCACATTATTTTGATTTCTTTATACTCATTGTTAATTTATTAAATTAAGTATTTACGCACTTACTAGCCTGAAGCACAGGTTCAACCTGGTTCAGGCAAATGAGCAACTGTGCTCTATTTGAATTATTAAGTTACTTTGTAAATGTGCTTTTTATAAATAAATGATATATTATATTTCTAAAAAGAGTAAGTACTTAAGGGGGACATGCCTAGCCAGTCCGTGAAATTCAAATTTTCATGGTTAGTGTCAGACTGTAGGCTAAATAAAATATGATTCGCGAGCGTAACTAGTATGTGTGTGTGAGTGTATACAGAACAATGAATCGTTAAATCATTAATACAATCTTCTTTGTTTATACACAACCCTATTTATTGGTACTTCATGAAATAGTTTTCAATACCGAATAGTTTGAATAACTAACGTAAAAGTTCCACGTAGGGGTCGACCATCGTGTAGTGAGTCGATTACCTTGTCACCATGTATAAACTGAACTGTTCAACATACAACCTAACAATGACCTAACAATGACCTACAAATTACAAAAATTGAAGAAAACTTTTTTTTCGCGACCTGCCCTAACGCTTAAATTTTCAGCTTTAAAGCTGAGAGAATTTATGGCCCGTATAGTAGGTTAGAGTCATTTGATTGGTTGATACTAGTTTAACATAATGTTTGAGTCTTACTGAGGTTCTGTAATACGGGACTAAGTGAAGGTACGAAACACCATCTTCAACGGCACTTGTTGTTCCAAACAGTACAACATCGCCATACATAAATAATGGTTGGTATTCTTACCCTATGCGCACTCCCTGATTATCAATTACAACGAGTTTAGAACAACCAACACGCATTCCATACTAAAGAGCCACATTATTCAGAATAACAGTACTTATGTGACGTGATTGGTCATAAAAATGGTAATAAACACGGTATTCTGCTATTCAAAAACATACATTTTATACAACCTATTAAACTCCAATATAACATGCCGTCACGATTTCATTGCTGTGTTATTTATTTTATGATTTTCACGTAACCTTAGACCTTAGTCGATGAAGCAACACTGTAAAATTTGTTAAATACTAATTAGTAATTGCAGGTTCAGGAAATTAGGTCGTATTGACATCGTATAATGTTTGATCTTGATTTAGATATAGAAATAACAACTTCATTTAAAGGCTTGTTAGGTTTATTTTCAGTTGATCAACATAGGTCTTGCTGATTTCGGTAAGTAATTAGTGTTGTTTTTCCTGCACAGTGATAATTTCAGAAGACTAAACATTATTCCGTTTTTCTTACAAGAATTTTGGTCGTAACTATCCTAATTTCAATTAAAATCAAACGTTTTTTTTGTCAACCCTAAGCATTAAATAAAAAAAAATATCTGTACATTATTTACTGTCATATTACAATGATTTATTGAAGCCGCATCTTCTGTACTCACCGCTTTTGATTCTTGTACATTTTGTAAAGGAAGTGCGTGACAACGCATACATAATGGGGTATTTAACAACTCAACGAGGCTTTTGACCATTTGCAGCTCTTTTAGAACCTGATCAAATATACAAAGTAAGGAATGCACTTTGTATATTTTAAACAATGAATTAAACTGGCAGCTAAACTTTATCAGACTAGGAATTGATAGGTCACAATTGCAACCGGCTATACTTGCCAACAGCTATACCCGAATCGCTTTAGCGTGCCAATAACGGTCATTGCCCTATCCCTTATGCCTCTCCGAAGGAAAGGAACCCAAACAATAAAGTATGTATGGTTTTTCGGGTGAAAGCCGCAGGGTGGCCCAAGAAATTGAAATTTTCGTACGTTTAGTGCAAGTGTCAACCTCTAAGTTCATTTAAGTCCCATAAATGACTACTTCATGAAACAGTCATACAATGGAGTTAAATTAATTTAGAGGGTCGTATTATTGATTTAATCATTATAATTTTGTGAAGCCATATTTATTACGTTCACGAATTATATTTTAATCAATATACAACCTTGCACTGACCTGCAAATAGCAAATATCGTAAGAAAATTTGAATTTCGCGGGCTATATGGGTTTCCACCGTAATGATTACAATTGATATTCGGTCGTGGGTTCGATTCCCACCCAGGACAAATCTTTGTGTGATGAGCACGATTATTTGTTCTGTGTCTGGGTGTAATTTATCTATAATATGTATGTATTTAGAAATACATATATAAGTATATTTATCAGTTATCTGGTTGCCATAGTACAGGCTCTGCCTAGTTTGGGATTATATAACGATGTGTTGGTTGTCCTAAGATATATGCACCTATAATGCGCCAAATATATTGTTTGAGCCAAAGTTAACGGACTTTATTTCAGTTTTTGAAATAAGAATGCAAAAGAAATTGGTGGGTCAATGACAATTCTTGCCACGCTAAAGCGATTCGAGTATATAATTATGTTAATAGGTCAGACAGTCGGTTGCAATTCTGGCCTATCAATTTCGGATACACAATGTAAACTTGAATGTCGGCTAGCGCCTAAACAGATATTTGAGATTTAAGATTACTGAAACAAGATATAAAGTAAAGCAAGGGAAATAATATATTAACTACTGAACTTTATGTTCTTGATGTTTATAATATTAAAAGCTTACGCTAACACCGTATCCTACTAACGAAATCCCAGTATATAGCACTATTGGATCAACCGATCAAAATACGTAATCAAAACGTCTAGGAACTCTCATAATTTCTTGAATAGCGTACCAAATACAGAACCAAAGCTCGAATGAATATTGGCAATGCGCCATACATCTTTGCATTAGTATAATGAGTTCGTTTACCTATGATGCTAACTTTAACTTTAGAAGTCCAATAAGTACAGTCAGACATACTGGCAGGTAAGTAATTTATCTTTCTTTTGTTTTCCAAAGATATATCACACCTCGGGTGAGCTTTGATTGAAAACGATTATCAGTAAACAGTCAAAATTCTTATTTTCAGTGATTTAGTAGTGAAATACCATTATGTACCAGTGTTACCACTACTTAGACCAGTGAAAATCGCTTTTCAAAGCTTTTGTATTTTTCTAAAACGATTTTCAACGGGATTTACGTTGCTATTGAGTAGCCAGAATCAACCTATAATGTTTCTCCTGTTGGGACACAGGTTTCCTGTCTTCGAGAAAGAGTGGGCTTACTAAGGAAGGATTTACCATGCGGACCCATTGCGACTTGGTCGATATCACATGTATTAAATTCGCCATTCGTCATGATGTTTTCCTTCACCGTTTCAAAAGCAGTGGTGATGATAATTTACACAATGTTAATCACCCTGGGCCAACACGGCTGCACTGCTTTGAGTAGCATGTCGATCCAATACACTTTTGACCTTTCTGTCATCGTTATCGCAGATAGAAATGTCAAAATTGTATATGCCTTCGAATTTTTTTAAAGTGTTTGCTGAATACGTCTGGTGTAGTATCGTTTACTTTTCCACCTGATTACCCTTATAAATCTTTCAAAATACATACGTAAGCTTATCTAGTATACACACCACGACCAGCTCCCCTTTAGTATTCAACTTTGTATCCAACATTATCTTTACGTCTTTCCGCCATTGTTTCGCTTACAAATAGGTGGATAAGTGCGTGATATTTGGGACCATTTTCCGTGCCATTTTACAAATCTGTCGTGCATATCAAGCCAGGTCGCTTAAAATACCTTTAAGATATTTACATTCAACCGATAGACACATAGCCCAGAGATAGGGTGTGGATTTACGATCGAAAGGTCACCAGTTCAAATTGGGCAATCATAGTGAACCTATTCCTAGAACAAGAATTTTGCGCAGTTTTGTAAGATTAATAGGAATATTAGTGAGTCTACGCAATGAAGTCAAAGATATTAGATTACTAGGTATTGTGATACTGGGTATTAGTAACAAGAATGAAATAGAGCGAGCAGTTGGAAATATTCACTGGACTGTCGACGAGTTCAATAAAACCAGAATCATGAAGACCGGTGGAAGCCTGAACCTCAAAGGAGCTTAGCCCAACAATGAGACAGCACGGTCTAAATATGCCATACTACAAATTACAAGTGAACTACTATTGCAACTTGGTGATTAAATCGAGTGACTTGCACTCATTAGAATAAGGGCTCGTGAATCGATGACCGGCGAGGGTTTACTGTGTCAACATGCAACTGTGTAGACAAAACGGAATAACAGTCCAGTCGATTGTGTTGATACAAAACCATCGATCAAACTTGTTCGACCTACAACAAGGTGAATAGCTGTAATAGTGCACAGAGATGAAAGGACATGCAATGTTTCATTCGGACTTACGAACAGAGACACCTTGTCGGAAATAGAGCGACGTGAAGGATAAGAAGAGTTGAAGCAAAAAGTGAAGAGAAAGATTCGATAGTTTGCAACGTCAGGTGTAAAACATATAACCATAGCGTGTTCACTGCATAGGAAATTACCTACAAACTAAAGTTAACCATAGCTAATTCACACGTCTAGTTAACCGATGAGCTTTTCCTAACAGACCTTGTGATTAAATTCCCATGAATATATGAAAATACTTCACCGGACCGGCTATAATTAATAACGTAGCATACGTCAACCAGTTCGTATCTGCACACCTCTTCCGATATACCGCCGGTACCGCTTGACAGCGAATGGGCGTGCATTAGTTACAATATTTATGGCCCAAACCACAAGAGGGTGGCGAAAAAATGTAATTAACTAGGATGGAATTACTGTTATTAGTTACCAATATATTTTTTGTATGTGTGAAGGGAATTAATTGCGAATCGATTGCGATTTTATCGCGGATAGGTTATTTATCTCAGTTGCCTGTATGGAATATTAAATGGTGTTTAATGGCTTAGTGTCGGAGAATGAGCGCTGTTATCGCCTTTACCGACGTGTCATACATATCAACGAAGCCAATTATTTTATTGAAAAGAAAGAAAAACATGAATGAAATAGTCATTCAGAACTGGCTGGTATTATGAACAAGTCGGCAATATATGCGCCAGTGACAGAAAAGTAGATAATAATACCGATCGCCAAGTATACATGGTCACAGACTCGACGTGTATAAATTTGCTGTTAGATTAACTCTAATTACACATATCATTTATTTCTGTCCATGTCTCAATACAAAATAGTGTCTCGATGTTAGCACCTGATATCTTAAAAGCGGCATCATGTACGTACGCTTTACGCCAAGTGAATCGCTTATCGCTAATCTCTTCTAGCTCATGCCTTGCATACCCAGCGCAAGCGCAACCCGCACCGTATGGGAGCACGCGGATAATTTATGTGATAGAACGAACGATGCTCACAGAATACTGTGTTCTACAGTTCTACCTCTGTTGTCGTCAGCTATGTCCACCTGCTGAGACTTTGTCTTCGAACTGATACGTTTTGATTTAGTTGTGTATTTCATTTGGAGATTAGGATTCTTTATAGCTTCTACAAAAGGAATTTTGTATGCTGTTATCTGATTATGCTGTGGCTGTTCCTAAGTTGTCATGTTTTAAGATACCGTTTGAAGTGAGAGATTTATTTCGTGTACTTATTTGGTTTGTTTAATTTACGTTGGAAATCAATGCTAAGATGGGTAATACTTTGGCGTCCTTTTTGTGGAAACCACTACCAATTCTAGAGACATTTTCAAATCTACAGGCTCACTTCCAGTGCACATATTTGCAATATACATGGCCGGTGCTGGTCGAAACCTATTCGAAGAGGAATGCGCTAGTACACCATCGGAAATAGATTAAACACGTAATTATCCACATGTAACTCTGCCACACTATGACGGTTACACCGCGTAGGAAAGCATTAATGTGATTTACTCTCCTAACGGTATCTTAAGCCTCGTCCGTGACTAGTCCAGTTATACTGGTTTTTGGTCAAAGGATATTGCCAATAAGTGTTTATAGCACTATGATATTCGAAGCAATTCGATTTGTAGTAAGCTTTATAAAACCTTTTGTAGGCTCTTCGTAATAATCAAGCAGTCAATATAGATTATCATTGAACAAGGTATGATTTAAACGCTCTGCATATCAAAATTACTTCTCTTTCGCTTCGTGGGGTTTGTTTATAATCATAAAAAATAGTAATGTTTTGGGATTTGTTTTTCCAGTAAATTACCTTTAAGCTAATGGTACAAAATTTCCCTATTTTTATACAGGGGGCAGAGCGTCTCGATTCATTAACGCGAGACCATAGATTCCGAGTATGATCCTAAAAATGCGTTGAAATATTTCGTCGTAATTAAAAAACATATCTGTTGTTCTGTCTTTTTTTGATAACTGACGAAAAATGTCCGCGCTGGGGGATCTAAAATCATCTGCTGATTGCAAACTTACAGTTTGCACAAAGCTAGGTTAAGGCAGCGGTGTACCCGAGATGGGATGCATGATTCGAAAAACTTTCATTGATAATTTCTGCAATAGTTTGCGGCAGAAACCTCTGTTCCCATAGCTTCTTCGAAAACAATACTAAGCCCATTGGTCAGTTTCTTTGATTTAATATCAATATTATGTAAAACAGAAACGACTATTTATGCTCATAGCCCATTTGATGTCGCATTAAGAACCGATTCAACACCTAGTTAGCTGACAAGGTGCTATGCATACTAAAAATTTACATATTCAGTGAATTGCCTGCACATGTGAGGTCAAATGTGGAAGTTCTGCACGTAAAATGCATAAATTGTGACATCCTTTAATACCTGTAAACTTGAGACTTAAGCTTGGCAGGCTATCTCGGGATCGAAATGGCACTGGTTGGAGCTTTAAAACATTTGAATAAGCGATTTGATTTCATACGTAAAGTTAGTTTCGATTTTTTTAATAGAAATATTTACAAGGGTTAATGTCCAAACATGCAATAGGAATAAACACTAGACAGTATACAAGAATCATACAAGCTTTACAAAGGTTTGTTTAAAAAATCAACCGACTAAGTATGTACCTACCTTAAAAAAATTAAAAATACTACAAATTGAAAAAATAACATTAATTTCGAGAGTCCGTGACTTCACTTGTCTATTTATTGTAAAATAAATAATATAATATAAATCTGAGTTTATAGTTCATTCATATTATAAATAATATAAATGTGATGTATCATAATAAATGTTTTTTTAGTAAACATTCAAAAATACATTTGAACTATCACTCCCTTAAAGGTCAAATTTACAATAACACTTTCTTAGTGATGATTCCCTTTCTCGATATGTCAGTCAGTCAGTTTCTTCTTTTATATAAATAGAAAGATAACACTATAATCGTTGCCATGGTAGTGAAGAATACACACTGAAACCTTACAAGTTGTGATGCAGGGGCAACGAAGTGAAGTTCAAAGAGTTGTTTATATTAGCAATGGGAAAGAAATATACAACTTCCTAAAATTCTGTTTAAAATTTAACCAGTATAAAAATATCTTCAGGATGATGTTCGGGCTGCCACGTTACTGTACTGCATGGATATTTACGCTGTATCGCACTAATGGCTTTCATGTAATAATTTTCAAAAGGACGCGGTATGCCTGCTCTCCAGAATGCGAGGCAGCGGCAAAGAAATCTTGAAGACTATGGCTGATAGGATATCAACCCGCTTTGGAGGTCCTTTGTTAAATCAGTCATATGAATAATTATCATTATCATTATCCTGCCCATATCCCAATTTATTTGGGGTCGGCGCAGCATGTCTTTTTCTTCCACACTTCCCTATTAGTCGTCATCTCGGTAGGACGCTCGGTTCACACAGTCCATCCATCGAGTCTTTGGTCTCCCTCTACTCTTATAGCCATTGTATCGTATCGTATCGACATTCATACACAAAACTTTTTTCACAACATTTTCCTTATACCTTCGTATCACGAGTAAATGCAGTCATATAAATAATCATTATTTTCATTTTTAGGGTTCCGTTGCCAAATGGCAAAAAACGGAACCCTTATAGATTCGTCATGTCTGTCTGTCTGTCCGTGTATGTCACAGCCATTTTTTTCCGAAACTATAAGAGCTATGCTGTTGAAACTTGGTACGTAGATGTATTCTGTAAACCGCATTAAGATTTTCACACAAAAATAGAAAAACAACAATAAATGTTGGGGTTCCCCATACTTAGAACTGAAACTCAAAAAATTTTTTTTCATCAAACCCATACGTGTGGGGTATCTATGGATAGGTCTTCAAAAATGATATTGAGGTTTCTAATATCATTTTTTTCTAAACTGTATAGTTTGCGCGAGAGACACTTCCAAAGTGGTAAAATGTGTGTCCCCCCCCCTGTAACTTCTAAAATAAGAGAATGATAAAACTAAAAAAAATATATAATGTACATTGCCATATAAACTTCCAACGAAAATTGGTTTGAACAAGATCTAGTTAGTAGTTTTTTTTAAAACATCATAAATCGTAAACCGCAATTTACCTTTCATTCAATCAACTCAAATATAAAAATTAAAAATAATACATTTAATTTCATAAACATAAGCCTTATGCATAAACCGTGAATACCTAAAGGATTGTACGGAACCCTCGGTGCGCGAGTCCGACTCGCACTTGGCCGGTTTTCATTTTCATTTTAATCTACAGTTTTGTAATTATTTTTATAATCTCAATATACTTATTACCTATGGATCTGGATATCAGAAATACATTGTTTTATTTTTAACCCCCGACGCAAAAAGAGGGGTGTTATAAGTTTGACGTGTCTGTCTGTCTGTCCGTGGCATCATAGCTCCCGAACGGATGATGCGATTTCAATAAAAAAAAAATATGTATTAAAGGTGACTTATCTGCGAGTGTTCTTAGACATGTTTGATAAAAATCGGTTGAGCCGTTTAAAAGTTGTGGGGGGGAAAGTGGGGAAGAGTAACCGAATGTCAGCAAATATACTCGAGTGGGGTCTCAAATGAAAGCGCACTGAAAGAGAATATTGATGAATTAATCGAGAGTATTCTTAGCTTCGTTTGATTCTACATTATATTAAGTATATACCTATAAAAAGTACAAAATAAAAAATTAAATTAAAAATTTAAAAAACCCCCGACACAAAAACCTAATTTCCCTTTAAAAAGTAAAAAATAATAAAAAATAACTCAATCTTAAAGTAAGTACCTAAGAATGTATTAAAAATTCAAAAAAAAAACGTCGCGTTGGGGGACCGCTCCGCGAGTGCAGACGTCGTTCACTGCTTAGTTAGGTAATGAGACTATTGGTAATTAAATTGTTAGGTTTGAAGCGGTCCCCCAACGCGGCGTATTTTTTTTTTTTGAATTATTAATACATTCTTAGGTACTTACTTTAAGATTGAGTTATTTTTTGTTATTTTTTACTTTTTAAAGGGAAATTAGGTTTTTGTGTCGGGGGTTTTTTAAATTTTTAATTTTTATCATTCTATCCAGAACCACTTAGGAGCAGTGTGCTCAAACTGTCTTTTAATCTAACCAACTTTATTGCAAAGTAAAGCAGCAAGTCTTGTCCCTATAATGCCATTTAATGTTGCCATTAATATTCTAGACGGAAAAGCATTTCTTCCAATGTACTTACCTAGTTGTATCATTGATTTTAATCTCACCCGTAAGCTGAAGGAGAGAAGGAAAGACATTGTTAATATAGAGAAGTTATGTCTGATCTAAACTGAAGATTAGATACGTCAAATAATATGAAAGTTGATACGTTCTGGTGCCAAGAATAAAATGGCAGGTGGCAAGATAGAAAATCCTATACACAGTTAGAATTTACGTTTCAAAGCTGAGCCGCTAGAAGTGCTTAGCTAAACTGGGCACCCAATAAGTCGGTGGATGTGCAAGAAATCGACAGTAAATAATGAGAATAATACTAGGCACTTTAAGAAACATTCTCAATTTTATGTTCATGTATTAAACATTCGTAAGCATGAAGTCAAAGCGACACTGTTTTAACTAGTACCTAATTAGCAGGAGAACTTAAACCTTTTTGCTCAGAACAAAAGATTTACTTTTCAAAGGTTACATAGGAATTGTGTGAAGTCATGTTAAACAGTAACGGGCTATGTGCAAGTAAGTGACAAGTGGCCTGCACAAGCACCATGGCAACCCATTTACCTTGGGTAAACTTTCACAACGTCCACGGGGATAGTATTTTAGTAGCTAATACATAGGTTGCTTCGAGATAACTAAGAAATGTTATGACTAATTCGGCTATCTTCGTATATACTCGGATCATCCGAGTCGGAAGTTTGATCGCTAAGGTTAATGCAAACGGTTAGGTCAGGAAATGTTAAGTGTACTCTGTGAGCAATCCTTCTATTTTCTAAAGTGGGATACCCCTCAGAGACCAACGTGTACAAATTGCAAAACCTTTCAAAAATGTAATTATATTCATTACTAAAGTAAATATTGACCTTTTATCTATTACCTCTGACATAAATACGTAAGTAAATATTAACGAAATAATTATTTAAAGACCTCTAAATTTACAAATACTTGACATTAAAACCGCACACAAAGAAACTTGTGAAATCACACAGTGCTAGAGTTACTTAGAACATTTGACTTCGAAACAGATATGTATAGAATGTTACAGGTAAAAGAAGCTAACTACCGAATAATAAGCAAATTGCGTAAACATTTCGAAATAACGAGATACACAATATTGGTATCCAAACGAGTGACTTTTGACCGTTGTATGGTCACTTAAACGCTATAAATATCACGAAATTGAATTGGAATGAAGTGAATGAACTAGACAATCGCCAATTATTGTTTGAAATTTCGACTTTAGCACGGTTCTCATGCTGTATTAGGTAAATAGACGCAGAGCTAAATGTATTGTGTATTACGGTGCGGTACAATCTGTAGATCTTCTTAGGAACTCTGTCGCCTGCGGCGTGTCTCGTTGTAAATCACACGCTTCTTGCACCAAATTAGGGTTGCTTGTTTTATTTAAGGTTGTCAACAAATTAGTGAGCGAAAACTAAAGTTATTTATTGTATCAGGTTTCGTGTAGGCTACAAATATTATCTTGGGTGAAAACGCGTTACTATAGCCCCTTTATTCTTTGGAAAATGAGACCGATATCATCATTTTCGCTGCTAGAACCATCGGTATTTTATAAATATAATTATATTCACGTGGTATACGTTTCATTTTAAGTAAACTCTATACCAGTTCCAAGTCAGCTTTAGATCAATCACTACTCTTAACCAGAACTAAGTGTATACATGGTGGCAAAGACATCGACGCTCAATTTGTTACCACGGATTCATAATATGATTGATTGTAGACCCCCTAGAGTAGACATTTTATGTAGGATATCAAAAAAAAAAAACTGTTGTTTCATAGGTAATTGCAATACTTCAGCGGGTAAAATATATGGAACAGATTATTAACGAGAAACACAGCCTCTTTCCTTGACATTTTTGGTCTGGTGAAATTTTCAACGCAGAGGACATTGAAATATTTGGACAATTTTCCTGTTCCATACAGTTCGACCGTATAGGTATTGCACTTTTCTGTTCAACAGATAATTTTTAATAACCGACGTAAAATATCTACGCTAAGAGTTTATCATGTGCTGAATTCATGGTTACAACAGTTTGCGCGTCTAATTCCCTACCAACCTGTATTTTAATACATAGTTACTTATTTCTGAAACACATAATATATTATTTATCAGCTGTCAAACGAAATATCTATCGAATGGATTGCTCAAGTTTCTAGCATCATTTTAAGGATGATATACCGTGAAGCAAGTGCAGTTGCAATAATTTTACAAATACTCTAACGATGCGATTGCGTACCTAATGTTTCTATTGCGTGACTTTTTGTGTTTGATCACCGGACATTTGTAAAAAATATGTATTTTATTACGTTATTACCTGCAAGTGATGAAATACGATAGTTAAGGTGTTCCTTAACGCCTCTGAGAATTTCAGAATCCCAGAAACATGGTAGACGCGTTTAGAAAATCTGATTGTTATCAGAAAGTGCTTTGAGTGCTTGCTCGAATCCGATATAAGGGCCAAAAAAGACATGAATACCTTATCCAAGAACTACATGTTAGTATTTCTTATCAAAATTGAATTTGAAGTAGGTAACTGGAGAACAGTGTGAGCCCTGTGGTAACTGCCGCGACTTACTAGTTGTACGTCGTAGTGTCGAACCCAGATAGGCGCTTTATTTTGTGTGAATAATTTCATCAAAACGGTTAAGAGATCGAACATCGTGAGGTAACAATTGCGGTTTTTTCACATATATTAAAACTAGCTTTTGCCAGCGGCTTCGCCCGCGTGGAGGTGGGAAAATATCCCGCGGGAACATACTACCGGGATAAAATGTATCCATTGTCCTTTCTCAAGCTCTAAGCTATCTGTGTACCAAATTTCATTTAAATCGGTTCAGTAGTTTTAGCAGGAAAGCGAGACAGACAGACAGACCGACAGACAGACAGACAGACAGAGTTACTTTCGCATTTATAATATTAGTGTGGATAGTGTGGAAGTGTGGATAGTGTGGATAGTGTGGATTGTTGTTTCTAGCACATGATATTCACCAATGATATGAACTGGGCCCACGTGGTGGATTACGGCCCACTCCCTTCCACAGAGAGGAGACCTTTTTCCCAGTAGTGGGAACATTATAGGTTGATTATGAACTGTTAGTACTGTTACCCATCCTTTAGCTAATCCGGCATTTAATCGACTGCAATTTCATAGTCTGTAACATTTATTTTATAAACAAACTAGCTGACCCAGCGAACTTCGTACCGCCTTAGAATCAATAAATGTTGTGTTAACTTATCAGATCCCACTAACACAAAGCAAAGAGCACCAAGTACCATATACCCATGTTAGACCAAGTTATAACAAACTGGTACTTCGAAGGCATAAAGCGTTTTCCAGCTACCACACACCCATGATAGGTGAGCTCCTACCAAATTATGCCAACCTAGTCCTTCCAAGACATAAAGCGTTTTCTAGCTACCACACATCCATGTTAAGTGAGCTCCTACCAAGTTATGCCAACCTGGTACTTTGAAGACATAAAGCGTTTTCTAGCTATCAAACACCCATGTAAGGTGACTTTGTATTCTTAAATAAGTTTCTTAAATTTTCTAATTTTCCGCGCAATTTTTTAATTTTTTTCTTTCATAAGAACCTTCTCCTGACAATAAAAAACACAACAGAAAAAAAAGTGAAATCGGTCCAGCCGTTCACGCGGATGGCGTGACCAAGGGAAATAGGGATTCGTTTTTATATATATAGATGACATGTGGGTATGACACACACCCCTAGAGCAGCACAATTTAAACATTGCAGTAATCTCCCCAAGAATTTGCCTAGAGCGAGTCACTTGTTTTACACCCAACGTGATGCTTAACGAGCAAGTTAAGTGAGTTTTACTTAGAATTTTTACACTTAAATTTAGAAATACGACTCGTATATTGAAAAATCTTTCTTTATTTTTAAACCTGTTCAGCCTTTTAAAATAGAGGTTCCCTTTTAAGGTTTCAAGCAAGATATTTATGTTGTATACGAACCAAACAAATTTCGGTGTATTCATGAAGTAATTGAATATTACTAACGAAATTCTTAAAACAACAATATTATCTTATTAACATTTAAAGAAGCATCTATTAGTATACTGCAACAGAACTAACACAAATGACGCAAGTTAAGTGTCAAGATCATCTTCACTGAATGACACTTGATTAAAAACAAAATTCGTGCCTACCAAGTGTTTATTATTATGATATTAGATATGTATTGCCTAATCTGCATGCTGATTTGACAATGAAAAACAAACAAATACATAGCTTCTCATTTGAATATGGGATATGAAGGTTTTTGGAAGACCGAATATTCAACATTTACTACAAACAAAGCAGTTGAAAGAGAAAGAAGAAGAAAAGGTCCTAAAATGATAAACAATACAAAAGCTCATTGCAATTTAAACAAAAATGTTTTTTTTTCTGAAATTTTCATGCTTTAAAATATTTTGACATTGACAGTTTTAAGACCATTTTCACATCGCGCAGCTCTTATGACAGACAACTATATGTTAAACTGCAATAAACTGAGGCTCTCTATAACTCCCATAACTTTAAGCTACCTACCCTATACGGTGTAGTACATACTTCTATCCTTTTAATTACAGCCCGGCCTGGTCCGCCGCAGGCTAGCTTTCCGCACATAGAAAATCAAGACCTCTACAGCCTTGTTCTTGTCAAACTCAGATAATATATAACAGCATGTTTACACTTTGATTAGTGCAAGTGATTAGTGAGCTAAAATTAGAAGTAGCTCGATCGTTAGATGTGGTTAGTGCAGTGAATACACTCGCTTCATTAGCAGTATGCAATATGGTTTTAGTTTTTACACATCACTCGGCGCTATTAAAAAGGCTATTGGAAAATTGCTTGATGTGGACATCAACACATTTTTAACGATCCGGCACAGATTTCCGATGTTAAAGGTTAGTCGGTTTCCGCTAATTGAACAAGCTTTTTAATGGCGGTAGCTCCATATTAATGCGCAATGGCCATTGAATTTGTATTTACACTTTACATGGGACACTTTCCTCTTCATCTCAACAGTAACCCAGTACAGGAGTCAAGACCATTTATTCAGTATCCATTTTACAACAATACTGAACAGTAAAATTTATAGCACATGTAAACTATTTGGTCTAAATGTTTATCTATCAACTATCAACCAGCTTCCTATTTGCCCGTATTAGGTATGTTTTGTTACATTATCAAGTAAGATAAAGTACATGCAAGAAATATTAATAATGTATCGTTTAGGAAACGACATGAACCATTATCTATTGATTATACGGCTTGTTTTAGAACATTCCTAATGCGTAACAACTTAGGTATCAGGGTATCAGATAGTTCGGATTGAAACAAATGAAGCACGCCAAGTAAATCAACACAGTTTCGCAATGTCAATATGGTTATTAGTTTCGTAATGAATTCAGAAGTTGGGAATGCTAAATCGTGATGATAATAACAGATAGTATTTTAATAGTTTAATAGATTTAATAATAACGCTTTAATAATCCCGCTCTAACATGTAACTGGTATACGCGGAGCTAGATCAGTAGTTAGTTTATAGTTTCCTACAATTCCTTCGATAATTATTGCGTATATTAACAACTTATCCTCGTCATCTTTAAGGTTGTATGTTGGTTGTGAGTTCATCTTTTACTTCTTGATTTTGTATATTAGACCATCGAAACTGGCACTCCCAGTTCCCAATTCATTAGGCATGAGATCGTTAATAATATCCTCCAATTCATCGCCAATACATCCCTAGAATTTCGAATCAAATATATTATCTCCTCACGTACTCTAACATCAGATAAAGATCCTCATAGACTATTCAGAAATCATTATCATCTAGCGAAAACGCATGAACACAAGGTAGAAAGCGAGTCCTACTTCCAGATAGCTAACAATAGCATAGACTACAGGGTTTGCCGGTCAAGTGTCGTGTATGTGAACGCAGCGTACTTGTTAAAGTTGTTTATACAACACGAAGTGATAACGAACGGCTTCTATTAGGCTGGCTTTATGGTGTACAAGCATTTTGTTATGGGGATATAGGGCAATGGCTTATGAAGCAGTGGCGCAGGTAACTAATAAGCCCATTCCTGTCGGCTTCCCTTACGAAATTATACAGTCAGGAGTTCTCAGCAGTGTTTAATAATCACACTGAATGTATTTAATCTTACACCATAAAATTAAAGTATTACAAAACCCCAACCTACATAAAAAAATATTTGTCTTTATATTCCAACGAAAACAAAGCATTTAAAGTGCGCGCGGCACCGCGCGTCAAGATTTTTCTGCAGTGTAACTCGCTTTTAACGCCGGGTTATGAAGTACATCAATTTCTATACAAAATCATCTCGTCATGACGTCACTTCAGGTCACGTGCCACGCATTTTTTAGAGGCCTTGGCAAGCCGCTAGACGTCGGGTTATTCGAACGAACTGAGTAGCAATATCGTCCTTTCGTTGAATTTCGTAAGTGTTCGGGCCCTTCCCCCGCCCCCTTGAGCCTCGCCCGCTCGATGCGACAATACTTTTGTCATTTTAAATGTTTGTTTGACCATTGACGTCAATAGAATTATAACCTTAAAACAAACCTTTTATTTTGTTGATATTTGTGGTTAATTAGCATTTATTTCGTTGTATTCATATAAGTTATGAGTGTAGTACTAGTGTAACAATAAGAATTTGATAATTGTGAGTTTGTTGTGAAATTGTGCGTTCGCAATTAGGAATTTGTGGTAAATCCTAAGTTTTGAAAATAGGAAAAACACGTAATTAGGTTAGGTCATAATTCATTATTGTGTGACACTTTTCCACAAATTACAACATTATCTATACTAATATTATAAAGCTGAAGACTTTGTTTGTTTGTTTGTTTGTTTGATTGAACGCGCTAATCTCAGGAACTACTGGTCCGAATTGAAAAAATATTTTTGTGTTGGGTAGCTTATTTATCGAGGAAGGCTATAGGTTATATAACACCACGCTGCAACCAAGAGGAGCGGAGCAGTAATGAAAAATGTTGCAAAAACGGGGAAAATCGCACGGGTAGGCGATTCGACGCGACAGGAAGGGTCGGGGGAACAAGAAATTTAACGCGGACGAAGTCGCGGGCAGAAGCTAGTGTAGTATATTTTTGACACTTCCCGTTACAGTTGCATCCGCGGAGAGGCGTTTTCGGCTTTGAAGCGAATTCATACGTACATGCGTAATTCTCAAAAACAAGAACGATTATCTGATCTAGCCATTTTTTTATAGAAAAACATTTATTGTTAAAAATTAAGAATCATCTCGGCTTTTATGATAATGTCTTAGCGCACTTTGTACTTAAGAATAGACGAATAGCTTTAGTGTATAAGTAGAATAAGTCAGTAGGCTTGTAGTTAAGTAGTTTTTTCTAGTAGACATCATACGTCAACGTCATCACACTGATCACACCACAAACGGCTTTTTTCAAAGCCACTTTTATTATACTTGCAAGACACTGTTTCAATCACCAGTGCTTACACGTATAGTAAAGGTGGACTGAAGACATCTGCTTATAGAAGACTGAAGCCAGGAAGTCAGTCACAGATTTTAAGTAACTGGACTACGTGCGCCACGTCCGGTCTAGGTAAGCATTTTTTGTGCTCCGGCTTACCTCTCTAACAAAATCACCCTTCGCCGCTGTATGGAGAATCATTATTAGGTACAGGTAGAAGCAATTTTAGACCTAGCTATTATACTGTTTCACCATTACGGAGAATTTTGAAGTGACTCATTACTGGCGTCTTCTTTCTCATTTTCAACCGACGAAAAAAAACGGAGGAGGTTATCAATTCGACGCGTATATTTCTTTTTTTTTTTTTTTTATGTATGACCACGCATAACTTTTTACATAGTGATCCGATTGTGACAATTCTTCTTCTATTGGAAAGGGTATACTTCCAAGGTGGTCCCATATAAATTTGGAAAACAAAATCGAACCCTAAGGGTCGGAAAACAGGGGATGATTGATTGTTCACTCACTGATTGTAATGTATAAACAAGCATAACTTTATACAGAGTAGTCCGATTTTGATAATTCTTTTTGTGTTGGATAGGGTATACTTTGCCAAGTATTATTAGTACATTAAAGCCACAAAAAAAATATAAAATAAAAAAAAATTAACAAAAAATTTAACCGCCGAAAAACTGAAAAGCATAAAATAATACTTAAAACTTAAAATTTTGAGTCGGCGCTGAAAAATCAATGAACAAGGATCACTCAAAGCGCCGACTCATAATTTTAAGGTTTAAGTATTATTTTATGCTTTTCAGTTTTTCGGCGGTTTAATTTTTTGTTAAAAAGTTTTTCCTTGGTACATTTGCAAATTCATTAGCAATTTTAAACTCTACTCGCTGGTTTTCTTTTGAGAATTTTCACTGCTTGCCTCTTAGTTCTTTTATTCGCTCTTTCCTCTGTCCCTGATATTACGGTCGACACACTTTTTATTTTCATAAGTAAGTTCATCTCATATTTCTTGAATTTATGTAAATTCGTAATTGTCATTCTTAGTGTCAAACTTCCGTCTGTATAGTTAACTGTCCGCCTACTTTTACTCGGTAAAGTCATAAACACCAAACATGGTTAATGGTATTTCAAATAATAAATAAACGGCGCGACGTTTTGCCAATTTTGGTAACCTTTCGGTAGATTCAGAGAATGGTGACTAAGGCTCATTAATTTCAGTAAGTTTATGATCTGTCATCGATTATGTGAACTTTGTCTAACAGCGTTCTGAGAACCTCTACAATAGTACAAAGATTGAAGACCTTTAAGAGACGTTCTGAAATGTCAAAGTCAATAGTCCTATGTTTGTACATAGAACTACTGCGGACACTAGGCGGTAGATCACTTTACACCTTTATGCCTTAAGCGATAAGGTTGAAAAATGGTCGACCGATGGCACCTTCATCGCAAGTGGAACACCGATTGTCCAATACACGCATTTTGTTACTGCGTACTTATGTATATACGATGCTTGTATATGATAAACAGCTTACGAAGTTTATCAGCAAGACTACCGCTAATGCAATATAGAAAGTGAGTCCCACTTCTTTAACAGCCTAACAGACACTGAAAGTGGTTTCTTCCGGTGGTGTCGTGTAAAATTATACGAGGGGTTTAACTCACACGGTTATAGTAAAAGTAAGTAATAAAAGCAAGAGGCTTGTGGATAAATTTTCACAGCCGAGGTCGAACGATCAGGTTAAGCTACGGTTGACTCGGTTGATCCGTAGATAGGTGACCATTTGGCCGATGGTCTTGGCTGTCATCAGGGCTTTGAATAACGTTAAAAATTTGGTATCGTTACTTTCATCGGACGAAGATAACGTTATTAGTAGAGGTAGCGTTATGCTTGGTAACGATACTTGGCATAGGTTTTACCGGTAAACTGACTTAACGGTATTGAAGATTTTATTGGTAAAAAGTTGTGTTACTGTCGCCTACGGTTTGATAACGTTACTAAATGCAAACGAAAAGTACCGTTATTTTCTTTCGTCTACATTATTGCAGTAGGTACTGGTTTGGTTAATTACATTGGTAGTCAAATCAAAAACACTTGCGCTGCGCAACGTTTTCAGAATTACATACATTATTTTACTATATTAAAAATTGCAACTAGCTTGCATCTCATAAGTTGCGTGGGTTGACAACAACTTTTTTACGGTTACGTTAATTGGCAACGTTATTTTATAGATTCGATACCATAGTATCGTTACCCGTGTTACCGTTAAAATCTTAACTTTATGAAAATAACGTTACTTAACGATACTTATAGTGTGAATTTGGTAACGTTACCAAGCCCTGGCTGTCATTCGTGGATTTTGATTTTGACAATCGTCACAGATTGTCAAAGGCTGATAACCAGTTTTACTAGGAGAAGTATCGTATTATCCAGTAACTAAGTTGTGGAAGTCAGCTAGGCAGGCGATCAATCTAAGCCGACCCCAATATAGTTGGGAAAAGGCTAAGCAGATGACGGTTCTAGTAAAAGTAACAATATATCTTCACAATACTCGATAAGAAGTGGTTGGATTACTGAGTTACAAACCGCACTAAGCAAATAGCATGCTTCACTGAATACGAAAGATAATGAGACAGACATAGACACCGGAAGGCTGCGATTGGTCAATGCACTGAAATGCAGTTGCTGGATTGGTTTACATAAGTGGTCGGCAGCACGAGTGTATACTCACTTGTATTGACAGTTCTTCTGCTTAGCCTTTGGCCTGGGTATCAGGTATTCGTGTCACGTTGTACCTGGTTAAGAAACATTATGTTGCGTATCCAAGAGACGCGTCGCTAGATCAGACGGACACAGCCGCAGTCGCCATTAGATATTTTATATATGCGATGAGAAGAAATTTTGTATAACTTTTACCAGTTTTATGCACAGATAATGTATCGTATCGTATCGTAACGACTCACAAAAGGTATTTACAAGGCAGATGTGAGTGGAAACACCGGGAGGGGACGCCCTAGGAGGACATATAGTGACCTTATTGGTGATGTTCTTCAGAAAGGTCAGGTGCGTAGTACTCGCAACCGGCGTGTGTGTATGACCAATTGTATGAACCTTAAAGAGGCAAAAGGAGTGTGTAGAGATCGTAGCAGGTGGCGTTCCGTGGTTTCTGCCTACCCCCATGGGTTTCTCTAGAAGTAAGAAGGTCGCGCGATCAGATGACTGTAATATTTAAAATTATTAGGGGGATTATTGATGCTCCTGATTTGCATAATGAGATCTGTAAACTATTTGTCCCAGACAATTACTGTCGTGGCAGAAAACACCGCTTGTTGGCTGTTCCAACTTGCCGTACTGTTGCGCACTCCAAGTCACCTATTCCTCGGACATTAGCAGCTACTAACGCTCTCCTGAACTCAAACACAGATATTGATATATTTGCAAATGAATGGAAGATGATACTGTCAGAATGTTTGAATTTTTGTGAGAAGAATGCATGACTGTGCTAAATGAATTGTGTCAAATAGTTTTATTATATGTCTAAATAGTGTAATTGGCTTCGGCCGTTCTATTTAAAATAAAAATAAATGGGAAAAAGGCGTGATTGTATGTATGTATGTATGTGTATAATGTATCGTAATACTGGCTGGTACAACTGGAACCACCACTGCATTCGAAGTTCGAACTTAGTAGTATGAATAGTGACAAGTTTCTGGTCTATTGTTTACAACAACCGTTACCCCATTAGTCTTACGGCCCGCGTGGGATGGTGTTCTACGTTTTTCATTCATTTAAGACTCCCGTAAAACAATTTTTATGAATCGTTCCAGGAATTGTTCTACAAACGTCGCATCGCGCTATCGCGTCGCGTCTGTCTGAAGAAGCCATAACTGAGATGTTGACTAGGTATGGAAGATGTCTCAAGAATCTCTGTAGCTGGTCTGGCGTTTAAAAATCGAACTTCAAGATCGAAGGACCAGAAAAAAGAATTTGATGAAATTTCTGGCTTTTTAACCTTACTTTTTCTCTGATTTGGTCAAATCGTACAGACATTCTGGGCCCGCGTGGTGTATTATGGCCCACACCCTCTCTTAAAGAGAAGGCCTATGTCCCAGCAGTGCCATTATTAACTGATGATGATGATGTACAGATAAAAAAGGTACCTACTTAATTGTTAAAAGTGTGAAGAAAATTGTTTTCTGAACGTGATTAAAAACGCGAGCGAAAGCTAGTAAACAACGGTCTGCAGAGCCATAGTTCAAGTCGTAAAAGTAATGGAGATATATGGTTTATTAAACCTAACCTGACCATAAAATCTGCGTCAGTAAACTCATGAACCTCTGGACCCCCATTATCTTATTTTATTATAACGCTAGAAATCTCAGAGCTACTGTTACACTACACAACGGGAGATTGGGCTTTTTAATTCAATTTGATAACAAATATCTGCTACCTAAATATCGTTAAATTAAAATTCATGAGCCGAGTCTAAAAATACTGGACAAGAATGTTCGGTGAACGACAACTAATGAATAAAACAAACCCATAAAAACAAAAAACAAGTTCTTCACTGATTCATAAGAAACACCTCACTTAAGTTATAACTTAAACGGACAACGTCAACATGAATCAGTAAAAAACGGAACAGAAAACTTCAGATATCAATCATAAGAGACGAAGGAACACATAAGGAAACTGTAGTGTACAATTTCTATGGCTTGACTGCGCTCGGCGAATCGAGGTTGCCCATGATAAATGATCCATAATATAGTACATGCAACTAACACAATAAAATCGCGTAACTACATACACATAAATATATAAGGTGTATCTATTCATACACGAAATATTTTAGGAGGTACACCTGTAGCTGGTAAAGAAGCTATAGAAGCAAAAATAAAAATTTTATCTAAGCGTTTTTGAAGTTTTGTAATTATTATAATTTTAAAACTGCTTGAGACGTTTTGCATAAAACCTTTATTCCAAATTCTATGAATGGCCCGCCGCCTGACGCTGCGAGGGCGGCGACCGGACGGCACGAGCATGGCCACGGTGTCTCGGGCCGTAAAAATAAGAAGGAGCCAGTATTTCTCAGGTGCGTCAAATAATTTATAAATATTAAATTTTGAAAAAAATACATTTAGAAAATTTTTTTTCGTTGCTGTAGCTTCTTTACCACCTACAGGTGTACCTCTTAAAATATTTCGTGTATATTATACATACTTAACCTCATGCCTTCTTCCTATAATAGGACTAGACGAAAACGTTCTGCTACGATCCTTACTTACTCCTTTTGTTTGCTTTACGTGCATACAACTGAGGGATACACTAACCTGCCAGGGTCGCGAGATTCGGTCGAAAGAGTTACCGTGGCCCTGGCATATGGGCAACTGAAGGAACACGGGTGGGTTTTAGTCAGTAAGTCTGACACGCCCTTCCGCTCCACCATAGAGCGGGAGACGTCATTTGATGATTTCCCACCCAAAAAAAAGGGATACACTAACGGTAGAGATGGCTTCCATTTAGATAGTTTAACATCATTCATTGCGTTATTTACTTTGTTGTACAGATATTTTTTCGAATATATGAAGCAGTGGATTTGGAATGTCCTTCGAAATTATTTACATTCTGATGCATAGTGTGTCACGCAATTAAGGTGCTGGTCATAAATATACCACTTGCCAGTTATGAGTTTTAAGCATCTGATTTTCTGAAGAACATCACCAATATATTCACGTACTTAACTGTTTATTTTTATTTCTTAAAGTGTAATGTTTGCCCAATAAATATCATAATCATCATTTCATTTCAGCCGAAAGACGTCCACTGCTGGACACAGGCATCCCCCAAGCTCCGCCACTTCGACCGATTCTGTGCTTCCAAATAATATATCTCAGCAAAATTTCAGTGTTTAAATAATTCGATTATACTTAAATATAATTCTAGATTTGCACGGCTACTTAACGTTTATGGACTCAAATAACGCGCCACATCTTAACCGACATTATCCGGAACTGATTCACTATTATTTGCGAATTAGAAATGCTTATTCGGTATAGTGTAACCGAAAGTTACATTTGTATAGTTAATTTGTGTTTTTTCTTTCATTGACAATGCCATAGAAAAAACTTTTTAACAAAAAATTTAACCGCCGAAAAACTGAAAAGCATAAAATAATAAACCTTAAAATTATGAGTCGGCGCTTTGAGTGTTCCTTGTTCATTGATTTTTCAGCGCCGACTCAAAATTTTAAGGTTTATTATTTTATGCTTTTCAGTTTTTCGGCGGTTTAATTTTTTGTTAAAAAGTTTTTATTTTATGATTTTTTGTGGCTTTAATGTACTAATAATACTTGGCAAGGTATACCCTATCCAACAATAAAAGAATTATCAAAATCGGACTACTCTGTACAAAGTTATGCGTGTTTATACGTTACAATCAGTGAGTGAACAATCAATCATCCCCTGTTTTCCAACCCTTAGGGTTCGATTTTGTTTTCCAAATTTATATGGGACCACCTTGGAAGTATACCCTTTCCAATAGAAGAAGAATTGTCACAATCGGACCAATGTGTAAAAAGTTGTGAGCGTCAGTGTGTGAACAATCAATCATCCCCTGTTTTCCAACCCTTAGGGTTCGATTTTGTTTTCCAAATTTATATGAGACCACCTTGGGAGTAAACCCTTTCCAATAGATGAAGAATTGTCACAATCGGACCACTATGTAACAAGTTATGCGTGTTTATACGTTACAATCAGTGAGTGAACAATCAATCATCCCCTGTTTTCCAAACCTTAGGGTTCGATTTTGTTTTCCAAATTTATATGGGACCACCTTGGGAGTATACCCTTTCCAATAGAAGAAGAATTGTCACAATCGGACCACTATGTAAAAAGTTATGCGTGATCATACATAAAAAAAAAAATAAAAAAAAAAAAAAATATACGCGTCGAATTGAGAACCACCTCCGTTTTTTTTCGTCGGTTGAAAAGGAAGGCGTTTCAAGTGTGAATTACACAATCAATACAACCACCGGTAGTCAGTCATTTTCGGCCAGCAAAAAGTGCTAATTCTTTTAAAATGATTTCACAACTGTATCTGTGAATCAAAGACGCAATGAATCTTCAAAAGGGGCTACGAAACGGTAAAATATGATTCGTTAACAGATAAGGAAAGTAAGAGTATTTAGTTTGACAGCTCCGCAGCCATCTTGGATTTAGTGTCAAAGGTCAGCGCGCGCAGGTTTCACCACAAGCAGATGGGTTATTTTGCACACGATCGTAGACGCCAGAGCTAGTTAATGAGATGATAATGTGTTCGAAGTATAGTTCGTGATGACATTTCACATGTTACGTTTCTAATGATTTGATTAAATAATAGGACAAAAATTGCTATGAAACCCAACCAATGTTGTTCCTCTTAATGTCAGGAACTTTCTAATGTTCTTCTATCTTATTTTTGGATACTTAACAAGAACCGCCGCAGACGCAAGCCCTCTATCAGCTTCTGACAGATTATGGCAAAGACCATGTTTTCATGTTGTAGTCTAAGATTATATCATTGTCAGTAGCGGAATTAACCGTCCGCATAAATACATATTCTTCACTTCAAAGAGCCTACCTACTCATTGTTACGCGTTGACTTAAACAATGCATATTCATTCAATTCACGCCCTAAATAAGCCAGCACATGAGGTTAGTACACCAGTAAACCAGTAAATAGAGGAAATGCAGACGAGTTCAGGGGCAGTGACCCGAACAACCGTCAGGCACCGTGACGTACGAACCTATACGATTTCATCTAAACTGATTTTGAAATACGTCATTTAAGAGGATAAGGACCAAAAATGGCAATGGAAAGGAATTTTTGAACCTTTCCCAAAGTATTCGAAAGTTGATCGCGATGGCGAAACCCTAATTGTTGGCTTTGTGTAGGAATGCGGAAGATTCTAATAGTTTAAGATGTAATTTGACCGATTTAACGATCGTAATTTAAGACGATAAACCTTGATTTGGAGTTAACAAACCTTCATGAATATTTAAATGTGTCTTTGTTATTAGAGAATTTAACAATGATTTAAGTGCTGGTATTATAGTTTGCCTTGTTTACCAAACAGCTTATTTCATGTTGGTCTATCTGGGTCACAAATATTCATAAATCTATCACGACAAGGGTTTCGTATGTGGCATTCTAGTATCAGTATGGACTGTATAGAAACGGTGACTTTAAATTAGATTTCTTTCTACCTTTTTATTTTAAGAAGCCTTTCTTTGTAAAGAAAGGCTTCTTAAAATAAAAAGGTTGTATCCGATGCAAAGCTATTTAGAATAATTTTAGAGAAAACACCATACGCATTAGCGTATAGCATTAAATTTGTGGTTAACTAAGAATTAAGATTGACATTTGACTGACGTGAAATAGACAAAGTTATCAAGTAAATCTATACTCCGACAAAAGGATTGGTTTGGAAAGCAAAATTGGATCATGTTCAATCAAAATCATTTAAGAGGAGAAAGTGTTTGTAATAAAGAGGACAATGCTGTTGACCAGCTAGTATATCCTAGAGTTTTCCTAGCTAACAGATACAGAAGCTTAATCAATACGCTCATGACCATGAGAGAAGTGCTTCCATTTCTAATCTATTTAAACACTGATAAATTGCTGATCATCGATACAAAAACAGTTGGCAAAACCTACAAAAGGCTGCAAAACTAAATAAATAAGGTAAATATATTGGATATTGATAAAACTAATCCTTGTAAACACGAGGGACCAATGTTCGCGATGCTATCCGATGCGTGCGTGGCATGCATGTCAACGAGCGCGTGCGCCGACTACCAGATGCAAGAGATTATGTTGTGTGACAAATGTGCGATGCAAAATTGTGTAGGTCATTTTGTATACATTTTGTTGGCATTGAGAGAAAGTGCTGGGTTATGCAGCAAATGTTTGTGTTGCCCTTGGAGTAGACTGTATTTAAAAGCTTTGTTTATCATCGTTACGACTCATCATTCCCATCATACTTTTGATGCCGTGAGTTTCGTACAACAGTAGTGTGTTGTACGAAACTGAGTCCCGTTATACGATGAAATACTATTATAATTACTTAAAAAGACGAAGATTCTTCATACATATTAATTAACCAGTCAGCGAAATTATTGACAAAATCCACGACTTTATTGGACCAGTCAGTAGTTATACTTCTGTCTACATTTCTTTGTAATATTGTACAATGACACGCCTTTGGCTTACACGGAAAAACAAAACACTTGAGGAATTTATACATAAATGGAAACTTAAAAGCACAATGATATCAAAGCCCACGATCAGCAATTCTAATGTCATATAATCTGAAACGATTTAAAAATCACGTTACGAATACATAAGTACCAATAATGTACAAAATTATGCACAAATCGCGCATAAAACATTAGACGAAATAGGTGAATCGCTGTACGTTATGGCAATGAATGCAACGGGAAAATGCTTGTGAGCGAACACTTGACATTGTTCGAACTTCGATGATGTGACTGACTTGGTTTCTGCTGCATAATAGCTGGTAATAGTGTAATAGCTGTGCATAGAAACTGTGTGAACGCTCTGAGAACAGTAAGACTACGGAATAGCGGTGAAGATGTCACGGAAAAGGGATTAAGGAACATTTTAACGGTTGGAATCTGGAATTATTCATAAGTGAGGTGTAAGACTAACTTTATCTTTTGTTCTCGTGGTATGCTCGTACTGATGTCTTTTAGTTTCGGATGATGAGAGGAAAGCATTTCACTGAGGAGGTTTTCTACTTTAAAGGCTCCCGAAAACAGGCGCGTCGCGACTCTACTAGAAGATTGGCTATGAACACTACGAGGAAGTTGTTGAGACCCATCGTGCGGTCCGGCGGTCCGCGTGAGCCTTAAAGGCCTTTCCACGGCTGTTTCTTGATTTTACATAGAGCAACAAAACCCAGAAACTATCTCTAAATCATCAATAATGGCCCTAAGAAGCGGAGGACCAGTTTCCTTTACGAACGCCGGCACTGATAGGCTGGGAAAACACTGGGACTAAGAAGATTAATAGGTACAGAAAATTAATAAATAAGATTGCTTACCAATACCAAAGAGCTTTCAATAAGTGATAATGATGTCTGAAGAATTAGATGAATGTAATACTAACCTGAAACAAAAGAAAATAAAATTAACTTCTAAATTTTTCACAGAATATTAGGTCTTTACCTATGAAATTGCCGTTCTGCAGTACTGGCCATTTCAAATCAAAATAATTTTTGTTTGTCTAAGAATTCTAATTTCAAATCGCGAACGCGAATATTTTAAAAACATGGAATTCTTTTTCCAAAAGTAGTCATTTGTTTATTGATTAGTGTTACATTTTCATCGCATTTCAATCTTTTTCGTCATCATGGATACGTTAAAAATTCGAGTAATTATGGAATATGAGTATCGTCGTGGCAGCAACGCGGCACAAGCGGCACGCAACATCAACGACGTGTACGGAGCTAACACTACAAACCAACGCACCACCTGTTATTGGTTTGCTCGCTTCCGTTCTGGAAATTTCGACCTGAAAAATGAAACTCGCGGTCGTCCGAAGACTTTGGTCGACAATGACGAATTAAAGGCGATTGTGGAAGCTGATGATACACAATCTACGGCTGAATTAGCAGCAGCTTTCGACGTTAGCGTCAAAACAATATTGGTCCATTTGCGTCAAATTGGCAAGGTAAAAAAGCTTGACAAATGGGTGCCCCACGAACTCAATGATCGCCAGCGCGAAGTACGCGTCGAGACGTGCCTTGCACTGCTCAACAGACACACAAATGAAGGAATTTTGAACCGCATTGTTACCTGCGATGAAAAATGGATTCTGTTTGTTAACCGCAAGCGCTCAGCAAGTTGGTTGGATCCTGGTTCAGCACCTAAACAATGCCCTAAACGAAAACTTACCCCTAGAAAAGTGATGGTCACTGTTTGATGGTCTAGCGCCGGTGTGATTCATCACAGCTTCGTTTAATTATTTTCATACAAAACGGCATTTTCATAGGTAAAGACCTATTATTACACTGACTGGAAAGGATCACGCTTATTCAAAAATAACACGGTCCACAACCAAGTAATAGACAGCTTTTTGGTAACCAAAACAGCAGACATAGTAGTTAAATAAATATGGAGATATTGTTATCAGAACTAAGGACCATTCAAAAACAACATCTTATAAATAGGGTAAACGGACCAAAACATGGTATAGTGGCGTCAGTCTTTTTGTCTGAGATAAGGCCTGCTATTACTTGCGTTCTCGGCGCCCGCGCCGGTGCAGGCGGAAGCGATAAAGTTGGATGCTGTGAGGGAATCAGATTGGTGGCAGTATTGGCACGAGAATAGAGCAATAGTGGCGTGCGTTATCTTGACCGACTGCATTCTGCTAACTTTTTTTCTGAGGTAAATATGCAAGAAAATGAAATGATATGCTTCAAATACTGTTTTTTATTTCAGAAATAAGGTAAAGTTAGATCTTAGACGGTCGTTACGAGACGTCAGAAGTCCAAAAGTCTGACAAGCAGTCATGGGGTACCGTATTACCCAGTAACTTGTTGGGTTGTTTGTGGAGGTCAGATAGGCAGTCGCTCCATGTAAAATACTGGCACTAAGCTGCATCCGGTTAGAGTGGAAGCCGACCCCAAAATAGTTGGGAAAAGGCTAGGCAGATGATGATGAAGTATGGTAAAATTACTCAAAACATTGTTCTCTTCTTCTTCGTTACATTCTTGAAGTGGTCCTCATGAAATCTCTTGTCTAGGGGCTAATGTGATTTGCCTCACGATTTCTCGCCATCTACTTGAATTTTTGGAATTGAATGTGTACTTATACTCGTACAAGGCATTGCCCACTGCGGATTTTATTTAGTCAGTCCATCTCATGGGTAAGCGGCCGCGTGGTCAACTGCCCTTCACTCTACCCTGCATGACAAGGCGCTCTACAAAGTCACCTTCACGCCTCAAGATATGATTCTGACCATAAGCAATTCAACTGCTGTCTATTATCTGAATTATAATTTTAAGGAGTGTTTTTGCTGTTTAACATTTCTGTTAGCGCCATCTATTTTTATTTTGTTAAACTATTACGCAAGATGTCAAGCTAGTCCTTTTCCCTGCCATCTACCAATTATATCGTGCACCTCGTGAATTTCTCCTTGACGAGTGTCGCCCACTTTATGGCTCGCTCGAGAAAGACATTATAACAGTCCAAATATGGATTCCGTCGTGATCGCGTCTCCGCTGTGTTTTTTTATCCGCTGTACTTTTTTATCGCAGAACGATATAATTTGACTATTATAAGTTCATAGCAGTCCCGCTGTTTCTTTAGTGGTGTATTTGTGGCTTCGACGGTTGAACTGAAGTTGCTGTGTTGTGCCTCTGGACTTTGCCGACACGTGGTGAGCCGAATTGTGAAGACTCCGGACCAACTCTAGATTCTGCTGGTAGATCGAGCGGCTTCCCGAGGAGGTAGGTGCACGATTCCCTCACCCCTGGCCCTAGGCGAGACACTTGCGTTCATCAGTTTTTCGGTCCGCGTCGAAGGTACCTAATTCGCCTTCCGTCGGAGCCCCACCAATTTCTGTCGTTGTTTACAATTATTTCTTGTGATTTATGAATCTGATGAGTGTGTGTTCTCCTGAAATTTTTAAATAATTTATGTACATACGTGACTAATATAATTAATGCTTCACAGTTGAATCATCACCTTTATCATCCATTAGTTCGTGATTCCATCTTTTATTCTTAAGTTAATGAACGTTATTATTTGACGAACACGCGAATATGTTATTAATTAAAAAATGACAGCACTGACCTTACCGCCCTATACGATATTTAGTTTCTTGGTATCAATTTGGGATACAATCAGCAAGAATTTGATTCCAGATACCCGTTAATCAAAATCAAAATCAAAAATCAAAATCAAAAGTCATTTATTCAAACTAGGCTGAGAGTCAGCACTTTTTGAACGTCAAAGTTACACAAGACAGTCCCCCCAAAACGCCCGCCCTTCGACACTTCCTAGTGCTTTAGCTGGGAAGAAGAAGTGGCGGAACAAACTCCCCAGCAGCACAGCTGTCTGTTAAGTTAGAAGAACTTTATTCTATACAATATTGTGTAAGTAATTAATATTATAAAACAAAACATACATTATTCACCATATGTCAGCTAGCACACGCCAATATATCACCAACAAAACATTGAAAACTAAACTCAAGCTGAAATAAATAATAAAACAAATTAATCTAAATCTTCTTTGGGGATGAGTTGAACAGATGGAGAAAAGCTTGACCGGAACGTAAAGGCAACTTTAGTAGATTAATTTCTGTGTTCTACCAGAATCGTGGCGCGGGAGCCTTAACGTTTCATCAAAATTTAAACAAGATAGTGAAAATGTTATCCGCGTTTCACACTCAATACTTACGGAAAGCCAACAGGAAACTAAAAGCACAAAGCCAGCATCCTATAACCAAAATAATAATGTTCGCCGGCAATAAACCGATCAGGATCTTACGAAACGATTGATCTAAAATTGAAACAAAATATTGATTGAACGATCGAAACTCATGAGTTCTGAGCAAACCATTAATTATCTGAACGTAGCATTGAACGTAATTTATGTTTAATAGTATATTTATTAGAAGCGTTGTCGACGATGCACCTACTTTATGTGTGTGTCACGAGTGTGTACAGTCGAAAAAATAGATGACTACCATACAGACGTACCGCCAACCGAACTACAACTGAATGCTAACTTCCGAAATGAAACATGTTTAAAGTCTAGTCAATTTCGTCCCTCGATCATCGATGTTGAAATTGTCGATTGAGGCAAATTAGAATGCAGAAGTTCTTAAAAATACAGGAATTGCTCTTCTGGTTCCTACTTACATACAGGTAATTTGGCCAGCATTGCAGTTCTGTAAAAATCTAATCGAGAAAACGTTTAAGAACTGAGCTTGGAATGAGCTGTCAGTGTCATTCTACTGATGCTAGAGACAACAACACAACGACATTTACAATCATAATTGAGAAGTTAACGAAACATTTTTTAACTATTTCTGTTGTTTTTTTTTATAATTTGAAAGCGTATTTGTGCCTAAACATGACAACTGTCAATCCCTAGCATCAGTGGGATGAGTGGGATGATACTGACAGCTCACTCCACGCAAGTTGTCACGGTGAGATCTTTACAGAACTGCAATACTAAAATGTTTTGCGGTGTGTACTGTGTTACGGTTTTTTAATGCCGCGTATTCGTAAGACCTCGTAATGAAGGAAAATCATAGCTTATTAGCTGATATGAGGGCAATCTATCAGTTGGAGAGAAAATAAGTTATTTTGATGCTTGTAAGAAAAGGTTAACAACCTGCGTATACCTACGTACTGGTTTCCGATGTTTACTGCTACGAAATTGTACTCGCGCAATGAAAGGTCTTGCAAAAAGCAGTAGGTACCTACTGATGATCATTATAATCAGGCTTTAATGTTACCACTGCGTAATATTACACAGGCCTCTGTGAAAGGGATAGGCATAGGTAATGGACTACGCGGGCCCAGTGCAGGTTGGTTGATGTCACCTTTTCGAATTTTTGCTTCTAGGTACTAATGGCTCAGCGTTGGTCCCAGTTGTCATTCGTATATCTTTGACTGTCGGGAGTCTCAAGCCCAAAAGTCTGACAGCCAACCTGTCTGAAGTTCAAGTCAGAAGTCTGGAAGCAAACCCCAACATAGTAGGGAAAAGACTAGGTAGATCGATTAATCTAAAAACAAAAATCGTTCTTGATTGATCGATTTTTGTTTATTCATATGCGACTGATCTCAAGAATTTCAACATTTTGAGCATAAATAGTACTTAAAATGCGTTATACATATTACCACAGTTTAATAAAAAGGCAACCAAATTACTCAACCATGAGTAAATGCCACTTGAATTATGAAAAGTGAAAAGAAACAAAGAGAAAGAATGGATATTGGATAAGAAATAAAAAGGTCGAAGAAACACTTTGTGCAACTTTACGAAGAACTTTATTTTATACGAGATATGAAATCACTTATTTATATTAACTTCAATCGCTTTTGACGTCGCCATTTTGCATAAAATACTTTCACACGTTAGAATACATAATTATTTAATTTTATTGTTTAAGAATAGGAAAGCTTAGCTTTTAAAAGATTTTATCGGTGATTAATTTAGTTAACAAAATGGCTGACGATTTATATTGATGCAAACAAAAAACGATGATAATGAATTATTAAGTATAGTATGAAGGCAAATAAAAAATGCATAATAAAATTATACGAAATGTCAAGGGCGACACATTTATTATTAAATTAAATAACATATGAGATATAATAATTAATTATAGCTCCTCGCCTGTCTCCCAGCAGTGTGAACATTATTGGCTGATTATCTGACTTAGCTTGACCAAAAGTAAAGTTACCCACATTATTCAAAATGGTTAAATTAAATAGTACACGTACTTATTATTTCAAATATGACATACCTACGTAGAAACAAGTTTAAAGCCACCTAAAGTGTAGTCCTACTGTACAAATTAAGCATTGATCACACGAACTCACATTTATTTCGCCATCCACATCAGTACATGAAATAAATAACAAATAACTACTTTTACGGCCTGAACAAACAAAAACCGTCGATAAACCATCAAGTACAGCTTCTGCCAATGACATTGTTTCGAATAAACTATGGCTCATTGAGCTGTCAACTTGGCATACATTTCAATTTACTCTCTCACGAACAAATAACGCATCGGATTTTCGCACGTAGTGAGTAGTGACGTACAGACGCCAGCACATCGAGCTACCCGAAACTGTCAAAATTTCCCAATCAATCTTGAACCTAATACTGTAGCGATAAAGATGAAAATCTGTTAAAGAAATTTGACAGATTGTAGTAGATTTTTGTGCTGCCGTCTGTATCATACTACCATTTAGTGATGTTCCGTTATTGCTATTCGTGGGAGAACTAAACAAAGGCAGACTATTTAAATGTTGGGATGAAACGTCATATTGGCGTAAGTACTATGTATTCTGGGGCAGCGCTCTATGCTAATTTCATTCATGATTAAAAAGGGCAAGAACTAAACTACCATTTACAGGTATTTAAGTAACGAATACCATTAGGCTTTTAATGCGGTTAACGTTTTAAGAACAAACTTTCAATGAACACACGAAAATGGTATTGGTAATGGTTGATCTCCCGTCCTAGGATATCCATATTAGTAGCAGACACGCACAAAAACTTGGATTAAGAATTTGTTAGGTTTGGCTTTTAAATGACCTGCAGTAAAGTTATTTTTGGCGAATGACATCAGCCAACAGGTTTCCATACAACCTCTGTCAGATCTTTAATTTTGCATACGTTTAGAGAATTGCAATCTGCAGATTATGCAAAAAAAGAGGTAAAAACAAAATCTTGACACCTATTCGATCAAAACCTTTAAAAAAACGTAGCTAAACTCGTTTTACCGGAAAAATAAAGATAGTTAATTACCTAAAGAAGTCTAGACAGAATTATTGAGAAAAGCCAAATAAACAAAACAGCCTTCCTGCTTCATCGCCGCTAAACCGTGAAAAACAAATTGACGTGTCAAATAACATAGCATTAAAACAGAACAATAGCTAAAACAATCAATACGGCTCGTTGTTCAAACAAACCCCCTATTACCGATACTGCATACAGCTTTCACAAACAAAAATCGAAAGTTATACACACATCAGCGATTCTAAACGTCATTTCACACATGTCTGAGATTCGGTTCGAAAAATTCGCGACGCTAAAGTCTTCTAAGTCTATTGTTCCGGTGTTAGATTGATGATGGCGTGTGGTACTTAATGGGACCCTGCGTGGGAGAACAGGAATATGGAACATGTGAACCATGCTTTAAATGCAATTTAACTTTATAGTATCGTTCTGTTCCCATCGTAGTGAATACGATGCCGAGATGTTTAGTACTGATGCGGTCTACTTAATCACCTATGCGTTGGATTGTGAAATAGAGTTGTCTTGTACTGTCGTGTTCTGCAGGGAAGGCAGGTTGAGGATATTTTATGATATTGAATCATCATCTACCTAGCATCCCATTATGTTGGCGTCAGGTTCCAGTCTAACCGACGGCAGCTGAATATGAGTATTTTATTTATGGAGCTGCCTATCTATGTCTTCAACCCAGTTACTGGATAATACGATACCCTCTGGTAAGACTGGTTATCGACTCTCGGGCTTCTGACGACTCGTAACGACAGTCAAAGATACACGAATGACTGCCGGGACCAGCGGATTTACGTGCTTTCTGAGGCACGGAGGGCAAGGCTTCTTGGTATAGAAAATGGTTACCGATCGACCTCAAATTCTCAGACCTTCAAACAAATACAGGCCACAACAGACGCATTCAACTAAGGCATTTAAAGAACCCTAATGAGTCGAAACACTATTTCCAACAAAAAAATATCCCATTCACCATATGTATCCCAAAACGAAATACTAAACAACTCATTAAAGGCTGCACTAATGTACCGAATACAAGTTTTTGCCTCATACCTTCCCCGAAATCGCAAGGCCACGTATGAATATAAAGCCGCACCCATTCCTCTATCACATCTAACATCAAACAGTTGGCTAATGGCCAAGAGTCGGCAAACAAATGCACGAGATAGTGGGACAAAAAGTTCGTTGTCTCAAACTGGTTCTACAGATGTAAGGGTACCACATCCGGAGGTATGACGCATGTATCAAGTGTCTGTTGGTTTACGTGTACCTGGTGTGACGGAAGGTAAAGAAAAAGTACATGTATATCGGATTTAATATACTTAGGAAGAAAATATAGTCACAAATGTTGAAATTATAACTTGATCATGTAGCATCAACACTACCTTGGGTGTTTCATTAGTAAATTGAAGAGGGGAACTGTTCATCGAAGATGAAACAGCACATTTGAATATTATGGAAAAAAGATTAATGCTTCAGACATTTTTGTCGATAATATTGGTTTAGAGGACAAAAAAGAAACTCCAGTAAACGGTCACGTTTTCTTTAAAGCTAAAGCAACAACAATTGGGCAACATAATGGTAAACAAATTGCATGAAACGAAGATCAAACAGAAGCTGAAGAATAAAACAAGTTTACACTTTCTTCAAATAGAGACATTCCGAACATAATGGAGCTAATCGAAAACAAAGTCAATGGAACTTCCCACGATTAGAAAGACCCAAGTTTTTTCAAGCGACCAAATGTACTGGCGAGATTAGTTCCTTTGCCGGGAGCCATCCCGCCGTGCGCACAATAATGATAGGGATCTAAGCAATTATGTTAAAGTATGAAATAACATTCAACAACATTCATAAATAAAGGCTTGGTGCATGAAAACAGGTAAAACATTTAAAATGACGTCATGTTTCCTGCATGTCTCTGCAAGTCGTTACCAACCCCAGCTTATTAAATGCTATTTTGGGCACGCCAAAACGAAGAGAGGCAGTAAAATGACATGAGGAATTCGGTTACTTGCTTATTTACTTAAATACATTTGTTTTAGTTCTTATGCCCGTCAACTTCCATAGAACTTAAGGTCGGCGAATGAACTTAGACAAAAGAGAAGAGTTGAGATATCAGCTGAAGCGTCTAGAGTATTTAAACCTTTTTATTGGAGAGCCAATGTAACAGCACGGACTCAACATAGAAATTCTAATTGAAACTATCATGTTAAATAGATCTTTCGCAACCAGTTAAGATACAACTTGACACGAGTCACAAACTGTCACAAAATAATAAGCTCGATTATCATATTCTAAATTGAGACATGTCAGACAAACATGCGTATTTGATTTTCTTATCTGTTTAATCAATTAATCAATGACTTAGACACGTGATTAAAAGACCATTTTCAGATAATTTTGATCACAGTTCAAAAACGTACGTTCCTGAGAAAATCATTTCGATCAATATCGATCTTAAAACCAGTACAAAAATGCCCAATTTCTAATGACGTCACATTGCAGCAATGAACAATTGGCCCCAAAATTAGATAAACGAATTGTTAAGTGCATTCAATCGCTGAACGTTATTTCATTTTAGATCGATTATTCGCTCCAACGCCTGTCGGCCAAACCCGTTAATGTCCATCGGTAAAATGTTTTATTTCACAAAAAGATCAGTCTCTAGTTCTATTGCTAAAGCTAGTGGTCGTTTAATTTTCTCACTGACGAAAGAAATAATTCGCCCATAAACTTGTTACTTCACCATTGACAGTAAACATTGATAACATAAGATCACATTTAGGCCTGGACATAATAAGCCATTATTATACGTCATGTTTTAGCTATAAAACGCTTACATCACACTTTCGTAGTTGCAAGTCACAATTGCAACATGGAGGTAGTAATCGGTGCTCATACATTAATATCGATCTGGAGCAGCTTTTATTTGTTTTGTGGCCAAGAGATTGCACCGGTTGAGAGAACATAAAAAGAGTAAATAAGCGTTGGGTGCTTTATTCCGTGTACGTGTTGGTTTTGTATCGCGTTTAACAAACAAAAGACTGTTGACCGTGGCACACCGTGGTTCCGAGGATTCGGCGGTGCGGTGGTCAGGTTGGTGAGGAGAGGTGGGGGAAGTACGACACGGTGTTCGGGCTCATTCAAAGAAGCCGCAGGATAGGCCCTGTGCGGTTAGTCGCGCCGGAGGAAATTCGATTTCGTCTCACTGAGTCTCACGGTACAAAAAATACAGCTGGTTTTAAAGTTCAAAGGCATCGTTATGAGTAAAGAGTAAATACAGCCTCCAGTACTATATTTTGAAAAACATGACTAAATCGTTTGCGGGTGTAACTGTGTGAATCATCTTAAAAGTTTAAAACTTACGAAATCATTGAGTCACTTAAGTAGGCTATTCAACGCAAGCATATATTTTCAAACAGATATTTATCAGTGATACATTGCTAAATCCGATGGATAGTAAAAACAACACTAAACTAATGTAGAAGATAACATTTTAGTTTATACGAAATAAAAACATTGGTGCCGATTCTGTTGTACACGAACTAAACTAACTAAACTATCTCTAAAATTCCTTACTTTTAGCTATGAGAATTGTAACGCTATTCTGCAAGAAATAATCTCTAAATTTAAAAAATATTTTGACAGGACTAAAATCGAATTTGACAATCGCGAATCAACGTGGTATATTTTTTTTTCTTTTGTCTTCGCGACGTAGTACTTGTGTGCGTATGCAGTGATTTTTTTGAGAGACGAAGGCGCGCGCAAAGCGGCAGCCTGGACGTATTTTATATGGAATTTTTCACTTTTTTTTTTTTAAATATAAAAAAATATTACCCACGTGTTGAGATTTATTATGTGTGAGGGTTGCAAAGGGGGTCGAAAATTTCATTATTTTTGCGATAGGACACGCCATTTTCGAGATATAAGCAAAAGAAAAGGAAAAATATACAGTGCTGTTTTTGCACGTGAAGGTGAGGTGTTGGTGTGAATTTTAGTTTATGACCAGTTAGTTTTATTCCACACCTTTTTAATCGCGATTAAAAATAGTCAAATTTAGTTAAAATAAATTATTATAGTCAAAATTTTTGGTGAAAACTGGCGAACTCAGAATAGCAAAATTGTCATTTTCACTAAACTAATAACTCAGTGCAATCTTAGTGCTGTCAAACTAAAATATAGTTAAGTTGTGTCACTTTAGTCTATTTCAGAATAGGAAATCGTCGTTTGACAGGAATAAACCAAATTTGAGTGATTTTTAGTTTAGTTTAGAGAATTTTGTAACAACAGAATCGGCACCATTATCTTTCGAATTTATCTGGTGGAGTTTCTTAATTCTATAGACGCAAGATGACCGAAGCCATGTCCCCGGACACTCGGCAAGCGAGCGTTCCTGCCCGCTGAGCTGCAAACGTCATTTTCCCTCAGCGTTAATTGAAAGATTCCCGTTGTTTTGTGAACTCTAATGACACGTAATAAAGACGTTCAATGATAAAACAAAAAAATTGGAATCCCAAAACAAAGATTGATCGAGCGGAACAGTTGGGCAACGACTAATTACATTCTTTGAGACCGAATTGAGAAATGGAACAGGTGTATCTTCGGTGAATCGGTGCGCTTTATTTTAACAAACGGTACATGTCGAATACCATGTAATCTGATTGATGTAGCCATTATAAAATTAGTTACATTCTTGTCTCCAAGCTTTTTATGCGCTTAGAAAATGGAAGAAACAAACCAGTTGACGCGTCCTGATTCTAACAAGTTATTACTAAATAAAGTAATCAAGTCAAGAATAACATTCGTGACAAATCATAAACCTAATTAATCACATGCACAGGTAATAAACCACTAGCAATGGACATTGCATGCCTTTGAATGTTGAATAACGAGCTGCTTTTGATGGGAACAAAGGAGCGCAACACACTATGAACTCAAGGCATTAATTAAGACACAAAAATGTCATTATGACACTGGATTCCCACACAAAGATTTGAACAAAGCTTTCCAACTAGATACGTTCAAAAGACCGTGTCGTTTATATTGTCCTTATTTTTCTAATGCCTCAGACACTTTTATTTATAATGGGCTGGAAAAAAATGTCCACAGGATACCCGTGTGTCGATTGAATCTCTCGATGGAACACCTATACAAACAGGTTGATGGTCCAATCAAAAGGCATGTGACGCTTAGTTGTGAGACCGAGATAGCCATAGTTAGATTCACGTGCCAAGAAGAGGGATGGCAAATGTTGCTGAAGCTGATAGGTACCATCCGTTGCATCACGATCCAAACTGACAGTTCAAGTTTTTTATTGCTCTGTAGAAAATAAATGCTTAGTAAGGTTTAATGTCTGCGGGAAGTAATAGTTATTCGTACTTGCGGTACCCGTAATGATTCGAAGTCGATAATAGAGCATGCCAAAAGACTGGATTGTACAAGAAAAAAAAACTGTTTCACGGCAAAAACATAGCCCACAAAAGCCCCGCGTGAAACGTTTGATAACTAATTAAATACTTAAAGAATTGATATCTTGTTGAATGGAAGTTTTCAAATATTTATATTTATTTCTTCATTATAGGAATTGAAAAGGTTTCGTTGACCCTACGATAAGTAGAGTGGGCTTGCCCAAAGAGCCATAATTTTTTCACTATTGAATTATTGATAGCGGAAGAATGGGGAAAATTTTAGCTATAAATGTGGATGGCAATAAGAGCAGGGGAAGAAGACCTAAGAAACGACGGATGGACTGTGTGATCGATGATATCGCTAGAAGGAGAGTATGAGATGACGACTAATGGAGAAGTATGCAAATTAAGACATGCTGCGCCGCTCCCATATGTATTGAGACAAGCGAATGTTGATGATAGAAATCACTCTGTATGTATACTGGGTGTAAGGGACAGTCCTCCACAAACCAACAGAGTGCATTCAGCTCTTCATTTTGAATCATATTCCACCAGAATTTTTCTCAGGATTTTTTTTCACGTTTTTTCAGTTTTATTTCAATGTAAAATTACACTCTCTGAAAGCGGCACTCCATTTATGTAAACAATACGGCTAAAATAAAAAAAGCAGCAATGGATATTGAAATACTCTAACGAACGACGCGTAAAATCAGCTGTTCACTTCCTGTCTTACTACAGAATTCACAGAACTCGTTGTCGGCGATTGCACAAAGGCGGCTTTTTTGCCACGGTAGCAATACATTGCGTGTGAGGAAATAAAACAAAATAGGTTTATTGGATTGCCATAACGGTCCTGAAACAATTTCTTGTACTGGTTATCTTAGTATGATATACTGAATCTACCCCATCAATCTGCGGAGGCCTGTCCCTTACACTCTGTATATTCCTTCTTATTTTTTCAACAAATGATCATACAAATTTACCAGCAAAATTTTCTTAAATTGTTCCAATTTGTTTTCCATGAAATAGTCATTCAATAGGACTAAATGAACTTAGAAGGTTATATTGATGATATAATTATTATAATTCTCTAAATACATACGTGGTACGGTCGTGAAACATATTTTGTTCCACATACAGCCTGCCACAGACCTATAAATAGCAAAAAACCGGCCAAGTGCGAGTCGGACTCGCGCACCGAGGGTTCCGTACATACCTGTAGGTATCCTCGGTTTATGTATAAGGTTTATGCTTATGAAATTAAATGTTTTTTTTTTAATTTTTATATTTGAGTTGATTGAATGAAAGGTAAATTGCGGTTTACGATTTATGACGTATTAAAAAAACTACTCACTGGATCTCGTTCAAACCAATTTTCGTGGTTATGTATATCATATATTTTTTTGAGTTTTATCATTCTTTTATTTTAGAAGTTACGGGGGGGGGGGGACACACACATTTTACCACTTTGGAAGCGTCTCTCGCGCAAACTATTCAGTTTAGAAAAAAATGATATTAGAAACCTCAATACTATTTTTGAAGACCTATTCATAGATACCCCACACGTATGGGTATGACGAAAAAAAAAAATTGAGTTTCAGTTCAAAGTATGGGGCCCAAAATTTATCATTATTTTTCTATTTTAGTGTAAAAATCTTGATGAGGTTCACAGATTACATCTACTTACCAAGTTTCATCAGCGTAGCTCTTATAGTTTCGGAGAAAAGTGGCTGTGACATACGGACGGACAGACAGACAGACAGACAGACAGAGAGACGGACAGACAGACATGACGAATTTATAAGGGTTCCGTTTTTTGCCATTTGGCAACGGAACCCTAAAAAGGTAAGATATTTGGAATTTCGTGATCTACCTTAGCGCATTCACTTTAATAATAATATCATTATCATTTCAGCCGAAAGACGTCCACTGCTTGACATAGGCCTCCCCCAAGCTCCGCCATAGTAATAATATAACTCAGTCGTCTTAAGTTCTATGCCTTTGTTTTTTTTTTTCAAGCGCAGCTAACAATGGCAATGTCAACGTGACTAGCAGCAAAACCATTCTCTATGGCAAAAAAAAACCTTATAGGAAAGGTACCGGCTTACCGGTTTGTATGTCTTTATTTATAGGTGTCAATTCAATACTGTCTTACAATTTATAAAACACTTGCACGCTACACATGTGACGGGGACAAGGTCAGAATAGTCACGAAGAAATAATATTATTTCTTCAGTAGAAAAACCACATAGCAATTATTTTGTGATAGGTTATCTTTAAAGGTCAGGATTGAATCATGTTTTATGATTTTCTTATATTAATGCCGCGTTGGTCAAGCGCTACTGGTGCAGATGAGGTCTTGGGTTTCCAAGTCGGCCAGTGTTATTGGGAAGCCCTGTCTTTCTGAAATGTCTCAGTAGCAGCCTGGAGTCTGGATTTTTGCCACGATGATGGCAGTAAAGTGCTTTCACGTGGTGCCGTACCTAATTAATAGCATCGTAAAAGGCGACTAAGGGATTTACTAGAGAATGAGCAGCAGCGTCCTCTATGCATTTTACCACCATACTGCGATCGCCAACCCGCCTGCCAAGCGTCTTATGAAAAACCACCCCAAATTGGGAGAGGCCAATGCCCCACAGTGGACGTCTTTTTGCTGAAGTAATGATGATGATAGCAGTAGGTTTGTCCTCTATTACATGGGATTTAAACATAGCTGGCAAATTGGAGGTGTATGCTAGGTACACAAAGTCAAAGTCAAAGCATTTATTTCAAATAGGCCCAAAAAGGCACTTTTGAACGTCAACAGTTATATGAAAATAGAATTGATTCTAGTTACCCCTTCCAAAAGGTAGATTCGTATGGAGAAGAATGGGCAAGAAACTCCACCGTTACTCTTTTAAAATGTTTTCAATATTTGTATACAATATTTATATAATTATATGTGAAGACGATGCATCTAAAATAAGATTACCATACCACAACAGGTAAAAAATTTAAAAAGAAGCAAAGAGAGATAAATTAATTATATGATAGACTAGCTTCTGCCCGCGACTTCGTCCGCGTCAAATTTTTGCTCCCCTGACCCTTCCCGTCGCATCGATTTGCCTGATAGTTTTCGTCCATTTTTCGTTGCTGCTCGCTCCTTTTGAGTTATAGTGAGTCAACCTTAAAAGATAGACATATGCTCTCGCGGACTTTTTTTTTGAACTTTTTAAAAGGAACAATTCCGTCATACATGATTTTTGCGTTACTTTAACCGTTTACGCAGCGCACGCAACGGAAACTCTCAAAAGGAATAAATGTTCCCCGTTTTTGCAACATTTTTCATTACTGCTCCGCTCCTCTTAGTTGTAGCGTGATGTTATATAGCCTATAGCCTCCCACGATAAATAGGCTACCCAACACAAAAAGAATTTTTCAATTCGGACCAGTAGTTCCTGAGATTAGCGCGTTCAATCAAACAAACAAACAAACTCTTCAGCTTTATAATATTATTAGTATATTAGTATAATAGTATATTAGTATAGATAGTATAGATACATGGTGCCCACATACTTACAAACATTGCAATGGCAAGAATACAAATTTCCTAATATTTTACAAGTCACAAATCAGTGTATGAATCATAGTAACCATAGAATGTAAATCAGTGTCATAGGGGAAAAATAAATCTATACAATTAAGTTAGCAACCAGTTTGATAAGACTGTCCTATGGAGCTAGACCAGCATGTTTCCAAGCATTCTTATCTTGGATGTAATCCTCTAATTTATAATGAGCTCGTTTACAAAGTGTACTCTTAACACTTCTGCCCAAGTCCTCCAGGAAAGAAGACGTGATTTTATGTTGTTATGTAATGCAAGAAATGAGGTCCACACATTTCTTTACCTGTACTATCCATAGAAACAGGTAGTCGCTTATTTTTTTTAATACACAACATCTGTTGCGATGGTAAAGGATGCGTGTTCCTTCAAACAGGATCTAATTAGACTTGCGCCTACTTAGAAAATTGCTACAAGTAGATACTTATAGTAATTTGCTTACTTAGCGCTAATATTTAGCTTTACCGGATTCAGTAAAATTCCTAAGTGCAAAAAGCTATACTCACAACACTGCCTGAGGCTAATACTGCGTGGGATTCATTCAACCTCCTTCTTTAAGTATTCAGACGAAAGTTATTTTTCATTTTGTACCTTTACTGTTTTTCTTAATGGTTTTGAAGTTAGTTGTTTTAAAATATTTTGTTTTTTTTTTTCATTTTTTAGTTATGATAACTACCGCACACCAATTCGTATTGGTTACTGGCTATCTAGGAAGGAACAAAACTAGGAAGTATTAGATCATAGAGATACATAAAGTTTAAATACTTATTATCGAAGCTAACGCAAAAATTAAGCCAATCAAAGTTAGTACCAATGTATATAGAACCATCCCTGAGGAATAAATACCTTATCCATTAAAAAAATAATTTTCGAGACCAATCCACAACTGCCGCAGATATTGCGGAACATACACACAAAAAAACCAATGAGACAAATGGAAAATCTTCTCCTTTTTGGAATGGGTTAAAAATGGATCCTGATTCATTATCATTATTTCGGCGGAAGAAACAGTCCACAGCTGGATATAGGTTATGCTGTGGGAGGCCTGCCAAAAAAATCCACAACGACCAGCCCTATGCTTCTCGTATCCAGTGAATTAATAAAGCCTTCACACGGTCATCGGGATCCTGATTGCTATCCATACTAATTATAAATTCGAAACTAACTCTCTCTGTGTTACCTTTTCAGCCTAAACCACTGAACTAAAATTTGGCAAGCAGATATATGGCACCCTGGAGACGAACATAATCAATAGCTTAAGGTGTATATGGTTTTGTGTAAATTGTCTGAAATATGACGATGATTGTTGAAGCTGGGAGCTTTACTGGTGTTTGCCACGTAAATCAATAGTTATACCTAATATTAATACCCCAATAAAAGTGCCCGTGTGATAATTTCCGACATCCACGCGGGCTCGCAGGCAGTATATCGTTCACCTAAAACCCACTCTCTTCAGTAGACGGTTTCAACTATTCCACATATACTTTTTAACACGCTATTTTTACTATCATATATTACGTAATATATATCCTTTTTTCCCTTCCTTGGTCGAATAAAACCAGATTTTTTAATGTTTAATTAATTATTTACTTAGTAAAAGTGTGGTCGTCACCGCCCGGTGTCCTCGCTCCGTGTTGAGGCCGCCTACTATCTAGAGTACATTCCTACTGCTTGACAGCCGTTAATATTATTAGCAGACCATTTAGTACTTAAATAAATTAATATTGATCATGATACGATTATCTAATAATAAAAGTAGCTGGTGAGGAGAGTAGTCAGGTTAATTAAATCGGAGTTTTATGTGAGTTTAATAAAAAACAAGTCTTTTTTTTATCATAGGTACAAAAAAGATTAGACAGATGGTGTTTTGATTCTTACGTAGACATGTCGAATCTTTTCGTAATTTAATTTAATAATTGCATTACATAACCCTAAATTATTTTATCTCCATCCTCAAGCTTTTGTTTGGGATTCAGCAAAATATTTTATCAACTTCATTGTTCTAGTATTACCTAGAAATAATTTCTTAGAAAGTTTATTTTACGTAAGATTAGAAATATTTTCCGCATTTATAAAGACTGAAAGGAAAAATGAATTATTACATTTTAATAGAACATTATTTCAAGCTTAATGGTCTATGCAATGACAACACAAGAAACATAGTAAACGCAATCAATAAAATACTGCTTTGTAAGAATATGTTGTACAAGAGTCTCGTAATCGTAAAGATTTCTATCGGAAATACTTTAAATAGACCTAAAAGACGGGGAAAATATGTACATTATAATCTCTGTCATTAAAGTATAATGTGCACACGGCTACATATCAAGCTATGCATTTCCAGTATAAACTAATCTCACATTGTATGAGATATGCGTATCATGAGAGGTCAGCTTAAACTGGAAATTTAAAGCTTGATATGTAGCCGTTAGTAGAGAAAACTAATGAAGAGCATTACTACTTTTGTTCTTGTTGCTCATTCATTCAACGTTGGAGGTTTAAATAGTATGCAAACTTTTTCACTGCATTACTGCAATAACCATTAGATCACGTTCGCACGGACATAAATGTATCGCAGCAGGATTTTTGTGGACACAGAATTCTCAACTTTCGGCGCTTAGCAGTGCGTGGAATATTCAGTGCACAAAAAAACCGGATTTTTTTACGTGTGGGTAAACGTTGACTTTTCGTCTGAAATGGTGGTATGTCGATTTCAATGCGAAACGAAAGGCAAACATTAAATTAAATCCGACTCCTGAAAAACTTTAAATCAGATACTTAATTATCAGAACAGTCAACACTCTTGTTCATATTGACGACAGATGTGAACACAACAGGGTGTGGAATTCCTTCCCCGGTTCCAAGTCAATTAGACATAAAGTCTGAACTAAAAGAAAAACTAGATCAAGCAAATATATTCCTTCAAAGCACCTGACTCTAATGAATTATGCATCAGGGAACTGCGAAAGCTTATTTAACTGGTACACTATGAGAAAGTTAAGAAATCACAACGCATAGTGCATTTCATAACACTAGTCAGTACTCAGTTGACATAACGATATCGACCGCCACCTACATAGCCCGCTACTCGATTATGACCATTATGACCCTATAAGTTAGAAATAATTTATCAGCTAAACTAAGGTAGCTATTGTCTCTGTATTAGGTTCAACTAACGTAAAATAAGCAGCTTGGAGTCACGAGAGCTGTATTGTGACAGAAGTGACAGATTTCTCGCTCGTGTTGACATAGCGGTACGGTTTGATGCAAATTGCAAACACCGATGCTAACACCTTTAGAATTACATGTGAGCACATTGTCAAGAGCTTTGATGGTCCATTGCAAAAAATCTGTGCCTAACTCGATACAGAAAACCATCTACACGTAACTAGTTAAATGTGACCTGGTTGGATCAAGCGAAGCGGCAGCCGCAAAAGCAAAAAGAACAGTGATAGCATCAAATGACAGCAATGCTCTACGGTAAACTAGAATCTCACATCTACTACTCAGTGCGGTTGCCCTAGTAATGGGACAGGCACGTTAGCATAAAGAAGCTACTGACAAGATGCTTGTCAGTCATTGCCAGTGAGCTTTGCCCTTCACTCACTCAATCAAATAAAAACAAACATATATTATTACCTGTCACTGTCTTTAGCATGAACGAGCTGAATGTGGATATACCATAACCATCATTCACAATATCTGACGGCAAACAAGTATCTGAACACGTAGGAGAAATAGCCAATACAGATGATGAATGCAGATGATAATCTTTCACCATAAGTAATGCCAATCAAATATCTTAATACCTACGCAAGAGAAACAGCCAATGCAGATGCACAATTCACTTTCCTTCTTAAAAGCTTTCTAAAACCAGCTATGCTTAGTTTCCCAGTCAGAGTTCTTAACCCTGACAAACAGTAAAATGCCAAATGCACGTTAGATGCAAGTGTAGACATAAATAACGGTGGTACAGTGCTTCTCGCCGAGGTATTAACATTATTCGACCTCGTCAAAGCCAAAGGTAAGCCGCTCCCAACACACGCCGTGTTCTAAGTATTAGATTTATTGTTGCAGCTGAAATCAGAAGTCGTGTCTCGCTGCATAGCCATTATTCAGTTAAACGTTATTTCTCTATGGATAATTTCTTAATGGATCGATTAGAAGTATTGGTGAATTTAATATTCTATTATGTCATCGAAGATATAAATAACTATATGCGAACGGATGGTTTTTAATTACAATTTATATCAAATAACCAAAGTTTCTGATAGCGTGGACATATTCACTACGAAGAAAAAAGCAGATTTGTATGTTACATATCCAAATCAGGATTAAAACGCGGCAACACCAAACTTCATTATATTGCCTACAGCAATTGAAATAGCGCTTTACATTCTGGAAGCTGATTCTAATGATAAAACAGACTGCAATAATAATCCTATAAGCTCCTTATTGCAATTGTAAGACACAATAATAAGGATTACAATTCCACAAATCCCATGGATTAAAGCCCCAGAAGCAAGAATTTCGCAACAAAACAAGCAGCTACCAAAGATCGTGGTTACGGACTAATTACCCAATTTGTCACCCTGTGTCCCATAATTTGCGTGTCCAAACATGCACACAGTCATGCTGTATTCTCATACCTGTCACATCAGATAAATGAGGTTCTACGTGCCTTAGAAAAGGCTGTTAGACACGGCCTTACATTCCTCAACAGGTTAGATTAGTGTGCTTCAAGCTCAGATAAAACAATGCGATTGCGACATGCCATGATGTTTGAATTGGAGATAATAAATTGTGAATACGGAGGTATTTGAAACTGACGTGGTTTCTGCGTATAATTTGCATTGTTTGTTCATTATTGGAGTCTTGTTTCCCCGTGTTACTTTAGCCAATCTCAGTGGGGTTGAGAAGACATCTATTTCCTTAACTTTACCTTTTATTTTTACCTAAAAATTTTCAGATTATTTACGACAGTAGTGTAATAAAAATTCTTTCCCTAGAAGTTAAGTACTCTTTATTGATATTTGCTTTTACTTCAACGTCTAAAGTATCAATTGAAATGCCCCGGTAGGAAAGTACCGCTTTAAAAGAGACAAGAACCTCGTGGGTCCTGCCTATGCGCAATAAAAATACCCATCTTATAAAAAAGCCCTGTAGTAGCCGGCTACGCTGAGTGCCGTTGCCATTTCAAAGATATTCAAAAAAGGAATTCGATTCTTTAGAATGTTAGAAGTATTTATCTTACGTCATGTAATAGTCATCGTCATGACATTCGATTGACGTGTGCTCAAGCGCAGTTTTTTTTTAAATATTTCTTGCGGACTTGTGCTACGGTGCTACGTAGTTATTATTATCTGCTAACTTAACTACTTATGGTTTATGAAAAAGGTTGAATGTATTTCTTGGGTTTCGATCTAATCCTCGATAAGCGACATAAATGGAGATTTGTGGAGTCCATATCCTTCGATAATATTGTTAAAAGTTATTACCAGACCGCGCAATATCTGTAATGTATGACGTGATCATGTGATATCAGCTTTAAGTCATCGTGGTATGTTACAGTAATTGCAATCGCTAGCTTGGAAATTATGGAGCTAGATGAAAATATTTTTAACGATGCTTCTTTGTTATTATTGGTGTTTCGTAGAACAAAGCCTACTCTAAATACTGTTGCCTATTTTACATCTTCAAACTTCTGCTCAGTAATTAGCCATCCCATGTCTTTGTGGACACAGTAACCCTTTTCCATCCCTTTTTTTTTTTTTTTTGGATGGGAAATCTTCAAATGACTTCTCCCGCTCTGGGCGGAGCGGGAGGGCATGTCAGACTTTTACTGACTAAAACCCACCCGTGTTCCTTCAGTTGCCCATGTGCCAGGGTCACGGTATCCCTTTCGAACAATTACGCGACCCCGGCAGGACCCTTTTCCATCCCTCACTTTTCTATCAGCTCAATTCCAGTATCCCTTCCCAGCCATATGACTTCTCACACAATTCATCAATGTTTCCTTTACTTTCTCTCATATAGCATGAAACCTAAATTCTAACATCTCGTGTTGACCGTCAGCGAAAAGCTCCGACTCAACCCGAAGTAATGCGAACTCAACATAAACATTCATCGTACTACGCGTATCTAATGCGTAAATGTTAGTAACGAATTCATAATCACTAGCATTGTTATTTATATCGAGACTTGTTCGGTTGCGAAGCGACGGATATAGTGCAAGGGCGACGACGATCAACTCTGTGTCGACCTTAACTTGACAGAACAATGCATTAGAAGACTTCAGATACTTGAATCTAATTGATCATGTAATAATGTGTTACGATTGATTAGAAGAATTTATCATAATAATGATATGTCAGTATGAATTGCCGTTGAAATTAGAGTGTCAGAATTTCTTGGCGTGAAGGTAATTTGTGCATTATTTTATTGGCATCACGAAGTGAAACTGAAAATGTGGCGAGGACGGCATTGCAGTTGACAGTAATGATCACGTCATTACCTCTACATCCAAGTTAGGAGAATGTAGTTTATAAGCCTAGCCACAAAGTATTGTCAAGAGTAATATTGGTACGTCTAGGTTTTCTGGGAAGAAAAACACTTTGATAAACGACAGCGATGTCGAGAAGCGAATTCGTGCTCTGTTTGATACGGGGCAACAACAAATTATAGAGCATAAGCACTTAAGTAAGCGAGGTGAAATGTAATTTTTCACAAATATGAGGCAAAAGCTTGGCCTTTCATTTTTAGAATACTTTTCTCAGTGGCTATGGAATCCCTTTGTGGAGATACCCTTTCATAGTTTGTCGCCACACAGCTTCATAGAGTGACACTATTATTAGAAATATCAAGGTTACTCACGAAAAAATCGCAATCATTCTAAGATTTCTTCGTCTCAGAGACCCGTATGAAATTCATTGGCCACGCATAACTTACTTCCCCACATTAACTACTCGGAAGGTACAAAAATCAAGCTTTCAACAAAAAACGATTTAGACATGGTGTTCACAATATTGACTTTTAACTCCACTATATTTCCGTGGCCGGTTGGCAAACAGTTGTTAGAACAAAAAAATAAGTGACGGATTTTTTGTTCGGGCCAATAGCCTTCAACAAAATCAATCTTTAAATGATGTCTTCTTCTATATTTTCGCGTGATGGCGTCATCTGCTAGTTTACGAAAGTAATTAAGTTTAAAAAAAAAGTTGATTAGTGTAGCGGTACAATAGGAACGGAATTGTACGCTGTAGGGCAAATTAAGTAGCGACAGTATAACAAAGATAGTTTGGGATCATAAAAAGTTGGGTACAATGCGATACACGCATGTATCAGCAACTCGATCGATTGTACTAAGAAAAAAAGTTTCTAATGAGGATCTTACTTTGAGTACCTACCTAATTACCTATAGACACGGTCGTTTTTCACAATGGTAATATGTACAGCAAGCTACGTACTCGTATTTCTAATTGGCTATTTATTTCCATACGTTAGATGAGTACCTAATGAATATGAAATTATTTTTGAGCATGTTTCGGTTTTAATATCCACCTTTCAAACACCGATTACAATTAAAATATCAAATAACAATTGCATTAACATGGGATGTTATCTCCACATCCCAATTAGCACTTCTATTCCTGAGACTGCAGATTTGATAGGAATTCCTCATCGTTATTCTTTCCCACCTCTTGCGTATCTCCAGGGAATAATGTACTGAACATTATACGCAATTAGTTTCGACATTTATTGCTAGAGTTCTTGTTGGGTGCTTCCGCCGGTTAATTGTGAGTTGGTGAGGATAGCCGTAATCTTGAGTAGGCAGGATACGTAATCACACGGGTTAGAGATCGGATCATAACTCGATTTTATGGGAATAGTTCATCCCCTGGGAGATGGTGCGTGGGATAGCCATAGGCTGTTTAGCTATTATAACTTAATTACCCTTCTATTAAAATATCTGCATTATTGAATGCTCTGCGAAATAACTTATCAAAAAAACTTTTTACAAAAAAAAACAACCGACTTCCTTAAAAAAACACTACAAAGTCAAAAATAACTTTAATTTCGAAAGTCGGTGTCTTAGGATCTGTATTTATTTAAGGGTTTTTTGCTACCGACTTCCGAAATTAAAGTTATTTTTGACTTTGTAGTGTTTTTTTAAGGAAGCAGGTTGTTTTTTTTTTTGTAAAAAGTTTTTATTTTTAACTTTTTAGTTATGGTAGATACTCCGCACTAATCCTAATCTAATCGCGTTATTCGTTCATTTGTCGCGCAAATACTTAATGCAAATTTAAGACTTATATGGTTTTCACATGGGTCCCATTTTCAGAATGGAACCAAATTAAAATGGGACCATTCGGGAAGCACCAGCTTTCAAATTAAAAAAGAATCATCTAAATCGGTTGACCCAGTCAAAAGTTATGAGGTAACAAACATAAAAAACCTCCTCCTTTTTTTGAAGTCCGTTAAAAAGAAGGTATGATTGAAGACAGTCATAAAAGCTCAATATTTTTTAATGATTACTCAGTCTATGAGACCGTTGTGGAAGGTCCTGGCCATAGGGCGAGGAGTGGACAGTCTTTCGACTGAAGTAATTATGTTGAGTCAGTCTGTATTGGATAAAGACTTTGCTGATTTATTTTATGGTCTGATTTATTTTTTTCTTCAAGCGATTTGTTAAGTTACTTCGAAAGGCTGAAGAAAACATGGAGTTGAACTGTTAGTTATGCAAATAACATCACAAAGCTGTACAAACACTGGTGTACGAATACATACTAAATGATGCCAATGAACCTTTTGGTAAGATTCATTTTACCAATTCGGAAGTTAAATATTTCTTCTAAGCCACGACTAAGTCAAAGAATAAGGAGCAAAACAAATAAATTGGTACCAACCGGACTTGTATCACGCTCTTAAATAGAACACTCTTGCATATTGATAGAACATTAAAGTACCTTAACAGGTACCATTTGAATTAAATATTTATCAGGCGAGAGGAATGTTTTGTGTTTGCACAATTGCCCGTATTTAGCCACGGAATTCTCGGGAGAATATTAAATTCAACTTTTCTTAGAACAGTGAACCTGTTTGCTGAGTAGATTTTTTACAGGAAATGCTGCGGGCGCAATGACATATGACGAACAGTTGAAAAAGACAACACAGTATTAAAGGTGTGGAAGACTCGCGGAGACCAATCAAGGCCCTTTTTTCGAGATTTTGTTTCATTTAGGTGCCGAACTTTAAATTCTTCAAGGTGTTTTGTAGTGTTGCGGAATTTAATCTGTATAAATAAAAGCTTTTTTTACGAAATGCATAAAGAAATCTATAAGGTAGGTATCTCCTACCTATAACAAAAAAAGTCTGTCTGTCTGGCTAATCTCCAAAACGGCTGGACTGATTTTGACTGGCAGATAACTGATGTTATAAGGAGCATTATAGGCTACTTTTTGTCTATGTAGGACGTGCCCACGGGCTAATTTCCAATATCCACGCGGGCGCAGCCGCGGGCACAGCTAGTCACGAATAAAATTAATACGAGCTAGCTCGTAAAATTAACATTCTCGATAATGACGTAAACTCACTGAGAATGTATTTTACGCGCCTGATTTATTGAGCTTCAATTCGTCATTCAAAGTGACTGTAATTCGCACTGAGTTTGAAAGGTGGCGTAAACTAATCTTCCGATCCCGTTTGCATCTCAAGATTGCCTGCGCTAGCTACCTAGGAAATGAGGCCATGCCCAGAAGTAGACTAGCCTTAGGACAGAGAAAAGGTTCTGCCGTTCAGAGACCGTTCTTCAACCGCACTTCGAATAACAACAATCAATACAAGCCAATTGAAAATCGAGTATCTTTAATAGATAAATCGAACGGTTTCCGCAAATAAGATAAGTTTATTCAAGAAAATTATCACAGAAGCTTGCGAAATTGGAATATCTTATCTTGGGGGCAGGTGTGCGGAGGTCAAGCTATAAGAATCGAGAGCATAGAACTCCGGACGCCATATTTCTATTTTATCTACGGGAGAGATGTGAAATGTTACCCTAGTTAATAAAACGGTTGATAAAACAGAAGCCATGTTAAAGGCTCAAGGGTCTGTGACATGTAAACAGACAGTTGCCAGGTATACGATGGGACCTCTTTCATATTTAATAGCTATTAAATTCAACTTACTGATTTAAGGCTGCAGCACTTTTCGCTTCAAGTCGTAGTCACTTCAATTCCGAACAGTTCAAATTAATTTCCGGTTAATTAGTCACCTTAGTACCACAAAATATAAATTTCTTACATTTTTCCAATTTACACGTCACTGTTAAGATGTATTTTGACTGAAATATGATCCACGGAACAAATATGGCTTTACAGAATTCTCATCAACGTAACTCTAGAATTCATTTAATACCATTGCAAAATTTGACTTTGCAGGACACCATAACGATTCCCATTTAAGACTCCAGTAGTAACACAGCTATTATAATCAGTGTGAACCTTACAATGTATCGCTGCGTGATAAGATAAAAGACCTTTGGCAAATGACAAAGTATGTAAACCTTGCGCGTTGAAGTCTTTAGTACCGAACCTTACCTTCAACTAACAACCAGATATATATGACAAAAACCACAACAATACTGCTTGATAAAATCGTGTACAATTCTTATATCATTACACAATAGACGTTAAACAGATAGGCATTGTTAGCAACACACTCAACTAAAGACAATAGCATGATATTGACGACGTTAATTATGATCCTATCTATTAATTGGCAATTTTTGTTTTGAAACGTGAGAGCAATACAGAAGCGATGACAGATTTGTTTAGATTTATAACGACAGTGTGTTTATATACGTAAACATTAGTGTGTAATTAATAAACAAACACACTGCCGTTATGAATATAAACAAATCTATCAATAACATACAGCATCTTTGCACAATGCATAATATTTAGACTGTTGTTTTTTCTGAACAATAATTTCATCGTGTGTGAATCTGGCTGCTAGAGTAGAAATTAGCTCGCTTGGCGGCCAGTGACTTGGAGTAGTGCCTTAAGTACTCAGGTACTCAATGTAAGGTTTTGGAAAAATCGATAAGTATGAAGATCTCGTGTCTTTTCTCCATCTCGTCCAAATATCTTCTGTGGGGACTGCCGCGACGTCTTCTAGCTTCGCTTTCAGTTTAACCTGGATTGAAAGAGCTGGAAGTCATGGGGAGAGGACTTTGCACAACAGTGGGATTATGCAGGCAAGGCTAACAGTATCAGTAAATATCTCGTGGTGCTTATTGAAATAATTAGAGTGATCTCGCTTTTTGTAGGTAAATAATCGGTTTTAATTAAGTGCTCCAAGAAAACACTGTAAAGTAACAATAGGTACGTCTCGAGACACTTTATCATAAATTTGGGCACAATATGCATGATATTTTTATGTTTGGTGCGTTTCCTTATTATTTTATTTACGTTTTCAATGCCATATGAACATATTTATGAGAGCAACATCGATTGTTCTTTCAACAATCAGATTAGCTGTACTGTTTGTTTCCACGTTTGAAAACAATAATAATTATATATGCTACCATTGCTTCCTACGGGGTGCATTAATAGTACCGAGTTTATTAGTGCTAACATTTTGGTTTGATACAGAGAGAATTAGATAAATTACACAGAATTTGGCGTGGTTGGTAGACACTGCCAAAATATGATGAGACAGTGCGCACACTTTTGGCTGTACGTTCACAAAACAATTTTGTCTTGGGGCAAAACCTTAAAACGGATTCAATACATTTGACAAATTAGACTTTGTAACTGTTTTGATCCTAAGTAAGTACTGTATACTGTTCTCGCAATCAATGGTTTCTTAGAGCTGACTCCCAGTCTCAGTAGGTATTCTGACTCGCAGTCTACGTTCGCTCGTATTAAAAGTATCGGGACGGGATTTTGGTTTGTTACAAAGAGAATTAGATAAATTCCGCAGAATGTACGTGGTTGGTAGTCGTTGCCAAAATATGACCAGGCAGTGCGCAAACTTTTGGCTGTGCGGTCACAAAACCGTTCTGTCTTGGGACAAAACCTCAAAACGGATACAGTACATTTCACAAATTAGACTTTGAAACTGTTTTGCTGCTAAGTAGGTACTGTTTTCCCCATCAATGGTTTTTTAGAGCGGTATTCTGACTCCCAGTCTACGTTCGCGCAGATATAAAATATCGCGGAGGGATTTCGCACACTGGATCTTCAACAAAATGCTTAGTGCCGAGGGTTGAAAATCCTAAAATGTGTTTTTTCGATCAGTTGGGACGCACTTTGTTGGATTCTCAAAGTTCCGTGGAACACCGAGAGTTTAAAATCTTGTGCGCGATAAAATCCCATCGCGACATTCATCATTGACTCTAATGTTTCTTATTATAATTATTCATCTATTAGCAAATACATATCTCATTCAGATCTAGCCCCGTCCCTTGCTGCCCTCTACAAGCGATGCCCTAAGCCGAGTTCCGTACCCCACAGTTGGTGCCCATAACGAGTAGTCATTCTAGTTTAAAGTTTTATTAAACCCAGGCTTGAGGACTTATTATTAAGGGTAAGTCCGGTAAGCAGTCGACATCCCCATAGCTTCACCTTCGAGACGTAATAAAAAAAATACTAGTTAGTATATTCTAGTGTATACAACGTTATTATCAAGTGAAAGAGCAACGTCAAACAATAAACATTTACTACCTGTTTATGACAATGAGGTTTTACTAAGGTAAAATATTGTGGGTGAATAGTGAGGTGAACTACAATGCAGAATAGCAGTTCCTTAATAAATCACATAAAGACAGGGTGAATGGAGTAGAAGGGTCGTTGGTTAGTAGTTAGTTAATATAAGTCATACCGAGGTACTTGTCAATAAATACCAATGTTTAAAGATAAGGTTCTGACATTTATTTATTCTAGAATTCTAGATTGGAACGTGTGCAAATTTTAAGCTATAAATTCACGCCAAACGTGTAGACGGTAGTTATATATTTTAATAATAATTAGGAATATTATTAATACCTATTTTGATCTTGATCTTAACAACTTTATCCAACTGAGACTGTCGCAAATATTGTACCTGAGACTTATTGATGCCAACTATGTATTAACACATACATATACATACTCGCGACTTCTTCCCATGGGGGTACGCAGGAACTACAAAACGCCACCAGGTACGATCCTTACATACTTTATTCGATTACTTTCATACATCTGAAGGTCAATTGTCGTAATTAAAAACGTTCAAAATCTAGTCGCAGTCTCATCTCGGCGACAATCAAATGCCAAAAACTGGTAAAAATTTATGGAAACTCGTTCTTCTCTCAGATGGGCGATTCTCGTAATTTTAAGAACGTTCGGTCTAGGATTCGAGGTTCCCGAGAAATGTTATATTAAATATTATGTTCGATTTACCTTTGTGGGTTAGAAGTCTGGAAGTTAAGTTAATAGGCACATGCAGTGGCGTGCGGTCCATATAGGCAAAAAGACACTGCAGACCCTAGACTTAGATCTAGACTAGTTACAAATATTTCAATAATAAAGAAAATATGCTAAGTAATAAAATTATTCAAAAAGTTTAAACGCCTAATATAAATGAGAAGCAACGTTCATACGGTTCTATTAATGTACTCGCGACGCAAGCAGGCAGCGATCGAAAGTGTCTTCTTTTCATTCATAAATGTACGCATGTAGTGGTAATTTCTTCTACATTTTCGTGTCTGCACATTTCACACAGAAACGAGCTAATAAAGCGAACTCCTGCGGCAGGCTATCCAATCGCGGGCTTCCCTGCGCCAGGGTAACCAATCACGGGCGGGACGCCCATGGGTGGTTATTGGCGCGCTGTGAGTATTATGCGATCAAGTTGAATATTACGTAGCCTCAAACAAATTCCTATTCGCAATGATACAATTTTATTTGTCAACGTTTTAGTTGTCAAAATTTAGAAATCGTTTGTTTACGAAAGGATCCATATTGATTTCTTAGTGGAGCGCGCAGTTTTATGTTTTTATTTTGACTGAGTTTTGTTGTGATTAATTCATTTACAAACGTTAATATTTAGGTCGATTTGTTGCTTATTTCAACTAGTTTTTTTTGAACTGTGTTAGTTTTTCGATTTACTTAAGTACTACGCTTCTTGTTAGTTTTTTTTTTCAAAATGGTGTGTGTTGAAAATGTGTGTTTGTTAAAAAGTGTATCTAAAGGGAAGTGTACGAGAATTAACCCAGCAAAGAGGTAATGCAACTCGTAAGTTTCATAGTAATAATTAAGAAACATAAAACCGGCTGTGTTTTTGTTTACACACATTTAAATTATTTTGTTTTCCTTGCTAGTTTAGTAGTTCGAATACAGTGTGGAATTGTTCGGGATTTGCAGATTTATATGATTTCTATCCCGCGGCTTGCTCAAACATAAATACATTTGGTAATATTCGTATTGAGAGAAGTGTTACGAAGAAGTTTTACGTTTAGCGAAGTTTATTGTTACTATCCAAGCAAGCAGCGCATCGACAGAACGTTCATTTTCATTAAAACGTATTCTCACGTACCTATTTAAGAAACACACAAAGTCAACAACGAGTACAACATCTTTCTGTGCTTTCGACGGAAAAAGAATTATCATCATCAGGAAATCGCCATTTCAACCTTTTAAACCACCTAGTGAATTTTTCTTCACTAACTTGAGCAATTACGAGACACGTTTTTTTTTTTTTGAATTGCCTACCCGGTCATAAAACCCTGTGCACGCCACTGGGCACATGGGTATTTCTTTGTGATTAAAAGATTGTACGGATTATAAAAGCTAACATACGAGTACATACCCACCTCCAGTATTATATTAAGATTAATTCAAACGCCCGTAAAATCCAACTGTATAGGTGTGTTCAAAAAGGCACATGCAACCAGTTTTCAGGCCAATCGTTTACAAATATCTTCATGTCTTCAGCTCACATAAATCTCGTAAGAATTTATGATGGTGCTAGTCGGCGACTTTCTCTAGAAAATGGGAATGGTGTGTAGGTAAACCTATCTGGTATTTCCGAAGCTATTCGTTACGTTACAAAACCCATAAGGCCAGTAATATTTTTCTCCAAAAATCGATCGAAATTCAAAGTGATGCACTTTCTGCCACGGTCGCTAGATTTGTTCGAAAGAGATACCGTGACCCTGGCACATGGGCAACTGAAGGAAGACGTCATTTGATGATTGAATGAATTTCGATCGATGCCCGAGATTTCAACTGCTTTGATTGACAGTAACAACAAATGATTTCCAATTGTTTAACACGGCTGAACGTAATTAAATTAATTTTATATTTCGAATTTCAGTGTTGCTGAATAAAATGAGGTTTGAAATTAACTTTACACAGAATGTCACCACAGTTTTTAATGTTTCGCAATGTCGAGAGGCCTTGAACTTTTAATAATGAATAACTTGCTAACGTTATACTTAGGCCTAGTCGGATCTGCATATTAACAAAAAACAGTCGAAAATAAGTTCAGTGACTCACACTTACAGATTGACAGACGTCGATGAAATTAAGTAGCCTACCTACTTTTTAAAAGATGGTATTTTTACCATCGCATGTCGACGATAATATTTTTCCTCCACGTGTAAATTATTTTGAGCTGTGTTTGTTGCGTCTCACCTTTACGACCGTACCTATACTGTCTACCTATCAGCTATCATTGCAAAACAATACAGAGCTGGACCTTTACAAAATAAGCACGTATTGAACTGTTGTTATTGTTATTTCGATTACAGTGAAGCATACCGGCTTCGAAGCTCGTGAAAATGGTATTTTTGCAGGGTCGTGTTTTTTTTTTCAACCTGTATTGTGTCACTGCTTAGCAAAGATGTGGTATTAAATGTCACTTTTTATTATTATAGGTTTTTGACTAAGTTGTATTTTTTTTGTGTTGTGCAGAATAAAGAATTCGTCTTACTTTTTTTTTTTCTTTGGTGAAGAGGAAGAGCCGCAATGCAAAGTCCTACTTGGCCATACTGTACGTTTTCACGAACACCAGATGACACCTCAAAGGCGACCTTTTAAACAATCTACGCTCAGTGCAGAGCCGATAGTTGAAAATCAAACAGTCTAGGTGTCAATTTACGTGTTTTCTAATGTTTATGAAAACAGGTCAAACAAGGAATAGGAATACCAAACAAAATACAATGAATAAATTCTTTCGCGATTTGAAATCGATTAGGTAGATCTTGATCCTAAGAGGGCCATATTTGTAGGTGCTTAATGGACGTGGTAAATTGGAGCCAGAATTCCGTCCTAGGCATCGATCACTAGTTCTTTATTAGTGATCGATGGTCCTAGGTGTGTTAAAATAAAACCATCAGACAACAGCAGTAGCAACCAAATCACTGAGGTCAGTCAACCAACTCATTCATCGCAGTCCACTGCTGAACATTGGCTTCTTGCAGGGCGCGACACCCTCTCCTCCGCCTTCGGTATCCAGTCTGTTCCAGAAAGGCTTGAGTCGGCTGGTGCATAAAGGGAAGCCGAAACAATCACTTGCAATCAATTGTTATTGTAGATATATTGTCATTTGCTTCAATTGCATTTGGTGAACGATCAATGCGGTTCGATCACGTAAATATTGACAATGGCTTTTTCATAAAATAGGCATTCAATTGGATTAAATTAAGGTAGAGGGTTGGCTGGGTTGTATTGATCATTTTAATCATTGTAATTTCGTAATATACATACGTGCTACGGTGGCGAATCAAAGATGGTTCAACATACAGCCTGGACTGACCCGCAAATTGCAACAAAAAAAAAACAAAACAAGATTTCAAATTTTGCGGACTTCCTTGGAAAGTTTCAAGCCTTTCATTGCCTTAATAGGACCTTTGGGTCATCGTCATTTGACGAGCCCAAGAACTGTCGTCCAAAGCACTTCCATCAAAAATACCTGTCTAAGAAGTTGAGTTGGGTTGATAGTAATTTTTTTGTACTATAATGCCAATGCCATCAATCAGATGAACACTGGGCCGGATGGGCAGCAATGACATCGTTGCGTCGTAAGAAAAACTGGCTTCGCGTGTTTCCCGTTACCTAGCATGTGGACTGCGTAGGTAGTTCCTATTCTATCCACAATAGACACCTGCGAGTAATTGGTGCCAATAGTGCCCAGGAACACTGCAATAGGTAAGGACCTAGTAGGCACCTATAACTTCATCCTTTCGTTTTTATGGTGAACTAGCGTTTGCCAGCGGCTTCGCCCGCGTGGAGGTCGGAAATTATCCCGCGGGAACATACTACTGGGATAAAAAGTAGCCTATGTCCTTTCTCATGCTCTAAACTATCTGTGTACCAAATTTCATTTAAATCGGTTCAGTAGTTTTAGCAGGAAAGCGAGACAGACAGACAGACAGACAGAGTTACTTTTGCATTTATAATATTAGTGTGGATGTGGATTGTACCGTCAACTGCACAGTAGTAACTAATGTCAATTTGACACTGGGCTCAGACTTTATGTCGTAGCGGTAAAGGCGATTTTTGTAGTGAAAGTGTTACTCATAATGTGCGGTTGCCTGTACTTAGATAAAAATAACGTGTGTATTAGGTGGGTAGGTTACCTACCTGCGTCTGTTAATTATTCAATATATTGCTGTGTAAATTACAGACACATCAGTATTAGATATGTATACCTACCTCATTACCTACGTATTTTGTCTACAAAAGCGAAATTCTGTAATGTACAAACTAAGTTGGTAGGTACCAACTTAGTTTGCACATTGTTGTGTTTAGTCTTGGTAAGTTTTAAGTTGTTTACGGTTAATCAGGTGTCATGTGGTGATCGGACCATTTGATGGTAACAGGCATTATATTATTTTAAGTACTAACAGGGCTTTTATTGGCACTAAAAGATTAATAACAACGAAATAGATTACTTACAAATAAAATAGGGTTGTCTAGCGGTTCACCTGCCTACTGTATCGGGTACAGAGGCTGCGTCGGCGTCCCCCCTGGAATGCGACACCTGTGACCACAATCACACTCACAGTACCACTCCGACCTAACACTTTACTTAGTCACAATTCAAAACAACGTTTACACACAATTTATCACACAAAAATATTAAAATAACGCTGTTTTCTATCACATCCCTTTACTTCGGAAAAAAGTTTCGCGGACTTCGGAAATAAACACGTACAGCCTAGCGACCGGCACCGAAGAGAGCGGCGAACGTACTCAAATTGACGTAAAACGGAGTGGGGATCGCGCGTGAATAGCGAACTAAACGAAGCGACCGTGGCGCCGCCACACCTGTCAACGCGCGGACTACAACTCTGCGACAAGCAATGAACCGAGGCGAAAGTAGAGGTGCAATGACTTTGTTTTTAAATCGAGCTTGACTAAGTTTTTTATACAATAATGTTTGAAGAACTTATTACTGGGCAGAAATAAAATGTATGTTATGATTTATATCTTACTTATGAATTTTAACATAGATATTTAAATCTTACCTAATAACGGCAAAACTGGTTGAACTAGCTAGCTGATTGCTAGAAGTTTTGCAGTTTGAACAGTAACAGGGGTTTTTAAATAATAACTACCTAGGTTTTTTCAAAAACCCTGTTACTATTGAAGATTGTCTTGTAAAAAAGTCCTAAATTTGTGCCTGCCTACTTACTTACTATTCTGTTCTTTTAAGACAGCCGATAAATCAGTTGTTTATACACCTAGAAGCCCTTTTTATTTGAATTGAGCCTAGAAGTCAAAAAGTCTCTAAAAGGTCTCTAAGTCTCTAATAATGGCACAAAAGACCCTCGCATCACTTACCTACTCATAATTGATATTAATTTCTCTGATTATGCAATCTGCGGCGATAAAGCCTAAACAGAAGCAGACAGAAAGAAAATGTCTTTGAGAATAAACTGCCACAATACCGAGCTAATTTAAATTCTTCATTACATAGAGGACCGGTACTAGCACAACATTCACTAATATTGTTTGGCAATCTGTGTAATGAATATCATTGTGGGACGCCATAAAATTTGTAAAGCCAATTTGTTATTAATGTACTTAGGTACCTACAGCTGTGTAAAGTTATGGCGTGCAAATATTTTATTATGTAACTTAATATTTACTCACTATGACTAAAGAATTCCGATGTTTATTACGGTAATGATGCGTTGTAGTTGTAGCAATTTATGTTGCGGCGGAAAAAGCAGAGGCAAAATTTCAAAGCACTTACAACTTAATAGTCATCTTGTTTAGTGATCATGTCACCAAGTATTTCTAGCAATACTCCTACACAGCAATAGTTGACCAGCTTCTGAGTACCGATAAGCAGGGCACAAGGCAGAACATAAATATCTCAAACAACTATTGTGATCAAACCAGTGCATGCCTTGTCAGCGAAGCTTTTGAACGATTTTGTTTCAGTACAGTTGGCTTCAGGTAATAACTAGCCCAAATTTTAATATTTTTAAGCCAAAAGTAATTAAACAAAAATAGTAGGTAGGTATTTGTTGTTACAGGATAATTTCGCAAATCAAACGGGTACTGCTGTATTTTATGAAAAAAAATTCTGTTATGCTTATAAAACAAGGGTCATTTATGTGGATCGACCTCTTCTAGTTAGATAAATAGCTCGTTTATTCTCATTTCTGGGATTGCATTTCTGGGATTGCATTTCTGGGATGGCATTTCTGGGAGGTACATAGGGAAGTATTTTTAGTCCTGATGACTTTGTTAGTAAAGAGCGCAACTCGGGCATTACAGATTAACCGCAAGAGAAATACTTAAGCCCGGAATTGCTCATTTAATCGTTATTGCAACCTGTCATGTAACTAAACGCCTACTTGGGCAGCAATTTATGATGTTACTGAGATTTTGACGTTCAAATCTGTGATTTAACATATTTACTAAGCTGTCTCACTTAATGTTGACACTGATTTATATACTCAAGTAAATCTTGTTTATATCAAACTATTGATAGAACTTGGCAGTTTTATTAATATTGTGTATGTTTTATGTGTGTTCATTAGATAGGTAGGACTACTTTATGCCACGGCAAAGGGCATCGCTGTATATGACGCCTTTAGCTATGGCAGCACACTTTCAATCATAATTTGAATCAATTTGAATGATATTGAAAATCCTTTGCTTCAAATTATATTACGTTCCTTTTGGTTGGTAGAGCTACATAAATAACGCATTTAATATTGTTGAACTGCCAAAATAAAAGCCATTGCTGCTGAAGTGTTTTGCGCAATTACCCCGCTATACAGACAAACTTATTTGTCGTCTGTTGTATCATCCATCAATTTAATCGTGTTAAATTTTTCAACCAGTGTTTTATGTAACAGATAAATACTTTTCATCATTATTAGTGAAGTCAGAAGTAGATCGGTAAGATGTACCCGCAATTTTCCAAAATTATTGAAAATAGACGAACAAATCCTTCAGCAAGATCTTAATACTGTCGTAGATAAAAGCTGCGGGATAATAGCGTAACACACTAAACGAAGGGATGGGTTTCATGTTGATATTCAACAATATTCATTGAGTTATTTATGTTGCTTGGAAGACGCATTTTTCGCACATATGAAGCAATGTATTAACAATATCCTTTAAAATTATTTAGGTTGTAATTAAAAGTGAGTTACGCAATTAGAATGCAAAGTAGTACCCAAGATATATATTAGGTTTGGTATATACGTACGCGTAGGTATGGATAAAGTACTTAGATATTGTAAGATTCTTTGCCATGTTTCAAAACCGGGATTACATTTTCCTTTTGGTTCCGCTACGCTGGTGAAGGTGGTTTGCGGCCTGCTTTTGAAAACCAGGGGCTGTCCTTGGTGACCCGGAGATATGTCTAATATGGCGAAAAAGGCCTTTTATAATAAAACAAAAAACGTTTTAAATTCAAATAATTTATTTCGTTTTACGACGTGCCTTTATGAATAAATCTTTATTGTGTCTCGCATGGTATTGCTTTAGTTGATAGGTAATAGAGGAAAACATAAAATGCGATTTTATAGAAAATATTGCATATCTACGTAATTACAGGTGTATGGCACATACTATTATACAAAATATACAGGATTATAGACTAATTTATAATAATATTTAATCTAATATCACTTTATTTAATGATATAGTTGATGATGCAGCTGTGGTATTGCGAGGATGATCAGCATTAGAAAATGTTCGAATATACCTGGAATGAGAAAATAAAACGTTAAGTTTACATGGTTTAAAATATCAAGATGTTCAGTCGACCGCAAATCAGGGGTAACAAAACCCGTATAAGTTGGCCTCGCATTCAATTGAAACTCCGTACTGCATTGACACATGAACTGAAGGTCAATCTTTGACCTTCCAGTTCAGCTGTCCGAGCGAAGTACGGAGTAGTCTTTGACTGTCAAAGTGTTATCACTGCCGTGTGGTCAACTGTATCTACATAACATTTAAATGGGAATCGACCTCAGAGCTTCATGGAACCGAGATTTTATAAACATATCTTTTTGAGGCGTCTTAGCCTTCACATTTTAATCTAGACACGTATTCAATTCGATTTACATAGTGTAGATCGTTCATCACAAATTATTACCAAATCATCAGGGATTACTATACTTTGTACCTAATTTTAGCCTGGACATGATTATTATTTACTAGCTTCTGCTCGCGACTTCGTCAGCGTCAAATTTTTGGAATTGCGTGCCAGTTTCGTCCATTTTTCGTTGCTGCTCCGCTACTTTTTACAGTACCGTAGCGTGATGTTATATAGCCTATAGCTTTCCTTGGCAATAAATAGGCTACTCAAAACCAAAAGAATTTTTCAAATCGGGCCAGTAATTCCTGAGATTACCGCGTTCAACCAAACAAACAAAGAAACAAACAAACTCTTCAGCTTTGTAATATTAGTATAGATTGACGATCAGATTCGAACCTATTACAAAATACTTACATATAGAATGTGAAGCCTTATCTTGTACCGGTGGAGCTCGATATTCATCAGTAGCTTCTAAAAACTGATAGATTGCTTTAAAACCTGTACCATCTAAGCGGTCGTTCGACCTAAATGTAACTTTGAAGAAATTCCTCTCAGACTCTACGTGGAACTCTTTCATTTGTCCACAATATCTACCGAATCTATTGTCTTCAGTCATATAGTTTGAAAATTCGACATAATCACTCGCCGATACTGCTTCGCATCTGGAACAGGTATTAAAAAAGTATTAGTGTTACCTACTTATTAGGGGTGGACAATATGGAATGTAGCCAAAGTTAAAAAATATAAAGGTAAGGCTATTTTTGTGGAGGCAATCGGCGGCGGCGACCTCTCGCGTCCGGCCCTGGTGCGAGCCATAGTACGGAGCGAGAGGGCATGCGAAGCCGTCACTTCCTTCTGCAAAGCACAGTAATGCTCGCGAAGGAGTGGCAGTCTCTGCTCTGCGCCCTCACATCCCTAGCCGCCGCAGGAGGAGACGCCCCGGGCATCGGGAGTTAATAACGGACTCTCGGCCACTGTAGCGCGAGCTTGCGGGCGGCGAGCAATGGGTAGCTCGCCGCCCGGTAAGGACCAGGCTCGGGCCGACGCGACGGCGCGTATTGTGATGTCAGCAGCACTGAAGAGGTCTGCTAGGACCGATGCCTGCCAGGGTCGCGAGATTCGTTCGAAAGAGTTACTGTGTGCCTGGCATATGGGCAACTGAAGGAACTCGGGTGGGTTTTAGCCAGTACAAGTCTGACACGCCCTCCCGCTCCGCTCAGAGTGGGAGAAGTCATTTGATGACTTCCCATCAAAAAAGGATATTTTTATTCATAAAAAAATGTTAAATTTTTTTATTTTTTAAATCAATGAAGTAAGTATCGAAAGTTTGCTTTTATATGTAGGCAGTTCATTGGTCTCATTTTTGCTTCGTGTTATGCCGCGTCCACCATTACCACAACTTCGCTAGTCTGTTGATCAAAAGCAAACGCAACTACTGAACATGAGGTCCTGGGTTCGACTCCGAAGTCGTGCATTGTCTTAATGGTTTTATCTATCTAAAATTCCGCAGTAGTAGCGCGGAGTCTAGATTTGTGCCCAGTTGATGGTAATAGGCTTGTCCCATATTACGTGCGACTTAAATATAACTGGCTAAATGAGGTGTGTGAGCCCCAAGATACAGACTAACTGTCTAGTTTGGGGTTCACTGGTAAATATAAACTGTAACTAGCTGTAGGTAATATTTAAGCTACTCATTTCGTCTCAACTTGATGTTAACCTATGTTTGCTTATTGTATTACCTGGACAATAATAAAAAAAAATAATAATAAAGGTACACCTCTGCCCAACCCTTACGGGCAACAAGGCTTGACGTTATGTGTACTTAAATTAAGTTTGGCTATTGTAGATTTGTAGCGCTTTTGAAGTCTTTTTGAAAAACTAAGGTATTTCTAAAATTTTGAAAACTTACGGCAAAACTCCTTCAACGTCAAAATTCGTGAAATGCAGATGCACTTTCTCAGTCTCGCCGCCGTGGAAGAAGTATGTACACTCCGTATCCCGGGGATATGGTCCCGGCGAGTTTGGAGATGCAAACGTACCATTGCGCGCTTCACTACTATTATACACGAACGCGCATGGAAACTCCTTCAACTGCCTCCCTGTGTTTATTCCGAAATCTGAAAAATGATTTAAAAATTTGAATTAGAAAAAACTTCAAAATATGTTGTACACTTATTTCTTTGGGGTCGTCAAGACTGAAAAAGGGTCTTGAATTTATTACCTCATCTAGATAGAGAAGTGGCCTTGTTACAAAAAGCTTGGTTTTCGTCTTAACAGAAATAACAGCAAGCCAACTTGATTTACCTAACTGTTTCTGCTCTGCAATGTCACCGAGTAGATACTCAATTCATTTCAGTCAAAATCAATTCGATAACTTATATACTTACATTAAAACAGAAATATTATTATGATCAATGCATACTTACTTTCTACAAATGAATATGATATTTTGAATCCTCTCGAGTACCGCGATGATTGCGTTCCACGGAATTCCAGCATTAGTTTCGGTCCATTCGACATAATAGGCTTGGGGAGGTCGATTCCACAGAACGTCTCTACTTTTTCTAACCGCCCATCCACGTTGACGAATGCTTGCAACGAATCCACGTTTGTACAGCTGTAAATGCATAAAAAATGTATTATTGTCTAAAAGGTGTATCTATTCATACACGAAATATTTTAAAAGGTACACCTGTAGGTGGTAAAGAAGCTATAGAAGCAAAAAGATTTTTTTTATTCCAAGCGTTTTTTAATTTTTGTAATTATTATAATTTTAAAACTGCTTGAGACGTTTTGCATAAAATCTTTACTCCAAATTCTATGAATGGCCCGCCTGCGAGGGCGGCTAACGGACGGCACGAGCATGGCCGCGGTGTCCCGGGCCGTAAAAAATAAGAAGGAGCTAGTATTTCTTATGTGCGTCAAATAATTTATAAATATTAATTTTGAAAAAAAAATACATTTAGAAGAAATTTTCTTTCGTTGCTGTAGCTTTTTTACCACCTATAGATGTACCTCTTAAAATATTTCGTGTATGAATAGATACACCTTATATATTGTATGGATAAATAGTAGTTTTGTGTGAGTGTGAATAATCTTTGGGTAAATTAGGAAAACATTTTTTGGAAAGGGCAGACTCAACACTATATTCCAAAACGATTCAGCGATAAATATTATATTAATTACGAAAATAGTTTCAGAATATAAACCAAAGTAAAATAGACAGTTTAATTCACCGAAAAATCGAGAGTACATACCGCTGGTTTTCGAGAATAATGACATAATTCAAAATTCTGTCAAATTGAATCAAAGCTTTATGATCGTTTGGCATAAAATACCTATTCAATTTGACAGAATTTTGAATTAATGTCGTTATTCTCTTTTTCGGCCCTTAATATTATTTTCGCTAGCTAATAATGTTTAAACTTACTCAATAGATCCATCAGCTGATTTATATAGGTAGAAGTCTTGAAAAATTAATCTAACTCGCTCCTTGCCCCTCCCGAAAAATTCGTAGTGGCAATGAGTGTTCGGAGGGTACGGCGACGGGTAGTGAGGAGATGTCAGCGTGCCGTGTTTTGTACCGTCGCTGCTGAACTCTTGGTGACACGATGACGCTGTAAAGAAAGATAAGTTCAAATTAAAACGCTTGAAGTACCAACAAAAAATTATCCAGTACTTCTATGGTAACATGGAAGCATGTTTTCTACGAAATTAATTTGAAGTAAGTAGATCTCCCATTTAAGAAGATCTACTTTTTATTCACAATGTTATAATTATAATGTAAGTATTACTTTAAACAAACAAAGCTGAAACAACGGAGAATTTGCATTATTTTGAATCGTCTCGTCGCTCGCGTTGGGTCGTTGGATTTGTGGCGTACACTGCATGAGACTTTGTTAAATCGACGCATGCGTAGAACGTAACGTCAATAGAGGCAGACAGATTATTCTGTTAGCGTATGTCACAAGAAACGGAGACCACTATGCCAACGTAACAGTGAATTAAATAATCATTCTTAAAACGACAGTATAACTATAAAATTGTTAGAATATCCATGATTCAAAATGTTTAACTTTTAAATTTAGATATAACATGAATGTTTTCAATGTTGTTCGTGGATTAATATTTCGTTGTAAAATAAAAACTCGATTCCAAAAGTGTTCTGAAGAAAGTTTTTCGCACCTCTAGAATTGTCAAATTAGGGTTGTCTGTCAGTTTGACATTTTGAGTGACACATAACAATCATGCATAGACCTGCGGCTGCGTGTTATTTTGTTTCTGTACTAGTATTTGTTTTGTTTTTACAGTAATTATAGCGTATTCTGTAACATAAATCACACATATGTTTCATTGTAACCATAAAAACGTGCGCTAATATTACTTGGTTAAATTTAATGTGATGTAATGCCTAAAATTCAAGTGTAACCTTAGCTATGGCGGAATCCACGCCGTTTTTCGTAGATCGAGCTAAAGGTGGCCGAGCTTCGTGCAAAGTATGTAAAACTAACTGCCCCAGCGGAGAATTACGTATTGCGAAGCTTGTTGCAAGTCCATACGGAGACGGCCAGTCCATGAAATCATGGCATCATGTGGACTGCTTCATGAATGCCTTACTGAAGCAACGACCTGCGACGAAACGCGTAGATTCGATAGACGACTTCGGTAATTGGGGCTGTATAAGCAAGGAAGATCAAGAATTTATATTGAAAAAGCTGAATGAAATGGAGAAACTGTATGCTGACAAAAATAGTGGTAAATACACAGCTAAGGTTATAAAAAACGTTTATAACGCGTCTGCGAAACCTAGTCCCGCAAAACCTGCAAGTAATGTGAGTGCTGAGAGTCCTAAAAAAGAAGTGGAAACTGATGATGATAAGTTTGTGACATTTTTCAAATTATGTAAGAAAATATCTAAAGTAGACGCTTATACTGAAAAAACGGCTGTAGTCAATACTTTTTTTACAAAAGGCACTGATGGTAGCTCCTTCAAAGGTAATTTAACATTATGGTGTAAGCTGTTACTACCTCAAGTATGCAAAAGAGTTTACAATTTAAAAAGTAAACAACTGGTCAAATTATTTTCAAGAATATTCAACTTGGACCATGATGACATGTTAACACATTTAGAACAGGGTGATGTTGCAGATACAATAAAACATTTCTTCCTAAAATCAAGAGCAGTACAACCTGCATCAGACAGCACACTCACAATACAAAAAGTAGAAGACTTCTTACAAGATCTTTCAGATCTAACAAAAGAAGAAGAACAAATATACCATTTCAAGAAGATTGTTAAGAAGTGTACGGCTGAAGACTTGAAAATGCTTATAAGGTTAATAAAGGGAGATTTACGAATAAATGCTGGACCGAAACACATACTAGAAGGGGTCCATCCAGATGCTTATAGTGTCTTCCAAACATCAAGAGACCTTGACATGGTGTTAGATAGAATTATGTCTGAAAGCAGTACCGTAAAACATAAAGACGCAATACAAAAAGGTTTTGATGCCAAAGTTTCTCTCATGACTCCTGTGTTACCGATGTTGGCTGAAGCTTGCAAATCAGTGGAAATGGCAATGAAGAAATGTCCAAACGGAATGTTCTCAGAAATAAAATACGATGGTGAAAGAGTACAAGTGCATAAAAAAGGCGATGAGTTCAAATATTTTTCTAGAGCGTTAAAACCAGTAATGGCACATAAAGTCAGTCATTTTAAGGATTATTTACCGCAAGCTTTTCCAAAAGGTACGGATATGATTTTGGATGCTGAAGTTTTAATGGTAGATGTGAATACAGGGAAGCCGTTACCATTCGGTACATTAGGTAAACATAAGCAGTCCGAATTCAAAGATGCGCAAGTGTGTCTATACATATTTGACTGTTTATACTACAATGGTAAAGTTTTAGTAGACCTACCTATAAGGAAAAGGCGACAGATATTGTATGACCATATGGTGGAAGTGACAAATCATGTCATGTTTTCTGAACAGAAATTGATAGAAAAGCCATCTGATTTAGCGAAAATGATTGCTGAGGTATGTTTTGAATGTATTTATATCAAATAATGAATAAATCCAAAAAAATAATCCAAATGGTGATAAAATGAAAGTCAAAGTCATGTAATTTAACTTTATCACTATACTTTATTACTTTTGAGTTGTTTGTTTCGATCATACTTTGATAATCTGAGTACTTTATGTTCTAATTGTCTAGTTAATGATGTAGGTATTTCGTAAACTTAAAAGATAGCCTTTATTAGATATTATTTATTTCACAGTACTATTGAGAGTTTTTATTAACATTAACAGGCACAGTTTGGCAAGCTGATAACTTTACCATTTATGACAAAACGTTCAAATTACCTTTTTTCTTTTGAAGCATTAAATTAAGAATATTTATATTGACCATGGAAATCTTAAACATTGTATGGGACAAATAAATATCAGTTGATATGCCCTCACAAAAAAATACTACTGCTACGTATCTCCTTTTATTAACATGTTTTCTTCTCTACATTACAGGTACTACAACTTGGACTAGAAGGTTTGGTACTCAAAGACTTAGAGTCTACTTATGAGCCAGGCAAGAGGCACTGGCTAAAGGTGAAGAAAGACTATCTGTTTGATGGAGCAATGGCTGACACAGCTGATCTTGTTGTTCTAGGAGCTTGGTTTGGTAGGTGTTGAACAATTGGTAATAAATATCTAGCTAGTCGGCAATAAATGATGGGGTCTGCTAGGGTCACGGAATTGTTCGAAAGTGTTACCGTGGCCCTGGCATAGGCAACTGAAGGAACATGGGTGGGTGTTAGTCAGTAAAAGTCTGACACACCCTTCTGCTCCACCCAGAGCGGGCGCCACTTGATGATTATCCATACAAAAAAAGGTAGTGAACAAGAATTTAGTAACAATTAAGTACCCTGCGGGGCTTAAATATTTATATTTTCTTTTTGATACAAACATGCCAGGCACAGCTAACAGGATAAATATGCATTGTATATTGTTATTAGTATAACTACACATTTCCTTAAAAGACAATAGTAAGTCACTGCTTGTATAGATGAGCAAACAAAATAAAAAAAGTAAACAAATATGCATTATTACACCTATTGTGTTTTCAAATCTAAATACAATAACAAAATTAAACACAACATCAACTGTTTTGTAGCCAGTTTGTCAATAGCCATTTATTGTTGATATAAATAACAGCAGGTCATACAATCAATACACTAAAAATAAATAAGGAGGACCCACTCTCTCCTTTTTTTTAACCGACTTCAAAAAAAAGGAGGAGGTTATCAATTCGTCTGTATTTTTTTTTTTTTTATTTTTTTTTTTTATGTTTGTTACCTCATAACTTGTGACTGGGTGAACCGATTTTGATGATTTTTTTTTTATTTGAAAGCTGGTGCTTCCCGAATGGTCCCATTTTAATTTGGTTCCATTCGGACAATGGGGTCCATGTGAAAACCATATAAGTCTTAAATTTCCATTAAGTATTTGCGCGACAAATGAACGAATACCGTATGTTTGTTACCTCATAACTTTTGACTGGGTGAACCGATTTTGATGATTCTTTTTTTATTTGAAAGCTGGTGCTTTCCGAATGGTTTCATTTTAATTTGGTTCTATTTGGACAATGGGGTCCATGTGAAAACCATATAAGTCTTAAATTTTCATTACGTATTTGCGCGACAAATAAACGAATAACGCGATTAGATTAGTGCGGAGTATCTACCACAACTAAAAAGTCAAAAAATAAAAACTTTTTACAAAAAAAACAACCGACTTCCTTAAAAAACACTACAAAGTCAAAAATAACTTTAATTTCGGAAGTCGGTGGCAAAAACCTTAAATACAGAGCCTAAGACACCGACTTTCGAAATTAAAGTTATTTTTGACTTTGTAGTGTTTTTTAAGGAAGTCGGTTGTTTTTTTTGTAAAAAGTTTTTATTTTTTTCACCAAGAAGTTTATGAGATGAAAATTTGGCTTGCTGTAACAACATGCAGAAAGACGGAGCCTGCACCTATATAATATTCATTATAAAGTGACTTTCATTTGACCTTATATCTAGTTTTGCCTTATAATTTTAATACCTAAAAATATTTTATTCCATTTACAGGTACAGGAAAAAAAGGTGGTATGATGTCAGTATTCCTGATGGGTTGCCATGACACCCGCCGCAACCGTTGGGTGACCGTCACCAAAGTACACACTGGACATGACGACAGCACATTGGAAAGGCTACAAAAAGAATTAGCTCCACTCATGGTGAAAATATCACAGGACAGCAATAAGATCCCACCATGGCTGGACTGCAATAAAGGATTGGTGCCTGATTTTGTTGCTGCGGATCCTAAAAAACAACCTGTTTGGGAAATTACTGGTATGTTTACAATTAATATGACTTGACATCCCCTTTCAACTTGAAGGGAAGATTTTTTAAACCATGGTCAGACCTGCTGTCTTGTATGAGTCAGAATGTTGCGCCACAAAAGGGATGAATGTAGGGCAATTGCATGCAGCTGAGATGAGAATGTTAAGATATATGTGTGGTTATACAAATGGATAGAATAAGAGGAATTCTGAAAGTTGCATCGATAACTGAAAAATTGTGTGGGAATTGGTTGTAATCATATGGTCACTTGATACCGAGGAATGAGGAAAATGTCGTGAGGAAAGTATTGAGTATGAATATAAGAGTAGAGGGAGTCCAAAGTAACGATGGATGGACTGTGTGAATTGTGATATGGATAGGAAGGGGGTGACTACTGAAATAACAACTAATAGAGGAGTTTGGAAGAAAAAGACATGATGCGCCGACCCCAAATAAAATGGGATAAGGGCAGCAGAATGATGATGATTTTGATGATGATGTTTATAATGAATTTGATAATATGATTATACTAGCTTCTGCCCGCGACTTCGTCCGCGGAAAAATTTTTGTTCCGGGCCTTTCCCGTTGCGTCGAATCGCCTACCTACCCGTGCGATTTTCCCCGTTTTTACAACATTTTTCATTACTGCTCCGCTCCTCTTGGTTGTAGCGTGATGTTATATAGCCTATAGCCTTCCTCAATAAATAAGCTACCCAACACAAAAAGAATTTTTCAATTCGGACCAGGAGTTCCTAAGATTAGCGCGTTCAATCAATCAATCAAACAAACAAACTTTTCAGCTTTATAATATTAGTATCGATTGATATATTAACTGCATATTAACAAACTGGCTGTTGACGAAAATACCTCTTCCTACTTCATTGTATGAAGATATTCATGACGTGTTTTCACAATCAAGATACTATTCTTTTATGGGCATGGAAAACCTAGAGTGGACTGAAATGTCCAATAAGCAGAAGGCAAACATGATGATCAAAGAACCTACAATAACCAATTATGTAAATGTTGAATAACGTAAAATATTATTTTTGTTATGAACTTGATTAAAATGTAAATTAACTCCAGTATTCTGTTAATATTCAATGCAGTTGGACGCAAAAACAATGAAACCGCGAATTCAATTAAAACATGATTTAGCCGCTTATTATAACTGCAACGATATTTATAATGCGTCAATTTGTTTTCAGGTACCGAATTAACGAAAGCCAATTTGCATACAGCGGATGGCATATCTGTAAGATTTCCAAGAGTGACCAGAATTAGAACTGACAAAGATTGGGAGACTGCAACTAATCTAGAAGAGCTAAAACATCTTTACAACACGTCTAAGGAAAAGACAGATGTATCACTTCTAAATAAACTAGCAGCTACAGCATCAGATGAGCCACCAACAAAGAAAATGAAAGCTAGTCCTTCAAAAACAAAACCTACCAAACTTAGTCCAAAAAAAACCTTAGATAGTTTTCTCATCAAAAAGGAGGCAAAGCCTAAAGTTCAACGGAATCGCTCATCTTCATCTGAAAATGGTAATGAATCTATTTCAACGGAAGTTGATGTTAAAGAAGAGAGTAATATGAGTGTTGATGAGGAAGATAGTAAAGAATTATTGTTTATACCACAGACTCCTCTCCCAGATGTATTCATGGACAAACGTCTAGGTTTCTACCCAGATTTTATAAGCTTCTCAGAGGATGAAAGAAAACATTTTGAAAGACATTGGATCGCTTACGGAGGTGACGTTGTAAAGTCAATTAAATCAATGGATGTCGACTTTGTCCTACACAACAATAACGAGATAAGTTTTGATAAAATGAAGAAATTAACTAAGAAATTACCTCCAGATGTAAGGCATGTACACAAAGACTGGTTAATGCAATGTATCAGTGATGTGAAATTGTGTGATACGAAAGATTATCCTGTTTTTATTGTGACGTAGCTGTGATAGTCTGCTTACTGGTTGTATGAATTTTTAAGAAGTGATCAAATCTAATGTTATTATACCGCAAGAATGCATTAATAAAATGATGGCTGTAATCTTTTTTGGTGTTTTATTTAACTCGTAGCGACATCGACACACAAAACTGTTGTCAGTCAAAATTTACCAATTTATTATTGAATGAAGTACCTATAAAAATATAATTATTTATAGCTGGGAAAAACACTTTTTTTATTAAAGAGATATTTGAGTATGTATGGTGTATTGTATATTCTAAAAATATCTGGATGACCGAGCTTTGCTCGGTATTTTTTGGTAAATTGTGTTTAAAATAATAAGTTTATGTTCAAGTTGATTATCGATAAAGTTGATCATTGAAAACACGAATAAAACGACATTTTATAAAAATGAATCCTAGCTATATCGATTTATCGCCCCCAAAACTCCCTGTATACTAAATTTCATGAAAATCGTTGGAGCCGTTTCCGAGATTCAAGAATTGCTCGTTTAAAGATAATAAAAAAAAATAGAGAAAATAAATAATAATAGTTCCGAAATCAATTTTAATAAGTGCATTAATTCAGTAAATTTACTCGATTTGGCCGCGTCCGCTGCGTAGAGAGCCGACCGCGCGAGTGAGCCGCGCGGCAACCTGATTCATATATGTGCACCCCCCTCCCCTGCGGTTTCGCCGTGCGAGTCGTGCGACACCATCATTCATTTTAATACCAATTACAATTTTAAATTCGTAATATCTTTTGAATGGATTGTCCGATTGGAATAAAATAAATAAGTAATTTATAGCTATTGAAACAATCTTGCTCAATAAATAGTTTATTTGGATAAGGATTAGTATTTGACGATAATATGATCAATAAACATAGGCTAATAATTTTAATAACTTTTATTCTATGGAAAAGTGGTTATAATGGCTAAAATATAAATGTTTGGTTTATACTATTGCGGACTTTTTTGTAGGCATTATTGAGTTCTACAACTTTTCTATAGAAGTCAACCATACATCTCTAACCATTTAGGCAGCGTTCGCGAGAATCGTTAACGTACGGCAGTTTTTTCGACGCCTTACTCCACAATTTTCACTACCACGAAAAATCCTATCTATTTTCCGGGATAAAATATAGCCTATACGGATTCGGAAGAATCTCTCTAAGTAATGGTAAAAGAAATGTTGAAATCGGTCAAGTAGTTTTTGAGCCTATTCAATACACACATACAAAAATACAAAGGTTTCCTCTTTATAATATTAGTATAGATGGGCCTCCTAATTACCTCTGTAATAAACGTTCAAACGTATGTGCTTTTAGCTTACTACAATACAATCTCGGTAATCCGGTACTTTCATACAAAGCCACGTCCAATAATGCAACACAGTATTAGCTCGTACCAGACAGGCTTTTATTAAACTTGCCTTATTAGGTAGCAATATCTGGATGACCGAGCTTTGCTCGGTATTTTTTGGTAAATTGTGTTTCAAATAATATTTTTATGTTCAAGTTGATTATCGACAAAGTTGGTCATTGAAAACACGAACAAAACGACATTTTATAAAAATGAATCCTAGCTAGATTGATTTATTGCCCCCGAAAACCCCTGTATACTAAATTTCATGAAAATCGTTGGAGCCGTTTCAGAGATTCAGATTATATATATATATATATATATATATATACAAGAATTGCTCGTTTAAAGGTATAAGATTTATTGGACAAATCCTTCAAGCTGAATTAAAAACACGTCCTCTTATCCTATGGAGTTGAAAACTTACATGTTAATTTTGTTTCTGAGATAATGCATTTTTGAATGATGTATGGCCTGGTTGCTGCATCAAGGATTGGCTGCAAATGAGGGTACTCCATTACGGTCAACAATCATCATTATCATTTTATCAGGCCTAGGCATAACTACTACTTAATAACTTTTTTTATGAACTATTGCATGCAGTAGGTAGTCATTCAACAGGATTAAATGAACTTAGACAGTTGTATTTGATGATGATATATTGATTGCTTGATGATTTGAATGCATACGTGTTACGGTCGTCACTCATTATTTTACTGACCTTTTTCTACCGACTTTCTTTGACCTGTAAATTGCGAAGCACGGAAGAGACAGAATTTCGCGGTCTAACTTATTGCATCCACCAAAATATGTCATTCTGGCTGCTACTAGTACCTACAAATTAATCTAATAAGAAAAACGTGACTCCCATGTTTGAGAAGATAAAAAATTTAAAAAGGAATACGACGCTGGGCGTGCTACTTTACTCGATATTAATGAAGAAGTTGAAGATAGAAGAGCTCGTTAAGACCATAGAAAGAGGACCAGACTAACGTCAGAAATTAAGACTTGGTGATCATCCGAAGATGGAAATTGCTCTTTACACGTGTTTTCTACAGAAACGTGCGAAACATCCGTCAATTTCTAGAAACATGAAAAACTAAAGCACAAAAGAATTCAATCAAAGAAATTCGACAAGAACGAAGAAAATACAGAAAAGCATGACCTCTTGGCTAGTGATGGCTGGATTGTTCTACTATAAAGGAGATAAATTTTCCAGTGGCGTATCTGCATTTCAGCAGTTTCTTTAGATACTGTGAGAGGAAATTGATGGAATGTGTTTTAAGTCCAAATCAAGGACTACAAATTGGAAAATGATACAAAAAAAAAACTTTCGAAAAAATCCCTAGAAAGCGCTGCACCAGGACAAAAGGCAAGCAAAGAAATAATCGTAATAAGCGAATGAAAGTGGATATCACAAGTCTAATATTTTAATGGTAATTGGAAGACCCTGACAAGTCCCCCCAAAAACCCCTATGTGTTAATGCAGATTATAAACTACATATGTGTTCAAACAGTGTGTCTACACAAGAATTTATGATTATCACTTCTCAGAAATGTCGTGAGAAAGTTTTTAAATACAGGAAGGTGAGCAAAAATCAATGTTTATAACGGTTTTTTTCATGAAACATTATGTTCATAATATTTGAAATGAGAAATATACACACATCTCCTAATATTTTCCCATTTTTCACTAATCGTTGTGTCTGAATAAGTAAGTGCCTTATCGAGATTGTACCTCTAAACTGCGATGGTGACTGTATAAAATGACATATTTTATGAAGATACCTATTCGATTAAATAAAATTTTCTTTGCCCAAAAATAACACAAATAATTTCTTCTAAAATTATTCAATATTATTTTGGGCAGCCAGTTCCATAACAAAATAATCCTACATAATTAAGTAAGGCAGAAAGTTATTTAGTTTTGCTCTGTCTAGCCTTGTGGAAACTCATTTAGGGGATCAAACAGGTAGCTTCGGGAGGTCAGTGTTGGAACCCCCTACTATGCCATCGTAAAAGTGATTAATGTGTTCAGGAGCTCAAAATGTAATTCAATTATGTAATGCCCTTCGCAAAGGTAGGTTCTGCCTATATGTATGTTATGTTTATAAAATAATATACAATAATATTTTTTTTTGCTAAATTGTGTTTTTTAGAAATTATATTTAAATACAAATTACATTTTGACACTTTACTTACAATAAAAAAAAAAACAAGTTTATTTTTAAGTTGAATATCGATAAAGTTGATTATTGAAAATACGTATAAAACGACATTTTCTAAAAATGAATCCTAGCTAGATCGATTTATGGCCCCCAAAACCCCCTGTATACTAAATTTCATGAAAATCGTTGGAGCCGTTTCCGAGATTCAGATTATATATATATATATACAAGAATTGCTCGTTTTAAGAAATAAGATAAGATAAACCTTCATGTTCAATCACTCAATATATTGATTAAAACCACATTAAAATCCGTTGCGTAGTTTAAAAGATATAAGCGTAGGTACCTGACAGACGCAGGAAGCGACTTTGTTTTATACTAAGTATGTATGATTATGATTTTTCAGAGTTTTATTTAAAGCCGATGGTTAATTTATATTTCATGAGGCACATCTAGGTTTACGGTGTCTCTAACTAGTTAGGTAACGACGAAATAAAAACATACTAAAACTTCGTGGGTGGACGATGGAAGGCCATGCTCCTTTGAAGGCCAACTATAAAAAAGTCATAGTTTAAATAGTCATGTGATGACAAATTCCTTCCACTGACATTTAAAGCTCCATCAAATTCAAGAACACAGAAGCGGCGGCGGCGACGAGTCGGTAGCGTCGCTATTTTGTTAGTGAGGTCCCTCGCATCGTAGACTTCGGTCGTCGACGTTGAAATTGTAATTTGCGCGCTCAGCAAAAGGTAAGTTTTTATTTGAATTACCTATTATTAACCCATTCTTTTTACTGTGAATTGTCATATAAAGATTTATTATATTACTATAAAAAAAAAAAAAAAAATTGCATCGATTTTAGTTAAAATATCGGTAGTATTCCTATGAAAGCCGGTGGTTCCTTATAAAGCCAATCAAAAATGGTTATGGTTGGCCTTGCTAGGGTGCCTACATGGGCCTTACTAGGAACATTTACAAATAATGCAATTATAAACACTTAGTTTTTAGTTATAAATACGCAGATACTGTGAAAGTTGAAACAATGTTTTATTTATGTATACTTTTATTATTTTATAAGCATTATTCAACTTTTTAACTTAGACTGAATAGACATTTCTTTTATAATTATTATATTACAGATATATCATTAAATTTCTTTTATGAAAAGGTAATGTTTGTAAATATAGCTATAAGAATAAGTCGATAATTGAACAGATGATTACATTTTACTCGCATTATTTCAGATTTCAAGAATGTCAGGATCAAAACCTACAAATGCTGCAGCGTTAAAATTCAATATTCACAGGTTTTTACAAAACAATTAGAAGAAGACTTATCGCGTCGTTAGTTTGTTTCAGTTATTAGTTTGGCCTTCTTAGGAACATTTTGGCCGTACAAAGAACGGACCCATGAGAAAGCCATTATTGGTAAAAAAATATATATTATAATTTCACTATAAAACGCATTGGCAACTTATGTGTTATCGATATAATACTTATTACTATAATTTTTAAATAATTTCTATTAATATATTCTTAGTTATACGATGGTGTTCAAGAATGTTCGTTGAGTTTTTTAAAGAAGATTATAATATGTTAAGCATTTAATTTTTAGTTTAAATGGAACAGCTTTTTATGTAGTTTTAGTAAAAGCGGATATTTTGATTATTGCACTTCTAGTTTAAAGTAGAACGACTGATATAATTGGCTTTGTGAGGAGCCGTGTTCTTTGCAAGGCCGTATGGAAGAGCTTTATAAAAGTTAAGTCTAAGAAATATTGATTACATCTAGAATAAAAAGAGGTAATTTATATTGAACACAATAAAACAAAGTGTTAATTAATCATTTGTTTCTTTCATTTATCCAGTAAATAAACGAATAAAAACTGTTTATTCGTTACAGTGGCGTTCCATGGTCCACCCACTATATGTTGTTAAATCACGTCAAATGCGTCATTTGATAAAAAGAGAAATCCAAGTACGAAGGAACCTATAAACAGGCAGGTGTATGGGGGACCCAAGCTTATTAATTTCACGAGTGTAATTTTGAAAAGAACACTACAAAAAAAAAACATTACGAAGAACTACGAAAGCTATCATCTTTGCATCATCTACATAACCTTTTCACAAATATGTTGGGGTCGGCATCCCGACCGGACGTAGCTGAAAATCGACCAGTATTTTATAGTACATGGGGTAACTGCTCTTGTTTAATTTTATTACTCTACATGTCATGAGCATGACTGGCAAGAATAAATCCAACATGGCGTAGCTTAAACTATTGTTTACGACAGGTCAAAGACGAGCGAACATACCACTCAAATGAACAAAACTTCTGACATAACCTAAACAAGATAAAGTTTGAGAATTTGCCCGAATCAAACTGCGGGTAGTTGCGTAACATACTGACAGTAGGAATGGCTTTTATTTTGACAGTTAAACAACATACATTGCGTTATTTGTGTTGTTGAGCAGATAAATTCTTCAGACACGAGGCAATGGATTAGCTAATTCTTTCAAAATGATTCCAATTATGATTGTTGGTTTGGTAGGCAATAGGGTGATAATCATACACTGTCATGGTAAGTGAATATATAGGATTATAGAGTCATCATCAGCCAAAAGACGTCCACTGCTGGACATAGGCCTCTCCCTTAGTGGCCTCTTACGACACCCACAGGTAGAATTTGGATGGTGCTATTCTTTACGTTCGGCGCCACACCGAACTAACACAAATTATTACCACCTAAGTCAGCAAATAGTTCCCAAAATCTCTGGTTATCTTTTAGTCTAGAATTATATGATTTAATTCAAGTTTCAAGGATGTATATTTTGGTTGGAAAGCATTATCACGGTCATAATTGCCCTAAGTCAAGAAGAAAACTTTATCTATTTGGACAGCATCCAAGAACAGCGGTAGGAAGCGATGCTAACCTTTTTCATATTTCCTGATAACGTGTTGGTTTTGTTGGAAAATATACAACCTTATTTTTACAAGGGTAACACTAACTACCCGTAATTTGTTTTGATATTGCATTGTTAACTTATAACCAGAATTCCTGCCGAACTTGATGAATATACAGGTTGATTGGAAGATGGGTGCAAAGCTTTAAGGCGAAGATAGTACAGACAATTTAGAACCATTTAAATTTAAGCCATGGTTGTCTTAGACGAAGTCTTACCAAATATTTTTAACCAAATTTTTAAGTTTTTTTTCGGAAATTCTCAAAATTTAATGTAAACTGCATAGTTATGGCCAAATTGAATGATAAATGAATTCATTTATTATTTATTTAATTAAAGTAATGTATAAGCAATCGAGCAAAACATGTTTTAGGCTTCTGTGTCATTAGACATTTTTTTACAGACATTTAAAGCTCAGAAAAAATAAAAATATTGTACAATACGTCTTTTCAACCTTATTAAAAAAAAAAATGGAGGGTGCTTTTTTTGTTCAAACCTTTTTGAAGACATGCTTGATAATCGCTCTTTCTTTTGAGGGATATCTTACAAATTATTGAAATTAGGCCCTACAAACCAATTTGAGGAAGATTTTTTTTATTTTAGGCAGACTAATTAAAACAACATTTGAATTAAAATTATTTATTTTTCATGTTCAAAATGACGGCCGTGATTCCTAATACAAGCACGGCCCCGTCTTCTAACTTCTGTAGTCATTATTTTCAACATCATCTCCTGCTTCATTGTCTCAAACGCTGAATTTATTCTTTGTATCAATTCTTCTCTAGTGTTTATTTCTATGTTGTTATACACCAGTTCCTTGGCCCGGCCCCACACGAAAAAGTCCAACGAGGTCAGATCTGGGGAGCGAGTGGGCCAAGGGATGGGTCCATCCCTGCCGATCCAGCTATCAGGAAAGCAATTGTTGAGGTGTTCCCTTACATTTAAAGTCCAATGCGCTGGACAGCCGTCTTGTTGAAAGATGACTGTTCGGTCTCTTTCGAAGATCGGGACACCTGATTTCTCTACCAGCAGTGGTAAATCAATTTGCAGAAATTGCAAATAATTTTCGCCATTCAATGGATCAGGCAAAAAGTGGGGCCCAATCAATGTTCTGCCAATTATTCCAGCCCATACATTCACAGAGAATTTCATCTGAAATGACACCTGCTTCTTAAAATGTGGATTGTTGTCTGCGTCGGCCCATTCATGGATGTTGTGAAAGTTTGTAATACCTTCCCTTGAAAATTTACTTTCATCCGTCCACAAGATTGATTTCAGAAACCACGCATCTTCGATGTCTCTGTTGAGGAGGAAACGGCAGAACTGAATTCTTCTTTGAGGATCTTGCTCTACTAGACCTTGCACACTCCTGCCATGGAACGGATACTTATCATTTTGGTGCATTGTATGCCACACCTCAGTGGCGAAAGCACCATATAACACGATTCCTACCGGCTTGCCTTCGGGGATTCGTATTGGTAACTCCATCACTATTAAAAATACAATAGTATGTAAATAGTGGCTACTATTGTCAATAAATATAGTTACACTACGGGTATTTAATTCACCATAACATTCAAGCAACAAAAAAGGTTATTTATAGCTTTGTATTACAACAAAAGAGAAATGTTCTAAATTAACCCGGCGCCGAAACGTCATAATCGGGAACTAAAAATTCATACAACAGCGATCCCGTAATGATGTCACTTTAGGTCACGTGGCACCGCTTGATATGTACGAGAGCAAGCCGCTGTACAACGGGTTATGACAGAGACAGGTATAGAAAAATGCGTCAGCGAGAACGAGATAGAGGAATATTGCTTATTTTATTCGGTTTTCAGCTGTTCAATTTAATTGTATTTAATTTATTACATTCCCATATTAATTTTAGAATGATAGTAAGTATTCTTTATTGATGAGTCAGTAAGTTAAAGCCGACTTCGCATCGGCTTCTCTTTTAGAAAAAATTACACCTCGCCACTGCCACACCTTCCATTGAGAAATGTTTAAATTTCGAGCTACTGCTCTAGTACTGGTAGTAGAATCCGCTTGAAATGCTGCTAAAATGTCTTCGTCGACGGCAGTTTCGTGTCTGCCCGGGTTGACTCCAGGTTCCACGCGGTGAAACCCATCTTGCGCAAGACGACGAAACGTGTTGTAAAACACTCGGACATTCGGTATCCTGCGATTTGGATAGCGCTCTTGATACATCCGTCGCGCCAAAGATCCATTGCCGTCTGCTCTACCGTACATAAATACGATATCCGCATATTCTTGATTGGAAAAAGTAGCCATAGTCACTTAACAATTAAGAAAAACGGCGTAGGAGCACACTAAATGTCAACTCAACACAAATAAGTCAAAAATCAACACGTGCAGGAGCGCGAGGCTACGACTGGACACGGTGAAACAAAAAAGTTCAAAACTAACGCAAACACGTGTTGTTTGCGTTAGTTTTGAACTTTTTTGTAGGAACGCAAAGGGCTACAACTGAACACGGTAAATTGTGAATCAACACGACAACGTCCACTCACAAGGGCAGTAGTTTGACTAATAAGTAAAAGATGTAACGGCTTCATCACAGACCGACTGACCCTGACTAAAGAAAAACGACTTTGTTGCCTCAGTAACTAAGACCATTTTGCTGTAAAAACCAACTCTTAACGCTTTTTGCTATTCATTGGGCGTTCTACCTGGAAATGCCGTCGCACCGCGCTCGGTGGCCATTGTTTAGAGAATCCCCTCAATGGGTTCCCCTCAATTGGTTCCTGCATGTGCCAAAAATTCTTAGAATTGAACAATGTTATCATTTCGAGCACATAAAGTATTCTTTTAAGCAAAAATTTTGTGTTTTGTTAGACTGCCTAAAATTTAAAATTTCTCCCTCGAATTGGTTTGTAGGTCCTAATTTCAATAATTTGTAAGATATCCGCATAAATGATACCTCAAAAGAAAGAACGATTATCAAGCATGTCTTCAAAAAGGTTTGAACAAAGAAAGCACCCTCCGTTTTTTTTAAAATAAGGTTTAAAAGACGTATTGTACAATTTTTTATTTTTTCTGAGCTTTAAATATCTGTAAAAATTGTCTAATGACACAGAAGTCTAAAACATGTTTTGCTTGGTTGCTTACACATTAATTTAATTAAATAAATAAAAAAATAATTCATTAAAATTTCAATTTGGCCATAATTATGCAGTTTACATTAAATTTTGAGAATTTTCGAAAAAAAACTTAAAAATTTGGTTAAAAAAATTTGGTAAGACTTCGTTTAAGACAACCATGGCTTAACTGGTTCTAAATTGTCTATACTATCTTCACCTTAAAGCTTTGCACCCATCTTCCAATCACCCTGTATAAGAGAGATAAAGGTATCTCTACTGTACATTGGTCACATTGCTAATCGAGAACCGGATAACTTGAAAAAGTTGGTGATGCCGACCAAGATAGATGCGGAAAGACCTCGCGGTCACCTAACCGCGGGTCCAACCAAGTAACCGCGAATATTCCCAGTCGCCCCCGCGGGGATTGCCACCGGAGGCAAATGGGAATAAAAATTCCCAATCGCCACCGGTGGTGACTGGGAACTCATTGCCCCCACTTCAGTTTCGCTGTACATTGCTTTCTCCATCGTAGAGAATAAAAGGATGAGGCAACTTATCCTAAACCTGCCTCTTATCTCTAAAAAAAAAGACAAAGTGCATTGAAATGTTTTTTTTTAATTTTGATTTCGATATGAATAAACTTGTTAAAATAAAACATTTGAACTGATATTTTGTATCACAGATAATCAGACTCTTAAAGACAGTAATTAAATTAGGAAAGTAATACATAGTTATCATTTCTTAATAAATACGTATTATAAACAAGGCTGTAAATATTCAAGCTGATAACCAACGCTGCAATCCCCGCGGGGGCTACTGGGAATATTCGAGTAACCGCCCTCACTGGACTCTGTTACAACCGCAATGGGTGAAGCTGAGAACCGAACGAAGTGGAAGAACATCGTACATAAAGTTACAAACACCTTTCAGGGACACCACCTTTCTATGAAGTACGTGACCAAGAAAAAAGCATTAAGGTTACAAGTAGGTAATTAGTTATGATACTGCACTGTTGACTCCTGAACCTGGTGATTACATAAAATAAGACAGATTACTCCACCATCTCGTGGATGTCGCGATCATGACAGTTCCATCATCAACTTTTTATTTTTCCCTATCTACGATGAACGACTCCATTTAAGCTAATGGTCTAAGATTGAGCTAGGTAGGTGTAATGATCTCCGGGATCTCCCCCGTAATTTTCCACATTTCTTTCTTGTTGTGCTTATCCAATCGTTCGTTAAGGCTCCGTGCACGAAATTAACTCATTTTAGTCAATTTTGATCGCTCGTTGTGAGGTAAGGAAGAGGAATATTTGTTTTTTTATTTAATATTATAAGAGACGAGTTTTTAATCTTGTACGTGGCTGAAAGGGATTTTTGAAAAGACTTATAGAATATTAATAAATAAACAATACCCACAACCAGTTTTCCGAAAAGTAGCGAACGAGTGATTTTTGGCTTCGTTTTACGAAAAACTGCAAAGGATTCTATAAATAAAAAAAAATATAAATAACATCATTAAATAGCCAACTTGGATGTGGCTGAACCACTTTTTCGATTTTACTACGAAATATAGCAGAAAAGAAATGTTGAAGTAACGTAATTGTTGGGAAACTTCTAGACAAATAACATTTTTTTTGTATACCTTAAAAACACTTTTATGAAATTTTAAAAATTACATATTAATCTTAAGTTAACCATTGAATTGTATCAAATTTTTATTTTATTAATAAATAACAACTTCATTTGTTAAATAAAAGTCAAAGTGAACTATATAATCGATCGCGCAAAACCAATCTCGTCAGTAACGACCGGGCCTTCCCAGCGTGAAGACGTATCACTTTGCACCGCAGGAGCCCACGTGATCTACGTAAACATTTTCCAAAAATAGTACGCCGACTACCACATTTTGGTTCAGTAAGTATTAATTTTATTTTAAGTACTTCGCTTGGGTATTTTTTGCTTGTTTGCAAAATGTTAATGTTTTATAAAATACCAGTGTGCGAGTGTTCGTAAATCTTCTCATCCCAATCGGCTTGACCAATTTTGACGGTTTTATTTTAATAATTTTTGGGTTACCGATCCAGGTAACCCAAAAATTATATTCTTAGCTTTTTGGACTTGGGTGAAGTGTCGCACGACGTCTGACTACCGGATCCGCTAGATATACATATTTATATTGTGTTACATTTATGTTTGCAACGAAGTGCTTTGCGATGAAAGTAAGCTTGTAGAAATCATCACGTAATAAAATTTATAGAAATCGTCATGTAACGAACAATTTTAAAAAATCTTTCATGTTATAGAAGAAATAGCTTTTCTGGTTTCTGAGGGTGGTGAAGCCAGTAGTGAGGCCAAAATAAAAATCCAAGATGGCGGCTGCAAAAAATTTACAATGTTTTGTCAGAGGTGTCGTTTACATAGTTTACGAAGGTGCTTAAGTCGATGGTAATGTCAAAATAAAAATCCAAGATGGCGGCTGCAAAAAATTTCCAATTTTTTGTCAGAGGTGTCGCTTTCATAGTTTACGAAGGTGCTAAAGTCAATGGTTATGACAAAATAAAAATCCAAGATGGCGGCTGCAAAAAATTTCCAATTTTTTGTCAGAGGTGTCGTTTTCATAGTTTACGAAGGTGCTAAAGTCGACGGTTATGACAAAATAAAAATCCAAGATGGCGGCTGCAAAAAATTCAAAGAGAGAGAGACACAACATTTTAATTAACAAACACAAGAGAGATAAATCTAACAAATCAAAAACCATGAAAATCGGTCTGGCAGTACTCGAGTTATAAGTGTTGTAACAAACCCGACTTTGTTTTATATGTATAGTAATATACATAGATTATAATTACACCACAAACTCTTGTTTTTTTTTACTAGGTCGTTATCTATGAAATCGTCGTTGTATTTAACTTCCATTTCCGTTTGTGAATTGTCGTGTCGCGTTGGTTGCAATTATTACTGTCATTTTTTGTTCGTCTATGTGTTCTCTACCCATAAATACCACTTTCATCGTGTGCTGTGATTTTGAAAAATAAATAAAAATGACAGCAGGTTGATATGTCAGGTCGCTTCTAAGGCCTTTAAATGTTTTATATTTTCTAAAACTTTATCTTTTATCACAATTAAATTCGCCTATGCAATTGTTTTTTTTTTTATTTAAATTCAATTTTTGAAATATGGGTCCCAGTTCCAATAGGAGTCTTCCATTTTGTTTGTAGTTTCTAAGTTCATCCAGGAATGATATCGATGAAGAAAATATTAATCCCAAAATTACGGAGAATACTCGCTTTTATGTAAAACGCGTACCTCAACATTATCTATATCTAATTGTACCTACACATGCTTTTGACAACAGATTGAACCATTTTACTACACTAAAACAAATGTACACAAACATTCCATCCAGACTTTTATTTCTTAACCGTATCTGTAATTACTTAAAAAATAAAATCCAAAGGATCAAAACTTTTTAAGCGATCACTACGCTCGATTTTTACGCATGTGTGCGTGAACAGTGCACACAAATAGCATAGCAAAGAATTTACCTAAACTCTAGCGAGTGAATTATGTGCACGGACTCTTAACACTTGGATGTGTTCTGTTGCTCCTGACAGATCTAGAAAAACTCAAGCAATTTTGAACGGTAGATAAAATTATCAGAGCACAAATTCGCGTAAAAAGCTAGCGTACCGATATAATTCTATTACTTTGTTCGTCGATATCGGCTCGTATCGTTTGCCGGTCCATTTCACAGAATATCGTCTGACCACGGTACGTTTAATCTTTAGACAATTAAGATCGCTAACTAATCTGTTTTAACTTTTAACTCAATTAATAGCCAATTGTTTTAGGAAAACTGGGGAGTTTTGGTGATTGGATATTTCCTTTAGACATATAGAATTCTCTTTTATTATTTTTGTTGCATAAAGGGTTTGAGAATATATATATACATAGGAATGTGGGTAACTTATTGACTAGGCTGTGTGGAGAAAGCTAAGCACGAATTGCAAAATGTGAATTGCAAAATAAATTCTTACTAGAGACGATACATGGAGAGTTGTTATTTAGAGTTTCATAACATAGGTAACATCACGGTTGTAATATCCGAAAAGTTAGGTAGTGGTGCACCTATAGTCTACTTAGGCAGTGGTGTACCTATAGTCCATTCTCTTTTTAGCGGTTATGCTAAGTCTCTGGTTGGGTGTGCTTATTGTCCGGATTCAAAAATTTGTGCCCGGCTGGCACAATTTTTTAATCCGGGCTGCTACTGAGAAATTCTGATGGGTTGTGTTGTTATTTCAAAGGTTTGGAAATTGCAAAGACTTCTGTATTTTTCCACTAGTCATTAGGTCTTTAGTACTTGCATTCTCTTTCAAGCGATACAAGAAATAAAACAGTTGCAAGTTCTAAGTAGGTAGGTACAGTGAATCCGTTTTAAGTTTAATTATTAAGAAAAGTTAATGAGAAATAGCCAGCTACATCGCGTCGGAAATACGAAGAAAAAATCCCGGAGATAAGAACAGCGAAGTATATCCGATAAGTACTTGTTGAATTAAACGGAAGAAACGGTAAAAGAGACTGAAATTACTTGAACGAAAGATGTTCTTACAAGGTGAAATCAGGCGTATTTCTTTTATTAAAAGTTATCGGAATCGAACGAAGATTTGGGGCATTATATTTTTGGACAGACGTAGACTATTCTGCTGAGTGGTGACAGGTTGCTATGCCATAGCATGCATGCAAATCTTCGTTCGATTCCGATAACTTTGGTCGTAGGGTGGCTATTCCAGCATTCATCAAACTGTGACCTTCAGATTTTTCATGTTAGATTCGTTTCTAATTCACCCACCAATCGCGTTTAGAGAAATGGTTTTCCACATCAAAATAGGAGGACTTAACATATTTCGTATAACAGAAGCGAAAAGGAACTTAAGGGTTGAAATTGAAAAAAGCAGAAATTATAGCTTTGAAACGCTGCCAATCCTGCTACATTTGTGTGCACGAATGAAGAAACTTATCGAGCTGTTTGATAAAACGGAATAAATGGAACGCTACATAGAGACCTCCTACAGTCAAACAAGCTATTTAGTATAGGTGCAGCAGTTATAAAAGGACAAAACCTTGGCTTACCAGGAAGTCTTGAAATAGACTTCGGACTCAGGTAGGCCGAAGAAAAGAAAACAATAAAGCTGGAGATTCAGAGATTACTCCGGTCTGGAGTGTAAATGTGGTGCCTGTGGTGTGTGTGTGATTGCTGTCCCACAAATAATGGGGTGCTTAAATCGTGTCCAGCATGTCCTCATTTCTGCACGGCAAAGGATTTGATAGACGCTACTGATAGTGCCAAGCACGTAGTCAAATTCTGGGCTGACTGTTTATAGATTGCTATCGACACGCTAAGAACGGCAATATTTAGTTTCATGATTGGCACTACCAAACTTTTCATCAGATAATCTATAATTCTGTCTATCAATAAGAAGTTCTAACTTTAGTCCAAGCCTAGACCTTCTGCCAGGGTCGTGAGATCTGTTCGAAAGGGCCACGGGCCCTGGCTCATAGGCAACTGAAGGAATACGGGTGGGTTTTAATCAGTAAAAGTCTGACACGCCCTCCCGCTCTGCCCTGAGCGGGAGACGTCATTTGTGGATTTCCCACCCACAAAAAAAAGAAAAAAAGCCCAGACCTTCAGCCAGTTAATGTATTTTGAACTTTATTCAATGCACGGTAACTTTCTTGCAAGATTGGCTTAGACTCTGGTTTGACGTCAGTTTTTGTTATTTAGAACTATAATTATTTAGATATTAAGTTTAAGTTTTTCATATTTAGTTTTGTCAAAATAGATTTCGAAATTCATCTGACACTAAGTTGAAAGTGCCAAGGTAGCCACAAACTCCAATTTTCTTACCCATTTTTGCAATTGACAGATCAGTCTGGCTGAAGGTTGAACGAAATATGATTCGCGACTGGAATAGATTGATAATATGAATCTAAGTTATGTAGTATCTCTAAGTTCAACGAATTCCATTGGTTAGTTCAATTGTTATTGACCTGGAAATTGCAATGAAATGGAAGAAAATGTTAATTTCACGGCTCAACGCATCTACCTCAAAGCAGCGCTGTCAGTAGCTACATACGTTTGTGCAATAGTTTTGTAAAATGCATTGAAAGAATAAAATAGAAAAAAAATAATAGTAAAAATAGTAGTGAAAATAGTAGTAGTAGTAGTTGAAATAGTATTGAAAATTGCGGCGTTAGTTCTGATTTCGGCCACGCGCCATAAGGAGGTTGTAGCGTTGTAGCTTGTTTAACTGTACCATCATAGCCCAACACATTAGCTCGTACCACCTACTATTGCAGCGTTTGGCATCCGGCATGCCAATGGCAGTATGATGTTATTAGCAGTTAAGTGCACGCTGTTGGGTATTATCTCTCAATCGTATCAGGCTGGAAGCTGGAATGTAGCTTATTGTATGGAAATGATACTATAGAGCTAGCTTTTCGTTTTCAACTACATATTTTGAAACAATTTCGAACATCTGGCCACTTCTTGTAATGAGTGTAGATGGTACGGTTCAGCTGGCATTTTTTCACCTTCTACAATATTAGCATGCTGACGTAGCAGTCGGGAAATCAGAAATCGTATGGTAAATTCCTTAGGTATCTAGGTAAAGTATCAAGTTGTCAAAACTGATGAACAGGCAAGGATATAATCATCATCTGCTTAGTATTTTCCCAACTATGTTCGGTCGACTTTTCCAACCGTATACAGCTGAATACCAGTATTTTACATGGAGCAGTCGCTCCATGTAAAATACTGGTATTCAGTAGGCAGTCGCCTATCTGACCTCCACAACCCAGTTACTGGGTACTACGATACCCCATGGTAAGACTAATATCGGGCCTTCGAGCTTCTGACGACCCGTAACGACTGTCAAAGATCCACAAACGACAGCCGGGACCAACGGCTTAACGTGTTTTCCGCTTCACGTAGGGGTCTTGTCTTGGTATGTAAAGATGGTCACCCATCCACGAACCACCCTCAGCAAGCGAAGCTTAACTTGATTTATTGATCCGGAAAAGGCAAGGATATATCGTTGTTTAACTTTAATGGAGCATACGTAGTAAGTTGCTTTAAATATGAATTTCTGAAGCGTTTATTTTGAAAGTTATTAAACTGAACTTAGAGCTGAGATAAACTGATAAAAACATTAACTGGAGCTGCCAAACACGTATGTATTCCAAGAACGAAGAAGCGCAATAATTATGTATATAGATAGATTTAAAACTAATTTACAAAAAGAAAAACGCCTGATGAACTCTTCAATGCAATAAGTTGCATGAAGCTGTGTTTGTATTTATATTTCTTTGTTTGTTGTTGAATAAATCGTTCTCAATTCAAATTGGTTCCTAAATCAAAACAAGCTGTGTTAACATACACATCTAACTCTTGTTAGTAAACATACATCATGGTGAATTTACGGGCAAATGATTTACAAACCTGTTTGGCAGTGTACCTAATTGCGCTATAAAAATTATCTGCGATAAACCCGTTATAAATAGGTAGGCTATAGCCGTGAATAAGCAAAACTTTCTTGTTATTTTTTATTGGCATGTTAGATTTTATGTTGTATACGTTGTCACTTTTTCTTGAGATTTTATGTAGCGTTAAATGTTGACAAAAGTTTAGTTGACGGTGAAACTGAGTTTCATTGTCAACTAAACTAAAAATCGCCTATTTTGTCAATGGATTCTTCAAAATCTTGACCTCAAAAGGGTGGATAAGGAAGACTGGATACGGAAGGCGCAGCGTGGGAGAAACTTATGTCCTGCATCATAATAGCGTAACACAATATCAATCAGAATATAAATAACTAGCTTCTGCCCGCGACTTCGTCCGCGTTAAATTTCCTGTTCCCCCGACGTCGCGTCGATTCGCCTACCCGTGCAATTTTCCCCGTTTTTGCAACATTTTTCATTCCTGCTCCACTCCTCTTGGTTGTAGCGTGATGTTTTATAACCTATAGCCTTTCTCGATAAATAGGCTACCCAACACAAAAAGGACTTTTCAATTCGGACCAGTAGTTCTTGAGATTAGCGCGTTCAATCAAACAAACTCTTCAGCTTTATAATTTTAGTATAGATTTTGAAGTACCTGTATTGCTAATCCATTGCTTTATATATTCGAAAAGTGTGTCTGTTCCACAACGTAAACAATGCAATGAATTTATGCTACGCAATAACGCCAGTGATAGGCTCAGTTGATTGATTGATGGCCCACACAAATCTGTAAGACTTTCATTCTTGGCTGAGAACGTTCTGAACATTAATTGTATCTCAATTTTGTTTATAAGGTAACTACATACAATAACTAACTTAGTTGATGACCAGAATTAGGTAGAACATCTTATTAAAAATAGAGTGACGATATTGAAGTGTTAGTTACGCTACCTACCATTTTCATTGGCTTATCTTTCACCACGGCATAGCTTAAAACAAAGAAAACATTAAACCCTAGAAAATAAACGAGAACATAAAACAGTAATCTTCGAAAGAACCAAAAAATACTTAATGTTCCTCCGATGTTGCGAATATTGTATTAAAAGTGAAAAATATGAGCCGCATAACACCGTATGGAATACGGAAAGCTTAGAAATTGGATTATTTTGGCATAAAGTTAGAGATTGGCGGACAAAAGTTTTAATACAATAACGCTTTTAGCTCAACAGCGTAATTCGATGTAAGTAACGTTTCGGGTCGCAATTGTGTTTTTATTTCTTGATTTTGAGGGTTAGTAAACGATAGATTGAGGGATGAGGGACCAGCGGGGTTATAGGAATGACTTTGATTTCGACAGTTCAGTAACATACATTGCATTTTATACGTTGTTAAGCACACAAATTTTTCGAATATATGAAGCAATGTATTAGCAATATCCTTCTGTTAAAATTGATACTGTGTTACGCAATTAGAGTACTGAATGCGAAAGGCAAAATGCCTATAACGATGACAATTACCAGTAAGACATAAGACCGCTATCGCAAAACGTCAATTTACCTACCTCAGTTATAGTTTTGTAGTGACACAATGTAATCAGAGACGACGCCTGCGATTGAGAGCGCGTTCCCCCGCTAGCCAGTCGTCTCCAAGTTTTTGTGTAGGTCTGTCGTGTTAGAAACGAATGTAATTTGTGACATTATAATTGAACAATACAGACATCAAGTTTTACCTAGCTGTGTGAACTTTCATTTCTGCTACTCCCATCCGAACTTATCAACTGTTACCTATCAATAGCAAAAGTGGTGACCCGCGTTTGAACATTACCTTCCTAGTGCAGAACTGTGTGCGTGCGCATTTTTGTGAGTAGCAGATAGGGTAAAATGGCCATACCTAAATCGAGCGAAGTTACCGACTTGGCGTCAATCACCGTGTCATCAAGGATCCCGGAATTTTGGACGCATCAGCCGAGAGTATGGTTCATCAGGGCAGAAGCAACGTTGGCACCACAAAAGCTTGGAGACGCCTCAAAGTTCGACCTGGTCGTGTCGAAGTTGGGAAGTGACGTTGTAGGACAGATAAGCGACTTCCTTATAAATCCGCCAGAAATAAACAAATATGAAGCACTAAAGAAAAAATTACTCGAAATATTCGAAGAAACAAAGAACAGGCAAATTGAGAAACTCATCAGCGAGATGGAGCTTGGAGACCAGAAGCCCTCTCAACTATTACGAAAAATGAAGGAATTGGCACGAGACAAGGTTCCTGATGATACACTTAGGGTTCTTTGGCAAAACTTATTACCAACAACGGTTCGTGCATTGCTGGTGGTCACGGAGAATAAAGACCTGGAAAAGTTAGCGGCGGTTGCTGACGATGTTCACGAGGCAACCAAATCTAATACCGCGGCAGCAGTAGCTGTTCAGCAAGTGCAAGCCTCGTCGTCTGGTGACAACGCGATTCTCGCTGAAATTGCCAAATTAAGCGCGAGATTCGAAAAGCTGGAGAGTCGGCACAACAACACAAGACCCCGCAGCAGCAGCCGCAGTCGTCATCGTGCACCCCGATCCAGGAGCAGTTCACGAGTCGGTCAGAGGAAACCAAACTGGTTATGCTTTTACCACTTCCGGTATGCCGATAAAGCACGGAAGTGCGTACAACCATGCGCGTGGGATAAGAAAGCGGAAAACTAGGACAGGTGCAGCCAACGGCGGAGATCTGCACCGTTACTACTGCCCACCGCCTATGTGTTTCGGACTCGAATAGTGGTTATCATTTTTTAGTGGATACTGGCGCAGATATTTCAGTTATACCGGTAGGCAAGAAAAATCGACAATCACCGAGTAACAGTTTTAAGTTGTATGCAGCAAACGGCACCGAAATTAAGACGTATGGTGTGAAGACTCTTATATTAAATATAAAATTACGTCGTAGCTTCCGATGGGATTTCGTGGTCGCAGACGTCAAGCAGCCTATACTGGGAGCCGATTTTTTAAGTTATCACAAACTATTAGTAGACCTCAGCACAAAGAGATTAATTGATCAGGTAACAGAATGTAATATTATCGCTTCAATTGTCAGTAGTTTACAGCCTTCAATATATACCTTACATAACAAACATCCGTATTATAATGTTATCACTGCTTATCCTGAGATTACTAGACCTACATCGTTCAATGACCCTCCCAAGCATTCAATTTTGCATTATATTGAGACCACCGGTCCACCAGTTTTTGCAAGGGCCAGACCCCTAGCCCCAGACCGGTACATTAAGGTCAAAGAAGAGTTCAAGCGTATGATGGAGATGGGAATATGTAGACCTAGTAAAAGCTCATGGGCAAGCCCATTGCATGTCGTTCCAAAAAAGAACGGAGAAATAAGACCGTGTGGTGATTATAGGAGACTTAATGCAATTACCAAACCCGATCGTTATCCTGTACCTCGACTACAGGATTTCACCTATGTATTGGCGAACAAAAACATATTTACGCGATTAGACGTAAACAGAGCGTATCATTTTATACCGATTAATCCAGAGGACGTAGAAAAAACAGCAATTATTACGCCTTTTGGCCTATTTGAATTTACTAGAATGAGTTTTGGTTTAAGGAACGCAGCACAAACGTTTCAACGTTTTATGAGCACAGTGGTACTGCAAGGATTAGACTTCTTGTATACCTATATTGATGACGTCATAATTGCTAGTGAAAATGACCTTCAACATAGAGAACATTTAAAAACAGTTTGCGAAAGATTTAAACAATTTGGTATCACTATCAACATTGCTAAATGCGAATTTGGACAGGAAGTAGTTGATTTCTTAGGTTTTCAAGTGTCACGTGACGGTATTAAGCCTTTAGACTCAAGAGTTCAGGCAATAGTAGATTTTCCGAAACCTGAAACAATACAACAGTTGCGTAGGTTTTTAGGAATGCTGAATTTTTATCGATCCCATATACCAAAGGCAGTAGAGACGCAAATGGAACTTAATAAGTTTATTCATCATTCCAAGAAAAACGATAAGTCAATAGTACCGTGGGACGAAAGCGCGAACATAGCATTCGAACAATGTAAACTAAGCCTACAGAAGGCGGTCACATTGTCGCATCCCCGTAACGATGTTCCTATTTCATTAATGTGTGATGCATCTGACACGTGCGCCGGCGCAGTGCTTCAGCAACAGTTAGAGGGAAATTGGGAACCATTAGGATATTTTTCTAAAAAGCTATCCGAGACGCAAAGGAAATATAGTACTTATGACCGTGAACTATTAGCTATATACATGGCAATTCAATATTTCAGGAAATTATTCGAAGGTCGAGAATTGATTGTGTTTACGGATCACAAACCTTTGACTTATGCCTTTTCTAAGTTGAACAGTAATTCAGAAATACCTAGACGAACAAGACAATTATTGTTCATAAGCGAATTCACAACGGATATTCGACACATAGATGGACAACATAACGTTGTTGCTGACTCGTTATCACGTATCGCAGAAATGTATTGCCCGACAGCCATCGATTTCGCAGAATTAGCGGTAGCACAGGAAACCGACGATTACATTACACGAATGGCGTGGGATAGTAATAAGAGTAGCAAAGTTGTTATTAAGAAACTTAACAGTCCAATAATAAATAAACCTCTTTATTGTGAAATATCAAAAGACTCAGTTAGACCCTATTTACCAGAAAGTTTCAGACGAAAGGTTTTTGATACAATACACAACCTGAGTCATTCCGGTATTCGAGCTACAAAGAAATTAATCGCGAAAAAATATTTTTGGCCTGGCATGAATAAGGATATAGGCATATGGGCTAGAGCCTGTATTGGATGCCAGAGAGCCAAGGTTCAAAGACACACAGTTTCGGATTTAGGACATTTTTCTCATAGCGATAGATTCGAACATATTCATATAGATTTAATAGGTCCACTTGTAATTTCAGCGGAAGGGTATAGATATTGCCTGACGATTATTGATCGTTTTACTAGGTGGCCGGAAGCCATACCGCTAAAGGATATATCAGCAGAAACAGTAGCTAAGGCCCTATATGAAGGATGGATCTCTCGATTTGGTTGCCCTGTAAAACTTACTAGTGACCAGGGTAGGCAATTTGAAAGCAATTTGTTTCAACAATTAATGAAAATACTGGGTATAGATAAAATCCGAACTACTGCATTCCACCCGCAAAGTAACGGTATTATCGAAAGGTGGCATAGATCACTTAAGGCAGCGTTAATGGCTACAATGAGTACAGACTCATGGGTTAACGATTTGCAAACAGTTTTGTTAGGATTACGAGTCGCTATCAGAGGTGATACGGGTTATAGTGCATCAGAATTAACTTACGGTCGGAATATCAGATTGCCAGGAGATTTTTACGATACTGGTCATGATAAAAATATTGATATAGAGACATACGTAGGAAAGCTACGAGAGACGATTAGTAAGTTCCGATCATCTTCGCGGAATGGCACGATACGGAATACCTTTGTACATCCGGAATTAAAAGTTTGCAAATATGTTTTTGTGCGCAACGATACAGTGCGTAAACCCTTGCAACCCCCTTATGATGGCCCATACCGCGTCATAAGCAGGGCTGATAAGTATTATGTTATAGATTTAATCAACAGACAAGCGTGCATTTCAATTGATAGATTAAAACCAGCTTTTTTATTAAATACAGAAGAAGCCGATAAGGCACGAAATGTAACTGATGACAGTCAGAATAAGAGTCATGATTCATCGAAAAACAGTACAGTCGCAGACAGCGGTACCCCTGCGCCTGCACCGTTAGTTTCGCGTTATGGCCGAGTAATTAAAAAGACACGTTTTTTCGATGACCTATGACACAAATAGAAATAAATAGTTTAGGTGGAGTACCTACTCCCATATTTTTTTACGGCATACGATCTAATATTTAACTTTTAGATAGCATAAACATGAGTAAAGTATTGTGTTCGCGACAATACTTTTGTTGTTTTCGAGTGAAACAGTACCTACTTAAGTAGGCTACAGATATATTGATGTGTATGCATTGCACGTAAGGTATGCAACTAGTAATTGTAACGGGTAGCGTAAGTGATTAAACTTCAGAAAAATCTTGTTTTGACAAAAATATTGTGCAGACTGATCAACTGTACATTTTGACACTACGACATTTTTCTGAAAGTAGGTTAAATAATGTATTAATATGATACATACTTTAGTTAAACATGTATTGTAATTTCATTTCCATAGGTGGACACACGCTTAGAGTAGTAATAAACAGTGTTAACTATTATTTTATTTCGTAAAATAAAAATGGGTAAAGCACAGAGTAAGAACTCAGAAGTAATTATTTCCCAAAATGGAGCAAATGACGCAACCAATACCTCAACATTGGAAAGGAAATTGGAAATTTATAGCGTTTTTACTATAATAATTGTTGTGACAGTGTTTGCGATAATTTTGTTCGTCGGGTGCAAACAATGTGGACGCCGAGCTAGGAAAGTTTTGGTGACAGATATTGTGTCATCCTTAGAAAACGGTCAGTCACAGCCAGCAGCGGCTCGACAGATCCCAACGCAGCCAGCTCAGCATTCCTATTAATAAGTGTAAAATATTTATATTTGTAACCAGTGTCCATCTATACGAATGTGAATGTGTTAGTTTAGTTAATAAAAGGTAGAATATGATGGTTAAAATGTAAAATAAATGCTCATACTTTTTATTTACAAGTTGGTTAATCATGAATCATAACATTGTTCAACACTTATGTAATGTAACACCTAGCTTATCGTCAGCACAGTACGCTGACTCGCATTCAAATGTATTCGGTTTAGCTCTGCATTATTAACATACAGTGTGATGTTTAATTTAACAATTAGTTTTTGTAATAATTAGTAAAAAATTTTTTTTTTGCCCAAAATTTAAGAGGGGAATACTGTAGTGACACAATGTAATCAGAGACGACGCCTGCGATTGAGAGCGCGTTCCCCCGCTAGCCAGTCGTCTCCAAGTTTTTGTGTAGGTCTGTCGTGTTAGAAACGAATGTAATTTGTGACATTATAATTGAACAATACAGACATCAAGTTTTACCTAGCTGTGTGAACTTTCATTTCTGCTACTCCCATCCGAACTTATCAACTGTTACCTATCAATAGCAAAAGTTTATATAACCAAATTAATAAATTTCTCCAGGTGCACAAATTGAATTACCATCAATGTAAAAATACGGTGAAGGTGTGGCTTATGGAACGGTCTTATGATGAAACAGAAAAATTGCTTCTCACCCAGTCCTGAGTGACTTGAGACGCATATATATATACGCTACATATCCTCACACACACACGCATACACACGCACACACACACACACATATACAAACACACAAATTTCTCTTCTCCTATCTTATATTTTATTTCCTATGCTTTTGTAATTTAGATAATATGTAAACATAACCATGTAAGAAATCTATTGGTGTATCGTACGTAGTTTATGCTAGCATAAGTTTTTGGAATCACTGACTCCCAAGTCACAGGCAATAAACCTAGTTTGGGAGCCAGTAGATAATTTTTAGTTTCACATCTCTGTACCAAATTATTGTACAATTGATTTGTCACCATACTATAGACAATAAAGCATTTTTCTATTTCTATAATGATGATGAAGCAACACAATATGCTCAAGTTCATGTACGAGCAAAAATTTAGTCAGAAACATAACATATCGCCACGCCTGCTTTCCGAAGTTGTGTGTGTTGTGTTACAGAGCGTATCCATACTTCATCAGTTATCTTTAAGTTCCATGTATTAGGGACTGGCCTGTTAGTCAAGTGGTAGTAGTAGTAGCTTTATAATATTAGTGTAGATGAAATTCGGACTACATTTCGGCTGTCCTATAAACTTACGAAGAGTGTCAGCCTCAACTTAGCCCCAAACATTTCACAATCATAATACTATTCAGGCAAAACTTTCCAAAGTCCAACTCTAAATGCCTGGCCAGGATGATAAGCGTTAAAACAGAACAATATTGTTCATTTTGTTTATCCGTTGGCAGATTAAAATGAAAATAAAATAGCAAATAGGGACTTTACAGTCTACTGAATAGTAGCCGGCTTTTAGTTTACGTTTTGTTGTTATTATTGTAGCCATGGAATCTATACTAATATTATAAAGCTGAAGATTTTGTATGTTTGATTGAACGCGCTAATCTCAGGAACTACTGGTCCGAATTGAAAAATTCTTTTTGTGTTGGGTAGCCCATAACATCACGCTACAGTCAAAAAGAGAGGGGCAGCAAACGAAAAATGGACGAAAACTGGCAGGCAATTCGATACGACGGGAAGGAGAGAGAAAATTTGACGCGGACGAAGTCGCGGGCAGAAGCTAGTCTATACTAATATTATAAAGAGGAAAAGTTTGTATTTTTGTTTGTTTGTTTGTAATGGATAAACTCAATATTACCGCTGGACCGATTTTAAAAATTCTTTCACCCTTAGGAAGCTACATTATCTGCGAGTAACATAGGCTATATTTTATATTTTTTTAAATAGGGGTCCGTAAGATATTTGGGTTTTTCGGACCCAAGGTGTAAAAAAATCATCCAAAAAAGTTCCTTATTAATATGTCTTCGAAGTACCAGGTTCTAATAACTTGGTAGGAGCTCACCTAACATGGGTTTTATTGATTCTGAGGCGGTATGAAGTTCGCTGGGTCAGCTAGTATAATATAAATCGAAAGCAAAGAGACTGCCCAGTTCGATCTTCTTAATGTGTCGATGGCTATAGAATAGAGTAGGTCCAGGAAGTCTTCTCTCTCTCTAATCACGAAATCCTAAAAACGATTCCTACTGTCATCATTACTCTTCTGCCTTTATCCCAGTTTATTTGCGGCGCAAAATCACCACGTGTCTCTGTCTGTATCTCTATTAGTCGTCATCTCGCTAGTCATCTACTTTCTATCCATATCATCATTCACACAGTATATCTTGCTGACCTTGATGTTGGTATTGTTGTTAATTACCTACCTGTTTATTAGTTTTTACGCAGATAGTCCTAGTTTATCATTTTGTGGCCTCGACTTGTAACTCGGTTCGTAACAGCTATGTGAACGTGATTCAGCATTGCATATGTAAGCTGTCACGCCCTTTATGCCAGGAGGCTTTTATTTTGGTACTTTTATTTACTTTATAAAAATATTTTTTGCTTTTGCTTGAGTATAGAGTTCATTTTATTTCTTGGAATATTGGGTTGGCTAGCTGACATATGGCAAATCATTTAAGTTATTATTTTGGTGCTCGTAATGTTACCTCCTTACAATTGTATAGAATCAAGTTCTTCTAACTTAACAGACAGCTGTGCTGCTGGGGAGTTTGTTCCGCCACTTCTTCGTCCCAGCTAAAGCACTAGGAAGTGTCGAAGGACGGGCGTTTTGGGGGGACTGTCTTTTGTAACTTTGACGTTCAAAAAGTGCTGACTCTCAGCTTAGTTTGAATAAATGACTTTTGATTTTGATTTTGATTTTGATATCCATCGTTTCTTTGGTGTCCCCCTACTCTTAAAGCAATCAACATTCATACTCAAAACTCTCCTAACGACATTTTTCTCATTCCTCCGTATCACGTGCTCCTACCGTGTGAACAAAATTCCAAACAACTTTTCAGTTGGGCGAATCCTACTATTGCATAGGCAATAGTAGGATTCGCCCAACTGAAAAGTATGATTAATTTCGGGCTTGACATATCTATATATATATAAAAATGAATCCCTATTTCCCTTGGTCACGCCATCACGCGTGAACGGCTGGACCGATTTCACTTATAATTTTTTTGTTGTGTTTGTTGTTGTCAGGAGAAGGTTCTTATGAAAGAAAAAAATTAAAATATATAAAAATGAATCCCTATTTCCCTTGGTCACGCCATCACGCGTGAACGGCTGGACCGATTTCACTTATAATTTTTTTGTTGTGTTTGTTGTTGTCAGGAGAAGGTTCATATGAAAGAAAAAAAATAAAAAATTGCACGGAAAATTAGAAAATTTAAGAACACGTATTTAAGAATACAAAGTCAACTAACGTGGGTGTTTGATAGCTAGAAAACGCTTTATGTCTTCGAAGTACCAGGTTTGCATAACTTGGTAGGAGCTCAACTAACATGGGTGTGTGGTAGCTAGAAAACGCTTTATGTCTTCAAAGTACCAGTTTGTCATAACTTGGTCTAACATGGGTATATGGTACTTGGTGCTCTTTGCTTTGTGTTGGTGGGATCTGATAAGTTAACACAACATTTATTGATTCTGAGGCGGTACGAAGTTCGCTGGGTCAGCTAGTAATTTATACACGATGTTACAGTTGTCCTTACTCTCAATATGTTCTTACCCGTTCAAAAAAGATACCTTATCGAGTGTAGGGTTCACTTTGAAGTTCGAACTACTTTCGGATAGGCCTGTATCTTCGTTGGCGTACTTTGAGCCCCCTAAATTGGTTACGCATTTGGCACCTTCAGTAGTAATGATCAGTTCCTGTAACGTGCAAACTACAGGTGATGCTAGACACGATTTTAAACTCAACTCCACTCAACCGAATATTACAATAGTTTCAAATAAGTATTTAACTGTAATAAACCAATTCCAGGCACTTTTGAATTGTTATTCCCATTCCCATTTCAAAGCGAAGTAGGTAAAGAAAACTGGCAAGAAACTCTACGGACACTCTTTTAAATTCAGATATGGTTATAAAATATTGGTTTTAAGTGTCTCACTGTTTATGGAAAAGCACCACACATACACACTCCAGGGCAGACCAACCTAAATTGGCCGTATAGTGCCTATATACTTATTCAAAGGACAACTGTCTGACAGATTTAAGAAACGGATATATCAGGGGTAATTGATGTAGGGTAACACAGTGCTTAACAATCACTTTCCTTGACTTTACCTATAGGATTGTTACCTGCAAAGTTCTTTGTTTAACGGAATGAAAACTAAATTAACTGATAAAAATATCTCGGGGTATTGTCTTTGTAAATGATGACATTTTTTTCATTACTGCTAGACATTAATTTCATTTAATTTTTTTGTTTGAAAGAAAATGTTTCTGTAGTTTTATGAAGTAAAATCTAGGTTTGCTTGAAAGATATTCCTTAAGGTTTTTATTTAAGATTTGTCAAGTTTCTCGGGAATCCAAGCTTCTTTTAGTATGATCTTTTGCCGGATGGTTCTTCATCTTTGATTTCAGTAAAAATATCTCTAGCATTACCCGATTACTATATTCGAATACAACAATATCTAAAAGTTGCTATTCATCACACGACACGTTGCTATCCTGATACAAAGAGACACTGAATTCCAACAGTGCTTGGTATCTGCTATATGTATAGGACACATTACGAAGGGAGGGATCTTTTGTGCACCTACCGATACTATCTAAAAGGAACATGTGCTATACAGGTACAAGTAATTGTAGGCACAAAATGGAATAGACAGGTATCCCATTCAATTTGAATCTTAGATTCATGTTGGAATTTACCGTAGACATTTCGTTATATAGTTTGCTGCAGAGAGCTTCGGAACAGTGAAATGAAATGGAATAGTATATTCTGTAAGTAGGATAGAAGAAATACTTTTACACATTTATTAAAGTATATTAATATTACGTATGAAGATTAAATGGTGAAACTTACGTAGGGTCAAACTCTTTTAAAGTCCTGACATAATCTTGGACAGATCATGTGAAAACAAAGTAGATTAGTTCTAGAAATTCTCTTTTGTGGAAATAACTAACACAGATTTGAGTTGACCAGTCCAGACTGTCTAAGCATTTGTCAATAGACAATCGTGTAACTCAATTCAGAACTTAAGGAACTCAACGACTCAATAATACCAAAGAAAGTTCATTTGGGTACGCCGCTCAAAGTATATAAACTGCTGGCAGTTTGAGTGACCGCCATTAAAACAAACAGAGAAAGAGCAGTAAAAAAATATGACCCACATAGTCCTCACATTCACAATAATTAAAGTAAAATTCCTGTAATTTTGTCTAAAATATTCATCAATGTCAATGTGAATATTAAATGGCAGATTTCGCATGATATTTAAAATGTCGAGTTTTTTGACAAGGCTTAGTAGAGCGAATGTGAGTCTGATTCTCTAATACTCTTAAGTTTCAAAGAAAGCACTTCTATTGCAGATATCACCAAGAGGTGTGCCGTAACTACGTCGTTCCATTTCAATTCGTGGTGAGTATAAGAATGGCTGGTGTATTTTCTTATTGTTACTCCTTCCACCAACTTTCTTTATACTATTGCTCTTATAGAGAAAATTCAGCGAAATTGAAACTTAAATTCAATCTCTTATCGCAAGCTCAGGCAGGCAGCTATATAGAGAGGTAGCTACAACAATTGGCCGCAAGCTATTTACTTGGTACACGGGTACACGGCTTTTACTAAAGTGAGTATTCACTAGTGCGAAAAGTCGTTAATATTTTATGGTAGCAATATGGAAACATCGAACGAGAATGGACGATCATAATCCTTTAAAACAAGCGCACCAACAGCTGGTCTCCATACACTTGCACAAGTCCTTGCGTTCATATCATGAATGAAATTGCTTTTAGTGTTTTCAGCGGTATTTTTTTAAGTCCCGCTCTTCCCATTTGCATGTTATACTTGCTAGCGTTTCCAGCACTTTAAAGCGCTTGGGGTTGTGAAGGACTAACTTAAAAGCGCTCGAAACGTTGGAAATATAGAAAAACATTAATGAATCGTCTAAGTGGACGTAGTTTTATGTTAATTTATTTAATTACAGAGGTAAACAAGAGGGTTATGAGGATATAGAAGAAAAATATAGACCAACTAAAAAATTTATACACAAGTAATGTCCTAGCCAGACGGAAAAGATTATGGAGCAGTATTTATTACAGATATCGGAACAAATGTAATAATTAATCATGACTTCTTAGAAGATTGGAATGACCTAGTCTCTAGAGCCAATGAACCAATGAGATAACCAGTTACACAAGCATAATCACAAATCTACATATTGTTTACTCAAGTAGACCATTAAGATAATTTAGGAATACGACTGAAAATTCTATCTAGGCTTATCAAATAGGCCAAGGAGTCTTTATGTCACAGAATAAAATATAAATTTCTGGGTATGCATTGTTTATCATCGACCGTATACTTGATGAGCATTTCTAGACAAAATGAAACCGATTTCTAATGTAATTGTTTTCATCCCCCCATCTCGGAAAGAGTATTTTTGCCCTTCGATACCTGAGTGCAAAAGCCGTTTTTATCCACTAGAGGATAAAGTAAATTGAATTTAGAACATCGTGTGCACTAAGTTTGTGAATTCAAAACATCATTAAATCTATTTACTTCTATCTCCATGGTGCCGAATTTATCATTCAACCTTTTTCTAATTTGTAAAACTTAGACTCGGAACCTTCTTGATATACTTTTTTTTTAAATTTGCTTTGCGCGCGCCATTTTACTTTTCACGTCACCAACATTACAGTACCTAACAAAAATATTACACTCGACTTAAGTAACTGTAGCAACGTTACTTTCAATTTTTCTTAATTATACCTAAGTATCATTTGAAATAATTTAAAGATTATTCTGTAATACTTACCTATCATAATGTAGTACATAATAAATGTTAATACCTAAACTGAAATAAAAGTATCTTGTGATTGAAATGCTTTTTTTTGCATATTTAGTCATTTCCTCGCTGAGGTGGGATGAAAAGTTACGTGTTGCACTCGAGTGCAAAGATTTTTCACCTCGTGCTTTTTTGATTCCCTCGCTAACGCTCAGGTTTCTAATTTTTGAATCACGAGTGCACTCGTGATTCAATTTTAGAATCCTTCGCTTGCTCGGTCATCAAAATTGAGCACGCGGTTAAAAAGCAACTTTGCACTCTTGTATAACAAATAACTATTACTTATTTTTTTTTATACATTTACTTGTTACTTATTAAAATTGTAGGAAAATCCTATACCTACTCATTTTTGCAATGTGTGCAAATCAAATCAAAAATATTTTTATTTCACATAAACCTACAGGAGCAATTATGAAACTTTAGAAGCTAGGTGCACGGTTCCAAACAAATAAATGTGTAAATATAGTGTGAGCACCATGTATCTAACATACAACAATTAATTTATCTGCCACTGTTTAATTTTTCATCGTCCATTCATTGTAGCATCATTATTGCATCGTTTTCACATACAATTATATTAGAATCTAGAATCAACTCAATTTAATGTAACTTATTGAAGTCCTAAATTGCCATTTATGTATGTAAATATTTTAAATAAATGCTTTGACCTTGATTTTAAAAGAATTCATATGCAAGAAGTACCATTATACTCCGAAAGGTCAGGAGTGCTTATATTCGATCCAATTTGAAACCAATCTGTATGGTCGACATGGTAACTGCAAGCCGTAACGGTCGCTGGTAAATTGGCACACCAGCTCCATATGTAGGAAGTTGAAGAGCTAGCACAGTTAATTGCTTTCCAGATGGAGAGTTAGAAGCCCTAGTTTAGTTTAGTAGTAGATCAAAATCTGACTACGATTTCGATCTACCCGAAGAAAGAAAAAGAAAAATAGTTTTATTTGTCGTGAAAACACGAGATGCCTAAAAAAAATAAGATGTGACGCATGTTGTCTCCTAGGTTTTTTATATTTTTGTTGTGTTCAGTCTTTCTTTGCGTCATGTTTACCGCAATTAAACGTATTTTCTTTCTTTGCTTTCATTCTACAAAGAAAAAAAAGTAATCCACACTTCCACACTATCCACACTTCCACACTAATATTATAAATGCGAAAGTAACTTTGTCTGTCGGTCTGTCTGTCTGTCTATCTGTCTCGCTTTCCTGCTAAAACTACTGAACCGAGTTAAATGAAACTTGGTACATAGATACTTTAGAGCCTGAGAAAGGACATAGGCTACTTTTTATCCCGGTAATATGTTCCCGCGGGATAATTTCCGACCTCCACGCGGGCGAAGCCGCTGGCAAAAGCTAGTACAAAATATAATCATGCTCAAAAAAAGAAAGTGGAATATCCATCGTGGCTGTGATAACAATGCTTTAACGCAGCATAATGCTGTGCTATGGGGGATCTACAAAGCTGCGCTAATTTTCAGTGGTAACCTGAAAATTATGTACCGAAACCAAGTCAAGTTTCAGTTTGTTCAGGTCTCTTATAACCGATAAAATGAAAGGTATGAATCGATGAACGTCATGGTTGCCTGGAAGAGATCGCAGAAAGCGATAAGGCTGCCTATTGTGTTTTTAACCGACTTAAAAAAAGGAGGAGGTTGTCAATTCGAGTTTATTTATTCTTGTTTGATACCTCAGAACCTTCGACTGGGTGGACAGATTTTGATGATTATTTTTTATTTGAAAGCTGGTGCTTCTCGTGTGGTCTCATTTTTAGCGCTAAATGTTTTTTGTTGTTATGTATTTTATGGTGTACAATAAAGCATATATAAATAAATAAATGTCACCAATCCAGCCCACCCTTGCTGATTGCACCGCAGCGACGCCCTAAGCTGAAGTCTGTACCCACAGGGGCTGCCCTTAGGTAGTAGTCGCGTCATTTTAAGTTTTTATGCCCTAGCTGGAGGACTTAATTTATTAAGGCAGCCACACGTAAGTCCGGTTAAGCAGTCGGAAACCTCCTAGGTAGAATTGCGAGATGCCTATTCAAACAAAAAAAAAATGCAACGTGACATTCCATTTTCCACTTTTGATCTATTGAGGACAGAAATATTAATTCAATTAGCTAACAGGAAATCGTTGCAGGTTCATTCGATTTTTAAACTCTCTTAGTCACGTAGATAGAAAACGGTCAATTTTAACAGGGACACAAGGCCTTGGAGGGCCCTTGTGTCCCTGTAAAAATGGATTCTTACTAGTGATGTGATCGTTAAAAGTGTAAATCCGCGGATACGGATATTTGTTGTTAAACTCCGTGGATACAGATATGGATACAGATCGTAACTTTCTTACTCAGTAGGTGTTGACGCGAGTGAATTTGAAACGATAGTTGACGCCACTTGACTCTTTGCTTACCAGGACATGTGTCGACTTGTATTGCGCGGGTTTTTCTTTTGTTTTGTTTATAGTTTGCCAAGTCACTAAATAAATGATTTTAAGACACATAAAAAAATCTGAATAGAATTTAATAGTTTTTTATAGATACCAATATAATTTCATCTAGGTACTGAAAATTTGTAAAGTAAAAGATCCGCCAAAAAAGAAACGGATACGGATCTTTCTTCTCCCTCGGATATCTGCGGATACGGATATCCGGGACATCACTAATTCTTATCTAAACGTTTTTAATATTCGATAAAAAAGTGCGTGCTAAAAGTATGTGTAGGACCGTCGTGTTTTCTGAAGTTATTCCTATTGATTTGTGTCCCAATAAATTATTCCCATACTGATCTGGCCGTGAAACAGGAAATATAAAGATCTGTTTATCGTCCTTTGCTTTTACTGAAGAAAAAAGTGATTAATGATGGTAGTTACTTTTTATGGTCTGGAAACACACAACTGTGAGTTCTGTTGCAATATTTACGCATGCATATTCAGTAGTGATATATAATATTTAGCTTGATTAAGTGTACTATCCTACTTCCTACTAATATTATAACAATAAATAATGTTGTTCAACCTTCATGCGGGCCTGCTAGTATAAAATAAAAAACACAGTAATTTTTAATATGTTTGAATGGTAATTATAATTCTAATTAGCAATGCCTGAAACAATTTAACAAATTGTATAATACCGTTTATTAAAACTTTAAATTAATTACTGAGCTTTCAAAATTTGGTAACTGAAAGAATAAATGGATGTTGATTATATGTAGAGTACAATATCGGTTATGCCATGTCAAGTAACATATGCTACTATGATTCCTAAAATCATGGTAAACGATAGGTACTACACACAAGATACAAATACGCCACGAAATGCAGGGAGAACTCTTTGACGATATTCATTGTTGTCACAGGAAAGGGAAAATTTCCATTTCTCTTTCTCTCACGGATCAGATGTTCAGTCAGCCTTTGTAGCCTGAGTCCAGGGTTTCTTTTTTTTGTGGGCGGGAAATCATCAAATGACGTCTTCCGCTCTTGGGCAGAGCGGGAGGCGTGTCAGACTTTTACTGACTAAAACCCACCCGTGTTCCTTCAGTTGCCCATGTGCCAGGGTCACGGTGTCTCTTTCGAACAATCTCGCGACCTTGGCAGGAGGGTCCGGCATTAGTTATAGGTATGGATGGTACGGTAAATTTACGAAGGGTGTCAATTTGGTAAATAATCTGTTTCCATAACTACCTCATTCGCGTTTTCAACGAACAAAATCTGGCTTTTATCATTAATCTTGGGGTCAGCTTCCAGTTAAATTAGATACAGCAAAATAACAGTATTTTACATGGAGCGACTCCACAACCCAGTTACTGGATAATACCCCTTGGTAAGACTAGTTGTCACATTTTTGGGCTTCTGACGAGTCGTACCGACTGTCAAAGAACCACAAATCCACGCAGCTGGGACCAACGTCTTAACGTGCTTTTAGAGGCACGGACGGGACCAACGCTAACGGCTTTACGTGCTTTCTGAAGCACGGCGGGGTCTTCGTATTTAATGATGGTCACTCACCCACGGACCAACTGCGGCAACCTAACCTAATCATTTGACCCGTTAATACTTAGCCAAAAACCCTCTTTGCGTTTCCAATGGTGTATTCCGTATAATTTTCTATAGATAAAAAGGTTACCATAGTTCCTGAATGTCGGAAATAAAATAAATGTATATGGAGGGTAGGTATAAGCTCGTTATCTGTTCGCACAGGAAGGTAGGCACCTACTGGACTAGAAACATTGTTATGACAGTTTATTTATCTGTAATGGCGGCATTTTCGTATTTTGTTGACCTTTATTTAATTTGATTGTAGGTGGACAGGCCTTGTTTAATTTATACCCATTTTTGGAGCAGCTAAATTGGGTTCCAGTGCAGAATGATAAAAAAGGGTTTAACAACTATTCATGTAGGGACTAATCTCTAGTCGTTTAAACCGTTTATTAAGGTTCAGTTTTCATTGGCATTGCATGTCATGATCGATTCCTATTAGATACTAGATTACTAATACTAGATCCATTTCTTAGCGTGGGTGTCGTAAAAGGCGACTAAGGGACTAACAAGAGAATGGCACCAGCGTTCTCTATGCTATACTGCGAATCGCCAACTCGCCTGCCAAGTGTGGTGATTATGGCAAAGCCTCCTAAATTGGGGACGGCCCATGTCCAGCAGTGGACGTCGTACGGCTGAAATTATGACTAGTAGATATGCTAATATACTCAAGGATCTTAACCGAACCCAGTTGGTGGGGGTGCCCTAGCTTAATTACTGTGATTAACTGTAACGGTGGGCGTAGCTTTTAAAGGTTTCCAGAAGTTTAATGAGGATTATTGAGTAACAAAAAAGCGATCATCATTAAAACATCAAAAAGGATCAATTAAAACATTCCCAATTTTCATAAAATCGAAGAGGGGAAGAACTATCCTATTAAAATAAAAGCTTCTTCAGACTGGCGCGACGCAACATTTGTAGAACAGTTTCCATGAAGTCTTCATAGACATTGTTCCACGAGAGTCTGTGGGAGCCTTACGACGTTTTATATTCCGTCGAAGTCCAGCAGCACTTGACAAACCAAGGTCAGATTTAGATTAGGTAAAAATAAATAAGCCAGATTTTGAATTAAGAATCCAATATGTATATACACAAAGGCAGGTCTTTTTACAAAACTCACAAGTTCGTCATTAGCAGTCATTTTTGTATTAAGAAACCCGACATAATAAAGATCGAAAAACAAAAACTAGCTCAACGCTAGAACCAAAATGTAAATCGCGTTTTGTATTATGACGTCACTAGTTGTTCGAGATATCTCTCCTTTATAATTCGTGCCATGCATTTACGGAGAAGGAAGGAAATGCTCATAGCTATTAATCTAAGCAAGGAGGGTGGTAAACACAGAGCCTGGAGCCTCCTTTACCGCTTAGCACTATAAAGCCCTAGATCCACATATGCGTTTACCATGCATCTCGCTTATTGATTATCCCCCTAGGATTATTCAGTGTTCCTTAGTAGATATAAGGGGTCCCTCAGTAACAGTGGCAACCAAGTTGTGTATTACTAAGTGGATGTACAGTCGAGTTTCTTAGGCAGTCGTCAGTTTTCAAATTCGTTGCTAAATCTAGACTTCTAGACTAAATTTGTTTGTAGAAAAGAATCTCTGGAACGGATTGGTCGGATTTGAAAAAATATTTTTGGATTGTATAGTTCAATTCTTGAGGAAGGTAATAGGGTACTTAACTTCACGCTAGGACCCATAGGAGCTGAGCAAAATGAAAAAATGTCGGAAAGAATTCTGAGTGTATCTGGAACTACAAGTTGGATTGGAAAAAAATCTTTTCATTTGATAGCCCAATTCTTGAGAGGTCATGGGCATAACATCGCGGTACGACCCGAAGGAGTCGAGCAAAAAATTCACGCTTACTAAGTCGCGGGCAGAAATGGCTATTATTTTTTATAAGTCAGGTCACATAATCCGCTATAACCATTGTATCTTCGGTACTGAGCAGACCACGGTATAGAAAACTGTGTTTAATCAGTTGAAATCAAAGAACAGAATGGCATAAACGTTCGCTTACCAGTGTCTAGATGACATTAATCTCTGATCTCTTTTGATCAAACTGGCATTTTGTAATACAAATCAACTCTATAAGCTTGAATATATAATGTATAATGAACCCACTGATGGGAGACAACCCTCCTCTCAGTGACAGGGAGTGGGTCCAGAACGTTGGTCCAATAATAATATCCTAAATAGTATAAATTGTACAGAACCTTTCAAAACCCGAAAGATCCGCCCGTATAATCAGTAATGAACTAGATAGTACATGGATATCCTTCCCTTTAAACGCTGGTCCTTTTATAATCAAGTTGGACCCAGACTAACAGTAATGAAATCAGACAAAGAAAAGTACGTATTGTCGACCTCGTAATCACTTTACCACCTTAAGGTTGAATGTCACGTGCACGTTATAAATTAACAAGGAATATATTACTTTTCTTTAAAAAAAGCAGATGTAGAACAGTGAGTTACGACTTGAAAAAATGCTTGGAAGTTCAAGCATTATTTTAAAATTATTCTTGGAGATAAATCGAAAACGCTGCACTGTTCAAATAAGTGCAAGTAATAGTGGCTGGCAAAGTTAGTGTGTCTATTATGATTAGCAGCCACATAAATTACTATGAAAACTCATATCTACCGTGTAAATTAATAGCTGGAACCAATGATATTTTAAGTAAAAAGACGTAGATAGGTTACCTACCGTACATTCGTTCTTCAAAAACGGCACAATGTTACGCTATTAGATGACACGTGTAAGTAGGACAGCATGTCGTAATTATCAGGAGCGAAAAAGAGACAAGACGAAGAAAATGTGGCTAATTAGCCAAATTTTGACGTGCCTCTTGCAAAGCGTGTAAACCTATCTACCTCTTTTTAGGGTTCCGTTGCCAAATGGCAAAAAACGGAACCCTTAAAGATTCGTCATGTCTGTCTGTCTGTCTGTCTGTCTGTCTGTCCGTCCGTCCGTATGTCACAGCCACTTTTCTCCGAAACTATAAGAGCTGCGCTGTTGAAACTTGGTAAGTAGATGTATTCTGTGAACCACATTAAGATTTTCATACAAAAATAGAAAAAAAACAATAAATCGTGGGGTTTCCCATACTTAGAACTGAAACTCAAAATTTTTTTTTCGTCAAATCCATACGTGTGGGGTATCTATGAATAGGTCTTTAAAAATGGTATTGAGGTTTCTAATATCATTTTTTTCTAAACTCAATAGTTTGCGCGAGAGACACTTCCAAAGTGGTAAAATGTGTCCCCCCCCCCCGTAACTTCTAAAATAAGAGAATGATAAAACTAAAAAAAATATATGATGTACATTACCATGTAAACTTCCACCGAAAATTGGTTTGAACGAGATCCAGTAAGTAGTTTTTTTTTAATACGTCATAAATCGTAAACCGCAATTTACCTTTCATTTAATCAACTCAAATATAAAAATTAAAAAATATATATTTTTAAACCGAGAATACCTACAGGTTTGTACGGAACCCTCGGTGCGCGAGTCCGACTCGCACTTGGCCGGTTTTTTTTTACTTATAATATCATTGGCTGGAACCAAATTTTCACTTCATATCATAGCAACAAAGGAGTTAAAAAAGATTTTATTTAAATTCGGAACCTGCTTGCATATATTTTAAGTATAAAAGAAACAAATTGCCGCGTGAACCATTATTGTTGCTCGTCATTGATTTTGGAATTTATAACTATGTTTTTAGTTGTGTTTTACATAGATACAGCTATGGTCCCCCGTGCCTCGGAAATCACGTTAGTACCGGCTGTCATTTGTAGATATTTGACAGTCGTTACGGGTCATCAGAAGCCCGAAAATCTGACAACTAGTCTTACTAAGGGGTATTGTATTACCCAGTAACTGGGCTGTGGAGTTCAGATAGGCAGTCAGTACATGTAAAACACTGATATTCAGATTAGAAGCCGACCCCAACAAAGTTGGGCTAAGGCTAGGCAGATGGTACTGCGAAGTTTGAATTTCCCAGCATTATTTGACAGTGTACCTCAGCCCACATTTTCAGGTTCAATGCTTCTTGCCTTCTTTTGTCAGCCGTTGCATGGTAGCTAATGTACTGTATATCTGTAACACATTGGTAAGAGACTTTTAACCAATGCAGTTTCAGTTTATTGGGATTTGTTGTCAAAAGTGGTGAAGAAATTACTTGGTCTACTATACTTAAGAGTGTAGGTACCTGTTTACGTAAACTGTCAAGTACCAGGTTCTCTCCGGTATTTACGTTGATGTGTATATTTCATACTTAAAGTGACAAGAGAGCTTTTTATCGCCGTTTCAGGACATTATTCACGGTTGAATTTATGATGAAATTTAGTTTTGGTTTTTTTCCTTGTAATAAATACGTCTGTTCCAGCGTTTGTTTTAGACAAATATCCCGCTCTATCCTTTGTTGTGACGCACAAAGGTAATTTAACATAACCATAATTTAGGCACCTCGAATTACAATATTTGCCCTAACTAAATAGAAAAAGAAGATATTTTAGACTGGTAGAGAATACACACATCAAAAGTGTCTAGGGATCAAGCATTTTATGCGGATTTCTTGAGATTGAGATGTGGCTTTGTAATAAATTTATGATTTTATAAATTTATATGGATCCTTTTTGGTGCATTTCATAATTTGAATCAGGAACTGTGAATCAAATTCGAGTAAAAGATGAAAATTAGCTGTCAATATTTTCCCTATAAAAACATACAACGCATTGAAGACATTATTAGTGCTACTGTTTCCCTACTACTGATTAAAACCAACGTTATTATGGAGCGGCGACGTCATTTAAGCAGGGAAGAAATGCTCAGAGCCGTGGGAATGATAGAAGCTGGTTCCCGGCAACGTACTGTGGCTTTAGCTCTGAATACAAGTCAGAGTGTTATCAGTCGACTTTGGACACGTTACCGAAGCACTGGTACCGTGGCTGAGCGCCATGGAGGACGGTATCGCTGCACCACACGGAGACAAGACCGATACATTCAAATCTTAACTCGAAGAGCTCCAACAATAACCGCCATGATGTTAGCCGTGAGGCTTCATCACTCTTCAGGGAACTTAATTAGCGACCAAACAGTCAGAAACCGCTTGCATGAAGTGAACCTTCATTCCCGAAGACCGCTACGGGTACCACCTATAGCAATGCACAATCGTAGGATTCGATATCAATGGGCTCTTGAACACAGAAATTGGGCAGAAGAACAATGGCGTTTCGTGTGCTTTTCTGATGAGTCTCGTTTTGGTATGAGACCGGATACAAGACGTATACGACACTGGAGAACCCCTGGACGCCAACAGCGATTAAAATCCTGCCAGGAAGTCCATCCTTATAGTGGTGGAACCATCATGGTATGGGCGGGTATTTGGATCGGCGGAAGAACTGAGTTGATTTGGATCAGAGGCAACCTCAACGCTCAAATTTATGCTGAGACGATTGTATCAGACGTCATCGTTCCTCTACAAGTGCAAATCGGTCCCTTATTTCAGTTAATGCATGATAATGCACGACCGCACACCGCAAGAGTTGTAAGATAGACTCTCGCCGCAGCTAACATCAATGTCCTGCCCTGGCCTGCTCAGTCGCCAGACTTGAATCCGATTGAGCATGCATGGGATATGCTACAGAGAAGAGTTCTGCCGAATATGGAAGGTATCCAGTCGCAAGAAGACCTTTTTTTGTTGTTGCAACGAACATGGGCGGCCATTCCACAGCGTGATTTGGATGAACTCATTTTGAGTATGCCAAACCGACGTTCTTGTGTTGTTAGTGTTCGCGGTAGAAACACGGATTATTAATTGTTTAAGTTACCCAATAAAATTTTAAAGAAAACTGTTATTTCAGTCTTTTTTTCGAACTTTTGTGTTAGTGGTTCAAATGTCAAAAATCCCTTTATTAGGAAAATGGCAAATTTCTTTATTAATGCAAAGGTGACTTGGTTTATCGTTACTGTGACAAACAAAAACACTTTATTTGATGAATCCTTAAAGAAAATTTTAATTAATATCAATCAGGAGAAAAGTTATTGCAAAAATATATGTTGATCCCTAGACACTTTTGATGTGTGTAGTTTTAAAAAACAAGATCAGAACGGGATTGTGTAGGTAAGTATGTCAATTCCTTTTTATAATTTTTAGGGTCCGTACCCAAAAGATGCCAACGGGACTCATTACTAAGCGTCCACTGTCCGTCCGTCCATACATCCCTCCAGCCGTCTATCTGTCTGCGGTGTATCTCATAAACTCTAGTAGGTAGATAGTTGAACTCACAGAGTCCGTATTTCTATTGCCGCTATAATAAGCAATTATTAAAATAGGTACAGTTAAAAATTATAGCGTCGCGGAGTGAGACAAGGGGACGTAATTTCCCCAAAATTGTTCTCTAACGCATTGGAGGATGTGTTCAAGACGCTGAACTGGAGTGGACGCGGTATTAACGTCAACGGCGAGTACATCTCACACTTGAGATTTGCAGACGACATCGTCATATTGGCTGAATCGCTGCAGGACTTGCAGCGGATGCTGGACGACCTAGTTGATTCTTCTGAAAGCATTGGTCTCCGGATGAACTTGGACAAAACCCAAGTTATGTTCAACGAACACGTAACTCCGGGACCGATTGCTGTCAATGGCGGTGCTCTCAAGGTTGTTCGAGAATACGTTTACCTCGGGCAAACTCTGCAGTTTGGTAAGAACAACCTTGAGAAGGAAGCTAACAGAAGAATTCAGCTGGGTTGGGCAGTGTCTGGGAAGCTTCGTCGAGTCTTCTCATCGCGTATTCCGCAGAGCCTAAAGACGAAAGTCTTCAATCAGTGCGTCCTGCCTGTTATGACCTACGGAGCCGAAACGTGGACACTCACGATACGGTTGGTCCATAAATTCAAAGTTGCTCAGCGAGCTATGGAACGAGCTATGCTTGGAGTATCTCTGAGGGGCAGAATCCGGAATGAAGTGATCCGGCAGAGAACCAAAGTTATCGACATAGCTCACAGAATTAGCAAGCTGAAGTGGCAATGGGCCGGCCACATTAGCCGTGGAACCGATGACCGTTGGGGTAGACGTGTTCTTGAGTGGAGACCGCGAATCGGCAAACGTAAGGTAGGATGCCCTCAGGCTAGGTGGAGCGACGATCTTCGCAGGGTGGCTGGTAGCAGCTGGATGAGAGTTGCCGAGAATCGGGCTGAATGGCGTGCAATTGGAGAGGCCTATGTCCAGCAGTGGACTGCTATAGGCTGATGATGATGATGAAAAATTATAGGATTAATGTGTTTTGTTAAATATTTTACGATGATACGGAACCCTTACTGTTCGACTTCGATTCGGGTTTTGTCGTTTTTTTTTGCATTTCATTTTCTTACTCTGCCAACGAAGTTATAACTATAAAAATCAATTGTATTCACTGAATCGACACAAAAACCGCCTACTTTCTTCAGAAATACTAAGCTAACCTCCGTCTTAAGACCAGAGTTAAGTGGAAGAGAGAGAGACAAAAAATCTCCCTTTTCACCAGTTGGAGTGTGTTCAAACTTTGCCAATTCTACAACCTGAAACATGTAACAATCTTATCAAAAATTAAACTGTATAGTAGGTAGCTGGAGTCAGTCAAACGAATGGGGTATAAAATGTTACGGCCTGATTTTGCCCTTCCATAAAAGGCAGGGACATGTGAGCCGTTGGGCGTTCGTTCAAACGTGTGTTGTATCTTTACGAACCATTATTCTCAGCTAAACGGTTAGTAATATCTCGTCTCGACGTATTTCCAAAACGTAGACAAAATCTCATATTCTGAAGAGCATGGATATTTCATAATGGTATACGTAAAACCGTTTTCCGTGTGGAGCCGGACATAATGAATAGTACAATCCCATTTTTTCCTGTGGATGTCGTAAAAGATGACTAAAGGACTTACTAGAGAATGGGCAGCGGCATTCTGTATGCTTTTTAACACCATACTGCGATCGCCAACCCGCCTGCCAAGCATGGCGATTAAGGCTAACCCCCCCAAATTGGAGGAGGCCCTTGTCCAGCAGTAGACTTCTTTCGGCCGAAACGATGATGTTGATGATAAATTTTTAGAGTCTGGTTTTTCCGGAGTCGGGTTTTTAGGTTTTGAACTTACTTTTTTGTTCTAAGAGGATTTGTGAAAGTCTAGTATTTATCTATCAATTACCGATACTCCCCTGTTCTCGAAACTTACGGCCGCATCGAGGTGCGGTTTTTTTTTCATCATTGAGTGGTTTGGACCCGCCTGCCAAGCGTGGCGATTATCGCAAACCCTATGAGGGAGCAGTGCTGGCCTAGTGGTATCGGCTTCAACTTACGAGCTGTAGGTCGTGGGTTCGAACCCAGGCAGGCACTTTACTTTGTGTAAATAATATCATCACCACTGCATCATAATGGTGAAGGAAAACATCGTGAGGAAACTGGCTTGTCTTAGAACTAAAAATTCGAAGACATGTGACATCTACCAACCCGCACTGAGCCCGCGTGGTAGATTACGGCCCACTCCCTCTCACTGAGAGGAGGCCTGTGTCCCAGCAGTGGGAACAATATAGACTGATTATGAAACCCAATGCCAATTTCATATTTTCTTCTTTATCATTTCTGTAGTAGTTTCTATCTCCAATATAATATAACAAGATCGCTTCATGCTTCTAAGAAACGTAGTTTCAAAGAAAAAAATATGAAACGTGTGCTTATCTGGTTCAAATATGTACTCTTCAAATAACGTCTGAAAGCGTCGGCAAATGCGATCAATCGTGCTTTGGAATCACGTCATCTGAGAACGGATGTGATATTGATCAAAAATATCAAGAAGATGTACCTAAGAAGTCTAAGTACGTATACACGAGTCTTGAACAAACCGATACCTAAGTAAGAAATGGTTATAATTTTAAGTCTGAAGTGGTTTTTATAACGTTTCGACTTTAAAAAGGACTATATTTTTGAAATTGTATCGGTACCTCTTCTTAGGTATCAGTCAGCTAGAAAACGTCAGCAAAACGAATTATGTTCAACAGCACTTCACCCGTGACTTAGAAATTAAAGCACATAGGTATTACTCCGGAATAATGTGCTGTCTATAAGTGTAGTACGTTTTTTTTTTTTTTTTCAGGATGGGAAATCATCAAATGACTTGTCCCGCTCTGGGCGGAGCGGGAGGGCGTGTCAGACTTTTACTGACTAAAACCCACCCGTGTTCCATCAGTTGCCCATGTGCCAGGGTCACGGTATCTCTTTCGAACAATCACGCGACCCCGGCAGGCATCGGTCCTAGTAGACCCCTACACTGTGTAGTACGTCTCTTTTAAATTGGTTAAGACATTTTTGTGTTTATCCTTTACAAACAATTTTACGAACAATCAAATTGTTCCTCTTAATCTTATATCTTTAAACGAGCAATTCTTGTATATATATATATATAATCAGAATCTCGGAAACGGCTCCAACGATTTTCATGAAATTTAGTATACAGGAGGTTTCGGGGGCGATAAATCGATCTAGCTAGGATTCATTTTTATAAAATATCGTTTAATTCGTGTTTTCAATGACTAATTTTATCGATAATCAACTTGAGCATAAACTTATTATTTTAAACACAATTTACCAAAAAATACCGAGCAAAGCTCGGTCATCCAGATATTAATATTAGTAACAGAATGGGAATATGCAAAAAAACATCGTAAGAAATTTATAATTTCGAAGGCTACCTTGACGAATCTCTTAAAAAGCTTGAGATCCACATTTGCGTATTTAAAAAAAATCTTCATTCATAACATTCCTAGTAAATACTACTCAGGTATCGATACTAATATAGGCTTTAAGTACTTTCTGTTACTACCATCACTAAACAACCTATGGACTATTTATGTCAGAAATAAAGTTTTTTAACCGACTTCAAAAAAAGGAGGAGGTTATCAATTCGACTGTATTTTTTTTTTAATGTTTGATACCTCATAACTTTTGACTGGGTGAACCGATTTTAAAGATTCTTTTTTTATTTGAAAGCTGGTGCTTTTCGAATGGTCCCATTTTAATTTGGTTCCATTTGGACAATGGGGTCCATGTGAAAACCATATAAGTCTTTAATTTGCATTACGTATTTGCGCGACAAATGAACGAATAACGCGATTCGATTAGTGTGGAGTATCTACCACAACTAAAAAGTTAAAAAATAAAAACTTTTTGCAAAAAAAAAAAAACAACCGACTTCCTTTAAAAAACACTACAAAGTCAAAAATAATTTTAATTTCGGAAGTCGGTGGCAGAAATCTTAAATACATACCCTAAGACACCGACTTTCGAAATTAAAGTTATTTTTGACTTTGTAGTGTTTTTTAAGGAAGTCGGTTGTTTTTTTTTTTTTGCAAAAAGTTTATTTTTATTATTTTCGAACTCTGCACTTGAGCCACATTGTCAAGAGTCATCATCATCATCATCATTTCAGGCGAAAAACGTCCACTACTGGACATAAGCGCCACGTTTGGCAGGCGGGTTAGCAATCGTAGTATGGTGAAAAGATGCATAGAGAATACTGCTGCTAATTCTCTAGTAATTCCCTCAGTCGCCTTCTACGCCACCCACGGGAAGAAATGAGATGGTGCTATTCTTTACGTCCAATGCCACACGGAACAGCAAGTAAGTAGAGTTAGTAGAGTTTGTCTAAACGTCTTAATCGATGGAAGTAACATAATTATGGTTATCTCGAACGGATTCCGAGTTAGACGCTGTATAACTTCTAGTTAAGACTTTACTTATGCAAGTTAGAAATGGTAGAAGTTGGCATAGAACCATTCTGCAGTAGACTTATATTTTTACGATAAAGATATCATTCTATTTTTAATCGCAGTAAAATGGCAATTTCATATTACGCTTATTATTTAAAAGTGCCAGTCGGAGGTATATCTTGTAGAAACAGCTATGATTAATTAGCTTAGCATGTCAATTAGCGATGATTGTCATAGCTTGTCATTTAATACAAAAAAAACATCACGCCTTGTGTCCCCGAAGGGTTGGGCAGAAGTTACCTATAGTAATAGGGGCGAGCCTATTGCCATCAACCGAGCATACATCCAGACTCCGGGCTTCTTCTGAGGAATACCACATAACAAACCCAATAACATTTTGCACGACCTGGAAATCGAACCCAGGGCCTCATGCTCAGCAATAGCGTTTGCGACCAGACTAACGAAGGCAATTTATTTGGTAATTAATTTAACGTCATTAATTTTACCAAAAAACTTGTAATTAAATTCTAATTTCGCGTACCTATTTGAAATTTGTACCTTGTTAAGGCAAATCATAAGATCTCTGCTCCAATCTTTAATTATCCATGTTCTAAAGATTCAAAAACATAGAATTGGAGTTTAACTTAGCTTTTATAAAAAACAGACATCTCCAGCAACGCTCAAGGTCAAGTTTCAAGACTCCTCAAGTCTTCAAGGCAAGATAAAAGATTTTTTTTAATGCTGAGAGCAATAACTGGGGCGCCTTCATATGAGAGTTGTAGACCAATTTTTGGAAAAGGTAAAGTTTTTAATGATTTCGTCTATTTACTTTTAAGTAATAATCATATTTATGAGGAAAAATTCATACTGATTCTGTTCTATTTCTATTTATGACAATATTATTATCATTTTTTAATTACTTATTTTATTTTAGTTTCTCTATGAATTTTACCACTATACTGCGATCGCCAACCCGCCTGCCAAGCGTGGCGATTATGGTAAACTCCTCCATTTTTGGGGGTCTACGCCTAGCAGTGGACAGCTTTTGGCTGAAACGGACAATTTTTTTTTGTTAATTTAAGACAACGTTGGAATTAATATTTATTTACATTTACACGTCACATCATGTGGCTAACATATTATCTGTACTCAATAATGTTTTTACCTTCTCGAATTCATGTCATTTCTCGTATGTACGGCCCATGTTTAAGTAAATGAATATTATCTTATCTTCACAGTAGCCGAATATAATAGATTCACAAAAAGGGACTCCGCCAAGTTAAAAAATAAAGAATTTTGTAACAGCACTCTCCACTACAGAAACAGTTATCTTACGCGAATAAAAGTTTACGACCTTATTCCAAAACGAAAAAGTGAACTACCATTGTAATTTTACAAAAAAGAAGTCTTAAAACTTGGCACCTCCAAAATAATTTTAACATATTAAAAGGTATAAAAATTAGGAATGTATGGTTTTTTTTTTTTCAGGATGGGAAATCATCAAATGACTTCTCCCGCTCTGGGCGGAGCGGGAGGGCGTGTCAGACTTTTACTGACTAAAACCCACCCGTGTACCATCAGTTGCCCATGGGCCAGGGTCACGGTATCTCTTTCGAACAATCACGCAACCCCGGCAGGCATCGGTCCTAGTAGACCCCTACACTGCTGCTGACATCTCTTTGAGGCGCGCGTGGAACACTACGCGCCGTCGACCCGAGCTTGGTCCTTACCGGGCGGCGAGCTACCCATTGCTCGCCACCCACAAGCTCGCACCTACGGTGGCCGGGAGTCCGCAATCGACTCCCGACGCCCGGGGCGTCTCCTCCTGCGGCGGCTAGGCAAGTGAGGGCGCAGAGACTGCCACTCCCTCACGCGCCCCGCCTCCTCCTTCGCGAGCATTACTGCTTCGTAGAAGGAGGTGACGGCTTCCCATTCCCTCTCGCTCCGTACCATGGCTCGCACCAGGACCGGACGCGAGAGGTCGCCGCCGCCGATCGCCTCTACGAGGACTCGGCGGTGTCCGCCCAGGCAGGGCACACCTCCACCGTATGTTCCACCGTGTCCTCCAGACGATCCTCGCAATGGAAACACCCGGACGTATCCTCCCGCTTTATTCTGAACAGGAACCCACCGAAGCACCCATGCCCGGTGAGAACCTTAGTCAGGCGGAAGGTGAGGACGCCGTGACGCCTCTCTATCCACTCCTCAAAGAGGGGACTTACCGCCGCAATTGTGGCGTGCCCAGCACTGGGTTGCGACAATCGTACCCGCCATGTCGCCATGAGATCACACCGGAGCTCTGTCCGCCGTGCCGCGATTTGTCGCGGCAGCGGAGTTTCACCCCGGCGTTTCGCCTCCTCGCGCCACTCCCACATGTGGGCGAGGACCTTTGCCTCCAGATCCCATGGCGGCACTCCGGCAAGGAGGCTCGCCGCCTCGCAGGAGACCGTGCGGTATCCCCGGAAGGAATGTATGGATTAAGATTTAATTTTTATTTTTAATACAAAACTTGGTATTGTTGTGTTTTGTATTGTGTGAATGTGTCTTTATATCTGTACCTAAGTGTTTTGTATTGCGTATTAGAGTATAAGTAGTATATAAGTTAGGTTTTACACCCTTATGAAATTTTAAATATTCGTAAACCACTTTTAGCAGCGGATGTGTCCTGAACATAATTAGACGTGTCCAACTTTCTACATACCATATCCGAAGAATAAATGTCTTTGTTTTTGAAAGAAACTTCCTTGCCCAATGTATACGCAGTGGATTTATTGTATCTTTCCACTATTTTACTCTACCTATGTTCTCCTCCTGTAACTACTTAGTTGATATATCTTTAGTATATTGTAGAGATGACGTTGACATGTAGCTAACGTGGGCCATTGTATACAGAGGCTATCACTTTATTGCACGATGGCATTGGGCAAGCGTCTTGTCAAGTGTTATCAGCGCTCATTGTACTAAATCTGTTTGAAGTGTCACTTCTGTAGAGGAAAATAGGACAGACAAAATACACGAGATATTATATAAAGCGATAGTTACGTCCTTGAATGTTTTGATAACCACAAATATTGTAGCACTTAACGTACTCTCTGTTTTGAAAGATATATGCTCTCTCACTGTCTCAGAGCAAGCAGAAAGACAGATTGTTTTATTTTCAACGATACTGCATTTGAAATGGATGCTCGTATTGAACCTTATTGGCTATACTATGTTGAGATTGGCAAATCTAGGCTCCACGCCAAAACCCCTCAATGCAATCTTCTGTTTTACAAAAGAGGTGTATAGTATTGCGACCTTTACTATAAAGTCTACAATCTAAATTCAGGAAGTGTGCTCCACCAACTTGATTCAGGAGATAACTAAGGAAGTCATCCCAAGGTTAAAGAAGGCTTGAAAAATGTATTAAAGCTACCGTTCTGCCTTCTTTTCGTGGAACAGCACAGGCCACTCTTTAGCAAACATGCCATAACCACTGAGAACATTTCTCGGCCGACCGTGTATTCCGTTTTAAAATTTCAACAGCTAGGCACCAAACCCTCAAATTCTCCTACACTTGTATACTCTTTGCGAAAGCAAATTAATTATTAACATCCACGTGGAGTTTCAGCCTTCAAATGAACTGAGGCGGGAATGTTTGCATATTTTGAATATTATCTTTAGTGGAACATACAAAATAATTTACATTTGCCATAAAATTTAATGAGTCAGTCTTCGGGGAATTATATTTTGCTGTGATTACGGGTGCTTTTCCTTTTTCCGTTACAGTTGTTAATGTATTATTTTGTTCTCGTTTATTTGTTTTGGTTTGTTTGCTTGGCCAATATCAGATTATGTGGTACAGGTTGCCTGCGGCTTCGTTGCGATCCCAGATAAAAAGTAGGCTATGTCCTTAAGCAGGTCTTGGTCTAACTGTGTGCGAAATTTCATTCCAGTTCGTTCAGTCGTTTCAGCATGAAAGCAAGTAATAAAGAAACAAACTTACTTTTGCATTTATAATTTCAGTTAGTTGTAGTATGTAGATATGTGTTGTGTTGTGTGTGTTGTGTGTCATTTAGTCTTTCCTAGAGGCATCAGTTGGAATTAAGTCATCATCACATCATAATTAACCTAAAACGTTCCCATTGCTGGGACACAGGCCTCGTCAGGCGACGTAGACCTAGTGCGGGGTGGTAGATGCCGCCTGCCTTCGAATTAAATTTGTCTTCTCTTGAGACCAGTGTTGATAAAATTATTTACAAAAATTTAAACACCTTACTAGGTTTGAACCTCCGCTTACACCCCTCTTGGTAATTAATTACCTTCAGATATTCATTTTCAACATTTTCTTTTGAAAATTTAAAAAACTTAGAAGTAGAATCATTATCATCATCATTTCAGCCGAAAGACGTCCACTGCTGGACATAGGCCTCCCCAAGCTCCGCCACTTCGACCGGTTTTGTGCTTCCCGCATCCAGCGGATTCCTGCGGCCTTCACAAGGTCATCGGTCTACCTTGCTGGAGGCCTTCCAACTCTACGTCTTTAAGTAGAATATGAGGAGTAATTACTGTTTGATCTATATTCAGCCTGGGTTATATATAACACACGATCTTAGCCTCTAATTTTCTAACAGAAATTCCAAGAACGCCTTACCCCTATCAGTATTTAAACACATATCCTTGGAGCTATAAGAGCACACTCATTACCAATTCACCAACAAGGTCCTTGATTTCGTTGTTCCCGTCATAATGTAATGTTTGTCCCACGAAGGGGCGCTACAGCCTAAAGCATTCGCATGGGACACATGTCCAGAATTCATTATTAAGCAAGGGGTACCGTGTTTGTATAACTTGGTGACAAGTTTAAATATTAATTACATACATACATACGCCTAAAAAATACATGCGAGGGGTTGAAAATTTTAATAATTGCTGTTTCGTTCCTGTTTGCAAACTCTGGAAGTTTAACTAAGCAATAAAGTAAGCACGAATGTTTTAAACCGTATCAGTTTCCTTAAAATCAAATTTTAATTAACGGTTCTTTAATCAACGTAGTTTGATACAGTTACGTAACTTTTTATCGCTACATTATCGTAAAAGAGACTGACTATCAGTGCCCGTATGTCTATTGGATGCCTTACCTTTTACAAAGACGTGAGCAGTTAAACAAGTGAGGAAACAATCTTATCGCCTTACCTTTCTTCGACATTGTTTCTTTTGTCTAACATTTATACCTGGCCGTCCTATCTTCAACGATTTGCTATTGAAATGAAAATTCTATTAGCCCGAAGGTGGGCTCTGAAATTTCGACGTTATTGCCTAAAGCTACTGTTGCTTGGCAAATATCTGGCTCAGCTGTATAAAATATTTATAAGAGATTCCCGTTCGCGTCTGCATACGCAATACGTATAGTGAACAAACATTATTTTAAATTGCCGAACGTATTCTAACATACTGAGATGCAATTTTCTTATGGATTCCGCGGGATTGGAACTTTTTAAAGGGATGCTCATATGCTGCATAGTAGTGGCTCAACGGAATCTGCCCTGAATTACTAGTTGTGGGTCGTGAGTTCAAACTCAGTCACGCACTTTACTTTGTGTATTTAATATCATCACCACGGCTCGCAAATCAGCCTTCGGAAACCGGCATGTTCGAGAACCAAAAACTTCGAAAACGAATATGTTTTATCTACCAACCTGCACTGGGCTTGTGTGGTATCCACCACACAAGCCCAGTGCAGGTTGGCCCTCTCACAGAGAGGAGGCCTGTATCATCCCAGTAGTGGGAACGTTAGAGGGTAATAATCGCATATGCTTTTCTTGGAAATGAACTCTCATGCGTTCCAAATACATTATATTTATTCGCATGCTGATTTCACAGATGACAGGAAAGTGATGATTGAAACGCACAAGAAATACAATTACAGCAAATACAATGATATCACAACATTGATCTATCAAAACAAATAATTAATTAGTTGAAATTTGATTGCTGATAACGTAAGAACAGCCGTACGTCGATGATGATTTACGATACAGAACAAAGCAATAATGAGTTCCAAATGTGACCAAGTAAAAGCAGTACAAAAACCGCCAGGGTCGCGAGATTTGTTCGAAAGAGTTACCGTGGCCCTGGCATATAGGCAACTGAAGGAACACGGGTGGGTTTCAGTCAGTAAAAGTCTGACATGCCCTTCCGCTCCACCCAGAGCGAGAGACGTTATTTGATGATTTCCCATCCAGAAAAAAATGCCCATATTCTAACGTAATCAATTTTCGTAACCAACCTACTTTCATGTTAAATTGATACCAGACAGCATGTCCCATAAATCGTGAACTTTAACCCTCTTATTATTACACTATTGGTTAACGTGATTAGAATGGTGCAACTACCATCTAGTTCCACAGTGCAGATGTAAATGGAAATCGAAACATTATGTAAATATCGGCTGATGAATGTGGGCTTCCACGGAATGAGTTGAGCCAGCGATTGGTCGATAATCAGCGCGCTTACCAAGGGTTGGACGGTAATCAGCGCGCTTACTAACGATTGTATGATAATCAGCGCGCTTAGCGGCGATTGATCGGGATAGATCGTGATTGTAATGACTGCAGGTACATTTTGGTTTCCACTAGAGTAATTCAGCTAATGCTCCTACTAAAATTGTTACGGGGTTTTATTAGAGCAATGTCAATTCTAATATACAGGATAAGTTTTAACCAGTGCGCAAATTTTAGTAAATTAAACTTAAAAGAGTTATAATAACCATGCAATTTTTATTTTGCTTTATCTTAGTGCAAAAAAAAAGTTATTGTTAACGAAAGGTGTTTATTTTGAAACTGGTGTTTAAGGTAACTTGGGCGCGGCGCCAGCGCGGCGACGAAGGTGAACGACGGAGCGTAATTACAAGTACCTACCAGCTGTTCGATCGGTAAAAATTCTAAGAAGTTCGAAGTACCTACGCTGGCATGCGGTTACTGATCTATTCCTATTGTCGATATCATATTACGAAATATATAGGGTATCCACAGTTTACTGATTTAAGCTCAGGTAAGAATTAAAAAAAAGTATTGAAAAAGTAGTTGACATGTGTTCTATTACTGATACTGAACCACAAAAAAAAAAAAATTGCGCACTGGTTAAAAATCCTGTGTAGGTAAAATACAGGGCAATAGATACACCATATGAGTATAAAGTTCATAATACCAAAAATATTCTGCCCAGAATAGAGAACAGCAATAGTAAACGCGGCATTAAGAAAAAACAAAACTGACGTGATTTCTTTAAATGTTTCGCAGGTTTGTAAAACATCACGAAAATGTGATCCTACGCTTTTCAAGTTCATTTACGCCAAAAAAACTTTTGATAATAGTAGGGATAAACCTAACAAAGGAACGAAAGAAGACAATAAGATGATAACCTCACAGCAAAATTACTAAAAGCTGACATTTCCATATGGCGGAAGATAAAAACTTTTTTCATCCCACTATCTCGGAAAGAGTATTTTTAATCTTCAATATCTGAGTGGAAAAGCCGTTTTTATTCTCTATAGGATAAAGTAAATTGAATTTAGAACATCGTGTGCACTAAGTTTGTGAATTAAAAACATCATTAAATCTATTTACTTCTATCTCCATGGTGCCGAATTTATCATTCAACCTTTTTCTAATTTGTAAAACTTAGACTCGGAACCTTCTTGATATACTTTTTTTTTAATTTGCTTTGCGCGCGCCATTTTACTTTTCACGTCACCAACATTACAGTACCTAACAAAAATATTACACTCGACTTTTGGTAACTGTAGCAACGTTACTTTCAATTTTTCTTAATTATACCTAAGTATCATTTGAAATAATTTAAAGATTATTCTGTAATACTTACCTATCATAATGTAGTACATAATAAATGTTAATACCTAAACTGAAATAAAAGTATCTTGTGATTGAAATGCTTTTTTTTGCATATTTAGTCATTTCCTCGCTGAGGTGGGATGAAAAGTTACGTGTTGCACTCGAGTGCAAAGATTTTTCACCACGTGCTCTTTTGATTCCCTCGCTAACGCTCAGGATTCTAATTTTGAATCACTCGCTGCGCTCGTGATTCAATTTTAGAATCCTTCGCTTGCTCGGTCATCAAAATTGAACACGCGGTTAAAAAGCAACTTTGCACTCTTGTATAACAAATAACTATTTGTTCTTGACTAGAAAACTAAAAATTGTTCCTGGATGACTCTCGAGTAACTAGGTGTAACAAACGATGGAAGTTCTTATATAAACGTGACTACTTCCCTGTAGGGGCTCACATTATATCCAAGGAAAGCCAGCTAAATAGGCTACTGTATCAAAAGGATATTAAAGTGGATTTGTAAGGAAAAATATGTATGGAGTACCCTTTTGAAATTGGCTTCCATGTTTGGTCTTTAAAAGAGTTGTAACCTCACGTGGCTGTATTTATAGGATGTTGTGCAGCGCTTCTTGTTTGGACTAAAATGAAAAATGGGACGTATTTCTAGTGGTTTCAGGTATGAACTAAGCCTGTGCTTATAAAGTTGTTTTTATGATAAATGATTTTAAACAAAATATTCACTAAACACTCCGACGGGCACGGAGGTGTGGCTTGAAGGCCGTGCATTGTCTAACGTCGTTTCTTTTCGGCAGGTTCGACACGGTGTTTGTGTGCGTGCAACTAGCCGTATTGTACGACTCTACGAAGCTCGCACGAATCGAGACGAGCTCTTCCGAAATCGGACCAATATATAAGCAGCTGTTTATGAGAAAGTATATAGGTGTATAGGTATTTATGTACAACAGTGAATGGCTGTACTTGTAAAAGGACATTGTTCTGCGTCCATAGATCGTTCGCCCCAAAACCAACAGTGAATAAAATGTACCTAACGTGTTCTAAATTACAAGTACATGCCCATGAAGATAATTTTTGATGACGGACAGCTTGCAGAAAGCATTTATTTAAAAATAAAACAATGATTTTGAGGTTATGTTTAGTAGGAAACAATCATAATACATGCTACTAGATAGGCATCTAGTAGCATGTATTATGATTGTTTGTTAATCTTTAAGCTTAATCAGCCACATGGGTACAGGTAATACAAATAGCATTATTGACAGGCGTCAATAATGCTATTTGTATTACCTGTACCCATGTGGCTGATTAAGCTTAAAGATTCAAGTACCTACTTATCTTGTTTGGTGTAAAATATCCTTATTTTTACTTTTAGTGCAGTAGTGGAATTACTTGACAGTTGAATTGACTGACAATATTGACATGAGAAGGATTAGGGATGTCCATACGTTAGATCCGTATCCCTATATATTGTGAAAAATCGATACCGATCGATACTATTTGAAATATTACAACGTATCTCACTTATGTGTAGTTATTGTTTTTTTTTCTTTATTAAATATTTAGGATGGATGGATTAGGATATAAAAAATAGTTTTGTTATTTAATTATTTTTACACTATTAAGGTTATCATGATACCAATAAAAACGTCGCAAGTTAGTATAGAGCGTACTACCTTGGAAGAAAAAAAGCTTGTTACAAATGTTGAAAAGAAAAGTACGAACGAATGCGTATGCCATCCCTGAGCAGGTGGCCAACCAACGCAAGCAAACACGTGTTTAAGTTAAACCACAAATAACGTCAGCTTAACCATATCATTTTCGCAAACGTTTGGGTTTATAAATTAAGCTGACGTTATTTGTGGTTTAACTTAAACACGTGTTTTACATTGTATTAATAAGGCTGACAAATTTTATGAAACCGTGATTATTTGAAATTAGAATGTTCTCTTTTGAACTCATTAGAACTCATTTGTTGTAATTAGCCTCGCTTGAATTTTCAAATACAACGTTGCAGAAAATCTACTTGGAAAGGAGTGAACTCTTTTGTTTTTCCCGAGACAATAGGCAACCAATACAATGTATGTTACTCTTCAATTTCCAGAAGCACAATAAAAACATAAAAGCACATGAAATAAAAAGTAAAATGTAAACTCTCTAGCTCGTATCCTTTATTCCTCGCGAGACAATTCCTACTAACATTTTGTTTCATACTCCATATTAATTTGAGACTGCAGTAAACTCACTATGAAATTATAACACTATGTAACACAGAGTTTCTCTCGTACATTTATTAGAGCAGAATTTTCGCGAATTCGGAGTCTAACCTACATAGATAATAACTCCATTCTACTACTATGCTAATAGTCATTTGGGAGCATTCCATTCTGCTATACAAATCTATGTTTAGGGCTTATTGGTCCATTCGCACGAATTAAGTCCATAACGGGCGAATCAATACTTTTAAGTATTAATTTATTTTCTGTAATCGGTTCGTTCAAAGTAAATTTATTTGGCACGTTTTGAATTTTACGCAACAAAGTTACGATAAAACTTTTTTGCACTAAAATAAAACAACAGACTTCCAAAAAGACACTCCAAAGTGAGAAATAACTTTAATTTCGGAAGTCGGTGTCTTTGGACCAGTCTTTAAGTGTTTGCCACTTGTACAGGAAAATATTAAAACTCCGTTTTTACATAAGTTAAAAAAATATTTTACTTACTATTTTTTAGGAAAAAAAATTGAAAATCGGATCTAATTACTATTATTGGTAATTTTATGCAAACTAGTGATCGCCCATTGGTCGAAATTCGACCGTACTTCATTTGAATACAAATACATTATTAAATGAAAAAAAATATATATAATAATAAATATAAAAAAATAATATGGTTATATTTGACATTCAGTAACACTATAGACAAATTGTTGACTCTGTACTACTGTGGAGAGGATTCGCTGGGGGGATGGTGATGGCCAGGACCAGGACGTAGGTGTAATGAGTAAAGAATACTTCTTCAGGACTCTCTTCTTTATTTTCTTAATTCTTCTTAACTGCTGGACATGGAATGAATTATCACAGAAAGCTCTGTTTTTATAGAATTTTCCCTATTATTTTTAATTAATTAATTATGACAGTTCAAAATGTCATAATTATAACCAGCCTGTACAATCTATGCCCAGCCTGTACAATCGTGAGGCATATAACCTCTACAGTTTACACACGACACTAAGTTTTGTATGGGAAACTTACTAATGCCATACTTGACACTCCCCATAAAACCACAAAAAATATTTCTTATAAATCTAAACTAAATTCCAATCGTCGCTAATACAAATAATATTAAAGACAAAAATATTTTCAATATAATCATAAATTTTAAAAATGAAATAGGTTTTATACCGGATGACATTTTTTACCGTCTCGACCTTCATACGGTGTGTTGTGTAACTAGAATAGAAGGCAGCAGTGGCGAAAGCACCATATAACACGATTCCTACCAGCTTGCCTTCGGGGATTCGCATTGGTAACTCTATCACTATTAAAAATACAATAGTATGTAAATAGTGGCTACTATTGTCAATAAATATAGTTACACTACGGGTATTTAATTCACCATAACATTCAAACAACAAAAAAGGTTATTTATAGCTTTGTATTACAATAAAAGAGAAATGTTCTAAATTAACCCGGCGCCAAAACGTCATAATCGGGAACTAAAAATTCATACAACAGCGATCCCGTAATGATGTCACTTTAGGTCACGTGGCACCGCTTGATATGTACGAGAGCAAGCCGCTGTACAACGGGTTATGACAGAGACAGGTATAGAAAAATGCGTCAGTGAGAACGAGATAGAGGAATAATGCATATTTTATTCGTTTTCAGCTGTTCAATTTAATTGTAATTAATTAATTACATTCCTATATTAATTTTAGAATGATAGTAAGTATTCTTTATTGATGAGTCAGTAAGTTAAGGCCGACTTCGCTTCGGCTTCTCTTTTAGAAAAATTAACGCCTCGCCGCAGGAAGGCAGTAGGGCCTTCAGATTCTCCGCAGGTGACTAAAGGAGCGCAGGACGCGGGCGGACGGGGATGCGTGTGCGGCTCGTGCGCCTGCGAAAGATCAATTTGGCCGCCTATCGGCCGGCTTCAAAGGGTAGGACCGGGCTACAAAATCATTGATACATACATGCCGCGCATTGAGTAGGGTGCGTATGATTTGAGTTTCGATAGATTTTAATTGATTTTTTATTTTATTTTTTCCAAATTTCTGTTTTTGTTGTTCTAGTATGAAAATGTTACGTTAAATGTGTAGTATTTATTGCTAGATCAATTTCATTACATGATATTCAAAAATAAAAATAATAAAAATTTCTATGCCAAAGGCTTCTACTCCGTTCACCTATTACACCCATTTTTTTTCAAGACGTTAAAAAAAGTCACCCGGTATATCTATAAAATTAATTTATTACCTATGGTTATACTTGACATTCAGTAAGACTATAGACACAAAATCAGGCTTACCAACTTAGGGGTTTTCCCAAATTTAGGGGGTAAAAAGAGGATGAAGATTTTTTAGGGGCGTTCCATTTATAGGAGTATTCTTAGGGATTTTTTGACATCTTACATTTCTCATTGTGTTTTTGATTACAATAAAAGTATTAGCGACTTCTAGTACGTTTCCTTGATACTAAGAATGCAGAGTGAATGATTACAAATGTCGCATAATAAATATAGACAAATATTACTACTGTGTGCCGGTCTATGATTACTGAACATTCGTTGGTTATTTTCATTATAATTTTTTAGCGGATTTTTTTAGTAATTGTGGCAATTTTTGGCGTTTTTAAATTAAGCTTTAGGGGTAAATATTTCTGGGTGTTGGTAACACTGCACAAAATAATAAAAACCAAGGAGTTCCTTGATAAAGACAGATTTGGACCATAAACAAAAGAATATCTATGCATGTGTGTATTAGATACACAGTAATGAACAGTAGTGTGTGTAACGTTTTGTTTATTGAAAATAATGTATTTTAACGAATAATTTAAAAAAAATATTAGCATTCGTCACTTCTTCTCTGTATAAACTATAAGTGTGCGAAATTTCATACTCCTCCGTCCATCCCAGTTTTCGTAAAAAAGGATCCAAAGTTTTCGCTTCACGTATTAATATATAGATTATCAATTGAGAGTTATCGATTCGCCTACAAATAAAATAAGTGGATTCTGGGTGGGGCCCTCTATCTGGCAGAAACTTGGTGCTCCGAATTTTATTTGGCATAATCTTATTTAAACGAATATTTGTAAGGCATAAAAAAATGTTTAGCATAATCATTGTTTGGCCGAATGTTTATATGCTCGACTTTACGCTGGCATACTTTTAAGATGGCAGAATTTTATTTCGCATAATTACCTTTGGCAGACTTAAAATTCCGCATAATTTCGTTTAGCATAAAATTTATATAGAGCAATGATTATTTGACATAATTTCACTTGGCATACTATGAAGATGGCAGAATTTCATTTAGAATAATTTTGTTAGGCATATTTTCATTTCTATTAAATGGCATTTTAAACTTAAATAAAATGAAATAGTGTCTCAAAAAGTCAGTATATGTTGTGCTACAAAAATTATTGACAGAAACGAATCGCTGCAGAACCGACTCCACGTAGTCTTGTCTGCCCTACCCCTAGAGTGTAATTTAAGCCCGCGTGGGCGCGGAGTGGCGAGGCGGCCCACGAGCTGAGGAGCAGGTGGTTTTGACAGTCGCCGCCGCGGCTGAGGCTGGCCGGCGAAGCCGGCCAGCAAGCCGAAGCCACGGTGGTGAGCGTAAAACCATCTGCGACGATGAGCTCGCGTGGGACCGCCGGAGCCCCGCAGCGCCGAAGCCGTGACAGAAACCATGCATGCTGCATGTTGCATGCTCGCCTGCATGCTGTAAGATTGCTTGCATGCTGCATGCTTGCTTGCATGCATGCTTGCTGCATGCTTGCTTGCATGCTGTATGCTCGGTTGCTTGCATGCTGTATGCTTGGTTGCTTTCATGCTGTATGCTTCTTCGATATGACATGTATGCCAAAAGATGATTCTAAGTTTAAAGTTTCTGAGATATGATAGTTCTGCCTTTTAATAACTATCGATATGAAATTATGCCAAGAGACGATTCTGGCTGCGAACTTTCTGCGATATGATGGTTCTACTTTTTAATTATTATGGAATAAAATTTATGCCTAAAGATGATTCTGACTTATAAAATTATGCGTTGTGAATGTATGATAAATGAGTGTATGCCAAACGATTTTCTGCGAAATGAAGTTTATGCCATCCGCTGTTATGCAAAATAATATTATGACGAAAAAAAATCTGTCATAAAGGGTGGACCCAAAATAAGTACTTGTCAACTGCCTACCAAGAAGAACATATTATTTAAAAGTGTTGAAATGCCCGTTTCGGGCGAGTATATTTGTGCGAATGGACTAATAAGCCACGATTAGGAGCAACTATGCATCTATCATTGATCGTTTAACTTTGACGCAACCGGAGCTATATAGCTCGAAGCGATATTGGAATAAGAACACTGCTATAACAATAGCGTGCTAAGTACTAATAGGTTGGATTATAGGTAAGCATATTAGTATGAATAGGTGTTCATTGAAGCCAACGACACAGCCCAACTTTCAAACAGTATGAACACAGTTTGTATGGAGTGTTTGTTACACTGTGGTATTATAAAGCTACCATTTATAGCCATTGTCACTCTAAGACGGGTCGTTGGAAAATGGCACACGGTAATAATTAAGTGTAGATATTTTAGTGAAAGCGAGTCTATCTGTGCCCAACTGTTGACAGCGCAACTACTCAACAATTTTGTTGTGTTTTCGGCGGCAAGGTAACTTTATACCTGAAAAGGAATGGGTAGTATATTTTATCTGAGTAAATCATTCCAATATTTTAGCTATGTGCACAGCAAGTCACTTTATATTAAAGTTTAATATCTAAATATACAAATTCTGTTCATTTCAGGTTCATAAGGAGTAGTAAATGGTAGGTAGCTGATGATATGAGTAATAGGCTATTTTTAGGGGTACCCAAGGGGTAAAACGGAGCCCTATTACTAAGACTCCGCTATCCGTCTGTCCGTCCGTCTATCACCACGCTGTAACTCATGAACCGTGATAGTTAGAGAGTTGAAATTTTCACAAATGCTGTATTTCTGTTACCGCTATAATAAAAAATACCAAATACAGAATAAAAATATTCAGGCGGCTCCCATACAAAAAACGTGTTTTTTTGCCGATAGCGGTACGGAACCCTTCGTGGCCAAGTGCGTGACTCTGACTCGCACTTGGCCTGTTTTTATTTGTCTCAGTAGCACGTTCGCGTGTGATAATTTTCGACATCACATACAGTTAAATTTGAAAGGGACTAACTTTGACTTCGATGGCACCCATATTCACAAAAACGTGATATCGACTGGCTTATCCCTTGCAGCATAGATGAACTTCCTCATTTGACTCTCGCACTGTTATCCTTCCATCTCCAAACAATCTCATTTAAACGATATTTTTCTTTCATTCTACCACAGATTACAAAGCATACATGCGACATGGCCAGTTGTTTCACCGAGGCTTCAGTTATTCATGACATTGTCCCCTGCCACTAGTTAATTATGACGTAGCCCGGTTCGGTGGGCACAACTTTCAAATTGGATTACTCGCACCATCGCTCTCTCTGGCTAGTTGACAACTAATAGAGCGTGAGTTAGCCGCTTTTTTTTGATGTTACGCGCTTTTATAGCGCTTCAGCGGATGAATGGTCGTATGCACGGTCAATTATTTATAACAGGATAGTGTAAAGGGGATGTGGCACTTAGGAACTTATAGCAACGGCAGTATATATATAACCTTTATCATTGCAAGAAGAGTAGGTTATCAGGACTATACGCTATGAACATTAATATTCTAGACTTTCTCGGTGGTCTTGTGATCGCATCGATTCCCAGGTCGGGCAAAGTATTATTGGATTTTTCTTTCTAGAATTTCTCCGTAGCGTTTGGATTTTTGACCGGTTGATGGCCATAGGCTTGCCCCTATTAACATGGAACTTGAATATAACTTGCGAAATGTGGGTACACCATAAGTATTCCTTGGCCCACCCTTTGTAAAAACAAAGTCAGCCAGGACAATCTATACAGTGTCGTTTATTGTCTTATGCTCACTAACATAGAATTCTGAATACCTTACCGCCTACACTATCTCACTTCTCATTAAGATTATACTGAACCCTATAGTGTCCCTTAGGTGCACCCAGTGACATTAGCCTAAGGGCAGAAGTTGTGTCATCATTTAAGCCTAAAGTTGAAATTAGGTCACAGCGCAGATTGGCTTGTCGACCCGCATCTGGGTAGGCGGTCTTATACTTAGCTCGTCTTTAATTAACTATAGAAATGTTTGTTCTTTCTATTAGCAGGCAGTGTAATTAATTAAATAGGTAGTTTCTTTATTTTATGGTTTTCGACCTCTACAATTATGTTTTTCATTCCTACAATAACAGAATCTGCTTGCATCTTCACCATGTATCTTATCTATCTGGTTCTATTGCAAAATAAACTTCTTTAACTTTTTATAGATGAGATAGTGTTCCTAATTGATTACTATGTTTATAATACTATAATTAATAGTCCTAACGAACCAGCATGTATTTATTAATTACTTGTACCTACTATAATTTTGTTTCAATTGAAATATGAAAACTTAAATTTTGCACCAAACTTTCGCAAACTAGATGAAGCTGATATTTAAGTTGTTTAAAATTTTAAACAGGGTTTAAAAAGTTTTGAGTTCCGACACCCCTTTCGCTTGCACCTAGTAGTTTTTGTTAAGCCGGAGTAAATTTTAATTGAAATGGATGATGAAGTTAACGAAACTAGAGGAGCGGCGAATTCTAGATGTCTTTTCACTGATGTATTATGAATGAGAAGACTGGTTGCAATTCACAGCGCATTACTAAGCGCGAGAATCTTTTCGCTACTTTTTCAGTGTTACAGAAGGGAAATAAAGTAAACAAAAACTTTTTACAAAAAAAACAACCGACTTCCTTAAAAAAACACTACAAAGTCAAAAATAACTTTAATTTCGCAAGGCGGTGTCTTAGGCTCTGTATTTAAGGTTTTTGCCACCGACTTCCGAAATTAAAGTTATTTTTGACTTATTAATGTTTTTTTTGTAAAAAGTTTTTATTTTTTGACTTTTTAGTTGTGGTAGATAATCCGCACTAATCTAATCGCGTTATTCATTCATTTGTCGCGCAAATACGTAATGAAAATTTAAGACTTATATGGTTTTCACATAGAACCCATTGTCCAAATAGAACCAAATTAAAATGAGACCATTCGAAAAGCACCAGCTTTCAAATAAAAAAAGAATCATCAAAATCGGTTCACCCAGTCAAAAGTTATGAGGTAACAAACATACGGTATTCGTTCATTTGTCACGCAAATACTTAATGGAAATTTAAGATTTATATGGTTTTCACATGACCCCATTGTCCGAATGAAACCAAATTAAAATGGGACCATTCGGGAAGCACCAGCTTTCAAATAAAAAAAGAATCATCAAAATCGGTTCACCCAGTCAAAAGTTAAGAGGTAACAAACATAAAAAAAAAAAATCCTCCTTTTTTTGAAGTCGGTTAAAAAGATAAAGAGGAGGCTAGATTGGCAGAAGCACGACCCTGCACATTGTTAACATCGTTACGAAAATCTGCATTCCCACAGGTTTGAATAGTCGACAATCGCCGCGCATAACTCGGAATTCACCGACATTTCACTGACTTATTTATTCTTTACAAATCCACAAAGCATCACAAATATTTTCTTAGCAAATTCAAGTTGCGAATAAAACTTATCACCATACATTTTTGCTTTACAATTATTTAACAACAGATTCTCGAAAACGTAAAAAAAAATCCGGAATAAAATTTGCATGCTGACTGCGTTCCAACAATAGAAAATAAAAGCTTGGCTTTTTGAACACAAACTGTTGTCGGTAAAGTAAATATCATCCTATATCAATTGGGCTGTACGCAGTGGGAATTATGAATTATATTGCTCGTGTAAAATTTATACGGAGCCGTTATTATTGGGATGGGAGGGGTTCCAGAGCGAAGTATTAGATTTAGGTGCGAAAAGGATTGCTGTAAGGTAACCTCTCACATTTGTACTCCTGTTTGGCCTAGCTCCTGGGTTTTTTCATTTTATTACCGTAGCGGCATCCAAGAGAGCTGAATCGTTTCTTTGAGAATCGACTTACTTCACTGCCTGACGGTGAATGTGAGTACCATCTAGGCTAGATTGAATAAATACTGTTGGGCTCCTTAAGTTCCGAGTTGAGCCAAACGATTAGTGACAAATGCTTGCACTGACTGGACAGGTCCACTCAATATGTGGTGTTCATTCTTTAAATGACCATTTCAGTCACCAATCTACATGGTCTTCACATGTTGTGATCAAGATTATGTCTGGACTTTAGAAGAGACTGTGACCTCTGAATTTGTTTCGGCATTTCTTCTCCGAGTAGTCAGTTAGGAAGCGCTGGCCTCATCTAGTTTAAAAAATATTTAATTGACGTGTAAAAATGTTTGTTCAAACCTACTTACAGAAATAAAATCATTTATCATTTACATGACTTTATAATTATAAGTGTCTGGCGGTTTTGAGTATTTTGTATGCGGGCAAAGTAAATATCTTGCAGATCTCGCGGCGTCTTGTAACGGGTCGTTGTGATCTCTAAAATAAGTTTGAACTACATGATGACTGATGCAGGCATGCCGTCTGTTGGGACTTGACAGTTTAAAGCTGCAATGACTCTTTCTTCAAAAGACTCTTCCAGACATGGCCATGCATTGTTAGTTACACATAAAATCCTAACAATATAATGTTTGTAGTATAAAATAGACCATGATATCTGAACTTGTTGTGGCATAACTTCTAAGGAATCAGTCAGCTGGACAATACCGGCGCTCTCTAGTTTTGAAATATTGACCTATAAAAGTGTCATAAATGATTTCCTTTTGTTCCGTGTCATGCCGTACGTAAAGAATAGCACCATCCGAATTCTTTCCGTGGGTGTCGTAAGAGGCGACTAAGCGACTTATTAGAGAATGGGCAGCACCATTCTCTATGAATTTTACCGCCATACTGCGATCGCTAACCAGCCTGCCTAGCGTAGCGATTATGTCACACCCCCCAAATTGAGGCCCATGTCTAACAGTAGACGATTTTTGGCTGAAAAGATAGTGATGAAGATGAACAGATTTGCTTACATTAAAAAAAAAGCCTTGTTGGTTTTCTGGTCCCTTTTACAGTATGGCAGATGTATCCTAAAAAAACTTCATACATGGATCACAAGTTCATTTGTGATGCTGATACCTATTATATAAGAATCCCAATTTCCCTAACTTTCATAATCATCGAGACCAAAACCAAGCCCATCCTTGGAAATACTGTCAATCTAACGTGGAATTGTGACCTTTATACGGAAGGCATATAATCGAATCTTCTATACCATATGTTTGGGTCTCATTACGGATCATGTCACTTCAGATTTCTCTTGACCATTTTCCCGTTGTTTCCTATTAACACGACAGGTGGCGTTGACTGTGGCTGTTCTCACGACCTATTTACAGTTATTATTAATGATAATGAAGTTTCATGCCCTGTTTATAGATAATTATTCTTCTGTCGTTAACCGCATATTACGAGAAACATTTTCGGTAAGTTTAGGCGGGAAATACGTGCCCGGATTTCAAACGGCCATTATTTTCCTACTGTTTCCATTTTAGATCTTTAAAAACTGGTGTCATTAATCACTTAAATATATATTAAACGTACTTTGTGATACTAATACTGTTTTGTGATATATTTAAAACACGTTATTGACATTACATGGATAACATTTTAATAAGTTGCAAAGAATAGTTTTTGGCTTCCATGATTGATTCACATTTTCCCAATTATGTAAATATTCCCAATTATATAAATTAACTAGCTGACCCAGCGAACTTCGTACCGCCTCAGAATCAATAAATGTTGTGTTAACTTATCAGATCCCACTAACACAAAACAAAGAGCACCAACTACCATATACCCATGTTAGACCAAGTTATGACAAACTGGTACTTTGAAGGCATAAAGCGTTTTCTAGCTACCACACACCCATGATAGGTGAGCTCCTACCAAATTATGACAAACTGGTACTTTGAAGGCATAAAGCGTTTTCTAGCTACCACATACCCGTGATAGGTGAGCTCCTACCAAATTATGCCAGCCTAGTACTTCCAAGACATAAAGCGTTTTCTAGCTACCACACACCCATGTTAGGTGAGCTCCTACCAAGTTATGCCAACCTGGTACTTCGAAGACATGAAGCGTTTTCTAGCTATCACACACCCATGTTAGGTGAGCTCCTACCAAGTTATGACAACCTGGTACTTCGAAAACATATTAATAAGGAACTTTTTTGGATGATTTTTTACACATTGGGTCCGAAAAACCCAAATATCTTACGGGCCCCAATTTTTTCTAAAATAAAATATAGCCTATGTTACTTGCAGATAATGTAGCTTTTTAATGGTGAAAGAATTTTTAAAATCGGTCCTGTAGTTTTTGAGTTTATCCATTACAAACAAACAAAAATACAAATTTTTCCTCTTTATAATATTAGTGTAGATGTAGACTAGCTTTTGGATCGTGGATGTTGGAAATTAACGAAGGTATTTTTCTAAAATAAAAGAATTTTTAGCCTAAGTTACTCCTTGTCACATCAGCTATCTGCCAGTGAAAGTCTCGTCGTCAAAATCGGTCCAGCCATTTCAGAGATTACCCGCAACAAACAGACAGACAGACAGACCGACAAAAATTGTAAAAAATGTTGTTTTGGTAAATGTACCGTGTATATATCCATATACACTTAGTAAAAAGTGGTTTTCTTAATATTACAAACAGACACTCCAATTTTATTTATTTGTTTTGATGTATAGATAAACTGTAAACATTATGTTGAAGTCAAACAGGTTGAAGCTGAATACCAGTAATTTACATAAAGTGACTGCCTATCTGGCCTACAACCCAGTACCTGGGTAATTCGATACTGTAAGCCTGGTTGTCCATGATCATTTTTTTTAAATATACACTATACAAAATGAGTTCTAAATGATTTGGTGCCATAGGCAGTTTATCGTGTTGTGGGAGTTTATTAGGTAGAAAAAGACCACACTACGATGAGACACGTTCGTTTATTGAGCGAAAAAGTCCCTAAATAATAAATCTAACCAGAATCTCCAAATGATTCCTTCAATATCTTAATAGGCTCACGTTTGGATCGTATCTCAACAAACGTAATTTCCCGGCCACATCCACACCGCTCTACAATTGGCACAAACGAGCTAGAAAACTTAACTTTGCTACAAGTTTTGGACTTTTCCCAGAGCGTTTGGAACACTGTGACAATTTGAGACCAAAGTTAGGTGAATGCGGTTTTCGGGTTACATCTGCAGTGTTTAGTTACGTCCTTATTGTAACTTATGGTAGTCTTGCACGTTTAATATAGTTTTGAGGTGGTGTTACTGCAAGTGGGAATTGTCTGGAGGATGTTATGTTTCTGTTTTGTGTTCATTTGTGGTTGGCTAAAGATGATGTTGGTTTTATTTTTTGGATGGATTTTTTTGTTTTATCTTGTTAAAGTTGAAAACAAGGTTTATATGTTGTTTATTGGTGCCAATTCTTTTGTTCACCAGCTTAATTAGAAAAGGCGTAATGCTATCTCGTACTAATACACTGTGAAAGAAAAAGACAAGTAACGCTTAACAAATATCAAATTATATATTACATCTCGAATTGCCTTGAATTCGTCGTGCTTTTAAGAATAAATGAATTTAGTTCGTCGTAGTTGTGTCGAATAAAATTAAGATTTTATTCGACACAACTAAACTCACAACAACTTTTGTTTAACTAAATTTGACAGTTCTTTTATATTTCAGTGTCTCTCTTGTTTCATTAGAGGGAAAGGGATAGTAATAGCTTAAATTAAGTTTAGTTGGTCTTTATCAGTATCATCACATAGAAGGTAAATTAAATAAACTGGTTTAAAATATTAGAGTGTTTAGATAAACCTTACCAATGACTTATTCTATTTTACTAGTTCATAGGCTAGCATTGGCAGCGTGGAAACTTCTTGCTATCATATGAATGTTTTAACTTTTAAGTTACCATATCTGTGCCAAATTCTCATTTAGTGCCAGATTTCATTAAAACTTTTTCTACTGTGATTCTTCAGGTTTTTTTTAGATAATACATCTATACTCCAACCATATGGTTAAGTTATCTGTAATATCAGCTTTTTGTATGATCAGAGCTCAATATGTCTTTGAATGAGGCCCTTTACCCAGTATTAGCCAGTCATCGTCTGATGTTATATTTAACTTCGTGCTAATCTTACGGACACTGCGTTGTCCATAATCGTCACATATTCTTTCGCGACTTGTGTCACATTTTTTTATAATTTTAATATAGCTTCAAAATGTTTCGAATTTCTTTGTTACATTCGCTCATTTTAACAGACAAAAAAAGTGAGGGAAATCCTTTTCACTTTTTCAAAAGTTATCTATTTCATGATGACTTTTGGGCTTCTGACGACCCGTTACGACTGTCAAACACCAAAAATGACAGCCGGGACCAACGGCTTGACGTGCTTTCCGAGGCACGGAGGGGTCTTGGTATCTAATAAATAATAGTTTAAAAAAAACTAAAAAACACGCTTCCATAGAAAACCAAACTAAAAAGTAGAAAATAATGGAAAAAAAGCGTAGGGTGCTTTTTAAGGTATTTATTTATTGATATTAGGCACCCCACGGTTTTTTTCTTCTTTCTATTCGAATTTTGAGACGTATGTCAGCGTAGTTTTAGAAGACAGTTTTTTTGCTGTATTGGTAACCCTAGCAAGGATAATGGCACACATTTATGAAACTATAGTGTTGTCATCGGTCCTCGATAAGTCTACAGAGTTTAAATGAAATCTGGTCCTTTAAAGTGGGTCAAAATCGCGCTGTAAGGAGTCAGTTACAAACAAACATACAAACATACAAGTGAAGCTAATATAAAGCGTGTAAAAATGGTCACCCATCCACGGAGGAACCGTGGCTAGCGTAGGTTAACCTCATTGATCGACCTGTGCAGCTGTTAATGTACAGTCTGTGCTCTACATTATCTGACCCTCCCGGTATGAACGACGCTCACATAGAAGTGCTAAGTCCCGCCCCATTTAAATAAATCATCTTGTTAAGCCATTTTGGTCATTATCTTGTTAGCGTTAAGATTGAATTGCGTATTAACAAGTAATATGTTTGTGTTTACACGGCTACTACCTAATCGTTAATTTTGCTTATACTCAACAAGTTACTGTGGCTTCGCGGTTCGATGCTGGATTGACGATGCATGGTGTGTGAGTTCGAATTCACACTCCACCTGTTAACAATTTCTTTTTTAAATTGTTTTCATTTTATGATTTCTACCATATTTCTTGCATTATTACAGAACTGGTGATATGATTTTCACCTAACGAACATATCTTTCAAACAAGTGGGTAAATAAAGAAATCTTTATGTCCACAGAACTTATAATTACCAAGGAAGTAAAATATATTGACTTCGTGGGGTAGATTGAAGTAAGTTGTTTTAAGTGACACAGGTCAATCTACGCCTAATAGCAGTGACAAAGCAAAACATTGGTAAAACGTTTGACGCAAAATCGTGAAAAGTAACATTAGACATCTCTTTATTGATTTTGTTATGTGTAAACAAAGCGTCATGTCGCAATCTACTGATTATACTAGACATAAAATAATAATTATGTTTACATGAGCAAAATGGTGAAATCAAAGAGATTGTTCGTAGTGTTAATATATCGGTAAGTGTTTTAATTTTTAATTTTACTCTTTGAAATTGACCTTTATAATTTGTTATAGCCTAGTAATCTTGTATTTTGCTATTATTGCATTACACCCACTCCCTACAAGTTAGCTGCACGTTTCCAAAATTGTTAATAAGTTTTTTTCTTTTGTTTCAGACGAATACAGTCAGGTTATGGTTAAGACTTTATGGAAATACTGAAAAATCTTCAGTGCAATCGTCCAGGAGCAAATCCCATGATGTATATCGTATAGTCACGAATCCGAACGCCACCAAACTACTTATTGTTGCAAGCTATATGCAATGTCCATTGATGCCTATTCGCTTAGCTGCAATTAAACATAATATTTCTTACTACCTTGTCTAACCATCGGTAGAATGACCCTGGGCTACTGCAGCACATGAGAGGAAAAGATTTGTGCTGGAACATGGTGCATACGTAGCCGCTTATAGCAAGTTATTGGAGATGATGCGTCACGCCGCCACTCACTTATCTACATAAGTATTTTTAAACATATTAAGTAAGTGAATGCTCAATTCAATGAATGCTAAACCATTACAATCTTACAATTTCTGTGGTGATGTTATTGTTATAAATGGAAATCCATTTTTCTGTTTAAATAACATGTTGATTCACCACATACTTATACCTATAAAACTGTAAAACATTTCACAAATTACTTAATCACAGTTAATGAACTGTTTGTTGAACAATAACTAGCTTACCGATGAGTCCTCATCATAACATATATCGTTGTTAATAATATATGTAAGAGAAGAAAGTGTTGTGGTTATTTCATTGATATTGTTTTATATAACTTATTAAGTAAATAGTAAAGTTTGAATGTGCTACTATAAAACATATATTAATTTTGAAACTATGAGCATTTACTTACTTTATTTACTTAATTATTTTTTAATGAAATAATAAATATTTTCTTCAATAATGATGTTGTTTTGTTCCTAAACAAACTGCCTATCTAAAAAAACATTTGACGCCTAAAATATTTAAAGTAAAGTAAAAAAAAAAACATAGAAAAAAAACATTTTGAACAAAAAGAAGTCTTTAGGTTATACTGGTTTCGAACCTGGACAACGATGCTTATCTATCTGCGTTAATGACCATGAGACCAATTCACTTCTTATTAGGTGACTTCAAATTAAATTTTAGTTGTGATGCTAGACGCAATATTTTATAGAATTTGATCCATATGATATAGACCATTAAGTTCATTATTGAAAAACAATAAGCAGCTATTGAAATGTATCACGGAATTAAATATTAAGCATTGACAGCTAACAGTGGTGTTTTTATTATAATTTTATGTGAATCCACCCTTGATTGGGTTATTTCTGGTAGTCGTATTGCATATTCTTCAGCCTTCAACCTTAACGACATCTAGATAATAATGTTAAGTAATTTTAATCATTATCTTGTTGTAGTTAAGGTTGAAAGGCTTATTAAGAAGTATTATAGAAAGACCGATATGAATTTCGAATAAAAAACTTATTTTGTAAACAGGTGGGTAAATAAAAAATCTTTACGTTAAAAATAAACAACAAACTTCCAAGCATTGTCATGCTTAACACGTTGAGTGCCGATCACGCGGTATCACGTGATTCGTCGGCTCTGTATTATGGCCAATCACGCGTTATCGCGTGCTTGCTACTAACAATTTTTTGTTTGGCTCTCAACGTGTTGAAAATGTTTGTTAGCAAATAGTTAACTTTGAATGTTACAGTAAAAAAGCTAATTAATTCTGAACTATGAGCATTTACTCACTTTATTTACTTATAGTATATAGTAATTTTTAATTAATAAAGATTATCATTTTTTTGCAATGATTTTGTTTCATTCCTTTACAAACTACCCATTGAAAAACACATTTAAAGACTTCGTTCCTTAGAGAAAAGTAAAAAAATATAAAAATAAACAAAAGAGAAAAGTAAAAAATATAAAAATAAACAAACCGTTACGAACAAAAAGTAGTCTATAGGTTATGCTGGTTTTGAACCCAGACAACAATTTGTTTAATGACCACGAGACCAAATGAACTCTTACTATTCTGTCTTCAAATTAGCTGTTAGTTGTGAGCTGGACGCAATATTCTATAGAATTTGAACTATATAGTAGGTATCATTAAGTTCAATATCGCAAAATCACAAGCAGTTATTAAAATGTGTCACAGAATACTAAGCGTATACAGCAAATTGTCATGTTGTTGACGCGCGATTTTTTTGTTAATCCACCCTCACCTTGGTTGTTTTAAGTAGTCTTATTGCATTTTGATACTCAACCTTTTAATCCTCTCAACCTTAACGACAGTAGGATAATAATTAAAATCGCTTGACAACATGATTTATCAAAATACCCAAAGGAGTTTCCAATCCGCGATAAGGATCAAATTCGCTATTATTCAAGGAAGTTTTACCCACTTGTTTAAAAGATATGTTCGTTAGGCGAAATCATATCAGAAGTTCTATAATAATGCAAGAAATATGGCAGAAATCATAAATGAAAACTATTAAAAAAAGAAATTGTTAACAGGTGGAGTGTGATTTGAACTTACGCACCGTTCATCGTCAATCTAGCATCGAACCGCGAAGCCACCGTAACTTGTTGAGAATATTACTTGTTAATACGCAATTCAATCTTAACGCTAACAAGATAATGACCAAACTGGCTTAACAAGATGATTTATTTAAATGGGGCGGGACTTAGCACTTCGATGTGAGCGTGGTTCATACCGAGAGGGTCAGATAATGTAGGGCACAGACTGTACATATATAGCTTAAAACTAAACAGTTGCTAGGGAATAATGCTCTTCTTACCGTGCTGACCACAAATACGTCTATTTAATATACCATTTACCGCTATACCTTCGGCAGCCATTGTCTTTTCCCTACAATTCCGGTCCATCTAAACTTTGTACGCGATCGCCGTTGCGATAAAACCGCTCGCCTCACAATCGCTTTTAAAATCCGTTTGAGCAAACTATCTGCTATATAACAAAGCGGTTTTTATTATATTGTACTCTATATATATTTTATTAAAGTGAGTAATTCAAAGGATTCATTATATAGCATTTTGTGAACAACACAGAACCGGTCGAAGTGACAGTGCTTGAGGGACGCCTATGTCTAGCAGTGGACTTCTTTCGGCTGAAATGAAGATAGATGATGCTGAAGATGACTGTAGATTTGTAGACCATTTTCTATTATAGTAAGACCCTGGTACTTGTTGACAAGCCTACACTGTCCTCCCAAACTTCTTAACACAGTTATTCGAAACCATTGTAAAAGCCAATTATTTTCAAAAGAGTAACCGTGGAGTTTCTTGCCGCTCTTCTCCATAGGAATTAACCAATTGGAACCTCGCACCTAGCTTCTGACCTTTCATAAGTGCTCATGTATGTAGGTTTATGTGGAATAAAATATTTTTGATTTTGATATATTTTATGAGGTTATTTAGCCTGATAATACAACTTTTATCGGAAGTGAAATATAAAAGCGTTGTGAATGTTCTGACTACTGTTTATATACCCTTATTATTGGAAGGCATAATGGTTTTAAGATACATCGTAACATGTAAAATAGATATACTCACGATAGCTGCAACCGGTCTTACCAAATGGTATCGTATTTATTTAATTCTTTAGGCAAAAAAATCAGCAGTGTTATAATAAGTAAATATAGATAAGAAATTAATAACAGAGGTTAAAATACACTACTCAAAACGTTATTCTACGTTATCCACATATTACTAAACAGACCTACTAGTTGTGCGAAAGAACGACAAAAAAAGTAAGCATTACTTAATCTCTGGGTTCTGATCTCTTCCAAGTATTACCCAGTAACTGGGTTGTGGAGGTCAGATAGGCAGTCGCTCTATGTAAAATACTGGTATTCAGCTGTAGGTATCTGGTTAGACTGGAAGCCGACCCCAATCCCCAATTCCCAGATCTGTTACGTGTAGATGGTAATGATGACACACTGTAGCAATTGCAGTTTAATCGATTTACCACCCAACATCGACTCGATATCATATAATTGCATCATTAAGAAAGTGGTGAGACGATAATCGTTACTATTTACTCGCTCTTAATGCCAAAATACTTAGCAAAGTAGGGTAGCTAGGCGATTAAGGACGCGTTTCACCAATGAAGCTAAACGTGATCAAGAGCTGTCAGCGTCATCGTTGTGGTGGAATATTGAAACTGACAGCTCTTGAACGCAGTTTAGATGTGCTCATCGCGTTCAGTTTTATCGGTGAAATTGGCACTTAGATGGCGGCCTTTGACAGCAGGCCTTGACAATGTTTCCAAATACAAATTCGAAAATGGAAATAGGCCAGTGAAAGGCGTGGTGGATAAACATTCACAGGCCAGTTCAGTGCATTAACTGACTACTCGAATGAATATGCATTAGAATCATCATCCTAACCCTTTCCCAACTAAATGATAAATGATTTTATTTTTGTAAGTAGATTTGTACAAACATTTTACATGTCAATTAAATATTTTTTAAACTAGATGAGGTCAGCGTTTCCTAACTGACTACTCTGAGAAGAAAGGCCGAAACAAACTCAGAGGTCACAGTCTCTAAACTCCAGACATAATCCTGGTCACAACATGTGAAGACCATGTAGATTGGTGATTGAAATGATCATTTGAAGAATGAACCACACATATTGAGTGGACCTGTCCAGTTAGTGTAAGCATTTGTCACTAATCGTTTGGCTCAACTCGGAACTTAAGGAGCTGAACTACGTTGAGGTCAGCTTTCTGTCTACCCGGATGTAGATGTATATGGAGTGACTGCCTATCTGATATCCACAACGCACCCCTTGGTAAGACTGGTTGTTAGATACATAACATTAGAATAAGCAGAACCAATATAGCGATATAGAGTACATAACTACCTAATATGCAACCAAACATAAAAAGGAACAACAAAGGATATATACATTTTCGATTTTGTGAACCTTTTTTTCCTTCAATTACCGCATCGAAAAAAACTGTCAAAGAAAAGAAGCTAAACACGCAAGTTTATCAGAAATTCTTCCTCAGTTTAAGGTAAGATATGATAGATCGTGGTCCCCTTCTTCAGCAATTACGTTTAACTTTATTACCATTAACTTTGATCCATTCTGCTGATTCCTACAAATTACGACCAAGGATAAGCGGCTGAGTTTTTCAGTATTCGTTCAAGTAAAAAGAGATCCCATTGAGAAATCTCTTGTAAATTCAAAAAAAATATGAATCTTGTGGGAAGGCCGTTTTTATTTTTATTTTGAGGTTTTCAAAATTCATGTATAATTCGTAATAGTGTTCGGAAGTGCTACTGATGAACATGAGGCCTTGGGTTCATTTCCACGTTGGCAAAGTGTTTCTGGGTACTTCCATTTGGAATTTCCCAGTAGCGGCGCTGAATCTGGATTTGTGCTCGATTAATGGCAAAAAAACTTAAAAAAAAAATTAAACCTCCGAAAAAACTGAAAAGCAAAAAATAATAAACATTAAAATTATGAGTCAGCGCTTTGAGTGATCTTTGTTCATTGATTTTTCAGCGCCGACTCAAAATTTAAATGTTTATTATTTTTTGCTTTTCAGTTTTTTCGGAGGTTTAATTTTTTGTTAAAAAGTTTTTATTTTATAATTTTTTGTGGCTTTAATGTATTTATAATACTTGACAAGGTATGCCCTATCCAATAAAAAAAGAATAATCAAAATCGGACTACTCTGTATAAAGTTATGCGTGGTTATACATTACAATCATTGAGTGAACAATCAATCATCCCCTGTTTTCTGACCCTTAGGGTTCGATTTTGTTTTCCAAATTTATATGGGATCACCTTGGAAGTATACCCTTTCCAATAAAAAAAACCGGCCAAGTGCGAGTCGGACTCGCGCACCGAGGGTTCCGTACAAACCTGTAGGTATTTTCGGTTTTAAAATATATATATTTTTTAATTTTTATATTTCAGTTGATTGAATGTAAGGTAAATTGCGGTTTACGATTTATGACGTTTTAAAAAAAAACTACTCACTCGATCTCGTTCAAACCAATTTTCGTTGGTAGTTTGCATGGTAATGTACATCATATATTTTTTTTAGTTTTGTCATTCTCTTATTTTAGAAGTTACGGGGGGGGGGGGGACACACATTTTACCACTTTGGAAATGTCTCTCGCGCAAACTATTCAGTTTAGAAAAAAATGCTAATAGAAACCTCATTACCATTTTTGAAGACCTATTCATAGATACCCCACACGTATGGGTTTGATGAAAAAAATCATTTTTGAGTTTCAGTTCTATGTATGGGGAACCCCAAAATTTATTGTTTTTTTTCAATTTTAGTGTGAAAATCTTAATGCGGTTCACAGAATACACCTACTTACCAAGTTTCAACAGCATAGCTCTTATAGTTTCGGAATAAAATGGCTGTGACATACGGACGGACAGACAGACAGACAGACAGACAGACAGACAGACAGACAGACAGACAGACATGACGAATCTATAAGGGTTCCGTTTTTTGCCATTTGGCAACGGAACCCTAAAAAAGAATTATCACAATCAGACTACAACGTAAAAAGTTATGCGTGGTCATACATAAAAAAAAAAAACAAAAAAAAAATATACGCGTCGAATTGATAACTTCCTCCGTTTTTTTTCGTCGGTTGAAAAGCTCGCACTCTATTCCGTGGGACTGAAACATAACTGGCGAAATGTGGGGGATACTATAGGAACACCTCTTCCTAAACCTTTGGGGATAACAGACGTCATGTTATGATATGTTATAATAATGTTAATAATGATGCATTACTTAAGCCAAAAGATGTCCACTGCTGGACAAAGGCCTCCCCTAAGCTCCACCAGACTGACTGATTCAGTGCTTCCCGCATCCAAAAGATTTCTGCGGTCTTCACAAGGTCATCCCTTCAGGCCTTTCATCTCTACGTCTTCACCAATAGATGCGGCTGCCACTCCAGAACATTTTAGCCTCATCGGCCATCTGTTCTGCGAGCAACGTGTTTGGTGATTGTTATGTGGTTGTTATTATGCTAAGTAAAAATTAAGAGATTGAAGCAAAAACTTTATTCTGGTCAAGTAAATACAACCACGTTGCCAACTACATATTAGGTCCTTAGTATATATTATTAGGAACTCTTCAATTAGTGCTGGCTTTTGGAACTGTGCTAAGCTAAGTTCTAATGGTGTGAAATATAACTATCGGCAAAAAATGCTGTTGGTTGGTAAGCGTATAACTTCAAAACGGCTGGACAAATTTGAAATTTTTTGTTTTGAAATGTTCTGTATAGTCCGAATCAGGTCAAAAGAAAATTACAATTAGTAAATTCGAGAACACTTAAACCTCATATGTTAATAACAAATCTGCACCGATTATTCACACTTAAAATGATGTTGTTTTTAAAACACGCAAAGACAAAAATTAATTAATTGTAATTAATTTAATTTGTCTGTGCCGTATTTTTTTTTTAAATTTGAATTTAGAATACAGAAGAGAAATGTACCAGGAACAAATAGACGTATTTTTATATAGGTACATGGCCAGTACTTTTATAGTTATGACACTAAACCTTAAAAAACCCTAGACAGTGTTGATGTATGTATAATAGCTATTTAATAAACAACAGCAAACAAGGTGAAAAAATCGAGTATTTACCAAAATAATCAATAAGTAGTCATAAAGCAATAAATTTCACTGTTTAAAAATGAACACAGTACATTTTTGTGACACAATAACGTTACGCTACGCCATTTCCCTTTCCTTTTCCTAGTGCTAATTAAATAAGGGCCACTCAGACCGCTTCCTACAAACATGATGGAGTCTTTCTCGCAGACTTTCATGTGGACGCTACAAATATATTGAATTAACGTTACATCGTGTTAGTTAATTATTTACGTGTGTCCCACTCTTTCTTTCATTTCACATTTGGAGTTATCATGCCAAAAATAGCGGCACTTATTTAAGATTCATGTGTTCCACGTGTGCCGAAAAGCTAATGTGCACTTTACATAATTTGTTTTAAAAAAGAATTTGGCGATGCTGTATTATTTTTGCGCTGGCTCTCGCTTTGAAGGCGAGAGAAGTTTAGTTTTCTTTTTGAAGTCACTTAAAATGTTATAGATTTATATGTTATGTTACATGGAATCGAATAAAGGAGCAGAAGAAAGAAAATTCGACATTTTGGTACTGCCGTAATCGGGCAGCGTTCCATACACGGGCATAAAATGAATGGAAATACTATATTTTTGAGGTATTTAGGTTTGGGTTTTTTTTAGTAAGAAATTCACATACAATCTTCAACGCCTCATAATGTAAAAATCCGGCATAAAAGTACCGGATACGGATACGGATCATTCTTCTCTCTAGTATATCCGCGGATACGGATACGGATACGGACATCCGGTATATTACTAATACTCATACTATGAGTACCTACCCACGTATAAAAGATATTGAATGCAACAAACGACCTTCTTTAAAAAATTACATTATTTTTTGTGTACATTTCAGATTTACGCCACTAGAGTAAGTTGTATCTATCAGTAAGGGTAAAACCCAGTAATCCCGTTCTGAAGCGATGGGCTTGCAACCTGTCACCTTTGTTATTACAATCTATAAACCTTCCCTACATTGAACCGAGGTGCCGTATTGTGCCCACCGAAGGGCTTGTTCCCTATTTACTAAGGGTTAGCGAGAAAAGCTGGCGATAGAAATAATACTAGGTGTTGGTAACAACGCTTAAGTGGTTTTAGAAGGGAGAATGTAACTGGAATGTGAATAGAATTTTACTCCTTTTTTCCGAGGACGAAAAGTCAAATAATATCTCAAAATAAATAATTACGCCTACACATCGATTGCTTGATGCATTCTAAAGTTAAATTATGTAAATTTATTATTAAATATAATCCTACTAATATTATAAATGCGAAAGTTTGTATGTATGGATGTGTGTGGATGTTTTTTCCTCTTTCACGCAAAAACTACTTAACGGATTTGGATGAAAGGAACACAGTTAGTTTATAACCTGGATAACACATAAGGTACTTTTTATTCCGCTAGTACGTTCCCGTGGGATATTTTCCGACCTCCACGCGGGCGAAGCCGCAGGCGAAAGCTAGTATTTATATACTTTTATACGATTACTAGCAAACCCGGCGAACTCCGTTTCGCCACCAGATGGCTTCGTTTTATGTAACATTTCGTTTGGTGATTAAAAGAAGAAATTTTTTTTTTTTGTTTTATATTTGAAAAGGAAAAATTTTATTTCATTTCACAACAGTAATGAATTCATACGCATAGTAATTCATTGCGCTTAGATTTTTATTCGTTGATACGCCTGAAAATGCAAAATTAAATGAATTGTTAATAGAAACCAATAATAGCAATATAATTAGTGTGTGAATATTGTACCTGTAATTGGATCGACCATCTTCAACGTGATGTCGTATCCGTCTTGCCCTTGCCAATAAATGATTGGATATTGTAACGCATCGTACAAACGATGTGTCTCGTTTACACGATGCATGATATTGCTTCTTCGCTGAACGACAATGTCTCGCGATTTAGTTGGATCGCCAACAATAAATTGCAGCACCATCATTAACGGTGGGTACATTGAATCTTCGCACATGTTCACCTGTTGGGGTACAATCGGCTCTTATGACAAATTTGTGCGTATCCGATGGCATTCGTTCCAATGTTCTTTTGATTATATTAACCACAGCATTATTAGCGTGAAAAAATGCTTGCAACTGTTCAATAATTCGTCTCTTTAACTGTTGTGTTCCCTGTATATTGCACCGCACATTCAGCTTATCCACCATCGACGAAATGAAATATATTTGCAGAAATTGATGCGGTTCATCTGGTGTTGGCACCATTGAACCATGCAAATGATATATTTGTCCTTGTATCTATAATTGCAAACAATCATTTGTTGAAGAATACGGTGTAACTTCTGATCGTGTGATGGTGTAGTGTGTGGTGTATATGTAGTTGTTATGTGTTGCAATTCATTGTGTTAGTGTGAGTGATTGGTTATGTGTGTTGTATCTTTTACCTTGCAAGTCAGCATGAAGCCGTCTTCTCGAATGATATTAGCTCCAAAGGAAGTCATGCGAAAGTAGTTATTGTATTCTAGGATGTGTTGAAGAAAATGGCTGGAATCGGGATCACTTCCATCGAACAATGGTTTCAGTGGCTGTGGTGGTGTAAGTAATTGATCCAGTTTGACTTTTCCACTTGCGCAGCACAATCCAGCCATTTCTCTTTTGAACTTTAACGCATTGCAATATCGGCATATAGTCGTCATTGGTCCAATATCTAAATTTTCATCATCACTGTAGTTCACAGTGGGATCATATTGGAATGCCAAGCGATTGTATGATGCCAATGATCTTCGTGTGCTCACGCGTTGTCTCAATCGGGCATTTTCTCTTATTATATTTTGTCTTTCTTCGCTTAAGTTCTGTGAATACACTTGTTGCTGGCTTGCATGTCTTGTGCGGCGGCTGATGTTCGCACGTCGTCCTCTAGGCATTTTGGACTATGGACAGAGTGGTGAATTTAACCTCAAATGCACGATCCACATAATTTACAACACACATAATTTCCAATTTTTCCAGTTCAACTTACCACCTTAAAGACAAATGCCTGCTGTTGAAATTGAATAAAAATTTGCACAATACACGTGATTGATTTGATGGTTTCCAATTAAAATGTTAGGAAACGAATAACTTATTTTTTTTACTTTTTTTTTTCACAATTTCACAGTGAACACAATACCGGTTTGTCACATGAAATTAATTGAGCAGAGAACAATGAGTAGCTGTCAAACAATGTATCACGCACCGGCGCCATCTACTTAAAATATTGGTTTGTAGTACATGCTATGTATCAGAGATGGCGCTGTATGTGAAAAAAGATTTTCCCGCTTTTCTGTTGAAATTTTTCTTTTTTTTTTGAATTTTCTTTGCTATAAACCTCACGGAGCCCGAGACCTTTCCAACGAATGCAAAACCGTGGAAATCGGTTCGTGCGTTCTGGAGTTATAGCGTCAGGAAGGAAAACCCGACTTATTTTTATATAGTAGATTATGTAGATTATTTTCAATTTTGTGAGTTTGGGACCGTGAAAGCATTGTAAACAGTAGATTTGTTGCCCATTTTCTATTTTACTAAGTACCTGGTAGTTGTGGGTTCCTAAACCTATTAACACTGTCATTTAAAACATAGTAAATGACAATTTTTTTATAAGAGTAACAGTGGAATTTATTTGTCGGTATTTCTCCATAGGAAACGACCAATTGGACTGGTGCACCGGTTTGACGTTTCTTAAGTGCCCATGTAGATTTATACGAAACAAAATATTATGTTTGTAATTTTTTTTTTGTCATTTTCCAACTAAAACTAAGGCTCGCGCGTACTACAAATTACTAAATGCGTTTAGTGCTTATACAGCGTGCTGCTCATTAACTACGCATAAGCTACCGCATATTTCCCTACAGATGTCGTAAATAGGCATGAAGAGATTACAAGAGAAGGCGGTGGTATTCATTTGAGATTGGTTATGATCCCATGTCTTTTAATTATTAAATAAATTCTAAATTTAAATTAATCAATAACAAGGAAAAAAGAAAAATCCAAATGCATGGACTGTGTCATTCAGTTTGCCTCTGTACATTTGAGTGATGGAAGGATGAATGATAAAATAACAATCAAATATCATAGTACCTAAAGGGTTAGGTAACTATTATGTGATCTGTGGTGAAGGGGCTTGTGGCTAGTAATAATATCATCGGTTGATTGATCTTGGCTTGCCCTGGTTGCCATAGAACCAAGGTTTTTAACACGCTTTCATTAGCTTGCTATGTAACGGGATCTTTAAACGTGATTTTTACCCCCTTCGAAATGTCAGATTAAATTAAAACTTTGCACATTTATCAAGGACCGATGACAATACATAATCTTATAAATTTGTGCGATTGTCCTGGCCAGGAACATCAGAAAAGCAAAAAAAAATACAACGGATAACCCGATTTAGTAGATAGCCAAACTAAAAAACAAAAAATAAAACTAAAAAACAATCATTTTAAAAAAACCGTGGGGTGCATTTTGAGGTATTTTTAATTGATATCATGCACTCCCCGCCATCTTCTATTATTTTTTACTTTTTAGTTTGGTTATCTATGAAAACGTGTTTTTAAACTATTATTTATCTATTTGGAATCCCTCCTCAGATCGGTGAGCTAAACACACATGAGGACAGCTTGCATTCATTACGGATAGTCTGATACTCGAAAACTGGAAAACAGTCTAACTTTAGGATATCGAGGTCTACCAGTTACTGCGTTGCGGAATTCAGTGGTAAGTAGGTTGGACGAGAATCTAACTCGAACATTGTTGGGAAACGACGGGCAAGTAACATTTTCTAGAAATAAAATGTAGAACACCCAACACTATGTACAAAGTAATGTACTACAAGTTGTAATATTAAAGTTAGCTTATATGTTTTCTCACATTTCCCTACAAACATGTAACAAAAGAAAATTTAATTAAACCCAAATCATATGCAACGTCAGTAAAATGCATTCGCAATCCCAACTCTAATTATAAAATACAAACGGAATTACTCTGAACGAAAATCTAAATACAAACTTTACGTAAACGCGAACGAGTAAAGGCTCCTTTGATTCAAAAGTTTTCATTTACAACTATCCAAGTTTAATAATTCATGGCAATAGAAAAACACTGGGTAAACAATGGCAAAAGTTGGGAGCAGAGAAATGAGAAAAATCTGCGAGTGAGACAGCTAGTTTCATATAAAATTGTCGAAGTTGCAAAGTCACGTCGCCCGTGCAAACATCTCTGTGGCTTTTTGCTATTAACAGCTTTATAAAAGAGCCTAATTTGCTCAAAGCCATTCAATAGGTAGCTAAACAATAAGGATTTTTATTTAAAAACGTCGCTTACTTAAAAGGTTTTCCGTTTTTTGTCAGTTCAAAAGACTTTTTTGTGACGTAGGTGTTTATTTAGGGCTAAGTTTGTTTAGGTGTTTCGAGTTACTTTTCGGTTTTTAATTAGGTTTGTTACAAGAGGCAAGTTGTAATTGGTAAAGGAACAGGTGTGCTAGTAACTAAATAACAAATTAGAGACGTAATACTCTTTGAGGTTATAATTTTTTACCAGGAAGCGCATGATCCTTTTTATATTAAAGCAAATAATGACACAGCCGAAACATTATTTTTTATACACCGCTACAATTATTACGGTCATCATAAAACAGCACCGCTGTAATTATGACGACCGTCTATTTATGTCATCCCCTGGTGGAACCGTTTTCTTAGAAAATACAAAAGGGTAGTGATCTTCGAGTATTATTCTGTTTATTGGTGTGGGTGGTGTTTTCTTAATCACCTTTTCAAGATTCTTCCTTTGTTACCTGTTCCCATGTTTCTATGATTTACGTTAAGTATTCTGTTATGTATTATCGTCATTTTTGCATGCTTCGGAGTTAGCACGCTGTCGGATGCCGCGTGTCGTGATTGCATTGATTTAGTTTGGAATAAGTGTATTATTTTAAAACAGAATTAGAATATCCACTTGTAGTAGTATTTTTAGGTATGTTATCACTGTAACAACTCAGGTTGAATGTATTATTGCACTTTAGCAACACTTAGAATCGACTAGGATGACTTTATTTCTAGGTGGGGACAAAAATATCATTTTATATGTCCCGTGTGGTGTCGGACGTAAAGAATATTACCCCATTAATATTACATCACCCCATTTCTTCCCGTGGGTGTCGTAAAAGGCGACTAAGGGACTTACTAGAGAATGGGCAGCAGCGTTCTCTATGCATTTTACTACCATACTGCGATCGCCAACCCGCTTGCCAAGCGTGGCGATTATGGAAAACCCCCCAAATTGGGGGAGGCTTATGTCCAGTCGTATGTGGACGTTTTTTGGCTGAAATGATGGTATGTTAAGGAGTTATTGATAAAGTGCGAGGCATTACTTGTTGGACTGTGGAAGAGAACTATTGTGCAATTATAAAGTTAAAGTACGTTATGAGTATGTTCTTTACATAATATATTTATATTCACTAGGTAAATCTTACTCCCACGCCTCGTAGGCATGCTATACAAAATGTATTTCCGATTCCTTATCGGCACTATGACACTGACTGCCTCGTTGGTCTAGTGGTAGCAAGCGCTACTGCTGAGCATGAGATCCTGGGTTCGATTCCCAGTTCGGGCAAAGTGTTATTGGGTTTTTCCATCTAGAATTTCTCAGTAGCAGCCCGGAGTCTGGATTCGTGCCCGGTTGATGGCAATAGGCTCGCTCCCTATTACATGGGACTTAAACATAACAGGCATAATGTGGGTGTACTATAGGTACACTTTTGCCCAACCCCTCAGGAAAATAAAGCATGATGTTATGTTATGTTATGTAATATATACTGACTAAGTAAATCTTAATCTCCCTCGCCTCGTAGGCATGCTATACAAAATATATTCCCAGTTCCCTATCAATACACTATTCGATCTTCGATACTCCGACGGATCTTAGATACTCGCTTACTAAGACTAGGTAGCGATTTATACGTAAATCGAGCACTTTTAAAGCACCTCTAGCTGGAATATAAAACGTTGCCGTTTTAGAGACATTTTTCTAGCTCGGAATATATTACTCAGGCTTATGGCTGACGTCAATGAACCTGCAGATTAATCTTGGCTTATTGCTTTAGTTCTTGTGGTACTGAAGTTAATCCCTTTGTTCGAAAGAGGCACCGTAGCCCTGGCATATGGGCAACTGAAAAAATACAGGTGGGTTTTAGTCAGTGAAAGTCTGACCCTTTCGCTCCACCCAGAGCGGAAGACGTCATTTGATGATTTTCCACCCACAAAAAAAAAAGGTTAATCCCTAGTAGAAAGCGAGAATTAAATTTTTCAATCAGAGAAATTTCAGTTAGTTTACATCTGGTATTGACTTTTTTTCTATCTGTATCAGATGAACGTGGAAAGTTGTCATCATCATCAAGTTTCGAAGAAAAATTGCGGTTCGTAGTTGGTTGTTGTTACTTCTTTTCATATCATTCATTTCTTTTCATATTGAACGGATCTCCTATCGAAGTTGGCAGCTTACGCAAAATTGTCGTTTGCTGGTTCATCGTTAAGTTCTAAATCTTCAACATTATTCTCTAATTCTTTACTTGGACATACACAAAGGTAAGATTTGTTATATTTATTCATGCTTTCAGACCAAGTTTCTGTTCGACAATTTTGCTACAGGTCTTTCAACGCTATTTTAAGCTGTACGTTTTAATATGACCGGAATAGCAGACGTTGCAATTTATAATAACGTATGAGATCCTCTCCATGAATAAGAGCTTCTTACTCATGATTCATACGAGAGAAATTCGAATAATCGTCCATTTCTACTGAACTGGACATCTTACCGTGAAGTTTATTGCCTCTTTGGTTTACATACAAAATAAATGAATTTAAATCCCATTTGAATAAACTGAATAAAGAATGAGACATGATAACAAAGGCCAAATATGAAAGGCGTTTCTATTTGAAGCAGCAATGGTACTACTAGAAATCATTGATGATCATAGTGTGCTGTTAGTACTACGCATAAAATCGTAGTTGTCTAAATCAGCTCATACAATCGGACGGAGAGCATATAAAGTTCCATTATACTTAATCCCTAATTTAAATCAGGTAAATAATTAAATGCCCCAGCTGCACTACCTAACCACTTATGCAAAAACCCACAAAAGTCACAGAAGATTTAAATGACAGTCAGATAATGCATTGCCAGCGTTGTTAATAAATCTCTTTGTGTGACTAATTGCAAACTGCATAGAATGATTAGGTTTGACATGTACGGATTGCTGATTAGAAAATTTCAGCGTCAGTTGTTGCGGTAATATTGGTGGTTTAGCAAATTGGTGGAATTGTTCACTGAGTAACTAACTTAGTGTATGCTAATTAGGTAGTTGAATATATTACTGATGAAATTATACTGGCCTCATTGAAGGTCGTTTAAAATTCAATGAACATTCAAGTGGTTAAGCAATTAAAAAAAAATGTGGTACAGATTGGGAAAAACTCGTAAGACAAATAGATAATGGAAATAAATTTCAGTAATCAAATTATTTATTATATTAGACGGTAAGAGAGAAGAAAAAAATACGCACGCTATAAAGTATTAGTCCTGAATCTATCAATGAAAATACCACAAAAACCATGTAGAAATGATGACTATTGAGTATTCTAGAAGATCGTTAAATAATTGAGGCAAATTTGTCTAGACTAGAGGCATAAGCAAAAAAATATTATCTCTTAATATAAACAAGAATATAGACAGCATCTATAAAATAACACGAAAATCTGGTATTCAGGCCTAAATATCCAATTTTCAAGTGGAGTGCGAGCCTCGTCATAATTAACGGAGGCTTGGGACACCGGGCCATGCATAACTAAAGTCCGCCACCCCGATAGACCTTTGTAAACTATGGACTCTACAATGATATATACGTTTCTGGAATTAACGTATGAGCTTTGGAATTTTGCACAGTTCTCAATAAACATATAGGACAAGATTTAAATTTCAAAATGGATGGATTGCGTTTTTTGATTCTTGAAAAAGCCGATGATAAAGAAGCAGTATTGAGTGATGAAGTATTGGCTACATTAAATTGTAACAATTTGGTTGTCTCCATTTGATAGCGTGGTTAGGTGAGTACTAATGATATTGATCGAACTAATGACCTAACTCTAGGTTGTTAACGAGACCATGTCAAAGAATCAACAGGCACATGGAAATATATTTCATACAAAACATTTCGACGTCACGATTATTTATGTATAACACCATTACGTGAATTATGATAACATCGCATTTTCTTAGCTTTTAATTTGAATTATTGGTTCGAATGAAAATGATTTACTCTTACTAATCAATGAAACTTACGTACATCCGTATGCAAGACAAAACTCCATTACCTAATAAAAATATTCGTTGTGCTAAGTAATTTGTTACACTGAGATTTGTTATATAGAGGTTAGGTCGGTCTAAGATTCATTTTAACTAGGTAACGAAACTTTAAATTTAACAAGTGATAAACAACAGTGTTCCCATTCCTTTTTATGAAACAGCAATGACTATCTTACGATTACTTAAAAGTGTCTGAACCTGTCAAGACATGAATTTGAAAAATCGTTATACAACGTGTTCCTATTGACGGGATGTCAATAGGAACACGTTGGATAACGCTAGGGTATTAAAGATACCATGTCAAATAATCAACTGGGTATTAAAAAATAATAAAGTGGAGGGTTTTTTTCTTGGGTGTAAGTTTCATTGATAAGTACGAGTAAATCATTTGAGAGTTATGGATGGGATAATACAAGAAACACGTTGTCAAGAGGTTTGACAGTATTTTTGCGTTAACGGGCACTCCTAGGGTGAAGAAAGAATTTATTGAATCATTATATTTATTTAGGGACCACAAACAGTAGTGTAATAATAAATATACTTAGGTAAGTACTAAATCATAGAAGTAACGAATACACTACACACAACGTATCACACTCATGTATATGTACAAAATATCGTATTTTCTTTCTTTTTTTTTTTTTTTTTTTTTTTCTCTTTTGTTGTTTGTATACATATTTATAATGCAAGGGAAGAGCGGAGCCTTCAACTACAGGTATTTCTATGCCTAAATGGAGACTCCTCGATATGCAGTGTAAGCTAAAATGATATGTAATAAACTTATTTTATTATTTATTATTATTATTTTAACGTTATTCACATATTGCTGATCAGAACTACTAGTTATTTGAAGGAACGATACAAATATAAACAGAATAGAAGTAAATATTATATTAAGATTACACTGCAGTAGCTTATTCAAATAACGGTTGGAGTAAGTCTATCGATAGTACAAGCAGATACAACCATGCAGATAGCTAGAGAACCCAATCCTACACTACATTGTATTGTAACATTGAAATACAAGGTACACGTAAACCAGACCTCTGCGAACTATGAATTTTACAATGATTTATTGATATCTCGAATTTCGGAAATAGGATACAAGCATAAATGTGGCAATACTAGTACAAAGGTATAGTTTTGGCTACATCTCAAGAGATTCAGTACAAGTACATTGTGACGTTAAGAAAAAATGTTACTAACCCTATGGATTTTGGTCTGGAATAAAAATGTTCTATTCTATACTAATGTAAAAGGAAAGACGTAAGTAATGGCCGTTGCAAATGTGAGGCAATTTCATCACTACATAAACATTTAAGATCCAATATCTTGATATTGATTGAGATAAATAGTACATTTCTAATAATTAAATGAATATATTCAACAAATCCAATAAAGGAGAAGATAATCCATTGATTAGTGAAGATATTCCTGTAGAAAGTACTCCTAGTAAAGCAAAGTTTAGTAACGACACGACGTAGTTATTGAAAGATATTGTTAGAAGCACTCAGAGCAGCCTTTGTAAACTATAGATGCTCCAATACATCCACACAGGCTGGAAATACCGTGGATACATAAACATGTCAAAGTCTAGACAGCCAACGGTAGTATTTTAACGTCTGTTCGATTCTCCCGAGAATTTCTGGTGTTAATTTTAAAATTTATAAAATGTGAGCGGATGCTATCTTGAGGCAGTTTGAGACTTGCTACATCTGTAATAAGATATTTGATGTATTTATGTTTTTACTTGTCTTGGGCAATATAGGGTATGGTATATAGGGTATATAGTCTTTCCGTAGGGTGTGGGGCAGCGCCAACAGCATCCTATCTATGATAGCAAGTAGGCTGGATAGTGAGTTTGTGAACCACTGCTGCAAGGTTTCAGCTGGGCCTGTCACCTTGCAGCAGTGATATCATAATCTGTTTCTGTTTTTGTAAGTGTGTTACTAACATAGTTTGTAAGCGCTTGTTACTAACACTATGAGTCTTGTTGCTCGAATTAAATTATTAAATAAATATTTTTGACAATAATATAAGCTCTAGCTTATATTATAAAAATGGTGTCTTGTAAGACACCATTTTTATTTATGGCAATAGTTCGTTAGTTAACTTAGTATACGTATTATCAGTTTATCCAAAGTATATAATCACGGTCAGTTCTAAATACCTGTAGTGTCGATCGCTCACATAACATCACGCCTATTTTCGTAGAAGCTTTAAGCAGAAATGTACATATAGTTTACCCATATTTTGCCAATGTTTAATAAGTCCCATGTAAAAGGGGTTGAGCCTATTGCCATCAGCCGGGCATAAAATCAAGACTACGGGCGGCTACTTAGAAGTGCCAGTTGTTATAAGAAGAAATAATTAAATCATTCTTTCAATCATTTAATTTCGATTTACGTTAACGATACATTTGAAGTTACTTTCAACTTACCAACAGCCCATTATCTCGACTATCTTTAACGTCCAATGCTTCGTTTTACGGTTCGTAAAACAAAATATATTTAAAGGAGAAATAATGGTGCTCTCATTATTTTAACTCACTGATACAGGTAAAACCAAGTTCCGAAAAATATAATGAAACAAAATTGTATCGGGAACGATGCTTATTACCTACATGCTGAACATTTCCAAATAAGAAAAAGTATCTCAAAGGAAAGTACAGGTAAATAAGTTTTCGTGAAACATTTAGGTGAGCTAAACTTGTACCTTGATGTAGCTTTCTAGAAATAACCTAGATGCATATGTAATCTTTTCTATCGTCAAGTCATCTCAATTTTCTACTATTTCAAAGCTTTAGCCACACTGTGGCATAACCTGAACAGGATGCGGGATGCGACTGCGCGCGTCGACTGCTTCAATGATCAAGGGCTAATTTCCCCAACGAAACTGAGCCAGTCAGAACATAAACCACATTTAAAGGCTATCAGTGTCATTTTTCTTGTAGAATGGTGACACTGACAGCGCTGGGGTCTACTTTCTAAGCACGAAATCCGAAGTTTGCAATTAATTTTACGGGCGTTTCCTACTTCGTATCAGCTTCGTAAGATTACTTTGGGTCCCGAACTAAACATGAATAACAACACAATTTCACACTTGTCCCTACTCCCAATGTGTTTTTGCCATTACGAAAAGTTAAATATTAGGGGTTAGGGTGCATTCTACTACGATGTACAGAATAAAAAAAAAAACAATTATATATTTTGACCAAACTAGTGTTACATTTCACAAACCTGCCAAACTGCATAACAGTTTGGCAGGATTAGCGCTCGTTTTAACATTCAATCAAACATTATCAATGGTAGTCTCAAACATACGTAACTTATTACAATTGAACATGAGGTTCATCATCAAGTGCAACGAAATTATCGCAACAATGAGCAGCAGCGTTCTCTATGCATTTTACCACCAAACTGTGACCGTCAACCCGTGTGCCAAGCGTGGAGATTATGGAAACCCGCCCCAAATTAGGAAAAGCCTATGTTCAGCAGTAGACGTTTTTCGGCTAAAATGATCAGGGTGCATTCTGAAGCATCGAACTACTTTCGGATGGGCTAGTCGACTTTCGGACACATAAAAGTGATTTTATTTCCTGTACACATCCCGTTTGATTCTTCTCCATCAACATCTACATACTACATCTCCCTTTTTTTTTTTTTTTTTTTTTTCAGGATGGGAAATCATCGAATGACTTCTCCCGCTCTGGGCGGAGCGGGAGGGCGTGTCAGACTTTTACTGACTAAAACCCACCCGTGTTCCATCAGTTGCCCATGTGCCAGGGTCACGGTATCTATCTCTTTCGAACAATCACGCGACCCTGGCAGATACTACATCTCCCTGTACGGACAAACTGCCCGTACACCCGTATCTTGGATGACAGACTTGTATAAGCCCCAGGAACGCGGTTTGGATGTGCTGTCACGTTTAGTTTCATAGGTGAATTTCGCCCTAAGATAGTCACACGGCACTGAAGGGGTCTGCTAGGACTGATGCCTGCCAGAGTCGCGGGATTGTTCGAAAGAGATACCGTGACCCTGGCACATGGGCAACTGAAGGAGCACGGGTAGGTTTTGGTCAGTAAAAGTCTGACACGCCCTCCCGCTCCGCCGCAGTCATTTGATGATGTCCCATCCAAAAAAAAAAAAAACAAAAAAAAAGATACTCACGCGAGTATTCGCCCCAGTTAGAACACCTTCAAACAAGTCAGTTGATACAATTGGCGCTAGTGAATGTTGTCCCGCATCCCACGCGGGATTTGTCTTAGTGTGGCCAGAGCTTTAGTTCTACGACGATTTAGCACTATTTAGGACAGACGGTTTATCTCTCTTTCTGAACCGAAGATATTAAAATGTTGGTATCGACCAACATGCATGGTGTGCATGTCAATTCACAATTCGCTTGGAATGTTTATGAACGCAAATAAAAGCACCATCTCATTTCTTCCCGTAGGTGTCGTAAAAAGCGAATAAAGGACTTACTAGAGAATGGGCAGCAGCGTTCTCTATGGATTTTACCACCATACTGCGATCGCCAACCCACCTGCCAAGCTTGGGGATTATGGCAAAACCTCCCAAATTTGGAGAGACCTACGTCTAGCAGTGGACGTCTTTCTGCGGAAATGGGTATGATGATTATTTAAGGAAGATAAAAGCAAACCAAAAATCTTCAGGACTTACGTTTTTGTCTTTTTCTCGCTCCCGATAATTACGTTATGCCGTCCTACTTCCACATGTCATCTAATAGTACGAAATTGTTTTTGAAGATCGAATGTCGGGTAGGTTCACCTATGTACCTCTTTATCATTATTTGGAACTAGCTTTTGCCAGCGGCTTCACCCGCGTGGAGGTCGGAAATATCCCGCGGGAACATACTACCGGGACAAAAAGTGTATGTCCTTTTCTCCTATGTCCTTTTTCAGGCTCTAAACTATCTGTATACCAAATTTCATTTAAATCGGTTCAGTCGTTTTAGCAGGAAAGCGAGACAGACAGACAGACAGAGTTACTTTTGCATTTATAATATTATAGTATGGATATGGATTTGCTGTTTAATGCAAAAAACAAAGCTTCCTGTTGTATCCTTAGAATCCCACTTATCTCTAAACTTCTGCTTAGACTTTGGTTGGTTTTCACCACCTTATTGAGCTTTTTGGGTAAGATTTAATAATTAATGAATATGCAATGAATGAAATTGCCGGTTAAAATAAATCATTAGTCAGGCATATAAAAAATCGCTACTACTCTCTAACAAAAAAAAATATTTAATAAGGAAAATAGGCATACTATCTAAGCACGTATTTCATAGACTAATCGAACTTTCTTTCTCATCATTCTAGCGGTCTAGTTGTTCCAAAGTATTTTGGGGTCAGCCTTCCACCAAAGTTAGTTTTGTCGTTTTATTAAGGCAGATGTGGCGGAATACGAACTTAGTTTTATCAATTCTGATACACATCATTGGTCTAATGGTAGCAAGGGCTACTGTGGAGCAAGAGGGCCTCTAGTCGATTCCCAGGCTGAAGAAAAAAGCTCGGCCCCTATAATATGGGACTTAAACATAACGGCTGAAATTTGGGTGTACAATGGATACACTGTTGCCTCATCCTTCGGGTATTAGAGGTGTTATGTTATGTTATAATATCTGGATGACCGAGCTTTGCTCGGTATTTTTGGTAAATTGTGTTTAAAATAATAAGTTTACGTTCAAGTTGATTATCGATAAAGTTGGTCATTGAAAACACGAATAAAACGACATTGTATAAAAAATGAATCCTTGCTAGATCGATTTATCACCCCCGAAACCCCCTGTATACTAAATTTGATGAAAATCGTTGAAGCCGTTTCCGAGATTCAGATTATATATATACAAGAATTGCTCGTTTAAAGATAAAAATATCTGGATGACCGAGCTTTGCTCGGTATTTTTTGGTAAATTGTGTTTAAAATAATAAGTTTATATTCAAGTTGATTATCGATAAATTTGGTCATTGAAAACACGAATAAAACGACATTTTATCAAAATTAATCCTAGCTAGATCGATTTATCGCCCCCGAAACCACCTGTATGCTAAATTTCATGAAAATCGTTGGAGCCGTTTTCGAGATTCAGATTATATATATATATATACAAGAATTGCTCGTTTAAAGATATAAGATATCTGGATGACCGAGCTTTGCTCGGTATTTTTGGTAAATTGAGTTTAAAATAATAAAGTTTATGTTCAAGTTGATTATCGATAAAGTTGATCATTGAAAGCACGAATAAAACGACATTTTCTAAAAATGAATCCTAGCTAGATCGATTTATCACCCCCGAAACCCCCTGTATACTAAATCTCATGAAAATCGTTGGAGCCGTTTCCGAGATTCAGATTATATATATACAAGAATTGCTCGTTTAAAGATATAAGATTATTAAGGTGTTTTCCCACAGGAATAGACAGAGGTGGATACCCTATTTCGCCTGTTATGTTTAAGTTTCATGTAATAGGGGGCGAGCTTTTTGCCATGCCACAAATCCAGAATGCGTATTTACGTATTTGCGTTGATCAGAATTAACACTGTATCTGTCTAAATAGCATTCCCATAACGGCATTGTATGTGGCAAATTTTTTGAAATTATATTGAATGGAAATTATTATATTGAATTAATTTTTATTTTATTATTATATTGAATGTATAGTAAGCTCTCCTTAAAATATAGATACTTACAACTAAGGAACGATGTCTTTTCTGTAGACCTATAAAAGATGAATATCCTACCATACATTGATTTGTTATATCTCAAAGGGATTAGGCAGCGTTTTCGATGAATGCTCCCAGGCGGCTTTTTTCGAAATTTTCAATAGTTATCGTCATATTTAGGTTTATGTTTCTTTTCATAGCTAGCTATTTACATAAAATCTTAACATCATACACCTAAGATTTCCTCGTAAATTACTCCCCGTTCAGTATTTTTTGAGTTTATCGCAATCAGACAGAAAGACGTGGCAGGGGTTTTTGTTTAATAAAATGTAGTGATCCTTATTTTAATCCGAGCACCAGTTCTTTGCTAACCCTGTACATATTTAGGTACCTACAGAGAAACGACGTTGGGCATCGTACTATGGAAGAAATAACCAAATAGGAAATAAACGAAATTCTCGGGGTATGTGTTTAAATGGCTCTAGTACCTACACAATAATTGTAAATCTCTGGGGGAAATTGCAAAAAAAAAAACTTTTTTAAATGTATTTGAGGTATGGCGGAGTGTGTGTTTGAGAAGTGTGTTAAGTTAAATACATTGTTTGTTTGATGAAATCAAATGTCCAATTCAATACCCTTCGTTACCCTGTCAGACACTTTCAGAACGCTTATTAATTCTACGCCCTGTGTATTGTGCTGTTTTTTTGTGAGCATATACAAGTTTGCATCATAGTCGATAAGGTGACAAAAAGTGTTTGTATTCATAATTAGTACGAAAAAAAAAATATTTTCTTTTGCCAAGCTTTTGGTTAAATCGTTTCGGAAAAATTATGTACATAATTTAAACGATAAAATTCATAATTCATTCATAGTACAGGCTCTGCCTGGTTTGGGATCAGATAACAGTGTGTTGGTTGTCCTTTTTTTTTGTTTGTTTTTTTTTCAGGATGGGAAATCATCAAATGACTTCTCCCGCTCTGGGAGGACCGGGAGGGCGTGTCAGACTTTTACTGACTAAAACCATGATCCATCAGTTGCCCATGTGCCAGGGTCACGGTATCTCTTTCGAACAATCACGCGACCCCGACAGGCATCGGTCCTGGTAGACCCCTACACTGCTGCTGACACCTCTTTGAGGCGCGCGTGGAACACTACGCGCCGTCGACCCGAGCCTGGTCCTTACCGGGCGGCGAGCTACCCATTGCTCGCCACCCGCAAGCTCGCGCCTACGGTGGCCGGGCGTCCGCTATGGACTCCCGACGCCTGGGGCGTCTCCTCCTGCGGCGGCTAGGGACGTGAGGGCGCAGAGACTGCCACTCCCTCACGCGCCCCGCCTCCTCCTTCGCGAGCAATACTGCTTCGCAGAAGGAAGTGACGGCTTCCCATTCCCTCTCGCTCCGTACCATGCCTCGCACCAGGGCCCGACGCGAGAGGTCGCCGCCGCCGATCGCCTCAACGAGGACACGGCGGTGCTCCGCCCAGGCAGGGCACACCTCCAGTGTTGGTTGTCCTAAGATATATTATTATTATTTACTAACTATACGATTAAAACCATGATGGTTCTTGCCGCGACCGGGTTGGATCATGGTCATTAGTTTCTCTACTGGAAAAACTTATAACATCAACCAATTACGAAACAAGCAATTAATCCACACGAACCTACAATATAGCTTGGTTGTGCCAGTTTATCTTGGCAGCTTTTGTAGGTCCTGCTGGCAAGGCAACTGTCAACAAGGTTTGATTTCCAGTACATTTGCATGTCCAGACTCCTGCCAAGATACTCAAGTGTGTTGGTAATGTTTACTTGTCATGAATTTTTCAATTGCGTATGCAGAGCCCGTTTAAGTTGACGATGTCAGTTGTTATGTAGTTTAAGTTCAAGATTATAAAAGTCTAGTGTATTAGTAGACTGCGGCCGTGCTTATCAAGGGTGAGTCCTTGATTATCGATTTGTCAAGACATCGAGATTTCGGTGCGATATCTAGGTAAGTTAAATAAAGGGTGGCAGGCTCATGATTCTGAACCTTGAATTTAAAAAAAAATGCATGTCCGTCCATTTTGACCGCGCAGGTATTACACTTTTTTTTACAACCGACGAATAATTTCTACGCTACGGACATCCAGAATCATATTGTGCAAAATTTATGGTTACAGTTTGTGCGTTGATTGCCATGCCACTCTATAATAATGATCTATTCACATATACCTTCCACAGTCAGTTCTCTAAATGATGCTGAGAACCGGATCAATCCGCACCATTGTGTAGTTGAGAAGAAATAAACGGACACACAGAAGCAAAAACAGCGACTTTAATTATAGATATAACATTCAAAGTCCTGAGTGACTGACTGGCTGACTGATATATATCAACGCACAGACTAAACCGCTGCTCCTAGAGACATGAAATTTGGAGGGTGTATTCTTTGAAGGGCCCACCTTGAATGTGAATGATAGTAGGATGGGCGTGGTTTATGGCGGGTCAACCTAAAGTGGCCGGCCGCCACAAACTTATATCTGAACCGTTTATAGAGAATAGGAAAACCAGCGGCCAAAAGTTGAACTAATGACAGAAAATTTCTCGATATAAATAACGTTACTAACTTAGCATAGCCTTGCTGTAAGCACTATTGCTGTCACTGTTGCACATCTGTCAAACTGAAATAGCAAGGTAGAGACGGAAACATCTTAGAAAAAAGTACGTGAAAGTAGCATTAATTTAGTCGGTCTATGAAATGTTTGCACAAAGCGTGCGATGGAGTAGACAAATAATACAAATATTTAATTATAAGCAATAAAACTATCTTACAGCAAGAAATTATCTTCTTTATCTATATGTAATATTATAAATGCGAAACTAATTCTGTCTGTCTGTTACTCTTTCACGACTAAACCTTATTCGTTACCCATTAACCCTATTTATTCCGCGACTTCACGTGCGTCCGCGTAACGTAAGATTTACGCAAACGAAGTCGCGGGAAAAAGCTAGCTAATATTTATGTACGGATGTTAGGTTATACGAGATTGATTAACTCAACATAATTAAAAATATATAATAAACAATTTAAGTATTTATTAATTACTAGTGATCGCTCATTGGTCGAAATTCGACCGTCCTTCATTTGAATAGAAATACATTATTAAGTGAAAAAATATATATACAATAATAAATATAAAAAAATAATATGGTTAAATTTGACATTCAGTAACACTATCATCATCATTTCAGCCGTAAGACGTCCACTGCTGGACTTAGGCCTCCCCCAATATGGGCTTTGCCATAATCGCCACGCTTGGCAGGCGGGTTGGCGATCGCAGTGTGGTGGTAAAATGCATAGAGAACGCTGCTGCCCATTCTCTAGTAAGTCCCTTAGTCGCCTTTTACGACACCCACGGGAAGAAATGGGGTGGTGTTATTCTTTACGTCCGGCACCACACGGTACCACCACACCACACACCACAGTAACACTATAGACAGATAATATTACAGACAAATATTCTCGATATGATCACAGATTGAAAAAATGAATTAGGTTATATATCTATAAAATTAATTTATTACCTATATTTATACTTGACAATAATACAAACAAATAAGATCTTTATATTTTACCTATATTAACAAATAAATAAACTGAACTGAACTGACATTCAGTAAGACTATATACCACAGATTTGGACCATAAACAAAAGAATATCTATGCATGTGTGTATGATTAAATATACGGTAATGAATAGTAGTGTGTGTAACGTGTTATTTATTGAAAATAATGTATTTTTACGCACAATTTAAAAAAAAAAATTAGCATTCGTCACTTCTTCTCTGTATAAACTATACGTCTGGGAAATTTCATACTCCGCCCGTCCGCCCAATTTTCGTAAAAAGGTATCCAAAGTTTTCGCTTCACGTATTAATATATAGATTTACAACATGAAATTAAAAATAACGAATTAATCTTCTAGAGCTCTATAAATAAAATATGTGATGGTGTTTAAGAGATTAATAAACTTCAATTTCGTTTCACCGATCACTATACATTTATTTGGTAAATGACAATTACAATATTTTACATAGACTTCGTCTATTACGTAATACTAGTTATGATTTTTTTTTTCACCTTATTTTACAAGTCATTTATATTTCCTTCAAGGTCAATTACGTATGGCAATGTGTATGATAAATGTCAAAATTACTTGACGTATATACTGGGTGACATTTTATAACGTCTTGAAAAAAAAATGGGTGTAATAGGTGAACGGAGTAGAAGCCTTTGGCATATAAATTTTTATTTTTTATATTTTTTAATAACATGTAATAAAATTGATCTAGCAATAAATACTACATATTTAAAGCAACATTTTCATACTAGAACAACAGAAACAGATATTTGGAAAAAAATTAAAATTAAAATCAATTAAAATCTATCGAAACTCAAATCATATGCACCCTACTCAATGCGTGGCATGTATCAATGATTTAGTAGCGCAGTCTTACCCTTTGAAGCCGGCCGATAGGCGGCCTCATTGATCTTTCGCAGGCCCACGAGCCGTACATGCACCCTCGTCCGTCCACGTCCCGCGCTCATTTAGTCACCTACGATGAATCTGAAGGCATTCCTGCGTTCTATTCTAGTTACACAACACACCATATGAAGGTCGAGACGGTAAAAAATGTCATCCGGTATACATATATTTTAGTAATTACGTGTGACTGCGGTTAGAAAACCAAAACCGATATTATTGCCGATATTTTGTAACTATGTCTAGATTATATCTTTTTATTTGGGTGTTTTACCCGACTGCTGAGAGCAATGTGTTTATCAGCCTATTAACTCGTATGTATGTTTGTTCTTTTATTAACTTTATTTTTCATTACATTTACTTTGGGGTTAGGGGTAATTCAGAGATGGAGTACACAAATAATTTGCTAAACAGTCTTCATAAGATTATAGAAGTATGTTTAGTGTTATTCAAAACAGAGTAAAACACCATTGTTTTGATCATCCAATTATTTGATTTTGATTAAAATCTTGTAGGAATGAAAAATTATAAATAGCCAATATGTTTACAGAAAGCACTCTTGTAGACCTTTGATTAGATATCAATTAGATATCGAGAAGCAGTGGTGGCTCAGTGGCAACGGCTACTACTTACGAGTTCGAACCCGAGCAGGCGCTTTACTCTGTGTAAATTATTTCAACACCACTGCTCTCAAAACTGTGAAGGAAAACATCGTGAGTAAACCGGCATGTCTTAGAACCAAAAAATTGAAGACATGTGACATCTACCAACCCGCACTGGGCCCTCGTGGTGGATTATGTCCCACTCTCTCTCACCGAGAGGAGGCCTGTGTCCCAGCAGTGGGAATGTTATAGGCTGCTAATGATTAGGTATCAAACACGGTACATATAGGGTTCGAAACACCTAGGCCTGGCGTCAGGCCACGTGCCTGACATGGATGGCTTCGTGAAGGTAGAGAGAAGCTTCGTAGTCGGAACTAGTGTGAGACCGCGCTAGCAGGACTCAATATGCTGCTGCGTCCAGCTATACTAACGACGCAGCTCTATGTGTCCCGTCTACATTACACCACGAAGGTTAAGGAGATCGTGGAGTTTGTACGTGTTAAGTCCAACTGGACCTTAAGGGTCGAGAAGTTGGAACCGTGCCACAACACGAACTTCAAGTCATTCGTGGTGCGAGTTCCAACTCATCAAATCGAGACTTTCCTCAAGGAAGAGTTTTGGCCGAAGGGTGTCGTGTATCGGCGATTCCACGGAAGGCTACGCGAAACTACACAGCGCAACACGTCGCCGTCACTTCGTGTACAATAATTATGTTTACGTGGTTTTTATTTGTATGTATGATAGTCTGTATGGTAATATGATTTGGGTCTTTGTAGCCCGAAATAAACTGATTTGATTGATATATGATATATGTTTGTACAAACACTTTTACATACCAATGTTATGTTAAAAACATAATAGTTCGGCGTTTGACACAGCCTGTTTAAATAATTACCCTTCTTTGGCCTGCTGTCAAGTAAAACCTCACCTTTTTTACAATTCTAATGCTACTCCATTGTTGACATAATTCAAACCTAAAAACTAATTATATATTTTATTTTATTTCTAAATGAATGATTATTATAAGTTATTGGGATAAAACAGACGTTCTTCTCTAGAGAATAAGGTGTTTACTCAATATTATTTTACAAAGTGAGAATAGATTGTTGCTGTAATGCTTTAGGGGTGAATTAGATTTATTGTTATCATCATCTTATTGGTATTTCATTCTTGCAAAATGAATAAATTAATTGCCCTGTGCAGGCACTCCTAACCTTGTAGGTACTGTTCAGTTTTGGTTTATGGTTCTTCCCATTTTCATACATAATTTAGGTCGTCTCTAAATGGTAATAGAGAAAGAATGTTATATTGTTCACAGTTACAAAAATAGACACATATACAGACGAAATACAAAGTTATTTGGAAAGCCAACACTTATTATATTAAATAATTACAGCAAAATGCTTGACTACTACCTTTTTCTGTGAACACAAATATTTAAAAAACGTAATTTTGATCGCACCGATTTGTAAAAAAGTGACATAGGTTTGTCGTCGATGAGCCCTACTGGGCGACTGATTTATGAACGAACGAGAGTGATGACACTATTTATGATAGGCAAAAGAAGAGATGGCGATAATGTGTGTGCGCTTGGAATAAAATATCGTATGTGCCAAACCGAATCGCCGTTTTTTATGAATGAAAAGTATTATTAAAACGAAAACTGTTTTACAAAAACTTAGATATAATTATAATCAATGTGAAAATGTTTTAAAGTAAACTATGTTTAATAATACATACGCATCGCGCCTTGAGGCTAAAAAAATCATAATCATAGATAGAACTTTGCGATTTTTTTGTATCGAGAAAATTTCATCGTATCGTGTATTCCTTTTACAGGATACTAGGTCATATAGTCAAAAAACATACACTAAAAGATTAAGTACGGAAGTCATACGGTAAGAAAGGTAGGCTAAAAAGAAAAAGCACGTTTATCTCGCTACGTCACCCCTAAGAGGGTGAAATGAGCGGTTCAAATGGTGAATTTTTGTACATCCACGCGGGCGAAGCCGCAGGCAGAAGCTAGTTTATAATATAAACCTTAAGATTAACAACCCCGCCCCTGCTTTGCACGATCTTACTATTTGCCTCCGCTGTCCGTCCGTCCGTCTGCCTGTCAGCGGGCCATATCTCTTGATCCGTAATAGGTAGGCAGTTGATATTGACACTGCTATAATCGCCACGCTTGACAAGCGGGATGGCGATTGCAGTATAGTGGTAAAATGCATAGAGAACGGTGCTGCTCATTCTCTAGTCATACATAAATTTGTATAGATAAATATCACATTTATAACACATGTCCAACTGTCCTAAGTTTCGACATTTAAAATAAATTGATAGATTAAATTTCCAATTTCACTAAACTAGACTATTCCAACACCTAATACAATGCCGTACAATCATCTAAAGACACAATGGCCCGTATACACATAGACACAGTCCACAATAGGGGAGATTAATTAACAAATCATTAACTAGACGACCTGGTTTCAATGGATACGGTTGAACCCGGGTTGAAGCATTGTGTTGCACTTTAAAAATTGATTCCATTGCGAAGGTAATAAAGGCATTATGTTTTTTCATTTGGTCTTGTATGGCTAGTAGGAACTTTTGAATGAGATTTATATTAGCTCGTTAGTGTTTTGTTTTAAATATTTGGCAGTTCGAAAATTGAAAAGCGTATTCGAAAAGATACACTACAAAGTGAGAGATAACTTTTAATTCGGAAGTCAGTGTCTTAGGATATGATTTTTAGTTTATTGCCACCGACTTCCAGAATTCGAATTATTTTTCATTTTCTTAAATTTTTTTGGAGTGCGGTTTTTATACTAGGTACTGATAAATGATAATGATAAATGACTTTATTTTTGCAAGTAGGTTTGTACAAACACTTTTACACGTCAATCATTATTTTTTGGCTGGTCTGGTTTTTTGACTGGCGCAGGTAAACAGCAGTGACAGGAAATATTATAAAATAATCTCGATACACAAAGTGGACTTAATATGTACTATCGAAGCTAACCTAAAAACTATCCAAGTAAAGTCAATAAAATTTATATAGGACCACCTCTGAAGTATACCCTCTATGCATTACAAAAAGAATTTGACCGTAAGTCGACTCTCAATTGCCGGAGGTATAGCTGAACATACAAACAAAAAGTAAAAGTTGAGTATTTGTGATACTTCTCCTTTTTGGATTCGGTTAATTATTGTCAAACACCTGAATTGTCTGGGAGTCTAGGAGTTTCAGTTTGAAAACATAAAGAAAAGATCCCGATTCAATTTTTGAAATGTCAAATATTTTATACAAAATATCAGCAAAAAAAGACGAAGCTGAACATTTTCTTGAAATGCTTCCTTAGTCCCCTATTTTCCATGTGAATGCATAGCAATTCCCTACCTCATCACTACTTTGCGGAAAATTTCAGCAAAAATGAGCTTTGAGCAAAAAAGTGTTTGAAGTAATTACAAAGTAATTAGCATTTTAATCTAAAAATTCTCAACTCATAATTTTCTGTTTAGGGTATAATAAGTTCCAAATATTGCCTGGCGAGTATAATTATTTCTATCAATCCTGTAATTATGAAAATTCAAATGGTTTCATTAAATTCGAATTCATCCAGTAAATTACATTAGCTACATGTCATACTTTTAGTATGTATAAAATGTTGTAAAACATTTCAAAAGTGTAGCTGCGGTTTTTTTTTTGACCATTCTTTTCCATAACAAACTACCTTTTGGAATAAAAAATAAAATAAAATCGAATACTACTTAGTCTCATTATTTCAGCCGAAAAACGTCCACTGTTGGACATAGGCCTCCCCCAAGCACCGCCACTTCGTCCTGTTCTGTGCTTCTCGCATCCAACGTATTCCTGCGGCCTTCACCTTCTACATAGTCTATTTTCTTGTAAATTTTGACGTTTAAAATGCTGTTTATGGCCTCCTAGAAAACATTACTTTACTTTGACTTAACCTTTGATTATAACAATCAAAGCCTTAAAAACTTAAAGAAATGACAAAAGCTCGTTTATGTTCAAAAAGTTATAAAGTCGTAAACCCACACGATTTATCCGTAAAAAGTACCTATTTTATTTCTCTTCAAAACTCGTAGATTAGAAAGGAAATGGCTTGTTATAAAACGTGAAAAAACCCTGACAGATATCCTTGGTATCTACTGAAAAATCTCGCTTACTTTATTGATCGATTTAAATCTATTTATTTATGTTCAAAACACACTACAGTATTTTATTTATGCACTGCAAAAATAGATCACCCATTTTGTTCAGCAATTTAAAAGAAAATCGGTGGTCAAGGATGGATTATATTTTATTTAAATGATGACATTAGAAACATTTCTCTGTACAACGATAATGCTCTATTGAATTTGCGAACAAGATATACAACGATCTTTAAATGAATTAACTGGTCCGGAAGTCTATTACCAACTAACCGATTGAAACATACACATCTGTCCATGATAAAAACATGTTCGTTATACAAGCAATGGTCAAAAGTTTATACGAAAAACACCAAAGTTGAATAATACACGTCCAGAAATAAGACAGATGACGAGTGAATGACTGAACTGATTTTTTATGCTAATTTTTTGGGCTTCGCAGGTCGACCTAGGAGGTTGTCGCTGCTAAATAATAATATATAATTAGTATGGATTACTCCCAAAAATAAAACAAACCCATAATGGGTGATCTCCTTTCTTCATTCCCCCAAAAGTCTTGTTGAACAAAACATAAGCGACAATGATAATTGGTTCCGTCGCTTCCGGCTACTTATATCAACTTGTTCCTTTGTGCTTCATCGATGTAGAAGACAAGGCGTATTACAGCGAACAGTTCGTTACAACGTTGTATGTATGTTTCAATTTCACAGCAAAATGTCACAAAGCAATGGCGAAATAAAATGCCTTTGCTGCAGCAGTGAGATACAAGCTTGCAGTAAAAGTAACAATTACTATAAATGCTACATTATATTACTTGAGTAAGTAGGTTCGAAATACACTTTTACCCATCAGTCATATTTTTAAAACTAGACTGACTGACTCAGTCAGTCATATTTCACTACTCCGAGAAGAAAGACCGAAAGAAACACAGAGATCACAGTCTCAAAAAAAAAACCACCCAGATTGAGTGGACTCCTTCAATTAGTGCACGAATTTGTAAGAGTGCAGTTCAACTCAGCACTTGAGCAGCTTAACGATTGGACAAACAATACCAAAGAAAGAACATTTGGGAATACTATCATTATTGAAAATTCTTCCTACACTCGAATTATAATTCACTGGAGTATATTCATATGAGCTAATGTCACATTGCAAAAATAATGTAGTTAGTAATATGTATAACGGTGATCATTAAGATTTACATCTTACTCAAAACTAGAACTACGTTAAACTAACGTTTATATCTGTAACACACAAATAAGTGTAAAGCCAATATTTTTTTACTAACAAAAATGGAAAAGTAAAAGTCGACTGTAGACTCAAATTGAGTACTTACTAGAGCTATTGATTCTCTACAATACTAATCAATCACAAGCCTTCTTGCAGACATTTCTTTCTGAATCAAAACCTGAGCACACTCATTCTATGGATTCAATAAACATAATTGCTTCCGTCGTTTCCAGCCACGTAAATTACATTGTTCCTTTTGTCTGGCATCGATGCAGAAGACAAGGGAAGGATTTGTGGCGTTCGAAGCTATGCCACAGTGCTCTGTAACTCGCAAATAGTTGCTATAACGACCTCCTATGACGCTTTGTGTTCCTAGTACCTGATGCTGTGGGAATTTATATACACAGATCCGGTAGGCGAAACATTGGATCGATTTGTTTTTGAATATTTTGAAGGAACATGATTTAGTAAACGTTTCTATTTGCTCTTTCTTAGCTCTAGTCGTTTTTATTTGTTCTACATGCTTGAAGCAAATGTATAGTTTAGTAGCAATAAATAGATCAATGAGTTTTTTCTTGCAGTTGTAATAAAATATAGTTTTAAAAATGAACTAAGACACTTTTACATATTTTTCTTTCTATCTTTACCTGCACATAAAATTATACGGATTAAAAACCTACTTTCCTTAAAATATTACCACCTAAAGCCGGTAGTCGCTACGCCTAAAACTGAAAATTATGAAGACCTCGCTCTCAAGAAATTAAAGTGCAAATTCGTTCATACATCCATCTTCATTCTTCCTAGTTTAGCTAACTGGGGCCCTTTACAATCAGCTAATGGATGATAATAGAAGATAATGTTAAAGGAATTACAAATCAGATAAATCTTAAGCCCCTTATTGGTCTAGTTTAAGCTCTGCTATCAAGCGTACATAATGTGCTTAGCAAGATTTCTCCATCTAGAAAAGTTTGATTGTATTTTAAGAAATCTTTCAGTAACAACCAAAAGCTTGGAGTTGAGCCCAGTGAATGGAAATTGGTTCGTCTCTTATTTCATGGAATTGGATTACATCAGTGAGTCTAAATCAAAGAATTTAATTTCACATAAATCTATAACAAGACTTATGATTCATCAGAAGCTGGGTGCATAGGAAACGATCATATAGGACTATATGATCGTTTTCTATGGAGAAGAGCTGGCAAGAAACTATTCGGTTACTCTTTTAAAAATAATTGGCTTCTACAATATTTTCAAATTTCAATGGGAGGACAATCAAATAGAAAACGCGGAGTACTCTAGGAGGTATGGATCCAAATATATGGTATCTTTTCTACGACGAACGGTACCTATTTCAGACATTTTCAGGTGTGTTCGGGATACTGGGCATGAATTACGAATGCCAACTGTACTGACTGAATTTTATTTTTTAAATGCCTGGAGTATTTAAAAAAAAAATTGGATAAGTGTTCTGGACCTCACTAGTCCATCGTAGATCTCATCCATTTCTATCCAGAAATGGATAAGATCTACGATCAATTATGCTCTTGTTTCTCATAGTCAAGATCCATACAATAAACGAAAAGGGAGAAGAAAAATGTGTAAAGTAAATCTTACGATAATACTTGACTAAATGTTCTGTAGTGTTAGTGTAAGCATAACATCCGAGACTAAAATATACGATTTCCGATATGTAAGATGAATGTATCCATTTAGTTTCCTTTGATAGTAAATCATTTCCTTATAACATTTCATGTTATTATAGTGAGGGTCAAGAAGAATATGGTATGTTTATCCTATAATATTTATAGAAAATGTTGTTCAATCCTCGTATATTTTTACGTCAAACATTAATTTAATGCATGATTTATCGTGGTTTAAAAGCTTTTTCTCGAAATATTCATTCAATGAAATTTAATGAACCTAAAAAGTTGTATTGATGATTTTAATGACTTCAATTTTGTAAATATATACGTGTTTTGTAGGCGAATCATCCATATACTACCTGATACTGACTTACAAATTGCGAAAAAATGATAGAAAATTTGAATTTCTCGGGCTACCGTGGCAGTTTCACCACTATTTAAATCGACCATTACATAAACCAAGGTGAAAGTAACTTATGATCATAGTCAGTGAACACTATCTTGTAATCTGCATGGCCTCTGTGATAGACTTGAATCACGCATTTTATGACGGTTTTGCTCCCAATCTGTGTCAAAAAGTAAGGTAATGGAATGTCTGGAAAAGTAATGGTAGCGTACTAACGCTACCATTACTTTTCCAGACATTCCATTCCACCCACCACCACCTTCCCTCCCTTTCTTCCTTCCTTTCCTTTTCCACTAGGTGGTGTGGTCCTGCGAGGGTCGCGAGATTTGTTCGAAAGAGATACCGTGGCCTTGGCATATGGGCAACTGAAGGAACACGGGTGGGTTTTAGTCAGTAAAAGTCTGACACGCCCTCCCGCTCCACCCAAGAGCGGGAGACGTTATTTAATGATTTCCCACACAAAAAAAGCCTATCACAGCAGGCCGCTTGACCGCTGGAATAGTTTACTAGAATATATTATGTAGTAGATACTCATTACGTATATTTTTATGTTGCACTGTAATACTTACACAATACCAAATATTATAACTATTCACTGTGTGTCCTCTGAGTTTGTTTCTGTTTTTGTCTTAGTCAGATAAGAAACTCCGAGTTCATCTAGATTTAAAAATATGATAGACGTGCAAAAGAGTTGGTACATACCTACAAATAAATAATGTATCGTTTGTTTCGGTGCAAAATAGTTTAAGTATTTATTTAGAATCCGCCACTTGACTGCCAGTTTCACTTTCCATTGCTTTTATTGTTAGTAGCTACTGTGAATTCTGGTTTACACGAGTTGCAATGGTTGGAAATATGCACTGGTCTTGTTAACTGAACTGGTGGCATCCTTTTTTGCCATACGACACAAAATGATGACCTATATGGCAGAAGTCGGGGAGATTCTTAATGGAGCATGGTAATATAGGGCACGCCACAATTGCGGCGGTAAGTCCCCTCTTTGAGGAGTGGATAGAGAGGCGCCACGGCGTCCTCACCTTCCGCCTGACGCAGGTTCTCACCGGGCATGGGTGCTTCGGTGGGTTCCTGTTCAGGATAAAGCGGGAGGATACGCCCGGGTGTTTCCATTGTGAGGATCGTCTGGAGGACACGGTGGAGCATACGGTGGAGGTGTGCCCTGCCTGGGCGGGGCACCGCCGTGTTCTCGTGGAGGCGATCGGCGGCGGCGACCTCTCGCGTCCAGCCCTGGTGCGAGCCATGGTACGGAGCGAGAGGGAATGGGAAGCCGTCACCTCCTTCTGCGAAGCAGTAATGCTCGCGAAGGAGGAGGCGGGGCGCGTGAGGGAGTGGCAGGCACTGCGCCCTCACGTCCCTAGCCGCCGCAGGAGGAGACGCCCCGAGCGTCGGGAGTCGATAGCGGACTCCCGGCCACCGTAGGCGCGAGCTTGCGGGCGGCGAGCTTGCGGGCGGCGAGCTTGCGGGCGGCGAGCAATGGGTAGCTCGCTGCCCGGTAAGGACCAGGCTCGGGTCGACGGCGCGTAGTGTTCCACGCGCGCCTCAAAGAGATGTCAGCAGCAGTGAAGGGGTCTACTAGGAGCTATGCCTGCCGGGGTCGCGTGATTGTTCGAAAGAGATACCGTGACCCTGGCACATGGGCAACTGATGGAACACGGGTGGGTTTTAGTCAGTAAAAGTCTGACACGCCCTCCCACTCCGCCCAGAGCGGGAGAAGTCATTTGATGATTTCCCATCCTGAAAAAAAAAAACAAAAAAAAAAAAGCATGGTAATATAAAAAAAACTATGCAAAAACAATCTTCGAACCAGATTTTTCGCTGATCAAAGGAGAATAACTTTTACTTTTAGTTGGAAATTCTACCAGTTTTCGAATTGCCAAGGATTCGGTCGGAGAGAAAAATGAAGCTAGGTAAAACATGGTATATATTTTTTTCCATGGGGCTAGGCATAAAATACCATAATTCTTACGACCAAATAGCTTGGAACCGCTACCAAAAGAGCAGGTTCTGTATTGATACTTCGCGGTTTTTGCCATTTCAGTACCTTGGTACCGGTTCTAAACGGGTACAGGTATTCCACCGGTATTATATATACAATTTCGGTATTAAATTCCGGTAACCGGCACGTAACACAAATCTCATATTTATACGAAGATCTTAGTGCGGTGGGCAACCTTGAAGTTATTTTTCTAATGCTTATTAAGTATCTTTTTTATAACTGTTCCGTCCCGTTGACTTGATAATCTGTGCGCCTAACGGAACGCGCGTGTAACGAAGCGAGAACTGTCACTTGTCAGTTTTGACTTTGACACTTCACTTGGGTTTTGATCTGGGGGAAAAACGTGGGTCCTATTTGGCGTGCCGACCCCTATAGTTATATTAATCCCTTAGAACCGGTCGTTTTGTGGACAATTTGTCATGACCCAATTGCTTTGATTGTAAATAACCCCCTTTGACTATAATACGGGTTGAGTTTGGACATTATTTGGTTGTTTGAATTGATTTTGAGGTTAAGTGACGGTATTGGAAAACGCGAGTTGGAGACCGCATGCCTTTGGTAGCATGCAGGTAGTATTGCAGCGGATTGTAACCTGGAGAAACTCATAACGTCACTACACAATACAATACACTCACTTACATACATAAATCCAGGTAGGCTCCAGAGCAGGTGTTCCTCAACCACCAGGTGAGTCTTTTGCTTGATTATATTATTGTTCTGCTCCGCGCACGGCGGACAAGTTCGCTAGCCACTCTTGTCTCCAGGGCCCCACCATCATAACTTCCACTGCGCTATTGAAATTCTATGGTGAGGTCTGGCCTGGCAACGAACAATAACTATATTTGTTTTCTCAATCGACGGAAATATTTTATTTGGTACCGGTATTGCGACCGCTACAGTATAGATACTGATTTGAAATTTGAGTCGGTATCTTTAGTACAAGTGTTACTTTAGTAGTAGTACTACACCAAGGCCAATGGTACCGGTTCCCATCAATATCGGTACTTCAAGCCCTGGTTACGACCTTTTCAAACTCCTTTTGCTTTATCCACGGTCACACCTAGTGACACTGTCGTTGTAATCATAAAACTCTTGCCACATCTACCATCTTTAACACCCTCCAACAGATTTCATCGTGTCTCACAGGGTGTTCCTATTAATACTGTGCACATAATATTAGACGATGTATTAGTGCACTGGGACCATAGTGCTCCAGGCGCAGACGCAATTTATTAGCTAGCTAGAGATTAATAGTGCATGCCAGGTAACAGATTGTATCCTGATCGCGTACGAACACCGCAGATCGTTTCTAACGATACACTCTTTCAATATAAAACTAAGCTGTGAATGTAAGGAGATGGATGAAAGGGTATTTATTTGATTCTTTGCTCAATGCAAAATATTTCTTAGAAAAAGTTGTTGAAATAAGTCTTTAGTCATGAATTATTTGTAAATACAAATTAATACATCATAAAAGCTTAAAAATATTTGATACGCTAACAGCCCTTTCATTAGATGTCACACGGTAGAGTTAACTTAAATTGTTATATTTTTTTGTTTGTGTTCTTTCTCTGCATCAAAGGTTCATTAGAAGAACAGCGTCAGACAGCATCTGTCTTATATATTAATATGAACCTTTTTGGCATAGACATGAGGCACACATTATTGTTGTTGAAATGATATATTAACTTTTTTCACTTTATTTGTTTTTGTTTTTCATGAACTATGTCCAAATGAACGGTATTCTTTCTTTCTTTCATGTTTACCGCAAATAAACTCATTTTATTTTTATGTTTCCTTCGTTTTCTTTGAATATTGAAATTTCATTTTCTATCCTAAATTCCATCAAACACAGGCCCATTGATTGGTTCATTACTATTATGTCCGAATTCAATAGTGTTAACCGATTTGTAATTTATCGAATTAATTAAATAACCTCATTAGTCGCTGTCATGATTTTCGATTATTGTGCTTTAGTTGTAAAACGTCCGGCTTATTATATTTGGTTGTCCAGTAATGAGCAGCAAACAGTTATTAAATGTGAAAATAATACAAATAAATTGGCAAGTTAAGCTTAAGCCTCACACTCGGATTACCAGCCGTTCCCGGGGATATATAAATGTAAGCCAACCAATATCCCGACTGTACGAATAGTAGCTGCTTCAATATTTATTTGTGGTTTCTGTTAAAAACGTAGGTAAAAACTCTAGATTTTACCCTCCTGTCGCTATGAGCTCATTGGTTTGAAAAACTCAATTTCGATTCAAGCTCGCTTTAGTTCGGGAATATGTTAAAATCAAATTGTTGTGATGTTATTTATTGCAGTACACTAACAAAGCATATGGAAAAGTTTGGCGAAATGTAGGTGTATTTATACAACGTGGATGCGCCAATACGTCAATAAAGCTAAGTGTATCTAATGATGTTTCCAGCACCCTAATTGCGGAACACACTTTTAATCAGAATTTCAATCATTTTGATGCTGTCATCCGTTCTTTCATATATTTGAAAAAAATATTTGCTTAGCAACATAAACAACACCATGAATGTTGCGGAACTGTCAAAATGAAACCGATTCCTACTGATAGTGTAGTACGCTATTACCCCTCAGTTTCCATACGTTTCAATCAAGTATATCCTCTTTGAGGAGTGGATAGAGAGGTGCCACGGCATCCTCACCTTCCACCTGACGCAGGTTCTCACCGGGCATGGGTGCTTCGGTGGGTTCCTGTTCAGGATAAAGCGGGAGGATACGCCCGGGTGTTTCCATTGTGAGGATCGTCTAGAGGACACGGTGGAGCATACGGTGGAAGTGTGCCCTGCCTGGGCACCTCTCGCGTCCGGCCCTGGTGCCAGCCAGGGTACGGAGCGAGAGGGCATGGGAAGCCGTCACCTCCTTCTGCGAAGCAGTAATGCTCGCAAAGGAGGAGGCGGGGCGCGTGAGGGAGTGGCAGTCTCTGCGCCCTCACGTCCCTAGCCACCGCAGGAGGAGACGCCCCGGGCGTCGGGAGTCGATTGCGGACTCCCGGCCATCGTAGCGCGAGCTTGCGGGCGGCGAGCAATGGGTAGCTCGCCGCCCGGTAAGGACCAAGCTCGGGTCGACGGCGCGTAGTGTTCCACGCGTGCCTCAAAGAGATGTCAGCAACAACGAAGGGGTCTGCTAGGACCGATGCCTGCCGGGGTCGCGTGATTGTTCGAAAAAGATACCGTGACCCCGGCACACGGGCAATTGATGGAACACGGGTGGGTTTTTTGGAAGAAAATACTCTTTAAATTTCGATTTTAGGATTTATTTGATAGTTCCAAAATACTCTCATGATCTTAGTATTGCCAGAGTTTTCATTTGTTGTCGTATTTTTTTCTCCACAATATTTATATAGATACACTTCTGCCTAACAGTTTGGGGATAACAGTTTTGATGTTATGTTGCGTAAAAGAACATATCTGTACCCGCGGCCGTCACAACATTTGTATGAAACTTAGTAGAACTTTTTGAATGAAACTTAGTAGAAGTTTTTGTATGAAACTTAGTAGAACTTTTTTATGAAATACGCCCGAATCCTGAAATGCAATTTCTCAAAAACTCAAGAAGCTCGAGGCTACAAGAAACACATATATCTTTAAGTTTCATATAGGTACTTCAAAATATCTGAAATCTGATGCTTAATCAAACTTTCGGTTAGTCTGAGTCCTAAGGAGCCATCCAAACTTAAAGTAAACTTGGAAGCACTTGTAGAACTAATATCAATTCCTGCCCTTTCATTAAGAAATTTAATTTGGTTCTTCTACTTGTTGAGATACCGTATACACTTGTCAACTAATTATAACTCGAATGTCGAATCAAAATAGACATTCAACAACACAATTCTTATCGTACAAAACAAATTTAACATTTCACCAAAGCAATGATTATTTATTGATTCCTATCGAAAAGTTCACCAAGAGTACCTTACTGTGTACGAGTAAGTACAGCAATTTATACTTAACAAAGCCTCTTTCACCGAAGCATACGTTTAAAACGGAAACTTTCACGATGTTCTCGTGAAAGATAAGGGGGTTATGCCGTCACAACTCAATCAATCACGAAGTCGAATGTGACTTTCATTCGAGTGACGTCAACGTAAAGCACGACATATTGACGGCGCAGATGTGAAATTACTTAGGCGTGCATTTGACTGTGTACCTGTACCAATTCGTGTTTTCATGTTAGCATCTGTACCTTCCAGTTGTAGGAATATCTGGGAGAAGTAGTGTAGGTTTTGACGTCGCTATATATACGTAGTATACTTAGGGAGTTGGTGGAGAAGTTATTTGCTTGCATACTTGTTTTTTTATATCTGTTTCTTTGAAACTAAAGCATTTTTTTTTAATATTTAAATACACACAGTAAAATATACAATGATATGAGATATAACGCATGAGTACAAAGGTACTGCTTATTTCTTAAGAAATTTCTTTCAGCAGACCGAAAACTAAAGGAACAAACAAAAAAAAATATTCAGTCGATGGCAGAAAGTCAATGACCTGTAATTGATCAGCTATTTTTGTAATTTTTCGAGAAACAAAGATATTTTTTACCAATTTTCAAAAACCGAAGCATAACGGTCGGGTGGAGAACATGTCAGTGTCATTTAAAGATCTGAATAAAGTTAGGATGACGAAAACAATTTTATTATTGTTTTTAATTGCATTACTGTTCGATATCGATACCCAACAAGTGGGTAAAGTATTGTTAGCTTACTATATACGTACAGCTTTAGAAACATATTTTGGTATGGTTTTCGTAAAATTCGATACACTAAAAATTCAACATTATCACCACCGCCACCATACCAAACAACCACAACCACCGCCACCAGAAGCACCACTATTACAGCCATCACCACACCACTGTTTTTTTTTTTGTGGTTGGGAAATCATCAAATAACCTCTCCCACTCTGGGTGAAGCGGAAGGGCATCTCAGACTTACTGACTAAAACCCACCCATGTTCCTTACGTTGCCTATATGCCAGGGCCACAAAAACTCTTTCGAACAAATCTCGCGACCCTGGCAGGACCACACCACCACTACCGCTACCATTACTTTTCCAGATAATTTAATTTGTCCCCGTATATTCATTCGCTCTAGAGATAGGCAGGGACCGATTTCCCATCATTTTGTCGTTAAGTTTGAAGGTTTTACACAGACTACTTTGTCTGTCCCCATGGGTGTCGTAAAATAAGCAATTAGGATTACCCTGCGAGATTGTTTACCGCATTGACGTAGCGTGAGGTTGTAAGCCTGGCTTCAAGGTTGCACATGTTTAGGTCAGACTTTACTCTAGTCCCGTAATAATAATAATATAATAATAATAAAAATCATTTATTTCCAAAAGTAAATTACAAAATAGTTATGCGCAGCATTTGCAGCTTAGGACTTACAAGTGCACAGAAATTTGATCAATGACCCCCATGCTAGGTGGAACCTGTGTTACAGGGGTCATCCATCCGTCCATTATACGAAATTACAGGTAAGTAAGTAGTATTTATTTTTAAGTGGTACATTCATGTTTATAATTCTAGTGTGAAAAAGAAAAAAAGATGTGGTAAGTGCGTGTGGGTTGGGTGCGTGTGTGTGTGTGTGTGTGTGTAAGTGCGAGTGAATGTGTGTGTGTGAATGAGAGTGAATGCGTGTGTGTGTGAGTGGGAGTGAGTGTGTGTGTAAAGAATAGTAATGTAATGTGCGTAGGTACCAGCTTAAGTTATTTATTATTGATTAATAACTAATGTATATGTACTTTCACTTAGTGTTACTGTGTGTGGTCTGGACTATTTCGTCATCTCCCTAGCATTTTCCCACCCATGTTGGGGTCGGCTTCCAGTGTATTGAATGACAGTATTTTAAATGGAGCGATTCCTTATCTGACCTCCACAACCCAGTTACTGGGTAGTACGATACCCGTAGGATTGGTTGCCAGAATTTTATGTTTTCGACGACCCGTAACAATTGTCAAAGATCTACGAAAAACATTAGGGACCAACGGGTTAACGTGTTTTCAAAGGTAGGGACGGGTTATGGGGGATTTGACTATTATAAAAGACTAGCGTTTGCCAGCGGCTTCGCCCGCGTGGAGGTCGGAAAATATCCCGCGGGAACGTACTACTGGAATAAAAAGTAGCCTATGTCCTTTCTCAGGCTTTAAACTATCTGTTTACCAAATTTCTTTTAAATCGGTTCTGTAGTTTTAGCAGAAAAGCGAGACAGACAGACAGACTGACAGACAGACTGACAGACAGACAGAGTTACTTTTGCATTTATAATATTAGTATAGTAATAGTATAGTATGGAGTATGGATATGGATTAGCTGACCCAGCGAACTTCGTACCGCCTCAGAATCAATAAAACCCATGATAGGTGAACTCCTACCAAGTTATGCCAACCTGGTACTTCGAAGACATAAAGCGTTTTCTAGCTATCACACACCCATGTTAGGTGAGCTCCTACCAAGTTATGACAACCTGGTACTTCGAAGACATATTAATAAGGAACGATTTTGGATGATTTTTACACCTTGGGTCCGAAAAACCCAAATATCTTACGGACCCCTATTTAAAAAAATAAAATATAGCCTATGTTACTCGCAGATAATGTAGCTTTCTAATGGTGACAGAATTTTTAAAATCCGTCCAGTGGTTTTTGAGTTTATCCATTACAAACAAACAAACAAAAATACAAACTTTTCCTCTTTATAATATTAGTATAGATATATAATATACTGTGGATATACTGTGGATGATATACTGTGGATGATTATTATGACTAAAAATGGGGTGTCAACTGAGATAGTGACTAATGGAGAAGTCATGCTGCGCTGACTTCAAATCAATTAGGATAAGTGCAAGATAATTATGACTTAACTGAATTTTCCTTGTGTAAAGAATGTTCATCTATCATTGCAGTGAAGGGCAGTGCAGCTAGTGCAGCTGGACCTGGTAGATACAAGGAAGCAGGGACATCAACGCACAACCATGAATTAAATTCTAGACGGGCTTGGAAATTGATCGTCGATTGTGAAAACAAATTTGCTGTTTCGTAGGAAGCAACACCAATGCGGTCAAAATGTATGAAACGATTTTTTTTAAAACACTTTCGAATTATTTTAACCCAGGTTCAAGAATCCAATTGGCACGGACGGGACAGCAGGAAGTCCCTTCCACCTTGTATATTAATACATGCGGTGGTCTCCCATGAGACCCTCAAAAGAAACCAAAAAAAAAACCCCGGGCTTGCCATAATCGCCACGCTTGGCAGGTTGGCGATCGCAGTATCGTGGTAAAATACATAGAGAACGCTGCTGCCCATTCTCTAGTAAGTCGCCTTTTAAACTTATTCACGTACTAAAATCTCAGCTGTATCTACTTGGATATTATAAATGTTGTTGTTTTGTTTAAATATGTACATAGTTACTTATTTACACTTGTAAATAAGACATCCTACCTTCTAACAATCTACAGACAATTTAATCTTGTACAGCTTTTGTACTTTATATCTATCTGGGGAAACTTTATCGATTCCCCGTAACTTTGTAGTGGTAATTAAGTCAACTTTGGTCTCCGGAGCGATTAATTCATGTCCATTATTTATGCTTTTAAAAGTTGCTGAAGTGAAGAAGTTTTCACAAAGGTATATAGACGGGACGCTGTTTATGGGACGTTTTTAGGGTACCTATGTGTTTACGGAAGTTTCTGGAGACTTTTGGAACTAAGAAAGGCCCCGTTATATTCTCTAGTATTGGCCTGGGCATATAGTAGGGAGGAATGAGGAAAATGTCGTAAAAACTTTGAGTATGAATGTCGATGGCTATGAGTATGAGGACCAAAGAAACGATGGATGGATTGTGTGAATGAATATGATTGGAAACGGGGCGAGATGACGACTAATTAAGAAGTTTGGAAAAAAAGGCATGTTGCGCCGACTGCAAATAAATTGGAAAAAGCAAAAGTTTGTGTACTATTCGTAGCTTCTGCTCGTAACTTCGTCTGCGTGGAATCCAATTATAACCTGTCATAAAACGTATCCTTTGATACTCAGCATAGTGCACCTTTCTGGAGGCAGTGGTGGCCGGGTCGACTCAGCCACAAAATACAAGTTGGAACCTTCGATCTCCAACTGGTAACCCAGACTGTCGCTATTTCAGCACCACTGCTATCAAAACAGTGAAAGAAAATATAGTGAGGAAACCGGCATGTCCTAGCATGTCTTTCCCAACGTGGGCGATAACGCCCCCTTGTGGGCGCTGCAGGCCTAAAGGGGGGCGGTAAGACACCCAGAAAAAACCCTGTTGGTGCGTGCTGCTTATGCAGTCCTATATAAACGACGTAAATTTATTTTATTTTCATTTGCGGTTTCGCGCATAATAGATAAGCAGTACTTGATTTCAACACTTACGTATTTCTTAAAACAAAACAATGTCGGAAGTAAAAAAGAAGAGACGGCAATACTCTGCGGAATATATTAAATTCGGATTTATTGAAAATCCCACAAACCCGTCGTCGCCTTTGTGTCTTCTATGTCTAAAAACATTTTCGAACGAAGCAATGAAGCCTTCAAGACTGCAAGATCATTTGAATAAAATGCATCCAGATAAGACAGAAAAGAATGAAGCATATTTTCAAGACCTAGAGAAGAAGCATAATACTCAGCCAAGTGTATGAAAACTATTTTCGGCGGCTGCTAAGCAAGATGACGACAGACTTCGAGCTTCGTACAATATCTCTTTGTTAATTGCTCAAAAAGGCAAACCACACAACATCGGAGAAGAGTTAATTTTGCCAGCAATAAAGGAAGTAATAACTACTGTGCTTCATAAACCGGCCGCAGATATTATCCGAAAAATTCCTTTGAGTAATAATTCTGTGCAAAGACGAATTGATGAAATGGCTGAAAACATTGAAGAATCATTGTGCAATCATCTGAGGACTAGTCAATTCTCAATTCAGCTCGATGAGTCCACTTTACCAACTAATGAAGCGTTGTTGCTATCTTACGTGAGGTTATAGAATTGAAGAACTTATAGAATTGACAACAAACGAAGAAATAAAAATCAAGTTCAAAAATGGATATCAAGAATTTTGGCTACAAAAACCGATCCCGCAATTGTACCCTGGATTGTGGTCAATTTTTCAACGATTTTTGATAGCATTCCCATCGTCATATTTGTGTGAACGTGGATTGAGTGGTGTGGCAACGCTGCTTACTAAAAAGAGAAATCGTTTGCGTGTTACCGAACGTGGCGACTTGCGGCTGTTTTTGAGTAAATTGGAACCTGATATCAACAAACTTATTGAACAGCATCAGATTCAACCTTCACATTAGTTTTTATATAAGAATTGATTATGTTTGTTTTATTTTCAATAAAAGATACTCTGTCCGAATACTATAAATTTGCGTTTCAATAATCAGTTATAAGTACTTAGCGGTTTTTAAGTATGTTTAAAAAGGGGGGCGTTAAAAAATAATTTATTCTTAAAGTGGGCAGTAGACAAAAAAAGGTTGGGAACCCCTGTCCTAGAACATAAAATTCGAAGAAATGTGACATTTACCAACCCGCACTGGGCCCACGCCCTCTCACCGAGAGGAGGCCTGTGTTCCAGAAGTGGGAATATTGTAGACTGATTATCCTATTGTTTAGAACTTTTGAAATCGGTTTAAGAGTTTCAGAGATTACCAACTACATACAGATCCACAATTCACCTTAATAATATTAATGTAAAAGTATAGGCTGCCGATAATATCCTGATTTGTATAGTATGTTGGTTCCCCCTTCAAACAAGTAGAAAAGTGATTGAGGAAGTGGAAAGTTACTTTTCTCGTTCATGAAGTTGGAAAAGATAAGTAAGTAATGGATTACTTGATCGATTGGCGACAGCATCGGAAAATACCGTCTTTAACCCTATCTAAATAAAATAATAACAGTAATGTAGTCCGACAAATCCAAAAAATATCTTAGTAATATCATACTCATATCTCTTTGGTCTAGTGGTCGCTACTTTGGAGAATGAGGCCCAGGCTTCAATTTCTAAATCGGGCAAAATGCTACTGGATTTTTTAATTAGGGCTTTCTCAGTAGAAGCACGGGTTCTGGATTTGTGCCTAGTTGCTGACAATAACCTCGCGCCCTAATGCCTAGCGAAATGTGAGTTTAATAAAGGTACACATATAACGCCCCACGACAGTTACAACTAATGTAAAAATAATCTCAACCCTTTCATAACGTGTTGGGTTTGACCTTAAACACAACCAGATGTAGTCAAATATTTTGCACTTAACCGCCATTTAGAGCTCTATTGCTCAATTTCAATGGTCAGCCTACGTTAGACGTTAATTCTGTCAGTCTCTGTATACGAGGAAACGACTAATCGAATGGTCCAAACAACGTTCATGGTTGTTTGATGCAAAGTAAACTGACATTTTGACAAACGGTGAGACCTGAGCGTTGCATTAGCAAACAAGAAAATCTAATTGCAATTTTAGTGCGTTGTTCAATGTCCTTTTGTGGGGAAAATGCATTGTTTGATAGAGAGAAGGCATTATGTTAAATCAAATCGTTAAAAGCTCGTTGCCTACAAACGCTTGTAGCGTACAAACGCTTGTTAATAATTATGTTGGCATTTTGAGCCTATTAGGCTTCACTTTTCAGGATTGAGACTGTTTTATTATTAATGCATGTGTACTTTATTGTGCACCATAAAAATACATAACAATATTATTCTAAGTAATTCAGTGGCGTCCATGGTATAATAACAAACTGCCTTAGGTTTTTGAAAAAAAAAAAAGATAATTATAAAGTGACACAATATTAAGTTACGTCAGCTTGCAATGTTATAGTATTTTTATACAAGTATCAAACAATAACAGATGTATATTGAATATGAGCAATTAAAATTGGAAAGGAATTTATAATTTCAACCAGATACAGCAAAAAATTAAATTCTTAAAAGTTTTATTAAAATATATGACATTCAGAACCCATGAAGTACATATCACAGCTTGATGATAAAAAAAAACTTCTCCAAAAAGTCCGGACCACGATGCCATGTAAGCGAATATGAATGAAGATAAATGAATAGAGGAAAGAGCACGTATCTTGACATCACGTTCACCTGCAAGCGGTGCATCCTGCGACTGAACTGCCAAGCTCTAATGATCGACGGATGGCGGGTGTTAGACCGCGTTGCAATGCAAGGTAAAGTTCGACTATTACTGAATAGATGCAGGAACCCTTTCTATTTAATGCCGAAATCATGCAGTTCATTTAAGTTCTTGATTAAGATGGAGCTACCTTTAATTGGGTAGATGAGAGCAGCTGAAGATCGAGTAGAATAACGTGCAACTGCAGAGGTCTATATGTCCAGCAGTAAAGGCCTTTTCCAGATGATCCCAAGTTTCTTTATTTTCGCTTTTACTCATCCAGTCTTTTCCCGTATTCTATACTATGTCATTGCCCAGTGTTTTTTGGTCTTTCAACCTTCCTTGTAAAAGGTATTGGTCTCCGCCAATGAGTACTTCGTTTAGTCTTCTGTTGGCTGTGTAATGTGAAATATCCTCCTCCTGCAAATTTCTACTTCAACCTTAGAGCTTGCGTGAGCGCATTATTTATTTTTGTTTTCCATATTATTATGACATTTCTGATCTTCTGCTTTTATTGATCTATAAGATGCTCCTTTGTGAAAAAAACTGTACTAATAATAACTAGATTTAGTGAATAGTTTCATTCTGAGACTTTCAATTGCAGTGCATCAATTTGATTGAACCGTGAAACGTTGTAAAGATTACTCAGACTTCAGCTGCTTGAATTCATTATCACGGGTCGGTCCCTTTTGTGACACTTTTGAGATTTCTTTCTGAACGGATTTATTTCTTTTCATATTAATCTTGCAATCGTCTTTCCAAGCCGTTAGCATCTGCTAACGTTCTGTGTGAGTTGCCGTTTCGAGAATGGTTCTAAAGAAACGGCCGTCTTTCCTCTTGTTGCTTGACTAGATCAACCTATATCCCGTGTGTTGTAAGTACAGAAGCCAGGTTGTGACGTGCTTTTCAATGCGTACTTAGTAAAGTTTTGATCTGTGCTCAATCTTTTCCTTTCCACTCAGTCTGTTGCATTCAATCCGTATCTGTATTCCGAATAAGTAGCCTTATTTGGAGATCCAAATAGAGGTTTTTTGGGCAACTCGAGGTTTTACTGTCTATAAACCTAAAAGTAATATCATATTTAACAACATAGCGCCTATTATCAAGCTGTTGCAAGTGTTTAATAGCACCAAGCCTTGTTTGCCTGAAGGGTTGGGTAGAGGTGTATCTAATGTACACCTTAATTTCGCCAGTTATATTTAAGTCCCAAGTCCCATGTACTAGGAGGCGAGCATATTACCATCACCCGGGCACAAATCCAGACTCCGGGTTGCTACTAAGAAATTTCAGATCAAACCCAATAAACACATTTCCCGAAAACACCTTCAAAAAACTTAATCCCCATACATTCCTACCACACTAGTTACATCATAATCGAGCTAAATGCACCCTGCATTAATGCAGTGTAGTGATAAGTAGTGAGCTCAACAATTACGGGCACCATTAAGCAATGTGTTTCAGTAAGTTGAACCTTAGGCTGGCTTCCCACCGCTGCAGCTGACAGGGAAGCTATCAACCGATTTTCTCGCTCAAGATACGCACAGAAGATTATTGGTTCCGTGTAAGTGAAAGAGATACAAATAGGGTGGGGAAGACATCGACGCGCAGTCTGTTACCATGGACTTATTCAGTATCAGGACCACGTGGCGTTGAAATTTGTCATCCGTAAAAAAAAAAAACTGTTCGTACATTTAAATGTGGTTTTAATTTCGCTGGCACGCAGAAATTACACTCTTTGTAGGAAACAGCAGACTTTTTTAGTAATTGTTTATCGATGTACCTGTATATTTATAGTTGACTAGCTTTTAATAGCGGCATCGCCCGCGTCAAAGTCGACCGACGTACTATAACAAATCATCCAAGTTTTAACTACCGTAGTATCCATCCAATTTCGTTCGGCCATATTTGCGTATTATTAGTTGCCGACAGCGACAAGAGCTATCAAAGAGAGAACTATCTCAGAGTCGATCGCAAGGCAGGCAGAACAGTCGCCGAGTGACTCACACTTGACGTCAAACACGGATCAGCGAGTAAATTCGTTGCTCGCCAACACGTTTATGTAGCTAGCTCTACTCGCTTCTCGGTAATCGCCGGCGGTGGAACAGGTGCCTTAAGGTGGCTTCCCACGAGTTACTCAGGCATGTTACAGTGGGGAAGTTGTGCGAAGTAAATCAGGTAATAGCGGAGCTATTTTTTGTGGTAAATTGAACTGGACAGTCTCCAAGAAGCACGGATTTGGGGTTCGATGGATAATAAATATTTTATTAGTTACAGTTATTGTCAATTGAATACCGGAACACACAGACCTAGGTAAAGATGATGGGATGAGCTCAAAGATGAGCTTTGCCGTCATCAGAATAAAACCTAAAAGAGTGTAACAAATAATGGCAGAAAGCAGTTGCCTGAAACGTATAAAAATATTGCAACAAAATGGAAAAAAAAGTCAACAATTTTACATTCTGCACTCTTTTGATAACACTTCACAGTCCAAACCACTCAATGCTGAAAAAAAAACCGCACCTCGAAGCGGCCGTAATTTTTCGAGAACAGGGGAGTATCGGTAATCGATACATAAATACTAGACTTTGACAAATCCTTTTAGAACAACACGTAAGTTCAAAACCTAAAAACTGACTACTAAAAAGCAGGCTTTAAAAACTCATCATCATCACCATCTCAGCCACAAGACGTCCACTGCTGGACATGGGCCTCCCCCAATTTGGTGGGTTTTGCCATAATCGCCATGCTTGGCAGGCGGGTTGGCGATCGCAGTGTGATAGTAAAATTCATAGAGAACCCTGGTGCTCATTCTCTAGTAAGTCCCTTCGTCGCCTTTTATAACACCCACGGGAAGAGATGGTATGGAATTATTCTTTACGTCCGGTACCACTCTAAAAAGTAAGAAACAAGAAAATATTATCATCTTGAAGCCGTGGCTGTAGGCCACTTACCCTAACGAAACAATATAGTTTCATAGTACGCAATTATTTTTGTTTACATGTGTAAACAAAATGTATGTAAAACTGTATGTACCTATATTATTTTGTCACTATCATCTGCTTAGCCTTTTTCCAACTATGTTGGTATTGACCCGTGTAACTGTTATTACTTGGCCATAAGCCCTTCATATACTACACTATACTATATTGTATTATATGTCAACTCTGCCTACCCCTATGTTATTGTTGGTGTTATTCCCATCTCATCCATTTGGCAATTCCCAGTTTATTACACATACACGACATCAAACAGCAACCCAACAGTATATGCATGTTATGCAAAAGTATACATTTTAGATGAACCGAGCTACTTCCCGCGCCTGGTAATTAAGGCGTCATGAAAATCGCCGAGTATCTGAAATAATAATAACGTAACTTAAGCCTTTGATGTCATAGCATCATTTAATGCCTTTTGAGTAGTATTTGGTCGAGTAATTATCTTTTCATTAGCTTCTAACGTCTCTGAAGGGCCTATGTCGTTGGAGAAGGCAATTCGGCGCTCAAAGGCTCAATTTTCTACGGCTACTTGTTCATGAAGAAAATGTTTCTCTCTTTCTTGTTAAAAGGAAAGAGGCACTTGTTCCGATTGAGTTGTAAATGTCAAAGTGTTAAGTGTCTTTCAATATTTTCATGTACGTTGAAATATACAATTGTAAATCATTATTGCTTTACGTTTTCTACACGACTTTTTATATTTGACTAGCTTTTGCTAACGGCTTCACCCCCGTATTATCCATATAAATCTTCCTCTTGAACCACTCTATCTATTGATGAAAACCTAAGCGCGTTTAAAAGACTTAAGCGTACAAACACGAAAAGGGGACATTGTGTTATCAGCAATACGTGCAGTACTGGCAAATACATCTTTACATAGTATTCTATGTAAAGATGTATTTGCCAGTATTGCACGTTTCAAAGGCCTGATAAGGTACGACGAAGACGCATCTATGCCACTACAGCTGCTTATTCCCTAAGGAGATAACGCGTTAGCACTCTCGTAGTCTCTGCAATATTCAACATTTTCCAGCAAGCCGTTGCAAAGAAGGATAAAAGTATAAGAGACGCCGTATTGAGGCTTTCCGGCTGAAAATACGTAAAGAAAATACAGTTTTTTGAGAAATAATTGAACTGCAACCTGCAACGTACATTTTTAGGTAGAAATATTGTCACGGGGGGAGGAATAATGGATTCAATTTGCCATGCAGATTTTTGGCAAAGGGTTTTGTCTTACTTTTTACTATAGGCGACTCCACGCGATACTAAAACTTGTAGTACTATATAAAACAAACTCTCCGGGGGCTTAGTAGTTAAATCTTGAGTTAAGTACGAGATTCAAGGCTTAGGTCTCGTACGACGTGCGTAAATAAATAATTTACACTTCTGAAACCTAAGTGTAAAACGCCTTATCATTTATTATTCATGTATTGACACGATTTATGGTACTTTTGTAACGTAAATTCTGTCGATATGCCTTTATGAGTGCGGGAAGATTGTTTAAAAGTTAATTGGGGTACTTACCAATGAATCTACTCGCACTCTTCGCTATAGTTTCATTAATTTGACAACAGAAGGAGATGGAAGCGAAACTTAAAAACACGCCTTGGTAACTTTTCTTGATCATTGCTCCTCACTTTCGGCGCTCGCAAACTAATTTGTAAACTCTTGCATTTTAGTTTTGAAAAACGTTTTTTGGTTGAAACTTCACTTTTCACATTATATGTATTTATTTCGCGGTGTTTTGTTTTGTTTATATTTGAATAATGCGCTTAAAAAGGCGCTTTGAGAATCGTGTCGATGGGTGGCTCGGTAAAGGTCGAGTGTTCTCGACACGTGAGCGCCGACTGAGCGAGCCCCCTAACTGGAACGGGAGAAATGGACCGCTGCGCAGTACAGGCTTAGCTCTCCGCTGTGTATTTTTTATTTCAAACAAGGTTGGTGCAGGAATTTCGTTAGGTTCACGCGGCTTTTTATATGCATAAAATGTTTTGAGTGGTTTTGGTGAAAATAAAAAGTTTGCTAACTCAATATTTACAATTTTTGAGTCACTCATAATGCACGTGTTCATGAAATGTTGAATTCTTGATTTTTTATTGGGCAGGTGTTCAGTAGTTTCAATTTATTTTTGTGTGGTAGTAACTTGAGACGCTTCGAATTAATGCATCAAGTTTACTTCGAAGGCAGTTCTACGTATAAGATCGTATAAATTGATAACGATACTTCGCTTCGAAGCGGATGGATTCAGGCGCCTTGTATTACTCTAGGCCGATTGAGTCGTGTGCAGTTCCGTTTGATATGCTTGGAATATTCTCTTAGAAGTAAGGAGCAATAAATGTTGCATTGAATTGATTTGAATGCAGTCGTGAATTCACTTATTTGTTTGATAATTAAAAACGTTATTCAGAAACTTTCTACAAAACAATAAATCAGATTAGTAAGGGATTGTTATATTGACTTGTTAACACGTTGTTAACATGTTAACTGCCATCGCTAAAATCAGAAAAAGTCAAAAAATTTACTTAGTGTTATTTCACTTTAAATAGATTATTTATTCCATAAATACATTATTTATTCCAATAACATGGCCGCCAGACAGCAACGACATGTTCAGATTTTGTATGTGTTGTCGGTCATATTGTCCAACAAGGCCTGAATGGAACAAAAAGTATCGGACACATAGTCCGACATGGCAGTTTACGTGTTAATTGTTTTAAACTTCCCATTTTTTATTCTTTTTACAACAATCTTGAAATTCATCATCATCATCTTCGTTACAGCCGAAAGAAGTCCACTGCTGGCAGGCAGGGTTGGCGATTGCAGTATGGTGGTAAATTGCATAGAGAACGCTGCTGCCTATTCTCTAGTAACTCCCTTAGTTGCCTTTTACGACACCCACGGGTAGAAATGGGATGGTGCTATTCTTTACGCCCGGCACCACACGGGGAATCTTGAAATAAAATGCAACGAAATCAATATTCCAGGCAGATACCGTAACAAACCTGAAAATTGTAGCTTTCGCTAACCAATGAATTTCAGGAACATTGTGAAATATTATAAGGCTCTGTTATTTCTTTCAGAACTTTATTACTAGCGTTCAATTCGGTTTTCTGTAACAGTACAATGTTCATGAAGAATCGAATCGTAGAATCGATTGGTCCAACAATTGTTGATGTATAGAGTCAGTTAGATTAAGCGCTCGCTATCCGATTTATTTTACAGTGTGTGAACAAAAATAATAGAGTGTAGGATTTGTAAAATTGTTGACACAGTTTTTTTTTGTGTGTAGATAACCTAAGCTTTTAAGGCCCGTTGGAATAATTTGTTTATTAATTTTTTGAGCTGGATGTGTAAAATGTTAAATTGTGAATATTTAAAATGGTTAATTAATATTTGACCGATGACCTTGTGAAGGCCGCAGGAATCCACTGGATACGGGAAGCAAAAAGCCGGTCGAAGTGGTGGAGCTTGGGGAAGGCCTATGTCCAGCAGTGGACGTCTTTCGGCTGAAATGATGATGATGATGATGATGATGATATTTGAATAGCTATAGTGTCAGGTACCATAGCATCCATACTAATATTATAAATGGGAAATTGTGTGTGTCTGTTTGACCGTATTCACGGCAAAACGGAGCGACGAATTGACGTGATTTTTTAAGTGGAGATAGTTGAAGGGATGGAAAGTGATATAGGCTACTTTTTGCCTCTTTCTAATCCCCCACTTCCCTAAAATGGGGGGTGGAACGCGCTAATCTCAGGAACTACTGGTTCTAATTGAAAAAATATTTTTGAATCGCGTAGGCTATTTAAGGCTATAGGCTATATAACATCACGCTACGATCAAAAGGAGTGGAGCAGCAACAAAAAAAAAATGGACGAAATCTGGCAGGCTGCGATGCGACGGAAAGGGTCAAGGGAGCAAATATTTGACGCGGATGAAGTCGCGGGCAGAAGCTAGTACTGTATAAAGCTCAATTATAAAGTCAGTTATGTTGGGCTCAGCTTCCAGTTTAAGCGGTTGCAGCTGAATATCAGTATTCACATAGAGTGACTTCCTATCAGACCTTCACAACCCAGTAATTGTTTCGTCCCGAGACAACAGACGGACCGTTTGACTTGTTTACTCTGTGCGCCTACGCATCATGACGTGAAACGGAGTGACATCTGTCACTTGTCAGTTTGATTTTGACTCTTGGTTTTGGTCTTTGAAAGATGGACGGTCGTCGTATTTTTGCCTTGCGACCCTTGTTAAAATTAATCTTCTTGAATCGATCGTTTGTGGACAATTTGTCGTGATCCAATTGTTTTGTGTGTAAATAACCCCTTTTGACGAAATAGAACGGGTTTTATTTTGGTATTAGATTGAAATAGTTTGATGTGATAGTGATTCATTGGGACCGCATGCTGTGAAAATATCTAGCGTCTTGAGCGGCCTGGGATCCTGGAATACTTACAGCGTCACTACACAATACAATATACACTCATTTACATACATAAATCCAGGTAGGTTCCAGAACCAGTTTTCCTCAACCAGGTGAGTGATTGAATATTTGTATTAATCAGCTCCGCGCACGGCGGACAGTTCGTAACTACTCTTGTAGCCAAGGCCCACCATCATGCTTCCACTGCGCTAATTAAATCCTATGGCCAGGGCCTTGACCTGGCGTCGAACAGTAATGAATGACAAAAATAGATTAATACTACCCATCACAAGCTTAAAAGTTATCGGGAAGAGCCCATACACAAGACTAGCTTGCATATACAATAAGCTACCGGAAAGCTTAAAATCCCTACCAAATGACGCAATATTCTCGAAACAGTTGAAATCTCTATTAATAAAGAAAGGCTACTATACCGTTGAGGAATTTAAAACTGACAAATTGTGAATCGATCGACCTTTTAATTATATGTTTGACGTAAATGTGAAATGATAATTGACTATGCTGTACTATTTTCATAACTAAAATGTATAACCGGATGTAAACGATTTATTTTATAATGAAATTATATAAATTATTGACTAATGTTTAGTATTGTGTATTCAATTTTAATCATTAGAATCAATTTAATAGTGTAATCTTATAATTTAATTTAATTCAATAATGTCATCATTTCATTTAATTCAATTCAGTTAACACTTTGATAAGTACCTAAGTGAAATTTGCAATGCCCTTACAGGGTACATGTCTTAATACTGTCATGAAATTTAAATGCATGCCTACTAATGAGTATTTAACATGTTAGCAAATAAATAATTGGGTAACAAGATACACTTGCTAAGGCTGCTTTGGGCTTCTTCCCGTAAAAACTGTCAAAAAATTTACACAATGGCTTAATTTACTTTCCGAAGCACGAAGGAGTCATGATATCTTTTGGATGGTCACCCACGTATTTACATTTTTTTCTATATATTTTACGCCATTAGCCACGCACACCTCAAATATCAGTTCTAAAGTTTTAAAAACAATATGGTGTAGCTATATTCCTATGTATTTTCGCTCGCAAGATGATTGACAGAAACAAGGTTCCTAGTCTATGGAAAATTTGATATGTACCGTCTGCTCTCTCTTTGACACACTATTCTTAGATTTCTGGCATATTGAGGTTAGCTTTAAAGTTCCAATTTTGGAACCCGAAAATTTTTACATGTGAGTTTAGTGGTAGGTGGCGAAATATTTAAGTATTTATTACTATAATATTTTCGTTTGTATCGTGGGCAAGTTGTATTATAAGGTCCATTATAGATTTATAAGCTTTCCGGGTATTATGTGGTTTTGTAGTTACTTGTTGATGCTTCGTCCATTATTATTATGCGTATTTTTGTTGCGTAAGTAATTTTTTTTATTATAAAAGCAATGAAAAATTTTTTTCATTGCTTTTTTTCTCGCAGAATTAAAATCACTGTGTCGAATTACTAAAAATGTGTTCGAATAACGTGTTTGTTAATCATCAGCTTGCAATGATCCCACCGACTGTCATTCTGAACTGCGAAGTTTAAAATATCGATGTAGGTACTGTATTTATAAAGTTCACTATGGCGAATTATTTAATTGAGAATGTTTATAATGGCGATATGCGGAACTTCGAAAACATGCTAAGGCATTTTTTCGAAGTTCCGTTCAACATTTTCAATTAAATAATTCTTCGCAGTTCAGAATGACAGTCGTTCCCACCCCTGGGACATAGGCCTCTACTCCGAGCGATGGAGCAGGCCCAGTACAGATTGGTAGATATAACACGTCTTCGAATATTTGTTTCTAGGACATGCCGGTTTCCACGCGATGTTTTCCTTCACCGTTTTGAGAGCAGTGGTGATAAAATTATTTACACAAAGTAAAGCGCTCGTCTGGGATCGAACCTACGAATGTACTGTGAAGTTGCTAAATTCAAAATTTCGATATTCGCTGGAATATTGAAGGAAATTAATGCTCTTCTATTTTTGTGACTTAAAATAATGTTCCAAATTCAATTGTGTTGATGCGTCAACTGACACCAGTCGTCACGCAAAATCAACAAGTCAAAATAACAAACCGAAGTATTTTTAATTGAAACGGAATAACCCCTCATTAACGAGAATATTCGCGTAAAATACTAACAGGCTGTTAATTACTTAAAACACTGCACTACGGTTGTGTGTTGTTGAGAGAAACTACACTGAAACACCATGCCGCAGGCAAAAGTCATTTGTGTAAAATTATTGTTTGTTTATTTGCGCGTGTGTGTGAGAGAGCAATGTTCGCTCAAGTTCTCTTTTATTGGATGAATAAAAACTTTTTCTGCTTGTTTTTTTTTGTACTTGTGCGTTTTGTTTACACGGTGTCGCTGTGAACCGGAGATTAGAGAATTGCTTTGAAATATTCAGTGAATTAAAAACTTGAAGTTAAAGACTGACTGAGAGTGTGACTTAGGCTGTCTGTCTATTGAAGCGGAGAAGAGCGGAGAGGAGCGGTGCTGTGCCTTTATTCACTAATAGATTTGTTTGCATCCATGCGGGTTGGAGCGGAGTTTGACTTCTATGAATTAATTTTGGCTTAGCTACGCTCCACTCTTCTGTGCCCCGCTCTGCTCCGCTCTTCTCCACTCCAATGGACGGGCAGGCTTATGGTGGAAAGTTAAAGAAGTAAATTATAGTAAAAAAATGCTTGTTTTTTTATAATGCAGTGGTACAGTGACAGGTATTTATAGTAAGCACGTAAATTGATCTTGAAGTAATTGCAGCAAACATAAACAAAGTGACTATGTGGAATTCTCACACCGTTTATTCAAAAACAAAGTGACTACGTGAACTTTCGACCCATATCTTTAAAGTTAATCTGAACAGCAGTATCTTCAATCTACATACTAGCGTACTTCAGTCTTATTAAACCATTCCATGTGAGCTTGGCCTTGGCTGTTCTTTAGAAATATGACAATGTATTTTTGACAAAGGAAACATTTTTGTTAATGAGCGCAAGACCTAATAGGGCTAAGAGAAATGTTGCTGTAGCAGCTGGGACTGGGATGAATAAGATTTTACTACAATCTCGTATATTTCGAGGGATGACTGTGAATACAGGGCAAAAAGACAGAACAAACACACTGTATATACAGTACGGAAACCACATATATGCAATAAATGAAACCACAAGTCATATTAGTCCACAAAAGTATAGCAATATTAAATAAAAAATCATAAACTGGAATATAAAAATTTTCTAAGAATAATTAATGTCAAAATAATTACAGTAAAAGTAAATACTCTGTTTAGACAATGTGCCTTCGTACCTTGTTTAGGTGTACTGATTTTTTTAGGCAAATAACTAGAATATGTAACAACGTTGTGATAGATTGCACTGCATGGCAACGTCGCCTTTTAATATTCAGGAATTCAAGTTTTCTCAAAATTAAAACTCTATTTTTTGACTGAATTACTGAACCGATTTTGTTTATTTTTTGTAGTTCGTCAGCAATAATAATAACAAGTACGTGGTTTAATTTACTGTATACTATAAATGGCTTTTTCCAGCAGCTTTGCCCGCGCGTGTATTAAAAGCATAAACCTTCTTCTTGAGCCGCTCTATCTATTGATGCAAACCGCATTAAAATCCATTGCATACAAATATAAAATGCAACTTTGTTTTATACTATGTAAAAAAAAAAATGTTACGGTGATTTTCATACTATATTTAAGATTGCTTCTGTCAAATACGAGGCAATATAGTGCTAACTGAAGGCCGAAACGATTGACCCTGAATCAAAACGGTTTAATACCAATCTCACCATCGGCAGCGCGACAAAACTAAAAGCAGCCAGAAATCTCCATTCTAAATTCAAACTTCCTAACCCCCTGTTTGCCGCATACCTATTTCCAAGCCAAAGAGAGCCTAAAGCTAGTAAATTCTAAAACGGTGCAGGGTTACGTAAAGGTCGCTCTTGCAGCCTAGTGTTATGTCACACACGGATTCCGAACAAATAAAAGTTTCTGAAATTAAGCCTCGTTGGACTCATACATTTTAATTTCCTCGACTGTCATTGGCTGGTTCGTTGGAAAGTTCTTTTTTTAAATGAGCTTATTTGCATAGTGTGAACACAAGGAAGTTTAGTCTGTGTTGTTCATAGAAGTGATTTATTTGGCAATGGGTCAAGTATTATGGTCTTATTTTAAATGACATATTTTGCTAACAATGTGTACGATTGACACTATGTTTTTTATAGAAACAATTTAAATGTACAATAAAAAAGACGGACCTCGGACGAAGTTTGTATTAGTCTTTCTCCTAAGTCAGATAGGAAACACCGACCTCATCTCGTTTTTAAAATATGATTGACGTACATAAGTTTTTGTACAAACCTTTTTTTTTCAAACAAATCTACGAAATATAATTATTAACAAATCAAATCAATTTATTTCGGGCTACAAAGACCCATAACATAAATAACCTTACAGACTAACATACATACAAATAAAAAACAATGTAAAAATATTGTACACGAAGTGACGGCGTCGTGTTGCGCTGCGTGGTGTCGCGTAGCCTTCCGCGGAGTTTATAGCGAGCCTACTGATTAGCCACATAGCAATTAAAACTCTGTCTGGCGTTTCATGTATGTGTTTTCAATAAAGAAAGCTGAATTAGAGTATTCATATTTATGCCCTCTAAGCGATGCCCTAAGCTGAAGTCCGTACCCCACAGGGGGTGCCCTAAGCGAGTAGTCGCTATAGTTTTAAAAATTTTTAAGCCCTAGCTGGAGGCCTTAATTTATTAAGGTTGCCACAAGCAAGTCCAATTAAGCATCTGACAACCTCATAAGTTAACCTGCGAGATGTCAATCCCAAAAAAGGTTGTCAAAAGAAATTTTAATTGCAGTTACAATTAACTCTTTAAGCTCCAATATTTCTCTTTCTAAACTCAAGTTAACAATGTTAGTTGGCCGTTAGCCATATTATGATTTATTTTACCAGCACGGAAAACATTTGTTAGTTTAGTTTTCAACATTTCACGTCACTCACGAGGCCCATTTGTTATAATAAAATGGCCTGTAATCATAGACCGTATTAATTTTAGAGTTGGAACAAAAAGTTTGATGACCAAAATTCTATTTAAAGATATTTAGTCTGCTTGTCGACGAACTTTTAAGCTATACGTTTCCAGTTTTAGTAGTATTTTATAGGCTTTTCATACAGTGAGAAGTTAGCTTATACTGGAAATGTATAGCTTGTCAAATCAAATCAAAATATTTTATTTTACACTGCCCGTGTGGACATTGGAAATGATCCCACGGGAATGTGCTCCGGGAACAAAAAGTACCCTATGTTATTTTTTATAATATCAACTATACACCTGTAGTTTGTTTAGTGCCATTGAATGATTATTTCATAAAAAGGTCTTACAGTGGGATTAAATTAACTGTTGAAATGTTATATTGACGATTTTAATCTATACATATTAATACGTGAAGCGAAATCTTTGTACCCCTTTTACGAAAATTACGCGGACGGAGGAACATGAAATTTGGTACTGTTACACTTTATATGGAGAAGTGCACAAAAAGATTTTTTAAATTTAATAATGCATGAGTTCAAACTTAAAATAAAATGATTTATGGTCGAATTTCGATCACTGGGTGGCCACTAATTATTATATCACTACAAAGCCGTGTTTGTTACGCTCGCGAATTATTTGTTAGCCAATATAAAATTATAATTCTCAAAACACGTAAGTAAATCAACATTTGGCGGGCTACCTTATCTCCGACGAAATAAGTTGGACCAGACCGTCCGCGTACTTTTTGCAGTCGTTTGACTTTCATCACAAAAGCGGTCTCTTGAAGTCAAACTCCCTTGAAGTTAGTAGACTAGATAGACTACCTAGAACTAAACTTCATTCCATATTTGATATGACTAAGGACTTTAGTTCTGAGCTCATAAAGCACTAAATTAGTTTCCTGAACTTTCGTAGGCAGCTTGTCGAATTTACATAATGCAGTGTGTTTTAATACATGGTCAGTAGGACTTGGTGAACTGTGTATAACGAGCGTTACATGATGTGAACTTAGCTACTAGTTGCCTAGCACACAGTGTATACGAGTAAATTTGTTTGTTGCCTAAACTAGGCTATTTTAGGCAATATACAAATTCCCTTCGACAAATGCATTAAAAAAAATAAGACAAAACGTTTCTGTAGAAGCTGCCCTATCGGCTTACCATGGTTATGTGTCATCGGTTCTGAGCTATGGATTAATAATGTGGGGAAACTCGACCGACGTCGATAGAGTTTTTAAAATTCAAAAACGATGCATCCGGGTCATCAATAAGGCATGGTTTCTAGACAGTTGTCAACCTTTATTTAAAAAAAATTAAATTTCTTCCAATTCCTTGTATGTACATAAAAGATATCTGCATATTTACAAAAAAACACATGCACTACTTTAAACAACGTAGTGAGGTACTAACTAGACAAAAAGGGCAAAATTTCGCAACCTACTGTATCAACCACCCTGTCATAAAGATGTGTATAAGAAAAATGTGTATAATATGTGTGTTTTAATTTATAATAACTTACCGAATGCACTAAAATTATTAAAGGGTATAAGACAAAATTGACAGAATGGCTTCTAAAGTGTTGTTTTTACAGTATTAAAGAATTTATGGGACATACAAATACAAATTTAAATTTAGTGTAACTATTAATATACGAATATAACTAATATAAATTAAAATTTAAGTATGTAGTGAATAGCAATTGTATAATATTGAATGTAATTTAAAATGTAATCAATGTGCTATGTGTATAATGTATATGTATAATTAATATTTGCACGCTTGCTCGCAGGCAGAATACAATTACTCTTAGGTTATAAGATCTCACCTTCACTAAAAATGTATTTCTTGCAAATAAACATTTGATTTCATTTGAGTTGATTTGAATGTTTCTTCATCGTAAAACAGTGCCTTGACAGATTTGCTTTGGACTTTGGTTACTATGGATGAATAAGTGTCACACGACATGTGTCTCTGGAACATCGCGCGATATTCAACGACATTTCAGGCGATATTTACGTACTTACGGCTGGTAGATAATGTAGAAGAGAAGTACCGGTTGATATACGTCACGGCATACTTTTTTGCTGCTGGATAAGTTCGATCTTCATCATCATCATCGTCATTTCAGCCGAGAGACTTTCACTGCTGGACATATTACCTTCCCCAATTTGCAGGTGTTTGCCAAACTTGCCACGCTTGGCAGGCGAGTTGGTGATCACAGTGTGGTGGCAAAATGCATAGAGGTTGTTGCTGCCCATTCTCTAGTAAGTTCTTTAGTCGCCTTTTACTACACTTTCGGGAAGAAATGAGAAGGTGCATACTGAACGAACGCACGATGTTCAATTATTTTAAATGGAAAAATCAAAAAGTGTGTCTTTTAAGCACTACCTGTATAGTAGTGTCTATCCTATCCATCTCAATTTGATAACTTTATAAAGATAGATATTTTTCTAGCATTTCCTCTAGGTTCCTAACACGTATCGCCCTGTAATTTCTGTTTGTCCCCTTGGGAACGTTCCGCGAAAATATTAATGTTTAACCTCTATTACTCGGGAAAAAGTTGGTCTGTAATCCTAGATTGTTCGTAGATAAATTGCTAGGAACTTCTTAATATTTAGGAGCTATCGATTTCACCACCCGGTACTATTTCGGTTTACCCGTTGCTTCGGGGTGGGGTTAGGGGGGTAGACTATGTATCATTTAAAGTACCATAAAGCCTGCTGCACACCTTCGAATGTGTATTCATAGATTACATTTGTCTCTTAAACTATGTCTCATAAATTAAAGCAACAGAATCGTGGCAGGGTAAACTTAAAAAACCTTTAGCAAAGGCAGGAAAAACAGAAGCAAATATTTCTACTGTCACATATTTCGAATTTGAAATCTCCTCATCTAACCCTTATGTTCATACCCGGGTACCCGGGTGCCCACTATGATGTATTTTCGTGATAAAAGCTGACAAATAATGAAAAAAAAAAATTTGAGCTCCCGGATCCTCGATAGTAAGGTAAAAAGAGATCAAATCATGTATTTAAAAAAATGTATTATTTATTTTTTCTATTTTTTCCATTGGCTTAAACTTGAGCCATCGTATCATGCGCACCCAGGGTACCCGGGTGTCCACGCCAGTATTTGTATGAAATACGTTTGAAATTTATTTTGTTCAGTGGTGATAATTGATTTTATATTATAACAGGGAAATACAACACTTGTTTATTTACAAATAATATTATTTATTGCATTCTATACATTTTACAACATGAGGTCTTTGTTGGAATTATTTGCGCCAGCACAAGTGGACCAATGTTGTAAAATCAAATAAATAAAATAAACAAATCAAAACAGCGAAGAATGAATAAATTTCTTGTATCTTGGAAGCCTGTAGGGCTTCCAATATCGCTGCGAATCTGGATGATTTTCATTATAACTTGCATAGATGGAAGAAGCTTTGTTATTGGTGTGTCGGACGATAATGTCAACCATTTTCTTTGTAAAGATCTTCTTGAACGTTTCGCTTATGGACTAGGTTTCTGTGCTGCAATGAGGTCTACTTCGCTGACGTAAAACGTTGCGAATTATAGTCTGATGTTAATGTGGTAGCGTTTGCTCCCACACAGTTTTATCCTTCGCAATAAAACTGCTGGTTACTGATTCTACAATAAGTAATTATTACAAAATAAATTCAATATTCAAATAAAAAAAAAAAAAAACATCTCGATCATAATCAGCAAAAAACAATTCACATTCCTTCTAGCTCAGCAGTTTCTGCTTCATCGTTCTCCTCACTTTCAATATTGCGAGACTCATTCGCTTCTGCTTGCTCTTCAACATTATCCTCTGTATCTTCACAATTTTTCGATTTTTCATTTTCGGAGTCGTTATCTGAAACTGTAACAGTTAAAATGGGTTCTGGAATCCAGTCCTCGTCCTCGCTATCATACACTCAACTTGAATCTTTATCTGCATCACTGAAAATTCCTTCAAATAGGCCTCTTTTTCTGCTGCACTCATTCTGAACAATAAATTTATATGTTATTATGTAGAATAATAACATAATATAATACTTCTCTTCTTCTCTTTACTTCATATTAATTAATATTGCTTATATATACAATTTACTTACCGAGCAAATTCTTCTCTTGACAGTTCTTCCATTATTTCTTTCTGCTTGACTCTGAATGTTATAAACACGTCGGAATTCACCAGAAACTCAAACTATACTGAAGGGAGCTAACATTCCCTCCACTACGCTGTAGAAACAACGAGAATTGACCTTGACATTCTTTTCTATGAAGGGAGCAGCTGCTGTGCTCCGAACAATTGAAAGAGTCTACTACCTGAGGTGCCCTAACTTATTTTTCATGTTAAATACATTTCTACAACATTTTCTCTATTAAAACTCTCTCAAATGCTCAATAACAATTTATATTTCAGAGAAAAAAAAATCTAAACACTTTTTAACTGACCAAAATATTAAAAAATAAAAAATTCAGTAAATGGTCACCCGGGTACCCCGGGTGCCAAACGACGTTGGTAAGTTTGGGTATGAACATAAGGGCTAATTTGAAAGGTGCCAGTTTCAAAAACAATTTAAATTTAATATTTGGAAAAGTTAGAACGTCGATAATACAATTTGTTTATCTGCCATGATAACAACTTAGAATTCTGTACACTCAGCAATACGGAGATCGTGACAAATGCTACAATCAATCGATTCCTTATGAATATTAAACGCACTTACCATCCTGATATCAATGGGATGAGAAGATTACATCAATCTACATGCATTAATTATTTTGTATTGTCTGTTATCTATAAGGGTACAACTACCTACTAAGCTATACATTATAGAGAGAATTGTAAAATATGCAGCCTCCCAATTGGTATATTTTGTTAACTGCATCGAATGTCAGGAAAACAATGACAGACTTTGATAGCAGCAGTTAGTTAATTAGTGTAAAATCTACTCCGCGTTCGGATTAGCATTGTTTTGTTTATCTCTTTCTGTCACTTTATGACGTCATTCGCTTGAGCGAAAAACTCCTGCACGTGAACACAATTGCAATGCGAATGGTTGCAAATCCTTGCGAAAGAACTCTATTAAAATAGTCATCCAAACGCAAAAACAAATGACGATCGTAGATGATCTGATTTGGAATCAGTAAGACAGGACCCATTCTGCCGATACCAATTCTATTAAATGTTATGAAGTGAGCTGAAACCTTTCTCGTTTTTGAACCCAATTCATGACGATCATTGAACGAAAGTTTTCATGAATAAATCAATTGTCTCGTCACAGAAATTCCAATTATTACTTGGTTCTCTGTCCGTCAGTTCATCGCAAATGCGTGTTTTATTTGACAAAGAGAATCCGGAATATGAAAAAATGCAAAACCTTCAGTGAAAAGTTCACTGTGCAGTTTTTTTTTCCGTAGTTCACCACTGTAGTCCAACAGGTTTGAATTTACTGCAGAAAATATAAGAGCTCTTATGTTCCGAGGAACGCAGAGCGAGGTTGGCATGCCAAGTTACGGTTATTTATTCGTTTACCTAGGTACCTAGAAATGCGGTTGAGGTTACATTTACGGTACGTACGGATTATGCCTCGCTGGGACAGTAGGTTTAAATAAGTCCCTGAACAATCCTGAATTCTATAGTAGGGAGACTTTAATATGGCACATCGGATTTGAGAAAGAAACTGTCACGCTGGTGTATATGGCAGAAATTGCTTCAACTCATATACTGACTCATTATTTGTTGCAATTTAATGAGAATCTTATTACAAAATTTCCAAGAATTCACAACGAAATATAACTTTTGTGTATCGAATCTTCGAATTCTCTATAGAATTTTGGGAAATTTTCAATAATACATTAATAATGGTTTTTTTTTTTTAATGAAGGGGATGGCCCCTTTCTTCACACAGATTTCACAGGGTCCTTAATTGTTGCAAACGAAGAATACTATAACATCCTGGAAGGAATACATCAAATTACAAGTCACCCTGTATAATTAATGTAAATAAAATATTGTAAATCATTTTAATAGAATAACTATGGAGTTCCTTGCCCTTTCTTATCCATAAAAAACTTTCGGAGGGTGCAACAAGAATCAATTGTATATTTTTGTAAATTTTTACATTCAAAAGTGCATTTTATGTGCTCAATTAAATTTTTATTTGACTTTGAATTTAGAACCGATGCTTTGTAATGCCGATTTATTTCACAATATTTGACGCGAGCCGTTTACTGGTTCAGCTATTCCGCCAGTGTCGCTTTTAGCTGATGTCAAGGTCTCCCCACTATCGGCGCCCTTGAAAATATTGCTCAGCCATCTCATCGCTCTCAGGGTCACAATGTATGAGAATTGTGCAGTGAACTATGCTTGATGACGCCAAGATCTTGCTATTTATTGTTCGCGACTTCATCTGCCATCCAGGATGAACAGTGGTAGCAGTAGCCTATGCCCTAACCCAGGCTATGGTATATGTCTGTGCCAAATTTCATTTCCAAATCCAGGAAAATATTTTAGCACGGAAGCATCACACGCAAATAAACTTACTTTCGCATTTATAATATTAGTAAGGATACGCCATCGTAGCAGGTGGCGTTTAGTAGTTTCTGCCTACCCCCATGGGAAACGGGTGTTTAGGTATGTACGTCAAGTTAAGTCAGTTTTTTTAAAATAAATTTTTGTTTTTAGATTGGCTAATCATTATTAATAAAAATCTTTAAAAAAAATATTATCGTTTTGTGCAACAATAATTTATGTATGAACCGACCTTTACATCTACCCACCAACATAAATTTAAAAAACCGTTAATTAATTTTAATACTAATGAATATTCGACTATTTATACAAAATGCAGGCCACAGCATAAAACACAGGCCTATATCAATATCCGGCCAAAGTGATTTCAATTATTTAACTTGTCCGTTGCAGATTGACCTAGATAGTTTGGCTGCCTCATATCAAAATCAAAACCCAGTAAGAGGCAAATGAAAAACAAAAAAAGTTTTTCACATAACCTTTATATAAGCATCTGCAGGCACATGTGAACATCCCTTTTTTAACCGACTTCAAAAAAATTTGTCAGTTCAAAAAAAGTTATCAGTTCGACTGTATTTTTTTTTATTTTTTTTATTTTTATGTTTGTTACCTCATAACTTTTGACTGGGTGAACCGATGATGATGTTTTTTTTTCTTATTTGAAAGCTGGTGCTTTCCGAATGGTCCCATTTTTATTTGGTTCCATTTGGACAATGAAGTCTATGTGAAAACCATATAAGTCTTAAATTTGCATTACGTATTTGCGTGACAAATGAACGAATAACGCGATTAGATTAGTGCGGAGTATCTACCACAACTAAAAAGTTAAAAATGAAAACGTTTTACAAAAAAAAAAACAACCGACTTCCTTAAAAAAACACTACAAAATCAAAAATAACTTTAATTTCGGAAGTCGGTGGCAAAAACCTTAAATACAGATCCTAAGACACCGACTTTCGAAATTAAAGTTATTTTTGACTTTGTAGTGTTTTTTTTTAAGGAAGTCGGTTGTTTTTTTTGTAAAAAGTTTTATTTTGTGCGGAAAATCTTCAAGTCACGTCTCAGGGACGTCTCTTCAAGGGCGTGTCAGACTTTTACTGCCTAAAACCCACCCGTGTTCTTTCACTTGCCTGTGCCATTGTCACGGTACTCTTTCGAACAAATCCGCAGTCCTAGCAGGAGATATGAACATACCTTTAGTACACTTACATTTCACCAGTTCTGTTAAAGTACTGTCTAGCCTCTTGCCACTAACCGGGCACAAATCCAGACTACTGGCTGCTACTGAGAAATTCCAGATGGAAAAACGCATTGACACTTTAAATGTCTACTTTCATGGTATGTTCTATCAAATTGTAAAATCGTCTGCGTTAAACTATAAGCAATAACGGAGATTTTGATATCTCTAAACTAGTAAGTGCGGATTTAACCAATGAAACGGACGCGAACAGCACATCCTAACCGCCATTTAGGACTTGTCAGTGTCATCGTTGTCGTGGAATATTGACACTGACAGTTCTTGAACGTAGTTTTAGATATGTTGAATGCATTCGTTTCAGTGGTGAAATTGGCATTATGTGCACGACAAACTCTATTAAAAAACCAATAAAAAGATAGTAACTTTGGCAATTTAAATCCTTGCCAGTGTTTGAAAATCACTAGAATGCTTGATGATTAATTGAACTGTCCTGTTAATTGGAAGCGCAATTACCCAACAACCTGGTTATTAATGACATATCCATTTTATCACTATTATCACTGTCCATTTCATGTTTGCCCGTTGTTATGTTATTTTTGGTATACAATAAAGTATAATTATAAAAAAAAATATGAAAAATTATTTTGGTGTAGAAAAGTGAGGAAATCCGATACTGGGAAAAGGGAATGACTCAAAAGAATTTTCGTGTTAATATATATGATATTGACAAGAAAAATAACCATTCAAATATTTAAAGCCATTTGTGCAATCTCCAGAAAAAGTAGTTTGAGGCACGTACTGTGTTTTAATACAAGGTAGCCGAGTTGATTCGCTAACAGATCGGTACTAGGTAAACCTGTCGAGGTGTGCTCGAATCAATTCCTCCTGCTGACTTTATTCAGACATGGACGATGAAATATCGGATTGATTGGGTTGTTTATGAATCGATTTGTTGCAACCTGACGTTAGAGATGAGTTTCCACCGTTTTATTGAACCACGGTTTCGTTTCAATATTCGAAACCCTTTGTTTTCACACAAATACAGTTATTGTTAACGTTTTTCTTAAGCAATGATAAGAATTTGTGCTAATTATGCACTTTTAATGGTTTATTTATAAACGCTGGTCATAGTTAGCAGACTAGGTACTGTGTGGTGCCGGACGCAAAGAATAGCACTACCCCATTTCTTCCTGTGGGTTTCGTAAGAGGCGACGAAGGGACTTACTAGAGAATGAGCAGCAGCGTTCTCTATGCATTTTACCACCATACTGCGATCGCCAATCCGTCTGCCAAGCGTGGCGATTATATGGCAAACCCCCGAATTGGGCGAGGCCTGTGTTCAGCAGTGGGCGTCTTACGGCTGAAATGATGATGAATATAAGAATTTGTGCTATTTGTGTACAGACGCCACCAGGTCAAGCTACCCGAAACTGTCAATTTTTCCCAATGAACCTTGAACCTAATGCTCTAGAAATAAAGTCGAAAATCTATCAAAGAAATCTGACAGATTGTAGTAGCTTGATGTGTTGGCGTCTGTACTTTTAATTTCTACTAAGTGTGCGTTGTACTTTGATGATATTTTTCATTTGCCTATTGATCTTTTTCGTATTGCTTTTATCTTTATTTGGCGATGAAAGGATTTTCCAAATGGGCTTGTGGCTAAGTTATGAAATCCACACGGGGTGATCGATCAGGTTAAGCGTACGTTTGTCACGGTTCATCCGTGGATAGTTTGACCAATTAACATACCAATACCACGTTAAAAAGTTGGCTGGAAGAAAGCACGTTAAGCATTTGGTTTCAGCTGTCATTCTTGGACCTTTGATAGTCGTTACGGGTTCTCAGAAGCATAAGTCTGACCACCAATCTTACCAAGGGTTATCGTATTAGCAAGTAAATGGGTTGTGGAGGTCAGATAGGCAGTCGCTCCAGGTAAAATACTGGTATTCAGTGGTATCCGAGTAGACTGGAAGTTGACTCCAATATAGTTGGAAAAAGGCTTAATAGATGATGGGTTTTCAAACTAACTTAGCTCAGGACTTGATCCCATACACACTGAAATAAGTTCCCTTTCTCTAGTTTGTTAAAAGAGTGAATACGGATTAGTTTTGCAGAGAGTTCGTCGACGAACGGCAGTAGGTACTCTGTGGGTTCGTAATTAGCTAGCAGGAACTTTTTCAAAGACATGCCCTGATTTTGGTCGGAGTAGTGAGTGCAATTTTAATGAATGAACTTCCTTAGACATTTTGGTATTCATTAGTATGGTATTGGTATTTTTGGTATTTGGCCTAGTGGAAACGGCCATGAGTTGAGTTTGAGGTCGCAGGTTCAAACCAAGACAGGCGCTTTATTTTGTGTAAATTATTTCATCACCATTGTTCTCAAAACGGTGAAGGAAAACAGCATGAGGAAACCGCCATGAACTAGAACCAACAATTCAAAAACATGTGACATTTACCAATCCGCACTAGTTCCGCGTGGTAGATTACGGTCCACTTCCTCTCACAGAAAAGACGCCTGTTTCCCAGTAGTGGGAACATTATAGGCTGATCATGTATGTTAATATGTGGTTCCACAACGTCTAGCACTCACCCACTTTGCGTAATCACAGCCACATAAGCTACATTGTCGCGACTTACCATCAACGAAAATACAAAACATTTTCCCACTTCCTCAGAAAATAAATACGCCCCCATATATTTCCGGCAGCGACCTTCAAGCTTGACTAGAACTGTCACTTATCGCCCATACTTTACCATGATTTGCTGCCCCCTTCAATGGCAGCCCTAGCTCACACGAACTTAGCATTATTCATATTAACTATTTATATTCATTGGGTGTAAATAAACTGTTCAATCATGTTCGTACTTTAACATCAAAGTTATATACTTTTAAACAAAGTAGGCATGTGCTCATAAACAAAGTGCGCACGAAACAGAGAAGTTCGCAACGATTTCTCGTGTTTGTACGCCTAGGGTTGGCACAGATTTGCGCTTATTTAATAAAACCGGTCGGTTTTAATTTTAAAGTTTGCGGTTTCGGCTGTTGTTTGCAGGTTCGAGGTTTGCCAACTATTGCTCACTCGGCTGAAACATGGAGCTACGTAAGTACGTCTACATAGTTTTACCTTAAATGTTTCACTTCGTACGTTTTAATATTAATTTCTATTTTCGTTCACATTTCATAGAAATCCACATATACATAGGACGAGACGTTCTACGTAATTCCACGACAAAAGGCATATTATGTTTATTTCGGTGACAGATTAACTGTTTTTCAATCGTGAAAAAACATGGAAAATTTTCTACGTCTGACTTAGAAGCTGTCCAAAACATGCACACATTCCTATTCATATACGAGTAATGAAACATTCAAAAGTGAAAAAAAAATCGTAGTCGCACTCAATTATGGCTGATTTTAGTCTCACGCTCACCGTCAGCGCTCATAGCTCAGCGCGTAGTTTGTCAGCACTGAGGCTCAGAGTGGCTCGTTTTAGTCTCGTACTGACCGCCTTAAGGTTATAGCACATTATACCGGCACCGCAACAGCACAGCTACAGCACGGCGTCTCCTCGAATTTAGGCTACGGCTAGCTGCCAGCGCGCTAACTACGCGTCGGCCGCGAGGTGCAATCTCGCAGTCGCGCGCTGTATGCGAAGTGCAAGTTCGCAGGCCGCGCGCTGGCCGCGAGGTGCAAGCTTGCTGTCACCGCGAAAACAATTGTTATATGGCATTTATGATTGAACACGCCTAGGACTGTGTTAAATCTGATTCGAGACTAGAGGGAGTACGCAGCGAGGCGCGTGAGGCGACGGTGGTGCGCAGACGACGGCGCAATGAAGTTGTGTCGCTGGCGACTCGGAGTCGGCGTGTAGTAAGCATGCGGTCGGCGCGCTGTAAACTCATGGTCCACTCGCTTGCAGCACGCGGGCTGCGAGTCGAGTTGTATGGTAGCGGCAAGCGCGCTGACTGCCCGCCGTTGGCTTTTTTATATTGACATTATAAAATATATTTTACTACGCACGATTTAATGCTCTAAATTGAATGACAAGTTAATTCCTGGTTTGGAGCGGTGCCGTTGCGGTGCCGGTATAATGTGCCATGACCTTAACTGTACAGACGACGACCAAAATGCGAAGTGTATTATTTATTGCTGCTTTGTACTATCTATCCCAAAAAATGAAACCGGCGACGACGAAGACTCCATGTTCATCCATTAATTGAGCAGAGGGCCGTCGCAGGAGACTTTGTCTCGTTATATGGCACTTTGGCTTTGTTTCTTGCATCTTTATTTTTGTAGAGTGGATCGGATGCATCCCACAATTTCTTCCTCAGGCGTACCTCATCGATAACTCGACCCGTACCCACTTCGCGATTCGCCATGATTGTACGCGCTGACAACGTCCACTCCGCTCGACACTAGAACGCTCACTTAAAGCAGAGGCACTCGTGCGATCGTCAGCGCCGACAGCTACGCGGGGCCGACGCGCGACGCGTACGGCCGCGTAGCTATCAGCGCTGACCACCATGCTACGCGTCTTTCAAAAACGCTTCTTACAAGTTCATATATCTCGGCCATCAGCGCTGACGGTGCGCGTGCCGTCAGCGTAAGACTAAAACCAGCCTATAACCCACTGCCATGGCGGCATCAAATGTATTCCAAATACAAATCAACTAAACAGTTGAACACCGTTGTTTTATTAATTACACTTCTCCATAATCAATTATGTAGCTCTTCGTAATGTTAACAAGAAGCTCAGATATTACTTTTTCAATACCCTGCTGTGTAAGAAACAAGAATGCTCCGACATCGTTGCGTTGTAAAATTCATTACGACGCGACGTATTCCACTTAATTACTTTCATACTTTTCTGAGAAAGAATATGAACTGTAGTTATAATAGCGTAAGTAGTTTGTTAGGTTTTAAGAGATAATACCGTGGTCGAAAGAACGACTAAAGAAAACACATTCTGAAATAAAGAAAAACTATATCATAAAGCAGGCAGCTATGGATTGTGTTATAGGCAGCCAGTAATCTGCCCACTTCTTGGAAAACACGCACACAGAAACAAAGTTTTTTTTTTGGGTTGACATCTTGCAGGTCAATACATACATACATACCGATAAAAATCATAACCATCCTTTTTGCTTCGTCGTAGTCGGGTAAAAATATCAGTGTACGTACATACTCTTTGGAATTGCCGTAATCTAAACATGGCACATACATACACAGCGGCTTTAATCATAATTCTCTACTACTTTGCTCTATCTGATGCACCTACAACAGTTACTTTAAATCCTATACGTCCTCTTACCTAATTGCCTTCAAGCGATACCCATATGTTTCTGTCAGAATCACTTCAGGTTCTGTTTACTTCGTTAGGGAAACAAATGTACGCAATAGTCGAACTTATACCGTATACTTAAAGGTGATTAATCCGTAGCCTTGTTAAGGCACTTGTGTTAAAGTTTATTTACAAAGGAACACCTGTATCGGTTTGAAGGAATTTGTAGGAGCGTGTGAATTCCTGCACGGAACAAGTAACATGGTGTATAATGAACTGCCTAAGGCACTAGTTTAAAGCGTTAGAACTAGATTTTTTCACGCAGTACTCAGTTGTTAAAATAAGTAATTATTTAGTTTTAATTGGGAAGACTTATGCACAGCAGAGGATTTTTATCCACGTGAAAATGGATTCCGATATCTTCTTCTTTAGTGTAATTTTTCATTAAGGCAAGCATTAAATTGGCTTACGTGGATTGATTAGGCTCACTTTAGCGTTTATTAAATGTCGAGTAGACAACTACTTATACGTATGTGGTGTGTATAATATAGAAACTGGAAAATGTAATATACATTCCAAGAAATTGAAATTTCACCTAAGCCTAACCTGCTGTAGAAAACAGGGTGTTATGTTGATATGTCATTTTAAAATCACAAACAAAAAGTTGTATCCAGTAACATTTAACAAAAAAACACATTCCTCGATATCTTTTCCAAATATTTCTTTTTACTCAAAATTGCCTGTAAGTGAGCATGTCCAATTAAAATTGGACGGCTAAATAAATCCTGTAAAAATATTAGGAAGAATAGAAAAGGTGTATTTACTTGAGGAATTTTCTTTTCCTTTCCGACAATACTGGATTCTTTTTAGTTCGTTCGACGTGTACTAGTTGCACTTAAAGTGTACTAATATTCTGGGTGTATTGTGTTTGGTTCGTACATCTTCGTCTTCGTGGGTGTCTGTTTTCTAGAATTTTCTTTTGTTTGAAGTGGAGGGGAGGTGAGTGATTTGTTCTTGAATGGTTGGTATGTTTTGGTTTAGGATTAGTTTAGATGTGGTTTTAGAGTTATTTTAGATACTTTTGTGTAGATAAAGTATATCTACTAACTTGATACTTTGTGACATACCTAAAAATACATTTTTAATTAGAAAGCTCTTTTTGCGTTTTCTAAGTATATACCTAGGTGTAATGTGTTATTTTGTTTTGTGTATGTATGTAAAATTTTAATGTTTTTAAATATAGAATTGTCTGAAATAAATTTTATTAAATAAATCTGTAATTATTTTAATGCGTTTTTTTTGTGTTTTATTCTTATTTCGGAATTGGCCGGCTCTTCACTTCGATCACCCCTAATGGAATGCAATGGGTGACGTCTACGATAGAACAAGCATGCCTAGAAGATGCCTGTCCACTCTTGCTTTGAAGGCAGACGGTTTAAGTGTTACACAGACGTTGGTAGTTCCATAGTTTGGTTGTTTGTTTTTTCTATCAGAAAGCAGCATTTCATCCCTTATGTAAACAGAAGTACCTACACCGATTGCATTATTACGTGAACGATTTTTTTTTCAGTTATGAATAAACCAAAGATCAACACCATCCAATGCCGAAGCAATATTAACCAGAGCAAATACATCGTTACAGATGCTACAAATGCAACAAAAGCAATCAATGATATTGGCAGCCATGTTAGCTTTAACCCTGATTGAGAAATACTGTCTATTTGTTATGCGGTTATAGAATATGTATCGGAGCATAAAGTTGAATCCACATAAACGATACGCGAACAGAAAAATAATAGACTTTTTTGTTGAAGTGTTCCTATAGGGCATGGTATTTATTGCTCTGGTATTTTTCAGGGTGCGCTCAGGTACCTCTCAAAACTGATGAAAATGTTTGCGGCTACCCTGGATTTTACACTAACCAAATTCATTGAATAGGCACATCATCAGCATCATCGCAGCCGAAAGACGTCCACTGCTGGAGCTAGAAGGGGGAGCAAATTTGGAGAGGCCCAAATTTGTGGGGGTTAAACTGAATAGGCACGAAGGTATTAAACTGCCCAATAGGCAGGGAAAAATAAGGTGGTTTACGGAGAACGAAAATATACTACATCAGAATCGAGTTATGCCATATCTCGGATCGAACGTTAAATCCTTAACTACTAACATAGAAAATAACAAAAATTCTGCAACAGAAAAATCCAACATTAACTTGACTTTAGGCCTTCCTTATTCAACTTTCAGCTGCAGCGACATCGACCCGAGTCTAGACCAATTACGCGGAAAAATACTGTTGGTAAGCACAGAAAATATTCTCGTGCGTCCTCGACGATTTATGTAACCACATTCTACAAAAATGGGCGAGAAATGTTTTGGGGTTACCAGCCTGGCTGTAGGCAATTTTGGCAGTCGAAGCACTGCAAACAAAAACTTTATGATCAAGAGTAAAAGTTGTTTTTATCTAACGCCAACTTATCGACTGACGACTAATATTACCAAAGTTCACTTCTTAGTTCGTCGCCGTTTAGAAAGTAATTTCAATTTATTTGGAGACATAAAACGTTTTCTTAGAATTCAATTTCTGGCTGGCACAATTAATTGATATGAAATTTAGAGATGTCGTCGCTCAAAACGTAATGCCAATTTATTACAAGAGGGTTGAGCAATATTTCAAGTTAAGGCAAGGAATCAAGAATTAATAACAAGAATATTAGCAAAATAATTACTAAAGCTAGTGCCGATTCTGATTGCCTCTTGAAATAGGTTTGAGAATAAAACATTCATAACGGCAGACTTCTACATGCAAAAACGTTAATTTTTAAGACCTATGCAATTTTATAGTAAACTCCGAATGAGAAATAACGGAATGCTGGAAAACCTTTTTTTTAAGTACCCGCAGCTCAAAAAGCTGCTAAGCTGAACTGGGATTGGGTTGGCCACGTCTACCGTATGCCCAATGAGCTGTGGGCCAAAATAACGCCTACGTGGGGCTCTAACACAGCCAGAAGCGTCACTGCAGGCCCCGTAGAAGATAGCGAGAGGAGCTGGAGAAAATATACGACCAGTGGACCACTTTAGCCCTGGGTCGATGGAGCTGAAAGTCAAAGGCCTTTGCCCAGCAGTGAGATGATGTGGACTTACAGAAACAGCTAAAACTAGAACTTACTACGTTCAGAATATCTCCTACAAGATCATTTTATTTTTCTTAGTATAGACTTAAGAGCGATTTTTGATGTATTGGAAAATCAACAATTAGAAGCCTTCGAATAAAAAAAAAAATTGTAGTCAGAAATATGCTAACAATCCTACTAATCTAAATATATAAAAGGCAAACCTGACTGACTCATCTATCAATGCACAGCCGAAAATACAGAACTTCGCTGAAATTTGGAATACAGATAGTTGTAATGACGTAAGTAAGAAAGGATTTTTGAAAATTCGTCCCCTAAGGAGGTGAAAAAGGGGTTAAAATTTTGTATGGAAGTCCGTCATTTTTAGAGCTAGAAGCCTGAACCTTTGTTTTTAGGTTAACGATTAGAAATAAACAGTTACGTGTCCTAGGGTTTTTGAAAATTCAACCCCTAAGGGGGAGAAAAAAGGCTTGAAAGTTTGTATGCGGAAACAAGATTAGTTAAACTATTTTATTCGAAACTTCATAGGAGTACTCCTATCAATACATGAGTAAACAAGTATTTCAGGCTCTTTCAGAATTCAACCCTTAAAAGGTGGGAAAGGGGTGACAAATTCTGAAAATCGACATGAGTATCGTTTTTATGGTTTATCGAGTCGCTGATTACGAAAACAACAACTATTTCACAAAAATTGCACAAAAACATAAAACAAAATAGACAAGAAGATTTATACACCAAAAATTGCACAAAATTACACCTGAATAAATAAAAATAATGATTTAAAATTAAAAAACTATGGAAATAAACAACCAAACCAGTTTTTTTTTTTCAAATTAATGAAATGGCAAAACCAAAAATAATACTTAGGTACCTACCTTGTGACCTCTGAGTTTGTTTCGGCCTTTCTTCTCAGAGTAGTCAGATAGGAAACGCCGACCTCATCTAGTTTTAAAAAATATGATTGACGTGTAAAAGTGTTTGTACAAACCTACTCACAAAAATAAAGTCATTTATCATTTACCTATTCTATTGATCTTCAAGTTCCAATCGCTACCAATAGATGGCGTTATCACCATGAGATCCGTATGTGATAATTTCCGAACACCACGCGGGCGAAGCTGCGGGCACAGCTAGTAACCTACTAATCCTACTTTGTACTACAATATTATACATGTGAAAGTTTGTATGTTCGGATGTTTAGATATTTGGACGTAAGATACTAAATCACGCAGAAACTGTTGAACGGATTTAGATGAAATTTGGCACACAGCAAGCTTTTAACCTGGATTAACAAATAGGATAGACCTTTTATCTCAGTAGTACATTCCTGTTCGATAAACTTCAACTTCCAAGCAGGCGAAGTCACTGACAAAAACTTGTACGTACTTAAGCTGGTACACGTAATTCTTAGTTTAAGCCTTCGACATCCACGTAGTCAAAGGCTGTCCAATTTTCATCAAGACACACACTACATAATTGATCCATCCACAATCACGCCATATTTTCAGTGTCAAACAATGCAACTAAATTCAATAGACAATTCATAGTCTAACAATTACTTCTCGGCTGTGAAATATCAAAACCCAGTATCTGCATAATACTAAATTTTACAGGAGAGCCGAAAAACTATTTCTTTAGAACTAAACTTTTAGTGACATTAGGTTTCCGACTTTATGTAATTTCGTATTTGACTAATTTTTAGGAGTTTTTGCTAGCCTAGCATGTGGAGGGTGGTCTATAAGGTCGAAAATGCAAAATACCCTCTTTAAAAAAATGTCAGATACTAGGTTTTGAAATTTAACAGCCGTTCTGTTTGTGCTTTTACATAGCTCCGACACAACTTTCGGCCACATCGGGCTACGCGATTGCTCTGCGGTTCGTTTTTGCTAGTTACTAACATAAACGTAAGCCCACACGGTGTTATGATTGTTATTAACTGTTGAAACTGGCCGGTTATAATTACTGGTCGTGGAGTTTTAAAAAGTTGATGCATGCGGGGCAATGTTGAGTTTGTTTTTTGTGTGTAACTACAGTGGAATGTAATGAAAAAGGCAACATAGGGTTTTTTTAATGTTTATGCAGTGTTATGTTCTCGTATACACCGTGTTCTTCACGTTATCCATAAAAAACGCAAATAAAATAATTAATTTAATTAATTTAATTTTTACAAATAAAATCTAACAAAGGAAGTAAATACTTAAAAGGGCTCCATTGCGAAGATATTTGTAATTTCATTTCATGAAATTTAATTGAACTATGTAGTAAAAAAGGGTTTTAATTTGGCCTATGTTGCCGCTTAGTTTGTATGAAAATTAACAAAAATTAAAAAATAAGTCACATTAATGTGTCCATAATGAAAAATGCTTATTTCCATGGTAAAATATTGCTACCTTTTCGGGGTGGCGGAGACGTTGACGCGTCTACTGTTTCATAGAAAAGGACAATACCTACACGGTCTAAACGCACGGAATAGCTAATTATTTTTTTAATAACCGACGAAAGATCTATTAACAAGGGGTTGCGGAATAAAAGAAGGGGGTTTAGGATCATGTGTTGAATCCAAAGTTAGTTTGCGTGTCAATGTCTTTGCCACCCTGTATTTTGTGTAGGACAAAATAGGGTTGCTTTTTAATTTACATGGTTATGTTTGATTCGATATCTGATAAAATGTAGCCCACACAATCTGTAAAATAATTTAACGTAGAAACAATTTCAGTGTCCACTACCCCCTGAATAAGCAAAAAATACTGCTACCAATATTTTATCTTTAGCGAAGCAAGAATACAACAGAAGGAAATAAAACCTTAAAAGAGTTTTCATCATTATTTTTCCTAACTTTTCTTTACCTCTTTTACAGATACCGGTGGCGGGACGTGACAAAATTGGATTTTTCTAGCCTTTTCGGTGACCCGTCACCTACATATATTTGAGCACATTTGTATGTCCTAAATAAACAAAATTTGTTTCGTGTCTTTCTTTGTGATTTATGCATATTATGGCTGCCATAACACAGGTAAATTGTGTATAAAGGACAATACCCCGTTATCTGATCCCAAACTAGGCAGAGCCTGTACCTACTGTGGTAACCAGACGACTGATAAATCTTTATGTATATATTTCTACTGTACGTGTGTATGTCACTGAACTCCTCCTAAATGGCTGGACCGATGTTGTTGAAATCTTTTGTGTGTATTTAAGTGACTTCCTGGATGGTTTGATTCATAATTGGACCCGATAGGTGGCGCTGCGATCGGGTTCAAGGAAACAGGACAGGGTCTGTCCGGTCAGCTAGTAAACTTATATATTTCTAAATACATACATATTATAGATAAATTACACCCAGACACAGGACAAATAATTGTGCTTATCACAACAAGTTTTGTCCTGGATGGGAATCGAGCTCACGACCTCTGTCTTAGCAGTCGGGGTCACTAACCACTAGACTAAAAAGCCAGCCAATAAGTTAGAAGTATGCTCTTATAAAGTATTTCCAGTCCTGAAACGAAGTTACTTCTTTTCAAAGACATCCTAAGATATACCTGTTTACGCTCAGTAAATAACTTAATTTACAGACGTTGAAGTTAAGAGCAGTTTCACACTTTCTGAGCAAGATGTTTTTCACTCGAATCACAAGATTTTAAAACTTATGAGGAACGAAATGTAAGGACTGAAAGTCTGAAACTTTAACACATAAACGTTTCGTAAAAGATTCAGAATAAAATTGAGATCCGTAGGTCGTAAACGGACGGTCAGTCAGATGTTTTGTTTTTATGTACGAAATGGTAAATAGAACAAGAATAAAGTGTGGAGGCGAGATCTGTAGTTGTGGGTTGTACTGTAGTGATGTGGCGTTTGTGAAATCCGTTTAACATAAAATAAAGTCATACAACATTGGGTTTTTGGAGTTTACACGTTAAGAATCGATTTTCGTATATAACCCCGGGGTATGATGGGGAGTAAAATAAAACTTCTTCGTTACGCTACGTTATGCGTTACGTTACGTTATCAAAAAATCAAATCAATTTATTTAGGGCTACAAAGACCCTTATCATAAATACCTTACAGACTATCATACATACAAATAAAAACCACGTTCATATAACTGCGTAACTGCGTTAAGTGACCTTATGCGTTACGTTACGTTAAGCTATGCGTTGTGTTATTTTATAATCGTTCGTAAGGAGTAAACTCCAGTCGTGCGGCGGAACCTACACACAACATTTTTTTAATGTAAATTTTGGTGAGAATAATAATATATTTAAAAGTATTTTGTTTTCATTTTCGGTAAATGATAAATGATTTTATTTCTGTAAGTAGGTTTGTACAAACACTTTTACATGTCAATGATATTTTTTAAACTAGGTGAGTTCGGCGTTTCCTAACTACCTGCTCTGAGAAGAAAGGCCGAAACAAACTCAGAGGTCACAGTCTCTTTTAAAGTCCAGACATAATCTTGTTCACATCATGTCAAGATCATGTAGATTGGTGACTGAAATGATCTTTTGAAGAAAGAACCACACAAATTGAGTGGACCTGTCTAGTCAGTGCAAGCATTTGTCACTAATCGTACAACTCAACTCGGAACTTAAGGAGCTCAACGATTCGACGAACAATACCAAAGAAAGGACATTTGGGTAGGCCGCACAAACTACTCAAACTGCCATAAAAGTGAAACAATGACCCACATAGTCTTCAAATTCTCAATAATCAAAGTAAGGTAAGACTTAAACGCATCAGTTATAATTATTATGTAAATTAACAACTTTATTGTTGTTCTGTCCCGTTTATTATTTGTGCGCCTAACGGAATGCGCGTGTAACAGAGTGAGAACTGACTTGTCAGTTTGACGTTGACACTTGACAGCTCTCTCTTGTTAATTTGCCGCTAAAAAAGCCCCGTCGCGCTATTGGGACCTCGCGACGCGTTTGTTGATATTAATCCTTTTAAATCGATCCGTTTGTGACAATTAGTCGTGATCCAATTGTATTAATTGTTATAACCCCTATCTTGACGTAATATTACGGGTTACGTCTGTTAAAACTGAAGTTCTTGTAAAGGGATGGCGGTCCAAATTGCGCGTGCGACCCTGTTGTAAAGTAATCCCTTAATCCCTGAGAACCGGTCGTTTTGTGGACAATCTGTCATGACCCGATGGTTAAGTGTGACGCTGTTGGGAACGAGTGATTTGAAGACCGCATGCTGTGATTGCCTCCAAGCCTTGTTGCAGCGGATTCTAACCTGAAGAATACTCGTAACGTCACAACACGATACAGATACACTCACTTACATACATAACTCCAGGTAGGAACCAGAGCAGTGTCCTTCAACCATGAGGTAAGTTGTTTTGTTGTATGGTAGGTGAGTTGTTCTCTTTGATTTGATTGTCTGCTCCGCGTACGGCGGACAGTACGCTAGCCACTCTTGTCTCCAGAGCCCCCCATCAAAAACTTCCACTGCGCAATTGAATTGAGGTTTGGCCTGGCAGCGTACAATTGTTATGATTAACTCCATAGTAATTAAATTATCTTTATATGTTCTTCCATCTGAATAATTTATTCTCCATTATAATTTTCTCTTGCTCTAAAAATCTAAAAAATATCCGAAGTCAGCTGATAAGCGATCAGAATGTGATTACTTCAATCAATATTGTAGAAATTCCTAATTGAAATTATAATTCAATCATTTAATGACTGGGATACAAAGTTCTCGTTTGGCCCATCACTAGTAGAGCATAAGAAACATATTAATCAGTAGGCGGATATCGTAAATGAAGATGAATAACTATTTTCTTCCGCGTTTGTGTTTATTCCTTACTTATTTGTTTACCTACATCTGTGTTATTTTGTCTTTTCGTTTATGTTTAATGATAGATGCTACTTAAAATTGTTTTATTTATTCTTTTGTTTTTATTTAATTCATAGATATCGCATCTATCTGTGTATATCGCTTTATTTTTTGACTATATATATTTTCTTCTAATTATGTTTCTATACCTTTAATTTATAAGAGTCCGAAATCACGCAAAAACGGCTTAACGGATTTAGATAGAATTTGGTAAAAGTACAGTTTATAACCTGAATAATATAAAGGATACTTTTTATTTTGGTATTATGTTCCCGTGGTATAATTTCTGACCTAGTTTAAAATGAAGATAATTGGAAACTATTACCCCTGGTCACTATACTACAAAACTTTACATTTACAATTTGTTTCTAATTCTACAACCTTATTAGTGTCTGTACCACAAAACTTCAAGACTAACGGGCAAACCTTGCAACTATGTAAATTGTAGTGACATGTCTAGATATCTGTAGTTGCATTTTCAGAAATTGTCGTACCTCATTATTGGCAAATATTATTTACTTCCTGGTTTTTGAATGATCTCGCAGATCGTTGCTGTAATCATATTGCCGAGCTACATTGTGTTTGCTCTTCAAAATATCATTGAAATATTGAATATAGTAGTTTAAAGTGAATTATTAAACCCTGAACTTTCTAAAAAGTTTCGACTGAAAGCCACGCTGCATGTGATACTTTACTACCAAGCGAGCACTACGCAATTAAAACATCTTTTTCAGACTTTCCCAATTACGTACTACAGGTCATTGCCCTTAGCTCTTACTTTTAGTTACATTGTTGATTGTACTCAACAAAGAAAATTCCGCGAAAACATAATAATATGGATGAACCTTTGTATATTTTGTCTAAACCCCTCAAGACACGCTGCTGTGGCGACATTTTAATTTAGTTATGTCAACACTCATCAGCATTTAAATAAGTGAATTAAAATTTAGTTTTATTTTTCTACTTAAAAGTGCTTTGGCCTTAGTTAGAAATGGGAATAGAATAGTTATATAGCGAGAAAATTAATGTGGCCATTGAAACATTAATTTTTTTCGCCTCTTTGGGCAATCGCTCCTGAATTAATTCATACTAATATTGTAAATCTAAAGAGTTTGTTTGGTTGAACGCGCTAATGTCAAGAACTACTGAGTCGAATAGACAAAAAAATAGTTTTATCTAGAATTATAATCATTCAAATCAGCAATACAACCCTCTTAGATTATAAAATCCCATTGAAGACCTTTTCATGTAAAAAAAAAGTTACCTAAACGTATACTTCTTAAAAAAAAAGTTATTAGAATTATTTGAAAAATAACCAAATAAATAAGCTTTTTTAAACTACCTAGTAAGACGTTACAACATCGCAACAAAATTGTTCTCACTAAAGACGTTAAATCTAAAATTCATAACGCGAACCGAATTAACAAAAACTATATTGTCTGTGTAGCTCCAACGTTAGCGGCGCGAGGCGTTGGCGTTTCCATTTCACCTGTCTGCTGTTCCACAGCTCATTGTAATATTTAAAACCACTTCCAGATTAAAGTTCTCAACTCCCAAAAGAGAACGGTTTGCGCTGTTCTCATTTATTAAAGGCAAATGCAATATCCGAAATAAAAGCCTTTAGGTGGAAGAAGCGAAGAGCTTTGTTGAACTATGAAATGTTACCTATTTAAATAACAATGAGATGTACCGTTGATATGCTTATCATTATGCTAGTACAAATCGGCTTTTGAAAACCAAGGTTATTTGTTTCTTTAGCATAATCAGACTAAATTGTTCCTACTGCTGATACACATGATTCCTCTCTTCTAGAAGGACGCGGACACAGAGCGGATTGGTAGATATCACATGTCTTTGAATTTTTGGTTCTAGGACAGGCAAGTTTCCTCGCGATATTTTCCGTCACCGTTTTGACAGCAGTGGTGATGAAATGTACACAGAGTAAAGCGCCTGTCTGGGTTAAAACCTACCACCTCTATAGCTTGTAATTAGTGGCAACACTAGGCCAATTACCAAAAATCCCTCTCGAACAGAGGACGCCTCTGTCCCAGCAGTGGAAACAATATAGGCTGATAATGTTATGTAAAGTACGTAACTAACCTACCTGTCTGTTTTGTAGTAGGCCTCAATTTTGGAGTGACAGGCGCTTGTCGTGAAAGTGAACTTTTAAACATTAAAATCGAAGAAATTCAGATTTGTTGCTGACAAATTTACCACAAACAGACTCAAAAAAAACGATCCTTTGTAGTTCGTGGAGAATACGTAAAAATTGCCGAAAAGTAGTCCCCCCTTATATAAACACTAACAGATTTTTCGTAGCTTATAATAACTCGATACCCATTTGTTGGTAAACATTTATGAAATGGCCACCATTTTGTTATCGTAATGACAAAACATGATGGCGCTGTCCGTTCCGATTTCAAACAAGCTCGTAGTGCTGTACATTTAACATTAGATGCATCATTCACCATTCAGTCAATCACCGTACAACATCACACAGCGAAACTCTTTTAAAAAATCTAAAAGAACTCTCATTAAAGATTCAAACCGTTGTTGTGCCACAAATCCTTGGCCGCCATTTTCGGTGTGAGTAACACTGGCCACTGCAGCTCGTTTGATTATTTATTTAAGCTTTCCTTGTATACTTTATGCGCCGCAGTTACTTGCACAGGGATGCATTCGTAAAGTGTGCTGTGACGTCATAGTACAGTTGAATGTTTATTTACCACAAAGCCTTGGAAGTGTGGTTTGCTGTTTCTGGGAGGAAGAGATATTGAGTAGTTGTTACTTTTTTGATATGTTGGAACTTAGCCGGGTAATTGCGTAACGCAATGTAGTCTAGTCAACAAGTTCAAAAACGTGAAAAATAGAGATAAAGGTCCTAAAAATATGAGCGATGACTCATTCGATTCGGAATCACCTCTAGAAAAATGTTTTTGAAGGATTTTGGTGCAGGTAAAAAATTGCAATAAGATGAAAAAAAAATGATATATCGTTTTTTGTTAATAACTCAAAAAATATTAACATTTAAGCAATTTTGAAAAAAGCTCGTTAAAGGAGAGGAAATTTCCAATAAAAAGTTTTAACTCCCGGAATTCTATCTCCATTATTTATAATTTTAATCTGACGTTGAAAATAGGGCTCCCCTACTGTCAAAATGTAACCTATTCCGGTTACATTTGGACAGTTTAACAACATTCATTACGGTGTTTACGTTGTTGAGGAGACGATTTTCCCACATACGGAGCAATGGATTAGCAATATCCGTCAAAATTATTCAGATTGTAATTGATAATGTGGTACGTAAAAGTTAGAAGAATTTTTCTGTGAAGACTGCATTCTTCAGAGATAATGTCTTCCAATTTTTCATGTAATTTGCCAAAAGATACGGCTTCAGTAACTAATACAACTATCATGGCAAAATTATAAGTCTTGATAAGTTTTATTTACATGTAACTTTCCGTATTTTTGATGTTTTTTTTACAAGCCTATTATCGTAAAACTCCAAAGCTCCCAGTTGTTTCATACTGAGATACTGCATTCATACTGAGAGGAAACGAACATACATCACCTCGCTTGGGCACAAAAAAAATCTAAAAATGTTGTAGTTCATGATTATTATCATTACATGATCAGCCTATAATGTTCCCACTGCTGGGACACAGGCCTCCTCTCGGCCATAATAGGTGTATTATGTCCATTGTTTATGGCTTGGGAACATTATAGGCTGAAAAAAAGTATATTGAGGTCTGAGAAGAATATTAAACAGTATTTTAGAAAAATGAACAGTATTTGATTTATTTAATGTTTTAAATACTTATTTTTTAAGAGCTTCTCACACAAAATTATTAATTTACAATCTTTTTAAAAACTTCGTACGCCTCACCAGAAATATAACTAAAATTAAAATAAATGAGGAGCTAATTTTTTACTAAAATAACAGTTGCTCTATTTCTATCCTCCTGCCACTTTGCACTCATTTCTGAAAAAACTTTTTCAGTAAATGCTGAGATGGCGGGAACAGAAAGTATATATGAGACAATTTCAGTAATATTTTTAAAATCTTCTGAGGTGTTTACTAATAAATGGCTCCACTTTTGGCCAGTACTCATTTCAAGAAAATCTTTGTCATCTATAAATTTTTCATAAAATACTTTGAAATTTGTTAATTCTGAATACAAATCATCCTATTTAGTCTATACAAATTTAGACTATCTATAATTTTCTGAAAATAGTCAAAGGTGAGAAAAGACGATAATAACAAACAGCTAATTAAAGAAAGCCGTCTGATTGTCAAGTCTGATTGAAATCTAACCATATCTCTAAATATAAATTAGCCTGATCACTAAAAAGTATGAAGTTATTAATAGTTCTATCAAAAACTTCTTAGGAACACTCTGTAATACTTTTTAATACTTTTTTTGTTGCATGGCCAAAATACTTATAATTTTTTCTTTGATTTAGCTCAGTCTTTAAATGTTATATACTTCTAAAATAGTTTAATTATTTCCTTCAGATTTTTTATTGTTTTAATGAAAACATTCAATGTATGACTAGTATAAATAAGGTAACAATGAACTACATTATTTTCCATTTCTCTATCCAACGTTAATAAATTTTGAATAACCGTTGGACAGTAAACATTCGAACTAACAAAGTAGTTAGAAATTGGTATCCAATTAAATTCTGTTATCTTATATATATAAAAATCTTGTGTCACGATGTATGTTGCCAATAAACTCCAAAACTACTGAACCGATTTCAATCAAATTTCACATGTACCCGTATTTTGGTCTAACTTACTGGATAGGATAGTTATCATCTCAATTATTCACTTATGTCATGAATGTAAACGAATAAAATGTATCAATAAATTGTTTCTTAAGCAAGTGTTTATTTACTGTTTAGTTTTATGAAGTTCTCATAGATGGCGGTATACGTTGATTCATCAATAAAATTCTTCAATATTGTTTGACATCTAGGTTGCAAATATACCCAATAGATGGCGCTGTATTCTGTTTCTTAGAATATAAATTCTATTACTTTATTTCACGTAATATTTATTTATATTCACGATATAACCGTATTATTTTAATGGTTTGTGACTGATATTTTTATAATTATACTGCGTATTATGTGACAATATTATTACAAATAATAACAAAAAAAAAAATGTTCTATTTTTGTTGGAGAATTATTAAAGTCTTGGCGCCAAATTTTAATCAAAGTTTCAAGATCTGGCCATCAAATTCTATCGAGTCGCCATCTCTGGTTTGAATGTCCAAAGCTTTGGTATCTCATTCGTTCTCGAGACCTCCTCTAAGCGTAAACAAAGCTCCCTCTCGAACCATCGAGACCCACTATTTCGAACAATCGTTCAATCGATTCTTCTCGAAGCTTGCGAACTAGAACGTTCGGGAAATTCAAGGTTCAGGTATAAATACTGGCGCCGAGTGTCAGTGGCAGTTCAGTTCCTTTTTAAACGAGTAAATTAGTACTATCTTCCGGAAAGTGATAGTCTCAGTAAAATCTCAGTGCAAGTCTTAGTACTACTCTCTGCGTTAGTCTCTACGTAAATATACCTGTGCATTTACCAAGTATATAACCTCTGCAAGTATTAATCAGTGCAAAATCATAACTTTATACACATGTAAGTATTTTTTGCTTGCATTTTATTTTATTTTCTTCATGTATTTTGTAAAGAAGTCATTGCTTATAAAGAATAGTTAAAGATAAGAAAAATAAAATCTACATTTAATAAATTATTTAATAGTTTGAAACAACTAAAAAACGCGCTTTTGAAACTAATTGAACTAAAAATTTAAAAATAAAACTGGAGTACTCAATTGAAAAATTCATATTGTTGTACAAAAAGCGTAAGGGCTTGATTTTCATTGCTGTAAATATTTTAACGATAGTTTAGTATACCTGTAGTAATTATAATAAGCACCCCACGCATTTTGTACAACAATATGAATTTTTCAATTGAGTACTCCAGTTTTATTTTCAATTTAGCTAATTCGATTTTACCGGAAGAGGGTTTATTTCCTCAGTTGCGATTAGACAAATAAAATATGGCGGTACGAAGTTCGCCGGGTCAGCTATTAGTATTATATTTTATCAAGTTCTTGAAACATCGTAAGGAAACCGGCATGTCCTAGAACCAAAAATTTTAAGACATGTGACATCTTACGAACCCGCACTGGGCCCGCGTGGTATATTACGGCCCACTCCCTGTCACCGAGAGGAGGCCTGTGTCCCAGCAGTGGGAACAATATAGGCTGATTATGATGATCAAGCTCTTCTAAGTGAAGAGACAGTTGAGCTGTTGAAGAGTTTTTTGCGTCAGTTTTTCTTCCCAACTTGCCGGGGGACTGTCTTCTTCCCAACTAAAGCACTAGGAAGTGGTGAAGGGCGGGCATTTTGGGGACTGTCTTATGTAATTTTGTCATTCGAAAAGTGCTGACTCCAATCTACGGAACAATGAAATCGCTACGGAAAGCCTCTGATGCTCCCAGGAAGCTTCTGCGCTTTTAGGCGGAGCTACACTGGCTTTGTTAGCCAGAATAAAATAAATATATTAAAAAAAAGAAAGGAGAAAAAGGGAGTCCCATCATAATCGAAAGGGAGTCAAAATCATGTTCAAAGTTTCCGTTACATAGGCACATCTATACTTAATATTATAAAGCTGAAGAGTTTATTTGTTTGTTCGATTGATCGCGCTAATCTCAGGAACTAATGATCCGAATTAAAAAATATTTTTGTGTTGGGTAGCCTATTTATCGAGGAAGGCTATATAACATCACGCTACGGTCCAAAAGAACCGGAGCAGCAAACGAAAAATGGACTAAAACTGGCAGGCAATTCGATGCGACGGGAAGGAGAGCGAAAATCTGACGCGGACGAAGTCGCGGGCAAAAGCTAGTATACTATATATTTTAAAATTCTATCTTGTATCTATTGCTGGTAAAAATTGTGTAAGCTTCTAAGTCTAACACTTATAGTTTTAGCATTTTGATGCTGAAAACAGTATTTTGTATACTTTATTTTTGTTCAACAGTAAAAAGTATAATGTATTGAAAAACTGTATAATACTGTTTTCAACAATATAGTTGGAAACCCTACCAGTACGGGTTAGTAGATGTCATATGTTTTCGATTTTTTATTTTTTGGGCATAGTGGTTCCGAAAATTTCCTTCACCGTTTGGAGAGCAGTAGTAATGAAATTATTTACACCTGTATACCCGTTTGATGTCATATCTAACTAGGATGTCAGTTCTCCCAGTTCCTATTTCATATTCTGCTCTAAATTTATGTACTAGTTTCAAGGATTTTGTCAAAGGGATGCATCTATCAATTCTCTTAATGAGGAGCAAGGCTTCTCTTGTGCTGTGTACCTTCAAAATATCGCGGTTAGTAAATGTATACGTATGTGATGACGTAGAATTACACGGAACGAGTTGAAAATTATAATTTTCTGTAAGATATTTGGTGGATATTTTACGCCTTGGAGGAATATGGTATGGTTTCTTTTTAATTGCAAAGAAGCCAAGAATTTATATTGAGAAGCGGCAGCTTTTCCGAACTTTGATCTTGATTAATTACGATTCCGTGAATTTCCAGTGAAGAATGGTGAAGTTTTAATTATCCAGAAGACCGTAAACGTCTATTAATGATGAATTTGGATGGGAATTTTTGTGCAAAATTTCTAGACGTGTGCATACTCAGTGGTTTTGGCTGTGCGTTGTCTTTCAATATTTTTATAAAGCAGAGAGTAATATCAAAACCAGCAGGAATTACGAATTAGATAGAAAAACTGAACTGAACTCTGTTACAATACACCATTCAACACGATTGTTGCCAACTCTCATTCAGCTACTACCAGCCCTGCAAAGATCGTCGCTCCACATAGCCTGAGGGCGTCCTACCTTACGTTTGCTGATTTGCAGTGTTCACTCAAGAACACATCTACCCCAAAGGCCATGGGTTCTACTGCTCATATAGACAGCTTATTGTCACATGAGCTTGCTTATTCTGTGAGCTATGCCAACAACAGTGGTTCTCTGCCGGATCACGTCGCCGTCGTTGAGAGTTGGATCCCTCAGAGAGATTCCAAGCATAGTCGATTTCATAGCTCGCTGAGCGACCTTTATTAAAATTATGGACCAGCCGTACCGTGAGTTTTAGTTTCAATATAGTTATAACTAGCTTACCCAGCGAACTTTGTATCGCCTCAAATTCAATAAATGTTGTAATAAATCTACCAAGTTTGGCAACCTGGTACGCAGTGGTAATCTGGTAAGCGTTTTCCAGCTGACACTCATATGTTTGGTTAGGTCCTACCCAGTTATGATAACCTGGTACTTCGAAGGCATAAAACGTTTTCTGGCTGACACTGCTGTTTGATAAGCTCATACCGAGTTATGACCACCTTTTGTCATACCACGTTTTATAGTGACTTGTATTCTCTTTGGCGTTTAATGTCACGTCACACGGGAACGCGGTCAAACGGAATAAAAAGTATTCTATGTCCGTCTCCTGGTTCTAAACTACCTCCTCACTAATTTTCAGCCAAATCGGTTTAGCCGTTGTTGAGTTATAAATAGTGTAACTAACACAACTTTCTTTTATATATATTATATTATAAATATATATAAAAATCTTGTGTCACGATGTATGTTGCCAATAAACTCCAAAACTACTGAACCGATTTCAATCAAATTTCACATGTACCCGTATTTTGGTCTAACTTACGGGATAGGATAGTTATTATCTCAATTATTCGCTTATGTCGTGAATGTAAACGAATAAAATGTATCAACTTATTATTTCTTAAGCAAGTGTTTATTTACTGTTTAGTTTCATGAAGTTCTCATAGATGGCGGTATACTTTGATTCATCAATAAAATTCTTCAATATTGTTTGACATCTAGGTTGCAAATACACCCAATAGATGGCGTTGTGTTCTGTTTCTTCTATATATAAAAATGAATCCCTATTTCCCTTGGTCACGCCATCACACGTGAATGGCTGGACCGATTTCACTTTTTTTTTGTTGTTGTGTTTGTTATTGTCAGGAGAAGGTTCTTATGAAAGAAAAAATTTAAAAAATTGCGCGGAAAGTTAGAAAATTTAAGAATACTTATTTAAGAATACAAAGTCACCTAACATGGGTATTTGATAGCTAGAAAACGCTTTATGTCTTCGAAGTACTAGGTTGGCATAATTTGGTAGGAGCTCACCTATCATGGGTGTGTGATAGCTTTGTCATAACTTGGTCTAACATGGGTATATGGTACTTTGGTGCTCTTTGCTTTGTGTTGGTGGGACCTGATAAGTTAACACAACATTTATTGATTCTGCGGCGGTAAGAAGTTCGCTGGGTCAGCTAGTAGAATATAAATTCTATTACTTTATTTCACGTAATATTTATTTATGTTCACGATATAACCGTATTATTTTAATGGTTTGTGACTGATATTTTTATAATTATACTGCGTATTATGTTACAATATTATTACCATTAATAACAAAAAATAAAAATGTACTATTTTTGTTAGAGAATTATTAAAGTCTTGGCGCCAAATTTTAATCAAAGTTTCAAGATCTGGCCATCAAATTCTATCGAGTCGCCATCTCTGGTTTGAATGTCCAAAGCTTTGGTATCTCATAATTTGGTACACATATAGTTTAGAGCCTGAGAAAGGACATAGGCTACTATTTTTATCCCGGTAGTATGTTCCCGCGGGATAATTACGACCTCCACGCGGGCGAAGCCGCTGGCAAAAGCTAGTATATATTTAGATATATAAAGTGTTCGTTTTCAAAAACCTTTCAAATTTATGGGTTTCAATACTACTCCACCTATATGTATGAGACGACAGATTTTTTTTTTCACCATCATAATGGTGGTCCCATGGAAAAAATTGTCAAGTCTGATGGTCTCTATCAAAACCATAAATTTGGTAGGTCTTTGGAAGTTAACCCTGTGGGTAGCTACAATTAAGCACTCATTTAAGGGGCTTGTGGCTAAGTAACAACAGCCGCACGGGTCGATCGTTCAGGTTAAGCTACGCTTGCTGCAGTCGGTCTGTGGATGGGTGACCATCTTTACATACCAAGACCCTTCCGTGCCTCGAAAAGCACGCTAAGCCGTTGCTCTCGGCTGTCTTTCGTAGATCTTAGACAGTCGTACGGGTCGTCAGAAGCCCGAAAGTCTGACAACCAGTCTTACCAAAGAGTATCGTATTACTCAGTAACTGGGTTGTGGAGGTCAAATAGGCGGGCGCTCCATGTAAAATACTGGTACTCAGCTGCATACGGGTAGACTGGAAGCTGACCTCAGCATAGTTGGGAAAAGGCTAGGCAGATGATGATGGAGTGCATAATTAGTTTTGTGTCTGCACATGATACAATATTCTAGAACAAAGATTGTAGACAATTAAATGAATTCGTATGAATCTGTTTGTGGCTCACTGTTACATTAGTGAGCCCGTCTGTAAGTTATGGTTTAATAGATCTAAGGGTTATTATGTTATGGATTTAATTAAGGAAGTCCGTAACGCGATTGTTTATCCGCATGATTAGCTTTCTGATTACAAAGGAAAGCAAATTCGTGTAGGTAAGGTAGGAAACTTCCTATACCTATAATCTTGTTATTTCGGTATATATAGCTATACCTATATGGGTGTATGCCATGCGAACGAAATCGCAAGAAATGGATCGGCCAATCATCTATTAGCTTGAAATTATTGTAGCTTGAAATATTAATGCTATAAGCCATCACAGACTACTAGTTTTCTTTATTCCGTGGACTACAGCTACAATTGAGGAGGTTAGGAACAAAAAGTGTAATTTACGTATTTTGCTCCATTCGGTTTTTTTTAATCGGCTCAAAATATTAAATTCTATCTGTAACTCCCAAGATTATGTTCAAAAATTGACTAGTTTCATAGAAAAATCGATCTGAACTGCTTCCGGAACAAAAAGTTACATTTTTATTCAATCACAGTGATTATTAAAACTTGAACTTCAAAAACTGACATATTCTTAAGAAATATGTTTGAAGAGACTTTAGTCGGTTCAAACCGGGTACAGTACCGGACATAAATGCTATGTGATTTTGTATAGGAAGGTATAGGAAAATCACATGTATAACCTTCAAAAAATTGAACAGCATTTATGTCCGGTACTGTACTGAGAAAGAATTGAGACACTTTATCAAAGGTGCTAAAAAGAAGGATGTTGAAAGTTTATTAAAAAAGCAGTTTGGAGAAGACTGGAAAAATGAACCTTCATTAAAATGGTATTGTGATATTTTGTATGAAAGTAATGTCGGTGAAAATGACAATGAAGATGGTGAAAATCGTTGTGATTGTTTGGAACCTGATTGTGAAGAATTAAATGTATAGAAATGAAAATGTTTTGTGTGAATCTATTTTTATTTTCATACTGAATGTTTCATAAGGTAACATTTTTAAGACAGTGAGTCTCAAAAGGTGACATTTTACAAAATTATTGAATCAAATAGTGATAATCATTTACAAACTATTGGATCAAAGGGTGTCATTTGATATGTATTTTTTTTTTCAAATTTCAAAATCAGCAAAATAAACTTATAATACATTAAATTTTATACAATAATTGACACATAAATGGTTAATAAAAATAATAAAAATTGCTAAGATCAACTTGAATATTTATTTTCTCAATTTACTCAAAAAGTTAAAAACTGTAAATGCCATTTTCCTCCTCAATTAATAAGATATTTCTCTAAAAAAATAACATTTTTCATTTAAAGAGTCAACTTTGTTATTGTTAACCAAAGATTTTCAAGCCCATACCAAAAGTAGTCTCTAAATCCAGAGAAACCTTATAAATTAGCTGTTGATTGTCTATTGATTATGACGTAACTTCAGGCGTAACCTAATGACTTACATTGGTCGTGTAATTAATATAAATCTATCTATTTATTTAATCTAACTAAATACTTATCATTGGGTATTCATTATTGGGTATGCATAAAACGCAATACGACTTACATCTATATCTAATTGCGAACTTCAGGAATTACGTACCTGAATAATTCTATTGAAAGATTGGATTACCTACTACTTTCTTCCTTTAACTAATAACAAAAACAAAGCTTCGTATTCCTACTGGGTCCAAGCAATTATGTAAGACTTCTAAGCTTCTGCGATTTCGTCCACGTGCAATTTGATTCCCCGACTGATGGGAAAAAAGTTAAGAGAAGTTGCAGTCGGTAATTATATCTCCCAGCCTTTTCGGGTTGAAACCTTCGGGCTGTGGGGTCCGAGCGCTCATGGTCTGCTCAATTATATCTACAAACGGTTGGTTCACACTTTCCATGACCTAAGAGCTGGGTTTTATCGCTGTCAGAGGCTGAGCTATGCCATACAACGTGACAATGCCGCCAGTCTCTTGTGGAAATTAGCAATCGATAATAATACGAATGATTTTTTCGACGCCCTAAGTATTTTAGTTAGCTAGCAATTTTCTTTAGGAGGCCGTTAACGAAATTTCTCCGATTTCGCTGAATTACGTGATTTTCCGGTGAAAATCTCTAAGTTTTTAAGGTTCTCTAAGATTTAATGCACAACATGAAAGATCATTTCAATTTAGATCAAATGAAATGAGTGAGCTACTTTTTTGTTTATGTTATTTAGTGTTGACAGTTGATAGGACCTCAAACCGGTGATTATTTTGTCAATTTTTCTGTAATGGGTTTAGAAAATCACATATTTACGAATCGTATTGACGATGCACGGTTTACAAAAACACAATGTATTGTTGTGCAACTCATCTATACAATGTATGAACCACTTTTTACCACCCGAAACCTTATACAAATATTTATCTTAGACAAAGAAGGGGGATCGATAAGCTAAGGAAATTGACCCCAATTTGACCAAAAATTTTATAATATGTTTTTTATTTTATTTTTCATTTTTTTTGTAAAATACAGGACACTAACTTTACGCTTAAATAAAATAAAAGTCCAAATAATTGCACTTTGCTCACGAAACAAATCAACAAACTGAGGTCAAAATGGCTTTTTTTCGGAAAATTGTACCTTTTTTTGCATTATTAATTTTTTTCAGACATGAGTGCACCTTTTTAGCAGTTTAATTTTTATGTGTATATATTTGTTAACGTCTAAAGAACAACATGTAAAAAAGTCATCATGCTAAAATAATGCGCTCATCGTAAAATAAAACTTTTTTTAATCTTGAGCAGTCGTACTCAAAAAATACAAATACCAGCAAAAAAAAAATAACAAGTACTTGTTATTAAACCACATGGTCTTTACGTATTTTGAGCTGCCGAATCCGAATCTGGACACAGAATTAACCCTACATGCTCCAGTTTTTCTCCAGGAGCAAAAAAACTCTTGAATTTTGCAGTAATGATCAGCCCCACAAAAAAAAAAAAAATTGTACTTGTTATTAAACCACATGCTCTTTACGTATTTTGAGCTGCCGAGTCCAAATCTGGACACAGAATTAACCCTACACCCTCCAGGTTTTCTTCAGGAGCAGAAAAGGCTTAAACTCTACCGTAATGGTAATATTAAAAAGAAAAAAAAAATTTTTTTCATGTTTTTTTATCAGACTTCCTGTCCTTTTTGGGCTTTTTGTATCATATTATATGTTATAAGGTAATGTAAACGTAAAGTTACTATGATTATTCAAATATTCTTTTTAAAATTATCATTATTGCAAAATTCAAGAGTTTTTTTGCTCCTGAAGAGAAACTGGAGGGTGGAGGGTTAATTCTGTGTCCAGATTCGGATTCGGCAGCTCAAAATACGTAAAGACCATTTGGTTTAATAACAAGTACATTTTTTTTAAAAAATTTTTTGTGGGGCTGTGATATTATCTTATGTTATTACTGCTATCTTCATTTCACCTTGACTCCCCACTCTTCATTTAAATCGTGCATTGGTACTGTCAATGTAAGGTAGGAGCTCATACTGTTGGTTGCTGTGCTCACATAGCATCAATACTGTGGTATTTATCATATCAAAGACATGAAACCAAAGTACAGCGTGACATTCATTACAGTCAGTTTGTGCAGGACGCAGCAGTGAACATGGAAGTGCGGGTGGTCAGATGATTCTGATGCAGAATAGATATCATTTTTTAAATATTTTGATAAATTTTTCTTGTGAGTTTTAATTTATTGCATGCTAAACCTACAAATATAAGTAAAATTCAAAATATCTTATAATGTTGCATACTTATTTGAATTGTGTTCTAAAAAAGAATAAAAGATTTTTCTGGAAAATGAATTGTATTTTCTTTACGTATAAGGCTCATACTATTCAAAAAACATAGTTTTTAAAATTTTCTAGAGGGGTCATTTTTCTTAGCTTATCGATACCCTTCCTTTTAGAGAAAATTGGCAAATAATTGACTTTCATTTCGGCTACTCCGAACTCTCGTTGATGAAATTAAAACAAGAAATATGAACGTTTGTTCAAAATCAGTTAATTTCCTGTAAAAAAAAAAAAAATGCAAATTATAAAAAGAATTGGCAAGAAATAATCTTTTAAAACAGCCTACATCTTGCATTATAATATTCGACAAAAATATAAAGTAGATCAAAGTAGCGCCTTTGTAAAAGTAATACTACTTTTATGAATACGAATATCAAATCTACTATTCGGCGAAATCAAATACGAATACGAATATCTTGCCATGGTAATAAAAGACTAATTTCTTTGATGAATTTTTATTCTTCTAGTAATTAAAATTTACAATAGGCAAATTTTTAGTTAATTTTTTTTTTTTACAAAAAAAAGAACCGACTTCCTTAAGAACACTACAAAGTGAAAAATAACTTTAATTTCGCAGTCAGTGTCTTAGGATTTAAGGTATTTAAGGTTTTTGCCACCGACTTCCGAAATTAAAGTTAATTTTCACTTTGTAGTGTTTTTATAGAAGTCGGTTGTTTTTGTTTTTGTATAAAAGTTTTTATTTTTAAATTTTTAGTTATGGTATCTACCCCACACTAATTCCAAACAAACAATGCATATTTATGCGATAGCAGAAATCGCGGTTGATTTGCTGTCATTTTTTAAAGAGTTCCGGTGTCTGTCTCCGGAACTCATTATCAGATCTATATCTTATACCTTTAAACGAGCAATTCTTGTATATATATATGTCGACGCGCGAGCAAAGACGCGCGTAAAGCGTTAATTACTGCAGTGTTTTGTTCTAATAGATCAGGGGTTCCCAACCTTTTTTTGTCTACTGCCCACTTTAAGAATAAATTATTTTTTAACGCCCCCCTTTTTAAACATACTTAAAAACCGCTAAGTACTTATAACTGATTATTAAAACGCAAATTTATAGTATTCGGACAGAGTATCTTTTATTGAAAATAAATAAAACAAACATAATCAATTCTTATATAAAAACTAATGTGAAGGTTGAATCTGATGCTGTTCAATAAATTTGTTGATATCAGGTTCCAATTTACTCAAAAACAGCCGCAAGTCGCCACGTTCGGTAACACGCAAACGATTTCTCTTTTTAGTAAGCAGCGTTGCCACAGCACTAAATCCACGTTCACACAAATATGACGATGGGAATGCTATCAAAAATCGTTGAACAATTGACCACAATCCAGGGTACAATTGCGGGATCGGTTTTTGTAGCCAAAATTCTTGATATCCATTTTTGAACTTGATTTTTATTTCTTCGTTTGTTGTCAATTCTATAAGTTCTTCTTCCAGCTGAGGTGACATTGCTGTGTTGACATTTGAAAACGGATCCAACACCCAGTCTGGTATTTCCAAGTTTAAAATTTCCTGGTATCGTTCGGTGAAGTCAATGTGGAGGTTTTCCAAATGTTGGCAGTAGGCAAACAAGTCGTCGTTACTGCAGTATACTGATAAATTCGGAAAATTGTGAAACTCACGTCTGCCCATATTCTTTTTGTGCAGAAGCAGTTTGGCTGCGAAAGCAGCAACGACATTTTTTGTTTTAATTAAATTTAGTTCATCGCCTTCATGTCGTTGAACATTTTATACAGGTCTGTCATGTAAGCTATATCATTCTTTGATGTTATGAGCTTGTTGCGCAGTTCTGTATCTTTAGTTTCCAAGAACTCTATCATAGAGTCAAACAGGTTGTAAAATCGAATCAGACAATTGCCTCTTGACAGCCAACGAACTTCAGTATGAAGCAACAAACGGTTGAAATCTTCGTCATTAGTAACACAAAGCTGATGAAATAATCTATCATTCAAAGAGCTGCTAAGGATTTTATTGACTGCTTTGATGACATATTGCAGTGATTGAAATAGTCGTTCACTTAAGTTTCTAGCAACCAAATGTTGTCTATGAATAACGCAATGTATAGCAAGGACATCTGGAATTTTATTCTTTAAGTATGCTATGAAGCCTTTATGGCGCCCTGTCATAGCCGGAGCGCCATCCGTAGCAACTGATATAATATTTTTCAAAGGAATCTCTTTCTCTTCACAAAACTTTTCCAATGTATTGAATATGGTTTCGCCTTTTGTATCTGTCTCCAAATTTCTGGCAAACCATCGTTCTTCACGTATTTTCTCATCTTTAATAAACCTCACGTAAGATAGCAACAACGCTTCATTAGTTGGTAAAGTGGACTCATCGAGCTGAATTGAAAATTGACTAGTCCTCAGATGATTGCACAATGATTCTTCAATGTTTTCAGCCATTTCATCAATTCGTCTTTGCACAGAATTATTACTCAAAGGAATTTTTCGGATAATATCTGCAGCCGGTTTATGAAGCACAGTAGTTATTACTTCCTTTATTGCTGGCAAAATTAACTCTTCTCCAATGTTGTGTGGTTTGCCTTTTTGAGCAATTAACAAAGAGATATTGTACGAAGCTCGAAGTCCGTCGTCATCTTGCTTAGCAGCCGCCGAAAATAGTTTTGATACACTTGGCTGAGTATTATGCTTCTTCTCTAGGTCTTGAAAATATGCTACATTCTTTTCTGTCTTATCTGGATGCATTTTATTCAAATGATCTTGCAGTCTTGAAGGTTTCATTGCTTCGTTCGAAAATGTTTTTAGACATAGAAGACACAAAGGCGACGACGGGTTTGTGGGATTTTCAATAAATCCGAATTTAATATATTCCGCAGAGTATTGCCGTCTCTTCTCTTTTACTTCCGACATTGTTTTGTTTTAATAAATACGTAAGTGTTGAAATCAAGTACTGCTTATCTATTATGCGCGAAACAGCAAATGAAAATAAAATAAATTTACGTCGTTTATATAGGATTGCATAAGCAGCACGCACCAACAGGAATAAGACAAACGTGCATAAACTCGTTTATCTCATTCGACGCCCAATCGTACTCGACAAGCAAGAACAAGTATTATAGAACCAGCCGATTGGTATAGGAATGTACAATTCGGATTATTTAACAAAAACTTGTTAAAACATGATTGCCCGCGGTCTTTTATATCGAACCGAGTTTGAGCTATATCTTAATTAATAATAGTTGATGTTCACAAGATGTAGTCGAGAGTCGAGAGCTCAGTCGGTGTCTAAGAGTCTTCCTAGCTAGGTAGATGAAATTATAAATTGACCCCAAAGGCCTACACAATGCCCCCTTTTTTTTCTGGGTCTCTTACCGCCCCCCTTTAGGCCTGCAGCGCCCACAAGGGGGCGTTATCGCCCACGTTGGGAAAGACTGTAATAGATAGTTTAAGGACTAAATAGCCAATGATTTAAAGTGCTTGGAGTTTGCATTGTTCATTTGATGCATCCGTATATCCATTAGTGCGGATTGGATACCCCGCTGTGCGGGTTAGTTTTGTGTCATTTAATTGAAAGATTTATGTCAGCACTTCTGAGATACTTGTCCTAAGTATGGTTTCGAGAGTGGCGGTAACATATGGTCTGCATATGGATTACCGAACGTAGTCGTGGGTCGGCCTATAAGGAATAACTAACAATGTTTTTTTGGTTTAAGAGAGATGTTGGGAAAAGGGTCTTCGAGCCCACATTCTGTTTTGAGATATAGTGAGGTATAGGCGCGACCTACGAAAACGTTCCTCTCTGCGAAATCGTATTTGTTATTTGGTCATAAGATTTATGTTGTGTCCTAATGTCATTGTGTGAATTAGGTATAGACCGTTATAATTGAAGAGGTCTCACAACTATATTTTAAACAATTAATGTCGCGTTACCCGCCTAATACGAGCTACTTCTGATCATGTTCGAGAGCTATCTGCGAATCTCAATACGTGACGACCCGTTATCAGAAGCTGGGATGTCCGCGAACCGTGTGAAATTGCCGCGTCCGCGTGTGAATAACGTGTGAGAGAAATCAATGATTAGTGACTCACAGTGGAAAAGATTGTTTGAGGCCCAGAATTAAAATTTATGGGTACTCATTGAGGTCGCGTTGGCGACAAATACTTCCCCATACTGTGCCTCAGTACCAGAATCCTATCCATACCACTCGGATTCGAAAAAACAAATGTGCTCAGTGCTTCAAATGTGGACGTGCAGGGCACATTGCTCCGCAATGTTAGAAAACGAATACAGGTGGGACTGGTGGCAGCGGAGCATTTGTGGCTATGGAGCTGTGACTTCGCATCAATGTCTGCTTTGGTCACTACGGTCAGTCGTTCCATTTTTATTTAGATTCTGGTTCTATAATGAGTGAAATTGAGGCAATCAAATTTTCCTTGATTGATTGGTATTAGTCAAAGACCTCTGTGTAAAACTGTAGATGACCTCGTTAATACATTCATAATGTATGTATAGAATCTGTAGGACAAGGTCTATATCAGACAGACTATGCATTGTTCGAGGTGTTTTAAAACTCTGAAAATAATTAGTCATTTGACTACCTGTACCTGTTTTAATGTGATTTGATCCCAATTGTCCAATTGAGTTTCATACAGATGTGAACTGAGAGGGCAACGTTGCAATACTTATGTAAAGACCAAAGAAACAGCATGTACAGATTGTACAGCCTACTATAGTATCATTCAAATGTGGAACTTTTAACCGTTGTAAAAGGTTGTGTAACTGCCACTTTTTACAGGATAAGAGATTTACTGTACTCTGTATAAACTCAATCTAACGCCCAGAGTACATAAATGGTGAGCGTTTTTATAATGTTTTGAAATTGATATCACTCGTAGAAACGGGAACAGAATGTCTAACGTATGTAGATCTCGTATTTCGAAATCCACTACCATTGAATAATCCTAGTGAATTTATTGGACCACTTCTTGGTTGCAGGCTGAACAACAGCGAGATCCGAAAATAATTAATTTTGTAACGAACTTAAATAGCGGCGAAATAAATAACGATTGTACTAAAGGTTCCCTTCTGCCCAACCCTTCGGGGAAACAAGGCGTGATGTTATGTTATGTTAAATAACGATATGATGAATTCATACAAAATAATTTCCGGAATTCTACATTGGAAAATACAACATAGGTGTTTACCTACTGTCCCCAGAGCTTTTTATTGTTCAGTGATATATCAAGTGCGCGAGTCAATAATGCATTTAGATTGAAAAAAAAATTACTTTAGAGAAAAAAGTACGTTTTTACTGGTTTCCCAATGTGAGAAAAAAGTTTGTTAAAATATGTCGTGCCCAGCGCTCCTGCCCTGGGGTCCTGGGTTCGATTTCCGGGTCGGGCAGGGTGTTTCTGAGTTTTTCTATCTGGAGTTTCTCAGTGAGGGCCGGATTCTGGATTTGTTCCTGGTTGATGGCAATGGGCTTGACCCCTGATCTAAGGGGACATGAATGGCGAATGTACTGGATCACGCACCTCTGCCCAGCCCTTCGGGACGACAAGGGATTTTTATGTAATGTTCCGATATTCGCGGAAAATTGCGTGTAAGCTAACTAACCCGATTGCGGGAAAACCTTAAGCGGAACCACACCCGATACGTAAAGTATCAATACCTTGGCACACTATTCGTATTGACGTAACAGGTAAACTTAGTGGCTCTAATGAAACGAAAGAGTATGTGTTTGTCTGAATTACTGATGCTTTCACAAAATATGTTGTGCTGTATGTGTACATAGTGCGCATCGATACTTTGAGTGTCAAAATCTTTAAAGTATGCAATTCATTTATTTGGAAATTCATTCAGTATTAAGCAGATCAGGGTAAATGCTTTTTGAATAAGGATTTCTGGGGTTTTTGTGATACCCACAATGCAATGTTACGTTTAGTTGCTGCTGGTACATAAAGAACAATTAGTCAAGTGGGACGTATAATTTGCACCTTAAAATCATGCTTACCGCTGTAGAGATAAAAAGGGATACGACGACGTAGCAAATGTACAGGATGTACAACTCGCTATCAATTCGACTAATAATCGCGTGACAAAAGCAAGCCCAATAGAAATACTTATCGGAAATGTAGTACGACCACTTATTAGCCTTTGGTGAACAAGACGCAACGCGAGTTAACGACGAAGTTAGACGAATTCAGTGTGAAAAAATGCCATACAGTGATTCGATATCTGTGTCGGTAGAAAATCCTGAGAGGAATCAAACAAAATTCGACTCGAAATTTCAAGGGTCATTGAAATTTGTTGAATTACTAGAAGGCAACCCCTATTTACTAAAAGCTTTAGATAAAAATAGAACCTATAAGTATGCGCACCAGCGTGTTCGTGCAATGCTAGATTGTTACGTTCGCAAAGAACTAAAATAAATTCTGGAGTTAGTAGCGATGAAGAACAGTCAGGTCAAGCCGTAGTCGACGCTATCGAATGTTAATAGTTAAGAATGAAATTCGATTGTGAAAATGACCTATAATTTCAAGGTGAATATCGAAATACATTGTTTACGTGACTTGTACTGTGACCAGCTGCTTACCGTCGATCGTAGGTCATATTCATAGCCCAGTTTAGCTGGTGTCGGAGACTGCGCGGCGGCGGTGGGTGGTGGGTGCACAGTGGGCTGGCAAGAATGCCAGATGTGACGGCCGGCGTGCCAGCTTGGGCTGCTGTGGTCGTGTGATGGCGAGGGTGCCATAGATGACGGTCGGGGTGCCGACGCGTCAGGTGATGGCACGTGTGCCAGTTGTTATTTGGTCATAAGATTTATGTTGTGTCGTAATGTCATTGTGTGAACTAGGTATAGACCGTTATAATTGAAGAGTTCTCACAACTATCTTTTAAACAATTAATGTCGCGTTACCACGCCTAATACGAGCTACTTCTGATCATGTTCGAGAGCTATCTGCGAATCTCAATACGTGACGATCCGTTATATATTATATAATCTGAATCTCGGAAACGGCTCCAACGATTTTCATGAAATTTTGTATTCAACGGGTTTCGGGGGCGATAAATCGATCTAGCTAGGATTCATTTTTATACAATGTCGTTTTATTCATGTTTTCAATGACCAACTTTATCGATAATCAACTTGAACATAAACTTATTATTTGAAACACAATTTACCAAAAAATACCGAGCGAAGCTCGGTCGACCAGATATTCTTATATCTTTAAACGAGCAATTCTTGTATATATGTATATATATAATCTGAATCTCGGAAACTGCTCCAACGATTTTCATGAAATTTTGTATACAGGGGGTTTCGGGGGCGATAAATCGATCTAGCTAGGATTCATTTTTATAAAATGTCGTTTTATTCGTGTTTTCAATGACCAATTTTATCGGTAATCAACTTGAATATAAACTTATTATTTTAAACACAATTTACCAAAAAATACCGAGCAAAGCTCGGTCAACCAGATATTGAAATTTATATGGGACAATTTCGAAATAAACCCCTTTCGAAAAAAAATAAAAGAATTTTGCAAATCCGTTTATATATGACGGAGTTATGGCTGAACATACATAAAAAATATATATATGGCCGGGGAGTTCCCCGTCGCGTCGTCGCGGTTAAGGCCCTTGCATACATCGTATTTTTACGTGCTGACGACGCGCGTTTTCCAAGTCTGCCAGTAGTTAGATTTGCGAACAAAAATATTAATGTTTAAATGTTCGTATTAGTATTCGCCGAATACGAATATTCGGTAAATGTCTACTATTCGGCGAATACCTACGAATATTCGTATTCGTAATCATTGCATCACTAGTAATTTTAATACGTTACGCATTGCTTTTATACCCATGTTTCTGGAGCTCCTAGAAAGATATTTCGTATTCATAGAACTTACCTACAGTAGTGTCCCCTTGCCTTGAAGAAGTTGCATTATTTGCTAAACATTTTGAGGATGAGGAAAAATCTGCTAAAAGCGTTATAATAAGTAGGTATATTTAAAAACATGCCAGATCCTTGATGCTGTATTACATAAACAGTGATGGGGCATATATGTATATTCAAAAGACTAAACTGGCGACAATATTTGTTGACTGCAATTAAATCGTCGTTAATTTATTAATATTTTTACCATTTTATGATTGCAGGAGTATAATGAAGAAGTCGAGCCTGCCGAAAGAACGTTTGCAAAATAAATATCAAGTTAAATTGGGTTTAAAATCTTCATGTAAGTATTTCAGCTTACCTACCTAATTAAATACAACAATGTATTGTTTTAATCCCGTTTAATCGTGTACCAATTAATAAAACCCACATAAAATTGTAGCGTCTGTTGAACATAAAATTCCCGAAGGTACGGATTAGACAGCCTATTTTACGTAGATACCTGCTGTTTGCACGCACTTACCTATGCAATATTGAACAGTGCTGAATAAATGATAGCGAAAGAAGGTTGTACTTACTTGTGGCGCTTACTTCGGGCCCCAGAGACTCGAAAGCTTTGCCGAAACTCAACTTAAGTAGTCGATCTGAATCTGAAACAAATAAAACTTTGGTTTAAAACGTATTTTTAAAACAACGCCATCTATGTTCAGCTAGCGAAGTATGTCGACAAGCAGAGTGAGTTCACCCGGTCGGTCGGTGAGTGGAATTCATACGATCATACGAAAGTAAGCTTACAGGGTGGAAAGTGTAAATGGTTTTCGCTAGATGGCGCTGATATAATTTTTATAAAGCTGCACACTGGGATTAATTTAATCTTTATAGAAATAATACAATCGTTTCTTATGGAAATAGATAATACTTTCTTATGAAATTATAATACATAATTTAATAACATGACCAGTTCAAAATCATGAAAATTGAAATCAATAGAAGATACGCAGAGTAACATAAGCAGCATACTGTGAACCTACATGGAGGAAAATAAACATTTTGTGAGTTCTAATCATGACCAGAGGTCATATTGGATATAATACTCGTAATTCTATTTAATACTGGATATAGTACTTGTAATAGGTTTTTATTTCATTTATGTCATTAATTTTTCATACGCTGCCTTTAGCTTCATTTGCACATTCCTGATTTGTGAAGTTATCTGTAACCAAAACCTAGGTACCGTCAGTTATTCATTTATTTATTTTCATTTCACCAGAGAATTCTCTATGAGGCAGCTATGAGACATTTGCATCTTATACTATAGTATCAGGTGAGACTTGCGATTGTAATCTAAATAAGGGGTACCAAGAGGTCGGCTGGACAACCGCCAAAATTCCTATTCATAGTACTTACCTACCTAGGTACCAGTGTTGGCACTCGAAATTTAACTGGAGCCGACGCATTTACGAGTCACTCGTTACGAATTCACTACAATTTTTATTTAATAACTGGCTACCAAAATCTAAATCTGGTCGGTATAAAATGTTTTACCATATTTCGTGTATTTTCTAGTCTTTTCTTTGTAGTATTAAGTGGGACATAGGCATAAATAAGGACATCTTGATGATTTCGTGACTCACAGATCTAAAGGGCAGCAATCAAGGGTGAATCCTATCTAATCAGTATGGCCCACAGTTCATCTAAATGAGGCTGATAGAAATAAATACATCTATGCGCAGGACATACCCTATTTCAAGTGCTCTAAGTTGACCCTAAGTAGGTATGTACGAACTAAAAACATTTTTACAAAAAAAAAAAACAACCGACTTCCTTAAAAACACTACAAAGTGAAAAATAACTTTAATTTCGGGAGTCGGTGTCTTAGGATTTGTATTTAAGGTTTTTGCCACCGACTCCCGAAATTAAAGTTATTTTTCACTTTGTAGTGTTTTTAAGGAAGTCGGTTGTTTTTTTTTTTTGTAAAAATGTTTTTATTTTTAAATTTTTAGTTTTTAATCGTAATAGGTATCTACCCCGCACTAATTCCAAACAAACAATGCATATTAATGCGAAAGCAGAAATCGCGGTTGATTTGCCGTCATTTTTTAAAGAGTTCCGGTGTCTGTCTCCAGAACTCATCATCAGATCTACATGAAATTTATATGGGACCATTTCGAAATAAACCCCTTTCGAACAAAAAAAGAATTTTGCAAATCCGTTTATATATGACGGAGTTATGGCCGAACATACATAAAAAAAAAAAAAAAAAAAAAAATATAAACATCCGAATTGATAACCTCCTCCTTTTTGAAGTCGGTTAAAAATTACGAAATTTATCACATCATCAGCAGCCTATAATGTTCCCACTTCTGGAACATAGGCCTCCTCTCTGTGTGAGGTAGGAGGGCCCAGTGCGGTTTGGTAAATTACACACGACTTCGAATTTTAAGTTCTAGGACATGCCGGTTTCTTCACGATGGGACAACATCATCACTCTTTTGAAAGCACTGGTGATGGTATAATTTACACAAAGTAAAGTGCCTGCTTGGGTTTGGAACCCACAAACAGTGACTCGCAAGTCACGATCGTTACTACTGGATCACCTGATCAAGTATATTTTATTAACTTTTCCTTGTATGACTAAAATCGACCTGCTAATTAATTCAAAATGGATCACAGGAAACTAAACCAACACCATACAAAATTCTATATAAATTAGTACCTTCACCATACTGAATAGAGATCAATATTAATTGGGCCAAATTGCGGTTCTAAGTTCGCTTTGAGTTGAGAGTAACTTGAGGTTGTAACTAACCGACATAGTTTGAACTGTTCCCGTTCATTAGTGGGACAATAGACGGTTCAGATTTGTACCACAACATTGGCAATGTCCATATCTCAAACTGATGAATCTTAGACATGATATAACTAATTATAGAGTTATGGGATTGATTTGAGTTTCATGATGTTTAATTGGCTTGGTGGTAATGTTCTATATTATATTTGGCTTTGAACGTTTTGGAGTGTGGTTTCTTGTTCGATTGCCTGAGAAAATCCCTTCCTCCTACCTTTCCCAGTTTATTTTCCTGGTCGGGCTATCTCTGTATTTGTGCCAAAACCGTCGGTCCCGGGTTGTCTTAGTTTTTAGATTTCGGGTCCTCCGCGACTTTGATGGAGCAAATAAAGCATTTTAGTTCAGCTACTTAGTTAGAAATAAAACTTCTTACTACTTCTTTCTTATATTATAATTATGTTTGTGATTCACTAGAATTAAATATTGTACCTAATGCCAACTAATTCCCGTGTCGATGGTTGCGAGAATAGCTTTAGTGGATATCGTTTTTACCGAAAAAAAAATTGAAAACCCTTAATTTCAGAAACATCTTGATATCTGGTAGATCAAATACAAGATACCTTAAGTTCAAAAACTAAAAACTGACAACTGATAAATCACGCTCTACATTATAGAGCGGTATTTTTCAGTAGCCGGGTTTGATGAAAATATTTTCTTGTTTCATACTTAACAAAGTCTAAAGAGTCGTCAGTATAATGTGACGTCACAAAGCTTATAACCAGTGGACGATTGAGACGCTTCCAGCGATACCTAATTTGTCATACTAGTGATCGCCCATTGGTCGAACTTCGACCGTACTTCAATTGAATAAAATACATTATTAAAAGAAAAAATATATATAATAATAAATATAAAAAAATAATATGGTTATATTTGACATTCAGTAACACTATAGACAAATTGTTGACGCTGTACAACTGTGGAGAGGGTTCGCTGGCGGGATGGTGATGGCCAGGACCAGGACGTAGGTGTAATGCGTAAAGAATACTTCTGCAGGACTCTTTTCTTTATTTTCTTAACTGCTGGATATGGAATGAGTAATCATAGTAAGCTCTGTTTTATAGAATTTTCCCTATTATTTTTAATTAATTATGACACTTCAAAATGTCATAATTATAACCAGCCTGTACAATCTATGACCAGCCTGTAAAATCGTGAGGCTTACAATCTCTACAGTTTGCACACGACACTAACTTTTGTATGGGAAACTTACTAATGCCATACTTGAAACTCCCCATAAAACCACAAAAAATATTTCATAAAAATCTAAACTAAATTCCTACCGTCGCTAATACAAATATTAAAGACAAATATTCTCGATATGATCATAGATTTTAAAAATGAAATAGGTTATATATCTATAAAATTAATTTATTACCTATGGTTATACTTGACATTCAGTAAGACTATAGACACAAAATCAGGCTTACCAACTTAGGGGTTTCCCCAAATTAGGGGGTAAATAAGAGGATTGGGATTTTTTAGGGGCGTTCCATTTTTAGGGGTATTCTAAGGGATTTTTTGCCATCTTATATTTCTCATTGTGTTTTTGATTACAATAAAAGTATTAGCGACTTCTAGTAATATTACTACTGTATGCGTCTATGATTACTGAACTTTCTTGGTTATTTTCATTATAATTTTTTAGGGGATTTTTTTAGTAATTGTGGTAATTTTAACTAAAGCTTTAGGGGTAAATATTTCTGGGTGTTGGTATCACTGCACAAAATATTAAAGACAGATTTGGACCATAAACAAATGAATATCTATGCATGTGTGTATTAGATACACGGTAATGAATAGTAGTGTGTGTAACGTGTTATTTATTAAAAATAATGTATTTTAACGCATAATTAAAAAAATATTAGCATTCGTCACTTTTTCTCTGTATAAACTATAAGTGTGCGAAATTTCATTCTCCTCCGTCCGCCCAAATTTCGTAAAAAGGGATCCAAAGTTTTCGCTTCACGTATTAATATATAGATTATGGCATATGCCATATTATTAGTAGGTAGTTTAGGAGTTATGAGGGAATCGATGAACATACAAAAATACCGGTCAAAATCATAACCCTCCTTTTTGCTTTACCGTAGATGGATAAAAATTCAAAGCGTCTACAGAATGAGTCAATAAAACAAACCAGCAGCTGTTGAATCAGGGGGTGGTTGAAACAGGAATGTAGCCGCGAACCCCTGGCCAGGTGTGGCAGAGTTGGCGGTGAACTGGATGACCAGCGCTGGACCCGTCGACAGCACCTCGTAGCCTGAAAGATGTAAGGGTTTAATTAGTTTTAGACATAATAAAGTAAACTAGTGGTCGCCTAGTGGTCGACATTCAACCATAATAATAAATCTATGTGCATAACCATTAAAACTAAATAAAAAAATAATATGGTTATATTTGACATTCAGTAACACTATAGACAAATAATATTAAAGACAAATATTCTCGATATGATCATACATTTTAAAAATGAAATAGGTTATATATCTATAAATTTAATTTATTACCTATGGTTATACTTGACATTCAGTAAGACTATAGACACAAAATACTAAAGACAGATATTCTCGATTGGACCACAGATTTCAACAATAAACTTATAATTATATTTGACATTCAGTAAGGCTATAGCAAGAGGCTATAGACAAATAATACCAAAAACAAACACAGACTCGATTTGACCATAGAATTTCAAATAAACAAAAGAATATCTATGCATGTGTGTATTACACGGTAATGATAGTTTGTGTAACATGTTATTTATTGAAAATAATGTATATTTATGCATAATTTAAAAAAAAATATTAGCATTCGTCACTTCTCTGTATAAACTATAAGTGTGTGAAATTTCATACTCCTCCGTCTGCCCAATTTTCGTAAAAAGGGATCCAAAGTTTTCGCTTCACGTATAAATATATAGATAATCAATTGACACGTGGTACAGTTAGGGCAATTCCATCCGCGTGTTCAAATCAAAGCTGTCATTCTTTGACAGAAATGGCTATATCACGGCAAATCAGTTTGCTTCATAATTAACTAGCTTTTGCCGGTGGCTCCGCCCAAGTAGTCAAGTCAGTCTGTCTATTGACTAAAACCGCATTGAAATCCGTTGCGTAGTTTAGAAAATAAAAGCGTACAAACACGAAATACGACTTTGGTTTATACTATGTACAGATTTCTATATCTGTATTGGGATAAAATTTTAAAATTCTTCGTCTCATTAGTAGGTATGTCACATCCTGTGAAAGTCTTCAGTAAATTTTCCAAAACAATATAATCGATGAATAACCGAACTAATCAAAGACACAAAACAACCGCAACCACATGAAAAGACGTATTCAAATCAGAAATTCACTAAAGCCAAAACATTTGAAGCCGAAACATGGAAGATACTTGAAAGGATAGTCCCTTAATCCATTTCCTAAGTTATAGAACCCAATTTCAATTCTGGAGACCAAATAGCTGTGACCGACTTCCAATATAAACTTTAACGAATCTCCGATAGTGCACTCTAATATGTATTAACGGTTTACAGCTCCGAGCCATGAAAAGTTAAACTGAAAATCTATCACCCGACAAATCCCCAATACCGTTCGTCGGGACTCAACACAACTCTTTGGCGCGGGGACTAAAATAAAATTTCCATTCCAGTAAGACTCCGTTCGAAATTCAACAAAAGAATGGCATTACTGATTTTCGAAACGTCACGAAATTTCGGATTGGGCATCAAAGGAACTCCCAGGCATAGTCGAGATTTGAGAGACGAAATTCTCTTACGACATGTCACTTCCGTGTTATACACGTCATATATTTGATATGTTATATGGCACGGAAACAGATGTAGGTAACATGTACTGAATAACATCTCGGATCCTCTATTGTTACAGAGGGTTTTTGAAGAGGGTTTGTATTGAAAAGATGCGCACACTAAGGACTGAATGATCCTCATTGTTGCTGACTTTTGGGTTCAGTAAATCCTGCGTATAAAAAGCTTAATGAAAAGGAATAAGAAGATCGGATTAGTTTGTATAGAAGTAAGTAAGTAGATAAGAAGTTTATTGCTTGTTCGTTGGATAATATCTTATGTCGGGTCAAGGGTTCTTATAATAGAAACAGTGAGCTCAGATTAAAGGTCAATGTAGTGGTCAGTTTGTTTTATTATGCTTGGAAAATCAGGGTGAAGTTGGTGAAACAAACTAGGCAGAATGGCGTAGTCATTGTAATTTTTTTCGACATATACTTTGCAGGGTCCTAAAACGATGATAAGGAAATCATTTTTGTATTAGGTAATCTGTCCTACAACTTACTGAACTATGAAGATCTTATGGGTGGCATAAACAAACAGGGTAGCAGGGATATCAACGTGCAACGGGTTACCATGGGCTCGCCACGTACATAGCTTCTGGAATCCCCTGAATTGAAATATTTAGTAGGTTATTATTTTTGTAGTACTTAAGTTATTAAAAAAATGCAAACACAGCAAAGCAAAAACAGTAGATTTTGATTGATAACCGTCGAAAAATTTCTTAGCTGCAGGTCTAGGATCATCTGCTGAAATCACGGTGAAAGTTTGCGCTGTTAAAGTCGATGTTTCTGTCACCCTGCGTATTTTTTTAATTTTTATAGAGGCTGACCTGTCGTGCTCCTACTTTACAATTTTATTTGTATATTCTATGAATAAGTACCAAACAAAGAAGCTCGTGTACAGAAAGGTGACCGTGTTGTTCATTTAATTTTGCAACGCTTTTTATTGAGTATGTTTCGGAAGGTTTATGTGTGTAGTACGTTAGGTTACATAAAACTAACAATAAAAACATCTTCATATTTTGTCATGTCATTAAAACCGTACAAAGTAGGGGCGGATCGGTAATACTAAAAATAATCTAATTTTAACGATCTGACTCATATGTCAATAAAAAAATCAAACAAAAGAAATACAACATCACGCCATATTTCTTCATAACCAGTAAATGTGATATCAGATATAAACAGTTCTAAGATTCCGCATGACTAACACGTAGAGATAAGGGTTCAAGGTTTAAGTCCAGCTGTTTACACACCGCTAATGTCAAGAGTTGTCGATAGCTTATCGTTACTTTATGTTTATAAGCGGCTTTGTACTTGGATAATTACCTAAGCAAATATGTAATTGCTTAGGTATGTTATTTTGAGGTCGGGAGGGTGATAAATCCTTTTAGAAACAAACAGTTTATATTATAGTGTGTGATGTTGTTGCCTTGTTACGAGTTAATCCGGTTGAAAATTTTACAAGGACAGCTGATGTGTAAATTACCTAAATCATACTAAGATCTATAGTCTATGCCAGATGTAAAAAAAATAAAAGTCGTTGACACTTGCCTACCTATGTATTCAAATTACCAATTTGACCGTGCTAGCGACACTTTCTTTAAATTTTTTCGTATAGTTTTGAAATATTTGAATACATTGGAAGGCGGGTGTCAACGACTTTTATTTTTTCTTATTTGGCACAGACTATAGAAAGATTAACGGGCGCAGAATATCATCCATTACATAATCAGTCTAATATGATTCACTGGTGGGAGACAGGCCGTTTGGGACAGGGAGTGGACCGTAATCCAGCCCAGTGTGGGTTACTTAATGTCACGTGTCTAAAACTTTGTGTTCTAGGACATACCGGTTTCCTCACGATGTTTTCGCACTGTTTTGAAAGCAGTGGTGATGAAATCACTTACACAAAGTAAAATGGACTCAAAAGTTACAACTTGTAAGGCGTGCCCGTTACCACAGGTTCATTGCCCTATCATCCATTGAGAGACTGTTAATTATGACGATAAGGATGATAAAACTAACTAAAATTTCCAATATGATTCCTGTATAAGAAACATTGGAATCCTATAGCAAATTAAATAGAACTACTATGTTGTAGCAGGTGGTGTCCCGTAGTTTTTCTTTCCATCCCCTATGGCTTGAGTTTATGTATATATGTATGTATAAGGCTATATTATATTTTGCTATAAATAAATAAATAAATAAATAAATATCTTAGGACAACCAACACACCGTTATCTGATCCCAAACTAGGCAGAGCCTGTACTATGGTAACCAGACAACTGATAAATATACTTATATATTTCTAAATACATACATATTATAGATAAATTACACCCAGACACAGAACAAATGAATGTGCTCATCACACAAACATTTGTCCTGGGTGGGAATCGAACCCACGACCTCAGTCTTAGCAGTCAGGGTCACTAACTACTAGACTAACAGGCCAGTCTATAGAAGTACCTATTATAGACACACTATTGTGGTCATATCAACAGAAAATATTCTAGCAAATGGCAAGAAAATCAATTTACTCCCTGAATAGCTAAAATTAATATGTCCATCGACAAAGATCTTATTGTTTCTAAAACCGCTGAATATTGTCGACTACAATTTACTATTGAATCTTTTGAATAGAACTCAGACAAGATTGATTATATTTGGTAATTTTAATGAAAAGGCTGGTATTATTTCATCGTAGACGGTTCCCTGTTTCTCCAGACTATATTCAAGAAATATAGTCTGGAGAAACAGGGGCCATTGTTTGAATACGTAAAACCTGGAAATTAGGTATAGAGTGCCGCCTGCAATCACAGCGCTGCGGAACTGGAGCGAATGGGTTTTCTCTAGGGGCGGCAAAGTTTCCAAGGAAATACAGAAAGAATCATGAAATTCATTGATTTAAAAAGTTATCTTATAAAAAAAGAAAATGAAGATAACTAGATTTATTTGTCACAGAAACACGTGCGTAAAAAAGATAATATCGCTCCAATAAAAAAAAATAACAAAGAATATTTACACCCACGAACACAGAACACAAATAGCCGTCAGCTGCATACCGTGATTGTGACAAAAGCGATTCCACTTAGCATGATGCTGTGCTATGGGACCCACAGCACAGCGTTGATGGTTACGGGTCAAGTAGTTAGATTTAGAGATTTTTACGATTACAAAAACGTAGGTAAGTAAAGTAAAATAAGACAAACAGTACATACAATTTATAAATAGAACCATGCAACCAATAAGAAACAAATCCATACTAATATTATAAATGTGAAAGTGTGGCAGGGAATCATAATAACATCTATACTTAATATACTTAATAATATTATAAAGCTGAAGAGTTTGTTTGTTTGTTTGTTTGATTGAACGCGCTAATCTCAAGAACTACTGGTCAGAATTGAAAAAATATTTTTGATTCTGGTAGCCTATTTATTGAGGAAGGCTGTAAGCTATATAATATTACGCTACAATCAAAAGGAGCGTAGCAGCAACAAAAAACTGGACGAAAACTGGCAGGCTGCAATGTGACGGGAAGGGTCAGGGGAGCAAATATTTGATGCGGACGAAGGCGCGGGCAGAAGCTAGTATTTAATATTCCTGTCACACATTCTCAACATCAAGATGATACCATGTTCCTCATTACTAAGGCAAAGACAATGTAGAATGTGTTATGAAAACCTTTGTCACTATTAAATTAAAATCGGTAGGTTTATTGATCACATATTGAGAGATTCAGTGCATGCCTCTGCAAAGCTGCATGTCTTCAGAATGAAGATCAGATCAAGTTCAGAAGAATAACTTTATTCATAGGTGCCTGCAAATGTTCTAGTGATATCTTTTTTATTTCTTGCTCCCCCGATCCATCCCGTCGTATCGAATCACCTGCTCATGTGAGTATAGTCAATATTCGTAACGTTTTTTCGTGTTACTGGGCTCCTAAGGGTCCTAGCGTAATTTTATTAGCTCATAGCTTTTCTTGATAAATAGGCTATTCAACACTAAAATATTTTTTCACTCCGAACTAGTAGATCCCGAGATTAGCGCGTTCACCTAACAAACCGTTCTTCATTTTTATATAAAAAGCATACAGTGTACAGATGTCATACATAATATACAGCGTAAAACTTAAGAAAATAATAAAGCCGCGTGCCACCCCTGTCCTCGAAAGTCAGTGCTGCTTTGACGCGGCATTATTCATTCAAAAAGGGAGGTGGTGGACGTCGCAGGAGCCAGGTGACTGTCGATACGAATGTGAGTAGCATACATACTAAACTAGCTTGGTCGGTGGCAGGATGTATATCACACGACAGAATTTTTCAGTCGAAATATAGCTGATGAATTTTTTTTTTGTATCTTCATCCAAAAATATGTTCTAGAACAATTTGATGGTAATGTCAACAAATGGGTCAGAATCTGTTGATGGCAACACTTGCATCAAAAAGTATTGCTGCAACAGGGTTTTGTTTCTAAAAATAACACAAATGCTTACATTTTTGCACTTATGCATTCTTCACTTTGTATTTGCAAGACGACTGGCTCAGATTTTTAATTAGACGCATTTTCTGAATAATCTAGTTAGACGTTTAACCTATAAGCGGGCGATATGGGTTTTATCGGATGCTATTTCGCAATTTGGCGATTTCACTTTGCAATATAGTAATCTAACGAAAAATTATACGTTAAATTGTAATCAGTATGTTACGATCACAATATTTCGGCGTAAACGTACGTGACGTTCGTAATCTAACGGTTTTTGCAATCTGACGGTGACATATATACGGTGTAATTAGTAATCGATGTTTGTAAAAAAAAACTTGTGCATGTTTTTATTGAAGGTAAGGTCTCGAATACCTAAAGAATGTACCAAAACACAATTTGTTCCAGACAGGATTTTAACCTAGTCTCTTGACTAGGCCTATCAAGAGTATTTACCTAATCTAAAGGAAATCAAATCCCAAATGTTTTTCAGGAAAAACATAATGTATTACTTCTGGGAAAAATATAATTTTCTCATTGAATCAAGTTGCAATATGGCTCAATATTATACGAGATGAAATTTAAGGAAATGTGTATTTTTTTTTGTACAGATTATACGCTACTTTGAAATTACCTGTTCAGTACCTACTTTGCACATTACGTTATGTTTAGTTCGTTCTGTTAATATTCGTTAATTTGTTCATATTTTGGATTCTGAAGGACTTATTTCGAACTGTCTGATGATATGTTTTTATTCTGAGGATTCACGAATGGTAATGTATCGACGAAATTGAAAAAAAAAAGGCGTGTAAGAGATCTCTAAAGACCAGCTTCAGTCAATGGTTCCATCGCATGCGACGGTATTTAGAATGGAAAGGAGACTACTCCGAAAATCAATAAAAATATTAACAGGCTTCTACATCATTCCGTTTTTGTATTTTCTAAAAACTTACAGTGTAACCCCCGTATATCACTATCACTCCGCTGGTTTATTCCGTCTTAAAAACCGTCTAAGCCCCTCTTGTGTAGAAGCTAGACTTAGTACAATTATTTCCGTTGTAGTGAGCAATTACTTATCGCGCTATAGCTGTTACTATCGGTCACCTGTCTATTCCAGAAAGGATGCTTAAGGGTAGAAGCTAGTCTTCTCAGCGTTTTATAATCAGTTTTCTGCCAAATGCACGTCCAATGTTCCTGGCGGGTAGAAATTAAAGTATTAATTAAATGATATCTTTACCCGGATGCAATTAAATCTATACTTCTATCTTCTTATATATTCTTATATATATACTATAATAATCTCGTGTCACGATGTATGTTAAGGGTAAACTCCGAAATCACCGAACATATACTACTATTGTTTAATATGAACATAATATGGTATTGTTTGAGAGCAGCTCAATTACTGTTAAGTAGCGTTATTTTCTATTATTTTTTTTGTTTGTAAAACTTAAAGTAATCATTATGGCTTATTACGAATCATGTTGTCTGATTTTTTTGCATATACTACTTGTTTACGCCAAACTCATTAGTCGTTATCGCACTTTTTTATACTTCATTAGAATCATAAACAGTGGATAACTATCCTTATGTAAATTAACTTACAGTTGGTATTTCTGGAGCGAGAATCCTTACCTTGCCGTAACACAGTCTCTGACTAGCACGGAAGGTAATGATTTTTTTTATCTGTATACCGCCAATTAGTTTATTTTATTTAAAAAAAAAAAAAAAACAGATTGCTACCAAACTTCGTAATTGGTTGTGATTTTGTCCAACTTAAAAGCATTATTTGCAAATTAAATGTTTTTATAGGACAATGTGTGTATTCATTGATTAGTGAAGAGTTTCTTTGTTTGCTTGGTTGAACTCGTTAATCTCAGAAAGTACTAGTTCAACTTGAAAAAATATTTTAGTATTGTATAGTTCATTTATCAAAGCTATAGTCTATATAACATAAAAAAGTGTATTTTCTGATTGTTCTAATGATAAATGATAATGATAAATGACTTTATTTTTGCAAGTAGGTTTGTACAAACACTTTTACTTTACACGTCAATCATATTTTTTAAAACTAGATGAGGTCGGCGTTTCAAAATATACCAAATACCAAAGATAACCAATATACCAAATACCAAAGATAGACAATACCAAAGAAGGGACATTTGTGTAGGTCGCATAAATTACTCAAAATGCCAGACTGTGATAAAAAATAAATGAGAATAAAAGGAACCTAGAAAAAAAAAATACCCACTTAATCTTCACATTTACAATAATTAAAACAATATAATACTTTAAAAGTAAATATTAATGTCATTGTATAGGTAAAATTCATCAATGTCAATGTGTATATAAAATCAGGAGATAGTCGCTGTCTGATAATTTGAGGATCATGTACATGGAGGTGTCTGAAATGGTCTTTTGAGGAAAGAACCATACAGATTGAGTGGACCAAGATAAAATAACAATTGGACGTAGTTATGCAAAAAGGATCCAATCCACATTCAGTTAATTTTGAGTTATTGACGTTTTAAGTTCAAGAGGTATTTTTTCATTACTTAAAAAAAAATTGTCTGTGGAATATTAACACGTTTTTTATTAGTAATGGTATATTAACATATTCTAGTACAAATACTAGTTAAGAACCAGAAAGTTTAAACAGTTTATACTGAAAAAAAAAAATAAGAAGCGCCATACCATTGGTTTTAAAAATTAAAGTACACGAAAAATAAAGCTATTTTTAGCTGGGTCGTTTTTACTGACTCGTAGTATGTATAATTTGGATCAGTTTGGTGCACTTAACTCATTTTTGACCAAGTTGTGGATTGGATCCTTTTTGCATAACTACGTCCAATTTATGTTCCAGGTCTTTGTTGGAGAACTCTGTCTGTCCCATAAGTGCAGAGGAGTGTAAAGCGACAAAGAATCCCGTGATACCGGGACTACCGGGCAGAGCAATGCAATGTCCCGCATCGTCGCATACCGTGAAATTAGATCTCCAAACCGATTTCTCAACGTCACCTATATTAGTATTGTGTGTCGGGAAGTCAAGAAATAAAATCTTGTTATGATATCTGTGGAAATGTGCGGGAAGAAATGTTGAGAGTTTCTCTGAAGTGAGTTAGTTGAATAAGGTCCTTGGTCTAGTAGCGGTAAGATTTACCTTAGGACTATTAAGATTTACATTTTACAAAAGAGGCTTGATAAGTACTGGTTTCAGTGGATTGTAAAAGTCAGATAGGCACTCCCTTTATGTAAAATACTGATAGCTATATCTCGACTCCAACATAATTTGAAAAAGGCTAAACGGCCTCCACAACACAGTTTCTGGGTAATACGATATCCCATGGTAAGTCTAGTTATCAAACTTTCGCGCTTCGAACAACCTGTAACGACTGTATCTTCGAATGGCAGCCGGGACCGATGGCTTTTTTTTGTGGGTGGGAAATCATCAAATGACCTCCTTCGCTCTTGGGCGGAGTGGGAGGGCGTGTCAGACTTTTACTGACTAAAAGCCACCCGTGTTCCTTCAGTTGCCCATGTGCTAGGGCCACGGTAACTTTTTCGAACAAATGTCGCGACCCTAGCAGGGGAACAATAGGTTAACGTGCTTTCCGAAGCACAGACAACCGGGTATCTAAAGATGATCACCTTCCATGGACCAGTCGCGACAAACGTAGCTTAACCTAATCGATCGACCCAAGTAGCTGTTATAACTTAGCCATCAGCCCCTCTACTAAATAGAATTGCTTTGGGACTGTTTTCTGTGTTTTTATTCGAAGCTAATAAATAAATAGTGCATTGTCATATATTTTTGCCCCTTTATGGCCATGATTAATAATGAAATATAAGTACCCGTGAGCTCGTTACACAGCATGGCGATAGCTGGGGCGTTGGTGTCTCTACCATCAAAGACTTTGATGATGTCCGCGCGGCGCAGGCAACTGAAATGGGAAACATACTGTATTAATTATGAGACACATGAAACACAGCAACTCGCTGTTAAAAGTAGAGTGTAGCGTGTTTGTGGCACTGAAATATGATAAAGGAGATCAAAGAGTGGAAATAAATTAAGCATGTGGTTTTGTATGATTTTATGTAGATTATAAATATGGTGGCGAATTTAAGGGAACATTGCTTATTCTTAAACTGTCGCATGTCGGTCTATTCTGCCGGAAAATTCTCACTATGCTTACTTAAGTAAAGAGGCGGTGAAGTGAGCTGTCAATACTGTTAATCACAGACATCAAGTGGAATATTATTATTTTAGTTGGATAGAAAAAGAAATGCCTACATTAGTTAGGAAGTCTGTAAGTGGAACCGATAACTGAAAACTTTGGTGGAAATTGGTTGTCATGGCACAGAGGTGATACAGAGGAATGAGGACAATGTCGGGAGGAAAGTTTTGAGTATGAATGTCGATGGCTATAAGAGTAGAGGGAGACCAAAGAAACGATGGATGGATTGAGTGAATGATGACATAGAACGAAAGGGGGTCACTACCAAGATTTCGACTAATAGAGAAGTGTGGAAGAAAATGACATGTTGCGCCCACCCCAAATAAATTGGGATAGCGGCAGGAGATTGATGATATTTCGGAATTTTTATCAGTCAAAAATCTAGTGATAGAATTTTAACATGCCAATAAAATACATGTACTGTTGTCCTTTACATACGTTTTTGTATATTGATATTAATATTTTGTATTGTCATCAGTAACATATAAGGTGTTTCTATTCATACATGAAATATTTTAAGAGGTACACCTGTAGGTGGTAAAGAATCTACACCAATGAAAAAAGAATTTCTAAATGTATTTTTTTATTAAATTAATATTTATAAATTATTTGACGCACATAAGAAATACTGGCTCCTTATTTTTTACGGCCCGAGACACCGCGGCCATGCTCGTGCCGTCCGGTAGCCGCCCTCGCAGCGTCAGGCGGGCCATTCATAGAATATGGAGTAAAGGTCATATGCAAAACGTCTCAAGCCAGTTTTAAAATTATAATAATTACGGATATTCAAAAACGCTTAGATAAAAATTTCATGATGTTATATAGCCCATAGCCTTCCTCAATAAATAAATAAATTTCAATTCAAACCAGTTGTTCCTGAGATTAGCGTGTTCAACCCCCCATTTTAGGGAAGTAGGGGGTTAGAAAGAGACAAAAAAGTAGCCTGTGTCACTCTACAGCCCTTCAACTATCTCCACTTAAAAAATCATGTCAATTCGATACCGCGTCTTTGCCGCAAAAAGGTTTAATATACATAGGTCAGTAATAACGACCGTTTAATTTTATATGACGCACCTCCGGTACATTTGTGACCAATATTGTGACCACAAATAGGTTATAGGGTTGCGGTCACCGAGTGGGCGAGTGGTTACGTGGTTATATACCTCGCAAACGACATGATTAACACGACATTTATGGTTTATTCGGGATGGGTGCGACCGTGCGATGGTATGACCACAGTTTTTACCTAGATAATTTCGGGTTCTACAACGCTACAATATGATGTGACATTCACAGTAGTATCGATTTCTTTAGCAATTTTCTTTAGATTCTACTAGGCTTACACACTACAAATATTCATGTTCTCTCTTCTTCTCCTTACAAACTATTGTCTACATTTTTTTTCAATTTTCTTTGCGCAGGTATTTTGCCAAAATGCTGGAAAAAAATCTTAAGAAAAAAGCAGTACCGTTGTACTCATATTATAATTATGTCGTACTCCTATGTACATATCTTTATAATTATAATAACTAGCTTCTACCCGCAACTTCGTCCGCGTTAAATTTATTTTTCCCCCGTCGTTTCCCGTCGCGTCGAATCGCCTACCCATGCGATTTTCCCCGTTTTTGCAACATTTTTCATAACTGCTCCGCTCCTCTTAATTATAGCGTGATATTATATAGCCTATAGCCTTTCTCGATTAATAGGCTACGCAACACAAAAATAATTTTTCAATTCGGACTAGTGGTTCCTGAGATTAGCGCGTTCAATTAAACAAACAAACTCTTCAGCTTTGTAATCTAATATATAAAATTCTCGTGTCACAGTTTTCGTTGCCATACTCCTCCGAAACGGCTTGACCGATTTTGATGAAATTTTTTGTGCTTATTTGGTATCTATGAGAATTGGCCAACATCTATCTTTCATCCCCCTAAATGTTAGGGGTAGTCCACCCCTAAATTTTATTTTTTATTTTTTAGACAAAATTTTTAATTTCTATTTTTTTATGATACAACATACAAAAATACGTACAATCCTCAATTTTCACCCTTCTACGATCAACCCTTATTTTTTAATAGCCATTTTAGTAATTTAATCATTTTTCCTTTATTTATATGGCAAAACAACGTTTGCCGGGTCAGCTAGTATTAGTATAGATTCTACTGTACGTGTGTGTATGTCACTGAACTCCTCCTAAACGGCTGGACCGTTTAGGAGGAGTAAGCGATACTGGTCTTTTAAGTATGTAGTTAAAGTTTAAAATTATTTCACACTGAAAGTGCTCGCCGCGTCGCTGCCGGCCGCTGCCATTCCGGTGTGACCCGGCCCTTAGTGATCCCGAAAAATCACCATAAGTCGGTCAACTTATGGTGATTTTTCGGGGTAGGCACCGTTTATGTGCCCATATGCAATGTACGCCCTTGCTTGGTGTCTAGTTCAACTATGTAACTGCAATTAATAAAAAAAAAAATCTATGGGAATTACTTTTGCATATTTAAAACACGTGTTTCGTATCAAAACTTATCGAATCCCCTAATATTTCTTCGCCTCACCTAAAACCAAATCCCATTTTTTCCGTGGGCAACTTCCCGTATGAAATCGAAAGCCTCCTGCAATATATCCCCGGCGTCTGCTTTTGACATACATGACGTCGTAGCTTAATACATTTTATGGCAACACTCACGTTATGGCAAATTGTCGTGTTTGCTTTATTAGGCGAGCTGTGATGTTGGAAGAGTTATCGGAGTCCTATGTTGGTGTCACAAAATATTCAATGAACTTAGAAATCATTTTGTATTTTTGACGGAAAGAGAAAGGAGGCATCTTTAAGGCTGCGCTAAAAGATTGCACGTCTCATGAAAATTCGTAGGCAGGTTAGAGGATGCACGTAAATAGGTACTGATATTCAGTCAAATTTATGTAGAAAGGAGACAAGTTGGTTGATGATTATTTATGGGTATATTGTCAGAATTATAATTAATATCTGGTTGAGCGAGCTTTGCTCGGTATTTTTTGGTAAATTGTGTTTAAAATAATAAGTTTATGTTCAAGTTGATTATCGATAAAGTTGGTCATTGAAAACACGAATAAAACGACATTTTATAAAAATGAATCCTAGCTAGATCGATTTATCGCCCCTGAAACCCCCTGTATACTAAATTTCATGAAAATCGTTGGAGCCGTTTCCGAGATTCAGATTATATATATATATACAAGAATTGCTCGATTAAAGGTATAAGATATGCACCAAAAGATAGAGGTACTCCTACCTAGATTCATATGATTATTTTTCTCCACGATCATCAATCTTTGGTAGTATCAGGATTCTAGTCAAACTCACATATTCCGAACTTTAGACAGTAGATCCATTAGATTAGGGCTCCATTACTAAGTAGTATTCCAATTTTGAACGCAGTGGTGGCCCAGTGATAACAACTGTGACTTACGAGTTGAAGGTGGAGCTTCGAACTCAGACAAGTGCTTTCTTCTGTGTAAATTATTTCATCACATCTGTTCTCAAACGGGTGAAGGGTGAGGCTCTCCTGCCAGGGTCGCGAGATTCGTTCGAAAGAGTTACCATGGCCCTGGCATATGGGCAACTGAAGGAACACGGGTGGGTTTTAGTCAGTAAAAGTCTGACACGCCCTTCTGCTCCACCCTAGAGCGGGAGAAGTCATTTGATGATGTCCCACCCTAAAAAACAAAGGTGAGGCTCTGAAAAATTGAGAGAAAACCGGCATGCCTTAGAACCAAAAATTCGAAGACATGTGATATTTACTAACCCGCACTGGACCGGCTTGGTATGGATTACGCCCCAGTCTTTCTCATCTCTATGAGAAGGAGTAAGACAGCAATGGGACCATTATAAGCAGATTTCATATTTGACAATTTTTAACCGACTTCAAAAAAAGGAGGAGGTTATCAATTCGTCTGTATTTTTTTTAATTTTTTAATTTTTATGTTTGGTACCTCATAACTTTTGACTGGGTGAACCGATTTTGATGATTCTTTTTTTGTTTGAAAGCTGGTGGTTCCCGAATGGTCCCATTTTAATTTGATTCTATTCGGACAGTGGGATCCATTTGAAAACCATATAAGTCTTAAATTTGCATTAAGTATTTGCGGCGACAAATGAACGAATAACGCGATTAGATTCGTACGGGGTATCTACCATCACTAAAAAGTTAAAATAAAAACTTTTTACAAAAAAAAAACAACCGACTTCCTTAAAAAAAACACTACAAAGTCAAAAATAACTTTAATTTCGGAAGTTGGTGGCAAAAAAACCTTAAATACAGATCCTAAGACACCAACTTTCGAAATTAAAGTTATTTTTGACTTTGTAGTGTTTTTTTTAGGAAGTCGGTTGTTTTTTTTTGTAAAAAGTTTTTATCTAGTTTGATTTTTGTACAACAATGTAAACTAGTTTTTAACCGACTTCAAAAAAAGGAGGAGGTTATCAATGCGACTGTATTTTTTTTTAATAATAATCAGATGCGTTACTAACAAAACAATCAACTTTAATACCAGCAGAAAACCGTTTCTATTTTGGTAAACTAAACATTTCAGATAAATGCAAAACCGTTTTATTTACTCTACAGAGGATTTCAAGCCCAAACTTGGACAGCGTTCAAAATTCTCTCAATAATTAATTTATTGAGAGAATTTTGAACGCTGTGCAAGAAGATTTTAAACATAAACAAGTAATTGAATTGCTTTAACAGTAATTTAGGCTCTATGTTATAAGCAGTAAGTTTGGGTTTTCTGTCGTTATGGTAATGAAATGTTGACAGACTGTGGAACTGCCACATCATTATATGTTTATTGCACTTTACTCGTTACAAGTACGCACTTAAAGTGGCTTTGAGTAAATAAGGGTAAGATATACTCGTACATCGTTCGAAGTGTTTTGTTTGAGTATTACGATTTTATCTTTGTTATGGGTTTCGTTACCAGGGTTATGTAGCTACATATTAACTTTAGCAAGTGTTTCCTTGCTTTAAATTAGGGATGTTATGGATATGAAATTTCGGATACGAATTGGTTACGGATGTAGGAATGATTATTATACCGGATACGGATACGGATTCGGATATGATTTTTTTTCGGATTATCCGTTAGTTTCGGATAATTTCGGATACGGATATTAAACTTTTAAGGAATTTCATAAGTAAAATACAAATAGCTAATAAAATGGTTTTACTTATATGTCACCATATGGTAGGAATTACAATCAGTCTGTGAGTAATTATTACAGCTATTTAAAATAAAAATGATTATAAATATATATTGAGTATTATCTAATCTACCTAAAATAATAATGTAATAACAAATCCGATATTATCCGAAACTTTTATTTCAGATTCGGTTACGGTTACGGATAAATTTTTATATCGGATATCCGATAGTTTCGGTTACGGTTACGGAGCTCCCTAACATCCCTGCTTTAAATATTGATTTTCATTCACTCAAAAACAAATTGTACGTAATCACCATGTGATCTGACCACTCTTAAGGATTTTTTTTTTTTTGATGGAAAATCATCAAATGACTTCTCCCGCTCTGGGCGGAGCGGGAGGGCGTGTCAGACTTTTACTGACTAAAACCCACCCGTGTTCCATCAGTTGCCCATGTGCCAGGGTCACGGTATCTCTTTCGAACAATCACGCGACCCCGGCAGGGCCACTCTTAAGGATACTGTCACCTCTGAGGTTGTTTTGGTCTTTCTTCTCAGAGTACGATAGATAACGCCGACCTTGTCTAATTGTCATCATCATTTCAGCCGTAAAACGTTCACTGCTTGACATAGGCCAATCCTCCTCCAATTTTTGCCATTATCGCCACGCTTGGCAGGCGTGTTAGTTGTCGCAGTATGGTGGTAAAATGCATAGAGAACGCTGCTGCCCATTCACTAGTAAGTCCCTTAGTCGCCATTGAGGACACCCACGGGAAGAAACAGAGACGGACTACGACCTCTTCTAGTTTTTTTTTAAATGTTACTGACGTGTAAACGTGTCAAAGTTGTTAGTAAGAATTTTGTAATAAACCGTCATCATTAATTCATCATTTAATTCTTTTTATTTCAATTATTAATCCATTCTATCTGAAACACTGCATACCTACAGTAGCAAAATTTGTAAAGATTTTGAGAGCTTGAAAAGAACAAAGCTTTCTTCATTCTTAAGCTGGTGAGTTTCTGGTTTCTTAACGCGAGCTGCCACTTAATCTTTGCAATACTTTACACCGACCACAGCGCAGTGTGGCTGCAGACCGTCATCAATCGGACCGATAAAATCCTTTAGTGGCCTTTCTACTGCGCTGATAAAAATATTATGGTACTCTTTATTTTTTTTTTGTTTTTATGAACATAACATTTCAAAGGTTATATATGACAAAATAAGTAGAGATTATTTACACGTGACATGTTAATTTCCGTTTCAAATACAATGCATGAAAATTCATGAAATGAAACGGCCAAGTGCGTGTCGGATCACGCACGATGGTGGGTTCCGTAGTTAGGATGAAATTCTCCCCAGAATAAAATAACATTGTCGTTGAAAAACATACTCTCTCAAACATCGAAATACGTCAGGACAATTCTCGAACTGCAAATGTAAGTTTGCAATCGTAAAAATATTTTTTCTATGTGAGAGAACTACAAATAAATTGGCAAATTTCATGATTTTAGTTCAATGGAAAGTAATCTATGGGTATTGATTTATTTGTGAGTTTCAAAATGTCGCATAAACCGGCATATTTTTTATTGCACTGACTTAGAAGCTTGATTTTCTTAGAGCTCCAAGAGACCTCATATCTACGTATTTGATATTAATTTCAACTTGATACATCCCCGCGTTTCTAAGAACTAGGGTCTTGACAGATTGACAGACGGATGGACGGCCAGCAAAGTAATCCTATAAGGGTTCAATTTTTTCCTATTGAGATACGGAGCCCTAAAAAACAATATTTCAGTAGGTAAATCTAAACTAATTAACTTTAAAAAATTAAGATCTCTGTGTGTTATGTAGAGTATGTGAATTGTACGCTACGTCTACAGCTAGTGCAAGCTTTCAAATTGAATATTTTTTAAGGCAAATTCCTACATAATCACTACAAAGATTACACAGTTAATTATTAATACAGCCCACGTATTATGCACGAATAACTCAGTTAGGTTAATTTAGTTAGTCAAGTTTCACTGGCCGGACTTACGGAATTCCTTTACAGGAATGTTGTCAAGTTATATCAAGGACGGCTGTTGGAATATATACTCGGAATTGTAGACCGATTTGCACTGTTTCGAGCCGGCAAAATTAGGTCGAGGCTACTTTGTGTACTAAAAATGTAAGGATAAACCCAGGCACAGTGGTAACAGCCGTGACTTACGAGTAGTGGTGGTGTGGTCGGAATATAGACAGGCGCTTTTCTTTATGCAAATTATTGCATCACCACTGCTCTTAAAACGGTGAAGGAAAACATTGTGACGAAACCGGAAACTGGCAACCAACTATATACCCGCACTGGGCTCGCATGATGGATTAGGGTCTACTTCTTAACACAGAGAGGATGCCTATGGCCCAGAAGTGAGACTGATCATAGCGACGCTGCCAGATCAAACAGTGAAACACTTTTCTTGAATTTTTCTGCAAAGTTAAATGTCTTTTTGAGAAAAAAAGCTGCATTGTATAAGTAATTAACTGTTTATTTTTTTTATTCTGAAGGTCGTAGTTTAACGTTTGCGCCTTCAAAGTACAGCTATATGAACATAAAGCAGCATTGCATGCATATGTTGCATGCAGTGGCGAGGTGTAATTTTTTCTAAAAGAGAAGCCGATGCGAAGTCGGCTTTAACTTACTGACTCATCAATAAAGAATACTTACTATCATTCTAAAATTAATATAGGAATGTAATGAATTAAATACAATTAAATTGAACAGCTGAAAACCGAATAAAATAAGCAATATTCCTCTATCTCGTTCCCGCTGACGCATTTTTCTATACCTGTCTCTGTCATAACCCGTTGTACAGCGGCTTGCTCTCGTACATATCAAGCGGTGCCACGTGACCTAAAGTGACATCATTACGGGATCGCTGTTGTATGAATTTTTAGTTCCCGATTATGACGTTTCGGCGCCGGGTTAATTTAGAACATTTCTCTTTTGTTGTAATACAAAGCTATAAATAACCTTTTTTGTTGTTTGAATGTTATGGTGAATTAAATACCCGTAGTGTAACTATATTTATTGACAATAGTAGCCACTATTTACATACTATTGTATTTTTAATAGTGATAGAGTTACCAATGCGAATCCCCGAAGGCAAGCCGGTAGGAATCGTGTTATATGGTGCCTTCGCCACTGGTTGCATGCATATGTCAGAGGCATGGTGAGGGGTAAATCCCCAGGTCACGACAGTCTCAGCATCGAGCACCTGCAGCACGCGGGTGTTCACCTACCCAGAGTGCTTTCTATGTTTTTTACCCTGTGTTTGTGCCAGTCCCATCTGCCCGATAATTTAATGCCTACTATAGTTGTACCCATCATCAAAAATAAAACTGGTGATACATCAGATGTAAACAACTATAGACCAATCTCCCTTGCCACAGTAGTTGCCAAAGTGCTGGACAGTCTGCTTGGTCAGCACCTGGATAAATACGTCTCGCTAAACGACGCGCAGTTTGGCTTCAGGCCCGGCCTTTCCATTGAGAGTGCTATCCTGTGCCTCAAGCGGACTGTTCAGTATTAGACTAGTAGAAAGACTCCAGTGTATGCTTGCTACCTGGATTTATCGAAAGCGTTCGATCTTGTATCGTACGATATTCTATGGGGTAAATTAAGGGATGAAACTAGTTTACCTGTAGAAATTATGCTATTATTTATGCATTGGTATAACAAGCAGAAAAATTGTGTGAAATGGGCAGGCTCGCTCTCGGGGGAGTATAGGTTGGAGTGCGGGGTGAGGCAGGGGGGGCTGACCTCTCCTACGCTCTTCAACCTGTACGTCAACTGACTGATCGGAGAGCTCAGCAGCACCGGCATCGGGTGTCATATACATGGAGTATGCATCAATAACATCAGCTGCGCAGACGATATGGTGCTGTTGAGCCCGTCGATTGGTGCCTTACGAAGGCTCCTGAATATTTGTGAGTCCTATGCGGTGACTCATGGGCTCAAGTACAACGTAAAAAAAAGTGAGATAATGATTTTCAGGCCAGACAACAAGCGATACACATTCGTTCCGAATTTCACACTATGTGGTACAGCTCTACAGAAAGTCGAGGAATTTAAGTATTTGGGCCACTGGGTCACCGAGGACCTTAAGGACAGAGTGGATATTGATAGGGAGCGCAGAGCGCTGTCTGTCCGATGCAACATGTTGGCCCACAGGTTTTCGCGGTGTACGGGGATTGTCAAAGTTGCGCTTTTTAAAGCGTACTGTCAGTCCTTTTACACCTGTGGCAGCGGACATACAGCGATCTGCGCGTACAATACAATAACGCGTTCCGGGTGCTGAAGGGGCTGCCGCGCCACTGTAGCGCCGCCGCGATGGTCGCGGCGGACCACACAGACGGCTTTGCGGCCATCATGCACAAACGGTGCGCTTCTATCATGCGCCGTACGCGCGACAGTCCCAACACCATCCTGCGCGCGCTGGCGGATCGGTGGGACTCTCCGATGCTGGCTCGCTGGATACGGCTGCATGCAGTCGTATAGTGATTTTCCACCACCATCGGGAAGTCCACCTGATCTGGCCACTTAATGTTTATTAGTTTTGTGTTTAGCAATTAATTTTTTAACTAACACTAGTTTGTAAGCTCTCATCGTACTAACAAATATTGATGTAATCGCAAGAATCTAAAATAAATTTTTATTTATTTATTTATATGTAAGCGGACGCCCTTTACGCCTGGATGTTTTCATTTAGGTATTTAGTTCTGACAGCTGTGCTGCTGGGGAACTCCCCAGCAACACAGCTAGTTAGCCAGCTAGCTAGCTAGTTGCGCCACTTTTTTATCTCAGCTAGAGCACTAAGAAGTGGTGACGGGCGGGCTTTCTGGGGAACTCGGTCAGACTACGGTCTTATATAATTTTGACGTTTAAGAAGTGCTAACTCTCAAACTGGTTTGAATAAATTTACTTTTGTTGATTTTGAAGTTGCAGGTCGAGCTGATGATACTTCTTTGGATGTTACGAATCAATCCGATAGCAGATTAACTTTTTTCGGACCTTGTTATTATCCACTTTAAACTTTAATTAATTTATGTTATGACCCATTCACAACAGCTTAGCATGACCTTAAGCGACCACCTGGGATAAATGAATCTTAAGAGTGTTCTATTGAAGACAAAATAACACTGTTATTAAGTGCACTCAACGATATTGATAGGTTAACCTGATTGGTTAGCGTCGGGTAGACATTTTCTTCCTATATTAAGTGAAGTCTACGCTACAATATTTACCTCCTTGCGTGTTTATGAGCCGCTAAAATTTTCCTCTAACCGGCGTACCACAAAATTTAGTTACGGTACCACCCTTAAACGGATTAGCTGCAGCAAATACCTTTACAAGGTGTTCCGGCTTGCGGATGTCAACGCCTGAGGCGGTGTTAAAATATTCAGAGTTGTTTCATTTATTTATAGCTACACTGGCAACACTGTATTGATTAGGTGGAAAACGAACCTGCGACATGTGTGCGATGTGACTTGAGGATGTTTGTCAATGTAAGACATCTAATTCAGAGAGAATTTTGGTTAGTAGGTAAATAATCTCATGCACATATTTAACACAACTAGTTACTGTAATTTCGGAAATCAGTGACAAAAACTAAAATACAGATCCAAAGACACCGACTTCCTAAATTAAAGTTATTTTTCACTTTGCATTATTTTTTTGGAAGTCAGTTGTTTATTTTGGTGTTATTCTAGCTCAAATTGTGATACATTAAGTTAAAAACCAGACTATCTACAGGTTGTTGTTATTATAGCAAAGGTAAATGAAATGGAAGTTATTTGGGTTGACCCAGTTATAAAGTCGAGTGGCGCAGGCGTAGTGGGTTGAGTTATGTCCATACGAGGATAGCGGTCAGGTAGATTATGTGGACCTGTCCGTTATCTAAGTACAAACAATAATTAGTGTAGAGACGTAATATGTTTGTGACTGATGTAGTGAACCATAAGTCAATTTATTTTTATTTATTTCTGTAAGCAGGCTTGCACAACACTTTCACACGTCAGTGATATTTTTCCAAAACTAGATGAGGTCGGCGTCTCCTAATTGACTACTCTGAGAAGAAAGGCCGAAACAAACGCAGGCGTTCGTATGGCGCCGGATGTTAAGAATGACACCACCCCATTTATTTCCAGTGGGTGTCGTAAAAGGCAACTAAGGGATTTATATTCAACGTTCTCTATGCATTTTACCACTGTACTGCGATCTCTAAACTACCTGCCAAGCGTGGCAATCCCCTTCCTTAATATTCAACGTTCTCTATGCATTTTACCACTGTACTGCGATCTCTAAACTACCTGCCAAGCGTGGCAATCCCCTTCCTTAATATTCAACGTTCTCTATACATTTTACTACTGTACTGCGATCTCTAAACTACCTGCCAAGCGTGGCAATCCCCTTCCTTAATATTCAACGTTCTCTATGCATTATACCACCGTACTGCAATCTCTAAACTACCTGCCAAGCGTGGCAATCCCCTTCCTTAATATTCAACGTTCTCTATGCATTTTAACACCGTACTGCGATCTCTAAATTACCTGCCAAGCGTGGCAATCCCCTTCCTTAATATTCAACGTTCTCTATGCATTTTACCACCGGACTGCGATCTCTAAACTACCTGCCAAGCGTGGCAATCCCCTTCCTTAATATTCAACGTTCTCCATGCATTTTACCACCGTACTGCGATCTCTAAACTACCTGCCAAGCGTGGCAATCCCCTTCCTTAATATTCAACGTTCTCCATGCATTTTACCACCGTACTGCGATCTCTAAACTACCTGCCAAGCGTGGCAATCCCCTTCCTTAATATTCAACGTTCTCTATGCATTTTACCACCGTACTGCGATCTCTAAACTACCTGCCAAGCGTGGCAATCTCCTTCCTTAATATTCAACGTTCTCTATGCATTTTACCACCGTACTGCAATCTCTAAACTACCTGCCAAGCGTGGCAATCCCCTTCCTTAATATTCAACGTTCTCTATGCATTTTACCACCGTACTGCGATCTCTAAACTACCTGCCAAGCGTGGCAATCCCCTTCCTTAATATTCAACATTCTCTATGCATTTTACCACCGTACTGCGATCTCTAAATTACCTGCCAAGCGTGGCAATCCCCTTCCTTAATATTCAACGTTCTCTATGCATTTTACTACTGTACTACGATCTCTAAACTACCTGCCAAGCGTGGCAATCCCCTTCCTTAATATTCAACGTTCTCTATGCATTTTACCACCGTACTGCGATCTCTAAACTACCTGCCAAGCGTGGCAATCCCCTTCCTTAATATTCAACGTTCTCTATGCATTTTACCACCGTACTGCGATCTCTAAATTACCTGCCAAGCGTGGCAATCCCCTTCCTTAATATTCAACGTTCTCTATGCATTTTACCACCGTACTGCGATCTCTAAACTACCTGCCAAGCGTGGCAATCCCCTTCCTTAATATTCAACGTTCTCTATGCATTTTACCACCGTACTGCGATCTCTAAGCTACCTGCCAAGCGTGGCAATCCCCTTCCTTATAATTCAACGTTCTCTATGCATTTTACCACCGTACTGCGATCTCTAAACTACCTGCCAAGCGTGGCAATCCCCTTCCTTAATATTCAACGTTCTCTATGCATTTTACCACCGTACTACGATCTCTAAGCTACCTGCCAAGCGTGGCAATCCCCTTCCTTGGGAGAGGCCTATGTTCAGCAGTGGAATTCTTTTAGCTGAAATAATGACGCGGCATTTCACTGAACTGAAAAAGTGTGTATTTTTAGAAAAGGACATTCTATGTTCACTTCTCTTCTACATTCTTATGAGACTCATGACCATGAACCACGATCTATGAGACATAGGTATGTCCCATAGACCTTGCAGACACATAAATGACTGGGTAAAGAAGAAATGTTTACAATTACAGAACTCTGTGTTGTTTTATGTCATTATGTATCTTTTACTTCATTAATTCATTCATTCACTTCATATTACTTGTATCTCATTATAAGTGGACTGTAAGTTCTTATGGGAAATAAATTCTTTAAACCGAATTCTTTACTTCATTTGAAAATCAAATCGATCTAGCCTTTTCCCAACTATGTTGGGGTCGGCTTCTAGTTAAACCGCATGTCTGCCTATCTGATTCCTAACACCCGGTTACTGGGTAATACGACACCTCATGATTAGATTGTATTATAGACTTTCGGGCTTCTGCCGCCCCGTAACGACTGTCACGATCCAAGAAATCCAATCGGGATCAATTCTGTGGTACGGAGGGGTCTTAGTGCATAGAAATGGTCACCCATCTATGGAGAACCGTGGCAAGCGTAGCTTAACCTGATCGAACGCCCTGTTCGACTGCCATTATTTATCCACAAGCCACTCTTATAAAATAAAAAATAAAATCGCCAACTATCCTAAAATAACTAAAACATAATTAACTTCAATTTAACAACTACCCATGGATACCACTTAATTTCCCCGCACCACTTGACCGAAACTGTTATGCAAAACAGCCCCAGGCTGCATTATGACGTAGCGACCTAAAGCGACCCATTCATGCATTATCCACTTAATTAAACAAGTACGTATAGTTTATGAGCTGGGCTCATTTACTGAGCACTAGTCGACCGTTAAAACCATAATTTAATTATGCCAACTCTACTACCCACTTTAGGGATTGGTTACGGTTGGGCTATTTCAGTTAACCGGTTTTTAGTAAAAACCGAAATCAAGCGTGTAGGGTGTATTCTCGAGGGGTGAATATTGTTTGTCATGGGAATGTTGTTAGGCGTTATGGTAAACGGTTTTCGATATATTCGTGTATGTAGGGATATGCAAAAGGATGCTGAAGTCAGCTGAACATATTCTTCGGAAGTTTGATTCTTGATCTGATGCTCTGAAGAACTACTTTAGATTCAATGAATTTTGTCTTCAAATGATTTTAGGTCGATTAAGAAACGGAGGAAGCTCTAATAGTGATTTTAAAAATTCAGTTACATTTTGTAACGAAATCAGCTTTCATTATCTTTACAAAATCTCATACACATTTATAAAAATGTTCAGATTTTTGGTAAAATAAAGCAGAGAGGAACGTAACGAAGCAAGCCAGCAACCGAAACCCGAAATCGCTTGGCGGTCAGCATTGCATAATTTACTCTTTTGTGAATTAACGCAATATTGTACGTATAGTCAGTTTTATTTATATTGCAACTGATGTTATTCTAAGTATTTTTTTATAACAAACAAAATGTTTACATTGAATATCTCTGCTATTACTTAATCGACAGCCCCATTGGTCTGAGCGTCGAGCCCTGGGTTCGAGTTCCAGATCGGGCAAAGTGTTTTTAGGTTTTTCCTTTTGGATGTTATTAATAGTAGCCCGGAGTCTGGAAGCGGGTGGTGTGATACCCCCGTTCCTCGGTAAGGACGTTAAGCCGTAGGTCCTGCGCCTAATCTCTCTCTGATCGTGTCGGATTGGCGTCTCATTGGACTATGAGAGTTAGAGAGCATAGAATGCACCTGTGTGCATTGATATATCTCTCGTGCCGTTTCCATTGTGATTGGTGCCTGTCTGGTCGTCTCACACAGGGACAAACACTAATCTGATAGGGAAGCAGTATTTTGTAAGCAATACTATGTTTATGGGAAGTATGACCGCGGGTGAATTGTCTTAGATTAACTAAGAAGTGTGTTGAGACAGGAACATTTACATTGGGGAACAAGTAAAATATATGTGGGTCTATGAAACCTTAACTTAGAAATATTATTTTAGCATGATCTCATGAAGTAACTCTAGATCTCTATATTGTTCAGGGTCCTAATATCCTCAAAGATATTAAGTGGTTTTAACATATCAACAAGGAACTTATACCCGACCCCTGGAATGTGCATTGTCAATTTGACACCATTATAAAAATAAACCTTATGTATATGACACTAAGTTCTATTACAGACAATCACTTGGACAAAGAGAAATTCGGTCCGAGAGAGAAAGCGTTTCGAGAGCCCTGTGTCCCGTTCTTGAAGTAGGGTGCCCATAATGAATGAAATTATAAGATTATTTATGGGTAAAGTCCAAAATTTTGACGCATTTGCCCAATAAAAAGTGTCCCAACTATTTTTCTTAAAAACGACGTCTGTTAGATTTTTACGACTATTAATACTAAACAAAATGGTTATTTGCCCAGCGCGCCAGATATTCCAGGTTAGGTATACAATAATACTCGAAAGCAGAGTTTATGCGTTGCGTTGCGTTTATGTTTACTGCGTTTTACTTTAATCCATCTTGAAAGCGTAACTATTTTTTTTTAAACAAATTATTGGTTAATATATTATATCCTGCTATATATATTAGTATCTACCTACATCATATTGCTTGGTCACCCTAATGAAAGGGACAGAGGGCTCTCGCGAAGCTATCTCGCTCGGACCGCGTATTGGCAGCCTGGGCCTCAAGTCTGCTATTTTTTATTAATTCGTCATTCCAACACAATCCCATTGTCATTTTGCTAAAAGTTCGTAATCTGCTAAATCATAATGGTGGATCATTGGTCGGTCAGTGGTCTCGTAATAGAATCGTGGTACAATGACATTGTCGTATTGCCATTATTATAAAACTCGTTAGTAGAAATGATTTTCTAAAAACTACTACTCAATTTGAACATTTAATTATGCCAGATTTCATTTATATATATATTTACATATTATTTATTAGTGTTTTAAACAACCTGAAGTAGTAAGAAGTTCGTAAATAGCAAAAACATTGCATTAACATGTGTAACGTGGATAAATGTGAAAATAGACAACTCAATAATATTTTATCTGTTTAGCTGTCAAAGTCAAATGTGGCATTACTGCCTACTGACGTTAATCTGTTTTTATTTCCAGCGGCACCGGCCGCTAAGTTTAAGTTTTGTGTGTTAATTATTTATTCAGTTTTCTCACCTTAATTTCTGCCGATACGCTAACGTTTCGACGCGGTCTGGCCATAAGGGGAATGAGTTCTTCAATTAACCCCCTTACTGAGTCCTTTCCAAGGCGAAACGTTTTTATAAATTCCGCTTCGGAAATATCAATAAAGGGGTTTGTATTCATTCTCGTCAAGCGACGGGCTCGACGACGTCTTTTGCATTCTGCCCATCTTCTTTCTTTAGCATCCACGGCGTTTGGCTAGCTCGAGAATATTTGCTCGTAGTGAATACATTTCTCCGTTCAATATTCCACAAACACGATAGCTAGCAAACACTTTTTGACAACCGAGCTATTACAATACAAGCAATGACTGCACAATGACGGTCCAATGGTAGGTCACTGATCAAAGGAACTGTCAAAATTTGAGCAGATTACCGCATAAGTCAGTCATTCATTTGTCATTATGTACGAGATTGCCATTTCTTTCAATGGAGTGTCAGTGGTTGACCATTGGAAAGTCATAATGACGCCATTATATTAGTAGATTACTAAACTTGTCAAAATCAACAATTACGAAATCAATGATAGACCATTCTGACACTATTGTAATAGCAGACTTGAGGCCCCGTGCGCATTCCAGGTTGGATTTAAGTTCCTTGCATATCAAGACCTCCCTAAACAACGGTGCCATCTGGCGTCACTATGTCTACGTTTGACGTTGCTCGCTCGTCATCACATTCAATATTTTCGATCAGAAATTCGATTATGACGCGCACCTTCCCAGTTTTATCTTCGTACGACGGTGACTTTATGGAATAACTTTACGTGCAATTTTATTTTCATAGATGGATTTTTAGCTTGAGAATTATGGCTGCCGAAGTGTTTTACGATTGTGTCGTCTGTATTTTTATTAGAGTTTAATTTCGTTAAGTGTGTTTGGTTTTTTAGAAGTATTTTTGTATGGCTGCGGATAAACTTTATTGGTATAATAATCTGTACATTTCCTTTTAGTACTGCGTCATGTTTTTTATTAAGACAATTTCTGTACGATGCTGCAGTTAACAATGGAAATAACATTATGAGGCAGAGTTACAAAATGAAAATTAAAACAATTCAAAGTGGAAAAAAAAAACAACCGACTTCCTTAAAAAAAACACTACAAAGTCAAAAATAACTTTAATTTCGAAAGTCGGTGTCTTAGGCTCTGTATTTAAGGTTTTTGCCACCGACTTCCGAAATTAAAGTTATTTTTGACTTTGTAGTGTTTTTTTTAAGGAAGTCGGTTGTTTTTTTTTTGTAAAAAGTTTTTATTTTTTAACTTTTTAGTTGTGGTAGATACTCCGCACTAATCTAATCGCGTTATGCGTACATTTGTCGCGCAAATACGTAATGAAATTTAAGACTTATATGGTTTTCACATGGACCCCATTGTCCAAATAAAACCAAATTAAAATAGGAGCATTTAGAAAGCACCAGCTTCCAAATAAAAAAAGAATCATCAAAATCGGTTCACCCAGTCAAAAGTTATGAGGTAACAAACATACGGTATTCGTTCATTTGTCGCGCAAATACTTAATGTAAATTTAAGACTTATATGGTTTTCACATGGACCCCATTGTCCGAATGAAACCAAATTTAAATGGGACCATTCGGGAAGCACTAGCTTTCAAACTAAAAAAGAATCATCGAAATCGGTTCACACAGTCAAAAGTTATGAGGTAACAAACATAAAAAAAAAAAATAAAAAAAAAAAAATACAGACGAATTGATAACCTCCTCCTTTTTTTGAAGTCGGTTAAAAATAACTTAAATTTCGGAAGACGGTGTCTTCGGTTTAGTATTTTCGTCTTTTGACTTCTGACGTTAAAGTTATCTTTCACTTTGTATTGTTTCTTTGAAAGACTGTTGTTTTTTTTAAACTTTACTTTTTAGTTGTGGAACCTTTCCTATACAAATTCGTGTTTTTGCAATTACAAAACATGACAAAAAATCGTTATAACACGATTAACATAAACTAAGTAAAACCATTCGTATTATTGAAGCACTTAGCTTCAAAAACTAATATCAGAACTTGACCAAATTATAGGGGCCTACTTGGTAACTATAACCCTTTCATACCAAAGAAGAATTTTTCTAATCTGTTTAGAAAAGAAGGAGTTCTGTGGAAGGAGTTCTGAGGTAACAAACAAAAAAAAATACAACAACATGAAAAACTCCCCCTTTTTCTGAAATCAGTTTAAAAAGTACTGGTAACGTAAACGGAAACCTTCAGTTGTCTGGCTCGCAATAATAATAGCAATTTATGGTAGGAAAGCGAAACCAAGGGCGGATCCAGGGGGTGGGTCATGGGGGTCATGACCCCCCCCTGGGCTGGGTCCACCGTGGACCACTATTTAAAATTGTTAAACAATGGTTTTAAGTAAGGATATATTTTTTTGTCACAATACCACGATTTTATGTAAATACCTTCAATGGTGCCGATTCTGTTGTTACAAAATTCTCTAAACTAAACTAAAAATCACTAAAATTTGGTTTATTCCTGTCAAACGACGATTTCTTATTCTGAAATAGACTAAAGTGACACAACTTATCTATATTTTACTTTTACAGCAGAGTTTGCCGGTTTTCACCAAAAATGTTGACTATAATAATTTATTTTAACTAAGTCTCACTATTTTTAACCGCGTTTAACAAGATGTGGAATAAAACTAGTGGTCATGAACTAAAATTCAAACCAACAACTCACCTTCATGCGCAAAAACAGCACTGACAAAAAATAATGACATTTTCGACCCCCTTTTATAAACCCCTATACTTATAACTCTCAACACGTGGGTATTGTAATGTAATGATAATGTAATGATGTAATGATAATGTAATGTAATGTTTTCTTTATATTTTTCAAACAAAAAGTGAAAAATTCCATATAAAACACGTCCAGGCTGCCCCCTTGCGCGCGCCTTCATCTCTCAAAAAATTCATTGCGTAGCGCACACAAGTACTACGTTGAGAAGCCAAAAGAAATAAAAATACCACGTTGATTCGCTATTGTCAAATTCAATTTTAGTCGTGTCAAAATAATTTTTAAATATAGAGATTTTTTCTTGCAGGATAGCGTTACAATTCTCATAGCCAAAAGTAAGGAATTTTAGAGATAGTTTACTTAGTTTAGTTCGTGTACAACAGAATCGGCACCAATAATTCATCAATTTAATATAAATAAATATTTTGTATAATGGCAAACGAGTAAAAGAACAGTGGCGAACTCTCAAAAAAAGGGAAAAGTCCAGACTTGGCCATTTTTAAACACGCTGCTATACAAAAATGTAATTTATCAATAATTTTAATTCTATTTTAGTAAATGTCTGATGCTAGTAACTTTGTATGATTAAGCACTGTAAAAAATCTTTTTTGGTATTTTTTATGATGTGACCAAGTCTTTGGGTTTGAATTTGACTTCAGTGCTGCCAAAAAAACTGCATAAACAATAAATTCAAATCGATTTAAAGTGTAGGGTAATCTCTCCACTGTATTTAACGCAGTTTTCATTTAATCATATTATTAAAAAATACAATAATATACGATATAAATGATTAAAGACTTAAAAATGATAAATTGAAGAGTGCATTCCTGAATCGATTCCATATGTAAAAAAAATATCAAATAATATAAAATTATCTTTTTTTATTATTTGGCAACACAGTGTTTTAAAAATGTTGTGTTAATTGTCAAAATGACGAGTGCAAAAAAAACAAAGTGAATGATAACTTCATTCACTTTGTTTTTTTTTTTTGCATCGAGTGTTGTTTTTGTAAGTTTTATTGCGATAACTTTGGCTGTTTCTAAATGGATTCCGATTCTCTGATGACCCCGGCACTTCCATGGACCAAGCTTCAGCCTTGTATTTATGATGAACCTGGCACATCTAAAGTAAGATTTATTATAAGTATAAACAATTTTAATAAAATGTTAAAAATTATCTAAATATAAATCTTGAAACAAAAACTAGGTTTATATTGGCATTCTTACTGATAAGAACTATTAAATCAATCATATATTATTAGCTGAACTGTTTGTTTATAAGTGGCCAAAGTCCCATAGAAGTTGGTCAATGCCCTTTTAGTTGCCGTTTCTACCCGTTTTTGCCAGACTATACATACATTAACAAAATACCTACTTTTCACTTTTATGTATGATTATAAAAATTAAATTTCAAAACGGCCTACCGCAAGGTAGTGTCTTGGCACCGCTCCTCTATAATATATACACGAACGACAAACCATCGAGCCCAAATACGTCCCGCTTCCTCTATGCAGACGATCTTGCCCTCACCTCTCAAGCCACCACCTTTGAAGACGCCGAGGTTCACTTGTCAGAAGCTCTTAGTGACTTAACGTCATACTACCACGCAAACTCTCTCAAACCAAATCTGAGCAAAACACAGTCTTGCGTATTCCATCTTCGCAACAGAGAAGTGGGTTGCAAACTTAACATAGTTTGGGGTGGGGTGCCCATTGGCACAGCAACTTATAGTCAAAATATCTTGGCGTTACTCTGGATAGGTCTTTATCATTCAGCAAAAACTGCAAGAACATCAAGCAGAAGGTACACTCTCGCAACAATCTCCTACAGTGACTTGCCTTGTCAGAGTGGGGTACTTCGCCTGACGTTTTGCGGACTACTAGGATGGTGCTATCTTTTTCTGCAGGTCAATTCGCCTGCGCTGTGTGGAGTCGTTCAGCCCATGCAAAGTAAGTGGATACAGCTCTGAATGAAACGTGCCGGATCATTACCGGGTGCCTCAATCCAACCCCGGTGCAAATGCTGTATCCATTGGCTGGAATAGTGCCACCAAAAATCCGCAGAGCAGTGGCAAGCTCAACTGAAAGAGCCAAGATGGTTTCTGACACACGACACCCTATGCACAACAACACCCTCGTGTCACAAAGACTGAAAAGCCGTAACAACTTTCTGAAGTGTGTTCTCCCGCTTACTGGCGAACAGTCTAAGGGAAGACTAGACCTGTGGCAACATGGCGTTTCCCTACCAAATCCATTCGTTCCACCGGTTGAACATCTCGCAACTGGACACGAATTGCCTTGGCTTTCATGGAAGTCTTTAAATAGACTCCGGACTCAGATTTATAGATGACTCAGCCCTGGAGTGTAAATGTGGTGCTGTCCCACAAACGATGAGGCACTTGATATCTTGTCCAGCATGTCCTGTTGTTTGCACGCCACAGGAGTTGATGGACGCTACTGAAAATGCTAAGCTCGTAGCCAAATTCTGGGCTAACTCTATTTAGATTGCTATCGAGACGCCAAGAAGAAGAAAATTAAATTATAACTTGTTGTGACTTGACCACGACTATGTGACCCCCTCCTGGGACCACAGCTGGATCCGCCCTTGAGCGAAACCCACGTTAAACGTGGGCGTTTTCCGGCTGATACACTGATGATGATGACGTCATAACATTGTTTAATATATTGTAAGGAGGTTCTCGAAATTCTCTCTTTAAAAAAGCGGGTTTGTTGCTTAACAAAAGTAACAGTAGGAATGGTTTTCTTTTGACAGTTCAACGTTATTCATTGCGCGTTCACGTTGTTGAGTAGATAATTTGTACGTACATAAGAAGCAATGTATTAGCAATATCCTGCAAAATGATTCAGATTGCCGGTATATTCTGGAAAAATCTCACTGTGAAAATTAAGGCGAAGTGAGTTAAAAGTGAGCTGTCATTCCAACTGGTGGATAGACATCATTATCACCTCACTTCAACTTAGTTTGGAGAAATATTTACAGAATAGGTGGGCTGTTGTGCCAGTGGTAAACAAAATATTGTAAGTGCAAGAATAAAGTCCAATGTTACAAACATTATTGTATTCGATTAAAGGTTGAGCAGAGATGATCCTTTAGTAACACCCACAATTCGCCCCTTATGTTTAAGTCCCATGTAATAGAGGGCGACCCTATTGTCACCAACCGGGCACAAATCCCGGCTCCTAGTTGAGAATTTCTAAATGAAAAAGCACAATGCGACTTTTCCCTACCCGGGAATCAATTCCTGGATCTTATGCTTAGCAGTAGCCCTTGGTGGGTTCCTGTTCAGGATAAAGCGGGAGGATACGCCCGGGTGTTTCCATTGCGAGGATCGTCTAGAGGACATGGTGGAGCATACGGTGGAAGTTTGCCCTGCCTGGGCGGAGCACCGCCGTGTCCTCGTGGACGCGTTCGGTGGCGGCGACCTCTCGCGTCCGGGCCTGGTGCGAGCCATGGTACGGAGCGAGAGGGAATGGGAAGCCGTCACCTCCTTCTGCGAAGCAGTAATGCTCGCGAAGGAGGAGCCGGGGCGCGTGAGGGAGAGGCAGTCTCTGCGCCCTCAAGTCCCTAGCCGCCGCAGGAGGAGACGCCCCGGGCGTCGGAAGTCGATAGCGGACTCCCGGCCACCGTAGGCGCGAGCTTGCGGGCGGCGAGCAATGGGTAGCTCGCCACCCGGTAAGGACCAAGCTCGGGTCAACGGCGCGTAGTGTTCCACGCGCGCCTCAAAGAGATGTCAGCAGCAGTGTAGGGGTCTACTAGGACTGATGCCTGCCGGGGTCGCGTGATTGTTCGAAAGAGATACCGTGACCCTGGCACATGGGTAACTGATGGAACACGGGTGGGTTTTAGTCAGTAAAAGTCTTACACACCCTCCCGCTCCACCCAGAGCGGGAGAAGTCATTTGATAATTTCCCATCCAGAAAAAATAAAAAGAAAGCTGTAGCCCTTCGGACCACTAGGCCAACGAGGCAGTCGAATACAATAATAAGTACAATGTTATACACACCTTATGTCACCTTTTTGAAGAGCAACTTCTTCGAATACAATTTTCACGCGTTCCTTTGGTCTGAAACAGAAGTACAATTGGTTTTAATAATACCAGTGGATCTGGAATGCCTCTACCTACCTATTTTATGTACGTACTTACAGTATTAATTTCATAGAATTATCATAGTATCCTAACAAGAACGCAATTACGCTTTGAAGGAATGGATCTAAATACGGATATCCCAGAAAAAAAAAATTGGAGTGATAATTTCGTACGTTTCGTACGTTAAGAATCTTTCTCATCAAAAACCTATCCCGGGAGTACTTCGAGAAATGCTTGCATACATAAGATTTCTGACAAATCTCTCTCCCTCTCTCTAAATCCGCAAACGTGAATTCTTAACAAACTCAAAACTAAAACTTTTTTGGTTCTATCATTTTCAACATTTCGCATTCACGTCAAATGTATAAGTATTTTTTTTTAATTTGATGATACAATTTTTTTTTTTTCAATCAATTTTTTGGGGGTCAACAACATTTGATTGAATAGTTAATTTTTGAGTATTTTTTGATAGAGTCGACTGTTATTTTTGGTCAGTTTTTTTTTTCTCTTTTTTTGTTTCTTACCTTGCATGAAAATGGTAGGAACATCGCACATTGTTGGGGTAGATGGACGGGTACCGGGGACTGTACAACCGGCCGTGTGTCGGCCGGCTGCCGGACCGGCTGAACTGGTAGTCGCATTCCGTGCCGGGAACGTGGGCGCCGTCCGTGTCGAATATACCTGCAGACAAACAAATGAAATGGAATGAGAACTTTGTATGTGAAATTATGATTTGAATCGAGCTGACCGCTCCTGCTTGAAAGCGGAAGAGCAATTAGGTAAGTAGGTTATACTGACTGGTGTCCGCTATTAAATGTCAAAGCGCGTATTTTGCGTACAATTGGGTATTATGATACTGCCTTAACAAAGTTCTGTGTCGAAATTTCAATAATACTCCCAAGTAACTGTCATTTTCGTGTTCCTTATGCTGCAAGCTAAGGTCTATAGCTAGATAACTGTAATTGTGAGTCATAAGTTCTTCAAGTACTCCCGTTTTATTAATTTCCCGGAACAGCTAGCATCATCATCTTTTCAACGGGAAGACGTCCAATGCTGGACGTAAATTTTCTCTAAGGGGGGCTATGCCATGTTCTCCACTCTTGGCAGGCTAGTTAGTAATCGCAGTATGGTGGTAAAATGCATAGAGAGCATTGCTGCCCATTCTCTAAGTCCCAAGAAATGAGACGGTGCTATTCTTTATGCCCGACATCATACGGTACCAGCCTATAATGTTCCCGCTGCTGAGATCCAGGCCTCCTCTATCTGTGAGAGGGCCCGCTGCCTCTTATAATAATCCACCACGTGGGGGTTGGTCGATAAATAGCATAACATCTAATATGAAAATAATAATAATCCTTGCACGACCATTTCTGCAACATTTTGTATTTACTCAGAAACACAATTCTCTCAGAACCAGAATAGCAAAAACTATACTCCATACAAAATTACCCTCAAAATAAGAAGAATATTAGCTTAAATGTCAGGCGAAAATCTGGTCGCAACGCCCCGAATTTCGGAGTAAATCAGACGCAAAACCTCATCAACATACAAATACATTCACTGAGGATTTCTAAAAGCTTATTCAATTTAACCGCTTGTCAACCGCTTGACGAGAGATTTGACTGGCTGATGTATATTCCCGATTCGAGAGTTCAATCATTGATCAGTGAATTATGAGAACTGGGATCTCAGATATTACAGTTCTAAAGAGAAAATAAAAATAGGGTTAGAAAACTGACCACAAACAGCATCATCATCACCATTTCAGCTGAAAGACGTCTACTGCTGGACATATAGGCTTCTCTCAATTTTGAGGAGTTTGCCAAAATAGCCATGCATGGCAGGCGGGTTGGCAATCGCAGTATGGTGGTACAATGCATGGAGAGCGCTGCTGCGCATTCTCTGGTAAGTCCCTAAGTCGCCTTTTTCGACACCCACGGGAAGAAATGGTACTATTCTTTGCATCCGACACCACACGAAGCACGGACCACAAACAACGGTAGTTACTAATGCAACTATGTTTGTTCCCTATCCACGTTCTTAACTTCTGTAATCTTTATTCATTTCATTGTTACATTTTACCGTCTCTCCCCGCTATAAAACCTCCTTTAGTAATATTAAATTATGGCCATCTAGTAGAGTTCGACAAAAACGAATTTTTATTTTCGGCTGGAAACGAATACTAAATTCGGCTTAATATTCCTTTTCGGTTGAAAACCGATTTGGTTTGTCAATTGCTATCCCTTCGATAAAAGTAGGTATAATAAATGCAGTGTCAATTTTTTAATCATTATTTAACCGGTTGAATTTAAATAACACGATACCTACTTTACATTTTTCTCAAATACATAATCAATCAGCACGCGTAGCATGACCACTGTAGAAATGGATTTTGTCGACGGAAGAATAGATAAAATTACAGATTGTAGAAAGATTAAAGACAGAATTAAAGATTGTAGAAAGATTTTTGTACCGTTTTATGCTGGCGTAGCATGACAATTCTATCTCTACTCTACCAAGAAAAGACAAAGTTATTTCTATGGTGGTCACGCTACGCGGGCTGATGACAAATGCGTGAAATCATTTTTCGCAGTTTTTGTTTTTAGTCTTTGCAACTATGGATTTACTTTGAATAAATGAATGGAATGTATTGATTTGCCGGTAAATACTTAGGTACCTTATTTACAATGGCTGCAAATATTCCATTTTTTTTTATCGGTCGAAAAATAGGATTACCGAAAACTGAAATTTTTGCCGAAAATTGCCGAAAACCGAAAACGAAACTCGGTCAAACTCTACCATCCAGTCGTTTCCTAAGTTAATATACTCGGAGGCACGTCTAACTGCTTACATAACACTTGGCTTGAGCCTTAATAATCGTATATGTAGGAAAATATGTGAAAAAAAATGTCAAGGGAGGCTACTTAGTCCAAAATGATGAGACAAGGAGTCTCCTGGCTTGTGACGTAGGTATTTGAGAGGGTGAGTTAAAATTAAGCACACGTAACTTCATGCCTGCAATCGCGGAAGGGTTAGGTAGAGATGAAGGTACCTATATAGTACACCTACAATTGCTAGCTATGTTAAAGTCCCATATAACAGGGGGCCGGTTCCGTGTTTTACCAGACGTAAACAATAGCACAATCCCATTTCTTTTTGTCGATGTCATTAGAGGCGAGTAATGGAGTTACTATAGAATGGGCAGCAGCGTTCTCTATGCATTTGCGATCGCTAACTCGCCTGCCAAGCGTGGCGATTATGGCAATCCCGTCCAAATTTGGGGAGGCCTAAGTCCAGCAGTGGACGTCTTTCGGCTGAAATGATAATGATGGTGGTGAATAGGAACCGAGCCTCAAATAAAAATTAAAGTAGTATCTTAAATGTTAATTTGGCAGAAAAATTTATAGTGGCTTTTTATTTTTTGTGGTAGTACTTTCAGTAAAAAAAGAAGTACAAGAGACTGATATCGTGATGCAGCCGTGTGAAATACAGCCAAGACAGTAAAAAAATAATTTCCAAATCGCGCTTAGAAGCAAAGCCCCAAGAGTAGCTGTCAAAATGAGAATTTCTCTTGGGCTATCCTGGAATTTTATGTTTATAAATAGAATCCCTGAAAACATGAACAGGTAGAGGTAACTTGTAGGAAAAAGTAGGTAGATGGTTAAAAATATAAACCAGCCGGTGTATATATTGTAAAAAATCTATGAAAAGTAAGATGAAGTGAGCGTCAAGTGAGCTGTCAATTGCTGTTAAGCTGACCACACTTAAGTACTCAATATCTGGTAGACCGAGCTTTGCTCGTTATATTTGGTAAATTGTGTTTAAAATAATAAGTTTATGTTCAAGTTGATTATCTATAAAGTTGGTCATTGAAAACACGAATAAAACGACATTTTATAAAAATGAATCCTAGCTAGATCGATTTATCGCCCCCGAAACCCCTTGTATACTAAATTTCATGAAAATCGTTGGAGCCGTTCCCGAGATTCAGATTATCTCTTATACCTTTTTAAACGAGCAATTCTTGTATATATATGTATTTAAGGTGTATCTATTCATACACGAAATATTTTAAGAGGTACACCTGTAGGTGGTAAAGAAGCTATAGAAGCAAAAAGAATTTTTTTATCTAAGTGTTTTTGAATTTTCGTAATAATTATAATTTTAAAACTGTTGAGACGTTTTGCATAAAACCTTTACTCCAAATTTTATGAATCGCACGCCTGACGCTGCGAGGGCGACGACCGAACGGCACGAGTCGTGGTGTCTCGGGCCGTAAAAAATAAGAAGGAGCCAGTGTTTCTTATGTGCGTCAAATCATCATTATCATTACATATTATAAAATAAAGTCACTTCTCGCTGTCTGTCTGTCCCTATGTATGCTTAAATCTTCAAAACTGCGCAACGGATTTTGATGCGGGTTTTTTTAATAGATAGAGTGATTCAAGAGGAAGGTTTATATGTATATAACATGCATAATATAGTAAAGAAACGCTGATAATTTTAAAGGTTTCTAATGTGATGTCATAAATAAACACATTTTTTTGCGCTTACATTTCGAACGCTGGCTGAACCCTACGCAATAGCTCAAAATAATGTACTACAGTATTGTACACCTTAAAAAGTTCTACAAAAAAGTCCGCGATGGTATATATCTAACTCTTAGGGATAACCCACAATAACCATTTTTATCCTTTACTTTTTACGAGAAATAATGGCTTATTTATGAATGCGATTTTAAGCAATACAGCATTAATCCTTATCCAATTAAGTACCTTAAATAAATTGTGCATTTCATGATTTGATTTTTTGGTTATCCTGGATACTTACCATATACGTTCCCGGGAGATATTTTCCGACAGCTATACGGGCGAAGCCACTGGTCAAAGTACTATTCTTATAACTATGTTTAATTTGGTGTCTAGTAAATAATTAAGTGACTGTATAGGTCTGTATAGGAGCGTTAAGAAAAAGCAGGAAGACTTATACTCAATTCAATCCAGCCCTATGTCGCAGTCTTCTAACTCTGAATACTATTAGTTTTATTTTAAGTACATCAAACACACATGATATGTAAGGATCGTAGCAGGTGGCGTTCCGTAGTTTCTGCCTACCCCCATGGGAAAAAGGCGTAATTTTATGTATGTATAACATGGATTAATACATTCTTACCGCGGTAGTACGTCCTCTTGCGATAATTTCCGACATCCACGCGGGCGAAGCCGCGGGCAAAAGCTAGTAATTTACAAAGATAAAATTTTGAAAAAAAAAAAAACCTTTAGAATTTTTGTTTTTCGTTGCTGTAGCTTCTTTACCGCCTACAGGTGTACCTCTTAAAATATTTCGTGTATGAATAGATATACCTTATATATGTATATAAATCTGAATCTCGGAAACGGCTCCAACGATTTTCATGAAATTTAGTATACAAGGGGTTTGGAGGGCGATAAATCGATCTAGCTAGGATTCATTTTTATAAAATGTCGTTTTATTCGTGTTTTCAATGACCAAATTTATAGAAAATCAACTTGAACATAAAATTATTATTTTAAACACAATTTACGAAAAAATACCGAGCAAAGCTCGGTCAACCAGATATTATATAGGTATATATACAAGAATTGCTCGTTTAAAGGTATAAGATAGTTACATTTTAAAAGAAAAGATCGGCTGTACTTCAGCCGGTCATAGGAATAGACCGGTTGAAGTAAACCACGGGTTATTTTAACTATGAAAGTAAAGTTTAGTACCTTTTTTTTGTGGGTGGGAAATCATCAAATGACTTCTCCCGCTCTAGGGTGGAGCGGGAGGGCGTGTCAGACTTTTACTAACTAAAATCCACCCGTGTTCCTTCAGTTGCCCATGTGCCAGGGTCACGGTATCTCTTTCGAACAAATCTCGTGGCTCTGGCAGAAGTAGAGTACCTTAAGTTGCTCCAGAGCTAGTCAGCTGAGATCAGTGGTAGCTCAGTGAAAATGGCTGCGACGTACGAGTTCGAAACCCGACCAGGAATTTTATTTTAATGTAAATTATTGCGTCGCCACTGATCTTAAAACGGTGAAAAAACACATTGTGGGGAAACCGGCATGTCTTAAAACCAATCATTCGAAGATATGTGATATCTACGAATCTGCACTGACACCGCGTGGTAGATTTCAGCTTACTCTGTCTCACAGAAATGAGGCCTATGTATCAGCAGTGTGAACATTATAGACTGAATAATAAATTCATTTGCAATATCTTTCTAGTCACTTTTTAAGTCAGGTTAAATAAAACCTTCAGCCAGTTTCTCAAATCAACAACTTTTAATACTACTTTTTTTGGTCTGCCCACTGCCACTGCCACTTAAGTTTGGCAATTCTTCGGGCTATGTCGGTAACCTACGGATCTCATCATTTCTGATTCGATCACGTAGGGAAACTCCAAGCTTAGCCCTCTCCATTGCTCTTTGGGTGACTTTGAGCCTTCTTATGAGGCCCTTTTTGAGCGACCACGTCTCAGTAACACAATAATTAATGTACAACAAACACTAGAAAATAAATCCTCAAGGTTTTACATTTAGTAAGTTCACAAGGTTCAAATACATTTAGTAGAACACTTTTTACTTGAAACTGCGTTTCAATATAGGGTGTGTACACACAAGCGCGTCAGATTAGGCATGTCACGCAGTGGCTTATTCACTCAGCAACCACGCCTTATCGTATATTGAGTTCGTATGTATAAACTTACCTTACTTATTACGTCTTTGAATGAAGAGATAAATTACAATTTACGATCTAGTAAACGTGGAACAATTTTTGTGTGTACATTTTATATTTATAGAACTTTGTTGAGATATACGAACTTTTTGACACGTTATTGATTAAATAATCAATATCTGGTTGACCGAGCTTTGCTCGGTATTTTTTGGTAAATTGTGTTTTAAATAATAAGTTTATGTTCAAGTTGATTATCGATAAAGTTGGTCATTGAAAACACGAATAAAAAGACATTTTATAAAAATGAATCCTAGCTAGATCGATATATCGCCCCCGAAACCCCCTGTATACTAAATTTCATGAAAATCGTTGGAGCCGTTTCCGAGATTCAGATTATATACATATATACAAGAATTGCTCGTTTAAAGATATAAGATATATACAAGAATTGCTCATTTAAAGATATAAGATATGCGGTACTTGTTTTTTCCTTAATCTTACTTACATATATCATCATAATCAGCCAAATACCGTTCCCACTGCCGGGATACAGGCCTCCTCTTTGTACGAGGGAGTGGGTCGTAATATACCACGCGGGCGTTGGTAGATGTCACATCTCTTCGTTTTTGTTTCTACGACATGGGGCGGTTTCCTCACGATATTTTCCTTCACCGAGGGCTATGAGAGCAGTCGTGATGAAATTATTTACATAAACTAAAGCGCCTGCCTGGGTTCGAACCTACGTCCTGCAACTCGTATGTCGAAGCCCACTGGGCCACCAGTGCTCCAACTGGACAATGATAATGATAAACATTTCGGTACGTACGCACAGCATAATACCATCCATAATGTTTTACATTCGAATATGGTCCATGCGTATAAGAATTACGATAATAAACCACAATATTACAACTGAATCTATATACCAACCTACTCTTCAAATACTGATGCCTAAACGCATCCTTAGAATGTCCAACCCACGCTTTTATTTTACTACCCGTCCCAAACAATATTCACACCATTTCATTACATCAGTAAAATATGACCAAAATTTATCAAATTCCACAAACACGAAACTGTAACCCACCAAAACTTTACCTTCATTGCAGCGTTCCCAAAACGGTATTATTTGTCACAGTCTGCGCGAAATTCATGAAAATTTTAATAACAAGTGGCAGTAGCCCTACGTTGGGTATACGTCACCGTGTTTGTATACGACCCTCTCTTGGGGCTAACGTCACGGCTGTTTATGTTCGCCCCGAAGGAGCCATTGATATGTCAACCTGCACGATTGTTTTAATCGAAAGTGAAGAATGAAACGTGTCTTTGTGGAAGGTCTTTGATACTTAAAAATTATTTGATAGGGTGCTGAGGAGTTTGTTGCGCCACTTCTTACCAGCTAAAGCACTAGGAAGTGGTGAAGGGCGGTGCGTTTTGGGGGACTGTCTTATGTAATTTTGACGTTTAAAAAGTGCTGACTGTCAGCCTAGTTTGAATAAATGACTTTTGATTTAAATAGAAAAGTCAATGTGGAAAAACGTCAGTTCAGAAAACAAAATGACTTTTTTAACCGACTTCAAAAAAAGGAGGAGGTTTCTCAATTCAACCGTATATAATAGGTCTTTACCTATGAAAATGCCGTTTTGTATGAAAAAAAATAAACGATTTTTTTTCATGTAATCACCCATGCAATCAATGCATCTTTGCCAACGCAGTGGCAGTTTATTGATGCCCTTCTTAAAAAAATCAGCTGGACGGGAGGCAACTAATTCTTCAAAGGCATTTAGTACTCCTAGCCTCTCGGGTATTGAATTTTTTTCCCGCCAAGAAGTTATCCAAATTCTGGAAAAAGTAGTAGTCTGTAGGCGCAAGGTCTGGTGAGTAGGGCGGATGACGGAGAGCTTCCAACCCCAGTTCTTGCAACTTGGAGATCGTCTGCTGTGCAGTATGAGGTCGCGCGTTGTCGTGCAGTAGCAGCGGAGACGAGCGATTGACCAATGCTGGTTAGAGATGTGCCAGCTTCTCCATCATTGAGTTCAGTTCTTCACAGTACACATCTGCAGTAATGCTCACCCCGTTTGGTAAGGAGCTGTGATGAATCACACAGGCGCTAGACCACCAAACAGTGACCATCACTTTTCTAGGGGTAAGTTTTCGTTTAGGGCATTGTTAAGGTGCTGAACCAGGATCCAACCAACTTGCTGAGCGCTTGCGGTTACCAAACAGAATCCATTTTTCATCGCAGGTAACAATGCGGTTCAAAATTCCTTCATTTGTGTGTCTGTTGAGGAGTGCAAGGCACGTCTTGACGCGTACTTCGCGCTGGCGATCATTGAGTTCGTGGGGCACCCATTTGTCAAGCTTTTTTACCTTGCCAATTTGACGCAAATGCGCTAACGTCGAAAGCTGCTGCTAATTCAGCCGTAGATTGTGTATCATCAGCTTTCACAATCGCCTTTAATTCGTCATTGTCGACCAAAGTCTTCGGACGACCGCGAGGTTCATTTTTCAGGTCGAAATTTCCAGAACGGAAGTGAGCAAACCAATAACAGGTGGTGCGTTGGTTTGTAGTGTTAGCTCCGTAAACGTCGTTGATGTTGCGTGCCGCTTGTGCCGCGTTGCTGCCACGACGGTACTCATATTCCATAATTACTTGAATTTTTAACGTATCCATGATTACGAAAAAGATTGAAATGCGATGAAAATGTAACACTAATCAATAAACAAATGACTACTTTTGGAAAAAGAATTCCATGTTTTTAAAATAAAAGTAATTTGAAATTAGAATTCTTAGACAAACAAAAATTATTTTGATTTGAAATGGCCAGTACTGCAGAACGGCAATTTCATAGGTAAAGACCTAATATATATATTTTTTTATGTGTGTTCACCAATAACTTCGTCGTTTAAGAACCGATTTTGATAATTATTTTTTTGTTGGAAAGGAGATATCCCAAGGGTAGTCTCATGATAAGGAAACCAGGATCTGATGATGGCATCCCAGAGAACTCGAAGGAAACCTTCATAAATCGTAGTGGCGACTATTGCGTTTTTTATTTCTTTCATTAATTATCTTAAAGCACTACTATTTAATGAAGGTCCGGAGTTGATCTGATGATGGAGCCGAAAGACAATCGAGGGAACTCCTCAACGATTTACAGCAATTACCTGGTGTTTGAACTTAATTCATTTCCATTGATGAGAAAGCTCCCATAAGGCTTATAAGTACCATCACAGGTCTGATGATGGAGACCATAGACAGACAGTCAAGGGAATTCCTCAACGATTTACAGCAGTAGTTAAAGTATTAAACACCTGGCGATTAGTGGTATAGGAATTATTGCGGGGTAGATACCATAACTAAAAAGTAAAAAATAAAAACTTTTTTATCTCAAACGATCATAGTAGTAGATCAACAAATGCTTACTCTGCGTGTAAAATACTTGATTGATGACTTATTTTATGTGTCAATAAAACATAAAGCCTTACAAACACAGCACAAGTTGAAACAAAAAAACAAAAACTAACAAGTATTTACTGTTTGATAGTAATAGGATTGAAAGGTCAATAGAATTCAAAGTACCTGCCAGAATACATTATGTGTACCTTCATCACACTGTATTTGAAGTACTTGATAAAACAAATCTTATTAAATGTCTTCAAATTGCAATATAGTGGTTTATTGGTTAAGTTACTATCAGAAAAATAAAAGGTGTGTTTTCAATGTCAAAATAAGAGCAATATGAATTTAAAGACATGCATTGAGAATATTTATGATTACAATTTTATAAATAAATACTCGTTGCTTCCGAAAATCATATTTAGAATAACATAAAACCAACACTGAAATGAAAAAAAAAAAAAACACTTTTTGTATTTTCATACCATAAAACGAAGAAAATTTGAAAAATTTTGCTGGCAGCCCACGCCTTATAGAACAAAGACCTTCGGAACATCACTAAAAAAGTAAAAGAAAAGAAATAAAAATCAAACACTTCTACAAAAAACATTATCGTCGGCCCAAACGAACCCCATCAGCCCGATGTCTAGATATCGACGGATTTGTAACTTTAGGCGCGAAATAACTCACTTTGACAAATGACTGATGTAGACGAATTGAGTTTTGGTTGCCAACCGAAAAAAATATTCGCGTTCGTCTTTAGAAATAATTTAGAGTTAGGGTTTTTGCGGTGAGTACTTAAGTATTTATTGGGATTAATTATGTAGGTAGTGGTTTTTATCGTCTGAATAATGATAAATGATTTTATTACTGTAAGTAGGTTTGTACAAACACTTTTACAAGTCAATAATATTTTTTTGAGCTAGATGAGGTCGTCGTTTCCTATCTGACTACTCTGAGAAGAAAGGCCGAAACAAACTCAGAGGTCACAGTCTCTTTTAAAGTCCAGACATAATATTGGTAACATTATGTGAAGACTATGTAGATAGCTGTCTGAAATGGTCTTTAGAGGAAAGAACCAAACAGATTGAGTGGACCTGTCCAGTCCGTGCACGCATTTGTCACTAATCGTGCGGCTCAACTCAGAACTTGAGAAGCTCAACGATCCGACGAACAATACCAAAGAAAGGACATTTGGGTAGGCCCCAAAAATTACTCAACCTGCCAGATCATAATTACAACATACTTGACAAATAAAGAAAGATAAAAGAAAAGAAGAAACATACCCACACAGTCTTCACATTCACAATGATTAAAGTACAATATGATACTTTACAAAGTCTTATTTTTATCTTCGAATATTAGTTTCTTTATGGATTGTTTTTGAAATACATACTTCACTTGGTGTCTGAAAAATTGAGTAACACAACAATAATTAACAGGTTGTCAAACTAAAATGAACGCTGCGGTGGTTGACCTAAAAAGCAAAAGTCAATTGACAAGGGAATTGACTTATTTTCCGCGGGTCTTCAGAAATAGAGGTTTACTTATAATGTTAGTAATGTTTTGATTTTATATTATTACAGAAAGTTATAAATTAGTTTATTCTGCACTTCGATGTTCTTCAGTTTGTTCGATGATCCTATTTGATAACAATTCTGTAAATACATTTTTTTTCGGTCGTTTACCATATTTTGATGGTACTACTTCCTGACATACCAACACATTTGATTAGAATACAATTTACGTAACAACCGCTTCGCAAATACCCCAAGCACTCTAAACAATAACAGTTAAGTATTTTACGTCACCTCCAGTATGTCGAATCAAGAGATTGTGCGCTCTCTATCGGAAGAGGCTCACAACTCACAAGTGCACTTGGTGCATCGCTTTGTGAGATTTCTAAGAGAAGAACAAATAAAAACCTTTGAAGAATCGACTCGGTCGAAGTTAGAGCATTGTGATTTTTGAAGATGAGTGTAGCGTAAGTATCTGCCACGTGAGTGTGTGAAGAATAGAATACTTGTGATTTATTGAAATTGTAGCGACATCTATATCGCCACAAAAAACCACACTGACGTCCCGCAAAAATTCTGCATCGTGCAAGCAGAGTTTACTGTGTAAACTAAGAAAAAAAGAAAGAAATAAAATATGTTTATTTGCAGCAAATATGACGCACAGAAAGACCAGAAACATACAGAAATAAAAAATAAGGTGTGGGAAAATATGCGTCATATCCACGCAAAACGGCCATCAATCAGCATAATGCTGTGACACTAGCATATATACAATGTCCCAACATCAATATTTATCGTCGGGCAATTACCCACCATACACGACGCCCGGTTATTCGGAGAAACCTCCCTTTTTTACGTAGGATAAGCAAACATTACACCGTATTCTTCACACCTCCAAAAAATCATCATTTTTCAGTGTGACAAAATGGATCTACTACATAGTTCGTGAAATGATGTCTCAAAAACAATGCTCCGCAAAACTGTTCAAATTGATTTTCTCTAGTACAGTAAAGACATTAAGGTTCGCTTGATCAAATTGAGAGAACCTGGACGGTCATATTGCTTTGGTTTCAAACAAGATTACATAGCGCTGCTGCATATTCAATACGAAATTCCTAAATGATTACATTATTTGGTATATATTCGTACTTTGCTACCGATCTACCTTTGACAGGTATAATCATTTTCATATGTGTCATGTCGTATATAAGCGGCTGAAGGGATTAAGTAAGGCTACGTATCCATACAGGAGCTCCAATTACGATCATGTATACAAGGTTCTTAGTGCTCAGTGCTGCATGAACCTTCTCAACATACATACATACATAGGTACAATCACGCCTTTTTCCGATAGGGGTAGGCAGAAACCACGGAACGCCACCTACTACGATCTCTACACACTCCTTTAAGGTTCATACAATTGGTCATACACAGACGCCGGTTGCGAGTACTACGCACCTGACCTTTCTGAAGAACATCACCAATAAGGTCACTATATGTCCTCCTAGGGTGTCTCCTCCCGAACCTTCTCAAACGAGGATAATTTCGTATTTTATATTTACTGGTTGAAACTGCAATATGTTTGTTTGAATTCATAACAACACGCCTTGTTTCCCCAAAGGTTTGTATAGAGCTGTAACTATAATAGACCCATATTTCGCCAGCTATGTTTAAGTCCCGTGGAACAGAGGGCGAGCCTAGTGCCATCAATCGGACACAAATCTGCCCCCCTAGCCAAGTCACAAACGTTTACCGCTCTACAATCGCTAACGCCTCAGTGTCAGCGATTGTAGAAAACGATAAGTTGGTAGCCATGTTGAAGCGCCTGAGTCGGCCGCTCGTTCTACAATGTCTTTAGAAAAACGACACATAATAACAAAGGATTTAGCGTTGAACATTATAGAAACGATAAAAAAATCATTCTATCATTTTGAACGATGTGAATTTGGCTACGAATTTTCTGTTCGTTTGTTCTAACCACGTGACTTAACGTTGAGCGACTAGCGTTAACGATTGCAGATTATCAACTTGGCTAGGGGTGCTGGACTTTGGCTTCTACCACGAAATTCTAGATAGAAAAACCTAATAACACTTTGTCCAGCCCGGGAATCAAACCTCTGCCTTAAGCCGAGATCCGTACCCCACAGGGGGTGCCCTTAGCGAGTCGTCGCTCTAGTTTTAAGTTTTTTAAACCTTGGCTGGATTCCTTAATTTATTAAGGTAGCCACAGTCAAGTCCGGTTAAGCAGCCGACAACCTCATAGGCTGACCTACGAGATGTAATTCCCAAAAAAATATGGGGATCACACCCAGGAGCACGTGCTCAGTAGTCGTGCTTGTGGACACTAGACCAATGAGGCAGTTAAATTCTTCGAAGGATTAACCGCTTCATGATATTTCGGTAGCTAAAAAAAAGTTCTGTTAAACTTTGTAAAACCAAACTGGCAATGTGCCCCAAGAATATTTCTCATGTTAAAAATGTTTTAAAATTTTCAGGAACGTTTTGATTACAGCTTTGAAATGTATCAGGCTAGGGCCCTGATATAATTCAAAGCTGTTTAAAGTTGCTTGTGTTACGAGTACGATCGGAATGTTATAATTATTATTATTTAGTTAATACAAAATGAAAAGATTAGGAGAAGAGGGATGAAAAATGTGAGTGCATCTCTGCCCTTCCCTTTGGAAAGATTACGCGTAATGGTATGTTACCTGTTTAATATGAACTATGTATTTAACTGCGACTTCGTTTTGTCGTCGCGTCGTATCTCATTGCCCCTTGCGTTTTTTCCGTTATTTTTGCATTTTGCGCGGCTCTTATATTTCGTAGCGTGATATTAAATAACCTATAACTTTTCGAAAGAAAATCAAAAGCAAAAATATTTTTTCAAATCCTACTGGAAATTACTTCCTACAAATAAACTTTACTTCTTTACAAATTTTACAGATAACATCCTATTTTGCATACTTACGAAATGTATAGATCATATTTTTATATAATTCAGAAAGGATCAACAATCAACTTTCAGTTTGTGCTGAAACTCTGAAACACGACTTTTTCATAATTCCGTCCCTATTGGTTTCCGCCGGGCATCCGCTTTATGATAAAATATTTATCGTAACAGTATAAAATCAGGACGCAAATAAACAATTTTTGCTACACAAGAGACATTGAGAGTTTCTAGGAATTTCTCTCGCTTCAAATAAAATAGTTTTTCAATAACGCCTGGAGTTTTGAGTTGAGTCGGGAGAATTTTTCATTACTTTTTCAATATAGCAACCAAAACGTTGACGGCGTCACTATCTGTGAACTAAACGAAAATACCTACTGTGCAAAATTAAATGTGATGCAAAAGTTTGACAGCCGCTGCAGCGCTGTAATAATTTTGGGTGGTAGTAACGTTTGGTTCAGACAACGGCTTCAATAGCTACAATGGCAAATGGTGTTCAAACTTTTCAACCGAAAAGTATTAAAGTAGTTTGTTTTGTCTTTTGCATATCTAGGCTAGTTTTGAATTCAGTCATTTGTTTCTTTATTTAATTTTTGTTCTCAACGACTGCTATTTACCCAATGTACACTGTAGCTTCGTAGTATTTTGTATCAATTAGAAAATTTATTTATTCATACAGAGAGGCCTAATCTTTAATACAGTCATGTTTAATCTAAGCTTGCTTCGCAACCACTACCATCACAAGCACTAGCTTGTAATTAGAAAAAAATACATATAGACCGGATTTAATATTTTGTGAAGCATGATACTAAGCAGCGAGCAGACTAAGCAGGCAAATATCTAACTGAAATAAAAAAAAAAAACATTTTCTAAATACGATAGGGCCTTAAACTGATATAACGCGATTCCAAACATCAATAAAGACAGTGGAGAAGAGAGACTTATAAATTAAAACAATCCTCTGAACAAGCATAACGTAAAATAAAACCGAAGATAAAAAATAAAGATTCCAAATCCAATACAATTGAATGAGACGATACGAAACAATTCCCAAATTCATTCAGCTTTGAGTGACCTAATAAATAAAGTTCTTTCTATTTTTATTATCTTTAAATGTTCGGCTTTTAAACGAACAGAGCTTGCTAAGTAAACTTTTTGGCTCTCACTTATTTATGAACTACCAAGACTTACGATTTACATAACGGTAGTTATTTAGGTCACGACTCTAAATATTATCTTTGCCTCTTACTACCTACATGTTTAGAAAAACTTCAGGTCTTAGGTGAGTCTTTAACTTTACAAGTCATCCGAAAAAACGGTCCTAAGCAAAGTTTCTTGAAGCAAATTTATTTGATAATTAAGTGAGACAGACTTTCGTAAGTAAATATTAAGATAACGCTAATCTTTTTCAGTGTTGCCTTTGTTCCTTTACTTTGGCGGACACATTTTTTTGACAAAAAAAAAATCCAGGTCAAAGTCGAATCATTCATTTCAAATAGGCAATTTTGTATTATTTCTGTTTCTACCCTGCACTAATTCCTATACCACTACTGGTCAGGTGAAAAAGACTCATATGGTTTTCTCATGGATGCCATTGTCAGAACTGAACCAAATTAAAATGAGACCACACGGGAAGCACCTGCTTTCAAATAAAAAAAAAACGACGGGTTGTACTCTGGGAGTGCCGACAGAAGTGAAAACTTGAATATTAACGTTGTGCATTTTTGATATTTTAGAATGGTTAGGGAATAATTTTGCACGAATTGCTTTTATTATCAGTAGGTATAAAAGTACTACCATTTATGTGGTAGAATACAATATTTATTTATTGCGCTATCGTACACAAACATGACAATTTATATTACATTAAAAAGTTTATCTCTCAGAAAAATCACTCTCCATCCGTCTTACGAATTTTCGATCAGGTCACGTGTCCTGACGCGAGTTTAACATTTTTTACCCATTACAAAAAAAGTGCACAACGTGGCCTAAAGAAGTTTTCACTTGAAAAAGGATCATCAAAATCGGCTTACCCAGTCGAAAGGTATGAGGTAACAAACATCATCATCATTTGTCTAGCCTTTTCCCAACTATTTTGGGGTCGGCTTCCAGTCTAACCGGATGTAGCTGAGTAGCAATATTTTAAATGGAGCGACTGCCTTTATGACCTCCACAACTCAGTTACTGGGTAATACGATACCCCAAGTTAACAAACATGTTAAAAAAAATACTGACGAATTTAGCACCTCCTCCTTTTTTTGTAGTCGGTTAATTACTATACCACTATGGAAAAAGAATTCAAAATGTAACAGTGGCAGGTAAATGAAATGTGTAGATATCTCATGGTGCTCACATGTTTTAAAATTATGTAAAAGTAGATGATTTTCCAAATATTTTAATAAGCAATCACATATTCGCGATGTATAAAGGAATATCGATGACGTATTGGTTAAAATGTTTTTCATTGATTGACTAAACCGCTGAAGATATGAACAGGTAAATTGGAATATATGTACCTTCGGTAGTTATTAGGATACGCTTAGAGATTTATGTTTATAGATTAGCTTATTAAAATAGGTTTTATATCTCATGTCCTTTGAATGTATTAGTGAAAACATGATCCCTGACCTTTTAGAACGTTCCACCATTCCCTAGCTCAATATCTAAGAAGAAAAAAGTTACTGAGAAGATGAAACTGCACTATAAAACCAATATGGCTGCTGCCACAAGTAGTGTTACGTAATGAAACACAAACACACGTGTGTCGAGACACTTCAACATGTTTGCATCGATTCTCTTGAGGATCACGACACGGTTGCTCAGCTTACGATCCCAAGAGATTAGCCACACAATACACTGTTCTTCACATACATTTCAGATTCCTCTTAATAGCTCTATAATAATAATGAGAATAGTGTTTTCCAATTAGCGTATAGTTGAATAGAACAATAACGCTGACATGGTAAATTTGCAGTCGGCCCATCTGATCTGTGGACATGTGTAATATGTACTGAGTTAACGCAGCTACATACGTTGTCCAGCATAGAGACAAAATACGTATATGTCTTCACAGATGTGTATATTTTCACTTTTTAGTTATACTACCTATCCCGCACTAATTTGTTTACCACTACTGGCTAGGTAAACAGCAGTGACAGGAAGTATTATAACATCATCAAAATAAACAAAGTGGATTACCTAAGTACTTAGGTATTATAGAAGCTAACGCAAAAACGCAAATATTGACATACATCAGCTACTATACCGTTAAATTGTAGCATCACAGCAAATGCTTACTTAGTGGCTGCCATATAGTCAAAAGCAAAACCTAATAAAAAAAAAAGTATTGATCAGATAGAGCGAAATAGATGAGAATGGTTAAAATTATCTTGAAGATCCTTTTAATTATAGAAATAAAAATGAAAAAAAAAAAAAACTGCAATCCTTATACTGCAGGATCACCACGCGAGAGACACGGTGTTGACACAAGTAGTGACATAATGGAACACAAACACACCTGTGACTGTGTCGAGACTGTTCGAGAAACTTCGAGACACTTCGACTTTGTTTGCGGCGATGCTTCACGGATTATGACGCGACGCCTCTTCCGTGACAAACTTAGCTGCGCTGAGATTAACGATGTGATCTGGAGTATGTTTTTAATTATAAAATTCCGTTTTTTTGCGTAAAGATATCCAGTGGTATCGGCCCTAACTTATAAGTTGCAACTCGTAGGTTCAAATCCAAGCAGGCGCTTTACTTTGTGTAAATTATTCCATCATCACTGCTCTCAAAACGGTGTTGGAAAACATCGTGAGGAAACCGCCATGTCCTAGAATCAAAAATTCGAAGACATGTAACATCTACCAACTCGCACTGGGCCCGCGTGGTGGATTACGGTCTACTCACTCTTCCCGAGAGGAGGCCTGTGTCCCAGCAGTGGGAACAATATAGGCTGATTATGAGTTATGAGTGTAATGAAATGGTAGTAACTTTTTATCGCAAATAAAGTGGTATTTTTCAATATTTATGCCGTGACTGTCCGAGTATCAAACAGAATAATAACGTAGGACTACTACGATGTTCTAGGATGTACTAGGGTGTTCGCGAATAGACGACTTTTACGCAATCATGCGAAAGCATGTCGCTTCCTGATGCGGCGGGTGCGGCGCAGCCCCAACAGCCTCTTTGTCACAGTGGCCGACAGGGCGGAAAGTCGAATACTCGAGCACTGGACCAGAACACAAGTATTTCCTTCAAATCTTGCCGTGAAATAATGATGTTGCTGTACTTTTTGCATTTTTGACTTGTCTCTATTTGGTTATTAATGATTTTGACATAGTTAATGGTGGTATTGACGTTGTTAATGGTAATTTTGACATTATTATGAATGATTTTGACATTACTATTGATTATTTTGACATTACTATTGATTATTTTGACATCACTATTAATTGTTTTGATATTATTCATAATAATTATATATAATTTACCAAATGTTTTAATGTGTATCACTATACTGCCACTAGTATTTAAGATGTGTATGTTTTTAATTACTAACAAAATTGGATTTTATGATCTGTTATATAAATTATTTGATTTGATTTGACTACTCCGAATCCTTAAATAACCAAATTAAAACTTTTTCAAACACAAACCCGAAACCTATCCAATCAAATGAACACATTCGATTTCGTTACACAACCATTTTCCAACAGAAAATGTAACTTCACTCGAGGATACAAAATTAAACTCAGTTTTAACATCGAACACCTGTTTATGACTTGGAGTTAATTGAGCACCTTTCGTGCCGTATCGACAATTTGTTCAAGTAGAGCCACTTTCATATCGATGCTACACTAATTGCGTTGGAAAATGTTCAACCTGTATTGCATTGATTTTATGATTCATTTAACTGGGTAAAGGATTACGGGGATTTCCAGTTTCGTGATATTTGTGTTATGTTGATAAAGGGTGATGTAGGAATAGATCTATGCAGCATGTATCAAGAAGGTGTGGTCTTCATATTTAAGGGTGTGGTACCGAGTTACCGACCATCAAAAAGAACATTTTTTTCCGTATGACCCACATCGTAATGGGGAAAAATTACAACTAGCTAGCTAAGAATAGCATACCCCATATCTTCCCGTGGGTGTCGTAAAATGCGACTAAGGGGCGAAAATGCATAGAGAACACTCTGAGAACGTTCTGTACGCATTTTACCATCATACTGCGATTGCCAACCCGCCTACCAAGCGTTGCGATTATGAAGTGCCCCCCAAATTGGGAGGCCAATGTCCAGCAGTTGACGACTTACGGCTGAAAGTATGGTGACGATGATAAAACATATCAATACCTATTCGACTCAAATATAAGGGACAACTGATTACATTTTTTCGTATCGTGGAGAAAGTTGTCCAGTTTGATGGTCTGTATACACAATTTGACAACAGTTTTCTGATGCATCTTCATCTGCCCAGCTATTTCTCAACTATGTTAGGGTCGGCTTCCAGTCTGACCAGATGCAAATGACACCACATTTCAAGAAGTACATTCACATTTTCTCAGTTGTGTTTAAGTCCCGTATAATGCGGGGCGAGGTAAGTGCCATCAATCGAGCACAAAGCGGGTATGTACAAATACTTTTTATCATTTCATACATTTATTGTAACTTTACACACAAGTATACTAAGGCGACCTCAATACCTGAGGCTCTGCCTGTTAAAATTTAATTTGTAATTAATCATTGTTATTTATCCTTTCAGATTGTAAAACAACCTGCTACGTCTACATTACCGCTTAAAATTCACCCATAACATTTCCATCTTAACATAGTTCTCTATTCTCTCTATTAAATGCCACAGAAAACAGAATTATTCTAAAAAACTTCATGAACATTTCAAGTTGACTTATCTAGAAATCTCTATTGAATTCTTCGATATTAAGATTTCACTGAGTTCCAATTTAACATGGAATAGATTTCAATTCATTTCAAACTTTAACTTTTCGTGAAAATCTTAGTTGCCAGTGTCTTGTAAACAAATAAGTAAGTAGATAATATTCTTGGGAATTCAAAAAAAGAATCTGGTGTAACTAACCAGTCTTATCAATATTCTTGGCTTAAAACAGACGCCTAATAAATGTGCCGAGATATATTCAAAGCTTTATGAATGGCTTAGGAGAGCTGAAAGTTTTAAATATAAAACATTGAGCTGCGGTATAACGATTTAAAACGAGCGCCTGTATGAGGGATAGTTCTCATCTCCCGGCATGAATATTCAATTTTCTCGAAAGAAAACTCTGTTGGAATTTTATGTCTCATACCGTTGAACTGTACCATCTTTACATTGTTTTGTTTCTTGAATGTTGTAGGTTTTACGAGGTTCAGGCACTTATGATCAAGTGTGGTAGCTGTATTTGTTTAAAAGTATTGATTTCTTTGTTTCATTGTTTGTAATGCTAAGTACTTGCTAGTACGAATTTTATTGGCACATTGGGATAAAGCTTAGGAAAATAATAACAATGCTTAAATCACTACGATCCAGCCCGTCTCTTGGGGCCCTATTCCAGCGATTCCCTAAGCTCAGGTCCGTATCCCACAGGGGTGCCCTTAGCGTGCAGTCGTTCTAGTTTTAAGTTTTTAAGCCCTGGCTGGAGACTTTAATTTAGTAAGTTAGCCACAGCCAGTCCGTTTAAGCAGCCGACAACCTCATAGGGGATCTGTGAGATTGCCACATGCAAGTAAATTTACGTAAGTAATAAGTCTAAGGAATAAGAGAACTGACGTCAGCTGTTCACCTTGATATAAGACTAAGTAGAGATGACGGACAAGCCTTTGATGTTAGCAACATCTTACGTAAATGTGTAACAAGCTGTAATTAAGTAAGTCACGATGCCTCACAGGATTATGAACATTAAGAGTCAAGGTTGAAGGTTTAAAACCTGACACGATGTGCATCATGAATAATAGAATTATATTTTCAACCGTTAAAGCAAAGCATAGAGTTGATATTTGGACGTTTATGAATTGAAATATTGAATGGTGACGAACAAACAGTACAAGGCAGATGTAAGTGGTAACGATGGGAGAGGATGCCCTGGAAGAAAAATAGTGACCTTTTTGGTGATGTTCTTCAGAAAGGTCAAGTGCGTAGTACTCGCAACTGGCGTGTGGTTATGTCCAGATATATGTACGTAAACTAAGCAAAAGTAGTTTGTAAAAATCGTAGCAGGTGACGGTCTGTAGTGTCTGACAACCCCCATTGGAAGAAGGTTTAATTTTATGAACATATATATATAAGGTGTATCTATTCATACACGAAATATTTTAAGAGGTACACCTATAGGTGGTAAAGAAGCTATAGAAGCAAAAAGATTTTTTTTATCTAAGTGTTTTTGAATTTTCGTAATTATTATAATTTTAAAACAGCTTGAGACGTTTTGCATAAAACCTTTACTCCAAATTCTATGAATGGCCCGCCTGACGCTGCGAAGGCGGCGACTGGACGGCACGAGCATGGCTGCGTTGTCTCGGGCCGTAAAAAATAAGGAGCCAGTATTTCTTATGTGCGTCAAATAATTTATAAATATTAAATTTTGAAAAAAATACATTTAGAAAATTTTATTCATTCGTTGCTGTAGCTTCGTTACCACTTACAGGTGTACCTCTTAAAATATTTCTTGTATGAATAGATACACCTTATATATGTATCTTGAAATATCTCTGCCTAGGATTTTCCTAAATATGTTGAGGTCAGCTTCCAGTCTAAACAGATGCAGCTCAATGCCAGTATTTTCCAGGAATGAGGAGCCTGTCGTACCCCCACAATCCAGTTACTAGGTAATACGATACTCTTTGGTTAGACTGGTAACGGCTGATTAAAATCCATGAATGATAGCCTGAGCCAACAGAGGCGGGATTGTGGTATGAAAATATGGTCATCCATCCACAGACCAACCGCGGCTAGCGTAGCTTAACCTGAACAATCGGCTCGTGTGGTTGTTATTACTTATGAAGTATATAAATAACTGTAATCTACAACATTTTACAAATAACTGCGAGGCATAAATCTCTTTCCGTATACTTCATTCTCCACAGTTTTATGCTAATCTTGGCGAGGTCTTTAAAAAAGCTAATATTCATCGATAATTGCCATCCTTCATCCTGATATCATCGTCCCTAATAGTCACAATTTGAGACTATCGGAATTGTAAAAATCTTTTTAAATATCCTCAACGAAGGAGGTAGCTAGGTACATAATTGAAAAAACGGTGGCCTTAACTGCTTAATCAATTAAGCTCCTCTGAAATGGAAATGAATTATAATTGCCAAAGGGTACTTCGTTTCGCTTTAGAATGGCCGCCGTTAACGAAGAAACTTGTAACGTTTTATATTTTACATACATCAACATTGTGTTCCAGGCGAAATTGAAATAAATGAGGGTTTTCCTTCATAAATATGCATTGGTACCGTAATTTCTTCTTTGGAGATAAATAGCGCTGCGAAAGTCTCTTTTACTGTTGAAGCATAAAAGCCAGTGGATTTTGTGGTACACCATGCCATGTAGATAGCATTTTAACCCAAGTGAAGTATTATGTTGCTTTATTTATTGGACTTTAGATAGTACTTCCGTTTTTGAATTCCAGGGTTCTTAAAATGTCTAAAAATTTTGATAAAAATGGTCGTCTTAGAATCTGTTTGTAAAAAAGCAAAAGCAAATGTTTCATCATTTCGGCCGAAAGACGTCCACTGGTGGACTTAGGCCTCCCCTAATACACATAATAAGACACCCACGGTCAGCATCACACGGAGCAAATGTTTTAACGTTGACCAATTTATTATAAACTAGTAATCATTATGAATTCGAAATTCAACCATAATTATAATAAATTTAAAACTTAATGTATTTCTATTGCATTATTTTTATTATACAAGGTGTTTCTTTTGATATCCCATAAAAAACTTTTTTTTTTAAATTAAATGTCAGTTGATTCTTTTACATGGTCTCATTAATACCCTAGTTATGAAATATCTGTATAGAGTTATGGGATATCAATTGGAACAAATTGTAAAAAAATATTACCTATCTGCACTCCATATAACTTACTAACTTTAATTTTGGCTTTCAAACTTCGCCGTCCGTGTAATTTTCGTAAAAAAGGATACAAGGTTTTTGCTTTACGTTTTCATATCATCATTGTCCTGCCATTACCCCAATTTATTTGGTGTCGGCGCAACATGTCTTTTTCTTCCACACTTCTCTATTAGTCGTCATCTCAGTAGTCACCCTCTTTCTATCCATATCATAATTCACACAGTCCATCCATCGTTTCTTTGGTCTTCCTCTACTCTTATAGCCATATCTATATTATATTATATACCATCTTATTCACTTCTCACATGAAGTGACAACCCTCTCACTCTATGCTAAACCACAATCGAAGTATAGGTAACTCGGTGTACCTAAATTATTTCAGGGTTGGCGATGACAACTAATGAGCGTTTCATGATGTTGTGCCCACCGCGCCCTCCATATTGAAAACGTGGCTTGTTGCCTAACATCCCCATTAGTTTCGATCGGGACAACCCTGGGATTTTGTAGGGACGTAGAGGGGATTGTGCGTGTAGGTACCTATGGAGTGTTTTGTTAATAGATTTTGTTGCGTCGTTCGTATTACTGGAAGTGATTATTTTATACAGGACTATACAAGGTCAGATTAGGTTAGCTGGCAATGCTTTACATGTTGGGTATCGTTATCGAAAACGAATAGAACAAAAAAATAAACTTTTTTTTGCAAAGGTCATGTGAAGGTCAATGCTTCTAGTCGTCTTCTAATCTGATTTGTAATTTTTCGTGGAACACAGATATTTTATACAAAAAAATAAACTTTTTTTTGCAAGGTCATGTGAAGGTCAATGCTTCTAGTCGTCTTCTAATCTGATTTGTAATTTTTCGTGGAACACAGATATTTTATACGGATTTCCAAATACAAAATATAACAGTCATGTAGTTGCCTTAATGTTCATGTCAGTGCCATTTAAAGTTTTGATCAAAGTTAGAAAGAAAGAAAAAAGTTTTTTTACCCAACACGTGGGTAAGGTATTCCCAGCTATTTTCAATTTGACCCTGTTTATAATATTATTGTGTAACTGCACCTAAGGACAGTAAACATTTAATTAGTCTGTTAGTCTAGTGGTTAGTGACCCTGACTGTTAAGAATGAGGTCGTGGGTTCGATTCCCACCCAGGACAAATATTGTGTGATGAGCACAATCATTTGTTCTGTGTCTGGGTGTAATTTATCTATAATATGTATGTATTTAGAATTAATATATAAGTATATTTATCAGTTGTCTGGTCACCATAGTACAGGCTCTGCCGAGTTTGGGATCACATAACGTTGTGTTGATTGTCCCAAGATATATTATATTATTATAATTACGTAGCAGAAGTTTAAAAAAAAAAAATATCATATCACTAAAAACATGTGTTTTTACACATGTTTTTAGTGATATGATAGTTTTTCAGTAGAATTTTATAAAATTTTCGTCTGTCTGAAGCGTCTTTCGGTCACACCAACATTAACATCAAAATGCAACCACAATTTCTTTGAAGAAAAGCTGCGAATAAGCGTCGTAAGAAAAAGTCAGAAACGCTAGCATTAAAAATAGAAAATTCAAAACCTTGCCTAGAACAGGTAATAAACCAAAGCAAGTACCGACACTAAATGAGCCGTTAGGAGTCTGTACTCCTTTAATCAACACGGTCAGCAAAAAATCCATGTAACACGAGATTTTCTCGGAAACTGCCCTCGGAAAGTGCTTTCATATAATCTCGATGCCGCATTATATACTGAAAGATAAGAGCATAACTTGGCATCCTAAGTAAATAGAGACCCTGCTGAAATATTAAGAGGGTTTAATTTAATAAACGGTACGTGGGCTATCAGTGTTGACGTAACAAGTAAATGTGAATCTATGTTGGGACCTATTTACTAACTATTTTGGGATTTTGTCGGCTTTTCTCTGTGGTTATTGAGTGTCAAATATCGTTTAGTTGTGGTGGTTAAGATATGGCATACACTATGTGATATGCGGTGCGACAGTTCGACGAATACGGCCAATAATTTCCTTTTTTTTTAAATGGGCTGATTCTTGACTTCGAACACACCTGGTAGGATTCAATGAATGAGGTCTATGATGGTACGCAGAAGATGCTTCTTGGTCTTTGAAGTTGTGAGTTAAACGTGGAAGGGGGCACAGACGCTGGAAGTAAATTGATTTCACAACTCCGCATATACCTGACGACAGTCGCATGCGATGGATCAGCGTCTTGCTATGAGTACTGAGGCAGGTGCATTTGTGTTTGTATTGTGAATCTCAACATGGAATGGGTACGTTCGATGTCGATGTTTTCAAATCAGACGTAGAAGAGAGTCGAATACTAAAAAAAAAAATGAGCCCTTTCTGCAAGATGTCTGTCGTAACGACAAGTCGCATATGAAAATGACAGGTATGCGTATGAGCGGAGCAACAAGACGGACTGTTTTCGCTGTCTGGCACTGATAGTTCGGCCTAGACTGCTTTATAGGAAAACAACATTTAGATGTAATCGTCTTGTGTATTCACTTTTGCTGCGCAGGTGTGATTGTACTTGACAAATGTCTGTCTCGGTAAATCCCGGGTGTCTGCTACATAGACTGATGTTTCTAATTCTTTAGTCATACGAGTGGGGTAGTCTTTTGTTAGATCTAAGCTTCTTTAGCTGTATTCATAGGTTCGACTGGTTTGTCTTGTTAATTCTATACGTGTATGATTGTCTTCTAACTTAAAACTTAAGTTATAAATTAGAAGACGTTTGACTTCCCACCACCTTCCCACCATTATTGTATTAGGTGCTCACAGCTACTGATGTGATTATGATATTTATGTTATGAACCATATGTTATTAGATCTATGTGTGTTTCCATTTAAACTTCCTATAGGTGGCACTGTGATACAACTTTCCCTCACTGGATTCTATAAACATGATTTTGTGGCGATGTTTTACACATACGATGCGATATAGCCTGTCCCTTACTGCCCTTCTCCAGCAATGCCCTATGCCAAGATCCGTACCTAACATGCTCTTAACGTGAAGACACTTAGTTTATAAGTTTCATGCTTTGGCTGGAGGCCTTAATTTACTAAGGGATCCACTCACAAGTCAGCCCGGTTAAGCAGCCGATGACGAACGCAAAAAAATACCCTGAAATTAATTTTGTTCTTCTCAATGTTGCCAAGAGTAACAATAAAACTCGTGGGTTAATAAAAAGGGTCATTTATTTTTATTTTCCCGCTGCGGTTTAAAGTCATTTCCGAAAAGGGCAAATAATTTTATGGCACTGGACAGTTTGGACGAATCCCATTCAGACTTAATTGTATTTTTTTTCTTTTATTTGCTTGTTTCAATTAACTTGGCAATTGTTTACAATTAGGTTTTTTTAATCTGCAGTTTAATATTGAATCTTGTTGAAGATGTTTTTTTCTTTATTGAATAAACAGCATCCTTACGTAATTGAAGTACCTACATAACAAACACTGGAGCAACTCGATTCTTTCAGGTTTTTCTTACTTATTAGAAAGTAACTGATGATACTTTAATATCACGCCTTATTTCCCAAAGAGTTAGGCAGAGGTAACATGCTGATACTGTAACTTTTATGTTTATTTGTTACCGAGGGAAGTGAATGTATACTATAATATTATAAAGCTGAAGAGTTTGTTTGTTTGATTGAACGCGCTAATCTCAGGAACTGCTGGTCCGAATTAAAAAAATCTTTTTGTGTTGGGTAGCCTATTTATCGAGAAAGGCTATAGGCTATATAACATCACGTTACAACCAAGACGAACGGAGCAGTAATAAAAATGTTGCAAAAACGGGGAAAATCGCAGGGGTAGGCGATTCGACGCGACGGGAAGGGTCGGGGGAACAAAAAGATTAACGCGGACGAAGTCGCGGGCAGAAGCTAGTATAATATTAAACAAAAGAATACACACAAAATACCAGTACTCACAGCTGTTAAGATAAGTAAAGTAATATAATAAAGTATAACGAAGTGTTTATCTTAATCACGTGTCTGTCTATCGTGGTCGTCGCTTAGAAAATGTCACCCGCAGTCACGTTCCTAACACGGCGACGGTGAATGAAAAACTAACACTGTTTGTCGGAGAAAAACTAACTTATTTCAAAATGGCCGTGTCGCTGGACTTTTGTAAATGAAATGAGTTTAATTTCAAAAAATATATTAGTAGTAACTTGGTATTTTGTAATTAATTAATTGATATGCGACTAGCTTCTGCCCACGGTTTCACCCGCGTGGATGTGATGAAATTATTCTGAAGGTTCTGCGGAGACAAGGACAAGGCATAATCTATCTTCTTGCTAAATTTTATAGAAATCCGTAACATACAGAGTTACTATCGAATGTATACTTATATACTTATAATATTATAAAGCTGAAGAATTTGTTTGTTTGTTTGATTGAACGCGCTAATCTCAGGAACTACCGGTCCGAATTGAAAAATTATTTTTGTGTTGGGTAGCCTATTTATCGAGGGAGGCTATAAGTTATAAGCTACAACTAAGAGGAGCGGAGCAGTAATGAAAAATGTTGCAAAAACGGGGAAAATTGATTCCTTTTGAGAGTTTCCGTCTACGTAAACGGTTAAAGTAACGCAAAAATCATGTGTGACGGAATTGTTCCTTTTAAAAAGTTCTAAAAAAAAGTCCGCGAGAGCATATGTCTATCTTTTAAGGTTGACTGACTATAACTCAAAAGGAGCGAGCAGCAACGAAAAATGGACGAAAACTAGCAGGCAAATCGATACGACGGGAAGGGTCAGGGGAGCAAAAATTTGACGCAGACGAAGTCGCGGGCAGAAGCTAGTTTATAATATGAGTATGTTTTATTTCTAGTCACAAATGTAGGTATTTTTACTAGAAAGGAACTAGTGTAATTAAACACTTGCCTAGTGTAAAAACATAAGGTATTAAGTACCTAAATGTCGACCCTAAAAGGGTAGAAGGTGCTAACTAGGACCGAGAGAAACAATGTCACACGATCGTTGTGGTCTGAGGGAAGACGTTGTGACAATAGGGGTCGACAAACCTTTCTCAACCCTTATTGTCGCAATGTTTTACTTTCTAGAATACCTAGTCTGGGCAGTACGTTCAAATGGAACGTGGCAAGCCGATAAATTAGAAGAATTTATTACAAAATGTTAGTGGAGAGCGTTGAAATCGATTATCAAAAATTAAAAATATAAAAGCTTTGAGCACAGGTTAACTTAAATAGTACATCATTAGTGACGGATAGAAATATTACAGTGGATAAAGGAGCAGAACCTTGTTCCGTGCTAGGAATTATTCTGTGTTACGTACACTAGGGATTTTTTTTTTTGGATGGGAAATCATCAAATGACTTCTCCCGCTCTGGGCGGAGCGGGAGGGCATGTCAGACTTTTACTGACTAAAACCCACCCGTGTTCCTTCAGTTGCCCATGTGCCAGGGTCACGGTATCTCTTTCGAACAATTTCGCGACCCTGGCAGGCATCGGTCCTATCAGACCCCTTCAGTTTTGCTGACATCTCTTTGAGGCGCGCGTGGAACACTACGCGCCATCGACCCGAGCTTGGTCCTTACCGGGAGGCGAGCTACCCGTTGCTCGCCGCCCGCAAGCTCGCGCCTGCGGTGGCCGGGAGTCCGCTATGGACTCCCGACGCCCGGGGCGTCTCTTCCTGCGGCGGCTAGGGACGTGAAGGTGCAGAGACTGCCACTCTCTCACGCGCCCCGCCTCCTCCTTCGCGAGCATTACTGCTTCGCAGAAGGAGGTGACGGCTTCCCATTCCCTCTCGCTCCGTACCATGGCTCGCAACAGGGTCGGACGCGAGAGGTCGCCGCCGCCGATCGCCTCCACGAGGACACGGCGGTGCTCCGCCCAGGCAGGGCAAACTTCCACCGTATGCTCCACCGTGTCCTCTAGACGATCCTCACAATGGATACACTAGGGATCACTTCATTATCTCATTAGAAACATTACTTCAAATGTCAGTAGTAAATAGAAAAAATATTGAGTTACTGGATTCCCAATTTGGAAATGCCTGTATATAAGCAATTCATATAAAATTGGGTCTGCATATGCATAATTATGTTCATCATCATCTGCCTAGCCTTTTCCCAAATATCTTGGGGTCGGCTTCCAGTCTAACTGGATGCAGCTATCTGATCTCCACAACCCAGTTACTGGGTAATACGATACCCCTTGGTAAAACTAATTGTCAGGATACTTGAAACTGTCAAAGATCCACAAATAACGGCTGGGACCAACGACTTAACGTGCTTTCCGAGGCACGGAGGGGTCTTGGCTTGTAATGATGGTCACCCATGCACGAACCAACCGCGACAAGCGTTGCTTAACCTGATCAATTGATACGTGCGGCTGATATTATTTAGCCGCCATTTAACCATTTTGTGGATTTAATACACCACTTAAAAACACTAAATCACTTATAACACTGCGTATGATGAAACGATAATATTATCGTTTCATCATACGCAGTATTTTAAAGTGATTAAGAAAAAAAAAGCTAAAGCAAAAAGTAAAAGAAATGCATTCACTAACGTTAATTTATTTCAGAAACGTTCAATCATCTTTGATGAGTCTGACTAAAAAAAGAATTACGTACAGTCTTATGGGTTGTTGCCCTAGACACCTTTATGCTTTTGGTACTCATGATTCAAATTAGGCACCGGAACCCTAATTTGTGGGCGAAATGGGTGGTACATTGGAACGATTTTAAAATACTTACAGTATAAGTAAGTATTATACAATCGTTCCATTTTTACGTATAAATATATGAATAATACCTGAAAATGCAATAGAATGTTTGGTTGATTTCGATTAAAAATCGATCTTATTAATGTTACGTTAACGTAACTTTTTCTTGCTAGAGCCTCGGTTCAGTGTAAAGCAAAGTCGGGTCTGGTCGGGTCAAATGCATTATAAGCATACTTAGCGTATGGTTGTAAAGTATTTACAACATATGAGTAATAGCTTCTGCCCGCGACTTCGTCCGCGTCAAATTTTTGCTTCCCCTGACCCTTTCCGTCCCTGCCAGGGTCACGAGATTTGTTCGAAAGAGACACCGTGGCCCTGGCACATGGGCAACTGAAGGAACAAGGGTGGGTTTTAGTCAGTAAAATTTTGACACACTCTCTCGCTCTGCTCAAGAGCGGGAGACGTCATTTGATGATTTCCCAAATATCTTGGGGTCGGCTTCCAGTCTAACTGGATGCAGCTATCTGATCTCCACAACCCAGTTACTGGGTAATACGATACCCCTTGGTAAAACTAATTGTCAGGATACTTGAAACTGTCAAAGATCCACAAATAACGGCTGGGACCAACGACTTAACGTGCTTTCCGAGGCACGGAGGGGTCTTGGCTTGTAAAGATGGTAACCCATGCACGAACCAACCGCGACAAGCGTTGCTTAACCTGATCAATTGATACGTGCGGCTGATATTACGCACCCACAAAGAAAAAAAAAAAACCCCTTCCAGTCGCAACGAAGTGCCTGCCAATTTTCGTCCATTTTGCGTTGCTGCTCCGCTCTTTTTAATTGTAGCGTGATGTTATATAGTTTATAGCCTTTCTCAATAAATAGGCTACCCAACACAAAAATAATTTATGAATTCGGACTAGTAGTTCCTGAGATAACCCCGTTCAACCAAATAAACAAACTCTTCAGGTTTATAATATTAGTTTAGATAATGACACTAACTTATACCATTCATCCTACATCGCTCAGCATTAGTCCTGTACCATGAGTCGACGTTCAGGTAAAAATATCGCAGCAGAATTTTATCGCCCATTAGATTTTCAGCTCTTGGCGTTGAACCGAGCGCTGAGACTCCAACAGAGTACTTCTCTCAGACAAAAAAAAAAAACCGGCCAAGTGCGAGTCGGACTCACGCACCGAGGGTTCCGTACAAACCTGTAGGTATTCTCGGTTTAAAAATAAATGTTTTTTTTTTTTTAATTTTATATTTCAGTTGATTGAATGTAAGGTAAATTGCGGTTTACGATTTATGACGTTTTAAAAAAAAACTACTCACTCGATCTCGTTCAACACCACAACGACCTATTCATAAATACCCCACACGTCCCATACGTGTGGGGTATTTATGAATAGGTCTGATGTGTTTGATGAAAAAAAAAATTTTGAGTTTCAGTTCTAAGTATGGGGAACCCCAAAATTTATTATTTTTTTTCTATTTTAGTGTAAAAATCTTGATGCGGTTCACAGAATACATCTACTTACCAAGTTTCAACAGCGTAGCTCTTATAGTTTCGGAGAAAAGTGGCTGTGACATACGGACGGACAGACAGACAGACAGACAGACAGACATGACGAATCTATAAGGGTTCCGTTTTTTGCCATTTGGCAACGGAACCCTAAAAACTCTACAATTTTCAACCCTAAGGCGCTAAGAAGTGCGTTGAAGTCGTCTGCGCGAAAAAACTGCACCGCGATGTATTACGTTCGTATGAAAGTTGAGTTACATTCACTTCGTCGAGTTTCGCGTTTATTTTCCCTCCCGCAGTGATGGACTCAAATGCCACAGTTTTGACAAATTCAAAACAACTTTCGTAATATGGAGTGTGACAAATATTTTTCCATCTCTGTTGTGAAACAATCTGTGTTTTGCATGATGAGTTATTGTTTTTTGCTAACTCTGAGCCCGCGGTATTTTGTCTTATATTTTGTTACTTCATATTTTGCGAAGAAATATAAATGTTGTGGAGATACGAGTAGATATTCAATATTGGAATTCGTTCTACGAGTGGTTTTATGCGATCAAATATACGATAGTTCTTATCTCTTTTTATATTATTATTCTCTTGTGGCATTGCCAAAAGTTGCATTTTAATATTTTAACAACCTTTTAATCATGAATAAGCGGTTGAACTGAAGAGTTTGATATCTCCGTCTTCAAGGGAAAAGGTTTATTGAAATCGTTTATTCTGTAAATATGACATCAGAATCACTTTTAAACGTCATATAAGGATAATAAGCTAAATGGAGTTGCCATTTCATATCTGACAATACCTGAGAAGAAATGGAAAAGTAAACTTTAGGTTCAAAGTCTTTTCTATAGTCCAGACTTAATTTTCCTCAGATCATGTGAAGATTAGAGTCGATTGGTGCCTTAAATGGTCTTTTGAGGAAATCCACGCTTTCAGTGCAAGCATTTGTCAGTAATCGTGGCGCTCAACTCAGAACTTGAACTTAATGATTCGAATTTGAACGAGCTCAATGCCTCGACGAACAATACTGGGTGTAAGGGACAGCCCTCCACAAACTAATGGGGTGGATTCAGTATATCATACTAAGATGGCCAGTACAAGAAATTATTTCAGGACCGTTACGGGAATCCAATAAACCTGATTTGTTTTATTTTCTCACACGCAATGTATCTCGGATCAATTCGGAAAGCCGCCTTTGTGCAATTGCCGACGACGAGTTCGATGAACTCTGTAGTTAGACGGGTAGTGAACAGCTGATTTTACGCGTCGTTCGTTACATTATTTCAACATCCATTGCTGATTTTTTGATTTTAGCCGTATTGTTTACATAAATGGAGTGCTGCTTTCAGACAATGTAATTTTACATTAAAATAAAACTGAAAAAGCTGAAAAAAAGTAAAAAAAATAAATGAAAAATCCGTAGAAAAATTCCGGTGGAATATGATTCAAAATAAGGAGCTGAATGCACTCTGTCAGTTTGTGGAGGGCAGTCCCTTACACCCGGTATTAAAGACAGAACATTTGGCAATTTAGACATTATACAGTGAACGAATGGAATTATCTAAAGCCATATTCGTGCAACTCCCTCTCACCAAGAGGAGGCCTATGCCCCAGCAGTAGGAACATTATGGACAGATTATGATATACGTGCAATGTTTAAAAAAAAAACGAAACAAAGGATGCTCAATATCTATGAATTCTTACGTCAAGACATATTAATTTTCTTAGCGGGTCCTGATAACATGAGCACCAGTTACCTACAAACAATGGTTGACCACACTTAACCTTATCTTTCAGACGTGACATTTCTTATTCACCCAAAGGTAATAAATGCACCGTTTTATTTATAAAAAGGGTTGTGAGGTTCTGTTCAGCATATTATTTTAGTCTTTGTTAGTCAAAGATGTCGTTCCTTTCAATATTGTTAGTTGCGTCCGCATTTTATTTCGTGAGTATTTTGAGTGTGGTATCGTATTCGGTCTTGATTTCGGATACTGTTGTTCCGTTTTCGACGATTCAGTTACATTGATTTGTGTTATGGTGCTTTAATTCAATCATTTGTTTAACCTTTTAAAATTCAGCTATTAGTTTTAGCATATTGTAAAAACTCACATCATAAAAGAAAACTTAAGAATTTTTGAATAACGAACACAAAATAAAATAGACACTATCAATCTGCCTAGCTGTATTCCTACGGCTCCCAATTTACCCGGATGCACCTAAATATTAATATTTTACATGGGGCAACTGCTTCTCTGACCTCCCTAACCTATTTATTGAAAAATAGACACTATATAGTAGGTAATTCAGTATTAGTTTAATTGAATACATCTCTCCTATATTTTAGGAATAGGTAGCATAGATTATTACAATGCTCCATTTATATGATAATCGCGGTCCATTAAATAGAATAACGGCATCCGAATGAATGTATAATTTGGCGTATCATTAGCATTATTGTTACAAAACAGTGGAATTTATTAGATATAGGATTTGTACCTGACATAACTACCCTAAATATTACTTCTTGACAAGAGGTACGTTCCAGAAAATGGTAAAGGAGCAAGATTTTTGAATTGTTTGAGACATGGACTCGCCTGTAAGAAATTCTCCGAAAATAAGAATTATGTGATAGACCCGCTTCCTCTCGATGAGAAAAGGCCTGTAACCCAGAAGTGGGAATTTTATAGACTGATTAAGTTAGCACTGTATTAGGTAACTAAAACCGTTGCTGCCCCTAATCATTTGCTACATATTCTTGCGTAATCAGGTATTTCGTAAAAGTAACTTTTCAAGTGATTTAATTGACATTTGCACGCCAGGTTATGGCAGGATATGCTGAAACAAAATGAATGTAACACCTTCTATACCATATTCTTGCAAATAAATATTTTTGATTTGATTTTGATTTGACTGTTAATCACGGTGTATTTGTTTAAAACGTCAAACCGACATCGGTTTGCCTTACAATTAATAGGACAGTTTTTTCCTGTAAGATCGATTCAAAAATCTTGCTCCAAACAACATCCTCCAACACCATTCCAAGTTAAACACACAATCATCCTTTCCAGGCCCATGCAAGACCAGACTCTCAGTCTGTGTCCGATGGGAGTCAACATGGACCAGAAGTGCCAGTAGAGACTTTAGTACCAATCACGGATCTGAAAGACTACCAGCACCAACTGGTCAGCTTTATGGAAGATATTAGCAAATCGGTTGATAAGTACATGACGCCCCTAATGGCGAAATTAGATGTGCCGAAGCAGGAAGAGTTGAAGTCTATGGTAATGAATGGATGTGCCAGCTTTATCAATTATTGGGTAAGTGTGTAATCATCATCATCATTTCAGCCTAAAGACGTCCACTGCTGGACATAGGCCTCCCCCAATTTCGGGGGGCTTGCCATAATCGCCACGGCTGGCAGGCGGGTTGGCGATCACAGTATGGTGGTAAAATGCATAGAGAACGCTGCTGCCTATTCTCTAGTAGTCGAGTAGTCGAGTCTCTTAGTCGCCTTTTTGACACCCACGGGAAAAAAAGTGTGTAATATATATGTATACTAGCTGACCGTACAGACGTTGTCCTGTTTCCTAGAACTCTGTAGCAGCGCCACCTACCGGGTCCAATAGTGAATCTAAGCCATCCAGGATGCTACCCAAACGCATACCAAAAAATTCATTCAAATCGGTCCAGCCGTTTAGGAGGAGTTCAGTGACATACACACGTACAGTAGAATTATATATGTAAAAGATGTATTGCATTTTAAATGCTATTCAATATTTCATTGTTTTCCAATGCGAGTAATGATTCGAAAGATAAAACAGTGTTAACATTTCACAGGAAATGTTGTGATTGGTTGTGATGCTAAAATTTGGAATTGGGATATAATCCGTATTTAAATCCCTCTGTAAACACGACTGTTGTCAAAGCTTTTATTTTTATTTGGGTAAAATAATTATTCAGGCTGTTCGAAATTAAGCCGTTAATCGATATTTAGCTACGTTTAGACACAAGCAATTTCATAATAATCTTCACGGAATTTGGTTTCTCTCGAATATTAGTTTATAATATTATTTTCGACATAAGGTAATAAATACATAGCAAATTGGTATATTAATAAGTAGCGATATGGATGTCATGTTTGTTTAACAATACCTCATCTTTACCTTTATGCGAAATGGCAAAAAAAAAAAACTAAATTATCTAACCTAATAATCTTATCGAAATGTTTGAGAAAAACGCTAAAAGGTATCAGAATCGTATCGCTAGTGGGGGCACTAGCGATACGATTCTGATACCTTTTTGTGAAGTGAAGTGTTTATGGAGATAGACCATCCATACAAATTAACCATGTCTTCTGTAGCCTGTCGTCTTTGTACGATAAAAAGAGCTAATCTAAAAAAAAACACGGTATGACTTCGTTGAAGTTTGCGCCAGTATATTAAATTAGCTTCTGCTCGCAACTTCGTCCCCGCCAAATTTTTCCTCTTCTGAACCTTACCGTCGCATCGAATTGCCTGCCAGTTTTCGTTTATTTTTCATTGCTGCTCCGCTCCTTTTGATCGCAGCGTGGTGTTAGCTTTAGCCTTTCTCAATAAACATGCTACACAACACAAAAATAATTTTTCGATTCGGACCAGTAGTTCCTGAGATTAGCGCGTTCAATCAAACAAACAAACAAACTCTTCAGCTTCATAATATTAGTATAAATAGTATAGATATCTCCCAGGAGACGGTTTAAAAGAAGGTATAATTTATTACAACAAGAACATAAGATAACCCCCATTTCTTCCCGTGGGTGTCGTAAAAGGCGACTAAGGGATTTACTAGAGAATGGGCAGCAGCGTTTTCTTTGCATTTTACCACCATACTGCGATCGCCAACCCGCTTGCTAAGCGTGGCGATTATGGCAAAGCCCCTCAAATAGGGGGAGGCCCTTGTCCAGCAGTGGACGTCTTGCGGCTGAGATGGTGATGGATAATATAACATCATGCTTTGTGTCCCGGACGAGTTGGGCAGAACTGTACATCCATATATCGCCAGTTATGTTCAAGTCCCATGCAGTAGAGGGCGAGCCCACAAACCCAGAGTCCAGGCCGCTACTGAGAAATCTCAAATAGAAAAACCTATTAACACTTTGTCCGACCTTAGGACCTCATGCTCTACAGTATCGTTTGCAACCACTACAACAACAAGGAAGTCATGTCGATGGCGATCATTATCGAAGTATTTAAAACTAAGTCAACCCGAAAGTCTTTAAGAGTCACCCAGCTGTTATGGAACTTTGTTAGTTGTCATATTGACTCCCAAACACCTACATATACGTATAAAGGTTTAAGTAAACGCCACTATTCTAATGTAGACAATGCATAACGTAACACAAACTCCTCTGTTTGATTAGTTACTTACCAACCAAAGGTCTGTTTGCTCTCCAAATGTACTCAAAGCGATTTATGTTTATCCTTTTAGAATAGTATTAGTGTTTTGTATGATTGTTAGTTTTGTCTTTGTGTTTGTATTGTAGTGTGAATTGTACTTCTGGTCAACATGCGTAATTGATGGATTAACACCGATTATGATGCCTATTATTTCGTGGAAACGCCTTTTGAGCTATACCAGGGGTGTTGGATATAGTTAATTTTGTATAAGAGACAGGTGAAAGTTTTCGATTGAAATTTAATTTGATAAATGTCCTGTTCCTTTTTAGTAATTTAATGTAATATTCGTTTATTGGTTTCTTACTAAATTTCAACTATATCGGACGACCCTGTTTACTTATCTCTTTTGGCGACGTATGGACAGACGCCAGCACATCAAGCAATTACAATCTGTCAAATTTCTTTAATAAATTTTCAACTTTATCGCTAAAGTATTAGGTTCAATGTTGATTGGGAGAATTTGACAATTTCGGGTAGCTTGATCTGTTGGCGTTTGTATAAGTAGGTAGGTATCACTTTCCACTACGAGGAAGCTATATTATTTTTGGCGATTTTGCTAAGTTTTCTAGTACAGATTTGTCCATAGCCATTAGCTATTACTGAAATCATTTAGTTTTAAATCCCTAACGATACATGATGTTATTCATGAGTAAGCATAGATCCATCGTTAATAGGCTCTAACTGCAAGGAGTCTTTGAAAAATGTAGGAGGTCATTTCAAAAGGTAGCATCGTTCTTAGTACTATAGGAGCTTAAGATCACCCTGTAGGTACTGGGACCTAATAACGAAACATGTTTGTTAAGGGATAAATCATAATTCTAGCAAGTCTCTTAGTCACCTACTACGGGAAGAAATGGGAATAGCATACTGTGATTTTACTAAAATTCTTTAGACACACACACGTGTTTTCTATACACATTACCACCATATTGCCGAGTGTGGTAATTATGGGAATTTTCCCAAAATTGGGAGAGGCCTAAGTCCAGCAGTTGACGTCTTACGGCTAAGATGATGATGATATGATGATGATGAATCAATCATTATTCCAAGGTCATTCCATGTATCGTATATGATCTTATTCCTTCATCTTGCCCAATCTTACGCTTACTGTTTTTTCCTGCTATTCGATCTCTAAATTAGTTTGACTGTTCAAATGTCATTAAAGTTATTTATTGTTTTTGGTTTTCGTCTTTGGTATACAATCTTTACAGTACTGTGTACATTTTTATTAACTTCCGAAGACTGTAACTAAATATACCTACATTTCGACTCAATTTATTCAGAACATCCAAAAGCCTTGGCTTTAGTGCCGGCAGTAGACGAATAATTAAACACACGTTTGGTGACAAAGGCTTACAAATGTCAACTAGTAACTTAGTAATAAAGCGCCTGGAATTTACTATAGGTGTTAGGAACGTCTCCTTGATATGTTTTATGGGTAGTACCGGCTTCTAACTTGTACATGTATTTGTGCCTTCGAATGATGATTACTACATATTAGCTTCAAAAAGTTATTTACCTTAAATTATGCTTTGTAAAATAAATGAACATTTAATTTTTTTTGGCTTAGAATCCTATAGAAAAGATGCACGCTTTTTTAAGAGCCCATATAGCCTTTTTTGATCACAGAAAAATTGTATGCTACCAGCTTCATCTTAGTTGGCTGCAGTTACTTTGCTATTTAGTATGTTCAGTACCCCAAAATAGGATTTTTTGAGGTCTTGTGCATTAATTGTATATGGAATGTTCAATAATATTTTTAATAAAATAAAATGGGCATTCTTCATGCCTGGGACTTCAACGCACCGAGCTCCATCAGGGCTTAGACAAATATTGTGTACAGGCACCAAAATATTGTAGATAGGGAACCAGGGTCCTCTGAAACACTTGAAGTTTATTAAGAAACGGGTGAATGTTTTCGAACGATATTAAGTTTAATAAATTAATTATTTTAAGGGTCGATTATATAATAGCCAATTTTGTTTGTATCATCACAGTTGTGATGTTGGTTTAACAACTACGCACCAGTGTATTAATGTTTGAAGTTTCTTCCTAAGAGAAACCTATATGATCTTACTAATGATGATAATATAAATATGTGTAACTCCATAAATGATAGGGAAAAATTTATTGGTCGAGACAAAAATCTTTGTATGGTAACAAGTTTTAATAACAGCCTATAACAATAACTAATAAAGTAAATAAAATCGTTTTGTTGTTGCGAATAACATAGTTTCTACGAATTAGACAATAAAAACTAGGTAACATTTACCTATAGGTAATTGAAATGTTGGAATTGGGAGAAAAATCCACTGAAATTAAACTCGAAATAAATGAAAAAAAAAAAGCAGGTATTAATCAATCCATCAGTAGGTATCTTATTATTAACAACAGTTATATATTTTAACAGTAACAAGAACTCCGAGTTTTTGCAATTCGGAAAAAAATCACTGATGTTGAACACAAAGTAGTAGAATAGCTGAATAAATAATTCTATTTTTTTTAACAGAATCCCTTTTCATCTTCAGGTCTAGGTACCGAATGTTATCCAAATATTATGTTACCATCTTTCTGATACTGACTATAAGTTGACTGATAACCATTTATGTGTGCCAAGTTATTTTGAAATCGACTCAGAATATCCTACTTTGGGACCCCCTCCCCCGTCTTTGTCACAGCTGGTCACATTTATGAGACCCCCCCTCCCTAGTGTGACGTCGCATATTTTACACCTAAAAATAATTATTGAAATAAAACAGCAGTGCCGAAATTAGTTTTATTTCAAATTATTTTTTTTTTTAATAAAATTACCATCAATTCAAATAATGCAAGAAATTTGAACTTTATATCTATAGTGATAGAGTTTCAAATGTTTTTGAGTTTTTCGTTAACAGTTCCTAGTTCGTGTTTTACTTAACACTTAGACTAAGATTTAGGACCCCTCCTACCCCCTTGTCACACAGTGTCACACTTCGTCAACCCCCCTCCCCCTTAACGTGTGACGTAATTTATGGATAAGCCCTTACATAATCAGCCTATAATGTTCGCACTGGCAGGACTCGGCCTCCTCTCGGTGGGCTGTAATTCACCACGTGGACCCAATGCGAGTTTGTGGATGTCACATGTCTTCGAATTTTTGTTTCTAAGACATGCCTTCCTATTTCTTCACGGTGTTTTCCATCACCGTTCTGAGAGCAGTGGTGATAAATAATTTACACAAAATACAGCGTCTGTCTGGGTTCAAACCGTAAACTCTTAAGTCGCGGCATTTACGTTTTCGCCACCACTGCTCTATATATATGCTGCTGAAAATGTGCAATTTGGTGTGAAAATAATATAATAATAATAATATTCCACAACTATCACACAACGCCATCTAGTCCCAAGCTAAGCAGAGCTTGTGTTATGGGTACTAGACAACTGATGAACATACTTATATATTTCTAAATACATACATATTATAGATAAATTACACCCAGACACAGAACAAATGATCGTGCCCATCACATAAACATTTGTCCTGGGTGGGAATCGAACCCACGACCTCCGGCATAACAGTCAGGGTCACTAACCACTAGACCAACAGGCCTGTCAAAAATAAACATTCCGTACAAAATTTTACTTTAATAAATAAATTAAAAAAGAAGTTACTTAAGCATGGGATAATGGACCTATAATGCTGGGGCAACGACACCAGTCTTACAGGAAAAGTTTTTGTTTTGTTTAGCCTAATGTGACTCGCCCAATCCCATTTGAGCCCTGGCAGCCTTTTGTCTACGTCTGTTATACCCCTTTTGGAAAGTGACATGGTGTTCCGAATTTATCCTGTCTTTTTACAGCCAGAATACTGCGTTCCATTGCTCTTTGACAAATTCCAAGGCGAAACTTTTGAGACTCGGTGAGCGACCATGTCTGAGCACCGTAGGTTAAGACGTGCAGGATATACATGTACAGAATTAACTTTCAATAATAAAACTAACCAAAACAATTAAAATTCCAGCTTCTCCTACTTGAACAAAAAGAATACCAAACTCACGGAGATGAAATGTTATTAGAATTCGAATCTTTGGACACAATCACACCGTTCATCGCTGAGATTCCAGTCGAATAAGAATGATTAATGGAAAAATAAAATAATATAAACAGAATGATCGTACTCATGTAATTAGAAATACGTAAATACCTATGTCAATATTATAATAAAGAGATTTATTTTATTTGCCATGTTTTATTTTAATTTCCACGTTTTATTTCATTTACAGAATGATTATGAAATCTTATTTAAGGGTGTGGTATAGACAAACTGCACCCTAATTGCGAAACGCTCTATCTATCAGAATCTGAATCGGATTGAAGATTATTTGAAGATTGTTTGTAAACCATTGCGTTATTTGTTCGAATAAATTGTCGGCTCAGCAACACAAATAACGCAATGAATATTGTTTAACTATCAAAATGAAACCAATTCCTACTGATAGCAAGTTAGGCAATTACCCCTCTGACCAACTATCAATACACAATTGGTTTTAATGTATGGGATGGCTAATAACTTCTTTGCCTATAATGTTACCACATCTGGGATACAGGCCTCCTCTCTGTGAGAGAGAGGGCCGTAATCCACTACGCGGGCCCAGTGCGGGTTGGAAGATGACGCATGTATTCGAACTATTTGGTTCAAGGACATGGCTGTTTCCTCGCAACGTTTTCTTTCACCGCTATTGAGAGCAGTGATGATAAAAGTATTTACAAAAAGTAAATTGCCGACTTAGGTTCGAACTCAAGACCTACACGCCCCTGCCAGGGTCGCGAGATTGTTCAAACGAGATACCGTGGCTCTGGCATATGGGTCACTGAAGGAACACGGGAGGGTTTTAGTCAGTAAAAGTCTGACACGCCCTCCCGCTCCACCCAGAACAGGAGAAGTCATTTGATGATTTGCCATCCAAAAAAAAAAAAGACCTAGATGCCGTTACTGGGCTCCAAGATTATTGCTTCGCAATTAAGATATTCCCGGTTTTCTATGGAGTGTTGTTCAGTTAAAACGTTTTCCATTAGAGGTGTCTTTAATAACGTTACTAATTGTTAAAATCACGACCAAATATTGGTGATATTTTATATAACTAAAATAATAATAAAAATTTGGTTTCTGATACACACTGTATAGTTTCACCATTTAAATATCCGGTTATCGAACTTTTTTCCAGTATTAAGGAATTGATGGATGTTTTTGAATGAAATTTAATTTGATAAATTAAGTAATGGTGTTCTATTAATTCAATTAAATTTTATCCGAAACATCCATCGGCTTCTTACTATACTTTAAATATACCTAACGACCCTGGTTACTTAACTCTTTTAGTGACAGTACATCATTTAGTTCTTGGTTATTAGGCATTTAATTCTTGGTTATTAGGGTTACTTTGGTTATGTAACGGTAAGATTGAGATACCATGACATCGGTCCTGATATACCTAATTATGATCCAAAAGTCTACACTGCCAGATCTTGAAAGAGTACCTGATCCCTCTGGCCTCGATAATAAAGGAAAAGAGAAATTTACATGCAGTTTATTTTTATAAAAAGCTTAATAATTAATAAATGTCATTGTGTTTCAATTTGGCCGACAATCAAACAAGACACAAGGAAATTAAAAAAAGGATGAAGTAAAAAAAATACAACATAGAAATTAAATAAGTATATAGTGGTGCCGATTCTGTTGTACACGAACTAAACTAACTAAACTATCTCTAAAATTCCTTACTTTTGGCTATGAGAATTGTAACGCTATTCTGCAAGGAAAAATCTCTAAATTTAAAAATTATTTTGACACGACTAAAATCGAATTTGACAATCGCGACTCAGCGTGGTATTTTTTTTTTTTCTTTTGGTTTCGAAACGTTTACTTGTATGTGCATTGCGTAGAATGAATTTTTTGAGAGACGAAGGCGCGTGCTAGGGTGCAGCCTGGACGTGTTTTATATGGAATTTTTCACTTTTGTTTGAAAAATATAAAAAAAATGTTACCCACGTGTTGAGATTTAAATGTTCCGGGGTAAACTAAGGGGGTCGAAAATTTCATTATTTTTGCGATAGGACACGCCATTTTCAAGATATAAGCAAAATGAAAATAAAAAGTACAGAACTGTTTTTGCACGTGAAGGCGAGGCGTTGTTGAGAATTTTAGTTCATGACCACAAGTTTTATTCCACACCTTTTTAATCGCGATTAAAAATATTCAGATTTAGTTAAAATAAATTATTTTAGTCAACATTTTTGGTGAAAACCGGCAAACTCAGAATAGCAAAATTGTCATTTTCACTAAACTAATAACTCAGTACAATCTTAGTGCTGTCAAACTAAAATATAGTTAAGTTGTGTCACTTTAGTCTATTTCAGAATAGGAAATCGTCGTTTGACAGGAATAAACCAAATTTTAGTGATTTTTAGTTTAGCTTAGAGAATTTTGTGACAACAGAATCGGCACCAGTGTCTTACTGTTTTTATTATATTCATAAGTAGCATATGTCAATATCTTTCATCAAATACTTTCTCATTAGTAAATGCTCGAATATTAATTCGTTAATTAGTGTTAATTAGATTGTTATGTTAACAGTAGTAACATCACTTGTTATTGTTACAATGGAATAGTTTTACGTTAGAATAGATGATAACCTATTAAACTGTTATCTTCACCAGGTTTAGTCATTTCTTTAGCTTAGAACAAACAACCCACTTCACAATCGCCAAACGTTTAGGTACCTATTTGCACGTTGTCAAATGTACGTAGCATTTTCTTAGAACTGAAAAAATACGAAAATTTTATCAACAAGAACAGTCGTATAAGCAATATAATTTTACTGGGACCCAAAACTAAGTATGTTGACAGGAAGAAAACTTACTTCGAGGAGCATTTTCACTACATACAAATATAAACTCATACCTTTTTTTCCTTGAGGGTAGGCAGATCCCCCATCTTGCATTTCGTTCGAAGTACTTTACAACTGAGAGCAGCGGTGGCCCAGTGGTATCGGCCCCGACTTACGAGTTGTAGTTCGTGGGTTCGAACCTAGGTAGGCGCTTTAGTAATTTTATGACCACTGCTCTCAAAACGGTGAAGGAAAACATCGTGAGGAAACCGGCATGCCCTATAACCAAAAATCCGAAGACCTCTGACATCTATCAACCCGCACTGGGGCGGCGTGGTAGATTACGAAAAGCCACTTCCTCTCACCTGAGGCCTGTGTCCCAGCCGTGGGAATAATATAGGCTGATCATGCTGATTATGATGCTTTTACAACTTGTTACCTTAAACAAACATTGACACACTTTCTTGACCGACAGTACTCCACGAGAAGTCTATTAATGGATCCTATCCTAGGTATCATTCCAACTCAACGTTCCGATCTCTTCAAACAATTAGGGCAGAGCACTTTGACTATTATCACAATTGGCGCGCACAGTCGGCAACATAATACCTATGTGGAGAAGATAACCGATTGTCAGTAAACCAGTTCGATGTTTTGTTAAAACAATGCGTTATTTTTTCTTTTATATGGGCAAACGTTACCGTGGGCCTGGCACAGACAACTGATGGAATACGGGTGGGTTTTAGTCAGTGAAAGTCTGACACGCCCGATTCGCCCAGAGCGGGAGACGTCATTTGACGATTGTCTACCCATAAAAAATAAAGGCAAAAAGAAATCGCACTCGATTCAGCCTTTTTCAACTACATAGTTGAAAAAGGCTGAATCGAGTGCGATTTTTTTTTACACCATTTACCAAAATCGAGTAATAAATATTTTTATTTTTTATCTCCCTTGGGATAAGATAAAGGGGAGGACCAGAATGAAAACTTTTTACAAAAAAGGTGGTCTTGTTCTTTAAAAATGAGCGACAACGCTGAGATACAGGTTGTTTATTTATTTTCCTCGTAAGTCTGTTAAATTATGTGAAGTGGGTAAATAATAACAGCCACAGGGATCGGTCGAGAGTTAAGCTATGCTAGTAGAGGTCTGTCCGTGCATGGATGACCATTTATTGTCATCATCATTTCAGCCGAAAGACGTCCACTGCTGGACATAGGCCTCTCCCAAGCACCGCTTCGACCTATTCTGACGTGCATTTCTCGTCCAGTGGATTCTTGCGGCCTTCACCAGGCGAGGATGGATAGACCATCTTGTGGGAGGCGTGCCAACACTACATCTTACAGTACCTACGCAGTCGCCACTCCGGAACCTTCAGGCTAGATATAACAGCAAATGCGCAGTTTTTTCCTCGGCCTTCATGCAAGTCCTGCATAGAGGACTGTCCGTTATGTCTATTAACTGAAAGTCTATTGCCAGTGGATATTACTTGCAGAACAGATGTTCTGAAAGCAATACGCCCTCCCACTTTTTATTTGGTTGGGAAATCATCCAATGACGTCTCCCGCTCTGGGTGGAGCGGAAGGGCGTGTCAGACTTTTACTGACTAAAACCCACCCGTGTTCCTTCAGTTGCCTATATGCCAGGGCCACGGTGACTCTTGGGCTATGTTGGTTATCTTGGTTCCATTACACTTATTCAGTGACCTTTTATAATATCCTAAAAATATCGTGACTCCTCCGTGGCTCGGAAAGTAGGTATGTTTGGCCATTACTCCTTGGTGCCATTCGGAGATCTTTGCAAGTCCTTGTGAATTGTCAGAAACCCGAAAGTCTTAAATGGGCTGTAGAGGTAAGAAAGGCAGTCATCTATATCTATACTTATAATAAAACTGTAGAAAGGTCAATTCTGTACATTGAAAATATATTCAAAATTAATATTGGAGGATGAATGGTGATCGATACTGATGCCAAAAATGCAATCAGTAATTTTTTTGTCTGTCTGTCTGTCTGTCTGTCCGTCTGTCTGTATGTGCACGCATGGGTCAAAAACTACGGAAGGGATTTTAACCAAACTTGGTACGATGGTAGTCGGTACTCCTGGGCAGGTTATAGGCTATATAACATAACGCTAAGACACATAGGAGCTGAGCAGTGACGATAAATTTGAAGGAAGTCGAAAAAAAATACGCTTTCGAGCTAAAAAAAATTAACCTGGATTAACAAATAGGCTACTTTTTAATGCGGTAGTACGTTCACGCGGGACATTTTCCGACCTACACGCGGGCGAAGCCGCTGGCAAAAGCTAGTGTAAAATATTAGGATTTAGCTGCAACTGGTTAGACAGAAAATCAACCTTAACATAATTGAGAAGGCTAGACAGGTTGGCAAATTGAAGGCAATTTAAATGAAAAATATATTTGTTACTATATAAATATGAATAAAACTTACTTAATATATAATTTTCATCTTTTTTTACTATATAAAGTCTACATAAACGGCAGTTTGTGCGATATACATAAATCTTTTATAGTCAGAAATAGGTATTTTTAATTTATAAATAATATCTGAATAGAACACGTAGCTGATAACCTCTCTTTTTTGTTGATAATTCGCAATTCCCAGATGTTAATGAAACACCAAATAGGTATTACCAAATTTACGATAACGCAAATACGTCGAAATGGCTCTTTGTCGTGTTACGTCAAATTGCTAGAATTTTTTATAGTTAAGGCCCTGTAAATACGCCTTGTTTTGAGTGGGAAATCATCAAATGACCTGCTCTGGGCGGAGCGGGACGGCGTGTCAGACTTTTACGGACTAAAACCCGCCCGTGTTCCTTCAGTTGCCTGTGCCAGGACCACGGTAACTCTTTCGAACAAATCCGCAACCCTAGCAGGAGTTAGCAGAAGCCTGGAGTCCGGATTAGTGTCTGGGTGATGGCAATAGGGTTGCCCCATATTACATTAGACTTGAACATAACTGGCGAAATATGTGTGTACTATATATAGCTTTTCCCCGCGGCTTCGCCCGCGTGGATGTCGGAAATTTACGCTGGTATTTTTTTTAAATAATAGTAGCCTAAGTTAGTCCTAAACTCCGTCAAAATCGGTCCAGCCATTTCAGAGATTAGCCAGAACAAACAGACAGACAGACAGACAAAAGTTAAAAAAATGATTTTTTGGTGTAAGTACCGTATTTATTTTCATAAGCATTTAGTTCAAAGCTGTTAATTTGAAATTACAAACAGACACTTCAGTTTTATTTATATGTATAGATAAGCCATAAGCCGGATCTATGGAATATTTTATACTACTGTTTGCAGTGTACTGACACATTATTTACTCCTTTACCTGGACAATAATGTCTATGACTGTACCAGTGTAAACAGTCGTTTTACGTTTGTACTTATACCTAGAGTTTGCTAGTACTAAGGTCAGTAGTTCTCATCTTTACGTGGAAGTTGGTTTTTTACGCAAAAATGTTTTTCAAATACGCCATTTTTTTCTTCGTTGTCTTGTTGTTTGTTGATGTAAGTATTACTGGGAAATAGTTAATGTGTAGTGATAATTTAGATAACATTTTATGTTACATCGGTATTTAAATACTATTCGAGAACAAAAAATAAAACAATGCATTGTTAACTTCAGAAAGTACGGTAACCAAAAATATAAGTACTGGTTTGTCTTTTTTGGTGACCGTACTTTCAAAAGTTCCTAGGTGACCCTGAGGTCATCAGATCTAGTTAAAGATTTGTAAGAAACCGGCGGACACGTTACTATAAAATTTCATTTCATTTATAGAAATCAAACAATTCATTTAACAAATCAAATTTCATTCGAAAGATCCAATGGTTTTGTAGTAAACTTTTACGACTACCTTGGTTATTTATCTTTTTTGTTGACCGTACATAGGTGGCCAAAATATTTACTTATATATAACCTACCTCAAATTTCTATTTCCCGTACCAAACCTTTGTTTACAACATAACCTTCTCTATAAAACAAAACAGATAGAATTTTATGTTGATTACACATACAATAATCGCTACGAACGGTGTCATAACACTAACACCCCGTATATGATTGCTATTTAGTAGATGGGATGAAGATATTAAGGAAGTACCTACCTTGGCTCGGGATAAAATTCACTAGGGGCTAAGTAAAATGGAAATTGTTGGGGAATCTATTGTAAACTGTTTCATGGGCCCTAACCTTTATAATAATCCCTTCTAGTTAATTATCTGATGTGTTTTGAGGTAATTTTCAATGATATGGGGTATTTGAAAGACGTAGTGGTATTGCTGTTTGGGTAATAATACCGTTGTATGTGTATTACACTCAATTATTTTACATATACGTTCAAATTAAATTGGCTGGTAATACTTTACCTACGTGTTGGGTTTCTATGTCAAAAAACTAAAGAAACATAAAAAATAACAAGACTACTTACGCCGTATATACCTACTATTAGGTTTATTTTAAGTCCATCAAAAACATATTCTCATGTACTATGAAGTAACGTGAATTATAATTCTACTCTCGTTAAAAATAAATAAAAGTGAAAATTTGTATGTTTGTTTGTCAATCACGCAAAAATGTCTGAACGGATTTACATCGAATATTGCACACCGTTAGTATATAGCCTGGATTAACACATAGGATATTGCTTATCCCCTTGCGATAAATTCCGAAATCCACGCGGGCGTAGCCGCTGAAAAGAGGTAGTAGGATATGTTTTCTTTTTAAGTTGTTAATAAATGTACAGGCAGAACCTAGTGTTAAAATAAAGTGTACTGCATTAAATTTGTCAGTGCAAACGATATTAACAATGGTACTGAAACTGAATAATCATGTACACTTTACAAAACATACTTAAATATTTTGATACCAATTAGAACGTCACTGAAAATTATTTTTGTCACATTATTGGTACAACCTTGTTACACATAGTTAAATCAGTAAATTCGCCACTTCACTGTGTCAAAAACACAATATTCAGTTTCGCTTCGTTCTATATTCATCAAAATTTTTACATAGCACTCAACCATTCCTATTCAACCCGTCCCTTGCGGTTCTCTATCAGCAATGCCCTAAGCGGTACCCTTAGCGGGTAGTCGCTCTAGTTTTAAGTTTTTTAAGCCCTAGCTGGAGGCCTTAATTCATTAAGGTAGCCAGAGGCAACGGTCAAGCAGCCGACAACCTCATAGGTTGACCTAAGAAACAAAATTCCAAAAAAAAAAAAACTGGGCACTCAAGGTTTCATCGTCTTATAACCACACAAAATAGTATTTTAGCTCTTTGCATGCCGTGTCAAAACCGTCGACATAACCACTACAGTAATAAGTGAAGCTAACTGCGGTTTACTGTGGGTAACCGCATTATTGTGTGGTATCACTAAATGCTAATTCTTTAGCCTTTCTTTGCTGTTGTTCGTGTAGGTTAGTTAGGTATATAAAGCCGTATAATCAATTTTGCCGCATTTGCTTTTTTTTTTTTTTCTTTTTTGGGGCATCTCGTAGTTAATCCTGAAAGATTGTGACTACTTAAACGGATTGGGGCCCGGCGAGTTCTAAAAAGTTACCTTTTTAGGCCTCCAGCCGGGGCTTATTATACTTAAAAACTAAAGCGAAAGCTCTAAGGGTTACCCCGAGGGGGGTACGAACCTCGGCTTAGGCAATCGCTGATAGGGGGGGCAGCAAGGGACTGGCTGGATCTGAGTTAAATTATTTTGGGACTAATTTAAAGCTAACGGCTCAGCATCGCGGGCTGGCTCTTGCAAGGGTCGGGAGGGACTGTTAAGTCAGGGTCGCGACGACGGACCTCGGCGGCGAGGTCGGTACGGTTTGTGTCTGTGTGCTGGTCTAGCTGTACTGGTCTCTTTTCGACTCTCCTGGAGGAGAGTAGTGGGATCATCAGGATCGGTAAGAACGTGCCGCGAGCGGCGGACTTTGCTAATGCGGGAGGGGGTGTAAGTAGCTGCCGCCACAACCAGAGGGTTGCGGTGGGCTACGGCCCTATCGAAGAAACGCTTCGAAGCGCGTTTTATGAATTGATGGATAGTCGGGAGTTTCATGTCTAAATGAAGATTGATATTCCGAACAAACCAAGGCGAGCCTGTGGCTTGACGGAGAAAACGGTTCTGGAGAGTCTGCATCCTATGGATGAATCGGGGCTTAGCATGTGCCCAGACTGGGCTTGCGTATGTCATAATCGGCCTGATACAAGCGGTGTAAAGCCGCTTCTTACACAGAAGAGACAATTTACTCCGCTTGTTCAGGACGCAATGGAGCCTACCCAGAGCGAAAGCGGCCCGCGAGCGAGCCTGCTTTATGTGCTCAGAAAAGGTGAGGTGTTCGTCGAGGATGACACCTAGATATTTGGCTTGCTTCGCCCAAGGGATCTGCTTGCCGAACATTGAGATGGGTCGGGGAGGGGGGTGATTACGTCGAGGTCGGGTGTAAAAGACCGCCTGACTTTTATCGGGATTGACTTCGATTCGCCACTTCCTGAACCATTCGCCGAGCTCGTCGACTGCGGTTTGGAGGTAGCGAACCAGCGCTGTGTCACTAAATCCCGAGAAAAAGATGGCAGTGTCGTCTGCGAACAGAGCTAACCTTGCCTTCTTGCTTCTGGGGATATCGCTAGTGAACAGCGTGAAAATGAGGGGGGCTAGTACAGAGCCTTGAGGGACTCCTGCACGAATCGGGTGAGGGGAGGAAAGTGCCCCTTCGATGCGATAGCGAAAGGTACGGTTCGCAAGAAAGTCTCGTAAGATGAGCACGAGACGGTCTGGCACTCCGAGTTGGTACAGCTTATATAATAAGCCGTTGTGCCAGACTTTGTCGAACGCTTAGCCGCATTTGCTGTCAAGCCTTAGCTTTTATTACATTTTACTAAGGTTTCTGCTCTAGAATGCCCGTGAAAATTCTCTCTAGTTGAGACACGAAAAAAAAACTGTACCCCACGAGATTTAGAGAAATCGCTCGTATCCCTTTCTTCAAAAGCCCCTTCTTCTTTGTTAATTCACTTCAAGATTATTTAGAAATCTGAGATCAAGAATAGTTACTAAAGTTCTTTTACATGAAGCATGACTCATTCTATAGTGTACTAAAATTCAGGCCTAGAGATTAGTTTAAGCACCAGTCACTCACAACATGAAAATATTCTCTGACTCTGATACCATTTAATACGTATTTTGTAATATTGTAGTGAGAAATAAATAAATATAGCTCAGACGTGTAGTGAATATGATTTTGTTACAAATGTTTCTATTTACCTGAACTTGTTGATAAACCTGCTTATTCCCCTTCTGAAGTCGCATATTCTCTCTCATTATTAGTCAAGACTTCAAAAAATAATTATCTTCTATTTATTGTCTCCTAAACTAATTCCAAATATACTTCTACAGACTGAAGCCTATGTCAAGAGAGATGTTAATGCAACTGCTTTAGATGCACTGAAAAAGAACATGGATGACTTCAGGAACTGTATTGACAAGAGCTTGGCGAATGTCGTGGGAGAAGTCAACATCGGTCCATCTTGAGGGAGGCCTTCCAACGCTACGTCTTCCAGTACGCGGTCGCCACTCCAGAACCTTCCGACCCCATCGGCCATCTGTTCTGCGAGCAATGTGCCCTGCCCACTGCCACTTAAGTTTGGCAATTCTTCGGGCTATGTCGGTAACCTTGGTTCTCCTACGGATCCCCCTACCACGTGTATTTATATAAACTAGTGATCGCCCATTGGTCGAAATTCGACCATACTTCATTCGAATAGAAATACATTATTAAATGAAAAAAAAAAACATATATAATAATAAATATAAAAAATTCGTTATATTTGACATTCAGTAACACTATACTTAGACAAATAATATTAAAAACAAATATTCTCGATATGATCATAGATTTTAAAAATGAAATAGGTTATATAATATATCTATAAAATTAATTTATTACCTATGGTTATACTTGACATTCAGTAATAGTTAGGGAGCTGGCGAGCAAAATTTCGATATGATCAGCACACAAGGCAGACGTTATTAATAGTGATAATTATACCCTTAGAAACATCAAGGACGTCGTCTGCCACCATGGTGGCGCTGCGTTGTAAATTTACAGTGTTTCAACAATGTTTAAAAAAAGGTGTTCTATATTATGCGCATGATCACAGTCATCCTGGAAAAAGAAAGAATCGAAAAGGCAGACATCCAGGGCTCTAACTTTTGTAGTATTCATTTTTTACATGTATTTTTATGATTAAAAAAAACTCTATATGAAGTGCACACTTGGCAGATTTGAATTGTTCGATTAAAAACAATGCGAAGAAGCACGGAAAAATAGTCTGCCAACATGTTGCCTCTGCGTTGTCTATTGACAGTGCTCCAAAAATTTAAAAAAAGGTGTGCTATATTATGCGCACACGTCTACCTCTTAGACTGATGTCTCTGATATTCCAAAGGCAGACCATTAGATTTTTTTTTTCAACCCAACGCTCGCGCCAAACCAAGCAGGTATAAAATATCCCCATAGTTCCTTTCGTGGTCTCTCTTTTATTTGGGAATAGGAGTGAAAACGGTATAACTCAGTTCCGACCTTTTCCGTATTGTCAAACTAAATGTATAGAGCGTAAATCTATATACAGCCTCCCCTTTTATTTTGCACGCTTTTCCTCTCTCTCGCTCTCAGGCACTTTCACACGTCTTGGTTCAAAATCTACGTATTTTACACAAATAAAACGTGATTAAACAAAGTTAAAGACTGTTCCTATCCAGATCCAAATCCTATTCAGATTACAATCAAGCATGCCATTTAAAAAAATACTTTCTAATTAACGTTCCAAGCGCATTTCGTTTCTGGTTAGCATTGAGAAAAAATTTGATTGCATAGATTTCAGCTCTAAAAGTTTAATCGTTACCGTGAGTTTAGAGGATAATATTAAACAAAATTATAAGAATAAAACTATAAATAATAACAATAATCCCATGTAATATCCGCTGTCCCTTGATTCCGTGAATTTCCAAAAAGTTATACAGCTGAAAATCAGTGAGCAAAGAGTCTGCCACATGTTTTTTCGAATCCACAGAGTCATAGTGAATCGAATGGGTGCAATGAGAACCGCGTGCAAATGACTTAGTAGAGCTTTTTTTTTAAACATTTTTAGAACTCCGTCCCATGATAATGCAGAGTCCTGAATGTCTACCTCTTCGATTTTCTTCGTTTCCAAGATGATTGTGACCATGAACTCTAGAGGCATACATGTGCAAATGATTTAATACTCCGATTTTTTAAGCAACTTCAATCCGCTGTAACGCAAAAACGCAGCAACATAGGACCTTAATTGATTGGACCAAATCGATTCGTAATGATTTAAACTGCAATCCACCTCGACGTGAAACGTGTGCAAATCATATACCGAAATGCTCGCCAGCTCCCTAACTATAGACACAAAATAATGACAGATATTCTCGATTGGACCATAAACAAAAGAGTATCTATGCATGTGTGTATTAAATACACGGTAATGAATAGTAGTGTGTGTAACGTGTTATTTAATGAAAATAATATATGTTTACGCATAATTTAACAAAAATATTAGCATTCGTCACTTCTTCTCTGTATAAACTATAAGTGTGCGAAATTTCATACTCCTCCGTCCGCCCGATTTTCGTAAAAAGGGATCCAAAGTTTTCGCTTCACGTATTAATATATAGATAAATAAATTAAATGTATTTATATAAAAAAACGCCACTTTTCGGTTCAGTACCGCGCGTTTGCCGAAAAAATAAATACACGTGATATATTACTATACTATGTGATATTTCATGAGTTTTTATGGACCCCTCCCCCCCTTTCGAGCCTCATGTGATTAATGGACAGCCCCTAAGTTGGGTTTGAACTCCAAGTCAAATACAGTGTTGGATTCCTACTTTAGAAATTGCTCTATAGTGCGTAAATCACCTGTAAATTATGTTGTAACTTGTTGATGGAAATGTAAAGAAAAGGAAGAAAGAAAGAAAAATTGTTTATTCTGCACAAACAAAACGCACAAATAAAATAGTAACAAAAATAAAAAAAACTAAATAAACACACGTACAAAGTAGCCAAAAGCCACGTATTCAAGATTTAAAAAAAGTTGTCCATTGGTTGTTGATGTCATAGCTACGGACCAAAGACAATACAGATATGCATTACGACATTGACAATTACATAATAACAAACAAAATAAAAACAAAATTGCCGAATGCAGAGTGGATGGATGGTGGTGGTGGTGGTGGTGGTGTGGTGGTGGATTTATTTTACTACCATCTCACAAAAACGAGGCCTGTGTCCCAGCAGTGGGAACATTATGGTTGATTATGCTTGTTCAGTGTTTGCCATTCTAATGATATTAATTTTGGTTGTTTACAGTTCGATGAAATAACAAAACCGAAGCCGTCTCTGGACGATAATTAAATGGTTGAAAATACCAGTGACATGAAGAAAATGTATTGTAAGAATGAATCTCACCTAGTTGATTAAATATTTATTAAAATGTTTCAGTTAATTTATTGCTAACTTTAAGTGCTTGAATCTCGTTATCTATGATCAGTCTACCGCGATACCAAGTCTATCAAGATTAACCAGTTACAGACTCAAATCAACCAGTGAGTAGCCAGAATGTCAAAGTCTAAGTCGAAGCCATAAGTTAAAGCATTTTTTTCAAATATACGGTTAAAAAGCACTTTTGAACGTCAACGTTTATATTTAAATATAATTGATTGTAGTCGCCGCTTCAACAAGGTAGTATGGATGAGCGTTCTTCTCCGAACTTGCCCAAGGCAAGAAACAACATGGATAATCTTTTAAAATGTTTATACATTAAGTACTTTTAAAATTTTATGTGAAAATGATGTGGACGTGTGCGTGAAGACACGAAACGTCGAGAATACCGACAGCTCCTGCGTGTACTCACGCATTCTCAGTGTGTGTACAGGTACACTTGGTAACCGCAAGTAAAGCGAGTGTAGCTTCATGAGATGAAAAAAATATTATTATTGCCATTGAAATGGCAGTCAGTAGACGATGCAACCAAGACGATTTGAGTTTGTAACATGTTTCTTTGGATAGCATCGTGATCGTTGGGTCTAAAACTGCGGTTTCCTAAGACTGCCGTGACCGTCACACAGGGTGCTCTGGATGAAAATGTCACTTTTTAATATGCACCGAATAACGTCTGTTTCATGTTTTTGTTAATAAGCAATTTCAAAGGAATATAATTGGGTATATTAAAATTGGCATAATAAAACACAAGACGAATGAGCATCGTTACCTACAAACTTTTTGGTTTGTTTTGATAAAGTCGACGACATTAACTTGTGATAAAAGATAAAAATAATGAAGTTTTGAGACATTTCTTATGACATTTGTTAAAGTTTTTGTTGAGTTTAGTTTACTTTTATAAATAAATATTTAAACGTCTTTGCATTGAGCACAAACAAACTACATAAACATGAATAAGCTGTTGATTTTTCTTCTCTCTGTATCCGCAGTCAGCGTGAGTCTCAACCTACCAGTAATTTAAATAGTCCCCATATTAAAGTACGATTGCCTACGTTTTATTATTTGCAGCACATATCATGTAACGTAAAATCGGCAAACTTAAGTGGCTGTGGGCAGGGCATATTACTCGCAAAACAGATGGCCGATGGCGCCGGAAGGTTCTCGAGTGGCCACTGCGTACTGGAAGACGTAGCGTTGGATGGCCTCCCACAAAATGGACCGAGGATCTGGTGAAGGTCACAGGCATCCGCTGGATGTGAGAAGCTCAGAACTGGTTGGTGCTACAGAGAGGCATATGTCCAGCAGTGGTCTTTTGGCTGAAATGATGATGATGATGACCACGTAACGGGTTGAATAGGAATGCAGAAGTTAATCGGGGTGAAACTTGAAAATAGATTATTCAAATAATGCCAATGACAACAAGGACAACAATTAATACAGTACACAGATACATTATCAATTCAATGAACAATTAAGTAATACAAAACCCATTATTAGTTGAACAAACAGCCATGTAGCGTTCCATGCTTGGCATCAGGCTAATAGACCGAGTTACAAACGCCGAGATACGAAAACGTACGAAGGTGTTCGATATCGCAAAGCGTACTATGGAGCTCAATTGGAGTTGGGCAAGGCGCAGTGATGAAAGATGGAGTCAGGTTTTGACAGATTGGTGTCCAAGGACTGGAAGATGTAGAGATTGACAAAAGAAAAGAGAAGCCTGTACTCAGCAGTGGTTGAAGCCGGGTTATGGATGATGTTGATGATGAAACGTATTAGAGTCCTTTACAACAAACTATATTAGTTCCATTATAAAATCCCCTTTTAATTTCATCCCATTTTACTTCTGTATTCCTATTCATCTCGTTTTACGATATTGTTTGCGTTATGCGGCGTATGCAGCCTTTAGGTATGTGGACAGTCACATGCTGATCTAATTTTATCTTCATTAATACAGGCTGTCGTGAAACGTGATGCTCCGTGGAGAACCATTTCTCCTTCAATTGCGGCACGCAATGATTTGGAAATGATGCAGAAGTCGCTTATAGGCTTGAACGCCAGGGATTTTCGTCACGTAGCACGCACTATCATCCCTGAAGATATGAAGCCAAATGAAAATGTTGTTTCTGATAGCGTTAACAAGGCTATGGAGTTATGGTTATAGGTTAGTTTATCTCTTTAGTTCATTATCTTTATTTTTCAAACACAAGTCGGGATCATGGTTTACCAAGTGTTTATCACGTGTCAGTATTGCCGCTAAACCTAAACTTTTTTGAAAATGCTCGTGGATGCCCGTCGCCATGTGGTGGGCAAAGGATCTGTCAGACTCATAGGCCACACAGGCGTTTCTGGTGTGCTACGTCATCGATTTTAACGCACCGAGTGCCACAAGAGCAATGTAGGGTGACGCAGCGTCTCTTTTACTGATTAAAACCACAATGTGATCTTGAACTACCGCTGGCCAGGGCGCTGGAGTACTTGCGCATACCTGGCAGGTAATTAACCCACCTCATAATAGTGGCAATGGGCAGAGCACATTGCTCGCAGAGCGGATAGCCGATGGAGCCGAAAGTTAGCCGAATGCGACGGAAGACGTAGCGTTCAAAGGCCTCCAGGTAGTCCGATGACCTTATGATGGCTGCAGGTATCCTATGGATGCGCGCAGCATAGAACCGTTCGAAATGGTGGAGCTTGAGGGAGGCCTATATCAAGCAGTCTTTCGGCTGAAATGAGTTCATGATGATTTAGGCAGGCCAATTGACTTACCGGTAAGATATTTTCCCGGAAAAATCAAGTAACGTTTTTTTTCTACAGGTGAGCATTATTAAAGCCAAACTGCTGTGTAAAAAGAATTGTTACTACAACAGCAGAACTTCGTACTGTCAAAAATATTATTGGTGAAGAAAAATATTGTAAAGCAAGTGAAGGTCTTGAACCTAAAATTAAATAGGAACTAGACTTTTAATACATTTTTTTATTTGATAAAATTGGCTTTTATTTTTAACTTTTGTTCAAATTGATTTATAAATATTGATTTCGCATGGATTACATTTAATAAAGATTGAATTTTTTCTTTTTCATCTATACTAATATTATAAAACTGAAGAGTTTGTTCGTTTGTTTGTTTGAACGCTAACGCTAATCTCACTACTGGTCCGAATTGAAAAAATATTTTTGTGTTGGGTAGCCTATTTATCGAGAAAGGCTATAATAGGCTATATACCATCACGCTACAACCAAGACCGTACCGTGCCGACCGTACCGTGTGGTGCCGGACGTAAAGAATAACACCATCCCATTTCTTCCCGTGGGTGTCGTAAAAGGCGACTAAGGGACTTACTAGAGAATGGGCAGCAGCGTTCTCTATGCATTTTACCACCATACTGCGATCGCCAACCTACTGCCAACCGTGGCGATTATGGCAAATCCCTCCAAATTGGGGAGGCCTAAGTCCAGCAGTGGACGTCTTACGGCTGAAATGATGATGATGATGATGACAACCAAGAGGAGTGGAGCAGTAATGAAAAAAACTTTTTGACAAAAAAAAACCGACTTCCTCAAAAACACTAGAAAGTGAAAAATAACTTTAATTTCGGAAGTCGGTGTCTTAGGATCTGTATTTGAGTTTTTTGCCACCGACTTCCGAAATTAAAGTTATTTTTCACTTTCTAGTGTTTTTGAGGAAGTCGGTTTTTTTTTGTCAAAAAGTTTTTATTTTTTACTTTTTAGTTATGGTATCTACCCGCACTAATTCCTATACCACTAATCGCCAGGTGAAATTTAATACTTTACTACTGCTGTAAATCGTTGAGGAATTCCCTTGACTGTCTGTCTATGGTCTCCATCATCAGACCTGTTATGGTACTTATAAGCCTTATGGGAGCTTTCTCATCCATAGAAATGAATTAAGTTCAAACACCAGGTAATTGCTGTAAATCGTTGAGGAGTTCCCTCGATTGCCTTTTGGCTCCATCATCAGATCAACTCCGGACCTTAATTAAATAGTAGTGATAAAATTGGCACTTTGAACGGTATAAAGTAACCCCAACAATAGGGAACTGCTGTAAATCGTTGAGGAATTCCCTCAACTGTCTATGGTCTCCATCATCAGACCTGTAATGGCACTTATAGCCTATATGGGTGCAAAGTTCTCATCAATAGAAATGAATTAAGTCCAAACACCGCGTAATTGCTGTAAGTCGTTGAAGAGTTCCCTCGACTGTCTTTCGGCTTCATCATCAGATCAACTTCAGACCTTCATTAAATAGTAGTGCTTTAAGATAATTAATGAAAGAAATAAAAAACGCACTAGTCGCCACTACGATTTTCGAAGGTTCCCTTCGACTTCTCTGGGATGCCATCATCAGATCCTGGTTTCCTTATCATGGGACCACCCTTGGGATATCTCCTTTCCAACAAAAAAAGAATCATCAAAATCGGTCCATATACGACGAAGTTATCGGTGAACACACATTAAAAAAAAAAAAATATATACGGTCGAATTGAGAAACCTCCTCCTTTTTTTGAAGTCGGTTAATAAAAATGTTGCAAAACGGGGAAAATCGCACGGGTAGGCGATTCGACGCGACGGGAAGGGTCGGGGCAGCAAGAAATTTAACGCGGACGAAATCGCGGGCAGAAGTTAGTACCTATAACATAATATTGACACCTTTTTTTTTGGGCGGTTAATCTTCAAATGACTTCTCCCGCTCTGCGCGGAGCGGGAGGGCGTGTCAGACTTTTACTGACTAAAACCCACCCGTGTTCCTTCAGTTACCCATATGCCAGGGCCACGGTATCTCGTTTGAACAATCTCGCGACCCTGGCAGAATTTTCACACCTTGCTTCCCCAAAGAGTTGGGCAGGGGTGTACCAATAGTACACTAATATTTCGCCAGTTATGACTAAGTTCCCTGTAATTGGGAACGAGTTTGGATTGTTTAACTGGTACATGGCTATATAGCCATGTACCAGTTAAACAATCCAAACTGCAGATTACTTCTGAGAATTTCTAGGTAGAAAAACCAATTAACACTGTCCTACCTGGGAATCGAACACAGGACCTCATCATCAGTATCGCGTGCGACCGCTAGACCAACGAGGCAGTACTTAATGTGAATGAAGATATTAAACAGACTGACGCATTCAGAGACGATTCTTAATACTAATGATACTTCATTTGATTATTATGAAATATTTCAATATTTTTTTACTTGCAATCGTTTCACACACATGTTACCTCTGATTTTGCATCACTGTCATAAACACAGTGTCCTCTATTCTAGTCATAATAAGACCGACAAAAAAAAATGTTATTCAAGTAAGAACTTTATATACTTTTACATGCATTTAGTGACCTGCCGTTAATTTTAATTTATAAACAGACACTTTAATTTTATTTATTTGTATAAATGTGTTATGCTTATGAATGATGACAGCAACTAACACCACACATATATTATTATCTATCTATACGTATAAATCTGTAGAGAGGTCAATTCTGTACATTGAATATACATTAAAAATTAATATTGGAGGATGAATGGTGATCGATACTGATGCCAAATATGCAATCAGTAAATTTTTTGTCTGTCTGTCTGTCTGTCTGTATGCATATACAGACAGACAGACAGACAGACAAAAAAATTTGCGTGCATACGCATGGTGGGTCAAAAACTACTGAAGGGATTTTAACTAAACTTGGTACGATTGTAGTCCAAACTCCTGGGCAGGTTATAGGCTATTGTATAACATAATGCTAAGACACATAGGAGCTGAGCAGTGACGATAAATTTGAAGCAAGTCGGATGAAATTGCGCATTCGAGCTCTTATCCTCGCATACGTTGATCATACACCAAAAGTATGTATTACAAAGATGATGGTCTTCAAAAGTTCTACAAAAAAGTCCTCAGTAGTATATATCTATCCTACTAAATTCGGAACAAAGTTAGTTTATAACCTGGATTAACACATAGGGTACTTTTTATCCCGGTAGTATGTTTCCGCGGGATATTTTCCGACCTCCACGCGGGCGATGCCGCTGGCCAAAGCTAGTGTTTTCATAAATATCTTATGATTACAAGGATGCATTTGTCATTTCTTATCATAATGAGCCATCTAGGTATATTAATGTTATTATTTTGTAGAGAACTTTGTTTACATTCTAATGACCTATTGTTGTGACCGCTGATAACATGTTATCTTGTAGGATGTCAATAACAATTAAATGAAGTTCTAATTACTGTTTTCATGGAAGTTATTTAATTGTTTTGTTAATGGGCGATATGGAAGTTTAGAAACAAGACAACAATATAACAGGCGATAATTATGAGTGTACTATAAGTTCACCTCTGCCCAACCCTTCGGGAAAGGCGTGGTGTTATGTTATGTGCTTGGAAGTTTAGAATTCTTCTTGATTTTTATATGGAGCGATTGTCTATGTGATTTCTTCAATCAGTAATAGGGGTAATAAGATTCTTGGTAAGCTTTGGGGCTTCCGAGTACCCGTACAATAGTTATATTAATAACCAGTCTGTAACAATTGCTTCTCGCAGGACAAAATATCTGTTTTCTTCTTTTTTATTAGAAGAGTATAAAGGATGGATGAATAGTAAATATAATATTCGTTTTTGTTTAACATTTTTAAAATACTTTGACTGTATTTTGAGAATAGCATGCTTTGGAAAAGGCTGGATGCAGAGAATGGGGTGCTGTACCCGTAGCGTTTGAAAAAATTCTATGTCCATAAGTGGACTGCGATAGGCTGAGTTGATTGATATTTTGGGAACGAAGACACAAGTACAGTAAATCGACGCTCAAACTGAAACTATGAATTCAGCACATGTTTCTAGAACCCTCACATATATATTTTTCGCCGGTCATAAAAAAAACATAGAAAAGTGCAATCAATACCTACGCGATCCAAATGTATGGTGATGCAATTTTTAATTTTATCACCGACTAAAAATTTAAACGTTAGGTTCAGAATTATTTACGAAATGTAGTTTGTGCGTCAACGTACTAGCCTCCCTTGTAAACCTAGACGACGAAAACATACACACGTTTCTAACCTCCTAGTGTTCTAGAAATGTATAGAGAATCTTATCTCTGGTAATTATTTTCCGCTGTAGGTACGGATGGACTTCGAATGTTAGATAAACAGCTGACGGATGTGGCACTATCTGGTGCACCTCGAACCTTAGACATTAATGACTGGAGTGCGATACGCGTGGTAGAACAAAACAATCATAGAATATACCTACGAACTAGCTGATTCCGAGTTGTGGTTTGGTTGGTCGTCTACCCAGGGGGGTAAATGGGTAACTACCTATCAGAAGGAATCGCTTTTATTTTGATAGGTCAACAGCATTCATTGCATTACTAATACGTTGTTGAGCCGACAAATTTTCGATCTTATGGCGCAATGGATTAGAAATAATCTTCAAAACGATTCAGATTTTGATTGATAGTGCGTTATGTAATTAGGGTGCAGGTGTAGGTACTAAGCACACTTGCGCGTAGTATTCGTTCCTGCTTCAAGGCGAATGCACGCTCAGTGTAGCGCAAAAATGTTGACTCCAAAAGCATTAAAGTTCTGGTTTAAATAATCTAAATTCATTCCATGTAGTATCTGTTCTGATCGTAATCGTCCTTCGTTTTTATTGTATCGTAGTAAATTAAGGAAGTGCCGAGGTAAGCAGTTATACAAATGGTTTTGCCAAAAAACACTTTTATTCTAATTATCCCGTACCACTTCATTGGTTGCGCATCATTCTTGCGTAAATAGTTAATAGAACCTCGAAAAACTTATTGAATTTTAAAGATGCACAGTTTTTTTAAAATAAATGACCCTGTTTTTACACGCTTTATATTATCTTCACTTGTATGTTTGTATATATTTGTTCGACTCCTTATAGCGCGATGTTGAACCACTTTAAATGACCAGATTTCATTCAAACTTTGCAAACCTGACAAAGACCAATGAAAATGCAATAATATCATAAATTTGTGCCATTATCCTTGCCAGGGTTACCTGGACAGCAAAAAAACTGTCTTCGAAAACTACGCTGACATACGTCATAAACTACGCTGACATACGGCTCAAAATTCGAAACACCCTAAAAAATAGTTTAAAAAAACACGCTTCCATAGAAAACCAAACTAAAAAGTAGAAAATTATGGAAAAAAACGTGGGGTGCCTGGTGCTTTTTAAGGTATTTTTTTATTGATATCAGGCACCCCACGCTTTTTTCCATTATTTTAGAAGCGTGTTTTTTTAGTTTTTTAAAATATAATATATTTTCGTATTACTTTCGTTGTTGTAACTGGGTAAGCCAGTGGTAATGGCCGCGAGGTTACGAGTTGTGTGGGTCGTGAGTTTGAACCTAAGCAGGCGCTTTACTTTGTGTAAATTATTTCATCATCACTGCTCTCAAAACGGTGAAGGAAAACATCGTGAGGAAACCGGCATGTCTTAGAACCAAAAATTCTAAGACATGTGACATCTACCAACCCGCAGAGGACCCGCGTGATGGATTATGGCCCACTCCCTCTCACCGAGGGGAGGCTTGTGTCCCAGCAGTGGGAACATTATGGCTGCTGATGACTGAGTGAACCTGACAGGGTCGCGAGATTGTTCGAAAGAGATACCGTGACCCTGGCACATGGGCAACTGAAGGAACACGGGTGGGTTTTAGTCAGTAAAGTCTGATATCCCGCTCCGCCCAGAGCGGGAGAAGTCACTTGATGATTTCCCATCCAAAAAAAAAAAATACTGACTGAAGTTAAGTCACATAACACATAGACACACAATCCACACACATACATAATCAGCTTATGAAACAGACATTTTTTGATAACCAACAAGAAATTCATGTGCAGAACTCTCGGTTACAGTTTCCGCGTCAATATCCTTACCAGCCTGTAGCTACAATATACCCACATTTCGAACCCTTCGAAGAATAAAGGCGCTAATTTATTTTATGCTAAGGACGGCTAAATGTTTTTCAAATACAGCTCTTCATGCAAATATAACAAGGCAGTTGACATGATTATTGCAGCTCAATCATCTCATTCGTTTGGTCCGGAACTGGGGCATTAAAATGAGTCAAACGGGCCGGGGGTCCAGCTTAATGCAATATCCCGTTTGGCGTTAAATTGTGATCCAACAATAGAGTGCGGTTGGTAAAAAAAAACGAGATCTAATCTGCTCCAATGTATTGTTGTCATCATCCGACGATATGTAAACACTCTCTTGCGACCACGCAGGCGACTTCGCTTCTACTTTCGGTACACACGTCCAACTGCCTCCCAATACGCTTCCGCACCGCTAACAAACAATAAACGATTCTTTGAAGCATCATGCATATCTCCATCCAAATTATTCGATACAAAAATAATTGTACCATGAAAAGAAATAATTAAATCACTATCACACTTTACAGAATACGCATACTTTCGACCTTCCAACAATCTCTTCAACATACTAGGGACAGAAAACCTCTAAGAAAACTCTTCGAATAAAATAACTTTGTGAAATCCCTCCCGAAACCCCTTGCATAAAAATTTACCCACCTCAGGATAAAATACATACTTCATATTCACACGTCCAATCAAAGATTCAATAAAAGTAGATTTCCCAACATTCGAAGGACCATACAAATACAACTGCTTCCTTTTAAAACCAACTGTCTTCAAAAAATCATTCCACCACATACACACTTCCATGGTCCAATTACCGTAACACTCATAAACAAGTTGCAAGCGAATATCTACAACTGGTTCTTTAACATCATAAAATACTTTTTGCAAAAAGCGGTAAACAGAAACGGTGCTCAATAGCAAAAGAGTAATCAAATCGGAACCTCGAAGTTCGAAGCTCGAAGCTAGAGATCTGATCTGTTCAACTGGAGAAATTAATGCTTTAGCATTAATTTGCAGTATTTTAGCAATATTTTTTTATGTGCATAAAGATTCTGGTCATCATTATCATTTCTGCCGAAAACCGTTCACTGCTGGACATAGGTAGGCCTCCTCCAAGAACTATCACTTTGACTGGTCTATTTTCTGTGGGGGTTTGCCATAATCGCCACGCTTGGCAGGCGGTTAACGATTACCGTATGGTGGTAAAACGCTTAGAGAACGCTGCTGCTCATTCTCTAGTACTTACTAGAGAATGAGCAGCAGCGTTCTCTAAGCGTCTAAGGGACTTCCCTTAGTCTCCTTTTAGGTCCGTCTCGGGAAGAAATAGAATGACGGAAAAAGATTCAGGTATTGGTTTCTATTGTTCGATAATTGGCATGTAAGGTCAAACGAACTGCCGATGCCGGTTTGTTTACAATGTGTGACGGTGTCGTGCCATAATGATTTAATAAAATCACTGAGGCAGATACTGAAGGCTGCGGGTGTCAACTTTACGACAAGTTGTTTCTCACTACGACAAGTGTACGTAAGCAACGAACAGTTGACCCGCGTCTATCAGTCCTGACTCTCTGTATACTTTTAGCTGCTGAAAACGTTTCTTCAAACGTAGTATGTAGGGAAGTTTACTAAAATATGGCTGTTCTGGTATTATCTAAACTAATATTATAAAGCTGAAGAGTTTGTTTGTTTGGTTGAACGCGGTAATCACAGGGACTACTGGTCCGAATTGAAAAAATATGTTTGTGTTTGGTAGCCTATTTATTGAGGAAGGCTATAGATTATATTACACGCTACGATCAAAAGGAGCGGAGCAGCAACGAAAAATGGACGAAAACTTGGGAGGTAAAATTTGACGCGAAGTCGCGGATAGAAGCTAGTGATTAAATAAAATCACTGAGGCAGACACTACAGGGTGCGGGTGTCGACTTCATGAGAAGCTGTTTCTCACATGTTTCGCGTCCACCAGTCCTAACTCTCTGTGTATTTTGACTGTTGAGAACAAATCTTCAAACGTAGTATACATATACGGAAATTTAAAAAAATAATAATAATAAATCATAACTCGACTTCGCCACAAACAAAGTCACGGGCAGAAGCTAGTCAGTCAACTCAACCTATTGCAGTCCACTGCTAGACATAGGTCTCTCCCATGTTGCGCCACAAGACCCTGTCCTCCACCATCCACATCAAGTCTGTTCCAGTCACTTTCTAAAGTTGTCGGTCCACCTAGCTGGGGGCGTCCAACGCTACGCTTACACGTCACTTTAGGATTCGTTTGCTGCACCGGCCATCGATCCTTCGACAGACAAGGCCAGCACACTGCTCCTTCAACGTCTAACTGAGAGCTACGTCGGTAACTGAAGCAGAAGCTAGTGATTAAATAGAATTGACTTTTTTTGTTTGCCAAACATGTCGATTCGACTAAGCCGGGATTTGAAACATGTTTATAATAGTTCTGATGCCTTAGAACTCTTACACACGAGCGACATGTTCCCAACGGCAAAGGTAAGTGCTGCCGTTGACGTGTCGATGGCAGCCGGTAACATGCCATCTTTAAAGATCAGCGTCATCATCGGCTGCAGTTACCTGCCGTTAGCAACATGCCGCTCGTGTGTAAGAGCTCTTACTGGACATGTTGCATGTTACTTCAAAACGTGACAAGAACGAATTCAGCTTCCTTAATTTCAGATTTCTGAAGAGACCTAAATGATGTGTTTTGGTATACCTGATACCTACGGAAACGTAGTGATCAATGGACATTCCTTATTACTCGATTCGCACGACTTTATTCGGCTGAACCTACTAGTCATTTCGCTCAAATGACTAGTAAGTCAATCCTTCCTGTCATGTGCCTTGCAGTAGAAAGATAACAGGCCGATTATAGTTAAACAAATTATATAGGTACAATAACATGCACTTAACACATAGCGAGACGATTGGGTTCAAAATCCCAGGCAATGCTAATTAGCTGATTAGCCTACAAGGTCAGATGACCTAGGGTCACTACAGTGAGCTGACCATACACTGTGTCTCGCTCAGCATCAAGATATAGGAGAATACTTCCGAGAAGTTCGCAGTGTGCATTCAACTGTGGCATTAAGAAGTTCTTTATACAAACTCTTTAAACATGAATAATATGCTGATTGTACTTCTGGCCGTGTGCCTTGTCAGCGTAAGTACCTAACTGTTTATTTGAAATCGTGTATTATATTTTATCATCCAATAATTGTTGTCTTACTATAGACCTTTCGTAAAACGTTGAGAAAGCCTATTTGAAAGAGAAAGCTTATTTCCACTGCTGTTTTCTAAAACGAACAAAAAAAAAATGTAACTTTCGTAAGCGATAATCTAATTATTTTGTGATAATTTTAGTATTATATAGACTTAATTTTGAGAGAGTGTGGCTTAATCCTAAGACCAAGGGAGCTAGCTTATAGGCAACTGAAGGAATACGGGTGGGTTTTAGTCAATAAAAGAGAAAAAGTTTAACAAGCCATAAAAAAAGATCTAACTTGTTAATCTATTCTTGTAAATTTCTCAATGTGAGATGTTCATGAGTTCTGCTTACAGTGACATTGAGAGGCTAAAATATTTCAGCCGAAAAACGTCCACTACTGGACATAATAATAATTATTAATCATTTATTTCAAGTAACACAGACTCATTCATTAAGTTAAATATTAATACACACTCAGTCACATTAAATAATAAAATAAAAATACCGATAAATATACAAATTATTAAAACACAATTATTAAAACAAAATTATTAAAAAACAAAATATAAGCCTCCCCCAATATATTTATATATTCATTAATAAAATTTCTTCTCATATAAACAGACTCAAGCTTTCGTGAAACGCGATGCCCCTGCGGCTGCCGACACCAACTACTTGGAGACCATTCAGAAGAAGCTCCAAGACTTCTCCAAGGACTTCAACAGCCAGATGGCCAGCACATTCGACCCTGAGGCCATGAAGAAGAACTTAAACGCTATTGCCGAAAGTGTAAACAAAGCGGTGAGTTATGTTTATGTCAAATTATATTGTTTCTATTCGTCTCTTTGTATGGGCATACGGATATTGATGTTATATGTATTGGAATAGGTTATCCCGTGATAAAATGTTATGATCCAAGATTCCAAACACGACATCCCAATGTCATTTTAACAAAGCTATTTTGAGACTAGGTACTTATCGCATATGGGTGTTACAATATGTACATGTCTGCCTCACCCTTCAGGGAATTCAGTGATATTGTATGATTATGCAGAAAGTGCAATAAGCTCGTACGTTATCATCCCAAACATGTTGGGTGCAGCGTCCAGTCAAACCGGATGAAGCTGAATATCAATATTTTATATGAATCGACTGCTTATCTGACCTCTACAACCCAGTTATAGCGTAATACGAAATCCCTTGGTAAGACTGGTTGTCAGACTTTCGGGCTTTTGTTGACCTGTAACGACGGTCAAAAATCCACTAACGACAGCCAGGCCAAACGGTTTATAGTGTTTTCCGAGACAGGGTCTTGGTATATAGAGACGGTCACCCATCCACGGACCGACCGCCAATACCGTAGCTTAAATTGATAGAATTTTTTTTTTGGAAAACCAACACAACGTTATCTGATCCCAAACTAGGCAGAGCCTGTACTATGGTAACCAGACAACTGATAAACATACTTATATATTTCTAAATACATACATATTATAGATAAATTACACCCAGAGACAGAACAAATGATTGTGATCATAACACAAAGATATGTCCTGGGTGGGAATCGAACCCACGACCTCAGTCTTAGCAGTCAGGGTCACTAACCACTAGACTAACAGGCCAGTCAAACGAGTTCGACCCGAACAGTTGTCATTACTTATCCACAAGCCCCCCAATATATACTCGTACGTTTACGGTGAAAACTAAGATTATCTAATATGACATAGATATCGCAGATCTCTGATCTCACACTATAAGTCATTCAGCAAGACGTAAGCTGGGCTGACCGCCCAAAGTACCTATCGTCATGGATACTAATTAAACATGGATACTAATGTATTGTTCTGTAGTAATATGTTCGTGTGTATAGTTTTCGATATAATGGTTTTGTGTTATGATTTTTTTCCGGTTGCAATCACGTGTCGTTGTGCATGTTTCAGAAATGTCATGGTTGGTTAACTGACTGTTACAGTCACGGAATGGTTTGATATTGTATAAGTAACCTATAGGAAATGTTGCAACAGCTGGCACTCAGGCCTCCTCTTCGTGACCCCTCTCATAGAGAGGAGGCCGTAATGTAACACACAGCCATGTCCAGGGTTCGATGGTAAAACTACTTCATTGCAAGTGATATTCTATAAAAAACCAATTATTCCACTTATCCAATTGATATTATTCAAACATCGAACGTTATAAACATCTGTTCCCAAAGTAGGAGGAGCTTGTATAGAGAGGTAATTCGTAACACATTCATCTATCGCATCTTATTTAGATATAACATTCTAAATAAGATTCTTGATCTTATTTAGAATGTTATATCTAAATATTCTTGATAAGACTTTTGATCACACCACTTTTGCAACAACTATTGTTTGAATATCATCGACGAAATTTTGGTTATAAAATTAACCTCAATTTTCGAATGTAAAACAACTACCAGGTGATTTAGATGAGAATTTCGGGTTTATGTATTCAAATAGTCAAATCAAAGTACTCCACTTAGAAGTGGCTCAACAAATTGGCTTTCACAAGCACGTTTTCCGATACATTTCCATTAAATACATTTGGAACAAACAATACATTATTCGAAGTTTTAATCCGACTTAAAAAAGAAGGACGTTTTCAATCAGATTTTTTTTGTACGCATAATATGTATCGATATCATTGTGAACGGATGTTTGTAATACTTTTTGTTTGAAAAGTTTTCTCTAGAGAACGGATCGCTTTAACCTCTAAGTCCCTGAGATACCACATTTGGTATGTAAACAATCGTTTTTTAATTGTGTCTGTAATTACGGTAATTGACCGGTTAATTTTATTATGTTCTGACGAAGATCTTTGTTGAGTTCGAAGTTGGAAGGTCTCCCATAAGGTGAACCGGTGACCTTGTGAAGGCCGCAGGAATCCGCTGGATGCGGGAAGCACAAAACCGGTCGAAGTGGTGGAGCTTGGGGGAGGCCTATGTCCAGCAGTGGACGTTTTTCGGATGAAATGATGATGATGATGATGACGATCTTCGAAAATAGACAATTTTATTAATATAGGTGTTTTCTTTTTACAGATGAGCGATATGAAAGCCAAACCAGCAGCGTAGTAATCAACAATGATCCGAGTTTACTTCAATCTTCAATAGAAACGATGTAAAGGCCCAGCGCCTAAAAACCAAATACTAGATTTAATTAATTTAGTATGAAATAGAAAATTCTTAAACACAAAATATATTTTATTTATGACTGATGTTATTCATTGCAAGGAGAGGAAAAAGCTTACCTTCTTTTTTATATGACAGAAGGCATACTAACACAAACATACTTTGTTAATGACTACTGGCTACCGAAAGATAAGTAGTAAAAAAAGAAAACAATCGACTTAAAAATAACTTATTTCTCGGAAGTTGGTGGTTTTGGCTTTTATTTTGGTTATTGACCATTTTAAGACCAATTAAAGTTATTTTTCACTTAGTAGTGTTCAACAAAGTTTATTTAAAAAAAGGCGTGGTAGTCGGTTTTTTTTAAATAATTTTTTTTGCTTTTCACTTTTTAGTTTTGGTTCCTTCCCCACACCTTCGATCGCTAAGTCAATAACAGTTTTTTTTTCTAATGTGACAACACAAATACCACTAATCAAAACGCGACCAAAATTTATATGGGACCACTCAGTAAAGTAACGTCTTCAAATCGGTTTATAGATGACGTAGTTATGAGGAAATAGACATTTAAAAAAAACAATCGATTTGGGAACCTCCTCCTCCTTGTTAAGTCAGTTAAAAAAATAAAAAAGATAGTCTTATGATAGAGAAACAGACAGTCAGATATATATGTACGACGTAGACTTAGCAATAGGATCCCGTTGACACCCCTGGGTGATGGAACCTTTAAATATTCGATCATTAGGTAGGAGCAGCTCAATAAAGTGAGCAGTAAAATTATATTACCATACAAAACATCTCGCCTGTATTCACAGAAAGCCTAGGCAGAGCTGCACCTACAGCACAGCCACATGTTACCAGTATTATTAAGTCCAATATAATAGGGGGCGAGCCTAATGTCATCAACCATGCAAAAATCCAGACTCCGGCTCATACTGAGAAGCTCAAATACAAAATTACAATTATACTAGTAAATACCTTTTTCGTTTTGGGTTCTTGGTAAATAATAAAAAACAATGACGTTTGGTTTCGGTGGTACCGGAACGTTATCGGCGGAAGAGGTAGTCAACACTGGGTGCCGACCAAGCTGAGAAAATTGATTAGAGAACAAAAGTCACATAAATAGGAAAAGTGGTACTTGAGTTGCGAGCTCACTAACAGACAAACAGTGTAGAAAATATAGATTACGAACCCAATCTCTGTAATTTGAGTGTTTATTTTCTTCAAACGTTAACTGTACTACTGAGTTATAAAATTCCTTATCTGTTAAATCACGTTATAAACTATCTGTATGCTTAATTTGATACAAATTTTTTCGGACGTTATTGTTTAACAAACATTTAAATATCTAAACATCCGATTTGATAAACTTACATATTTATAATATTAGTAAACAAGATAAAATAGCATAAAGACTAACTAGTCCAGGTTGGCATATATTTTGTATGAAAATACAATCGAAACTCCAAGTATGTATCAGGCTGCCCATATTCCTCATGACTGAGTAGAAAACTGTTGTCAACCTCATCATATATGTATTTACAATCATCTATCACTTTCAACCCAAAACAATATGTTGACCAATGACCACGTAGATTTGAATTCGGAATATCCGAACTCTTTGATAATTGACTCACTAAGAAAAAAAAGAACCCGGGGTCATGACGATAAGCTGTTCAAACACTGGCTCCGGTCATGTCATATCTTGATGCATAAAGGGGATTGCTGGTCCGAAGAGCTGCAGTAACAATTGTGTTGTTGAGTTGTGAAGACGTCCTATTTCACCATGAACAAGTTTTTAATCGTCCTTCTGGCCGTGTGCCTTTTCAGCGTAATCAGCGTAAGTTTCAGTCACTTTAAATTTTTCCGAAATTAAATTCGTTTTACATAGTTTTTTTTGTAGTCGGAATGTTTAGTGGTCGATTTAAAATCAGTAGCCAAAGCTACATAATTATCGAAATGAATCTTTAATTTGGCAATTTTGACTTTCGTTGACAGTCCACAAATCGTGTCTGTCCCATAACAAAATTCAATGAGTATCTCAAAAAAAAAAAAATATGGAAACCACATATGCATTTATATTCATGCAACCGTTGTAAAATTCATGTGTTTAATTATGAAATGAAATATTATTAGATAGAGTACTAAACAATATACATATATGAATAGATTAACAACCCACACCAAATTCTCGATCTTCAAAGGTGATTAAAAGACTAATAAAATGAAATAATATAATAACCATTTATAAATCTAGCGAGTTCCGAATACTTGGTGGCTTTTGAAATGGTTCTGAGAAAGTTGTACGCCCGTTCACCTGTAGTACCTACTAAATTATTTTTATTTGCGAAGATTTTAAAAGTTTCTTTACAATTTGGTGGGACTTACTATGAAAGTAACGATAATGTGGGCAATTTTATTTTGTTTTAAGTCCCTTGCCTGGTTTTGGTACAAGAATGACAATCTTATTCGATATAACGCCCACAATTACGGAAAAACGGAAGCGAAACTATAAAATTTCTGATTATAGGCAAATGGTTCCATTACAGTACAGTCACGAGCACGAATATGTATATATTTGCTAACTTTTAAAAGGGGTTTTCTCCTATTGTGCTGATTGTAATTTTATTCTATTACAAACATAATATTTTGGAACCCACACTTTTACGAAATTTGCTTTTTCTCAAAGTTGCAAACGTTATTTAAAGAGAAAATCGCTTTTGAATTTGGCTATGTGTATACATATTATTACTCGTGACTGTACATGCATTTTTCATTTATTTCCGTGAGACATTTCGAATTAAATAATATTGGCATATTCTTAAATCAGTACCTCCGTGAGTTTTGTCCCTATTCATTTTCCAGAGGGTTTAATGAAGGTTCGTGTTTCAATCACAGAGTGGATAAAGGTTTTATTACCATTTTTTTTTCAGCTAAGTCGTTAATACTTATTAAAATAGTCCTACTAATAAATACCATTTGTTCTTCACACAGGCTCACGCTTTCGTGAAACGCGATGCCCCTAATACGGCTGACTTGACGGCGCAATTGAATGCAATGAAAGAACAACTCACGAAATTCGGCAACGAAGTGGGCAAACAAATCGCCGATGCCGTCAACCCAGAAGTAATCAAGAAAAATGTCGATGATTTTATTGACGCTACATCTAAAACAGTAAGCATTTTCATTGATTACTTTTTCCGCTATTAGACTCTCGTGATCTGAGGGCCAATTCTCGTTATTTTAAGAACGTTCACAGTCTCAATCTATCAAAATTACCTCGGGTTGATATACATTTTGAAAAGTATTTGACATTTGACTGTCACTGAGTCATCTCATGTCAGTCTCATGACTGCGACTAGATTTTGAAAGTTTTTTTAGTACGAAAATTGGTCTGCTGATATAACAATGATAATATAGCGGTCACGGTCAAGGTCAAAACTAAAAACCTTGATGCGACGCGGTGCAAGTTAGAAACGCTTTATGTAGTTGGCTATTTACTTACAATACATATACATCGTATCACGGTTTTCAGATTTGACTCTAATGCTTCGCAGCATTAACTACCTAACCTAACCAAAAGCGATCGTAGCGCGAGAACGCGATAATCGGGCTTTTTTATATGAGTATGACATAATCGAGAGCAGTGGTGGCCCAGTGGTAAAGGCCGTGACTTACGGGTTGTAGGACTTTTAGATCTTAGGTTTGAACCCAGACACGCTCTTTACTTGTGTGAATTATCTCATCACCACCGCTCTCAAAACGGTTAACGAAAACATTGAGGAAATTAGCATGTGCTAGAACCAAAAATTCGAAGACATGTCACATCTACCAAATCGCACTGGGCCCGCGTGGTAGATTACGGCCCACTTCCAGAGAGGAGGCCTGTGTCCTAGCAGTGGGGATGTTTAAGGCCGATTATGGCAACATAATCGTGCGGTCAATCAAGTCACATGTTGTTATTCAGGTAAATGTTGACTGATAGAAAATGCCTATGGCATTAATTCTGCCTCTGTACATTTGTGTGCTTAAAGTATTAAATAAATAAATATTAAAACAATATACAGAATACTCCAGATACTAATTGCTGTTTTCCTTTCAGATACAAAGCCTCAAACCACCGACTGACGACAAACCAGCAGCCTAATAATAAGACTGATTTGTATGATAGTAGAATTTATTCATTATTGCCAACATTATAAAATAGAACCATTAATATCAACCAAATCTGTATTGCATTGCATTTATCTTTTATAAAAATGAATGTTTCTTGTATGAAATAGATTTTTTATAAACTTCATTATTTGTTTTTATTTCCCTTCACTCTTGTAGCACATTTCATAACAACCCTTTCTTTAAATTATTATAGATAACTTAAAAAAAAATTACTTCGTACATCATCAGGCATGGCAAACGGAAAATTTCCCCAAATTCTGTGCCCAAAGGGGGAGGGACAAAGGGTCACAAGAGGCCACTGGGGGCACTGTCTATCAAAGGAAACCCGAAGAGATATAATAACCATTAAAAACATAAATGGGAACCAAAGACATACGAATTGAGATCTAAATGGGTTCCAAGTTTTGTAGATAATCCTGAAATATATTTTAAAAATTTGCTGGTTAAAACACAACTTCTTAAATTTGTACAGTCGAATTATTTACACAAAGCAGTTACCTGCTTTGTGTAAATAATTCGACTGTACTGACTGTACTTAGGTTAAATAGAAGCACAAGATTCGACTTGGCTAATTTTTACCAGCAAGCCTCAAAAGAGAAACATTTTACAATAACCGCTTAATGCATGCCGTTCATCGGGTCACTTATAGTTGCAATGACTATTTCTTTAACAGGCCCTTCTAGAAATGGCCCTGCATTGGAATACACACACGTTATTTTAATAATAAAGAGACCACTGAGTTTGTTTCGAGATTTATTATAAACGATCAGTCGCTGGAAAATGTCGGTGCTTTTCTCATAATTTTAAAACAAAACCAAAATATTGACGAGTACAAGTATATTGAAAGAACTATTTACAGAAATAAATTTAAGTTTCAGCAAGTACTTTCACAGACTGCGTATAGTCCTGCTCTACCTGTGGCTTTCAAGGAAAATCATAATGAAAGCGGGAAATTCGAATTCAAACCTAAATGTGGTCCTTTGTGCTAGTTCGATTCACACTTATCATATATAAAAATCGGCCAAGTGTGAGGTGAAATTGCACTTGGGCAGTTTTCATATGATGTTATTGGTTGGTTATCAAATAAGCGGACCTGGTAATGGACAGGTGCAGATGCATCGTTGGTGCCATGTAAACTTAGAGCCCAAACTGAAGTACATATCGTGTTTTTTTGTATATTGTCTTTAAAACTGAAACATTATACAAGGTATATCAGAATAAACGTATGTCCTAAAAGTATTTTCTTCATAAATGACTACTGAATCGATTTTAGTAAATTTAAATATAGGTAGTTTTTTTCCAAAAATTTTGTATGTGGTCATACCTACCACCCATTCAGCTAAAGAAAATTTTGTACTGCTACGTTCAATACGATTTTCTCAATAATAGCAGTTAGCTTCAAACAGGAAAATTTTTGTCATTCTATTAAGCTTTTAATTCAATACTCTGATTGGGGTGTATGATGTCTTACTATAATTATTTTACATGTTGTGTAAGATGTCGCAGGCCTAAATAATTGCCAAAACAGCAAAAAAATAATGGATAAATCAACACTTTAAAATAAATCACTTCTACATTTTATGTTCAGAACCATAGATAAAAAAAACCGGCCAAGTGCGAGTCGGACTCGCGCACCGAGGGTTCCGTACAAACCTGTAGGTATTCTCGGTTTAAAAATAAATGTTTTTTTTTAATTTTATATTTCAGTTGATTTATTGTAAGGTAAATTACGGTTTACGATTTATGACGTTTTAAAAAAAAACTACTCACTCGATCTCGTTCAAACCAATTTTCGGTGGTAGTTTACATGGTAATGTAAATCATATATTTTTTTTAGTTTTATCATTCTCTTATTTTAGAAGTTACGGGGGGGGGGGGGACACATTTTACCACTTTGGAAGTGTCTCTCGCGCAAACTATTCAGTTTAGAAAAAAATGATATTAGAAATCTCATTACCATTTTTGAAGACGTATTCATAGATACCCCACACGTATGGGTTTGATGAAAAAATTTTTTCTGAGTTTCTGCTCTATGTATGGGGAACCCCAAAATTTATTGTTTTTTTTCCATTTTAGTGTGAAACTCTTAATGCGGTTCACATAATACATCTACTTACCAAGTTTCAACAACATAGCTCTTATAGTTTCGGAAAAAAGTGGCTTTGACATACGGACGGACGGACGGACAGACAGACAGACAGACAGACAGACATGACGAATCTATAAGGGTTCCGTTTTTTGCCATTTGGCAACGGAACCCTAAAAAACCGGCCAAGTGCGAGTTGGACTCGCGCACCGAGGGTTCCGTACAAACCTGTAGGTATTATCGGTTTATGCATAAGGTTTATGGTTATGAAAATAAATGTTTTTTTTTTATTTTTATATTTCAGCTGATTGAATGAACGGTAAATTGCGGTTTACGATTTATGACGTTTTAAAAAAAAACTACTTGCTCGATCTCGTTCAAACCAATTTTCGGTGGTAGTTTATATGGTAATTTACATTATATATTTTTTTAAGTTTTATCATTCTCTTATTTTAGAAGTTACGGGGGGGGGGGGGGCGGGGACACATTTTACCACTTTGGAAGCGTCTCTCGCGCAAACTATTCAGTTTAGAAAAAAATGATATTAGAAACCTCAATACCATTTTTGAAGACCTATTCATAAATACCCCACACGTAAGGGTTTGATGAAACAAAACATTTTGAGTTTCAGTTCTATGTATGGGGAACCCCAAAATTTATTGTTTTTTTTCTATTTTAGTGTAAAAATCTTGATGCGGTTCACAGAATACATCTAATTATCAAGTTTCAACAGCGTAGCTCTTATAGTTTCGGAGAAAAGTGGCTGTGACATACGGACGGACAGACAGACAGACAGATAGACAGACGGACAGACAGACATGACGAATCTATAAGGGTTCTGGTTTTTTCCATTTGGCAACGGAACCCTAAAAACAGATAAGTACTTACGTTATTTTATTTAACTGCCCCGAAACGAGTACTCAGAAATAGGTATTAAATGTATTATTACACCTACAATGCGCAAGTTAGGTATTTTATAAGTATTAGATTTATATGGGCCCAATTCCCACTAAACGGGCATTTACCCAGACAGCAAGCTGCTATTGAGATATCTCAAATAAAAAACCATACCATAAACACCTGAACACTGTTCATGAAAATAGTGAACTCGCACGATTTAATGGCTAAGTAAGCGGCTGACGAGATGATGGCCAGGAGAGATAGATATAAGGAAATAAAGAAATCATATTAATGATTTGGAGCCTAGAAATAATAGGAACATTAATACTTAAAATATAATAAACGTATAAACCGTTTACGATCGACCGCGCTGGGCACTCGGTTGATAACCGCTCTGGACGTAGTTTTACGAAGCGACAAGCGGTGTCAGTATAGTTCGTAATTTTTGTTGGAAAACTAGAAGTAGTAGTTGTTAAACCGTATCCTCAATGAACAATACAATTGAAATTAGCAATTAATATGTAAGACCTATGCGAGGCCAAAACGGCTATTCGAACTAAAATTAAACCAACAGCGTTGACGGGGTCTGCTAGGACCGATGCCTGCCAGGGTCGCGTGATCGTTCGAAAGAGATACCGTGATCCTGGCACATGGGCAACTGAAGGAACACGGGTGGGTTTTAGTCAGTAAAAGTCTGACACGCCCTCCCGCTCCGCCCAGAGCGGGAGAAGTCATTTGATGATTTCCCATCCAAAACAAAAAAAAACAACAGCGTGGTAATCAAGACTGAATCGTGATTTTTTCCATCCATTTTTGGAACGATGTAAAGTCTAGGGCCTAAAAATCAAATACTAGATTTTTTAAATTTAGTATGAAATAGAAAAATCTTAAACATAAAATATCTTTTATTTATACATATTTAGACTGACATTATTCGTGGTTTAAGTTTCTACATCGATTTTTATTAAAGGGGATATAGTTTACTTTGTTTAATTTTATACTCTGGTAAAAGCCATAGAAACAAACATATAAGGTGTATCTATTCATACACGAAATATTTTAAGAGGTACACATGTAGGTGGTAAAGAAGCTACAGCCACAAAAAAAAAATTGTAAGGGTTTTTTTTAAATTTAATATTTATAAATTATTTGACGCACATAAGAAATATTCGCTCCTTCTTATTTTTTACGGCCCGAGACACCGCGGCCATGCTCGTGCCGTCCGGTCGTCGCCCTCGCAGCGTCAGGCGGGCCATTCATAGAATTTGGAGTAAACGTTTTATGCAAAACATCTCAAGTAGTTTTAAAATTATAATAATTACGAAAATTCAAAAACCCTTAGATAAAAATTTTATTTTGCTTCTATAGCTTCTTTACCACCTACAGGTGTACCTCTTAAAATATTTCGTGTATGAATAGATACACCTTATATAAGTCGATTTCGCAAAAAATGTCGCTTACCCCCTTTTGGCTGGAAGGCACATGAATTTGTGCATTCATGTCTAGACAACCGCGGCGTAAGCACCCGCGTGCTCGCCAGTCCGTTTGGTGCGAAGTTTTTCGAAAGAAATAAAACGGTAAGATTATTTTAATAGACTAAAATAGAAAAAAAGGGGGTGATTAGTGAGTGAGTGGGTAGGTGAATGAGTGTGCTGAAACTTAGAAGTATTTTTTTTGCACAAGCGTTCTATAAAAAAATTAGGTGCCCGATACAATTTTTAAAATGAGAATAGAAGACTTTACGCAAATTTAGGAGCGGAAGGACCACATTATGGCTCAAAAACAACGGGCATCTGATATTATTGGCAAAGCAATAAGGAGATCTAACGTAAGCTTCCATAATCCAAGAAAAAATAATTTCGATTACCCAGAGCCAAATGAGGAGATAAATATAACAAATAAATCGAATGAAGATACATCAGGTCTAGTTGTATACTAAATAATCTTAAGACTGACTTTAGACATTTTATTCAAAAAAAGTAGATGAAGGAAAATGTTATACGATGATGGTAGATACATTTTAGTGATTAAAGTGCTTTTACTGGTTTTATATCATGAATTAAAAAAAAAATAGTTCAAAATTTATATACTCAAATTAATTTATACTAATAGATACTTAATTCATATTGCTTCTTGTTAGAAGCTAAAATTTATTTTAATTTAATATGAAAGTAAACCATTAATGATTTTAATAACAATTATTATTATGAAGTAATGAACTAAAAGTACAGATACAAAAGCTTTACAAACATCTGAGATCAGGATCGCGACACTGAAAAAGAAAGATTTGTCAATTTTGAAAGTGAAAGACTCGATGAAAGTAGATGCAGCTTCTCGTGAGATTGAAATAAATAAAAAAAGAAACTGAGGTTGAAGAACTTGCAAGAAAAAGACGGAAAATAGAGCAAAGTGGAAGAGGTAGATGGAAGGGAAAGGGGAAAGGGAAGAGAACAAGCAAATGCGTCGACGTTGCATCAACAATACCAGCGGCTCGAATAGAAGAAAATCCATCAGATTGTGAAGCATTGAAATTAAAACCTCTTTACGCAAAACGACTACCTATTTCAAATGTGAAATACATAGATTTGAAAAAGTTCACTTGGACTTTCTAAAATTACCATTTACTTCTACTACAAACGACACACTTATGGAAACCGATGAAGAAGACTCAATTTTTAAATTGTCAGAATTAGTATCATGATCTTTACAGTCTGAAAAAACGCTTTTGTTGTTTTAGTTTTGACTAGCTTCTGCCCGCGACTTCGTCCGCGGCGAATTTTTGCTCCCGTGACTCTTTCCGTCGCATCGAATTGCCTACCAGTTTTCATTCATTTTTCCTTGCTGCTCCGCTCCTTTTGATCTTAGCGTGATGTTATGTAGCCTATAGCCTTTCCCAATAAATAGGCTACCCAACACAAAAATAATTTTTCAATTCGAACCAGAAGTTTCTGAGATTAGCGCGTTCAACCAAACAAACAAACATACAAACAAACAAACTCTTCAGCTTTATAATATTAGTATAGATTTGATTTAAGTTTTGTTAAGTTTTACTTGTTTAAATTATGAGAATCTCTATGAAGCCAACGCGCGACGTAGTAACTTCGTTTTGGTTTAAATAACTAAAAAAAATTGGGTTTGTTATGTTCCCTTAAAATTGATGCTATAGTTTATTATGTTTTAAAATTCTTTATGTAACCAAGCTACTATTTAAGTTCCTTTTTTGTTAAGGAATAAAACGAAAATGGGTATTACCATTTGTATTACCATTGTGTTTGTTTTTTGTAAAGCAGCATAGATTATAAACGTTCCGTCCTGATTTTAATGCTATAGTTTATTCGTTTACATAAGAATATCTAAGTAGACTATAGATTTTATGGTTCCTTTTAGTTTTAAAGGGCAGTTTTCGTATGATGTGTAAAAATTAGAGTTAAGGAAATCATCCGTACACTAAAAGGAAAATTAGCTAGGTATAAAATTGATAATTTGCTTAACTTTAACTTTCACATGAGGTACGTCCATACATAATACATACATATATGTACCGATGTGTAACTATAATATTATTATTTTCTGTAAGGTTGATATTGATTAAAATAATATAAAGAAGGTTTATTTTATTTGTTTTTACGTGTTTTACTTATATACCTAAAAGAATATCTAAATGATGTAAGGTCACAATAAATACATTTTTTAAATTTCCATACATTTTTTAAATACTTAACTTAAATGTGAGTAATTTTAATTTCACACAATCTATTTACATTAAAAGAAAAAACATCGTTGGTTTTGCTTTTGACACTTACATTAAAATGTCTTATTAAAATTTAAACCATATCAGGGCCAATTTAAAGTAAGGGATCACTAAACTTGTCAAAATTACATTAAAGTAAGGGACAGCTATCTTTGAAAGTATCGTGTTTAGGAAAATGGCCATCATCAATAACAATGAGCCGTCTTAAATTAAAAAAGTTATGTTTAAATTACCCGGAAAAAAATGTTTGTCAGCTCGTACTGAAAAATTGCATTTTGTCCCTTACCTTAATTCATCTTTCGCCAGACGATTATTGTATTTATTTATTATAATTTTAGCACAGTAAGTATGTTTAATTTTTATTACTTATATCTATATTTCATTTCATTTTTTATATATAATTTTATAAAAGTATTAAATTCTTATATACTGTGTCATAGACTTTATTATATTTTGAAGTTTATGACAACTGTTTGGAGACAAATGTCTAAAAGCAAAAAATAAACCTTTGTTGTTATTTTCAGGGTAATAGGGATAGATTTCATCTATGGGACCGGGAGAATGAGTAGAAGCAAGTGGGTAATTGAACAGCTAGACCTACAATCTGCATATTTTGCAAGATGTTATGGTGCTAACAGTGCAAATTGCTTACCCAGAAGGACAGATCGATTTTGTTCAAGATAAATATTCGGTCCATCGTTCGCGTATAGTGATGGAATGTTTTACTACTCAGGCTGGTATTATTGTCATCTGTTGGCCATCGAAAAGTCCGGATTGAAATCCGATAGAAAATATGTGGGGTCAAATGGTTTTAAAATGGATTCAAGTGAAGTGAAGTCCAAAATGAATTTAAATTCAATAAAATTGTATCTGCAATGAAAACATTTTGTTAACTAAATGTTATAACAACGAAGACATTAAACTTATTTGATCCCACTATTTTACTTGAAAACGAAATGATCTAAGTAGATATCATGACTTAATAGGAGCTGTTAATTGATTAATTAAATATGGATAACATGTTTATTCACTTATTATGCTCATGACTGTAATTCTGCTAAATAAAGTTTTAGGTCCTAGACAAGTTGCAAACGCTTCAAACCTTGTCTCTTTTGTTGTCGTTCGTCAGACTGTCAAATGTCAAATTTGTATGCAGAGACGACAGGACGGATGAAGTGAAATTTCGTTAGCATATGTCAATCTAAAATATTTCTAGTGCTTCCTATTTTATCGCGGATGTCACTTGTCTAGGGACTTAGGACTCACTTGTGTCAGTTGGCAAAATATTTAAATATTAGGTACTTTATCTGTAGATTATCAAATCATATTGTATAATATATGTTTCTGTGTAGTAAAATAATACCAATTATTTGTTAAGTAATAGCAATAATAAATATTATCAAATGATGATTAAAGTTTTTTATTTTTCTTGATTTTTAAATTCTTTATTTAAATATTACTAAAACAAGATAAAAATATACGTTAAATAAAAAAATGAAAAAATCCATAACACAAAAAGCAATGTTTCGTGCTTGAGATTTGAACCTGCAATCTTATACACGACATGCGGTCTTGAAACCTTCAGTCTATTTAAACAATGATTAAGCTCTTGCAAGTATTAATCGTATTGTTGCTTGTCCTTATACGTAATAATAAAATTATTAATGTTTTATTGGAAAATAAGAATATTAAAAAAAGACTTAAAAAAAGAAATGTTGAGAAGAAAGAATTGTTTTTGTTAAAAAATAAGTTTAAGTAAGCTTAAACTTATTTTTTAACAAAAACAATACATTAACTGTATTATAATGTTTTTGCAAAATATAAAAAGCAGCTTGGGCCTATCACGGATTTGAACGCACATGCCTTTTGGGGGGGGGGGGCGGCACATAAAGGAGCTGCGAGTACTACCGAGATATTAATTCACGTTATAAAATATCTGTGTGCTTAATTCGATACAAATTTGTTTGTACGATTCTGCATTATTGAGTAACAAACATGTAAGCATCTAAAGTTTCTCACTTTCTAACTTCATTTATAATAGTAGTAGGATAGTAGGATAAACTAGAGCATGAACTAAATAGCCATAAAACATCAAGATTTCATTACTACAGGACTCCAGGGTGGAAGTCGAAATTCAAATTCAGAGTGCTGATATTTTGTATGAAATCATTTTTGTATCCAGTCCCCTACATACCCATCAGTTTGCTCAATGTCCTTGGCGAAATCTATGAGAGACTTATTTATAAGTGACTCAGGGATTACGCTGAGACAAAAGGCCTCATCCCCAACGAGCAGTTTGGTTTTCGAACCCAACACTCATGTGTTCATCAAGTACACCGTATCGTCGAACATATTAACGCTGTTTTCCAACGTGGTATATTCACGGGTGCTGTATTCTTCGACATAGCGCAAGCGTTCGTCAGTCTGGCACAACGGCTTATTATATAAGCTGTATCAACTCGGAGTGCCAGAACGTCTCGGGCTCATCCTACGAGACTTTCTTGCGAACCGTACCTTTTGCTATCGCATCGAAGCGGCATTATCCTTCCCTCACCTTATCCGTGCAGGAGTCCCTCAGGGCTCTGTACTATCTCTCCTCATTTTTACGCTATTCACTAGCGACATCCCCAGAAGTAGAAAGGTACAGTTAGCTCTGTTCGCAGACGACACTGCCATCTTCTTCACGGGGTGCAGTAAAGAAGCGTTGATTCGCTACCTCCAATCAACAAGCTCGGCGAATGGTTTAGGAAGTGGCGAATCGAAGTCAATCCCGATAAGAGTCAAGCGGTCCTTTTCACCCGACCGAGACGAAATCACTCCCCCCAGACCCATAATTATGTTCGGCAAGCCGATCCCGTGGGAAAAGCGAGCCAAATATCTAGGCGTGATCCTTGATCAGCGAACCTGCTTTATGTGCTCAGAGAATGTGAGCTTCTCTGAGCAAATAAAGCAGGTGCGTTCGCGGGCCGCTTTTTCTCTCGGTAGGCTCCACAGCGTCCTAAACAGGCGTAGTAAATTGTCGCTACTGTGTAAGAAGCGCATTTATACCGTTTGTATTTATCCGTTTTATTTGTTTTATTTAACCGATTTATCCGTCAAGCCACAGGTTCGCCTTGGTACGTTCGGAACCTCCATTTAGATCTCAAGATCCTGACTATCCATCAGTTCATGAAACGCGGTTCGAAGCGTTTCTTCGAGAGAGCCGCAACCTACCGCAACCCTCTGGTCGTCGTGGCAGCTAGATATATCCCCTCCTACATTAGTAAAGTCTACCTGCAACATGTACTCTCCGATCTTGACGACTCTACCACCCTCCTCCATGAGAGTGGAAAGGAAACCAGTACAGTTCGAAAAACACCAGTCACAAATCGTCATACCGACATCGCCGCCGAGGTCCATCGTCGCGACCCCTACTGAATAGTCCCTCCCGACCCTTGCTAGAGCCAGCCCGCGATGCTGCGCCTGTAGTCTTAAATTAGTCCCTAAATAATTTTAAGTCAGATCCAGCCTGTCCCTTGCTACCCCCTCTGCCAGTGACTGCTTAAGCCGAGGTCCGTACTTGACCTGAGGTTGCCCTTAGGTCTTAGTCGCTTTAGTTTTTAAGTATATATGTACCGGTTGGAGGCCTTAAATTATTTATTAAGCAATCGCCGGGAAAAAGTCCGTTTAAGTAGTAACGTAAGTCCATTCAAAAAACAATAAAAAAGTCCCCTACATAATTATATAAAGGATGGAAAAGACATTGACGTGCAAACTGTAACCAAGGACTTAGTATATAATTCTAGACCCGATTCTAGACTATATGTCTAAGACATACTAAAATTATATCCGGCTGCATGTAGTCCTCATGACTGAATAGAAAACTGTTGTCAACCTCATCATATTTACAATCATCTGTGACTTTCAACTCAAAACAATACGTTGAGCAATGACCACGTAGATTAGAATTTACTAAGAAAAAAACGACCCGGGGTCATTACGATAAGCTGTTCAAACACTGGCTCCGGTCAGCATCAAGATAAAGGGGATTGCTGGTCCGAAGAGCTGTAGTAACATTTGTGTTGTTGAGTTGTGAAGACGTACTATTTCACCATGAACAAGTTTTTGATCGTACTTCTGGCCGTGTGCCTTTTCAGCGTAGTCAGCGTAAGTTTCAGTTTTATCCACTTTAAATTTTTCCGAAATAAAATTTGTTTTACATAGTTTTTTTTGTTGCTGGAATGTTTAATGGTCAATTTAGAATCAGTAGCCAAATGTATATATTTATCGAAATAAATCTTTAATTTGGCAATTTGAATTTCATTGACAGTCCATAAATTGTGTCTGTCCCATAACACAATTCAATCAGTCTTTCAAAAAAAAAAACAAAAAACATTTTATGAAAACCGCATAGACATTTGTATTCATGCAGCCGTTGTAAAATTCATGTGTTTAATTATGAAATGAATTATTATTAGATAGAGTACTAAACAATGAATATACAGGGTGATTGGAAGATGGGCGCAAAGCTTTAAGGCGAAGATAGTACAGACAATTTAGAACCATTTAAGCCATGGTTGTCTTAGACGAAGTCTTACCAAATATTTTTAACCAAATCTTTAAGTTAATTTTCGGAATTTCTCAAAATTTAATGTAAACTGCATAATTATGGCCAAATCGAATGATAAATCAATTCATTTTTTATTTATTTAATTAAAGTAATGTGTAAGCAATCAAGCAAAACATGTTTTAGGCTTCTGTGTCATTAGACATTTTTTTTACAGACATTTAAAGCTCAGAAAAAAAATAAAAAAAATTGTACAATACGTCTTTTAAACCTTATTAAAAAAAAATGGAGGGTGAGGCTTTTTTTGTTCAAACCTTTTTGAAGACATGCTTGATAATCGTTCTTTCTTTTGAGGTATCATTTATGCGGATATCTTACAAATTATTGAAATTAGTGCCTGCAAACCAATTTGTGGGAGAATTTTTTTATTTTAGGCAGACTAATTAAAACAACATTTGAATTAAAATTATTTATTTTTCATGTTCAAAATGACGGGCGTGATTCCTAATACAAGCACGGCCCCGTCTTCTAACTTCTGTAGTCGTTATTTTCAACATCATCTCCTGCTTCATTGTCTCAAACGCTGAATTTATTCTTTGTATCAATTCTTCTCTAGTGTTTATTTCTATGTTGTTATACACCAGTTCCTTGGCCCGGCCCCACACGAAAAAGTCCAACGGGATCAGATCTGGGGAGCGAGCGGGCCAAGGGATGGGTCCATCCCTGCCGATCCAGCTATCAGGAAAGCAATTGTTGAAGTGTTCCCTTACATATAAATGCGCTGGACAGCCGTCTTGCTGAAAGATGACTGTTCGGTCTCTTTCGAAGATCGGGACACCTGATTCCTCTACCAGCAGAGGTCAATCAATTTGCAGAAATTGCAAATAATTTTCGCCATTCAATGGATCAGGCAAAAAGTGGGGCCCAATCAATGTTCTGCCAATTATTCCAGCCCATACATTCACAGAGAATTTCATCTGAAATGACACCTGCTTCTTAAAATGTGGATTGTTGTCTGCGTCGGCCCATTCATGGATGTTGTGAAAGTTTGTAATACCTTCCCTTGAAAATTTACTTTCATCCGTCCACAAGATTGATTTCAGAAACCACGCATCTTCGATGTCTCTGTTGAGGAGGAAACGGCAGAACTGAATTCTTCTTTGAGGATCTTGCTCTACTAAACCTTGCACACTCCTGCCATGGAACGGATACTTATCATTTTGGTGCATTGTATGCCACACCTTCCATTGAGAAATGTTTAAATTTCGAGCTACTGCTCTAGTACTGGTAGTAGGATCCGCTTGAAATGCTGCTAAAATGTCTTCGTCGACGGCAGTTTCGTGTCTGCCCGGGTTGACTCCAGGTTCCACGCGGTGAAACCCAAGACGACGGAACGTGTTGTAAAACACTCGGACATTCGGTATCCTGCGATTCGGATAGCGCTCTTGATACATCCGTCGCGCCAAAGATCCATTGCCGTCTGCTCTACAGTACATAAATACGATATCCGCATATTCTTGATTGGAAAAAGTAGCCATAGTCACTTAACAATTAAGAAAAACGGCGTAGGAGCGCAGTAATGTCAACTCAACACAATTAAGTCAAAAATCAACACGTGCAGGAGCGCGAGGCTACGACTGGACACGGTGAAACAAAAAAGTTCAAAACTAACGCAAACAACACGTGCAGGAACGCAAAGGGCTATAACTGAACACGGTAAATTGTGAATCAACACGACAATGTCCACTCACAAGGCCAGTAGTTTGACTAATAAGTAAAAGATGTAACGGCTTCATCACAGACCGACTGACCCTGACTAAAGAAAAACGACTTTGTTGCCTCAGAAACTAAGACCATTTTGCTGTAAAAACCAACTCTTATCGCTTTTTGCTATTCATTGGGCGTTCTACCTGGAAATGCCGTCACACCGCGCTCGGTGGCCATTGTTTAGAGAATCCCCTCAATGGGTTCCCCTCAATTGGTTCCTGCATGTGCCAAAAATTCTTAGAATTGAACAATGTTATCATTTCGAGCACATAAAGTATTCTTTTAACCAAACATGTTGTGTTTTGTTAGACTGCCTAAAATTTAAAATTTCTCCCTCGAATTGGTTTGTAGGTCCTAATTTCAATAATTTGTGAGATATCCGCATTAATGACACAGAAGCCTAAAACATGTTTTGCTTGGTTGCTTACAAATTACTTTAATTAAATAAATAAAAAAATAATTCATTTATCATTCAATTTGGCCATAATTATGCAATTTACATTAAATTTTGAGAATTTCCGAAAAAAAATTAAAAATTTGGTTAAAAAAATTTGGTAAGACTTCGTCTAAGACAACCATGGCTTAAATGGTTCTAAATTGTCTATACTATCTTCACCTTACATCTTTGCACCCATCTTCCAATCACCCTGTATATGAATAGATTAACCACCCATACCAATTTCTCGATCTTCAAAGGTGATTAAAAGACTAAGTAACCCAATAAAATAATATAATAACCAAATACCTAAAATGAATAGGAACAAAACTCACGGTGGTACTGCCACCGTGATTTATGTCCCTATTCATTTTCCAGAGGGTCTAATGAAGGTTCGGGGTGTTTCAGTCACAGAGTGGATAAAGGTTTTATTAGCATTTTTTTCAGCTAAGTAGTTAATACTTATTAAGTATAATCCTAATAATAAATACCATTTGTTCTTCACACAGGCTCACACTTTCGTGAAACGCGATGCCCCTAATACGGCTGACCTGACGGCGCAATTGAATGCAAAGAAAGAACAAATCACGAAATTCGGCAACGAAGTAGGCAAACAAATCGCCGATGCCGTCAACCCAGAAGTAATTTTATTTTATTTTTATTTTATTAATTTTAGGAAAGCTTACAGCTAATAAATTACAATGTCTAGTACAACGTGTAAACGATGGCCAATTACAAGCTTCCACTAACGATCAATGTGAGTAATATTAAAAAAATACGTTAAAACAGAGTCGTAAGAAATATGCTAATGAGTTATATCACGCTCAAGAATACAAAATAAAGAGTAAAAACAAAAACAAGATTATACATCGAAAAAAACAACTATTCAAAACCTTCTTTAATTCCTTAATACTATTAGTAAATAAATCCAACTCGACATCCTGACACATCATATTAAATGTACGACAAGCTCTTATCATATACGAGTTCTGTCTGTAAATAGTTCTGACTTGAGGCACATGGAGCAGACGTGGTTTCCGAAAAAGTGCACCCGGTACGCGAAGCCCGATCAATACATATCGACACCTCCATGCAATAACATCGTAACTCACTTTTTTCAAAAAATTGAGTTACAACGGCATTGTTATGTAAAAAAAAAATGCATTTTTTCTGTACTATCATTGTAATTCTATTCCCTTTCGTTTCTAAAATAAACCAACGTCAAAGTATTGTAACTAATCCAAAAAATATTTTTTGTCAACAATTTAATTGCAACTTGATTTACAATTTATAGAAAATATTATGAGTAGCTTGTTTATCAAGTACAACAAAATTGTAACATTAGATACAATCTATGTACATGATAAAATTACGGTTTATGATCATAAAATTTACTGTTACTGCAATGTATGTTGAGTTACAATGATGTTGCACGGATCTTTACGTTAGTTCTTAGTGCATTACGACAAGTTAAGACGAGTTGCGATGTTCTATTTAGTAGTTTACTCCTGCATGCGTAGCATGACCGCCTAGAAACGGAATTTGTCGACGGAAGAGAAGACAAAATGATAGATTATATCGTAGAAAAGTTGTGTAAAACTGAAAAGAAGAGACGTTTCTATTCTTCAGTCGACAATAGTACGATCAAGTATGATGACTATTTTTCTGATGAGATAGAAACATTTTTACAGCATTAATACATAAGGAACTTTTTTGTTCTTGGTAGAATAGATACAGAATTGGTCATGCTACGCCGGCAGCTCATAGAATTTCGGTGTTGTTACGTTGCTTGGTAAATAGAAGTGAGAAGGTGTACAAAGTGACTATTGCGGTGTTTTATAGTGTAAAACCTTAATAAAATGAAGCGTAACCAAAATATCTTAAATTTGGCATTATCATTAAGTGGAATTTCAACTGGTAAGTTGTATTTGAATTATAAATTCTCAGTGTTAGCATTATAATACCTATTTAAGTTTTGGCATGCGCATCGGAGTTGTTCAGTCAGTACAAATTAAAGATGTCCTGAATTCAACTTGTACCAAATAACTGAATATAGAGTTTTAGTTGGATTTTTGTTATTGCTTTTAACCGAGTCAAGTAGGTACTTTGTCAAGTTACTCGGTTCAAGTGTATGCAGGTTTGGCGCGAAAACGCGTTTAAACCTACATGATTGCTTTAAGCTTCGGCCAAACAGATGCAATTTCGCCGCACGTGCGACAGAATTAATTCCTGTTTTGGTCAAAACTTGATTGAACTATACTGTCGTACGACAGAATCGCATCAGTTTGACTGAGGCTTTACGTTCCGACACGATGAGGTATTTGAATAACTTGGTAGCTCGAATAGCTTGGTATTTTATTATAGCACCAAACTATTCGAGGTGGTGCTATTTAAGTTGAAATGTTGAAGTATTGATTACACCCCAATCTGAAGTTTCGCTCTTTTACTACAAAAGAAAGTTTGCGGTATATAATTTTAGTATAATCTATATGATCTAGGAAAAGCCAAAGGATACTCGTACGTTTGGAATGAGACAATTGACAAGAAAGGATCCTCAGAAATTAGTAGCGCTGTGTTTCTTTTTATTAAAAAGAAATACGAAGAAGGATTCCGCATATTTAATTTATTTTCCGATTGCTGTGGCGGACAAAACCACAATCGAATAATAATAGCTGTGTACTCGCATGCATGTAAACTATTTGGAATAACAATTACACATAACTATTTTGAAGTAGGACACTCACAATCTGAAGGGGATGCTATGCACGCGTTGATAGAGCGCCGGAAGAAAAATCAGATTATTTTTGTACCAGAACAATGGATCACCCTGATCAAATGTGCTAAAACTACGGGGACTCCTTATGATGTTACTGAATCCAAACCTGATTTTTGACTATAAATGTCTTATAAAGAAAAAACTAAACTGTGACTGGAATAGTTCTGGAAAAAAGATGACATGGATTAAAATACAACACATTAAAATAGAAAAGGAAAACCCTGATTTAATTTATTTTCAATACGATTTTCTCAGTGATTAGCACTTATCTATTAACCTTGCTATGAAACCTATTTCACGAATCACACGAACGGAAAGAGCACAAGAGACTGTTCAGTGTGAACAGTTAAACGAAGGACAAAGTATTCCTTTATTGTACAATAAAGTGCTCCCAATATCAACAGCAAAGTATAAGGACCTTGTAAGCTTGTGTCAATGTAAGGCAATACTAGATATTTATAATAGTTTTTATTTAAATCTTCCACATTCCACTCAGCTAGCTACAGACAATGACAGTGATGAAGAAAATTAATATTTTTAATAAGTTTTCTTTTTTGTTTTTTTAATATGTTTAAAAAATTGTTACTTACGTTTAAAAGATACATACTTAGTGTCTTAATTTTATGTTGAATAATATAAGAAGGTATTCAGTTAAGTTCTGCTATTTTGTAATTTCTGATTCTGATTTTGCGATCTCATTAAATAATATTTGAGTACTACAAAATGTTTCTTTTATCTTTCAAATTAATAAGACAACATAATAACAAACACAAAAATAGGTATAATAATAATACATTATCGCATTATGAGATGTGTACTTACAGATTTGATTTGGATTGCATGAATTAACTTAATTTTTACTATATAAAAACATTTTATGTAACTTAACACCTTGGAGTTACAATTATCTGACCACAAAAATAAATTAAACTACAAAAAAACTAAATTGTAACTCAGACATACAATGTTTCTCCTCGTAACTTATATGTCATTTCACTGTTTTGTTTTTCACGTAAGTCATGAAAACCCATGAAAACAATTTTTCTTTTACAACTTAACCATAGCTATTTATAGTCCGCCTAAACTATATTAAATAGAGCCAGCTTCAAAAATTGTACGGGGTGTTTTGAGTTTGCTATAATTTTTCAAACTTTAAAATCGCTCTCCTGTAAAATCACAAAAAGTGAGTTACGATGTTATTGCATGGAGGTGTCGATATCATCTCACCTGTATTTCCAGAGCGCTTAAGCAGATGTGCACCTATAGTAATACCCACATTTTACCAGTTATCTTAAGCCCCACATAATAAGGGGCAAGCCTAATGGTCTCTCATCAAAAATGTAAACTCCGCGCTCATAGTGAGAAATCTGAATACAAAGTTACAATCATACTTGTAAATGCCTTTTTGATTTCGGGATATTGGTAAATAATGACAAATAATGACGTTTAGTTTTCGCGGTACTGGAACGTTATCGGCGGAAGGGAAAGTCAACATTGGGTGCAAATTGAGCTGAGAACATTTATATAGAACAAGTCACATAAATAAGAAAAGTTCTTGCGTTGCGAGCATACTAACATACAAACAGTAGAGGAAATGTAGATGACGAGCCCAAAACTCTATAATAAGTGTTTTTTTTTTCAAATATAAGATACCAATTTCGCCCACGTGGAGGTATGAAATTATCCGACGGGAAAGTACTACCGGGATACAAAGTATCCCGTGTATTAATTCACGTTATAAAATATCTGTGTGCTAACAAACATGTAAACATCTAAACTTTCTCACTTTCTAACTTCATTTATAATAGTAGTAGGATAGTAGGATAAACTAGAGCATGAACTAAATAGTCATAAAACATCAAGATTTCATTACTGCAGGACTCCAGGGTGGAAGTCGAAATTCAAATTCAGAGTGCTGATATTTTGTATAAAATCATTTTTGTATCCAGTCCCCTACATACCCATCAGTTTGCTCAATGTCCTTGGCGAAATCTATGAGAGACTTATTTATAAGCGACTCAGGGATTACGCTGAGACAAAAGGCCTCATCCCCAACGAGCAGTTTGGTTTTCGAACCCAACACTCATGTGTTCATCATGTACACCGTATCGTCGAACATATTAACGCTGGCTTCCAACGTGGTATATTCACGGGTGCTGTATTCTTCGATATAGCGCAAGCGTTCGACAGTCTGGCACAACGGCTTATTATATAAGCTGTATCAACTCGGAGTGCCAGAACGTCTCGGGCTCATCCTACGAGATTTTCTTGCGAACCGCACCTTTTGCTATCGCATCGAAGCGGCATTATCCTTCCCTCACCTTATCCATGCAGGAGTCCCTCAGGGCTCTGTACTATCTCTCCTCATTTTTACGCTATTCACAAGCGACATCCCCAGAAGTAGAAAAGCACAGTTAGCTCTGTTCGCAGACGACACAGCCATCTTCTTCACGAGGTGCAGTAAAGAAGCGTTGATTCGCTACCTCCAATCAACAAGCTCGGCGAATGGTTTAGGAAGTGGCGAATCGAAGTCAATCCCGATAAGAGTCAAGCGGTCCTTTTCACCCGACCGAGACGAAATCACTCCCCCCAGACCCATAACTATGTTCGGCAAGCCAATCCCGTGGGAAAAGCGAGCCAAATATCTAGGCATGATCCTTGATTAGCGAACCTGCTTTATGTGCTCAGAGAATGTGAGTTTCTCTGAGCACATAAAGCAGGTTCGTTCGCGGGCCACTTTTGCTCTCGGTAGGCTCCACAGCGTCCTAAACAGGCGTAGTAAATTGTCGCTACTGTGTAAGAAACGCATTTATACCGCTTGTATTAGGCTGATCATGACGTGTGCAAGCGCGGTCTTTGCACACACAAAACCCCGCTAAATCCATAGGATGCAGATCCTCCAGAACCGATTTCTCCGTCAAGCCACAGGTTCACCTTGGTACGTTCGGAACCTCCATTTAGATCTCAAGATCCTGACTATCCATCAGTTCATGAAACGCGGTTCGAAGCGTTTCTTCGAGAGAGCCGCAACCTACCGCAACGCTCTGCACCCCTAGCCAAGTTGATAATCTGCAATCGTTAGCGGTAGTCGCTCAACGTTAAGTCACGTGGTTAGAACAAACGAACAGAAAATTCGTAGCCAAATTCACATCGTTCAAAATGATAGAATGATTTTTTATCGTTTCTACAATGTTCAACGCTAAATCCTTTGTTATAAGGTGTCGTTTTTCTAAAGACATTGTAGAACGAGCGGCCGAATCAGGCGTTTCAACATGGCTACCAACTTATCGTTTTCTACAATTGCTGACACTGAGGCGTTACCGATTGTAGAACGGTAAACGTTTGTGACTTGGCTAGGGGGGCTGGTCGTCGTCGCAGCTAGATACATCCCCTCCCACATTAGAAAAGTCTGCCATCTGCATCATGTACTCTCCGATCTTGATGACTCTACCACCTTCCTCCAAGAGAGTGGAAAGGAAACCAGTACAGTTCGAAAAACACCAGTCACAAATCGTCATACTGACCTCGCCGCCGAGGTCCACTGTCGCGACCCCTACTAAATAGTCCCTCCCGACCCTTGCTAGAGCCAGCCCGCGATGCTGCACCTGTAGTCTTAAATTAGTCCCTAAATAATTTTAAGTCGGAACCAGCCTGTCCCTTGCTACCCCCTCTGCCAGTGACTGCTTAAGCCGAGGTCCGTACTCGACCTGAGGTTGCCCGTAGGTCTTAGTCGCTATAGTTTTTAAGTATATATGTACCGGTTGGAGGCCTTAAATTATTTATTAAGGAATCGCCGAGAAAAAGTCCGTTTAAGTAGTAACGTAAGTCCATTCAAAAAACAATAAAAAAGTCCCCTACATAATTATATAAAAGATAGCAAAAACATTGACGTGCAAACTGTAACCAAGGACTTAGTATATAATTCTAGACCCGATTCTAGACTATATGTCTAAGACATACTAAAATTATATCCGGCTGCATGTAGTCCTCATGACTGAATAGAAAACTGTTGTCAACCTCATCATATTTACAATCATCTGTGACTTTCAACTCAAAACAATACGTTAAGCAATGATCACGTAGATTTGATTTTACTAAAAAAAAAAACGACCCGGGGTCATTACGATAAGCTGTTCAAACGCTGGCTCCGGTCAGCATCAAGATAAAGGGGATTGCTGGTCCGAAGAGCTGTAGTAACAGTAGTAGTAGTCAGCGTAAGTTTCAGTTTTATCCACTTTAAATTTTTCCGAAATAAAATTTGTTTTACATAGTTTTTTTTTGTAGCTGGAATGTTTAATGGTCAATTTAGAATCAGTAGCCAAAGGAAATAAATCGAAATAAAAAAAAATAAAAAAATCGGTTTATCGAAATAAATCTTTAATTTGGCAATTTTGAATTTCATTGACAGTCCACAAATTGTGTCTGTCCCATAACAAAATTCAATCAGTCTTTCAAAAAAAAAAAAAACAAAAAACATTTTATGGAAACCGCATAGACATTTGTATTTATGCAGCCGTTGTAAAATTCATGTTTTTAATTATGAAATGAATTATTATTAGATAGAGTACTAAACAGTAAATATATATGAATAGATTAACAACCCATACCAATTTCTCGATCTTCAAAGGTGATTAAAAGAAGTAACCCAATGAAATAATATAATAACCATGTACCTAAAATGAATAGGAACAAAACTCACGTTGGTACTGCCTCCTTGATTTTTGTCCCTATTCATTTTCCAGAGGGTCTAATGAAGGTTCGGGGTGTTTCAGTCACAGAGTGGATAAAGGTTTTATTAGCATTTTTTCAGCTAAGTAGTTAATACTTATTAAGTATAATCCTAATAATAAATACCATTTGTTCTTCACACAGGCTCACGCTTTCGTGAAACGCGATGCCCCTAATACGGCTGACCTGACGGCGCAATTGAATGCAAAGAAAGAACAAATCACGAAATTCGGCAACGAAGTGGGCAAAAAAATCGCCGATGCCGTCAACCCAGAAGTAATTTTATTTTATTAATTTTAGGAAAGCTTACAGCTAATAAATTACAATGTCTAGTACAACGTGTAAACGATGGCCAATTACAAGCTTCCACTAACGATAAATGTGAGTAATATTAAAAAATTACGTTAAAACAGCGTTGTAAGAAATATGCTAATGAGTTATATCACGCTCAAGAATACAAAATAAAGAGTAAAAACAAAAACAAGATTATATATCGAAAAAAACAACTATTCAAAACCTTCTTTAATTCCTTAATACTATTAGTAAATAAATCCAACTCGACATCCTGACACACCATATTAAATGTACGACAAGCTCTTGTCATATACGAGTTCTGTCTGTAAATAGTTCTGACTTCAGGCACATGGAGCAGATGTGGTTTCCGAAAAAGTGCACCCGGTACGCGAAGCGCGATCAATACATATCATCTCGCCTGTATTTCCAGAGTGCTTAAGCAGATGTGCACCTATAGTAATACCCACATTTTACCAGTTATCTTAAGTCCCACATAATAAGGGGCAAGCCTAATGGTCTCTCATCAACCGTGCAAAAATGTAGACTCCACGCTCATAGTGAGAAATCTGAATACAAAGTTACAATCATACTTGTAAATGCCGTTATGATTTCGGGATCCTGGTAAATAATGACAAATAATGACGTTTAATTTTCGCGGTACTGGAACGTTATCGGCGGAAGGGGAAGTCAACATTGGGTGCAAATCGAGCTGAGAACATTTATGTAGAACAAGTCACATAAATAGGAAAAGTTCTTACGTTGCGAGCATACTAACATACATACAGTAGAGGAAATGTAGATGACGAGCCCAAAACTCTATAATAAGTGTTTTTTTTTTCAAATATAAGATACCAATTTCGCCCACGTGGAGGTATGAAATTATCCGACGGGAACGTACTACCGGGATACAAAGTATCCCATGTGTTCATTCACGTTATAAAATATATGTGTGCTTAATTCCATACAAATTGGTTTAGACGTTTTTGCGTTATTGAGTAACAAACATGTAAACATCTAAACTTTCTCACTTCATTTATAATAGTAGTAGGATAGTAGGATAAACTAGACCATGAACTAAATAGTTATAAAACATCAAGATTTCATTACTGCAAGACTCCAGGGTGGCAGTCGAAGTTTAAATTCAAATTCAGAGTGCTGATATTTTGTAAGAAATCATTTCTGTATCCAGTCCCCTACATACCCCTCAGTTTGCTCAATGTCCTTGGCGAAATCTATGAGACACTTATTTATAAGCGAATCAGGGATTACGCTGAGACAAAAGGCCTCATCCCCAACGAGCAGTTTGGTTTTCGAACTCAACACTCGTGTATTCATCAAGTACACCGTATCGTCGAACATATTAACGCAGGTTTCCCACGTGGTATGTTCACGGGTGCTGTATTCTTCGACATAGCGAAAGCGTTCGACAAAGTCTGGCACAACGGCTTATTATATGAGCTGTATCAACTCGGAGTGCCAGAACGTTAGTCCGCCGTCCACGGCATGTACTTTCCGATCTTGATGACTCTACCACCCTCCTCCAAGAGAGTAGAAAGGAAACCAGTACAATTCGGAAAACACACACACACAAATCGTCATATCAACCTCGCCGCCGAGGTCCGTCGTCGCGACCCCGACTAAATAGTCCCTCCCGACCCTTGCAAGAGCCAGCCCGCTATGCTGCGCCTGTAGTCTTAAATAAGTACCTAAATAATTTTAACCCACATCCAGCCTGTACCTTGCTGCCCCCTCTACCAGTGACTGCTTAAGCTGAGGTCCGTACCCCACCAGGGGTTCCCCTTAGGTCTTAGTCGCTTTAGTTTTTAAGTATATATGTCCCGGTTGGAGTTGGCCTTAAATTAATTTTTAAGGAATCGCCGGGAAAAAGTACGTTTAAGTAGTAACAACTTTATTTAGGTTAACTACGAGATTTTCATCCAAAAAAACAAAAAAAGTCGCCTACATAATTATAATGAGTCTCAAACATACGGTAATTATATCAGACTGCATCTAATCCTCATGACTGAGTAGAAAACTGTTGTCAACCTCATCATATTTACAATCATCTGTGACTTTCAACTCAAAACAATACGTTGACCAATGACCACGTAGATTTGAATTCGGAATATCCGAACTCTTTAGTAATTGGCTTACTAAGAAAAAAAATGACCGGGGGTCATTACGATAAGCTGTTCAAACACTGGCTCCGGCCATATCTTGATGCATAAAGGGGATTGCTGGTCCGAAGAGCTGCAGTAACAATTGTGTTGTTGAGTTGTGAAGACGTACTATTTCACCATGAACAAGTTTTTAATCGTCCTTCTGGCCGTGTGCCTTTTCAGCGTAGTCAGCGTAACTTCCAGTTTTGTGTACTTTAAATTTTCCGAAATTAAATTAATTTTACATAGTTTTTTTTTGTTGCTGCAGTGTTTAGTGGTCAATTTAAAATTAGTAGACAAAGCTACATATTTATCGAAATAAATCTTTAATTTGGCAATTTTGACTTTTTTTTTTTGGATAGGAAATCATCAAATGACTTCTCCCGCTCTGGGCGGAGCGGGAGGGCATGTCAGACTTTTACTGACTAAAAGCCACCCGTGTTCCTTGGGCAACTGAACCCATGAGCCTGGGTCATGGTATCTCTTTCGAAAAATCTCGCGACCCTGGCAGTAAAAAACCCGTAACACAAAAAGCAATGTTTCGTGCTTGAGATTTGAACCTGCAATCTTATACAAGACATGCGGTCTTGAAACCTCCAGTCTATTTAGACAATGGCAATTTTGATTTTCGTTGACAGTCCACAAATTGTGTCTGTTCCATAACAAAATTCAAAAAATTAACATTTTATGGACACCTCATAGACATTTATATTCATGCAGCCGTTGTAAAATTCATGTGTTTAGTTATGAAATGAAATATTATTAGATAGAGTACTAAACAATATATATGAATAGATTAACAACCCATACCAAATTCTCGATCTTCAAAGGTGATTAAAAGACTAATAAAATGAAATAATATAATAACCATTTATAAATCTAGCGAGTTCCGAATACTTGGTGGCTTTTGAAATGGTTCTGAGAAAGTTGTACGCCCGTTCACCGTTCACGTAGTACCTACTAAATTATTGTTATTTGCGAAGATTTTAAGTTTCTTTACAATTTGGTGGGACTTACTATGAAAGTAACGATAATGTCGGCAATTTTATTTTGTTTTAAGTACCTTGCCGGGTTTTGATACAAGAATGTCAATCTTATTCGATATAACGCCCACAATTATTCGTACATTTTCAAATAAACGGAAGCGAAACTATACAATTTCCGATTATAGGCAAATGTTTCCGTTGCAGTACATGCATTTTTCATTTATTTCCGTGAGACATTTCAAGTTAAATAATGTTGATTTTATTCTTAAATTAGTATCTCCGTGAGTTTTGTCCCTATTCATTTTCCAGAGGGTCTAATGAAGGTTCGAGTTGTTTCAATCACAGAGTGGATTAAGGTTTTATTAGCATTTTTTTCAGCTAAGTAGTTAATACTTATTAAGTATAGTACTAATAATAAATACCATTTGTTCTTCACACAGGCTCACACTTTCGTGAAACGCGATGCCCCTAATACGGCTGACCTGACGGCGCAATTGAATGCAATGAAAGAACAACTCACGAAATTCGGCAACGAAGTGGGCAAACAAATCGCCGATGCCGTCAACCCAGAAGTAATCAAGAAGAATGTCGATCAGTTCATTGACGCTACATCTAAAACGGTAAGCATTTTCATTAATTACTTTATTAGCAGCATTAGTAGCTTTTGCCAACGGCTTCGCCCGCGTGGAGGTCGGATATTATCCCGCGGGAACATACTACTGGGAAAAAGTAGCCTATGTTCTTTCTCAGGCTCTAAACTATCTGTGTACCAAATTTCATTTAAATCGGTTCAGTAGTTTTAGCAGGAAAGCAAGACAGACAGACAGAGTTACTTTTGCATTTATAATATTATATAGTGTGGATTAGACTTCGTGATCTGAGGGCTAATTCTCGTTATTTTAAGAACGTTCGCAGTCTCAATCTATCAAAAATATCTCGAGTTGACATACATTTTGACAAGTATTTGACATTACATTGTCGCTGAGATGAGACTGCGTCTAGATTTTGAACGTTTTTAGTACGAGAATTGATCTGCTGATGTAACAATGATAATATAGCGGTCACGGTCAAGGTCAAAACTAAAAACCTTGATGCGACCCGGTGCAAATTAAAATCGCTTTATGTACTGGCTATTTACTTACAATAAATACATCGCGTCACGGTTTTCAGATTTGACTCTAATGTTGCGACCTAACCAAAAGCGATCGTAGCGCGAGAACGCGATAATCGGGCTTTTTATATGAGTACTAGCTGACCCAGCGAACTTCGTACCGCCTCAGAATCAATAAATGTTGTGTTAACTTATCAGATCCCACCAACACAAAGCAAAGAGCATCAAGTACGATATACCCATGTTAGACCAAGTTATGACAAACTGGTACTTTGAAGGCATAAAGCGTTTTCTAGCTACCACACACCCAAGTTAGGTGAGCTCCTACCAAGTTATGCCAACCTGGTACTTCGAAGACATACAACGTTTTCTAGCTACCACACACCCATGTTAGTTGAGCTCCTACCAAGTTATGCCAACCTGGTACTTCGAAGAAATAAAGCGTTTTCTAGCTATCAAACATCCATGTTAGGTGACTTTGTATTCTTAAATAAGTGTTCTTAAATTTTCTAATTTTCCGCGCAATTTTTTAATTTTTCTCTTTCATAGAACTTTCTCCTGACAATAACAAACACAACAAAAAAGAAAAAATTTAAAGCGGTCCAGCCGTTCACGCGTGATGGCGTGACCAAGGGAAATAGGGATTCATTTTTATATATATAGATGACATAATCGAGAGCAGTGGTGGCCCAGTGGTAAAGGCCGTGACTTACGGGTTGTAGGACTTTTAGATCTTAGGTTTGAACCCAGACACGCTCTTTACTTGTGTGAATTATTTCATCACCACCGCTCTCAAAACGGTTAACGAAAACATTGAGGAAATCAGCATGTGCTAGAACCAAAAATTCGAAGACATGTCACATCTACCAATTCGCACTGGGCCCGCGTGGTACATTACGGCCCACTTCCAGAGAGGAGGCCTGAGTCCTAGCAGTGGGAATGTTTAAGGCCGATTATGGCAACATAATCGCGCGATCAATCAAGTCACATGTTGTTATTCAGGTAAATGTTGACTGACAGAAAATGCCTATGGCATTAATTCCGCCTCTGTACATTTGTGTGCATAGAGTATTAAATAAATAAATATTAAAACAATATGCGGAATACTCCAGATACTAATTGCTGTTTTCCTTTCAGTTACAAAGCCTCAAACCACCGACTGACGACAAACCAGCAGCCTAATAATAAGACTGATTTGTATGATAGTAGAATTTAGTCATTATTGCCAACACTATAAAGTAGAACCATAAAATCAACCAAATCTTTATTGCATTGCATTTATCTTTTATAAAAATGAATGTTTCTTGTATGAAATAGATTTTTTATAAACTTCATTATTTGTTTTTATTTCCCTTCACTCTTGTAGCACATTTCATAACAACCCTTTCTTTAAATTATTATAGATAACTTAAAAAAAAATTACTTCGTACATCATCAGGCATGGCAAACGGAAAATTTCCCCAAATTCTGTGCCCAAAGGGGGAGGGACAAAGGGTCACAAGAGGCCACTGGGGGCACTGTCTATCAAAGGAAACCCGAAGAGATATAATAACCATTAAAAACATAAATGGGAACCAAAGACATACGAATTGAGATCTAAATGGGTTCCAAGTTTTGTAGATAATCCTGAAATATATTTTAAAAATTTGCTGGTTAAAACACAACTTCTTAAATTTGTACAGTCGAATTATTTACACAAAGCAGTTACCTGCTTTGTGTAAATAATTCGACTGTACTGACTGTACTTAAGTTAAATAGAAGCACAAGATTCGACTTGGCTAGTTTTTACCAGCAAGCCTCAAAAGAGTAACATTTTACAATAACCGCTTTTTTTTTTTTTTTTCAGGATGGGAAATCATCAAATGACTTCTCCCGCTCTGGGCGGAGCGGGAGGGCGTGTCAGACTTTTACTGACTAAAACCCACCCGTGTTCCATCAGTTGCCCATGTGCCAGGGTCACGGTATCTCTTTCGAACAATCACGCGACCCCGGCAGGCATCGGTCCTAGTAGACCCCTACACTGCTGCTGACATCTCTTTGAGGCGCGCGTGGAACACTGCGCGCCGTCGACCCGAGCCTGGTCCTTACCGGGCGGCGAGCTACCCATTGCTCGCCACCCGCAAGCTCGCGCCTACGGTGGCCGGGAGTCCGCAATCGACTCCCGACGCCCGGGGCGTCTCCTCCTGCGGCGGCTAGGGGCGTGAGGGCGCAGAGACTGCCACTCCCTCACGCGCCCCGCCTCCTCCTTCGCGAGCATTACTGCTTCGCAGAAGGAGGTGACGGCTTCCCATTCCCTCTCGCTCCGTACCATGGCTCGCACCAGGGCCGGACGCGAGAGGTCGCCGCCGCCGATCGCCTCCACGAGGACACGGCGGTGCTCCGCCCAGGCAGGGCACACCTCCACCGTATGCTCCACCGTGTGCTCCAGACGATCCTCGCAATTGAAACACCCGGACGTATCCTCCCGCTTTATCCTGAACAGGAACCCACCGAAGCACCCATGCCCGGTGACAACCTGCGTCAGGCGGAAGGTGAGGACGCCGTGGCGCCTCTCTATCCACTCCTCAAAGAGGGGACTTACCGCCGCAATTGTGGCGTGCCCAGCACTGGGTTGCGACAATCGTACCCGCCATGTCGCCATGAGATCAACCGGAGCTCTGTCCGCCGTGCCGCGATTTGTCGCGGCAGCGGAGTTTTGCCCTGGCGTTTCGCCTCCTCGCGCCACTCCCACATGTGCGCGAGGACTTTTGCCTCCAGATCCCATGGCGGCACTCCGGCAAGGAGGCTCGCCGCCTCGCACGAGACCGTGCGGTATCCCCGGATTAACCGGATGGCTATGACCCTCTGGGCCGCAAACAACCGGCGCGCTGGGCGCAGCCTCAGTGAGGGTGCCCACACCGGTGCCCCGTAGAGGGCCATGGACCGCACGATCCCCGTTACAATAACCGCTTAATGCATGCCGTCCATCGGGTCACTTATAGTTGCAATAGCTATTTCTTTAACAGGCCCTTCTAGAAATGGCGCTGCATTGGAATACACACACGTTATTATAATAATAAAGAGACCACTGAGTTTGTTTCGAGATTTATTATCAAGGATCAGTCGCTGGAAAATGTCGGTGCTTTTCTCATAATTTTAAAACAAAACCAAAATATTGACGAGTACAAGTATATTGAAAGAACTACTTACAGAAATAAATTTAAGTTTCAGCAAGTACTTTCACAGACTGCGTATAGTCCTGCTCTACCTGTGGCTTTCAAGGAAAATCATAATGAAAGCGGGAAATTCGAATTCAAACCTAAATGTGGTCCTTTGTGCTAGTTTGATTCACACTTATCATATATAAAAATCGGCCAAGTGTGAGGTGAAATTGCACTTGGGCAGTTTTCATATGATGTTATTGGTTGGTTATCAAATAAGCGGACCTGGTAATGGACAGGTGCAGATGCATCGTTGGTGCCATGTAAACTTAGAGCCCAAACTGAAGTACATATCGTGTTTTTTTGTATATTGTCTTTCAAACTGAAATATTATACAAGGTATATCAGAATAAACGTATGTCCTAAAAGTATTTTCTTCATAAATGACTACTGAATCGATTTTAGTAAATTTAAATATGGGTAGTATTTTTCCAAAAATTTTGCATGTGGTCATACCTACCACCCATTCAGCTAAAGAAAATTTTGTACTGCTACGTTCAATACGATTTTCTTAATAATAGCAGTTAGCTTCAAACAGGAAAATTTTTGTCATTCTATTAAGCTTTTAATTCAATACTCTGATTGGGGTGTATGATGTCTTACTATAATTATTTTACATGTTGTGTAAGATGTCGCAGGAATTACGTAAGCTGCAGACGATGGATCGAAAAAAACCAAAGTTATTTTAAAACTAATTTATTTTAAAGGAAATTATTACAATTAAAGTAGGTGAAACCTATTCGATGCTAGAATATGGAATGCCAAAATTACATATAAAATTAATTAAGTGCTAGTGGTTTAATTTCGCTGCGTCGGCGACTCGTGCCTGGACGGATGTCATCGTTGCAGTTTTTATGCGCTCGGCGTAAATTGAGGTATTGCTAGGACGTCGATTTCCATTAGGGATCCGTACTTAACACCTCCACCCGCAGATCAGCAACTATTTTGTCACGTTGAGAGAAAATGTTGCTGGGACTTCCTCTCGTTTCCTGGTATCTCTGGTCTTCATAGGTATGTCTTAATAGTTTGCTGCTTCTCCTTTTCGTCTGCTCTAGTGTTCCAGCGTTTCTATCTGCGGCTTATTACCGAAATGATAAGTATGGTTGCGCATTGTACAATGATGTAAAATGGTATAGTTGTATGATATGGGACAATCGGCTGAGTCTTGTCGATCTGAATAGGGTTTTCCATTAATACTTTATTTTGGATGCTATGGAGTTTTTCCAGGTTTTCTGAATTGAACCCGATGATGTGGGTGGAATCAACTGTTTGGTTCATGTTAAGGGATTTTTGTTAACTTTAACGGCTGGCCTTTTATTTCGTTGCTGTCATTAATGATTGTGAATTCTGTTGTTTGCAGATGACAGTCCACTTCTATGGAGAGTTGAATCTTGGTAAAGTGGTAGGTGTCTTCTAGGTCTTGGTTGATGCTGAGTATTTCGATAGAGTCAGGCTTCGTCCGGATCTGATGGCTTGTCTTCTTTTCACAGAGATGGATGCTACTGTACTTCGGGCATTCAGCCTCTATGTACACGAATGATTCTTCGTTCGTTGCTTTATAAGGAGTGGAAGGAAAAAGGACGAGTTGACTTTTATTAGGTACAATGGATACTTTATACAGGTTGTAGGAGTCTTTGGAGATTATAGGAAAACTGTATACTATTACTATTCTCTTATCAATAAAGTAGGTTTTATCAGATTATAATGTTCTCGTAATTCTAAGTTTATTTTAGAGCGTCTAGATAATCTATATTGACAGTAACACTTTTTACTACTGACCCAAGGCTATCTACAAGACCTCTTTTTGACTTTAACAGGTTTCAAAGATTTTAGTTGTTGTAGTACTTTATAAACTAATATACTGAATGAATGAGCGGTAATGTGTGGTTAGTAAAGTCTCAAGTCTTATCTCTTGAGGGTGTGACACGCGATGTATTGTTAGTAGCATCAGGATCCTGTACCAATTGGATTGCTTTAGGAACGCGTTTCAGCCGCGATTTGGCTATAGGGCCACGTTTTTTTGAGGTACCTATATATGTGTATAGGCAGGTCGGCGAGTACTGTATCCTGTGTATAACGCGGTGCAGCTTTCTGGCGACTGGAAATAGGATTTTTAATGAAAACTCGCGAGTTTTATTCCTATTAACAATTAAGTTTGTGCGATTTGCAAGAGATGATTCGTTGATGATCTCATAAACTTGTTTCATCTGTTGTTTATGGTTCTGTGCATATTGTTGTAGGATGTGCTCAGTCAGGTCTATGTCAATTGGGTCTCTGGGGTCAAAATGTCCAGTCAATAGGTCAAAGGGTCTGCACTTAGTAAAACTATGGATAGAACTATTATATGCTATGATGTTGAGTGAAAACGTTCGATGTTACCATTGTCATTTGGACTATGAGGTAGAATTTTATGATGAGTTATCTTATGAAGTCGTATAAATTCGGAAAAAAGTTGATTTGTAAATTCGGTGCCGTTATCGGTGATTATAGTCATGGGTAGACCATGATGTGTACAGAAGCGTAGCAGCGCTTGAATGATGCTGATAGCGGTACCGTCTCGCAAATGATACGCTTGTCCATATTTCGTAAAGACGTCAATGAAAGTCACGTATTTTTCGTTCTGAACTGTAAAGAGGTCCATGTGAATAATTTCAAGTGGTTTGGTCGCTGGAGGCACTATGTTAAATTGAGGTCTAATTGGATTCCTGTCATATTTAGCTTGACCGCAAATGGTGCACTCGTTAATAAACTTGGTGATCTGTTCCTTCATTTTTGGCCAGAAATATTTTCGTGAAAGGGCCAGGTAACATTCATTTATGCCACGGTGGTTCGTCTTGCCGTCATGATAATGTCGAATAATGTCTTGTTGTCGGAGGTATTCTTTAACATTCTCCAGTTCTGTCTTAGCTAGTAAAAGGTTAAGTGAGGAACTTCTAAATTTATCTAGTATAATAGGGACTATTGAATACATGGCTAACGGTGGATTAATTAGCATAGCTGTTTTAACCTTAGGGTTGACGTACTCTTTGATAGCACTGATAATGTCGTTCTCTAAGTTAGATTCTGAAATTTGGACTGCAATTCGTGTATGATTTTCAAAGGGTTTAGTTACTGTTGGTCGGCGTTTTATGTCACCAACTATGGTAAAATAAATCTGTCTATGAAATTTATTGAGGGGTTCATCTGTAATAGGGACTTCTAATATAGGATGTTCATTACTAGTATGTACGGTGTCAGTCGAGGAGTTTGTCGGTAGAGGTGGTCTCTCTGAAGGGTTGTTAATCATTGAGCTGAGATCCTTGATACTTTCGATCAATGAGTTAATTTCATCGGTCTCATTATATATTTCAACACGAGAGAGAGCGTCAGCGTTGGTGTAAAATTTTCCTTTCTTGTACACTACAGTAAAATCGTATTCACTTAGTCTTAGTCGCCACCTAGTCAGTCGTGAGTTGGGTTCTTTTAAGTTCATCATCCACTGAAGAGGTTTGTGATCAGTCAGTACTTTGAACTTTCTACCGAAAAGATATGGTCTGAAATACTTCGTGGCCCAGACTATGGCAAGCAACTCTTTTTCGATGGTACTATAATTTAGCTCACTTTCATTAGGTGTACGAGATGCGTAACAGACGGGTTTGTCAGAACCTATTGGTCCCTGGGACAACACTGCTCCAATAGCGACATTCAAAGCGTCTGTGGTTTTTTTTTTTTTTTTTTTTTTCAGGATGGGAAATCATCAAATGACTTCTCCCGCTCTTCGTGTCAGACTTTTACTGACTAAAACCCACCCGTGTTCCATCAGTTGCCCATGTGCCAGGGTCACGGTATCTCTTTCGAACAATCACGCGATCCCGGCAGGCATCGGTCCTAGTAGACCCCTACACAAGCGTCTGTGGTGAGATTAAATTCCTTTTTAAAGTCTGGGTATTGCAGAATAGGGTCATTGGTAAGCAAAGTCTTACAACTTTCGAAGGCATTGACGTATTCGGGGCTTAGAGTAATTTTACTACCTTTCTTTAGGCATGACGTAAGTGGTTTGGTGATGCGAGCAAAATCAGGGATGAATTTCCGGTAATAACCTAGGAGACCTAAAAACTGTTTGATTTCTTTAGGGGTCTTTGGGATTGGATATTTTTGAATTGCGGATATTTTATCTGGGTTCGGTTTAATGCCGTCTCTACTGATGATGTGTCTGAGATAAGCAGTTTCAAGCTTAAGAAACTCGGACTTGTCCATCTGTATTTTAAAATTTGATTCCCTAAGTCTTTGGAAGACCTTTTCCAAATTATCCATGTGCTCTTGAAGAGAGGTACTATAGACGATAATATCGTCGAGATACACAAGGCATATGTTATTTTGAAGACCTCTTAGAACATTGTCCATAACCCGTTGAAAGGTGGACGGTGAATTCTTTAGACCCATGGGCATTCGAAGGAATTCAAAGTGCCCATGTTCAACATTAAATGCGGTTTTTGATATGTCTTGAGGGTCCATCTCAACTTGATAAAAGCCACTTGCTAAATCTAAAGTCGTAAAGTATTGGCACTTTCCTAATTTGTCTAGGACGTCACTGATATTTGGAATGGGGTATTTGTCGTCTATGGTTTTTTCGTTCAATTTGCGGAAATCTACTACAAGACGCCACTTCTGTTTTCCAGAAGCATCGCTCTTTTTAGGCACAACCCAAATGGGTGAGCTCCATGCAGAGTCGGAAGGTCTAATTATACCTTGCTGCAGCATTTTGGAAATTTGGTCTCTAACTTCTTCCCGATGAATGAAAGGGTATCGATAGCTTTTGGTGTACGCGGGAACTTCATCTGTAGTCCTAATACGATGTTTAATTTTGTTAGTGAATGTCAGTGATTCCCCGTCAATGTAAAATACATCCGCATAGCGAGAGCAAAGCGTTAAAAGATTAGCTTTTTCCTCTTCGTTAAGATGGTCCGTACGCAAACGCGATAATACGTCAGCTGCACGATTCGGATTTTTCACTTGCATGCACTCGGCATTGAACAGTTCTGCATAGGTTGGTTGGTCTAATTAAATTATGACGTCATTGGGTGTTGGGTTTTCTAACTCTACATATCCACGACTGTTGGATACAGTAGTGAGGCACTCGTGGATTATACAATTGCAAAAAACTTGTTCGCTTACTAAAACATCGCCATCCGGGGCATTAATAGGTAGTCTTACTAATTTAATACTTTTAGCGGGGATGATATTTTCATACAGGTTGACGTTGCGTGAATTATACATTTTAATTGGGTTTGTAGCAGTTCGCGTTATTAATTGATAATCTTTTAAATCTATTTTAGCCTCCCATTTAGATAATAAATCTAATCCTATCAGGCCATCAAAATAGTCGTGAAATCGATATACGAATAGTTTTATGTTTTCGGACTCACGGAATTCATTAAAACACGGTAGCGTTATGGAGTAATCATTTTTACTAACAGCGTGTACGTTTGTAACCTCGAATGGGTCATAGTTGAGGGGACAATCATAGAAGTACTTTTATACAGCCTCGGGGCTAATAAATGACTGGTTAGCGCCAGTGTCAATTAAAAATTTTAAAGGAGGGCAAGAAATTTCGATATAGGGTAACTGTCTTTGGGTCTGTAGATTGAGGTCTATCTTGGCTCTTTGGATGTCTGGTCCGACCGAAAATCCTGATTCTGAGTAGCATGGATAGGGCCTGGTTGTGGCTCTGTCTCACTCGTTACCTGATTATCAGAAGTTACAGTAAGGTTAGTTCCACTAGTGTTAGAATCACAGTCATAGAAATTACAATAGTCATTCCAGTCCGTGTAATAGTCAATTCCTGGCTCATAGTAGTAATAATCAGAATAATAGGAACTATCGGGCAAAGCAAGTTCATTGAGGTTTAATTCACGTGTCTTAAAATAATTATTTGGTGGTGGGTTCCCATTCCTTTGCCAATCATGCCCTGGCATCATGGGTAAAGGTTTTGGAGTAAAATGTTGAACGCCACTCATGGGTTTCGGACCCGAATTATGTGGTAGATTATTCCTGGGTGGTAATTTAAAGTTATTACTTTGAGGGTGATAGTTGGGTAAAGGTGCACGGAACATTTGTTGCGTTCGTGTAGGCATATGATTTTGATATTGGTTAGGCAAGTTGAACTTGAAAGCCTGAGGTTGAGGTTGATAACCTCGCTGTCCTACTGGAGTAGGCCAATTAGGTACCGGGGGTCGCGGAACATTTAATGAGTTAAATGGTATAGCAGGCACAACAGAAGGTTTAAATACTTTAGGTGCGCTCTGAGCCGTCTGAGCCCTTGAGGGATCATTGCGTTGCTGCAGGTATATAATGTTTAATTCTTCCTGCACAAACTCCAGAGCTTTCTCTATGGTTTCTGGGCGCATGCACCGTATGCGTGAGCCTAAGGGTTCCTTTAGTCCACGTACAAAAGCCTGCATGGTAACTTTCTTATAAAGCGTGCGTTTAGCCTCGACAGTCGTCTGTATGGTCTCGTGTAACGTCACATAGGTCATTATAGTACTAAACAACGTCTGGCATTGGTCATAAAATTCCTGAGGGGTTCTGCTACCCTGTGTAGCCAACGAGAGGTCGTTGTAAAGAGCCGTTTCGTCTCTCTGGTCAGAGAAGTTATTAATCAGAGCTGATCTAATACCTGCCCAAGTTTCAGGAATGCCATTCGAGTTAATAGTCGATGCGGCGGGCCCTGTGATTTTATTTAAAATGCCGTTTAAAAGACACAGATTTCCGAGTTCACTGCCTGGTTCGGAACTTGCATATTGCAATACTATCCGGTCACAGATGTTAACAAACCTGGTTAATATGTTAGGGTTTCCGTCAAAATCAGGCACAAGGCGTAAGGCCTTAAAAATTACGTCAGGGTCGTGTGGCATGTTAACTTCAAATAAACTACTCAAATTAAAATCTAATTCACTATCTAAATCTCTATTAATATCTACTATATGTCGGCGCGCCTGTCGCGATGCAGGTTCCCGAGGATATGATCTTCCGTGATGGAAAATCTTGGACATAAAAGTAACTAGGAATAGATAGGAAGCAACACGAGAACGATTCTAGTGTACTCACATATATTTCATCTCTGGTTCTTTTGCGTGAATCGAAGTCTGGATTCTCCACTCGGCTCCGCAGCGTTACCGTAGATTCTGGATACTCGTGAGGTGACTTGATAGCCGCCCAGGTGATTCGCGATGGTGATTATCGATATGAGATATTAACGCGCTTCGCGAACCGGCCCGCGAGTATCCTACCGACTGCGCCAATTACGTAAGCTGTAGACGATGGATCGAAAAAAACCAAAGTTATTTTAAAACTAATTTATTTTAAAGGAAATTATTACAATTAAAGTAGGTGAAACCTATTCGATGCTAGAATATGGAATGCCAAAATTACATATAAAATTAATTAAGTGCTAGTGGTTTAATTTCGCTGCGTCGGCGACTCGTGCCTGGACGAATGTCATCGTTGCAGTTTTTATGCGCTCGGCGTAAATTGAGGTATTGCTAGGACGGCGATTTCCATTAGGGATCCGTACTTAACACAGGCCTAAATAATTGCCAAAACAGCATAAAAATAATGGATAAATCAACACTTTAAAATAAATCACTTCTACATTTTATGTTCAGGACCATAGATAAAAAAACCGGCCAAGTGCGAGTTGGACTCGCGCACCGAGGGTTCCGTACAAACCTGTAGGTATTCTCGGTTTAAAAATAAATGTTTTTTTTTATTTTATATTTCAGTTGATTGATTGTAAGGTAAATTGCGGTTTACGATTTATGACGTTTCAAAAAAAACTACTCACTCGATCTCGTTCAAACCAATTTTCGGTGGTAGTTTACATGGTAATGTAAATCATATATTTTTTTTTAGTATTATCATTCTCTTATTTTAGAAGTTACGGGGGGGGGGGGGGGGACACATTTTACCACTTTGGAAGTGTCTCTCGCGCAAACTATTCAGTTTAGAAAAAAATGATATTAGAAATCTCATTACCATTTTTGAAGACGTATTCATAGATACCCCACACGTATGGGTTTGATGAAAAAATTTTTTTTGCGTTTCAGCTCTATGTATGGGGAACCTCAAAATTTATTGTTTTTTTCTATTTTAGTGTGAAACTCTTAATGCGGTTCACATAATACATCTACTTACCAAGTTTCAACAACATAGCTCTTATAGTTTCGGAAAAAAGTGGCTTTGACATACGGACGGACGGACAGACAGACAGACAGACAGACATGACGAATCTATAAGGGTTTCGTTTTTTGCCATTTGGCAACGGAACGCTAAAAAACCGGCCAAGTGCGAGTTGGACTCGCGCACCGAGGGTTCCGTACAAACCTGTAGGTATTCTCGGTTTATGCATAAGGTTTATGGTTATGAAAATAAATGTTTTTTTTTATTTTTATATTTCAGCTGATTGAATGAACGGTAAATTGCGGTTTACGATTTATGACGTTTTAAAAAAAAACTACTTGCTCGATCTCGTTCAAACCAATTTTTCGGTGGTAGTTTATATGGTAATTTACATCATATATTTTTTTAGTTTTATCATTCTCTTATTTTAGAAGTTACGGGGGGGGGGGACACATTTTACCACTTTGGAAGCGTCTCTCGCGCAAACTATTCAGTTTAGAAAAAAATGATATTAGAAACCTCAATACCATTTTTGAAGACCTATTCATAAATACCCCACTTGTAAGGGTTTGATGAAAAAAAACATTTTGAGTTTCAGTTCTATGTATGGGGAACCCCAAAATTTATTGTTTTTTTTTCTATTTTAGTGTAAAAATCTTGATGCGGTTCACAGAATACATCTAATTATCAAGTTTCAACAGCGTAGCTCTTATAGTTTCGGAGAAAAGTGGCTGTGACATACGGATGGACAGACAGACAGACAGATAGACAGACGGACAGACAGACATGACGAATCTATAAGGGTTCCGGTTTTTGCCATTTGGCAACGGAACCCTAAAAACAGATAAGTACTTACGTTATTTTATTTAACTGCCCCGAAACGAGTACTCAGAAATAGGTATTAAATGTATTATTACACCTACAATGCGCAAGTAAGGTATTTTATAAGTATTAGATTTATATGGGCCCAATTCCCACTAAACGGGCATTTACCCAGACAGCAAGCTGCTATTGAGATATCTCAAATAAAAAACCATACCATAAACACCTGAACACTGTTCATGAAAATAGTGAACTCGTACGATTTAATGGCTAAGTTAGCGGCTGACGAGATGATGGCCAGGAGAGATAGATATAAGGAAATAAAGAAATCATATTAATGATTTTGAAGCCTAGAAATAATAGGAACATTAATACTTAAAATATAATAAACGTATAAACCTTTTACGATCGACCGCGCTGGGCACTCGGTTGATAACCGCTCTGGACGTAGTTTTACGAAGCGACAAGCGGTGTCAGTATAGTTCGTAATTTTTGTTGGAAAACTAGAAGTAGTAGTTGTTAAACCGTGTCCTCAATGAACAATACAATTGAAATTAGCAATTAATATGTAAGACCTATGCGAGGCCAAAACGGCTATTCGAACTAAAATTAAACCAACAGCGTTGACGGGGTCTGCTAGAACCGATGCCTGCCAGGGTCGCGTGATCGTTCGAAAGAGATACCGTGATCCTGGCACATGGGCAACTGAAGGAACACGGGTGGGTTTTAGTCAGTAAAAGTCTGACACGCCCTTCCGCTCCGCCCAGAGCGGGAGAAGTCATTTGATGATTTCCCATCCTGAAAAAAAAAAAAAAAAAAGACCTATGCGAGGCCAAAACGGCTATTCGAACTAAAATTAAACCAACAGCGTTGACGGGGTCTGCTAGGACCGATGCCTGCCAGGGTCGCGTGATCGTTCGAAAGAGATACCGTGATCCTGGCACATGGGCAACTGAAGGAACACGGGTGGGTTTTAGTCAGTAAAAGTCTGACACGCCCTCCCGCTCCGCCCAGAGCGGGAGAAGTCATTTGATGATTTCCCATCCAAAAAAAAAAAAAACCAACAGTGTGGTAATCAAGACGTGAATCGTGATTTTTTCCATCCATTTTTGGAACGATGTAAAGTCTAGGGCCTAAAAATCAAATACTAGATTTATTTAATTTAGTATGAAATAGAAAATTCTTAAACATAAAATATCTTTTATTTATACATATTTAGACTGACATTATTCGTGGTTTAAGTTTCTACATCGATTTTTATTAAAGGGGATATAGTTTACTTTGTTTAATTTTATACTCTGGTAAAAGCCATAGAAACACACATATACGGTGTATCTATTCATACACGAAATATTTTAAGAGGTACACATGTAGGTGGTAAAGAAGCTACAGCAACGAAAAAAAAATTGTAAGGGTTTTTTTTAAATTTAATGTTTATAAATTATTTGACGCACATAAGAAATATTGGCTCCTTCTTATTTTTTACGGCCCGAGACACCGCGGCCATGCTCGTGCCGTCCGGTCGTCGCCCTCGCAGCGTCAGGCTGGCCATTCATAGAATTTGGAGTAAACGTTTTATACAAAACGTCTCAAGTAGTTTTAAAATTATAATAATTACGAAAATTCAAAAACCCTTAGATAAAATTTTTATTTTTGCTTCTATAGCATCTTTACCACCTACAGATGTACCCCTTCAAATATTTCGCGTATGAATAGATACACCTTATATACTCTGCATATTTACTTCCGGCTACCGAAAGTAGGCTAAAACAAATGAACACGCTTCAAAAAATAAGCAATAATACAAAGTAAAAAATAACGTTATTTTCCGTTGTCGGTAATTTTGGTTTTATAATTTTGTTTTTTTTTTGGTCACTGACTTCTAAAATTAAAGTTATTTTTCACTTTGTGGTGTTCTGTTTCAGATTTCATTTTTTTTAAATATACTTTTTGTTTTTCACTTTTTAGTTATGGTACCTACCTACCCACACAAATACACAAATTCATGTGCCTTCCGGCCAAAAGGGGGTAAGCGACATTTTTTGCGAAATCGACTTTTATAAGGTGTATCTATTCATACACGAAATATTTTAAGAGGTACACCTGTAGGTGGTAAAGAAGCTATAGAAGCAAAAAGAAAATTTTTACCTAAGCCTTTTTGAATTTTCGTAATTATTATAATTTTAAAATTGCTTGAGACGTTTTGCATAAAACCTTTACCCCAAATTCTATGAATGGCCCGCCTGACGCTGTGAGGGCGGCGACCGGACGGCATGAGCATGGCCGCCGTATTTCGGGCCGTAAAAACTAAGACGGAGCCAGTATTTCTTATGTGCGTAAAATAATTTATAAATATTAAATTTAGAAAAAAATACATTCAGAAATTTTATTTTTTCGTTGCTGTAGCTTCTTTACCACCTACAGGTGTACCTCTTAAAATATTTCGTGTATGAATAGATACACCTTATATATATCGACGGTTGAATGGCTATTTGATCTAAGCGACATTTGCTGAAAGTTGCAGGAGAGTGATTCAAAGTTTTATTTTTCGAATAAAAAAATCATTATAAAAGAACTAGTGAGTGGATTTTGGAAAAACTGTATTATATTTACCAAAATACACTCACTACAACTTCTTTAAAATGATATTTTTATTCGAAAAATAAAACATTGAATCACTCTACTGCAACTTTCAGCAAATTTCGCTTAGATCAAATAGCCTTTCAACCGTCGATATGGTTAGTATTGGTTTTTTTTTTCTGCGTCTTATGGTTTAAGTGTCGTGGCTCTAGGACAAACTTTTTGTCGCTTAGGCGGAATTGAGATTCTAACGCTAAGTTTTTCGTCATAATCGACAGTTATTTTTGTTGTATTTTGTATTATGGTGGTTGGATAAAAATAATGTTTCAAAACTGTGAGATAAGCAATTTCGGCTTTGATTATTTTTTTCTTTACTTGAACGTTTAGTAGTTTGGGCTGTAAATACTTTTTTTTACAAAATACATTAATCAAATTTTGCTCGAATCTTAGTTTACCGAACTTTCGGTTAGGATATTAGGGCAGTTTCTTTGGATAAAATATATGTCATTTATTACATTTAAGCCTCATTTCCGTGACTTTATTTGGCGTTTATTTTTATTTTCCTTAGTCACCAAATCAATCATCGAAGGCGCCTAGGATAAATCATCCAAACGAATGTCGCCTTACATTGTCGCTTACCCTTTTTTTCCCTCCCAAAAAATTTATCTGGTATGGTGGTTAGATAAGAAGATAAATCAAAGGTTTGGCGGTTAGCTTACACAAAAATGACAAATAGCATCGGTTATCTCTCTCTTTCGTTCGAACAAATGGTCGTTAGCGTTGCACAGCGAACATTCAGTGTCTAGACAACCGCGGCGTAAGCATCCGCGTGCTCGCCAGTCCGTTTGGTGCGAAGTTTTTCGAAAGAAATAAAACGGTAAGATTATTTTAATAGACTAAAATAGAAAAAAAGGGGGTGATTAGTGAGTGAGTGGATAGGTGAATGAGTGTGCTGAAACTTAGAAGTATTTTTTTTGCACAAGCGCATGCACAGTATAGTTCTATAAAAAAATTAGGGGCCCGATAAATTTTTTAAAATGAGAATAGAAGACTTTACGCAAATTTAGGAGCGGATGTAATTATTAAAATAATTATTACGTTTCAGGACCACATTATGGCTCAAAAACAACGGGCATCTGATATTATTGGCAAAGCAATATGGAGATCTAACGTAAGCTTCCATAATCCAAGAAAAATTAATTTCGATTATCCAGAGCCAAATGAGGAGATAAATATAACAAATAAATCGAATGAAGATACATCAGGTCTAGTTGTATACTAAATAATCTTAAGACTGACTTTAGACATTTAATTCAAAAAAGTAGATGAAATAAAATGTTATACGATGATGGTAGATACATTTTAGTGATTAAAGTGCTTTTAGTGGTTTTATATCATGAATTAAAAAAAATAGTTCAAAATTTATATACTCAAATTAATTTATACTACTAATTTATACTGAGGTGTTTGAGTAAAACAACGTGTCATTAGTTGCGCGGTTTATTGGGCACTGAATCACCGGCGCGTACTCGTAGGCACGCATACAACCTACCCTACATTACACCTCCACCCTTAATCTAGAACCCCTTCCTATTTAATCATACAGTTTAATCAAGATTATTATCTAAGTACTTAAATTACATATAAAAACAAATACAAGATTAAGTAATAATTTAAAAATAAAACATCCAAATATTTCTTAAACCTTCTTAATCTAACTTATATCTAACTGGCTTATTTAAACGGCATTGACGGATGGGACGAGACTGGGGCGGCTCAGGAGTAAGCGAAGGCCGTATCGGGCTGTGATCTGACGGTTCAACGCAGTCCTCAAACGTCTCTAGTTCGCCTTTATGCTGCGTGTCCGCTGCGGCCGAGACGTCGCTCCCGGGACCGCTCGGACTGGGCGTCTCCTGTTCTCGTGAGACTGCCAGCGACTCCGACTTCTCACAAAAAGGGCTAGAAGGACAGATTAATGAACTCCGTATGCGTGGCTTTAGCTGATCAACATGTCTATGGGCTTCTTTACCAAAAGCATCTAATACCCTATAGTCGGTGGTTCCCATCTTTTCTGTTACCTGCCCAGATACCCATTTATCCTGTCCCCTATACTGACGTAGCCAGACTTCGTCCCCCGGGCGCAGTTGACGAGACCCCGTTGCGCCATATGTCTGCTGTCGCCCCTGCGCATCCCTAACTTTACTGTCAATATTAGGTCTTAGGGCATCGAATTTAGTACGTAACCTACGGCCAAACATGAGAGACGCCGGTGTTTCACCTGTCGTACAATGTTCTGTGTTTCTATAGTATAGAAGGAAATTATTCAAAAATAAATGCAAGTTTAAATTATCTCTAAGTGCCTTCTTAATCGCACGTTTTACTGTGTGGACAGCCTTCTCAGCCGCACCGTTTGAGGCGGGGTGGTATGGTGCTGAGAATATGTGTTCAATGCCATTGGTATTTAGGAATTGTGAAAACTCATGACTTGTAAACGGCGGCCCGTTGTCGGAAACTATTTGTCTAGGTAATCCAAAACGTGCAAATACGTCACTTAAAACGTTGATTGTGTGACCAGCTGCAGTGCTGGGCACCTGACTAACTTCTAGCCATTTAGTTCTGGCGTCAACAATTACTAAAAACATTCGGCCATTAATTGGTCCTAAGAAATCAACGTGTACCCGGGCCCACGGTTTATCTGGCCACGGCCAAGGACAGGGCATGTGTCACGGCGGCGCTTCACTTTCCACAGCACAGACACGACAACCACGGCACGTTTTCTCAATGTCTTCGTCCATACCCGGCCACCAAACATAACTCCTAGCAAAAGCTTTAGTTTTCACTATTCCCATGTGGGCTTCATGTAAATCGGATAAAACTTTATCCCTACACGCTCCCGGTACAACTACCCTATGTCCCCACATAACACATCCTAACTCTTCATATAGTTCCTTCTTACGGTTAAAATACGGCTGGAGCGATATTATTTCACTATCCGACGGCCACTCGTCGCGAATATATCTTAAAACTCGGCCTAATAACTGGTCACGGCTCGTCTGCCTTTTAATTTCATTATAATCCAATAACATTGCATTTTGTGCAAAGTGTAAATGTGATTGTTCCGGAATTGTACTAGATTGTTTACGTGTACACAGTGCGGGCCACCGAGACAACCCGTCTGCCCCGTTCTGCTTCGATGTCACATACTCGATGTCGTATGTGTAGGCTGATAACTTAATAGCCCACCTTTGCAACCGACTGGCTGCCATCGACGGTATTCCCTGCTTAGGGCCAAAAATAGTCACTAACGGCTTGTGGTCCGTGCGTAGTGTGAAACGTCGCCCGTATAAGTACTGGTGTAATTTTTCTAAACAGAATACGATAGCTAGCGCTTCGCGCTCGATCTGTGAATAATGTTTCTCCGCTGCGTTAAGCGCGCGCGACACATACACCACGGGTCGCTCCCGCGCACCGCCCGCGCCCGCGCCGCGACTATCCTGTTCGCACGTCTGACTAAGCACGCCGCCTATCCCTTTCGCGCTCGCGTCGCAAGTTAAAAACAAAGATCTGCTTGGGTCATAATGAGCAAGGACGTCTGCACTAATTAATATGGCTTTAATTTTTTTAAATGCCGACTCACAGTCGCTGTCCCACTTCCACATCACCCCTTTCTTCAATAACCGATATAACGGTGCAAGTACCGTGCTCAAGTTGTTCACAAACTTCGCATAGTAATTAATTGTCCCTAAAAAGGCCCTTAAATCGGTAATGTTGTCTGGCTGGGGTATATTTAGTATGCCTTCCACCTTTTTGGGGTCTGCTTTGACTCCATCGGCCGAAATAATGAATCCTAAATATTCTACTGCATTAGTCATGAATTTACACTTTTCTTTCTTTAGTTTCATTCCGTTACTATGTAACCGCTCCAGAACTCTTTCTAAAGTAAGTAAATGTTCATTCATATTGGGCGAACCTATTATTATGTCATCGAGAAATACTTCTACATTGGGAATGTTGTTAAAAAGATTTGCCATAATTCGTTGGAATATCCCCGGGCTCGAAGATAAGCCGTATACTAATCGTTTGTATTTAAAAAGGCCCTTGTGTGTATTAATAACTGTATAATTATCGGGATCTTCCAATTCAATCTGGTTATAGGCTTGTGTCAAATCTATTTTTGTAAATATTTTAGCCCCGTTTAATTTAACCAGCAAGTCATTTATACGTGGTAACGGATATTTATCGACTAATAAGACTGGATTTAAAGTTACTTTGTAATCAGCACAAATACGGAGTCCACCATCAGCCTTACGCACCGGTACGAGCGGAGTAGCCCAGTCCGCGCTGTCCACCGGCTCGACGACGCCGGCGCGCAGCATGCCCTCGAGCTCTGCCTCGACGCGCTCGCGGAGTGCGTACGGTACAGGGCGTGCGCGGCAAAACACGGGCGTTGCCCCCTCGCGTATTCGTAGCCGAGCCTTGCCTCCCGTGAACCGTCCCAGTCCCTCCGTGAACAATTCCTTATATCTGTGAAGTAATAGCGTTAATTGATTATTACATGAGTTATTATAATTTGTTTCGCCTACCTTCATAGAAACAAAATTTTGGTACAAAGGTATTTTAATGCCTAATTTCGTAAGCCATTGTCGACCCAACAGTGAGGTGGTACCCCCTTCTATTACAAACAATTCCAATTGTTTAGACTTATTTTCATACTGGATTAATGGTCTAATTACCCCTAGTGGTTTTATTGACGTACCGTCATAAAATCTAAATATTAAATTTGAGTAATCTAAGGGTCTATAACTAAACAGTTTATCATACATATTTTTGCTAATACATGACACTAATGACCCTGTATCAATCTCCATCGATAGTTTGGTTTCATCAACCCATAAAGTTAAGCTCACCGGTTTATAACTATTTAAACTGAGTTGATGTAAATCTTCTACCGCCTCCCAGTCCTCATTATCTGACAACGAGGGCTCGTCGTCCCTTGACTGGTCCCAGGTATTTATCTGGTTGGCCGGTCCGCTCGCTGCATGCACGTGCGCCACCAGGTTGTTGGCGTCGCGTCCATCCCGCGGCTGCCTCCCTCCGACGTGCATCGGGCAAACCCGACGTAGATGCCCTTTCTGCCTACATCTTCCACAGATAAATCGACTGTATCTACATCCTTCACTCTGATGATCCGACGCCCCGCAAGCCGAACAATTGCTTTTTGAATCGTTGGCGGTGCTGCTGCGCGTGCGCCCCGCCGCCAGCCCGCGCACGCCGCCACTGCTCCGGCCGGCGCGGCGTGCCGCCTGCGCCGCCGCCACCGCGTGCAGCGCTCCGGCCGCTGCCTCACCGCTTCCTCTCGACTCATTCGCGACTGTCTGTTCCACTGCTGCTGCATCTCTCTCCGCCGCTTCCATTGCACATGAAATTTTCACGGCATTTGCATATTGCAGATTTTCTTCCGTAAACAGTCTCTGCCTGATTGACTCGCTCCGCAACCCGCAAACTAGTTGATCACGTAAGTTCTCCTCTAGAACGGCCTTAAATTCGCAAAATTTTGACATTTTCTTCAATTCCGAAATGTATTGCAAAATCGATTCACCCTCAATTTGTCTTCTCTGCCGGAAACGATACCTCTCTGCCATGAACGACGGCTTTGGTTGCAAGTGGTGTTCCATGACTTCCACTACCTCCGCATAAGTTTTCGCACTAGGTTTGTCCGGACTTGTCAAATTACTTAACAACTCATATGCTTCGTCACCCATGGCCGCAATCATTGTGGGTAACCAAAGTTCGTTCTTCACACTGTTCACTTTGAAAAACATTTCCATGCGCTCCACATACATTGTCCAATTCCCCGATCTTACATTAAACTCGGTTAACTTCCCGATCGACATTTTGTGTAGGTAATAAATACGCTTATAATTTGAATCCTCGTCGCCACTGAGGTGTTTGAGTAAAACAACGTGTCATTAGTTGCGCGGTTTATTGGGCACTGAATCACCGGCGCGTACTCGTAGGCACGCATACAACCTACCCTACATTACAATACTAATACTAAATTCATATTGCTTTTTGTTAGAAGCTAAAATTAAATTTTAATTTAATATGAAAGTAAACCATTAATGATTTTAATAACAATTATTATTATGAGGTAATGAACTAATAGTACAGATACAAAAGCATTACAAATATCTAAGATCAGGATCGCGACACTGAAAAAGAAAGATTTGTCAATTTTGAAAGTGAAAGACTCGATGAAAGTAGATGCAGCTTCTCGTGAGATTGAAATAAATAAAAAAAGAAACTGAGGTTGAAGAACCTGCAAGAAAAAGACGGGAAATAGAGCGAAGTGAAGGAGGTAGATGGAAGGGAAAAGGGAAAGGGAAGAGAACAAGCAAATGCGTCGACGTTGCGTCAACAATACCAGCGGCTCGAATAGAAGAAGTCCATCAGATTGTGAAGCATTGAAATTAAAACCTCTTTACGCAAAACGACTACCTATTTCAAATATGAAATACATAGATTTGAAAAAGTTATGTAATGACGGGGTTATACCAAACAGGTTTCACTTGGATTTTCTAAAATTACCATTTACTTCTACTAAAAAAGACACACTTATGGAAACCGATGAAGAAGACTCTAAAGATCATGATACTAAATCTGTCAATTTTTAAATTGTCAGAATTAGTATCATGATCTTTAGAGTCTGAAAAAACGCATTTGTTGTTTTAGTTTTGATTTGATTTAAGTTTTGTTAAGTTTTACTTGTTTAAATTATGAGATTCTCTATGAAGCCAACGCGCGACGTAGTAACTTCGTTTTGGTTTAAATAACTAAAAGAAAATTGGGTTTGTTATGTTCCCTTAGAATTGATGCTATAGTTTATTATGTTTTAAGATTCTTTATGTAACCAAGCTACTATTTAAGTTCCTTTTTGTTAAGGAATAAAACGAAAATGGGTATTACCATTTGTATTACCATTGTGTTTGTTTTTTGTAAAGCAGCATAGATTATAAACATTCCGTCCTGATTTTAATGCTACAGTTTATTCGTTTATATAAGAATATCTAAGTAGACTATAGATTTTATAGTTCCTTTTAGTTTTAAAGGGCAGTTTTCGTATGATGTGTAAAAATTACAGTTAAGGAAATCATCAATTCCGTACACTAAAAGGAAAATTAGCTAGGTATAAAATTGATAATTTGCTTAACTTTAACTTTCACATGAGGTAGGTCCATACATAATACATACATATATGTACCGATGTGTAACTATAATATTATTATTTTCTGTAAGGTTGATATTGATTAAAATAATATAAAGAAGGTTTATTTTATTTGTTTTTACGTGTTTTACTTAAATACAAAAAAAAATATCTAAATGATGTAAGGTCACAATAAATACATTTTTTAAATTTCCATACATTTTTTAAATACTTAACTTAAATGTGAGTAAATTTAATTTCACACAATCTATTTACATTAAAAGAAAAAACATCGTTGGTTTTGCTTTTGACACTTACATTAAAATGTCTTAATAAAATTTAAACCATATCAGGGCTAATTTAAAGTAAGGGATCACTAAACTTGTCAAAATTACATTAAAGTAAGGGACAGCTATCTTTGAAAGTATCGTGTTTAGGAAAATGGTCATCATCAATAACAATGAGCCGTCTTAAATTAAAAAAGTTATGTTTAAATTACCCGGAAAAAAATGTTTGTCGGCTCGTACTGAAAAATTGCATTTTGTCCCTTACCTTAATTCATCTTTCGCCAGACGATTATTGTATTTATTTATTATAATTTTAGCACAGTAAGTATGTTTAATTTTTATTACTTATATCTATATTTCATTTCATTTTTTATATATAATTTTATAAAAGTATTAAATTCTTATATACTGTGTTATAGACTTTATTATATTTTAAAGTTTATGACAACTGTTTGGAGACAAATGTCTAAAAGCACAAAATAAACCTTTGTTGTTATTTTCAGGGTAATAGGGATAGATTTCATCTATGGGACCGGGAGAATGAGTAGAAGCAAGTGGGCACTTGAACAGCTAGACCTACAATCTGCAAATTTTGCAAGATGTTATGGTGCCAACAGTGCGAATTGCTTACCCAGAAGGACAGATCGATTTTGTTCAAGATAACTGTTCAGTCCATCGTTCGCGTATACGTATAGTGATGGAATGTTTTACTACTCAGGCTGGTATTATTGTCATCTGTTGGCCATCGAAAAGTCCGGATTGAAATCCGATAGAAAATATGTGGGGTCAAATGGTTTTAAAATGGGATTCAAGTGAAGTGAAGTCCAAAATGAATTTAAATTCAATAAAATTGTATCTGCAATGAAAAAATTTTGTTAACTAAATTTTATAACAACGAAGACATTAAACTTATTTGATTCCACTATTTTACTTGAAAACGAAATGATCTAATTAGATATCATGACTTAATAGGAGATGTTAATTGATTAATTAACTATGGATAACATGTTTATTCACTTATTATGCTCATAACTGTAATTCTGCTAAATAAAGTTTTAGGTCCTAGACAAGTTGCAAACGCTTCAAACCATGGCTCTTGTGTTGTCGTTCGTCAGACTGTCAAATGTCTAATTTGTATGCAGAGACGACAGGACGAATCAAGTGAAATTTCGTTACCATATGTCAAACTAAAATATTTCTAGTGCTTCCTATTTTATCGCGGATGTCACTTGTCTAGGGACTTAGGACTCACTTGTGTCAGTTGGCAAAATAATATTACTTTATCTACAGATTATCAAATCATATTGTATAATATATGTTTCTGTGTAGTAAAATAATACCAATTATTTGTTAAGTAATAGCAATAATAAATATTATCAAATGATGATTAAAGTATTTTATTTTTCTTGATTTTTAAATTCTTTATTTAAATATTACTAAAACAAGATAAAAATATACGTTAAATAAAAAAATGAAAAAATCCATAACACAAAAAGCAATGTTTCGTGCTTGAGATTTGAACCTGCAATCTTATACACGACATGCGGTCTTGAAACCTCCAGTCTATTTAAACAATGATTAAGCTCTTGCAAGTATTAACCGTATTGTTGATTGACCTTATACGTAATAATAAAATTATTAATGTTTTATTGGAAAATAACAATATTAAAAAAAGACTTAAAAAAAGAAATGCTTACTTAAACTTATTTTTTAACAAAAACAATACATTAACTGTATTATAATGTTTTTGCAAAATATAAAAAGCAGCTTGGGCCTATCACAGATTTGACCGCACATGCCTTTTGGGGGGGAACCACATAAATGAGCTGCGTGTACTACCGAGATACAAAGTATTCACGTTATAAAATATCTGTGTGCTTAATTCGATACAAATTTGTTTGTACGATTCTGCATTATTGACTAACAAACATGTAAGCATCTAAAGTTTCTCACTTTCTAACTTCATTTATAATAGTAATAGGATAGTAGGATAAACTAGAGCATGAACTAAATAGTCATAAAACATCAAGATTTCATTACTGCAGGACTCCAGGGCGGAAGTCGAAATTCAAATTCAGAGTGCTGATATTTTGTATGAAATCATTTTTGTATCCAGTCCCCTACATACCCATCAGTTTGCTCAATGTCCTTGGCGAAATCTATGAGAGACTTATTTATAAGTGACTCAGGGATTACGCTGAGACAAAAGGCCTCATCCCCAACGAGCAGTTTGGTTTTCGAACCCAACACTCATGTGTTCATCAAGTACACCGTATCGTCGAACATATTAACGCTGTTTTCCAACGTGGTATATTCACGGGTGCTGTATTCTTCGACATAGCGCAAGCGTTCGACAGTCTGGCACAACGGCTTATTATATAAGCTGTATCAACTCGGAGTGCCAGAACGTCTCGGGCTCATCCTACGAGACTTTCTTGCGAACCGTACCTTTTGCTATCGCATCGAAGCAGCATTATCCTTCCCTCACCTTATCCGTGCAGGAGTCCCTCAGGGCTCTGTACTATCTCTCCGCATTTTTACGCTATTCACTAGCGACATCCCCAGAAGTAGAAAGGCACAGTTAGCTCTGTTCGCAGACGACACTGCCATCTTCTTCACGGGGTGCAGTAAAGAAGCGTTGATTCGCTACCTCCAATCAACAAGCTCGGCGAATGGTTCAGGAAGTGGCGATTCGAAGTCAATCCCGATATGAGTCAAGCGGTCCTTTTCACCCGACCGAGACGAAATCACTCCCCCCAGACCCATAACTATGTTCGGCAAGCCGATCCCGTGGGAAAAGCGAGCCAAATATCTAGGCGTGATCCTTGATCAGCGAACCTGCTTTATGTGCTCAGAGAATGTGAGCTTCTCTGAGCACATAAAGCAGGTGCGTTCGCGGGCCGCTTTTTCTCTCGGTAGGCTCCACAGCGTCCTAAACAGGCGTAGTAAATTGTCGCTACTGTGTAAGAAGCGCATTTATACCGTTTGTATTAGGCCGATCATGACGTGTGCAAGCGCAGTCTTTGCACACACAAAACCCCGCTATATTCATAGGATGCAGATCCTCAAAAACCGATTTATCCGTCAAGCCACAGGTTCGCCTTGGTACGTTCGGAACCTCCATTTAGATCTCAAGATCCTGACTATCCATCAGTTCATGAAACGCGGTTCGAAGCGTTTCTTCGAGAGAGCCGCAACTTACCGCAACCCTCTGGTCGTCGTGGCAGCTAGATATATCCCCTCCCACATTAGTAAAGTCTACCTGCAACATGTACTCTCCGATCTTGACGACTCTACCACCCTCCTCCAAGAGAGTGGAAAGGAAACCAGTACAGTTCGAAAAACACCAGTCACAAATCGTCATACTGACATCGCCGCCGACGTCCATCGTCGCGACCCCTACTAAATAGTCCCTCCCGACCCTTGCTAGAGCCAGCCCGCGATGCTGCGCCTGTAGTCTTAAATTAGTCCCTAAATAATTTTAAGTCAGATCCAGCCTGTCCCTTGCTACCCCCTCTGCCAGTGACTGCTTAAGCCGAGGTCCGTACTCGACCTGAGGTTGCCCTTAGGTCTTAGTCGCTTTAGTTTTTAAGTATATATGTACCGGTTGGAGGCCTTAAATTATTTATTAAGGAATCGTCGGGAAAAAGTCCGTTTAAGTAGTAACGTAAGTCCATTCAAAAAACAATAAAAAAGTCCCCTACATAATTATATAAAGGATGGGAAAGACATTGACGTGCAAACTGTAACCAAGGACTTAGTATATAATTCTAGACCCGATTCTAGACTATATGTCTAAGACATAATAAAATTATATCAGGCTGCATGTAGTCCTCATGACTGAATATAAAACTGTTGTCAACCTCATCATATTTACAATCATCTGTGACTTTCAACTCAAAACAATACGTTGAGCAATGACCACGTAGATTAGAATTTACTAAGAAAAAAACGACCCGGGGTCATGACGATAAGCTGTTCAAACACTGGCTCTGGTCAGCATCAAGATAAAGGGGATTGCTGGTCCGAAGAGCTGTAGTAACAATTGTGTTGTTGAGTTGTGAAGACGTACTATTTCACCATGAACAAGTTTTTGATCGTATTTCTGGCCGTGTGCCTTTTCGGCGTAGTCAGCGTAAGTTTCAGTTTTATCCACTTAAAATTTTTCCGAAATAAAATTTGTTTTACATAGATTTTTTTGTTGCTGGAATGTTTAATGGTCAATTTAGAATCAGTAGCCAAATGTATATATTTATCGAAATGAATCTTTAATTTGGCAATTTGAATTTCATTGACAGTCCACAAATTGTGTCTGTCCCATAAAAAAAAAAACAAAAAACCTTTTATGGAAACCGCATAGACATTTGTATTCATGCAGCCGTTGTAAAATTCATGTGTTTAATTATGAAATGAATTATTATTAGATAGAGTACTAAACAATGAATTAGATTAACAACCCATACCAATTTCTCGATCTTCAAAGGTGATTAAAAGACTAAGTAACCCAATAAAATAATATAATAACCAAGTACCTAAAATGAATAGGAACAAATCTCACGGTGGTACTGCCACCGTGATTTTTGTCCCTATTCATTTTCCAGAGGGTCTAATGAAGGTTCGGGGTGTTTCAGTCACAGAGTGGATAAAGGTTTTATTAGCATTTTTTTTTTCAGCTAAGTAGTTAATACTTATTAAGTATAATCCTAATAATAAATACCATTTGTTCTTCACACAGGCTCACGCTTTCGTGAAACGCGATGCCCCTAATACGGCTGACCTGACGGCGCAATTGAATGCAAAGAAAGAACAAATCACGAAATTCGGCAACGAAGTGGGCAAACAAATCGCCGATGCCGTCAACCCAGAAGTAATTTTATTTTATTTTTATTTTATTAATTTTAGGAAAGCTTACAGCTAATAAATTACAATGTCTAGTACAACGTGTAAACGATGGCCAATTACAAGCTTCCACTAACGATCAATGTGAGTAATATTTAAAAAATACGTTAAAACAGAGTCGTAAGAAATATGCTAATGAGTTATATCACGCTCAAGAATACAAAATAAAGAGTAAAAACAAAAACAAGATTATACGTCGAAAAAAACAACTATTCAAAATCTTCTTTAATTCCTTAATACTATTAGTAAATAAATCCAACTCAACATCTTGACACATCTATACATTAATACGTGAAGCGAAAACTTTGGATCCCTTTTTACGAAAATTGGGCGGACGGAGGAGTATGAAATTTCGCACACTTATAGTTTATACAGAGAAGAAGTGACGAATGCTAATATTTTTTTTTAAATTATGTGTTAAAATACATTATTTTCAATAAATAACACGTTACACACACTACTGTTCATTACCGTGTATCTAATACACACATGCATATATATTCTTTTGTTTATGGTCCAAATCTGTCTTTATTATTTTATGCAGTGTTACCAACACCCAGAAATATTTACCCCTAAAGCTTAAGTTAAAAACACCTAAAATTGCCACAATGACTAAAAAAATCCGCTAAAAAATTATAATGAAAATAACCAACCAATGTTCAGTAATCATAGACCGGCACACAGTAGTAATATTTGTCTATATTTATTATGCGACAATTGTTAATCATTCACTCTGCATTCTTAGTATCGAGGAACCGTACTAGAGGTCGCTAATACTGTTATTGTAATCAAAAACACAATGAGAAATGTAAGATGGCAAAAAATCCCTAAGAATACCACTAAAAATGGAACGCCCCTAAAAAAATCTCAATCCTCTTATTTACCCCTAAATTTGGGAAAACCCCTAAGTTGGTAAGCCTGATTTTGTGTCTGTCTTACTGAATGTCAAGTATAACCATCCACACTATCCACACTAATATTATAAATGCGAAAGTAACTCTGTCTGTCTGTCTGTCTGTCTGTCTGTCTCTCTCGCTTTCCTGCTAAAACTACTGAACCGATTTAAATGAAATTTGGTACACAGATAGTTTAGAGCCTGAGAAAGGACATAGGATACTTTTTATCCCGGTAGTATGTTCCCGCGGGATAATTTCCGACATCCACGCGGGCGAAGCCGCTGGCAAAAGCTAGTAGGTAATAAATTAATTTTATAGATATATAACCTATTTCATTTTTAAAATCTATGATCATATCGTAGAATATTTGTTTTTAATATTATTTGTATAAGCGACGATGGGAATTTAGTTTAGATTTTTAAGAAAATTTTTTTGTGGTTTTATGGGGAGTGTCAAGTATGGCATTAGTAAGTTTGCCATACAAAACTTAGTGTCGTGTGGAAACTGTAGAGGTTATATGCCTCACGATTGTACAGGCTGGTCATAGATTGTACAGGCTGGTCATAGATTGTACAGGCTGGTTATAATTATGACATTTGGAACCGTCATAATTAATTAAAATAATAAGGAAAATTCCATAAAAACAGAACAAACTGTGATAATTCATTCCATATTGTTCCATATCCAGCAGTTAAGAAGTATTAAGAAAATAAAGAAGAGAGTCCTGAAGAAGTATTTTTTACTCATTACACCTACGTCCTGGTCCTGGTCTTCACCATCCCGCCAGCGAACCCTCTCCATAATCGTACAGCATCAACAATTTCTCTATAGTGTTACTGAATGTCAAATATAACCATATTTTTTTTTAATATTTATTATTATCTATATTTTTTCATTTAATAATGTATTTCTATTCAAATGAAGTACGGTCGAATTTCGACCAATGGGCGATCACTAGTCATATTAAATGTACGACAAGCTCTTATCATATACGAGTTCTGTCTGTAAATAGTTCTGACTTGAGGCACATGGAGCAGACGTGGTTTCCGAAAAAGTGCACCCGGTACGCGAAGCCCGATCAATACATATCATCTCGCCTGTATTTCCAGAGTGCTTAAGCAGATGTGCACCTATAGTAATACCCACATTTTACCAGTTATCTTAAGTCCCACATAATAAGGGGCAAGCCTAATGGTCTTTCATCAAAAATGTAAACTCCGCGCTCGTATTAAGAAATCTGAATACAAAGTTACAATCATACTTGTAAATGCCTTTTTGATTTCGGGATGTTGGTAAATAATGACAAATAATGACGTTTAGTTTTCGCGGTACTGGAACGTTATCGGCGGAAGGGAAAGTCAACATTGGGTGCAAATTGAGCTGAGAACATTTATATAGAACAAGTCACATAAATAAGAAAAGTTATTGCGTTGCGAGCATACTAACATAAAAACAGTAGAGGAAATGTAGATGACGAGCCCAAAACTCTATAATAAGTGTTTTTTTTTTTCAAATATAAGATACCAATTTCACCCACGTGGAGGTATGAAATTATCCGACGGGAAAGTACTACCGGGATACAAAGTATCCCGTGTATTAATTCACGTTATAAAATATCTGTGTGCTAACAAACATGTAAACATCTAAACTTTCTCACTTTCTAACTTCATTTATAATAGTAGTAGGATAGTAGGGTAAACTAGAGCATGAACTAAATAGTCATAAAACATCAAGATTTCATTACTGCAGGACTCCAGGGTGGAAGTCGAAATTCAAATTCAGAGTGCTGATATTTTGTATGAAATCATTTTTGTATCCAGTCCCCTACATACCCATCAGTATGCTCAATGTCCTTGGCGAAATCTATGAGATACTTATTTATAAGTGACTCAGGGATTACGCTGAGACAAAAGGCCTCATCCCCAACGAGCAGTTTGGTTTTCGAACCCAACACTCATGTGTTCATCAAGTACACCGTATCGTCGAACATATTAACGCTGTTTTCCAACGTGGTATATTCACGGGTGCTGTATTCTTCGACATAGCGCAAGCGTTCGACAGTCTGGCACAACGGCTTATTATATAAGCTGTATCAACTCGGAGTGCCAGAACGTCTCGGGCTCATCCTACGAGATTTTCTTGCGAACCGCACCTTTTGCTATCGCTTCGAAGCGGCATTATCCTTCCCTCACCTTATCCATGCAGGAGTCCCTCAGGGCTCTGTACTATCTCTCCTCATTTTTACGCTATTCACAAGCGACATCCCAAGAAGTAGAAAAGCACAGTTAGCTCTGTTCGCAGACGACACAGCCACCTTCTTCACGGGGTGCAGTAAAGAAGCGTTGATTCGCTACCTCCAATCAACAAGCTCGGCGAATGGTTTAGGAAGTGGCGAATCGAAGTCAATCCCGATAAGAGTCAAGCGGTCCTTTTCACCCGACCGAGACGAAATTACTCCCCCCAGACCCATAACTATGTTCGGCAAGCCAATCCCGTGGGAAAAGCGAGCCAAATATCTAGGCGTGATCCTTGGTTAGCGAACCTGCTTTATGTGCTCAGAGAATGTGAGCTTCTCTGAGCACATAAAGCAGGTTCGTTCGCGGGCTACTTTTGCTCTCGGTAGGCTCCACAGCGTCCTAAACAGGCGTAGTGAATTGTCGCTACTGTGTAAGAAGCGCATTTATACCGCTTGTATTAGGCTGATCATGACGTGTGCAAGCGCGGTCTTTGCACACACAAAACCCCGCTATATCCGTAGGATGCAGATCCTCCAAAACCGATTTCTCCGTCAAGCCACAGGTTCACCTTGGTACGTTCGGAACCTCCATTTAGATCTCAAGATCCTGACTATCCATCAGGTCATGAAACGCGGTTCGAAGCGTTTCTTCGAGAGAGCCGCAACCTACCGCAACGCTCTGGTCGTCGTGGCAGCTAGATACATCCCCTCCCACATTAGTAAAGTCTGCCGTCTGCATCATGTACTCTCCGATCTTGACGACTCTACCACCTTCCTCCAAGAGAGTGGAAAGGAAACCAGTACAGTTCGAAAAACACCAGTCACAAATCGTCATACCGACCTCGCCGCCGAGGTCCACTGTCGCGACCCCTACTAAATAGTCCCTCCCGACCCTTGCTAGAGCCAGCCCGCGATGCTGCACCTATAGTCTTAAATGAGTCCCTAAATAATTGTAAGTCAGATCCAGCCTGTCCCTTGCTACCCCCTCTGCCAGTGACTGCTTAAGCCGAGGTCCGTACTCGACCTGAGGTTGCCCTTAGGTCTTAGTCGCTATAGTTTTTAAGTATATACGAGTATGTACCGGTTGGAGGCCTTAAATTATTTATTAAGGAATCGCCGAGAAAAAGTCCGTTTAAGTAGTAACGTAAGTCCATTCAAAAAACAATAAAAAAGTCCCCTAAATAATTATATAAAAGATAGGAAAGACATTGACGTGCAAACTGTAACCAAGGATTTAGTATATAATTCTAGACCCGATTCTAGAGAGATTCTAAGACATACTAAAATTATATCCGGCTGCATGTAGTCCTCATGACTGAATAGAAAACTGTTGTCAACCTCATCATATTTACAATCATCTGTGACTTTCAACTCAAAACAATACGTTAAGTAATGATCACGTAGATTTGAATTTACTAAAAAAAAAAAACGACCCGGGGTCATTACGATAAGCTGTTCAAACACTGGCTCCGGTCAGCATCAAGATAAAGGGGATTGCTGGTCCGAAGAGCTGTCGTAACAGTAGTAGTAGTCAGCGTAAGTTTCAGTTTTATCCACTTTAAATTTTTCCGAAATAAAATTTGTTTTACATAGTTTTTTTTTGTTGCTGGAATGTTTAATGGTCAATTTAGAATCAGTAGCCAAAGGAAATAAATCGAAATAAAAAAAAATAAAAAAATCGGTTTATCGAAATAAATCTTTAATTTGGCAATTTTGAATTTCATTGACAGTCCACAAATTGTGTTTGTCCCATAACAAAATTCAATCAGTCTTTCAAAAAAAAAAAACAAAAAACATTTTATGGAAACCGCATAGACATTTGTATTTATGCAGCCGTTGTAAAATTCATGTTTTTAATTATGAAATGAATTATTATTACATAGAGTACTAAACAGTAAATATATATGAATAGATTAACAACCCATACCAATTTCTCGATCTTCAAAGGTGATTAAAAGACTAAGTAACCCAATGAAATAATATAATAACCATGTACCTAAAATGAATAGGAACAAAACTCACGTTGGTACTACCACCGTGATTTTTGTCCCTATTCATTTTCCAGAGGGTCTAATGAAGGTTCGGGGTGTTTCAGTCACAGAGTGGATAAAGGTTTTATTAGCATTTTTTTCAGCTAAGTAGTTAATACTTATTAAGTATAATCCTAATAATAAATACCATTTGTTCTTCACACAGGCTCACACTTTCGTGAAACGCGATGCCCCTAATACGGCTGACCTGACGGCGCAATTGAATGCAAAGAAAGAACAAATCACGAAATTCGGCAACGAAGTGGGCAAACAAATCGCCGATGCCGTCAACCCAGAAGTAATTTTATTTTATTTTTATTTTATTAATTTTAGGAAAGCTTACAGCTAATAAATTACAATGTCTAGTACAACGTGTAAACGATGGCCAATTACAAGCTTCCACTAACGATCAATGTGACTAATATTTAAAAATTACGTTAAAACAGCGTCGTAAGAAATATGCTAATGAGTTATATCACGCTCAAGAATACAAAATAAAGAGTAAAAACAAAAACAAGATTATACATCGAAAAAAAAAACAACTATTCAAAACCTTCTTTAATTCCTTAATACTATTAGTAAATAAATCCAACTCGACATCCTGACACATCATATTAAATGTACGACAAGCTCTTATCATATACGAGTTCTGTCTGTAAATAGTTCTGACTTGAGGCACATGGAGCAGACGTGGTTTCCGAAAAAGCGCACCCGGTACGCGAAGCCCGATCAATACATATCATCTCGCCTGTATTTCCAGAGTGCTTAAGCAGATGTGCACCTATAGTAATACCCACATTTTACCAGTTATCTTAAGTCCCACATAATAAGGGGCAAGCCTAATGGTCTCTCATCAACCGTGCAAAAATGTAGACTCCACGCTCATAGTGAGAAATCTGAATACAAAGTTACAATCATACTTGTAAATGCCGTTTTGATTTCGGGATCTTGGTAAATAATGACAAATACTGACGTTTAGTTTTCGCGGTACTGGAACGTTATCAGCGGAAGGGAAAGTCAACATTGGGTGCAAATCGAGCTGAGAACATTTATATAGAACAAATCACATAAATAGGAAAAGTTCTTGCGTTGCGAGCATACTAACATACATACAGTAGAGGAAATGTAGATGACGAGCCCAAAAACTCTATAATAAGTGTTTTTTTTTTCAAATATAAAACACCAATTTTGCCCACGTGGAGGTATGAAATTATCCGACGGGAACGTACTACCGGGATACAAAGTATCCTATGTGTTCATTCACGTTATAAAATATATGTGTGCTTAATTCCATACAAATTTGTTTGGACGTTTTTGCGTTATTGAGTAAGAAACATGTAAACATCTAAACTTTCTCACTTCATTTATAATAGTAGTAGGATAGTAGGATAAACTAGAGCATGAACTAAATAGTCATAAAATATCAAGATTTCATTACTGCAGGACTCAAGGGTGGCAGTCGAAGTTTAAATTCAAATTCAGAGTGCTGATATTTTGTATGAAATCATTTTTGTATCCAGTACCCTACATACCCCTCAGTTTGCTCAATGTCCTTGGCGAAATCTATGAGAGACTTATTTATAAGCGAATCAGGGATTACGCTGAGACAAAAGGCCTCATCCCCAACGAGCAGTTTGGTTTTCGAACCCAACACTCGTGTATTCATCAAGTACACCGTATCGTCGAACATATTAACGCTGGTTTCCCACGTGGTATGTTCACGGGTGCTGTATTCTTCGACATAGCGAAAGCGTTCGACAAAGTCCGGCACAACGGCTTATTATATGAGCTGTATCAACTCGGAGTGCCAGAACGTTAGTCCGCCGTCCACGGTATGTACTTTCCGATCTTGATGACTCTACTACCCTCCTCCAAGAGAGTAGAAAGGAAACCAGTACAATTCGGAAAACACACACACACAAATCGTCATATCAACCTCGCCGCCGAGGTCCGTCGTCGCGACCCCGACTAAATAGTCCCTCCCGACCCTTGCAAGAGCCAGCCCGCTATGCTGCGCCTGTAGTCTTAAATAAGTACCTAAATAATTTTAACCCACATCCAGCCTGTACCTTGCTGCCCCCTCTACCAGTGACTGCTTAAGCCGAGGTCCGTACTCCACCAGGGGTTCCCCTTAGGTCTTAGTCGCTTTAGTTTTTAAGTATATATGTCCCGGTTGGAGTTGGCCTTAAATTATTTTTTAAGGAATCGCCGGGAAAAAGTACGTTTAAGTAGTAACAACTTTATTTAGGTTAACTACGAGATTTTCATCCAAAAAAACAAAAAAAGTCGCCTACATAATTATAATGAGTCTCAAACATACGGTAATTATATCAGACTGCATCTAATCCTCATGACTGAGTAGAAAACTGTTGTCAACCTCATCATATTTACAATCATCTGTGACTTTCAACTCAAAACAATACGTTGACCCATTGGTCACCGTTGACCACGTATATTTGAATTCGGAATATCCGAACTCTTTAGTAATTGGTTTACGAAGAAAAAAAATGACCTGGGGTCATTACGATAAGCTGTTCAAACACTGGCTCCGGCCATATCTTGATGCATAAAGGGGATTGCTGGTCCGAAGAGCTGCAGTAACAATTGTGTTGTTGAGTTGTGAAGACGTACTATTTCACCATGAACAAGTTTTTAATCGTCCTTCTGGCCGTGTGCCTTTTCAGCGTAGTCAGCGTAACTTCCAGTTTTGTGTACTATAAATTTTCCGAAATTAAATTAATTTTACATAGTTTTTTTTTTTGTTGCTGCAGTGTTTAATGGTCAATTTAAAATTAGTAGACAAAGCTACATATTTATCGAAATAAATCTTTAATTTGGCAATTTTGACTTTTTTTTTTTGATGGGAAATCATCAAATGACTTCTCCCGCTCTGGGCGGAGCGGGAGGGCATGTCAGACTTTTACTGACTAAAACCCACCCGTGTTCCTTCAGTTGCCCATGAGCCTGGGTCATGGTATCTCTTTCGAAAAATCTCGCGACCCTGGCAGTAAAAAACCCATAACACAAAAAGCAATGTTTCGAGCTTGAGATTTGAACCTGCAATCTTATACAAGACATACGGTCTTGAAACCTCCAGTCTATTTAGACAATGGCAATTTTGATTTTCGTTGACAGTCCACAAATTGTGTCTGTTCCATAACAAAATTCAATCAGTCTTTCAAAAAATAACATTTTAGGGACACCTCATAGACTTTATATTCATGCAGCCGTTGTAAAATTCATGTGTTTAATTATGAAATGAAATATTATTAGATAGCGTACTAAACAATATATATGAATAGATTAACAACCCATACCAAATTCTCGATCTTCAAAGGTGATTAAAAGACTAATATAATGAAATAATATAATAACCATTTATAAATCTAGCGAGTTCCGAATACTTCGTAGCTTTTGAAATGGTTCTGAGAAAGTTGTACGCCCGTTCACCTGTAGTACCTACTAAATTATTGTTATTTGCGAAGATTTTAAGTTTCTTTACAATTTGGTGGGACTTACTATGAAAGTTACGATAATGTGGGCAATTTTATTTTGTTTTAAGTCCCTTGCCGGGTTTTGGTACAAGAATGACAATCTTATTCGATATAACGCCCACAATTATTCGTACATTTTCAAATAAACGGAAGCGAAACTATAAGATTTCCGATTATAGGCAAATGGTTCCGTTGCAGTACATGCATTTTTCATTTATTTCCGTGAGACATTTCCAGTTAAATAATGTTGATTATAATCTTAAATTAGTACCTCCGTGAGTTTTGTCCCTATTCATTTTCCAGAGGGTCTAATGAAGGTTCGAGTTGTTTCAATCACAGAGTGGATTAAGGTTTTATTAGCATTTTTTCAGCTAAGTAGTTAATACTTATTAAGTATAGTACTAATAATAAATACCATTTGTTCTTCACACAGGCTCACACTTTCGTGAAACGCGATGCCCCTAATACGGCTGACCTGACGGCGCAATTGAATGCAATGAAAGAACAAATCACGAAATTCGGCAACGAAGTGGGCAAACAAATCGCCGATGCCGTCAACCCAGAAGTAATCAAGAAGAATGTCGATGAGTTCATTGACGCTACATCTAAAACGGTAAGCATTTTTATTAATTACTTTATTTGCTACTAGCTTTTGCCAGCGGCTTCGCCCGCGTGGAGGTCGGAAATTATCCCGCGGGAACATACTACTGGGAAAAAAGTAGTTTTAGTAGGAAAGCAAGACAGACAGACAGAGCTACTTTTGCATTTATAATATTAGTGTGGATTACACTTCGTGATCTGAGGGCTAATTCTCGTTATTTTAAGAACGTTCGCAGTCTCAATCTATCAAAAATATCTCGAGTTGACATACATTTTGACAAGTATTTGACATTAGATTGTCGCTGAGATGAGACTGCGTCTAGATTTTGAACGTTTTTAGTACGAGAATTGATCTGCTGATGTAACAATGATAATATAGCAGTCACGGTCAAGGTCAAAACTAAAAACCTTCATGCGACCCAGTGCAAATTAAAATCGCTTTATGTACTGGCTATTTACTTACAATACATATACGACATCGCGTCACGGTTTTCAGATTTGACTCTAATGCTGCGACCTAACCAAAAGCGATCGTAGCACGAGAACGCGATAATCGGGCTTTTTTATAAGAGTATGACATAATCGAGAGCAGTGGTGGCCCAGTGGTAAAGGCCGTGACTTACGGGTTGTAGGACTTTTAGATCTTAGGTTTGAACCCAGACACGCTCTTTACTTGTGTGAATTATTTCATCACCACCGCTCTCAAAACGGTTAACGAAAACAGTGAGCAGCATGTTCTAGAACCAAAAATTCGAAGACATGTCACATCTACCAATTCGCACTGGGCCCGCGTGGTAGATTACGGCCCACTTCCAGAGAGGAGGCCTGTGTCCTAGCAGTGGGGACGTTTAAGGCCGATTATGGCAACATAATCGTGCGGTCAATCAAGTCACATGTTGTTATTCAGGTAAATGTTGACTGATAGAAAATGCCTATGGCATTAATTCTGCCTCTGTACATTTGTGTGCTTAAAGTATTAAATAAATAAATATTAAAACAATATACAGAATACTCCAGATACTAATTGCTGTTTTCCTTTCAGTTACAAAGCCTCAAACCACCGACTGACGACAAACCAGCAGCCTAATAATAAGACTGATTTGTATGATAGTAGAATTTATTCATTATTGCCAACATTATAAAATAGAACCATTAATATCAACCAAATCTGTATTGCATTGCATTTATCTTTTATAAAAATGGATGTTTCTTGTATGAAATAGATTTTTTATAAACTTCATTATTTGTTTTTATTTCCCTTCACTCTTGTAGCACGTTTCATAACAACCCTTCCTTTAAATTAGATAACGTTTTTTAATGATTTAACTTCTTAAATCATCAGGCAAGGCAAACGGAAAATTTGCCCAAATTCTGTGCCCAAAGGGGGAGGGACAAAGGGTCACGAGGGGCCACTGGGGGGCACTGACTATCAAAGGAAACCCGAAGAGATATAATAACCATTATAAACATAAATAGGAACCAAAGACTTAAGAATTGAGATCTAAATGGGTTCCAAGTTTTGTAGATAATTCTGAAATTTATTTAAAATATTTGCTGGTTAAAATATAACTTCTTAAATTTGTACAGTCGAATTATTTACACAAAGTAGATAACTTAGGATAAATAGAAGCACAAGATTCGACTTGGCTAGTTTTTATCAGCAAACCTCAGAAGAGTAACATTTTACGATAACCGATTAACGCATGCCGTCTATCGGGTCATTTATAGTTGCAATGGCTCTTTCTTTGAAAGGCCCTTCTAGACATGACCCTGCATTGGAAGACTCACACGTTATTTTAATAATAAAGAAACCTCTGAGCTTGTTTCGAGATTTATTATCAAGGATCAGTCGCTGGAAAATGTCGGTGCTTTTCTCATAATTTTAAAACAAAACCAAAATATTGACGAGTACAAGTACCTATATTGAAAGAACTACTTACAGAAATAAATTTAAGTTTCAGCAAGTACTTTCACAGACTGCATATAGTCCTGTTCTACCTGTGGCTTTCAAGGAAAATCATAATAAAAGCGGGAAATTCGAATTCAAACCCAAATGTGGTCCTTTATGCGAGTTCAATTCACACTTATCATATAAAAATCGGCCAAGTGTGAGGCGAAATTGCGCTTGGCCAGTTTTCGTATGATGTTATTGATTGGTTATCAAGTAAGCGGACCTGGTAATGGACAGGTGCAGATGCATCGTTGGTGCCATGTAAACTTAGTGCCCAAACTGAAGTGCCGTGGTTTTGCATATCGTCTTTCAAACTGAAACATTATACAAGTTTTATCAGAATAAACGCAATTCCTAAAAGTATTTCCTTCATAAATGACTACTGAATCGATTTTAGTAAATTTAAATATGGTTAGTGTTTTCTAAAAAAGTTTTATGTTATTTATTATATTAATTTTTATGTCGTCATACCTACCACCCATTCAGCCAAAGAAAATTAAGTAGGTTCAACAATATTAATAATAGCAGTTAGCCTCAAACAGAAAACTTTAGTCATTCTATTAAGGGGCAGATACATGATTTTCGTGACTTTTAAATCTGTTACTACGCTTGTAAATACTGCACGTAAGTTACGCAAAAATAATTACGTGAAACAAAACCGCATACACATCAATTTTAGTAGTGGAGATTTTAGTATTTTAGTTAAATACTATCTGAAATAAATTCAGGAAATAAGGTCTACTCAAAATATAATAATAGTTAAAAAAACTAAAAAACACGCTTCTATAGAAAATCAAACTAAAAAGTAGAAAATAATGAAAAAAACCGGCCAAGTGCGAGTCGGACTCGCGCACCGAGGGTTCTGTACAAACCTGTAGGTATCGTCGGTTTATGCATAAGGTTTATGTTTATGACATTAAATGTTTTTTATTTTTATATTTGAGTTGATTGAATTAAAGTTAAATTGCTGTTTACGATTTATGACGTATTAAAAAAACTACCGACTGGATCTCGTTCAAACTAATTTTCAGTGGAAGTTTATATGGTTATGTACATCATATATTTTTTTTAGTTTTATCATTCTCTTATTTTAGAAGTTACGGGGGGGGGGGACACATTTTACCATTTTGGAAGTGTCTCTCGCGCAAACTATTCAGTTTAGAAAAAAATAATGTCAGAAACCTCAATACCATTTTTAAAGACCTATTCATAGATACCCCATACGTATGGGTTTGATAAAAAAAAACTTTTTGCGTTTCAGTTCTAAGTATGGGGAACCTCAAAAATTTTTTTTTTTTTTCTATTTTCGTGTAAAAATCTTAATGCGGTTTACAGAATACATCTACTTACCAAGTTTCAACCACATAGCTCTTATAGTTTCGGAGAAAAGTGGCTGTGACGTACATGGACAGACAGACAGACAGACATGACGAATCTATCAGGGTTCCGTTTTTTGCCATTTGGCAAAGGAACCCTAAAAAAGCGTGGGAAGCACCCCACGCTTTTTTTCCATTATTTTCTACTTGAGGTATTTTTAATTGATATTGCTGCGTTCCAAAACAGGTATAACAGACGTAGGCAAAAAGGCTACGAGGCTGAAATGGGATTGGGCGGGTCACATTAGCCGTAGGCTATATTAGGCTAAAAAAAATAGTATAAAAAACTAAAAAACACGCTTTCATAGAAAACCAAACTAAAAAGTAGACAAGCACTTTTTTCCATTATTTTCTACTTTATAGTTTGGTTTTCTATGGAAGCGTGTTATTTAGTTTTTTTTGACAATTATTTATTTTCTATTTTTTAGGGGGTTTCGAATTTTGAGACGTATGCCAGCGTAGTTTGGAACGTATGTCAGCATAGTTTTCGAAGAGAGTTTTTTGCTGTCCTGGTAACCCTGACAAGGATAGTGGCACTTTTATTGCATTGTCATCGGTCTTTGACAGGTGTGCAAAGTTTGAATGAAATCTGGTCGTTTAAAGTGGGTCAAAATCGCACTATAAGGAGTCGGTTACAAACAAACATGCAAACATACATAAATACAAACAAACATACAAGTGAAGCTAATATAAAATGTGTAAAAACGAAATTTCTTTCAAACTACTTAAGATATTTTTCTAACTTTTTTTAATCGGTCAATTATCGTAATTACAGACACAATTAAAAAACAATTGTTTGCATACCAAATGTGGTTTCTCAGGGACTTAGAGGTTAAACGAACAGATTATATAATTATCAATAATTCTATCTGTGATTTTTTTGAAATATTCGTACTTTTTTCAATAAAAATAAAGATTCCCTATAAATCTGAACGAAACGGCATGCGGTGCCCTTCGACCATATGGTCGAAAAAACTTTTTAACAAAAAATTAAACCGCCGAAAAACTGAAAAGCATAAAATAATACTTAAACCTTATAATTATGAGTCGGCGCTTTGAGTGATCCTTGTTCATTGATTTTTCAGCGCCGACTCAAAATTTTAAGGTTTAAGTATTATTTTATGCTTTTCAGTTTTTCGGCGGTTTAATTTTTTGTTAAAAAGTTTTTTCGACCATATGGTCGAAGGGCACCGCATGCCGTTTCGTTCAGATTTATAGGGAATCTTTATTTTTATTGAAAAAAGTACGAATATTTCAAAAAAATCACAGATAGAATTATTGATAATTATATAATCTGTTCGTTTAACCTCTAAGTCCCTGAGAAACCACATTTGGTATGCAAACAATTGTTTTTTAATTGTGTCTGTAATTACGATAATTGACCGATTAAAAAAAGTTAGAAAAATATCTTAAGTAGTTTGAAAGAAATTTCGTTTTTACACATTTTATATTAGCTTCACTTGTATGTTTGTTTGTATTTATGTATGTTTGCATGTTTGTTTGTAACCGACTCCTTATAGTGCGATTTTGACCCACTTTAAACGACCAGATTTCATTCAAACTTTGCACACCTGTCAAAGACCGATGACAATGCAATAAAAGTGCCACTATCCTTGTCAGGGTTACCAGGACAGCAAAAAACTCTCTTCGAAAACTATGCTGACATACGTTCCAAACTACGCTGGCATACGTCTCAAAATTCGAAACCCCCTAAAAAATAGAAAATAAATAATTGTCAAAAAAAACTAAATAACACGCTTCCATAGAAAACCAAACTATAAAGTAGAAAATAATGGAAAAAAGTGCTTGTCTACTTTTTAGTTTGGTTTTCTATGAAAGCGTGTTTTTTAGTTTTTTATACTATTTTTTTTAGCCTAATATAGCCTACGGCTAATGTGACCCGCCCAATCCCATTTCAGCCTCGTAGCCTTTTTGCCTACGTCTGTTATACCTGTTTTGGAACGCAGCAATATCAATTAAAAATACCTCAAGTAGAAAATAATGGAAAAAAAGCGTGGGGTGCTTCCCACGCTTTTTTAGGGTTCCGTTGCCAAATGGCAAAAAACGGAACCCTTATAGATTCGTCATGTCTGTCTGTCTGTCTGTCCGTGTATGTCACAGCCATTTTTTTCCTAAACTATAAGAGCTATGCTGTTGAAACTTGGTAAGTAGATGTATTCTGTAAACCGCATTAAGATTTTCACACAAAAATAGAAAAAAAAAACAATATATTTTGGGGTTCCCCATACTTAGAACTGAAACTCAGAATTTTTTTTTTCATCAAACCCATACGTGCGGGATAACTATGGATAGGTCTTCAAAAATGATATTGAGGTTTCAAATATCATTTTTTTCTAAACTGTACAGTTTGCGCGAGAGACACTTCCAAAGTGGTATAATGTGTGTCCCCCCCTGTAACTTCTAAAATAAGAGAATGATAAAACTGAAAAAAATATATGATGTACTTTGCCATATAAACTTCCAAGGAAAATTGGTTTGAACAAGATCTAGTAAGCAGTTTTTTTTTTAATACGTCATAAATCGTAAACCGCAATTTACCTTTCATTCAATCAAGTCAAATATAAAAACTTTAAAAATAAAATTTAATTTCATAAAGCATAGCACCTTATGCATAAACGGTGAATACCTACAGATTTGTTCGGAACCCTCGGTGCGCGAGTTCAACTCGCACTTGGCCGGTTTTTTGTATAGTGTCTTTCAAACTGAAACATTATACAAGGTATATCAGAATAAACGCAAGTCCTAAAAGTATTTTCTTCATAAATGACTACTAAATCGATTTTTAATCAATTTAAATATGGGTAGTATTTTTCCAAAAAAATTGTATGTCGTCATACCTACCACCCATTCAGCCAAAGAAAATTGAGTGCTGCTAGGTTCAATACGATTATCTTAAGGGGACAAATCCTAGTAAAATTTTCAAAAAATCGTTTTTTTTTCTTTCGATAATCTGAAAATATAATATGTAGAACATGTACTGGCGAGAAGAAAAAGAAAAATCTCAAATATTGACGAAGTTATCTATACTTATATAATATTACTAGCGTCTGCCCGCGACTTCGTCCGCGTCAAATTTTTGCTCCCCTGACCCTTCCCGTCGCATCGATTTGCCTGCTAGTTTTCGGCCATTTTTCGTTGCTGCTCACTCCTTTTGAGTTATAGTGAGTCAACCTTAAAATATAGACATATGCTCTCGCGGACTTGTTTTTAGAACTTTTTAAAAGGAACAATTCCGTCATACATGATTTTTGCGTTACTTTAACCGTTTAAGCAGCGCACGCAACGGAAACTCTCAAAAGAAATATATTTTCCCCGTTTTTGCAACATTTTTCATTACTGCTCCGCTCTTCAAACAAACAAACTCTTCAGCTTTATAATATTAGTATAGATAGTAGATAGTATAGATAAAGCTGAAGAGTTTGTTTGTTTGTTTGATTGAACGCGCTAATCTCAGGAACTACTGATCCGAATTGAATAAATATTTTTGTGTTGAGTAGCCTATTTATCGAGGAAGGCTATAGGCTATATAACATCACGCTACAACTAAGAAGAGCGGAGCAGTAATGAAAAATGTTGCAAAAACGGAGAAAATCGCACGGGTAGGCGATTCGACGCGACGGGAAGGGTCGCTGGAACAAGAAATTTAACGCGGACGAAGTCGCGGGCAGAAGCTAGTAGCTTATATAACGGAGCGGGCTGGAATGCGCATTGTAAAGTAGCGAGCCAGGTAATCGGAGAGTTTCGGGTAAAAGGCTCCCAGCCCATCAAAATATTAAAATTTTAAAATTGTTGGCACGTATCCATGTGCTGAAAAAATAATAAATTCAGGACTTTTTATCAACAACTGATTTGAAATAAATCGGATTTGAAGTAACTACGATAATCGTCATTTTCCTGTGCTAAAACTTTAAACGCGATTATCTCGAAACTGTACGTATTTTTAAAAATTTCTCGTGCTGTAACTCAAAAAGTTATCGACCGATTTGTCTGAAATTAGGTGAAACCTTTCTCTACATTATTATCGGAAGGATAAACGTAAAATTTCAAATATTTTGCGTTGATAAAATACTTTTTGGGGTCTGAAATGTCAAAAATAGCTCCAAATTCTGACTTTTTTTCAAAGGCTCATTTTACTCGTATATTGCATTTTGTACTTTTTTTATAATTTTAGAGGTTTATCCTTTCCGTTAATATATCCTAAAAAGAAAACACTTCAATTTTTTTGATTAAGATCAATGATTGATGAGTGATAAATAGAGCAGTTTGGGACCTCACGTCGGAGGCAATAGACAAAAAAATATCCTGAGCCGTCATTTTGAAAGGAAAAATTTTGAACTCTGGAAAGTTTCAATAAAGTTCTGTTAAAGTTTAAAAACAATAAAATTATTTTATCACCTATAAAAATATTTTAAGAAATTACCGATTTTTAGGCTTTTACATGGACTTCCCCCCTTAATAATAGCAGTTAGCCTCAAACAGGAAATTTTTGGTCATACTATTAAGCTTTTAATTCAATACTCTAATTGGGGTGTATGAGGTCTTACTATAATTATTTTACATGTTGTGTCAGGCCTAAATAATTGCCAAGACACCTTCTATGACAGTAAGAAAAAAAAATAATGGCTAAATCAAAACTTTAAAATAAATCAGTTCTACATTTTATATTCAGAACCATATATAAAAACAGATAAGTAACCCAGACAGCAAGCTGCTACTGAGATATCTCAAATGGAAAACCATACCATAAATACCTGAACATTGTTCATGCGAACTCGCACGATTTAATGGCTAAGTAAGCGGCTGACGATATGATAGTTAATAGAGATATACAAAATATAAGAAAATAAAGAAATCATATAAATGCTTTTTTAGCCCAGAAACAGTAGGAACATTAAAACTTATACCTAAGTATAATAAACGTATAAGCCGTTTACGATCGACCGCGCTGGGCACTCGGTCAATGACCTGCAGTGCTATTCTGTAACCATCTCACCGGGTGAAGTGAGCGTGGAGTGAGCTATCAATGTCATTCCACCTGATGCTAGGGATGACCAACTATCATATTTACAATCATAATCGAGATTTAGATCCTAATATTCTTATGCTAATTCTATGGATTATTTATATAAGGATTTCAAGCTAGCATAGTGTCTGAACAATACTACTCTTTCGGGAAGTTTTTCAAATGAAATAGCAAAACCGAAAATCAGACATTGTTGTTTTTTTTCTATTTTTTCCTCGACTAGCCCTTTATGCTTGACGCACAAGTGCGACACGCACGAACAATTAATGAATATAGTAAGACATATGTACATGTATAGGTAAGACAGCTACAACAGAAAATGCGAATCGACATTGTCAGTTATTATAAACCCACTATAAACTGCTTAAAATTAAATACGTAAATGCAATGACATGACCTAATCACGATGTGTCTTGGAGAAGCGATTGTAGATCGACTCGAGTAAAGATTGTGCAACGTTCTTCAGAAAATCTATTAAAAAAAGATGAAAGAACCTGGCCGTGCCTGACTGACGGAGCATAGAATTCAATCTCACACATACTATGTGGGAACCCACATCTAGGCGCTGTCATATACACAATTACATTTGTTTACTAGGTAGGTATTTATTTTATTGTAGACTAGCTGACCCGACAGACGTTGTCCTGTCTTAACGATAACTATTTAATTCGAATGTTTTTCTTTCATAAGAACCTTCTCCTGACAATAACAAACACAACAAAAAAGAAAAAAGTGAAATCGGTCCAGCCGTTCACGCGTGATGGCGTGACCAAGGGAAATAGGGATTCATTTTTATATATATAGATAAAAATATACCTACTTACTTACTCACTTATGTCGTTATTATCAATAAAAAGAATATTCATCAAATGGTCACCATCTTGAAAATATTATGTTGAAAGTCAACAGTTAAAAAAGAAAACGGTCACCCGCGTGCTCGCGAGGTGAAGTGATGTTACCATGACAACGGCATTACGAGGATCGCGTGATCAAGCCGCGCATGCGCGCTAGACGCTGTCATCAAAAGGTATCAACTTTTTTTTTTGTTCGCCTTGTGCAGACGCCATTTCGTATTCGGTTTCAAGAATAATTAGTACGCAGGGATTTATTTCAATTCTTGTAGATATGTACCTATCTAAATACAACAGTTTTCATACAAGTACAATGTCAGTTTAGTTCTACACTTTGGTGTCGACAATTAATCCGCTTTTTTTTAACCTATGTACCTACTTACTGCTCATTTAACCTTTATCGCGTGGTGACACCTGCACGCTAAGAATATGCAATAACAAGAAGTACCGTACAGCGACCTACTACACAGAATCTTCTCGTAGTCTGAGCATTGATTGGTAAGGTAACGATGATGATAGATGAGAGATAAAATATGATGTGCATGTGTACTTAAACACTCATCATCATCAGCCATCATTCTCATCAAACTCATTGTCTATAATAAAAGAATATTCATCAAATCATCATCTTGATACCTACTAGGTATATCAAAATTCAACGCTTCAAATGACTATCGCGTAGCGCGTCTCTGCGCGTGTTCACTTCACCGAGAATACATGCGATGATGCGACGAGAATCGCGTGGAGTGCTCACGCCGCGCAAGCGCACTAGGCCACTAGTTCATCAGTCATACATTTTTTTTTTCTTTTATTTTTGTTTTGATGACCATGTGCCTGAACATATTTAGAGTTCAGACAAAATGATTAGATACTCATTTATTTCAATGTTTGAAGGTAACCTATTTGGTTGCAAACAATAAAAAATAATATTAATCGAATCGTCATCATCTTGATAATTATGTCAAAATTCAATAGTTCAAAACGGTCACACGCGTGCTCGTGAGGTGATGTTACCATGACAACGAAATTGCGAGCATCGCGTGATCAAGCCGCGCATGCGCGCTAGACGCTGTCATCGATAAGTATCAACTTTTTTTTATCACCTTGTGCAGAAGCCATTTCGTAATCGGATTGAGAATAATTAGTGCGCAAGTATTCGAAACATTCATATACATGCATGTATACCTACTTAATAATCGTATTATTAATAAAAGAATATTCATCAAATCATGATCATCTTGATACCTACCTACCTACTAGGTATGTCAAAAATCAACATTTCAAATGAAAATCGCGTAGCGCGCCCGCGTGAGTTCACTCCACCTTGACTAAATGTGACGAGAATCGCGTGAAGTGTTCACGTCGAGCAAGCAATACTCATATGGTGTGGTTGCTATGGCAACAACACCGTGTGAGTAACGGTTTCGGGTGAAGTGAGGTGACCGACGCTGTCATTGTCAAGACAGTTTTTTTTTAATTTCAGCCTTTCAAGTCATTGCTAAAGGCAATGACGTATTCGCAGTTAGCCAATGAAGTATATGTTAATGTCAATTCCAACCATTGTTGAACATTTCAAAATTATAAATTATGTTTTCAACAAATGAATATTAGGTACCTACTTACTTGAGAGGTGTGAGATCGAGCAATCGGTGAATCGAGCAGCTTGTAGCTAAATAAAAACAGCCGCACAGTCCGACCGATCCGGCTAAGCTACGCTTGCCTCGGTCGGTCCGTCTATGGGGACCATCTTTACATACCAAGATCACGAAGGTCGAAACTCTGACAACCAGTCTTACCAAGGGGGGTAACATATTACCAAATAACTGGGTTGTCGGAGTCGGATTGGCAGTCATTGCATGTGAAATACCCGTGCATTCAGCTGCAACCAGTTAAGACTGGAAGCCGACCCCAACACAGTTGGACAAAGGCAGGCAGATGAGGTGAGATCGAGCAACTTCATTAAATTGTGCAAAGCAAGTATTCAGTGACTGGTGATGTGTTCGTTAACATTATTTACATAATATATGTAAATAGCATAAGTACCTAAAGGTTTTTTTAAACAGCTATCATCTAGATTCTGGATAAACAATAGTTCATGATACAAACCTTATAACAACAATACACAAAATATTTAGGAACATCAATAATCTAGTTATGGGTGCTGTTGAGACACAAATTGCTCATCTCCCTTGCTAACAAGATTTCAACATTATTCATGTATTGATTTTCGTTTATTTTTGTACTATAAGGTACACCTCTGCCCAACCCTTCGAGGAAACAAGGCGTGATGATATGTTTGTTTTTTTATTTTATTTCATAAATGTGTAAATAAACATTGTATGTAAATACAATTATTATTTTAAGCCGATAGAACTATGTATGTTTCGGTTGCTATAGCCTAATTAAATCTGTTTAATAAATAGCGTTTTACACAAAGCGTCTATGTTTCTCATCCCAATTGCAGATGTGCTGCAAGAAATTTCTTATGTTTTAAGCAGATCCTTTGTGCTTTCCTATCTTTGTATATTTTATTTTATTAAGTGTTAAGTTTGTTCATAAATAAATAAGATTTGTAACACATCAAACAAATTTGCTAATACATTTTTTCTACTGAGCTTGCTGTTTCCCGAGCTTCAACTTCTTGATGCTACGAACGGAGGGTCGTTGGATGTGTGTGGACTGCACGCCGCCATCGTGACTAGCTAAAAATAATGGTAAGCGTTTATTACTAAGCATTTGTTTTAACTCATTCCTAAACTCATTCCTAAACTCATCCATATTTTTTTTGTCTATTTCATTTACATTTTATATGGTTCAGTGTCATGAACATGTAATTGAAATTATCATCAGAATCCTGCAGCCAATTTAATACTTTCAAAACTGTAGCAGTATGACTTATTTATAATACATTTAACAATCAGTGTCTAATTCCAGTCCAAATAAATCAAATCGGTAAACATTATTCCTACATTTTGTACAATGAGATGCAACATTTCTTAACTCCATGCTATCCTTGTCCCAATTTTTTGGCTCTATTATGTTTATCAAAAATAGTCTGAAATTATCAACACTAACCTCAGACTGCCAAGATCAACATACAGCTAGGAATGATGTAATCAAGTAGATGCGGTGTTCTTTTATTGTCTTCAGTTCCTTTATCCTCAGCAACTGCATGGTCCAATAGGCTCATCTACCGAGATGTAAAGTATTCAGATTTTTATAATTAATATGCATTTTTTTTATCCATGCATTCTCCCACAGCTGGGCAAAGGTCTCCTCCATACTACCATACTTTTCAAAAGTATTTTTTGACTAAAGCATACGGTCAAAAGTACTTTTGACTGATTTTGCTAGTCAATAATACTTTTGACTGGTTATGAGTTTTGACTGCAACATTATTTCTGTGTAGGTATAAGTACCGTATCAGCCTGTAATGCTCATAAACCGATCGGCCTCAATTATATAGCGAAGACATTGCCTCCTAAGATACAGGATCTTCCTAGTTTAGGAGACAGGGCTCAATTTTTTGTATTTAACAAATATGTGTATATAAACTTGTGTCAAATATTCTTTGCTAATAAATATTATACTTTTCCAGTTTTTCTTATGTTATGCCGTCTTTGGACAGTATGTATGACCTTGATGTTACTATAGCTTCTTGCTAAAACCGTCGTTATGGTGAACCTAATGTTCAGAGGGTAGTAACAATAGTTAAAAAAATATAGTATTTTTCTCCAGAGTAGGCCAACTTCATTCCCACCATTAGGTATGTTGAGCTGGAACAAATGACAGTTGAATTAAACTTGCTATAAAAAGGTAAGATAATTGAAAAACAAATGAGTCTAAGTTGGAATTTCAGAAAATATATCAGAATTATTGAAATCACGATGAAGATATTAGTTAATATAAGGTTTCCTTAAATAAATAAAAGCAAATATTGCTAGATTTATTATAATTATTATGACAGTTTAATGCTAGTAAATGACAACATTGTAATTTATATTTTATGTGAACAGTAAATTGCAGACGTAATAATAAACATATTACTAATATCACAAATATTTAAATAATACAAGCTGATGTCTGCAACTTCACATCAAAGCGTATATTTTGCATGTGGATCACAAAAACTTATAAATTTAATTTAATTTTATTAGTTTAGTTTGAATTTAGTTCGCTTTGTTAGTAAAAATTTTACACATGTTAATGTATTTCAAATCATCATTAAAAACTTACTAAACTCTTGATCATCTATTTTGGAAATCGATGTCTATGGCATATTCCTCAACAAAAAAAAAATGTGTTATCTTGGAGTTAGATATTATTGAGTTTGATCAAAAAATATTCGTCAGTCTGTATTTAATGTCCTTTTAGTAAAACTTAAAAAAAAAAATATGTACGCTACGTTGTCTGGAAATAGTATCACAAAAAATTAAACCCTGTGGTCTCTCTGTTTAGTGAAACCATAGATAATTTAGAATGTTACTGTCAAGTGTCAAATTATGGCGGTATTTTACTTGTCTTTCCTAAATAGTCTTTCCCAAAGAGTAAAATAATAAACAGGGGTTTTTCCATAATCTAGTTTTGTTTAGTAGTTTCGAGTTTGTTTGCTCATGCTGACCGAATAAAGTTCTCGGTGTATTTATAGTGTATTCATTTACATCGGTAGTGCAATATATACAACAAGATCAACAAGGGTAGCACAAACTATGTGTGTGGCAGAAACACTTTGTAAAAGATATATCAATGATTAGCATTGGCTCAAAGTGATCTTACCCCTCGTGGTTTTAGGCCGACGAAGTTACCACAGGAATAATCACGAAAAGTTTACGAAGGTTTGTTATCATTAACGAATGGTGTGAAACTAGTAAATTTCAATACAAGACACTCAAGTTTTCCTTGCCAACTTTGTGTTTACCTGAGCAGGCCGACCAACTTCGCTATTTATTTATACAAGCCTGTCAATAAAGTTTAAATAGTAGGTACTAATGTATACATTGTTTTTTTCAGATGACTCTCAGAAATGTGATCGTATTGATGGAAAATGAAACAAAAACCATACTTGTATGCCTGCCTGCCTGGTATGACTGATATTTCAATTAACTATCTTGAAGCTTAAAATATTAATGTGAATATTAAAATACAAACTTGTGTTTTAGATACCTGAATGCCGTGCCTTTGAATTAGAAAATTGGGCCTGAGTTGACAGAAAAAAGAAATAGGTTGCGGCCACTTTTGATTTACATATTCAGATATGTAAGTTTTTGTGATCCACATGCAAAATATACGCTTTGATGTGAAGTTTCAGCCTGTATTACCTAAGTATTTGTGATATTAGTATTATGTTTATTATTATGTCTGCAATTTACTGTTCACATAAAATATACATGATAATATGTTGTCATTTACTAGCATTAAACTGTCATAATAATTAGAAAAAATCCAGCAATATTTGATTTTATTTAGGTACTTATTGAAACCTGTAATTAATGTCATCATCATGATTTCAATAATTCTGATATATTTTCTGAAATTCCAACTTAGACTCATTTGTTTTTCAATTATCTTACCTGTTTATAGCAAGTTTAATTCAACTGTCATTTGTTCCAGCTCAACATACCTAATGGTGGGTGTTAGCACCAGTTGTTAAGTTGGCCTACTCTGGACAAAAATACTATATTTTTTTAACTATTGGTACTACCCTCTGAACATCAGGTTCACCATAGCAACGGTTTTAGCAAGAAGCTATAGTAACATCAAGATCATACATACTGTCCAAAGATGGCATAACATAAGAAAAACTGGAAAAGTATCGGGGAGACCTTTGCCCAGCTGTGGGAGAAGGTATGGATAAAAAAAATGCAATTATAAAAATCTGAATACTTTACATCTCGGTAGATGAGCCTATTCGACCATGCAGTTGCTGAGGATAAAGGAACTGAAGACAGTAAAAGAACACCGCATCTACTTGATTACATCATTCCTAGCTGTATGTTGATCTTGGCAGTCTGAGGTTAGTGTTCATAATTTCAGACCATATTTGATAAACATAATAGAGCCAAAAAATTGGGACAAGGATACATGGAGTTAAGAAATGTTGCAACTCATTGTACTCAAAATGTAGGAATAATATTGACCGCTTTGATTTATTTGGGCTGGAATTGGACACTGATTGTTAAATGTATTATAAATAAGTCATACTGCTACAATTTTTGAAAGTATTAAATTGGCTGCAGGATTCTGTTGATAATTTCAATTACATGCTCGTGACATTGAACCACATAAAATGTAATTGAAATACACAAAAAAAAAAAAGATTTGTATGTGTAGGAATGAGTTTAAAAAATGCTTAGTAATAAACGCTTACCATTATTTTCAGCTAGTCGCGATGGCGACGTGCAGTCCTCACACATCCAACGACCCTCCGTTCGTAGAATCAAGAAGTTAAAGCTCGGGAAACAGCAAGCTCAGTAGAAAAATGTATTAGCAAATTTGTTTGATGTGTTACAAATCTTATTTATTTAAGAACACACACAATAAAATGAAACACACAAAGATAGGAAAGCACAAAGGATCTGCTTGAAACATAAGAAATTTCTTGCAGCACATCTGCAATTTGAATGAGAAACTTAGACGCATTGTGTAAAACGGTATACATTATACAGATTTAATTAGGCTATAGCAACCAAACCATACATAGTTCTATCGGCTTAAAATAATAATTGTACTTACATACAATGTTTATTTACACATATTATGAACAAAAAAAACCATAACATCACGCCTTGTTTCCTCGAAGGGTTGGGCAGAGGTGTACCTTATAGTACAAAAATAAACGAAAATCAATACATGAATAATGTTGAAATCTTGTTAGCAAGGGAGATAAGCAATTTGTGTCTCAACAGCACCCATAACTAGATTATTGATGTTCCTAAATATTTTGTGTATTGTTGTTATAAGGTTTGTATCTTGAACTATTGTTTATCCAGAATCTAGATGATAGCTGTTTAAAAAAAAACCTTTAGGTATGCTATTTACATATATTATGTAAATAATGTTAACGAACACATCACCAGTCACTGAATACTTGCTTTGCACAATTTAATGAAGTTGCTCGATCTCACCTCATCATCTGCCTGCCCTTGTCCAACTGTGTTGGGGTCGGCTTCCAGTCTTAACTGGTTGCAGCTGAATGCACGGGTATTTCACATGCAATGACTGCCAATCCGACTCCGACAACCCAGTTATTTGGTAATATGTTACCCCCTCGGTAAGACTGGTTGTCAGAGTTTCGACCTTCGTGATCTTGGTATGTAAAGATGGTCCCCATAGACGGACCGACCGAGGCAAGCGTAGCTTAGCCGGATCGGTCGGACTGTGCGGCTGTTTTTATTTAGCTACAAGCTGCTCGATTCACCGATTGCTCGATCTCACACCTCTCAAGTAAGTAGGTACCTAATATTCATTTGTTGAAAACATAATTTATAATTTTGAAATGTTCAACAATGGTTGGAATTGACATTAACATATACTTCATTGGCTAACTGCGAATACGTCATTGCCTTTAGCAATGACTTGAAAGGCTGAAATTAAAAAAAAAACTGTCTTGGGTCACCTCACTTCACCCGAAACCGTTACTCACACGGTGTTGTTGCCATAGCAACCACACCGAATGCTTGCTCGACGTGAACACTTCACGCGATTCTCGTCACGTTTTGTCAAGGTGGAGTGAACTCACGCGGGCGCGCTACGCGAGTTTCATTTGGAATGTTGATTTTTGATATACCTAGTAGGTAGGTATCAAGATGATGATGATTTGATGAATATTCTTTTATCTATACTTATAATATTATAAAGCTGAAGAATTTGTTTGATTGAACGCGCTAATCTCAGGAACATCTGGTCCGAATTTAAAAATTATTCTTGTGTTGGGTAGCCTATTTATCGAGGGAGGCTATAGGTTATATAACATCACGCTACAACTAAAAGGAGCGGAGCAGTAATTAAAAATGTTGCAAAAACGGGGAAAATTTATTCGTTTTGAGAGTTTCCATTGCGTACGCTGCGTAAACGGTTAAAGTAACGCAAAAGTCATGTGCGACGGAATTGTTCCTTTTTAAAAGTTCTAAAAAAAAGTCCGCGAGGGCATATGTCTATCTTTTAAGGTTGACTCACTATAACTCAAAAGAAGCGAGCAGCAACGAAAACTAGCAGGCAAATTGATGCGACGGGAAGGGTCAGAGGAGCAAAAATTTGACGCGGGCAGAAGCTAGTTAATAATACGATTATAAAGTAGGTGTACATGTATTTATATGAATGTTTCGAATACTTGCGCACTAATTATTCTCAATTCGATTACGTAATGGCTTCTGCACAAGGTGATAAAAAAAAAGTTGATACCTATTGATGACAGCGTCTAGCGCGCATGCGCGGCTTGATCACGCGATGCTCGCAATTCCGTTGTCATGGTAACATCACTTCACCTCACGAGCACGCGGGTGACCGTTTTGAACTACTTATTGAATTTTGACATTATTATCAAGATGATGACGATTCGATTAATATTCTTTTTTATTGTTTGCAACCAAATAGGTTAGCTTCAAACATTGAAATAAATGAGTAGGTATCTAATCATTTTGTCTGAACTCTAAATATGTTCAGGCACATGGTCATAAAAAAAAAATAAAAGAAAAAAATATGTATGACATTGATGAACTAGTGGCATAGTGCGCTTGCGCGACGTGAGCACTCCACGCGATTCTCGTCGCATCATCGCATGTATTCTCGGTGAAGTGAACACGCGCAGAGACGCTCTACGCGATAGTCATTTGAAGCGTTGAATTTTGATATACCTAGTAGGTATCAAGATGACGATTTGATGAATATTCTATTATTATAGACAATGAGTTTGATGAGAATGATGGCTGATGATGATGAGTGTTTAAGTGCACATGCACATCATATTTTATCTCATCATCGTTACCTTACCAATCAATGCTCAGACTACGAGAAGATTCTTTGTAGTAGGTAGCTGTACGGTACGTCATGGTATTGCATATTCTTAGCATGCTGGTGTCACCACGCGATAAAGGTTAAATGAGCAGTAAGTAGGTACATAGTTTAAAAAAAGCGGATTAATTGTTGACATCAAAGTGTAGGTACTAAACTGACATTATGCTTGTATGAAAACTGTTGTATTTAGGTAGGTACATATCTACAAGCACTGAAATAAATCCCTGCGTACCTACTAATTATTCTCTAAACCGAATACGAAATGGTGTCTGCACAAGGCGAACAAAAAAAAAAAAAGTTGTTTCCTATTGATGACAGCGTCTAGCGCGCATGCGCGGCGTGATCACGCGATCCTCGCAATGCCGTTGTCATGGTAACATCACTTCACCTCGCGAGCACGCGGGTGACCGTTTTGAACTGTTGAATTTTAACATAATATTTTCAAGATTGTGACCATTTGATGAATATTCTTTTTATTGATAATAACGACATAAGTAAGTAGGTATATTTTTATCTATAATAAAATGTTACTCGGCACATTTTTGGACGCTGGTTTTGCATTTTCCTAATGTTCTTAGTGCGCTTATGTGACACGTTATAAGTTAAATAAATACCTACCTAGTAAACAAATGTCAATGTGAATATGAGAGCGCCTAGATGTGGGTTCCCACATAGAGAGATATATGTGAGAGACATATGTGTGAGATTGAATTCTGTGCTCCGTCAGTCAGGCACGGCCAGGTTCTTTCATCTTTTTTTAATAGATTTGGGTTAGTAAGAACGTTGCACAATCTTTACTCGAGTCGATCTACAATCGCTTCTCCAAGACACATTGTGATTAGGCCATGTGATTGCTTTTACGTATTTAATTTTAATCAGTTTACAGTGGGTTCATAATAACTGACAATGTCGATTCGCATTTTCTGTTGTAGCTATCATACCCTATACCATATGTACATATGTCTTACTATATTCATTAATTGTTTGTGCGTGTCGCACTTGTGCGTCAGGCATAAAGGGCTAGTCGAGGAAAAAATAGAAAAAAACAACAATAGACATTGTTGTTTTTTTCTATTTTTTCCTCTCGAATTTCGGTTTTGCTATTTCATTTGAAAAACTTCCCGAAACAGTAGTAATGTCAAGATAGTTTACTAGCTTTGAAATACGCATAAAATGATCATTAGAATAAGCATAAAAAATATTATCAAAATCTCGATTATGATTGTAAATGTTATGTTTGGTCAATCCCTAGCAGCACTGGGATGACACTGACAGCTCACTCCACGCACCTTTTCACGGTGAGATTTTTACAGCATGTCGATTCTGTAAAAATCTCACCGTGAAAAGGTGCGTGGAGTGAGCTGTGAGTGTCATCCCAGTGCTGCTAGGGATTGAGCAAACATAACATTTGCAATAAAATCGAGATTGAAGAATCAAGAAGTTGAAGCTCGAGAAACAGCAAGCTCAGTAGAAAAAATGTATTAGCAATTTTTTTTGTGTTTGTGTTACAATTCTTATTTATTTATGAACAAACTTTACACTTAATAAAATAAAATACACAAAGATAGGAAAGCACAAAGGATCTGCTTAAAACATAAGAAATTTCTTGCAGCACATCTGCAATTGGGATGAGAAACATAGACGCATTGTGTAAAACGGTATATGTACATGAAAACAGATTAAATTGCGCTATAGCAACCAAAACATACATAGTTCTATCGGCTTAAAATAATAATTGTACTTACACACAATGTTTATTTACACATTTATGAAATAAAATAAAAAACAAACATAAAATCACGCCTTGTTTCCTCGAAGGGTTGGGCAGAGGTGTACCTTATAGTACAAAAATAAACGAAAATCAAAACATGAATAATGTTGAAATCTTGTTAGCAAGGGAGATAAGCAATTTGTGTCTCAACAGCACCCATAACTAGATTATTTATGTGCCTAAATATTTTGTGTATTGTTGTTATAAGGTTTGTATCTTGAACTGTGTATCCAGAATCTAGATGATAGCTGTTTAAAAAACCTTTAGGTATGCTATTTACATATATTATGTAAATAATGTTAACGAACACATCACCAATCACTGAATACTTGCATTGCACAATTTAATGAAGTTTCTCGATCTCACCTCATTATCTGCCTGCCCTTGTCCAACTGTGTTGGGGTCGGCTTCTAGTCTTAACCGGTTGCAGCTGAATGCACGGGTATTTTACATGCAATGACTGCCAATCCGACTCCGACAACCCAGTTATTTGGTAATATGTTACCCCCTTGGTAAGACTGGTTGTCAGAGTTCCGACCTTCGTGGTCTTGGTATGTAAAGATGGTCCCCCATAGACGGACCGACCGAGGCAAGCGTAGCTTAGCCGGATCGGTCGGACTGTGCGGCTGTTTTTATTTAGCTACAAGCCTCTCGATTCACCGAATGCTCGATCTCACACCTCTCAAGTAAGTACCTAATATTCATTTGTTGAAAACATCTACACTTCTACACTATATAATATTATTATAAATTCAAAAGTAACTGTCTGTCTGTCTGTCTGTCTCGCTTTCCTGCTAAAACTACAGAACTGATTTAAATGAAATTTGTTACACAGATAGTTTAGAGCCTGAGAATGGACATAAATGCTACTTTTTATCCCGGTAGTATATTCCCGCGGGATAATTTTCGACCTCCACGCGGGCGAAGCCGCTGGCAAAAGCTAGTAATTTATCATTTTGAAATGTTCAACAATGGCTGGAATTGACATTAAAATATACTTCATTGGCTAACTGCGAATACGTCATTGCCTGTAGCAATGACTTGAAAGGCTGAAATTAAAAAAAATACTATCTTGACAATGACAGTGTCGGTGCACGTGAGGTGCACTTCACCCGAAACCGTTACTCACACGGTGTTGTTGCCATAGCAACCACACCGAATGAGTAGCTGCTTGCTCGACGTGAACACTCCACGCGATTCTCGTCACATTTAGTCAAGGTGGAGTGAACTCACGCGGGCGCGCTACGCGAGTTTCATTTGAAACGTTGATTTTTGACATACCTAGTAGGTAGGTATCAAGATGATGATGATTTGATGAATATTCTTTTATTAATAATACGATTATTAAGTAGGTAGGTATACATGCATTTATATGAATGTTTCGAATACTTGCGTACTAATTATTCTCAATCCGATTACGAAATGGCTTCTGCACAAGGTGATAAAAAAAAGTTAATACCTATTGATGACAGCGTCTAGCGCGCATGCGCGGCTTGATCACGCGATGCTCGAAATTTCGTTGTCATGGTAACATCACTTCACCTCACGAGCACGCGGGTGACCGTTTTGAACTATTGAATTTTGACATTATTATCAAGATGATGACGATTCGATGAATATTCTTTTTTATTGTTTGCAACCAAATAGGTTACCTACAAACATTAAAAAAAATGAGTACCTAATAATTTTGTCTGAACTCTAAATATGTACAGGCACATGGTCATCAAAACAAAAATAAAAGATAAAAAAAAAAATGTATGACATTGATGAACTAGTGACCTAGTGCGCTTGCGCGGCGTGAGCACTTCACGCGATTCTCGTCGCATCATCGCATGTATTCTCAGTGAAGTGAACACGCATAGAGGCGCGTTATGTACGCGATAGTCATTTGAAGCGTTGAATTTTGACATACCTACCTAGTAGGTATCAAGATGATGATTTGATGAATATTCTATTATTATAGACAATGAGTTTGATGAGAATGATGGCTGATGATGATGAGTGTATAAGTACACATGCACATCATATTTTATCTCTCATCATAGTTACCTTACCAATCAATGCTCAGACTACGAGATTCTTTGTAGTAGGTAGCTGTACGGTACTTCATGGTGTTGCATATTCTTAGCGTGCAGGTGTCACCACGCGATAAAGGTTAAATAAGCAGTAAGTAGGTACATAGTTTAAAAAAAGCAGATTAATTGTTGACATCAAAGTTTAGGTACTAAAGTGACATTATACCTGTATAAAACCTGTTGTATTTAGATAGGTACATATCTACAAGAATTGAAATAAATCTTTGCGTACTAATTATTCTCTACACCGAACACGAAATGGCGTCTGCACAAGGCAAACAAAAAAAAAAGTTGATACCTATTGATGACAGCGTCTAGCGCGCATGCGCGGCTTGATCACGCGATCCTCGCAATGCCGTTGTCATGGTAACATCACTTCACCTCGCGAGCACGCGGGTGAACGTTTTGAACTGTTGAATTTTAACATAATATTTTCAAGATGGTGACCATTTGATGAATATTCTTTTTATTGATAATAATGACATAAGTAAGTAAGTAGGTATATGTTTATCTATAGGTACTTCTATACTTATATATAATATTATAAAGCTGAAGAGTTTGTTTGTTTGTTTGTATGTTTGTTTGTTTGATTGAACGCGCTGATCTCAGGAACTGCAGGTCCGAATTGAAAAATTATTTTTGTGTTGAGTAGCCTATTTATCGAGGAAGGATATATAACATCACGCTACAACCAAGAGGAGCGGAGCAGAAATGAAAAATGTTGCAAAAACGGGGAAAATCGCACGGATAGGCGATTTGACGCGACGGGAAGGGTCGGGGGAGCAAGAAATTTAACGTGGATGAAGTCACGGGCAGAAGCTAGTCTACAATAAAATGTTAGTCGGCACATTTTGGACGTTGGTATTGCATTTTCCTAATGTTCTTAGTGCGCATACGTGACGATACCCACTTAATAAAAAAAAAACAAATGTCAATGTGAATATGACAGTGCCTAGATGTTGGTTCCCACATAATATGTGTGAGATTGAATTCTATGGTCCGTCAGTCAGGCACGGCCAGGTTCTTTCATCTTTTTTTAATAGATTTGGGTTAGTAACAACGCTGAAGAACGTTGCACAATCTTTACTCGAGTCGATCTACAATCGCTTCTCCAAGACACATCGTGATTAGGCCATGTGATTGAAGACACATCGTGATTAGGCCATGTGATTCCATTTATGTATTTAATTTTAATCAGTTTACAGTGGGTTCATAATAACTGACAATGTCGATTCGCATTTTCTGTTGTAGCTATCTTATACATGTACATATCTCTTACTATATTCACTAATTGTTCGTGCGTGTCGCACTTGTGCGACGGGCAATAAAGGGCTAGTCGAGGAAAAAATAGAAAAAAAACAAACATGCGATTGTCTGAATTTCGGTTTCGCTATTTCATTTGAAAAACTTCCCGAAAGAGTAGTATTGTTTAGACACTATGCTAGCTTTGAAATCCTTATAAAAATAATCAATAGAATTAGCTTACGAATATTAGGTATCTAAATCTCGATTATGATTGTATATATGATAGTTGGTCATCCCTAGCATCAGGTGAAATGACATTGATAGCTCACTCCATGCTCACTTCACCCGGTGAGATGGTTAGGTACAGAATAGCACTGCAGAATCGACATGCTGTACGTAGTTTTACGAAGCGTCGAGCGGTGTCATTAAAGTTCACTATTTTTGTTAGAAAACTTTGAAAAGTATTAGTTGTTTAATCGTAAAATCAATGAGCAATAAAAATGAAGTGAGCAAACAATTGGTTTTTTGGATGAGGTTCTGTTCAAAACTTCAAATAGCTTATGAATTTTGTGATAAAATTATATAAAAACATAAGCGAGACCAAAAAGGCTCTTTTATCTGCGCAAAATTCTAATATCATCATCATCATTTCCGCCAAAAGACGAACGTCTTTCCGACTGTTGGATATTATAGGCCTTCCCAATTTTCCAGGGTTCGCCATAATCGCCACGCTTGGCAGGCGGGTTGGCGATCGCAGTATAGTGGTAAAATGCATAGAGAACGCTGCTGCTATTCGCTACTAAGTCCTTTAGTCGCCTTTTACACCACCCACGGGAAATAATGGGATGGTGGTATTCTTTACGTCGAGCACCACATGGAACAAATTCTAATCTAATCGAATCTAATTGGCCTGTATTGTTCAATTGCAGGGCAAAGGCCTCCCTCTCCGTTTTTCATACAATTATTTCCTTTGCTATTGCTGGGCACTCCTTTCGGTAGGAGTTAAGCTTGTGCCGCTATCTTCGTCTCAGCCTGCCTGCGTAATATATTTTGGTGTGTGCCTTTTACTTCGCGTTAAATAAATGTATAATTTCTTTCTTTCTTTGCCTAGCTTTGGAACAATAATGGCTAATGACGAAAACAACTAATTGAATTAAGTATAGGAATAGGAATATATATAGAGGGAATGTAGATAATAGTAATAGATACTATAGAAATATTATACGAAAAAGAAATAGGAAACAAGAATAATTGTGAATTTAAAATACTTCCTTGTACACATATTCTCAAACATTCACGTTAAAATTATTCTACCTATGTTCTTGTAGTTGAAATTATCAAAACTTACATTTAAAACGAGTTAATATAAAAGAAATGAGAAAAAATATTAAATCATTCGTAACTAGCATGGTCGACTTGGCCCGCAAATCTGTCGCCAGATACTTAACACTGTATTATAAAAGCTTTAATATAAACTAGCAGTTGACTGCAACTTTGTCTGTGTTAATCTAACTAAAGTCATGTAGACATGTCATAAAAGGATGTTTGTTTATTACACTTTTACGCTAAAACGAATTGACTTGGAATAAACTGATTTGGATGAAATTAAGTAAATGGGTAGACCATATCTTAGATTATGAGATACTTTATATACCAATATTCTGACGGGATCGAGATTCGTTTTACAATTATCCAGCATGAAAAGTAGTCTATTGAACTTCTTCAAGTCCCAGGCTACATACAAGTGTGAAGGGGTGCAAGTGGCCGATGCCTGCCAGGTTCGTGGATTTGTTAGAAATAGTTACTGTGGCCTTGGTACAGGCAACTGAAGGAACAGGGGTGGGTTTAAGTCAGTAACAGTCCGGCACGCCCTACTGCTCCAAAAGTTCAAGCTTGAAAAGGTTTAATTTTATATACTTTCACATTTCAAATATTTATATAAATAGTTATCATAATCATTTAACATCATTTATCCTGTTCAACCGTCCACAAATAAATCCAACAAAAGACAGACATATTATGTTATTTTTTTTTAAATTAAATTATATTATGTGACTTTTAATCCATGCTAAATATACTTATGATCTTTCTTCACAGGATTCAAATGGGTTAGTCGGAAGTCTTTACGAATTACTGTTTGTTACAAACTCATTTATTAATTAGCGAGGACTACTGACCCGGGGTCGTTATGATAACTTCTAGGTAAGTACATACCTCCCGGTTCGAGATAAAGGGAATTACTGCAGTCGAGAGCTGCAGTAACCATTGTGTTGTTGAGTTGTCAAGACGTACTATTTCACCATGAACAAGCTGTTGATCGTCCTTCTGGCCGTGTGCCTAGTCAGTGTAAGTTTCAGTTTATTTTCTTTTGTTTTTCTAAATTATTTTCTGTGTACTGTGTTTTTGTATTTAGAATTGTAAGTTGAGAACTGGGTCCAATTCTACTTTAGCATTATTAAAGGTGGTTAGATGACATGTAGTTTTCGAAATTTAAAATTTCTTTCGTTTTTTGGAGTAAAATTACAAGATTTTTATTTAATGCTAAAGTATAGTTTGACAATCTCAACTTTAAATTTTTAATTCTGAAACCAGGTTTTCGTCTTTGTTTGTGGTTTTATATTTGTTTAGGGTTTGCCTGATTAGTTAAGATATTGAATGGAGCACCTGGTGACTCATGAGCTAATCACGTTAAGAAGGTAAAAGCGAATTCGAAATGCGAATTCGAATTGGATGCTAGAATAAGCCTAACAGAAATACCTGCATAATAGTTACCCAACTGCATAAATCACAAACAGTAGGATTAACTTTCATTTTGGCACTTCAACAACGTTCATTGCGTTATTTACGTTGCTAAACAAACAATTTTTTAGAACTTATAAAGCAATGGATAAGCAATATTCTTTAACATTATTCAGATTATGATCAATAGTATGTTACCCAGTTAGAGTGCCGATCAAATGATCGAAACAATTAATTTAAAAATCAAATCTTTGGAATTGAGAGGCCCTTATCAGAAAAGTTATATCTAAATCCATTTTTTCTGATGACAGTGAGTGATAAATCCAATTACTAGCATAGTGATGACATTCCAACTTTATTGCCCCAAAACTTCATCGTTGCTTCCTTCTAGACTCTATTCTTTTAGCTGGCTAGCTTCATAGGTTTAGATTTGCCTTAGGCAATTATCATTTATGCCCCGTTTTCACGAATCTAAGCGCCATTGGAATTTCAACCTTCGGCGCTAAGCCAAGTGTCGAAAATCTAACAGCACGCTTTCATTTATGCCTTCATTTAGTTGTCATCTAGAATTTTATCAAATCACATTCGTCACGTAGTGAGCTTTTGTTTGGAAGGCGTAGCGCGGATCCTACTAGGGACTTATGATTCTGATATGGAGCAGCGCAGACAGCACACTTTTTGTGCGATCGAGTCTGCAGCGCACAAAAAGTCTAAGGCTAAAAGCGCCGGACTTTTTGCGCGTCGTGTGCGTTACTGCATATAATTGCATAGGTTCTATTTTCACAGACTAAAAAGTGCGTCACGAATAGTCTGTCGTCTGCGCTACACCTAGGGGAGGAGGTCGTGGAGATATGTTTAACACATTGAGTGCCGATCACGCGATATCGCGTGATTCGTCGGCTTTGTCTTATGGCCGATCACGCGATACGCGTGCTTGCTACTAACAATTTTGTATGCGCTCTAAATCTGTGGCCATATCGGATTTACCATCAATCTGTATTTGGAACTCAACGTGTTAATTAAAGAAACACAGGATCGGTCGAAGTGCCGACGATTAGGGGAGACCTATGTCCAGCAGTGGGCGACTTTCGGCTGAAACGATGATGATATGGTTGTTGAACGAAATTTTGTAAATCGATATCCTCCCAGTGTTTTTAGTATTTATTGTAATGATTGTTTGCTGCACCGATCGACGTCATTACGTCAGCGCCGGCTGTCACTGAATACCAGCGCTGGGGCTCTGTCTCGCATAGGGTCACAGCATTATGCTTAGTGATGGCTGTTTTGCGTGGATATGACGCATATTTTCCCACATCTTATTTTTTATTTCTGTATGTTTCTGGTCTTACTGTGCGTCATGTTTGCCGCAAATAAACGTATTTTCTTTCTTTCTTCTTTCTTTCTAATAACTCTTCTTTTCTACACAGACTCACGCATTCGTGAAACGCGATGCCCCCGCGGCTGACAACAAAAACTATCTTGAGACAATACAAAAACAGATTCAGGAATTTGGAAAGACTGTGAACGAACAAGTGAGCCATGCCTTCGACCCTGATGTAGTCAAGAAGAACTTCAATGAATTCGTGGACGGAGTTACTAAGACGGTAAGAATTAGAGAAGTTTTTCTATTTTTTCTAAATTTTCTAAAAATGTTGAACCATAAAAAATATAAAGTGTTCCTTTTGATATTTCATAATTCTAGGGTAATAATGAGACCATGTCCTGGAATCCACCAGCATATGACTATTTACTGACTATTTAGTTTTCGTTTTTATTTTCCATTCAAAGTAATTCGACATCATGATGATTTAAGTAAAACACCCTTGGGTAAAGTGTGGTAACGTGGCATTTTCTTAGCTTTAAATTTTATTATTGGTTTGAATGAAAATGATTTACTCGTACATAACAATGAAATTTACACGTATTCAAGAATAAAAACCTATAAAAGTAAATAAAGTTATGAGATATCAATAAAAATACGTAGTTGAATAATTTTTTACTTGTATACTAACTCACTAAATACTTCAAAAACGATTGGAAAAGTTAAAAGTAATTTAGTTTATCTTGAGAAATGGCTGAGATTCCATCCCTTTATTGCTAAATAATATTATGTCTCGAAAGAATTTCGGATAAATAATTAAAGGATGACGATGAAATAGTTAAAGGAGCAAGTTTATTTCACTAAATCAACAAACGCCGAAAAAATATAATACAAAGATATCTGTTTTTTTTCGTCAAAATTTTATCTCCCAATGAAGATACGCAAGAAAATATTGGTCCATATTAGGTGATTATATTAAAAGCGGATCTATTATAAAAATAATAAGGTTAAATTTCCAGCAGCAAAAACCTGTTCACGAGTAGAACTGCTTAATTTACTTCAGGCACTACAGTCCTAGCGATAACCTCAGGAGAAACTAATTTTGTTCTTTTCTTTCTCAGATGAACGACATGAAAGCGGCGACACAACCCAAAGCAGCCTAAAAATAAGACTGATTTGTATAACAATGAAATTTATTCTTTATTGCCTATACTTTAGAGTTAAAATCACATCATAATATCATTTTCACCGGCTTTGATGCCAATGAACGCGAATCTGTATTACATTTTTCATTTAGTCAACATAATAATTCTAGTATGAAATAGATTTTATATCGAATTTATTGTTTTTATTTTATTTCCTTTTCCACATAGACCTGTTGAGGTTTGAGAATAACGCCTTTAAATATATTGCCACAATCATCATGCTTCATCAAAATGCTATCAATAATACTTTACTAGCTTTTGCCAGTGGCTTCGCCCGCGTAGATGTTGGAAAATATCCCGCGGGAACGTACTACCGAGAGAAAAAGTAGCCTATGTCCTTTCCCAGGCTATAAACTATCTGTGTACCAAATTTAATTTAAATTGGTACAGTAGTTTTAGCAGGAAAGCGAGACAGACAGACAGACAGAGTAACTTTTGCATTTATAATATTAGTGTGGATTAGTGTGGATTTATTTATTTGGTTTCTCAACAATGAATACACTGTTACTTTATACTTTGTACGTTGCACTCTTAACTCTAAGTGCCTCACTAATTATAGAAAAGCATCATATGCGCAGATAATAGCACATTATTCAAGCGCAGATTGACAGCGCTGCATCGGGCCTCAGAAGCCAGAAAATCTGACTGCCAATCTTGCCCAGGTACTGTGTTACCCAGTTACTCGGTTTGAGAGATCAGATAGGCAGTCGTTCCAAGTAAAATACTTGTCTTCAATTGCATCCGATTGTCTATAGTCCGGAATATAGAAAATTCCTGTCGGGTCATCATTATTCAGACGCAGATTGACAGCGCTGCATCGGGCCTCAGAAGCCAGAAAATCTGACTGCCAATCTTGCCCAGGTACTGTGTTACCCAGTTACTCGGTTTGAGAGATCAGATAGGCAGTCGTTCCAAGTAAAATACTTGTCTTCAATAGCATCCGATTGTCTATAGTCCGGAATACAGAAAATTCCTGTCGGGTCATCATTATTCAAGCGCAGATTGACAGCGCTGCATCGGGCCTCAGAAGCCAGAAAATCTGACTGCCAATCTTGCCCAGGTACTGTGTTACCCAGTTACTCGGTTTGAGAGATCAGATAAGCAGTCGTTCCAAGTAAAATACTTGTCTTCAATAGCATCCGATTGTCTATAGTCCGGAATATAGAAAATTCCTGTCGGGTCATCATTATTCAGACGCAGATTGACAGCGCTGCATCGGGTCATCAGAAGCCAGTACCGAGGGGTATCGTATTACCCAGTAACTAGGTTGTGGCAGTCAGATAGGCAGTCGGTCCATGTAAAATACTGGTATTCAGTTGCGTCCGGTTATACTGGAAGTCGACCCAAACTCTGTTGGGAAGAGGCTACTGATACTGACTGACAGTGATGCATCCTCTTATGTGTCTCAACATTGCCAACTGTCAAATCAGTTCAACAAGATAGTAACAATAATTTTCCCCATTTTTTTTTTGGATGGGTAATCATCAAATGTCTTCTCCCGCTCTGGGCGGAGCGGGAGTGTCAGACTTTTACTGACTAAAACCCACCCGTGTTCCATCAGTTGCCCATGTGCCAGGGTCACGGTATCTCTTTCGAACAATCACGCGACCCCGGCAGGCATCGGTCCTAGTAGACCCCTACACTGCTGCTGACATCTCTTTGAGGCGCGCGTGGAATACTACGCGCCGTCGACCCGAGCTTGGTCCTTACCGGGGTGCTGCATCCTCTAATCTGTTTCAACAGCCTGTCCAATCAGTTCAACAAGATAGTGACAATAATTTTCCCCATTGACCGTAAATCTAAATCCACACTAATATTATAAACTAGCTTCTGCCCGCGACTTCGTCCGCGTTATATTTCTTTTTCCCCCGACCCTTCCCGTCGCTTCGAATCGCCTACCCGTGCGATTTTCCCCGTTTTTGCAACATTTTTCATTACTGCTCCGCTCCTCTTAGTTGTAGCGTAATGTTATATAGCCTATAGCCTTTCTCGATAAATAGGCTACTCAACACAAAAAGAATTTTTCAATTCCGACCAGTAGTTTCTAAGATTAGTGCGTTCAATCAAACAAACAAACAAACTCTTCAGCTTTATAATATTAAATACTAGCTTTTGCCCGCGGCTTCGCCCGCGTGTACCTATGTCGGAAATTATCGCAAGAGGACGTACTACCGCGGTAAGAATTATGAATCCATGTTATACATACATAAAATTACGCCTTTTTCCCATGGGGGTAGGCAGAAACTACGGAACGCCACCTGCTACGATCCTTACATATCTTGTGTGTTTGATGTACTTAAAATAAAACTAATAGTATTCAGAGTAAGAAGACTGCGACATAGGGCTGGATTAAATTGAATATAAGTATTACTGGTTTTTCTTAACGCTCCTATTCTACCTATACAGACACTCAATTATTTACCAGACACCAAATTAAACATAGTTATAAGAATAGTAAGTACTTTTGCCAGTGGCTTTGCCCGTATAGCTTTCGGAAAATATCAGTCGGAAACCTACTACCGGGATAAAGTATCCTATGTAATGGTAAGTATCCAGGATAACCAAAAATCCAAATCCATCCAAAAATCTAAACATCTAAGCAATATTTCGCGGTCTCTTACTTGGAATAATACAATTAGGTTTATTTTGAGTACTTCGAACACACATGATATTCGCATTTACTATGAAGCCAAAGTAATATGAATTACAATCTACCCGACCGCTACCAACCGGGACGGCGGCGGCGGCCGGACGCGGGAAGGCCCGCTAGCCGCTCTGCGGCGATTTTATTATAATCTCTGATATCTTCTAAAATATTAATTTTAATGATATGCTGTAAAGGGCAATTTTGATCTACATGGAATGCGCAATTTATTTAAGGTACTTAATTGCATAAGGATTAATGCTGTATTGCTTAAAATCGCATTCATAAATAAGCCATTATTTCTCGTAAAAAGTGAAGGATAAAAATGGTTATTATGGGTTATCCCTAAGAGTTAGATATATACCATCGCGGACTTTTTTGTAGAACTTTTTAAGGTGTACAATACTGTAGTACATTATTTTGAGCTATTTCGTAGGGTTCAGCCAGCGTTCGCAATGTAAGCGCAAAAAAATGTGTTCATTTATGACATCACATTAGAAACCTCTAAAATTATCAGCGTTTCTTTACTATATTATGCATGTTATATACATATAAACCTTCCTCTTGAATCACTCTATCTATTAAAAAAACCTGCATCAAAATCCGTTGAGTAGTTTTAAAGATATAAGCATACATAGGGACAGACAGACAGCGAAGTGACTTTATTTTATAATATGTAATGATATAGTAATATATAGTATAGATGCCAAAGTAACTCTATCTGTCTGCCTCGCTTTCCTGCTAAAACTACTAAACCGATTTAAATGAAATTTAGTACACAGATAGTTTAGAGCTCGAGAAAGGACATAGGCTACTTTTTATTCCGTGACTTTGTCTGCGTCCGCGACAACCGACATTTACGCAGACGAAGTCGCGGGCAGAAGCTAGTAAATACTATAAAAAAGAAAAAACTTGATTTGTCTTGTAGGATTGTTTGTTACCCTTTAAAACCAGAGAGGTTAGACCATACCAGGATAAAGACATGGGATACCTTTTACTCCAATATGCCCAAGGGATTGAAACTTACGCGGGGGAAACCGCGGGCTGCGGGTACTATTTAACTTAATTAGTAACTAGTAGTAGTCCGAAAACGAGTCTAAACGTCAACATTTACAAGATTTACATTTGAGTCTGGTAGAATCGTATGAAACTATAATTTAAAGCAACAACACAATTATGTAAGTTATACAAATTATGATCAATAATTTCTATTCACTAGATACCATATCTAGTTGAACCTTAAACTTACAAAGACCTTGTTTATCAGTTTGTGATAAGAGGTCAATGAGTGGTTATCAATATTAGCATATAAGTAGTTTCGTATGGGCTCATATCATACGAGATAATATTATGAAGCGTCCAACATATAATATAATAGCAAGGTTATGATTTTCCTTGTAGACATATCCTTTATCTATAATTTTCTGTGAAAGGGTCACCCCGTCAATCGAAGAGGAATTGTGGGTGGTCAAGAATAGTCCTTCAGATCAGTGGTGGCCCGTTAGTAACAAGAGTCGTAGTAAAAAGAGTCGTGGTAAAAAGAGACGTGGTAAAAAGAGACGTAGTAAAAAGAGTCGTAGTAAAAAGAGACGTAGTAAAAAGAGTCGTAGTAAAAAGAGTCGTAGTAAAAAGAGTCGTAGGTTTGAACCCAGAAAGACGCTTTAATTTGTGTAAATTATTTCATCACCGCTGCTCTCACTTACGATGAAGGAAAACATCGTAAGGAAACCGGCATGTACTATAATCAAAAATTCGAAGACGTGTGGTACCTACTATCCCGCACTGGGTCTGAGGGTTGGATTCACTCCCTCTCTCCGAGAGAAACCCTGTGTGAGTTGAGTCCCAGCACTGGGAAAATTATAACCTGATTACGCTAAGACTAGTCATCTCAGAGTGACTATTTCCACGATAAACAAGATTTTTACTGTTTTTATATACACGCAGTTTTGATTTTTACTGGCTATCAATATTTACCCGTAAATGTAACAGTAGTATTATACCACTTTACATATTTCCTATATACATAAGAGTATATTGTAAGTATACAGAAGCGCAGTCGTATTGCTGTTGAGCTCCATCACTTAGCATATAAAGAGGCACTTTCTGGATTCCTCTTTATAAAGGGAGCGATCTGGAAAATTTTAAATGTGCTGGGAAATTTTAAAATCTTTGTACTAAAACATTTTTCTGTGTACGGGAGGTATGACTAGAATTTTATAACCCGCGTAGGCGTTTTTGTTTGAAAATTGATTTTTGGTGAGTGACAGATCGTTTTGTATCGTGGTACTCACAGGTTGTGGAGATCTGAAACTTACTCATATTCAGCTAAATCCGCTTGCACTGGAAGCCAACCCCAAAATAGTTGGGAAAACTATGATGTTGATTCAATGATGATATTAAATAGTTTTTTCGCAAAAGAAAATTGCTTTTGGTTTCAATAACCATAATGTTATACTAATAATAAAGCGTAAGAGTTCTTTTGTTTAAACGCGCTATAATTAAGAAAAAAAAAATGTATTTGATAGCAGAATTCGTGAAGAAGGCTATAATTTATTTAACACCATGACCCTTAGGGGCCGAGCAAAAAGAAAAAAAGTCAGAAAGAACGCTAATCGAAAACGAAGTGATGGCGCGGGAAGACGATGCGATGCGCTGTTGTGGGTCGGGGGAGCAATATATTTCACGCCGACAAAAGTCGAGGGCAGAAGCTACTATACAGAAAGTGGGGTCGACAATACGACACTAAATTAAACTTCGTAGGTATATTTTTAGATCCTAGTCTGAATATAAAAATTCAACCAAATATATCCAACCGGTACGGCCGGACTTGGAGAATAAGGTCATCCCATTTCATACCGTAGGGAATCGTAGGAGGCGACTAAGGGACCTTGGTAGGGACCAGTGCATACAATTTTTGTACCTTAGGTGCCTGTGAGGTAGCCGGTAAACTATTAGCAATAGCATTCCCAAGGAGGGTTGGTGTCAGGCCGGCGGCTGACTCTTAAACTTTGCCAAAACCTATAGCAACAATTAGCGTTATTCACAGCATACAATCAAAATATTAGCAGTGATAACGGTCGTGAAGAAGAAGAAGAAGGGTGGGTCGTAGGTTCGAACCCAGACAGCTACTTTGTGTAGTGTTTCATAGCCATTACTCTCAAAACAGTGAAGGAAAACATCGTTAGAAAACCGGTATGTCCTAGAGCCAAAAATTCAAACACATGTGACATCTGGGCATTCTTGATGGTTTACGGCTACGGCCCACAGACGGCCCATTGAGAGGAAGCCTGAATTCTAGCAGAGGGAATATCATAGGTTGATTATGCTACAAAGAGAACTGAAGCATAACAAAAATAAATTTAAATTACAACTTAAAAATCATTTTACTCTTTGTATCTAATGGATTTCTTATTGTAATCTACGAGTATAAAGTATCTCATTCCTTTTTTTGGGAGCAGAAGTTCAAAATGTTCCGGGAGTTTCATAGAATAATTCCAGTAACACTTAGCATAATTGTCTACAAGGCGTCACAATACTCACAGTGGTGCTTGATTCGCTCGACATGCTCAACGGAGCCGAAACACTAAAATTTCGCGTGAATATATTGACCAAGATAAATTATAATGATAATTTATCTTGGTCAATATATTCACGCGAAATTTTAGTTTTTGAAGGTGAGTTCTCGCAGGTGAGACTACGAGGTTGTCGGCTACTTAACTGGACTTGCCTGTGGCTACCTTCATAAATTAAGGCCTCCAGCCACGGCTTAAAAACTTAAAACTGAAGTGGCTTCATGTCACAGGGCACTTCCTGTGGTGAACGAACCTCATTTTCTTTACTGGAAGAGGGCAGCAGAGAAGGGCCCGTCCCTGAATCGGAATGACCAACTTTATGCCGTTTTTAGGGTTCCGTTGCCAAATGGCAAAAAACGGAACCCTTATAGATTCGTCATGTCTGTCTGTCTGTCTGTCTGTCCGTCTTTATGTCACAGCCACTTTTTTCCGAAACTATAAGAGCTATGCTGTTGAAACTTGATAAGTAGATGTATTCTGTGACCCACATTAAGATTTTCACACAAAAATAGAAAAAAACAATAAATTTTTGGGTTCCCCATACTCAGAACTGAAACTCAATTCTTTTTTCATCAAACCCTCACTTGTGGTGTATCTATGGATAGGTCTTAAAAAGTGGTATTGAGGTTTCTACTATATTTTTTTTCTAAACTGAATAGTTTGCGCGAGATCCCGTAACTTCTAAAATAAGAGAATGATAAAACTAACAAAAATATATGTTGTACATTACCATGTAAGCTTACAGCGAAAATTGGTTTGAACGAGATCTAGTAAGTCATTTTTTTTAATACGTCATAAATCGTAAACCGCAATTTACCTTTCATTCAATCAACTCAAATAGAAAAATTAAAAAAAAAAACATTTAATTTCATAAACATAAACCTTATGCATAAACCGTGAATATCTTCAGGTTTGTACGGAACCCTCGGTGTGCGAGTCCGACTCGCACTTGGCCGGTTTTTATATCAACACATAAACTACCGAGAGCAAAACAACTCGATTAAAAACTTGAGCCATTTTTGAAGTTACTTTATCGTACACTATTGTATCCACGAAAATTAATTTTTGTTTACCAGATTAAATATGCATACTTATAAAGCCTATATCAACGATCGCTAAATATAAAAATAAATTCATCAGCTCGATCCGTCGCCTGCGGTTCTTTTCAAACTAATAGAATATTCTCTCTGGCTCAACTTGGTTCTGCAGGTGGTTTTAATATGCATGGAGCCCAGCTGCCGATAAGCCGTCCTTACAAAGCCTGACCTGATCCTATTTGAGCGTCTTGGGCCGGCTACCCGACGGATTTTCTCAGATTTACACTACATTTTCCCTTCGTGAAAGCTACGAAATATACTGGTTGCATATTTTTATATTGCTTAGGACTAAGTCAATTGTTTTATTTTCAAATGGTTTAGACGATTTGGTGGTTTTAAATTATTGTAAACGCTCAATTTTTTATATAAAACCATGCTACCTCTAAAGCCGCTTAGATAGTTTAACAGTACCTTTTAAAAGGTTTAATTAAGAAACCTTACATATACAAGATATTTTTTATTATATCTATTACTGATATAGATTCTTTAATAAATTGTGAATATGAGAACACTGTAGGCACAAGGCCTACAGACGCTAAATTTGTACACCATTTCCTATTTTATTAAGTACTTGGTACTTGTTGACAGGCCACACTCTTCCCATATTTATTAACACTGGTATTTGAAAACCAATGTTTTAAAATAAGAGGCTTTTACAATTTAAAGCCTCTTATTTTAAAAGATTAACCTTGGAGTTTTTTCAGGCTCCATCGGAAACGACCAATTGAAACCGTGCACCCTAGCTTCTGACATTTTATAAGTGCCCATGTCTTTTTATGTGAAATTAAATATGTTGCTCATGATTTTAATATATTGTTTAAACTCCACTCAGGCACACCAAGTAGAAGACATATCAGGTCAAATCCATGATATCTTCGATCATTGTCAGAAGAGCTCGCAGAAATCTTCCGACAAAGACATATAACACAAGCACAGGTGCGGAAACTCCTGAACAAACATTTGTCTAAGTTGACTCGAGGCCACTCAACTTTGCCGTCAGCTAACAGAATAATAAACCATATCTCTACGCAACAAGGCATAATGTCTGTTCCACGAAAACAAATTTATCTTTGCCGAAAGTCCGTCGCATAGTTCTATGCTGGAAGAAATAAGTCATACTGAGATAAGTTGTAAGTGCTTATTAGAACAAATACAAGGAGCAGATGGTAGAGAAGGCGTATAATGGTAATGTAATAGTGCTCTAACATATACTAACTTTGAAATTAGATTTTAATTGTGTTAGTTAATTTAAATGTTGATAGTGCTAAATTGTATGAAAAGCTTTTTAGTACGGAGTGAATTGTTTTTTTCATTTATCCGACTTCAAAATAGAGGACGTTTAATTTCGGAAGTCAGTGACAAAAAACTAAAATATATACCCAAAGACACCGACTTCCGAATTTAAGTAATTTTTCACATTTTAGGGTTGTTATCGGAGGTAGTTTTTTTTTGGAAAGCTATTTCAGAACTGATAGTTAATTACGTAACTGTTATACGTAAGACGTGATTAAATTACTGCAAATAATTATTTTTTGGATCTAAAAGCCCACTCGATTCCGTAATGTAGATGGCATTTTTTAGTTAAAAAACAATGAAGAATCTGGTAGCAATATGTGGTACATTTTTTACATACATTTAATACTAACCTGCTAAACCAGAGTTTTGCAGCATTCCTATTTCATGAATACTTGGAATCATTCAGATGCACATTGTATCCCTATGACATTTTCATACAAATAGTTTCTAAGATTATCATATAGATGGGTATATTTCAAGATGGCTGGTATGTAGATAAGAAACAAGCATTTTGTTAAGTTCTTTAGATAATACTAGCTTTTGCTAGCGGTTTCGCCCGCGTCGAGGTCGGAAAATATCCCGCGGGAACGTACTCCCGGGATAAAAAGTAGCCTATGTGTTAATCCAGGTTATAAAGTAACTGTGTTCTAAATTTCATCTAAATCCGTTCAGTAGTTTTTGGGTGAAAGAGTAACAAACATTTACACATCCATACATCCATACATACAAACTTTCGCATTTATAATATTATTAGTAGGATTTAAATGGGACACTTATCTGGTAGAGCTACTTATATAAAAAAGCTTTCGAATAAAAATTCGAACAGTTTTACTGTTTTAAAATTGTATTTCAAGTTAGGAATTCTTATAGGAGACTGATTCAATTGTAAGTGAAAATTCAGTTTACAGTAAATAGTTTTCTTAGATTAGTATATAAATGGAGTTAATTTTCATTTCAATGAACTGAACTAAGAATGTTTAGCTGGTTCAGAGGTTCTGAATTAACTGGTGAGTCTACCTCATTAGGGTGTCGCACCTTGTGAAATAACATATATAACATCATGCTACAACCAAGAAGAGCGGAGCAGTAATGAAAAATATTGCAAAAACGGGGAAAATCGCACGAGTAGGCAATTCGACGCGACGGGAAGGGTCGGGGGAACAAGAAATTTAACGCGGACGAAGTCGCGGGCAGTAGCTTTAGGTTATATATCTATAAAAGGATACCGGCGAGAGAATTGTTGATGAAATTATTAAGCGTCTACGTATGTCACCCTCATCATCATCATCATCATCATTTCAGCCGTAAGACGTCCACTGCTGGAATTAGGCCTCCCCCAATTTAGGGGGCTTTGCCATAATCGCCACGCTTGGCAGGCGAGTTGGCGATCGCAGTATGGTGGTAAAATGCATAGAGAACGCTGCTGCCCATTCTCTAGTAAGTCCCTTAGTCGCCTTTTACGACACCCACAGGAAGAAATGGGGTGGTGTTATTCTTTACGTCCGGCGACAAAAGCGGATGTCACTCTACTAGATACCAACGAAATAATTTACTAAGTTTTATCAAATCAAACATAAGTACTATCAAAGTCTGACAAAAAAAAATCATCATAATAAAGAGCTTATTTGACTAGATTATTGATGCTAAGGAATAACCATGCCTTAGTTTTTTTTTCTTTCTTGCTCGACTTCATGACTTTTGGCTAAGCGATACTTTTAATGTTGCCATGTAATATAAATCTTAGTCAACTTACATACGCTGTGGCTTTACGTATTGCATTAATATACTTAGGAAATATATTTCTGTATCAGAATACAAATGTTAAAATAAAAATGATTGCTTGTGCTAAAGATTACAGCGGTCATAATTTTTAGTATGGCAACATCGCAAAAAAAAACATGACATTTCAATTGTCAATCGGCCGGTCCTGATAACTTGCCGTTGTCTTCGCGTGCGTCTCATTATTTTGTTTTCCATCGATTTTCCGTGATTTTCTACTTCATCGACTGCTTCTGCTTATGGACTCTGAGTTTTACGGTTCCCTGTGTGACTAGTGCTTGCCTAAGGATTCTGATTGTTTGCCTATACGACGACATTTTTCTGTGACTCTGGATTCCGTTTCTGCCTGATACCTTGGATTTTGTTGTGTGTGCATCAATTTCTTTATCACGATGAGTAGCCGTGTAAGGTCTACACGCATCATGTGTCAGCTGCAACATATTATGTGTCAATAAAATGCGCCGATACCCGGCATAGGCACTTAACTCGAGAGTTGGATGTTGCGCTCATACAATGACTGAAGTATGGTATCTAGGATGGGCCAGACATCAACCATATATCACAGTACCCGCAGGTTTTCTTGATGACATTGTGGTTAGAGAAGATGAGGAATAAATATTAAAAAACAAAGTTGTTTTTTTTTCTATACCTACCAATGACTACCCTTATGTAATGAATCATACTGTATCTATAACTAACTGCTCTAAAGATAGTTGACTAAGATGATTAAATAAATATTCTTCTGAACATATAATTAAGTAGGTAAGTACCTGCCTACTTACTTACGTGAACCATGTGGCAGACTCACGCATTTCGGTTGGACTTAATATTCTGAATACGTAGTCCGTAGTTTATTTTATATTTAAAATTCATTTCTATCAATGATATTTTGAGCAATAAGTAGGTATTTCTATATTATCTTTTTCTATAAGTCTGTTGTTGACGAGAAATAACCTCTAAAACTTCAACTTGAAATATCTTAAATTCCTGAATTCCTATAAAAGTATAAATAAAGACAAAACTGTTCAGCAATTCAATCTCTATACTTTACCATATTTTTCATAGGCAGACGCTAAAAAAAATGTCAACAAAAATTTGTTCGGGAGTTCGCCACTGTTCTTTATTTATTACCTATGGTTAAACTTGACATCTTGACATTAAGTAAGACTATAGACACAAAATATTAAAGACAGATATTCTCCATAAACAAAAGAATTTCTATGCATCTGTGTATTAAATACACGGGAATGAATAGTATGTGGGTGAACTTGGCAGAGCATTTCCCAGCAGAGCAAAAAAAAATGTGAGTTCTATTCGCATGCAGCTGAGTTCTAGAGTTCCTTATACTTAAAAAAAATAGTTCTGCGATTTTTGCCTGAAAAAAGGTCGAACGAAAATATGCTCTGCTAACTTCCGTTGGCAGATCATTTTTTCCAAAAAAAAATTTAAAAATTTGTTTTAGGTTCACAGTGGTGAATTTTATAGTTCCTTATACTTTTCCGAAATAGTTCTGCAGAAAAAATAAAGAAAAAAAAAATAAAACGAAAATATTACCTGTTATAAGAAAAAGAAAATCGATTCGTTAAAACAGGCGCAAATGGCGTAGTTTGCCGAGTTTCGTTGATTCTACAGACTCAGTTTAGCAGTCAGTACTACATAAACAGAAACATACTACATACATGCAGATATCCCATAAACGTATAAGCAGAGCCTTCCAAAAAAGAAAGGTTAAATAAAATATAGATTTCATTGAATGATTGCGAAACGATGATCAAAATAAAAAGTAAGAGTAAAATTGAGAAGCTAGATCTCCACAATTCGTATTGCCACTATAACAGAAGTATTCGAAAATATGCAAAATTAATTCAGAACACTAACTGAGATATCAGCAGAGCATGTGTAAAGATTTGGGTTAGTTGAAATCAAGATTTAAATGAGCGTTTTGGAGAGATGGATAAAAAAAAAAATATGTCACTCAGGAGCGGGAACTCCTCGTATTAAGATGCACCTGAACTACTTCATAGCATCATTAAGAAATTCAGAAATCTTTCTAAAGTTTCAGTAGAGAATACGTAAACACATGTGTTAGTGAAAATCAAGATTTAAATGAGTGTTTTGGAGAGATGGAGAGATAATAAACTAATCGAACTAAGGAGTGGGAACTCCTCATTTTTAGATGCACCTATAACTGTGCTACTTGACAGCATCAATAAGGAATTCAGAACTCTGACTAAAGTATCAGCAGAGCATGGGTAAACGCATGTGTTAGTGAAAATCAAGATTTAAATGAATGTTCTGGAGAGATGCATAAAAAAAAGTAACTTATCACACTCAGGCACGGGAACTCCTTGTTTTCAGATGCACCTGTATCTGAACTACTTGACAGGCTCAATCAAAAATTCAGAACTCTGACTAAAGTATGAGCAGAGCATGGGTAAACGCATGTGTTAGTGAAAATCAAGATTTAAATGAGTGTTCTGGAGAGATGGATAAAAACAATAAACTTATCGCACACAGGAGCAAAAACTCTTCGTATCCAGATGCATCTATAACTGAATTACTTGAGAAGACCGATAAAAAATTCAGAACTCTGACTAAAGTATCAGCAGAGCATGGGTAAACGCAAGTGTTAGTGAAAATCAAGATTTAAATGACTGTTCTGGAGACATGGATAAAAAAAAGTAACTTATCACACTCAGGCGCGGGAACTCTTTGTTTTCAGATGTAACGGTATCTGAACTACTTGACAGGCTCAATCAGAAATTTAGAACTCTGACTAAAGTATGAGCAGAGCATGGGTAAACGCATGTGTTAGTGAAAATCAAGATTTAAATGAGTGTTCTGGAGATATGCATAAAAAAAGGTAACTAATTACACACAGGTGTGGGAACTCTTCGTTTTCAGATGCACTTGTAACTGAACTACTGAAAAGAATCGATAAGAAATTTAGAACTCTGACTAAGGTATAAGCAGAGCATTGGAAATCACATGTATTAGTGAAAATCAAGATTTAAATGAGTATTCTGAAGAGATGGATTAAAATAATAAACTTATCGCACTCAGGAGCAGGAACTCTTCGTTTCCAGATGCATCTGTAACTGAACTACTTGACAGGATCGATAATAAATTTAGAACTCTGACTAAGGTATCAGCAGAGCATTGGAAATCACATGTGTTAGTGAAAATCAAGATTTAAATGAGTGTTCTGGAGAGATGGAGAGATAATAAACTAATCGAACTAAGGAGTGGGAACTCCTCATTTTTAGATGCACCTATAACTGTGCTACTTGGCAGAATCGATAAGGTATTCAGAACTCTGACTAAAGTATCAGCAGAGCATGGGAAATCACATGTGTTAGTGAAAATCAAGATTTAAATGAGTGTTCTGGAGAGATGGAGAGATAATAAACTAATCGAACTAAGGAGTGGGAACTCCTCATTTTTAGATGTACCTATAACTGTGCTTCTTGACAGAATCGATAAGGAATTCAGAACTCTGACTAAAGTATCAGCAGAGCATGAGTAAACGCATGTGTTAGTGAAAATCAAGATTTAAATGAATGTTCTGGAGAAATGCATAAAAAAAAGCAACTTATCACACTCAGGCGTGGAAACTCTTCTTTTTCAGATGCGCTTGCAACTGAACTACTGAACAGGATCGATAAGAAATTTAGAACTCTGACTAAGGTATCAGCAGAGCATTGGAAATCACATGTGTTAGTGAAAATCAAGATTTAAATGAGTGTTCTGGAGAGAAGGATTAAAACAATAAACTTATCGCACTCAGGAGCAGGAACTCCTCGTTTCCAGATGCATCTGTAATTGAACAACTTGACAGACTCCAAAAAATATTCAGAATTCTGGCTAAGTTATCAGCAGAGCATTGGTAAATACATGTTTTAGTTAAAATCAAGATTTAAATGAGTGTTTTGGAGAGATGGATAAAAAATAAACTAATCGCACTCAGGAGTAGGAACTCTTCGTTTTTAGATGCACCTATAGCTGAGCTACTTGACAAGATCGATAAGAAATTCAGAACTCTGACTAAGGTATCAGCAGAGCATGCGTAAACACATGTGTAAGTGTATATCAAGATTTAAATGAATGTTCTGGAGAGATGCATAAAAAAAAAGTAACTTATCACACTCAGGCGCGGGAAATCCTTGTTTTCAGATTCACCTGTATCTGAACTACTTGACAGGCTCAATCAGAAATTCAGAACTCTGACTAAGGTATGAGCAGAGCATGGGTAAACGCATGTGTTAGTGAAAATCAAGATTAAAATGAGTGTTCTGGAGAGAAGGATTAAAACAATAAACTTATCGTACTCAGGAGCAGGAACTCCTCGTTTCCAGATGCATCTGTAATTGAACTACTTGACAGACTCCAAAAAATATTTAGAATTCTGGCTAAGTTATCAGCAGAGCATTGGTAAATACATGTTTTAGTTAAAATCAAGATTTAAATGAGTGTTTTGGAGAGATGGATAAAAAATAAACTAATCGCACTCAGGAGTAGGAACTCTTCGTTTTTAGATGCACCTATAGCTGAGCTGCTTGACAAGATCGATAAGAAATTCAGAACTCTGACTAAGGTATCAGCAGAGCATGCGTAAACACATGTGTAAGTGTAAATCAAGATTTAAATGAATGTTCTGGAGAGATGCATAAAAAAAAGTAACTTATCACACTAAGGCGCGGGAAATACTTGTTTTCAGATTCACCTGTATCTGAACTACTTGACAGGCTCAATCAGAAATTCAGAACTCTGACTAAGGTATGAGCAGAGCATGGGTAAACGCATGTGTTAGTGAAAATCAAGATTTAAATGAGTGTTCTGGAGATATGCATAAAAAACAGTAACTAATCACACTCAGGCGTGGGAACTCTTCGTTTTCAGATGCAACTGTAACTGAACTACTGAACAGGATCAATAAGAAATTTAGAACTCTGACTACGGTATCAGCAAAGCATTGGAAATCACATGTGTTAGTGAAAATCAAAATTTAAATGAGTGTTCTGGAGAGATGGATTAAAACAATAGACTTATCAAACTCAGGAGCAGGAACTCCTCGTTTCCAGATGCATCTGTAATTGAACTACTTGACAAAATCAAAAAGAAATTCAGAACTTTGACTAATGTATCAGCAGAGCATGGGAAAACACATGTGTTAGTGAAAATCAAGATTTTAATGAGTGTTCTGGAGAGATGGATAAAAACCATAAACTTATCGCACTCAGGAGCGAAAACTCCTCGCTTCCAGATGCATCTATAACTGAACTACTTGACAGGATCGATAAAAAATTCAGAACTCTGTCTAAAGTATCAGCAGAGCATTGGTAAAACATGTTTTAGTTAAAATCAAGATTTAAATGACTGTTCTGGAGACATAGATAAAAAAAGTAACTTATCACACTCAGGCGCGGGAACTCTTTGTTTTCAAATGCAACTGTATCTGAACTACTTGACAGGCTCAATCAGAAATTCAGAACTCTGACTAAAGTATGAGCAGAGCATGGGTAAACGCATGTGTTAGTGAAAATCAAGATTTAAATGAATTTTCTGGAGACATAGATAAAAAAAAGTAACTTATCACACTCAGGAGCAGGAACTCCTCGTTTCCAGATGCACCTATAACTGTGCTTCTTGACGGAATCGATAAGGAATTCAGAACTCTGATTAAAGTATCAGCAGAGCATGGGTAAACGCATGTGTTAGTGAAAATCATGATTTAAATGAATGTTTTGGAGAGATGCATAAAAAAAGTAACTTATCACACTCAGGCACAGGAACTCCTTGTTTTCAGATGCACCTGTATCTGAACTACTTGACAGGCTCAATCAGAAATTCAGAACTCTGACTAAAGTATGAGCAGAGCATGGGTAAACGCATGTGTTAGTGAAAATCAAGATTTAAATGAATGTTCTGGAGACATAGATAAAAAAAAGTAACTTATCACACTCAGGAGCAGGAACTCCTCGTTTCCAGATGCACCTATAACTGTGCTTCTTGACAGAATCGATAAGGAATTCAGAACTCTGACTAAAGTATCAGCAGAGCATGGGTAAACGCATGTGTTAGTGAAAATCAAGATTTAAATGAGTGTTCTGGAGAGATGGATAAAAAAATAACAAATCGCACTCAGGAGCGGGAACTCCTCGTTTTCAGTTGCACCTGTAACTGAACTACTTGACAGGATCGATAAGAAATTCAGAACACTGACTAAAGTATCAGCAGAGCATGGGAAAGCACATGTTTTAGGGAAAATAAAGATTTAAATTACTGTTCTGGAGAGATGGGTAAACATAATAAACTTATCGCACTCAGGAGCGAAAACTCCTCGTTTCCAGATGCATTTTTTTTCCAGGATTGGAAATCATCAAATGACTTCTCCCGCTCTGGGCGGAGCGGGAGGGCGTGTCAGACTTTTACTGACTAAAACCCACACGTGTGCCCATGTGCCAGGGTCACGGTATCTCTTTCAAACAATCACGCGACCCCGGCAGGTTTCCAGATGCATCTATAAATGAACTACTTGACAGGATCGATAAAAAATTCAGAACCCTGTCTAAAGTAGGTATCAGCAGAGCATGGGTAAACGCAAGTCTTAGTGAAAATCAAGATTTAAATGACTGTTCTTTAGAGATTAATAAAAAAAGTAACTAATCACACTCAGGAGCGGGAACTTCTCGTTTCCAGATTCACCTATAACTGAACTACTTGACAGGATTAATAAAAAATTCAGAACTCTGACTAAAGTATCAGTAGAGCATACGAAATAACATGTGTTAATTAAAATCAAGATAAATCAAGATTCAAATTAGTGTTCTGTTAGGATGTTTAAAAAAATATATATATTTTGGTCAGGAACGGTAACTCCTCGTTTTTAGATGCCCCTGAAAGTGTGCTATTTGACAGCCTAAAAAGATATTCAGATCTATGACTAAAGTATCAGCAGAGCATGCGTAAACACATGTGTTAGTGATAATCATGATTGAAATGAGTGTTCTGGAGAGATGGATAAAAGCAATAAACTTATCGCACTCAGGAGCAGAAACTCCTCGTTTCCAGATGCACCTATAACTGAGTTTCTTGACAAGATCAACAAGATATTCACAACTCTGACTCAAGTATCAGCAGAGCATGGGAAACACGTGTTAGTGATAATCAAGATTGAAATGAGTGTTCGGGAGAGATGGGTAAAATAAAAACTTATGGCACCCAGGAGCGGGAACTCCTCGTTTTCAGATGCACGTATAATTGTGCAACTTGACAGCCTACAAAAGATATTCAGAACTCTGACTAAGGTATCAGCAGAGCATTGGTATTATATGTGTTAGTAAATATTATGATATAAATTTATTAAAAGGGAGGTTTATTTTAATTAAAAGGGATATTAAGAAAATTCAGCAGCGAGGAGCTGCAACGTTTTTCTGATGCACTGTCAAGTGTTCTTTCGGGAAACATGAGAAAATAATCCAGATCTTGGACAAATGTATCAATAAGAGCACGGTTTAATAGATTGACTAGTATTTCAAATGTAATTTAGTTGTTTTCTAACACTGAATGATCGAAAATGAATGTTGATTAGCACTGAAGAGCCGTCGAAGAAGAGAGTCTTCATTTTCAGATGAATACATATACTCGTATTATATAATATTGCGAATACACCAAATATCCAGAATGTTCAGAAATCCATCAGCAGAGAGCGGTTGACAATTTCCGACTATAGGAATTGTGGTCAAAACCTTGAGGAGTGGATAGAGAATTGCTACAGCGTCCTCACCTTCCACCTGATGCAGGTTCTCACCGGGCATTGCTGCTGCGGTGGGTTCCTGTTCAGAATAAAGTGGGAGGAAACGCCCGGATGTTTCCATTGTGAGGATCGTCTAGAGGACACGGTGGAGCATACGGTGGAAGTGTGCCCTGCCTGGGCGGAGCACTGTCGCGTCTTCGTGGAGGTGATCGGCGGCGGTGACCACTTGCGTCCGGCCCTGGTGCGAGTCCTTGTACGGAGCGAGAGGGCAATGGGTAGCTCTGCGAAGCAGAAATGTTCGCAAAGAAAGAGGTGGGGCGCGTGAGGGAGTGGCAGTCTCTGCGCCCTCACGTCCCTAGCCGCCGCAGGAGGAGACGCCCCGGGCGTCGGGAGTCGATCACAGACTCCCAGCCACCGTAGGCGCGGGCTTGCAGGCGGCGAGCAATGGGTAGCTCGCCGCCCGTTAGTACCAGGCCTGTCTCGACGGCACGTAATGTTCCACACGCGCCTCAAAGAGATGTCAGCAGCATTGAAGGGGTCAGCTAGGATCGATGCCTGCCAGGGCCGCGAGATTGTTCAATCGAGATAACGTGACCCTGGCACATGGGTAACTGATGGAACACGGGTGGGATTTAGTCAGTAAAAGTCTGACACGCCCTCCTGCTCGGCCCAGAGCGGCAGAAGTCATTTGAGGATTCCCCGTCCAGAGAGAAAAAAAAAAGGCGAGCACTGACTAGATAAGTTCATTCAATTTGTGTGGTTCTTTCCTCTACAGAACATTTCAGACAGCTGTCTACATGGTCTTCACATGGTCTTTCAATAATTCTATTAATAACTCGGATATTCTATCCAAATTTATTTAAAGGTACCCAGAAAGTCAAAGCGATAGAACGCAACATGGCGTGTTCCATTTAACTCTACAAATACACGCAAAAAGCTCAGTAACAGGTGCATCTGAAAACGAGGAGTTTCCGCTCCTGAGTGCGATAAATATTTTTTTTTTTGAGTCATCGTACCAGAACACTAAATTGAATCTTGATTAATCTTGATTTTAACTAACACATGTGTTTACGTATGCTCTACTGATACTTAAGACAGAGTTCTGAATTTCTTAAGGATGCTGTCAAGTAGACCAGTTACAAGTTTATCCACCTCTCCAGAACACTCATTTAAATCTTGATTTTCACTAAAACATGTGATTTCCAATGCTCTGCTGATACCTTAGTCAGAGTTCTAAATTTATTATTGATCCTGTTAAGTAGTTCAGTTACAGGTGCATCTGAAAACGAATAGTTCCCGCGCCTGAGTGTGATTAATTACTTTTTTTTTATGCATCTCTCCAGAACATTCATTTAAATCTTGGTTTTCACTAACACGTGTTTTCCATGCTCTGCTGATACCTTAGTCAGAGTTCTGAATTTCTTAAGGATGCTGTCAAGTATAACAGTTACAGGTGCATCTGAAACGGAGAAGTTCACGCTCCAGAGTGTGATAAATAACTTTTTTTTATGCATATCTCCAGAACACTCATTTAAAATCTTGATTTTCACTAACACATGCGTTTACCCATGCTCTGCTCATACTTTAGTCAGAGTTCTAAATTTCTGATTGAGCCTGTCAAGTAGTTCAGATACAGGTGCATCTGAAAACAAAGAGTTCCCGCGCCTGAGTGTGATAAGTTACTTTTTTTTATCCATGTCTCCAGAACAGTCATTTAAATCTTGATTTTCACTAACACATGCGTTTACCCAGGCTCTGCTGATACTTTAGTCAGAGTTCTGAATTTTTTATCGATCTTCTCAAGTAATTCAGTTATAGATGCATCTGGATACGAAGAGTTTTTGCTCCTGTGTGCGATGAGTTTATTGTTTTTATCCATCTCTCCAGAACACTCATTTAAATCTTATTTTCACTAACACATGTGATTTCCAATGCTCTGCTGATACTTAAGTCAAAGTTCTGAATTTCTTATTGATTCTGTCAAGTAGTTCAGTTACAGATGCATCTGGAAACGAGGAGTTTTCGCTCCTGTGTCCGATAAGTTTATTGTTTTTATCCATCTCTCCAGAACACTCATTTAATTCTTGAGTTTCACTAACACATGTGATTTCCAATGCTCTGCTGATACCTTAGTCAGAGTTCTAAATTTCTTACCGATCCTGTTCAGTAGTTCAGTTACAAGTGCATCTGAAAACGAAGAGTTCCCACGCCTGAGTGTGATTAGTTACTTTTTTTATGCAAATCTTCAGAACACTCATCTAAATCTTGATTTTCACTAACACATGCGTTTACCCATGCTCTGCTCATACTTTAGTCAGAGTTCTGAATTTCTGATTGAGCCTGTCAAGTAGTTCAGATACAAATGCATCTGAAAACAAGGAGTTCCCGCGCCTGAGTGTGATAAGTTACTTTTTTTTATGCATCTCTCCAGAACATTCATTTAAATCTTGATTTACACTTACACATGTGTTTACGCATGCTCTGCTGATACCTTAGTCAGAGTTCTGAATTTCTTATCGATCTTGTCAAGTAGCTCAGCTATAGGTGCATCTAAAAACGAAGAGTTCCTACTCCTGAGCGCGATTAGTTTATTTTTTATCCATCTCTCCAAAACACTCATTTAAATCTTGATTTTAACTAAAACATGTATTTACCAATGCTCTGCTGATAACTTAGCCAGAATTCTGAATATTTTTTGGAGTCTGTCAAGTAGTTCAATTACAGATGCATCTGGAAACGAGGAGTTCCTGCTCCTGAGTGCGATAAGTTTATTGTTTTAATCCTTCTCTCCAGAACACTCATTTAAATCTTGATTTTCACTAACACATGTGATTTCCAATGCTCTGCTGATACCTTAGTCAGAGTTCTAAATTTCTTATCGATCCTGTTCAGTAGTTCAGTTGCAAGCGCATCTGAAAAAGAAGAGTTTCCACGCCTGAGTGTGATAAGTTGCTTTTTTTTATGCATTTCTCCAGAACATTCATTTAAATCTTGATTTTCACTAACACATGCGTTTACTCATGCTCTGCTGATACTTTAGTCAGAGTTCTGAATTCCTTATCGATTCTGTCAAGAAGCACAGTTATAGGTACATCTAAAAATGAGGAGTTCCCACTCCTTAGTTCGATTAGTTTATTATCTCTCCATCTCTCCAGAACACTCATTTAAATCTTGATTTTCACTAACACATGTGATTTCCCATGCTCTGCTGATACTTTAGTCAGAGTTCTGAATACCTTATCGATTCTGCCAAGTAGCACAGTTATAGGTGCATCTAAAAATGAGGAGTTCCCACTCCTTAGTTCGATTAGTTTATTATCTCTCCATCTCTCCAGAACACTCATTTAAATCTTGATTTTCACTAACACATGTGATTTCCAATGCTCTGCTGATACCTTAGTCAGAGTTCTAAATTTATTATCGATCCTGTCAAGTAGTTCAGTTACAGATGCATCTGGAAACGAAGAGTTCCTGCTCCTGAGTGCGATAAGTTTATTATTTTAATCCATCTCTTCAGAATACTCATTTAAATCTTGATTTTCACTAATACATGTGATTTCCAATGCTCTGCTTATACCTTAGTCAGAGTTCTAAATTTCTTATCGATCCTTTTCAGTAGTTCAGTTACAAGTGCATCTGAAAACGAAGAGTTCCCACACCTGTGTGTAATTAGTTACCTTCTTTATGCATATCTCCAGAACACTCATTTAAATCTTGATTTTCACTAACACATGCGTTTACCCATGCTCTGCTCATACTTTAGTCAGAGTTCTAAATTTCTGATTGAGCCTGTCAAGTAGTTCAGATACCGTTACATCTGAAAACAAAGAGTTCCCGCGCCTGAGTGTGATAAGTTACTTTTTTTATCCATGTCTCCAGAACAGTCATTTAAATCTTGATTTTCACTAACACTTGCGTTTATCCATGCTCTGCTGATACTTTAGTCAGAGTTCTGAATTTTTTATCGATCTTCTCAAGTAATTCAGTTATAGATGCATCTGGATACGAAGAGTTTTCGCTCCTGTGTGCGATAAGTTTATTGTTTTTATCCATCTCTCCAGAAAATTCATTTAAATCTTGATTTTCACTAACACATGCGTTTACCCATGCTCTGCTCATACTTTAGTCAGAGTTCTGAATTTCTGATTGAGCCTGTCAAGTAGTTCAGATACAGGTGCATCTGAAAACAAGGAGTTCCCGCGCCTGAGTGTGATAAGTTACTTTTTTTTATGCATCTCTCCAGAACATTCATTTAAATCTTGATTTTCACAAACACATGCGTTTACCCATGCTCTGCTGATACTTTAGTCAGAGTTCTGAATTCCTTATCGATGCTGTCAAGTAGCACAGTTATAGGTGCATTTAAAAATGAGGAGTTCCCACTCCTTAGTTCGATTAGTTTATTATCTCTCCATCTCTCCAAAACACTCATTTAAATCTTGATTTTCACAAACACATCTGTTTACGTATTCTCTACTGAAACTTTAGAAAGATTTCTGAATTTCTTAATGATGCTATGAAGTAGTCCAGGTGCATCTTAATACGAGGAGTTCCCGCTCCTGAGTGACTTATTTTTTTTTTTATCCATCTCTCCAAAACGCTCATTTAAATCTTGATTTCAACTAACCCAAATCTTTACACATGCTCTGCTGATATCTCAGTTAGGGTTCTGAATTAATTTTGCATATTTTCGAATACTTCTGTTATAGTGGCAATACGAATTGTGGAGATCTAGCTTCTCAATTTTACTCTTACTTTTTATTTTGATCATCGTTTCGCAAACATTCAATGAAATCTATATTTTATTTAACCTTTCTTTTTTGGAAGGCTCTGCTTATACGTTTATGAGATATCTGCATGTATGTAGTATGTTTCTGTTTATGTAGTACTGACTGCTAAACTGAGTCTGTAGAATCAACGAAACTCGGCAAACTACGCCATTTGCGCCTGTTTTAACGAATCGATTTTCTTTTTCTTATAACAGGTAATATTTTCGTTTTATTTTTTTTTTCTTCATTTTTTCTGCAGAACTATTTCGGAAAAGTATAAGGAACTATAAAATTCACCACTGTGAACCTAAAACAAATTTTTAAATTTTTTTTTGGAAAAAATGATCTGCCAACGGAAGTTAGCAGAGCATATTTTCGTTCGACCTTTTTTCAGGCAAAAATCGCAGAACTATTTTTTTTAAGTATAAGGAACTCTAGAACTCAGCTGCATGCGAATAGAACTCACATTTTTTTTTGCTCTGCTGGGAAATGCTCTGCCAAGTTCACCCACATATGAATAGTAGTGTGTGTAACGTGTTATTTATTGAAAATAATTATTTTTACGCATAATTTAAAAAAAAAATTTAGCATTCGTCACTTCTTCTCTGTACAAACTATAAGTGTGCGAAATTTCATACTCCTCCGTCCACCCAATTTTCGTAAAAAGGGATGCAAAGACTTCGCTTCACGTATTAATATATAGACTAGTGATCGCCCATTGGTCGAAATTGGACCGTACTTCATTTGAATTGAAATACATTATTAAATGAAAAAAACATATAAAATAATAAATATTTAAAAAAATATGGTTATATTTGAAATTCAGTAACACTATAGACAAAAAAACAAATATTCTCGATATGATCATACATTTAAAAAATGAAATAGGTTATATAATCTATCTATAAAATTAATTTATTACCTATGGTTATACTTGACATTCAGTAATAGTTAGGGAGCTGGCGAGCAAAATTTCGATATGATCAGCACACGAGGCAGTCGTTATTAATAGTGATAATTATACCCTAAGAAACATCAAGGACATCGTCTGCCACCATGGTGGCGCTGCGTTGTAAATTTACAGCATTTCAACAATGTTTAAAAAAAAGGTGTGCTATATTATGCGCACACGTCTGCCTCTGGGGCTGATGATCACAGTCATCCTGGAAACAGAAAGAATCGAAAAGGCAGACATCCAGGGCTCTGACTTTTGTAGTATTCATTTTTTACATTTATTTTTATGATTAAAAAAAACTCTATATGAAGTGCACCCTTGGCAGATTTGAATTGTTCGATTAAAAACAATGAGAAGAACCACGGAAAAATAGTCTGCCAACATGTAGCCTCTGCGTTGTCTATTGACAGTGCTCCAAAAATGTAAAAAAAAGGTGTGCTATATTATGCGCACACGTCTACTTCTTGGACTGATGTTTGAATTCCTTATGAAAACCAAGAAAATCGATGAGGCAGACGTTCAAGCCTCTGATATTGCACAGCAGACCATTTGATTTTTTTTTTCAACCCGACGCTCGCGCCAAACCAAGCAAGTATAAAATATCCTCATAGTTCCTTTCGTGGTGTCTCTCTTTTATTTGGGAATATGAATGAGAACGGTATAACTCAGTTCCAACCTTTTCCGTATTGTGAAACTAAATGTATAGAGCGTATATCTATATACAGCCTCCCCTTTTATTTTGCACGCTTTTCCTCCCTCTCGGTCTCAGGCACTTTCACACGTCTTGGTTCAAAATCTACGTATTTTACACAAATAAAACGTGATTAAAAAAGTTAAAGACTGTTCCTATCCAGATCCTAATCCTATTCAGATTACAAACAAGCATGCAATTTAAAAAAATACTTTCTAATTAAAGTTCCAAGCGCATTTCGTTTCTGGTTGGCATTGAGAAAAAAATTGATTGCATAGATTTCAGCTCCAGAAGTTTAATCGTTACCGTGAGTTCAGAGGATAATATTAAACAAAATTATAAGAATAAAACTATAAATAATAACAATAATCCCACGTAATACCCGCTGTCCCTTGATTCCGTGAATTTCAAAAAGTAATACAGCTGAAAATCAGTAAGCAAATAGTCTGCCACATGTTTTTTCGAATCTACAGAGTCATAGTGAATCGAATGGGCGCAATGAGAACCGCGTGCAAATGACTTAGTAGAGCTTTTTTTTAACATTTATACAACTTCGTCCCATGATAATGCAGAGTCCTGAATGTCTGCCTCTTCGATTTTCTTCGTTTCCAAGATGATTGTGACCATGAACTCTAGAGGCATACATGTGCAAATGATCTAATACCCCGATTTTTTTAAGCAACTTCAATCCGCTGCACACTGTTACGCGAAAACGCAGTGACAGTGTATTAAATACACGGTAATGAATATTAGTGTGTGTAACGTCTTATTTATTGAAAATAATATATTTTAACGCATAATTTTAAAAAAATATTAGCATTCGTCACTTCTTCTCTGTATAAACTATAAGTGTGCGAAATTTCATACTCCGCCGTCCGCCCAATTTTCGTAAAAAGGGATCCAAAGTTTTCGCTTCACGTATTGATATATAGATTATATACTACGCGGTCGAAGCCACTTATAAAGGCTACTGTATAATAATGGTTATCAATGTATCTTTTTTTTTGTCAGCGACTTTGACCGCGTAGACGGCAGAAATTATATCTCGAGAACGTACCACCGGGATAAAAGTTGGTAGGTATACTATATGTCAATCCAGGTTATAAAACTATCTGTGTTCTAATTTTCACCCTAATCTGGCCATTTTTGCGTGATTGAGTAACAAATATCCAAACATGCAAACTTTCAGATTTATAAATAATACTAGCTTTTGCCCGCGACTTCGTCCGTAAATATGGGTTATCACAGAGGCAAACGAAGAACGGAATAAAAAGTAGCCTACGTCTTTTTTTGGGGTTCAAACTTACCCGTACCAAATTTCATCAAAATCGGTTCAGTGGTTTAGTCGTGAAAGTGTAACAGACAGAGTTACTTTTGCATTTATAAGATTAGTATAGATTAGTAAGGTTATTTTAGGTTTTTCTTTGTCAAAACTTACATAATCTATCTTGAAATTTAAAAGCGTCCTCAAGTCAGCCGAAGATGTCCACTATTGGACATAGGCCGTCCTCGATTTTGGGGAGTTTGCCATAATCGCCACGGTTGGCAGGCGGGTTGGCGATCGCAGTATGGCGGTAAAATGCATAGAAAAAGTTGCAGCCTATTCTCTTGTAAGACCCTTAGTCGCCTTTAACGACACCCACGGTAAGAAATGAAATGGTGCTATTCTTTACGTCCGACACCACACAGAAAATCTGTGTGTTTACAGAATAAGATTTTCGAATTAAAGTTAGTGACGCCACTTTAATTCGAAAATCTTATTCTGTTGTACAGTTTTCAACATATTATTTAAAGTGTAGCGAGAATTCTGTTTACATTTCAGACATAGTTCTTGTGAGTAAATTTGTTACACGTGTTGTACTGCATGCATGAATTATTTCAGTTTCAGGTCACATCTCACTTTTGTTTAATTTAGTAAACCCTTGGAAACTATAATGCAATCATAAAACTATGCTAAGGATTGCTGGTGAGCATGTGACAATGAAGATATGAGGAAAGGACAATGCCAGAAACTCTATAGAGCTTTGACCCATAAAATAAAAGTTTGTTTACAAGCATGAAAAATGTAGCATTCTTTTGCTGCTTTATTAGAGATATCTAAATTATGTCTAAATGCCTTTAGAACTTGCTGTGTGTGTTTAAATCTACAATGCTTATTATTTAGGATTTTTCACTACGGTAAAATCCGAGCAATAAATACCGTAGTATTTACATACCTCTTACAATAATTTCCATGTTGCAACAACATATCTTAGCATCCTGTCGACGCTCAAATGACCATTTATGCACCTCGACATCGTTACCCAACTCGAGCATTGTTCAAAATGGAAGCAATAATCAGAATCCGTGGCAAATAGCAAAAAGTCGGCGAATAGGCGAGATCGAGTTCATGTACAAGAGCAAAAGTCGTCAGGATAATGTAACAGTAATTATATTGATCACGTTGAGATTAGGGAGCGTAAAATACAAACAGCAATGCAACGACAAACAGAACAGAGCTAATGTCAAAAAGTCAAAGAATGACTTTTTGTAGTGGTGGGCGTTACGACAACGAACCATTTCCGAAGACCGTTTTATGTTTTACAACGATGAAACCGTCTTTACGTCCTGGGTCCAAACAGTCTTCGTTGCTCAAACCAGTCTTCGAATTACTAGATGCGATTATTTATTTTACAGCTAAGAAAATACGGTCGAGAACCCATTGATTCAACTATCACACTCGTCGTCGCGTCGTCGTCCTTAATCCGTTCCAAAGACCGTTTTATATTCTGCGACAACTACGACGATGAAACTGGTTTTACGTCTTGGATCCAAATAGTTTTCGTTACACAAACCAGTCTTCGAATTACTTGATGCGATTTATTATTTTACTGCTAAGAAAATACGGTCGAAAACGCATTGATTTTATTGATTGAACGGCTCTTCATACCAGTTGCGACGACAACCGTTTTCTGCAACCGTTTTCGTCGTCGGAAAAACGGTTGCGTTTCGTCCATCAAAAATTCGACAACGACCCACCACTAACTTTTTGACATTACCATTAGTTCGTCAATGACGTTTCATTACACCTTAACCTACTAGTGCTCAAATGCGAAACATTTATTAGAATATATATTCATAATAATATTATATAGGTATTCACAAAGATTATTTTCATTAACTGTGTGTAATTTAACCAAATACGTATTAAAATCCGTATATAGTAAATTAATAGATATTATTTTTTAAATTAAATAACTGTTTTTGTTCCGCGTGTGTGCGTACTAAGTAACGCAGATGGTCGCGATTAAAACAGGAAATACGTCTTGGGTTTTTAAATTCCTTTTTATCGCTAACTTATTATCCGCAACTGTAACAGAATAATAGTTAAGCAACAAAGGGTCATAATTTCTTGTGATATTTTTGATTAAGTTACATTTCCGGTACGGTGGTGAAGCGTGGGGCAGGATCTGGCATTGTCATTTCAAATTGTTTGTAAAGAGAAAATGTTTGACAAAACATGTGTTTAATTATGTCTTTCACATACGAAAAACAAGAGATGAATCTGACTAATCAAAAAGGTAAGAAAATGAAAACTTTCGTTTCCCTCATTTCAATGGATTCAAAAAGTTAGAAATATGTAAAATGTTCCAGGATGGAAGAGATATAACGATCATTAAGTTTAAACTTACGTATGTTTTATAATTTTACAAATAACATCGTTACGAAATTACATATTTCTGTATAGGCGCGTATGATTCGACTGAGCATTGTGTTGAGCTGGTTCAAACCCATAATCATCAGAATAATCAACCCGTCCATTGCTGAAATTGGTCTATAGGCCGTTACGACCAAATGGTCCTGGGCAATATTGCCATAATCACGACAGTTGGCAGGCGAATTGGTGGCCGCGTAATGATGTTATTACAACTGAGGTGCATATTGTTGTACGTTTCTTAATTAAGAGAACTTATCAACACTTGCGCAAGTAACTATCGGAGAATAGTTACTAGCGCATATATTATTGTAGAAGCGACAATTTGTTTTAAATGCAAAGATAGAGTAATCATCTTCCTCTTTTGCCTAGCGTTGATAAATATGATTTCTTTCCCGCAATTGCCAAAGTTGGCTCCCGAACGTAATTTCCCATCTTATCGATACTGTATTGGAGTGATGTAGGCAAAATTCCCATTTCTTCCCGTGGATGTCGTAAGAGGCGCCAAAGGGACTTACTAGAGAATGGGCAGCAGCGTTCTCTATGGATTTTACCACCATACTGAGATCGCCAACTCGCTTGCCAAGCATAGTGATTATGGTAAATTGGGGGAGGCCTCAGTGGACGTCTTTCTGCAGAAACTAATGACGATGACGAGGCAAAAAAAAAACATGTTTAATTCGACGATTCGTATAAACATGCCATTACTTATTGCGTGTAGTTACAAATACATATAAGGTTAGGCGAACTACACACTACAATACAATACAATACATGAGCTACATAAAGCTGAAATCAGAGCACGTTTTAGATGAAGTTGAGCTCATTAACGGCCACGAATTGAAGAGTAAAGAGTTCAGAGTTGTGGAATAAGAGCCAACAAAAGTGCTACCACCGAAGGGCCGTAAGGATGCGGGCACATTGAGCTCCTTTAAGATAAAGGATTTGAGGAACGAGGCGTATTTTACGCAATGTCGGGCAAAAGGCAAGTGAAGACTTGTGTTAATGATAACGTTATCAAAGAATCTGTTCGCTGTTCTAAGTGGGTCGAGAGGAGTTCATCAAAGTTTTTTGGGTAATAGGAGGAATTGTTTAGAAAGTATGGAATGGGACAATAGAGCTGTTTTAAAGGAGCTGTGTAGCCAGATGATGTGATGTTTTGTTTAAAACAATAGGGAAGTTAGATTGCATTTTTTTTGTGAATATTCTGTCTGTCTGCTGAGATATTTTGAGTTACTTAACGTGGCTATATTTATTAAAACTGTATGCCCAAGTAAAAATACTGTAAAAATGCGGACTCAATGCCTGAGGCATTTTCTACCAGCCAAATTTAGGGTGGTGCAGGAAAAAATACATAGCAGTTGCAACACCATGGATAGATAACTCGAAAAGAATACAGACATTAGTCTTATTCTTTTCGAATAGTTTCTTAATACATAATAAATACATATAACGAAAACCAACTTTGTTTGGAGAAATAAGAATAGGTAGAGGAGATCTTTACCTATTGCTACCTACTTATTTGTATAACAGGAAAATCTTTTAAATTAATAACATATTTCTACTCATCGCCATCTTCATCTTAGTCACTATAATTTTGTCCCATATTATGTACCTAATTGATGTTCCAGCATTGGAACAATGTCTCAACTGTAAGTTGTCATCAAGATTTTAGTACAAAAGTCGGTCGTATTTACGAGCTTCAGATAGGAAATCCATATAAACCGGGTGATTAAACTGTGATGATACATACACTACGTACGTGCTTACAACTCTATATGTTGTAACTTGGAACTTTGAACGGCCATAAATTTAGGCTATTAGAGGTTTAAACATTTGGCGACATGAGGCGACATGAATTTAAAGGTCTCCCCTTTAGATTATGTTCAACGTTCGATGTTACGTTAACACATTACCATCATCATCACTTGAGCCGAAAGACGTCCACCGCTGGACATAGGCATCCCCCGAGAACCGCCACTATGACTGGTTCATTTTTTGGGGGTTTTGCCATAATTGCCACGCTTGGCAGGCGGGTTGGCGATTTTTTTTTGAGGGACATCTCGTAGTTAACCTAAATAAAGTTATTACTACTTAAACGGACATTTTCCCGGCGATTCCTAAAAAATGACTCGGGACATATATACTTAGAACGGGCAGCAGCGTTCTCTATGCATTTTACCACCATACTGCGATCGCCAACCCGCCTGCCAAGCGTGGTGATTATGGCAAAGCCCCCCAAATTGAGGGAGCCCTAAGTCCAGCAGTGGACGTCTTACGGCTGAAATGATGATGATGATGATGAACCGGTACATATATACTTAAAAATTAAAGCGACTAAGATCTAAGGGCAACCTCAGGTAGGGTACCTACGGAATTCGGCTTAGGCAGTCACTGGTAGAGGGGGCAGCAAGGGGCGGGCTGGATCTGGGTTAAAATTATTTAGGGACTAATTTAAGACTACAGGCGCAGCATCGCGAGCTGGCTCTTGCAAGGGTCAGGAGGGACTATTTAGTAGGGGTCGCGACGTAGGACCTCGGCGGCGAGGTCGGTATGACGATTTGTGTGGGTGTGTTTTACGAATTGTACTGGTTTCGTTTCTGCTCTCTTGGAGGAGGGTAGTGGCGTCATCAGGATCGGAAGCGGGTTGGCGATTGTAGTACGGTGGTATATGCTTAGAAAAAGCTGCTGGCCAGACTCCAGTAAGTCCCTTAATCGCCTTTTACTATACTCACGGGAAGACATGGTATGGTGCTGTTCTGTACGTCCGGCGCCAACAAACCATTTACCACATAACATTAACACGCCAGCACTGTTTTTGAAGTGATATCTTTGGGGTCTTTCTGAACAACGCATGAAATTGAAACGTCACGCTCGGGTTGAAGACGCTGAATCGCGGAAACCCGGCGCTGTATGAAGTAAACTCGAACTCAGTCGTAACATTTCACTTCCATTGTGAAGTCATAATTTTTTTTCTTTTTTATATTATAAAGGAATAATTTAGTCGTAAAATGGCATCATTTTTTCCCACTAAAGCCTTTAAATGAATAGAATCCTTTGATACACAGCATATATATAAAATTCTTTTACTTACCATTAAAATATTTGTGAATTCTTTTACTTACCTACCCCAAACATAACAATTCACAAACCTTCTATTATATTAATTGCAGAGGTCTTGTTATTTAAACAATGCAAGGATTTTAGGCGTTTCGTTTTACCTATTGTTTTCAGCAGTCTCAAAATGGCGGAAAAATTGAAGCGTCATTGTTCTATAGAGTACTTCAGCGAGGACAAAAAGTCTGAAAATTCTTAGCAATTGTTATCGATAATAGTTTTCAAGCTTAATGGGATTTTTAATAAAGAAAACATGGATTGGAAAAATTGTGAATGAAGGTTACAATATTCATGATATTAAGAGATTCTGTGGGTAGCAGCTCCTATAAAATTAATAATGCAATATGACGCTCTTAGTAATATTGCAATATCTACTAGAATTATTTTCTTTAGTCTGTTTCTTACTTGAAGTATTCTTGTCAGACGATTAACGATTGTGTTGTTAGTATGAAGTATTGGATTATCTAATTCTTAGCCTTATAAGTTGAAGATAGAGTGGTCACTTTATTGTTGTGCAGGAGTGTGAAAAAAGTACCTGCCTTCCACATATGCGGAGTTCAAGGACTGCAGATCTATAAGGATTGCACTGTCTGAGATAAGGTTATTTTCACCTCTTTATTTGTGACTGTCCTGGCAGTCATATCATTTCATTTAAATAGTATTTCATTTATGGAGGCCCTGAGGCTGTAGATTTGTACACCATTCTTGTTGATAGGCCTACATCGTCCTCCCATATCTATTAACACTGTTATCTGAAACCATAGTATAACCTAATTATTTGAAGAGAATTAAAAAAGGTGGCTCGGACAGACAGAATGCTGAAGGAGGAGGACCGAGTGTTGTGGCGCAGCCTGGGACTTGTGTCCAGCAGTGGGCTGGTAGTCTACATCTAATACTTAGCCACAATCTTAAGTGAGGCTAGTTTCTACTTGTCTAGAGGAATAGCCAATATTTAAAGCGCCTAAAATTATGCACGGACGGGTTGCGATGAATCATACACGAGCACCCATCAACAACAGGCCGCGACAAGCGCAGCTTAACTTCACAGTTCTGATACCGTGCAATTTTTATTCCCAGGTTTCCTGTATTATGAGAAAATTCCGTATTGAAATGTGTATCAATATTATTTTTAATTTTGGTATAGGTACTTTCCCAATATAAGAAAAGTATTCTAATCAAAGTACTTCAAGGAAATATGACATCTACAGCATATGAAAGCGATTACGGTGTCCACAAAGCTTCTCAGTCCACTCAACTTAATGTCTCCGGAACAGTTGATTCTCTTTTGTTACCCCGAACATTTACCCAGACATTCATTAAAGTCAGATGTAATTAAAATTCGGTGGTTAATTCAGTGAAGAAATTCCGTTTAATCTTAACGATTTGCTGGATTTGTATGTAAACGATATGGGTGGGTTTATGGTGATGACTTACAGAGTAGAATTATTCACAATTTTACAGTTATTTTGGTGTCGATTTTTTTATGACCTTGGTCTATGTTTAAATAAGATTAAATTAAGTGTAACTATAGTACACCCACATTTCGCTAGTTATGTTAAAGTTCCGAGTAATAGGTGGCGAGCCCATATTATTGCCATAAGCCGGGTAAAAATCCTGACTTCTGGCTATTGAGAAATTCCAGGTCCCAATAACACTTAGCCTGACCGATGATTACATAAGTTTTATAATTATTGACATTAGTATAGTACTTTCGTCATTTCACTGAATGGAAAATGGTGCTGTACTAATGTGATGATAAACTTGAGTGCTATTCCAGACTGAAAATAATGATGTACCAGTTTCCTCATGATATAATTGAAATTTGGAGGAATAAGGAATACAGTGTAAAGTTCACTCAACCGCGAGATTGTTCGAAAGAGATACCGTGGCCCCGGCACATGGGCAACTGAAGGAACACGGGTGGGTTTTAGTCAGTAAAAGTCTGACACGCCCTCCCGCTCCGCCCAGAGCGGGAGAAGTCATTTGATGATATCCCATCCAAAAAAAAAAAAAAACAAAAAAAAAGGGTGTCGCGTCGCCGCTACAAAGTGAAAACTCCTTTAGGCGCATTGAGCAATTGTTGGTAGCAGTATGTTAACACTTCAAATTATATCTGCAGCTATGAATGCACCGTGTCATCATGTTTTTAACCGACTTCAAAAAAGGAGGTGGTTTTGTGGTCCAGTGTATATTTTTTTAATCGATTTCACGGGTGGTCGTAATTTAATCGACTTTGCTTTTTGTTTTAAGTTTTCATTTCCGTCGGCAGTACTCGTTACATAATTTCGTGTGCTACATATTAGGAACGTTAATAATTGTGACAAGACAAATGACCAAAATAACTGATTTAATCCATTTTATTCTCCAGTTAAGAACGTGTCCTGAAAAGTAGTTCAATTTAAATCAAGTAGACTTAAAACGACTTAAATAATTATACAAATAGTAAGTGAAGACGCAAAACTATAGTCATCAATCATAATCACGTTGTAATCTCCTTACCTCAGTTGTTTTAATTCAATTTATAATACTTCTAAAAATCATACTTTGAATAGTTGACGTCTTTTGTATAAATTACTTGAAGAAAGCATTTGAATTATTGCCAAAGCTATTTGGATGAATAACTAGGTATTTACTGTGATATTTTATTAATTTTCATTTTGATATTAATTCCTTAACTCAATCATGGCGGTGTTATAATTCTCAAGATGCTTAAGAAGTTGAAATATTTGACAAATAAATTAAGTAAGCTTGATAGTTAGGGTTGTCGTCTTGTAGTTTACTTCGCTATTTAAGTTGTAAGGTCGATCTTAATCGGTTGAAAGACACTGAACGAGACACAGAAGAAGTGTTATTGTTATTTAGTTATATTGTGACCCCAATGGGCACTTAGTGTCCCTTAACGTGTTTAATTCGTAATATGTATGTAGGTTTACGTATATATTTTTTTTGTTGGAAAACGATGCTGTCTATGTTTTTCGGCTAAACGCATTGACGTGATGACAAAGGTCACTCCTTTTTCATATAATAATTTGGTAGTTAACCTCTAAGTCCCTGAGATACCACATTTGGTATAGACACAATCGTTTTTTATTGTGTCTGTAATTACGGTAATTGACTAGTTAAAATAATAGAGCATGACGTGTACTACTAATACTTACCCATATTTAAAACATTTTCTAGCAACTGTCTACAAAAAGTTACGGGACCAGTTTTTGCTACGAAAGTCAACCTAGTGCCATCTATAATTTATAGGGAGTACAAAATACTATTCAGAAACAGCTAGTGCTCAGAGGCAACTGCAGCCATCGATACTCTTCGGGGGCTGCAGTTGCTTCTGCCGTTCATGTATGTCGCTCAAGTGTACGCACACTTAGAGAGCCAGTGAATGGTGTTACCCCATAGATGAGCTTCCCCACCTTGATCTTATACTTTTTTCTTGCCGTAAAGCCACCATCACGTTAACTTTGCGAATTGCTCTAACAGTACATCAATACCATTTTCAAACACCGATCCGATCTTTCAACACATTGTCAGTGGAATTAATTAAACTCAAAGAGAAAAGCACATACCAATGTTGCCAAAGATTGCTGCGTAGGAGGTGTAAATGTCGGAAGTTACCCATTTACATATGAATTTACATACAAACAGTTCTTATTAGATAATTATGTTAATTTGAAAGCGTGTGATAATGTGAGAGTGTTACAGGTATTTTCAGTTTCAGGAGTTTGCAATTTTACTATCCAATATCATTAGTTACCGTTGCAGTTGTAAATTGTAGATTAATGATAAAGAGGCCAACTTCAATAAATTTCTCTGTATAATATGTGACGGCCTCTACGTATATTTTAGAACACGACAAAGCCTGATACCTACGATCGATGAACTTGTGAAGGCCAACGGAATCCGCTGGTTCTGATAACCACAACACAGGCCAAAGTGCCGATGCTTGGGGAAAGTCTATGCCCAGCAGTGGACGTATTTCGTCTAAAAAATGATGATGATACCTACGATAAAATTCAGAAATTAGGCTTTTAACAAGGCTTAGGCAGGGCTTAGGCTTTATTATAAGCTTATCTGACAAAAGAGCTCACTGAACTGTACGTTTCTTATTTACCTGTACTTGTCTTCTATCATCATAGCAAGTAAATGTCTTTCATACACCTTGTTATTACTGTAACTATGCCGTCGCACTTCTGAGTAAAAGCATCTCAAAATTCTCTGTTTTTCAAATATATCTCTTATTTCGTAAAATAAGCCATATTACCTTTTGTTGCTCAAACATTTGCTTCCCCCAACCACTTTAAGGACAAAAGGTGAAATTTCATACATCAGTAACTCAAAATTAAGCTTTGAACTGTAAACACAGTGTTAAAATCGGTTCAGTAGCTCTCAGGTTTGCGCAGCAGATTATAGAAATTAGGAATTAGAGAGTAAGAATAAAGGGGATGGAGAAACGGAAATGTTTTTGAAATAAATTAAGGTAGGAGTATTAGTAGACACGTGTGTATGTGTATTTGAACTCCGAATCTTTAAGTCAAACAAACTCCTGATTTCTCCTTGTTCTTGAGTTTAATTGACTTGATTTAAGACTCGTGTGAGGGATACTAAGCATTACAGTGGTGTGGTATTTTATTTAAATGGACTATGTTTTATAACCGACTTCAAAAAGGTTGTCAATTTGTCTGTATTTTTTTGTTAAGTTCCACCATATCTCCGGCAATAGTGGGTCGATTTCATTTTTTTTTAATGTGTTGGGTTAATCTTCAGGGGTGGTCCCATATAAACTTTATTATGTTTGCTTGGGTAGTTTTGCGGTAGCTTCGATATTTCGTATTTATTCTACTTTGTGTATAGTGATGACGTTCTAATACTTTCTGTAATTATTGTTTCACTGAATAGTGGTTGGTATACGAATTGGTGTGGGGTAGGTACCAAAAGTAAAAAGTAAAAATAAAAACTGTTTTGCAAAAAAAGTAGATATTTTTTGGAAGGTGTTTGTTTTCTTATTTGGAAAAAAAAAATTGTTGTCTAACTTAAATAACCATGTCCTCCACCTTCCGTATCTAGTCTGTCCCAGTCACTTTCTTTAGATCGTCGGTCCACTTAGCTGGGGAGCGTCCCACGCTACGCTTGCCGAGATGCGGTCTCCACTCCAGGACTCCACCGGCCATCGATCCTTAGACAGACATGGCCAGCTAGCTTAAACTAAACTAACTCGCTTAAACTATCTGCTCATAAAAAACAAATTTAAATTCAGACACGTCTTTAAACCATCATCAAAATGTACTCACGCGGGATACAGCACTCCATCAAAATTTACGGATTTCAAAAACAAAAAAAGCTTCACAAATTATTCAGGCACTTTGCATAAATATTGGATGTTAATACCAGACTGTACTGGCTTTGGTCGAATATATCCGCTTAGTGCATTTTGGGCGCTAGACAAAAAAGGTAAAATGGCGTACATTCAACCACGCGTAACCTGCGCCGTGATTGGTCAAAATCTTCATTATCCGATTTGCGAGTCGGTTAGTTAGCGTCACGTGGGACTTTAAAACTGGCTGGTCGGTATAACAATGGATTTTGTATTGCGATCTTTTTTGAAGTGAAAACTTCTTTAGCGGCGTTGTGCACTTTTTTTGTAATGGGTAAAAAATGTTAAACTCGCGTCAGGATCACGTGACCTGATCGAAAATTCGTAAGACGGACGGAGAGTGATTTTTCTGAGAGATAAACTTTTTAATCTTATATCTTTAAACGAGCAATTCTTGTATATATATATATATATATATATAATCTGAATCTCAGAAACGGCTCCAACGATTTTCATGAAATTTTGTATACAGGGGGTTTCGGGGGCGATAAATCGATCTAGCTAGGATTCATTTTTATAAAATGTCATTTTATTCGTGTTTACAATGATCTCTTTATCGATTATCAACTTGAACATAAACTCATTATTTTAAACACAATTTACCAAAAAATACCGAGCAAATCTCGGTCATCCAGATATTGTAATATAAATTGTCATGTTTGTGTACGATAACGCAATAAATAAATATTGTATTCTACCACATAAATAATAGTACTTTTATACTGATAATTAAAGCAATTCGTGCAAAATATATTCCCTAACCATTCCAAAATATCAAAAATGCACAACGTTAACCTCTAAGTCCCTGAGATACCACATTTGGTATGTAAACAATCGTTTTTTAATTGTGTCTGTAATTACGGTAATTGACCGGTTAATATTCAATTTTTCACTTCTACCGGCACTCCCGGAGTGCAACCCGTCGTTTTTTTTTTTCTGTGCTATACGTCAGAGAGGATTAACAACATACAAACAACAACACAACATTTATTTCGGGCTATAATCGCCCACGGATATAGATATCTACACACTTTTCAAATTTTTGTATATGAATGAAATAATTAACCCAAATGAGTGATAAACCCCAATCATCATCATCTCCCTTGCCTTTATCCACCGATGTTGGGGTCAGCTTCCAGTCTGCCCGGATGCAGCTGAATACCAATATTTTACACGACTTTTATTACTTTGTAAGCCCTTTTGTATACCCTTTGGTAAGACTGGTTTGTCAATCTTTCGGTCTTCTGATAACCGGAAACGACTGTTAAATATCCACGAAAGACAGCCGGGACCAACGGCTTAACCTGGTTTTAGTGGCACGGAGCGTAGCGCGGCGATTAACCCTAATGTCAGCCTAAAAAAGGCACCACAAAATACTTGTATTAAAAGAAGAAGTCCATATCTTGACAATCTTTTAACGCTTAACCTAGACAAAACCTCGTTCGTGACTTTCTCCCTTTCGCAAAGAAGTCAACCTCAACCAGACACGTATGTATTTCAGGCGCATTGTAGTGATTCTGCCAAGGTTTATTATGACTGCATTTGCATTAAAAGAACACCAAACATAAAATATCTTGTAGTCCACGTCGATTGTTTGCTAAATTGGAAGAAGCACATTGATGAACTTGTCCCGCGTATCCGTAAACTCATTTTTGTGTTCAAGAAACTCAGATCAGTGGCAAATATTAAAACACTGAAAACGTTGTACTTTGCGCTCGCCCAATCATTGCTAGGCTACTGTATCTCGGTCTGGGGTGGCACCTTTGCAGTAAATATGTTACGTCTGGAAAGAGCACAAAGATCGGTCCTTAAAGTCATGTGCAGGAAACCCTTCAGGTATCTTACCGCAGTTCTCTACAAAGAGTGTGAGGTCTTGACTGTTAGACAACTTTTTGTGCTCCAAATAATATTGCGCAAACATGCCACTATACCACACTCCCTACAGCTACGACAGGGAAAGCGCAAAATAATAAGAGTGTGCAGCACAGACAGACATAGAACTGCACTTGCTCAGAGGCATTATTGGATACTGGGTTCACGGGTTTACAATAAACTCAATGCCATTCTAAATATTTGCCTGCTTACCCACCAGCAATGCAAAAACGCTGTAAAGGACTGGCTGATAGGTCTCACTTATGATGACTCTGAGAAACTCATTCAATTAGTGAGTTAGCTAACTCTCTCGCCAACACACACACACCTCATAAGCACACAGCCACACACACCCCTACACACGTATAGATAGTATATATACACATACTCCTTTTGTTTATAAATTTAAATAAGTTTATTGTTATTTTTGTACATCTCTTTTTAAAAACAATATTGAAAAGTTTTAGGAACTATCCTAGTTGGTCCGGAGGAAGGTGATGGCATTTGTGATACAGGGTCATCCTAGTACGAATGCCAAAGCACTCGTTTGGCACTTAAGTGCAAACTACAGAAGAAAAAAACTATTTTTAAGGAGGTTTACTGTGCCTCTAATTTTAGTAATAATTTTTATTATATAGTTTTTATATTTTATGTCATTTGGTAGCAGTATAATGGTTCCGTATGGTGCCAGACCTGAAGAAAAGCAACACCCCACTTCTTCCTATAGGTGTCGTAAAAGGCGACTACGGGACCCACTAGAGAATAGACAGCAGCGTTCTTTATATATTTTACTACCATACTGCGATCGCCTCTATGGATGATGATGATGAATTAATACTATCCATCTGAAGAAATAATTTTAATTGTTTATCGTGGCTTTATTATTATTATTGTGGTTTCTTCTATTATTTGTTGGAAAAAAATGATTTGTCCTAAAGACCTTATTGTGAGAATAAGTATTAAAAGAAGCTGTCTCGTTGATATGTTGTTATGTGAAATATCTAGGAGCTTACAAAATACTGCGGAAGTATGGACATGGAAAATGTTACTGTCACCCGCATACAAATTATGCAGAGCACTAACGATATTAATTTCATACACCTACGAGGAAAGAGACAGTTTCGCTCATTAACCTGTTTTATTTACACGCTTTAATAAGCATATATTAATTATAGTGTTCATTAATAACACATCTGCATGAAATCACATTACCGAAATAACTCTCTGAGTAATACGTGGTTACCGAGTATTTTCCAACGTTGATAAATTATTTCCCTTTTTATTAAATAGAAATTGTTTATGTGAGTATCGTGTTTTATAAATCATTTTATGCACAATATTCTGCGTTTTTTTAATAAAACAATTAATTAAGTCACTTCTGTTGACCTAAATATTTGTATCGTGCAAAAATATGTTTAAAGCTGAATGTATTTCATACAATCCCAGATGAATAACATTCCAAAAGGCCGATTCTCGTAATTAAAAACGTTCAAAATCTTGTCACAGACTCATCTCGGCGACAATCAAATGTCAAAAACTTGTCAAAAATGTAGGGACAATTCCGGTATTTTTGACAGATTGCGACTGCGATCAAACTGTGAACGTTCTTAAAATTGCGAGAATTGCCCTCAGAAATCTTCTTCTAGAAGGTTTAACTTACTTTGCAAACAAAGACTGTCTGTAGTATTCAGAGCTAGACGTTCGAATAAACCACAAAGGCCTATACGGCCTTTACGTACATTTGACGTCTATCAACGCTAAAATAAACTGAAACATGTTGTAGTTATTTGATTTTAGAACACGTTCCAAAATCACGTGTAGTGGCTTCTCCCCATCACCCTTTAAATCAGAGGGGCTATTCTGTATAAATAAATTTACTGTACCCATTGAATTCTTAGGCAAAGTATGCTGTCAATTAATCAGATCCAAGAGAATGACACTATTGACAGCTCACTTGACTTTAGTTTTCACGGTGATATTTTTAAGGAACCGTTCGGCTGCTCGTTTTTAAAGTGGCCAATCGCAAACCTAGAAAATTAAAAGGGACTCACGTCTGTCAATGAAGCTGTAGGTGCCAACAAATCCCGTGGCGTTGTTCTGCTTGGCCCCGCTATGGAACTCCAGGATAAGTGAGGGTCCAGGGGAGTACAGGGCTGGTGGGGCATCGGCTCTACTGCCGCAGAGCTCCCGAGCCCAGGCTGAACGCTCGTTGATAGTTCCAGGAGGACCAGGACCTTGGACTTCCCAGTATACCTTCAGGTAATCGCCTCTGGTGCATCTGTAACAAAGAAGAAGAATTTCATGAATGTTTATGATTTGTTTGCTAAATACAGAGGGACTAATCGCCAAGTTATTGGAAAAAATGTGCTTACATCATGGGGATACCATTTATTTAAAACAATAAATTAGTAACATTGCGAGGATAAATAAATAAAATAAAACTAATGCAATTCAATTATCAATATCTTTCATTTTATTTTACTTTTTAAAATTACGTTTCATATAGTATAGTGACTAAACATTGTTTGCTTATTAAATTGTTAGATGAATTTAAATACCTCGTTTTTTTTTTCATATAGTGTAGTAGTTTTTAATTTTATTGTTTCGCTTTAAACCCTTTCCAACATATTTTTAAATATGGAATGCAATAAACTAAATATAAATATTTGTTAAAAGTAACTGTAGTGATTTCCTGGAAAAACTGTGTTCGATATTTTAAAATAAATTCCAAAAAAACGTTACAGCGTACCAAAACTGAAACGCTTTAATAAAAATAAAACACGCTATAAAACCTCCGTGTTAAAACTACCTTCAAAGTTGGAAAACTGAAAACCACTATGTGGTAGCAATATTTTAAAGGAAAATCCAATACTATCGGCCGACGATCGTTTAGAGAGTTAAGTGCTGCGAATTTAGCTTCTCAATTTTATGAAATAAATGTTTTCCGACCTATTTTATAGCACTCCATTTTATAAAAACAAGCCTTTATTAAGATGTCATCAAGTTTTATCGGGAAAATTATGTGTCTGCGCTGTACAAGGGAATTTCTGAGGAAAATGTTAACATTGTTGTTCCTGGCTAGATTTTCTGAGCGTTAGAATGAACATTTTTCATATAATTTTTTCATCCTTTACACAAGTTTAAGGTTGGTGTTTTCGACTTTAAACGTACTAAAAAACAATGTTCCTTTTTAGCTTCATAATTGACGTCTCTTTTAAGTTTTCATTTAAAAAATAACTGCGAGCGACCTGCTACGTCTTAAAAGATAAAGGGAAAACTGCCGATCACAAAATAAAGATTTCAAGAGTAATACACTACAGGTTTTTTAAACTTCACGGTATTATTTTATTTTCCTTTCTGTGACGTGACTTACATCCATCTTGCAAATTATTCCATGTTTTATTTCATAAAACGTTAGTAAAATTTATGTAAACTTAAATTTTTAACCTGAACTCAATTCTCCAAAATTGTACCAGTAACATCAAAAGAACTATATAACTATTACGACATTGTACCTTAGGGGACCGGACCGCTTCTCCTTAATACAGGTTTTCATAACCTAGCTAGGAGAGCAGTGCTCACCTACACGTTTGTAGAAATAGTACTTATTTTGTATAACTGTATTTTTAACGTGTACCATAATCCTATGTCTTGAGAGCATAAATAAATTTAAAAAAAAATTGCTGTGACTATCACTTCGCACGTGACTTCGGCCACGTTAAATATGGCTCTCGACCCGCAGCCTCGCATTTCGTCGCCCACCCGCGCTCTTTTTGTTTCTTTTTGCCGGGCTCTTATGGGTCGCACCGTTGGAGCGGGAGGGCGTGTCAGACTTTTACTAACTAAAACCAACCCGTGTTCCATCAGTTGCCCATGTGCCAGGGTCACGGTATCTCTTTCGAACAATCACGCGACCCCGGCAGGATAGCCTATTAGCCTTACTCAAGAATTGTGCTATCAAAATCATTTTCATTAATACGACTGCTACGAGTAGGTCCAACGATTATCCTCTAAATACAATCTTACTAACAAATGTTATCTCTTTAAAATAATGCAGTTAAGACGAAACCGAATAGAGGAAATACCTTGACTTGCATCTCTGTCAATCTCCTGTTTCCTTCATAGTTTGAAAGAGAAGTATAATTGCACCTTTTTTCTTGTGATTATTATTCGAGTCTATTTCTGCACCTTTTTCGGCATGACGGAAATTACTTTTCATAAGAATATTCCATAACAAACCTTCAATTTAAATTTATCGCTACAAATTAGTAAATCGAAACGATCATTTCAAAATGTAATTCTCATTACCATTAATAATTCATAGACGAATGTTGAATACAAAATGGCGAATGCATTTTATGCATGCAGCTTAATAAGGTTGGCACATTCCATCAACACGGTTCATATCTGAAAGTTTGAATTTTAAATTGTGAATGCATAGTTATTCGAATTTTGAATTTTCTTAACAACCTGGTGAAGGAAATGTAGGTATGTATATGGTAGACTGATGATATCTGAGACTAACACTTTCAGACATTGAAAAAAAAAAGGTTTCAGTCACTAAGCTGAGCTCATTTTTGAAGATATTAAAAAAAACAGGGAGTAAATAGTAGTAGACTATTTCGACAAATAGAAATCGAGTAAGGCTAAACTCAATTTCAATCGGTCAAAATGCGTTTGAGTTCCATTAATTTTTGTATTTTTTTTTAATATCGCCGAAATGAAGGTTTTATTGGTGAAGTTTAAAGGATCACTATTGTATCAGTTAATGAAGAGTACGTAGTATATATGGCCATTACCTTATCTATATCAAAAGTGGGAGTACCTACATGTTTAACATTAGTGAAACATGTATCAAAAGAACTGTGATGTGCTTATAAAGTCCAATACCTACTATTATAAAATCTGAGATTAGAAATCCATAATCCTTTTGTACTAGCTAAATAACCGGTCGATTATTGATCGGAAACTTTTCACTGCTGTGATTACTCGAGATATTTATACCCACATCACAAATGTCACGGTCCATCAATACGTGGGTACGCCTCTCAAATTACTGGTCCGATTTACTTCAATTACGCAATTATATGTTCATCGTAAAGATATAAATTATTAACGCAACATCTATTCAAAGCTGGCAATAAAGCACTCTTTACCTGGTAAATGTTCACATGATGACATCATATCATGCTTGGAATACTGATCAAGATTAAGCTGACCTGTCACTGTATGAAAAGCCCAGAAAACGTGAGGTCAGCTTATTCTGGAAATTTCGTTGTGCGTACGATCGCTTTTCTGTCTTCTTCTTATTTGTATTGGAGTTGATATTTTTGGGCATCCCTAACTTATTCAATTGGACAGAAGTTCTTTCCGTTTTGAGGTGAAATGTTTTTGTTTCGTATTTTGTTTATATTTAAGGCAACTATCTATAATGCTTTCACTAGTGGTGGTAAACGAAATATGGTAGGAGGATTTTTTCAGAAAAAGAGACTAATAAATAAAATAAAATTCATTTGTTTCAGGCATAAGAACCCATATTACAAAAATTAAGTTGAAATGCGACAATGCTGTAGCAGAAAATAATGAAATGTCATCAACAAAATATAAATAAGTCACAGAGTTCAGATAAAATACAATGTCAAAACAGGTCACAGAGTTGGAATTTAAATAAAATAAAATGTCAAATTTACGGGTTAAATAAAACAAAATGTCAATTGAGTAAACTAAAATGGTCTCTGTAATGGGACAGGAAATATATAATGATTATTTGTAGTAAAGTCGATAAAGTTCTCTCTTTGTATGCGCAGTTGGACCATAGATTCGGTTGAAATTGCGTTGCTTGGAAGAGGACTATAGAGGTTCTGAAGTGGAAATCATTCAGTTTAAATTATGATACCTAATGATGTTCAGTTTTAAAATGTGCTCATAATGAAATATGATAAAACCTTCATAATATTAATAAAAAACCTCATGATGACCTCATACAATTGTTTTATTCATACCTACCTTTTACCAACGGTTTCGCTCGCGTATTTTACGTATCAACATTCCTCTTGAATCACTCTGTCTATTGATGAAAACCGCATTAAAATCTGCATAAGCGTACAGACGCAGGAAGCGATTTTGTTTTGTGGAATGTAAGAGAGATAAAGAAAAAATGAAATAAAATATTTACTTCATATTTATGTTTTTATCTCAAACGCATTCTAATTCCTCTTCTATTCATTCTTCCTCAACCCACTCGTTCAATAAACATTTCCCATTCACTCAATTGCAAGCGCTCCTTCATCAGTCACTTGCCATTCGTACCCTACTGATACAATAAATCATATACATGTCGAATTCAAAGAAAAGGGTAAACTAAAAGCAAAAGCAGCTTACTTTCAGTGGAAACGTATCCTTTTGACCTATTTAGACTTGGCAACGAGTACCAAACTAACAATGGACTGGCTAACTGGAGTTTCGTTCCATTAAGAATCGTTTTGCTTTGAATCGATTAGTACGATTTAAAAGTATTTTTTGGTTTTTAATCGTTCGCCTTCCAGTTTTGACGGAACTATCCAGCTGATCTATTCTATTAAATCTCACCGTGAGAACTTAGGTGAAGTGACCTAAAAGTGAGCTGTCATGCCATCTGATGTTAGAGATTGGCACTTCACCCTAGTTATCACGGTGAGATTTTTTACAGAATAGCACTACAGCTCGTCCCCACCATCTCCATCGTGGTCGTGTTTCATGTAAAGCGCGAGCTCACGAAAAATCGAAGGAGTCCTGGGAGGCTTATGCTCAGCAGTGGGACAGTGGAGACTAGTAAATAAACAAAAAATGTTTGATTGAGATAGAGAAAGTATTATAATCAAAAGTCATTCAAACAAGGCTCATCAACACTTTTTGAACTTTAAATAACATAAGGCAGTCCCTCAAGCAGGCCCCTTTAGTGCCGCCTACCATTTCTTAGTAGTTAACGGAAAAGACTCGGCGCAACAAACTCCGCAGAAAATGGATTGAGAATAGAGCATCTCTACAAAGATAGCTGAACGGTTTTATATCCAAATTTTAAACTCTTTTTTGTTTTGATACTTAAATATAATGATATTAGTAAGCATAATGATTTAGCTCGGAATGTAGGTAAGAGTTCGTAGACTGTAGGAGTAAATTGAGAAACTATTTACTAAAGAATCTTGCCTCTTATTCCGGGATTATCAAAGCACTTGATTGTTTACTTAACTGCGTCTCCATCGAAATGTAACTCACAAACATAATATGCCTATAATATTCCCACTGCTGGGACCCAAGCCTCTTTTCTTCGAGAGGAAGGGATTAACATGTGTTCGAATTTTAGGTTCCAGGAGATGCCGGTTTCTTGACGATATTTTCTAATAAGAGCAGTGGTGATGAAATTAATAAGGGGTAGTGAAGCACCCACAATACTGAAGTCGGGCCCTGTACTAGTTAGTTAGTTTAGTTTTATAGAATACTAGCTTCTGCCCGCGACTTCGTCCGCGTCAAAGTTTTGTTTCCCTGACCCTTCCCGTCGCATCGAATTGCCTGCCAATTTTCGTTCATTTTTCGTTGCTGCTACGCTCCTTTTAAGTGTAGCGTGATGTTATATACCATATATCCTTCCTCAATAAATAGGCTACCAAATTCAAAAATAATTTTTCATTTCGGACCAGTATTTTCGGAGCCTATTCAATACAAACAAACAATCAAATCTTTCCTCTTTATATTCGAACGGGATAAAAAAAATATCCTATGTCCGTCTCCTGGTTCTAAGCTATCGCCCCACCCATTTTCAGCCAAATCGGTTCAGCCGTTCTTGAGTTATAAATAGTGTAACAAACACGACTTTCTTTTATATATATTGATGTATTAGTTTATAGTTATTGTTTTTTATATTATTTATTTATTGTTTTTATGGGCCTTAGTAGCCTGAAATAAAGGATTGTATTGTATTGTATACTACTGGGCCGCAACTGCTCTCTGCAGGTTGCACTTAGGATAACCTGTGCAGTGAACAATAACATATTATTTAGTTTGGTTCGCCACTATCTATCAAATGTAGGTCTATTACATAGTTGTATTATATAGTGATCGCGGCCGAGCCGGGTAATAGCGGTTACTGCCCTTTGCCTAAGTCAAACAATAAATTATGTGTGGTTTTTCGTAATTGGACCACATTGAAGTTTACGATTGATATACAGAAATAAATATCGATTTTGGACATCAAGCGATTTTATTTGAGAGTCAATAGCGGATTCCCGAGCAATGGGTAGCTCGCCGCTCGGTAAGGACCAGGCTCGGGTCGACGGCGCGTAGTGTTCCACGCGCGCCTCATAGAGGTGTCAGCAATACTGAAGGCGGACCCCTTCAGTATTGCTGACACCTCTATGAGGCTAGTACTGATGCCTGCTAGGGTCGCGAGATTGTTCAAACGAGATACCGTGGCACTGGTATATCGGTAATTGAAGGAACACGGGTGGGTTTTAGTCAGTAAAAGTCTGACACGCCCTCCCGCTCCGCCCAGAGCGGGAGAAGTCATTTGATGATTTCCCATAAAAAAAGTACTTTATTTCAGTTCTTGAAATAAAAATACTAGACAATTTTGGTGGGTCAATGACCGCTGTTGCCATGCTAAAACGCGACAAATTCAGTACAACTACTAGACAAAAGTTTATTAAGGGGCGAAAACTTAGTACTGAATACAATCTAGGCTATCAAATATAACGTAACTTACGTCTGGAGAAATTAAATTGTTTTCGAAGTTTCTACTCGTTAAGTTTGTTTTCTGTCTCTGAAGTTACGCAGCTGACTTGTTTATTAGTTGTCACTTAATTAGATGTGTGTTTTCCGTTCTACATGTTTTACTATTTATTGCTCCTGGTCCGCCTTTCTTTATTATTTATTAACTTTTAAGGAATCCACGGGAAAGTCCGTTTAAGTAGTAACAGCCTTAATAGGCTAACTACGAGATGTCATTAAAAAAATAACTTTCTTTTATTAAATTTGGCAGTGGTAACGGCTCCAACTTCCGAGTATAGAGGTTGAACCCAGGCTGGCGCTTTAAATATTGTGCTAAAAATTTCATCAGTACAGTTTTCATACGGTGCTGGAACCTGCGTAAGAAAACCGGCCTAGAACCAACAATTTTAAATTTAGTCTAATTGCCAGTAAATAAGGTTTAATTTTCTTTGGCTCCATTAGCGGTAGGCATGGCAATATTCAAAATTAAAAAAAAACATTAATATTTACTGAAATCGATCCAGAAGTCAACTATGAACAAACTGTTCTATTCTATTCTTTCAGGAATTGCGTTTGTTCTACACCTTTTATATCAGCTGCATTGATCGAGATGTGGCACCAATGCAATAGGTTGAGGTTTAGATTGTTAATTTTCACATATTACTATTAAAATGTACATATTTAAAACGTTAGAAACATTGGCGAAAATAATTTCAGTCAGTAATATAGCTCAAACTTAAAAACTTCTCAAATAATGTTCGAGCTACAAACTAAGCATTTTGACAAAACGAATTCAACTAAAATCCAAAAAAAAATGACAACGTATCTCATCACATCATGCAGAGCGAGTCCGTCAAACCACGTAATCGAAAAATTACAAATTTCGCGCACAATTTCGACAATTCCACCAATTCCGCCCATTCCGCAGCGCCAACTGTATCGGAAACCATCGTCAACACTAATCGTTGTGCCCAACAACATGTTAAGCTTTCGATTACAAATACTAGTCGTCAACCGTTCGGCTATTTGCCAGCACGACGCACTGTGAATTGCAAATTTGACGGTTGCGCCCGTTTGCTTGACCGCCTCGATTTCCATCACAATACATGTGTTAGCCTTGTTTTTGTGGCGTTTCCAGCATTTTAATGACGTCACGGATGGCTTTTATAATGCTTTTTAAAATGAAATGGCAAAATGCTGGAAAAATGTAAAAGGCTTCTGTGATTTATATTGATTTGATTTGAACGCCAGCTGAATCGAGGAAGCACTTAGACATTATAACATTCATAGCCAAAATATGCTACCTATTTGAAATCCTAACTAATATTACAAAATGTGTGCGTAAGTTTGTAACGCTTTATCGCTAAAAGGACTCAACGGATTTGAATGAAACCATGACCTAAGTAAGGACATAGGCTCTTTTTATCCCAGAGTACAAACAAGGTCGCAAGCATCAAATAGTAGAAAAGTCCAGACTGATCGAACACACAGTCAGTAATTAAAACTTAATTTGTGTTGTCGAATTGATCTGGATAGGTACTATTTATTTGTAGCGACTGCATGAATACACAAACAGTCGTTGTACATACGAATAAAATGTCTCATATTGAAATACAGCATCTAGTTAAACTTTTTATATAAAAAGGACGCGAATCATGGATGGTATTACATATATCCATCATCATCATCTCCCTAGTCTTTTCCCAACTTTGTTGAGTTAAACTCCCAGTCTAACCGAATGCAAATGAATACCAGTATTTTACATGGAGCGAGTGCCTACCAGACCTCCACAACCCAGTTTCTGAGTAATACAATACTTTTTGGTAAGACTGGCCGTCACACTTTCGGGCTTCTGACGACCCGTAACGACTGTCAATGATCCACAAATGACAGCCGGGTCCAACGGTTTAGCGTGCTTTCCGAGGCACGGAGGTGTCATGGTATGTAAAGATTGTCACCCACCCACGAACCAACCGCGGCAAGCGTAGCTTAACCGGATATATTACATATATCCATATAATATCAATAATATTTTAAAGAAGTTAACATTAACTCACTAGAAAGTAAATATTTGTATAATATATATCTTAGTATATATATAAACATCCTACAAATAAAGGTACAAACTCACTATACAATGGATGTAAGTAACATATGCGGTCCAGTAAAGTCGGGAAACTTTCCAAGAGCTCGGTGAAAGATTTGTCTTACCGTTGTTTCCCTGGAGTGGTATCCCCGCATTGTGTGATCGATCTAACTGGAGTTGACAGTGTGAGAAATAATCGAGGAAGTAGGTATATACATTGTGTATGTACTAGAGAAGTTCTTCGTTCTATTTTTGTATGGAATACAGAATGGTAAGGAAGTGAAACTCTTTAGGCCGAGATTCGATAATTGGACGAGAATTTAGAGTGGAAATTGAAGGATGCGTCACGTTTATGCACATTTCGTAACATAGGAGTGATGAAAGATATAAGATTACTTTCTCGTCAATTTTGTTTTCTGATACGAACATATTTGTTTTAAATATTCTTAACAACGTCTCGATAAAGGGTGGCATATTAACGCACCATTTATCACTATGGATTCTAAACATGTTTCTGAACCCCCTGTGCAACAATTTTTCGTTGCTTATTTAAAAAAAAATGATCATTCATTCGATCGATCATTTTGACCGAAGAGGTATTGCACTTTTCTATAAAATAGCAGTTTTTTATATGTAAACTGACGAAAAAATTCTACTCTACTCTGTGATAAATAACTCTGTGTCTGAAAACCAGTCTTACCAAGGGGTATCTTATTACTCAACTAGCTGCTGCTCGCGGATTCACCCGTGTGAATGTCGGAAATTATCCCAGCTACCAGGACAATTTTTTTGTGTGTTTTTTTTTGTATCAGTACTGTTTAGCCGTATTTACATTAATTTACTTAAGAAGCTGTTATTTTAAAATTTACAAACAAGCACTTAAAATTTAAATGTTAAGATTATCCCACGGTAACATGCCACCGGGACAAAAGGCCGCTGTTACTTCTTTTAACATCAGCTATCTGCCAGTGAAAGTACCTTCAATTCGGCGCAGCCATTTCGGAGGTTAGCCGGAACAAACATAATAAAACGTAATAGGACATACGAATGCCTGCACAATGATAAGGTTAATTCCTGTATGTGTGGAATTGGATTATGTAAACACATTTAAATATTTTGGTTTAAATATTGATTGTAATTTTAATTGGAAAACGCATGTAACTGACATCTGTAATAAGTTGAGATCTGTGTTGGGGAAGCTCTATCAGTTAAAAAGTGTGGTAAATTATTTGTTCGCTATTGATTGTATATTATGCACTTGATGACTCACTAATCAGTTATGGACTTATTGTGTATGAGCGAACGTTTAAAAACATAGGTACTTACTCTTAAAACATAATACATTTACAGATAAGAGCAATCAAGTTCTTATTAAGCAAAAAGCTTTACAAAAATGTAACAAAGAATATGAAATATTATTCCCCATTTGTAAAGTCCAACCAGTAGATAGGAAAGTTAACAGAGTGTTCAATTTACATAAATATAAAATTATTTACAATTGACTGAATTCATTTATTTCCTGTACCTACCAAACTTGAAGTGTTTTCATTCGTTTTACTTTCTTCTTTAATTCAAGCGCTCCATAGAACAAATCTTCAGCTGTTCGGGGATATCCAGGCACTTATATAACAATACGATCACAGCCTCTTACAACTCCTGCCAGGGTCGCGAGATTTATTCGAAAGAGCTCCCGTAGCCCTGGCATATAGGCAAATGAAGGAACACGAGTGGGTTTTAGTCAGTTAAAGTCTGACACGCCCTCCCGCTTCGCCCAGAGCGGGAGATGTCATTTGATGATTTCCCAACCACAAAAAGGCCTCTTAAAACTGAGTAGGAATAATGGTAGTTACCACCACCATTCGCACAGCTGCCCATAAAAATTGTCTATCGTGGGACGGGTATATCATCATAAACTCTCCTCAAAGTAGTTGTAATTTTGTTGGTCGAAGTATCAGCTACAATCAGCACATCAGAATGTCGGGGAGATACACGAATACCATACCTGTCCGTACCTCATAGCGAGGAGTGGCGATGTGCATCATCTGTATGGAATAACAGGCCAGCGCAAAAGTCATGGGCCAAATTTAGCCCTTTTGCCCCAATACAATAAGTTGTCAAGCCTGGCTGCTGTCATCTCAACCATGTCGCTAGCCATCTTAAAAGGGTGAGTATGGTCGTATTTTATTTGGCTTGGACAGTTGATTTGACACTATTTTAGTGATAAGTATATAGTACCTGTGGAAAATAAATATAATGCAAGAACTTTAAAAGAGAAAAGAGTGACTCAACCTTAAATTCAAGTTTTTATGAAGAAATAATTTCAAGATATTTAGTGTCTAAAGCATTTAATAAAATAGATATATTAGGACAAAACACTAAAGGTGTGTTTAAATAAAAAATTAAGGACTTTATTTCTCGGTAGCGAAGATTCAGCCTTAGGGTCACAGCACACATATCAACTCGGAAAGGGATCGTCACCGTATCGCCTTTCGCCTCACCGTCAAACAGGCGTCAACCTAACGTAACCACGTAACGTAAGCGGATCGGAAGCTCCGGCACGTCGACTCGGCTACAACTAGCGACGCCGCGCTTACGGCTCGCCGACCGCTGGTTGATGGCTAGGCGGCACTAGTTCAGTCATTTTGAATCCGAACGTTTTGTGTCGCGTGGCCGAAGAGACGTAAGCTAGGGTACGGAGAGCCGTAAGCTAGCGTACGGAGAGCCGTAAGCTAGAGTACGGAGAGCCGTAAGCGCGGGGACCGCTGGTTGCCACACGCCACATCGCGGTTCGTGAGCTTGTCCGGAGGCGATGCGAATACGTTACGATTCTGATTAGTGTGCGTTGCAGTAGCGAGTTTCATACAAATCATACTGAACGGCTCAAGTTTTCATTTAAATAACTGTCATCGAAGTTTGACTAAATACTATGTCATATGGTAACAAATAACCTCCCTACTTATAATTTCAAATTCAACGAGATCATACATAATTTTAGCAAACATGAAAATACGAATACGATACTGAAACGTAGACAGTCCAAAAACATTTTGGCGACATACAAGACGGCTGAAACATACGGCCTCAAAACAAGGCTTACTTTTTGCGTCATGTATCCCTAGCCCGGCTTAATTTAATGCCAGCATATGGGAATTACCATAATACGAAATTTACAATTCCTTTTCAGTACAGCGACCGATGTGAAATTTCAAACGGCATGTCGAAATGGTATCGGTTGCAAATTGGACCGAATTGGTCTTTATTTGATAGTTCGTGTGTTTCATTCATCATCATTTCAGCCAAACGACGTCCACTGCTGGACATCGGGCTCGCTCAATTTGGGGGGGTTTGACATAATCGCCACGCTTGGCAGGCGGGTTGGTGATCGCAGTATGGTGGTAAATTGCATAGAGAACGGTGCTGCTCATTCTTTTGTAAGTCCCTTAGTTGCCTCTTTCGACAACCACGGAAAGTAATGTGATGGCTGTTCTTTACGTCCGGCGCCACGCAACATTACGTTCATCGCCTCTTCTTCTTCCCAGCTAAAACACTAGGAAATGTTGAAAGGTGGGCGTTTTGGAGAACTGTCTAATATAATTTTGAGCAAAAGTGCTGATTCTCAGTCTACGTTGAATTAATGATGTGTGATTTAAATATTGATTTTGACTACTGGGGTACAGGCCTCCTCTAGTTGAGAGTGTGTGGGCGGGTCCAGTTCAGACTGGTATTGGTTGCAGGAAATGCCTCATAATGTTTTCCTTCACCGTTTAATTCGTTCAATAATAAAATTACTGGAATTCAGCTGCATCCCGACTGCGGCTGAATTCGACTCCATCATAGTTGGGAAACCAGGCGGGGTTTTTTCTTAACTAGAATCAAACATAAATAGATCTTTGATGACCCAATGCGGTTTCAGAACAGATTTCTTTGAAACAGCTACCCACACAAAAATCACATCCTACGCAAAATTATGATCAGCTGGATAAAATGTCCAGTCTATTTGCGACCCATTAGGTTGCCTTTGCGACCTAATGGTCGTTAGCGGATTAACCCTCCGCCAACCGTGTGTTTTTCTTTGCACACCGCCAACCGTCGGGGACGATATCGTCTCAACCGACAATTATACCCATTTAAACGTAGGGAAAAATTCAAAAAAATAAAAAAAACAGGGAATATGTTATAGATTTCTTTTTCCTGTTCCCATAGTTTTTGACTTGAATACTTTGCCCCCTGATGGAATAAAATTTCGTAATCACTGCAAAAATCGTAATTTCGAAGATTTCACTAAAAAATCGATATCTTGGGTTATAAGGATATATTGGTTATAAGGAGTAATGTTTTGGGGATTTATTCGTCATATAAGGGGCTTTCAAAAGTATTAGCTGGACCTTACATCGCTCAAAAAAGTATATTTATTTGAACACTCGAAAATTGTATATTTTGTACAGTTGTTTGTGGAAGTTCCTAGAAGCTTCTACGCTACTTGTGAATTGTGGCACAGTGTCGAATGTTCGCAAATGTTCTGCTCGGGATATAAATAGCGGATTGTCGGGCCGACGAGCAGTTCGTTTACGAATGCGGTCGAATGCGATTCAAGTGATACAGTACAAGCGAGACAAGTGATTCCTTTTGTCGTTTCTTGTTGTTGTGGTATTTGTGATTATTTCATTAAACTCTTTTGTGTGTTTCGGTAATAATGGTTTGAATTAATTTATCCCGAAATCCCAGCTCGTAATAATATTTTACGTACCTAAAAATTTGTAAAAGTTACGTCGCCAACCGTATAGGACAATATTGTCCGTCCACAAAATTGTACACGCTCGTACTCACTGACGTTACAATTTCTACTGACGCGCTTGCGCCTGTGAGGTGGGCGCGAGTGTAAGTTTTTCCTTTCCTTTACTCCTTCCAAAGATATGCATCAGCTCCAAACTTAGCACGGACGATATCGTCTGGTACGGTTGGCGGAGGGTTAAACGCCTGGAAAGTTTAAGAAAATTTTAGATTTCTAGAATGTTCTATTTTAATAAAACTTGAAAGGTGTCAAGGCACACCCGGATGGAACGAAGTTCCTTTCCAGTATTCATTATTGTTATTATTTATTATGTACAAAAAACCTGTATACACTCAACAAAAATATTCTCCCTCTCTCTCTGTCTCGCTCCGTGTCTCCCTCTCTCTATATCTCTCCCTCTCTCTCTCCCACTCTCTCTCCATTCCAAAAACTTCGTTCCAAAACAAAAAATATAATATATACAGTCAAATTGAGAAACCTCCTCTTTTTTTTTTAAGTCGGTTAAAAAGTATCGTTACAACTTTTTCTCTTAATTCCGTCTAGCCCCCTTTCGCAACGCGCCATAAGGAACTTCGTTCCAATAATCTCAAATTAGACTCATACTTTGACGCCAAAGTGTCCTTTTATTAGTGTCTTATACAAAATGTAAAACAATTAACGCAAGACCTCATAAAACCCAATAAGAGTGTTGAATTAAAAGCATAGTGACCATTCACTTTTTTTTTAAGCCAACCGTTATCATGTCTTAAGAAAATCGTGTTGACTCTAATATGCTTCATGCATTTAAAATTGAGTTTTATGACCTTGAAATAAGATTAAATTTTCTCTGGCTCAGTCTGCGGTAGGTATTACAAAGCATATAATTAAAAAAAAAATACCCATAGTAAAAGTTTCTGAAATCGATTCAGTTGTCAATTATAAACAAAATACTTTCAGGACTTGCGGTAAAACCGTAACACCTTTTATAGTATAAAAATTTTTGCTCCCCTGACCATTCCCGTCGCATCGATTTGCCTGCTAGTGTTGCTGCTCGCTCCTTTTGAGTTATAGTGAGTCAACCTTTAAATATAGACATATGCTCTCGCGGACTTTTTTTTAGAACTTTTTCAAAGGAATAATTCCGTCATACATGATTTTTGAGTTACTTTAACCGTTTACGCAGCGCACGCAACGGAAACTCTCAAAAGGAATAAATTTTCCCCGTTTTTGCAACATTTTTCATTACTGCTCCGCTCCTCTTAGTTGTAGCGTGATGTTATATAGCCTATAGCCTCCCTCGATCAATAGGCTACCCAACACAAAAAGAATTTTTCAATTCGAACCAGTAGTTCCTGAGATCAGCGCGTTCAATCAAACAAACAAACTCTTCAGCTTTATAATATTAGTATAGATTATACCATGGATTTGGTGCATGATTCTGGATGTCCTGCTTTACTACTCTACTACTGACTCCTTTTTTTTGTTGGTAGGAAACCATCAAATTACTTCTCTCGCTCTGGGTGGAGCGGAAGGGCATTTAAGACTTTTACTGACTAAAACCCACCCGTGTTCCTTCAGTTGCCTATATGTCAGGGCCACGGTTCCTCTTTCGAACAAATCCCGCGACCCTGATAGTCTCGCGACCCTGGCTCCATACGGCAGACACCTGCGTAAACAATTATAGAAGGTTATTAAAAAAAAATGCTGGTACCAGTATTTACCAATTTTTAATAACCGTCCAGAATTGTTGTCAAGTAACCATTTTAAATTTCTTTAACTCGAACTGGGTAAATATTACTAAGTATTTTTTGTTCTCATGTAAGTGACAATTGCTTTAATGGGAATAAAGTTCTTTAAACCGACATTTACCCAAAATAACAGCACTATGTTTCAATTCAAATTCCAACATCGACTCCATAATTGAAATTCACTTGATAGCAAGAAGCTTCGTTGATCATTTTCTTATTATTGAATCTGTAGTTCGGTGTCGTCAGCTGTTGCATATTAATAAGAACAGCTATGAAGTTATCTAGACTGCTATAGTACAAGTAAAACCGTTCTCCTTTGAATCCTAAGCGTTGTGTTAAATTGTAGGTTGGGGGAAGCATCTGTTGTGAGATTTAGTGCATAATTAAATTAACATGTACCTTTGTTACTGTATTTTGTAAGTGTGGTTTTGTGTGTGTGTGGTGTGTTGTTTTGTTGTGTGTGTGTGTGTATTTTGTGTGTGGTTTGGTGTGTGTGCATTTTGTGTGTGTGTATATGCAAATCTCAATGTTTTTAATTCTTTATCGTACTTTCTGATACTGGTAAGGAGAGCAGTAGTAGCCTAATAGTATCGGCCCTGACGTACGAGATTGTAGATCGAGGATTGAACCTAGGCAAGCAGTTTACTTTGTGTAAATAATTTCATCACTACTGCTCTGAAAACGGTGTCGGAAAACATCGTGATGAAACCGGTTCTAGAACCAAATATTCGAAGACATGTTACATCTGCCAACCCGCACTGGGCCCGCGTGGTAATATATGGACGATTATGAACCAGTAGGTATTTTATATAGTTTCTTAATGGTAAAAATTTAATTTGAAAGGCCCAATGGCAAGATTTCGTGATTTTCAAAGTTGAACTAAGACCTCTATTTGCCGTTCCTTTCCCGTGTTATTTTTTTCTGATTTAAATAAAATACTGCAAAAATAATTTGCATCCAATATTCAATATTTTTGGGCGGAAAAACCCGGTACGGTCGAAGGAATCAAAATGGGGCGAACACAAGCGCGGTACATTTGATTTTTAGATTTTTCTGAAACACGAATAGGATTGAATCAGAACATTCATATATGACTTTTATTCAATTCTCCCGGGGCGGCCGACTGCATAAAAAGTGAAATTAAACTGCTGTAAAAAATATACCTAGTTGAACTTTTAAATTCCCAAGCTTATACAAAATGTTTTTGATATTCTAATCGTAAAGACCGCAAATAGTAAATATTTTTTTAATCATTGGAGTCCCAACTTACATTCAATATCATTAGAAATAAATAGAGCACAGTTGCTATTTTGCCTGAACTAGGTTGAACCTGTGCTTCAGGCTACAAAATGCACAAATACTTAATGTAATAAATTTACAGTGACGTGAATATAGTACTGACTGGTATTAAAATGTATGTCAACAAAAGTAAAATAACATGTTAGCGGTTTTATTTACAGACAAAAAGTAGATATTTTGTCCGTACATAATCAGTGGTTAGTAAGTATTTAACTATATTTTTACAGCTGTAATATGTTTAGTGACACTGAAGTAGATAGAAAACTATTCTGGTAGATGTGTACCAGTATAATTATCATCCTACCACGAAGTACAGTGAAAGTATCATTTTTGATTTTTCATTCATTCTTTCTTTCTTTTCTATCTAAAACCTTTCTACATGGTTTTTCAATAGGGACTACGTATATATGAATTAAAATAAAAAACATTGATTGTTGACCATTAGATTATATTTGCTTTTATTTTAAGGCTTACTTTGTGGCATTATGTATGGAATAACAAATAATTTAAATACCCACCTCGGCTTTACATGAATACGGTTCAATTTTTCATAACTTTTTACAAAATGACCTCTATCTCATTGATCTTTAGATATTTGACAGTTCAAAGCTTGTTTGCATACACTAGTGAGTTCAAGTAACCCTAAGAAAAATTATCTAGGGGATTTAATCAGATGATCTTGCAGGCGTTTGCATGATGAATTTCATCCAATTTCCCGTCAAAGATATATTGTCCCTATTGAAAAACCCTATCCTTTACTTGAACTTTCGTGTTGTGACGAAAATATAAGCCAACATGCCTACAAACTTTAGAGTTAACAAATTTTGGAGTGGTCGTTCTTGTACTTATCGTAAGATTTGTAGGTACTACAAATAACAAATCGTTTAAATTCCGTCGTACAAGTGCTAACAACCCAGCTATCGCTCCTAGCGCCATTAAGTCACTCATTTCCGTCACTTGTCTCGGCAAGAAGATAAGTGGCCGACACGCTGTTTCCTCAATCCCAAACCCGCTACAAAATAATTCAGAACTCAAGCAGGGTACGACTATACTGTGTTTCTGTGTCTATAAATGGAAAGCGAACAGTTTCGGCTGTGTTCGTGTTTGCAGTGCGCACTGTGATCGCGGTCGGCGATAGTTTGCACTTGATGCATATTAATGTATTGTCCCACAGTACTGTTCATACAGTTTGTATTATATCGAGAATAGGATCGGCTTTGTTTCGATGATATCGCATAATATTATTTTGATTGAATTCCAATATTCAATGGTTAGAGGTGTCTGACTATTGAACATCGAAAAATTTAAATGCAGGTTTTTACACGATACAAATCGTCGTCTGTTTTTGAAAAGCAGTTTGCAATTTTTCGTGCACATATTTCAAATGTATTACTTACAAACCCGTTCAATACCGCCCTTACGCCCCTAGCCACTGCAGGAGGAGACGCCCCGGGCGTCGGGAGTCGATTGCGGACTCCCAGCCACCGTAGGCGCGGGCTTGCGGGCGGCTATGGGTAGCTCGCCGCCTGGTAAGGCCGAGGCCCGTGTCGACAGCGCGTAGTGTCCACACGCGCCTCAAAGAGATGTCAGAAAACTGAATGGGTCTGCTAGGACCGATGCCTGCCAGGGTCGCGAGATTCGTTCGAAAGAGGCACCGTGGCCCTGGCATATGGGCAACTGAAGCTGAACCCACAAAAAAATGGCAGTGCATACAGTCTTCGTCACAATAAACACTCAAAGATAGTAAAGGCTATAATCGCGTACATATTAAACAGTACTACTAGTTTCAGTACATTAAAGAACTAACGAGTATCTATTGCAAAAGTTATTGAAGTAATAATCCAGACGAGGCAAGGTATTAAATGATGCAGTTTATCCTGCGCCAACATCACCAAAGAGATTCGCTAAAGACTTAAGAGCAAATGAAAGAGACAGAAAATGAGGCTCTTGAATATTTTATTAAGTCTACGGGAGCTTTAATACATGAGTAGGTACCGACCTACAATATTGTATCATAATAATGGGTATTTTTAGGGTTCCGTTGCCAAATGGCAAAAAACGGAACCCTTATAGATTCGTCATGTCTGTCTGTCCGTCTGTCTGTCTGTCTGTCTGTCTGTCTGTCTGTCCGTCCGTATGTCACAGCCACTTTCCCCGAAACTGTAAGAGCTATGCTGTTGAAACTTGGTAAGTAGGTGTATTCTGTGAACCGCATCAAGATTTTCACACTAAAATAGAAAAAAAACAATAAATTTTGGGGTTCCCCATACTTAGAACTGAAACTCAAAAAAAAATTTTTCATCAAACCCATACGTGTGGGATATCTATGAATAGGTCTTCAAAAACGGTATTGAGGTTTCTAATATCATTTTTTTTCTATACTGAATAGTTTGCGCGAGAGACGCTTCCAAAGTGGTAAAATGTGTGTCCCCCCCCCCCGTAACTTATAAAATAAAAGAATGATAAAACTAAAAAAATATATGATGTACATAACCATGTAAACTTCCACCGAAAATTGATTTGAACGAGATCCAGTGAGTAGTTTTTTTTAATACGTCATAAATCGTAAACCGCAATTTACCTATCATTCAATCAACTCAAATACAGTCAAACTTGGATAAGTGAGAACTGGATAAGAGAGAAAACTCTATAAGTGAGAGTAATAGCCAGGCCCCGTCATTTTAAGCTCCCAAAACCTCTATTAGCGAGAAACAGAAACCTCTGTAAGAGAGAGTCGTTTTTCCCTCATAGACCTCCGTAAGTGAGACTGCTACTTATGTCTACCTCTATAAGCGACAGTCGAGCTTTATTTACAAATTTAACATCTGCTATTTTATGACTCATTCTTAACTTTCGTGGAACTTCCTACCATTGTTTTTGTATTGTTTTCTCGTTAATGTTGTACCTATTCTATCTCGTGGAACTAAATACTGTTGTTATTTTATCGCATTCTTTTCGAATGGACATGTGTGCCTGTGTACCGTCCTGTTTGTCGGACTTAATCAGTTTATAGTTATCAATTGCGAAGGAAAGGTCTGTTCTGAATATGCGGCGGTTGTTGATCAAGCGATATTCGACAAAATTTATGAGTTAGAGAAAAACATTCAAAATACAAAAGCAGAAACCCAAACGAAATTGACGGATTTTTTTAAGTGTAAATAAGTTCTAAATAAAATTACATAGTGCATGAATTTTGTTTTGTTTTCGTAAGCATTTAAAAATATATATGTACATAATATATGCTGTGCATATCATGCACATAATTTTATCATATTACATATTTGCTACATTCGTACTTGCTGTGACTTGTTATTGCTGCGTACCTGCATTAGCGAGAAACTCGGGTTAGTGAGAAACCTCTATAAGCGACAGTGAGATTGTGCTCCCTTGAACTCTCGCTTATCCAGTTTTGATGTATAAAAATTAAAAAAAAAAAAATAATTTCATAAACATAAACCTTATGCATAAACCGAGGGTACCTACAGGTTTGTACGGAACCCTCGGTGCGCGAGTTCGACTCGCACTTGGCCGGTTTTTTTATATAATGTGAATGTGAGCAAACGTTGAGAGCAATGTTAGATTTTGGCTTCGACTTAGGTTTGAGTTCGAACCCAGGTAGATACTTCACTTTGTGTATTTAATTTAATTAGCACTGCTCCCGAAAACTGCAGCGGAAAACATCGTGAGGAAACCGGTATGTCCTAGAACCAAAAACTCGAAGACATGTGACATACACCAAACCACATGGTAAATTGGCCCACTCACTCTCACAGAGGAGTGAGATCGTTATAGGCTCATTTTAATAAAGCGAACGTCGACTAAGTCTCGCCACAAATACAATCAATATTTAAATTAATTTATTCAAATTCGGCTAAGAATCAGCACTTTGTATCCGTCACAATTGCATTAGACAGTCTCCCAACATTCCTAGTGCTCTAACTGGGAAGAAAAGTGGCGCAACAAACTAACCAGTAGCATAGCTGTCTGTCTTTGAAACCTAGTGGTGTGTATGGGAATTTATGAAAAAAAAAGTTGCATTTGAGAAACTGGCTTTTAATATTAAATCGTAAATAGAAATAAAGACCGTCATCAAAGGCACCGACAATATTTTTTATTTTTTAGCACGGCTAGCAACAAAATCGTGTATTTTCGTTTTTGTTTTTGGCTATCCTGGTGAACCTGGCCAAGATACTGGCACAAATTTTGTGAAATTATGATATCGTCATAGGTCCTTGATAAGTTTACGAAGTTTCAAATTAATCCAACGTTTTAAAGGGGGTGAAAATCATGTTCAAGTATTCCGTTAAATAAATACATACCATACTAATAAAAGCGTGTTAATAAAAAAGAAAATGGAGTATATAAGAATCGTTACAGGTGACCTTCTATAGTTTAATTTACCCCTCAGGCGCGGTCCGAGAGGGAGGGTCCTAGTGGTCACCCAAAGTCCAGCCCTATAATACTCCTGACCTGAGAATTGAACCCGGGACCTCATGCTCATCAGTACCGCTTTCGACTACTAGACCAACGAGTAGATGTACCTTCCTAAAAATATTCTTCAGTACTCATGGTAACCCCCCCCCCAAAATCATAGGCTGCGACCGCGCCTGCTACCCCTACAGGGAGGAGGCGTCAGTTTATTATACATATATGTATGTGTATGCTTCTTTAATTTCCACCAATATATTCAAAATACTGGAACATTCCGAATCGTTTTTGTATTAGAACATTCATCATGTCATAATATTCTGTCAAAATGTCCGCTTCTAAATCATGACACGACAAACATACCAGTTGGGAATATGCCTTTCATGTTATTCCATAACGGTATAATCACAGCATAAATTATGCAGAACAGAACTAGTTTACTATTTCATGAACTAGTTGATCTCTAGACACGTTTGTATATCACGAAATTGGAGACAGAATTGAACTGGTTTGCAACTACAGTTCCATAATTTAACTAGATATTTCAAACATTTAATTAAAATACGAGACTTGTTTACCGGTATGAAAATAATAAGCATAATATTCTGTAGATTTCGAACTAAACCCTGTCTCAAAACTATTTGATGAAAGTGTAAACCAATAATTTCGTAATAATTTAAAATAACACACTTGCAGTCACTATCTTAACCATTTTGAAAGATACTGCTAATCCATTGCTTCATTAATGAATTATGTTCGATATTTTTGTTTTGATCAACAACGTAAACAACGCAATGATTGTTGTTGAACGGTCAAAATTGAAGTCTTTCCTATTTTTAGTGTGTTACTCAATTGCCCCGTAGGTTTGTTTACACTTTCTTCACAATAATTTTGGAACAAGCTATACAGAGCAAATGTTTTCTCATATGCAGAAAAGAAATCAAGACCTATCAGGACCAATTACCATGCTTGGTCATTGCAAGTAGACATAGTCACAGAGCTTCAAAATCCACGGGACCAAATTTTATTGTTGTTTTATGGTTATGGTGTCTAAAAACTGCCCCCTTCTATGTTCGAAACGAGAATCTCCACCTTGATCTCAGAATACCCACCATTCAGCAGTTCATGAAACGCCTTTCACAGCGTTTCTTTCACTCTGCTGTGAACCACCCCAATCACCTGATCACGGCAGCCACCCGCTACACTCCCTCCCGCCTTAGTTCGATTCGCCGACCGAGGCATACTCTAACCATTCCCGATGACGCTACTGCCCTTCTCCAGGATAGTAGTAGACTAACTAGCACACTCAAGACAAACAGACACACACCGCCGTCCTTCCGTCATCGCCGCCGAGGCCCGCCGCTACGTCCCGATTCATGTCCGCCTCGACCATTGCTTCAGCCATTCCATGCCACTAAGCCTGTTGCTTTAAATTCGCCCCTAAATATTAATCATTCCGATCCAGTCCATCCCTTGCTGCCCTCTATGAGCGATGGGCATCGCTGATAGAGGGCATATGCCGAGGTCCGTACCCCACAGACAGGGTGCCCTTAGCAAGAAATCGCTCTAGTTTTAAGTTTTTTTTAAGTCCTAGCTAGTAGCCACAGGCAAGTCCGGTTAAGCAACCGACAACGTCATAGGGTGACGTGCGAGATTTCATTCGTTAAAAAAAAGTAAACAAAAAACTGGGAATTTTTATTTTTATATCCACACTGAAAAAGTGTATCGGTTTTGCTTTTGAACAATAACCTAAAATCCTAGTTTTCAGATATTTTAAGCAACTTCAAATAGGTTCTTATTTCGATATTTTTTTAAATGTTTATTACCTCTGAACTCTGTTTTTTTTTTGTGGGTGGGAATCATCCAATTATCCATATGTGTGTCGCTCTAGGGTGGAGCAGAAGGGCGTGTCAGACTTTTACTGACTAACGCACCCGTGTTCCTTCAGCTGCCCATATGCCAGATCCACGGTAACTGTTTCGAACAAATCCCGCGATCCTGGCAGAACTCCGTCATAAATGACGGAGTTCTGCCAGGATCGCGATTAGATCGAAAGGGAGGATCGAGTAAAGGAACTGAGTGGTCCTTTACTCTGATTAGTGGGTTTTGAGTTAGCTTCAATGTATTATTAATTTTACCACTTAGTGTATTTTGATGATGCTATAATAAATTTTTGTCCCTGTTCATTCTCATCATTTCAGCCGTAAGACGTCCACTGCTGGACTTTGGCCTCCCCTAATTTGGGAGGCTTTGCCATAATCGCCACGCTTGGCAGGCGGGTTGGCGATCGCAGTATGGTGGCAAAATGCATAGAGAACGCTGCTGCCCATTCTCTAGTAAATCCCTTAGTCGCCTTTTACGACACCCACGGGAACAAATAGGGTGGTGTTATTCTTTACGTCCGGCACCACACGGTACTGTCACTGTTATATATTTATTCATAAATGAAGATTTACGAAAATGTCTTTCGTTTCAGAAGTCGGTGGCACAAAAGGAAAAAAAACGAAATCACCTACGAAATGAAAGTTATGTTTAACTTTGTAGTATTTTTTGTAGACTTATTTTGTTTTGTAACAAATTTCTTTAAAACAAATTAACTATACCCAATTCTGAATCAAGTCATAATCGAAAACAATGAAGTTATCCGCAGTGAAAACTGAAAATCAAACAATTTTCACTGTAACAGTACAGCGAGTCGTACAAAAGAATACACTTAGCGTCGTCTATGCGTTACGGGAATACGTATTTGCCTCTTAAACTGAGGACAAACGATGCAACTGGGAAATCTGTAGTGCTGAGAACGAAATAGAAACTGACTTTGGTCGTGAATGCAAGAGATTTGTAAAGCAAGTTTGCCATCAACGCCTGATAAACGTTGTTTGCCTTGCGAACTGGATGTTAGATCTTGGCTGGAAGTTTCGTATAGAACGATTGGAACAATAATACCGTTTGGAGGGTGGAGGAAGATATACGTAAAGTTTCTTCGTTCATTAATGTGATCATAAAGGCAAAAAACGTGTATTAATTATTCTTTGAAGATATCAAAAACACTGATCAAACTGCCTTTATTTAAGGTCTAATTTCCTAAAAGAATGTCACCCAGTTTTGACTGTTAATAGCCCAAAAAAAAACTAACATCGTTAAAATGCTTTGCACGTCGTAACAAAACGGTTTTCACCAGTTTTAATTTCAATTATTGCGGCCAACTGCGATACTTTTTACTGCGACAATATTTTCAACTCCTGGCTTTGTCATGCTGGGTTAACGACTTACAATTTAATGAAAGTCACGACATATACCTTAGTGTGATGTGTAACATCGTAAGGGTTATGGCTTATAAAACCATCGCAGAAATCAGTTAAGGAAAGGAGAATGCCAAGGTTTCCTACAAGTCTCGGCCAGAAGCGACAAAGATGATCAATATTTCATAAGAAAGGAAAATTATTATAGAATTTGTTTGTATAGTTAGTTTTCTATTAGAAGTACACCAACAAAAGTTATAGTTATTTAAAGTTGACCACTTCATACTTCTGTTTTTAACAATACCATGAAATAAACAAATGATTTATTCAATTAATGACTTTTAGCACATTATCCTTGCATCATATATATATATATATATATATATATATATATATATATATATTATTTATTTATAGTGAGAATATACATTTAACGTACCTATATGATTTTAGAATACTTAGGTATTAGGAAAAAAAGAACCCCATGTTTACTTTTTACAAATGACACGCGGGAGAAGTGAGAAGTCAAACTTTTTGACAATGACAGAAGTTGTTTTACGTCAAGTGCTGCCAGCACTATAATAACATTATTACGAATAAACTATTCTAGACGGTATCGATAATCGAATTAAATTATTATATAACTGTAAAAAGTATACTAAAAATTATAAATAAACGCTACTTATTATTATAAGAATTACGAGGTACGACGTAAGTACTTAAATACTTACTTACGTAGCTTCATATTGATATTATTGTAATCGGTTTGCAAGTGTCCGTATCGATATTATTTTATTTTGGTTTTAGCAACGTTTTTGTAGTCTTGAAATGTGTTGATAAATTGAATAACTATTAAAAATTACTTTTCAACGGTGGACTTCTACAGACTTTATTTATATTGTATAATTCTTACCGTTTTATAGTGTGAATTATCATTATTATAGAAAGTCTGTCGGACGCCACATGATTCGAGCCGATATTTGGCATTTTCCTTTACTGTTTGCTAAATTACTTGTTGTAGACGCGTTTTATTAATTTGGAAAAGGCATCATGACGTCACACCAGCCCTTTGACGGCGGGCCGGTCAGCAGACGATCGTTTACTATAAGGCATTTTCACGAGTGGATAGAGCCAGTTACGCCCTGATCTTTGGTCGAACCAGCCCATGACTCTGAGCTTGTAGCATTCAACTCATCCCTAAATAATAATCATTCCGATCCAGCTCGTGCTGCTTCTCTTCTAGCGACACATTAAGTCGAGGTCCGTACCTCACAAGAGGATGCCCTTAGTGTGTAATCGCTTTAGTTTTAAGTTTTTAAGTACTAGCTGGAGGGCTTAATTTATTAAAGTTAAAATCAGCAGCCAACAACCTCCTAGCTTGACCTGCGAAATGTTATTTCCAAAAAATAAAGATGAGGCCGGGCTGGTCTACGCGCAGTTCCCACCGAATTAACAATTGTCTACTACTACGTATCAACGTGTGCATAAGTCGTAACTATTTTTGAATTCCTAAATTAGTTTGATTGTGGGAGCTAAATATATAATGAAAGGCAAATAGTTAAATGTACTGAATATGATTTGAAATGTGATACTTAATGTGTTTTAATAACATGTACGAGTATGTGCTTATATTTAACGATTATTATGTAAATCTGTGTTATTGTCCATATATTCAAATCACAACTGCCGTTATTTGACAGTTGTGATTTCTGCTATATTTTCCTGATTGTACTTATCAAATGTTTGACTTTAGTGATTCAATTTTATTTGTCCTCTTCAATGCTTAGTTGCTTCGTAAACAATGGAAAAAATAAAGTTGGTAGGTAAAGTTATTCTGCATTTTCTCTAACCTTTGCATTTCTAGATTATGTACAGACGCCAGCACATCAAAGTACCCGAAACTGTCTAATTCTCCCAATCAAACTTGAACCTAATACTTTAGCGATAAAGTTGAAAATCTATTAAAGAAATTTGACAGATTGTAGTAGCTCGATGTGCTGGCATCTGTTCACATTGCCTTTTATTGTGGACTATTCTCAAATGACTTCAAAAGTTAAAGAAAAAAACAAACAAAAACTTGAAGTAAGCAAGAACTCAAGCACCAAAATACTTACCAATTTTCACAAGATGAGCGATAATGTTTTTGCAGGCAAGTGTCAGCTGAACTTTTTCTCTAACTATCTTAACTTTCATATCACAAGATTGATGCGTCACTCACACACAGACGAAAGAATAACTGGATACTCGATATATTCGTTTGTGATTGATCAATCGAATCGAGGCTATCCAGTGCGAGGGATAAGTTTCATCAATCATCTGTCACCAATCTAGTGACCGGTCTTCGAATGACAGCTCGGCAGTTTTTCCATATGTGTGAAAGATTGTTCTGTAACTATATTTTACTGTTTTGGAAATACGACTCAAAATCAAAATGATAATGTTTTTTTTTTATTTCACTTAAATTTACATCTTCTTAGCGTGTCGACAACAATCTAGGGAGAGTTAGCCCAGAATTTGGCTACGAGCTAAGCAATTACAATTTACATGTGAAATTTCAGAAGCTAGGTAAACGGTTCCAACTGATCGTTTATTATCGAAAAGAGCCGGCAAGAAACACCACGGTTACTCTTTTAGAAATTGGCTATTACAATGTTTTCAAGGAATATGGGGTATGGGAGACCAGGTACAATGCCTACCAGGTACTTGATTCGCTGCAATAAAAACTTAGGAAGATTTAAAGCGGCAAGAATACGAATACACATAACATAATATCGCACATGTAATCCCCAAAGGGGAGGCTAAGGTCTACCTATAGTACACCCACATTTTTCCAGCTACGAATAATAGAAAAAAATCATTGGACAGCACATTGCAGTCGAATCATCAACTTTTCATGTTGCACCTTTTTGCTGACAGTCGAAGAGGATAAATGATGTTACATGGTTATGATAACTATCTATACTATGTACAGACGCCACCAGGTCAAGCTAACCGAAACTGTCAATTTTTCCCAATGAACCTTGAACCTAATGCTCTAGAAATAAAGTCGAAAATCTATCAAAGAAATCTGACAGATTGTAGTAGCTTGATGTGTTGGCGTCTGTACTATATATACTATATACTATAATATTATAAAGCTGAAGAGTTTGTTTGTTTGTTTGTTTGATTGAACGCGCTAATCTCAGGAACTACTGGTCCAAATTGAAAAATTATTTTTGTGTTGAGTAGCCTATTTATCGAGGAAGGCTATAGGCTATATATATATAACATCACGCTACAACCAAGAGGAGCGGAGCAGAAATGAAAAATGTTGCAAAAACGGGGAAAATCGCACGGGTAGGCGATTCGACGCGACGAGAAGGGTCGGGGAAACAAGAAATTTAACGCGGATGAAGTCGCGGGCAGGAGCTAGTATTACTATATTCTATGTGGTGCCGGACGTAAAGAAGAAATTGAATGGTGCTACCATTTCATTTCTTCCCATGGGTATCGAAAGAGGCGACTAAGAGACTTACTAGAAAATGGGCAGCGCAGCTTTCTCTACGCATTATACCACCATACTGCGATCGCCAACCCGCCTGCCAAGCGTGGCGATTATGATAAGCCCCCCCAAATTAGGGGAGGGCTATGTCGAGCAGTGCACGTTTTTCGACTGTAATGATGATTCCTCTGCCGGGGTCGCGTGATTGTTCGAAAGAGATATCGTGGCCTCGGCACATGGACAACTGAAGGAACACGGGTGCGTTTTAGTCAGTAAAAGTCTGACACACCCTCCCGCTCCGCTCAGAGCGGGAGAAGTCATTTGATGATTTCACATCCAAAACAAAAAAAGAAAAAAAAAAGATGATTCGCCAAAAAGTACACGTAGACATAGAGATTTACCACATAACGTACACCGATACAAACAATGCCACGAATATCATACGCCTAACAGTTGATTGGATTACCGGTGGCTGCCAATATCCATAGGTTAAGCTAGCTGTCAGTTTTTGGCCATCCGTCTGTCTGTAACGCTACGTCTATCAAAGGTCGTATGACGGGCAGCTTAACTTGTTATCCGAGGTCAGTGCAGCTTAGCCTAGCGGATCGATGGACGGGATTTCAACTATAGTGAGCTCGTCTAATACTGCTATCTCTCCAATATTTCTAACTAGCTTCTGCCTGCGACTTCGTCCGCGTCAAATTATGGATCACCTTACCCTTCCCGTCGCATCGAATTGCCTGCCAGTTTTCGTCCGTTTTTCATTGCTGCTCCACTTTTTAGGGTTCCGTTGCCAAATGGCAAAAAACGGAACCCTTATAGATTCGTCATGTCTGTCTGTCTGTCTGTCTGTCTGTCCGTCCGTCCGTATGTCACAGCCATTTTATTCCGAAACTATAAGAGCTATGCTGTTGAAACTTGGTAAGTAGATGTATTCTGTGAACCGCATTAAGATTTTTACACTAAAATAGAAAAAAAACAATAAATTTTGGGGTTCCCCATACATAGAACTGAAACTCAAAAATGTTTTTTTTCATCAAACCCATACGTGTGGGGTATCTATGAATAGGTCTTCAAAAATGGTAATGAGGTTTCTATTATCATTTTTTTCTAAACTGAATAGTTTGCGCGAGAGACACTTCCAAAGTGGTAAAATGTGTGTCCCCCCCCCCCCCGTAACTTCTAAAATAAGAGAATGACAAAACTAAAAAAAATATATGATATACATTACCATGTAAACTACCACCGAAAATTGGTTTGAACGAGATCGAGTCAGTAGTTTTTTTTTAAAACGTCATAAATCGTAAACCGCAATTTACTTTACATTCAATCAATTTAAATATAAAAATTAAAAAAAATGTATATTTTTAAACCGAAAATACGTACAGGTTTGTACGGAACCCTCGGTGCGGAGTCCGACTCGCACTTGGCCGGTTTTTTATGTTTAGCGTAATGTTGCGGACCGTATAAATTAGTTACTTTATGCGCCTACGTTTCTAAACGTGTAACAGAATGACATCTGACTTGTCAGTTTGATTTGACACTTGACACCTCTCTTGATTTGGCGCTTGAGAAGGTCCATCGCCGTATTGGGACCCCGCGACGCGTTTGTTGAAATTAATCCTTTTAAATCGATCCGTTTGTGACAATTAGTCGTGATCCAATTGCTTTGATTGTAACTAACCCCAATTTGGTGAAATAACACGGGTTGAGTTTTGGATATATCTTGTTGAAATAGTTTGAAGGTTAAGCAAAGTGACGCTATTGGAAACCAAATGCTGTGATTGCCTCCAGCCTCATTGTTGCGGCTTGTAAACTGGAGAATACTCATAACGTCACAACACTATACATATATACTCACTTACATACATAACTCCAGGTAGGCACCAGAGCAGGTGTTCGTCTACCACAGGTAAGTTCTTTTGTTGTATTTGTAATTGTTCTCTTTGTATTGTCTGCTCCGCGTACGGCGGACTAGTTTCGCTAGCCACTTCTTGTCTCCTGGACCCCACCATCATAACTTCCACTGCGCTATTGAAATGCTATTGTAGGGGGTCTAGCCTGGCAGCGAACATTTTTTGGTAGCCAGAGCGTGGCTATAAGACATATAACCAACAAATTGGTAATTTACATAGGCTAATTACTTGACAGTCTCTATAAGGGAAGTAGTAATACGCTGTAAATATTTGTTAACTATGATTGCTTGTTTATTTGAAATAATTTGTAAATTTGTTGAGACGAGTAACTCATGTTACCATAAGTCGGCCCGGGTTGCATATGCTAGTAGAGTTGAATGAATTGGGCTATGTTACAACCCGTTGTTTGTGTCTGACCTCTGTTGAATGTCAGGAAGACATTAAAATATTGAGTTTGTACCATCAATATGGTAGTTTTGTTGAAATTGGCATTTTTGAGTATTACCATTGTTTTAAATTGGAATAAAGGTTCATTATTGTTGTACCATTAACAAAGTGGTTTGTGAAATTAATATTTGAAATTGGCATTTTTTGGAATTGGATAGAATTTGAATATTTGAATTGAATTGTGAAGTTGAATGTTGAACGTTGATATTGGTTTTGAATTAAAATAAAAGTTTGTTGTTGAATTGAATTGAAACCAATGTTTTGTTGTTTCTTGAGTTGCTGACTAACGGTTTGGTGGTTTGATTGTTTGCTTGTAGTTGTTTTGTAATTGATTGGTTGAACTTTGTTATTTGATTATTTAATTGTTTGGTTTATTTGATTTGTTTGTTTGTGTAATGGCATACAAATGGAAATATTGCAAAGCCGGACACCTGTCCAGGTCAAGCCGGAGACCTCGGTTGTTTCAGGTCCCGGACTATTGAGTAGATTGCCTACTTTGGAACTGCCGCACTTTGACGGTCGCTTGGACCACTGGTACGGTTTCCAAAACCTGTTTGCAAGTTTGGTTGATGCACGCTCGGAACTCAGACCCGCCCAAAAGTTGGCCTATTTGTTGTCTGTCCTGGAAGGTGAGGCCCGAGCCTTGGTACAGCATCTGTCGTTGACTGACTCGACTCAACTCAACTTGGTGGATGAGTGTCGGTTTGTGGACAACTCTGGCGTTGCCACTGAGTCATGCCAGCCGTCTTCCCGGCCACGAGACCAGGGACGGACTAGGGCTCGCGGGCCTGTTGATGGTCGCCCCGCCGCTCGTTTTGCTGGCACCCAGAGTCGTCCTGGTTGTGAGTTTTGTAGGGACTTGCGTGGCCTTTTTGAAATTGCACGTGAGTGTCCGCCGCCGAATTGCCAATGCACGCCGCATGTGCTTCTCTTGTTTGGGGGCTCACTTCCATCGGGACTGCCCCAACCCCCGCCCTTGTAGAATTTGTAGGGGGTCCCATTTGGACATATTGTGCGCTAACGCGAACTACGCTTGCAGACCAGCCTCTGATGAAGGTTCGCGTACGGGGGGGTACCATGGAGTTGGTCACCGGGCTTCTGCCTCGCCGGTTCAGAACCGGGGAGAGGCCCGCAATTTTGAGCACCGCACTTCACCCCCCGCGCAAGTTGATCGGGAGCCGCGCGACCGCCATTTGGTCTCCTCGCGTAAAGGCGATTACGCACTTGTTGCTAGGCAGCGCTGGCCAGACCAGCACCGCCTTCCCTCCCTTCCATTGGCGGAACGTCCCCGGTTGGAGTCACGCCCCCCGCCATTCAGGCATCCGGTGGGATATGCCCTTCCAGCGATGGCGCGTGGCTCGGGACACCGCGCGTACGAGGAATTTGAACTCCATCCTCGTCGGGAAAGACTTGGGCCTGGGTGCGGCGATCGGTCGCCGCCCAGGCATTGTTAGGACATTGGCGCCTGCCCCGCTAAGGTACCCCTCAGATCGACACGGTTTTGTTGCCAACGGCATCGGTCAGGTCTGGGGGCCCACGGGGGACTCTGTTGTGGTCCGTGTCATTATGGACATGGGAGCCCAGGGTTGCCTTTTGTCTATTGTTTTGTTGTTTGTTTGTATTGTTTTGGGCAAAATTGTTTTCTTGAGCGCCTTTGGACTGCGGGACTTGGCTGGGACGAGCCAATTCGGGAAACCCTGTTGGAAGATTGGCTCCAATTTGTATCCGCACTCCCTGCAGTCAACGAGGTCGTGTTACCCCGCGCTATTCTCCCCCCTGGGAGCTACACTGCTACCCTTGTTTGTGATGCGTCTTCGCACGGTTATGCAGCTGTTGTTTGTCTGCGCACCGTCTGCGTGACAGGCCAGGTGAATTTGTCACTGGTCTTGGCCAAGAGCAAGGTGGCCCTCCTCCGGACGGCACTGACCATCCCAAAGTTAGAATTGTCAGGGGCGGCGCTTCTTGTGCGTCTATTGAACCACGTTGCTCACACTTTGGGTGGAACTGTGGACATTCGGGTTTCTTACGCCTGGACGGACACTCAAATTGTTTTGTGTTGGTTGAAGACGTCCGTCCACTCTTTGGAGGTCTTTGTTGCGAACCGAGCGTCCCAGATTCAAAATTCTAAAACGCATTTGATTTGGAGGCACGTGCTTGGAGATTTGAACCCAGGCGCCGTGGCCTCACGTGGGTGCATGGCACCCCGCTTGTTTGCTTACCCCCTATGGTGGGGACCAGACTGACTGACTCATCCCGAGGATGATTGGCCTCGATCGCCAGTCTTGATGTCGGGTCCTTTGCCCGGGCTCAAGGTGCTCGCTGTTGGAACAAAGGACCCTGAGTTTTGTTGAGTCGATACAGCTCCTCGACAAATTGTTGAATTGTTGGTGACTGATCGTCACAGTGAGAACTCGCATGCCGGTTGCAATGCGCTGTTGGCCATTCTGCAGCGAGAGTTTTGGATATTGTCGGGAGCCGTTGGTAATTTGAACCCCTTTTGGACGACACGGGTCTTTTGTTGTTTGGTTGTTGACGGTTGAAGCACTCTAGCCTTCCTTATGGGGCCCGTCACCCCCTTTTGTTGCCTAAGGAGGGCCATTTGGTTAAATTGTTGTTGTTGTTGTTTGGTTGTTTGTTGTTTGTTACTGTTTTGATCCGCCAGCCTGCCCCCATTGGGGGGGTATTTTTGAGGCCGCGGTGAAAGCGGCACAGGGACTCTGGCGCAGATTGTTGGGAGACGCCGTTCTCACCTTTAAGGAGTTAGCTACGGTATTTTGCCGCATTGAAGCTATATTGAACTCGCGTCCATTGTGCCCGCTGTCTTCGGACCCGAACGACTTGGAGGCCCTGACCCCGGGACATTAATTTTTTTTTGATTTGACAGCCACTTGTCGCCCTGCCGGAGCACCCTTTTGTCGATGTAAGCCAAAATTGGCTATCGCGGTTTCAGTTGGTGCAGCAGCTCGCTCAGAGTTTTGGAAGCGTTGGAGCTTGGAGTATTTGCACATCCTCCAGCAGCGCGTCAGGTGGACAGATAAAACGCAACCTTGTCGGGATTGCCAAGTGATTAGCGGACGGGAAGGCCCGTCCGGAGGGGGTAGATGTTCCGGACCGTATAAATTAGTTACTTTATGCGCCTACGTTTCTAAACGTGTAACAGAATGACATCTGACTTGTCAGTTTGATTTGACACTTGACACTTCTCTTGATTTGGCGCTTGAGAAGGTCCATCGCCGTATTGGGACCCCGCGACGCGTTTGTTGAAATTAATCCTTTTAAATCGATCCGTTTGTGACAATTAGTCGTGATCCAATTGCTTTGATTGTAACTAACCCCAATTTGGTGAAATAACACGGGTTGAGTTTTGGATATATCTTGTTGAAATAGTTTGAAGGTTAAGCAAAGTGATGCTATTGGAAACCGAATGCTGTGATTGCCTCCAGCCTCATTGTTGCGGCTTGTAAACTGGAGAATACTCATAACGTCACAACACAATACTTATATAGTCACTTACATACATAACTCCAGGTAGGTACCAGAGCAGGTGTTCGTCTACCACAGGTAAGTTCTTTTGTTGTATTTGTAATTGTTCTTTTTGTATTGTCTGCTCCGCGTACGGCGGACTAGTTTCGCTAGCCACTTCTTGTCTCCTGGACCCCACCATCATAACTTCCACTGCGCTATTGAAATGCTATTGTAGGGGGTCTAGCCTGGCAGCGAACACGTAATGTTATATAGCCTATAATTTTTCTCAATAAATAGGCTACTCAACACAAAAAAAAAATCAATTCCGACTAGCAGTTCTTGAGATTAGCGCGTTCAACGAAACAAAAAACAAACTCTTCAGCTATATAATATTAGTATGGATATGTGCAAGCTTGTGAAGATGTTTGTTACTCCATCACGTGTAAATGGCTGAACGGGTTTGAAAATTAGTACAAAGATTATGTTCTTGATTATGCATTATGTGTATGTTTGTATGATGGCTGTGACTTTGAGCTTGATTCCCAACTCGTGTGAAAAGTTATTGGAGTTTTTCTATCAGGAATTGATTAACCTCGTTAATTCAATAGGAATCAACCAAGCAAAAATCCAAAACTTTAAAAGAATAGCTCCTTATTGATGTGTTTCATGGGATTTAAATATGGCTGAAAAAATGTCGGTGTACTATAGGAAGATCTCTCCCTGACACTTTGGGGAAAATAGGTAAATATTGTGTAATATTATGTCATACTAGCCTGCGACATCGTCCGCGTGAAATTTCTTGTCCCCCCGACCCGGATGGTATCCCAGAGAAGTCGATGGAAGATTTCGAAAATCGTAGTGGCGACTAGTGCGTTTATTATTTTTTTCATTAATTATCTTAAAGCACTACTATTTAATGAAGGTCTGAAGTTGCTCTGATGATGAAGCCGAAACACAGTCGAGGGAACTCCTCAACGACTTACAGCAATTACCTGGTGTTTGGACTTAATTCATTTCTATTGATGAGAATTTTGCACCCATATATGTAGTGCGGGGATATTAAATACACACAGACCATTACTAAAAAGTTAAAAACAAAAAAAAAATACAAGATTCCTTAAAAACACTACAAAGTGAAAAATAATTTAATTTCGGAAGTTGGTGTCTTAGCATCTGTATTTAAGTTATTTGCCACCGACTTCCGAAATTAAAGTTTTTAAGGAAGTGAGTTATTTTTTTTTGGAAAAAGTTTTTCAAATTGGTAGTTCTAAAGATTAGCGCGTTCAAAACATAAAACGAACTTTTCAGCTAACTTATATATTAAAAATTCAAAAAGTATCAATGATAATATTTTCAATCAATTAGTACTTTTCTTGAAATGCCAGCAAAATTATACTGAAAAAGTGTAGGCTGAACCGTGGTTAAGCACAATTTACTCATCAATATATCAATGACTTCCAAGAACGGGTAGTATTAATGTTTGTGATAGACAAGCTGTCTCCCCGGTACTAGGAATTTCCATGAACTTTCTAATACTTGGAAACGCTTTAAGTCAGTTTATGTATGTTACGTTTGTGGTTAAATAACGGGTACGAAAATTATATTATCTACTAGCTTTTGCCAGCGGCTTCGCCCGCGTGGAGGTCGGAAAATATCCCGCGGGTATCGTCACTGCTCTGCTCCTATGTGTCTAAGCGTTATGTTATATAGCCTATAACCTGCCCAGGAGTATGGACTGCAATCGTACCAAGTTTGGTTAAAATCTCTTCAGTAGTTTTTGACCCATGCGTGCACATACAGACAGACAGACAGACAAAAATTTACTGATTGCATTTTTGGCATCAGTATCGATCAGCAATCATCCTCCAATATTAATTTTGAATGTATATTCAATGTACAGAATTGACCTCTCTAAAGTTTTATTATAAGTATAAGATATAGATAACGCTTTACTAGGAAAGCGCTTCAGGAATAGAACTCTCTCATACAAGCTTATAATCTGTCTAGCCTTTTGCTCATTATGTTGGGGTCAGCTTCCAGTCTAACCGGATACAGCTGACTATTTTATATAAAATTACTGACTATCTGACTTCTGCAACTCAATTGGGTAATACGATATCCCTAGAGACTGACTAACAGACTTTCTGGCTTCTGTTGACCCGCAATAACTATCAACTGCTTTCTTTTAAGGCACGGACAGGTCTTGGTATGCAAAAATAGTCGCTAATCCATGAAAAGACCGCGGCAAGCGTGTCCATTGACTGACACACCATTTATATTCTTTACATTTTTAAGTTTGTAAATGCGAAGGTAACTCTCGACTGTCCTCCTTTGATGAAACGTGTACGGATAGACTATGACCGTGCAGAGTTAGGGCATACTTTTTATTCCGGTATTACGTTCCCGTTGGATAATTTTGAAACCTCCACGCAACGGAGCCGCGAGCTAGCAAGTAAGTAATCTAAATAGTACAATAGCAAGATTGTACCATTACCATACTACATAGTAAGCAAACCTAAGCGATAGGAAACTGGGAACAGAATCAACACGGAGTTCAGCCGAGTGGAAACGGAGCCAAAATTCAAGTGGCTTTGAGTCGGATGCGTTTAATGTTAGCTGAACGTCAAATCTCCGCGGTTTCATTGTTGCCTGGTACTTAGTTAACGGTTTTGTATGTCTCTGAAGAGAAATATAGGATTACTTTTTAATGTTTGTCATTCCGGGATAGAATAGACGTTTATCTCTATGAGGTTCACTCACTTTGAAATAATAATGGTCCAAGGATGATGTAGTTTAAGGCAAGAGGCAACAACATCTTCTTTGCTTGGATTTAAGAGCACTACAGGTCGATACTTCTTCATAAATATTGATATAGGTATAAATAAAAATAAAATGCTGTTCGTTGGTTATCGCATCACTTGAGAATGAGTCGACTAACTTGGCGATTTTTTGTCTAATTTTAGTTCCTTTGAAGTAGTCTAAATTATATTTTTAAGGAAATAAAGCACTGTTGGTGTAATAGCTTCCGTGTGACATTTTGCGAACTTTAAAACGTCACTCCAACACTGCAAAGTTTCAAATCCACGACCTACAATAAATTCAATATATTTAAATTAGAAAGCCGTGTTTAAATTGACCAGTTGAAGTAAGCCCAGATAGTCATTCTATAAATGCAAGAAGTAAAGAAAACCTGCTTGAGTGTAGATTCACAGATGACTCCGCCCTGGAGTGTAAATGTGGTGCTGTCCCACAAACAATGCGGCACTCCATATCTTGTCCTACAGAAGCTACAGGAGTTTATCGACGCTTCTGAAAGTGCCAAACTCGTAGCCAAACTCCGGGCTGACTATATTTCAGGGCTGGCTATCGACACGTTATGAAGAAGAATAAGAAATACATTTTAATTTACAATGGTCAAATTGGTCAATGGGCGTGGCTGAGTGACAACTATAAGTCACGGTTTTCATAACGCCAATAGATTATAGTGCATGATAAATAATTAAATAAACACATATCCTTTGACCTCCAGGTCATCATCACTTAAACCGTAGAACGTGCCTTATTTTTCCAGTCTTTTTGATTGGGCCATGGGGGACACTATGTGGTCGACATACGATAGTTCCTTTGGGGCCGCGGGAGACAACATATGACCGCGAGTCAGAGGCGAATCTACGCATTTGTATTGAGCCGTTGGACACAAATATGCAGCTAAAATGTATTGGATGCGACCCCCACGTCACTGCATACAAACAGATATGGCTGCTTTTATATCCAAATTTTATCTGTACCTCGGCCCTCTCCTCTATAATAGAGACTCTAAACTCTATAGCTAAAATTTATTCACTGAACTACGCTCTCCAAAGTATGTCTTACGAAGAAACAGAAAATTTACTGACTGTGTTAAAGTAAGTATTCACCTACCTAAATTTAATAGAATTAAATACTTAATATTTAATTCTATTAAATTTTAGAAACTAAGATATTAGCTACTTAACATTTATATAATAATTTGCCTACTCTCAACTTTTGATTTTTTATTTATTTTATAAGACTATTTAAGCTCTTCTTGCCTGAAACACAGGATCGCCTAGTTGAGGCATATAAATCTTATAATATAATTTACATATAAGCAAAACTGTACATATTTTATGTCCTTTTATTTTTGAATAAATATAACGTTATGTTATGTCGTGTTATGTAGATTGTATTTGGTTTTTAGTAAAAAATATGATTACAAAAATATGACATTTAATGTCGGGACAACACTTTTTAACTTAGCTCCTTTTACCAAACAAATGAGGCCCTTAGATTTTCTCCCATAAGGTTTAACGTGATAAACCTACAACATAACAACACAGTATTGTGCTCAAAAGGTAGCGCACGGCTCAGCACACAGCTCAACACACAACCGGTAATACAAGACACTAAATCAAAGCTCAGTTCCGCTCAACCTGCATTGACATCGTTCCGGAACAAGTGAATATTAATGTGGCCGACTCTAATGCGAGCTCGATTGACACGGAAACATGTAGTTGGAAACACTGAACGATGAGTATTTCTTTTGTGTGTGGTGTTGTGTACTTAACCTGAAAAAAATTGACACAATATTTGAATAGAATGGTTTTGTACATTCATGGATCATCGACAGTCGTTACAGGTCGTCAGAAGCCCGAAAGTCTGATAACTAATCTTTCCAAGGAATGTCGTGATATCCAGTAACTGAGTTGTGGAGGTCAGATAGGCAGTCGCCCTATATAAAATAATAATTTACAGCTGAGGCGGTTAGACTGGAAGCCAACCCAAACGTAGTTTTGAAAAGGCTAGGCAGATGACGGTCATTTGATAAGAAAGAGTCGATTATAGGCTAAGAATTATAGTAGTTTGTAGTTTTGGTTGAATTTAATTTACTAGCTAAGCTTTCTGGCTCCACTTGCTATTGATAGATCAGATAAAACAATAAATAAACCGCGATGTGCATTTTTCCACTCTATCTAGTACCTACTCACTCATTCTATAAGTACATACGGATACACATTTTCTCTAAAAGAAAGTCCTTTTATCGATTTTTAAGACATGCAATAAATTTCATATAGATTTTTAACCGATTTCAAAAAAGGAGGAGGTTCTCAATTCGTCTGTATTTTTTTATCTTTGTTACTTCAGATTAGTGCGGGGTACATACCATGATTAAAAATTAAAAAAATAATAATGTTAGTTTTTATCTGCAACATTCATTATCTGCTATCCTGGCAATGATCGCTGACCGGTTGGACTGCCCTTATATCCGGCATGGATGCAGCAGGCATGTTGCTGTTCCAATGCCGATCAGAAAATTTTAATTGTTTTAGTGTATGTGTTTATATTTATTTGATTTTTTGACAATTTGGTGATTTAATTTTAATATTGACTGATTAATTTTTAATTTTGATTGTTAATTTTAATATTGACTGATTCATTTAATTTTTTATTGTAAATTTTTATTTTGATTCTAAATTTTTATGTGTATTGCTTGTATAATTGTGTGCTTATGAGTTATGAGTCCTTTGTACTTGATTTTTTAATAAATAATAATAATAATAATTATTCTGATACTTCTCAAATATGGTCTGCTTGGATAATAATAATTATAATTCGACTAGTAACATTGAAAAAAATTGTTATTAGTACAGAACTCGCCAAATTGCCTCCTTACAGCCATCTGAATTGGAATTGTCACTTTCTAGACCTGAATCACATAGCACAATAATCTAATTCACAGAATCATTACACAGGTGCACTGGAATGGTGTAAATGTACAACAAAGGTGCATATAGTGGGACGATAGTAAACAACAATGCCACTGAATAAAAAGTTACAGAAGATCGAATCTATACAACGAGTGAAAACACATAGGTACACAAAGACTCGGGTCTCTGTACAGCCAAAAAATATACCTATATAAAATGCCAGTCGCAGGTGCGCTTGTACTCGCAAGCACACCTGCAACTGACATTTTGTTTGAGATCACCGCTGTACGTACGCGCCTTTATTTTCTGGGTAGGAAATCATCAAGTGACGCCCCGCTTTGGGCGGAGCGGGACGTGTCTGACTTTTACTGTCTAAAACCCACCCGTCTTCCTTCAGTAGCTTATACCAGGACCACGGTATCTCTTTCGAACAAATCTCGCGACCCTGGCACCGGTCCTAGTGGACCTCTTCAGTTTTGTTGTTTTCGTAAGAGCGCGTGGAATACGACGCAGCGTTGACCCGGAACTGGTCCTTACCGTGCAGCAACCCATTACTTGCCACCCGCAAGCTCGCGCTTACGGTGACCGGGAGTCTGCTATGAAATCCCGACGCCCCGGGGCGTCTCCTGCATCAGCTAGGGGCGTGAGGGCGCAAAGACAGCCTCACCCTCACGCGCTCTGCTTCCTCCTTCGCATTACTGCTTCGCAGAAGGAGGTGACGGCTCCACATGCAAGCGACCCCGCGACTGGCATTTTGTTTGAAATCACGGTTGTACGTACGCGTTTGTGTGTGCGTCCGTCTAGTTTCGCTCGTTGCATAGACCTAGTCTTCTGTACTCTATCTACTTTGTGACGATAGTAAATACTAATACAAACCCCGGTGTATTTGCACAACGTTGCATTGCGCCGAATGCCGCATATTAATCCGTCGGCCTATAGTTTCGTGTACCTATTGATGTTATAATACATTATTAGCTTCGTTTTGTTTAATGTAGCACTTCGTGACTGAAATTAATCGTAAATGAGCTAAATTGACTTCATTTTGATGTTCACTGGAATTAAAATAATATGTTTTAATTTTCAACTAATTACAGGTCAGCAAGTTAATTTATTTAATTCCACCACTACATAGCATTAAGTATCTACTTAGGTAATGTAAAATGTAAATTTTATAATTGAAATATAAAAAAACCGAATTAACAAAAGAAAAAACCAAGTGAAAAATTACTTTAATTTCGGAAGTGTATTTTGTGTTTTCGTCTCTTTATTATTTTTGTATCGATTTTTTTTTCCAGTTTTAGTTGTGGTACCTACCCCACACAAATTCGTATTTCTTCAGTTGTTAAGTAAATAACAGTGACAGAAAGAAGTTATTATTATAACATCATCAACATACGCAAATACGCAGCTTAAAACTACTAATCATAAAATTACCAAGTTTATATGGAATCATTTAATAAATATACCCTTTCGAACGAAAAAAAAATTGCTTAAATCGATTTCTAAATGACTGAGTTCTGAGGATATCAAAAAAAAATAAAAATAAATGAAAAAAATCTGAATTGAGAACGTCCTCATTGTTTGAAGTCGATCAAAACTAATGAAGGCTTACCGTAAGAAGCTGGCGGTGGCTGGACAGATATTAATAAAAATCTTTATGTCTTGAAATACAAGTGCATCTTACAACTGTAAAAATAAAATCCTCAATCAATCTTCCTAGCCTTGCCTCAAATATGTTGGGGTCAGATTCCAGTCTCACTGGATCCACCTGTATACCAGTATTTTACACAGAGTGATAGCATATCCCATGTCCACTACCCAGTTACTGGGCAATACCCTCTTGGTAAGTCTGAATATTAGACTTCGCTTCTAACTGTCCGCAACTACTGTAAAAGATCTATAAATGACAGCTGGGACCAATGATTTAGCGTGCTTTCCGAGGCATGAAGGGGTCTTGGTATATCAAGATGGTGTCCCATCCACTGACGTGTGACTGTAAAAATAAAATTGTATGCATAAAATTATTTCTTTTCTTTCTTTCTGGAAGCGCACTAAAATGCTCCTCAAATATAACTCAACTCAACCATTTATCACTAGTTTCAAGTGTATTTTAAATGTTTATATGCTCGAGGTGAGGTAGCGAGCTGTCATGTTAGGAATAAAATATTATACCTGAACAACGTGGATATATGAAGTGCCTCGCTTTCACCACAACTGACGCATGTTAAAATATCACTTGATGTATTCAAAAGAAGATAAATATAACGTATTTTATTACTTAGAAACTGAATTTCAGGTAAGTATAATATTTATGATGTTTTAGATATTTGTCTACCCACACAGGTCGTCAGAATGCTGCGTTTATCATGCTGAAGATCAACCGGGGGTGGTTCTTTAGTTTCAAAATAAGCTTTTTATAAAATGACAATCTGTTGCCCGCGACTTCCTCTATGATCTAGGACGAAGCTTATCTCTTTTTAGGGTTCCGTTGCCAAATGGCAAAAAACGGAACCCTTATAGATTCATCATGTCTGTCTGTCTGTCCGTCTGTCTGTCTGTCAGTCTGTCCGTCCGTATGTCACAGCCACTTTTCTCCGAAACTATAAGAGCTATGCTGTTGAAACTTGGCAAGTAGATGTATTCTGTAAACCGCATTAAGATTTTCACACTAAAATAGAAAAAAAAAACCAATAAATTTTGGGGTTCTCCATAGTTAGAACTGAAACTCAAAAAAAAAAATTTCATCAAACTCATACGTGTGGGGTATTTATGGATAGGTCTTCAAAAATGGTATTGAGGTTTCTAATACCATTTTTTTCTTAACTGAAGAGTTTGCGCGAGAGACACTTCCAAAGTGGTAAATTGTGTGTGTGTGTGTGTGTCCCGTAACTTCTAAAATAAGAGAATGATAAAACTAAAAAAAATATATGATATACATAACCATATAAAATTCCACCAAAAATTGGTTTGAACGAGATCCAGTAAGTAGGTTTTTTTTAATACGTCATAATTCGTAAACCGCAATTTACCTTTCATTCAAGCAACTGAAATATAAAAATTAAAAAAAAAAACATTTAATTTTATAAACATAAACCTTATACATAAGCCGAGGATACCTACAGGTTTGTACGGAACCATCGATGCGCGAGTCCGACTCGCACTTGGCCGGTTTTACAGGTTATAGTCTGTCTACCCATGCTTTAAATTTTAATAAACAAATAAATGCTAATTGAAAAACACAGGCTGCGAACAGCAAAACCACTTGACTAAATTTCGGATAGTAAATGATTTTATATTCAAAGTTGAGACAGTGTTACATCAAAATCATCACGTATTTTTGGTTCAAAATCATTTGAGTTCAAAGTCAGGCATACCTGACAATGCACTGCAAAGGAGAAACTTTATAACGAGAAATAAAGTTGAAAGTGAGCTCCCACCGTGAAACAATGTACTGGTTTTTGGGATCTCTACTAAATAGAGCTTCCGCTTTTCTGTGCGTATTTTAATCACGTTCGTATTTCATGAGTCAGCTGTATCTTTTGTTTTCTAAAAATAATTAAATTGCTCTACTCTAAAATTTTACATCTATATACATAAAAATGAATCCCTATTTCCCTTGATCACGCCATCACGCATGAACGGCTGGACCGATTTCACTTTTTCTTTTTTTTTTTTGTGTTTGTTATTGTCAGGAGAAGGTTCTTATGAATGAAGAAATTTGAAAAATTGCGCGGAATATTAGAAAATTTAAGAACACTTATACAAATACAAAGTCACCTAACATGGGTGTTTGATAGCTAGAAAACGCTTTATGTCTTCGAAGTACCAGGTTGGCATAACTTGGTAGGAGCTCACCTAACATGGGTGTGTGGTAGCTAGAAAACGCTTTATGTCTTGGAAGTACTAGGTTGGCATAATTTGGTAGGAGCTCACCTATCATGGGTGTGTGGTAGCTAGAAAACGCTTTTTGCCTTCAAAGTACCAATTTATTATTTCATAACTTGGTCTAACATGGGTATATGGTACTTGGTGCTCTTTGTTTTGTGTTGGTGGGATCTGATAAGTTAACACAACATTTATTGATTCTGAGGCGGTACGAAGTCGCTGGGTCAGCTAGTAATAAGAAAAATGTTGTATTTCCCTATAAAATTTCGTTCTTTGATTTTTTTGTTCCTTCCTGCATTTCTATAGAGCAAAGTTGGTAGAGCAGTGGTGGCCAAGTGGTATTGGGCCTGACTTATGTACTTCTGAGACAACCTACATCGTCCCACTGGTCGATAGAATCGAACTCAGGCAGGCGTTATGCATTGTGTAAATAAATTCATCACCACTGCTGCTTTCAAAACGGTGAAGGAAACACTGTGAGGAAACGGGTGGGTCATAGTATCAGAAATTCGAAGACATGTAACATCTAACAATCCGCACTAGGGGCAAAGAAAAAAATTAAGAAAAATATGTTTATTTATCAAAGAAACACGTGTTTATATATAGATAAGTTCACTCGAAACTCAGACACAAATGAAACTGAAAGAAATGATACTTGAAAGTACATAGAACACTGTCATGGAAACACATAACAGAATGATTGAACAAAACCACCAAACTTATGACATCTCCATATACCAGCCAACGTAAACACCGGTATTGGGCTTCCCCAAATAAGCCACATATACCAGGTAGTAACTCATAGTTATTTGCAGACGCTCGCAGCAGCCGTGAGTCAACGCGCCTCCGAAATTTGTGGTCCGCTCTAATAAGAGCATGGTTAACCGTACGGATTTCTAATCAGCACTCCGGAGGTATTGGTTCTTTATGAATTGGGAGGTGTATTGTTGGCTGAGGAATGAAATTCGTTACGTAATTGGATCAAATCAAATCATATAAATTTATTTGTGCACATGTATAGAGCTTCTACATTATAAAGTCGATATCGATATGCAATCCTGCCGCTCTACGCGGCAAATAAATTTTAGTATTGAAGTGTGAAGTCAGTTCTTTTTTTTAATAAACGTTTTATTTTACACTTTTTTATCGTGGTAGTGACCCCACATAACAGTGACAGGAAGATATTTAATCTTCATCAATGTACACAGAGTTTATTAAATACGAATTATTGAAGCTAACTCTGTAGCTACTTATCAGAACTTGACCAGATTTACATGGGACCTCTCAATAAATATATCTTAATATACACAAGAAGACTTTTCCAAATTGGTTTATAAATGACGAAGTTCCGAGGAATATAAAAAAAACAACCTAAATGAGACCCTCCTCGTTTTATTAACGTCGGTAAAAAAATAGTGAGCAAAAGCAAGAGTCCCAAAAAGAAGTTTAAAATGCAGGTATATTGTTTTTTTTTAATTATATTTCCGGATAATCAAAAAAAAAAAAAAACGAATAAAACAAGGTAGAACAATTTTCATATTAGTGAATCGTGTTGAGTGAGAGATTAGAATCATTAATATTCAAAAACCGTAAAGAAAAAAATTAACTATCAAGTGTGGCATATATTTATTCTTCTCATTTTTATTAAATCCGAAAAGTACCGATATGGACTTGATGTCAACACTACATCAAGAGTTTTATTCAATTATAATCCTTCAATAAAAGTTCCGGACGAGTATTTCGCAGTATCTTACAGATTTTTAGTTCCAGAGTTTCAGGGGAAAATGAAACACAATTTTCAATTCTGTCAGGTATTTTATAATCCGGTGAAGTTGAGGTTACTCGAGAGATATTTCCCTCTAGCCCCGTCCGTCCTTTCTAAGAGTTGTGAAACTTTATTATGAATTTAGTTCGGTCTACTCCCAGTGCATCTGCGAGAGAGATAGATTTTCGCTTTGAGGTTTAAGGGACGTCGGGTCATTGACTTGAGTCGTGTTTATGTCATAGATATTTAGACATATTGGCCAGTACGCAAACTGTCTTTGGTACATTTCAGAAGAATTCAAATTCGATCGGTTCTCATTTTAAATGGGAAGATGTTGTTGCTATCTTTGAGATTGTACTTAAAACTTTTGAACATGCCTGGTACGCCTTTGAAATGGAATCTCATCCAAACCGTGTCCTCGCTTACACGTGTTTTGTGTAAAGGTACGAATATAGTACTGTACGGAGTTGCGAGCTTTGTAATTTAACTCAATTACCAAATCTGGGAACGTGTATTGTAATTCTACCTTTGTTACTCGTCAAATTGCAAAAGCTTATGTGTCAAAAGTTTTTACCAAAATTCGATAACAGTTTTCTGGTAATGCACAAAAAGGATTTACCGTGTTTATAATTATGATATTTCCATAAAACTCTAAAGAGGCCTATATTTGTAGGAATCTTTTGTCGATTTACCTTTTTTGTCTTTCCCATTTCCAGGAAAGACCTTTAAAAGGCAAGATGGATGGGACAGGGAGCACTCCAGTATAATAAAAACGGAATTCCTTCATTAACGCCGAGAGGGATCCTTAGACCGGGACGGGATACCGGCTTTCTTAAGGATTCTTCTAACTTAAATCACTTTCAAAGAAGTGCCCTAAAGTTTAATTGTTAGCTGGAGTTGCTTCACTTTACGGATTCTTGACCACGTAAAATTTAAACGGTGTGTAATTGAATATTGTGGACGTGGTCCTTTATGTTCCTAAGAATGTAATGATCAAAGATGCGGGGATGAATACATGAATAGAAGAGAAGTTTTTATTATTTGTGAATTTAAGGCATTTTATTTTCTTTTAATGGTGGAGAGGGCTCACGATTGTGGGCTATGGATAAGCATAGGGAGGCCTTTATTAAAGATCAAAGCAATCTAGAGATTTCTGATGACTAAATCTTTAATTTAAATAAATTATAAATATAGTTCTTATCTAACATTGCGAATAAAGGCTACTTTAAACTGGATATTATCTTTAATTAAAACTGGGTTATGGTTATTATATGAAACTACATTTAAGTTACATAAAGACTTGCTTTTGGTCATGGCTCCGCCCGCATGGAGGTCATGTCCCACGAGTACATATTACCGGGATTAAAAGTCCTATGTGTTAATCCAGGTTCTAAATTATGTTTGCGCTAACTTTCATTCAAATCCGTTGACCCCTTTTTGCATAATGAGTAACAAAAATCTAAAACTTTATATTTATAGTACTAGCTTTTGCCAGCGGCTTTGCCTGCGTGGAGGTCGGAAAATATCCCGCGGGTACTTACTTTTGGTGTATGATCAACGTATGCGAGGATAAGAGCTGGAAAGCACAATTTCATCCGATTTGCTTCAAATTTATCTTCACTGCTCAGCTCCTATGTGTCTTAGCGTTGTGTTATATAGCCTATAACCTGCCCAGGAGTATGGACTACAATCGTACCAAGTTTGGTTAAAATCCCTTCAGTAGTTTTTGACCTATGCGTGCACATACAGACAGACAGACAGACAGAAAAAAATTTACTGATTGCATTTTTGACATCAGTATCGATCACCATTCATCCTCCAATATTAATTTTGAATGTATATTCAATGTACAGAATTGACCTTTTTACAGTTTTATTATAAGTACAGATAGATATAGATAACCAGCTTTTGTCAGCAGTTTTGCTCACGTATTATAAAACTTCCTCTTGAATCACTCTGTCCAGTGATGAAAACCACATTAAAATCCGTTGCGTAGTTTAGAAGATTTAAGCGTAAAAACACGAAATGTGACTTTGTTTTATAGTATGTGAAGATAAAGAAGATATTTCATTATATAATATTAACTATACGTAATGTATCTTGGTAGGATTCGAAATCATCCAGAAATCGTTAAAATCTACTCGATATTAAGAAAGACACAAACGTTCCATGCACAATGAAATACTTTCTTTCATCACTGTCAAACATCCTGTAACAAGCACAAAAATATGTGCGACTTCCACGAAAATAATTTCTATTTATTTCAGAGAAAATCCTTTGAATTCTTATAGAACGGTCGGGAGATTCTGACTTTATCCTTCGCAACCGAAAGTGGATTTAGTTTGATTTACTAACGTATGTCGGTTTGGTTTCTACTTTATTGTAATCTAGATATATCCGTTTGGGGAAATAAGGTACATTTCCGATTTTGCAGTGTTTGCAATTTAAAAGACACGTATTGTTTTCTTGAGCAGCGATGACGAGTTGTAGGTCGTAAGATCGAGCCCAGAGACGTGCTTAACTTTGTGTAAATAATTTCTTCATCACTTTCAGTACCGACATAGAGTAAGACTAGTTATCAGACTTCATGGCTTCTGACCCGTAATGTCACATAACGTAACGTAACATCTGTCAAAGATCTAGAAATGACAGCCGGGATCAACGGCTTAACGTGCTTTCCGAGGCACGGAGGAGTCTATAAACCAAATAATTATGTGAGGCGAAAATAAAAAAAAATATTCATTTGACTTATTTTTCTTGATTGATACAAAGTTAAAATCATGCAAAATGGTTATTAGTATTATAGATACGCATCACCAATAACAGGAAGTATTTTATTCGAAACAAAAATTTTTGGAAATGAAAGATGTTAAAATGAAGGATGTTCCCGATACATTTTTTTTTTCTGTTGTCCATTTCCCCCCAAACCGTCGAGCTTCATTAATCAAAGGTCGATTTATAAGTCGAAAAAGTTGTTGAATTCAGAGCTCTGCCAACGTTTATTCTTTTTGTCTAACACGAGTTGACAATAAATCGGAATTGTCAACCTTTTCTGCTTTTCAAATAACTTTTGCCATTTGTACTCTGTTGCTTTGATTGGCGCTTCATAATCGTTCAGAGTAAAATTTTTGACGTCAATAGATAAAATGTACTGATAGACTGTTTAATAAATGTCACTAAAGTTGCCTAGTCTTTTCTCAATTGGGTTTGGGTTCTAGACTAACCGGATGCAGCTGAATTTTTGTATCTGTATTTCATATGTTATTATTTTATCTATATTAATTTATCTTTTATTATAATCTGTATTTTACAGGGAGCGATTACATATCTGACTAAAACTCCTTGGTAACCTAGCAAGTGTAGGCATGACCTGCCAGGGTCGCGAGATTGTTCGAAAGAGATACCGTGACCCTGGCACATGGGCAACTGACGGAACACGGGTGGGTTTTAGTCAGTAAAAGTCTGACACGCCCTGCCGCTCCGCCCAGAGTGGGAGAAGTCATTTGATGATTTCCCATCCAAAAAAAAAAACTCTTTGGTAAGACTAGTTATGAGACTTTCGGGCTTCTGCATACCTGTAACGACTGTCGAAGATGTACAAATAACCGCTGGGACCTACGGCTATACACGCGTACCGAGGCACATAGGAGTCTCGAAATGTTACCCATCCACGAACCGAACGTGGCAAGCGTAACTTCGATCGACTAGTGTGGCTGTTATTATTCAGCCACTAGCTCCGTCATGTCAAGGACTAACATTACAGAATGTGACAAAATAAACTAGTATGTACGAAAACGAAGTATTTCCACAAAGGTTTGAGTTTGTCATCCACTTAAATAAGTACCGGCTTACAACCAGAGTCTTTGCATGTAGTACAAAATAATCCGTAAAGTACATAGCATCAATACCATTTAGTACTGCAGATTGTTTCTGAAATGTGAGGGTTAAGACGTCTAACTAAAATTAGTTCATCATAGCCTAGCCTTTTCCCAACAATGTTGGAGTCGGCTGCCAGTGTAACCGAATGCAGCTAAATACCAATATTTTGCATGGAGCAACTGTCTATCTGACCTCCACAATAGTACTGGTTTTTTTTTGGATGCGAAATCATCAAATGACTTCTCCCGCTCTGGATGGAGCGGGAGGGCGTGTCAGACTTTTACTGACTAAAACCCACCCGTGTTCCTTCTGTTACCCATATGTCAGGGCCACGGTATTTTGTTTGAACAATCTCGTGACCCTAGCAGGCATCGGTCCTAGCAGACCCCTTCAGTGCTGCTGACATCTCTTTGAGGCGCGCGTGGAACACTACGCGCCGTTGACCGGAGTCTGGTCCTTACCGGGCGACGAGCTACCCATTGCTCGCCACCCGCAAGCTCGCGCCTACGGTGGCCGGGAGTCCGCTATTGACTCCCGACGCCCGGGGCGTCTCCTCCTGCGGTGGCTAGGGACGTGAGGGCGCAGAGACTGCCACTCCCTCACACGCCCCGCCTCCTCCTTCGCAAGCATTACTGCTTCGCAGAAGGAGGTGACGGCTTCCCATGCCCTCTCGTTCCATACCATGGCTCGCACCACTACTGGACGCGAGAGGTCGCCGCCGCCGATCGCCTCCACGAGGACACGGCGGTGCTCCGCCCAGGCAGGGCACACCTCCATCGTATGCTCCACCGTGTCCTCCAGACGATCCTCGCAATGGAAACACCCGGGCGTTTCCTCCCGTTTTATCCTGAACAGGAATGCATGCACTTGCATGCTGTTTATGTAGATTGAGTGGTAATCGCAGTGTTTATTAGTGATGTCAATATGGATTGAATAGTACTGGGTAATGCCCCTTACGTTACTTAATTTTTTTTTCATTCTTTCATTTAATCTGTTAATACTTATTATTTAGTCACGACCACTTCCTTTTATTTAATTAATTTACCATTTAATAAATGTCGTATTAAAAAAATACGGTTTGATAAGGACAACAAATTAAGAAATATGAGTAAAGTAGAAAATTATAACAATAACACCGGAGCCCTTGCTAATTGGTAGCCTACTTACAAAACTATATTATCATTTACGTTTCTTATTAATAAAAACTAGTTTCACACAATCATCACCAGTATATTGAACGGAGCAGCCCACAATATTTCCACAAGTATGTATTGTACACAAATTGCGTTGAAACACGCGATATCTCAATACTCTGCGTTCGTGAATGTGATGATTAATCGTGGAGCTGCCGTGCTTTCTGTATTCTAATTGGTCGGTCGGCGAGTCTAACAAATTACTTTTTCATGAAATACAAAAGATCCATTATCCACTCAAATTAGTTTTCAAAGGAAATCATTAATATTAATCAATGTTTGAAAGGCTTCGGTTTCTAAGCGTAAAATTTCGGATCGAAACGGTTCACGATAAAGTAGTATCGATAGTAAATTAATATTTTAGCTAGGAGTTCTTTCTTTACTGTTACAAAAGCGTTGTTAAAGACTCTTAAATATTTCTTTGAACAAAAACCCCGATACAAGAGGAATATTTAACTAGATACTTGAAGTTTACTTCTTAAAGGGCGAAGGATTTAAATCTGTTAAGTATCTACTACTATTTCTTTTATTTCTGTACAAAAATATACAAGCTTACTGACGTTGATAAAAAAGAAAGATAATACATGTATTTGCAATAAACATGACGCAAAGAAAGAACACAAAAACAATAAGAACAAGGTAGGGGGAAAGGATGCGTCAAACCCATACAAAACGGCCATCACTCAGCATAATGCCAAGGTCCTATGCGAGAAAGAGCCCTGGGGCTGGTTTTCAGCGACAACCGGTGCTGACGTGATGATGTCAACCGGTATAGCATACATACGTTGTGATAACATTAACTAAATCCACACTATCCACACTATAATGTATATTTATATATTTTATATAATTATTATTATTATATTATTTACTATCGGACAACAATGATCCAGAGTGTTAGTAAAACATTAAAACAACTTAATACTAGTGTTAGTAGGTAAAATTACTATATAATAATATAAATGCATATAATATAATAATATTATAATATAATATTATAAATGCAAAAGTAACTCTGTCTGTCTCGCTTTCCTGCTAAAATTACTGAACCGATTTAAATGAAATTTGGTACACAGTTTAGAGCCTAAGAAAGGACATAGGCTACTTTTTATTTCGCGACTTCGTCTGCGTCCGCGATAACCAACATTTACGCGGACGAAGTCGCGGGTAAAACGTAGTAAGAAATAAAACAAATACAAAAACATACTTTTAAAATTGTAATATAAATAAACGTTATATTTCTAAACCGGTTACACTCCCGCGCCGCCGGCCTATAGTAATAAGCTGTCAAAAAAATAAACATTTGACGTTGACATACTGATTATAGTTAAGCCTTTCAAGTATAAACTTTTCTTATTTTATAACTTTGTTTTCTGTAAAAAAAAAATATACAAGCTAATATAAAAACGTAATATCTTCGATGGCAGTTCAAGCGTGAAAGACTTAATTTCCTGATAACAGCGCTCTAATTGAAAAATCAGAAATGATGAGAGCTATATTGAATATGGTAGTAAGTTTCAAGTCTATTTTTTATAAGTGAAAATTTCTTTAGCCGGTTAGAGCAAATTTTTGTAGGGGCAAACCTTATTGGGTTGGCTTCACCGACGTGCTAATGTGGTATTTCCTTTTTTTAAATTTTTAGTGTTCAGTTCTCTCGAGATTGGCCATAACTGTCAATTGTTGCAAAAAGACAAACGTAGAGGCACGAGTTAGGCAAACCGATAAAGGCCAAAAACCACGTACCTACATGCATTAGTAGGAGCAATGACCGAATAATATATATACATAGATAAAAGTACTTCTGTAATTAATAAGCGATACCTGCTCCATTAACTACCAGAACGCGAAAATCATGACGCTATAGTTATTTCAGTGGAGGATATAAATACACCAGGAAAATTTTCATTCTGGTAATTTAAATAGACGATATTATGACTCAGTGGTGAACGTTCCCTCGCGAGTAATTAATGACTCATGATTTGTAGTAATCTCATAGCCCTTACTAATGAACTAATTTTGATTAGGACCGAAAGCCAAATCGTAGGTGACAAGCACACATAAATCAGGTTACTTAGAAATCGAATCTTTAAAGGGATAGTAGACATAATTATCAAGGTAGGAGGGGGTCATGGCTGTGTGAGCATCCGCATGAGTCATCCGATCAAGTTAAGCATCGCCTACTGCGGTTAGTCCGTGGATGGGTGAACTTATTTACATATCGAGACCCCACTGTGTTGCGGAAAGCACGTTAACCCGCTGGTTTCGACTGTGATTCGTGGATGACGGTTATTACGGGTCGTCAGAAGCCCTAAAGTTTGACAACGAGTTTTACCAAGAGTTTATCTAGTCATCTAGACAAATAAATAAAATTGGAGTATCTGTTTGTAATATTAAAATAATCGCTTTTAACTAAGTATATATGGATGTATACACGGTTCATTTACCAAAACAACATTTTTTACAATTTTTGTCTGTCTGTCTGTCTGTTTGTTACAGCTAATCTCTGAAATGGCTGGGCCGATTTTGACGGGACTTTCACTGGCAGATAGCTAATGTAACAAGGAGTAACTTAGGCTACTTTTATTTTAGAAAAAATAAAAATAGAATCTCACGAAAAAAAAACGAACGAAAAACTTTTTTGTTAAAAATACCACGCGGATGAAGTCGCGGTAATTACCTATATGACCTGGATTAATGCATTCTTAATAAATTAACCGCGGTAGTACGGCCTCTTGCGATAATTTCCGACATCCACGCGGGCGAAGCCGCGGGCAAAAGTTAGTTTATTTAATAAATGTCTCACTGATGGTGGTGCATGTGGATCATTCGGTTCTCTATAAAATGGAGGAGCTGGATGGTGCTGAGCCTCGCGTCATGTCTGTGAACGGGCACCGTCGAATGATTGTGGAATGATGTAGTGAATCGTCATCTTTTAACTGCAGGAGCTTATTTTGAACCTTTTAGTTTGTTTTTTTTTTTAATATTTTATCCTTTCCCACATATATAAGCAACCAGAATGAGTAGGTATTTCACGATTTTGTAATATCTCGATTTAAAAGAGTGTCCTTGTAGTTTTGATCTCGTTCTTCTCTATTAAAATCTAGATTTTGGAATGGGCTACTAGCTTCAATTTTCTGACTAACTAACCGACTCTAAAAATGCCTGTAAATGGCTTAATTGAAACAAATGCTTTGAATTAGATAGTTGGTATATAGCAGTATATCTTACTACATTAGGGTCTTACAAATGGATCTTCCTGCTATAAATCAGTACCTAAGGAATTTATGTGTAATAAATTCCCCGACGCAAGCGCAGGTAAGTATTAATAATGGCCACTGAATTAATTTCACATATGTCAGCCATCTTGCTACGCATGAAAGGTTCTTGGCAAAATTATTAGATTGCAATCTAGAGAAACGGCCACTTTTATTTTTTTCCTACTTGGAACACTTCCAGATGTTTTCAATTTGGAAGTTTGTGCAGTAAGATTTAAGATCTATGTTTCATACTTTAAGTTTAGTGAGGATGTTTTTCTTTATGACTGAAACGGTAAAATATTTCTACTTCATTCAAGTATTGTTTTGAAGTAAATAACATTTGTAGCACAACATAAATCTTGCAGAGCTTAACTACATAAAAGTAAGTTCACACTATCCAGGAATCTATCTCCATTTAAATGCAGAGCCAAGAAATTTATCAAAATTCAGAATAATACAAACTGCCCTCAAGGTAACGTTCTTGTTGAATAAACAGCACTTTACCTTAGCATAAACAATAAGTGTATAAAAGAGGACTTACTCGTAAACAGAGCAATGCACTAGATTGTAGCTACGACATTTTGGATTACCATGCGCCAGAAATTCAAATCATTCTAGAGAAATGGAGGGAGGTAATAATAACTAGACGGTGAAAGCTCGCTAACGCAGTCATACGTCATCCACACTGCTATCACAGTTCCGCAGTGCCGTGTTTGCCGACGGAACCCTGCTCCCAAGTTTATCCCCAGACTGATAAAGTGCCCGGACTTCTGATCGTTAGATTCTAAAAGTTTAACTGCTAATGAAAATTAAATGGACGGTCTAGTTTTAGATGGGCTCGATAATTCAAATGAGTGTATATAATTCAAAAATCCATTCATTTATAGATAAGGCATAGTCTGAAGTGCTGGATATTGAAGCATACTATTTTGAAAAAGAGTTTTTTATAGAACCAAAAGAGCACTAAGAACTCAAACGGAGATAAAAGATTTTTTGTAAAGGACATTGTTTTTGACGATAAAAATCCCATCGGGCACACGGTTTTTATAAAGATAGAAGCATAAGCCCAAAATAAATTCAATCTTATTTTAGCGATAACAGTTTTTCAATAAAACGAAAATTAAAGCTGCCTATATAAATCAAAGCAGTTAAAGTTACTGGCTGGCTGACGACACAAACCCTTTCAAATTATTAACGAATTCCAGGTATTCCAATTACAACACGAAATGAAAATTTAATACATAATTTCGACGCGTATCAATCATATCGTAACGATAGAATTCACGATTTCATCGGAGTATTAATAATGTATTTTACAATCGTGGATCTCCGGAAATGTGATGCTATCTTCACATTTCCGGAGATACACGATTGTAAATCCCCCGACCCTATGGTCGCAAATTTTATAGGTACAGAACGAAGGTCAGTTCTACACAATGAATAAAAATGCATCCACATATAGACACGGCTAATATAAGTACAGCGAGTGTGAATGCACTAACACCTCGCATTTGTTAGAGATCACCGTACGTAAGATTCTATGCGTGTGTAGGCCTGATTTCGCCAACTGTATAGAGCCTATCTTCTGTAACTACATATCTATATGTTGATAGAAAGCTTCGAAGTCCGCGATAATACAAATTCAGTTTCATAACAAAGACAAAGGGATGTATTGGAAATATAATAGAAGAGACGTCACTTTCATTAATGCCGTACAATTTTAGTTGATTGGGGTCCTTTAGGGAAGAAATGGGATCGGGGATAACGCTAATACAATATTAATTTGGGAAAGAAAGACAAATTATACTAGGATTGGAGTGGGATGAAGTAATCAGGGATGATAGTCTTGGAATAGCAAACATATTAGCTTTGACATCAACATTATTCTACGATTTTATTTTATGTCGTCCTAAGTCAATTTATTATGCACACGGGACTTCATAAGTCATGTCGTGAGGGGCTTGGGGCTAAATAATCACAGCTTGCATTGGTCGACTGGATGTTAAGCTACGTTTTTCAAGGTCACTCCATGCATGGTTGACCATCCATTACATATCAAGACCCTTCTGTGCCTCGGATAATCGTTAAACCGTTGGTACTGACCAAAACTGATGCTAACCTAACCTGAAAGTCTGATATGGTTATGGTTACTGAGTTGTGGAGGTCTGAAGGTTTGGAGGACTCTGAAGAAGCTGACCCCACCATAGTATTTACTAACCAGTGGACGAATGTTGACAAATAAAATAAAATAAATAATAATAGTAAGAAAAATGCTAGGCTGATGAAGACTCTTTATGTCATGTAAAGAATGATAATTATTGTTGCTCTAAGATTTTTGTTGTTAATTAAAATAATGTTAGGGTCACAGAACTCCATGATATAGATATTCATCCCAGGTAATGAACGTCCTTAGAAAATGATGGACTATGACCAACTAAGTATGAACGACGCTCCAAAAGCTTTGCAATAACCTGCCCGAAATTCACACTAAACAATCTATCTCACTTCGCAACATGCGAGTTCAACAAAAGACAAAACTCCCCGTTGTTGCAGAGAGCGAGATACTTGATGTTCAATGCACGATCGAATTGCTATCAAATAGCTGCTGTAGACAGTGCATTCACCGTGCCACATCCATTTGGTTGCGCTCCAAGACATTCGTCAAATAACTGGGAGGGCCTAAAAGGATCCGGTAGGCAACGTGTTCTAGAAATTTTGTGAACAAGTGCTACACGATTCGTAATACTTGTAATTCAATTTATGTTTGCAGGAACACCGCGTTGAATGTTCGGAGCTGAATCAGTGACGATTAATTTTGGGTATGCGGGTAAGTGGGTAGGTAAAACAAAATTTGTGCGAGGGTGGTTTCTGCTACAAATTGGGGTACTTACCCAAAAGTTTTATGCAAATTACAGGAAACAAATAAAGATTCTTTGAACGTAAATCTGAATTCTTTTGTGCTTTTGTAACACGAAGAATCAGACGTTCTTTGTTTACTTGCTAGGCGATTTTCTGGAATGAGTCCCAAGTATAAATAACGAAAACAAACGTAGGTACTGCTTTCCTAAGTCTCCTGATCGAAAAGAGATTCGGCTACAAATATTTTTCATGAACAGGGATAAAGAAAACTATATTTTCTGATAAGGAAATACATCACTACGACGAATTTCCGTCGGAGCACATCTATCTCATTTCGTCACGAGTATAGTAGTATAAAGAAGAAAAGGGATAATCTGAAGTTACTTTGAATCCCTTGATCTGTGTTGGTATCATAATTATCAACTTAATAAACGAATAATAAAAACTTTACTACTGCTCAATAATTCATAATAGAACAACATCGCACTATGAGGTCATTATCCGGCTCGAAGGACCAAAATGTACATCCTTAATAGATACTCTCCTTTTCTTTTAACAACACCAAGTGATCATTTAAAATAAAACATTGCATTTTTCTTAAATATAGTAACTTTAAATTAACTGCACAACTTTAAACGAACACATCCCAAAAATATCGTAACAACAAAAACAAGCTGCAATTGTTTCAGCTCCCAATTGTTCCCTACTTACTGGTTCGGAACACTAAAAATCCTGTAGTTTCTGTTCCCAGATTCAGCATGTCGGCGCAAACATTCCAATTGTCTGCACCCGTTGACGCGAGGTGGGCATTCCCTTGCTTCTGCCGCATTCCACGGAACATGGGTTCTGCGGTACGAATATTCTAGACCGGGGTATGTGGCTTAGGTTTTGGGAAGCAGGTTGTGTGTTCCTTAATCTTTTGGAATATAATTTAATATGGAAATATGGTTTTCGTGTTTTTAAATGTGTGACAAAAATATTCTTGTATTGTGGTAAAATAAAGATGTACATACATACATACATACAATCATGCCTTTTCTCCTGGGGGTAGGCAGAAACCACGTAACGCCACCTGCTACGATCTCTACACACTCCTTTTGCCTCTTTAAGGTTCATACAATGGTGTACTGGTGCCTACGCTTATGTATGGGAGTGAATGTTGGGTGTGGCAAAAGAAGCATGAAAGTAGAATAAATGCTGTGGAAATGCGTTCCTTGCGAAGCATGTGTGGTGTGACTATGAATGATAGGCTGAGGAATGATGTGATAAGAGAACGGTGTGGTTTAAAAGAAGATGTAGAGACAAAAATTGAAAAAAGATGTAATTAATGTATATCTTCCTCTTCTTCGCAACATTTGATTTCTGAGAAGTGAAATTAAAAAAACAAGGAGAAATTAAATAAATCTAGCAATACTTGACGTCTCTTGTTTTATTAAAATACCTTTATCAAATTGTAAATAAACGTTACCTTTAATTTAAACCATATCCAACAAACATTTTCGTGTTTTGATTAATTTTCGGAATCCGACTCTAAATTAAACCACTTTACATTAATATCCGAAGGAACAAAAATTCCGTACACTTAAAATTGAGTTTGTGAAATATTAAAGGTAGAACGATCCAATATCGGTGTAGGTTGAGTCGAATAAATTCAATCTAATCCGAATATGCGAAAGAACTGTCAGGGAACCGCAAAAGGCGAACCCGTATAAATTGCGGGAAATATGAGGGAGACCCACGATAAAGCCATATTATGGATGCCATGGGCCGTTGAAATCAATGAGATTTTTATTGCAAATTCACTAAATTGAGATCTTTTTGGATCCAAACAATGACAGATAGGCGTTAAAGATATAGTTTATGATGCAATTTTGTGCATGTGCTACCATTGAACTTGGTCAAAAGTATTTTTTTTTTTCTCTTTGGCGACGTGTTCATTGGTAGACCCTAAAAGTTTGATTCTACTTTATCCTTTAAATCTGCCTTCAGTCCCTAGAGGGCTTGTAGGGCAGCTCTACAATGATTAATTGTAAAGGTTCACGAGAAGGTAGTGGTACACTTAGGTACAGATACACTCTAAAAGCTTAATGTCAGTCGGAGCATTCCTAGTTCTTCTTTCAACAATAATACAGATAAACATTTTGTACATTTACATTTTGTTATTAATATCTTAACCTATTATATTACAATAAGTCTACGTAAAAAAGGATTTTGGAAATAAATGTTACACAGCAACACTCAAATAGAAACAATTTCAAATAAACCATCATTTCGCTACAAGAAAATTCGGAATTCGCAAACTTCGCTGGCTTAAATTAGATTTCCGTAGAAACCTTAGACGTTTGATACCCGAGTGGAGTATAAATAAATGTTGATCGAATAACTCGTCTTTCAAATCAAATAACATTTCATTAATAGTCTTATTTCTACGAAATGCATTGAAGTGTTACTTGATTTAATAATACTTGAGAAAAAGAAAACTAATATCCAAGAAAACACGGACGAATGCCGACCATTTTTTTTCTAAGGTTCGTAAAATATTGCCGCCCTGAACCTTTGGACAGGAAGACAAAGCAGCAATAAATATGAAATTCAGAAAATCCTAGAGGATTAATTTTCTGATCTCAAATTGTGATGCGGGTGGAATAAAAACATCGCGGTTACTCTCCTAAGGGTATGTTAGTATTTCGTATTAGACTTTGTCTGGCTTGTGGCGGTGTAGAACAAATTGAAAGATGTATAACCTAGACCCATTATTTTAAAATTGGGAGAAAAATATATTGTTACTGGAAAATAATATTCAAATTCAAATATTCAACCTTCAACGTCAATGCAGATCCCAAATAATGCAACGTTCAAAAGACTTGGAAGTCTTAAAACTTGGAACTACCTCAAATAAATCGAATTAGACTCTATATACTCTAAAAAACACTATTACAAAATGCATACCTGCGAGGGCCTCAAAATAAAAAATTTCTTACGTCTTTTGCAATTTGCGGGTAAAGATCAGGCTGTATGTTGAAAAAATATGATTCGTGACCGAAACAAGTAGATATTTATTTAGAGAATTATAATCATTACAATCAACAACACAATCCTCTCATTATCATTTCAGCCGAAAGACGTCCACTGCTGGACATATGCCTCCCCCAATTTTGGGGGGTTTACCATAATCGCCAAGCTTGGCAGGCGAATTGGCGATCGCAGTATGGCGGTAAAATGCATAGAGAACGCTGCTGCCCATTCTCTAGCACCTACAAGAAGAAATGGAATGGTGCTATAAATACAATGAAACAAACACAATCCTCTAAGTTTATATAATCCTAGTGAATTATTATTTCTTGAAACGGTCATTCCCCTTTAAGCTTGATACGAAAATTACCCCTATAAGTCAAGTAGGTAATGTGGGTTCTGATATGGTTTCGGTCTAAATATGGTCGCCACTACGTTCCGTTTACCAGGAAATTACAGGAAGTGAAGTTATGTGGTCAAGAACAGGCCCTAATAAATTCTTCGTTTCTTGGAATAATTTATTCCTTTGGCTACGAATTACCTACTAATAGTAATAAGGTTAACCTACTTACAAAGTTCTTGTTTAACTTACCATCAATTAATTACGGTACTCATTATTTAGTTTACTCTTTATTAATCTACTTTCGCTTTGACCTTTAAGTGTATATAATTGAAGGATGTAATTAAAGATGGTGATTCAATAAGTAGTTTTGGGTAGTCGTTTTAAAATTATAGAATATATTTCTATCAAAAGGAAAATCCCAGTAGTAAAAAAAAGTTCAAAATCTACTCGCAATCTAAACTCGTCGACAATCATCAACTGCCTAGGGCTTTCAATCATGTTGGGGTCGGCTTTATCAGTTTTTTACGATTTTGGTATACAAAGTTGGTCAACCATCCATCGACGCACAGCGGCAAGCGCAGTTTAACCTGATCATCGAACCACCCAGCTGTTATTACCAAGCCACAAGTCATCTCAACGACAATCAGTGCCTATAGATATATTTTTTGAGAGTCTATTATCGGAATGCGAACGTTCATAAAAATTCAGAAATTGTCCCTAAGGCCATTACTAATCGCATTCTAAAAGTTAATTTCACCAGCGATAGTCCAAACAGTAGATTTGCAAATGAATCGAAAGAAATGCATTCTGGCGAACCATTCACAGAAAGCAATAAGAGAAACGGAAATAAAACGTTCACAGTGGAATCAGAAAGGTAGTGAAAGCAAACAGCGATTGTGAAGCCAAATAAAAACGGGCTAAATGGCCGGTAAAGTAATATAAATTGAACAAAAGTGTATAAATGCTAAACGGAACAGTAAAAGATTGGATAATATATTTTTGAATGCCATGTATTTAATAGAACCTCAAATATTTTCCATTTTGTTTTCATAAAAATATAATTGCACACTCGAATATTTCGAATGCGCCTCCTTTTGGGAGCCCAAATAATTCGTATGTTGAGACTTAAAAATACTGAATAGCCAAGTTAATGCGAACAAAGAAAAAGTTTAATTAAATTAAAAAGGTGTCTATCACTGATAGGTCAATAAGTTTTTACAACACTAGTTAAATCTTTACCTTATTTTTATGTAGATATACGATGCAACGGCGAAGCGATTAAATGAAAGTCTAGCGAAGCAAATAATACAGAATGAATTTAGGAAAATTCGGGATTGGAAAGATTTATCGTTTCAATGCAATTGGATTTGTAATGGATGATATTAACGATGGCAATGGATATTCGTTTCGTGATATGAATTTTCTATCTTTGGCAAAATTAGAAAACAGAATTATAGTTTGAAAACTGTTTGTACATTTTTATTTGAATTACAACAAATTACGGGAAAGATACTAATTGGGGTGCTTGATATCAATTAAAAAATACCTCATAAAGCTCTATTATTTTCTACTTTATAGTTTGGTTTTCTATGGAAGCGTGTTTTTTCGTTTTTCAAACTATTATTTATTTTCTTTTTTTAGGGTGTTTCGAATTTTGAGATGTAACAATGTCAGCGTAGTTTGTGACGTATGTCAGCGTAGTTTTTGAAGGCAGTTTTTAACTATCCTGGTAACCCCGACAAGGATAATGGCACAAATTTATAAAATTATTGTATTGTCATCGGTCTTTGATAAGTATGCCAAATTTTGGGTTAATCCAACATTTTATAGGGTGTCAAAATCATGTTCTATGTTTCCGTTACATACTAACATACGAATGAAACTAATAAAAGCGTGTTAAAAATACTGAAACAAAAAAAAAATACACTTAGGCGTCGTAGTGCTTATCCGCATCACTGCTATCCGAAAACCATGTTGAATGGCAATGCTAATTCTTTGGCTAAAGAATGACCCAGCCAGGTTATATTTAAAAATATACGCAAAACACGAAAAATATAATATCCACGGACTGATCATCGTGCGTCTGTTCCTACTTAGCCACGAGCCACATTAGCCTATATTGGTAACTAACCAATTAAACCTACAAATACTTTATTAACATTGCTCGTTTATACTGTGACAGTTTATATGGCAATATTCTGGTTCACAAGACATGACCACCAGCCTATCGCGTAGTAAGCAGAATAATGTAGGGCCAATTTCGTAAATCTACCCTCGCCTTGAACAAAGGTGGACCGTGTTATTACAACCTCGTCATTTCATTATGTTGTTGAAATATTACGGTACACAATGTTCTACAACAGGCTGGGTTATGTTAACTTACGCTTCTCTTCATGGGGGTAAGCAGAAACTATAGATTGCCAGCTGCTGCCATCCTTAAATACTCCTTTTATTTCGTTAAGTGGTCATACACATGAGGACCACGCGTCAACTGCAGAGGCAACTTCAGGAGCTGCCGAGGAGAACATTCCGCTCATCTATTTGAGTTATATCTTCAACATTTCTGCTGAAAGATATCCACTACTGGATATAGGCCTGCGCCAATCTCCACCATTTCGACCGGATCTGTACTTCCCGTATCCAATGGATTCTTGTAGCCTTTGCAAAGCCATTGACCCACCTTATGGGAATTCCTTGAACTCTAAGTCTGACGGTACGCGGTCACCAATTCAAAACCTTACAGCCACATTGACCATCTGTTCTGTGAGCAATGTGCCCTACCCACTGCTACTTAAGTTTGGCAATTAATCGGGCTATGTCGGTTACCATGGATTTCTTCAGTTCTGATTCGGTCACTTAGGAAACTCCAAGCATAGCTCTCTTTATTGCCTATTGGTTAATTTTGCAGCCTTCTAAGAACGCCTATTTGAGTATGGTGCTCAGATACATGGGCGGCACGTTGTCGTGAGCAGCCGTAGACGTGTCGGCAGCTGCAGTTTCCTTTGCCGTTGTATATGAGCCTTTACGTACAGACGACAACATATAAAGCAACTACAATCTGTCAAATTTCTTTAACAGATTTTCAACTTTATCGCTTAGTGTTAGGTTCACAATTGATTGGGAAAATTTGACAGTTTCGGGTAGCTTGATGCGCTGGCGTCTATACATACATACATCTGCGGAGTCATTGCGTAACACACTGGCAGTAAAAAAAAACAACCGACTTCCTTAAAAACACTACAAAGTGAAAAATAACTTTAATTTCGGCAGTCGGTGTCTTAGGATTTGTATTTAAGGTTTTTGCCACTGACTTCCGAAATTAAAGTTATTTTTCACTTTGTAGTGTTTTTAAGGAAGTCGGGCATTTTTTTTTTTAAGTTTTTATTTTTTAAATTTTAGTTTTGGTATTTACCCCGCACTAATTCCAAACAAACAATGCATATTTATGCGATAGCAGAAATCGCGGTTGATTTTTTGTAATTTTTAAAGAGTTCCGGTGTCTGTCTCAAGAACTCATCATCAGATCTATATGAAATTTATATGGGACCATTTCGGAATAAACCCCTTTCGGACAAAAAAAGAATTTTGCCAATCCGTTTATATATGACGGAGTTATGGCCGAACTTACATAAAATAAAAATTAAAAAAATACAAACATCCGAATTGATAACCTCCTTTTTGACGGTTTAGTCGGTTAAAAATAGGTTTCATGTTGACTGTTCAGCAATATTCATTGTCTTATTTACGTAGTTGAGAAGACGAATTTTTTATACATAATGAAGAAATGGATTAGCAATATTCTCATTGTGATTAATTGCGTGAAAAAATTTGCGTGCAGTACACGCTGGATGCTAGTACTACTCACCTGACGTCTCTGAAGATCATCACCAACAAAGTGTAAATAAACATACGTACGTTACGTATTATTACATTGATTTCGTTTTAGCCACTAACTTCATTTGCTACGCTAACATTTAGCTCTCGACATCTTTAAAATAGAAACATCTGTGTTAAATAAATACTCGATTAACTTCAAAGTCTACTGTCAAGGCTACTTAAAAGCGTTTATACCGCGTGGGCTGTTGGAGATTTTTGTAATTTTTTTTAAGAATTTTTTAAGAATAACAAAAATCTCCAACATATTTTTTATTAAGTTTTTTTTTCAAACCACAAGTCTTTTCGAAACAAAGAAAGTATTCTCAGATTGATTTTTACAAAATTCATGACGTACGTGTTTCTTTCTTTAGAGCTGCATCTGAAATTCAATGCATGAACAACCACAGCGTTCGAAGGAATCCGAAGCGTTCCCCGGAGAAATGTACGGTGTTATTAGGACTAAGCTTAATCACAAAATAAAATGTTTGGCGAAAATAGATCTACAGGTCGCTGTGAAGAAAGTAATAAATGTGTAAATTGGTTCGAAGTGTTTTCTTTGATATAAAAATTGGAAAACTTTACTTAGTCTTCCGCAGTAGAATAAATTAATAAGTTATTTATTTTCGCATTTGGTGACCAAAACAAACATAAGACCACGTTTGCATGGACGTAAAAATATCGCGGCCGTAATTTATCGCGCAGTGGATACTCAACGCAATGCTTTTTTTTTTGGTGGGTGGTAATCGTCAGACGACGTCTCCCGCTCTTGGGTGGAGCAGAAGGTGTCAGACTTTTACTGACTAAAACCCACCCGTGTTCCTTCAGTTGCCCATATGCCAGGGTCACGGTATCTCTTTCGAACAAATCTCATGAACCTAGCAAGAACGCAATGCTTTGCGCCTAGAGTTGAAAATCGTAAAATTCGTGGGCAACTTGTCAACAGGAAAAGTGCCCATAAGGCTGGCAGCATTACCACGTTGTATGTCAATGCTGACTTTTTTACCGACGAAAAAAACGGAGGAGGTTTTTAAGTTGACGCGTACATTTTTTTTTATGTATCATCATCATCATCTTTCAGCCGTAAGACGTCCACTGCTGGACTTAGGCTTTTTATGTATGACCACGCATAACTTCTTACAGAATAGTCCGATTTTGCAAGCATGTAGTAATTAGTAGATTTAAATTTTTTATTAAATAAAAACTTTTTGAACATAATTTTTTGGCGCCGACTTAAAATTAGTTAGGCTTTTTATTTTTGCTTTTCAGTTTTTTTAGCGGTTTAATTTTTTGTTAAAATTTTTCCTCATTATCTTTCAGCGTTGTCATCGTACCTGTAATCTTCGAAGGGTTCTGTAGAAGTGCCCCTATAGTACACTCACATACCACCAGTTATGCATATACACCATGTAGACAACTTTACTCCGCCTATATTAAAAAGGGGTATACTGGTACTCGCTAATTCACCTCTAAGTGACCTATTTGTGATCGATATCGTACGGTATAGACAGTTACTATGAAGCCGGTACCCACTTGGTATCGTATCGCCTTTGTACGGCTTCCAACGGATTATCACACCTACCTTTCAAGCGAGGAACATCGTATGTATTCGTATTTATCCTTGTCTGGGCGTTTTAAAAATTCAACCTGAACTGTAGAAAAAAGATTCAAAAATATAGGTAGGATCTGTTTTAAAAGTATCTAGTAAAAGTATAAACGAACTCTGTCCAGGTTATTTTTTGACGCATTTAAACATGTAAGCGAATTAGTAACATATTCCATCTGTATTTATGATTTCAACTTCATATCTCACCACTTTATCTAATAATGTTCCAACAACCCAATTAATACAGTAATTTGTGCCCAGAACATGACTAAATTCGAATGAAATAATCACCGACGGAAGTTGAGGTAGGAAAGACACAATTAACGTTATTTAAATTTAGAATGTCGAGTTTAAATAATTAAATTAAAGCACTCAAGTTGTAAGTGGTACTCGAAATTGGCATCCATTGGTAAGTCTTCTCTGATCCTTTTATTTCATGAGCTATTTTTTGGAACAAACTATAGATAAGCTTAGAGATTAATTTAATTTTATGAATACCGTGAACTTTTATCAGAAAGAGGCTTTATCATAAGTACCTACTACTGATGTGCCGGATATCCGTATTCGTAACCGTATCCGCGGATATCCGAGGGAGAAGAAGTATCCATATCCTTTACTTTTTTGGCGGAACTTTTACGGCTCTTTTACCTTACTAATTATTCAATACATAGATACAGTTTTTTACATATAAATGATTATTAGCAATGATAAACTATAAAATTCCATACAGATTATTTCTTGAAATCAAATATTGAATGAATAATGACTAAACAAAAGAAAGACCCGCGCGGTGCAAGTCGAAACGTGTCCTGTCAAGCAAAGCGCCAAGTGGCGTCAACTATCGTTCCAACACCACGCGTATCGACACCGATTGAGTAAGAAACATCCGTATCCGTATGAAATAGATAGAAAAATAAAACGTTTATTTGATGAACACAAAAGACTCAACACAACATACAAAGCACGATGAAATAATAATTGATTGTGATAACAAATTAACGAAGTAGGTACAAAATGCCAATATACAAAGAGACAAAAAAAGAAAGGAATACATATTATAGTAATGATAACAATCTGTTACAGAAAATTAAAATTCAAAAGTAAATAATGTGCGGTGGAGTACAAAAGTGCGGTGTGCGTCTCAAAGTTGCATCAAATGGGAGTCCAGCTCAGCTTGTGTCAGGCGCTAATATAATATAGGTATATTACGATCGCTGATCGCGACGCTGATATTCTGCTGGATCCCTGCAGTGGCCTACGGACATCAGCAGATGAGATCAAAACGGGAATAATTATTTTTGATGTTGTGAAAAGCGGAACTTGCGGACTGAAATTATGTAAGTAAATTATGTAATTACGTATCAGCGGATCTTGACACCAAATATCCGTATTCGGATCTGTATCCGCGGATATACATTTTAAACGATCCGACACACCACTAGTACTTACAAGGACACATATTTTATCTAACCCTTACTATTATTATTTAAATTACCCAGTAGTATATAGGCAGGCTGTAACAGGGTACCTATAACATAAAGATAAGTAAGTAGTCCTTTTTCATTATCTAATAAATGATAGAGAAAAAGCTTACATTTGCCAAATTACATTATTTAAAGCTCATTTAATTTTTATTTTCAAATGAAATCATCATATTTTTACTCTGATTTTAACTCTCAGGCGTGAAGAGCGCGGATCTTCACAAGGTGGCTGGTAGCAGCTGGATGAGAGTTGCCAATATTCGATCTGAATGACGTGTAATCTGATAACTGACTGCTGTAGGTTGATAACGATGTCTCTCTTAATTTTAATTTACTTGCTAGATCCAAATGTCTGCTGCGAAAAAGGTCAAAATCAATCTATTAGGCTATGATGCCGCGTTAGTTGTGACCATGAATGACCACTATCCGAGATCACGACTTTCCATCTCTTGGAGAGCACAGTCATCGGGTCTGTTCATCATCATCATCATTTCAGCCGTAAGACGTCCACTGCTGGACTTAGGCCTCCCCCAATTTGGGGGGTTTTGCCATAATCGCCACGCTTGGCAGGCGGGTTGGCGATCGCAGTATGGTGGTAAAATGCATAGAGAACGCTGCTGCCCATTCTCTAGTAAGTCGGGTCAGTTGTCTTACGGAAACTAACTCGGGAGACCAAATGCCTCAACCGGAAGAAAGCAGTGGAGAATATTACAGACTCAGAATGTCAAAAAATATTGACGAAAATAGTAATAATCTCTTTGTAAATGAACAAAGTAAAAAGCATCGCAAAGCAAGTCTTTTACAGTATTTCAATAAAATTGGAACAGAACGACACAATCATATTTTTCATAATTCATGTCCGACCTACTGCATAATAAATCTGCTAGATGGCGCTACTGTGCTTCGTCTGAATTGTACGCGCCATTATTGTATTATTAACGTCCTGTGTCGTTTCGGTTTAGAGCCGAGTTGCTTTCATGAGTTACGAATGAATATGAGACGGATAAAAGTCGTAAAGTACCAACTGATTCGTTTGTTAGGATCAGGAAAAGGTTTCTATTGACTTATTAAAGGTCGAAAAATAACAAATTACTTTAATAATGATTAGTATATAATATCAAAATGTTTTTATCTATACTAATATTATAAAGAGGAAAAGTTTGTAATTTTGTTTGTTTGTTTTTAATGGATAAACTCAAAAACCACTAGGCCGATTTTAAAAATTCTTTCACCATTAGAAAGCTACATTATCTGCAAGTAACATAAGCTATATTTTATTTTATTTTAAATAGGGGTCCGTAAGATATTTGGGTTTTTCGGACCCAAGGTGTAAAAAATCATCCTTATTAATATGTCTTCGAAGTACCAGGTTGTCATAACTTGGTAGGAGCTCACCTAACATGGGTGTGTGATAGCTAGAAAACGCTTTATGTCTTCGAAGTACCAGGTTGGCATAACTTGGTAGGAGCTCACCTAACATGGGTTTTATTGATTCTGAGGCGGTACGAAGTTCGCTGGGTCAGCTAGTTTCACATAAACCTACAATGGGCGCTTATGAAACGTCAGAAGCTAGGTGCATGTTTCCAATTTGTTGTTACCTATGGAGAAGAGAGAGTTACTAGAGCATGGGCAGCAGCGTTCTCTACGCAATTTATCACGTTACTGCGATCGCCAACCCGCCTGCCAAGCGGCGATTATGGCAAACCGCTCCAAATTGGGGGAGGGTTATATCCCAGCAGTGGGCGTATTACGGCTGAAATGCTGATGATGCAAAAAACTCCATGAATATTATCAACCCATAATGTTCCCATTGCTAGGACACAGGCTTCCTCTGTGAGAGGGGAGTGTGTTGTAATCTTTCACGCGGGCCCAGTGAGGGTTGGTAGATGTAACATGTCTTCGATTATTTGGTTCTAGGATATGTCGGTTTCCTCACTATGTTTTTCTTCACCGTTTTAAGAGCAGTGGTGATGAAATATTTTACACAAGGTAAAGCGTTAGACTGGGTTCAAACATACGACTCCTACGTTGGATCCGATACCATTGGGCCACAACTCATCATTATCATAATTTCAGCCAAAAAACGTCCACTGCTAAACATAGGCCACCCCCAAGCACCGCCACTTCGACCTGTTCTATGCTTCTTGCATCCAACGTATTCCTGCGGCCTTCACCAGGTCATCGGTCCATCTTGTGGGAGGCCTTCCAACGCTACGTCTTCCGGTACGCGGTCGCCACTCCAGAACCTTCCGACCCCATCGGCCATCTGTTCCGCGAGCAATGTGCCCTGCTCACTGCCACTTAAGTTTGGCAATTCTTCGGGCTATGTCGGTTACCTTGGTTTTCCTACGGATCTTTTCATTTCTGATTCGATCGCGTAGGGAAACGCCAAGCATAGCCCTCTCCATTGCCCTTTGTGTGACTTTGAGCCTTCTTATGAGGCCCATTGTGAGCGACCACGTCTCAGTGCCATATGTCATCACTGGCAACACACACTGGTCAAAGACTTTTGTCTTAAGACACTGCGGTAAGTGGGATGAGAAGATATAGCGTTGGGCCACCACTGGTCTTCAATAATTAGCAAACATGATAATTATTTGTTTTCTTCTCTCTGACTGGCACCACTAAACATGTTGTTTGACGACAACTCATAATACTCATGATGTTAATGTAAATAAATAAATAAACGTACACCCTTTTTTTTTTTTTTTTTTCAGGATGGGAAATCATCAAATGACTTCTCCCGCTCTGGGCGGAGCGGGAGGGTGTGTCAGACTTTTACTGACTAAAACCCACCCGTGTTCCATCAGTTGCCCATGTGCCAGGGTCACGGTATCTCTTTCGAACAATCACGCGACCCCGGCAGGCATCGGTCCTAGTAGACCCCTACACTGCTGCTGACATCTCTTTGAGGCGCGCGTGGAACACTGCGCGCCGTCGACCCGAGCCTGGTCCTTACCGGGCGGCGAGCTACCCATTGCTCGCCACCCGCAAGCTCGCGCCTACGGTGGCCGGGAGTCCGCTATTGACTCCCGACGCCCGGGGCGTCTCCTCCTGCGGCGGCTAGGGACGTGAGGGCGCAGAGACTGCCACTCCCTCACGCGCCCCGCCTCCTCCTTCGCGAGCATTACTGCTTCGCAGAAGGAGGTGACGGCTTCCCATTCCCTCTCGCTCCGTACCATGGCTCGCACCAGGGCCGGACGCGAGAGGTCGCCGCCGCCGATCGCCTCCACGAGGACACGGCGGTGCTCTGCCCAGGCAGGGCACACCTCCACCGTATGCTCCACCGTGTCCTCCAGACGATCCTCGCAATGGAAACACCCGGACGTATCCTCCCGCTTTATCCTGAACAGGAACCCACCGAAGCACCCATGCCCGGTGAGAACCTGCGTCAGGCGGAAGGTGAGGACGCCGTGACGCCTCTCTATCCACTCCTCAAAGAGGGGACTTACCGCCGCAATAGTGGCGTGCCCAAAACGTACACCCTTCGTTTTCCAAGTGACAGATGTAAAATAGGTACTATCAAATAAACAGCAAGGTCTTTGTTTAATTTATACAACTTCAAAAGCAATAAAAGCTATTTCATCCGAATTTAAACGTAATCGTACGAGCTTATGTACAGTAGACGAAACAACTGCGATAAAATGTTTCACTCCACAATCAAACACGAATAACTCACACACACACATACACATAAACACACAAGTTTCACGATAGACGTACTTAATTTAGGGTGCAACCGAACTGTACACAAATCAACACAAAATATCGCGTCGCATGCAAAATTCACGTAGGCTTGTTACACACGGTGAGTTTGGGAATAGCCGGTCATCTATGTTTAAATCTTCCATTCTTTACTCGCATGTACTACTCAATCATTCTTGGTTCTGAGGTTTCGGAAAAGTCACTTTTTTGTTTTTTTTTTTTGTTCTTTAAGTCTACTTATTTGTTGTATTCTGGGCGCTGCACTGTTTACGTAGGTATAACTTGTACCGTATGTGTTTTTCGTACATCTAGACACGCGGCAGGGTGTCAAGCCAAGTCCAAGTAATAGAACTGGTCACTGGTGAGCAGCACCGTGTGTAATATTACACGAACCATTTGGAGCCAATTTTGACACCCTCATAACTCAAAAAAAAAAACACGTAAACGTGTCAAAGGCTCATGTATTGAGACTTGCAAGATACATATGTTCTTCAAATTTCATAAACACATCTCAAACGGTTATTTAGATATTAACGTCCAAAAATCGTCATTTTTATCACTGACTGACCTATAGATCAAAACTATAACCCAGTTTCAGATGACCTGAAAGTTCAAATTTGGCATGCAGGTAGGTGAATACAAAGGAATGAATCAGAAATTGATAAATTTTTATCATTTTATTATAATTTTTCACTTAATTGATTCTATTAGGAACACTTATTATACTTAGTGCCTGTAATAACTGTATATAAAAAAAATATATGTAAGAATCAGCAATCAGCAAACAAAACTTATGACAGCCGGTATTTATGTGGATTTTAAGGTCTTCACGTGAATATATAACGAGTCAAATACCACTCTTAATTTTTTTTACCCAAATATTTCCGTTTTAGTACTTTTAACTAAGAGTTTAGTCGACTTTCGTATTTATTACGTTATTAACTGGGTTTTAGTATTCATTATTGTTTCAATATTTAGCGCACATCAATAGCGTAAGATCGTTATGTACAAAATGTACAAAAATGTAATGATATCCCATCAAAAACATAAATGTGAAATGAGAGCCAAGTTCAATATTATGATATATGCCTTGGTTGTTGTCTTCAACGACAAAAGAAGTGAGATCTAAATGGGTGCCAAGTTCAATGGTCAGTCCTGAAATTTATTTATAACTACACAAAATATCATTTCTTTTTATAACTTAGGATAATATATTATAGCCTAAGGTCTGACTTGGATATTATAAGTTCAACTTTAATGATGTCACTAGTTCATTGTAGCAATAGTAATAAAAGTGTCCATGGAGTTTCTTGCTCGTTCTTCTCCATAGGTACGTACTACGCTTTGGAATAGGAAACTAGCTTCATTTTTCTGTTTTCTCTGCTCCTTGACAGTTTATTACTTCCTGTAAATGGTTAACTTGAACTAAATAAATGCTTTATGGTTGAGTTTCCCACGATACTGAATGGACCATGTAAGTTGTACAATTACAAGTACGATAGAAAAGGGAGATTTTAAAACAAACAAAAGTCTGAAATAGAAATAAAGTTTCCATGTCTGGATTGCGTTCTAATTAAATTTAAATTAAAAGATTAAAATTTAAGTTTCAAATAGGAAAATATTTTTTTTGCATTCATTATTTTACTAAACAACGCAGATGCGTGACAGCCTTGCTGCAAAAAACTACCCGTGAGTAAACCGCCTTATCCGCTGTAGTTTATAGAACCAGTGGTAACCCAAACACTAATGAAACATTAATCAAATGCAACCGAGTAGGGATTGTAAGTGAAATTACACCCATGCATATTACATGAGGAAGGGTCTTACCTGCGGTGAAGGGATCAGGTTGTGACAGCTATGACAAGCTCAATGTGACGTGGCGCAACAATTAGGGTGAGGTGTAACCTCGTGTGTGTCAAGCTTTATGAGATTTTTCGATTTTGATTTATATCTGGCCTAATGTCAACGTTTGAATTGGTTTGAAATTGGAAAACCATTTGAATAACGAAACGTTTATTTGGACTCAATAAAATATAACCTAATACAAATAATAATATATTCCTTTGAACTAGGATACAAATAATGTGGGTGTACGCTAACATATAGGTGTGTTTCGGTACACAGATTTTATTTTAAAATCTGGAAGAACCAATTTTAAGCGAAACTAATATTCTTCATACAATTCTTAAGGATTTTGAGAGCTGTGGTGGCCCAGTGGTATCGGGCCTGACTTACGAGTTGTAGTTCGTGAGTTTGAATCCTGGGCACGCCACTATTGTGGCAGTAAGGCCCCTCTTTCAGGAGTGGCTAGAGAGCGCCACGGCGTCCTCGCCTTCCGCCTTACGCAGGTCCTCACTGGACACGGGTTTTTCGGGAGGTTCCTGTTCCGGATGAGGTGGGAGGCAACGCCCGGGTGTTACCACTGTGTGGATTACCTGAAGGACACGGTGGAGCATACGGTGGAGGTGTGCCCTGCCTGGGCGGAGCACCACCGTGTCCTCGTGGAAGCGATTGGCGGCGGCGACCTCACGCGTCCGGTCCTGGTGCAAGCCATGGTATGGAGCGAGAGGGCATGGGAAGCCGTCACCTCCTTCTGCGAAGCAGTAATGCTCACGAAAGAACAGTCTCCGCGCTCTCACGCCCCTCCCACCGCAGGAAGAGACGCCCCGGTTATCGGGAGACAATCATGGACTCCCGGCCACTGTAGGCGCGGGCTTGCAGGCGGTGAGCAATGGGTAGCTCACCGCCCGGCAAGAACCAGGCCCGTGTCGACGGCACGTAGTATTCCACGCGCGCCTCAAAGACATGTCAGCAAAACTTAAGGGGTCCGATACCTGCCAGGGTCGCGAGATTTGTTCGAAACGGTTACGATGGCCCTGGCTTAAGCAACTGAAGGAACACGGGTAGGTTTTAGTCAGCAAAAGTCTGACACGCACTCCCGGTCCGCTCAGAGCGGGAGACGTTATAATATGACGTCATTTATTCCACATCTGCAAAAAAAAAAACTAGTCTCAACCCAGAAAGGCACTTTTTGTATTTGATTTCATCGCCACTGCTCTGAAAACGGTGAACGAAAATATCGTGAGAACACCAGCATGTTGATTCGAAGACATGTGACATCGACCAACTTGTACTGGGGCCCCGTGGTTGATAACGGCTGAACCCCTCTCACAGAAAGGAGAGCTGTTTTCCAGCAGTGGTAACATTATTTCTTGATTATAATCCTTTAGGAGTTCCCAAGTATTTCCTCCGTGTTCCCAACCGTGTTCCCAACCAGTAAATTTTGTAAGAAATCCATACTAAATTATAAATGCGAGAGTGACTCTGTCTGACTGTAACTTTTTCACGCCTTAACGTCTGAACGCAATTTGATAAAACTTGCCATATTACCTCGATCGGTAGACCATGACCTGTGTTAAAAACTGGCCAAGTGCGACTCGGACTCACGCACCGAGGGTTCCGTACAATTTTGTAGATATTCACGGTTTATGCATAAGGTTTATGTTAATGAAATTAAATGTTTTTTTTTTAATTTTTATATTTGAGTTGAATGAATGAAAGGTAAACTGCGGTTTACGATTTATGACGGATTAAAAAACAAACTACTTACTAGATCTCGTCCAAACCAATTTTCAGTTGAAGTTTACATAGTAATGTACATCATATATTTTTTTTAGTTTTATCATTCTCTTATTTTAGAAGTTACGGGGGGACGGACACATTTTACCACTTTGGAAGTGTCTCTTGCGCAAACTATTCAGTTTAGAAAAAAATGCTATTAGAAACTTCAATACCATTTTTGAAGACCTATCCATAGATACCCCACACGTATGGGTTTGATGAAAAAAAAAATTTGATTTTCAGTTCTGAGTATGGGGAACCCTAAAATTTATTGTTTTTTTCTATTTTTGTGTAAAAATCTTAATACGGTTCACAGAATACATCTACTTATCAAATTTCAACAGCAGAGCTCTTATAGTTTCGGAAAAAAAGTGGCTGTGACATACGGACGGACAGACAGACAGACATGACGAATCTATAAGGGTTCCGTTTTTTGCCATTTGGCAACGGAATCCTAAAAAGTGTCTACTTTTTATCCCGGCAGTACGTTCCCGTGGGCTGATAACTATCCACATCTACGCGGGCGAAGCTGCGGGCAAAACCGATTTACCCATAAATGTTTTAATTGGATTGAAGATTGTTCACCATTCATTAGCATATTGTACCGTCAACACGAAAACCAGAAACATAATGTACTTTTCACCTTATCAAATTAATATAGAAACTGTAGCAACGGTTTATCCATACCTCCATAAACGGTGAACTTTTAACTACTGTACATTGAAACCCACGAATTAAACAAAAAAGAAAAACATTTCACGTCCACTTTTCCAGACACCTTCAGCATTTAAAAATAAACAAAAGAAGTAGACAAATAATTTCTTACTTAAGTTAAATCATTCTAAATTCAATTTGTTATCGAATTCCATTCTTTTATTAAAATAACAGAACTAAATTGAATTATTACATTTGAAATAGCACCTAATCAGAATTGAATTAGGTTTAGATTTAAACTATATTAGCAGAGCTCGATGATCACTGACAATAACAACCAGATATTAATTAATGAGTGACGAGCGCTAATCATAATGAACTGAACCCAACCGCTTTAGTATTGATTGAAGTGGTCGGATTTCAGTTAACTGTAATATTTTGAATTAGGTCGCATATGAAAAGCTACACTAATAGATAAATTAACATGTATAATATCCTCGTTGGTTTAAATGGTTGCAAGCGCTACTGCTGACCATGAGATCCTCGGGTAATTCCCGGGTCAGGCAAAGTATTTTCGGGTACTTTCCAGCTGGAATTTCTCAATAGAAGGCCGAAGTCTGTATTTCTCTTTTGACTTTTCTCTCCTCTCGTATTGACACGAACTTTATAATAAGGAATAGTTAATGCTGTGATAAGAATAGAAACTGCAAAAAAGATTTCTTCAAATTGTCTGAATAACTTTAATATCTAAAGGTGTGAATAATTATGAGAAATTTCATCAGGTGTGTAGAACTGTAGTTCATAAATAACTTTCGTTTTACGTCTGTTAACATTTCGACTAAACAAATATAGACTACTGTGAAATCACGACAAATAAGTACTTTTAAAACAAACGGTCGCGACGTAATGAAAAACGTAATGTTTATATATGTTTTAGCTCAACTGATATCAAAATCAATTTCCGAATATAAATAACAACGGAAATGATCGTTGTTATCCACGTTGAAACAATATTCCATCATCCAAATCATTGTGTACGAAATAAAACCTCGTCACACAAAACAGATTACAAATCCGGCCAAAAAAAGTGATCGTAATTTTTATTAAAGGCACAGATTCTTCGATAAACAAACATTAAACGCGTAGCATTATAAATATCAATCAAGTCCCAACCAATAAACAATGGGTACGCCGAATCAATATTTCACAGACTCTTTCGCCCAATCTCCTAAAATTACGCCATTCCGGTAGGAGAAAAGGATTTGTGGGAACCGCTGGAACATTACTTATTCCCGGATATTAGCAGTCACTCGCTCTGTGATTTACATAAACTGAATGTTATTGTTGCCATGAAAATACTAGCCCTGTTTTGTTACAAAGGAAATTGTTGCAGGGTTTTGTAGTTATTCTGTGGTCCGTAATCTATGGCGGAAAAGATAGATTTTTTTTATGATAAAATGTTTTGCGGTTGTTTAGATTCTTATTGGCTTATTAATGTTTAGAAATTAATTGAACCTTGATTGTTTATAGAACATTCAAGGTCGTTTTTTCTATTATATTAGGAATTGAAATGATCCTACAAAACAATAACTTAAACCAAATCTATTATTAAAATAATCTACTGCTGGACATAGGCGTCCCCCAATTTTACGTGGTTTGCCATAATCACCACGCTTGGCAAGCGGGTTGGCGATCGTAGTTTGGTGGTAAAATGCATAGAAAACGCTGCTGCCCATTCTCTAGTAAGTCCCTTTCTCACCTCTCACGGGAAGAAATGAGATGGTTTTATTCTTTACGTCTGCCACCACACGGTAATATTATATATTTTTCTAATATTTTTTCTGTCTGTCTTTTTATTTCAGCAAATATCAGAAACGGCTGCACTGATTTTGACGGCACTCAAAGGCAGATAACTGACAATCTAAGGAGTATATAAGCTACTTTACATGTACGCGGGCGAAGCCGCAGGCAGCAACTAGGTAATTAATAAAAATAAATTATATACAAACTTAACTAAAGCTACTAACTAAACTAAATAATTAAGGTAAGATTTATCTAGTTACCCACCTACATGACGACACTGACGATTTATCAATTTTAAATGAACTCTATTGTTCTACCAGATTGTACAGAGCTTTTACAATTTCCAATTATCTGTGGCAGTACTGAAAGTCTAGAAATATTTTGCTGTCATTGTTATTTTCATATTCAACCTCAAAGCAAAACATCCAATAACGTCCTATACGAAAGCGTCTTAAATCACACAAACATTTTCATAAGGACTACAACGAATACTTTCATGTACCTCTTTACTATATTTACTTTGTCCCAAAGGAGCTACCTCGGGAGTAAATACACGAAATATTTGTTCAAATTCATATTCCCGTACACAGGCGGGAATGTCGCAGTTCTCAACAAGAATCAGTCAACCGTCACGGCGTCCCCACGTGAGCCTTCTAAAGTTGGGACACTACATACTGACAGCGACGAGGAATGAGCAGAGCTGGAAAGTATTAACGTTGACGGATCGCTTGAGGACTGTGAAATTCTAGAAAAACATTTTTTTTCTGTACTTTGGAAGGTAAGACGAACACCTACCTATTTTCGTTTCGCCAATATATTTGCCTGTCATGTTCCCCCACTGCTGGGTCACAGGTCTCCTCTGTGTCAGAGGGAGTAGGCCGTAATTCACGCGGGCTCAGTGCGGTTGGCTGTTGGCACTTGTCTTCGAATGTTTGGTTCTAGGACATGCATTAGGAAATCTAACAATGTTCGCCTTCACCGTTTTGAGAGCAGTGGTGACGAAATAATTTACACCAGCTATATCGCCTGTTCGAACCTGCAACTCGTAAGTCGCGGCCATTACCACTGGGCTGCTATCGTAATGGTATCTATATAAGTATTGTTTTGACACTAATTTGTATTTTACAAATATTGATGTAGTTTTATTTTCAACCCATAAAAGTGACAACTAATGATAAATTATATGACGAATTTATTTATGATCAGCATTTTCTATCTGACTACTCTGAGAACAAAGGCCAAAACAAACTCAGAGGTCACAGTCTCTTTTAAACTCCAATATATTCTTGGTCAGAACATCTGATGACCATGAAGATCGGTGTCTGAAATGGTAAGAATCTCAATTCTTACCATTTCCGCTTAGGGAGCTGTCCAATCAGTGCACCCATTTATCAATTATCGTGCAGCGTAACTCAGAACTTCAGGAGCTAAACATTTCGACGAACCAAATAAAGTACATTTGGATAGGCCACATAAACTACTTAAACTGCCAGACCTTGATCAGAAGTGAAACAATGACCCCAATAGTCTTCACATTCACAATTATTAAAATAATTTATAATAATGTATTCAAATAATAATATTCATGTCTTAATAAAAAAAAAGGAAAATAACAAAATAAAATATATAACATTAACTGTTTACATTTATTGGAGCAGCTCAAACCCAAGCCTTTTTATTTATACTTTATATTAATATTATTGGTTGGGCACCTTAATAATTGACTTTTTAACACTTATTTTTATTATACCTAAGCGTTAGGTAATTTCTCTAGCAATAATTAATTCATTTCAAATGGTTTCGATATGTTAGTATCTGTGGCTAACTGGTTCGCGCGCCTTTAATCCGCTGAACCTGGCAACACTAGCGCCATAAAGTTGTGGCCACCCCGCGCCGAGCGCGGACTAATGTGAAACCCTTAGTCTCCCTTGTTCGAAAGTCTACGACGGAGCTATTCCTGTAATTTTGAGGAAAAGTTGGTTTTTCACCGTGATTGACAGCTGAAGTTCGAAGAGACTCGTTATAAATACCCATCAGTGATTTGACAATCTGTTTCGTGATAGTGCTTCACGGTGTGAGTTGCTGATAGTTGCTGTCGAAGCGTTCCTGAGCTGGTGTGAGCCAATAGTTTTCAGTGCTGACGTCGAAACCATTTATCATTCTTCAGCTCACAGGGTGGGTTCCATAGGAATTAATATAATTACTATCAAAGCATAATTTTTCATAAGTGAGATTCACGCATGTGGTCGACTATTTACACGTCGCCACACCAATTATAAAGTTGAAGAGTTTGTTTGTTTGGTTGAACGCGTTAATCTTAGGAACTACTGGTCTAAATTGATTGATTTTTAAGGAAGATTGTAGGCATCACGCTTCAATCAAAAGGAGCGGAGCAGAAATGAAAAATGGACGAAAACTGGCAGGCAATTCGATGCGACGAGAAGGGTCAGGCAAGCAAAATTTGACTCGTACGAAGTAACAGGCAGAAGTTAGTCCTCAACATAGTCTTTGACAGTGGCATAGTTTCAGGTATATAAAAGTTTTCATTTTTATTATTTAATATTAAAAGGAAGTCTATAAAACTATAGCCATTTCTTCCTTCCTACCATAACTTATGAGCGGCATGCCTTACCACGATAAATCCCGCATACATGAAAAAGCCAAGCATTCTTCCAGTGATTACTCGGTTTAACGCAGCAGGACGTAATATGGAGTAATGGCGTCTCATGATGGAGCATAAACTAAAATATAAAAATATCCCCTGAGTGTAGGCTAGGAAATATTTGCGGGGCAAAAGAGGGTTAATTAAAGGATATAAACTATAACTAGGTATGTACTTTGAGTTTGTAATTAGTGGAAGAGCGAGACTTGAAAACAACATCAAAGAGAAATGGCGTTTTTTATTTTATTTTGTGTAGTATTGGTGACTACTTCTGAAAGAAGGCGTAAGTTTATGTATAAATGTATGCTGTTGAAACATGGTGTGTATGTGTGTGGAATGAATTTAAATGCTACTAGTTGCAGCCCGCAGCTTCACTCGCGTGGATGTTAGAAATAATCCCATGGAAAGTACTACTACCCGGAACAAAGGGTAGCCTACGTTTCTTCTTACAACACCAGCTATTTGTTATTGAAAGTTCTGTCAAAATTCGTGCAACCTTTTCGGAGGTTACTCGGAACAAAAAGACGGCAACACAGACAAAAAAAAACCTGTATGTACCGTGTATACTTTTATTTGCAATAAGTAAATAGCTGTTATTTTGACATTACAAAGAGACATTAAATTTTATTTATTTAAATGGATGTGAAGATTTGGAATTGTACTATGATTTTGTTAAAAAGAGTTCATAATAGACTATAACAATAGCTTTTATATTTTGGAACAATCCTTTCTTGCAAGGAACGCTTTGTGTGAAGACAATTCCCGTCTTCATTTTTAACATTCCTGTTTCCGGGTGCTAAAGTAAAACTGTGTCATATAAACTAACTTAAAAGAACTTAAACTTAAAAATCAACGCCAACACTCTTTCGTCGTAATATAATATAATAATTATTTATTTAGGAACATAAAGGTTTTGTTGTACACGAAGGACTTACAAATTATGCATTATTATTGACGTGGTCTAGGTACGAGGAATTTGGTGGGTGAACTGCTGCTCTCCAAGATAGATCACTGAGTAATCTATATTAAGGAGATGCAGTTTCACTCCCAATTTGAGTTTCAAAATAATCACGTTAGTACTTATGGTTAAGTTCCATAAAATCACACAGTCAAAAATCTTAAAATAAAATAAATTAGAATCATGAGTCTTTGTGTGGTGATTCGAATGAATGCGTGTGCGTGAATGTGTGTGTGTGTATGTTCTTACATACGCACACGTGTATGAGAGAGTAAGTGTCTGTGCATTTCAAAAATAGGAAATAAGTTTACTTTCAAGTAAATGTCAATATGTGTTTCTCAGGCTCATCGTAGGTTGTATTCAGAAGGAATGCATGGAGGATGAATTTACATTTTCTGTGTGATAAATTATAGATAAGCTAAAAAGATATAAAGACGCGTCCATTTTATTGTACAAGATAGTAGAACCACGAGTAGAACAATCTATTAATATATTTTAACTAAGTTTGTGAAACAACACTACAGTTTGTTCAAAATTCTGTGTTTGGAATCAGAATAGGTCGAAATGTTGCAATTTTCAGATAACAATAAAACAAAAAAAAAAAAATATCCCCAATAACCATATACTCCTAAATAAATGTATTTTCTTTCTTCCTCTTCCTCATCACACCCAACCACAAAGAATTATAGTTTGACTTATTAGCCTCACGGTGAGAAAGGGTAGCCCATATTTTACTGGGAACAATAAATCAGTCTTGCGTAGATATAATATCAGTCATATTACATAAACATTATAATAACATACACTATTCTTCAAGTAAGTGGAAATAAATGATATATTATGTTCTCACGCTAACATTTTTCTTCCATGTACTCGAAAAATGAAAATGCTTTTACTGAGTGATGGCATGATAAATTTAATGGTACACTAGCGGCCCGCTAGAAGCTTTGCATACATAAAATTAATACACGAAAACTTTCTTAGAATACTGTACTTTAATGGTGCTAAAACTGTTACAAAAATCAGTTTTTCAGTCTTCAAAGTAACTCTAAAGATACTGTTATTACCTAATAATTCTGTTCTTCGATATGCTATTGTACAATAACAGTATCGTAGTCTTGTTCTAGGCTTTATTTCGTTCTAGGAATTACGATGCAAATTAAAAATGTTTGGCTGGAACAAACAGTACAAGGCAATTTATTACAGCTGGAGGCAAACCAACATGACAAGTAGGTATTTGAAAACTGACATGAGCTCCAATGACTAGTCGTTATGGTTTCAAATACAATACAATTTTTGACGGAACGCTTTCTGAAATATAACTATGACCATCGTTATTCTTATGTTTCGCTTGCATCATGTCCTCATTTCAGCTGAAAGACGTCCACTGCTGGACATGCCATGCTTGGCAGGCTGGTTGGCAATCGCAGTATGGTCGTAAAATGCATAGAGAACGGTGCTGCCCATTCTCTAGTAAGCATCATGTATTGGATCGAAAATACGTTCTTGAACGTGGCGTTAGCGTCATATTCGCGCATCGTTTACGCTAAGCAAACGTTTAACAAACGCCAAGTGCGAAGGAATTTTCTCCAGGTCGAAGTAGTACTCTGACAGAAATATTATATTGACAGATTTCATAACCGCAAAGATTGTCTCTGACTTAATATTTGTGAGACAAATATCCTCAAAAGATTAACGCCATTTTGGAGGCCTTAAAGGTCGTCCAGGTTTAAGAACGGTCATTCATCCAAGACATGAACGTGACAAGTGGAGTTCAACCTGGCACAGGTAAAAGCCAGATGCCTCCCGTTCAATACTTACCCAGGAAACATTTATATTGTTTATGTAAATAAAAGTATGTATGTATTAAAACAGGTAATATTTCGCGATGTGTATCCCACGGACTTCATAAACACTGACGGTAAAAATGAACTCAATTTTCACTTGATATTTCTCGCAACGTAAGTCAAGTAGGTGGCAATTACTTTTCTCGTGTGTGCATTGTTTATTTTTGTTTACGATCTTAGGTGGGTAGAGTTTTGTGTTTCTGTAAATTGTGCAATCATTTTAGTGCCAACCAAAAATCTACTCTAAGGCCGAAACTTAAAGTATGGTTGCTGAGCCGGACTTATGACGAAACAGAGAGACTGTTACACACTGTGTCACTCTGTTGACTGTGACTGTTGCCTCATCACATTCTCTACATACACAACTACACACATATTTACTAATTGTTTTTTGTATGTTTATTCAATGTTGCTTCTTTTTACTTACATATCTGTAAATTTTATTAGTCTGAATTTTATTTTATTTTATTATGAATTTTAATATGACATTATCTATAACAATCTAGTATCAGCAAAACTCTTCAATTTATTAACTCTGTGAACATTCGGGTCTTCAATATACAGCCTGTGCTCAGTTAAATCTGCTGTTAAGTCTTGGTTAAAATTTCGTGCCATGTTACTTGTATGTCTGTAAACTATGTGTAAGTTTAATAAATTAAATAAAATAAATAAGCAAGCAAGCATCTTTAAAAACACCACAGGAATATCGCAATTTGTGAGTTTGGGGTAGAACACGTTACAATACCACAAATGAATCGACAGGTCGTGTCATCCTTCTGAACCTTCCGACCCGAGAGACAATAGCCATTCTACCTTTTTTACTACAGTTTACCTAGAAAAGTATCGGCATAAGAAAGGGTGCCTCGATTTAACCCTACATTTACTTTGTAAGATGGTGCCACATTTATTTGGCCGACAGTGTCTTTTGTCGCCTCGTAACGCAGGCACGTAGGTTATGCTAAAATAGAATAGGCAGATGGTTTTGGACAAAAAAGACAGTATAAGCCTTATGCTATTAACTGAAAAACGTAGAAGCAATTTTTCACGTCATATAGGAAGAAAAGACTACTGTCTACACATTTGGAAATGACAAGTATGTATTAGACCTTTGGGGATTGTTTTGTTAGATAATATATTTTGTATTTTTGGTGTTATAAAAATGTTTTCTTTTTGTCCAATGGGACCAAACTTCTGAAAACGAAACAGAAACCAAAAAAATATTGTTACCATCCTAATGTAGTTTTTTACTTTTGCTGAATCTCATTGTGAATTTGTGACGTCGCAATCAACCCAGTGCAAACTAGAATAAATAGTGTAAACATCCAACTATAGAAATATGAATCGAATTCACTTCAACAAAGAATTTTAGTCAAGTCAATAATTCAACGTATAGCAGAGTCAAAACAGATAAAGGATATAATATTAGTTGGACTGCGTTCAACTGGGTCGAGATCCGAACGGATTTAATATCCGTGAGTACGTAACATCTGTTTACGTAAATTACAAGGAGGTTTCTTTTGCTTTGTAGTTTTAAACAAGATACTGGTTGGTTGGTGTATTAGATTTGTTAAAAGAAAAATACATTCCATTTTCTGATTGCAAAAGCAAGTTATCGTAGTGAATCTAATTGTTGACTACTCTGGATCTTGTATAGAAGAACATTCAGGTTTACTCACGTGCATTTTGCTTCAGTTTTCCGTAGATACCAAAACATTGAATTCGCTCTAAAGTACTGACTGTACTTAGGATTTTGTGAATCGGTACTCTGAACGAAAATAATCATATGCACCTACATACTCCCCTTTATTCATAAACATTGATTAAAGTTAAGAGACGTTTAAACGTTAAAAATGTATGGTTAAACAGCAGCTAATCATTACTTAACTTTAAACAACATTTAAGAATAAAGGGGCCTATTGTTTACTATTGTTCTTTTAAACTTCGTAAAGGATTCTGATGCTTTTTTTCACGATTACTAAGATAATTCCGAAAAGTTCATGTGTATGAAACTTACAAATAATTAAAAAATCTTGATATTTTGTGAAGCTGCGAGAAGGGGCAAGTACCTAGTGGTCTATAAAACCTGGTTAAATGCACTTTCATAAATATTATTATTCTAAAACTGATAGCTTCTAAATTATATTCCTTTATTATAGTTTACTGAGAAGTCTGGAAGTAAAATCCATTTTGCGCCGACCCCAATTAAATTGGGATAAGGGTAGGAAGATGGTGATGATTATAGTTTACTGTAAACCTAAGTAAAACCATTAAAGTCAACTCAAAACATAAATCTATCTTAAGAAACGGACGGTACCGTGTGGTGCCGGACGTAAAGAATAACACCACCCCATTTCTTCCCGTGGGTGTCGTAAAAGGCGACTAAGGGACTTACTAGAGAATGGGCAGCAGCGTTCTCTATGCATTTTACCACCATACTGCGATCGCCAACCCGCCTGCCAAGCGTGGCGATTATGGCAAAGCCCCCCAAATTGGGGGAGGCCTAAGTCCAGCAGTGGACTTCTTACGGCTGAAATGATGATGATGATGATGATCTTAAGAAAGTTATTAAAAGCTTGCTTGACATACATAAGTGAAATTTTAATATCATTCTCTTAAATATTTTTCACACGAGATACAATTTATATCCAATTAGAAAAGTAATATCTCGGTCTAGGTACTTTTTTCTTAGGTATTAATATAATTAATTCTGTGAAGACACCTTCTATAAATCTTCAACTTATTACTTCTTCGGATTATTTTTTACGTACTTACCTTTCTGACTCATAATGATAAATCCATTATGAAAATGCGTTCATTAAATAAACGTTATTATTTCGCTATTTGAGGCATTTGTATTTATCGTTTTCTTTCGTTGATCGCTTTATTTCTAAGAAAAAGACAGCCTTTTTTTTCTAAAGCAAAGATTTTTCACGAAATTCTTGCAAAAAAAGCGTAAGGAACGGTGTCAAACCTTTATCACGTCCTTCCTCTGGGCGCAAGGGTTCTCGAGGGTAGATTGAGGCTAAATATTGTAATAATCTGGCTGTATAGTTAGATTTATGGCCAGCACTTTATATAAATTCGTCAACGAGAGAACTTACTAAGAATAGTCACGGGCATAAATATTTCCTAGCTTACTGTTACGAAATATTCAAGAGATTTTTTCTCGTGAAATATCAATTGTAATTTTAAGAAACCACCTATTTTATATTAGTCATCATTTGCCTAGCCTCTTCCCAACTATGTTGGGATTGGCTTCCAGTCTAATAAACAAAACCTGTGTTTGGCAAGAAACGACTACTTATCCAACGTCCACAACCTTGGGTAAAACGATACCCCTTGGTAAGACTGGTTGTCAGATTTTCGGGCTTCTGGCGTCCCGGAACGACTGCCAAAGATGGGCCAGGATCAACAGCTTACCGTGTTGTGCAAGGCACCATCTTTAAATACCTCTTGTCTTAGTATATAAACATGGTCCCGTCCCCGGACCAACCGCGGCAAATGTAGCTTAACCTGCTTGATCGACTCGTGCGAGTCTTATTATTTAGCCACAAGCCCCTCTGTTTCATATTAGTATGGTTTTTAAACGCTATGTTCGTAACACTACAATATATTGTCTACCATCAATTCCTACTTAAGGAGAAAATTGTTTATGAATCTTGCGAAAGCCTATTATGGTATCGTGAGAACAGACAGAAGACTAAGTAGACCAGAATAAAAACAGTTTTATCTACTTTGTGTCACAGCCGGCTTCTTATAAACCGTGACATTTTAATCGTCTTACAACGGCAGCCCACTTCATGTAACCAATGACTACTACACATTCATAAGAAAAAAAAAACATTTAAATAACTAAACAATAAAAGTATTGTTCTTAATGATGACGCATGAACTAGTTTGAAATGTAATATTTTGTCTCATGAAAAATGGAGATGGAATGATCTAGTCGACTCGTGCACTGGGTAGGTATGTTCTCTACCGTATGATACGTAAACATTATCAACAGGATATTTCATAATTCTAATGCATTATTTATTTTTCTTAGTACCTATTATCTTAATTAATGGCAACAATTTTTCATCACGCCTAGAGGTATCTTATATCGGATACATTGAGTGGACAGACTTTGTAAGACGACTAAAATATCACGGTGTTACAGTCTTAAATTCAATGTTGCTAATATGGGCACCATTGTGGCATAGAGAAAAATCCTGTTTAAGCAAAGTCTTGACTCAAGTCTGAGCTCAGCCTTATTTCACTTTTAAAACAGCACAAAGTAAAATGTCAAAGTGGGAATACTATTTTCATTTCAACTATAAATAAAAATAGGTAAAAAAACTTTTTAAGTTAAACGGTTTTATGTTAAACATACATTGCAATGTTTAAGATAAATGTACTAAAAACCAAAAAATAATAAAATAGATACAGTCGTGGGAATTATAAACATATGCATAGACTAGACTAAAATAAAACCGTGGGGCACGTCAATTGTCTACAAATTATCGACTTAATTGTCTACAATCAACGATTGTAGACAATTGACGTGCCCCACGGTTTTATTTTAGTCTAGTCTATGCATATGTTTATAATTCCCACGACTGTATCTATTTTATTATTTTTTGGTTTTTAGTACATTTATCTTAAACATTGCAATGTATGTTTAACATAAAACCGTTTAACTTAAAAAGTTTTTTTACCTATTTTTATTTTCTAGTTTTTAGTTTTTATTTCGCATTCTGTTTAATTCATTTAGTGCTTCATTATTGCAAGGTTTCTTGCCCGTTAGTTTATTGCAGTCCAACTTCTCTATACGTAGTCCCAAATATATATACGTAGTGCAAAGATCTTACTCTACTAAGAGCCAAAAAAAGGGGCAAGGCTATGTACAACAAGATGCGCCTGAGTCTTGAGGGGAAAACGCTAACGACATATCATTTTTATCCACCCTAATGCCATACAGTTCTCGGCGCGTTTTAACCTTTCACCTTAACTTGGGTGGTGTACCGCTAACGACGTATCATTTTTAGCCACCCTAACGCCACACAGTCCTCAACACGATACAAAATCTTGACTTGGGTGGTGGATTCAGGCTGGATTAATCATATACCTAAATTACAGATTCAATTTCTAAATTTAAATCTTATTATTATACGCCATTTGGTGGCTGCGCCCATCATAAATATTGAGGTTGTATAGTGCACTGTATTCTTCTTGTCAAGCCCTTTTATTTGATACCCATATTGGTGGGATTGATAAAAAATTGTTATCAGCCATTTGGTAGCGGCGGCCATCTTAGATTTCAATTTTACATAGTAAATTGTATTCTACTTGTTGAGACCTTTCATTTGATACCCATGTTGATGGGATTGATAAAACCTAAGTTATCCGCCATTTTGTAGAGGCCGCCATCTTGGATTTTAATTTAATATAGTACATTGTATTATACTGGTTGAGCACTTTCATTTGATACCCATATTGATGGGATCGATAAAACCTACGTTATCTGCCATTTTGTAGCGGCCGCCATCTTGTATTTCAATTTTTTATAGTATATTGTATTCTGCTTTTTGAGCCCTTTCATTTAATACCCATATTGATGGGATTGATAAAACCTACGTTATCCGCCATTTTGTAGCGGCTGCCATCTTGGATTTCAATTTTTTATAGTATATTGTATTCTACTTGTTGAGCCCTTTCATTTGATACCCATATTGATGGTATTAATAAAACATAAATTATCCGCCATTTTGTAGCGGCGGCCATCTTGAATTTATAATGATAATGAATAAACATAATTATATTGTCACCAAAATCCAAAGTGTATACAAAATTTCAGATTAATCGGTTGACAGGAAGAGGGTGAAATTTGAATTACTAAATTTGACCCAAGAATAATAAATAAAACAAACGGGGTGAGCTAAATAAAACCGTTTAATAATAAAACCGTTTAAAAAGCAGCTAAGATCACTGGCTCGTTAGCTTTTGAAGTCTCTAATTAGTTGGCTCTAGCTAACTACTGCCTTTAGATAAGATAACACTACACACAGGCTATTAAGCTTGTGTGGACTGAAGAAGGACATCTTGAAATGAAAATACTACATCCTTTGGATAGGTATATCTTCTTATATGCTTGGGAAAAAAGGGAGGTTTGGAGAAAAGGGTATAAATATCACGCAACCAATCTAGAACAAGTGAGAGTCGGACTCGCGCACCGAGGGTTCCGTACAAACCAGTAGGTATTTATAGAATAGAATAGAATTGCTTTATTTCGGACACACAAATTATCCATATGGTGTTAGTAACATACAAAAAACTTATTGCCTAGTGTTAGTAACAATCAACCTCCGCACAAACTGCTGTACAATCGGAGAGCCAAAGCTCTCGGCTACAGTTTTCAGGATGCTGTTTTGACTGCCCTTCACTCTCCTCAGAAGCGACGCAGTTTTTTTGCGTACAATAGCAAAGAAGCCGTCGGTGCGGGCTTGCGCAAACATATTCGACGCGCTACAGTATCGAGGCAGCCTCAACAACATCCTGAAAGCATTGTTATATTGGATGCGCAGGGCATCCAGCGATCTCTTAGTATAATTGACCCATAGATTGCCCGTGTACAAGCTTTGGCAGTAGGCCTTAAAAAGTATTACTTTAACTTGGTCTGTACACCGCGCAAATCTACGGGACAACATATTACTCCGGACCGCTAGAGCCCTGCGCTCCCTCTCAATGTCTACATCGTCCCTGAGGTCAGCGGCAAGACAATGCCCTAGGTATTTAAAAGTTGACACCCTATTAATAGGTGACCCGTTAATAAGCAACTCTGGTCCCTCTCCACGGCGTTTGCCGCTGACCTCAAAGACCATGTATTCACATTTCTTTTCGTTATATTTTAATGCATGTGCGGCAGCGTAGGTCTCACACGTTCTAAGCATCTCTCTGGTTGCTCCCGCTGACGGACCCAGCAGCACCATGTCATCTGCATAGCTGATGTTGTTAATTCTAACCCCATCAACACTGCATCCGACACGCATGCTGCTGAGTGCGACTATCAGGTCATCCACGTAGAGGTTGAAGAGCCTGGGAGACGTCAGACCACTCTGTCTCACCCCGCACTCCAACCCATACGGCTCAGAGGCTGTATCATCCCATTTCACCCGATTGACTTGGTTACCATACCAATACTTGGTTACCATACCAAACAAACCCGAACTGTGCATCATGAAGATGTATATAATTACTTAAACAAGAATCAAGCATACCGTCCAACACCTTGGCTATTATAGTCGCAAGAGAAATAGGACGATAATTACCTCTATCCGAGATGTCCCTTGTCCTGTTCTTCACAATGGGAACTACGATGGTCTTCATTAGATTAGCAGGTAGTTACGCGTGACTAATACACATTGTGAAAAACATAGACAAGACTCTCGGCAAATGTACACCTGCGTGCCTCAGGTGCTCAATGCTGAGCCCATCATACCCTGGAGATTTGCCTCGTTTCATGTTGTTAATGATTGCAAGTACCTGCTTGCTCGAGAAACGTATCAGAGGTTTCGCGCCAGGACTGATGGGCTCACAAACATTCACCAAGGTTGAGGGACCCAGAGGAGACTGAACTTTGAAATGGTCCCTGAACTCATTAGCAATTTCCTTCTTATCACTTATCCCTTCCACACACGCAGAGAGGCCAGGTTTCGCATTCAATTTACCAGTGGTCTTCCAAAATTTCCCAAAATTTTTACTAGCTCGTTGTTCTGCTAGCCTATCCATTACAATTTGCTCAGCGTGGTTTTGACAAAATTTCAGTCGACTTTTAAAAATTTTTCGCTTCTCATACATTTCATCATAAACCGGGCCACACGAAGGACGATTGTTCAGAATCCAGGTCTGAAAGCTACACCTGGCCTCGCGGTGGGCGTCTCTCACATACTCATTCCACCCACACACTCGCTTACCTCTCCGTGCCCCCCTTTCAGATGTCCTTCCAGATTGCCTAGCCGCCGCACATAGGATTCCTACAATCTGTTCATACATATTGTCCAGAATAACTCTATGCTCAGCCAACCTACATGATCCAACGCTGCATCTTTCAAACTCATGGGGGAAATCAATGTCCCGCAATTTACTGGTACATAAATTATGATAGCTTTGCGTTTCTGACTTAGTTCTTTCGCCCCAAAAGACAGAATTGTGGCCAGCGCCCCCAGTCATCAATTTAGGTCTCACAACTTCTAAGTCGCAAACCAGATGTATCGGCAGATGATCCGAAACGTAAACATCCTCCGATACATCCACATTTGCAATTGTGAGCCAAGCTGATACAGATACCACACAGTGATCTAACCATCTCCTGCTTCCGTGCACATCACTTATAAAGGTATAGGTATCACTATCCACCCCCAGTTTCTTTACATCAGCATAAACCCAGGATTGGTCAGAACAAAAGTTCATTAATTCTTTATAGAATATCTCTTGGGGGTGAGCGTTGAAATCACCCAATATAAAAACATTCTCTACATCACAGCTCGCTATGGTGGCACTAATCTCACTTAATACATCTGTAAAAGTTGGTAAGTTATCCGGACAATTTGTAGGCATGTACACAGAAAATACAATAATAGTACGACCCTTTGACGTTGCTGTAATAGCCGTTAACCGAGGACTGCTACAGTCAACAACAGAGACCTTCTCAAAAATGCCTTTTCTCCAGAGAATGGCAACCCCCCCAAGTGGTCTTCCTCTCAACAAGCCTTCAGCAGTGTCCACAGCCGACTTACCCGTACACTCGAAGTCAGGGCTTATTGTTCCTAACATTGGAATGTCATGGGGAAGCAGCCACGTCTCTTGTAAAGCTACCAAATCAGACCACACACATATATCCTTAATATTATCTATAGATCGTTTAATCGACTTACAGTTAAAACTAGTTAACTTTAGATATTTATTACTATTATGCATAAGGCTTATGTTTATGAAATTAAATGTTATTTTTTTAATTTTTATATTTGAGTTGATTGAATGAAAGATAAATTGCGGTTTACGATTTATGACGTATTAAAAAAAAAACTTTACTAGATCTTGTTCAAACCAATTTTCTTTGGAAGTTTATATGGCAATGTACATCATATTTTTTTTTCACTTTTATCATTCTCTTATTTTAGAAGTGGGGGAGGACACACATTTTACCACTTTGGAAGTGTCTCTCGCGCAAACTATACAGTTTAGAAAAAAAATGATATTAGAAACCTCAATATCATTTTTGAAGACCTATCCATAGATAACCCACACGTATGGGTTTGATGAAAACATTTTTTTTGAGTTTCAGTTCTAAGTACGGGGTACCCCAAAATTTATTGTTTTTTTTTTTCTATTGTCTGAAAATCTTAATGCGGTTTACAGAATACATCTACTTACCAAGTTTCAACAGCATAGCTCTTATAGTTTCGGAAAAAAAATGGCTGTGACATACACGGACAGACAAACAGACATGACGAATCTATAAGGGTTCCGTTTTTTGCCATTTGGCAACGAAACCCTAAAAAGGGAGGATCCGACCTGCTAGGTGTAGTGTCTGGTGGGCAAGTGCCCGACGATTGATGTCGGGACGTTGGTTTAATTTTAGTTGCGCGGTAAACTTTGCTTGCGCGATGCAGGAATTTGCGTGACGTCAGTTTGATACGTAGTTAGCGTGTGGCGATGTAGATGTCGCTACATCCACATACGATCTTGTCAATAGAGAGTAGTGGTTTTTTCCATATCAATTTCAAGGCAACTTTGCTTCGATCTGGCAGTACATACAGTATAATAGTTACTTATTTGGAAATTATTAAATAATACCCTATGTAAATCCAATCAAATCATCACACAAATCGGAACAAGCACCTAATTCAGCAATCAACATCATCAGAAAAACTATAACGAGTAATTTCCCAGCTCCAACAAACGTAGGAAATATTTTTATCTCTGTCATTAGTTTTGATTAACGAGGTCAGATGAGGTGGACGGGGCATCGTCACAATATTAATGAACCGTCTATTGTTGTCCAATGTGAGGAATTTGTGCGTCATATTGACTACGCAAAGTTGGATTAATTTTTTGACTTACTTTAGTGAAGCCATTTGGGATCGGGTCGTTTGTTCAGAGATAAGAAGTGCACATAATGTGACCCAGTTGAGCTATTACGATGGAAAAATGGCTACGACAAGCACATTCAGCTTAGTTGGATCGCTTTGGAAAATATTTGTAGTGCAAAGATAAACTGGGTCCTTGTGGGAATTGAGTTTATTCAGCATACGTGTCTTAAAAGTATGCAAAGGAAAGCAACAAACAACTTAAAATAAATTACATTAACGTCCATAAGCTAACACAGGTATTTCAATTCAAAAAGTTGAAAGCATAGCTAATTGCACGTCTCTCAAATCGGTGACAAAAATTACATGAAAATACACACTGCAACGCTATTTCAAAAGTTTTCATCACGATGCCGCTTAAGAATCAAACACGAAGCCTCATAAACTTTTAGGTTCAGCAAGAAAGGAACATATTAAAGCTAAATAAGCACCAGGCTAAAGAAAAATGGCGCTGCCGGGGCGGGTTTTTATATATTATTTCTCTTCGCTCAGCTACGATAGACCATGGAGCGGAGGAAATTTATACTTAAGCTATCACAGTAAATTTTTCTACAGAGAATTTACGGATCAAAGTAACTAATTAAAGAAAGTGTGTAACGAAATGATGCGTTGTAGTAGTATATCAAATTAATGAACTGTGAACAGTATTAGAGTGGAAAGAACAAAGATTAAATTCGTGTACAGGGATTACTAAAAGTCAAGTAATCGCAGGTTCGAGTTGGCGGGTCAGGAAAAACTGCGCCCAAGAGGCTGACAACGGTCAGTCAACATTAAAACCCTTTGTTCGTTGTAAACTGTGCTACTGAATAGGACGGACGTTAAAATTATGTTTAGAGGTGTTAAAATAAATGATGTGCATTATGCCTACACCTAAACAATGAGATACAGGGTCTACGTAATAAATATTATAGCGTTCATGTTTTCGTACATTTTGGTCGACGTTTTTATGCATATCATAAATTGAATTCACATTGAGTCATTTAACATTTTGCACGCTTTTATTCTGACAATACAATTTAAAATACTACACAATGCAAATTGAGACTTCCATCAAACTCAATTTCTGAACATATCAAAGCCGTTTTCGCATTTGGTAGCAAAACAATTTGACTCTCAAGCACCAGAACACTTTTCTATTTTATTTTATGAAATTTGGAGCTCGCAGCGTCAAATATTTTACACTGGGTGCAAAGGCGTAGGTAAGCTTTATGCAGCCTGGTGTAGTACCGCATATAGCTGTGTGCGCGCTTATAGAGGACACACGGGGGAACGTTGGCGTTAAATGCCGTGATATATCTCCCGGAACTGCAGTGGATAGGGCAGGCCAAATACTGGAGAGGAAGTCTTTTGTCGATTAAACAAAATACAAACCTAGATTGCAGAAAAACAAACGGCAGTTACCCGAAAGGTTTATCAAAAAGTAAAAAAAAGACACAGATATTACCTATAACAGAGACGAATGCTCACAATAACAATTCGCTGCATGATTCATGCGAGAATCTGAATTGTGCGACAAAATAAATCGATAACGACAAAAGCAAAACGAAATGTTTTCACTTCACATTGAAATATAATAGTCTTGTCAAGTAACAAGTGCTTTATAAAATAGCGAAGACGGGATGCCGTATTCCGGTGAAATGAGAATGAAAAATAGTATTTCTTATTCAAGATCACGAGTCGTCGAAATATTATCGTGCGATTGGTTTCTTTCTTGTCACTGAACGACCTTCCGCATAATTGGAGAAATGTAATACATCTTCGCTGTCAATACGTATAAGCCTTCAGATATTGCATGAGGCAGAATAAAACATTGATTCTCATATGGATGGATGTTTGTCTTACGAGTAGCAGTGGCGGTACCCTTTTCTAATATACTATTTCTGGAACATACGCATGCAATATGAAACGAGATTATTGAATTGCATCTATTTGTATTAGTGATTTAGAGCATAATAAAATAGCACATGACTTAGCATATACGGAAATCAACGACGAACGATATAATACTCAGGGAAATACAGCGATGAAATGTAAATTGGGTACAATCCTATTGTGAACGATAATGAGTAGGGAAACGGCTTCGTCCCAAAACGGAATGTCATTGTACCAGCGTTAGAAGATCTCCATACTATTGTCGGTGTTAAAGCAAATGAGTTTGTGTTGGAAAATATTTGTACCAACGGTTGTGGGTCTAACATAAATGGGTGGCAGTTGCAAGCGAAACGTTAGGCCTCCAAACGCCTGTTACTAGTACAATTACGGCAAATGACACGGCAGCGCCTTTCCGAACACCACGAACGAATATTGGAAAACACATTTAGTTTGAAGCGAGCGTGTACTTTAACAAAAGTTTAAGCGGTACTAAAGTGCAAATGAGACAATTTCGTCTGCGTCATACATCTCTGCAGTTTACGGCGTCTGTTAGTGTTTGTAATTGTATTTAACTGTCGGTGTTTCCAGTCGATGCTTGCTGTGTAATCAAACCACCAATCGACGCTGCTCTTTTATTTGCACCTTTTTTGTGCACGGTTTCAATTCGTTTGTTGGATCAGCAATTTTAATAAAAGTAACTTCTGTTAGCATTCTATTTGGTAGTTATACACGAATGTACAAAATCAAATCAAATCAGATTAACATCGTTGAAGGTTTCATTTAAAAAAAGCTTATAAGGCTATGTCAACATGCTCTTATAAGCCATCTGGAGTATGTGACGTCATTTGTATGTTTCCGGAAAAACAAACAAACGTTGCTACCCTAAAAGCAGATTGTGTTTTCATAAAACGTTTTTCACTTATTTACAAAACCGCTTCGGTGCCTTTAACATGAAACAGGAGAAGGACCGTACAGGAACGGTCCTTTTACGGATGTGTTGAATATTTGATGCAAAATTGTCTGTCCAATGGAGTAGAACGGTGTTCCTCGAACAATCAGGTGGAATACCTGGTCACCTTTGTAACCGATACCGACACTTGCCCTTGAATGAATTGTTAGAATATTTTATTAACATGGTGCCTTCGTTTTACGTTGACACATCTGCACAACAAGGTTATGTACATCACGTCTGCATTTCCCAAAGGGGTAGGCAAAGTTGTAGAGCACATCCGTATTTCACTGTTTGCTTATTGAATAATATATAAGATATATAGCGATATTATATATTGACTCGGCAGGTAAAATCAATAAAAAATCCAAGAAAACTTGATAAATGATTTCATTTCTGTAAGTAAGTTTGTACAAACACTTGTACACGTCAATTATATATTTTTCAAACTAGATGACGTCGGTGTTTCCTAACTGACTACTCTGAGAAGAAAAGTCGAAACGAACTCAGAGGTCAGTCTTTTTTAAATTCCAGACATAACCTTGGTCACATCATGTGAAGAACATGTAGATTATTGACTGAAATGGTCTTTTGAGGAAAGAACCACACAGATTGAGTGAACCTGTCCAGTCATTGCAAGCATTTGTCACTAATGGTGTAGTTCAACTCGGAACTTAAGAAGCTCAACGATTTTACGAACAATACCAAAGAAAGTGCATTTGGGTAGGCCATATAAATTACTCAAACTGCCAGATCATGATTACAAATTACTGAGAAAGAAAGAAAATAAAAATAAAAAAGGACCCACATAGTCTTCACATTCACAATAATTAAAACAATATGATACTTGAATTTTGAATAGAAGTTCCCACAGTACCAGTCATGATACATTTGTTTTAATATTCCTCAGAGGGATTTGACATTCAAAACGATAGAAAAAAGATTAAGAAGATGGTAACGGTCGTGAGTAAAACTTCGTTATCTGTCTAGTCTAGACTGTCCAGCGACAAAGTTCACAAAACAGAACTATTGTCTCCAAGTATTTCCATATTCCAGTGTTTGGGAAACAACAAGTTAGAACTGTAACATATAGTAATTCTTAGGTCAGATAAGCAGCTCAGAGCCACCTCGCAAATTGTATGACGACTTAGTTACTAAGCCAAATAGACGTCCAGTTGCTGAATATTTGTTACTGTTTGCTCAACAGCTGTTCTTGTGTTTTATATGAAGTTTAGCTTTTGGGTTAGAATAAAGCTGATTTTGGTAAATATTTTTAAGTAAAGTGATGCCAAATTATGGTGAGTAGCGATTTCTGAAAATCTAGGGTACCTATTTAACTGGTGACGTATAATGCGAGTGATCACGTCATATACTTATGCAACATTGTCAGTTAAAATTGTCAGTTCGTGAGATTATCTCTATAAACCGCTTTTAAATGAAATAAAAACATAGCAGTCCATTTGTGCCTATTAAAACGGAGTATTGTTATTTAAAAATCTATTCTCTCAGTTCAGTAAATTCATGTTCAATATTTAGTCAAACTGCCTAGCACTGTCAAACTTTCTTGGGGTTGGCTTCCAGTCTAACCGGATCAGCAGCATGTACACCGGTATTTTATTAGGAGCAACTGCCTATCTGACCTCCCATCTGGATAACACGACACCCCTTGGTAAGACTTGTTACCAGACTTTTGGAATTCTGACTACTCGCGATAACTGCCAAAGATTACGAATGACAGCCGAAAATGAGGCACAGGGATCTCGATGTGTAATTGATGGTCACCCATCCACGAATAAACCGAAGTAAGCGTAGCTTAACCTTTGTGCGACCCATGTGGCTATTATCATTTATCCACGAGAGCCTTCATATCCAACACTAACGTAATAAAATGTGATAAAATTACACCAACCTTTACATAGTATAAAACAAAGTCGTTGCCCGCTTGTGTACATGCTTAGATCTTTTAAACTACTCAATGGATTTTAATGTGATTTTACCAATATTTAGAGTGATTCAAGAGGAAAGTATATATGTATAATACGCGGGCAAAGTCGCTGGCAAAAACTAGTATACGGTAAAAAGTATGTATTTCCACAAAGGTCTGTGTTTGTCATCCACTTAAATAAGTACCTGCTTACAACCAGAGTCTTTGCATGTAGTACAAAATAATCCGCAAAGTACATAAGAGATTACACAGCATCAATACCACTTAGTATTGCAGATTGTTTCTGAAATGTGACGCTTAAGACGTCTAACTAAAAGCATTTACGTTACTTAAAATGTTTTAAGGGAGATTATGTGATTCCCTTGTTTGCAGCTACGAGAGGTTTTGATTGGAGGAAACGAAAACGCTGTAAATGTCGCAGCCATCTGGTTAAATTAGCCAGCATTGAACTAGGCCGATAGTGAATTGAGCTAGAATCATTTAACGTTTGACAACTTGGCGTATAGAAAGTCAGCCCTTTGAAAATGACTGACCAAGCCTTAAAGTCAAAGTCAAAATTCTTTATTGTGGTTACAGAGTTGTTATTGAGATATCTCGCCTCAGCCAAGTGATTCAAATTTAGTACATTTTTTTCCACTACAGCTCTGGTAGTCACCAAAGCAAATATGGCGTCAATAGCCAACCCGTGAACGTTATTTTTTATTCATGTGTGCAATTTTAAGTTAAAGCGTGATACTGTCAAAAAAGTATGAAAACATGGAGGTGCCAAATAAACCTAGGTCTTCTGCAATTTTTCCCGAAATATTTGAGTCTAAACAGTTAGAATACGAACAACAGTATCAAGGTGGCTTTACTTATTCATAAAGAGCATGGCGGGATAAGCATGGGGTAGCGGAAACAGTGGTAATTTCAACTACCAATTTTTATGTATGATGGTCTTACGGATTACAACTTACCTGTAAAATATTACATAAAAATATGCATTCGTTTTCGATAAAATCAAAGACAGACAAGATTTTGTAGACAGTAGACAATTTTCTATTTTACTAGCTTCTGCCCGCGACTTCGTCCGCGTCAAATTTTTGCTCCCCTGACCCTTCCCGTCGCATCGATTTGCCTGCTAGTTTTCGTCCATTTTTCGTTGCTGCTCGCACCTTTTGAGTTATAGTGAGTCAACCTTAAAAGATAGACATATGCTCTCCCGGACTTTTTTTTAGAACTTTTTAAAAGAAACAATTCCGTCATACATAATTTTTGCGTTACTTTAACCGTTTACGCAGCGCACGCAACGGAAACTCTCAAAAGGAATAATTTTTTCCCGTTTTTGCAACATTTTTCATTACTGCTACGCTCCTCTTAGTTGTAGCGTGATGTTATATAGCATATAGCCTCCCTCAATAAATAGGCTACCCAACACAAAAAGAATTTTTCAATTTGAACCAGTAGTTCCTAAGATTAGCGCGTTCAATCAAACAAACAAACAAACAAACTATTCAGCTTTATAATATTAATAATAATAATATTTTTTAATATATAATATATAAGTATAGATTAAGGACCTGGCACTTGTTGACGACCTGTCACACGGACACTGTCCTCCCATGCCTATTAACACTGTAATTTGAAACCATCGTAAAATCCGATAATTTTAAAAGAGTGACCATGAAGTTTCTTGCCAGCTGTTCTCCATTGAAATCACCAAATCGGAACCTTGCATCTAGCTTCTGACGTTTCATAAGTTTCCATGTAGGTTTACGTTACATAAAAATATTTTAATAGATTTTTTGAAAAATGTATTTACGAGTATATTGCCTAACTAAATAATGATTATCATCCATCACGATACTAATGAAAGCAAACATTAAGAATCCCCAATCATCCTACTAAAATAAATTGCGGTATTCGAATGCCAAAGAAACTTAAGTGCAATCCCAATTCCTTTCCTCCGTTCCGGATCACATTTAGGGCTGCCCCTTTGAGAAGAAAGTTGATATTGTTAATGGATATTTTTTAGATTTGGTATAACTGGCCAATTTTTTTGCTAACTGGGCCAAATTATTCGCCGATGATTGTTGAAAAACTCTAGTAGTAGAGAGTAACACTACAATAGGTAACACTAGAAGAGCTAGCAACAAAAATAAAACCATTTGGCGAGCAACGAGCAGCGAGTGCGGTCCCGGTTTCAGTGGGAGACCAGTTTTCAGGCTTATCACTTAAGGGATAAGGGTGAAAAGTGATCTGCCGGGGTCGCGTGATTGTTCGAAAGAGATACCGTGACCCTGGCGCATGGGCAACGGATGGAACACGGGTGGGTTTTAGTCAGTAAAAGTCTGTCACGCCCTCCCGCTCCGCCCAGAGTGGGAGAAGTCATTTGATGATTTCGCATCCAAAAAAAAAAGGGTTAAAAGTGATCCACAGTTATTGACCTTAGTTGTACCAAGGGTAAGTCTCGCTGCGACAAACGACTACTCACCAGCGATGTGAAAAGTCAGCGATTAACTATTTTGTATCTCTTGCATTATACAAGGTTATTTGTAAAACACCGGCAACCTCTCTGGATTATGTTACTAACATCATAATCAACAAATTTTGTTCTATGACTTTTAAAAATTCATCATGTTTTAGTTCATCAGATTTTATCAACAAGTATACGTACACGTACAAGTAAGTTTTCTTTTAATTTCATTTATTGTGGACAAAATCTACTCATTACAATGATTTTAAATGAGTTGTATTGCAACATGTAGTTAGCTAGCGACCTCGTCAGCTGTTCATAATATTCTTGTCTGATCAACCGGCAGCAAGTTCGTCATGCTCCCTTGGATGTCACTGCTTGCGGTAGCGTCGGGGGTCAGGTTACCACCTTCCCTCAAATATGGCGAGGGGGGTAATGGCTGACCTTTGCGTTATGCTCGTGAACGGGTGCTGCTTGTGGTGACTGGTCGTCTTGCTGACCATGGTTTTTGTTATTGTTACTTGTATTATTTGTTATTTTATTTTAGTCCGGAGGTGCTAGTATCAATTTGCATCGTTGAATATGTAAACGGGCACGCCCTTTATGCCTGGAGGCTTTATTTACGTTTAAAATTCTGTTTACGATTTTGTTTTATTATTTATTTCAGCTTGAGTTTCGTTTTTAATGTTTTGTTGGTGGTATATTGGCGTGTGCTAGCTGACATAATTATGGTGAATAGTACATGTTTTGTTTTATAATATTAATTACTTACACAATATTGTATAGAATCAAGTTCTTCTAACTTAACAGACAGCTGTGCTGCTGGGGAGTTTGTTCCGCCACTTCTTCTTCCGGGCTAAAGCACTAGGAAGTGTCGAAAGGCGGGCGTTTTGGGGGGACTGTCGTGTGTAACTTTGACGTTCAAAAAGTGCTGACTCTCAGCCTAGTTTGAATAAATGACTTTTGTTTTTTTTTGATTTTATATCGAATATTTAAATTGATTGATTACAGAAGCAATTCTATATTATGTGTATTTTGTGTAGGTGTTAGTGTTTTATTACAATATTTATACATATTACATTTATATATATATTTGTTTAAGAAAAGTATTATGTGTTTTTTGATTCTAAAGATGTTATTATTTATTCAAATATTTTCAAAGAAGATACTTTTTAGCCATATTCACACTGATCCTAATAGAAATAGTACAAAAGCGTTATAGTGAAAATAAATGTAATATATTTCTTTCATTTTTGGGGTCACATTGACAAAAATATTTCAATACATAACTTATTTTTGTATTCCACGTATTGTAATTAAAACAGTTAATGAACCGTGCGTACGTCATACATTTTAAAAGGGTACAGAATTCTTTGAAAACTTCCTTTATATATTAAAACCGATTCATCAGTCATAGCAGACATTTTCTGCTTTGTTCGCATGTGCGTTGTTAATTAAAACTTCGCTTACAGAAACATAATGTAAAATGTGTATTGTACTATGGTTATGGTACCTAATCATTGTTATCCGGAGACTGATAAATTGGACATTTCTGGGCAGTGATGGCCACCTAGTAACCACTGCGACTTAGCAATTGTTAGTCATAAGTTTGAAACCGGACATGCTTTTTTTGTCTAGCCTATACTATCCCACTGCTGAGCAAAGGTCTCTCCCAAATCCTTCCAGGTATTCGTTTCCAGGGCCACCTCGATCCAATCCTTGGCGTACGCGTCAAGGCGTCTCCCTACCGATGATGCTTTACTTTGTGTAAATTATTACATCACCACTGCTCTCAAAAGGGTGAAAGAAAACAAGTAAGGAAACCGGCATGTCTAAGAACCAAAAATTCGAAAAAAGTGACATCTATCGTCCCGCACTGCGCCAACGTGGTGGATTCCTGGTATGACTATTTAAAAAAACTTCGAAAGAGGATATAAGGCCCGCTTTTCCCTGAAATCTTTGTGTGCGTTTAGAGTATCATTTAAAACATCATTCTGTACTTGTCATCATTAAACGATTGACAAAGGCAGAGCTATGTTTTAAATAAGTTTAGTTGTAAAACATATATTATATTAGCCCTATTTCTTCCCATGGGTATCGTAAAAAGCAACTAAGGGAGTTACTAGAGAATGGGCAGCAGAATTTTATATGCATTTTACAACCATACTGTGATTGCAAGGTGGCAATTATGGCAAAGCCCACCATAGCCCTATATCCAGTTTACTGCTGAAATGATGAATCAAAATAAGATTTTTACTCTCTTCATACTTAAATTGTAACGAAAGGGTGAATTGTCCTGCCAGGGTCACGAGATTCGTTCGAAAAAGGTACCGTGGCTCTAGCATATGGGCAACTGAAGGACAACAACTGAAGGACACGGGTGGGTTTTACTCAGTAAAAGTCTAACACGCCCTTCCGCTCCACCCAGAGTGGGAAAAGACATTTGATGATTTCCCACCCACAAAAAAAGGGGGTGAATTGTAGGCTCTCGCTGTAATGACAAAAATCTGCAATCATTCATGGACAAAATAGACTTTGAGTGTATTTACACAGTAACGATGCGAAATCCGGAACTGCGCCAACCCTACACAGATCTCATTTAGACTCTCCTAAACCGTTGCATTTGTAGTTGATTAAAAACCCACTTACACCTGTTCGTGGTGCGGATTACCTCACCGCTGTTGATTTACTTGAGACCCTGTCGTATTTGCATTATCGGGTTTATTTAGCTGATCAGACGAAGGAAGGAGGCAATGGTAATTGGTTACTTAAGCTAAACTTATTTGACAATTTTGAATGTATTACTCATCAAATGAGTAATCGCATTTGACAAGTGCTGACTCTCAGCCTAATTTGAATGAATTACTTTTGATTTTAATTTGAATGTATTGTGTATTTAATAGTCTTGATTATGACTATTGATGACTGGATGGATGGTAGAGACCAAAGAACAGGGGTGAAGGAAGTAGAAGGGAGACCAAATAAACGATGCTTGGAGTGTGTGAATTTTGATATGGATAGAAAGGAATAACTATCGAGATGACGACTAATAGACAGGTATTGAAGAAAAAGATATGTTGTGCCGGTCCCCAATAAATAGGGTTTTTTTTTTTCAGGATGGGAAATCATCAAATGACTTCTCCCGCTCTGGGCGGAGCGGGAGGGCGTGTCAGACTTTTACTGACTAAAACCCACCCGTGTTCCATCAGTTGCCCATGTGCCAGGGTCACGGTATCTCCTTCGAACAATCACGTGACCCCGGCAGGCATCGGTCCTAGTAGACCCCTACACTGCTGCTGACATCTCTTTGAGGCGCGCGTGGAACACTGCGCGCCGTCGACCCGAGCTTGGTCCTTACCGGGCGGCGAGCTACCCATTGCTCGCCACCCGCAAGCTCGCGCCTACGGTGGCCGGGAGTCAGCTATTGACTCCCGACGCCCGGGGCGTCTCCTCCTGCGGCGGCTAGGGACGTGAGGGCGCAGAGACTGCCACTCCCTCACGCGCCCCGCCTCCTCCTTCGCGAGCATTACTGCTTCGCAGAAGGAGGTGACGGCTTCCCATTCCCTCTCGCTCCGTACCATGGCTCGCACCAGGGCCGGACGCGAGAGGTCACCGCCGCCGATCGCCTCCACGAGGACACGGCGGTGCTCCGCCCAGGCAGGGCACACCTCCACCGTATGCTCCACCGTGTCCTCCAGACGTTCCTCGCAATGGAAACACCCGGAGGTATCCTCCCGCTTTATCCTGAACAGGAACCCACCGAAGCACCCATGCCCGGTGAGAACCTGCGTCAGGCGGAAGGTGAGGACGCCGTGACGCCTCTCTATCCACTCCTCAAAGAGGGGACTTACCGCCGCAATTGTGGCGTGCCCAGCACTGGGTTGCGACAATCGTACCCGCCATGTCGCCATGAGATCACACCGGAGCTCTGTCCGCCGTGCCGCGATTTGTCGCGGCAGCGGAGTTTCGCCCCGGCGTTTCGCCTCCTCGCGCCACTCCCACATGTGCGCGAGGACCTTTGCCTCCAGATCCCATGGCGGCACTCCGGCAAGGAGGCTCGCCGCCTCGCACGAGACCGTGCGGTATCCCCGGATTAACCGGATGGCCATGACCCTCTGGGCCGCAAACAACCGGCGCGCTGGGCGCAGCCTCAGTGAGGGCGCCCACACCGGTGCCCCGTAGAGGGCCATGGACCGCACGATCCCCGTGTAGAGCCTCCAGCAGGAGGCGTTTGGACCCCCCAGATTGGGCAGGAGCCGCTTTAATGCAGCCCCAGCCCGCTCCAGTCTGGGAGCCAAACGTCGGAAATGCTCAACGAAGTTCCACCGGCTGTCGAGGACAAGTCCCAGGTACTTCATCGTCGACTCGACGCCGATGTGAACCCCTCCTACCGTAAGTTGGGAACCCGCAGGTGGCGCGTTCCGAGGACCATGAAAACCCATGGCCTCGGACTTGTGCAATGCCACCTCGAGGCCCAATTGCCGGATCCTATCGACGATTGCCGCAACCCCGCGTGTCATCAGTTCGGCCGCCGCCTACGACCTCCCCTGCGCAAGGACCAGCGTGTCGTCAGCGTAGCAAACTACGCTGACGCCGCTAGGGAGGTCGGCGCGCAGCACCCAGTCGTAACCGATGTCCCACAGATGCGGCCCCAGGACCGATCCCTGTGGGACACCGCACGACATCCTCGCCGGTTCCATTCCCCCTCGTGACCAGGGTAGATGACGGCCCTATCCGTCAGATAGGCCTCGACCACGCGACAGAGGTGGGTCGGCATCCGGTGATACCGGAGTGCCTCCCTAATGCAACTCCAGGGCAGGGTGTTGAAGGCATTGGCGATGTCTAGAGACAACGCCAAGACGACCCCACCCCGGGCCACTGCATCCCCCGTCGTGAGGGCTCGCACGCGCATGATGGCGTCCACCGTAGAGCGCCCCTTGCGGAAGCCGTACTGGCCGCCCGACAAGTCCGGCCCCTCCCGCACCAGCCACCCGACGAGGCGGTCTGCAATCACTCTTTCAAAGAGCTTGCCCACCTCGTCGAGCAGCACGATGGGCCGGTAAGCGGACGGAGAGTCCGCTGGGCGCCCAGGCTTCTTAATGAGGACCAGTTTCCCCGTCTTTCAACGAAGTGGGAACTGGCCCCTCTCCAAGCATGCGCTTAGGAGCCCCCTGAGTCGAGGCCCGAGAGCCTCTGAGGCCAGGACCCATGCTTTGCCAAATAAATAGGGATGAGGGCAGGAAAATGATGATAATATGTATTTTTTAGTTGTTTCCGAGATATCTATCCTGTATGTTGCACCTGCTATATTTTGTCTCTGCATTACCCTAAGGTTGACTGGTAGAAAATGTTTCAGGCATTAAGTCCACCTTTGCATAGTATTTTTTTTCTAGTGTATAAAGTTTTATGCTTGTGTATTAATGATAACCAACTAGTTGCCATCCTGATTTCAGAGGAAGCGCATAGTAAAAATAACGCCACCGACCAATACATTAAAGTCTTTTTAACCGACTTCAAAAAAAGGAGGAGGTTATCAATTCGATTGTTTTTTTTTTAATGTTTGTTACCGCATAACTTTTAACTGGGTAAACCGATTTTGATGATTTTTTTTTAATTTGAAAGCTAGTGCTTCCTAAATGGTCCCATTTTAATTTGGTTCCATTCGAACAATGGGGTCTATGTGAAAACCATATAAGTCTTAAATTTGCATTAAGTATTTGCACGACAAATTAACGAATAACGCGATTAGATAAGCGCGGGGTATCTACCATAACTAAAAAGTTAAAAATAAAAACTTTTTACAAAAAAATAACAACCGACTTCCTTAAAAAAAAAAAAAACACTACAAAGTCAAAAATAACTTTAATTTCGGAAGTCGATAGCAAAAAAACCTTAAATACAGATCCCAAGACACCGACTTCCGAAATTAAAGTTATTTTTGACTTTATAGAGTTTTTTTAATTATTTAGGCAAAACGGCATAATAAAGAAAACAAAACCTGTGATTAAATAAAATTGAACACATGCAATATTTCATACGATTAACTTTTATGAGAACAGCACTCTCATAAAATTTAATATTAGGTTATATCGACGTAAACAATAACCAAATCGTAAAAGTTGGGAAATCTCATCTCTCAACATTCAAGGCGGAAAATGTCACAGGATTATAGGTAGTCACATTTCGTTCAAACCATTTACTTTTATGGAAACTTCTCGTATTTTCGACACCTACTTTTGCTATACAATATTTTTAGCTTATTTTGTGATAAAGCTTATCTACTTATCTGTTTAAAAAGCTTAGTTTAAAAGGTACCTGCTAACTTCTAAATGTTTTAGGCAAATGAAGCTCATACATTTTATATATTATTCTAGTATTAGAATTAATAAAATAAAAATAAAATAAAATAAATAGATAGTGTTTTAATTCAGGCATTGTACCCATATACAAAAAATAAAATAAAATATAATCAAATCATAATCAATCAAAATCAAAACGAACGAACGAACGATTAATGAGAGTTGCATTTAATTTTATGAAAAATATTTTCTTTTCCAACTTTTCGAGGAACACATATTTTTCAACAATTTCCAAAAACCAAAGCAGTACAGTCGTTTGGTTGCCTGTTGCCAAAGTTGGAATGACGAGTTCGTATTTTCTGCTTTTTTTTTCGTTTTTTTTTTTTCATTTGACTCTGTATAGATGATGTAGAGGTACCAATATAGGTATAAACCTATATAAGCACGTATGAAACATCAGAAGCAAGATATTTGGTTCCCATTGGCGTTTCCTATTCAGAAAACCCGGCAAAAAAGTCCACGGGAATCCTACCGTGACTGTTCTGTGTGGACGTAGAAAATGGCACCAGCGCATTTCTCCCCGTGAGTGTCGGCAGGCGACTAAAGGGCTTACTAGAGACCGGGCAGTAGAGTTCTCTATGCATTTTACCGCCATACTGCGATCGCCAACCCGCCTGCCAAGCGTGGCGATTATGGTGAACCCCCCAAATTGCGGGAGGCCTATATTTAGCAGTGGACATCTTGAAACTGAAATGATGAGACAATACACAATACAATACAACAACAATATACAATACAACATGATACAATATTGGCAATGGTGGGAAGTGTACTTGTATGCCCATGTATATCAACATGTACCAGAGAGACAATTTCCGTATTTTTAAGAACATTCGCACCTCGGTCTGTCAAAAGTACAATTAATTTCCTTTTTAACAAGATTTGACATTGACTGTGGGTAAGATTGGAACTTAAATTTGAACGTTTTCTAAGTACGAGAATTGTTCTGGAGAAACTCAACAAAATATGATAGGAGACTACCAAAAAGTCAAAACATCTATGTCTCTAGGTCTAAAACGTCCTCAAATTCACAAAATGGAAGAGAATCTAGAAAGATAATATAATTAAAATAATAATATTACACGTACATAAGTCTTCCCGTTTTTTAACATAATTCACATAGCTATTTACATAGGCACGTTATAACTTATCCATGACGTATTTCAGGGAGTTTACTAGTGTAATTAATTAAACTTCTTTACACTTTGAAGTTTATTTTTGTAATTTCGTTAAATATACTTTATTTACGGGTCATTGCCATAAAAAATATCATACATAATATTTGTGTCACTTTTTCTTTAAATCTAGTCATTCTGAACAAGTTATTTACCGTGACGGTAAAATCTCTAAGTTTATTATTTTTCTGCAGGTTGAATATGTTGACACATATTTTATTTATTTTTGTCATCATTACGGTTCCTTCTGGGTCGTAAAATATTATTTAATTGACTATCCTGGTCATATCGCAGAGATTAATAGCCGTTATTCATTTTTGATCTCTTGCCAACATTTGTATCCATACAAGATTAGATAAGATTAGATTAACCCAAGACACCACAAAATTTAATATTAATGCAGAGTTGAATACGGTATTTGCTAATAACAATATTGCTGTTAATAACGTAAATTTAGGCGAGTTGGTTACCCATAGAGAAATCAAACGGCAAATTACAACGGTAATACGAGTAAATGATTATCCGTTGAATTGCAAGCCTCGTTAATGACGTTAAATTCGGAACATAAAGCCGCCATAATTATTTGCCAAAATAAACACAAACAAATCTAACCGTTCAACCCTTCCTAGTCCCGAACAAGTGGAAACATGAAAACGTTGCACAAACAATTCGTTGACCTGGAATCTTAAAGCAGTTTTGCCCCAAAGATTAATTAGTTGAGGCAAACATCACGGCTAATCTCGAAATCTGCGTGCATCCGTCCGAAATAAATAATTAGGTATCTCGGCTGACAGAAAATGCAATGTAAATTTAATCTTCCTGATGTGTAAGTAGTTACAACTCTAGCTTTAGTCAGTACGGTCGTGGAAACACGCATAGGACACTACAAGCGTTGAAAAATTGTTTAGGTGAATTTTTAAACATGGCCGACCAAGACACTAACGGCGCGTCAAAAAGAGTAAGTTAATTCAAAGTACTCACTCTAAGCTGCTGAAATATAATACGTTTTAAATTTTAAATAAATAAGTGAACGCAAGGTTTGAACCCTTTGTAAATTAAACTGTGAACAAAGTTTTGACAAGTGAGTAATTTCTCTTCTCAAAGTGACTGACTTTTGAGTTTGGGGAGTCACCAGTGTTATCTTTTCCGGTCACTTTAAACAGAGAATTAATATTTTACTGTCGATTCAAAACAGCTGTTTTTAACAAACGAGAAACCTTCTTTTTTTCTTTTCTCAATTTCGTTTCAGAGTGTAAAATATTTTTTTATAGGAGCTCTGTTTATAGAAGGAGCAAGTTTTAATATGCTGTAATAGGATGAGAGTGTTTTTCCTATTAAAATAGCGGCTTTACAATGTATATTGTATTTTCGCAGAGGGGATCAAAAGGGGAGCGTCGCCGTAGCAAGCCTGACGATGCTAAGGACGAAATAAAGAAATTTAAAGGAAATAATTTGCAATCGTTTTCTAATGGAGAGTAAGTGTTAAATATATTAGCTAAATATTTTTTTCCTACAATTTAAGTGCTATTTGCCTACGTTGATATCGTCAATTTCATTCAGTTATGCTCATAATTGAATAATATTTATCGTAAAAAAATGTCATATCGTCAAATATATTATTTTGTAATGCAGCAAACGTGATGAAGTTGATTTTATTTTCAGTAATTGGTACTTAATTCATTCAATGTGGCAAATGTATATACGTGGTAAATCCCCATTTTTCCGAAATTTTCAATACCAGTGCTAGAAATCAGGGCCTCCAAAAAATGTCATTAACTAGTTTCTAGTAATAATTCAATTAATTAATTTATTATATAGGCACATTTAATTTTTAATTCACCACATATCTAATCTATTTTATGATTTATTCATGATAGGTATTAAATGAATTAAAAAGGTGGATATTCACAAAAAAACATTTAATGTCTATATTTCTAACGCTACCTCCATAAAAAAAACCGGCCAAGTGCGAGTCCGACTCGCGCACCGAGGGTTCCGTACAAACCTGCAGGTATTCTCGGTTTAAAAATAAATGCTTTTTTTTTTAATTTTTATATTTCAGTTGATTGAATGTAAGGTAAATTGCGGTGTACGATTTATGACGTTTTAAAAAAAAACTACTCACTCGATCTCGTTCAAACCAATTTTCGGTGGTAGTTTACATGGTAATGTACATCATATATTTTTTTTAGTTTTATCATTCTCTTATTTTAGAAGTTACGGGGGGGGGGACACACACATTTTACCACTTTGGAAGTGTCTCTCGCGCAAACTATTCAGTTTAGAAAAAAATGATATTAGAAACCTCATTACCATTTTTTAAGACCTATTCATAGATACCCCACACGTATGGGTTTGATGAAAAAAACCATTTTTGAGTTTCAGTTCTATGTATGGGGAACCCCAAAATTTATTGTTTTTTTTTCTATTTTAGTGTGAAAATCTTAATGCGGTCCACAGAATACATCTACTTACCAAGTTTCAACAGCATAGCTCTTATAGTTTCGGAAAAAAGTGGCTGTGACATACGGACGGACGGACAGACAGACAGACAGACAGACAGACAGACAGACAGACAGACAGACAGACATGACGAATCTATAAGGGTTCCGTTTTTTCCCTAAAAATGACATTTTTGTAATTTTTAATTTCCGCTACGCGCACAAGGTTTAACAAAAAGCTATTTCGGCGCTGTAAAATGTCTTTATTGAGAAGTGATTGAAAAGGCGCTAGGTTGAATATTAAACCCGTAAAATATTGAGTTTTCATCAATACTTTTATATTGTTCTACATTTGCGAGAAAAATTGATATCTGAATCTTTCATGAATAACTTAATGCTCGCTTTATTTACTAACGTTCGATTCACTATTGTCTAAAAAAGTCGAAATATTTTGTACTCGAGTTCTTTTAAAGATGAAATAATTTAAAAGCTTGGTCCTATTTTGAGAAAAGAATCATATGGCATCAAAAAATTCGTCTAAATCATTCTCAATAGGAATGGTGCCCAAAAGGCTGGCAGCATTGCCACATTGTATGGCCTTAAAATAAAATTGGTTTGAAGTTCGAATTTCAAACCAATTTCTGATCGCATTGCTTTTATTGTTCAGATTCGAACTGGACACAACAAACTTTATTTGTGATATCATTTTGTTTCCTCACAGTTCTATTATATCGGAGAATGAAAACGACTTAAGTGTCCCACCGCAGCCAAGATCCCGTTCAGCGTCTAGAGCACGAGAAGCTCTTTGTATACCAGCCAATGTTGCTTCCGAACTCGACGATCAGAAAATTTTTGAACTAAAGGAGGTAGGAATCCTGTTTATTGCATGCCATCTCGAAAATGCAGAGCACTGCATGATATTCTATACTCTATTCAGATTTGATCAGGTAAGAGTACTAAGGTATACTTACCTATATATTTGAATTTTGAGTTTTAGTGATTTTTGTTTTTAATTCTGGATAAAACGGTAGTTTATGAAACTGTTGCACAATGAGGGATATTTATTAATTATTTTAGAATTTTATGTGCAGTTTCATACACTACTTTATCAACTCTCATACGTTAGGATTGAAAACTTTCTAAATAAAAAATAGTTTTGTAATGCTATAGAAATGGCGCGCCTGGCATATGCGTTCCTTTACAAAAAATAATAGATGGAAATTCCTCTGTGATATTAACTTCTTGGAATTGCCCTGTTTCGTATTGGTAAAATAAAATTATAACATTATTTTGTTAGATAAAAAGTATACGATACATGATTCTATTTTTAAATTTCGATATTGTGTTTATAGAGCAGATACGTCAATATAAACTCGTCTTGAGTTTATAATTCGAATTTTACAATATGTGAAAGAAATTTAAAGATAAAGTTATGATTTAACGTACAAAAAGTCAGTTTCGGGTTATAATACTATGTTTTACATAATCATTTATTCCTTAATTATCACCTATGTTTACGAATAAATGATTTGATTTGATTTGATTTTAAAAATTGTCTGACGACTGTAGGAACTCACAACTAAACCACCTTGTTTTATTTTTCAATGTCACTCAAACACAGACTAACGAGTAACAATTTTCCTTCCACGTATCTGTAAGTTTAACTTGAGTTTCTTAATTTCCAGGCGTTCTTACTATTTGATATGGATGGAGATGGCTGTATCGATTTCAGTGACCTTCGGGCTACAATGGTCAGTCTTGGTGCTAAGATTGACGAAAATGCTCTCCGCAACATGCTTTCTGAGGTAAATATAGTTGATTATTAATAATTAGAAACGCCGAGGACATCACAAATCTTCATAAACATAGATAAAATCTAAACATTCTCGAGGAATTTTTCGTGACGTTATTAAAGAAATTATCTGCATTTTATCTTACAGTTTTTTACCTCAACAAGTACGTCATATCCTGTTGATTATTTGAACTAATTACATTTGATATTACAGATATTTCAGTTAAGACATTAGTAAGACCCAAAGCAATTTCACAGTAGTTTCATTACTGTATCCAGAAGCCACGTACAGCAATAATCTGTATTAATTTCAGTGCAACGAAATTAACCCATATACGTACCTACTTTAGCTGGAAGTGCCTGTATATACTAGATATTGTAGTAAGTAATATCAACATCTGCGCTTATAAGTAGCTACCAGTACTTCGGATATACACAAACTAGCCATAAATTGCAAGCGCATAGCCAATTAGCCAGCTGGCATCTGTGTCAGTAGACAATTGTTGGCCAGACTTGTGTGTAGAGGTATAACTAAGTCAGATGACCAAACTCTGGCTGAAAGTTGGTCGTAGCCAGATGGACCGAACTAGAGTAAGATTAAAGTTTATAGTGCGTTCATGTGTAATGCTTGTGGAATTTAAATTACGAAGTTGGTCACATCGAAATTTAAATTCATTATTAAAGTGGGTAGGGTTCTAAATAATATTTGTTTTAAGAAAGTTAATTATCGGGTCAAACTAGCTAGAGGATGAATAAATATTTTTGTTGTAATAGAAATCATTTGGTATTCCAAATAGTTCGTTCACAAAACAACAAACAGAAAATACTAACTAATTACATTCACACAACAATAACACAATTTATTAGAACAACAACCTCGAGACGCAAACACCAAAATAATTCTTCCAGAGAGAATAAAACAACAGAGTATACTAAGTGAAGGCGGTCTCAAAACAGATACGAAACTTTGCTTTTCTTTTAATTCCGCTTAAGTATTGTTAGGGAAGTTTCTGAGTCCTGACGAAAGAGACCCTTAAGCTCGTGTCAATCCACAGCGCTGACGAGGTCACAGGGATTTGCCCCCACAACTTCAACCATAGAGTACGGAGTCGCCTTGCCGGACACTTCTAGAGGTGGCACTGTCAATACTTTCCATATAAAATAACCGTAACCATTATCTCGCACTACAATGCAAATGACGTATATGCCACCGTATGATTGTGAACACCCTTAGTTTATAATGCATCTGTAGATAATAACTTAAACTGTTGATCAGGTTGGACCAAAGTAATCTTTACATACTAAGACTCCTCCGTGCCTCGGAGAGCACGTTAGGCCATTGGCTCTGGCTGTGTTTTCTTTCGTGGATCTCTACAGTCGTTACGGGTCGGCAGAATCCCGAAAGTCTGACAACCAGTCTTCTCAAGGAGTGTCGTATTACCTAGTAACTGGGTTGTGAAGGTTAAACAGGCAGTCGCTCCATGTAAAATACTGGTATTCAGCTCCATCCGTTTAGATTGGAAGCTGACCCCAACATTTTTGGGATAAGGACCTGCCTAGCGTTTTTAATACTTATGATGACGAGTTTTTATTTTATATTTTATTTATGGTTTACATAATTATGTAAATCATAAATAAAATAATTCTTTTATATTTTATTGAATATGAAAACGTTGCAGGCCTTGTAAATTGTGGATTTGTAAACAATTTTTTTTTTTACAGTTTCGTCCCGTTAACAAATAATAAATATCTCAGGATAACCAACACACTGTTATCTGATCCCAAACTAGGCAGAGCCGGTACTATGGTAACCAGACAACTGATAAATATACTTATATATTTCTAAATACATACATATTATCATTCTTCCCGTGGGTGTCGTGAAAGGCGACTAAGGGACTTACTAGAGAATGGGCAGCAGCGTTCTCTATGCATTTTACCACCATACTGCGATCGCCAACCCGCCTGCCAAGCGTGGCGATTATGGCAAAGCCCCCCAAATTGGGGGAGGCCTGAGTCCAGCAGTGGACGTCTTACGGCTGAAACGACGATACATATTATCGATAAATTACACCCAGACACAGAACAAATGATTGTGCTCATCACACAAATATTTGTCCTGGGTGGGAATCGAACCCACGACCTCAGTCTTTGCAATCAGGGTCACTAACCACTAGACTAACAGGCCAGTCAAAAATACCAGGTAACAAAAGATAAGATAGTAAGATAGCATATTACCTGCTACTTGAATAATTTTAAAAGAGTAACCATGCACCAGCTTTTAACATTTCATAAAAGCCCATATAGGTTTATGTGAAATAAAATATTTTGGATTGATTAAATAGTTGGTGACGGCTTTGAACGCGGTTCGTGACAGTACAGTGATGTTACGCAATGCAATTTCGGCGTTGCGAATCTTAATATTAATGCAGTTACTGAACTCTACCGGAGCGGAAATTCCGTGCTCTGTGGCTCCAAGGGATCAAATTTAAATTCCTTTGTCTAGGACAGTGTCTACAGATTTTTCGGCGTTACCGAATATTTTTCCTGTATCCTTAAGATTAAGGGGACTTATTCTCTTCCCAATTTTTCTTGCCGGAAAATTGAAATTAAATTTCTATTATAATCTGGAAATGACATCGTAATCCACTTATAGGTGTTTTCAAGAAACGATAGAATAGGTATGAGAGTTGCGAATGTGTGTTGCGTGTAGCTATTTCCAATCTTAAGTCGTCAAGATAGATAGATAGAATAATTCTGCTTTTCTAAGTGATAAATGTTAGTGGTATATCAATGTTTGATGATGAACTGCGTCAATGTTTGCATGCCAAAACGGTAGAATGTGGATTTCTTAAAACATATTATGTAACCATCTTATTATATCTATCTACATTCTGAGCAAATAAATTAAAATTCTATTCTATTCTACCTGTCTAGTCAAATTAAGATCGACAATAGTATTCCATTTAAGGGAGGAAAAATATCAAAAAAGAGTACCTAGGTAAGGGTAAGCGAAAGTAAGGATATCCTTTTATTATAATAATAATATTTTCTTATATACAAAATATTACTAACAAAAGACAATTTCTAGGCAGATATGAGTGGAAACTCTCTAGAAGGACACATTGTGACCTTGTTGGTGATGTTCTTCAGAAAGGTCAGGTGCGTACCGTGCGTAGTATTTGCAACACGCGTGCGTGAATGACTAGATGTATACACGTAAATAAAACTAAAAGAGTATTTTAGAATTGTGGCAGGTGTCCTTCAGTTTTTACCTATCCCATGTATAAAATTTCGAGAATCTCCAGAATCTCCAGAATTAAAACAAGAGCAATGTTTACCTCACAATTGGTGTTAATTTTAATAATTTCATTCCACCCACTAAACAAGGGGATCCTAATCCAATGTTTCCTGTTCATATTAATATTTTTCTTTTCTCTTAACATCTGTTCGAGGTGTTTAATTTTTTTAGATCAAAATATTTCTGTGTTTCTATTCATCAGATAAGGTTATCCAATTTATTTTAACTTCGGTCCGGTCTGATAAAGGCTTACCATTAGGTTGAACAGTTCCCTGCCCGTTTTACAAATGTTAGTCCACAATCTTGTTAAAGAATCTAGATATAGGCATAGAAATTTTAATTTTCTGGGTCTGTTTTCCAATAACGTTGGGTCACATTGCTTCTAGTTCCAAATAATCATACTGTTATCCTAACAATAGAGTAGGTACTATCGAAAAGCTTTTTTTTTCGTATTTTGTTATGGTGTCGTTTCTATTTCATAATAATATCTTAGGACAACCGACACACCGTTATCTGTTCCCAAACTAGGAAGAGCTTGTACTATAGTAACCAAACAACTGATAAATATACTTATATATTTGTAAATACATACATATTATAGATAAATACACAATTTGCCTTTCTATATAATAAAATAAAAATAAAATGTTTTAATTGCATCTACAAACATTGCATTTATAACATAAATTGAGGCAGCCCCAGTAAGTTACCGAAGTACTTGTGTTGGGCCTGTTTCGCTACTTTCCTTACAAATCTAATACAACAATGTTGAGACCGTATACAGTACAAAATCAACTATAAAAGAAACTAAAGTAAAACAAAATAAAATAATAAAAAATAATGATATTGGTGCATGCATATTGGTGAGTGGGTGTGGGAGTGAGTGTGTGAGGTGGTGTGTGGGTGTAATTGTGTATGTGTGGGAGTATGCGAGGAAGTGTGTATGTGTGGGGTGCGTGTGTGCTTGCGTGTAGTGTTTGTGTATGTTTAGCCAGATCTGACAAGAATTTTCTCCGTTGCGTCATAAGTTAGGATGTGAAGCCATTTAGTTATAGCTTGTTTGCAATCGTACAACGGTAGGGGGTATATGCGTAATTTTAGGTTAATTTTATTGTATATGTAGGCCGACTGTGTTACATATTGACGTCTGGCAAAAACTGTTCGGATTCCAGGGGAGTGAGCTACAATGTCTTTACGTCTTCTGTTTTGAGTAGTTGGGTCAAAAGGGATGGCCTTATGTAAAGTCAAAATCACATTCAGAATATATAGTTTTCAGACTGATAGTAGGCTACTTTCGCTATAGAGAGTGGTTGTGGGAAACCTAAAAGGTTTAAAATACATAACCTTAATGAGCGCTCGCTGAGCTCTTTCAAGAGCGACGAACTTCATTTTTGAAGTTCCACCCCATACCGCAATGCAATACGTTAGTACTGATTGTGTCAGGGTAATATAGATCTTATTAAGAATTTTCACAGACATCAGATGACGTAAGGTTTTGAAGATCCAGATAAACTTCCTAACTCTTGTCATAAGTATCTCAATATGCGGGTGCCACGACAATCTTTGGTCAATGATTATTCCTAGATATTTTGTAGAGCTGACTTGTTGGATGTACTGGCAATCACAATTTACACCACAGTTATTTCCACTCATATGTATCCTTACTCTGAAATCCAGGTTGAGACCTTTGACTTGGAGACAAGCAGATGAAGTTGCTTTTTGAAGTATTTAGAGTTAGGAGGTTATTTTTGAGCCAATTGGCAATTTCTGTCAGGCCCAATTCAGCAGCAGTTTGTACCTCAGACCAAGAGTCCCCTGAATAAATAACCGCAGTGTCATCTGCATAACTGAAAATCCTACCACCATTACTTTGCAGGTTGCATAAACTATATAGAAAGAAAAAGAAAAGAAAGAAAAATTATTTATTCTGCACAAACAAGGATACAGGAATATAGGGTTGCATAGACACCGAGGTGCAAATAGTAATCAGCTCTTTACTAGAAATAATGACTACAGAAGGTCTTGGAATGTAAAGATGGTAACACATCTACGAACCGACCACAAAACGTAGCTTTAACCTGATCGACCGACCTGTGCGGCTGTTAACATTACGTTAAAATGGTTCAGCAATTAGTAGTATTGCGATCTTTAATCCCGACACGTACCTATCTGTTGCAAGTGAACCGCATTCAATCAGTACCTATCGATGCCCTAATTAGTGCCTTTACAAATGAATCCGCTTTCACATACGGGATCAGAACGAGAGGGAACAATCCTTCCTATCCTACTAATATTATAAATGCGCAAGTTTGTGTGTATGTATGTATGGATGTTTGTTACTCTTTCACGCAAAAACTACTGAACGGATTTGGATGAAATGTGGAACGCGGTTAGTTTATAACCTGGATTAACACATAGGGTATTTCTATCCCAGTAGTACGTTCCCGCGGGATATTTTCCGACCTCCACGCTGGCAAAGCCGCTGGCAAAATTTAGTTTAAAATAAATTTGTTCATGGTTAGTAAGTTTAAAATAAATTTGTTCATGGTTGGTAAGGTTAATGTTCAATGTATAGGAAATTCCCCTAAATTTTCCAAGCTTAGTTTGGTTCATTTGCATCGCAGGCCAATCATCACTGAGATAGCATGCATCATCCTGCTGCTGGACCTCCCATGACGTCTAGCTCTTTCAACCAAGGGCTAAAGTGTACCACAAATCGTGTGTTTTCTCCAGCTCTTCCCGATATCTTTTACGGGATTTGCTCTGACGCCATTTGGCTGTGTCAAGGATCCACGTAGTGGTTACTTTGGCCCATACCTCATGGGCTCATCACGGCAAACATGGCCGGTCCAGTGCCACTTCAACTTTCAGGTTTATTATGCAAATTCAGTAATCTGTGGGGCGCAGTGTGGTGTTGTGAATGAGATTTTGTTAAAATTAAAAATGCTTTTTTTTTCAGAGTATCAAATTCAAATCCATAGAAACTAATTTCTGTATGATATTGTGATTTGTGTATAAATAATTTTTTTTTTTCGTTTTACATTTCAGGCGCCGAACCCGTTAGATTTCGATGGATTCGTCAATCTCCTTGGACATAGGACCTTGGAGCTGGATTCTGAAGAAACTCTTCTGTCAGCTTTGTCTCGTTGGGACAAGAACAACAGTGGATTAATTTCTGAAGACAGGTATGTATCAATGAACCATTTATCTACAAATATTTCTAATCTAGGTTCTATTTAGGTTATCTGTCGGAGCGCAAAGAAAATCAATAGGTGGACCCTATCGTACTAATATTATAATGTGAAAGTTTGTGAGTATGGATGTATGGATTTTTGTTACTCTTTCACGCAAAAACTACTCATCGGATTGATGAAATTTGGCACACAGATATTTTATAACCTGGATTAACACATAAGGTACTTTTTATCCCAATAGTACGTTCCCGCGGGATAATTTCCGACCTCCACGCGGGCGAAGCCGCTGGCAAAAGCTAGTTAGCCATAGGTTTAAAATTACTGTTCAGATAGAAGTGTACTTGAGAGAGACGAATAAAGGATGAGCTAGGGTGGAGTAATCAATGTAGGACCCAACGTGGTAGCACCTCGGTGAGAATAACTAATCATCTGGGCTGATGATGATCGAGCAGAGATTGTCATGTCAATAGTAGAACAGTGGACTGCTGTAGGTTCGTTGATGACGATGGAAATAAATCTGGGCATTTTTTTTTGGATGAGAAATCATCAAATGACTTCTCCCGCTCTGGGCGAAGTGGGAGGGCGTGTTAGACTTTTACTGACTAAAACCCACCCGTCTTCCTTCAGTAGCCCATGTCCCAGGGTCACGGTGTCTCTTTCGAACAATCTTGCGTCCCTGGCAGAAATAAATCTGACCTTAAAGTTTGAAAATAGAATCCTTTGCAAGCTTTTTCCATTGAACAAACATAATTTTAGTTCAATAATTAAATGCAGGTTCCAATAATCAGTTTACTACTCTAACGTCATTTCGAATGACACATCAAAGAGTTTTTATTTCAATTTTATAACATTCATAAATCTCAATTTATAGTTTTATCCGCAATATTTATATGGGGCAACCGATAATGAATTTACACCATCTCATAGCTAGAGTTAGCAAACTATGAGAATGGGCTAACTTGTATAATCCGCAGTGTATTGAGGACGCTAATAAACTTCGACTTGAAACTCCAACACGAGTGTATATGTATACAGAATGTTATGAACTCCTGTGATGATCTAATAGAACCATCACACTGGTGAGCTTTGCAGAATTAGACAAATATATGGAAGGAAATTACTATATTATAGCGGTATCAGTTCTAAGACATTTGAAGGAATAAGTACCTTATTTTGTTTAATACATGAATTGTGGGATAAGATAACCTAAAAAAGACAATATTAAATACAGGATCAAATTAAAATACCTAGAGGTGTGAAGGGCATTGATATATGAACATGACAAAATTGAAATGATTTTTTCTTTGAGGTCAACGCCCGCTTGCTTTTTGTTACTGGAAGTATGAGTTGTGTTTTACTTGTTTTTTCGTGGTAAATACAAATACTCATAATGACGTTACCACAAAAAAACCTACGGCTGATAACCCTAAAGAAAAGAAAATTACCTTCCTTTTTGTTTTATCATGTTTACATATCGATACCCATCACATCTGTCTAATTTAAATTCACCATGTACAATTTGGACAGATTTTATTAAATAACTAGCTTCTGCTGACGACTTCGTCCGCGTCAATTTTTTTTTACCCTGACCTTTCTCGTCGCATCGTATTGCCTGCCAGTTTTCGTTCAATTTTCGTTGCTGCTCCACTCCTGTTGATTGTGGCGTGATGTTATATAGCCTATAGCCTTCCTCAAAAAAACGCTACTCAACACAAAAAGAATTTTTTTTAGACCAGTATTTCTTCAGATTTGCGCGTTCAACCAAACAAACAAACAAACTCTTCATAAACTTTATAATACTAGTGATCGCCCATTGGTCGAAATTCGACCGTACTTCATTTGAATAGAAATACATTATTAAATGAAAAAAATCTGATAATAATAAATAAAAAAAAATTATTATGGTTATATTTGACATTCAGTAACACTATAGATAAATTGTTGACGCTGTAATACTGTGGAGAGGGTTCGCTGGCGGGATGGTGATGGCCAGGACTAGGACGTAGGTGTAATGAGTAAAAAATACTTCTTCAGGACTCTCTTCTTTATTTTCTTAATACTTTTTAACTGTTGGATATGGAACAATATGGAACAATATGAATTATCACAGAAATTTGTTCTGTTTTTATAGAATTTTCCCTATTATTTTTAACTAATTATGACGGTTCCAAATGTGTCATAATTATGGTTATAATTATGACATTTGGAACAGTCATAATTAAAAAACCACCTGTACAATCTATGACCAGCCTGTACAATCGTGAGGCATACAACCTCTACAGTTTGCACACGACACTAAGTTTTGTATGGGAAACTTACTAATGTCATACTTGACACTCTCCATAAAACCACAAAAAATATTTCTTTTATATCTAAACTAAATTCCTATCGTCGCTAATACAAATAATATTAAGACAAATATTCTCGATACGATCATAGATTTTAAAAATGAAATAGGTTATATATCCATAAAATTAATTTATTACCTATGGTTATACTTGACATTCAGTAAGACTCAGGCTTACCAACTTAGGGGTTTTTCCAAATTTAGGGGGTAAATAAGAGGATTGAGATTTTTAGGGGCGTTCCATTTTTAGGGGTATTCTTAGGGATTTTTTGCCATCTTACATTTCTCATTGTGTTTTTGATTACAATAAAAGTATTAGCGACTTCTAGTACGGCTCCTTGATACTAAGAATGCAGAGTGAATGATTAACAAATGTCGCGTAATAAATTTAGACAAATATTACTACTGTGTGCCGGTCTATGATTACTGAACGTTCGTTGTTTATTTTCATTATAATTTTTTAAGCGGATTTTTTTAGTAATTGTGGCATGTTTAGGGGTTTTTAACTTAAGCTTTAGGGGTAAATATTTCTGGGTGTTGGTAACACTTCACAAAATAATAAAGACAGATTTGGACCATAAACAAAAGAATTTCTATGAATGTGTATATTAGATACCGTTAGTATTTTGCCTTGTTTGTCAAAGGTCTTGGAGAGGGTGGTTGATAACCAAATGTTGGCTTATTTGGAAGAAAACAATATGCTACCCGACCTGCAGTCTGGTTTTAGGAAGGGCCGTGGGACTGCCACTGCTCTTTCTGATGTAGTGGGGAATATTCTAGAGGCACGGGATAGAGGGGAGGGAACAATCCTTGCACTCCTTGATTTTTCACGGGCCTTCGATGCAATAAACACCACTCTATTACTTTCAAAGTTGGCCTATTATGGTTTCGAAGCGGAAACAATAGAGTGGTTTGCTAGCTACTTGCAAAATAGGTCACAGCTCGTTGAAATACAGAAGGAGGATGGATCGGGGATGTCATCCCCCCCTCGCCAGGTGCTACGCGGTGTGCCACAGGGATCCATCTTAGGGCCCCCCCTGTATATTCTTTATAGCGCTGACATTGTTAAGTCCTTCCAGTATTGCCAGTATCATATGTACGCTGATGATATTCAATTATATATACACTTTAAACCAGCTAACACATTAGAGGCAGTAGAAAAAATCAATGATGATCTGGAAAGAGTAGTGGCATGGTCAAAGAATAACTCACTGGTATTAAATCCACTGAAATCTAAATTCATGGTATTAGGAAGTAGGAAAATGATCAGCGCAATACTGTCAGCCAATCCAGAAGTTGTGATGGGAGGGGAAAAGATTGACAGGGTAGAGGTAGCATGCAACCTTGGGTTAACCATGGATCCAGAACTAAGATTTGAGAAGCACATTAGTAACTGCATGAGGAATTGTTTTTATAGACTGAAACTCTTATATTCAATTAGAGACTACCTGAGTGTTGATCTACGGAAACAATTAGTAGATAGCCTAATTTTATCAAGACTAAACTACTGTGATACTGTGTATGGCCCGTGCCTATTATCTAGGACAGAAAAGCTGATACAACGCATTCAAAATGCATGTACACGGTTTTGTGTAAAAATACCTCCTAGAAGTCATGTTACTCCTTATATAAATGAAAATAATATTTTGAAAATGGCTGCTAGGAGGAAGTTACATATGGCTAGTTTACTGTTTGGAGTAGTCAATACACAAAAACCAAACTATCTGTTTGAAAAGCTAAGTTGGAGACAAAGTAAATATGAACCACGATTTTCTACCAAACCTCTTTGCTCCTCGAAGCATAGAACCGTCGCATTCAGGGGGAGCTTCAGATATGCCGCCACACACCGTTGGAATAACATTCCTCCACCAGTCAGAGTCCTGAGGACAAAAAAACACTTTTTGGGTATTTTAAAGGTGTATCTCATGAAGGCACAACAATCCACATAGTAACAATAGTAACAATACAATATCTAATAACAATTACTGCTTTTCCTGTGCTTACCTCGAGGGTCATGGCCTATGGGCAATGGATTTGCCTTTCCAACAGTGTGAATGGCCTCTGTCTGATTCCTCCCTAGCTGGGTCCGGTCTACATCATTGCAGATGGAAGGGAATTAGAGCAATGGTAGTGCTTGGTTTGGTTTTGCACTCCTTTAGATGTCAGTAGATCTTGCTCCTGTGTACATCGATCGATCCATGATCTGTTGGGCCCACTGAAATAATAAAAATCCAGTTTTAACACTGTAAAGTCGCACTAATGTCGCTAATTTAACGCTTTGATCGAAAGCTTGGTAGGCAAACGCCATGCCATAATGCAAATGGCCGCCATACCATCGCAATTCCCATGGTATAGCTTGTCTTAAGTTATTACATAACATGTTTAATATCGTTGTACTTACTATAATAGGGTCTTAATTTATGTACATATTTATTTTTAATTATAATATTATCACGCATAAACACAATTATATTAACACATACTATTTTCAACTAAGATATTTTCGTGAAAAAGTTCAAGTACTTACCAGTTTATTAGCTCACACAGACGTCATTACGTCATTTTCGAAAGGTAGTTGCTGAAAATCAGCGCTGTTGACGCTAGGTTCGTCTGAAGTCACAGCATATTGCTGAGCAACGAACTGTTCTTGCACAGATGCGACGCACAGGTTAATTGTTATTTAATATTGTGGTTTATTCGTTACAAGAGTAGATAATTATTAATGTAATCTACAATCGGCATTTTGTTTTTGTTTTGTTTATATGTGATGTAATTGCCAATGTCGTAACATAATCTGTTTTGTCTTCGGTCACGTCAATATTGCTAAACTGTTATTTTTTATTGACTTAAATACGGGGCTTTTGGCTTTGTTGCATTTTATGTATCTTTTTTAATTTTTATTTTGTAATGTGCGTTTTGTTTGTGCAGAATAAACAATTTTTCTTTCTTCTTTCTTTCTTTCTTAGATACACGGTAATGAACAGTAGTGTGTGTAACGTGTTTTTTGTTGAAAATAATGTATTTTAACTCATAATTTAAAAAAAAATATTAGCATTCGTCACTTCTTCTCTGTATAAACTATAAGTGTGCGAAATTTCATACTCCTCCGTCCGCCCAATTTTCGTAAAAAGGGATCCAAAGTTTTCGCTTCACGTATTAATATATAGATTATAAAGTAATAAAGTATAGATTATAGATTATGATATGGCTAAAAAGGAAGTGGCAACCGAGGAGACGCTTACTAGAATTGGAATAAGGGCAGCAGAATGATGTAAAGGATTGAATTAAAATACATCATTACATATCCACCTATTGTGCTATTTGTTAATAAGTTTCACAGCATAAGGTCCAGCGTTCGAATCGAAGGTCGGGCAAAGTGTTATTGGGTTTTTTCATCTGGAATTTCTCAGTAGCAGCCCGGAGTCTGGATTTGTGCCCGGTTGATGGTAATAGGCTCGCCCCCTATTACATGGGACTTAAACATAACTGGCTGAATGTGAGTGTACTATAGGTACACCTCTGCCCAACCCTTCGAGGAAACCAGGCGTGATGTTACATAAGTAACACGTGTTTCGTGTATATTGTTGTATTTTATTTAGGATACCTACTACAAACGCAAATTAAAACCTTTACGAGATTGAATTTCTCTACCTACATACGTTTTTCTTTATTATCAAAACAACTAGATTTTAACGAACAATAACATAAATTATAACCAATTGTTAGGCTTCCTAACGAAGCCTATTTTTTTTTCAATTTGATTGTTATTCTAACTGAAGGACTGTTATAAGATATATGATATCTCCCTACATGTTTTATCTATACCTACTAATATTATAAAGAGGAAAAATTTGTATTTTTGTTTGTTTGTTTGTAATGGATAAACTCAAAAACTACTGAACCGATTTTAAAAATTCATTCACCAATAGAAAGTTACATTATCTGCAAGTAACATAAGCTATATTTTATTTTAAAAAAAATAGGGGTCCGTAAGATATTTGGGTTTTTCGGACCCGAGGTGTAAAAAATCATCCAAAAAAGTTCCTTATTTGGCGTACGCCGCCTAAACTATAAAAGAATTCAAAGTCGAGATACCAGGTTATCATAACTTGACAGGTGCTTACCAAACAAAGAAGTGTCAGGTAGAAAACGTTTTATGCCGTCGACGTACCAGGTTACATTCCGTACATATAGTATTACGTAAATAAGGCAAAGCTGTATTGAGAAGTTAGTAGCTTGGGGAAAAACATCAAACACAAGACTGACCGATCAGTTACCAAGGAAACTCCATCTTGTTCAAACTACTTTGTGTACGATAGTATCGACCTTCGAAAACTAATAGGTATACGTACTACGTGGAAAAACAATTACTTGCTTGAGTTGCTTGAGTTGTATTTTAATAAGAAGAATGTTTTTTTGAAACGCAAATGGTTAGGATATCACAAAATCCTCATGATCGTTTCAGTGGAAAGAAGTCATACAGCTGGACTTAGGCCTCCCCCAAAACGGGCATTTAGCCATAATCACCATGCTTGGCAGGCAGAATGGCAATCGCAGTATGTTGATAAAACAAATAGAGAACACTACTGCCCATTCTCTAGCAAGTCCCTTTTTTTTGGATGGCAAATCTATAAATGACTTCTCCCGCTCTAGGCGGAGCGAGAGGGCGTGTCAGACTTTTACTGACTAAAACCCACCCGTGTTCCTTCAGTTACCCGTATGCCAGGGCCACGGTATCTCGTTTGAACAATCTCGCGACCCTGGCAGGCATCGGTCCTAGCAGACCCCTTCACCAGCAAGTCTCTTAGTCGCCTTTCACGAATCCCACGGGAAGAAATGAAATGGCAAAATCCTACTATCCTACTATTAATGTTACTAATGTAGAAGTTTTTATGTTTGGATGTTTGTTACTCAATCACGAAAAAACGACAGAAAAGACTCAAATAAAATATGTCACATCTTAAAAGTTTACAGACTGTACACAAAGGACATAGGATACTTTTTGTACCGGTAGTACGTTGCCGTAGGATAATTTCCGACCTCCACGCGGGCGAAGCTGCTGGCAAATCCACGAGGGTAAATCTAACATAATCACATTGACGTTCATGAATTTTACTTATACATTGACATGAATATTTACGTTTAAATTATTATATTGTTTTAATTATTGTAAGCGTGCAGACTAAGTGGGTGTTTGTTTTTTCTGGTTTCCTTTTCTTCTCATTTATTTTTTATCACGGTCTGGCAGTTTGAGTAATATGCGACCTACACAAATGTCCTTTCTTTGGTATTGTTCGTCGAATCATTGACCTCCTTAAGTTCTGAGTTGAGCTGCATGATTACTGACAAATGCGTGCACTTATTGGACAGGTCCACTCAATCTGTGTGGTTTTTTCCTTAAAAGACCACTTCAGACACCAATCCACATGAAACGCCGACCTCATCTAGTTTTAAAAAATATGACTGACGTGAAAAGTGTTTGTACAAACGTACTTGCAAAAATAAAGTCATTTATCATTTAACAGTCAATGAAAAATCCCTCAGATGTAGAATATTCTAAATTCCAGTCAACCGACTAGAACCGCAGCCAAAAAACACGTAAACGATTTAAATTCTCAGAAAAGCTTGACATTGTTAAACTGATACAGTCCATAATATAATTAATCCCAGAAGCACGCAACACTCCTATCAGCATCGAAATAATTTTAATTATTATTAAACCCAAATGAATTACACAATTATATCTTAATAGCCATAAAAAGGTTCCGTTTAAATTTTACATTACTCAGGAGACCGGTAAATATTGCGAATCAAGATTTAAATTACATTTTCAGATATCCGCATGATGTATTTCGCGAGTATCTGTCAGGATATGATTTAGAGCGGTCTTCGGGTACTTTCCGAAACCTAATGACGTTTGTTTCCGAGTACTAGGGTCGCTTTGGTAATGTTTTAATGATATTTTAGAGTTGTACCTAATTATTTAGATTTAATTGGATCTGTATTCCAGAAATTTTGTTTTATAAAGAAAATGTAATCAAAAATTTTAATCTACTTTGAATCGATTTATTTTATGTACATATTTTTGCGGCAAATAAATCTGTTGTTCTTTCTTTGTTTTCTCGTTGACATAAAAAAAATACCCGCAAAGAAACGATGCCAACTACATGTTTATATGTGCTGATAATTAAGGGTCCTACAAAAGGATTATTATCTAAAATGTTCGTTCATGATTTAAAATATATGTTATGTTCCACAGCTTAAAAAAAAACTGAAAGATAAATAATTTTATGCGTAACTTCATTCAAAAGTGTACGTACTTAAGCAGGAACGCCATGGAGGTTTATTAAAATTCTCAGTGCAATCTGTGTTTTACGACAACCCTCGGATATGCTTTTGTATAATTCTAAGGGTGAATTTTGACGAGAAAACGTATAAGAAAACATTTGTACGTCGTGCAGAAGATCGTAAAGTAGAATTATGTGTACTTACATTTTGTATTCGCCTATGCGAGAAAATCTGCCTCAAAGGTATGAAACGAATGTAGCCATTATGTCTTGTGAATAGCACTAATAATATTTTTATTAAACTATACACCTATTACCAGCGAATCTTAAAAATATTGGAATGGACACAGTTTTTTCAGCCATAATTTAACAAACGTTAAATTGGATATTTTTCTTTGGGATTTCAATAGTTTTCTAATAAATACATAGTTTGTTAAACACGAAATACATTATTTGTTCATGCAAATTATTGAAAATTTTAATTTATTAGAAATGTAATGTACAATTATGCTAAAATGTAGAACTTCAAACTTTATCCAATTGATCAACTAAAAACTTGAAGCATCGCGTTAAAAGTTTATGCGAAGTTTTTAAATTTAGTATCTTCTTATGTATGTTATTTTTATAGCAATTCTAGCTCTAAAACTTAGATAGAATAAAGCCATAACTCCTGATTAGGTATGCGTAGTCTTATATAATTTTACTAGTTTCTGCCCCCATCTTCGACCCCGTGAAATTTATTTTTTTCCCGACCCATCCCGTCGCATGGCGATGCGCTATTCCCTTGTATTATTTGTGACCTTTTGCTTAGTTCCTAAAAGCCCCAGCGTTATGTTAGATAGCCTATAGCTTTCTCCAAGAATACGATAAGTTATTCCAGAGATTAGCGTGTTCAAACAAACAAACAGACTCTTCAGGTTATTTGGTAGTATAGATAGGGAGAACAGGAGAAAGGTGTAAAAAAACATTATGGGTAATATAGTTAAGCTTAGTTGGATAATAAACATAAAAGTCGTAATAAATCTTATGACAGTACTAGACATATTATTATGACTAAGCATTATGGTTTAAGACAACAGCTTGAACAAAACAGCCAAAATATACCCCAACTTTCACGTAATAGTAAGCTTCCGATACACAACGTTCTTCTTTTATTTCGAACTGTAAGAGATAATGCGAGACGCTAAAATAAAATTTATTACATACTAGCTGTTTCCCACGGCTTCGTTCTTGCGACCTTCGAGACTTGGAAAAAAGGTTTATTGCTCAGTCACGTCTAAGCGTGGAGTAATATTTTATTCGGTTGCTATGGTTTTACACATTCTTACAGTAAAAGTTCCACTAAACTCTGCCCATGTTTCTAAGCGGGGCACGTAAAGCTCTTGTGAAAAGTGTAAAGTTTGCTTTATTATTAAAGGCATTGCAACATCTTCAACTTACAGTAAAAAGCTTTTTGTAGGCTTTTACATTTATATTTAACCCAGTATCTGTATTAATTGGCCCTATAGTTAAGTTTTCTGTAAATAATTTAATGCAATATTTTCGATCGTAGCAGGTGACACTACACAACATATCTATACTAATATTATAAAGCTGAAGAGTTTGTTTGTTTGGTTGAATGCGGTGATCTCAGAAACTTCTGGTCCGAATTGAAAAATTCTTTTTGTTTTGGGTAGCCTATTTATCGAGAAAAGCTATAGGCTATATAACATTACACTACAACCAAGAGGAGCTGAGGAGCAATGAAAAATGTTGCAAAAACGGGGAAAATCGCACGGGCAGGAGATTCGATGCAACGGGAAGGGTCGGAGGAACACGAAATTTAACGCGGACGAAGTTGCGGGAAGAAGCTAGGTCCATATAAACTCCTTTTGCTTTGTTTATATTGGTACACATGCATGTCGATTGCGAGTACTATGCACTTAATTTATCTGAAGAAGCGTGTAAATCGGTTGTCATAGCATGTGATACGAAGGAATGAGGAAAATGTCGTGAAAGTTTTGAGTATGAATTTCAATGGCTATTAGAGTCGAGACATACTAAAGAAACGAATAATGGACTCTATGAATGATGATATAGTTACAAAGGGGGTGACGAGTAACAGAAGAAGTATGGAAGAAACGGACTTGTTGCGCCAACCCCAAAAAAAAATGGGTAAGGGCAGGAAAATTACTTCCTTCAAAAGCATACCATCCCAGCATTTCTACTCACATCTGCTTTGTTAAAAACCTTTTGAAATATAAGTTACCTTTTACTGATCTTTGAAACATGATTGAACCACCTAAGCAACAGCTTTTCTAAGATAAAAAAAAAACAATTTATCATTTGTCACTAAGAAAAATAATGTTTATCGAATGTCCAACCTGATTTTATCAATAACACAGATGAAAACAAATGGCAGTGCCAATTGGATAAGCTGTTTGCGAGAAAAACAAACGAGTAACTTTCCCTTTTATCAATTTAGGATGATAAACACGACTGTTTATAAAGAAAACATACATTGTTTTATCTAATTTATACACTGTTGGTAATACTTCGCCCGTCTTCGCAAAATTGTTTATCTCAAGCTAAAATATTATATTTTCGGCTTCTCTTATTCAAATCTGTCTTTGTTTTGTCTTCTTTGTCAGCTTCGTAAACAATAGGATCTCACGTTCAATTGATTTTATTTCTACCTGCCCATGTTTTTATATGTATTATTTATTAATATAAAATTTAATTGTCAAAATCACAATCGGAAAAGTTACATTACAATCTTAATATCATATTTTATCTAGTTGATTTATATACATTCTTTTATATTTTGTAAATGTGAGAACGTTGTAGGCCATTTTCAATTAAATTAGTACCTGGTATTTGTTGACAGTCTTACACTGTCCTCCCATACCTTTAAACACTGTTTTTTGAAACCATTTTAAAAGCCTATTATTTGAAACCATAACGTTTCTTGCCGGCTCTTCTCCATAGGAATCATCCAATTGAAACGGTGCACCAAGCTTTTGCCGTTTTAAAAGTACTCAAGTATATGTGAAATAAAATATTTTGATTGAATACAGAGAAAATAAAAACCGGCCAAGTGCGAGTCGGACTCGCGCACCGAGGGTTCCGTACAAACCTGTAGGTATTTTCGGTTTAAAAATATATATATTTTTTAATTTTTATATTTCAGTTGATTGAATGTAAGGTAAATTGCGGTTTACGATTTATGACGTTTCAAAAAAAAACTACTCACTCGATCTCGTTCAAACCAATTTTCGTTGGTAGTTTACATGGTAATGTACATCATATATTTTTTTTAGTTTTGTCATTCTCTTATTTTAGAAGTTACGGGGGGGGGGGGGGACACACATTTTACCACTTTGGAAGTGTCTCTCGCGCAAACTATTCAGTTTAGAAAAAAATGATAATAGAAACCTCATTACCATTTTTGAAGACGTATTCATAGATACCCCACACGTATGGGTTTGATGAAAAAAAAACATTTTTGAGTTTCAGTTCTATGTATGGGGAACCCCAAAATTTATTGTTTTTTTTTTCTATTTTAGTGTGAAAATCTTAATGCGGTTCACAGAATACACCTACTTACCAAGTATCAACAGCATAGCTCTTATAGTTTCGGAATAAAATGGCTGTGACATACGGACGGACAGACAGACAGACAGACAGACAGACAGACAGACAGACAGACATGACGAATCTATAAGGGTTCCGTTTTTTGCCATTTGACAACGGAACCCTAAAAATTAATCTTAGAGAAGGCTAAACTTTCTAGAACCTTAAAATTTATCTCAGTCACTTTGTTCCCAGGATCAGACATGACCTTATGACCTTCGGAGACAAGTTCACAGCAAAGGAAGCAGATTATGCATTGGACGAGGCACCAATGATTGTGCAAGATGACGGATCTACCATGATTGACTACGTGAAGTTCTGCAGAAAACTTGCAGGATTGAGGAAACCAACCAAAATTGAAGTCAAATGAAGCGAAGAATACTGAATCAGTTTCATATCAGCATTTAGCACGATGTGAGAAATAAAGCTTTTGTCATTATATTTGTGTATTTTTTTTTTCTTCAGTTTCGCAGTTTTAGAGGTTCATAAATAAATGATACCTACTACTAAATAACATCGTAGTAATCTATAATCCTAGAATGGTTAGACAGTGACACACCCACATTTCGCTAGTTATGTTTAAGTTTACTAGTGGTCGCCCAGAAGTTGAAACTACACCATTATTCGTTAATATATACAAATATTCGTTTTCAGCACTATTTCTCCAAATAAACTTTAAATGTGCCAAATTTCATACATCGCCGTTCGCACCATGTTCGTACAACGATGTGCAAAGTTTTTGTTTCACGTATTAATACATTAAATAGATTATTTCAAAATATTACATAAGATTACAGTTTTGATAGGTGACAGAACAGCATTTACCTACTTCATGTTGTCATATTTATTACTTAAGGTTATACTTGACATATTCAGCAAGACTATAGACACAAAATATTAAAGACAGATATTCTCGATTGGACCACAGATTTCGACAATAAACTCGTAATTTCGTAATCCATAATTATATTTGACATTCATTATGGCTATAGACAAATAATACCAAAAACAAATATATACTCGATTTGTGCATGTGTGTATTAAATACACGGTAATGAATAGTAGTGTGAGTAACGTGTTATTTATTGAAAATAATGTATTTATACGCATAATTAAAAAAAATATTAGCATTCGTCACTTCTTCTCTGTATAAACTATAAGTGTGCGAAATTTCATACTCCTCCGTCCGCCCAATTTTCGTAAAAAGGGATCCAAAGTTTTCGCTTCACGTATTAATATATATATGTAATGAGAGGCGAGCCTATTGCCATTTAGCGGGCACAAATCCAGATTCGTGGCTGACACTGAGAACTTCTTGATGAAAAACTCCAAATACACTTTGCCAGACCTGCGAACCGAAACCAGGACTTCATGCTCAGCAGTTTGCGACCAATAACCCCACGAAATAATCACTACAAAATTATTACAACATGAAATCAACGATTCTAAAAGCAAAATTTGAATTCCTTGGCTATGAACCGATTTCTAACAGAAATTCGCTAAAGAGAGAAGTTTCGATTGTAGAATTAAACTTTGTAGACTTTGGGGACTAAGTAAATCTGAAGTGTTTTATTACAATTTACCATTCTTACATCAATATTGGGTCCTTGAAATAAACTATTGTTAATGTAAACTTTCGTGAATGCCAAGAATTTATTTCTACGAGTAATTTTAAACTTCATTTAGCTTTTCATTGAGTACAAAGTTTTAATGGAGGTGGAAAAGTTAATATTTGGATGAACATTATCAGGTATTAAAGTTATGCTAAGCGTTTGGAATAAGTCTAAATTGATCTTAATAAAGACGTCTTTAGTGAAAACTTTAACGATCTCAGACATAGTTTTGAACTCATCTATCAAACATTTAATACTTAAGTATAATTGATTGACGGTAATAACGAACGACGAGTAATATTTAATCTAAACTCTTTTAGTAAAGAAACTCTACAGTAAAAGTCCGATTAAATTTTAAATTAAAATGCATTAAATAGCTTTCAACCTTCGCAGCTTTGTAAGCCACTAAAAGATCTTGCGAAGGAATTTAAGCGTTCGCTGCAAATTGAAAAGAAACAAAAGACGATGGAAACTTTGAACAATTTCCTCTGCGCGATGATAAAGAAAAAGAAAAATAAAACATCCGAAGGTATTCTAAAATCAAAAGTGCTATCAAATATCAATGGTATTCTAAATTCAACTCACTCAAGATGCTCCTTGTGAATGTCGAAGTCAGTGAAGACGAGCTCGACGATCTCGTGAGGAGCTGCGACGAAGGTGTAGAGGAGGCAGTCGATCCGCGGCGGGTAAGGGCGCGGGTAGTCGGGGCTGCTGAACGTGCCGCGCTCCTTGCCGTACGTCGACGTGAAGCGGATACACGTGCAACCTGTAACAAATGAATGATAGTCGAGTATTCTGTAAGTAATGAGATAATTTATTTACTGACACAAAAAATATTAACATTACAACAACCATTTTGCTTAAAGAAAAAACCGGCCAAGTGCGAGTCGGACTCACGCACCGAGGGTTCCGAACAAACCTGTAGGTATCCTCGGTTTATGCATAAGGTTTATGTTTATGAAATTAAATGTTTTTTTTTTTTAATTTTTGTATTTGAGTTGATTGAATGAAAGGTAAATTGTGGTTTACCATTTATGACGTATTAAAAAAAAAACTACTTGCTTGATCTCGTTCAAACCAATTTTCGTTGGAAGTTTATATGGTTATGTACATCATATATTTTTTTAGTTTTATAATTCTCTTATTTTAGAAGTTACGGGGGGGGGGGGGGACACATTTTACCACTTTGGAAGTGTCTCTCGCGCAAACTATTCAGTTTAGAAAAAAATGATATTAGAAACCTCAATACCATTTTTGAAGACCTATTCATAGATACCCCACACGTAAGGTTTAGATGAAAAAAAAACATTTTGAGTTTCAGTTCTAAGTATGGGGAACCCCAAAATTTATTGTTTTTTTTCTATTTTAGTGTGAAAATCTTAATGCGGTTTACAGAATACATCTGCTTACCAAGTATCAACAGCATAGCTCTTATAGTTTCGGAGAAAAGTGGCTGTGACATACGGACGGACAGACAGACAGACAGACAGACGGACAGACAGACAGACATGACGAATCTATAAGGGTTCCGTTTTTGCCATTTGGCAATGGAACCCTAAAAAATTGTAGACTATAATGAAAATAATATAACAGGGTTGCATCTGTAGCCGAACTAGGTGAAAAACCTGTATCTCGTCTACAGCGCCATACCTCTCTGATAACGGACTGGGAGGTTTTTAGCCAACATTTCAAATTTTGTTAAAACTGATATAATATAAAACTAATATAGATTTTTTTATACACTGTACTTCTATTAAAAAAGAGAATTGATAAGACTTAAAATGAGTAGTAGAACTTGTAGAGTGTGAGTAAGTGGGGCGTGTGAACGTGTGTGTGTTTGTGTGTGTGTGTAATATATGAGAGCGGATGAGTAAGTGTATGTGTGCGTTTTAATATATGTAAAGAAGCTAGTAATTGCATATCCGTTTAAGATAGTATATTGATTAAAATAAATCTGTTTACGTGAGTACGATTAAAAGGTTTTCTGTCTCAGCATAGGATAGTGTCAAAAGGAATTCCTTTACCTTATTTTTGCACTGGGTCTTGTAGTAATGACCTATGGGTGTAATGTATACTGAGCCATGACGTGATGGCTATGGGGTTATACATACACAATTTTTCTTATTACTATTTCGAACTAAGTAAGTAAGTAGGTACCAAGATCTGAAAACATAAAACAACGTGGTGATGTGATCATGTGTTTTTTTTTGGGATTGTATTTCGTAGTTCAATCTATGAGGTTTTCAGCTGCTTAACCGGACTTGCCTGTGTCTACCTTAATAAATTAAGGCCTCTAGCCAGGTCTTAAAAAATTAAAACTAGACCTAGAACTCGCTATGGGTGGCTCCCGTAGAGAACCGACCTCGGCTTAGGGCATCGCTTGTAGAGGGCAGCAAGGGAAGGGCTGGATCGGAAATCAATGACCATATTTCTTCACTGTAGAAGAAAGACTTCTGGTCTATGTTGTGGAATGTAACGGAACGACTATCTGAAATAATGTTTTTTTTTTTGTAATTTGGATTTGTGTTTAATAGGTAGACTCTATTTTTTTTTTTTTGTGGGGTAACCTACATATATATCCATGAATTTGACTTGATACGTAAATTGTATTCCGATCAACTTCTACAGAGGCAGAGGTACAAAAATTAAATGAACATAATATTTTCTGTTAAATATTCACTTCATTCATAAATAACCGCAGCGTTAAATGTAAGTAAATGTAACGCTGGAAGCTGAATAGGATTATTTTAACGAATAACGATGTAAACGGGCCGAGGGCAATTTTAGTTGTGAATTAATCGGATCCCACGCTTGCCCGGCGTGTTGTTTAACTAAGCGATTTTGAAGTGGTTAAAATAAATGGTTTTTGAAGTTAAAGTTTTACTAATGACGTGTATATGAAGACATTTGTGGTATAGATATTGTGAAACTAGTCTTATGAAGGAGTATCGTATTACCAAATAACTGGGTTTTCGAGGTCAGATAGGAAGTCGCTCCATGTTAATACATATAGATTCAGCTGCATCTGGTAAGACTATAAGCTGACCCCAATATATTTGGGAAAATGTTAGGCCCATGATGACATTGTGAAACTAGTATACTTATATTATTTCCTTGATTTTCCTGCACAAGACGTAAGTGGTGGCTCAAGATTCTTTAAAACCTTAATAGATTTTTATATGACGAAATTGTCATTTGCGTTAAAGAAATTACTGAACAAGCATTTCCTCGTTTTTCCTGGAGAAGTCGGAAGTAATTCTTCAAAATTAACTCCATCATATATTATGTACTACAAATAAGTTCCCTGTGGGTTTTAAAGCGGGTCAAAATTATGTTCAAAGTTTCTGTTAAATAGGCACGTTATACCGGATGACATTTTTTACCGTCGCGAACTTCATTCGGTGTGTTGTGTAACTAGAATAGAAGACAGTAAGGCCTCCAGGGGGTCTAAAAAGGCCACTTTGGTAGAATCATAATAGGAAAATATTATGAATCATATTGTAATCCGTAAAATGGTCACAAACTGACAATTCATAATATTTTCTGCGTAGAATTCATTAAACACAATTCATCTATTTGACAGTTTTGTATGGAGATTCGTAAAATGGTACACATAATATGAATTGCTCTATTGAAGTTTAATGTCAAATAGCAGAATCATAAGAAGTTAGTCAAGAGGAACATTTTACAAATCATATTTGGGGTTTTTTTGAAAAAATATCGTAATAATGGCAAATTTAGGCCTTAAGAAAATTTTTTTGAGCACGCTCGTGATATGTAGTCCATTATAAATCACCAATGAATTGTGGCACTTCGAAAAATGGACATAGCGTTTCAAATGTGGGACCTCCAGGTTTTTTCAGTTATATAGGCTAAACATACGTCGTGATAAGGTCCATGAGCTGGAGCCGTACATATGTACTGCCGCGCTGGCATGAGTACTACCTACCTTCAAGAATAGTAATGAAGTAGTCAGTTTTAAGGTAGTTCCAAATAGACACTACCATCTAGTCTGTCCCGTGTGGTGCCGGACATAAAGAATAGCATCACCCCATTTCTTCTCGTGGGGGTCGTAAAAGGCGACTAAGGGATTTACTAGAGAATGGGCAGCAGCGTTCTCTATGCATTTTACCATCATACTGCGATCGCCAACCCGCTTGCCAAGCGTGGCGATTATGGCAAAGCTCTCCAAATAGGGGGAGGCCTATGTCCAGCAGTGGACGTCTTGCGGCTGAGATGATGATGATAACTACCATCTAGTGTTGTGAATGTTACAAATTATTACAATCTTCTTTTCATATTTTAGGCACTGAGTAGATCCAATTATTACTTAAGCATCTGGATCACACAACAGGCTAATATGGGCGCACACCATATACCTACACAACACAACATATACCTACACAACACAACATATACCTATATACAACGATTAACGATTAAATACTGATTTAAGATGAACAAGTATTTACTTACTCTGTATTAAAAATGATCCAACTTACATGAAATAAACATACAACCTACCTTCAAGAATAGTAATGAAGTACCTAGTCAGTTTTAATGAAGCAATTCTAAATGGACACTACCATCTACTCTTGTGAATGTTACAAATTACTACAATCATTTACTTAATCATATTTCACAGGCACTGAGTAGATCCACTTAGTACTAAAGCATCTGGATCATACCACAGGTTACCAAGGGCGTACACTATATGAAACACCAAGGTAGTGTATAAAACAGTGTGATAGCTGTAGGTACCAGTAACTTTTTTCTCAGAGTAGTCACTTAGGAAACGCCGAACTCATCTAGTTTAAAAAAATATACCAAACCTACTTACAGACATAACAGGCGAAATGTGGGTGTACTATAGGTTCACCTCTGCCTAACCCTTCGGGGAAACAAGGCGTGATGTTATGTTATGTTGTGTTACTAACAGAAATAAAATCATTTATCATATAACTCGTAACACTTCAGTGCCCAGTTGAAAAAAGACTTATTTAAAGTACACACTATTCACACCGAGCTTATTTTTGTAATTTGCACTCAGTAAGTAATAAACATTTCCAGAGGAAATATGTAGGTATATTTATTTTCCATCATACAGCCCGCTCACAGACAGACAGATGGACGGAAAAATGGACAGCAGAGGCTTAGTTATAGGGTCCCGTCCTGGTTACTCTTTGGTTACGGAACCCTAATAAAAATCTACAACCTATGTGGGACATAGGCCTTATATTATACTTTACTTTCACTCCAATTTTATTAGGTTGTGTGTATCTATAAAATAGGACATTCATTTTACCTTTATACCTATTATTTAAATAAAACAATACACGAAGTTAAAATATTTTAATACATTTACAATTCTCATGTTATACTGTATAAAAATCTAGCAATAATCAAATAATGAAACTAACATAAACACTATAGTACATCAGTTTATTTTTCTTTGAATATTTTATGTCTTCATGGTAGTCACGGAGCTGCGGAGAGGCAAACGATGACTGCTTGAAACAACTTCACCAGGCTAAAAAAGAAAATGTGTGGTTTTTAAGAAAGTCAAATCATCAGTCAATAATTAACATACCTGTGAAATAAAATGAAATTGAAAATAATAATATCATTTTTTAAGACAACCTAAGACCAACAGTGATGACAGGTTGTCAACAATAGTAGACTTGGAGTCCAATAGCTCTTTGTGTTTAGTTAGTGTTTAGTTAAATGGTAAAATTTAGTTTATTTTCCTCTTTGTATTTCGTTATATATTTCATGAATGTTAACGATAGTAGGTACTCAATTTTATGTCGAGCCAGAGGGCACATAAAAACGTTACATAAATAACATCATAATCATTTTCAATCGTCATCATAAGTCTTAGTCTCAATAAAAATAGCTGTAGGGTTATAAAACTCCACTCACTGCGGTATCTTGATTGCCGAGTTCGAAGAGTCAAAGCCGCTGTTGTAGCATCGGCAGGAGTAGAGCTTGGTGCTGGCACACGAGTCTGGTCAGAAGTAGAAGCTGCAGTGATCATGATGAAGGGTTTAACAACGACAGAACTTCCACTATATCAATGCAGAAAGACGAGCAGAATTTTCATTCCATGCCTACAAATTATTACGTCCCAATTAAATACCTTTGAACAGTGATACAATTAAATATTGATTTAAGATAAACAAGTATTTACTTACTCTGTATTAAAAATTACCCAATTTGCATGAAATAATTAAATTTTGTTGATGTTTATTGTTGATATAACCACAGATCATTAAGACCACAGACTAATTATGACATATCTGAAGGGAAAACTTTTATGTATTCGTTGCCAGCTTATAAAGTTTTTGTTGTTTCTAGTTTCCCTTTTCAGGGCTTATCTGTGACATTTTTATATTTTTTATGCATACTGTAATTAAATAACATTTCAACAGTTAGAAATAATCACTTGTATTTATTAAATCTTCAAAGAAATATTTACCGGTAAAATTACGGTCTTTTTTTTTCATGCTGCAACATTTACACCAAATGTGATTCGGATATGAATTGAATTGAGTATGATATCGCTAATATGTGTCACCATTTTACGAAAGTTAGAGGAATTGCTAAGGTATTGCTGGGAATTCACAATATGAATTAGTTTTAGCAGAAATGCTTAATGTGGCCTTTTTAGACCCCCAGATTCATCGCAGGTGAGTAAAGGAGCGTGGGACGCGGGCTAACGGGGATGCGTGTGCGGCTCGTGCGCCTGCGAAAGATCAACTTGGCCGCCTATCGGCCGGCTTCAAAGGGACTGCGTTACAAAATCATTGATACATGCCGCGCATTGAGTAGGGTGCGTATGATTTGAGTTTCGATAGATTTTAATTGATTTTTTTATTTTATTTTTTCCAAATTTCTGTTTTTGTTGTTCTAGTATGAAAATGTTACTTTAAATGTGTAGTATTTATTGCTAGATCAATTTCATTACATATTATTCAAAAATAAAAATAATAAAAAAAAATATGCCAAAGGCTTCTACTCCGTTCACCTATTACACCCATTTTATTCAAGACCGTAAAAAAAGTCACCCAATATACGTATAAAGCTAATAAAAGCATGTTAAAAAGAGAAATAGCTACTGCATTTGAATGCTAAAACATTGTTAAGATATCCTGAGCCCCAAGATACAGAATAACTGTCTAGTTTGGGGTTCACTACAAAATAATATACCTACTGTTACTAGCTGTAGGTAATATTTAAGCTACTCATGTCGCCTCAACTTAATGTTAATCTGAATTACCTGGACAATAAATATTTTCTATTTTTTTTTTCTTAGTTGAAGACATTGCAACTCAATTCTAGCACCTGCTGACAGAAAACAAAAAAGACAATAATTCTAAGACCTTAATTAGACAGTTGTAAGGCTCCTAGGAGCCAAATAATTCATTAAGATCTTCCGTTTCCCTTTAAACCACACCCCAGGTACCGAATAGGTCCTAAACCGCAAATTGTCCATAGTATAATTCACAAAGGTTGGTACTAAATTATTCGCCCACATTCGATTACTCCTGAGACTGCAAAGGAAATTACGTAAGAAACTAAGTTCAGCGATTGTATGGGAGAAAGTATATTTAGGCAGTATACAGAAGTAAGCCAATAGTCACATAAACATGTCATACATAGTTGTTTCCCTAAAGGGTTGCCTACCCACGTCTTGCTAGTAATGTTTCATTTGCATGGAATAGCGGGGGAGGCATATTGTCATCAATCGAATCCAGACTTAAGGCTGCTACTGTGAAATTCCAGATAGTAAAAACCAATAATACTTTGGTATTCAACCCACGAACCCATGTGCAGCTTGAGACCAGTACACGAACGAAGCAGACAAAACTGAGTCCATACTGGTTATGATAAAACAAGATTTTACCAGCAGCAGTGCTATTCTGTAACCATCTCACCGGGTGAAGTGAGCGTGGAGTGAGCTATCAATGTCATTCCACCTGATGCTAGGGATGACCAACTATCATATTTACAATCATAATCAAGATTTAGATTCCCAATATTGTTATGCTAATTCTATTGATTATTTTATAAGGATTTCATAGCTAGCATAGTGCCTCAACAATACTACTGTTTCGGGAAGTTTTCCAAAGGAAATAGCGAAACAGAAATTCAGACAAACGCATTGTTGTTTTTTTTTTCTGTTTTTTCCTCAACTAGCCCTTTATGCCTGACGCACAAGAGCGACACGCACGAACAATTAATGAATATAGTAAGACATATGTACATGTATAAGATAGCTACAACAGAAAATGCGATTGTCAGTTATTATGAACCCACTGTAAACTGATTAAATTTAATACGTAAATGCAATCACATGGCCTAATCGCGATGTGTCTTGGAGAAGCGATTGTAGATTGACTCGAATAAAGATTTTGCAACGTTTTTACTAACCCAAATCTATAAAAAAAGACGAGTCAACCTGGCCGTGCCTGGCTGACGGAGCATAGAATTCAATCTCACACATACTATGTGGGAACCCACATCTAGGCAGTCATATTCACATTGACATTTATTTTATTTTATTATGTAGGTATCATCACGTATGCGCACTAAGAACATTAGGAAAATGCAATACCAACGTCCAAAAATGTGCCGAGTAACATTTTATTGTAGATAAACATATATCTACTTACTTACTTATGTCGTTGTCATCAATAAAAAGAATATTCATCAAATGGTCACAATCTTGAAAATATTATGTCAAAATTCAATAGTTCAAAACGGTCACCCGCCGCGTGCTCGCGTGGTGAAGTGATGTTACCATGACAACGGCATTGCGAGGATCGCGTGATCAAGCCGCGCATGCGCGCTAGACGCTGTCATCAATAGGTATAAACTTTTTTTATTTTGTTCGTCTTGTGCAGACGCCATTGCGTATTCGGTTTAGAGAATACTTAGTACGCAGAGATTAATTTCAATTCTTGTAGATATGTACCTATCTAAATACAACAGTTTTTATACAAGTACTAGCTTCTGCCCGCGACTTCGTCCGCGTCAAATATTTGCTCCCCTGACCCTTCCCGTCGCATCGCAGCCTGCCAGTTATCGTCTATTTTTTTGTTGCTGCTCCGCTGCTTTAAATCATAGTGTGATGTTATAATATAGCCTATAGCCTTCCTCAATAAATAGGCTACCCGACTCAAAAAGAATTTTTCAATTCGAACCAGTAGTTCCTGAGATTAGCGCGTTTCACTCCCCATTTTAGGGAAGTGGGGGAGTTAGAAAGAGACAAAAAGTAGCCTATGTCACTCTCTATCCCTTCAACTATCTCCACTTAAAAAATCACGTCAATTCGTCGCTCCGTTTTGCCGTGAAAGACGGACAAACAGACACACACACTTTCCCATTTATAATATTAGTATGGATAATGTCAGTTTAGTACCTACACTTTGATGTCAACAATTAATCTGCTTTTTTTAAACTATGTACCTACTTACTGCTCATTTAAACTTTATCGCGTGGTGACACCTGCACGCTAAGAATATGCAATACCATGAAGTACCGTACAGCTACCTACTACAAAGAATCTCGTAGTCTGAGCATTGATTGGTAAGGTAACGATGATGAGAGATAAAATATGATGTGCAATTGTACTTAAACACTCATCATCATCAGCCATCATTCTCATCAAACTCATTGTCTATAATAATAGAATATTCAGCAAATCATCATCTTGATACCTACTAGGTAGGTATGTCAAAATTCAACGCTTAAAATGACTATCGCGTACATAGCGCGCCTCTGCGCGTGTTCACTTCACCGAGAATACATGCGATGATGCGACGAGAATCGCGTGAAGTGCTCACCACCGCGCAAGCGCACTAGGTCACTAGTTCATCAATGTCATACATTTTTTTAAATCTTTTATTTTTGTTTTGATGACCATGTGCCTGTACATATTTAGAGTTCAGACAAAATTATTAGGTACTCATTTATTTCAATGTTTGTAGGTAACCTATTTGGTTGCAAACAATAAAAAAGAATATTCATCGAATCGTCATCATCTTGATACCTACCTACTAGGTATGTCAAAAATCAACGTTTCAAATGAAACTCGCGTAGCGCGCCCGCGTGAGTTCACTCCACCTTTAATAAATGTGACGAGAATCGCGTGGAGTGTTCACGTCGAGCAAGCAGCTACTCATTCGGTGTGGTTGCTATGGCAACAACACCGTGTGAATAACGGTTTCGGGTGAAGTGAGGTGACCGACACTGTCATTGTCAAGATAGTTTTTTTTTTATTTCAGCCTTTCAAGTCATTGCTACAGGCAATGACGTATTCGCAGTTAGCCAATGAAGTATATTTTAATGTCAATTCCAGCCATTGTTGAACATTTCAAAATGATAAATTACTAGCTTTTGCCAGCGGCTTCGTCCGCGTGGAGGTCGGAAATTATCCCGCGGGAATATACTACCGGGATAAAAAGTAGCCTATGTCCATTCTCAGGCTCTAAACTATCTGTGTACCAAATTTCATTTAAATCAGTTCAGTAGTTTTAGTAGGAAAGCGAGACAGACAGACAGACAGACAGTTACTTTTGCATTTATAATATTAGTGTAGATAGTGTAGAAGTGTAGATGTTTTCAACAAATGAATATTAGGTACTTACTTGAGAGGTGTGAGATCGAGCATTCGGTGAATCGAGAGGCTTGTAGCTAAATAAAAACAGCCGCACAGTCCGACCGATCCGGCTAAGCTACGCTTGCCTCGGTTTGTCCGTCTATGGGGGACCATCTTTACATACCAAGACCTCGAAGGTCGGAACTCTGACAACCAGTCTTACCAAGGGGGTAACATATTACCAAATAACTGGGTTGTCGGAGTCGGATTGGCAGTCATTGCATGTAAAATACCAGTGCATTCAGCTGCAGCCAGTTAAGACTGGAAGCCGACCCCAACACAGTTGGACAAAGGCAGGCACATGATGAGGTGAGATCGAGAAACTTCATTAAATTGTGCAAAGCAAGTATTCAGTGATTGGTGATGTGTTCGTTAACATTATTTACATAATATATGTAAATAGCATACCTAAAGGTTTTTTTAAACAGCTATCATCTAGATTCTGGATACACAGTTCAAGATACAAACCTTATAACAACAATACACAAAATATTTAGGCATATCAATAATCTAGTTATGGGTGCTGTTGAGACACAAATTGCTTATCTCCCTTGCTAACAAGATTTCAACATTATTCATGTATTGATTTTCGTTTATTTTTGTACCATAAGGTACACCTCTGCCCAACCCTTCGAGGAAACAAGGCGTGATTTTATGTTTCTTTTTTATTTTATTTCATAAATGTGAAAATAAACATTGTATGTAAGTACAATTATTATTTAAAGCCGATAGAACTAGGTATGTTTTGGTTGCTATAGCCTAATTTAATCTGTTTTCATGTACATATACCGTTTTACACAATGCGTCTATGTTTCTCATCCCAATTGCAGATGTGCTGCAAGAAATTTCTTATGTTTTAAGCAGATCCTTTGTGCTTTCCTATCTTTGTGTATTTTATTTTATTAAGTGTAAAGTTTGTTCATAAATAAATAAGACACAAACACAAAAAAATTTGCTAATACATTTTTTCTACTGAGCTTGCTGTTTCTCGAGCTTCAACTTCTTGATTCTTCAATCTCGATTATGATTGCAAATGTTATGTTTGGTCAATCCCTAGCAGCACTGGGATGACACTGACAGCTCACTCCACGCACCTTTTCACGGTGAGATTTTTACAGAATCGACATGCAGCTTTGGCCGCGTATTAAACATAGCTTCTGCCCGCGACTTCGTCCGCGTTAAATTTCTTGTTCCCCCGACCCATTCCATCGCGTCGATTCGCCTACCCGTGCGATTTTCCCCGTTTTTGCAACATTCATCATTACTGCTCCGCTCCTCTTAGTTATAGCGTAATTTTATATAACTTATAGCCTTTCTTGATAAATAAGCTACCCAATACAAAAAGATTTTTTCAATTCAGACCAGTAGTTCCTGAGATTAGCGCGTTCAATCAAACAAACAAACTCTTCAGCTTTATAATATTATACTATATAGTACAGATACTTACTGGTTGCACTATGAAAACAATGATAGCATCATTATTCTCACAATAAACAGTCACCTAATAAAAGTTGTGTAAAATATACAAATACTTAAAACATTGGCAACATCACTTCTTTAAAAGCCACAAATGACTGACAAAAGTTTAACCTAAAAGTATAAAATTTTTCTGTATATGCCATCGTTTACCCGGTGAGTAAAGCATAAGCATCCTATTATGTTCCCATTGCTGGGAAACAGGCCTCCTCTTTCAACTGTAATCTACCTCGAGGACCCAGTACGGGTTGGTAGATATCGCATGTCTTCGAATTTGTGGTGCTGAACATGCAGGTCTTATCACGAAACTTTATCACCGTTTTGAGAGCAGTAGTGATGAAATTATTCACCCACCCGTGTTCTTTCAATTGCCTGTGCCAGAGTCACGGTAACTCTTTCAAACAAATCCGCGACCCTGGCAGGCATCGGCCCTAGCGGACCCCTTCAATATTTGCCTGCCGTTTTTTTGGATGGGAAATCATCAAATGACTTCTCCCGCTCTGGACGGAGTGGGAGGGCATGTCAGACTTTTACTGACTAAAACCCACCCGTGTTCCTTCAGTTGCCCATGTGCCAGGGTCACGGTACCTCTTTCGAACAATCTCGCGACCCTGGCAGGCATCGGTCCTAGCAGACCCCTTCAATGCTGCTGACATCACTTTGAGGCGCGCGTGGAACACTACGTGCCGTCGACCCGAGCCTGGTCCTTACCGGGTGGCGAGCTACCCATTGCTCGCCGCCCGCAAGCTCGCGCTTACGGTGGACGGGAGTCTGCGATCGACTCCCGACGCCCGGGGCGTCTCCTCCTGCGGTGGCTAGGTACGTGAGGGCGCAGAGACTGCCACTCCCTCACGCGCCCCGCCTCCTCCTTCGCGAGCATTACTGCTTCGCAGAAGGAGGTGACGGCTTCCCATGCCCTCTCGCTCCGTACCATGGCTCGTACCAGGGCCGGACGCGAGAAGTCGCTGCCGCTGATCGCCTCCACGAGGACACGGCGGTGCTCCGCCCAGGCAGGGCACACTTCCACCGTATGCTCCACCGTGTTCTCTAGACGATCCTCACAATGGAAACACCCGGGCATTTCCTCCCGCTTAATCCTGAACAGGAACCCACCGAAGCACCCATACCAGTGAGAACCTGCGTCAGGCGGAAGGTGAGGACGCCGTGGCGCCTCTCTATCCACTCCTCAAAGAGGGGACTTACTGCCGCAATTGTGGCGTGCCCTGCGCTGGGTTGCGACAATCGTACCCGCCATGTCGCCATATGGTGGTGGTACCGAGTGGTGCCGGAGTACCGAGTGGTGCCGGACGTAAAGAATAACACCACCCCATTTCTTCCCGTGGGTGTCGTAAAAGGCGACTAAGGGACTTACTAGAGAATGGGCAGCAGCGTTCTCTATGCATTTTACCACCATACTGCGATCGCCAACCCGCCTGCCAAGCGTGGCGATTATGGCAAAACCCCCCAAATTGGGGGAGGCCTAAGTCCAGCAGTGGACGTCTTGCGGCTGAAATGATGATGATGATGATGATGTCGCCATAAGATCCTGCCGGAGCTCTGTCCGCCGTGCCGCAATTTGTCGCGGCAGCGGAGTTTCACCCGGCGTTTCACCTCCTCGCGCCACTCCCACATGTGCGCGAGGACCTTTGCCTCCAGATCCCATGGCGGCACTCCGGCAAGGAGGCTCGCCGCCTCGCACGAGACCGTGCGGTATCCCCGGAATTTTTGCCTGCCTGTGTTACAAACCCACGATTCTCGTACGTCGGGGCCACCACTGCTCCTTGAGTAATGGCATGTATTCAAAAGATCATTCCATGACCATGCTTGCTTCTCAGCCATTGAGAAACTTGCTATCTCGTGTCAACGAGGCTTTACTTTGTTTTATTTAGCTTTAGTATATGTGAGCTACCCACAGCCGGAAGTGGATTGCGTTAAATCCTCGCAGTTAAATAGGCTTTGAAATCTAGACCTTAGCTTGAGGAAATATTTTGTACCATTAAGTGTATTTTTATTTTAGTTAGTTGATAAAATGGATTATGTTAGGGTAAACAAAAAACAACGTCTTAATTTCATGTGATGATGTTTTGTAAAATGTAGCACAATCACTTGCCTTTTTCTGATACAAAAATGTTTACTATAATATTTATAAATATAGGTTTTCAAATTGGAATTGTCGAATTGTTGAATTATTTATATAAAGCAGATAATCTATACTAATATTATTAAGCTGAAGAGTTGGTTTGTTTGTTTGGTTGAACGCCCTAATCTCAGGAACTACTGGTCCGAATTGAAAAATATTTTTTGTGTTGAGTAGCCTATTTATTGAGGAAGGCTATAGGCTATATAACATGCTACGATCAAAAGGAGCGGAGCAGCAATGAAAAATGTACGAAAACTGGCAGGCAATTCGAAGCGACGGAAAGGGTTACGGGAGCAAAAATTTGACGCCGACGAAGTCGCGGGCAGAAGCTAGTTCAAGATAAATGGAAGCTCAATATTTGACTTGGCTAGTTTTTATCAGAAAACCAAATATTTGAAGAGCAAGATTTCTTGATCTTACAATATCAAAACTGTAACTTGCGTATAATTAAAGAAGATAAGTTGATTACACAAATATAACTTCTAAGAAAATTTTTAAGTCAAATCGTAAGCTTCAATTTATCTTTGTAGAACTAATTCGACTATTCTTTAAGAAGTTATGATATTATGTTTTAAACTGATTTTAGAACGTTGTACACGTGTGAGCGTTGTAGTATGTTCCATAAATTTTCAGGATCTATAGAGCTTGGCACCCAATTAGACCTTAATTTTTTTGACGGCGCCGTCAACAACCATGCATACACTTCTTAATACTGAACTTGGCTCCCATTTCCACATTTATGATTTTGATGAGATATCATTACTAAAAATATATTTAAATTAAAATTGTTATATTATTTATTGTAAATTAATTATTATTATTCAAAAGAGGTCAAAAAAATTTGACAAATTATCTGATAGATATACAAAACAACATTAGCAACCTTTCGTCATGAACCTACCATCCTGCGAAAGAAAAGGTTTTTAATGCTATTATAATTTCGAAAGGCGCTTCATCACCATCATCATCAGCCTATAGCAGTCCACTGCTGGACATAGGCCTCTCCAATTTCACGCCATTCTCTTCGATTTGAAAGGCGCTTGGTGTTTATAAAATCCTTTTTTTGATTTAAATATATTTCAAATAGTTTCAAAACTTTTATGCACACATTGCTGTGCGCTATATTTCCAACTTTCGGTAATTTGAACGTGGTTGGTTCGATTTTTTGTTTATATATCAGTCGGTCATAAACATACGGATTTTGAGACGTTAATATCTAAATAACTGCTTGAGCTATATTTACGAAATTTGGGGTTCCAGTTAATCTCATGAGTTTTAAATGAGAAAACCGAATTTCATGTGTCTATGCTGAATAGATGGTCAATTATTAAGGGGTAAAAAATGGCTCCAATCCAATCCAATGGTTCGTGTAATATAATACACGGCTGCTGCGTCACCAGTTCCTTTTTCTTTGGACTTGGCTTGACACGCTACCGCATGTTTAGATCATTCATATTATTAGGTACAAAGGGAACCCTTAAAAGTTTAATTTTATTTTCTTTTGAAACGTTCTTTATTTTTCCTGGCTTTGTTCACATACAAAGAGATCATAATTTTTGGAACAGCATCCTTCTTATTGGGCTTCATCATCATAAAAAATATCATGGATTCTCACGTTTTGATCATGTAAATTCATTGACTCCCAAACCCATTATAGTCAACAGTTCACAATACCTTCATCTTCACACAAGTGCCTATAAAATTTAATACCTCTCATAAAAGGTCCCCATAACTTCGACTTCCTATCTTCCATCCTCATCACAGACCTCATATTCAATAACTCAAGCATCAGATCTTATCGAAAGCAATTTTCATTAACATGGTTAACTCCTTCAGTTAGTAAATTACGAACCCCTCGAACGGCTTCAGTCAACTATTCCAATTTAGTTTGAATGTTTCCTTTCTTGATTACAGAACGTTTTAGAATTGATGAGATATTATTGTGCGTAGGCCAGACCAAGTTTAGTCATTATTGGTAATAGTAATGTTGTTTGAAATTCAATGAACAAAGCCGCCTTTGACGTTACTTTGGCTGATTGATGATATTCTGCATAAAGAGTATTAATCTAACTAACAGAGGCTGTCAAAACAGAAGTGAAGGTCTAGAATGTTGAAATAAAACTATTTGTTTGAGTTTAAGCAACTGTATCGAGTCATTGTGGCGCCGGACGTAAAGAATGGCACCATTCCATTACTTTCCGTGTATGTCGTAAAAGACGACTATGGGACTTACTAGAGAACGGGCATCAGTGTTCTCTATGCCTTTTACTACCAAGCCACGATCGCCAACTCACCTGACAAGCGTGGCTTTTATGGCAAACTCCTAAATTGAAGGAGGCATATGTCCAACAGTGGACGTCTTTCGGCTGAAATAATGATGAACTATATCGATTGAGTTCTTAAACATATTATTTTCAGGAACATAGAATGTTTTTACAGCGACTCAGTACATAACCGTGTAGGTACTTTTTTCAATAAGTACACAACTAGGTAAACATAAGGTCCACAAACAGCACACAGTATAGCGATCTGCTAGCACTCAAGCTTAAAATCTTCATATATGTATATTCTTTCACATAACCTTTAAATTTGGAAACATAAACGTAACTCTAGAAAAAGGAAAAGTTACCTTAGTAACCTTATACCCAAGAGGCCAAGAGACAGAACACACAAAGTAACTATAACTAAGGTAAAACTACTTCTTTTTCAACTAATAACTTATTCATTAAAGTACATGAAAGTTTTTTCAATCGAGACCTATTGGTAAAGTTTTCTGATTTCTTTCATTGTTTGGCATTTCGAAGTCTTTGGCTTTATGTACTTTAGATATAGAGTAAACCTACTTACAAAAGGGACCGTAGATTTTATTTAAATTGTCGTAATTGTCTTCAATGTGCAGTGTGAATAAATAATAATATTTCTAAAAGTTGTTACAATATTTGATGGCAAATGAAAGAGTACATTCAGGTAGTACCGGTATAGAGTTTTTGGTGGAGTTTTAATGATAGTCCGCCACGATTTTGTTACGTTCGTGGGAATATGGGATTATGAGTGCAGTAAACAGCGATGTAGATGAATGGATAATATCAAGAGGAAAGGATTTCCTGTCTGCAAATAATAACAAACAGTGGACACCCATTCGCTTGTAATTCATAGATATTTCGGCAATACTATCGCAAATATTCACGAAATCGAAGGCTAACGTTACCAGCTAGGTTAAGGCGCATATTTGATTAGATACAGAACTACCAAGGAAATTGATTCGAAGAAAAATTGCAGCTCAACAAAATTCTTTAGTTATAAAATGCGCGATCTTAGCTATTACAGCTAGTGATCAATTTATATGTGATTCGAATCGGAGTGTCCGCAATCATTGGTGTGCGAGTGTCCGGAAATTGGCAACGCTTGGCCGGCAACTGGACTGTCCGCCCGGACGAAGTTGCTCATGCTGGGAAGATAGCGGTCGTAATAATTTGGTTAGAAATTATAGTGGCTACAGCTTTAATCATGTTTAGCGTGGTTAGGTAACGCGGGCTGTAGGAATGTCTGTGGGGGACTCTGCCAGTATCGTTAATTCTAAATTCACAATTACGTAATTGTTATCTGTCTCTCAAGTTGTCAAGCATCTCATCATTTTAGTCGAACCACGTCCAATGCTGGGCATAGGCTTCCCCCAATTTGGGGGGGTTTGCCAAAATCGCCACGCTTGAACGCTGCTGCCCATTCTGTAGCAAGTCTCTTAGTCTCTTACGACACCCACGAGAACTATTTAAAAAAAAAGATAGTTTTTTCGTATTTACAAAAAAAAAACAGTACAATACCACATACAGACTAAAGAATTGAAATATAATGTCTATGATTACAATAATTAGGGTACATTTCGTGACGTTAACACTCAAACAGTCGCTCTACCATGAGTTTTCACAGCCAAAACTCGCTTGCGTTTCTTCTCAAAAAAAGAAACAAACCAAAGAGTAAAATTTGCTGGATGACATGGTCTATCTTAGGTTCTAGACTCAGTAAAATTCATAGTGCATTATCGAAATCTACTCGATCTACGATAACTCGCATAAGCGAGTAATTTTTCGATAACAACTCATGGTAAACACTGTACTCGTGACGCCTTACGAATTCACAGCATTTACCCCTAAATAATATATCATGACCTTGACCTCCAAATCCTATTTTATAAAGCTTCATTCCGCTACGTCAAAAGGTGAAACAATTTCCTTTCTGCCGCACGTTCAGAACAATATTACACTACACTGAACAAAATACAGGCGACTTCTTGTTAATGCATTGACTATTCGCTAACTTGGAGTTTCCTGAATAATTGACCTTTGCAGTGTTATTGTGTCAAGTGGGTAGGTTAATGGAATAATTGAAGGAAATCATGTGAATGATTGATTGGCTGGTTGGTTAGTTGGGACAGCCAAATAAACTAACCTCAATAATTGGTTGACTGATTTTGTGTATGTAGGAGTTCACCTCATAATATAATGCGGTAACTTACCTGCTTCCAAATTGACTTTAGTTATAACTAAACTAGCAAATATATGTTTACGTAGTACATGTATACGTATATACGTTTTGTTTTTCAATAAGTAGGAAAGCGAAGAAGTGACTGTACTTAAATGGTCAGTGGGTAATTGTAAAGGATATCATTCGAGGTTTCGAACATTTTGTACCCAAAAATTTAAAGTCGTCCACTGCGGCCACGACGGCAAAACATTATACAGTATGAAATAACAGTAGGAAATAACAACCTCAACATTTTTTACCATTACAGCGAGAATACACATCTAATCCGTCCGCTGCAGTCAATCTTCTAAAAGTCTTATTTTGATTATATTTTATTAATTAGTATCGAGCCCATTTATACCATGTGCAATATCTGTTTGCGTATTTCAACGAATGTCCAAGGTATTCTTTGCAAAAAAATATATTCCCGGTTTCTTTAATAGATACTTTCACATTTATAAAATTATAAGTATCTGAATTACTTATAACTAGTGATCGCCCATTGGTCGAAATTCGACCGTACTTCAACAATAAATATAAAAAAATAATATGGTTATATTTGACATTCAGTAACACTATAGACAAATTGTTGACGCTGTACTACTGTGGAGAGGGTTCGCTGGCGGGATGGTGATGGCCAGGACCAGGACGTAGGTGTAATGAGTAAAGAATACTTCTTCAGGACTCTCTTTTTTATTTTCTTAATACTTTTTAACTGCTGGATATGGAACAATATGGAATGAATTATCACAGAAAGCTCTGTTTTTATAGAATTTTCCCTATTATTTTTAATAGCTTCTGCCCGCGACTTCGTCCGCGTCAAATTTTCGCTCCCCTTCCCGTCGCGTCGAATTGCCTGCCAGTTTTCGTCCATTTTTCGTTTGCTGCTCAACTCCTTTTGACCGTAGCGTGATGTTATATAGCCTATAGCCTTTCTCAATAAATGGGCTACCCAACACAAAAAGAATTTTTCAATTCCGATCAGCAGTTCCTGAGATTAGCGCGTTCAATCAAACAAACATACAAACAAACAAACTCTTCAGCTTTATAATATTAGTATAGATTAATTATGACGGTTCCAAATGTCATAATTATAACCAGCCTGTACAATCTATGACCAGCCTGTACAATCGTGAAGCATACAACCTCTACAGTTTGCACACGACACTAAGTTTTGTATGGGAAACTTACTAATGCCATACTTGACACTCTCCATAAAATCACAAAAAATATTTCTTATAAATCTAAACTAAATTCCTATCGTCGCTAATACAAATAATATTAAAGACAAATATTTTCGATATGATCATAGATTTTAAAAATGAAATAGGTTATTCTAAGTTATTATATATCCATAAAATTAATTTATTACCTATGGTTATACTTGACATTCAGTAAGACTATAGACACAAAATCAGGCTTACCAACTTAGGGGTTTTTCCAAATTTAGGGGGTAAATAAGAGGATTGAGATTTTTTAGGGGCGTTCCATTTTTAGGGGTATTCTTAGGGATTTTTTTCCATCTTACATTTCTCATTGTGTTTTTGATTACAATTAAAGTATTAGCGACTTCTAGTACGGTTCCTCGATACTAAGAATGCAGAGAAAATGATTAACAAATGTCGCGTAATAAATATAGACAAATATTACTACTGTGTGCCGGTCTATGATTACTGAACATTCGTTGGTTATTTTCATTATACTTTTTTAGCGGATTTTTTTTTTGTATTTGTGGCAATTTTAGGGGTTTTTAACTTAAATTTTAGGGGTAAATATTTCTGGGTGTTGGTAACACTGCACAAAATAATAAAGACAGATTTGGACCATAAACAAAAGAATTTCTATGCATGTGTGTATTAGATACACGGTAATGAACAGTAGTGTGTGTAACGTGTTATTTATTGAAAATAATGTATTTTAACGAATAATTTAAAAAAATATTAGCATTCGTCACTTCTTCTCTGTATAAACTATAAGTGTGCGAAATTTCATACACCTCCGTCCGCCCAATTTTCGTAAAAAGGGAGCCAAAGTTTTCGCTTCACGTATTAATATATAGATTTTATAAATGTGAAAATCTATATTTTGATATTTCGATGTTTTTTAATGTAAATGAAGAGTTTGTAAATGAAATTTGAAACACAGACAGTTTATGACCTGGATTAACACAAAAAAAAAATACTTTTATCCCCTTGGTATGTTCTCCTTTTTTTATGGATGGTAAATCATCAAATGACTTCTCCCGCTCTGGGCGGAGCGGGAGGGCATGTCAGACTTTTACTGACTAAAACCCGCCCGGGTTCCTTCAATTGCCCATGTGCCAGGGTCACGGTATCTCTTTCGAACAATCTCACAACCCTGGTAGGCTGGTATGTTCCCCTGAGATAGTTACTGACCTCAACACGGGCGAAGCTGCTGGCAATAGCTAGTTCTAAATAAATTTCAAGCTGTAATTTACCACAAGAAACGGGTTTTGTTTTCTGGCACTTTACTTTTTGGGAATGAAATAAATTATGTCAATTGTAACCTTCAATTTTCACATCATTCGACCGTCCATTTAAATGTATCTAATAATGATAGCTTTTTATCTAGCATTGATCCAAAATAGACTACGATGATCAATTAATTAATATTGTATGTCAACTAAGAGCAATGATTTTTTCCGGATTTCAGCCGATGAGTGAGTAATCTACTCGAGGCTTTGCGGACTAATGACAGCGGATATTAATCATCTTTATCGCACGCACTCTTCAGTGTTTATTATAGTGTTGCCGGAAATGGATTGTTTATACGAAAACGTCTGGGGTCGGGGGAACGCCATCAGAAATGAAGTTTCTTACAGTTTTTCTTCATCTCTAAATGTAACGTCGTTTACTGTATCTTTCAAATACTCTAACTTTATTTTACTTAAAATCAGCTTCAGCACTATAGAAAACGATGAAAATTATGTCATTGTCCCTCTGTTTATTTCTTTAAGTAGTAAGAAGTATGGTGTGTAACGTTTTTCTTTACGTAACGCTTTCTTTAGTTACGTGACGATTTCATAAATTTTACATAAACCGCAAGCTGAGTTAAAGAACATCGTTCCAAAAATAACAATAAAAAAGCCATAGTAAGTTTAGTGAGCATTGTCAGAACTGTATCTGTCCTTAAGATAGTGTTTAATTATTATATTAAGCTTTCAAGCTAGAGAGGAATCCTCAAAAGTAAGACATTCTATTTAAAAAGTTGTCTTTTAGATATCTATTGATATTATCACCTATTGTGTCATACCCTGTTTATAATTTCTACATTTATGTGGAGTTTAGGGTTTTCTATTCTGTTTTATTTTAATACTAGCAATGCCCTCGTGAATACACGGAAATTATCTCACGGAAACGCTCTATCAGGGCAAAAATCAGTCTTCATTACTCCTAGCTATCTGCAAGTAAAGTCTAAGGAGTCTTGTCAATTGTCATTTCAAAGATAAACCGAAACAAACAGATAGACCAAAACTTTGAACATTTTATTTTGCTATGTATAAACTTTATTATGCATGTAGTAAAAAGCCGTTATTTTGACATTACAAACAGACATTTCAAAAGCAACTGAGCAGAAAAGCCCCAAGTTGCTCATTACCATAAAGCACAATTACCTAAAACAGTCTGCTATAATTCAATAATAGAGCCAGATCTGGCCTCTAGAAGATTGAAGTGGCCTTATCCAATATTTATCCGAATGTCTCGTCATAATTAGTTCAATTAGTTAACTGGTTTAATTAAGAATTTCCATCCATCTACTGAATTGCCGCAATTTCTTGCTGGCTGGTTTTAGTGAGATAAATGTATGGAGTTAGCGTTTTCCTATTTTGTGTTGCGTTATATTATCATCTTGATTTATCGTCGGTCCCCAGTGGTTAATAGGACAATATGTATCAGCCGTGGATGACGTCATGAGAAGGTATTGAATTATAGCGAGTGCTTTATCAAGTGCAATTAGTGTATCGACAAGACAGCTGGACTGGTCTGTTCTTAATTGCACCGTAATAGAGAAAGGCTGTGGGGCTAGTATAGGGCTTGTTGCTTGGTCTCTCTGTAAAGAATAGCATCACCCCATTTCTCCCCGTGGCTATCGTAAAAGGCGACTAAGGGGCTTTCTAGAGAAAGGGCAGTCACGTTCTCAATGTATTTTAACACCATGTTGTGATCGCCAAACCACTTGCCAAGCGTAGGGATTATGGCTAAACCTCCAAAGGGGAGGCCTATGTCCAGTAATGGACGTCTTATAGCTGTAATGATGATTATGATGGGGCTTGTAATGCTCGTGGTTGACAACAACAAGGCTAAACAGGATATGTGTGTAACCATGTTTTCGGTCATGTCTTTTGATTTGTCATAAGATAAAGTCGTATATGTCAATGATTCCATATTAATACTGCACAGTCATAGAGTTGCATAATTTTGATGTTAGTCGAAAAACAGAAGTGAGAAAATAATTAAAGATGTAAATGTCAGGCTGTTAAGAAAACGTCTTACAACTCCTACGATTTTCTCTGTCTCACGAATTTGTAAGCAAAAGCACACTAGCTTAACCCCAAAGTCTTTGTACGTAGTACAAAACATGTATGCAGGTATCCTGCACCTTAATTACACCTAAGCGTTCTTAGGTCTGTAGTTCTCTACACCGTAGTGTTTCGGCTGTCTCAAACAATAACCTTATCTTTGTCTGATTGCGGTGCGCAAGCGAGCATTTACTCGTACCTTACCTGCATTAAGCTGCGCTTACAAGGGCGATTTTCGCCAGTAATGATTGCCCGGCAACTGTTTCGGGAACAGTTGCCCAATACAGTTATCAGGTCCCGGAGTGTTAATATATTAATCTACATATTTACATAGGTTATTTCCAAAATTAAATTAAAATTTCAACCAATCTTTGTGAAGCAATTTGTATCCGAAAAAATGCTATTATTGTATTATTATTTTGAATTTCGTTCCGTGTGGTGCCAGACGTAAAGAATTACACCATCTCATTTGTTCCCATGGGTGCCGTAAAAAGCGACTAAGGGACTTACTAGAGAATGGGTAGCAGCGTTTTCGATGCGTTTACGATGGACCGATGACCTGGTGAAGGCATCAGGAATAAGTTGGATGCGAGAAGCACAGAACAAGTTGAAATGGTGGTGCTTGAGGGAGGCCTATGTCCAACAGTGGACGTTTTTCGGCTGAAAGTGATGATGATGATGATTGATTTTGGATTTGCTCTGCAATTACCGGAACTGCTTTGTGTTTTCTAAATTTCTGCTGAATGTTCATCCTCTGTCATTACGCTCCACCATATGTGTAGCTCAATACGCATCTTACTCCATACAGTTTCTCTAAGAACAATTGTGACGTCATCTTGTGTTTGAGACACGTTTGACAAAAGTTGCCCAGAATGAAGCAATTGCAGTAGTCCATGTAATGTACGCGCACCTTTAGGGACACAAAGTGCGGAACAGTGAGATATTCCAAGTTGCTGTGGAATTGGGAATGTAGTTAATATGTTTTTGTCTGTTGTGCAGCTTGATTGTAGCTGTTTGTGGGAATCAATATTGATAAAGTTGTGGCTGGTATTTGGTTGTGTGGGTGCTCATAAGGAGATAGTGGCTATGTAGCTGTTGTTGTGCAATTTAGAAAGCTTTCTCGAAGCTAATTTTAGTTAGTTAGTCTTCCAGAACAATTTCCACGTACCCTCCTCTCTCAATTGCGTAGTCAAATAGGATCTACTGTTTAAAAGTTTTAATATAAATTCAAGTTAGTTATTTGTCACAAGAATAAATTGTCGGTTGACAAATGAAATTCATTAAGTGCGTTTGTAATAATGAATGAGCTGAAATTTATATTGATATATTTTATTTATGTGAATTGAAATAGTGTTGGATATAATGAGGAGGGATTTAATTATGATTAAGTACTTGTAGGTTATTAGCAAACAATGTAATTTTGTAGATTCACATTAAAGATAAGTTTACTAGTGCATTTTATGAGCAAATAGAGAAAAAGTACTCAGTGAGTTTTACTTGACAATCGACGAAATATTGATTAAGTAGTTGAAAAAGATTTATTAATACGAATCATCGTACCTACTTCTTGTATTTATTTTAGTTTTATCAGCAATAATTATCAAATAAAATAATCGTGGAATCCTTTCTAAATCCAAGGGTAATCGGTGTTATTAGTACAATAATTGGCTTTTCGTACAATGATAGAAATATCAGGTTTATTATTTTGTTGAATCAGACCGATATTTATGAATATGATAGAAATACAATGATTAAATTAAACAACACTTATTATAAAAAAATAACTAATTGTCGCCCGGGGTCGAAATTCGACGCTACAACATAAAAAAAATGTTTTCTGCACCCCGTCTCCATATAGACTTCAATCGTGGCAAATTTCAATATCCTCCGTCCGCGTAAATTTCGTAAAAATGGGTAATAAGTTTATGCACCACGTATTAAAAATTACATAGAGTAACCCTAGTACTTACTATATCAATAATTTAGTCAATTGCACCCAGTAAATTACAAAATGAAATTTGAATAAACCAAGTTCAGTTCGATATTTTAGTGAGGTAAATATTGGTTAACGGAATATATATAATATGGAATGTATATTTAATTTTAAATGCTGAGTGCATTTTAATTTTTAATAAACATAATTTATTTCCATATTTTAGAGACTGGCCTTACAATCCATTTCTGATGAGTGCTAATAAAATGCACTAATCATCAACATTAATTAAAAATCTCAATTATAAACTAATTAAAGTTTACTCTTGATAAAACCAAAACATTTTAGTCTGCAAAGTATAATACAATTTCCAAGATTGACAAAGTGGTTTCTAATTAGAAGTAGGTCCCTACTTAGGTACTTTGGCTTCAATTATATTGCTAAGGGTTACAACTACAAACAAACTTGAGTGTTTAATCAAGATCGAACGTCGTACCAATTAAATACCAAGGACATCGGGACAAACAAGAGAAAATCTGATTCATACAACCTAAACGTTATCTAGAAAACTTTCCGATAAATGAATGACGTATAAAGCGAGCAAATGTTGAGAAAATAAGATAAAATATTATTTGCTTTCTGGATTCTTAGTCCCTGCGGATTTGGTTCGGATATATTGCCCCATCGTATTCGAATTGGAGACGTGATGGTTTCTTTATGTTTATTGTCGACTTGACCAGACCAGTCCGGTGACCGCCTTTATATAGGTATGTAGTCCACTTACCGGTTTTATGACTGTTATTATAATAACAAATCTGTACGTGTAGACTAATACAGTTTGCGAAGATTGAGGTAAGGTTTATTTGAAATAAAATATTTTATAGGTTTCATTATGAAGGCTGATTAGCTTGGTCAACGGATTTTTTATGGTTTTGGTGCTGTGGGTAGGTCGACGGTCCGTTGTTTATTACCAATTTGGCTTAGTTACACAAAGCCTTAATTTATCATCAGTCCCTAATCCAGATTACCTAGATATGTTACTTGAAAACAAAAACACAGCAACACAAAGCGACACCTTTCTAAGTTAAATAACGTTACATTTTCAAAGCAAGATATGAAATTAAGTTGATGGCATTAGACCCTTCTAGAGACATTTCTCAGTTGTCTACAATTATATCACGTTCGCGCAACTATGTGACAAGCGACGGCAGTTTCACAGAATAAATACGTACAGAAGGTCCGTTCCACATAACGAACGAAAACCGGCGCATTCACTACACATTCAGTCTTCAAAAGTATCTCATGAAAGTGTAAACAAAGGGTTTGTTTACACGTTTGTTCACGTTAAGTTCTTACGCAATCACGCACTAAAAATAATAAGTAACAAATTATATTTTGAGTATAAAAGTCGGGTGTGTTTCGTCTTTCTTTGCTTCATAATAACCGTAAATAAATGTATTATGTGGTTTTTTTTCTTTTCTTACCAATTTTTCTAAAAATTATTATTGTTTGAATAACTATAAATATACTTTGCAATAGGCCCGTGGGCTGTAAACAACGCTTCATGCGAACTACGCGTCGTACACACGTCAAGCAAATCCTGAATCTCGCAAGCAGAGTTTACCACATAACTAGAAATTATAAACAATGTCCCGACAACAATTGTCGGGCAGTAGCCCACCAGAATCGGAGGGAGGGTTATGGAGACGTCTTTGACCGCACATTTGAACTACGCGTCACACTATCGTCACGAAAATCCAGCAAAACGCAAGAAGCGTGTACTGCACGACAAGCATATACGTATACTCTACACTCGTCTGGTCGGAGGATTCTCCCTTTGTGAACTTAACATTCAAATGAATTAACCCTTAATCATTAAATCCTGTTCCTCTTACCAGTACAGGCCATAGATATTGATGTACGGCGATTGCAAACAAATGCTAGTCGTAAATGCGCTTGCACTCGCTGTACGTGAAGTACGAGTATGTTTAAGTATGGGTGCGTTTTCGCTGCTTGATTGCATGGAGTCGTACCTTCTGTTCCTATCTATTCTGTGGTACCGTTAACACAATCATTCTCGCTACAAAGTTATCCACATTGCGCCGGTGTTCTAGACAATATAACTTGTAACGGGCTTTTCGAGTCAGTAACCTTAGGATGCCTAGATTTGCTTGGTCGATAACGAGTAAATGCTAAGGCTCGACCTAGAGAAGTCGTAATAAAGTAAAGATTACACGATATTGTGCTTCAATCAAGCTACGTATATCTTGTCATATTACAGTTGCCTAGATGTTGATTTTATTAGACGCCAATAGTAGCCTATATATTATTAGATACTGATATTGACGTCCATATAAATACTATTCAAAAGCATACGTCCATATTATTTATTACAATGCGTATATCAGTAATGTAGATGTACTATGTGTTATGTGTTTCTGAGCAAGGTATGCTTTTTCGAGTTTTATGGAATAGCGTTAAGTGTGATTCACCAACATCAACTATAATTGACTGTAACTTCAAGTAACTGTGTAAGTAATTTTATTACAATCAAAGGCAGTAATGTGTTTTATCAGTGAAATAGCAACCTCGTACACGATAGAACACGATGTAAGTCAAAATTGCCTAATGGCCTATAGGGGTGCAAGATAACAAAAATCTGACATTTCTTAAGGCAAATAACTACTTATAGTGATAACATTGATTGACAAAAGACAAGCAAACTGTCAGCCACAGTTGTAAGAGTGGGTAAGTACGTAATCTTGTCGCGAGGTTGTTCGAAAGAGATACCGTGACCCTGGCACATGGGCAACTGAAGGAACACGGGTGGGTTTTAGTCAGTAAAAGTCTGACACGCCCTCCCGCTCCGCCCAGAGCGGGAGAAGTCATTTGATGATTTCCCATTCGAAAAAAAAAAGTACGTAATCTTACGTTTTACCCCGACCACAAACTAGCTAATTGAAACTATTTCCCGAACAGTCGGGGCTTCCTTTTGATCTCTCGCCCGCTGAACTTACCCGCGGAACCGCGATGCTTTATGGAGCGAAGTACAGTAAGTCACGATCTAAACTTTCCTTGGATATCGCCCGCTATTGGGCCAGGCTCACTGCGTTAATCTCCCGAGTATAGGTACATAGATGAGAATTCTGTTCGCTAGTTCATAAAACTTTAATTGTATAAATTCGGAATGGTATGTGCTAATATCCAATTAAAGCGATTTTTTATCAAACTATAGCTTCTTAAAAATTTATTGTCTAAATAGGTCTTATTTTATTTTATTTACTAGGAACAAAAACACAACTTTCCACTCTTCCCTGTGTGTTGCCTTCTACGGTCAATCTTTCATATTAGCATTTTCATTATTGGTGTAGGTATAATCAATACAATATACCAGGTATAGTTTTACCCAGCAAATACATAGTATAGGTTGTCGCTCCATGTAAAATAATGGTATTTAGCCACGTCCGGTAAGACTCGGAACCTGAAACCCGACCCCAAAAACAGCTAAGATATGGTTAGGCAGATGATAATTATGAATATAGTTTTACTGCTAGGTGGATCGAAAGTCCTACAAAAATAAAGAGAGAATCAATGCGATAGCTAAATCGTGTAGAGGTCACAGTTCATAAAAAGAGCGTTGCCCTTGTCTGTTTACCTACAATAAAAAAAAAACCGGACAAGTGCGAGTCGAACTCGCACACCGAGGATTAGGTACGGTACAAACCTGTAGATATTCACGGTTTATGCATAAGGTGTATGTTTATGAAATTAATTTTTTTTTTTTTAATTTTTATATTTCAGTTGATTGAATGAAAGGTAAATTGTGGTTTACGATTTATGACGTATTAAAAAAACCACTTACTAGATCTCGTTCAAACCAATTTTCGGTGGAAGTTTACATAGTAATTTACATCATATATTTTTTATTTAGTTTTATCATTCTCTTATTATAGAAGTTAGGGGGGACACACACACATTTTACCACTTTGGAAGTGTCCCTCGCGCAAACTGTTTAGTTTAGAAAAAAAATTATATTAGAAACCTCAATACCATTTTTGAAGACCTATTCATAGATACACCACACGTATAGGTTTGATGAAAAAAAAAAATTTTAGTTTCAGTTCTATGTATGGGAAACCCCAAAATTTATTGTTTTTTTTTTCTATCTTAGTATGAAAATCTTAATGCGGTTCACAGAATACATCTACTCACCAAGTTTCAATAGCATAGCTCTTATAGTTCGGAAAAAGTGGCTGTTACATACAGACGGACAGACAGACAGACAGACAGACATGACGAATCTATAAAGGTTCCGTTTTTTGCTATTTGGCAACGGAACCCTAAAAACACTGCAAGTTAACATGGCCAGTTTTACTATCAACAAAAAACATTAAACTCGACTTTTGGCTGAGATATAAAGCGATAGTTTTATCTCACACAAACACATTAAGTTGACTCTTACCCTCCTTATCTAATGATGTTTACGCGTGGTGAAACGGAACCGTCTACATTAAATTTGCTTCATTCCCCGGTGTCGTTTCGGACTGACAAGATGAAATATTTATTTCCTCTGTTTTTATTATTCACATTTGAGTTATGTGCGGGGAGGGTAGTGCCGAGTGATACTGAGACTATTGTTGTACCAGAGCAAAATGACGTGAAAGAACGGGCTCCTTTAAACTTTGAGTGCAAGTTCCGGACTCTGCAAAGTGGTGATGCGTATCCATCGGTTTTGGTGCGTTGGCATGGACAGATTCAAAGGCTAACGTGGGACCAGTCAGGGACAACTCGTGTTTACGAGAACTATGTATACCCAGCTGCCTTCCACGTTTACCCATCTTCCGACGGTCTTTCGGGAGGTACGGCAGCTCCAACGGATCCGTTCCCGGATGCGCCTGTAGTTCCAGAGAATTATCAGTTACCTGATATTGTTGCGTCGTTCGAACGTAATTGCGTCAGACCTTATTAAATCTTGTATTAATGATGTGTGATTTCTAAATACAGTGTCATTACTTTCGTGATTTGTTTTATTATATATATCCAGTAATCTCGTTCCTTGTGGTGCCGTGCGTAAAGAATAGCACCATCCCATTTCTTTCCGTGGTTGTCCTAAAAGAGATTAAGGGACTTACTAGAGAATGGGCAGCAGCGTTCTCTATGCATTTTACCACCATACTGCGATCGCCAACCCGCCTGCCGAGCGTGGCGATTATGGTAAATCCCCCTAAAATGGGTGAGGCCTATGTTCAACAGTGGACTTCTTTGGACTGAAATGATGATAATGATGACCCAGTAATCTTGATAATTAAGTACCTACACAGTTATTTTGATAATTTGCTATCGATATTCAAACATAACTCCTAACAAACAATTACAGAATCAAAGCGACCTTTATTCAATACAATAGGTGAGTGGTTTAAAACTAACTTATCTCACTAATCTTCCTATAGAACCACTTCGGGAATGGGATTATGCTGCCCCAAATCTCTATATTTTAGTTAGTTTCCAAACACAAATTCAGTTTGGAGTGAACTTCGTCGGGTTTATTATTAATCGCCTATACATACTACTACATTAGTCTCTGAAACACCATTTGAAGAAAACGTTAGAGCAGAAATAATTAAGGTTTAGAATAGGAATAAGTATGTCTTTTTAGACTGACATACTAAAACGTGACACGTGATTTACTAGAGGGACATTCAGGTGCCTAAATACCTAATTGTTTGTAAAAAATTGTTTTTAGTTCTATCCTAGCATACATGAGTAGTTATGATGACTTTAAGGCTATTGCAGACCGGCGTGAGCCGACTCTAATATATCAATTTCCATGAAATGTACATAGAAATTGTTCTAATAGAGTTGCGTCATGCCGTCGTGTTGCACCTGTCTGTAGGAGACTTTAATAGGTACTGCAGGCCCACGTCAGTGGTAACATGGTTTCTTCTATTTTATAGAACCTTGAGGTTTTGGTACCTAAAAGTGGCACGAGTAAGCTATCATGATGTTAAAAAACGATAGGTAGTAGTGAGTCAACCTTTAATCTTGAACTGGTAAAAAAAGTAGGCAAACACGTTTACTTGCGGTAAACATGTCCCAAAAAAGACCAGACACCCAAAGAAAAAAACGAGTTTGCTTTAGACCACACGACTGAAGTAACAGTTCTCTAGCTCTATTTATATGTATGTATATATACAATATATATTATGTTTATATACATATGTATAATATATACACATATTAATTTTCTACAAATATTTATATTTACTAGTGATCGCCCATTGGTTGAAATTTGACCGTACTTCATTTAAATAGAAATACATTATTAAATGAAAAAATATATATAACATTCAGTAACACTATAGACAAATATATTAAAGACAAATATTCTCGATAAGATTATAGATTAAAAAAATGAAATAGGTTATATATCTATAAAATTAATTTATTACCTATGGTTATACTTGACATTCAGTAAGACTATAGACACAAAATATTGTATTAAAGACAGATGTTCTCGATTGGACCACAGATTTGGACCATAAACAAAAGAATATCTATGCATGTGTGTATTAGATACACGGTAATGAATAGTAGTGTGTTTAACGTGTTATTTATTGAAAATAATGTATTTTTACGCATAATTTAAAAAAAATATTAGCATTAGTCACTTCTTCTCTGTATAAACTATAAGTGTGCGAAATTTCATACTCCTCCGTCCACCCAATGTTCGTAGAAAGGGATCCAAAATTTTCGCTTCACGTATTAATAATATATAGATTATTATGGGTTTTTAATGTAATCATCACTTTTTCTTTGTTTTGTCTATAGTTTTTGTCACACGTCAAAATTTTAAATATTTCAACGTCATTTATGTAATAAAAAAAATTAAATCATCTTTCATTTTAATCGAAATGTAACTGGCTATCAGAGAAAAAAAATGTGTGCTTGCACCTCGCTCTCTTACCCTCACAGTAATGTAATGTGAAAAATAAACATCATATCCACGCGAAACGGCCATCGTTCAGCATAATGCTGCAACCCTATGCGAGACAGAGCCCCAGAGCTGGTTTTCAGCGACAGCCAACCTGGTCTGGCGTGATTTGAAGTTTCTATAGAATGCGAGGCCACCTTATACTAGTTGTGTTACCAATGACATGCGGTCCACCGCACCTACAAGAAAACTATAAAATATAATAATATAAAAAAAATACTGACACTTAAACGTAACCGAATCTGGATGAACAACCAAGTATGATTGCGCCGTAATAGGATTCTCCTAACTAAATCATCTATACATATATGTTCGCTGCCAGGCCAGACCTCAATTCAATAGCGCAGTGGAAGTTTTTGATGATGGGGCTCTGGAGACAAGAGTGGCTAGCGAAACCAGTCCGCCGTACGCGGAGCAGACAATACAAGTACAATTCAAGTAACTCACCTACAATACAACAAAAGAACTTACCTGTGGGTAGACGAACACCAGCTCCTTGGGGTTACCTGGAGTTATGTATGTAAGTGAGTGTATATGTATCGTGTTGTGACGTTACGAGTATTCTCCAGGTTTCAATCCGCTGCAATAAGGCTGGAGGCAATCACAGCATGCGGTCTTCAAATCACTCGTTCCCAATAGCGTCACTTCAACTTAACCTTCAAAGTTCTTCAACAAGATATATCCAAAATTCAACCCGTGTTATTACGTCAAATTGGGGTTATTAACAATCAAAGCAATTGGATCAAGACTAATTGTCACAAACGGATCGATTTAAAAGGATTAATTTCAACAAACGCGTCGCGGAATTCAACACGGCGACGGACCCATTTTTCAAGCCAAAATCAACAGGAAGTGTCAAGTGTCAAAATCAAAACTTGACAAGTCAGATGTCACTCCGTTCGGGCGCGTTCCCAAGGAGCATAGAGTAACAATATAATAAATCTGTAGAAGGGTCAATTCTGTACATTGAAAATATTGAAAAAATAAATAGCGGGGGGTGTTGCTGGATCGATACCAAACCCAAATATGTGATTAAAAAAATTTTTGTCTGTCTGTCTGTCTGTCTGTCTGTATATGCAGGCATCACGTGAAAACTTACGGTTCGATTTCGATGAAACTTGGTATAATTATACCTTATTATCCTGGGCATAAAATGGGATACTTTTATCCTGGAAAAATACGTAGAAAAAAAATCTTATTTTTCAGTTTTATTCATAGACGTTGTTCTGTAGAACCGCGAACACACGTTGCATTACACGCAGTGGATTCAGCGCCGTAACCTGTAGCGCCGAAAGTCGGATTTGGCTTGAATCGTTTGCGGCACACGCGGGCCACGCCTCCCCGACTCCTATATAAGGAGCCGCGTGGAGGAGGCGGGGCGCGTGAGGGAGTGGCAGCCTCTGCGCCCTCACGTCCCTAGCCGCCGCAGGAGGAGACGCCCCGGGTGTCGGGAGTCAATAGCGGACTCCCGGCCACCGTAGGCGCGAGCTTGCGGGTGGCGAGCAATGGGTAGCTCGCCGCCCGGTAAGGACCAAGCTCGGGTCGACGGCGCGCAGTGTTCCACGCGCGCCTCAAAGAGATGTGAGCAGCAGTGTAGGGGTCTACTAGGACCGATGCCTGCCGGGGTCGCGTGATTGTTCGAAAGAGATACCGTGACCCTGGCACATGGGCAACTGATGGAACACGGGTGGGTTTTAGTCAGTAAAAGTCTGACACGCCCTCCCGCTCCGCCCAGAGCGCGAGTCATTTGATGATTTCCCATCCTGAAAAAAAAAAAAAAAAAAAAAAAAAAAAAGAAAAGGAGCCGCGTTCCGCGCCGCGCGATGCCACCACACAAACACAAACCGTACCGACCTCGCCGCCGAGGTCCGTCGTCGCGACCCCGACTTAATAGTCCCTCCCAACCCTTGCAAGAGCCAGCCCGCGATGCTGCGCCGTTAGCTTTAAATTAGTCCCTAAATAATTTAACCCAGATCCAGCCAGTCCCTTGCTGTCCCCCTACCAGTGATTGCCTAAGCCGAGGTTCGTACCCCCCTCGGGGTAACCCTTAGAGCTTTCGCTTTAGTTTTTAGTATAATAAGCCCCGGCTGGAGGCCTAAAAAGGTAACTTTTTAGAACTCGCCGGGTCAAAATCCGTTTAAGTAGTAAGAATCTTTTCAGGATTAACTACCAGATTCCCATAAAAAAAAAAAAAAAAACGCCGCGCGATGCATATAAATTCTGCATTTTGATGCGAGCGGACGTGTCGAGTGTGGCGCGCGATCGTCCGTGGAATTAATATTGTATGCGTGTAATTTTAAACCGTGCTTTTCAGCGCGACCTTTTTGATTACTGTTCCGATCAGTTATTTGTAAATACTTTTGTAAATATTATAGTACGTACGTAGTTTAAGTTTTCATCGTAAATTGGTTTATTTAGGTTGGTATTTTATTTTCTTTCCGGACGAGCTCACTAACAATGTTGTGTATGCTGAAGCTCTCAATTAACTTTCTGTCGCATTGTCACGATCACTTTTTTATTATTGCAAACTTTTCGTCACTGTCAGTAATTTACTGCTACATGCTACTTATCAAGGTCGGAATTACTATGAAAAAAATACTTACTACAGAACGCAAGCTCAACAGCAGTAGCTCAATAGACGGATCTCCTTAATTATTATAGGCTTAGCCGTATTTGGGTCCAATAGATATTTATAAGATGTCATTGTCAGAGTTACTCAAAATGGAGAAATAAACCATCCACGCGAAGACCGACATCCGCGCGGACGGAGTCGCGGGCGGAAGCTAGTTTTAAATATGAAAGTGAGTTGGTTTGTTGCGCTGTGACGCTAAACCTTCTGAACGGATTTGAATGAAATTTGGCGCATGGATAAACCATGTCCTGGATTAATACATGGGATACTTTTATTCTGGTAGTACGTTTCTGTTGAATAATGTTTGACATCTACCCGGGCAAAGCCGCGGTTTTAATAACCTAAACGTTTTCCAAATCTTCATTCAATTGATGGCTAAGACAAAGGCACTAAACGTTTACTAAGATGTCATATTCGATAGACAAAGGTATTAATTTGAGTTCACCTATTTATTTCATATTCAAGCGTACCAAACTTGAATACTGAACAAAAATGTATCAATAATAAAATTTGCATGAATTTTAATTGACACGAATTTTAAAGCTTCGATGACTGATCTGAGTATTTGCGCAGTGTGTTGAGTAAACGAGCAGTGTTGATGTAAATAATGTTTTATGCACAAATTTATTTTTATAACCTACTAGCTGACCCAGCGAACTTCATACCGCCTCAGAATCAATAAATATTGTGTTAACTTATCAGATCACCAACACTATTTATACAAGCCAGATTACATACACAAACAACCAAGACTCTTCCAGACTGGCCATACAAATATTTGTTCCGTGCGGACATAGGACCTGCGATCCGTAGCACGGAAGCCAATGTGCAATACGTGACGTCATTTCAACATCAGCCATAGGTAAACGAATGTTTCGAACAAGAGGAGTTAGTGTTATACTTTCGTAGTACTATACCTTGTTACTTGTACCTACCCAAAATGAAGTTTCTCTCATTTTGAGATGATCGCGTTCATTTGATTGGAAAAGTACTACTTCACGAATATTCTTCATTTCGGTTTTAATCGACTAGTTTCAAACTCATACAAAATCCTTTCCTTCATTGTGAGCTCATCATGGAGCCAGGACGCAAGTCTCCTACCAGGGTCGCGCTCCGCCCAGAGCGGGAGAAGTCATTTGATGATTTCCCATCCTGAAAAAAAAAAAAAAAAAACAGGGTCGCGAGATTTGTTCGAAAGAGATACCGTGGTCCTGGCACATGGGCAACTGAAGGAACACCGGTGGGTTTTAACCAGTAAAAGTCTCACACGAAAGGAGCGGGAGTCGTCATTTGATGATTTCCCACCCACAAAAAAAGGCCGCAAGTCTATGTTTAACCCGTTGAATAACGTAATTACAGATACAATTAAAAACCAATGTGTCTCGCGTGGATCCACGTTCACGGCATACGAAGAGTTAAGTATTAAATTGACTTTTTAAAACATCTTAATAACTATAACCAAACAGACGATGAAGTTTAATACACATTTTTCATCTGCTGAGCATTTCTCAACTATGTTGGGTTCGGTTTGCAGACTAACCGATTGCAGAATACCAGTATTTTACATGACTGCTTATCTGACTTCCATTAACTGGGTAATACAATACCCCTATGTAAGATTGGTTGCGAGACTTTCGGGCTTCTGACGATTGCCAAAATCTACAAATGAAAGCCGGGCCAACGGCTTAACGTGCTTTCCGAGCCATGGAGGGGCCTTGATATGTAAAAATGATCACCCATCTAGGGCCCAACCGCAGCAAGCGTAGTTTAACCTAGTAAATCAACGCATTCGGATATTATAACTTAACTACAAGCCCCTATAATACCTATTCATTAAATATTAAAAGCAATATATCACCGCGACATTACCACAAATCGCTCAGACCAGTAATTACCACGTCAACTAAACGTTTACTATTTAGTACATTCTTAAGGCTGTCACGTAAACAATTAACATTACACGAGACCCTTGTTTTAATCGTTGAGGGCACATTTATTGTGTCCTTAAGGTCGCATTGTCTGTGGCACAAACACCAGAACTTTGGTCATAAACGGAGCTCGTGATTCTGATCTCGGTCTTCAAGATTAGAACTTGAACATGATGAATTTGCCAACTTGACTTCGATATGTCTTAAGGCGATCGTTCACAGGAGCCCACGGCTAAGCTATGCTGCGTACTTAGCTTTGCTTTGAATGAACATGTAGGCCAGGTTCGCACAAATGGTGGCTGGCAAACAAATGACCCACGCAGCTAACCGGGTAAACCTCTCCGTGCTTTGATTTAGAAGTTAACGATCCAGTAATAGCATATTACTGTCCAATATCAATTTGAAAGTTTAGAGCGTAACGCTCAGTTCTCAGCTCCGATGCAGCGGTTTGGTGGCGATAAAATTCAATGACGTCGTGTTCCTAAGAAAATAGAAAATGTTCTTTATTAAAATATAATTATATTCAAATATATTCTCATGTTCTGCTGATCAAAATGTATTACTTATCTCAAACGTTTGACAGTCAGTTTAGCAGTCAAGTTCAATAAATAACATGGCGTTATCAAGAATCTGAAAGTGCTCGGCAGCTCTGATAGCAGTTATATTTTTGGTAATTTATTTTTATTCAAAGAGGTTTTTTCTCAAAAATTATGAAATATAAGATAACTTTATCAAGTCATATCTCATTTAAGACTAGACCTAGCTCATTTTAAGAATAGATTGAGTTTTGTCAACAACGTATTAAAGATATTGGGGCAATTTATAATCATTTTGTTTATACCACGCATACTTAGCACTGTCTCTTCAGTTATCTTGGGGATCGCTTTGCTTCGAAGGCAGGTTTGAAGTTATGTTAGTTCGGGTCACTCTATACTGAAGCCTGTTAACACAATACTTGAACAGAAAAAGATTGAGCCAGTGGTATCCTCAGCCAGTGGTGGCTCCTACTTACAATTTATAGTTCGTGAGTTCAAACCCAGGCAAACACTATACTTAGTGCATGTAGTTTTCATCACCGCTGCCTTCAAAACGGTGAAGAAAAACATCGTGAGAAAACCGGCCATATTCAACAACCAAAAATTCCAAGACATGCGACGTAAACCCGCGTTAGGCCCGCGTGGCGGATTACAGCCCTCTCTCTCACAGAGAAGAGGCCTGTGTTTCAGCTGTGGGGGACATTATAGTAAATATTTGACTGGCCTGTTAGTCTAGTGTTTAGTGACCATGACTGCCAAGACTGAGGTCATGGGTTCGATTCCCACTCAGGACAAATGTTTGTGTGATGAGCACAATTATTTGTTCTGTGTCTGGGTGTAATCTATCTATAATATGTATGTATTTAGAAATAATACATTGACGAATTCATTAAGAGAGTTGTTAGAAGTTAGAAATTTTGTTGTTCCGAAATTTGATGATAAATCAAGCGAAACTTGTACAGTGGAAGGATTTTGTACATAACATTCAAAAATAATTCAATCTAAATGACAATATCTTATGGTAGATACTACTACAAGTATTACCAAAAGCTACCGTATAGCTTTTGGTAATACTATTAGAGTACCAAAACTATGAAGCATGAATATTAAAATCATTATATGTGATTGAAATACGAAGATCCCTCTACTAACTTCACAAATTAACAAACATACATCCTGCATTCATAATCACACGGCATCTTCCCATCGAGGTAGGCAAAACAAAAACTACAGAATACCTGGTATGATCCTTACATACTAAAACTTTTTAACAAAAAATTAAAACGCCGAAAAAACTGAAAAGCATAAAATAATAAACCTTAAAATTATGAGTCGGCGCTTTGAGTGATCTTTGTTCATTGATTTTTCAGCGCCGACTCAAAATTTTAAGGTTTATTATTTTATGCTTTTCAGTTTTTTCGGCGGTTTAATTTTTTGTTAAAAAGTTTTTATTTTATATTTTTTTGTGACTTTAATGTACCAATAATACTTGGCAAGGTATACCCTATCCAACAAAAAAAGAATTATCAAAATCGGACTACTCTGTATAAAGTTATGCGTGGTTATACATTACAATCAGCGAGTTAACAATCAATCATCCCCTGTTTTCCGACCCTTAGGGTTCGATTTTGTTTTCCATATTTATATGGGACCACTTTGGGAGTATACCCTTTCCAATAGAAGAAGAATTGTCACAATCGGACTACTATGTAAAAAGTTATGCGTGGTCATACATAAAAAAAAAAAAAAAATACGCGTCGAATTGAGAACCTCCTCCGTTTTTTTTCGTCGATTGAAAAGTAACCATCGTGACCTAAAAATCCCATTTCTCTTGTTCTCTTTACGTTTACTAACAATATCAAAGCACATTGTCCCAAACTAACTCACGGAAGATTTATTCTGCTCAAATTCTACTATCAATGGAATACTTTGGTATCTCCTGTACAATCTCCAGTCATTTCGTTTTAGGCTATTCCGCGTACAATAAATCAAATAACTTGTTTGCGCTCACTCTTGATTATGAATGACAATGTTAAAATAATAGATGAAATAGAACAGCTTCCAGCCTCAGCATCACATCAATGCACCCCGGAACAAGTTGACTCATATCTACATAACGTTAATCACGCCTTGAAGATTTTTCACGTTAACATCAGGAGCATCGGCAACATTGCAAATGTTAACAACCTCTTGTTACTACTACATCAAATAAAAACACAATTTGACGTCTTGGTCTTATCGGAATGCTGGTTACGTAAATGCCTCCAACTCCCTTCCATACCGGGTTTTGTATCTAATTACTCTGATCACTCAAACCAAAATGATGGAAATGTGGTGTATACTAAGGTAGAGTTACAGTTCGTTTTAGAAAAGCCCATACTAACCGATGCTAACTGTCTTGTTTTCAAATTCAAAAATGAAGTGGCGCTTATCGCTATTTACAGGTCACCCTCAAATAGAAATATTCAGCACTTTATCACCAGTCTAGATGTTATCCTTAATTCACTGAATACTTTCAGAACTGTTATTTTGGTTGGAGATATCAATATAAACATAGTCCCAAATTGGATTGATTCGAATTCAGACATGTATCTAAATGCTGTTGCATCACATGCTATGTTGCCTGCTCATGTTTTCATAGACCACGTTATGCTAAAATCAAATAAACCAGCTATTTTTATTTAATCGAATTTTATTTATTTATTTAACCATTTATGCACACATATAAATAGACAAATAGAAAGGAACAGAAAAATATGTACAAAGGTAATGCTTATTTATATTTTATGGATGAAGTCATCGGAAATGAATGGATTTTAATTTAATTTTAATTTTAATTAATGGATCATCTAGATTATGAATTTTGAATTTAATGTATTTAATTTGTGTGTTGTATAATATTGATATTTTTATCTTTTGTATTAATTTAAAATAATTTATAATGTATGTATGACATTGTATTTATAATTTGATCATTTTAATGTTGTTGCCTAATATGGGTTTTGTTACCTGAAATAAACGAATTTTAATTTAATTTAATTTATTACTTTAGTTCTTGATTCTCTAATTACTGGCTATGCTCCTGTTGTAGTTTTTTGTAATCTGAAACTAGATATTCCTAAATCACCTTCCCGAGAGCATCGTGTAGACATTAATGCTTGCGTAGAGGTTCTCGAGAATGTTGATTTTACTTCCGTTATGAGTTGTCAAGATGCTGAAATTGCTGCTACCATCATGGTCAAACTTGTTTCCTCAGTTAAAGACAAAAATAGTCCTGATTCTGTTGTCCCGAACCGAAAACGCATTATTAAGCCATGGATCACACCTGGGCTTCTTAGGTGTATTTGAAACCGGGACAACATGTATCGTAAAATGAGAAGAAATGCTGATAATACTTTGAAAATCACCTATAATCGATATTAAAAAAAAATGCAACAATCTATTAAAGAAATTAAAACGAGAGTATGAACGACATGAGTTTGAAAAACACGAAAGAACCCGAAAGCTACCTGGAATCTCATTAGAACTATCTCAAATCTCCAAAAAAGTAAGGCCTCTGCCAGTGAGATGTTATCTATAACCCCGGATCCAACTCAATCACTTGATTATGTCAACGAATTCTTCGCCAACATGGGAACCAAACTGGCATCTAAAATATTTAACTCCCCAAACCATTACTCTACCAACACTTCGGATTCTAGCACTTTAGACGTCCATCCTAACTCAATGGCTTTTTTTTGGCACGGACAACGAAGAGATAGATTATCTTATCCGTGGCCTACGTCTAAATAGTGCTACGGGTTGGGATGGTATCCCCGCAACTGTAATCTACAGTTCTAGAAGCACGCTTGTCCCAGTTATCTGCCATGTCTTCAACCTCGCCCTTACATCTGGTATATTCCCAACAGTGTTCAAAAAGGCCGTTGTGCACCCGATTCATAAGAGTGGCGACAGAGACAATGTCAACAACTACAGACCCATATCTGTATTATCAATTCTATCTAAGCTCCTCGAAAAAGTACTAAACAATCGATTGTTGAATTACCTTAGCTCACAAAATATACTTGCAAATAACCAATATGGATTCAGATCAGGGAAAAACACAGAGGATGCTATATTAGAATTAATAGGTTCCGTGTCTCAAAATCTTAAAAACAAGGGTAAATCTATAGCTATCTTCCTGGACCTGTCTAAAGCTTTTGACACTGTATCTGTCCCCCTTCTCCTCAGTAAACTAGAAAGGATTGGTATAAGGGGCCTACCGCTTAGAATGTTTAAGAGTTACCTTAGTGGTCGCTCGCAAATCATCAAGATAGACAACCACACCAGTAAGGAAACATTTCTCACCTATGGGGTTCCGCAAGGTAGTGTCTTAGGACCCAGCCTTTTCCTAGTTTACATTAACGAGCTCTGTAAACTTGATCTAAAAAACTTCAAAGTAATTGCTTACGCTGATGACACTGTTATCCTGGTTCGTGGCAGTGACTGGAACGAAGCTCGGCTTCAGGCAGAGTCAGCCTTGCGACTTACTATAAGATGGCTCACTCAGAACTTGCTCACCCTCAACTTGGATAAAACCAAATTTATCACTTTTAGTCCAAGGAAAGCGTCACAGCCAGCCCCCCACCATTCCATCTGACAGCTCATGCGTGCCATTCAATGAAGACTGCTACCTGTGGTTGTCCTGATGTTATGCGCTCGGACTCAATAAAATATCTTGGAGTCTTGGTCGACAGCACGTTGTCGTGGGGTGGGTAGATCAATTCACTAGTCTCTAGGGTAAGAAAATTAATTTTTGTTTTTAAAAATCTGAGGACCTCCGCCAATTTCTCTACCTTGAGAACTGTGTACTTTGCTCTTGCCCATTCCATTTTAACGTACTGTATTTCGGCTTGGGGTGGTGCTGGTAAATGTCTTCTCTTGCGTTTGGAGAGGGCGCAGAGGGCTATCCTAAAGGTAATGGCCTTCAAACCCTATCGCTTTCCCACCAGTGAACTGTATAAGCTATGGAAGCTACCTACAGTTAGGCACTCTTTTGTGCTAAGTACAGTATTGCGGAAACATGCAAATTTATCTTTTGACCGTGAGTTTGGAAGACAAAAACGTAGAACTGACAGAGTCTGTCCGACATCATGCATTAAATTGGAAATTGTTCACCGGCAGTTTATTTTTTGCAGTCCCGTGCTCTATAATAGAATAAATAAAGTGCATACTATATATCCATGTACTCTCCGTGATTGCAAAAAAATCGTCGAACAGTGGCTTCATACTCTCTCATACGAAGAATTGGAGATATTAGTCAAGCCATAAGGTTTTTTCCTCCGTAGACATGGACACCAAATACACGTAGTGTTCGGTGCAATATTTGCAACCGAACAGCTCAGCACTTTTGCCTGCATGCATTTCCATAAATGTGTGTATCGCAGCTATTAACAGTTAGTACGTGTCCGACGACCAATCGCGTAACTCATTATCAAACCATCTTAGTGCTAGTTTAGATTAGGTTCACCATCTCGTAATTAATTGTATAAACCAATATAGCCTTTAAACCATATTATTTCGTATTACTAAATCGGCGGTCGTAAACCATCAACCAAACCACAACTAACCAATCAACCAAATATCAACCAACTCAGAAGTTAGTGCTAAACCAAGCAGGCGCTAAATTCTACATGGTCCTTCGAGCATTAAGGACCTCGGTTCGCGAAATACAGTGAAGTGTTTGTGCGCCGGGACCTTGCAACCAGTGTATTGTATTTTACTAGTTTATAGAGAAAGTAGGTAGGCAGTTACATCAATTCGGAAGAAATTGGGCAGCTGTCGCAGAACGAGAATATAAGGTCAGACCAAACCATTTTTTCTTTTATTTTCACTAACGTCTTTTATTGACCGTGGGAATAACGGAGCAGTTAGCAGTCAGCCAAACGGAGATTTACGACTACTTGGTTAAACTTCTAACTAACATCAAGAAAGACGGAGCTGAACGAAAAACCATAGATTACTGTAAGCGGAAGTTGGAGATTTTAGAAAATTATTGGAGAGAATATCAACGCAACCACAGGAAGTGCTGTGAACTTGCTGAATTTGACCATGTCTATTTCACCAAAAATTGTTTTGATAAGGCGGAGGAAGTCTATTTGTCGATCAAACAGGTAATTACCAAAACTATGGAGCAATTGTTGTCAAAGCAGCAAGAACCTCACCAGCCGCCGGCAGAGGCAGGGACATCGAAGCAAGTAGGGGATTCGTCTCATTCACAGGCACCGCAACAGCAACGTATGGATACGTGTCAACATAGTTTACTAGAAGGAATGATAAAAAAGCAGACTATACAGTTTAGAGCTTTCATGAGAACAGTAGCTACCATAGAAATCGAACAACTGCAGACCAAGTGGGAGTTCGACGACGCTTTAAAATGTCTTCAAAGTCGTTGGGCTATGATCGATAGCCTTCACTGGGATATAGAAGGTGAAAACGGCGTTGAGGATATCTGGTACCAACAAGAATTCAACAGATATGAGAAAATGTATAACGACTTGAAGAAAACCATCAACTCGAAAATGTGGTCGGTTTCTCGTCGCGACAAATCTACTCCACAGATGGATATTCCAACATTCCAAGGAAACTACCACCAATGGACTTCATTTAAAGATTTATTCACAGAAACCATCCACAAAAATCCATCGTTATCAAACGCTCAGAAAATGCAGTTTTTAAAGAGCAAAGTAGCAGGGGAAGCTGAGCGTCTGATTCACCATCTTCAGATTAGCTCAGAGAATTATGAGGTATGCTGGGAAATACTAAACCACAGATATGGCAACAGTAGACTTATTTTCACGTCTCACGTCAACATACTACTGAACATTCCTAGCATGCAGCATCAATCCATCGGGGCATCTGCATGACGTGACTAAAGAATGCCTCCATGCAATTCAGAACCTAGGAGTAGATATCACTACCTGGGACCCACTGTTGGTACTTTTGTTAGCACAGAAACTTGACAGTGAGTCATTCACTGAATACATTGAGTCAGTGAAGAATCCCAGAGAATTACCAATCCTTCAAGAATTCCTTGATTTCTTGGAAAACAAGTTTACCGCCTTAGAAGCATCGCGGCGTAAACAAGAATCGAATTACCAAAAAATTACCACCCAACTACAAAATTATCAAGCAAACCAGAAGAAATATTATAGTTCAAATAATAACCAGCAGTCATCAAATAAAAGTTATTCGAACAACACCAAAAACAATACGAAATCGTTACATGTGTCGCGGTCAATCACCTGCGCATTGTGTAATGCTGACCACGGGTTATGGATATGTGCACAATTTTTGCAAATGTCGGATGAGCAAAAATTAAAAACTGTCAACCATCTAAACTGTTGCACGAATTGTCTAATCAACCATTTAAATAAACCTTGTTTTTCAAACAAAACATGTCGCAAATGCAACGCTAAACATAATTCATTATTGCATGACGCATTATTAACCAAAAACAGGCCAAACACATCAGCAAAACCAAACCATAAAGCTGCGCACACACTTGCGACATCATGCGTGACCAGTGATGAGCAAGCAGCAGCTTCAACCCATGTATCTTGGGATGATGTGTCCGAGACACTCTTAGCTACAGCCTTAGTGGAAGTTCCAGGATACGATGGCACATACCATACCATGAGAGCTTTGATCGACCAGGGTTCTCAAATTTCCTTAATAAGTGAGAAGGCGGCACAAGTTTTGAAATTACGAAGACACCCCTGCAAAGGAACCATATTCGGGGTAGGAGAAAAAGAAAACAGCTGCAAGGGAGTGATAACCATCCGAATCAAATCAATTCATAGTGAGTTTGCCTTAGAAGGTGAAGCCCTTATAATGAACAATCTAATAAAAAGTTTGCCAAATAAATCATTCATAAAACCACCAAGTTGGCCGCACATACAAAACATTAATTTGGCAGACCCAGAATTTAATACCAGTCGACCAGTGGACCTACTGCTAGGAGCAGACGTATACTGCAAGATAGCTTTAGGTGGCCTTTTGAGGGGCGATAGCGAAGATCAACCAATTGCCCAACAAACGCAATTAGGATGGTTGCTTTGTGGGACAATGACACCACGATACAGGTGTAACGTCGTTCTTCACAATACGGACGATTTACGCAGATTTTGGGAAAATGAAGACATCACCCAACAGATTGATATGTCCACCGAAGATCATGAATGTTTGCAATATTTCATGTCAACAACAGAGAGACTAGAAAATGGAAGATACCAAGTTCGACTTCCGTTCAAACCAGAATTCAAGGAACAGCTAGGGTCCACTAAACCATTAGCATTGGCACAATTTCGTAACTTAGAGAGAAAGTTACAGAAAGATTCAGAATTGAAAACAGAATACACAAAGTTTATGAACGAATATTTCAATTTAAATCATATGATACCGTCAGCAACAACTATGAAACCCGAATGCTACCTACCACACCACTGCGTCACTCGTGCTGAGTCAACAACTACTAAGTTGCGTGTGGTGTTCAACGCGTCTGCTAAACCATTATCAGGACTCAGCTTGAATGACGTCATGTACCGAGGTCCCAACCTACAACAAGATCTGCAAGAATTGATTTTATAATGGAGACAGTATCAGTTCGTATACACCGCTGATATCGAAAAATGTATCGACAGATAATGGTACATCCTGAAGATCAGTCGTATCAGAAGGTATTATGGAGGGACTCACCATACCAACCTATTCAGACATACCAGCTGACAACCATCACTTACGGCACAAAGCCAGCACCATTTTTGGCTATGTGCTTAAAACAATTAGCAACCGAGGAACAACAAAATTTTCCCGATGCAGCAAAAGCATTAAGAGAGTGCTTCTATATGGACGACTATTGTGGCGGAGCAAATTCAATGGCAGAAGCAAAGAAGCTAAAATCGGATTTAATAAAACTACTCAGAACGGGTGGGTTTAACTTACGAAAATGGGCCACAAATGAACCAAAATTACTCGCTGACTTAGAAAAAGATTTGTGGAACATGCAAATCTACGAATTTAAACAGTCAGACTCAACGAAGACACTGGGGCTTGGATGGAATCCGCAACAAGACAAATTCATCTTTGACTCGAAACTAGAGCCAGCATCATTACCAAAACCAACCAAAAGGTCGCTTCTGTCCATCATCATCATCATCATCAGCCTATACTGTTCCCACTGCTGGGACACAGGCGCTTCTGTCCGATATTTCGAAAATATTCGATCCATTAGGCTGGCTCACACCATTAACCATTACCATGAAAATGCTATTCCAAAGCGTCTGGTCATCAATTCTTAATTGGGATGAGGCTCTACCAGAAGATATCAAGATCAAGTGGCTAAGCTTAAGGGGAGAATTACAAGGAATTAATACCATAAAAGTAAAACGATGGCTTGGAACAAATAAAAACGATAGCTTGCAAATACACGGATTCTGTGATGCGTCGAACAAGGCGTATGCCGCTGTTGTATATTGCAAAGTCGGCAATCAAAATAGTTCTAACGAGGTAACTCTTGTCGCAGCAAAAACAAGATTAGTGCCCGTTAGTAAAGATATATCCATACCAAGGTTGGAGTTAATGGGTGCCCAACTACTATCACAGCTGATGCAAAAAGTACAGACGTCCTTGGAGTCTTATAAACAGGAAATATATTGCTGGAGTGACTCAACAGCAGTCTTAGGATGGATTCAAGGAGATCCAGCAAGATGGAAACCATTCGTCTCAAATCGCTATCACCAAAATAATATCAAAAGAAAAATGGAGTTATGTCAAAACCACTGAAAATCCAGCAGATTGTGCCAGCCGTGGACTGACAACCAAAAAGTTAAGAAACCACGATCTGTGGTGGCAGGGGCCCTCATGGATAGAATCATTTCAAAACAATGATATACTTCAGACCACCTACGAAACCAGCTTAGAGATAAGACAGGCAAAAGCAGTAGTCGTAGAAAAACACCAGAAAGCAACCATGACCATACAAAACATTGTTACCTATTTAATAAACAAATTTAATTCCTTCGTAAAAATCGTGCGCATTTTTGCATGGATACTACGACTACCTACTGCAAAGGCAGGCCGTCAACCTTATCTCACATTACATGAACTCCGTCGCGCAAAACTGCTGATTATTAAGAGTGTGCAACATATGGAGTTTTCCAGTGACGTCAGTTGTTTACTTAAGAATGGAATCGTGCATGCGAAAAGTAAACTTTTACCAGTACACCCTATCATAGACCAAGATGGTATTCTGCGAGTAGGGGGTAGATTGAGAAACGCACAAATAAGTTCAGACATGAAACACCCAATCATTTTACCACACAACCATCGAATCACCACGCTAATAATTCAAGACGCTCATGAGCTAACCTACCACGGTGGAGCGCGCCTTACTTTATCTAACATTCGGCAAAACTATTGGATAATTAGCGGTTATTCAGCAACAAAGAAAGTCATACGACAGTGTGTTACATGCAAGAAGCAAGAGCCCATCCAACAATATCAGCTCATGGGTGATCTACCATCATCCAGAGTGAACCCTGAAAGCGCCTTCTATCATTGTGGTGTCGACTACACAGGCTTTGTTGAAGTGAAGGCAAACAAAGGGCGTGGGATAAAAACAACCAAAGGCTACATAGCGCTGTTTGTATGTATGGTGACGAAAGCTGTGCATCTAGAACTCGTCTCAGATTTAACCAGCTCAGCTTTCTTAGCCGCAATAAACCGAATGGCAGCACGACGCGGAGCTCCACGTCATATCTATAGCGACAATGGAACCAATTTTGTTGGAGCCAACAGAATGTTGCAAGAAGAATTCTACCAGCTGCAAAATGTCTACAAAGGGTCATTCTTTAAAGAGATATCAGAACTGCAAATTGAATGGCATTTCAACGCACCTTCTTGGCCTCATGCGGGAGGACTTTGGGAAAGAGCCGTGCGAAGTCTCAAACACCACCTCAAACGCGTGATTGGTCAACAAAAATTTACATTTGAAGAATACACCACATTGTTATCAAAACTAGAAGCTTGCCTCAACTCTCGACCACTTTGTGCACTATCAGAAGATCCGGAGGATTTAAATTACCTCACACCAGCCCATTTCCTATCAGCACGACCAGGTTTAACCATAATTGATACAGCAGATGACGCCAGAACCAGGTGGCATCTAGTGTCAAAATTATTCGAAGATCTATGGAAAAGATGGAAAACAGAGTACTTGACTCAACTATCAACCAGAAGCAAGTGGATGAAATACCAGAAGAATGTCAACGTGGGTGATCTAGTAATGATACATGACGATAACTTACCAGCAGGGAAATGGCCAATGGGGCGTGTAATAGAAGTCCATCCAGGAAAAGACGAACTTGTCAGAGTAGTGACTCTCAAAACCAAAAACGGCTACATGAAGCGCCCTGTAGTTAAACTCTCAGTTCTACCTCTAGAACAAACCGATCCAACTATACCAGAAAAACAAAAAAGCGAACCACTACAACATCAAAGCACTACTACTAGTGCCGAAATGCAACCACGTAATCGCCCGCAACCATTCACCAGAACGTACAGTACCTATCCCAAGATAGTAAACATTGCACTGGCATTGTTACTGTTCTTAAGTATAATACTACCAACAACAGCTTCATACAATATTACGCAATTTGAGACCAACAAAACGTTGTATTTTGATACTGTGGGAAAAGTACAATTGATTCGAGATAAGTGGAAACTAGTCACATACTTTGACATGTCTCCATATTGGCAAGGAGACAAAGCCATCAACGACTTTACAAACTACCTCGAAAAAACATGTGAAACAATCATGGAATCAAGTCACTGCCATATGATACTTCTACAAATACGTCACGATCATAATGAACTGCAATACTACAACCAGCTGTTGCTTAGCCAGCATTACGGCGAGCACTTACGAACACGACGCGGCCTTATCAACGCGGTCGGCTCAATTGCAAACTCATTGTTCGGAGTATTAGACGAAAGTTTCGCAGAAAAATACAGGCAGGACATTGAACTTGTGCGCCGTAATCAAAAACACCAAGGTCAGTTATGGAAGAACTTGACATCTATCGTCGAAGCAGAGCACAATATACTTCAAAGAACTGAAGATATAATAGCAAAACAACACAAAACTATAAATAAGCATTTAAATGCTTTAGACAAAGTTAACCGGAAGGTGCAACTAGAAATCGATATGATGACCACACAACAGGACTTCACATTAGTCTCGATAGCTACCATTAATATGATGCAAAACTTGAAACAGATACAGAATACTTTGATAGATACAATCACCGAAATCTATCACGGTCAAATCAGCCTGCATCTACTGTCACCAACACAGCTCAAACGAGAGCTACAAATTATCTATGGGCAAATGCCTCAAGATTTAGGTCTACCAATAGAAAACATAGAGACAGACCTTCAGCATATATATAAGCTACTGAGAACCAAGGCTCGGGTCACCGAAAAATATATCATTTTTGAAATTACATTCCCGCTTATAGCGAGAGAAAGCTTTCAACTGTACAGGATAATACCAGTTCCGCAGCAAACCAACTGCATTATGACCACCATAATACCAATATCGGAATACGTCGCAGTGAACCTAAAAAAGGATGCTTATTTTGTACCAACCATCCATGAACTTGACACATGTTTGTACCATGGAGAATCCTTCATGTGTGAGCTCTTCAAACCTATCCTAAATTTGGAAAATGATGAAAACTTTTGCGAAACAAGTGCAATAAACAAAAGTTGCAAAACAGAAAGAACAGTGTGCAAAAACAGATGGGTAGAATTACACTCAACGTCACAGTACCTATACTTTTGCTGTGACACATATTCTATCAAAATCATATGCGACGATCATGTTACAATTCATCAGCTGACTCGAGCAGGGGTCATTAGCATGACACAGAAATGCTTTGTTAAAAGTAAAGATTTCACGCTGTATTCTTTACAACAACAAGCCAACCAATTAAATTTTTTACCAAATATGCTCGTACCAGAGCTCGACCAGATTAACCATATTGTTAGCCTGCCGGGGTCGCGTGATTGTTCGAAAGAGATACCGTGACCCTGGCACATGGGCAACTGATGGAACACGGGTGGGTTTTAGTCAGTAAAAGTCTGACACGCCCTCCCGCTCCGCCCAGAGCGGGAGAAGTCATTTGATGATTTCCCATCCTGAAAAAAAAAAAAAACCATATTGTTAACGTTAAAATACCAACGGAAACAGAATTACCAGAGGACATGAGTCTGAATAGATCTCTGTCTATTATCGGAGAACAAATCAAATCACTAAAAACCACCAAAGCTGAAATCGATGACATATCAGCGCATGACATCCACCAATACACCGTCGTCTACACACTCTTGGGAGTTGTTCTGTGCGCAGTAGCAGTCTGGGTCTGGAGAAGAGTAAGATGCTACTCGCATATTGCGGCTAGCCGGGCGGAGCCTCACCACAGACAGGAGTCTGTGGCGACTACATCGGAAGCAACCAGACTGACTAGTGAAGTGCAACCGCGAAAGCAGAGTACTGCTGACCGTCAGCAAAGTGAGAGTGAACCGATAAGTACATATTTCGCCAGACGGTGGCCCAGTGCTATGCGTAGTGCGGGTAAAAAGGAAAGGGCTACGTTGCCGATAGTACGAAAAGAACGTGTGCTTACAGTTGAGGACTCGTTTGTGTAAAGAATTTATGTTTTTTAGAATAACCGTAATTTAGACTTTTTCATTGTTTACCATTTATAACAATTTTACTCTTATTTATGTTTTTAAGGACAGCCGTAATTTAGACTTTTACCATTGTTTACAATTTTATAACACTTTTACTTTTGTTTACCATTTAATTATTACTTTAGTTTCGTTTACCATTTGATAATACCTACTTTTACTTTGTTTACCATTTAATTATTACTTTAGTTTCGTTTACCATTTGATAATACTTTTACTTTGTTTACCATTTAATTATTACTTTAGTATCTTTTACCATTTGAATTGTATTATTATTCAACCAAGGTGATTTGATTGTGACTTTATTATTTTCTTATCTCGTCATGTGCTCGGGAATATGTTCGGTGCAATATTTGCAACCGAACAGCTCAGCACTTTTGCCTGCATGCATTTCCATAAATGTGTGTATCGCAGCTATTTACAGTTAGTACGTGTCCGACGACCAATCGCGTAACTCATTATCAAACCATCTTAGTGCTAGTTTAGATTAGGTTCACCATCTCGTAATTAATTGTATAAACCAATATAGCCTTTTACCCCATTATTATTTCGTATTACTAAATCGGCGGTCGTAAACCATCAACCAAACCACAACTAACCAATCAACCAAATATCAACCAACTCAGAAGTTAGTGCTAAACCAAGCAGGCGCTAAATTCTACACGTAGCGTAGAGTGTGCTCGTGGGGAGGTTCCATAGGCACAATCTACACTTACACCCCACAGACACGCACTACACTTACATACAATACACCCACATGCACAACATTAAGCTTACCTATTATACAACTTACCTATTTTAATTATATTTTGTAACTTTTTAATTTTCTACTTTTTTATATTTGCAAATATTTGTTATAGCTCTTTTTAACCTTAACCTAACTGTTTATTTTTATTTTTTTGGTATCTGGAACGCTTCGTCTCCCTCTTGGAGGTGGGCGTTAATAGCCGCGACACAGTTTTATAACTAATGTAGCTACTTACGTACGCAATCAATTTGTAAAATCTGTTTCGTTCCAATAAAGATTATATTATATTATATTAAGTACCGACAAAAGTTAACAACGAACTCGTAGAAAAACCGGGACACTCCTTATTATAACTTAATACTGAAAATATATGACGCCATACAATTTTTCATAAAGACGACCAACACCTGAACATAAGAAGATTTTCATAAGACATAAATATAGAGCACCTGTGGCAGAGACAAGGTAAACAAAAGTAGTTCCGTATATCAAGTATTCCGTAACGTCAATATTGGTTTTTTCGTATGTCGCTGTGGCCCGTAGATAATATCTTAGTTGAAAAATGTGGGTGAAAAATTTTCCTTCTGAAGCTATTTACAAGTTTGGAAGAGTAAAACTGCTGATCATGCTTAATCAGCAAATTGGTGTTTAGAGAATGATGGCATAATTATCAAAACGATTCAGATAAATCTGAAACCCTCCGTGGATAGATGGTAGTCTACAGGTGACGTGGGACACCGACGCGTAAACTGTAACCTTTAATTCAGCATATGATTTTAGACCCTGTTTTTTTGGGTGGGAATTCATCAAATTAAGAAGTTATTTGATGATTTCCCACCCAAAAATGCCCCACGCCCTGGGCGGAGCGGGAGAGCGTGCCAGACTTTTACTGACTATAAAACCCACCCGTGTTCCTTCAGTTGCCTGTAACAGGGCCATGGCAACTATTTCGGACATCGCGTCCAAATTCTAGACCCCATAGCAAACATAATTTTCGTCGGTTATCAAAAAAACAAAACTAGTGTTTTAAAGAAAAGTGCAATACCTCTACAGGTTTAAAATGTATAATGCAACAGCAATTTTGTTTTCAAAATCATGAACTGAATCCATGGTTACAGGTCCCACCCTGTATAAATTCAAAAAGTTTAAAAACAACCCTTCGCTACTTATCGACCGAAAAAAACCCTACAAAAGTACTTATCTGTATCGAAAAAGTTTGGCGGAAAACACCTTCCTACACATTGTCGACTGCTAAGGGCATTTAGGGCTTTAGACACAAAACCCGAAGCATTTTGCTACTTATCCCGAGAAAACCAATGAAACCTTTTTTCATTAATTATCGTAAAGCACTACTATTTAAAGAAGGTCTGAAGTTGCTCTGATGATAAAGTCGAAAGACAGTCGAGGAAACTCCTCACCGCCTTACAGCAATTACCTGGTGTTTGGACTTAATTCATTTCTATTGATGAGAACTTTGCACCCATATGTATATAGTGCAGGGTAGATACCATAACTAAAAAGTTTAAAATAAAAAAATACAAAAAGAAAACCGTTTTCCTTAAAAACACTTCAAAGTGAAAATTAACTTTAATTTCGGAAGTCGGTGGCAAAAAACTTAAATACAGATGCTAAGACACCGACTTCCGAAATTAAAATTATTTTTCACTTTGATGTGTTTAAAGGAAGCCGGTTTTTTTTTTTGTAAAAATGTTTTTTGTTACATGCATGTCAATGGTAAATCACATTTAAGGACTGGTAATATCATACATTATCATTTTAAAAATTCTTCGATAGAGTAATATGTTTTATCCATTAGGAATAAATATAGTTTACTTTTAAATTTACGGACACTGTCACGGATTTTGGTAATTTGATGGGATTGTTTCGAAATACACGTTGTGGATCCCAAATCATCTCTATTTTCCTCGAAATAATGCTTAAAGGAGAAACTTCAATCATAATGTTATCTATTATATCATTTTAAATCCACTCCATCTTTGTTAAACAAAATAATACATTGACGAATTCATTAAGAGAGTTGTTAGAAATTAGAAGTTAGAAATTTTGTTGTTCCGAAATTTGATGATAAATCAAGCGAAACTTGTACAGTGGAAGGATTTTGTACATAACATTCAAAAATAATTCAATCTAAATTACAATATCTTATGGTAGATACTACTAAAAGTATTACCAAAAGCTACCGTATAGCTTTTGGTAATACTATTACAGTACCAAAACTATGAAGCATGGATATTAAAACTATTTTATATGATTGAAATACGAAGAAATTAACAAACATACATCCTGCATTCATAATCACACGGCATCTTCCCATCGAGGTAGGCAAAACAAAAACTACAGAAGACCTGATATGATCCTTAAATACTAAAAGTAACAATTGTGAATTCGTGACCTAAAAATCATATTTCTATTGTTATCTTTATATTTAATATCAATATCAAAACAGAGAGTCCGAAACCAACTACCGCGAAAAGTTAACAACGAACTCGTAAAAAAACCGGAACACTATCCTTATTATAACTTAATACTGAAAATATACGACGCCATATTATTTTTCATAAAGACGACCAACACCTGAACATAAGAAGGTTTTCATAAGACATAAATATAGAGCACCTGTGGCAGAGACAAGGTAAACAAAAGTAGTTCCGTATATCAAGTATTCGGTAACGTCAATATTGGTTTTATCGGATATCCCTGTGACTCGTAGATAATATCTTAGTTGAAAAATGTGGGTGAAAGATGTTCCTTATGAAGCAATTTACAAGTTTGGAAGAGTAAAATTGCTGAACATGATTAAACAGCTAATTGATGTTTAGAGAATGATGGCATAATTACCAAGAAAGATACAGATAAATCTCAAACTCTCCGTGGATAGATGGTAGTCTACAGGTGACATGGGACACCGACGCGTAAACTGTAACCTTTAATTCAGCATATGATTTTAGACCCTCTTTTTTGGGTGGGAAATCATGAAATGAAGAAGTTAACTGATGATTTCCCACCTTAAAATGCTCCACGCTCTGGCCGGAGCAGGAAAACGTGCCAGACTTTTGTTAACTAAAACCCACCCGTGTTTCTTCTGTTTATTGTGCTAGGGCCACAACTGTTTCAAACAAATAGCGACCTTGGATTCTACACCCATAACATACATATTTTTCGTCAGTTTTTACAAAAATAAAACTACTCGTTAAAAAAAAATGCAATACCTAGTTTTAAAATGTAGGTATAATGCAACAGCAATTTTGTTTTCATAGTCATGAATTTATACAGAGTGTACAAATCACCACTCCGTATAAATTCAAAAAGTTCAAAAACAACCCTACGCTACTTATCGACCGAAAAAACCCTACACTTATCTGTATCGAAAAAGTTTAGCAGAAAACACCTTCCTACACATTGTCGACTGATCAGGGATTTCAAGGCTTTAGATACAAAACCCGAAGCATTTTGCTACTTATCCCGAGAAAACCAATGATTTTCGGGCAGGTTGGTAGTAATCCGAGCGTAGGGTGATGGTGACCTTATTTGCGACCTTAGCCCGGCTGTCATCCGGCTCGTAGGCAGCCGCATTTAATATTCAATTAGGGACCATTTGCCCATTCATCAGGTTGGACGGACAGCCAAATATGTTTTGCTAGATGAGCTTTTGAGCGCAGCTGTGGAGATATAATTTTAGAGAGGACGTGTGACTGAAATTTGCCGGTGTTTCAGAGAGGTTTGCTATACTGTTTGCAAAGTAATCATACAGAAATGTACAATTAGATTGTGTAGTTATATTATGTTCAGTAATTGGCTTATGATCCAGGAACATTTCAAAAAAACTTGACTAAGGAAACAATTTTTTTTTTGTCGCATAAAATGTAATATTTGTCAGGTCGTTTGGTGACTTAGTCCACACACCAAGACACGACATGTGATTTATTAGGTCAACCAATCTACTATGTTAGTCGGCTAATTTTATCCGTGTTTCCAGTTCAGTCCCTTGTGTCCTTAATTCGATTTTTCAGGTCACATTTAGCACCTATCTAGTCTCTCAATATCTGTATACATGTCTCAGAGATAAAGTATGTAATGGACACGGGCTGCATAATTTATGTTGTTTGTGAGAGGGGTAGCAACATTTTGCATTCATTTGTTTTAAGGGTGCCGGAATTAAGCAACGCGTAAAGCCATGTTTTATGAAAAGGTCTTGCTTAAATGATTAATTAATACCGTCAGATAATTGTTTAATGATAATAAGAATACGAGTAGTATTTTATTTTGTTAGGACCTAATTCCGTTAAACAATGCTTGTAAATATGTGTGCAACACGTACGTCTATCTCAATTAAATTAAATGTCTTTGCTTCATTTTTACCTTTTGTGGTATAGTCACTATATTTAATCTAGGTGCATTGTCTTCCCTCTTTGTTTACTTACCTAAAAATACTGTAGAACTCTTTCTTGCAAATTCTTCTCCATACGAAACTACCTTTTGAAAGCATCAAATCTATTTTATTTACTGAAAATTTTGACATTCAATGGTGCCTTTTCTGATCCGCATTGAAACAAATGCTTTGACTTTAGATAACAGTTGTGTTGTTTCTTCCTTCGAACTTTCATGTTCTCAGCGAAATACGGTTGGAATCGCGATGGACCAACACGTCAGAACTTTTTACTGGTTCATGCTGAGCGATTGCTGACAGAATTTCCCGAACCCTTGGGAAATTAGAATTTGGCAGTATCCGTTGTAAACAAAAAGCCAGCTTCTGCTCATGAACGTTGACCGATAATGCGAGTTTAATAACTGTGAAAATCTGTTCAGAGTTTCCAGCACTCAGCTCAGTAGCGTAGAAGTGGTCTAGTGGTATCGACCACAACGTAGCTCGCTCATAGTAAGTCAGCAGCCCACAGACACTTTATGACTTTAGCATAACCATACCTGCACAAGACCCCTGTGATGTATTACGGCCCACAACTTGTGTCCGAGAGGAGGTCTGTGTCCCAACAGTGGGAACATTATGGGCTGATTATGACATACTTGAGTTCCTTTTCTTCAAAACTGTCTTTTAAACTATTTTCAATTAATCAAAATTTAGCCCCAGTCACTGGCATTTTTTTATCGAATAACACGTACAATTAAAATAAAAAACGTTTAAAATCGAATGTTTCGTATCGTTCGTTCGTATTGTTGCACTGATGTAAAGAATAACGTTTATTTGGACACAGTTCGTGAAACACAAAATTCAAATCATGATCTTCGGCCTAACCTTTCCATACTGTGTTACGGTCGGCTTTCAGTCAAACTGGATGCGGCTAAATTCCAGAATTTTGCAAAAGGCGACTGCCTATCTGACCTTCACAACCCAGTTACTGGGTAATCCCCTTGCTAAGATTGGTTGTCAAACTTACAGGCTTCTGACAACCCGTAATAATTGGCAAAGAATCCAGGAATGATCCAGCCGTGACCAGTAGCTAAACGAGTATGTAAAGATGGTCGTCCATTCTCGCACCAACCGCGGCTGGTGCAGCTTAACTTAATCGATCGAACCTTGCAGCTGTTACCCCTTACTAATCTAATCGCGTTATTCGTTCATTTGTCGCGCAAATACTTAATGCTCAGACTTATATGGTTTTCACATGGATCCGATTGTGGGAATGGGAAACTAGAATGGGACCACACGGAAAGCCCCAACCTTCAAATAAAAAAAGAATCATCTAAATCGGTTCACCTAGCCAAAAGTTATGAGGTAAAAAACATAAAAAAAACAGTCGAATTGATAACCTCGTCCTTTTTTTGGAGTCAGTTAAAGTGGATATAATTCCTCACGTACAGTTCATTTCAGCATTAATACCAGACATTTTGTCTGACGCTGGTTTTCTAATGAACCATAAACAAACTGGCATGGTGGTATGTCTTATCCATGTATGTATAGTATAGGTATTCTAACAAATGGAACACAAAACGTGGTTAGAACGGCTCCACACATAATTATGGGAAGGCGTATAATTGTGTTATGTAGGTAATGGCCCAGAACTGTATATTCAGAGGTTATTTAATACTGCCTATGTTTTGGTTACTGTCTTCTTATAATTAGAGGGAAGATGTTACAAAAATGTTTAAACAATTACGAATGTACAATTCATTATTATTTTTCCACTAGCTTTGGCAGCTTCGTTTGGCAGCTTCGTTTGCGTAGATGTCGGAAAATACCCCACAGGGGACGTACTATCGGGATAAAAAAGCACCCTTTGTGGTTATCCAGGTAAATGATGAATTAATTCCATAATATATTGTCTTAATATATTGTCATGTAATTGTATGGGTTTACGCGGCTCACGCCAGTAAAGCTCTCAGACATGAATTTTTCCTACATCTTCAACAATCATCGTCATATTTCAGCCAATTTACAGAAAACTTTAATAAAATAAACAACTAAACCTTTCTCATGAATCACAACATCCATTGGTAAAAACTGGCCAAGTGCGAGTCGGACTCGCGCACCGAGAGTTCCGTACAAACCGTATTCACGGTTTATGCATAAGGTTTATGAAATTAAATGGTTTTTTTTTTATATTTGAGTTGATTGAATGAAAGGTAAATTGCGGTTTACGATTTATGACGTATTAAAAAAAAAACTACTAACTAGATCTCATTCAAACCAATTTTCGGTGGAAGTTTACATGGTAATGTACAGACGCCACCAGGTCAAGCCACCCGAAACTGTCAATTTTTCCCAATGAACCTTGAACCTAATGCTCTAGAAATAAAGTCGAAAATCTATCAAAGAAATCTGACAGATTGTAGTAGCTTGATGTGTTGGCGTCTGTACATCATATATTTTTTTTAGTTTTATCATTCTCTTATTTTATAAGTTACGGGGCCCGGACACACACACACATTTTACCATTTTGGAAGTGTCTCTCGCGCAAACTATTCAGTTCAGAAAAAAATGATAATAAAAACCTCAATATCATTTTTGAAGAGCTATCCATAGATACCCCACACGTATAGGTTTGATGAATAAAAATATTTTCAGTTTCAGTTCTAAGTATGAGGAACCCCTAAAATTTATTGATTTTTTTCTATTTTTGTGTGAAAATCTTAACGCGGTTCACAGAATATATCTACTTACCAAGTTTCAACAGCATAGCTCTTATAGTTTCGGAGAAAAGTGGCTGTGACATACGGACGGACAGACAAACATGACGAATCTATAAGGGTTCCGTTTTTTGCCATTTGGCAACGGAACCCTAAAAACCGTATGAAAATCCGCTAGGTAGTTTTACAGATTACCGTTTTCGGCGCACACAGACAGGGTGCGAGGGACTTTGTTTTAAAAAAAAAATACATTTGTAGGGATATAATGCGTCTGACTTGTATGCGATACCTCTTTCTTAATAAAACAAATATAATAATAATGAGCTGAATAATTGACCTCCTGAAGTCTTGACCCATATCCAAACTACAAATCTTATTCGATCGACTCTGCATTTTGTCTTCCTCCATGTCCCACATCTCATCAAGGCACTACAAACATGCAATTTGTATTTTGACACGATTTAGTCGGTATAGTAAGAGCTATTTTAAGTAACCAAGTAATAGGGGGGTTCAATAAGAGTAAAATAGACTATTCCAGTACTCGAGAAAAAATCAATCAGTAGTCGAAAATTTCATTTTAAAATGCTCCAAAATGATATTGGAGGACCACCAGCATTTTAGCGAAAACACGATAATCTACTTGAGAGCTGGTTCTGTAGAGTTTCGGTACTTATTGCACGTTCAAAGCATGAATTGCAAGTACCAGTCACAACTATGAAAAATGAGCGCTTCGAATCGAGTTCAAGTGAATGAAAGTTATGTGAATGAAATATGGAAGTGAAGGAAGCTGGAGAGATTACAGATCGAGGCGATGAAGATCGATTCTTACTGCTTAGTTTGTAACAGTTATAAATTATATGGAATTCTCTTTAATTTTCCCTCAAGACATTTTAGCCTACATAATTGGTAGAAGACATTGATTCCTATAACAGTAATATGCCCAGAGCTCTTTGGTTTAATAAAATCCATATTCTATTTGATTGCTGCTCTGTTGAGATTTTGTCTACGGAGGTCATATTTGATATTTTCCGAGCATATACATCAATACAACAATAGCTGTCAACAAATGCCACAAAATACCGTCTAACCAATACATTCTAATGCAATATTTATACATTTAACCCTGCGACCGCGTCACTATTACTGTCGCGTCGCTCGTAAAAACTACAATAAAAACAACATGAACGGAAAAAGGTAGGTAGGTACAGGATTATATTTCAACTACGAAAGAGTACTGTTACAACGGCATTCATATTTAATTTGGCGGTGCCGAGGCACTTTCACTTATTACCTGTAGACCCAGGGTTTCTGTGTCGTTGTTTTCACGAAGTATTTCGGCCATTTTTTTATTTTGTTCAGAATGTTTTGCGGGCGGAATTAAAAGAATGCGGCGGCCACACGGTTAATTTTGCGGTCAAGTATTACAAATTGTTTGGTTTTAGGTTTTTGTACGCTTCGTTTTAGGTAAAGTATTTATGAATACGTTTGTTCGAAACTTTTTTGTTTTAGATTTTGGTTTTGTTAATGCAATTTTTAAGTTCGTACCGGACATTGCGGTGGCAATTTTTATAGAATAATAATTTAATATACTCTGCATCAAGACTTTAATACTTGATTTTAAAATTGTTGTTTCATATTTTGGGACCTAATTTGACTTTCCTTCTTTAGACATCACCCATTATGGGGATGATTCGACGTATATTAGCCTTTCAAACTTTCGTGTTTTCTTCGAAATACCCGTCAGAACCCGTTGCTCGTTCATGGTGATCGATTGCTGACGGATATTCGGGGACCTCTTGGGAAATTAGAACTGTGCATTTCAGTATACGATACTGAAATGCACAGCTCGATTAGATCCGTTATAAATAAAAAACATAGGTCAGCTTCTGCCCATCGGCATTAAATCGAATGTTTTTTTTTTTTGTTTATTGTCACCTTGTAGTTTATTTGTTACCTTTTACTTGTGGGTTTGTCCGTTATGCTAATTATTTTGGATGCACCAAATAAATGGTTTATACATATATCTATCCAAGAAAAGGCAAGTTCACCGTCTACTACCCAAAATAAACAAAATCTATATATTAATACGTGAAGCGAAAACTTTGGATCCCTTTTTACGAAAATTGGGCGGACGGAGGAGTATGAAATTTCGCACACTTATAGTTTATACAGAGGAGAAGTGACGAATGCTAATATTTTTTTTTAATTATGCGTAAAAATACATTTTTTTCTATAAATAACACGTTACACACACTACTATTCATTACCGTGTATTCAATACACACATGCATAGATATCTGTCTTTAATATTTTGAATGTCAAGTATAACCATAGGTAATAAATTAATTTTATAGTTAAATAACCTATTTCATTTTTAAAATCTATGATTATATCGAGAATATTTGTCTTTAATATTATTTGTATATTAGCGACTATAGGAATTTAGTTTAGATTTATAAGAAATATTTTTTGTGGTCTTATGGGGAGTTTCAAGTATGGCATTAGTAAGTTTTCCATACAAAACTTAGTGTCGTGTGCAAACTGTAGAGGTTGTATGCCTCACGATTGTACAGGCTGGTTATAATTATGACATTTTGAACTGTCATAATTAATTAAAAATAATAGGGAATATTCTACATAAATAACAATTTGTCTATAGTGTTACTGAATGTCAAATAACCATATTTTTTTTTAAATATATAATTACTTTTTTTCATTTAATAATGTATTTCTATTCAAATGAAGTACGGTCGAATTTCGAACAATGGGCGATCACTAGTAAAGATAAAATATTGCTTGACCTATTATCTCTTTAAAATCTTTTTCATAACTCTCATAAGGTTTTCGATACTTTGTCATACTTAAACTGAAAATGAACTAACATACAAGCGTAGGTACACCATGACCCAGTGTTAGCGTTGACCAAAGCACTCTTCTCGATTGACCCATATAGCTCATACGAGCAGTAAGAAGATGAATAATTGAATACCCTTAGAGCTTTTAAAGTTGGAAATGGCCAGTAAACATAATTTCCTGGTTGCACCAATAAAACACATCGTATAGCTTTGGTTCTATTGGAAAAAGTAGCCTGGGAAACTTTAACGTGGATATTTTTCTTTAAACAGTTACAATACCTACTTCAAGGGCATTTATTTAACAGTTGAAATTGTGGTTGTACAAGTACTATTGAATGAAATAGAACTGAAAAAAATACTGTTAAATATGTACATACATATAAGTATAATACAATTACTTGGCTTGTGGCTAAGAATAACAGCCGCACGTTTCGATCGATCAAGTTAAACTACGTTTGCCGCAGTTAGTCTTTGAATGGGTGAGCATCTTTACATACCAATACCGCTCCGTGCCTCGACGAGCACGTGAAGCCTTTGTTCCGGGCTGTCATTTGTGGACATTATACAGTCGTTAGGGGTAATTAGAAAGTCTGACAACAAGTCTTAGCAAGGGGTATTAACATGGAGGTGATCGGCGGCGGCGACCTCTCGCGTCCGGCCCTGGTGCGAGCCATGGTACGGAGCGAGAGGGAATGGGAAGCCGTCACCTCCTTCTGCGAAGCAGTAATGCTCGCGAAGGAGGAGGCGGGGCGTGTAAGGGAGTGGCAGTCACTGCGCCCTCACGTCCCTAGCCGCCGCAGGAGGAGACGCCCCGGGCGTCGGGAGTCCATAGCGGACTCCCGGCCACCGTAGGCGCGAGCTTGCGGGCGGCGAGCAATGGGTAGCTCACCGCCCGGTAAGGACCAGGCTCGGGTCGACGGCGCGTAGTGTTCCACGCGCGCCTCAAAGAGATGTCAGCAGCAGTGTAGGGGTCTACTAGGACCGATGCCTGCCGGGGTCGTGTGAGTGTTCGAAAGAGATACCGTGACCCTGGCACATGGGCAACTGATGGAACACGGGTGGGTTTTTGTCAGTAAAAGTCTGACACGCCCTCCCGCTCCGCCCAGAGCGGGAGAAGTCATTTGATGATTTCCCATCCTGAAAAAAAAAGGGGGTATTACCACTGCACTGGACTCTACAGTCCAGATAGGCAGTCGCTCCATGTAAAATACTGATATTCAGCTGCATCTAGTTATACTGGCAGCCGACCCTCACATAGTTGGTAAAAAGCTAGGCAGGTTGTTGTTGCAAATGTTATTGGCGGTTGAAACGTTTGAATTGTTATTGGTGATTCGATTCTCACAACACAACGATAGATTTAGGTAGGTGTACCTTACCTTAGACTAACGCTGTATTTTGAGGATCGTTAGGCACAAACGGATGAGACTGAAGAGATCGGATAAGTTATGCTTAAGCATGAAACAGGATGCCTATACTCGGAAGTAGGTGATTCGGGCTGAAAAGATAGATTGAAGCACCCAAGATTTCTTTTAAGTTACGCCAGCGAATGAAACTTAAGCTCAGTAACAATGCCACAAACACATTTAAAAGTAATGCATTAACCTCGTTTTTCTTTTAAATCCTATAAAGAAAATATCTTACATTCCCACTACGTATTTTACAATTGCTAGAACGGTAGTGATCCCGTCGAGTTGGGTAACACGGACTTGTTAAAGTAAAAATAAAGAATTAGTAGGTACCCTAAAAGCACTTTGATATTACACCTGCCGGCACAGCTTAAACTTAAGCTCTATCCAAAAGAAAACAGTCATTGTTTTTCCTCTGGTTCTCTAAGATAATACATAAGAAACGAAGATTAATTGTTAGTTGAAAGTAGAAAAATAGAACGCTTTACGAAGCATTTCAAGAAAATCCGAAAAAGGCTGACACACTTGAGGTCTTTAGCAATGATTTTAATTACACCTCCCTTTATTTTATTGTTGATTACAGCAGGAATCCTTGTGAACTCGTTAAACCTAATTACGTTTTCCAGTAACGAATTACTGTGGCAATTGAATGCGCCGATTTCCCCGGAGATGGCAGAAAACTGCTGAAAAAAAAACCGCTTGTAACAATTTCAAAATGTGAAGAGTTGGATTATGGGCTCAACTTTTTTTAATTAGGTACTCCACGTCTTTAAGAGCAATAAAAAGGAGATAAAAGTAACTGCTAGCTGTGTTGTTGTTAGGTACGAATGGATTTAGTTCCGAACTGATAATATCTAAGGTTTTACTCTGGGTCGTTCCAGTTGTTGGTCAAAATAAGATAATAATTTTCGTTATACCTGTCACAAATCTTGTTTAGTACCAAAATTTTCCGAAAACTTTTGTTTGTGCTACAGTTGTATCTGTTAATAGATATGAAAATGTCTCCAACTTTTGAAGAAGAATCAAGATGAATCTTAGCAGATTGCTGTCATAGTTGATCGACTTAAAGAAATGATTTATGTTTAAGATTAAAAGTAAACGATGTAAAAATAATGTCTCTGGTTTATCATACTTGTAGCAGTAGATGTGATGGTTTATGTTGAACTGAAAATATCTCTACTTTTGTGTGAGATTACCTTGCTATTAAAGTTGTATTTTTTTTAATGCTATCAGGTTAAAACGCAATTGCAGAGTGCAGATAGGGTTTGTTGTGCAAATTAAATTACATACTTATAAACAATAAACAACTCTTAACCGACTTATAATCGACTTTTCATGTGATCAGAGGGCTGGCCAATTTTTAGGTCAAAGAAACAGCATTGCCGTCCAATGTGGCAACGCTGCCACCCTTTTGGGCACTTTTTCCACTAACAGCGATGCGGACAAATCGTTTATACCCAGTAAGTTCTTCCCTTTATCTTTAACTTGTCTATAATATATTTATTTAAGTGTTACTTTTATACTGTATTAAGGTTAACTTAATAAAAAAGTTAAAAAAATGTTGCGATTATTTAAAAAAAAGAATTAACTTGCCAGTCATAAATAGCTTCCGGAAAAATATCCCAGTGGGTAAAAAAAAAAAAAAAATTACTGCCAATGCGACAGACCAATTTGAATAAAATAAAAAAGGTCACAGCCATCATCAAACTTTCCATTCTTCCAACTACCACAAAGTTCATGACTTCTGGTACCGAAAATAATAAAACGCCAGGCGCCAACAACATAAAATACTACAGTAAAATATTTTCAGGGTTACCGTAAGAACTTGTAACGTTTAGACGCAATGAACCCAATTAGAAACTTAAAGGGTCGGTATTACATCCCTTGAGCCAGTGGGGCGTAAAATGTAGGGGTCGCGACTTACACAAGGTCATTATTATATATCAATGGATTACTTAACTTGAGCGGGATATAATTAGTGATATGAGGATGTGGATGTGACAGTATATTGACCGTGTAAAATTTGTATATTTTGGACTTATGAAAATATTATGGAGGCAATTTTCCTTGAAAATTACGCAATACTTAGCACTTAGCGTTCGTCTTTTTTGCTTTTTTCTTTTTGCTCGGCTGTTTGCAACGTAATGTAACTTAATGCCTTCCTCAAAGATTGTGGTATTGCAAAAAGATTTTTTCAAATCCGACCAGTTAAACATTTTTCAAATTATTAATACATAATATTAATTAATGAGTAAAAACTTTCACACAATACTTTTTATACAAAATACTCAATACAATAATATACTACCTATACTAATATTTTGTCTTTTATTGGCATATACTGTCCCACTGCTGAGCCTAAATTCCTCCAGGCATCCTTTTGCAGGGCTAACTCGAAAGAGGTGGCAACACGATCTAGGATATTATCACAGTTGTATAGATCGTAAAGCCACCTCTTTTTAGGCCAGCCTTGGTATCGCCGTCCATCTGCAGGCACTCACTGTGTGGAGAATATTGCCATTTTAGCCTGGCAGCCTTTTGCCTAAATCTAGGATCCCCGTTTTGCAACGAGATCTTTATTAAAAACATAAAGTAATAACAGACGGACCCTGTTGTCCTCAAACTACACCTGAACCCATAAATTTTGCCACAAAGTTCGTTAATGGAACGAATTCCCATTGCAATTTATGTTTTGGTGAGTAAATTGGTACTGGCTGTTGTCACGATCAGCGGAGGCGAGCTGCACCCCACCACACATAGGTAAGTTACGCGTAGACTCAAGCGCTGCAACAAGGTATGTCTTCTGAAGAACTTAATTTACTGACTAAACAATCCAACAGATTTATCACTAACTAATGGTGAAGTGGTGCAGCAGGCATGTATAAGCAAACCAACAATTAATTAACTCAGTGTTGGGTCAGACAGTTTTGTTGGCCCTTTCAACCATTTGTCTCTACTAGCATTTGACCAAAAAGTCGATAATGGCCTCTTAATTAAAGAAATAATGACCCTTAAGTGTCTTCCATCTGTCAGGTTGGTCGTGAAATGTCAACTTAGAAGTCTTTAATTTCCCGTCCCAACAGTCATTTATTTTCGAAGACATTCTTTGTCCGTATTCGGAACACCTAAAATAAACTTTTTCTCGTTGAGTGAGTATCGTAACTTTTCAACAGGCTAAGCACCAAAGTTTGCTGAACATAACTTGGGAAAAAACTTATAAGTAACATCAAATAATTTCCTGCATAGATACCCTCGGTAATAAATAACAGGAAGCATATAAAAATTGATTGCGTTTCTGGAGATAACTATATTTTTTGTGCGAAAGTTAACTTCAAGTCACCGTTTCTAAAAATAGTGTTATGCTAACTTGATTCGAGATTACCGGACTAGTTTCGACCTTTGTCGTATATTCCCTTAATCATGACCTCTTAATGAACCTCTTCGAAAGATTACCTTCCAATTATATTATCAGCGGGTCAAAGATCAGGCTATTGATTAGAGAATAATATCTGATAGTAGACTTGAATTAACTCCGTTTCCGACCCTTCACAAAAGCATTTTTAGCTACGTATTGCAAATTTCCACTCCGTTTTTCTCGTATCAGCAGTCGGTTGGGACTATTGGGAATCATATAGATATCAGTATATTCTGCAGAGTAGCTTACAATCGGGAATTATCCATTGGATTGCTCAGCCCTTTATCAAGTCAAGACTTTCTCACATTGACTTCGTCATCATCGTCAACATCTTCAACCTAAGTTATTCCCAATGTTGGAGTCGGTTTCCAGAGTAACCGTATGCAGCGGAATACAAGCATTTTAATTGGAGCGACTGCTTGCGTCTTCATGCCCCTCATAAATGCATCCGTATTTATAATCTGTATACAGTAGGTAATTGCAGTGTACTATGTACAACAAAATGTACCATCATTTCAGCCGACACTGCTGGACGAGTTTGCCATAATCACCACGCTTGGCAGGCGGGTTGGCGATCGAAGTATGGTGGCAAAATGCATAGAGAAAGCTGCTGCGAATTCTCATGTGTTCTTTAGTCGCCTTTTACGACATCCGCGGCAAGAAATGGAAACATGTAAAATACCCGAATTAAAAACCACGTATGAAATAATTTGTTTGTAAATAAAGACTCGGCAGTGGCACTACAATAAAACATCTTTTTTTTTGCTGTAGGACATAAACACGACTGGACAGTGAGGGGCTTCAATGATAAATGACCTGCTGTCCTCGACGCGTGTCAGTCTTGTCGAGCATCAAGTTTTCGAATTACCCTCCACCAGATTTTGACAGCGTAATGATGAGAGACTTGTCATGTGGGGTAATAGTGTTTTTACTGATGATATGGCCTTATAGTCAATCTGGTGAAGGAATATGGGTATAAGTGCAGTTTTCAGGCAAAAACGTTCGTTAATAATAGTATCGAGCTCGAATACCATAATTACCGCATTAGCTGATCAGCATGAGAATGAAGCTGAAACCCGGACGGTTTCACTTCCCGGGTAGGGCAAAGTTTTATTGAGTTTTCTATCTGGGATTTCTCAATAGCAGCCCGGTGTCTGGATTTGTGCGCAGTAGAAGGCAACGGATGATGGCTCGCCCCCTATTACATTGACCTTACACATGGCAATGGGTTAGGCCGAGTTGCATCCATAGTATTCCCGTACTATGGGTGCACCTCTACCCAACCCTTCAGGAAAACAAGACTTGATGTTATGTATTAAAAAGAAGAGTTTTCGGGAAGGATTTCCGAATCTAAGCACCTACCGATGATGACCTATCATCATCTGTCTAGCCTTTTCCCAACCATGTTGGGGTCAGCTTCCAGTCTAACCGGATGAAGCTGCGTATCAGTATTTTACATGGAGCAACAGCCTATCTGACCTCCACAATCCAGTTACTGGGTAATATGATACCCCATGGTAAGACTGGTTGTCAGACTTTCGGGTTTCTAGCGACGAGTATCGACTGTCTAAAATATACGAAAGATAGCCGGGACCAACAGGGGATCGGGATCAACCCGTGCGACTGTTATTATTTAAAGATGATATTTTTAATCAAATAAAAGCGTGTAATTATTTTAAAATTTTTACGTCATTTTTAGTTAGGACATTGAATATTATGATATAATACATTGGAAGCACCTATAGTATTAAACTAAACCTATGATGCAAGTGCTGAACCATGAAAGTGCTTATACGGCTATTATCCTATAATCTTATTAATATCCCGGTCAACAGTGTGGCACTTACGTAGATATCATTTAGGTAATTTGGTGTGAATAGTATCCCTCACGAAGAGAGGAAGTGACAAGGGCTATTAATAAATATAGCTTCAATAGAAAAATAAGTCGGAAAATGGGCATTATGTCGTTGATAAGCCGACTACTTATAAAGAAGTTGGTATTACGGTGTCAATTTATTTTCCTAATGTTAGATAAAAATGATAATACAATAAACACATTTCGTATGATCTTCAAATAAGAAAAAAATAACTCGTTATGCATTGTGGAAAAGGAATTGTGAGAAAATAATGAAATTATCGCAATAAAATAACAATAAAATCGAAAGTATCAGATAACTGATTTTGAATGGCTTCGGTCTCCTAAAACGGGTCGTGATCATCTCCAAACTGGAACCTTATAAAATGATCTCAAATTAAACGACGCAAAGCTATAAAAAAAAAGGTTTTCAAAAATAACACTGCAATGCAATAAGGCCGCCCATTGTATGTTTTTTGTAGTAAATGTTCTTGTTGATATGTATTTTCTGGTGTATAATAAAGCATATATCTATATATTAATACGTGAAGCGAAAACTTTGGATCTCTTTTTACGAAAATTGGGTGGACGGAGGAGTATGAAATTTTGCACATTTATAGTTTATACAGAGAAGAAGTGACAAATGCTAATTTTTTTTTTAATTATGCGTAAAAATACATTATTTTCAATAAATAACACGTTACACACACTACTATTCATTACCGTGTGTTTAATACACACATGCATAGATATTCTTTTGTTTATGGTCCAAATCTGTGGTCCAATCGAGAACATCTGTCTTTAATATTTTTTGTCTATAGTCTTACTGAATGTCAAGTATCATCATCATCATCATTTCAGCCGTAAGACGTCCACAGCTGCAGTTAGACCTCCCCCAATTTGGGGGGCTGTGCCATAATCACCACGCTTGGCAGGCGGGTTGTCGATCGCAGTATGGTGGTAAAATGCATAGAGAACGCTGCTGCCCATTCTCTAGTAACTCCCTTAGTCGCCTTTTACGACACCCACGGGAAGAAATGGGGTGTGTTATTCTTTACGTCCGGCACCACACGGTACCGAATGTCAAGTATAACCATAGGTAATAAATTAATTTTATAGATATATAACCTATTTCATTTTTAAAATATATGATCATATCGAGAATATTTTTCTTTAACCGGTCAATTACCGTAATTACAGACACAATTAAAAAACCGGCCGAGTGCGAGTCGGACTCGCGCACCGAGGGTTCCGTACAAACCTGTAGGTATTTTCGGTTTAAAAATATATATTTTTTTTAATTTTTATATTTCAGTTGATTGAATGTAAGGTAAATTGCGGTTTACGAGTTACGACGTTTTAAAAAAAAACTACTCACTCGATCTCGTTCAAACCAATTTTCGGTGGTAGTTTACATGGTAATGTACATCATATATTTTTTTTAGTTTTGTCATTCTCTTATTTTAGAAGTTACGGGGGGGGGGACACACATTTTACCAATTTGGAAGTGTCTCTCGCGCAAACTATTCAGTTTAGAAAAAAATGATATCAGAAACCTCATTACCATTTTTGAAGACCTATTCATAGATACCCCACACGTATGGGTTTGATGAAAAAAAAACATTTTTGAGTTTCAGTTCTATGTATGGGGAACCCCAAAATGTATTGTTTTTTTTCTATTTTAGTGTGAAAATCTTAATGCGGTTCACAGAATACATCTACTTACCAAGTTTCAACAGCATAGCTCTTATAGTTTTGGAATAAAATGGCTGTGACATACGGACGGACAGACAGACAGACAGACAGACATGACGAATCTATAAGGGTTCCGTTTTTTACCATTTGGCAACGGAACCCTAAAAACGATTGTTTACATACCAAATGTGGTATTTCAGGGACTTAGAGGTTAATATTATTTGTCTATAGTGTTACTGAATGTCAAATATAACCGTATTATTTTTTATATTTATTATTATATATATATTTTTTCATTTAATAATATATTTCTAATCAAATGAAGTACGGTCAAATTTCGACAAATGGGCGATCACTAGTAAATAAATAAATATGTGACTATAGTTATGCATCTCCGTTTTTTTTTCATCGATTTCTGAGATTAAAGTAATTATTCACTTTTTAGTGTTTTTTTTCTGGAAGTCGGATCTTTTTAAAAATAACCTTTCATTTTAACTCACACAAATACGTATAATATAAGTAAATAACAGGGACAGGAAAATTACTATAATATCGATAATAATAATCGTAAACTCCCTCTCTTTGGGGGAGGACTATGTCCAGCAGTGGACGTCTTTTACGGTTTAAATGATGAATGATAGACTAATTCGAAAAAAAAACCTATTTTTGAAGCTAACTTAAAAACCACCAATCGAAATTTGACCAAGCTTTGTGAAGTCGGTTAAAAAGTCTCTATCAACAGATTAAATAAGTATCGAATAATATAAGAGAATACAGAAACCCCAGCACAAACTTGTATTATAATTTTGATTTATCCATTTTCCTGACAATGAATAACAATTCACCAATAACAGAATTCATCAGGTTTCGCCTTGAAACTGGTAATCCAATTAACTCTTCGATTCAGACTGAGGAAATTGGAGTCAGTTAACATTGTTCCGACTGTTGCACAAATATTTTGATCACGTTTGCCAAACTGTGCGTAACGGTGCTTCGGTGAAGACGGCAGCTCGAGAGCAATCGAGATCTTAACTGAGATTTTCGGAGATGATCCGTAAAAACGTTATACGAATAGGAAATTGACTGCTTATGTGATTTTCGAGATTATTTTTTGTTTATATCTGAGGTTAACTTTCAGGTCATCCTGAAATGAATCAATAAAGCCCGTAAAATCGAGAGTTTGATCCTCTGAGAGAGATTAAGTACATTTGACATGTTTATTATTATGACATTTCTACAATTTAACAATTTTAAATTTGACTTTTTATATAGGATTTACCTATATGATTCTGACATTTCTATATTCTTTTTTTTTGTAAATTTTTATGAATTATTGAACATTCAAATTTTATTTTCGGTTTTATCGGTCTCGAATTTAAAATAATTTATAATGTTAATGTATTAGTGTAAAACTGTGAAACTACGGACTAAAATTGTGTTTGATATAAATAAATAAATAAATTAGCTATTTACGGAATTAATACTCAAAACATAGAGTTTTAAAAAATGTGTACATTCCTTCATAAATCTAGAATACAAAATTTGGACAAAATAATTGTGGAATCCTTATTAACCCTTACTTAGCCCGTAGCTATAATATTGAAAACTAGGTTAACACAGGGTGTCATGAAAACAGAACACGAGACAACACCATCACCAATGATAGCTAATAAAAGAACTCACGGCGGTCCTCAAGAACTTGAAGCATAAAATACATTCTAACGACGTGATAAAGATTACTTTATTCTAAATTGAAGACACATTAGGCGAAGTACCGCAGGCTTTTAGCTTAATGGTTATCGCTACGCCTTCGGTTCAGTACAGTTAGCGAGTTATTAATACCAGGAATATACCCCAGATTTCTAATTATGCACGGTATTCACACCAATTGCTTGATTTTAGTGTCGTTTAAAAACGGATTTAGATAATTTTATTTCGTTTGAATGTGTTTTTAGGTTTGCTTTGTTGCCTTTGATATTATTTTGATGAGATTTTTATTTGTCGATTGGATTCTGATGAATTCCAAACAAATATTGTTCACATTTTTGATGTAACGGATGGTTGGTTAAATATGGCAGTTCAATTCATTTTGTTTTGAAGTTGTGAATGATTTGTTGGTCTTTCAATTTCCACTGGTTTTTTGTATCAAGACTGCAAATTCTATCTTTTTTTAATATGTAAGTATCAAAGCTTTTCTTTTTTCAATTTAATTTATAATGGCGGAATTAGGCACATCGTCAGTGTAACAGAAATTATGAAAAAATAAAACGACAGAATACAAAAAGGGTTAAACCAAGAGGAAAAATTGTGTAAGCCTTTTGTAATTTTCAACAAAGGAAAGTTGAATTACTCTGGAGATACTTTAAAGCGATAATAAATTGAGCGCATAACAATACCATTACTTCCTTGTGGCCTGATTAATTGTTGAGCTCACAAAACCGTGTCGCCTTAAGACATCTAGGTTGGTGGTTTAAGAGACCAAGTAATTATAATCTTGATGCAGATAAGCCCTTTTCAGAATTGTTAAGCCCGTTAAACACCCAGGAAATAATTTTGTCCACGATGTTTTTTGCAATTAAATGTCTTTTAATCTTGGTTGTTTTGTGAATAAGAATACAAAATGAATCTGTTTTTACGGTTGATTATATTTTTTAAACCCGTTCGAAACAAGTACTTTCAATATTTGTTAAAAAATTCAGTGAAATTTTACTCACAAACATTGTTGCTTCCGAGAAAAAACTACTCTCGCCCGTCACATTGTAAACAGTTTTTGGAAGAATCAATCAACTGTTCAGCATGAATGTGCAACTAAGCAATACATCAAGTTTTCATGGTACATATGCGAGTAGCCAGACAGCATGATATTAGGAAAACAAAATTCCATCTTTTGACAATGTAAGCGAAAAATATAAACCAAATCCGACGTACCATGTCCCACTAAACTAAGCGCATGTAATTCCCTAAGAGGGGAAGACGCAGCCTCCTATCTCGTTAACTAAAGACTACACCGACGCTGATACATCGAGGTCTAAACGCTTACCACGATCACTAGCACTTGATTGAGTGTCCCTGTTCATCCTGCAAGGGAAATGAGCATGATAATTTATGGACAAAGTTGTATCTTTACCGTTATCAGCGCTTGGAGGTCAGTTAGAGGTTGAATGATTCGCGTAGGGTTGATTAACAGCATCTGCGTTCTACATCCAATTTGAAACCGAGAAATGGTACACTTACCTATTATTTTTACGATGGATTGCGCATTAGATCCAAACTCCGTCCATTCGAATTTGGAACATACAAAAAAAAATCTTATGTTTTCCTATAAATAAAAGTTTTTTTTTAATATTGTTAGCTACCATTTTGATACAGCTATGCGATTTGGTGCCTATCACACAAAAGTCTACACATAAATAGGTAACAAACCTATTAAAACCATTTCAGCGCATTGCATTTCAACACGACAATTACTGTTCATGAAATAGTGCTGTATAAAGCATAAATTAATGTCAATTTGCGCAGTAATGCACGATTATTGCGTTCAAATGATATATCCGTTCTAATTTTGGGATGATACGGTTATTTAATATATTGGTGAGATTTTCCATCGAATTGATTCCATACTTTTCTCGTATGTTTTTTTTTATATATTAGAACATAGTATTTTATAAAAAAAAAACTAGCGTCTTCTATATCTCTATCAAGCAGTTAACCTACAGAAATCTGTTCTAAACCCTGACAATATTGCAAAATCAACTAATTTGTCACAGCCTTTTAACTCGAGTCGTGTGCAGAAAATTAATAGTGTGACATGCAGTGTCACTTTCATAAGGCTAAAATTTTTAAACTAAACGACAGCATTTGTGAGCATAATTTTTCATGAGTACGCTGGAAAGCTTTTTATTATTTTCTCTTTGAAATGGGTCAGCTCTCTGAAGCAGTGGGCTCAGTGGACTAATTATAATCTTTAGTGGAATTTACTGACCTATTGTGAAAACACTTAGCCTCTTATTAAAAACATGGGTTTTTAATTTAGGTCAAGTTTATACCACTAAGCCAGTTTTTTATTAAGAATCCAATATGGATAGAAATGCAGTTGTTTTCACCAAACTGTATTTTTTTTTTTTTTTGTTTAAAGGCGGAGAATGACGAAAAGGGATTTAATTCTACTTCTAGATAATTATTAAAAAAATGAATATTATTTATCCATAATATTTTAGATTTTAAATTCGCATTCAGGTATGTCCCCAGAACTTAGATTATCAAATCTTTAAAAATATAGAAGTGTCGTTTGATCCAAAAGTACCTACCTGATAAAAAGCTAAACAACTTTAAGAATTGTAACTGAACAGAACAGGGTATATTACTTTCATATGAGCCGTATATATGTGTATTGTAGGCTGACCTATTAATAATAAATAATATAGTACTTTAAATTTACTTTTTCATAGAGCTATAGCTGCGTTGAGCATTGGTGCCAATACACTCGGTACTTGCTTCCCATACGAGAGAAAATTAACTGAAAAATATAGTAGTGAGTGCATCGCATATTTCTTTCTACAATTTTTTACTTAGTACATTTTTCAAGCAGCCATTACATAATTGTTCCGTGTGTGTGTAGTTCATAAAACTAGATTTACTATTGAATTGAGGCCATGAGAGCAGAGCGGCCTAACTACTTAAACATCGTTTTTACCTTACTACTGATAACTACAGTAGCAAGGAAGAAACAGAAGCCATGGTTTAAAATAATTGTAACTGTAGAAAATAAATGTATTTTATTATTATTTGGTGCCCAAATCTCCTAATATGTAATATTCTTTATCTTTTAGAAATCATGTTAATCCTAGGCACCATTATTATTAATTTTGCTTATATAGGCCACTCTGGCTCTCAAGGCCTCAATTAAGAAAGCGGCAGACTGGTCAGTATGACTGTTAGGGCTCTCCCTAATATCGCCACTGCCTATTAGCTATCCATCAGCTGAATGATAAAGTCTATTATATAGATGCCAATCACTGGTAGATAGGTAATACGATCAAACACACAGCACTTCTAATTTATTATAAAGCTCGTGAAATTAATCTAATGATTACAAATACATGCGTATATTGTAACCACTCTGAGAACGTACAGAATAATTTATTTCACTAATTGTCGAGCAACTTATTTTCCTTGTTCTGCCGAAAAATGAAACAGTTATGATAAATAAATATCCATTATTCTCGTCTAACTTTTACTAGGGCCCTGTTTATTGGCCACGAGGTTATCTGACGTCGGGTGGTTCCGGCCCTTCATACATTATTCAGCGATGGCCGCTCATCATACGCCCATATCGGGTTGAATGTGCCCCACACTTTATTGCTTATTTTTCTCCTCTAAATATTATATAATGATGCTTTCAGTTGCTTGACTTTGTGATGTGTGTTTGTGAGATCTGAAAGTGGGTGAAAATAATAGAGGTTCAATGCATATGGATTGTTCATTTTTTTTTGGTATCAGATCTAAAAAAAGAAACGTCTTTGCTTATACCTCGTGAATCGTACCAATTTTATCGTCCACATTTTCTTCAAGAAATGGTCTTAGAGTAAAAAAAGCTGTCCGATGATCCTAATAAAGAATCTGGTTTTCCAGGACTTCCAAACTGTAAACTTACACTAGATACTCATACCACAGAGGCATACACTCCTCACACCATTTTATCAAGGGAATGCGCGTTGTAATAGTTCACAATTCCATTTAAAAAATGGCGACCACAACACAGCAGACAATCCATTTGCCTCGTTTAGAACGCAGCCAATAAAAGCCATAACTATCGAGCAATACCGGTTAGTTCGTAGACTCGAAAGTTCACAATGGATTCACAAAAACCGCCAAACAGTTGTGCAAAACGGGTAGTATTAAGTTACGAATCGAATACGAAACTAGCAGTACCTTCCATTTTAAACTTCATAACGGAAAATAGTCACGTTCCTTTTTCAAAAATGACAACGAAGCCGACTTGATTAAACAAAGCCAATAATTACTGGCCAGTTTGCAGATTCGAAGAGTTTCACAAAAAATGCCCTAAACTGCGGTCGAGTTGCGCAAAATACCCGGTTGTATGTACAAAGTGCAGTGAATTTTCGCTCGGTTCCCTTGTTTCCTGTGATGAACATTAACCTGCTCTAAAGCTGAAACGGCTCTCCTGTGTTGAATGCTCCACTCCAATAAAACTTTTGTTTTTCGCTCACTAAAAATGCGCACGACCCATTTCGACGCAACGAGTGCAATTAAGTTGGCTCCTATTTAATTTTGTTTTTGATATTGGGTGGGCGGGAACATTATTATTTCATAAAAATATATGAAGATAAACTTAGAATGTGATTAAAATTTTAATTTTGTTTACTGCCTTTTTATTTCACCCGCACACTAAGTTGAAGGCTCACGTGAATTTAAAATTACATCTAATTTCACAGCAAAATTCTATTTGGTGACGGTTAGCTGTAGGTACTTGATATCTACTTCCCCGGAATAGGCTAAAACTATACAAACAAAAACCACCTTTTTTGTCAAATGACAATATTTCAATAAACTTTCTTTACTGATAAAATTCAACTCACAAATAGTTGTAGCATATTAAATTTCAAATAATCGTTACAATGCATAATAATGCATAAAGAACTCTGAAGTAAGTAACTTATGAAAACCGTGAAAATGAAACACTTAATCTTCTACGCTTACTATTTTCGTATCGAGCACAGCTCCACACAATATGACACGCAGACATATATTGGACGTTAATTTACATGCAAACCTTACTACAGCCTCTAATTTCCCAAACCATAACTCACACGCGGTCATGCTGACATGACAATCCACAAAACGTAGTCCTCGAGCCGCACACCAAATGCGACGTTGCAAAGGGTTTCTTTACTCTATACTTGGCATCGCAATAACCAATGGTCGTCGAATTATCGCTTTGCCACCTACAATTCAACCTTAACTGTGAAATTTTAAAGAAGAATTTTGTATGAGCAGTTATCGTGAACATGACAACGAGGGTCGCCCCCACACTATGTTTACGGCGCTATGCTGCCATCGAGAAAGCAAACATAGAGTAGTGCCGGTGCGTATCGATAAAGGTTTATCGAATTTATCCATTAACTTGTGTGTTTTGGCGCTAAAATCGTTCAAGTGTATGCTAGTCAAACAGAGATGGGTTTAAGATTAATCTCTATGGAAATGTGGGGTAATGTTTAAAGTATGAATAATACAAGAATTTAATTGAAAGCACTGATGTACCATAATCAGCTTATTAAGTTCCCACTGTTGGGAAATAGGCCTCCTTTATGTGAGAGATAGTGGCGGTAATATCCATCACACGGGTCCAGTGCGGGTGACGAGTCCCGTGCGGGTCCATGTCGGTTTCCTCGCGATGTTTTCAGATTAATGTGCAGTGGTGATGAAATAACTTATCTAACCAAAGTGCTTGCCCGGGTTCGAACCTACGAACTACAACTCGTAAGTTGGCGTTACTGGAATGGACCACAACTGCTATGTTGTGATTTTTAGAAAACTTATGTTAATAACAACTTTATTTCCACAAAAAAAATATTTCCCTCATTCGTATCATTGTGTAGTGTTATGTGTATATAAATGTTGTGAATATATACTTTCATCGGAATTCTGAAATGGAATACCCGATTCCGATTCCCGCTATTCTTGTTTACTGGAAATTGATCTAAAATCTGGTAAACAAAACTGGATCCAAAAGCTCCTGTATTTCCTACTAACCAATTTCAAGAAAAAAAAAACTATGCGATAACTTAACGAAGTACCTATATATTTGTCATAAATTATCATTATTTTGCTTTTTCTCTTAAATTCCCACTTTAGGAAACTAATGGGTACCTACATCATTTCTACAAGGTAAATACATAGGTATCATCATTTCAACCGAATAACGTCCACTGCTGGGCATAGTCGCCAATTTGCCATAATCGCCATGCTTAGCAGACGAGTTAGCGATCACAGTATAAGGTGATAAAATGCATAAAGTACGCTGCTACCCATTCTCTGGTAAGTGCTTTAGTCGCCTTTTAAGATACCCACGGGAAGAAATAGAATGGTGCTTTTCTTTACTTCCGACACCCCACGGATAATTGTGTATTTAAATGATGTGAATGTATACTTTCGTCGGAAATCTGAAATGGAAAGCTCAATATCAACTCTCAATATTCTCGTTTACTAAAAATTTATCTAAAATCTGGTAAAGAAAACTGAACTCTCAAAGCTGCTGTATTTCCAACTAAACAATGTTTAGAAAATAAAAACTGTGGAATAACTTAACTAAGCACCTACCTATATATTTGTGATAAATTATCATAATTAAGCTTTTTCCCTTAATACACCACTTTATCCATATATTAATACGTGAAGCGAAAACTTTGGATCCCTTTTTACGAAAATTGGGCGGACGGAGGAGTATGAAATTTCGCACACTTATAGTTTATATAGAGAAGAAGTGACGAATGGTAATATTTTTTTTAAATTATGCGTAAAAATATATTATTTTCAATAAATAACACGTTACACACACTAATATTCATTACCGTTTATTTAATACACACATGCATAGATATTCTTTTGTTTATGGTCCAACCGAGAATATCTGTCTTTATTTTGTGTCTATAGTCTTATAGTTAGGGAGCTGGCGAGCGTATCGATATATGATTTGCACACGTTTCACGTCGATGTGGATTGCAGTTTAAATCATTACGAATCGATTTGGTCCAATCAATTAAGGTCCTATGTCGCTGCGTTTTCGCGTTACAGTGGATTGAAGTTGCTTAAAAAAATCGGAGTATTAAATCATTTGCACATGTATGCCTCTAGAGTTCATGGTCACAATCATCTTGGAAACGAAGAAAATCGAAGAGGTAGACAGTCAGGACTCTGCATTATCATGGGACGTAGTTGCAAAAATGTTAAAAAAAAGCTCTACTAATTACACGCAGTTCTCATTGCACCCATTCGATTCACTATGACTCTGTGGATTCGTAAAAACATGTGGCAGATTCTTTGCTCACTGATTTTCAGCTGTATTACTGTCTGAAATTCACGGAATCAAAGGACAGCGGGTATTGCATGGGATTATTGTTATTCTTTATAGTTTTATTCTTATAATTTTGTTTAATATTATCCTCTAAACTCACGGTAACGATTAAACTTCAGGAGCTGAAATATATAATCATATTTTTTCTCAATGCCAACCAGAAACGAAATGCGCTTGGAACTTCAATTAGAAAGTATTTTTTTTTATTGCATGCTTGATTGTAATCTGAATAGGATTAGGATCTGGATAGGAACAGTCTTTAACTTTTTTTAATCACGTTTTATTTGTGTAAAATATATAGATTTTGAACCAAGACGTGTGAAAGTGCCTGAGAGCGAAAGAGAGGAAAAGCATGCAAAATAAAAGGAGAGGCTGTATATAGATATACGCTCTATACATTTAGTTTCACAATACGGAAAAGTTCGGAACTGAGTTATACCGTTCTCATACATATTCCCAAATAAAAGAGAGACACCACGAAAGGAACTATTGGGATTTTTATACCTGCTTGGTTTGGCGCGAGCGACGGGTTGAAAAAAAAAATCTAATGGTCTGCCTTTGGAATATCAGAGGACTGAACGTCTGCCTCATCGATTTTCTTGGTTTTCATAAGAAATTCAAACATCAGTCCAAGAGGTAGACGTGTGCGCATAAAATAGCACACCTTTTTTTACATTTTTGGAGCACTGTCAATAGACAACGCAGAGGCAACATGTTGGCAGACTATTTTCCGTGGTTCTTCTCTTTGTTTTTAACCGAACAATTCAAATCCGCCAAGTGTGCACTTCATAATATAGAGTTTTTTTAATCATAAAAATAAATGTAAAAAATGAGTACTTCTTTTTGTTTCCAGGATGACTGTGATCATCAGCCCCAGAGGCAGACGTGTGCGCATAATATAGCACACCTTTTTTTTAAATATTGTTGAAACACTGTAAATTTACAACGCAGCGCCACCATGGTGGCAGACGAGGACGATGTTTCCTAAGGTTACATTTATCACTATTAATAACGTCTGCCTTGTGTGCTGATCATATCGAAATTTTGCTCGCCAGCTCCCTAACTATTACTGAATGTCAAGTATAACCATAGGTAATAAATTAATTTTATAGATATATTATATAACCTATTTCATTTTTAAAATCTATGATCATATCGAGAATATTTGTTTTTAATATTATTTGTCTATAGCAAGGAACTTATATCCAAATTTAAGTTCCTTGGTCTATAGTGTTACTGAATGTCAAATATAACCATATTTTTTTTATATTTATTATTGTATATGTTTTTTTTTTCATTTAATAATGTATTTCTTTTCAAATGATGTACGGTCTAATTTCGACCAATGGGCGATCACTAGTCTATATATTAATACGTGAAGCGAAAACTTAGGATCCCTTTTTACGAAAATTGGGCGGACGGAGGAGTATGAAATTTCGCACACTTATAGTTTATACAGAGAAGAAGTGACGAATGCTAATATTTTTTTTGTAATTATGCGTAAAAATATATTATTTTCAATAAATAACACGTTACACACACTACTATTCATTACCGTGTATTTAACACACACATGCATAGATATTCTTTTGCTTATGGTCCAATTGACAATTTCTGTCTATATTTTGTGTCTATAGTCTTATAGTTAGGGAGCTGGCGAGCATTTCGTTATATGATTTGCACACGTTTCACGTCGAGGTGGATTGCAGTTTAAATCATTACGAATCGATTTGGTCCAATCAATTAAGGTCCTATATTGCTGCACACCTTTTTTTTAAACATTTTTGAAACGTTGTAGATTTAGAACGCAGCGCCACCATGGTGGCAGACGAGGTCATTGATGTTTCTTAAGGTATAATTATTACTATTAATAACGTCTGCCTTGTGTACTGATCATATCGAAATTTTGGTCGCCAGCTCCCTAACTATTACTGAATGTCAAGTATAACCATAGGTTAAAAAAATAATTTTATAGATATATTATATAACCTATTTCATTTTTAAAATCTATGATCATATCGAGAATATTTGTTTTTAATATTATTTGTCTTTAGGAATTTAAGTTCCTTGGTCCTTCCTTTGGTTCCTTGGTTGTTACTGAATGTCAAATATAACCATATTTTTTAATGTTTATTATTATACATGTTTTTTTCATTTACTAATGTATTTCTATTCAAATGAAATACGGGCGGATTTCGACCAATGGGCGATCACTAGTTATCATAATTAAGCTTTTTCCCTTAATACACCACTTTAGGAAACTAATGGGTACCTAAATCATTTCTACTAGTTAAATACAAACATAGGTAGTGGCGTGCATTGCAGGTAAGCCCTAGGCCGCCTGTTCTTGCCTAGGCAGACAAACGCGGATTGCTTTTAGGTATGATAATCTAGTTTCTTAGTAATTTTGAGACACACATTCAAATGTAATTGACAACCGTATGGTGATGGTGATGTTTCGAGGTAGGCACCACGTATTTGCCTATATGCAATGTACGCCACTGTACATAGGTATAGCTTGCCTTATTAATACCCCAGTGCCACAGCCTCAATGCTTACTGAGTTATAATAGCGATTGATTGCACCAGTGTCTAAGCTCTGATTAATTCACAATACAGTTGATATAGCTCGGATAGTGTCAAATTTCGTACCGGCTACTATATACTGTATACCCATTTATCGTAATCCCAACTATTGTGATTGGTTCTTGATGATGAAGTGACAACGGTTGTTTAGTGGTATTGTACGTTTATATTTAGTTTGATTAACTTGGTTAATTCGAAACGTTGGCGTGTACGCATGTAGATGTGTTGTTATTGAAATACGAATATGAAGTAGCTGTTATGGTATTTTATCTACATATTTAGGTAAGTAATTAAGTATTTGAACTCACAACTAAATGATAACAGCCACTCAGGTTGATCGAAGGTGAGGCTTCGTTTGCCGCGGTCAGTCGTGGATGGCTGACAACCAGTCATACCAAGGGATATCATGTTATTCTTTTTCTTTTTTGGCGTGGGAAATGATCAAATTACTGCTCCATCCAGAGCGGGAGGGCGTGGCAGACTTTTACTGACTGAAACCCACCCGTGTTCCTCAATTGCCTGTGCCAGGGCCGTGGTAACTCTGTCGAACGAATTCGCGACCTTGGCAGGGTATGTCACCCAGTAATTGGGTTGTGGACGTCAGATAGGCAGTCGCTCCAAGTAAAATAAAAAAAAAAACAATAAAAATCAAATCAATATCCGGCTGGACTGGAAGCCGACCCCAATATGTTTGAGAAAAGGCTAGGCAGATTGATACAGGTAAATATTTGGGTCACTATCACAAACCTACTATCAAAAAAAAAAAACGACGGGTTGCACTCCGGGAGTGCCGGCAGAAGTGAAAACTTGAATATTAACGTTGTGCATTTTTGATATTTTGGAATGGTTAGGGAATAATTTTTGCTTTAATTATCAGTATAAAAGTACTATCATTTATATGGTAGAATACAATATTTATTTATTGCGCTATCGTACACAAACATGACAATTTATATTACATTAAAAAGTTTATCCCTCAGAAAAATCAACTTCCATCCATAATTTCGACGACGGCAACTACACAGACGGTTGAGCCATCAGCTGTCAGCATCCATGGATGCGCGTGGCACGCTGTAACATAAACACACACGAACATTCGCGCAAGCGTCCTGCGCCGCCTAAAGGAAACAGCAGGCGCAGGCATACATTTTCGCCGCGCCGTAAAAAGAGAGGGGGATACTTCCTCTCCTACTCTCTGTCCGTCTCACGAATTATCGATCAAGGTCACATGTTCTGACGCGAGTTTAACGTTTTTTACCCATTACAAAAAAGTGCACAACGCTGCTAAAGAAGTTTTCACTTCAAAAACATTGACCGACAAGGTCCTTTGTTTTTCTTCATCGAAACCCGTTATGTTCTTTAAAAACCTCAAATTGTAATGAACGTTGCTAAAAAGCTGCACTGTTAGTAAATTTTTACCACTAGAAATAACAATATTAACAAGTGCTGCAAAGCATTTTTTAATAAAAATAAGTCCTAACACGTTTACTGTTGTCAATTGTTACAATTTCCATTTCATATACACGGTATCTATGACAAGCATAAAACGTTATGACACACATAGAGGTATTGTTATGTTTTAAAGCATTTCATTTTATTTTATAGAACGTTACACAAAATTCTATTGCTATAAAATATTGCATGCTCTATGTCTATTATACTATTAGATTTGTAATATTAGTCGGTGTATATTGCTGGTACGTAATGGAGCTCCTAACTTCCTATGTAACATAACAAGACTTGTACGGCTGAATCCCACTTAGGACTGGCAGCTTTTCGAGTAAATCCGTGATTTTGATTTCAATTTTAAACCATAATATCAAATGATACAATATTGCTACAAAAATCGGTTTAATAGAAGAGTACCACAAATACAATAATATGATTATATTCTAAATCAACAAAATACAGTATGCCTAGCATGTATTTCACTTATTTAAGATAAAGAATTTTACTTTATTTTTATTATGTGATCGCTGTTGTTTTATTTAAAGGTTTATTTGTGAATATTTCTTGTGTCCTTAATTAGGTATCTAAGGTATTCTATAGTAACATATTCTCTACACACAACTAAGGTAACTACTTATAAGCAAGACTGTTTCTGGTGTCTTGAAACTTGAACATTAACACTTTGCGGTACACTAAACGCCTCCCAGTCGTAACAATCATCATCAGCAGGCCTGTTGGTCTTGTGGTTAGTGACCCTGACTGCTATGCCGGAGGTTGTGGGTTCGATTCCCACCCAGGACAAATGTTTGTGTGATGAGCACGATCATTTGTTCTGTGTCTGGGTGTAATTTATCTATAATATGTATGTATTTAGAAATATTTAAGTATGTTTATCAGCTGTCTAGTACCCATAACACAAGCTCTGGCTTAGCTTGGGACTAGATGGCGTTGTGATATAGTTGTGGAATATTATATTATTATTATTATAATGTTCCCACTGCTGGGACACCGGCTTCCTCTCAGTGAGAGGGAGTAGGCCATCGTTCACCTTGCGTCCCCAGTGCGTGTTGGTAGATGTCACGTGTCTTCGAGTTTTTGGTTTCTAAGACATGCCGCTCACGATGTTTCCCTTCACCTTTTTGAAGCAGTGGTGATGAAATAATTTACTCAAACTAAAGTGCCTGCTTGGGTTCGAACCCACTGACCTAAAACTAATAAGTCACGACCGTTACCACCGGGCTACCACTACCTTAATAACAATAGAACTTCTATTATGTCTCGTTCAATGTCCTCCAACCGAATAATTGATGCATACGTTTTTAGCTATGGACATTCATCATCATCATCATCATTTCAGCCGTAATACGTCCACTGCTAGATATAGGCCTCCCCCAATTTGGGGGGCTTTGCCATAATCGCCACTCTTGGCAGGCGGATTGGCGATCGCAGTATGGTGGTAAAATGCATAGAAAACGCTGCTGCCCATTCTCTAGTAATTCCCGTAGTCGCTTCTTACGACACCCACGGGAAGAAATGGGGTGATGCTATTCTTTACGTCCGGCACCACACGGTACAACGGTGCTATTAACATTATCAAACACTTATATTAAGATATCACGCTACTAATAGGACTGAAGGAAATTATTATCAACACGAAACCACTTGCCAAAAGTGGTGGAGTTGTCACAAACGAGAATTTTCCTGTTCCAATAAGGAAACTCGGTATTAATAATATTTGTTCACATGTCAGAAAGCCGACAGACAAAAGCACTTAGTATGTTATCTTTACCGGATTTACTCTTTATTTACTCATATTATTAAGTAGCTTTTGCCAGCGGCTTCGCCCGCGTGGAGGTCGGAAAATATCCCGCGTGAACGTACTACCGGGATCAAAAGTAGCCTATGTGTTAATCCAGGTTAATTTTTTCTAGCTCGAAAGTGCATTTTCATCCGACTTGCTTCAAATTTATCGTCACTGCTCGGTTCCTGTGTGTCTTAGCGTTATTTTATATAGCCTATAACCTGCCCAGGAGTATGGACTACAGTCATACCAAGTTAGGTTAAAATCCCTTCAGTAGTTTTTGACCCATGCGTGCACATACATACAGACAGACAGACAGACAAAAAAATTACTGATTGCATTTTTGGCATCAGTATCGATCACCATTCATCCTCCAATATTAATTTTGAATATATTTTCAATGTACAGAATTGACTTCTCTACAGTTTTATTATAAGTATAGATAAGCTTGACGAAATTCACGTAATTGCGTCACTTTTCATTTCTTTTCATATTGTAAAAAATCATAACCACTGTTCTCAAAAATGCAGAGGGGAAACATTGTGAATATCTTGGTGAAAACCAGCGTAGATCCTGGAATTAAAATTTCGAAGACATGTGACATCAACTCGCACTGGGCTCTCGAGTGAATAACGGCCTGATCTCATAGAAAGAAGATGCTTGTCTCTCAGTATCAGCACCATGTAAGGTTTATATTGCAAATGCGAATGTCTTAAACTTGAAACATGTTTGTATGTCTCTGTGTCATTGAAGAAATGCATAAATAGTTTAGCGTACCTATGGGTAAATAAAAAGGGTTTAAAAAAGTGACCTACGTCTGCCATCAAACTGCTTTTCAGTTTGGCAGAGGTCATATTACTTCAACTCAGCCTATAGCAGTCCACTGCTGGACATACGCCTCTCCCAAGCTGCGCCATATTACTTACTGTAACGAAATTATTTCTATGAAAAAACTCCTTTTTTCTATGATCCATAACTCAGATATGTAGGTGCGGTTAAGGTTGCGCAATTGCAATTATATTCCATGAAAATACGCTAAGTCCACACAAATTGTACAATCTTTTTGTTATAGTATTCTAGTCAGCATAATCTGTGGGCTAACGTACACATTTGTGGGGCAACTCCTGTGTATTTCAAAAAATGCGCTCTAATATTACCCTTAAAATGCCTATATAATATTAGTTCCTACCACATACATTGCACGAGCATATCCAGTTCTATCCAGCTGGTATATTGTGAGGTAATTAGCGAAGTTGAACGGAAGCTAATTCATTACTAGATTGCAGCCAAGCAAGAATGAGTGATGAGGTTTTTCACAACGCCGATCGATGTAAATGAAGGCCTTGTAATATGTTAAAGACTTGGCTCGCAAATAATATGAAGTACCTATAATATAATTCAATACTCGGTGTATTGTGTTTAAATTATTAAGTGTAATGGAATTTGGAAAGTGGATAAAGCTACATGATTTATTTTATTGTTTTGTGTCTAAGTTAAAGCTTCTAAGTAGTAAGTTTGGAAGTGGGATTTAAAAGAAATACTACCATTTTTTTTTTGTCTGTATTCGTTGCAATTCAAATAAAACTTTTCAAATAAAAATTGGAGCGATTTGAACTGTCCTATTTACCTATTGCAAAAAATAACAACAATACTGAAGCTATTAGGGTAGCTGCTCGCTTCATCGTCCACTCGTGTATATTGACCGTTTTTCCGCATTGCAATGGCACGCACGTAGGGTAAGTGTACTAATCGTCGTTCACTATTGTCATCACGTCGACTACATCTACACATGTTATTATGAATCCGGACATAACAGGGTGAATAGAAAAAAATAGCTTGGAAAGGAATTGTTCTTTGTAATTGCATTGTGATTTGGATCTAATCAAAATATGGTACCTCTCATGCGTTGGGCCCATGGTCCATTAACTTACAAACCAGGCCGCTGCATATCAAACCGTGGGAACCATAGCATGCGGTAAGGCATGCGGTAGAGAAAGGAAGTTCTACGCTAGGTCTTCTAACTGATATTCTGATTATCTATCTGATGTAACTCACAGGCCGATCATCGTAGTTCCTTGTCCGTTGGAGGAGCCAAAATGTGGCTTGCAGTAAACAGTTAAAGACAATTTTCACAAGATAACACACATTCCAAAGGAATATAGCTGGGATTTATTAACAAAATGGTCACGGCTTAGGAGATCAGGTAAAACTCGTATTTAGGTGCAATTGATCAAATAATAGCAAATGCTTCCTTAACGTTGGGTTTCAAATCTGCCATCGGACATCTGTCAGAAAAGTAATGTATATATATTTTTTTTTTAGAATCGTAGTAAAAAAATCCATTGCCAATAACCGGGCACAAATCCAGACTACGGGTGGGTACTTGGAAACCTAATGACCACACGAGACCTGCGGTCAGTGGTCTGTAGCGACAGACCTGAATGTTTATAAAAATCATACTTATTCACTGTAGGTATAGTTTCATTTATCTTTACCTCCCATCCTACTCATATCAATAGTCTTCCCCAGATGCATATCTTAGTTGCCTTTACAAAACCCTCGGGACATATAATTCCGGTTATTTCCTGCTATATTACGAGTATACGTATAACGAACATTATTTTGTACAAACAAAAGAACACGGTCGCTAAGCCTTTGGGACGACCTCAAAACGGGTACAGGATAGGCTTAAAGATATCTATTATTATAAATCCAACTACTCAACTTAGGCTATCCTGGGATTTTAGCTGAATTTAGGTACTAATATTGGTCTAAGTGTTTGTGAACGTACTCGCATGGCTGTAGCTACATTTAGTGTATCTTTGTGGTTGTCTCTCAGTCGTACCTATTTTAGTGAAAATCTACAGTAACCAAAGCTAGAATTTACGTAAATGTCCACTACTGAAATAGTAATTACATTTATTCATAATTAACCTCTAAGTCCCTGAGAAACCACATTTGGTATGCAAACAATCGTTTTTTAATTGTATCTGTAATTACGGTAATTAAACGGTTAACATTGGCTACCTGTTGAAGAAAATTCAGCTGGATGTACATTCGTTTTTGTACTACTAACCATTTCAACCGTGATGTTCGGTTAAAATAATTACATCCTACGTTCAAATTTCAGACAGCTTAGACCTTTTCCTACCAAAGAAGTAATTACGTTGTTACCCATAAGAAGTCCAGAACAAAGGCACAAAACGTCGGCAGAAATTAGAAGAAATATTATCCACTTTGTTTTTATACAAGGATTCATGTTTCTGCTTCTGACAACCTTGATCGGTATAACAACTTTCTTTCGCGTTTATCAAAGGATGACTTTATCAAACTTTAAAATATTAATAGCCATGACACGACCAGTTACCTATCAGCTCATCCTCAACTGTTCAAAACTCTTTACTTTTCGTCGTCTCGTTATATACCTACGCTTAAACTTAAACTGGGCGAAATTACCCGGTTAAGTTAAGCTGGATGATTGAATTTCGCTCGCGGTGAGTCCGGGTTTCTGTGTCAATTGCACGGTTCAACCCGGATTTAAGTATCAAACAACAAAAGCAACCCGATTTAGAGACCACGGTGGTACAATGTGTAGAGAAACTACGTATCAAGATGGGTTAGGAGCAATAAAATGGCGGAATGTGGAGTGAAAGGAATCGAAATAATTTCCAACTTTTAAAATACTATTAAAAGCACCACCTGAAAAATGTATAAATTGTAAGTTTTTACCGTTTTTATAACTCAATTTTAGTTTACTACCCAGCGAAACCGTCGCTTATCTTCATTATTATGTTTTTCCTCATAGAAGTGAATAATTGTATTCTTTTTGAGCGAAATATTTTTTTAAACTGTAAATGGGATAAGTAAGATAAGAAAGATTTACTTGAATCCAATTTACTTCATAATTCAGGACTTATTGTGAGACTGGTATCAATACTGAAAATTCAAGCTAAGTGAAAGCTCGTTGTATGTTAGAGGACTAGGTTTCCCCACTTAGTCCATAAGATAGCATCATAGTCCATCGTGCGTCGGTCATAATAGCCAAATGGTGGTTATTTTAACATGCCCAACTCGCTCCAGAAGTATTTTTTTTTTTAATTATATCTCGTGGTCTGTAAAGAACATCTGTGTAAGATCTGCGTACTCGAGGGTTTTTACCTAATCTGGGTGACGCCTGTGCATTCAAACCGCACGATTTACGAAATGTAGGTTGTAGGTTCAAACCCAGACAGATGCTTTACTTTGTATAAATTATTTCATCACCACTGCTCCCGAAACGGTGAAAGAAAACATCGTAAGGAAACCGCCTTGTTCTAGAACCAAAAATTCGAACACATCACACAAAAGTCGAAATGCACAGCTATTATTCCAAAGAGCTACTCCAAACATTTTTATGCAGACTCCCGGTATAAAAAGTTAATGAAGCATGTCCAAGTACGAGAAGATCATTAAAAACAAGTGTCCGTTGTCAAGTTTTCTCGCAAAGTTACTGTTCGCACTAACCGCAATGAAATTAATCAGACGATAAAATGCAGGGAAGGGAAAGAGTTTCCTAACTTCCCTATTTAATGGCTTACAAAAACCGGATAATTGGATTAAACGGAAGGTAATTCAGCTATTTTCGTCGTGTTTTGTGAAGCCAATGTTTTGGTGGCGTTTTTAATTGAGCTAACTGTGCATTGAGTCGGTAATTCGTGAGCTAATTCTTCATTTTCAATTTCCAATTTACGTTTTCTTTAGCTTAAGTAAGAACAACATTAAAAAAGAATGTCATTTCATACTTGATTATTACTAAGCGTACATTTATATTAATCACTAGCTTTTTCCAGCGACTTCGCCTGCGTGGAGGACGGAAATTATCCCACAGAAAAGTACTATCGGGGTAAAAAGTATTCTTTGTCCTAATCCGGGTTATAAAATACCTGTGTGTCAAATCCGTTTGATTTTTTTTGCGTGATTAAGTAACAATCATTCACGCATCTAAATTTTCATATTTATAATATTAGTAGGATTACGCGATATGTTCGCACCTTTTGTTAAATCCTATTTGTTTTGTGAATTAAGAAATATATACTGATTGAATACTCACTGGGATTGACAGCATGTCCTTCGTCGACGACGTTCATCGATAGGTGGAGGAACACCAGCAATGTTGCTGACAACTGCAACAAAGAAACATGACAATTACTGAAAAATAATATACTAGCAACCCGCTCGTGACTTTGAAATATGTGAACTTTTTTTTTTTTAAACAATCGGTTTTGACATTTTAAGTTTATCCATTACAATGAATATTACAAACAATCCAATCTTTCCTCTTTATACAATTAGTGTAGATTTATATCTATATAGTAGGTCTTTACCTATGAAAATGCCGTTTTGTATGAAAAAAATGAAACGATTTTTTTTTTCATGTATTTTTTATTTGTATTTATCGAAATAATCACCCATGCATTCAATGCATCTTTTCCAACGCCGTGGCAGCTTATTGATGCCCTTCTTAAAAAATCAGCTGGACGGGAGGCAACAAATTCTTCAAAGGCATTTTGTACTGCTTCTCGGGTATTGAATTATTTTCCCGCCAAAAAGTTATCCAAATTCTGGAAAAACTAGTAGTCTGTAGGCGCAAGGTCTGGTGAGTAGGGCGGATGACGGAGAGCTGCCAACCCCAGTTCTTGCAACTTGGAGACCGACCGACAGGAGCAGCGGAGACGAGCGATTGACCAATGCTGGTTGGAGATGTGCCAGCTTCTCTATCATTGAGTTCAGTTCTTCACAGTACACATCTGCAGTAATGCTCACCCCGTTTGGTAAGAAGCTGTAATGAATCACACCGGCGCTAGACCACCAAACAGTGACCATCATTTTTCTAGGGGTAAGTTTTCGTTTAGGGCATTGTTTAGGTGCTGAACCAGGATCCAACCAACTTGCTGAGCGCTTGCGGTTATCAAACAGAATCCATTTTTCATCACAGGTAACAATGCGGTTCAAAATTCCTTCATTTGTGTGTCTGTTGAGCAGTGCAAAGCACGTCTCGACGCGTACTTCGCGCTGGCGATCATTGAGTTCGTGGGACACCCATTTGTCAAGCTGTTTTACCTTGCCAATTTGACGCAAATGGACCAATATTGTTTTGACGCTAACGTCAAAAGCTGCTGCTAATTCAGCCGTAGATTGTGTATCATCAGCTTCCACAATCGCCTTTAATTCCTCATTGTCGACCAAAGTCTTCGGACGACCGCGAGGTTCATTTTTCAGGTCGAAATTTCCAGAACGGAAGCGAGCAAACCAATAACAGGTGGTCCGTTGGTTTGTAGTATTAGCTCCGTAAACGTCGTTGATGTTGCGTGCCGCTTGTGCCACGTTGCTGCCACGACGGTACTCATATTCCATAATTACTCGAATTTTTAACGTATCCATGATGACGAAAAAGATTGAAATGCGATGAAAACGTAACACTAATCAATAAACAAATGACTACTTTTGGAAAAAGAATTCCATGTTTTTAAAATAAACTAATTTGAAATTAGAATTCTTAGACAAACAAAAATTATTTTGATTTGAAATGGCCAGTACTGCAGAACGGCAATTTTATAGGTAAAGACCTAATATTAATACGTGAAGAAAGGAAAGGAGTATGAACTTTGACAAAGTTAAAGCTTACATGGAACAGTAGTACAGAAAGCTAATATTTATGTTTATTTTTCATTAAAATTTAAATGAATAATGGTCGATTATCTTTATTCTATAAGTAGTATAAAACAAAGACACTTTTCAAGTTTGTGTGTTTGGTCGCATTGTTTTCGTTCCGAACCAAGCAATAGATTTTGATTATTCCAGAATAAAATTGTGCAAAGCAGGGGTGGCTCAAACATTAGATGCCAACTCCATGACATGTTTATTTTTAAAATTTCCCGCCACCCGTCGATTGACAGCTGCCATTTCTGTCTGGTATTTTTTGACTGACAACGGATAAAATATAACCTAATTTTAGATACACGAACCCGGTGTAAGTGTATGTCTTCTGAAAGTACAGCTTTTATATTTACACCGCCGCACTTCACTCAACGTGTCAATACAAATATTTCATGAGTGCGAAAAATTTTAGCTCCATACATACGCGTTCTCTTTTAGCCCTTTTAAAAATGCAAGCCTTACTTATAATATCACCGACACGGGTAAGTAATTATTTTTTTAGGTCCATTCTCCTCGTGACACCTTTCGTAAGCCGTGTGCTGTAAAAATGCCAACAACTCTAGGGTACAATGCGACTACTAAATTGCATTAAAATTCCTCTTTGTCCTGACGCCGCCGGAGCAAAATGAAAAATTGTGTTTGTACCCGCAGACCCGGTCTTGGATACACCTCTGGGTTTTTTGTAAATAATGTTGCAAGTATTTCATGAGCTGCCTCTGCTATTTAATATTTAATCTTACTGAGTAACAGTGTATTTAATTTTTGTATGATGAATTAAATTATATCGTTATTTTTTTTTGTAACCGAGATAATATGGCAATTAATTCAAGCTTTTTGAATTATTTTCTCTCTTTTTTACCTTTACTGGATTTATGAGATATAGATGACGACTGACTAATAAAGAGGAATTTAAGGAAAAGGCATGTTGCATCGACCCCAAAATAAACTGGAACAAGGGCAAGAGATAATGATGATATGAATTCTTCCTTTTCACTCATTTATTGCTCCCAAATGTGTTCAGCCGGTTTTGCATGATTGACTAACAAAAGTACAAACTTTCAAATTTATAATATTAGTAGGATTATAGTAGGAAGTACAGTGGGATTCCTTATTATGTAACTTTAATAGGTTTTATTATTAACCCTGTTTCATTTATAAATGCAAAGTATGTATTATGACAAGGTCACTTCATGGTGTTAATTTTTTTTTTCAATTACGAGTAATTAAAATGAGAAACGAAAAACGTATTATAATAACAATGATCGCGTGATGGTGGATTAGTATTCATTTATGTTCACTGCTACTCTATCACGATATTGTAGTTTGACTTACATACTTTTACTACAAGAAGATATATCTACATGTGTAATGAACTTAAAGTTGAGTATAACTATGATAGGCTCGACTTTTGTGTCCTGCCAGTTCACCAAAAAATTAATTTAAACATTTTTACTTGACAAGCAACGATTGGTAAAAACATGATTTGTCATTTCATCATCTTACAACAACAAGTTTGTCAATTAATTCACTGAAGAAAACAATTATCCGATTAACTTTTTTTCATAATAATAATAAGTTGTTTGTGAAATAAATAGTAAACGAAACGTTGGTTGTAAACTAAAAAATTGTCAGTGGTGTTTTGGTGAATCACTAGTGAACCCTCGACTTTATAAACAGTATTTTGGAGCAAGTTAGACCTATAACACACTGTTGTGATGGCAGTTTGGGACAGAAATGTACGAATCTACATTGTACTTGGTTCAACAAATAAACAATCCCCGTGCGCCCTACAGTGTACAGTGATAGGTATCACAGTGCAGTGTGTACCGGGATTTATGCGGTGCGGTAGCATAGCATTATTTTGAGGTGTAGGTTTTGCTATCCCGCATTGTTGTGATCGGCATTTGTAATGCAATTTTATCACCTCGAGACCGTTTATTCTAGACCACGTAGGTATGTGAAAAGGCAGTACTATGTACCTTTAAATTGGGTTCGTAAAAGATAAAATGAATGACTGAATAAGAAATTAAGATTCGCCATTATGGTTTTTACAGTACGCGGTCGCTACTCCAGAACCTTCCAGCCCCATCGGCCGTCTGTTCTGCAAGCAATGTGCCATGTCCACTACCACTTAAGTTTGCCAGTTCTTGGGATTATGTCGGTTACCTTGGTTTTCTTATGGATCATTTCTTATTCGATCGCGTAGGGAAACTCCAAGCATAGCCCTCTCCAATGCTCTTTGGGTGACTTTCAGCCTTCTTATGAGGCCCATTGTGAGCGACCACGTCTCAGTGCTATAGGTCATCACTGGCAACATACGCTGGTCAAAAACTTTTGAGACACTGCGGTAAGAGGAACGAGGAGTTATTGCGTAGGTTCCCGAACACTGCCCAGTCGAGGCGGATTCGACGAACGACCTTTTTCTCGAAGTTGGACCCAATCAGTCAAAATGGTGGTGCTTGGGGCAGGCCTAATAATGATGTGATTAAAATGGACTAAATACTGTTTTACATATTTACGAGAAACCCTAGTTCCAGAATATAATTTTACTAACGACGCTAGAAGTCTTTGCCCAACAGCTGTTAGACGGAAGTTCTGATAGCGTTAGACAGTCACAGTATTGGAGTCGCTTATCAATTTAGAACAAGTCGCAAACAAACGCTAATTGCTATAATTGGCAACACCACCCTTTGAGTTGCCTCACGTAGAAATTATTTGCTCTTAATTACTATCTGGCACTTTCATAACTCCCTTTTGTTGTTTTGAGCGTTACAAGGAAATGGTTGAGAGTATCTTCATTTACTCGTTTGTTGATAAAGCCACATTAAAGCTAGACGTGGTTTTCGGGTCTGCTTTGACACTTGTTATTGAATTTCGGCAAAAACGTTTCCTTTTGTATTGTCTGTATTTTTGTTCTGCCTTGAAAAACTTTATGTACTAAATTGAAGCACTATCTACCAAAAGCTCTAACTTCAGATTGTATCCACATTGAAGTAACGAAGAAGTAATCTTACTTTTGCATATCCTTTCACCTAGCGAATCAAATATCAAAATTAGAAAGTTTGACTAGGTCACGCTTCTTTTCGAATCACTTTTTCCACCCCGTTTTCAATCAATTTTACTATGAAATCCATTTAAACTGGGACTTGTTTCTTAATCTATACATTATTTCCTATTCATTCGTATGACCACTTTATTATTTGGTTTACAATAGAACGAGCATGTTTCAAACTAAAAATAGTTTTGTTATTTTCACCCATATTTGTCATTCACGACTACAGAAGTAAAAATTCCTCATAATTTTAGATTATATAATATTTTTTCTACGTATTTACCCTATCAATAAAGTTCAATAATAACTAAACTCAAAAACATTATAACATGTCGCACCCCCAGTGCAACAAAGCCGTAAGAAGAATAAACTAACTTTACAGGAGAGCAAAAAACTGTTTGGTCTGGTAGATCTATTTAGCATTTGATCTAAATGTCTTTTTTGGTATAATGGCTCAATTTTTCGTCAAATCTTAACGGACAAAATGAGCATTGTGTATCTTTATCTGCGCTATAAGAAACTGCAAAAAAAAAGTGACGTATTCTTACTTACGCCTTTATCTTACTGGGGGTGCGATGTGTCCAAACAAAGAATTGAAACACGTCATAGGAACCCTACTGACATTGTAATTAGGTTTGCTAGACATCTTAATCACTGCAATTTCTTACAGAACATCTAAACTTTATGAAATGTAATTCTTCAGCGCCTTAAGAGTTTCCATTCAGGCATTAAATCCTTGTAGTCTTACTTTAGAAAACCCTGAACTGAAACTTATGTCTATCCCTAAATCTATTCCTAAATCCTCCTTTAAGTAATACTAGGATCCCTTACCCACTTTATCGCCTTTCACGACCCTGAATAGATTGTACCTAAGTAGAACAAAAAATATTGTCCATTCCCAGAATTATGGACTGAGCGCTAAATCAAGATTTATTAGGTATATAGGATGAATGATGGTTATATTTCAACACAAATTAGTTTATGTCATTGTCTGACGAAGGAAATCAACTTAGAAGCTGTCCACTGTTGGATGTAGTCTTCACCTATGTGTCAACACAATACCCAGTTCTCTATTTTCCGTATTCTGTTTTCAGCCTTTTATGTGGTTCGGGAAATCATCAAATGACGAACAGGAACCTTCGTGTCCGGTGAGGACCCGTGTAAGGTGGAAGGTGAGGATGTGACGCCATGGCGCTTCTCCAGCCAGTCCTCAAAGAGAGGACTAAGCACTGCAATAGCGGCGTGCCCGTTCTGTCTTCTGCCAAGCCTTTTTCCAATTATGTTAGGATTGGCTTTCAGTGTCACCAGATGCAACTGAATACCAGTATTTTATAAGGAGCGACAGTCTATCGGACCTCCGTCAGATAGGCTGACGCTGTGGGTTATGGAGACAACCCATTATCTTGGTAACAAAGGTTACCGACCTTTGAAAAGTTTGGTTTGCAGACTTTCGGCCTTCTGAGTTTTCATAACGACTGTCAAAGATTTTGCAATGACAGCCGGGATCAATGGGTTAATGTGGTTTCAATGTCATTCTTTGAAGATAATATAGTGAATAGTCTAATTGATAAAAAAACCGGCCAAGTGCGAGTTGGACTCGCGCACCGAGGGTTCCGTACAAACCTGTAGGTATCCTCGGTTTATGTATAAGGTTTATGTTTATGAAATTAAAGGTTTTTTTTTAATTTTTATATTGCATTTGATCGAATGAAAGGTAAATTTCGGTTTACGATTTATGACGTATTAAAAAAAAACTACGTACTGGATCTCGTTCAAACCAATTTTCGGTGGAAGTTTACATGGTTATGTACATCATATTTTTTTTTGAGTTTTATCATTCTCTTATTTTAGAAGTTACGGGGGGGGGGGCGGGGGACACACATTTTACCACTTTGGAAGCGTCTCTCGCGCAAACTATTCAGTTTAGAAAAAAATGATATTAGAAACCTCAATACCATTTTTGAAGACCTATTCATAGATACCCCACACGTATGGGTTTAATGAAAAAAAACATTTTTGAGTTTCAGTTCTATGTATGGGGAACCCCAAAATTTATTGTTTTTTTTTTATTTTAGTGGAAAAATCTTGATGCGGTTCACAGAATACATCTACTTACCAAGTTTCAACAGCGTAGCTCTTATAGTTTCGGAGAAAAGTGGCTGTGACATACGGACGGACAGACAGACAGACAGACAGACAGACAGACGGACAGACAGACATGACGAATCTATAAGGGTTCCGTTTTTTGCCATTTGGCAACGGAACCCTAAAAAAGACTTGTACAACAATATAAAACCAGAAATAAAAGATATATAAAGCTGTTTTACTTATCTAAGTACTATCTACCTGATTATTTTATCTACATCCAACTGGATCCGTTTAAATAAATCTCTCGTCAGAGAACAGCCTGTACATTGAGCCCTTACTAAGTGCCGTTTATAAGGTAAGGGGTGCAAGATCTCATGATTTATTGGTACCAACAGTTCACATTAATCTTTTTCTCATTTATATTGCCAGGTGGGGTAGGAAGGGGGTAGGGAGGGGGTATTATTGATGGACGCTTGTCGTCGTGACGTCAAACCTTAATGTCCGTTATTAAAGTAAATTGAGATGAAACAGTTTCGGAGTAAAGTTTCTGTTTAATGAACTGGATCTTGTTGTTTTAGTTTAGCAATTTTAGGCATTAATTCTAAATTCATATAATCAGCTTATAATGTTCCCACTGCTGAGAGACAAAGACCTCCTCTCGGTTAGAAGGAGTGGGGGTAATCTATCACACAGACCCAATGCGGATATAATGTCACAATGTCTTCGAATTTTTGGTTCCAGGACATGTCAGTTTCCTTACGATGTTTTCCTTCACCGTTTTGAGAGCAGAGTGGTGATTAAATTATTTTCGCTAAGTAAAGCACCTGCCTATGTTTGAACTTGCAATTTGTAAGTTGCAGCCATTTACACTGGGCCACCACGGTGCTCAATTTTAAATGCGGTTATTAAAAATTCACTTGAATATTCAAATTGATAACCTGCCGTAAGCAAGCGTGGTGATCAATTGATGTATCTATAGTACACCAACAGTGTTTCATTAAATTCTGAAGAAAAACTATCATCATTTGTCCAGCCTTTTCCCAACTACGTTGGGGTTGGCTTCCAGTCTAACTGGAAGCAGCTGAGTACCAGTACTTTACATGGAACGACTGCCTATCTGAACTCCACAGCCCAGTTACTGGGTAATACCGCTTGGGAAGACTGGTTGTCAGACTTTCGGGCTTCTGACGACCCGTAACGACTGTCTAAGATCTACGAAAGACAACCGGGACCAACGGCTTAACGTGCTTTCCGAGGCACGGAAGGGGCTCTATGTAAAGATGGTTACCCATCCACGGACTAACCGCAGCAAGCGTAGCTTAACCTTAACGATCAACCCGTGCGGCTGTTATTATTTAGCCACAAGCCTTATTAGTAACCTATTCTTCTAAATGAAAAATAGGTAGCTCATCTGAAGTAACAGATTGCATAAATCATCAGTGCCAGCTTGGGCTATACGGCAATAGCTCACAACTGTCTGCTGCCTCGCTACATACAATAAAATGCCGTGGGGAAATGAAAAAACAATGCTTAGAACGTAGATTGCCGATCATCGTCTGTTGTTATTTATGATCTCATTCTAAGTTCCGGCTTACAGAAAATATGAGTGACAATAGAAAATTTCCCCAGGAAATAACTTTTTATTTTTTTATTTTATTTATTAGGGACAAAAAACAGTTACATGCTAAGAGCAATACAATAAATCCTTAACTTAGAATAACAAACATGTAACCACACCATTGTCCACATATTTATAAAAAGAATAAGAAGTGAAAGACAAAATGTGTACAAAGAAAAATATGCGTGTGATAGCTATAACATAAATTAATTTAAACTAGCCTCCATTAATATTATTACATTTTAGATAGTATACCTATAGCCTTTTTCTTGAAAAGTTGGTTTGAGAGACTGAATATGTCCAATAAAAACTTATTGGTGCCAATTCCCTTGTTCACAAACTAAACTAAATTTAAGTTCAGTGCATCTTTTTCTTTCTATTCCATTAAGGAAAAGACAGAAGATAAATTTTAGTTTAGTCCTGTCAAATTAATCAGCGCTTGACGTAAATTGACGTAATTTTAGTAGGCAAGTTTTTAATCACGTCTAAACTTGTATGGAGTAGTGACAGGCGCTGATTAATTTGACAGGACCAAACTAAATTTTTTCTTTTGTCCTCTTCTTAATGAAATACAAAGAAAAAGATGCATGAACTTAAATTTAGTTTAGTTTGTGAACAAGGGAATCGGTACCATTGTCTTTTGTAATGTTTTAAAGCATTGGTAGCCCAGAGGTAAATACCGCGAATTACGAGTTGTTGCTCGTAGGTTCGAACACAGATAGGCATTTTACTATGTGTAACTTATTTCATCACCAAAACGGTGAAGGAAAGCATCGTCAGGAAACTGGCATGGCCTAGAATCGACAGTTTTGGCATCTACCAACCCGCGCTGGGCTCGCATGGTGCAATGCTGCCCACTCTCACTCACGGAGTGTAAGCCTGTGTCCCAACAATGGAAACGTATGGGCTGATTATAGCTTGTAATATGTTAACTTTTTTAACCTACTACAGACCTGTCCCAGATGCGCATAGGTGCAATTTATATGTGAAGGCAATATTCCGTTCCCGACACATGCACAAGTTCTGATCAGTAACCTAATAAAAATGTACCTCCTAGGCTTGCGTGGATTCAAGATAGTTTCATAGGTATTATTAAGTACTACTTTTTAGGGTTCCGTTACCAAATGGCAAAAAACGGAACCCTTATGGTTACGTCATGTCTGTCTGTCTGTGCATCCGTATGTCACAGCCACTTTTTTCCGAAACTATAAGAGCTATGCTATTGAAACTTGGTAAGTAGATGTATTCTATTTTGTAAACCGCATTAAGATTTTCACACAAAAATACCAAAAAAAAACAATAGATTTTGGGGTTCCCCATACTCAAAACTTTTTTCACCAAACCCACACGTGTGGGGTATCTATGGATAGGTCTTCAAAAATGGTATTGAGGTTTCTACTATATTTTTTTTCTAAACTGATTAGTTTGCGCGAGAGACACTTCCAAAGTGGTAAAATGTGTCCCCTCCCCCCCCGTAACTTCTTAAATAAGAGAATGATAAAACTAATAAAAATGTATGATGTACATTACCATGTAAACTTCCACTAAAACTTGGTTTGAACGAGATCTAGTAAGTAGTTTTTTTTAATACGTCATAAATCGTAAACCTCAATTTACCTTTCATTCAATCAACTCAAATATAAAAATAAAAAAAATAATTTCATAAACATAAACCTTATGCATAAACCGTGAATATCTACTGGTTTTTACGGAACCCTCGGTGCGCGAGTCCGACTCGCACTTGGTCGATTTTTTAATAATATATAGCCTACAACAAATTAATGTACTGTACTGTAAATACAACTATAGCTATACTGGAATAATTTACCTGTCAAATGTTGAAATATTGTTTCAAATAAGTGATGTGGTTCCCGAAATTAGCCTCCACATATACACAAACTCACAAAATTTTGCTGTTGCTCTTTTTAAAATATTATTTATTATAGTACCTATAGATTTAGGTTAAATTGACCGCTGTGAAAGTTGTGGAAAGCCAATAAACTATCGGAACCACAAAACCACATTATTATATTTAGCATTTTCCATTAAATTAACAATTTACTATCAAAATAACCGGACACCACAAATGGCTGCATTAATTTTCCGATAACTCCAACATCAATGGCCAAAGACTTCTATTGGATTCACAAATAGTACATGATCGTAGTTAGTACATCTAAATTAATAACCTGATGTTACCCTCCTGAGACCCCGCGTGATTTTTTTAGAACAAAATCACTATGTCGGATAGGCCCAGGCTTTATTTATTTTTTACTGAACTATGTTCCCGCGTACTAGTTTTAGGACAAATTATTCGAACTAAGATAATAGTTTCAAACACACCCTTAAAACATACAGAAGAAATACCCAACAGTAAAGAAAATATCGTAATTTTTGTCTATGGGTCTATCTGGTATAGTTTAGTTTGTGATACTATTAGTACTTTGGGTCACTCTTCAGTCGGCCCGAAAAATATCTGGATCTCAGGAGGTTACAAGTTGTAATTAGAATAAAATAGAATAGGTACTTTTTATGATTATCATATTTTTCATCATTTGAATGAATTAATTCTAGAAGTAAAATAAAAAAGCCTTTTATCTCTTTTAAATGTACAATGTGTATCGATAGTTTTATTTCGCTTAATACTAGCTTTTGCCCGCGATTTCGTCTGCGCAAATGTCGGTTATCGCGGACGCAGATGAAATCGCAGATTGAGAAGTAGCCTATGTCCTTTCTTGGGGCTCAAACTTACCCCGTACCAAATTTCGTCAAAATCTATTCAGTGGTTTAGTCGTGATATAACATAACAGACATTCTTCCGCATTTTAAATATTAGTATAGATAGTTTTACATTATTTTATTAGAGAACCCCGAAAGTGAAAGCCTCTTCCACAGAATGCCATCTTTCACTGTCTTTCGCTACGTCGCGTCCATCTGAATGAATCCTATAGGTACTATCATTTAATCAATTTACATAGCCTGTTCCCAACTATGATGGGGTCGGCTTCCAGTGTAGCCGAATGTAGTAGCATACTAGTATTTTCTTGTAGGTACTTTCTAAATATAGTAAAATCATTAAGAGAGGCCTCCTTGGTGGGAGGGAGCGGCCCTAAAAACTCGAAATAGACAATAATGAAAAACATGCCATATCAACATTTCTGGTGAAATAAAAGATACAATCAGCCTTATGATTCTAATTGGCAGTTGAGTGAAAAGCAATACTTTAGTTATCCAACTCAGACTAGGTTTTTTTAGCCCTACACTAAGTTTTGACTAATAATAAAGAATTCTCAAAACCACAAAGCACAGCATTAAACCTGCGAACAGCAACAAACAAGGCTAATCCAATACATGCAACAAAAAGGTCCATACGTTACTCGTTACGAGATTCCGCGTCGAACTGCACAGTGGTCAGCTGTGTAAATATTGAAAGAAACAAAACATGCACTTCCCGTAAAACGCATAAAACATTCGCTTGTGGTAATATTTTATCTTGTCCGTTTTTACTGCGCCGAGTTAGTTCTAAACAAACTTCCAGGATGTGCGGTCGTGTGCTTAATTCAGCACGGAACAGATGCCGACTAAAATTTTAGTTTTATTTTATTTTAAAACTAAAATTCGGTTAAAGTTTATGTGTTTTAGGAGCGCCGTATACATTGTGTGTGGTATTTGTTTATGGAATAGATGGAAAGTTCATGTTTTACGTTAGAATTTTCTAAAGTTGCTTTAAAATCTTTTTCTTGTTTCAAATATGGTTATTATAAAGGCAACTGTCTGTATTATGGTCCCGAACTCTTCAAATGTCATTTAACATTATGTGGAAGCGTCGGACGCCGCTGGCGTTCTGTAGTACTTTTTCAATCTAACTTATCATTTCCGCACTTTTACATACTCATTTAACTTGCCGGAGTTATTAAATGTACCTACGTTCACTTAAAGTGGGTCAGGAAAAAAATGGTAATCTTCTGGAGAAGCGGGGCGGGAGAAACTTTGATTGCATTTAAAACTAAAGAATGTCGGATACCTTCTATGTTTAAATGCTTTTTAATGAACCTTTAGTCAGTGAACTGTAATTGATTGATTTAGATGTCCAGTCCATAAACGGTATCGGTGACCTGTAGAAAGACTCATTCAAGTGGAAAAATTGGGTCCTGCATCGCAACTTGGAAGAAACTCACGTCCAGCAGAAGAGTTAAATTAGTGTGCATCTAGTTGAAACTAGCTGTGTAGTGCAGTTTTGTCCGCATGGAGACAAGAACCGTATACATACTTTTCTGGCTTAACAAGAATCTTGTCACTCAAATATTGTATAGCTTTCTATCAGTAGAGGTTTTTAAGTAATCGGATCCATAATTTCCAGTGTCCCGTTCCATGTATAACTGCAAAAAAACTTTGTTATTTGTAGTTTTTTTAAGAGTGTCAGCACGCGACTTCGTAAATTCGTACGAATTTCCTAAAACGATCCGTTTGAATTGTCACTTTTAAATAATATGTTATTTTCTGTAGGCGATTCACTCGAAATTAATTTTAGGGTGAACTGACAACTCCTGAAATACATATTAGACAATTAGCACGCTTATTTATCCCATAAAAAGGTGTTACATATTCATTATCGTACATTATACATTTAAATGAACGTTACGTTTTTACATTTTAACGTTTTGAATTTAGTAATCAGTAATCCCGAAAATGGGTAATCTACAAAAAACCAACAAAAATTACCTCTTTATAATATTAGTATAGACTAGCTTTTTCCTGTAGCTTCGCCCACGTGGAGGTCGGAATTTATTCCACAAGAATGTACGGGATAAACCAGGTTCCATCTATGTATTAATCCAGGATGTAAACTATCTGTGTGCCAAATCCGTTCGTTTTCATGTCCAAATTCGTTCGGCCGTTTTTGCGTGATTGAGTGAAAAACATTCAATCTTTTACATTTATAATATTAAGTAGGAAATAAGGGTAGCTAACGGTATTGGCATAGCACATCGTTCAAATATTTGTATATTTCTTGCACGTATTCTTCCTAAAAGCAAGGAAGAAGTAATACCTAGCGTTAGTCAACTTCATTTCCCTTAGGAAAAATCCAGCTCGTAGTTTTTCTACAACAAACAATTACTGATAAGTGCAAAGAGATGTGGGAATACGCATTATTCTGGATAAATTCAATCGGATTCAGGTTGAATTTGGTTTGTATGGAGAGGAAACCGATTTCGATAGTTTTCGTTTATTCTTTTGTGATTGTCAAATTGATAGCTACTACAAGAACAGGTTTTATATTGTTCGTCTTTCAAGATGTTAACGTAGCATGAGCAGTTTATGACGTTCCCACTGCTGGGACACAAGCCTCCAGCTCTGTAAGAGGAAGTAGGCCGTAATCCAATACGCGGCCCTAGTGCTGGTTGGTAGCACATGCCTTCGATTTTTGGTTCTAGGTCATGTCAGTTTCTTCACGATAGTGTAAATGTAAATTGCATAAAATAAAGCGCCTGCCTGAATTCGAATCCATGCCCTACAACCTTTAAATTTAGGCCACTACTGTGCCACCACTGCTCTTATGGCATATGAGATAGAATAATTGATACCTACTTAAAGAATGCATGATTGTTTATGCATTTAACGGTTGCGTCTTACACAACCACAGAATCACGTACTCAAACTTCTAGTGCACCAAAGTCACTGTAATTACTCTGATCAATCTTCACTGATTGACTAACAAACATCCATATTCACACACCAATAAAAAGACGGACACATTTGTCTTCGACACCAATATTGGATTATACCAATGTCATAAAACGTATGGGTATTGCCAAAATTTCCACTCGGAAATGTTACCTAAAAGAAAAAGTCGAAGTGATCCAAACAATTGCCATGCATCGAACGAACGTCCATGACTTAAGTAGATTTCAATTTCGGCAATCGGAGAACAAAATACAAAGTTTCGGATAACAGTAGGATACGGGCACTTCTCGTGTTAATAAGTACGAAAACTCTGAAAAAGTTTTCCTTACTTCGTAACTTGATACGTAGCGATTTTTGTTGTTTTCCGCTTGTTTGTGGAGTGACAAGACATGGGGTTATCGTTACGTCTTAAGATCTTTTTTACATTCATGGGCTTCCTCAAAGACTTTCGAATTTTTAGAAGGTGTTGTGTTAGAAAAGATTACGGTGTCGAAATAAAATAAGATTGATCTGATCCGTGACATTTTCTAGCTAAATCATAACTATAATGAAAATTAAATGCACTTTTAAGTCAATAAGTAGGTACCTATGTAGGTACAAGATATACGTACACAAAAATAAATCCTTTGTTTTACCACTAATTCTTATAATCTTGTAGTACCATTTCCGACGGAGAAAATAAAATATGGACGACCACTTGAACAAAAAAAAAACCTATAAATATTTTGCCATAGTGCAATCACCATCCCTGGTGATTATGGCAAACCTCCCTTTATTTTTTTCGGGTGGCTTATGTACAGCATTGGAAGTCTTTCAGATGAAATGATGACGATGACCTAAACAAAACCAAGGAGTTATAAGGATAGAGAGCTAATACCGTACCGTATTGATCTGATATATGTATAAAATGTCTGAAGACTAAGGTCTTCAACCAGTGCGTCCTGCCCCTAATGACATACGGTGCCGAAACATGGACACTGACAGTTGGACTGGTCCACAAATTCAAGGTCGCTCAGCGCGCTTTGGAGCGAGCCATACTCGGAGTTTCTTTGAAGGATAAAATCAGAAATGAAATTATCCGGAAAAGAACTGGAGTTACCGACATAGCTCGCAAGCAAACTGAAGTGGCAGTGGGCTGGCCATGTCTGTCGAAGGACCGATGGCCGATGGAGCAGCCCAGCTAGGTGGACCGACGACTTAAAGAAAGTGGCTGGGGCAAACTGGATGTGGAAGGCGGAGGACAGGGTGTTGTGGCGCAATATGGGAGAGGCCTATGTCCAGCAGTGGACTGCAGTAGGCTGAGTTGATTGATATGTATAAAACAAATGTTTCTGTATACATATGAAATTTGTGACAGCAAACAAACCCACAATATAGGAGAAATTCAAGCGCGGGTGACAGTAATATTATGCACTTAGTGTATTTCAAATCGATTAAGATTTCAATAATTTCGGAAATTACCCTAGCCTACCGATATTCATAATATCTTGAAATAAAATGTACGCCTATAAGAATGGCACCAAAGAAAAGCTTCATTCTATTATTATAAGGTTTTATTAAATCTCTTCTACATGCCACCTCATTACTGAGTGGCCGGCGGCGGCTCTTTCGTATGTACCAAATTTCTTAAGAATTTTGATAGGAATTAAGGTGTGAGTCATAAGCATCAAGCTTACATATCTGGGTATTATTAAAAATATATATATATTTGCTACGCTCTCCGCGTCCAGCTTGCTTATTTTTTATTTGCTAGTTAAATATCAGTAAATATCAGTTCAGCCTAATTTTAAAAGTATTGAACTACCATTAGTGTTTATTAAAACTGTCGATAAGTAAGTAGATTTTTCATAATTTAAAATTTTAATATTGTGGCCGAAGTAATTTCATACAAAACCTTGTCCCGCTTTACATAAAGTAACTTTGAAAATTTATTTTTCGATGTACAATGGTATTAATGGTATGTAATTTCATATTTTTTTAGCATTGCTATGCGTTAAATTATGTTATTATATAATCAAAATACAATACATAGTTATTAATACATTCATTTCATCTCCGTTACTCCACTCAGTTACAAGGTTTTACAAAATTATACCCATCCTGTAAATAAAATGATTTAGTGGCAACGTTACACATCAAACACTGTAACTGGTGGCGTGACAATGGATTCTGCCAATTTGTTTTTTTAGCACAGTACGAATATCTTTGTGTGTGACGTTCTAATTCGTCTCTAACCTAAGGAATTTGTTTGTGTGGTTTATCTGACTTTGGCTGATATTTTCTCGTTTTCATGTTAATATAAGAACAGAAATGTGGTGTAAGCAGTTAAATAGGTCGAAGGTTTTCGTGTAAGCAAATTGATTTCGACATTACATAGTATTTTGTAGGTTAGATATGTGCTAATTGTTCATATACGCTACTTTTCTGTTACGTTTCTCTGATATGAAATGTGAAGCTATGTTCGTGGCAAAGGAGTTTACTGCATTACATAAATCATAATTAACTTAAAAGTTGTTCTGACGCCTATTCCGTTTTTTTTTGTTTCATCACTTTTTAACGTAAACGCATGTAATGAAACTACTGAATTACTTTTTAATATCGTGTTAATTATTTTTGTGTAACGAAGAAGAAGAAAATTGTGTTCCTTTATTTACTCTTGTTATTGAAAAGTATTGCAACCCATTATTTTCTTGTCTATAATTGATTTTAATCCGTCCATACTATATGGTTCCTTAAAATTACTTTCCTATGATAATAGTAATAAAGTAATAATTACTTTTTTTACATAATTATATTTTCTGAAAAATTATCTCAACTAATTCGTTAGGAAAATAATTTTAAAAGCACTTTATTTATATTAAGTTATGATTAATTGTAATCATAACTTTAATCAGTCAATTTTTATTTAAAATGACAATTAGTAATGGAGTTTTATTAACCTTCTGAGTAAAACACATGAATAATTTAATCATTATTATATAATACCTTTTTAAAGCATAGTACTGTGCACTAGTCCTTAAAATTCATATCTGTTACATTTTCTGTTTTATTCAACTTATTTTACATATCAGTTTCATGTCCGTTACGTACATTTTTTGTGAATAACACCCATCTACACACTGATTATATCGATGCCTTCCGGCCAAAGGGGGTAAGCGACATTTTTTGCGAAATCGACTTATATATATGGTTAGAATTGTTTTTTTTTTCTGCGTCTAATGGTCTAAGTTTTGTGACTCTAGGACAAACTTTTTGTCGCTTAGGTGGTAAAGGAATTGAGGTTCTAACACTAAGTTTTTCGTCATAAACGACAATTATTTTTGTTGTATGTTGTATTATGGTGGTTGGATAAAAATAATATTTCAAAACCGTGAGATAAGCAATTTTGGCTTTGAATATTTTTTTCTTTACTTGAACGTTAAGTAGTTTGGGCTGTAAATACATTTTTGTAAAAAATACATTAATCAAATTTTGCTTGAATCTTTATTTACCGATCTTTCGATTAGGATATTAGGGTAGTTTCTTTGGATAAAATATATGTCATTTATTACATTTAGAATTGTTTTTTTTTCTGCGTCTAATGGTCTAAGTTTTGTGACTCTAGGACAAACTTTTTGTCGCTTAGGCGGTAAAGGAATTGAGGTTCTAACACTAAGTTTTTCGTCATAAACGACAATTATTTTTGTTGTATGTTGTATTATGGTGGTTGGATAAAAATAATATTTCAAAACTGTGAGATAAGCAATTTTGGCTTTGAATATTTTTTTCTTTACTTGAACGTTAAGTAGTTTGGGCTGTAAATACATTTTTGTAAAAAATACATTAATCAAATTTTGCTCGAATCTTTATTATCCGATCTTTCGATTAGGATATTAGGGCAGTTTCTTTGGATAAAATATATGTCATTTATTACATTTAGGCCTCATTTCCGTGACTTTATTTCGCGCTTATTTTTATTTTCCCTAGTCACCAAATCAATCATCGAAGGCGCTTAGTATAAATCATCCAAACGAATGTCGCCTTACAATTTCGCTTACTCTTTATTTCCCTCCCAAAAAATTATCTGGTATGGTGGTTAGATAAGAAGATAAATCAAAGGTTTGGCGGTTATCATACACAAGAATGACAAACAGCATCGGTTATCTCTCTCTTTCGTTCGAACAAAATGTCGTTAGCGTTGCAAAGCGATCATTCAATGTCTAGACAACCGCGGCGTAAGCACCCGCGTGCTCGCGAGTCCGTTTGAATCTTAAGACTGACATTAGACATTATTTTCAAAAAAACAATTGATGATGTTATACGATGATGGTGGATTAGATAAAGAATTCCATTGTATTGAAGTTCAGTCAATGAGCAAACTTAGTCCATGTTATAAATCTATGTCTCAGATCTCGAATATAGTAATATTGATTGAACAATGTTTATTTTATTTGATATTAATGTTAATTTTATTAACCAATTTTAAAATTTTAGAGAATATATAGTACGAAGAATTCATAAGTAGCTATTACGAATTGTTGATTATTTATTAGATTTTGATTAAGGGTACTACTATTGTCAAGGTTATTTAAAGATCTTTGATTAGTTACTTGTGTTTCTAATTTCAAAATAAGCCTGATTGTTAAAAAAGTCTAGTTGTAAACTAAATAATCTTAAGACTGACTTTAGACATTTTTTTTTCAAAAAAGTACATGTAAGAAAATGTTATACGATGATGGTAGATACATTTTAGTGATTAAAGTGCTTTTACTGGTTTTATATCATTAATAAAAAAAAAATAGTTTAAAATTTTTAGTTTATTATTCTTTTATCATACCTAAGAGTAGTCCAATAGTACACAATTTTAAGTTAATTATTTTTTTGTCATGCTTAAGAGTAAGTCCATAATTACGAAATTTTAAGTTTACTATTATTGTCATATCTAAGAGTGGTCCTTAGGTACGAAATTTTAAGTTTATATTTTTAATCATACCTAGAATGTCAGCATGAATGTATAATGCAAGACTAACTTACAATGAGTAACAATTGTTTTGTTTAATTTTCTTAAATAAGGACTGATTGAGCACAATTTCTCTTTTTTTAATTCATACCTTAGTCGGTTAGCCAGTTTAAAAACTTATAAAAGTCTAATGTATATTTGTAAATATGTATGTATAATTTTATAAGAATTAATCACAATGTGCTTTCGCGTTGTATAAAAGAGCTTATTGTATGTTTTATAGATAATTAACTTATTACAATTTCCTTGTTCTTCTGCCATTAACCAATAGTCGGTTATGTCATATTGGCTCCACTTGATGAACAGAAAAAGCACAGGTATGCTCTTTTTCTTCAACAGAAATAAAATGAATGGTGCAGTTAAATCATTTGGGTTGGAACTCATTTATTGAGTTGTTTTCTTTTACGACGTTTTTTCCTGTTAGTATAATTAGGTCCATTTGAGGGTAAGCGACAGTAAATAGTGTTAGGTTAGGTTAGGTTAGGTTAGTGTGATTTCTTTTAATTAACAATGGCATTTCGTAGAGGCCTAATCAAAAGCTATATGATTAAATTTTGAAACTTTTAGAACGTACAGAATTTTTTCTATGATTTTTTTCCACTTATTTTGAACTTTAAACTACTCTCGTGTAAAGTTTGTAAAGTGGCGGTTAGCCTCTTTTGGCCGGAATGCATCGATATGCAGACTGTCTTTAAAAACTCTGTAAATAAAGGAAAGTATCAATCGACATTAACTCCGGATGCAGCAAAATTCAATACTCCATTTTCTTATACTCTCTGATCTTACCAAATACGTAGTTTAAAATATCATAAAACAAAGGTGCTTTATTTAATTCCACCAAAGTCAGGTAAAGGTTTCATCGTACGATCATAATTAAAATCGTAATTACAAGGAATACTGCCCCAGATATTGTTTACATTAAAACGGGATTCTTAATTAACGCACTTTGTAGATATTTATAGAACTCTTAAGAAAAAACAAGATATTAACGTTATGGAATTACGTAAATAATTTAATAGGATTATTAAATTAATGAACAATCATCAGACCTAAAGCCGTGATGGAAATAACTGCCCCTGATACCGTAGACGAGAAAACAAAGCCAAGTTACCAGGTGCTAAAGATTATTTACAAAAAGAATTAAGAACAATCAATCTTTCAAGGCTTTTACATATCAACATCAATGATTGCTCAAAAATAACAACACGGAATATCGGTAATTTTGTTCACAAAGTATCAAGTTTGGTTCATCAAATATTTGCCAAGAATTCCCCAGAAATCATTTTGGATAAGCAAAAAAGTTTTATGTTGATGAGATTAAATGCCTTGAGCGAAATATGTTTAGATTACGGTTAAACTTAATACAACAGAAACATAAATTAAAATGTCAGAATGTGTTTACACACCCTTTAAGAAACCGAGTTTCGAACATAATCAAATTAGTTACTCATTAATTTCTTGTGTAAAATTATAATTTTTGCTGCTAAAGTTTGGTGAAAGTTCTCGTATTGTTTTAAGTTTTAATTAATAATGAATCATTAGCGAAGACGAAACTTGAGCCATTTAGCTTCTAATATTAGCGTGCGGAGGAATTTCCTGTGAGATTCCTTTATTTTCTTAATGTTTTTATTTATTAATCAGTTGGAAGACAGCGCTATGCTTTCCATGAAACATTATAAAGATAGGCAAATTACAAAACTTTCTATTTTTTGGTGTTTTCTCTAAGACAATTTACTTTAGCTGACTAGAACATAGAATTGCTGACACAACTAATTTCTGGATACGACTGCCGTCTGATCTAGGCAACCCTTATCAATTTACAGTTGGATGCTGCTGACCATTTAAAATACTCTATTGGTTATTTTAAGGGCATGTGGAGGCAGAGTTATCCTGTAGGTTCTAATTTCGCCGGTTTGTATTTCAGATGATAGTTGCGAGAAAAATAAATTGTAGCCTCGTCATGAATTTCTTACATTTCTTTTTTTTTCAGGATGGGAAATCATCAAATGACTTCTCCCGCTCTGGGCGGAGCGGGAGCGGGGGTCAGACTTTTACTGACTAAAACCCACCCGTGTTCCATCAGTTGCCCGTGTGCCGGGGTCACGGTATCTCGTTTGAACAATCTCGCGACCCCGGCAGGCATCGGTCCTAGTAGACCCCTTCTCTGCTGCTGACATCTCTTTGAGGCGCGTGTGGAACACTGCGCGCCGTCGACCCGAGCCTGGTCCTTACCGGGCGGCGAGCTACCCATTGCTCGCCACCCGCAAGCTCGCGCCTACGGTGGCCGGGAGTCCGCTATCGAAATTTCTTACATCTTGTTATGAAATGATTGCTCTCCACAAACACAATGATTTTAAAAGTGCTCATTATTTCTGAATGAAATCATACAAACATACTCGCGCCTATTTCCCATGGAGATAGGCAGAAACTACAAAAAGCCGCCTGCTACAATCCCTTATTCTTTCATACGTCTGGTCATACACGCTCGCCGTTAACCAGTACTAGGCACCTGGCTTTGTGAAGAATATCATCAATAAGGTCATTATATATTCTGCTAGGGCTTCCAGTCACATTGTATCTGCCTTATAAATACCTTTTGTTAGCCGCCCTTCATTCATCCTCTAAACATGACCAAACCATCTAAGCATACTCTTTCTAATTGTCGTCACTACGTCTTCTTTTAAACCGCACCGTTGTCTTATCACATCATTCCTCTACCTATCATTCACAATCACACCATACATGCTTCGCAAGGAACGCATTTACACAGCATTTATTCTACTTTCATATTTCTTTTCCCAAACCTAACGTTCACTATCATGAGCGTAGGCACCAACACACCATTGTGAACAGTCAATCAGTAAGTCAGATAAAAGAACATAGTCCCAGATAAGAAGAAGTGCTAGTATTATTTTTATTAACGGCGAATGCAAACTAAGGGTGATTAAAAACGGCGAGAGTATTACTAGTACTGACAATGTCTTGCCATTAATCCTAGGAATTATGTCGAGACAAAGTTAAATGGGGGATTTAAATACAAAGAAGCTTTATTAAACTTTTGAGACGGTACCCGCTGATGTCTTGAGGCCACTTTTCATTGTACCATATATCATTCATGATAGGAATTATTTAAGGGTTTTACTTGTATATCTAGCATGTACTTCTGATTTTCGATAAGCTTTTTTTTTGCTAACAGAAGAAAGGGCCTTATTGCAAGGCTGAAAGTCATCCAAAGGGCAATGGAGAGAGCTATGCTTGAATTTTCCTTACATTATCGAATCAGGAATGAGAAGATCCGTAGACGAACCAAGGTAACCGACATAGCTGATGAGGCCGAAAGGTTCTGGTGTGGCGACGGCGTACGTTCAAAAAGTGCTGACTCTCAGCCTAGTTTGAATAAATGAATTTTGATTTTGATTTTCGATTTCGTACCGGAAGACGAAGAGTTGGAAGGGCTCCGACATGGTGGACCGATAACCTTGTGAAGGCCGCAGGAATCCGCTAGATGCGGGAAGCACTAAAAGCGGTCGAGCTGGCGGAGCTTGGAGTTGACCTATGTCTAGCAGTGGACGTCAAGTCCCTAAAGGAGGGTTATTAATAGTAGGAACGAGTTGACTTTAATGGTTCAATGCTTCCGAAAATGTCACAGAATTGTGACCATATCCTAATTACAAATCAAGTTGTTCATTGTTGTACAAACTATCTTTGTACAACAATGAACAACAGGATGTGGTAAAAGCAAAATTGAGCAAATTTCCAATTGCTGAGACTGAAGAATATAAGCTAACTTAAAGATATTTATGTCATGTCCAAACATTCTGTTGGAACACGAAAATTCATGAATATTTTGTGGGTCTTTCCCTCTCTCTGCTATGTTGACTTAACATAATTATTAGATTGCATGAAAGCAGAAATAAATATTTCACCAAATAATCCTGTCAGAAATGTGAGATTAACCCTAATTGCCAAATAATTATCTTAGCACACCAGCTCACGCCTTTAATGTAGGGCGTTCCCAAGACGTCGAACTCAAGCTGACTAATATTTAATTAAGATCAGACTGAACCGAATTCCAGTACGTATTGGCGGCGGCAAAGCCTGCCTTAAGAATGTACCTAACACTAACTTGTAATTATATACGAGCCGAAGCTTAGAAACCCTTTTAGTTGGTATATAATTAGAGAAACTTCGGTTCTGAGTGTAACGTTAGAATTTGGGCCGAATTTTCTGTTAATGTTGTGTTTATAAAGGGAATACGGAATCGAAATAGTTGAACTTCATAGAAATTCGATTCACTTGCTTAGTATTTCTTTCTTTACCATTGTCCTTTTTCTTGTTCATTTAAGTCTTAGTGAGGGCATGCTTTGGTGCTGGAGATGATAATAATGCTTTATCTATTTATCGATTGGTATTTTTAATCGAGGTGTGAGAAAAATCAAAAGTTTTATTAATTTAATTACTAATCATTTCAAACCCATTCCATGTATTGTTTGTCGGTACAAGCAATTTCAAAATATTTTAATAAACGACTTCTATCAAGATAATCTACACGTTCGGAAACATGTAAGAAAATGTTGGTTCTCACCTATATGAACAAAAAAAAAACACACAACATTTGTGGTATAACAAAATATAAACACAAAGAGAACAAAATGGTGGAAAATATGCGTTACATCCACGCAAAACGGCCATTGCACAGTATAAATGGTTTTCACATTCTACATAATTATTCAATTAGTTTCTTTAATTTAGGTTTAAGAAAGTTTATCTTTATTGATAGGCATCAATAATGCAACAAAAAAATACTATCAATTGAAAATTCGTTGTTAAATTTATTCGAAACCAGTACCAACCACATGATCCTTCGCGTTCCTAAACATCTAAATGGTTTCCAGACAGTAAATATTCTATTATGTGCAAGGTTAGAACATAAATTAATCATGACAATATTAGCATACGTCCCTGAGGAAATGAATATATCCAACGCGATGAATAATGGTCACGACACACTGGAGACTGTGACGTGTCAATTTTTGACTTTATGAGGATTAAACTTGGTGAAGATAGGGTAGTGTCACCAGTATCTTCACCTAGTTTTATCTCGCAATCTCAGAGATGAACATCGGACCAATTATAATGACTACCGGTCTACATTATATTTGGTCCGATGATGATCCCTGGCACAGAGCATGGAGACGCCTTTGAAGTGGCTAGAGGTAGCATTGCCAATACTTTCCATATAAACCAAGCAATTCACCATTTACTTGATCTTTCCTCTGATCAATATTATTTCCATATTTTTATAGTAAAGAACAGCACCATCCCATTTCATCCCATAGGTAAGAAGCGACTAAGATAACTTACTAGGGAATGGGCTGCAGCGATCTCTTTCATTTTACCACCGTACTGCGATCGCCATCACGCCAAGCGTGGTGATTATGGCAAACTCCCACCAAATTAGGTGGGGAATTTTTCAAATCGTTTCATAACTGACGGAATCATGCCGTAACAAAAAAAAACCACGGAATTGAGACCCTCCACCTTTTTATGAATCCGGTTAAAAATGAAATATTTAAGCCAGTAATCAGCAACTCCAAATATATCCAAGTTGAGAGGGATAATGTGTACGTGTATTTTAAAAGAAAAAAAACATAAGCATTACAAAAAAAAAACAACACCAATTTACTTATTTTCAGCACAGTGCGAGTAGGCTAAAGTTTTTTAAACAAACTAGACACAAACTGGGTTACGCCAGTATAAATAATTTGCTAAAGCGTGTTCATGTTAAAATTGCATCAAAAGCTTTGTACTACACCTACTCAGTGAGTACAAGCCGGCGAAGTTTTTAACGCGATTTGACTGAATATATTTTCAAGTTTTTTGTTGAAGAGTAAAATTGCCTTGGCATGGACGTGGAGTAGAGATAAATGGGATTTTTGAGTAAGTAGCGTGCACAAGCAAAATTGAAGATTACATTAGTAGCTAAGTTGACTTTGTTAATAAAATTAATTAATTGTTTATTATGATGATACCTTGTTCAAAAACGATAGACTGACAAAGATTCAATTCCATATTCGATAGCTATTCTTGAAGTCTTCTACTTTCCCTAATCTTTGTTTTTCTATGTGTGCAAATGAACATTTATTTCAACTTATATGTTAAATCTGATTGGCTCTAATTTTGAGCATACAAATTTTTGTTCTTCGGGCCCCTAAATTAATTTCTTATCACCTCGATGATCTACTTAATTCAATCTCAGACAATAATAGGAATCCTCTTCCAAGATATAACTTTAATAAATCTGTTACAAAAGAAAATTTTAATTAAATGCCAAGATTGGATCAGACCAGCTGACTCTGAAGTCTGACGTGGACTGAAATAGGATCAGATATCGGAAATCAATCCCGATATACTAGTTATAGTTGTAACATATATACCGCATGTTCTTCATTGCAATTCAAACCTTATCTCAATGATAAAAGTCACATGTCACGCGTGGTATTTGCAATGACTTTACTTAGTTCTAGTAGCATAAAATGGAATAAAACTTTTTTTCTTATGAGTCAAGTTCACAAAAGAGGTTTTTATTCCAACAAATGGCGCGAATGGAGGACGTCTACTGGGTATTCGTGAAGGACACGGCGAAGGTAGTTTTCTTAAAGATGTTGTTCAAGGGAGCAATTTTATTAAACCTTGACGACCTAGTTGTTGTAAGTTTCGCAAATTATTTTCATAATACTTATACTTTTAAGAAATAAAAAAATGTATTGTGAAATACCCAAGGCGACTATACAACTCTGGGGTACACTAATATCACGATGAAATGTTGAGAAACTAGCGCCAAGGTAATGCAAAAGAAAAATATAAACCTAAAAACGCACCAAAATACCTTACATTTTTCAAGAGCCCAAGGTACCTGAAAAAAGGACAAGCAAACCAAGTTCATGAGTAAGTGACGAGACAAACCCTTGCGATGTGAACGCATCAGTTGCTCCTACTTTATCTAAACAGCTGTACAGGGCGCCATCTTCGTAAATTGGCGGCAGCGTAAAAAGATGGCCGCGATTTGTTAAATTCAACAGATCTGCGCCTTGCTCGGAGCTCATACGTTTATATGGTCCATTTGCTTCAATATGGTAAGTGGTTATAAATCTAAATCAGGTCAATAGATGCGGTAAAAGTCTAAGAAAAATTTAGTATGAATTTCTATTTTGTTAGGAGTTAATTGGTGGGATAGTCTTTAGAGGCTTACTTGAGAAATCTTCGGGTGTAAAAAAAAATCTTACGTACAAGATTTTTTTTAGGAAATTGTGTTAATAAAATCGTAATAAAGGCAACCTATAAGATATTATGATATTATGAGATAATTGTGACAATGAGACTTTGTGCCATAGTCACGCAAAATTTTGTTAAAAAGCTCACAAAATCTTTAATTCCTAAAAGTTTCTGACCAAACCACCTCGAATATAAAGATCGCATTTATAAATCACAGATATAATTCTACTTCCTCAATAAATTCAGTTCTGTGGTATATTTATGGTCTAGACGAAAACACGCCGAATACGCTTCGAACTAAACGGGCCACGATATATACAAATTATGGTATTATATGGTAAACTCACACAAATCATGTGCGCGGTAAAGGAGCCAACTTAGGCAATAAAAGGGGCACAATATGGCGCACAGCAAATGGCCGAATGATGATAACGTATGAACAGATTAGTTCGGTGACCTCCAAAAGTTTTGCTAGATATTGATATATCCACCTACTAGTACGAATGACCGTTCAACATTTTATACTTGAGCCTCCAATCTTTTTCTTTTATTTAAGATATAAGATATGAACATTTATAAAATATATCATAAAAGGTTTCGTTCTCATAATTCTAAAAAACCTTTATCTTATAAAAGAAAACTGTCATTTCTAATTATATTCTAAAAGCCTTACTAGTCCAACTGCTACCTGAAAACTTGATTAAGTCAGTGCCAAAATTTCTTAAAATTGTGGGCTTAATATATATTCAGAAGAAAATATTTCAAACAAAAAAAAAGGAAAATAAAAATGCTGATTCAGTGGCTTTATTGCTTCTTTGACATTCAGACATTGAAGGCCGTTTGTACGTGAATTCCGCGGCATCATTCCTACATATAACGATTTATTATAATTGTGTTGTCTGTCGATGTAGCGCGCTATGAATTGGAGACAAATCTAATATTGTAGTGTCTGTTGCTAGGAGAAATACGTCTGGGGTAATAACAGCTTTTTCATTTGATGTCTCTGTGGTTTTATTGTTTCATATTTTTTGGGCTAAAATCGAGAATTAGTTTTTGTATCCACAAAGTAATCGATCTTATTTTTTTGTTTTTGGTAATCTGATGGATTGGCTTGATATAGTGTGCTTTTTATTTCTCCTACTAATTTACTTTTTTACGCTCGTAGGTTTACTGGTCGCTACTTTCTTTTTTTCAATGTCACAGCATTATGCTGAGATAGGGGCCTTTTGGCCTCCTGCAGGACCTTCTGTTTTTTTTTTCTACTTTCTAGAAATATTGTTGTTCTTAGTCTTTAATAATTGTGTGTGTGTTTAGTTTTAGTATATGAGCTTCCTGTGCGAGTCATAATAAATACATTTTCTTTCTTTTCCCACTTCTGATGCTACTGCAGGGCATGAGGACGACCGCATGCTCAGCAGTATCGCTAGCAACCTCGGATTCGATTCCCAGAGGGGTAATTGCGTAATACACTGTCAGTAGGAACCGCTTTAATTTTGACAGTTCCGCAACATTCATGGCGTTGTTTACGTTGCTAAGCAAACAATTTTTTCTAACATATGAAAGAATGGATGACAAATAAGCTTCTAAATGAATCAGATTCTGATTTTATTAGTCTGTTACGCAATTAGGGTGCAGGTTGGGCAAGTGCTGTTTTTGTGTGTAGTGTGTGTTGTGTGTGTGTGTGTGTGTGTGTATTGTGTATGTGTGTATTGTGTATGTAAATATTTACTAACATAAGATAACACCATCCCTTTACACTTAGTTCGCAATAAACGACTTTGACTTTGAATTTTTTGATCGGAGTCTGGATTCGTACCCGCTTCATGGTAATAGACTCGTCCTCTATCATATGGGACTTAAACATTACAAGCGAAATGTGATTTTTGACAATACTATAGGTACACATCTGCGTAAATTTTGGGAATAAGAGGCATGATGTTATGTTACGTGATACTATAAACTACCAGAATCACAAAATAATCGAATAAATATTCAACATCATCATTATACTCACTAGAGAAATAACACCCTACCGCCAACTGAGTGCCAACTTAACTTAATAACTAAGTTAGATTAACTTAAGCGCGTGTTTCGCTAACCATAAAGCCTATGTCATAGTCAAGTTTTGTTAGGGAGTGCACCCACATGCTGCTTTAGTTGTACGAATTGCTGGTTAGAGATTCTTGTAGATAGTATGCGCGTTAGGCAGGCGTTTTTTTTTTTTTTTTTTTTTTTTCAGGATGGGAAATCATCAAATGACTTCTCCCGCTCTGGGCGGAGCGGGAGGGTGTGTCAGACTTTTACTGACTAAAACCCACCCGTGTTCCATCAGTTGCCCATGTGCCAGGGTCACGGTATCTCTTTCGAACAATCACGCGACCCCGGCAGGCATCGGTCCTAGTAGACCCCTACACTGCTGCTGACATCTCTTTGAGGCGCGCGTGGAACACTGCGCGCCGTCGACCCGAGCCTGGTCCTTACCGGGCGGCGAGCTACCCATTGCTCGCCACCCGCAAGCTCGCGCCTACGGTGGCCGGGAGTCCGCTATTGACTCCCGACGCCCGGGGCGTCTCCTCCTGCGGCGGCTAGGGACGTGAGGGCGCAGAGACTGCCACTCCCTCACGCGCCCCGCCTCCTCCTTCGCGAGCATTACTGCTTCGCAGAAGGAGGTGACGGCTTCCCATGTTAGGCAGGCGTTAGGTTAGCTTTAGGGATAATCTGTACTAATATTATAAAAATGAAGAGTTTGTTTGTTTGGTTGAACGCGTTTATCTCAGGAACTACTGGTCCGAATTGAAAAAAAAAATGTGTTGGTTAGCCTATTAATTAGGAAGGTTAGGCTATATCAAATTACGATACAATCAAAAGGAGTGGAGCAACAACCAAAAATTGAAGAAAACTGGCAGGCAATTCCATGTGACGGGAAGGGTCAGGGGAGCGAACATTTGACGCGGACGAAGTCATGGGAAGAAGCTAGTATGAATAATATAATGGTGATTGTGATAATATGATGGTGGTTATGTGTAGAGCAGTGGTGGCCCAGTGGTACGAGTAAAGTACCACTAGTAAGCCATTAGGCCGCTCAGTGGTCAGAATTCAACTATAGTATTGATTTTAATCAAAAGTAATCAAACATGTTAGTTTCTGCACTCCTTCTCTATGCAAATTTTAACTGTGCCATATTACATACTCCTCCGTCCACGTAGTTTTCGTAAAAGGGGTACAAAGTTTTTGCTTCACGTATTACAAAGTTTAGCTTTATAAATAAGTAAATAATGTCATCAATTAATGTCTTGCCTTTGACGTACCTATGGAGCTTCCACACTGAGCCTTGAGGGCGGGCTTAGGCAATTTGATTTTATTCTGTGTTCTTATACTAACAATACTAATATAGACTTTAAGTACTTTCTGTTAGTAACCTATCACTAAACAACCTATGGAATATTCATGTCTTTTTTATTATTAATATTTAGAATTAAATATTCACAGTAATAATTTAACGAAGTCAAAGGAGGAGGGTATTCAAAGTATTTATTGACGTCATGTTATTGTGCTTATGTTTAGGTTACCGTTTACGTCGACCTTTACATGTATTTTAAAATAGTAAGAAAAAAATTAGCAAGTCATAAAAAAATCATCAAACTTGGCAAATTCGTTGAAGTTTTGTTATTTTAAGCACTTTTTTAAACTTTCATTATAAAATAAACTGTTAAGAGCTTTATGCACCAAAACAAATTAATGCTGGTTAAAAAGCCTATTTATTGCAGTATTTGAGAAATTAAAAAATATTTTGGAGCTCCTTTGTACTTGTTTGTTTGTTGAAACAAAACTATCAGAAGACACATGGAAACTGAAGACGTAACAAATAGAATAAAGAAACTGAAGTGGAAATGGACTGGCCACGTAATAAGAGGCATTGAAAAGTGGAACAAAAGCACAGTATTTTGGTACCCAAGAAATAGGAAAGGAAATCGAAAGACCAAATGAAAATCATAGCAGGGATAATAAGGACTAGAAGAGCGAAAAATAGATCAGAGTGGAAAGAGATGGAGGAGGCCTTTGCCAAAGTTGGGCAAACAGACCAGGTTGTCGGTGTCAATGACTCGCCATAGTCGTTAGATTAAGTTTCAAAGTATGTAAAATTACTGTGTCTGAATTAAGGCTTAGACTACTATTATAGTTCACTCTCATTTTGAATGATATTGCTAAATGCTCCATTCTTCATATTATGTTCGAAAATATTATCTGCGTAACAACGTATATAATGCAATGTATGTTGTGAATCGTCAAAAAAATAATACAAGCAAAAATAAACCTTACGGTGCATAACATATTATTTATTTCTTGACTATACTGTAATTTAACTAATGCACAAAAACAATCACAACATCATTCAAGCGACCAAAAACAAAACACGATCTTCATATTTCTTCCCATTACCCTTTATTATTAGCTCCCGCAAAAGAACGGGTCTCGTACGGCGGCTGTTAATCTTCGTTACTCCGACTCCTGTGCCCACACACTGAATCCAGTAGTGGCTAGGACTAATACCCGTCAACACGGGAACTCGTAATGGTGATTAAATAAGGGCCAGATCCGGTAGACCGGTACAAATGAGCCCATTTATAGAATACGTAACATGAGGACATGGGTTGAAGGTAGAGGAATTTTGGAATTGTTTTATACGTGATAATGTTTTAGTGGTATTAGTTGAGGCGTGTGGTTACACTCTTTAATTATTCTGGGCTCGTAAAAATATTTAATATTGAAAAATATGTGGAGCAATGGTGGCCCAGTGGTGGCGGCTCTGACATAAGAGTTAAAGGTCGTATGTTTGAACCTCGGCAGGTGCTTTAGTTTATGTATTTTATTTCATCACTATTGCTCTCAAAACGGTAAAGGAAACCATTGTAAGGGAACTAGCATGTCCTAAAGCCAATATTTCGAAGACATGTGACATCTACCAATTTGCACCGGGCGCACATGGTGAATTGCTACTCCCTCTTACAAAACCGGCCAAGTGCGAGTCGGACTCGCGCACCGAGGGTTCCGTACAAACCTGTAGGTATTCACGGTGTATGCATAAGGTGTATGTTTATGCAATTAAATGTTTTTTTTTTTAATTTTTATATTAGGGTTGATTGAATGAAAGGTTAATTGCGGTTTACGATTTATGACGTATAAAAAAAACTACTTACTATATCTCATTCAAACCAATTTTTGGTGGAAGTTTACATGGTAAGGTACATCATATATTTTTTTTAGTTTTATCTTTCTCTTATCTTAGAAGTTACGCAGGGGGGGGGGCACACATTTTACCACTTTGGAAGTGTCTCTCGCGAAAACTGTTCAGTTTAGAAAAAAATGATATTAAAAACCTCAATATCATTTTTGAAGACTTATCCATAGATACCCCACACGTGTGTGATACAGTTTCTGTTGTAAGTGTGGGTAAGCCCAAAATTTATTGGTTTTTTTCTATTTTTGTGTGAAAATCTTAATGCGGTTCACAGAATACATCTGCTTACCAAATTTTTCAACCGCAGTTTTGCAACAGCTCTTATAGTATCGGAAAAAAGTGGCTGTTACATACGGACGGACAGACAGACAGACAGACATGACGAATCTATAAGGGTTCCGTTTTTGCCATTTGGCTACGGAACCCTAAAAAGGAGATGTGTTCCAATAGTGGGAACGTTATAGGCTGTTCATGTTAACAAAATATAAATATACCATTCGTTAGGCATAAACAACTTCTGTTACTAATTAAACATGATTGCAGTTTGAATTTAACTCACATACCGGTTGACCAAGACAAATGAGCTAGGTGTGTAGTTACACTGTGTGAGTGACTAAAACCCCAAACAAACTTTCAAAACCTATACTTTTCCCTGTGTTATTTAATGAAAATTACAATTTGTAATTGAATTAGCATACTTTAAATTATGTCAAAGACATGCACTAAATTATACTGTATCGTTTCAGGTAAAGGTATATTATTGGTCAAATAGTTTCAAATCCTCTGCTAAAAGTTTCAGTCCGCTCTGAAACTCGTAATATTTACCGAGTGTGGGTTCAGTTTATTTTCATAATGCATTACTTAATATCAGTCACGTTAAATATTAAAGAACAATTCATTCAGAGATCATTAATAATACTCATATTAACATTCAAGCTGAATATCTACTTGGGACAGTGAAAAATAGATATCTAGAGAGAGCATTTTAAAGGAGTCATAGTAAACTGGCCACAGTATTTAGCAAAGTCTGAAAATATATGGCGTACACTAGAAATTTTTGGTTATATTTAAGGATACCGTACAGACCATCAAACTAAAAAAAAATCACTACGGGGCCAACATTCTAATAACAAAAATAAAAAGTTTATAATACTTAAAGTTAAAATAAACCTTCTATTTTTCCCCCGTTTTAGTTGTTGTTGTTTTTCATTTGTTTGTTGTAGTGGGCTTTGCTTATCTTTGAGAATAACCATCGGAACCCTTTAAACGTACAACGCCACCGCACCAGGCCCATACAAATATGGTGTCAATTTTTAGTTATGGTGGGCTTATAGAATTACCGATTGAGTCCCACTAAACCACGACGTCATCGCGGCAGGCAAATACAAAGATGGCGGCACGAGCATAACTCCGATCGAAAGGACTGGCCAGCAATAGCAAAACACAATAATCTGTGGAATAGAGAGAGGGAGGCCTTTGCCTCGCAGTCAATCAATCAACTTTATTTTCTCACCACAATATATGTACATAATTTACCTTGGTCAGATTCGACAATTATACATAATTCAGGTAAGTATATACTGTGGGAGACTGGTGCCTAAGTTAGGCTCGTGGCCTGTGTTTCAGGACACCAGGATCCCACCCCTCTACTTTCATTTCACAAATTATGTACTAGGCGCGCTGACAGAATGTAAAGAATCATACGACATTTATAGTTTATTTATTATGATTAAAATCTAGGTTAAGCATGTGAGAAGTGTGCAGTGGGCCAATACAGGCTAGTTGGTTGTGGTACCTACCCAACTCTAAGTCGTAAAACTTCACTGGCTAAGTAAATAACAGTGACAGAAAATAATTATAATATCATCAACATAAACTAAGTGGAAAAAATACGTCTTATTGAAGCTAAATTAATAACTACATAAACAAATTTACCTGATACTACTCAGTAAGTACTCTCTTTCAAATCAAAGAAGAATATTCAAATTGGTTTACATCAAGGCGCAAGGGCTGCGCCCGGCACGCGCGATGATGCGCGCCGCGGCGCCCTAGGAACGCGCGTCTGCGGCGCTGCTGTCGAACTGTCACCGAGTGAAGTGTCCGTCAAAACATTTCTAGTGTGTTTTTATAAGTTTTAAGTGTATTTATTTTTATTGTTTTATGTCCTGAATTGATATTTTAGTTTTAGGGAAGTGTATTGTGTGCTCATGCTAAATGCCGGCTGTAGCGACGGAATCAGCGCCAGTCAACCTGCCACATCGCTCGATGTTCAGGTAAGATGTCCCCACTGCTCCCAGCCACGCTTTTTTAAAGGTGAACGGGGGCTACGGATACACTATGGCAAGGTTCACAAACCTCATAGTGTACCCTTGTGCCCCCCAGCCACAACTCCAATTCAGCCGGACCAAACTCTTTGGAAAAAACTTTCAAATTTGAAAAATTCTACCCCTGTCTTGAAGAGAATTCCCCGTGGCGCAAGGCGGTCTGTCGCTCTATGTTTGGCGCGATGTCTCCGCCTTGTGACCCAGGAGAATTCTTATAGCGCCTGGGAGCAACTACTTACCTTCCCCTATCGGATTCTACATGCACAAAAAAGTTTGGCAACTACAAAAACATTAACAAACCAAATTAAAGATAACTGCAACAACTCGACCCCTATTTTAGATCCAAAATTACCAGTTTTCAATAAGCCTTCACGAAGAGGCATATGTTCGTATGTAGAATCCAAAATTAATGATGGTGACATCAGGGGAGCGGCCAGGCTGTTGTTCAGTAGTGATGTGGTGGCGCCCTACTCTTCAGAAACTCTTTCAGCCCTGAAGAGTAAACATCCAGCGCCTGCGGATGGTCTCACCTTTCCCGACTCTCCCCTCCATCCCGACCCGAATTCAACCCCGATTCCCTTTAATATTACTAGCCCCCAGTTGATGGCAGCCGTGAGCTCCTTCCGAAGTGGTTCCGCCGGCGGCCTCGATGGCCTGACTCCACAGCATTTAAAAGATTTATTGAGTTCAGGCTCCGGGGAAGCTGGTGAATCGCTTTTGAAGGAGCTTGCGGCTTTAATCAACTTGATGCTCAACGGCGATGTAAGTGATGCCGTCGTCGATGTCTTGTACGGGGCTAACTTATGCGCCCTGCGCAAGAGGGACGGCGGCATTCGACCTATTGCCGTTGGGTGCACCTATAGGCGTACGGCAGCCAAAATATGCTGCAAATTGTACAGTGAAAAATTGACCAACAAGTTCCAGCCCCTACAGCTTGGCTTTGGATCCAAAGGGGGCTGCGAAGCTGCCGTACATGCCCTTTCTAGTTTTTTAAATGCCAGGAAAGGTGAGGTTATCCTCAAGGTTGACGTTAAGAACGCCTTCAACTCCGTAAACAGGGATACTTTGTTGGCTGAAGTAAAAAAGGAATTGCCTGAAATTTACCGCTTTATGTGGCAGTGCTATAGGCATCCATCAAAATTATTATATAAAGACAACATTTTGGAATCGGCAGTCGGATGCCAACAAGGTGATCCTCTCGGGCCAGTCATTTTCAGTTTGGCTATCCATCCCATAATACAACAACTAAATTCAAAATTTAATGTGTGGTATTTAGATGATGGAACACTAGGAGGTGACGTAGACACTGTGCTAAAAGATTTTAAATTCCTAAAGCAGCAGTTCCACTCCATCGGCCTTGACCTTAATTACTCAAAATGTGAATTATACCTTTGTGACAATACCGACAGACAATCGACTATACAGAAATTCAATTCAATTGCCCCAGACATCAAACTTTTGGAAAAAAGTTCACTGCACCTCCTAGGTTCCCCAATTCTCGAAGACAGTTTTTCACCTTTTATTGACGAAAAAATTCAAAATTTTAACGATATCTCGGATAGACTTTCTAAAATTAATTTACATTCGGCATTCACTATTATCAGATTCTGCTGTTTCAGTCCAAATTTCATGTATTATCTCCGCTCTTCCTCTTTATGGAAGCACCCACACCTTTTAGACAAAGTCGATGAAATTATTAAAAGCATCCTAACATCCATTTTAAATGTGGCTTTGGACGACCGCTCGTGGCTACAAGCCACACTACCGATTCGTTTTGGTGGGCTCGGCGTCCGCAAAATTTCCAGTGTAAGCTTACCGGCGTTCTTGTCCTCGGTCCACGGCACTGAAAAGTTAATCTCGAAAATCTTAGCTCCTTCTCAGGTTCACTCGGAAGTGCCGTGCTTGACCGATGCCCTGAATGCCTGGAAGGTGGCTTGTCCGGATACGGTTCAGCCCGAGAACTCGTCTTCCCAGAGACAGTGGGATGAGCCGCTCTGCAGGTTGGTACGGAATAATCTCATTAATACGTCCACCAATACTGCTGAGCGTGCCCGCCTGCTGGCTGTGGGAGAATGGGAGTCGGGCTTATGGCTTCAGGCGCTACCGTCACCTAACATAGGCACTATGCTAGGTGACTCGACTTTCCGACTCGCTACAAGTCTGCGTCTGGGTGCTCCTTGCGTGGCTCCGCATCGGTGTCAGTGCGGTGAAGCAGTTGATCGCCTCGGACACCACGGTCTTGCCTGCAGCAAGAGCGCTGGCCGGCTGGCACGGCATGCCAGCATTAATGACATCATCCGTCGGGCTCTTGTCACCGCCGGGGTGCCAGCTGTCTTAGAACCCAATGGCTTGGCACGCGACGATGGGAAGAGGCCAGACGGAATGACCATAATGCCTTGGAAGTTGGGTAGGCCTTTGGTGTGGGATGCTACCTGTGTCGACACCCTCGCGCCATCCCATCTTCTAAGCACGGCAGGCTGTGCTGGGGCGGCTGCTGCAGGTGCAGAAAATCTCAAACGGCGCAAATATAACAACCTTATTGGGAGTTATATTTTTGAGCCGTTTGGGGTTGAAACACTAGGGCCGTGGGGTCCGAGTGCTCATCGAGTATTCCGGGACATCGCCAAGCGGTTGGTTGACTCTTCATGTGACCAGAGGGCTGGTCTATTTTTAGGTCAAAGAATCAGCATTGCTATCCAACGTGGCAATGCTGCCAGCCTTCTGGGCACTTTTCCCACCGACAGCGATGCGGACGAATTCTTTGATGCCCAGTGAGCGCCTCCCATTTTTTTTTTTTTTTACCTTTATTTAATTGTATATACTATATTTATTTTAGTGTTAGTTTGTGGATTATATTTAAGTCAATACAACAATAAATTGTAGAGAAACATCATAATTAAAATTGGTTATTGAATGACGGAGTCTTGGTAGGTAACAAACATAAAAAAAAACTAATTGAACGAGAACTTTCTTTATGAAGTTGGTTAAAAAGGCTGTCCCATACAAACCCTCAAAAGTACTCGACCAAAATGTATGGGACGACTGAAGACATTGCAGATGAACTACACATTTCTGATACACGATGATATTAAAGAATAAAAGTTTGTTTCGAGAATAATCTTCAAACACTATAATGTTTGCATAGTATACACAAGAAAAGTAAGAATTGAAAAAGTTCAATTAAGTAAGCAAAAGTGAAACCACAAGAATAAGAATAAACTGTTTATGACACAAGTTTAAATAAGATCTTTGGAGAAAAAATGTTTTTTTTTACACTCAGTTCAACGTGGCTATTTTCGGGGTAATCCTTGACAATTTAGAAGAAAATATAAAAGTTATACGACTGTTGGAATCAAAAACATTTTTTTTACATTTTCATTGTCAAGTCTTTTGCACCTAGTATATTAGGCATTAAAAAGAGTCCCTAATCCACGATTTATCGAAGATCCTTAAAGTCAGTGACCAGGTTATAAACGCGGAGTCACTTAAACACAAAATAGAATTTATGGACCCCATGAAGATGTTAAGCTGTAACATTTTTCAGAAGCATTATCGTTACTTTTCTCTGATATAAAGTGCGGATTTACGACTAAATTACGAGGGATTTTATACTATTTGGTGGGTCCTCTTAAATTGACGTTTTGTTACAGAAATGTACGGCAAAAAGCTTTATAAACAACAAACTAACAACTATCGATGAATAATGTCTCGTATCAGTTCTCAAACAGAGTTCTGACAGCTAATTTTGCAATGGTACAATATACACTAACAATATGTTCACAAACTTCACAACTCAAAACTCCCGAACACAAAATATAACAACAAAGTATGCAGAACTACAAACTACATTGACAACGTTTGTATAGAAATTGTATCAACTTTGCAGCTTATCTTTAGCTAGCGACAAAGAGAACGCTGAGCCAAGCACGAGCCTTGCCTTGCCTCGCCTCATCTCGTCTCGCCTCGCCTTGCCTCGTACCACTATCCGCAGCTTTTTGATAAGCGCACCGCTACACCGTCTTCAAAGTGAAGATTTGCGTACCCAAGCCTCCTAGTAACAATGTTGCTAAAGGCTGGGTTTAACTTCAGGCGTTCAGTTGAACTAGGTCAAACAACAATTTATGCGATCGGCATGAATGCATTGCCTTCTATAGGCACTATTGTTTAGATCGATCTTATTTATTCGACTGTAAAGAACTTAGACCTAGAGTGAAGCAGGCAATCACTAGAAAGTGTTTGTATATCTACGAAGCTAGAAGTCTACGCCAGCTACGGTAGCGTAGTCCGCTATGACTTAAATTGCTACGGCGTAGCCTGCTACGGCGTAGATTGCTATGACGTGGCCTGCAACGGCGTAGACTGCTATGCCGTAGACCAACCTTTCCCAAAGTGGGCGATAACGCCCCATTGTGGGCGCTGCAAGCCTAAAGGGGGGTGATAAGAGACCCAGAAAAAAAAATGGGGACGTTGTGTAGAGTGCCCCCCTTTTTATGCCTGCAGCGCCCACAAGGGGGCGTTATCGCCCACTTTGGGAAAGGCTGCCGTAGACTAATACGCAAGTTCTACCGTGGTACATTTTGATGAGCATAAGTCTCTTTACCCTTACTCTTAATTAAGGGTCAAAGGATGGACTAGTGGTTTATTAAAACTAGGCGCAATTGATGATGATTACAGAACTCGATGACCCTCAAGTTCAAGTACAGAGTTTTAAATTAGAAATATAATTTCCTTCACATTCCTCTAAATCACTTTTTCTATTATGGCTGAGCGGTAGTTTTGATTCTGTTAAACTGCCCATGCCAGTTAAATCATAATAATACAAATAAAATAAAACTTAAAACTAATAACAATATTATTATCATAATTATACAAATAAAATAAAACTTCAATAATAATATTATTATCCGACAGAACCTTCAATCACGCGCAATATAACATTGTTATACTGTGGTTTCAAGAACTCATAATTGCCATATAACATACAACCTTCAAATTATATGTTTAATTTACAATACACGCGTTTATTTTCCGGCGTTATACTGTGATATTCATATTTTAGAGATGTCACTCTTTAGCCGGGTGTGTTTGTATTTCGGCTTCTTTTGGTCGAAAATATTTATTTATTAATAACAATAGTCTTAAAAATATCATAATCTATTTTGTATGGGTCAAAATGTTGGGCCACAAAAGGGATGAATTTATGGCAATTGCATGCAGCTGAGATGAGAATTTTAAGAGGGATGTGTGGTGTTACACGAATGAATAGAATAAGAAATGAGTACATAAGAGGAAGTCTGAAAGTGGCACCAATAACGGAAAAGTTGTGTGGGAATCGGCTGTCATGGTATGGTCATGTGATACGGAGGAATGAGGAAAATGTCGTGAGGAAAGTAATGAGTATGAATGTCGATGGCCATAAGAGTAGAGGGAGACCAAAGAAACGATGGATGGACTGTGTGAATTATGATATGGATAGAAAAGGGGTGACTACTGAGATGAAGTAATTAATAACACAGAAAGGCAGGTGACAAGTGACAAGTGACCTCACCAGCGGGCTATCATGTCTGCGAATATAATTATCCTTGTCATAATTATATTCAAATACTTTAGTTTTTTTGTGATATGAAAAGTACCACACATCTATCGGAAATACTTATGTCTAGCTATTATTAAGCAATAAATCAAGATTATTATGTCTTAAGACCGAATATGGTCGTAACCAAATTGGATTTTATTGGGGAAATATTAACTTCTCGGAATGTCTATGACTATTCATTGGATTAGATACTAGGAGACATACCAAACATGGGCTGCTTTAAATATTGAGCTGGTATATAAAAATATATTAACCTCACTCTGTAACAAAAGCAGAGGAAGTTTAAAGTCAACTTTCGATAATATATGGCTATAGCGCGTAGAATGCTGTTGAAAATGTATGTTTGATATGCTTGAATTTAATATTTTTGTTTGTCCTTGTACCTCAAAAACCATCAGTCATATTTGGTTTGTGACATAATTATCGTGGAAGCTTCTGACGGATAAAAAATCTTGAACCATTACCTACTAACATTATTTACGTTTCACAAAACATAGCGAATATTTTATCGAGTTTATGAACTTTGACAGGTTTCTTAAAATGGTAGACGCACACAAGACAAACTGTCATGTATGTCCAATGTCATTAACATATACTGTACAATGTATATTTTGTAGTCATTGTTTTTTTTGTCTTGTATTTTTATGGTGTACAACAAAGTTTCTAAATAAATAACGTCTTTTTTTAGGACTGGGCGGGACACAACAGCCTCATGCACAGCGAGCACTGAGCAATAGTCTCCATACTGTGGGTATCTGAGGATGGAAGGCGCCGCCGAGGCCGGCCCATGAAGAGGTGGCGAGACTATCAAGGGTTGGATCGAGGTGACTCCGGAAAAGGATGCCTGGAGGGATTTGGAAAGGTCTTTGATCAACAGTGGGACAGTGTAGGCTAATAAAAAAAACGACTTTTCGAACTCACTTTCTCCTCTTGGTTTTCGCCAACCCTATCCATTCTGCTAGTTTAAATCCAGCTCCGTTTAGCTATAAATGAATTGTACTGTATAAAATAATTGAAAATAAACAGTGATCATGAAATATGTGTGCACTTAATTGGTTTCGAATGAGTATAAACATTTGTGTTACGATTTCAGTATAAAACGTGAAACGCTTTGAACTGATATTTGAATAACACGTGTTTTTACGATATTCGCTTTAGTAATATTATTTTTAAGCTTACAATTTCATTCTTTGTTAATTAGGTTTTCTCAATAAATAACATGCTCTGCTTGATTGATTTTATGATTAGAAATGTCTTTATTTTAAGATAAATAACATTCAGATCTTATTTTAAAAAGCGTTAACGCGTAAGTAAACGTTGTGATGGGTATTTTGTACGGATTGTGGCGTTTATATAAAAAAATACAAATACGTAAATTATGTATCAGACGAAAAATTATTAGTTGCCCTGCCCAAATAAAATACGCCAATTATTTAAAGATTTTTTTTTTTTTACTCTTCAATCGAATATAATCCATGCAAGAACATCACCATTTGCCTAACATTGTTTCAACTATGTTGGGGACGGCTTCCAGTGTAACCGGATGCAGCTTAATATCAGTATTTTACATGGAGCGACTGCCTATCTGACCTCCACAACCCAAGTACTGGGTAATACTTACTACCACAGAATATATATTAGTACCTTACGGTACAGAAGTTTCACTCCCGAGTTTAGGTATGATAAACGCAAGCGTCCGGCCACCGTACTAGTCTCAATAGGCTTGCACTCGCTCGACTTGTCGCACACGCAGCGCACGCACCCGCGGATCAAAAATAAACTGTTAATACCGTAAAGTACCTACTATTGTATATTCTGTGCTGTTAATATGTTGGAAATCTAATCAGTTCTGTATCGTGAGTGATGGAGGCGCCAGAAAAAACAAAAAAGACAAAAAGATATAAAGTAGTACCTCTCTGAGAGCCCTAGCAGATTGAAGCGAGACGGCAGACAGTTATTGTACTTTGAACGCTATACGCAATGCAAAAGGTTGAAATTAGGTTGTTTTCCAGAATAGTAGGTAAATATCTCGGGGATTTTGCGCCGCTTGTATGGAAGTGAGACAGGCCTGTTACTACCCCTTAATCCATAATCGCTTATTAATAATCCACGCAACATAAGTTTCTTAAATTGAAAACCTTATGATATCATTTTGAGTGTATTTACAAATGCCCAGTTAATAAAACCATTTTGTAAAAAATTGTAAAAAAGCTGTTGAGAGATCTTGTATACAAGTTGTATTTGTGTAAAATCAATAACTTTAACACTTTGTAACGGGTGTAAAGTATCCTTAACGAAATCAAAAATCTCAAGTGTCGAGTATTATATTTTTTTGTGTTACAATCTAGCCGTAGGATCTTTTTTTAATATTAAAATACATTAAATTTAGTCTGTAATTATTTGGTAATAATACTATACAGTTCGTGTTGAATAGTTGATACAGTTGTCTAATGCCTCCTTGTGATGGCTGTTTTTTATTTCGTTTGGAAAATTCAGTTTTCTACTTTAGTCAAACTACTTATTTTAACGGACTGATAACAACTTTTAATAACCGCTGTACTATTTTATATGGTACCCAAATCGCCACTCTGCATACATCGTTACTATCAAACTATTTCACCACACGATATAACCCTTAATCTGCAAACAACGTTCTAATAATATCCTAACCTTTTGACTTACAGCTCTCCGTGTAAAAACCTACCACAGCTCTGTACCGCGTGTTAGATCACTAAATCTTCGTTAAGCGAGGGACGACAGATGGTACGAACCCGAGTAAACCGCACACTAATATAATATATGTGGACTACGCTTATATTGAATTAAAGTACGTGACAGTTTTGATAAAACTTTAACTTATCTATTATCTTCTTTCGAGGTTGGGGCAGTGAACTGGCTGGAAAAAATAAGTTCGTTGAACTGAAATGGACATGATTTTGTTTTTATTTAACTTGTTATTAGATAAAGTTTATTTAATATAAAAAAGAACCTACTTCGGTCGGTGGCAACATACTAAAATACGTAACCAAACACCAATTTTAGATATCGAAGTTATTTTCTGACTTTCAAAAATACACAGATTATTTGGAAGTCGTTTAAAAAAATTGTCTATGAACTACCGCGCACAAATTCGTATATCTTCACTTAGTAAGTGTAGCAGTAAATTACAGAGACAGGAAATACATCATCAACATACGGAAGTGGAAAAAATACGTAGTATGATGCGTAAGAAGCTAACTTAAAAACCACTCGTTAGATGTTTATGTTGATATTAGATGTTGTATGATACTCATAGGTTTACCATTTTGAATAAAAGAAAACTTTTTTGAACGAATGATATCTGATCAAACAATATCTTTACTTCCAATAATCATCGTGAATCGTTTAGATGACGTAACATAATGTGTGACTTGCGAAATGTCATACTGAATCAAAGCCTATCGCCAACATCAACAGAATATGCCAATGGTTTTTTTTTCTATCGTCGGCATAGAAATGTATTATTATCATCATCATTTCAGCCGAAAGACGTCCACTGCTGGACATAGGCCTCCCCCAAGCACCGCCACTTCGACCGGTTTTGTGCTTCCCGCATCCAGCGGAAATGTATGTGTGTAGTAAAAGATGATATGTATGTAGTAAAAGATGACGATGAGTAAGACTAGAATCTAATCTGCAAGGTTAGTGGCTGATATGACTAGTGAGTGGCAAACATTTTATTAAAATCATTGCAACAAAAAAAATGCACCCATAATTTTTCAATTGCTTGGACACAGGCCTACTCTCTGGTAGACTGTGTGGGCTGTAACCCACCACGCGGGCCCAGAACAGGTTGGTAGACGTCACATTTTTTCGATGTTACCACTATAAATGATAAATGACTTTATTTTTGCAAGTAGGTTTGTACAAACACTTTTACACGTCAATCAATTTTTTTTTTAAACTAGATGAGGGTGGCATTTCCTATCTGACTACTCTGAGAAGAAACGCTGAAACAAACTCAGAGGTCTCTTTTAAAGTCCAGACATAATCTTGATCAGATCATGTGAAGACCATGTGGATTGGTGTCTGAAGTGGTCTTTTAAGGAAAGAACACACAGCTTGAGTGTGAACACACACCTGTCCAATCAGTGCACGCATTTGTCAGTAATCATGCAGCTCCACTCAGAACTTAAGGAGGTCAATGATTCGACGAACAATACCAAAGAAAGGACATTTGTGTAGGTCGCACAAATTACTCAAACTGCCAGACAATGTAAAAAAATAAATTAGAAGAAAAGGAAACCAAAAAAAGAAGAACACCCACTTCGTATTCACATTTACAATAATTAAAACAATATAATACTTTAAAAGTAAATATTCATGTCATTGTATAAGTAAAATTCATCAATTTCAATGTGTATATAAAATCAGGAAATAGTCCCGGTCTGATCATTTGAGGACCATGTACATGAGGGTGTCTGAAATGGTATTTTGAGGAATGAACCATACAGATTGAGTGGACCTGTCCAGTCAATACACGCATTTGTCAGTAATCTTGCAGCTCAACTCAGAACATAAGGAGCACAAAGATTCGACGAACAATACCAAAGAAAGGACATTTTGGTAGGCCGCATTAAGTACTCAAACTGCCAGATTATCATTAAAATGGAATGAGTAAGAGAGATATAAAAAAAAAACAAACATCACCTACATAGTCCTCCCATTCAAAATCACTTAAATAATAATAATAATATTATACTTCTGAAAGTATATATTCATGTCATAGTGTAAACAATAGTCAAATGTCAAAGTGTATATTTCCAAATAAATAATAATAATAATTAAAAAAAACATTCAGTATAATTATAATATAAAAATTGGAGCAGCTTAATCCCAAGCTTTTTTGTCTTCAATTTAATCTTTTACAGTATAAAAGGCTTTCTGGCACAACTTACTTTTAATGAAAGATTTGAATTTATTGAGACTTAGATCTTGAACATGGCTTGGAAGTTTATTATAAAAGCGTATACATTGACATCTGAATGAGCCACCTATTTTCTTGAGCCTTGTTGAAGGTACAACAAATTTGTGTTTATTCCTAGTATTTATATTATGGATATCACTGAATTTTTTAAACAATTTAATATTGTTATGGGCATATAAAAGATTTTCAAAATATACTGTGAAGGCACAGTCATTATATTAATTTCTTTAAATTTCTCTCTGAGTGAGTGTCTCGGGCTTAGTTTATAAATTGATCGAACAGCCCTTTTCTGCAAGACAAAGATAGTCTGAATGTCGGCGGCATTTCCCCACAACAGAATACCGTACGACATTACACTATGAAAGTAGGCAAAATACACTAAACGGGCTGTCTCTATGTCAGTTAAATTCCGAATTTTTCTAACAGCGTATGCAGCGGAGCTTAGCTTTTTCGACAATTTATCAATATGCGGGCCCCACTGAAGCTTGGTATCCAAAGTTAGGCTCAAGAATACAGTGCTATCTTCAGGATTCAATTCTTCGCCCTTCACCAACACATTCGTTTTCACTTGCCTAATTTACATTGAACCAGTGAACTACTTTTGAGATCGCGCTATTAACATCGTCAGTATCCACTTGCTGACGTTTAAGTTTAAACAAAAGTGAAGTATCATCCGCAAACAAAACTATATTATGATTACCTTTTATAAGGTAAGGCAAGTCATTAATATAAATGAGAAACAAAAAAGGACCAAGAATTGAGCCCTGTGGGACTCCCATTGTTACGATAGATCCGGGAGACCTTTTTCCATTGACATCGACACTCTGAATCCTATTACTCAAATATGAAGTAAGAAGATCCAGAGCTCTGTTCCGGATCCCGTAGTGGCGGAGTTTCTTGATTAAAGTTTCATGAAGAACGCAATCGAATGCTTTAGATAAATCACAAAAGATGCCCAAAGCATGGGAAGATAAATGCGAATTTATCTTCCCATGCATTATAAATATGTCCTAGGAGTTCAACACCGGCATCGGTAGTTGAACGACCCCTTGTAAAACCGAACTGTTTGGTATGTAATAATTTATGTTCATTAAAAAATCGTTGCAACTGGTCTAAAATTAATTTCTCAAAAATTTTACTGAACGTAGGTAGTACTAAAATAGGTCTATAGTTAGTGGGGTCTGATGTACTACCAGATCTAAATAAAGGTATTATTTTACTATTCTTCATAAGATCAGGAACCTCCCCACACTCAATACAATTATTAAATATAAGAGCTAAAGTAGGTGCTACAATGTCAATAATAGACTTGGCGACTGCTACAGAATTACCCTACAGATCTGCAGTCTCTCGTAAAGCTAAAACCACAAAAAAAAAGATTATAAAGCCAAAAAAAAAACCACTAAACGTACGACGACATCGCGGCAGGCCGAGACGAAGATGGCAAGACGAGCTTGACTCCTACAGAAAGGACTGGCCACCACTAGCAAAAGACCGAATTCAGTGGATAAGGTAGAGGGAGGCCTTTGCCCTGCAGTAGGATGATATAGGCTAGTTATATCTATATATTAATACGTGAAGCGAAAACTTTGGATCCCTTTTTACGAAAATTGGGCGGACGGAGGAGTATGAAATTTCGCACACTTATAGTTTATACAGAGAAGAAGTGACGAATGCTAATATTTTTTTTAATTATGCGTAAAAATACATTATTTTCAATAAATAACACGTTACACACACTACTATTCTTTACCGTGTATTTAATACACACATGCATAGATATTCTTTTGTTTATGGTCCAAATCTGTGGTTTTATGGGGAGTGTCAAGTATGGCATTAGTAAGTTTCCCATACAAAACTTATTGTCGTGTGCAAACTGTAGAGGTTTTTTTTTATATTTATTATATATATATATATTTTTTTTTTCATTTAATAATGTATTTCTATTCAAATGAAGAACGGTCGAATTTCAACCAATGGGCGATCACTAGTAGTTAGTTATACACCGTGGCATTTTAATCGTCTTACAACGGCAGTCCACTTCATATATCGAATGACGACTACCTTAAAAAAAATGAACATTTGAATTATTATTCATTATGATGACGCATGACGTGGTTTGTTTGATATTTTGTCTCATGGGAAATGGAAATGGAATGATCTAGTTGACTTGTGCGCTGGTTAGGTATGTATGTTCTCTACCATATGATAAGTAAACATTATTAACAGGATGTTTCATAATTCTAATGCATTATTTATTTTTCTTAGTACGTATTTTGTAAATTAGTACCAATTTTTTAATCGGGCCTAGAGGTATATTAAGTCGGATACATTGAGTAGACAACCTTTGTAAGACGACTAAAATTTCTCGATGTATAGCCAAAAGGACCTCAGCTTGATTTTCAGCCACAACTTTAAGAAGCTCTATAACTATATTAGATGGAAGATATTACTAAATATAGATATTTATTGAATCTTAGATATATGTATATTGTGCCTAATCCAGTTAGTCTAGACAGGCTTATGTGAGAATAATATAATCCCTAGACATTGTGCACAAATTGGATAATAGTGAATGTGAATTTCATTTGTTATCTTCGACGAATAAAACGATGTTAGGAACTACGAACCAGTATCAAAGGATTTATTGAAACCACGCTTGGCGTGATTGCGGTGAGTTCGGAGAATAATATTATTTGTACATTTACGTTTATAGAAAAGGTAGATAATAAAAATAGTCTTCATTATGTAATTTCAGCCAGAAGACGTCTACTGCTGTAAATAGGTTTGAAAGTGAGGAAAAACTCAAATGGGGAAAACTGAAATCGCATTTACTATGGGAATATTGAAGCATGAATTATTGAAATTTGCACAGGACAACGTTTGTCTTCGTAAGTAAGTAATAACAGCCGTAAGGGTTGCTCGCGGGCATTACAAATTTGACCCATTTTGATGTTCTTCCAGCTCTAATTAAAATTTTATTATGCATATAATCGTATCTTTTTATGACTTTTCTTGAAATATGATAATTTTTAAATATATTATTTATACGACACTTCAACCACGTACTTGCAATATACATATTTTTTTATCCAAATTTACCTCAGTCGGTATGTTCAGCGCTTCTAGTGTTAAGCCGTTGGTCCCGGCTGCCATTCGTAGATCTTTGTCAGTTTGATCCTTTCGGGTCGTCAGAAGCCCTAAAGTCTGACAACCAGTCTTATCAAGGGATATCATATTACCCAGTAACAGGGTTGTGGAGGTCGGATAGGCAGTCGCTCCATGTAAAAAACTGGTACTCAGCTGCATCCGGTTAGACTGGAAGCCGACCCCATTATAGATGGGAAAAGTCTCGGCAGATGATGATGATGAGAACAGATGGTTTCAGTGGGAACACTTTCAATATTTGGAGCGTAGACAAATAGAAAATAAATGTTTGTACAAAAGTTTTGGTACACGACCGAGCCTAGTTTTTATAATAATATCTTTGGACAACCAACACACTGTTATCTGATCCCAAACTAGGCAGAGCCTGAACCATGGTAACCAGACAACAGATAAACATACGTATATATTTCTAAATACATACATATTATCGATAAATTATACCCAGACACAGAACAAATGATCGTGCTCATCACACAAACATTTGTCCTGGGTGGGAATCGAACCCACCGACCTCAGTCTTAGCAGTCAGGGTCACTAACCACTAGACTAACAGGTCAGTTTTTGGTTTTGATCTACATCCAGTGATTATTTTAGTAAGACCTTTGACTTCCTTTTGAACGTTCAAAATTAAGTTAGTCTGCCGCTACACATATGTAGTTTATAGACTACTACGGCGAAGAAAGGGCAAGAAATAGGCCTGCCAGTTTCATCAAGTTAATGAAATATTTCTGGTAACATTGTCTTCTTGACAAAGTCTATAATTTATGAGGATAACAACTTATCCCAAGTATCGTATATATTTATGCAAACTCCACTAGTCTAAGAGTTTTTGTCCCAGTTCTAATCTAATCTCTAACTCGGAAATCTTTTTCGGGAGAAACTTTCCGAGCTAAAAGCTCTTTGGACAATACAAGTCCTTCGCTTTTATCTTGGTCGACGTGAATTCAGTCTATGTCTTCTAAAATAGCCTCTTTTTGACTTAACTGATTTTATTTGATAAAAACTACGATGTTGTTGTTTTTTGGTATTGTGCAAATCATTCAACGACGTCGACGACGGTAATTATATGATTGATTATAACCATCAGACCCAATGACCACAACAAAGACTAATTAAAAACTAGTTTGACTTACGCATTTAAAAGCTTTTAAGATACTCTTAAATCAAATATCATATCTGGGGTCTGGAATACTGAATCAGTATGGGCATTATTTCGAAATTTCCCTTTCTAAAGCACAAATAGATTTAATAAAGTCGAGTCCAATAAATATTACGCTACCTATTCTATTCTATCTATTAAGCTGTATAATTAATCTGTATAATTTATTATAGATATTAGTATAGATAGCTATATAATTAATTATTGTTAATTTACAGGCCTGTTGATCTAGTGGTTAGTGACCCTGACTGCTATGCCGGAGGTCGTGGGTTCGATTCCCACCCAGGACAAATGTTTGTGTGATGAGCACGATAATTTGTTCTGTGTCTGGGTGTAATTTATCTATAATATGTATGTATTTAAAAATATATAAGTATGTTTATCAGTTTTCCAGTACCCATAACACAAGCTCTGCTTAGCTTGGGACTAGATGGCGTTGTGTGATAGTTGTGGAATATTGTTCTTAAAAGTTGCTGCAAAACTTCAGGCAAGATCGTTAAAGCTTCACAAAGGCTTTGCTTCTAAAAATAAATATGGGTAAATAATCTCCATTTGATCTTTCTTTTGTGTGTAGTGGAGATCAAAATCGAACTCGTAAGAGGGTGAAAAGAGGTAAAGCGTACAGTCAACAAGGCCGACCCCAGATGTCGTAAGCGCAATTTAGTCGGTCTGTCTGCCCATATAATAAGTGGAAAATAAACGGAATTCTCTCGAAACTTTAACCGGGATCCCATTCCACACTTCATATGAGTAATTACGAAAGTACGGTCGCCCCTCCACACATTTTGTCTACAATTGCGAATAACAAAGCAACGTGCAGTCTCGTCTGACGTAATTAAAGGTTTTATACAGGATGAAGTTGAATAGGTGCGCCAAACAAAAATATATAATGCAACTTTTTGTAAAGAAAATTTTGAGCGTGTCATTATGGAAAGGGATGCACATACGTGCGCGTAGGCAAAATTTGGTAACGTCGTCGTGTATCCTTTTTTCGAAGGGACTGTCAAAATTAATGTTACTGATCGTTAGCTCAACGCGAAGCCAATGTGCTTCATGTCAACTTTTGTTTTTGGGTGGGGATCTTCAAATGAATTCTCCTGCTCTGAAGAAGCGCGAGGGCGTGTCAGACTTTTACTGACTAAAACCCATGCGTGTTCTTTCAGTTGCCTGTACCAGGGCCACGGTAACTCATTCAAACAAATCCGCGACCCTGGCAGGTTATGTCAACTCTGCGATGAATAGAGTGCTTGTCATGCGCAAGTTATTTATTATTATTTTTTTGCTTTTATAGACTAGGATATTTCTTTACTGAAACACTGATAAAATTCGAGCATACTTGAAGACACTAAGTCCGTTTGCACTACCAAAGATAATAATGACACGATTATTTACAAGAACTTAGATTTGGGAAATGAAAATGATGTAACAGTTACTAAACTTTCCATTTTAAATTGTCGCAAGTTTTTAATTACATCCTGTATAGACATAGGATTTTTATGGCAACGGTTTAATTTATTTCACGTCCCACTGACACCGTTCTTTTATATTGTCCCACGCAACAAAAGGCCTCTATATCATATCTTTACAATGAACAAATGTAACTTTTTCACTTTAGACGAAAATGTATTACGGAAAATTTTTCACGGACCTTAAAAAGGATAATAATTATGTTATATTGTCGCCAACTTCGCCTAGATTAATTGCTGTATTTTATAAAAAGCAGCGCACCGAGGTCACTGTTTATATTATTATTCATCTTTTTCAAATAAAAGGGTATCTGAAAGGCCTGTTAAATGGCCTGAAAGTTCTTTTCCTAAATAAAAGGAGCTCGCTTTTCCACTCGACTTAACTTTGATTATGGCCTGTCATAATACAAAAATCAATTTCGTTATTGCCTTCGTAATCCATTTTGTTTGCGCATTTGAATGTGTAAAGGAATTGTTGGAAATCTTTTGAAAGAAATATCGGCAGTGAGTGAATGCTTGTAAGTATTAAAATGCCTGTGTGATTGCAAAATATTTAGAAGTTGCTACGTAATGCCCGTACTTTCAGACCTAACGGATAGGTTAGGTTAGAATAACAGATCTGAACCTTTTGATCACCTGCGTCGTAAGTTATAATAATTTCAATACATTATTTTTTGTTTCCGTTAATAATATAAGACTGCTGTACACCTCTAGGTTTTGTTATACACAAATAAATTTACTGATTTCTTTTAAAGATAGTTCCCTTATTAGGTTCTATGTATGTGTGTGATAAATGTTCTATCCACCTATAATTCTTTGGGACTTTTACTTTGTTAGTCATTTTTGTTGTGTATACGAACTTTGATATTGACTAGACGGTACCGATTGGATTATACAGTATCTAAAACGGTCAAAACTAAGCATTTGCCTGTATCTAGTAGGTTGAAACTGAGACATTTAAAACGCAAATTGCTATTAACGTGACAAAATTTTAATTTCGCGAGCTATTTTAGCGCATTCCCCTAAAGGTAGAAGTCTCAACTAAACGATTATTTCAATTTATTTTTAAAAGTCATTCAGTCGAGTAAAATGAACTCGGAGGATTGTATTGATGATTATAATCACATAAAGCAATACCTATTTGTTATGGTTGCGTATCATATTTTAATCAACATACAACCTAGCCACCACCCAACCTGGCCTCTGTCTCGCATAGGGTCACAGCATTATGCTGAGTGATGGCTGTTTTGCGTGGATATGACGCATATTTTCCCACATCTTATTTTTTATTTCTGTATGTTTCTGGTCTTACTGTGCGTCATGTTTGCCGCAAATAAACGTATTTTCTTTCTTCTTTCTTTTCTTTTCACTGACTTGCAAATTGCAAAAAAAAAATTATGCAAATAAGTGAATTTCGCGGGCTGCCTGAGCGAAACCCCTTAACAGGCACTTGAAGAACTTAGTAAATCCACTCCACCACGTAACGTAGCGAGTGTGACAACTTATTCAAAAACTATTAAACAACGAAATCTATTTAAAGTCGCGAACAATACTTATAAGTACAAGTATATTCGTCGTCGTTTCCTCGTGTTTCACTTTAAGAAAGTTAGCCGTGTCTCGCGAGGTTTAACGAGCTAACTTTCTGAATAATTCTACTTGCCTCCCCAAGAGTTCAGCTGAAAGGGATAGTGAGGACTTGGTATAACTATGTATTGAGACTAACATATTAGTCGCTGAGGTCGCACAAATTAGTTTTATGTTAATGGCTTCTATTTAAATACAAACATTCAAACTGTCACTATTAGAACGAGGGTACAGTTGGTGCGAAAGAGATACTACTATTTTCATAAACGTTTCCGTAACGTCACATCACGCTTTGTCTCCTCGAAGGGTTGAGCAGAGGTGTACCTATCAGTGGCGAGGTGTATTTTTTTCTAAAAGAGAAGCTAGTGCGAAGTCGGCTTTAACTTACTGACTCATCAATAAAGACTACTTACTATCATTCTAAAATTAATATAGGAATGTAATGAATTAAATACAATTAAATTGAACAGCTGAGAACCGAATAAAATAAGCAATATTCCTCTATCTCGTTCTCGCTGACGCATTTTCTATACCTGCCTCTGTCATAACCCGTTGTACAGCGGCTTGCTCTCGTACATATCAAGCGGTGCCACGTGACCTAAAGTGACATCATTACGGGATCGCTGTTGTATGAATTTTTAGTTCCCGATTATGACGTTTCGGCGCCGGGTTAATTTAGAACATTTCTCTTTTGTTGTAATACAAAGCTATAAATAACCGTTTTTGTTGTTTGAATGTTATGGTGAATTAAATACCCGTAGTGTAACTATATTTATTGACAATAGTAGCCACTATTTACATACTATTGTATTTTTAATAGTGATAGAGTTACCAATGCGAATCCCCAAAGGAAAGCCGGTAGGAATCGTGTTATATGGTGCCTTCGCCACTGGTACCTATGCACACTCACATTTTACTAGTTATGTTTAAGTCCCATGTAATCAGGGGCGAGCTTATTGCCGTCAACTGGGCACAAATCTAGACTCAGAGCTGCTACTAATAAATTCCAGATAGATAAACCTAATAACTCTTTTTCTGACCTAGGCATCAAAACTAGGACTTCATGCGCAGCAGTAACGTTTATGACCTCTAGACTAACAAGGTAGTCTTTGTTTGTCCACTCCAAGAAGTTTCTTTGTTTGACGAAACAGAATGAACATTCAGTTTACTAAATATACAAAGATACAGAATTCTCCATCTGTATCTTATTACGCACGTACTCTTCACAAAACAATAACAACTTGGTACTTCCTGAATTCATTATACGGTTAAAGATATTTATTTTCTCAAAAGAATACACATACATTCACTTATAGAGAAAACGTAAATATAAGTGTAAAATAACGTTATCTGCCAGTAAGCAACACACAAACAAAACACAAACACGAAAATTTAAAAATCAACTAATCTTATCTTATCTTATATCTTTAAACGAGCAATTCTTGTATATATATATAATCTGTATCTCGGAAACGGCTCCAACGATTTTCATGAAATTACTATACCGGGGTTTTGGGGGCGATAAATCGATCTAGCTAGGATTCATTTTTATAAAATGTCGTTTTATTCGTGTTTTCAATGACCAACTTTATCGATAATCAACTTAAACATAAACTTATTATTTTAAACACAATTTACGAAAAAATTCCGAGCAAAGCTCGGTCACCCAGATATCTTATATCTTTAAACGAGCAATTCTTGTATATATATACAACATTAATTTTTGTTTATGCGAAACCCGAAACACGGCTCTAGTATTTTTATGTAAAGAATCTATGAAAAAAATTTCAAAACTGTATCATTAATAATCACAAAGTTATATGCTTGATAAGTTACCTGGTTTTCCACGCAAAAACATATGCAGATCACCACAAACAGCTAGTGTACGTACCATCTCCGTGTAATGGACGTTTGAATACGAGAAAGACATGATAATTTTAAAATCGAAACAAAACACTAAGGCCCGCGACTTGGAAGCGTAATTAAATATTTTTGGTACAAAATATAATATAGTGTAAAAATTATTGGAATCGATTCAGTTACTGATTCTGAACAAACTATATTCAGGTTTCGCATATACTAAAAATAATCTTGTATATAATCTGAATCTCGAAAACGGTTCCAACGATTTTCATGAAATTTAGTATACAGGGGGTTTCGGGGGCGATAAATCGATCTAGCTAGGATTCATTCTTATAAAATGTCGTTTTATTCGTGTTTTCAATGACCAACTTTATCGATAATCAACTTGAACATAAACTTATTATTTTAAACACAATTTACCAAAAAATACCGAGCAAAGCTCGGTCATCCAGATATTTATACTTAAATCATTCACAGACACGACGAACAAAACTGTTAATTACTGTCAAAATAACGAAAACTGAAAAAAAAAATTCAGCTCTAGAAATACCCAACTGTAAAATACGGTAAAGAACTTTTAACACAGAACTATCCTAAACTGAGTGAATTCCAAAACTCCCGGTGTAGGTTGACGATGTGGGCGAAAGCCAGAGTATCTTTGTGTTCGAACCGTCGAATTCTCTCGTGTTATTGAAAAAAACAGTGAGAGTTTACTTATCCTACACGTGTATGACTAACTTTTGAAAGCGGCCTCGCCTGCACGATGGTCGGGAATTTATCCCGCGGGAACATACTACTGGAATTAAAAGTCCTGCTGCATTTGGGTGATTGCATAATCTTAATATATATAAATTGCGCGTCACGTTGTTTATCCGGGATGGACTCTTAAACTACTTAACCGATTTTAATAAAATTTGCACACCGTGTGCAGTTTGATCCAACTTAAAAGATAGGATAGTTTTTATCTGAATTACTGATCTCAATATTTGCAAATTAAATGTTTTTATAGGACAATGTGTGTCCATCGGTTAGTTCTATGGATTCCTAATAGATGGCATGGGTTACAATTTCTAGATAATCTTCTTTACATGCTTAGATTTTTTAAACTACGCAAAAGATTTAACACGGTTTTCACCAATAGACAGGGTGAATCAATAGGGAGGTTTGTAAGTAGGTATAATACGCGGGCGAAGCCGCTGGAAAAAGCTAGTACACTATAATTAGGAATCGCTACATTTTGACAGTTCTACGACATTCATGGCGGTTTTTATGTTGCTAAGCAGAAAATTGTTTCGAACATGTGAAATAATGCATTAGCGATAACCTTCAAAATGGTTCAGATTCTGGTTTAGAGTGTCTTACGTAATAAAGGTCATGTGCTTGTCATGAGGCTTGTGGCTAAGTAATAACAACCGCGCCGATCAGGTTAAGCTACTGTTGACACGGGTGATCCGTGGATGGGAAACTATCTTTACATACCAAGGACTCCTCCATGCAAAGCACGTTAAGCCGTTGGTCCTGGCTGTCATCCGTGGATTTTTGACAGTCATTACGTGTCGTCAGAAGCTAGAACTCTGACAGTCAGTCTTACTGCTTCTAAGGTAACCCAGTAACTGAGTTGTGGATATCAGACTGGCAGTCACTCTATGTAGAATACTGCTTTCAACTGCATACAGTTCAACTGGAAGCCAACTCCAATAAATTTGGGAAAAGGATAGACGATAATTTATCTAGGTCATGTGCCTAAATTCAGTAGTCGTTTGAGCAAAAAAACATCAAAATTCAGAAAAATAGGTACATATATAAAGTATATAAGGTATATACATATATAAAGTACCTATACTGTAAGGTATGTAGTAGCCTAGTAAACTAGGTATTTGTAGGATGTTTTAGGAAAAGGTTAATTCCCGTGTAATTTCACTGTGAATTATGCTTTTTCAAATACAAACAAATGGATAAGCTGCAGTATTTGTTTCTTTTTTAATAAAATTAATAAAAACCCCTTTATTTCCGAACATTGGATGTACACTACATACATAGTTTGCTTAAACATTTTTTTTTTTGACAAGACTAATAAAAAGATAATAATTAAAACTAAATAAATAATTAAAACTAAAAATGAACTATTGTATATATCATGACCGTGTGATCTATTAAATGTCCCTTAATTCGTTGTGCCTTTTGGCATAGGCTCTTCCAACTGTCTCCATCGGATTCGGTTTACCGCAACCCTTGTCCAATATGGTCCCAAGGTCAGACGAATTTCGTCTTCCCATCTTCTTGTTGGAAGTCCCCGTTTTCTAGTGCCATCTCTCGGGTACCATAGGGTGACTTGTTTACTCCATTTATTCATTTTGCAACGTAGCATGTGTCCTGTCCAGCCCCATTTGAGATGGTCTATGCGGGTAAGTATGTCAACGACTTTGGTTTTCTTTCTTATTTCTGTGTTTCTGATTTTATCTCTAAGTTTTACTCCCAGCATACTTCTTTCCATTGCCCGTTGACATCCTGCTAATTTCTCTCGATGAGTTTTGGTAAGAGACCAGGTCTCGCAATCGTAAGTTAAACAAGGTAGGATACAAGTGTTGAAAGTCTTCGTTTTTATATAAATGTTTATTTCCTTACTCTTCATGATTTCTTTGAGAGACCAATATTTTTTCCATCCATTTGCAATCCTTTTATTCATTTCTTTAGTCATGATATCACGAGGACTAATAATTTGTCCTAAATAAACATACTCGCTTACATATTCAAAGCGGTTGCCATTCATTTCAATATCGACCTCTGCAGAGTTTGTCATCATTTTTGTTTTACTTGTATTCATTTCAAGTCCAACTTCTTTACTTTTATTAGCTAGTGTCTGTTTCATAGTTTGTAATTTTTTGGGGTCTTCTTCCAGCAAGACTAAATCATCAGTGAATCTCAAATGATTTAAGCGACTACCATTAATGTTGAGGCCATATTCATCCCAGTCCAGTTTTCTAAATATATTTTCCAGCACAGTAATAAATAGTTTGAGAGCGGGTCTCCTTGCCTGACTAGTATTTGTTTTTACGGTCAGCAAAACATTTTCGACGCTTCTTTTTAGTTTGGAAACTTGGTTAGTTATGCGTCAACAGTAAAATTGTATTTCATAAGTTTGCATAAAAACAGACTGTTTTGCATTTTGCGTTTGAACGGTTGTCCATCGCTTTGTATTTATTTATATTACGTGACCAAACGACAGTTTTTAAACAGTATTTTTGTATTGTATAAAATTTTTGTTTCCTACAGATATAATTTAAATTGTCTGGATTTGTTCGATCGATGGCAATAGGCTCACTCCCTATTAAATGGGACTTATACATAAGTGGCGAAATAGGAGTGTTCTATTGGTACACCTCTGCTCAAACCCTTCAGGAAAACAAAGCGTGATGTTATGTTTTGAACAGTCCTATTTTAGAATCACTAGAAATGTGAATGTTGAATGTGAACTTTTGTACTTTTTATACTCAGTACAACCTGTTCTGAAATTTTAATAATATTTTCAAATATTACGAACTCTATTAAAAAATTATCAGACTGATTTTTGCGAATTGATGTCAATAAATTATATAGGCATCTAGCACAATTTCTATAGTAACAATAACAACAAACTCAGTATGATATATTTTTTATGCAAAATATTAAAGACAGAATTCATACAGCATCTAAAATATTCAAAGAATATAGATAGGAAAACTGGATTCCTAATCAAGGGTCGGTAGTATCGTCAACCACTAATCCATGGACAATTTGACTTTCACAGCGCCTTATTGCGTAGCGATAAGGGCGGTTTTTGTAGTACAACTGTGGAGTTGACCTTACTCAGAGCCTTGTCAGTAAGTACACGTGGTGCGTCGCCCCTTCCGATTTGTTTCTTTACAGCAGAACAGATTAGTATTCTCTGTCCATCCTGGAGTCGGAAAATTCACGTTTTTGCCAAAGCAATTCTATGCAAACGTAAAAAATCGTATTCTCTATGTAAGTAGGGTTTCTTAAGTTGTTTTTGCAGTGATCTGAATAATTCTGAGTGAGCACTTAGAGTAAGCTGATTTTTTTCTACATCGAACACGAGGAATGTTTGATTCGGTACCCGGAAATAATCTTCATGACATCTAGTTTTATGCAGATTCTATTTATGTGTACATTACAGAACGGAAACCACATAATTATATCCAATAAATAAAACCACATACTCGTTATCGCCTCTGCTGACGATACACAAAAAACAAACGAAATCGGTCGAGTGGTTAGGTCAAAAAAAATACTTTAACTTTTGATAAAATTTGATCACCCTGTAGAATTAGATCACTCAGTCAATCATTCAATGAATTTGAATTCTTTAATAATAAAAAGCGACGTTGCCAAGCACTGCAAATAGCACAGTGCTGTTACGTATGCTAGTTATTTGCCTAAAACTTAAAATCGCTACACCTACCACAAGGTACGACGGAACGTTGTCTAAACAGAGTGTTTACTTCTAATGCATTTATTTTGACATTAATTTTCTTTTGAAAATATGACTTCCCAATTTAATTTTGCTATACCTATTTGTACTTCTGTGGATTAATATGACTTGTGGTTTCATGTATTGCATAAATGTGGGTACATACTGCATAACCCTGCAATACCCTGAAAAGAACAGCTTCAAACAATATTTCAGAGCAGAGAGGTAGAACATAAACAAGTACTAAAAACTCGACGTACACAAACGATGTTATCAAACAATTCCAGTTACATTTCTGCAGAGATACCACAACCGGTAACCATAAAACCACATTGTGACGTTAGTAAAAATAAACCAAGTAAAAGAACCTACAGTCTAAAATACTTTCATTTCTAGAAATAACGAGACGATGCATTAAGTCGTTAGGGTTGTTCAATGTCGTCTTCGGTCGTGCGACAACTCCGGGGTACAAGCGACACCTCTATTGTTACCCCACCAAGAAAAGAAGGCACTTTGTCATACCACCCTTTGTTACTGAACTAATGCTTCTTAATGCGGCCGGTGCACGGAGCACGGAAACGGGCGACCTCGTTTGTGATTTTGTTTTTTTTTTTTGAAGCGAATTTTTTAACGAGTTTTGAGGTGTAAAACATTTATGAATACGTAAAATATTTTTAAGAATATAGATAAGTTTTGTTTTATAAAGAAAGTTACCATGTGATAACTGCCTATTCTCCAAAAACCTCAACGTATAAACTTAGGTGAAGTGATCTGTCATTCCACCCGATTGACATTGTTGACAGTTCACTTCAAACTAGTGTTATAGTCTCTGTATTCTTTTGTAATCTCAATCCCATCAAAAACATAAATGTGAAATGAGAGCCAAGTTCAATATTATGATATATGCCTTGGTTGTTGACTTCAACGACAAAAAAAGTGAGATCTAAATGGGTGCCAAGTTTCATGGTCAGTCCTGACTTAGCTAGTTCTCATATACGAATTACTATGTTCTATGGCTAGTTTTTACTAGCAAGCCAAAACGGAATAATGAAATAAGAACCGACAAGTAACATGTTTAAAACTTGCGAAGGCTATAATTTAATTCGTATATGAAAACTAGCCAAGTCAGGACTGACCATTGAACTTGGCACCCATTTAGATCTCACTTTTTTTGTCGTTGAAGTCAACAACCAAGGCATATATCATAATATTGAACTTGGCTCTCATTTCACATTTATATTTTTGATGGGATATCATTACTTTTTGTACATAAATTATTAGTAGGTACTTTTTTGTAACAAATTTATAACAACATTAATACCAAATGGTTTTTGTTATAAGTGTTCCTAATAGAATCAATTAAGTGAAAAATTATAATAAAATGATAAAAATTGACCAGTTTCTGATTTATTCCTTTGTATTTACCTAATTACCTATCTGCATGCCAAATTTGAACTTTCTAGGTCATCTGGAACTGGGTTAGAGTTTTGATCTATAGGTCAGTCAGTGATAAAAATGACTGTTTTTGGACGTTAATATCTAAATAACCGTTTGAGATATGTTTATGAAATTTGAAGCACATATGTATCTTGCAAGTTTCACTATACGAGCCAAATTTGACACGTTTATGTGAAATAGTTTTTGAGTTATGAGGGGGTCAAAAGTGGCTCCAAATGGTTCATGTAATATTACACACGGTGCTGCTCGCCAGTTCTGTTACTTGAACTTGGCTTGACACGCTGTCGCGTGTCTAGATGTTAATTTAGTGATACTTACCTAATTACCATTGAGAATATAACAGTCTAGATATAAATATATTTCAAGTTCAAGTGAAAAACTTCTATTATTTTTATTCTATCCACACTAATCCACACTAATATTATAAATGCGAAAGTAACTCTGTCTGTCTGTCTGTCTGTCTCGCTTTCCTGCTAAAACTACTGAACCGATTTAAATGAAATTTGGTACACAAATAGTTTAGAGCCTGAGAAAGGACATAGGCTACTTTTTATCCCGGTAGTATGTTCCCGCGGGATAATTTCCGACCTCCACGCGGGCGAAGCCGCTGGCAAAAGCTAGTATTATATAAAGAATATTTTGTTTCACAGCCGTACGCTCACACACATACACACATACACGCACACACACCCCTGCACACTCACACACACACGCAAAAATGTGCTCGTGCACTAATATAGTATGTAAAAAATTTAAAATTTCAACTTGTAAAAATAAATTGTAGTAACACATAAGAGAGGATTGGCAAAGAGAGGATTGGCACTATTACTTCATAATACAAGCTATTTCATAGCGTAGCAAGGAAAACAGCACGTCACCCACTTAATTGCTATATTGATATTTGTCCGTATTTATGCAAAAAGGAACCACCCAGCAAAAACGCACTTCTGAGATATCAAACGATTTACAAAAACATGTGCAGCTCTGTTAGATGAAGTATAATTATTATTTATTTTATTGATAAATTACTTATTTAAGTATGCGTATATAAAGCTCTGAATACTCTTAAATGTACTAGATAATTAAGAAAATGTACATGTGGTTCCTTTTAACATTTACTAATTGATAGGTTTTCTCATACAAAAAAAAAGAACCACAACCCAGGGATTTACTGATATCAATGAAACTATGTAACTTGGTTCCATTTGCTGTATTAAAAATAATTGTTAGTAATAGAAATATGTGTAGTGTATAAAGGTACCAAGTATGTGTGGATATGTTTTGTATAAAATGACATAGTAGTAATATCGTTAATTTGTTTGAACAATCGAGTCCCGTTGTGCTGTGGTTCGGTTTTGCTTTATATATGTAATATTTATTGTTGCTGTTGGTTCCATTCTGCTTTTATTATAGTATACCTTGTTTCTAAGGGAAAAATCATGTGTTTATTTTTTGTATAAGAATTTAGACCACTTTTAAATTAGTATTCTTCAAAAAAAAGTAAAAAACTAAATTTGTCGTGTGGTTCCATTTTGCATAAATACGGACATTTTATACTACCTACTTTGTAAAAACTGATATGTACTACAATCTGTTTAATATAAATAAAGAATTCTATATTACATATATTTTTATTAGTAAAAAAAACATGTAAGCGTTATATACACATACAGCTTACCCGCTCAATGGTTCAAATGTAAAGCTCCATGACAATAGAATAATTAAGCAATTAATCACAATTTCAAAACTTAATCTTCAACTTTTACTTTCCAATACACAAAAGAAAACTTTACCTTGCTGAAATTTTCCAATTCATTGTAAAGAATTTCTCAAGTCTAATATCCGTGAAACCGCGTATTTCATGTACGACAAAGTGAATACTTGATCTATGACACGGTAACGGAAAACCATTATTAAACCTGCAAGTCATGGTTTTATTGAAAAGAGAGGAAATAAATGGAAATTGTATGTATCTTTCCCCATGTCTGGTGATTTATGAAAGGTGTTGAAGGTAAATTAGTGCAGAATATATTGTTACGTTGTAGGGAGTATAATGAAGGCGGCTGTGAATCTCTCGTTAGCGGTTACATTCAGGAAATGTCTACAGAAGGTAGGCAGGCGGGTAGTTGCTTGCCTACCGGCTGTGGTACGGTTGTCGGTTTCCATAACTCGGTCGCCCACCCGCCTCATTGCGGGCGGAGCACTATCTTCTAGAAAATTATATTCATGTTTTTCTTGCAAAGTAGCTCTAGTCTACTTGTGGTGGTAATTGGGAGTCTCGCGTTTTTCTAGTGAAAAGAAAAGCCTTGTTAAATGAAAACTTAAATATCAAGTTGGTTTTTGTTTTTGGGTAGACACGAATTGAAAAGGCTATGTGAAGTAAAATCCTCTCTACATGGAAATTTATGAGAAGACTAACTACTGCCAGCGGCTTTGCCCACGAGGAGGTCCAAAAGTACTTATCCCAACGCACTACTGAGATAAACACTATCCCATGTGGTAATTCAGGTTATAAACTATGTAAATACCAATTTTCAAAAGCTGTACAGTTGTTTTTGCGTGATTAATAAAAAAAACATATTTACTTACAAACTTTCATATTTATATATTAGTGGATAGTAGGACTATAAACCTCAAATGCCTACTTTTTTCTTAAAGCGTGTAGTTGCACAATTTTATTGGTTTTTGTCTTACAAAAACACCATAAGCAACAAAAAACTTATCAAAACAGCAATCAAAACAAAAACCAACACAACAACACAATAAACTCTACCATCCACACAAAACGAGAACCGAGAACTGTTCAGTGTTCTTAGTCAAGTTAATTGTGTTTCAAGTAACTAAATCCAACTTAATGAGACAACTTGCAGTAAGTATAGTGGCCCGAACAGTAGCAAATACTTTGGGAGTATTAAGCGCCAGTAATTTTCGCGTATTGGACGTAGAATCTCGGCCTAAGCTGTGCAAGATTTGTTTCAATGAGACCATGTACAGTCATCAAGGTCAGTAACGTTTGTGGGTCAGTCTTATAGAGGTCGGAACTTTAGAGCTGTACTTACATTTTGTTAACTTACTTACGTACTTTTACGAGGTGTTAATTCTGTGGGTCTTGCGCGAATTCAGTAGAAAGATTTCAAATTGAAAACGCTTGTTTTGCACATTATATATATATTTACTTAAGTTTCAGGACTTTATTACGTCCAGTTACTTACAAGTTGTAGTTGGTGCGTTCGATTCCAGGCAAATGCGAGATGCCCAGGTTTGTTTGGGCGTGTTTTTCTCGCGACGATTATTTTTCACTTTCACCCAATGGATTTTAGTCGCACAGCTTGGTGCCGAGAGTTAAAATTCCAACAGTGTGTTTTTTGACATGCTGAGATACGGGCTGTTGAATTCTCAGTGCTCGACTCAACACCGATAGTTGAAAATAGAGTACGTAATATAATCCCACCGCCATATTTACGTCCATGTAAACTTTGTGTAATTTGTTTCAACAATAGTACGAAAAACGGTAAAATAAATACCACGAAACCAGCCTTGAACCATAAATTCGAAGACATGTGACGTCTATCAACCGGCACTGAGCCCGCGTGCTGCACTCCTCACACGCTGACTGAGTGGAGGCCTATGTCCCAGCATGGAAACGTCATAGGCCTGCAGCTTATGACTTTATTCATATCTTTGGGTGTTTCTCGTCGCATACATTATACGAGAGTTGTATATTTGATTAAAAAAAATGGCTTTGTCACATAAGGTATACGGCTTTCTAGTTCCGAAGTTTTGTTATTTGATAGTTTTTTTTTTATACTACTTTGTCCGGAGTGTGTAACGAATGTGAACCTAATAGTATTAAAGTTGTTGGTTCTATTATACAATACTAGCTTCTGCCCGCGACTTCGTCCGCGTTAAATTTCTTTTCCCCCCGACCCTTCCCGTCGCGTCGAATCGCCTACCCGTGCGATTTTCCCCGTTTTTGCAACATTTTTCATTACTGCTCCGCTCCTTTTGGTTGTAGCGTAATGTTATATAGCCTATAACGTTTCTCAATAAATAGGCTACCCAGCACAAAAAGAATTTTTCAATTCGGACCGATAGTTTCTGAGATTAGCGAGTTCAATCAAACAAACATACAAACAAACAAACAAACAAACAAACTCTTCAGCTTCATAATATTATATAGTATAGATACATTGACACTTGAGATGCCTATGAACAGCGAAAATCTAATACATAATAATACATCAATTGTTATTATTCCCGAACTCAATATTATGTAATTCTATTTACGTAATTGATCATAAATAATAAAGTACTTATGAATTCGTTTTACGTAATGTTACACGTGTCACAATAACTAGAATACTGGAAAAACTTTTTTGTCTGGTCTCAACAAATAAGTTCTTTGATCATGTTTATAGACATATTCCAAATTACTGTAGAAATAAGGAATAAAAAAAACTTAAAAAAATGATTTACGTAGTCAATTATGGTGATATTCTTTTTTGTGTGGAAAATCATTCAATGACGTCTCCCGCTCTAGGTGAAGCGGAAGGGCGTGTCGGTCTTTTACTAACTAAAACCGACCCGTGTTCCTTCAGTTGCCTGCGCCTGGGCCACGGTAACTCTTTCAAACAAAACCACAAACCTGGCACTCCTGCCAGGTTTGTGGCTGCAGGTCTGTAGCTAAGGTGATATTCTGCTGTATTTCAATAAATTATTCAACCTGTTGTTACTGTCCCACAGCGGGAAAGCAATCCGTTCTTTCAGACGAGGTTCTACTTTTGATAATTTTTCACGACCATATTTCATGATTATTCTTTATTTCAAGAAAATACATTGAGGATGAGGTTTGGTCTAGTAAGTACCTATTTATTTTTATTTATGTTAGTTAAATAAACTAGATGTGCATATCGTTCGTGTGCATGTCGGAAAATAAAGTTTTTTTTTTGCCTGGAACCTTATTTTTTTTAATTAAAATAAAGTAGCCTAAACTACTTTCAATGACAACAACTATCTGTCAGTGAAAATTTCGCCAGAATCCGCGTTTCAGAGGTTAGCCAGAACAAGCAGATGACAGACAGGCAAAATTTTAAATACCTACCGCAAATACTTTAATTTGCTTTTAGCAGCAATCTATTATTTTGACATTAGAAACAGACTCTTCAATTTTATGTTTATTTATTTGTAAGTATGCATGTATCTATAAATTATTCAAATCGTAACTGTCTCACAGCAGAGCAGCAATACGTTCTTACGGACGAAGCAATTGATAATTTTTCACATCCCACTTTTCAGGATTATACTATGTACTTCAACAAAATATAAACAAGATGATGCAGTTTGATCTAATAGGTATTGTCTAATGTTTTCTTCACGAAAACAAAACCTTATTAAAGTTTAGATAAAGTCATATCTTACTTAAAAAACAAAAAACTATTTTCTGCTCATCTCGAGGTTTCTCAACAAAATCTAATAACACTAAACAAGTAACAAAGTTTTCTTTATTTCATTACTTTCTTCGAAAGACATGACGTCAGAGAAACCTGACTAGTAACATTAAGAGGTTAGTTAGGGGATAGTTAGGAACATAAGCCTGATTGACTCGATACAAATCCTGTGCCTCGTTACACCAAATGTTTTTACCCTTTGAAACATACTCGTATTTTATTTGTCTGCCGCCTTTTGTTTCATTCGCTTTATTCTTTTTAATTATTTCTTAGACTAACTTCCGCCAGCGACTTCGTCCGCGTTAAATTTTTTGCTCCCCCGACCCTTCCCGTCGCGTCGAATCGTCTACCCGTGCGATTTTCCCCGTTTTAGCAACATTTTTCATTACTGCTCCGCTCCTCTTAGTTGTAGCGTGATGTTATATAGGCTATAGCCTTTCTCGATAAACAGGCTACTCAACACAAAAATAATTTTTCAATTCGGACTAGTAGTTCCTGAGATTAGCGCGTTCAATCAAACAAACATACACACTCTTCAGCTTTATAATATTATAGTATAGACTAGCTTTTACCCGCGGTTTCGCCCGCGTGGATGTCGGAAATTAACGCAGGTATTTTTCTAAAATAAAATATTTTTTCTAAAATTAATGAAGCCTAAGTTACTCCCTGTAACATCAGCTATCTGCCAGTGAAAGTCCTGTCAAAATTGGTCCAGCCATTTCAGAGATTAGCCGGAACAAACAGACAGACAGACAGACCGACAGACAGACAAAAATTGAAATAAATGTTGTTTTGGTATATGTATTTGTATCCATATACACTTAGTAAAAATTGGTTTTCCTAATATTACAAACAGACACTCCAATTTTATTTATTTGTATGTATGTATGTATAGAAGACACTCCAATTTTATTTATTTGTATAGATTAGTGACTTAATCACACATGTCGAATCCGTGGTAGACTTCATGCAATAGATGTACGGTCACTATAAGAGATATTTAGCTAGGGACAGCGAGTATAGTTGACACATTCCGATCCAGCCCATCCCTTGCTGCCCTCTACCAGCGATTCCCTAAGCCGAGGTCCGTACCCCACAGGGCGTGCCCTTAGCGAGTGCTCGCTCTAGTTTTAAGTTTTTTTAAGCCTTGGCTGGAGGCCTTAATTTATTATTAAGGTAGCCATAGGCAAGTCCGGTTAAGGAGCCGACAACCTCACAGGTTGACCTAAATGCAATACAAAAAAAAAAATGTTGCATTTTTATAAGAAACTTTGATAAGTGTCGTGCCGACGACGTAAAGAACACCACTATCCCATTGTTTCCCATGGGTGTCGTAAAAGGTGACTAAGGGACTTACTAGAGAATAGGCAGCAGCATTCTCTATGCATTTTACCGCTATACTCGTACTACGATCGCCACCCCGCCTGTCAAGCGTGGAGATTATGACAAACCCCAAAAATGGGGGTGGCCTGTGTCCATCAGTCCTCTTTCGGCTGAAGTGATGATGATGATGATGATTAAGAAACCGATGTTTACTTTTGAACAATAATAGTTGATTGTTCAAATTAAATTTCATTAGATAATATACTCCATCGGTTTCTTCATAAATGTCAACTATGCCCGACGACCCTGGTTACTAATCTCTTTTGGTGACTGGACATTAAAAATTAAAATAAATGTTTATTTCCTGGTACAGTAATTGTAGCATTTCATAACCGCTCGTCAATCATTGTATTTGAAACTTAATGACAATGCTCATAAAGTTACATGTCGCCCGCACATATGTAAATCATATTCTCTACCTTATTTGTTGTTGTTGTCAAACCACTGCAACTATATATCGTGATGCCTATCTTTAGACCAATAAACATTTAATAAAAAGTAGGAATTGGATATAAAAACAAGGAGAAAAAATCTGAACATTCCTGTTTCACCGTCGACACCATTTAACTCAGTTTAAAATTTAATTAAGTTCCACAGTAATAGTATTGTAACAACCCATTGCTTGTTTCAACAGTTGCGCGGAAAACCAACCTTCCCTTTTCAGACAAGCAATGAAATAGTTTAATTTGTTTGCAGTTTTCGCATTATTTATAAATATTACCTTTTTGTCATCGTTTGCCTAGCCAACTAATTAATTTAAGGCTGGCTTCCAGTCTTTTTTTTGGATGGGTAATCATCAAATGACTCCAAACAGGATGCATCTGAATACCAGTACTTTACCATGGAGCGATTGCCTATCTGACCTCGAAAACCCAGTTACTGGGTAAAACGATACAGCTTGGTGACCTTGCGGTCTCATATTAATGTCCAAAAATTAATTTAATTTAAACTACAGCATAACTATAAATTAAACTTTTATGACTACTGTTTTTTAAAAGCAGTAGTCATAAAAGTCAAATACCAGTCATACTTTATTTAATTCTCAGATAATGGAACATTCAATACAAAGCGAATTCCAAAACTAAATCTTCATTGACTGGCCTCGACGGTACAGTCGCGTCCATAAATACGTGTGATGGCAACTACCGTCATTTCCATTCTCAGAGATACGGTTGTTAATGGGTATAATAAACGGATCATTTCGGGTAGTGAGCGTAGTGTGATCCGGAGTATTATCGCGTATTGTAATGTTCAGTTCAGCGTTACGACTGATCGTTTTGTTTGCTGCTGGAATGAAGACGTTTTAGTAAGTTTTGATTGTATCTGTTTTATCTGTTGTAATGTCGTAAAGTAGTGATACTTATTACTACTGTAGGTAGGAGGTACTGGTTTTGTGTAGTCCGTTTTATTGCTGTATTCAAAACTTATGTAAGTACCTATAAACTTTTAGTCACAGAGGATTAAAAACATTTTATGTGTGTGACAATGTAATGTTTGTTATCGAAGGTAATGTTGAATAAATAAATGAAAAACACTTTGTTCAAATGCTTTAATCTGGAACAAATATTTATCAGTTTTCTCTCAAAGAATCATCAAAAGTTTAATTTGTTTTCCATTCAAATTTCAAATACATTTTCGTTGTCTATTCGTTTGAGTTCAAAAGACCAACACTACTAACAAACATGCTCAGTTCGTTAACGACCAACAAACCACACTCAAACTCTTTCGCCCACTTCATTTCCTATAGAAATATTTCTAACTTTAATAACACAACTCACGTACCGCATCGTTACATTACTCGGCAACTTCCTCGCTCATCTAGACTCTATGTATCTTGGTCCCTTGACGGTTGACACACAGACAGGAATGTGGAAAGTAAAATATAACTATATTTTCTGTCAGAGTAATAAAATGTTAATATATTTTGAGTTTTTAGATGGTGTAGGTTATGTTTTGCAGGTTATGAACAGACCGTTGGATCTCAGACATTTGTTATTTTCCTGTTAATATCCGATTGAGGGTTTGGTTCCGGCCAGTTTCGCCAAAAAGTCAAGATTCGGTCCCAGTTTTTTTTTCGGCAGAAATGGCGTTTGTGAGCAGTGGGTTATTTTAGAATATGATATGAACAATTGACAGAGAGCATAGACTTAGTAATGGGGTCCCGTTTCACCATTATTTTTGATTTTGTACTAAACCCAAAAATGTAGTGGTTATTTATAAATTGAAGTAATTTCGTATTTGCAGACATGCTGCTTTTAGTATCAGCGAGAAGGGATTTATTTGCTTTCTGGGAGTTTATTTGCTTTCTGGGAGATTGGTACAAGCTCAAACGATAATTGTAGATGCATCTTAGTGAATGTGAGTTTGGTCACAATAGTAAAATCACACAATTCAGGAATTACCTACTTCGACGCTGCATCGTGCTGTGCAAGTTGTGTTTCTAACTTGATCTTGAATTGTTTAGATTGCTTTTTCTGATTTGTGGCTAGATGTCGTGTTTCCAAAAGTAATTAAATCGTTGAGTACTTATGCTAAAATTTGTGGTTTTAAGGGTTGAATCGAGCATCCGAAAAATTAATAAAACGCTTATCGCAAAAACTTACAGTAGCATATCTGTTATTATTTCAGTCAGGGCTCATTTTTCAACCATCATTTCGAAATGTTGAGTGCTCTTAACACAAAATTACGCAAAAGTATTAAAAATATATAATAAATCATATCCGATGATCGCAATATTTATACCAAGTCAAATATTTGAAACAAAACGAAAAATGACGGGTCTAAGCAAAATAATATGATTTAATAAACTAGCTTTTCTTAAATCGAAACTAAAGAAAAATTTCGGTTTCGGTTTCAGTTGATACTAGAAGATACGCCAGAGGGGGAACCGTAAGGGGGACCCCCCTTACGGTTTCGGTATCGGCTAAATAACATGTTTCGGTTCCTGTACCTGAAAGCTTTTATCAGGAGTTTAATATGTGTGATCAAAAACGAGATAAAATTGTTAACGACAACCCGTTGAAACTTCAGTATCATCGTTGAATAATTAGTAGGTATGGCCAAACTTTCCCGAAATTCTCGTGAAATTGTGATATTATTGGTTGACGCTCCAAATGATTGCATAATTTAACATTTGTACTAAGGGTGATACTTGTTTTGGTGTGTGCTCCAACAGCCATGTTGCTGTATATGACGGCTAATTTAAAATCCTTGTCTGTTCAGACTTGTGTTAGCAATACAAAACTTCGGATTTGATTAGGTTTTTTTTGTATAATTCACTGTTCTTTTGAGCATAATAAGGAATGCGTAGATAACTCACGCTACCCAGTAACAGATCATGGGTTCACTACCGCCTGCACTTCCTTCTGATGTTCTCGGATCTTAGTTTTCTATCGGTGAACAGCGTCGTTAAATAAAGCTTGCAGAATTTGAGGTCAGCACCGAATCAGTATTAACTTCATTCATACTCGTAAGTGAGGCTGTGTTGATTCGATGCTAACTGTGTGTGATAACCTTATAAACCGTAAAATAAAGGTTGATATTTGACAATTATTACGGGTAGTAATGGCAGAAGCCCAAAGTTTGATAGCCAGTCGTAAGTGCCTAGGTTGTAGAGATAAGATATGCAATCGCAGCGCTCCATGTGAAATCCTAATATTCAATTCAATTGTACCAATTGGATTACAAGATCACTCTTAAATAGTTGGAAACAGGTTAGTCAGGTGATGAATGAATATATAACATTACACCTTTATTTTAATAATTACCTTTCAACGTCATAAAATATCTTGGATACGATGATCAATCACTACGAAATTTAGGAAAAGTGGGAAAAAATTTATGCATTTTCTTGGTCCAAAAGTTTCTTTTAATCCTTATACAAAACTGCACAATAGGCAACATTTCGTATACTAAATCATTCTAATTTATGTCATTTTATATTAATTATTTAGCTGGTACCACCTTCCATATATTTCATGGCGTCATACTTGCAATTTAAAATTTAACATATTCAAGACCACCCCAAAAAGCTTCAAAAAATGAATAAAATAATCATTATTTCGCCTCCATTGAAATGATAAACAAAACGGGTCACATTTTTCACTCGAAACCCGCGCAGACGTGATTTAATAGAATACTAAAGCGAGAGGGTAAGTTAAGACAGCGGCACATCATTAGGCATGAGTTAATGAGTCCACACTTACCCCAGTTACAGGCCTCCTGAGTGCCGTCTGTGTTACATACATTCTGCGTCTCACTTAATAATGACGGCTTGATGATTTATATGGAGGGAAGATTATGTTACGTCAGATTTTGTGAGTAACGTCAGGGATGTTGAATAATGAAATGAGGAAGTAAAATATTTGTTTAAATTAGTATTAACTGGCTTTTGCCAGCGACTTTGCCCGCGTGGAGGTCGGAAATTAGCCCACGGAAACGTACTATAGCGAGAAAAGTATTATGTGTATTATTAAAATTATAAACTATCTATTTGCCATCCAAATCCGTTCGGTAGTTTTACATGATTTACTAACAAACCTCTAAACATCGAAACTTTCACATTTATAATATCATAATTAGCATTAGAAGGAGAGTGGGATTTTGAATAACAAAACCAATATGCAGACTCTACTTCCCTACTAAGGTAATTTTTATCTTTTAAATGATCTCTTTGGAAAACAAACATTTACATTATCGGTACACACAAATACAGGGAAATGAGCGTAAGCACACAAATACAGGTAAAAGGTAAGAGTTGATGAATCTGAATAGTTTTTAAACCAAGGTAAAGTATCTTTTATACAAACTCATTGACTGAAAAGAAAACTTCATTGTATATGACGCAATTCGTCCTCAATCCGGAAGTATGTGCGTGCGATATGTACAACACCACCCTTGACGGAAACTCTAGAGGAGAAACCATAAGGAAACGTTTATTATTATCACACTTTATCCAATAGGAAATGGGCAAATGTAATTGAGCATAATGCGTCGATGGTTCATGCTTAATGTGACAGATATCACATCTATCCCTTTATTTGAGGAAAATCCTACAATATCTAAACTAATATTATAGAGGAAAGACTTGAATGTTTGTAGTGGATAAACTTAAAAACTGCTTAACAGAATTTAAAAATTATTTCACTTTAGGCAAGCTTCATTATTCCGGAGTAACATGAGCTATAAATTACACGCGTACCTAGTCGCGGGCGAAGTGCTAGTAATATTATAAATATGAAAGTTTACGTGCGGGCAGTATTATAAATGTGAAAGATTGTATCTTTGTTACTCAATCACGCAAATACAGCTGAAAGGTTTTGGATTAATTTAGGCACATATATAGTTTATAACCTAGATTAACACATAAGATACTATTTATCCCGGTGGTACGATCCCGTGGGATAATTTTCAGACGTCTTTCCGCTGAAATGATGACGATGTATGGGTCTAGGTGCTAAACTAAGTATGACCCGGTCCAAGTCAAGAGTTATAAATAAAATAAATAGTAGAAATAAAAAGAATATGTTAAGGCTTATTCAGACCGGCGCGACGCGACAGCGCGACGCGCTTCTTGTAGAACAATTTCCAAGAAGTTCACATAAAAATTGTTCTACGAGTGTCGCGTCGCGCTGCCGCGTCGCGCCGGTTTGTAGGAGGCTTTATTTGCCTCGTTCGACTAGTGGTCGGAAGTACTACTGATGAGTGAGTGTTCTGGGTTCGATTTATTGCCTTATCCGACAAAATATTGCTAGGATTTTCTATCACGAATTTTTTAGTAGCAGCCCGTAGTCTAGATTTAGACCCAGTTGTTGGCAACTGGCTTGTTCCCTATTACACGGGACTTAAACGTAACTGGCGAAATAAAGGTATACTATAAGCATAATTCTGCAAATCCTTCAGGGATTCCAGGTGTTCTGTTCTATTATGCAATATTATTTAGATTCACTCAGAAACTGTTGTACCTACTAATACTATAATAGCTTATGGTCAAAATATTGGTACTCTTGTATAGATGAATGAACATAAAATATCTGAATGTAATAAATAAAAATGTAAAAACTTTGTTCTCCTGTAACCGTTTTGCAAAATTTTATTGTATTTCGTTTAGGTGAGAGAATTCCGCGTTTAAAAAACTGGTTTGCATAACAAACAATAGCATTGATTATAGTTTGATTTTCCATAAAACCAACAGTCCAAATGAACAGCGGTCAATTTAGTCGTAAAAAATTGTATTGTGCACCAATGGGAAATACCGTACAGAACACAACGTATTTAACAGCGCCACTTTTGTAACATACCTTTGTTTTATCCAAATATCAAGAACCTTTAATGAGGAAAAGCATAAACAACGTTTTTTAAATCAAAAGTTGAGCAAATTGATACCAGCCGTGAAATCCGCTGAATGCGATAAGTACAGGACCGGTCGAAGTGGCGGTGCTTAGGGGAGGTCTATTGTACAGCAGTGGATAGCCAATCGACTGCACTTCATACAACTGTCATAAAAAGACAGTGCTGATTGGAAAATACGGGCAAGCTATGTAGGTATTTAATTTCCTTAGTAATGATTAGCCTTGACTTTGCCTAAGTCTTATAAAAAGAAATAAATGAAATAATACTTTATTATTTTCAGATTAAGCTTCATATTGTTAGGTATTTTGATACTTTAAAAGGTAACGAAATCTATTGAAATGTCTTATAAGCTAACTAGCTTTTGACATCGGCTTCGTATACACATAAACCTTCCTCCTGAATAACTCTGTCTATTGATGAAAAATGCGTTAATATCCACTACATAGATTAAAAGAACGAACGAAGTGAACGAAACGCGGGAAGCGACTTTGTTTTATCCTATGTGATAATAATAAAGATATTAAGGCTTCGTCAGACAGGTGCGACGCGACAGAGCGTGACGCAACTCTTGTAAAACAGTTTACATACAGTGTTTATAGAAATTGTCCTACGAGAGTTGCGTCGCGCCTGTTTGTGAAAGTCTTTATTGGTTTGAGCTAAATGCCGTTTTATAAAAAAAAAACTGCCAGATTCACAAATTATGCACTTTTGAATATTATCTACTGCAACACTCTATAGGTACAAGCATTGTTACATTGCAATTCACAGCTACATTGTCCCAAGATCGCATAAGTAAATACAAAAGAAAATTGATGACGCAACACTGAATCTGAGCTAGCTCATTACCCCGCCTTTTGTTTTATGTAGATAATCTGACTAAAGTCTTTATTGTACTCTTTGTTAGCATGCAGAGTTAAGGAGCCACTCCGTTCCTTGAGCCCCGCATTCATACAGTGACGTATTTAAATTGGGTGGGTTTTGTTTAAGTAGATTGGGTGCTGCTGGGAGTATTTTAAGTAATTTAAATCAGTTCTTTCTTTAACGTTGCGGCAAGTTTCTGGCTTTATGTCAAGAGTTGCGGTTTTACGTAGAGAACTTCGAAAGGACACTAGAATTTCGAGGAATAATAAATTATAATCCCGCACAAATGGAGGTGATTAAGTTTGAAGCCCGTGTTTGTCTGGTCGAACAAAGAAAGTTCCTCAAATAGTCAATGTTTAAATCCTTCGTTTTTGTTAATTATGGGCTGTTATGCTGTATTAAGCTTTATAAAGAATGCTACAATATGTTTATTGCAAACCAGATGAACCTGGTTTTGAAATACTGTCAATAACAGATATATGCCAATTATTTCATATTTAATCGTCATAATTTGAATTTTGTATTTACACGAATTAGCAACAGCCATCCTGAAATCAAAATAATTAATTTGATGGACTGGCAACAATCATGAAGATAGTCTTTGGGAGGGGTTGTGTCTGTTTTATCAGAGTGACTACTCAGTGTACTTTTGTGTTTCCTAACTGACTACTTTTAAAAACATAATTAAATTTGATGTAACGTCTAAAAGTGTAAACCTTTTCCAATGATGTTGGCGTCGGCTTCCAGTCAGGATGCATCCGAATATCGGTATTTTACATAGAGCTCTGCTATCTGGCCTCCACAACCCATGTTACTGGGTAGCATAATACCCCTTGGTAAGGCTGGTTGTCAGACTTTCGGGCTTCTGACGACCCGTAACGACTGTCAAAGATCCACAAATGATAGCCATGATGAACAGTTTAACATGCTTTTCGAGGCATGGAGGGATGAAGATATATAGAGATGTTTACCCACCATGGACTAACTGCGGAAGCGTAGTTTTACCTGATCAATCGACTCGTGCGGTTCTTAAAATTTTTGATCCAATTTAAAATAAATATCATTATCATTTATAGCAGAGATATTTTCATTGAGAGCAGTGGTAGCCTAGTGGTATCGGCCCCGACTTACGAGTTGTAGATCGTGGATTCGAATCCAGGCAGGCGCTTTACTTAGTGTAAATAATTTCATCTCTCAAAACGGTGAAGGAAAACATTGTGCGGGAAACGGCACGTCCTAGAACCAAAAATTCGAAGACATGTGACATCTACCAACCCGCACTGGGCCCGTGTGGTGGATTACGGCCCACTCCCTCTCATCGAGAGGAGGCCTGTGTCCCAGCAGTGGGAACAATATAGGCTGGTGATGATCATTTATAAAGTATAAGTAGCGAAGTCAAAATAGCACGTCTTAAAATAAAGTTCGTATAGCCGAAAACTAATACTCATAACTCATTCTTGGCTCACGGGCATGGTTTAGTACTGAATAATGTACCGTCGTTTCCTAAACGTAATATGTGGGCAGGCCGAAAATGGCACGCCTAGCCGAGTAGGCAAGCAAACAGGTACATGTGAGATGGTTGATATTCACTGAATACATGAATGTTTTGCTGATAAATAATCTTACCATCCTACTAATATCTATACATATCTATACAAACTAGTGATCGCCCATTGGTCAAAATTCGACCGTACCTCATTTGAATAGAAATACATTATGAAGTGAAAAAAAAATATAATAAATATAAAAAATATATGGTTATATATTTGACATTCAGTAACACTATAGACAAATTGCTGACGCTGTACTACTGTGGAGAGGGTTCGCTGGCGGGATGGTGATGGCCAGGACCAGGACGTAGGTGTAATGAGTAAAGAATACTTCTTCAGGACTCTCTTCTTTATTTTCTTAATACTTCTTAACTGCTGGATATGGAATGAATTATCACAGAAAGCTCTGTTTTTATAGAATTTTCCCTATTATTTTTAATTAATTATGACAGTTCAAAATGTCATTATTATAACCAGCCTGTACAATCTATGAGCAGCCTGTACAATCGTGAGGCATACAACCTCTACAGTTTGCACACGACACTAAGATTTGTATGGGAAACTTACTAATGCCATACTTGACACTCCCCATAAAACCACAAAAAATATTTCTTATAAAAATCTATAAAATTAATTTATTACCTATGGTTATACTTGACATTCAGTAAGACTATAGACACAAAATATTAAAGACAGATGTTCTCGATTGGACCACAGATTTGACCCATAAACAAAAGAATATCTATGCATGTGTGTATTAAATACACGGTAGTGAATAGTAGTGTGTGTAACGTGTTATTTATTGAAAATAATGTATTTTTACGCATAATTTAAAAAAATATTAGCATTCGTCACTTCTTCTCTATATAAACTATAAGTGTGCGAAATTTAATACTCCTCCGTCCGCCCAATTTTCGTAAAAAGGGATCCAAAGTTTTCGCTTCACGTATTAATATATAGATAAATAAAACTGGAGTTTCTGTTTGTAATTTCAAATTAAGAGCTTTTCACTAAATGCATATAAAAGTAAATACGGTACTTACACCAAAAAAAAATTTTTTTGAAACTTTTGTCTGTCTGTCTGTTTGTTCCAGCTAATCTCTGAAATGGCTGGACCGATTTTGACGGGACTTTTATTGGCAGGTAGCTGATGTAATAAGGAGTAACTTAGGCTACTTTTATTTTAGAAAAATACCTGCGTTAATTTCCGACATCCACGCGGGCGAAGCCGCGGGCAAAAGCTAGTATTACAAATAAAATAGAATGTATAATGTTGTATGTTTGGATGTTTGGCACTCAATCACGCAAAAATGGGCGAACAGATTTGAATAGACACACAGATAGCTTATGACCTGAACGAACACATCGTATACTTTTATTCCGGTAGTGCGACGAGAGAGTTTTGTAATCTCCAAACGGGTAAAGGCACTGGCAAAAGCTAGTAAATAATAATGCTAAAAAAACTTCTTTGCGCTGACGCACCATTTTTCAGTTTGCCGTTTGATTTCTTATGTATAAATAGTTGCCAGGGTCGCGAGATTGTTCAAAAGAGATACCGTAGCCCTGGCATATGGGTAACTGAAGGAACACGGGTGGGTTTTAGTCAGTAAAATCTGACACGCCCTCCCGCTCCGCCCAGAGCGGGAGAAGTCATTTGATGATTTACCATCCAAAAAAAAAATTATAGTTAGTAGGTGATCTACCAACCCACACTGGCCCACTCCCTCTCACCAAAGGTGGTCTGTGTCCCAGCTGAACCTTAAGGGCTGATTTGATTTGAGTAGGCAAGTCATCATCATCAAGCCATATCAGCCATAAGATGTCCACAGTTGGACATAGGCCTCCGCCAATTTGGGAGGGTTTGCCACGCTTGGCAGGCGGGTTGGCGATCGCAGTATGTTGGTGCAATTATATACAGAACACTGCCTCCCATTCTCTAGTAAGTCCCTCTATCACCTTATACGACACCCACGGGAAGAAATAGGGTAATACTATTGTTTACGTCCGGCACCAATCGGAGCAAGTACGAGAAATTACGTCCCAGACTGATAAAAGCTGCATCAAATTCTACTCTTCAACTCAACCTTCACAGTTTTAAAATGAAGACGTCACTATGCAAAAAACTTTTTAGCAAAAAATTAAACCGCCGAAAAACTGAAAAGCATAAAATAATAAACCTTAAAATTAAGAGCCGGCGATTTGTGTGATCCTTGTTCATTGATTTTTCAGCGCCGACTCAAAATTTTAAGGTTTATTATTTTATGCTTTTCAGTTTTTCGGCGGTTTAATTTTTTGTTAAAAAGTTTTTATTTTATATTTTTTGTGGTTTTAATGTACTAATAATACTTGGCAAATTATAACCTATCCAAAAAAAAAAAAAATATCAAAACTGGACCACTCTGTATAAAGTTATGCGTGGTTATACATTACAATCAGTGAGTGAACAATCAATCATCCCCTGTTTTCCGACCCTTAGGGTTTGATTTTGTTTTCCAAATTTATATAGGACCACTTTGGGAGTATATCCTTTCCAATAGAAGAAGAATTGTCACAATCGGACCACTATGTAAAAAGTTATGCGTGGTCATACATAAAAAAAAAATATACGCATCGAATTGAGAACCTACTCCGTTTTTTTTTCGTCGGTTGAAAAACAAAAATATCTGTCAAAAATATTCACAAAGAACAAACCCTCAACGATACTGGTTTCTTTCATCATACAAAAATCTCCTTATACCAAATATTAATAAAAGATATTTAACCAAAACATGCCTTTCATTTTGATCCCGTTGAATTCTCATAAGCCTTTAAAACAAAAAAAGTATCTAATATATAAGATTAATAGAACATTTTGTTTTCAGTTTCAATCATTCGGCGCTGCTTCATAAAGTAATCCGCCATGATGGATTAGGTACCAAGTGTATGAATTTTTTATATACGCTTTGCGGAACAGGGGAGGGAAACGAGCGCTTTTATGAAAGAAAAAATGAATAACAGCGGCCTGTAATTGTCCTACTATAGGGCACTATCCTCTTTTCATATACAAAGCCACAAGCATTGATAATTTTGCTTGTTCATTGGGTATTTGTATTTAAACATTTGACAAAAACGTTTATAGTAAACTAGCTTTGCCAGCGAACGCATGGTGGTCGAAAATTATAACACTGGAACTGACTACCGGGATACAAAGTCCTATGTGTTAATACAGGTTATAAACTATCTATGGATCAAATTTCATAAAAATCTGTTCAGCCGTTGCGAACCTGAAAGTTATTGAGTAACAAACATACAATCACATAAACTTTGACTTTTTTACAATACTAGCTTCTGCCCGCGACTTCGTGTGCGTAAATGTCGGTTATCGCGGACGCAGACAAAGTCACGGAATAAAAAGTAGCCTATGTCCTTTATCAGGCTCCAACCTATCTGTGTACCAAATTTCATTTAAATCGGTTTAGTAGTTTTAGCAGGAAAGCGAGACAGACAGACAGAGTTACTTTTGCATTTATAATATTAGTGTGGATTACTTGCTTTTGCCACCGGCTTCCCCCGCGTGGCGTTTGGGAATTATCCAGCGTACTAACCTGAATAAAAAGTATCCTATGTGTTAATCCAAGTTATAAACTATTTGTATGCCAAACATCCAAATCCGTTTTGTAGTTTTAGCGTGAAAGAGAAACAAACATCCATAGTAACAAACTTTCAGATTTATAATATTAATAGGAAATAGGATGTTTGTAGGATAGTCGGATTAGTAAGATTATTTATTGGTCTCTAGACATATGTAGCAAAAAAAATAAGAATCTGCCTCCAGAGCTAAGCAAGAGTACCTGTTTTCAGGAGTCAATAAGTTATTTCAGTAAGATTTCCTTTCCTTTATCAGTTTATAAGTACGGATTCTACAAAACTTTTTCGTCTCAAATAAATAAGCATAGACTTAGGAAATAAATTACGAGCACAAAAATAATGATGGGGATCGATTTTGGAACGATATTTAAAACACTGTGCAGGAAATCTATTTATGCGGTATGTATCTAACCAGATATTTCACTGAAATATTTCTGATTTCATATTTATAGGAATCCACTTTCGTAGAAGTTGTCACATAAAATAATTCCAGGTTATATCACGAATATTTCTGATTTCACGACCTTTGTGACCTATGCAGTGCATTGAAAAACAGTCATTCATTATTTTTTTTGCTCTTTGACATTTAATCTATACTATCTATACTTCTTATCTCTCGCATGTTTTCAATAAAAAAACAGCGGGAATTGAAATGTATTTTACATGATGCACATGGTGTATCATAAACAGTTGGGCATTGAAATAACATGATGCACACGTGTGCATCATAAACACGCGAGGGGTTAATATTATAAAGCTGAAGAGTTTGTTTGTTTGAACGCACTAATCTCAGGAACTACTGGTCCGAATTGAAAAAATCTTTCTGTGTTGAGTAGCCTATTTATTGAGAACTAGCTTTTGCCCGCGGCTTCGCCCGCGTGGATGTCGGAAATTATCGCAAGAGGACGTACTACCACGGTTAATGTATTATGAATGCATTAATCCAGGTTATATCGGTGATAAGAGAGCAGTTGAGTGACAGCAGTGGTGGCTCAGTGGTACCAGCCCGACTTACGAATTGTAGGTCGTGGGTTTGAACCCAGGCAGGCGCTTTACGTTTTGCGTTTCAGTAAATATTTTCATCAACACTGCTATCAAAACGGTGAAGGATAACATCGTGAGGAAACCGGCATGTCTTAGAATCAAAAATACGAAGACATGTGACATCTACCAACCCGCACTGAGCCCACGTGGTAGATTTCGGCCCACTCCCACTCACCGAGTGGAGGCATGATATTCGCATTTACTATGAAGCCAAAGTAATATGAATTACAATCCTACTAATCCTGTCGCGTCCGACCGCTACCAACCGGGTCCGGCCGGACGCGGGAAGGCCCGCTAGCCGCTTTGCGGCTATTTTATTATAATGTCTGATATCTTCTAAACTATTCATTGTAATGATATGCTGTAAAGGGCAATTTTGATCTACATGAAATGCACAACGTATTTAATGTATTTAATTGGATAAGGATTAATGCTGTATTGCTTAAAATCGCTTCGTAAATAAGCCATTATTTTTCGTAAAAAGTAAAGGATAAAAAATGGTTATTGTGGGTTATCACTATGAGGTAGATATATACCATCGGACTTTTTGTAGACCTTTTTAAGGTGTACAATACTGTAGTACATTATTTTGAACTATTTCTTAGGGTTCAGCCAGCGTTCGCAATGTAAGCAAAAAAAAAATGAGTTTATTTATGACATCACATTAGAAACCTCTAAAATTATCAGCGTTTCTTTACTATGTTATGCATGTAATATACATATAAACCTGCCTCTTGAACCACTCTATCTATTAAAAAAGCCCGCATCAAAATCCATTGCGTAGTTTTAAAGATCTAAGCATACATAGGGACAGACAGACAGCGGGAAGTGACTTTATTTTATAATATGTAATGAAGATTATGGGCTATATAACATCACGCTATTATCAAAAGCAGCGAGCAGCAACGAAAAATGGACGAAAACTAGCAGGCAATTCGATGCGATGGGAAGGGTCACGGCAGCAAACATTTGACGAGGACGAAGTCGCGGGCAGAAGCTAGTTATTAAATGGGGGGTCCAAATGCCTCCTGCCGGAGGCTCTACACGGGGGTCGTGCGGTCCATGGCCCTCTACGGGGCACCGGTGTGGACGCCCTCATTGAAGCTGCGCCCAGCGCGCCGGTTGACTGCGGCCCAGAGGGTCATGGCCATCCGGTTAATCCGGGGATACCGCACGGTCTCCTGCGAGGCAGCGAGCCTCCTTGCCGGAGTGCCGCCATGGGATCTGGAGGCAAAGGTCCTCGCCCACATGTGGGAGTGGCGCGAGGAGGCGAAACGCCGGGGCGAAACTCCGCTGCCGCGACAAATCGTGGCACGGTGGACAGAGCTCCGGTGTGATCTCATGGCGACATGGCGGGTACGATTGTCGCAACCCAGTGCTGGGCACGCCACAATTGCGGCGGTAAATCCCCTCTTTGAGGAGTGGATAGAGAGGCGTCACGGCGTCCTCACCTTCCGCCTGACGCAGGTTCTCACCGGGCATGGGTGCTTCGGTGGGTTCCTGTTCAGGATAAAGCGGGAGGATACGTCCGGGTGTTTCCATTGCGAGGATCGTCTGGAGGACACGGTGGAGCATACGGTGGAGGTGTGCCCTGCCTGGGCAGGGCACCGCCGTGTCCTCGTGGAGGCGATTGGCGGCGGTGTCCTCTCGCGTTCGGCCCTGGTGCGAGCCATGGTACGGAGCGAGAGGGAATGGGAAGCCGTCACCTCCTTCTGCGAAGCAGTAATGCTCGTGAAGGAGGAGGCGGGGCGCGTGAGGGAGTGGCAGTCTCTGCGCCCTCACGTCCCTAGCCACCGCAGGAGGTGACGCCCCGGGCGTCGGGAGTCCATAACGGACTCCCGGCCACCGTAGGCGCGAGCTTGCGGGTGGCGAGCAATGGGTAGCTCGCCGCCCGGTAAGGACCAAGCTCGGGTCGACGGCGCGTAGTGTTCCACACGCGCCTCAAAGAGATGTCAGCAGCAGTGAAGGGGTCTACTAGCACCGATGCCTGCCGGGGTTGCGTGATTGTTCGAAAGAGATACCGTGACCCTGGCACATGGGCAACTGATGGAACATGGGTGGATTTTAGTCAGTAAAAGTCTGACACGCCCTTCCACTCCGCCCAGAGCAGGAGAAGTCACTTGATGATTTCCTATCCTGAAAAAAAAAAAAAGCTAGTTATTAATAAAAATATGTGACATGACTATTTACTTTGAGACAGATAATACCTATATTACTTTAATTATTGTAAATGTGAGGACTATGTGGGTCATGTTTTTTTATCTTTATCTCAGTTCGTTTTTATGATAAACTGGCAGTTTGAGTATGAATTTTATGCGGCCTACCAAGATTTAATTTCTTTGGAATTGTTCGTCGAATCTTTGTGCTCTTTATGTTCTAAGTTGGGTTGCACGATTTCTGACAAATAAAGAAAGAAAGAAAATACACTTATTTAGCACAAACTCAAATGCACACAAAATAATACTGTAAAACATACATTACATAAATTAACAAAACACAAAAATTAAAAAGAAAATCAATAAAAAGTGTGAAGTGCGATAATATTAACTAGCATTTAAGTGTGCCACACGGCTGCGCTAGAAAGGTTCAGCAGTGACTGGACAGGTCCACCCGATCTGTGTGGTTCTTTCCTCAAAAGACCATTTCAGATACCTATATACCTACATGGTCTTCACATGATGTGACCAAGATTATGTCTGGACTTTAAAAGAGAATGTGTTTGAATGTGTGTGTTGAGTTTGTATCGGCCTTTCTTCTCATAGAAGTCAGATAGGAAATGCCAACTTCATCTATTTTTCAACCGACGAAAAAAAACGGAGGAGGTTATCAATTCGACGCGTATATTTTTTTTATGTATGACCACGCATAACTTTTTATATAGTAGTCCGATTCTAATATTTCTTCTTTTATTGGAAAGGGTATACTCCGAAGGTGGTCCCATATAAAATTGGAAAACAAAATCGAACGCTAAGGGTTGGAAAACAGGGGATGAGTGATTGATCACTCACTGATTGTAATGTATAACCACGCATAACTTTAAACAGAGTAGTCCGATATTGATAATTCTTTTTTTATCGGATAGGAGATACCTTTTTAGGGTTCCGTTGCCAAATGGCAAAAAACGGAACCCTTATAGATTCCTCATGTCTGTCCGTACGTCTGTCCATCCGTATGTCACAGCCCCTTTTTCCCGAAACTATAAGAGCTATGCTGTTAAAACTTGGTAAGTAGATGTATTCTGTGAACCGCATTAAGATTTTTACACTAAAATAGAAAAAAAAAACAATAAATTTTGGGGTTCCCCATACTTAGCACTGAAACTAAAAAAAAATTTTCAACCACACCCATACGTGTTGGGTTAAATAGGTCTTCACAAAGGGTATTGAGGTTTCTAACATCATTTTTTTCTAAACTGAATAGATTGCGCGTGAGACACTTCCAAAGTGGTGTCAAAATGTGTGTATTTCGCACTAGCTACGCCATGTGGTTTCACCTGCATAAGGCTCGATCTCATGGGAATTCAGGATATAAAGTATTCTTTGAATTCTAATCCAGGTCATGTGCAAAATTTTATCTAAATTCCTTCAACCGTTTAACCGTGAAAGCGATATAATATCTAATATTTTCTATTTATAATGTTCGTTAAGATACCTACTTAATATGTTTTATCTTGGAACTTTCAATACCAAAAAAACGGCTTAGTAAGTATTTGATTGAAAGTGAATAACTAAGTAAAAATGTTACTTGTGGAACAAACCAGTCAATCCAATTTGAGTAGATATTGATTCATTTTGAGTAGTCACCATTTTTTTTTTCTCTTAAAGTTTTTGTTGAGAAAAAGCTTGCATTTTCATTAAGTAATAGGCTTAGCTTGCCAAATTGTGTTTCAATACTGAGACTTAAATAATATATTTTAATCTTTTGTTCGTGGGTTGACACAAAACAATATTTAAGTAGATGTAAACGTTAGTAATTTTATCTTGGCTGCTCATAGAAATATAAAAGAAAAAGATTACTTAGGTACAATTATTTTATCTAAACAAAAAGTGGCCATATGGGAGTTGGACTGGCACACGAAAGATTCCGTATAGCCGTACAATATTTTCTTTTCACTACATCCTTTTTAAGAATCACTTTAGATAATTTGACCAAGAGATAATTGACCTTTAATATTTAATCTTATTTTTTTTTTTAAGTGTCTGCCTGTTACGGTTCAAAAGCCCTCTGACGGACGGACATATGGATGGACTGATATCGCTGCCTTAGTAAGGTCCCGTTGACACCTTTAGGGTACGGATCCCTAAAAAACGAACTTAATCTGAAATGTCGCGTTTTTATTGAGAAAAAAACTTTCATTTTCGTTAAGTAATAGGCTTAGCTGGCCAAATTGTGTTTCAATAATTAAACTTCAAATAATCCATTTCAATTTTAGTTTGATGTGACGTGATAAATTTCGCCGCGATATTCTGACAAACATGGTCTTACAGTAGGTACAGTCAGCATAAATAATATCGGGACGAACAGATTGTTCTAACAACTATGAAAATTAAATATTAACTCAATGACACAAGGCATGTCTCAGAACGAAGACAGCACGTGACAGTTGTCCTTTTGAAATTAACTTTATCCAATTGAAATAAAGTTTAATTTTCTTAGTTGTTGAGATCATTTTGGACAGTTTGTTCGTCCCGATTTTTTTTTGACGTTCATGTACCTCTTTCTCTACGACCTTTACGTTTCCCTATACGAGCTTTAATGTAACGCGCGCTCTGTACACACAGACACAGAAATATTTTTTTCTTTTTTACACTCGTTTTCTCTGAAAAAGGGAAATACCTGAGGGTGGCATCAACAAAGTATGTCGAGGCTTTTACAGCCTCACACCTACTTCCCGCAATAAAGGGTTTAAGTAGAATCTTAAATGACAAAAGTGAGTAAATGACCTAGATACCTAAAGAATATACGCCTCACTCATGTAGCTGAGTTCCACGCCAACGTTCCCTGAACCTGGGGGCTTACTCTTCAACTTAATTTTAATTCCAATCTAAAGCCAATACGATTCCAAAGTTAATTTTGCATACACGTGATTTGGTACTCTTGAAAGCAATAGTGTCAATATTGGAACAACAACAACGCCCGATCCCGATTCCACTTAGTTCTCCAAAAAGGACACCCAATTCAAACACATTTAAACACAAGAATACGAAACGTCAAAATTCCAATGTCAATCGATCGAATTAAAATCAAGAATAAGCACCCTGGGGGGCGATTCCACTAATTTGCAAAGTTACACGTTCAATTGTGTTTTCACAACGGTTAGATTTCGATCGCAGGTCGGTAATGTCCTGTAAAGTCATTCTACTATTTGTTAAGCACAAGGGAAACTAAACTTACGCCGTATCGCAACCGAATCGTTACGGGAACATACGAGTGGGCTTCCTGTGTTACCAACATGCCAAATAGTATGTTTTATTGTTACCACAAAGAAAAAAGTTGAATCTAAAAATGTCACTAAACACGAATAAGTGGCAATAAAGGATTTTCTAATATAAAAAGATATCTTGACCATAATTATAGTTTTGTACTGATATTTTATTGTTACAAAAACACAACATTTTAACTTATTATTTAGCAAAAACTCAGAAGAACGTTTCGTTCTACGTCCCTAACTAGCTAAAGCTGTGAAATTAAACCTTTCGGTTATGTTACAGACTGGAAGGGAACTTCTATTAATCGTATTTTACTTAAAAAAACATTTTTATTGAACCGTTTTTAACGATGTTATGATTTTTTTTAGTAAATATGTACCTAATTACAGTTCGTGGTAGTAACCAAATCTATTTTGATAAAAAAAAAAACTATTGACGGTGCAGGTGTTTAATCCCGTTTTTAAGTCCGCTTACTCTCGCATAAAGTGGTTTAAAAATCATCGTGAAACGGATTGAAGTTTTTGGTGGCTTGTCAGTTTAGCTAGTGATGTTGCTATTACTAGTATTCGTCAGGCACTGATTTTCTCAATTTAATTCAACTTGAATCGAGAGTAGGTACCTCCCTTTAGAGAGGTTTCTAGCAGCTTTGTTAGTTAATAACGAGACATTAAATAATAACTTAAAAGAAAATAATCATAGCAAAATTCAAAATGTGGCATCCGATCGATATTGGGGCTACAATCGACTCTTGCTGTGCGGGGAGCATTTTCTCTTTCTCACATTCCACTGTCAATCTGATAAATAATGACGATACGATGACAAATTACACGTTATCAACTGACTAATACTTACAGAATAATGCAAAACATAATCACTCTTATTTATAACATCCCTGATTCAGTACATCACATTATTTTGACAGTTACACGATATTAGTAATATTGAATGATGAATTGATGTAGTTGAAGACTCCGTGATACTTATCTAAACAAGACTACATCGACTGACAACGCGTGAGAAAATAAATAAATAAAATGATTTCGAGCCTTTAGTAACTTGAGTAACGAGTTAAACAAAATCGAATCGCATCACTATCTGACATAGCTGATTGACAAGTGTCAACTTGACCTAAAGGTCCAGTTACCAGGTCATAAAATTCCAAAAAAAAAAAACAAGTGTCAACTGTCAACTGACAGCAACACTATTTACTTTAGTTCAAGAGTTTTAATTGCTTTAGTTAATACTCATTCCTCTTAACATACATATATAAGCAGCTTATAATGTTCCCACTGCTGCGATACAGGCCTCCTCTCTGTGAGAGGGAGTAGTTAATCCGTTTCTTTCTAATTGCACGAAATTGATATTTGTTTTCATGTGTGTACTTGTAGGATTATAATGAAAATAGAATCTTCAACATGGTACAGCATTTAATGCAAAATAATGTGCTGTTAACTGTTCAGTAAGATTTCAACACAATGTGTGAAGATGTTGCCCGAGACTGTTCCACATTTGAAATAACTTATGAATGTTTCCCTGTCTTCAGTAAAACCATTTAGATGCAGTTTGAGGAAAGTGTGTATTGATGATGCAAGAAAGAATTTAAACTGTTTATTCAATATGGAAATCTGGATACAGGAATATTTACATTCCATGGCAATGTGCAAAACAATATACTTATTCTTATTCTTTCTTCTTATTCACATACTACTTATTCTTGTTGACTCAGTGGGGAAAAAACATTATTTTGCAGTAGGTACCAGCACACCGATGAGAAGAATAATAATATTAGTTAGCCACTTCTAACATAAATATATATTTTTTTCAGGAACATTACTTAGGTACACCCAAAAATCAATATCTGACTTAAGAGTTGCTCGTGGTCGGTCAATTTTTTGGTAGACAGACATTCTGTTGACTGTTGTGCACTTATAATGTTGAGCATGCAATATTAATAAATTATGTATTTCTATCTGGCACACGGTATCAACATGAGTGGTGAAACGACCCTACAATTTTGATGAAATACTAAGTATCTACTTCTCAAGTGGTCTGACGTTAAAATTGATATACTTATAGTAATAAAAATGCTAAGTTCCATTATTTGTTTTTTGATTTCATGAACCATTCCAATACTTTACTACTTTATTGCATTTCACAATGAATATTCTTAGGTGGTAAACATTGGATTTAGTTACAATTGTGGGACCCTGTCGGGCAAATCAAAAGAAATATAGTAGTAGGAGTAGGCTCCTACTACTATATTTCTAGATTGTTAGATTGTTGAATTGTTAGATTATAAGTCCAGATTGTGTATAGATAAGTACAGATTGTGTATCTTTTTTTATGTCTTCTTGTTTATTGTAAAATTCTTGATGTTTATGTGCAAAATTGCATATTTCAAGTATAGTGACAGAGTTAATATATTTAGCTTTATAAAGTGCGGTTTGCAACTATCTATGTGCTGTATATTTACTATGATATGGACAAATTTCTTTTGAACTGTAAACATTGTTGGTGCATCTGTACTGTTTCCCCACATTATTATGCCGTAACTAAGCCATGCATAGACATAGGCGTAATATGTTACAAGGGCAGTCTGTAAATTTGTGTTTTTTTTAACTACCAAATACCTGATATTCCATTATATCTATACTAATATTATAAAGCTGTAGAGTTGGTTTATTTGGTTGAACGCAGTAATCTCAGGAACGACTGGTCCGAATCGAACAATTCTTTTTGTATTGGTATTATTGGGTAGCCTATTTATTGAGGAAGGCTATAGGCTATTTAACATTACGCTACAATCAAAAGGGGCGGAGCAGCAACAAAAAATGGACGACAACTGACAGGCAATGCGGTGCGACGGGAAGGTTCAGAGGAGCAAAATTAGACGCTGAAGAAGTTGTGGACAGTAGCTAGTTTATTACTAAAACAAAAGAAATTAAAAGTTTTGACACTGCATATACATTGCGGCTGACCTATTAGTGTTTGGTACGAACCAGGTACATAAAAAGCTGGTGCAAGTTGCGGTCCAAAATTGAGTCAATAGAGTTTCACGTAGTAACACACTGTAACTATGTTACCTTTTCCGTCATCAATACCGTAAAAACGAAGATTGAAAGGCATGTGTGGTCACTGATCTCGTCAATCAAAGCTCTTATGAGATCTCTGGAGAATTGGTATGTCGTAACGCACTGACGATCCGTAAGGGCCAAAGCATTACTGCATACTCTTGACGCAAAATTTCTTCCTCTTACCTTTCCAACGTCACCCACAAGTTCAACGAAATCTGTATAAACATTATATTTTTAGGAAAAAAAAACTAAAGCAATCCTAGATCGATGCGATAAAAGTTGCATTTTACTGACTTATGTTCAACCGCTAATTTTGACAGATGAACTGCCGAAATTCAGCTTTGATTCGATTTTAACAAGTGTCAAAATAATAGCAGAATGTGACTAAACGTGACGCTCATGTACGATTTTGTTAGCAGAATAGATTTTTACATTGTTTCGATCGATCGTTGGCGTCCACTAAAACGTAGCCGCAGTTGGATCGTTGTTCATTAGCAGAATGAGAAAACCCTTAAAAGTCGTGAAACAGTCGCGGTGCTATTGCGATTTTTGCACAAATTTGTTAGTAGAATCGGCCCCCTGGTCTGCCACTACTTTTAAATGTCGTTACTTTATTAGCCTCTAATATTCCCATAACTAGGACACAGACCTCCTTTCTGTAAGAGGGAGTATTCTTAATCCACCACGTGGGCAACACGCGGTTTGGTAATGTCCACTCGTAAGTCGCGGCTGTTACCACTGAACCTAAACTACACCCTAATTGCGAAACGCACTATTTATCAGAATCTGAATGGGATTGAAGATTATTTCTAAACCATTTCGTCGTTTGTTCGAATAAATTGTCGGCTCAGCAACGTAAATAACGCAATGAATGTTATTTAACTATCAATATGAAACCAATTCATACTGATAGCAAGTTACGCAATTATTCCACCGTTCGCCAATAAAATGTAATTATGTTTTAAAATTTTATTGATCAACCTAACTGTTGGTCGACTCGGTTTACTTCCAAAAGCAAGAAGGTTTCCAATTTGGTGAGTAGATGCTGAGACATCGAAGTCCGTTAGTCGTATGTTGTGCAGTCAGCTTCGTGCTCAATCTTTCTGCCTGGTTAATGTTTTAACTTTGGCATATATCATCTCTTCAGTCATCCTTATAAATCTCGTGGTAACAAATACCTTCCATAAGACGTGATATATTTGAACAAAGCCAAAAAATACCCAAGAGAATGATTTCAAAATTGAAATTGAAATTATTTTCAGGTTTTCCTTGTAACCTTCCATCTTCTTAAAGGATCATCTTTAGCAACAACAAAACATAAAGTGGACCAGAATTTATTACGTTTTTCATAACAGGAAATCGTAGAGAGGCCCTCGAAATGGACGCTGTGATTTATTTGATTGAGGCATTTTACTGAAATCTTTTTTCACAAAGAGTTTTTTTGTCGTATAGTACGAAAAAAGTTTGCTTAAAAATGATCTGCGTTCTAATTTCAAAAGAAATACAAAAATTAACAAATGACTACGTTTGAATTTCGTCTTCAATCCATCACTCTTCAACGAACTAACATTTGCTAATATTACCAACCTGCAACTCTGCTACTGCAGAGCAAAGCCCTTTCGTCATGCATAGAAGGAATAATCAATTATATGAGCTTGCTCACACCCAGAAACCTGTATGCTGCATGTTAACCAATTCCGACCGTTATCTATTGCGGTTTCATAATGTTTCTCACTACCGCTGCCGTACTACTCATCATTCGAACCCACAAATTCTAAACATAAAACATTAACAATATTTAAAAAATCGAACGCCAGCGGCTTTTTTATCTAGCCAGAAATAAAACAGTATTTACAAATGTAATCCAACCACCATTTTCACTCGCTTTTATGGTTAAAACCTGCATAGTACAATTTGCTTGAACTAACCTCTTTGGTGGAATCCCCAGCGGTTAGCACAATAGTAGCAGTATGTTACCTGACGCCGTTAAATCTCCGGTTTACAACACGATAATGTCTCCTCGCGGCTAATGTTAGCCATCATGTCGGCTTTAAACTTGCTACGGACGCGTCAAGAATATACCGAGCCCGATTTTAGTAGAGTTTGTATGTTTTGGCTCCAGTTTTCGCTGGCTGAAAGTTGTTTAGAGATCGTTTTGAATTTATGGGTTGTTGAGTCCCTTCGAAATGAACCCTATACGATAATAATACATACCTATATATTTATCATCTCGGTAAAGATATTTTTTGCTACATGAACACCTCAGTTATGTATAACTCGATTGTAACGGGTATTGGGCACCATATAAATAAGTCCTCCAGCCTGGGCAGAAACTTATAAACTCTTGCTTTTATTGATTCATCTCCTATTTGGTGGATTCTAAGTTTTGAAAGTCCCATGAATACCAATTGTCTATCTAATGACTAAATATAAGCTTATACTTCGTCAATTGATAGACATATACATAACAACTTTCTGATCCAATGAAGGTCATTTTGATCAATTTTACTCACTTTAAATATTGTTCTATAAACTTTTAGACTTGGCACAGAATAAGGAAATAGGTTACCATCAAGACTGAATTATTCACCGAACAATAACTACTATTATTTCAAGAAGTACGGACCATCAGTTTGATATTCTTGGGAGTAACAAACCATAAATGGAACTTAGAATACACCTGAGGAGACGAATCAATAAAAGCAGGAGTTTATAAGTCTATTGCCTTAACTGGAGAACTTATTTTTAAGGCATTCACAAAAAAGCTCAGTTAAGTAGCCGAAAACCTAGTGGAGTGACTTGCGAGAGTCATACCATATACAAAAATATATTATGTTCTGACAATAAACAATAACAGAAACTAGGATAACGACGTGTCTAGTTACTAACTTTTCAGTACCACAAAATGAAACAACCTACACCAAACAGTATTAAAATTCAGCGTGACAAAACCAACACGTAAATAATAAACGAGGACATGACGACTAGTGCCGCCACGTGTCAGTAGGCGTATCCTATAGTTAGGACTCAAACCTACAATTACTAACTTAATTATTGATACTCGGTTCCTATCATTATCGGATCAGATGTCTTGAATAGTCAATGTCTAATGTCAAATATAGAAAATATTCAATACGTACCTAATTAGTTTTCAGAAATAGTTAGCTACGGCTACAGTTAGTGCCTCTAGTGTGGTGCCGGAAGTTAAGCATAGAACCATCTCATTTCTTCCCGTGGGTGTCGTAAAAGGCGACTAAGGAACTAACTAGAGAATGGGCAACAGCATTCTCTATGAATTTTACGACCACACTCCGATCGCCAACTTGCCATGCGTAGCGATTATGGGGAAACCCCCCATATTGGGGGAAGCTTGTGTCCAACAGTAGACATCTATCGACTGAAATGATGACAGTTGATTGTTGGTAAGCGAAATAAAGTTTATTAAATTCAAATTCAACATTTTAATTCAGACCTGGGATCCATAGTGTTAGTAAGAACTTAATCTATGTTAGTAAACTCAAACTTAATAAAATAATAACACATAACACTGTTATAAGATTCAATATATATTTTATAATTTGAAAGTGAATTAGGCTCTGCCCAAACGAAGCCACACTAGAGGTCAGATTTTGTTAGAATATCTTCGCAACACCGCTAACTACATAGTTATGTGCCTTAGATGTTAAGTTGCGGACACTTTCAGCCCATACCTACTATACAACCACTGCAAAAAATAGACAGTAAAATTTAAAGAACACATTGTAACAAACACGTCTATTATGTACCCGAGAAGTGACATACATTGTATCAACAAAAGCGCGATCCGCATGACAAAACCTAATTTCCCTTTAAAAAGTAAAAAATAACTCAATCTTAAAGTACCTAAGAATGTATTAATAATTCAAAAAAAAAAATACGCCGCGTTGGGGGACCGCTTCAAACCTAACAATTTAATTACAAATAGTCTTATTACCTAACTAAGCAGTCAACGACGTCTGCACTCGCGGAGCGGTCCCCCAACGCGACGTTTTTTTTTTTGAATTATTAATACATTCTTAGGTACTTTAAGATTGAGTTATTTTTTATTATTTTTTACTTTTTAAAGGGAAATTAGGTTTTTGTGTCGGGGGTTTTTTAAATTTTAAATTTAATTTTTTATTTTGTACTTTTTATAGGTACATACGTAATATAATGTAGAATCAAATGAAGCTAAGAACACTCTCGATTAATTCATCAATATTCTCTTTTAGTGCGCTTTCATTTGAGACCCCACTCGAGTATATTTGCTGACATTCGGTTACTCTTCCCCACTTTCCCCCCCACAACTTTTAAACGGATTAACCGATTTTCATCAAACATGTCTAAGAACACTCGCAGATAAGTCACCTTTAATACATTTTTTTTTTATTGAAATCGCATCATCCGTTCGGGAGCTATGATGCCGCAGCCAGACAGACACACAGACAGACAGACAGACAGACAGACAGACAGACACGTCAAACTTATAACACCCCTCTTTTTGCGTCGGGGGTTAAAAATATCGTTCCCTATGAACATAGCTACGTACACGGATTGATTGCACCATCCAGTACAGTTTAGCGCTATTGTCGAACTTACAATTTTATACGATCTGTGGTTGAAGACACTGAAAGATAAAAGAAATGTAATCTTGTAGTAAGTAGCTAAATAATAATATTTATTTTGTGTTACAATTATTGTAAATACTTGCGGGCGGGCTTGTGGCTAAATAGTATCAGCCCTACGGATGGACTAAACAGGTAAAGCTTCGTTTGCCTGGCAAGGTCCGTGAATGAGTCACTTTATAAACCATGACGCCTACGTGTTTCCGAAAGCACGTTAAGCTATTGGTCTTAGTAGTCATTCGTAGATCTTTGAAAGTCGTTACCGGTCGTCAGAAGCTGGTTAGTTTGATAACCAGATTAGGGGTATCGTAATACCCAGGAACTGGGTTGTGGAGTTCAGATAAGCAGTCACTCCATGTGAAATATTGATATTTAGCTGTATCTGGTTTGACTGGAAGCCGACCTTAACGTAGGAGGGAGAAGCGTAGACAGATAATGCTTAAGTATTGTAACTACAACACCTATTTTGGTAGGGACTAATTGTAATTGCCTCCTTGATTGGACCTCTTGAGAAATTAGGGTGTTTTTTCACCTTTGCCTTGGTCCATCGAGGAATACAGGCGTTAAAAGAAAAGCCGAAGCTTTTATTTGATAATTTTCTTCATTCAATGTTTCATCGATATTTCAACACCTAATCTTTTAGTGCGACGACATGTAAAAATTCGGTAAAAGGAAGCTGTGAGCATGAAAAGTTTTCTCACAAAAATAAATTCTATGTAATTTACTGTCTGACATATAACTACCTGGAATTTATTCCAATGAATATTCATGTCGACTGATTCACTACCAGCTGAATCAGTGTTACCTATAAAATACGGGATTTTCACGTACAAAAATGTGAGTTAGTGCCGCTATCAATTTTTCCAGTAGCTATAACGGTCATTTGAAGCAATTTCGTAGTTCAAAATGCAGTTTCATAAAGACGATTAGTTTTTTGTGAGTAAATTAAAAATGTCTGCCATCTGTGGGTTATTTCAAGTTTTCATTCAAGTAACTTGGACTTTGGTACGATATTTTTTTTTCGAGATTGAGATGTTCTGAAGTACGGGAGGATATGATCATAAAAACGGGGGCATCTCGGTATAATAGGCAATTTATTTTCTGAAGATGACTTTTTGTAACTTTTAGTTACGTTACCCTACGCATATATTTAAAAGGTTCATTGTTAACGTATGGCTTTGTAAACTTAAATATTATCAAATTAAAAGGAAAATTACCTATCTCAGTGTGTTTCATTTAAAGCCGTAACGTAAAGAATAAATATTTAGGAGTTTTTTTAACGTATTGTGAAAAGTGTTCGTTGGAAATCGAACACTTTTTCGACGCGCTGAGACTCACTCGCGCTGCGCTCTGTTGGATTCTAAATGTTGGATTCAACACAGACAGTTGACAATTCAGTGCATGAAAAAGCCTGCCGCGATTTTATCACGTCGTCGACCAATGAAATAGGCCAAACCAGTTTCTATTACAATTTGAAAAATAAAAACTAAGCAGTTAATATTATAATTTGATCAGTCGAATCAGATAGTCAAATTAATTTATCCAAACTTTCCTCGTGACGCGTAGGAGGAATTTCACATTAAATCAACATTGAAGTTAGTAATTTCACATTAAATCAACATTGAAGTCAGTAAAAATTTGTAACAATTAAATAGATCTTAAAACAATTTACTTAAGTAGCATCGTAACTCAACGCTGGCTCTAATTTGAAGAGTGATCGGCTGTCACAGAAGAGAATAATTGGCACGGGCGTATAATTAACTTAAACTTTTTCCTGCTGACTTTTATTTGGGTCATTAAATACTCGTTTTTCTTTTATTTGTTCCGTCCTATTCTGTTGAAAGAAATAAAGAAAAAGAAATTAAGCTATTTGGTGTTGCTGCGTGGTAAGTACGGTGAGGGATTATTGGAAAATATACTGAAGAAGAGAATATTGTTCTGTCGTAGTAAATGCATATTGAAGACAATATAGGGTAGTTATGGGCCGTGAAGGTAGGGCGCCCTACGGACTCTCCGTCCGCTTATCCAGACGTGGTGAGCTAGCTGTTCGAGCGTATATTCGCCAACCCGCCTGCCAAGCGTGGCGATTATGGAAAAGCCCCCAAATCGGGAGAGCCTTATGTCCAGCTGTGGACGTCAGACGGCTGAAATGATGATGATGAATGATATTGTAACTTTATGATAGGGCCATATTCATATTATCTTACTCCTACTATAATTGTATAATGTGAAAGTTTTGATTCTTGTTACTGATTCTCTATTAAGTACCTTAGTCGTCTTATACGAGATGAAATGGGGTGATGCTATTCTTTACATCCGACATCAAACCGACGACATCAATATCTGAGAAAATATACTTAACTTTATCTAAAACCAGCACTAGCTAGTGCAAACACCACCCAAATCCAATTCCATCCATCAAACACGTTATCGAACAACATAACACCTAATTCCAATCTAAATTTAGCTAAACAAAGAGCCCGATACACACACAAAGGCCTACCAACTTCCTGCAAACCGTTGATACCGGATGGTCACGCAAATACTACACATTAGGACCCCAAATTGACAATCGTTATTAACAAAGGATGTTGTTCACACTGTACGAACATTATAACATCCATTTAATTTAGTTTTTGGAATGGAATGGAGCTGATAACGCCTTTTCTGATATAGGAAAACTTAAATGTTAGGTCAACATGATTGGGGTCACACGTTCAAGCTGGATGAGTATCGATTGCAGTGGCAGCGATGGCTGCCTGGGCACGCCACAATTGCGGCGGTAAGTCCCCTCTTTGAGGAGTGGATAGAGAGGCGCCACGGCGTCCTCACCTTCCGCCTGACGCAGGTTCTCACCGGGCATGGGTGCTTCGGTGGGTTCCTGTTCAGGATAAAGCGGGAGGATACGTCCGGGTGTTTCCATTGCGAGGATCGTCTGGAGGACACGGTGGAGCATACGGTGGAGGTGTGCCCAGCCTGGGCGGAGCACCGCCGTGTCCTCGTGGAGGCGATCGGCGGCGGCGACCTCTCGCGTCCGGCCCTGGTGCGAACAATGGTATGGAGCGAGAGGGAATGGGAAGCCGTCACCTCCTTCTGCGAAGCAGTAATGCTCGCAAAGGAGGAGGCGGGGCGCGTGAGGGAGTGGCAGTCTCTGCGCCCTCACGTCCCTACCCGCCGCAGGAGGAGACGCCCCGGGCGTCGGGAGTCGATTGCGGACTCCCGGCCACCGTAGGCGCGAGCTTGCGGGTGGCGAGCAATGGGTAGCTCGCCGCCCGGTAAGGACCAAGCTCGGGTCGACGGCGCGCAGTGTTCCACGCGCGCCTCAAAGAGATGTCAGCAGCAGTGTAGGGGTCTACTAGGACCGATGCCTGCCGGGGTTGCGTGATTGTTCGAAAGAGATACCGTGACCCTGGCACATGGGCAACTGATGGAACACGGGTGGGTTTTAGTCAGTAAAAGTCTGACACGCCCTCCCGCTCCGCCCAGAGCGGGAAAAGTCATTTGATGATTTCCCATCCTGCAAAAAAAAAAAAAAAAAAAAGAAAAGCGGTGGCTGCCCAATGGTGACGGCGGCAACTTACAAATTGTGGGTTAGAACCCAGAGAGGCACTTTACTTTCTGTAAATTATTTGATCACCACTACTCTTAAAATGGCGAAGGAAAACATCGTGAGGAAAACGGCATGTTCTAAAAACAAAAATTGAAAGACATGTGACATCTACTAAACCACACTGGGCCCAGAAATGAGGCCTGTGGCATGTGGAACAATGTAAGCTAATAATAATATCGATTTATCTTCATTTACATTCTAGAAGTGTTTGAGATATTTTAGTTTAAAAAATTGAGAATATATTAAAGTTATGACTGACTTTCTGGTCATAATTGCGTCGGGCGGAGAGTTACTACGATTTTTCATCTGGACTTTCTCAGTAACCGCTTGGAGTCTGGATCTATGCCTGGTTGATGGCAATGGCCCTCTATTAAATTGGGCTAATACATAACTCAGTGCCAGAGTCTCAGAGTCAGAGTCTCAGTGCACTAAGACGTGGTCGCTCACAATGGGCCTCATAAGAAGGCTCAAAGTCACCCAAAGAGCAATGGGGGGGCTATGCTTGGAGTTTCCCTACGCGATCGAATCAGAAATGAAGAGATCCGTAGGAGAACCAAGGTTACCGACATAGCCCGAAGAATTGCCAAACTTAAGTGGCAGTGAGCAGGGCACATTGCTCGCAGAACGGATGGTCGATGGGGCCGGAAGGTTCTGGAGTGGCGACCGCGTACTGGAAGACGGAGCGTTGGAAGGCCTCCCACAAGATGGACCGATGACCTGGTGAAGGCCGCAGGAATGCGTTGGATGTGGGAGGCACAGAACAGGGGAGGCCTATGTCCAGCAGTGGACGTCTTTCGGCTGAGATGATGATGAATACATAACTGACAATTGAGGATGTATTATAGGCTCACCTCTGCCTAGCCCTTTTTGAAAATAAAGGCGTGATGTAACTTTTATGTGACTGCCATAATGGACGAATGAAGTAAAGTAGAATCGGTAGCTAGAATAAAAAGTTCTCTCTCCAAAAACTCATGAAAAATGCATCCATCGTAACAAAACTTTTATCTACAAAAGAAAAATAAATAATATACATGTTAGTACCTCAAAAAAGAAACAAAACACTCGCAATCTGCACTGTGCTCGTCCGTATTCAGAAAACGAGACATAAGTTTCAGATAGCAACACCATCGTTGGCGCAAAGTTGGGGACGCCTCGAGCCGTTAAAACATTCAGTTTGTACGTAAATAACTTGCCTTGTGCATTCGATACTAGCTGTGTTTTGGACCCAAAGGATTACGGTGTGGGAATTTGATTTTACACTCAAAAAAACCCCCGACACAAAAACCTAATTTCCCTTTAAATAGTAAAAAATAATAAAAAATAACTCAATCTTAAAGTACCTAAGAATGTATTAATAATTCAAAAAAAAATACGCTGCGTTGGGGGACCGCTTCAAACCTAACAATTTAATTACCAATAGTCTTATTACCTAACTAAGCAGTCAACGACGTCTGCACTCGCGGAGCGGTCCCCCAACGCGACGTTTTTTATAGAATTATTAATACATTCTTAGGTACTTTAAGATTGAGTTATTTTTTATTATTTTTTACCTTTTTAAAGGGAAATTAGGATTTTGTGTCGGGGGTTTTTAAAATTTTTAATTTAATTTTTTATTTTGAACTTTTTATAGGTATATACTTAATATAATGTAGAATCAAACGAAGCTAAGAACACTTTCGATTAATTCATCAATATTCTCTTTCAGTGCGCTTTCATTTGAGACCCCACTCGAGTATATTTGCTGACATTCGGTTACTCTTCCCCACTTTACCCCCCCACAACTTTTAAACGGCTCAACCGATTTTCATCAAACATGTCTAAGAACACTCGCAGATAAGTCACAAAGGTGACTGTGACTTTGTCAAAAATGTATTAAAGAATACATTTTTTTTTTATTGAAATCGCATCATCCGTTCGGGAGCTATGATGCCACAGACAGACAGACACACAGACAGACACCTCAAACTTATAACACCCCTCTTTTGCGTCGGGGGTTAAAAAAGGAGAAGGTTTGGCACGCTAGTTTCGGTGTATTTCTGTCGTAGATGTCGGCAGCTCTGGTCTGTATGTATATATTTTATAAGACTAAGACTCTAAGACTTGCAAAATCCTTATTCATGCCTTAATTCAGTGACCACTATCCATCAGATAGAGACGACTCTGTCTGTGGACATAGCAGAATTATAAATTAGTAAAAAGCAGAGTATGCCCTCAGTTTATCACTTGAATCACTTGAGTGCTTAAAAATCTTCTTATACATTAGTACACTTCCCGACGCAATTCACAACAGCGTAGTATCAGACAAAAGAGAGATGACTATATTACAAAGTCTTGAAGATTCGGAGCCGTTTTGATCGCGTAATAGAGTATAGCCTCATATACGAAGAACTTTGCTTGTTTGGGGACTATCCTTTATTTATAACAATGTACGTTTTAGACTGCCTCGTTGGTCTTGTGGTCGCAAGCCCTAATGCTGAGCATGAGGTGCTGAGTTCAATTCCCAGGTCAGGCAAACTGTTATGGGTTCTTCTCTTAGGTATTTTTAATCTTTTTTTTTTTAATGTTCCGTCTCCCGCTTTGGGCGGAACGGGAGGGCGTGTCAGACTTTTACTGACTAAAACCCACCCGTGTTCCTTCAGTTCCCTTTATGCCAGGGCCACGGTAAATCGCTCGAACACATCTCGCGACCCTGGCAGGCATCGGTCCTAGCGGACCCCTTCAATTATGCTGACATCTCTTTGAGGCGCGCGTGGAACGCAACGTGCCGTGGACCCGGGCCTGGTCCTTACCGGGCGGCGAGCAACCGACTGCTCTTCGCCTGCAAGTCCGTGCCTACGGTGGCCGGGAGTCCGCGATTGATTCAGTAGCAGCCTCGAGTCTGAATTTGTGCCCGGTTGATGATAATAGGGTCGCCCTCTTTACGTGGAACTTAAACATAACCGGTGAAATGTGGGTATCCTATACATTATATTATACACATTTGCCTAACCCTTTGGGGAAATAAGGTGTGATCTATTTGTATACTTTTTGTTTTTGGTTTCTTTTTACAAACTTTTTGTCGAAAATAGCGAAAGTTGCAAAATAAATAACATTAGTTTTATACAAAGCCGAATAATCAAAATGGACTGCAAGCTTGTTATTTGTGTTAGTTAATACAGTATAAGCAAGTTAATAGTAACGTACTGTAGGTATAACGGGCTGGTGCCCACGTCCAAGCGCGTATTTTAAGTACAAAGTTAATAATATAGTTACGCGTTTTATGTTTCCCTCGTGTGGGTGAATATTAAATAGTAAATAAACAGCTAATTGACTGTTCAGCTGTTTTTTGAGAGTTTTTGTCAAATCATTATTTAACTATATTTTTAAACCCCGACGCAAAAAGAGTGGTGTTATAAGTTTGACCGCTATATGTGTCTGTCTGTGGCACCGTAGCTTTTAAACGAGTGAACCGATTTGGGTGCGGTTTTTTAATTTAAAATGAGGCTTCCTAGCTGTAGTTCTTGGACAAGTTTTTATCAAAATCAGTTCAGCGTAACGACGATCCTTTGTTCGAATTATTACCTATTACTTCTTATCAAACTTAAAAGGCCAAAACGTATATTTTTTACTTTTAGTTTTTTTTTTGGTTCGGGTGCTTTTTATATTTTATTTAAACTTTTCGCTGTTTAGCAACATGGTTTCATGCATTATCATATCACCCACAGCCCGACTTCACCCACAGGTGGGCATAGACCACTCTTTTCTTGTACTAATCCCCACGCTCCTCTGCCGGCTTCATCAGGTTTTACCCGCGATGGCAACAATGTCACCCGTCTTTCCAAATGGCTGGCATCAAACGATACTCAAAAATTATGGTAGTTAAACAATTTTTGAATACGCGAGCCATGGTACGGAGCGAGAGGGCATGGGAAGCCGTCACCTCCTTCTGCGAAGCAGTAATGCTCGCGAAGGAGGAGGCGGGGCGCGTGAGGGAGTGGCAGTCCAGAGACTGCCACTCCTCACGTCCCTAGCCGCCGCAGGAGGAAACGCCTCGGGCGTCGAGAGTCCATAGCGGACTCCCGGCCACCGTAGGCGCGAGTTTGCGCCCGGTAAGGACCAAGCTCGGGTCGACGGCGCGTAGTGTTCCACGCGCGCCTCAAAGAGATGTCAGCAGCAGTGTAGGGGTCTGCTAGGACCGATGCCTGCCGGGGTCGCGTGATTTATCGAAAGAGATACCGTGACCCTGGCACATGGGCAACTGAAGGAGCACGGGTGGGTTTTAGTCAGTAAAAGTCTAACATGCCCGCTCCGCCCAGAGCGGGAGAAGTCATTTGAGAATTTCCCATCCAGAAAAAAAAGGTAGTTAAACAATTGTATGTTAAAAAAACGAAAACAAGCAGATGAATGACCAGCGGACAACAGACAGACAGTTTAACAATATTCATTGCGGTTTTTTCTTTGCTGACCATAAATTTGTTCTAACACACGAATCAATGGATTAATTACCTTCAAATTGGGATTCCTAGTAGTACAAAATAGTAGTAGTAGTAGTAAATGGTGTGTTGTAGTTTCTGCTTGCATAAAGAAGTGAGTTTATTTATACAAAATATATTTCCTCATATACCCCTGTATAAGATTTCCTAACTCACAAAAATCTTCTACAAAAATATATTATTATACATAAATCATAAGCGCGTTGTACCTATACGAAAGTTGACATGACCTTCTATCAACTTATCTCGGACATCGTGACCAAAACGGAGAAAGTTAAATGAGGAAGAAAATCTACGTGTTGTTGGGTTGGATCCGGCTCCAGTGCTAATTCACAAACTACTTAATCTTGTTTCCTTAGGAATAACTTCGAAGGAGACACGATTGAGGGTATATTAAACTTGGTTAGTAAACGGATGCTTTCGTTTATTTAAGTGCAATCAACCTTACTATGAAGAACTTTTTATACAGATTATTAAGTCAATTTTATTGTAACCTTATTGGATAAGGGGTTTCATCATTACAGCCGTAAGGCCTCCACTGCTGAACATAAACCTCCCCCAATTTGGGGGTCTTTACCATAATCGCCACGCTTGGCAGGCGGGTTGGTGATCACCGTATGGTGCACGCTATGATGGTAAAACGGTTATAGGACGCTACTGCCCATTCGTTAGTAATTTATTTATTTAAACTTCTCGCACACAAAAGCTACAAAAGCGGACTTAATGCCTTAGGCATACTCTACCAGTCCACCAAGGGTGGTGAAGAGATTAGATGGCAGGTGCTTTGGTTGAGAGGAAGAATTTTACTGAAAAATACTATTAAAACACATCCTATATCAAATTATAAATAATATATTGAAAACAATGTAACTTGAGGAATACTATATCCGAGGGGACGGAGGTGTGGGCGCCCTCATTGAGGCTGCGCCCAGCGCGCCGGCTGAGTGCGGCCCAGAGGGTCATGGCCATCCGGTTAATCCGAGGATACCGCACGATCTCGTGCGAGGTGGCGAGCCTCCTTGCCGGAGTGCCGCCATGGGATCTGCAGGCAAAGGTCCTCGCGCACATGTGGGAGTGGCGCGAGGAGGCGAAACGCCGGGGCGAAACTCCGCTGCCGCGACAACTCGCGGCACGGCGGACAGAGCTCCGGTGTTATCTCATGGCGACATGGCGGGTACGATTGTCGCAACCCAGTGCTGGGCACGCCACAATTGCGGCGGTAAGTCCCCTCTTTGAGGAGTGGATAGAGAGGCGTCACGGCGTCCTCACCTTCCGCCTGACGCAGGTTCTCACCGGGCATGGGTGCTTCGGTGGGTTCCTGTTCAGGATAAAGCGGGAGGATACGTCCGGGTGTTTCCATTGCGAGGATCGTCTGGAGGACACGGTGGAGCATACGGTGGTAGTGTGCCCTGCCTGGACGGAGCACCGTCGTGTCCTCGTGGAGGCGATCGGCGGCGGCGACCTCTCGCGTCGGTGCGAGCCATGGTACGGAGCGAGAGGGAATGGGAAGCCGTCACCTCCTTCTGCGAAGCAGTAATGCTCGCGAAGGAGGAGGCGGGGCGCGTGAGGGAGTGGCAGTCTCTGCACCCTAACGTCCCTAGCCGCCGCAGGAGGAGACGCCCCGGGCGTCGGGAGTCCATAGCGGACTCCCGGCCACCATAGGCGCGAGCTTGTGGGTGGCGAGCAATGGGTAGCTCGCCGCCCGGTAAGGACCAAGCTCGGGTCGACGCGACGGCGCGTAGTGTTCCACGCGCGCCTCAAAGAGATGTCAGCAGCAGTGTAGGGGTCTACTAGGACCGATGCCTGCCGGGGTCGCGTGATTGTTCGAAAGAGATACCGTGACCCTGGCACAGGGGCAAATGATGGAACACGGGTGGGTTTTAGTCAGTAAAAGTCTAACACGCCCTCCCGCGCCGCCCAGAGCGGGAGAAGTCATTTGATGATTTCCCATCCTGAAAAAAAAAAGATAAACTATATCTACTTTTAAGTGTAATATATTGTTTCTGATTTGTTGTACCTTTTTATTAAATAATTATACTTACATAGTTTAAGTAATACTAACAAAATTATGGGTTATGTGCCTGATATAAAGATAAATAGATAATTTCCTTAGTCGTCTTTTACGACACACACGGGAAGAAATGGGCTGCAGGTATTCTTTACGTCCGGCACCACACGGTCAAAAGCATGATGTTGTTATTGGTCTAGTGGTTGCAAGCGCTTCTGCTGAACATGAGGTCCTCGGTTCGATTCCTGGGTTTTTCAAGTTATTATTACGAAGGTTACGTTAGTTACCATTATTAGCTTCAACTTTGACCTATTACATATATATGTTCAGTACTACGAAATGCGACATTCCTATCACCGACAAACGATTTTCGCATCATCAAAAATCAAATCAATCAAATCTCGCAGTTGATCTTCAAGTCGTCAAGACTTGGTGACTTACTCTTGGTTTTAATTCCGATCGACTGACATTGGAATTTTGAAGTTTCATGCTCTTGAGTTCGACGCTAGCGCCAAAATGTGTTTAAATTGTGTTGCGTACCGTTTATTATCTGTGCGACTAACGGAATGCGCGTGTAACGAAGTGACATCTGACATGACAGTTTTGACGTTTGACACTTTCTCTTGGAATTTGGTGGGAAAAAAGGGAACACGTCGCCGCTTGAGTCTCGCGATCTTTTTGTAAAGTAATCCCTTAACCGGTCGTTTTTGGTGGACAATGGACCATGACCCAGTTGTTTGAGTTAATAACCCCTATCTTGGTGTAATAACACGGGTTTTGGACATATTTTGGAGAAATAGTTTGAAGGTCATTCAAGTGACGCTATTGGGGAACGAGTGATTTGAAGACCGCATGCTGTGATTGCCTCAAGCCTAAGTTGAAGCGGAATCTTGCCAGAAGAATACTCGTAACGTCACCACACAATACAGATACACTCACTTACATACACAGATCCAGGTAACCGGTAAAGCAGGTGGTCGTCGCCCATCAGGTGAGTTCCTTTGTTCGTTTTATTGTAGTTAAGTTACTTGCAATTGTTCTCTTTTGTTGTATGGTAAGTGTTTGATTTGATTGTCTGCTCCGCGTACGGCGGACATTACGCTAGCCACTCTTGTCTCTAGAGCCCCACGGTTATCACACTTCCACTGCGCATTTAAAACCGTATTGTGGGCCTAGTCTGGCAACGTACAAATTGGGTGTCCATTTTTGAGAATTAAGTGGAATCGAGATCGGGCGTTTTTGTTGTTCTACAACAACAACGCCCGATCTCGATTCCAATTATTTTGACATTATTGTTTTCAATCACGTGTATGCAAAATTAACATTGGAATCGTATTGGCATTAGATTGTAATTAAAATTAGGTTGAAGAGTAAGCCCCTTGATCTGAGATGATTTGGGTCTCGAAATTCAAGATGGCAGCGTCCAGTCTCCGCAAATGCAACGGCAATTAATTTGTTGAATACAATATTTCCTGCGCCACGATTTAAACTTAGTTCACATTTCTGCTGGTGAAGTTTAAGGGAATCCGTTTATTACTTTTATAAGAATATTTCTTTTGAGTTCTGTTTGTTTTACTTACTTACTTACAGTTGTATTTTTTTTTAGTAAGCTTGACATACAAAGAATATCTTATTTTAGTGACTATCTAGTTATGTTCAGTTATCTCATGTACTATATTAAGTGTAAGAAAGACTGTGTACTAGGTCTATGTTTTACTTTTTACTATACTATCAGAATATCATCTAAGATCTTATCAAGACGAAACAAACTAACCCAACCTCGATGGGGTTTTGTCGTTTTTTTTTTGAGATCTCCTATAGCCACCATCCGACTCCGTCACCAGGTCAGGTCCATGTTAGATTAATATTGTATTGTCATCGGATTTACAATGGCATGAAAAATTTCAGCTCAATCGGAATCTGAGAGGTGGGACAAATTTCGCGACAGCAGATTTTACCACGCAACTAGCATACATACGTACAACGTCCCGACATCAATCGTCAGGCAGTTGCTCACCAGACATGACTCCGGTCTGGTTGGAGGGTCCACCCTTTCTACGGCAGTATGAGTGTGCTTTACACCCTGTTCCTTATACTTTATACTAAGAAATAAATTATTATATAATACATTTACTATTAACATTTGATTACAGACAAACGCTTTTAAAAACTAGTTGACAGTACAAGTTATGATTATGGTATTTAACCACCTAAACTTCTTCATAAACGTTCACATTTGTAACATTATTAGTAAATAGGATATTTCGTTTTGTTATTTGTATTCATGGAACATTACATGTGACTACAGTTTGTACCATTAACCACTAAGTTCTAGCTTAGTATTACCATAGAATAAGAATGAATAGAAGTGGCAGTCCCGCTCTGAACGCTGCGCGCTGTCTAAATCGCACTACAATGTTAGGACATACGATACGTTTAACACCCTTTCACTTTTTTAGCTAAGTGGTTATCTTCATTGTGCATGCTGTGGTCTCTTATAAGTAAAGGAGTCTACTTAATATCTGATATTGCCCGTTATTATTGTATCATAATATATTGTGTAATTAATTAGATTGAGATCACAAATAAATAATATACACAGTTAGTATTGTGTCGACGTCTATAATAAGCAAACAATGCTTGATCATCCACCAAATTGATAAATTGTGTTTTGCACTGCAATGCTGTCTGTCAGTCTTCTGGGCACGTTTTTGGATATCAGTGATGCGGACGAGTACGTCGACCCTTAAGATTCCGTTTTTTTTTTCATATTTATTTCTATAGTTTAGGCATTATAGTAGTCAGCCATTTAACTAAATAGGTATTGAAACAGCAGTGGGGTGCCGAAGCTAGACTAGGCATCGATGTACGCACTAAGAAAGTAACAGAAATGGGTATCATTTCTATTCGTTATTGATCTATGACATTACCAACCGTAGATGGTCGGGCCTCCGATGAGATGCCTAATCCGCTCTTACGTTGAGGAGCTTGTTATGCGGCCAGTACCGGGGCATGTACTATTGACCATTAAGATACGATCTAGGTTAGGAATGGGCATAACTTTGTTGGACTTTAGCTAACATGTAACTGTTACTAACATTACGGTTGTATTCTCCGCAAGGTGAGGCAGAAGTGTATCTTTGTAGGCTTAAATTTTGCCAGTTATCTTTTATAAAAAACTTTTTAACAAAAAATTAAACCGCCGAAAAAACTGAAAAGCAAAAAATAATAAAGCCTCCTACAAACCGGCGCGACGCGGCAACGCGACGCGACACTCGTAGAACAATTTTTATGTGAACTTCACGGAAATTGTTCTACAAGAATCGCGTCGCGCTGTCGCGTCGCGCCGGTCTGAATAAAGCCTAAACCTTAAAATTTTGAGTCGGCGCTGAAAAATCAATGAACAAAGATCACTCAAAGCGCCGACTCATAATTTAAAGGTTTATTATTTTTTGCTTTTCAGTTTTTTCGGCGGTTTAATTTTTTGTTAAAAAGTTTTTATTTTATAATTTTTTGTGGCTTTAATGTACTTATAATACTTGGCAAGGTATACCCTATCCAATATAAAAAGAATTATCAAAATCGGACTACTCTGTATAAAGTTATGCGTGGTTGTACATTACAATCAGTGAGTGAACAATCAATCATCCCCTGTTTTCCGACCCTTAGGGTTCGATTTTGTTTTCCAAATTTATATGGGACCACCTTGGGAGTATACGCTTTCCAATAGAAGAAGAATTATCACAATCGGACCACTGCGTAAAAAGTTATGCGTGGTCATACATAAAAAAAAAAAAAAAAAAATATACGCGTCGAATTGATAACCTCCTCCGTTTTTTTTCGTCGGTTGAAAAATAAATAAAATTTTCTGTTTGTGATGTCAAAATATCAGCTTTTTACTTAATGCGTATGATAGTAGATATATACTGCACTCATAACATTTTATTTTTAATTTTTCTCTGTTTGTCTGTTTGTTCCGGCTAATCTCCGAAACGGCAGAATCAATTTAAACGGGACTTTCACTGGCATATAGCTGATATTATAAGGAGTACTTTATGTCCCCATAGCACTTTGGCGTAGGATAATTGCCAAAATCCACACTAGTGACGCCGCGGCCAGTAGTTTTTTTGCTATGTACAGACGCCAGCACATCAAGGTACCCGAAATTGTCAAATTCTCCCAAACAACCTTGAACCTAATGCTTTAGCGATAAAGTTGAAAATCTATTAAAGTCAGTATGTGATAGTCGCTCGACGTGCTGGCGTCTGTACCTACCTAATATTAAACTGCAACATAAGTGATACTAGCTTTTGCCAGCGGCTTTGCCCGCGTGGAGGTCGGAAAATATCCCGCGGGAACGTATTACCGGGACAAAAGTAGCCTATGTATTAATCCAGGCTATAAACTAACTGTGTTCTAAATATCATCCAAATCCGTTCAGTAGTTTTTGCGTGAAAGAGTAACAAACATCCACACATCCATGCATACAAACTTTCGCATTTATAATATTAGTAGGAAGTAGGATAAGAAGAGGCTGGTTATCTATTAAAAAAAACTACTGTCTTGCTTCGATAACTACAGAAAGAAAAATCCTCGTCGGAAACTAAAGGAATAGTTTGCAAAAGAAAGCGAAACGACACACGCATAAGTTCACCCGGTGACTTCCAAACTTATATAAGTAAGCGAGTATTCCCCATACCAATGCCCAAACCAACTCGAAAACAAAAAAGGTCACCATCGAGTACTTTAATTTCGAAACATTGCAATGAACGGAACATGGAAACCGACTATAGTCTGTACCAGATGTGAAAAAAATAAAATTCGTTGACACCTGCCTACCAATGTATTCAAATTACCGTTTTGACCGTGCTAGCGACACTTTCTTTACATTTTCTTCGTATCGTTTTGAAATATTTGAATAAATTGGAAGCAACCTACATGAAGTTTTGAATGTTCCGCGCTCAACGTAAAATCCGGCCACTTAAAACGTCTACACACAGAACTTCGTGATAAACTGTATAAGTGTGGTAATTCTGTTGAATGCTAAATTGGGACGAATTGTCTCGACTGGAAATTCCTCAGAGGGCCAACTTTTTCCTTCGTCGAAGTTGCGGTTTGTGTGAGAACCCACTTATTATGTTAATTTTGAAGTGGATTTGGGTGATTTTGTTGGTAATATGGGCGCAGCGGTAGGCCATTGGTAACTTACGAGTTGTAGATCGTGGGTTCCAACCCAAGCAGGTACTTCGCTGTGTGTAAATATTTTCATAATTTCTGCTCTAAAAACAGTAAAAGGAAACCGGCATGTCCTAAAACCGAAAATTTGAAGACATGTGACATCTTCCAACCCGCACTGGGCCCGCGTGGTGGATTATAGCCCACTCCCTCTCTCAAAGAGGAGTTTTGGGTCTTAGTAGTTAGCTGATTATGCTGTTGGTAATATTGTCATCATTATTAACTGAAGGGTTTCTGAATGTACTGTCCAAATATGTTTTCATTCGAACACATATTGTTCAATGATTCTTAAATGCTCCCCAAAAATATAAATAATAGCGTATACAGCTCCAAACAGTGTTTTCGGAAGGAATATACGAAGTTGATAATCGAGTCAAAATTACAAGAAATATAAATACCAAAAGCTACTGGGTATTTCAATTTAGAAGAAAATTACCTCTACAATTATTTCGAATCCTTTTGACCCCCACTTAATAACCATTTTGATAAAATGAAATGAAATGTTTATTTTTGTAAGTAGATCTTATAAGACACTTTTACATGTCAACATTTTTCGGTCAATGTTTTTAAAACTAGATGGCGCCGGTGTTTCCTAACTGACTGTTCCCTGAGAAGAAACGCTGAAACAAACTCAGATGTCATAGCCTCTTTTAAATTCCAAACATTATATTATTAGCATTCTATGTGAATCTAACAATGCAGGGCAATGTCTGAAATATCATCATTCTACGCTCGACGCCCGCCTTGGAAGGTCGTTACGCTGCCGCTCCGCTGCGCGTATCCCCTCTACCGCCCGCCGCTCGTTCGCCCGTCAGTTGTGCTCCGTGCGCCACGCTGCGTAGTCGCCCCGACTACTCTCCGCTATTTTGCGATTTAAATTTATTTAAATCGCAAAATTCGGATTCCTGTTTCTTCAGATTCAGTCTAAAACCGTACTGTCTTGTTCGCAAGACAGTGGTATTTCTGATTCGTCAGAAAATCGTCAAAAACGTGTGTTGTGTTGTGGCCCCTTCAGGGCAAATCCACAGTTTCGTGGTCACTCGGTGGATACCTTAACGGTGCCAACGAAGCCGAGTGGGTGCAGACCCAACGCACCCGTCTATCCCCTTCAGGGCTAGACGAAAGTTGGACGGGTCCCGGATCGCTGGCCTTGGGGGCTTCCCTCGTCAGCCCCGGTGACAGTCTTCCCTCCACAGCCGCGTACTAGTGCCGCGGGTATATCTATACCCCCCGCACTAGACTGGTCGGGTACCTTCAGTACCCATCGCATGACCGGTTAGGAACCCGTTCGCACAATAAGATTGGCGACGGGGAACACTCTTAGGGCTCACCAGGATCACCTCCCTGTCTATACCCGACAGGGAGTGTAACACTCACCCCCGGCAACCCACCGGGGATTAGGCTACGTAGGAGTAGGGTTTTGGTCAGGATCACTCTCATGAGTGATTAGGTCCCCCCTCCCCTCCGCCATGGATAAACCCATGGATCCTACGGAGAGACTTGCTAGAATCGAGGCGCTCCTGGCTGAACTCGCGGGTCAGCTTAGCATTGAGCACTCGGAGGTCGGAGCGGTTGTCTCTGTTTTTCTTTTATTGATAAAGAAAAACAAAGATTTCGCTGCCGAATTCTCCGAGTTGTACAGAGCTGAGCAACTCGCAATTCCGCCCAGCCCGGGCATCGCTGACTTCAGCGACGCCCTCGAGGCCCCAGCCTCCACCGATGAACCGTGTCAAATGGACACGGAGGATGTACCCACAACTCCTCCCGATACTGCCGCGCTCACTCCCCAGACGGACTCGCACTCCTCTTCGTCCTCGGACGCAGAGACGTACGAGCTCGTCTCCCATACAAAGGGAAAAGGGAGTAAGCGCAAAAAGAATAAGGCGAGCAGCTCAGCCCCGGCCGCTAAAATCATAGCGGCTGAGGACTCCGCTCCTCCGTCTCGCGCCCCCACCCCGCAGGTGACCTCCGCCACCGCGAACCCCCCCCACCCCGCTACGCAGGCGACCCTCGCCACCGCGACCGCGCCCATCCCCTCCACGCCGCCGGCGACCGCCGCCAAAGCGTCCCCCTCCCGTCCCTCGCCTTCAACCTCCGCGAAGGTTGCCGCGCCCCGCGCTAAAACTAGCGCCCAGCCCGTACCCTCTGGCTCAAGCACCGGCAGGAAACTCCCTCCACCGCCCCCTGTATTTATACAGGACAAGGCCAAGTGGACGGAGGTGTCCAAATGGTGTGTTGACCAAAGGGTCAACTATACTAGCGCCCGTGCCACCCAGCACGGGATAAAAGTATCAGTCCCCACGTCAGGCGATTATCGCGATCTGACCAGGCTCCTCTCTGCCAGGAACGTGTCCTTCCACACGTATTCCTTGCCCGAGGAGCGACTGACCAGGGTGGTGATTCGCAGGATCCCCTGCGAAATCGCCACCAGCGATATTAAGGCGGACCTCGAACGACAGAACGTGCCTGTCACAGAGGTCCATCGAATGCACCGGTCCAGGCAAGGTACCGCCTTTGATATGGTCTTGGTGGTGTGCCCTCCCACACAGGGTCACCACCCCATATTCAATGTAAGGTCCGTCTGTAACCTGTCAGGCCTTAAAATCAAGAAGCCCCGTAAGTCAGGCATCAATGGCCAGTGCCACAGATGCCAACTGTACGGGCACTCAGCGTACAACTGCTACGCTACTCCCAGGTGCGTCAAGTGCCTGGGAGACCACGGTACAGCAGATTGTACCCGGCCTAAAGACCGCACTCTTTGCACCGAGCCACCTAGTTGTGTGCTCTGCAAAGAGCCCGGTCATCCGGCAAACTACTGGGGCTGCCCGAAAGCCCCCAAGTCATCTTCCCCTAAATTGGCGAAGCGTTTCGACGCTCATCAGACTAGGGAATCCCCCTCGGCCAAACTCCCCGTGAGACTGGCCCCTCAGCGTCCCTCCCAATGGCCTCTAATGAGTTCCCAGAAGGAGTTCCCCCCACTGGCCTCCAGGCCTAAGCCCGCTCCCATCCCTCCATTAGTGGACCCGCGTACCCGTGCCCCCGCGCCCCTTACGCCCCCCGGTTTTCCCGCGACCGCTCCTCCCGCCCGCGCCGCGGCCCCCTCCACTGCCCCTATGGCAGGACCAGGACCCGTACAGAGGAAAGGTCAGGCTCCCCTTGATGCGTTTAACGTCATCACTGGGACCTTTAATACCTATAGCACGTTCCTCTCCCCGCGTGCCCAACAGATGGCCCAGGAACTAATTGCCGCCGGCGGTAACTTGTTCCGAATCCAATCAATTTATGCTGCGTATCCCGAGATCACGCAAGCAATTCATGTCATGAACTCCCAACGCCCCCATTATGGATAGTCGCGGAATATTAACTAGACAAAAACCCCGTTCCCTAAAGCTAGGTTTCTTTAATGCCAACGGCATTCACGGCCAACGTGATGAGATCGCCACGTTCCTCCGCGACCATCACGTAGACATTTTACTCATTCAAGAGTCGTTCCTAAAACCTCATCATCGTGACCCGAAAATTGCAAACTATCGTTTAGTTCGCAACGACAGGTCACGTTGTCACAGAGGCGGCACCCTCATATACTATAGGAAGTCCCTGTACTGCATACCTATGGATACTCCCGAACTCTCCCGATTAGAAGTTTCGGCCTGTCGGTTAGCACTGACAGGTCACCAGCCGATCACTATTGTGTCGGTTTACCTTCCTCCCACACATGAGTCAGAGGACCCTCAACTCCTCGCTAATGACCTTTCCGAACTCTTCGGCATGAGTGACTCCGTTATCATAGCGGGCGATCTCAACGCCAAACATCCCGCCTGGAATAGCACCAGGACCTCGACTAGAGGTAGGCAACTTTTCAACCTCTGTTCTACCATGAACTTTGACGTCATCGCCCCGATGACTCCCACTCACTTTCCTTTCGACCCCGATCAGTTACCCGACGTTCTTGACATAGCACTCCTTAAGAATATCAACTTAAGGTTGGATTCTATAGAGGCTATTCACGAACTCGACTCTGATCATCGACCAGTAGTCATGAACCTGGCCCCCCGATTAGGTACTCGCGACCCCTCTCAACCCCCCGCCACTAAAGTGATCACTGACTGGAAGAAAGTAAGCGAACGCTTACAATCTAACACGTCACATCACTTAGACTCCATCCCAGATCAGTTCGACTCTGTCGCCGACACAACGGCCGCGATCGACTCTCTCACGGAGCACGTACAATCGATCGTGAACGAAAGTTCACGGGAGGTTCCAGATACGGGCGACCGTAAATGGAAGCTCCCCGACGATGTACGTGATCTGCTGACAGAGAAGAACGCGGCCGTTCGTGCCTACAGCAACTTTCCCTCTGACGCTAACAAAGCTCACATGCGTTACTTACAGCGTGCTGTAAGGACACGTGTGACTGAGCTGCGTGACGCTAACTGGGACAAGATGGTGGGCGAACTAGAGCCGACTCATCTCGCTTTCTGGGAACTTCAGAGGAAACTGAAATCCTCTGAGTTTTCCACTATGCCCCCCCTGACCCGCCCCGATGCGACCATTGCATTCGAGGATATCGACAGGGCTGAATGCCTAGCCGATAGCCTCGAAGCCCAATGCACACCCAGTTCGCAGCCAGTAGACCAAGCGTTTGTCGATAAGGTAAACGCGGAAGTCGAACGCAAAGCCTCACTCCCGCCCGTTGAAGACCCTGATGATCCCCTGCCCCCTGTCACACCTGACGAGGTGCACGAGATCATCAAGGGTCTGAAATCTCGTAAAGCCCCCGGATCAGACGGCATCACCAATAGAGTGATCAAGCTGTTCCCCGCTCACCTGATTATGCTCATGTGTACCATCTTCAATGGTGCCTTGAGTAATAACATTTTCCCCCAAGCGTGGAAGGAAGCCACCGTCATTGGCATCCCAAAGCCCGGTAAGCCCAAAACCGAGCCCACGAGTTACCGCCCCATTAGTTTGCTCAAAGTTCTCGGCAAAATCTATGAGAGACTTATTTATAAGCGACTCAGAGATTACGCCGAAACCAAGGGCCTCATCCCCAACGAGCAGTTTGGTTTTCGAACCCAACACTCGTGTGTCCATCAGGTACACCGTATCGTCGAACATATCAATGCTGGTTTTCAGCGTGGTATGTTCACGGGCGCTGTATACTTCGATATAGCGAAAGCGTTCGACAAAGTCTGGCACAACGGCTTATTATATAAGCTGTATCAACTCGGAGTGCCAGACCGTCTCGTGCTCATCTTACGAGACTTTCTTGCGAACCGTACCTTTCGCTATCGCATCGAAGGGGCACTTTCCTCCCCTCATCCGATCCGTGCAGGAGTCCCTCAAGGCTCTGTACTAGCCCCCCTCATTTTCACGCTGTTCACTAGCGATATCCCCAGAAGCAAGAAGGCAAGGTTAGCTCTGTTCGCAGACGACACTGCCATCTTCTTCTCGGGATTTAGTGACACAGCGCTGGTTCGCTACCTCCAAACCGCAGTCGACGAGCTCGGCGAATGGTTCAGGAAGTGGCGAATCGAGGTCAATCCCGATAAAAGTCAGGCGGTCTTTTACACCCGACCGCGACGTAATCACCCCCCTCCCCGACCCATCTCAATGTTCGGCAAGCAGATCCCTTGGGCGAAGCAAGCCAAATATCTAGGTGTCATCCTCGACGAACACCTCACCTTTTCTGAGCACATAAAGCAGGCTCGCTCGCGGGCCGCTTTCGCTCTCGGTAGGCTCCATTGCGTCCTGAACAAGCGGAGTAAATTGTCTCTTCTGTGTAAGAAGCGGCTTTACACCGCTTGTATCAGGCCGATTATGACATACGCAAGCCCAGTCTGGGCACATGCCAAGCCCCGATTCATCCATAGGATGCAGACTCTCCAGAACCGTTTTCTCCGTCAAGCCACAGGCTCGCCTTGGTTTGTTCGGAATATCAATCTTCATTTAGATATGAAACTCCCGACTATCCATCAATACATAAAACGCGCTTCGAAGCGCTTCTTCGATAGGGCCGTAGCCCACCGCATCCCTCTGGTTGTGGCGGCAGCTACTTACACCCCCTCCCGTATTAGCAAAGTCCGCCGCTCGCGGCACATTCTTACCGATCCTGATGATCCCACTACTCTCCTCCAGGAGAGTCGAAAAGAGACCAGTACAGCTAGACCAGCACACAGACACAAACCGTACCGACCTCGCCGCCGAGGTCCGTCGTCGCGACCCCTACTTAACAGTCCCTCCCGACCCTTGCAAGAGCCAGCCCGCGATGCTGCGCCGTTAGCTTTAAATTAGTCCCTAAATAATTTAACTCAGATCCAGCCAGTCCCTTGCTGCCCCCCCTATCAGCGATTGCCTAAGCCGAGGTTCGTACCCCCCTCGGGGTAACCCTTAGAGCTTTCGCTTTAGTTTTTAAGTATAATAAGCCCCGGCTGGAGGCCTAAAAAGGTAACTTTTTAGAACTCGCCGGGCCACAATCCGTTTAAGTAGTCACAATCTTTTCAGGATTAACTACGAGATGCCCCACAAAAAAAATAAAAAAGGCAATGTCTGGAAGAGCCTTTTGAAGAAAGAGCCATTGCAGCTTTGAGCTGACCTGTCCCAACGGACGGCATGTATGTATCAGTCATCGTGTAGCTCAACTCTATTTTAGGGAGCTCAACAACCCGTCACAAGATGCTACCAAATCTGCAGGACATTTGCGTAGGCCATTTACAAAATACTCAAAGCCGCCAGACAGTTATGTTATACTCGTGTATTCAATCTAGGCTAGATTGAATCATCAAAAAATGATGATTCAATCTAGCCTGCTTGATGATTCATAATAATACTTACGAACAAAAACATTTTCCTTATAATTAACTAAATTAATTATATTTGTTTCAGTCCAGGCTGACAAAGGGCTGTACAACCTGTCACTTTCAATGACCTCAAAACGACCCTTGACTTAAATAATACTACCTTTTGTTGAACTGAGTGGGTTACTCCTCGAGGCAAAGAACGTTGTAAAACCTTCCAAGAAAATTTTTGGTGTTTAATTCTATAAAGATTGTCTTCCTATACATATTGTATTGACTTATAAATATAATAAATAAAACTCTTTATTTTCTCTTCCACAAATAAAACAATTACAAACTAAATTCATACTATTGAACCATACTAAAGAACCAACTTTTTTTTTTTTTTTTTTTTTCAGGATGGGAAATCATCAAATGACTTCTCCCGCTCTGGGCGGAGCGGGAGGGCATGTCAGACTTTTACTGACTAAAACCCACCCGTGTTCCATCAGTTGCCCATGTGCCAGGGTCACGGTATCTCTTTCGAACAATCACGCGACCCCGGCAGGCATCGGTCCTAGTAGACCCCTACACTGCTGCTGACATCTCTTTGAGGCGCGCGTGGAACACTGCGCGCCGTCGACCCGAGCTTGGTCCTTACCGGGCGGTGAGCTACCCATTGCTCGCCACCCGCAAGCTCGCGCCTACGGTGGCCGGGAGTCCGCTATTGACTCCCGACGCCCTGGGCGTCTCCTCCTGCGGCGGCTAGGGACGTGAGGGCGCAGAGACTGCCACTCCCTCACGCGCCCCGCCTCCTCCTTCGCGAGCATTACTGCTTCGCAGAAGGAGGTGACGGCTTCCCATTCCCTCTCGCTCCGTACCATGGCTCGCACCAGGGCGGGACGCGAGAGGTCGCCGCCGCCGATCGCCTCCACGAGGACACGGCGGTGCTCCGCCCAGGCAGGGCACACCTCCACCGTATGCTCCACCGTGTCCTCCAGACGATCCTCGCAATGGAAACACCCGGACGTATCCTCCCGCTTTATCCTGAACAGGAACCCACCGAAGCACCCATGCCCGGTGAGAACCTGCGTCAGGCGGAAGGTGAGGACGCCGTGACGCCTCTCTATCCACTCCTCAAAGAGGGGACTTACCGCCGCAATTGTGGCGTGCCCAAAGAACCAACTTTAGACAAGTATATTTTTTAGCAGTTCCAGTTACACATAATGGCAAAAATATTTTATTTGTGGGAGACTGGCGCCTAAACTAAGCCGAAGCCTGTATTTTAGGACACCACCAGCAACAACCTAATTGCAGCAACCTAATTGCGTAACACACTATTCAGAATCTGAATCATTTTGAAGCTTATTCCTAATTCATTCTTTCATAATTATGTTTGAAAAAATTGTCTGCTTAGCAACATAAACAACCCAAAAATGTTGTACAACTGCCAAAATGAAAGCGATTCCTCGTATTACGCAAGTACCTCTCTGGTCACTGTTAGACTATAGAAATGTTGAACGAAATGCTTACTGACTAAATGACTTGAAATAGCAATTCATTATGTGAACGTAGAAGGTTGTAATAACGATTATAATTCTATAAATACCAGCGGCGAGGCGTAATTTTTTCTAAAAGAGAAGCCGAAGCGAAGTCGGCCTTAACTTACTGACTCATCAATAAAGAATACTTACTATCATTCTAAAATTAATATAGGAATGTAATGAATTAAATACAATTAAATTGAACAGATGAAAACGAATAAAATATGCAATATTCCTCTATCTCGTTCTCGCTGACGCATTTTTCTATACCTGTCTCTGTCATAACCCGTTGTACAGCGGCTTGCTCTCGTACATATCAAGCGGTGCCACGTGACCTAAAGTGACATCATTACGGGATCGCTGTTGTATAAATTTTTAGTTCCCGATTATGACGTTTTGGCGCCGGGTTAATTTAGAACATTTCTCTTTTGTTGTAATACAAAGGTATTAATAACCTTTTTTGTTGTTTGAATGTTATGGTGAATTAAATACCCGTAGTGTAACTATATTTATTGACAATAGTAGTCACCATTTACATACTATTGTATTTTTAATAGTGATAGAGTTACCAATGCGAATCCCCAAAGGCAAGCCGGTAGGAATCGTGTTATATGGTGCCTTCGCCACTGATAAATACATACGTGATACAGACGCGATTCATATTTTGTTCAACATACAACATGACACTGACTTGTATTTGAAAAAAAACGCAAGCTGAATTTTGACTACGTTAGCGCACCCTCCACAAATATAGAGCTACATGGATCTTTTGGTGCAACAATGATGTTGACAAACATTTGTGCAATTGTTTCGTGAAATGTATAGCTAAAAAACCGGCCAAGTGCGAGTCGGACTCGCGCACCGAGGGTTCCGTACAAACCTGTAGGTATTCTCGGTTTAAAAATAAATGTTTTTTTTAATTTTTATATTTCAGTTGATTGAATGTAAGGTAAATTGCGGTTTACGATTTATGACGTTTTAAAAAAAAACTACTCACTCGATCTCGTTCAAACTAATTTTCGGTGGTAGTTTACATGGTAATGTACATCATATATTTTTTTTAGTTTTATCATTCTCTTATTTTAGAAGTTACGGGGGGGGGGGAGGGGGGCACACATTTTACCACTTTGGAAGTATCTCTCGCGCAAACTATTCAGTTTAGAAAAAAATGATATTAGAAACCTCATTACCATTTTTGAAGACCTATTCATAGATACCCCACACGTATGGGTTTGATGAAAAAAAACATTTTTGAGTTTCAGTTCTATGTATGGGGAACCCCAAAATTTATTGTTTTTTTTTCTATTTTAGTGTAAAAATCTTAATGCGGTTCACAGAATACATCTACTTACCAAGTTTCAACAGCATAGCTCTTATAGTTTCGGAAAAAAGTGGCTGTGACATACGGACGGATGGACAGACAGACAGACATGACGAATCTATAAGGGTTCCGTTTTTTGCCATTTGGCAACGGAACCCTAAAAAGGGACACCCGGATGGAACGAAGTTTCTTTCGATTAATTAGTGAAGGAATTGTATTTTTTTATTATTATTTATTATGTACAAAAAACCTGTATACACTCAACAAAAATAATCGTCGCGACACCACACTGTTCAATGCGAAATAGAAAGACGAAACGAAAATAACTGGCTTGCTTTCTATGAGAGAGAGAGAGAGAGAGAGAGAGAGAGAGAGAGAGAGAGAGAGAGAGAGAGAGAGAGAGAGAGAGAGACAGACAGAAAAACACGCGCACGCCGCACGGCTTACAACTATAGCAAAAAGTGTCGTTACAACAGCTTTTGGTCTTAATTTTTTACGTCTAGCCCCCTCTCACAACGCGCAATAAGGAACTTCTTTCCAAAAACCGATAAAGTACGTGTCACAATGAAGAGCTCCGAAGTGGGGTGAATTTATCTCAGAAACCAACTCAACATTGTAATTTAAAATTGAAAAACTTGATCATCTATACAACGATATACTCGTATGTCACGGTTAATTCTCCAAATGCAAAGGTAAGTTAGTTTGTTTTTTGTGATTGTTTTCTTAATTTTGCTCTGAGACCTTGCTTTTTTGCTAAATTTCATAATTTCGGTCAACGGGAAGTAGGTAGGTACCCTATAAGTTTTAATTTGTGTCCATACTTGAACTATCGGACCTCACTGTAATTTGTTCCACAGATAAAATGATATATCTCACTATGGTAAAGTCAGGCCTCAATAAAATAGTACAGTGGACTCAAATGTTTTGAAAATATACGCATCAAAAGGGCTACAATTCCGTTGTGGGCGAAACAATCAACACTTTATTTTATCAACACAATTCACTGTTAATATAAACATGGGTTAAATCCTAACCCGTGGAACAACAAACAGCAAAATCAATTAAGCACAACACGGAATTCGCTTTGATCAATCATTGTAGAAAACATCGGTATCGAAAATAAAACAATTGAAACTATTTTAGGTACTATTTTGATTGAAGCAATACTATGTAATGAACCATTAAAACGTTATCAGGATATTTATGACGATTGTGACTGAAATAAACAGTTTTTTGTTTAACCTCTAAGTCCCTGAGATACCACATTTGGTATGCAAACAATCGTCTTTTAATTGTGTCTGTAATTACAGTACTTGACCGGTTAATAACTGCATTCGATTCGTTTTCAATCTTCGTAAGTATGATCACGTGTCCGCCCACCGGTTGCTTTTAAATTGGTTACCCATTCGTCAGCGCAGAGAGTTGAGGGCACTATCAATGTTGTTTTCTATTCTTGACAAACCTACTTCTCCTTCTTACCTAACTTCCCAGGTTTAGTACTTATGCTCTGCGCATAATAAAAATCTTCGGTCCACCAACAATCGTCTTCTACGATGTCCTTCTCACCGCTCTGGTTTCATTTACGTTTCTTTCTTTGTACAAGCGGTCTTTCTTTGGAATGCGCTCCCTCTGAACATCAGGATGGCAACCAGTCGGTTATCATTTAAAGTGAAAGCACGTGAGCATATTCGCAAGAAGTTGGCAGAATCATACCAGCGCTGATTTGCTGGATTCGGTTTCTTCTCTACCTATCGTTATATCTCCAGAAAACGTTTTTGTTTTCATTATATGTATGTATATATTTGTATCTATGTATTTAGTATTCTTCCTTTTTCGAGTTATCTATCCCGTATATTGCACCTGCCATGTTTTTCTCTGCATCACCCTAAGGTTGACTGGTAGAAAATGTCTCAGGCATTAAGTCCACCTTTGTACAGTAGTTTTACTTGTGCATAAAGTTTTAATAAATAAATTTATTTATTTATTAAACAACAGTAACAAATCTATACTTAATATTATGAAGCTGAAGAGTTTGTTTGTTTGTTTGGTTGAACGCGCTAATCTCAGGATCTAGTGGTCCGAATTGAAAAATTCTTTCTGGGTTGGGTAGCCCATTTATCGAGGAATAGGTTGTATAACATCACGCTACGGTCAAAAGGAGCGGCGCAGCAAACGAAAAATGAACGAAAAGTGGCAAGCTATTCGATGCGACGGGAAGGGAAGCGAAAATTTGACGCGGACGAAGTCGCGAGCAGAAGCTAATGAAGCATATGATGTGTGCTTATTGCGTAAAATTATTCTCACTTTATCGTTTAGACAGAAAAAAAAACAGTAGTTGTCTTATAACAGCCAATAAGTAATTGAAAAAATGTGGAAGTTGTGTCACTCTTTTATCGCTCTCATTTCATGACAAACGAAAATGTCACGCTTAGTTTAAATATCATTACACTATAGAATTATGAACAACTTTCTACTCGTAGCTAAGCAAAGAAAAAAAATAATAAACATTAACAAGAGATGTCTGTGCTAGTGAAAAAGATGAAAAATATTAAAATACTTAAGTGTTTTTGTAACAATTTCATCTAGTCCAGTGTTTTTAACAACAAACAAAACCGAGCGGGGTCGAGTTTGGAACTTGGAGTATCGTTTGTCGAACGTTGAACTGCGCTGCCGTGCTTCTGTTGCGGGGTAAGTCATGACATGTAGCGGTTTCATAACGAAACAGAAATACAATACCATATAATGTCTTAAAAAGTTAAAAAGGGGGTGATTTTATAATTTACATACTTAATACCTATAACTATAGCTAACTAAAAATGCTTGACTTACGCGGGTCAAGAACATTTGAGATAAAATATTGAATAGACATTAAGATTTTGAGAAAAGGACTTATTATAAGTCCAAAACTTCACCACTTCCACGGCGGCGTAGTGTCACTGTCAGTGACAGCGCTGAGGTCAATTTGACTGCATGCTATAGGACACAGAGGGCAAAAAAGGAGGTACACATAGTTTGCGACACAGTTCCGTACCCACACTGCATACAATACTTATCTAACTATCCTCATAGCCTGTGGTCTACGTTATGCGGTTTTAGCCCATGCTCCTACGGACGTAATAGAATGCGCGGCGGTAGCTTTTCGCGTACTGGATCTTCACGCACTGATATTCGATTTTCAACTCTCGATAGCGCCTAAATTTGAAATTCGAACAGTGCAGATGGTCTTAGTAAGCATAAAGTTTTACAGTCCGCTATATCCTGTGAACTTGTCGCACAAACATCGCAGGATCTATGTTCTATGTCTCCGTACAGTTTCATAACTAGAACCCGAGGTTGTGCCGCTGACAAGCGCCGCTCTACAGCATTATTTTATAGCACTTTTTCGCAAACTTCTGGAATGCCCAAGCGTAAACCCCACGCTTACAACGTTCGTGGACGCTTTTGTTTTTACCAAATAATGGACAATTTAATTAGAAACTCTGTCGGGCTTCCCTTTATTAGGTATATTCTATTAAGTTCCATGGTCCTTTAGTTATTAACAACAAACAGCTGTTTGAACATGTAAACAGGTGTGTATTTCATCTTAGTCGCGGCTGAATATACAACATACAGTCCAGGCCGTATTTCGGCCATGGCGTTCAATCTCAACCGAGACCAGCCATCCGCGCGGAGATACTATAATGCACAAGTGTGTGCTGACACAGGGGCACTCGCTCTTTCCTCATTCTCCTAGTCCGATGGGACGTCAATCCGACACGACCGGAGAGAAATCCGGCGCAGGACTAACGGCGTAACGTGCTTTCCGCCAAGTTCCAAACTCCGGGCTGTTAATTAGAAATTCGTAATGAAAAAACTTAATAACACTCGGCCCGACCTGGAATCGAACCCAGGACTCCACGCTCAGCAGTCACGCTTGCGACCACGAAACCAACTGGACAGTCATACCTACCTATCATATCATAGCTATACGACGCAAATGTCAACAAAACCCTGCAATCCAATTAGCGAGTGACACCGGTAAACCAATTACAAGTAGACCAGACAGGTACTAATTTCAAGATTTGGTCGCCATCGTACACAGGTCAAATCAATTTCCAATATTTAGAATTACGATTTTGCATCTACATATGTACCTACATGAAAAATTCATGCTAAAATCGAATCCATTTATCCTTGCCTAGCCGTACCCAGGTATTAAAAAAGCCCTGACCAACCTGAAAACACGCAGAGAGACACCTTTATTTACGTGGTTTCAGCACAACACATCAAACTGATGCGAAACCAAACAAAACTGCCGTGACCCGAATACGTCTTTTGACAAACAATGTAATTTACACAGCTCGTTACCACAGAATAGATAGGTACAGAATGCTCGCTTTATACATCGTGTGAAAACAGTTTCACGTACACACAGACGTAAACAATCAAACATACACTGTGTCAAATAAATGACTGTCTCGTTTGCTCTTTTTTAAACTACAGAATAAAACAAAACATCAACATCAACAAATTTGAGAAGTTTACTATGTACTAACTAAATATCCTAACATGAAGGTTAACACATATTTTATAATAAACATCATGATAAATGGTAATAAGAAAGTAATAGGTACGCAATAAAAAATCGGTAATGCGACGACGCGATGAGGGATAGCGTAGTCAGTTGCGCGCGATGACCATATACATGTGTGCGTATATGTTTGCTCCCTGTATAGAGTTGACCCTCGGTACCTATGTATTCTGTGATGCTATTGTTATATTCTGAATTACGACTACGAACCAAATTCGCACGTTTATTTGCAACCTAACCCCTTTCTCAATTAATCCCACAATTTAGCTACACGTGAAATTGAGATTTTAGAGTTTATTGGTGTCTGTGTTTGCATGGTCGATGTATGGAAGTCCCGAATTCGATGTTTGTGATGCGGAAAATCAAGCGAATGGTGAGGGACTGGGTTTTGATGTGGTTTCGAAGTTTCCGAATTTAACCTACAATTCCAAGAAACAAGATATGATGAGCTCTTTGCCCATGTAAAATGAACAAACAGTAGAAAAAGATTCACCATCATCATTTCACACGAAAGACGTCCACTGCTGAACAAAGGCCACCCCCAAGTTCCTCCACATCAACAGGTTCCGTACTTCCTACATCCAGCGGATTCCTACAGCCTTCACAAGGTCATCGGTCTACTATGTGGGCGCACTTACAATGTTACATCTTCCAGTATGCGGTCCCCACTTCGGCTCCATCGGCCATCTGTTCTGCGAGCAATGTGTGCTGCGGCTGCCACATAAGTTTGGCAATTAGGCTATGTCAGTAGAAACGGTTCTTTTTTGTTTTTGTTAGTTCAAATAAACTTGTACTTATTTCTGAACACTAAGTATATAGGTATTTGTAGTTTCTAGTTTGCGTTTCGTTTTTCAGATGTAAGTACAGTTATGGTTTTCTATTTTTATAATCATACCAGTCTATTTGGATAAGAAATGTACCTAAATAAATACCTCGTTTATGTAATAGATATTTCATAATCAATCAATTAATAGCTTTGTTTCTCTTTCAAGGCATTATTAATCGACTGATAACGCAAGTACTGAAAATCATTAAAACTGTTTCCAATTTCATCAGCAAACATACGTGCAAATACTCACGCCTTTTTCAAATGGGGGCGGCATCTTTTATATATACTAAGGAACGCTGCCGGCTACGATACTCACATTCTTCTTTTGCCCATTTACCTGCATACATCTATTCATATGCACGTTGTGGGTACTACGCACGTGACTTTTCTGAAGAACGTCATCAATATGGTTACTATTTATGTCCTCCTAGGGCATCTCCATCCTATGTTTCCACTCACATCTGCCTTGTTAATACCTTTTGTAAGCCGCCTATCATTCATCCTCTCAACATGACCCAAAAAATCCGATTATTCTGTGTTCAATTTTTTGTCATTACTTCTTCTTCTAAAACACACCGTTTGTCTAAACACATAATTCCTCAGCCTATCATACATAGTCACGCCACACGCTTCGCAACGGACGCATGTCCACAGCGTTTATTCTACTTTCATGCTTCTTTTGCCACACTCAACATTGACTTCCATATATAAGCGAAGATACCAGCAAACCATTGTGAACACCCAATCGAACCTTTTCGGACATCAACTAGTTGGTATAGCACTATATACTTTACTTCCCGCATCGGCTCTCCTTTTCACATTTTGTCACACTTGATGTCACATTGTCACATTCTAATTCATCCTCATTCTTAATTTCCTCTGCCAGACCGCATACTTTGGTGGCTACTTGCACCATACTGTTATTTGTCCGATACTTTTCCTATACTGTAACCATTCTTATCATCAAATATTTTATCCGACTTCACTTACACGTCACTCTTATAATCCTCTTTTACTTTCAACTCTTGCAGTATTTTTATTCTTTCTAGAACAGTCACAGAAACTCGACTTCAATGATGTCAATACAATAACCAGATAATGATCAGTCCTACATTAACACCTCGATATGCTCTTGTATCTATAACTTTACTCTTTGATTTTTCATCGACAACACACACTCGATGAAACCTCTACTGTCTTGGCATTCACATAGTGTTCATACCAAAAACATTTTTCTCTACCCTTTATGTCTAGTATACTCATCCCACTCTCATTCACTCTGTCGTCCCCAAATTAACCGTGAACTTCTTATCCATTCTTCTTCACACCAACCTTACTATTAAAGTCACCTAGTATAACAATCTTCTCTTTAACCATTCACTAAATCCTTTGTACTACTCCTCTCTCCGAAGGTAAGCTTCCCATATCGGGTGCATAAACGCACAGTATAAAGATAGGGTTAAGGCACACCTTTTTCTTTTTTGTGGGTGAGAAATCATCAAATGCCGTCTCCCGCTCTGGCTCTGGAGTCTGCGTGTCAGACTTTTACTGACTAAAACCCACCCGTATTCCTTCAGTTGCCCATATACCAGGGCCACGGTACCTCTTTCGAACTAATCTCGCGACCCTGGCAGGGTTAAAGCACACCTTGGTTCTTGGCCATAGAATCCTGGGACTCACACAAACATAATCTTTCACATATTTCAGCACCCGCTTGGAGAAAATAAACCGCACTCCCTGACCGCCCTATATGCCTCTTAAGAGCGTATACGCGGTCCGCGCGCTGTTTGGCTAAAAAACGTGTTTTTTCAAACCAGATTGTCCATTAAGCACTTGACTTACAAACATATCAATTACTAATTATTTTAGCAAATTTTGTTGTCTGTGTAGTTAGTTAGATACTTTTTTCGATTAATTGTTTGTGAATACCATTAAGATAATTGAACAGAGGTTTTCTTGATTTGAACTTCAGTGTCAAATTCGAAGCTAATAATATCAGAAATTACTCATAAATTAAACAATTTTTTTTTTTACTTACTGCTAAGATCCTAAGGAAAAAAGTTATTTAAAAGGTTTTTTTTGTTTTCGGCTACATACGCAAGAAATTAAATTCCAAACAATGTGAAGATTTTCAGAAATTGTACTCGACAAAGTGATTATTTTCACCGATAATATATTCCATATTTTAGTATAAATAATAATTACTGCAATAGAAGAACATCTTCTGTATAATTTACATTTAAAAAAATCAATTAAATTGTCTCTATTATTTTTCTATAAATATGTTAAAACTGCTATAAAATACTGCGTGCGAATCAATTCAAAACACATTCTACGCTCGACGCTCGCCCTGGAAGGACGTTACGCTGCTGCTCCGCTGCGCGTATCCCCTCCACCGCCCGCCGCTCGATCGCCCGTCACTTGTGCTCCGTGCGCCACGCTGCGTAGTCGCCCCGACTACTCTCCGCTATTTTGCGATTTAAATTTATTTAAATCACAAAATTCGGACTTCCTGTTTCTTTACGGATACAGTCAAAACGTTCTGTCTTGTTTACAAGACAGTGTTATTTCTTTAATAGAGTGTCTTAAAACGTTGTTCTTGTGGCCCCTTCAGGGCAAAATCCACAGTTTCGTGGTCACTCGGTGGATACCTTAACGGTGCCAACGAAGCCGAGTGGGTGCAGACCCAACGCACCCGTCTATCCCCTTCAGGGCTAGACGAAAGTTGGACGGGTCCCAGATCGCTGGCCTTGGGGGCTTCCCTCGTCAGCCCTGGTGACAGTCTTCCCTCCACAGCCGCGTACTAGTGCTGCGGATATATCTATACCCCCCACACTAGACTGGTCGGGTACCTTTAGTACTCATCGCATGACCGGTTAGGAACCCGTTCGCACAATAAGATTGGCGACGGGAGACACTCTTAGGGCTCACCAGGTTCACCTCCCTGTCTATACCCGACAGGGAGTGTAACACTCACCCCCGGCAACCCACCGGGGATTAGGTTATTAGGTATAGGGCTTTGGCGATAGGATCACTCTCATGAGTGATTAGGTCCCCCCCCCCCTTTCTCCCCTCCGCCATGGAGAAACCCCTCGAAAAACTCGCTAAAATCGAAGCGCTCCTGGCTGAACTTGCGAGTCAGTTCAGAATTGAACATTCGGAGGTCGGGGCTGTGATCTCTGTTTTTCTTATTTTTATTAAGAAAAACAAGGATTTCGCTGCCGACTTCTCCGAACTGTACAGGGCTGAACAACTCGCAATTCCAGCCAGCCCGGGCATCGCTGACTTCAGCGATGCCCTCGAGGCCCCTACCGTTACCGAGGAACCGCCGTGTCAAATGGACACAGAGGATGTACCCATCCCCACTCCCGCCGATTCTGCCACGCTCACTCCCCAGACGGACTCGCACTCCTCTTCGTCCTCGGACACAGAGGCGTACGAGCTTGTCTCCCACACAAAGGGCAAAGGGAGTAAGCGAAAGAAGAATAAGGCGAGCAGCTCAGCCCCGGCCGCTAAAATCATAGCGGCTGAGGACTCCGCTCCTCCGTCTCGCGCCCCCACCCCGCAGGCGACCTACGCCACCGCGAACCCCCCCCCCCCCCCACGCTACGCAGGCAACCCCCGCCACCGCGACCGCATCCATCCCCTCCACGCCGCCGGCAACCGCCGCCAACGCGTCCCCCTCCCGTCCCTCGCCTTCAACCTCCGTGAAGGTTGCCGCGCCCCGCGCTAAAGGTAGCGCCCCGTCCGTACCCTCTGGCTCAACCACCGCCAGGAAACTCCCTCCACCGCCCCCTGTATTTATACAGGACAAGGCCAAGTGGACGGAGGTGTCCAAATGGTGTGTTGACCAGAGGGTCAACTATACTAGTGCCCGTGCCACCCAGCACGGCATTAAAGTATCGGTCCCCACGTCCGGTGACTATCGTGATCTGACCAGGCTCCTCTCAGCAAGGAACGTGTCCTTCCACACGTATTCCTTGCCCGAGGAGCGACTGACCAGGGTGGTGATTCGCAGGATCCCCTGCGAAATCGCCACCAGCGATATTAAGGCAGACCCCGAAAGGCAGAACGTGCCTGTCCTAGAGGTCCACAGGATGCACAGATCCAGGCAAGGCATTGCCTTTGATATGGTCCTGGTGGTGTGCCCTCCCACGGAGGGTCACCACCCCATATTTAATGTCAAGTCTGTCTGCGACCTGTCAGGCCTTAAGATTGAGAAGCCCCGTAAGTCGGGCATCATTGGCCAGTGCCACAGATGCCAACTGTACCGGCACTCAGCATATAATTGCTTCGCCACTCCCAGGTGCGTCAAGTGCCTGGGAGATCACGGTACAGCCGACTGTACCCGGCCTAAAGACCGCACTCTTTGCACCGAGCCACCCAGTTGTGTGCTCTGCAAAGAGTCCGGTCATCCGGCAAATTACCGAGGCTGCCCGAAAGCCCCCAAGTCATCTTCCCCTAAATTGGCGCAACGTTTCGACGCTCGCCAGACTATGGAATCCCCCTCGGCCAAACTCCCCGTGAGGCTGGCCCCACAGCGTCCCTCCCAATGGCCTCTCTTGAGTTCCCAGAAGGAATTTCCCGCACTGGCCTCCTCCAGGCCTAAGCCCGCTCCCATCCCTCCTTTAATGGACCCGCGTACCCGCGCCCTCGCACCCCTTACGCCCCCCGGTTTTCCCGCGACCGCACCTCCCGCCCGCGCCGCGGCCCCTCCCACTGCCCCTATGGCAGGACCAGCCCCGGTACAGAGGAAAGGTCAGGCTCCCCTTGATGCGTTTAACGTAATCACCGGGACCTACAACACCTACAGCACGTTCCTCACCCCGCGTGCCCAACAGATGGCCCAGGAACTAGTTGCCGCCGGCGGTAACTTGTTCCGCATTCAATCGATCTATGCTGCGTATCCCGAGATCACGCAAGCAATCCATGTCATGAACTCCCAACGCCCCCATTATGGATAGTCGTGGAATAATATCTAAACTAAAACCCCGTTCCCTAAAGTTAGGCTTCTTCAATGCCAATGGCATTCACGGCCAACGTGATGAGATCGCCACGTTCCTCCGCGACCATCACGTAGACATTTTACTCATACAAGAGTCGTTCCTAAAGCCTCACCAACGCGACCCGAAAATTGCAAACTATCGTTTAGTTCGCAACGACAGGTCACGTTGTCACAGAGGTGGCACCCTCATATACTATAGGAAGTCCCTGTACTGCATACCTATGGATCCCCCCCAACTCTCCCGATTAGAAGTTTCGGCTTGTCGGTTAGCACTGACAGGTCACCAGCCGATCACTATTGTGTCGGTTTACCTTCCTCCCCAACATGAGTCAGAGGACCCCCAACTCCTCGCTAATGACCTTTCCCAACTCTTCGGCATGAGTGACTCCGTTATCATAGCGGGCGACCTCAACGCCAAACATCCCGCCTGAAATAGCACCATGACCTCGACTAGAGGTAGGCAACTTTTCAACCTCTGTTCTACCATGAACTTTGATGTCATCGCCCCCACTGATGACTCCCACTCACTTCCCCTTCGATACCGATCAGTTACCCGATGTTCTTGATATAGCACTCCTTAAGAATATCAACTTAAGGTTGGATTCTATAGAGGCTATTCACGAACTCGACTCTGATCATCGACCAGTAGTCATGAACCTGGCCCCCCGATTAGGTATTCGCGACCCCTCTCAACCCCCCGCCACTAAAGTGATCACTGACTGGAAGAAAGTAAGCGAACGCTTACAATCTAACACGTCACATCACTTAGACTCTATCCCAGATCAGTTCGACTCTGTCGCCGACACAACGGCCGCGATCGACTCTCTCACAGAGTACGTACAATCGATCGTGAACGAAAGTTCACGGGAGGTTCCAGATACGGATGACCGTAAATGGAGACTCCCCGACGATGTACGTGATCTGCTGACAGAGAAGAACGCGGCCGTTCGTGCCTACAGCAACTTTCCCTGTGACGCTAACAAAGCTCACATGCGTTACTTACAGCGTGCTGTAAGGACACGTGTGACTGAGCTGCGTGACGCTAAGTGGGACAAGATGGTGGGTGAACTAGAGCCGACTCATCTCGCATTCTGGGAACTTCAAAGGAAACTTAAATCCTCTGAGTTTTCCACTATGCCCCCCCTGACCCGCCCCGACGCGACCATTGCATTCGAGGATATCAACAGGGCTGAATGCCTAGCCGATAGCCTCGAAGCCCAATGCACACCCAGTTCGCAGCCAGTAGACCAAGCGTTTGTCGATAAGGTAAACGCGGAAGTCGAACGCAAAGCCTCACTCCCGCCCGTTGAAGACCCTGATGATCCCCTGCCCCCTGTCACACCTGACGAGGTGCACGAGATCATCAAGGGTCTGAAATCTCGTAAAGCCCCCGGATCAGACGGCATCACCAACAGAGTGATCAAGCTGTTTCCCGCTCACCTGATTATGCTCATGTGTACCAGCTTCAATGGTGCCTTGAGTAATAATATTTTCCCCAAAGCGTGGCAGGAAGCCACCGTCATTGGCATCCCTAAGCCCGGTAAGCCCAAAACCGAGCCCACGAGTTACCGCCCCATTAGTTTGCGCAAAGTTCTCGGCAAGATCTATGAGAGACTTATTTATAAGCGACTCAGAGATTATGCCGAAACCAAGGGCCTCATCCCCAACGAGCAGTTTGGTTTTCGAACCCAACACTCGTGTGTCCATCAGGTACACCGTATCGTCGAACATATCAATGCTGGTTTTCAGCGTGGTATGTTCACGGGCGCTGTATACTTCGATATAGCGAAAGCGTTCGACAAAGTCTGGCACAACGGCTTATTATATAAGCTGTACCAACTCGGAGTGCCAGAACGTCTCGTGCTCATCTTACGAGACTTTCTTGCGAACCGTACCTTTCGCTATCGCATCGAAGGGGCACTTTCCTCCCCTCACCCGATCCGTGCAGGAGTCCCTCAAGGCTCTGTACTAGCCCCCCTCATTTTCACGCTGTTCACTAGCGATATCCCCAGAAGCAAGAAGGCAAGGTTAGCTCTGTTCGCAGACGACACTGCTTGGGATTTGGTGACACAGCGCTGGTTCGCTACCTCCAAACCGCAGTCGACGAGCTCGGCGAATGGTTCAGGAAGTGGCGAATCGAGTTCAATCCCGATAAAAGTCAGGCGGTCTAAAAGACCGCCTGACTTTTATCGGGATTGAACATTGAACCCGACCGCGACGTAATCACCCCCCTCCCCTCCCATCTCAATGTTCGGCAAGCAGATCCCTTGGGCGAAGCAAGCCAAATATCTAGGTGTCATCCTCGACGAACACCTCACCTTTTCTGAGCACATAAAGCAGGCTCGCTCGCGGGCCGCTTTCGCTCTCGGTAGGCTCCATTGCGTCCTGAACAAGCGGAGTAAAATGTCTCTTCTGTGTAAGAAGCGGCTTTACACCGCTTGTATCAGGCCGATTATGACATACGCAAGCCCAGTCTGGGCACATGCTAAACCCCGATTCATCCATAGGATGCACACTCTCCAGAACCGTTTTCTCCGTCAAGCCACAGGAATATCAATCTTCATTTAGATATGAAACTCCCGACTATCCATCAATTCATGAAACGCGCTTCGAAGCGTTTCTTCGATAGGGCCGTAGCCCACCGCAACCCGCTGGTTGTGGCGGCAGCTACTTACACCCCCTCCCGTATCAGTAAAGTCCGCCGCTCGCGGCACGTTCTTACCGAACCTGATGATCCCACTACTCCCCTCCAGGAGAGTCGAAAAGAGACCAGCACACAAACACAAATCGTACCGACCTCGCCGCCGAGGTCCGTCGTCGCGACCCCGACTTAACAGTCCCTCCCGACCCTTGCAAGAGCCAGCCCGCGATGCTGCGCCGTTAGCTTTAAATTAGTCCCAAAATAATTTAACCCAGATCCAGCCAGTCCCTTGCTGCCCCCCTACCAGTGATTGCCTAAGCCGAGGTTCGTACCCCCCTCGGGGTAACCCTTAGAGCTTTCGCTTTAGTTTTTAAGTATAATAAGCCCCGGCTGGAGGCCTAAAAAGGTAACTTTTAAAACTCGCCGGGCCACAATCCGTTTAAGTAGTAAGAATCTTTCAGATTAACTACGAGATGTACTACAAAAAAAAAAAAAAACGATTCAAAACAGTCGGCCGCGAGCGCTTCCAGAGAGTGGTCACGTCGCCAAAATTAAATTGTTTTATAGTGAAATTATGTTTCAGGCGGAATGGAAAATAAAATGAAGCGATTTTTGGAAAAAAAAAATGCAAATATTTGGACAATTATTCTGAGATGGATTTCTGAGTAATCACTAGAGTTTCAAAGGGCTTAGAACCGATCTGGCAAATCTCACCCGCCGCCATTTTGATTTTTTTTTCTTTTCGAAATCGCGGCTCATGATGAAAGTTTATGTATTGGTAGAGGACACAGACGAACAAAAAATGTCAAGTAACACGGTATTCGAAAGTGTCACGTTACCGAGATATTTGAAGATAAACATCGACATGAGTACAACGACAATCATTAAAAATAGACTTATTACGTGTCTATAGGCATCAGTTTGTATTCCCAGGTTGATTATTACTATTATTGTTTATTTGAAGAGAGTAGGTACATTACATACAACTAGGAGCACAAGAAAACTGCTAAAGACTGCTAAAAAATAATGGTGGAATAAATTCCACCATTTTTTATGCAGTGTAGTATTGTGGTTCCCGCCCTAACCTTACATAGTCTTAGGATATTTTGTCATCATTAATAGAAGATCTCACAATTCCAGATATAATAGAATACACATTACTGCAGAGGAATTTAATGATATTGAAGATTTCAAAATTGTGAGTATCATTCGTTAATGGTTGGAATGATTGTACTTGTTTTTCTTTTTTAAGCCTTATTATGTAAAACCATATTGATATTAGGGTGTGGAATCAAATGTTTCACCCAGTGCACTATTTCGAATTGAAGGTCGAAGAATTGTTGACTTCCATCACTTTTTTGACCGAATCAAAACATTATCTAATCACAATGGGTTTATATTGTTCAATATGCAACATGCAATACGTGCCTTTTGAACGTGCGTATTAGGTAGATTTTAATTCAGTCGACATGAATTATATATTTTTTTCAAATTTATTTTTAGTCAAAACATGTTTGTCTTTTTCCGGTGTGGGCAGGACGAAAATTCGCTGTGAAGGCCACGAAAATTACCAGAGACGACGTATTTTCGACTACGGAATAAAAATAGAACCTAAATTAATCGGACTCTATGGTAAATGTCTTTTGCCCGAGATGATAGATCCGAGAAAAAGTGGTTCTATGTCAATATTAGAGATGTACGATGTATGTGATGTATTAATAAAATTAAATTCTGATAAACTTAGGTTGTCGTATTTTATTTCAAAAACTGACCGAAAAAATAAAATCCATCCTCAATAATTAAAAGTATCAAAACGATTTGTGCCAACGGTTGAGCGCTCACGCACACAAAGAAACCATTGTAGTCCTTGTAGTGAGTCACAGTGATTGTGCTATTCGATAGATCGCGTAGATTTTGACTTGCGTTAATTTGAACCAACACTCTTATACACCAGCACCCCTAGCCAAGTTGATAATCTGCAATCGTTAACGCTAGTCGCTTAACGTTAAGTCACGTGGTTAGAACAAACTAATAGAAAATTTTTAGCCAAGTTCACATCGTTCAAAATGATAGAATGATTTTTTATCGTCTCTACAATGTTCAACGCTACATCCTTTGTTATAATATCGTTTTTCTAAAGACATTGTAGAACGAGCGGCCAACTCAGGCGCGTCAACATGGCTACCAACTTATCGTTTTCTACAATTGCTGACACCAAGGCGTTACCGATTGGAGAACGGAATTCGACACGAAACGCTTGTAACTTGGCTAGGGGGGCAGACCAGATAGCGGTCACAGAAACTTGTTTCGATAATTATGTCCACTTCCTTTCTTTTCGGCTCGTCTATACATAGCACATCTATCCTTTTATCATTTACCATCTCCACACACCTTATTCATCTTATCTTTTTATACCTCCCTGAGCAAACAGTTTTCGAAAAACACCTCCCTCTATGAGCAAACACTTTTCATAAAACACGCCAATCGGTTCTAAATATACTGAAATAAATTCTCATTAAAACTGTATGAGAATCGAGATCATTAAAGTTGATATTAAAAAAGTTTTTGGCCCAATCGAAAGTTCTCAAGGAGTAATTTTATCTCTGGAATGTTCTCTGAACATTTTTTAGTCAGTGAACTTTATTTTACTTCCTATTTATCTTTTTCTTTTCGATGCGGGTGGTCAGCACACTTCTGCTTTGTAAATATAAGTAAGTTAGCTTGACGACTTAAACGCAATTTCTCGAAAATACTATGGATATTTATGGTTTAAGCTAAATTTATGGAAGGCAGATTTTTCTGAATGATAAATAAATAATGGATTCGAAAAGAATTTGTGTGAATCTAATTTCGAAATTCCAAAGCATTGGGATTTGTTATGTTGAAAATACTTGTATCCATTTTATCGTTTTTCGTTTGAGTTATCCATAGTACAATAAGTTTCGTTATAGGATTTTTGTTCACGAAGCGACGCGTGCTTTACTTGGTCGGCACATAATACACACACACGCTTACGACTTCGTCATTGTCTTGAACATTACCGAGAGCTGCTGTGCTTACACGCACATTTACAGCGTGTTTGAACACTTGATGACCACAAGTAAACCGCGCGTCGTTAGTGATAATGTCCCATTGCAAGCAACCAATACCAATTAAATAGACATCGTAGCCCCCTATCTAGCTGTAACTTTTAATAAATGTGTTGATTCAGGATCTTTGCCTGACCTCATGAAGAGTAGTAAAGTCATACCATTATTTAAAACAGGTAATAAAAATAACGTTGGCAATTTTAGGCCCATTTCTATCTTACCTGCATTTAGTAAAATATTTGAAAAGTTAATACTCAAGCAGTTACTAAGACATTTTAATTTAAATAGCCTCCTTCATAATGAGCAATATGGCTTTACAAAAGGTCGTTCGACAACAAATGCGGGTGTTGCTCTGCTAAAACACATTTACAACGCATGGGAGAACTCGCAAAATGCTATCGGAGTTTTCTGTGATCTCTCCAAAGCTTTTGATTGCGTTCACCATGACACACTTTTGCGTAAACTACGTCATTACGGTGTTCAAAACGAAGCTCTCAATGTCATAAGTTCTTATTTGCAAAATAGGCACCAATGTGTAGATATCAATGGTGTTAAATCTTCCGGGCTACTAGTTCAGTTAGGTGTACCTCAAGGCTCAATACTGGGTCCTTTCTTATTCTTAGTGTATATAAATGACTTACCATTATATTTAAAGAATATCTGTGACATTGTACTATTTGCTGATGATACCTCACTTATCTTTAAAGTAGACAGGAATAGAAACGATTTTGACGACGTGAATAATGCGCTCTCAATGGCCACGGATTGGTTTACTACAAATAACCTAGTTCTTAATGCTAAGAAAACGAAATGTTTAAAGTTCGCCTTACCCGAATGTTAGGAACCTGGGACCCAATGTCGTTTTAAATAATGAGGTGCTTGAAACTGTTAACTCGGCAGTTTTTCTGGGCATAACATTAGACGCCAAACTTCAGTGGGGATCACATATATCAAGCCTAGCGGGAAGGCTCAGTTCGGCCGCCTACGCCGTAAGGAAAGTTAGACAGTACACGGACGTTGATACAGCACGATTAGTCTATTTTAATTATTTTCATAGCATAATGTCCTACGGCATTCTGCTGTGGGGCAAAGCCGCGGACATTCAAAATATTTTTGTTCTTCAAAAACGAGCTGTTCGAGCGATTTACCAACTAGGTGCTAGAGTTTCTCTGAGAGATTTGTTTAAAGATATTGGTATTCTTACGGTGGCATCACAATTCATCTTCGCCAACATCTTATATATTAGGCAAAATATACACTTGTACACTAAAAACAGTGATTTTCATAATATTAATACTAGAAATAAGGACAAACTACGAGCCCCCTTTCACCGGCTTCATAAGGTTCATAATTCTTTTGTTGGTCTTGGTATTACCTTTTATAACAAACTTCCCTCTGCTTTAGAGATTTGCAGTTTAATGAGTTTAAAGCTAAAGTAAAATCCAACCTTTGTTCAAAGGCATACTATTCTATCAACGACTACTTAAACGATAAGAATAGCTGGTCGCTGTGATAAACTCAAGACAATGTTTATGTTCTTTCAATCCAGAATTAGCTTTCCTACCGACAGTTTATATGGGTAGTTCATATAATTTATTTTTTATTTTTTGTTTCACTGATTTTGTTAATTTATTTTTATTTTCTTTTAATTTCATTTATTGTGGACATAATCTACTCATTACAATGATTTTAAATGAGTTGTATTGCAACATGTAGTTAGCTAGCGACCTCGTCAGCTGTTCATAATATTCTTCTCTGACCAACTGGCAGCAAGTTCGTCATGCTCCCTTAGATGTCACTGCTTGCGGTAGCGTCGGGGGTCGGGTTACCACCTTCCCTCAAATATGGCGACGGGGGTAATGGCTGACCTTTGCGTTATGCTCGTGAACGGGTGCTGCTTGTGGTGACTGGTCGTCTTGCTGACCATGGTTTTTGTTATTGTTACTTGTATTAACTGTTATTTTATTTTGGTCCGGAGGTCCTAGTTTAACTATTGTAACTTCAACTTAGCTGTATGTATCAATTTGCATCGTTGAATATATAAGCGGGCACGCCCTTTATGCCTGGAGGCTTTATTTACGTTTTAAGTTCTGTTTACGATTTTGTTTTATTATTTATTTCAGCTTGAGTTTAGTTTTCAGTGTTTTGTTGGTGGTATATTGGCGTGTGCTAGCTGACATATGGTGAATAATGTATGTTTTGTTTTATAATATTAATTACTTACACAGTATTGTATAGAATCAAGTTCTTCTAACTTAACAGACAGCTGTGCTGCTGGGGAGTTTGTTCCGCCACTTCTTCTTCCCAGCTAAAGCACTAGGAAGTGTCGAAGGGCGGGCGTTTTGGGGGGACTGTCTTGTGTAACTTTGACGTTCAAAAAGTGCTGACTCTCAGCCTAGTTTGAATAAATGACTTTTGATTTTGATTTTGAATATTTTCTCTTAACAACATTTATCTAACTAATTTTGTCGAAGACCCTCTTTAACAACAATTTTCAAATCAGCACCTTGCTTTGACCGGATCCAAAGTACCAAGTTAATTCAGATTCCGTTTGGAATTCTACTCACTTCGCAAGGAAAAAGAGGGGCGGTTCAAGTTCGCGACCCGCGTCGGGAACCCATAAGGACTGCATTTAAACTGGTTATAAGTAACTGGCGTTACTCCAACAAACATGCAGTTGGAATACGCTCAGTTATGTGTTATTTTTTCATTTCAATGTGCAGAGACATTTTAATAATGATACATTATGTTCAACCATATTTCCCTGAAAAATAAAACGTTGGAGCTTGGAACGGTTCGTTTATTTCGTGAATGTTTTATTCTGTAAGACAGAGGTTTGATATTCAGCTTTTATGGATAAGAAGCTTTCAACATATTCCAAAGACCAGTTTATATGATTGTATTCTATCAAATTAACGATATATAAAGCGTAGATTAATGAACACATCTTAAGCAGAACACACACAGATACACACACAGAGAACGCAGATTTAGCTGTGTTCTAATTGCCAATTTGCTATTCAACGCAAATAAGTTAGACCTTTTGGAAAGATTGTTGACTAACTTTGTCTGGACCTACTCTCTGACCGTGTGTGTAATAGAAGCGACTGTCAAGTTTACTTTGGTTCGCGTCGTCGACGTCGCGCTGGTAAATGGCATGTTCGGGTACCCCGATCTAAAGATTGACAAATTGACGCGGTGATGGCATATTTGCTTTATGATAACTTAGGTACTATACACAGACTCAGACTAAAAAAAAAGTCAAAGATACTGTATTCAAACCACTTCCTAATTCAAATAGGTGTTTACTCCATAAAAGCAGAATGTTATTGCCGTATCTATGAAAATCGTACGCTGGACAATGTTGGCATTTAATGGTCTTGTAACGACCACTTTTATGTCAACCGTATTCGTCGCAAAATAATAGTGATGTAGGGAAAATAAGAGGATGGGAAGAAAATTAACAATAGGGAAGGCTATAATATTAAACTTCTTTGTTGTTAATGGGTCATTTTAGTGATAAATATTTTGTTGTGTATCTGATCTGACCAACAAAAGTTTTACTATCACCTATGACAAAGATCGCAAGAAATATATCCAAAGTAATAAATGGATATAAAGAAAGGAAAGTATAAAAGTGAATTCTACTACTACTAGCTTTATTATAATTCGCGAACGAAGTGTGTGAATAATTTTTTTTAGTGACTATGGTAATACCATTATGTATGTACAGCAAGTCAAATAGAACCACATAATTATTTATGTATATCATTCATACATAATTATGACAAGGGATTTCTATTAGGGTCGAGTTGCATAAATTGGACCGGTTCGTAATTTGTACCACCTCAAAATCTACCAAACTGTAATGTTTAGTTTTAAATTGGCAAAACTAAAAAGCAGTACTACCAACATGACGCAACCGCTGCCATTTTGGACTCGATAACACAACAGAGTAAATTATAGTGAACAAAAAATTTTTTTGCGGCGTTCTAGTATTATTTTATGGGTGTTTACCTAAGAATTTCTTGTGGCAACGGTAAATACACTGCAACTATTATATATATTTTTGGAAAGTAGGCATATTAGTGACCTTCTTTGAGACTATACTTTTATGTTTAGCATTTCGAGGTTATAATGCTGGCTCACATTAAAATAAAACTTAGTGTTGCCTAATTTGTACCAGGTGTGGTACCCATAAAATGTACCGGTACGATTTAGGTATATGGTAGTTTTTCAACTTGATGGTCAACTAGATTGAAATGTTTTCAGATGTCTGGAGAAGATAAAAAGTATTACAAATGGACACAAGATGACTTAGAAAAAGCCTGAGATTGTTTGAAAAAGAAATCGATGGGAATTAATGATTGTTCACGAATGTTCAACGTACCTAAGCCCACTTTAAATAGACATTTATCAAGTTCGAACAAGTATGCGAAAGAAAATACTATTTCCAAGGGCAGGACAACTGTTTTTCAATAATAATAACATGATTAAAATTTGGTATTATATAATATAGCACGATTATGTCAATAATAAATAAATTAATAGTAAGAATATATTATAATTAAATAATAATAACATGATTAAAATAAAATTCTTATTAAAATATAGAAACTAAATATACGAATTAAAATATGAAATATGCAAATAAATACGTAATAAACTATTATAATATACAATTTAATACATTATTGTTAAAAATACAGACCAATATTAAGATTTTTTTGAAAAATAATAAAGCGCTCTTCCGCTATTCTCATTAGAATTTAAAATGTTGCTGTGCCCTACAGGGTCCATAATTGTTTCTACATATTAATACCCACCACCTGTATACATTATGGAATGCAATAAAGATTTGAGATTAGATTTGAGATTTCACGATGATGTTGAACAAGAGCTAGTGTCGCATTTGTTGAACATGGAAAAGCATATGTATTGGGCTTACAATTAAGAATGTAAGAAAACTGGCGTATGACATTGCGGAAAAAAATGGCATTCCAAACACTTTTATGAAAACAGCAAAGATGGCTGGTAAAAAATGGTTTTACTCATTTCTTTAAAGACATTCGGAACTTAGTGTTCGTCAACCAGAAGCAACATCTTTTAATAGAGTACATAATTAATATTCAAACCTATTTGAATAATATTTTTCATAAAGATGTTTGTACTTTTAGTTAATAACAAGCACTTGATCTCATTTAGAATATGAAGTACAATTTAGGATACCTATGGTACAATTAAGGAAACCGGTTTCCTAAATTGTACTTTTTCAGACTTGATTAAAAACTTTAATTTTCATATTTATTTTTGAAATTCCTCATTTTATTTCAATAAAAAATGATTGCTAATAGAACAACCTTTTTATTTCTAGTAATATATTCCTTCAAAGTTAAATAGTTTTTGTGACAGCTTGTGAAGTTTGTTAACTGGTACAATATAGGCAACTTTACCCTATAAGGTAGTAACGCATCCTCTCAGGTGGTAACCAATTAATGCAGTCGTCCCTACTATAAATGCAAAATGAATTTAAAATGTTTTAAACCATTTGTGGTTTGAAACGATTTAAATCCACACTTAGCGGTTTAATAGTTTTAACATATTTTTATTTGTACATAATGCACTGAGGCTTTCCATCAAATATTCGAGACCAACACGTATACTCTGATCTAGATTATATCCAGGGAATCTGAAATAAAATAAATAATAAAAATACGTGGTGGCAGAGTAAAAAAAAAATCAGACTATTTTTTATTGATACTTAGCTACAACACATTTTTGAAATGTATTTTTTTTTTAAATATCCACGTAATACAACCAACATTGTTTCCTAAAAAAGTATTTTATGCATGATAAAAGACTTCACATATTAATGAAAATTATGTTTTTTTTTTCAATTAGCCTTTCAAGTTTATTAAAATACGTCGTCAATGTACGGTCCACGTGGTCGTGGATTTAAATAAATTTAAAACGGGATTTAAAGCACATATATGGTTTAAAATGGTTTATTTACAACTATACCTACTCCCTACATGCTCATGACACTCACCAAACACAACGAATCATCTCAATTTGCAAGTTCTAAGTTCAAACCATCGAACTATTCCCACTCTATTGTTTCAAACTTCGAACGTTTAATCGATACTACATGCACAAAGGAATATCGATTATATCGAGTTGATTCCTTTACTCAAGCGAATTACGATGCCTAAATTAGCATGAGCACGTATGACAGTTGACAAAGTTCGCATCTACGTATACATAAGCAAGTATTGAGTATCGGATATGGAAGTGGAGTTCGATGCAACCAATTACCTATGTCAAAGCATAAGCAAAAAGAATCGATTCTCGATTCCAAAGTGCCTCGTACTAATATTTTCCTTCAAAGGGTTGTGTTGTAAAATTGCTTATTAACGAACAATCGACAAGTGATTTTGAGTAGAAGGATGTTACTAAAACGGGGCCTCTATCTGGCAGAAACTTGATGCTCCGAATTTTATTTGGCATAACACACTTGGCATAATGTTCTTTAAACAAATATTTGTAAGGCATAAAAAATGTTGTGCAAAAATGCACACTCGAAGTTGTGGACGAATATGTGTATCTAGGACAGACTGTCCAGTTAGGTAGGTCCAACTTCGAGAAAGAGGTCAATCGTCGAATCCGACTCGGCTGGGCAGCGTTCGGGAAGCTACGCGGTATATTCTCGTCCCAATTACCGCAGTGTCTCAAGACAAAAGTCTTTGACCAGTGTGTGTTGCCAGTGATGACATATGGTACTGAGACGTGGTCGCTCACAATGGGCCTCATAAGAAGGCTCAAAGTCACGCAAAGAGCAATGGAGAGGGCTATGCTTGGAGTTTCCCTACGTGATCGAATCAGAAATGATGAGATCCGTAGGAAAACCAAGGTTACCGACATAGCCCGAAGAATTGCCAAACTTAAGTGGCAGTGGGCAGGGCACATTGCTCGCAGAACAGATGGCCGATGGGGTCGGAAGGTTCTGGAGTGGCGACCGCGTACTGGAAGACGTAGCGTTGGAAGGCCCACAAGATGGACCGATGACCTGGTGAAGGCCGCAGGAATGCGTTGGATGCGGGAGGCACAGAACAGGTCGAGGTGGCGGTGCTTGGGGGAGGCCTATGTCCAGCAGTGGACGTCTTTCGGCTGAAATGATGATGATGATGATGATGATAAAAAATGTTTAGCATTATCATTTTTTGGCCGAATGTTTATATGTCCAACTTTAAGTTGGCATACTTTTAAGATGGCAGATTTTTATTAAGCATAATTACCTTTGGCAGACTTAAAATTTCGCATAATTTCATTTAGCATAACATTTATTTAGAGCGACGTTTATTTGGAAGAATTTCACTTCGCATACTATGAAGATGGCAGAATTTCATTTAGAATAATTTTGTTAGGCATATTGTCATTTCTATAAAATTGAATTTTAACCTTAATTTAAAATTAAAATAGTGTCACAAAAAGTCAACATAGTTGTGCTACAAAAGTTATTGACAGAAACGAATCGCTGCAGAACCAACTCCACGTAGTCTTGTCTTCCCTACCCCTAGAGTGTAATTTAAGCCCGCGTAGGCGCGGAGGGGCGAAGCGGCCCGCGAGCTGAGGAGCAGGTGATTTTGACGCGCGCCGCCGCTACTGAGGCAAGACGAAGCTGCGGTGGTGATCGTTAAACCATCTGCGACGATAAGCTCGCGTTGGATCGCCGGAGCCACACAGTGCCGGATTCGTGACAGAAAGCATGCATGCTGCATGTTGCATGCTCGCCTGCATGCTGTGAGCTTGCTTGCATGCTGCATGCATGGTGTATGCTTGTCTGCATGCAGCGTGCTAACTATGATTTTACTGTAATGTAATAGATGAGTGTTTCATTTATTATGGATATGAAATGTATGCCAAAAGATGATTCTAACTGTAAAGTTTCTGAGGGTACTCCCTTTCTTCTCCTAAAATTGTTTGTCCGAAAATCATTATCCATAACACGTTAGCTATAAACGGCAGTAACCATAATATTCAAAAAGTCGAAATTTTGTTGTACATACTCGTACTTATCTTTGCTTCTAAAACTATTCTGTCATAATATCAAAAACTATAATCATTATATCTCCTAATTTTGCATGTTATAAAGTCATATGTCCTAAGTATTGTATTATATAAATTGTATTATGCCGAATGTTCATTTATAATAAAATCGTTAGTAGTAAAAAAATGCTACAAGTTAGGTTTTAGTGACAGAAACGAATCGCTGTTAATCCGACTCCACGTAGTCTTGTCTGCCCTACCCCTAGAGTGTTATTTAAAATCGCGTAGGCGCGGAGGGGCGAGGCGGCCCGCGAGCTGAGGAGCAGGTGGTTGTAACGCTCGCCGCCGCTACTGAGGCAAGACGAAGCTGCGGTGGTGATCGTTAAACCATCTGCGACGATAAGCTCGCGTGGGACCGCCTAAGCCCCGCAGTGCCGGACCCGTGACAGAAACCACGCCTGCTGCATGATGCATGCTCGCTTGCATACTGCATGCTTGCTTGCATGCTCGATTGCATGCTGCTTGCCTGCTTGCATGCATGCTCGCTTGCATGCTTCATGCTTGCTTGCATGCTACATGATGCATGCTTGCTTGCATGCTCGATTGCATGTTGCCTGCGTGCATGCATGGTGTATGTTTTTTTGTATGTTTTTTAGAGGGAAATAAAATCACTTGTTCACAATCACCTGTTTTATTGAGTGATATTGTATTTATTGAGTGATCATACATGCAGCGCTATGCCAGGCCTTGATAAATACCATAATGCTTTTGTATCTTTACTATTTATGTATTGTATCAGTTGAATTTGATAAAATAATGAAATTCTTAATGAACTCCGTAATAATTTGTTTTAAAAATATAATTAGGATAAATAAACATAAATAATTTGAATTTAGAACTTATAACTTTTATGGAAAACAGTTTTAAGTCTTTTGTATGTTATTGATAGTAATATTTATGACAAACGGATTTAGGGCATATTATATTTAGGGATTTCAATTGTATGGCATGTGATATTATGTGACATTTAGTTCGGGCAAGTTATCATTCGGACAAACGATGATTAGGACAAAAAAAAATATGGCTCTTTAGATTATAGATAAAAAAGTTAGGTCACACAATAGAGAACCGTTTCTGAGTTATGATAGTTCTGCATTTTAATGACTATCGATATGAAATAATTCCAAGAGACGATTCTGACTGCGAACTTTCTGCGATATGATGGATCTCCTTTTTTCATTATTATGGAAATAAAATTTATGCCTAAAGACGATTCTGACTTATAAAATTATGCGTTGTGAATGTATGATAAATGAGTGTATGCCAAACGAATGCGAAATGAAGTTTATGCTATTCGCTGTTATGCAAAATAATATTATGACTAAAAAAAATCTGCCATAAAGGGTGGACCCACTAAAACGAGTTTCAAAATTGGATTATTTTCACATATAAACTTTTAAACGATTTAAAATGACTAAATTTATGAATAAATGCCTAATAGAGGAATCGATAAGTTAGTTGAGTAGGAACAAATCGTACTGTATTTTTCAGAATATGATTATTTTATTAAATACAAAATCTTTAAATAAACGATTCAAAATTAGTAAGTAGATGAATAAATTATCATTAACGCGACATCGCATCGACAAGAAATTCTGAGTAGAAAAAAAGAAGGGTGTCCTTAAAGTGTTCAATTTTTTTCAAAATATGACTACTTATTTTCACACATAAACTTTTTAATAAAACGGTTTAAATTTACCAAGTAGTTGAATAAATACAACTTTTGTTTTCATCTTTCATCTCAATCTATTGTAGCCACTTAGGTACTTAGATTCTTCATTATTCAATAAATACAGTCGGTCAACATTTAAAACGCTAAAATACACTTCACGAACAGTTTTCATGTTGTTCAGTACATACCTCCATCGCACTACCACTTCGCCCCATGGCGACCCGACATCGCCTCAAACTGTCCAATCCTGAAACAAGCAAAATCTCGCTTAAAATCATTAATTCATTCAGATAACGCTTAACCTAAACAGCTGGTTCTAGAAATCTGCATTGGCACTTCCAACCACCACCAGCGTCGAAAACTTGCACCAATTAACAAAAAAAAAATCTATTGTTTCATAGAAAAGTGCAATTTCTACGTTGCCAAAATGTATGGCAGAGCTAACTAATAACAAACGAATTTTTTTTACGCAGGGGTCTTCTGAATTCATAGTGACAGGTTGTGCGTCAATGTCCCTGCCATGCTGTATAACAAAGAAAGAAGAAAGGATTTTAAAAGTTCATCCCCTAAAGAGTTTGAATAGGGGATGAAAGTTTGTATGGACGATCGTCAATAAGCTACTTTGCCAACAAACTAGCTTCTGCCCGCGACTTCGACAGGGTTAATTTTTTTGCTCCTCTGACCCACCGCGTCGCATCGAATCGCCTACCCGTGCGAGTACTTTGTATTCGTTTTTTCTGGGTCCTAGCGTGACGTTATATAGCCTTGATAAATGGCCTGAGATTAGCGAGTTCCACCAAACAAACTGTTCATCTATATATTAATACGTGAAGCGAAAACTTTGGATCCCTTTTTACGAAAATTGGGCGGACGGAGGAGTATGAAATTTCGCACACATATAGTTTATACAGAGAAGAAGTGACGAATGCTATTTTTTTTTTAATTATGCGTTAAAATACATTATTTTCAATAAATAACACGTTACATACACTACTGTTCATTACCGTGTATCTAATACACACATGCATAGATATTCTTTTGTTTATGGTCCAAATCTGTCTTTATTATTTTGTGCAGTGTTACCAACACCCAGAAATATTTACCCCTAAAGCTTAAGTTAAAAACCCCTAAAATTGCCACAATTACTAAAAAAAATCCGCTAAAAAATTGTAATGAAAATAACCAACGAATGTTCAGTAATCATAGACCGGCACACGGTAGTAATATTTGTCTATATTTATTACGCGACATTTGTTAATCATTCACTCTGCATTCTTAGTATCGAGGAACCGTACTAGAAGTCGCTAATACTTCTATTGTAATCAAAAACACAATGAGAAATGTAAGATGGCAAAAAATCCCTAAGAATACCCCTAAAAATGGAACGCCCCTAAAAAATCTCAATCCTCTTATTTACCCCCTAAATTTGGGAAAACCCCTAAGTTGGTAAGCCTGATTTTGTGTCTATAGTCTTACTGAATGTCAAGTATAACCATGGGTAATAAATAAATTGTATAGATATATAACCTATTTCATTTTTTAAATCTATGATCATATCGAGAATATTTGTCTTTAATATTATTTGAGTGTCAAGTATGGCATTGGTAAGTTTCCCATACAAAACTTAGTGTCGTGTGCAAACTGTAGAGGTTGTATGCCTCACGATTGTACAGGCTATAATTATGACATTTTGAACTGTCATAATTAATTAAAAATAATAGCCCGGGAAAATTCTATAAAAACAGGGCTTCTGTGATAATTCATTCCATATCCAGCAGTTAAGAAGTATTAAGAAAATAAAAAAGAGAGTCCTGAAGAAGTATTCTTTACTCATTACACCTACTTCCTGGTCCTGGCCATCACCATCCCGCCAGCGAACCCTGTCCACAGTAGTACAGCGTCAACAATTTGTCTATAGTGTTACTGAATGTCAAATATAACCATGTTATTTTTCTATATTTATTATTATCTATATTTTTTCATCTAATAATGTATTTCTATTCAAAGAAGAGTTCAAAGGTTAATAGCCTTCTGTTAGACCAAAATAGAAAGGATATAATCCGCAACTTAACGAGCTAACAATTAAAAATGTTTAGGAACTCTCTCGAGCGAATTCGGTGCGAGTTTGTAGTCACGCTTGCTGCACGCGATCCGATTTACTATAGATCTAACTTAGATATGCAACTTTATACTGGAAATGATGGCGAGGTTCGTTTAAAAGTTTATTCAACAGAACGTATTTTGCAGTATATTTGGGTGTTTCGTAGGTGGGTTTTGATTTAATCTTTTTGAAAGTATATTAAGGGCAAGATACTACACAGGTTATTAATAAGTCGTTCAACTTTCAATAAATATATTTAATGAAACTGTTTTTTATTCTGAAGAAAAGGAAATAGTTACCTTTTGGTAGATACTTCAAAACGAATCGGCGTTCTAACTGCGTATCACACTATTAATCATTTTGAAGAATACTGTACTGTAGAAAAATCCAATGCTTCATTTGTCCAAAAAATTTGATTGCTCAAGAACGTTCTTAACACAATGAATGTTGTTAAACTGGCAACATGAAAACTATCTATCTATCTGTACTCATTCATAATTCTCTTGCTCTTATCCCAATTTATTTGGGGTCGGCGCATGTCATTCTCTTCCGCACTTCTCTATTAGTGGTCATCTCGGTTTACTTTACTCAATTAACCCCCAGGAGAGTTCAAAATACTTTTTGTGTAGTCGAGATAAACGATACTCAAACTAACCCTCGCCTTTCAAAATAACGTAAAGTTCTACTGATCCCAAAATATACTTTTCCAACTAAACACCCACGTAAATTTAGATCCCACCATCAAAGTCAGTCAACCAAACCAAATTCTTAGCCGATAATCGAATCATCAACGCGTGTAGTCAATGACTGTTAAATGCGATACAGCAAATGAGTTATCATCAGGAATCCAACATAATGTTGTTGAGGTAAACACCAGCGGGTAGCATATTTATCAATAACATAAAGGCCCATAAATTACAAGTAGGTGATAAATGTCTCGAATAGTGATGGGTTTAACGAAATATCAATGTTATTCGATTATTTTGGTAGGAAATGCTCGAATAATCATTGTTATTCAAGATGGGACGTTTTTTTCGTATAGTTCCTGTTTTGTTAAGCCTACCTACTTACACCCAAAAACAAACTGTATGGTCCAATTTGTATTAAATATTTTTTATTTATTTATTAAGAACGAGGAAAAATGTTAAAACTAACCTCAATTATTACACGAAAACTATTTAGGTTCATGGTCCAAATTATCAAATATTTAGATGAAAATTCATACTAAAGAATGCTTTGACATCAATCGAATGATTCAAAAAGATTTCTTCTCATCGGATAATCGCTTACGCGTTTTCGAATGACACATCCGATTTTATCCATCTCTATTTCAGAGTTTATAACCGTAAAGCGTTTATTTTAATGGAAAAATGACAAACGAGCGACATTATTTGCGATCATCCAAACAGATATGCTACAATTACTTTGTATTGTTTACCGTACATTCCAATGTATCGATATATCGATGTATTTCATTCGGACTTCACATTTTAACCGATACGCTGTTGTATCAACTCGGTTCGGGCAATTTGTCCCTTCAATTATTAAATTGTGTCGTAAATATGAATTTAAATGAAATTGCATTCAAAAATTTAGTAAGCACTATGTATTTTTAACCGAAAAGTTGTGTTTTATAGTTGGCAGCTAACATGCTTACTAATACCAACTTCTATTGCAAATTTCGGGCAGTAAATGAATATCTTCTCGAACAATATTATGTCGTAAGCTTAAAGAGATTTATAATACAATTTTTCATTCCAGTAACTAAGCTGTCAAATTGTAATAAAATAAAACTGTGAAACATATTTAAACGAAACCCAATAATACGCCTTCATATAATCCACCGAAATTTAGCCTGTCAAACAAGTTTGTCAGCTCTAAATAGCAGCTTAGCATTCATCTCTTTATGGATCTGCCATTATGTAAAAAACCACAATATTTTTATTTTTATCCAACAGAGTAGGATATATAGTACATTAACTTATTTACCCAAGAAACTTTTATGTTTAAAATTAAATATTCTCTTTTCTCACACAATATTTATTGTATACACACAATATTATATTTATGTGCGGGTTCGCGACCGAGTGAAGAAGTAATATACAAAAATAAGTTGTAACGCTTAAATTTATTGAAATAACAAGTAACTAAAGCTAGCAGTTACACTTGGCCTTAAAATATAAAATTAGATAAGGCTATATGAAAAGTTACAACTAGCAGACAAGATCACGGCGAGCTTTGGCGAGTAATGATCAGGGTCAGAAAAAGGACCTCGCACGATCGTAGTTAGAGACAGACTGCCTGCCTCGTCCAAAGCTCGGAACATCCTTCCCACACCTGCAATTTTCTAAACAAAGGATGCGGCAAAACGATTGTTAAATAAAAGTATAATAAGACACAGGAAATATAAATACAAATGGGTACAATAAACGATAACTAAAAATAACACAACAATGAACCTTAAATAAAGATAAAGAATTCTAAAAGACAATACCAATAACTATAAAGAATTATAGAGTACAATAGTACCTATTACTTAAATTGCTTTGCAGATGTGGGAACGTGGGAAAACACAAAATTAAACTTTCTAAAATAATTACAATAGAAAAATATTTAACTATGCAAGGGATGAGTACGTGAGACACAGTCGCCACAGTACTCCCCTACCAGTGATACAGATCACGAAAAACTTGCCTGATAGTAATCAGGAAATTTAACTCGCCTACCAGAACGGCGAGGAATATGCTGTAGCTGTTGTTGTGTGTTACTATCGGCCCTTAGTAGCTAATCGGAAGCAGCGGTTTGGTGATCATTTTGATTCACAATATAAGTTCACGGCATGCTTGAATGAAAGAACATGCATCAAATGGTGCGGCCAGCAAAGCAGCTGGATTATCAAAGGAAAGGGAGTTAAACAAGGTTGCCCCCTGTCCCCCCGCCTTTTTACATTGGTCATCGATGAAGTTCTGAGAACCCTCGAAGAGGAAACTCAGTTAATCAAACTAGATCAGGACCGCGAAATCTCCCTCCCCTTAGTCTTATCATTTGCGGACGACCTTATTCTCATTACAGATGAGCTAGAAGGACTAGGACGCATCTTATACCACATAAAACCCTTACTTAATAGTGTATGCCTTCAAATAAACGAAACAAAAACAAAAATTATAATTAGGGACCCCGTAAAAACACAGAAAACGACCCACGTGACTCTAAACGGAATAAATATACCAACAGCAGATGAAATCAAATACCTAGGCACTTACATAACGTCCGCATTAAGCAGAAAAAACTCAATTAGAAAACGATGCCAACAGGCCACGAGAAACGCTAAATCATTACTACCATTCATATTGAACTCAAAAAATGGACTGGAAACTAGCTATACTTATGTATCGAATGATTATCGTACCTTGTATGATATATGGCTTAAAAGTATCAGCACTCACAAAGACGAACCGTTCAAGACTGAGAAGATATGAAAGAGTTATCATGAGAGACTTGATCAACCATGCTAGGAACAAACCGAGACTGAAGAAAATGCACCAAATCTTAGACGGTAAAACTATAACAAAACGCATCAAGCACCACAGGATGTGCTACCTGGCACACATTTTCAGACGCTCTGAACCACACCTGTTACATGCAGCAATGCAGTACAGGGCCAAATCAAATGACAACCTAAAACAGGACATGAAATACTTCGACAAGGAAATCCAGTTTTGGAGGGACACGGCTGGAGACAGAAATAAGATCAAGAAAGCGGCTAGTGATATCTACAAAAAACCAGAAACTGATAGCAGTGAGAAATCAGAAGACGACCAAGAAAACAACAACATGGAACATAGCGAAGCCTTGACATAGAAAAGAGCCAAGCAAACGGTTAACCCCACCAAAAGATGCATCGGTGAAGCTCGACCTGGATCAACATGCCGGCGACGACGCGAAAAGACTCCTATAGACAAATATCACCCTTCTCTCCACTAGTCCAATGCTTACTTATGGCTGCATAGTCGGTAGGCTCGTAATCCTTTCCTATCCTATGGGTACGTCTTCCCTACCATTACAGCGCCCCCCGGTCTACTTCCTGATATGCAATGGCCTATGTAGCACCATGAAACATGAGGCTTCAAAGGCTAGTGCAAATCTTGGGGTTCATTCGATTAATCGAGTCTGGTCAAACCACGCTGGGATCGGTGCAATTCATTTAATTCTTTTCTCACACAATATTTACTTAGCGCGGATTTCAACAAAGAAACTGAATACGATCAAGACTTTTAAACTGCCTTAAAGATCTATCAGCGTCAATATTCTAAAACCATTCTGACACTGATTAGACTTGAACGCGGCTTTGATAAATAAGCCGAACGCGTTTTTTATGTATGGTATCTCGTAGTTTACCTTGAGAGTTTGTGACTATTTTTTTTCTGAGTGGGTAATCATATTAATGACGTCTCTCACTCTGGGCAGAGCAGGCAGTCGTGTCAGACTTTTACTGACTAAAACCCACCCGTGTTCCTTCAGTTGCCTATATGCCAGGGCCACAGTAACTCTCGAAAAAAATTCGCGACCCTGGCAGAAGGTCGCGACTACTTAACCTGGCTATCCTGTGGCTGTCTTAACCGAACTCAAAGCCTCCAGCCGGTGCGAAATATTTATATTACTGCTCGTTAAGGACACCCTATGGGGTACGTATATGGGCACAGGGCGCCGCTAGGAGTAGGACAGCAAGATGGGACAGTCTGGATCAAATCCTGAGTATTATAATTAGGGGAATTTTTAGCTACAGGCTCAACTACGGCACGGGCTGGCACTTAGTCGAATAAGGGTTGGGGAAGCTGAACGCTTTGATGTGCTCTTAATTTATAACGAGTACCTATTTGGGACCGCTCCCACCAAAATCCACTCGTCCAATAAGCGAGCAGCTTCTAGTATGTTCTAGAAACCGTGTGAGAAACAGGCGACGCGTGCCCTTCTTTTGCCATTAGCAGTCTAAAATACGTCAAATAGAACAAAAAAAGGATATCTAAAGGAACCCCCGTTAAATATCCTTTTTTTTTTGTGCGGAGCCCCACACCCTAAAAGGGATACTTTGTCGTACAATTTACGAAACTTTATCTTCGCCTCGAATCCTATTGTTTTATATATTTAAGTTTTTTTTTTGAAAAAAGCACTTAGGTACAGTACGGTCTACATATCACTGTCCCGGAGAACATAATGTTAACAGCTGTTAGGTATCTCTAATATTTTGCCAAATTTGAAATCTGTGTATTCCAATACTTTCAAATACTTATTTATTTTGTAGGTTCTTTTTACTGTAATTGACGAATTTTTAAAACAAAGTAACTATTTTCGAAAGTGCCTGCCTGGGAGGCGCTTTTCTTTGTATAAATAATTTCGTCACCACTGCTCTCAAAACGGTGAAAGAAAACATCGTGAGGAGACCGGAAATTAGAACCAAAAATTCGAAGACATGTGACATCTACCAACCCGCACTGGGCCCGCGTGGTAGATTACGGCCCACTCCCTCTCACTCAGAGGAGGCCTGTTTCCCAGTAGTGGGAACAATATAGGCTGATTATGAAATGAACTATTTTCGAAGTTTTGTCACCGTATACATGGCAGGTATATCGAAGTTCAAATGGTTATGGATTCAGAATATGATTCTGAACTTTCTTATTTTAAAGTTTCATGTAGGTGATTTAAAAAAAAATGGCTGTTCCATACATTTGGATTGCGAAGGTTTTCTATGAAACAAAACTTTTTTTTGAAAGCTGTTTAGAAATTTCTATGCTTAGGGGTCTAGAATCATGAGCTCACCTACTTAATATGTATGAATATGTTAAAAGTTTTAATACTTTATTTACACTAATCGCGCATGTTTTCTTAACAAAATGTTATAAATGTTAGTAAATGTCAGTACCTACCCATCCAACATTCCATACTTTTAATATTCTTTAACTACCGACTAGAAATTTAAGCAAACACAGTCAGTATTCGTGATACCCGGTTAAAATTATTTAAAAAAGTTGGTACAAAGTTCTCGTTGTTTTCTCATTGTTTCTATTCTAATATCTAATTTGCTTCGTTTGCTGTTAACTTTTTATAGTATCCATTAGCAGGATTATATTCCACCGCTGTTTTCGTAGAATGCAAGCAATATTCTTTTTATGCAAGGACTATAATAAAAGGCTACATGTAATTATCGTTGCATACAAAAATGCACCTTAAAAGTTTGTTTTCAGCAGCAGGCCAAGGAAAATTAGGCTTTTTTGTCACAGAACCGTGCACATAAAAGATGAGTAAGTTGATGTAAATAAGGAAACAAAAAAGATCTAACATCATACAGAAGAAGTAGTCGGTAGCTGGTCGTCGTGACTGACACAAGAAGGCTTCGGCTCAGCACGATGCTGAGCTATGAAGACCCATAGCACATAGCTGATTTTCAGTGGACATTCGGCAGCACGGTTCAACAATAGCTTTTAAGCGTGTTCTAATTAACGGAGAGTTTTTCTTAAGACTCAGGCCTGCTTGCTCCTAAAATCACTAAAATTGAATGCGTAAAGCGCTAGACATAATATGTTCTTGGTTTTATGTTAGAGGATTTGGTTACGATAGTTAGGCCATCAGGGGCCATGGTGGCCATCGGTGGTTATTCCAACCAACCCACCACCAAACACATCATCTATGGCCTAGCCTTTTCCCAATTATGTTTGAGTGGGCTTCGAGTTTATCCGGATACATCTAAATACTCGTTTTTACATGGTATGACTGCCTATCTGACCACCACAACCCAGTTATTAGGTTATAACCCGATCTTTAAAATTCTTTTAACGTTAAATTATATTGGGTAAGTATTTGTGGTGTAGGAGTGTCTAAGAATGATACAAAACCATGACTGTGGATTTATAGCTCCTAGGTGTACTACGCATGTGACCAGACAGTTCATAAACCTGTGCTGACTTATGGAAGCGCATTCATTGATTTTACCAATTACAGTCAGCTATACATAGTATACCTAAAAATAACTACACGTTAACCCCCTTTTTTTGGATGGGAAATCATCAAATGACTACTCCCGCTCTGGGCGAAGCGGGAGGGTGTGTCAGACTTTACTGACTAAAACCCACCCGTGTTCCTTCAGTTGCCTCTATGCCAGGGCCACGGTAACTCTTTCGAACGAATCTCGCGACCCTGGCAGTCCCCCGACGTTAAGGCCCTTAAGTTCGATTAACAAGACTACGGACAACTGCGTGCACTGACTGGACAGGTAGACTCGAATCGGTATAGTTCTTTCCTCAAAGTACTACCTCAGACCGTTACCAGCATGGTCGTCATATGGTCTGACAAACATTATGTCTGGACTTTATTCAAGATATTATATAGATATTATTAGATAGGTCCCTCTACTCAGAGCAGTCAGTTCGGAAATATCGTAGTCAAACAAGATGAGTTCGGTGTACAACTCAAATTATGTTTGGCGTGTAAAAGTGTTTTATAGTTTAGAGGTATGAGAAACAAGGTTTAAAATTCACTAAAGCTCCGTAAAACTGAGAGGATACGTCGACTACATGGGTATCGTGTCTAGTGGGCCACTGAACGACGGTTGATGTCGGGATATATTCTAGTTACGTGGTGAACTCTGTACCAGTTAGTAGTTAGTTGTCTGGCCTATTAGTCTAGTGGTTAGTGACCCTGACTGCTAAGACTGAGGTCGTGGGTTGGATTCCCACCCAGGACAAATCTTTGTGTGATGAGCACAATCATTTGTTCTGTGTCTGGGTGTAATTTATGTATAATATGTATGTATTAAGAAATATATAAGTATGTTTGTCATTTGTCTGGTTACCATAGTACAGGCTCTGCCTTGTTTGGGATCAGATAACGTTGTGTTGGTTGTCCTAAGATATTATTATTATTTTCAAAGTTTATTTTCTCAGGTTCATAGAACCTGGTTTTTCTTTTTAAATCTCACGGGTGTACACCAAGGTGAGATTTAAGTTTCAATAGTTTAGGTGTTTTATACTGCATTGAAGTTATTGTCTAAATCTAATTGTAAGAATTTCCGGACTATACGACATGTGTTTAATATAGCTGCTTTCTGCAGTGTAAGATTAACATATTTGGAGATAATCATTACTTTTAAACTGATAAATAGTTGTTTTGGGATGATACCAGTCGTTGATATCACTATTGGGACTATGGTAACTCTGTTCATTTTCCAGACTTTGGTAATTTCTTCTTGTAGTTCTGTATATTTCCAAATTTTTCCTGTGATGGTTTTCTGTATATTATTGGTGTTTGGGACTGCTATATCTATTATATATGTGTGTTTGTTTTCTTTATCAACAAGTGTTATATCGGGCCTGTTATTATATATTGTATGATCGGTAATTATGGTACGGTCATAATACAGTTTGTAAAATTGGTTTTCTAATACAGCCCTAGGTGAATATTTGTAGTATGGTGTGTATGGGTCCTGCGTGAGATTGTGTTTTGTTGCAAGTTTTTGGTGTATAATGTTAACTAGTTGTTGTTGGTTGTTAACTAGTTGGTTGTTGTTCTAGTTGATTATTATTATTATTATATAAATAAATATCATTTCTCATTAACGGCTCTTGGTTATGGCTGAAAAAAAAATAAGTGTAGCAATGCCAACGTTGGTGGTTTGAAACATTACATTGTACATTAAGAAAAACAATGAGTCACTATTTCACCATTAATCATTTCTTTAACCGACAATGGCCTTCACAAAACCTAGAATAGCACACTTGAACTTGTACAAAAACTAGTTCACCATGATTCACAATAAAAGAAATGCTTTAAAAATAATAAAACTCAGTTATGTATCGCGTGCGGACTCCAACAATACACAAATTGCGATCGACATGAAAGCCTTAACGATTGAGGAAATTTGGAAAATCACTTCATATAAACGAACAATGTTGCGGTTTCACAGTGAAACTGTTTAATCAGAAAGGAATTCGGAAAAATGTCAAAGGTCGTTACGTCCTTTCTTACGTTAATCGCTTGTTTTTGAACAACAATGGGCATGACAAATTATCAAGTCACTGGTTTTAATTTTCCGGAAAAGTGTTCCAATTCTTTTGTATAAGTATCGATATATCTTTTAAACAATGTTTTAATAATTTCATAACAGAGATTTTTTCTCTCAAAAGTTTCATTAGACATTTTCTGTTCTTCAAAAGAAATACTTTCTTCTACCACGATACAGTTGTTTAAACTATTCTTGCCATAATTTAATTTAATAAAAATCTAAACATGCTCTTGGCACAAGCTACAGACTGTTAAAAACAAAAGATAAACACGGGTAAATAAATATACATGAAAATGCTAATTCTATCGTACATTAAGTACGTAGTACCTAGCGTGTAGTCTAATGTTCTGCATGTTAAAGTTCCCGAATAGGTGTCATTCAGGTCGCTATACTCGTTCACAGGTTTGCATTGCATAAACGTGACACTAGAATTCGCGCCAATTTCAGTTCAAACTCGGCTAAAGGGTCATTCGTTTTATTGCCACAAAGCTGTCTCTGCAAAATCTATTTCAAAAATAGATGTTTGAACTTGCATCCATCTTTTATTTAGACTAGTCTTCGTGGGATGCATATAAACGATCGTACAATAGCTTACTAGTGGGTTTTACTGTAAGAACTACAACTAACGCTCCAGGGTATGTTCAGAATAATAACAATACGCTTATTTAATTTGTATTTCCGTTACTCATTATTTTATTATTTTATGAAATACGTAATTTTGCTGTACTATAATTAGCAAACAAAAAGACGTACGTTAACAAGTGCTGCGTTGTTCTTTCGTTATTGTTATGTGATTAAGAAAGTGGCCTTTGTGTAGAGGTATCGTTCGGCAAACTATATACGAAAGGTGCTAATGATATGTTACTGATCTAAGCAGGAAAGGCGGTGTAGCTAATAGAACTATACATTTTATTATTGACACTATACACCATACAAATCACAAATATAAATGTTGAAATTTTATATAAGGCGGGTGGCCAATGGGCGGTTATTGCTAAAAGTGATATTTCAAAGACAAACTTAACTAATATAATGGGAGTAAAAGTTTAGATATTTGTTTGCTACTTGGTCATAATCATAATCATAATCATTTATTTGTCAGAATATGGTACATTATAAGGTCTTAAGATAATTAGATGGCATCTTCACATTCTGCCAAGTGTTGCGTGCAAATATTAATTACATACATTATTACACATAAAATATTATTGGGTTAATAGTTAATTAACAATTACAGGTTGTATAATTATGGATTAAAATTACAATTTCAGGTATATCAGCTAATAATAATATAGTAAACACACGATTTATTTAGGATGTCAAAGTATAATTAAAATGTCAGATTAAATCAAAAAGTCAAAGATGTCAAGGAATAGAGATGTTGTTAGGTTAGTCAAAGTGTCATTCAAAAACTCATTTAAATTATAGTAACATTTATTACAAAGAAAATCTTTGAGTCCCTTTTTGAATCCATTTAAATTTAACTCTTTGAGTGATTTCGGAATTTTGTTATAGACTTGCGGGGCTATGCAGAATATGCTTTTCCACATTAGAGCTGTTTTGGCTCTCCATCCGCGTAACATATCATTACGCCTGTTACGTTAAACAGTATCGGATAGGTGGGGAAACAAATGTGCGTTTAGTTTCACAAATAAGGCAGTTTCATAAATATACAAGGACGGTAGTGTTAGAATTCTGGGTTTTTTTTAAATATGGTTTACAACTGTCCGTTACTTGCAGTCCAAACATGGCTCTAACTCATCGCTTTTGCGCTTTAAAAGCGGCTTCTTTGTTCGTAGAGTTACCCCAAAATATTAAACCGTATCTTAATACCGATGCTACAAGACCATGATACGCTGTGAGAAGAGCATCTGTGTTAACAGTAGGAGCAAGTTTATACAGGGCATAGGATGAACTACTAACCTTTGAATATAGCGCTTCGATATGATCCTTCCAATTGAGTTGCCTGTCAATAATTAAGCCTAGAAATTTAGCACTGTCTACGTCATGGATTTTGTTATTTTCGTATTGAACTTCCATTTTTGAACTCGGTTTTTTACGACCAAAGTGCATTATTTGGGTTTTGCTAAGATTAATTTTTAAATTATTATTATTTAGCCAGGAGATTAATGAATTAAGCGCGTTATTAACATCAGAATCATAACACCAAGTCATAACAAAAATGCTACCGAATTTTGTCCCGCACACGTGTGTAGAATATGATTGATTTGCCAAACTTCTTGGCAGTATATGGTTAGGTATAAATGAGACCAAAGATGTAGTATAGTCTGGTTATAATTATCCAAAGGTGCATCTTATATACTAACGACTACGTGTCGATAACAGATAGTAGAAACATTTAATAGATATTGAACGTGCGATAAAGAACATAAGATTGCGATGTAGATTGTAGATACAGCACAAAGATATTGTACTGTAACAGTACACCCCCCTTTAAAAGAAAAAAAAAAAAAGTAAATATTATGGTAATAGTGTTTACAATATAAATTTGACCTAGACCTACTAGTTATTTGCTGATGTATATAAATAATAATGCTATTGTACGCGGTGGAATTTGATGACGCCTGTTGTGGCGTGATTCGCTGACGTCTGCAACCTTGACTTAGCTGTTGCACGAGTGTTTATTATTTTTCTCCGTTAAACTCTTCATCCTTCTGTCCAGTGTTTTCATTATGCCATAAATTAGGATCGCACCGATTGTTAAAATAATCTGTCCCATCGCAACATTTCTTGTCCACCGTAAGTCCTCCTGGATCAGGTTACGGAGTTTGTCCGCTTCGTTTTGATTGAGGCAACTGTCCGTATTGTATGTTATCTGGTCCTTAGAACTTTGATTTCCCATTTTAGATGTCTTGTTGTTACGAGTAGTTGCGAATTAATGGTATATGTTAAGATCTATGCTAATATATATACGAATAACTTGCTTCTATCAGCGATTTTTATAGACGCACTACTGGCTTTACCTTACGTCCCGATCGTGTAGTGTACGTGTGTGAATGTCTGTCGCAATCCTTTGAATCTGGCACGTAGTTTGATTCGTCATTGATCATGAAAGCTGGTTTCAATCTATCAATTGATATCACTGTCTCTTTATCCCTAATTCTAATGCAAAATGTTTTATCTGTTCTACTAATTACTGGGTAGGGTCCTTCATACGGCGGCGTCAGGGCTTTCTTCATTCTATCACACCGAACAAATACGTGTGAGCATTCTTTGAGTTCGGGATGCACAAATATAGCTTGGCTATGGTTTTTTCTTTTCGGAATTGACGTCATTCGTGTGATGTCCTTTTGAATTTGTTTTACAAATTCTTCGTACGTTGATAACTGTGCTGCTGATGACTCAAAAAATCCTCCAGGGAGTCGTATCGGCGTTCCATATGTCATCTCTGCTGAACTATAACCTGTGTCTTCTCGCAAGCTACTCCGCAACCCGAGTAAAACTGTTGGGATTTCTTTTAACCAATTTTCGTTGGATTCTCTTGTCATTAACGCTACCTTCAAAGTTCTATGAAATCTCTCTATCATTCCATTGGATTGCGGATGATAAGGTGTTGTCCTAATTTTATGTATTCCCAAAAATTGAGAGAGTGACTCAAATATTCTTGATTCAAACTGTCGGCCTTGATCCGTAGTAATGCGCAATGGACATCCAAATCGAGTAATCCATCCTTCGAAAAGTGTCTTGGCTACTGTTTCTGCAGTTATATCTTCTACCGGAAATATTTCGGGCCATGACGTACAACGATCTATGATTGTGATTAAATATCTCTTCCCTTGTGAAATCGGAAGCGGTCCGACGATGTCAATATGTAAATGCTCAAAACGTTGCGCTGTCATAAATGAACCAGGAGGTGATATCGTATGTCGTTGTATTTTTGATTTTTGGCAGGCTAAACATGATCTACACCAATTATTGATATCTTTGTTCATATACGGCCATAAATACCTTTGGGTTATCATTTTTCTCGTAGTCCTTTTTCCTGGATGGCTCATACCATGAATGGTATCGAAAATTTGTTTGCGAAAATGCTTTGGTAAGTAGGGGCGGCTTTTCCCAGTAGACGTGTCGCAGGTGATGTTTATTGTGGAACCCGGAAGCGTAATGTTTTCGAATTTTAATCTTTAATTGTCACGTAATTTACTAAGTTCATTATCTGTTGATTGACATTTTTCCAATTCAGCGTAATCGATAGGTGATGGCACGTATATTTCCTCTATTCGAGATAAGGCATCGGCGGTAATATTGTCACGTCCGTTTATGTGTTGGATGTTGGTACTGTACTGTGAAATGAAATCCAACTGCCGGACCCGTCGCGGTGTATCGTTTGATGATGGTTTTTGGGAGAATGCGTATGTCAAAGGTCGGTGATCCGTAAATATTGTAAATTCTCTTCCCTCGATTAATCTGTGAAAATGTTTGACGGCCATGTAAATTCCCAACAGCTCTCTGTCAAACGTAGAATATTTTTGTTGAGTTTCGCTCAATTTTTGTGAAAAAAAACCTAATGGTTCCCAATTGCGTCCGGATTCTTGTTGTAAAACTCCACCAACGCAAGTAGCACTAGCGTCGGTCATGAGCGCTAGTGATGCGTTGCGGGAAGGATGCGCTGTTAATACCGCGTTTTTCAAGCTTTCCTTGCATTTTTCGTAAGCTTGGTCTGCTTCCGTTGTCCAAGGAACAGGTGAATTATCGTTCTTTTTTGAACCATGTAGAAATTCGTTTGAAAACCGTTTCTAAATGCTGATAATGCAAATCTTCGCTGTCCGATGCGATGAGACAGTCGTCTACATATATAAATACGAAATTTAAATCTCTAAATAAGGAATCCATGAATCGTTGAAATGTTTGTGCCGCATTGCGTAATCCGAAAGGCATTCTTAAGTACTCAAAAAGTCCGAAAGGTGTGATGATGGCCGATTTTTGGTACAACAAAACGTATAAAAGGTTTGCGTCACAGATATGTTTACAGTATATCTATAGGTACGAGACAGACCACTGTCATTTCATAGATTTGTTTTCACTACAGTAGTATCCCCAGTAGTATGGCCCTGCAGGCACTTAACACATAATTTCATCAACACTGCTCGCAAAACTGTGACGGAAAACATTGTGAGGAAACCAGCATGACATAGAATCAAAACTTCGAAGACAAGTGACAACTAACAACCCGCACCTTCACTTCAGCCTCATGCCTTTTTTTGTGCTTGAGAAATCATCAAATGACGTCTAACACTCTGGGTGGACCGGAAGGGCGTGTCAGATTTTTACTGACTAAAACCCACCCGTGTTCCTTCAGTTGCCTATCCCAGGGCCACAGTAACTCTTTCGAACAAATACACGACCCTGGCAGGTCCGCTTCATGCCTGCCTTATATTTCTTTTTTATTAACATGAAATAAACTTACGTTCAAAATCCTCCTATGCTGTCAAAGTACGGTAAATCTCCTATGCAATAGCAGTAGGTTTAGTTAAAATCTAAGATTAGCGACAGCAACGCCTGTGGTCACATTTAAGAGCCAACGCTTTTCATGGGTTTGTCGTAAAAGGGAACCAACCTCCTTTGTCAACGTTTACGACCGCGGTTTAATCCCTTGATGATGATTACATCAATCCTTTCTTCCATGGCTGTGGGTTATGTCATACAAGGGGCTGCAGTATTAAGCTGGATGTTAAAAAAAAGCGCAGAAACTTTCTTCACATTGATCAATGTCCTCAACTGAATGTCAGACGTCAAACTTACTTGAATTTCGAACAAAGATTTAAATCAGTAGAGTTGCACTCACTCTACCGAATTTCACTTATGAAACTGACCGCGAACAGTACATCTAAACCGCGTTTAAAAGTTGCCAGTCACATCATTTTAAGTGGAATATTGACATTGACAGCTCTTTAACGCGGTTTAGATGTACTGTTCGCGATCAGTTTAATAGGTGAAATTCGCACTTAGTCGCACGAACAACTGTCAATGCCTATCTGCCAACAAGAGTAAGCTCAGACAATATTAATGGCGTTTCCATGACAATCAATCAAGTCAAGTCTTTGCAACACTGTGTGTCAAAACGAAACAGAAACGCAACGATCTTTTGACGCAGAAGGATGAATCTGCGATCCAAATCTTTCATTATCAGACAATATCCAATAGGATTCCGTCGTTTAACGTTACCCAAACAGTCAGAAAGTTGATATTGATGCTATCATTTCATTTCAATATTGAATAGTAATAGGATTTCGGCTCAACAAACTAGTCCACCGTTACATAATACATGAAAAGTATTGTTTGTAGTTTTGTATTCTCAGAATGAAAAATGAAATATCTTGAGTAAATTTTTGAGTATGAATGTGCATACGAGTGGATACGAGTGGGGAAAACCTAAGATACGATGAATGGAATGTGTGGAAGATGACATGGCTACAAAGGGTAACTACTGAAATTACTACTAATACTCGTAGAGAAGTATGGAATAAAAATACATGTTTCTCCGACCCCAAATAAATTGGGATAAGGGAAAAAGAATGATGAGTTTTGTATTGTTAGTGTAATTTCCTTTATGGGAAAACTAGCTTCTGCCAGCGGCTTCGCCCGCGTGAAGGTCGGAAAATAGCCCGCGGGAACGTACTACCGGAATAAAAAGTAGCCTATGTCCTTTCTCAGACTCTAAACTATCTGTGTACCAAATTTCATTTAAATCAGTTCAGTAGTTTTAGCAAGAGACAGACAGACAGAGTTACTTTTGCATTTATAATATTAGTGTAGATGGCAGGGGATTATGGCTAAGCAAAAACAGCCGCAAAGGTCAATCGATCAGGTTAAGCTGCGCTTACCGCAATTGATCCGTGGATCATCGTGCCTCGGAAAGTAAGTTAAACCGCTGGTCCCGGCTGTCAGTCGTAGATTTTTGGCAATATGTATTACCCAGTAACAGGGTTGTGGAGGCCAGATAGGCAGTCGCTTCTTTTCAAATACTTATAGGTACCTCTTCAGCTGCATCTGCTTACACTGGAAGGCTACACAAACTTTGTTGGGATAAGGCTAAGCAGATGATGTGTACAGTTTCCAACCTATCCACCAAAACTATAACCGATGCTATTATGGAAAAACTTCCACTATAAATCTGTATTCTGCATGGCAATAGTATTTTCGAAGTGACTGCAGATACAAAACTTCTGCATGCCATTGTTACTCACAGCTAACTTGCGCCAATAGTGCCTCTTAAAGAATAGCACTACCGTTAGTCTATAAAAGAAAACTTGTGTTAGTAAGCACATATTCCCATCTGGCTGTAAAGTACTTGCGTAAGCAATGTTGAGAAGCCGACGAGCGCACAGCAATTCTATCAGGTATCCATAACTTGACGAGAAAGGAAAAAATGCAATTTTGGTGTTACCTGTATCGTATTTGTATTAACCGGTAATATATGAGGAACTACATAGACAGAAACATGTTTTTGTAGTTTCAGAATCAATCAAAACGATTTGCATTAACAGTGTTTCCTAATAAAAAGCGATACTTATCTACTTCCGGAATAGTAAATAACACCACCCATTTGAGTACTAAAGCTAGGGTTTTCTGAGACTGCGGTGACCACCAGATAGCATAATTAGCCTTTACTGTTCCCACTGCTGGAATACAGGCCTCCTCGCATTGAAAACGAGTAGGTCGCACTCCAAAACGTAGTCCCAGAGCGAGTTGGTAAATTTCAAATGTCTTCGAATTTTTGTTCCTAAGACATCACTCACGATGTTTTCCTTAACCATTTCGAGAACCTGTCTGTGTTCGAACCTACGATCAACCACGCGTAAGTCACGGCCAGTAACACAGGGCCACCACTGCTACATAGCGTTCGCAACTTACCGTCGAATAACGTCCCAAAACGTTATTTATGAAAGTAAGTTTGTGTCTGTCCCTGGAGAACGTTTTTTGACACCGTAAAGTCAAAAACTGGTCCCATAATTTACATGCAGCCGTCACTTCAACCACCACTCTTCTAAGAAACCGAAGCATAGGCCAAGGTCTTTAAAATATTGTTGTTGTTTTACTGCCTTGTTGTTCTAGTTCTCGCAAGTGCGACTGCCGAGCATAAGGTCCCAGTTTCGATTTTCAGGTCAGGCGAAGTGTTATTGAGTTTTTATTTTGAATTTCTAAGTAATAGTCCGGAGTCTGGATCTGTGCCCGGTTGATGGCAATAGGCTCACCTCCGATTACATGGGGCTTAAACATAACTGGAAAAATGTAGGTGTACTATAGGGACACCTCTACCCAATCCTTCAGGGAAACAAATCGCGTTGTTATGTCTCTAATCCTTTATGTTTCAGTTATTTAACCAATCACAATAACCAAAGCCATTACCTTTACGTATACAAACTCAATAGTCCACAAAAATATCGAGTAAAAAAAAGTTAATAATTTAAAGCCTTTTCTTTTCACAGTTCATTGGGAAAGTAATAAAAGGGTATACGAAGTAATCGCGGTAAAACGTTTTGTATGTAAATGGAAATCAATTGGTTGGTTTACGTGACAAACAATGAGTGATAAATTTAATGTATTGTTTGGCGCAAACGACCGTTTTCGCTTGTCACGTCCCGTGGTACTTTATAGCACTGAAGAAATTTACACGATTTCTTTTTTAAGTTGTAGGGAATTTATGGTTAGCCGGTAGAAAATGCCTAAAGTCCTCCTCTGTACATTTCTGTGCGTGAAGTATATTACTTAAATAAATAAATTGAATGCATTTCCGTTATAACAATATTAGTTTTATAATTTATTTGCATGAAGCATTGTGTTAAATTGTATTAAATATAATTTTAATGGAACGAACATGTTTAGTTAGGATAAAATATACATAGGGTTTTTCAGGGTTTTGAAAATGGAACTTTAATAAAATAATATGAATGTTTTTTTAAGATTGATTTATCCATAAATTCTTTGAAACTATAGAAGCTACACACATTTAACCACTCAACTTTATCTTAACCAATTCATTCCATTGATAAAGATGCATTTTTATAAAAGTTAGTGCCTATACCGGATGAAATTTTTTACCATCTCGACCTTCATTTGGTGTGTTGTGTAACTAGAATAGAAGGTAGGAAAGCCTTCAGATTCATCGCAGGCTAAAAGAGCGCGGGCGGACGGGGGGGATGCGTATGTGGCTCGTGCGCCTGCGAAAGATCAATGAGGCCGCCTATCGGCCGGCTTCAAAGGGTAGGACCGCGCTATGAAATCATTGATACATGCCCCGCATTGAGTTTTTTCCAAATTTTTGTTTTTGTTGTTCTAGTATGAAAATGTTTCTTTAAATGTGTAGTATTTATTGTAAGATCAATTTCATTACATGTTATTCAAAAATAAAAATAATAAAAAAATTCTATGCCAAAGGCTTCTACTCCGTTCACCTATTACACCTATTTTTTTTCAAGAGGTTAAAAAATGTCACCCCGTATAGTTATATAATATGTTCTATTTTTGAGGATTTTCTTTTCGAGAAAAAGCTTAAGTTTTTGAAATATGTTCAAAACAATAAGAAAACAAAAGCATAGGTTTCCAACAAGCGTGCCAAACTTTTGCTAGTGAAATTCGTGTAGCGTGTATTCTGAAAATTGTACGTATTCATTCAGTTCTATCCCACTTTAAATCGCGACAAAATAATTATGACATTACAAAATGGACTCCTAATTTGGAATCAATTCAAACTTCACAGAAACTTGAGTTGATTCATGTGAAGTATATTATAATTCATCATTTTAGGCCAAAGATGACCATTGCCGAATATAGGGTTTCCCTAGGGAACCGATTACTTTTCCGATTTTTTTTTTTTGTTCGAATTTCATTTTACCGAAAACTATTGGCCGACGTCTTTTTTGCAATATGCATCATTTGACATATTTTTAAATCATCGAAGTATCATGTGTCATAGGTATTATTTAACCGAATTATGTTTCGCCGATTTACGAAATAACTTTTTGCTACTGGCCGAAGCCTCTTTTGAACTTTTTTCATTTGCCAAATGATTTTTTTGCCATATTTTCACCACAGTGAAACAAAATTTTAGGGAATATTATTTGGTCACAAATATGTAGCCGGTTACTTGGTAGCGTTTTCAATATTAAATTAAATATATGTAGTGTCATAAAAAGTCAATATATTGTGCTACAAAATTTAGTGAGAAACGAATCGCTATAAAACCGACTTTACGTAGTCTTGTCTGCCCTACCCCTAGAGTGTAATTTAAGCCCGCGCAGGCGCGGAGGGGTAAGGCGGCCCGCGAGCTGAGGAGCAGGTGGTCTGAAGGCCCGCCGCCGCGGCTGAGACTGACAGGCCATGCCGGCCAGCAAGCCGAAGCTGCGGTGGTGAGCATTAAAACCATCTGCGACGATAAGCTCGCGTGGAGCCGCCCAAACTCCGCAGCGCCGGAGCCGTGACAGAAACAATGCTTACTGCATGTTGCATGCCTGCTTGCATGTTGCATGCCTGCTTGCATGTTGCATGCTTGTTTGCACGCTGCATGCTTGCTTGCATGCTGCATGCTTGCTTGCATGCTGCATGCTTGCTTGCTGCTTGCCTGCTTGCACGCTGCATGCATGGTTGCATGTTGCATGCTTGTAGCAAGCAGCATTGTTTGCATGCTTCTTACTGGGACCCTTTAAAAACACTTTTGTTCATATAAACTGTTTTATTAAGTGCCATTACATTTAAATAAATAATTAATATAACCAAAGAGTAGGTTAATCTTAACATAGGTATAATGAATGTCTGGAAACATAATACTTCGAACAAATGTTATTTCGGCTAAGTGTAACTTCGGTAAAGAGTTTATCGACCAAATGAAACGTGGGAGTAACGAAAAAAGTAGAATTGATAATAGGTCAACTGATACAGTGGCAGACGTGACTTCGATGAAGTAAAAAAAAACGAAACGATAATAGTTGAAAAGTTTTAGGGGAAATAAAATTTGGTCAAATATTTTTCGAACTTATGATAGGTAACCGGTTTCCCTAATTTTGGAGGGTTTGCCATAAATGCCACGTTTGGCAAGCGGGTTGGCGATCGCAGTATGACGATAAAATGCATAGAGAATGCTGCTGCCCATTCTCTAGTAAATCCTTTAGTCGCCTTCTACACACCCGCAGGAGGAAATGGGTGGTGCCATTTTTACGGCCGGCGCCATACGGAACCTAATTAATGATCTTTATACCAAGATTATTATTCCGATTTTGCAAAGTCACGTCGCCAATAAAACTACAATAAATTTTAATAAAGCAATAAAAATGTAGCAATTTTTCCTAAATATTAGTTCATTTAAGAAGTTACTTAATTAAACGTTCGTGAGCCGTCGTTCGTTATATCGAATGAATTGTGTTTTCACAAAAATGGCCACACCTAATAATTCTGCTCACAGCTGTGCACGGCACTCTTAATTGACGTAATTGAAAAGTTAAAACCTCACGTTTTCCCGCTCACCTTTTTAAATATTTACTTTAGCACCCAATTAGTGTGTCGCCAGTAGATTTTCCTTTACAACTAAGGCGTGTTGCACACTGAACTTCGCGGCAATGACACCGAGGAACGGTAGCTATAGTGGCCTGCAATTTTTTTTAGGAAAAGACCATGAAATTATTCATCATCATTATCCTTTCAGCCGAAAGACGTCCACTGCTGGACATAGGCCTCCCCCAAGCTCCGCTACTTCGACCGGTTTTGTGCTTCCCGCATCCAGCGGATTCCTGCGACCTTCACAAGGCCTGAAATTGTTCATAAAAACCAAATTCAAATCAATGATTCAACAAAAAAAAATATTTCATGTGGAACTTGGAACATACCTAAATATAATATGTGAATATACAGAGCCAAAGTCTTGCTATGAAGCAAAACGGGCATGCAAATGTCGAAGTTACGCCGATAATGGCTTCAAAAAGCAAAAATATTCACGTATGACGCGGTAGATGTAATTTACATGCTTTTCTCATATTCTGCTGGTTTAAACCTATGCAAAACGAGCCACGCGTCGTATGCCATTCTAAATCCTCGGCGCGCCAACGTCGACATGTCGATACTTGTGTACCAGCCTTTAAAAATCCCGTCCTTTCACGTTCACTCTAACAGGGTCGACTTTGCGCTAAGTTAACGGTAAAGCTAATTTCGTTTATTTTTCACTTTACCTGCAAATTAAGATTTGAATATTCTAATTTATTATTTCGTTTAGACGTGACCATTGAGTTACCTGAGGTCCGCTTGAGAACTGTAATACTTCAGTTTTTAGAGGAGAAACAAATTAAATTACTCACGAAAGAGTACACAACAAAGGTTTTGGTAAGAACGAGAAAATGAATATAATTACAAGAAAGAATAACATAAGCAACCCACGGTATTCTAAAAATTGTTCGTTTCTGCGAAGAATGCTTCAATATTATTTTTTGATTAGACACACTAAAAGCTAATTAGCTATGCGTATGTATTAAAAAGCTTGGAGATTGTTTATCTAGAAATTCGATCCTTAAAGCAGTTTATCGTGGGAGCAATCACAACATTTTCCGGGAGCCTATTCCATGTTTTTACAACTCGGTTAGACAAGAAGTGCTTCAAAGGTTTTTTTCTTTGATATATTTTCCCATAATTTAAGCGAATGCCCACGCAAATGTCTGTTGGCATGCTCGAAGAATACCTATCAATCATAGCCGACCTTTATGATTACTTGCATTAGGTTCAGAATAGAGCAATTTAAAGCATAATGTCTACCATATTCTAAAGGCTAGGTTCACTAATGTCGATGAATCGTTGCGTGAGAAGTTTCATTATAACGGTATACGTGGAAATTCACTTCGTCGTCCACACCCATTTTAGAAAAATAAGCACGCACTTTCAGGAAAGTGTTGGGCGTCCATCGCGTGCGCTACCAAGTAAATGAAACTATATTATTACATGAAGCTTTTATATTACTCTTTTTATATATTGAAACTAATTAACTAGGGCTTGTTCATTAAGTAAAGAATAAGTGGTTTGTGTTAAATTGGAAGGTAGTGTCCGTGTAGCGCTTTGCGCTTTAAATCTGATTGCATTATAATTGCATTGTTTTAGCAATTTGTATAAAGCCTCATTAGGGAATGTTTCTGTAATGAGCTAAATAACTTTTAAAATACTGTGAAAGCCAATTATTTTTAAAAGAGTAATCGTGGAGTATTCTGCCGGCTGTTCTCCATAGGGAACGACCAAATGGAACCGTACACCTAGTTTCAGACATGTGAAATCAAATATTTTAACTTTATTCCACCTGGCACAATCCTTTAGTCGTATTTTGCAATTACAATAAATGTACGTGAAGAAATAAACATTGTAAAGTGTATCAAACCAGGTAAAAAGACAAACAGTCATCTCAATAATAAGAAAATTCGAAAACTTGTACAGATCAGTGAGTAACTATGGTGGTAATGTCAAAAACAATCAGGATAGCCGTTTTTTATCTATAAAATAAAGTTGTCATTGAACATTTCGAACGGGAACTGAAAAGTAAATGAGATAATCTTTATGCGAACAGTGAGCTTAGCACAAACGCGTGGAGTTATTGGTAACGGAAATTTGAACGATTTTGAAATTCGAATGGACTGCTTCGTTGTTCTAGTAGTCGCAAGCGTTACTGTTGAGCGGTCCTGGGTTGGACTCCTATGTCGGGTTTAATTAAATTGGGTTTTTCTATCTGGAATTTCTCAGTAGCAGCCAGGAGTCTGGATCTACGCTCGGTTGATGGCAATAGGCTCGCCCCCTGTTACTTAGGTATTAAACATGACTGGCAAAATACGAGGGTTTACTATAGTTTAATCTTGAGCCAACCCTTTGATGTAACTCAGCGTGATGTTGTGATAAATCAATTTAAAACACGCGTTCCAAACAAAAATCAATCCAAACATAAATTTACTTAGTTTTAAGATTTTATTCAAACCAAAACTGTTTACCAAATATTTTGTAGGTTACTTGTATTTTCGACAAAAATCGGTTACGTTTACGTCTCACGTTCATGCTAGGGCCTCTGTATTTATTTCAGATCATAAAAAGCTCGTTTTTAGGGTTCCGTTGTGCTCAAAAAAATATATGGTGTACATAACCATGTAAACTTCCACCGAAAATTGGTTTGAACGAGATCCAGTAAGTAGTTTTTTTTTTAATACGTCATAAATCGTAATCATTCAATCAACTCAAATATAAAAATTAAAAAAAAAAACATTTAATTTCATAAGCATAAACCTTATACATAAACCGAGGATACCTACAGGTTTGTACGGAACCCTCGGTGCGCGAGTCCAACTCGCACTTGACCGGTTTTTTTAGTAAAGGACCACAGAAGTCTAAATGAGTGTGACACTTAAGAACTTTTATCTAAACTGAGTAATTCTCTAATGCGCAATACTTGTAAACACTTCTCTCTATGAAACACATCGACTCCCTGTGGCATACATTTAGTGTACTAAAGTATGGTGTTTTGGGATTTTGGGAAAGGGCTGAAGAAAAAGGTCAAAGTCGAGTGATGAAAAATAAATAAGGCAGGGAAACTAAAATATTTTTAAACTAGCTGTGCCCCGCGTTTTGACATGGCTTAAATCTCGATAAGGTGAGAATATCGCGATTAAAAGTCGTATGTACAAGTTCAGGTCATGGTCTACCCATTTTCCAAATTCGTACAACTCCATGTAGCTATCTAGCTCTCTTACCGTGAAAACGTAACAAAAATTAAATAAATATTCTCTTTCTAATATTACTTTTGATAAACTGCTTATTAAATTAAGGCCTCCCTGGCTGGAGGCCTTAATTTATTAATGGCAATCCATGATTCTTTAACCCATTGAATACCGTAATTACAGACACAATTAAAAACCATTGTGTCTATACCAAATGTGGTATCTCAGGGACTTAGAGGTTAATATACTTTTTCAGTAACACTTATACCCTCTGTAAGCCGCCATGTTGTATTTCATGTGACATCCTATAGTGTTAAACCCACAGAACAGCATGGAGCTTTCCAAAGATATTATTACCTTGTTTGTCAAAATACGACGAGTAGTTCAGGAGTTATGTAAGGTCAGATTAACATACATACAAAGCTTGGTAAAATCATTACGCTCCTTTGGACCATAGTCACGTAAAAAGTATCTATAATTTGAGAAAAAATCTTTAGAGGATCACTCAAATAGTTCCCCTTATTAAAGTAACGAACAATTACATATGAATTTTAATTACTTCCTTCACGTTTTGAAAACCAGCCTTAAAGACATATACGTAATGGCCATAATATACGAACATGTCTATAGGTATATCGTACAGGGAACCCCACAAAGAATTTCAGACAAGCTTTACAACCTTTTTTATGGGCGTTCGCCGTCTTAAAGTGATTTCAATTAGCATATAAAATGTTCAGCTGCTACAAATTTTTTAAGGTTTTTTAAGTACAACCTTATGCAACTTATGTCTGATGTAGGTACTTACTGTTTGAATTTATCAGTATCATGAACTAATGGCCTCAGAAATGGGCATCATGGTCAGCCTATAATATATATATTTCCACTGCTGGGACAGTTTTGCGCCCTCTCTATGAGAGAGTGCTGCCCGGTGTGGGATTACTATGGCACTTGTCTTCGAATATTTGGTACTAGGATATGCCGGTTTCCTCGCGGTGATTTCTTTCACCATTTTGAGAGTAGTGGTGACAAAATAAATAACGCAACATAAAGTTCCTGTAAGGGTTTGAACGCAAGACTTACAAGTCGTAAGTGGCGACAATATGCCTCGCGTTTATCAAAATCTTTTCACATTTTTTTCGAGGAATTCACTTACCGTCTAATTTAAAATGGCACTTCGAATTCGTAATTACTAAGCAAATCGCTGCTCATTTTGTGAGGAATAAAAATTGATATTTCCTTAAATTATCATAATTTTAGAGGTCGTTTTTCATTAAAATGAACAATACCGCCCAAAATAAAACAATACAAGACGAAATAGAAAATAATTAACACAAACAAAGCAGAACAATTCCGAATCAAAAGAAGTACCACTATAATGTGAAACCATTATGGTCAGCCAGTTGGTTTTACCCTTAGATACAAGTATATTCCTACATAGCCAGTGAAATAGAATTTTAAGTCAAAGGTGTAAAGAACAAAATCCAACTGCCTATTTTTCATGTGCATAGTTATTTCGGTCGGTCTATACTGAGGGTGCGAAAGTTCATTCAGGCATAACAATACCCCTACTATAGAGGCCATTTAAACTTTTCGATGCGAATTTGTTCGCGTGAAAAGGAAGCGAGAATTGGATAAAGAACACTCGAATTCTATGTTAGAATTGCTTACTTTGCCGTAAAACTCTGAGAAGGTTTGTATAAAGTTGAATAGAATAATATAGGTGTATCTTGAATTTTTAAACATCCTGTAAAGTCAACACGAAACTCTTGGAAATTTGAACTTTTGAAACTTCGAATAAAGTTTTTGGTTTCGTTTGGCGATACAAAAATATTTCTTTAAGATAAAATAAGCATTTGTGGCTTTTAGGTGCATGTTTGTGGGAAATTAACTCCTTTAAAGTCACTCGGATTTTTAACTTGGTAGAACATGTCATACAAAAAATACTTGAAGAAGTCGTAATAGGTTATATTAGGCACCGTGTTAAATAGTTATGGAGACGACAACCATTTCCTTAAAAGTGACAAGGAATCATCACCAACCATTGGAAAAAGGTACTAGGGTTCTACAGGAATATGATAAGCTACTTCACCCACTTGCATTATTCAAACAGAACCATTTTAAAAACAGGAGTGTGTTTTTTTTTTTTTAAAGACCTATCACTTAACCGTACTTTACGTATTATACACAGAAAACTACGTATCACTGAGCAAACATTATTGCTGGTAAACGACTTACATTTTTGTGTGACAACTCGCTGTTTAACAGCAGCGCGCAAAACATTGTGCTTTTTGGTGTATCAACGGTACGTGAGCATACACACAAGCGACACGCGTCAACGGCAGAGGCAACTGCAGCCGTTGACAACGTGCCGCTCGTGTATTTGACTACGGTGCTCAAATATACGAGTGGAGCGGATTGACGGCAGCCGTCGACCATTGCCTCCACTGTTGACGCATGTCACTCGTGTGTATGAGCACAACAAGAGTTGTGTTGGGGATATTTAGCACATTTTTACACTAGTTACAAAGTATTTTATGTAAAAAAGTCCAGACGAACCCATAGTAGTGCCTCAGGGCGTTATAGTCAACGAGTGGATATAATTGCGACCTTCCGATTGCGGCCTAGCCGTTTCACCGCCACGCTTCCACAGAAATGGACATAGTAGATATTTATAGTGCTGGAACACCTCAGATGTTCACGCTCACCACTAGTAATTAACGCCCACATAGATTCTGAAGCAGGTTTGTTTTCTACGTAGTCAATTAATGGGGTATTGGCCGAGGGAATGTAGAAAGTGGGATAATAGTTTTCAGTAAGGATGGGAAGTGAAAAGGTGTTTTTTTAAGCTGTGCCTTAAAGTTAAACGTTAATATTAATGCAGGTTTGGCGATACACGGGGCTAGCTTCTAGGACTAAGTAAATACTCATAAAAGAAGTACCATTGAGTCGAAGAGAAGAAGCATTCTAACCAATTATTGGCGGCAAACTGCTCGATTTAATATGACATCTGAATCTCTCATTCTGTTCTCATTCTGACTCTCTCATTCTGTTTTCATTCTGACTCTCTCATTGGCTTTCACGATATATCTCATGTCAGTTAAGACTACATCAAGACTCCGTGGGTAGAAGAGACAGCCCGCGGCTTTTTTCGACTTCAACAGAATATCCGCAACGGTGAACTATTTAAAGATTCGTAACCACAAAAATGCTCAACGTGTAGCTTAAAATAGCTACAAAGCAAAAATAAAAAGAGAACACCAGTTCGTGCAAAGGCTAGAAATATACAAGCCTTTGTAGAACCGAACATAGGATCGATCAGTAAACTTTAGTCGATAAAAGACGCTATCGACGCAACCAAAGTATATTCGATCGTCAGCTTGGCATAAATGGACTAACTTAACGACTTATTTATAGTTCTCAAACAGCTCAGGTGTACGCTTATGCCGTTATTAATAACGCCCACAGTAGCTCATAGCTCTCATACTAAAGCGACCTACATTCCAGTTGTAAATTCAAATAGAACACCTTTGTGGGCTTAAGCGAGGGTTAATTTCTAAGACAAATGTTGGGGCGTTAATATTTAATTATCGGATGAAAGTTGTTGTGAAATATTTATCAAGCTTTCATTTGTTTCTGCTGTGAATATGCTTACTGTGGGAAGAGATAGAGTTCTGTAAATAGAACAGACTGAAATATTCTACTTCGTTAATTTTGTGAATATTATTATACATTTGGAATATACATTTGCTTTGTGGTACGAATGTGCTTAAATAACCGTATTCAAACAAAATATTCGGTGAAAAAGCATTATTATTATAGTAAGTGTCATTTCACGCGGTTGTAGATATTCCTAGGTATAATTCCTTTTTACTTCAATGCACATCTTCCGAAGTATCATGGAAGTAAAATCGGTAGTGTGGAAGCTCATACATTTTAACATGAAAATGTTTTATTTATCTATTTCTTCCACAGTGTCAGTACAAAGTTTCAGCACAAAATTTAACCGCAAATATTTTGATTAAGTCCGGAAGTTGAGTTTCTAACTTTTTTTCCTAATTACAAAAATACACGTTGGGATAATTCTACAGATAATTTTGATAAGATAAGGAAGGGCGAAATCAAAATGTACGTGACTAGTACCTACGTGGGGTAGGCACGTGTATAATCAGCTGAAAATTAATGTTCCAAACAAACGAATTCAGTTTTATCTGATTATCATTATTGAGAACAGAGCCAACGCAATTTTCGATGTATAATTTAGTTATCAAGGGGAAATGGGAAAACTCTTGAATTATGAATTCAGTAGGCAATTTCGGAATCTGGGCATTACGCTCTATTCGACTGTGTAATCTAGATTACTTAAGAAATGGGCAGGATTTTTACATAGTTATTTGATAAAATGAAGGTAGTATTTAAGACAATATTTTTATGTGTAAAATCTATGTTCATGCTCGATTTTGCTTACATTTATCGAATCGAAACCCGACAAATCAGGTGCTTATATAACATTGATTTGCTTTGAGAAGTCATTCACCATAATTTCAGTCGAAAGACATACACTACACTAGAATCAGACCTCTCCCAAGGACCACCACTTCGTCCGGTTCTGTGCTTCTCGCATCCAGCGCATTCCTGCGGCCTTCACCAGGTCATCAGTCCACCTTGTATGAGGCCTTCCAACACGAATGAGAAGTCTCTTTATTTATTTTATTTACAATGAACGTTAAACTAGATATGCTGGAAGTAGGGAGGTACCTACCACATACGTATACATAACAGCTTCCTTAAATATTAAAATTTCTTTTAAATAGTTTTTCTTTTTTTTTCCAGTCAGGTTGTATTGTACAATTCCAGATGCGAATATTTTCTTGATTCATACGTTTCGATCGTGATTTTTCAGTAGGAGGGTTTTAGTTTTAGAGCTTACTTCTTTTGGCCTTTTATTTTCAAGTCTTTTTAAAATTATTTATTATAATTAATTATTATGTCATCAGGTCACTTCTGAATGATAACATACGCGAATTTAATCTATTTCGTACATGCAATAAATTCCCACCATAAATGTGGCAATTAGCTGCTCGGTTTATAGGAGATTAACAGAATATGCTCGTGTTGATATTCCGATGGTCCAATAAAATTTTCATATGGAAAAGATAACCGTAAATACGTTTCGCTTCATAAACCGAAATCAATAACACCGATTTCTATCCGCTAGAAAATTTAAAGAGGAAAATATTGTAGAGGCATTTTATCCTCAATTTTAAAGCGGCCATATTGTAAATTGGGAACAATAGTGAGCTCGGATGGACAGCGACTGAACGTCAATATATCACGTGCTTGACATTTCACTTAGTTAGCATTTTCATTAGTACAATTTGCTAACGGAGTTAATTGGGTGGAAAGAGGTGTCGTTTTGTTGTTTTGTTTCTTGCTAGATGTGCCTTTTCGAAAAGTTTTGTGTTCCTACATAAACTGACGCCTTCTTCCTATGAGGGTAAACTGACACTTACAAAACGCCACCTGTTACGACTTTTTTTTTTTGGAAGGGAAGTCATCAAATGACTTTCCCCGCTCTAGGGTGGAGCGGGAGAAGTCAGACTTTTACTGACTAAAACCCACCCATGTTCCTTCAGTTGCCCATGTGCCAGGGTAACGGCATCTCTTTCGAACAATCACGCGACTCTGGCGCCTTCTTCCTATGAGGGTAAACTGACACATACAAAACGCCACCTGTTACGACCTTCTTTTTTTTCTGGATGGGAAATCATCAAATGACTTCTCCCGCTCTAGGGTGGAGCGGGGCGTGTCAGACTTTTACTGACTAAAACCCACCCATGTTCCTTCAGTTGCCCATGTGCCAAGGTCACGGTATCTCTTTCGAACAATCACGCGACTCTGGCGCCTTCTTCCTATGAGGGTAAACTGATCAAACGTCACCTGTTACGACCTTTACAACAACAAAATGGACTCGTCAAAAGAAGGTCTACAACAACCACCTTGGTAATTTTTGTGGACTACTTGTTCGACAACACTGACTCGTGTTTAAGTTGATTATTTTTATATGGATTTCCGGAATGTTTTTGATAAGGTGGTCAACCTGCTTCTCTTAAATAAAAGGTTTCATTCAGTGTTATATATACGTGGTGATCTTCTGAGTCATCTTATGTTTCTAATAAGACTCAGAAGGTAAATGGTTTAATTTCCAGCACCATCAGTGTTCATTCTGGAGTGCCTCAGGGTTCTATTTTAGGACCTCCTCTATTCTTCATATTAATGATAAATGACTTTATTTTTGCAAGTTGGTTTGTACAAACACTTTTACACGTCAATCAAATTTTTTTTAAACTAGATGAGGTCGGCATTTCCTATCTGACTACTCTGAGAAGAAACGCCGAAATAAACTCAGAGGTCACAGTTTCTTTTAAAGTCCAGACATAATCTTGATCAGATCATGTGAAGACCATGTGGATTGGTGTCTGAAGTGGTATTTTAAAGAAAGAACACACAGCTTGAGTGGACCTGTCCAATCAGTGCACGCATTTGTCAGTAATTTTGCAGCTCCACTCAGAACTTAAAGAGGTCAATGATTCGACGAACAATACCAAAGAAAGGACATTTGAAATGTGCAATGTGAAATAATGTATAAACTCGGTATATGTCAAAAATTCAAAACTATACGCAGACGAACGAAATTTTTAGATCTGTTCAAAATTTGTAAGTTTGTATACTCTCGCAATCTAAACAGGTTCTCTGCCTATTGTATACTAAATTAATTAACTACAACTCAGAATTTACAAGTGGTAAAAATGTTACTAAGCATCCTGACTGCGCGATCTTGAAGTTTTCGGTGATAAACTACACGTTGCAGACATTTATATTGGTAAAAATTAGAAATAATCCCTGTCGTACATTCGGGTTTGTGTGTTTTTTTTTGGGGAATCATTTTCGTATTATCCTACATGTTATATTATATCTAGCCTTATTATGTGGACAATTTTGTGGGCAGTTACTCATTAACAAATTTAGTGTGATTTCGTAATTTTTAACTGTTTATTTTGCCAAAGAAAAAAAATTACTAAATCTGGTCATACATGCGATAACATACTATGCACCTGAGCTTTCCGATGAACATAACCGATAATAATGTTGAGTTTTAAAAGGTTTGTGAATTATTGTGCCTAAGTCATGCTTCCCGGAAAATGCCGTTGAAAAATTTAGTATCTTAGAGTTTCGTCTTGCAAAGACAAATGATGAATTATTATTAAATATTTCCTTATACTTGAATTTAGAAACCTTACGTGAGCACTGGTGACTAACTAAATAAATATCAGTTTTCCCTAGTACTTACTGCCTACTCGGTACAAGAAAATAGAGTAAGAAATCCAAACGTACAAAACTTTCTTCCCCCTAAGACTCCAGATTCTAAACTCTTATAAGTTGTAGTTCTTACAATTCCCAAAGGGAATCTCATTCGAGTAGTAAAACTAAGAAGCTTGTCTGGAAATATTCTGTTAGTTCTATTTCCGATTCGCAGTGAACCACGGTATAATTTACTATGTTATATTTATTCAATGACGTCATTATGTCAAGCATTACACAATCTGTTGTTAATATTAATGTTGGACTGCAATTAATATAAGCGTCAGCCTTTAATGCATTAGTTATTATATATAGTCAATTTTATAGTGATTGAGGTGACGTATAAAACACACTATTAGGGATTTTTTATCACTTACTATCTGACCCAACAAACTGTTGAAGAAAAATATTGTCAATGAATGTTTGAATAATATGAAAGTTTTCATAATGTTCCGAAATTGATAACTTTATTATTCACATTTTTTTTACGCCGCAATTCTATTAATAAGGATTTAATATATATATATATATATATATATATATATATATATATATATATATATATATAATATACCAATCACCTAAAATTAACAGAACATATATTATTAAGAATCGACGATTTGCAATAGCTCTAACTACTGAGCAAAAAACCCAAGCTCAGCAAACCAAATGAATAATAATAAGCCGCAAAAGATACAATATGATATCCAAAAATATGTTCATTATAACATCAAAATTACTCTCCATTTGCCAAATGTATTTTTAATCCGCTATAATTGAACAGATTACTCTCCGTCAGAAAAATAATTGAGCGCATTGTTTTAGGCAATGAACGCCATTTATTTCAATCTTTGTGATATAATAGTATTGACAGAGTGCTGGCTAAGAACTGCAGTCATTCCAAGTCTAAATGGCTATAATGTTCACTCTACAAAAAACACAAAAAACCAAAATGATGGGATTGTTATGTTTACAAAGTCTTCATTACATTGCACTGTTCTGGAACCTGAGATAGTAGACTCAAACTGCCTGCTTTGCAAAGTGGATAATAATGTTGCTATTGTGGCCCTGTATAGATCCCCCTCATATAATTACATTGATAACTTCCTTAACAGTTTGGATACGATGTTATTACCCTTAACTAAATTCCACCATGTTGCGTTGGTTGGTGATATAAACATCGATATTAAACCCAACAATAAAGACAGGCATTCTCATGAATACCTCACATTTGCGGCCTCTCATGGACTATTACCAGCACACTTATATCCTACAAGAGTGAATAACTGTTTAGACCATGTCCTGCTAAAAACTAAGCAGCCAGGCACAACCATAGTGATAGACTCACCTATAACCGACCACCTACCTGTATTTTTGAGCATCAATTTAAATCTGCCAAAGCTCAAACCTTCACACACCACTAAAATTGTCGACATTTCAAGCATTCAAAAAGATATTGAAAACACTGATTTCTCTCCAATCCTTCTTGCTAATGATGCTAATATGGCGGCCGATACCTTGACGTCCTTACTGAGCCATATCATTGAAAAACACACTCGATTGTCCAAAATCCAAGGGAAGAATAGACACATCAAGCCATGGATCACACCTGGCTTACTTCGCTGCATCCGGAACAGGGATAAAATGCATTTAGCGTTAAGAGCACAAACAGAAAATGCAATATTAAAAATAACATATTGTCGATATCGTAACTTCTGCAATTCTTTGTTGCGAAAATTGAAGATACATTATGAGAAAACAGAATTCAAGAAAAGAAAAGACAATTCTAAAGCTACCTGGGATCTAATAAAAACTATAACATATACCAAGTCTGTACCATCGCCACCAAATGAACTCCTACACATTGATACTGATGAAATCAGATCAGCAAATAGGGTCAACACCTACTTTGTGGGCCTGGGAAAAAACTTGGCCTCAAAAATACAACAGCAAAATATAAACGTACCGACTCACTCTAGTCTGGAAAGAACTCGTAACTCTATTTGTATTTTGGAGGCTGACAATTCCGAAGTTGAGGGAATCATAAGCAATCTTAAATCAGGCTCTACAGCAGGAGTTGACGGGATTTCTGGAAACATCTTGAAATTAACACGCCATGTCTTAGTTCCCTGTATCACGCACATCTGCAATCTCACAATATCCACAGGTGTTTTCCCAGATGTTTTCAAGACGGCTTTAGTTCACCCAATTCACAAGGGAGGGGACAGAGGCAGTGTCGGCAACTATAGACCCATTTCTATACTACCTACTATCTCAAAAATTTTAGAGAAAATATTGAACAACCGTCTGCTGTCTTACCTCCAAGCAAATAACCTTTTATCCGAAAACCAATACGGTTTCAGAGCTGGAATCGCTACAGAAGATGCGGTTATTGCGTTCTCTGAAAAGGTAACAAAACTTATGGATAGCAAACGGAAATGTCTTGGCATATTTCTAGATATATCGAAAGCGTTCGACACTGTCTCTGCACCCATACTCTTATCAAAACTGGAACGCATGGGAATACGCGGTATCGCACTGGATATTTTCGCAAGTTATCTGGAGAACCGACACCAGCATGTTAAGATAGGTGAGGTAATAAGTGACAAAGCTAAAATTGAATATGGTGTCCCACAAGGTAGTATTCTAGGCCCAACTTTATTCCTCATCTATATAAACGACCTGTGTTCGCTTTCTCTAACTAACTGCTCGGTGTTTACTTACGCTGATGATACAGCTCTACTTATTGGCGGTAAGGATTGGAGTGAAACAGAAAAAAATGCTCAGATTGCACTAGACGCTGTTATGGATTGGCTAACCAAAAACCTGTTGACCCTAAATGCAGAGAAAACCAAATTAGTCTCCTTCTCTTTAAGAAAGCAATCTCAGCCAAGCACATCACTCACTATACAAGCCCATACCAATCATGGGTGTCAAATGCATTCTTCTTGTTTGTGTCCTCCTTTAGAAATCACACCAAACATAAAATACCTAGGAGTGCTGATTGATAAACATCTCAATTGGTATAGCCACATTGATAACCTGATAGCCCGCACGCGAAAACTCATATCAATCTTCAAAAAACTTCGCTGTTCAGCAGACACAGACACACTTAAATTGGTGTATTTTTCACTTTGCCAATCTCTCCTCTTATATTGCTTGCCAGCATGGGGTGGCACTAGCAAATCACACTTTTTAAAATTAGAAAGGGCCCAGAGGGCTGTTCTCAAAGTTATGTTTTGCAAGCCCTTCAGATACTCTACAATGGAACTATATAGGGATAGCAAAGTATTGTCAGTGAGAAGACTATATGTGTTACAGTGTATACTAAGAAGACATCGAATGCCATTACAAATAAGTACCAAACGTCGTGCAGATATTGTTATCCCACCAGTAAGACATAAGACAGCTTTCGCAAAACGTCAATTTACCTTCCTCAGTTATAGTTTATATAACCAAATTAATAAATTTCTCCAGGTGCACAAATTGAATTTCCATCAATGTAAAAATACGGTGAAGGTGTGGCTTATGGAACTGTCTTATGATGAAACAGAAAAATTGCTTCTCACCCAGTCCTGAGTGACTTGAGACGCATATATACGCCACATATCCTCTCACACATACACACACACACACACACACACACACACACACACACACACACACACACACACAAATTTCTCTTCTCCTATCTTATATTTTATATCCTATGCTTTTGTAATTTTAGTAATATGTAACCATAACCATGTAAGAAGTCTATTGTTGTATCGTACGTAGTTTATGCTAGCATAAGTTTTTGGAATCACTGACTCCCAAGTCACAGGCAATAAACCTAGTTTGGGAGCCAGTAGATAAATTAGTTTCACATCTCTGTACCAACTTATTGTACAATTGATTTGTCACCATACTATAGATAATAAAGCATTTTTCTATTTTTCTATTTTTCTATTCCTACATAGCCAGTGAAATAGAATTCTAAGTCAAAGGTGTAAAGAACAAAATCCAACTGCCTATTTTTCATGTGCATAGTTATTTCGGTCGGTCTATACTGAGGGTGCGAAAGTTCATTCAGGCATAACAATACCCCTACTATAGAGGCCATTTAAACTTTTCGATGCGAATTTGTTCGCGTGAAAAGGAAGCGAGAATTGGATAAAGAACACTCGAATTCTATGTTTGAATTGCTTACTTTGCCGTAAAACTCTGAGAAGGTTTGTATAAAGTTGAATAGAATAATATAGGTGTATCTTGAATTTTTAAACATCCTGTAAAGTCAACACGAAACTCTTGGAAATTTGAACTTTTGAAACTTCGAATAAAGTTTTTGGTTTCGTTTGGCGATACAAAAATATTTCTTTAAGATAAAATAAGCATTTGTGGCTTTTAGGTGCATGTTTGTGGGAAATTAACTCCTTTAAAGTCACTCGGATTTTTAACTTGGTAGAACATGTCATACAAAAAATACTTGAAGAAGTCGTAATAGGTTATATTAGGCACCGTGTTAAATAGTTATGGAGACGACAACCATTTCCTTAAAAGTGACAATGAATCATCACCAACCATTGGAAAAATGTACTAGGGTTCTACAGGAATATGATAAGCTACTTCACCCACTTGCATTATTCAAACAGAACCATTTTAAAAACAGGAGTGTGTTTTTTTTTAAAGACCTATCACTTAACCGTACTTTACGTATTATACACAGAAAACTACGTAACACTGAGCAAACATTATTGCTGGTAAACGACTTACATTTTTGTGTGACAACTCGCTGTTTAACAGCAGCACGCAAAACATTGTGCCTTTCGGTGTATCAACGGTACGTGAGCATACACACAAGCGACACGCGTCAACGGCAGAGGCAACTGCAGCCGTTGACAACGTGCCGCTCGTGTATTTGACTACGGTGCTCAAATATACGAGTGGAGCGGATTGACGGCAGCCGTCGACCATTGCCTCCACTGTTGACGCATGTCACTCGTGTGTATGAGCACAACAAGAGTTGTGTTGGGGATATTTAGCACATTTTTACACTAGTTACAAAGTATTTTATGTAAAAAAGTCCAGACGAACCCATAGTAGTGCCTCAGGGCGTTATAGTCAACGAGTGGATATAATTGCGACCTTCCGATTGCGGCCTAGCCGTTTCACCGCCACGCTTCCACAGAAATGGACATAGTAGATATTTATAGTGCTGGAACACCTCAGGTGTTCACGCTCACCACTAGTAATTAACGCCCACATAGATTCTGAAGCAGGTTTGTTTTCTACGTAGTCAATTAATGGGGTATTGGCCGAGGGAATGTAGAAAGTGGGATAATAGTTTTCAGTAAGGATGGGAAGTGAAAAGGTGTTTTTTTAAGCTGTGCCTTAAAGTTAAACGTCAATATTGATGCAGGTTTGGCGATACACGGGGCTAGCTTCTAGGACTAAGTACATAATATTCATAAAAGAAGTACCATCGAGTCGAAAAGAAGAAGCATTCTAACCAATTATTGGCGGCAAAACCGCTCAATTTAATATGACATCTGACTCTGTCATTCTGTTATTGCTTTCACAATATATCTCGTGTCAGTTCACTACATCAAGACTCCGTGGGTAAAAGAGACCCGCGGCTTTTTTCGTGTTTAACAGAATATCTGCAACGGTGAACTATTCAAAGATTTGAAACCACAAAAATGCTCAACGTGTAGTTTAAAATAGCTACAAAGCAAAAATAAAAAGAGAACACCAGTTCGTGCAAAGGCTAGAAATATACAAGCCTTTGTAGAACCGAACATAGGATCGATCAGTAAACTTTAGTCGATAAATGACGCTATCGACGCAACCAAAGTATATTTGATCGTCAGCTTGGCATAAATGGACTAACTTAACGACTTATTTATAGTTCTCAAACAGCTCAGGTGTACGCTTATGCCGTTATTAATAACGCCCACAGTAGCTCATAGCTCTCATACTAAAGCGACCTACATTCCAGTTGTAAATTCAAATAGAACACCTTTGTGGGCTTAAGCGAGGGTTAATTTCTAAGACAAATGTTGGGGCGTTAATATTTAATTATCGGATGAAAGTTGTTGTGAAATATTTATCAAGCTTTCATTTGTTTCTGCTGTGAATATGCTTACTGTGGGAAGAGATAGAGTTCTGTAAATAGAACAGACTGAAATATTCTACTTCGTTAATTTTGTGAATATTATTATACATTTGGAATATACATTTGCTTTGTGGTACGAATGTGCTTAAATAACCGTATTCAAACAAAATATTAGGTGTAAAAGCATTATTATTATAGTAAGTGTCATTTCACGCGGTTGTAGATATTCCTAGGTATAATTCCTTTTTACTTCAATGCACATCTTCCGAAGTATCATGGAAGTAAAATCGGTAGTGTGGAAGCTCATACATACATGAAAATGTTTTATTTATCTATTTCTTCCACAGTGTTAGTACAAAGTTTCAGCACAAAATTTAACCGCAAATATTTTGATTAAGTCCGGAAGTTGAGTTTCTAACTTTCTTTCCTAATTACAAAAATACACGTTGGGATAATTCTACAGATAATTTTGATAAGATAAGGAAGGGCGAAATCAAAATGTACGTGACTAGTACCTAAGTGGGGTAGGCACGTGTATAATCAGCTGAAAATTAATGTTCCAAACAAACGAATTCAGTTTTATCTGATTATCATTATTGAGAACAGAGCCAACGCAATTTTCGATGTATAATTTAGTTATCAAGGGGAAATGGGAAAACTCTTCAATTATAAATTCAGTAGGCAATTTCGGAATCTAGGCATAACGCTCTATTCGACTGTGTAATCTAGATTACTTAAGAAATGGGCAGGATTTTTACATAGTTATTTGATAAAATGAAGGCAGTATTTAAGACAGTATTTTTATGTGTAAAATCTATGTTCATGCTCGATTTTGCTTACATTTATCGAATCGAAACCCGACAAATCAGGTGCTTATATAACATTGATTTGCTTTGAGAAGTCATTCACCATAATTTCAGTCGAAAGACATACACTACACTAGAATCAGACCTCTCCCAAGGACCACCACTTCGTCCGGTTCTGTGCTTCTCGCATCCAGCGCATTCCTGCGGCCTTCACCAGGTCATCAGTCCACCTTGTATGAGGCCTTCCAACACGAATGAGAAGTCTCTTTATTTATTTTATTTACAATGAACGTTAAACTAGATATGCTGGAAGTAGGGAGGTACCTACCACATACGTATACATAACAGCTTCCTTAAATATTAAAATTTCTTTTAAATAGTTTTTCTTTTTTCCAGTCAGGTTGTATTGTACAATTCCAGATGCGACTATTTTCTTGATTCATACGTTTCGATCGTGATTTTTCAGTAGGAGGGTTTTGGTTTTTTGAGCTTACTTCTTTTGGCCTTTTATTTTCAAGTCTTTTTTAAATTATTTATTATAATTAATGATTATGTCATCAGGTCACTTCTGAATGATAACATACGCTAGTCCATTACAGCCGAAAATGGGTAATGAATTTAATCTATTTCGTACATGCAATAAATTCCCACCATAAATGTGGCAATTAGCTGCTCGGTTTATAGGAGATTAACAGAATATGCTCGTGTTGATATTCCGATGGTCCAATAGAATTTTCATATGGAAAAGATAACCGTAAATACGTTTCGCTTCATAAACCGAAATCAATAACAACGATTTTTATCCGCTAGAAAATTTAAAAAGGAAAATATTGTAGAGGCATTTTATCCTCAATTTTAAAGCGGCCATATTGTAAATTGGGAACAATAGTGAGCTCGGATGGACAGCGACTGAACGTCAATATATCACGTGCTTGACATTTCACTTAGTTAGCATTTTCATTAGTACAGTTTGCTAACGGAGTTAATTGGGTGGAAAGAGGTGTCGTTTTGTTGTTTTGTTTCTTGCTAGATGTGCCTTTTCGAAACGTTTTGTGTACCTACATAAACTGACGCCTTCTTCCTATGAGGGTAAACTGACACCTAAAAAATGCCACCTGTTACGACTTTTTTTTTTCTGGATGGGAAGTCATCAAATGACTTCTCCCGCTCTAGGGTGGAGCGGGAGAAGTCAGACTTTTACTGACTAAAACCCACCCATGTTCCTTCAGTTGCCCATGTGCCAGGGTAACGGCATCTCTTTCGAACAATCACGCGACTCTGGCGCCTCCTTCCTATGAGGGTAAACTGATACCTACAAAACGCCACCTGTTACGACCTTCTTTTTTTTCTGGATGGGAAAACATCAAATGACTTCTCCCGCTCTAGGATGGAGCGGGGCGTGTCAAACTTTTACTGACTAAAACCCACCCATGTTCCTTCAGTTGCCCATGTGCCAGGGTTACGGTATCTCTTTCGAACAAGCACGCGACTCTGGCGCCTTCTTCCTATGAGGGTAAACTGATCAAACGCCACCTGTTACGACCTTTACAACAACAAAATGGACTCGTCAAAAGAAGGTCAACAACAACCACCTTGGTAATTTTTGTGGACTACTTGTTCGACAACATTGACTCGTGTTTAAGTTGATTATTTTTATATGGATTTTTGGAATGTTTTTGATAAGGTTGACCATCAGCTTCTCTTAAATAAAAGGTTTCATTCAGTGGTATATATACGTGGTGATCTTCTGAGATAGTTCTCATCTTATGTTTCTAATAAGACTCAGAAGGTAAATGATTTAATTTCTAGCAACATAAGTGTTCATTCTGGAGTGCCTCAGGGTTCTATTTTAGGACCTCCTCTATTCTTTATATTAATGATAAATGACTTTATTTTTACAAGTAGGTTTGTACAAACACTTTTACACGTCAATCAAATTTTTTTAAACTAGGTGAGGTCGGCATTTCCTATCTGACTACTCTGAGAAGAAACGCCGAAACAAACTCAGAGGTCACAGTCTCTTTTAAAGTCCAGACATAATCTTGATCAGATCATGTGAAGACCATGTGGATTGGTGTCTGAAGGGGTCAGATTTGCCCATTCGTCCCCTAAAATTCGTCCCCCAGCATAAAAGTTGTAGATTCAGCCCCTATATAAGTGCCCATTGGTCTCCTGGTAGGGGACCAATTAATATTTTAATAAAAAATATTATTTTTAAGGTGGTGGGGGTGGTGGGGTGGTGGTGGTGGTGGTGGTGGTGTGGTGGTGGTTGGTTTTTAAGGTGGTAGGTTTTTTGGTTTTTAAGGTATTCGTCCCCTCTAATATATCTATATATACATATAATAAAACAGTAAAAAAACTGTGTCTGTACATTGAATATATTTAAAAAAAAATAATTGAGGGGGGTTTAGAAACAGTAATAGAGCACGAAACCAAAAAAAAAAGTATGTCTGTTTGTCTGTTTGTTTGTACACGCTAATCTTCGGAACTACTGGACGGATTTAAATGATTTTTTTTTGTTGTATAGGTATTAAGTCTAGGCAACATATAGGCTATAATTTATCTTGGAAACTTGAACACCTGATGCAGAACCGCAACAGACCAGCTAAACTATAAGAGATACAAAAATGGTACCATAGCAAAAATTGTTTCACGTGATGAGCATTTTTTGCTAAGAGAATAAATTTGAAGATCTGGAACACCTGATGTGGAAGTCCAACAGCCCAGCTACACTATAACATATATAGGAATGACGTCTTAGCAAGAGTTGTTCAACCTGATGAGCACTCTCTGTTGTCGTAAAAAATTTGAATATCTGGAACAGCTGATGTGGAACTCCAAGACCCCAGCTACACTATAACATACATAGGAATGACGTCTTAGCAAGAGTTGTTCAGCCTGATGAGCATTCTCTGTTGTCGTATAAAATTTGAAGATCTGGAACAGCTGATGTGGAACTCCAACAGCCCAGCTACACTATAACATATATAGGAATGACGTCTTAGCAAGAGTTGTTCAGCTTGATGAGCATTCTCGGTTGTCGTATAAAATTTGAAGATCTGGAAAAGCTGATATGGAACTCCAAGAGCCCAGCTACACTATAACATATATAGGAATGACGTCTTAGCAAGAGTTGTTCAACTTGATGAGCATTCTCGGTTGTCGTATAAAATTTGAAGATCTGGAAAAGCTGATGTGGAACTCCAAGAGCCCAGCTACACTATAACATAATTATGTAGGAATGACGTCTTAGCAAGAGTTGTTCAGCCTGATGAGCACTCTCTGTTGACGTATAAAGATTGTAGATCTGGAACACCTGATGTGAAAATCAAAGCTATCACTAATTTCACTGTATTATTATAAATTATATTATATTATATTCTTTATTATCGGACAACAATGATCCAGAGTGTTAGTAAAACATTGAAACAACTTAATACTAGTGTTAGTAAGTAAAATAAAAAAGAAAATGACATAGAATAAATAAATAGTATTGTGAAAAGGACATCCCCAAGTTAATGTTTAGTGATTGTCCTTCTCACAAAACTTATAATAATTGGTGAGTCAATACTCTCTGCTATAGTTTTTAGAACGCTGTTGCCACTTGCCCGCAACCTTGACAACAGCGACGCGGTTTTCTTGCGAATGACGGCGTGGAAGCCGTCAGTTCGGTTTTGCGCAAACATCGTGGAGGCGCTGCACCACCGTGGCAGTCCCAACAGCATCCTAAAAATATTATTATACTGGACGCGTAGGTCATCCAACGTCCTTTTGGTATAGTTGACCCAAAGACTCCCCGTGTAAAAGCACTGGCAATATGCCTTAAAAAGTGTTATCTTAACTAACTTGCTACACCGAGCGAATCTTCGGGCCAACATGTTACCTCGGACCGCCAATGCCCTACGCTCCCTTTCAATATCATCATTGTCCTTAAGGTCGTCAGCGAGAAAATGCCCTAGATGGTAAAGTTGTTTAGTCTGATGGGCATTTCCTATTGACATACAAAAATGAAAGATCTGGAACGACTCCAATCGTCTCGCTCATCCCGTTGTTTTCCCGTCCCCGGGCCTTAGAATTCTACATCAGACGTTTCAGATCTTCGATTTTGACGACCCCGTTGTCGCTGTCGCATAAGCAACAGGATCCGCGTACGAAGTCGCGGGCAGAAGCTAGTATACAATATAAGTTAAAGATTCGGCACCTATTCAGGTGCCTATTGGTCCCCTGAGATAAAATTAGCTATATTTTACATAAGAAACGGTTAACATAGTACACTTGTGAACAGTTTATTAACGGAATTAATTTAATAAATCATAACAGATCATTGAAAAAAGAGCTATGATGAATGATAATCCGTCATGATAATAATAACCTGTCGATAGGCTTACGATGTAAAATTGGACTGCCCTCAAAATAATCTAATTTCAGCTTTTATGATTATTTTGTCGAGAACTGGCTCGATAAAACTATAGCCAGAAATTGGAATGTATATGGACAACGTCATCGGACGACTAACCTTGTAGAAAGTTGGCATTCCAAAATTAATCGTAAAATTAATGGTAGAAATAAACCAAATATTTTGCAATGTTTAGACACTCTACATAAAGAAGCGAATTTATCAAAAAATAAAATGGATCAGGTGCAAAGGGGTGTCCAAACAAATAATCGGACTCCTGAATCGATTGAAAATGAAGCGAGAATAAATCGCATAATTAGTAAATTTTTTGAAAATCAGATTTCACTAGGCCACTGCATGGAAAAGCTATGCACATATTATTAATTTAAAATGAAAAAACAAATATAAGATTAGTTTTATACTAAAATAATGTTGATTTTTTTAATCTTCAATAATAATTGTGCTTTTAGTCATTTTTTGTTATTGTAGTTATAGTTTGTTAGATTTAAGTTGTTATGATTTTGCATGTAGTTGGTAAATATACAAAAAATACGGTGATTTTAGCCAATTTTTGTGTAGGTACTTCTAGTTACAATTTATTAGATTTAAGTTATTACGATTTTGTATGTAGTTGGTTAATATACAAAAAAATATATGTTGATTTATCTAGTCTTCAATAATTACTGTGTTTTAGTATTTTTTTTTTGTACTGTTATAATTTTTTAGATTTAAGTTATTATTATTTTGCATGTATTTAGTTGGTAAATATACAAAAAAATAAGAAGTGATTATTTACTGTTGATATGTGTTCTATTTTTTTTTTGCATATTATATATTAAATGTTGATTTATATGATGGTCAATCAAGGCTGATTTTTGTAAAAGAGTTGTATTTTGTTAGTTTCTAGGACATTGTGATTTTGTATGTGTTAATCTTATTTGAAATAAACATGATATCTACCGAATTACTATATTTTTTATTTTAGCCTTTTCTGCGCGACTGTACCAGGACTACCAAGTTGCAGTACATACATATACATGTACTTATATTAGAAAAATGAATAAAAATAAATATTCTTCAGGGGACGAATGGGCCTCTCAAAAGTTCCAGGGGACGAGTGGGCACAGGGTGCGAATCTTAGGGGACGAATGGGCTCGGACCCGTCTGAAGTGGTCTTTTAAAGAAAGAACACACAGCTTGAGTGGATATTCTGTCCAATCAGTGCACGCATTTGTCAGTAATCATGCAGCTCCTCTCAGAACTTAAGGAGGTCAATGATTCGACGAATAATACCAAAGAAAGGACATTTGAAATGTCCAATGTGAAATAATGTATGAACTTGGTATATGTCAAAAATTCAAAACTATACGCAGACGAACGAAATTTTTAGATCTGTTTAAAATTTGTAAGTTTGTATACTCTCGCAATCTAAACAGGTTCTCTGCATATTGTATACTAAATTAATTAACTACAACTCAGCTTTTCCTTGATTCAAATACCAAAAGATAAAATAGTCAAACAATTAAAAAAATTAGACGTATCCAAAGGTTCTGGAAGTGATGAAATTCCCCCTAGCTTCATTGCAACTTGTGCTGACCAACTAGCAACCCCCCTTGATTTTTAACAAATCATTCAGTGTTGGAATTTTCCCTAAGAAATGGAAAGTGGCCAAAATGGTTCCGATCCATAAAACGGGTGCTGAGGATGTGGTTGGCAACTATCGTCCTATCTCTATCCTTCCAACGTTTGCAAAGGTCTTTGAAGCAATAGTATGCCCCGACATCCAAAACTACTTTAAGAAGCACCTTTCTGAGCATCAGCATGGCTTTACTGTTGCAAGATCCACCTGTAGTAATCTGGTCGCATTTGTTGAAAAAATTGCAGCTTCACTTGACTCTAACCAGCAGGTCGATGTCATTTATACGGATTTTAGTGAAGCTTTCGACAAAGTGTCCCACGCTGTGCTCATTCAAAAGCTTGCTGCGTATGGCTTTGCTGGTTCTTTTCTTAAGTGGCTTCACTCATATTTAACAGACAGATCGTTCTATGTCGTTGCCAATGGCTATAAATCCGAAACCCTAATTATTACCTCCGGGGTTCCTCAGGGTTCTCACCTAGGTCCAGTAATTTTTATTATCTTTGTTAACGACCTTCCCTATTGCTTCATAAATTCCACGCCATTCATGTTCGCCGACGACTTGAAAATAGCTCGTGTAATAAATTCTCAAGTCGATTCGTCTTTACTTCAAGCTGACCTGAATGGGCTTATAAAATGGTGCGATGATAACAAAAATGCATTTAAACATAAAAAAGTGTTCTCAAATAACCTTTACCCGGAAGCCAATTTTCTTTGATTTCAGTTACACTATAAATGGCACGTGTCTCAGCAAACTTGATGTTATTAGAGACCTGGGGGTCTTTTTTGACCAAAAATTAACATTTATTCCTCACATGGACATTATTATAAAAAAAGCTTCAAAGTCACTTGGTTTTGTACTACGGAACGCAAAATGTTTTCGCAAGCCTCGAACTAAAATCTATCTGTACAACTGCCTCGTACGTACCGTATTGGAGTACTGCTCGGTAGTGTGGCGTCCCCACTATGCAACACATAGTCTTAGGTTGGAGCGCATTTAAAAAAGATTTTTAAACCATCTTGCTTACTCGGGGGGAATAGCCAAAAAAGTGCCGAGCTATGCGAAACGACTAGAACATTTTAACATGACTTCATTCGAAAAACGCAGAGATTATAACGACCTAATTTTCTTATTCAAAATTCTTAACAGCAAAATAGATTGCCCACAGCTCTTAAGTAAGTTTGGTTTTAACCTACCACATAACTACCCGCGCCACCCAATCAAACTATTACGTACCCCATTCCGCAAAACTGTTTCAGGGTCAAACTCCCCAATCCCAAGACTTTGCAGGCTTCTCAATAATTGTGATGATGCTATTGATATTTGTTGTACATCTATTCATAAATTCAAGCAACAAGTCCACCAAAAATAATCAACACTACACTGAACTATGTTAATCTTTACCTATATATTTAAGCTTTTAACTGTCTTAATAATAACATGTCTTTAATATTAAGTATGCTCGTAAATGTAAAACCACTGTAATTAATTTTTAAGTAAGTTCATGCATGCTGTGTCTATCGCATCATATTGTACACTTGGTGTGCATTATAGCTTGTATTATTAGATTATAAAGTCTAACAATTGTAGATAGACCAATAAATAAATAAACTCAGAATTTACGAGTGGTAAAAAAAAAATGTTACTAAGCAAGCATCCTGACTGTGCGCGATCTTCAAGTTTTCGATGATAAACTACACGTTGCAGACATTTATATTGGTAAAAATTAGAAATAATCCCTGTCGTACAGACGCCACCAGGTCAAGCTACCCGAAACTGTCAATTTTTCCCAATGAACCTTGAACTTATTGCTCTAGAAATAAAGTCGAAAATCTATCAAAGAAATCTGACAGATTGTAGTAGCTTGATGTGCTGGCGTCTGTACATTCGGGTATGTGTTTTTTTTTTGGGAAAACAATCATTTTTACATCTAGCTTTATTATGTGGACAATTTTGTGGGCAGTTACTCATTAACAAATTTAGTGTGATTTCGTAATTTTTAACTGTTTATTTTGCCAAAGAAAAAAAATTACTAAATCTGGTCATACATGCGATAACATACTATGCACCTGAGCTTTCCGATGAACATAACCGATAATAATGTTGAGTTTTAAAAGGTTTGTGAATTATTGTGCCTAAGTCATGCTTCCCGGAAAATGCCGTTGAAAAATTTAGTATCTTAGAGTTTCGTCTTGCAAAGACAAATGATGAATTATTATTAAATATTTCCTTATACTTGAATTTAGAAACCTTACGTGAGCACTGGTGACTAACTAAATAAATATCAGTTTTCCCTAGTACTTACTGCCTACTCGGTACAAGAAAATAGAGTAAGAAATCCAAACGTACAAAACTTTCTTCCCCCTAAGACTCCAGATTCTAAACTCTTATAAGTTGTAGTTCTTACAATTCCCAAAGGGAATCTCATTCGAGTAGTAAAACTAAGAAGCTTGTCTGGAAATATTCTGTTAGTTCTATTTCCGATTCGCAGTGAACCACGGTATAATTTACTATGTTATATTTATTCAATGACGTCATTATGTCAAGCATTACACAATCTGTTGTTAATATTAATGTTGGACTGCAATTAATATAAGCGTCAGCCTTTAATGCATTAGTTATTATATATAGTCAATTTTATAGTGATTGAGGTGACGTATAAAACACACTATTAGGGATTTTTTATCACTTACTATCTGACCCAACAAACTGTTGAAGAAAATTATTGTCAATGAATGTTTGAATAATATGAAAGTTTTCATAATGTTCCGAAATTGATAACTTTATTATTCACATTTTTTTTACGCCGCAATTCTATTAATAAGGATTTAATATATATATATATATATATATATATATATATATATATATATATATATATATATATATATATATATATAATATACCAATCACCTAAAATTAACAGAACATATATTATTAAGAATCGACGATTTGCAATAGCTCTAACTACTGAGCAAAAAACCCAAGCTCAGCAAACCAAATGAATAATAATAAGCCGCAAAAGATACAATATGATATCCAAAAATATGTTCATTATAACATCAAAATTACTCTCCATTTGCCAAATGTATTTTTAATCCGCTATAATTGAACAGATTACTCTCCGTCAGAAAAATAATTGAGCGCATTGTTTTAGGCAATGAACGCCATTTATTTCAATCTTTGCCATAACTGATTCATAATGGATTAGATAAAATAAAATATTTTATGAATAAAGTACGTGCTGAAATGAACTGACGACCTTGAAGACGCTAACTTAGAAACTAACATAAATATTTGTGACTCATTTATGATGTTCTCAACGTTTCGAAATAATTTTAAGGGTACCTAAACCTAATTCTCGTATACACAATAAAACGTTATATCATCACAACATAAAGTCGAAACCGTAATGAGATTTTATTAAAACAATCGTCATAATTTCTGACTCAATATAACTCCAATACTTATATTTCTCTCTGAAACCATTTGTGGCGGATTTCACCAGCTAGGGGGAACCGTTTACGTCGCGGTGCAAGTTATAATTAAGAGCGTTTACTGTCTCTTCAGTAAATATCTCTATACATATTGGTGCATTGCAATGGTCCATGCAATTTTTCTCGAAATTTAAATAGGAACTATTTAAATGAGCAAAATTGCCACGGTATTGTAATACATTTTGTTTTCAATTATTAAGTGTAATCTTAAGCAAAAAATGTCTATCTAACCTAAACGTTTTGGAAAAAAATGTAATCAGATACTTACCTACCCTGATAAAATTTGAAATATCGCTCAAAAGTCAATTGATACCGACAGATACCTCAACAAGTATCTTCGGCAAGAGTACAAGAGCAAGTCCGTAAACGACTTTTATTTGCGTTTCCTGAATTTCACAAATGAAACTGAACGCGTTCAAGCGCTGCCAAAATTATTCTGGATTATATTGATACTGACTGCTCTTAAACGCGGTTTAGAAGTGTTGATCGCTTTTAGTTACACTGAAAAAATCAGGACTTATTGTATCGCCACCGCAGCGTCTAGAGACATAGACCACCACCTAACTCCGAGGGACGCCATCAAGTGCTAAGTTCGCGTGAGCTAAACTTTTACCGCGACTCCTTTTAACACTTCTGTAGCTATTTACATTTTATTACTCCATCCACTGTGAGCTTACCAGAGTTGCCAAACCACTTTATTTGTTTCCTTTATTTATTTTGTGTCGTTTGTGTTTCGAATTAAGTAAACAAGTTTGATATTCCTTCCCGTGTTAATGTTGATGGGGGGACTTTGAACTGGGTGCAACTTTTACTTTTACCGCATGGAAATGGTGAGGAGCTTTTACGCCGTCTATGCTTTTGTTTATTTTTACAGCTACTCTTCAATTTTCTATGAAACGCAGCAACTAAGAAACTACATAGCTCAAGCTGCAACGCTCTGCACCAGGCTGAATTTGTGGAGCTTCTTAGGTAGAAATAAGCTGCAACATGGCAACAGTAAGTACTATAAAGGATTTCTGCAAAAGTCGACCTTATTTAGGGAGACTGTTCTAGTCGTATTCGAACCATCAGGCAAATTTAGAAAGGATATACTCGAAAGAACGGTAGACGTCATATGAACTAACAAGCGAAGAAAACAAGATGAAAAATATTACACGTAGAATGGTTTCTAGGAAGAATTACTGAAATAAGACAAACAGTTTTTTTTTTACGGAAAGCTTGTAAGAGCTCTCACATTGCCTACCTATACTAAAAAATAAACATTTTCAGGTTTGCTAACAGAATTTTAATTTATATTGTCTGCAGTCAAAGGCAAAATAATGACTTGAATAGGTAATGCTGACCTAAAAGGAAAGACGGATGTTGTGGCCTTCCATTACAACCTAACTCCCTCATTAATTACCAAATTAACTAATTAATGGGAACTACATGGGAACGTGCACGCACCTACATAATTTGTTACACAAAAGCGAAAATAATTCCACAATTTACCTGTTAGGTAGGATAGGGGAGAGGCGTACAAAATGACATAGGTGGGTAAAATGGCACACCTCCTTTTCTCCAAAACCACAGACATAATACTTCTCAAAATGGCGTGTAGAGGATCGCTTAGTAACAGGTCGCAACCTGTGGCGGCGCCAGTCGCGTCCGTTGGGCCGTGTGGTGCGGACACATGTTTGTTTAGTTTTTGCTGCCACGAGTTTTACTCAGGCGGATTTTGTTTCTCGTAAAAGTAAGTATTTTTAACGTTAATTTGTTTGAATTTAGCATTAATTTATTGTAATTTTACTAAATAACTTCGAAAATGATTTGAAATCTCGAAATTCTAGTTATTTTTTTAGTTATTGTTTTCTTACGTTGAAGGTTATGAAGTGGACAAAATGGCATACGCCTTGTTCGGGTAAAACAGCATACTATGTCATTTGACCCACCCTTTTTTCTTTTTTCAGATTCTCAATCATGCCTCGTAACTATTCTAGAAAAACAGACCGACAGGGATGGGATAAAACCTCCATGGAAAAGGCTATTGAAGCTGTGAAGAATAATGAAATGGGCTGGCTATTGGCTTCTAAAGTATTTAATGTCCCACAGTCGACCCTTAGAAGACATGCACTGAAACAAAATAAATTCTTAGCTCCAACTACTAAAGGTACCTACCAACTTATGTAGTATTTTTTAACTGTAGCGTTATGTAAGCATGATCAGAGCGGATTTAATCACGTACTCGCCTTATTGTTTTAGGTATGGGTAGGTACAGGAGTGTCTTCACATATGAAATGGAACGAGAACTGGTAGAACATATTAAATTACTAGAAACGAGATTGTTTGGATTCACAAGGAAGGAAGTTTTGGAATTGGCCTACCAGTTTGCAAACGTTAATAATATTCCTCATAACTTCAACAATGAAAAAAAGATGGCAGGCAAAGAATGGTTGGCTGGATTTCGACGCAGACACCCAGACATATCCTTGAGGAAACCTGAAGCGACTTCAGCTGCAAGAGCCCAAGCCTTTAACAAACCGCAAGTAGCACTATTTTTCAACACTTACCAAGACATTATTCAGAGCAACAACATTTCTCCTCATAGGCTCTACAATGTCGATGAGTCAGCTTTATCAACAGTCCAGAGACCCCAAAAGGTCTTTGCTACTACTGGGCGTAAGCAGGTTGGGGCTTTGACTAGTGCTGAAAAGGGGTCTCATGTGACAGTTGTTTGTTGCATGAGTGCAAATGGCCATTTTGTCCCGCCGTGTTTAATTTATCCTAGAAAAATCATGAAACAGGAGTTGATAGACGAAGCTCCAACCGGTACTTTGGGTATTGCCCAGGAATCAGGTTGGATGACAACAGCTGTATTTTATAAATGGTTGGTGCACTTTCAGTTGCATGTAAAAGCGAGTCTTGATGATAAAGTGCTTTTGGTAGTTGATGGACATATAAGTCATAAAGGTATTGAAAGCTTAAAATTCGCAAAAGAGCATGGAATCATTATGGTATGCTTGCCACCTCACTGCACGCACCGCATGCAACCATTAGACGTATCTCTCTATGGGCCACTGAAGACATATTTTAATCAAGAAGTGAGCACTTGGTTAAAGAACCATCCAGGCAGAGTTGTTACTCATTTTCAAATAGGTGCAATTCTCAACAAAGCTTATGGCAAAGCAGCAACGATTCAAACTGCCGTCAATGGGTTTCAAAAAACAGGTCTCTGGCCTGTTGATCCAAACATATTTCCAGATTATTTGTTTGAGCCTGCTGAGACGACAAACATCCCCATGCAACAAGATCGGGTAGAGCCCGAAGAAGATTTAACGGCAGCAGAAAATCTATGCATACCGTCATCAGGTCCATCTCAAATAGAAGTAGGCAGTTCGACATCACTGATAATTGCAAGCACATCAGCCGCAGACAACCCACTTCCACTCTCAGTAGCCCAGTCTAGAGACACAGCTACTGCAATACTTACGACACCCACATCATCTAAATTGATACTCCAAGACATGAATATCAATATTCCAGTCAGCGTGCTGTCTCCAGTGCCGATAGGAACATATGTGGCTGGACAAGGCAAAAGAAAACCACGCAAGAAACCAACAATATTGGTGTTAACTTCAACGCCAAATATAGAAGAAGCAAAAGCAAAATCAGCTCCTCCACCTGTTCCAAAGAAAAACACGAGAAAGGTTACGAAAGCTTTGGATTTTAGTTCCGACAGTGAAAATGATTTCTCTTCCTTACAAGCTTTCACTGAAGTCGGAGATGATGATGAAGATTGTCCTTGCATTTATTGCAATGACCTCTACTCCAGGTCCAAGCCAAAGGAGGTTTGGTTAATGTGCTTGAGCTGTAAAAGATGGGCTCATGCATCATGTGCAGATGTTCCGAAAAATACAAAGCGTTTTACGTGTGAACTCTGTCTCTAATCGACTGATTTTCATTAAAAAAATGGTATGCCATTTTGTCCACATCATGTGTGTCATTTTACCCGACTAGGGCGGACAAAACGGATTTTTTTCAAGATAAAAAAAAATGTTGAATAATTCTTTTGTTTTTGTATTAAGTTGATTGATCTCTATAATTCTAATAGGTAATGAACCAAAGAATACATAGTTACTAAAGTGTTCAATATTATTAATAAATAAAGATTTTATGACTGATTTTCTAACTAGTATGCCATTTTGTACCCCTCTCCCCTATATATACACATACACCGAATTGAAGTAGTAGAGTAGTCAGTTAGGAAACGCCGACATCATCTAGTTTAAAAAAAATATCATTGACATGTAAAAGTGTTTGTACAAACCTACTTACAGAAATAAAATCAAGTATCATTGTACTACAATATAAATCTGACTTTAAATACGTCATCATCATATTAGGCCGTAAACGCTGAACAAAGGCCTTCTACCATAGGTCCTTGGTATACAAATATTTTTTTGCCGGACACGTCTACTGTGTGGCTTATACGCCGTGGGTAGGCACGGTCGTCAGTTTTGTATAAATCACTATTATGGGAGCTTGTTGGTGAATACATTTTTCCTACGTCACGTTTTATACGCCGTATCTGCACACGGCATATCTGCATACAAAAAGCACGATCGTCAGAATCGTGCTTTTCTACGACGCGGTTTATACGGCGTACCGAAATGAAACCAACCGTGTAAAAAGGACCTTACATTACTATGTAAAACGTTTGTGTGGGGAGCATTCGTTACATTCAAAAGTACCGCATTACTTAATGAAATCGATTTAATATGCATATTTAAATGTATATAAAATAAGACTCATTTTTGAACGATTGATATTCTGCATCAAAACACAAACAGCGGTTTTCCATAGTAGTATAAACGCAGTGGATATAAAAACTACGATATCTCTACGCGAATATCATAAAAAACTTTAACACACACCTACATGAAACGGCGATTAACAGTAATCTTCCAAAAGATTCTCCCGTAGCGCTTCGAAGAAAACATAAAAACCTCCTTTCATTAAGGCTGACGGCACGGCGCCGGATATCACACAAGTTTAACGCGGAGTACTTGCCGTGCATGGCCCACTCCGTGCATTTCTTGCTACAGTTGCCTCCGTTCTTAATCTCCAGCCATTCCCTATTGTTGACATACTATGCCTGCGACCTAGAAACGAACTGGGAATGTACTATTTGTATGACCAAGTTTTTCTGCAGGAATTGTAACGAGGATTCGAAGAATGTGTTTAAGAGAGTGTGTTTTATCGTTGTTGGGTATAAAAGGGAGCAATTCTTAGTTCAGTGTTCATAAACTTAGCAGGAATATTGAAAAAGAATATTTCAACCGACGTCTACAAGGAGAAGGTTCTCGATTTATCAGCTTTTTTTTTAATGTATTTTCCGCAACTAAGTTCCAAAAGAACGTTTTATGATCTTGAAAATTAAACTTTGGTACAACGATAAAACGATGGGGATCCAATTTGCTCTCGGCATTCATGGTTGTTCCATAAATTCTTCCTCACGTTATTTAGGTTTTACAAAAAATTTAAACATAACCAGAAGAAACACTACAAGTCAAAAATTACTTTAATTTCGGAAATCGGTGTCTTCGGATTTGTATTTTAGGGTTTTGCCACTGTCTTCCAAAATCAAAGTTATTTTTACTTTGTAGTGTTTTCTTTTTGAAAGTTAGTCGTGTTTTATTGTAGTTGTATAAACGTTCTTTATTTTTCACACGATGGCAAATTAAATAACATAAGGAAGAATTTTTGGAACAACCATGAATTCCGAGAACAAATTGGATAACCATCGTTTTATCGCTGCACCGACGTTTAATGTTAAAGCTCATAAAAGTAAATAAGTGTAAACATTCCGAACAGAATACCCTGTAATTTTAATAGAGCCAACAAAAACTTAAAATATTTATCATAAAACTTGAGAACGAGTAATTAGCTGAACAGCAATAAAAACAAAAAAATTAAACCATTTGGCAGGGAACAGAAGCGAATACGAATGGAAAGTGGCTCGAACGTTAAAACAATGGACTCGCCCTCGCTAATTAAGAAGAAAATGCTCTTGCTGTATATGCTAAGAAAGTTTCGATGCAGACGGTTTTAAGTACATAGTCTAGTATGCTAGATAGTGTAAGAGTTGGGTAATGCAGACCATCCATATTGTTATAGCAATATTTTTCGGAGTTCATTTAGCTTCAATTGCATTTAATAACTTTGGGCTTTTATTCCTCCCTCTATAATTTACGTACGTGTGGGCGGCATCATAATTGATATTGTTGGTAAAAACTTTCTAGCAGTGTCCACGTACTATACTGATGCCTAAATATACATACGTTATCTCACGCCTGCTTCCCAAGCGTACGTAGGCAGAAATTACAAAATACTTCCTGCTACGATCCTAACATACTGTTTTTGCTTCGTTTACGTCCATACATCTGGTCATACACACACATATTCATTGAAAATAAATTGTTCGATTTTTCTATACGACCGTACATAGTCGCGATATCACAACGAGTACCCTACGAAGTATTCACATGTATGTAGTATATCACAGTCAATAACATAAATCCAATATTTCAATTCTAAACAAACCAGTAGTCACGAATAGTTCAACCGCAGAAGTGGTTTGCGGCCTAAAATATAGTCACTGTTTCAATTTAAACCTTAATTGATTTCTATTTTCAGTTCACAGATCATTGAATTCACATATGGTATGAATTATCCCGATTTTAGTAGAGTCCTTTCCATCTACATGTAGTTTAATAAAACAAAAAGGTTTTCGTTGGTAAGCGTATCACTGGAGAGCGGCTAGACCAGTTTGGCTATTTTTCTTTTAATATACTTTATAGTCTTTCCTAATACTGCGGTACAGTTGCAGTATTTAAGAATGAAATAATACTTTCCCTCCTCTTTGTTAAAATGGCTCATTTATTTTTTATTTAAATTACATTATAATCATATACATTTTAGTCATATTTATTCTAGAAGAATGTATGTTCGTGTGTGTGTTTATTTTCATTTTGTATGTGTAGTGTACATTTAAATTAAAATATTTTATTTTACTTTTCCTTTCTACTGTAACACACGTTGTCTACATCTCCTTTTATCTTCTCTCCTACCGCAAGTATGTTGGAAGAGATTTCCGTAGAAATAAGCTAATCCATATCCAAAGGTAATCCTTTGTATGTATTTTTCTGTTTCTTCAATTTTGTATGTTTGTATGAGTGTATAAATGGTTAAATAATTGCTTTCACTATGCGCATCTGGCGTTTTAACAATAGCCTAATACAATTTAAAAAAATAAGAAAAATCTTCGAAGTTTTATAGAAACAATAGTACCAATATTTCGGTCATAGGTAAACTGCATCCCAATAGAAGATACATGCACCACAATACAACACAAACAATGTACTGCATACATCACTCATTTATCAGTTTCGCATACATTCTCTTGTCACAAGCAAAACGTTCAGTTCACAGTTCAGTGTCGACGCATGTTTTCCGTTCACAAACATAGATAGAACTGAAAGGATAGACAATTCCTATACCAACACTATAGGTATCTATCACCAAGAATATCTATGACAACGAAATGTTCTGGGGCAGACCTAGGTCTATCATAGAAATTAATTATATGTATAGAAAAAGTTAAAAAAAAAAATTTCAAATGCTACGTCAATATGCCGCGTTATAGCCATTTAAAACAACTACTTCGATCGAACCGTGCGGCTGATATAACTTAGCCCCAAGCGAAAATTACGTGGACGGAGCATTATGAAATTTGGCACAGTTATTATAAGTTTATAACTATAAAGATTGAATTTCAACCACTGGGCGGCCAATAGTATGAAGAAAAGAGGCGACTACTTACATTGTGATAGGTGATTCAACAATAATTTCACTACAGGAACAGGTTGTCCATATTATTTCTATTTATTTTGTTCCCTTATTTTAAAAATTATTATTCCTACCATACGTTTTAACTGAACTAACACAAATCTGCAAACTGTAAGCCTGTGAAAGACCTACACGGCCACCAACAAAGGATTAAAACGTAAAACGTCTACATAACTTGCCTCTCACATTAAAATACCTTAATTCCAAAACAGTCTTATGCTATTGTCATAAGATTTAATTTCGCATAGCAACACATTTTACGGCAAATGTCAAGTTGTATCTAGAAACGTAAACATCAACGAGGTGGACTATTCTGAGCTCCACAAAAATAAGAAAAACGTTATTTCGCATTGCTTCAAATCCAATTTTGTTTTTAGAGCAATCGTTCGTAGAAATGTCACCGAAATACAGCAATGTATTATAAATGAAAGTAAATTGTATGTGTGTGTATCCAGTATTTGTACTAGACCTTCCTCGGTAGTGGAATGTTGAAAGGGGAATATTTAGAGGGAATTCTCTACGATAAATCGCTTCCGAGTCTTATAAAAGATTAGGGTTCCGGTGGAAAAGTCTTGTGGATTTCTTCAATGCGGACCCTTTACGTAAATCCTTAAAGGTACTATATCAAAACATCACATACGAATTTCTTTGTTCCACATAAAGGTAGAATCTTCTTGAGATAGAAAATAATAAATGAAAAGTTCAAAGTTAAAGACGCCTTTAGGGTAAGAATATAAGCAATGGTTTCAAAGACGGAAAACACGCATTTATTTAATCCTCTCTACTTGGACTACATTAACATTGTTTCTTACCGAGATAGCCAAACGAATTAATGCTTTGCTTCCATTGCCAAAACAATGGAAATCTGTTTAAATCTGTAAGTACACTGGCTATTCTTGTATTGTGAATGCAAAGTCACGAAATTGACCTCCTTTTCAATAACAGGTATTCCCCGAACACACAGGTATTCCAAGAACAAGTATGGACATAATCCAGGAAAGTATTTATTTTTGACATCCTAATGCTAGCAACATACCCGGCCTCAATCATACATTTATATCAGTGTCATGCTTGGAACATTGGCACAGTAATAATAGGTATTTACCTATGAAAATGCCGTTTTGTATGAAAAAAATTAAACGAATTTTTTTCATGTATTTTTTATTTGTATTAATCGAAATAATCACCCATGCAATCAATGCATCTTTGCCAACGCAGTGGCAGTTTATTGATGCCTTTCTAAAAAAAATCAGCTGGACGGGAGGCAACAAATTCTTCAAAGGCATTTTGTACTGCCTCTCGGGTATTGAATTTTTTTCCCGCCAAGAAGTTATCCAAATTCTGGAAAAAGTAGTAGTTTGTAGGCGCAAGGTCTGGTGAGTAGGGCGGATGACGGAGAGCTTCCAACCCCAGTTCTTGCAACTTGGAGACCGTCTGCTGTGCAGTATGAGGTCGCTCGTTGTCGTGCAGGAGCAGCGGAGACGAGCGATTGACCAATGCTGGTTGGAGATGTGCCAGCTTCTCCATTATTGAGTTCAGTTCTTCACAGTACACATCTGCAGTAATGCTCACCCCGTTTGGTAAGAAGCTGTGATGAATCACACCGGCGCTAGTCCACCAAACAGTGACCATCACTTTTCTAGGGGTAAGTTTTCGTTTAGGGCATTGTTTAGGTGCTGAAACAGGATCCAACCAACTTGCTGAGTGCTTGTGGTTATCAAACAGAATCCATTTTTCATCGCAGGTAACAATGCGGTTCAAAATTCCTTCATTTGTGTGTCTGTTGAGCAGTGCAAGGCACGTCTCGACGCGTACTTCACGCTGGCGATCATTGAGTTTGTGGGGCACCCATTTGTCAAGCTTTTTTACCTTGCCAATTTGACGCAAATGGACCAATATTGTTTTGACGCTAACGTCGGAAGCTGCTGCTAATTCAGCCGTAGATTATGTATCATCAGCTTCCACAATCGCCTTTAATTCGTCATTGTCGACCAAAGTCTTCGGACGACCGCGAGGTTCATTTTTCAGTCGAAATTTACAGAACGGAAGCGAGCAAACCAATAACAGGTGGTGCGTTGGTTAGTAGTGTTAGCTTCGTAAACGTCGTTATTGTTGCGTGCCACTTGTGCCGCGTTGCTGCCACGACGGTACTCATATTCCATAATTACTCGAATTTTTAACGTATCCATGATGACGAAAAAGATTGAAATGCGATGAAAATGTAGCACTAATCAATAAACAAATAATAATTAATAATAATTTGGCTAATATTTTGGTTTGCACCTATTAACCAAAATAAATAAAATATCATAATTCATGACACAAAAAAAAATGTCTTTCGATTTTTTATTTTCCAATAGGGCCTAAAGACCTAATATTTTATTACTTTCTGCAAGAAACAATCTGGAAATTCGTGAATAGTACATTACGATATTAGTGCGTTATGATGGCTATAACATGCGAGGCGGAATTTCAGCCCGAGCCAAAGGCGAGGGCGTAATTGAGCCGAGCATGTTATAACCAATACGCACGTATATAGTACGACGTTTTTTAACACATTTGCGAGGAAACAGAAAAAAAAAACATTATTTTAAATAAACTCAATCTGTGAATGCACACTGTTGCTTTCCCGCCATTTTAACAGCGCGCTAGCGCAGCCTACTGACTGGCGCCGCGCGGCGATTAGTTCGAAAGAATAGCAACACCGCGCTGCTCACTAGCTGGAGTCGTGCGGCGGCGATCAGTTCCATATTTGAAATGGCAAATAATACTGTTATGGAATTTGTATGGACTATAACTTAACTATTTGCTTTGGTAACTCACGCGTTTTTTTATGACCCGCTTTACACATTTAAAACCGGTGGAATTACATCAGCTTTACGAGCAAGGGTGTTAAAAAATGAATACCACGTCTCTTCAGCATCTGCCTAGCGTTCCCAACTATGTTGAGGTCGGCTTCCAGGCTAAACGGATGCAGCTGAATACCAGTATTTTACATGAAACGACTACCATCCAGTTATCCTACTAATATTATAAATGCGAAAATTTGTATGTATGGATGTGTGGATGTTTGTTACTCTTTCAAGCAAAAACTACTGAAGGATTTGGATGAAATTTGGAATACAGTTAATTTATAATCTGGATTAACACATAAGCTACTTTTTATCCCGGTAGTACGTTCCCGCGGGATATTTTCCAACCTCCACGCGGGCGAAGCCGCTGGCAAAAGCTAGTTGGGTAATAATATCAAGAGGTATCCCTCTTGGTAAGACTGGTTGTCAGACTTTCACGCTTCTGACGACTGTAGCGACTGTCATAGTTAACCACGAATGACAGCCAGAACCAATAGCTTAACGTGCTTTTCCAGACAAGGAGGGGTCATGGTATGCAAAGATGGTCACCCATCCACAGACCAACCCCGACAAGCGTAGCTTAATTAATCGATAGAACCGTGCTGCTGTTATTTTTAGCCATAAGCCCCTCACTACATCTTTATATATATAATTCTACTTTGAATGATTTTTTTTAATGCATTTGGGTGGCACCCTGGATGGTTTAGATTCACTATTGGACCCGGTAGGTGGCGCTGCTATCGAGTTCTAGGAAGCAGGACAACGTCTGTACGGTCAGCTAGCAGAATTATAAATTAATTCCGTGTATAAATCCATTTTTCCATCCATAACCAAAACGCAAGAAACTTTATCCGAATACAGAGAGTGACAAGACCGGACACTTTTTCTTTGTTAATTATATATTTGTACTTTTCTTGTAAATAATTAATCCCATGTGAATATAGGATCTCCAGAATAAGGTCGCCACATTGTTGGAATACTCGTCCCCATTGTTCAGTGACACTGAACGCCAGTCACGAATGGATTGTGCATGAACTGGAATTGTCTATGAAAATTCATTAAAAAGATTAACTACAGCGCTAACACTAGGTTATCGGCCATTCAGGCCCGCTTGACGTGTATTGCTACATAAATATGCCGGGCGTTTCACGTGGTTCAATGTGTGTGGCAAGAGATTATTGAAATGCAGTTCTGGGGTAAATTTCGGTGAAATGGATGTGAGTTTCGTGGGTGGCAATTTCCACTAATATGAGTTTGTTTATCATTATCACCTTTATATTGTTCCCACTGCTGGGACACAGGCTTTCTATCTCTGAAGAGGAGTGGGCCCTAATCCACCACGCAGGCCCAGTGCGGGTTGGTAAATGTCATATGCCGATTTTTCGCGTAGGTAATACGAAAAAAAAAAATTAAGTTAAGAATTATTGAATAAAAAAGTATTTTTTTATTCAATAATTGTCTAAATGAGGAAAATTTTCTAAAGTCATCCATCAAATTTCGTAGGTGTATCATGCTTAGGAAGCATGAAATTAATTTTACAATGTTTTTTTTTCATAATTATCGCGAGATTTTTTGACAAAAATATCATGATATATGTTCTCTCTCTAAGCTATATACAACATATAAGGCATTGATATATTTATAACTAATTAGGGGAAAAAATGTTTTTCTCGAAAATTAATTAACATTTTAAGTAATATTTTACAGGTATTTTACTTACCTGTACTCCGTAAGATCATCGTACACAAAAAATGGCAGTTAAAATTACCGCTGGGGCCGCTACCCCATGCTTATCCCGCCATGTTCTTTAAGTGACATAAAAGGTCATCGGTACATCAAAGGTTTCAAATAACTTAAACTACGAATACCGCTCTTATTGCTACAGCATAAACGCATCATGACAATTTGTGACCGTAGACAAGGGGTTGACTGAACGTTCGTGAAAAGTTCAGAGTCTTAAAAAATATTTAGGAATTACTTCATTCTTATTTATTTTTAGTTGGTACCCAATTATTATAAAGCATTGATTTTATGGTGAAAATGCAGTTCAGCAGCAATTTCATTGCCCAATTACATAACTATTACCTATTAGTTTAGAGACACGTTACTTTACGTTCTACTGAGATATATATAGAGCAATTGGTCACCCCACACGACGCCCAAGGGAAATGACGTAATAGTTTACCCTTAGTAGTTTATCATACAGATCATAGTCAACAGAAACTTTCTCTTAGAATACAATCCGGTGTCTAAAGTAGTGTCATGTCGTAATTCTTGAACTGCTGGAAATTCGACATTTATAAATTCACTCCAGGCTGCACATTACTCTGCCAGGGTTTTTTTTTGTGGGTGGGAAATCATCAAATGACGTATTCCGCTCTTGGGATCACAGCCTCTTACAACTCCTGCCAGGGTCGCGAGTTTTGTTCGAAAGAGCAACCGTGGCCGTGACATATAGGCAACTGAAGAAACACGGGTGGGTTTTAGTCAGTAAAAATCTGACACGCCCTCCCGCTAGCGGGAAAAGGATAAGTCATTTGATGATTTCCCACCAAAAAAAAGGCTGCATATTACTAATTGCAGTATATTTTCATGTGCAAACTGGAGGCAACTGCTCCTAAAATAATTTCTTAGTCACCCTGCACTTCAATCATGGACAATACCCATTTACCTCCTATAATTTATCTTTTAAACTTCCCTCACTAGACGGAAAGAAAGGTGCCTGCCTCAATAGACCATTGAGCTCCTTTATTTCTGAGACTGGACAACTCCACTTAATCTGAGTATTATTTTTCCTTAAACGACCATTTCAAACACCAATCTACATGGTCCTCACATGATCTGACTAAGATAATGTCTGACTTTAAAAGAGAATTGCAACCTGTGAGTTTTTTTCGCCTTTTTTTTTCTTTTACCAATCCACACTATCTACACTATCCACGTCCACACTACACTATCCACGTCCACACTAATATTATAAATGCGAAAGTAACTCTGTCTGTCTGTCTGTCTGGCTCGCTTTCCTGCTAAAACTACTGAACCGATTTAAATGAAATTTGGTACACAGATAGTTTAGAGCCTGAGAAAGGACATAGGCTACTTTTTATCCCGGTAGTATGTTCCCGCGGGATAATTTCAGACCTCCACGCGGGCGAAGCCGCTGGCAAAAGCAAGTTTAAAATAAAATATATTAATAAAATATTATTAACGTGTAAAAATGCTTGATTTTGTTTCTGGATCATTTATCAATCACTGCCGAACAGTTAGATCTAAACCTTAATTTACATTCAAACCCAATTACCCAGAATTTGCATCAAAGGATTAAAGTACCTAAGTAAAGTAGAACAGCAAAAAAGTAGGACGTCAAACATTGTCATGAAGAGGAAAAACCGTAGCTCGTAGAATATGTCACATGCCTCCATGAGCAGTCAATGAGAAGAAAACATCGAACCCCGTCACACGAAACAGGAAAATGTAAAAATACACAAAGTATTTTAAAACTGAAAGCCATTTGAAAATAAATTATATGAAAAAGAGTTTTGTGAAAGGAAAATTGGGTTGTTTATGTTGTAAAAATCTAAGATGACATTTACTTAATTTTGACAGTAATTTTAAAGTAACAAGTAGCTGGTAAATGGTCGAAATTCGACTATAATTCATATAAAAATATATTAGCTTTCTGCAGTTCTTCTTGTGAAAATTAAACAACGTTGGACTCTAAAAGGCATATCCATCCAACACGCAAAATATATTCAAGACAACAACAGACAGGTATTTTTACCTGATATATCAGAAAACAGGCATAATTTTGTCATTGAGTCACAAGGCTACAAAAAATGCCCCATTTTCTATGACCGTGAGTTTCCCGTCAAATCATCATATAGGTAACAGGCTTGAAACGTAAGTAAATATAATAATACCTGTCCGGACAGAGGCATCACGAACAAAATGACAAGATTATCCTTGTCATGAAAGGCTTCGCGTCTTATTGACATATCGATACCAGGCCAAAAAGGGCGTAAGTTACACAAGAGTTCGTGTCTCTTACGCCTTATATCCACAGTGTATTTATATACTCACCCGTCTGATGTAATAACGGCGCGATAATATAATAAATAAATTATTTACGAATACACAATCATAATATAATTTTGTTACTTAGTTTTCTCTTAGATCTTAAAGGTTTATGATTATTTGATGAGAGTGCCGAAAATAATGATAAGTGACTTGACTACTTGAAATGATTGGAGATATAAATAATAATGTGGTTATTGGTTTCCAATATCCATTTAGTTTACTTCAATGACATTTCAGAGTAGACTGTAACTCTTCATTTTCAAAAGTCTATAAAGTGCATTAAATCTGTGTAAGTGAAGAGTTATTCATTTGTCTAAGAGCACTATTGTATCAAATGCTACACAAAAAGCATAATATATTTATAAAGTCCTTTAACATTTGGACTTCAACCTATAAAATGATTTAATTTAATTTAGTACATTCTGGTGCATCAAAATGCACCAGAATGTATTAAATTAAATCATTTTTACAGAAATATATTATTAAATAAGAGAATATCGAGAATCAGCAATGCTGTAAGATTAAAATCGTCATCGTTTTAAAGATCCAAGCAAAAGCTAATAATTTGAAATAGTTGCAGTAACCAAAAATCATCATAAATTCAACAATCTTGAATTTGACTCATATTGTAAAAACTGTCCTACTTCTACCAACTTTACAGCTAACTTTCTTACTGCAGCTAAGTAAGTCACTTCTTGCAGTAACTCCTAATATTAATTATGTTCATAAGATAACGTTCTTCCGTATTTCTTAACACGTTCTAACTTTATGTCTGCAGGCGCTGTCTCTTCGTTAGGAACCTAAGTAGACTAAGAATTGTAGAATGCGGTCATAATATTTATTTTCTAACTTACTATGGCCGCAGTTTCGTTTACGTGACTGTGTGTTCGTTTGGCATTTGTAAGTCAATTGAAAAGTGAAGTCATGATGTCGGTATGCATAAGAAATTTCTTTTTACTCATGCGTATGAGTATTCATATGTCTTCCACAGGCAAGAACATTTTAATCATATTTCAGCTGCCGTATCCCGTAGGCTAACGCTGGAAGGTATAATAAAGAGAATCCTATCTAGCTGTCTGCGTACCTGGTTAGTCAAATAGTCATAAGTATGACCGCTGAAAGTTGTTAGGTATTTAGTTTTTCCATTCTTTTGTAAGAGAAAGGAGTTTGGATTAGTTACCTAATCTAAAAGGCAACTTGACAAAACTTAGGACTTAATATGATCTGTCGTCGACGACAACATATGTATAGTAGGTAGACGTTAATATAAAGAGATTCAGTGATCAAAAACCCGATCCCCGAGATAAGCCGAACTTTATTTCAAGGATCAAATATGACCTTTTACTTATTACATTTTCAGTAAATATTACCTAGATTCAACGCTCTTCATATAAGTCCTAACTTAAAGCTGATAGCAGTCTTGAAGTCTGCAAACATCTATATATATTAGGTCTGTACCTATGAAATTGCCGTTCTGCAGTACTGACCAATTCAAATCAAATTAATTTTTGTTTGTCTAAGAATTCTAATTACAAATTAATTTTATTTTAAAAACATGGAATTCTTTTTCCAAAAGTAGTCATTTGTTTATTGATTAGTGCTACATTTTCATCGCATTTCAATCTTTTTCGTCATCATGGATACGTTAAAAATTCGAGTAATTATGGAATATGAGTACCGTCGTGGAAGCAACGCGGCACAAGCGGCACGTAACATCAACGATGTTTACGGAGCTAACACTACAAACTAACGCACCAACTGTTATTGGTTTGCTCGCTTCCGTTCTGGAAATTTCGACCTGAAAAATGAACCTCGCGGTCGTCCGAAGACTTTGTTCGACAATGACGAATTAAAGGCGATTGTGGAAGCTGATGATACACAATCTACGGCTGAATTACCAGCAGCTTCCGACGTTAGCGTCAAAACAATATTGGTCCATTTGCGTCAAATTGGCAAGGTAAAAAAGCTTGACAAATGGGTGCCTTGCACTGCTCAACAGACACACAAATGAAGGAATTTTGAACCGCATTGTTACCTGCGATGAAAAATGGATTCTGTTTGATAACCGCAAGCGCTCAGCAAGTTGGTTGGATCCTAGTTCAGCACCTAAACAATACCCTAAACGAAAACTTACCCCTAGAAAAGTGATGGTCACTGTTTGGTGATCTAGCGCCGGTGTGATTCATCACAGGTTCTTACCAAACGGGGTGAGTATTACTGCAGATGTGTACTGTAAAGAACTGAACTCAATGATAGAGAAGCTGGCACATCTCCAACCAGCATTGGTCAATCGCTCGTCTCCGCTGCTCCTGCACGACAACGCGCGACCTCATAGTGCACAGCAGACGGTCTCCAAGTTGCAAGAACTGGGGTTGGAAGCTCTCCGTCATCCGCCCTACTCACCAGACCTTGCGCCTACAGACTACTACTTTTTCCAGAATTGGGATAACTTCTTGGCGGGAAAAAAATTCAATACCCGAGAGGCAGTACAAAATGCCTTTGAAGAATTTTATGCCTCCCGCCCAGCTGATTTTTTTAAGAAGGGCATCAATAAATGCCACTGCGTTGCCAAAGATGCTTAGATTGCATGGGTGATTATTTCGATTAATACAAATTAAAAATACATGAAAAAAATTCGTTTAATTTTTTTCATACAAAACGGCATTTTCATAGGTAAAGACCTATTATTTAAGTACATGTCACTAAAGTCACTTTTCGTGCCGCTCTACCATCACGTTGTTCTTCTAAATGGCTAAACGGATTTTGATGCCGGCCTCCATCATTTAAAGAATTTATTGCAACAGATTTGCGTGTTTAATATATTAATATTGAACTTCAAGAGCTTGTAGGTAAGCAATAACAGCCGCACGGATCGATTGGGTGGTAGAGTATTTACGCTACCCATTCACGATTCAACTGCGGACAGTTGAATCGTGAATGGGTGGCCTTCTTTACATACTAAGACTCCTCCGTGCTTTGGAAAGCGCGTTAAGCCGGCGGTCCCGGCATTCATGGATCCTTCACAGTCGTTACAGGTCGTCAGAATCCCGAAAGCAACTAGTCTTACCAAGCGGTATCTTGATCCCTGTAAAACTGGGATGTTGAGGTCAGATAGACAGTGGCTTCATGCAGTTTTCAGCTGCATCCGGTTAGACTGAAAGCTGACTCCAGCATAAAGGGAAAAGGCTACCTACGCAAATAATCACATTAATATTGAACTTACAAATAATAAAGAAACTATATTTTGTCTAGACATATATTCCGTGCGAAGCGGGACATAAATAGACGATAATGTAATGAATTTATGTTCTACATAAATAGACAATAGTGTAAGACATTACAAATTCCTTGAATTTGACGTCAATCATCAGGGTACACTGGTACCGTCTTCAGTAGAACTATCATAAAGAATCAGTAATGAGGGCTCAATGGCGAACTAGCAAAACAAAAGAATAGATACTTACTACAGTTCTTATGCTTTAAGCAAACGGCGTATATATTTGATCAAGTTGAGTGAACCAAATTGGGATAAGACATTTTATTCTTCCGCGTCAACTAACTTACTATAGGTATTTTCTAAGATGATTTTGAAAAAGAGATACATTGTAATAAGTGACAGAAGAAAACGGTATATAATTGTATATATACTAATAGCACTTCGCCCGCGACATCGTTTGCGACAAATTTATAGCTCATGTTACTCCGAAATAATGCAGCTTTCCAAAAGTGAAAGAATTTTAAAAATCGGTCAAGTAGGTATGGGGTTCAGTGGCGAAAGCACCATATAACACGATTCCTACCGGCTTGCCTTCGGGGATTCGCATGGGTAACTCTATCACTATTAAAAATACAATAGTATGTAAATAGTGGCTACTATTGTCAATATATATAGTTACACTACGGGTATTTAATTCACCATAACATTCAAACAGCAAAAAAGGTTATTTATAGCTTTGTATTACAACAAAAGAGAAATGTTCTAAATTAACCCGGCGCCAAAACGTCATAATCGGGAACTAAAAATTCATACAACAGCGATCCCGTAATGATGTCACTTTAGGTCACGTGGCACCGCTTGATATGTACGAGAGCAAGCCACTGTACAACGGGTTATGACAGAGACAAGTATTGAAAAATGCGTCAGCGAGAACGAGATAGAGGAATATTGCATATTTTATTCTGTTTTCAGGTGTTCAATTTAATTGTATTTAATTCATTACATTCCTATATTAATTTTAGAATGATAGTAAGTATTCTTTATTGATGAGTCAGTAAGTTAAAGCCGACTTCGCTTCGGCTTCTCTTTTAGAAAAATTTACACCACGCCACTGATGGGGTTTATCCATTACAAACAATTAAATTGTTCCCCTTTATAATATTTGTGTAGATGATCAACAGACATTATATCTTCGCAGGCATTAACTACATTACCTGATTAAAACACGTTTTTATGAGAAGCTACATTACAGCTACACACTAGACGGATGATGCTGTTTGGAAAATGGTGTTCATGTCCGAACCGTATGTATTCCAAAGTACCCGGATCAGTAAAACAATGCCGTGTAAGGCCTTAAGTGACCTACAAAAGATTAAACAAGTGAAAAACTGGGGTAAGCGGCAGAGCAGCCAATTGGAAGCCATAAATTTATCCCTTCCCTACCTTGTTACTTTCACGGATTATTTTTATTATATTTTAAATATTTCTCCTCTCCTAATTTCGCCTTGGGAAGTACTAAAATCGCCCATTTGAACTTTACTCTTGGGACTTTTTCTTTGAAAGGACCAACCCTGTAAACCGCTGCCCGAGGGCTTGCCACAAAAGGATAATTTTTCTTGTTAACATCCATTCAGAACTTAGACATCGTAGTTTTTCAGATTTTTTCTCAGATATTAAATAAGTTCTTAAACATGTTATGTCAGACAGTAAATAACAAGTTTTTCTTTTGTTTCGATTGTATTAATAATCAAAAAAAGCGTCCACGTATATGTATATTTAGCTTTATTTTCAAACTTTCCAGGTGACTGCGATTGGCTTTTACTAGTTCACTGGACAATATTAGAATCGGAATCATTCAATATGTGCGAATATTTGTCTTTTATATACCTTATTTATACTTCTGCCACAGTTATGCCGTTTAAAACTCAGAAACTCGTAAGTATCAACACCTACACACACTCCATCAAGAGCACAGTACATACATATTTACCCTTATTCTGTCCAAGTTCTAATCCATTTAGCCCGCGTCTTAGCTCCACACGGTACCTAAGGGCTTATACCACCGTTTTGGCACGAAGATCGGAAAGCATCGGTTTATTCGTTTAGACCCGCGTCACGTTCGACCTCAGCCGGTTTGTCCGCGAAACTTGTTCAAGTGTTCCGTGCCGAGGAAACCCATACGTCATAAGGGAACAAAAGTATGTTTGTTTAGGATTGTTGTCTCTTTCGACTCTTTAGAGTCAACGTAATCGTTTATTTCTTTGTATGACTTTGATATTAAAAAATCATTTAAGAGTTGCCGAGAATAGACATTTTTGAAATGCAGTTCAATTTCTGGAATTCATGAACTGAACACAAAAACAATTTAAAGATGATGAAGATTTTCATTAACTATGCTGTGAGTCTTCTAATACTTCTAAATTTAACAGCACTAAACGTCTTTTTTTTGTACATATTACCTATCAGCATAGATAGTATCTACTTAAAATATTCAATATTTTCGGAGTTTAAAGGTTCATAATAGTAGTTACTGAGAACCTAACATTTAAAACCAGTAACACAAAGGGAACCCACAAGTAACCCTAAATATGAACGCTTTTTTTAAGCTATTGCGTAGCTTTTATCGCGGGCTTAGAGCGCGGCGACTGAATCAAGAAATTCCTTAACGAAAAAACCTAACACAAGTAACTTCCCGGTCTGTCTATCCCTATGTAGGTATCTTTAAAACTACGCAACGGGTTTTGATGTGGGTTTTTTTAATACATAGAGTGATTCAAGAAGAAGGTTTATATGTATATAATAACATGCATAATATAGTAAAGAAACGCTGATAATTTTAGGGGTTTCTAATGTGATGTCATAAATACATTGCGAACGCTGGCTGAACCCTACGAAATAATAATAAATAAATATCTTGGGATAACCAACACAACGTTGTCTGATCCCAAACTAGGCAGAGCCTGTACTATGGTAACCAGACAACTGATAAACATACATAAATATTTCTAAATACATACATATTATAGATAAATTACACCCAGACACAGAACAAATGATCGTGCTCATCACACAAAGATTTGTCCTGGGTGGGAATCGAACCCACGACCTTAGTCTTAGCAGTCAGGGTAGTGACCTGGTGTGGTAGTGGCTGGTAGTCTAGGGGTTAGTGAACCACTAGACTAACAGGCCAGTCAAAATAGATCAAAATAATTAACTACAGTATTTTACACCTTAAAAAAGTTTACAAAAAAGTCCGCGATATCTATCTCTTAGGGATAACCCACAATAACCATTTTTTATCCTTTACTCTTTACGAGAAATAAGGGCTTATTTACGAAGCGATTTTAACCAATACAGCAATAATCCTTATCCAATTTTTTTTTGGATGGGAAATCAACGAATGGCTTCTCCCGCTCTGGGCGGAGCAGGAGGGCGTGTCAGACTTTTACTGACTAAAACCCACCCGTGTTCCTTCAGTTGCCCATATGCCAGGGCCACAGTAACTTTTTCGAATGAATCTCGCAACCCTGGCAGAAATATGAACGCTTCGGTGACATTCAAAGGTCATCACAATGTCGACAGTGTGACCTTGTCTAATAGCTCCCAAATCGAACATTGAAAGGGTTCCAATCAAAAATAAAATGTAAATAATAACAGGCGTCCATTGGTGGACTCATCCGTCGTCGATAGTCGCGCGACACGAGTTACAATTAGATTTACTGATGGCCTAAGGCACGTCCCCGACTCTAATCTTGTTTGTGAGGCCCTCACAACAATATTACACATCAATTTCTACGAGAATACCATTCGATACGAGTACAACCGGCAACTAAAATTGTATATTGTTTTCAAAAGGATCGAATTGGAGCTATGTTCATTTTGATTTTAGAATCACGCTTGGAATGAAAAAACAATTGAAAAAACATTTTGTTTACGGTGTGGATTTAAAACCAACAAATTGAATCCACGCTCTATATTTTCACTTCGATGCGTTCTCTCAATTCAATTCAAAATGTTTAGATAGGGTTATCTTATCGAATCCTTCGTTTACGTTAGAAAAATCCATCAAAGAGGTGTATGCAACTTAAAAACCCACGTTAGCTCCCTTGCAAAACACTTTATTGTCACTAGCTGCAACGACGTAAACGAGACACCGACTCTTATTCGAGAGTGAATCAAGAAAAAATAAAAAAGAATATTTACGAAGCACTTCAAATGATAAAAGGCACAACAAAAAGTGCATCAACTTATTTTTTTTTCCTTAACAACATAGCGTAATTTATGCATGTTGCAACTACATTAATAACAAAACAACAAAAACAAAGTTGACTAATAATATTACAGGAGGGTTGGCGATCGCAGTGTGGTGTTAAAATGCACTGGGAATGCTGCTTCCCATCCTACAGTAAGTCCCTTTTTTTTCTGAATGGGAAATCATCAAATGACTTCTCCCGCTCTTCATGTCAGACTTTTACTGACTAAAACCCACCCGTGTTCCTTCAGTTGCCCATGTGCCAGGGTCACGGTATCTCTTTCGAACAATCACGCGACCCCGGCAGGCATCGGTCCTAGCAGACCCCTTCAGCGCTGCTGACATCTCTTTGAGGCGCGCGTGGAACACTACGCGCCGTCGACCCGAACTTGCTCCTTACCGGGCGGCGAGCTACCCATTGCTCGCCACCCGCAAGCTCGCGCCTACGGTGCCCGGAAGTCCGCTATGGACTCCCGACGCCCAGGGCGTCTCCTCCTGCGGCGGCTAGGGACGTGAGGGCGCAAAGACTGCCACTCCCACACGCGCCCCGCCTCCTCCTCGCGAGCATTACTGCTTCGCAGAAGGAGGTGATGGCTTCCCATTCCCTCTCGCTCCGTACCATGGCTCGCACCAGGGCCGGACGCGAGAGGTCGCCGCCGCCGATCGCCTCCACGAGGACACGGCGGTGCTCTACCCAGGCAGGGCACACCTCCACAAGTCCCTTAGTTGCCACTTACGACACCCACGGGGAAAAATGCGATGGTGGTATATTTTACGTCTGGCACCACAAGAAACATTTATGTTCCATGTAATTGGAGGCGAGTCTATTTCCTACATATCCAACTATGACCCATTACAATGAAGCGTCAAATTATTACGACAGCGTAGTCAACAAAATGTTAGTGCATTAATGAACATCAATCAAAATAATTATTGTTGTAAAATTTTAACTAACCAACCAACAGCCGCAAAATTGTCAATACTAGAGTTTAATTATCACTATAAACGTGCTGATAATTTTCCAATATTGTTATATTCAATTTGATTAAGTTAAATGTGCCAAATGACACTACAAATTATAATTATGAAATGTTTATTGGTTGTGCAATTGACCCCTTACGTTTAAAAAACCTATTTTATATTCCCGCCAGACCCTAACAAAATAAATCAATATTTTGATTGGCAGTCCAATGATAATAACAGCCGTACCTTAGGGTCGACAGTTTGAATCCCGGCAGGTGCTTTACTTTGTGTAAATTTTTAATCACCACTGCTCTCATGACGGTGAAAGATAACATCGTGAGGAAGCCGGCCATCTTAGAGCACAAAATTTAAAGATGTGACATCTAGGAACCCGTACGCGGCACGAGAGGTGGATTACGGCCCCCTCCCTCTCACCGAGAGGAGGCTTATGTCTCAACAGTTAGAAACCGCCGTGACTATAGACCATTATGTGATTATATAATATTGTGAATTAAAAGTGTCCAAGGAATTTCTTGTCATTCGTCTCCATAGATCGTCAATAGGTACTACGCTTTGGAATGGGTAACTTGCTTTATTTTTCAGATTGACCGCCTCCTGGGTAATTCAATAGTTCCTGTAATTCATCATCTTCATCATTTCAGCCGTATGACGTCCACTGCTGGACATAAGCCTCCCTTAATTTGGGAGGGTTTGCCATAATCGCCACGCTTGGCAGGCAGGTTGGCGATCGCAGTATGGTGCATAAAGAACGCTGTTACCCATTCTCTAGTAAGTCCCTTAGTCGCCTCTTCCTGTTATTCGTTTCTGTAATTGATTTAATTGAAAAAAAATCCTTGAATTTGATCAAATACTTAAAGAAATGGCTCAGTTTTTTTTAAATCAATCAAGTATACTTCATAATGTCCGGGCTTAGTCCATCCATTTTTATTTAATTAACAACACTGACAACCTTCCGCATACCTCCTCCAATGTCAAGTGGGCCGCTTTGAAAATTTATTTGCGTCAACTTGAGAGGCAAAATGCACTCTATAATCGTAGTCTTCGAATAAGTATCAAAGGGGAAACGTTCATTGCATTTGGCAAATACAAGGACTTTCATGTTTTTATGGAAATATTTTTGTGTGCGTAAGCTACATACACGTTAGGATGGCCTGATTCTGTGCTATAATCTAAAGAAAATGGGTTTCCATCCTGCGTAATTATGCTGAACCCAGATAAATTGTATTATAGATACCGCTTCTTTTGTTGACAAAGAATCATCATTATAATGAATGCTGTATCAAACTATTATCATAAAAGCATAATTGTAATGTCTAAATAGTGCAAAATCAGCCTATAATGTTCCCACTGCTGGGACACAAGCCGCCTCTCTTTCGACATGGAGCGGGCTACAGTCTACCATGTGGGCCTAATATCATCGGCAGATGTCACAGGTCTTCGAGTTTGTGGTTCTAGAACAAGCCAGTTTGTCACGATGTTTTCCTTCATCGTTTTGAGAGCAGTGCTGATGAAATTATCATACAGGTGCGACAGCGCAATGTAGAACTATTTCAGTAAAAAATGTATAGAAAGCGTTCTCCAAGGGTGACGTCGCGCTGTTGTGTCGCGCCGTTCTGAAGAAGCCTTAAAACGCCTATCTGGGTTCAAACTCACGACCTAAAACTCGTAAATCGCAACCGATATCACTAGGCCACCACTGCTCTCAGCGTCTGACTATTTGTTAATCTAAGATCTATCTGGACAGCATTTCAGCATCCAATAAAAATCTACTTTGCTTGAAACTCTCTGTCTTTAACAAAAGGTTTGGTTTTCAAATTATTTTGGCGTTCCTGATGTTTTCAAATCTACCCGAAATAGAACGAGAATAAAGACAGTGCCATTGAAAGTCCTACGCGGCAAAACTGTCAAAAATCTTTTCTATAGTCTCATCGTTCCTAACCAGCGGTCGCGCATATTTTCGTTCCCTGTTTCAATATCGAATCGTACTTTTTTCTTTCAATTTGTTTCACGAGCTCCGCATTCATTTGCTTTGTGGTTCTGCCGTTCAATTCATACAACTGTGGTAGAAAAAAGTTTTCAATGGAAGACAAAGAGGAATCAATATTGAACGTAGATGTAGGTGAAATATGTATGACTGTTTCGCAATCGTACGGGTGTCTTGAAATTGGGTAGTTTTTTATAACTGCTGTTTTGGGAATATAACGATGGTATACAAATGTAAAAATACACACAGGGTGTAACAAGACCCAACACGAATACGTCATCTACTCATAATGTATATCAGACTAAGTAACTTTGGGCAAAAATAATTATTGGGAAACGACATTAATTTTTGGTTTAAAAATTCTCTTTTTACAGTAGTACGCACTGCACCCACTACAACAAAAACAAAGATCAATCTAACGAGAAGAACACTAAGTATCTCTCGGTATTTTTAAACCCATTTTATCATCAGGCCATTATTTTACCTTTAAAAATGATATTGATATGATATTTCAACAGTATCTCTAGGAAGTATCTGATTTATTTGCAATCCCTTTATCGAACATACTCCAGTAAAAATATAATTACGAGCAATACAAATTGGATCCTTTTATATAGGTATCTGAAAGTAAACAAGTAATCGATACCAAATTACTAAAAAATTCTAAGGATGAACAAAAATAAACTGACAATCAAATCGAGTCGAAATATTTTCATAAATCCATCAAATCGACGCCAAATAAAACCTTATACATATCGGAATATCTTTGAACCATATTCATCTTCAAAAGAACTCGAAACTCAACAAGGGATCTATTATTTTGGTACGCATTTCCCGTAATTATGAGTTCGTACGATGCAAAGTAAAATAAAGAAATACGCGTTCTGAAATGGAATTCCATCGAATTTCGTCTTTGATTAATGGAACACACAAATGAAGGTTTGATAGCTTAGTTATGTTTTGTTGGATATAAATAATTTGCATAATGTGTGAGCAAAGGGGATATGATTGCATTACACAAAGGATAGAAAGATTTTCGTGTTCATTAATCTGAGAGTAGTATTACCTGCGAGCGGGCAAGGATTTGGATTTTGGTGGTCTGCATTTTCTGTTTGTGTTTACGTAACGAAAAACAGGAACACTGCTGCGCTGCTAGAGGATTTTCTGTAGTCTTTCTGTGCTTAAGACAGTAACATTTCATTAATTTTATCAGCCAGTAATATTTGAAAAAGATAAAATGTTAAATGCCGTTTTTATTTTCCTATTGATAATGACTGGCATAGGTATGTTTACCTTACTAGCTTTTATTGTATTTTAATCTGTGAGATATTTTTTATTTATTATAGACTGATTTCTTTCAGGTTAAAAGTGTCACAAAAAGAAAAGAATCCTATTTGGCAATTTTTTGAAAAAAGCATTATCGATACATCTAAGGCTATTTGTAAAATTCTCAATAAAGCATTATCATTGGGAAGTCACGAACCGAAAAACAAACGTTACACGGAGTTAAACAACATTTATCAAAATTTCATGACGCGGAACACAGACTGGTAACGGAAAACGACAATCAGAGGTAGATGAGTTGAAAAACATAGCCAAATTAAAGCGATCAGGCGAGAACATCTCATTGGAACTATTGAACACTGATCGGCCGAATTTTGTTCAGTCAACGATCCCAGGCTTGACCACTAAATCTAAAATTGTACAATGGCCTGATGATCATGAAATTACAAATAGGATTGACAAAGCAATAATTCACCTAATAATTATAGAAATGGTGCCATATGCTTTAGTGGAAGGCGAAGCATTCCGTAAATAAAGAACTATTTTTGTTAATAAATAATACTTTAATTCTTGCATTTTATTTTTTTACACGTGTTAACAGTCGCTGTCTTATATGCGTAAAAATACAATAGATTTAACATGCTTTAAAAAATCAAATAAGTTTCGGTTTCGGTTTCAGTTTCGGCCGAAACTGGGACTAAGACCGAAGGTTTGGTTTCGGTTTCGGCTGAAAATCTTGTTTCGGTCGGACACTAGTAATTATCGTGACGATCGTTTTGGGCATGAATTTCAATACAGGAGTAGAAGATGACAAATAAAATGATGTATGAACTGTGTGGATGATGATATGGTTAAATTGGTTGACTACCAAGATGACGACTAATAGAAAAAGAAGTCTGGAAGAAAAAGACATGTTGCACTCTGCTGCAATTAGGATAAGGGTGGGAAAACAATGATGAGGTGTAAATAATGTGTAATTTTGAAATGACTAAAGTGCATTATTATTCCTCTTTCATTATTTAGGTGACTGACCATGTAGTTACATAACAAAGCGTCGAAATCGAGAGGGTTTTGGCTAAGTAATAACTGCCGCGTTGGTCGATCGATATACTGACTGGCCTGTTAGTCTAGTGGTTAGTGACCCTGACTGCTAAGACGGAGGTCGTGGGTTCGATTCCCACCCAGGACAAATCTTTGTGTGATGAGCTCAATTATTTGTTCTGTCTCTGGGTGTAATTTATCTATAATATGTATGTATTTAGAAATATATAGGTATATTTATCAGTTGTCTGGTTGCCATAGTACAGGTTCTGCCTAGTTTGGGATCTGATAACGGGGTGTTGGTAAAAAATATATTTATATATAAGATACGTTTGCCGTGGCTGGTCCGTGGATAGACAATCTTTTTTTTTTCGGAAAGCACGTTAAACCATTGGTCCCTGTAGTTATTCGTGAATCCTTTGCAGTCGTTACGGATCTTTAAAAGAAGAAGAAGCCCGAATAGTCTGACAGTCTTACCAAGACGTTTCTTATGACCCAGTATCTGGGTTGTGGAGGTCAGATAGGCATTCGCTCCATTCAAAATACTGGTATCCAGCTGCATTTGGTTAGACTGGAAGGCCCTATATAGTTGGAAAAAGGCTAGGCAGATAATGATACAGCCAAAAGTCATCATAAATGATAGACAAAGAACTCCCCAAGGTACACAACATCAACCACTGTATGTTCCCACATCTATTGACTTATCGCGACCTTGAGCAAGGCAACGGTCAAGTCATGAAACTCATTAAAAATTATAAGTGTCAACCTTACCGTAAAGCATAAAAATAATTTATTTAGACAGGGCAGAATCGCCGGCCCAGTCTTTAGTGCATTTGGCAGCCTGCCTGCCAGGGCATAGGGATATATCTAGCTCTCCGAACAAAGGCAGATGAAAGATGTGAAATATTTCTCTGCACTGGTCTTTCAAGTGCTTTAACGGTCTTGGTACCTTTGTTTCAACCTATATATCAACTTTAAATGTTTCATATTCTTACGTTATGAGTTGTTGTCTTGACTATTACTGCGGCCTGATATTGGCCTCTACAAGATCATGATCTAGTGTGTAGGACGCCGTTTATTTTTTTTGTTTTATTATTTAATCTTGCTTTATATTGTAATTGTGTTTTTGCTCTAATTTTATTTTGTTTTTATCTCAATTTTAATATTAATATTGTTTTTAATTTTCAATTCAAATTATCTTTTTATCAATATTTGTAATAATTCTAATAATATATAATTGTTTTCATTTTATTTTATTGAGATTGATTGGTAAATTTTCTTTAATGCTAATTTGCTTGTACAATTTTATTTAGTGCTTTATTTAAATGATTAGAATTGAATGTAATTTTAAGTAATGTAAATTTGTCACCATTTGCTGCATAAAACATGAATAGTTACAACCTAAATGGAAGAAGTCACTGGCTCCTGAAATACAGGTACTTTAACCTAGCTCTGGAGTCAGGGTCTCAAATTTTCTGTAACCTGTTTTTATGGCAATAAATAAATTTATTTATTTATTTATTATAAATTTATTTACGGTTTTTATTGTATATCATTTTTAGTCTTGTGGCTAATCAATAAAAGCTGTATAGATCGATCGAAGCTACGCTTGCCGCTATTGGTCCGTCGTTAGTCGCAGATCTTTGATATTCATTACCGGTCGTCGGAAGCCTTAAAGTCTGACCACGAGCTTTACCAAGGCGAATCTTATTACCCAGTAACTGGATTGTGGAGGTCCAATAGGCAGTCGCTTCATGTAAAATACTGGTACTCAGCTGCATCCTGATAGACTGGAAGCCGAACCCAACATAGATGGCAAAAGGATAGACAGATAATATAATTTTTAGTAAGGAAATATGCTCAAGCAAAGAATTACATTTTCTACTACCGACTTTGACTTGCTGATGGTTACACGGTGCGTGTAACTTACACTTTTGGAACAAGAGCAGCATGTTATGGTTTCATGGTGCTAAGCATTGCGCATAGATGTAGCCCCAAATGGATTACTGGTCCTTTCCTTTAGAGTTCCGAAACAAGTGCAAAAGACAGTAACTGTGGATGCCTGTGAGTGTGCGCGACTTCTTACTTACGTCAAAATGTCGTTACGACTATCTAAAGGATTTAGCAAACAGAAAGATAGGTTACTATTAGGCTGCAACATCCCAGTTCTGGGCAAAGACCTCCCATGAGATCCAGCTTTTCGATCGGAACAAAATTCCTACTTCAAAATAGTCAAGTTACAGAGCTTCCCGACTAATACAACCTCGTCAAGCGATGTTAGGCCCGAAGTTTACCGTACCCATTTCTAAACAATTTGTACACGAAGCGGAATTCTGTCCGCTTCCGGAAATCTAAGCAGCATGCGGAGTGAATAAAGCCTTATTCCGCTTCGGCATTCAGGTCGCCATCAATTAGGAGTATCCTAATTATGAACGGGGTTAAACCTATGAATAAAATTTATTTGCTGTGTGGTTCCGTATGGTTTCACCTCTCGCATACTAATTGGTGATATGTTTGTTAGTAAAAGGGTAAGGGGTAAAAACTGAACATATAAAAAATTATTATAATCTTTATTGGAACCAGAAACAGTACATTTACAATTAAATTGTGTACGATAATAGCCACATTAGTTAAAAACTGTGTCGCAGCTATTAACGCCCACCTCCATGTGGAATTTTGATTGGCAGTCCAATGATAATAACAGCCGTACCTTAGGGTCGACAGTTTGAATCCCGGCAGGTGCTTTACTTTGTGTAAATTTTTATTCACCACTGCTCTCATGACGGTGAAAGATAACATCGTGAGGAAGCCGGCCATCTTAGAGCACAAAATTTAAAGATGTGACATCTAGGAACCCGTACGCGGCACGAGAGGTGGATTACTCCTCTCACCGAGAGGAGGCTTGAGTCCCAACAGTTAGAAACCGTCGTGACTATAGACCATTATGTGATTATGTAATATTTTGAATTAAAAGAGTGTCTAAGGAGTTTCTTGTCATTCGTCTCCATAGATCGTCAATAGGTACTACGCTTTGGAATGGGTAACTTGCTTTATTTTTCAGACTGACCGCCTCCTGGGTAATTCAATAGTTCCTGTAATTCATCATCTTCATCATTTCAGCCGTATGACGTCCACTGCTGGACATAAGCCTCCCTCAATTTGGGGGGGTTTGCCATAATCGCCACGCTTGGCAGGCAGGTTGGCGATCGCAGTATGGTGCATAAAGAACGCTGTTACCCATTCTCTAGTAAGTCCCTTAGTCGCCTCTGCCTGTTATTCGTTTCTGTAATTGATTTAATTGAAAAAAAAAATCCTTGAATTTGATCAAATACTTAAAGAAATGGCTCAGTTTTTTTAAAATCAATCAAGTATACTTCAAAATGTCCGGGCTTAGTCCATCCATTTTTATTTAATTAACAACACTGACAACCTTCCGCATACCTCCTTCAATGTCAAGTGGGCCGCTTTGAAAATTTATTTGCGTCAACTTGAGAGGCAAAATGCACTCTATAATCGTAGTCTTCGAATAAGTATCAAAGGGGAAACGTTCATTGCATTTGGCAAATACAAGGACGTTCATGTTTTTATGGAAATATTTTTGTGTGCGTAAGCTACATAAATGTCAGGATGGCCTGATTCTGTGCTATTGTCTAAAGAAAAAGGGTTTCCATCCTGCGTAATTATGCTGAACCCAGATAAATTGTATTATAGATACCGCTTCTTTTGTTGACAAAGAATCATCATTATAATGAATGCTTTATCAAACTACTATCATAAAAGCATAATTGTAATGTCTAAATAGTGCAAAATCAGCCTATAATGTTCCCACTGCTGGGACACAAGCCGCCTCTCTTTCGAAAAGGAGCGGGCTACAGTCTACCATGTGGGCCTAATATCATCGGCAGATGTCACAGGTCTTCGAGTTTGTGGTTCTAGAACAAGCCAGTTTGTCACGATGTTTTCCTTCATCGTTTTGAGAGCAGTGCTGATGAAATTATCAAACAGGTGCGACAGCGCAATGTAGAACTATTTCAGTAAAAAATGTATAGAAAGCGTTCTCCAAGGGCGACGTCGCGCTGTTGTGTCGCGCCGTTCTGAAGAAGCCTTAAAACGCCTATCTGGGTTCAAACTCACGACCTAAAACTCGTAAATCGCAACCGATATCACTAGGCCACCACTGCTGTCACCGTCTGACTATTTGTTAATCTAAGATCTATCTGGACAGCATTTCAGCATCCAATAAAAATCTACTTTGCTTGAAACTCTCTGTCTTTAACAAAAGGTTTGGTTTTCAAATTATTTTGGCGTTCCTGACGTTTTCAAATATACCCGAAATAGAACGAGAATAAAGACAGTGCCATTGAAAGTCCTACGCGGCAAAACTGTCAAAAATCTTTTCTATAGTCTCATCGTTCCTAACCAGCGGTCGCGCATATTTTCGTTCCCTGTTTCAATATCGAATCGTACTTTTTTCTTTCAATTTGTTTCACGAGCTCCGCATTCATTTGCTTTGTGGTTCTGCCGTTCAATTCATACAACTGTGGTAGAAAAAAGTTTTCAATGGAAGACAAAGAGGAATCAATATTGAACGTAGATGTAGGTGAAATATGTATTGACTGTTTCGCAATCGTACGGGTGTCTTGAAATTGGGTAGTTTTTATAACTGCTGTTTTGGGAATATAACGATGGTATACAAATGTTCTGTAAAAATACACACAGGGTGTAACAAGACCCAACACGAATACGTCATCTACTCATTCTGTACATCAGACTAAGTAACTTTGTTCAAAAATAATTATCGGGAAACGACATTTATTTTTGGTGTGAAAATTCTCTGTGTACAGTAAAAACAAAGATCAATATTAAGAGAGAGCAAGAACACTAAGTATCTCTCGGTATTTTAAAACCCATTTTATCAATAGACCGTCATTATTTTATGAAAGACCTTTAAAAAAGATATTGATATGAAATTTCAACAGTATCTCTAGGAAGTATCTGATTTATTTGCAATCCCTTTATCGAACATACTCCAGTAAAAATATAATTACGAGCAATACAAATTGGATCCTTTTATAAAGGTATCTGAAAGTAAACAAGTAATCGATACCAAATTACTAAAAAATTCTAAGGATGAACAAAAATAAACTGACAATCAAATCGAGTCGGAATATTTTCATATATCCATCATATCGACGCCAAATAAAACCTTACACATTTCGGAATATCTTTGAACCATATTCATCTTCAAAAGGACTCGAAACTCAACACGGGATCTATTATTTTGGTACGCATTTCCCGTAATTATGAGTTCATACGATGCAAAGTAAAATAAAGAAATACGCGTTCTGAAATGGAATTCCGTCGAATTTCGTCTTTGATTAATGGAACACACAAATGAAGGTTTGATAGCTCAGTTATGTTTTGTTGGATAGAAATAATTTGCATAGTGTGTGAGCAAAGGGGATATGATTGCATTACACAAAGGATAGAAAGATTTTCGTGTTCATTAATCTGAGAGTAGTATTACCTGCGAGCGGGCAAGGATTTGGATTTTGGTGGTCTGCATTTTCTGTTTGTGTTTACGTAACGAAAAACAGGAACACTGCTGCGCTGCTAGAGGATTTTCTGTAGTCTTTCTGTGCTTAAGACAGTAACATTTCATTAATTTCATCAGCCAGTAATATTTGAAAAAGATAAAATGTTAAATGCCGTTTTTATGTTATGATACGTGTAACTAAATTTTAATTCGGACGAATGAGGTAATTATCATGACGATCGTTTTGGGCATAAATTTCAATACAGGAGTAGAAGATGACAAATAAAATTATGTAAGAACTGTGTGAACGATGATATGGTTAAAATGGTTGACTACCAAGATGACGACTAATGGAAAAAGAAGTCTGGAAGAAAAAGACATGTTGCACTCTGCTGCAATTGGGATAAGGGTGGGAAAACAATGATTTCAAAATTACACATTATTATCAGATACACTCTGATAATCATGTGTAATTTTGAAATGACTAAAGTGCATTATGGCCCTCTTTCATTATTTAGGTGATTGACCATAGTTACATAACAAAGCGTCGAAATCGAGAGGGTTTTGGCTAAGTAATAACTGCCGCTTTGGTCTATCGATATACTGACTGGCCTGTTAGTCTAGTGGTTAGTGACCCTGACTGCTAAGACGGAGGTCGTGGGTTCGATTTCCACCCAGGACAAATCTTTGTGTGATGAGCTCAATTATTTTTTCTGTGTCTGGGTGTAATTTATGTATAATATGTATGTATTTAGAAATATATAGGTATATTTATCAGTTTTCTGGTTGCCATAGTACAGGTTCTGCCTAGTTTGGGATCAGATAACGGGGTGTTGGTAAAAAATATATTTATATATAAGATACGTTTGCCGTGGCTGGTCCGTGGATAGACAATCTTTTTTCGGAAAGCACGTTAAACCACTGGTCCCTGTAGTTATTCGTGAATCCTTTGCAGTCGTTACGGATCTTTAAAAGAAGAAGAAGCCCGAATAGTCTGACAGTCTTACCAAGACGTTTCTTATGACCCAGTATCTGGGTTGTGGAGGTCAGATAGGCATTCGCTCCATTCAAAATACTGGTATCCAGCTGCATTTGGTTAGACTGGAAGGCCCTATATAGTTGGAAAAAGGCTAGGCAGATAATGATACAGCCAAAAGTCATCATAAATGATAGACAAAGAACTCCCCAAGGTACACAACATCAACCACTGTATGTTCCCACATCTATTGACTTATCGCGACTTTGAGCAAGGCATCGGTCAAGTCATGAAACTCATTAAAAATATAAGTGTCAACCCTACCGTAAAGCATAAGAATAATTTATTTAGACAGGGTAGAATCGCCGGCCCAGTCTTTAGTGCATTTGGCAGCCTGCCTGCCAGGGCATAGGGATATATCTAGCTCTCCGGACAAAGGCAGATGAAAGATGTGAAATATTTCTCTGCACTGGTCTTTCAAGTGCTTTAACGGTCTTGGTACCTTTGTTTCAACCTATATTTCAACTTTAAATGTTTCATATTCTTACGTTATGAGTTGTTGTCTTGACTATTACTGCGGCCTGATATTAGCCTTTACAAGATCATGATCTAGTGTGTAGGACGCCGTTTATTTTTTATATTTTTTTGTTTTATTATTTAATCTTGCTTTATATTGTAATTGTGTTTTTGCTCTAATTTTATTTTGTTTTTATCTCAATTTTAATATTAATATTGTTTTTAATTTTCAATTCAAATTATCTTTTTATCAATATTTGTAATAATTCTAATAATATATAATTGTTTTCATTTTATTTTATTGAGATTGATTGGTAAATTTTCTTTAATGTTAATTTGCTTGTACAATTTTATTTAGTGCTTTATTTAAATGATTAGAATTGAATGTAATTTTAAGTAATGTAAATTTGTCACCATTTGCTGCATAAAACATGAATATTTACAACCTAAATGGAAGAAGTCACTGGCTCCTGAAATACAGGTACTTTAACCTAGCTCTGGAGCCAGGGTCTCAAATTTTCTGTAACCTGTTTTTATGTCAATAAAGAAATTTATTTATTTATTTATTATAAATTTATTTACCGTTTTTATTGTATATCATTTTTAGTCTTGTGGCTAAGCAATAAAAGCTGTATAGATCGATTGAAGCTACGCTTGCCGCTATTGGTCCGTCGTCAGTCGCAGATCTTTGATATTCGTTACCGGTCATCGGAAGCCTTAAAGTCTGACTACGAGCTTTACCAAGGCAAATCTTATTACCCAGTAACTGGATTGTGGAGGTCCAATAGGCAGTCGCTTCATGTAAAATACTGGTACTCAGCTGCATCCTGATAGACTGGAAACCGACCTCAACATATATGGCAAAAGGATAGACAGATAATTTTTATTAAGAAAGTATGCTCTTATTCTTATTCCTACCGTAAGGTGCAAAGCAAAGAATTACATTTTCTACTACCGACTTTGACTTGCGGATGGTTATTCGGTGCGTGTAACTTACACTTTTGGAACAAGTGCAGCATGTTATGGTTTGATGGTGCTAAGCATTGCGCATAGATGTAGCCCCAAATGGATGACTGGTCCTTTCCTTTAGAGTTCCTAAACAAGTGCAAAAGGCAGTAACTGTGGATGCCTGTGAGTGTGCGCGACTTCTTACTTACCTACGTCAAAATGTCGTTACGACTATCTAAAGGATTTAGCAAACAGAAATATAGGTTACTATTAGGCTGCACCATCCCAGTTCTGGGCAAAGACCTCCCATGAGATCCAGCTTTTCGAACGGAAGAAAGTTCCTATTTCAAAATAGTCAAGTTACAGAACTTCCCGACTAATACAACCTCGTCAAGCAATGTTAGGCCCGAAGTTTACCGTACCCATTTCTAAACAATTTGTACACGAAGCGGAATTCTGTCCGCTTCCGGAAATCTAAGCAGTCATGCGGAGTGAATAAAGCCTTATTCCGCTTCGGCATTCAGGTCGCCATCAATTAGGAGTATCCTAATTATGAACGGGGTTAAACCTATGAATAAAATTTATTTGCTGTGTGGTTCCGTATGGTTTCACCTCTCGCATACTAATTGGTGATATGTCTGTTAGTAAAGGGGTAAGGGGTAAAAACTGAACATATAAAAAATATGTTTACAATTTATACTATCTATACTAAATTATAAAGCTGAAGAGTTTGTTTGTTTGATTGAACGCGCTAATCTCAGGAACTACTGGTCTGTAATGAAAAATAATTTTTGTGTAGGGTAGCATATTTATCGAGGAAGGCTATATGGGGAAAATCGCACGGGTAGGCGATTCGACGCGACGGGAAGGGCCCGGAACAAAAAAATTAACGCGGAGGAAGACGCGGGCAGAAGCTAGTCATATATAATACAATTTCTGCCTGAATCTCAAAAAAAGAATATGTTTATAGCTGTGTATCCAGGATAAAATATTAACCAGTGCGCAATCTGTAATCACGAATGCCGCAAATTATTCTATAGGCCCCTTATTACTCTATATTATTACTAGGCCCTAGCGTCGAACGAGTTTTACGTCGGTTATTTAAAAAAGTATTTGCTGTTTCATACATTTTGACCTTGTAGTTATTGCACTTTTCTATGAAACAGCAGATTTTTACTGATATTTAACGAACAATTTCCACGCTGTCTAGGGCTCCAGAAACATAATGCTGAATTCTTAGTGATAGTTTGTGCTTTGGTAAAAATTTTATCTAGTACATGTATATGCAATACATTCTTGTACAAACAAGTGTATCAAAATCGAATGATTGGCTACACTACATTGCATTGGGGTGAATTTTAACAATGGAGCAGACAGGCCCTGGGTTTGAGTAGCTACATTTTAGCCAAAGAAAGTTAGAGTAGATAGTCCTTCATTCTATCATCTCCCTGATTTAAAATAGGTAACTGTTACGAATAGTTTCGAAACGTAATTTATTTCCGAGGAGATTATAATTCAGGCTGAACAAAGAAGATTAAGTTCGTAATAGCACTTAACATTTTATCAGTAGATAAATACTTAGATTATCTATTTAGAAACTTCCTTAATTTATTCAAACATTTAAATATCCAATAATTTATAATCCAAGTTTAGTTAGCTGAGTAAATGAAAATTTGTTTAGAAGTTTATTCAATCAAAACCAACCCGAATTTTGATTTTAATTACTTATTCGAAAGTTTCCAATGTATTGTCGCGTCAATGCTTGAAACTAAATCGAATTTGGGGTTTGATTTCAATTATATTTCACACTAGCTTTTGCCAGCAGTTCCACCCGAGTGAAGGTCGGAAATTATCAAGCGGGAGCATACGACGGGAATAAAGAGTATCTTTTGTGTAATCCAAATTATAATCTATCTGTGTGCCACATGTCATCCAAATCCATGCAGCCGTTTTTGCGTAATTGAACAATAAACATACAAACTTTCCCATTTATAATATTAATACTAGCTTTTGCAAGCGCCTTTGCCCATGTGGAGGTCAGAAGTTACCCCCTGGCATACTACCCGGATAAAAAGTGACTAAAATGTCCAGGATAAAAACAATCTATATGCAAAATTACCTCCAAATCCCGTGATTGAGGAACAAACATACAAAAATTACACATTTATAATTTAGTGGGATTTAACTGTTTGATATTTGTGATAACATTCGTTTAATTAAATTTTAGAATTCATGCTGTTTGAATTAATTATCTTTTGTTGTGAATGCCAATACATACCTAGTAATTTTCATAAATGACTTAGAGATGTGTATAGATTATCGAATGTCTATTATGAGTAAACACTATATCAATCAAGGCCTGCTCGGCTTAACTTTCTTTGTCTGTCTTCAATCCTATTGACGGCGAATTATGGATTTGATCAATGAGTAGTCTATTTGTCATTTGTATTAATAACATTATAGTCATATATTATAAGTCCCAGGGAAGATATTTGTGACAAGATTTACACATTATTTGGTTATTGTTCTGATGCTCTTTCTTTTCTATTATGTGTGTTTTATTTTTGAACGGCTTATCTTAGCAGACTAGTTTGTGTAGGACGTGACTGTGCAAGCGCTACTGCTGAACATTTCGTGGTTGTGGTCGTGGGTTCGATTGTCAGGTCAGACTAACGGTTATTGGGTCTTTCTATCTGGAATTTCTCAGTAACACCCCGAAGTCTCGTTTTTTGTCTGGTTGATGTAATAGGGTCGACCTATTATAAGGGAATGAAATATCTCTGAACAAAACTTTAGGAAAACAAGGCGTGATGTAATGATACTGTGTGAAATTCCATCACACTTCAGACAAAATCTGAACAGCGGTAGTCTTATGGTAACGAAAGTGACTTACGGTTGTAAGTTAGAACCCAAATAGGCATTTTATTGTAAATTATACCATCATCAATGCTCTAAAAACGGTGGAGAAAAATATTGTGAGGGAACCGGCGTGTCTTAGAACAAAAAAAATCGAAGACATATAACATCTACCAACCCACACTGGGTCCACGTGGCGGATTTCGGCACACTCCCTCTCACCGAAAGGAGACCTATATAGTGTGGTATAGGTAGGTATAGGCTGATGCTGCACTTTAGACGGAAACTTTTATGTAAACTAGTGATCGCCCATTGGTCGAAATTCGACCATACTTCATTTGAATAGAAATACATTATTAAATGAAAAAAAATATTATAATAATAAATATAATGTGTGGATGTTTGTTACTCTTTCACGCAAAAACTACTGAATGGATTTGGATGAAATTTGGAACACAGTTTACAACCTAAATTAACACATAGGCTACATTTTATCCCGGTAGTACGTTCCCGCGGGATATTTTCCGACCTCCACGTGGGCGAAGCCGCTGGCAAAAGCTAGTATGATTATATTTGACATTCAGTAACACTATAGACAATTTTTTACGCTGTACTACTGTGGAGAGGGTTCGCTGGCGGGATGGTGATGGCTAGGACCAGGCCGTAGGTTTAATGAGTAAAGAATACTTCTTCAGGACTCTCTTCTTTATTTTCTTAATATTTCTTAACTGCTGGATATGGAATGAATTATCACAGAAAGCTCTGTTTTTATAGAATTTTTTCCTATTATTTTTAATAAATTATGACAGTTCAAAATGTCATAATTATAACCAGCCTGTACAATCGTGAGGCATACAACCTCTACAGTTTGCACACGACACTAAGTTTTGTATGGGAAACTTACTAATGCCATACTTGACACTCCCCATAAAACCACAGATTTGGACCATAAACAAAAGAATTTCTTTGCATGTGTGTATTAAATACACGGTAATGAATAGTAGTATGTGTAACGTGTTATTTATTGAAAATAATGTATTTTTACGCATAATTTAAAAAAATATTAGGATTCGTCACTTCTTCTCTGTATAAACTATAAGTGTGCGAAATTTCATACTCCTCCGTCCGCCCAATTTTCGTAAAAAGGGATCCAAAGCTTTCGCTTCACGTATTAATATATAGATAAGCCATAACACTTTCTTGTTAGTCGGACCCATAATATAATTCATGCAATACATGACTGTAAGTTATAAAGCCGGTAACACATTAGGATTATGAACAAACGTGCGGCCCACATGAATTTTGAGATTTGTTTGTGTTTATACTAGGATCGTTTGTAGCTACCCTCATCAGCTAAATCAAACTATGTGTAATTACTTTACACGACCGCCATTATTGTGTTATGTGCATGATATACGGATATGTGCTTGCATCAATTACGGTCATGCGTAATATACACATTTAGTTAATAAATGCTTCAGTTCTAGAACTGATTGCCTGATTGCCTGTATTGCAAATTAAAGCCTAAAAAGCCGATCGATCGGGTTAAGCTACGCTTACCGCGGCTGGTCCGTGTATAGCTGACCATCGTTTCATACCAAGACCCATGGCCCCGAAAACTACTTTAAGCCATTGGTACCCGGCGGCGGCGACCTCTCGCGTCCGGCCCTGGTGCGAGCCATGGTACGGACCGAGAGAGCATGGGAAGCCGTCACCTCCTTCTGCGAAGCAGTAATGCTCGCAAAGGAGGAGGCGGGGCGCGTGAGGGAGTGGCAGTCTCTGCGCCCTCACGTCCCTAGCCGCCGCAGGAGGAGACGCCCCGGGCGTCGGGAGTCGATTGCGAGCTCCCGGCCACCGTAGGCGCGAGCTTGCGGGCGGCGAGCAATAGGTAGCTCGCCGCCCGGTAAGGACCAAGCTCGAGTCGACGGCGCGCGCCTCAAAGAGATGTCAGCAGCAGTGAAGGGGTCTACTTGGACCGATGCCTGCCGCGGTCGCGTGATTGTTCGAAAGAGATACCGTGACCCTGGCACATGGGCAACTGATGGAACACGAGTGGGTTTTAGTCAGTAAAAGTCTGACACGCCCTCCCGCTCCGCACAGAGCGGGAGAAGTCACTTGATGATTTCCCATCGTGAAAAAAAAAAAAAAGCCATTGGTACCGGCTATCGTTCGTAGGTCTTTGACAGTCGTTACAAGTCGCCAGAAGCCCATAAGTCGGACAACCAGTCTTATCAAAAGGTTTCGGTAACTGGGTTGTGAAGTTCAGATAGGCGGTCGCTCCAGCTAAAATACTGATCGTCAGCTGCATTCGTTTTAACTGGAAGCTAATTCCAATATAGTTGGGCAGACGATGGCGGGTTATACTGCAAGTTTCTCTTTGACTGCCATAAGTGATTAAATCAATGCTGTTCGTCGACAAGATCCTGTTATAATAACATCGTAATGTGTGTTCACTATTTGTTACTTACGCACTTACAACCTACAGGATAACGGGTAATCTATTAGCACAATTCGATATGAGTACAAAACAAAATTTCTAATAGAATAAAAGATTTTAAAGCGAAGGTAAATCTTCTAGGCAGGCGCTTAACAACTATACAAGGTGCAGATTTGGATCTGCAAAACATTTCAGGAGGTAATTATGTTAGTGATTCTCGTCCCGAATCAACACTAAAATGGGCAGGTTTTTTTTTCATTTTATTCTTATTTACGGAAAGCGGTAAGTGTGAACTCCCTTTTTTAAAACGCGTCCAGTCTGTACGTGTCCTTAAACTGCGCTTTCACACACACAAACAAATGCAACCGACATTTCTTTCATAGATCCAAAGCCGCGCTCCCCAACCAGAGTTATTCTGAAAAACAATAAAATTTTAAAATCTAAAATAAAAAGGATTATTGACTTGGTATCGTATTGTTATATGATTATTTACGAGTCTCATAACAACCTTCTGAAATGTTTTGCAGGTTCAAAACTGCATCTTGTATATATGCTAATTATTTTAAAAAATATTTTAAACTAACATAACTTTGTTGTTCGTGTTGTTCCGTGTGATGCCGGACGTAAAGAATAGCACCATTTCATTTCTTCCCGTGGGTGTAATAAAAGGCGACTAAGGAACTTACAAGAGAATGGGCAGCAGCGTTCTCTATGCATTTTACCACCAGAGTGCGATCGTCAACCTGCCTGCTAAGCGTGGCGATTATGGCAAAGCCACCCCCCAATTTGGGGCAAACCTATGTCCAGCAGTGGACGTCCTTCGGCTGAAATGATGATGATGATGATAATTTTGTTTTCCGTTTAATAGGCAATTTAATATTATCCTTTCTGAATAAGGTCATATTAAAACTTGAAACAATATCCGAGTTTCGCTATCTCACAAAACCAAGCAACGTAGCAGACGGCGCTTGTACACAAATATTAATTTAATCCATTTGCGAAAGTAACCTCGTTGACACGTTCGGCTCGTCGCGGAAGTATGCTTTAAAGGCAATTTAGAATCCATTAATAATATTCGCAGACACGCTACACCGCAAGGGTGCAGGATCGATACCATCCCGCCTGATTACGTAATTTTTTTAAGTATTGCGTTACGAGCACTCTGCGGATTCGGATATTCATGAAGTCATTTCACTTTTTGCAACCATTGGGTATGCTCGACGCTTGCGAGTGGTGAAATGCAATCGTGAAAAAATATCAAGAGGGTTCTTTTAATGCTTTGCATTAATTAAGAAATCGAACGAGTGGAAGAGAATGACAAAATCTGGCTGGAATGGAATTATGATGAAGACATTTCAACTATTTCAATACACATATATCTGTAGGCTAGGTTGATCATAATTAATATGAACTAATAATAATCTGTAATGATTTCCTTACGAACTAAAACTTAGTAAAAATACAATTGGATAATCTGAATATAGGGTAGGAGGGGAAGGGACTTCGACGCGCTAACTGTAAACCATAAATTCAGCACATGATTCGTTTTGAAACAGTCGGACGTAGGAGGCGATGACAATTTTCGTAGCTTTAAAGAAAAATACCTGTGCCATACATTTTTACCGTTTAGTATTGCACTTTTCTAAGAAACAGCCAAATCACCAAAAAAATCGATCTAGTGATCATGTGCTAAATTCATAGTAACAGTTTGCACGTCGATTTCACTACCGTCTTATAGTATACGAAATTTTATCGATTTCTCTGATTTACTTGATTTTACAGACGTGTTTTTACAGTTAAAATAAAGCACTGCTATATGCACAATATGAATGATCGTTACTATCCAATGAATGAGCTTAGGTTCGTTTATCGTTACAACGAATTCAGGGTATTATGAAAGATTATTTACTGCCAAATCTATATTTTTTTTTTTCAGGAAATAGTTAGATCTTGAACTGAAGTTTCATTCTGTTGTTTTAATTATATGAACGAGAGTTCTGAATAGATCGTTACAACAATTCTTAAATATGTGATATTCTAAACCTCTAACGATTCATCGATTAATCAAAATCAATTAATACAAATAAAAAAATAGCAGTATTATTATATAATAATTGAAATTATCTTTCATATGGTGAAATAAAATGTATAGAAATATAGTAATTTAACGGTAAAATCATGTAAATCAGCTACATTGGAAAAATGACGTATATTCTTAACAAAGCATAGCTTTAGTGCTTGAAATGATGTTTTGACTCTCTAAAACAGGATTATGCGATCATTTTCAATCGAAACAACTCTTATATACAAAAATAACACGTACGAGTTACACTACAATGCCTTTTAAACAAAGCAGTACAACAATTCATATGATACACCTGAAGTCCCACACTTCTGGGTTGTTTGTCCCCAATCCGGGACGCAAACAGTCCCCTACCCCCGATAACGCGCGAACTGACTGTGAAGTTAGTCAACGGCGTCAGATTACGGTCAGACACGACAAGGTTAGTTTAGTAAATACATGTGTTTCTGTAGTTTACCTTAAGGAAAGTGATCTTAGAACTCAAATAGATCGAAGGGTTTCAAGAGCAATATGAAAGGTTTGTCATAAGTGATTTATTTTTGGGAGCCTCCAAACATGTTTTGAAGTTAATTATATCATTTTTAGATTTTGTCTGGAATATTTCTACGTTGGGTTCAGAATCATGTACTAAACCCATGGTAATATTTTTATGTGTTGAAGTGTCTGCTACCCTGTTTTTAGTCTAATCGGTTGGAAGATATACCTTTTTCAAGAATTGAGTAACTAACCAAATAACTTGAAAAGTACAACAGAAAGCCTGATTGTTATCATTTAAAATAATACTTACAAAATTTAACAGTTAGCTTATTTATTTGAGTTAAACAACGGTGCTAAAATTGAAACAAAAGACGAGGACCAAATTAAGCAAAATCTAATCAAACCAAAATGGCCAAAGTAAACAAATTCAAATCACCAAACGAAACTAAAGTAACAATGAAACAATAATTTTCAAGCATCCAGCTATTTTTTAAATAAAACAAGTCAGAATATTGAACAGGTAAAATAAACAAAAGAACTATGCCAGCCCGGTCTCAAGTGGCTCAGTTGTACTGGGGCTAAATAATCACTATAAATAGTAAAATATACCGTAACGGTACTTAATTTAATGGGACTATTCCCATAAGGGTTGGAAACCTATTAATATAAATGTGCCGCATTGCTTGTATCGTTTTAAGCAACATGTTGGTTGTGGGATTTAGGACCTTGTCATGATGTTTGTTACACAAATAATAAATGTCATACAATATTTATGAAGCTTTGCATACTTCAGATAAATATAGTAAAAGAAAACTAAAGATGATGAAATAAAGAATAATAAAATCTAAAATATGAAAAGGTTTTACAATCTTTTTTGACTCTATAGGGTGACTTTCTAAAATCAACATTTATTGCAATAATACTTAGATAGTAAGAGCAGTGGTGGGCCAGTGGTAAAGGCTTCGACTGAGCAGTGGTGGCCAAGTGGTATCAGCCCCGATTTACGAATTGTAGGTCGTAAGTTCGAACTCGGGCAGGACTTTACTTGGAGATTTAATTTCGTCATCACTGCTCTCGAAACGGTAAAGACATGTGACAACTGGGCCCGCGTGGTGGGTGATAACCCACTCTCTCTAGCTCACTCAAAGAGAAGGCCTGTCTCCCATCAGTGGACACATTATAGGCTGATTTTGATGAATACTTATATCCGGCATTGGGCGTCTTTCGGCTGCTGGAACTCTAATTCCAAATGCAGAGGATTTTTTTGTGTGTTTTCCTTAATCACTCAGTTTTCGGGTTGATGAAGGCCTAAATATGACTTCAGAATTATTTCTCAGAAAAAAATTCACACATTAAAAGTTCATGAAACTAAAATCCTGAAAACGTTTATTATTTAACAGTTTCAGCTGTTTGAAATAGATTGGCTATAAATAGACAGACATTATTCCAGTCTGAAAACCAATAAAAAGTTTTATTATTATTGCTTTCTCCGATGATATTAAAAGTTTTCATTGTTAGCTGTGTCCGCAGGTTTCGTTTCTACTACGTAGGCAGGAACATAATTTTACCGTCGGAAACACGCCATTAAGTTGCCACCACCGACTTTCTTGTAAATAAACAAATGTGAGGACAAGTTTCAGTAATTGTCTAATGGACGCGAAAGTTTTTACTAAGTAAAGAATATAATGTAGGAAGGAATATAATATTAGGGATTAATACTTTTTTATGGCATTTGATTGTTTAATTTTAGTTGTAATGTTATTTGTGTTCATGTATGTTATATGCGATATTCGATATTTATTTATGTATTAAGACTACACTAATATTAAAAAGAGGAAAGATGTCATGCTGTTAAATTTATTGTAGACTAGCTGTCCCAGCGAACTTCGTACCGCTTCAGAATCAATAAATATTGTGTTTACTTATCAGATCCCATCAACACAAAGCAAAGAGCACCAAGTACCTAACATATACCCTTGTTAGGTGAGCTTCTACCAAGCTATGCCAACCTGGTAATTCGAAGACAAAGCGTTTTCTAGCTACGATACAGCCATGTTAGGTGAACTCCTACCAAGTTATGCAAACCTGGTACTTCGAAGACATAAAGCGTTTTCTAGCTATCACACAGCCATGTTAGGTGAGCTCCTATAAAGTTATGCCAACCTGGTACTTCGAAGACATAAAGCGTTTTCTGGCTATCACACAGCCATGTTAGGTGAGTTCCTACCAAGTTATGCCAACCTGGTAATTCGAAGACATAAAGCGTTTTCTAGCTATCACAGTCATGTTAGGTGAGCACCTTACCAAGTTATGCGAACCTGGTTCTTCGAAAACATAAAGCGTTTTCTAGCTATCACACACCCATGTTAGGTGAGCTTCTACTAAGCTATGCCAACCTGGGACTTCGAGGACATAAAGCGTTTTCTAGCTACCAAACAGCTAGGTGAGCTCGTACCAATTTATGCCAACCTGGTACTTCGAAGTCCTAAAGCGTTTTCTAGCTATCACACACCCATGTTAGGTGAGCTCCTACCAAGTTATGCCAACCTCGTTCTTCGCAGAAATAAAGCGTTTTCTAGCTATCATACAGCCATGCTAGGTGAACTCCTACCAAGTTATGACAGCCTGGTTCTTCGAAGACATAAAGCGTTTTCTAGCTATCACACACCCATGTTAGGTGAGCTCCTACCAAGTTATAACAACCTGATACTTCGAAGACATAAAGCGTTTCCTAGCTACCACACACCCATGTTAGGTGAGGTCCTACGAAGTTATGAAAACAGCCTGGTATGTACTTCGAAGACATATAGCGTTTTCTAGTTACTACCACACACACATTTGCGGTCGGTCGGAAAATGCAGAAAATGCGAAGCGCTCAAGTCGATACGGTATTTCATTATATTATGTTAATTGATTAAATCTAGGTACCTATCAACACTTATTCACCATCTGCCTAGCCTTTTCCCAACTATGTTGGGATCGGTTTCCAATCTAACCGGATGCAGCTCAGTATCAGTATTTTACATCGAATGACTGCCTACCTGACCTCCACAACCCAGTTACTGAGTAATACGATACCCCTTCGTAAAATTACCCACCCATCTGCACCTATTATTCCATTATGTTATACACATACAGGTACACTGATTGATTAAATGCAGATGTTACTTTGTAATCCTACATATTTACATGGGATTACAAAGTTATTTATGCAGTTTGTGTATCTAGAAAACTGTAATGAACACATAACATCACGCCTTGTTTCCCCGAAGGGTTGGGCAGAGGTGTACCTACAGTACACCCACATTTCGCCAGTTATGTTTAAATCCCATGTAATAGGGGGCGAGCCTATTGCCATCAACCGGGCACAAATCCAGACTCCGGGCAGCTACTGAGAAATTCCAGATGGAAAAACCCAATAACACTTTGCCCGACCTGGGAATCGAACCCAGGACCTCAAGTTCAGCAGTAGCGCTTGCTACCACTAGACCAATGAGGCAGTCAAAACTGGAATGAAATTGGAAAATATTTTAGTTTTTCCTTGATTTATACACTAAACACTAATTTTATTCTAAATTTAAAGCTTCTATGTCTGCTAGAAGTGCCTTAGAGTTTTGATGATCGGTCAGTCAGTCAGTAAATTAAGAAACTTTGACTTATTATAATTCTTAAACTACTGGTTAAAATTGAATAAAATTTGAAATATATCGTGTTTAGACAATGTTTACTTGGTTACTGAAAATTCAAGCTTCTAGTTTTATCGACAACGAAGCTATAGGGAGCCGAAAATGGCCTGAACTGAAGAAGAATAGTACGGCCGTGTTCTAATTTTCCGCGCAATTTTTAAATTGTTTCGTCATAAGAACCTTCTCCTGACAATAACAAACACAACAAAAAAGAAAAAAGTGAAATCGGTCCAGCCGTTCACGCGTGATGGCGTGACCAAGGGAAATAGGGATTCATTTTTATATATATAGATAATCGGATAAACTCAAAAACTACTTGACCGATTTTAAAAATTGTTTCTGCTTTTGAAAGCTAAATATTTCTTGAGTAATATAAGCAAATAACTTCATAAGAACAAAGTGACGGGCGAAATCATCATTTCACCCGTAAGACGTCCACTGCTGGACTTAGTCCTCCCCCAATTTGGGGGGCTTTGCCATAATCGCCACGCTTGGCAGGCAGGTTGGCGATCACAGTATGGTGGTAAAATGCATAGAGAACGCTGCTGCCCATTCTCTAGTAAGTCCCTTAGTCGCCTTTTACGACACCCACGGGAAGAAATGAGGAGGACACGGTACCATCCGACGGGCGAAATACTAGTCGATTATAAAAGAAAAAAAATGTTTTGAATCCAGCATGCGCACTATTTACACAAATTTGAAAGAACTGTAATGAAAAATCAAAACCAAAACACACCGATTCGGTCTAGCATAGAACTCCTAAATAATTACACAAAGGCAAAAGTAACATAGTGAACATACTGTCAGCCACTATCAAGCTTTACGGAACACTGCATTGTTGCTCTCTTTATGCTGCAACCCTGCAACATACTACAATAATTGGCAGGTAACAGACGCGGTACGCCTTTTACGAACTTTTCAAAGTTACATAATAAGCCACTGACTTTCAAAGTATACGATACAGCTCGCGCGTTGTGTATGTTACGCCAATATGCTGAACTATTTTAAAGAAACTATGCAGGAACCACTTAAAATTTTGGTAGTAATTGGTATGTATTTTGAACCTTAAAGCTATTACAGACAGTGCAGTTTCTGTTGCTGCTATTGATTTATGACCTTTGCAATTTAGTTTGTTTTAACTTGTCTTTGGTGTGTGTTGCTAGGTGTATACACTGATTTAATTCGTAGCCTTCCACAATTGCACCAAATTAATTTTTGCTGGACTTTTCTTGGTCTTGAGTGTATCCCAGTCCCATTCTATATACTATATTACATACATAGTTATATAGGCTGTAAAATAGACACTACACACACAAAACATCCCTTACCTAGTTGCACACTTTACGTATAACTAGGTAAGTATTCAAATAATTTGAAAGCATTTGAGTTTTCGAGCTTTAGTAAAGCTGTTTATGGATCAACATAAACGTCACTCAGACACGCATATGATGTTTAAAAGAGATAAGGGTAGAAAGGTCTTATTGACTGTTTAAAACTCCCTATTTGAACAGACAATATGACCTTTATGTGCCTGCTACACAGTTGCCAACTGTATCCTCGCCAGTGGTGACCTAGGTAGGCGACCGGCTGTTTCAACTACATGGTCACCAACATGCCAATCCGTCGTGATATTTGAGCAGTAAAGACATCATGTCGAATTCATCTAATACAGAAAGGCATTGGCACTTTTATGCGCGAGCGATAGGAAAGAAAAGAAAACTAAAGATGAAACGCTGGCTTAAAGAAAGAAAAATACTAAACCATGTGCATAATCATCTTATAATGTTCCCACTACTGGGACTGAGTCCTTACCTCTTAGAGGGCTATGGGCTATGGGCTACAATCTACTACGCGGGCCCATTGCGGTTTGGTATATCACATATCTTTGAATCTATATGTACATTTCTCACGATGTTTTCCTTCACTGTTTTGAGAGCAATGTTGATGAAATTATTAACAAAAACTAAAGCACCATGTCTTGATTCGAACTCACGACTTCCAACTCGTAAGTGAAACCGGCATGACCTAGAACCAAAAAATCGAATACCTGTAACATCTAGCAACCCGCACTGGACCCGCATGGTATTACAGCCCGCTCCCCAGTGGTCTCGAACCTACCGATTTTTCGGTATTTCTAACGATATGGGCTCTGTTCTACCGAAATACCGAAATATAACGAATATTCTACGATTTCACAGTACACATGGAAATGTCATTTACCGATTTTGGGTACAAATATACCGTTTTTAACTGGCAATTCTACCAATCTCGCTCTATGACGTTCGAGACCACTGCCGCTCCCTCTCGAAGAGAGGTCGCCCATGTCCCAGCATTGGGAACAATATTGGCTGATTATGTTATCCATACTATCCACACTTCCACACTAATATTATAAATGCAAAAGTAACTCTGTCTGTCTGTCTCGCTTTCCTGCAAAAACTACTGAACCGATTTAAATGAAATTTGGTACACAGATAGTTAAGAGCCTGAGAAAGGACATAGGCTACTTTTTATCCCGGTAGTATGTTCCCGCGGGATAATTTCTGACCTCCACGCGGAAGAAGCCGCTGGCAAAAGCTAGTACTTCATAAAATTACAAAACATGTATCTGCCTGCCTAGTCTTTGCCTAACTAGGCTTCCAGTTTAACGGGGTGCAGCTGAATATTAGTATTTTCAACCGACGAAAAAAAACGGAGGAGGTTATCAATTCGACGCGTATATTTTTTTTTTTTTTTATGTATGACTACGCATAACTTTTTACATAGTGGTCCGATTGTGACAATTCTTCTTCTATTGGAAAGGGTATACTCCCAAGGTGGTCCCATATCAATTTGGAAAACAAAATCGAACCCTAAGGGTCGGAAAACAGGGGATGACTGATTGTTCACTCACTGATTGTAACGTATAAACACGCATAACTTTATACAAAGTAGTCCGATTTTGATAATTCTTTTTTTGTTGGATAGGGTATACCTTGCCAAGTATTATTAGTACATTAAAGCCACAAAAAAATATAAAATAAAAACTTTTTAATAAAAAATTAAACCGCCGAAAAACTGAAAAGCATAAAATAATACTTAAACCTTAAAATTTTGAGTCGGCGCTGAAAAATCAATGAACAAGGATCACTCAAAGCGCCGACTCATAATTCGGCGGTTTAATTTTTTCTTAAAAAGTTTTACATGGAGCGACTGCCTGTCGACCTCATTCTCTTGAGTTACCGGGTGACACGATACCATTTGGTAAGAATGGTTGTCACGTTTTTGGGCGTCTGACTACCCTTAACGTGCTTTCCGAAGCACAGATGGACTCGATATAAAATGGATGGTGATCTACGAACTGACGGTGACAAGTATAGCTTGACGATCGAACCTTGCCATATAACCGTCTGTCCCTTACACATACATATCTACTAAATACTATAGTGTTTAATAGATACGTGTAAGGGACTGACGAAAAATATTCTATTACATACAAGATAATTCGACATCTCATGGACGCGCTATCTAACTTACTGAATTTTAAAAATATAGTTTTACGTGACGTGGTACTAAAAAAGTTAGCCTCAAAAATATCGCTGTACGGACTTCAAAGAAGATATAACTGGCTTACTTGGGAAGATAGTATAATACAAATATGTGAATAAAATTGATGTTGAGTGATTAAGAAATGCACTGAGTAAAAATAATTTATAAATGCGACTAATTTATTTTTCGGTAATTAATTTCTTTAAATACACTTATCTATCATATAAAATGTATCGTCTGTAATTCCTAAAGGGTTCTGGCCAATGTGTAAACATTACTGGCAAAATGGGAGTAATTTTTGCCAGTTAGGTTTAGGTCAGATGCATTAAGAGTCGACCCTATTGTATTGACACTAACCGGGCATAAATCTAGAAACCGGGCGTCTACTGAAAAAGCACTGAGTGACGCATAACGGTGCTATTCATTGAAAACTATTAGACCACACCAATCACCAGAATTAATCAAACTTTAATTTAATAATGACAGCAAATGCAAGTTTAAAGGGCATATCTCCAACAGCAAAATAAAAAATCCCGAGGCAGTCTCTTCCTGCGAGAGTTGCGAGATTTGCTCGAAAGAGATACCGTTGCCCTAGCATATTGGCAACTGATGGAACACCGGTGGGTTTTAGTCAGAAAAAGTCAGACACGCCCTCCCGCTCCACTCAGAGCGGGAGGTGTCATTCGATGATTTACCACACACAAAAAAGGCAGTCTCTTAAACCACAAAGTACAGTCAAAATTAATTACATTAAACATTATACAGTGAATGTGTATGTTGTGTTAATTGATACGAAATTGATGCTATTCAACAAGTCGTTTAACTTTGATATCCATTTTAATGAACGTTCAACAATGTAGAGCTATGAATATTACAAGAGAACTTGAAGTGCAGTTGCCGGTGTAACAGCCATCCATCTGGGATGGCTGTTACACCGGCAAGTAATATGCCGAAGTTTAGCAAAAAACTAACAGAACCTTTAGTATGGACGGTGTTGTTTGACGTTAAATGCTGTTGAAAGGAATTTTCTGTCACCTAGAACCAAGGGAGTAGTAGTCGTCTAGTGGTGCGCTTTACTTTGTGTAAATTATTTCATCATCACTGCTCAGAATACGTTGAAGGAAAACATCGTGAGGAAACCGGCATGTCTTAGAACCAACACTTCGAAGTCAACTGACATCCCACCAAAAACATTCTGTAATAAACTAGCCAAGTCTCGATGGAGGTGCTTGTTTATCTCTAAAAAGTAATGAAATCTAGACAAAGTCGTGCCAAGTCTAAGGTTCCTTACTGCGATTTCTTTATTATTATAGTTAATGTTGTGTGACTTGGCCGTTGAAGGGTACACAAGGGTACAAAACCAGGTGCTCCATGACACCATTGCACCAATCTGTCGCCAGAACCGCTACCCATTGACGATGGAAAATTGCCACTTGGAAAACGTTAATTCAATAACCAGTCAATTGTAGGCTTGATAAAGCTTATCTGGCTTAACAAACATAGGTAGTTACAACAGATATAACATTACGTGTAAATAAAATTGACTTGTACCCACTAACGTATAAAGAATGTTCAACGGCCAAGTCACACAACATTAACTATAATAATAAAGAAATCGCAGTAAGGAACCTTAGACTTGGCACGACTTTGTCTAGATTTCATTACTTTTTAGAGATAAACAAGCACCTCCATCGAGACTTGGCTAGTTTTTTACAGAATGTTTTTGGTGGGATTTCACTTCTTTTTGTAGAAACGTGGGCATATTGATTTATTTTATTAGATTTTCTTATTTGACACAGTTTTTTTCTTTTTAGGAGTAGTTTTTTTATTATTACAAATCTTTCTTTTTTTTCCGGTTCTGATTCTGTACAGTAGCAATAGTTTTTCGTATTGCCCATTCGCGTTCATTATTTATTATTTTAGACGGTTTAATTTCTGAAAGATCGGCGCGGTATTTACGCCTAAGCCGGTTGTATTCGGTGATCGCTGAAGCTTGAGCTTTTATACTCTTGAACTCAACATTTATGAGGTGCACCCCATGAAGATTCGTTACTCCTGAAAGCGCCACGTAGGCTTGGCCACAAGAGAATATGGGGGTACCAATGTCCATGCGGGCATTTTTTAAACTTAGACCTTGGCTCTTGTTAATTGTTAGGGCATACGCCACACAAATTGGGAATTGTTCTCTGTACATGTATGCCCGGGGTATGATCTCAAATTTTGACTTAATAGATTCGTGAATCAAATTATTAGCGAATTTTACTGCCAATTGTTTAGGCTTTGTTTGATCTTCCGGGTCCCACCTCACTTTTTGTACGACGCGTATCGACCCATTCACTAAACCTAAACTAACATCAATGTTTCTCCTAAGCATTACTTTAGCTCCCTCTATAATGATTATAGTTTCTTCCAGTCCAGCAGTCATCGACGCATCATCTTCATATTTTTGTAAACACGCCCGGGCTTTCGTTATCATACATTTTGAACAATCCAAGGAATCTTTGGCAACTAACTTTATCTCGGGATGCGGAATCACTTTTAACATAGCATTATTTAACTGCATACACATATTTCTAGTCGGTAGTAAACAAACAGTATCTTCTTGTAAGTCCCTCAAACATTGTGCTATTTCTATTAATCTTCCTTCATTGGAATGCGAGAGCAGAGGTCAGACATCATCAATCGGTTAGACAGTATATCTCTGTCTGATTGAGTTGTCACTCCTACTCTGATTCTTTTTAACATTTCTACAAACGTAGAATCATCCAGCTGTCTCATATTCAACGTAAGTTCGTCGTAACTAAAAAGTGTTGTAACATCACTATTTAGTAATTAGTTAGTATGTACACCACTAGATAATAATCTATGGTTCCGCTCTGTATCGGTCCGACACTGCTATGTCGGATCCCGTCTAAAATACCACGACTGAACGTGCTCTGTGAAACTGTGATCCTAGTCTGATTAAACCAAGTCTACTCAACATTATCTTTCATTTCTACAAACACAACATGGTGTCAGAAGTCGTGTAAAAAAAAAGAAATAAAGAAGATCGGTCCAGAAAATGCCGAACCAAGCCACGAGTGACGACAATGATTGCGGACATGACCAAACATTAAGTACGCGTTTGAAAAAACTTCATATTTCGTCGGATCCAGCAAATAATAATGCGGAGGCATGGAAAAGATGGTGGCAGCAGCTGGAATTATATTTGCTAGCCACAGGCCTGGACAAGTCAAGCGAGAAGCGGAAAATTGCCATTCTACTGCATTTAATTGGTGAGCGTGGTCTCAACATATTTAACACATTTAACTTAAAGATTGATGGAAGCACACTCCAGGAAGTCAAGTCCAAATTCGACAAATTCTTTGAACCAAGAAAAAATGTGACGATGTGTAGATACCTATTCTTCACACGTAGGCAGGAAAAATCCGAAAACATCGACGAATTCCTCACGGATTTGGAAAATAAAAGCAGAGAATGTGAGTTTGGCACGCTCAGGGAGTCGTTAATTAGAGATATTTTTATAGCAAACCTCAATATAGATTCGTCACATGTACGTCAGAGGTTACTGCAAGAACCTGATTTGACATATCAGAATATGCAAGAGCTGGCGAGGACACTCATAATCGCTCAGCAGGATGCTGAAAAAATCGTCAAAGGTACCAGTGTCGCCAGTGAAAACGTCATGCATCTCAGTCGGAGGAGCCGTAGTCGACAAGATGGTCAACAGCGAGCTTCCAGTCGCAGGTCGAGCAGTCGCCAGTCAGCTTCGAGCAGTCGCAAGTCAGCATCAACTTCAAACAGCGACCACATCAGCAACTCGAAGACATGCAGCCGCTGTGGGCAGTCTCATCGCTACAAATGTCCAGCTAAAGGCGTTCAATGCAGGTCATGTAAATCTTTTGGTCATTTTGCTAAATATTGTCTCAAGAATAAAAAAGTCAGTCAGTTGCAATCGTTTAATTCAGATAATAGTAGTCAAGAACATTTTGTTGGCATGTTGAACTGTCAATTAAAGTCGAGTAAAAGTCATTCAGATAATCATGTGGATCATAATGCACATAGTAGTCAGTCAAGTAGTCACTACACAGCAACACATAGTCAGTCTCACTCACACAGTCAGAGCAGTAGACACGGACACAAAAACACAGCAGTAGTGGTATTTCAGATGGGACAGTCACAGTCACCGTATCCCAATGATGAGAACAGTGACAAGTCTGAGAGATCCAACGTCAAGTCCAAAAGTCAACGTCCCCATTCCTTTGCTTTCCTTTGCTTTCCTTTGCTTTCCTTTCCTTTGCCTTTGCTTTTGCTTTTGCCTTTTTCCTTTTGTACTGAAAATAATCAACATCTCAATGATGAGAACAGTCACATATCTGAGAGATCCAACGTCAAGTCAAATAGTCAAAATAGAAAATGTCAGAGTCCATATTTACATCTCAATGATGAAAAAAGTCACAAGTCTGAGGGATTACACAACAAAACACAAAGTCATAGACTTAGAAACAGTCGTCAGCATTCACAGTTTTCACAGACACACAACGGATCATTAGTCAGTCACTCAGATATAAGTCATACAGTAAAGAATGTCAACACTGTGGATAGTAACCATGCAAAACAGTCATGGGAAATTAACTTAGTAGTAGGGAATAAACAAATTAAATGCATCATAGACTCTGGTGCAGATGTCAACATTATGTCAAAGCAAACATTTTATAACCTGTCAAAAGTGTCACTTGTCAAATGTCAAATAAATGTCACAGGATTTGGTGGAAAATCCATTCCGATTCTAGGCAAAGTGAACATAAATTGTAAATTAAGCGTTAATAATAATGACGTCGTCGAATCTATAATGTTTATAATAGCAGATTTAGATTGTCCAAATGTTCTTGGTCTACCAACATGTGAAAGGTTAGGAATTATAAGACGTGTCTTTTCAATATTAAAGCAGGATTTTTGTAAACAAATTCTTAACTGACCTGAACTTTTTACAGATCGCATGATGGAGATGCAAGTTATTGAGAAGGTTACAAAACCAACAGAGTGGGTTAACTCAGTCGTCATAACTGTAAAAAGTTCAGGTCAGTTAAGAATTTGTCTAGACCCTAGAAATTTGAATAAAAACATCATGAGAGAATTCTATCCACTTAAGTCAATTGATGAGATTAGGTCTCAGCTCGAAGGGGCTGTATGTTTTTCTCATTTAGATGCATTTTCGGGTTTCTGGATGCTACGTCTGGATGAATACAGTTCTGAATTATGTACCTTTCAAACACCATTTGGTAGATATAAGTATTTAAGATTACCATATGGCATAAATGCCTCGTCTGAAATCTTTCAAAGAGTCATGATGAATCTATTCGGTGATATCGAAGGAGTCTTAATATTCATAGATGATATTTTGGTTTATGGACCAAATGAGTCAGTTCATAATGAAAGATTACACAAAGTCATGCAAAGAGCTCGTCAAGTCAATTTAAAATTTAACAAGTCAAAATGTAAATTTTTAGTCACAGAAGTATGTTTTTTGGGTTATGTCTTCAGTAAAGATGGTGCCAGGGCAGATCAGGAAAAAGTCAAAGCCATTGTCAATATGCCCACACCAAAAAATGTCAAAGAGTTACAGAGAATATTAGGTATGATTAATTATTTAGGACCTTTTATTAGTAACTTGTCAGAAAAAACACAAATATTAAGAAATCTTTTGCAAAAAGATTCAGTCTGGACTTGGGATGAGAATCATAGTCAATGTCTCAAAAAATTGAAAGATGAGATTACAAACTCACCAGTTTTAGCTCATTACAATCCTAAGATTCCATTAGTCTTGTCAGTTGATTCGTCAAAATCAGCTTTAGGAGCAGTCATTTTACAGAAAAACAAACCTATTGCATACAGTTCAAAAACTTTAACTGAAACCCAGGAAAGATATGCGCAGATAGAAAAAGAGCTACTAGGAATTCAATTTGGTTGTGAAAAATTTCACCAGTATGTATATGGCAATAGAGTCACAGTACATACTGATCACAAGCCATTAGTCTATTTATTCAAAAAGCCATTGCATGATGTTCCCGCTAGATTACAGCGTATGATGTTAACTGTACAAAAGTATGATTTAGAAGTAATACATGTACCAGGTAAAGAAATGTATATATCAGACACTTTGTCAAGGGCAGCTTTGAAAGACCATTATACACCTGAAAATGAGTCAGAAATGTCTTGTCATGTCAATTTAATGTATGCTAATTTAGCAATAACAAAGGAATACAGCACAAAATTGGCACAGGAAACCAAAAATGATGAATCCTTGCAATTATTAAAAAAATATTATAATGAAGGATGGCCTATAAACAAGAACAATGTCAGTTCATTAGTCAAACCATATTGGAATATTCAAGGTGAAATACATGTAATAAAAGATTTAGTGTTCAAAGGTTCAAAATTAATAGTACCACAGTCAATGTATAAAGAAATGTTAGAAAAAATACATCAAGGTCACCAAGGTATAAATAAATGTCTGAAAATAGCTAAAGAATCTTTGTATTGGCCAAATATGTCAAGTGAAATTAAGAATTTAGTCGAACAATGTCTTGTATGTGCAAAATTCAAACCATGTAATCAAAAGGAACCACTACAAAATTTTGAAATATGTAAATATCTATGGCAACAAGTCGGTATTGATTTAATGCATTTTGAAAGTTTAGTTTATTTAATTGTCACAGATTATTACTCAAAATACATAGAGATAGCATTATTAAATAAAAACAGTACCGCTCAAAATGTAATTACTCATTTAAAATCAATTTTTGCTCGTCATGGAATACCATTGTCACTGGTGTCAGATGGTGGACCTCCTTTTCAGTCAATTGATTTCAAAAATTTCTTACAAGAATGGGACATAGAACATGTTGTTACTAGCCCATATCATTCACAGTCAAATGGTCAAGCTGAAAGTTCAGTAAAAATAATAAAAAACATGTTAAGGAAATGTAAAGAAAACAAAACAGATCCATGCATAGCTTTATTACAGTATAGAAATACACCAAAAAATAATTTGTCATCACCAGCTCAATTGTTAATGTCAAGAAAATTGAGAGACAATATTCCAGTATCATATAAGAGATTAAAGCCAAAAGTAGTAACATTTCAGGATTACAAAGAGTCAGTCAAGAAAAATGATGAAAACAAATCTAGGAATTATGATAAAAATACTAAGTCAATGTCGATGTTACATTACAATTACCATGTCTATTTCAAAAGAAACCCAAAAAGTAACTGGGAACAAGCTGTTGTCAAACAAAGATTGATGAACAATAGGTCGTATGTTGTTGAGGATGTCAATGGTGTACAGTATAGGAGAAATAGAATACACTTAAGACATAAGTATTCCCAAAACTATGCAAACCCTCCTATGCAATCCAACTCGTCGCAGGAGAGAGAGGAAGGTGACAGACAGGAGTCAAGACTTCAAGAATCCTCATCTCATATATCCTCAAGCGTAACAACCAGGTCAGGTCGAATTGTAAAACCACCAAGAAGGTTAATAGATGAAATAGATTAACTATTAACTAAGTAGTATTAAGAAGGTTGTCTAGATTAAATGTAACTTAGTATTAATAAGAATGTTGTCTAGTTTTAATATAACTATAAGTATCATAGAGCATGTTGTCATGTAGGTAGAGTCGCTTGTCAATGTACATCTTATTAATTGTTTGTCAGGGGTTTAATTTGAACTCAACAAGGGGGATGTTGTAACATCACTATTTAGTAATTAGTTAGTATGTACACCACTAGATAATAATCTATGGTTCCGCTCTGTATCGGTCCGACACTGCTATGTCGGATCCCGTCTAAAATACCACGACTGAACGTGCTCTGTGAAACTGTGATCCTAGTCTGATTAAACCAAGTCTACTCAACATTATCTTTCATTTCTACAAACACAACAAAAAGTTCAGTCCATAAGTTTGGAATACATAAGGAGCCTATAAATTTATTAATTTCTGAAGGGTTTAGTTTTTCAAATGGCGACTTTTCTTTAACGGGTGGAAGTTGCAAAGGTGGGGACCTTTGCAACTTACAAATACTAAATTCAATTGAATTCATATATGTATTGTAAAACATAGGTATGTACATTATTAGTTCTTATTTGGTAAACATTGAGGGCGCTATGTTTTGCCTCTAGGGCGTACAAAAATAGTCATACTTGCAATAAAATAGTAATTAAACAAGAAATTAATTTAGACACATGAACCACAAATGAACAAGATGTTTTTAAAATATGTTTTTTTCCAAACCAACCATCTTCTACATCAGAAGTATCAAACACTTCGCATAAACGAAGTTTTATGTAGGCTAAAGTTACATTAAATATCATAGACACTTCATCTATAATAAATAATTCGACAGTTTTTAAGTCTGTCCTTAAAACTTGAAGTACTTCGTCTGAAAGCTGTTTGTATTTAGGAGTTTGTTTATGGTCTACGGGCAGTTGTAGTAATCTGTGAACAGTTAATCCGTTTACGTGAAATGCTGCAATTGCAGTCGGGGCTGTAATAGCAACATTTTTATGCAGGTTGTTTTTAATCCATATTTTTAAGGTTTTTATTAAATAGCTCTTGCCGGTCCCACCAGTGCCACTACGTAAGCGCGTTTTAAAACACAGTCAGCGCTATCTAGCGACATAAGCGGTTATCACCGCCACTCTTAGTCCAATGCATTCTATTTTGACCAAATTTTGAGCGAAATTAATATTTTAGTGATTTGGTTATTTAATTTGTGTTCGAGTAGAATAAAGTAAATCGTTGGACTATTTCTTCTTGTAAACTTGTAAGTATAAGTATAAAAGCCAGTCTAGTATTATCCAGAGTTTTCCTTTAATTTTATTTATATGCGTATTAAAAGCAGAAGGGGAGGCATTCGCCCAGCAGTGGGACACTATAGGCTAGATTAAATTAGAAGATGTGTCCCACTACGCTGGATTTTTGCAATGACAGTCAGATTTTTTTATGTACCAATAGAAGAAGGGGGCATTACCATATCTCTAACACAGCTGAGACCAGCTGAGGGTTCTTCATCAGATACTTCAGACCTTTGATTTTTGACATCAAATGAAGCGGCCCACCAAGTAGAATATTGTTTTAAAAAGGCGGTATGTCGATCTTTAATAGTTTGGTTGGGCTCTTGTGTTTTCTAATCAGGGTCACCAGGTACTCCAGATCTTCGATTATCCTAATTTTTATAGTTTTTCCTTTATGTGGCCATTAAACCCTAACTCGGTACCAAATTTCAGCTCTCTGAGTTTATGGGAAGTACTAGTTCTATTCTGATGATCATGAGTGAGTGAGTGTCATAAATGCGAAACTTTGCTTTCGCTTAACTTCGGAACTAAATGACCTACAGACTTGAAATTTTGGATTTTAAGTATGTGTTTATAGCTTACTAGATGACGAAAATTTCTGCGTTCTGGTCTTATCCAGAAGTTCTCAAATAGGGTCCTGAAAATACGGCGAAATGGTTCCAGTAAAGGATGGTACGGCAGTGTTTGCTTCGTGCTCGACTTGGCGGGGGCACTGCCGTGCCCCCCGATCTACTAACCCGCACTAGGCCCGCGTTTTGAATTACGGTCCAATCCGTCTCACTGAGAGGAAGCCTGTGTGCCAGTAGTGGGAATAGGATAGGCTAATTATGCTGGACCCAAACTACTGATTCGATAAGTTACAGCAGTTATCATCAGCAACCCGCAATGGGCTCGCGATTAAGGCTCGCACCTACATACATACAGTAAAGTAGCTGGTGTCCCAGCAATTGGAGTATTATAATATGCTGAATAAGCGAAAGCATCAGCTAACGTCTTATATAAAGCCATCAGTAGACTATTTATGGCAAGTAGAAAGCAGTCCAACGAGTCCAACAGTCTGAGCATGAAGTCATGGCTTCGATTCCAAGATCGGACAAACTGTTATCGGGTTTTGCAACCGACGAAAAAAAACGGAGGAGGTTCTCAATTCGACGCGTAATTTTTTTTTTTTTTTATGTATGACCACGCCTAACTTTTTACATAGTGGTCCGATTGTAACAATTCTTCATCTATTGGAAAGGATATACTCCCAAGGTGGTCCCACATAAATTTGGAAAGCAAAATCGAACCCTGAGGGTTGGAAAACAGGGGATGATTGATTGTTCACTCACTGATTGTAACGTATAAACACGCCTAACTTTATACAGAGTAGTCCGATTTTGATAATTCTTTTTTTGTTGGATAGGGTATACTTTGCCAAGTATTATTAGTATATTAAAGCTACAAAAAATATAAAATAAAAACTTTTTAACGAAAAATTAAAAAAACAATGAACAAGGATCACTCAAAGCGCCGACTCATCATTTTAAGGTTTATTATTTTATGCTTTTCAGTTTTTCGGCGGTTTAATTTTTTGTTAAAAAGTTTTTCTATGTGGAATTTCTCAATAACAGCCCGGAGTCTAAATTTGTGCAAGGTTGCTGGCAATAGGGTCGCCCCTGTTATATGGGACTTAAACATAACTGGCGAAATGAAATTGCACTACAGGTACACCTCTGCCCAACCCTTTGCGGAAACAAGGCGTGATATATATTTTATTTTATTTATTTAGCTTACGAACAATTGAATACACTGATACAATGATATGAAATACATTCAATAAACTTATGGACTAGTGTACCAAATTCTTACAGGTAATCACAACATGTATCACTTATTTCTTGATTGAAATTGGGCATATTATGCAGTTAACCTAAAAAAAGTATGTCAGTCAAATGATCAAATATCCCAAAGCTAGAACAGGTTTATTACAAATAAGATATATTTTCAGACCCAGGTTTAAAACGTGGATCCATTTTTAAATTTCGTACTTTACTCTGTCTATTTTGAAGTTCAAATAACAAAACTGACAGCCTAGTATCGGACTGAGTTGTCAGTCTTGAAAAAAAAACTGAATTTCTATCATATTACTCCTACCGAAAGGACTAGCAAAAGACAGAATTCTGTGGAAAAGGGAGACCCTGCTGGGAGGCCTTTGCCCTGCAGTGGGACAATACAGGCTAGTTAGATTAGATTTCTATCATAGCTAGGTTCTTATTACAAAAACCGTTTAACGTATTCAGAAAAAAAAAAACACTTTTTGTTCTGACACCCTAATTGTCACAATTCATACCATTCAGTAACTCAATCTTATTTTATAAACCACAACTCATAACTTTATAAAGCTCGTTACACAATGGCATCACCTTCCGGATTCCAGTATCACCTCGGTGTAACAGACGTGCGTTGTTCATAACTCCATTGTGTACTACGGTTATGTTCCACAGCACACAACATTGTCGCGACGTCTCACTTGATTTGTGATAAAAGTGTGTCGCTGCATGCACTTACTGTGAATGAACGGTGAATGTGGCACGCTTGTTCGAACACTTATCGACGTTTGTGTTGTGTTGCGAATATTTTAAATGCAAAGTGCATTGGTGATTCAATTGTAGGGCGTTGGAAAAATTGGGATGAAAAAGCCATCGAATTAACATTTATTAATTGGCGAAAGTACTTTTAGGGTTTCGTACTCAAAAGGTGCTAACGGAACTATATTACTAAGTCTTCGCTGTGCACCTATCCGTTTGTCTGCCAGTGGGTGTATCTAATAAACCAGACAAGGCAGATAGTTAAAATTTTACACACGAGTGTGTATTTCTATTGCCGCTATACCAAAAATATTTAAAAAAAAATTAAGGTGGTCTCCATACGTAGAAACGTGTTATGTTTTCGGCGTTTGCCTTTTCGTAAAACCCTTCGTGCGCGAATTCGACTGGTACGTAGCCGGTTTTTGAGCCCAGCCACTTTTTCGTTGAAATTTCTTTGTAGAATTAATTAAAATAGTGAGGCTTAAAAAAACTATTTAGCCATCAGCACTTTCATACCAGTCTTGATAAAATAATTTGAACTCAGTAATCAAACCATTCTAAAAAGTTGATTAGTAACAAGAGCACAACAACATTGCGTCTAAAAGATCGCTATTTATTTTACTTTGCTACTTTTAAGTATCATTTAAGACAACCAAGACTTAATACCTAAAGGATAACTACTAGCATACTACGTAGGTACTAACAACAATATGTTGCAATCGCCAATCCAAAATTGGCAAGCCAAGCGTTGTCTGCTTACCGCAACAATTAATTGAAGCGGTCTCATGGTAATAAGGTACATGTTAAAGCAGTGGGCGTTAACGCACTGGTGATAATTAGACGAGATAATGCCTTATGACATCAAATCCGTGCATAGAATATAGAATGCATGGAAGCAGTAAATAGCTGCCTAATAAATAACGTACTACAGTGTAACTGAGTTTCTACCAGAGAAATATATTTGTTGAATAATTGATCTACTGGACTATCTAATTGGAGAATGATATAATTGTATTGATAATGATAATAATTTAAGTGATAATGATAATAATTGTATTGATAACGATAATAACTGTACTGATAATGATAATTTATAAATTGATCTATTAAATGATAATTGTACTGACCAATTAAAGAATTACCAATTATTGTATTCTTAAATTGATCTGGTTTTCAAAATGTACAATGCATGGAAATAGTACACATTATGTTCGTCAAATCCGTGCGTAGATTACACTGATGTAGCATTTAGACGATTAATAAGTTGTGAAGGCATTATGTGCTTCAAGTGTTATGGTGTTTGGTTGTGTGCTCTTTATCTCAGTTAAATATTTAAATTAGTTCTTTACCTATGAAATTGCCGTTCTGCAGTACTGGCCATTTAAAATCAAAATAATTTTTGTTTGTCTAAGAATTCTAATTTCAAATTAATTTTATTTTAAAAACATGGAATTCTTTTTCCACAAGTAGTCATTTGTTTATTGATTAGTGTTACATTTTCATCGCATTTCTATCTTTTTCGTCATCATTGATACGTTAAAAATTCGAGTAATTATGGAATATGAGTACCGTCGTGGCAGCAACGCGGCACAAGCGGCACGCAACATCAACGACGTTTACGGAGCTAACACTACAAACCAACGCACCACCTGTTATTGGTTTGCTCGCTTCCGTTCTGGAAATTTCGACCTGAAAATCAACCTCGCGGTCGTCCGAAGACTTTGGTCGACAATGACGAATTAAAGGCGATTGTGGAAGCTGATGATACACAATCAACGGCTGAATTTGCAGCAGCTTTTGACGTTAGCGTCAAAACAATATTGGTCCATTTGCGTCAAATTGGCAAGGTAAAAAGCTTGACAAATGGGTGCCCCACGAACTCAATGATCGCCAGCGCGAAGTACGCGTCGAGACGTGCCTTGCACTGCTCAACAGACACACAAATGGAGGAATTTTGAACCGCATTGTTACCTGCGATGAAAAATGGATTCTGTTTGATAACCGCAAGCGCTCAGCAAGTTGGTTGGATCCTGGTTCAGCACCTAAACAATGCCCTAAACGAAAACTTACCCCTAGAAAAGTGATGGTCACTGTTTGGTGGTCTAGCGCCGGTGTGATTCATCACAGCTTCTTACCAAACGGGGTGAGCATTACTGCAGATGTGTACTGTGAAGAACTGAACTCAATGATGGAGAAGCTGGCACATCTCCAACCAGCATTGGTCAATCGCTCGTCTCCGCTGCTCCTGCACGACAACGCGCGACCTCATACTGCACAGCAGACGAGAGGCAGTACAAAATGCCTTTGAAGAATTTGTTGCCTCCCGTCCAGGTGATTTTTTTAAGAAGGGCATCAATAAACTACCACTACGTTGGCAAAGATGCATTGATTGCATGGGTGATTATTTTGATTAATACAAATAAATAATACATGAAAAAAAATACTTTTAATTTTTTTCATACAAAACGGCATTTTCTTCGGTAAAGACCTATTATAAAACACTTGCTGACAATACAGACGTTGTCCTGTTTCCTAGAACTCGATAGCAGCGCCACCTACCGGGTCCAATAGTGAATCTAAACCATCCAGGGTGCCACCCAAAAGCATACAAAAAAAAAACATTCAATACGGTCCAGCCGTTTAGGAGGAGTTCAGTGACATACACACGTACAGTAGAATCTATACTAATATTATAAAGCTGAAGAGTTTGTTTGTTTGTTTGATTGAACTCGCTAATCTCAGGAACTACTGGTACGAGTTGAAAAAATCTTTTTTTGTTGGGTTGGTTTATCGAGGAAGGCTATAGGCTATATAACATCACGCTATAACTAAGAGGAGCGGAGCAGTAATGAAAAATGTTGCAAAAACGGGGCAAATCGCACGGATAGGCCATTCGATGCGACGGGAAGGGAAAAATTTACGCGGACGAAGTTGCGGGCAGAAGCTAGTTATATATATAAAGATAAAACAGAATTATTTATAATAGGCACGGATGTCGGAAAGTACCAGTCCAACCGGCCTCATATCTCAATAGGTTTAGGCTTCTTGACGTGAGTATTACTGTGGATATTCCATATCCATACTTATACAGTAAATAGTTATTATATATACCAAAGTAACTTATCTGTCCGTCTGTTACCTTTCACGCCTTAACCACTGAACTGATTGTTATGAAATTTGACAGAAAGATAGCCTGACACCTAGAGTAGGACACATGCTTCTTAACTTACCATACTTGATATTTGCATTAAAAGATTATTTGCATGCAGATAAAGTAAAGGGCAACTGCATATAGTATTTAAAAAGGTGAGTAAAGAATTAATAACAGATTTCAGTTCTTAACGTGAATTTCTAACTTTCTACTTTAAGGCGCTGCTCAAACGGAAAACCGTAGAAGGCTCAGTTAATTGGTCGCACAGTTAGGCATTTTGGTACAGATTACCTCATTATTCTCCTGCTCTGATCTCAATGTATTTCGGGTCAGCGCAGCATGTCTGTCTATTAGTCGTGAATCCAAAATAAAAAATAATTTCAGAAAATAAGATAACTTCTTCAAAATGTTTTTCATAAAAATAAAATTGTACCATGATTAAGTAATCGTAAAACAGAGCTCGATTATTTTTCGAATTTGAATTCACAAAATGTTTGCGTAAACTATAATATTTAATGAAATAATAAAAACACTATTCCATCAAAATACCCAAAAGATATTCCACCGAGTCGTGCATTTATTTTTTAATTTGATTAAAACTGCAATTTTATTTTTATTTTCACCAAAATTAAAATAATATTGCCGTTTCGATTCAACTAACATCAAACGCATCACTATTTTGAACCTTATTGGATGCCGCGACGCGCTATCCAGATTAACTTAAAATTTGCTTTTTACACTGTTTTTTTTTTTTTTGTAGGTGGCAAATCATCAAATAACCTCTCCCGTTCTAGGGTGGAGCGGAAAGGCGTATCAGACTTTTACTGACTAAAACCTACCCGTGTTCCTACAGTTGCCCATATGCCAGGGCCACGGTACCTCTTTCGAACAAATCTCGCGACACTGGCAAGCATTTAACGTGCCTTAACTTGAGTTTGAGCTGAACTCTGATAAACTTTACTATTAGTGGACTGAGATCCTCCACCCTATTTACATAATACTCTATTAATAAACTGATTAATTTTGAAGATTATTGCTACTCCATTATTTCATATGTTAGGAAAAATTGACTACTTAGCAACATAAACTACGCCATGAATACTCTGCAACTATCAAAATGATAGCGTTGTGGTACCTACTTTAAATAGGCCTTGAAATGTACCTGACAGTAATATTAATGTTAATGGTGATTAGGAGTGTTCAATGGCGTGATTTTACTACATATGTAATGGATAAACTCGTAATGGGCAAAATGGATTACTGGACACATAAAAAATAAATTCTTTTTGTGAATCAAATAAGAACTTACCTAGTTTAAATAAATTTTAAATAAATTTATTATTTATGTTTATAGAAACTAGTGATCGCCCATTGGTCGAAATTCGACCGTACTTCATTTGAATAGAAATACATTATTAAATGAAAAAAACATATAAAATAAAAAATATTTAAAAAAAATATGGGTTATATTTGACATTCAGTAACACTATAGACAAAAAAACAAATATTCTCGATATACATTTAAAAAATGAAATAGGTTATATAATCTATCTATAAAATTCATTTATTACCTATGGTTATACTTGACATTCAGTAATAGTTAGGGAGCTGGCGAGCAAAATTTCGATATGATCAGCACACAAGGCAGACGTTATTAATAGTGACAATTATACCCTAAGAAACATCAACGACCTCGTCTGCCACCATGGTGGCGCTGCGTTGTAAATTTACAGCATTTCAACAATGTTTTAAAAAAAAGGTGTGCTATATTATGCGCACACGTTGGGGCTGATGATCCTGGAAACAGAAAGAATCATAAACGCAGACATCCAGGGCTCTGACTTTTGTAGTATTCATTTTTTACATTAATTTTTATGATTAAAAAAAACTCTATATGAAGTGCACACTTGGCAGATTTGAATTTTTCGATTAAAAACAATGAGAAGAACCAGGGAAAAATAGTCTGCCAACATGTAGCCTCTGCGTTGTCTATTGACAGTGCTCCAAAAATGTAAAAAAAAAGGTGTGCTATATTATGCGCACACGTTTACTTCTTGGACTGATGTTTGAATTCCTTATTAAAATCAATAAAATCGATGAGGCAGACGTTCAGGTCTCTGATATTCCAAAACAGCCCATTTGATTTTTTTTTCAACCCTACGCTCGCGCCAAACCAAGCAAGTATAAAATAGCCTCATTCCTTTCGTGGTGTCTCTCTTTTATTTGGGAATATGAGTGAGAACGGTATAACTCAGTTCCGACCTTTTCCGTATTGTGAAACTAAATGTATAGAGCGTATATCTATATACAGCCTCCCCTTTTATTTTGCACGCTTTTCCTCTCTCTCGCTCTCAGGCACTTTCACACGTCTTGGTTTAAAATCTACGTATTTTACACAAATAAAACGTGATTAAAAAAAGTTAAAGACTGTTCCTATCCAGATCCTAATCCTATTCAGATTACAATCAAGCATGCAATTTAAAAAAAATACTTTCTAATTAAAGTTCCAAGCGCATTTCGTTTCTGGTTGGCATTGAGAAAAATTTGATTGCATAGATTTCAGCTCCAGAAGTTTAATCGTTACCGTGAGTTTAGAGGATAATATTAAACAAAATTATAAGAATAAAACTATAAATAATAACAATAATCCCACGTAATACCCGCTGTCCTTTGATTCCGTGAATTTCAAAAAGTAATACAGCTGAAAATCAGTGAGCAAAGAGTCTGCCACATTTTTTTTCGAATCCACAGAGTAGCAGTGAATCGAATGGGCGCAATGAGAACCGCGTGCAAATGACTTAGTAGAGCTTTTTTTTTAACATTTTTACAACTTCGTCCCATGATAATGCAGAGTTCTGAATGTCTGCCTCTTCGATTTTCTTCGTTTCCAAGATGATTGTGACCATGAACTCTAGAGGCATACATGTGCAAATGATGTACTACCCCGATTTTTTTAAGCAACTTCAATTCGCTGTAACGCGAAAACGCAGTGACATAGGACCTTAATTGATTGGACCAAATCGATTCGTAATTATTTAAACTGCAATCCACCTCAACGTGAAACGTGTGCAAATCATATACCGAAATGCTCGCCAGCTCCCTAACTATAAGACTATAGACACAAAATAAAGACAGATATTGTCGATTGGACCATAAACAAAAGAATATCTATGCATGTGTGTATCAATACACGGTAATGAATAGTAGTGTGCGTAACGTGTTATTTATTGAAAATAATATATTTTTACGCATAATATAAAAAAAATATTAGCATACGTCACTTCTTCTCTGTATAAACTATAAGTGTGCGAAATTTCATACTCCTCCCTCCGCCCAATTTTCGTAAAAAGGGATCCAAAGTTTTCGCTTCACGTATTAATATATAGAGATATAGATAGAGATATGACATATAACATTACACATTTCTTTTTTTTGTGAATGGCTTCTCGTAGGTCAACCTATGAGGTTGTCGACTGCTTAACCGGACTTTCCTGTGACTACCTTAACAAATTAAGGCCTCCAGTCAGGGTTTATAAACTTAGAACTAGAGCGACTACTCGCTAAGGGCACCCCCTGTGGGGTACAGAACTTGGCTTAGGGCATCGCTGATAGAGGGCAAGCAATGAACGGGGTGGATCGGAATGAATTACACAACATTAACATACCCATATCATTTATATTACAAAGTACCTAAATATAGCTAAATTCGTGTAACTTGAGTGAATAATGTAGACTAGATGTTTAAGCACGTTTGTTTCAATACTTGTTACTGACAAAATACAGACATTTTAACCAGTCAATTAACTTAATTACAGACACAATTAAAAAACGATTGTGTCTATACCAAATGTGGTATCTCAGGAACTTAGAGGTTAAATATAATCCTAAAGCTTAATTTTTAACGTTTTGTTTCAGCTAAATACGTGTATTAATTAATCAAACGCATTTAAAAGACTCCTCTCCCAAATATTTTCTCGTCTCATTACATTTTATCGATTCATAACAAATCCACCAAAAATAACAATTTCACAAATAATAATTATAAGACTTATCAAAAGCTTCAAAAATAATTATGAACTTTGACATTGATAAGAAATCGTTAATTAGGAACCACCTGTCAACTCTTTCAAATATTGAGAGTGAAATTTAATTTTGCATTCCGAGATTTATATATTTATTTTCAGTGGTTCATTTATTTCTTACGAAGATACCATGAAACCGTAAAAGGTGACTAAGTAAGGGACGTTTTAGGGCGTTTTAGGGGGTCCTTAGGTGTATTCAAATGACCACAGACCAGCGAGGTAAGTGTCTAGTAAACGATAGAAAGAAGAAAAAAAATAAAAATATTTTATTTGGGATACGCACAGGACATAAAACAATAAAAAAGAACATAGAAACATTTACATTTAACATACAGATAACAAAATAAAAATAAATGTTTTTGTAACTGTTTTTTTTTTAGGTTGCATTGACCTGTAGCTTGTCCTAGCACACGCATAATATTAGCATAGCTAAGTATATCACCTGCCTAGCCTTTTCCCAAATATGTTCCGGTAAACTTCCAGTCTAACCGGATGCAACTGAATTTACGTGGACCGACTGTCATTCTAACCACCAGAGCTCAGTGCGTAACACGATACCCCTTAGTAAGAGTGGTTGTCAGACTTCAAGTTCAACCATCAACGATGCATGAATAGCAGCTGGGACCAATGAATTAAGCATTATTGGATTTAGTTGGAGAGGAAAAAGTAAAGCGAGAAGGCTGGACTTTTTTAAAGTCCCACTGTTTAGGGAATGACGACCAGATGGAGTCGCTGGCAAAGCGTTTGTTAGTATACCTTAATTAATTAATTACTTACGAGTTGCTACGCGAGTTCACGATTGCTAAATATATGGTAATTATGCTGCTTGTATTTTTAAATATAACCTTGGTTATTTTGATCATTATTAAAGCACGTGGTAACATCGTGAAGCAGCCTTATGCAGCCATAGCTAAATGGCAGTGTAAATATACCATTAAAGAAGCAAAGAGTCACTTGTTCTTACCGTAAACTATGTTTTTTTTTTTCAAAATCAATGGATTTATTTCAATTAGACCCAAAAAAGGCACTTTTGAACTTCTACAGTTATATGAAAATAGAATTGATTCTAGTTACCCCTTCCAAAAGGTAGATTCATATGGAGAGGAATGAGCAAGAATCTCCACCGTTACTCTTTTAAAATGGTTTTCAATATATGTATACAATATTTATAAAATTATATGTGTTATTTTGTACTAGACCATACCTGGGAAACTTCTAGCTATGGAGATCTTGTGATTTTTTTGGACATATTTTTCGTTTCGACTCTACATGCAGTAAGCACAATGTTTATGTCTTGGGTGCGTAACGTTGCGCACTAAACAGAGAATTTTCTCATAAAAATTAAAAGTAGTTTCCCAGCATTTATTTTTACACAAAGTTTCTGAGTTTGATGTAAAAAATACTTAAATTTCGACGTTGTAATGGGTCTTTTTACGCCCTGCATAAAGTCCCTCTGTTAATAGCCTTTAATATATACAACGCTGACATATAAGTCGCCCCGTGTTAACGTGATACTAGCGTGCAACGTTTGAAAAACTAGTCTGAAATGCAGACTAACTAAACTCCGTTTTACGTACGACATGTCCTAGAATAATTAGCATTTCTCAATCGTAGTCAACATGCTGAAATCGAAACTACGAGTATGTAAACACAGTTTGATTTAGCGTTAAATAATTTTTTATTCGTTTTTTAAACTACAATTTTCTATTACTGGTCGGCCTAATGTCCAGTCATGTTTTATATTAGTTATTTAGTGTTGTATTGGTACAAACGATTAAATAACACTTAGCCATTTGCCCAAGGGTTGAAAATCGTAGTGTTTCCGTAATCTATGCGTTTTATCTTCTATCATATTACTAAAGTATTTAAGTAACCTAAACCATGTATACGAAGATTCTTATGCGATAATGACGTATTCAATTAAAAATTATTAATATAATTATATATGCTTCAATTTAATTTTTGAAATAATATAAAATGTTCGTTGTACTATCTAAATTCATGTTCAAACCGCCACCCACATGTTCAGTTTGTGGCTATAAAGTTAGCCTCTAATTAAACTCTAGTCTGTCCCGAACTTTACACATTTTCAAACATTAATATAACTTTGCAACTAAATATAGAAGTCATTACTTACCTCCCCTTTATGACGAAGCATTTAAGTAGGTTACCGTGTGCACTATTCAGTCACTGCCCTCCTCTAATGTCACTGAACATTGTTTCATTAAAAAAAAAACACTAAAAAATATTACTCTACATTCTCATTACACTACAGGCCTATTCTAAACTATAACCATAGACTGTACAAATTTTAACAATCGAACGAAGTTAACACGCGATACGTACAGCGAGCTACGGCGTAGCACAGCTACGGCGTAGGCGTCCGTGCGCTTACAACGACCGAGTCGAACTGAATGAGTTTCCACAAGCATTCCTTTTAGTAGGCTTTTAAGTACTTATTTTCTATTTGAGTCAAGTAATGAAGGTTGAAATGGCGAATTCGTAAATGACTAATCTGCGTTTGACAGATCGTTGAAACAAACCTTGAATTTAGTAACTTTGAGGGTGGATAAGGTAGAAAGTTGGGAACTGGAAAATTTACTTTCAGTGTTTATATTCATTTGATTAATTTCAGTCTAGAATATTTTAGTAATTCTTCTACATGTGTAAATTTGGGACTTCTCATACAGGACTTTAGGTAGCCGTGAAAAAAACGTGATCAATTTTCGAACCCCAAGGCTACTTTTCAACGAATTTTGTGACTTATTTGTTTGCAGTAAAACTAAAGTTTCAGAAGAAAAAGGTTTTCCCAACAGTTTAACATAGTATAATCCTTTCTATTGTGAAGGATGTGGGCAGAACATTGGAATAAAACGACAATACTTTTGCATACTTCCTGCTGTTTTGAGCATTTATGGCTTAAGGCATTAGGTACTTAGGTATTATTAAGCTTTTATTTTTAATTGACATTATTATTTTAACAGGATACTTTTTCTTGTACAAAAACCATCAGCAATAATTAATTTTATTAAATTTTGTACGTAAACATAAGTCAGCTATTTAAAAAATTTACATAAAATTATAGACTACACCCAAAGCATATACTAACGCTCACATGCGGTTTAGTGCTAAAACTGTAATCATCTATAATTTAGTTCACTAAGCGATAGAAAAACGAAAATGTAGGCTCAAATTGCGTGTCTAGAAAGTTTTTAGATTAGGGCTCAAAAGTACTCCTTAATTAAATGCTAATTTGGGAAAAAGTTTCAGCATTAGGCAAAAAGATTTTTGTAGCTTAGTTTTTCCTACAGTCAAGATTTTTACTTCATTGGTAGTAACTTTGATTCCTTCTTCAAGTTCAACATTTTTTTCTGTCAAGCTGTCTCTATTAGTGATGTTCCGAAAATGTATGTCCGCGGATACGTATCCGAAAACGGATATTTGGTATTAAGATGCGGGGATACGAATACGGATACGGATCTTAACTTTCTCACTCAATCGGTGTCGATGTGCGTGACCTTGAAACGACAGTTGACGCCAATTGACTTTAAGAAATAAAAAATAATCTGAATGGAATTTAATCGTTTTTCATTGCTACCTAATCACTATATAAAGTATAGAATTTCATCTATTGAAAATAAATAACGTAAAAGATCTGCCAAAAAGAACCGGATCCGGATTCGGATACGGATCTTTATTCTACCTCGGATATCCACGGATACGGATACGGATATCCGGAACATCACTGGCCCTACGATTCTCCTGAAAAATATAAAAATACAAATTAAAGCTAACTAAACCATTAACAAAAATCAATATCTACTCATGAGGACAATCGACACGTGGGGACAATTATAATGTCATTATCAAAAGTCGTAACGACACGAAATAATAATACTTTTCTAATTTATTACACACGAAGGTCATCCGCTTTAAAATCCACTGAAAAAGATTACTCATCGTACATTTACGTGAATTATTATGCCTATACTGTTTATTCCCGCGGTTCCACTCTCATTAAAACAATACAAAAATAAACTTGTGTTTACGCATATGTACGGTCAAACCTTACGTCCATAACCAACAGTTTAATTTTTTTGGCCTTTTTTTTTCATAGCACTATTGGCGGTTTTCATCGTTCAAATGATACTAATGACGTACATGTGTAACTGTATGTAAAAGACTTGCTTCTTAGTAACATATCACACCGTCACGCTTGTATTCCTCAATGGATTAGGCGGAAGTATACCTTTAGTTCACCTGCATTTCGTTGGTTATTCTTAAGTCCCAGGGAATAGGGAGAGAGCGTATTGCCATGAACCGGTCAAAGATCCAGACTTTGGGTTGCTGCAGAGAAATTCTTGATACAAAAATCCAATAACACTTTTCCCGACCTGAGAATGTACTTACTTTTGCACCGAACGAGGCAGTCGTTCGAAAATATCACCATCATCATTTACAGGCGAATTTCACATACTGCTAAGTATAGACCGCTCATGTCTTGTGCCAATTCCCACGCTCGTGTGCCAACCTCGTCCAGGTTTTCCCCGCGATGGCAACCATGTCGGCCGCCCATCTCGCCGATGGACGCCTTCCTTTCTTTCTTCCTGCCCTTGGACGCCACTCTGTCACAGTCTTACTCCCACTGACATCACTGCGCCTCGCCAAGTGTCCTGCCCAACTCCATTTGACTTCCATTTTACGCTTTCCGATATCGAATACCTTCGTACGTCTTCGTATCTCGACGTTTGGAACTCGGTCTATTAACCTGACACCAAGAATGGAACGGCCAATGGCTCTCTTTGCAACTCTCAGCCTGTACACAGATTCCTGCGTGAGAGTCTACCTCTCAGCCTCGTACCTCATGCTAAGCAGAACACACTGGTTTTAGAGGCGGGACTTCAAACATTGTGGAATTTCGGCTGATCTCAAAATATCATCCAGATTTCTAAATTTAGTCCTAAACTCTTCTAAATATAACTCATATATGTAAATCATATTATATTTGAATCTGTTCATTACTGACACTTAAACATACAGACATTTACATCTACATTATTAAGTATACAGTGGATGTAGGATTGCGTGTTCAATATATATTTTAAACTACGGGTTGTTTACGTGTAGTAGCGTGGCCCGAGCTTAGTCACGCACTTGGCATGCATGGCCAGTGACCGCGAACTTTAATTAATGTAAAATTAGCTGACAAAAGGGGCTAAGCTTGAATTTTACTAAAGAACGTAGCTTGAACATAGACAGCTTACATGATAGAAAAAAAAAATGTAAAAAGAACCTTGTATCTATTACACAGTACACACGTAAATTCAAATCACATTTTCTTAGTTTTTTCTCTATCTATGCCTATGTCTATAAATAGGCTTCCTTTCTGAGACGGAAATTGGTCTATATATAATCCCTCGTGGCCGCCGCCCGTGCCGGTGGTGGATGTCAGACGTCAAATTTTTGTTCTAGCTAGGATATGCCAATGTTTTCTTTCACAGTTCTGAGGGTAGTGGTGATGAAATAAATTACACAAAGTGCTTGCCTGCTTTGGTTTTGGTCACAACCAATACTCGTCGCGGTCGTTACTCCTAAGTCCTCGCTTCACTACGACAGACTCCAAAAACTCATGCCTCTTTTCACGACCCTGGGCCGATTGTCATTATCAAAACCGCTGGTTCTGTGCAACCTTTTGCAAGATAAATAGTCTACGCTGCACATACGCGTCATAACCAATTGATAAACGGGAACTATAAAATTAAAATTGGTAGGTAGCATACACGACTACACTCAGATTAAGTACAACGGACTCAACTAAACGACGTCGACTTCCCAAAACATTTCACGGTAGATTTGATTTGAGAAAAATTATAAGCCGTCACTTTTACATTCACATGCAATACAAATCACATTTACTTATAGTATTTTATCTTACGAAGCGATGCGCGCTTTACTTATGGTAGCCAAGTACACAAGCACGCTATCAATGTGTGCGTTACGACGATTAACGTCAGCACATAACACACACACGAACATGCACTTCAGACTTCCATGAAAAAAGAAAAAATACTATCATATTATAAAAATCATCAGTAATCAGTAATCTCACATTATTCGCAATCGAGCATGGTCTGGCGATAAATACTTGGCACTCAATTTTTCTCTTTGCATGATGTACGATCCTTCTTAGATGATTCACGAGCAAAATGGCAAGCTATAACAATCTCTTTTAACGTAGCAAGCGTAAATCCGAACGTAAACCTTTCACGTTACGATGTCGTGACGGCTTTGATGATGTTAGTTAAAATGCTCTTAGCTAACCTTAGGTACTAACGATTATATCATGTATACCGTATGTAGTATACTATACTCGTACAGATAAATAGGCACATCACAATAAGTGGCGGCATCTACAAAGCCTCATGCTAACTACGCACCATCCTGACGTAAAGCAAAATTCTGCAACGCGTAACTAAAGTTTACCGCGCGAATATAGTCCTCCAGACCGTATTTCGGCCACGGCAGCCAATCTCAACGTAGACTAGCCATCGGCGCGGGAGATATTATAGTGATCAAGTGTGTGCGCAGACACAGGAGCACTCACTCTTCCCTCACTCACATAGTCCAATGGAACGGCAATCCGACACGACCGGAGAGAGATCAGGCGTAGGACCAACGGCTTAACGTGCTTTCCGAGGCACGGGGGTATCACACCGCAAACTTCCAAACTCCTGGCTGCTTCTAAGAAATTCCTAATGGAAAAATCCAGTAACACTTTACCCGACCCAGGAATCGAACCCAAGACCCCACACTCAGCAATCACGCTTGCGAACGCGAGACCAACGGGGCAGTTACCGCACGAATCTAGACACGCGGGAGCGTGTCAAGCCAAGTTCAAGTAACAGAACTGGCGAGCAGCACCGTGTGTTAGCATATTTACGTCTCGATATCTATCGTCGGACAGTAGCCCAACAGACACGACACCCATGTGGCCGAACTCAGAAGATCCTCCATTTTCTTTTTGGAGGATGAAGAACTTTATACCTGTTCGTTATACCTCTCAATAATCGTTACAGATAATTTTAGCATACTCTCATAATATGGGCAGTACTTAAGCCGAGAAGCAACTATTATAATATGATAATAATTCATACTTCCACACTAATTCCACAAACACACACACAAACCACAAACACACAAACACCACACACAAACCACAAACACCACAAACACAAACCACACACAAACTCCACAAACCACAAACCAACAAACACAAACACAAAAACAACACAAACTTGATTTTGCCAGCGGCTTCGCCCGCGTGTTATACGTATAAACCTTCCCTTATGGATTTTGATGCGTTTTTTTTTTTATAGGTAGAGTGATTCATCACTCTATCTATTAAAGAAAAACGCATCTTTATCCGTTGTGTAATTCTAAAGATTTAAGCATACATAGAGACAGACAGAGGGAAGCGACTTTGTTTTATACTATGTAGTGATGTGAATGTGATTTTGTCTGTCGGTTTTATTTTATTGATTTATTTATTTTAAATAGAACGGCTCAGCCAATTACACTATTTAAACATACTAGTGATCGCCCATTGGTCGAAATTCGACCGTACTTCATTTGAATAGAAATACATTATTAAATGAAAAAAACATATAAAATAAAAAATATTTAAAAAAAATATGGGTTATATTTGACATTCAGTAACACTATAGACAAAAAAACAAATATTCTCGATATGATCATACATTTAAAAAATGAAATAGGTTATATAATCTATCTATAAAATTCATTTATTACCTATGGTTATACTTGACATTCAGTAATAGTTAGGGAGCTGGCGAGCAAAATTTCGATATGATCAGCACACAAGGCAGACGTTATTAATAGTGATAATTATACCCTAAGAAACATCAAGGACCTCGTCTGCCACCATGGTGGCGCTGCGTTGTAAATATACAGCATTTCAACAATGTTTTAAAAAAAAGGTGTGCTATATTATGCGCACACGTTGGGGCTGATGATCCTGGAAACAGAAAGAATCATAAACGCAGACATCCAGGGCTCTGACTTTTGTAGTATTCATTTTTTACATTAATTTTTATGATTAAAAAAAACTCTATATGAAGTGCACACTTGGCAGATTTGAATTTTTCGATTAAAAACAATGAGAAGAACCAGGGAAAAATAGTCTGCCAACATGTAGCCTCTGCGTTGTCTATTGACAGTGCTCCAAAAATGTAAAAAAAAAGGTGTGCTATATTATGCGCACACGTTTACTTCTTGGACTGATGTTTGAATTCCTTATTAAAATCAATAAAATCGATGAGGCAGACGTTCAGGTCTCTGATATTCCAAAACAGCCCATTTGATTTTTTTTCAACCCTACGCTCGCGCCAAACCAAGCAAGTATAAAATAGCCTCATTCCTTTCGTGGTGTCTCTCTTTTATTTAGGAATATGAGTGAGAACGGTATAACTCAGTTCCGACCTTTTCCGTATTGTGAAACTAAATGTATAGAGCGTATATCTATATACAGCCTCCCCTTTTATTTTGCACGCTTTTCCTCTCTCTCGCTCTCAGGCACTTTCACACGTCTTGGTTTAAAATCTACGTATTTTACACAAATAAAACGTGATTAAAAAAAGTTAAAGACTGTTCCTATCCAGATCCTAATCCTATTCAGATTACAATCAAGCATGCAATTTAAAAAAAATACTTTCTAATTAAAGTTCCAAGCGCATTTCGTTTCTGGTTGGCATTGAGAAAAATTTGATTGCATAGATTTCAGCTCCAGAAGTTTAATCGTTACCGTGAGTTTAGAGGATAATATTAAACAAAATTATAAGAATAAAACTATAAATAATAACAATAATCCCACGTAATACCCGCTGTCCCTTGATTCCGTGAATTTCAAAAAGTAATACAGCTGAAAATCAGTGAGCAAAGAGTCTGCCACATTTTTTTTCATCCTTTCATCCACAGAGTAGCAGTGAATCGAATGGGCGCAATGAGAACCGCGTGCAAATGACTTAATAGAGCTTTTTTTTTAACATTTTTAGAACTTCGTCCCATGATAATGCAGAGTTCTGAATGTCTGCCTCTTCGATTTTCTTCGTTTCCAAGATGATTGTGACCATGAACTCTAGAGGCATACATGTGCAAATGATCTACTACCCCGATTTTTTTAAGCAACTTCAATTCGCTGTAACGCGAAATGTTACATAGGACCGTGACATAGGACCTTAATTGATTGGACCAAATCGATTCGTAATGATTTAAACTGCAATCCACCTCAACGTGAAACGTGTGCAAATCATATACCGAAATGCTCGCCAGCTCCCTAACTATAAGACTATAGACACAAAATAAAGACAGATATTGTCGATTGGACCATAAACAAAAGAATATCTATGCATGTGTGTATTACATACACGGTAATGAATAGTAGTGTGCGTAACGTGTTATTTATTGAAAATAATATATTTTTACGCATAATTTAAAAAAAATATTAGCATTCGTCACTTCTTCTCTGTATAAACTATAAGTGTGCGAAATTTCATACTCCTCCGTCCGCCCAATTTTCGTAAAAAGGGATCCAAAGTTTTCGCTTCACGTATTAATATATAGATAATAAAACTATTTTCACATTTAAAATTCATTTAACACAGTCATGGATTCTTCTCACAAAAATTCAAACATTCTGACAGTATCATCTTCCATTAATGGGATGCCTGTTTGTTACCTTTTCACGCTGTACGGCTGGACGAATCATTAAAAATCTGTTGGAATAGAGGACTCACCATGGCCTGAGTTAAGACATCTGGTTATTTTCATCTGGGTACTACGATTCCGTGGAATAATTTCCGATGGCAAAGCTAGGGTAAAGGCTTTAAGCATTTTTGTTTTCCAATGCTCAAACAATTGCGAAAAAAAACTAGATTTGCGTTCACATGTTTATAATCTCGCTATCAATATTATTGCTATAATTTTCAAAAAAGCAAACAATGATACGTAGATATAATCATTTCGACTTTGATTTAAATAAGCAGCTCAGATCTTTGAAAAAAACACTACAAAGTCAAAAATGACTTTAATTTCGAAAGGCGGTGTCTTAGGATCTGTATTTAAGGTTTTTGCCGTTTTCCGAAATTAAAGTTATTTTTGACTTTGTAGTGTTTTTTTTAAGGAAGTCGGTTGTTTTTTTATTGTAAAAAGTTTTTATTTTTTAACTTTTTAGTTGTGGTAGAGACTCCGCACTAATCTAATCGCGTTATTCGTTCTTTTGTCGCGCAAATACGTAATGCAAATTTAAGACTTATATGGTTTTCACATAGACCCCATTGTCCAAATGGAACTAAATTAAAATAAAACCATTCGGGAAGCACCAGCTTTCAAATAAAAAAAAACCATCAAAATCGGTTCACCCACTTAAAATTTATGAGGTAACAAACATAAAAAAAACATACAGTCGAATTGATAAACTCCTCCTTTTTTGAAGACGGTTAAAATCTAAAAATATTAAGTTTCGTTCTTTTGAAGTTTACAATTATATTTTAAGACGTTATTTGAATAAACATAAATGTTTAGAAAATAAAATAACATGGGGAAATTAATTAGGAGGTATTAACTTGAGAAACAGTGTATCCAACTCTGAATTTACTAAGAATTTCATTAGATAAAGCATACAATGATGTTGCTTACATTGTTGTATGCGTTTAAGTTATGAACCTCTATGTAAATTTAAAAAAATAATTTGTTTAATTGCTCATATATACATGTCTACCGAGAAAGAATAATCTTTCAACATAAACGAAATCGAAACCAGTAAGGGTGAATTTCACCAATGCAACTGAACGAGATCAACACATTTAAACCGCGTTCAAGTGCTGTCACTGTCATGATTGTTATGGAATATTGACAGCTTTTGAACTCGGCTTAGATGCGCTTATGATCGCGTTCTTTAGTGATTTTAATCCTAAGTTAGCTAGTAGTTAATTTAAAAGACTGCCTAATGGCACTGATCATCTAAATAGATTATTTTATATCTTGAATATGAGAACGTTTTTGGCGTTGTAGACCCTTGATTTGTAGATTATTATGAAGTAGGTATCTGGGTACTTGTTGACCGGCCTACACTGTTTTCCCATACCTATTGACACTGTAATTTGAAAACATTGTAAAAACCAATTATTTCTAAACGAGTAACCTTGGAGTTACTTGCCGGTTCTTCTTCATAGAAAATGACCAATTGACACCGTGCACCCAGCGTCTGCTGAGGTGCCCAGGTTTATGTGAAATAAAATATTTTGATTTGATTTGAACCAATTATGCCATAAAACATAAAAAAGCAAAATAATCACTTCTTAAAACTTCAAGCTTCAATAACAAAATAGTTATGTATTCCCTTGTTCCACATTATGTGATACAGTCACGAATATTTTACCATAATTGCTGCCATAGAAGTCATGTTCGGTTTGACCATTCGTGACAAATAACTGAACACTTATAAAAGGCCTAATTGGATAGTTTCATTATTGTGTACTACCTTCTGCCCGCGACTTCTTCCGCATGAATTTTATATTAATGTTACGGGCAATTTGATAAGTCCGGGTACTATTAATAATGGCCGGTCTGTATTCATAATGCCCGACTCAATTGGGCAATGTGATTAAAACAGCATAATTAATCACTTTTCCCGGCCATTATGAATAATGCCCACCCTATCTTTTTTTTTTTTTTTTCAGGATGGGAAATCATCAAATGACTTCTCCCGCTCTGGGCGGAGCGGGAGGGCGTGTCAGACTTTTACTGACTAAAACCCACCCGTGTTCCATCAGTTGCCCATGTGCCAGGGTCACGGTATCTCTTTCGAACAATCACGCGACCCCGGCAGGGCCCACCCTATCTTGGGCAAAGTAATAAAATAGGTGAACTGTAGTATTATATGAATTTCTTGGTTGTCTATTGTTTTCCCGAAGATCATATACCATAGTCATCATATTCCCGAACTTCATTTACTCGAATTTCATTTTCCCGAATGTTTTGTTTGCCCTAAAAGACATATGACATACTTTTAATTGCCCGAAATTTAGATACCATAAGGTACGAGTGCCATACGTATTGTTTTTCATATTTTCAATTGCCATAATAATGATTACACATAATATTTAAACGCCATAATATTTAAATCATTACACATGATATTTAACTGCCATAATAAATGGCAGCATGGTCGAGGGTGGGCTTGGGTGACGGAGCCCCGCTACGCGGGGCTCCTACTTCTGGGTGTTTTATAAAAAATAACCACGAAGGGGATGGCGGGGTCGTTTGAGCGAGCGAAGCGAGCGAATAGCTAACCTAACCTATCTGAGTCGGGGTGCCTTAAAGTCCCGATTGCATCCAGCGGCTGCGGTCCAATTTCTCACATTGCCCGGCTACAAGAAGGGAATTATTCATACTGCCCGGTCCAAGTGATAAATTCAAGCCATCTCAAACACTGATTTATTACATGGACCACGGGGCGTCGGGTATTATTAATAATGGCCGGTCAAAGTGAAAAATTAATCACTTTGCCCGACGCTCTTGGGCATTATTAATAATGGCCGGGCTTTATAAATAATGCCCAGTTAATCACGTTGCCCGTAACATTAACATAAAATTATCCTGTAGCAGCCGGCAAGAATTTTCGTAACTGGAGCAGTATAAGTACTACGCAAGGTTTGGCTGTGTGTACCTGATGGGTACGTTGGGCAACGGAGGTGACCGTCGCTGCAGTGGATGCCGCCGGTTCGCAACAACCTTTGCAATATGCGCCGCAGACGCGCGCCCTAAACTCAATCTGGTGTCACAACAGACTGCTTAAATGGTACCCTGAGTGAGTTCACACAGGCCGCATTTGGTAAACTTACTCTTCGTCATCATCATAATTTCAGCGGAAAGACGTCCACTGCTGAACACAGGCCTCCCGCACCCGACCGACCCAACTATAATTTATACAGGATAGTCATTACCAGCCTGAAAGTATGACAACCAGACTTACCAAGGGATATCGTGTTACCAAGTAACTGGGTCAGATAGGCAGCCGCTCCAAGTAAAATACTAGTATTTAGCTGCATCCAGTTAGACTGAAAGCCAACCCAACATACTTGGGAAAAGGCTATATAGACGACTAGCTTCTGCCCGCGACTTTGTCCGCGTTAAATTTATTGTTCCGCCGACCCTTCCCGTCGCGTTGAATCGCCTACCCGTGCGATTTCCCCCGTTTTTGCAACATTTTTCATTACTGCTCCGCTCCTTTTAGTTGTAGCATAATGTTATATAGCCTATAGCCTTTCTCGATAAACAGGCTACTCAAAACAAAAGGATTTTTTCAATTCGGACCAGTAGTTCCTGAGATTAGCGCGTTCAATCAAACAAACAAACTCTTCAGCTTTATAATATTATTTCTAACTTCTGCCCGCGACTTCGTCCGCGTTAAATTTCTTGATCCCCCGACCCTTCCCGTCGCGTCGAATCGCCTACCCATGCGATTTTCCCCGTTTTTGTAACATTTTTCATTACTGCCCCGCTCCTCTTGGTTGTAGCGTGATGTTATATAACCTATAGCCTTCCTCGATAAATAGGCTACCCAACACAAAAATAATTTTTCAATTCGGACTAGTAGTTCCTGTGATCAGCGCGTTCAATCAAACAAACAAACAAACTCTTCAGCTTTATAATAATACTTAATAATATAATATAGTATAGATATATATATATATATAAGTAATAAGTAGTATCATAGATGATGATATTGTGCCTAGTAACCAACCTATTGAGACTAACTCAATAGAGTCATTTAGAAAAAAAACGTATTTAGATAATACCTAAGATGTACTTCATGCGAATGAAGGGCTTAGAAGAACTTTGATGGTTATTACGACGAATGAACAAAAAACAATGCAAGTACAGTCCGTTTACAACAATTTTACCTCTAAATTTGCATCACTGTTAAAATCAAAGTGATCTTTATTTTCGTTACAATAAAGCTGCTGTTGGGTTGTTGCCACTGATCAGTCTATCAAAATCACAATGATCGAATGACGAAATACAACCTTATTGTAATTATACACGTTACAATAAGGTTGTATTTCGTCTGCATCTGGCAGAGGATTTTTTTTAAAGATGGATAAAACTCTAAAATGGAGGTAATTTAATTATGAACGGAGACTCCGTTCATAGTTATTTTACCTACATTTTACAGTCCAATTGGTTTTTTCCCCGGAAATAATAATTCATCATAAATAATTCATTTTTAATTTTAATAAAATTAGTCATCAAGTTATTTGTTTGCACATAAAGGTATTTCAGAACGTATAACAGAGCCATAGACAGAAAACTACTTACTGAGCCATAGGTACACTGTCAGTCTAGTTTATGGTCACGTAACCCTACCACACATGCGCGACAGTTTTTCGAATTGAATTTGATACTGAAGTCAAGGCCTAAAAGTTACGTAGGATCAAGTCAAAGTTAATTTACTAGACGAATTTTGAAGTAATCTCTACTTCCAGAACTTAGAATTGAATGAAATTCCTTTTGGGAGTAGTATAATCAACTAAATTGTAATGAAAAATGTTTTAGAAATCGAACATTTTGTATTTTTAACGTGCAAAATTGATCAAGATACTTACAATCCTGAGTTAAACGCTCTCAAAACGAATCGCAAACGCAAATACAAAACGCTCAATTTGCGCGCATACACTTGCGCGAAGGACACTTGCGCGAATCCAGTTGCTGAAAGGACGGTTTAGCGAAAAAGTTGTGGAAATAAGACTCCTTCATAACATCACGCCTTTATTCCTACAAAAGGTTGGGCAGGGCTGTATACGTGGATAGAATCTCCACAATGCGATAGTAATAGTTAAGTACCTACAGACAGACTGCCAGACTGGTAGTAGATTCTTTTATATTTTGTGAATGTGAGAATGCGGTAGGCCTTGTAGACTGTAGACAATTTTCTATTTTATTAAGTACCTGGTTGGTTGGTGGTTTTAGTAGTACTTGTTGACATTCCTACACTGTTCTCGCATACCTATTAACACTGTAATTTGAAACCATTGTAAAAGCCAATTATTTTTAAAAGAGTAACCGTGGAGTTTCCTGCCGGCTCTTCTCCATAGGAATCAACAATTTGGAACCGCGCACCTAGCTTCTGACGTTTAATAAGTGCCTTTGTAGGTTTATGTGAAATAAAAATATTTTGATTTGATTTGAGTAAAAAGTCTGGACACACATTAGACGTCAATAGTTATTGTCTTAGTTTTATTCTTCCTTTTTCTTGTTTTTATGTAGGTATATGGTTGGGCAATTTAAGTGACCCAAATTTACTTTTTAAAACTTATTTTTGTTATACCTAAGTGTTAGGTCATTCTTCTAGCAATAATTAATTCATTTCAAATGGTTTCGATATGTTAATATCTGTGGCTAACTGGTTCGCGCGCCTTTGATCCGCTGAACCTGGCAACACTAGCGCCATATAGTTGTGGCCACCCCGCGCCGAGCGCGGAATAATGTGAAACCCGCTGTCTGTTTTGTTCGAGAGTCACAAGCGGTGCATTCTCCTGTAGTTTTGAGGAGAAGTTGGTTTTTCACCGTGATGTACAGCTGAAGTTTGAATAGACTCGTTATAAATACCCAACAGTGATTTGACAATCTGTTTCGTGAAAGTGCTTCACGGTGTGAGCTGCTGACAGTTTCTGGTGAGCGTTCCTGAGCTGGTCTAAGGTTAGTGGGCCAATAGTTTTCACTGCTAACGTCGAAACCATTTATCATTCTTCAGCTCACAGGGTGGGTTTCATAGGAATCAATATAATTACTATCAAACCATAATTTAATATAATTGAGTTATCCCGCATGGTGCCGGCTATTTACACGCCGCATCCCCAGTATAAATGTTTTACTTTACTTTTTAGCCATTTTTGATATGGCTATAATTTTCATGGTTCTCGAGGTACCTGGTTATCAACTGATAACAAAACTGGGGTTAATCAAGTCAAAATCAAATTGCTGGCGCCGTCTTTGATTTTGGTTTCAACCCCAGAATCGGACTCAGCGCCCTCGAAAATATGAAAACGACACACATGACGAAATATTTGCGAATTTTCGATGGCGCCATTTTGCTACTCTCCGCGACTTATTCAATTAACATTCTCCATTTCTATTCCCAACAAGTGCTAAAGTATAGTATTCGTACTTGTTTCAAAACGAACAAAGTCCAGCAAAAACTCAGAATCTTCTTACTGAAACTATACTACAATAACTATTTCTTTGCGAAACACAACTTAAAAACTTCCGCCATTTCTTTCTAGGACAAATGGTAGAGGTGAAACCTACAGAGTGTTACCTGCATGTCCTGTGGGTGTACTTTTGTACTGTAGTTGGCAGTTCTCAGCCATTTAGCCAGTGCACACTTCCACAACATGGAGGCAACGCCGGCACAATTATACGGAAGACTATAATGTAGGAACTTTGCACTTTCAGAATTACGTGGACTAACAAGAAAAGTACGTGAAATGCACTATTGCATAATTATATGACGGTTTTTTTTTTCAAAGGTAGTATTGGACAATGATGGGATTTAATGCGATAAATGCATGTTTCTTTACATATAAAATATTTTGTAAAATAATAAAAAAAACAAAACTAAGTACAATTTAAACTGTTTTGTGGGAACGAGGCGGATACCGAAAATAAAGTTTTTAGAATGTTTGTGCATTTATTTGGTTTTTAAAAAACAGCTGAACGGATATAGATGAAATTTGGCACACATATAGTTAATAACCTAGTTTAACACTGAGGGTACTTTTAATCTCAGTAGTACGTTCCAATGGGATTAATAACATAATAAAGGATGCGTGGAGGGGTTTGAAGGAGGACTTTGCACAGTGGGACAGTGCAGGCTAATAAAAAATAATATCCATTTTCTTCAGTCATTTGGAATGCTCAATATCTCGGCACGCTCAAGCCTTTTGTTCACGAGATACCAAGTATAATTATTTCTAGCTTAAGATATTTCATCAGAATACTATAATATCTATAATCAGCGTTTTAAACTCCGATTGATGAAACTAAAACATAACGTTTGACTACCTGACAAAGGACTTATCTATTTGAAACGATTAAAAGTTTGAAACGGCGAACTGAAATTTTATTTAATTAAATGTGAGTCCAAAGATATTTTTTAGCAATGCTGCGGGACATAGTTTTGACTAGGCGGGTAACCTAGGGTTTTATGTGTATTTGTTTCTAAGTACACCAGCATCAATATTATACTATGTAATATAACATACTATCTACTAGTCTGTATTGTCCAGATGCAGGGCAAAGGCATTCCTCTCCCTTTTCCACACAATTCTTTCTTTTGCCAGTGCTGGCCAATCCTTTCGGTAAGAGTCAAGCTCGTCCAGCCATCCTCGTCTCGGCCTACCGCGATGGCGTCGTGCGTTTAGCGGGACTCAATCAGTGCTTCTCATAGCCCATTTTTCATCTGATATGCGGCAGACATGTCCGGCCCGATCCTACTTAAGCTGAGCAGCTTTCTGGGCAACGTTTGTGTTGCTTATACGGTCTGAAACTCGAACTAAAAATACATTTACAAAGAACAAACACCGCGATACAATGGCATGGAATGAGAAAATGTTATAAACATTTTGTTTTTATGTTTAAAATTCTGAAGCTGGTCCAGTTAGAGGTGACGTGATGACTTGGATGTATACCGCGAGGTCTGGTTAAAGGTGACACAGGAATAGAGTGCCTAGGAAGGGCTTGAGTGGCTTTTGTCTAGCAGTAGTACATCATGGATGAGAGCACTATTACCGAAGAGGGTATGTAAGTATGTATGTAAGCATAATATCAAAAAGAGAACAGTTCATTTAAAAAAAACCCTTATACAAAAACTAAGTTGCTATCCATGAACAAAAGTGTAAAGTTAAAGAAACACAAAAGCAACTTAATGGAACCTAGAATGCTTTGTGAGCTAAAGTTAGTGGGAAATAATTACAGTGCTCGTAGTCATGAGCTTCACGTTTTAGGTTATTTTGCATTCGCTATTATTTCAACCTGTACGGCCGAACTGACGTAGAAAGGCTGAAAACTACACATTTATAGAAAATGGTTTACCACAGGCTAAATTATTATGCACCTTCTTTTGTTTTGAACCTATTTTACCAACAAATGATACAAAACGAAGTGGTTTTTGTTCCGGGCCATAAATAATCCGAATTGGAGTCGTAATTACATAAATTTTACTTCTAGGATCTGAATATATCAAACCTACCTATCTATTGCAAAATATCTCGATCAACCAGATTGAAAATAAAAGTAAACAAGAGACTATTGACCTGAGTATATATATGGTTTTAATTTCAACTCGCTACCTCCACGCGTTCCCGCGATAAAGGGTCTTGACAAACAGACGGACAGACAGGCAGACGCACAATAAAGAGATCCTATAAGGGTTCCGTCTTTTCCTTTTGAGGAACGGAATCCTAAAAACGCATTTTGTATTGTATCCAGTTTTAACGCTTACCACTAGCACAGCCATAAACATCCGTCATGAAAATTCTCAAAAATCTAAGGATAATGATAAGCTTAATTAAAGATCTGTTATATCAATCAAGCTATTAAAAATTAGGAATAATTGAATTACCAAAGTAACCGCCGTAAATCCAATTTCATACAGAATTTCCACTATTAACTCTGCAGCTCACCTATAACATATTTACTTTCCTATATTTACGTTAAAGAGAATATTTAAGGAGCCCGTTCCGTTTTACGCTGTATGCATTTCATGTAGTTCAGTATATTCTTGTTTTAGAAAATCGCCCTATCTGTAGTGTCTCTATTACAAAATATCATGCTTCGAGCTGTGGAACTCGGCTATCTTGGGAAAATGTTGCTGAATAAATGGGACACTATTAGATGCATGCGAACGTGGAAAATAATCGAGATATAAACGAACGTTAAGAGGGGAATATTGGTATGAGGTTACGGTGGGAGTCCTTGTGTGGCAGGATGAGTAAATGAATACATAGACCAAGAGTTCACTTGTAGTTTTATTTAATCTCCAATAGTTACACAATGGTACTTGATTATTACATGTAGTTAACTCGCGACACGGCTCTCGGAATGGCTGGTCTTTGCCCATGTCGCCTGTATATTTACTATGAAGAATGCTTACGTTGCAATTGATGACGCTGTACGGTCGCTACAAGGGTTATTTACGTGGATGGTGGACGTAGGTAAAGTAGCGCACGAAGTTAAAATTTACTTACGTTTTTGCAACCTGTGTCTTGATCGATAAAATATGATGCACGACCGTAAACCGTATGCTTTAGAAAATAACTATCATTAAAATCGTCAACACAACCGTCTAAGTTGATTTAATCCCTTTGAATTACTAGTTCATGAAAAGTCTGACGTAATAAGGTCGCAAACAGACCTTTTGTTGGACCACCGATTATCGTCATCCAAAAAACTCTCAGATTATTTACTGCTAGCTTCGACCCTCGACTTCACATCGAATCGGCTGCCCGTGCGATGTCTCCGTATTCATGACTTTTTTTCTTTAGCACGGCTCCGAAGGGTCCTAGCGTGATGTTATATAATCTATAAATGGACCTTCCTCCATAAATGGGCTATCAAACATTTAACATAGTTCCTGAGATGAGTAAGTTCAACCAAACAAACTCTTCCGCTATAAGATATTGTAGTATTTAGATTTGATTATAATTAAAAACTTCTAGTGAGCCAACCTTAAAATATAGACATGTGCTATCCCAGACTTTTTTTAAACTTTTTAAGAGGAACAATTCCGTCATACATGATCGTTGCGTTACTTAAACCGTTTGCGCAGCACACGCAACGGAAGCTCTCAAAAGAAATACATTTTCCCCGTTTTCGCAACGTTTTTCACCGCTGCTCCGCTTCTATTGGTATGATGTTATATAGCCTATAGCCTTCCTCAATAAATGGGCTACCCAACACCGAAAGATTTTTTCAATTTCAATCAGTGGTTTCTGAGTTCATATCGTTCAACCAACCAAACAAACAAACTCTTCAGGTTTATAATATTAGTATAGTGTAGAAGTATAAATTAATAGTAAACCAGTTATTAATATACATTTAAACTCTCCTGGTTCCATCCAGCACGATGTGAACAGCACACGATTTCGACCTTTTTTGTGGGAGTCTATGTTGATACAATTCCACTGGGGAGAGCACAACATTAATTTTAAAGTTTAATACGGGCGCACCGCAACGCGATGCGAGGGCATAGGCACCTTTTAATTATTCCACAAGGTATGTGCGTGACTAAAAAACTCGCTTGTTGTCTAGTCTGTGTACATATTTTAGTACTACGTTTAAACTTTCTGAGCTGGGGAATTAAAGAAATATGTACGGTGCAATGGCCTACCGTGAGAAACTATTAAATAAAGAATAAGCAGTTATTATTTAGCTGACAGAAAGAAATAAAGAAAGAAAGAAAAAGTATTTATTGGGACACGCACAGAAGCCATACAAAAACAATACTTAACAAACAAAAAATCAGTTATAAACAAAAGAAACAAATAAAAAAAAATAAAAAAACAGAAAGTCCTGTGCGAGGCCAAAGGGCCCCTATCTCAGCATGATGCTGCGACACTTAAAATAAGTGTCGCAGCGCTGGTATTCTGACAGGGCCCAGTGTGTTGTGATGTCACGGACAAATACAGTAATAAATTAATAGGATAACGTATAGTGTGTAAAGTAAAATAAAAAATATGTCATCAATAATGTATTCAGCGTGCCAGTACCCGACGTAGCATCAAGTTACTTGTCTATACCCTAGCGTGTCAAGAGAGCAATGGTGGCCAAGTAGTACTGGCCCCCGAGTTGCAGTAAGTGGGTTCGGGTGCTTTCATCATTATCATCATTTCAGCCGAAAGACGTCCACCGTTGGACATAGGCCTCCCTCCCCAAAAACGGGGGATTTTGCCATAATCGCTACGCTTGGCAGGCGGATTGGCGGTTGTAGTATGGTGGTAAAATGCACAGAGAACGCTGTTGCCAATTCTCTAGTAAGTTCCTTTGTCGCCTTTTACGACACCCTTAGGAAGAAATAGGGTGGTGCTATTCGTTACGCCCGGCACCACGCGGGACCTTTACCCGCGGGTGCTTTACTTTATGTAAGTAGTTTCATCAACACTATTCTCAAAACGGTGAAGAAAAACATCGTGAGGAAATCGGCATGTCCTAGAACCAAATATTCGAAGACATTTGACATCTACCAACCATCACTGCGCCCGCGTGGTACATTAAAGGTCATGGCACATTATACCGGCACCGCAACGGCACCGTTCCAAACCAGGAATTAACTTGTCATTCAATTTAGAGCATTAAATCGTGTGTAGTAAAATATATTTTATAATGTCAATATAAAAAAGCCAACGGCGGGCAGTCAGCGCGCTTGCCGCTACCATACAACTCGACTCGCAGCCCGCGAGCTGCAAGCGAGTGGACCATGAGTTTACAGCGCGCCGACCGCATGCTTATTACGCGCCGACTCCGAGTCGCCAGCGACACAACTTCATTGCGCCGTCGTCTGCGCACCACCGTCGCCTCACGCGCCTCGCTGCATGCTCCCTCTAGTCTCGAATCAGATTTAACACAGCCCTGTTTTCGCGGTGACAGCAAGCTTGCACCTCGCGGCCAGCGCGTGGCCTGCGAGCTTGAAGGTTATAGCACATTATACCGGCACCGCAACTGCACAGCAGCAGCATAGCGTTCCCTCGAATTTAGGCTACAGCTAGCTGCCAGCGCGCTAACTATGCGTCGGCGGCGAGGTGCAATCTCGCAGTCCACGCGCTGGCCGCGAGGTGCAAGCTCGCAGGCCGCGCGCTGGCGGCGATGTGCAAGCTTGCTGTCACCGCGAACACACACTGAGAAAACTGACAATCATAAAAGAGGTGAATTCAGCTTAAAGTATGATGAATTCACTCAAAGGACGGAGCATAGTGATTCACCAAAAAGAACGATGATAATACTGATGTTGATGATAACAGTATTTAAGATGATGTGTCACCATGGATTTAGTTTTAGTTACCTACTATTTTTCGATGCCTTCCTCATATATCCAGTTATATCCTATTAGTTTTCCTACAATTTTTCGGTGACTTCCTCACATATTCAGTTATGTCATACAATTTTTCCAACTATTTTTCGGTGCCTTCCTTATATATCCAGTTATATCCTATTATTTTTCCTACTATTTTTCGGTGACTTCCTCACATATTCAGTTATATCATACAATTTTTCCTACTATTTTTCGGTGCCTTCCTCATATATCCAGTTATATCCTATTATTTTTCCTACTATTTTTCGGTGACTTCCTCACATATTCAGTTATGTCATACAATTTTTCCTACTATTTTTCGGTGCCTTCCTCATATATCCAGTTATATCCTATTATTTTTCCTACTATTTTTCGGTAACCTCCTCGTATTTTAGGTTAGGTCCTCTTACTTTTCCTACTATTTCCTCATATCTCTGGTTATAGCCTATTATCTTACGGAGGTCGCCCTCAATAGGAGGATTGTGTTTTTTAATAAACCAATTAATATCTCTATAATACACCAGTGATTAGTTGTAGTTCTACTCATTCTCCATCAGTAGGACTACAACTAAATACTGGTGGATTACACAGAAATTGTTTGGATTATTAGAAATCACAATCCTCCTATAATTGAGGGCGCCACTGGACTTACATGATCCCCTTATTTTTAAGTATCCAATATTGGTTCTTTCCTTTTAAATATTATTAGGTGTGAGCTCAACATTAAAAAAAACTGAAGAACCCTAAACTTGAACCTTAAAAAAATGGAGAGTAAGTAAAAAAAATAGAAAAAAGTACCTTGGCAAGAATGGTAAGAAGGTGAAAAGGGATGTATGTATAAATTAAACAGAAAATTGAATGGTATTTTTATTTCCATAGTATGAATGAATAATTATTATATACTCTAAACATTTATATTCAGTATAAAAGAAGACTGTTTTGTTTAGAAACATCCTCGCCTTAATGATTACAGTATCTATTTGTCGGTCATTATAAAGAATCATTATATACATTATGTTCAATAATTCTAGTTTTTACAAATTAAAATAAAGGTTGAGACGAGTAGAAATTTAATTTACAAAAAATAACAAACTTTACATTAATGTACCTATAACTAAAACATTTTTGCCCTTAAGGTGATTGCTTCAGGGTAGCCGTTTTTTGCAATTTGCAGGCCAGTGCTAGGTTGTATGTTAATTAAATGTTGCACGCGGGTGTAAGTACATAAGTTGTACTACATACGTCTTACACCCGCGTCTAACATTTCAATCAAAACCTAGCACTGGCCTGCAAATTGCAAAAAACGTAAGAAAATTTGAATTTCGCGGGCTACCCTGACGCTTTCACCTTAAAGCTGCATACAATAAATTGGTTATATTATTATAGTAAATATCTATTTTCAAGTAAAGTGCTACTATAAACACTCCGATGAGACTAATCTATCCCTCATACAAATACTTTACTTTAAAATCTATTACTAAAGGTGAACGCACACTTTTCAGAGCCGAAGGAGGCGAAAGAATCGAATTTTAGAATTACTTGTATGAAATCCTATGGAACCTCGCACACTTACCGAATCGGACGAATAAGGTCGTACGATTCGGTGCGGATAAGTGTGCGAAGTTACATTGGACTTCATTTAAGTAATTCTAAAATTTGATTCCTTCGCCTCCTTCGGCTCTGATAAGTGTGCGTTCACCTTAAACCAGCTATTGGTGCTGGCTCATACCATTACTTTATGCGGACACCGTTATCGGGCCGTCTTTATAGGATATCCTAAAGGGATATCCGATAAATACCGTAACTAAGGGTAGATTACTAGTTGAGCGCACTCTGCTATAAAAAAATAACTGCCCTTGGACTCTGCAGTGCCTCAAACTAGCAACGCCGCGTACGGTATAAGTACATAGGTAATTAATAATTATGTAAACGTTTCCAAAAAAAATTGATATTACTGGATTCAAAATAAAAACACCTTAAAAATGAGCAAACGAGTTAACTCGTTTGCGCATTTTCAAGGTATTATAGCAGCGACCGTAAGCCGTTAGAATACCTACAGAATTTTGAAATTTTTACTCTAGGTACCATCTACTTGTAATATATGACGTGTTACCTCGCATTAGAGTGAGCGTGTTAGGACACGGAGAAACGGCATTTTGGCAAGGAAAGCACAGATAATCATTACCACGTTTAACTTCATAAGAATTGTAATGAGAATTAAATTCAATAGTTTCAAACATACAGCAACGGAAAAAAACCTCTTCAGTATCTGTCACCAAAATTGCATCAATTTGGCCAAAAGTGGGTAAGAATTGTTCATCATCTATATCTACAGTAACAATAGAGTTCCGCTGCCATATAACACCAGCTATTGTAGCGGAAGTAACCGAATATTTGAGGACAACGCCAGTGCCGAGAGAAAACTTGACAGTGTCTCCTGAATTTAATGCAGATTTTTTTCCTAGTATTTTTGTTGTAGGTATTGTATTTTTCACAAACAAGTCATTGAGCATAAGTTGACATTTTATTGCTAGAGTCTTGCAAACATTGACTCGATTAAAAGATGATCTAGCCACTAACTTAGATACCCTGTGCTTGGCTTCAAAACGCATAGCCCACATGTTACGTACGGGGCCGAACTTCATTAGCATGGTAGGATAATGAGTCAGAAAATGAAACTTTGGCTGCAGGGGTGATTTTGTTAGCTCCGTGTACAATTGATTAAATTCTGCTATTATAACCCGGAGTTGAATATTGGTGTCACTGAAGACCCTATGACTTAATAACCTGTCGGTGATTTGCCGCAACATAATGTATAATTTCCATACTTTATTTTCTAAAGGAATGTAAAACCCGGCTATTAGGCTGAAGTATCTAATAAGGGTAAGCATTTCTGATGCTGAAGTTTTCAATTTTACTTTCGAACCTTGGACAACTAAACAATTACTTGGTTTTGAATTCCTATCTGGTCCATAATCAAATGAAATTATTCTTTGTTGCAATACTGAGATCTTTAAAAGACCTTCGGCAAGGAAGTGGTTTATGACAAAGGTCATTACATAACGAGCTACACCTTCTAATATATCATGCATTGGGTCTACTGCTACATTTTGAAATAAATCAAATCCTGTCACCTTAAGCCAACAGCATGATTCTTTAATGCCCGTGTTAGGTGTATCGTTTTCTTGCAATTGAGCGTGGTATGAAGTCATATTTCTAAGCAAGTTACTGTTTTCATATAGAGCAGTTTGCAAACCTTTCTTGTCAATGTTACAGATTCTGCAACACTTGTTAGCTGAAAAACTTTCAGTAAACCCGAGAATTGAATTCAGGCCTAAATTATCGCCAGTTATAGCAACAACCTTCAATTTTACGGTTCCTTTAAAAAACTTATTTTCTATAAAAAATCCTTTGTTTTGCAAGTAATTCAATTCCTCAATAACAGGGTCAAAAATAGCTTTGTTTCCATATTTAGTTTTGTCAGCAGAATGGCAAATAGCTAACAGCAAAATGTTATTCAACAATGAAAATAAATGTGGTGGGAGTGCTGACAAGGAAACGTATACACCACCAAGCTTATGCACCCCAGCGTGGCTCCCCAAAGGATTTCCAATTTCAAAATCATCATAGTATACTACTAAAGGAAGAATAATGTCCGACGCCTGCGGTGTACACATTGCCAGCCATACAGATCCCTGCATTACATTTTCTAGACACATTGGCCTCATCGGATTTTCTTCACGGATTATTAAATTACCCCTTAGGTGGTTCAAATAATCCGTTACATCTTTCCAAATAGTGTCAATGGAAAAAAAATTCTTCAAAACCTGGCGAAGTTGAATTACTTGCATTGTACGTGGCTTGGTGTGTAATGTTAAAGTGTTACTCCTTTGTGAAATGTCAGGACAATAACCAACGATTACTTCATGTGGTGGTATAAAAGAACCTAATAAATTCAATTCTCGGAATCTCAAATATTCTGAACGAAACGGAAAAAAGATGCCCTTCAAAGCTGTGTTGAACTTATGAAGTCGTTTATTAATTTCGCTTCCAGACATGCTTTCCTCATCAGCTAGCACAGGGCCGAATACGGACATTAAAGACGGTGCGATATTGTCAAGAAGGGTTTGCAAATGACTAACCATAGCTTGTACAGACGATCGAGATACAGAGGGATTTACATAGAGCGTTGAAATAAATTTCAAAACTTCTTTATGAATAATACTATCAGCATTATCAAGGACTTCCGGTTCACTATCAGCTTCAATGTATATGTGCTCAGTTGCTACTTTGGTAGTCTCTGTTTCACACATAGGAACTACGCAAGCCTCGTTTGAGGTGGATGGCAAATAACGAGTGTTTACTTTATTCAAATGTTTTAAGTTAACATGTTTTTTAAATTGTCTAACGTCCGTGAAATACCAGTAGCATGCGTCTTCACCACATTTATAAACTCCAGTAATATCAATTTTTTCACATTCTTTCCTTATGTGGGTAATAAGTGAAGAAAACGTGGGAAAAGTCCTTTTACAACTGTGACACTTCATCTTAATTTAAATTGTGACTCCGAGAGTAACTAATATCTCCTTCACAGATTGTGACATACGATCGTACGATGTTTTGACTTTGTAAAAACCAATTTGGATAATAAGCCAAATGTTATAGCTTTCAGTAGGATATTTAGCCGCAGTAGCATGAAATATTTTAAAAGTCACATCAACAGCCTCAGTTAGTGTTGTGAACTTGTAAAACGTAGTGTCACATACTGTGAAGGAGACACCTGACTGGCGGCACCAAATTATAAATGGTTGGAGGCTAATACCTAGGTTTTGAAGCTTTTGGCGACGCTCCTCAATTACCACTTGCACGTCTGCGTCATCATCCACGATGGTCACAAATCCATCCAATATCTCCGCTCGTGAAGCTTGCCAGTCTTTTCTAGATCGACGGGCAGGAGGAATATTAAAGAGACAGCCGAGTAGCAATATCGCTGCTATTAATTTTGTCTCCGGTTGTTCATCTGGAAAGAAAATAATAATAGTATATTTGACACAACACATCATCATTAACTGAGCAAATAGGGAAAAGTATCAGAACAAAATAAAATCTATCTATATAAGTAAAAATGAATTGCCGAAATGTGTGTCCGCCCGCCCGTTACTTCTGAACGACTGCACCATGTTAGATAATTTTTAAATTCTTTTTTGTCTATATATTTTATAACGGGTTCACCGACCCAGGGAGGTCGAGCACCTAGAACTATATAACAGAATCATTTCCTTACCGTCACAAATTGCCAATGTATCAGCTATTTTTCGACGAAGAAACGAGTCCTTTGTGGTGTTAAGCTTCTGCTGAGCAGCTTTTAGTATGTTTTCCGATGAAGCATCCAAGGCGTCGAGGCCCCCGGATTTATCAGGGAACAGTGCTTCGTAGTCATGAGTCAGGAGTCGCCATCCATCACTTGACTTCAGGATAGGATACTTATTGAAGTACTCCTGTAATGTCCCTTCCTCGTAGTACAAGTACCGGAGGCGAGCTCGCACCGTCTCCCGCCACAGGGCACTGACCTCCTGCCACGGACCAGCTGAAGGACTTGACAGCTGCTCTAATGCTGACGCTACGTCCTCCACTTCACCTGCACACAAAAATTAAAACGATTAATAATTAGTACAATGACAATAACGGATTCAGATATTTTGTAATTTGTAACGAAAATTTATACTAATTCAGATATTTTTCTCAATAATTTTGTTCTTGATAATTTAATTCAATCTGAAAACATAAAATTTCTTGAAAAGGAGTTACCTTCTTTAAGTCCGGTCAGGTCGATTCCAGCGAGTGGAGGGGTGTCTAGCCTAGGACTGGACTTGGAGCGAGAACGTGACTTGGGCTTTTCAATAAGGCCCAACGAAACTAAATGCTGCCGTCGAGCCCTTCTGGCGGTGACTAACCAGCCAGAGATATTGCGCTTAGCCTGGTAAGCATCAGCCGGCAGGTACGGCGCGTAGTATAGGGGTGGTGACTCCTCTTTAAATAATCTGCCAATGTCGTAGGATAGAGCAAGCAGCTGCGAATCTGTCAGAAGTACCGGGTTTTCGGCCGTAATGAGCTTCTCCATAAGCAGCTTGCATAAACGCCCACGCACGTTTGAGGGTAAGGTGCCCGTTTTCTGCCCAATTGCTATTATTTGTTTTCCCTCGACTGATGAATTCAGTATGGTATTCACCTGAAACACAAATAGTATAAGTATGGCATTACAAACTAAATATGCAAGGTAAAAGTTAAAAAAAATGTCACTAAAATGTTGAAAATACAGGTTCAATACCTACCTTCCATTCAGTATAATGATCAGTTGGAGTCGGTGCCAGTCTAGGCATCATGCATTTAGTTGTTAGTTATAGCTGTCACCAACTCCAAATATATTACTGATCTTTGTGACATATAGTATAGCTCCTAAACGGCCGTCCGTACACACATACAGGACAGGACAGGTACAGACGTTAAACTTATCTGTTTACGCCGGGGGTTAACAATATTGAATGTCAATTTAAATTCCTTATCAAAAGTACAGGATAATAGGCAATAACTTACTAAATTGCTCCCGGTGGACTCTTGTCTAACTGCTTCACCCACTGACGACGACGAGTCCAGTGGTATCACCAGTATGTCACCATCCTAAAATAATATTTACTTTGAGACAATGTTATAATAGTACATGTAACAAAAAGGTGTGATAATATGAGTATGTACGGTCAATTAACCTCAATAATCGTTGAAATAATCACTAAATGTGTCCGAGTGCGACCGTTAACTAACAGGCTATAGCTAGCCCTAGCCGGAGATAACTCAAGGGAAGTGTTATATTTTTTTACTAGTAATCGGTTCAGCATTGCAGGTGTGAACGGTCCTGCCCTCGTCCCTTGATCCGGCCCTGATAAAAACTAATCGATCAAGATCAGGACTGATCCTGGTCTCAAAGAATGTCTATACCAAATTTTGCATCGGTTCAGTGTCTTAGGTATGAAAATGTGAAAAGGTCCTGCCCCAGCCGACAGATAGACAGACAAACTTACTTTCGCATTTATAATATTAGTATGGATGTAATTACAAATTAATACATATTGCTCTTGAACCAAAAAACAGTAAGTACGAGTACTTTTCTACAATTTTGCAGAACTTACCAAATTTTCCTGGTTAAGTCCTGCTTCGCAGTCTTGGTTGAGGATTGAGCTTTGCAGTCCTTCACACGGTGGCAGAGGCTCTAAGTTACAAGGTAGACTAGTTAACAAGTCATTCCTCAGGACCTCTTCAAAGAGTGATGAATTGTAGGAGTTATCCTGAAATTTAACAAGAAATTTAAAAAGGTAATAATAATGTACTTAGTTGGTAAACTAACAAGACTGATGAAAAGTTATGATTTTATTCCACTTTTTAAATAAATACTGCACCGGTTAAATTGTTAGGTATCTTAAGAAGACTTTAAAATAATAAAAGTTAATAAGTAGGTACCTACCTACCTACATGCAAGTAGGAGAATGTGCATTTAAGCGACGCAGGGCATGTGTAAGCAAAAAGTTTAAAACAAAATTTACTTTTTTGAAATACAATTTAACATGAAAACAAACCATATCTTTTGGTTGGTCGCTTTTTAACATGGCCAGAGCTGCTTCAAACCGGAGTCTGTCCCCTATTTGAGGGAACATACTATGTATGTCTTGTTTACTAAGCATCTGCATTGTTGCGATATCAATTCTTTCAGCTGAAAAAAAAAGGTAAATTTAACAGCGCCCTGATTGCAGCTGTGAAATGCACTACGTCGCATCGACTTTATAAAATGTAGGTTGGTAGAGCTCGTCTAAGCTGAAATGACGCGCCCCACTACTTAAATTTGTATACGTACACTACGGTAAATGCGGTAGTGGGGCGCGTCATTTTAGTTTAGACGCACTCTACCTATTTGTTTTTTTTTGGGTTGCAGTTGCACATCGAATCTAGTGTATAATATAAATATGAACGTATATCTAGGTAGGTGGGTAGGTACCATACGACAAGACTATTCTTGGTTGGAGTGTACAGCGGCCAAAAAAGTGTTATTTTCGCAAATCGTTTATTTTCTCGATTCTATAGTATGTAACACCTAGAAAGGCTAAAAGTGTCTGGGTGTTTTTTGTCTCCGACTAACCGTTTGTCGTAAAAACGATGTCGAAGGGATCCATAGGTAAGGTTATGTTAGAACTGTGACCTTGAAATTGGTCGCGAAATTTTTTTAAGTATATTTTCATAGTGCCTCTAAGACGACACTCTGACCCTATTCTTGCTAGAAATTAGAATGTGTGAATGTAATGTGTGAGCTCATGCTAGCAACTTACTAGGTAGGTTTGTCAACTTACTTTCAAAACGATCGATGTAGCGTTCCAAATTCCACTTCTTCAAAAGATCACGCGTAGCCATATCCATTTTTGCACTGATCAAACACGTTCACTGGCACTAATGGAATTGTTATTGCTATTAATTAAACGAGTCGTGAGTCGTGACTTGCCGGCTGTAGCGGTGAAATACAAATGGCCGACCGAAATGGCGCGGCGGCGGAATGAAGTGAGAGAGGGAGACCTCATTATATAATGCCGTCACCTTAAATTTGTAGGACATCATTCAAATGCTACTCATAAATGGGTCTCTGTAATAATAATTTAGTAGGATACACATAAAATAATATGACTATATTATTGAACTTTGATGCTTACTCTAAAAATATGAGATTATTTAATCGTATTATCATAGGATTCACATAAAATAATATTAAAAAATGATGCTTACTTTAAAAATATAAGTTTAAAGCATTATAATTTAATATAGTACATTAGGGGGAGGTCATCGTATTTTTAGAGATACTTCTTCATATTAAACTATGAAATCTATTTATATTACGGTGACTGTCATTGTGTTTTTTAATTAGAATCTTATTTATAATTATCATACTAATTTATGGGACAGTGGACCATTTTCTATTACATTGTGTTATTATTTGAAGAAGACAATGTTATTTCATAATTACAAATTTTTACGATGACAAGTATCATAATATTGCATTATTTACCCAAAAAATTCGATTCCATCTTAACACATTTCAGTTCTAGCGTAATATTTACTTATTATCAACATATTATAAGACAACGCATCTATTTTAAACCAACGTCACGATATTTTAAGATTATGCCAAAATGACATTTTTCTCAGTGCAATTGTTATATGGCATCTTCGTACTTCCTCTATTAGATTCTCTTTATTCATGTTAGAGACGTAGCAAAGCGTATCCACTGTCTTAAATCTGGCGGTTTCGCTGGCGACTCGGAGTCGGCGCGTAGTAAGTATGCGGTCGGCGCGCTGTAAACACATGGTTGACTCGCTTGCAGCTCGCGGGCTGCGCGTCGGGTTGTATGATAGCGGCAAGCGCGCTGACTGCCCGCCGTTGGCTTTTTCATATTGACATTATGAAATATATTATACTACACACGATTTAATGCTCTAAATTGAACGACAAGTTAATTCCTGGTTTGGAGCCGTGCCGTTGCGGTTCCGGTATAATGTGCCATGACCTTTAAGCTCACTCGCTCTCACAGAGAGGAGGCCTATATCCTAGCAATGGAATGATTAAGGTATTTCCCTGGGTCATTATTTTACCAGTAGAACCAAATTGGTGAACAGTTTAAAAAAATGGCGTATACCTGACAATTTTAACACAGACAGCTATTCCACAACATCAAGAGATTTTCTGACTTTTTATTTTACTTGTGCTTGGCAGCACAAGTAAAATAAAAAGTCAGAAAATCTTATGGCCATAGGTCAACGCATTGCGCGTTTCATTATAATTTTTGATTTACTTGCAAGTAATTAACTTGTTGATGTTGGCAAAAGGTAGTTTAATATAAACTGTACAAAATTTGGTCCCACCCTTGCTTAGAGAGCACAATATCTCATTAATAATAATGAGTATAATATATTATTTTATTTAAATTGTATAAAAGAATACGGTTTATTTTCACATACACAATAATTTGATAAAACCAATATTCTTGACAAGATTGACTCGATTCTTCAGATGCGCTCATCAATCATTTTTGCTCGGAATAAATGCGTGACTTATTTTGTCATTGACATTGACTTTAATTTATTTCTCGTTGTTAAATGATAATTTAATTTATTTTTGAAAAAAAATATATAGGTTCTTTATTCGACCCTCATGTTTGGAAGTTCACGATTTTCAAAAAACAATATCAGTTTTGAAAATTCTTTCATTAACGTCATTTACATGCTTACAGGAAGATAATACTAGTAGCCTTCCAATGCAGTGGTTGAAATTCAACAATACTTTATTTAAAACTTTAATTATATTTCTAATCAATTAATTTTTTTTTTTTAAATAACTTTCTGCCTTCTTTCTCCATGTAAATTTTTACTGTGCCAAATTTCGTACTCGGTGGAGTACGAAATTCCATGTAATTTTTGGTGAAAATGGGAACAGTTTTTGCTTCACATATCAATATTTGGTTATTGTGTGTAAAACTTGTAGAATTACATTGTTTCAAATCCATCATCGCACGTGGGTCAATTTTTGTGCATATAAGTGTATTCGTTTATGAGGCGTTCATAGCATGACATGGTATCTTTTACGATGTATTACGCAAATACTTTAAAGCCAACGTTCTGAAAGACAAAACAGTACTATAACAGTTTTATCTTTATCATGAATCAATGGATTCTGAATTTACAGTTACTGTAACATTTAGGTACATTAATGAACTCAGGCGAGGCAGAAAAAAGATTCGTTTAAAAAAAACTTTGAGTGTAGCGATTGTTTAAATGACCACCATCGGTATGACATCCACAAACTAATACGATTGCATTATGGTGGTCCCATTAACTGTGTTATTAGGTACAGAAAATAGTTCAGCCGTGAAATAACTCAATATATATGTAATTTTTTTAATAATTGCACCGCACTTTTCCCCGTAAAATCATAGTTGATTAATTAATTAACGTTTTAGCTCTCAGTATCTAAAAACGAATTTGACGTGTGATTGATAATTTGAGGATAGTTAGTTATAGTTATATAACTTGTTGGGGCGAGGAGTATGTAATTATAATCCACGTTGGGATCACATAAATTGTATAATTAGTACTGTATTAGATCAACAACTAAAAACGGTACGTTTATTCGAAGACAACCAACTACTGTTCCCTTCAAGGAGTCGTGTGGTGATGGGCAAAAATTACTTACTTTCATACCAACTTTCATCCTTAATGAACATCTGTAGGGGATGAATTTTCAAAAATCTTTCCTTATATAAAGAGCTCTTGTGCAAAATTTCGTGCCTCTAGACCCACTGGTTTATGCGTTGCCTATCCCTGAATTTACGATAAAGAGAATAAAGGCCTTTATGGATTTTAATCTCTTCTTCTACTAGCAAACCGCTGTCTTAAACGTATCCTAAAGAACATTCTGATAGTAAAAAAAAAAGTAACTACTAAGCTTTAAATTAACCAGGTTGTATCACAATGCAACTGCGTCCTATTTCAGCATATTCGCCAAAAAGAGGTTTTGTATTCATACAGTGAAATAAACGTTGGTAACGTGTAGCGAGCCGAGACAGGTGGCAAGTGATGTATGACTATTACATGTTCTTTGTTCCACATTCACGAATTCGTAAATTCAATTATTGCATAACAAATCCTTCAGCCTAAAGGCGCTTGTCAAGGAGAATATTACTACATTGTATTGTTGGCGATGAGTTATAGAGATTGTGAAACGTGTTTTATTTTGATGTGAAAGTTTAGAAAAAGATGGCCTGATGGCAAATGGTTAATGCCACTAAAAAACACCTAAAGTCGACATTCACGTCAAATTATTGTAGCGGGATATTATCGCGCATCGCATTTTCAACTCGAAAAGCATTCGCTGACTTTGTATAAATTTTTCATCACCACTGCTTTTAAAACGGTGAAGGAAAACAATGTGAGGAAACCGACATTTCCTAGAACCAAAAATTTCTAATCTATTCCACGAGCAATCCAAGCACAGCGAAAGTCACCCAAAGGGCAATGGAGAGGTCCAAGCCCTTTGGGTGACTTTCAGTCTTTTTATGAAGCCCATTGTGAGCGACCACGTTTCAGTGCCATAAATTATCACTGGCAATACGCACTAGTCAAAGACTCGTCATGTAACACCGTGGGACGAGATGATATTGCTTAGCGCCCCGAACGCTGCCCAGCCGAGTCGGATTCAACGATTGACCTCTTTCTCGGAGTTGGACCTACCTAACTGGACAGTTTGTCCTAGGTAAACATACTCGTCCACTACTTCGACTCAATCAATCAATTCAGCTTATCGCAGTTCATTACGGGACATGGCCATCTCCCATGCTTCGCCACAACACCCTGTCCTCCGCCTTCCGCATCCAGCTTGCGAGTGTTTTCTCCGATTTTTATGAGAGTTATCAATCTATTGTAATAACGGAACACAATATCGTAATATCAAACAAAGAACGCATAAAATTGATAATTAAAAAACTTCCAACAGTTGAGTCCCATAATCGAACGCGACCCAAAACTTTCGGCGTACCAATTTGTATGAACAACCGAACACGCTCACCTACATATGACACGATTATAACATGCTATGTGTGTATAGCAAACATTTTCGGTGGCAACGGTCCAGTGTAATCGACACTGTAGCAGCTGGCGTGTCGTGTGATAACCCCGGATATTGTGCCAGTTAGACGACCGACTTCGAGCCCGCCCGATACATGACGTGCAAGTCAGATAGCTCTCATTTTATTCTAGCCTTTATCGAGAATACGCAAACTTTGCAGAGTTAACGTAAGTGAAGCTTTCCTGGAGCATTAAATATTTATTTATAATGTTAAGCTATCGCAGTCAATCACATAGTCAGCGTATAATGTTGTTACTGCTACTGTGGCGCAGGCCTATTCTGTGTGAAGGGAGGGGGCCGTTATCCACCACCCGTAGAGGTTGGTCGATGTCACACGTCTTCGATGTTTTTATTTCCTTTTAAGGTTACCCAACCTCTAATATGAAGAAATGTCGTAGGTATCAAATTATGTTACGTTTTGTCAGTGACGTAGAGAAGATATTGAATAAAAAAAATAAAAAAAAAAATCATCAAAATCTATTTTATTTAAAACAACAGAGAATTACAAACAGGTAACTAATTATTAAAGCAAACTTTCCTTTTCGTTAAACAAAAAATAAATAAAGTGTTTTTCATGCCACAGTTCCATGGCCCGTTAAATAACGGGCCGCATCGTGCCACGATAGACCAACAAGCCGTGGGAACCGTCACATTCAATGAGGCCTGGGCAGCCCATCGCTGTCCATCCGATGAGAATACTTGACACAAGTCGCTACAGGCTTAGACAATAGTAAATGCCTGAAAACGCTCGGCACGAGCTGTAGCAGGGTTCGACAGGCATAACAACGGCTGGTGTGGCCCGTCAGTTAACAAGCCGTGGAACCGCGGCATTACACTGCTGTTGCGTTTTACATTTTATAAGTAAACCAACAAACACGTCGGTCCATAACTACCTACTAACACTGTTCGCGAACAGATTTCGTCCCTGACTTCTTAAAAATTCGTAAACGCTTTCTTGCAGGAACATCTGTAAACAAAACTTCGGATATTAGGATATACATATTTATAGGATTTCGTTCATCAAAAATAAAATAGGTAGATGCCGTCGAACGAGGTAAATAGGTGTGCAGGGATCAATCGGGATGACATATAAAAGGAATTTTAATTTTGAAATATAGTTTATTGCCAAAGAGGACCGTTATGGGTTTACTGTATTTAACGATTAAGTGCTCTTGTTGGCAACAAACTATATTATCTCAAAGTTAAAATCAACTTAAAAGTTTCGTTCCGATTCACCCCCTTTTTTGAGTGGGAAATCATCAAATGACTATTCCCGCTCTGGGTGGAGTGGGAAGGCGTGTCAAACTTTTACTTACTAAACTCCACCCGTGTTCCTTTAGTTGCCTGTGCCAGGGCCTAGATAACTCTATCGAACAAATCCGAGACCCTGGCTGGCATCGGTCCTGGCAGACCCCTTTCAATGTCTGCTGACATCGCTTTGAGGCGCGCGTGGATCACAACGCACCGTCGACCCGAGTCCGATTCACCCTAGCATCCTTATTCACCTTTTTTTTTTTTTTTTTTTTTCAGGATGGGAAATCATCAAATGACTTCTCCCGCTCTGAGCGGAGCGGGAGGGCGTGTCAGACTTTTACTGACTAAAACCCACCCGTGTTCCATCAGTTGCCCATGTGCCAGGGTCACGGTATCTCTTTCGAACAATCACGCGACCCCGGCAGGATCCTTATTCACCTCGTTTGTATGTATTTTTTCAAGAACTTGTCATAAAGTTACTGTTACTTACCTAAAGCTAAAGTGGAACTCCAAATACGTGAACACAGTTCGTCGTGAAGTAGTCAACTTAGCTAGTTTATAAATAGCATCATTGCATGGTCATTTATAATAGAATTGGTGGGTCATTTCTTGGTCTCCTCCTCCTTGTATGTGGACTGTAAGGAAGAAATATTCTTTTAAGTGAGTCAAAAATATTTAGACATATCGATATATGGGATAGCAACAAATCATTTCTTAAGAAACTTCATGTGCCCTATTAACAACTAGGTATCCAATGTAGTCACGGTTGACAGCTCTAACTAAAATACTTACATGTGTACATAAATCACAACTTTTTATATACGGATGGCAAGGCCGAACCTACGGAAAGTGACCTGCTACGATCCTAACTCCCTTGAGTGACCCTGCTGCTTCTTTTCAGGGGAAGTCAGACAGGAAATATCGACTCCATCCATCTTATTGTTAGTTATTTTTAATATGAGGTGATATAGTGATTCCGATATCTTATCTATACTTATAATAAAACTGTAGAGAGGTCAATTCTGTACATTGAATATACATTCAAAATTAATATTGGAAGATGATTGGTGATCGATACTGATGCCAAAAATGCAATCAGTAAATTTTTTGTCTGTCTGTCTGTCTGTATGTGCACGCATGGGTCAAAAACTACTGAAGGGATTTTAACCAAACTTGGTGCGATTGTAGTCCATACTCCTGGGCAGGTTATAGACTATATAACATAACGCTTAGACACAAAGGAGCTGAGCAGTGACGATACCCGCGGGATATTTTCCGACCTCCACGCGGGCGAAGCCGCTGGCAAAAGCTAGTTTAAAATAAAACGGTAGTTGTAAGCTGACATTTTTCGTTTTAATATTGGATCACAAAGTTTAACGGTAGATTAAGAGGTCTCTTTTCACCTTATTTAAAGTAAAGAGACCCATGCAGTTATAACATATAGGCACCTAAGGTCAACGAATAAAAATGTTAAGCGCCTTGATGATTTTTTTTTTACCAGAACATGTGGAAGTAAAAATGTACCGACTACGTAATTGCCAGCATTTAAAACGAAAATAACAGTTCGAAAACGTAACATGTGACCGCTATGTGGATTGAGTATATGTTTGAAAATTGGTTCTGATAACTTCTACTTTACATACTCTACATGACTCCCAGAAGCTTTTGCTCCCGATAGCTACTGACTTAAATCTAAAAATTATTAATATAAATCGATTATAAATACTTACAGGAGATTTCTGTGAAATATTTCGACGTTCTTGAGTTTAATAAGAGATTTGGTTTCCGGGTAAGTATAGAAGCTTGGAATGCTGGCTGGATATTTAAATTCGTAAACTTGTTCTTGTACAAATGCTTTAAAATCTTTGGGTTTTGGGCATAAGTATGTTAAATCTGTAATCAAAAATATAGTTATTGAATTAAGTATGTAACTGGAAATAAATGACCGTATGACTAAAAGAGTCTTGAATATAGAAGAAGGAAAAAGAGGACGCAGAAAAACAGTACAAAAAGACAATGATAGCGAGCAACACAACAAAAGAGACAACACACAACCGCACGGTGTGTCGCAAAAGTACCTACTAGGAGGGCTGACCCCAAATAAGTTGTGATATTAGCCAGGCGAAAAAAGAGAAGAATAACAGTTTTAATTGTATCAATTGTATCGCCAAAATTTAATATGTAGTCAAAAATACATAAAACACTTACTTTGCTCACATGCCATTGAAACAATGTTTGCAGCTATAGACTGCGATATAGAAAACATACTATTCACATGAGGGTAGATGCGACCAACACTGATATCTTCCTCACGAACATTACTTGCTAAAACCTGTAAAGATAATGAATATTAAGAGTGAAATACAATAAGTAGGTATTGCAATATTTTACAGGCTAAAAATAAATAAAACAATAGCTTGTTGCACAAAGACAACTAAAACGAAATGCATAATAATGGGTAACATTCTGTAGCGACACCTATACACCTTTGCAAGTACTACATAATCAAAGATGTAGATGGCGCCAGAAAAACACTGACAGCACAGAGTTCTGTATCGCGCAAACCACATTTGATAGGAAAGTTGTACACAACAAAGATGCTAGATGTCGCGCAGGGTTGCTATACTTCGTTCTGAAAGAGCATTCACGTGTTCGACTCTAAAAGTACCATAGCCTCATATTAAGTTGCGAGGGTATTGGTCACTACGGTTCATACCCTGAAGCTGTTATTGAGAATTAGAAGAAGACGAGAAGAAAATCTAAGGTGTCTTATAGTTGATAAGCTGTAATGGGGTTGGCGTAACAGTAGAGATAAAAACCCAGTTGTAAGTAAATAGTAGGTAATAAAAAAAAATCTTTATTAATAAATAAAGCCAATCCATTGATTCTAGAGCTGAGAATTGCACCCAGGATAATACTTCGCAGTCAAATTTGCAAAACTAGACTAATGAGGCTTCAAACTACACTAGCTGGCATAGCATGACGCTTTCTATTTGTACGAAAAATATAGACAGGTTTTTCTATTTAAAGTGATAGGTATTTCGTTTCTCCATTTTTGACATCGCACCGTTGAAATCCTCTACAATCGCAGGTCCTTTTTAGGGTTCCGTTGCCAAATGGCAAAAAACGGAACCCTTATAGATTCGTCATGTCTGTCTGTCTGTCTGTCTGTCTGTCCGTCCGTCCGTATGTCACAGCCATTTTATTCCGAAACTATAAGAGCTATGCTGTTGAAACTTGGTAAGTAGGTGTATTCTGTGAACCGCATTAAGATTTTCACACTAAAATAGAAAAAAAACAATAAATTTTGGGGTTCCCCATACATAGAACTGAAACTCAAAAATGTTTTTTTTCATCAAACCCATACGTGTGGGGTATCTATGAATAGGTCTTCAAAAATGGTAATGAGGTTTCTATTATCATTTTTTTCTAAACTGAATAGTTTGCGCGAGAGACACTTCCAAAGTGGTAAAATGTGTGTCCCCCCCCCCCGTAACTTCTAAAATAAGAGAATGACAAAACTAAAAAAAAATATATGATGTACATTACCATGTAAACTACCAACGAAAATTGGTTTGAACGAAATCGAGTGAGTAGTTTTTTTTTAAAACGTCATAAATCGTAAACCGCAATTTACCTTACATTCAATCAACTGAAATATAAAAATTAAAAAATATATATAATTTTAAACCGAAAATACCTACAGGTTTGTACGGAACCCTCGGTGCGCGAGTCCGACTCGCACTTGGCCGGTTTTTTATGTAGACGATTTCAGAAGAAAGTTTTCTATCGTAAACTGTCAAAATCACACTGACAACTGACAGTTGTCTAAGGTGGTGAAGACAATTTCATTTTGTATTCACCATGCTAAAGACAGTAGAAAACTTTCCTGTCTACTTGGAGCGTCATTTTTGTCTACACTTCCGTCGACAAAACGGTGCTCGTGCTAAGCCAGCCGGCGTAGCATGACCAATTCTATATCTATTCTACCAAGAAACAAAGTTCCTTATGTATTTTAATTCTGTAAAAATGTTTCTATCTCATCAGAAAAATAGTCATCATACTTGACATCGTATTTTTGTCGACTGAAGAATAGAAACATCTCTTCTTTTCAGTTTTACACAACTTTTCTACGATACAATTTATCATTTTGTCTTCTCTTCCGTCGACAAATTCCGTTTCTATGGCAGTCATGCTACGCGTGCTGCAGTATGATATTATGAAGACTGACTACATAGATGATGACTTGTAATAACTTACCTTGGCAGCGGTAAGAAACATAGCATCAGTAACACGGAATGCATTAGCAGCGATTATGCCCAGTGCCACTCCAGGAAAGATGTAGTAGTTGTTGGCTTGACCAGTCAAGTACCGCTCACCTTGGTAATTCACCGGAGGGAATGGGGAGCCCGAAGCAAAAATGCAACGACCCTATATTGGAGAAATTCATTACATAATTGACAGTCCAATGAACATTTAAGCTTAAACACACATGGGGTCACTTGAGCAAAAAGGTGAAGGTAACATAAAAAAGTACCAACGCATCCATCCTCATACGTCTATTCATTATCTACTTAGCAAAGGGAGCGTTAGAGAAATATTTTTGACAATTCGTCCCCTAAATAGGGGATGCAAGTTTGTATGTGAGTTCGTCACTGCTTGTTTTAAAATATTTTGCTTTTTCTTTCCATTCGATAATCACTGATTCGAAAATTCTGTTTTTTTTTTTTTAAATGATGGTGTTCTGGAGGTAAGAATAAAAAAATAAAAAAATACAAGCCGCATAGAGAACCTCCTCTTTTTTTAAGTAGGTGATTAAATTTAAATGTAAAAATACGAGTTTAATTTTAAAAGAAAACGTGTACGATATTAATATCGAAGGCGACGTTCTCAAAGTAAATATTGACATATGGAGAAGAGAATGGTCATGAGGATTAGGTACTTGAAGAACAAATACATTAAGAACGTCATTTTAAGAACGTTCAGTGTCAATCTGTCAAAAATACCTCGACTTACCATACTTTTTTTGACAAGTTTTTGACATTTGATTGTTGCCGAGATGAGACTGTGACTAGATTTTGAAAGTTTTTTAATTACAAGAATTGGTCTTCATTTAACATTTAGATCCCTATGATACCTACATCTGTGTGTTCATAAGCCTCTTGAGCGGTACATTCGGACATACTGGTTGGGTTTGACAAGGCAAAGATCATGGGTCTCTCAGTGTTTTTAGCCACTTCCCTCAACACAGCCGGCGTAAAAACACCGCCGGTTGCCGACGTACCTGAGGAAAAGTTCCCAATTAAACCTTAGACAACCAAGATTGTTACTGAAATTAATAAAGCACTGTATTCGGATCCACATTTTTTTTTTTAATTCTGGCATCTAACAAGACCATCGATCATGTGCACAGTTTATTTTTGTTCTCCCCTTTTTACGTCATTGCATACGGATAGAATGGGTCAAGAAAATGGGCCACAAAGATCGCACACACTGCCCCACTATTGCGACAAGTTCATATTTTGTGGTGGTGAATATGTCTATGCGCAAACCACCTCTAAGCCAAACGGTGGAGTTATGGTAGGTCGAATATTGCTAGGTGCAAGTAGCCCCCCCAGTAGCCCTTCGGGCAGCAATACGGTGCCAAACCCTATAGCGATGTGCTCCCCATCTAACATCAAAACCATGATCCACCCACTGGACTATTAGAGTTCGGTGGCACCAGTTATTTCGCCCGCCACAATACCCCTTGCTTGGTCGGAGGATTCTTCTTTCTCACACATAACCTCACTCCTACATAGTCTCCGCGATGGAAGTCATGGTCAAAATATTCAATCTCTTACCGATCAAACATGTCGCTTTGAACCTTCGAATGCAATTGACTAAATTCGTCTCTGGGTCCAAATCTCGGAAATATTTCCTAGCGTGAGGCGGTATTTCTATGCGCGGCTTCAATGACAAGAGTCCGTTGACATCAAACATGTAGCACCTGTTTTTGGCTGACTCACTAGTAATGCCTTCTTCGATCATCGCTTCGCATAGCAAATTTGCGATACCAACGCCCGTCTAACTCACAAGAAAATATGATTAGCACATAACGTTGCTTGAAGGTTAAGAGATGAAAGGACGTCATAAAATGTATGATTATACAGTCGCTAATCATGACTCAACTTAAAGCAACATTTATAAATAAAAAGGTAGGGGACAAAATTCCTAGTGAAGATTGCTCACCCGTCTTTATTTAGGCGATATAAATACTGTGTAGAAAGATCGTTACGATATCATGTATAAAGAAAAACATATTCCGAGTAACCATGCTAGTTTAAATCATATACGTACCACGAGAAAATGTCTTCAAAGGGATTCTGCTAACTTGTAATTATTATTATTCATTAAAAAAAAACATAAAAACCGCCTGCCAGTCAAAGGCAAGGCTTCCCAAATTTTCATGTTTTTAAAAGACCTACAGTAATCCTATTTAATATTTCAAATAAAACAGTTTTACTTGTTCTTCTTACAGACAACAAAGGACAAACATATCAAAGAAATTTTCCAGTGAAATGGGCGATTGAAGAGTGACTTAGGCTACATTTTATTGCGGGGTAACGCAATTGTTTATTAATTTATACAAAAAAACAAAAACTTACAGATCCCGCCCCAACGAACATGTAAGTGTGATTTCGTAGTTTTTGCCGAAGGATCTTTTGGCACGTAACCATCAGACCGCTGACCACCGCGGCAGCAGTGGCTTGAATGTCATCATTAAATACACAATGATCATTGCGAAGTATGTCCAGAAGGCGATAAGCATTTTGTGTGGCGAAGTCCTCCATCTGTAAAGATATTTTTAGCTTTTGTCCGCGTCCTCGCTCGCGTTGATGTCGGAAATTATTTCATGAGAACGTAGGTACTACCGGGACAAACTTCCAAACAGGGTGCCAGGAACATCGACGCACAGACGTTCAAATTTGTGTTTATAACAAAATTGCTGTTTCCTACAAAAGTGCAATACCTATGCGGTCAAATAACTGACGAAAAATTTTTACGCTGGATGTCCAGAAACATGTACTGAATCTTTGCATCTTGGCCAAGGTCATACGTGTGTCAAATTTCATCCAAACCCGTTCACGTCTTAGCGTGAAAGTGTAAGAGACACGCAGACAGAAGCGGGGAATACACAAGTATCTCCCGGGCCCCCGACATATGGTACTAGGTGGAACAGTGGGGTTTTAGTCGGTAGGAGTCCGACAAAAACCTCTGTTCAGCCCAGATGGTGAATTCCCCAACGGAAAATATACTAGACAGTAATGAGCATGGTCCCGCATCCTAATTTTTTTAGCACGATTCGCCTTAGTGAATACTATCGTAATCATCACAGATTGTTGTGACAGGACTCCCACTAAAAATATTGTCGCGCGAATACGCGAACGCCGCATTCTTATTTATGACATTTATCACACGCACTCTGCGCGACCATGCGTCTACAAAACGGTATGGTGAAACCAAATTGTGTTCCTTAAAAAAAAAAACTGTTGAAAAAAAGGAAATACCATCACAAGGGTTTGCTTTCCATATAATTTCTGAACTGCATTAAAAAACTCTACTATAAGTTCATCATAAGCATCACGGGGGTACCTCTTCTCTCGAATGCCAATGTAAAGAGGATCTTCTAAAAGTGTCTGAAATATAATTATTTCACATTACAGTTGGCAGAAGTTATTCCGAAAGTCTAAGTTAGATACGCGGAGTGGCACGTGCAAGAATCACCCTGGGCCTAGTTGGATAAACGAAAATGATAGGCCTACACAGGGTCGATTCCTGGACATGACATGTATTTTCGTGAATATAAAGGTGGATTTTTTTGGATAGACAGGAGTAGGGGTGTAGTTGGCATGTACAGCACACCCACATTTTGACAACAAACAGCAGTGTAGTGATAGGTAGACAAAGGGTAGAACTTTATAAAAGAGGTTACAAATACGTTAGTAACTAAATCCCATATATACATGGACTTCCAGTACCTAGTGACATGAACCAGGCACATTTTCAGACTCCGGGCTACAATGAGAAATTAGTAATGGACTACTCAATTACACTTTGCCCAACACAGAATTCCACGCTCATTATTTATACTTGTGCGAAACCAAAACGTACCAATTTTAAACACATATACACATGGGCGTGACTCTCACTCAAAGTCTATTCGCTACCCCTTTCTGTAGATCTAATTTGGGAGCTCGCTCACCGCTGCACCGCTTGGTTGATACTTATAATAAACAATTTAGTTCAGTAGATATAATTTTCCTCAGCAAGTCGGTATTCAAAAATGAATCCATAATATCTATTTTAAAAGACCAACAGTAATCAATGAGGATACGCACGTTCGCTCTGTGAGTCGCCTACAACCTGGATAACATTTTCATTACATTTCTTCTTTTAAACACTTTTTAATACAAACTAGTGATCGCCCATTGGCCGAAATTCGACCGTACTTCATTTGAATAGAAATAATATAATATATTAAAAAAAAATATGGTTATATTTGACATTCAGTAACACTATAGACAAATAATATGAAAGACAATTATTCTCGATATGATCATAGACTTTAAAAATGAAATAGGTTATATATCTATAAAATTTATTTATTACCTATGGTTATACTTGACATACAGTAAGACAGACAGATAGACACAAAATATTAAAGACAGATTCTCGATTGGACGACAAATTTGGACCATAAACAAAAGAATATATATGCATGTGTGTATTAAATACACGGTAATGAATAATAGTGTGTGTAACGTGTTATTTATTTTTAACTAGCTTTTGCCAGCGGCTTCGCCCGCATGGAGGTCGGAAATTATCCCGCGGGAACATACTACCGGGATAAAAACTAGCCTATGTCCTTTCTTAGACTCTAAACTATCTGTGTACCAAATTTCATTTAAATCAGTTCAGTAGTTTTAGCAGGAAAGCGAGACAGACAGACAGACAGAGTTACTTTTGCATTTATAATATTAGTGTGGAAAATTCAAAGTCCTGAGTGACTGACTGACTGACTGACTGACTGATATATCAACGCACAGCCTAAACCGCTGGACTTAGAGGCATGAAATTTGGAGGGTGTGTTCTTTGTAAAGAGTAGGTATCCACTAAGAAAGGATTTTTCGAAATTCCCCCCCTAAAAGGGTGAAATGGGGGCTTGAAGTTTCTATGAAACTTTTTATTCTCTGGGTCGATTGACACAAAAATTGGTATACATACTCTTCAAGTATAATTATGAGACACGTGTATCACAATTTTTCCATAATCATCCCTTTACTGCATCAAATACGGCTTCAAAAATCTTACGTGGAATGGTAGACGTACGCATGGCGTGCGGGGCAGCCCGGGAAGCGCATTGTCATCAGCGGTGTCCAATCTCAAACAAGGTATCAAGAAGTATCAAATATGTAACTGATATTAATATGAACTAACTAACTTTTGTCCGCGACTTCGTCCGCGTAAATGTCGGTTATCGTGGACGGAGACGATATCTCGGAATAAAAATAGGCCTATGTCCTTTCTTGGGGTTCAAACATACTCCGTACCGAGTTTTATCTTTCGCAATTTTTTTTTTTCATAAAAATATCTTATGTTACTTCTAATACTTCTAAGAATGTGTGTACAAAGTTTCATGATGATCGGTTAAGTAGTTTTTGCGTGAAAGCGTAACAAACAAACTTAATACGTATTAGTAGGGATATTTTCAAATTATAACAGCCGCACGGGTCGATCGTTCAGGTTAAGCTACGCTTGCCGCGGTTAGTTCGTGGATGGGTGACCATCTTTACATAATAAGACCCTTCTGTCCCTCGGAAAGCATGTTAAGCCGTTGATTCCGGCTATCTTTCGTAGATCTTAGACCGTCGTTACGGGTCGCCGGAAGCCCGAAAGTCTGACAACCAGTCTTACCAAGGGGTATCGTATTACCCAATTACTGGGTTGTGGAGGTCAGGTAGGTAGTCGCTCCATGTAAAGTACTGGTACTCAGCTGCATCCGGTAAGACTGGAAACCGAACCCCAACATAGTTGGGAAAGGCTAGGCAGATGATGATGAAGTAAGTACATGTAAAAAACGCGTTTGTTTCTGTATTAGATAAAATTGAATAACTACACTAACTATTCTTTAATAGATAGGTACCTGGACGTTCAAAAGTGCCTTTTTGGGCCTATTTGAAATAAATGCTTTGACTTTTACTTTGACCTATTATGCAATTTTATAAGTAAAAACGGATTGGGCACATATTTACTAAAATATTTTACGTACTAACATATAAATCTGTACGTTCAGTGAGCAATAGTGCGATTTAGTTTATGCATTATAGTAAAACATAACGCCCAAGTCACAATCATTAATTAAATTATTTTGAGATCGTTCAAAGGAGTTGAAAATAATTATAAATCAGTGGACTCGAGTGATAAACAATGATGACGCCATACATTACCCGGTTTAGTTTCTTAACACATTGAAGCCTCTCGATGTCTCAACTCACAAATGTAGGTATAAAAATTTAGAGTTGGCACCGAGTTATGTTGCTGCGTAATTAAAACCCGCCAAAATTATGCAATGATACCAGGTTGTGAGTGAAAATATTGCAAGGAAATGTTATCGAAGCAACTACACTGACACGTTGTTTCTGAGAGGAGTCTGTGTAGGATTCTTCTAACGCCATCAAACTACCCCTTCGACTTAAAAAGAGTACAGTTTCCCCTCAAAATCTGCTTTGACAAGACCATAAATAAATCTTAAGACAAAAAACTTCATTTAACAAGGGTAGACTTAAGGGAGAACTGATTTTCACATGGTCAGTTATACGTGGCCTGCTCAAGAGTAAGCTCACGGGGCAGCTTGGTGATTCTAGAACTTGAAGTAAAAACAAAAAATATTGTTTACAAAGAAATTCTGCGGTAGGCGCAGTATTTCGTAGTAAACAATATTAATTGTTAATTATCCACTTCTGATTGTCTCTTAAATAAATCTTTTCACATACGCTTTGAGTTTTATTAAGACTTTACTTCTCTCATCCCAGAGATTAGTTTAGTTTTACGGAGAACTTCGTCCTATTTGCTTTGTTTGGGATATTGTCAGTTCGTATATTAAATTGAGAGGTAGTGAGAGCGCGTATGTTTGTTTCTAAAAAAAAGGAGTCATTTGTTTCTTGTAGGCGAAGCGGGTAAAGCCGCAGGCAGAAGCTATTCAAAATAAACCAATGAAATAAACACAGGCAAAAAAACATCTGTCCTAATTATATTACATGCATACGTGTCGAATTCATAAGGATGATACTATATATATATATATCCTAAGGAGCTCTTAAATTTATTCAACCCATCTGGTCTTTGTCTCACACACTTATCCTCAAAGTGGGTGCTCCAGTAATGCTACTACAAAACCTTAATCCAGCCAAGTTGAGCAATGGGATCAGGTTGTGTGTGAAAACCTCACATCAAAACGTGGTAGAGGCCACGCCATTGTATTTACTGACTATGCTCAAGGTGAATCGGTGTACTATTGTATATACCGCAGATATCACTAATACCGTTGGAGTACCCATTCGAGTTTAAAAGGCCGCAGTCTCTTTATGGTATGTTTAGCAATGACGATTAATAAGTCTCGGGGACAGTCACTGTAAACAGCGGGATATGATCTTAGAGGGGACTGCTTCTCGCGCGGCCAGTTTTACGTAGCCTGCTCGAGAGTGAGGTCTTCTAGCAGCCTGGTTGTAGCACCTGAGGGCAGAACCTCTAAAGTAGTATTTAAAGAGATACTTTAAGTATAGACTAAAACATAAATAGTCTTCAAGTTAAGTAAAATCTTCATTTGAATAATTTAGGTAACAATTTTTTTTCAAAATTCCCAGGGAATAAAGAGAATTTATATTTTCGCTTTAAAGTTACCTTCAAATTTGTCATGCAAGTAGGCAATTTGCCGTTCCGTTATATATTTCCGTCACTGTTGTTAGGTTTTAGGATTCATTATCTTACATCAATCATTTATCAATCCGAGCGCTGCTCCGTGGATAACACAAAGCAAGCAATGGAATAACACATTGTTTACCGGGATTAAACCATAGGATACTTTCAATCCCGGTAGTACGTTCCTGTGGGATATTTCGACTTCCACGCGGGCGAAGCCGCGGGCAGAAGCTAGTTTATAATATTAGTGTGGATAATGTATTTTTTTAGCATAATTTAAAAAAAAAAATAGCATTCGTCACTTTGTCTCTGTATAAACTATAAGTATGCGAAATTTCATACTCCTCCGTCCGCCCAATTTTCGTAAAAAGGGATCCAAAGTTTTCGCTTCACGTATTAATATATAGATGATGATAGACGTTGGGCAGCCGATGGTGCTAACAGGACGTATTAATATTACGGTACCTCAGAGTTTAAAAAAAAAAATCTTTTTATTTCTTATCCAACCTAATAACAATTATAATATTAAATTACGTAATAACGCTAACGACGTTATCTAGTGACTATACTCCTATAGACTAAGTGTTGTGATAATCGACAGGCCTGTTGGTCTAGTGGTTAGTGACCCTGACTACTATGCCGGAGGTCGTGGGTTCGATTCCCACCCAGGACAAATGTTTGTGTGATGTGCACGATCATTTGTTCTGTGTCGGGGTGTAATTTATCTATAATATGTATGTATTTAGAAATATATAAGTATGTTTATCAGTTGTCTAGTACCCATAACACAAGCTCTGCTTAGCTTGGGACTAGATGGCATTGTGTGATAGTTGTGGAATATTATTATTATTATAATTGAATTTATACTGCTGATTGTTATCCCTAGTAAAATAAAATAAAACTTAGCATATCATCATATTCTACCACCCGGTTGACGGGTAGACAATGCCAAAAGCAAAAAAAAAAAACGTCATTAAATTCACGAGTCACTCACCTGATTATTGGTTCCAGTGTCGAGGCAGACCGGCAAACACTGATGCGGTTTAATACCAGCAAGGGCTGTGAGCAGTATTGTCTTTCCCTGACATACACCCATACCATGAGCCCCAAGGTCGCCGAGACCTAGCACTCTTTCTCCGTCAGTCACCACTATCACCCGGACGTCACGTTCTGGCCTAAAATGGTTATGGAGCCCTGAGTCATGCAAGTGAGTCATACAATTTCGTATTAGATTTACCTCATAATGTAGCCAAGATTTTAAAATGATACCAGCATGGGCTGATAATATCTCTTCCACCCTGCAGGAGACAGTACTAGTATTGCCTTCTGCTGGGTGAAAGCCTTTACTTATACAGAAAAAGCATGAAAGTTGCTCACCACACTTTCTTGCTCAAGACGGGCTGGCGATTTCAGACCTACGGTTATTCCTTCTACGATATCAGTAATTTCCGATATAAACTCAGAAGAAAATAACTTGCCCGAATTTGAGCACAAAGCCAAAAAGTACATAAAAGTCGAAGCCTTGAATACTGAACTACTTGACTACTATCACGATATTAAATGCAGATGTTAATTTAATATACAGAATAGAAGAACTTAATTTTCAAATACAGCGAACGATGGTGTAGACTTCTAGTTAAACAAACTTACCAAGTGAAGTTTACCCATAATTACATTACTCACTGCATCCAAAGGGATTAATATAATGCCACTCCAAAATGTACAAAACATCGAACACAATTTTATAGAGGTACATAAAATCACCAGCGAACGGGCGTGATGGGACGATCGCGAGGACTGCTGCACTACCGATCTTTTTTTTTTTAACGTATCTCAAAAAGGTTGTGCTCGATGCCAGGAGTGTACCTACTTCTTGACAAACGACGCAAATCTCGAGAATACAACGACGAAGTGTAATTATAAATCACCACCGATTGGTATCGTAGGTTTGGGTGTTGTAAAGGCATTTTATACTTACTGACATTATAAATTTTATTAATAAAGATCACAAACTATAGTCTCTAAATCCATAAATAACCAAAACCTCACGACTCACCAGTTCTTTAAAACATCAATGACATGACCTCTGTCATGTATGGTTATAAACAGACCTCTCGATCGTTTATACACGAGACCAAATCTCTCGCAAGCCATCCCTACATTTGGACTATTTATCAGTGGCATGTATTTATGTAAATCTTGATTTATTAAGCAAAAGAATAATGTTTCATTACTATCCTGAAATATAAAGTATAATAGGTAACACTGAATATAATATTACTCTTTTTTTAAACACTTTACTAGGCCGAATCCTACCTATTATATATTTAAAATTAATTGTAAAAAAACCGAAAGGCCGAAAGGTTCTGGAGTGACAATCACCTACCGGAAGATGAAGAGTTGAAAGGCCCCCCAAAAGGTGGACCAATGACCTTGTGAAGACCAGAGGAATTCTCTGGATGCGGGAATCACAGAACCAGTCGAAGTGGCGGAAATTGAGGGAGACCTATGTCCAGACGTGGACGTTTTTCGGCTGAAATGGTAATGATGGCGCTAGGCTTTAAGTCCGCCTTTGTACAGTAAGCCCTTTTTTACTTCTCCCTTTTTATGATTACATAAATTCAATGTGTCATCCGAGATGGGTACTCAGTTTCTATCAGGCCCATCAGTAGGGCCTTACTATTTACCAACCCAAACCGTAAATAAATAAAAACGATTTACCCAAAAATGTAGGTAGATACAATCTAGGAATAACGTGTTCCTCACTTACCTGTAACTCCGACAGATAAATATATTTATTCAACATGTTTCTGTATCTGTCAACTGATAGTTTGCATATAGACATTTGCTGTTCAAGCGTTCTAAATTCGCTTGGCAACAGACCATGGATTCCTAATGTCTGGCGTTCCGTTAAGGTAAAGGCGAGTCCCTAGTAAAATTGCAAAAAACAAAATATGATTAAAGAAATATTGATGATGTTACTTATTCCTCCCAATGCCGGGACACAAGCGTCTTCTCTGTGAGAGCAAGTGGGCTATAAATTACCACGTGTACCCATTGATAGACATGACATGCCGGTTTCCTCACGATGTTTTCATTCACCGTTTTGAGACCAGTGGTGATGAAATAATTTACAAAAAGTGTAAAGCATCGGTTTAGGTTCCAACTTACGACCTTCAACTCGTAAGTCGCGGCTATTAACATTTGGCCACCACTGCTGCTGCTGGTAGTAATTAAACAGGTAATATATTCATTATTGCGTAGATGCTGAGACCAGCGTGTGTCGGAGGAAGCCATGCAGTCTCGGAACTTAATAAGGTCGGAAATGTGTTGCTGCAGAACTTGTTGCGCTGGTTTTTCTTTTGAATTTAAGGATTTGAATAAAATAAGAAGATTTTGGGGCTGTCTTTGACCCTTATTATCTGGACAGTGCTAATTTTAACCTATATTAAATAATAGTATCTACTTCAATTTTGATGCATCTTTATTACATACCTTGTTAAGACGCGGATTTCTTAAATGATCGATGCCTTTGGTCAAATTTGAAGGAACTATATCACCAGGTACAACACATTTTGTCGCACTTAGTGAAAAATGTGCATGTAACTGTTGTTTTGGCTTCCTCACTGACGCCAAGCAATTAATACACGCAGTCTTGGTACCGTTTTTGAACCTAGGAAAACAGTTAAAAAGTAAATAAATCGGTTATTTTCTGAACCAAATTCAGTCAGAGAGTCACCTTTTTTTTGTGGGTGGGATATGATCAAATGATGTCTCCCGCTCTGGGTGGAGCTGAAGGGCCTGTCAGACTTTTACTGACTAAAACACAACCGTGTTCTTTCAGCTGCCTATATGCCAGAGCCACGGTAACTCTTTCGAACAAACCTCGCGACCCTGGAAGGAGAGGGTCACCTTAGGAGGACAGTTTGAAAATCGTATAATGAATAGGAAAGATTAAGTGCGACCGCTGCACTGCTGGAATCAGGGCATTCCAAATTAGATTTTAATAGCAGAACGTTCGTTTTCCTCAGCTAGTAGAATACCCCATAAGAGGTGAAAAATTTACCTACAGCAAGAGACTCTTTTTCCGGCCGGGCTTCGGGGATGAGTGTGGGATTTTTACCTCATTAAAACCACCCTGTTGGTCACAATCCATCCACTTTTACACATGGAAGAGGTACCGGTACATCTCAAAAGACCAATCCGGAACACCCTCTGTGCAACACGTGTTAGGGCACATCTCTGGGAAGAAAGAGGCCTCCCAGAACCTAACTCAGCAATTGTGCGAGGCAACACGTAACCACTGTGCGCCCTCTTCCCTAATGTCACTCAGTGGGTGGACAGAGTCCCCACTCTGAGCACCAGTGACCCCAAATTTCCGCCTGCCTTAAATTATGCAGGCGGGGACAGAAAGAGACCTAATGCTCAAAAGTAAATTCCATTGAAAATAATCCCACGACTGGACCTTTCACAGAAGCCTTACTCTTCAGAACCATTCGCAAGAGAATATTATGACAAATTAATTAATACGAACTACGTATAGAAAACAGCGTTTAAATACATTTTCAGCACAGAATAATTTCTTAAAATACTTACAAATTGTTCGACCAACTTCTAGAAAACATTTCCAAAATAAAAACAATTATTAAATCTGAGATAAAGTCTTAGTTTTGACGCAAAGCTGACTGTCATGGAAACAGAAAACAAGGGACCATAGATGCTGGGTCCGGCCCAGCAAAGAGTTCTAGATATGAAAATCTTATAAAATAGTTCCAAAACGACGGCAATTAAAATTTAAGCTACTCGGATGGTAATGTCAAAGTCAACAAATGCCAGTTTTTTATATAGTGACTGCCTTTCCAAACTTTTCAACCCAGAATACCCCCTCGCAAAACTTCGTTAAATTTCTTGTCTCTATAAATTAATAATGAAACCGTTTCATACAAATTTAAAAGTTGCTGAGACACTTTAAATTCTTAACCAACATCCCAACATCATCATCATTGTCATAAACAGCCTATATTGTTCCCACTGCTGGGACACAGGCCTCCTCTCGGTAAGGGAAGGGGCCATGATCTATCACGTGGGCCTAGTGCGGGTTGTTCATCACAACAGAGCTTACGAAATCTCTTACCCTACATCATCTATATCAGTTGAATCTCTTCTCAAAGAAAACCCCTCAGTAAGGATATTCCATCAAGTTATTGGAATTCAAGGACTTCAGTACTACCACATGGCCACAATTTAAAATGATTTTAACACTCTCACCGCCACGCATAAATACAGTTTTCCAAAGCAGCAGGCCATGTGGGCGGCGCGCCGCCCAGGGGTCGTCTTGGCGGTGTCTCTAGACATCGCCAATGCCTTCAACACCCTGCCCTGGAGTTGCATTAGGGAAGCATTCCGGTATCACCGGATGCCGACCTACCTCTGTCGCGTGGTCGAGGCCTATCTGACGGATAGGGCCGTTATCTACCCCGGGCACCAGGGAGAGTGGAACCGGCGAGAGATGTCGTGCGGTGTCCCACAGGGATCGGTCCTGGGGCCGCATCTTTGGGACATCGGTTACGACTGGGTGCTGCGCGCCGACCTCCCTAGCGGCGTCAGCGTGGTTAGCTACGCTGACGACACGCTGGTCCTGGCGCAGGGGAGGTCGCATGAGGCGGTGGTCGAAATTGCGACAATCGTCGATAGGATCCGGCAATTGGGACTCGAGGTGGCATTGCACAAGTCCGAGGCCATGGGTTTTCATGGTCCTCGGAACGCGACACCTGCGGGTTCCCAACTCACGGTGGGAGGGGTTCACATCGGCGTCGAGTCGACGATGAAGTACCTGGGACTTGTCCTCGACAGCCGGTGGAACTTCGTCGAGCACTTCCGACGTTTGGCTCCCAGACTGGAGCGGGCTGGGGCTGCCTTAAAGCGGCTCCTGCCCAATCTGGGGGGTCCAAACGCCTCCTGCCGGAGGCTCTACACGGGGATCGTGCGGTCCATGGCCCTCTACGGGGCACCGGTGTGGGCGCCCTCACTGAGGCTGCGCCCAGCGCACCGGTTGTTTGCGGCCCAGAGGGTCATGGCCATCCGGCTAATCCGAGGATACCGCACGGTCTCGTGAGAGGCGGCGAGCCTCCTTGCCGGAGTGCCGCCATGGGATCTGGAGGCAAAGGTCCTCGCGCACATGTGGGAGTGGCGCGAGGAGGCGAAACGCCGGGGCGAAATTCTGCTGCCACGACAAATCGCGGCACAGCGGACAGAGCTCCGGTGTGGTCTCATGGCGACATGGCGGGTACGATCGTCGCAACCCAGTGCTGGGCGCGCCACAATTGCGGCGGTAAGTCCCCTCTTTGAGGAGTGGATAGACAGGCGTCACGGCGTCCTCACCTTCCGCCTGACGCAGGTTCTCACCGGGCATGGGTGCTTCGGTGGGTTCCTGTTCAGGATAAAGCGGGAAGATACGTCCGGGTGTTTCCATTGCGAGGATCGTCTGGAGGTGGAGGTGTGCCCTGCCTGGGCGGAGCACCGCCGTGTCCTCGTGGAGGTGATCGGCGGCGGCGACCTCTCGCGTCCGGCCCTGGTGCAAGCCATGGTACGGAGCGAGAGGGAATAGGAAGCCGTCACCTCCTTCTGCGAAGCAGTAATGCTCGCGAAGGAGGAGGCGGGGCGCGTGAGGGAGTGGCAGTCTCTGCGCCCTCACGTCCCTAGCCGCCGCAGGAGGAGACGCCCCGGGCGTCGGGAGTCCATAGCGGACTCCCGACCACCGTAGGCGCGAGCTTGCGGGTGGCGAGCAATGGGTAGCTCGCCGCCCGGTAAGGACCAAGCTCGGGTCGACGGCGCGCAGTGTTCCACGCGCGCCTCACAGAGATGTCAGCGGCAGTGTAGGGGTCTACTAGGACCGATGTCTGCCGGGGTCGCGTGATTGTTCGAAAGAGATACCGTGACCCTGGCACATGGGCAACTGATGGAACACGGGTGGGTTTTAGTCAGTAAAAGTCTGACACGCCCTCCCGCTCCACCCAGAGCGGGAGAAGCTATTTGATGATTTCCCATCCTGAAAAAAAAAAAAAAAAAAACTGGTGTTTGTGGAACGTTAATAGAGTGGTTTAAATCTTACGTAGAAAGGAGAGAATCAAAAGGGGTAGTGAACGGTAATTTCTCTTATCGAGCCACCTCTGGAATACCACAAGAATTGTATTTGGGGCAGATTAGTTTTAAAGTTTTCTTTAATGACATAACTGAGTGCTGTAAACACTCCCGGTTTTATTTGTTTGCAAACGATTTAAAGATAATGAACCCAATTCTGTGTAACTTAGACTCCAAATTGCTACAGGACGACATACAATAGACTTGTAGACTGGTGCAAAGTAAACAAAATGCTTTTAAATATGAGTAAATATCACTACATCCAGTTACCTCCTAATAAAAAAGTGATTGAAAACAAATACTACATAGAGGGAGTTGAAGTAAAGAAACTGAGCTAAATTCGTGACCCGGGTGTTCAACTCGATCAAGAATTCAAGTTCGACATTCGCATCTTGAATATTGTCTCAAGATCTTTCAAGGTACTAGGATTTGTTTTGCGATATAGTAAGGAATTTAAAAGACCCGCGACAAAAATTATACTTTTCAACTCTTTAGTCCGTCCAATTTTCAGAGGTATTGAATCCACATTACAAGGTTTACTCCAAGTGATTAGATAGTGTCCAAAAGCGGTTCCTTTTCCATCTGTGTTACGAAGATTACTTGGCAAACAACTCACTAGCTACACTGATAGGTTGAAACACTACCACATGGATACACTAACCAGTTGTAGCAAAAATTTGGACTGCGTCATCCTGAACAAAATATTAAATAGAACTGTAAATTGTAGTGAACTTTTGAGTCCATTAAAGATTAAAATTCCGACTCGGATTCCCAGACATAACACATACAATTTATTTTGTATCCCTGGCTCAAAAAGAAACCTCGGTCATTACGCCGCTGTGCCGAGACTTAGTTGGCAATATACCATGTAAGAATTTAGACATATGTATGTTTCCGTCTAATATAAGAATGATTAAATAAATTTAATTTAGATACGTACCCGTACGTTTTCATTTAAGTATCCTCAACATGGATCATTTTCTTCTTTTTAACACGCTTTTATTAGGTCGACCTGTATGTAACTAACTATGTAATGGAATCTAAGGTAACTAATTTAACCATCTTCCAAGGATCGTAGCGGCATGAAAATTGGCAGCTGTATGTAGCTCTGATGACAACACAATAATATGGTACTGTCGAACTGATCTGATGATGGAGCCGGAAGATATGAACTGGAGCTTCCTGATGGAACATCGTATCATAGCTGTGTTTGAACTTGTTAGAAAAGTTTTGTAATGAACTTTGACCACGATTAGGTTTCAAGGTCTGATGATGAAGCCGGAAGATAGGCACTGGCATTCCATGATGGAATATCGTATCATAACCGCGTTTGGACTTGTTAGAAAGGTCTTGTAATGAACTTAGACCACGATAAGGTTTTTAGTTTTTACGTGCATATATATAAGCGTATTTTACTAGTGATTTTTTAAGCTATAAATTTATTATTGTATGACCTTTAAAAATGTATCAACTGTTACCAAATTATACCTATGATTAAATTTTTAACTTTGTTAACTCTATTGTACGTGCTGTGGTCTCCTATAAATGGAGGAATACACTTAATACCTGATGTTGCCCTTTATTTATGTGTAATGTATTGTGTGCATCTTTTGTTCGAGATCCTAAATAAATAAACCTCTTAGATCAACTCATTAGGAAGATTTACAAATCTAAAGTCTTTTGGCAATATCAGACAATGGCATAGATTAAATCTCGTGCATCAATCCTATGTTATTTTGAAATGCAAATCTTTATTATTAATTTTTCCCTCTCTGTCTGAAACCGGGACATATTCCGACAGCAAAATGCACAACGTCTTCTACCTTACCAAATGTCTCACAGTTTGGAGAGTTGCACTTTCTCATGAGAAATCCAAAATTGTTGAGAGGCAGTTGGCCATGAGCAGTTACCAATTATCGCCTACTTAACTTACCATTACTAAACCAAGGTACACGAAGAAGTTCAGCATGTGCGTGTGAACTGAGGGATCACACTGAGAATTCGCGAAATGAAAATCCTGGGATTTAGTAGTAGACTTAAAACAATTGTAGAACGAATCTGGGAATTTATAAGCAAATATATTAAAAACTACGACCCATAAAGTGTGGTCCCTCAGTTCTCACAGACGTTCAGCCAGATCTCGGACAGTATCTTAAAAAATAATGTTTTGTGAATACAGACATTTAGTAAAGAATTTGTAAAGATATTTACTAAATAACAGACCACAAAGCATTAAAGATAAAAAAAATATACCGACTGAAGTGTGGTCCCTCAGTCCACATAACAAAAATAAATATTTTAGTGAATATTACTGAATAAAATTAATAAAACCGTTATTTTTCTACATAAAGTTTTAGTAAAAGTCTTACAATATTTTGTAAAAAAAGAAATGGAGCAAAACTATCGAAGCATTTTGAAGATAGCGATGATTAAAACTGGTCCCTCAATCCTCTACTCCACTGACATATGTGCGTGTGCTAGCTGCTAGACGAGAGGAATATCAGAAGGTCTAGTGTACTTAACATTTAGTAATATGTTTCTACTAAATAATAGGTATATAAAATTGTGTATTTCTTACCTCTCAGCTGAGATAATATGATTTGTTTAATCCTATGAAAATAGATAGAGCAGTGTGACCACACAATAAAACAAAATGTAGACAGTACTTTTATACTTTATTTAATATATCATTATTTAGACGAAACGAAAACAAGGTTGTATGGCTTATGTGTATTTAATAAAAAACCGGCCAAGTGCGAGTCGGACTCGCACACCAAGGGTTCCGTACAAACCTGTAGGTATTCTCGGTTTATACATAATGTTTATGTTTATGATTTTTTTATATGTTTGAGTTGTTTGAATGAAAGGTAAATTGCGGTTTACGATTTATGACGTATTATAAAAAACTACTTACTAGATCTCGTTCAAACCAATTTTTGGTGGAAGTTTATATGGTTATGTTCATCATATATTTATTTTAGTTTTATCATTCTCTTATTTTAGAAGTTACGGCGGGAGGACACACATTTTACCACTTTGGAAGTGTCTCTCGCACAAAATATTCACTTTAAAAAAAATGCCATTAGAAACCATAAAAAAAAATTTTATAAACCTCAATACCATTTTTGTAGACCTATTCATAGATATCCCACACGAATGGGTTTGATAAAAAAAAAATGAGTTTCAGTTCTAAGTATGGGGAACATCAAAATTTATTGTTTTTTTCTATTTTAGTGTGAAAATCTTAATGCGGTTCACAGAATACATCTACTTACCAAGTTACAACAGAATAGCTCTTATAGTCTCGGAAAAAAGTGGCTGTGACATACGGACGGACAGACAGACAGACATGACGAATCTACAAGGGTTCCGTTTTTTGCCATTTGGCAACGGAACCCTAAAAAGTAGATTACAAAATTAACTAATCACTTATTACAATACTTTTGCCAGTACTTACAATAATTTTGAAATAATGATCATCATAGCAAAAGAAGCTCGTTCGGAAACAGTGATATCGGTAAATAAAGGAAGATTATGTAGTTCTAGTTTTTTCATCGCACTTAATTTTTTTTTTTTGCTACTCTTTACTTTAAATAATTAAGTTGATTAGCAAGGTGTTTCCGAACGCAAACTTGAAGTCACATTTTAAAAAAACCCTCATATAAAAAAAAATAAGTTTAATGTGTATCAGCTCAGAGGTTTTTAACGTACACATAGTGTTTATGATGATAAATAAAATAGGAAACTGAAAATAAAATATAATTTATTGAAGTATTTGGCATAGGTATTTTAGAAGATGTAATTAACATCGATCAAGAAAACAGGAACTGTACCACTTGTGATGACCAATTTAGTTACAATTACGAGCTTTCAAAAATAATATCATTCGATTTGAATGGCACTGATAAAAATTACCTTACTAATGTTCCTGTTACCATAACAGTAAATAACAAAACCTACAAAATCATGGGCGCATCTGAATTCATTCCAGCATTAATTCCAGGCGGTCTTGGCCATTACCGATGTCACTGTTTTATGAATGAGCGTTTCTTTTGCTATGATGATCAACATCTCAAACTTATTGAAAGTACTGACGAACAAATATACTTACATTCATTAAGCTACATCCAAATGTCCTTAAATAAAAGTATTATAATAAGTGATTAGTTTATTTTGTAATCTACTTTTTATTAAATACACATAAGCCATGTAATTTAGCACTAAATTAACCGTACAACCTTGTTTTCGTTTCGTCTAAATAATGATATCTATATACATATAATAAAACAGTAAAAAAACTGTGTCTGTACATTAAATATATTTAAAAAAAAATAATTGAGGGGGGTTTAGAAACAATAATAGAGCACGAAACCAAAAAAAAAAATGTGTCTGTTTGTCTGTTTGTTCGTACACGCTAATCTTCGGAACTACTGGATGGATTTGAATAATTTTTTTTTTGTTGTATAGGTATTAAGTTTGGGCAACATATAGGCTATAATTTATCTTGGAAACTTGAACACCTGATGCAGAACCGAAACAGACCAGCTAAACTATAAGAGATACAAAAATGGTACACATAGCAAAAATTGTTTCACGTGATAAGCATTTTCTGCTAAGAGAATAAATTTGAAGATCTGGAACACCTGATGTGGAACTCCAACAGCCCAGCTACACTATAACATATATAGGAATGACGTCTTAGCAAGAGTTGTTCAACCTGATGAGCACTCTCTGTTGTAGTATAAAATTTTAAGATCTGAAACAGCTGATGTGGAACTCCAAGAGCCCAGCTACACTATAACAAAAATAGGAATGACGTTTTAGCAAGAGTTGTTCAACCTGATGAGCATTATTTGTTGTCGTATAAAATTTGAAGATCTGGAACAGCTGATGTGGAACTCCAACAGCCCAGGTACACTATAACATATATAGGAATGACGTCTTAGCAAGAGTTGTTCAGCTTGATGAGCACTCTCGGTTGTCGTATCAAATTTGAAGATCTGGAACAGCTGATGTGGAACTCTAAGAGCCAAGCTACACTATAACATTTATAGGAATGACGTCTTAGCAAGAGTTGTTCAACCTGATGAGCACTCTCTGTTGACGTATAAAGATTGTAGATCTGGAACACCTGATGTGGAAATCAAAGCTTCACTAATTTCACTGTATAATTATAAAATAACATAAGCTGGGAGTATCTCCACGCGGTGAAGGCGGTAACAGTTTAGGACTGATTTTCGATGAAAATTCTATGAATGATTGAAAATTTGACTCTACTGGCTAAAACTCCCATTTATTATTTTATTTTATTGAAGAAATATGCCTTCGGGCTTATGGTATTTGAGTGTTTAATTTCCTTTTCCATTTATCTTCGTGACACGGTAGCCTACCCTGTAACGCAGGGAGCAGTCACTTAGATTTTAATTGATCAGGTATCTTCAGAATAAAACTATAACTATGCCTAGAAAGAGGTCAAATCTTTTCCAACGTTCCAAAGGACCTAAAAGATTGAGGATCATAAGATCCCAAGAATCTACCGAAGAGCGTCAGGATAGACTTGATGCTGTTCGAGAACGTCAGGCTGCAACTCGCTCCGTAAAAACATCTTCGGATCGCGAAGCTCGCTTGCGTTCTCAGCGTATTTATGCATCTACATCCAGGTCTCTAGAGACCAGTGAAGAATATGATGCGCGACTGTCTGCTGATCGTGAACGTCATGCATTGTCTCGCGAGTCGGAGACGTTTACGGATAAAGAATTGCGCTTGAGTTCTCAGCGTATCTACACATCTGCTGCTAGGTCTCTAGAGACAAGTGCGGAACATGATGCGCGACTGTCCGCTGATCGTGAACGTCACGCATTGTCTCTCGAGTCGGAGACGTTCACTGATAGAGAATTGCGCTTGAGTTCTCAGCGTATCTACGCATCTGCTACTAGGTCTCTAGAGACAAGTGCGGAACATGATGCGCGACTGTCCGCTGATCGTGAACGTCACGCATTGTCTCTCGAGTCGGAGACGTTCACTGATAGAGAATTGCGCTTGAGTTCTCAGCGTATCTATGCATCTGCTGCTAGGTCTCTAGAGACAAGTGCGGAACATGATGCGTGACTGTCCGCTGATCGTGAACATCACGCATTGTTTCGCGAGTCGGAGACGATTACCGATACAGAATCACGCTTGAGTTCTCAGCGAATTCGCACATCTACTAACAGGTCTTTCGAAACGAGTGATGAACGTGATGCGCGACTAACTGCTGATCGAGATTATCATACATTGTCCCGAACACGCACACAACAAAATATTCATAATCAGTTAGAAAGTGAGAGAGAAAGAATTGCTGGAGTACGGCATGAAGAGACAGAGGAAGAGCGCAACGAACGTTTGAATTCTGATCGCCTTCGACATTCTCTGAACAGAATGTCGATATCATCTGAAGAATCGGACGTGTCTCAAGATATCGCCGTAGGGCATGGCGACCTTCCTTGGGTTGATAAGGAGTGGAGTGCATTTACGTACACTCCTATGATTGACTACGCCACATATTCCGCCATCGGAGGTGTGGTTCAAAATTGTACATTTTGTGAAGCTGTTAATTAATGGCAAAAAGAAACAACCGGTATGTGTTGCTCAGGTGGGAAAGTACATATTGAAATATTACAAAATCCTCCAGAAATATTAAGATCACTGCTAAACGGTGACTATCCACAGTCAAAACATTTCTTGGACAACCTATTGACATACAAAAATGAAAGATCTGGAACGACTCCAATCGTCTCGCTCATCCCGTTGTTTTCCCGTCCCCGGGCCTTAGAATTCTACATCAGACGTTTCAGATCTTCGATTTTGACGACCCTGTTGTCACTGGCATAAGCAATAGGATCCGCGTACGAAGTTGCGGGCAGAAGCTAGTATTAAATAAAGTATAAAAGTACTGTCTACATTTTGTTTTATTGTGTGGTCACACTGCTCTATCTATTTTCATAGAATTAAACAAATCATATTATCTCAGCTAAGAGGTAAGAAACACACAATTTTATATACCAACTAGCTTCTGCCCGCGACTTCGTCCGCGTCAAATTTTTGCTCCCCTGACCCTTCCCGTCGCATCGATTTGCCTGCTACTTAGTTTTCTTCCATTTTTCGTTGCTGCTCCGCTCCTTTTGAGTTATAGTGAGTCAACCTTAAAAGATAGACATATGCTCTCGCGGACTTTTTTTTAGAACTTTTTAAAAGGAACAATTCCGTCATACATAATTTTTGCGTTACTTTAACCGTTTACGCAGCGCACGCAACGGAAACTCTCAAAAGAAATAAATTTTCCCCGTTTTTGCAACATTTTTCATTACTGCTCCGCTCCTCTTAGTTGTAGCGTGATGTTATATAGCCTATAGCCTCCCACGATAAATAGGCTACCCAACACAAAAATAATTTTTCAATTCGGACCAGTAGTTCCTGAGATTAGCGCGTTCAATCAAACAAACAAACAAACAAACTCTTCAGCTTTATAATATTAGTATAGACTAGCTGACCCGACAGACGTTGTCCTGTCTTAACGATAACTATTTAATTCGAATTGGTATAATTAATAAAAAAAGTGTGTTTATTATTCTAATGCTTTATGATATACAATATTCTTGGTTTTTTTTTCTTGCGCGTATATAAATAGTTTTGTTGGTGTTCCGACACGGGAACAGGCGACATATAACTGGCCATGTGAAAAACATGGATTTTCAAGATTGATGCCACAAACACTTAGCGACTGCCCTTTTTTTTTTTTTTTTCAGGATGGGAAATCATCAAATGACTTCTCCCGCTCTGGGCGGAGCGGGAGGGCGTGTCAGACTTTTACTGACTAAAACCCACCCGTGTTCCATCAGTTGCCCATGTGCCAGGGTCACGGTATCTCTTTCGAACAATCACGCGACCCCGGCAGGCATAGGTCCTAGTAGACCCCTTCACTGCTGCTGACATCTCTTTGAGGCGCGCGTGGAACACTACGCGCCGTCGACCCGAGCCCGGTCCTTACCGGGCAGCGAGCTACCCATTGCTCGCCGCCCGCAAGCTCGCGCCTACGGTGGCCGGGAGTCCGCTATCGACTCCCGACGCCCGGGGCGTCTCCTCCTGCGGCGGCTAGGGACGTGAGGGCGCAGTGCCTGCCACTCCCTCACGCGCCCCGCCTCCTCCTTCGCGAGCATTACTGCTTCGCAGAAGGAGGTGACGGCTTCCCATTCCCTCTCGCTCCGTACCATGGCTCGCACCAGGGCCGGGCGCGAGAGGTCGCCGCCGCCGATCGCCTCCACGAGGACACGGCGGTGCCCCGCCCAGGCAGGGCACACCTCCACCGTATGCTCCACCGTGTCCTCCAGACGATCCTCACAATGGAAACACCCGGGCGTATCCTCCCGCTTTATCCTGAACAGGAACCCACCGAAGCACCCATGCCCGGTGAGAACCTGCGTCAGGCGGAAGGTGAGAACGCCGTGGCGCCTCTCTATCCACTCCTCAAAGAGGGGACTTACCGCCGCAATTGTGGCGTGCCCTGCGCTGGGTTGCGATAATCGTACCCGCCATGTCGCCATGAGATCACACCGGAGCTCTGTCCGCCGAACCGCGATTTGTCGCGGCAGCGGAGTTTCGCCCCGGCGTTTAGCCTCCTCGCGCCACTCCCACATGTGCGCGAGGACCTTTGCCTCCAGATCCCATGGCGGCACTCCGGCAAGGAGGCTCGCCGCCTCGCACGAGATCGTGCGGTATCCTCGGATTAACCGGATAGCCATGACCCTCTGGGCCGCACTCAACCGGCGCGCTGGGCGCAGCCTCAATGAGGGCGCCCACACCGGTGCCCCGTAGAGGGCCATGGACCGCACGACCCCCAGCGACTGCCCTTGAGATTTATTTATCGACATTGTGAATGCTAGCCGCACTGGAAATTGCAACCGTTTAAAGTCGAATGGCATGTCGTTCGGAATCAAAGGAATCCGTGGAATCAAAACGTCTTCGCCTTTGTATTTCCCTTTCAAAATTGTGGCTTCGATGACGTTGTTCATTAATTTTTTCACCGCAAGTCGGGTGCCATTACAAAGACGTGGCTGGTTTATATTCCGCAACATAATGATTACTGATCCGATTTTTAATTGCAGATTATGGGGTGGTATTCCAGGCAATTCCAGCGAATTTAAAAACTCAGTTGGATAGTTGACAACATCATCTTGGTTAGTAACGGAAACAATCGATTTGTATGCCGTTAATTCGCCAGCTATTTTGTTTTGAATCTGAAAATTCATTTCGTTGACATCAACGTTTTTTGCAGCCAATATAACTCTTTCGCTCAACCATACATGATCTGTGTAATTTTGAGCAATGTTTGGGAAAACCTTCTCGATAAGTTCGGTCTTAGTTTCAGTAAAGTGACAAAAATTGGTAGGAAATATGATGTATCCAGACGATGAGTCAACAGGTATTTTGCCATTACCAATATCGAGCAATTGTTTGGAAAAAAGTTCTCCAGATTGGTCGTTCTGCAATTCGACTCGCATGTTCATATTTAATTTGAGCGTTTTAATGTCTTTCCATAAAATGGATGACTTTAAACATGCGTTAAGTTCGTCAGCTGGCGTTGATCGTGGTATTACTGGAAGTGTTTGGCGAAAATCACCTGCCAATAAAATCATTGCACCACCAAACCGGTTTTGGTTCTTTCGTAAATCTTGCAACGTGCGGTCTAATGCTTCCAAAGATTTTTTGTGTGCCATCGTGCACTCATTCCAAACTATTAGTTTGCTCTGCTGCAACATTTTGGCCATCGCACAATTTCGCGAAAGGTTGCAAGTTGGTGTTTCATTTATTTGCATGTTCAACGGCAACTTGAGTGCGGAATGAGCTGTTCGACCGCCATCCAACAACATAGCTGCAATACCTGATGAAGCAAGTGCAAGTGCGATACCATTTTGCGATCGAATCGTTGCCAAAATCAATGATATTAAAAACGTTTTCCCAGTCCCACCGGGAGCATCTAAGAAAAAAAATCCGCCAGTTCCATCGTTCACTACTTTCATTAGAGTTTCGTAGGCATATTTTTGTTGCGCATTTAAAAGGGGAACGTTTCTTAGAACAGTTTCTTTTAATGCCTCGGAATCGTAATGGGTTTCGCGTCTCAACTCTTGATTAAATTGTGTCGTGCATTGGGCGATTCGGCGTTGTCATTCCTAATTGTTTTAATCCTTTGTTGGTAAGCATCAAGCACATGTCTTCAATTAAAATTAATGCTTCATTGTACATTTCTTCGTTAATTTGCAAATTTGCATTTGATGTTCTAAGACGCTTCTGATGTAATATATCTTCGGCCATGTGATCTTTATATTTGTTCCATAAATCAATCGGTGTTGATGGGAAGCATGTAGATAAAATTATGGAAAACAATGTTCGTATCTGTTTAGCATTTGACGAAATTACAGCATCCTCAAGAGTGTGGTCCCAATGACTCTCATTCTCTAGCAATCCCAAACGTTGACAGGCTTCTCTGTATGTGCCGCACAATACACCATCAACAGTTCGCAGATGTTGGAATGATGTTGGGCCACGAACATTGACTAACAATAAACGCAAATAAAAACACTCGTCTTGGCTAGGATGGACTGTGTAAAGACGTCCTAGTGCATCGGTGGAAAATACTTGAAGGTAACCTGGAAATGGTTTTCCTTGTTTCCGTCATTGAAATTTCTTTAACGATTGATTCCAGGTATAATATCGTGGCATTTCGGAATAAAGCAGTGTTCTAGCAAATTCATCATTCTGGCACATTTCAAAGAAGCTGGTCAATGTCGTGGATGGCGGCCTCTCAACTCGTTGTAATACGTTTTCCGTTGTAAAGTACACCCTTTGACCATTTTCCAGATGTACGGCCAAGTGAACTACAGTGGGATGTCTTTCATGTATTGGAAACGAAAAAATACGCCACATCGCTTCGTTACTACTGACATAGCGTCCCATTTGAAAATGAGTGATCTCATCGTTTGAATTTTCAGCAGCAACTCCGAACACAGCCATGTCACTACCTTTGTTCACGTACTTGCAAATATATTTTATAGATTTTACGGAATGGCAATATTCAACATTTATGTGTGCTTTGAATGTTTTTGAGAGTAACGGAGAAAACGGAACAACCCAACGATTATCAACTTCAATTTCCAGCTGATTCACTTTGACTATTGTTGACCTTCCGTTGTCATCAGTGGATCGCCGGCGATAAAGTGGATAACCATCATTTCCACTAATAGTTTCTACTATTAATTGTTTTGGAAAGCGTTTTGAACATTTTCCATCAACCATACACGGAGAATTTGGATTTAATATTCCACAGGGACCATGAATCATATTTTTTGTAACAATTTCATGTAACAATGGATCTTTATCATTATCGGGAATTTCCGCAGATATCACATTGTCAATTTCATTCGGTTGTATCCTCTCTACCAACCAAATGAGGATGTGTGCATGTGGCAATCCGCGTTTTTGCCACTCAACTGAATACATCCAACAGCGCGTCTCGCCGAATACGCGATGCTTAACAATGAAGTCCATGAGTGAATTTAACTTTCTTTTGAACACCCTTGCGGTAATGTCGTGGCGATCACTGGGTGATTGGCCAAGAAATAATTCTTGTCGAATTTCTGCCCACTGTGGATTGCATGTGAACGTTATGAACAAATCTGGCGTGCCATAATGACGTACATACGACATGGCATCCTGAGCGTATTCATGCATGTGTCGTGGACTTCCGACGTATGTTGCTGGGAGAATAGTTGTTCTACCTACATTCTGTGCATTTCCATCAGCATTGATAGCATCCCGTAGATGAATGTATTCTTCAGAACGCAGTTTTGCTTGGTTCAATCTGATAAATGTCAATCGCTCAGTTTCAACTTTCACGTACATATCCACAGCATACTGGTGGAAAAGACGCCGACATTTTAAAATATGATTGTCCTCATTTTCCCGAACCATCAGTCTGTATGAATAATAATTCATTGAACTAACTTTTTTGTTAGTTTCGGAACCTGTAACTGGATTTATCATCTTCATTGAAAAATGATATCCATCTTCACCTTGCCAAAATAAGATAGGATATTGTAGCGCATCATATGATCGATGTGTTTCGGACACACGCTGCAGTTGATTGCTACGCCGATGTAAAACAATATCTCGGTTTTCTAAATTTTCACCCACGACGACAATAGCGACTTCGTCAATTGTTGGCGCGTTGATTGTGTTTTGATATTCGTTGAGATTAGTCGCGTCGCTCGCGTGCTCTACTTAAGTGCAAAGTGCAGACGCAGCAAACCAACCGCGCCGGCTCGGCCGCGCTCGCCGCGATGACACACACAATCATGTAAGAATTGACCTACATTCCAATTATAATTATTAAGTGTAATTTATTAACTCACCAATAACATGGCTGAGACCACCAAAATTAAGATAAAAACAGAAAATGAACAACTGTTGTTTAAATACTACAGCGAAGAAAGAGCAGAAAATGAGCAGCTGCGTAATGTTATTTCTGATATGGAAAAACAAATAAAAAGCCTCCAACAACAAGTGAGCTATTTACAGCATAAAGCGCAGGAAAGTACACCTGCCACCAGTAAGCCAGCTGAGCCAGTTAAAAGTCCAACACAGTGTCCTGAATACTGTACGGATGAGGAGGAGTTAGTCAGGGAAACGCAGTGGATCAGGCAAAAGAGCAGGAAAAAACGAAAATTAAACACATCGCCCACTAAAACTGCTAACATTGAACACCTCGAGACTGTTCAAACCGAGAAAGAAAAAATAAAAAAGATTCCACCACCTCCGCCTGTAGTAGTAGATGGCGTCGAAAACTACCAGGCCCTGTTTGACTTATTGTCAAAGTCTGAGTCTGGTGATAAATTTACTACTAAAATGTTGAATGGGAAGTGCGTTAAAATAAATGCCGCGAACGAAGACACATATAAGGCTATAACAAAGTTATTAACTGCAAGTAACTTTCTCTGGTACTCCTACGAAAACAAGCAGGAAAGGCCAATAAGAGTTATGGTGAAAAATCTTCATTTCACATGCAATCCTGAGAGAATAATTGAGGACTTACAAAATAAAGGTTTTCAGATTGAAGATGCAGCCAACAAATTGAGGTGGAAAAATAAGGAACCTCTGAACATGTTTATGCTGACATTCAGAAATGAGGAAGACGTAAATAAAATCTATGGCATTAAGTCAATATTAGGCTGTAAAGTAGAAGTACAACCTCTTCATACTTCGAGGCTAGTACCTCAATGCAAGAGATGCCAGGCGTACGGACATACACACAAATACTGTTCTAAAGAACCTAGATGTGTCAAATGTACCGGCAAACATCTGACTGCTGACTGCAAAAAGCCGGCAGACGAAAAGCCTAAATGCGTACACTGTGGAGAACCACATCCTGCTAATTATAGGGGATGTATAGTAGCCCGGGAAATGCAAGAAATAAAGAACAAAACTTTGAAGAAACCGGCGGTAAAAAGACAGCGCAAAATCAACGAAATAGTGCAAACTAGCTCACAAATGCAAAATGATTACGTGACACAAAACTCGCACAAGAAAACATACGCGCGTGTTACAGCCAAAACTGTTGAACTTGCAAATATTCGTGAGAATGTTTCTTCCGATAAAGGTATGGAAGGAAAGTTGGACGAAATTATAAAACTGATGACCTCATTTAATGCTCGCTTGAATAAACTTGAAAATAGCGCTATGAATGCTATTTCCATACGTAAAAAATGGATCCATTAAAAATAATGGCATGGAACTCAAACGGATTACTTAAACATCAACAAGAATTGGAAGTAATCCTGATCACTGAACATATCGATGTATGCCTTATTTCTGAAACTCACTTTACTAAGGAATCATACATAAAATTCCGAGGTTATAAAGTGTACCATGCACTGCACCCTGACAATACTGCCCGGGGTGGTAGCGCGGTTATAGTCAAAGAAAATCTCCGCCATCATGAAGAAGTTAAGTACGAATGTCATGAAATTCAAGCTGTGGCGATTTGTATTCAATCTAAACTGTATCCAGTCACCGTCGCAGCCATTTACTCGCCTCCGAGATATAATATAAAAAAAGATCATTATGTGAGATTCTTACAGCAACTCGGACAAAGATTCATTTTAGGTGGTGACTTCAACGCTAAAAATACGCAGTGGGGGTCAAGACTAACCACGACTAAAGGAAAGGAACTAATGAGTGCTATGAACGAGCTAAAGTGTAAAGCTATTTCTACCGGAAAACCAACTTATTGGCCAAGCGATCCACGCAAAATTCCAGATCTAATAGACTTTTTTATAACTAAAAATATTTCCACTAATTATTTGAGCATCGATCAATGTTTTGACATGAATTCGGACCACTCACCAATAATTTTATCGGTATGGTATCGGATCCTACACACAGAGAACAATCCTACGCTTGTAAATACTAACACAGACTGGGAGAGTTTCAGAATAGATTTGGATAATTCAATAGAATTGAGGGTTCCATTGAAAACTCCGGAACAGCTGGAATTGGAACTGAGTAATTTTACAACTAGTATACAGAAAGCCGCCTGGAGAAATACACCGGAAAAATCACACCGGGTCAAAGCAACCACCTACCCTGCAAGAATTAGGTGTATTATAACCGAAAAGCGCAAACAAAGAAACAGGTGGCATCAGACTAGATGTCCACAAGATAAAAGACTGTTGAACAACCTCACTAAGCGCCTTACGAATGAAATTCAACAACACAATGACTCCTTAACAAACAGCTACCTTAGCCAATTAACGAGTGACACTAAAACCAGCTACTCGCTTTGGAAAGCTACGAAGCACATAAAACGACCGATTGTGCAAATTCCTCCTATCAAGGAAGTAAATGGAAAATGGGCAGTGACCGACGAACAAAAAGCCCTAAGATTCGCTGAGCATTTAGAGCAAATATTCTAACCAAATGAAGCCCAGACTGATGAGATGATGATTCAGGGAGTACAAATTAGTACAGACATTAAATTAGTTACCCCAAAAGAAGTATCTAGAGAAATTAAGTGTAATTTTAATCGAAGAAAATCCCCTGGTTACGACCTAATTACAGGAGAAGTTTTACAGAATCTCCCACGTAAAGCTATAGTTAAGCTTACCACGCTTATTAATGCTGTATTTCGGTTGAAACACGTTCCTGACATGTGGAAAGTAGCTGAGGTCATCATGATAGCCAAGCCTGGGAAGCCACCTCATGAAACCACATCTTACAGACCAATCTCACTGTTACCAGTGTTGTCAAAACTATTTGAGAAATTATTTCTCAAGAGATTGAAGCCTCTTATTGAAGCTGCAAATCTTATACCCGATTACCAGTTCGGATTTCGAGAACAACACTCTACGCTCGACCAAGTACACAGAATCACTAATATTATTGAAAGGACACTAGAGGAGAAGAAGGTGTGCTCCACGGTTTTCCTTGATGTTGCACAGGCGTTCGATAAAGTGTGGCATGAAGGCCTCATTTATAAGTTAAGAACATTGCTGCCTCAACAGTTTTCAGATATCATAGAGTCCTATATATCAAATAGATTGTTTAGAATAAGACAAGGAAATGCCTACTCAAACCTTAGGCAAATAAAAGCTGGCGTACCACAAGGAAGTGTACTAGGCCCGGTCCTGTATCTACTATACACCTGTGATATTCCTGAGCTAGAAAAGGGGGTAATTGCAACCTTTGCTGACGACACCGCTATCATGGCTGTTGGAAATAGCCACGAGGAAGCCGTAGAAAAGGTTCAAAAGTCCGTAAATCAAGTTTATGAGTGGACTGCAATATGGCGTATCAAACTTAATGAGAGCAAGTCTATCCACATCGACTTCACGAATAAAAAGCCACAATACATCCCGGTATTCATGAATAATCAACAAATTCCATACGCGAATACTGCTAAGTATCTTGGCATGACCCTGGATGCAAAACTGCGCTGGAAAGAGCATGTCAAAAAGAAAAGAACCGAATTAGATATTCGATACAAAAAAATGTATTGGCTACTTGGTAGACAGTCGCCATTGTCAATACATAATAAATTGTTGATATATAAACAAGTTTTAAAGCCTGTATGGACCTACGGTATACAGCTGTGAGGCTGCACCAGTCAAAGTAATCGACAAATTATACAACGCTTTCAAAATAAAGTACTTAGGGATATAGTCAGTGCGCCCTGGTTCATAAGAAACAGTGACGTTCACCGGGACCTTAAAATGGATGTCGTAAACATAGTAATACAACAATATGCAGAAGCTCATGAACACAGGCTTCATCATCACATGAATGTCGAGGCAATCCAAATCCTTGACAACACTGAATTAGTGCGAAGACTAAAAAGGGTTAAACCTTTTGAGTTAGTTTAGTGCAGTGCAAGTGAACTAAAACAGTAGTGAAAGTGCTAACTTTTGTAAAGAACACGTGAATCAAGTGTCTTCCCTATAACTTATAGTGAATAAGAAAGACGTTATTGGACGATTTCTTAGTTTTATAGTTACTTAGCAGTTTAAGTTATATTTAAATTACTTATTAGCTCATAGGCTAGATTGTAATGTAAATAAAGTATCATCTAATGTGATACTTTATTTAGCAAAAAAAAAAAAAAAAAAATTGTTGGCGCATTAAAACGTCTCGCGTGTTGTCCTGCAGGCGTCTTATCAGCTTTAATGACAATTTTGTGATTTTCAGACGGCATGTGGTCCAAAGCGGTCGTGAATAATGCAACCAATTCGTTATGTTGTTGAAAAAATGTTTGGAGTTGCTCCACAATTGGTCTTCTCACCGAATTATTTTGTGCACAACGCTGATCGACTTGTCTTGCTGAATCGCCCATAAAATAAATTTGCAAGAATTTGTAGTCACTATTTGGCGTTGGCAATAAGGAACCTGTTAAATGATATATTTGGCCCTGAATCTTGAAAGTTGGCATAAAGTTTTCTTGAATAACTTTTCTTGCACCAAATGACGTCATTTGAAAACAATTGTTGTATTGCTGAATATTAGTCAAAAAATGTTTAGAATCTGGCCCATTTCCGGAAACCAATGAATGTAATGGTTCTGGTGGCGGTACTAATGGCGTCAATTTGACTTGACCGCTCGCGCAACACAATCCAGGAGCTTCATTTTTAAACTTAAATGCCTTGCAATATTGGCATACAACGTTCATTGGTCCAATAGCAACGATTTGCTGTGAACTGACCTCGATTTCTACGTTATAATTGAATGCAGCTCTATAGGGGTTAAACGCAACATTTCTATGTTGTTGATTTCGATTCCGCCGATTCCGTTCAACTTCATTACGCGCTTCGTGTTGTTCGTCAGTTTGACTTTCTCTTGTATATCTTTGACTCGCAGCATTGCGAGTTCTGCGACTTAAGTTTGTACGTCTAATTGCTGGCATTTTCAAAAACGAAAATTCAACTGTAAATCAAAGAAAACTATTGTATTCTTATAAATATCACTTGTTATGTTAGTAACGGTCATGTTATTCTATTAAAACTTACCAAAAACTTTTAATATAAGACGTACCTAATGACTCTGAACTAATCGTGATGTACACTAAGAAATTCAGTTTTCTTACATCCTTTTTATGGGAAATAATGTATTTTTCTATCAATAAAATAACTTCGATCGACGCTTCAGTTTTTTTACATTCTCTTTGATGATATTTAGCACGCATTCTGTCAATTCTGTGTCAAATGTCATAATGTTACATTAAAAAAGTTTACATTGTCCAAAGCGCTAAAGTTAAATTAGATTTTCTAATTTTCCGCGCATTTTTTTTAATATTTTCTTTCATAAGAACCTTCTCCTGACAATAACAAATACAACAAAAAAGAAAAAAGTGAAATCGGTCCAGCCGTTCACGCGTGATGGCGTGACCAAGGGAAATAGGGATTCATTTTTATATATATAGATTATTTAGTAGAAACATATTACTAAATGTTAAGTACACTAGACCTTCTGATATTCCTCTCGTCTAGCAGCTAGCACACGCACATATGTCAGTGGAGGAGAGGATTGAGTGACCAGTTTTAATCATCGCTATGTTCAAAATGCTTCGATAGTTTTGCTCCATTTCTTTTTTTACAAAATATTGTAAGACTTTTACTAAAACTTTATGTAGAAAAATAACGGTTTTATTAATTTTATTCAGTAATATTCACTAAAATATTTATCTTTGTTATGTGGACTGAGGGACCACAGTTCAGTCGGTATATTTTTTTTATCTTTAATGCTTTGTGGTCTGTTATTTAGTAAATATCATTACAAATTCTTTACTAAATGTCTGTATTCACAAAACATTATTTTTTAAGATACTTTCCGAGATCTGGCTGAACGTCTGTGAGAACTGAGGGACCACACTTTATGGGTCGTAGTTTTTAATATGTTTGCTTCCAAATTCCCAGATTCGTTCTACAATTGTTTTAAGTCTACTACTAAATCCAGGATTTTCATTTCGCGAATTCTCAGTGTGGTCCCTCAGTTCACACGCACATAGTTCAGCAACGTTGCCCCTGTCCTAACAGGCATATTGCCTACCAGCATTGAGAAAAATCTATGAAAACAATATGCCAAACCAGATGATGTCACATTTTAACACATTTGGCATTTTACGTACACATAGTCGAAAGTTTAGTTTCATGCTGCACTGCCCAATTTTTTTCGATGCATTTCGTCGTATTTCATAACCTCGTAGCTTCGACCTGGATAATGCTAGAGAGCTAAAATTTACAGAAAAAATGTAGTGAGCAGACTTGTAAAACAAAAAGTTTAATTTGTATCACATCTCACAAAACCTTTGAAAAAAAATGTATAAACTTTGGATTGCATTAATACCTAAAATATTTATATTTCGTGATTGAGTAAATTACTCATAAATCCTCTAGGGTGCTCTTCCCGACAGGCGCGGTCCGAGAGGGGGGGGGTCTTAGGGGTCATGACCCCCCCCCCCCAAATTCAGCCATGCTGTCGAGACTCTTGAACGATTTGCCTGAAAAACCCAATAATACTCCCAACCTCAGAATCGAACCCAGGACCTCATGCTCATCAGTAGTGCATTCGACTACTAGACCAACGAGTGGATGTATCTTCATAAAAATATTCTTCAGTACTCATGGTGACCCCCCCAAAATCATAGGCTGCGACCGCACCTGCTTCCCAACGTCCTAGAAAGCTGATAATTAGCATTAAGGCTAGAATTTGCACAAAATTAACGAATTTTTAACTTCCCCTTTAAGAGACAAATCAAGGTTGTAGAATTAGTGGCTTGGATTCCTACTATCCGGCTAATCATAATTTTCGTAACTTTCATCACAGTTACAAAGCTGATTATTTTATGCATAAAAGTACTACTCATGAAGATGCAGTTGCTAAAAATCTCGACTGTCTTCCACTTTTGTTTTTAATTGGTCAGGTCAAATTGAAAACTACAAAAAGTCGCGGAACAGACATGGGATTCGGATACCCCACGAAACGAGGGACATAAATTTTATTTTAAGGAGGATCCTGTAAAAAATATTATTCTTGTTAAATAACATCGAACTTATAATTTTTTATGATTAGCAGCCGTGGATATTTTTGATGCCATATAATTTATAAAAGTTTAAATTTTTGAAGACGACGAATATTCACCTCATTTTAAAATGAAACACTTAAAATGGTTGAATCATGAGTTTATTTTTTATAATAAACACAAAATATTTACAAAGACCACCAAAAATTTTACATGCCATAGGTACATACAGTCAGTATTAATTGCAAAACAGTTGCAGTTTATACTATATCTTTAGATAGTACTTCTATATCTATAAATAGTATAAACCAAAGTCCTGGTATTTAATAGCGGGTATATAAAAATACTAAATGCAAAGAAGTGATATCCAAAAAAAACCTAGTGTCCTGTTTAGTGTCTCTCAAAGTTTTAAAACACTCATTAGTTTAGCCTCATTTATTCAAAAACTGTTCGCACGAACGGCCAAAGTTCCATTACTTTTCAATTTTATTTCTTCGGGGTTGCAGATAATCAATTGTCTTGCATCCGTGGATCTATATAGACGACATGAAAAATTAAAATGCCTGTTAATTTCATACTCTTTATTGATAAATGTAGCTGGGAACCGAGTTCAGGTGGAACCAAACCGCTATCACTCAACGTCGACTAGTCGGCAACCAAACTGCCATCATTCGACGTCGACTAATCGACAACTAGACAGCCATCCATCGACGTCCACTAGTCAGCAACCAGACTGGCATCGATCGACTAGTTGGCAACAAGACAGCCATCGATGCTACACTTTTCTGGGCCCCGATCGCTCCGTAGCCTGACTGCCTTTTGGTAACCCATTTAGGGAAACGAAAGTTTTCTCTGTGCAGTTATTGACGAAGTTATCATGACGATTAATTCACCAGATATTTATGGTGATAGATGGCACAGTTGTAGTCTTTTGGGCATGCCACCGACCGGAGAATGAATGAGACACATTATTATCTCTGGGTGCTCTAGTCTAGCTTACGATAAGTACTTGCACAGACACAATCTTTTAGCTAGGATTATCCATCAGAAACTCATTCTGATAAACAGCCTTGAAGAATCGGAAGTGCCGAACTACAGATATGTGCATGACCCTCTTCTCGAAAATAGAAATATCACAATGTACTAAGATCGATCTATCATCACTGACAGGACTATTGTATCAAATAAGCCAGAAATAGTGGGGTTGGATCGAATAGAGCGGTGTGTAATGATTGCTGACATCACACACGATGGGAAATTCTTGAAAACCGTGAAAGATAAAACAAGTAACTTGACTTGCAAAGTTGTCGACATGTCGGATGTGAACTCGGTAATCATTGTGCCGATAGTCGTAACAGCTTAAGGCTTAATACCCAAGAGCCTCGAAGAACACCTGAGGAGGCTCGTTAGGCAGCTGAATTTAGAAAATGGTACTTCAGGACACGTGTGGTTCCGCTCTCTCGAGCCGTGACTGATGGTAGCTTGGATCCAGCTTGGCCCGTTCACGATACCGGTGGCCCTGGATACCCGATGGGCTACAGTGTATTCTTTAAATGTTTTTTTTTTTATTCAAATTTATATTCTTTAGGGTATTTCATTAAATTAAGGAGATATAATAATATGGGCCTACTAGTGTCCCAATACAGGGCAAAGGCGCATTCGTCGTCATACAGAGAAGGCACTGATCACCACAATTGCTCAAGACGAGTTGGCGAATTCATTACTAAGTCCAAAAATGGCGCCAGGATCTCTGAAACCTATTCGTATTTACTTCTAAGACTGTCACTAACTCAAACATGATTACTGACCAAAAATAAAAAAGATACTAACCTCATTTACTATTTCCGCGACATCAATTAAAGTAGTTAGTAAAAATAAATTAGGAATGGTTTCACTTTGCTTTGCATTTTATGTATTCATTTTTTTTGTCTGCAATATAAAGATAAGGTTAATTTTCCTTATTCTATGACTAAATTACATCAGCTATTGCTGATGTCTGAAAATAACCCATAAATAATAAAACCAGTTCACAATGGTGTGGTGGTACGTAGGTACTGTAGGCGTATGTATAGTGAATGTTGGATGTGGCAAAAGAAGAATTAAAGCAGAATTAGTGGTGTGGAAACGCTTTCCATGCGTAGCTTGTGTGGTGTGATTATGACATGTATAATTATATATACTCTGAGAAATATAATATTAATTTTAATGATGTTGAATATAAGGACTATGTAGATGCAGTTTTTAAATGTATTTCATTTTAATGATAATCTAGCAGTTACAATACTTAATGCGGCCTACCAAGATGTTCTTTCTTTGATATTGTTCGTCGAATCATTATGTTCTGAGTTGAGCTGCACGATTATTGACAAATGCGTGCATTAACTGGATAGATCCACTCAATCTGTATGGTTCTTTCCTCAAAAGACTATTTCAGACACCCCAATGTACATGGTTCTCAAATGATCAGACCGCAACTATTTCCTGATTTTATATAAACATTGACATTGATGAATATTACTTATACAATGACTAGAATATTTACTTTAAAGTATTATATACTTTTCATTATTGTAAATGTGAAAACTAAGTGGGTGGTTTTTTTACTGGTTTCCTTTTCTTCTCATTTAATTTTTATCATGGTCTGGCAGTTTGAGTAATTTATACGACCGACACAAATATCCCTTCTTTGGTCCTGTGTTCGAATCATTGACCTCCTTAAGGAGTTAAGCTACATGATTACTGACAAATGCATGCACTGATTGGACAGGTCCACTCAATCTCCACTTCAGACACCAATCCACATTGGTCATCACATGATCTGACCAAGATTATGTCTGGACTTTAAAAGAGACTGTGACCTCCGAGTTTGTTTCGGCCTTTCTCCTCAGAGTAGTCAGACAGCAAACGCCGACTTCATCTAGTTTAAAAAAAATAGATAAAAGTGTTTGTACAAACCTACTTGCAAAAATAAAGTCATTTATCATTTATGAATGATCACGGCTGAGGAATGATGTGATAAAACAACGGTGCTGTTTAAAAGAAGGTGTAGTGACAAAATTTTTAAAGACTATGCTTAGATGGTTTGGTCATGTTGAGAGGATGAATAAAAGATGGCTTCCAAAAGGCATTTACAAGGCAGATGTGAGTGTAGACGCCGGGAGAGGAGGTCCTAGGAGGACATATAGTGACCTTATTAGTGATGTTCTTTACAAAAAAGGTCAGGTGCATAGTATTCGCAACCAGCGTGTGTGTATGAACCTAAACGAGGCAACAGGAGTATGTATGGATCGTAGCAGGTAGCGTTCCGTAGTTTCTGCCTACCCCCATGGGTAAAAGGCGTGAGTTTATGTATATATGTATAACTAGCTTTTGCCAGCGGCTTCGCCCGCGTGGAGGTCGAAAAATATCCCGCGTGAACGTACTACCGGGATAAAAAGTAGCCTATGTGTTAATCCAGGTTATTTATTTTTTTTTAGCTCGAAATGGCATTTTCATCCGACTTGCTTCAAATTTATCGTCACTGCTCGGCTCCTATGTGTCTTGCGTTATGTTATATAGCCTATAACCTGCCCAGGAGTATGGACCACAATCAAGTTTGGTTAAAATCCCCTCAGTAGTTTTTGACCCATGCGTGCACATACAGACAGACAGACAGACAAAAAATTTACTGATTGCATTTTTGGCATCAGTATCGAAACCATTCATCCTCCAATATTAATTTTGAATATATTTTCAATGTACAGAATTGACCTCTTTACAGTTTTATTATAAGTATAGATAAAACCTAGGCCTGCTGTTAGTCACCCGCCCGCAACAAGAAAACACCATAAGAGATACAATGGAAATCAATGAAATCATCAAAGACTCACGATCATTATATTAGACAGACGTATCTTGTTCCATAGTCGTAGTATAAGAAGTGTAATTAAGTACTTACGTTGCCTGCATTTCTTTCATCGATTTCACCTTAACTTTGGGGTCAGGGTAGTCATAGAAATCTGGTTTGTAGCATTCATAATCAGTATTGTAAATATAATCAGCAATAAACTTGTCTAAGTCTTTTGGTTTGGGATAAAAACTCGCAAGCTCTGTAAAAGAATAAAATGCAAGTTTAGTATTTTCTAATGATATTTTCAATTCCGTAGCTAGAAGTAGACTTATAGAAACGTTGATAACTGATTGTAGCCGTAACAAACTTTCAAAGGTGCTCTTGCCAGGGTCGCGAACCCCTGCCAGGGTCGCGAGATTCGTTCGAAAGAGTTACCGTGGCCCTGGCATTTGGGCAACTGAAGGAACACGGGTGGGTTTTAGTCAGTAAAAGTCTGACACACCCCTCCGCTCCGCCCAGAGCGGGAGAAGTCATTTGATGATTTCCCATCCAAAAAAAAAGGTCGACCAAAGACAGCTGGGACCGACAACTTAACAACGTGATTTTCAAGACTTTGAGGGGTTTTGCATGTAAAAAATGGTCACCCGTCAACGATCCTACCGCGCTATAACCTGATCGATTAACCTGTTGAGTAAGGCTATAATTATATTACATGTTAAACTAGCTTCTGCCCGCAACTTCGTCCGCGTCAAAGTTTTGTTTCCCTGAACCTTCCCGTCGCATCGAATTGCCTGATAATTTTCGTCCATTTTTCGTTGCTGCTACGCTCCTTTTAATCGTAGTGTGATGTTATATACCATATAGCCTTGCTCAATAAATAGGCTACCCAACACAAAACGATTTTTTCAATTTGGACCAGAAGTTCCTGAGATTATCGCGTTCAACCAAACAAACAGACAGTCTTCAGCTTTATCTTCTTACGAAATAAAAAGTATCCTATATCCGTCTCCTGGTAAGCTAAGCTACCTACCCACCAATTTTTAGCCAAATCGGTTTAGCCGTTCTTGAGTTATAAATAGTGTAACTAACACGACTTTCTTTTATATATATAATAATATCTGGATGACCGAGCTTTGCTCGGTATTTTTTGGTAAATTGTGTTTAAAATAATAAGTTTATGTTCGAGTTGACTATCGATAAAGTTGATCATTGAAAACACGAATAAAACGACATTTAAAAAAAATGAATCCTAGCTAGATCGATTTATTGCCCCCGTAACCCCCTGTATACAAAATTTCATGAAAATCGTTGGAGCCGTTTCCGAGATTCAGATTATATATATAAATATATATACAAGAATTGCTCGTTTAAAGGTATAAGATTTCATCCGGCGTACTATAACTTTATTTTACGTGTTTCTTTTACAAGTTCAAGCGAGCGGCTGATGCATAAACCCCCCCTCTACTATGCAGCTGACGATTTTTTTTCAGCTCAGTATGACGTAAACTATATATGAAAAAATTTGCACCCTGTGTACTATGACTAATTTTTTTTTTGTTTTTTTTTACTACTTCCGGAACCACCCACACCCGCACCCACCGCTACTTGAGTAGCTGACGGTTGGTTCACTAATTGGTCATATAAGATCAACCATTGAGGACAGTATCAGCCGGCTTACTATGACTTTTTCATTTGCAACGCTACCTCCTGGACCATAACGTCAAACCAAACACGTCAAGCCAATGACTTAGTGTTGCTTAACAACGCCATCTGTTGAAGTAGCTTTAGTGTTGTTGTGTCGTTAAAGCAGTTAGTTGCTCCCAATTAAAAAAAATAGTATTATTAGTCGCCAATAGATGTCAGGAACAGTCATATATTTCAGTTTATGTTTAAAAGTTGATTATTGAAAACGCGAATAAAACGACATTTTCTAAAAATGAATCCTATCTAGATCGATTTATCGCCCCCGAAACCCCTTGTATACTAAATTTCATGAAAATCGTTGGAGCCGTTTCCGAGATTTAGATTATATATATATATACAAGAATTGCTCGTTTAAAGGTATAAGATAAGGTGTATCTATTCATACACGAAATATTTTAAAAGGTCTGTAGGTGGTAAAGAAGCTATAGAAGCAAAAATAAATTTTTTATCTAAGCGTTTTAAAATTTTCGTAATTATTATAATTTTAAAACTGCTTGAGACGTTTTGCATAAAAACTACTCCAAATTCTATGAAGGGCCCGCCTGACGCTGCGAGGGCGGTGACCGGACGGCACGAGCATGGCCGCGGTTTCACAAATCGTAAAAAATAAGAAGGAGCCAGTATTTCTCATGTGCGTCAAATAATTAATAAATATTAAATTTTGAAAAAAATACATTCAGAAAACATTTTTTTTCGTTCCTGTAGCTTCTTTAACACCTACAGATGTACCTCTTAAAATATTTCGTGTATGAATAGATATATACACCTTATATAGACATCAGCAAAGTACGTGTCATATCACGCTCAGTGAAGAGTCCCGTAGATAGGATGAATTTATTACAAAAAACAAACTTAACCAGTAAATTACCGTAATTACAGACACAATTAAAAAACGATTGTGTCTATATCAAATGTGGTATCTCAGGGACTTAGAGGTTAACTTATAATAATATCCTTCGAATCACCGTCGCCCTGACTCCGAAACAACCTCCTGTTGCACAGCCTATATTTAGTGTTCTTATATTTTTATACATAATGTAGTGAAGTTAGTTTATACGTACTTTGTTGGTAGGCAACCTCAATCACGGCCACAGCTATTTTTAAAGATAAACATGGGATGCTGTTGAGAGCTGGATAGATTCGGCCAATCGCTAAATCTTCCTCATTGACGTTTAGCGCTAAACTCTGGAAACAACAAAATACCATCAGAAATCACAGGGCTGTTACCTAAATGTAAAGGGTTCCAACCTTACATATGTAATATGATCCCTTACTTTTCTATGAAATAAAGTAATTTTCAAATACGTTTTTGTAAGACACATATCATCACGCCTTGTTTCCCGCACGAAGGGTTTGGCAGATGTGTACTAATAGTACACCCACATTTCGCTCACATTCTTAGATTAGAGGAAGATTACGGGAAAGCCCATAATTATTAATTAGATCTAATTCGTTATGTGTTAATCTGTACACGATACTAAAAAACGACTTTTCGGTCCCTTTTCGAAATCTGAAAGTGGACTCTTGACCATAGGGCGCCTATCTGAAAAACCCTGTGGAGTGTCCCCCGCACCAGTGTAATACTTGAATAAATTGTACAATGACGTACCAATCTGTTTAGATGACAAAACTTGCATGCAATATTGTATTCCATTTTATAGAAATTGCCCCCGTGTAAACACTAGCATGCAATTTTGAATGGCAATAAAAAATGAACGTGCTTTATAGCATGCGATTATTGCTCATGTATAATTTGAAAAAGCTTTTGTGAGAAAAAACAATGATATAATATAATGTTTGGCCTAGGCATAGGCAAAGCGGGACACTGGCCTCTCCCATGCTGTGCCCCAACACCATTGCCCCCGTGTTAACACTAGCATGCATTTTTTGAATGGCAATAAAAAATGAACGTGCTTTATAGTATGCGATTATTGCTCATGTATAATTTAAAAAAGCTTTTGTAAGAAAAGAAAATGATATAATATAATGTTTGGACTAGGCATAGGCAAAGCGGAACACTGGCCTCTCCCATGCTGTGCCCCAACACCATTGCCCCCGTGTTAACACTAGCATGCATTTTTTGAATGGCAATAAAAAATGAACGTGCTTTATAGTATGCGATTATTGCTCATGTATAATTTAAAAAAGCTTTTGTAAGAAAAGAAAATGATATAATATAATGTTTGGACTAGGCATAGGCAAAGCGGAACACTGGCCTCTCCCACGCTGTGCCCCAACACCATTGCCCCCGTGTTAACACTAGCATGCATTTTTTGAATGGCAATAAAAAATGAACGTGCTTTATAGCATGCGATTATTGCTCATGTATAATTTAAAAAAGCTTTTGTGAGAAAAGAAAATGATATAATATAATGTTTGGACTAGGCATAGGCAAAGCGGAACACTGGCCTCTCCCACGCTGTGCCCCAACAACCTGTCCTCATCCAGTCTGTCTCAGCCAGCTTTTTGATGTCATTGGTCCATAGCTATAGCATAGCATAGCATAGCTGAAGAACGTCCCACATTACACTTGTCGACACGCGTACTCCGTCTTCACTGCAGGACTCGTCTGCTCCACCAGCCATTGATACGTCGACAAATATAGCCTGCCCGCTGCCACTCTAACTTGCTTACTCTGCAAGCTATGTCGGTGACTCCGGTCCCTTTCTCCAGTAGAAGCGAACATTCTCACTAAACTAAATTATAGTAGGAAGTGCGGCGTACCTTGGCTGCGGCTAGGAACATGGAATCGGGAACATGATGAGCGAAGCAAGCAAGCACTCCGAGCGCTACTCCGGGAAATATATAGGAGTTGTTACCCTGGCCTGTGTAATATTCTTTCCCGTTATATTTGACTGGAGGGAAAGGTGAACCAGATGCATATATGCATCGACCCTAGAACAATATTAGCTGTTAGGTATATAATTTTTACACACAAATTGAAATGCGGCTTCATAATACCCGTAACAAATTGATGCGCTTCCGTACCGAATAAAACATAAATCAATGTTATCGTACCAGTCCTATAAACGCTGGTTACAAATCCAAAACCTGAAAATTTTGTCAGTTTACAATAAAAATAAAGCGACCGCTATTCTTTCGACAGCTATTTGCTGTCGGCGGCAAGGCAAATCCAGTTATAGGTATATATAAGCCTGTCGAATGCAAGGATTTTTTTTTAAATGAACACATAGCCACAACCATTCGACAGGATGTCTCTTCTCCGACAGCAAAAGCCTTCGGTAGAATTGCGGTCTCCTATATGATTTAAACTGACATAGTTTTCAGGTTTTGGACTTGTGAACAGCCTCGAGAGGGCTCTTTTCAACCGACGAAAAAAAACGGAGGAGGTTCTCAATTCGACGCGTATTTTTTTTTTTTTTAGACCACGCATAACTTTTTACATATTGGTCCGATTGTGACGATTCTTCTTCTATTGGAAAGGGTATACTCCCAAGGTGGTCCCATATAAATTTGAAAAACAAAATCGAACCCTAAGGGTCGGAAAACAGGGGATGATTGATTGTTCACTCACTGATTGTTATGTATAACCACACATAACTTTATACAGAGTAGTCCGATTTTAAATTATTTTTTTGCTGGATAGGGTGTACCTTGCCAAGTATTATTAGTACATTAAAGCCACAAAAAATTATAAAATAAAAACTTTTTAACAAAAAATTTAACCGCCGAAAAACTGAAAAGCATAAAATAATAAACCTTAAAATTTTGAGTCGGCGCTGAAAAATCAATGAACAAAGATCACTCAAAGCGCCGACTCATAATTTTAAGGTTTATTATTTTATGCTTTTTGATAACTTTGATTCTTGTACGATTCGACTCGGAAGCGTACCCAGTGGACATCTTTGAACCGATATGGCCCAATACAATATAACGATGCTGAAGCTCTTCCAACATTCTTGGCTTTATTACGAATACAATTTTTAATACCTCACGTCTCTTGAACGCTACCGTATACGGCAAATTTTCACGCCAAACAAAACTTTTACATAAATACGAAAAACGTTATTCCGACAGTCACAAATACGAATTTCAAAATACCGATTTTCATAATTCCGAATGATTCAAAATTCCGAATATAACAACTCCGACTTATCATTACTTCTACTTTTATAATTCCTAAATTTCAATATTCCTAACGTTTATAATTACTATTCTCAATATACTGAATTTCAATAGATCGAATAAAAAAAAGTCCGACTGAATGATAATTCGAAACATCAAAAATACGAATTCCGATTATTAAAATACCGATTAATACAATTCCGAAAAAAAAACGCCTTGTAAAATCGAATAGTATAATTGCTCATCAGGGAGAAGTATAATATCATGTTTAGTATGAGGAGGTAGAATTAAAAAACATGCAAGCAAGCATGCAGCATACAAGCAGGCATGCAACATGTAAGCAGGCATGCAATATGCAAGCAGGCATGCAGCATGCAAGCAGGCAAGCAGCAAGCAAGCAGGCATGCAGCAAGCAAGCAAGCATGCAGCAAGCATTGTTTCTGTCACGGCTCGGGCACTGCGGGGTTTGGGCGGCCCCACGCGTGCTTATCGTCGCAGATGGTCTTAACGCTCACCGGGCCGCCCCACCCCACCGCACCTACGCGGGTTTAAATTACACTCTAGGGGTAGGGCAGACAAGACTGCGTGAAGTCGGTTTTGCAGCGATTCGTTTCTGTCACTAAATTTTGTAGCACAACATGTTGACTTTTAGTTTATTCGGAGCATTAAAAATCGGAATGTCGTTTTTCGGACCGAGAACCCTTCGAGCATTTGATTCTTCAAACGTATGAAAATCGGAAAAATTTACTAACAAATCGCATTTACGACTTTCGGTAAAATTTTCGTGATTTTTAATAATAGACGTTATAATTTTCAGGTATTATGAAAATCGGAACATCAAAATTCGGAATAAAATATTTCGGAGTATTTGGGTGTTCCCATTTTTGTATAATGTTGCTTAGTTTGATACGTAGATGACGGCTTTGTGATGGGTCTTTTAACATCTTGTATAACATTAAAGCAGTTGAAGTGCACAGGGAAAGATGAAGAAAAACGAAAACGACGGTATTATCAGTTCATTCGATAAAGCTGAAATTTACAATGAGGTCCTTATCTTCCTGTGGCCTTCAGTTATTTAATTATTATAAAGTGTTGTACCTCAGTATTGTCATAAGCAGCCTGAGGTGTGCATTCAGCCTTTTGCGTCGGATTTGAAAGTGCATAAATTTGCGGTCGTTCGCAATTTTGTGCCATTTGTTTCAAAATTTCAGGGGTAAAGGCACCACCCATTGTCGACACACCTAAAAATATACAAAAAAATGCTTATTCTGCACAAAAAAAGATACATAAAACACACACATACATACAACGTAGCCAACAGGTATTTGAGTTATTTTCTTTACAATATTGTCCATTGCTTGTTGATATCACGGCAGATGACCAAAGACAGTGCAAATAGATGTTACGACATTGGCAATTAGACATGGGCAATAAAAACAATGTTCTGAGTAATAGGTATTTTGAGATGGGGCGCCATAGAGGTTCGGATGCACACTCAATCAAAGAGTTTCGATCAAAACGTTTCTTTAATTAGGCATTACATTACATTTTAGAAAAAATTGCGTTCACACATTTTTGAAAAATGCACTGAAAAATGATCTGACAGAAAAACAATTTTTACTTACCGACAAGTACGGTTGGCTTTACAAGCTTCACGAAACCTGCAAAATCCTTAGTTGGTTCCATATCTTTCCCGTACCTAGTCGCGTGTGCTGGTACTCCATTCGGTCGTTTAGTCGACAACAGACCATCGACGTCAAACAGGTAGATTTTCTTTACAGCTTCTTCTTCTTTGACGCCATCCGTCAGCATCGCATCGCATATCAAATTTGCAATACCAACGCCTGCCTGCAGACAATAACATATTTACTATCCCAAAAACTTTAATTAACCGTTGATTTCATCCGGAAATATATTATAATATTTTTTCAGTGCTACAATTAATCAATTTTGTAAGAGGTTGTCACCACAGTGGCATTTCAGCCACATCATAAACTACTCTAAACTAAATCTACTATAAATTATTGCTGTGTTAACAAATAAGAAATTAGGTTTAACAAATGAGCAAATATCATTTACGTTTTTCGTTCTTAGTAGCGTCTCTCTTTCGTTTTTTGTCCTAGTACCTACATCTATAGATAAGTAGATGAACATCGGAACATCTTCAACCGTTCCTGATCTTTTACAATTGGGAGAATTAACTTTATTCATCATATAACCAAACTGGCATTATGGGTAGTTACCGGCCCCGCAAGAATTCAGCTTCATAGATTACTTTCTGGTCAGTGGTCACGACCAGGCAGGCTTAGCACGTGCATCGCTTTGTCGACCGAAGAGTAGGTAGACAAAAAAGACAACAGCAAAGTAGAATTAGTTAACTGCACTTTTATGAAATTCACTCATACATCATTCATATCCGAATTCTTTGTTTTGGCATTGGATTTGCATGGATTTTTTTAAATCTCATATTAAGTCACATATACCTAGGTATTCATATAAAACAATTTCTCCTATTTTAGGAAATGGTTAAGGCCAATATTACTGTAATATTTTTTTTTTTGTTACATAATACGGTATTTCGATACCTTAAGCAAAAATATTATAGTTATCTCTATACTAGTATAGAGATAACTATAATATTTTTGCACAATAACAATTAATAGAAGAACAAAACAATTTCTCCTATTTTAGGAAATGGTTAAGGCCAATATTACTGTAATATTTTTGCTTAAGGTATCGAAATACCGTATTATGTAACAAAAAAAATATTACAGTAATATTGGCCTTAACCATTTCCTAAAATAGGAGAAATTGTTTTGTTCTTCTATTAATTGTTACAGTTTTGCGTTCAAAACGCTCTCCTGTAAAATCATGATGTTACTGCTATTTTTTATTTTTTTTGATCGGATCGGATGAATTAATTATATTTTATTTTTTGTAAAATCTTAAGCAAAATAACAAAAATGACAGACACCACAGTAGTGTGAACCCACCGAAAGGCTCCCACAAACAGGCACGACGGGACAGCGTGACGCGAATTACATAGAACAATTTCTATGAAAACTTAATGTAAATTGTCCCACAACAGCCGCGTTACGCCTGTCTGAAGATGCCTTAAAATATCACGCCAAGCAAATTGAGCTACGAATTACTTAAATAAAACTTACTGAACCGGCTCCGAGGAACAAATATATATTTTCTTGTAGTTTTTTCTTGGTGATTCTGCAAGCAGTGAGCATACCAGCGACCACGACACCCGCTGTACCTTGAATATCGTCATTAAACGTACAATACGAAGTCTTGTATTTTTCAAGCAGGCGGATAGCATTAGGCAAGGCGAAATCTTCAAACTGTGAACAATATATTTAGGCTGTATTTAGTGTTATGCTGACATCGGTGACGTCTCAAGACGTTGACAATAAATAGACGTTTATAATGTAGCACCGATGGTCAGCGACCGCGACTCTATAATTACATAAATCGGTACGCTACCGACGTCAGCACTGACCACGGCAACCGAGTACTAAATCTGGATTTAGTAGTCGAAACGCAGTCCACGGTCGCTACTGTGCAAATTATATACTGTCTATAGACAGATTTCGATAACCTTACCTTATAAGGTAAGGTTATCAAAATGTCAAGATTTCGAGACGGAGCACGTGAAACTTAGCTTCTGAGGAAGCCATTTTCAAAAATAAAATTTATAAAAAGAATTTACAGTGTGCGCGATGTGTGAGTGCTCATTTGTATGTAACAACACCAAACGTTGCTCACGAGATCTCGAATTGTCATTTTAGATATGAGATTTCGTTCCCTAGGTACGTATGATTCAAATCAGTAAAGTGTATAAAATTAATTATCATCATTTCAGGGTCCATCTTGTGGGAGGCCTTCCAACTCTACGTCTTCCGGTTCACGGTCGCCACTCCAGAACCTTTCGGCCCTATCGGCTATCTGTTCTGCGAGCAATGCGCCCTGCCCGCTGCCACTTTTGTTCAGCAATTCTTCGTAATTTGTTAATGTAAAAACGAAACTATAAAGTTACTTGTATAAGTATGTTGTGGCTATATCTCGCGCAACACGCATCCATGAACTCTTGAATAAAATCATCGAACGCCTGACCTCGAACTCGCTTCTCTCGTATACCTATATACATCGGATCTTCTATCAGCGCCTGAAAAGGTGTTGAAAGGTTTATATAAAATGCCGAGTGCTCTGATTTTGACGTGACAACGTCTTATAAATTGGTTTGCCGGGTGACACTTCAAGAAACTGCGTTACGCTCCGCTCACGTTATGCGCTCACAATGAGAGCGAGTGAGAGGCACGCGTCCCTTCCACTCGGGCATGGTTAGCCCGCCTAAGAGCGAGAGAGACAGACATAAAAAGTGAAAGGCACGCGTCCCTTCAAAGTCGTTGTCACGTAAAACTTTCGCCCGTATACCGACTTTACAGGCAACCAATTTTTTGTATATTATTTAGAAATTGTGCTTTGCTATACACACCGTTTTATTTATATTGTATTGTAATATTAGATTCATAAAAGTGAAACATTATAGTTATTCCAGACTTATTGACATACAAACATTGGCGTTAAGGCGTCATCATCATCAGCCTATACAGCAAACAGCCCTCCTCTCGATGAGAGGGAGTGGGCCATATGGTGGTGAATCCACGCGGGCCCAGTGCGGTTTGGTAGATGTCACTTGTCTTCGGTTCGGTTCTAAGACATACCGGTTTCCTCACGATGTTTTCCTTCACCGTTTTGAGAGCAGCGGTGATGAAATAATTTACGCAAAGTAATGCGCCTGCTTGGTTTCGAACCTGCGACCTACAACTCGTAAGTCGCGGCCGTTACCACAGGGCCACCATTGCTCTCGATAAGGCGTATTCTACTGGAATTTTTCATCATAAGTCTTAAACTTTACGGTGTAATCTCTCTATTGAACTCTGCGTATTAGGTATTTGCGAAAATTCTCTTCAACAAATTAAAAACTTTTGTCGTACCCTCAATAGGAGAATACCAGTGTGGCTTTGGACCAAATCTGTCCACTAGTGACCAAATCTACTCCCTTGAGACAAATTCTTAGCAAAACGATTGAAAATAATGTAAACACACCACCAGCCACCACAATATCCTTCGTAAAGGCGATCGGCGGTGGCGATCTCTCGCGTCGGGCCCTAGTCCAGGCCATAGTATGTAGCAAGAGTGCATGAAAAGCCGTCACCGCGTTCTGCAAAGCAGTAATGCTCGCGAAGGAGGAGGTGGAGCTCGTGAGGGAGAGACAATCTTTGCGCCCTCACGATTCTAGCCACCGCAGAGACGGCGACTTCGGCGTCGGGAGTCCATAACGGACTCCATTGGATGACCAATGTGTGCTGCTTGACGAAAACAAAGCTAGCAAACTAGTCGTTGTACCTACGTATCTACTTGTATTATAAAATTAACTACCTGATTATTGGTCCCCACGTCCAAAGTGATCGGTAAGCACATACCGGGAGGGATCCCTGCTAACGCAGTGTACAAACTCAGTTTGCCCACAGGTATCCCCATTCCGTAAGCCCCAAGATCACCCAGACCCAAAATTCTTTCTCCGTCAGTAATACAGACAGCGCGCACATTCGGTACAGGCCTGAAAAATCATGTGAAGCAATGTAGTGCTAAGTTTCTTTATTTCACTTTATTTGGGAGATAATCCCATGCATTATCATACTTAATTTAGAGAGGTACTAACTTATATAGAGATCATTTATTAAATACTCTTCAATTAATATGGTAAAGCAATTGAAATGCTAATAAACTTACCAGTTCCTTAGAATTTGGGCAATTCTTCCTTTATCATGTATCGTTATAAAGAGCCCTTTAGGTCTTCTGTAAACTAGTCCAAACCTCTGACACACTAACCCCACAGTAGGGGTATACACTAGCGGTAAATATTTTTCAATATCGGAACCCAATAATGTGTAAAATAATTTTTCATTTGTATCCTGTAAAAAAGTCAGCTTTTGTTTCAGGAACTCTAGAGCATTTTTTGAGTCCCGAACTTAAAAGGATTTCCTAAGGTTGGAACCCTAGAAATGCTCCATTCATTTCGCAGAATTTGGGTAAACAGAATTGTTGCAATAAAAAATCCTCCGTCTGTCACAGAGGTTTCTCCTTAGATCTGTCTCGATCTGATTTAGAATTTAAAATATGTTATTAGAATCATTCTGACCCCTAGTTCAATCCTCAGAGAAGTATTATTAAAGTGACATGTTCTGTAATCATTTAAAAGGGCTTTCTTAAGGGATTCCAAAAATATATGTACTTTGTTTTTAATAATAGATTAGTTCGTTCGCGTTAAGAATGCAGTGAGTCATCAGTGCAACTGCAAGATATAGGTGTATTCACAGTGGTGTTAAATTTAAACAAATTATATTTTAAAAGATTAAATATAATGAATTTATAAACACTTACACTTAAAAGCTTAAAATCAATATTAAATCATTAATATCATATTTAAATCACTATCACTAGTATCCTCGTTAGTATTTATTAAATAACAAAAGTATTTTCTGCAGCGAGTTCCATGACGTCATCTAAATCCCACATGGTATTTTCTTCTTGTAAGACATGGTCGCAGCATTTCTTCCATCGATCAGCGTCCACTAAGCAAATTGCGTCATAAAATATTTTTTTACGTCAGTCATCTTAAAAGTTGTATTGTTGGCAGCAATATAATTTTTTATTTGGGCCCACACCAACTCAATGGGGTTCAGTTTGCAGTGGTACGGAGGTAAACGGAGAATTTCAATGCCGTTATTTCTAGCCATTTCATCGATTAAATATTTATCATATTGTGGGGCGAATTCAGCGGCTGTCTTTAACTATTCTTTTTTTAAAACAACTCATGTCCAAGTATCTCTTTGCTTTTTAGCCAGTCTATTATTTGTTGTTTGTTCCAAGCAGTCTACACTTTGTACTATGCTGTCCACAGTCACATTTAAATCACACTGTTTAAAATACTTAAAAACATTATAAATTACTTTTCTTTCCCCACTATGAATTATCGAACCACTGTTATTTTTACGAATTGGAGATGTATTCATTTTTTTTTAAATTTAAATCAGTTAACACAAATGACAGGACACAACCGTTGCGTTCGAAGCAATGCCTTCAACTGTCATTGTAAACTTGACTTTGTAATTTGAAAAGATTTGATTGGTTAGGGGGCGGGGCTAGGCCAACGGACAATGATGACTCACTGCATTCTTAACGCGAATGTACTATAGTCGGTTGAAAAGATAGCTCAAAATTTGCAAAAACTACCGGTTCCCCTGATTTAGATATTAGAAAGTCAGCCATATGTCACAACAAAATTACAGCCGTTAGCGATGTTATAATTGTTGCTGAAAAAATACAAGAACGAGAAATAGAAAAAGACATTACATAGATCATAGGAATTCCATATAATGAAGATAACCAGGGTTATCTTAGTGTTAGAAGGACGTTCACGCTCAAGTATTTAAGAAAATATTAAAGTTCAAAGTCGACGTTAGTTTTATTAAATACTTTTAAGTTCATTAAACGCTTCTTTAAAAACAATATAATGAGGGATAATTTCCGACCTCCATGCGGCCTAAACCGCTGGCAAAAGTTAGTGATAAATATATTTACCAGTAGTTCCGCCAAATAAAGATGTTTATTCAAGTTGTTTTTAAACCTGTCCACTGAGTAAGTGCATATAGCAACTTGTTCTTCTTGCGATTTAACCATTCCGGCTAAAAGTCCTTGTATTCCAAGCGTTTGCCGCTCTGCCATCGTGAATGCGAGACCCTAAAAACAATGTGATAACGATGTATTTCATTTAGATGTCCTGAATTGGATATAAGGGTAAAGTCCAAAATGTTGACGCATTTGCCCAATAAAAACTGTCCCAACCATTTTTCTTAAAAACTACGTCTGTTACATTTTTACGACAATTAATACTAACCGAAATGGTTATTTGTCCAGCGTGCCAGATATTCCAAGTTATACAATAATACTCGATAGCAGAGTAAATTAAATAATTTCTCGATAAGCGGGAGCAAATTATGTAAAAAATGCCATAATCATTTTGGAGCGGGGGGAACTTTGAGCATATTTCTGAATAAGTTTTATGGTACATATAGGCTAAATATTGAATTCTACAGCAAAAGCATATAATTGGCCAACTTTTTCTAATAGATGGTGTAAGCAAATAATGGCTATAATATGCTTTTTTTCAGTTTTTTTTCATGATGTGTGATACTAAACAATTGTGCTACTTTTTTTGTGCAACCGTTTTCATTGGCAGTTTCTTTAGACTTGAAATAAGGGTGGATTTCAGTTTGGAGAACTCTCAATACTGCGCATAATTGTCTATGGCAGCTAGAGATTAGTGGCCGTCTTCAATCATTTGCGATGTCAAGATCAAAATAATTCAGCGTGGTCAGAAATTTTTCGGTAGGTTTTTCGATGATTTTTACGGCAAGTATTGTGTTTTAACTATGATTTATAGTGCTGTAGGTACAGAAAAGCATAGAATTTTGTGTAATGTTTATTTTAATACTATTTACATCGTAGTTTCGGACTAATCAGTATTAACTCACTGTGCTACCACACAATTGTGATACGTTTGTGTTACTTTTGTATTACTGGTTGGACAAGTTCTGTGTCACCACAATTGTGCAACCATTTTAAGATTGAGATACCTACACTTAGTTCTATAGTTGTTTAGCATTTGAGAAAGCAATCAATAAATTGAGTATTAGGAATGGTTTTATTAAGGAATTTGCTAGTTAAGCTTGTACCAGAAAAGGTGGGTAAGTGACACTGATACAGATGCAGAGAGTGAATTCACCTGTGTAATAACACAGGTGAATATTGAAGACAGGTAACCCTTAGGCCTTTTATTAACTGACAAAGTGCAGTCTCTTGCGCTATGTTCTTTAAATTTAATCTTTTGAAACGAAGCGTGAGCCCATGGCGCGTATTAAGCGGAAGCAGTGCGTGAACAAATGATCACACTCATTCAAAGAACACTGCACAACCTGAGAACGGTCCGTTGTGAAAATTCAAACCCAAGTAGAAGACTTAATAAAACTTGCTCAATTATAATTTTGTTTTAATTTCGTCATTTTTATAAACTATACGTTTATAAAACTCCTAATGTAAACTCAACTTTATAGATTTTTTCTACCATTTTGTTCCACTATTGTGTCACCGTAGTTTAACATTTTGTGTCACTATTGTGTCATTTGCGTCAATATTTTGGACTTCACCCATAAACTGTATGGAACGCTAATGAAAAAATATCCGTTTTGATGTATTCGCACGAAAAAAAAACACAAACAAAATCACGCCTTGTTTTCCCGAAGGATTTGGCAGAGCTGTACCCCTATGGTACCCACATTTATCCAGTTATATTTAAGTCCCATGTAAAAAGAAGTGAGCTTATTGCCATCAACCGAGCACAACTCCAGACACCGAGCTGCTACTAAGAAATGGCAGATGAAAAAACCCATTGACATAATGCTTGACCTAGGATTTGAACCTAGGATCTCATGCTCAGTAGAAGCGCTTGTGATCACTACACCAACGAAGCAGTCAAAAGAAAAAAGTTGCAAATATGAGCGGTAACAACCATTTTATTCTTTATTTGCGAGCCTCGATAAATAAGCTCCAAAGAATATAAACATTTTCTATTCTATTCTTTTAGGATTAATTTATTTTTATTGTCTTACCTTGTTCAAGTGTGGTAATCTTATATAGTCAACGCCTCTTAATATATTTGGACAGGCCAGGGCATCGTCGGTATATCTCCGAGTGCTTATCAAAATAGGCTCTGCAATGCTGTTGAAGACTGTTTTTACTAGACGGTTGAAAACTACAAATCTTATGCTGTGTCTGTGGCAAAAAAAAATAGTCATATAGTAACTAGGTAACTACAGGAAGAAATAGTAGCTACATACAAGCAAAATGGAACCATCAGTTCCACGTTACTTCGTTCGCATTCAACCCTCTTCATTTCTTTGGGGTAAAATTCAGAAATATCTTTTTTAATATGCAGATGCACAATGAAGGGATAAGATAATTATAAATAAATAAATATAAAATAAACACCTTAGCACAACCAACACACCGCTATCTATCCCAAACCAGGCAGAGTCTGCACTATGGCCACAAGACAACTAATAAATCTTTATATTGATAATGCTACTGTACGTGTGTATGTCACTGAACTCCTCCTAAACGGCCGGACCGATTTGAATGAATTTTTTTGTATGCGTTTGTGTGGCACCCTGGATGGTTTAGATTCACTATTGGACCCGGTAGGTGGCGCTGCTGTCGAGTTCTAGGAAACAGGACAACGTCTGTACGGTCAGCTAAATACATACATATCTATATTTATATAAAAATGTTATGTTGGTTTGTGTACGCTTCAAAAACTGAAAAGCATAAAATAATAAACCTTAAAATTACGAGTCGGCGCTTTGAGTGATCCTTGTTCATTGATTTTTCAGCGCCAACTCAAAATTTTAAGATTTATTATTTTATGTTTTTCAGTTTTTCGGCGGTAAAATTTTTTGTTAAAAAGTTTTTATTTTATAATTTTTTGTGGCTTTAACGTACTAAATATCTGGTTGACCGAGCTTTGCTCGGTATTTTTTCGTAAATTGTGTTTAAAATAATAAGTTTATGTTCAAGTTCATTATCGATAAAGTTGGTCATTGAAAACACGAATAAAACGACATTTTATAAAAATGAATCCTAGCTAGATCGATTTATCGCCCTCGAAACCCCTTGTATACTAAATTTCACGAAAATCGTTGGAGCCGTTTTCGTAATTCAGATTATATATATATATACAAGAATTGCTCGTTTAAATAAGATAATACTTGGCAAGGTATACCAGCAAAAAAAGAATTATTAAAATCGGACTACTCTGTATAAAGTTATGCGTGGTTATACACGACAATCAGTGAGTGAACAATCAATCATCCCCTGTTTTCCGACCCTTAGGGTTCGATTTTGTTTTCCAAATTTATACGGGACCACCTTGGGAGTATACCCTTTCCAATCGAAGAAGAATTGTCACAATCGGACCACTATGTAAAAAGTTATGCGTGGTCATACATAAAATATATATATATATATATACGCGTCGAAATGAGAACCTCCTCCGTTTTTTTTCGTCGGTTGAAAAGTTCTACACCGATCGAGCTGAAATTTAAGCATGATATATAATCCGCATCAAGGATTGTTTTTATCTATTTTTTGCATCAGTCACATATACGCGACCGCCAAAAACAGTTTTTTTTAACGATCAGCTGGGTACCAGTTACCGCGCCATCTGCCGGAAAGGAGGAAAACACTTGCTGACAACCGCAATAGTAATGGCTTTTATTTTATTTTATTTTATTTCGGGATAAAAAACAGGAGTACAATTATATGTTATAAATAATATCTTACTAATAAACAAAATACTTATCATACTACTAGCAACATTATCCACTTATTACTAAATTGTTGATTATTAATGCTACGTGAGATAAAAAAAAAACAGAATACATGCGTGAATGGAGTAAAAGATTAAATGATTAATTGATCGAATAATACTTCCTATAACAATAACATTAATTACATTTATATAATATAAAAAGAAACAGTAGAAAAGAATACAATCCTTAATAATTATAAAGCTAAGATACAATCGACTACAGATTTTCTAAATTGATGTGTTGTTAAATTGAAAATATCAATGTTTTCAAATCTAGTGTTATAAGAATCCACAAGTTGGCGCAGAGGAGCGCGAAAGCCAGCATTGGAATTACAGACCTGCCTAATATTAACAGACAGTAAGCGGTATGGACGCGCTTGTCTACGCACTACTGTCCTCGGAACGATGTAACAAAGTTTATTTGTTAATTCTGAACAATCATATTTGTTATGCACAATACCATGTAGAAACATAGTTCCGAGAAGCAGTCTTCTGGATTCTAGGGTTAACAGTTTGTAATTCTTAAGCAAAATGTCATGCGAACCATGGCTATGATAGCATCTGTAATGCAGACCTCTTAGAAATTTACGTTGAACCATCTCAAGTGAGTCAATATATTTTGCGTAATAGGGATTCCATATCATAGTAGCAAACTCCAGACAAGGCCTAACTAGCGATATATATAAATATCTAAAGGTTGATGGACGCTTAAATTCTTTGCTATTGCGCATAACAAAACCGTACATTTTAAGGGCTTTGTTGATAACATTGTCTACATGGACATTAAAGTGAAGTTTAGAGTCTAGTACCACACCAAGGTCTCGCAATGAGTATACTCTTTTTAATTGTGTATTTAGCAAGTGATAGCTGCTAGCTGTAATTGTGTTGCTTTTTGTTTTTAGTAAACGTAATGGAATTGCATTTAGATAAGCTTAATGAGAGTTTATTTAAGGTGCAGTAGCTGGACAATCGATCCAAGTCACTTTGAAGCATCAAACAGTCATCAATACTTCTTATAGTTTTGTAGACTTTTAAGTCATCCGCATACAATAAAAAGTTTGAATGCTTAAAACAATCGCTAATATCATTTATAAACAATGTAAACAACAAAGGGCCCAGAATTGAGCCCTGAGGAACCCCGGATGTGACGGAGATAAGCTCCGATTGAAATCCGTTGATAACAACTTTTTGAGTACAGTTTGTTATGTAAGAGGTGAACCATCTCAATAGATTTCCTCGAATACCGTTGAAGGCAATTTTTCGTAAAAGTATTTCATGATCCACCTTGTCGAAAGCTTTTTGAAAGTCCGTATATACTGCATCAGTTTCCATATTATCCATATTTTCAAAAACATTGCCTACGAAAATAAGTAGATTTGTGTAAGTTGGGCTTGCCACAGCGAAGCATGGCAGGGTACAGCTAGTTATAGATAAAATAACACCCAGACACAGAAAAAATGATTGTGCGCATCACACAAAGATTCGTGCTGGGTGGGAATCGAATTCACGACCTCAGTCTTAGCAGTCAGGGTCACTAACCACTAGACTTACAGGCCAGCCCAATTAACAGTATGCAAATTAATTATACCTATGAATGCTGGGTGCTTTTAGCAATAGGGCAAAAGTTCCCCGATTTATAAGTGTAACGGGGCCCCGGGGGTTTGAAGTTTGTATGTGGGCTAAGTCACAGGCAAACGGATGGGGATGCGAACAAAAGAACAAATCAAGCAATAAGGTTCCCATGACCCTATTATTTTCATATCTTCAACTAGCACTTCTTCCGCATATATTTCTAACATTATGAATACAAATTTTCAACCGACGAAAAAAACGGAGGAGGTTATCAATTCGACGCGTATATTTTTTTTGTTTTTTTTTTATGTGTGACCACGCATAACTTTTTACATAGTAACTAGTCTGATTGTCATAATTCTTTTTTTTATTGGATAGGGTATACCTTGCCAAGTATTATAAGTACATTAAAGCCACAAAAAATATAAAATAAAAACTTTTTAACAAAAAATTAAACCGCCGAAAAAACTGATGTTAAAAAGTTTTAATATTTACATCAATAGTTTATTAACTGCAGGATTATGATTTTTAATTTAGTCTAAAGCTCGCCTTTTCACCTTCTTCATCAATGCCTACATACCTACACAGCCATGAATGTTGTAAACTAAGAAAAAAATAATTTCGCGGGCTTTCTTATAGGATAACTCGTTCGATGGGCAAGTAAGCCTCATGCCTACTAAATAACTAATAATAATTTCACTAAGCCATTCCGCGATCATTATTTTCAGCATTCATATTTGACGTAGGTAACCTGATGAAGATCTCAACTAAAAATCATCGATGTTTTTTACCCGGCTACGGAGAAGCTAAAATGGAAGCGATATAACAGAAGAAACAAAAGGTGAAGGAAGGGTTAACTCTTCCTATTTCCTGACAATGATAAAAATTAAAAATACTGATTTATGTATGTTTGTTTATCTGTCAGTGCCATGCAGTCATTGATGTAGAAAAATCATCCCTCAGCTCATCTTACGCAGTTTAGGTAGTCGACGAAGGCTAAGCTGTAACTCCTCGTCATTGTTTCGAAAACGGTTTAGGCCTTTTTTTGGATGGGAAATCATCAAATGACTTCTCCCGCTCTGGGCGGAGCGGGAGGGCGTGTCAGACTTTTACTGACTAAAACCCACCCGTGTTCCTTCAGTTGCCCATATGCCAGGGCCATGGTAACTCTTTCGAACGAATCTCGCGACCCTGGCAGACGGTTTAGGCCTTACAACAAATTTCTTTTTATCATAATTGATTGCGACGATAGCTCGTGGTGGATGTGATTAAAACTAGTAGTGGACTGTATTACATGTAATAAGATAAAATACGAATTTACAATTATTAAGCAACGGTCGGTTAAAATGAGAACAAAGAAGTATTAAGTATTAAGATGCGCAAGCGCAGCCGTGCGTGGAGGCGAGCAACAGCTGACTGGTGTGGCGGGGGGGCCTGCGCTCGGCCGTCGGCCGGTCGGCGACCCCTTGTCCCCGCGCCTCTCGTTCACTGCCGCTGGGCGCGCGGCGATGTTGAGAGATATGACTCAACATACTCCCCCCGTTGAAGAGTCTTCAACAATAATCGACCCATCCCGACAGTTATAATTATATATGACTAGCTGACCCAGCGAACTTCGTACCGCCTCAGAATCAATAAATGTTGTGTCAACTTATCAGATCCCACCAACACAAAGCAAAGAGCACCAAGTACCATATACCCATGTTAGACCAAGTTATGACAAACTGGTACTTTGAAGGCATAAAGCGTTTTCTGACTACCACACACCCATAATAGGTGAGCTCCTACCAAATTATGCCAACCTGGTACTTCCAAGACATAAAGCGTTTTCTAGCTACCACACACCCATGTTAGGTGAGCTCCTACCAAGTTATGCCAACCGGGTACTTCGAAGACATAAAGCGTATTCTAGCTACCACACACCCATGTTAGTTGAGCTCCTACCATGTTATGCCAACCTGGTACTTCGAAAAAATAAAGCGTTTTCTAGCTATCAAACACCCATGTTAGGTGACTTTGTATTCTTAAATAAGTGTTCTTAAATTTTCTAATTTTCCGCGCAATTTTTTAATTTTGTTCTTTCATAAGAACCTTCTCCTGACAATAACAAACACAACAACAACAAAAAAAGTGAAATCGGTCCAGCCGTTCACGCGTGATGGCGTGACCAAGGGAAATAGGGATTCATTTTTATATAAATAAATATATAGATTTAAAATATTTGAGTTGAGTAGTTCTAACTCACAGCCGTCGCAGCCTAGAGCGCTAGTGTAGCTACTCGCAGCTTAGAGACTACCATAGAGTAGCACTGCAGGGCAGTGCCCAAATTCATAGCGTATGACTCTTCCAAATAAATATAAGGTACAAAAACAAGATCTAGGTACTTACGAATTAAGTAGCAAACTCTCAGACATTTTGGAACAATAAGTCAAATAAATAGGTATAAAAATAAATTATAATACAACTAGTTCAACTGCCCTAAAAAAGTGACAGTGAACAAGACCTGACATAGGTCATCGAATTTTTGAATTGTAACTGCGAAAGATGCACTTCTCGTCATACTGCCAGTACCTATAACGAACAGGTTCTATCACGCTATTGACCTCTTCCAAGTTATTTATCGTATTTTTACCGGATAAAGAATAGTCTAGACTTGTGTGAGGGAGGTCTAATCCAGCCAATGCAAGCAGTTGTCAGTAATCGTCTAGCTCAACTCAGAGCTTAAGAAGCTCAACGACTTGACAAACAATACCAAAGAAAGTACATTTGGTGAATCTACTAGACCATCATTAAAACTGAGAAAAAACTGACTAAAAAGTAAGTAAGAGCAGTTAAAGTCCGCGGCTTTTGATTTCGTGAAAACGTTTGGTCACAACTGTAACCTGACCTCACCTAGTGAAAGAAGCTCGCATAAATGAAAGGTTTCATTGACATCATACTAATCTAACTTAACGATGGGTTTCTCTAACTCAGCCCCAGAGTAGCGAGCATAGTTTCGTGACAAGCGGCGCAAACGTCGCGTACTCAACCTGCGCCTACTTATTTCTTTTTCATTTCCTTTTATTGTCTTACTCGTAGGGTAGTTCAGCTGGCTGGCTTCACCCGCTCAGTATAAACTGTGTTCGCGTCACTCACGATTTTTGGCCGTGTGACCGCTAATCTGTTATCGCTATGTCGTGTGACCGCTCCAAACGCTCGCGCTTCTAAGCGCGCTCAACTTGCTCGGTTCGTAAGAAGTTTTTACAGTTCAAACCTAATCTACCTTACCGTGACTTATATTTCCCATAAACCTACATGGACCAAATTATTGATTTTTATGGAGAGAAAGATCAAGAAATTCCATAACTGCTGATATTGTATTATATACTCGCTTAGCTTAGGTACTAACATCGGGCGCGAATGTAACAGTAACGAATCTAACTCTCACCTACATACCTACAATTTTTTTTTTTTTTATGTTTGTTACCTCATCACTTTTGAATGGGTGAACCGTTTTGATGATTCTTTTTTATTTGAAAGCTGGTGCTTCCCGAATTGTCCCATTTTAATTTGGTTCCATTCGGACAATGGGGTCCATGTGAAAACCATGTTAGTCTTTAATTTGCATTAAGTATTTGTGCGACAAATGAACGAATAACGCGAATAGATTAGTGCGGAGTATCTACCATAACTAAAAAGTTAAAAATAAAAACTTTTTACAAAGAAAAAACAACCGACTTCCTTAAAAACAGACTTTAATTTCGGAAGTCGGTGGCAAAACAACCTTAAATACAGATCCTAAGACACCGACTTCCGAAATTAAAGTTATTTTTAACTTTGTAGTGTTTTTTTAAGGAAGTCGGTTGTTTTTTTTTATTTAAAAATGGTTTTCTGCTAATAGCCAGGCTTTTTATCCGAAAAGCATTAATCGTGCTTGCGACGGACGCACATTCGTTTATTACTCGGGTAAGTCCTTTATTCTACACTAGCTTCTGCTAGCGCCTTCGTCCGCGTCAAATATTTGCTGTCGTGACCCTTCCCGTTGCATCGAATTGCCTGCCAGTTTTCGTACATTTTTCGTTGCTGCTCCGCTCCTTTTGATCGTAGCGTGATGTTATATAGCCTATAGCCTTCCCATTAAATAGGCCACCCAACACAAAAAGAATTTTTCAATTCGGACCAGTAGTTCATGAGATTAGCGCGTTCACCCAAACAAACAAACAATCTCTTCAGTTTTATAATATTAAACGATATACAACATAAAAATGTTATGTTGGTTTGTGTACGCTTCAAAAACTCAAAAAGCTCTGCACCGATCGAGCTGAAATTTTAGCATGATATATAATCCGCATCAAGGATTGTTTTTATCTATTTTTTGCATCAGTCACATATCCGCGACCGCGAAAAAACAGTTTTTCTAACGATCAGCTGTGTACCAGTGACCGCGCCATCTGCCAGAAGCGAGGAAAACACTCGCTGACAACCACAATAGTAATGGCGCAGTCACATGAGAAACAATGGTACCGATTCCCTTGTTCACAAACTAAACTAAATTTAAGTTCAGTGCATCTTTTTCTTTGTACTTCATTATGAAGAGGACAAAAGAAAAAATTTAGTTTAGTCCTGTCAAATTAATCAGCGCCTGTCACTACTCCATACAAGTTTAGACGTGATTAAAAACTTGCCTACTAAAATTACGTCAACTTACGTCAAGCGCTGATTAATTTGACAGGACTAAACTAAAATTTATCTTCCGTCCTTTCCTTAATGAAATAGAAAGAAAAAGATGCACTGAACTTAAATTTAGTTTAGTTTGTGAATAAGGGAATCGGCACCAAATATTTGTTTTGTTTCTCATTTCTCAACCATTCAATCACAATGTGCCACAGCAAAGCGTGGCAGGGTACAGCTAGTAAAGTTTAGATTCTTGTTGCATGTGCTTGTGCAGTGCTATGATTTCTTTATATTTCACTAGCTCTCTGCCCGCGACATCGTCCGCGTCAAATTTTTGCTCCCGTGACCGTTCCCGTCGCATCGAATTGCCGGCCACCACTTCTTTCTTCATCCCTCAAAGTTAGTCGACCACGTTTGAATTCGTTATACCAACGATACACAGTTGCCTTGAAAGGGCCTTCATCCATGAATGCAATTTGAAGTCTATCGTATGATTCGTCCGGTTTCAGGCGACACTTGAAATCGTAAAAAATCATAGCGCGAAAATATTACCGGCGCAAATCCATTTTCCAATGAGACACGATAATTAGCTCGCAAAAAATGCGGAGCTAAATTTTGAAATTGGAACGTACCTATTTTTACTTATAAATAATCATTATTTTTATCACAGAACAGTAAGGCGGCCCCTAAACGATCAATTAAATTGTGCAATATTACGAATTGTGCAATATTATTGACCGTATAGGGTTAATATTGAAGATTGCGCAATGATTGAATGAAAGTTTGAGCATGTTTAATTTTTATTGCACCATATTTTTCCATTGCATCGTGTAGGGTCAGTATTGCGCAATATTTTTAGTATATGTTTTGTCTTGAACGACGAGTACACGGGAATTTCAGGCGGGCTTTGAATCCAAACGATCAATTATATTGCACAATAATACAAACTGCGCAATGTTTTCGTGTTCAATCGGAGAATAATATTGATACAGTTTACAACACAAAACTACACCACTTTCTGCCGTAAAATTCATCACAATTCAGTTTTTGGAAAAATATAACAAAAACCCAAGCGACGCGTCTGATTTCCCGCCAGAAATTTCCGTATACTCCTCGTTCAAGACAAAATCATACCAAAAAATATTGCGCAATACTGACACTACACGATGCAATGGAAAAATATGGTGCAATAAAAATTAAACATGCTCAAACTTTCATTCAATCATTGCGCAATCTTCAATATTAACCCTATACGGTCAATAATATTGCACAATTCGTAATATTGCACAATTTAATTGATCGTTTAGGGGCCGCCTTAAAGAGTTATCTGTTCTGTGATTTTTATAATCCACACTATCCACACTAATATTATAAATGCAAAAGTAACTCTGTCTGTGTGTCTGTCTCGCTTTCCTGCTAAAACTAGGTACTGAACCGATTTAAATGAAATTTGGTACACAGATAGTTTCTGTCTCAGATAATTATATCTGTACACAGATAGTGTATATCTGTACACAGATAGTGTTTGTCTCGCTTTCCTGCTAAAACTACCTACTGAACCGATTTAAATGAAATTTGGTACACAGATAGTTTAGAGCCTGAGAAAGGACATAGGCTACATTTTATCCCGGTAGTATGTTCCCGCGGAATAATTTCCGACCTCCACGCGGGCGAAGCCGTAGGGAAAAGCTAGTAGTTTATAACTGGCCAGTCTCTCATACAAAAAAAAACTTTTTTCCCAATACTTTCTGAGTGGCCTGGTAAATGAGCGACATTGGTGCCGATTCTGTTGTACACCGAACTAAACTAACTAAACTATCTCTAAAATTCCTTACTTTTAGCTATGAGAGTTGTTACGCTATTCTGCAAGAAATAATCTCTAAATTTAAAACTTATTTTGACAGGACTAAAATCAAATTTGACAGTCGCGACTCAACGTGGTATTTTTTTTTCTTTTGGCTTCGCATCGTGGTACTTGTGTGCGCTACGCAATGAACTTGTTGAGAGACGAAGGCGCGCAGTCAGGACGTGTTTTATATGGAATTTTTCATTTTTGATTTGAAAAATAAAAAAAAAATATTACCCACGTGTTGAGATTTAAATGTGTGAGGGTTACAAAGGGGGTCGAATTTTGTACAACAGAATCGACACCAATGGTGCCGATTCTGTTGTACAAAATTCTCTAAACTAAACTAAAAATCACTAAAATTTGGTTTATTCCTGTCAAACGACGATTTCCTATTCTAAAATAGACTAAAGTGACACAACTTAACTATATTTTAGTTTGACAGCACTAAGATTGCACTGAGTTATTAGTTTAGTGAAAATATGAATTTTGCTATTCTGAGTTTGCCGGTTTTCACCAAAAATGTTGACTATAATAATTTATTTTACTTAACTAAATCTGACTATTTTTAATCGCGATTAAAAAGGTGTGGAATAAAACTAGTGGTCATGATCAAAAATTCATCAACGCCGCGCCTTCACGTGCAAAAAGTATTGTATTTTTTTTTTCTTTTGCTTATATTTCGAAAATGGCGTGTCCTATCGCAAAAATAATGAAATTTTCGACCCCCTTTGTACCTCTCACACATTTAAATCTCAACACGTGGGTAATATTTTTTTTTTTTTTTTCAAACCAAAAATGAAAAATTCCATATAAAACACGTCCAGACTGCCCCCTTGTGCGCGCCTTCGTCTCTCAACAAGTTCATTGCGTAGCGCACACAAGTACCACGATGCGAAGCCAAAAGAAAAAAAAAATACCACGTTGAGTCGCGACTAGGCTTGGGTATAGTAGTTCCATCCGCTCCCAGCTCGAATCAAAGAGAGGCAGATCGTTCGCTCATTTAGATTTTGCTCGTACTGCATGTGACAAGATTATGGAATGTTCTACTATTACCTACAATTTTTGGACTCTAAAAACAGCAAAAACCTTTAAATGTAATTCATAAAATGATTATGATTGTAAAAAATACCAAGGTTTATTGCTGTAATCAATAACTAGTTTAGTGATTACAAAAACTTTTTTTTATTTTGTCCCGTGTTTTGTTCGGTTGACGCCATCCTCGCTCATTCGGTCGCGAACTGATGAACTAACGAACTATGGATCGGGAAATGAGCGAACTAGTTCGCGTAGTTCATCTATGGGAGCGCTCTTACGACCTAGTTCGTTCGTGAACTACACAAGACTAGTCGCGACTGTCAAATTTGATTTTAGTCCTGTCAAAATAAGTTTTAAATTTAGAGATTATTTCTTGATAAAACTATTTTGACACGACTAAAATCGAATTCAAGGGCGGATCCAGGGGGTGGGTCATGGGGGTCATGACCCCCCCCTGGGCTGGGTCCACCGTGGACCACTATTTAAAATTGTTAAACGTAGGTAATGGTTTTAAGTAAGGATATATTTTTTGTCACAATATAGATTTTATGTAAATACCTTTATATTTAATCAATTTATTAGGTATAAATTAATATTTTGTATGATGGCAAACGCATTATTCGGGAACGAACGCATCGAAAAGAACAGTGGTGAACTCCCAAACAAAGGGAATTGCCCAGACTTGGCCATTTTTAGGGTTCCGTTGCCAAATGGCAAAAAACGGAACCCTTATAGATTCGTCATGTCTGTCTGTCCGTCCGTATGTCACAGCCACTTTTTTCCGAAACTATAAGAGCTATGCTGTTGAAACTTGGTAAGTAGATGTATTCTGTGAACCGCATTAAGATTTTCACACAAAATAGAAAAAAAAACAATGCATTTTGGGGTTCCCCATACTTAGAACTGAAACCTAAAAAAATCTGTGTCGGGGGGGACACAGATTTTTCCCGTAACTTCTTAAATAAGAGAATGATAAAACTAAAAAAAATATATGATGTACTTAACCATGCAAACTTCCACCGGAAATTGGTTTGAACGAGATCTAGTAAGTAGTTTTATTTTTAATACGTCATAAATCGTAAACCGCAATTTACGTTTCATTCAATCAACTAAAATATAAAAAAAAAAACATTTAATTTCATAAACATAAACCTTATGCATAAACCGAGAATACCTACAGGTTTGTACGGAACCCTCGGTGCGCGAGTCCGACTCGCACTTGGCCGGTTTTTAAACACGCTGCTTTACAAAAATTTAATTTACCAATAATTTTAATTCTATTTTAGTAAATATCTGATGCTAATAACTTTGTATGACTTATTCATACACTGTAAAAAATCTTTTTTTTTTTGGTATTTTTTATGATGTGACCAAGTCTTTGGCTTTGAATTTGTTTTTAGTGTTGCCAAAAAAAAATTGCATAAACAATAAAATCAAATCGATTTAAAGTGTAGGGTAATCTCTCCACTATATTTAACGCAGTTTTCATTTAATCATATTATTAAAATTTATTTTTATATTTCAGTTGATTGAATGTAAGGTAAATTGCGGTTTACGATTTATGACGTTTTAAAAAAAAACTACTCACTCGATCTCGTTCAAACCAATTTTCGGTGATAGTTTACATGGTAATGTACGTCATATATTTTTTTTAGGTTTATCATTCTCTTATTTTAGAAGTTACGGGGGGGGGACACACATTTTACCACTTTGGAAGTGTCTCTCGCGCAAACTGTTCAGTTTAGAAAAAAATGATATTAGAAACCTCATTACCATTTTTGAAGACCTATTCACAGATACCCCACACGTATGGGTATGATGAAAAAAAAAAAATTTTTGAGTTTCAGGTCTATGTATGGGGAACCCCAAAATTTATTGTTTTTTTTCTATTGTAGTGTGAAAATCTTAATGCGGTTCACAGAATACATCTACTTACCAAGTTTCAACAACATAGCTCTAATAGTTTCGGAAAAAAGTGGCTGTGACATACAGACGGACGGACAGACAGACAGACAGACAGACAGACAGACAGACAGACATGATGAATCTATAAGGGTTTATCCGTTTTTTGCCATTTGGCAACGGAACCCTAAAAACGAACCGATTTCAATGAAATTTTCAATGAAATTTGGTACACAGATAGTTTAGAGCCTGAGAAAGGACATAGGCTACTTTTTATCCCGGTAGTACGTTCCCGCGGAATATTTTCCGACCTCCACGCGGGCGAAGCCGCTGGCAAAAGCTAGTCAATCATATATTACACAGGCCGACAAAATTTAACACAAGTCCAGACCCAGCGACTAGACCTAACATCACCGAAGGATTTTGATGCGCTGAATCCGAATCTGCGCTCTGAATTGCTCCTATACGTCTGGTTTTCGAGATATCCTAACCTAAAAGAGCAAAATACGCGTTTTTTTGCAGTTTTTGAGGTTACGTGACAGAAGGAAAAAAAATGGCTAACAAAAAACGTTGTATGTCAATTGAAAGTACCGCCCTGTTCCTTTTAAACCTATTTAGATTTTATCAAATATCTTTTTTTTTTCAACAAAATATCGCTATTTGAAATTTTACACTTAAGCATAATAACCCAACCACAAACAAAAAAAAATCGAAAAAATTCTGCCCGAGACCAGACCATGTTGATCTTGTGTTTATTGGGGTCGCTGATTCCGAATCCAAAGGTACAGGTAAAGGTAAAGGTACATACTTTAAATTACCATACGTTTTTTGATAATCATTTATTTCCTTCTGTCACGTAACCACAAAAACTGAAAAAACGCGTTTTTTGCACTTTTAGGTTAAGATATCTCGAAAACCAGACGTATAGGAGCCATTCTGAACACGGATTCGGATTCAGCGCATCAAAATCCCTCGGGTACGATAGGTCGTCTCTGGGTTAAAAATTTGTTGGCCTGTGTTATTAGCTGAACTGTTTGTTTATAAGTGGCCAAAGTCCCATAGAAGTTGGTCAATGCCCTTTTAGTTGCCGTTTTTGGCAGACTATACATACATTAATAAAATACCTACTTTTTACTTTTATGTATGATTGTAAAAATTTAATTATAACTTCTTGTGACTTGACCACCACCACCCTTGCCACCTATGTGACCCCCCCCTGGCACCAAAGCTGGATCCGCCCTTGATCGAATTTGACAATCGCGACTCAGCGTGGTATTTTTTTTTCTTTTGTTTTCGCAACGTTTACTTGTGTGTGCATTGCGTAGAATGATTTTTTTGAGAGACGAAGGCGTGTGCTAGGGTGCAGCCTGGACGTGTTTTATATGGAATTTTTCACTTTTGTTTGAAAAATATAAAAAAAATGTTACCCACGTGTTGATATTTAAATGTTCCGGGGTACACTAAGGGGGTCGAAAATTTCATTATTTTTGCGATAGGACACGCCATTTTCAAGATATAAGCAAAAAGAAAATAAAAAATACAGAACTGTTTTTGCACGTGAAGGCAAGGCGTTGTTGAGAATTTTAGTTCATGACCACTAGTTTTATTCCACACCTTTTTAATCGCGCTTAAAAATAGTCAGATTTAGTTAAAATAAATTATTATAGTCAAAATTTTTGGTGAAAACCGGCAAACTCAGAATAGCAAAATTGACATTTTCACTAAACTAATAACTCAGTGCAATCTTAGTGCTGTCAAACTAAAATATAGTTAAGTTGTGTCACTTTAGTCTATTTCAGAATAGGAAATCGTCGTTTGACAGGAATAAACCAAATTTTATTGATTTTTAGTTTAGTTTAGAGAATTTTGTGACAACAGAATCGGCACCATTGTCTTTTTCTAATATTGCGTAGTTTCCTCAATGCTGAGGATCGCCCCCACATACGATGCGTCTCCGAGTCTTGAGGTCTTCTGCCGTGTGGATTGCTCGGTAGATGCTACCAGCTCTGTGGATGCTACCTCCAACAGCCTTCTTGATCGCACAACTCCTCACATTCGCCATAATTTACAAAGTTAATACATGTCACCCTACTGCAGGTACAATATTGGTTCCGCTAATGATTTAAAATTAAATGGGGGGAAAACTAAATGCATAACATTTGCTTAAGGTATCGAATGTTAAAAGTAGTGTATATATGTCACAGTTTTGATTAAAGACAAACTAGAATTCGTCGATAAAACTGTATTTCTGGGGATCAAGCTCGAGTCAACGCTGTAATGGCGTCCTCATTTTACATCCCTTGCAGAACGGTTTTTTTTTTTTTCAGGATGGGAAATCATCAAATGACTTCTCCCGCTCTGGGCGGAGCGGGAGGGCGTGTCAGACTTTTACTGACTAAAACCCACCCGTGTTCCATCAGTTGCCCATGTGCCAGGGTCACGGTATCTCTTTCGAACAATCACGCGACCCTGGCAGGCATCGGTCCTAGTAGACCCCTACACTGCGGCTGACATCTCTTTGAGGCGCGCGTGGAACACTACGCGCCGTCGACCCGAGCTTGGTCCTTACCGGGCGGCGAGCTACCCATTGCTCGCCACCCGCAAGCTCGCGCCTACGGTGGCCGGGAGTCCGCTGTGGACTTCCGACGCCCCGCGTCTCCTCCTGCGGCTTGCAGAACGGTTAAGTTCTTATTTTTAGATTGATCTGAAATTTCGTTCACACCTTCGTTCCGATGACAACTTCATATACATAATCAGCATCAGAGTAAATCCAAGCTGGCCGGCGCCACAAAATGGCGCATTACTTACATATTTTTTCACAACCGAGGGAGCCGATATACCGTTAGAATATATTAATGAAACATATTCTAACGGTATATCGGCTCGAAAGGTTTAAACCCGTGGGCCGCCACCTTTAGATACATTTTTCCTAAACTGCATACGAGTGTAGGAGGCCATGTTTTAAAGTGGATGGTGATAGATTTAAAAGATGATATTTGCAAGGCACAAAAATATTGAAAATTAACTTAAATTTACCTTATTACCTTAATATAAGTATATATATATATATATATATATATATATATATATATATATATATATAAGTATATATATATATATATATATATATATATATATATAAACTCTGTACTTATCTCCTCACTAGTGTTGCCAGGTCCGGTTGGAATAAAATCAGGGCAGATGGTAAATCAAATCGGGATTTAGGGTTTTAAATCGGGACACAAAAAAGGACTTTTTATACGGATAGTATGTTCCCGTGGAATGATTTTCGCGTGGATGAAGCCGCGGAGAAAATTTAGTCATAAATAAAACAAAAATAAATATCTTTGGAACATGTTTAATGAGTAACATCTATAGTTTTCATTTTAACAATCGCATTAACTAATCCACAATAATGTTAGTTTTATTTGTAAGTAAAACAAATGATTACTATAAAAAAAACAAATATCCGAAAGCTGCATTACATTAACGACGTGACACATTAATTGACGCAATAAAATCAGTGTAAAAATAAAACAAAAACCCTGATTTTAATAGTATTTTCAAATAATTGACCAACTTACAAAAGATGCTTCCATAACACGACCTATGTTCCGTTTCATGTAACATTAAGTCAAATATTTAACATGAACAGTGGGATATTTTTTATTATACATCGTCACAGCAAGATAAATCACATAATATCACCTGATACGTAATATAACATAAATAACTGACTACTTAAAATAAAAACATTGCATTTATCGCTCTGCGAAAAATTCGTCACACTATCATTACAATACTGAACTCAAAAATAATACTTGGTCAAATTTACGATGATAAACTACAGTTACGTGTTATTTTTTATTCGTACGTAGTTAAAGTTGAAAGAGAAACGTTTTTTGGCATGGTTTTAATAATGAGGGATGAAACGCATGTGACTAGCCATGCGTTCGTACCAGAAAAATTATACGTGCAAACTTGTCACATTTAACAAATATTAGACCTTGGTTCGCTGAATTTGAGTTCGCACATCTTGTGACTCAGTGTTTTCTTTACAAATCTTAAGAGTTGTCGGGTATGTCATGGGACATAAAGGACAGTTAGACGTCAGTTCAAAAAGTTGTACAACAATGCAAATACGGGTAGATGCATTTACAGAAAACAGAAATTTCGCTAGTGCGACCGCATGCATACTAAGGTTGAACTTTTAATCCTATTCAGTAACTTGACAGTTCAACGAAAAATAATGATACCATATTAAAACAAATAGTGTTGAGGTAGTGAACGGTTTTGCGTAAAGAATGAATGATAAAATGGTTTAAATTAAATAAAACTTTCAAAAATCCTTTTTAGGGTGTGGAATATAAGAATAATTGATAATTATTACTAACAGTTATTTCCGTTTTTATTTTCTTCTGATAGAAACAAAACTAAATATAAAAATCATGTCATTTTACTTTTTTTTTTACTATAGTCATTTTATCTCCTCTGGCAGCCATAGACTATATAGATATCAATATAGTATACATCATGTTTTAAGACAAATTATTAAATTTAAAAAATACAAAGTTTGCATGTAAGTACATTATTTCAAGTTCATTCAATTTCATTCATTCTTGCACCACCTCATCTTGTTTTTATCAAAACCTGGTATCCCTCCAAATGTCATGTTACTGAATAGGATTAAAAGTCCAACCTTAGTCAGAGAGAGATGAATATAAATGATGATGGATGGAGGGGAGGGGGCGACCAAAGAATTGATGCAAATTTTGCGCTGACCCCAAGAAAAATGGAACATTAAGGAAGTACTTAAAACTGTAGAGATTTTCAACACGTTGTAAAATTGTTTAGTACATATTTATTGTTTTAACAAATTCACGAGCACTTTATGCAATGTAGATACATTGCCAAAAAAAGTGGATACTAAACCGTCCCAAAAAAAAAACATACGTATAATGTAAAATATAAAATAAATGCGTATAAAATTATGTGTGTCATTATTAAGAAGGTATTTATTACTGATTATAACAGAATAACAAATTTCATAAAAACAATTTTGAAACAGTGCCACTACTACATTTCCACATTAAATCCTAGACATTATATCCGATTACTGTCTAAATGTCTTTATTTTATTCTCGTTTGTATTTCTTTATCTAATGCTTATCATAATTATAATGATGTGAAATGCATATTAAATAGATGACCTGCATTTTGATGCTGCGGTGACTAGACTTTTCTTAACTTTCATCCCTTTAATTGTATTATGTGTTATTATTTCAAATATTCACAACATTTAAGTAGGTACATCCCATTTTGCTAATCAATTCATTTACAACTTAAAAATAATGTTAGAATTATATGTTACTAAATAAATAGCTCGCCGCATCACAAAATTAAATGAAAACTAAGGAGATGCAATAAATAACTATTGTTATATTTAAAAAAGAAGTAAATGAGAATATATATTTTAACCAGTTTAACACTTCTCTATTTCAAAAGTCAAACATTGAATAATTCAAAAATGCAACTGTGTAAAATTTAGTGAGCAAAGCTAAAAAACAACGTTAAAAGGCCACCGTGATTATAATTTTCACTCTGTATACTATAGATAACATGTTATAATATTATTAAGTTAAAATGCTCAACTACTCGCTACTTGCACACAACGATTACAGTTGAAACACTACATTAAATATGGATTTAGTCCAGTCACTCTGAGAGTTTTTTACAGATTGTACAGACGCTACTACAATCTGTCCAATTTCTTTAATATAAACAACTTTATCGCTAAAGCATTAGGTTCAAGGTTGATTGGCAGAATTTGTTAGTTTCGGGTAGCTTGATGTGCTGGCGTCTGTACATTACTCTGTGAATATATTCTGAAATACTGCTTTAATAATAACGCCCGATAATACTTTTAAAAGAATGCCTAACCTAACATTAGTGATTAAACACAACAAGAGATTCGAGTAACTGGACGTTAAACCCAACTGTTTTATATAATATATAAGATTTCTAATTTGAACATTAAATATTTATATATATTACGGAGATATAAAATACTTTGTGTAAATTAATTATTGTAACAATAATAATACATGGACAACATGAACACTCCCATTAAAAGGCGTTGTGCACTGAACGCGTCTTTATTGCATTTACTACCAACATTCCAAAACGAACGTTCCGTATTTAAAAATTATTTATAACTTGCCTGATATCTGTACGTAGGCTAAATGTAAATCTATATACTGCCTGGCTTTTTAACAATTAAAGTCGGATGTGTATAAGATACGTTTAATGATTTATCTCATTTTGATTGAACAAGTAAAAATGCACTAAAATTATGATAAAAGTAAATTATTTAAGGTGACATTCTTGTCTTCGCTCCCGCGTCTTACATTAAAAAGTCGATACCATCGTTGGCAAAACATGGGTGTACAATAGTACACCTCTGACTAACCTTTCAGAGAATACTGGCGGCATTTAGTAAATACTTTCTGTAAAAAAATCAACTTATTTGTAAAACTACACTGAAGAATTTCTACTTCCATACAGTAACTAAATGGTTTTTTTTACGATTGGAACAGGCGAACTTTCCTATTAAATTTGACACATAACCGAAACAATTAAACGAATACTGATTTAGATGTTTTTCGGAACAGGTTCTATGGGCCTTACATCGAACTTCTCTTCGGGTTTCCAGTCCCACACGATAGGCATAGAGCATTCGTAGTGATAGCTATACATCTGGTTTTGGATATGCTTCATCAGGTCTTTCGGCTCGGGATAGACTGAAGCTAATCCTGTGGACGAACATAGAGGTTAGTGAAACGACATAAGATTCGATTTTTTTTGCAACGACTTATACCGAACTAACTGATACAATAATCATGAAAAGTATATAAAGATACAATAATTTTCAAAATACAATGTTAATAAATTAAATTAAAAATAAATTTTCTTAATATTTTAAAACTATTTCACTCGTCTTATTGTTTTACACAATAAGACGCGTGAAATAGATTTAAAATATTAAGAAAATTTTGAATTTTGCGCGAGCTTGATTTCACTCGTGAGTCGTAAACACTGGCGTAGGTATGGTCAAACGGGGTCGCGAGATTGTTCGAAAGAGATACCGTGACCCTGGCTCATGGGCAACTGAAGGAACACGGGTGGGTTTTAGTCAGTAAAAGTCTGACATGCCCTCCCGCTCCGCCCAGAGCGGGAGAAGTCATTTGATGATTTCCCATCCAGAAAAAAAAAGGTATGGTCAAACGCACGTTAGTACGAAAACCGCCCTTACTGCCACGAAATAAAGTGCCGTAACGACAAGTTACCATGGGTGTGCAGCTGACTGTTGTACAGTACGACATTTCCTCAACATTTACACAGTACTTCTAACACACACAGACACACAGTCACACAGTATTTCTAACTAGGCCAACGAATTATAATGTTCTTACGGGGACAGTTGCTGTAGATACAATAATCAACTATTCTAAATACACCAATATAAGTTTTAAGTACTAAACTATTATGGTTTAAGTCCTACATTGTACATTATTTTTTCTACGTCATGAAATACAATAAACTTGAAATTAGAAAAATTATTCTATTCTAGTATTTGACATTATTATTGTCTACGAGGGGAAAAGGGAACCCTTATAAGATCACTCCTTTGTCCATCTGTCACAGGGTTTTAATTTATTATTTGATTTAAATGTTTGAGGTTTCAGTCAGTAACTCTGACACGTCCTTCCGCTCCACCCAAAGCGTGTACTGAATCTCTGGTAAGAGATTGCAAATGTTGTCCCTGTCACTCTGTATTTCTTTCTCTAGTTTATTTTTTTTTACATAAAATCAAAACTACACGAGCAACAATGATCTAAATATACAATCGACTGAAGAAGGCCTCTGGACCTTTTGTAATCAACTTACGTCCTTCGGCCATTCATAATGTTCCGGTAAGTGAATTACGTATCGAAAATCATACCGGCATCTTGATATGTGCCGTTTTAAATCTTTTGGGATTGGGTATACTGATCCGAGACCTAAGGAGAGAACGAAAATAACTAATCTACGTAAACAACAAAAAACGAACGTGGTTTATTCGTTACTAACTAATGTGTAGTAAACGATAAAAATTAAAGAATGTTTTCTTAAAATTATAAAATAATTAGGTTACACTGTAGCAAAAACTAGTGCATCTAGAATATTTTTAGATACGTATATTAAACGAAAAAAATGTTGTAACATACAATGGGGCTGTCCGTGGCTAAGCAAAAAGGGGCCGCAACGAAGTAAAACTCGGACATGTAGATTATTTAAACAACGCTTGCCAAAGGTTGAGGAACCATTCATTTCATACCGAGAGCCCTTTGTGCCTCGGAAATAACGTTAAGGAGGACGCGGTAGGTAGCCCGCAAAATTAAAATTTGCTTATATTCTTTGCAATTTGCAAGTTAGTGTGAGGTTGTATGTTGATTAAAATATGATTCGTGACCGTATAAATACAGGTTTACAGAATTATAATCATTAAAACCATCAAAACAACCCTCTAAGTTCATATAATCCTATTGATTGATTTTCATGAAATAGTCATGTAATGGGAAGAATTCTGTATATACATATGTGTTACGGTAGTAAATCGTATTTTGTATTTTGCGGGATACTAAGGCGCTTCCCCTTCTCAAACCAGATAGTCGCTCCTAGTAAAATATTAGTATTCAACTATATACGACTAAACCAACATAGGACAAGGCTAGGCACATGCAACTGGTCTATTTCGAAAAACCTCACAATTTAAACTTAAGTGAAGTGCGGTGTCATTCAACCTAGTGATTGAAAAGGTGCGATGTTTACGGAATAGCTCAGCCGAAATGCCTGTATTAATGATAATGTTGAGGTTTATAACGTACCTTCATCGTAGGCCATCTTTGCGACCTCCAAGGCGATATTGACAGAAATATCTTTAATTTCCGAGAGCGACGGGTAGATACGCCCGATGGCGAGGTCGTTCTCGCTAACGTATTCGGCTAAAGTCTGCAACAATATTTATACAATGTTACAATAGAACGCAAACAGGCTAGATATATAACATCTTATTAATAAACGTTGCTTGAAATTGCAGTATTTTTTTTTATTTCACGAAGCAACGCGCGCTTGATTTGTGGTTACCGTAAGTGCACAAACAACCTATGAATGTGTGTATCAGAACAAGAGCTCTAGGTACTGTAAAGATCGTTGATTTTTGACCGACCGTTTATAACAAAAAAGGTCCTAAAAATGTTAGTTGCACTGGAATATAAACTTTGTTATGTATGACATTCAGTTTCGGTTCCAAAACTTGATAATTATCTCAGATTCTGAATTCAAATATAGAAAAGTGAAAAACGACAATAAGTTAGAAACAAGTACAAGGCTGCAAGGGGCTTTTGAATCGTTAGAATGACGTTGAAGAGTGTCGCCGTTTTCACAGAATTTTCATTATCATAGAATTTGTATTGGAAAATAAAGATGGCGGCACGCATTCCAATTTCAAAAGATCCTTGCACTGTTGTATTTTAATAAGCTTAACATACCCTGGCGGCAGTCAAGAACATGCCCTCGGGTATGTGGTGGGTAGCGGTCGCGATGACGCCGAGAGCGATCCCCGGGAAGATGTAAGAGTTGTTGCCCTGTCCGGTGTGGAACTCCTTGCCGTCGTACTTCACGGGAGGGAACGGCGAGCCGGATGCGAAGATACAGCGGCCCTGCAATGTAACGGTAAGAGGTTAAAAAGTTAGTCTAGGTATTTTGTATGGACATTACATAGAATGCACAACAAAACCACTAAAATTGACCTCATAAAGGACACTATTTTATTCTTTTTTTTTTTTGTTCTAATATTCAATTATTATAATTATGTTTCTGTTGCGAATCCAAATAAATACTTCTTCTTCTAAATAATATTTTCTGTGTCATTTTTGCCATCGACAAGCTACGATGGCAAAAATAACACAGAAAATACTACGTATTTGTTTTTCCCTAAAATTCAGCAACACGAACACGGTTGGCTTATATGTATCATCATCAGACTTTTATGTTCCCAATGCTGGGACCTATGTCCCAGCAAAAAAAAAACACCTGTCTCACCACCTGTGGTCACCTGTGGCCTGTACCTCTTCTCGGTGAGAGGGAGTGGGCTATAATCCACCACGCGGGCGCAGTGCGGGTTGGTAGAAGTCACATCAAAATCAAAAAAAAAATCAAAAATGTTTTATTTCAATTATGACACGTTGTACATTAACCAATTGGTGGCGTCTCCTTTTAAGCATATAGATGCCTGTGCCAGGAGGCGCCGGTCTTTCAAATCCTTCAATTAGTGTAACATTAACATGTAAGCAAAATTTATGAATAAGAAAGTCTGTTAGTGGGTGTGTATATGTGTGCATGTATGCGTGTGTATGTGTGTACGTGAGTGTGTGTGTGTGTGTATGTGTGTGCGGTTGTTTTATTCGTAAGCGATTTTACTTTATATTTAATAGAAGATTCTCTACGTCGTCGTAGCATAAATTTTGTATCCACTTAACCAGCAACGATTTGCATTCCTTAAACGGTTTAGTATGTATATCTATTTGTTTATTTATTATATTATATAAGAAAGACGAGCGTTTATCGTACTGAATATTAGCAAATTCTGTTTTTACAAAAGTAGTTGAAGCAATATTGTGTTTCCTTCTTCTAGCTAATATATTAGGATCTAAGGATAGGATTTTATATTTTTTTAATACTATGTGTATAATATATAATTTTCGGACCGATAATAAATTACTTATTTGGTATAGCTCATTGGTGGCAAAGGTCCTTTTTTTGAAGTACATTACTTTTATTAATGTCCGCTGCGCTCTTTCAACATCAAGGAAACGTGTCTTCGAATTTTTTGGTTCTAAGACATGTTTTTTTTTTGTGGGTGCGTATTCATCAAATGACGTCTCCCGCTCTGTTCTAAGACATGCTGCATGTTTGTTTTATCTGTATAATAAAAACTAATTCGTTTTTTTAGTTTTCTTTCTAAAACTTACCCCTGTGTTGTCGTACGCAGCTTGAGCGGTGCACTCAGCTTTACTGGTCGGGTTTGAGAGGGCGAAGATGACAGGTCGTTCAGTGTTCTTAGCCATCTGTTGTAGTACTTGCGTTGTGAACGCACCGCCGACCGTCGAGCATCCTGTAACACGAAATACATTTTATTAATTAAGAAAGAAAGAAAATACATTACAGTCTGTTCCACCGGCGATCGGTCACTGCCACTTCAGCTTGCGGTCTCTCCAAGCCGGTATTTCCGATTCTTTTAGATAATAAACACCTAGAAACCGTTAGGTTCCGCTGGTATACACTGCTACATATCAAGCTATACATTTCCAGTATAAACTGACTTATCGTTTTACGAGAAGCCGATATTAGCCAGTACTAGGCCAACATCCAATGTACAGACGCCACCAGGTCAAGCTACCCGAAACTGTCAATTTTTCCCAATGAACCTTGAACCTAATGCTCTAGAAATAAAGTCGAAAATCTATTAAAGAAATCTGACAGATTGTAGTAGCTTGATGTGTTGGCGTCTGTACTATTAAGCTACCAATTACTGGGTACATCTTTTATTGACTTGAATGAACCTAGCGGTATTTCAAGCACAGTCAAACCTCTCGGTGATGGGTGTTGGCGTGTGTTGCATCATTATTTTCCCTTGCGGTCAGTTGAGCCTAGTCATCACCTACCTGCCACACACGGGTCATTACGATAACTTTACTTTTTATTTTATGTTTACTTTTTGGTCGGACGCTTTTAACGTACACGTATTTTTACATAATTCTTATATACTTAAATGAGTATCGATAGAATTTCTTGTTATTGTCCATAGGAACTACCTACGCTATGGAATTGGCAACTACATAGCTAAATCTTTCTGAATGACCGACTTGACAATTAAATCATCATCATCATCATTTCAGCCGTAAGACGTCCACTGCTGGACTTAGGCCTCCCCCAATTTGGGGGGCTTTGCCATAATCGCCACGCTTGGCAGGCGGGTTGGCGATCGCAGTATGGTGGTAAAATGCATAGAGAACGCTGCTGCCCATTCTCTAGTAAGTCCCTTAGTCGCCTTTTACGACACCCACGGGAAGAAATGGGGTGGTGTTATTCTTTACGTCCGGCACCACACGGCACAATTAAATAGTGCCTGTCAATTATTTAACTGGAATAAATGCTTGAACTTTGAATTTCGGTTGTGACTCACCAATAAGACAGCTGGGCTTAATCTTCGCGACGACAGCTTCAAAGTCCTTTTCTGGCTCGATATCCTTTCCGAAGGCTTTCGCGTGAGCCGGCACTCCTCCCTCGCGACGGGTGGACAGTAAGCCGTCAATATCGAACATGTACACTCGATCTCGAGCCTGTTTCTCTGTCAGACCTTCGGTAACCATGGCGGCTACCGTCAAACTGGCGATGCCGTTGGAAGCCTAGTTTGGTAGGGAAAAATATAAGGTTAGAAAAAGTGTAAACTGACTTTAAAGGCCCGTCTGCAGCACAAATAACTAAGTGCGTTTAGTCTCAAAGATGATAGAGACGGAACGATATTTTAAACACAACACAGGTGTAATGATTATGGGTAAAAGTAGTATGATAGCCTGGAAGCCGACCCCTGTTGGGGTAGGCTTCCAGTCTAGCCGAATGTAGCTGAATACTTGTATTTTACATGAAGCGTCTACCTATCTGACCTCCACAACCCGGTTAGTGGGTAATATGATACCCCTTGGTAAGACTTTCTGTCAGACTTTCGGCATTTTGACGACCCGTAATGACTGTCAACAAAACCACAAACGACAGTCAACCCCAACGGTTTAACGTGCTTTCCGAGGCACGGAGAGCATGTCTTCATATGTAGGTAAAGATGGTCACCTATTCAAGGACCGACCACTGCAAGCGTAGCTTTGACCAGAGGGGTAATTGCGTAACTTGCTATAAGTAGGAATTGGTTTCATATTGATAGTTAAACAACATTCATTGCGTTATTTATGTTGCTGAGCCGACAATTTATTCGAACAAATGACGCAATGGTTTAGAAATAATCTTCAATCCCATTCAGATTCTGATAAATAGTACGTTTCGCAATTAGGGTGCTGATCGATTAAACCATGCGGCAGTTATTTCTTAGCCACAAGCCCCTTATAGGTACACTCATCCAATGCATTTCGTTTTTAGACCGAGTGTTATTGGTCATTTAATAATGAGCTAATTCAGGCTTGAATTCATTGAATCTTCAAAGTTTGAATTTTTGTTCTACTACCACGCATTTCTTTTGTTTCAGAATGATCAAAAAGCAGTATACTTACAGATCCAGCTCCAAGGAACAGATAGATGTTTTCACTGAGCTTCCTCTTGGTGATTCTGACGGCGGCCATGAGGCCAGCGACGGCCACACTGGCGGTACCTTGGATGTCGTCATTGAAGGTACAATACTTGTTGCGGTACTTTATTAGAAGACGGCCCGCGTTTGCCAGGGCGAAATCTTCGAACTGAGGATAAGAAAAAACAATTTATCCGTAACTGCGTCGCGAAAGGGAAAACCTAGCCAAGTGCAATTCGGACTGGGCTTTCGAACCATGAGATAACGAAAAGGTAGCTCGATTTGAAGGACAAACTTAACTTTCTAGTGGAAACGTTCTTCCATACTGTGACCAACAATGGTCTACATTACAATTTTTAATGCTATTTTTGTTGTTACTGTATACATCAAAAATAGCATTAAAAAAAAAAAAAAAAAAAAAAAAAACTGTATACATACTTATTTATTTGTGCTTTTTTTTTTTTTTTTTCGGGATGGGAAATCATCAAATGACTTCTCCCGCTCTGGGCGGAGCGGGAGGGTGTGTCAGACTTTTACTGACTAAAACCCACCCGTGTTCCATCAGTTGCCCATGTGCCAGGGTCACGGTATCTCTTTCGAACAATCACGCGACCCCGGCAGGCATCGGTCCTAGTAGACCCCTACACTGCTGCTGACATCTCTTTGAGGCGCGCGTGGAACACTGCGCGCCCGCGCCGTCGACCCGAGCCTGGTCCTTACCGGGCGGCGAGCTACCCATTGCTCGCCACCCGCAAGCTCGCGCCTACGGTGGCCGGGAGTCCGCAATCGACTCCCGAGCCCGGGGCGTCTCCTCCTGCGGCGGCTAGGGGCGTGAGGGCGCAGAGACTGCCACTCCCTCACGCGCCCCGCCTCCTCCTTCGCGAACATTACTGCTTCGCAGAAGGAGGTGACGGCTTCCCATTCCCTCTCGCTCCGTACCATGGCTCGCACCAGGGCCGGACGCGAGAGGTCGCCGCCGCCGATCGCCTCCACGAGGACACGGCGGTGCTCCGCCCAGGCAGGGCACACCTCCACCGTATGCTCCACCGTGTCCTCCAGACGATCCTCGCAATGGAAACACCCGGACGTATCCTCCCGCTTTATCCTGAACAGGAACCCACCGAAGCACCCATGCCCGGTGAGAACCTGCGTCAGGCGGAAGGTGAGGACGCCGTGACGCCTCTCTATCCACTCCTCAAAGAGGGGACTTACCGCCGCAATAGTGGCGTGCCCAGCACTGGGTTGCGACAATCGTACCCGCCATGTCGCCATGAGATCACACCGGAGCTCTGTCCGCCGTGCCGCGATTTGTCGCGGCAGCGGAGTTTCGCCCCGGCGTTTCGCCTCCTCGCGCCACTCCCACATGTGCGCGAGGACCTTTGCCTCCAGATCCCATGGCGGCACTCCGGCAAGGAGGCTCGCCGCCTCGCACGAGACCGTGCGGTATCCCCGGATTAACCGGATGGCCATGACCCTCTGGGCCGCAAACAACCGGCGCGCTGGGCGCAGCCTCAATGAGGGCGCCCACACCGGTGCCCCGTAGAGGGCCATGGACCGCACGATCCCCGTGTAGAGCCTCCGGCAGGAGGCGTTTGGACCCCCCAGATTTGGCAGGAGCCGCTTTAATGCAGCCCCAGCCCGCTCCAGTCTGGGAGCCAAACGTCGGAAATGCTCAACGAAGTTCCACCGGCTGTCGAGGACAAGTCCCAGGTACTTCATCGTCGACTCGACGCCGATGTGAACCCCTCCTACCGTAAGTTGGGAACCCGCAGGTGGCGCGTTCCGAGGACCATGAAAACCCATGGCCTCGGACTTGTGCAATGCCACCTCGAGTCCCAATTGCCGGATCCTATCGACGATTGTCGCAACCCCGCGTGTCATTAATTCGGCCGCCGCCTCGTACGACCTCCCCTGCGCAAGGACCAGCGTGTCGTCAGCGTAGCAAACTACGCTGACGCCGCTAGGGAGGTCGGCGCGCAGCACCCAGTCGTAACCGATGTCCCACAGATGCGGCCCCAGGACCGATCCCTGTGGGACACCGCACGACATCTCTCGCCGGTTCCATTCCCCTTCGTGACCGGGGTAGACGACGGCCCTATCCGTCAGATAGGCCTCGACCACGCGACAGAGGTAGGTCGGCATCCGGTGATACCGGAGTGTCTCCCTAATGCAACTCCAGGGTAGGGTGTTGAAGGCATTGGCGATGTCAAGAGACACCGCCAAGACGACCCCACCCCGGGCCACTGCATCCCCCGTCGTGAGGGCTCGCACGCGCATGATGGCGTCCACCGTTGAGCGCCCCTTGCGGAAGCCGTACTGGCCGTCCGACAAGTCCGGCCCCTCCCGCACCAGCCACCCGACGAGGCGGTCTGCAATCACTCTTTCAAAGAGCTTGCCCACCTCGTCGAGCAGCACGATGGGCCGGTAAGCGGACGGAGAGTCCGCTGGGCGCCCGGGCTTCTTAATGAGGACCAGTTTCCCCGTCTTCCATTTTCCCCGTCTTCCAATTTATTTGTGCTTAAATGGTTATTTTATAGAGTATGGGATTTATCTACGCAGGTCGCTTAAACAGTCGCTAATCATAACTATAAGCAAAGTTTATAAATGAACTCTTATGTTTAACAAGTTTGCTGACAATTTAAGTATGGTAATGTTGTGAAAAACTCAAACTTATTTCCACTAAAATGAAATGAAATAAATATTATTTAATTTTAATTGAATCTCGGAATGACTTTGACACGTCATATTATTAAAAAAAAACATGGCTAGTTAGAGTCGACTCTCCCTATCTGACTACCCCCAATAAAAGGCTAGGCCAATATAATTTTGATATATCAGTTCTTAACACTAAGTAAAATATTGAATTTTTACCACTATACATCCTCTAAGATAATGCAAATAAATAGTAAGTCTTCAAAAACTATGTCAATCTACATTGCTACTGGCACAAAATGAAGATTAGGCAAATCAAAAAGGTCAGAGCATTTTTTTTTTAATTTTTCCATACATAGAATCGGCGCAGACATCAAATGACTTGTCACATTTGCAATTAAACACTCCGATAATAAGGTTCGTTATTGAACGTCCTAATATGCGCGTTGAACACTATAATGACATAAAATGTACCGATAAAACCGTTATGCGCTCAACTCGCTTAGTTAAGTAGTAAACAATGTGCGTTTAGTCACGCTTAGCCATTTATGTGGTAACAAGGGCGCAATGCAATAACATGTGCACTGAAATCATGGTTGAAACCGCACGTTCCCACGGGCGTGCTAAAATAGCGCCGGAAAATTTTCGCGTACTGGTTCTTCAACGCACGGATCTTAGCTCCGGGACCGAGTCGCCCATGTCAGTAAGTTACCCATACGCCAGGGTCACGGTAACTCTTTCGAACAAATGTCGCGACCCTGGCAGGCATCGGTCCTGGCGGACCCCTTCAATTTTTAATTATTTTTAACGCGCTCGGACGCACTCTATTCGATTCTCTATGCTTGGTTCGGGACCGATAGTTGAAAATTGAGTTTACGTTCGTGCGAACGTGGTCAATTACGTCTACGATCCAAACTTTATTGCGTTTCGGAATAGAGGCGAGTCACTGCGCAATAACAAATTCACCTATCAGCGGGAGTGAAGGGTGAGGTACTGCGCTACGAATAACGCATTTCAGAAACGCCATAAAGTTTACATATCAAGCTTTACATTCCAATTTTACCTGACCTCCCAATGTTTAGGCTTTTCGTACAATGAGAAGTCAGCTTATACTGGAAATGTGTAGCTTGATTTGTGGCCGTGCGTACCACGGGGTGCAGAATATGGTAACACAAAAGCGGTACTACGTCGCAAAGTTGACACCTTTATGAATTTCACTAAAACCGTTTCCAAACAAAGTTACAACCCTTTTTTGGGTGGGAAATGGGGAGCAGAAGAGCGTATCAGACATTGACTGACTAAAAAACCACCCGTGTTCCTTCAGTGGCCTGTGTCAGGGCCACGGTAACTCTTCAAACAAATCCGCGACACTGGCACAAAGTTCCAACCCTGAAGCACTATACGGCTTGTAGCCAGGACATGTTCATGCCAAATGAATGTAAGCCATCTTTTCCGTCCTATCCCTGACAGGTCAGGATAAAGCGGGAGGATACGTCCGGGTGTTTCCATTGCGAGGATCGTCTGGAGGACACGGTGGAGCATACGGTGGAGGTGTGCCCTGCCTGGGCGGAGCACCGCCGTGTCCTCGTGGAGGCGATCGGCGGCGGCGACCTCTCGCGTCCGGCCCTGGTGCGAGCCATGGTACGGAGCGAGCGGGAATGGGAAGCCGTCACCTCCTTCTGCGAAGCAGTAATTCTCGCGAAGGAGGAGGCGGGGCGCGTGCGGGAGTGGCAGTCTCTGCGCCCTCACGTCCCTAGCCGCCGCAGGAGGAGACGCCCCGGGCGTCGGGAGTCGATTGCGGACTCCCGGCCACCGTAGGCGCGAGCTTGCGGGTGGCGAGCAATGGGTAGCTCGCCGCCCGGTAAGGACCAAGCTCGGGTCGACGGCGCGCAGTGTTCCACGCGCGCCTCAAAGAGATGTCAGCAGCAGTGTAGGGGTCTACTAGGACCGATGCCTGCCGGGGTCGCGTGATTGTTCGAAAGAGATACCGTGACCCTGGCACATGGGCAACTGATGGAACGGGTGGGTTTTAGTCAGTAAAAGTCTGACACGAAGAGCGGGAGAAGTCATTGGATGATTTCCCATCCTGAAAAAAAAAAAAAAAAATATCCCTGACTGGTCATTGCCCCGACCTTGACATTTGCATTTGCATTTTTACGATCTCAGACATTTACCTTGACCTCTACTCTCTTGGTTACAAGTTAAGCTAAAGTTTACGATATAATCTTGTAAGCGCGTCTCAAGGACACATTGGCATTACAACACGGAAAAATATTATTAAAATTGTAACGAATCAGTAAATCACCTTTCATTTGTAAGTAGGTATAATATTTATTATTTCAATAGACTTGCCAAGTTTTTATTACAAGCCGTGTGCCCGACAGAAAATCCCTCCGTATTCGCAAAAAAAAAATATCTCCATACAAACTTTCATCCCCTATTTAATCCCTTCAGACTCTTAGGGAATAAAAGTTTATATTTAAGTATGTAGACATTGACACGCAAACTGATACCATGAATTCAGCACATGGGATTCTAGACACGGGGGTTCGAAGGAATTTATTCTGCCGGTTATACTTAAACAAAACAGCTGTTTACAGAAAAGTGCAATACCTACGCGCTCAAAATTAATGGAACAGCATTTTTTTTTTAATATTTCAACGCAGAGGGGTTTCAGCATCCTGTACTGAATCCATGGAAATCGGTTTCCAGTCAATGGCCTTAGTGCTAAAAGTTATATACTTCTACTAGACCCACCGAGGTTTAAACTGTGCGTTCTCTTGGATTCTTTGGATTTATATTATGAAGTAAAATTTTGAGCGTCATTTCTTTATAAGTACATAAAATCACCCCTCTATTTACCAAAGAGGCAAACAAACATGAAATATTGCTTCATAGTGGTGTAACTGGCGTAGGAACTACCACCGGGAAATACCGAAACTTAAATAAAACTGAATCATCCGATGTTATCTGAGTAATACGTCACTACGCTTTGATGAATGACTACGCCCGTACATTGTAATCTGACTTCCTATGACACAGTGTGTAAAAAGACCCATCACGATCTCGCGGAGCCGGTGTATCTAAGAATTATGTACAGCAAAGTAACTTTTAGCCAAAGTAATTTCTGGGACATGACTTTTTTTTTGCTGTGATAATTCGTGCATTGCTGTTTAGGTCTATGTTGATAGGACGCAATGTGACACACGCAAAACATTATGATTATGCAACGGTACAGAGATCATGAGAGTATTTAGAATTATCTATATATGTATTCATACGTGAAGCGAAAACTTAGTACCATTTTTTATGAAAATTACGCAGACGGAGAAGTATGAAATTTGGCACAATAAAAGTTTATGTGGAAAATGAGCGCAAAAGCAATTCTTTTTTTCATTGCCGAATTCCGGGCACTGGGCGACCACTAAAATTATTTAAAACTTTAAAATTGTTTTCATAAAAAATTGACAAATAACTTTGACCTTTAACATATACGAAATCAGAAAAGAAAAAATAACGGAAAGAACAAGTGACTCTTGTGTTATAGTCAAGGAGGATGCGGTACGGTAGCCCGCGAAATTTATTTTTTATTTACTTTTTACAATCTGCAGGTCAAGTCAGGTTGTAAGTTGAATGAAATATGATTCGCGACTCTTTAATTCGCGATTCAAACGTTCGCGTTCGAAAACTTATACATTTGCAAGCCAAAAAGGTCGTGCTTCTATTGTACCGGACAGTAAATTCCGTGCGGCAGATATTAAAGTCCCGTTATTCATATCGAATGTGAGTACAGAGGCCTCTGATGATGACATTATTAGCTACATAAAAAGTAAGACTAACGAAATTGTGTCTTTAAAAAAGCTAAACATCAAGTCCTATAAAAAGTATAACGCTTACAAATTATATGTATCTAAACATAAGGTAGACTTGTTTTTAAATGACCAGTTATGGCCTGATGGTATTACTTTTAGGCGTTTTGTACATTTTATGTACAGGACTAATAAAGAGGCCCGTACAGTTAGTTAAGATTAAAATTTAATTATGGATTGTCAAAATAATGTAAAAATAACTAGTTTTAATTGTAAATCTGCAAAAAGATCTGCTGATAATATTAGAAAAATATGTGAATCGTCCGACTTGATATGCCTGCAGGAGACTTGGCTGCTACCGCATGATATATCAATGTTAGGAATGATAAGCCCTGAATTTGAATATACCGGTAGATCAGCAGTAGACACTTCAGTAGGGCTTCTGAAGGGACGGCCGTTCGGAGGAGTGGCTATTCTCTGGAGAAAGGGTGTTTTTGAGTCTGTCTCGGTAATATCTTGTAATAGCTCTCGGTTAGTGGCCATTAAAGCGGTCGCGGGTAGTCGCACTATTGTTGTGTTTTCTGTATATATGCCTACTAACTCACTGGAAAACCTGCCTTTGTTTACCGATGTCTTAAGTGAGGTAAGTGCAATAATTGCGACACAAGATGTGGAAAACATATATATAATGGGCGATTTTAATGCACATCCGCACGAATTATTTTATGTTGAGCTACTAAGTTTTTGTAACGATCAATCCTGGGTCTGTGCCGATACGATTAAGTTGGGGTACGATCCCAAACACTACACCTTTATTAGCGAGGCACATGGCTGTAGGAGGTGGTTAGACCACTGTGTAGTCTCTTCGTCAGCCTGGCAGACGGTTGTTCGTGTAGGTATTGATGAAGATGTTTTTGTGTCTGATCACTTACCTATATATATCATATGTAACCTAGATGTAGTTAGACCTAAGTTGATGACCGGGGCTGCACCCCACAGTTCTATTGTTTGGGGTGTCAGAAGTAAAGCAGAGATAGAAAACTATCATTTAATGTGTTCGGATAAACTGCGGGAGATAGATTTACCACAGGAGTTTGTGGTGTGCAGCCGTGGCTCTTGCAGCTTGGAGGAACATAAGCCTGTCCTTGACAAATTGTACAAAGATATTGTCGATGTCCTTTGTGAAGCCGCGAGGGAATCTAATGCAGTGTACAAAAGACGTAAGCGGGGTAATCCATTATGTGGATGGAACAAGCATGTTCGAGATGCTCACCGTGAGGCCAGGCTTAAATTCCAGGCCTGGGTTTTGGCTGATCGACCAAACTCTGGGACTGTTTACGACAAAATGTACGAGTCGCGTAAAATTTTTAAAAGCCGGCTAAAGTACTGTCAGAATAAGCAAGATCAAATTAAAATGGACGTATTAGCGGAACAACGAACTACAAATAATTTCTGTGCATTTTGGAAGTCTACTGGCAAGTTGGAGGCTAAGCCTGGTCTCGCAGCAGATGTGGGAGGAGTGACGGAGCATGGGGACATTGCCAATTTATTTAGAGACCATTTTAAAGTAAGGTCTCCACTTGGTCCTTCAGACTTGGGAATCGGCTATGTTTCTCATGTTCGGGGGGAGGAACCGCTACTACGTTTCACCACGAAGCAAGTGAGGTCGGTGATAAATGGTATGAGTAGGGGCAAATCTCCCGGGCATGATGGACTTAGCATAGAACATTTAAAACATGCAGGTGTGCATATGCCGAGGGTCTTGTCCTTGTTCTACACGATGTGTCTCAGCCATTCGTATTTACCGGCAGAATTAATCAAGACCATTGTTGTACCCATCGTGAAGAACAGAACAGGAGATATCTCGGACATAAGCAACTATCGCCCGATCTCGCTTGCTACTGTTGCAGCTAAGGTGTTGGACAGTATGCTTGACTCATATTTGGCAAAATATGTTCATTTAGACGATGCACAGTTTGGGTTTTGTCCTGGACTGTCAACCGAAAGTGCGATCCTTGGTGTCAAGCATACTGTCAGATACTACACTGACCGTAAGACGCCGGTGTACGCCTGCTTTCTTGATCTCTCCAAGGCCTTCGATCTCGTCTCTTATGACGTGCTTTGGAGTAAATTGAGGAGTAGGGGTATACCGGCGGATCTCCTCAGTGTTCTGCAGTTTTGGTATCGTAATCAAACTAACCGTGTTAAATGGTCTAATGCGCTCTCGGAATCATATGGATTGGAGTGCGGGGTGAGACAGGGTGGATTGTCGTCTCCCCGGCTCTTCAATCTATATGTAAATGACCTAATTGCCGAGCTCAGCAGCATGCGTGTTGGATGCAGGATAAATGGTGTCAGTTGCAACAACATCAGCTACGCTGATGACATGGTGCTGCTGGGCCCGTCACCTGGGGCGATACTGGAGTTGCTACATGTATGTGAAACCTACGCTGCTTCACATGGACTAATATATAATGCCAAAAAATGTGAGTACATGGTCTTTGGGGTCGCTGGTAAGTGCCGAGATAGTTCAGTCGAACTTGCCATAAACGGAACACCTGTACGTAGAGTCTCGAAGTTCAAATATCTTGGGCATTTTCTTACCGACGACCTCAGTGACCATGTGGACATTGAGAGGGAGCGTAGGGCTCTGGCGGTCAGGGGTAATATGTTGGCACGAAGATTTGCTCGGTGTACTGACCAAGTAAAGATAACTCTTTTCAAAGCTTACTGTCAGAGTTTTTACACCGGTAATCTTTGGACCAACTACTCAAAAAGGTCGCTGGATGTCCTACGCGTCCAATACAATAATGTTTTTAGGATGCTGTTGCGACTACCTCGTTTTTGCAGTGCCTCTGAAATGTTTGCGGTAAACCATACAGATGGCTTCCACGCCATCATCCGAAAAAAGACGGCTTCACTCCTGAGCAGAATAAGAGGTAGTCATAATAGCATCCTGAAGGCTGTGGTGGCAGACACTTCCTCTGCCATAATAAGGCAATTTGTGAGAAGAGTTATACCCTAGTCAACATATCGTTATGTCTAATTGCTGGGTGGTCTTCTCATTCATTTGTTTTTAGATTAAGTTACTAACAATAGTGTTTTAAGGAAATTTGTTACTAACAATTTATGGATTTCAGTTGTCCGAAATAAAACGATTTTATTATTATTATTTATTTAAGTTCATTTAATGCCATTGAATGACTCGTCATCATCATTTCAGCCGAAAGAAATCCACTGCTGGACATAGGCCTCCCCCAAATCCATTGGCACCCGTTGGGTTCGGAACCCCAAAAACGCCTATTTCGGCCGCGCGTTTTACTGTTCCGCTTCACTAAGTGACGATCAAAACCTCATACAAAATCCTTAAAAGTACTAAGCTAATACACAGACAAACGACAGATTAGAGAAGGCATATTGTTTACCGACCATTGCCCGTGACATTGATGTAAGAATCAGCCGGTTAGGAAGGTGCGAAGCCATAGATGTGTCACCAATAGTAATGACATCAGTCCGGCGCGGCGTGCTAACGTCATCCAACACCTTGGTTATTCTGAGACCCTAGTATGTAATATCGTGATCACGCAATTTTGTTGCGTTTTAAGTGTTAACTATGCATTAAGTGGATTATTTAGGATTATTTAGAATTGATTTTAATAAAATCAATTCTAAATAATCCTAAATAATCCACATAGATCTTCGATCAAAAATGTACTAGATTCCCGATGAGCGCTTCAAAAACGGCCCGAAAAATAAGAGCACAAATATTTTTGTGCTCTTATTTGAAATTAGTTTGGTCCAATGATAGCCAACGATAAGACGTCCTAAATGCCGCAGCACGCGTTCAAAAATTGTGTAAATAACCACTGTAGCACCAAGTTTTTGGAAGGAATATCTTTTTTTCCATAAGTTTAAATCTTTAAGTGTTTTGCATAAAATAAAAACAATCAAATAGTAATATATAAATCATTTAGCAAATACATTATTATGATTGTTTGACCAATGTTTGCGACAACGCACCAACTATGGTAACAAACATTGTCTGTTCTGGAACAGAGAATGCATGAAGTAGTATTGTAATTTTATATTTTATTTTTGTTTGTAGATTTCCTAGCGAGCCCTTTCGCTGTGCAGAATGGGTATCTATTGTAGAGAAAGAAAGAGGAGAACAAATAAATAGTAGATTATTAACCAAGGGGATAAAGCAGTGTCTTCTGTCGCGGGTGACGATTTAAATCGCTAGCGTAACGAAGGACTCGAGGTTTACTCCCGAGCGTAGCGAGGGTGTTAAAAACTTAAATCACGAGCGAAGCGAGGGATTTAAGACGAGTCCTGAGTGTAGCGAGGGATTTAAGTTCACCCAAGACTAAGACAGCTTTATCACCGAGGAAAATACTCTACTTTTCGTACCATTTGCGAAAAAATTAACACAATAATAATATGAGATAAGCATTTATTAAAAATAATGACAATTAAAAGTAAAAGTTAACATTCGAAACATTGGTCCAATTAACGTTTATGTATTTGAAGAAAACAAAAACGCGGCAAATTCCTAGACTAATATTTTTTGTCGGAAAAGCAAAGGCATCAAGCTCATACGGCCTCGTCGGTTTTCGTAATTTTATTTAATAATCATAACTGCATAATAAATGCGTATTCCTTTTTCAAAAAGATGTATAATGCTTTATATACAAACTCAATGGTGTAAACACAGATGTAGTTCAGTATAAATTTCGGTAAGTATTCCAAATTTAAATCACATTCTCCCCCTAGAGGATGAATGAAATTCAGTACAATTTTCTCTCCCTGTTTTTAACAGATTAAAAATGACTATTGTTATGTTAGCTTTTTGTGGCATAGAATGTCACTTTTTTGAGCAAGTGGTACGAAAATTCATATTTGAACTTTAATTGAAACTTTAAATGAAAAAATAATTTGATTTAATACAAATTTAACTTTTAAATACTGGTACATAAAAGTAGACGCACCCATTTTTTATACGGGTGGAACATATTGATTTAACCCGCACTTAATTAAATAAAATAACTATTATACTATTTTAGTCCTACTACTTTTTTAAATCGATTAAAAATGTTTGCCACCATCAAAACGTACCTTTTCATCAAAAAAAATATATTCTGCAACTCTACGTCTTTCATTACGTACTGTGTTCTGAGCATTGAAATGTAATACCAAGAGAACTACGTCTAGTTCCAAAATAGAGTAAGCACGAAATTGTCAACACATTGTTTTTAACCTTATTGCTTAGACTTTAAGTTTCAGTTTAGAATAAATAATGTTGTACTTATATCAAAATGACTTTTGATTTTTAAGGGACATTTTAAATTTATTGCTCTTTACCTTTCTCCGATGACAAAAGGACTTAAATATGAATATTTTGCAATCGTAATTATGCTTTATGTTTGAGTGTTAAGGATTATAATAAATTGAAGTTGTTATTATTATGAAACGTTTTTCTATATTTCGTAGTAAGAAATATAAATGTGTAAGTGTGTGCAAACGTGGCCACTTGAGCGCCTTATTTTTGTTCCTGATCCTTTATCTAGTGCTATTATTGATCGAAGACATATTCATTTTTAAGATACGCAAGTAAGTATTAATTACTCATCTAAAATCATTTCCTCTTTGATACTGTATACATTCAAATTTCAGATTGCATCGGTATGTAAAGCCATACCTATCTGTATAGCTATTACGTTTCCGTGCCGAATGATACGATCAATAAATGTTATTAAAATAAATCCCGAAAGTTTTGGCAGTTTACATTATAGGCGACCTTCATTCTTCTGACGGATTTGTTGCCTGTGGTAAGGCAAATAAAGTAATTGAAAACGTGCCATTTTAGATTTGACAGTCAACCGTAAATAGCGTTGCTGTGGATATCTCTGATCACGAACGTTTAGGTTGGTGAAAATTTTGCACGATAGTGCGTAGAATACATGGCACAAGGAACATGGCGGTCTACTGTCCTTCAAGGGCAAAACATTTGAGCAGTTTTTGTTGTAATGAAACCAGAATATATGATTTTCTTTTATACTGACCTACTTCACAGCTTCTTCAGTAGACGCTTACAAAAGCAAATTTTGTAAGTGTATGTTGTTTATGAGTGAAAAATGTGTACAATTATATTTTTATTTCTCAGAGTTACCCTTTTTTTTTTTTTCAGGATGTGAAATCATCAAATGACTTCTCCCGCTCAGGGCGGAGCGGGAGGGCGTGTCAGACTTTTACTGACTAAAACCCACCCGTGTTCCATCAGTTGCCCATGTGCCAGGGCCACGGTATCTCCTTCGAACAATCACGCGACCCCGGCAGGCATCGGTCCTAGTAGACCCCTTCACTGCTCCTGACATCTCTCTGAGGCGCGCGTGGAACACTACGCGCCGTCGACCCGAGCCTGGTCCTTACCGGGCGGCAAGCTACCCATTGCTCGCCACCCGCAAGCTCGCGCCTACGGTGGCCGGGAGTCCGCAATCGACTCCCGACGCCCGGGGCGTCTCCTCCTGCGGCGGCTAGGGACGTGATGGCGCCGAGACTGCCACTCCCTCACGCGCCCCGCCTCCTCCTTCGCGAGCATTACTGCTTCGCAGAAGGAGGTGACGGCTTCCCATTCCCTCTCGCTCCGTACCATGGCTCGCACCAGGGCCGGACGCGAGAGGTCGCCGCCGCCGATCGCCTCCACGAGGCTTTTTATTTTTGTAGCTATTAAATAAATAAATGAGTTACCCTTATTTATTTATTTAATAGCTACAAAAATAAATCGCAATGCTTTTTCCATTTTGTTTTTGTTAGGAACCGCCTCTAGTTCGCGAACAAAAACTTACCAAGGTTTCATCACAACCGATCTAATAATTTTCCAGTTGTTTCAAGACAAACACTTTAATTTTATTTTTATGTATATTATACTAGCTCTCCTGACAGACGTAGTGCTGTCTAAATAATAATTCATCCAATATTCTCACAGAAAATGCATTTTTCATTTTCTCGATTTTTCGGCTGTGACTTTGAGCTTTTTGTAATTCTCTTTTTTTTTCACGTCACATATTGGAGTGAAAAAAAAACAAAATTCTAATCGGTTAAGCCGTTTTTGTGTTATAGCGAGAATAACAAAAGGCAACTGATTTTAAAATATTATTAGTTAGATAGCAAAGATTAAAATACACCTGTTACGAATGAAACTATCTTATAATTGCATAGTGACTAATATAAAATATTTTTAGATTTAAACTGTCTTATCTAAACCAAAATACCTACTAGGTGTTATAGCGATAAATCTTTAAGTCAATAACTACAAACATATCGAAGCCTTATCAAGTCATCAGCTTTATTTGGAAATAACCAAATGCTGTCAAATATCATTCAATTCTTAAACGATTATGTGATGTATCGCGTGATAAGATGATAACTATGATGTATGAAATTATAACTTTATGTAACGTCCGTTTTGTGTGCAAGATGCACACGACATTACGTATTTTCTCACGTGTTTGGTGTTCCATGCTAAAAGTAAAAAAACGGCAATCTTATCGATATCCATACGTCAGTGACAGACAAGCTATCTATAACTATTCGACGTTATAATTTGAAACTGATTACTTATAGAGTTTCATAGACAATGTCATAAATTATATTGAGAAAAAGTACCCTGGATTTAAAAAAACTCATGACCCAACGGGACAAAATTGCAAGCTACATCGCGGCTGTCCCACCGGAGAAACTCTAGTTACAGAGATATAGGGGTATGGAGGCCTTGCTTAGTGTGTAATTTAGAACTTAAAAATAACAGTAAATTAAGGCGAAAGCTCTACTCTATCCTGCCTTGCACTTCGCCTTTGTTTATTACTAGCTTTTGCCAGCGACTTCGCCCGCGTGGAGGTCGGAAATTATCCCACGGGAACACACTACCGGGATAAAAAGTAGCCTATGTCCTTTCTCGGGCTCTAAACTATCTGTGTACCAAATTTCATTTAAATCGGTTCAGTAGTTTTAGCACGAAAGCGAGACAGACAGACAGACAGACCGACAGACAGACAGAGTTACTTTTGCATTTATAATATTAAAGTATGGAAAGTATGGATTTCAATTATTTTGCTTTAAAATAACAAATTACGAAAAAAAAAATATGGCAAGGTCAGGTTGTATGATGAACAAAATATGATTCCCGAACGTAACAAGTATGTATTTACAATTATAATAATTAAAATCATAAATACAACCCTATTGAATGACTATTTCTGAAATAGTCATAGAAGGGTTATTTTAAAAGGTGTTAGAAAGTTTAAATTTTTCTACCTTGGCGCTTCTCCAAAAAAACATAGTCCAATTAATCACCCGTGGATTTCCACTATGTTGTTTTTCTATATGAGAAAAAAAAGTTAGCCGTCGCGGGACGCGTGGCAGATGTGAAACATCGAAATTATTTTGTAAAGATAATATTCATAAGCATACTTTACGAAAGGAAATAAATATGGTATAATCAAAAATAACATATTAATTATATGTTAATATGTTAATTATCAAAATTCGGACTACTCTGTATAACCCTAGTTTGAAGCACCAGCTTTCAAATATAAAAAGGATCATCAAAATCGGTTCACCCAGTTGAAAGTTCAGAGGTAACAAACATAACATGATATAGCGTGGCGATGCGTCGCCTCGGCCATTCTCGCCACACCAAATCTTAGGTTTACCCTCGCCTATAGATGTTTCACATCAAAAATGTACGGAACACTTTCTGTGCGACTTACTTTATCTTATCTTGACATAGTGTTTAGGCTACCTAATACGATACGTACATAATTACGTCAATAATAATTGATTTAGTAACTGATTTAAATCAATACGTGCAAAGATAATGAATTGATAAATCGATATCAATAAAGATAAAAATGTCTGAGTGTAGTACTATAAATAAAAATGCGTTTTAAAACATTTAAACTAGCTGTTTTGCATACTTTTTCAAGGTTTTTTCATTTCACTTTTACCCCACAACAACTACTAGGCTATCATCGTTTCAGCCGAAAGACGTCCACTGCAAGACTTAGGCCTCCCCCAAGGTCCACTCCTGGTCAAGGTCCCACTTCAACCGGTTTTGTGCTTCTTGCGTCCACCGGAATCCGCTGGACTAGGCTACACGTATTTTTTATCTGACTACGGCGGAGCAAAAAGGAGGGTTGTGATTTTGACTCGTATGTATGCATGTGGGTATGTATGTTTGTTCATCTGTTCCCTCATAACTTCTAATCTACTTATCACAATTTGAGAAATGAGGTATTGTTTGAAGCGTCTTGATCGTCCGCTGGTGATGTCTATCCATTCTCGGCTTTTTTAGGAAACCAACATTTCAGAGCTATATTTGATTTCAGATGATGAAAATACGTTGTCTTGGTCCATGCATCTAATACATTTTCCACGTTCCTCAGAACGTGGAAAATGTCGTTGAAAGTTTTGAATATGAATGTCGATGGCTATAAGAGTTGGGAACCTAAGAAACGATGGATGGACTGTGTGAATGATGACATGGTTAGAATGGAGGGGTCTACCGAGATGACGACTTACACGAAAGAAAAAGGCATGTTGCGCCAACCCCAAATAAATTGGGATGAGAGCAAAAGAATGATGATTATAGACGATATATCATACTTTTATAATTTGTATTGTCTTCAAAATCAAATACTCATTCCAAAGTATAGCTACTTATAGATCCCATGAAATCATGTTTTATGCAATATAAATTTATGATTGCAAGGAAAGCAACACAAGTGTGCATGATTCACTTATGTTACGACTACTCTGTTTATGAAACATTTCTCCTTATACAATAAATAAAGTACTTATCGCATATACGTTCTTCTATAATATTGCCCTACTAAGCGCAAAAGCGGTATCTCAAAAAATCGTTAAGTTGATTATATGCCATTGGATAGTTTTAAAAATACGCATTAATGAACTGACAAAAGTGACGCCTTCTTATAACAGAGTATTCAATTTTTTTATTATTTTAAACTAGCTTTTTCCCGCGGTTTCGCCCGCGTGGATGTCGGAAATTAACGCAGGTATTTTTCTAAAATGAAAGAATTTTTCTAAGATAAAAGTAGCCTAAGTTACTCCTTATTACATCAGCTACCTGCCAATAAAAGTCCCGTCAAAATTGGTCCAGCCATTTCAGAGATTTACCGGAACAAACAGACAGAAAGAAAGTTTAAAAAAAAGATTTTTTGGTGTAAGTACCGTATTTACTTTCATATGCATTTAGTGAAAAGCTGTTAATTTGAAATTACAAACAGACACTTCAGTTTTATTTATTTGTATAGATTATACGATGATAAGATAGAGAAAACTTTCTAACGGCTTTTATCATATGTTTTTTGAGTAATATAGTGCTAAAAGGCTAAGTTCATTAGATGAGTATTTTTTAAAGCTATCCGTTGGCATTAAAATGAACTTTACGATGTTAGTGAGATACCGCTTTTGCGCTTAGTAGGGCAGGATACATCTTGCCCTGTGCTTGTTCATACCAACGTTATCTTATACCTTTAAACGAGCAATTCTTGTAAACTGGGTGACATTTTATAACGTCTTGAAAAAAAATGGGTGTAATAGGTGAACGGAGTAGAAGCCTTTGGCATAGAAATTTTTATTTTTTATATTTTTTAATAACATGTAATAAAATTGATCTAGCAATAAATACTACACATTTAAAGCAACATTTTCATACTAGAACAACAGAAACAGAAATTTGGAAAAAATAAAATCAATTAAAATCTTTCGAAACTCAAATCATATACACCCTACTCAATGCGTAGCATGTATCAATGATTTCGTAGCGCGGTCCTACCCTTTGAAGCCGGCTGATAGGCGGCCTCATTGATCTTTCGCAGGCGCACGAGCCGTACATTCAACCCCGTCCGTCCGCGTCTCGCGCTCATTTAGTCACCTATGATGAATCTGAAGGCCTTCCTGCGTTCTATTCTAGTTACACAACACACCATATGAAGGTCGAGACGGTGAAAAATGTCATCCGGTATATGTATGTATATATATATGTATATATAATCTGAATCTCGAAAACGGCTCCAACGATTTTCATGAAATTTAGTATACAGGGGGTTTCGGGGGTGATAAATCGATCTAGCTAGGATTCATTTTTATAAAATGTCGTTTTATTCGTGTTTTCAATGACCAACTTTATCGATAATAAACTTGAACATAAACTTATTATTTTAAACACAATTGACCCAAAAGATACCGAGCAAAGCTCGGTCAACCAGATATTGTATATATTATTTAGGGCCAGAGAATTGATTGAAAATTCAATAAAAAGGTTTAAGTTTTTGAAATGCAAACTTCTTATTCATTGATTTGCTAATGTGACCGTATCACCATTTTTCCTGCTGTCGACAGTCCCCTTATTTCCCCTTTTCCGGAGAAATCTTCTTTACCCGCGTTGACAATCTCAGGCAGGGGCAAAACTTATGGGGCCGCATCACTGACATGCTAATGTGAATGCTGGCCTGTTAGTCTAGTGGTTAGTTACCCTGACTGCTAACACTGAGGTCGTGGGTTCAATTCCCACCCAGGACAAATCTTTGTGTGATGAGCACAATCATTTGTTCTGTGTCTGGGTGTAATTCATCTATTATATGTATGTATTTAGAAATATATTGTATATGTTTATCAGTTGTCTGGTTACCATAGTACAGGCTCTGCCTAGTTTGGGATCGGATAACGTTGTGTTGGTTATCCTAAGATATTATTAAGATAATTGTTTTTTCCAAAGTTATAAGTGTTGACTCTTGTCGGTAGTCCCCATTACTTTTTTTATTGGCCCCATAGGTATAATATAATCCTTTATATAAATAAAAACACTGTCTGTTCCGGTGCATGTGTCATTTTTTTCCTTTCTTTTATTATTTTTGCGGTTTCGGATTTGGCTGCCCACCTACGCATGGAAAATTAGGGTCCACCCTTTATGGCAGAATTTTTTTCGTCATAATATTATTTTGCATAACAGCGGATGGCATAAACTTCATTTCGCAGAAAATCGTTTGGCATACACTCATTTATCATACATTCACAATGCATAATTTTATAAGTCAGAATCAACTTTAGGCATAAATTTTATTCCATAATAATTAAAAAGTAGAACCATCATATCGCAGAAAGTTCGCAGTTAGAATCGTTTCTTTGCATAATTTCATATCGATAGTTATTAAAAGGCAGAACTATCATATCTCAGAAACTTTAAACTTGGAATCATCGTTTGGCATACATGTCATATCGAAGAAGCATGTAAACAAGCATGCAGCATGCAAACAAGCATGCAGCATGCAAGCAAGCATACAGCATGCAAGCAACCAAGCATACAGCATGCAAGCAACCGAGCATGCAGCATGCAAGCAAGCATGCAGCAAGCAAGCATGCAAGCAAGCATGTATCATGCAAGCAAGCTTACAGCATGCAGGCGAGCATGCAACATGCAGCATGCATGGTTTCTGTCACGGCTTCGGCGCTGCGGGGCTCCGGCGGTCCCACGCGAGCTCATCGTCGCAGATGGTTTTACGCTCACCACCACGGCTTCGGCTTGCTGGCCGGCTTCGGCTCAGCCGCGGCGGCGACTGTCAAAACCACCTGCTCCTCAGCTCGCGGGCCGCCTCGCCACTCCGCGCCTACGCGGGCTTAAATTACACTCTAGGGGTAGGGCAGACAAGACTACGTGGAGTTGGTTCTGCAGCGATTCGTTTCTGTCAATAATTTTTGTAGCACAACATATACTGACTTTTTGAGACAATATTTCATTTTATTTAAAGTTAAAATGAAATTTAATAGAAATGAAAATATGCCTAACAAAATTATTCTAAACTAGCTTCTGCCCGCGACTTCGTCCGCGTCAAATTTTTGCTCCCCTGACCCTTCCCGTCGCATCGATTTGCCTGCTAGTTTTCGTCCATTTTTCGTTGCTGCTCGCTCCTTTTGAGTTATAGTGAGTCAACCTTAAAAGATAGACATATGCTCTCGCGGACTTTTTTTTAGAACTTTTTAAAAGAAACAATTCCTTCATACATGATTTTTGCGTTACTTTAACCGTTTACGCACGGCACGCAACGGAAACTCTCAAAAGGAATAAATTTTCCCCGTTTTTGCAACATTTTCCATTACTGCTCCGCTCCTCTTAGTTGTAGCGTGATGTTATATAGCCTATAGCCTCCCTCGATAAATGGGCTACTCAACACAAAAAGAATTTTTCAATTCGGATCAGTAGTTCCTGAGATCAGCGCGTTCAATCAAACAAACAAACAAACAAACAAACAAACAAACAAACAAACAAACAAACTCTTCAGCTTTATAATATTAGTATAGATGAAATTCTGCCATCTTCGTAGTATGCTAAGTGAAATTATGCCAAATAATCATAGCTCTAAATAAATTTTATGCTAAACGAAATTATGCGGAATTTTAAGTCTGCCAAAGGTAATTATGCGAAATAAAATTCTGCCATCTTAAAAGTATACCAGCGTAAAGTCGAGCATATAAACATTCGGCTAAACAATGATTATGCTAAACATTTTTTATGCCTTACAAATATTCGTTTAAATAATATTATGCCAAGTGTGTTATGCCAAATAAAATTCGGAGCATCAAGTTTCTGCCAGATAGACCCGGAAAATTAACCCAGTGTTTTATGTGAGATTACACAAAAAAAAAGAACCATATTACCATGACTTTACTTCCTAATGATAGCAGATACATACTAATAGCTCACCTGTAATAATGTATTCTGTCCGTATCTGAGGACGACAGCTTCCATAAATTCGTCGATAAACTCATCGTATTCCTTGCCTCGTACGCGCTTCTGTCGGAGACCAATGTACAGCGGGTCTTTTAGCAGATCCTGAAAAATCAACCTTTTATCAATAACCATAGAGTTAATATTTCTAAATATTTTAGATGCAGCTTTTACAGGCGTACATCTATTCTAAAACTGTTTATTTAGTTATTCAGTAAATGTAAGCAGAGTTGTACGATGATCGTATTTTATACTTTTTACTTTCAGCTTTTCATTGATCGCATTATCGTGTCGTTCAGTTAGATTGTAATGGATCTCTACTTAACCAGATTTTTTTTCAACAGTGTTTGCTGCATTCGACATGCAAAAGCAAATACTTAGGCACTTTTAATCTTTTAAAAACCAGTCTTAAATATAATCGGAATCAACAATTTGGTTTTCTAACCTACAAAAGATTTATTCATTCAACTTTTAAAATTCTTACGCAATATACAATTATAAAACAAAACCAAAAGAACAAAAAGGAAACTAAACTACTACAATTTTCCCAGAAATAGACACCGGTTCTGGCCTTGACATTGACATTATCAAAACATACATAAATTATACACTACGCTACCTCATTATCGGTGCCCACGTCCAAAGTGATGGGGAGGCACTGGTGGGGCTTAATACCAGCCAGGGCTGTGTATAGGGACAGTTTTCCCACAGGAATACCCATGCCATAAGCACCGAGATCCCCGAGTCCCAAAATCCTTTCTCCGTCAGTGAAGACTACCGCACGGACATCGGGTTCAGGCCTAAAAAATAATGTGACTTTCAAGATTACGTAAAAATGCAAAAAACCGGTAACTAAAGGCCAACACACACCGGCGGACCACGGCATCGAGAAGGATACCGCGGAATCCCACGGGGGAAATACGACACCGTTTGCACTGCAACCTCTACCCCGCGATCATATGCTAGCGGACTTGGTGCATATAGACGTATGCCTTCACATCCCGTCGCGGTATCTCCAGCGTGGTCTTCGTTACCATGAGACACATTCGAATTTACGTTGGTAAATTCTAAATCCCGCCGTCCGCCGATGTGCGCTGGTCTTAAATCGTTTTTTATATGGCAGTTATACTCTTATCAAAAATTTATTTATGTGAACGGTGTGACGTCATAATGTAGTCTCCACGAGGCAATCCTTAAATGTAAGTCCGGCACACCAGAAGTATAGGCAGCCCTGCTACCACAACTTGACCTCGCGAGTGTTTACGTTTTTATTTTGTTGCCGATTTTCGAGAAAGGACAAGGAATACAACGATCTCTATCAGTAGCTCGTAACTTCGGGAGCCGAACGTAAATAATACATTGAACGGAACATAGGGGGATATTACCGTGATCAACTGCGCTTATTGGCCCCGACAAATTGTCGGTTGTAGTGTTCTGTTATTTATTAGAAAGTCTTGATTTATACCTTAGACGCTTTTTTCCGACATTCATAATGGACTATTTATAAGGCGAATGTTACACTAAAGCGTAAACGAAGATGTTCAGCAAATAAGGAATGGGCTTGTCCGATTATTTTGCTATATAATAGTTCTATGGTACATCACGGGATCCATCATTCATATAGCACAATCATTATAATGTTCTCACTGCTGGCACTCAGGCCTCCTCTCTTCGAAATAGAGTGGACGAGCCCAGGGCGGTTTGGCAAAGGTCACATGTCGTCGAATTTTTTGTTCCAGAACATGCCGATATCCTCACGATGTTTTCATTCATCGTTTTGAGAGCAGTGGTGATGAAATTAAAGTGTCTACAACTTGTAAATTGGGTCGTTACAACCCACCACTGCTCAATTCACATATAACTTTATTTATAAGTGGATTTAGGAATGAAACTAGCCATTTTAGGCGTTAAAATAGGCTATGAATCATACAGTCTACTATAGGAGTTGCCGTAAAAACAAATGAATTACGGTACAATTTACATTCATTCACCGTAAGCTTTGTTTACGTACGATAGAGTAACATTGGAGCTATTACTTCGAGCTATTTCCATTCGATGAAAAGAAATTGTTGCTTTATTGATTTATAGGTTGAGGATAAGGAATGAATAACGATATCAAATGCCATTACAGTGATTTACATAACGTTGTTATTTCTTTTAGAATAAGGATTTCCATTGTTAATTCTAAATGTAAATTATAACCTTAAGAACATAGAACCAGGACAAGAGCATTATTTTCTATACCAGATGTAACAGAATAAACACAATTCCTAAATCAGAGGGGTAATTGCGGAACTTTTTATCAGTAGGAATTGGTTTAATATTTATAGGTAAACAACATTCATTGCGTTATTTACGTTGCTGAGCCACAATTTATTCGAACAAATGACGCAATGGTTTAGAAATAATCTTCAATCCCATTCAGATTCCGATAAATTATGCGTTTCGCAATTAGGGTGCAGATTGTTCATAGTTGACAACTGAATCGATTTCAGTAACTTTTAATTTACTTAGGTTTTTTTTTTTAAATTATGTATTTTGCCATACTGACCGCCGATTGACCCAAAGTAACAACCATAATCTTATTTCAAGGGAGTCTTATGGGACTCAATTTTAACTTGGAAGGAAATGCTCTGTCCCTATTTACACAAAAATAATTTGCTAAAATGATGAATGTGCTCTCGTTTGGTCTAAATCGACCTTAACAGTTTTGTAAATCATGATGACCTTTCTTAACCCGTGGTGGCGTGAGTCTATTTTAGTGGTACAAATTGTAGTTCTGTGTATCGATTAGAAAATTAGCTTTGAATGAAATGTTTATCCAACATTTTTGAAGGAAACCGGACGTTTTTATAACAAAAAGCGGCGGTTATGTAACACTTTGTTTCAATACAATTTAACAAGTATGTAAACAAACTCATTTAGTGAATTACAGAACATGCGGTTGGCATAGGTACTGTAGTGCCAACAGTTGAGATGTGAGGTTATTTTATTATTTCACTGTAATGAAGCTACATATGTTTATATCACTATGGAACCTGATTTAATTTTACTTTTTATTTTTACTTTTGACTGATTTATTACCAAGACCCTTCCGTGCTTCGGAAAGCCGTTGGTCCCAAATATCTCTCGTAGATATTAAACAGTCGTTACGGGTTGTCAGAAACCCGAAAGTCTGACAACTAGTTTTACCAAGGGTTATTACCCAGTAACTGGGTTTTGGAGGTCAGATAGGCAGTCGCTCCAAGTAAAATACTGTTACTCAGCTGCATCCGATTAGACTGGAAGCCAACCCCAACATAGTTGGAAAAAAGGCTAAGCAGATGTAGATAACCTGATTTATTTTATGGTCTCTATTTGGATTTAGAATATACTGATCAAAAACCGATCACAATAAAAAAACGCCTACATAGACTTTACTACAGTATGAAGTATATTAAACAGCATGTCGTTTGGTATGCGCTTCTGCTATCTATCGATTTTCTGTAGCGCTCAGCAGTCTAGGTCAATTCAGGTCGACCTAGACTGGCTTATTGCTTTTAAGAACTCAATTTCTTACTCCCGCAATGCCCGTAAATCGATCAGCTGTTTCATGATTTTTCGTCGAACTTGATATTTTTTACGAATTTATAAAAACCATAACCTGCTTGGTTGCTTTAATGTATTGTGTAAGTCATTTGAAGTTTTGAACAAAGTTGGAAAGAGTATTTTTTTTTTGTGTTTATTTTTATTTAATTCGCTTTCAATATCGCTAGCCAACACGTTGGTAAAGTGTTGCGTAATTAGTAGGTAAAGCTTGGTAATTTATGATACTTTACAAGTTTCAATACGATCACACAAAATGTATACAAACGTATTTAGTCCAGTTCCCAGATAAGGCTAGTACATTTTAGTGCCATTACCAAAATGGCAGTGGTATGACATGAATTTTTGAATACTTATATTCTTGTTTTAAATTACCCTAAATATATTTTTCATTTGAGAAGCACCCTTATCATATTCAAGCTATGTAAATATTACTGTACTAGCTTTTGCCAGGAGGTCGGAAATAATCCCCTGGGACCTTACTACCGGGATAAAAAATACCCTATGTGTTACCCTATGTTAAATCCAGGTTATAAACTATCTGTGTGCCAAATTTTATCCAAATCCGTTCAGTCGTTTTTGAGTGAAAGAGCAACAAACAAACATCCATCCATCCACCCACCTTCACCAATTTTCACATTTGTAATATTCGCAGGATATAATATCTTATCCTACTCATATTAACCTGTTTCATTTTGTGCTCTATATTTTGATTTTAAATTTCTGATCACACAGAACACGATACCATGTACACTTTAAATACAGTACCTACGAAGATTTTTGAGCAATTTAAAGCCATTTCATTGTGAATGCGCTCTCGTTACATATCGATTTTCTTTAACCAGCACCAGTGAAGGTCAATCCAGGTAGACCTAGACTAGCTTAAGAACTCAAATTATCTATCAGGATAAGCTATAACTGTATTTGAATGTAAGGGATGTTTGGTAAAATTGTAATTAATTAAGTTTTACTAATTATTTTTTATACTTTTATCTAATCACAATTTCGTCCCCATAAATTTACTTTGTTTTCACAGAGTTTTCGGAATCTGGTCAGTAGTTCCGAAGATTTACCCCTATACCTACATACAAACTCATACAGTTTACCTCTTTATAATATTAGTTTAAATGATTGAGAGTAAAATATCTTTATTCCTAAAATAAAATAGTTACCTGCATTATGATTTGAATTTACATCGACAAAACTCATCGACAAAACTTATCACAACTGTCATAATTGAATAATTGCCTTGTTTTGTAAAACAAACCAAGAATTTATCCGTAAACACACCATGCACCTACTTAAGGTAAAATGTAAACTGATAAATGATTTTATTTCTAGGTTTGTACAAACACTTTTACAAGTCAATAATAATTTTTGAGCTAGATGAGCTAGATGTCTGTCTGACTACTCTGAGGAGAAAGGCCGAAACAAACTCAGAGGTCACAGTCTCTTTTAAAGTCCAGACATAATCTTGGTCACATTATGTGAAGACTATGTAGATAGCTGTCTGAAATGGTCTTTAGAGGAAAGAACCACACATATTGAGTGGACCTGTCCAGTCAGTGCACGCATTTGTCACTAATCAAGCGGCTCAACTCAGAACTTGAGAAGCTGAACGATTCGACGAACAATACCAAAGAAAGGACATTTGGGTAGGCCGCAAAAATTACTCAACTTGCCAGATCATAATTACAACATACTTGACAAATAAAGAAAGATAGAAGAAAAATAGAAACAACAACACAGTCTTCACATCTATATATAGAAAAGAAAGTTGTGTTAGTTACACTATTTATAACTCAAGAACGGCTGAACCGATTTGGCTGAAAATTGATAGGGAAGTAGCTTAGAATCAGAAGACGGAAATAGGATACTTTTTTTTATCCCGTTCGACTATAAAGAGGAATGATTTGATTGTTTGTTTATATTGAATAGGCTCCGAAAGTAGGGTAGGGCGGGGCTAATAGTCCCAATTTTCACTCTAGGATCCATATGTTTTAAAATTGAGTACTTACTGTTAATTCATCATATATACTATTTTATTGTCTCAAATTGTAATGTTATATCACTTAATTATTTTTTTTTTTTTTTTTTTTCTCTAAGCTGATGTTAACATTTCTACTTGGTGGCTATTTTTTAAGTATAAATTATTTGAGGGTTTGGCGCTGATAGCCGAAATACAGGCTTTTGCCTAGTTCGGCTACAGATGTCTAATTCATTTGTTTAAAGAAAATATAGCCTATAAGATGTCTGTAAAATTTTAAATTATTATTGAAATAAAAAAAAAACTTAAAAACTTAATTAAAAATGTTGTATAAAACCTTACACAATTCAGCTTAACGCTCGAATAGTCGAAAGTGTGAATATTCACTTAATTTGCGAAAACTTTAGCGACAAATGCAAAATGGAATTCTGTACTTTTTGCCCCACTTACGGGGTAAAAAGTCCCAGGTCAGGGGGTAAGAAGTCCAAACATCCTAAAGGCTAGCTAACTGGGTGTATTTATGGTCAATTATTAGCGTATATTAAAATGCCTTATTTTAAAATCAACTTTATTCATATTTTATTTATTAATTTCAATATAATCAACATGATTAATATATTTTAGTATGATCAACTTTAAATTTCAACTTAAAAACAATGAAACAAAATGAAACGTAAATTATTTTGAACTTAGATTATAAACAGACACAAAATCAGTATTTTGTTATATTGGCAGCAATTTCAAATCTTAATTTATAACCAGCTTCTTAGAATCACCTTTATCTTCATCGCTAAGCTAAGACAGATAAAAGTTAAATTAGAACACACACATCGTTCATATGCCCAATCTTTGCAGATTGAGCAGTAAATCCACTGCGTTCCTGACTTGCTTTCTGAATATGATTCGCAGCATATAATGCAAAAATCTCTTCATCATCAGAGGCAGGTGACAGGCTCTTCTCTTTAAAAATGTTCCTCTTTTCTGTAATTTTCTTCTTATTTGCTTTATTTTTCTCGTTTTACTCTTTTGTTTTTGCTCTAACTAAATGCTTCTTTAGACGTTAAAGGTTTTTTTTTCTGGATGGGAAATCATCATCTCAATCAGAAATTAATCTCTCGGTTGTTGTAGGTATGCTCGATTGTGCTGGCTGAGTTTACTCTGACTCATTTATAATTTGAGGTATATTTTCAGTGTGATTAACATCACTGGGACGATCTGTAACACTACTTGGACCGTAGTCTACATCTGTGAATATTTCGCGATTAAATGGAGAAATACTTGTTGCCTGAAATCTCTTCATAATATTAACGGGTGAAAGAGCTGAAAAGAAGTATTGCACTTCTTTTCAGCAGTGTACTTCTTGCCCCTTACCTACGTCCAGTGATTTACAAGGTTATAAAACAAAATCGGTTAACAAAAGGAACATTTTATTACCATGCATTTACTAATGTATATAATGAGACTGCAATTTGAACTTACCTTAATCTCTTCTTTACAGTCAATGTGGATTTATGAAAGAAACGAAAACAAAAACTTTTTTTACTTTTGGGCGCGAAAATATTTCGATAGCTAGGATACTCGCATGTGCGTTCTGCGACGACTAGCGGCTCGCGGCTTCGTCGTCGCCCGTTACCCCAGTCCAGGTCACGTAGACCGTTTGTTTCTAGCGCGGTTAGATACTGTGATATTTATGTTGGGACTTCTTACCCGACGGACTTCTAGCCCCGCCCTACCCTACTGGTCCGAATTGAAAAATTCTTTTTGGGTTGGGTAGCCTATTTATTGAGAAAGGCTAAAGGTTATATAACATCACGCTACGATCAAAAGGAGCGGAGCAGCAACGAAAAATGGACGAAAACTGGCAGGCAATTCGATGCAACGGGAAGGTTCAGGGAAACAAAACTTTGACGTGGACGAAGTCGCGGGCAGAAGCTAGTTTACTATGAATAAATACTTTACAAAGTAAATATTCATGTCATTGCATAAATAAAATGTATCAATGTCAATGTGTATATAAGAAAACCGGAAAGGATTTTGGTCTGATCATTTGATGACCATGTTAGTCGGTGTCTGAAATGGTTTTTTGAGGAAAAAACCACACAGATTTGAGTGGACCTGTCCAGTCAGTGCACGCATTTGTCAATAATTATGCAGCTCAACTCGGAACTTAAGGAGCCCAATTGTTTCTATTCATAGGTATTCATTTATTAAATTATGTATGCTTTAATTTAAGCAAATGTTACGAATAACACTAAAATACCTTACTTCGAAGAGTCTGATAAAATATTTGAATGCTGAGAAACGTTTCAGCTGTTTTTAATGGTTAGCTAAAGAAAAACGACACCCAAATGAAACACTTAACAATAAAGACAATAGATAGTAGAAAGGTTTTTAAGGAAACCCATAATCTGTACATAACCATCACGCGACCTAGTCGATGGACTACTCATTTATTAAAAAATCCATCGGGCTATTTGAATTCTTCCAGAGTATAATCCCATATACAAAGATACATAAAGATACGCGTGGTAAATATGACTTTGTGATTGCTGTCGCACAGATGGATACAAAATTTTAAAAATATCACTCACCAATTTTTAATAATGTTGAAGACATGTCCCTTGTCGTTGATGGTGATGAAAAGGCCCCTAGGTCTTCTGTAAATGAGACCGAACTTCTGACACGCTAGTCCCACGGTCGGGGTGTATACGATCGGCAAATACTTCTCAACGTTCTCCGCTAGCAGCCTAAAGAACAACTTCTCATTTCTGTCCTGCAATAATTCAATAAAATTATTAAAAACATTGCCTTGTTTATTTTGGAAAATATTATGGTGTTAAAGACAGTACTGGATAAAGGGCTCTCCCACATCGGGCAGGTCCCTATACGTAAACAAAAAACAATATTTTTGAAACAAATCGAAAATAAAAAGGGAGTTGTCTATGGAAGTCGAACTTATGGTCTGTGCCCAAATTATTATGAGGACATTTAATGAATAACTTCAGAACTTTCCCAAGTAAAATCTTGGCTGATGTGTTTATTTTTTCAAATAAGTACCGCTCTACAAAATAATATGTTGATACCTGCTTGAAAGAGTGTAGAGAGAATAAGGTAAACACAAACGTTAAATAATAAATGAGACCTAATTGATTTCCTAACTGATTGATCCCAAAGAAAAAATACCGATACAAAACTCAGAGGAGTCTTTTAAAGTCCAAACATTATATTATTAGAATTTTATGTGCATCTTTCAATGCAGGGCCATGTTTGCAAGATCCTTTTGAAGAAAGAGCCATTGCAGCTTTGAGCTAACCTATCCCAACAGACGGCTTGCATGGATCAGTCACCGTATAGCTGAACCCTATTTTAGGAAGCTCAGTCACAAGACGCTACCAGATCCGCAGGACATTTGCGTAGAGCATATACAAAACACTCTAAACCGCCAGCCATTTATAAAGTTATGAATTCAATCTAGCCTGCATGGTGGTCACATTCAAAGTCAGTTTTATTTTGAACTAGCTTCTGCCAGCGACTTCGTCTGCGTAAATGTCGGTTATCGCAAAGTCAAAGAATAAAAAGTAGCCTATGTCCTTTCTCAGGCTCTAAACTATCTGTGTACTAAATTTCATTTAAATCAGTTCAGTAGTTTTAGCAGGAAAGCGAGACTGACAGACAGACAGAGTTACTTTTGCATTTATAATATTAGTGTGGATGTCATCAAAAGTATTATAATGATATTTTTTTTATAAGTCATGTCACGTAAATAAAAAAAAACTCTAAATATATACCTGTATTACTTTGATGCTACCAAAGTGATTAAATATCGCATCTTCGTTAACGGGCTTAGTGAGGTGACCGCCTGATTCCATCAATCATTTGGAGATGACAGAAATAGAATGCTGTTGTAAATATATTGAGCGCTCTGCCAGCGGGCCTTAAGGTTTAACGTCAAACTTGCTTAATTATATTTGTAGGCTACTACAAATATAATTAAGCAAGTTTGACGTTAATTTAATTGCATAATTTTCAAAAACTCCCCGTATACTCCGTAATTTTTACACGGTCATATACAGTTCTGTTACTTATTACAAATACGATCACATAATAATATTATTATTAGGTATTAATATACCAATGCTGAGTAAAGGTACTCTCTTTCCACCCCTCTTTGTCCAGAGCTGCCAAGGACCAATCTTTATAGGAGTTCAGCTCATCCACATAATACTTTTGTGATAAATTTACGTATTTAACAGGGGCTAGAGCGACGAAACCTACTTAAGTAGGTTGTGACCCGTTTTCGCGGCCAATGGGAAAATTTTGCCATTTGTTTCAATTTAGGCCATGCAGACGATAATTTTAAACAGACACACATTTTATTTACTTTTTCATCATTGTATTTCTGGGTACATATCATTCTGGGTGATGATCAGTATATTTAAGTTGGTATATTTATCAAAGTTACGGTATGTTTTCCAAATTGGAGTACAGAGGTATTGTAATATGCTATATATTAAATTTTACATGATTTATCGTATACACATGAATACGTTCCTATACGAATTATATTTATTTATATGCCCTGCATTCATGTCCGTCACTTTAACAACAACATACTATACACTCCGAGGTTTGTAGGTTGGCAGGATCGATGACGAATTTAGGTCAAGGCCAAAAAGATTTTCCAGATTGCTCATGCTCATTACTGATTCGAGCAATGTCAGTTTAAAACATAAATATCAGGTCATTTTGAACTGAGGAGATAATCAAGAAAGGCTTGGGTTTATGTTTTTGCGTATTTATGCCACTTTTTTTCTTTTTTTTGTAATAACTATTTTTTAACCTAATGTACGTACCTATGTCTTTTTTTATGGACCATGTGGCCTGCGATAAAGATATTAAGTTATTATTGTGAGTCAAAATATACGAAATTATTGTTCACACCTTTTATACATTCCTTTCACCACCAATTACCCACCTATTTAAAGTTTTCAGTCACACCCAAATCTTATTTATATTCAAGCAAAAAACCAATACTCACAGTATAACAATCCACTCTTCATTTTTAGTACATTATTTCAACAAATCCAATAAGCATTAAACTTCATACCTACAACTCGGATTACAAACTAGATTTTTTTAGAAGAAAACTCCCCATACCAGACCCTGAATCCAAAGCCCAGTTTCTATATATAGTTTCACAGAATCAACGGTACCTGTATCATGTTTAGTCACCTGTAACTCGACGAGGTAGAGATATTTGTTGAGATTGTCCTCATATCTGTCAATGGATATAGTACATATTTCTAGCTGTTCCTCTTGACTTTTGAACTTGGCTGCCAAAAGACCATGGATGCCGAGCGCCTGACGCTCTTGCAGGGTGAAAGCTAGACCCTAAAAAAATATAACATGTTAATCTTTATCATTTATAACCATCGAGATATAATATAAGTGATTTTTTCACCAATAAAAGGGTCATATCTAATCGTGAATGTAATTTTACTATCGTGTCAATACGGAAATTTATAATAGAACCGGAAAAAATATTTACGGGAACTCAGTTGGGAATCTGAGTTCTAAAAAGCTGTTCTTTCATGACTGTTGTTTGTTTGTACACTATCGATTGTTTCACTTACAAGAAACCAAAACTCAGCTCCGGCGAAAATTTCTAAACCAATAGGTTACTACGTAAGATCTTAACGTATTTGTATTCAAATCTATTTCAAAACAAAGCGTATTTCAATGCTAGTATGCCATTGTGATCTATAGTCAATGTCACTTGTTTTACCTTACATTTAGCTAATACTGACTTTAAGGAAAAAGGAGGGAAAATTAAACAAAAAGGAAAATTACAGCTGACCAATATTTCGGTTTGATCTAGTATACAAACATACAAATTATATTGGTAGCCTATCACCCCACTCAAACAGTGGCCGGGCTAAGTGGTCTAGGAGTTACCGAACGCTATAGGTAAACTACGTATGAGACCAATAATTTGTACACTCGTTTTAAAAACAAATACTGTCTGACTTACTTTGGTTTTGGCCGGTTTCAGCTCATAGTGAGCTTCGAAATAAATAGAAAGGCAAACCATATCGCCGGGGTTAAAGACAAAACCGACTATCTGCGATTTTTTGAGTTTTTCACTTTAATATACCATTAGGTAAAGAATCCAATGGCGAATCGAATGGTACATTCAAGTGAAAAACTCAAAAAATCGCAGGTAGTCGGTTTTGCTTTAACCCGGCGATATTTGGGCACTACATTCTGCATGCAGATTAAACATTTGCGCTGAACGCCGTAAAAAAATTAAAAAAAATGTAGAGTTTATTCATTTATTATACCTTATTGAGACGCGGATCTCTCAAGTGGTCGATTCCTCTGACGACATTGGGGCAGATTATGTTGCCGGTGACCTCGTGGTAGTCCCGGCTTTGAAGCGATACTGCGACAATGGATGGGCTCTTCGCAAGAATGGACGCTAGCGCCCTGTGTGGGCCTATAGCGGTAGAGCAACATCTGTAAAAATAATGCAGCTTAATAATTGCACATGAAACATTAACAAATTCTTTGTTCGACATTTGTAACTTAACAAACAAAACTTCATTTGTTTGTTAAGACGTCTGCAGGCCTTAATCACGTGTTCAACACCTCAGAATAATTGATTTGGCGGATTGCCACACAATTTTGTTCCATTTATTTCTCCTGGATTGATATGAAGACACTGGAGGTGTCCCCTACACGACCTACCACAGAACTTTCTTTATTCCGTGCGACCTACTCACGTTCAAAAAGGCCAATATACGACAACAACAACAAAACTCGTATTTCCCAAACATGTATAAATTGCTCATTTTCCTATACCCTGCCAGAAATCCCGAGTTTGTTCATATTCACGAGTGCGTCATCATAACCGCAGTTCACAGTTACGTAACGTATGGTTACACAAGAACAGTATAAAATAGGCATGCACCTACTCTATAATATTGCACTTTACAATTGCAGTTTTCCTAAACATAGTTTATCCTATGCTCTATGAATCAGGTATTATAAGGTGACAACTAATGTTTTGATTACAATGGCTAAGATATGAGTAAAATAATATAGCTTTTGTTTCCATGTACTTATGGGCACAGTCAGCCAAAACAAAATTATGCATCGACAAGAATTCATTTAATTTATCTACAATCTTTGTTCTATTTTGTTTTTTTATCGTATCAATGTGTAGCCAAAACATAGTTTTGTATATGACACATTGACTGTTAGATGACTTACTTAAATAAAAAATTCCCATCGTAAACTAATAAACTGATGACGATGTTGTCACCATCATTTCAGCCAAAATACGTCAACTGCTGCACATGGACCTGTCCCAGAAGGGCAAACGGATTGTGATCGCAGTATGGTGGTAAAATGCATGGATAACCAACAAGTCGTAAACTAACAACTTCAATCAAAACAAAAAGATATTATTTGTCATTTCTAATAGGAACATCAATATTGGTTATGGATTATGTATTGTCAAAGCTAATACATCAAAGCTGTGCAAACAATAAACTATTGTAATGTCACATGATTCAAATTTTATTACCAAACATAAGACATCGACACAAATCACGAACGAAATAACACATTGAATTTCTGTGATGAACAACGGTGGCCCAGAAGAAGCTGCCGCGAAGTTTTAGGTCGTAGATTTGAACCTAGGCTGGCACTTTGTGTAAATTAATTCATCACTACTGATTTCGAAACGGTGAGAGAAAAATTCGTGAAGAAACTGGCATGTCCTAGAACCAGAAATTCGATGACCTGTGACATACACACTGGCCCGCGTGGTGGTCCACTCCCTGTCATAGAAATGAGCTCTGTGTCCCAGAAGTAGGAACATAAAAGCTAATTATATGGTTAATTTAAACTACTAGCTGACCCAGCGAACTTCGTACCGCCTCAGAATCAATAAATGTTGTGTTAACTTATCAGATCCCACCAACACAAAGCAAAGAGCACCAAGTACCATATACCCATGTTAGACCAAGTTATGACAAACTGGTACTTTGAAGGTATAAAGCGTTTTCTAGCTACCACACACCCATGATAGGTGAGCTCCTACCAAATTATGCCAACCTAGTACTTCCAAGACATAAAGCGTTTTCTAGCTACCACACACCCATGTTGGTTGTGCTCCTACCAAGTTATGCCAACCTGGTACTTCGAAGACATAAAGCGTTTTCTAGCTATCAAACACCCATGTTAGGTGACTTTGTATTCCTAAATAAGTGTTCTTAAATTTTCTAATTTTCCGCGCAATTTTTTAATTTTTTTCTTTCAAAAGTACCTTCTCCTGACAATAACAAACACAACAAAAAAAATAAAAGTGAAATAGGTCCAGCCGTTCACGCGTGATGGCGTGACCAAGGGAAATAGGGATACATTTTTATCTATTCTTCTATATATTAATACGTGAAGCGAAAACTTTGGATCCCTTTTTACGAAAACTGGGCGGACGGAGGAGTATGAAATTTCGCACACTTATAGTTTATACAGAGAAGAAGTGACGAATGCTAATATTTTTTTTAAATTATGAGTTAAAATACATTATTTTCAATAAATAACACGTTACACACACTACTGTTCATTACCGTGTATCTAATACACACATGCATAGAAATTCTTTTGTTTATGGTCCAAATCTGTCTTTATTATTTTGTGTAGTGTTACCAACACCCAGAAATATTTACCCCTAAAGCTTAAGTTAAAAACCCCTAAACATGCCACAATTACTAAAAAAATCCGCTAAAAAATTATAATGAAAATAACCAACGAACGTTCAGTAATCATAGACCCGGCACACAGTAGTAATATTTGTCTATATTTATTACGCGACATTTGTTAATCATTCACTCTGCATTCTTAGTATCAAGGAACCGTACTAGAAATCGCTAATACTTTTATTGTAATCAAAAACACAATGAGAAATGTAAGATGGCAAAAAATCCCTAAGAATACCCCTAAAAATGGAACGCCCCTAAAAAATCTCAATCCTCTTATTTACCCTCTAAATTTGGAAAAACCCCTAAGTTGGTAAGCCTGAGTCTTACTGAATGTCAAGTATAACCATAGGTAATAAATTAATTTTATGGATATATAACTTATTTCATTTTTAAAATCTATGATCATATCGAGAATATTTGTATTAATATTATTTGTATTAGCGACGATAGGAATTTAGTTTAGATCTTAAAGAAATATTTTTTGTGGTTTTATGGAGAGTGTCAAGTTTGGCATTAGTAAGTTTCCCATACAAAACTTAGTGTCGTGTGCAAACTGTAGAGGTTGTATGCCTCACGATTGTACAGGCTGGTCATAGATTGTACAGGCTGGTTGTAATTATGACATTTGGAACCGTCATAATTAATCTATACTAATATTATAAAGCTGAAGGGTTTGTTTGTTTGTTTGATTGAACGCGCTAATCTCAGGAACTGCGGATCGGAATTGAAAAATTCTTTTTGTGTTGGGTAGCCCATTTATTGAGGAAGGCTATAGGCTATATAACATCACGCTACGAAAAATCGACGAAAACTGGCAGGCAATTCGACGCGACGGGAAGGGAGCGAAAATTTGACGCGGATGAAGTCGCGGGCAGAAGCTATTAAAAATAATAGGGAAAATTCTATAAAAACAGAGCTTTCTGTGATAATTCATTCCATATTGTTCCATATCCAGCAGTTAAGAAGTATTAAGAAAATAAAAAAGAGAGTCCTGAAGAAATATTGTTTACTCATTACACCTACGTCCTGGTCCTGGCCATCACCATCCCGCCAGCGAACCCTCTCCACAGTAGTACAGCGTCAACAATTTGACTACAGTGTTACTGAATGTCAAATATAACCATATTATTTTTTTTATTTTTTAATATCTATATTTTTTCATTTAATAATGTATTTCTATTCAAATGAAGTACGGTCGAATTTCGACCAATGGGCGATCACTAGTATATATAGATTACCACAACGAACGTTGGTTTCAAAACGACATTAAAGTTATAAATAAAACTCTTTGAACGTTAATGTTAAAGACAATAAAAATAACAATATTATAACAGCAAATAAGCAGTAGTTGCCGATATAGAGGCACTAGATCGTATTTTAGATCAGGGGGCCGATTCTACTAACAAATTTGTGCAAAAATCGCAATAGCACCGCGACTGTTTCACGACTTTTAAGGGTTTTCTCATTCTGCTAATGAACAACGATCCAACTGCGGCTACGTTTTAGTGGACGCCAACGATCGATCGAAACAATGTAAAAATCTATTCTGCTAACAAAATCGTACATGAGCGTGAAGTTTAGTCACATTCTGCTATTATTTTAACACTTGTTAAAATCGAATCAAAGCTGAATTTCGGCAGTTCATCTGTCAAAATTATCGGTTGAACATAAGTCAGTAAAATGCAACTTTTATCGCATCGATCTAGGATTGCTTTAGTTTTTTTTCCTAAAAATATAATGTTTATACAGATTTCGTTGAACTTGCCCATGTGGGTGACGTTGGAAAGGTAAGAGGAAGAAATTTTGCGTCAAGAGTATGCAGTAATGCTTTGGCCCTTACGGATCGTCAGTGCGTTACGACATACCAATTCTCCAGAGACCTCATAAGAGCTTTGATTGACGAGATCAGTGACCACACATGCCCTTCAATCTTCGTTTTTACGGTATTGATGACGGAAAAGGTAACATAGTTACAGTGTGTTACTACGTGAAACTCTATTGACTCAATCTTGGACCGCAACTTGCACCGGCTTTTTATGTACGTGGTTCGTACCAAACACTGATAGGCCAGCCGCAATGTATATGCAGTGTCAAAACTTTTAATTTCTTTTGTTTTAGTAATAAACTAGCTACTGTCCACAACTTCATCAGCGTCTAATTTTGCTCCTCTGAACCTTCCCGTCGCACCGCATTGCCTGTCAGTTGTCGTCCATTTTTTGTTGCTGCTCCGCCCCTTACAAAAAGAATTGTTCGATTCGGACCAGTCGTTCCTGAGATTACTGCGTTCAACCAAATAAACCAACTCTACAGCTTTATAATATTAGTATAGATATAATGGAATATCAGGTATTTGGTAGTTAAAAAAAACACAAATTTACAGACTGCCCTTGTAACATATTACGCCTATGTCTATGCATGGCTTAGTTACGGCATAATAATGTGGGGAAACAGTACAGATGCACCAACAATGTTTACAATTCAAAAGAAATTTGTCCATATCATAATAAATATACAACAGATAGATAGTTGCAAACCGCACTTTATAAAGCTAAATATATCTGTCACTATACTTGAAATATGCAATTTTGCACATAAACATCAAGAATTTTACAATAAACAAGAAGACATAAAAAAAAGATACACAATCTGATACAAAACACAACTAAAGCTACCTACATCCCATCTAAAAAAACATTTAACAAGCCCTCTGGTAATGTCAATAAATGTATACAATAATTTACCCGGATCAATTAGTAATGAAAATAAACTCCATCTATTCACTAACAAATTAAAAAATCTATTAATAAGTAAATGTTATATCAGTATTAGCAAACATTTAAGTGATAAATCCCTGAAATGCAGTTAGAATACCCAAAGCATGTTTTTTTATTTATTTTGATTTTAGAATAAGTTAGATTATAAATCCTACTCCTACTACTATATTTCTTTTGATTTGCCCGACAGGGTCCCACAATTGTAACTAAATCCAATGTTTACCACCTAAGCATATACATTGTGAAATGCAATAAAGTAGTAAAGTATTGGAATGGTTCATGAAATCAAAAAACAAATAATGGAACATAGCATTTTTATTACTATAAGTATATCAATTTTAACGTCAGACCACTTGAGAAGTAGATACTTAGTATTTCATCAAAATTGTAGGGTCGTTTCACCACTCATGTTGATACCGTGTGCCAGATAGAAATACATAATATATTAATATTGCATGCTCAACATTATAAGTGCACAACAGTCAACAGAATGTCTGTCTACCAAAAAATTGACCGACCACGAGCAACTCTTAAGTCAGAAATGGATTTTTGGGTGTACCTAAGTAATGTTCCTGAAAAAAATATATATTTATGTTAGAAGTGGCTAACTAATATTATTATTCTTCTCATCGGTGTGCTGGTACCTACTGCAAAATAATGTTTTTTCCCCACTGAGTCAACAAGAATAAGTAGTATGTGTTTGTTTTGCAGATTGCCATGGAATGTAAATATTCCTGTATCCAGATTTCCATATTGAATAAACAGTTTAAATTCTTTCTTGCATCATCAATACACACTTTCCTCAAACTGCATCTAAATGGTTTTACTGAAGACAGGGAAACATTCATAAGTTATTTCAAATGTGGAACAGTCTCGGGCAACATCTTCACACATTGTGTTGAAATCTTACTGAACAGTTAACAGCACATTATTTTGCATTAAATGCTGTACCATCTTGAAGATTCTATTTTCATTATAATCCTACAAGTACACACATGAAAACAAATATCAATTTCGTGCAATTACGGATTAACGGATTAACTACTCCCTCTCACAGAGAGGAGGCCTGTATCGCAGCAGTGGGAACATTATAAGCTGCTTAAATATGTATGTTAAGAGGAATGAGTAATTAACTAAAGCAATTAAAACTCTTGAACTAAAGTAAATAGTGTAGCTGTCAGTTGACAGATGACACTTGTTTTTTTTTTTTTTTGGAATTTTATGACCTGGTAACTGGACCTATAGGTCAAGTTGACACTTGTCAATCAGCTATGTCAGATAGTGATGCGATTCGATTTTGTTTAACTCGTTACTCAAGTTACTAAAGGCTCGAAATCATTTTATTTATTTATTTCACACGCGTTGTCAGTCGATGTAGTCTTGTTTAGATAAGTATCACGGAGTCTTCAACTACATCAATTCATCATTCAATATTACTAATATCGTGTAACTGTCAAAATAATGTGATGTACTGAATCAGGGATGTTATAAATAAGAGTGATTATGTTTTGCATTATTCTGTAAGTATTAGTCAGTTGATAACGTGTAATTTGTCATCGTATCGTCATTATTTATCAGATTGACAGTGGAATGTGAGAAAGAGAAAATGCTCCCCGCACAGCAAGAGTCGATTGTAGCCCCAATATCGATCGGATGCCACATTTTGAATTTTGCTATGATTATTTTCTTTTAAGTTATTATTTAATGTCTCGTTTTTAACTAACAAAGCTGCTAGAAACCTCTTTAAAGGGAGGTACCTACACTCGATTCAAGTTGAATTAAATTGAGAAAATCAGTGCCTGACGAATACTAGTAATAGCAACATCACTAGCTAAACTGACAAGCCACCAAAAACTTCAATCCGTTTCACGATGATTTTTAAACCACTTTAAGCGAGAGTAAGCGGACTTAAAAACGGGATTAAACACCTGCACCGTCAATAGTATTTTTTTTTTAATCAAAATAGATTTGGTTACTACTACTAACTGTAATTAGGTACAGACGCCAACACATCAAGCTACTACAATCTGTCAGATTTCTTTGATAGATTTTCGACTTTATTTCTAGAGCATTAGGTTCAAGGTTCATTGGGAAAAATTGACAGTTTCGGGTAGCTTGACCTGGTGGCGTCTGTACATATTTACTAAAAAAAATCATAACATCGTTAAAAACGGTTCAATAAATGATTTTTTAGGTAAAATACGATTAATAGAAGTTCACTTCGAGTCTATAACATAACCGAAAGGTTTAATTTCACAGCTTTAGCTAGTTAGGGACGTAGAACGAAACGTTCTTCTGATTTTTTGATAGATAATAAGTTAAAATGTTGTATTTTTGTAACAATAAAATATCAGTACAAAACTATAATTATTGTCAAGATATGTTTTTATATTAGAAAATCCTTTATTGCCACTTATTCGTGTTTAGTGACATTTTTAGATTCAACTTTTTTCTTTGTGGTAACAATAAAACATACTATTTGGCATGTTGGTAACACAGGAAGCCCACTCGTATGTTCCCGTAACGATTCGGTTGCGATACGGCGTAAGTTTAGTTTCCCTTGTGCTTAACAAATAGTAGAATGACTTTACAGGACATTACCGACCTGCGATCGAAATCTAACCGTTGTGAAAACACAATTGAACGTGTAACTTTGCAAATTAGTGGAATCGCCCCCCAGTGCTCAAGCACCAATCGTTTGAATTGTGTTCGAGTAGCGTCGAGATCCATACTTAATAGATAAGCTTCTTAGTAAGAGTAGCCTCAAACAAGTCAACACAAGCAGAAAATAAGGAAATTAGAGTTTCTGTGTTGTTTGCGGAATTTGAGGAAAATCACGAGTCGCACAATGTAGCAAATACATATAGCAACAGAGCACTGTAAGCGATTTCGTATAACATCAAACTCCCGATGAAAACGGTGGGTGACTCACTGGCTGAACTGTGGGCCTTGGATATTAGAACATTAAACTCGGGCAGTGACGGAGATTTCCGTGACGTAGACCTGGAGAGGAATTTAGCGGTAATACAGGTGACATTCATTAGAGATGTGTCAAGGCCACGTATTTTGATAAAAACAGCAAAAATCCAAATAATCATGCACTAACCCCAATTCATCTTTAGATCCAATTTGAGAATGTGCGAAATTCTTACGTCATTTTGTAAGCGTGTAACATTCCTTGAGTAACTAAGCACACATTTCCGTGAATGTCCAGTTACTGGTTACTGATCACTGTCACGTTACCCACTCACAAGATCGAAATTCACATCTCGTCACTAATGAAAAGAGCAAACTTAGTGGTACAACCTAATCGACCTTGTGATAACTAGTCCAAAAGCAAGTAGCCTAAACCAATGTTTGCCAATTTAGTAAATTGAACGTAAAGACTAAAGACACCGCACTCCAGCAATAAGACACAATTACGTTCTATTGCAATTAAATAGGAGGATTAAGATTTACTATACATGCGTTTTCAAGTACCCCTAGACTTTACAATCAAACTAAATCCATTGAAGAGTAAATTGATACCCATATAAGGCATATAATATGAAGCAACCATCCAACCTATTCAAGATAAGTTAACTGAATGGGCAGCACAGGAACAGTATAGAGGTGGTCATACTCGAGTAGATACCTTGATCCGGAAATGAAGAATATACCCACGGAAGTTTAGAGCGTGGTGACTTTAAGTAAGGGAAGGCCAAAGCTAGGACAAAGGATGGATTATGTGAAAAAAAGCAGGTGAAGATTTGAAGGCTGTTTAGTTAGAGATGTATGATAGAAGTCCTGCTCCGCTGACTTCACATCTTCACATGAATTGAGATGAGAGCAGGAAGATGATGAAATACATAATGATACTTGATATTAAGTACAGAAAGAACCTGGTTCCGCTAAGGGTAGCTAAATCCGGACAGCAATCGCGTCGCTTTAACTTAGTTACTTGAGACATAATCAATGAAGGAATGGAACAACGACGCGACGGTTAAAAGCAAAATGACGGACACCAGAAAGTTAGTAATTTGTGTACTGATGTTTATTTTCTCCTTCACAATGTTAATACATACACGTTCAAGGCTCGTGCTAAACCATATTACAATAGACATTTAAATCTTAAGATCAACGATAATAGTGACAGTTATTTGATTACTTGTCGATCAGCTACGTCATTTGCCTCTCAGCTGACGCTAATAGAAGATAAAAATCCACGTTGGTGGTTTCAGCTATGTCGGAAACATAGATTACGGTTATCTACCTACGTTAATGTATCAGAAAGCCATGAAATAGCCCGTGACGTTTTATGGATGCAATATATGAGAATTACCGCGTTTAAAACGGTTACTAATTGCGACTTATTCATCTTTTGAAATAAACCTTTACTACCATTTGACAATTGGTTTTACATCTAGTATCAAGATCAACATTATATTCATTTCGATCTAGCAATTCTTTGTAGGCGATGATTGAAATGCTTCTCGTGCCAGATTTATAACATTCTACACAGTGGTTAACGTGCCAACAAAAAACTGAATCCACTAATGAAATGTAAGGTTCATGACCTGAGATCCAGACGACTTGAACCAAGTATTTCGGTTATGCATTGAGCACGTAGAAAATTTTCGGTCGATCCTAGACTGTTCTAACATGTCGCCAGATTAATAATTGAACATTTTTTGGCAACCATTCGCTGCAAGTTTTGAATTAGTTGAAGCTCTGTCGCGCAGAGCGAGATTATTCACAGTACCTAAATCTAAGGCAGAATATGCTTTGACAGAGCTTTGGTATTATGTGTGACGAGAGTACATTATGGGAACACAGAGGGGCGATTTCCAAGTGTTATAAAGTCATCACCATAATCTTGGTTGTATAGCGTAAACCGTAAAATAACACGTACACGCATCGGCTCACACAAATCTCGCTGCGAAACGATAACGGCTTTATAAAATACGAACCGCAACATCGATAAGACATCGTAACACTTTAGCTATCAACATGCAACAATGGTAATCGATACTTGAGGAAGGAACCTATTCAATGTCAGCTTCGGTGTTAAGTTTATTATTACATTGGACGAGCCTTGTGCAAAAGCATCATCGCATATTGTAACACTAATTAACTCTTCCGTAACTCGTTTTTATGATGATCGCGTTATGTAATTGGCTGGTTTTAATAGACGGACCATAACGGGTTTCAGAGGGGCGTTGCCCGCGATGCTGGCCCAACCTTGACATTACCGCAGATATATCTGTAATGCGAGCACATTGCAGGTAACGGCAGGCGACTCGGACGCTGTCTGGTTCTGCTGGCTTGAATTGGCCAGATGTGAACCAGAAATGAATATAGGTGAAAGAACCTTTTGCTCGGATACTGTAGGTATGGCTTATTAGTAGATTCGTACGAATATAATCGCCCGTATATGGCGAATCATCACTTTAAAAAAAATAATCTTTTCTATAGGCGACTCGCACGAAATTAGTTTATTAGTGGGCGAATTAAAAATTCCAGAAATACGTATCAGGCAATTGGCACGTTTAGGCGTTCGCGCGGTAAATTCTTGCAAACGAGTAATAAGCCGTTTAGATAATCAATATCTGGATGACCGAGCTATGCTCGGTATTTTTTGGTAAATTGTGTTTAAAATAATAAGTTTATGTTCAAGTTGACATTTTATCAAAATGAATCCTAGCTAGATCGATTTATCGCCCCCAAAACCCCCTGTATACTAAATTTCATGAAAATCGTTGGAGCCGTTTCCGAGATTCAGATTATATATATATACAAGAATTGCTCGTTTACAGATATAAGATAAAGGATTATTTCATCTTCATTCATTGCGGGTTCAAATGTGTCTTTAAATTTCAGCCAGTTAGAGATGTTACATTTCTGACTGGCCCAGATACCAAAATCAGAATCAGAAACAATTTTACTGAATACTACTGAAACTACTGTTTCTTTTATTATATTTTTCTTGAAACACATTAGTACCTGGATAAATAGATACTATTGTTTCACAGATATTCAGTTTGATTTCCGTGAAGATCTCTTGACCTTTGTTTGAGATCGGAACTAGTCGGGCGAAATCGAAATACCTACCTACTTTTTAAAGATAAAAGAGATTTACGATTTAAAAATACTCAGACGTGAGTACGAAGCTGTTAAGCCCGGGGAACACCTGAAATGAGATCATGAACACGACACTATCAATGACTGTGTGGGTAACGGGACGAGGTACATAGCCGTGGCGAGAGATTGATGGCGAGTTACGAGTGAGCAAGGATGCGAAAAATGCATCCTCTATCAAGTGCCCCAGCCGTACAAACGGATAAAACATACAATCATTCTATAGAACACTGTTGGCATGGATCTATTCAGTTAAAATTATCCGAGTGTGAGGTAATATACGTAATTACCACGCCCACAGCGACGTAACGTATGAGAATGGTCCAGACAATTTGAATACTGAAAATAAAAGATAAGATTTTCTTTTGTTTTTCTTGATGATGCCAACAAACAAAAACATGGTCTCTCTAGACTAGATGCTTAAAGTCAGACAATCCAAAATCAAATCTAGCAACTATTCTATTCTAGGTGGTAAAATACTTATAGATTCAAACTAGTGATAAACCTACCTAGTTACTAACAGACAATATGATTAGGAGTAGGAGTCAGTGTACACATAATCCATCAAGACATATCATAATCACTGATAAAGATTTAAGTATTGTTGGTAAATATCAACACAGAAGACTGTTAGTGCAAAATGTTTTGTTACTCTGGGGAGCTTCTCACAGTATTTTTAGGCACTATGCTTCTGTGCCAACTCACAATATCATAGGACAGACTAATAATAGAAAGTACTCGTAATTTTTCTTGTTGAAGAATTTCAGATAATAAATGTAAACACTTACTGTTTAAAAATATACAAAGCCATTGACTGAAGATATTTAGAGTGGACATTAGGGTCAAATAGTACGGGTTGTGGATTTCTGTCCAAGTCTGTACAGAAATTTATTTATTTATTGCGGACTGCAAATCTGTTCATAATGATTACAAAATTGATTTGTTATTGATTTTAAACGCAAGGAATACTAGTAAATAAGTAGTTATTCCTAATACATATTGTTTAAATTTCAAATAAATAGTATCCTTATTTTGATTTAAATTATTTTAAATCAGTGTACATAATTCAAAATTATATTATTGTTAGGTAAATAGCAGAAATCTAGGCAGAAAATTTCTGTCAGTTTATATTTGCATGATATACTTTTTTCCCTTCATAGGAAAGACAGGCTTTTTAATTGTTACTGCAATAAAGGCCTTTTAACTGCCTCGTTGATCTAGTGGTAGCAAGCGCTACTGCTGAGCATGAGGTCCTGGGTTCGATTCCCAGGTCGGGCAAAGTGTTTATTGGGTTTTTCTATCTGGAATTTCTCAGTAGCAGCCTGGAGTCTGGATTTGTGCCCGGTTGATGGCAATAGGCTCGCCCTTTATTACATGGGACTTAAACATAACTGGCGAAATGTGGGTGTACTGTAGGTACACCTCTGCCTAAACCTTCCGGGAAACAAGGCGTGATGTTATGTTATAAAGGCCATTTAAACAGTTATTGTTGAAAGTAACATTTTAATACAGGCAATTTATGAATTTGTTTTGTCAAATTAATTAGGACAACACAACAATTTATGTAGCCTCTGGAAAACCCGCGTTAAATTTTACACAATAATACCTATTGGGGTTGGAATAAACACCGACAACCATTGCAGCCTATGCACAATAGTCTACCCATAGGGTTAAGAACAGAAACCATACCCTTCAACATAGAGGTGTTCTCTATGCACATTGCCCGCGACTTCTTATGGGAGAAATTTATAGCTCATGTTACTCTGAAATAATGAAGCTTTTTATAGGTGAAATAATTTAAAAAATTGGTTAAGCAGTATAGCCAGTGAGTTTATTCATTACAAACAGTCACATCTTTCCTCTTTATAATATTAGTGTAGATAACCTATTGGGGAATTTGAAAGTTTAGGCTTTCCCAGTAACTGTGAGCCTACATCATCCCACTGCTGGTCTAAGGGCAAGGCAAGTTTACACCACTGGTTGTATACTTGTCAGCCTTTGTTACAGAAAAATGAAAAGGAAATGTAATGTAAATATTATAACCAGAAACCAGCGGCGAGGCGTAAATTTTTCTAAAAGAGAAGCCGAAGCGAAGTCGGCCTTAACTTACTGACTCATCAATAAAGAATACTTACTATCATTCTAAAATTAATATAGGAATGCAATGAATTAAATACAATTAAATTGAACAGATGAAAACGAATAAAATATGCAATATTCCTCTATCTCGTTCTCGCTGACGCATTTTTCTATACCTGTCTCTGTCATAACCCGTTGTACAGCGGCTTGCTCTCGTACATATCAAGCGGTGCCACGTGACCTAAAGTGACATCATTACGGGATCGCTGTTGTATGAATTTTTAGTTCCCGATTATGACGTTTTGGCGCCGGGTTAATTTAGAACATTTCTCTTTTGTTGTAATACAAAGGTATAAATAACCTTTTTTGTTGTTTGAATGTTATGGTGAATTAAATACCCATAGTGTAACTATATTTATTGACAATAGTAGCCACTATTTACATACTATTGTATTTTTAATAGTGATAGAGTTACCAATGCGAATCCCCGAAGGCAAGCCGGTAGGAATCGTGTTATATGGGGCCTTCGCCACTGCCAGAAACACAAATATTTAACACTTGATTTAATTATACATTAGTCGGATGTCTAAACTGATAAGTGATAACAATTAATAAATGTGTCCTAATCAAAATGAACATGACAATCTGATATGAAGTGACGCAAAAACTTACGATAAGGTGGCACTGATATTGTTTTACAATGTCAATGACAATACTACTTAATAAAATCTGGTGCATAGAATCACTGCAAAACGAATTTTGAGACTTTTCAGTCCCAAAAGATTTAACAAAAGACTTTTTGAAAATGTTTCTACTGGGATTATTTTTCCAAATATCAATATTTAGATACAATCTCTTACTGACAACTTCGTTTTAATTTTTACAAATATTAATACGAAATATTGAAAAAGGTCAAATGACAATGGTTTGGACAATGCATTACATTTTAGAAAAATGATGACTAAACAAAGACCTAGTTTTTAAATGAAAGATAGAGAGTCTAGTTTTTTGGACAGTGACAGGACGCTCAGGCTGAGCTCCACCCCTACGAAGGCACTCGCGGCTTCAAATTTCGGCTCAATATTTCATTTTAAAAGGAAAGTTATGTATGGCCACAATATAAACGAGACCTTGAGAATATCCTGGCAAAGAAACACTAAAACACTTCCTTTACCTACTTGGTCAAACATGGGGAACCAAAGAACGAAAGCTAAAATCAATCGTGTACGAATAATAATAACATTCGACATTTCATTGTAATGCCTATGCATCGTACAGTCTATACTCTGACGAGAGCATTATTTGATATTATTACGATTTCACGAATGATCGGTGTGTGACCGTCTCATTACTATGCAGCTAACAATTTGTTTATAGATCCGATATAAAAAACAGCTGTCACGTTATGTAAACTCCCGTAAACTCCAAAAATAAATGAAAAGGTACTCACATTAAAGATTTAGACGCTGTGGTAAACATTTCAAAAAGTATTTTTCATCTACACAACTGAAACCCTCAGGAAAGAGCGCCGCTTTCGTGTAGAGTTTTTATTACCGAATATTAAAAAATGTACTAAATAATTTCAGTAACGCCCTCCATCCATGTGGCAGTGAATTTGACTGAATTCACTAGAGATGTACGCAATTTTACTCAAACATCTGTCAACTAAAAAATACTTACTAAACAGTTCAGAATATTGACTTCCCTTCTTTCACGTACATACAAGATGGAGAACCCGTTTGGTTTCTTAATATATTATCCTTGTCATCGAAAATTCGAAGTTATACTGATATATTTAACTAGCTTCTGCCCGCGACTTCGTCCGCGTTAAATTTCTTGTCCCCCGACCCTTCCCGTCACGCCGAATCGCCTACCCGTGCGATTTTCCCCGTTTTTTCAACATTTTTTATTACTGCTCCGCTCTTCTTGATTGTAGCGTGATGTTATATAGCCTATAGCCTTCCTCGATAAATAGGCTACTCAACACAAAAAGAATTTTTCAATTCGGACTAGTAGTTCCTGAGATTAGCGCGTTCAATCAAACAAACAAACAAGCTCTTCAGCTTGATAATATTATAATATATAATACTAGCTTCTGCCCGCGACTTCGTCCGCGTCAAATTTTTGCTCCCCTGACCCTTCCCGTCGCATCGATTTGCCTGCTAGTTTTCGTCCATTTTTCGTTGCTGCCTGCTCCTTTTGAGTTATAGTGAGTCAACCTTAAAAGATAGACATATGCTCTCTCGGACTTTTTTTTAGAACTTTTTAAAAGGAACAATTCCGTCATACATGATTTTTGCGTTACTTTAACCGTTTACGCAGCGCACGCAACGGACACTCTCAAAAGAAATAAATTTTCCCCGTTTTTGCAACATTTTTCATTACTGCTCCGCTCCTCTTAGTTGTAGCGTGATGTTATATAGCCTATAGCCTCCCACGATAAATAGGCTACCCAACACAAAAAGAATTTTTCAATTCGGACCAGTAGTTCCTGAGATTAGCGCGTTCAATCAAACAAACAATCAAACAAACAAACAAACAAACAAACTCTTCAGCTTTATAATATTAGTATAGATATTAATATATAGTATATAATAATATATAGTATATAATAGTATAGATTAAACTTGTGAATATATTTACAAATTACATTATAATCAAGCCCGCATATTGAAAATGCTTGAAAACTGGCAGTGATTATGATTAATCACATAAATGTGCTTGTTTTTTTTTACCTCGGTAAACGTATAGCTTGGCAAAAAAGAGTCTGTCGTGGTAACTATTGGAACTAAAATATATTTTTGTTGGCAACACTGCTTTTTTTTATCATCAACAAGTAGCTAATCTGTCATTGTGTTATGTTCCCAGTTGTATTTCACTTAGTTCTAATTAATAATCAATTATTAATGCTTTTGTACATATAAAAAATGAATAAAACAATAAGGAGTAGTGGTGTGAGCTGTGATATACCAAGTTTTCGTAAGTTTGGTGGAATCTGAAGCGGAACAAATTTTGTCTCCGATTGACAATGTTTTCGAAAAAACTGCTGACACGATAGGTATTTATCCAAGAAATTTATCTTTTAGTCAATGCCAGTCATTGTTTTTCCTTTTTAATACTAAGTTTTATCGGTATTATAAGTTTCAAGCCATTTTATTGTTTTATTTACTAATAGATTATTGAGGTCATGTTTTCTAGTTTGACAAATCGCGTGTACGTTGACTCTTGATGTTTGATACTTGAAATTGAAAAATGTACCTGCATGGAATAAATATGATTGTCTTTATATTTTTTCAAGGTAAATCTCACAGTACAATTAGATACAGCTTGGCCAGAAAGAGTAGAAAAAAATTGAGGTCGCCACTATCGTTTATATGGCATCATTTATACTAAACCAAAATGAATTTGATACTTCAAGTATTTTTAATGATAAATCTGAATGTGGAAAATCGTTAAATCAGAAGCTAAATTTCATTTTTTTTAATTTAGTAATTAAAAACCATAGGAGAGTAAAGCATCTTTAATATAGTAACAATATTTTTTCTAGTCACTATCTAAATACTCTACACCTGACATGTCCGATCCAAGTTCTTGATCATCTTCAGAATCTGAGCTACTGTCACTGCTGTCCTCACCAACACGAATTACCAGTCTGTCTATATCTTCATAGAGTGTTCTTCCCCTTTCATAGTAATTATGTTCTATTTTCTTTATGTGTTCGACACAATTATTCCAAGTTTCGGGACCAATGCTATTAAAAGCTTCCTCAGTTGCTTTTTTTTATGTCAATTGCTCCTCCCACATTACATGCAGCAACTTTTTGCTTTGCTATGCCCCAGATGAGCTCGATAGGATTTAGGTCACAGTGGTACGGAGGAAGCCGTACCACTTCATGACCATGTTCCCCCAACAACTCATCTATTTGGTATACTGGTTCTGGCTTGTGCTTTTTAACAAGCATTAATAATGCTGGCTTTCTTGTTGATGGCTCGAACGGGATGTTATTTTCTAACAGCCACAGTTTTATTTCATCTACTCGGGAAGCTGATGTTGGAGCCTTGTTCTGCACCACACTGTGATAAGGCGCATTGTCCATGACAATTATAGAGGCCTCATGTAGGTTTGGGATCAGTTTTTCTGTCACCCACTTGGTAAAATTGTGAGAATTCATCTCTGAATGGTAGTCTTCCATTTTGTTAGTACCACTAAATATTAGTAAAGCGTTGCACAGTGGAACGAATGTATGGGAGCGGTTGGACGTAGACATGTCCGAAAAAAAAGAGTAAAATTATGCCAAACTAATGATGCCATCTTATTCGATTACTTAATGCCTTCATAACTTGTGGTGATGAATTTCTTCATAACTCCCATATTTCGGGAGTAATTTGAGAAAATGTGAAATTTTACTATGAAAATGAGTGTATCGAGCTCTCTCCCTCCTGATTCCGGGCTTGTTTCAAGTAGCGGTCTCTAATATCATAATGCTAATACTAAGAGCTATATTTAATACTAAGACACATAGTGCGCCAAATGTGCACTTTCTGGGATAAAGAGTGATGTTTATTTTATAACACAATTTTTTTATTTTTTGTTTATTTTGTTGATTAAAACCGTTTTTCTAAAGGTTTACCTTATTACAATAACATTTCTGAGCAGCCAATTAGAGAAGATATAAGCTAATTAGGATATATAATTAGGGACTTAAGGTTTACATATAAAACTGATGCACTAATGATTACTGATAAGAACATTGCTATTATTTAATTACTAAATGGCTCTTAATACACTAATTTAGCATGCATCATTTACTAATTATCACAATAACTAATTACCTTGCAATATTTAACAAAGGATACCTGGGATACCTGGATTTTATATAAATAGGTCACTATTAGTAACTTTAAAATCAGTGTTGATTTACACCTCGTTGTATCCAAGCTAATCTCGCAATGTATTTTCCAAATTTTAATACAAATCTTGATATTCACGTTGCTTTATGCGCACGCGCACATAAAGATTTACGCGACTTTAACTATTTGTTCAGTGTTTTAAAAGATAACAGTTGTGTTCAGTTATGTGAAAGTGCTGAAACAAGTTTAAAAGACTGGTGTCGTCGATTTTGCTACCGCATTTATGCAAAATGGACACAGTCTGGAAGAAGCACAGATAAGTTTCGGAAGAAACATGAGATTTGGCTACAGGCTGCAATTCAATGGCCGGAATTACAGAATGAAAATATGGAACCTTCTACAGAAAATATAAGTGACGTCATCGAGCCCATAATTTCTCCTGCTAAATCTGATGCTTCAACTTGTACACATCCTAGTCCTCGTAAATCTTTTGAGGACCTTAGTAACCGGCAAAAAAGAAGACGCACTGAAGATAGTCTTTCATGCAGCAGTAGCAGCGCTGAAATTATGTTTTCGGCCGAAAGGGCGCTTCAAAAGGCAGGACAAAGCGATACAGCTTATGTTATGAAATACTTGACGGAGAATCCAGAAGAGGCCTCAAAAATCAAAGCCTTCATTGAAGGTAAATCAATTCAGGTACGGGAAATATCCCCTTTGAAGGCATTGGCTCTTTATGTATCGATGAACTTATCGAAATGGCGCTATAACACTCTTCGGGATTTCAACACTCAAGAAGGAGCTCTTCAATACCCGAGTTACTACATGTTGGTTAAAGAAAAAATTAAGTGCTATCCGGCCAAAGAAGATCTCACAGTTACAGAGAGCTCTGCAAAAATCAAATTACAAGCCTTGATGGATTTAACCTCAAGAAGACTTATTAGGTCGTTAGAAACCCCTGTTGATCCCAATCAACAGCTCGTATTGACCAGCAAATGGGGTTTTGACGGATCATCTAGCCAAAGCATTTATCATCAAAGGACGAGTGAAGATGAGCAAATCGATCTTGCTAGTAATTTTATGATTAGTCTTGTACCACTGCGGCTCGTCTCAAAAGGTGTAACAATTTGGGAAAACGAGCGACCATCTTCCACTTCATTTTGCCGGCCAATATTGTTTAAGTTTATAAAGGAAACCAAAGAAAATGTGCAGAGAGAGATGGCTGAAATCGAAGCAGAGATTGAAGCCTTAACTCCATCCACCATCACTGATGGAATTAGTGTCAAACACCAACTGCTGTTGACAATGATTGATGGTAAAATTCATTCCATTATATCCAATACAGCAGCTTCAGTGTGTGACATATGCAAGGCTTGTCCTAAAGAAATGAATAATTTAGAGTTAATCAAAGATAAACACGCAAACGAGGACATGTATAAATATAGCTTAAGCACCCTTCACGCTTGGATTCGCTCAATGGAATGCTTATTACACATTTCCTACAAATTAGACATAAAATCATGGCAAGTAAGGGGTGATATAGCAAAAAGGCAAGTTGATGACAGGAAGAAAAGAGTTCAAGAGGCTGTAAGAAGAGAAACGGGCTTACTTCTCGATGTTGTGAAACAAGGCAGTGGATCCACCAACAATGGCAACTCGGCAAGGAGATTTTTTGAAAACTACACTAAATCTGCTGAACTGACCGGAATAGATGCTATGCTTTTAAGAAAAATCTGTGTGATCTTGCAGTGTATTTCATCAGGAGAGAAGATCAACGTAACTAAATTCCGAGAGTTCTGCTTTGATACTGCTAAGCTTTACGTGGAGTTATACCCATGGTATTATATGCCTTCTTCACTTCATAAAATTTTAATGCATGGGCCAGACATAGTTCAGAACATGTCAATTGTGCCCATTGGTTTTCTATCCGAAGAGGCATCTGAGGCTAGAAATAAAGATTTTAGAAAATATAGAGAGGGGCATTCTCGAAAGCATAGCAGTATCTCATGCAATGAAGATATTATGCACAATCTTTTACTGTCTTCTGATCCACTTGTTACAAGTATCCGTCCAAAAGGAAATAAGTTTGTAAAAAAATCTTCTTTTAAGGAATTTTATGAGCTTACGGATTCTGAGAAAAGTGATATCGAATTTGTTAACATAAATGATTTAGCGGACATCGATTCTGAATTTGAATTAATTGATGATGATGATGATGACGAAGATAATTAAATGATGTTATTGTTTTAAAATGTGTAACTTAGTAAATTAGAGCTTACATCTTAATTATTTATTGTACTTTTAATGAAACTAGGTAATTTATTATCAACTTACTTAAAAGTCATACTCTCATCAGTTCTTGTGAATATTTTTGTTAATATATATTTCTGTATATATATAATATATTTATAGACCTCTTAATAAGTCTGTCTGCGGTTTAAAGTAAATACAAATGGGGAAAAAACGTTTTTTTTTTTAAATTTTCATTTCCTTTTATCCCAGAAAGTGCACATTTGGCGCACTATGTGTCTTAGTATTAAATATAGCTCTTAGTAATAGCATTACGATATTAGAGACCGCTACTTGAAACAAGCCCGGAATCAGGAGGGAGAGAGCTCGATACACTCATTTTCATAGTAAAATTTCACATTTTCTCAAATTACTCCCGAAATATGGGAGTTATGAAGAAATTCATCACCACAATTTATGAAGGCATTAAGTAATCGAATAAGATGGCATCATTTTTTTTTTTTTTTTTTTTTTTTTCAGGATGGGAAATCATCAAATGACTTCTCCCGCTCTGGGCGGAGCGGGAGGGCGTGTCAGACTTTTACTGACTAAAACCCACCCGTGTTCCATCAGTTGCCCATGTGCCAGGGTCACGGTATCTCTTTCGAACAATCACGCGACCCCGGCAGGCATCGGTCCTAGTAGACCCCTACACTGCTGCTGACATCTCTTTGAGGCGCGCGTGGAACACTGCGCGCCGTCGACCCGAGCTTGGTCCTTACCGGGCGGCGAGCTACCCATTGCTCGCCACCCGCAAGCTCGCGCCTACGGTGGCCGGGAGTCCGCTATTTGGCATCATTAGTTTGTCATAATTTTACTCTTATTTTTCGGACATGTCTACGTCCAACCGCTCCCATACATTCGTTCCACTGTGCGTTGGGTACAAATCCATTGGCAGTTCCAGCATGGACAATCCTTCCATCTTTTTCCTTTTGATATATCATGTTATATGCCTTTGATTTTAATGGATTGCCAGCACTTTCTCAATTTATAAGAACTATGGATGTAACTTTCATCCAAGTAAACAATTTGTTTTTGTAGCTCAACAGGCAAATCCCGATTTCTTTTTATAATTTCTAAATATTTTTCTCTTTTTGCTGCTATATTAGGTTTTTCTATTAGCGATTCTCTATTTGTCGAACATTTTTTGTACGAAAAGCCTATGGCATGTAATATTTGCCTTAATTTCTCACGGCCTCCTTTGTAATCTAATTCTTCTTTTGCCACAGCCAACAACTTTCGCAAAGTTGGTGCTATTTTCTGTACGGTGTAAGAAAACTGAATTTTCTGACGAATCGCACAGACACTAAAATCGTCCATCTCTATTTTTGAACGTCCTTTTCTATGCTTGGCTGGTGTTATGAATTTGCCTTCGTTTTTATTGCCTTCGTTTATTATGCGTCGAACAGTGCTTTCTGATTTTCCTGTAATCAAAATAAAACATTAATGTAGAATGACGTGCGTGACGATCAAAAAATGCAGTCGCTCTATACAAAGTCATTGTGAACCCGATGTAAACATAACCTCTAAAATTATATTAAATCCGTAAAAAACTTCGATGATGTGGTATTTTTTGAAGACCTAACCGACTTTAACTGTAACTTAGATCATGAACTATATAAATTATATAAAATGAGAGTGAATAAATACCTGTCATATCAGCAACTCGTTTGTAAAGGTCATCCAATTCTGTTAGAAGTTTTCCGGCATGATATTCCGCCAAACACCTCTTAAAAACATTGTAAATAACTTCTCTGGCACCACTTTTTATCGTCTTGCCCATTTTCAATAATAATTCACCGACTAATACGTTTAATAGCTACGAAAAATTAAATTATTTCACAATACACTTTTTTGTTTTGATAGTTTGACTGATGTTTGACATTTCTTTCGAGTTGCCATGTGTAGAAAAAATTAGTTAATATTTGTTTAATTTCTACTCTTTCTGGCCAAGCTGTAAACTATTAAAGAAGGTGAAAAAATTAAGGATTTTTTCTACATCTGGAGAAACACCAAAAAAGTTGGCGGAAGAAAGAATTAGACGATTTTGATCTGTGTGCAATTAGACAAAAAGTTCAACACTATAAAGAGACAAGCAAGTATTTTTTTTTTGTTAATTCTATTATCGCATACCACAGTAAAAAAAGTATAATTTATATTTATTATTTTCAGGTGCCTATTCTACTCTACTACTACTACTAATATATTACATATTACCTACAGTTTGAGGAGATGGGTTGTAATGGGAGCCGTAAACGTCTAAGAAAGATTTTTACACTATTTAGATTTCATAAATAAGAAATGTAAAACTGACACATCAGTGTTAATGGAAAAATCTATCATAGCACTGAAAAGGAATACACGAATGATGTTGTGTCACGTTTTTCTTTTTAAATAAAATCTAAATTTTAGCGTGTTATTTCATTTTCATTGTCATGTGAATAGTGATAATGTTATACCAGCACATCGCGCTACTACAATCTGTCAAATTTCTATAATAGATTTTTAACTTTGTCGTTAAAGCATTAGGTTCAATGTTAATTGGGAGAATTTGACAGTTTCAAGTAGCTTGAAGTGCTGGTATCTGTACCCTACATAGACATACCTGACGCCTTCATTAGTCAACTGTTCAAGTTTATTCGATATTGCCAGAACCTTTCGAATGCGCCATGTTATAGGTACTCTCTGACTTCCGATTAGTTTCCAACAGTGAGCAGCTATAAGTCGCCTTCTTGTCGACTATAAACTGTCAGCATTAACAGGATTCGTTCAGTAACCATCGAATGGTTGTGAATACCCTAGATGGTGGCCGCAAATGTGATTGCTGAACATTATGTCTTGTGTGTCGGGTTCTGTTATACCATGAAGGTTATACCTAATGCACTATGTTCTGAGAATAGTCTAATTTAGTTGTTAACTAGCAACTGTTATAATCTGTATGTCTTCTTGTGTGTGTTCAAAAGAAGTTAATTTTATGTTCATAAAATGTATTTAACTTTATTAAACCACTGCGATACAATGATATTATATTTACATTAAAATCAAGCTTAGCCAACAGGTTCAATCGGCAATCCCTGAGTGTATCAGGTTGGTGCATAAGTTCTTGGACACTTGTATTTCATAACAAAAATTCTAGTTTTTAATTCGGTTACACGCTAGAATAGTCTATCATTCTACAGAATGCTCTAGGAGCTTTACGCCAAGGGGTATAAAAGTGCGCGCGCATTCCGAGTTTTTCAAAACCCCGATTCATCCATAGGATGCAGACTCTCCAGAACCGATTTCTCCGTCAAGCCACAGGCTCGCCTTGGTTTGTTCGGAATATCAATCTTCATTTAGATATGAAACTCCCGACTATCCATCAATTCATAAAACGCGCTTCGAAGCGTTTCTTCGATAGGGCCGTAGCCCACCGCAACCCTCTGGTTGTGGCGGCAGCTACTTACACCCCCTCCCGTATTAGCAAAGTCCGCCGCTCGCGGCACGTTCTTACCGATCCTGATGATCCCACTACTCTCCTCCAGGAGAGTCGAAAAGAGACCAGTACAGCTAGACCAGCACACAAACACAAACCGTACCGACCTCGCCGCCGAGGTCTGTCGTCGCGACCCCGACTTAACAATCCCTCCCGACCCTTGTTGCAAGAGCCAGCCCGCGATGCTGCGCCGTTAGCTTTAAATTAGTCCCAAAATAATCTAACCCAGATCCAGCCAGTCCCTTGCTGCCCCCCCACCAGTGATTGCCTAAGCCGAGGTTCGTACCCCCCCCCCCTCGGGGTAACCCTTAGAGCTTTCGCTTTAGTTTTTAAGTATAATAAGCCCCGGCTGGAGGCCTAAAAAGGTAACTTTTTAGAACTCGCCGGGCCCCAATCCGTTTATGTAGTAACAATCTTTTCAGGATTAACTACGAGATGACCCAAAAAAAAAAAACGAGTTTTTCACTTTAGTTCAAAATGGAACCGCGTCAACTACGAGCGATCATGATTTACGAGCATAATCTAGGAACGAGTGCAAGGCAAACGGCCGAGACAATTAACACTGCGTTTGGACAAGGCACTATTGATCATTCCACAGTGAGTTATTGGTTTAAGACTTTCGATAAGGGGGATACGAGTTTTGAAGACAAATCTCGCTCCGGTCGGCCAATTGTCTTTCACGAAGTCTTTCTACGCTCACATTTGGAAAGACATGCGGATACGACTACCAGGGAATTCGAGAAGGAACTTCGTTACGACCATTCCACTATAATTCGGCACCTGCATGCAATAGACTACCACAAAATAATGAGTCGGTGGACGCTCCACGCTCTGACAGACAGCGAGCGTGCAGCATGCGTGACCAACTGCAAAAGTCTCCTTCTGCAACCACACAGACAAGACTTTCTCAGGTCCATTGTTACTGTCGACGAATCCTGGGTTTACTACAACAACAAAACGCGGCAGGCCTATTGGGTTCCACGCCGGGTAAGGGTTCCAATGGAGCCAAAGCCAGATCGTCATCAGTTTACTGGGATTGGCAGGGCATTCTCTATTGAGAACTGTTGGACGAGAAGCAGAATATTACCGCTACTATTTATAGAGAGCAACTGCAAAAGTTACTCGCAGAGATAGCGATTAAGCGTCCAAAAAGGCTGTCTGTATCACTTCTTCAGGACAACGCTCGACCACATATTGCGAAGTCTGTCCGCCACATTCTGGAAAAGCTGAACTGGACAGTGGTACCTCACCCACCGTACAGTCCTGATATTGCGCCGTTAGACTATTGTTTGTTTCGGGCTCTAAAGTTACATCTAAGAAAGTAGAAGTTTGAAAACTATGAACAACTCCAAGACGACATCACCGAGTTTTTTGACCATCAGCCTCCGGCTTTTTGTGAACATGGCATAATGTCTTTGCCAGAGAGATGGTTACATGTCGTTGAACATGACGGTCATTATATCGTGGATTAATAATTCTTTAACAAAAAATAAATTTATTTTTAGTAAATGTGTTTGAGTGTCCAAGAACTTATGCACAAACCTAATAATTTAATTAATTTTTAAACTGAATAAGTTTTCACTATGTTATTATGATGGCACTCTTAGATAAAATGTTATTCCAGCGAAATAATGTGCAATCTACTAAATACAATGAAAGTAAAAGACTGTGTGCCTATCAAGTCTTGAAATCTTGACTGATGAGAATTTCCGGAATCTCGTGTTTGTTGATTAAAACACCAAGTATCTTATCACTTTTAGTCCTAGTATACAGGGTGGCCATACCTGCTAAGCAGGTGCCCTCATTTTTTCCAGACTCTTTTTTGCCAAGCTGTACCAGACTGGAATCCTTTTTATTTCTCTCGTTAGTCGATTTTAAGCATTCAAAACCTTATTGATTTTTCATAGACAGTTTCCACACCAAGTTTTTTAATGCTGGTAACATATCATAGTTACAGATAGAGTTATTTCACTCTATAGTCTATTGAACTTGTCTATGAACAATCCCAAAGAGGGACGAAAAGAACCAAAAAAAATGTCTATGAACAATCGAATCGAATTTGATTGATGACACTGACACTGACAGAGAAGAGAGAATTGAATTGAAGAATCGAAAAAAACACGGTAAATACACGGGGTAAGATCCGAATGAGTTTCGCGGAAGAACATTATCGTTATTGATTGTAACAAAAACTGATGCCATGATTCGGGAAGATGATCCTCAGTTCCGGATAACTCCAGTTCAGCAAATGGCATCGGCATGTTCCGGTGCCCTTATAACCTCGTTATTCAGTAAGTCTTCACTTTCTGTTTTTGTACAGCAATTTATATAAAGTTTCTTAAACTAAACCTTTTTGTTCACCTGTTTTAGTGACTCCTCTGGATGTTGTTAAAATACGGCTGCAAGCACAACAGAAGGCATTGCTGTCGAATAAATGTTATTTGTATTGCAATGGTCTTATGGAACACATATGCCCTTGTGGAGAATCGCCATGGTTACCCAGGCGAGTTCATTTCAGTGGAACGATGGTAATATGTAACATAGATTACTTTTACCCATTTTCTTAACACTTAAAAAAGGAACAGATCCACTGAATCAGGGCAATGGGAACCTCAACGCCCATCAATTTTATTATTGTTCAAATATATTATGTAAAATGTTAAAATCCAATTTTAGTCTCAACTTTGGAACTACTCCTTAATTTATAAGGTCTACATTGTTCACCATGTATGTTATCTGATCTCCATATTCACAAAATGTTATGCTTTCAGGATGCGTTTTATAAAATAGCCAAAGTAGAAGGAGTTCCTGCATTATGGTCAGGATTAAGTCCTACTCTAGTCCTAGCTCTTCCATGTACAGTAATTTATTTTGTGACCTATGAACAACTGAGATATAGAATGAAAACAGCATACAATAATTACATGCTTAACAGTAAGTAATATATCCAGTACTAAAACTATTCAAGGTGGCATTGGTACAATGTATCTCCATGAATTCAGTACATGATTTTGAAGCTCCAGTGCTGAAATTTTTCGTAGCAAATTGAAAATAAATGCTGTTCCATACATTTCAACTACGTAGTTATTGCACTTTTTATAACCCACAAAAAATGTGTATGCTAGGCAGTCTAGAATCATGTACTGAATTCATGGTTACAGTTTGCGCTTTGATGTCCCCGCAAACTATACATTTACTTACTATTATAAATATAATTGATATGACATTTCTATTATATTATGATACATTTCAAAACTCACCACTAAAGCATAATATTTTATTTCTGTCCTCTTTTGTTCTCATGATTGATGACAATGATAGGAGATAAAGAATACATGCATATGTATTGCCACCTTTATAATAGATGTATGTATACACATTAATGTACCAACTTGTTGAGATTCCTCACCTTGGATTCAAGGTGAGGAAACAAATAAAGTTACAATAAACTATTTACAATTTTTTTGTAACTTTGATTTGGCAGGTATCACCTCTTATAATTTTTTTTTGTATACTGTAGTTGTACTTATTCATTTCTTCTTAGACTGGCAGGGAAAATTCCCCTAGACTTAGAGTCTATAAGTTGCCAAATTGGCAATTTCTAAAAAATTAGTGTTAGCTTGTTCACCATCGCTGTTGGTAAACAGAATATTATCACAAACTTTATCATAACTAAATCACTTGTTTCTCACCGTTTTCAGTAATCTATACAAATAAATAAAACTGACTGTTTGTAATTTCAAACGAATAGCTTTTCACTAAATGCATATGAAAGTAAATACAGTACTTACACCAAATAATATATATTTTAAACTTTTTTCTGTCTGTATGTCTGTCTGCTCTGAAATGGCTGGACCGATTTTGACGGGACATTTATTGGCAGATAGTTGATGTAATTAGGAGTAACTTAGGCTACTTTTATTTTAGAAAAATACCTGCGTTAATTTCCGACATCCACGCGGGCGAAGCCGCGGTTAATAATAATATTATAAAACTGAAGAGTTTGTTTGGTTAAACATGCGAATCTCAGTAACTACTCATTTGAATTGAAAAATCTTTAAGCGTTGAATATCCATTTATCGAGGCTATATAGCATCACGCTAGGATCCTTAGGAAACGAGCAAAAAGAAAAAAAAAATGTCAGGAATACGAAGTCGCACGGGCGGCGATTCGATGCAACAGGGTGGATTGGGGAGCAAGAAATTTGACACAGACGAAATCGCGGGCAGAAGCTAGTCAATAATAATATTGTTATGATCATGTATTGAAGTGTCAGTAGGTCAAAATAACTACTTTATCTAAGATAATATTCCTGTTGTTTTCACAAGTTTATCTTCATATCTTGAAATCTGTTTCAACATCATTATCTTGGTGTAGCTATATACCTACCATAATCTGTAAATCAATAACAACTACAAGAAGAAAAAGAATAAGAATCATCAAATTGTTTTCCTTCATATAGGTAATTAAATCTATTCTTATATATTTTAGCATCACAACCATTATGGATACCAATGACAGCAGGAGCCACAGCAAGAATGTTAGCGGTAACAATTGTCAGTCCTCTAGAACTTATAAGAACAAAGATGCAGTCCAAAAAGTTGACTTATGCAGGTAAACTTGAATTTATTGCTAAAAAAAATGTTACCCGTTTGGTATGCTTGAATTTAGGTTTAAAAGAGATTTCCTCAAACTCCCTATACTTACGTACTGTTATGTGCAGGAATCCAGTAGAGATCTTGATGAAAATCTATCCTAATATTATGTTATTCCAAAGTAACTCTCGTGTGTAAGGTACGTTTTCACGAACGGATTTCGATAAAATATGGCAATGAAATAGATGCTAGTTTTTTTAACACGGTAGCACATTCCCGTGGGTTCATTTACGACATCCACGCGGGTGAACTCGCGGTCAGAAGCTAGTATGCAATATGCTATGAATATGATTCATAAAGAACATACCTTTCATTGAATTCTGAGCTCAACAATTGCATAAATATCCTCCTAGGAACGATACGAAAACATTGTTCTAGTAATAAGCGGTAATTAGCGGAACAGGATTAAACTAATTAACAACTTCCATTCAAAAGTTTCATACAGAACTATGTATGTATATGATAATGATAACCACAGTTATTCACTTTTTGATAGTTATCATATCATACAAAACAGAATGAACTAAGTGTTACTATGTTGTACATACTTAGGCCCTTACTTAGTACTTTAGTGCTTCCAAGCAAAAGCACTAGGAAGTGAAGGGCGGGCGTTTTAGAGGACTGTCTAATGTAACTTTGATATTCAAAAAGTGCTGACTCTCAGCCTAGTTTGAATAAATGACTTTTGATTTTAATGTAGCGGGCTGTAATTGTAGAATTCTCTAGTCTGATATCTAAATTCGGTCCAGAAACATGACACAAAAAAAAAACAAAAATATTAATTGTTTTCAGTGATTATTAAGTTCAAAGGTTCAGATAAGCAATCATATTAAATTGTTTATCAAAACCTTTGATCCCTATGTATAGGCCAATAAACCAGGTATGTACCTACTTATAAAAGATAATAATCTATTTATACTGACTGATAATATTTTAAGTCCAAATTGCATAAGATGAAAACATTTACAGTTAGTCTTTTAGATTTTAACAGATATATTATTAAAGAAAAAAGTATGGAAGGAGTGGGGGTTTTTGACAGAGCAGAGAAAAATAAAAAATAATTATTTCGTGTTTGATAAGTTTAAAAAAAACTTGAAAATCTTGTTGTTTTCAGAAATCTCAGATGCTTTGCGTCAGGTTGTAAAATATGAAGGTTTTAGAGGAGTCTTCCGAGGTTTGGGCTCGACGTTATTGAGAGATGTACCATTTTCAGGTAATTATTATACTTTTATTCTTCTTAGCGTATCAATGACAAATAATAAATGTGTTGTAAAAAAATATTTCCAAAATTCAGCCACGTGATCGGCCATTTTCTGCGATACTCATTTCGTAAAACATGTGCGAACTGTTCTACTTAATATGTATGTAGATAATAAGTTAAAACATATGTTTTCTTTATTTAACCATTTATGTACACACATATATAAACAGACAAGAAGAATATAACAGAAAAATTGGTACAGAGGTGATGCTTATTTCTATAGAAATCTCTTCCAGCATACCCACGATAAGAGACGATAAAGAAATGTAGACAGCGTGCGTAAGAGTAAAAGAGAAAAAAAAACATATAATCAAAAACCATTCACGTCATAAAATGAAACAAATAATATGAGAATATACTTACATACATACAGAATTCTAAAATAAATAAAAAATCTTTGTCTTCAATTATTGCATTAAAATACTGAGAAACATGTTTATTAATGGCTACGGTTTTATTGACGAACCGAATTAAAGATTGAACTTAAAAGACTAGTCGGGTAAACCCGAAGTAAATAAAGGTTTTTCTACAGCTTTTAAAAAGTGTATCGTTGTGTACTTACAGGTATATATTGGACTACATTTGAATCAACAAAGAGCGCGTTTAACAAGCCGGATTCGGAAAAGAATACATTTTTGTTTAATTTCTTCTGTGGTTCAGTCGCGGGAAGCGTAAGTTTTCCAAAATATTATTCATGTTATTTGTATTTTGTCTATTTTTTGGTACACATAAACAAAAGAAAACGGAAAAATGAAATTCTCTTTTTACTATACATCAATGGATCTTAGTCGACGTAATAAAATCGCTACCGGATTTCATCGTGCACTTGATTTTCAACTTTTGGTCTTGAACCGAACATTGAGAATCCAACAGAGTGCAGCGCGAGTGAGTGTCAGCGCGTAGAAAAAACTCTGTATTCGATTTTAAACTCTAGGCGCTTGGCAGTGCGTTCAAAATGTATTGCGCGAAAAAATCCAACCGTGATTTTATTACGTCCGTAACAACTTTCATTCCCTAACAGTCAGGCAGTTTCTACGGTAGCCAATACCAGTAACTTCTGTATGAGATCGAGAAGTCTTTGCCCGCGGTCATCCCTGCAGTGGGAAAATAAAAGCCCGATCTTTCGATTTACCCAATGAACATCACTACTATGAGAGTAACATCTTATAACCGCTTAGGGCCGGTAACCATCTGGCAAAGCGGAGCACAGCACAGTTATCACTGCCAAACAAAATAAAATCAAACTTAAATAACTTGAGCGTCGCATTTTAGACTTTATTTCAAGACCGGCAAGGTTAGTATTTGTTTGACAGCGACGCCCGCGGTGTGCTATGATTTGCGAGGCTTAGTTCACAACATTCGCACCATCACACCGCCATTCTGTTAACACGCAGATACCTCCTAATGACAGACAAATTCATTGATAGATAACAGTCTAAGATAAAGAATAGCTTTTCTAGATTATTTAGTTGCTATCCATCTTACGTGGGGTGAGCTGATAAGATAGTATACATCTAGTAAACACATAATTATCATATGATTTTACGAGTACTAAACTATTATCTTATGTTTCAGCTTGCGGCATTCGTGACTCTTCCATTTGACGTTGTAAAAACACATCAACAAATAGAATTAGGAGAAAAAGAAATATACACAGGTTGGCAACATTTTATTTTGTTCATTTACGCCCTTTTTGCACTAAAATTAAGATTACAGGGCCCTGAGAAAGCGTAGAGCAGCGCAGAGCATAACATTTTTTTGAAAACGTTTAAAAACACATTTTGAAATCAGAGTCATAGAGTGCAAAGTTGTAAGAACACCGAAGATGACGGAAAATAGCTCTGTGCTTCAAGCAGAAACAAAACCCGCAATGAAAGCACGGCATGCTTTCATTTCTGGAACTTAAGGCGTAAAAACAAAGTTTATTATTCAATGCCAGCTTTGCTGCTTTGCGCTCCTCCTAGTTGTACCCCAAGCCTTACATAAACATCTGTTAGCGCTACTCACCTTATCAAGTTTTAGCGAATTATTTCTATGATATCTATACATAATGAGGGCTTAAAATTGGCCTTAGTCACTTACATCTTAATAATTATGCCCTCATGCACACTATAGGTCAACTGTGTCCCGCTAAAGGCATGGTTAACCTTTCTTTATTTTAATATACGATTGTATGAGCAGTTGCTCATATTGTATGCATTGAACCGCTATTCCAGCCAGTTCAAACTGCTTTGGCAAACCGCCAGACCACTAGTGCGTATGACGGCTCAGTTCAAGAACTGTAAATTACTCACAAATTCCCATCAGACTGTATTTTATTTTGGTTTTGTTGATGTGGTTACTGTTTCAGATGGTAAAGTCCATCAACGAGCTTCAAATATGAAGGAAATAGCGCGAACGATATACGTCAATCACGGATTTAGAGGGATGTTCACGGGACTTTTACCTCGTATATTTAAAGTGGCTCCAGCGTGCGCTATCATGATTGCGACGTTCGAATACGGAAAACAATTCTTCCAGATATACAACACACAGAAATTTAAGGAAAAAATGCAAAGGTATATAGCAAAATTATTACATTTTAATGGGTATTTTCTATTTGATATTTAATACAACTTGTGATTTTTATCATCATCATCATCATTTCAGCCGTAAGACGTCCACTGCTGGACTTAGGCCTCCCCCAATTTGAGGGGCTTTGCCATAATCGCCACGCTTGGCAGCCGGGTTGGCGATCGCAGTATGGTGGTAAAATGCATAGAGAACGCTGCTGCCCATTCTCTAGTAAGTTCCTTAGTCGCCTTTTACGACACCCACGGGAAGAAATGGGGTGGTGTTATTCTTTACGTCCGGCACCACACGGTACCGTAAGCACGATTAAAACTATATAGAAGGTCAGTGATGGCCCAGTGGTATCGGCCTCTACTTACGAGTTGAAGGGCGCACCCAGGCAGGCGGTTTACTATGTGTAAATATCATAACCACTGCTCTCAAAACGGTGAAGGAAAACATCGTGAGGAAACCGGCATGTCCTACAACCAAAAATTCGAAGACATGTGACATTTACCAACCCGCACTGGGCCTGCCCGGTAGATTAGGGCCCACTCCCTCTCACCGAGAGGCCTGTGTCCCAGCCGTGGGAACAATATAGATTGAGTGACTGATGATTTATTTCAAAACGAGAATTTCGGTTTATAATTTATTCCTGTAAAACCATACCAATTTCAGACAAGGAATAGACATCACAATAATTACAGATGAAGATTGATAGATGGTCCTTTATGTTAAAGGTATTGAAGAGAGACTATAATTAGGGTACTTTTACAGATACATAGAAGTAAAAATTATTTGTCATTAGCTAGTTTTGTAATTATCGAAAAATAATTGTAATTGTGCCCCTATTTAGATGTTTTTGGTAACTGAAATAGCTTAGGCTCCTCATGAGCTCTTGGGAATATTTAAGACTGACAAGAGCTAAAGTATAGTCACTGTCAGACTGCATATAAAAGACAGAGATCATATCTTCCAAAATATTAAAGTAATTATCTATTTATCTAGAGTTTAGTCATCGAAAACAAAAGAGAACCAAGTTTTGCATCCAAATATAGTTATTAATTTTACCAGCATATTTAAACAATTTGGCTCTTGTCAGACAAACATTATCAATTTATACATTTGTCGTAGCTATCATGAAATAACATGACAACGCCTTGTTTACCCGAAGGGTTATACAGAAGTGTATCTATAGTTCACACATATTTCGACAGTTATGTTTTAGTCCCGTGTAATATGGGGCGAGTCTATTGCCATCAGCCGGGCACAAATCCAACCTCGGGGCTGCTACTGAGAAATTTGAGATAAAAAACCCCAATGACACTGCATAATATCTTGAAATATTACTTAATATATTTTAAAGTAAATACGTTATTTTAATTTCAGGCATCAAGAAATAGTGCTGGTGAGTCAATCGTCCAGCAACGATTACTCATAATGACAAATGGAAACAAAAAATGATAGTTTAGAAAATATCAGAACATGATAGTAAATGTGATAGAACTGTAGTACAGTTTAAGTATTTTATGGCTGTTCATATACATTGTTTGTAGTTACCAAATGTGAACTAACATTTATATAGGTTATCATACCCAAACCGTAGGTACCTACCATAAATAAAAAATTGTTTTTGTTGAATTTGAATTACCTTAGTGAATAATGACAACTAAGTCTAAGATTTAGATGACTTCCATTCAATGCATATGGCAAAATTAGCAATAAGAAACACAATTGAGCTGCTAGCTTTTGATACCTGGACGGTATTCTCAAAAGGGTAAGTGAGAATGAAACATACACCTGAAAGGACAGACATATTGCTAGCTGTCAGTAATATGGCAACTAATTAAATCTTAGGAGTTAGATAACTTGCAGCCTATGGCACTTGGCAATTAGTTGAAATTCAATTGCTATATTCATTATAGCAATATAATTCATAATTTCATAATTTTTTTTTTTTTTTTTTTTTTTTTTTTTTTTTTTTTTAATATGTTGTGTATCTTAACTGGATTCTCAAGGGGGTGAGACCTTGAGAATGAAACATTTCCAGTTAGAAGCACATTAAGAAGAAAATCAATTGCTATATAGCAATGTGTTGTGTGTATCCTAACTGGATTCTCCAGGGAGTGAATTCCTGAGAATGAAACATTTCCAGTGGGAAGCACATTAAAAAGTTAATCAATTTCTACCTTTGTTGTTGCAATGTGTTAAACTTGATTCTCAAGGGGATGAATCCCTGAGAATGAAACATTTCCAGTTGGAAGCACATAAAGAACAAAATGAATTGCTATATTTGTTATAGCAATGTGTTGTGTGTATCCTAACTGGATTCTCAAAGGAGTGAGTCCCTGAGAATTAAACATTTCCAGACATACACATTAAAATAGCACAAGCTGACAATTGAAGTAGGAGCGTGACACCTTTTCATATTGTTTAATAAGTAGCAGTACCTAAATATCATAACCACAAGTGCAATAAAATAGTATTGAAAAGTTAAACTAGGTTAAACTGCTATTCTGATGTTCCTCAAAAGTTGATTGAATATTTCTGTATATTTTTTTATTTTGTATTTTTGTTTTTTTCTTTATTGTTTTGTTATTTACTTTATTTTGTATAAATCGGGACTGTAAATAACAGAACAAAACGAAGTTTGTAAATATGTTACCGATTGAATTTGTAAATAGTATGGAATAAAAGTTTTATGTTATTATATTTGAAGTGTTTCTTTTAGTAGACTAAGCTTTCAAATTCGTAATCAACTTCTACAAAAGGGAAAGATGTATGTTAGTACTTCCAATATTTCCAATAGCTCTAGAGCTTTCGACAATCCACTGCTGCAATGTGTGAAATGTTCTGATAGTTTAACATCTCATGAAGACACACAAACTAGAATTCTTTTTTTTTGTGGCAGCAGTGCAATGGTGGCCCAGTGGCTATTCTTGTATACTAGACATCCAAACAATAAAATAATTATAATAAAATTAAATTGTTCACTTTAAGGTTTTTAGTAAAATTGTTCACTTTTAGGGTTCTGTATCTCAAAAGGAAAAAATTAAACCCTTATAGGATAACTTTGTTGTCCATCCATCCGTCTGTCTGTCTGTCAAGGACCTTTATCTCGTTTTTATTAATATTCCCTAGCTAAGTAACTCTTAAACCTAAGTATGTATTACAGTACTGTATTGGTAACAAATTGAATGACTGTCACTCAATTTTATTAACCGGTTGAATGCTGCAGTCAGATAGACAAAATTTCAAGTCTTGCATAAGACCTACCATCTGGTACAATGAGTTCCATTAATTGTAATTGAGTAACAACCAGAGTTTGAAATTAGGCTCATGAAAAAGATAGACCAATATTTTAATTAGTAAATAGTACTCAAATAATTAAACACAATTGATACACAAAACTTATTTATTACATATCCTTAAAAGTAATTAATGTACAATAGAGCCCAACGGTTCTGCTTTTATATTCCCAAGGTCTAATCTGCTATCAATGGATTCATCTATTTGACCAACGATCGCGACATTGTCACCGCGTATTATGTGTAGTCCGAGCACCACCTGCGCCACACCAGTTGAAGAAGAGAACACTCTTTCATGTGATTCATCTAGTATTATATTAATTGTTTGATCGAATCCTTTTAAAGTTCCAATGAAGTTTCGACCATCCGAAGTTATCACTGACACTGTTTGATTCACATAATTTTCTAGCCCCGAAGCCATTGCTTCACAGTTTTAATTGCTTTATAAAGAAATAATTGCCGTGAAGCGATTTATGCGTGAGGCTTTTACATAAAAGCTTGAAAATGAAAAGAAAATCACAAACACGCCGTCAAATCAAAACAACATGACAGAAGGGACAACGACAACCAACCAACCGCTTAAAATGACATGAGCATGACATAAGACTGACACTGAACTTCTATAGTCTAGGCACTGAACAGACGCTAGATTTTAATGCATTGGCAACTTTTATAGCAAAACTACGAATTATTGCAGAATGAAGTTAACTTACCTGACAATAATTTTGACAGCAACTGCAGATGATGACATGACACTGCCTGCCTGCCTGCCATCATAGTTCCTAACTGTCAATAGTTTAGTATTTATTTCTTCTGTTCTATGCATTTATGAAAACATGCTATGATTGTGATGCTTACTATTTATAACAACTTAAACTAAACTTCCAAGCAACGTTTCTGTATAAGCTTTGCTCAGTATTCTTGCCATTTATGTAAAGAACCTATTGGTTTAAAAAGCCGAACTGTTGTATAGATTATTAACTTATTACATTATGTCTAACCCAATAGTTCAATACATTCTGCTACGTACTGATTTACTGAAGGAGTTAGGATGGTCCATAGGATCTGTGGTTGCTCAGGCTTGTCACGCATCCACAGCTGTACTTCACTTGTACAAAGATGATGAAAACACTATAAAGTACCTAGATGATATGGATAATATGCACAAAGTTGTGCTGGAGGTATGTGTGAATTATATATAATGTGTAGATTTCTTTCTCAAAGTTTCAACATTATATTGATGCAAATGAAATGCCCTGATTAAGGCCTGTATTACCGATCCTGACTCCAGACTCAGCGTTACTTAAAACTAGTTCAGAGTCATTCGATTGGTTGAAAATAGTTATAAGTAATGCTTGAGTCTTGATTGAGGTCCTGTAATATGGGACTAAGTCTTATGACAAAACTGCTTAATATTTTGCCATGTGTCTAGAATGTCTAGATAATAAACGGCTTGCATCTCTATTCTACATCAATTTCTTGTTTCTTCTAATATGATAGTTCCTTTGCGCCTTTGTTAGCAGGTATTGTTAATTAGAACTCATATGGATTTAAGTCATGTTCACAGAAATGTTAATTATTTTTAAATTAATTATTACAGGTCCCAGATGAGGCGGCACTGAAAACAGTTGCAGAGAAATTAAAAGAAAATTTTATATCACACAAATTATGGATAGAACAACCAGAAAATATTCCAACTTGTTTAGCTCTCAAGCCATATCCAAAAGATGAGGTAAAAAAGTATGTAGGAAAATTTAAATTATTAAAACTACAAATGAATGCTTGAAATAACAATTTGTTAGTATAAGTAAATAATAAATAAATAATTTATTGAATAATATTTTTTTATTTTTTGACTAATCATTTTGTACCTTTCAGAGTTGATGTTTAAATCTTCACATAGATGAATAACAGTTGTGCTTTGATAGCTTTTGTATCTTACATCTATACTTTACTAATATTACATATAAATGCAAAAGTAACACTGAACGGATTTTGATGAAATTTGGTTTAGGGTAAGTCTGAACCCGAAGAAAGGACATAGGCTACTTTTTATTTTGCGACTGTCTGAGCCTGCGATAACCAACATTTATGTGGACAAAGTCACGGGCAGAAGCTATTAAAAATATAAGTAACTTTATGTTACAATTTCACTTTAAAAGGGCTGCACAGAATTCGATGCAATTGAGCACACAGATAGACCATGAACTGGGTAAGGACAAAAGTTACTTTTCAGGCGACTAAGTAGCGGGCAACAGCTAGTAGAAAATTTCATCAAATAAAATATATCTGACAAATAAAAAATGGGCACTAAGTTTAACTAAGTGTTTATGACAAAAATGACAAATAAAATACATAGGTATTTGTTATGTATTAATTATGTAGATATTTGGAAACCTTCTTGACTAATAAGGTATTTATAAGTACCCTACACACACATCTTGTAAATCCAGGGCAGTGCTACCTAGTGCTTGCTAAGAATAAAACAAATGTTACTTAATGCTTGTTTTATTGAACATAATAGTGGCGACGAGGACTAAAAGTGATTAAAATGGAGTGCAGAGCAGTGAAATACAAAGAGTTTGATGCTCAAACAGACAATTGGGACAATTACATGGACAGGTTAAAATTTTGCTTTGAAGCAAATGGCATTGTGTTGGACTCATTAAAAAGGGCTAATTTTTATACAATATGCGGTTCTCAAGTGTTTGACACCCTTCTGGCGCTAATTACGCCTAGAAAATCTAGTGATGTGACATTCAGTGAAATCGTAACAGTGTTAACAAAACATTAATAGTCCGAAACCTAATGAAATTTCAATGTCTTACAAATTTTATAAACGCGATCAAAAATGAGGTGAATCTGCGGCGGAGTACATAGCGCAGCTCAGAAAAATAAGTGCCGATTGCAATTTTTCCGACTTGGAACATATGCTAGGTACGCGACAGGCTCGTGTGCGGCCTGTCCAACCATAAATTACAGTACGATCTCTTGAAAAAAGACAATTTATCTTATGATAATGTTGTTCAAGCTATGCTATCATCGGAGAGTGCGGGGAGAGATGTTTGTATGATTCAAAGTGCTAACCTCGGGAATGTCGCACATGGGACCAATGTAACGGCGACTACTACAACAACAGCGGCAGAGCCTGAGCCTATGGACATCAACGCAGTACAGTCTAACAGTAATTCTCGAATGTGTTACCGGTGTGGTGACCGCCACGGAGGAGAATGTCGATTTATTAAAGCTACGTGCCGATACTGCAAGAAAATAGGACACATAGAAAAGATATGTATTGCTAAGAAAAAAGGGTCGAAAAGACAAGTGAATCATACCCATAATGACGAACTAATTATTAAGATGAATGGGATTTACAGCGTCAAAAGTGTGGGACTACGAGTACCTTCTTATGACGTAACGGTTGAGCTAGACGGCATGCCGGTGACGATGCAGGTGGACTCCGGTGCTGGAGTCTCGCTGGTAAACGAAAGTAGGTACGTGGATGAGGCTACGATCAGGACGGTCACGAGAGGCCGCCACTCTTCGCGCCACGCCGGCCAACATACATACCTGGACAGCGACACCCATATCTGTGCTTGGCCAGACAACTGTGCAAGTAACGTTTAGAGACATTAAGTGTGTTTTAAATGTTATAGTAGCTAGAGGGTTAGGACCAAACTTATTTGGTCGTGATTGGTTTTCAGCCCTTAACATAAAGGTATGTATTAATGCTGTCTTAGATTCCCATGTGTCAATTTCCAACGAAATGTTAAAAAAACATAATGAAGTTTTTAAACAGGGTCTAGGTACTTACCGAGGTGATCCGGTTACAATACATTTAAAGGCAGAGGCTACGCCTAGGTTTCTTAAGGCTCGCCCCGTTCCGTTTGCGATTAAAGACAGGGTTGAGAAGGAAATTGATCGTCTAGTGGCAGAACGGGTACTTAAACCAGTTTCTTTTTCTCAATGGGCGACACCAGTCGTACCTATCGTTAAAAAATCGGGAGATATTCGTCTGTGTGGCGATTATCGCAGTACGGTCAATCAGGCTACTGAGTCGGATACTTATCCTATGCCAACTGCTAACGAAGTGTTTGCTATCATTGCTGGTGGAAAATACTTTACCACATTGGATTTAGAACGTGCATATACACAGGTAGTTGTAGACGAGAACACAGCTAAATTGCTGACTTTGAATACGTGCAAAGGTCTTTACACTGTGCACAGGTTGGCATTCGGTGTAAAGGCATGTCCAGGAATATTTCAAAGGTTGATGACAGCATTGCTGGCAGGTGTTCCAGGAGTTGCGGTTCTAATTGATGACATCATCATAAGCGGACACACCTTGCCAGATATGTGCAGACGCCTAGACATGGTATTGACACGCATACAGAGAGCTGGACTGCGACTCAACTCCAGTAAGTGCAAATTTGCTAAAGAATGTGTAGAGTTCCTGGGATTTGTCATCGACGCTGACGGCATTCATCCAGCGCCCGGTAAAGTGGAGTCTATCACTAAAACACCGGAGCCCAAGAATGTCCAGCAGCTGCAGGCATTTTTGGGTTTGTATAATTTTTATGAGAGGTTCATACCTCACAAGGCGACTATACTTGAGCCACTTCATAGGTTGCTTGACAAGTCACACAAGTGGCAATGGACAGATCTAGAACAAGAAAGTTTCGACAAGGCGAAACAATTACTATCTTCAGATATTACATTAGTACATTATGATTTAAACAAACCGTTGGTAATGACGTGTGACAGCTCTGAATATGGTGCAGGTGCAGTATTGTCTCACGTTATGGAGGACGGCCAAGAGCGACCTGTTGCCATGAGTTCAAGAACATTACATTCACATGAGCGGAAATATTCTCAACTTGATAAAGAAGCGACGGCGATTATGTTTGGGATTCAAAAGTTTCATAACTACCTAATGGGAAGGTATTTCACCATAGTAACGGACCACAAACCGTTGGTCAGTATATTTGATCCAAAAAAGCCAAAACCGAATATTATATCACCACGGTTAACAAGAATTGCTATTGTACTAACTTCACACAGTTACAACATAGTGTACAAGCCGGGCCAACAAATAGGAAATGCAGATGGTCTCAGTCGCTGGCCACAACCAGTGCCTGAGCAACCTGAGGAACAATTTTGTAACATTCTATTGATGGCGAAGGCTCCTGAAGACTTTCCTGTGGACATCCAGCAGATTGAAAGTCTTTCAAAAAAGGACAAGATACTTTCGCGAGTTATACATCATATTTTGAGCGGTTGGCCTCCGAAAGTCACGGAGGAAGAGCTACGCATATATTGGTTACATCGGAGTGAGCTCTCTATACACGAAGGCTGTATTCTTCTAGGTTGTCGCGTAGTGGTGCCACCGTCACTACGTAGTGAAGTTTTACGCACGTTACACAGAGCACATAGCGGTATTGTACAAACAAAAGCTTTGGCCAGGAGCTACGTGTGGTGGCCTCAGTTAAATGAAGATATCGAGTCAATGGTCGGCAACTGCAATAAATGTCTCGAAAGTCGACACATGCCACCAAGGACCAGCTATGAGTGGGTTGTACCCACAAGACCATGGTCTCGCATAAACGTTGACTTTGCGGGACCTTATCAAAATAAAGTCTTTTTAATTATAGTCGATGCATATTCCCGATGGCCTGAGGTGTTCATCGTTAATAATATGACTACAGAAACAGTTATCAAACATTTAAGAATGATCTTTGCTACACATGGGCTATGTGAGACATTAGTCTCTGACAATGGTACACCGTTTGTCTCATCTGAAATGAAACGATTCTTAGATTCCAATAAAATAAAACACATTACCACAGCGCCATACCACCCTGCAACAAATGGTTTAGCGGAACGCATGGTACAAACTGTAAAAGACAAGCTACGTAAAATGGACCAACTACCATGGGATATTAGGATGCCTAATATGTTGCTAGGATTAAGAGCGACACCATGTGCAGGGACAGGGAAAAGTCCTGCTGAATTATTGATGACTAGACGACTACGGACCTTACTCGATACTATCCAGCCTTACAATAAACAGCATGAGCAAGTTGAACAGCAAATCGTTAACAATGGTCTGAGGAAACATAGGGATACCAATGTTGGTCAAAGTGTTATGTATAGAAACTACGGTAGAGGACCACGTTGGTTATCAGGCACAGTGACGAGTAAAGAGGGCCCATCGAGTTACAAAGTAACAACTGAAGACGGAGATGTTGTAAATAGGCATATTGACCAAATACTAAAGAAAAAACCAGGGAATGACGTTACTGAAGAGGAAGGGAGGAATACTGCTAATGGTAGGGAAGACCAGACAGACAGCCAGGAAAAAGAAGAGACAGGAGATATAGAGGACAGTCAAGGAAGTGAGAAAGTAATACAGATACCTAGCTCAGAAGAATGGGCAGACATGTTAGGAATACCTAGCGGAGTAGAAGCCAGCTATGCCGGTGGCAAGTTAAAACACAAATTGTGCTCGCATCCCAAGTCACCTTATGCCAGGCCCAGTGATAACAACTTCATTCTGTAACTGCTAGTATTAAGTATCAGTTCCTTAATTATCTTCTGTTTCTCATTAAGTAAATGTTAATTGCTACAAGATCTAGTAGATTGATAGTTTAAGTACTTAGTGGTGTTGTACACTTTTGGTTTATATAATTGTTGTGCATACTTGGGGGAAAGGTATGTTATGTATTAATTATGTAGGTATTTGGAAACCTTCTTGACTAATAAGGTATTTATAAGTACCCTACACACACATCTTGTAAATCCAGGGCAGTGCTACCTAGTGCTTGCTAAGAATAAAACAAATGTTACTTAATGCTTGTTTTATTGAACATAATAGTATTCTTTAAATTTATAAGTCCGAATATTAACTCTAGGTATAATAGGTAGGTAATAGGTAGAACGGGCTGGTTTCCGCAAATCCACGTCTGAGCGCGTATTTTGCGTACGGGTGGGAAATCGGTTATTCGATCCACCCCAGCTCCTCGAGAAAGGCCAGCAACGCCTTGATGTTGCTGACTATCTCACGTAGGGTACCTGGGTTACCGAAGTACTTGGCCCTGTATGTGGCGATCGCCGGGCAGTTTAGAAGCACGTGCGCTGCTGTCTCGTCGTCCTCAATGCAGGCCCTGCACAGCGGACTGTCTGTAGCTCCTATGACAAATAGATGTTGACCCATGGCCAGTTATTGTTGCTGTAACCATACGCAGATGTCGTTTGTCTAGCCGAAGGACCTGTTTTGTGAGGCGGGCGTCGATGGTAGGTAAAGCCTCCTTGGCCTGCCTGCACTCACTTTGGTCTACCCATTGCTTAAAGTTAGATCCCTGGTACGTTTTCTTACCAGAGAGCGTAGAAACCCAAAGGGGAGTGGCGCGATGGGTTCCGGTCCCACCGGTGTCATGCTCGACCCCCTTTTGGCAAGTTCATCGGCGGCATCGTTACCAAGCGAACCGCTGTGTCCTTTTATCCACAGAATGGTTATATTATTGAGGCTACCCACCTGGTTGAGGCGCTGGTGGCACTCGTATATTAACCCAGAATCAATCGAGTGACTGTCCAGCGCTTGCAGAACAGCCATACTATCTGAGAGTATGCGGATCGAGTGGTCTTTAACTGCCCTGGCCATGATGGCTGAGGCGGCAAGAGTGATCCCAATGCATTCCGCCTGGAACACTGTGTTGTGAACTCCTAATGGTGTGGCTATATGTATGTTGAAGTCCTGCGAGAAGACTCCAGCACCTGTGCCACTGTCTGTTTTTGATCCGTCCGTGAAGATGCGCAGCTCAGTGGGGCGCAAACCCTCACACCGGCGATTTTCGTGAAGTTGGATTCTGTATTTTTTATCAAAAATGAATTGTTTAGGCACCCGGTCCATTATAGCTTTAGTAATGGGGAACTCATTGTTGAGTTCCTTAAGCAGCGCGGTGTGTTGTCTCTCTTCCTCCAGCGGTTAGTTGCGTTCAGACGCGCCGCCGCCATCGTGGCTTCCTGCTGTATGAACAGGTGGAGCGGTGGTAGTCCCAGCATGGCTTCCATGGCTGCAGTCGGAGTAGTCCTCATGCAGCCCGTGACCGCCATGCAAGCTAGTCTTTGCATGCGTTGCAGTTTGTTGCAGGCTGTAATAAGCTTGGTGCGGGGCTACCAGACCACGGCCCCGTAGGTGATCATGGGTCGGATCACTGCGGTGTACAGCCAAAGTATGATTTTGGGGGATAGGCCCCACTTCTTACCTATCATTTTCCTGCATTGCCAGAATGTGATGCAGGCCCTGTTTAGTTTACTGTCTAAATGGCTACTCCAGTTTAACTTACTGTCAAGAATGACCCCGAGGTACTTGACTTCGTTGGCCAGCTGAAGTTCTGTATTGAACAATTTCGGTAGGCGGAAGGGGCCTAAAGCTCGTTTATGGGTCAACGTGACTAGCTCTGTTTTAGTGGGGTTCACTGAGAGGTCATCTTCACTGCAGCATCTCTCTACGATACGTAGTGCTTGTTGGGTGAGGTTAAAAATCGTGCTCGTCACCTTCCCTGAGACAAGGATGGCGAGGTCGTCCGCATAACCTATTGTGTAGTAGTGATTGGAATTGAGTCTGGCGATTAATTCGTTAATCACCAAATTCCATAGAAGGGGTGACAGCACTCCTCCTTGGGGGCAGCCTCTGGCAATCATGGCCAGCTGCTGCTCATCCTCTAGGCGAACCACGCGCTTGCGTAACATGTTTGTGATCCAGTCTATGAGTACCTGTTCAACTCCATGTCTGGAGAGGGAAAAGCTTTTCCGCTGCTGGAAAAGTTTGTTTTGTCGAAGGCTCCTTCAATGTCTATGAAAGTGCCCAGGCAGGTCCCTTTCTGATGTATCGCTTCCTCTATCTGGCTAACTACCAGATGAAGCGCCGATTCGGTGGACTTACCCGAGCTGTATGCATGTTGGTTACCGTGCAACGGTAGGGTTTTCAGAGCGCCGTCCCTCAGCTCCCTGTCGCACAGCCTTTCCAGGGTCTTCAGAAGAAAAGAGGTCAGGCTGATTGGTCTATGGGATTTGGCGTTTGTGTAGTCGCCCTTACCTGGTTTAGGGATGAATATTACTTTCACTTCCCTCCATCCTTTGGGAACGTATCTAAAGGCCAGGTACGCTCTCATTAAAGGCACCAGTCTTTCTGCGATGAGGGTTCCACCCCACTGTAGTAGGGCGAGGAACACCCCATCCGTGCCAGCGACCTTAAATGGATGGAAAGTCCGGATGGCCCATTGAAGTTTCTCCAGCGTGATCACCTTGCTAGCATAAAACCACTCATTGTCTGATGGTGTTTGAGTTGATATTAACTCTATAAATACTGTTTGGTGACTCGACCATTAGGTCCTCAGATGTGAAAGTGACAGGGCATGTGGCCAGTGCCGGATTAGCCATGTAGCAGGAGGCAGCAAATGCTACGGGCCCCGCGCCTGTGCAAAAAAAAAACTACAAATCAAATAAATTATAAGCCACCCACTAAGTCACACACATAGTAGCAATTCTGAGTGAGCGCTGGCCATACTGTAATTATTTTACAGGTACAATAGCTCAGTAGCTGGAGCCCTAAAACAAATATATAAAAATTAGTATATTAATATGCCGCAAGTTGGCAACTCCAAAATATTTATAGAGGGAATTCCCTAATATTAATTGGATTCGATTCGAGCTGTATGTATGTATAACCCGACCACGAAAAATAGTTTTTAAATGATAACCAATAAGAAAATAGCAAAATGCATACTTCATTTGGTAAGCCTCATTCAACAATTACACGAGTTTATTTTCTTATAAGAGTGTTTTTATTACTGGACTGTTTACATCGTGTTAAAGTTTCTTAGTTTTTACGTGCTTGCTTTTGTGTTAGGTATTATTTCTGTTTTGCCGATCCCCGTGGACTTATACAAACTCATTATAATATTACTGTTTCATAACAGTAAAATTGTACTAGATATATATTACCTTCGTAGCATCTCTGTTCACGATAAAATATTCAAGATTTATGATCGTATGGCATACAGTACCGTCAAACCTTACAAGATTGCCCAACCAACCTTATCTTTGCCCAGCAAGGTACTTTTCACAAATGTTTAAAAATACAGGTATTTTTTTTAAGTCACGTTTATTATTTAATCTATGGAAGAAATTTGAACATATCTCTGGCAACACTGTATAACTGATTTTTCCTATTGTCACTTCAGTCGGCTGTCGGAGTTTGTCGAAGTTGGTGGTTTATTTCGCGGACCAAATTTCGTGTGAAAAACTTTTGTTAAAACTCGAGTTATAATTAAAGCAGGTAAGCAAGTTTTTAACCACTGTTAGTTTGTGATAAATAAATACGAAAGATCGAATATCCAACGCAAAATCTCTCTCAAATTCGAAAATATGGTGTTGGGCAATGTCAAATTAGTTTTACTGAAGCAGTTGTTACAACTTTGCCCACCAAATTTTTATCGTTAGGGTTGTCACCTGGATGTTAAAATATATATATAGATAAGTGGGTACCTACCGTACTTTGTTTTACTTGCATTTTAAAACTACTTAAATGATGCTGATAACTGATAGAATGAGACAGACAGTAGGTATATAAAATTATTATTAATCAATAAATGTAAACTTGGTTGTAAAAATTACATTCAAGGAATTTACAAAATAATGAGGCTAAACCGAAATGGACAACGAAATTACTTTCTATTTTTTTCATCTTTTTTATCTGTTGATTTCTTTCTCGATGACGTTTTAGCTCAACAATCTTATTTTGGTTAAGCCTTTTTCTTATTTTTTGTGAGGTCATTTTTTTCTCATTTATTTCAGGATGAATAAGCCCAAAAAAACACAAAAAGGATAAGAATATTAGGATCGAGGGCATACAGAAATTATTCAGAGGAAATGTTGGAATTAGCGGTTGACATGGTCGAAAATAAAAGGATGTCAAGTCGGGAAGCAAAAAAGAGCTTCGGAATCCCTCGACGGACGATATTAAACAAAGTTAAAAAAATCACTTGAAACCAGCTGGAGGACAAAAGAAGCTCACTGACGAAGAGGAAGAAAAGCTGGCAAACGTTGGCAATTGTTGGCTTCAGCAGATTACGGCAGCCCCATGACGAAATCGGATGTAAAGATGTTAGTCTACAAATATGTAGAAAAAAATTCACGTACTGATTTATTCGATAGCAAATTACCCAGTGATAAGTGGGTGGACAATCTTCCTGTAATATGATAACTTCAGGGAAGTGTTAATAATGTTCCAATGTTGTATAAGAATAATTGATCTCAAGAAGTACCTCAATGATTATAGTTGATTTTTTAATAAGTTTGTTTAATTAGTGTTCTACTTTGTATCGTTCATGTTATTATCACAGCTGTCATAAAATATTATGTTGAGTGCAGCTATCAATAACCTACAGTAACCTGAAGTATTTGTAAACTAAAACATGCATTATAATTATAAAATACAGTCAAACTCCAATCGCTTTCATATCAATGTGGATTTAACATTCATTGTGAGTAGCTTAGACAACTCTAAGACGAATTCTTTAAACATACGAAGTAATGTACGTTGTATCAACATTAAAATGAAAACGCTTAGGATTAGTTAGATTGGGTCTTTCACAATAATAGTGCAGGTCTCTTTTTTGTATAATTTTTATAGTATAACTACAACCTGTTAAAATGTTTAGTTTAATGATAAAGCCTTGAAAAAAATGTTCCTATTACTTACTTACGCTAAAAGTTGCTGTTAATCTATGGTATTACATTGTTTGTTAAAGAAAAAAGAAGAAAAAAGAAAGAAAAGAAAAAAGAAAGAAAAAGAAAAAAGAAAAGATAAAAAAAGAAAAGAAAGAGAAGAGAGAGAGAAAAGAGAGAGAATAAAGATTGATTGATTGATTGATTTATTTTGTTTTTGATAGCTTTATTATAATTATATAGATTGATGAGTCAATTAAGTCAATGTTCCTATTATGTATGTTTATTAACGAGTTGATATTAATATTTTATTGATTGTTTTATAGCTTTAAAAAAGTTACTGCAACTTTTATAATGTTCAAATATTTTTTGATTTAATGTTTAAGACCGAGCCACGTGATTGTAACTTACCTGCGTACACTGTACTGATTTAAAATAAAAAGTGACAACCCTAGTTTATCGTTTGATTTCAATGAAAAAACACAAAAAGATCGTTGTGTCTTTGCCCACCCAAAGTGACAGGTAATATGAACGTTAAGCACTTTATTATTCAGGTCTTATGATACATTGGTTATTTTTCTATAATGATCCCTAAATCTCATGTTCTTAGAGTAGAAAATACGGAAGTTATAAAAGTTTCTGCAAAATGGGCAAACTTGCAAAAAGTACTATATATTTGGCCCGCTGTCTAAATTGAAGTTTTTAGCACATAACTATACTCAAAGAGATGTCAGCAAACTGAAGGGGTCTGCTACGACCGATGCCTACCAGGGTCGCGAGATTAGTTCGAAAGAGGTACCATGGCCCTGGCATATGGGCAACTGAAGGAACATGGATGGGTTTTAGTCAGTAAAAGAATCGTGTTTTCCAAATGTCCAAATATTGTTACGCGTTTACTTGAGTTTGATGATCACAAACTGCAGCGGAGAACGTTCTTTTTCAACATTAAAACGAGTTAAAAATGTGTTAAGCAACACAATGGGACAAGAACGTTTGAATGACTCACTATAAAGAGCATAGAAAATGATTTACTCAGAAATATTGATTTGGCGAGTGTTATTGGGTTGTTCGATAATTAATGTCGTTTTTTCTCACAGATGGCTTGAACTGAATATTTCATGTAGTAGTGATTGCGTGACTTATCTACATTATTATATACTATTTTAAAGATTACACTTTAGACTATCCTTTTTTTTCTTTTTTTTTCAGGATGGGAAATCATCAAATGACTTCTCCCGCTCTGGGCGGAGCGGGAGGGCGTGTCAGACTTTTACTGACTAAAACCCACCCGTGTTCCATCAGTTGCCCATGTGCCAGGGTCACGGTATCTCTTTCGAACAATCACGCGACCCCGGCAGGCATCGGTCCTAGTAGACCCCTACACTGCTGCTGACATCTCTTTGAGGCGCGCGTGGAACACTACGTGCCGTCGACCCGAGCCTGGTTCTTACCGGGCGACGAGCTACCCATTGCTCGCCACCCGCAAGCTCGCGCCTTCGGTGGCCGGGAGTCAGCTATGGACTCCCGACGCCCGGGGCGTCTCCTCCTGCGGCGGCTAGGGACGTGAGGGCGCAGAGACTGCCACTCCCTCACGCGCCCCGCCTCCTCCTTCGCGAGCATTACTGCTTCGCAGAAGGAGGTGACGGCTTCCCAATCCCTCTCGCTCCGTACCATGGCTCGCACCAGGGCCGGACGCGAGAGGTCGCCGCCGCCAATCGACTCCACGAGGACACGGCGGTGCTCCGCCCAGGCAGGGCACACCTCCACCGTATGCTCCACCGTGTCCTCCAGACGATCCTTGCAATGGAAACACCCGGACGTATCCTCCCGCTTTATCCTGAACAGGAACCCACCGAAGCACCCATGCCCGGTGAGAACCTGCGTCAGGCGGAAGGTGAGGACGCCGTGACGCCTCTCTATCCACTCCTCAAAGAGAGGACTTACCGCCGCAATTGTGGTGTGCCCATAGACTATCCTTAGTCAAAGACTGAGCGTCATTAGTAAAAACAAGTTGGTTAGAAATTATGTTGAAAATGGACAATCAAAGAGATCATTATCGGCATATTTTATTGTTTTATTTTAAAAAGGGCAAAAATGCGGTACAAGGTCGGAAGAAATTGTGTGAAGTTTATAGTGACGACTGCCTTACTGAACGCCAGTGTCAGAGTTGGTTTGCTCGCTTTCGCTCTGGAGATTTTAATGTGCAAGATGCACCACATACTGGTCGTCCAACCAATACTGATGACGACAAAATAAAGGCGTTAATCGAAACTAACCAGCGTATGACAACTCGAGAGATAGCAGAGAAGCTCAACATATCGAATTCAACCGTTTACTTCCACTTACGACAGCTTGGTTATGTAAACAAACTGGATGTTTGGGTTTCTCATGAACTAAAGGAAATCCACCTCACCAAACGGATTAACATATATTATGCGACTCTTTGCTGAATCGTAACCAAAATGACCCATTTCTAAAAAGTATCATAACGAGTGATGAAAATGGCTTGTTTATGATAACATAGTCCGAAAAATATCATGGACCAAGCAAAATGAGCCCCCACAATCGACATCCAAAGCCAACATTCACCAAAAAAAGATTATGCTTTCTGTGTAACCCCACACCTCTTTGATAACCCGTCAAAAATTAACAGAGCTCAATTGGGAACATCCACCCTATAGCCCTGACTTAGCACCATCAGATTACCATTTGTTTCGCTCCCGTCAAAACCATTTGAATGGTAAAACTTTCGATTCCGATCATGCTGTTAAAAATGAGTTAGACGTTCTTCGCTTTTAAAAACCAGGGCTTCTTCGAACATGGAATTTTTCAGCTTACCGAAAGATGGCAAAAGGTCATCCAATAAAATGGTCAATATATCATTGATTAAAGTTTGTTGTTAATATAAATAAATTGAGTTTGAAGAATATGAAAAAAAAAACGACATTAATTATCGAACAACCCAATATTTCTAAAGTTGCTTACATTAAATCACGAAAAGCGTTTTTCTAAATATATTGTTTTATTTATATCCTTTTTAATAGGTATTGCAACTCAAGGGGCCCCCACAATTGCGGCGGTAAGTCCCCTCTTTGAGGAGTGGATAGAGAGGCGTCACGGCGTCCTCACCTTCCGCCTGACGCAGGTTCTCACCGGGCATGGGTGCTTCGGTGGGTTCCTGTTCAGGATAAAGCGGGAGGATACGTCCGGGTGTTTACATTGCGAGGATCGTCTGGAGGACACGGTGGAGCATACGGTGGAGGTGTGCCCTGCCTGGGCGGAGCACCGCCGTGTCCTCGTGGAGGCGATCGGCGGCGGCGACCTCTCGCGTCCGGCCCTGGTGCGAGCCATGGTACGGAGCGAGAGGGAATGGGAAGCCGTCACCTCCTTCTGCGAAGCAGTAATGCTCGTGAAGGAGGAGGCGGGGCGCGTGAGGGAGTGGCAGTCTCTGCGCCCTCACGTCCCTAGCCGCCGCAGGAGGAGACGCCCCGGGCGTCGGGAGTCAATAGCGGACTCCCGGCCACCGTAGGCGCGAGCTTGCGGGTGGCGAGCAATGGGTAGCTCGCCGCCCGGTAAGGATCAGGCTCGGGTCGACGGCGCGCAGTGTTCCACGCGCGCCTCAAAGAGATGTCAGCAGCAGTGTAGGGGTCTACTAGGACCGATGCCTGCCGGGGTCGCGTGATTGTTCGAAAGAGATACCGTGACCCTGGCACATGGGCAACTGATGGAACACGGGTGGGTTTTAGTCAGTAAAAGTCTGACACGCCCTCCCGCTCCGCCCAGAGCGGGAGAAGTCATTTGATGATTTCCCATCCTGAAAAAAAAAAAAAAAAAGGGGCCCCCATCTTGCCAGGGTCGCGAGATCTCTTCGAAAGAGTTACCGTGGCCCTGGCATATGGGCAACTGAAGGAACACGGGTGGGGGTTTTAGTCAGAAAAAGTCTAACACGCCCTTCCGCTCCACTCTAGAGCGGGAGACGCCATTTGATGATTTCCCGTCCACAAAAAAGGGCCCACATCACAATTTTGCTACGGGGCCCGCGCTGGCTTAATCCGGCACTGCATGCGGCACAAGATGGAAGGTGACCAAAATTAGAAGGTAAAGTAATATTCGTAGTTCAAAAATAATAGATTAATTTAACGAAAAGTTACTACAAGTAGGTAATTTTGGAGAAATTAGAAGCTCGACACATAACAGCTAAATGTTGCCACGTAGACACGTCCTAGAATTAAAACTGGGGCTTCAACACGTGTGCTTACCTTCCTATATTTGTCGAGTCGACCTCGTATTTACTTATCACCGTAGGGTTGAATTTCGCTTACTCGTCATAAAAGATAAAGTTTATTGGTCTGTCTGTCAGACAGTTTTGTTAAATAAATGTGGTATTCTCAACATTTATTTATAATAGCAACATTGCTCTCTATGTCAATGTTTGACTGACGACAAAAAAGCGGGAACAAAAAATGACGAATGAAATGTACAAATTTTTGAAGACTATGGGTAGGTACCTTTACATACCTCTATGTTTTGGGAACCGATTACTTTGCCGAATGTTTTTTGTTCGAATTTCATTCCACCGAAAACTATTGACCGACGTCTTTTTTGCTATATGCATTATTTGACATATTTTAGATCATCGAAGTATCATGTGTCATAAGTATTATTTTACCGAACTATGTTTCGCCGATTTACAAAATAACTTTTTGCTACTGGCCGAAGTCTCTTTTGAACTTTTTCATTTGCCAAGTGATTTATTTGCCATATTTTCACCGCAATGAAACAACATTTTAGGGAATATTATTTGGTCCGAAATATATTACGGTTACTTGGTAGCGTTTTCAATATGAAATTACAATATACGTATTGTCATAAAAAATCAATATATTCTACTACAAAATTTAGTGAGAAATACATCGCTGTAAAACCGACTTTACGTAGTCTTATCTGCCCTACCCCTAGAGTGTAATTTAAACCCGCGTAGGCGCGAAGGGGTAGGGCGGCCGGCGAGCTGAGGAGCAGGTGGTTTGAGGGCCCGCCGCCGCTGGTGAGGCTGGCCGGCAACGCTGGCCAGCAAGCCGAAGCTGCGGTGGTGAGCGTTAAAACCATCTGCGACGATAGGCTCGCGTGGGGCCGCCCAAACCCCGCAGTGCCGGAGCCGTGACAGAAACAATGCTTGCTGCATGTTGCATGTCTGATTGCAAGCTGCATGCTTGAAGCAAGCATCCTTGTTTGCATGTTTCTTACTGGGACCCTTTAAAAAAACCTTTGTTCATAATCAACAGTTTTATTTAGTGCCATTACATTTAAATAATTAATAAATTAAACAAAAGAATAAGTTAATCTGAATAGTGGTTTAATTAATGTTTGGAAACATAATACTTCGAACTAATGTTATTTCGGCTAAGTGTAACTTCGGTAAAAACTTTTTCGACCAAATAAAACGTCGGAGAAACGAAAAAAGTTGAATTGATATTATGTCAACCGATACAGTGGCAGACGTGAATTCGATGAAGTAAAAAAAAAACGAAACGATAATAGTTGAAAAGTTTTAGGTGAAATGAAATTTGGTCAAATATTTTTCGAACTTATGATAGGTAACCCTATGTTTTATGTTTTAATTTTAATTTTATTTTAATTATGATGTTGATTTTAATTTTGCATTTATTTTGATTGTGATTATGATTTTAATTTTGTTTTTGATTTTAATTTTGAATTTTTCGTTCTAATCTTGATTATGTTTTTAATTTTGATTTCAAATTTAAGTTTTCATTGATTATGATTTGATTTTATTTATTTTTGTAATTTTTGTATATGGGTACAATGCCTGAATTAAAACGCAATTTATTTTATTTTATTTTACAAACCTCTGTGGTCACTTCCTGTTGAATAAAAGGTCTGCAGTACAGAAGACTTGCCCAATCTCTATCAATATAATAAGTAATCTACTCTAATCTATGTTTTGTGATCAATCTAAATTAATCTCAGTAATCCTAAGTCGTAATTGTATTTGTGTGCCATATTATAAAAATATAGTGTCTCAAATCGTACCACAGTCGTATACTTTACCTTCCCTGATATAACCTTAGAGGCAGTACTCCGCTACAAGTTTCACCCCTATTAAATAAGTTTCAATTTAAAGGACATTCAATCAAAACGGATAAAGCAATGAAAGAAGAAAAGAAAGAAAAAAACAATGACTAGCTGAGATATGTCATAAAGAACAGAATATCGGAACTAACAAATTTTTATATCGATATGGATATGTTGTACCTACCTAGGTATCGACCTTTCCCTGTACGTACCTTCAATGCCCTAATGTTTCACAATGAACAAATTGCTTTAAAAGAAATCTGTGTGTTTGCGAAACAAGTGCTATGTAAGTAATAGGCATTAATTACCTACATATAAATGCCATTTAAGTTGTTACGCATCGAGATCTCTCCTACGTTTAAATTATATCCCAATTAACTATGCCCTAATGTTTCGCAATGGTCAAATTGCTTTGAAGAAATTCGTTATGTGTGTAAGGGTAATATTACGCAAACTCCACGCAAGCTTTGATGGAACTAGTTTAGGAAACCTTGAGAGATTTTGTATTTAGGTCCATAATTGTATGAATTTATAATTGCTGTCTATCCGTGGTAAACAATTGCACCATGAAAATCGCCCTTACTGCTACGACATAAAGACGATGTCAATGTCAAATTCTAGCCACTGATGTGCGGTTTACTGTACCTCTGGTTAATTGGTTATTTCAAAATCGGGTTAACCCAATCTAATCGTTCCGAAATCCGAAGAAGTTCATTAAACGTCAGTCTAAAATTAGAATTTCACAATAAGAACGCGACTTTAGATTTGTTACCACAAACAAAATAACGATATTGTACCTAACAGTAGAAGTCTACAAATGTTTTTTTTTTAGTTTTGTTGATTTAAATTATCTATATGATTAAAATTCATGGTATTGTGCATACTGCCCGTACTAACCTACGGTGCACAAAGTTTGTCACTTACTGTACCACAGAAGTCCAAACTCAAGATTTGCCAACGAGCAATGGAGCGCAGCATAATTAATAGGGTCACTGGGTGTTATGGTTAATGATGAATGAAACCCTTCGATGGAACTGTGGCCATAGGCGATCCTTTAGTCATGCACAATCACTTGGAAAACTGGGATTGAAGGAAAGGTACTCACTGGTCTTCACAGTCGACGGCTTTTTGGTGGCGCCACTCCAATACACAGTCCAGGGACGTCCCTGATTTGACATTTAACTCTATAAGGTAGGTGTAATCGCTCTGTAAGGTAGGTGTGTGAATGAATGAATTGAACTGAATTACTTATACGATATTAGTTAAAAATCGAAGTAAATAAAACAAGCTGTCAACCCGCACTAGGCCCGCGTGGTAGATTACGGCCCACTTCCTCTCACCGACAGCAGCAGTGGGAATGGTAGGTATACGCTGATTATGTAATAGGCAAGCACATACTTTGCTGTATCAAAAGATCCAAAAATAGGAACATATTACATTCGTAGGTATGTTCCTATTTATGTTCAAAACCAAATTTCAAAGCGTACTGTATGCGGACATTTTCTTTTCCGTCGTCAACGTGCAACGAATGTTAAAACAATATTTAAATATTCTTGTAAAGTATTTGGCTGCCCTAACAGGTCATTCATGCACAAGACGGAATTCTAATATTAAATAGCAATGATTTGACTGCCTACTGTTTTAAATGTAAAGTATGCTTTATTTAACTAAAAATTAAACAGCGGAGTATTTTCGTAACATACTTACTAACTACTAGACTGCCTCGTTGGTCTAGTGGTAGCAAGCGCTACTGCTGAGCATGAGGTCCTGGGTTCGATTCCCAGGTCGGGCAAAGTGTTATTGGGTTTTTCCATCTGGAATTTCTTAATAGCAGCCCGGAGTCTGGATTGGTGCCCGGGGAATGGCAATAGGCTCGCCCCCTATTACATATGGGACTTAAACATAACAGGCGAAATGTGGCTGTACTAAAAGTACACCTCTGCCTAACCCTTCGGGGAAACAAGGCGTGATGTTATGATACTTACTAACGGAAAATAAAATTATCCCTTTGGGTAATTTTCAAAGATACAAGAGTTGAATTTTCCCGAATTCCATGAATTTTCATCGAGGCTTTATGGGGTTCTAAATGTTGAAAATGGGTGAAATTAGGGATTGCAATCCAGCGGCGTTTTCAATCCAGCGGAATTTTTGCTGGATTGACCTGAATCCAGCTGGATCCAGCGCGGATCCAGCAAAACGTGGAACGAAAATAAAAAGATGACATTTTTAAGACTTTTTTTATTAATTTGTACTTCTTACGATAATCTTTGAAATCTTCCACTCATTTGGTGATATCTTATATTAATTTGCTTTGGTTTTTTAATAATTTGAGATCAAAATAATCAACATAAAATTAAATAACAAACATATAACCTTATATTCATATAACATTTAAGATAATGTTTCTAAGTAAGCACTATCTTATTAATTACGCTTATGTTTAATGATAGGACGGCTAATCAGTAGCAATCAGTCTCACAAATTCTTTTAAAATTAACTTAATTAACATTCTTTTAAAAAAGGACCGTAACAATAACACTATTTTAATTTTCAATAGTATTTTTGTATCAAACAAAAAAAGCTTTGAAATAATCTTCTCTCCGCTCGTTAATCCTTAATAATTAAGCAGTTTAAAGTCTGACGATAAGAGACTACTTCTTTTTTTTAAATTCTCTGAAAGTAAGACATTAGAAAACAAATTTTATCTATAGTCTTATCTCCCAACCTGCTTCGCACAGAACTGCATATGTAGCCGGCTGCTGAGAATGCCCTTTCGGCCTCTACACTGGTCGGTTTTAAGGTCATTAAATACTCATAAACCATTGATAAATGTTCACCTCGCACTCCTTCGCTCTCATAAACGCTCATTTCTTTTTTCAGGATCTTTTCGTAATCTAATTGACCACTTGGCTTTTGTTTATTAAAGTTCTCCTTCTCTCTTTTAAGTTCTATCTCAAGCTCTAGCTCTAAAGTCATTTTAACGGGTTCTGCGTCATCATCTACACGATCTTCTTCTATCTCCATGGTATCTTCTTGCACCGGCTCTACAATATATTGTTTATTTACTCGTTTTAACAATGTTTTTATCTCCTGCCGCATCGCATTCTTTTTTGGGAATGGAAAATAGCCAGGTTTTTTTACTGCTTCTTCATACTTTTTTGGATTTTTCAAGTACACTAACGTACCAGTAACTTCGGAGAGGCGTCGTTCTGCGATTCTGTTGCGTAGTGCTTCAGCTAGCTCGGCGCTTAGGGAAGTGCTCTGGTTATTTAGCTTGTCTAAGACAAATTTCAGGGTTGTGTCGGCAGTTATCAATGTGGACTCTCTTCTGCAAAGAGCTTCTACAGCCAGTTTCAACGGTTGTAGACTGACAATCAACTCATTGATTATTGACCATACATCGCCGGAAAATTTTATTTCAGAACCGACGTCTACCAATGCTTTATCGATGCAAACTTTTAGGTTGTAGAAATATTCCAGCATACTGAGCAAACTGTTCCATCTCGTGCGGCAATCAAGAATCAGACTGAGTTCTTTACCTTTATCTTCCTTAACATATTTTTGCAAAAATAAATCATCTTTGGTGGGTGATTTTTTGAAAATTTTTACAACTTTGCGTACTTTCATGAGCAGTGCGCTGTATCGTGGAATTAATTCACCAGAGTCCACTAATGTTCGTTCTACTGTAACTGCCAAGCCATCGTTCATCTCTGTCTCTAAGTCTTCATCGTCTTCGCATTCATCACTTTCATCTGTTGCGGCTTGTTCTACTTCCTTATGAGGTTTCTTCTTGTATAGCACGTCCACCACAGCCAACTGGATACCATGAGCGTAGCATAATTGTTGATAACAAGGCAAAAGTTTTCCAACTTTTACCATTACGGAGGCGCCATCGGTAGTGATACCAATGATATCGGTTTCCATCACTAAGCCGAAAATATTCAGCTTTTCCGACACTAATTCAATGCAGTGTTCGGCAGTGCAGGAGCCATGAATTCTTATCAACCCTAAATTGAAATGTTTATCATCATGGTGCAAGTTGAGATTTATGTATCTATGATTTTTTTGGGAGGTCCACTCGTCAAAACTCAATGAGAATCTTTGTCCTTTTTGCTTTAAATTAGTGAATTCTTTAATGAAATCAGCTTGAATATTCTCGGCATATCTGTAAATGATCGCTCTGATGGTATTTGGAGAAGTCGGCAATTGAAATCCTGATTTTGCGAATAATAATCTCAAGTCGGATGATGTACAAAATGTACTTAGACTAAAGCCATCTTTACACACCATCCTAGTGACCAAACTCTCCATAGAATTTTCCTTTTCAAAGTAGAAATCAATAGTCTTCTTGGTCTTCTTGCTCGGAACTACTTCCTGATAATCTTCATTTTTTGAAGTAGTTGCTATAGCATCAGTGGAAGCTTGTGAATCTGCATTATCCAAATCTTTGTTGGGTGAACTAGCTTTGTTGCCACTGACATTACTTATGACACTGATACAGTGTACTTTTTGTAAATGCCCTTTTAACCCTGTAGTGGAGCGGTTGCTAATAAGCAATGTTTTTAGGCATAGCGAGCACTTGGCCATTCGACTATCCAACTTTACGAAAAAGTCCCACAAACTTTTTTTACCGTTGCTAGAATTCTTGGTCGACATTTTAAACTGTCCGAAAAACAGCGATAAATCTGTAATGAAGAAAAGATCGGTGAAGTATAAGATAAGTATAAGTATGCCTAAAGATAAATAAATACAACTATCGCGATGCAATAACTTAACAAAACCAATAAGGTAATATTTTATTTAAACTGTCGCGATTACTATTACACATTTTGTAGGTATTTCGGGTTTCAAATTGCGTTCAAACTTCCTTTTGTTTATTTCCGATATTTTGGCGCTATTGCAAGCACCGCACCATGGTTACGGGAGGACTAATAGTTTGAACGCGTTTTTGAACTGGAAAAACCTATAAAAACCTATACACATGGCACAGATTTTTTCCAATCAAAATTGCGCATTTTAGCAATCTTGTTTAATAGCAACAATACTCACACACACACACACACACAAAGTTCTAAATAACTAAATAGTCCACTGTAGGATAAGTACCTACTTCCTGCAATTAAAGGTAGGTAATAAAATAAGATCGGTTTAAATAAGAAAACAAAAACAAAAAGAATTCGCGATGTGTTGACGAACCTCACCAAACGTGTCTTCCTTTTCCTTCTTCGAGAAAGTAAGAGACATGAATCAAATCAACATTAATACTAAAATTAAAAATAAACATTTTACTTTACTTACCATTCAGTCTCTCAAACAACAACCAACACGCACTTCATATGCACTTTAGTGACACAAAGACACTTTTTATCGAGACGAGAGCAGTTATTCAACTCATCAACTGTCTTTGATTTATAAAATAAACAAACATAAGCGGTACAGTTGGTAAGGGGGAAAGGGGGCGGGCGGCGTTGCCTTTCATGCGGCACGTGCTATGGTGACAGAACGGCAACGTTGCCGCGCCGATTCGAAAATGGCGGCAACTCAAAACTAAACAATAGAAATTGATACGTTTGCGGATCCGCATCGCTGGATCAAGATGTATGCTGGATCCAGCATGTTTAAAAAGGCGCTGGATCCAGCTGGATTGCTGTATGCTGGATCCAGCAATTGCAATCCCTAGGTGAAATTACCAATGTCAACCAGTCAGGGTTACATTTCTAATACGCCTTATTTTAGTGTTTTATCTCTAATTCGGTCCTGTTAAGATGTGAAGTCTTCTGAATGTCAGTCTGCGGTATTGACATTACGACGTGTATGTTTAACTAGCTTCTGCCCGCGACTTCGTCCGCGTCAAATTTTTGCTCCCCTGACCATTCCCGTCGCATCGATTTGCCTGCTAGTGTTGCTGCTCGCTCCTTTTGAGTTATAGTGAGTCAACCTTAAAAGGTAGACATATGCTCTCGCGGACTTTTTTTTAAGAACTTTTTCAAAGGAACATTTCCGTCATACATGATTTTTGCGTTACCTTAACCGTTTACGCAGCGCACGCAACGGAAACTCTCAAAAGGAATAAATTTTCCCCGTTTTTACAACATTTTTCATTACTGCTCCGCTCCTTTTAGTTGTAGCGTGATGTTATATAGCCTATAGCCTCCCTCGATAAATAGGCTACCCAACACAAAAAGAATTTTTCAATTCGGACCAGTAGTTCCTGAGATCAGCGCGTTCAATCAAACAAACAAACAAACAAACAAACTCTTCAGCTTTATAATATTAGTATAGATTAATTAAAGCATGCTGAGTTGGTAAAACAGATTCTAACGCACAATGAACAGACAAAATTAATGCATTTCTATTTTGTTTGTGGAGGTGACAAACATATTTTGGTTGTGATTGTAGGTACTTACATCAATAGAGAAAGAAGGAGAATCTCTAAATGCAAAACCTTTACCGACAAAATTATTCAAAACTTCACGGAAAGTCTCGAAGGTTCATCAAATCATCTCAATATGAATGTCAAGAAGACTATCAAATTACTCGATAGCAATATTTTGTACAGTGGAAACTCACTCTCCTTGACTCAAGGAGAGTGAGTTTCCAGTGAGTTTCCACAGTGATATCAATTATTTTACTTCTGAACTGTTTTTTTTTTTGTTTCTATTTGCTGTAAGTACTCTGTACACTTCCTTTTAAACATAGTTCTTCACACATAAAAATTAATGAATTCAACATTAATTATGTAGGTAACGTTATATTTTTGAAATAATATAATTGTATTCTAAGAGTGTCTACGGAGTTTCCTGCACATCTTCTCCGTATGTAACCTAACTACTACGTTTTGGAATGGGTAACTAGCTTTTTATTCCCCTAAGTGACCGACGAGTCCCTGACAAAAATAAATTATTTGAGTTTGAGGTCATTATACGCAGGCGCAGTGAATAGAAGAATGGTTATATAATAGAGAATAGTTTCGCTGTAAGTATAATACATAAGATGAGTAGCCTCCTGCCAGGGTCGCGAGATTTGTTCGAAAGAGATACCGTGGCCCTGGCACATGAGCAATGAGCATGGGTGGCCTCCCGCTCCGCCCAAGAGCGGGAGACGTCATTTGAAGATTTCCCAATCACAAAAAAAAAAATGAGTAGCCTGTGACTCAGGTGTAGATTAGGCTAGGTAAGTAATGGAGGAGTATTACACCGAGGTGGCCCTCAAAGGCGCGTCCACCATCCGAGAATTATGAGGACACACAAGTTCCCATGATCCCCGGTCCAAGTGTGGGAAGGGAACACAGGGGTGGTTTTTAGTCAGTAAGAGTCGGACAGACCCCACCACCCTCCATCCTCCACCCTCCACCCTCCACCCTCTCCAGGGTGGAGGACATCCATCTTCATTTTCCACCGAATGATGGATATTTGAGAAAGGTGACCAAAAATATTTAAAATAAATGTTAGAATTTTCATATTATTTTTACACTAGCTTCTGCCCGCTACTTCGTCCGCGTTAAATTTCTTATTCCTCCGACCCTTCCCGTCGCGTCGAATCGCCTACCCGTGTGATTTTCCCCGTTTTTGTAACATTTTTCATTACTGCTTCGCTCCTCTTGGTTGTAGCGTGATGTTGTATAGCCTATAGCCTTCCTCGATAAATAGGCTATACAACACAAAAATAATTTTTCAATTCGGACCAGTACTTCCTGAGATTAGCGCGTTCAATCAATCAAACAAACAAACAAACTCTTCAGCTTTATAATATTAATATTATTAATACATAATATACTAGCTTCTGCCCGCGACTTCGTCCGCGTCAAATTTTTGCTCCCCTGACCCTTCCCGTCGCATCGATTTGCCTGCTAGTTTTCGTCCACTTTTCGTTGCTCGCTCCTTTTGAGTTATAGTGAGTCAACCTTAAAAGATAGACATATGCTCTCGCGGACTTTTTTTTAGAACTTTTTAAAAGGAACAATTCCGTCATACATGATTTTTGCGTTACTTTAACCGTTTACGCAGCGCACGCAACGGAAACTCTCAAAAGGAATAAATTTTCCCCGTTTTTGCAACATTTTTCATTACTGCTCCGCTCCTCTTAGTTGTAGCGTGATGTTATATAGCCTATAGCCTCTCTCGATAAATAGGCTACCCAACACAAAAATAATTTTTCAATTCGGACCAGTAGTTCCTGAGATTAGCGCGTTCAATCAAACAAACAAACAAACAAACTCTCCAGCTTTATAATATTAGTATAGATAGTATAATAGTATATATAGTAATATAGTATATAGTATAATAGTATATATATAGTATATAGTATAGATATAGTATAGATTTCGTATCCTTCATGTTGCTTATGATAAGTAGGTTCCTACGTTGTGTTCTGGTTGGCCTTGCCACTGAGTCGGATGCATAATTAAAATGATAATCTCGGCGCACACGGCACCTGTCATACAGTCGACCGCACGCACGTGCGTCGGCGTCCGTAGTAACACTTTGACCTTACGCTGGCCTTGCGTAGTACGAAGTTTCAATAGAATGAGAAGCCAAGCCAGCTAATACCCATGAGCGTAGGTAAGGGGTGTGGCAAGGGTGGCCAATACGACGGCCGCGAAACGGCCCAGCTGTACATTTTGACCAAGGTGTCAGGTTTGTAGAGTAAGAGGCTTAGCTCTACATTAGAACTGATAACTTTTTCACAATGAAAGTGTGGACAGCCTTAGGTCGTAAAAAAGTGAAAAATTTGTGATAGGATTATTTTTTACTAGGCGCCATTTAGGATTTCTCCTTAAATGATTGTGGTTAAAGCAGCTGAACGGCTATCCCTCTTAGACAAAATCCTTAGCTACGCTATTGCTTATACCTGATGTGTGGCTTAGAACTACTGTACTTGCGTGTTCCGCAAGAAACCGTAAGGACCGGAGGTCTTATAAAGCAAATCTGCTCCAAAACTAAGCGAAGAAGGGTTAATGTGGTGGATAAACTCCCAGGTCACCGCCACGGCAGGTCCAGCACCAATTGGACCAACTGTGTAGAAAAGCCAATGAAGGTGACAAAGCCGCAAAACTCTTTCCTGTTTATTTTTGTAGTTCATCGCTCCTAAATTTAGAATAACCAAACCTCGGATTTTTAATGTATTTTCCTTTATGTTTTCACCTTCGCATGCGCTCCGTAAAGATGGAGGTCATTAGGCACCTGTCCCACTGAAGACGAAGAAGCGACGATCAACGCTTTTCTCGCTCACAAAACGTAAAAAAGATTGTATAGATCCTAATAATTATGTATCAAATAAATATAATGCGAGCGCTAATGCGCATTGAAGTGACGATTTGCTGGCACTGCTGGCAGTAAATATTTGGAGAGTTGGTGTTCGGTGGACTGTCCTACTCGTGCTACCTATTTTGATATCTAATATATAAAATTCTCGTGTCACAGTTTTCGTTGCCATACTCCTCCGAAACGGCTTGACCGATTTTGATGAAATTTTTTGTGCTTATCCGGTATCTATGAGAATCGGCCAACATCTATTTTTCATCCCCCTAAATGTTAGGGGTAGTCCACCCCTAAATTTTATTTTTTAGACAAAATTTTTAATCTATATTTTTTTATGATACAACATACAAAAATACATACAATCCTCAATTTTTACTGTTCTACGATCAACCCTTATTTTTTAATAGCCATTTTAGTAATTTAATCATTTTTCCTCTCCGGTCGAAAACTGATCAATCGTCATTTAATTAGTTATCCCCGCCTAGGAAATTATTTATATGGCAAAACAACGTTTGCCGGGTCAGCTAGTTTTACTATAACGGTCATTCATCATCTGCCTAGTCTTTTCCCAACTAAGTTGGGGTCGGCTTCCAGTCTTACCGGATGCACCTGAGTACAAGTATTTCACATGGAGCGACTGCCTATCTGACCTCTACAACCCAGTTACTAGGTAATACAATACCCCCTGGTTGTCAGACTTTCGGGCTTCTGACGACTCGTAACGACTGTCTAAGATCTACGAAAGACAGCCGGGAGCAACGGCTTAACGTGCTTTTCCGAGGCACGGAAGGGTCTTGGTATGTAATAATGGTCACCCATCTACAGACCAACCGCGGCAAGCGTAGCTTAACTTGAACGATCAGCCCGTGCGGCTGTTATTATGTGGTGATTATTTTATAAGAAACTAGATTCTGCCCGCGACTTAATTTGCCACCATTTGGAAATTACTGACTGCAACTGAACTGAAAAGCAAAAAATAAGAAGCCTAAGTAATTTTGAGTCGGCGCTAAACAATCAAATTAATTAATTAATTTGATTTGGTTATTTCTATAAATATAAGGTAATTTAGTGATCTTTGTTCGTGGATTATTTGACGCCGACTCAAAATTAATAAGCTTCTTGCTTTTCAGTTTTTTCGGCGGTTTAATTTTTTTGTCTAAAAGTTTTTATTTCTTTTGTATCTATAATCAACTAATTACTACATGCTTGCAACATCGGACTATTCTGTAATAAGTTATGCGTGGTCATATATTACAATCAATGAGTGAACAATCCATCATCCCCTGTTTTGCAGTTTCCTCCACATAGAGTTGAATTTTTTTGTCCAAATTTATATGGAACCAATTTCGGGGACTGCTCTGTAAAAAGTTATGCTTGATCATACATAAAAAAAAATATACGCGTCGATTTGAGACCTCCTCCGTTTTTTTTTTCGTCGGTTACTAAAGTTAATATGCTATAACGAGTGCCTCCATTTTCTTCGCCCGACAATCTACAATTATTTACATAGTGTAACATAGGAATTGAGGTCACGGTTCCAATTAATCTCAACCAGTCCTCTCATATGTGTAATAGTTGATTGGATGTTCACACAACCGCGCCAGCGAGAACCTACTCGTTTGTTGGAGCGACAAGAGCTAGTACTCGCTCAGCGAGTCAGCAACCCTCGCTTGGCGAGTAGAACACTCGTGACAAACATACGCATACTAATGAGTCATCGCTTTGTGCCCCGTCACGTAGGTACTCGCTTCTCGTTAATCGCTGACAGTGCGACTGGTGCCTTACATTCCTTGTTTAAAGTTGTTCGTCCGCTTTTGTTGTAAATTGAGTGACACAGTACAGTGTAGTGGTAAGGTGGAGCTGGACAAGTGAACAACAACAAAATTAAATATAGTGTTTTTTTTTGGTGAAAATAAAAAATGGAAAATAAAACTTTGGACATAATAGTGTTGGGTGCTACAGGTTTCACAGGAAAATGCGCTGTGATAAATCTTGCGAGGTTGACAAAGGAAAAATATAGAGATGTTACTTGGGGCATCTCAGGTCGCTCCAAGGATAAACTGCAGAGTTTGATGACCGAACTCAATGCAACAGGTAGGATTAATTAATTTTCAGAATAATTGTTAGGTATTTATTTTTAATATTCTTACCTGGAGATGAGTAGGTACTTAAAACAATACAATCAAGTAGACGATACCAGGACCAGGCCCATGTCGACGGCGCGTAGTGTTCCACGCGCGCCTCAAAGAGATGTCAGCAAGACTGAAGGGGTCTGCTAGGACTAGGACCGATGTCTGCCAGGGTCGCGAGATTTGTTCGAAAGAGTTACCGTGGTCCTTTCATATAGGGGTTCTCACGGTTTGTCTGTGCGAAAGAATAAGACCAAATTAAAAGTCAAGTTAAATAGTGTGGATACTTAATGTATGTTACCTACTTGCTTAAGCGTATATTTTTTATAATAACTTAAATGAAATGGACCTTACTTATCATATACTCTTATGGTAGAATTCTTAAGATACAAGTAATTTGGAATATTTGCCAATTGTTTATAGTCTACTTTGTAATATATCTGCAGGCAGTCTGTTGAAGTAGAACGGTACAGGTTTATCAAGCGTTATATCACCAAATTACCTACCCAGCTACTAGTAGCTGGTAGGTAATTTGGTGGTAATTAATATGGTCACTGACCTAGGTCAGTGACCATATTAATTACGGTCGCAATTCACATTTAAATCAACTTACCACCTGACAGTGACCTGCAATTTGGAATGACGTAAGAAAATTTGAAATTCGTGGGCCACCTTAAGCCAACGTGCCCACGATTTTTAACTCTCTGTATTGAACCGAGGATTGAACCTAATAGAGAACAGCACAAGTGAGTCTCAGCGCGTGAAAAAAACACGGTGTTTTGATTTTCTACTCTCAGCGCTAAGCATCATCATGAGTGATCAGTGAGCACGTATATGTTAGTAATAGATATGCCTCTGGGATTCCGACATTTTGAAATTCATTTCAAATGTTGTAATGTGTAGAATAAAGAATACAAGAAATGTTTAAGCCTTTTGCTGTCTTTTTAATAGTATATAGGTGATCGGTCTTCTACAGTAAGAAAAAACAATTTTATATGTTTATCTATCGCATTCTATAAATTTCTAATGTAGTACCTAGTCACAAAAATCCTTACTTTCACAATATTTGATTCAATCCCGTAAGTACCAAAATGAAATCCCGGAAAAAAGGCTTATCTATATTGCGATTTCTATGACTATTCATGATGCGAGTACGTAAAATCAATCTGCCTAATCCGATCACTGATCATCATCATCCTTGCGTTATCCCGGTTGCATCCTTTCGGAGCCCGGGGTTCGCTTTCCTGCTTTTAACTCTCCACTTCGGACGGCCTTGTGCATCCTTTAGGGTGAGTTTGTTGGTACTCACTCTCACTCAACTGTCAGAGCTAAGGCAGTGCGATGAAAATCCAGTGCATGGACAATCCACGATTTTATCGCGCTCGTGGGTACGTTGACTTAAGGTGGCTGGGCTAAGATAGCCCACAAAATTCAAATTTTCTTACGTCATTCCAAATTGCAGGTCACTGTCAGGTTGTAATGTCGCGATTTCATCACGCTCGTGGGTACGTTGGTTAAGAGTAGGTATTGATTGGTACTTTAAAGCTTATGGTAGAATTTACGTACGGTCGGTAATCAGTTTATTATTCAATCGCTCAATATCGTTTAATCACTAAAAAATCTCGTCAACTTTCACGCCGAGATTATGTTACACAATTTATTTCTTTCGAAGGGTCAACAATTGCAGTTTAAGTTTTAATAACGATGAATGAGGTTTTGAGGTGATTACTGAGATGACGACTAATTGAGAAGTGTGGAAGAAAAATACTTGTTTTACTGACCCCAAATTAATAAGGTTAAGGGCAGGAAAATGACGATGAACGAGTTCTTGGGTTAAATTCCAAGGTCGAGCAAAATAATTTTCCATCTAGAATTTAATTGTTGTTACTGACCATAGATAAAATTCATACTCACTCCGGTGTTTAAATTTGTCAACTAACATGGACCCAAAGCATTAGAAACAATTTATCTACTTACGAACTATTTTAATAGTATGTATGTGTTTACAAACATGTTTAAACAAAATTATGACAAAAAACAGCTCATTTATTATTGTTATACTGGAATTCCGAGTACAAGATGAGACATTGTTGTTATTGTAGCGATAAATAAGTAAATACATTAATTATTGAATGCATTAATTATTACAAGCATGCAGCTGGCGTAAATAGTGGAAGTTAAGACAATAATATTTGGTTAGCAATAACGCACAGAGCGTGTTTGAGCATTAATAAATGGTTCCCTATCCATTTGCATAAAATTTTAAGACCTAATATAACTTGGCATACTTTTTTTCTCCTAATTATATCACATTAAATTAATCAAGTTTAAAAAAAATCAAGTTGTAAATCGTACACTACACTAGCGTTGATGTTATTAATCATAAGTTGGTTATTTGATAATAAACTAATACCTACATACTTAAGGTAAGGCTGCTTGAGGTATTTACCTGCGGACTCCCGGCCACCGTAGGCGCGGGCTTGCGGGCGGCGAGCAACGGGTAGCTCACCGCCCGGTAAGGACCAGGGGGCTTACTCTTCAACCTTATTTTAATTCCAATCTAATGCCAATACGATTCCAATGTTAATTTTGCATACACGGAATATGGTACTCTTGAAAACAATAGTGTCAGCATTGGAACAACAACAACGCCCGATCTCGATTCCACTTAGTTCTAAAAAATGGACTCCCAATTTAAACACATTTTGGCGCTAGCGTCGAACTCAAGAATGCGAAAAGTTCCAGTTCCAATGTCAATCGATCGGAATTAAAATCAAGAGTAAGCACCTAAACCCGGGTCGATGGCACGTTGTGTTCCACGCGCGCCTCAAAGAGACATCTCTTTGACGCGCAGGAAAATTGAAGGGGTCCACTAGGACCGATGCCTGCGAAGGTCGCGAATTTGTTCGAAAGAGTTACCGTGGCCCTGATATAGGCAACTGAAGGAACACGGGTGAGTTTTAGTCAGTAAAAGTCTCTCACAACTTTTTGCTCCACCCAGAGCGAGAGACGTCATTTGATGATTTCCCACCTAAAAGAAAAAAAAACCTACATGCTTGGGTAGGCACTCTATAAGAGTGAAGTGCTATGGAGAGCGAAAGAGAAAAGCTATACGTGTTCACACAGTAAATACAGGTGTAGCTTTTCAAAAGTAGCTTTCAGAAACGACTAGATTCAGTGTGTCGCACAAGTATGCATTCGAACTATGGTGAGTCGCAGTACAGTTTTGTCGCACAAGTGTGATTCGCACATCCATTTGTCGAGCTCACTTAATACACTCCATGTAAGTAGAGTCTGTAAAATAACCTGCGTGAGAACCATCAATACCAGTTGTGTTTGATACCTACTGTTTAGAAGTAAAGTCACAGCCTTAACCTATAATAATTATAGGGTTTGTTACTTCGTTAGCTTATTTCTAAGTTTTTCTCATCAGCCAAATTGATACCTACAATTATTGTACGTATTAGTAGCTAATTAGGGTAGGGTGAAAGCCGGATAGTTGCCCCACTTTTCAAAAACGGTCTAGTATAGAAAAATATGTTCTTAATTAGAGTAACACAGCATGTATATCAAAACATAGGTCTTTGATATACAGGAAAAAAATTAACCAGTGCGCAAATTTGGTGGTTCAGTTTCAGTCATGGATATCGAGGGATATGCCTTGGGGGCGTGGCACGTGCCGCCTCGATATTATAAAATTGGTCTTATGTTCGAGTGCCGGCTGTACGCATCATTCAGTCGCTTTGCGATTGCGTACAGTGCACTATTGGTGCGTAAAAAACCAAAATGCCGAGTTGTGCAGTAATTATTTGTAAAAATAGGTCAAATACTATCAACCTGAAGACAAATGGCGTGTCCTACCACCGGTTAGTAAACAATTAAGTCACTGTTTTATATTTTAAATCAATTTTTAAATGATTTACTAACTTACGTCCGGAGCGACTCGAACTAACCCGAACTAGCCCGAATCTTCCCGAACGAAACGAACGTTTTATATGTAGAGTGGTGCAATCGTTTGCGTGCGGCTGATTTTATCGATATGCGTATTATTGCTGTTGAATATTTTTTTACAGAACTCAATGGATATCCTCGTATTACTTGTATAGTAAAAGAGTTAAATTACTTATTAATTAAATGTTAAACCAAATTAAGACATTATAATTCCAATATAGTTATTCGTGAAGTGTAAAAACTAAAGTAATATTATACCTAAAGATTTTCACAAATTAACAGTTTTTAAGTACAATATGATAAGTAATATGATAAATAAATATTATATTTCATCGAACTACTTATATTTGGTAAAAAAAATACAATAATTTGTTTTCGATATGCAAAAATATTCTTTTTTTTTCATCTGTCTATTTGGCGGTTTCGTAAGGTGGGCCATAGACGATTAATAATATTACGCAATATTATTGAGCGAGTAAGATTAGTATTGAAGATTGCGATGGTTAAATATTGTTGAAAATAAAAATATATTTTGCGTAATATTATTTTATTGATCACTAAATCGCACACCCATCTTAGTCAATCATAAAGCCGAGCAGCCAAGATTCGAAGTTTAAATTAGAGAATTCGCGGTCCGTCGCTATTTAGTCAAATCTACAAATTCAAATTAATGATTATCCATATTTACATTTTACTGGACAATAAATAATTTTATTTGATTTTTATTTTGTATTTCCTTATTTTTATTATAACAGTTCCCACTGCTAGGACTCAAGCCTACTCTTTATTATACCCGCTCCACACTCACGAACGACGTAAACAGTGAGTGCGCAAACTGAGAGTGGTTTCGCGGCTTTGCATTTGTATATTGCACTTTTCTCCGCTGGAAGTGGAAACACCGTGAAGACCACAATCGTCCGAATTCGATCCTGTCAGCATTTAAAATAGTTTGCTAGATGGCGCTATTTTAATTCCATTAGAAATATGTCTTAACGCGATCGAGTTTGAATATGAGTATAACATTAGCCTAACTGAATTAAACCAAACCTGAATGTAGGTAGGCATTTGTGTTTTTTTTTAAGGTTAAGTAATATATTATTTATTTTATTTATTTATACAGCATGATAAGTAACAGAGAGCACTCCCTTTTAACCAATAATACATTTTTTTTTTAAATATGCCCATTTTATTTTAGTAAAGTTAACTATATTTTCGGAAAGGTAAAAAAAAAATATTTAAAGGAAATTAAACGAAGTTATTATAATACAAGAATGTGCTAAAATTAAATATCGATAAAAATAATCGACCATCGCTTTCGACTCCCTAATTGCATGCGTGTGCATTGGATGTTCGCAAATAGGAAGTATTTACAATTGAATGCCCCGCCCATTCTATGTATGTGTGCTATTAGAAATTGATTTAGTGTAGCTGCTTTCTTCTTTGTGTGCGTGTTCAAATTTTAAATGTGTGTCGTCAGTACACTATTTGTTAATGTTGTAATTTTTTGGGTGGGAGATAAGTGGCGACACTAGAACTCCTTACTATTCCGCAATGAAGGCATATCTCTGGATATCTATGGTTTCAGTAATAGAACAAATTTCAACTATTTTTCAATAGAAGAAAGAAAAAGAAAAATACGTTTATTTGCGGTAATGCTTTTTTTTAACTTTTATCCGACCTTAAATCAGTAAACTGTGGACACCCTACATATTTCGGACCTAATATGATATCGACAATAGGAATAGGTCAGTAATCGCGCGCCGGCGTAAGTACTTCGAACTTCTTAGAATTTTGACCGACCGAACAGCTGATACCGATGAGCCGAGTACCTACTCGTAGCTACGCTCGGTCGTTCACCTTCGTCACCGCGCCAGGCGTAGGTACTTTAAAGTTCTTAGAATTTTGAACGATCGAACAACTGGTAAATACCTACTTGTAGTTACGCTCGGTCGTTCACCTTCGCCGCCGCCGCGCGCATAACCATATGAGTTTACCATCAACAATCTCAACTTAAATAGCAATAAAACGCATGCCATATTATTTAAAACAACGCCGAGAAACAAAGATACAATTGACATACATTTGAATGAAAATAAAATAATATTAGTAGACAGCGTTAAATTTTTAGGTATTTATATTGACGAAAGCCTGAACTGGAAAAAGGAACTTACAGCCATAGAAAGTTCAATTAGTTCTGCTTGCTATGCCCTTCGAAGCCTTCGAGATGAGATCTCCATTAAACTGTTAAAAATAGTATATTACTCGCTTGTTGAGTCAAAGCTTAGATACAGTATCGCTCTATGGGGAGGCAGTTATGCGTACAATGTAAATACTGCTTTTATCATACAAAAAAGGGCCATAAAAACCATGGTGCGAATTCCCCAATGGGTATCATGTAAGCAGTATTTTAAAGAACTACAAATACTTACAGTCCCTTGCTTATATATTTTAGTTCTACTCACAGACCTCTTGAAAAAGCTACATAATTTAGAAACACTTGACGAAAGAAATAAGCGGGAAGCCAGAAGGCGTAAGGACTTACAATATAAGATACAACCGCATTTGAAAATAGTTAGTCATGCCGCATGTTATCAATCAATTAAATTATTTAATAAATTACCGTTACAATTAAAGTCCATTTATAATTTAAATCAGTTTAGGAGTCAGTTAAAGACATTTTTGATAGAAAAATGCTATTATTCACTTGATGAGTTTCTCGGTGATGCACTTTTATAATTATTAACCTTTTATTTTTCACATAATTTATTTCTATTTTTGACACAATATAATTGATTTCCATTTTTGACATGATATAATTGATTTCTATTTTCGACATTATATAATTTATTTCTATTTTTGACAGTGTATAATTTATTTCTATTTTTGACATTATATCATTTATTACTTTTGACATTTGTATCGGTGTAAATTTACCTAAATTGTATTGTTTTATTTTTTCTTTTATTCTTGATTTGACGACAGTGGGTCCCATTCATTATATAAATTCATTTGTTTAATTCTTTTTTTAAAATTTATGTATGCATGTTTTTAGTTTTTACTGTAATGATTTCGACACAATGTAAAAATTGTTCATGAAATAAATAAATAAAAAATAAATAAAATAAATAAATATGTTACCATAAAAACCAGTTCCAAAATAAACATCTTTCGTTAACGATAACTTACTTTTTTGTACTAAGATACTATATCAAAATAAAAATTTCATGGTTATTATAACTCGTTTAAGTTTAATCGTTCGTTCGTTCGTTCGTTTCTCGTTTTAGCCTAATTTTGTGAACATATTTAATAATGGTTTTGAGTAAATATTTTTTTAGTAGACTTCTCAAAAAAGGGATAGTTGGCAGGTCGACAACCCTGAATCCACGTCATGCGGCGCCCCGCACCTCACCTCCCACACGTACGGCTCGTTGACCTTCACCTGATAGGTATTTTTCCCTCGGTGAGATCATCACAAAAAAATTTCGTTAGCCCCTTAATGAGTAACATTTAACAATGTTGATTACAAAGTGCCGAATACACTTTTTAAACAAACAAAAAAAATACCGATATGTCAGTAAACAGTAAGTAATATAGGTATACACCTGCCGTACCCTTCGGGCAATAATCACTGGTATGCCGGCCAGCCCAAATGCTATCCTGGCAATGATCGCCGACAGGTTGGACTGCTCTTATATCCGGCATGGATGTGGCGCCCATGTTGCTGTTCCAGTTCTAATGCCGTTTAATAAATAATAAAATTATAATTATTGAGTTCTTTTGTTTTAATTTTTTGTCGTCTAGTTTTGTAATTTAATTTAAAAATAACTATTTTATTTTGTTTTATTTATAATTCCCACAATTGTGGATACCTATTATATGTATATTGTTATTGTAATTGAGTGCCTAATTATGACTCTATTGTTACTTGAAAATAAAGAAATAATAATAATTATTTAAAAAAATTAAAATAAAATTAAAACACTGGCGTGATCCACTGTTTTTTTGACATCTCTTTTATTATTTTCATACGTATGTTAGTACTTTAGTATGTGCCTATGTAATGGAAACTTTGAACATGATTTTAACCCCCTTTAAAACGTCGGATTGACTTGTTTAGCAAACAATAATGGATAGCAATACAATAATTTTATAAAGTGCCATTATCCTTGAGGATAGCAAAAAAAAATGATTTCGAAAACTACGCTGCCATACGTCACAAAATTCGAAACACCCTAAAAAATAGAAAATAAATAATAGTTTAAAATACTCAAAAACAATTCCAACCTAAAAAGTAGAAAATAAACTATCATTTTTATTTTTATAACTCAAATCAAACCTCCTAAGTAAACAAAAATATTTACTTTCTACTTATTTTTAACATCATCAAGTTGACCATGTTAAAAATCACCATGTCAAAGGTATTTTTTTTTGTGGGTGGGAAATCATCAATTTACGTCTCTCGCTAGTTTGGAGCGGAAGGGTGTGTCAGAGTTTTTCTGACTAAAACCCCACCCGTGTTCCTTCAGTTGCCCATATGCCAGGGCCACGGTATCTCTTTCGAACAAATCTCGCAACTCTGGCAGATGTCAAATGTCATACCAATCAAAATGTACCTCAAATGGTTTTCGAGGGTACTTCAGCACACCAAACCCGTCGATAATCATGAAAACAACACCCCTGAGGAAAACGTTGAAAATTTCATAGAATTCATCTTAGATTATTATTTAGACTTCACTATTGACTTCAGCACCCTCGTAAGCCATCACTAGCCCTAGAAAACGATCTCACTCTCTTTCTCTGCCATTTTCTATTATATTAATAAAAAAGCATACGCATTTTCGATACGTATTTACGTAACTCTTTTTCGTTATGTGACGATTTCTACAATTTTACTCATACCGCAAGCTGATATTTATATGGACAGCCAATATTGTGTGACCGTTCAATGCTTTCTTTGGAAACCCAAGCTTTAGGCTAATGAACATAATTATTACGTATATGTCACTTGTTAGACTAATGACAGTGTAATTAATGTTTAGGGCTAACAAACACCTCCTAAATATATAAAGGTTCATAGTAATCATAGATTTGTTGAGTTGGGTTGGATAGAAGTTTTCCAGTTTAAGAAAGTTTACGGAATAAAAAGGTCAAAATTCTTATGGATGAGTTCGTAAATTAAAACTATGTCTCAATCTTGTCTGTGAAAAAATCACGTATCAGTTCAGCATCAATCCAGCTTAAGGAAGGAATTATTATTTAACACTTTGATCATTAACTATGTGTTGAGAAATGGAGTTACCCTTGCTCTAAAACAACTTATTGAACGCCGAATATACATATTTAACCTCAAAGTAGAAACTACTGAATGCATCTAATCGTTTTGACTCGAAAATCATAAACTGTAAACTGACTTATAGGTATAAAAGGATAAGGAAAATAACATGTAACATATTTAATCATTGAAAAGCATTGCATTTAATTTAAATAGGCACACCTTTAAATAATTGATTCTAATTGTCAGTTCCAAAGGTGGTCTCTTAAATGTTATATATGTATTATTAAGTATATTGTAGTAAATTATAACTAACATAAAGTACCTACTGGTCTGCAATTTACCCTAAATCGTTGACCAACAATTTTTTTTTTTTTCGTTCAGGATGGGAAATCATCAAATGACTTCTCCCGCTCTGGGCGAAGCGGGAGAGCGTGTCAGACTTTTACTGACTAAAACCCACCCGTGTTCCATCAGTTGCCCATGTGCCAGGGCCACGGTATCTCCTTCGAACAATCACGCGACCCCGGCAGGCATCGGTCCTAGTAGACCCCTTCACTGCTGCTGACATCTCTTTGAGGCGCGCGTGGAACACTACGCGCCGTCGACCCGAGCCTGGTCCTTACCGGGCGGCGAGCTATCCATTGCTCGCCACCCGCAAGCTCACGCCTACGGTGGCCGGGAGTCCGCAATCGACTCCCGACGCCCGGGGCGTCTCCTCCTGCGGCGGCTAGGGACGTGAGGGCGCCGAGACTGCCACTCCCTCACGCACCCCGCCTCCTCCTTCGCGAGCATTACTGCTTCGCAAAAGGAGGTGACGGCTTCCCATGCCCTCTCGCTCCGTACCATGGCTCCCACCAGGGCCGGACGCGAGAGGTCGCCGCCGCCGATCGCCTCCACGAGGACACGGCGGTGCTCCGCCCAGGCAGGGCACACCTCCACCGTAGTTGACCCCCACCCATAACACGTCCGTATTCGATGCTGGCCCCGAGAAAATAGGCAGATTGCAATATTCATGTTCTAAACCGTCAACTCAGAACGTCATTCTTTCAAGACTAGTGTTGCCAGTACTATAAATCAAATGTCCCAATGATCGACTAAGACAAAGTTACATTTTTTTTTATTATTACAAAACCTAACACGTGTGTTTTTCATTTACAGGTTTGGATACAAAACATATGACAATCGTAGAAAGCAACATCGAGGATCGTGAATCTTTGAAAAGAATAGTGCAAATGGCGAAAATTGTCATCAACTGTACTGGACCCAACACAATCCTCAGCCCGCCCATCGTGGAAGCCTGCATCGCATGCGGAACACATTATGTTGACATATCTGCTGAAATGTTTGTAAGTTATAACATACATATATAAGGTGTATCTATTCATACACGAAATATTTTAAGAGGTACACCTGTAGGTGGTAAAGAAGCTACAGCAACGAAAAAAAATATTACTAAGTGTATTTTTTTCAAAATTTAATATTTATAAATTATTTGACGCACATAGGAAATACTGGCTCCTTCTTATTTTTTACGGCCCGAGATACCGCGGCCTTGCTCGTGCCGTCTGGTCGTCGCCCTCGCAGCATCAGGCGGGCCATTCATAGAATTTGGAGTAAAGGTTTTATGCAAAACGTCTCAAGCAGTTTTAAAATTATAATAATTACGAAAATTCAAAAAACGCTTAGATAAAAAAAATCTTTTTGCTTCTATAGCTTCTTACCACCTAAAATATTTCGTGTATGAATAGATACACCTTATATAAACTCACGCCTTTTTCCCATGGGGGTAGAAACTACGGAACGCCACCTGCTACGATCTCTACACACTCCTTTTGCCTCGTTTAGGTTCATACAATTGGTCATACACACACGCCGGTTGCTAGTACTACGCACCTGACCATTCTAAAGAACATCACCAATAAGGGCACTATATGTCCTTCTAGGGCGTCTCCTTCCGGTGTTTCCACTCACATCTACCTAGTAAATACTTACCTTTTATAAGCTGTCCTTCATTCATCCTCTCAACAAGTAAGTTATAACTGTTATAAGTCATTAATTAATGGATCGATGATTTTGCTTAGGCTTTTCCCAACTATGTCGGAGTCACCTTCTAGTCTAACTGCAGCTGAATTTAAGTAGTATTTATTTATTAATACACCCAGTATTTATTTTACATGGAGCGGAGGAAATAATTTTCATTCTGGTACGTATAGATAGATTCAGATTTTAGCGAAAACTTCAAAAAAGAGTAGGAATGATAGACGTTTTTTTCCCACCAGCGGGGCAATTGTGTAACACACTTACAGTAGGAATGGCTTTCATTTGACAGCTCAGCAACATTAAATACGTCATTTACGTTGTTGAGCAACAAAAAACAACAAAACAACAAATTTCAAAAGAACAATAAACGAAATAACAAAATTTAAATGACCAATGTTTTATTTAGAAAAGTTTTAGAATCCCAATGTATGTGACATCAAATGAACGACTGATCAAAAGTTGCTAGATGTAATTTTAAAATATCAAATCATTACTAATCAAATTACATAATCACAAATGACGACTGAATAAATTTGCTAGATGTAAATATAAGTACCTACCAAATCATAACTAATCAAATTTTATAATCACAAATGATTTCTTATCAAGAATTATTTCTGTCACGGCTTCGGCGCTGCAGGGCTCCGGCAGTCCCACGCGAGCTTAACGTCGCAGATGGTCTAAACGCTCACGGGTGTTAAAACTATCTGCTCCTCAGCTCGCGGGCTGCCTCGCCCTTCCGCGCCTACGCGATTCTGAATTACACTCTAGGGGTAGGGCAGACAAGACTACGTGGAGTCGGTTTTGCAGCGATACGTTTCTGTCACTAACTTTAGTAGCACAACATATTGACTTTCAAGAAAATATTTTAATTTAAAGACCTAAATAATACCTTCACGACTGACCTATGCTTGTACACTGGACACTGATTTTCATGGATAAAATAGGTCGAAATTGTTCCAAAACCGAATTGGGGCACCCCGAATTTACGTAGTCTTTTGGCTGTTACCCCTAGAGTGTATATAAAAATCCGGAGGCGCGAAGGGAGGGCAACTCCCGCCCGCTGTAACAAAGTATAGGCACCCGTGGGAGCGGTAGAGGCTGAGGTTGGTCGCCGGAGGTGACTTTTCAAAGCAAAGCAGAATGCCTATCGTCATAACCACAAACGATTATCCCTGTTTGCACCCAGGTTCCATCCAATTTTATTTTGCAAAAGCGAGCTGTCAGAGCCATTTATAATCTAAGTCGCCGCGAATCTCTCAGAGAACTGTTTAAAAGGATTAATATTATGACGGTACCTTGCCAATTCATTTATGACAATATTATGTATGTAAGAAAAAATCTACATCTTTTTAAGAAAATAAGCGATAGACATAATTTTAATACCAGAAATAAAGGCAAGATAGATCAACCATTTTTCAGTGTTAAGTGTTACAACAAAATTCCTTCTGATATATTGCAATTAAAAAATGAAAGGAGGTTTAAAAATCATATTAAGAGTACACTTTGTAAACGAGCTTATTACAAATTAGAGGATAACATCTAGGGCTTTCAATACCGGTATTCCGGGATCCCGTAATACCGTGATCCCGGATTTTATTTTGTCTTTTTTTAATACCGGTATTGACTCCTCAATACCGTGATTACGGTATTCCAGACATAATTTGTACGACCCTGAAACTTTCTTCACTAACGATGACAATACCTTCACAAAACCTCATCATCATTATCATTTCAGCCGAAAGACGTCTACTGCTGGACATTAGGTCTCCCCCAATTTGAGGCGGGTTGGTGATCGCAGTATGGAGATAAAATGCTAAGAGAACGCTGCTGCCCATTCTCTAGACAAAAAACCCCACATAAATATTGCTATGAACCGGGGTTCGGGATAAATTAATTAAAACCAGTATTACCAAAGTAGTAGTGATTCGCGGGTTCTGGCGCAAGCGCCAGAGCCCGCGCTTGCACCAGAGCCCGCGAATCTGTAGCACCCATCGTAAAAAAAAAAAAAAAAAAGTTTTGGTGTGCTCTGATCTCAAATCTGCGGTCCATTTTAGCGTAGGATGCGTGGTTCTGGAGTTATGCAAATCAATTAACTGTTATCTCATTGATTTCCGGTGGTCCTGCACCCTCATTAGCATTCCATTGTTCGCCTAATCCTTTTATCTATTATACTTCGAACACCTCATTACGTTGCGCCAGAACCCACGAATCTGTTGCCCTACGGTTGATTTGGCGTTCTTATCTATTACTCATTGTATGTCTGCTTTTCTATGTCATCAATAAAACACATTCATTTTTATTTCAATATTTTATTACTTTTTTCTACAAAATATGAGCGGAAGATCTCATCCACAAAATATCATTGTGCAGTGTGTTCCCTGTAAATATGTTCGTAAAACTATGCATTGAACATCCCTGAAACTTAAATAGCAAATACATTAAGCAATATTCACCACAAACTGAAGTCCAATCATTCTGAATCCTATCAACATTCCAGTCCCATCTCTTACAATTCCTTTTCAAAAACTGGAGATGATATCGCTCAGGTGTTCGTCCATATGAATCAAAATATTGACCGATACCATTCGTATCGATATGTACAGCTACCCAGTGTGAACCTGGTTTATCATCCGCATCCAAATTGCATATTATATACGTTGGTACATGTGTATACATAGGTAGTCTATTAGCAGCATAAACATTATTTTCTAGACTGGGATGAATCTTTTTCATATGTTTTTGTAATTCTAGTGTATCCATGATATTACTGTTATTAGCAGATTATTACAGTACCAATCTATTCAATGGTTGTCATAGGAATGTTCAATTATAGTGATTTGTAAATATTAAATCGCATTCTTTGTGGGAGTCACAAAGCAGGTTGATGCCTGTTGCGAAGGAACGTGAGATAAGTTTGTTGACTCATAGAGTTACAATCAGTTTCGTTGTACTTAGTAATTTGCTTTAGATAAGAATGGTGCTATATAAGATCGAACAGTTGCAGTCATGCAGTCAGTCTATGGTCGTTTGACCACAGTGGATTGTATACGTCTACCAATACTACGTTTGTGTTACTTCAACGCATCAATGGCCATGGAGGTAAGTGTTTATTCTATTGACAAACTTACTTGTATTTCTGTTGTTGTTTCCTAACGTGTGTGATTAAGTGTAAACAAATTGATATTAACGTGATAACTCTGTTGTTGCAGAGATCATTCAGCTTCGCAGACGATAATGAAAATACCTATAAACAGTATTACTACTCGCCACTCTCTCCTCAACACGAAGAAGAGAGTGATGACATCGTCGTTAATAACACAGACGATGGTGGAAAAAGGAAATCGCAACCGATTGATCAATTTTTTGAAGTGGTACCAAAAATAAAAAGGAAGAAGCTGCTATCCTCGACTGTGACACGAGCTGCTAGAGATGGCGTATCATACATCTCTACAAATTCTGACGACGGAGACCAAGCGACGCATCTCATAAAAATTGAAATGTATGATATGAAGAAACTATCCAAGATTCCAACTAGTGATCACTGGAAGCACGCTACCACGAGGATTAAATATTACATAAAGAATAATAAGGATAGCATCTACGACAACACAAACGGCCTCGTATACAATATTACAAAGACAATAGCAGAAAGTGAAAAAGTTAAAAAATACTTTTTTAACAATGACACTCATTAGTGGATTAGTGAATGTGATTCTGTTTACTTAAAGTACTTCTGTGTACTCATTAGATTTTACATGACTTTCCTAATCCTTTGCTAGACTATGAATATTAGACATTATTTGAAATTGGGTATCAGTTGCTCTACCAACACTTAACTGTTACTTACTGTGCTACATACTTTCTTCTTTATTATAAAGATGGAAAACTTCAGTGAAATGTGCACCAGTGCTTTCTTTTCCGCGCCCATTGAAGAGAATATAGACCAATCCAACAGCGAATTCAATCAGGAGCTGTCTAAAGTTTGTGATGAAATAGAGAAGCATGAACTGTTCGATTCATCGTATGATGATGAGTTGTATAATCAATGTTTGATGGTTGAAACAAAGTTGATGACAAAATCCTAAATAAATCGGCTTATCATAAATTAATTTTGTTTTGTGTAATTGTATTCCAACTAAATGTTCTGAAAATATTGATAAACTATGGAATTCTGGTTTTGCAATCCAATCCTGAGCACCTAAAACTTTACCACGATTATCCCAGTGAGTTAGTAGTTTAACGTTTACTCTTTTTTCAATATTTTCCATAGTCTTACCGAAGACAGAATTGTTCATTAATTTAAAAAAGTCTTTTTCAAAGTTTGATGTAGCTAACGTTCTCAAACTAGTATTTAAGTCTATGTATTTCTTTAACCAAGAACTCTGTTTAAATTTTAAAATTCTATGTACTTTAATTAATTTAATCCCCATTTCAATGCATTGTTTTAAATTCCTGTAGTGAATGATGTATTTATTTTTATTATTTAAATTAGGAACTAATTTAGTTTCTTTAGTATTACCCACACATATGTTTTCAGGACATAACGGAAAGTCAGAATGCAAATTATGAAGTTCATCAGGATATTCCAAATCAACTTCTAAAACATAACCGAAATCAGAGTTATCCGACACATTATAATCTGTATTAGAATCTATCCATTCGAAACCACCAACAGGAAGAGATTGAGACATTGCCCAACCATATAAATTATTCGCATCAAAATATGTTAGATATGAATTAGGTTTTTCACTATCATAATCTTCCATGAATTTATTATTTGCTCTAGCAAAACGATTGCTACACTGAGATACACCCCCTCTAATACCAGCTTTAAAAAAAGCAATTTTGTCATAGTCCGTTAACAATTCTAATTCTATTTTGGTAAATTTTAACATTGCATCCCAACTTAAACCTGGGGCAGTATAGTAATGAGCAGGATCTAATCCATAAGTTTTAATACAAAGCTTTCTAAAGTTTTCGAATACATCAGTCAAAAGTAAAACATCAGTTTTTAAATATAAATTGGAATAATCAGACATACACATCACACTTAAAATTTGCCAAATATCTTTTGCGTGATTATAATCATCATTTGAAATATTTGAATCTGTGAGTGAACTATAAAATTGGTGTTGATCAGGAAGTGATGGATGTTTCAAGCAATCACTATTACACATAAATTCATAAGGATAAATACCTTTCCGTCTTAAACGTGAAAAATCTTCATTATTAGGATAGTTCCTTTTTAGTTCTGTAAACTGATCATCATTAAGATTTTTAGCTAGTTGATCTAAACTACACGATAAAAATTTCAATGAATCTATGAATCTTAAACTTACTGGTTGATTATTTATTGTTAACTGTTTTGAAAATGATATGTATCGTTCTTTATTTTGTGGAATAACTTCAACTTTGTCATCATCGAGGTTTAATGCATGGATAATGAAATGAGCATCGTAATGACTGAGGTTATGTAAAAATATTGGAATATGACGAGGGGTTCTGTACTTAGAACTACACACTTGATGTGCAACACCCCTAAAACTGCCAGTGTGCCAATCAAAATCGTAAAAAAGATCTTCATTTAACTCAGTTTCACAAATATCACATATGTTTGAATTTGAAATTTTAATTTTATCTTCATCTGATAATGGAACGAGACATTTTTGGAAACTATTTTTTTTAAATATTGTTTTCACATCTTCACAAAGGCGATTCATAAACACTTGTGCACAGTTTGACCCACTATACGTCTCATATTTTGATAATCTGTTATCATATGAACATTTAATGTAATATCCAAAACTATACACTTCATGTTTTTGAATATTAATTGTACTAGGCTTGGATGGATCGTTACTACATGATTCTATTGGGTTCAAAAATGCCTCAAAGTCTGCATAAACCACAAAGGGCATTTTCAACTTTTTCACGAATTTATCAAATTTTAATTTATTATTTGAGGTTGCTTTACCAAACCAATCCTTTTTGGAATCCTCACCGTTTGGTAATTCCGTACAAATGTGAGCGCAATCATATTGTTGATGGTTATTAAGTCTTTCCTCTGATGGGAAATGAAGTAAACATGAATCACATATATAAACTGCACAATGATGTCTTGATATTTGTGAACTAACTAATCGCGATAAGTTTTTAATATAACAGTAATGATTGTTAGTACCATTCGATATATATAGTAGGTTAATATGATTAGGTGTACGACATTTTGTTAAATATAAAGGACCTACAACAGAATTACACTTTTTTTCTTTATTATACTCTAAGCCAAAAACATTAATACTAATATTGTTTAATTTCTCTGCTTTTGATATATCTGCAATTATAACCGGAAAAGAAATACCAGTAAATTTTAGTTCATTTCCATGAATTGCGTAAGATGCTACCCGATCTACACTTTTACATACAGGATATAAACCAGAGAGTAATGCCCATTTGAAACACATATTATCATTATTTTTAACATTGATTACAGCTTTTTTTGATTTAATATCTTGAGGAAGGTCGATATATGAACTACCACGTAGGGGGTTGAATTTGTTAACATTCATATCTATGTATTTAATTTGATTAAGACTCCAACCACTATCTTTTTTTTCAAATTGACAAATTTTACCGACTACAGTGTCTATTAATGATGAATAAAAAATATTTAAGTCATCTCCCTGACAAATTATGTAATTAAACGTTTGAAAATCAAACGTATTTTTAATATCTTTAGTTTGTTGTATGAAATCAGCATGCAATATGAAGTTTATTTTAAAAATTGTATGTTGTTGAATACATTCATTTATCAAAAATAAGATATCAATTTTTAGCGAATTTAAAAACGATTCCGGTGTTTCAAAATATTGTCCCGATTGAAGTGTTTTACTATTAATTCTATATGTTAAAATTCGATTGCCAAAAGCGGTTTCAACAACTGTAACATTTGTTAATGAATTATGTGATTTTAAAAGATTATTTTTATGTGAATTGCTTTTTAAATGGTTGTTTAGATACCTTTTATTAATATAAACATGACATGTATCACATTCCACCTTATTGTTGTCCACGTCATTGGTTTCAATTGATGATGTAGAAGCTCCTTCATCAAATTTTGCTTTCTTGGTAACCTTATTTTCATCAGTAGTGATACCTCGTTTGATACCTCTTCCAACTTGTTGTTGACTGTAACAAAAAGAAAATTATTAGACAAATCTTAAAATAAAACATTACTACAATAATATTTCTTATTGAGTTTGTACTTCTAATACTTACATCAACTTTGTTTCAACCATCAAACATTGATTATACAACTCATCATCATACGATGAATCGAACAGTTCATGCTTCTCTATTTCATCACAAACTTTAGACAGCTCCTGATTGAATTCGCTGTTGGATTGTTCTATATTCTCTTCAATGGGCGCGGAAAAGAAAGCACTGGTGCACATTTCACTGAAGTTTTCCATCTTTATAATAAAGAAGAAAGTATGTAGCACAGTAAGTAACAGTTAAGTGTTGGTAGAGCAACTGATACCCAATTTCAAATAATGTCCAATATTCATAGTCTAGCAAAGGATTAGGAAAGTCATGTAAAATCTAATGAGTACACAGAAGTACTTTAAGTAAACAGAATCACATTCACTAATCCACTAATGAGTGTCATTGTTAAAAAAGTATTTTTTAACTTTTTCACTTTCTGCTATTGTCTTTGTAATATTGTATACGAGGCCGTTTGTGTTGTCGTAGATGCTATCCTTATTATTCTTTATGTAATATTTAATCCTCGTGGTAGCGTGCTTCCAGTGATCACTAGTTGGAATCTTGGATAGTTTCTTCATATCATACATTTCAATTTTTATGAGATGCGTCGCTTGGTCTCCGTCGTCAGAATTTGTAGAGATGTATGATACGCCATCTCTAGCAGCTCGTGTCACAGTCGAGGATAGCAGCTTCTTCCTTTTTATTTTTGGTACCACTTCAAAAAATTGATCAATCGGTTGCGATTTCCTTTTTCCACCATCGTCTGTGTTATTAACGACGATGTCATCACTCTCTTCTTCGTGTTGAGGAGAGAGTGGCGAGTAGTAATACTGTTTATAGGTATTTTCATTATCGTCTGCGAAGCTGAATGATCTCTGCAACAACAGAGTTATCACGTTAATATCAATTTGTTTACACTTAATCACACACGTTAGGAAACAACAACAGAAATACAAGTAAGTTTGTCAATAGAATAAACACTTACCTCCATGGCCATTGATGCGTTGAAGTAACACAAACGTAGTATTGGTAGACGTATACAATCCACTGTGGTCAAACGACCATAGACTGACTGCATGACTGCAACTGTTCGATCTTATATAGCACCATTCTTATCTAAAGCAAATTACTAAGTACAACGAAACTGATTGTAACTCTATGAGTCAACAAACTTATCTCACGTTCCTTCGCAACAGGCATCAACCTGCTTTGTGACTCCCACAAAGAATGCGATTTAATATTTACAAATCACTATAATTGAACATTCCTATGACAACCATTGAATAGATTGGTACTGTAATAATCTGCTAATAACAGTAATATCATGGATACACTAGAATTACAAAAACATATGAAAAAGATTCATCCCAGTCTAGAAAATAATGTTTATGCTGCTAATAGACTACCTATGTATACACATGTACCAACGTATATAATATGCAATTTGGATGCGGATGATAAACCAGGTTCACACTGGGTAGCTGTACATATCGATACGAATGGTATCGGTCAATATTTTGATTCATATGGACGAACACCTGAGCGATATCATCTCCAGTTTTTGAAAAGGAATTGTAAGAGATGGGACTGGAATGTTGATAGGATTCAGAATGATTGAACTTCAGTTTGTGGTGAATATTGCTTAATGTATTTGCTATTTAAGTTTCAGGGATGTTCAATGCATAGTTTTACGAACATATTTACAGGGAACACACTGCACAATGATATTTTTGTGGATGAGATCTTCCGCTCATATTTTGTAGAAAAAAGTAATAAAATATTGAAATAAAAATGAATGTGTTTTATTGATGACATAGAAAAGCAGACATACAATGAGTAATAGATAAGAACGCCAAATCAACCGTAAGGCAACAGATTCGTGGGTTCTGGCGCAACGTAATGAGGTGTTCGAAGTATAATAGATAAAAGGATTAGGCGAACAATGGAATGCTAATGAGGGTGCAGGACCACCGGAAATCAATGAGATAACAGTTAATTGATTTGCATAACTCCAGAACCACGCATCCTACGCTAAAATGGACCGCAGATTTGAGATCAGAGCACACCAAAACTTTTACGATGGGTGCTGCAGATTCGCGGGCTCTGGTGCAAGCGCGGGCTCTGGCGCTTGCGCCAGAACCCGCGAATCACTACTACTTACCAAAATACACAAAAACTAACTTTACGATCTACGTAACAGTATCAAATACTAGATGTTATCGTAAATTTTCTTGCATGTTTAAGATATAATAATGTGACACAGGAAACGCTCAAAGAGACAGTGAGAGATCAGGAATATGATAATAATATGACGATAGAAGAACCTTCTACTTCACTGAATACAAGCTGTGAAAATGAAGACAGGTCCATACAGGAGAAATTAGAGAGGGATAAATACGAATTGTAATTTTAAATCATAAGAGTAGAGATGAGTTTCTTCGAAACTGCAGGGGGTGGTCGGGAGATATTTGTATAGGCATCTAACAGTATTTACTGTATGTGATACCTAGAAGAATTGTAGCAGAGCGTGGTTTTATGTCAGTAGGCTATTTATGTAACAGGCTGAGAAATTCGCTATGTAATTCAACATTAATAGCGCTCTTTGCGATCAAATCAAATCAAATCAAAAGTCATTTATTCAAACTAGGCTGAGAGTCAGCACTTTTTGAACGTCAAAGTTACACAAGACAGTCCCCCCAAAACGCCCGCCCTTCGACACTTCCTAGTGCTTTAGCTGGGAAGAAGAAGTGGCGGAACAAACTCCTCAGCAGCACAGCTGTCTGTTAAGTTAGAAGAACTTGATTCTATACAATACTGTGTAAGTAATTAATATTATAAAACAAAACATACATTATTCACATATGCCAGCTAGCACACGCCAATATACCACCAACAAAACACTGAAAACTAAACTCAAGCTGAAATAAATAATAAAACAAAATCGTAAACGGAACTTAAAACGTAAATAAAGCCTCCAAGCATAAAGGGCGTGCCCGCTTACATATTCAACGATGCAAATTGATACATACAGCTAAGTTGAAGTTACAATAGTTAAACTAAGGACCTCCGGACCAAAATAAAATAACAGTTAATACAAGTAACAATATCAAAAACTATGGTCAGCAAGACGACCAGTCACCACAAGCAGCACCCGTTCACGAGCATAACGCAAAGGTCAGCCATTACCCACCTCGCCATATTTGAGGGAAGGTGGTAACCCGACCCCCGACGCTACCGCAAGCAGTGACATCTAAGGGAGCATGACGAACTTGCTGCCGGTTGGTGAGACAAGAATATTATGAACAGCTGACGAGGTCGCTAGCTAACTACATGTTACAATACAACTCATTTACAATCATTGTAATGAGTAGATTATGTCCACAATTAATGAAATTAAAAGAAAGTAAAATAAATTAACAAAATAAGTGAAATAAAAAAAACAATTATATGAACTACCCATATAAACTGTCGGTAGGAAAACTAATTCTGGATTGAAAGAACATAAACATTGTCTTGAGTTTATCACCGCGACCAGCTATTCTTATCGTTTAAGTAGTCATTGATAGAATAGTATGCCTTTGAACAAAGGTTGGATTTTACTTTAGCTTTAAACTCATTAAACTGCAAATCTAGCAAAGCAGAGGGAAGCTTGTTATAAAAGGTAATACCAAGACCAACAAAAGAATTATGAACCTTATGAAGCCGGTGAAAGGGGGCTCGTAGTTTGTCCTTATTTCTAGTATTAATATTATGATTATGATATTATGAAAATTTAAGTTTTGAATACGTCCCTAATTCCTAGTCCTACCTGAATAATCAATCCCATCAAAAACATAAATGTGAAATGAGAGCCAAGTTCAATATATGCCTTGGTTGTTGACTTCAACGACAAAAGAAGTGACATCTAAATGGGTGCCAAGTGCAATGGTCAATCCTGATATTTATTTGTAACTACATAAAATACCATTTCTTCTTATAACTTAGGATAATATATTGTAGCCTAAGGTCTGACTTGGCTAGTTCTCATATACGAATTATTATGTTCAATGGCAAGTTTCTACCAGCAAGCCAAATTTTCGGAATAATAAAATAAGAACCGACAAGTAACAGGTTTAGAACTTGCGAAGGCTATAATATAATTCGTATATGAAAACTAGCCAAGTCAGACCTTAGGCTACAATATATTTTCCTAAGTTATAAGAAGAAATGATATTTTATGTAGTTACAAATAAATTTCAGGATTGACCATTGCACTTGGCACCCATTTAGATCTCACTTCTTTTGTCGTTGAAGTCAACAACCAAGGCATATATTGAACTTGGCTCTCATTTCACATTTATGTTTTTGATGGGATATCATTACTTTTTGTACATAAATTATTAGTAGGTACTTATTTATAACAAAATTAATACCAAATGGTTTTTGTAATAAGTGTTCCTAATAGAATCAATTAAGTGAAAAATTATAATAAAATGATAAAAATTTACCAGTTTCTGATTTATTCCTTGGTATTCACTTAATTACCTATCTGCATGCCAAATTTGAACTTTCTAGATCATCTGGAACTGGGTTAGAGTTTTGATCTATAGGTCAGTCAGGGATAAAAATGACGATTTTTGGACGTTAATATCTAAATAACCGTTTGAGATGTGTTTATGAAAATTGGAGCACATATGTATCTCGTAAGTATCACTATATGAGCCAAATTTTACACGTTTATGTGAAACAGTTTTTGAGTTATGAGGGGGTCAAAAGTGGCTCCAAATGGTTCGTGTAATATTACACACGGTGCTGCTCACCAGTTCTGTTACTTGAACTTGGCTTGTCTAGATCTATATACCAAATTTTTATTTATACATATAAATATTTTTTATACATAATAAAACATATTTTTTGTATAATTTTCAATAAATAAGAACACTAAAGAGTGATCTAAAAATAAAAACACGTATTTTAATGGTTATATTAATGACCTATTAGAATTTCCTTCAATACCGGTATTGATACCGTGATCACGGTATTGACTTCTCCAATACCGGTATCGATACCGGTATTGGAAACATCCGGTATTTGAAAGCCCTAATAACATCCAAGATCAGAATGCTTGGAAACATGCTGGTCTCTCTCCATAGGACAGTCTTAGAGTTTATCAAACTGGTTGCTGATAAATGATAAATGATAATGATAAATGATTTTATTTCTGTAAGTAGGTTTGTACAAACACTTTTACATGTCAATTATATTTTTTTTTTAACTAGATGAGTTCGGCGTTTCCTAACTGACTACTCTGAGAAGAAAGGCCGAAACAAACTCAGAGGTCACAGTCTCTTTTAAAGTCCAGACATAATCTTGTTCACATCATGTGAAGATCATGTAGATTGGTGACTGAAATGGTCTTTTGAAGAAAGAACCACACAGATTGAGTGGACCTGTCCAGTCAGTGCAAGCATTTGTCACTAATCGTTTAGCTCAACTCGGAAGATAAGGAGCCCAACGCTTTGACGAACAGTACCAAAGAAAGGACATTTGGGTAGGCCACATAAATTACTCAAACTGCCAGATCATAATTACTAAGAACGAAAGAAAACAAAATTAAAAAAAGACCCACATAGTCTTCACATTCACAATAATTAAAAAAATACGATACATTACAAAGTAAATATTCATGTCATTGTATATATAAAAAATTATCAATGTCAATGTGTATATAAAAAAAAAAAAAGAAACGGATATAATTTTGTTGGTCAGATCATTTGATGACCATGTAGATCGGTGTCTGAAATGGTCTTTTGAAGAAAGAACCACACAGATTGAGTGGACCTGTCCAGTCAGTGCAAGCATTTGTCACTAATCGTTTAGCTCAACTCGGAAAATAAGGAGCCCAACGCTTTGACGAACAGTACCAAAGAAAGGACATTTGGGTAGGCCACATAAATTACTCAAACTGCCAGATCGTGATTACTGAGAACGAAAGAAAAAAAAAATAAAAAAAGACCCACATAGTCTTCACATTCACAATAATTAAAACAATACGATACTTTACAAAGTAAATAATCATGTCATTGTATATATAAAAATTATCAATGTCAATGTGTATAAAAAAAAAAAAAAAAAAAAACGGATATAATTTTGTTGGTCAGATCATTTGATGACCATGTAGATCGGTGTCTGAAATGGTCTTTTGATGAAAGAACCACACAGATATTGCCACTAACTACTCAAACTGCCAGACCATAGTCAAAAGTGAAACAGTGACCCACATAGTCCTCAAATTCTCAATAATCAAAGTAATATTCATACAATTAATATTCATGTCATGTGAAATAATAAAAAAAAAGAGTAAAAATAGCAAAATAATAATAATAAAACAACAGTCAGTGTAGATTTATTGGAGCAGTTCAATCCCAGGCCGTTTTATCCTCAATATAGTCTTTAACAGTATAATAGGCTTTCTGACATAATTTACGCTTTATAAAAGATTTGAATTTATTTAGGCTTAGTTCTTGAATGAGGCTAGGAAGTTTATTATAAAAACGAATACATTGGCATCTAAACGAGCCACCTATTTTCTTGAGCCTGGTCTTAGGAACAACAAATTTTTGTTTGTTTCTAGTATTGACATTATGGATATCACTGTATCTTTTAAAGAGATTAATATTTTTATGTGCATACAGCAGATTTTCATAAATGTACTGAGAAGGCACAGTCATTATATTAATCTCTTTATATTTGTCTCTGAGGGAGTATCTGGGACTTAATTTATAAATCGAACGAATTGCCCTTTTTTGTAAAACAAAAATTGTCTGAATATCGGCGGCATTTCCCCACAGCAGAATACCGTACGACATCACGCTATGAAAATAACTAAAGTAAACTAAACGGGCTGTCTCTAAATCAGTTAAATCACGAATTTTTCTAACAGCGTATGCTGCAGAGCTAAGTTTTTTTGACAATTTATCTATATGGGGGCCCCATTGAAGCTTGGCATCCAGAGTTATGCCTAAGAATACTGTGGTATCTTCGGGTTTCAACACTTCACCCTTTATGAGGACACTAGTTTCTACTTGTCTAACATGAGGTATCGTAAACTTAATACATTTGGTTTTTTTCTCGTTAAGAAGTAGGTTATTAACATTAAACCAGTTAACTACATTAGCAAGGGCTCTATTTACATTGTCAGTAACCAACTGCTGACGTTTGAGTTTGAATAAAAGTGAAGTGTCGTCTGCAAACAACACTATATCATGTTTATCTTTTATGAGGTAAGGCAAGTCATTTATATAAATAAGAAATAAAAATGGGCCTAAAATTGAGCCCTGAGGGACCCCCATTCTAACTTTAGATCCAGGTGATCTTTTTCCGTTGACGTCAACTCTCTGAATCCTATCACTTAGGTATGAAGTAAGAAGATCCAGAGAGGCGTTCCGGATTCCGTAGTGGTGAAGTTTCCTGATCAAGGTTTCATGAAGAACACAATCGAATGCCTTGGACAAATCGCAAAAAATACCCAAAGCATCGCACTTGTCCTCCCACGCATTATATATATGACCTAAAAGTTCAACTCCGGCATCGGTAGTTGAACGACCCTTTGTGAAACCAAACTGTTTATGGTGTAATAAGTTATGTTTATTAAAAAATCGTTGCAATTGATTTAGAATAAGTTTTTCAAAAATTTTACTGAAGGTAGGTAGCACTGAAATTGGTCTATAGTTAGTAGGGTCTGATGTGCTACCCGATTTAAACAACGGTATTATTTTACTGTTTTTCATAAGATCAGGAAACTCGCCACGGTCAATACAATTATTAAAAATAACAGCTAAAGTTGGTGCTACAATGTTTATGATCGACTTAGCAGTATCCACAGAATTACCCCATAAATCGGCGGTCTTTTTTACATTCAAAGAGTGAAAAGTTTTAACGATATCGTTACAGGTTACATATTGGAAATGAAATTCACTATCACAAACAGGAACGTTTTCTTTAAGTAGAGACTCTGCAGCAGTGGGTGATGAGTTCAAAGATTTGGTAGTAGATACTGGAATCTCTGCAAAGAAATTTTCAAAGGCCGCGGCGACTTGAGAATCTGATTTAATTATATTATCCTCAATAGCTAGACTGTAGTCACTACTTCGGTTGCATGACCTTCCTGTTTCGCTATTAATGATAGTCCAAGTCGTTTTAATTACATTACTGCTATTTTTAATTTTTAAACTCAAATAACGTGACTTGGCTATGCTACAAACTTTTTTAAATAATTTAGAATAATTTTTGACATACAAATTAAATTCAGCAGTGTTTATACAAGTCCGTTCATCATATAGTTCATAAAGTCGTTTTCTACTTTTATGTATACCAGTGGTGGCCCAATCACTAAAAGAAGCGTTAATACTAACCGAAAAAGTCTTTGGAATAAATATGTTATCAAATTGTGTGCAATACATTTTAAAAAAATCATTATATTGTCCATTAGGGTCATCATTTGGCAACACAAGTGGTAGATTATTCGAAAGTTTAGTTCTAAACATTTCCAAGCGATTAACAGTTTTTGGGTTAACAGTGATATCTTTCTTAGTTTTTTTTATGTTTACATTTGGAATAGTGATCAATTGACCACAATGATCTGAGTCTAATAAATTAATCATTTCTTTATGGATTGCTTTAACATCTGTATAAATGTTATCTAAGCATGTGGCACTAGTGGGAGTTATTCTAGTTGGCTCTAAGAATTGGTTGGCAAGATTGTATGACTGAAACAAACTTATAATTTTAGTACTTAACCCAGAAGTTTCTAACAAGTTAACATTAAAATCACCGCAAGTGATGATAAACTTATTTGAATTAGAAATTTTGTGCAACACTTCATCCATTACCTTTTCAAAACAATCATACAATCCTGAAGGAGGTCTGTACACACTTAATACAATGAACTGCTCCAATTCAATACAGGCTATTTCAATTGTCCGCTCAACAGAGAGGCTCACAATATCCTTACGGTCTTTAAATTTGAGCTGGTTATTTACTAAAATTAGTGAGCCACCATGTATAGCTTTTTCTCTGCTGAACGAACTACCAACCTGGTGGTTACTAAAATTGAATATGAACTGGTGGCTTTTAAGCCAATGTTCTGTTATACAAAGAATATCTATATTGTTACAGTTCAGGAAAAATTCTACTTCTAAATCTTTGTTCAAAAACCCTTGAATATTTTGATGCACCAGGTTGATACGATTTAATTCTTTAACACTTACATTTGATTTCTTATTTGCCATACTAACATTGTTGCTAGAGGTTGCCTCTATTGTCTTAATTTCTAATTTAAATGGAAATCAATATCTACAAGTGCTGTCAAATTATTGGCAGTACAGTTTAAAATGTCATTGCATTGCTCAAAAGAAGCAAGTTGTTTAGCCAAATTCTTGGCTGTAATAGAAAAAAAGTATGCTAGCGATGGTGCTATCTGTCTTCTATGATAGTTTGAGAGATAGTACATAGCATTATTATGGCTATCTTTTGTTAAATATAAATTATTACTAACATAATTGCTGGTATCCAATAAGTGAAATAAATTATTATGAAATGTCAAATTATGCAATGTCATATTAATTTCAAATCTTAACCTATTTTCTTCCTGTGGCAAACTGTTACTGTAAGGGAATGTAAACAATACAATTTTTCTCAACTTAAGATTACACAATGTTCCATAATATTGTAGCAATTCTCCTTTCTCCAAATTTCCCCTATTACCCATAAATATTATTAATGTGGTGTCCTGGTGAAAATTACATTTAATAATTTCTTTCATAATATGAAATAGTGAACAACCAGGCATGCAATTATTTATTATGGAGTGCCCCGGATATTCATCTGCCAACAAGTAACCTAACTCCTTTCCAATCTCATCGCAAAATAATACTATATCATTTTTTACAATTTGTTCACATGGTTTAACGGGACAACTAATAGTAGGAGATGTTAAATCAACACAGAGCTGTGGTAAGGTGGTATTACATGTTGTCAATGAATGTTCCGGTGTAGGTACATTGGATGGTGTTTGACACTGCTCACAGTTGTTTTGTTTTGAGTTTACCAGCACATTCATTGCCAACACATATTCCCTCATGAGCTCTTCTGAGGTATTATATTTAATGGTCATTGAACTAAGTTTCTCCTGTAAATAGTCTAGTTCAGATTGCAAGAATTCTGTGTCAATTTTGTACTTCCTAGTACTTTGTTCCAAATTATAAGAATACATATCCAATTGTTTTAGTAAATTTAGCCTTTCTCTATTAAGTTTAACATTTTTAATAAAGAACTTATGTTTTTTAACCAGCTTTTTTGTTTTAACAATGTATTTATTGATTTTTATGTATTTTTTAAGTTTATTAGTACTGGTGACTACCCTCAATGAGTTACATGACTTTGAATTATTATGATCTGTCAAATCTATAGTGTAGGAGGGATTAATGGCCGAAACCATTGAGGGGGCAACAGGCATCAACTCATCGAACAGACTCTGATTCAGTGAGGCGGTGATATTTGAGTTTATAGTCTGAAGTTCGGAAATTTGACTTTGTGCTTCATGTAGCTGTTGTTGTAATAAATGTTTATGACTAAGAGCTTGTTCATACTCTATGCTACACTGGCTGAATCCGTCCACAACAAGCTGAAGCCTGTCGCGTTCTTCGATGGCATCAGTGTATTGATTATATATCTGAGCCATTTCTATTTTTAACTTCCTATTATTATCATGGGCATCGAAAAGCACCTTCTCATTGTCATCTATTTCCTTATTCAGTTGGTCACAGAGCTCCTTTGACGCCTGTAATTCGCTCAAAGCCTGTTTGAGTTTGGACTCTTCCAGGCGAGCACGGGCGCTGCGAGTCATAATCATGATTATAAAGAAAAGGAAGCGACAAGAAAATGAAAGAGAGAAGATAATGGTGCCAGTAGTCTACGCGAAGATTAGTTTATGTGAAAAATGAAATTTAGATGTAAAGAAGGAGTTCTGTCACCAAACCAAAGTAAGGTTATGTTTACGTGCAAAGGTCACTGGCATTAGTAGCCGTATTAAAAGTGAACAATGGAATAGTTGGTAAAAACGCAAACAAACACGTAAAATACAAAGTATTGTACCTGATATCAAGATGACAACGCAAAAGTTCCTTTGTGCCGGCAAGTACAACTGTCACCGATTCACTATGAAATATTTAAGTACTTATTTTGCACTTGGTATGTGAATTTAATACAAAATACACTTTATTATTCTATTAACTTGATGAGTTATTGGAAAGAGGCTTTAAAAACAATGAAATATAATAATTAACCAATGCTAACTTAATTGCATTAGATTTATTTTTCCCCTATGACACTAATTTACATTCTATGATTTCTATAACTCATACACTGATTTGTAACTTGTAAAATATCAGGAAAGTATTCTTGCCTTTGCAATGTTTGTAAAAATGTAGGCACCATGTATCTATCATATAATTAATTTATCTCTCTTTGCTTCTTTTAAAATTTTTACCTGTTGTGGTATGGTAATTTTATTTTAGGTGCATCGTCTTCACATATAATTATATAAATATTGTATACAAATATTGAAAAAAAATTAAAAGAGTAACGGTGGAGTTTCTTGCCCATTCTTCTCGTACATTCTTCATACGAATCTACATTTTGGAAGGGGCAACTAGAATCAATTCTATTTTCATATAACTGTTGACGTTGTATGCAATAGTGGTACATAAACCATGTTACCCAAGCTAAGGTTGCCGTGCCGAAAGCTGCATGGCTAGGGGGGAGCCTAGTCGCGAGCGTGCCTGTTGTCTGGGATCGGGCGTCCCCAAGCACTAACCAGCCTTACCCCTACATGCGGGGCTCTGTAGGGTGTCGACAGAATGTATTCCCCTGCTTTTCGTGGGAACTCAATGAGCATAAATAATAATATAAAACTCGGAGGCGGCGGTGATGCTCGCCACACACCACGTCATTTGTTTCCACGGGGCGAAAAGCGAGCAGCGGAATGTCGCTTAGCAACGCTGAATGTGCAGGGAGGTATAAAAGATAAGATGGATGAGGTGTGTGACATGGTGAAGGATAAAAGGATTGATGTGCTCTGTGTGAATGAGACGAAAAGAAAGGGAGTGGACTCGAATAAACACGGATCTCTGACCGCTATCTGGTCTGGTGTTCGAGAGACACAAAGAGCCTGTCAGGGTGTGGGAGTTGTCCTCTCCGAGCGAATGGTGAAATGTGTGAAAGATTATGTTTGTGTGAGTCCTAGGATTTTATGGCTGAGAGCGAAGGTGGGCCTAAACCCTATCTTTATGCTGTGCGTCTATGCACCCGATATGGGAAGCTCACCGTCGGAGAGGGATGTATTTTGGAATAGCATAAGGGATCTAGTGAATGAATGTAGAGCAAACGAGAAGATTGTTATGCTAGGTGACTTTAATGGTTGGGTTGTTGTGAAGAGGAATGGGTATGAAAAAGTATTAGGTGCATTTGGGGATGACAGAGTGAATCAGAATGGGATGAGTTTGCTAGAGATATGTATAGAGAAGAATTTGTCAGTTATGAACACTATGTTTAATCATAGAAAAGTTCATAGGTATACGTGGGAAAGGCAAGACAGTAGAAGTATGATTGATTTTGTGATTGTGGATGAAAGATTAAAGAGTAAAGTGACAGATACCAGAGCATATCGGGGTGTTAACGTAGGGACAGATCATTATCTGGTGATGTGTCGGATAGATGGTCTGTTCAGACATTGGCGTCACCGAGTTTGAGTTCCTGTGACTGCACTTAAAAGAATAAAAGTAGAAAGACTGCAAGATTTGAAAGTAAAAGAGGAATACAAGCAGGAAGTAAAGGTGAAGACGGATAAAATATTTGATGATACGAATGATTATAGTATGGAGGAAGTATGGGATATTATGAAAAATAGTATGGTGCAAGTAGCCACAAAAGTATGTGGTGTAGCACGGAGAAAAAATGGTAATAGAATGAGTGATTCTTGGGTAGATGGTGATGTTAAAGAGGTTGTGCGGAAGAAGAAAGAGGCCTGGCTTAATGTGTTAGCCTATAAGGCCCAAAATAGGGTGAATCAGGCAGCGAATGTGACGGATGGTTTGGAAAGAGTGAAAAGGAAATACTCCGAAATGAAAGTGAGAGTGAAAGAGATGGTAAAAATGAAAAAGGATGAAAGGCAAGAAAAGTATAACAGGAAGTTCTCTGATAACTTCAGGGCCAATGTTAAGCTGTTTTGGAAACAAGTAAGATTGGCTCGCGGAGTGACAGGAACATCGAGTATGAATGTTATAAGAGCGGATGGATGTTTACTAAATGAAGAATGTAAGGTCTTGGAACGCTGGAAGGGATACTTTGAAAGTTTATTCAGTTGTCAGGACAGTGTGCAAGGAGTGGGCAACTGGGCAGATGCCAGTTTAGAAGACCCTAACTTAGAAGTAGATGAAGATTATGAAATAAAAATAGAAGAGATAGTACGAGCGCTGAAAGGTATGAAAGTTGGGAAAGCTGCAGGATATGACAGGGTGTCTGCTGAAATGCTGAAGAGCGGTGACGGGGTGGTAGCAAGCCTGTTGTACCGGATCTTTAATATGTGTTGGAGATATGGCCGTGTACCGGATGATTGGTGTAAGGCTGTAATCGTACCACTATATAAGGGAAAAGGCTCACAGCAGGAGTGCAAAAACTACCGTGGCATTAGTCTTTTGAGTGTTGTCGGCAAACTGTATGCGAAGGTTTTGATAAATAGAGTGATAGGAGTGACCGGTGAGAAAATATGGGATGTGCAGGCAGGATTTAGAGGGGATGGGCTGTATGGATCAGATCTTCTCCCTAAGGTGCATAGCCGAAAAACATCTGGCAAAGCACAAGAAAGTCTACTGCGCTTTCGTTGACTTGGAGAAGGCCTATGAGAGTGTGTGCAGAGAAAAACCGTGGTCAACACTATCCATGTACGGTGTGGATTGGCGCTTGGTACGGGCACTGAAATCTTTATACAAGGATTCCAGTGCTTGTGTTAGGATAAATGGGGCATACACGAACTGGTTTTGCATCTCGAGGGGTGTTAGGCAGGGCTGTGTAGCGTCACCGTGGCTATTCAACTTGTACATGGATAGTTGTCTGACAGATTTGAAAGAGGGTGAGTGTGGATTGACAATGAGTGAGTTGCCTGTCAAATGCCTTCTCTACGCAGACGATCAAGTTCTACTTGCATCGTCAGCAGAACAGTTGCAAGACATGGTGACTGTAATGGATGAAGCATTTAAGATGAAAGGGATGAATATAAATGTGAATAAGACGAAGGTCATGGTGTTTGAAAGAGAAGAGAACGTATCGGTGTGTGATGTGAAAATAAATGATAAGAATGTGGAGCAAGTAAGTGAGTTCGTATATTTGGGGAGTTTGTTTACAAGGGATGGAAAGATTGATAAAGATGTGAAAAGAAGAGTGAATGCGGGAAATAAAGTAAATGGTGCTTTACATGCAATTGTGACCAACCAACTGATGTCCAATAAGGCTCGACTGACTGTTCATAATGGTGTACTGGTGCCTACGCTTATGTATGGGAGTGAATGTTGGGTGTGGCAGAAGAAGCATGAAAGTAGAATAAATGCTGTGGAAATGCGTTCCTTGCGAAGCATGTGTGGTGTGACTATGAATGATAGGCTGAGGAATGATGTGATAAGAGAACGGTGTGATTTAAAAGAAGATGTAGTGACAAGAATTGAAAAAAGTATGCTTAGATAGTTTGGTCATGTTGAGAGGATGAATGAAGGACGACTCACAAAAGGTATTTACAAGGCAGATGTGAGTGGAAACACCGGGAGGGGACGCCCTAAGAGGACATATAGTGACCTTATTGGTGATGTTCTTCAGAAAGGTCAGGTGCGTAGTACTCGCAACCGGCGTGTGTGTATGACCAATTGTATGAACCTTAAAGAGGCAAAAGGAGTGTGTAGAGATCGTAGCAGGTGGCGTTCCGTGGTTTCTGTCTACCCCCATGTGAAAAAGGCGTGATTGTATGTATGTATGTATGTTGACGTTTAAAAGTGCCTTTTTGGGCCAATTTGAAATAAATGCTTTGACTTTGACTTTGGTTGGTGTAGAGCTATTTTTATGGAACGACTGCCTATCCGACCTTCACAACCCAGTTAGAATAAGCTAGGTTTGGCTTAGGTTTTAATACTAATTTAATCTTTGTCTAAACAGCATATTCTCAACCTGTACCGAAACTTCAACAAGGCTGCCGAAGACGCAAATGTCCTAGTGATACCTAGCTGTGGATTTGCTGCCATACCAACCGAGACCGCTATGATATATTTAGAGAGAGAATTCAAAGGTACGCATGGATTTATTTACTCAAATATAATTACTAGCTTTTGCCAGCGGCTTCGCCCGCGTATCTATACTAATATTATAAAGAGGAAACCTTTGTATTTTTGTATTGAATAGGCTCAAAAACAACTGAACCGATTTAAAAATTTCTTTTACCATTACTTAGAGGGATTCTTCCGAATCCGTATAGGCTATATTTTATCCCGGAAAATAGATAGGATTTTTCGTGGTAGTGAAAATTGTGGAGTAAAGCGTCGTAAAAACTGCCGTACCCGTACGTTAACGATTTTCGCGAACGCTGCCTAAATGGTTAGAGATGTATGGTTGACTTCTATTGAAAAGTTGTAGAACTCAATAATGCCTACAAAAAAGTCCGCGATAGTATAAACCAGACATTTATATTTTAGCCATTATAACCACTTTTCCATAGAATAAAAGTAATTAAAATTATTAGCCTATGTTTATTGATCATATTATCGTCAAATACTAATCCTTATCCAAATAAACTATTTATTGAGCAAGATTGTTTCAATAGCTATTAATTACTTTTTATTTTATTCCAATCGGACAATCCATTCAAAAGATATTACGAATATAAAATTGTAATTGGTATTAAAATGAATGATGGTGTCGCACGACTCGCACGGCGAAACCGCAGGGGAGGGGGGTGCACATCTATGAAGCAGGTTGTCGCGCGGCTCACTAGCGCGGTCGGCTCTCTACGAATTTATGCACTTATTAAAATTGATTTCGGAACTATTTAGATACTCATTATCAAAAGTTCTTTTCAAAAATACTTATAAATAATTTCATTCAATATTTCTTAAATATATTCTTAAATTGTAGCGACCATCATCGGCTGGACAGCTCGCTCACATTCCGCGGATCCCGATGATACCGACAGATTTGCCTATTTCCTTTAAAAGATTACAGTTTCCCGTCAAGGTATCGTTTGCCCTTACAATAAATAAATCCCAGGGTCAAACTTTTTCAATGGTAGGCATCGATCTCAGAAAAGAGTGCTTTTCTCATGGCCAATTATATGTTGCACTTTCTCGAGTAGGATCTCCTGAAAACCAATATGTTTTAATGCCATCTACAAATACTACTGCGAACATAGTGTATAGTGAAGCATTAAGGTAAAGAGAAAAAAAAAAACAAAAAAACAAAAAAAAAAAAGAGTTAAGCAGGTACGAAACAAAGAAATGTAACACGAATAAAAAACCTATAAAAACATACATACAAAACAATTTTTTTTTTTCAGAGAGCCTAAAAAATAAATGTCCACCCGTGCGTCGCTAGTTATACATATAACCCTTCCTCTTGAATCACTCTGTCTAGTGAGGAAAACCGCATTATGATCGGTTGCGTAGTAATAGTACGCGTACAGAAGCGCAAGCGACATTGTTTTATACTAGGTATGGAAAAATACTTACGCTACTTTTTGGGCAGTGTCAGATTTGAAAAAAAACATTTTGCATTTCATAGCCCATTTCTCGAGAAAGGTTATAGGATTTAATACCATACTACAGTTCGTAAAATACTGCTGTTTTCTGCTGAGCTTTATCTCTTATTCGAAAATGTGTTCTTTAGGTGTGCACAATTTTCTGAGGTACTTATTGAATGTTACGAGCCATTCTTTTTTTCTGGCACGCCATGGTGTTAATAAGTTTTGACAAAACCCTACTAACTTGGGCCGATCATGTATAATTACAGTCTATATTTTTAGGGACTCTTCACACAGTTGAATGTTACACCGAACTAGTAATACCAAAGAGAGCGTATATTCCTGGTCGAAGTCTTCTACATAATGGAACATGGACATCGCTCGTTTATGTGTTGGAGAATTTCAAAGACCACCTTGCTTTATGGAAAGAGTTATTCCCTAAACCTATTGAGCCAGAGCCTGAAGAAATGAAAAGGTACGTAATTAGATAAGTCGTACCTTCACGATAATGACTACAATACAATAAGATATAAGCAGAGGTCGGAATTAGGTAGAGTTATTTATGTACTTACATCGAAATGTTGATATTAATATGGATCTTACCGGGATTTCTAATAGACAATCTCGTGTGACCAATAATATTACAAATAAATAATAATAAAAACGTCAGAGATAGCTAAGACAAAAAATAAGAAAAAAAAATGTATGTTAATTATCTTTGTTTTATTTAAACAAAGATAATTAACATACAATTTTTTTTAGTATAAAATTATCAATACAAATATTAATAATCTTAAGCAAATTCTCATACTTATACTTCGCCTTTTTTATAAATAGATCACGGGATTTTTCTGCTCTTCAAAATTAATCCTGAGATTTGGGGCATATCCACTTTATTCTTTCGTTGTATGAAGTCAGTTGAATTACATAAATAACTCTATCTATTTCCGACCTCTGGATATAAGGTCTAACCACTGCATGCATCTTTGACCACTTTTGCATGGACGTAAAAATATCGTGGCAGGATTTTTCTCGCACTGGATTGTCAACTGTTGGTGTTGAACATTGAGAATCCAACAAAGTACATCCCAGCTCGCCGACAAAACAGCTGTTCGATTTTAAACTCTCGGCGCAGAGCAGTACGTTGAAGATCCGGTGCACGAAAAATCCGAACGTGAATTTAAGCTTTAGTTACTCTCGGTACTCTTTCTGCAATTGTCAGTATTGAGAAAGAGGGCGTGAAAAAAATAAAAATAAAAGTAAAGCAAGTTTCTCTTTTTTCTATGATGTGTTTAAAAGAAACATATTTTGATTTTTGCTGTATAATTTTTGTTTGCAGATCATTTTTCCATCGTCATAACCGCCGAACTTGGTTCCCTTACCCTGGAACCGAGAACGAATTAGTCGCAATGTCCCAAAGATATTTACACGAGAAGAGTCAGAAGAAACCCATTCATTTCAAGGCTTATACCACAATGCCTTTGTTCTTACATTTGATTATTATAGTTCCCGTATTTTTCCTGTATTACTACTTGAGTTACTTCAAGTGCTTTAGAAAACTGTTAATTAATTACCCACGCCTCATGACGTGTGGATACGTGTCACAAAGAGGGCCTACGGAAAAGACAAGACAAGATATGAAGTATAATTTTATTTTGAATGGTAAAGGCTGGGACATAGGAGCGGATTTGAACTCGAAGCCGACAAAAACAATGTCAGTTAAGGTACGTTGATATTCTGAATCATCATTATTAGACGTCGACCACTGCTGCACATAGGCCTCCCCCAAGGGGGTTTTGCCATAATCGCCACGCTTGGAAGACGGCTTGGCGATCACAGTATAGTGGTTAAAAGCTGGAAGCACACTGCTGCCCAAAAAATAAAATTAAAAACTTACTTTAAAATACATAGCTATTGATAAATTATTTGATTTCTTTAATTAAGTATGCTTGCAGCAATACTTTTACTCGTTAATCATATTTTAATAAGTATATGAGGTCAGCGTTTCCTATCAGAATACACTGAGAACAAAGAAAAACACTTTTAAGAAAAGCATCACATAGATTTGATTGAACCTGTCCAGTACCTACTTAGCTACTATAAAAAACCTTTTGGCGCCGCGGGTTCAGCGATTATTCACGTCTGTATTGATGCCTTTCGGCTTTCATATTCTCTAGAAGATATCCAGAATGAGCTAGAGTTGCCTTATCTTCTTCAAACCACTGTAACGTGCCTGCTAGGGAAGGACGATTAAAAAAAAAGAAAAGATGGTAGGTACAAATGAGTAATTTAGAATATAAAAATCCGTGATAAATCTTACACAATATTAAAATATAGCTAACTCCAGCTGGCGTAGCATGACCAATTCTATCTTTATTCTACCAAGAACAAAAAAGTTCCTTATGTATTTAATTCTGTAAAAATGTTTCTATCTCGTCAGAAAAATAGTCATCATACTTGACATCGTACTCTTGTCGACTGAAGAATAGAAAAATCTCCTTTTTTCAGTTTTACACAATTTTTCTACCACGACACAATTTTTCACCACGACTTGTTTGCCAATAGCTTTGCTTTGTAACTTACCTAGCCTGCTATATTCACAGGTATCAGGCAGTGATCCAGGTTACGACACCACAGCTGTTGCAATTATTATGAGTGCAATCACTATACTTAAAGAAGGCAACAACATGCCCAAGTAAGTTATAATCACCTATTTTGTTCATTTATAGCTCTTCAGCTGAGTTGCATCCCATCTACCCCGGTCTTCCCGCTCCGTTAACGGGGCAGTTGGGAAAAATTGTTGCATTGATCCCGGTAGTGTGGACTCCATCGTGGCACCGATCTAGCCTCGTCTACCGTGGTGTGTTTTTAACGAAGCGGACAGCACAAATTGAGTACCATACGCCCCGGCAGTGTTTAAAGAGGGGAGGATAGGAGTATTATTTGTGTTTACCAATAATAGGAGTATCATTTCGATTGCACTGGGGCAGAGAGAAGCTTCTCTTCGAGAGGAAGTGGGCCGTAATCCACCGCGCGGGCTCAGTGCTGGTTGGTAGATATCACATTCTTCGAATTGTTGGTCCTAGAACATGCCGGTTTCCTCACGATGGTTTCCTTCACCGTGTATAATAAATTCATCACCATTGCTCTTTTGAGTGTGTGTCTTGTCAGTGGTGATGAATTTATTCACACATAGTAAAGCGCCCGCATGGATTAGAACCCACGACAACTCATAAGTCAGAGCCGTTACCGTCGTTATCCGGATTGGCGCAAAAATGTCTGAATTAATTTCAATGGCATTTCGCACACAGATACTTTATTGTTCTCGTGTGATATTTAACCGCGGACGAAGCCATGGACTAAAGCTAGTGTAGAAATACAATCACAACATTAATTAACCTTGGCTATATACATATTAAGTTAATAAAATATTATTCTAATTTATAATGCAAAAGCGCACATGATACCTTCGATTGCTAAAAATAGACTACCTCATAAGCCAGAATTAGTTTACTTTTGGCATTTTTTTAAAGAAGACGTTCGTATGGAATAAGATTCGGCAGGAACCACAACCAACCAAGCGCTACGTGACTTGTGGTCGACCTGAAAGAAAGAAGAAGAAGAAAGAAAATACGTTTATTTGCGGTAAACATGACGCACAGTAAGACTAGAAACATACAGAAATAAAAAAATAAGATGTGGGAAAATTGCATCATATCCACGCAAAACGGCCATCACTCAGCATAATGCTGTGACCCTATGCGAGACAGAGCCCCAGCGCTGGTTTTCAGTGACAGCCGAAAGAACTAACCAGCTTCAATAATATTGCTAACACCAAACTGTATCAACAAACAGTAACCTTACCATTCTTCTGCCCTTATCCCAATTTATTTGTGAGAGGCGTAACATGTCTTTTTCTCCCACACTTCTCTATTCTATCATCTCAGTAGTCAAGTTACCTTATTCAAACTCTGCCAGGGTCGCACCATTTGTTCGAAAGAGATACCGTGGCGCTGGCATATAGGGAACTGAAGGAACACGGGAGGGTTTTAGTCAGTAAAAGTCTGACACGCCCTCCCGCTCCGCTCAGAGCCGGAGGCGTCATTTGATGATTTCTCACCCACAAAAAAAAACCTTATTTAAACTATTATTTTATAAGGAGAAAAGATTGTTTTTTTTATACTTTACGAGAGCTTCTAAAACGTTTTATTCTTAGGCTCTGTATTATAAATGCGTAGGAAATTCGCACTTTCTCTTTCTCTTCTTTTTGGGGATCGAGACTCATGCTTGTGAAACCGCGGTGCGCAGCTAGTGGAAAAGAAGTTCGCGAGTGTACTTACATTACTTCTGATTCAGCCTGTCCCTTGCTGCCCTCTGTCAGTGATTCCCTAAGCCGAGATCCGTACCCCACATGAGGTGCCCTTAGCGAATAGTTGCTCTAGTTTTAAGTTTTTTTAAGCCCTGATTGCAGGCCTTAATTTATTAAGGTAGCCACAGGCAACTCCGGTTGACCAGTTGACAACCTCAAATGTTGACCTGCAAGATGTAATTCCAAAAAAAACCGGCCAAGTGCGAGTCGGACTCGCGCACCGAGGGTTCCGTACAAACCTGTAGGTATTCACGGCTTAAAAATATATTTTTTTTTTTAATTTTTATATTTCAGTTGATTGAATGTAAGGTAAATTGCGGTTTACGATTTATGACGTTTAAAAAAATAACTACTCACTCGATCTCGTTCAAACCAATTTTCGGTGGTAGTTTATATGGTAATGTACATCATATATTTTTTTTAGTTTTATCATTCTCTTATTTTAGAAGTTACGGGGGGGGGGGGACACACATTTTACCACTTTGGAAGTGTCTCTCGCGCAAACTATTCAGTTTAGAAAAAAATGATAATAGAAACCTCATTACCATTTTTGAAGAACTATTCATAGATACCCCACACGTATGGGTTTGATGAAAAAAATCATTTTTGAGTTTCAGTTCTATGTATGGGGAACCCCAAAATTTATTGTTTTTTTCTATTTTAGTGTGAAAATCTTAAGGCGGTTTACAGAATACATCTACTTACCAAGGTTCAACAGCCTAGCTCTTATAGTTTCGGAAAAAAGTGGCTGTGACATACGGACGGACGGACAGACAGACAGACAGACAGACAGACATGACGAATCTATAAGGGTTCCGTTTTTTGCCATTTGGCAACGGAACCCTAAAAACGGTACTTATCCTATACTTTCCTTTTTCAGAGGAGGAGTGGTCATGCCCGGAGCAGCATTTTACAGAACCAACATAGTTGATAGATTGATGGCTGAAGATTTCACTTATGAAGTGGTAGGGAATAAAATAGTATAAGTAGCAATAAATAAAACAGAGTGACAAAAATAACAATAGTTATTTCAGTATTATTGTTACATAAAGAGTTATTCTCATTATAGACCTGCCTGCGCGAGGGAAGTGGGATTGGGCTGACCACATCAGTTCCAAGTCAGCTTCGCGACGAACCAAAGTTACCTCATAGAAATATTGCCTTGAAAAAAGAGAAGTAGCGCTCTATCAGTCCGAAAAAGCAATGAATACAAGCTGGATAGATTGGACTGGATTTTTAGGTAACATAGTAGTTATGTATGGTTTCGGAATCAAAGACAAGGTTTAAGAAATTATATGAATATTGGTGAAGGAGTTTAAACTAGGATATAAGGATGAAATTGTAGTCCGACTGACTACGAAGCGGCTGTCTGTTGGAGACGGTCGCTTCGTAGTCAGCCGTAACTTCCAGTAAGTACTGTCTTTGTCATGTGACATATCTATAGACGCACTTCAGGAGTAATGCCGACACGTAACCCGTGATGATAAACGGCATGACACACTTTTATGCTATCCTGGCAGCAAAATATATTTTGTACTTCATATTTTTGGGCATTGTTATTATTACTGGGTAAGAACTGAATAAAAAATATATTTTTACTAAGCTTTTCTTTATTTAATTCACCAAACCTTGCACCCTAATTACGTAATACACTATCAATAAGAATCTCAATCATTTTGACGGATATCGCTAAACTATTGCTTCATACGTTCGAAATGTTTATTTGCTCAGCAAAGTGAATAACGCAATGAATGTTGTTGAACTGTCGAAATGAAAGCCATTCCTACTGTTAGTGTGTTACGCAATTACCCCTCTAGTTAAGTTCGGCAGGAACATTCAAACGCGCACCCAGTTGTATCTAATACGTACCTGTAATCCCCGATGGGTTAGGCAGAGATATCCTATAGTACAGTAGGGTCACCCCTATTTACATGCCACTTAGGGTGGAAATTTCTGGATAGCTCGCAAAATTCAAAACTTTTACGTTTTTTGCGATTTGCAAGTGGTGATGATATAATCATTTAAGTCATCAATACTACCCTGTCAACTTTTTTCTGAAATAATTATTCAGTCGAATGACTATTTCATGAAAAAACCACGCCCATACGCCCAGATGGTCGAGAATAATATATTCGAGTGCAAAAAACGTAAGGGAATTTGAATTTCGTGGGCTACCCTGGTTCTAACAACCTAAATCGCATGTAAATAGAGGCGAGCCCATTGCCTTAACTCCTCCTTAACACCCTTACTCCTCCTTAGCTCCCTTACTGCTACGACTTTAAGATGCTGTCGATTTCAAATTGTTACCACTGACATGCGGTTAACTAACCTATCGACAGATAGGTTCAAAACAGAAGGGACTCACTGTTTATCCTCCATCTGTATTTATAAAAAGTACAGCCAATCTATTATGTAAAAGTCTCATCGTGAAAATATAGGCTAACTAGCTGACCCAGCGAACTTCGTACCGCTTCAGAATCAATAAATATTGTGTTTACTTATCAGATCCCACCAACACAAAGCAAAGAGCACCAAGTACCTACCATATACCCTTGTTAGGTGAGCTTCTACCAAGCTATGCCAACCTGGTAATTCGAAGACAAAGCGTTTTCTAGCTACCATACAGCCATGTTAGGTGAACTCCTACCAAGTTATGCAAACCTGGTACTTCGAAGACATAAAGCGTTTTCTAGCTATCACACAGCCATGTTAGGTGAGCTCCTATCAAGTTATGCCAACCTGGTACTTCGAAGACATAAAGCGTTTTCTGGCTATCACACAGCCATGTTAGGTGAGTTCCTACCAAGTTATGCCAACCTGGTAATTCGAAGACATAAAGCGTTTTCTAGCTATCACAGTCATGTTAGGTGAGCACCTACCAAGTTATGCGAACCTGGTTCTTCAAAAACATAAAGCGTTTTCTAGCTATCACACACCCATGTTAGGTGAGCTTTTACTAAGCTATGCCAACCTCGTTCTTCGCAGAAATAAAGCGTTTTCTAGCTATCATACAGCCATACTAGGTGAACTCCTACCAAGTTATGACAGCCTGGTTCTTCGAAGACATAAAGCGTTTTCTAGCTATCACACACCCATGTTTGGTGAGCTCCTACCATGTTATAACAACCTGATACTTCGAAGACATAAAGCGTTTCCTAGCTATCACACACCCATGTTAGGTGAGCTCCTACCAAGTTATGCCAACCTCGTTCTTCGCAGAAATAAAGCGTTTTCTAGCTATCATACAGCCATGCTAGGTGAACTCCTACCAAGTTATGACAGCCTGGTTCTTCGAAGACATAAAGCGTTTTCTAGCTATCACACACCCATGTTTGGTGAGCTCCTACCATGTTATAACAACCTGATACTTCGAAGACATAAAGCGTTTCCTAGCTACCACACACCCATGTTAGGTGAGGTCCTGCGAAGTTATGAAAACAGCCTGGTATGTACTTCGAAGACATATAGCGTTTTCTAGTTACTTCTACTAAGCTATGCCAACCTCGTTCTTCGCAGAAATAAAGCGTTTTCTAGCTATCATACAGCCATGCTAGGTGAACTCCTACCAAGTTATGACAGCCTGGTTCTTCGAAGACATAAAGCGTTTTCTAGCTATCACACACCCATGTTTGATGAGCTCCTACCATGTTATAACAACCTGATACTTCGAAGACATAAACCGTTTCCTAGCTATCACACACCCATGTTAGGTGAGCTCCTACCAAGTTATGCCAACCTCGTTCTTCGCAGAAATAAAGCGTTTTCTAGCTATCATACAGCCATGCTAGCTGAACTCCTACCAAGTTATGACAGCCTGGTTCTTCGAAGACATAAAGCGTTTTCTAGCTACCAAACAGCTAGGTGAGCTCTTACCAATTTATGCCAACCTGGTACTTCGAAGTCATAAAGCGTTTTCTAGCTATCACACACCCATGTTAGGTGAGCTCCTACCAAGTTATGCCAACCTCGTTCTTCGCAGAAATAAAGCGTTTTCTAGCTATCATACAGCCATGCTAGGTGAACTCCTACCAAGTTATGACAGCCTGGTTCTTCGAAGACATAAAGCGTTTTCTAGCTATCAAACACCCATGTTTGGTGAGCTCCTACCATGTTATATATAACAACCTGATACTTCGAAGACATAAAGCGTTTCCTAGCTACCACACACCCATGTTAGGTGAGGTCCTACGAAGTTATGAAAACAGCCTGGTATGTACTTCGAAGACATATAGCGTTTTCTAGTTACTACCACACACACATTTGCGGTCGGTCGGAAAATGCGGAAAATGCGAAGCGCTCAAGTCGATAAGGTCTTTCATTATATTATGTTAATTGATTAAATCTAGGTACCTATCTACACTTATTCACCATCTGCCTAGCCTTTTCCCAACTATGTTGGGATCGGTTTCCAATCTAACCGGATGCAGCTCAGTATCAGTATTTTACATGGAATGACTGCCTACCTGACCTCCACAACCCAGTTACTGAGTAATACGATACCCCTTCGTAAAATTACCCACCCATCTGCACCTATTATTCCATTATGTTATACACATACAGGTACACTGATTGATTAAATGCAGATGTAACTTTGTAATCCTACATATTTCCATGGGATTACAAAGTTATTTATGCAGTTTGTGTATCTAGAAAACTGGAATGAAATTGGAAAATATTTTAGTTTTTCCTTGATTTATACACTAAACACTAATTTTATTCTAAATTTAAAGCTTCTATATCTGCTAGAAGTGCCTTAGAGTTTTGATGATCGGTCATTCAGTCAGTAAATTAAGAAACTTTGACTTATTATAATTCTTAAACTACTGGTTAAAATTGAATAAAATTTGAAATATATCGTGTTTAGACAATGTTTACTTGGTTACTGAAAATTCAAGCTTCTAGTTTTATCCACAACGAAGCTATAGGGAGCCGAAAATGGCCTGAACTGAAGAAGAATAGTACGGCCTTGTTCTAATTTTCCGCGCATTTTTTTAAATTTTTTCTTTCATAAGAATCTTCTCCTGACAATAAAAAACACAACAAAAAAGAAAAAAGTGAAATCGGTCCAGCCGTTCACGCGTGATGGCGTGACCAAGGGAAATAGGGATTCATTTTTATATACAGGGTGATTGGAAGATGGGTGCAAAGCTTTAAAGTGAAGATAGTATAGACAATTTAGAACCATTTAAGCCATGGTTGTCTTAGACGAAGTCTTACCAAATTTTTTTAACCAAATTTTTAAGATTTTTTTCGGAAATTCTCAAAATTTAATGTAAACTGCATAATTATGGCCAAATTGAATGATAAATGAATTAATTTTTTATTTATTTAATTAAAGTAATGTGTAAGCAACCAATCAAAACATATTTTAGGCTTCTGTGTCATTAGACATTTTTTTTACAGATATTTAAAGCTCAGAAAAAATGAAAATTTGTACAATACGTCTTTTAAAACTTATTAAAAAAAAAAAAAACGGAGGGTGCTTTTTTTGTTCAAACCTTTTTGAAGACATGCTTGATAATCGCTCTTTCTTTTGAGGTATCATTTATGCGGATATCTTACAAATTATTGAAATTAGGACCTACAAACCAATTCGAGGGAGACATTTTAAATTTTAGGCAGTTTAACAAAACACAAAATTTTTGCTTAAAAGAATACTTTATGTGCTCGAAATGATAACATTGTTCAATTCTAAGAATTTTTGGTACATGCAGGAACCAATTGAGGGGAACCCATTGAGGGGATTCTCTAAACAATGGCCACCGAGCGCGGTGCGACGGCATTTCCAGGTAGAACGCCCAATGAATAGCAAAAAGCGATAAGAGTTGGTTTTTATAGCAAAATGGTCTTAGTTACTGAGGCAACAAAGTCGTTTTTCTTTAGTCAGGGTCAGTCGGTCTGTGATGAAGCCGTTACATCTTTTACTTATTAGTCAAACTACTGCCCTTGTGAGTGGACGTTGTCGTGTTGATTCACAAATTACCGTGTTCAGTTGTAGCCCTTTGCGTTCCTGCACGTGTTGTTTGCGTTAGTTTTGAACTTTTTTGTTTCACCGTGTCCAGTCGTAGCCTCGCGCTCCTGCACGTGTTGATTTTTGACTTAATTGTGTTGAGTTGACATTTAGTGCGCTCCTACGCCGTTTTTCTTAATTGTTAAGTGACTATGGCTACTTTTTCCAATCAAGAATATGCGGATATCGTATTTATGTACGGTAGAGCAGACGGCAATGGATCTTTGGCGCGACGGATGTATCAAGAGCGCTATCCGAATCGCAGGATACCGAATGTCCGAGTGTTTTACAACACGTTTCGTCGTCTTGCCCAAGATGGGTTTCACCGCGTGGAACCTGAAGTCAACCCGGGCAGACACGAAACTGCCGTCGACGAAGACATTTTAGCAGCATTTCAAGCGGATCCTACTACCAGTACTAGAGCAATAGCTCGAAATTTAAACATTTCTCAATGAAAGGTGTGGCATACAATGCACCAAAATGATAAGTATCCGTTCCATGGCAGGAGTATGCAAGGTCTAGTAGAGCAAGATCCTCAAAGAAGAATTCAGTTCTGCCGTTTCCTCCTCAACAGAGACATCGAAGATGCGTGGTTTCTGAAATCAATCTTGTGGACGGATGAAAGTAAATTTTCAAGGGAAGGTATTACAAACTTTCACAACATCCATGAATGGGCCGACGCAGACAACAATCCACATTTTAAGAAGCAGGTGTCATTTCAGACGAAATTCTCTGTGAATGTATGGGCTGGAATAATTGGCAGAACATTGATTGGGCCCCACTTTTTGCCTGATCCATTGAATGTCGAAAATTATTTGCAATTTCTGCAAATTGATTTACCACTGCTGGTAGAGGAATCAGGTGTCCCGATCTTCGAAAGAGACCAAACAGTCATCTTTCAGCAAGACGGCTGTCCAGCGCATTGGACTTTAAATGTAAGGGAACACCTCAACAATTGCTTTCCTGATAGCTGGATCGGCAGGGATGGACCCATCCCTTGGCCCGCTCGCTCCCCAGATCTGACCCCGTTGGACTTTTTCGTGTGGGGCCGGGCCAAGGAACTGGTGTATAACAACATAGAAATAAACACTAGAGAAGAATTGATACAAAGAATAAATTCAGCGTTTGAGACAATGAAGCAGGAGATGATGTTGAAAATAACGACTACAGAAGTTAGAAGACGGGGCCGTGCTTGTATTAGGAATCACGGCCGTCATTTTGAACATGAAAAATAAATAATTTTAATTCAAATGTTGTTTTAATTAGTCTGCCTAAAATAAAAAAAAATCTCCCTCAAATTGGTTTGTATATTTGTATTGTATAATTTCAATAATTTGTAAGATATCCGCATAAATGATATCTCAAAAGAAAGAGCGATTATCAAGCAGCATGTCTTCAAAAAGGTTTGAACAAAAAAAGCACCCTCCGTTTTTTTTTTAATAAGGTTTAAAAGACGTATTGTACAAATTTTTTATTTTTTCTGAGCTTTAAATGTCTGTAAAAAAAATGTCTAATGACACAGAAGCCTAAAACATGTTTTGCTTGATTGCTTACACATTACTTTAATTAAATAAATAAAAAATGAATTCATTTATCATTCAATTTGGCCATAATTATGCAGTTTACATTAAATTTTGAGAATTTCCGAAAAAAAACTTAAAAATTTGGTTAAAAATATTTGGTAAGACTTCGTCTAAGACAACCATGGCTTAAATGGTTCTAAATTGTCTGTACTATCTTCGCCTTAAAGCTTTGCACCCATCTTCCAATCACCCTGTATATAGAGATATAGATGTAATTTGAAGTGTGCTGTCAGAAATGTCCAACCCTAGCATGAGGCGGAATGACGGATCACTTCACTTAAATTTTCATGGTGAGATTTTTACAAAGGAACCTACTAGCCTAGAATCTCAAAAGTAATCTGTAAGTACAGTTCAGACAGGTAAGCGCTTCTATTTTCCCTTTTTAATTTTTGCTCAGTAGCATTTTAGTAGATACCTATGTATTTCAATTAACACATTATAGTTATATTTTTAAATATTAGAATATAAAAGAACTAGCTTCTGCCCGCGACTTCGTCCGCGTTAAATTTCTTGTTCCCCCGAACCTTCCAGTCGCGTCGAATCGCCTACTCGTGTAATTTTCCCCGTTTTTGCAACATTTTTCATTACTGCTCCACTCCTGTTAGTTGTAGCGTAGCCTATAGCTTTCCTCGATAAATAGGCTACCCAACACAAAAATAATTTTTCAATTCGGACCAGTAGTTCCTGAGATTAGCGCGTTCAATCAATCAAACAAACTCTTCAGCTTTAGAATATTAGTGTAGATTACTTAAAAAAAAAAATTTTTTTCAACACCATAAGAGAGATACAGATACGACCATAGATATAAGCAAGAATGTCTATGGATATAACGTATACAAGTAGGCAATGAGTAGAAAGGTACTGTCTACCCCCCCCCGCCCCTGGCAGCTCTCACAGACCAAAACATTGTTGCTTTTCATCATAGGACGACCCACAACTACGTTCGGTAAACTGCATAGATCTGCAAAACACATGTTACTACTGGTCTTCGAAACCCTAATTGACCTTCTTAGAAGGAAAAGTAACATGTAAGACTATGCAATTTATTAAACGACACAAATTTGACTTCCGCTGCGGGCTGTCTACGATGCCACATTGTATAAGTGAAAGTGTTAAATAAACAATGCAAACTGTAAGCAACTTAAGTAATTGGGAACTAGTCCTTCTGTTAATCAGAACAAAACAAAGCAGTAATTAATGCTTCACGCACTGATATGCACGTGCAACGACATATATTATTATTTATATGTATATGAATAACATAAGTATATAAATTCTCACAGGATAGAGCAAATGTAATAATGGTCTTTTACTCGATATTTGAATTCACAAATAGACTTTTAATGATTGGTGGAAGTGAGTTCCACAATCTTACAGCATGGACAACGAAGGAATAAGATTTTTAACTTGTTTTATAAGGATGGGATTTGAGATCTCTTCTAAGGTGTGAGTATATCACACCTTAGATCTCTCCTCAAATCGGTTCGTCGCTAGGTCCACCGCAACAAAATCGCTCACGGGTTTTGTAAGTAGTTGGGACATAAAATCCGAGTGTTCCTGCGAAAGCAGATTGGGAGCCACTTGAGATCCTTGCGAAAGTGAGAAACATGACACATTCGCTTTGTTTTCAGTCATGTTCGCAGAGACCAAAAACAAAGCGAAAGCACAAGTTTGCAAGGGGTTCCCTCTATCTGGCAGAAACTTGATGCTCCGAATTTTATTTGGCATAACACACTTGGCATAATCTTATTTAAACGAATATTTGTAAGGCATAAAAAATGTTTAGCATAATCATTGTTTGGCCGAATGTTTATACGCTCGACTTTATGCTGGCATACTTTTAAGATGGCAGAATTTTATTTCGCATAATTACCTTTGGCAGACTTAAAATGCCGCATAATTTCGTTTAGCATAACAATTATTTAGAGCAATGATTATTTGGAATAATTTCACTTGGCATACTATGAAGATGGCAGAATTTCATTTAGAATAATTTTGTTAGGCATATTTTCATTTCTATTAAATTGCATTTTAACCTTAAATAAATGAAATAGTGTCTCAAAAAGTCAGTATATGTTGTGCTACAGAAATTATTGACAGAAACGAATCGCTGCAGAACCGACTCCACGTAGTATTGTCTGCCCTACCCCTAGAGTGTAATTTAAGCCCGCGTAGGCGCGGAGTGGCGAGGCGGCCCGCGAGCTGAGGAGCAGGTGGTTTTGACGGTCGCCGCCGCGGCCGAGGCCGAATTTTCTGCGATATGATGGTTCTACTTTTTAATTATTATGGAATAAAATTTATGCCTAAAGATGATTCTGACTTATAAAATTATGCGTTGTGAATGTATGATAAATGAGTGTATGCCAAACGATTTTCTGCGAAATGAAGTTTATGCCATCCGCTGTTATGCAAAATAATATTATGACGAAAAAAATTCTGCCATAAAGGGTGGACCCGTTTGCAAGTGCTCAAGCTGTGTGTTTGATCTGTGTGTTTTCAGGCAAAGTGGAAGGCCAATATACTTCAAAATTGTTGAGTGGAACTAACCTCGATCTCGCTTATTTGGCTTCCTTTATCTTTCCGTCCATCCAAAGATAGTCCGGAATATCGCCTTGGCCCTTGACGATAATACCACCGATAGACCTCCAATAGAATGATCATTAAATAATTACATAAACCAACCGTAATTATGTCTATAGCGCTTCCCAAATACATAGTATGACGCCTGCCTGTCTTGCAACGGTCGCGAATAATTGTTTTGTTTAGCGAAACCAAGGCTCTGATGGAAAACTTTTTTAAATTTTTTGCTCCTACATTTGATATGAGGCTTTTATTATCTACAGTAGCACGTGAGCCTTATTATTACTCAGTGGCGTCGATAGTTCTAAAGGCATGATAAACAGCCCCTGCTACTTAGGGACCCCATATGCTTAGGTTATTTATACGACCGGCAGTAACTACGACCCAACTATTGTAAATTGATATGTACCTAAACAAATCAAAAAGAAGGTTTGCTATCTCAGTGGGGCGAGCACGGCCTACTGTTATGAGTTACAAATTTTTATCACAGTTTGGGAGCTAAAACCGTGGTAAAATGCGTGACAAGTCTATCATATGTGTAGAGGCCGCACTCGCCCCGTAGATGAAGGTTGCGTTTAAACTTTAATAAAAAGGACCAATATCATATTCATTTATTTTATCGTAGTCAGCAGTCTGCTTTTCCTTCTTTTTTCTAGCTAACCTTATGTAGGTACATGGAGATCATCTATCTTTAACCGTTCTACACGATTCCCAATCAGAGGATGTCCTATCTTCATCACAAGGCCAAATTTATGGGATGGGTCACCAGAACGTAATTTATTAAGAATAATAAATGCCGAGGTTTGCTATAACGGAAATGAGTAGTTATATGCTCATTTCCTTGATAAGAAACCTCGTTCGGTATTCGATACAAAAACCTGTTCGGTGTTCAAAAATTCAAAGGTTCAAGTCCGTATGACGCGCACGCGCATTTTCGGCAATCAAGCGTTTGAAGTTGTTCGTCCGCTTTTGTTTTGAATTGACCAGTAGTAGAGCGAAACTGGAGATGTGAACAACAACAAACTATTACCAAGACGAAAAAAAAAATTGTGATAAATAAATATGGCTAGTAAAAGTTTGGACATAATAGTGTTGGGTGCTACAGGTTTCACCGGAAAATGCATTGTGAAATATCTTTCGAGGTTGACAAAAGAAAAATATTGGGATGTTACTTGGGGCATATCAGGTCGCTCCAAGGATAAATTGCAGAGTTTAATAACGGAACTCAATGCAACAGGTAACATTCATTTATTGTTTAGAATAATTGTTATTTATTTTTGTAATTTAAATAAGAGTTATATAATGAAAATAACGTTAGTAGACTTTATAGAATTTCGTAGGTAGGTACCTACCTAGTGTAGGATTTTTTGAGCCCTAGTAAGACTATTTCATTTTAGCAACCCGGAGTCTGGATTTGTGCCCGGTTGATGGCAATAGGCCTAACTCCCTATCACATGGGACTTAAACATAACTGGCGAAATGTGAGTGTAGGTACTATAGGTACACCTCTGCTCAACCCTTTAGGGAAATAAGTTGTTATACTAAGAGAATGGATATTATTGCCTGGCGATGCTGTTAATGAGAAGCTATGTTGAATGTTATCTACTTAATTTTAGGAAGACTTAGTCACTTTTACGCTACTAAAACTTCTAAGAGCTACTGAGAGCACTGGTGGCCCAGTGGTCGGGCACAACTTACCGAGTTGTTGGTCGTGCGTTCGAACCTTGGCAGGCGCTTAGTTTGTGTATTTAATTTCTTCACCACTGCTCTCGAAACGGTGATGGAAATCATCGTGAGGAAACCGGTATGTCCTCGTAAAAAAATCGAAGACATGTGGCATCCATCAATTTGCACCGGGCTCGCTTGTTAGATGACCATCGCCCTCCCACAGAGATAAAGCCTGTGTACCAGTAGTAGGAACATTATTCGGTGATTATGATGAAATAAAATTTATTTATTTATTTTACATTTTACAATTAATTTGAAAAAAAATTGGCTTGAGACATAAAGAACTGATCCAGCCGGAATCATTTTTCTATACATATGTATTTTGTAAGGTTCCTTTTTGCAGACGACCATCACAGAAGGTAGGTATCTAGGCAACTATGGGGAGCGTTTCAAGAGTGCTATTGAATGAAACATTGCTGAAAATTTAAATATTTCTAAACTGTAGGTAAGTACGTATGTACTACAATATCAAAGTATGATATTATAAGTGAAATTGTTATATCTTTAAACGAGCAATTCTTTATATCTATATATATAAAAACCGGCCAAGTGCGAGTCGGACTCGCGCACCGAGGGTTCCGTACAAACCTGTAGGTATTTTCGGTTTAAAAATATATATATTTTTTAATTTTTATATTTCAGTTGATTGAATGTAAGGTAAATTGCGGTTTACGATTTATGACGTTTTAAAAAAAAACTACTCACTCGATCTCGTTCAAACTAATTTTCGGTGGTAGTTTACATGGTAATGTACATCATATATTTTTTTTAGTTTTGTCATTCTCTTATTTTAGAAGTTACGGGGGGGGGGGACACACATTTTACCACTTTGGAAGTGTCTCTTGCGCAAACTATTCAGTTTAGAAAAAAATGATAATAGAAACCTCATTACCATTTTTGAAGACCTATTCATAGATACCCCACACGTATGGGTTTGATGAAAAAAAACATTTTTGAGTTTCAGTTCTATGTATGGGGAACCCCAAAATTTATTGTTTTTTTTTCTATTTTAGTGTGAAAATCTTAATGCGGTTTACAGAATACACTTACTTACCAAGTTTCAACAGCATAGCTCTTATAGTTTCGGAATAAAATGGCTGTGACATACGGACGGACAGACAGACAGACAGACAGACAGACAGACAGACATGACGAATCTATAAGGGTTCCGTTTTTTGCCATTTGGCAACGGAACCCTAAAAATGAATCCCTATTCCCCTTGGTCAGGCCATCACGCGTGAACGGCTGGACCGATTTCGCTTTTTAGGGTTCCGTTGCCAAATGGCAAAAAACGGAACCCTTATAGATTCGTCATGTCTGTCTGTCTGTCTGTCTGTCCGTCCGTATGTCACAGCCATTTTATTCCGAAACTATAAGAGCTATGCTGTTGAAACTTGGTAAGTAGGTGTATTCTGTGAACCGCATTAAGATTTTCACACTAAAATAGAAAAAAAACAATAAATTTTGGGGTTCCCCATACATAGAACTGAAACTCAAAAATGTTTTTTTTCATCAAACCCATACGTGGGGGGTATCTATGAATAGGTCTTCAAAAATGGTAATGAGGTTTCAATTATTTTTTTTTTCTAAACTGAATAGTTTGCGCGAGAGACACTTCCAAAGTGGTAAAATGTGTGTCCCCCCCCCCGTAACTTCTAAAATAAGAGAATGACAAAACTAAAAAAAATATATGATGTACATTACCATGAAAACTACCAACGAAAATTGGTTTGAACGAGATCGAGTGAGTAGTTTTTTTTTAAAACGTCATAAATCGTAAACCGCAATTTACCTTACATTCAATCAACTGAAATATAAAAATTAAAAAAAATATATATTTTTAAACCAAAAATACCTACAGGTTTGTACGGAACCCTCGGTGCGCGAGTCCGACTCGCACTTGGCCGGTTTTTTTTTTGTTGTTTGTTATTGTCAGGAGAAGGTTCTTATGAAAGAAAAAAATTTAAAAATTGCGCGGAAAATTAGAAAATTTAAGAACACTTATTTAAGAATACAAAGTCACCTAACATGGGTGTCTGATAGCTAGAAAACGTCGTCGAAGTACCCGGTTGGCATAACTTGGTAGGAGCTCAACTAACATGGGTGTGTGGTAGCTAGAAAATTCTTTATACCTTCAAAGTACCAGTTTGTCATAAATTGGTCTAACATGGGTATATGGTACTTGGTGCTCTTTGCTTTGTGTTGGTGGGATCTGATAAGTTAATCTGCCGATCTATTCTGTTAAAATCTCACCGTGAGAACTTAGGTGAAGTAACCTAAAAGTGAGCTGTCATTCCAACTCATGCTAGAGATTGACAGTAATCACAGCTCACTTTAAGCTCACTTCACTCAAGTTATCACGGTGAGATTTGTACAGAATAGCACTACTGGCTTTATCGAAAGTGTGTTAGATGAGTATACGCACTGTCGATATACGCGCTACACGAGCGACGCACCGTTGATGCGGGATTTCGCGGAAGTTTTAGTTATACAAATGCAAGCGCTTCAGTGATTTTTTGCCTTCCGGCGATTTTTGCTGTACAGGTCGCTAGAGCCAAAAGGGCCAAAGTAACACTGACTAAAAAAGTGGCGTCCGGTATGCGGACGTCTAAAGCAGGTGGACGCCAGTTTAAATGCATTTCGGCCTATGTGGGACGCCATATCATTAGCAGAATAAATAAATAAATAAATATATATATATATATATATATATTAGTATATTAGTATTAGTATATATGGTAGGGTTATTTTATTCAAGGTGCATCGATTTTACATGTAATTATATAATTAATGTATGATTAATATTGTAAGACATTTAAAAAATGTAACGGTGGAGTTTCTTGCCCATTTTTCTTCACACGAAAGTACGTTTTGACAAGAGCGACTAGAATCAATTCCATTTTAATGTAAATTTTGACGCCAATAAATGCCAAAGCTTTAACTTAAAAATAAGGATATCCTATCTTCTAATGTAGTTATTAGGTAGCACCTTTTTATACACAAAAATACTTTATAAATATATCAAAAAAATGATTGAAATAACTGTTCCGTAAAAGTTTAATTTATTCATTGTTTTAAGATATTTGAAGGAAATTCAACTCATTTGAATGAATTGAAGGTAATCATTTGGTCAAGTAAAGGTCAGTTTGGTTCCGAGTAGGTGGAAAAACGTAAGATATCCAATTTCTTACTTAGTCAGAATACCTACTTGAAATCAAAACCGAGAATCGAGTTCATGGCAGGACTTTTTATTTGCCTATTATATAATGGTAGTATGGTAACGGTATAATATACCGGTTTACCCGAACATAGTTAATACTGAGAAAAAGACCTGTCCTTTTCTATGTCGGTCTCCAGTTATAATATAGCCAGGGAGACTTCAGCGAGGAAATAGTACTTGCCTTAGTAATCCTGGGACACCTACAATTTTCAGAATAATATCATAAGTTATTCTTATTAGGTATATTATTATAAATATCTGGTTGACCGAGCTTTGCTCGGTATTTTTTGGTAAATTGCGTTTAAAATAATAAGTTTATGTTCAAGTTGATTATCGATAAAGTTGGTCATTGAAAACACGAATAAAACGACATTTTATAAAAATGAATCCTAGCTAGATCGATTTATCGCCCCCGAAACCCCCTGTATACTAAGTTTCATGAAAATCGTTGGAGCCGTTTCCGAGATTCAGATTATATATATATGTCGGAGATGGCTGCCAAATACAAATTGTGGGTAGTCCGCATAATTTGCTATCCTTTGTTTTTATTATCATTAATTTACGTGATTTTTCTATCAGATTGTGTCTAATAAATTGGAACTTAATTTATTGAGTACTTGGTGTCTCACTAATTCATTTTTGGCAACTTATTTCGATAGTTGTAACCGGTAGTTTTGTTCAAAACAATAAATGACATGTCACTTTAAATTTTAAAATGATTTACGTAGTGAATTCATCATTTGTTATTTACGACAATTATTCTCATATTGTTTGATTATTTTACAATGTAAGTCTTATTTAGTTAAGCATACTTTAGTGTTTTGTATCAAGTAAACACGTGGCGTACTTCCGCGCGCCATTGGACTGAGTTGTCATAGATATTATGGCGGGACATTGTCCTATAAAAGAGCTTGCACTCAGTGAGCAAGGCAGTCCCGGCTGGAGGCCTAAAAAGGTAACTTTTTAGAACTCGCCGGGCCCCAATCCGTTTAAGTAGTAACAATCTTTTCAGGATTAACTACGAGATGCCCCACAAAAAAAAAAAAAAAAAAAAAAAAAAAAATGAGCAAGGCAGTCTATCTTCGGATTAGACTCAATACAGAGCTTCTGCTCCCGACACTGTCGGTTTACCTGGTACAGCGCTGCTGTATATTCACATAGCTGTATTGACTAGCTGATAGCGAAAGATACACTTTGTGTTTGGGTGGCTTAGGCCTCTATACGAACTGCAACCTTAAGGGTTTGTTCGTTGTACTGTATTGTTATTACCTACTTTATCTTGTAACCGTTTTATTGAAGTTCTTCTAACGTAACAGACAGCTGTGCTGCTGGGGAGTTTGTTCCGCCACTTCTTCTTCCCAGCTATAGCACTAGGAAGTGTCGAAGGGCGGGCGTTTTGGGGGGACTGTCTTATGTAACTTTGACGTTCAAAAGTGCTGACTCTCAGCCTAGTTTGAATAAATGACTTTTGATTGTGTTTCTTTTTTATCATTTAATTAATATTGTAATACAACTTGGAAGTTGTTCATAATATTGTTTGTAGTTGTTAATAATATTGTTTATCCTAATAAAAATGGCAACGCCAAAATCCTGACGATATACCACCGCTCGGTACTCTCCTCCGCCTGACGATCCGACTTATATATATATACATATATACAAGAATTGCTTGTTTAAAGGTATAAGATAACATCTCCTTGAATGGCAAGCGAAATCGCGGCAGCTTCAGGCGAAAATGGTGGGATGAGCTTGGGCACCTTAAAAAAAAACTGCTCTTTCTCAATTTTAAGCTTGCTCAACAAAGAGTAGCTTGTAGCTAGCAGTGGAAACAGAGTAGGGAGATTACACCATGGACTTTTAATCAATTTATATAAAATTCAAAGTCTTGAGTCAATGACTGATATAATATCAATGCACAGCGTAAACCGCTGGCCCTAGAGACATGAAATTTGGAGGATGTGTTTTTTGTAGGTTGGTCCTCTAAGAAAGGTTTTTTTGAAATTCCATCCCTGAAGAGGGTGAAATGGGTTTAATTTTCTGTGATTTTTTTTATTCCCTTGGTCGGATATGACAAAGCAAGCAGTGCGGTATTTTCTTTCTTTCTTTTCTTTCTTTCTTACATTGTTTACCTGGATTAACACATAGGGTACTTTTGATCCCAGTATTACGTTCCTGTGAAATATTTTTCGAAATCCACGCGGGCGCAGCCGCGGGCAAAAGCTAGTAATGAATAAATTGATAGTAATAACATCTCTCTCTATCTTCAATTGAAACCCCTAAAGAATTGTATAATAAACCCTATGTTTATATTAGCCTATGCTTTCCCACCTACTGAGCAAAAGCCTTTCCCAAATCCTTTTTTAGGGCCATCTCGATCCAACGCTTGCAATTATTCCGATCCAGCCCGTCCCTTGCTGCCCTCATACAGCGACGCCCTAAGCCGAAGTCCGTACCCCACATAGTACGTAAGTACAGGGGCATATAGCAGCTTTCGTTATAAGATTATAAGCCCTAGTTGGAGGGCTTCATTTATGTATGTAGCTACAGGAAAATCCGGTTAAGCAGGTAGACCTGCAAGATAATTACGAAAAAAAAAGACAACGTTTGCAACACGCGTCTAAATCGTAATAAACCCTATAAGTAGTCTAAATTCATTACAAAACCTCATGGTTATTTATATATTTAATAACATGCAGTAATAGACCCTACTAAATTCATTACAAAACCTCATGGTTATTTATATATTTAATAACATGCAGTAATAAACCCTACCAAATTCATTACAAAACCTCATGGTTACCTGTATATTTAATAACATGCAAAACAACATTATTTAGAATGCAGTTGAAGGCTTATAATATAGGCAATAGCAATTGACGGTCGCCGGTCGTATTGATAAATGAAAGGTCCCAATGTCGTTCATATGTATAGGAATGTTAATTATAATTAATTTAATATAAAACTACTGTGATGCAATTAGAGAGGTCTATGTCGAGCACTTGGCATGGTAAATCTGATCAAGACTTTGTTAGACAGGTGATAGTGTAGATAATATGTAGGGTTACCGAACGCATCAAGTTAATAATGACTTATTATTGAACTTTTCGAGTTTAAGAATAACGTACGGAAAAAAAAATCTACTTAGACGGTCAGTCGCGTGATAAAATTAGAGCAGAAACACATGCTTGTGTTTCAGCTCTAATTTAATCACACTCAAAGAGTACGTAAATCTAAATCGAGTTAATGGCAGGACTTTTTCCATAAAATTCTATAAAGAGTTAGTTGTAAGTTTGTATGTAGCGGGTAAACCTAACACTAAAATGGAAGTGGGCCGGGCAGCGAATTTACAAAGGCTATACTATTTTAGTCACGAGTCAGACTCTAATCAGTGAGCTTTTGTTTCTGAATATTACTCGACAATACCTAGTCTATCTCAGTAAAAAAATTGACTCAAATAGACTAGCTTTTTGTTTTGATATTTTCAAAGAAAATGCACGGACAAAATCTAGTACCATTTCAGTCACGCGTGGACGAAATCCCATCCATGATTAATACCCCAACTCAGAGTACCCCGACTCGGATAGGTTAGGTTAGAAGGCTAAGGCGGGAGCGAAGCGGAGCGGAGCTCCCGCCTTAGCCTTCGTGGTTATTTTTTTTTAAGCCACCCAGAAATAGGAGCCCCGCGAAGCGGGGCTCCGTCAACCTATCTTAGCGCAGGTGGCAATCAGTTACATACATATTAATTTTGAATACATATTAATCAAATAGATAAGCTTCAATTATAGGTTGATAGTTACATGGCAACTGTTATCATTTTAATTGCTCGTTTCTATTATGTATTTGATAAACAAAAATAAAACGAATTAACAAACGAGAAGTACTTTTATTAGGTAAAGAACACTACCCACTTGTTGCGTGTATAAATTTAAAAATATCTCGCCAAAAGCTTAGCTATTCGAGTGATATGTATTATATAGAACTAGATTTTGTCCGTGCATTTTCTTTGAAAATATTAAAACAAAAAGGTAGTCTATTTGAGTCAATTTTTTTACTGAGATAGACTAGGTATTGTTGAGTAATATGCATAAACAAAAGCTCACTGATTAGAGTCTGACTCGTGACTAAAATAGTATAGCCTTTGTAAATACGCGGCCGGGCATGTAGCGCGTCTACAAGACCAGAGGTGGACAAAAAGAGTAACGGAGTGGCAGGGCCCCCATGGAACACGTAAAAAGGAGAGACCCTACGCTAGATGGGCAGACGATCTAAAAAAGATAGCTGGAACATACTGGACAAAAACAGCCCAGTCTAGAGAAGACTTTGGGGGAAGCCTTCTCCTGTAGAGGAGTTCTTGCAGAATAAAAAAAATCAATTTAGTATGGTTAGAAATAAATAATAATTATATTTAACATAGCTTAGACAATTAACACTTAGTTTAAATTTTACTTAATTCTCTACTGTGTAAACTAGTTAAGGTTGGCAAGATATATAAGGCTTTTTTATTTTATTTTTATTTATTTATTTCTGTAGCAGGTAACTTTTGGAAGTACCAGTTCAATTAAAAAAAAACAAGATCTTTTGGCTTTTACAGCCCAATTCTTGAGACATATAATAATAATAATAATTTCGCTGGCGGGCGATGCCATGGGTATATTGTTAACCAGTCAATTACCGTAATTACAGACACAATTAAAAAACGATTATGTCTATACCAAATGTGGTATCTCAGGGACTTAGCGGTTAAAATAATACATTTCGTGCAGACGACCTAGGATTAAACTTTGATGATCAACCACGTGTACTTCTCATTACAGGCTGGGGTACCAAAAATGTGTCAATAGTAGAATGCAACGTTGAGAATGGTGAATCCTTGAAAAAAGTATTGCAAATGGCGAAAATTGTTCTTAACTGCACTGGACCTAACTCAATCCTCAGCCCACCCATCGTGAAAGCTTGCATCGAATGTGGAACACATTATGTTGACATATCTGCTGAAATATTTGTAAGTTTTATTGTTCAATCTCTCTTATATACTTCTAATAAAAAAACCGGCCAAGTGCGAGTCGGACTCGCGCACCGAGGGTTCCGTACAAACCTGTAGGTATTCTCGGTTTATGCATAAGGTGTATGTTTATGAAATTAAATGGTTATTTTTAATTTTTATATTTGAGTTTATAGATGAAAGGTAAATTGCGGTTTATGATTTATGACGTATTACAAAAAAACTACTCACTTACTAGATCTCGTTCAAACCAATTTTCTGTGGAAGTTTACATGGTTATGTACATTATGTATTTGTTTTATTTTTATCATTATATTATTTTAGAAGTTAAGTTACGGGGGGGGGGGGGGCATTTTACCACTTTAGAAGTGTCTCTCGCGCAAACTATTCAGTTTAGAAAAAAATGAAATTAGAAACCTCAATAACATTTTCGAACAACTATTCATAGATACCCCACACGTATGCGTTTAATGATGTTTTTTTTTTTGAGTTTCAGTTCTACGTTTGGGGAAACACGAATTTTTTTTTCTATTTCAGTGTGAAAATCTTAATGCGGTTCACAGAATCTACTTACCAAGTCTCAACAGCATAGCTCTTATAGTTTCGGAAAAAAGTGGCTATGACATACGGACGGACAGACATGACGAATCTATAAGGGTTCCGTTTTTTGCCATTTGGCAACGGAACCCTAAAAAGAGTATTGTTGATGACTTTTAATAAACTCAATTTGTACTACTAGGCTACTTAGGGTTTCGTACAAAAAATAAAAGGATGAACCTTGAACCAATGGCCAGAAAACGTTAAGCCAGTATCTTATATCTTAAATTCGACCCTAACTAATCTAATCCAGCCTGTCCCTTACTGCCTTCCCCCAGCGACGCCCTAACATAATGTCCGTACCCTATGGAAGTGCATTTAGCCCCATAGTCCCTTTAACTTTGAAGTTTTTAAGCCTTGGCTGGAAGCCTTAATTTATTGAGGCATCTATAGGCAAATCTGGTTAAGTAGCCCTAAAATCCCAGAGCAGTCATCGTTCCGTAAGTTATTTACAGATCTGGGTGCTTACTCTCGAATATAATTCCAATAGATCGACATTGGAATTGTCAGTCAAACGTCAGTGATTGGCTGGACTCACTGAGTCTAGCCAATTCCTAACGTTTAACTCAACCAACTGACGTTTGACCAATGTCGATCTATTGGAATTATATTCGAGAGTAAGCACCCAGTAGTTCGTGGCGTACGAGAGTAGTAGAAGTAGAAGACAGTGACTATGTTTTTTTTAGTTTTAAGTGATTTTTCTTTCAAACAGCATGTTCTCAACATGTACCAGGACTTCCACAAGGCTGCAGAAGACGCAAGTGTTCTAGTTGTACCTAGCTGTGGATATGCTACCATACCGGCCGAGACCGCTATGATATTTCTAGAGAGACAGTTTAAAGGTAAGCCATTGATTAATCTATTTATCTTCTTTAAACAAAGTAGAAGAGTTTATTTGTTTATTTGAACGCACTAATCTCTGAAACTTCCAGTTGGATTTGAATAGTTTTTTTTAACACTTGATATCCTTATTGGCTCAGGATAGAGTTGAGTGGAAAAAGGAAAGGGAGGTCTTTGTCATGCAGTGGGACAGGCTGATTATTATTGATAGCTCAATTATTGAGGGAAGCCTTAGCACTTTGAATCACGCTAAGACCCTTGCCATGCAAAAACAAAACAAGTTACAATGAACACCAAGCGAATACGAAGTACGTGGGCAGGCGATGCAATGTGACGAGGTGGGTCGGGGAACAAGGAAGAGATACTCGTACTTACGAATATAATAGAGTGATTCGGCATTCAAATTAGCGTAATATTGGGCTAGATTTAACCTATGGCAAAATCTAAGAGGAAAACGCGAAACGCGTGTGTAATTTTTTTTCGTTGGCGAAACCGGATTTTTACGACGTAGCCAAGATGCGATGTCGCGATTATAAGACGTCGGTAGTTTTTCAATTAGCTTGCCCCTTATTGGTTTTTTTTTCTTTAGACGTAGGTAGATTAATTTCGTAGTTTTTTTTTAGTAGATATGGAGTATTAAGACCCATGTAGATAGTTGTCTTCCCGTTTTCTGGAATAATGGTATTCCAGAAAACGGGTATACCAAAGCTAACTTAGGCCACCGAAATAATTATAATATTATTTTTAGGAACGCTAAACACCGTAGAATGTTACACCGAACTATTAATACCAAAGAGAGCGTATATTCCTGGTCGAGCTCTTGTACACAATGGAACATGGACATCGCTCGTTTCTGAGATGGAAACTTTTAATGACCGCCTGACTTTATGGAAAGAACTATTCCCTAACCCTATTGAGACAGAGCCTGAAGAAATGAAGAGGTATGTATTAAGAAAAATACACATAACAGCAACATTCACTATAGCAACGAGAATAAAATTAGATAGCTACTGTTGATCAGTCTTTAAATAAGTTCAAGACTACTAGGTCTCGTGAACCTGCTAGCTTCAAAGGCAGGAAAGGCAGGAAGGGTTGATACCAAGTACCAACCCTTTATACAATCATTATCATCAGTTGTAGATCACAGCAATTAAAACAAAGAAAGCAAAGGAGAGATAAATAAAGTCATATTACAAAGTACAAATCCAATTCATGCTCCTCCTCTCGTTAACTGGCAGATAATGTGTGTGGGTTCCATTGGGTCTGCCTATGTAGCTATTGTACACGAAGTTTAAATACAAAATGTTCATAGAGATTACAATAAAAAAAAAAAGAAATTATGTTCGTTGATAAGCGCATTACTTGAGCATGGGTGGACAAAATCCGATTCAGACAGAGAGAAAGATTTGAAAATAAGCCGGGAAATTAAGTGCATTTTCTATAGGAATTTACTTCAAATTATAAAAATTTGGATAGCACGTCTGTTGGGTCAGCTTTTAAATAGTTTTAAAATTAAAGGTATATAGTTCCCGGTGGGTAGGATGATGACTTGATGAGTGTATGAATTTTCTTACTTTTTGCAGATCATTTTTCCATCGACACAACCGACGAACTTGGTTCCCTTTCCCTGGTCCCGAGAACGAATCAGTCGAGATGTCCCAACGATATTTGCACGAGAAAAGTCAGAAGAAACCCGCACATTTCAAGGCGTATACCACAGTGCCAATTTTCTTCCATTTCATAGTAGTTCCCATAATGTTCTTCTACTACTATATGAGTTATTTCAAGTGCTTCAGAAAACTGTTAATTAATTTTCCACGCCTCGTCACTTTTGGATACGTATCACAAAGAGGGCCTTCGCAAAAGACAAGACAAGCCACTAAGTACAATTTCATTTTGAATGGTAAAGGCTGGGACTTAGGAGCGGATTTGAATTCGAAGCCGACGAAAAAAATGTCAGTTAAGGTAGGTGGACCCTCCAAATCTTATACTTAGAAATATCTGCCCTATTAAAGAAAAAAAAAATGTGTGTGTCAGCTCCTATGCTCGACTGGAGTTTACTCCTTCCGAACGACTATACAATATATAGATTAGTAAACCTTACATAACGTAACAGAGAAAGTTTTATTTTACTCCCCATACATTTTCATACCCGGGGCTTAAATATAAAAATCGTTTCTTAACGAGTAAACTCAAAAAATACAATCTCGCAGTTAGTTTTTAAATTGTTTTTGGAACCGCGGCTGCAGTAGCAACCATTGACGACAGTATTATCTGATCCTATTAGAGGAGACATCCAGTTTCAAGAATGAGCTAGGATTGCATAATTCTCTTTGAAGCCACGAATTGTTTGTGAAACAGCTCATCTCTGTACAGGTATCGGGCAGTGATCCAGGTTACGACACAACAGCTGTTGCGATTATCATGTGCGCCATCACAATACTTAAAGAAACATCCAATATGCCCAAGTAAGTTGCTTAAAAATCTATGTTTGTGTTCATGTAATGATTATGAATTTATGACATGGCCTAGGGCATGAAGGTTCTGGAGTAGCAACCGCGTACTGGAAGACGTAGCGTTGAAAGGCCTGACCTGGTGAAGGCCACAGGAATCCGGCTCGCGGACGTTTTGAGGAACCGTCTTGTGTAATTTTGACGTTCAAAAAGTACTGATTCTCAGCCTTCTTTGAATAAATGACTTTTGATTTTGAAAAGCTTTAATTTCGCGAGTTATTTTGGCGCTTTCCTCTACAATTGTATAACTAACAGCATTTTCGTACAGCAAACAGTCTATTCGTCTTGTGGATATAAATTCCTGAGTGGGCATATATCCCTAAATTTCTTAACTATACTTTTCTATTTCAGAGGAGGAGTGTTGATGCCTGGAGCTGCGTTTTTCAGAACAGACATTGTTGATAGATTGATGCATGAAGGTTTCACTTTTGAAGTGGTAGGGAATAAAGTTGTTTAGTAATTTAAGATCGAAACTAAATTAAAGATATGCAGTAATAGATAGTCATTCTTAATATAAACCTGTGAACATAATTCGAGGTTCACACGGACGTAAAAATTAACCAGTGCGCAATTTTATTTGGTGGTATCAGCAATAGAACACATTTCAATTATTTTTTCAATACTTTTTTTTTAATTTATCCGACCTTAAATCAGTAAACTGAGGACACCCTACATATTTCAAAATATGATATCAACAATATTAATAGGTCAGTAACCGCGCCCCAGCGTAGGTACTTCGAACTTCTTAGAATTTTCACCGATCGAACAGCTGATAGGTACTCGTAGCTACGCTCGGTCGTTCACATTCACCACCGCGCTGGAGGTGCGTGCAAGTATAAAAACCAGTTTCAAAATAAACATATTTCGTTAACGATAACTTTATTTTTTTTTGTATTTACTAAGATAATATCAAAATAAAAATTGCATGGTTATTATAACTCGTTTAAGTTTAATTTGTTAAAATTTGCGCACTGGTTAAAAACTTATCCTGTATACGTACACCCGTACTATAACTGAGCATTGAGAAACAGAGTGCATTTCAGCGCGTCAAATAAAAACACTGTTCGATTTTCAAAGGCGCTAAGCAGTGCGGTGAAGATATAATGCGCAAAAATCCCCCCGCGATATTATTACGTCAACTAGGATACATCTCATCGCTACATCTGAAGGAAATCAGTCCCGAAGTAAACCAAAGTTACCCACAAACCTCAGCCTCATAATGATATAGCTATCAAACAGAGAAGTAGTTCCAGCAGTCCATAAGAGCAGCAGCGGCGAGGTGTTTTTCTAAAAGAAAAGCCGAAGCGAAGTCGGCTTTAACTTACTGACTCATCAATAAAGAATACTTACTATTATTCTTAAATTAATATAGGAATGTAATGAATTAAATACAATTAAATAAAACAGCTGAAAACCTAATAAAATATGCAATATTCCTCTATCTCGTTCTCGCTGTCGCATTTTTCTATATCTGTCTCTGTCATACCCCGTTGTACAGCGGCTTGCTCTCGTACATATCAAGCGGTGCCACGTGACCTAAAGTGACATAATTACGGGATCGCTGTTGTATGAATTTTTAGTTCCCGATTATGACGTTTTGGCGCCGGGTTAATTTAGAACATTTCTCTTTTGTTGTAATACAAAGCTAAACCTTTTTGTTGTTTGAATGTTATGGTGAATTAAATACCCGTAGTGTAACTATATTTATTGACAATAGTAGCCACTATTTACATACTATTGTATTTTTAATAGTGATAGAGTTACCAATGCGAATCCCCGAAGGCAAGCCGGTAGGAATCGTGTTATATGGTGCTTTCGCCACTGAAGAGCAGTGAGCTGCACAGATGAATATAATTACAATGGACTTTTTAAAGTGAAATGTTTGACAATTCATCAAAATTCAACAACGTAACCTTGTAACGGCGGGCAGAAAATAATATTTTTTTTCGTTTTGTTAGAACTGCATAATTGCTTAATTTTTTTCAGTTATGAACTGACAGACGTCAAATGTTACCTATTAAAATGACTCCACTATACATAGGTTTCGTTAGGAAAACAAGTGCATGATCTTCGGGGTCGCGTGATTGTTCGAAAGAGATACCGTGACCCTGGCACATGGGCAACTGATGGAACACGGGTGGGTTTTAGTCAGTAAAAGTCTGACACGCTCTCCCGCTCCGCCCAGAGCGGGAGAAGTCATTTGATGATATCCATCCTGAAAAAAAAAAGGGCATAGTCTTTTACTCAGTTTTCGGTTAGCGTTATTTTTTACTTTTTTTTAATTTTGTTCGGCTCCTAACTGACCTAGCGTGATGATACTGATGATAAATACCCTATAAGCTTTCCTCAAGAATAATATTTTTAAAGGCAAAAAGGTTTTTCAAATACGACTCGTAGTAAGTAGTTCTACAGATTAGCGCTTTTCAAAATCACTTTTCAGATTTATTATATTAGTATTATTATCTAACCTTCTGCCCGCGACTTCATCCGCGTCAAAATTTTTGCTCCCGTGACCCTGCCCGTTGCATCGAATTGCCTGCCAGTTTTCGTCCATTTTTCGTTGCTGCTCCGCTTCTTTTGATTGTAGCGTGATATTATATAGCCTTCCTCGATAAATAGGTTACCCAACACAAAAAGAATTTTCAATTTAGACCGGTGCGGTAGTTCCTGAGATTACCGCGTTCAACCAAACAAGCAAACTGTTCAGCTTTATAATATTAGTATGGATATTCATATATTGTACAGCGTAGATTATACTGAGCACTGAATAAAAATTATGTTTTAAATATTAATTTTGCATTTTTATTCCCCTTTGCATTATTCTGTTTATGAAGTTTTTCAGGAAAGTAAATTCTACCGCATGTACAGTCACGAGCAATAATATATATACATTGTCACATTTTCTAAAAAATCTTAACCTCTAACATTAAAAAAATATGTGTACGATATTTTTTTTCTAAATTACCTAACCATCAAACTGTGTCAAAACTTGGTATACATTGGTTTCACAGTAATATAAACGAAACAAAATCAGTAAAAAATTTACACTTCCAATGTAATTTTTAACTATCCATGACAATTTCTATAACATATATACAATTGTAAACGTGTTATAGGAATTGTCATGGATACATTAAAATGATATTGAAAGTGTATACCTACTTTTTCCTGTTTTTGTTAAGTTTATTACAGTAATAATTACAGTTTTATAAATAAATAGGGGTTGGTTACTGCAATAAACAAAACCTACAAAACAACTTACAAAATTATACATTTTGATCGAGTAAGTATTGAACTTTTGAATGAAACAGCAGATTTGTTTTCGCGATTTCAGGTTTGGTCCCATAGTAAAAGTTGTTCATAATGATGAGTTCAATGACCCCTTAAGACGGTGTGCGTTAATTACTGGACATGTTGTATAATAATTTATTTTAAATCACAATTTAATACCTACGGGTTAAACCGCCGAAAAAACTGAAAAGCAAAAAATAATAAAGCTTTCAGTCATTTTGAGTCAGCACTTTGAGTGATCTTTGTTCATTGATTGTTTGACGCCGACTCAAAATGACTGAAAGGTTTATTATTTTTTGCTTTTCAGTTTTTTCGGCGGTTTAATTTTTTTGTTAAGCTTTTATTTTATTATTTTTTGTGGCTATAATCTACTAATCTGCTAGGGCCGCGAGATCTGTTCGGAAAGAGTTACCGTATCCCTGACATATGGGCAAGTAAAGAAACACGGGTGGGTTTTAGTCAGCAAAAGTCTGACACGCCCTTCCGCTCCAACCTAGAGCGGGAGACGTCATTAGATGATTTCTCACCCAAAAAAAAATCTACTGATAAAACTTGACAAGGTATACCCTATCCAATTAAAAAAGAATGATCAAAATCGGACTACTCTGTAAAAAGTTATGCGTGGTCATACATTACAATCAGTGAGTGAACAATCAATCATCCCCTTTTTTCCTATCCATAAGGTTCAATTTTCTTTTCCAAATTTATATGGGGCCACCTTTGGAGTACCTTTACCCTTTCCAATAAAAAAAAGAATTATCACAATCGGACTACTACTACGTAAAAAGTTATGCTTGGTCATACATAAAAAAAAACAAAAAAAAAAACGCGTCGAATTGAGAACCTCCTCCGTGTTTTTTTTTTGTCGGTTAAATAGTAGGAATCTAATAGCACAATAGTGTTAGAACGGTACACGGAAATAAAAACAGTCGACGGACGAGTCCATGCCACTCGCTGATGGCTACATTTACCTTACTATGACACAATATCTACATATAACGCAAATTAATGATAAAAAAATCTAAAAATAAATAATACAATAAGGTCCTATAACTATTTATGTACTCTGATTTTGGCAATTAGGTTAGGTTATTTCCACAATTTGATTGCGACTTATTTCCGAGCTCAAGCTGCTTGAAACTGCTGTTTTGTAATTGTTTACATAATTTCGAAACTGTACTGTAAACATGTTTTTGAAATTTCCTTGGATTCATAATTACGTAACTAAAAGTTAATATTATTTTTTGGTAATCTATTGTTAACGAAAATTTGATGAAAATGTGTAGTTAATTTTGACACGATATAATGTTTTCATAATTTTTGGCCACAGTTAGCATGCTTATTTTTGCGATTTAATGTTGCTACATAAATTTGAATTTTAAGGGCGTTTCTATGTTATTGCTCGTGACTGTACCTGTAGTGACGAATGCAGTACCAAAATCACCCTTTACTGCTCCATCAATGGCAAATCGTCACCACTGATAAGTGCAGTGGCGGACTAAGCCCGTCAGAGGCCCGGGGCGGCAAAGCTGAATGAGGCCTACTCAGCTTTAAAAAAAAAATAGTTTTGCATGCTTTTTATTCAGTTCACATTTATATGTATAAATAAGTGTTTATGTTTATTTCGTTAAAATCTGGAAAGTGAAATTTAAATTCAAATTAAATTATTTAGGCTAAATAAACATACATATACCTATATGGAATGGATATGGGTGAGGAAAATAAAATAAGAATCGGTCGACAAAAAAAATTAGATAAAAATAAATCAAAGATAGTTTATTTTTTATTTTTTGTAGCGTGTTATATGTGTTTTCGTGCCTTCAATTTACTGAACTCCTCAATAACTTGTGTGAAATCTATTTTTTTGGAAATTTTTCTTTCTATTGAAAGCACGGCTAGTTTAATCAATCGGTCTTGACCCATTGTAGATTGAACATTATTTGCTGGTTCCGGTGTCGTGTCTTTCTTTTTTGATGGGAAGTCATCAAATGACGTCTCCCGCTCGGAAGCGCGTGTGTTCCTTCAGTTGCCCATATGCCAGGGCCACGGTACCTCTTTTGAATTAATCTCGCGATCCTGGTAAGCATCGGTCCTAGCAGACCCCTTCAGTTTGCTGACATCTCTTTGATGCGCGCGTGGAACACGACGCGCCGTGACACGGGCTTGGTTCTTACCTGCGGGCGGCGAGCAATGGGTAGCTTGCCGCCCGCAGGCCTGCGCCTACGGTGGTCGGCAGTCCTCAATCGACTCCTGACGCCCGGGGCGTGTCCTCCTGCGGCGGATAGGGACGTGAGGGTGCAGACTGCCACTCCCTCTCACGCCCCACCTCCTCCTTCGCGAGCATTACTGCTTCGCAGAAGGAGGTGACGGCTTCCCATGCCCTGTCGCTCTGTACCTTGGCTCGCACCAGAGCCGGACGCGAGAGGTCGCTGCCGCCGATCGCCTCCACGAGGACACGGCGGCGGCGGTGCTCCGCCCAGGCAAGGCACACCTCCACCGTATGCTCCACCGTGTCCTCCAGATGATCCTCGCAATGGAAACGTCCGGACGTTTCCTCCCGTTTTATCCTGAACAGGAACCTCCCGAAGCACCCATGCCCGGTGAGAACCTGCGTCAGGCGGAAGGTGAGGACGCCGTGGCGCCTCTCTATCCATTCCTCAAAGAGAGGTGTTACCACCGCAATTGTGGCGTGCCCACCGGTGTCGTGTCCTGGCTGCAATTACGCCCATACGTTCACAAAACAAAGTACATACCTACACACAAGCTTTTTAGTGTTTATTGCCTGCGATCTTGACGAAAAACAAAATTGCTTCATTTGATGGAGTTTGGCCAAAGATTGACGGTATTTTCCTGAGAGAAAGAGGAGTAAGTTTGCTCATGATAGATGGCGTAAATACAATGTAGTGAATGTAAATGTAGGCGTACAAGAGTGAATTATTTGCACTTCATTCATTCAGGGATTCCTGGGTAAAGTACCCGCTACAAAGACGGGAATTCCCCCAGCGTATTGGCTGCGTTCAGCTAAGTTAAAAGAATATTAGTACCGCGTAAAAAGTCTAGATCGGTGTAGTGTTTTGATCTTGATGAAATTATGTAGGTAGTAAGCATATTTTTAAAGTCTTGTTTAGGATTTGATCAGGGGAACGTGGAGGCATTTGGGGGCCCCCCAAGATCGGAGGCCCGGGGCGGGCCGCCCCTTCCGCCCCCCTGTTAGTCTGCCATTGGATAAGTGGTATGGTTAGCTGACCTGTAATAGATAATTAACCTAAATAAATCAAGTAGGTACCTATTTTTGTTTAGCTTATCCACATGATTGTAAACCTATTTTGCCTGTTTTGGAAGTAATGTTTGATACTATAAATTTGTTCTACCAACATTTACACATTGCATTAATTTGTATTTTTGTAAGTAAGGATATTGGCCAATCGTTACTCGGCTATAATAAAAACTTAAAATGGGTTATTTACATACTAGCTTTTGCCCGCGACTTCGAAACCGCGGAATGAAAAGTACCCTATGTGCTTTCCTGGGGTTCAAACTTACCCCGTACCAAATTTCATCAAAATCGGTACAGTGGTTTAGTTGTGAAAGCGTTACAGACAGAGTTACTTTCGCATTTATAATATTAGTATAGAAGTACAGATTTGTTTACTTCGATCAAGTAGTATAGGTACCACTACATTGATACTAGTTACCTACATTGATTATTGTTGATCGAAGTTTCTTTACAAGTAGGTACTTCTTTAGTTTTTATTCGTAGATGCAACATATGCGATAAATACATAATTTTTATTTTCTACTGATCATACAACGTGTAACATAATTAACGCAAGAAATGATATAAGAATAGTAGGACATCAAAATTAGGTAAGGTGTAATTAGGTGTAGTGTTAGAGTATTGAGTTAAAAGCATAATACAATCGCCAAAACGTTTTTAAAGCTAACTGTTACTATGATGAGAAAGTGTTGACTCCAGCATTATTACTCCTATTAAAATGAAGTCTGTTAGGACTTTATCCTTGAAATAAGGTCGAATTTTCTTTGTCTCTATCGGCGGCAATTATGGCATTTTTTATACACATATTGAAACTTACTGAAATCGATTGAATTAGGAACAAACTACTTTCAGGTCTTGCGTTTATTCTGTTACACCTTCTATAGGTACAGTAGAGCGTCGATTATCCGAACTAATTGGAGGACAGGATTGTTCGGAAACTCGGTTTTATCGGATAATCGAACTGTATTGATTCAGCCATACATATAAGGTGTATCTATTCATACACGAAATATTTTAAGAGGTACACCTGTAGGTGGTAAAGAAGCGACAGCAACGAAAAAAAAATTTTTCTAAATGTATTTTTTTCAAAATTTAATATTTAAGTATAAATTATTTGACGCACATAAAAAATACTGACTCCTTTTTATTTTTTAAGGCCCAAGACACCGCGGCCATGCTCGTGCCGTCCGGTCGCCGCTCTCGCAGCGTCAGGCAGGCCATTCATAGAATTTGGAGTAAAGGTTTTATGGAAAACGTCTCAAGCAGTTTTAAAATTATAATAATTTCGAAAATTCAAAAAAGCTTAGATAAAATTTTTTTTTGCTTCTATAGCTTCTTTACCACCTACAGATGTACCTCTTAAAATATTTCGTGTATGAATAGATACACCTTATATTTATGTACAGGTGAATGGAAACCTTATGTTTAGACATATTATTAATGACCAATCGTTTATTTCACGCGGCATTTCAACTAACGGCTACTTCAGAGTGACATACGAGTACCTACTACAACGAATAGTTTGAGACAATTTGCGTGTATTGTAGCGCGGGAGGAGGATAATCGACGCTCTACTGTATTTCGTTTGGTAATCTATACATCTATACAAATAAATACAATTGGAGTGTCTGTTTGTAATATTCTGCCGTTTTAATAAAAAAGGGCACAACTAACATTTTTTTATATGGATGTATACACGGTACATATACCAAAACAATTTTTTTAAATTTTTGTCTTTCTGTTTGTTCCGGCTAATCTCTGAAATGGCTGGACCGATTTTGACGGGACTTTCATGACAGATAGCTGATGTAACAAGGAGTAACTTAGACTACTTTTATTTTAGAAAAAATATTTTATTTTAGAAAAATACCTGCGTTAATTTCCGCCATCCACGCGGGCGAAGCCGCGGGCAAAAGCTAGTCTACACTAATATTATAAAGAGGAAAAATTTGTATTTTTTTTGTTTGTTTGTAATGGATAAACTCAAAAACAACAGGACCGATTTAAAAAATTCTTTCACCATTAGAAAGCTACATTATCTGCAAGTAACACAGGCTATATTTTATTTTAGAAAAAATAGGGGTCCGTAAGATATTTGGGTTTTTCAGACCCAAGGTGTAAAAAATCATCCAAAAAAGTTCCTTATTAATTTGCCTTCGAAGTACTAGGTGGTCATATCTTGGTAGGAGCTCATCTAACATGGGTGTGTGGTAACTAGAAAACGCTTTATGTCTTCGAAGTACCAGGCTGTTGTCATAACTTAGTAGGAGCTCACCTAACATGGGTGTGTGGTAGCTACAAAACGCTTTTATGTCTTCTAAGTACCAGGTTGGCATAACTTGGTAGGAGCTCACCTAACATGGGTGTGTGGTAGCTAGAAAAACTTTTGAACAAAAAATTAAACCGCCGAAAAAACTGAATAGCATAAAATAATAAACCTTAAAATTATGAGTCGGCGCTTGGAGTGATCTTTATTCATTGATTTTTCAGCGCCGACTCAAAATTTTAAAGTTTACTATTTTTTGCTTTTTAGTTTTTTCGGCGGTTTAATTTTTTGTTAAAAAGTTTTTATTTTATATTTTTTTGAGACTTTAATGTACTAATAATACTTGGCAAGGTATACCCTATCCAACAAAAAAGAATTATCAAAATCGGACTACTCTGTATAAAGTTATGCGTGGTTATAAATTACACAGTGAGTGAACAATCAATCATTCCCTGTTTTCCGACCCTTAGGGTATTTTGTTTTCCAAAAGAGTAAAGTTTTTATATGGGACCTTGGAAGTATACCCTTTACAATAAAAGAAGAATTGTTACAATCGGACCACTACGTAAAAAGTTATGCGTGGTCATACATAAAAAAAAATATACGCGTCTAATTGAGAACCTCCTCCGCTTTTTTCGTCGGTTGTTAACGCTTTATTTATATGGTACTTGGGGCTCTTTGTTTTGTGTTGGTGGGATCTGGTAAGTTAACACAACATTTATTGATTCTGAGGCGGTAAGAAGTTCGCTGGGTTAGCTAGTAAAAAATAAAGAACTAAAAGCATTCTAGTGATACAAGGTACCGTTTTTACAGCCTTATTCAGGAATTCAGGGTACCTACTTGGGAGACACCCCAACTTATTTATTTATTTATTTAATAACTATGGATGACTTACAGCTAAAACCAACAGAATAAAAAATTGTGTGTGAGACTGACAGCCAATTAAAAGTCATCACTTATAGGAACAAATTAGAAAGAAAGAAAGAGTGTGGACATCACAACACAGTTACCAAAAAAAAAGAATAGAAGGAAAAAAACAGTATAACATTCATGCTTAAACTAAATTCACATTTTATATTCAAAGCGAGAATCAAAGCCGGGACACACAAAATCTTACTTAAAAAAACCAAGGCTCAGGCTCTTTCTGGCCGAGGACACACTTGTTACAAAGGGATCAAAATCATGCTGTTTACACATGCTATTGAAGTTATTACTTGCACGCACTATAAATGAATTTTGCCTGTAGTTTGTAGAGGTAAATGGCACACGCAACGGTGCGTTCCATCGCTTTAACTTACTGGGAACCTTAAAATAAAATTTGGATAGAATATCAGAGTTATTAATAGAATTATTGAAAATTTTAAATAAAGTGATACAGTCAGAGATTGCACGCCGATTAATTAGGGGCAATATATGATACCTCTTACAGAGGTTGAGGTAATCTTCAGACCGGTAGGGCACTTTCTGATGATAACACAAGTACTTGATGAACCTTTTCTGGATACTCTCTATACGATCTATGTACTTGTGATAACACGGATTCCAGATTTCAGACGCGTATTCCAAGTGACTTCTAACAAAAGTACAGTAAAGAATTTTTAATGTTTTGGCACGAGTGAAGCACCTGGACAGACGCATTATGAAACCTAGTGCCCTAGATGCTTTAGCGACTATGGCATCAACATGAAACTCAAATGTAAGCTTAGAATCATGATGCACTCCCAGATCTCGGATGCAATTCGTTCTAGGTAGTACTTGATCGCCTAAAATATACGATGAAGGTATAATAACACGTTTTCGAGAATACGTTAGGACCGAACATTTAGCAGGGTTAAGATCAAGCTTACTCTCACGACAATAAGCCTCCAGACGACGTAAGTCATTCTGAAGTGCAATCACGTCCACCTGAGATGATATTGTGGCATAGATCTTCATATCGTCGGCAAAACACAGGAGTTTGGAAGAAATTAAGCAAGAGTTGATGTCGTTTATATAGATAATGAAGAGTAATGGGCCGAGCAACGAACCCTGGGGGACTCCACTGGGGACAGGCACCCAACTAGACATATAATTGCTTAAAACTACTGCTTGGGACCTGTTTTCCAAGTACGAAGCAAACCATCTGAGTAAATCTCCTCGAATTCCCATGCCATATAACTTTGATATTAAGATCGCATGGTCAATCCGATCAAAAGCTTTACTGTAATCAGTATAAACAACATCAACCTGCTTCCCGTTATCCATGGCGTCAGTAATAAAATCATTGAGCAGAATTAAGTTGGTAACGGTAGACCTTCCCTTCAAAAAACCATGTTGAAAGGAACTGAACGAATTTTTTAGAGCACTGTACACCTGGTTATAGATGATCCTTTCGAAGATCTTTGCCACAACACAGAGCTTAGATATCGGTCTGTAGTTAACAACTTCAGTTTTGTCTCCTTTTTTGTGAATAGGCGTTATGAAAGCCGATTTCCAAAGTTGAGGTACAACGCAAGTATCCAAGGACTTCCTGAAGAGAATCGAGACAGGCTTGGCAATCGAAGTCGAACATCGCACAAGAAATTTGGATGAAATATTATCTGGGCCAGCCGCTTTAGAAGTATCCAAATTGCGAAGCAAGTCAGACACCTCCTCAACGTTCACCACAATGCTACTTATATCTGAGAGGCTGGAAGATTCAGTAAAAAGACGGGGTGAAGAAATTCCATGACTTGGGCTAGTATCTAGAAATGTAGAGTGAAAGTATGTAGAAAACGCTTCGCATATTGTTTCTCCGGTACGCAACGCGTCGCTTTTATAGTTTAAAGTGCTCGGAACTGCATTTGAGTTGTGTCGTTTTTTAACGAAGGTCCAAAAATATTTAGGATTTTCTTTTATAGACTTCTCAGTTAAATCCAAGTATTTTTCATAACATTGCGATTCCAATAACTTTACCCTTTCACGCAGAAGCTTAAATGATGACTCATCCGCCATATTGCCGTACGTCTTAAACTTTTTGAAATATTTGTATTTTTCTTTAATTGTTTTTATTAATGCGAAACTGTACCAAGTTGGATATGATTTGTTACGATGTAATTTTTGTGGAATGTGTTTCGTATGTAAATTGAGAATAACTTCATTGAAAAAGTTTAGTGATTCATCCATTGATCGTGTCGCAAAGGCGGATTCCCAGTCAGTCCTGGAAATATCATTGTTGATAGATTCGTAGTCTCCCTTGTCAAACAGATATTGCGTCCGTGACGCGCACTCTAATAGAGGTGCTTCGATGAAATCCATATTAATTAGTAGTGCTGGATGATAGGCGTCGATGGGAACCAGCGGACTTGAACATTCAACCACGCTAACTAATTGGTTACAAAGTACCAAATCTAAAATTTTTCCGTACCTATTGAGAACACCATTGAATTGACCCAAATCTAGGGTACATAATTCGTCACCAAGTAAAACTTCGTCCGGACCATTTGGGTTCATTGGGACGAGCGATAGATTATCAGATGGGACCCAGTTAATACCGCTCATGTTAAAATCACCTATTATGAGAAAGGTATCGGAAGAATTACTCATAACTATTTGGTTTAATTTAGTGAGGTAGTTGCGAAGTTGTAAAGAAAAAGAAAGGCCTAAGTTTTGCTGACATAAATAAACAACGCAAATATGTAAGGTAATATATTTACGTGTATTAAGATTTTTCAGTCGTATGCTGAGCCATAAATCCTCTGCAGTAGAATAGAAGGTAGGCTGGCATATAACTGAAAGTTCCCTGCGCGAAGCAATAAGCACACCCCCACCTCGCGATTGTCCGGTCAAAACATAATCTCGATCACGACGCCACACTATGTACCGTTCATCAAAGAATTCGGAATTTAAAACTCCATCTAATAGCCAAGTCTCTGTAAGAACAATAATATCGTACGAGTTTAGCAACATTTGACGATAGAAAGTATCACTTTTAGTTCTAAGCCCGCGAACGTTTTGATAAAATATATTTAACTTAGGAGCCATTGAAAGCCGAAACTAATAATTGTGTATAAATCTGTACAAGCCATTAAAATAAAGTATTTCATTAAATAATATTGTAGAATAAGGTATAATATAATTAAATAAGTATAATGAAGGTAAAAGTCAAAAAGAATTGCGCGAGTACAAAAATCATACGATGTTAAGTAGTTAACAACGGTGCGAAAAAGCAAGCAATAGTGCGTGGTATGTGCAAGTGCGAGAGAGTAAAGCATATTGTAGTGCGGTAAAGCTTTAAAGCAAACAGCGCGATAACGAACACAGAGCAAACAAGTTTCTAAACAAAAGAGAGGTGTCGAGGTCATTAGTACGGCAGAGGTATTAAACATTTTGCAAAAAGTTAATGTGACCCAAATGGTGTTAAGCATTTTGAGCCATTGAAGTAAAATATTATAGCAAAATAGGAAAGTAAGTGTAACAAATATAAAGCATATTAGACAATCTTGTTTAAATCTGACTCCTTCCTTATGATAAAAACTTTTGAATGATTATTTTTAAGTATATGAATTTTACCATGTTTAACCCATACGTACTCATAATGTTTATCCTTGGCAATGATTTTAACTTTGGTTAAAAGCTTCTTGTACTCCACGCTTAGGTGATCATTAATATACACACGCTGAGATGAGCCGTGAAACCCGATGTCACAAGCGGATAGGTCCTTCTTGGCGCGTGCCGCCGCAATGAAATCTTCCTTTATATACCGGTTTAAAAAACTCACTATTATTAGCTTTTCATTGGAGCCAAAGATAGGGACCCTTGAAATGTAGTTCACTTGGGTTTTGGGACAGCTGTAGTTGACTGTACGGCCGATAGCGTCAACAATGGAGTACAAATTTTCATCCTTTTTAATAGGAACCCCCTTAATTTCGACGTTGTTTAGCCTGGATCTCTGTTCAAACGTCGAAAGTTGGTACTTCGTGCTCGCCAAGTCAGTCTGTAAACATTTCACTGACTCCTGAAGCTTATCAAATTCAGACACTTTTGCTTCAATTACCACGAGTCTTGTGTTGAAGTCGTCGAGTCTCCCAGCAGTGCCCTCACACGTCAACTTAAGCTCGGTCAACTCATCCTTGATCACGCGAATGTCATCAACCAAGGTCGGCAAGTTGAGTAGCTGCCGCTTCATGTCACGTATCTCACTAAGTATGGTATCCAGCGATGCAGGTTCCGGGGTAGGCACAACTGGTGACGACGTTCTGCAGGTGGGGCATTTCCATTGTGCCATCCTATTGGCACCCAGCTTTCTCCATCCAGTTTCTGAGATGTTCGCACATCCAAAATCCAGGTGTTTCTTACAACTGCCACACTGGACGCCATCGTTAAACTGCACGTTGCAGACTGCGCACGATTTCATTTTCAAAATTCGATAATTAGATTTGTAGTAAAAGCGTAAAAAGGTTGGCGATCTATTTCTTTGAGTGGCGCGTACTGTGCTTATGAGTATTCACACACGAGTGAATCTCCTTTCTATTTACTCCGTGCTCAAATCTCACAAAGTATGTAGCTAGAGAGACACTTCTCTTATGTAAAAGTATTAGGTATTCGAAATTTAAATTGATTGACATTTGAATTTCCCGCCATAATTCTTTCCTACAGAACTGGGGGTCTAAAAAGGCCACTTTGGTAGAATCATAATAGGAAAATATTATGAATCATATTGTAATCCGTAAAATGGTCACAAACTGACAATTCATAATATTTTCTGCGTAGAATTCATTAAACACAATTCATCTATTTGACAGTTTTGTATGGAGATTCCTAAAATGGTACACATAATATGAATTGCTCTATTGAAGTTTAATGTCAAATAGCAGAATCATAAGAAGTTAGTCAAGAGGAACATTTTACAAATCATATTTGGGATTTTTTGAAAAAATATCGTAATAATGGCAAATTTAGGCCTTAAGAAATTTTTTTGAGCACGCTCGTGATATGTAGTCCATTATAAGTCACCAATGAATTGTGGCACTTCGAAAAATGGACATAGCGTTTCAAATGTGGGACCTCCAGGTTTTTTCAGTTATACCTATAGGCTAAATATACGTCGTGTTATGGTCCATGAGCTGGAGCCGTACATATGTACTGCCGCGCTGGCATGAGTACTACCTACCTTCAAGAATAGTAATGAAGTAGTCAGTTTTAAGGTAGTTCCAAATAGACACTACCATCTAGTCTGTCCCGTGTGGTGCCGGACATAAAGAATAGCATCACCCCATTTCTTCCCGTGGGCGTCGTAAAAGGCGACTAAGGGATTTACTAGAGAATGGGCAGCAGCGTTCTCTCCAAATAGGGGGAGGCCTATGTCTAGCAGTGGACGTCTTGCGGCTGAGATGATGATGATAGCTACCATCTAGTGTTGTGAATGTTACAAATTATTACAATCTTCTTTTCATATTTTAGGCACTGAGTAGATCCAATTATTACTTAAGCATCTGGATCACACAACAGGCTAATATGGGCGCACACCATATACCTACACAACACAACATATACCTATATACAACGATTAACGATTAAATACTGATTTAAGATGAATAAGTATTTACTTACTCTGTATTAAAAATGATCCAACTTACATGAAATAAACATACAACCTACCTTCAAGAATAGTAATGAAGTACCTAGTCAGTTTTAATGAAGCAATTCTAAATGGACACTACCATCTACTCTTGTGAATGTTACAAATTACTACAATAATTTACTTAATCATATTTCACAGGCACTGAGTAGATCCACTTAGTACTAAAGCATCTGGATCATACCACAGGTTACCAAGGGCGTACACTATATGAAACACCAAGGTAGTGTATAAAACAGTGTGATAGCTGTAGGTACCAGTAACTTTCTTCTCAGAGTAGTCACTTAGGAAACGCCGAACTCATCTAGTTTAAAAAAATATACCAAACCTAACTTACAGACATAACAGGCGAAATGTGGGTGTACTATAGGTTCACCTCTGCCTAACCCTTCGGGGAAACAAGGCGTGATGTTATGTTATGTTGTGTTACTAACAGAAATAAAATCATTTATCATATAACTCGTAACACTTCAGTGCCCAGTTGAAAAAAGACTTATTTAAAGTACACACTATTCACACCAAGCTTATTTTTGTAATTTGCACTCAGTAAGTAATAAACATTTCCAGAGGAAATATGTAGGTATATTTATTTTCCATCATACAGCCCGCTCACAGATAGACAGATGGACGGAAAAATGGACAGCAGAGGCTTAGTTATAGGGTCCCGTCCTGGTTACTCTTTGGTTACGGAACCCTAATAAAAATCTACAACCTATGTGGGACATAGGCCTTATATTATACTTTACTTTCACTCCAATTTTATTAGGTTGTGTGTATCTATAAAATAGGACATACATTTTACCTTTATACCTATTATTTAAATAAAACAATACACGAAGTTAAAATATTTTAATAAATTTACAATTCTCATGTTATACTGTATAAAAATCTAGCAATAATCAAATAATGAAACTAACATAAACACTATAGTATATCAGTTTATTTTTCTTTGAATATTTTATGTCTTGATGGTAGTCATGGAGCTGCGGAGAGGCAAACGATGACTGCTTGAAACACCAGGCTAAAAAAGAAAATGTGTGGTTTTTAAGAAAGTCAAATCATCAGTCAATAATAACATACCTGTGAAATAAAATGAAATTGAAAATAATAATATCATTTTTTAAGACAACCTAAGACCAACAGTGATGACAGGTTGTCAACAATAGTAGACTTGGAGCCCAATAGTCTTTGTGTTTAGTTAGTGTTTAGTTAAATGGTAAAATTTAGTTTATTTTCCTCTTTGTATTTCGTTATATATTTCATGAATGTTAACGATAGTAGGTACTCAATTTTATGTCGAGCCAGAGGGCACATAAAAACGTTATATAAATAACATCATAATCATTTTCAATCGTCATCATACGTCTTAGTCTCAATAAAAATAGCTGTAGGGTTATAAAACTCCACTCACTGCGGTATCTTGATTGCCGAGTTCGAAGAGTCAAAGCCGCTGTTGTAGCATCGGCAGGGGTAGAGCTTGGTGCTGGCACACGAGTCTGGTCAGAAGTAGACGCTGCAGTGATCTTGATGAAGGGTTTAACAACGACAGAACTTCCACTATATCAATGCAGAAAGACGAGCAGAATTTTCATTCCATGCCTACAAATTATTACGTCCAATTAAATACCTTTGAACAGTGATACAACTAAATATTGATTTGACCACAGACTAATTATGACATATCTGAAGGGAAAACTTTTATGTATTCGTTGCCAGCTTATAAAGTTTTTGTTGTTTCTAGTTTCCCTTTTCAGGGCTTATCTGTGACATTTTTATATTTTTAATGCATACTGTAATTAAATAACATTTCAACAGTTAGAAATAATCACTTGTATTTATTAAATCTTCAAAGAAATATTTACCGGTAAAATTACGGTCTTTTTTTTTTTCATGCTGCAACATTTACAACAAATGTGATTCGGATATGAATTGAATTGAGTATGATATCGCTAATATGTGTCACCATTTTACGAAAGTTAGAGGAATTGCTAAGGTATTGCTGGGAATTCACAATATGAATTAGTTTTAGCAGAAATGCTTAATGTGGCCTTTTTAGACCCCCTGTGCGTGTATTATCGTCAGTAGCGTAATCTAGCGTAATTCCCGAGGGGAAAAATTGCGCATTCTGTGAACATTTCATAATGTTATGATAAATTATGTTATCCTCTCAGAGTAGATAACTGGGGGTTATTTTACTGTTTATTATTGGTAGTGTACGCGCGTGGTCTTATTTTTCTCTTATTTTAAGATTTCATCATTAATTATTTGATTTTGGAAGAACAAAGCAAGTAAACAAGTAGGTACAACCAGTGCCGGATTAAGCCAGCGCGGGGCCCGTAGCAAAATTGTGATGGGGGCCCTTTTTTTGTGGATGGGAAATCATCAAATGGCGTCTCCCGCTTTAGAGTGGAGCGGAAGGGCGTGTCAGACTTTTTCTGACTAAAACCCACCCGTGTTCCTTCAGATGCCCATATGCCAGGGCCGCGGTAACTCTTTCGAAGAGATCTCGCGGCCTGGCAGGATGGGGGCCCCTTGAGTTGCATTACCTATTAAAAAGGATATAAATAAAACAAAATATTTAGAAAACGCTTTTCGTGAGTTAATGTAAGCAACTTTAGAAATAACACTCGCCAAATCAATATTTCTGAGTAAATCATTTTCTACGCTCTTTTCTTTTTTTTTTTTTTCTGGATGGGATATCATCAAAGAATTCTCCCGCTCTGGGCGGAGCGGGAGGGCGTGTCAGATTTGCTGACTAAAACCCACCTGTGTTCCATCAGTTGCCCATGTGCCAGGGTCACGGTATCTCTTTCGAACAATCACGTGACCCCGGCGGGCATCGGTCCTAGTAGACCCCTACACTGCTGCTGACATCTCTTTGAGGCGCGCGTGGAACACTTCGCGCCGTCGACCCGAGCTTGGTCCTTACCGGGCGGCGAGCTACCCATTGCTCGCCACCCGCAAGCTCGCGCCTACGGTGGCCGGGAGTCCGCTATCGACTCTTGACGCCCGGGGCGTCTCCTCCTGCGGCGGCTAGGGACGTGAGGGCGCAGAGACTGCCTCTCCCTCACGCGCCCCGCCTCATCCTTCGCGAGCATTACTGCTTCGCAGAAGGAGGTGACGGCTTCCCATTCCCCCTCGCTCCATACCATGGCTCGCACCAGGCCCGGACGCGAGAGGTCGCCGCCACCGATCGCCTCCACGAGGACACGGCGGTGCTCCGCCCAGGCAGGGCAAACTTCCACCGTATGCTCCACCGTGTCCTCTAGACGATGCTCACAATGGTTTTCTTCTACGCTCTTTATAGTGTGGTCATTCAAACGTTCTTGTCCCATTGTGTTGCTTAACACATTTTTAATTCGTTTTAATGTTGAAAAAGAACGTTCTCCGCTGCAGTTTATGATCGTCAAACTCAAGTAAATGCGTAACAATATTTGGACATTTGGAAAACACGATTCTTTTACTGACTAAACCCATCCGTGTTCCTTCAGTTGCCCATATGCCTCGGCCATGGTACCTCTTTCGAACTAATCTCGCGACCCTGGCAGGCATCGGTCGAAGCAGACCCCTTTAGTTTGCTGACATCTCTTTGAGGCGCGCGTGGAATACTACGCGCCGTCGACACGGGCCTGGTCCTTTCCGCAAGGCCGCGCCTCTGGCGGCGGGGAGTCCGCAATCGACTCCCGACGCCGGGGCTTCGCCTCCTGCGGCGGCTAGTGGCATGAGAGCGCATAGCTTGCCTCCACCGTATGCTCCACCATGTGATGTGCCCTGCTTGGGTGGACCACCGCCGATTCCTCGTGGAAGCGATCAGCGGCGGGGACCTCTCGCATCCATCTCTGGTGTAAGCCATGGTACGGAGTGAGAGGGCATGGGAAGCCGTAACGTCCTTCTGCGAAGCAGTAAAGCTCATGAAGGTGATGGCGGGGCGCGTGAGGACGTAGCAGTCACTGCGCCCTAACGTCCCTAGCCGCCGCAGGAGGAGACGCCCCGGGCGTCGAGAGTCAATTGCGGACTCCCGGCCACCGTAGGCGCGGGCTTGCAGGCGGCGAGCAATGGGTAGCTCGCCGCCCAGTAAGGACCAGGCCCATGTCGAAGGCGCGTAGTGTTCCACGCGTGCCTCAAAGAGATTTCAGCAGCACTGGAGGGGTCTGCTAGGACCGATGCCTGTCAGGGTCGTGAGATTTGATCAAAAGAGTTACCATGGCCCTGGCATATAGGCAACTGAAAGAACACGGGTGGGTTTTAGTCAGTAAAAGTCTGACACGCTCTCCCGCTCCGCCCAGAGCAGGAGACGACACAAAAAAAAGTATTCTCAGCACTTTAGAACGCCACCTGCTAGGCTGCTACGATCCTTACATACTTTAACATAGTCGAAGCAAAAGTGCCTCGGTACCGTTTTTTACATCGGCATATCTATTCACAACCATTCGATACACTTCCGTACCGAATCGAACATCAATCAATATTATCGTAGGAGTATTTTATCAGCAGTTTACAAAAGTTTAATACAAAACCCGAAAATTTTGTCATTTAAATCAAATAGACTATCGCTTATCTTCCGGGTGTACTACGCCAAATCGAATGCCAAATAATCGAATATCAATTGATCGAACACTATAAATCGAATGTCTAAATACTCGAACGTTCATACTATCGAATGGTTACTAAATCGAACATTCAATATATCGTACACTCAACACATCGAGTGTTCAAAGTATCGAATGTTTGTTTGATCGAGCGGTCAACGCATCGCATATACTTTAAATCGAAATATCGGGACGCCACAGTTTTGGCAGTAAGTTCCCTCTTTGAAGAGTGGCTAGGAGGCGCCACGGCATCCTCACCTTCCGCCTTACGCATGTCCTCAGGTTCATGTTCAGGGATAAGGCGAGAGGAAACGCCCGGGTGTTTTCATTGCGTGGATCGCCCGGAGGACACGGCTTGCTACCACCGTATCCTCGTGGAGGCGATCGGCGGTGGCGATCTCTTGCGTCAAGCCCTGGTTCAGGCCATGGTAAGGAGCAAGAGGGCATGAGAAGTCGTCACCCCTTTCTGCGAAGCAGTTATACTCGCGAACAAGGAGGCGGAGCGCGTGAGAGAGAGGCAATCTCTGCGCCAACATGAGCCTAGCCGCTGCAGTATCGGGAGGCCATAGCGGAGTTGCGGCCACCGTAGGTGCGGGCTTGCTGGTGGCGAGCAATGGGTAGCTCTCTGCCAGGGTCGCGGATTTGTTTGAAAGAGTTACCGTGGCTTTGGCAAAGGCAACTGAAGGAACACGTGTGGGTTTTAATCAGTGAAAATCGGACACGCCCTCCCGCTTCGCCCAAAGGCGCCCAGAGCGGGACACGTAATTTGATGATGTTCAACATTCATTTGATGTATTCAATAAATTAATATTTTGACATAATAAATATGCGATGCGTGTTGACTAGGGAATGCAGAACCGGTGCTGTTTTAAAGAACCGGGATTTTTGGGACTTTCTAGCTTAAGAACCGGGATTCCCGGTACTATCGATACTTTTGATACTTTAATAAGTCTTTGTAAGAGAGTTGAAAGTTTTGAAACGCAGAAAGTAAAAAAGAGACGAAATGACAAGGCAAAGTAAAAACATTTTAATCAAATCAAATAAAACGTTTTATTTCTTGTTTTATAGACACTAAATCAGTCTTATCCATACTTCCATACTAATATTATAAATGCAAAAGTAACTCTGTCTGTCTGTCGGTCGGTCTGTCTGTCTGTCTGTCTGTCTGTCTGTATGTCTCGCTTTCCTGCTTAAACTACTGAACCGATTTAAATGAAATTTGGGACACAGATAGTTTAGAGCCTGAGAAAGGATATAGGCTACTTTTTATCCCGGTAGTATGTTCCCGCGGGATAATTTCCGACCTCCACGCGGGCGAAGCCGCTGGCAAAAGCTAGTTTAGTATAATTTTACTGGTAATTACGCATATTACGCCAGCAACATTTTTTAACATTAAATGATTTTTATACCTAATCCTACATAATATATAACAGAAACATTTATTAAACATCTATAATTTACCAAACAAATTAACATGACTCTTATTGCAACTCTGCATAACCAAATTATAATTTTAACCTTACGTAACATCTACAAAAAAAGGAACTACGGAGTTTTAGCGTAGCATTAATCAGTCTCAATATTTATTGATTAGATAATCTTAACAAACATTTTTTTTAAATTTTAACCTTATATAATAATTCAACAATAGTTTGGAACAACTTCAATCGACAAATTCTTTAAATCAACTTGACTCTAATTATACATTTAAGAAAAAATAAAATAAAAGTATAACTTTAAACTTAATGCAAAACTTAAACATAGTTATTCATCCTTACAATTATAGTATTGTAAGGATGAATATCTATGTTTAAGTTATAAAAATACCCAACCTATAAAATTATAAAAATTTGGAATACTTGCTCAGACCAATATTACATTGGTCTGATTCTTATAGTTACAATGGGGGCACTCAATAACCTAGGTTAGGTACCAGTTTATTTATTTTTTAGAGTATTTCTCTCCTGCCTATATAATGATCTTAAAAATATAAGAGCGTCCAAACTCTTATCACTTACACGTGATCTTATTTTATTACAAAGGTACCCAGCTGAAGAAAAAACTCTTTCCGACTCTACGCTTGTCGGTGGAATTGCCGAAAGTACCGAAAGAACCGGGATTTGGTTTTGGAAATTCCGGTTCCTAAAACAACGCAAATTTCCGGGATTTCCCGGTACTTTCGGTTCCGGGATTTCCCGGGACTATTCACTAGTGTTGACCGCTCGATCAAACAAACATTCGATATTTTGAACACTCGATGTATTGAGTGTGCGATATATTGAATGTTCGATTTAGTAACCATTCGATATTATGAATGTTCGAGTATTTAGACATTCGATTTATAGTGTTCGATCAATTGATATTCGATTATTTGGCATTCGATTTGGCGTAGTACACCCTTATCTTCCGACAGCTGTTTTCTGTTGGGGCCAAAAGGGCAAAGCAAGTCAGGGCACTGATGCATCTGACCTTTCTGAAGAAGATTATTCTTACGGTGAGTATATGCACACTCTTATCTTTGGTCTTCTCTATATGAAGAAACCATCGAAGCATAGTTACTAATTTCACTTGACTTGCCTTAACACTATGAGTTCATTCCTCAAACTATCGTTCATAGTTATACCACAAATGGTTCACAAACATTGCTTTCCATAGCATTTATTATTCCTATTGTCTTGTTTTCTCAGTAGTAGGTATACATATAGGAACTTAGCCACTAACTTTCTGTAGGTTCAGACAGACTTAATTGTTTCGTTTACCCTCAGTACGTTTGTACCTACATATGTACCATTTAAAACAATATTATTTATGATTTCAGCTAAACAAACCACAAAGATTATGGAAGACCCGGAAACTATTCTTCAAAATGGTATAGACCTTCTTACAATAGCTGTAGAAGAGGACAAGAATCATAACTATGAAGAAGCTTTACGATGTTATGTGCAAGGTGTTATGTACTTTCTTCATGTTGCCAACTATAATACTGAATCTCAACGAGGAAAAGATCGTATAACAGCAAAGTGTGCAGAATACATATTAAGAATTAAAAAAATTCTGGATTTTCGCAATCGGATTCTTGGTGTGGGATTGATTGATAATTTGGAAACTCTATCAGATAGCAAAGTATTAAATATGGTAACGGAAATAATTTGTATGTGCGGAGATTACATGGAACTAAAATTACCTGAAAGTGGAAACTAGTACACACAAACAAGTACTCAAGTTTATTAAAAACATTTTCTACTTTTTAAGTCAACTTTTATTTACCTAGAATTCATTCTGTAAATTCCTTTGTCACTTTACATTTCTTAAAAAAACTACATGACTTGCCAGGAATAAAAACACATATTCTGCAAACTTTTGCATACTAGCATACTTTCACAAGTTTGATTTATTTCTGTTTAAAGTTATAATTTTGTCGTTATGTTTGTGTTCTTTACTTTTAATCGTAAAATTTAAACGAAGACAACAACTGACTAAATTCTAGGCAAAAAAAGACGTTTTTTATTGTGGCAATGTAGAAAAATATGTCATTCTATGTGACTAACAGCGATTGTCTGTATTATTGGTATTTTAGTTTTTCGTCGCAATTAGTGAGATTAAAAAAGGATTAAACCCGATTATTGCTTAAAATTAAGCATTATTACACTGCCGTGGATGGTAAGCCAGTATTTTGATGTTAACAACTTAGTTGAAACACCTGAATTCCATGGCCGTTTGGTCCATGATCTCATTTGGCTGCCGAATTCGTCATTGGGCAAAGCCTAACAAATAAACACATTAATTAATGACCAGCAAGTCTAAATGGGCTAATTCTTACTTAGCAAGTGTTTTATTGTCGTAGAATTATGCAATGTTGCGACAAAATCGTTCAGATTGTTTCGCTGGTCAAATCATACAAACATAATACCTACATACTTGCACGATCGTGTTTTTTCCTCCTTGTTGTCATTAGGCGTGTTGTCCCACGTACGGTTGGAAACAATAGTTCTATCTTTGTGTGTATGGGTATGATTTCGATCCTAATCATTACCAGATGGTATATTTAGTTATTCAAGTGTAATAATACTGCTGGGTAAATTGAGTAAAGTGAAGCATTGGCCATTGCTGTCACTTTACTAGAGCTCAATTAAAAGAATCTTTCAACATCAGCTGTAAAACCAGACATTAAGAGATAATCTTTTTGAATACAAACAATTAATAATTGTTATGATCTATAGGTACTTCTTAGGGTACTGTGTTACCCCGTTACTGGGTTCTGTAGGTCAGACAAGTAGTTTCTCAATCTAAAATTCTGGTATTCCGCTGTATCTTGTTAGACTTAGCCGATCACAACATGTTTGGGAAAAGGCGAGGTAGAGGATGACATATTATGGTTATTGCTTTTTGAATAAGACCTGATTAGGATCTATGTTTAGATTTGTCTTGGAGACTTAGAATTCTAAGTTCTTGCTTATTACCATTCTCCTACCCTTCTCCCAATGTATTTGGGGTTGACACAACATGTCTTTTTCTTCCATACTTCTGTAATTAGTCGTCATCTTAGTAGTCACCCCCTTTCTATTCATATCATCATTCAATTAGCTTAGAACAGTGGTTCCTAACCTTTTCGATCTTGTCACCCCTATGACTTAGCTAGAGAATCTGATTTACCCCTCCCGCTCTCCCTCATGTTACCAATGAACACCAAACAAAACAACACACATAATTACAAATGGACTTTAATAGACATAAAAAAATTTGCTCAAAAATATGGAGTAAGTTCTAGTACAATCACATTATATTTAATTAAATAATCTTTACAGACTTTACTAAACCTAACATTAAAAAACTTGCAAATACAATTACCAATTACCTTATGGTACAATTTGTACAAACCGTATGTCCGTACGTTTCACGCGCTTTATTAGAAACGCGGCTCCGACTTGTCATTTGATCACAGTTAGGGCATGAAATGCACTGGTGAGCTAGATTTGGTCTTATTGGTCTAATCTTTGTTATACATATATTACCAGCTCATTACCCCCGCAGAATACCAGATTTACCCCCGCAGGGGTAATTACCCCCAGGTTAGGAACCGTGGGCTTAGAAACTATTAAATATTGCGTCGCATGAAGTTAAGACAGGAAAAATAATGTTTCAAATTTTATTTAATATCTGGGTGACCGAGCTTTGCTCGGTATTTTTTGGTAAATTGTGTTTAAAATAATAAGTTTATGTTCAAGTCGATTATCGATAAAGTTGGTCATTGAAAACACGAATAAAACGACATTTTATAAAAATGAATCCTAGCTAGATCAATTTATCGCCCCCGAAACCCCCTGTATACTAAATTTCATGAAAATCATTGGAGCCGTTTCCGAGATTCAGATTATATATATATATATATACAAGAATTGCTCATTTAAAGGTATAAGATAGAGTTAAATATTGAATCTCATACAAAAGGTATTCTATTATTTTGGAAATATTGAACTACTGTGCTTCAATTATTATCTCTGTCTCAGATGCTTAGAGTAGGTAGATGTACTTTTTCTTTGTTATTTAGGGAATTGAAACTATGACCAATAAACACCAAATATGAAAAGAGAGACCTCCTATACCTTTTCCTTTTACTCTGTTGGCCAACTCTATTGCATTTATTACGCGGTCATTGTGTGTACCGTGTGGTGCCGGACGCAAAGAATAACACCACCCCATTTCTTCCCGTGGGTGTCGTAAAAGGCGACTAAGGGACTTACTAGAGAATGGGCAGCAGCGTTCTCTATGCATTTTACCACCATACTGCAATCGCCAACCCGCCTGCCAAGCGTGGCGATTATGGTAAAGCCCCCCAAATTAGGGAGGCCTAAGTCCAGCAGTGGACGTCTTACGGCTGAAATGATGATGATGTGGTGACCGGGTATTTAAAACTAAATTCGGTCTGGCGAGTCATATAATTGCAAAAGGTCGGCATTATCAAAATGGATAAGGAGGATTACATATAATTATTTTCTCCACTTCTATTTTTCCACTGCCCAACCGTTCAGAGAAATAATGTGTGATGTAATGTTATTTTTGTACTACTGTATGGTGTTAAAAGTCGATGTAGGCTTAGCTAAAATTGTAGCACCATCCTAATGTCAAAGAAAGGGCTTTATAATAAGGGCCGCAGGGATTGATCTTAATCTTTGACTGTTGTTATTGGTAGTCAGAAGCCCAAATGTCCGAAGATCAGTCTTAGCAAGGGTATTGTGTAACCTAGTTACTGGGTTGTGGAGTTCTTATTGGCATTTGCTCCATTTAAAAAAATATTCATAGATTCACTTCATGTGCCCTCGACTAGGCTTCAAAAATCTTAAAGAACTAAGCTTCAATAAATTTAAATTGTTCATTAAACAGAAACTCTATTGTAGGGACACATCCAAAAAGGTTTCTATAAAGTTAAAGATTACTTGGATGACAAAAAGGCTTGGGACTAGTTAAGTTACTCCAATCAACAAACTATTATGCTTATTGTTTGAGCGAATAATTTTGACATTTTATATTTATTGTTTTTTTTTTTTATGACATTCAAAACTAAACTGCATGTGAATGTGAGTACCATGCAGGCTAGATTGAATTTATGACACTATAACATAACTGTCTGGCGGCTTTGAGTATTTTGTATATGGCCTATGCAAATGTCCTGCAGATCTGATAGTGTCTTGTGATGGGTTGTTGAGCTCCCTGAAATAAGGTTGAGCTACATGATGACTGATACATACATGCCGTCTGTTGGTACAGGTCAGCTCAAAGCTGCAATGGCTCTGTCTTCAATAGACTCTTCCAGACATTGTCCTGCATTGTTAGACTCACATAAAATTCTAATAATGTTTGGATTTTAAAAGAGACTATGACCTCTGAGTTGGTTTCGGTGTTTCTTCTCAGGGAGCAGTCAGCTAGGAAATGCCGACGCTATCTAGTTAAAAAAAAAACAGACCAAAAAATGTTGACGTTTAAAAGTGTCTTATAAGATCTACTTACAGAAATGAACATTTCATTTCATTTCATTGGTATCAAGCTGCATCAGGTTAGACCGGAAACGCAAACTCAACAAAGGTCGACAAAAACCAGGCAGATGATGATGACTTACTTAACAAAATTAACAATCTGTTTGAGGTGATTAGAAGAGAGATCATTGAAGTAAATAATGATATATAGTTGACTTAAGTTTTGCCCGAGTAAAAATGGGTTTTTTTTTTCATTGTGACACTAAAATTATTATTTTTCTTAAAAAAGTGATAATATGGCTGTAATATAACATATGTTCATAATTGTTTTCCAGGTAAACATTTGGTAAAGGAGAATGGCGTCATCCAATACTTTGCAAAAGGCTATTGACCTTGTCACAAAAGCTACTGAGGAAGACAAGAATAAGAACTATGAAGAAGCTTTACGTTTGTATGAGCATGGTGTAGAGTACTTTCTTCACGCCGTTAAATATGAAGCTCAAGGCGAACGTGCTAAAGAGAGCATAAGAGCAAAGTGTCTGCAGTACCTCGATAGAGCTGAAAAACTCAAAGAGTATCTCAAAAAAGACAGTAAGAAAAAACCTGTTAAGGACGGAGAATCCAACTCCAAAAGTGACGACAAAAAGAGCGACAGTGACAGTGACTCGGATAATCCTGAGAAGAAAAAGCTTCAAGGGAAACTTGAAGGAGCTATCGTAGTAGAAAAACCACATATCAAGTGGAGTGACGTTGCAGGTTTAGAGTCTGCTAAAGAAGCTTTGAAGGAAGCTGTAATTCTGCCCATCAAATTCCCTCATCTCTTCACTGGAAAAAGAATACCTTGGAAGGGAATCTTACTTTTTGGACCTCCTGGTACTGGTAAATCGTATTTAGCAAAAGCTGTTGCCACTGAAGCAAACAACTCAACATTTTTCTCAGTTTCGTCTTCTGATCTCGTTTCTAAGTGGCTTGGTGAATCTGAGAAGTTGGTAAAGAACTTATTTGAACTGGCTCGCCAACACAAACCAAGTATAATATTCATTGATGAAATTGATTCTCTATGTTCATCTCGTTCCGACAATGAATCTGAATCAGCTCGACGAATTAAAACTGAATTTCTTGTACAGATGCAAGGTGTAGGCAATGATATGGATGGTATTTTAGTTCTTGGCGCTACAAATATCCCATGGGTGCTCGACTCTGCCATCAGAAGACGTTTTGAGAAGCGTATTTACATCGCCCTACCAGAAGAACACGCGCGTCTAGACATGTTCAAGCTGAATTTGGGGAACACAAGACATCAACTCACTGAACAGGATTTGAAGGTGCTGGCTGCTAAAACTGAAGGATATTCAGGTGCTGATATATGCATTGTAGTTCGAGATGCGTTGATGCAGCCTGTGCGTAAAGTTCAGTCAGCCACACACTTCAAGAAAGTTTCTGGACCTAGCCCACTAGACCCTAATATTACTGTCAATGATCTTTTAACTCCATGTTCTCCTGGCGACCCTGGTGCTATGGAGATGACTTGGATGGATGTCCCTAGCGATAAATTGAATGAACCTTCAGTCACAATGTCTGACATGCTTCGGTCTCTAGCAATATCGAAACCTACTGTGAACGATGAAGACATGGTCCGGCTTAGGAAGTTCATGGAAGACTTTGGTCAGGAAGGATAGATTTGATGCATTTTACTTATTTGAAGATATAAGATTTTATCGGCTGTATTTACTGGAGTTTATTCACAGTGCCTAATGTGTTGCAAATGTAGTCTTTTTATTTTTATAAAATTTTCAATCTAGATTAGACCACACGATGTGTATAGCTGTATACATTTTCACAATTGTTGTTAGTTGGTATTTGTATCACATATTCACATTTTCAGCTTTGACTTTCATGCCACCATGATTGTCAAGCGGTTTAAATGTCTGGTGTGTTACAGCTTTAAGAATTTATGTCTACAATAATTTTGATAGTGTTAAACGTTTAAATATTAAAATAATGCCTTTACCCTTTTTCACGCAATAAATTAGTATACATTTCTAGGTAATATTTAAGGAATTTGGTCCATAAAGAGTTAAAATGTTTTGGCTGAGGTATAATCGGAAATGTTGTTGATATTTCAAGGGTTACAGAACTACTAACAGATTGGCTTGCTGAGAGAATTGTTTTCGGATTAGGAAACTAACTACTTCTTGTATTTTACGGTTTTACCGCATGCTTTTATTCAGCCACATTTCCCAAATAATTCATTAATGTTCAATAGTTGCAAAACACACTACTTCTGTATGTTTAGCTAGTTTAAATAATATTGCTTTCTCTAGGGTTAGTATTATATTTAAAAAGTATATTTCTATAAATTATGAACTGTTATGTAATGTTAAAAGCTTAATATTCCCAACTATTCCCCAATTAACTAAAACTACGAATATCTTAATTATGTCAGTATTTAAAATTGTTCACTTGAATCAATTAACTTTGCAACATATTTTTTAGGCAACAAAGTTCAAAACAGACTAGTAAAGCGCATCTTATTGGTTATTTCGATTGAAATTACCCATGTATTACATCTTTATGATATTGGCTCGCATTTTGTTTTTTAATGATAACTTTTTAGAATTCTGTACATAAAAGAGCATCTTCCGTGTATTATACATAATGTAGTTTCATTTAATAAACAAATAATATTTTTGCACTTTCATAATTATTACCTTAGTTAATATGTTTTCGCAAACTATCGTAATTTACTTTTAATTTTGATCTTATGTCGTGTAAACGTTTCGTTATTTCATTCTTTTGTATATTGTTAAAAATAAGTGATTACATATTATAATGTTCTAAAATACTGTGTTGATTATTTCGATTTTTAAAGCTGGGACCTGATAGTGATTCCCTACTAAACCTATTCTGTCCACCTAATGAAAATCTGCAACCTGTACATGGGTTGCCTTGGGTAACATGGATATCTTTAATATAGACTTTGGACTCGGGTAGATCAAAGCGAAGAAAACCTGCTCATATGAAGTTTCAAAGACGCCTGGAGTGTAAATGTTATGCTGTCCTGTAAGCAATAGGGCACTTCATGTTAAAACGTTCACAGACTGATCTCAATCTCAATCTGTCAAAAATACTGCGTTATTACATACATTTGTGACAAGTTTATGACATTTAATTCTCGCCTACGGCTACATTTTGAACAAGGATACCTGTCTGCTCGCTACAGGAGTAGATGGACGCTATATAGCGCCAAGCTCTTAGCCAAATACTGGGCTAACTGTAATGGATGGGAATATAACAAAACGGCATATTACAAATTCATCTTTATTTACATTAGGTACATCTAAATAAAAAACTATCACGATATCTTAACACAAACAATGTTGAGCGTTATCATTATTAGCAAACTGAATGATTTGTTCCAGCTCGAAGAGTTTATTTCTGAAAACAAAGATACCCGTTGGTTAAAATTAGACCTTTAATTACCAAGCGACTTAAAAAAATGGATGAGGTTCTCAATTCGGCTGTATTTATACGTGTTTTTTTAATTCAGAACTCCCGTCATTTATAAACCGATTCGAAAATAAAACCTTTTGTTTGAAAGGGTAGAGGGAAATTTTAGGCTGGTCCCACTTAAATTTGGACAAGCTCTGATTGTGTGTGGTTTTCGAGTTCTTGGAATGACGGTATGTTGATGATATGATAATAACTTCCTATCACTCTTTGATATCATATTTCCTAGCAAGTATGCGAACTTGTGTCTTCAAACAAGTTTGTTTGTTCACTTTCAAGTTATGGTACCTACCTACCTAGGCACCACAACTAGAAAGGCAGGTGTTGATTTCTAGCAGCTTTCAAGTGGTAGCTACTCTGTGGCAGGCGTTATAGGAAATTCTACGTGTGTAGGTATTGCTATTTTGCTGAATGTAAGTACTGTATAGTATATAAATATACCCACTGAACAGTCGGGGGGAGTGGGGCATATAGGTAGGTACCTAGTGGCTTTGCAAACTGCTTCACTTGATTGCCACTGCCATAGTAGGAAGGTACTTACCTACTCGTAATTTTTTGTATGTAGTTATAGAAAAACTAGAGTCTGTTTAGAGAAAATAGATAAAAGTAATAGTTTTTACCTATTATGACAGTGCGTTCCCTCCTGTGGGTTCCTATAGTGGCGACGCATTTGAGTTTCATACGAGGCTTGGTGGGTGCCCTAAGGCCGAGGGTAGTCACCAGCAACCCCTGCGGAGCAGGCTTCGCCCCAAACGCGATCAGCCATGATCTATCTGTGATCTGGAAGAGAGAAAGCAGTAGGTAAACGTGCGTACTTCATTAGAGAGGCAATAAGTTTTAAGAATAGGTATCAATTAAACTTTCCCAATATATTACTTAAGTATTCTACTGGGTTAACAACCTCTTTTTTTTTTTTTTTTTTTCAGTATGGGAAATCATCAAATGACTTCTCCCGCTCTGGGCGGAGCGGGAGGGCGTGTCAGACTTTTACTGACTAAAACCCACCCGTGTTCCAGCAGTTGCCCATGTGCCAGGGTCACGGTATCTCTTTCGAACAATCACGCGACCCCGGCAGGGTTAACTACCTCTTATGAGGAAAACTAAAACTGCCTAAGACCCAATCCATCGTTTGCCACACCTTGTGGGTCAGGGATCAGCAGTACCTAAGCAAAAGCAACAGGAACGGGCTACTTTTAAAGTAGGTAGGTATATTTAAAATCGTCCAATTACATCGGGCTAATTTTACATTCGTCAGATAACTTTTATCTGAAGAATAAATATGGCGGTTTGACATAGGTATTTCGATACAAAAGCTAGATATCAAAACTGTAAAAGTTATAGGTAGGTATTTATTGTAGTAAAAAAGTTATGAAATTGCCACCGACTTCCGAAATTAAAGTTATTTATGACTTTGTAGTGTTTTTAGGGTTCCGTTGCCACATGGCAAAAAACGGAACCCTTATAGATTCGTCATGTCTGTCTGTCTGTCCGTCCGTCCGTATGTCACAGCCACTTTTTTCTGAAACTATAAGAGCTATGCTGTTGAAACTTGGTAAGTAGATGTATTCTGTGAACCGCATTAAGATTTTCACACTAAAATAGAAAAAAAACAATAAATTTTGGGGTTCCCCATACATAGAACTGAAACTCAAAAATGTTTTTTTTTTCATCAAACCCATACGTGTGGGGTATCTATGAATAGGTCTTCAAAAATGGTAATGAGGTTTCTAATATAATTTTTTTCTAAACTGAACAGTTTGCGCGAAAGACACTTCCAAAGTGGTAAAATGTGTCCCCCCCCCCCCGTAACTTCTAAAATAAGAGAATGATAAAACTAAAAAAATATATGATGTACATTACCATGTAAACTACCACCGAAAATTGGTTTGAACGAGATCGAGTGAGTAGTTTTTTTTAAAACGTCATAAATCGTAAACCGCAATTTACCTTACATTCAATCAACTGAAATATAAAAATTAAAAAAAAAAATTAACCCGAGAATACCTACAGGTTTGTACAGAACCCTCGGTGCGCGAGTCCGACTCGCACTTGGCCGGTTTTTTTAAGTTCGAACTCAGACAGGCAGTTTAATTTCATCACCACTGTTTTCAAAACGGAGAAAACATCGCGAGGAATCCGCATGTCCTAGAATTAAAAAAAATCGAAGACATGTGCCATCCACCAAACCCGCGGGCTGAATTATGGCACTCCCATTCACAGAAAGGAGGCCTGTGACCCAGCAATGGGTACATTATAGGCTGAATATAAATATGAATATCGTGCATATAACATTTTCTTATGGTTTTTTAAATTTAGGTACAGCTTAGTACCTTACAGGTTAAATTATGATTCGCGACTGTAGTTACTACCTACAACGATTTAACGTTCCCGTTGCTTGGTGTGTCCAAGTATTCCTCAGGCCTCCTTTTTAGGGTTCCGTTGCCAAATGGCAAAAAACGGAACCCTTATAGATTCGTCATGTCTGTCTGTCTGTCTGTCCGTCCGTATGTCACAGCCACTTTTCTCCGAAACTTGGTAAGTAGATGTATTCTGTGAACCGCATTAAGGTTTTCACACTAAAGTAGAAAAAAAAACAATAAATTTTAGGGTTCCCCATACTTAGAACTGAAGCTCCAAAAATTTTTTTCATCATACCCATACGTGTGGGGTATCTATGAATAGGTCTTCAAAAATGTTATCGAGGTTTTTAATATCATTTTTTTCTAATCTGAATAGTTTGCGCGAGAGATAAGTACTTCCAAAGTGGTAAAATATGTGTGTCCCCCCGTAACTTCTAAAATAAGAGAATTATAAAACTAAAAAAATATATGATGTACCTACACAACCATGTAAACTTCCACCGAAAATTGGTTTGAACGAGATCTAGTAAGTAGTTTTTTTTTTAATACGTCATAAATCGTTAACAGCAATTTACCTTTCATTCAATCAACTCAAACATAAAAATTAAAAAAAAAAACATTTAATTTCATAAACATAAACCTTATTCATAAGCCGAGAATACCTACAGGTTTGTACGGAACCCTCGGTGCGCGAGTCCGACTCGCACTTGGCCGGTTTTTTTTGAGAGTGAGTAGGCTATAATCCAGCACGCGCATCCAGTGTGGGTTGGTAGATGTCACGTCTTCGAATTTTTAGTTCCAGGACATGCCGGTTGCCTCGCGATATTTTCCTTCACCGTTTTGGGAGCCGTGGTGATGAAATAATTTACATAAATAAAGCGCCTGCCTGGGTTCGAACCTACGACCTACAATTCGTTCGACCTAATACTAAAAGCCGTTATGTAAGAACCCGGTAAAGCTGTTTATACAATATGTAGATTTACAGGTAACCAACTAAAACTCGCGTATGCGCATATTTAATAACGCTAAGCGCGCACTGCATAGCAATTTTTTTTATTGCATGTTCTTGCGAAATAAAATCGCGAACGCTAATATTAATTTTCAAGCTATTTAGATATTTACCACATTGCGTAATTTGCGTAGAATCTAGTACATTGTTAATGTTACTCACAGATTTGCGATTATTTTCCACAACGATTAGATTATGTGGTGCGCGCCTCGTTTACGCAATCCCGCCGCGGAACCTGCTCAATTTGCGAGCGGGATTAATCTTGCATAAGGCATGCAGGATCTCGATTGAAAGCCCTAGTAGGCACTTATCCACTCAGCTAAACGTCAGGGAGTCGTGTAAATACCTCTACAGAAGCCGTGGTAGGTATTACCTTTTGCCCATCGATCAGCCACTGCAGTTCTGGTGCAGGAAACGACTTCGCTGAAGAGCAGTTGACGTCTAGCGGTTCTTTTAGTTGGTACGCTCGCTCGTGACCCGTGATGCGTGGAGTCTCGCGGGGGAAATCTGAAATAACAATGTAGGTACGTAGATTAGAAGTTTTCAATTGTTTCTCATCGCTGGAAATTTCTCAGTCTGACCGTTACCAAACGGTAAAACTCGAAAACTATGCGGCCTAAAAAAATGTTTGAGAATGTGCGAATAGCTCTCTTTCATATGACACCCCACATGCCCTAGTAGACCCACTTCCATTTTTTTTTTTAAAAGCCACATTCAGTCCATGCTGCAAAACAAAATGCCTTATTTTATTTATTTCTTATTTGTAAAATATTTGGGCAAACGTCATTTAAAACTATTGTCCAAATTTCAAGTTAATATCATCAGTAGTTCTTGAGATATCCACCTGTGACAGACTAACTGAGTTTCACCTTACGGGTTTGGGGAACCCTCAAAACGATTGTCATTATTGTTTTGTTTCAATTTTCTTAGAATTGAGTTTGGGTTGTTTCACGTTATTTACGTTTAGACAGACGTATCAAATGAAATGTGATAGGTTCTGTATTTTTACGAGATTCCATTTAAGTTGAAACGGTTCAAAAGACTGGTGGTTTATTTCTGTATCATTTTATAGTTAAATAAACCAAGGAATCTATTTTTACTACTTCATGAAAAAGTCATTCGATGCGATTAAAAGAACTTAGAGGGTTATATTGATGATTTTAACATAACATATCATCACACCTTGCTTATCCAAAGGGTTGGGCAGTGGTGTATATATATAGTGTGCGTTACGATTGCTCCGCCAGATTATCCAAATAGATTTTTTTTAGCCAAAACTTTTGTCGAAATTTGTCAAAATCGAATGGCACAAACCAAAAATTTGTCAAAGTAGAAATAAAGAAGTTATAAGGGTTTTAAGTTGGCCGCGCGAACGTAACGTGGAGGATTGCGCGGCCATGGAGATCTCAGCAACTACTTGGGCTAGAGATCTAATTCTTTTTGTCAATTGAAGACTGAATTTGTCAAAAATTGTCGAAAAAAGAATTACATACTCTTATATATTTTACGAAATATTCACCTTGGAAGTTATGGCCGCGCAATCGTGCACTTGTCGTTTCTTTGTTGTTGATTATTTCTTTAATCTTAAGATTTTATGCCGTAAAACTGTTACAAGAAGGGAGGTCTTAATTTGTCAAAACTAACTAAAGTAATAAATAATACTAAAGTTTAATTAAACAGAAGATATCAGTCCAAAACAAAAAAGTCGTGGCCGCGCAATCGTAACGCTACTTTGAACGCTGATATCTCATTACCTATAACTGCTAGGAGTTCCGTATGAACATCCATTTATACGGCATATTACTCTCATTAGAATGACATATCGTTTTACCCTCAGAACAGTTTCCAACGAGAGTAATCTCAAAAATTATTTCATCTCGTACAATGTTCGAGTAGGGTAACCATAATTTCGATTTGATTTGGGAATACCTATAACTGGGGACGAGCAATTATATTGAACAATCTGCAAAATTAATTACTATTAAATAAAAATTTGTATGTTTCAAAAATTAGATATATTTATTGATAAGTGTATTCTCTCTGATGGGTCCGAATTCAGGCACGTACTATTGGAACAATTACCAATGGAACCAGCGCTAAAATAAAGTCATTTACAATGTGTTCATAAAAAATGCAGCGTTACAGTCGCAACTATATCGGTTATCGTATTTCTACCGTTAAATTTGGATACGATAAACATTTCCACAATTAGCAATCTGGAAGATGCTATTATTATTTATGAATGGGAGAATAAACGTTGTAGAACCTGCAATGAATTAGTTGCATTTACTTATACCTTATCAAAAATAGTAACATTCGATTTAAATGGCACAAAATGATGTTGTTACATGGCATACCTCAAAATATTATATTAAAAAAATATTAATTGTTAGCCATTGAATATATTCCTCCAATCCTTGGAACAATAGGACTCTGTTTGCATCCATTTTGTTACACATGGTTTTTTAGAAATGTAACGAGATATACCAGTCCACTCAGAAAGTATACATCTTCATCCCCCAAAGTTAGTCGACCACGTTTGAATTCGTTCCAACGATATAATATTTTGAGGTATGCTATGTAACAACATCATTTGTGTGCCATTTAAATCAAATGTTACTATTTTTGATAAGGTATAAGTAAATGCAACTAATTCATTGCAGTTTCTGCAACGTTTATTCTCCCATTCATAAATAATAATAGCATCTTCCAGATTGCTAATTGTGGAAATGTTTATCATATCCAAATTTAACGGTAGAAATACGATAACCGATATAGTTGCGACTGTAACGCTGCATTTTTTATGAACACATTGTAAATGACATTATTTTTAGCGCTGGTTTCATTGGTAATTGTTCCAATAGTACGTGCCTGAATTCGGACCCATCAGAGAGAATACACTTATCAATAAATATATCTAATTTTTGAAACATACAAATTTTTATTTAATAGTAATTAATTTTGCAGATTGTTCAATATAATTGCTCGTCCCCAGTTATAGGTATTCCCAAATCAAATCGAAATTATGGTTACCCTACTCGAACATTGTACGAGATGAAATAATTTTTGAGATTACTCTCGTTGGAAACTGTTCTGAGGGTAAAACGATATGTCATTCTAATGAGAGTAATATGCCGTATAAATGGATGTTCATACGGAACTCCTAGCAGTTATAGGTACTGAGATATCAGCGTTCAAAGTAGCGTTACGATTGCGCGGCCACGACTTTTTTGTTTTGGACTGATATCTTCTGTTTAATTAAACTTTAGTATTATTTATTGCTTTAGTTAGTTTCGACAAATTTTAGACCTTCCTTCTTGTAACAGTTTTACGGCATAAAATCTTAAGATTAAAGAAATAATCAACAACAAAGAAACGACAAGTGCACGATTGCGCGGCCATAACTTCCAAGGTGAATATTTCGTAAAATATTAATCTAGAGTATGTAATTCTTTTTTCGACAATTTTTGACAAATTCAGTCTTCAATTGACAAAAAGAATTAGATCTCTAGCCCAAGTAGTTGCTGAGATCTCCATGGCCGCGCAATCCTCCACGTTACGTTCGCGCGGCCAACATAAAACCCTTATAACTTCTTTATTTCTATTTTGACAAATTTTTGGTTTGTGCCATTCGATTTTGACAAATTTCGACAAAAGTTTTGGCTAAAAAAAAATATATTTGGGTAATCTGGCGGAGCAATCGTAACGCACACTATATATATATTACCTACATTTCGCCAGTTATGTTTAAGTCCCATGTAATAGGGGGCGAGCCTATTGCCATCAACTGGGCACAGATCCAGACTCTAGGCTGCTACTGAGAAATTCCAGATAGAAAAACCCAATAACACTGCCCGACCTGGATATGAATTAAACCTAGGGCCAAATGCTCAGCAGTAGCGCTTGCGACCAACATGGCAGTCATTAATGATGATAAAACCATATTAGTTCGATCGCGAATCATACTTTAATCAACATACAACCTGCACCCTAATTATGGAACGCACTATCATTCAGAATCTGAATCGTATTGAAGATTATTTGCAATACATTGCATCATTTGTTCTAATAAATTGTCGGCTCAGCAACGTAAATAACGCAATGAATTTTGTTTAACTAGGAAAATGAAACCGATTGCTATTGATAGCAAGTTACGCAATTACTCATCTGGAACCCACCTGCGAATTACAAAATAGGTAAGAAAAACTGATTGATTCACTGGGTATCTTTGCGTATCCTCCATATTATTATGTATTTGATGTCTACAGAAATACGTTTCTTGGGGACTACACGCACATTTTTTTTTTTTTTTTCAGTATGGGAAATCATCAAATGACTTCTCCCGCTCTGGGCGGAGCGGGAGGGCGTGTCAGACTTTTACTGACTAAAACCCACCCGTGTTCCATCAGTTGCCCATGTGCCAGGGTCACGGTATCTCTTTCGAACAATCACGCGACCCCGGCAGGACTACACGCACTTTACACACAATCTAACCCCGGAAACCTATAACAAACCTCTTTTATACTTGTAGGTAGTTTGAAATCTATCGACCCGTATCTAAGTCTAGACTGTAAATCCCTCACGCTGCATAGCTCAAACTTTTTGAACAGCGCCTTCGTGGACGTGATGCGAGCAACGTGCTTCAGACAGAGTGCATCTTCTGTTATCCTATTGCTTTTAGTAGATACGAACTTCCCGCAACTTCATTCACGTGAATTTTTGACCCCCAACTTGCGTTGCATCGTATCCCATCGCTTGCACACGCTATTACTTCATTAACACTAAGCGTTCTTTGGACTTTATTTTATTTTGATCGCCTTCTAAGGGTCACAGCGTCTGTCAGGGCCGCGGGATTTGTTCGAAAGAGATACCACGGCCCTGACATATGGGCAACTGAAGAAACACGGGTGGGTTTTAGTCAGTAAAAGTCTGACACGCGCTCCCGCTCCGCCCAGAGCGGGAGACGTCATTTGATGAGTTCCCGCCGATAAAAATAAATAAAGGGTCACAGCCTAATAGGGTAAGCCTTATTCAAGCATTGTGCTATCAAATTAGAGATTACTTCCTTTAAATAAACCCAAAAACTTTCAAACTTTAGGTACCTCTTTATAATATTGGTGAAGCTACAAGAAAACCATGAGTTATGTAACATGGACTTTTTGGGCATTTCTTTGTTCTAAGGAGTTGCCTATGATTGCATGTCTCAAAATCTACCGATATCTGTAATAATTGGCTCTAGAACTTAGTAAGGTACTTCTTTACTTACAGTAGACTTCCATGAAGGCTTCGGCTTGCGCTGAATGGAAAGAAGGGGCTTCCTCTGACACCTCACACCGGTACAACCCTCGAGATTTGAGCGTCAGTTCCCGTAAGTGGACACGACGTGCTGTTGATTTCTCCAACTGCAGAAGATTTGGATTTATTCAAAGTTGGTTTATAGGTCAATGTTGATGTTATCATCCTACATCAGGTGTCCTAATTTATTCGTGGTTAGTACGCGGGTCTTTCTCCATGTATCTCTATCAGCTGTCATATCTGAAGTCCCCTTTCTGACCATATCATCTTTTACGCAGTATTTTTATAGTTTCTTTAGTGTTCTGTGCATGGCCCTTTGAGTAGGTATTTACCTACTCAAAGGGCCATGCAGTTTCATACTCAAAACTGTTCTTACGACCAATTCCTCATTGCTCTGTATTACACAGATAAAAATTACCAGCGAAAAGCATGTTTCGCCATGGATCTTTGACAGTTGTTACACACGTCGTTTGACAGGGTCGCGAGATTGTTCGAAAGAGATACCGTGACCCTGGCAAATGGGCAACTGAAGGAACACGGGTGGGTTTTAGTCAGTAAAAGTCCGACACGCCCTCCCGCTCCGCCCAGAGCGGAAGAAGTCATATGATGATTTCCCATGCAAAAAAAGGGGCCATGCACGAAACACACTTTCATACTCCAAACTGTTCTTACGACCAATTCCTCGTTGCTCTGTATCACACAGATAAAAATTACCAGCGAAAAGCATGTTTCGCCATGGATCTTTGACGGTCGTTACGGGTCGTCAGAAATTCGAAATTTTGACAACCAGTCTTACCGAAGAGTATAGTATTACCCAGTAACTGAATTGTAGAGGCTAGTTAGGCACCGGGTTAGACTACAAGCGGTCTCCAAAATATTTGGAAAAGACAAACCACTTTCAGAACTCCTCTTACGTACCTACTCATTTTTACATCTATCCATTCGCGTAACAGCACACACTTAGCATTTTCATCCCAGCTCCATTTCAAATGCAAATTTCTTTGTTTCGTTCGTTTACCAGAACATGACCTATTCTCAAAACAATTCGTGTCAAAATGAGAGGAGAAGAAATATTCGTAGTCATAAAACTCACGTCAACTTTAACCCCATCCAGTTTATGTGCATGTTGTGGTGGTCTCAGCCGCGGCATGTACCGGTAAAACTCCTCATTGTCCCGGTACCACTTGACGGAGTACAATCGACCCCCCTCCAGGTCGTAGTCACACGTCAGCGTAGAGGATTCCCCTCGCTGCTTCAGGGTTGGTACTGATATACCGACTATGCGGAGGCATATGCATACTGTGGAGGATAGAAGGAATTAATGGAGTAAAATAAAAAAAATACAACAGCAAAATATTTATGTATGTTTTCATACAGAGAATAAACGCCGATTGGTCAGTTGAAAATTGCTCTTTTGAGGCTTGACACTTTCGTTATCCTACTAATATTATAAATGCGAAAGTTTGTATGTATGGATGTGTGAATGTTTGTTACTCTTTCACGCAAAAACTACTGAACGGATTTGAATGAAATTTGAAACACAGTTTATAACCTGGATTAACACATAGGCTACTTTTTATCCCGGTAGTACGTTCCCGCGGGATATTTTCCGACCTTCACGTGGGCGAAGCCGCTGGCAAAAGCTAGTTATTATATAAGTCAACATTGTCCAAGATTAATTATACAATCATGATTATGTTCATTCGTAATGATAATTAATCCATGGTGAATTACTGCCCAGACCCTGTCACAGAGAGCTCTGTGTCTTAGCGGTGGGAACATTATAGAGTGATTGTGAATAATTATTCAACACTTCACTGTAGTTGGACAGAAATTCCAAAAAAAAAACAATAGTAAAGAAATCTACAATATAAAGTTATCCACAACACAAAATAGAGCTAGAAAAAGGTTAAGAGATCGAAAAATTATGTTTTTATGACTATACTAGCTCCTGCCCACGGCTTCACCCGCATGGAAATTGCAATTTATCCCACGGGAACGTGCTCCCGAAACAAAAAGTAGCCTATGTTACGTCTAATAATATCAAATATATGCCAGTGAAAGTCCCGTCAAAATTGGTCTAGCCGTTTCAGAGATTAATAGGAACAGACAGACAGTAATTTTAAACATGATTGTTTAAAAGCTGTTAAATTGCAATTACAAACAGACACTTCAATTTTATTTATTTGTCTATATGTATAGATTATAGGAATCATTTAATCATAAAAATAAGTATTCATTATACTGTAAAGATTGATCAGCATCAACAAAGCATACATAAGAACAATAAAAACAGCAGTATTATAACATACAAACAACATAGACTCGTGACTATGATGTCATTCATGCATTTGTAACCCAGATACTACGAATTGAATTTGTCCACAACAAGATACTACAAATTGAATGGGAAATTCGATTGTTTCCGAACTCAATGTTTGTGAATGATAAGTTGAATTTAACTCGAATGGAAATGTTAAATCAGTTTTAATTTGTAATCACTGAAAATTAATTATTTTATAGATTGGAGGAAATAAGTATCGCTTTTGCCTATAATATATTATTATTATAATAAATTGCAAAAATGTTGACTATTTAATCGTCTTATTTTCATTCCATATTTAATATTATAAAAGTATATTTGTAAATATAATAACAAGACCATCTAGTCAGCAATTCATAAAGAACGCAATGTACCTATAATGGGTAAAAACAGAATAAAACATGCTTTAAAGTATGTCTTTAAAACTACACTGTTACCTTTTATGTAAGAAAATAAAAAATAACAAAACACAGCCAAACTCCCCATTTTCACTTAATTGCCACAATCATTACACAACACTTATCTTCATTACATTAAACTTTATTCAAATATGAAGAGCGCCACATATTTTACGTAAAGTAATTTCAACAACTCCAATTGAAACTAGGTCACATTGTTAGTCGCAACTTTCGTAGCTTCTCAAAATTTGATATTCCGTAGAGTGCGCCCGTTTCGTAGCACGTAGCGGATGCAACTGTTGCTACGCCGCGTGAGGCGCTACGAGACCGCCTCGTAGAGCTACGGTCGTAGCACACACGAAATAATTTAAGCTGGGAGGTTTCTGTAAAACAATTTACGCCAGACCTTTTAATGTTATAATGAACCTGTTGGAAAGGGACGGAAGATTACGAGTGTTTACGTTTGGTAAGATATTTTGATACTGAGCGTACGGCGTTCTTATCATGTATGTAAATAGACATCGTTCAGTGTATTCATTCAGACACCTCTCGTTCGTTCGTAACTCGTGATATAAATATTTACGTTTAATAATATTGTTTCAGTAAGAGTAGTGACGTTCCTTGCGGTGGCGGATGTATAGTAGTATCATCCCATTTTTTCCCGTGGGTGTCGTAATAGGCGAGTACGGGACTTACTAGAGAATGGGCAGCAGCGTTCTCTATGCATTTTACCACTATAATGTGATAGCCAAAGGGAGGCTTATAGGCCTAATATATCATTTCGTTGAAATGATGATGATGATGACGAAGAGTTGTAACTAAAGGAGATGCATCTTAGCTCGTAATGGTTATAAGTACTGGCAGACCTACATATTCTAGGTACATACTCAGACCATTTCAGTCTGCTGTCCCACTATGGGGCAAAGGCTCTTTCCCATTCGGAGACGGCATGAACACTGATCACCACGTTAGCTCAAGGTGTATTGTCAATTTCAGAACTAATATTGATAACTACTGACTGCCTCGTTGGTCTAGTGGTAGCAAACGCTACTGCTAAGCATGAGGTCCTGGGTTCGATTCCCGGGTCGGGCAAAGTGTTATTGGGTTTTTGCATCTGGAATTTCTCAGTAGCAGTCTGGAGTCTGGATTTGTGCCCGGTTGATGGCAATAGGCTCGCCCCCTATTCCATGGGACTTAAACATAACAGGCGAAATGTGGGTGTACTGTAGGTACACCTCTGCCTAACCCTTCGGGGAAACAAGGCGTGATGTTATGTATGTATGTTATGTATTGATAACTAGTTTTCACCCGCGACTTCGTCCGCGTGAAATTTCTTGTTTTAACTTAAAATACATCCTATAGCATCGCATCGCCCGTGCCATTACTTTGTTTTCGCTTAGCGCTCTCTATGACTTTTGTCTTCTTTTACTCGACTTCACAATGTCGTAGTGTGATGAAATAAAACAGCGTATAACCTTGGGCTATTAAATATTGAGTTGTTCGAGACATTACCCCTACATAAAAACAAACAAAATTTGCTCTCTTTATAAAATTCGTGTAGTTAATTCCAAATTTCCGCACGATGATTTCATTCACCGATATTAGCAGTGCTGTCCAAGATAAATACACTTCTTACTTTACCAAAAGTCACGTTGAAATGCTAACATATTTGATTATGACCACTATATTATCTAGTTAACTATCCGAGAGTCCGCTACTCGTTGTTTTATGAGGTACTTAGTGCCAGATAGTGTTTATTACGAAACAGAAGCACTTGAGTACAAGCTATAAATAGAGTTTCTTTATATGTATTGAAATAACTTTGTATGAAGGAATTACAGACAAGGGAGGTATATTTGGATTAATGTTGAATTGTGAATAGGCTTCTACTATAATTATTGTGGTGAGGGTTTTAATCTGTCCTAAATAAATAAATAATGTTTCTTTATACAACTTGTGACAAAATAAACGTATGTTCTTCAAGTAGTTTGTTCATAATTGACTACTGAATCGATTTCAGTAACTTTTAAATGGTTATTTTTTGGCCATATCTACCGCTGATTAAGCCAAAGCAAATTTCATATTATTTTAAGTCAATAAGACTTAATTTTAAATGAATAAAGTAATGCTAGCTTTAAAAAAAATGTTTGTTATAAAATGCTTTTAATTCAATACTCTAATATGGGTATATGGGGTTTTGCGTTAATTATATGTTGTGGAGTCTGATCAAGTCTGAACAGAGTGATAGTACGAATACCTAGGCTCAGGGCGTGATGATGACTAAAAATTATTCTTCAAACTTTCCAAGAAAAACTGTATGATATTATTCCAGACGACTAGGTGATTAATTAACTGAGGGTACTGGGAACTGCCGGGGTCGCGTAATTGTTCGAAAGAGATACTGTGGCCCCGGCACATGGGCAACTGAAGGAACACGGGTGGGTTTTAGTCAGTTAAAGTCTGACACGCCCCCTCCCGCTCCGCCCAGTGCGGGAGAAGTCATTTGATGATTTCCCATCCAGAAAAAAAAGGGTACTGGGAAATAATAACTTCATGTGTTAATCTCATCTCCTTATTGCAGTCTAAATGGTGTTTAAACACCTTTACATAAAGAAGATATAATAATGACAGGTCAATAACATAACAAGTAATCAATTAACCCTTTAAAAACAATAACCATTCGAAAATGAAACCTTCTTGGTAATGATGATAAATGATAAATGATAAATGATTTTATTTCTGTAAGTAGGTTTGTACAAACACTTTTACATGTCAATTATATTTTTTTTTTAACTAGATGAGTTCGGCGTTTCCTAACTGACTACTCTGAGAAGAAAGGCCGAAACAAACTCAGAGGTCACAGTCTCTTTTAAAGTCCAGACATAATCTTGTTCACATCATGTGAAGAGCATGTAGATTGGTGACTGAAACGGTCTTTTGAAGAAAGAACCACACAGATTGAGTGGACCTGTCCAGTCAGTGCAAGCATTTGTCACTAATCGTTTAGCTCAACTCGGAAGATAAGGAGCCCAACGCTTTGACGAACAGTACCAAAGAAAGGACATTTGGGTAGGCCACATAAATTACTCAAACTGCCAGATCGTGATTACTGAGAACGAAAGAAAAAAAAAAAAATTAAAAAAGACCCACATAGTCTTCACATTCACAATAATTAAAACAATACGATACTTTACAAAGTAAATAATCATGTCATTGTATATATAAAAATTATCAATGTCAATGTGTATATAAAAAAAAAGAAACGGATATAATTTTGTTGGTCAGATCATTTGATGACCATGTAGATCGGTGTCTGAAATGGTCTTTTGAAGAAAGAACCACACAGATTGAGTGGACCTGTCCAGTCAGTGCAAGCATTTGTCACTAATCGTTTAGCTCAACTCGGAAAATAAGGAGCCCAACGCTTTGACGAACAGTACCAAAGAAAGGACATTTGGGTAGGCCACATAAATTACTCAAACTGCCAGATCGTGATTACTGAGAACGAAAGAAAAAAAAAAAATTAAAAAAGACCCACATAGTCTTCACATTCACAATAATTAAAACAATACGATACTTTACAAAGTAAATAATCATGTCATTGTATATATAAAAATTATCAATGTCAATGTGTATATAAAAAAAAAAAAAGAAACGGATATAATTTTGTTGGTCAGATCATTTGATGACCATGTAGATCGGTGTCTGAAATGGTCTTTTGATGAAAGAACCACACAGATATTGCCACTAACTACTCAAACTGCCAGACAATAGTCAAAAGTGAAACAGTGACCCACATAGTCCTCAAATTCTCAATAATCAAAGTAATATTCATACAATTAATATTCATGTCATGTGAAATAATAAAAAAAAAGAGTAAAAAATAGCAAAATAATAATAATAAAACAACAGTCAGTGTAGATTTATCGGAGCAGTTCAATCCCAGGCCGTTTTATCCTCAATATAGTCTTTAACAGTATAATAGGCTTTCTGACATAATTTACGCTTTATAAAAGATTTGAATTTATTTAGGCTTAGTTCTTGAATGAGGCTAGGAAGTTTATTATAAAAACGAATACATTGGCATCTAAATGATGATTTTATTAACCTTATATTCTCGTGACTACCCTCGTAATTTAATTAAATATTAATCCTAAAGTAATAAAGCGTTGTATAAACATAATTAAAAATGCCTCTGGCAGGTAATGGCGTTCACCAAATTACCATTGTAATACGAGTAATTAATATAAATCGCCAATTAAAGTGGTGTAATCTATTATTTTAATGGCAGTAGAATGGATGTGGTTGCGTCGTACACTATGTTTTAAGGTAGTCAATTAATAAATATACTGTAGGTATAAACTGTCGACGAACTCTGTAAAGTTGTACCTACTTAATATAAACGGCATCGCGGCAGGCTCAGACGGAAATGGCGGGATGAACTGGACTCTTTTAACAAAGATTGGTCCTTGGCAGCTCTGGACAGAGAGACGTGGAAAGAGAGTAGAGAGGTCTTCGTAAAGTAGTGGGACATCAACGGCTAATAAAAAATAAATACAAACGTTTACAAAAATAGATATTCATCATCTGCCTAGCCTTTTATCGACTATGTTGAGGATGACTTCTAGTCTAACTGGATGCAGTTGGATAAATGCAAAAATAGATATTGTTACCATTAAAAGACAACTCATTTATAAAAAACCAGCCAAGTGCGAGTCGGACTCGCGCACCGAGGGTTCCGAATAAACCTGTAGGTATCCTCGGTTTATGCATAAGGTTTATGTTTATGACATTAAATGTTTTTTTTTTTAATTCTTATATTTGCGTTGATTGAATGAAAGGTAAATTGCGGTTTACGATTCATGACGTATTAAAAAAAAACTACTTAGTGGATCTCGTTCAAACCAATTTTCGGTGGAAGTTTATATGGTTATGTATATCATATATTTTTTTTTAGTTTTATCATTCTCTTATTTTAGAAGTTACGGGGGGAGGGGACACACATTTTACCACTTTGGAAGTGTCTCTCGCAAAAAATATTCAGTTTAGAAAAAAAATATTTTAGAAACCTCAATACCATTTTTGAAGACCTATTCATAGATACCCCACACGTATGGGTTTGATGAAAAATTTTTTTTTGCGTTTCAGTTCTAAGTATGGGGAACCCCAAAATTTATTGTTTTTTTTTCTATTTTAGTGTGAAAATCTTAATGCGGTTCACAGAATACATCTACTTACCAAGTTTCAACAACATAGCTCTTATAGTTTCGGAGAAAAGTGGCTGTGACATACACGGACAGACAGACAGACAGACAGACAGACAGCCATGACAAATCTATAAGGGTTCCGTTTTTTGCCATTTGGCAACGGAACCCTAAAAATGAGCTTAATTGTAACGCCAAGAGTAATGTCAGTTGTCATCATCATCATCATCATCATCATCATCATCATCATCATCATCATCTGCCTAGCTTTTTCCTAATTATATTGAGGGCGGCTTCCAGTCTAAAAGGATGCAGATGTCTAACACTATTTTATATGGAGCGACTGCCTATCTGGTACCCATTGGTAAGACTGGTTGCCAGACTATAGGGTTGTCAGTATACCCACAATTTTATCGTGTAAAGAAAGAAAGAAAGAAATAAATAAAATTGCGTCATGGACAGGACATAAAAAATAGAAAAAAAAATCAGTAGTAGTAGTAGTTATATTTTCAAAAAAAATGTTGCAACGTTTTCTTCTAATTAAGACGGAAAAGGTTTGTATATCAGGTGCGTCAAAAATCGAAATAGAAATACCAAGATACTCTACCACTACTTATATCTTCAGTGACATAAAATATAACAAAATTATGCAAAAACATACCCATCCGCAGAGATCGTTACCGAGTTCAAAGGAATTCTCCGGCACCAATAAATTCAAGTTGAAAGTCTCTGTACTAATGCTGCCTGCACTTCTAAATTGGCGGAGACTTTGTTATTTTAACTCCTCGCTTGCGGTATACCTATTACTCCGTGTTTTATGAAACTTATCTAGTGTAGCAAGGATAAACAATTAGGGGATAATCTGTCTGAGTGAGATAAGGCAGTACCTATTGTTTGTTCCAAAACTATCTTAATAAACCACCGGGGAAATTCTGGTAATTTTAAGAACGTGCACAGTCTGATTTCAGTCTCAATCTGTCAAAAATATTTCGGGTTTCCATAAATTTTTGAAAACTTTTTGACAGTTGATTGTCGCTGAAAAGAGTGCGACTAGATTCTAAACATTTTTTTGGCCAATTGGCCTTCAGATTAAATTCTTACGCGTTGACCCATAAAAAAATTGTAACACATTGCGTAATGAAGGTAACAACTTGATATGTCACTACTATTTCCAAAAATATTGTTTGAATAACATTATTTAACTACGTTTGAACAATTGACAATTATAAAAATTAACTTCAATCATCATAAAACCCTTTTTTAAGATGATTTAGGAATAATCAAATCAAACCACTCAATTTGTAAGTGGCACTACCTACATGGCATCCAAACGTAAGTTTCCCGATTAATTCGTTTACATTTTCATTAGATAAATAAATAAATATCTTTGGACAACCAAAACATCGTTGTCTGATCCCAAACTAGGCAGAGCCTGTACTATGGTAACCAGACAACTGATAAATATACTTATATATTTCTAAATACATACATATTATAGATAAATTACACCCAGACACAGAACAAATGATTGTGTTAATCACAGAAACATTTGTCCTGGGTAGGAATCGAACCCACCTTTAATAAAATACCTGACCAAATTAAAAATTTACCGTTGCAAAAATTTAATAAACGTTTCAGAGAATTATTTGTAGACAAATGTTATTATTCTGTGCAGGACTTCTTAAATGATAATTTTGTGTAATATTTTTATGATTCTATATTTTGTATGACATTTGCATGCTAGAGAATAAGGCAGAATGTACATGGATCCTATTATTTAATTTAACAACTTATATGTATGTACCTACATTCTAAGCAAATAAAGACCTATTCTATTCTATTCTATTCTCAGTCTTAGCAGTCAGTGTCACTAACCACTAGACTAACAGGCCAGATAGTTTTGGAACAGACTATATGACTTCATTTTTCACCAATGCATCTCTGTTTTTCACAATGTAATATAGGGTTGTATCATAAAGAGTTTTATCTCCAAAAGGCCCGTCACTTTCACAACAGAATTTCAATGAATCCAGGTATATAGTCGATCCGGACACAAAGGTCGCATACGTTTATGTTATTAGTCCCTGATTACATTATACATTCATCGGAAGCCAGATTTACGTAAACAGCTTATTATGCGGTACCTCGACGTAAATTGCATAGCACCATTCAAACATGGCCGCCCCTGTGATATTCACGATTTAATTTACGCCAAAACTCCGCTTTTACGCTTTATTTTTCGAGGAAGTTGACGTGAAAAGGTTTTAATCAATTTACATTATTAAAAATGTTAGGGCGTATTATTAAGGGCATGAACTGGGGGTCTAAAAAGGCCACTTTGGTGGAATCATAATAGGAAAATATTATGAATCATATTATATTTCGTAAAATGGTCACAAACTGACAATTCATAATATGTACTGCGTACAATTAATGAATTGAACACAATTCATCTATTTGACAGTTTTGTATGGAGATTCGTAAAATGGTCCACTTAATATGAATTGCCTTATTGAAGTTTAATGTCAAATAGCAGAATCATAAGAAGTAAGTCAAGAGGAACATTTCACAAATCATATTTGGGATTTTTTGAAAAAATATCGTAATAATGGCAAATTTAGGCCTTAAGAATTTTTTGTTGAGCACGCTCGTGATATGTAGTCCATTTTAAGTCACCAATGAATTGTGGCACTTCGAAAAATGGACATAGCGTTTCAAATGTGGGACCTCCAGGCTTTTTCGGTTATATAGGCTAAATATATGCTGTGATAAGGTCCATGAGCTGGAGCCGTACATATGTACTGCCGCGCTGGCATGAGTACTACCTACCTTCAAGAATAGTAATGAAGTAGTCAGTAGTCAGTTTTAAGGTAGTTAAATATACACTACCATCTAGTCTGTCCCGTGTGGTGCCGGACATAAAGAATAGCATCACCCCATTTCTTCCCGTGGGTGTCGACAGATGGACGGATCAATGGACAGCGGAGGCTTAGTTATAGGGTCCCGTCCTGGTTACTCTTTGGTTACGGAACCCTAATAAAAATCTACAACCTACGTGGGACATAGGCCTTATATTACTTTACTTTTACTCCAATTTTATTAGGTAGTGTGTATCTATAAAATAGGACATTTATACCTATTATTTAAATAAAACAATACACAAAGTTAAATAATTTTAATAAATTTACAATTCTCATGTTGTACTGTGTAAAAATCTAGCAATAATCAAATAATGAAACTAACATAAACACAATAGTTAATCAGTTTATTTTTCTATGAATATTTTGTGTTGATGCTAGTCACGGAGCTGCAGAGGCAAACGATGACTGCTTGGAACAATTCCACCAGTCTAAAAAAGAAAATGTGTGGTTTTTAAGAAAGCCAAATCATCAGTCAATAATTAACATAACTTCTAAATAAAATTAATTTGAAAATAATAATATCATTGTTTATAACACTCTAAGAACACCAATGATGATAGGGTGACACTAATAGTAGACTTGGAGCCCAAAAACTTATTTGTGTTCAGTTACTGTTTAGTTAATGGTAAAATACAGATTATTTTCCTCTTTGTATTTCGTTATATATTACATGAATGTTAATGATAGTACTCAATTTTATGTCCAGCCAGAGGGCGACCATACGTTACATAATTAACATCATAATCATTTTCAATCGTCATCATAAGTCTTAAGTCGCAATAAAAATAGCTGTAGGGCTAGAAAACTCCACTCACTGCGGTATCTTAATTGCCGAGTTCGACAGTCAAAGTCACTGTTGTAGCATCGGCCGGGGCGGGGTTTCTGCTGGCGCACGAGTTTGGCAGGAACTAGAGGCTGCAGTGATCTAGGTAAAGGGTTCAATAGCGCCAGAGCTCCCACTTTCAATGCAGAATGTCGAGCAGAATGTTTCGGATACTCTAGCAGCACGCTTTTCCATGCCTACAAAGAATTACGTACAATTAAATACTTTTGTACAACGATACAATTAAATATTTATTAAGGTTAAATAAGTATTTACTTACTCTGTATTAAAAACGATCCAACTTGCATGAAATACTTAAGTTTTAAAATAAACACAAGTTTTGTTGATATTTATTGTTGACATAACCACAGATCACACATATATAAAGAGAGAAACACTTTAAGTAAGCATTGCCAGCTTATAAAGTTTGCATTGTATTTAGTTTCCCCATTTTAGGGCTTATCTTTGATTATTTTATAAGTTTTTATGGATATTATAATTAATAACATTTCAACAGTTAAAAATAATCAACTATATTAATTAAATCTTCAAAGAAATATTTGCCGGTAAAATTACGGTCTTTATTTTTTTCATGCTGCAACATTTACACCATGTATGATTCTGATGTGAATTGAATTGAGAATGATATCGCTAATATGTGTCACCATTTTACGAAAATTAGAGGAATTGCTAAGAAATTGCTGGGAATTCACAATATGAATTGGTTTTAGCGGTATTGCTTAATGTGGCCTTTTTAGACCCCCAGCATGCGCGTTTCTATCATCTCTCGTAGATTGATTTATGATGAGTTTTAACGATTAAATATTAAATATCTGGAAGGCAATTCTCGCGTTTTCACTCGTAAATGTCACATTCGTTGTTTTCGCCCGTGTTCTAAGTCGCTTATAAAATGGTGAGATAATCTGAAATCATCTATTCTCAATACAAGTCGATCGTAAATTACGAGTCTCGGGACAAAAATGTTGCCACTATGCGTCACACCAAGTAATCCATTTTACATAACGATGCTATTTTTATAACGAAGTCGTTATTTTCCTTTCAACCATCTTTAAAAATGATTTTCAAGTCAAAAAAATGTTTTGAGCAGCATTTGATATGTATTTTATAAACATTTATTAATATCATCATTCTTAATTTCGTAACTCCATTTTTATTTTCAATATTAACATCAAAATAAGTTCTCCTTAGTATTTGTTGCAACGGAATGCATCACTGCTGCCGTTTTGTCAATGTCAACCGATATTCGTCACGTCAAATTTAAGCCTTCATTTTTGATTGTTTGTTTACATCGGTCAAATTTGCTCAAATTAATAATTATATAAAACAGAATGACTGCCAATGATATTTTAAGTAAACAGATTATAGGTAGTAAACGGTTTATTATGGTCAATGACATCAAAGCTTCTCAAGATGAAGAAGAAGAGGAGGAGGTATATTGTAATGCGTGCGTTGTGCTCCAACCGGACTGCCTGCTGTTCCAATGACGCAGTTGTATACCTATGTGATCCATGAAATTACTTTACAAAGGCCCAAACGAACGATGGAAAATTCTTGCGAAAGCTCGCCCTGCGGGTCGCAAAAGGAGTCTCATCAAACACGAGTGCCACACGATCATTTTTCGACATTCATAAAGAATTTGCCCGAGAGGTGAAATGAACGGGCGATTTCTAAGCTCGAGGATAGCCCGCGATCATGACTCCGACTATTCGTATTAACTAGTGATTATTATAATGTATTGTTTACGCAAAGTATTGTTGTTAGTAATATAAGTTTTGCATATATACTAGCTGTGTTTCTAATTTATAATAACTAGTTTATTTATTTATAAATACCAAATTTAAAAAGAGCAGTGGGGGCCCAGTGGCAATGGCCGCAACTTACGAGTAGTAAGTAGGTCGTGAGTACGAACCCAAGCAGGCGCTTCACTTTGTGTAAATTATGTTATCACAACTGCTCTCAAAACGGTGAAGGAAAAAACATCGTGAGGAAACCGGCATATCTTAGAACCAAAAATTCGAAGACATGTAACATCTACCAACCCGCACTGGGCCCGCGTGGTAGATTACGGCCCACTCCCTCTCACTGAGAGGAGGCCCGTGTCCCAGCAGTGGGAACATTATAGGCAGCTGATGATGAAATTTAAAAGCTAACTTTCTTTAATTAATAACATTTACAAGTCTAGGTACAAAAGTAATATATATTACTTATAATACATGCTTGATTGCGTTAATCAATTTCAATTAAATTACAAATATTCAAATAAATTCTCCTTTGTATTTGTTACAACAGAATGCATGGCCGCCTATAGAAAGATGCTGATTTGTAAATGTCACGAGTTTTATTACGTCAAATTAAAGTCATATTTTATTGTTGTTTCATTGTTTACATTGGTTACCTACATATACATGTAATGGAATATATACAGAATATCTGCCAATAAGTTAACTGATGACTACTAAATAACATTAAAGCTTAACACGATGGAGAAGACGAAGCGTGATTGTCGTAAAAACTGGACCGAATTACTGGCTCTCAGTACCTATAGCTTTTGTGTCCAACCGTTCCAACGACACAGTTGTATCTATATACATATGTGTTCCAGCTACATTACTCTACGAAGTCTGAAAATATTGTTAATCTTTGTGTAACCAAATGTCCTGCCTGAAGGACAAGCGGTAGGAGTCTTGTTAAATACGAATTTCAATTCGTTTGTGGTGAAACTGCTAGACGACCATGTGTCCACATTCAAGTAGACTTTGCGCAAGACGTGTAAAGATTCAGCGATTCTTTAGCGGGCTACTGAACAGCATACCACACATGATGCCAACTAATCATTTAAACTAGTGTTTTTTTATAATGTATTGTTTATGCACAGTATTGTTCCTATTTATAAGTTTCATATTGAAAAAATAAAATAAATTTGAAATCATTATTGTATGAAATGCTTTTAATATTCTCCACAGTGTTGATGACCCTGTTGTAAGACAATAATAATAGGTGACAAAAGACCCTAAGATCACACACTAGTTTTCATAAATTCAGAATAAACCACAAACAGAATTATTTTCACACCACACTTGGGTTTGGTCATGCTTCACTGTAACATGTAAACGCAACACAAGCTGAGAACAATTCTGGGCTAAGGACGACAACCTTTTGCAGAGCAGGAACCTCAATGATGAAGTACTTAAAATGTGTAGTAGTGCTCGACTTCACCCGGGACAGCTTCAGCAACGTCCTTCCATTAGTACTGATTTGGCTTTGGCTCCTTCTCTATCTATGTATGTGTGGGTCAAATCGGGAAATATGCAGAAGGATGGTGATCATCGCAGCTCAAAAATCCTCGCTTGGAGTGGGACCGCGTATGTAATGATTGCCACGCAATAAACCTTTCTACGAGGCCTGAAGTTTTCTTCGTATGTATTTTCCTTGTCGTGGCGATCGCAGCGTCTTCTGAGATGTTTATGAACACGTAACACATTTTGTTAAAAATATTTATAAATTTCTTTCGCAATTGACACAATCATGACTGACTGACTGTTTGACGTTCGAACGCCCCTCGAAATGACGTCATGGCCGTTTCGACTGGTCTCCACCACTCTATGCATGTCGCATGTAAATGAGGGTATATCGCGTAGCTTTCCTGCGAGATATGCTCGAATCGACGTGGCGAGAATAGCTCGACTCGATTTTAACGAGTGAAAAGTACGAATCGAGCGGCAATAACGAATCCGAGTTGCGCGAGAATTGGCTTCCTGGTTGACCGAGCTTTGCTCGGTATTTTTTTCGTAAATTGCGTTTAAAATAATAAGTTTATGTTCAAGTTGATTATCGATAAAGTTGGTCATTGAAAACACGAATAAAACGACATTTTCTAAAAGTGAATCCTAGCTAGATCGATTTATCACCCCCGAAACCCCCTTTATACTAAGTTTCATGAAAATCGTTGGAGCCGTTTCCAAGATTCAGATTATATATATACATATATACAAGAATTGCTCGTTTAAAGATATAAGATACACTCGTAAACTTAAAGTTCCGTGTGGTGCCGGACGTAACAAATAGCACCAATCCATTTATTTCCGTGGGTGTCGTAAAAGGCGACTAAGGGACTTAATAAAGAATGGGCAGCAGCGTTCTCTATGCATTTTACCACTATACAGCGATCGCCAACCCGCCTGCCAAGCATGGCGATTATGGCAAACCCCCCCAATTTGGGGGAGACCTATGTCCAGCAGTTGACGTCTTTTGGCTGAAATGATGATGACTCGTAAACCGGATTAATTAAAATGTGTGATTACATTAAGAGTTTTCAATTGAAATTGCTGAGTTTCTTTCAAAGGAAAAGTGTTCCTCTTAAGTGCATAAAACCAGTCCTTGTCTTATCAGTTCGCAAACAATAATATTTTCTAACTAAAATCTTTAATAAATAAAAATACCGAGCTCCTACTCTTGATAAAGTTGAATGCAGGTAGAATATACGGGCGTAGGAAGCCATAAGGACTGGGTAACGTAATAACTGTCAGACGGAGCCGAGTGAAAGGCAACAGGTAACCAGTAAAATAAGAGTATCATGTGCAGCACTTTAGCTGTGCGATATACTGTGAGGGTCAGTGTATCGATATCTGGATTATTAGATTGTGTTCTTTGGGATAGTCGTATTTTAACTTAATCGTAGGTATGTATAATTTATATGTATAAATGTTTGAATACAGAAGAATACAATTTTATTGATAAGTAAAACTTAGAGTGGTAGCGTGAGAGTTTTTCATGAAATGTTATTGCTGTTGGATCTGACCAGCCGAGCGTGCGTATTTCGGCATTTTCATTTTAAATGGCGCAGCATTTAAATACTTGTTATTGTTTTAGGACTTTGAACTTTGAATTATTTTACAAAAATAGATTTTTTGTGATTTAATGTAAAAAATCCGTGTTTAAATGATTAAATTCAAGTATACTACGATTGTGAGCGATTTACGAGTTGCAGGTTGTAGATTCGAACCCAGACAGGCGCTTTAATAAGTGTAAATTATTTCATCAGCACTCCTCTCAAAATGGTGAAGGAAAATATCGTGAGGAAAGCGGCATGTCATTGAATAAAAAAATTGAAGACATGTGACATCTACCAACCCGTACTGGGCCCGCGTGGTGCAATACAGCCCTTTCCTCTAAAAGAGAGGAGGCCTGTGCTCCAGAAATGGGAACATTATAGAAATGACCATAGTCGTGGGTGGAGTGTACTGGACATAAGGAACTCAACCTGTGAGCACTCAGAGACGAAAATGTCCTATATCTTTAATTTCTCATATCTCCAAATCTAATCACTGTCTCAGCTAAGAAACGCAACTAACAGCAACGGATGTCGGCACTATCGCTGCTGCCTGTGATAAAATTAACACTTCATATAAAGGTTTCTCGCACCAAGCTGTAATACCACGAGCTGGGAATTCCTTTGTTGTACGACACAAAGAACAAGACAGCTTTATTGAAACTACTCGTAGATTAACGGCACGCCACCTTTATTTATATAACTAGCTTCAGCTTGCTTCTTCGTCCGCGTGTATGTTAGAGAATATCCCACGAGCACGTAGTAGTTACGGGAATTAAAAGTACCCTATGTGTTAATCCTGATTATAAACTGTGTGTCACACATTTTAATCCGTTGAGTGGCTTTGATTCAATCCGGAACATACATCTAGACAAACAGTCTACCGGGCTAAAATTCTTCGTTACTATTTTCTTACGAGGAATACCTTTAGTTTGGTACTGTAAAATTACAAGCGGTATTTTTATGTTTATAAGTTTTGTGAGTACTCTTTTTGTTATGTTCGATCCTAAAACTAGTCGGGCTATCCCAAAATATGCAAGGTTAAATGAAATTAGTGAATGAAGTTAGTATTTTACCCACAAAACAAAAATAAAATGTCATTCGATGCGCGAAGTTCATTGCCCGTAATCGATCTGTTTTTGTAATTTTTCGTAGAACATAGATAATTTTCACGAAATCCCAAAACCGAAACATGACAGTCGTTTGCTTGCCTTAGTGCATCAATTAAAGTTTTGAACCAAGGTTGAATGACGAAAACATTTTTTATTTCATTTATTCGCTAGCGTGTTATTGTTTTCTACATAATTTTGTTGCTGTATGTTTGTATATTCGTAAAAGTACATACTTTCGAAAATATTGAAGACCACTTTGTGACCACACAGTGTGTGTTGGTTGGTTCCGTGTGGTGACGGACGTAAAGAATAGCACCGTCCCTCCTCTTCCCGTGGGTGTCGTAAGAAGCGACTAAGGGACTTACTAGAGAATAGGCAGCAGCGTTCTCTATGCATTTTGCCACCACACGGCGATTGGCAACCCGCCTACCAAGCGTGGCGATTATGGTACGACGATTACGGTAACCCTCCCAGATTGGGAGAGGCCTATGTCCAGCAGTGGACGACTTTCGGCTAAAATAATGTGTGTTGGTTGGTCCATGTGTAGGACTTATAGATAAGCAGAAATTACTATCAATTTAAAAGAAAATCTATAAGGAACTCAATTATGAAATTTACTTAAACGAATTTTAGAACCAGACAGCCTGACCATTCCACCACCAAACCAAAATCGTCACAAATAGAATCCTCTAAACGTTACTTTATGTAACGAGCTTTTTTCTAAGCTACCCATCTGAAGTAGTCTAAATCACTTCTTGGTAAAATATAGTTCGCCCTTAAAGACTGATGAGTTCCGTTACCTTAGTTCAGTAAACTATTGGGAAGCTCTGAACGGTGCTCCTTCCGAAACATACTGTGGGGGGAAGACTAATGACTTCATGGCAGACATACGGATGGTATTGACGTAAAGAGGGCGCAGTCTCTCTATTTATCTGTTCGTTAGTGTAAAATCCATTGATTAGTTCTAGATAATATACAACTCGAAACTAAAGATATCCAAATAATTTCGTTTAGTGATACTTTGGTAATTTGGACTCATCAATAACGATAATAGTCTGAAACTATGGCTTTGCAGCCAGGTGCACAAAAATAAAGATAGCGGTTATAAAAAATATGAATTTTAAACCATACCGTAACATGACGCCTTGTTTTCCCGAAGGGTTGGGCAGCGATGTACATATACTACATCCACATTTAACCCGTTATTTTCAAGTCCCATGTAATAGGAGCGAGCCTATTACTACTGAGAAGATTCAGATCATCGTTATTAGGCTATATCGTTCCCACAGCCTGCACACAAGCCTCCTCTCGGTGAAAGGGAGTGGTAGTAATCTACCTCGCGGGCCCAGTGCGGGTTGGTAAATGTCTTCTTGATTGGGTTCGCACCCATTACCTACAACTCGTAAAGTCGGGGCCGATACTATTCGGCCACCATTGTTCTCTTTGGAGATTTAGACAGAAACACTCAATAATCCGGGACCTCAGGCTCAAGGGTAGCGTTTGCGACCACTTGAAATCTTTTTTGGTTTGAGAAATCATTAAATGACGTCTCCCAGCTGGGCGGAGCGGGAAGGCGTGTTAGATTTTTACTGACTAAAACCATTCCGTGTTCCTTTAGTTGCCTGTGCCAGGGCCACGGTAACTCTTTCGAACAAATCCGTTTTCCGTCTGACGCAGATTCTCACCGGCCATGGGTGCTTCGGTGGGTTCCTGTTCAGGATAAAGTGGGAGGATACGCCCGGGTGTTTCCATTGTGAGGATCGCCAAAAGGACACGGTGGAGCATACGGTGGAAGTGTGCCCTGCCTGGGCGGAGTACCGCCGGGTCCTCGTGGAGGCGATCGGCGGCGGCGACCTCTCGCGTCCGGCCCTGGTGCGAGCCATGGTACGGAGCGAGAGGGCATGGGAAGCCGTCACCTCCTTCTGCGAAGCAGTATTGCTCGCGAAGGAGGAGGCGGGGCGCGTGAGGGAGTGGCAGTCTCTGCACCCTCACGTCCCTAGCCGCCGCAGGAGGAGACGCCCCGGGCATCGGGAGTCCATAGCGGACTCCCCTCCACCGTAGGCGCGAGCTTGCAGGCGGCGAGCAATGGGTAGCTCGCCGCCTGATAAGGACCAAGCTCGGGTTGACGGCGCGTAGTGTTCCACGCGCGCCTCAAAGAGATGTCAGCAAAACTGAAGGGGTCTGATAGGACCGATGCCTGCCAGAGTCGCGAGATTGTTCGAAAGAGATACCGTGACCCTGGCACATGGGTAACTGAAGGAACATGGGTGGGTTTTAGTCAGTAAAAGTCTGACATGCCCTCCCGCTCCGCCCAGAGCGGGAGAAGTCATTTGATGATTTCCCATCCAAAAAAAACCCTGGCAGAGCGACCACTAGTCTAACGAGACCGTCATGAATGATAAATCAATGCTTCTTAAAGTGCAACAATGGTAGACCCGTTTGAATTGCTTGAAATTATTCGAAACGTATGCTCAATGGACGTTTGCATACACTGTTTCACTATCCACACTCGAGTAGTGCGGTACCGGCTTCAATTAAACTTAACCCATTGAACGCATCGATAGCGGACTCCCGGCCACCGTAGGCGCGAGCTTGCGGGCGGCGAGCAATGGGTAGCTCGCTGCCCGGTAAGGACCAGGCTCGGGTCGACGGCGCGTAGTGTTCCACGTGCGCCTCAAAGAGATGTCAGCAGCAGTGAAGGGGTCTACTAGGACCGATGCCTGCCGGGGTCGCGTGATTGTTCGAAAGAGATACCGTGAGCCTGGCACATGGGCAACTGATGGAACACGGGTGGGTTTTAGTCAGTAAAAGTCTGACACGCCCTCCCACTCCGCCCAGAGCGGGAGAAGTCATTTGATGATTTCCCATCCTGAAAAAAAAAATAAAAAGAAAACCCATTGAACGCAATATCACGCGTATACAACATTAATTTTTGTTTATGCGAAACCCGAAACACGGGTCTAGTATTTTTATGTATAGAATCTATGAAAAAAATTTCAAAACTGTATCATTAATAATCACAAAGTTATAAGCTTGATAAGTTACCTGGTTGTCCACGCGAAAACATATGCAGATCACCACAAACAGCTAGTGTACGTACCATCTCCGTGTAATGGACGTTTGAATACGAGAAAGACATGATAATTTTAAAATCGAAACAAAACACTAAGGCCCGCGACTTGGAAGCGTAATTAAATATTTTTGGTACAAAATATAACACGGTGTAAAAATTATTGGAATCGATTCAGTTACTGATTCTGAACAAACTATATTCAGGTTTCGCATATACTAAAAATAATCTTGTATACCGGCACCACACTACTTTTAAACTAGTTCCTACTATCAGTATACGGTTAAGCATACTTGTTACTAGTCCGAATATGTATACTATAACTCTGAAGACATATCGATGTTCGGTGTTGTGTTTTTTTTTTGTTTTGCTTTGCACCGTTTGAAATTGAGGTTGTGAATGAACAATTTACACCGTGACATTTTAATCGTCTTACAACGGCAGCCCACTTCATGTATCCAATGACTGCTATACATCCGTAACAAAAAAAATTAACATTTGAATAATTAAAATAAAAAAAAATATTATTCATTATGATGACACATGACGTAGTTTGAAATTTGATATTTTGTCTCATGGAAAATGGAGATGGAATGATCTAATCGATTCGTGCGCTGGGTAGGTATGTTCTCTACCGTCTGATACGCAAACATTATTATAAGGACGTTTCATAATTCTAATGCATTATTAGTTTTTCTTAGTACCTATTATCTTAATTAATGGTAACAATTTTTAAATCACGCCTAGAGGTATATTATGTCAGATACATTGAGTGGACAACATTTGTAAGACGACTAAAATGTTACGGTGTATTATGGGTATTTTGTGATTGTCGAAAAACTCGTATATTTTATTCGCCCGCGCGATATGGAATTAGTATGTACTATATTGGTTGTTGGTCAAGAGATGGCCGAAGGGCTCAAACATAGTGCTTTCTGCCTTAGCGGAGGCTACCAAAAAGTAGTTGTAGAAATATCAAACGCTTCGAAAGCGATTGACAATCTTATAGGGGCTCAATACGTCTGCCCAGCCTTTTTCCAACTATGTTGGGGTCAGATTTCAGTCTAACTAGATGCAGCTGAACACCAGTATCTTACATGAAGCTACTGCCTATCTGACCTGTACAATCTAGTAACTGGGCACCATAATGCTCCAAGGTAAGACTGGTTGTCAGACTTGCGGGTGTCTGACGACCCGTGACAAATGTAAAATGTCCACGAATAACAGCCGGGGCCAAAGGCTTAACATGCTTTTCTAGGCCCCTTTGTATATAATTAAAAAAACGTATTGAATTTGTCTCAATAATACTTTCGATTGCGCAAAAGTGAAATGAAGAATCTGGTTAGAAATGGTTCTGAAATAGATTAAAGTGACACAACTTTTTTTTATGTATTGTCAATAGATTTCGCGGCGCACGCCAAATAATGAATTTTATAGGCAAATATAAATCATTGCAATTTTCTTAAGAATCTCTAATTATTTTGAAAAAAAATCCTCTTTATAATATTAGTATAGATAATGCTAAAGTTTGTTTTATTAAATTTTACACTCGTTTACCAATTATCTCTTCAACGACGCATTTTACAAATACATTTTTACGGAACTGGTACGATTATGTAAATTATAAAGAATACGTTTTCGACGTTAACGTTTGTCCGTCACGGCCTAGTTAGCAAAGCCCGCCTTATATCCTGGTTTATAATAAACATAAAGCATCCCGGCGATTTATGCGAGTGTAAAATCGTTTCTCCCTTGTGTATTTTATTTATTTTTATAAAATATTGCTCATAAACTTTTAACATAAAACAAGGCACTTTTATTGGTTCGCTACGGACAGGCGATGCAATAAACAGGATATCGCCTCATAAATTTATGAGGATTGATACTTTTGAATTGATACCGGCCGTGGACGGCGTCTAACGGGCTTTTGATGGCCTGTTATGTTTACTTCGCTATCTGTAGTTAGGCAGCTGTAAGGGTCTTTTCACATTAGTATTTAGTTGTAAAGGGAGCGAGTCATCAACTTGAGTGGAATAGCAAGTTAAATATAAAGAGAGGAAAGTTGTTGAGTTGGATGCTGATATTTATAGAAAATGCACAATTTTATCGTTTTTCTGCCATTTAATTAGTGTAAGTATTACTTCCGCTTCTATAATTTTTTTTATCGTGTTGTATAACATAACGTCACGCCTTGTTTCCCCAAAAAGCTGGGCAGAGGTGTATCTATAGTACACCAACATTTTAACTAATTCCCATGTAATAAATGGCGAGCCTATTGCCATCAACCGGGCACTAATCCAGACTCCGGGCTGCTACTGAGAAATTATAGATAGAGAAACCCAACAACACTGTGCCCAACCTGGGATCGAGCCCAATCTCATGCTCAGCAGTGGCGTTTGCGTCCACTATACCAACCAGGCAGTTAATATCATCGTATGGTATATATTTTTGATGATCCAAATATATGATACCTATAATATAAACCTATGGTAGCTACCAAATGTGAAAATGGTTGTATGCACCCCATTTTGCGAACCCCTGAATTTGCCCTTTATTTTCTTTCATGGGAAAAAGCCTTTTTTGTAAGATACGTACATGATGATTGTAGCAGGAGCACGCAAAAATTTATACATTACGGTTTTGGCACTAATATGCTTTGCAATACATCAGGGGAAAACACAATAGCAAAGATAGAAAGCACTGCGAGCAACAGTTAACCTAACTGTCGGCAATTTGTGCCGGCATGAAATAGAATAAATCGGTCTGGTATATTGCTCATAGGCAGTAAACTAATTTAACTCCTATTACGACTCTAACAGCGACTAGAATGCGTTGGCAGTTTATACGTTGTTGTAACGTTATGGTTGTGGTATCTACTTGATCCAAAAACCTCGTGTTTCAATAAAATTGGACTGTATGATAAGTTGTAAGAGTAGAGTTTGCATTGTGCTCGTTCGCAGTAGGTGCGTAAAAGCCAATGTGATGTCTATTCCGCTAGAGAGTTAATGGCGCAAGTGTTATTGAGCCAGATATTGCCCTGAAATTTAGAATTGTATACACATTAGGCCGAATGTTGCGGTGAGGTCATTTAGTGTGGCCTCATCGGTCTGGATTTGAACGTACATAATTAACTGGGCAAATAATTGGAGCTGCGTCGGGACGTGACATATTACTATCGAGGGATGGATGCGGGATATGGTGCCTATTATTCATTTCATAGTTAAGTTTGGACGTTCGTATTCTATGCGTCTGATGGGATTTTGTTAGACGTTATTGTTAACTTGGGGTATGTTTGAAAACAACATACTTTTAATGATGTATGGTTAAGATCGCGAAATTTGACTGCAATGTGAAAATATGTGAGAGGTTTTTCTATCAAGTTAAAACAAAGCAAATGCATTATAGGCCTCCTCCAAGAACCGCCACTTTGACCGGTTCATTTTTAGGGTTCCGTTGCCAAATGGCAAAAAACGGAACCCTTATAGATTCGTCATGTCTGTCTGTCTGTCTGTCTGTCTGTCTGTCTGTCTGTCTGTCCGTCCGTATGTCACAGCCATTTTATTCCGAAACTATAAGAGCTATGCTGTTGAAACTTGGTAAGTAGGTGTATTCTGTGAACCGCATTAAGATTTTCACACTAAAATAGAAAAAAAACAATAAATTTTGGGGTTCCCCATACATAGAACTGAAACTCAAAAATGTTTTTTTTCATCAAACCCATACGTGTGGGGTATCTATGAATAGGTCTTCAAAAATGGTAATGAGGTTTCTATTATCATTTTTTTCTAAACTGAATAGTTTGCGCGAGAGACACTTCCAAAGTGGTAAAATGTGTGTCCCCCCCCCCGTAACTTCTAAAATAAGAGAATGACAAAACTAAAAAAAATATATGATGTACATTACCATGTAAACTACCAACGAAAATTGGTTTGAACGAGATCGAGTGAGTAGTTTTTTTTTAAAACGTCATAAATCGTAAACCGCAATTTACCTTACATTCAATCAACTGAAATATAAAATTAAAAAATATATATTTTTTTAAACCGAAAATACCTACAGGTTTGTACGGAACCCTCGGTGCGCGAGTCCGATTCGCACTTGGCCGGTTTTTTAAGCGTGGTTAGCCATAATTGCCACGCTTTGGAGGCGGGTTGGCGATCGCAGTATGGTGGTAAAATACATAGAAAATACTGCTGCCTATTATCTAGTAAGTTCCATAGTCGCCTTTTACGATACCCAGGGGAAGAAATGGGTTGGTGCTATTCTTTACGTCCGGTACCACTGGATCGCAGTGGCGGTTCTTGGGGAGGCCTATTTCCAGTAGCAAGGGCGGATCCAGGGGGTGGGTCATGGGGGTCATGACCCCCCCCTGGGCTGGGTCCACCGTGGACCACTATTTAAAATTGTTAAACATAGGTAATGGTTTTAAGTAAGGATATATTTTTTGTCACAATATAGATTTTATGTAAATACCTTCAATATTTAATCAATCCATCCACACTATATAATAGTATTATAAATGCAAAAGTAAATCTGTCTGTCTGTCTCGCTTTCCTGCTAAAACTACTGAACCGCTAGCTTTAAGCTAAGCGTCCAAAGGTCGGTTACGTACGCATCGGACGCATCGCATTTAACGGATCGTAGTATTCTTTGCATAGAAAGTCACAACTGCGTCCACTGATTCGCATTGTACGGATCGCACATTGGCAATGCCGACACCACCAATGCTCCGAGAGGCAACTTTTGCGATGCGTGCCGATGACGTCATACGGAAAGCCGATTAGTGGACGCGCCCCGCAGCCCCTCTCTTCTGGTCCTATAGCCTTCCTGTATGCTGTATTCTGTCAAATGTGGGTTCAGGATGTCAACCAGAAAATTGAATTTGCTTGAGACATACGAAAATATTGGAAAAACTTGATGTCATCATTTAACAGATCAGGAAACAGTATGTGGAATACTCCATGTTCCGATCTCTTCTTGAATATGTCGTGTATTCAGATATTATGTTTTATTTTTTAGATGTTCTTGCATTTTCTTCCGCTTCTGCTAACAAACAAGCAATAACGACAAATTATTCTTCTTCGCTTGCCTCCATTCTCACAAACACACGTACGATCACTAAGAAAATCCGAATGAAACTGGCATCGGCAATCCGATTGCTGGTACCTACTTGCGTCGGCATCGGCAATCCGATCGCTGCCGATACAGTGGACGCAGTATGAAAAAATAATGCGGTTGATATTGTTACGTAGATCGTAAAGTCTAGAAACATCACGCTAACTCCGTCTCGGAAAGGGGCAGTGTGACGTAAATCGAAAAGTCTAGAAACATCACGCTAATTCCATCTAAGGACGGGGCAGTGTTGGAAACTTCTGGAAATGACACGCTAACGCCATCTGTTATTGAGTAGCAAGTACTACACGAAATTGTACGTAGACGCTACTGCCATCTATTGTCGAATAGTGGCATTAAACAGTTCGATGGAAGTTACTAGAAGCTTCTACGCTATGGCAGTGTCGAATGTTCGAGAATGTTCTGCTCGGGATATAAATAGCGGATTGTTGGGCCGACAGGCAGTTCGATTTCGGAAGCGAGCGAATACGATTCGAGTGATACAGTAGCGAAGCGAAACAAGTGATTCCAAGTGACGTTTCTTGTAGTTGCGATATTTGTGTTTATTTAATTAAACAGTTTGTGTGTTTTGGTAAATTGGTTTAAATTAATTTATCCCGAACCCCAGCTCGTAACATTTGGTGTCAGAAGTAAGGGATAAATTATGCCAGTTTTACCGAAGGAGGATACGGAAGGTATCCGTACCAGGAGTCAGCGCCAGCAGGAGGTGGATCAGAGGCTGTTTGAAGGAACTTCTAGACAGACACCTGGGGGTAATCAGCCAACGACAGAGCCAGTCTCCCAAGCGTCTGGTGTTCCTACAGCATCACCAGCCATGGATCTTTCTGCGCTAATGGCGATGCTGCAGAAGCAGGCCCGCCGACAGGAAGAACAGGCCCGCCGACAGGAAGAACAGGCCCGCCGCCTACAGGAACAGCTACAGCAGGACAAAGAGGAGCAAGCTCGCCGACAGGAAGAACAGACCCGCCGCCTGCAAGAGCAGCTTCAGCGCGATAAAGAGGAGCAGATTCTCCTTTTGAAAGATCTACACGCGACATTTGGCAAGGACATCAAAGCCATGAAGGAGACTGTTCAGGTACATGAAAATCGTATCTCCGAGGCCGAAGTCCAGATCGCCGATATAAGAAAAGCGGTTGGAGTTCTGAAAGCTGGAGACCGGACTACGGCTTCGATAGTTGCTGCACCTTCCGTGCGCGGGTTTAAAGTGCCACCCTTCGACGGAACATCTTCCTGGTCAGCATATAAAATTCAATTTGAAGCTGTCATGAGTGCAAATGGGTGGACAAAAGGGCAGGCCATGACCGCGCTTACTTTGGCCCTTCGCGATCAGGCCTTAACCGTGTTAGAGGCTCTCGGCAAAAATGTTACCTATGAGCAGCTTGTTGAGGCGTTAGAAGCCAGATACGGTGAGGCGCACCTGGAACACGTTTTTCGTGCGCAGTTGAAGGATCGTGTGCAGCGCAGTGGTGAAAACCTGCAGCAGTGGGCCCTAGAAATCGAGAAGCTGGTTCGAAAAGCGTACCAGTCTGCGCCTGCAGTCATCGAAGGGACTCTGACTCAAGCTTTCATAGATGGCATACGGGACCTGGAAGTAAGGGCTGCTGTAAGACTTGGACACCACGAGACGCTCAAGGACGCCTTGGCCCATGCGTTGGAGGTGGAGGCAGTGAGGCATGATCATCGAGCCCATCGCATCAGGGAGGTTGCGGCTTCACCTGTTCGTGACCGTCTGAGGAACAGCCCTAGGTGCTACACTTGTGGGGAAAAGGGCCACCTCCGTTCAAGTTGTCCGAAGCGTAGCACTGCCAACGAAGATCAGACCCGGGAAAGAAGGGCGGCAGATGTCACTGCCCAGCAGCAGTCAACCAAAAACTAGTCAACGCCAGGACTGCGGGGCGGGTGCTGGCTGGTGTTAAAATAGCCCCAAGAATTTCGGTCTCACAAGCCCATGATGGGAACACCCTAGTCATAAAAGGTGAAGTGAACGGAAGACCATGTAAGCTGACATTGGATACTGGAGCTTCTCGCACGGTTGTCAGTTCCCAACTAGCGAATCGTTTTCTTGGGGACTTCTTTGGTAAGCATGACGGCGTAAAATTAGTAACAGCCACGGGTCAGCACATAACCGTCCGTGGTGAGAAGGAGGTGGAGTTAAAACTGGGTAACACAATCTACCGGCATAAGGTCATCATGGCTGACATAGTAGATGACTGCATCCTAGGTTTGGACTTCATGCGACAGCACTGTTGCGAGATCGACGTTAATCAAGGAGTCCTAAAATGTGGATCAGAAGAAGTCTTCATGGAAGGTGCACCATCAGGGAAAGTGTACTGCTTGAAGAAGATTGTTCTTCCTCCCCGATCGGAGACAATAGTTCCAGTAAGTCTCCCACATAATTCTGGGCAGAAGAACCGATGTATTCTCATTGAAGGATTGGATGATAACCTTCCATGGAAGATTGCGCGGACCTTGGTAAAGGCAATCGACGTTGCAGCCGTACGCATACTGAACCCAAGTGAAAAGGAGCAAGTAATCAAGAAGGGTACATTGATGGGTTCCTGTGAGGAAGTAGCTTGGATGCGTGAATGCCAAAATGGGCCTCCTCAAAATAACGCCCAAAGTGCAAGATTTAACGTGTTAAATCTTTTGGAAGACTGTCGTAAAGATCTGTCAGAAGAAGAAAGAGAGAAGGCTAGGAAGATGCTACTTCAATATGCAGACATATTCTCTACAAATGATGCTGACATAGGGAAGACTGGATTGGTTCAACACAGAATTAATACCGGAAATGAGTTACCGATACGACAGCGACCAAGAAGACTACCAGTGGCAAGAGAAAAGGAGGTAGATACCATGATTAAGGGAATGGTAAAGGATGGAGTTATAGAGCCTTCGTCTAGTCCATGGTGTTCTCCTGTGGTCCTGGTGAAAAAGAAAGATGGCAGCATGCGGTTTTGTGTAGACTATCGTCGATTGAATGACGTTACTAAGAAAGACAGCTATCCACTACCCCGGATCGACGACACACTGGACACGCTGTCAGGAATGAAGTGGTTCACCACGTTAGACCTAAAAAGTGGCTACTGGCAAGTGGAAATAGACCCTAAAGACAAGGAGAAAACTGCATTTTCTACGGGAAAGGGACTATGGCAGTTTAACGTTATGCCATTCGGATTGTGCAATGCTCCCGCAACATTTGAAAGGCTAATGGAGTTAGTTCTCACGGGACTAATTGGAGACGCCTGCCTTGTCTATTTAGATGACATCATCATCGTGGGCCGCACATTCGAAGACCACCTTCAAAATCTGGAACGTGTTCTATCGAAAATCCGAGGAGCCAATCTTAAGCTAAGTCCAAAGAAGTGCTCATTCTTCAGACAGCAAGTAAGCTTTTTGGGGCACGTGGTTTCGAAGGAAGGAGTGCAAACAGATCCTGAGAAAATCGTCGCCGTCAAGGAATGGCCAGTCCCGAAAGACAAGACGCAGGTCAGGGCATTTTTGGGTTTGTGCTCGTACTATCGACGGTTTGTCAAGAATTTTGCTGACATTGCCAAACCTCTTCACAAGCTTACTGAGGAGAAAAGACCGTTCTGTTGGGATGAGAACTGTGACATCGCATTTCGAGATTTAAAGGAACGTTTGTGCAATACCCCAATTTTAGGCTACCCTGACACAGAAAATGAATTCATAGTTGACACGGACGCAAGTAATACTGGTATAGGCGGTGTGTTATCTCAACGGAAAGGAGATTATGAAGTTGTGATAGCTTACTTCAGCAAATCTTTATCAAAGCCAGAAAGAAATTATTGTGTCACGAGACGCGAACTTCTTGCCGTCGTAAAGACATTGCAGCATTTCAGCAAATACTTGCTTGGACGTAAATTCCACCTGCGGACTGACCATGCTGCATTAAAGTGGTTGTTGCAATTTAAGAATCCAGAAGGACAAGTGGCGAGATGGATTGAACTGCTACAAGAGTATGACTTTGCAATTGAACATCGTAGTGGGAAGTCTCACGGTAACGCGGACGCTTTATCAAGAAGACCTTGTCCTGAAGACTGCAAGCATTGTGTCAGGCAAGAAGCTAAGGAAACGGTACCTGTCAGGATGCTAAGAACGGACCTTAGTGACGAATGGAAGGAAACCCTACAGCATGCTCAGCAAAGTGACAGAGATATCAGGCCAATTCTCGAGTGGATTAAAGCTAATGCTCCCAAACCGAAATGGTGTGATGTTGCAGCGATGAGTACCACCACAAAAAGTTATTGGGCACAATGGGAGAGCTTGGTGATCCAGGATGGTGTCTTGTGCCGAAAATGGGAAAATGCTCGAGGGAATAGCTGTCACCTGCAAATGGTAGTCCCAAAAATGAAGGTACCAGAAGTTCTACGGCTCTACCACAATGGTTCTTCAGGTGGTCATATGGGAGTAAGAAGGACTCTGTTAAAGATCCGAGAAAGGTTTTACTGGATCCATTGTCGAGAGGATGTGGAGGACTGGTGTCGCAGATGCACCAGTTGTGCAGCGGTAAAAGGACCACACACACGCAGCAGGGGTGCATTGAAAGTGTACAACGTAGGCGCCCCCTGGGAACGAATAGCACTAGATATCGCTGGGCCATTCCCCGAAAGTGAAAGTGGAAATAAATATTTCATGGTTGTCATGGATTACTTCACCAAGTGGCCGGAAGTCTTCGCCATCCCTAATCAAGAAGCTGCAACAGTCGCTGATAAATTAGTCCACGAAGTCTTCTGTCGGTTTGGGGTACCCTTGGAAATCCACAGCGATCAAGGAAGGAATTTCGAGTCTCAAGTGTTTCAGGAAACATGTCGGGTTATGGGTACTCACAAAACCAGAACCACTTCATACCACCCACAATCTGACGGAATGGTGGAGAGATTTAATCAGACCTTGGAAAGATATCTGGCAAAAGTTGTAGCAAGCAGACAAAAGGATTGGGACAAGCACATACAACCGTTTCTTCTGTCATACCGAAGTGCAGTTCACGAGAGTACAACTGTGACGCCAGCCTTCGCGAACTTTGGAAGGGAGTTAAGGTTACCAGCTGATCTAATAACCGGCATTCCCCCTGATTCACCACGGAGTATAACAGATTATGCAAATGATCTGCGCAACAAGATGAATGACGTATATGAGCATGTCAGAGAATCAGGCCAACAGATGTCCGAGAGAATGAAAACTCGTTATGATCGGAAGATGAACAATACTGGCTTCGACGAAGGTTCGCTAGTGTGGTTGCATAACCCAGTGCGCAGCAAAGGAAAGTCCCCTAAACTGCAGGCAAAATGGGACGGGCCGTACCGAATTGTGACCAAGATCAACGACGTCACTTACCGAATACAAAAGGGTATGCGAACTGCACCTAAAATTGTCCATGTAGATCGATTGGCACGATACTACGGTAATAATGATGCTCGGGACGAGCATGTCTAAGGAGGGGGCAGTGTTACGTAGATCGTAAAGTCTAGAAACATCACGCTAACTCCGTCTCGGAAAGGGGCAGTGTGACGTAAATCGAAAAGTCTAGAAACATCACGCTAATTCCATCTAAGGACGGGGCAGTGTTGGAAACTTCTGGAAATGACACGCTAACGCCATCTGTTATTGAGTAGCAAGTACTACACGAAATTGTACGTAGACGCTACTGCCATCTATTGTCGAATAGTGGCATTAAACAGTTCGATGGAAGTTACTAGAAGCTTCTACGCTATGGCAGTGTCGAATGTTCGAGAATGTTCTGCTCGGGATATAAATAGCGGATTGTTGGGCCGACAGGCAGTTCGATTTCGGAAGCGAGCGAATACGATTCGAGTGATACAGTAGCGAAGCGAAACAAGTGATTCCAAGTGACGTTTCTTGTAGTTGCGATATTTGTGTTTATTTAATTAAACAGTTTGTGTGTTTTGGTAAATTGGTTTAAATTAATTTATCCCGAACCCCAGCGCGTAACAATATGATGCGTCCGATGCGTCCGATCCGGCCTATGGACGCTTAGCTTTAGAAGGAAATTATTACTTCTGACTGACGTCTTTGGTACCTGTACCATAGACAAGAAACCTGTACTTTACCATAGATTAGTAGAGAAAGGGTTTCCACAGTAATGAAATTTTAGTTGCCGTCTCTACCCGTTTTGGCAGACTATACATATACATTAATAAAATACCTACTTTTTACTTTTATGTATCTTTTGCCCGCGGCTTCGCCCGCGTGGATATCGGCAATTAACGCAAGAGGACGTACTACCGCGGTAAGAATGTGTTAATCCAGGGCAATAAATGGCACACAGAGTATATATTACCTATATATAATATAGTTAATATATACTCTGTGTGCCATTTTCGATACAGATCTATTCAACCATTTTTGCGTGATTGAGAAACAAACACCCAATCATACATATTTTCACATCTATACATCTATACAAATAAATAAAATTAGAGTTTCTGTTTTAATATTAAAATAACCACTTTTTACTAAGTGTATATGAATGTATACACTGTACATATACCAAAACAACATTTTTTTTAAATTTTGTCTGTCTGTCGGTCTGTCTGTCTGTCTGTTTGTTCCGGCTAATCTCTGAAATGGCTGGACCGATTTTAACGGGACTTTCACTGGCTGATAGCTGATGTAACAAGGAGTAACTTAGGCTACTTTTATTTTAGAAAAAATATTTTATTTTAGAAAAATACCTGCGTTAATAATCCGACATCCACGCGGGCGAAGCCGCTGGTAAAAGCTAGTTTATAATATTAGTAGTAAGTAGGATTATCTGTACATCTATACAAATAAATAAAATTGGAGTGTCTGTCTTTAATATTAAAATAACCGCTTTTTACTAAGTGTATATGGATGTATACACGGTACATATCCCAAAACAATTAAAAAAAAAAAATTGTCCGTCTATCTGTCTGTCTGTTTGTTCCGGCTAATCTCTGAAATGGCTAGACCGATTTTGAAGGACTTTCACTGGCAGATAGCTGATGTAACAAGGAGTAACTTAGGCTACTTTTTAACCGACTTCAAAAAAAGGAGGAGGTTATCAATTCGACTGTATTTTTTTTATGTTTTTTACCTCAGAACTTTTGACTGGGTGAACCGATTTTGATGATTCTTTTTTTATTTGAAAGCTGGTGCTTTCCGAATGGTCCCGTTTTAATTTGGTTCCATTCGGACAATGGGGTCTATGTGAAAACCATATAAGTCTTAAATTTGCATTAAGTATTTGTGCGATAGATGAACGAATAACGCAATTAGATTAGTGCGGAGTATCTACCATAATTAAAAAGTTAAAAATAAAAACTTTTTACAAAAAAAAATACAAAAGACTTCCTTAAAAAAAACACTACAATGTCAAAAATTAATTTCGGAAGTCGGTGGCAAAAAACCTTAAATACAGATCCTAAGACACCGACTTTCGAAATTAAAGTTATTTTTGACTTTGTAGTGTTTTTTTAAGGAAGTCGGTTGTTTTTGTTTTAGAAAAAATCTTTTATTTTAGAAAAATACCTGCGTTAATTTCCGACATCCACGCGGGCGAAGCCGCGGGAAAAGCTAGTAATTCATATAGCTGCTACCCGTGACTTCGTCCGCGTGGTATTTAACAAAAAAAAATTCATTCGTTTTATTTTTTTTCGTGAGATCCTATTTTTTTTCGAAAGTAAAAGTGGCCTAATTTACTCTTTGTTACATCAGCTATTTGCCAGTGAAAGTCCCGTCAAAATCGTTCTAGCCATTTCAGAGATTAGCCGGAACAAACAGACAGACAGATAGACAGAAAAAAAATAAAAAATGTTGTTTTGGTAGTAAAAAGCGGTTATTTTAATATTAAAAACAGACACTCCAATTTTATTTATTTGTCTAGATTATAAAAATTAAATTACAACTTCTTGTGACTTGACCACGACTATGTGACCCCCCCCTGGCACCAAAGCTGGATCCGCCCTTGTCCAGTAGTGATGTCTTTCGGATGAAATGATGATGAGGAGATGCATTATATAAAACATTTATCACCAATGTTACCATACTGACGCCACGACACGATAATACACTTTTATCATTTATAAACTGGGTACAAATTGTTTTAAAAGCAAACGAAAAAAGAGACCTAAACATTCATACAAAACTATCTGTATTATTTGTCAAACAATTTCATTTAAAGTTATAACGGAAGACGGGAATGCAGAAAGGTTGTCGACGAGATGGTGCACTTAGTCATGTTCTATTATATTTTTAAATTATATCACGAGAAAGTTTTTTGTCTGAAAAAATAACTGAGGACATCACACCTCTATTTCCATTGAGTTATTTTGATCAGTTCGGGTGTCGATTCGGTTAGATTAAAATAAATTATTAATGTATGTATATTAATAATATGTATAGGTATATATGTTTCCTTTTTAGGGTTCCGTTGCCAAATGGCAAAAAGCGGAACCCTTATAGATTCGTCATGTCTGTCTGTCTGTCTGTCTGTCTGTCCGTCCGTCCGTATGTCACAGCCACTTTTTTCCGAAACTATAAGAGCTATGCTGTTGAAACTTGGTAAGTAGATGTATTCTGTGAACCGCATTAAGATTTTTACACTAAAATAGAAAAAAAAACAATAAATTTTGGGGTTCCCCATACATAGAACTGAAACTCAAAAATGTTTTTTTTCATCAAACCCATACGTGTGGGGTATTTATGAATAGGTCTTCAAAAATGGTAATGAGGTTTCTATTATCATTTTTTTCTAAACTGAATAGTTTGCGCGAGAGACACTTCCAAAGTGGTAAAATGTGTGTCCCCCCCCCCGTAACTTCTAAAATAAGAGAATGTTAAAACTAAAAAAAATATATGATGTACATTACCATGTAAACTACCAACGAAAATTGGTTTGAACGAGATCGAGTGAGTAGTTTTTTTTTAAAACATCATAAATCGTAAACCGCAATTTACCTTACATTCAATCAACTGAAATATAAAAATTTAAAAAAATATATATTTTTAAACCGAGAATACCTACAGATTTGTACGGAACCCTCGGTGCGCGAGTCCGACTCGCACTTGGCCGGTTTTTTAATAAGTAACTTACAAAAAAGCGGCCAATTGCCAGTTGGATCACTGTACAATATTGAACTGTAAATATAAAAAAATATCCTTATGAAATGCAAACAATGTCAAAAAAAAACACATTTCTCAACCCCCTTTGATTTTTCACTTTATTTTTATTTTTACAAATTTACAATTAATTATGGTTCAAAAGATGTGTGACAAATGGATTGGTGATTGGACAGCAGAGCCTTAGTGTCCCGTTGGTACTCAGGCAAGCCATGGGTACGGAACCCTAAAAAGAAAGGTGTGGTAGATATTCGAAGCTGTCAAATTATGATATTTTGGATGCCTTATTCTAACGAAATATAACAATGTGCTACCGGTGCCAACTCCCTTTTCTGGAAAGCATTTTACGAATCGAATTGACAACTAATAAAATCGACAGCATATTCTGAAATCGTGACAGGCGTCAAGATTTCGTATAACTTGCAAAGTTAGAACTACTTGAATGGAATGTATTCATGAGCTTACAGAATCGCCACTAGTATCAAATTCAACAATACTCCTGCATTTTTTAGTGGTGTAATTTCTGTGAAAATGAGTGTTTAAAGCGTAGGGAAAATACAAAAGACGGTGGACCCTCGACTCTTGGATTCTAGTAGAAATGAGACCTCATTGCCGACCTCTTCAGTCTCTGGAGTAGTTAATAGCTACTTCGGAAGACACTTGTTACTTGAACAAAAGGTGAGGAAAAATACAACTTGTACCTACGTAGGTACAGGTTGTATTTTTAAAGAGGCTCTATTTCAGCAGGGACTTATGTCAGTAGGTTGTTAAGTACAAAATAATTTATGACAAAAACAAAACATGTTTATTTAACGACAAGGGTATTTCGATACATGTCATAGATGATCACGCTTTTAAGCAAGGAATTGTTTGTGTTAGTTAATTGAGTATTTTATTACAGATATACATGGTTTTATATTAAACTAGCTTCTGCCCGCGACTTCGTCCGCGTCAAATTTTCGCTCCCCTTCCCGTCGCATCGAATTGCCTGCCAGTTTTCGTCCATTTTTCGTTTGCTGCTCCGCTCCTTTTGACTATAGCGTGATGTTATATAGCCTGCGCCTTCCTCAATAAATGACTACCCCCCAACACAAAAAGAATTTTTCAATTCAGAACAGTAGTTCCTGAGATTAGCGCGTTCAATCAAACAAACAAACTCTTTACCTCTAAGTCCCTGAGATACCACATTCGGTACAGACATAATGGTTTTTAATTGTGTCTGTAATTACGGTAATTGACTGGTTTATAATATTAGTACAGATTGCGGCGCTTTAGTGAATTTATCTTTTCTCAAAGCTGCATCTTATCTTCGACCTATAATGAAACACTCGATTGAGACGATGTCAGGCCTCTCATTTTGGAATAATGGCGTTAGCTCTAGAGGGAGTGAACCAAAATCCATCACGGGGGGGCCAGTGTGTATTGGCGGATGTCACAAGTCTTCGAATTATTGGTTCTAGAACATGCCGGTTTCCTCACGATATTTTCTTTTACCGTCTTGAGAACAGTGGTATTGAAATCATTTACTCAATAAAGTGCCTAATTGGGTTCGAACCCACGACCAACACTGGTTTTTTTTTTTGGATGGGAATTCATCAAATGAGTTCTCCCGCTCTGGGCGGAGCGGGAGAGCGTATCAGACTTTTACTGAGTAAAACCCACCCGTGTTCCTTCAGTTGCCCATGTGCCAGGGTCACGGTATCTCTTTCCAACAATCACGCGACCCCGGCAGACCAACACTGGTTATAACTTTAGTGCAATGAGTTTAGCTGTCACCCTGTATAAATAGAAACGATTTTCAACTAATGGCTGTTGTATTAGATATTTGTTCTTAGCGATACAACAATACGAAAATTAGTAAGCCCCCTAAGGAAAATACGGAAAATTGTTAACATTTAATTCAGTAAAAAAAAAACAGTCAAACATTTAATTTAATTCACACAATACTTTTCACTTTTCTGACAATGTACATGTTTCGTTTTAATCACAAACTGTTAACCATAAACAGCGTTGAAAAAACTTAAACAATAAAATAAACAAATGAATTCGGGCCGCACCATTCTTGACTTACAAAAAAGTGGAGAGGGAATACTCGAGAATAGCATCCAGTTTGCAAGCTTTTCATAATCCCACAAATATTACATTGTAGCGTTTAATTTGAGAGGGTTCCCTCGCAGAATAATATTAAAAGAGGTTGCTTTGTGAGGTGCTAACAAATTGGCGGTAAAGTTTGCAAGCGGACGCGGACGCTCGGCCGGTGGGAAATACACACAGACACACTTGTTTTATTCAGAATGTATAATGTTTAAATGTTTGTGTAATTATTTTCTCACGTTCACATTAGCTGCTTAGTGAAAATTTACACAGTACGAGGACCGGTCTAGAAATAGATGGCTAGACAGAGCATGACTAAATGATAAGTGTTGCTTGGTTAACTACTAGATTTTCAAGAAGTTAGTACTAACTAATGAGTGCGAGACGGTTTGCTAATAATTATGCAAATAATACAAGATGTAACAGAATACACGCAAGTCCTTAAAGTAGTTTGTTCATAATTAAGAACTGAAATGATTTCAGTCCTTATTAATAAAGGTATATTTTTCAAAAATGTATTTTGCCGTATCTACCGCCGATTGAGCCAAAGAAAATTCGAACTTATTATATTATATTTAGGGAATAAGACTCAATTTTAAATGCATTAAGTAATGCTAGAGTCAACACGATTTTCTTAATAGTAACTTTAAAAAGTTTTAGTCATTGTATTATCCTTTTAACGCAAAGTTGGGTCTTTGAGGTCTTGCGTTCATGAGAAATGATATTTACTGATTAATAAAAATAACAAAATAATATATTTTACAACTTAACTAAAACTATACACAAACTAAAATAAAGTGTCGAAAGATTCATCCTCATGGCTGCGTTAATTATGTTACACATTGTATAAAACTCCTCTTCTTGCTTTTATATAGTAGGTACGTGATTCACGAGCTTCTTTTCACCAAGCAGTTTCTTGTAAAAATGTAGCGCTCCTGATTAAGCTGCTCAAAACTGAGATCAGTGTGTATCCTATTATGGAGGAATATTTGAAAAGAGCCCGCGCTGCCGTCCGCCTCCTTTGTTCTCAAATCACATGGCTGACACAAGCGTGCGCGTTACGTTTCAATAGATGTAGCTATGATACATCTATAACTATACATATAATGAATCTGTAGAAGGCTCAATTCTGTACATTGAAAATATTGAAAGAATTAATAGCGGGGGGTGTTGCTGGATCGATAGCAAACCCAAATATGTGATTAAAATTTTTTTTGTCTGTCTGTCTGTCTGTCTGTATATGCAGGCATCACGTGAAAACTAACGGTTCGATTTCGATGAAACTTGGTATAATTATACCTTATTATCCTGGGCATAAAATGGGATACTTTTTATCCTGGAAAAATACGTAGAAAAAAAAATCTTATTTTTCAGTTTTATTCATAGACGTTGTTTTGTAGAACCGCGAACACACGTTGCATTACCCGCAGTGGATTCAGCGCCGTAACCTGTAGCGCCGAAAGTCGGATTTGGCTTGTAATTTAAATATGTTCACTTCGTTGCATGCAAGATACGAACTAAATGTTACGGCTGGCGATTTTATTTTGTTTTTCACAAACAGTGCGCGGGGACAGGGAGGAAAGTTAAAGACACGATCGTACACACTTTGTAAACTAACATAGCATTTTTGTTGTAGATCAAGCTAATGTGTTTATCCATACTTTCCATACTTATTACTTATTTACTTATTTACTTTTTACTTATATACTTATAATATTATAAATGCAAAAGTAACTCTGTCTGTCTGTCGGTCTGTCTGTCTCGCTTTCCTGCTAAAACTACTCAACCGATTTAAATGAAATTTGGTACACAGATAGTTTAGACCCTGAGAAAGGACATAGGCTACTTTTTATCCCGGTAGTGTGTTCCCGCGGGATAATTTCCGACATCCACGTGGGCGAAGCCGCTGGCAAAAGCTAGTTATACATATGCATGTACAAATCATTTGATACTGACTCGATTTTGGTCGATATCCTTACTGCAAAATCGAAGTAGTTCGATAGTTTATTTGATGATTAAGTAACGGATGGTTGATAGTACATCATCAACATTTTTTCTGAATGACGTTCACTGTTGGCCATAGACCGCCCCCAATTAGGGGGGGGGGGTTTGCCATAATCGCCACGCTTGGCAGGCGGGTTGGCGACCGCAGTATGGTGGTAAAATGCATAGAGAATGCTGCTGCCCATTCTTTAATAAATCCCTCAGTCGCCTTTTACGACATCCACGGGAAGAAGAGGGATGGTGGTATTCTTAACGTCACACGGAACGATAGTACACATACTCACTAATCCTCTGAAAGTTGAAAGAATGTTAGTGTGTGAGTTTCTAAATGGGTTATCAACACCTAAGGTCCCTAAAACTTGCACGAGAACAGTGTCGTGCCGCGGTTATTTTACACAAAATTGGGATTACTTTAGCAATATGTAGCTTTTGAGCTACCTATTCCCAAAGTAATCCCAATTTTGTCCTGTAATTTGCCCATTCATACTTTAGATATGAACCAAAGTAAACACACATGCGCTGACGTGTTCATAATTTACTGAGAGCGAATCGTTCCGTCCCTGTAGGGAACGTCGAACTGTAGACACGTCTCGCTGGTGCAAGTGTTGAATAACTTAGAGCAAGTTCTACTGTGCTTCACTCACGGTACATTAATACCGAGTGTGATACTGTTTGAGTTGTAAGACCGAGCCTGGGTGTCGGTATGTGACGGTGATAAGTTGAGGGGTTGTGATTTTGTAAGTGTGGAGTTTTATAGCGTTATTGTTATTATTGTAAAACACTCTTGCTATGGCTTGGGTACCTTTGCTCATAAAAATATCGCAAAAAGTCTAAGCTTATGCTAATTTGTTTCGACAGCATATGAATCTCGATTCCATATTTTTTTATTGTTAATTCATATATGGAATAATCGAAATTCTGACAACCCTAAAGTTGGTAACGAAAATACTATCGGTTGTATTTTCTGGTAAATGTAAAATGACTTTATTTCCGGAAGTAAGTTTAATAATTATTTTAAACTAGACAGCGTTTCCTATCTGACAAATCTGAAAAGAAAAGCCAGAACAAACTCAGTGGTCATAGTCTCCTTTAAAGTTTAGACATAATTTTGGTCAGATCGATGTAAATGATCTAAATTGATTTCTAAAAAGGTCCTTTGAGGAAAGAACCACACCAGATTAAGTGAACCAGTCCAGTTAGTAGATGCATTAGTCAGTACTCGTGCACTCAACTCACGGTAAACCTGGAGTTCGGCGTGTCTTCTCTATGTATTATAGTAACAACAGCTTATTTCAGACCACAACGCAGGAAACTACAGCCACTTCAATTCCATTCACTTTTCTAGAAGATGATTGTAGTGAATACATGGAAAGTTCCATAAATATGCAATAAGCAAAGAGGTGTATATAAAAATAAAAGGTTCTTTCGTTTCGACGCATGTTCCGAATTTCAACGTTTCCATATATTTCCATCGTGGAAATAGTTTTTGTTTCAAGAGATAGGAAATATGATAGCTTTGGATATGATGGGTAGTTCATCAGCTTCAGTATCATCTGGTAACATCAGTTTTGTGCTTGAATATAGCAATTCATCGTGGACGTAGTGCCATAGCAGCTTTCCCGCCAACATCTCCTGTCATCAGAAGACAGCCGCAACGCAACCATCGATGTGACGCTCTGCTAGACACTCATAATCGACCTTTTTTTCTTTCATTCACTTCGCAGCAAAACTATACGGCGCCGTTTACTGCGCCGTCATATTCATTTACATGTAACCGTTTACTGCGCCGTCATATTTGTTTACAGCAACATAAAAACAAATCTTTGTAGAAGTACGAACAACTGAGCACAATGGTCATATTACTTGTTAGCGCGAACTCTTTGACGGTGCATACCTTAAAGGAACCGAGTTAACACCTGCGTTTGAATCGCTTGACCTATATTTCAGTTATACGTAGGTATTTTCACTTTTGAAGCTAGATAAAAATAAGACCTGTAAATTTAACTTGTGAAAATCTATGATTAATTTCCCTTTAAGTTCACTTTATACCTTCAATATTTTGATCGATACTTTAATCCAAAGTTAACCTCGCATAGTTTTGTTAATAACGATTGCCTTAATTTTTGACAAGCATGGAGTGTAATAAATTAAGAATTTAGGGAGGTTACTTTTAATCAGTCAAACATTTTTGGGTTTTATCTATGCTTATGCCTTTTTCTGATTTACATTAATTATAACATCGCATTTATATCGATCGTATAAGATACTAGAGAATATCAAACGCAACGTTGGCAATACTTATAACATTGTATCATCATACTCTATCAAAACATGAAACAAGGATACAACGGAACGCAATAAAAACCAGCCAGAAATCCGTCCGATGATTGATGTAAGTTAAACGTTGTAATTACGAACGTCGCTGCGACCATTTTACATTTTAATGGCAATCGCCATTTTTCATTAGCCTCAAACCACTCACTTGATTGATGCTTATATTTTTATTAAGATTTTTTTTGGTGGTATGGGATTTATTAAGGTTTCTTTTGCTGGGTACACAGAAACCGAAAAGTTTTTTGGATGTATGAACAGGGGGTAAAGTTCACTCAGCTTCCTGCCAGGGTCGCGAGATTTGTTCGAAAGAGATACCGTGGCCCTGGCATATGGGCAACTGTAGGAACACAGGTGGGTTTTAGTCAGTAAAAGTCTGACATGCCCTTCCGCTCCCGCCTAGAGTGAGAGACGTCATTTGATGAAACACCCACAAAAAAAAAGAAGTTTACTCAATCTCCGTACAACAGAGAGAATCCTCTGGCCAGACGGGTGTCTTGTCTGGTGGGAAATTGGCCAACGATTGATGTCGGGACGTTATATATGCTAGATGAGCGGTAGGTAATTGGTAGAACTGGCAACTCCATGTCTGAGTGCTTATTTCACGTACGGTCGATGCGCGGTATACTTTGCTTGCGCGATGCAGGATTTTGCATGACGTCAGTGTAATGCGTACCTCGCATGTGGCGGTGTAGATGTCGCTACCGTCAGTCTTATAATCATTCGTGCCAAGAATTATCATGTTATCCAATAACCGGGTCGTAAAGGTCAGATAGGCAGATAGGTAGTTGCCTCATGTAACACTGATGACTGAGCTGCATCTGGTTAGACTAGACGCTTTACATAGTAGTCAAAAGGCAGATTGATTAATTTTTCTGGAGCTAATCTGGAATTATCCAGATGCCCATTTTATGCAGAACAGAGTCTCGGTTATGAAGTAATTTCCACAAGAAGCCGGTAGCTTTTCGTATAAAACCTACTGATGTTCGACGCATTATTTACTATAGCGAGTTAAACTGAAATGACTGTACTTAAATAATAATTGTCAACTGATAACATTTTATACGATATTATTGATTTTTGTTACATAATAAGATTTTCTTTAGTAGCCATAAAACCGATAGGGATAAGTAATTTTATTTTGTTTTCTCTGGGAAACTGAGTTGTGCAGGTTTATTCTAAGTATTCACACTAATTGTTAAGAGGTAAAGTTTATCAGTTTGTGAGTTTCTTGTAGGAAGTAAGTAATCTCTGGAACTATCTCTCTCGATTTTTTCAAATCATATTGGTGATTTGAAAAAATCTTTTGTATTTGATAGTCTAATTTTTAAAGCAAGTTATAAGCTATTTAACATCATGCTGCGACTCTTAGTAAACGAGCAAATGGAAAAAAGTCGGAAGGAATGCTAAATGGTAAAAGTTATTTACCTTTACCATTTAGCAGTAGAACAGGCTGGTGTCTGCATCTCCACGTCTGAGCGCGTATTTTGCGTACGGGTGAGAAATCAGTTCATTCAGTCGATCCACCCCAGCTCCTCGAGGAATGTTAGACCACCTTGGTGTTATCGACTATCTTATGTAGGGTACCTGGGTTACCGAACTACGCTAAATGTAAACGCAGTAATAGAGCGGACTGGCTATGCGATACGACGCGACGGGTCAGGTACCAAAATTTCACGCGAGCGAAATAGCGGGCAGAAGTAAGTATGTAATATACGTATTTCAATATGAGTACGGCTGAAACCATGAGAAAATAAACCATTAAATCCGTTTATGGTCCAGTTAAGACCGATTCCAGCCAATAGTAAGTCACCAACTTAAATTGCTCGGTCAGAGTAAAACTTTGTAATGTAACAAAGTTCAGTTAACACTGCAGAATGGCCAATTCAGCCAATTTGCTTTAGTTTGAACAAAACCAGGGCTATTCTTTGGCTACACAGATTTTTGCTTTAGCGTTTTTCACTGAAAACTTTTTCGCGGAAATGTTTCGTCACGTTTCGTGAGATTTTATGAATGCGCAGCTTTTTTTTCCTTTAGCTATTTACAACAAGGATACCAAACTGTTCTATTGTTGATACTTTATCTCATTTTGATTTTCATTTAGTTTAAAAGCTGTTTTATTTATACTTTATATACTTTATAATATTATAAAGCTGAAGAGTTTGTTTGTTTGTTTGTTTGTATGTTTGTTTGATTGAACGCGCTAATCTCAGGAACTACTGGACCGAATTGAAAAATTCTTTTTGTGTTGAGTAGCCAATTTATCGAGAAAGGCTATAGGCTATATAACATCACGCTACAACTATGAGGAGCGGAGCAGTAATGAAAAATGTTGCAAAAACGGGGAAGAAGGGTCTTGCTAGTCCATCATCATCATCATCTGCCTAGCATTTTCCTTGCTTATATTCCGTTGGCTTATAGTCTAACTGGATGCAGCTGAATACTATATTTTACATGCAGCGACTAAACCAACGACTAACCTCAAAATGATGGTCCAACTGCGGCAAGCATAGCTTTATCTGATCGATTGACCCGTACAAATTTATCTTGCTAGTTGACTAGTACAAACGCCCCAGGGGTATAAGCATAATGGATTTGCCCTTGAAAGATATCGGAATGATACTGAGAGGATTTTTAGGTACTAATAAGAACCTGAAAGTTTCAGATCTCTAATTGGTTTTTGAGAAAAAGGAAAATATGTAAAAATCATATTTTCCTTTTTCTCATAAACCAAATGGGTTGGAGATCTGAAACTTTCAGGATCTTATTATCTTATAAGTACCTAAAAATCCTCTTAATATCGTGCCGATATCTTTCAAGGCCAAATTCACTATGCTTATAAGCATAGTGAATTTGGCCTTAGGGCCGCAGCATTTAATTTTTACAAAATTAAATGCTGTTCGTTGGTAAGCTCATCACTTGAGAACGGCTGGGCCGATATGGCATAATTTTTGTTTTAAAATATTCGTTATAGTCCGAACCCTGTTGTTACGGAATGAAAAAATGAAAAGTGGTCGGGAAAATTGGATAATTCAGGAAATCAAATGAGCATTTTTTAATGGAAATTTGATATTTTAAGATAAGGTTACGCGTGCAGACGTCAGCATATCAATCTACCCAAAACTGACAAATTCTGCCAATCAACCTTAAACCTAATGCTTTAGCGATAAAGTTGTAAATATCGTGTTAAATATCGTTGATCTATTAAAGAAATTTGACAGATTGTAGTAGCTTGATGCTCTGCTATACAACATAACAAGTAGGGATGTAGATAAACGAGTGCAGTATTAAACTTTTTATAATTTACAGAGCTACTATAAGTATGATTGTATACACAACATTTTTAGTTCAGCAACTCGGAATTTACAAAAAATATTTAGAAAAGTTCACAAGTGAGCAAATCAAAGCCTCAAGACTGGCAACCAATGAATAAATGAGCATCAACCAACAACCAACAACTGTCGAATAGTTTCTAGTACAGACACGTTCAAAACTGCGTGGGAACGAGAGTCGAATTCACTCGGTGAGAATGAAAGAGGAATCGTAAAAGGCTTTTGGATTGAAAATGCTGAATCATCGCGGTGTCGAGTGCCGGCGTCGCGCCGCTCTATACTAGTGATGACGTGCAATAACGAGCTAGTGATGTACTGAGTGTCGATAGTTTCAGCGTTAATATTTAATGGACTTTAAAAAAACGGTATTGCCTTGAAAAACCCAAGTAACATAAGCTAAGCTTTGGAAAACTTCATAGTTGTAAGATTTCTATAATAATAAATATGGTGTTGGGGTAAAAATGTTGTTCTGCTTTTTCAGTGAACAGAATAGATGTTCATATTCAGCTTCATCCGGTTAGACTGAAAGTTGACGCCAACATGCTTGTGAAAAGACTAGGCAGATGATGACATAAACAGTTAGTTAACAAATAAGCTGAACAAAGTTTTTAGTAATCCGTACTTTTGTAGATCTTCAAAAATACTTACAGACTACTGAAAATGTGGAAGGTAGTTAGTGGGCAGTTAATCGTTTAGATTTTCATTCTTAAGATACCATTGTTAATAATTTTGTGCAATCTACGTTCTATATTGTTTTAAATGTTTTCTATGTATGTTATGTATAAAATAATAAATTTATAGTTTAAAAAACACTAGGAAAACACGCTTTTATAAATGCACGTAAAAACCAAAAACTTTATCGTGGTCAAAGTTCATTACAAGACCTTTATAACAAGTCCAAACACGGCTATGATACGATATTCCATCATGGAGTGCCAGTGTCTATCTTCCAGCTTCGTCATCAGACCTTGAAACCTAATCGTGGTCAAAGTTCATTACACGGCTTTTCTAACAAGTCCAAACACAGCTATGATACTATATTCCATCATGAAGTTCCAGTTCATATCTTCCGGCTCCATCATCAGATCAGTTCGACAGTACCGTATTATTGTATTGTCATCAGAACTACATACAGCTGACAATTTTCATGACGCTACGATCCTTGGAAGATAGTTAAATTAGTTACCTTAGATTCCATTACATAGTTAGTTACATACGGGTCGACCTAATAAAAGCGTGATAATATAACCATCAGGTTGAGTTCATTCGCAACCCGCTCGATAGTTCGATACATTTAATTCTATCGATACATTTTTGGCATCACACACCTGTGACATCACTACAGTCACACCATAAGAACTAGTGCCTAATCTTGCGAGGGATCTCAAAAGGAGGGTTTGAAAGAGGCACACTGGTGTCTGTTGCCTGATGAAAAACCGGCTCAAGTGTCACAGCCCTTTAATATTCACCCCGGTTCTTTGTTCCGGGCGATTGACGAAAATCGCAACCATGTGCCGAGCCTGGGGCACTACCGGTCTCTGTTTACGTACATTGCAATTTGTTTGCGTAGGTCCACGTGAGCGCATTTTCGGTTTAGCAATGTGGATTTAGCGGTTTACGTTTGGTTTCACTCAAATACTTAGACTATAACGTTTACGGATTACGGAGCGAAGTAAAACACAAAATGTACGTGTTCGGGAATATTTACTTTGGAAACGCGGTTGGAACTTGGATTATGGTATGGGTTTAGTTAGGTACGGTTTAAGTGGGTAAGTTCAGGCAGCCTCAAAAAGATGTATATACGAACAACATTTGTTCCTTAACATTGTATCCACAGTACAGGTGCAAAAAAAAGTATGCAATTTACTTAACCAAAACAAAGTAAACCAAAACATCCATACACCATATGATCAAAATCGGGTATTCTCCATAAATCTAATAAGATTCACAGCTCTATACTACGTTGCAATCTATAACCAAATGCATGGTGGATGGGTAACTCCAAATGAGATCAATAAGCCCCGATAAAAGTTTCCCTTGCTGCGTTTAGTTTGCACTGCAGGCAGCAAGGAAAACTTCAACCCAAAATGCAATGTAAGTAAATTGGTAAGGCTTACCAATTTAGAAGTTCCTAGATACAGTAAAAATAAAACTCATTATTATCTGCTTAGCCTTTTACGAACAATGTTGGGGTCAGCTTCCAGGCTAACCGGATGCGGTTGAATACTTTACTAATAACTACCTATTTTACCTCCACAACCCATTTATAGGGTAATACGAGACTCCTTGATAAGACTTGTTGTCAGACTTCTGACGACCTGTAACGACTGTCAACGATCCACGAATGGCAGCCAGGACCAACAGTTTAATGTGCTTTCCGAGGCACGGAGGAGTCTTGATTTATAAGGATGGTCACCCATCCACGGGCCAATTGCGGCAAGCGTAGATGAGCGATCCACAGTGCGTCTGTTATTATAAAGCACAAGCCTCTCAAGCCCTATGAGTCCAGGAGGAGACGCCCCGGTCGTCGGGAGTCGATAGCGGACTCCCGGCCACCGTAGGTGCGAGCTTGCGGGTGGCGAGCAATGGGTAGCTCGCCGCCCGACAAGGACCAGGCTCGGGTCGACGGCGCGTAGTGTTCCACGCGCGCCTCAAAGAGATGTCAGCAGCGCTGAAGGGGTCTGCTAGGACCGATGCCTGCCGGGGTCGCGTGATTGTTCGAAAGAGATACCGTGGCCCAGGCACATGGGCAACTGAAGGAACACGGGTGGATTGTAGTCAGTAAAAGTCTGACACGCCCTCCCGCTCTGCCCAGAGCAGGATTTGATGATTTCCCATCCTCAAAAAAAAAAGCCCTATGAGTCATTCACTGGGATTAAATTAACCAGAGAGGGTTGTAATGATGATTTTAATAATAATATTTTGGCGATCACATACAACCTGAAACTAAAGTGCAAAAAATTGCAGAGAATCTGATTTTCGCTGGCTTTCTTAGCGGATCCACCTTCATAAAGAAAATAATTTTGTGTTATTTAATGCCTTTTAATGATAGCAACAAGTGGGTACAAAGAGGTTACCTACCTATTCTTTACTCAATAAGTTGACTTCCATAGAAACAAACACAAATTTGACTTTTGAATATATTAAAATTAGGATCGTGTAAATGGAACCTCACAAGTTGACGGCGAACCCCATTCAACACTATTCGTTTCAAATAGTACAATTTCCTAAGTAAGGCAATTGTTTTTGTCCTTTGTTTTCTTTCCCGATAGATGCAATTACTGTTATTGAAACTACAGTAGACCAATTAGCTCGCAACGGGAAACCTCTGGAGCACTCGATATCTGAAGTCAAAGAGCGGTAATTAAGCTTTAATTTATAAGATGTTTACGTTTGAAAGAACTTGTTTTGTAGAGTGTAACAAATACTGTATACCTAATGCAGTCTTTGCTCTAGGATAGTTTGGAGCATTCCTAATTTGTAAGAGATAAGGAGAAACTGTCTTAGAAATCATTATTAGCTCATTATTCATGAAAACTACACCAGGGGCAGTAAATTTTATGGTCAAGGAAACTGATATAGACGTTTTTTTTTAAATGCAATTTTCATTTTGTGGCAAGATCCAAACAAAATGAGTGACATAATATGTAAAAAAAAAACATGAAAAAGACCTAATACGTATTTTTCGTATCACCAATGGATTTAAATGAGTGAGCGTAGCAACTATACTTTCACATGCGAAGACCGAGCGAAGCGAGCCCCAATTTCGAAAAAGCGCGCCTACTTCGACTACAAGTTAACGAAGCGAGGACCCTTCCCAAACTAGTGAGCGCTACTTACGTCTCGTGAAAAGTCATCCTTCACTCGTTTGTCTTGTAGAGTAGGTTCACTCCGCTCACTTTTCTGGTATAAAATCTGATTAATGGTGTAGGCAGGTTTCGCTCTCTCGATTTAAATCTTAAATCTATAAAACGATTTTTTAATTCTACAGTTTCTTTTAACACTACGTGCTTTCTGTAAATTTCTTTTTACTACTTTCTTAGAAACCTCTGAGTTTGTATTGGCGTTTCTTCTCAGAGTAGTCAGGTAGGAAACGTAAACCTCATCTAGTTTTAAAAATATGATTGACACACACGAAAATAAAATAATCGATAAATTTTCACTTTCTTTGTGGTTCACCTTTCATTCATTAGGATAGAGCAAGCTTGATGTGAAGGTAGCAATTAATCTGACACGCCCTTCCGCTCTACCCAGAGCGGGAGACGTCATTTGATGATTTCCCACCCAGACAAAATAAAATAAACAATCGGACTACTATGTGAAAAGTTATGCGTGATCATACATAAAAAAAAAAAAACAAAAAAAAATATACGCGTCGAATTGATAACCTCCTCCGTTTTTTTTCGTCGGTTGAAAAGGTAGCAACACTTTGGTTGCTACCTTTTTACTAGCACGGACGGATTTTTTTGGGAACTCATGACACAGCTGTGACCATACGTTTTCACGAAAACGAACGGCGGACTAGAACTGCGCCTTCTTAATTTTATTTCGTCAGATATTAAATCCCCACCATCTATGTTGGGGTCGGCTTCCAGTCTAACCAGATGGAGCTGAATACCAGTATTATTATGGAGCGGTTACCTGACTTCCACAATCAAGTAACAAGAAGGCAGTACGGTACCCCTTGGTAAGACTGGTTGTCAGACTTTGGGGCTCTTATATTCCAAAATTAAGTAGTAAGTAAAAATTCACAAAGTGCTTTTAAAGCGGACCTGACCCGAGCTCTTGACTCTCTGGAGACTTAAAGTAGTTCACTGTCCAAGAGTCCACTAGTTGGTTAGAGAAAATACATGCACGAGAATGGTTCTAACTACATGACTGTACTTCCGTAACATTATATCTTTGTTATTTAAAAAGTCTTAAACTGGTACAAACGAATCTTGGGATAAATATGTACCGTTTGGCTTTCTATAAACTATTTTATTTTTTTGTAAACTTGCACCTTGTATTTTATTATAATCAATCTTATTCATATAATTTTATTTTGATTTTACATGTTGTGCTCTCTATAGTGTGCATTAAATAAATCTTTTATTTATTCATCAATCTTTGAATCTCATAAGTTATTCCAGCTAATAAAAACGTACCGCTTGATAAGATCAGTATTTCTGGCACTTATGTAAAGAAAACCATATACCAAGACAGTGGTACTAATCAAAGAACCAACCCACATCATCACAGTCGATCTATACCCCAACGCCAAAGCACTTGATTTAGCAAAGAGGGGTAGATAATCCTATCAAGATCCAATTGTGGCCTGGTAGCAGCCATCGCAATGCAAGCATAATGCGCGCCACAACTCGATTAAAGTTGAAATACCCTCCAGTCTGTCTGGGCACACTTCAATGATAACTCGCAGTACCGTTCTACGGACCAGAATAGAGTTGGTTAGTCTGTTCATGTATTATTTGTCTAGATAATTTTGAAGCTGCTAATTTTTAATGTGTATGGATTAATGTCGTTGTGTTTGTAGATGAAAATGTGAATTATGATATGGAAAGAAAGGGGGTTACTACTGAGATGGCGACTAATAGAGAAGAGTGGAAGAAAAAGTTATGTAGCGCCCACCCCAGATAAATTCGTATAAGGGCCAGGAGAATGATGACATAAATGAGAATTATTTTATTTGAATATTATAGACTAGCTTCTGCCCGCGACTTCTGTTCCCCTGACCCTTCCCGTCGCATCGAATTGCCTGCCAATTGGACGTAGTTATGCAAAAAGGATCCAAACCACATTCAGTTAATTTTTAATTATTGAACCAGAAAGTTTACATAGTTTATACTGAAAAAAAAAATAAGAAGCGCCATACCCTTGGTTTTAAAAATTAAAGTACACGAAAAATAAAGCTATTTTTAGCTAGGTCGTTTTTATACATACTACGAGTCAGTCGTAGTATGTATAATTTGGATCAGTTTGGTGCACTTAACTCATTTTTGACCAAGTTGTGGATTGGATCCATTTTGCATAACTACGTCCAATTTTCGTTAATTTTTTCCTTCCTCAATAAATAGGCTACCCAACACAAAAAGATTTTTTCAATTCGGATCAGTAGTTCCTGAGATTAGCGCGTTTAACCAAACTAACAAACTCTTCAGCTTTATAATATTTGAATAGATTCAAGCTATTTTGACAAAAGATTAAAGATTAGGTAAGATATTAAAAGGAAAAGTTAAAAAAACAAAACAACATAACATCACTACTTGTATCCCCGAAGGGATGGGCAGAGGTGTCTTTAGTACAGCCACAGAAAGAAAAAAAAATGAAAATAAAGTTACAATTGTTATAAAACTTGTCAAATACTTCTTGTTTGAGTATCGTACCAATATGGTTAAACGCAGCATTCATTTGTTTAATAGTTTCGATTCCAGTAATAGTTTAATTAAACTCAACGATGATGGGGATTATGTCCAATTACACTTTTTCGTGGAACTATTACTTTGTACGTGACCAATTTATTACCTTTTAACGCTATTAAAAAGAAATACCTACAAATTCAGCTAACAAAGCACTTGTTACATTCAGTGAAAATTGTAATAACTGCAATTGAGAAATAATTGTAATTATTATAGTTTAATCGATTACTGCTCACAATTTTCCACGCAATCTTGGGCGAAAAAATTTCAAATGCCGTACGCCATCTATCGGGAATTTCCAGAGTTAGTACGTCAGGTAGGTTTCAGAGAAAAGCGATGCCGATGGAGCAACGCGTTCAGTGTTAGAGTGCCATCTAGCGAAGGGTAGGGAAAAGTTTTACAGTAGAAGTTTACTTTCCTATCATTTCATACATTTAATTTTCCTTCGCAGTCCGACTGTAGTTCCACCTTTCCCCTCGAGATTGTGCTTTAAGAAGTTTGGAAGCACAGTTTAAATTGGTTATTGGTATATTTCCACGATACCCATGTATAAATATATTTAGTCCATAATGTGACTGCGCAAAAGTTGTTAACTTTTCCCCTATCTAAGTAGATATCTATTATAATAGTGTGCCATTGTTCACAAGCAAATTTTATTTGGATTAATTGTTGTTGTCCTGAGACAAATTTTACTCCTCTAACTTTAATGATTTATCATGTGCATTGCAAAGGTCGGCTTCCATTCAAAACAGATGCAGCCGAATATTAGTATTTTACATGGAGTGACTGCCCATCTGACCTCCAAAACTCAGTTACTGCGTAATACGTACGAAATCTCTTGGTAAGACTGCTTGTAAGACTTGCGTGCTTACGACCCGTAGCTACTGTCAAAGATACACGATTGACAGCCGGGACCAATATCGTATCGTGGTCTGCCGAAGCACGGAGGGCTCTTGGTCTGTAATGTAATGTGATGAAAGATGGTCACCCATTCACGGACCAACCGCTGCAAGCGTAATTAAACCTGATCGATCGACACGTGCGGCTGTTATTATATATAATAATAATAATAATATTCCACAACTATCACACAACGCTTTCTAGTCCCAAGCTAAGCAGAGCTTGTGTTATGGGTACTAGACAACTGATAAACATACTTATATATTTCTAAATACATACATATTATAGATAAATTACACCCAGACACAGAACAAATGATCGTGCTCATCACACAAACATTTGTCTTGGGTGGGAATCGAACCCACGACCTCCGGCATAGCAGTCAGGGTCACTAACCACTTAGACCAACAGGCCTATCACCACAAACGCCTTTAACTTTAATGATTACCGTACTAATTTGAGATGTAAATATTTTCCTAGAAATAAATGGTCATTTCCAACACGTGCCATTTGATAACAACAGAGGCAGAATAATTATCCAAAATTAACTAACGACCAGTTTTTACCTCATTTTTTGTCTCCCGCAATAATAAAACGTTGCTAAATGAGGGCTAAAAATTACCGCCGCAATTATTTCACGGGTCGAATATTTTATTTTAACAGACGGGGTACTTCTAAAGGCTCAGAACTGAGCTGAGACAAAGAAAAATAATAAAAAAAAAAATACATCGGAGCATTTCACAAAGGGTCTCTTAACGCTTTTTGGCGCTCAAGGAGGTCATGGAAAACGGCTGGTACGCATTAAATATAATTTTTCTTTTTGTTATTCAATGTTTTTTCAGTCTGAGTATCGTTCGCGAGGGGGATACCTACTTACAATTTATGGCGTAATTTTTCAAAGGCCTCTTGATGTGAGTGTTGTCATTCTTTTTTTAGGTGGAGTTTTTAAATTCCGTCGTAAATAGTAAGAGGATCATTTAAGACATTTTTATTAAGGACTATTAGTCAGATGTTTTTTGTTTTCGTTGTTATATTTTCATAAAGGGGAGGCTTGTGGCTAAGTAATAACAGCTGCATCGATCAGGTTAAGCTACGCTTGTCGTGGTTGGTTCGTGGATGGGTGACCGTCTTTACATACCAAGACCTCTCCGTGCCTCGGAAAGCACGTTAAGCCGTCGATCCCGGCTGTACTTTGTGGATCTTGGACAGTCGTCACAGGTCGTCAGAAGCCCGAAAGTCTGACAACCAGTCTTACCAAGGGGTATTGTATTACCCGGTAACTGGGTTATGGAGGTCAGATAGGCAGTCGCTCCATGTAAAATACTGGTACTCAGCTGCATCCGGTTAGACTGGAAACCGACCCCAACTTACTTGGGAAAAGGCTAGGCAGATGATGATGTTCCTTGTATTTTCATAAATAGCAAAACTTCGTGTTCGATGCTTCGGAAGCTTAGGGGACGTACAGTAGGTAGGTAATGAACGTACTAAGGAAGTGGCTGGGGAAGCTTAATCGACTTCTAATATCAGTTTAATGTCGCGTTAACTGGGTCGTTTCCACAATTACTGTCACGTAATTAAGAGCGTTTTTAACTGCGGTTAATGTTGCAGTTGTAGGTATATAATACATGTCTTTAATAATGAGAAAGGAGTTGAAATTATAGTTGAAGGAACGAAATAAAAAGGGTCTCTTGTGGTTAAGATTTTTTTTTATAATACAGAAAAATGTGGAATCGAATACCTTTTCCATACCCATTTAATATTATACCATATTAAAAGAAAACTCGTCTTTAAATATTACTTGTTTTGATAACGAATCACTGCGGGTGGCAGCCTCTGAAAATTCAAATCATTTGAAATATTATTTTTTAATTTCTACCTTCAGTGTGGTGGTTTCATATAACAAGGCGAATACCTTCAGAAATATTTAATATAACGTTGACACTGTTTGGATAATCTCGAAAATTTTCATGTTTTCCAAACTTGGTCTTCGGAACTAAAAAAAAAAGACAGAATCATCTCGTCTTATCATAAGTGAAACATGGAAATACGTGCTTTCATGGTTGTCTTATAAATTATCAATTTGCCTTCTTTTTTGATCCAGCATACTATATAAGCATTCATACACTACCTACTTTAGCCTTGGGTTCGTAATAATTTCAGTAAATCTTGTTTTTAGGGTTCCGTTGCCAAATGGCAAAAAACGGAACCCTTATAGATTCGTCATGTCTGTCTGTCTGTCTGTCTGTCCGTCCGTATGTCACAGCCATTTTATTCCGAAACTATAAGAGCTATGCTGTTGAAACTTGGTAAGTAGGTGTATTCTGTGAACCGCATTAAGATTTTCACACTAAAATAGAAAAAAAAAACAATAAATTTTGGGGTTCCCCATACATAGAACTGAAACTCAAAAATGTTTTTTTTCATCAAACCCATACGTGTGGGGTATCTATGAATAGGTCTTCAAAAATGGTAATGAGGTTTCTATTATCATTTTTTTCTAAACTGAATAGTTTGCGCGAGAGACACTTCCAAAGTGGTAAAATGTGTGTCCCCCCCCCGTAACTTCTAAAATAAGAGAATGACAAAACTAAAAAAAATATATGATATACATTACCATGTAAACTACCAACGAAAATTGGTTTGAACGAGATCGAGTGAGTAGTTTTTTTTTAAAACGTCATAAATCGGAAACCGCAATTTACCTTACATTCAATCAACGGAAATATAAAAATTAAAAAATATATATATTTTTAAACCGAAAATACCTACAGGTTTGTACGGAACCCTCGGTGCGCAAGTCCGACTCGCACTTGGCCGGTTTTTTTTTTAAATATTGGTATAGAATCCCGTAATCAAAACCTTTCAACCCTAGTTAAATAAAAATCATCATTACTAACGCGTGGTAGGTGATTCCTTGTGATTTTAAGGTTTTCACGATTTTAACACACAAGAAGGGTTTTTATTTCCTTGGTCTAAGAATATTCCATATCTTTTAGCTATTTTGACTGCAGATTATCATTGCCTTTTATCACCATTGCTCTCAAAACAGTGAAAAACACATCGTGAGGAAATCGGCATGTAACAAAAAATTCCATAACCCGCACTGGGCCGCTCTGATAGATTACAACCCTTCACCGAGAGAAGGCCTGTGTCTTATAACTGGGAACATTATAGTCTGATTTTGCCTATCAATGCTTTAAATCAAAACCATCCCAAACTTTAGCTAAAGCTACAACTTTATACCACCACATAGCTGAAACACATTTGTTGATTAAACAGATAATATCAGTACAGAAAACATAGCCATCAGCTTTTAGTGAGATAGTGATGTTCGAAATGTTCCAATCCCATTCACCCATCCAAAACTACATAAGTTTAATAAGTTGGCTCATAAACGGAGCTAGTTTTACGTTCCTATAAGCCGCGAGATGTGATCGCCTGATAGCTTGGGTTATAAGCAGTGAACGTAAACTTTGCATTGGGTAATTTTGTGGATACCTGATGGTATTACCTGGTGCGTTTGATGGGAAGTTCATCAGTTATGTGGATAAGGTGTATGAATGTATGGATGGTGTATTAAATGAGATGTATGGGTGGATAAGGTGTATTTTATTATAGGTTTGAATAAACCTAGATCGGGTGGGTCACTAGGTACCTAATATTCTTATTCCTAAAAATCATCATTTTACTTGTAATAAAAATATTTTAGAAATATTTTATCTTTAGGCACGATAATTGTATTGGAAATTTACTACTGTTCGCTAAACGTACTCCTTTTGTAATCGTTTTTATTAAAAAATATTATTATTATTTCCTTTATTCAAGTATACATACTTATAAATTATATTTTTTAAATATTGGAATATGAAAATATTATTAAATTATTATTATTTAGTGGAATGTATGGGTGTGTCCTAAGGTGTACTAAGTAGAATATATGGACGGCTAAGGTGTATTAAGTAGAATATATGGACGGCTAAGGTGTATTAAGAAGAATGTACGGGCGGATAAGGTGTATTAAGTAGAATGTATGGGTGGATAAGGTGTATTAAGAAAAATATATGGTCTGTCTCGTCATCTTTTGTAGTGTTTCTAAACGAATTTACAGTTATTTACAAATAAAATTATTATATCAGCTTCTTATCCTCTTAAAATATTCCTTCCCATCGTTACGTCACCCACAGAAATGAAGGGTTTATTAGTTGCCGGCGACACGGCCCACATTACCACACCAGCTGGCAAATCAACTAAAGTTTACGGTTAGCCGAATATTAACCCATTTTCCCAAACCCAGCAACGCCGAAACCAGCCAGGACCCTAATTAATATACGAATTCAATACGACATAAAGTTTATTAGCCAATCTAGATTACCTATATGAATCGCTAGAGTGAGCACCTGAGCATCAGGCACTAGTGCTAACGTCAACACTGCTAATTGGCATCTGATGTCAGATCGATTTGGTCTGCTGAGGCAGCCATGTTTGATTTCAATTTGTATCCACTCGCAGCTATGTTAGTTTTCGAATGCTTCGTATTCGTAAAAATACTACAGCGTAAAGCCAAAGTGGTGCAAGGCAGGTTTATTTAATTTTGGTTGAGAGTTTATTTTGTTTTGGTTTACGTGTTGAAAATGTTTGCGGTACCGGATTAGGTCTTCCATTGATTTTGTTGTTGGTTTAAAAGATCGGAACGCTTCAGTTGGGTGTAGTTGGGGTTGTTCGTGTTTTATTTTTGTTTATTTTAAGTGAGATTTTCATATATCAAGTGTGATATTTACCGTAGTGCTCATGCATCGTACTTTTGTATCAATTGCATCTATGGATAACAATATTTTTGTATTTCTTCCTCTACTTTTTCTATTGGATTCTTAGCTGAGTATATTTTATGTAAGTAAACAGTCATATAGCACGTAAATATTGTGTTTCCAAGCGAAAGTTAAACCCATAAGGCAGACGCTCCACTACTCTCTAGGATGTCATAAGGTTGCCATAAAAGTGAGATGACTATATTATACGAGACTTGGCGAATGCACTATTTACGTTTGGAACACCTTATTTGAGGGCAGGGCGTGACCTTTTGAGAGACTAGTAGGCTCAGTCATGAACTACATTCCCGGCCAATTCTGTTCTTCATTATTTTCTTCTTTTCGTGATCAACTAATGAATACTATGTATATAGCCCGGTAGTATCCTCCATAGCATTCCGTAGTATTTGTTGACCTGATCAACAAATGACTACCCGGGATACAACATACACATCAACATATCTACCCAGTAGGTATAAGCCCAAAATAATATTTTTTTAGTAATTAATATCAGCTCATTAGAACTAAGTATTGGATGTTAATGTAATTATCTCACCTGCTAGAAGCTTTCCTATGAGTATTAATTTAATGGCGTATTTCTAAATTGATATTAATTTTCGATAACAATCAGTATTATTCACATTCAGTCACTAGAATTATATTCCATATATATCTATATCAAAGCAGAGATATACTTACGCAGAACTAACTAGGTACTCAATTCTAAATCAAGAAAAATGTAACTACTAATGAAGGTAGGCTTGAGAACTTGCTTCATCAACAGTCGTAATATATCTTCGCAGATAGTTCTTGCGATAAGTGGGATTGTCCTCATATCTTAGCAATTATCTAGAAACGCTGCCCTTTCATTACTTCTAACGCCTGTGCTGATATAGAATGTAATCTTGTAAGTTTGGCAAACAATGAGAAGTTAATCTGAAGATATCGGTAGGTTCTCATAAGATAGTGGAAAAGGTATTTAGCATGTAGGCTTTCAGTAGTTGAGTCATATTTTTTTACTCAAAATATCTGTAACATTTTAATGTTGCGGAGAGAAAAATGTAGAGACAAAGAATTTTGCTCTTCGAGAATATTAAGATTTTTTGTTAGTAATATAATATATAAGCAATTTTAATCCGAGACCTTAGAAAATTGTGCTAAGTCACGAATCTCAATCACTTGGAAAATGATGAAGCAAGTTTGGCGATTCGACTAGAAAAGCGAATGGAGATCAATAAAGAAATGTAAATGGTATGCGGTTTAAGGTATTTGTAAACTAACTCTACGAAAATTATCTAGGTACCTAGGAGCTATTGATCACGAAATTACGACAGATTCTCTACTTAAAACCATGTTTTCTTTTACTGTTTGATTGACATAACATGCAACCAAGGTATTGCAAAATAAAACAAATTCTACCACGGTCAAAAACAAGGGTAGAGCCGTCAACAGAATTGACATACCCAGATTGGGTAGAAAAAAGATTGTTTCTATTTTTTAAAGTTTTATTTGAAACGTAGCATTGACTCGTATTTCGCAACTGCAGGAATTTTAACATAGAAACAAGATAAATAAACATCAAATATTTACAAAAAATACTAGACAGGCTGAAGGCATTTCTGGTTGCAAAAAAATGGTACAAAAATCAGTCGCTGTGCTACATTTCTAGTTTCTAAAAGGTTTGTAACGTGTACAAAATAAAACGTCAGGTCGCATAAACCTCCAAAACTGTATGGTGGACTGTGAACTAGACTACTCGTACATAGTACCGAACTCGTAGTTAGCTGCAATTTTGCCAGAGGGCCGTAAAATAAACCTTTTTCCTGGAACCTTTTCTACGTATGCAGATAAAACAAGATAAACTGCAGATTGAACTAAAGGAATATATCGTCACCTTTACGAGAGAAGTTCTTTACCAAGGGAATTTTAAAGGACATTGGTGGTGGCCATGTTTGTTTTTTATTTTTATTCAGAAGTATTAAAATTAATATTTGGAAAGCAACTATTTACTTCTTGTTTTAATGTAATAGTAAAACATGATGAAATTAATATCAAATACGTAGGTCTAGAGTCCCTTGGACAAATAACGCTTAACCCTTCCAACGTTAGCCTACGGTATACGGCAGCTGAAATATGAAGATAAATTCATTAAAAAAAAAATTGGCAGTGGAAGACGCCATTAACTGGGCACAAATCCAGACTCCGGGTTGCTACTGATAAATGCCAGTTGAAAAATCCCAGTAACATTTTGCTCGACTGGGGAATCGAATCCAGGACCTCTTGTTCTGCGCTTGCGCTTGCAACCACTAAACCAACGAGGCAGTTACAGCCCATCAATATGGGCCCTAGGAATTCTAAGCGCAATACAATAATATGGCATTTATGCTACAAATTTCGACACTAGAAAATACATCAAAACCTATAGAATACCTTCCGAAAATCTAGAGTCATGTTAAGTTTGTTCTTGAAATAAATTCGTCCCAACTACCTTTCATTGTGCATGATCCGACATTCATTTGACCGGTTTTTTAGGGTTCCGTTGCCAAATGGCAAAAAACGGAACTCTTATAGATTCGTCATGTCTGTCTGTCTGTCTGTCTGTATGTCTGTCTGTCTGCCTGTCTGTTTGTCTGTCTGTTCGTCCGTATGTCACAGCCACTTTTCTCCGAAACTATAAGACCTATGCTGTTGAAATTTGGTAAGTAGATGTATTCTGTGAACCGCATTAAGATTTTCACACAAAAATAGACAAACATCAATACATTTTTGGGTTCCTCATACTTAGAACTGAAACTGAAATTTTTTTTTTCGTCAAACCTATACGTGTGAGGTGTCTTTGGATTGCTCTTCAAAAATGATATTGAGGTTTCTATTATCATTTTTTTCTAAACTGAATATTTTGCGCGAGAGACACTTCCAAAGTGGTTAAATGTGTCCCCCCCCCCCCGTAACTTCTAAAATAAGAGAATGATACAACTAAAAAAAAAATTTGATGTACATTACCATGTAAACTTCCACCGAAAATTGGTTTGAATGAGATCTAGTAAGTAGTTTTTTTTATTAATACGTCATAAATCGTAAACCGCAATTTACCTTTCATTCAATCAACTCAAATATTAAAAAAAAAACATTTAATTTCACAAACATTAACCTTATCAAGACAGGCCTGTTGGTCTAGTGGTTAGTGACCCTGACTGCTATGCCGGAGGTCGTGGGTTCGATTCCCACACAGGACAAATGTTTGTGTGATGAGCACGATCATTTTTTATAAATGATAATGATAAATGATTTTATTTCTGTAAGTAGCTTTGTATAAACACTTTTACATGTCAATTATATTTTTTTAAATTAGATGAGTTCGGCGTTTCCTAACTGACTACTCTGAGAAGAAAGGCCGAAACAAACTCAGAGGTCACAGTCTCTTTTAAAGTCTAGACATAATCTTGTTCACATCATGTGAAGATCACGTAGATTGGTGACTGAAATGGTCTTTTGAAGAAAGAACCACACAGATTGAGTGGACCTGTCCAGTCAGTGGAAGCATTTGTCACTAATCGTTTAGCTCAACTCGGAACATAAGGAGCCCAACGCTTTGACGAACAGTACCAAAGGAAGGACATTTGGGTAGGCCACATAATTACTCAAACTGCCAGATCATGATTACTGAGAAAGAAAGAAAACAAAATTAAAAAAAGACCCACATAGTCTTCACATTCACAATAATTAAAACAATACGATACTTTACAAATTAAATATTCATGTCATTGTATATATAAAAATTATCAATGTCAGTGTGTATATAAAAAAAAAAGAAACTGATATAATTTTGTTGGTCAGATCATTTGATGACCATGTAGATTGGTGTCGGAAATGGTCTTTTGATGAAAGAACCACACAGATATTGAGTGGACCTGTCCAGTCAGTGCACGCATTTGTCGATAATCGTACAACTCAACTCGGAACTTAAGGAGCTCAACGATTCGACGAACAATACCAAAGAAAGGACATTTGGGTAGGCTGCACAAACTACTCAAACTGCCAGACCATAATCAAAAGTGAAACAATGACCCACATAGTTCTCAAATTCTCAATAATCAAAGTAATATTCATACAATTAATATTCATGTCATGTGAAATAATAAAAAAAAGAGTAAAAATAGCAAAATAATAATAATAAAAAAAAACAACATTCAGTGTAGATTTATTGGAGCAGCTCAACCCCAGGCTGTTTTATCCTCAATATAGTCTTTAACAGTATAATAGGCTTTCTGACATAATTTACGCTTTATAAAAGACTAGCGACCCGCTCCGGCTTCGCACGGGTGGACATTTATTTTTTAAACTCTGAGCCGATCGCGCGAGTGAGCCGCGTGGCAGCAACCTGCTTCATAGATGTGCACCCCCCTCCCCTCCCGAGTCGTGCGACACCATCATTCATTTTAATACCAATTACAATTTTAAATTCGTAATATCTTTTGAAGGGATTGTCCGATTGGAATAAAATAAAAAGTAATTTATAGCTATTGAAACAATCTTGCTCAATAAATAGTTTATTTGGATAAGGATTAGTATTTGACGATAATATGATCAATAAACATAGGCTAATAATTTTAATTACTTTTATTCTATGGAAAAGTGGTTATAATGGCTAAAATATAAATGTTTGGTTTATACTATTGCGGACTTTTTTGTAGGCATTATTGAGTTCTACAAATTTTCGATAGAAGTCAACCATACATCTCTAACCATTTAGGCAGCGTTCGCGAGAATAGCTAACGTACGGCAGTTTTTTCGACGCCTTACTCCACAATTTTCACTACCACGAAAAATCCTATCTATTTTCCGGGATAAAATATAACCTATACGGATTCGGAAGAATTCTTCTAAGTAATGGTAAAAGAAATTTTGAAATCGGTCCAGTAGTTTTTGAGCCTATTCAATACAAACATACAAAAATACAAAGGTTTCCTCTTTATAATATTAGTATAGATTTGAATTTATTTAGGCTTAGTTCTTGAATGAGGCTAAGAATTTTATTATAAAAACGAATACATTGGCATCTAAACGAGCCACCTATTTTCTTGAGCCTGGTCTTAGGAACAACAAAGTTTTGTTTGTTTCTAGTATTGACATTATGGATATCACTGTATCTTTTAAAGAGATTAATATTTTTATGTGCATACAGCAGATTTTCATAAATATATTGAGAAGGCACAGTCATTATATTAATTTCTTTATATTTGTCTCTGAGGGAGAATCTGGGACTTAATTTATAAATCGAACGAATTGCCCTTTTTTGTAAAACAAAAATTGTCTGAATATCGGCGGCATTTCCCCACAACACAATACCGTACGACATCACGCTATGAAAATAACTAAAGTAAACTAAACGGGCTGTCTCTAAATCAGTTAAATCACGAATTTTTCTAACAGCGTATGCTGCAGAGCTAAGCTTTTTTGACAATTTATCTATATGGGGGCCCCATTGAAGCTTGGCATCCAGAGTTATGCCTAAGAATACTGTGGTATCTTCGGGTTTCAACACTTCACCCTTTATGAGGACACTAGTTTCTACTTGTCTAACATGAGGTATCGTAAACTTAATACATTTAGTTTTTTCTCGTTCAGAAGTAGGTTATTAACATTAAACCAGTTAACTACATTAGCAAGGGCTCTATTTACATTGTCAGTAACCAGCTGCTGACGTTTGAGTTTGAATAAAAGTGAAGTGTCGTCTGCAAACAACACTATATCATGTTTATCCTTTATGAGGTAAGGCAAGTCATTTATATAAATAAGAAATAAAAAATAATGTTCTGTGTCTGGGTGTAATTTATCTATAATATGTATGTATTTAGAAATATATAAGTATGTTTATCAGTTGTCTAGTACCCATAACACAAGCTCTGCTTAGCTTGTGACTAGATGGCGTTGTGTGATAGTTGTGGAATATTATTATTATTATTTATTATTATTATGCATAAACCGTGAATACGGTTTGTACGGAACCCTCGGTGCGCGAGTCCGACTCCCACTTGGCCGGTTTTTTTACTACAATCATCTTCCTAGCCTTTTCCCAACTACATACGTTGGGATCGGTTTCTAGTCTAACCGTATGCAGTTGAATACCAGTATTTTACTTGGAGCGACTGCCTATCTGAAAAGACCCCTTAGTAAGATTGGTTGTCAAACTTTCGGGCTTCTGACGACCCGTAACGACTGTTAAAGATCCACAATTAGCAGCCGAGACCCCCATCCATGAAGCAACCGCTTCAAGCGTTGCTTAACCCGATCGATCCGTGCTGCAGCTATCATTTAGCCACAAGCCCCTCTTTTTTTTTACTACAATATAAGTAGGAATTCATTTACATCTGAAAAATTAAGTCACTAGGTTTTGCGTTTTTTCCGAGCTTACTGAATTCTACAACAGGGTCGGGTAATATCTCACAGTTTTAATCGCCTTAACTTAACAGTATTGTACCACAAATCCCGTTACTGAGCGTAATAATTTATTATCACTGGCCTGCTGTTAATGTTGATACTTTTAATCCCTCAAAGCGTTCGCATATAATAATAACGTTGCAAAAGTTTCAATTAGGTACCTACGTTGTTTCATTTTATTTTATTATACTGTTTTAATATAAATACCGACTACACTACTTGTGTTTCACACTGAGCCTTGGAGATTTGAACGTCCGTTTTAGTTATAGTTCAACGTCATTAAAGATGTTATTTTATATGGCAAAAAAAAAGAAAATGTTGTGCCTAAAACTAAATTTTTAAAGAGAGTGCTTAGATTGGATAGTAGGGTAATGTTGAGAGGATGAATGAAGGCGACTAAGAAAAGGTATTTACAAAGAGATGTGTGAGTGGAAACAACGGGTGGGGACGCTCTAGAAGGACTTATTGACTTTATTGATGATATTCTTCAGAAAGGTCAGGACTAAGTACTCGCAACCGGCGTCCATGTATGACAGAGATCTGAACATAAATGGAGCAAAGGAGTATGTGAGGATAATAGTAGTTAGCTTTTTATAGTTTCTGGCCACCCCCATGAGAAGAAGGTGAGTTTATGTATGTCATTAAATTGGTGATACTTACTTAAAGGATGTCCTATTTTTGGAGCAAAATTAACGTCGTAAGTTTAGGGATCGGAAATTAAAGTGAGTACGGTGTTTAAGCCTGTCTTAAACCTCCTGCCGGAGGCTCTACACGGGGATCGTGCGGTCCATGGCCCTCTACGGGGCACCGGTGTGGGCGCCCTCACTGAGGCTGCGCCCAGCGCGCCGGTTGTTTGCGGCCCAGAGGGTCATGGCCATCCGGTTAATCCGGGGATACCGCACGGTCTCGTGCGAGGCGGCGAGCCTCCTTGCCGGAGTGCCGCCATGGGATCTGGAGGCAAAGGTCCTCGCGCACATGTGGGAGTGGCGCGAGGAGGCGAAACGCCGGGGCGAAACTCCGCTGCCGCGACAAATCGCGGCACGGCGGACAGAGCTCCGGTGTGATCTCATGGCGACATGGCGGGTACGATTGTCGCAACCCAGTGCTGGGCACGCCACAATTGCGGCGGTAAGTCCCCTCTTTGAGGAGTGGATAGAGAGGCGTCACGGCGTCCTCACCTTCCGCCTGACGCAGGTTCTCACCGGGCATGGGTGCTTCGGTGGGTTCCTGTTCAGGATAAAGCGGGAGGATACGTCCGGGTGTTTCCATTGCGAGGATCGTCTGGAGGACACGGTGGAGCATACGGTGGAGGTGTGCCCTGCCTGGGCGGAGCACCGCCGTGTCCTCGTGGGAGCGATCGGCGGCGGCGACCTCTCGCGTCCGGCCCTGGTACGAGCCATGGTACGGAGCGAGAGGGAATGGGAAGCCGTCACCTCCTTCTGCGAAGCAGTAATGCTCGCGAAGGAGGAGGCGGGGCGCGTGAGGGAGTGGCAGTCTCTGCGCCCTCACGTCCCTAGCCGCCGCAGGAGGAGACGCCCCGGGCGTCGGGAGTCGATAGCGGACTCCCGGCCACCGTAGGCGCGAGCTTGCGGGTGGCGAGCAATGGGTAGCTCGCCGCCCGGTAAGGACCAAGCTCGGGTCGACGGCGCGCAGTGTTCCACGCGCGCCTCAAAGAGATGTCAGCAGCAGTGTAGGGGTCTACTAGGACCGATGCCTGCCGGGGTCGCGTGATTGTTCGAAAGAGATACCGTGACCCTGGCACATGGGCAACTGATGGAACACGGGTGGGTTTTAGTCAGTAAACGTCTGACACGCCCTCCCGCTCCGCCCAGAGCGGGAGAAGTCATTTGATGATTTCCCATCCTGAAAAAAAAAAAAAAAAAAAAGCCTGTCTTAAATCAGATCATAGACCGATGTTATCTACAGTTATTCACAGGCATCTTTTAGCTTATGCCAATCTCGTCCAAAACTATAGGCAGCGTGAAAATCAAAAGGCAATGTTTCCTCTGGCATTTGAGTAGGTATACAATCCCACTATCGACTGTTGTTTGTTCGAACAACTTTCGAAGTAGATCAACATGGCTGTCAGGTCAGCTGTCCATTTCAATTCTTCTGTAAAAAGTTACAATTGAATGAAATGTTGGAAAAGTGAGTCTCTCGAGGTTATTCTGATGGGAATTAAGTACGATACGTTTATTTTTTTATCGTTTTATATGGCATTGGTATGCAATTTATATAAATATAGTCCTCCAGACCGTATTTCGGCCATGGTGGCCAATCTGAACAGAGACTAGCCATCGGCGTGGGATATATTATAGTGCACAAATGTGTCCGTAGACACAGGGGCACTCACTATTCACTCGCTCTCATAGTCCAATAGTACGGCAATCCGACACGACCGGAGTGAGACTAGGCGCAGGACCAACAGCTTATCGTGCTTTCCGAGGCACGGATTGATAGATTATGGTATGCGTATTAGGATGTATTGAAAAATACCTGTGTTTGGCTTTGTTGTTTTATAGGAGATAGGAAATAACTCAATCAGTATGCTTCGTAGAGCGTTATCTTATGCTTTATTGGAAGCAAAACCAATATGGCGAACAAAGTCACGAATAACAGCTAGCATATGTATACGATGTGTATCGTAACACATTTGTTGCATCGGCTTGATCGAGTCCTTTGTTCCAAAAGCCATCAGCCGGCTCAATCAAGTAAGAAATTGGTGATCTCGGATGAAAGCCGGTCCCTTTCCAAAGCGCTGTTACTAAAGATAAGCTTCTTAGGATGTGATGGAAATGTCCCCCGGCGCAGAAAATGTATCGAGAGAACCGATTGTTAACGTTTAGTGAATTACGTTTATAATGTGAATTATTTTGATATTAAATTAATTGAGGAATAATAATAATATGGACACTGGTGGTTGAAGTGTAATGTAGGGACGGTGGCAAGGTCAGGTACAAGTCTTGATAGGTATTTTGATATTACATGTTTTAACTGATTATTATTATAACTAATTTAGTATACAACGATTTTGAACGCAGTCTCTGACCAATTAGCAAATGCTTATTCATTTATTTTGACTGTTTGTTTTGGTATAATACAATTTACAACGCACTAACTATTTACACTAGGTATTAATAAATTGAGTTAAACGACTAACTGAATATACAAATAAATACAAAAAACCTTTTCGTTGTTTGGTCACTTATGCATCGAAGTACTCGTCCGTATCGCTGTCATCCGGAAACGTGGCTAGTAGACTGGAAGCATTTATTTTGATCGAAATTCAAATGAATTTAATATAAGATTAATCGGCGATACACAAAGTTATTTAGATTTAAAATCACCGATCCAATATAAATTTAAAATACCGATTGACTTACCGGTCAATTCTCCTTCAATTTCCCTCAGGACTATTACCGCTTATTGGCCAGAGGGGTAAAATTTTAATGAAATTATAACACGTCAAGCTCGATTAGTCATAGGGAAATACCTTAATACCCCATTGAGGATTCCCCTTAGGTTATTTTGCGGTATTTGCATGATATTACAAAAGTGAGGCATGGTGTTTTTCGTCAGCTTATTACAGAAACGCCGACGGTTTTTTTTGAAGTATCATTCTTTATTTTCATTTTCTTCTGACATGGATCGCGTTTTCATTTGAATCATAAATCAAAGTGAGTTTTCCAAGTTTCAACTTATAGCAAGTGATCCATCTACATTGTCGACAGGACAGTAACTGAAGATAGTAACAATCTCGAACGCTAAACTTCTCGCGTGTTTGTATAAGTTTTAGCTTCAAGATCCCTTAACTTTAGAAAGGCGAAAATGGAGATGACAATTTGAAATAGACGGGCTCAGCTATCGAATGAAGCTCTAACTTTGGCTATAATGTAAGGAAACCATGAGCGTTAGCTTCCATCTTGTTAAATTGTAACCCCATATTCTAGTGATTTGTAAGGCACCGTCGGCGACCACTCACAGTTCGTATGACTACGGTCACATAGTTTCGCTAGCGTGGTAAAGTGGGCACTAGATGTGTCGAGGGTCTGGCTAGACGCCAAGCGGCTACCTCCGCATTGTAAGGCGGGGTGCATACTCTGTATGGTGGTAGGAAAAATCTTAGACTTGCGTTGCTGTTTCGTTGCGCATTTTCTTGGTTTTAATGAGCTGGATTTGTGAAGAGGCTTTTGTTTCTTTTTAGGTTTTAGTCAGAAGTAAATTTACTTACGTTTATGAAAACAAGAGAATACGTAAAATAATTTAACCAACAAGGGAAAGTATTTTAAAATGCCTCGTAATTCAAATACCTTATGCATATTAATTTATAAAAGGATTAGTACAACCAAAAAATGTTTTTTTCAACAGTTTATAAAAGCGTTACTCAGTAAATTATGTACGAGTTTACCTCTCATACAGGTACGGTAGAAAGGTATCATAATCATCCAAAATTGATGAAATTCCGCTCGCACCTGAGGTTCCACTGCGTGTTATGTTTGCATATTTTATCCAAAACATATGCGTACATGTAAGTGGTGACTACGTCATCGCCACTCGGGGTAGCTCGAGGGTAAATGAACAATCGAGCAATCTCCAAATATTAAGCTGCCAAGGTTCGCATGCTAAAGCCCCTCAGTGCCTTAGAGAGCACGTCAAGTTGTGACCCTATGTAAGTGTATCATCATAACTAGGTACACTTCCTTTAGCAGTAATTATAACAGTGGACAGTAACAGTAAGTATAAAAGTCTCATTAAATAGTCAAGCTTTTTACTCTATTTAGAGGTAATTTTTGCGAAATGTGCCAAAAGTGATATTTTTTATCGGAGCTTGGCCAGAATACCAGCGGATTTATTTGATTATGGTCTTTTTATCTAAACAGTTAAATACAATTGAAGTGTCTCTATGTAATATCAAGGTGACAGCTTTTTGCTTAATGTATCCAAAAGTATATACGGTACTTCTAACAAAACTATTTGTAATGTTTTGTCTGTCCCGCCTAATCTCGGAAAAAGTTCATAAATTGTTGTCGAGGCTTTCACTGGCAGATAGCTGATGTTATAAGGAGTAACATAGGCTTTTCACCGGTAGCATGTAACCGTGAGATGACCTCCGACATCCACGCGGGCGCAGGAAGTCCCAGGCAGCAGCTAGTAATGAATAAGATGTAATATGATGTGAATTTAACACCAAAGAACCAAAAAACATTTCAGTTTTAATATAATTAATATCTCGCCACTTACTCCTGCTCGTGTGTACCCCAGCCTTAAAGGAATAGTACTGTCGGTACAGGATGCTGATTCAGCTAAATACCGAACGATAATAACGTGTTCAAGTAAACGATGCCAGACAGCTGACGTCACTACTTTGTGTACCTGTATTAATTGCTGAGTTAAATCTACTACAGAGGAACACGCTCTCAGTAGTTTTAGTTAAATGCCGCGCAAGTTTTAATGTGTTCTATCGAGTGTGCGTGTAATTAATGCTAACACTTTCTTAGGGAAATGAGGCAGTCTGGTTTGATGGTTTGTGAAGTAAGGGATTTTGAAAGCTTATGGAGGGTTATGAATTATGCAGGTGTTGAAAGGAATTAAGAACTACAGTCTTGAGTGTTTGTATTGAACCACATTTTGACAGTAAATAAATCATTTACAATTGAAGCATTTTGTGTGTGACTGAAGAGAGAATGCTATGGTTAACGAAATGGTAATAGTAAAAAACCGTGTGTATTGTCGGTGTGGTGTCGGACGTAAATAATAGCACCATCCCATTTCCTCCAGTGGGTGTCGTAAAAGGCGACTAAGGGACTTACTAGAGTATGGGCAGCAGCGTTCTCTATGCATTTTACCACCATACTGCTATCTGCGTGGTAATTATATCGCCACGCTTGGTAAGCGAATTGGCGATACATGAAATCCCCCAAATTAATGTAGGCTTATGTCCAACAATTGACGTCTTGCCGCTGAAATGATGATGAATGATAAATAGTAAAAAAAAGCTGATTTTAAAATTACAACCTTCAAGTTAATTTATGTAGAAAATTCTCCTCTAGGTAACATCACACCCATACGATATCTAGATTTAATATTTGGGTACCTACTTGCCTTGTATATAGGTAGGTTTTCACGCCAGAAACAATATTTTCTAACAAAGTTAGTGAGCCGCCAACAGTTTGGCACACGTATAAATTATACACTGAAACCTTGCTCGGAAAACCTTACAGGTCTGGAAAATCCTTAGCACTAAAATTGAGACTGAAATTCTCGGAATGAAACCGGTGATGGAGACTACGGCTGAGTTTTACGATGTGGAATCGCACTTTAACGAATGTATGTTATAAATATCTGAATTAAACAGGTACCATGTGGTTGACTACCTACTGACATACCTATGAAGATGAAATTGGCAAACGTGGTGATAATGTTTTTAAATTACAAATGTTTGAAAAGTAATTAAATTTTCAAGTTTCGCCCTTCTGAAAACACAAAGGCTCTCAATTTCAGCTTCAAATTCTAAACAAAATAACATTAAATGGATATGGCATGACGTAACACATGAGACGCAAAGAAAAGTAATTAAACCAGCTCGTCAGCCGTGTCATTTCTCTTCTTATTAAATTGTTTGCTCACAACTAACAAATGACGAATGAAATTTCCGCACATGAAAGTGTACTTCAACGCTCATCCTACTTGTAAACTTTGTACTTCACAACTCCGAAACTCGTGATCATCGTAACTTATAATTGCTCACTTAATAACATCAAAAACGTAAATTCTCAACATTTAACGTAAGTGAATTTAGAGAATAACGCGATGGGGCATAACGTCGTCGTATCTCACTGATTACCTACCTCGGCGCAGAAAATAAAGTTGTAAGAACTCCTTAATAGAATATCCTTTGAATAGGTTGCTGGAGTCGTCTTCTAAATAACGTTAGAGGGTGCGACGGAGGTGTCAGAAGTTGGCCAACTTGCCCAAGTACGCCGAGAACGCGGAGTACCCCTGTAGCGTTGGAGTTGAAAACACCCAAACTCGAAGACCCCTCTAAATCTAAACTTTTCTTTCGTTGACAGCGCTTGAGACATGACTTTCGAGTTGTGCACTCACATGTGTGAGAATTGTTCGAGATGCGGGCGCTAAAAATTATCCGAGTTTGTGTTGAGAATATTTTAAGTACGGAAAATTTGTCTTATTTCAACAATACTTGTGTAACTCGTGTGTGCTCGCTAACTTTCTAATATACGAGTTTCAGTAAACTTAGGATTCTTAGCTTGTGTCGAAATAGTTAGTTATTTGTGATTTGGTATCTACATTACTACCATAAGTTGAATAATTATCGTCATCTGTTTCATCATCATCATCATTTCAGCCGTAAGTCGTCCACTGCTGGACTTAGGCCTCCCCTAATTTGGGGGGCTTTACCATAATCGCCACGCTTGGCAGGCGGGTTGGCGATCGCAGTATGGTGGTAAAATGCATAAAGAACGCTGCTGCCCATTCTCTAGTAAGTCCCTTAGTCGCTTTTTACGACACCCACGGGAAGAAATGGGGTGGTGTTATTCTTTACGTCCGGCACCACACGGTACATCTGTTTCACTTACATCATAATATTTTAGGGAGACACTAAATTAAAACTCTCGGGAAAAGTGACTACCTATTTACAAGGCTAATTGGTTTTCTAATTAATTAAATTATTCGTGCTAATTATGAGAGATTAGTTAATGTGTAATCTGGGACTAACGCAGCACACCTCACTTTCATTAGCGGAGTAGAAAATTCTAATTAGTATTTTTTATTTCGAAAAATATTCATTTATAAGTGTAAATAAGAAAGCCAAACGGTCTTTATGTTTAGTAGTGTGACGAGGGTGAGGGTGAACATTTTTCAGAAGACATAACATTACATCTGTAATTACCGAAGACAGGCAGATATGTATCTATAGTACAACCACATTTCGCCAGTCCCATGTAGTAAGAGGCGAACCCGTTACCATCAGCCGGACACAAATCCAGACTCCAATCACTTTTCTCGACCTAGGAATTTACCTAGGATCTCAGGCTCTATGGTAATGCGATCACGAAACCAACGAGGCAGAAGATTCAGTCTATGATATTGTTGCCTTTTTCACGGCAATTCGTAGATGGTTCATAATTGTGTTTTAAACTTGTATTGTTGTGTACCTCTATGTATTGTGTTTACATTACTCCTCTCGCCCTTCCCTGCTATGCATCTTTCTTGCTATGCTTTGCTTGTATGCCCTTTGACATACAAGGCATTACTGACAAACCACGAGACAAAGAAAATATGATTTATGATTTTACCCACACTAGTAACCTTAGTACCACACTTTTTGTAGTAACTGTTACAATGCTATCATAATAAACATCATGCTTATTCTGTAAGTCAAAACATGTATCCTAATTTAACAAACATAATAAAAGCCCAGTACGGCAAACATAACACAAAAACAAGTCATGAATACAAATACTTTAATATCAATATTTAAACTTCGATATTCGGCTTAGTAAGATAACTTCGCAAAACATTTCAGTAATTTCCTTTCATATATGTAAGCAAGGGACAAGGGTCGGTAAAGTAACATTGGACCAAAGTTTATTAATATTTTCGAGGGCAAATTTTTTATTGATATTAGCCATCCTTAACAGAGGGGTAAACATTGACCACAGCCTTCCGTATTTAAGAGGGTAAAACGTCCAATTTTTTACACTTAATGGCAAAAAAATGTATAAATTCAGACATTTATATGGACATACGTTCGAGGTTTTTAGCTTTGCACGATGTTGGGTTTGCTTATTTATTCGCATGTGATATCATTATTTAAGGTTTTCATTGCTTTTATCGACTCTTACAAAAATTGAATCCTTTTACAATCCACATTTTTGTACCTTTACTATATACGTAGTTTAAAAAAAAAACCTAGTTCATAAATATAAAGCATTCAGAGATAAAAATACTTCATTTATATCAAGCTCGTTACTTGAAATTCTTTTTCACAAATCATATAATGTGACATTCATGCAAAAAGTTCCAAATTAAATCTTCAAATAGATATCCTCGCAAATGTGATATTTCCAGCGAAACGTAATGATTAATTAGTCGAAAGGTATGCTTGAATACCTCACGTCAAAATAAAACGTTGAATACAGAATTCGTTGCGAAAATGTGCCAGTTACATGGTTCTGGATCGTATTAATTAATTGGGGATTTTGGTAGCTAAATTAAATTTTGAAGTAAATTCCTGTTGTGATTTCTCGATCAAATTAATGTGCAGATTAAAGCTTTACAATGGCCTTGCTTTGGTGTCTTTTTGATCTTTTATCGAACATTCTAATACCAAAACGCGTCTTTATCAACCGTTCGAAACCCGTCGCCGTCGGTGCGAAGTGTATGTAATTTCTATATAGTTCTGCAGATATTGTTTTCCCAATAAAGGTGTTATAATAATTGTACCAACAAATACTTACCTTACCACCTGAGTGGAAGATGAAATATTCTTACAAATATGAAAGATCTTCACCACGAACACCTGAGACACTGTGGAGTGATACTCGACCTTTTCCTAGGCCGTCTGTGTGTGCACTTGGTAGGTACTTTTTTGTCGACCAAAGACTAAGAGCACTGAATAAATTTGGAGTATTTTAATTCAATTCAATCTTTATTGTGGATCATAGGCAGGTGCATAACACAGGTCTTAAAATAATTAAATTGAGATCAGCTACGTCCCGCCCTTAGGGCATACAATAGTAACATGCAATATTATTTACGTTATTTTTACAAATTCAAGATTTAACAATAAAAACAAAATACATAAAGAATCAAAAAGATAAAAACTAAACTAAACGCAACATGACTGAGGGGGGCTATATGGGTTCCCTCTATCTGGCAGAAACTTGATGCTCCGAATTTTATTTGGCATAACACACTTGGCATAATCTTCTTTAAACGAATATTTGTAAGGCATAAAAAATGTTTAGTATAATCATTGTTTGGCCGAATGTTTATAAATATGTCCGACTTTATGCTGACTTTTTAAGATGACAGAATTTTATTTCACATAATTACCTTTGGCAGACTCAAAATTTCGCATAATTTCGTTTAGCATAACATTTATTTAGAGCGACGATTATTTGGTATAATTTCACTTGGCATACTATGAAGATGGAAAAATTTCATTTAGAATAATTTTGTCAGGCATATTGTCATTTGTATAATATTGCATTTTGACCTAAAATTAAAATTAAAATAGTGTCTCAAAAAGTCAATATATGTTGTGCTACAAAAGTTATTGACAGAAACGAATTGCTGCAGAACCGACTCCACGTAGTCTTCTCTGCCCTACCCCTAGAGTGTAACTTAAGCCCGCGTAGGCGCGGAGGGGCGAGGCGGCCCGCGAGCTGAGGAGCAGATCAGCAAGCCGAAGCTGTGGTGGGGAGCGTAAAACTCGCGTGGGACAGCCGGAGCCACGCAGCGCCGGAGCCGTGACAGAAAGCATGCATGCTGCATGTTGCATGCTTGCCTGCATGCTGCATGAATGCATGTATCTGAATACAGCGTGCTAACTATGACTTTTCTATAATGTAATATATGAGTGTTTCAATTATTATGAATATGAAATATATGCCAAAAGATGATTCTAACTGTAAAATTCCTGAGATATGATAGTTCTGCCTTTTAATCAGTATCGATATGAAATTATACCAAGAGACGATTCTGACTGCGAACTCTCTGCGATATGATGGTTCTGGTTCTCTATTGTGTGACCGAAGTTTTTTATCCATAATCTAAAGAGACATAATTTTTTTTTTCGTAATCATAATTTGTCCGAATGATACCTTGCCCGAACTAAATAACACACACATCACATGCCATAAAATTGAAATCCCTAAATACAAAATGTCCTAAATCCGTTAGTCATAAATATTAGAATCAATAATATACAAAAGACTTAAAAATGTTTTCAATAAAAGTTATAAGTCCTAAATTCAAATTATTTCATGTTTATTTATCCTAATTATATTTTTAAAATAAAGTAGTACAGAGTTCATTAAGAACTTCATTATTTTACCAAAACCAACTTATACAATACATAAATAGTAAAGATGCAAAAGCATTATGGCTTTTGTCAAGGCCTGGTATGGCGCTTCATGTATTATCATACCACTCAATAAAACAGTTGATTTTGAACATGTGGTTTTATTTCCCTCTAAGAAGCATGCAAACAAGCATACACCACGCATGCAGCATGCATGCAAGCAAGCAAGCATCTAACATGCATGCAAGCAAGCAGCATGCATGCAAGCAAGCAGCATGCAATCGAGCATGCATGCATGTACGCAAGCAACATGCATTCGAGCATGCAAGCAAGCATGCAGCATGCAAGCCAGCATGCATCATGCAGCAGGCATGGTTTCTGTCAATGCTCCGGCGCTGCGGGGCTCCGGCGGTTCCGCGCGAGCTTATCGTCGCAGATGGTCTAACGATCACCACCGCAACTTCTTGCTGGCCGGCATTGCCGGCCAGCCTCAGCTGCGGCGGCGAGCGTTACAACCACCTGCTCCTCGCGGGCCGCCTCGCCCCTCCGCGCCTACGCGATTCTAAATTACACTCTAGGGGTAGGTCAGACAAGACTACGTGGAGTCGGATTTACAGCGATTCGTTTCTGTCACTAAAACCTAACTTGTAGAATTTTTTTCATTACTAACAATTTTACTATAAATGTACATTTGGAATAATACACTTTATATAATACAATACTTAGGACATGTGACTTTATAACATGTAAAATTAGATTTAATGATTATGGTATTTGATATTAAGTCAGAATAGTTTTATAGGTAAAGATAATTATGTAAAACTAAATTTAGATATTTTGAACATTATGGTTACTGACGTTTATAGCTAACGTGTTAGGGATAATGATTTTCGGACAAACAATTTTAGGAGAAGAAAGGGAGTACCGATGGTTCTCCTTTTTGATTATTATGGATATAAAATTTATGCCTAATGATGATTCTGACTTATAAAATTATGCGTTGTGAATGTATGATAAATGAGTATATGCCAAACGATTTTCGCTGTTATGCAAAATAATATTATGACGAAAAATTTTCTGGTATAAAAGGTGGACCCGGGCTATATTGGACCAGAGATAACATCGTTGCTAACGCATAAATAGACAAAGAGTGAGAATTTCTATACTTCTTCGTCAATCTTTATGCTTTTGCAACAATGAGGGAGATATGGTTCGCGAGCATAATTTAGAAGAACAATTTTGTCAAATTACGTCTTTGCACTGGCCGCACCTCGCATGCGGGTAAAAAGTTAAACGCGGGCGCAAAGTTTGTTATAAAAATCAATATCCACCAACTTGACATGGGCCCGCGTGATGGATTATGGCTTACTCTCTCTCACAGAGGAAAGGCCCTGTGTTGATTATGTGAGAGTACATGGCATAAACAACATAAAAGCTTGCGTGAACAAATACGCATGATTTTTATAACACTACAACTTAAAAAGCATCAGTCGACGCCTGATTTTTATCGCAGCTAATATTTACAAAAGAAATTATTGAAATAATTCATTTGTCGCACGCAATCCTTATAATCCGTAATAGGGAGCATATATGGAGCGAATCAAAGTGAACCGTGATGAAAGGGGAACTAACGATCCATTTATTTAGCATGCGTGTTACTGATTCACTAATTGGTATGACTGCAAAGTGGGTCTACATTATATGTGTACAAGCTGCCCGCCCCTGCTTGTCGTGGTTTTTAGAACTTGACAAAAATCAAGATTTCTTTACTGTGGTACCTAAGTTTTAAGTTAACGTTTTAGAAATTTTATTTCCAAATATCGAGGTCAAGAATTGAGACAAAAACTGTCCTATCTTTTAAGTTGGACCAAATTACAAATAATTAAGAAGTTTGTAAACAATATTTTAAGGAGTTTCGGAGTTTAGCTGTAACAAACATGGTGGCTTGAGATTTTTACATATCTATACTAATATTATAAAGCCGAAGAGTTTGTTTGTTTGTTTGTTTGATTGAACGCGCTAATCTCAGGAACTACTGGGCCGAATTGAAAAATTCTTCTTGTGTTGCGTAGCCTATTTATCGAGAAAGGCTATAGGCTATATAACATCACGCTACAATTAAGAGGAGCGGAGCAGTAATGAAAAATGTTGCAAAAACGGGGAAAATCGCACGGGCGTGACGGGAAGGGTCGGGGAACAAGAAATTTAACGCAGACGAAGTCGCTGGCAGAAGCTAGTATAAGATGTAAGTAATGAAGTTTTTAGAACGTGCTATTCACTAACTTCAAAAGTTATATAAAGTTGAAAACTGGCACACTTATCATTTTAACGATGAATTGAACTAAAAAGTAGAAAATAAATAATAGTCTATGTTGTTTTTTTTATGTATAGTTATAAATAATAATAGTTAATATGAAAAAGAGATTGTCTTAATAGAAAATCATACTAGAAAGTAGAAAACAATTTTCAATATCTTTATAATATGAATAGATTGATAACAAGAAAAAAAAACCATTTTATCGTAAAGAGCGTAGGATGCTTGATGTCAATTGTTATAAATATTCTATTGAAAGATAATGGTAAAAATGAAAAGAAAAAGCAAAAAGATTTTCTATTAAAGTGTGTTTGTTTTTTAGTTATTAAACTTTTCTTTTTATTAAAATTTTTGGGGTCTCTGCTTATTTCTGTCCTTAGGTAAATACAAAATAACACATTACACAAAGCGGGTAATGATTATTTTTATCGAAATACAGATAGAATTATTTATTATTCTACTCTCCTTTTCTTTCTAATTGCCTAGCAACCGCTATAAACCTAGTCTAGAAGATTATTGGAATCAGAGTATATTTATCACGGAAAAAAACAACCTTTTACCTATCCGTAATTCTTGGATGTCTCCAAGGACGAGCAAGTTGTCGATACTTAAGTATTTATATGTAGGCTTACTGCTGAAATGATCAATAGGATAAGGTAAATACGACCTTTACATTTGTTTAATCGCGAAATACCTTCAACATACCAATTTAGTTAGGCCCCAGATATTCTAGAGTGATTTCCCGAAGTGATACAAAGTTATAAGTAGACGAAACGGAAGGGTAGACCATACCGTTCTGGTCGCTTGTCGCTGTATCACACACTCGCCCCGGGGAAATCTATATGAAAGTGAAACCAATGAAATAATGTTTTCATTACTTGTTATATTTCATACATATATCTCACATGTAGCTAATCAAACTATCTAAATAAAACACGAGTGTTGCCAGGCGTGAATTTCCCAGAGGGTCGAATTATTTAATTTTGTCGCGGGGGTGAATACTTGACGCCGATGTAATCTTGCTGCACGATGCAGAGTTGGATTTCGTTTCGACGAGCTATAGCTATCTACAAGTAGAATCTAATATTTTAACGAGTTGAAATTTGTTTGTTCGTTTGTAAGTTTGTACGAGTATGTAGGAGTTATTTCTGAAACGACCTGTATTTGATAGCCCAATTCTTGAGGAAAGTTATAGGCGTGTCTGCGTCTTTATGCTCCCCTGACCCTTCCCGTCGCATCGAATTGCCTGCCAGTTTTCATCCATTTTTCGTTGCTGCTCCGCTCCTTTTAATCGTAGCATGATATTACAAAGCCTTCCTCAATAAATAGGCTACCCAACACAAAAATAATTTTTCAATTCGGACCAGTAGTTCCTGAGATTTCCGCGTTCAACCAAACAAACAAACTCTTCAGCTTTATAATATTAGTATAGATTTAACATCATGCTAAAGCCGCTTTAAAAGAAAGTCCGTAATATCGCGTGCGGGCGATGCGATGCTATATAAGAAACACGCGGACGAAGTCACGGGCAGAAACTAGAATTAAAGGGATACATATTAAACTTTCTTGAAATAAAGAGAGAGTTTAATACATAATGAGATTATGTTACTACTAATGGGTTACTCAAAGAGAGAAAGAGGGTTAAATTCTTTAGTTTTAACCGTTGAGTATAAAAAGCGTAGCTTTCTTTCGTAGCCGAGAAATAAAAATAGGTACCGGTACCCATCACAGATGAGTTCTCTTCATCTCGTTTTGATTATATTTTGTCTCGAAGAGCATCTTAAAAGTAATGACTTCACGCTATAAGATGTAAATCGTGGATCCATTCGATCTTACTGTCAAGCCTGAATTGAATATACTCTAGGTAAATCTGTTTTGTGACTGCGAGTGATTGATTGATCCAGCAGTTACGACCGATGACCTACGGAATACGTATCCAATATCGTTCTCGCTCTATCTTTACCAACTTAAGTAACCTCTTTTAAGCTAAAAAGCTTTTCTAAGCAAAATATAAACGTTAAAATAATAATCAGAGAAAACCAAAACAAAAAAAAAAAAATGTTTAATTCAGCAACCACAGTTTATTTAAACTGAAAACAATAACTTTTACAAACAAAAACTGGGTCGAGTATTTAAATATGGAAAGGTGTGGAGTTGTGGCTTTGAATATTTGTGTCTTTCGCGAGAGAGAGATTAGAGATTTACGAATACGCCATCTTTTTTTTTCAGTTTATGTATGATTTAACTTTTCGTGTGGTATTGGACTGTTCCATGTGGTGCTGGACTTAAATAATAGCCAACTAAGGTACTTACTAGGCAGTGGACAGCAGCGTTCTCTATGCATTTTACCACCATACTGCGATTGCCAATACGTCTGCCAAGCGTGGCGATTATGGCAGACCATCGCCGCTTAGGGAGGCCAATGTCCAGCACTGGATGTCTTTTGGCTAAAGTGATGATGATGATGATTTAACTAAACAATTTTACAAATGTTGCCTATTGACGCCTCCCTGTTAACGTCATTCGAGTGAAAGAACCAAAAGATCCTTAACACACTGTAGTGATATATTTTTTTGACGTTTGTACATCGGAGGAAGGCAGTGGTGGCCCTGTGGTAAAAGCCCCGACTTATGAGTTCTGGGGTCGGACCTATCTCAGGCGTTATTCTTTAATTTATTTCATCACATCTGCAGGCGTAGCATGACCACCATACAAAGAACTTTGTCTATTCTTGGTATAATAAACATAGAATTACCATGCTACGCCAGCATAAAACCGAACAAATATTTCTACAATCTTATCTTATCTTTTCTTTCTACAATCTGTAATTTTGTCTATTCTTCCGTTGACAAAACCCATTTCTACGGTGGTCATGCTACGCATGCAGCTGCAAAACGGTGAACGAGAGGAAATCTTAGAAAAGGTGTCCTTGAACCCAAAAATTGAAGACATGTGTTCTCAGTGCAAGTTGGTAGATCCAACTTGCACTGAGCCCGCGTGGTGGACAGCTCAGTCCTCCACATAGAGGAGGTTTGCATCCCACCAGTGGGAACATAATAGGCCGATAATGCGTGGACAACGAACTAACCGATAAATAATATCCGACAAATCGTCTAAAACAAAACACAACTCTACACGCGTCCGTTACACACATAGCAGGTTTTTTTGGATTAGGGAGGTCGAACGGCTGCAAAAGTCCATCAACAAGTATTTATACAGGACAAAGGGTCTGTTTGCACGGCCTATTGACAGCTTTGTACCGAAGTGACGGTACTGACGACATGTCTATCGCGATTAAGTTACTCTTTCAAACAAACACCCGGTGAACCAATTTATGTATAGAAAATAAAGGCGAGGAGGTTTTGATTAAAGACTCTTGTTTTTGTAAGGCTTGTTTGTGTTTTGAATTTCGAAATTGAATATTTTTTTTTGTAATTTCAATGTTTTTGGGAGGAAGTTGTTTAGTTTCAATTTTAGAGGCCAGTTATTTTAACGTTTAGAAGACAATGTTTATCATTAATTCATCATGTATACTTTAATTGTTTAGGAAAGAAGTTTCTGTCAATATTTAACATGTATAAATAGTCTCAGGATCAATAGACTGCCTCGGTGGTCCTGGCCCGCAAGAGCACTGACTGACCGCAGAGCATGAGGTTCTGAGATCGATTACTAAGTTGGGCAAAACGTTATTAAGATTTTCCATCAGGAATTTCTCAGTAACAGTCCGGAGTCTGGTTTTGTGTCCCATCAATGGTAATAGGCTCACCCTCTTTTACATGGGGCTTCAACATAACTGGTAAAATGTGGGTTTAATATAGGTACACCTCTGCCTAACCCTTTGGGTATTACAGGCATAATGTTATATGTGAATCTTTTGTAGGTAACTCTAGATGCCATAGAATAAAGCTATTTTCTCTTAGGACCATTGAAAACACTGTTTATTCAGTTTGTCTTCGATTTCTTCTTTTTGACTACTTTGTGCCTATCTGTACATCGTACACAACAACGTCGTTTCCTGCGTCTGTACGCTTAGATGTTTTAAATTACGCAACGTATTTTAATGTGGTTTTCATAAATAGACATAGAGATCCAAGAGGGCGGTTTTTTTGTATAATACGCATGCGAAACCGCTAGCAAAAGCTAGTTGAAAAAAAGAATCAACGTAAGCTACGCAGGTATGCGAAACTTTTAAAGTCGTAAAACTTTTTACGTTAAGACGTTAATTTCTTTTGAAAATTTCTAGATTAAGAAATTAAAATTGAATTACAAAGTTCTCAAAAACCAATTAGGTTCAAGTAACCTTCAAGGCGTAATAAACGTTTTGATGAGAGATCTTCTATTTAAAAACTTTTCTTTGAAAACAATCTTACATTTTGAAAGAGATTTGTCTGTTTTCTATTCAGATGTTTAGGACAGAGTAAAACACTCTCGAAGTATTGAGCCTCTTAAATTAAAATTATTTATAGTAATCAATCATGCTAACTATTAGTTGTATGGATAGCTCATAATAAGCGAATTAATGAAAGGCGTTCTTCCAATTCAATTTAAACTTACATCATGTCTGAAAATTCTGATTGAAACTGCATATTATAATTTTATCATTTGAAGATTTCATTCAAAATGAATGTAAAGTGGTATCTAGTACAACGTTGATAGCTGTCATACGCAGTAGTTACTACACCGACGTAAAAGAGCTCCTTTAGAAATTCAATTGCGATAGTTCAACTGAAATTTATGTTTTTGCCGATTAAAATACTCAAGTAACAGAACTTATGTCGGTACCGTTCGGAACTTATCAAAGTTTGAGTTGAAACTCTTTCGGTTTTATGTTTGAAATTATTTATTTAGCATTCGTATATATTTGAAAGTTATTCGGCTATTACAAAAAGTTTGCATCTGTAACTTGTGAGACGGGATTTCGGCAAAAAAAGTCTGAAACTAATTTCAGTAAGTAGGTACTTAGTCATAAATTTGACTCATTTGTAATGCTGGTCTTTCTGTGAGAACTCTCGTGTAGTTTAAGATGACGGCCATGTTATATAAATATCTAGCTTCTGCCCGCGACTTTGTTCGCCTGTTTTTTCTGGGTGGGAAAACATCAATTTACTTCTCCCGCTCTGGGTGGAGCGGGAGGCCGTGTCAGACTTTTACTGAAAACCCAACCATGTTCCTGCAGTTAAGTACAGGACCACGGTAACTTTTTCGAACAAACGCGCGACCGTGGCAGGGACTTTGGTCACCTGCCCACACTAATGCTACTTTTTCTTGGCTCCTAAGGGTCCTAGCATGTTGCCAATGTTATAATGTTAAAAGCATATAATCTTTCTTAACAGTTAGGCTATTACACACAGTTTCAGAGTGATGAAAGGTGATTAAATAGAGCTTGGGAGCGACCTGAACAAAATGCGATGGACAACTCGCATGATCTGCCAGGGCCGCGAGATTATTTCGAAAGAGTTACCGTGGCCCTGCCATATGGGCAACTGAAGGAACAAAGGTGGGTTTTAGTCAGTAAAAGTCTGATACGCCCTTCCGTTCCACCCAGATTGGGAGACGTCATATGATGACTTCCCATCCAGAAAAAAAAGCTCGGATGATGTCGCCACTCCATTCTGGTGCAGCATTTGGTCGATGCCCGATGCTCAAAGTCGCTACTCAAAGTCGCCGATATAGCCGTGAACTACTTACTACTTTAAATTACGTCTAAAAGCTAACTAGCTTGTTTTCTTTCTCTCTAAATTACTAATTGTTAAGAGCCTGCGCAGTATACCAGCAAAGCCCTACCCCATAATTATAGGAGGTACACTGAGGACAGCAATCCGGAAGCATTACCCACGATTATCAGTGATGAGACTGTCCATCTTGCGGAAGTGTAGGGGTCGAACCTTTTTTAAATGCAAAGACCTTGCACATCCGCGAGGCGTGCAGTATCAGGAATTTATTATTTTTATTTTTTTTGTATTTTTTTTTTGTTTTGAACGATTTAATAGGAAAATATTTAAAAATGTATTTGATAAGTATGAAAATTAATAATCGAGAGATGAATAATAATATAAAATATAAATTATGAAGGAAGATCATGTGTTCCTTTCATAACTGAATGTATTGATCGTAGTTGATTTAAACTTGTCTCTCATTACTTAACAACAATTAAGTCTGTCCTTCGTCCTGCAAAATAAACTGAGAGAAATAATTTAATTATTCTAATAACATTCTTTATTGTCTTAAAGACGTTAGAAAAAGATAAGTAAATGCGTTAAGCGAATTAAATAAGCAGGTTCTTACAAATGTTTGCGGTGAAAAGTGACTCATTACGAAAGTTGTAGGCACTTTCCTGGAATTAAATTTATTCAAAGCAAGCATTTTCACAATTTAAAATCCGACAAACTCGACAAAAAGTTGACTTGCGTCTAAAATTTTCCGCAAATTGTAAACAAAATAAGCGAAGCGACAGTAACAAAAGGGAAAGAATTTAATATCCACCGCGGCATACGGAATGTTTGTTACAATTTGTTTTCTTGCCGCGAACATTCTTTTTTTGTTTCACAACATAGGTTTAAGCGTAACACTTTGTGAATAATTTAAACCCGCTGAACATATGTGAAAGTAAATAATATAAATGGTGCACAGCTAAGATTTAACCTCAAGGCTGATGCCTGTTGCATTTGTACTGAAATACTGCTAAGTAGGTATCTACTTATAATATATTATATTTTGTGCGCTTCCTTATTGTAGATGTGTCTGGCATGTACATGTTTTTATTGCATATATTATTTGATGAGTTAAACGAATTATATTGTTTTATAAATAAAATTACAGCCTGCTGCTTTCTTACAACGTTTTCATTTCATCATCTAAGACATAAATAAGAGTACTTTATATTGTAGTATAAAGATGACATATTTCTTCGTGGTTATACATCAAGGGAAAACAATTAATCTGTTCACTGGTTGTCTCGACGACACAATCCGTCCGCAATATCCCCACAACTTACCAGATAGAGCTCAGAGCGTTAAATTGCGACATGCCAATATCAGATAGTATCTAATAGAAAGGATTAGAAACATAATAGGAACTGAGTCCTCAAATATCCGTCTGTCTTGGGATCAAAGGGAAAGGCCATCACTCTATTAGTAAGGAGGTTGTAATAGTATTGGAAACGTACTGGATTGTGGGGATGAAAGCGTGTAACTGTCAGATACGAATGAAGCCTTAGATCTTACTGCCTTTGATTAATGCTGGCAATAATTGTGCTGGGTGAGTGCTCTGTAGATTAGGCCTTTGGTATCGAGTGAGACCGCTGCATTGTTCGTAAAGGCTTTACTGTACCTTGAAAGTGGATAGGTTGCCGGTTTCGAAATACTTTGCTTTATCTGGTCTGTATTCTGAAACAGTGATAAATGGTAAGGTCAAAGATTAGGTCGGTATTTCAGTGACAACGTTGTAATGTTTTGAGCGCAGCATTAGACCAATTTTATTATTAACTTGCGGCCTGCAAACTTCGATTTAAAAAAAATGTAAGTTTAATAAGATCGATACGCATTAACCTTCTACGATACATTCTCTAAGTAATAGGGATATACATATGTATGAGTGATACACCTCCCCTAATTTGGGGGGCTTTTTTATAATCTCCACGCTTGGCAGGCGGGTTGGTAATCGCAGTATGGTGGAAAAATGCATTGACAAAGAAAATGGGCAGCAGGCCCATTTTCTTGTTGCCTTTTACGACATCCACGGTAAGAAATGGGATGATAATGGGGTAATAATAAGTTTATATTGTTTTAATAATAATATTATGTCAGAACATGTCGCTCAACAACAAAGTATACTAATTATAATATGTTTTGTTTTTCCTGTTTAATAGGTATAATTTCCTTTTACAGAAGGTAAAAATAATGAACTTTAGTGTCAAGAGATTGATAAACAGTATCTTTTCTTATATTTGTGACGTCTATTTGGATGATTTATACCCTGTTGTGGGACGGTAACAATTGGTAAAAAAAAAAACGAAATATTTTCATTAACGATCTGCAGATAGTATTCTCACACTTTACTTTTTTTTTTTGATTTTATCGCATCTCTAACCTGTATTTACTGTTTTCTTTATACAACCTATAAATAAATATAATAAGTACAAGTATCTGAAGGAAAAAATCGGCCAAGTGCGAGTCGAAGTCGTGCACCGAGGATTTCGTACAAATCTACAGGTTTCTCGGTTATCTCGGTTTATGCATAAGGTTTATGTTTATGAAATTAAATGTTTTTTTTTAAATTTTTATATTTAAGTTGATTGAATGAAAGGTAAATTGCGGTTTACGATTTATGATGTATTAAAAAAAAAAACTACTTAGTAGATCTCGTTCAAACCAATTTTCGGTGGAAGTTTACATGGTTATGTACATCATATATTTTTTAGTTTTATCATTCTCTTATTTTAGAAGTTACGGGGGGGGGGGACACATTTTTCCACTTTGGAAGTGTCTCTCGCACAAACTATTCAGTTTAGAAAAAAAATATATTAGAAACCTCAATACCATTTTTAAAGACCTACTCATAGATAACCAATACTATTGGTTTGAAGAAAAAAAAAAATGAGTTTCAGTTCTAAGTATGGGGAATTCCAAAATTTATTGTTTTTTTTTCTATTTTAGTGTGAAAATCTTAATGCGGTTCACAGAATACATCTACTTACCAAGTTTCAACAGGCTGTGACATACGGACGGACAGACAGACATGACGAATCTATAAGGGTTCCGTTTCTTGCCATTTGGCAACGGAACCCTAAAAAGAGACGAACACACTGGGCATGAAAGAATTCGACCGCATCGCTGTCAGTGGGAAATGTGCCCAAAACGCTGGCAGCATTGCCACGTTGGATGGTGAATTGAACGAATGCTGATTCTTTGACCTAAAAATAGGCCAGCCCTGTGGCCACGTGAACACTCGAACAACCGCTGGCCGATGTCCCGAAATATTCGATGAGCACTCTGACCCTTAGTGGTTCAACACCAAATGGCTCAAACATATACCTCCTAATAAGGTCTCAATATTTGTGCCATTTTGAGGTTTTCTGCACCTGCAGCAGTCGCCTAAGCTAAGAGGATGGAATGGCGCGAGGGTGTTGATATAGGTCTCTAAGCTCTTAATTCTTATATTTTACTCTCATTTTGATCGACAAACTGATATCCTGTCTAGCGAGCTAGGTCTTGATCTACGGCCTTCAATATCGCTTTTCAACGAAGGTGTATAACACCGATTCTCGCAATTCGCAAGTTCGTAGACACAACAAATAATTTTGGTAGAAATATAAGCCGTCTTACTGGTAACTGTGTTTCTTCACCTGGATTGTTATTTTACGTAGGTATGCTTTTGTATCTAATTGAGCTGTTACTGTTTAATTTCGATCTAAAGCAACGCTTGGCAAGGTTGGACTGTGAATGGGTTATCAACCATTAAATACCGAGTGCCTCTGAAAACTTCACGTTGGTGGCAGGGTACGGATCTGATAGCCATTATGTACAAATACATTACGACAAACTAGTATTACTAACTTTCACAAAAACAAAACCATTTTATTTTGATTATAGTCTACATGGTACCTGTATGCAAAGAGTTGTCCATATTCGAGATCTCGGTGTTGCAATGAACATGAAATTGCACTTCAATCTTCATATTTATAAAATCGTAGATAAGACATCTCATATTTTAGGTTTTGTCAAGCATTCTTTGAATGACTTCAAAAGACCGTCTACTTTCCACTTCTATGTAAAGCTTTTGTTCGTTCTCAATTGGAATTCGCAGTACCAATTTGGAGTCACATTCATACTATCCATACTAATATTATAAATGGGAAAGTGTGTGTGTCTGTTTGTCCATCTTTCACGGCAAAACGGAGCGACGAATTGACGTGATTTTAAGTGGAAATAGTTGAAGGTATGGAGAGTGACATAGGCTACTTTTTGTCTCTTTCTAACCCCCACTTCCCTAAAATGGGGGTGGAAGTAAGTATGGAGCAAAAAAAAAAAACCACTGACAGGCACTGCCTGAAAGTGTTACAGGCATGTGCATCGACTTCAACGTGCTGTGACGAGACAGCCGCAGCTATGTACAATGGTGTTACTAAGGGTTACAGAACGACTAAGTTACAACGTTGTTGGTCTTATATCAAAAAGAAAAGTTAAATTGATACGCCTTTATAAAAGTCCGCGATGAAAAAAGTATATCTAAATGCTCAGATTAAGGAGTTGTGTAGAAATAAATGTTAGTTGGTCTAGGGTTATTTACGTAGGTACCTAATGTTAAATCCTTATCGAAATTGTATGTAGATAAAAACAAACATACAAGTGAAGCTAATATAAAGCGTGTAAAAACACCAAATCGTTTGGATGAGTATGAGACGACCAGTTTAGATTTCACGAACATGTTTCTAATTGCGGTACGCCCAATAGATTTTCTGTGGCAGACCGAAATCCACGCGGGTGAAGCCTTGAGCAGAAGCTAGGATAGGTATATTTTGTCCCTTTAGTCGGGCATCAATCACATGGGAACTAAAAGATTCTCACCCACTAATTACCTGTCATGGAAATTATGCTCGCTACGCTTCAATAAATATACAATTATCTGCATAATAAAGAAAGAAATAAAAAATAAAATGATGTTATTTTTATAAACTTAATTACCTTGCTGACTGAGTTGGTAGTTTAAATTAAAAATGTTATTTGTGGTTTCAATACTGATGAATTCAAACATCCATACACAGAACGATACAGAAGATAACTTCGTGCTTTGTTTCATTCTTTACTTCCTGTTTAGTCCGTGTTCGTCATAGATTACTAGTGTATACCAAAATTTCGAAGCTCGTAATTTCGGCCGTTTTGTCTCAAGACGTAATAATGCTTTATTATACTGTGCTGTATTGTAATGTGTTGTGAGGGAGGGGGAACAGACAGTCGGTCGATGTAAATACTGCAATCGGCTAGGGTCTCTACACATCAAAGCCACACCAAAGCCCGATTTGAAACGTTCTGAAGTCTAACCAACAGATTCCTTTAGTTCAGAAGCCGATCCCAACGTAGGTAGTGCAAGGCTCGGTAGGTAATGATAAGCTGTCATTGATTTAACACAAGATAGTTATATAAAATCTGAAATATATCCTGAAAATCTCTAAAACGTGATCCCCATTTCTTCTGCATTCTATGAATTATTGCAAAAGTCATTTTCTGTTACCTTTTTATAAGAAAAAAACGCTTGAAATCATCCATGAAACTACTATAAGGGTTATTTTGTCAATGTAGACTAGGTACAGCCAAAAAGCGCTGCAACATGATTTTTGTGATAACTTTTAAAACGAAATTAAAAATTAATCCAGTTAGCTACTGACTGGAAACGCGCGTAATTAACAAACTAAAAATAATTTTCACTCCGAAATTAATTCGAGCTGCAAAACTGTAAATTCATTGTTTCTTTTCGCTAAAATGTTGAAAATAAAATTAAAAATGACTTCATGTTGAAAATAACGTTTACGCGTAAATTGACTCAAAACTAGGCAAAAAAAAAACTATTTTTTTTTGTAAACTTTCCGAATTAATTGTATGGTACACATGAAGAATTCTCAAACTTAAGTGGCAGTGGGCAGGATACATCGCTCAGAGAATCGATGGCCGGGGAACCGAAAGTTTCTGGAGTGGCAACTGCGTGCCGGAAGTCGTAGAGTTGGAAGGCCTCCCAAAAAGAGAACCGATGATCTTGTGAAGGTTGGAGGATTCCGTTGGACGCGGAAAGTACAGATCCGGTCGATGTGGCCGAGGGGTACAAGCCTATGTCCAGCAATGGACGTCTTTCGGGTGAATGGTGATGATGATGAGACGTGATAGAAGCGAAATTTCAAAAAAAAAATATAGAGGATAAGAGGGTTTCATAATGTGAGAGATAGAAAGGCCGAGAGAGAGTCATATCTTTCTTATCGTTAATATCAGGAAATGTGCCTAAACGAGACTCGTACTTGAAATTTCACTCGCTATCATTTTAGTCCAATTATCGAGTACCCGCCTAAGTAGTATCACTTCAAAAATAATACTCAATATTATGAGCGAACGAATACCATCAAAGAAAAATGAGCCAAAAGAAAATTTGTAGCTAAGTCCATAATTGCTACACTTATCGTACTTTAATTGCAGTAATAACAATTAAAACTTTGACAATTACAGTGAAATTTCAATGTGGTCGGAATACATTGGAACGAAAGTTTTGATTAGCTTGTAATTCATTTAGGATACCGCATGGGTTGAATTTTAGGGTTGAGGTTATAATTTTTGAGGAAAGTTATTATTTTAACCACTTTAAACTACGAGAAAATTCAAATGAGTTTAGTAATAAAATCAGTCTTTGTGAAGTTAAGAAATCACTTATAGAAAGCTTCAATAAACGAGAACCTCATATTTCTATTTGTACTATATGTGTTATAATCTAGTTATACCATCTTTATGCCTCAGATGCCTTGAATAATAGAGATGTTCTTAATAATAGAGAGTTTCTTAGTAATGCCTGTTATCGACAGCATTTTATTTACTTGAAAAAGGCGTCATGGCGTCGTGTCGCTTTCCGCACGCGACGCGGCGGCGGCGGCCGCTCGCACAGTAATCGAGCATTTAGTAAAGAGTCCTCGTGTAATGGATTATAACGTGTGCATAAATCTTTACTCTTTTATTATTTCTAACTTACTTTGATTGTGACAGCTAAGTTATATTGTTTTTCAATAAGGTCAGATGAATATGATTTGAGGTGTGATTTTTTAAATATTTTTGTTAACATTTAGGTGATTAAATTAAATGAATATTATATGAATTTGTGGTTTTCTTACATACGTATGGACCATAGTAGCTATGGCCGCCATCATCTGCCAAGCCTTTACCTAAATATGTTGGGATCGGCTGTGAGTCTAACCAGCATTTTACATGGAGCGGCAGTCCACCTGACCTCCACAACTCAGTGAGTGGGTTATTTATGTGGTACTGTGGGTTAGTGATTTCAATCCATAGTTGTTTGTCATATTTTCAAACTATTTTGCAACGATTTGCTAAACAACCCAGATCATTCTAGACTAGATACTAGCTACAGCTGTGTACCTATATACTTATTTGTGCGGAACCCAGTGGCGTCTGCGAGTTGGTATCGTAAACATTTCCGTAACAGAAGTTGTGTTTAGTTGCAAATACAGGTAATGAGCAAGTTAACATAACGCTTCCACATGGGATGTTTACTAGTATTATTTAACTTTTATATTACATTTTGTAGACTATGATAGAGTTAGGTATTAGTTTTCCAGATCCCTGAATTTGGAGTATAATATAGCATCAGTAGATTGTAGTTTTCTCTTGATTGTATTTTTATCTTTATACTAGCTGACCCAGCGAACTTCGTACCGCCTCAGAATCAATAAATGTTGTGTTAACTTGTCAGGTCCCACCAACACAAAGCAAAGAGCACCAAGTACCATATACCCATGTTACACCAAGATATGACAAAGCTATCACACACCCATGATAGGTGAGCTCCTACCAAGTTATGCCAACCTGGTACTTCGAAGACATAAAGCGTTTTCTAGCTATCAAACACCCATGTTAGGTGGCTTTGTATTCTTAAATAAGTGTTCTTAAATTTTCTAACTTTCCGCGCAATTTTTTAAATTTTTCTTTCATAAGAACCTTCTCCTGACAATAACAAACACAACGACAAAAAAAAAAGTGAAATCGGTCCAGCCGTTCACGCGTGATGGCGTGACCAAGGGAAATAGGGATTCATTTTTATATATATAGATTAGTTCTTATTTTGTAAATTTTGGTAACTTGTCGTGTTCAATTATTTTGTATATTATATTTAGTTAACATTTTATTGTACAGTGCCTTAGGTTTATTTAAACCTTTTATGTTGTATACGTATAATCTTTACATAGTATAAAATAAAGTCGCTTCCCGCGTCTGCAAGCTTAGATCTTTTAATTTGTGCAAAGGATTTTAATGCGGTTCATAAATAGACAGAGTGATTCAAGAAGATGACTTAAATGTATAATAGGCGGGCGTAGCTACTTGCAAAAACTAATCTTAAATAAATCAGCAGAACTGAAACTTGCAGATTCTCTACTTATCCTACTTATCTATTCCCTACTCGATTTTATAAAATTATATTTTCTTTGATTAGCGTGAGTTAATGGGTATCGTATGATTATGTTCTAATCTAGTGTTAGCATTTTTATGCTTCAGATGCCTTGAAACCTTATCTGATACATGCAACAAACAGTTAAAAAAACAGCATAACGAATCAATAGGTTCTTTTTTGATAGCATGTACTTGTTTCCTCGTACTTAGCTTGAATTCACATTATGTTTCGTTCCAACTTTATAAAAAAACTGTCCACTGACATAAATCACAAAAACCCATCAGTGTTCACACATAAACTATCCTATACAAGTTTCCCTTTGAAAGGGCACTGAACGTTCCAAAAGGTGGATAAAGCTGAAACTGATATGAAGAACTTTGTAAGGCATATCGGTCTGTCGCTTAAGTGTGCGCAATTTAGTACAGGTAACGACACCATTTTGTATCGAGTGTACTTGTAACGTGTGCTTTAAGTTTTAGAGCCTTCTCACTACGTTCCTTTAGCGTTTTTCCGTGGCCTTTACTTAGAATCAATGCTAATAACGTTCTAAGAATGAGTTGTTTGTTTGATTAGGGAATTATACGGTTAGTAGTTCGAATGCGGTTATAATAATCGCATACTTTTGTACCTTTGATAACCTCATTAGTTTTTCTGTGAATAAGTTTTTTATTTGTCGATAATTTCTTTGGCAAACAATGCAGCTAACTAGTAATCTTATATAGTTCTATACAAAGGTCTTTTGGCACGTGGTCAGCATAGGAACTGTTGCCGCCATCTTGTTTTGCAATCCAATTTCACAAATGATTAGCAACAACGCCCCTTGTTGATGTCATTGGAGCGCCAAAAGCTTCTTGTAGCAGTGTACATGATACAAAAATGATTTTATTTCTATAAGTAGGTTTGTACAAACACATGTATTTTAAAAACTAGATGTATCAGTGTTTCCTATCTGACTACCCTGAGAAGAAAGACCCAAATAAACTGAGATGCCACTGAAACTTTTCCAGACATAACCTTTGCCAGATCATATGAAGACCATGTAGATTGTATGAATGCTCTTTTGAGGAAAGAAGCACACAGATTGACGGGTCCTGTCGAATTTTAAATCATGCAGCTCAACTTCTGCGTTGAACGCCTTAAGATCTGCCTTAAGAAGTTCAACGATTCGACGAACAATACCAAATTTACAATAATTAAAACAATTACAAAGTGCCTATGCATGCCATCGACTAGTCTTTGAAGTCAGGATGTAAAGATAAAGTAAATTCTCAAGGCGGGTAAGCAGCGAGGTGACTCTATTTCCAAAGCCTTGGCTAGCTGTATTAACCACTAGCGACCCGCCCCGGCTTCGCACGGGTGGACATTTATTTTTTAAGCTCTTTGAAAAAAAAAAAAATGTTTTGTATGTATGTTTTTATAGGTTTTTTATTCGTGTTACATTTCTTTGTTTCGTACCTGCTTAACTATTTTATTTTTGTTTTTAATTTTTTTTTTCGTTTTTTTTTTCTCTTTACCTTAATGCTTCGCTATACACTATGTTCACAGTAGTATTTGTAGATGGCATTAAAACATATAATCTCGCTTGGGAAGTACTTTCAGATAGCTGCGATCGTTTCTTTTTAGGCATATTGTTTATCTTGGGTTTATGTTAAAAAAACCCTACCTATCGTCAGACGAAAATAAATACCAGTTTTTCGAAAATAATTCTAATTATTTAAGAAATATTGAATGAAATTATTTATAAGTATTTTTGAAAAGAACTTTTGATAATGAGTATCTAAATAGTTCCGAAATCAATTTTAATAAGTGCATTAATTCAGTAAATTTACTCGATTTGGCCGCGTCCGCTGCGTAGAGAGCCGCGCGGCAACCTGCTTCATAGATGTGCACCCCCCTCCCCTGCGGTTTCGCCGTGCGAGTCGTGCGACACCATCATTCATTTTAATACCAATTACAATTTTAAATTCGTAATATCTTTTGAATGGATTGTCCGATTGGAATAAAATAAAAAGTGATTTATAGCTATTGAAACAATCTTGCTTACTAAATAGTTTATTTGGATAAGGATTAGTATTTGACGATAATATGATCAATAAACATAGGCTAATAATTTTAATTACTTTTATTCTATGGAAAAGTGGTTATAATGGCTAAAATATAAATGTTTGGTTTATACTATCGCGGACTTTTTTGTAGGCATTATTGAGTTCTACAACTTTTCTATAGAAGTCAACCATACATCTCTAACCATTTAGGCAGCGTTCGCGAGAATCGTTAACGTACGGCAGTTTTTTCGACGCCTTACTCCACAATTTTCACTACCACGAAAAATCCTATCTATTTTCCGGGATAAAGTATAGCCTATACGGATTCGGAAGAATTCCTCTAAGTAATGGTAAAAGAAATTTTGAAATCGGTCCAGTAGTTTTTGAGCCTATTCAATACAAACATACAAAAATACAAAGGTTTCCTCTTTATAATATTAGTATAGATTAGAGTAGGTAACAATTTTATCCGGTGCTGTGGAAAATACGAAGCTTCATTGACAGGAAGTTTATTAAAGAGCTGCGTTAAATATAAAATGTAGGTACTTATATACGACAACTGTCGGTTTGATCTAACCAAATATGAAGAAGGGATTTATATGGGTATAATGTACATTACTTCTTAAGTTCGTTTTTAAACCCAGATACTAATTTGACCATAAGCTACCGATGCCCTAAAATATGATAAAACTGAAATGGAAATGGTCAGGCCATGTGGCAAGACTGTCAGATGAGAAATGGGCGCTAAGGGCGACACGGTAGAGAGGCCCAAGGGGCAAGGGAAATACCACAGAGGAAGACCGCTTACCAGATGGGCCGACGACATCAGTGAACGGATGGCCCAACCTGGATGCAAATAGCCCAAGATAGAGAGAGCTGGAATTCTTTGGAGGAGGCTTTCATCTGCGGAGGGGTTCTAGTAAGTTAGTAACTTTTATTGTATTAGATTAAGATTAGTTCATTTTGTTATAGCTTGAAATAAAAAGATTTCTTATTATTTTTCTTCTTCTAATAATCTGTTTGTTTTTCATGAATTTGACATTACTCCCAGCAGGTGTAATGCCAAACTCATGTCAAACTCCTATACCGAAAAAGCTAACACAAGAAACTTGAAATGTCAGAACCGTGTGTGTGTGTGTGTCTTGTTGTGTGTGTTTGAATGTCATGTGTGTGTGTCTTGTCATGTCTTGTGTGATAGGTTTTCACAAAAATTGATTGAGGAAGTTTTTTTAATGTGATGTTGGTCGTTCATCGATTCAAGTATAGTTCGTTTTTTTTTTTTTAATTATGATCACTATAACCAACTTCCTCAATCAATTTTTGTGAAAACCTATCACACTATATCCTTAGGAGTAAACAAAGGGAAATAAAGTTGTGTAACGTTGATAGACCGGCAGTTAGTTTTATGCACTCTTTAAACTCCAAACTTTATTACCGTGGGTAGTTTGAACAAGATCACGCTGAGATACGAACACGATAAAAATTCGAGGTTAATGACCTCTACTTACTTGCGTTAGAAAGGCAGAGTACGTACAATGAAGAGGGTTAGGGGAATAGGGGACAGAGCAATATCAACAAAAAAGGAGTACCTACTTACCCAGACCTTATATGTGCGTCAAATAAACGAAAATCTTAGAAAAGAACATCGTTCAATATCATCTCTTTTAATATTGTCTACTTACTATAGTATAGAATCTAGTTCTTTTAACTGGACAGAAAGCTGTGCTCCTGAGGAGTTTGTTGCGCCACTTCTGCTTCCCAGCTAAAGCATTAGGAAGTTGGGTTTTGGGGTACTGTCTTATGTAATTTTGATGTTCGAAAAGTGCTGATCCTCAGCTTAATTTGAATAAATTACTTTTGATTTGATCGTTCAGGGGAAGCCAAATAGCGGCTGTGACGTCCATGACAGTTAACTCAGGGATTTGGAGCGATTTTATAGCGCCACGATTTTTTGAAGGGCACTCGATTTTGAACTCAAGGTATTGAGCGGGTTCCTGTTCAGGATAAAGCGGGAGGAAACGTCCGGGTGTTTCCATTGCGAGGATCGTCTGGGGGACACGGTGGAGCATACGGTGGAGGTGTGCCCTGCCTGGGCGGAGCACCACCGTGTCCTCGTGGAGGCGATCGGCGGCGGCGACCTCTCGCGTCCGGCCCTGATGCGAGCCATGGTACGGAGCGAAAGGGAATGGGAAGCCGTCACCTCCTTCCGCGAAGCAGTAATGCTCGCGAAGGAGGAGGTGGGGCGCGTGAGGGAGTGGCAGTCTCTGCGCCCTCACGTCCCTAGCCGCCGCAGGAGGAGACGCCCCGGGCGTCGGGAGTCCATAGCGGACTCCCGGCCACCGTAGGCGCGAGCTTGCGGGTGGCGAGCAATGGGTAGCTCGTCGCCCAGTAAGGACCAAGGTCGGGTCGACGGCGCGTAGTGTTCCACGCGCGCCTCAAAGAGATGTCAGCAGCAGTGTAGGGGTCAACTAGGACCGATGCCTGCCGGGGTCGCGTGATTGTTCGAAAGAGATACCGTGACTCTGGCACATGGGCAACTGATGGAACACGGGTGGGTTTTAGTCAGTAAAAGTCTGACACGCCCTCCCGCTTCGCCCAGAGCGGAAGAAGTCATTTGATGATTTCCCATCCTGAAAAAAAAAGGTATTGAGTCAAGCACTGATAATAATACAACAGAGGGTTTACACGTCAAAAAATTACACTCTCGAAGAAGATATTTTTTCCAAACAAGGATCGTGCCCGCGTGGGTGTTCTGAGGCTCGCTATGAAAAACCCATTTTCAAATTTAAATTAATTCATATTTTGGTAGCATCTCTAATGGAAAATAACATTTTGATAGACCCATCCATTATCTACAAAATAATTGGATTCATTAATTTGAATTTAATATTCCAAATTGAATATTTCCATTTGGAAACTTTAAATGGAAGAATAAAACTACGAAACTACCAAGTAAAGGTTCGTTTTTATTAATAAATTGAATGTTGTACACGCGAGCCTTCGGTTCGCTTTTGTGAACACAATAAATACTAAAAGTTTGCTTCAAATGTCATGTTCTGGATTTATGGTCACATTTACTGAAAAGGGTGGAATTCTAGAAGATGAAAAACTGAGACTTTTTTAACCGTTTGAATTTATGGGTTTTGCAACTACATATACTGCGTCATTCCATAAAGGCTTTTGTTGTCCATATTGGCCAGTACGAATTTCAAAACGAGTAAAATGAGTTTCTCAATAATGTTTTTTTAAAGTAGTGTAATAAAATAGGGTACCCTTGCTCTAAACCAACTCATTGAATACCTAATATATTTAACATCAAAGCAGAAACTTATGGATGGGTACCCAAATGCATCTAATCGTTATTACTAGATTATCTCAAACTACAAACTGACTTATAGGTATTACAGGGTAAGGAAAATAACACGTAACACATTGTATCATTTAAAGGTACACCTAGGGTTTCACTAAATAAAGCACAGAAAGACAAGACTATACATTTATTTCAATTAGGCTTGTCAGTAATTAATCAGAAAGCTAGTTGTCCGTTCCAAAACTAGGTCTTCATGGAGAAGAAGGACAAGAAACTCCATGGAAACAGTATTAAAGTACTATATCAACTCACTTCTTACATTGCCATAAACTATTACTATCTTAAATACATTTCATTCTATCTCTTGGACCATTGTCCAAGAGATCTCAGAATAGTATCAACACAATCACAATAGCTAGGCAAAGAAAGAGTATGAATATTCTATTTTATATGATTTAAAACATTATCAATATCGGCAAAAATATAAAAGGTACAACAACATTTTCATAATAAGCAATAAGTGTTACATAATATCAAAATACTTAATATTTAAGATATTATAGAACTTACGTCCGTCTTCAATGCTGGCCCCGAGCGAATAGGCCGAGTGCAACCCCGTGTTCTCAACCGTTGTCTCAGAACCTCGTTATTTCAAAACTAGTGTTGCCAGTATTATCCATCAAAAGTCCCAATAATCGACTAAGACAACATTACAATTTAGTATATTATTTTAAAACCTAACACTCGACCATCCTGACATCGTGCATGTCCTCATGCACGCATACAAATTAGCATTTATAACCTAACACTTGGCAAGTAAGGGTGACAGCATCGAATACGGCTTACAATTATTTACACATTACATCCAACACTTACAACTTAAGCACTGTTGGCGACCCATCCCAGAATATACAATAGAAACAAACGAGTAAGCACAAAAAATAAAAGACATTTAAGAGTCCTACATAACATGATGGTGGTGAACGAGGAGGGTTCCCTACATTAAAAAAAATAAAATCAGGACATTAATAAAATGTCTACGTTATTCCTATGTCACGATGGCTGCGAACAGGCCTTTTCACAAGCAATAAATATATACATAAATATATTGTCTAAGTTATTCCTTAGTCACGGTGGATGTGAACCATAATCACAAGCCGTTTGCGACATCAGGTACTTGCGTCTAAGTCATTGTTTAGTCACAGCGGATGCGAACATCTATCACAAGCCGCTGTGACGTCAGGTACTTGTGTCTTAGTCATTCCTTAGTCACAACGAATGAGAACATCTATCACAAAACGTTGCGACGTCAGGTACTTGTGTCTAAATCATTCCTTAGTCACAACGAATGAGAACATCTATCACAAAACGTTGCGACATCAGGTAATTGTATCTAAGTCATTCCTTAGTCACAACGAATGAGAACATCTATCACAAAACGTTGCGACGTCAGGTACTTGTGTCTAAGTCATTCCTTAGTCACAACGAATGAGAACATCTATCACAAAACGTTGCGATGTCAGGTACTTGTGTCTAAGTCATTCCTTAGTCACAACGAATGAGAACATCTATCACAAAACGTTGCGACATCAGGTAATTGTATCTCAGTCATTCCTTAGTCACAACGAATGAGAACATCTATCACAAAACGTTGCGACATCAGGTACTTGTGTCCAAGTCATTTCTTAGTCACAGCGGATGTGAACATCTATCACAAGCCGTTGCGACGTCAGGTACTTGTGAACTTTCCCCCTCACAAACCATAGTGACATTAATTACTTGTGACTTGTGAACCTTCCTTCTCGCAAGCAATAAATTCACCAGTTAAATATCTAAGTTATTCCTAAGTCAAGATGATTGTGAACCTTCCTTCTCACAAACCATGGTGACATTAGGTACTTGTTAATCTTCCTTCACACAAGCAAAAAGATAGTAATTGTTTAAAATCAAAACATTTATATATTAAAGGATGGTTTCAAAACCAATATAGGGGGTATTAATCACAGTTCAAATAATTCATCGTAAACAAAAATGAGTAGGTTAGAGGTTAAATCATTTAACTAATCTGATCTAATTCTACAAAATACAATAAATAGTACGAACAATTGTCTATATTAACTTCATTAGTTCTCAAATGATTTTCATTTATCTACACCACAGTAAGTTACATTTATTATAATTGTGACAAACAATAGATAGCACTATAGCTTTTAGTAACAAACTTACCAAATTAAATATAAGTAGGATGTCAAAAATTACCGTTATGATAATGTTGTAATATTTCCGTAAATTAAATAATAAATCTGTAGTCGTAGTGTCTACCTTAATCGATACTGATAATTTTAACTATGTAAACAATATAATATGTGGAAACAGACTTCGAATAATATGTTTAATTGTACCCTTAAAAACAAAGTAAAGCCCAGCGTAAGGTGAAAATAGTTTGCAAACGAGATTATTGTAATTTAATAAAATATTTCAAAAAAATGTTTTTTTTTTTATCCATAATCAGATAATTTTCTTTATATATTTAAACTATAAATGTCCACATCAGTAGTTTGTAAACGGGATTACAAACACCACCACCACCTACTTATAAATATTAATTTAAATTGAACAAAACATGCATTTTCTTTTTAGGGTACCTTTCTAACTATATGACATCCGAACTTAATATTCAAGTGTATGTTTTTTGTGACTAACCTTATATTATCAGACATGCTATACATACTATGTTTGACGAGATTAAATTCAGACATTAAATTTATTTGACATTTGGCATCCTATCAACAATTTAGACCTCACATTTTTTTACCTCTGTGTATTGCATTGTATAATTTCGATTTTTCTTTAACATATGTAACCAATCTTTTAAATTGTTTTTAAATATATTAAATTTTCTTGTGTATAATAATGAATATAAATAATATTTTGCATGCCTAAATCGGTATGACATAATTAACTGCGCATCTACTCAACATCTTAAAATGTATTTACTTCTTTGTTCTGCAATAAATTAATTGAATTGAATACGCATGAGTTATTAAATAAAGTTTAGTTTAAAACATCGATAATAATCGTATCTAGTTTTTGTTAAACAATTTTCATTTTAATAATACTTTTTATTCATAAAAGACGGCGATTAGTTTTGCATTTAGACTATATATGTGTTTACTTTTGTGATTGTGACCAATATAACATTCCTTTTCTATTACTATTTAGTGACGGCCTAAATTATGGATGAAAATGGGAAGAAACAATAAACCAAAACTGTACAGTGCCTGCAAGGTTAAGAGTACCTGCACAGGGCAATTAATTAATTGATTAATTTTTAAGGAATTCAATACCGATAAGATGCTTAATGCGTAAGTCGAATTCACCACTATGACTAAAGCATTACCAGCAAAAATCTATTCTCGCTTTGTAAAGTAATATGGAGTAAGCACCCTATTTTCTAGAGAAGAACGTCTGTTTTACCCCAAAAACTTATAATAATCGTTCATTTAGAAATAGATTAAAATATATGATAAGTTCTTGAGTTTGAAGCCCTTCAACAATATATCAGAATGTCAGGTACTGTCACTATAAATTCCAAAGCACAGCGAAGGAATGGAGTAACATTAGAATTGTGCAAAGGTGAGGTTTTACCAGACAGCGGCCCAAAGGAAGGCAACGATCCAGCAGGCCATGTACGTATATGCATGTTCATCTGTTTCCCATAACTTCTTACCTACTCGTCGTATTTGGGCAAGCAAAATATCCTTAGAGGCGTCCTGTAATTCCACGGGCTATAATCCCATAAACGCCAAAATGGCAGTTTATAGCGGATATTAAGCTTTATTGAAAACATACATTTTATTTTAATTTAATATAATTTCCATTCGTAAAAGATTTTATGAAAGATCAAAAGAATGGTGTTTGACTATTTTCAATAATACTAAACATACTTCTAGAGTGTTATGAAGACTGATTAGCAAATTATTTGTATCAAACTCCATTTGCTGCCTTCTCTCAATTATGCCTAGCCCCAAAATAACGTAATGAAATATTAAGCAAAAAAAAGGGAACAGATATACGTGCAAACACAGGCCCATAAACACATTGCCCTCCGCAGATGGGCAAAATTCAAATAAAATGAAAAGTATAATCTAGAAGTAGTCATAAAATAACGGCAATAACATCCGTTTTCTAACCGCAGTCACACGTAATTACTAAAATATGTATATGTCAAGTAATTTTGGCACTCATCATATAGATTGCCATATGAAATCGACCTTGAAGGAAATGTGTATCAGTCTCTTATATACCAATGTCCATTCTATTTTTATACCTCTAGAAGATTAATTCCTTACATTTCTTTATTTCATGTTGTAAATAATTAGTAAATATTTAAGTTGCCCATTAAATATTGAATATTATTTGCCTACTTCATAGTTTGCCGAGTGCAAAAATTTCATAGACCTAGATAAATTAACGTCTCTCAGCACGGACATGTTTCTTAAATATGTTTCCGTTTTTATTTTGTACTTTTATTTTGACAGTTACAGAAAATTATTCATTACGACCATTATTACTATTGGGCTTCGTAGATAGATATTAAAACGGTCAAAAGAACCAAATTTGCATTATTATAGACCTCGAAAGGTTCAAAAACTATAAATATATACCTATATCTATAAATATGTGCTTTCTTTTGACCATGTTCTACAAGAATTGACCATAGGATTGTTCAAAAGGAAAAGTACTCGTAAATTAATTTTTCGTTTCGCTCCAACTAAACAGTCTACAGTTAAAACTCTCATACTATGTTGTAGCCAACCCTTGTAGTTTGTGTGATAAAATATATAACCGTTATTTCGTCCCAGTCGTAGACAGTGGCACATTTATTGACCTTTTTAAACTTACCGATACCGAGGCGTTGACAGAGGGTCAACAATACATAAAATATTCTTGTGGTTATTACTACGGTAGCTGAAATTCTGTATCGGAGATGTCACTGCTTACGGCTGAGATTGAGACTTAATATTGAATAAGGAACTCATGAATGTTAAACCGTTCCATGCACATTGTATCAACATACCTATAAGAAATATACTAAACAAGTCTTTTCGCACACAAATACGTCAAGTACACAATCGATCGCGAGTGCGAACAGTCAATGGTGAGAGCAATTATCTTTGCGGAAGTGCAACAATATAACAAGCTACCTAAAGATGTAAAGAACGCAAACTCGTTTGATGTATTCAAAACGAAGTTAAAATATCACATTCTTAAAGATCGAACACTACCGTAAATATACTTGCCCTACTGCTGCGTTGCTTTATAGTGGCACCGGATTGAATAATCCTTTTTTTTTTTTTTGCGGGTGGATCGAAAAGTTTGAAATGTTTGTATTCGTTGATGTGATTTGTGTACGAAATGATTTAATACTGTGTATTTAAATGATTTGACAGAAACAAAAACAATACCTGCTTAGTTTAAGTGTCAAAGTTTGCGAATATTTTAAGTTTTGGAACAATTGTTCTCAAGTAAGTGACATTTTTATATAAATTCTTTTTGAGAAGTAAATTTCTTTAACCATGAAATACTGACAAAATGTATAAATTTCATCGTATCTTTAGAAGTGAAACCTGTATTTTCTGACCGTTTATTCCTTCATGTCCGCGGTGCGTTATCGACGGCATCATGTTCTTCACGAGACCTTTGGGGCTGCGTTCACGACGTAAGCTCTGTCTCGCGCCCACAACCGCTCCAGTTCGTTGTCATTCGACACGCGGCGACTGTCGTGTTCAGCACTAGCCAGAGATGTAGGCTGCCGCCCGTGGCTGCGTTCCCGGCTCAGCTCGTTGTACAGAGCGCGTAGCCGGTTGTGATGATAACCCAGCTCATGCCCGGACACGGTCACGTCACCGCTTCCGACTCACAGCGTGCATACGACCACGGCTGCGACGTGTCATCGCAACGCGGTCCCGCGGGGTAGGCACGTAGCATCGTTGTTCTGAAACTTGTAAACGGAGGCGCTGTAACTACTCAATTTTACACGTTATAAATTAAACTTACATTAAGGGCGATAAATGCTTAAATGTACAATTGAAAATTCTCCAAAAACGAGGCGTCTTAGCTCACAAATTACACCATTTTAGGCCCCTTTACACAAAAATAAGTGACGGTAGGCACTGTCTGTAGTATTTTCAAAATGAATATTGATAATAACCTAAATAAAATCACGAAATTACCCAGCCCCACACATTGAGGTTCTATGAACTGTTGTTAAGATATTGACCTGTTATTATATAACTAAGCACAAAGCAGGCTCATCCCACTTCTGAAATATGTAATAAAATAGGGTACCCTTGCTCTAAACCAACTCATTGAATACCTAATATATTTAACATCAAAGCAGAAACTTATGGATGGGTACCCAAATGCATCTAATCGTTATTACTAGATTATCTCAAACTACAAACTGACTTATAGGTATTACAGGGTAAGGAAAATAACACGTAACACATTGTATCATTTAAAGGTACACCTAGGGTTTCACTAAAAAAGCACAGAAAGACAAGACTATACATTTATTTCAATTAGGCTTGTCAGTAATTAATCAGAAAGCTAGTTGTCCGTTCCAAAACTAGGTCTTCATGGAGAAGAAGGACAAGAAACTCCATGGAAACAGTATTAAAGTACTATATCAACTCACTTCTTACATTGCCATAAACTATTACTATCTTAAATACATTTCATTCTATCTCTTGGACCATTGTCCAAGAGATCTCAGAATAGTATCAACACAATCACAATAGCTAGGCAAAGAAAGAGTATGAATATTCTATTTTATATGATTTAAAACATTATCAATATCGGCAAAAATATAAAAGGTACAACAACATTTTCATAATAAGCAATAAGTGTTACATAATATCAAAATACTTAATATTTAAGATATTATAGAACTTACGTCCGTCTTCAATGCTGGCCCCGAGCGAATAGGCCGAGTGCAACCCCGTGTTCTCAACCGTTGTCTCAGAACCTCGTTATTTCAAAACTAGTGTTGCCAGTATTATCCATCAAAAGTCCCAATAATCGACTAAGACAACATTACAATTTAGTATATTATTTTAAAACCTAACAGTAGGCAATTAGATAATATTTCACAATGTAGCCTCCTTAATATTCGTCAATATTTAATTTGTCATTATTCCTTTTTAAACGACATAAATAAAAGATTCGACTCGCGTTTTTCAAAGTACGTTGGGGAAGGTAGACTCGAAATGGAATAAGTCAACAAAACAAAATGCATACATAATTAGTATCGCAAAGGAACTTGGTCCCTTTATGTAAAATAAAAGGATTACGGTTGATATTTCCTTTGATATCATGATAAATGAATATTAAAAATGTTTGTTGAAAACAACCTGACTCTGTAGTGATTACAGTATCTACAAAGGTATATAAGATTGGGAAAGGTAGATTAAAAATGCATTTTCTTTATTACCTAAAGAAGTCGTAATGCTGAAATACTGGTATTAAGCCGAATTCGGTTAGACTGGAAGCCGACCCTAACGTAGTTGTGATAAGGCTAGTTAGATTAATTAAATGAAATTATATTTATTTAGTACAAGCATGTGTCCTATGGATAATACCTCGGCAAAAATGACTCTTCAGCTTTCTTCAAACTTTCTTCCTCTATTTAACCTGTTTAGTGGAAGAATTTCCAAAAATTCTTCCCCTGTGATCAAATTTTTTATATAAGGAGGTCTTATGCAAGTTTCATACCCAGCGGCGCGGCGCGATTCCCAGTGGTTTACGCTGTTTGTTGTTTATCAGTTAATCAATGAATTTAAGTTTTTGTTAAGTGAAGCAACTTCCAGTGGTGCCGGACGTAAAGAATAGTAGGTACGATTCCATTCCTTCCTGGTAGTAGTAAAAGGCGACTAAAAGACTTACTAGAGAATGAGTAGCAGTGGTCTGTATGCATTTTACCACCATACTGCCATCGCCAACCCGCTTACCAAACGTGGCGATTACGGCAAAGCCCCCAAATTTGGGGAGGCCTATATATAGCAGTGGACGTCTTTCAACTGAAATGCTGATGATGATAATGATTATTAAGTGAATAGAGGATACTCTTCCTTCACTTGGCGCATATTTGATTACTGAAACAAAGGACGATTACAAATTTCTTGGTTGTAACCTGTAATCCGTTCTAGGTTCGTAGCCTAAGGTTCGTCCCCCTATCCTGTTGTATTTCTTGTACTTGGGTGGACAAAATACAGTAGTCATTTTATATAATGCTTACTTTTAACCAATAACACCTTTACTTAGTACCATTTAAGATCTTGCAAACACCTCTTTGTTGCAAAACATAAAGCTGTTGACACACATCCCATATTTTAATAGCCGTTTACCATGCAAAGTGGAAAGTGACGACAAACTGAAGGATGGTGGCCGATCAAACAGGTGTGTAGTGTTGTGTCTACCGCGACACCCGTCAAAGGAGTTAAGTCAGTTTGCTCAAATATTTGGCCAGTGCTGGACACTAGGCAAACTTGTACCAGTAAAAATGTTAATACTACGACCATTTTGTTCCCTATGTTTTCGACCACTACGACCTCACGTGGTTAGTGATCAATGCATGCACGGACTGGACAGGTCCACTCAATCTGTGTGGTTCTTTCGTCAAAAGACCATTTCAGATACCCATCCATATGGTCTTCACATGAGGTGATCAAGATTATGTTTGGACTTTAAAAGAGATTTGAAACCATTGTGTTTGTTTCGGCCTTTCTTCTCTGAGTAGTCAGATAGAAAACGCCGACCACGTCTAGTTTTAAAATATGATTTACGAGTAAAATGTTTGTACAAACCTACTTACAGAAATAAAATCATTTATCATTTTTTACCGATGAACCAAGTTTTGACGTAGGTACCACTTGCGTAAAGTGTATTAAATATATACCTCTTTTTACTTATAATTTTTTTATCGACTAGTGAAAATACAAATGTCAGTATATTAAGAAAGGTCAGTTAACTCACAGTGTAGATTTTTATATTAATCCGGTCTCTGACCTAGAATCTAGAGTTACAGTAAAAGAAAAATACCTAAAATTGTTTTTAATGAAACTGTTTGATATTGATTGCTCAAGTTTCTCAAACTTTAATATTATTTTATTTCAACGTCAGCACGAGAGCTGTAGATAACTTTCTAAGTGCATATTTATGTTTTAAATTCTTACACGAAGAGTGGATAGTGTATAGCATTTTTATTTTCAAACGAGCATTTACCAAACACTTTATTTACATAATATGTACCTATGTTCAATGTTCCAAAGGGATAGGACCATAGTTCATCAAAAAGTTGTCAGTGATACAGACAATTATAAGTATCGATTGATTTGATTTGCTCAAAAGGTTAGCAGCATTGACATGTTATATGACGAAAAATAATATAATATAATACCAATTTTATTTAGTTTTGTCTGTAAATTCTGTCTAGATTGCGTTGTTTTGGCAAACAACGGAATAATAATTTCCCTCTAATTTTGGAAAGTGATTATTAGTTACTAACTCCTCTCCAACTGATAATAATTAATGTTGCCCGTTCTATCACTAATTAGCAATTCATATGTGATAATAAAATTATCTAATGATCAATTAATTCGAGAAATTAGTATTATTATTAGCTCTAGACTACTATTGAATTATGATACTATACACATAACTGTCCAAATCCCGAAACAAAATTGTGCCTGTGTATTAACCTCCAAAAATAATAAAATGGCTTACACGATTTTACAGTTACTACATATTTTATGAGCTAGCACAACACTGGAAGCAATAACATCATTAATTCAAAATCTCACGCGTTATGGTTACATTTGTATATAACCGACGTAGGCTCTACACTCAATGTATGGAAATTTATTTCACGGGCCTGTAAAGTTTTATAACCCCGCGGTTATGACTGGGTTTATTCGAGCAGATTTATTAGTGACCCACCTCCAGGACCCAGAAATCGTTATCTGGGAACGTTAATTCAGCTGTGACTGCGTGTCATTTTACGACTGCGGGGCCCGAGAGCCCGTTGTCACGTGGTGGGGCCTGCAGCGTTTTAGTGTTAACTCGTGTTTGAGTGAGCACTTCGAAGGTGTAGTAAAGTAACCAGTATTTGTATGAGGTACACAGGTACAAGATTGTGTTTTGTTTTAATTTTATTATAGTTTGGTTTTATTACGGGTTCGTACTCATTTACGTACTCAGTTTTTAGGTCTTTCGTCGTGATTTAATTATGAATACGTAAGGCAAGTAAAAAGAAAAATGCCGATGTGTTTGAGAATGCCTAAGGCATTAAGTTCGCCTTTGTACCTTTTTGTGTGCGAGAAGTTTAAATGAATAATAAATACGTACCTAGTAGTCTATGATCATAACAAATATTTAAGACTTCGGTTAATCAATGGATCTTTTCCCATGCGATGTTACCAAGCAGCTACTTCATATTACTTTCCGTAATCTTCCAAATAAAAGGGTCCGAGGAAACTTAAAGGACAAATAACAGGAAAAAGAAATTCTATGCATTCTAAAAGTTTTGCACGAGTTACAGACGCATGCGGAAGGAAATAGCGATTGAGAAAGTTCGGGAACTTTCGTGTTATAAAATGAAAGTTGAAAGAAAGTACCAGCCTGCACTGGAAACATACTGCACGAATTGACAGTTTTACTTTCGTTTTTATTAATAACTAGCTTCTGCCCGCGACTTCGTCCGCGTCAAATTTTTGCTCCCCTTACCCTTCCCGTCGCATCGATTTGCCTGCTAGTTTTCGTCCATTTTCGCTCCTTGAGTTATAGTGAGTCAACCTTAAAAGATAGACATATGCTCTTGGGACTTTTTTTTTGAACTTTTTAAAAATAACAATCCCGTCATACATGATTTTTGCGTTACTTTAACCGTTTACGCAGCGCACGCAACGGAAACTCTCAGAAGGAATAAATTTTCCCCGTTTTTGCAACATTTTTCATTACTGTTCCGCTCCTCTGAGGTGTAGCGTGATGTTATATAGCCTATAGCCTCCCTCGATAAATAGGCTACCTAACACAAAAAGAATTTTTCAATTCGGACCGGATTCGATTCGGAGATTAGCGCGTTCAATCAAACAAACAAACTCTTCAGCTTTATAATATTAGTATAGATAATTAGTTGACCCAGCGAACTTCGTATCGCCTCAGATTCAATAAATGTTGTTATAAACGTACCAAGTTTGACAACCTGGTACGCGGTGGTGATCTGGTAAGCGTTTTCTAGCTGACACTCATATGTTAGGTTAGCTCCTACCCAGTTATGATGACCTGGTACTTCGAAGGCATAAAGCGTTTTCTAGCTGACACTCCTTTGTTTGGTAAGCTCCTGTCAAGTTATGATAACCTGGTACTTCGAAGGCAACGTTTTTGTCATAGTACCACGTTTTATAGTGACTTGTATTCTCTTTGACGTTTTATGTGACGTCTCACGGGAACGCGGTCGTAAAAAGGGGAAAAAAAAAAAAAAAAAAAAACGGGATAAAAAGTATCCTATGTCCTTCTCCTGGCTCTAAACTACCTCCCTGCCAATTTTCAGCTAAATCGGTTCAGCCGTTCTTGAGTTATAAGTGAAGTAACTAACACGACTTTCTTTTATATATATAGATTGTTGACTTCCGTTTTGAGTGTAAATAATGGTTTTAGTTCGTTGCATCATTAGAAGTTTGTGTCGTTTGTGAACTTTCACCAACTAATTTGGCTTAGTAGTTGCTTCGCACAAATTTTCTCGCCCGAATTGGGGCTAATCACATTTTTAAATAACATAAATAATTTTCTATAGGTAACTCGCAGAAAGTCAAAATAATTGTAGCCGCACAAATTCCGACTTATTGGGCGGATCTACTAGTAAGCTGCTAATTTAATTTAATCCTTGATACAACATTGTACCTTCCTATACCTGTATTTTTATTCCTTCTGCCTACAGTCTCCTGTCAATTAATACCTATATTTTTCTATATACTCGCAGGAATTTAATTTAAATGTGGGCGCACAAATTTACCCGCCCGTTTTGAACAAGTAAATTTGTGCGAATCGACTAATAGGCTGATAATTTAATTTGACCGTAACTATACACTGTACATTCGTATACCTGTATTTTATCCCCTGTATCTACAATACCTTGTAAAATAGAATAATGTACCTACTCTCGTACTGACAACCTTAGAACAGTCAATATTTGCAAGCGAAAAGACAATTCAAATTATGTAAATGTCTATCCAATTCTGATGAGATGATTACACAGCAGTGCGTATGACGTCATCGTTTAACACTAATGTCCAAATGCATATACAAACAACATATTATGCACAACCCGGCCAAATTCACACGAACATCAGATCAATTACATTTGCATATAAACTTACATTCGCTTAGTATTTGTTTACTTTGGCCGTACTGCTAATTTATGCCTATTTGCTAAAAAAAATAGACCTGTTTTATTATTTGAGTTAACATTTCCGTACAAAGCTAGACGACTGAACAGTGAATTACCATTAATTCATTTTGGTGTTTGTTTTTGGCAATTACCTATAATAGTCAGGTCAGTGGTAAAGATGGTGGTCCTGTGGTAGCTGCCGCGACTTACGACTTGTAGATCGTAGATTCAAGCCCAGAAAGACGTAATGTAATTTATTTCATCACCACTGCTCTCAAAACGGTGAAGAAAAACATAGTGAGGAAACCGGCATGTCTTCGAACCAAAAATTCGATGATATGTGATGTCTACCAATAGTCACTGAGTCGACGTGGATAACAGCCCATACCGAGAGAAGACCAACCGACCGACCGACCGACCGACCGACCGACCGACAGACCGACTGATATTATAGGCTGATTATGCTATAAAAATGACGGCGATAATAAATGATTTTATCCTAAATCTTTGAGTCATGAATGCTGCTTGTGCTAATTGGATGATCAACAGGAACAAATTTAAATATATAGGGAGAAATTATAAAATTAAATATTCTTTTCGTGTCCATAGGTGAGTTGTTCTTCTAAACTACGATTAACCGATTTTGTCAAAATTTATGAAATTGATTCCGGATTTTTTTTATTTAATTTTTATTTATTTATTCCTTTAATTTAAACGGTTTACAACCAATTACAGAAATTAAAGACACTGTAGGTAACATGTGCAAAAAAGTAAGACAAAATAATATTAAAAACGAAAATATAAAGATAACGTTAACACCATTTTCATACATCCCTCTCGCAGTACTTCTGACATGCCGATAAAATTTTCGTCCATTCGTCCGCAAACAGATCGTTTGTTGGATTAGTGTCTAAGAGATCATTAAGCGCAGCCAGAGTACGTGGTACTGGGGACTTAGCACGCGCAACGGTGCGACATGGAGGCACAGCAAATAGCCTGTGCTTTCTGCCATGGCAGTAATTGTCTGGGACAAAAACACGAGCCAGCACAGCATGCAGATCAGGCGCGTCAATAGTGCCACGGAGCGTCTTACAGGCTATGGTGAGCTGGTCTTTAGATCGCCTTACCTCTAACGAGTTATATCCAAGGCATCCCAGTAGAAATTTAGTCGGATAGAGGTAAGGATAATAGCCATGTTTACGCTTGTAGAGAAACCGAAGGAATTCTTTTTGTACCTTCTCTAATAAAAGAGCATAGGTACTTTGGTGTGGGTTCCATACGCAGAAGCTAGACTCCAGTTTGCTACGTACGAGTGCATTAAATGATAATTTGATGGCATGTGCGGAGCGAAAATCGCGGCAATTACGCAGCACAAAACCCATTCTTTGGTAGGACTCCTTAGCTACCGTGGCAATGTGGTCGTGGAAGGTGAGCTTTCCGTCGAATGTGACTCCCAGTTCTTTCATGGTTGTTGTTTTCATTATGGTGTTGTTGTTTAAATAGTATTCATAATTAATTGGGTGCCGTTTTCGACCGAATGTCATTGCACAGCATTTTGAAGGATTAAATTCCATCTTATTGTCTAAGCTCCACTTGTATATCGCATCCATGTCTTGCTGCAGTGCTGAACAGTCACGCTCGGAGTTTATTTCAGATCATTAACCATGATTAAAAATAATAAAGGTCCCAAAATTGAGCCCTGACTTACTCCGGAGCGCGTGTGGTAGGTGCTGGATTCGTACATACCGAGCCTAACGAATTGCTGACGATCACGTAGGTAGTCTGCAAAGAAACGGAGGAGAGATGGTGCGAAACCCATTTTACTAAGTTTGATCAGCAGCATGTCGTTGTTAACCCTATCAAACGCCTTCCGGAAGTCAAAATAAAGTACGTCCACCTGACGCCCGCGGTCCAAGCTGGAGGAGATATATTCGACAAGTGTCAGGAGATTCGTGTCAACTGACCTCTTGCTTCTAAAACCGTGCTGCTTGTTACATAAATATTTGTTCACTTGCTCGTGTATGGCATTATGGAGGATGTTCTCAAAGACCTTCGCCGGGGAAGACAAAATTGCGATAGGGCGGTAATCTTCAACAGAACTTTTATTGTGGGTTTTAGGAATAGGAATTACTCTAGAAACTTTCCACTGAGAGGGATATGAACCAGTCTGCAAGGCTAAATTGAAAATGTGACAAAGAGGATCACTGAAAATTTTTGAGCACTTAATAATAAAGGGGGTTATGTTATCAGGGCCAATGGAACTGTTAGGTTTTAGTTTATTTATGCCTTTGACAATGTCTGTAGGACACAAGGGAGGTATGTTAATGTAATTGCTGTCAGTGGTAGGGTCATTTGCACTAATATGGTCAGCATTAAGCAACGGGACTTCAGGCAAAAATACATTAGAGAAAAACTCAGCAAACGCATCTGCTGCTTTGGCTCCTGAAAAGTTATACCTCTGTATGAAATGTTAGACTCAAAACCACCTTTGGATCTTAGGCTGGAAATGTGTGACCAGAATTTACGGGGAGTAGTTTTAATTTTATTCTCTATATGTCTCATGTACGACGATTAAATAATAAAAATAAATAATATTATTAAAAATAATCATATATAATATTATTAAATTTTTTGTTATTGTATTATTGTTACGCATGAATTACCAAAAAATTTTGCATTATTTTAATTGTTAATGTCCTTACTGTCTTTGTAATAATAAGTAAAACCATAAATGGTGCATGCTGTGTTAGCCTATAATTAATTGTTGCACTTAAGAATGTTCTGTTATCAAAATTATATTTAAATGTATTGTGTAAACAATTGTTGGCTAACCTAAATAAATAAATACGCATTTGCAATAGTGATTTTTAATCTTTCCCTGAGGTCAGAAAATAACAAATACGCGATATCACAGTTGGTGCGTTTCCAGTTTTTATGATGCTTTAGCTTGAGCCTTAGATCTCGGATGATATTATCATTATTAAACCATACAGGATATCGTTTATCCGTTGATTTCCTTCTGCGTTTTTTAGGCATGCAAATATCAAAAGCGTTGTAAATAATGTTGTAGAATTTATGAGTAGCTGTCTGTACATCATTGGATTCCAAAACGTTTTCCCAAGTATTCTCGTTGGAGAGTAATAAATAAAGCTGTTCGTAATCGCATTTTCTGAAGTTCCAATCCTTGGTACCGTCTATATTGCTTGGTTCAATTGAGTTTGAATTTTGACCTACATCAACTCTTACTTCAATGTGTAGTGCCCGGTGATATGCATCCAGAGGTACAATTCCCTCGGTAGCGGTTACGACTGTCTGTCGTGCACTAATGTTCTCTTGGACCAAGACAACATCTAACATACCTCCATACAAATTCTCCACAGCGTTCATCTCATTCAGACTACAATATAATACAAGATAACAATAATAATTCTTAATATTTAACGACACACTATTTAAATTTAAGTCACCTAATATTATCACAAGACCTTTTAAATCCATACTTCCATACTATCCATATCCATACTTCCATACTTCCATACTAATATTATAAATGCAAAAGTAACTCTGTCTGTCTGTCGGTCTGTCTGTCTGTCTGTCTGTCTGTCTCGCTTTCCTGCTAAAACTACTGAACCGATTTAAATGAAATTTGGTACACAGATAGTTTAGAGCATGAGAAAGGACATAGGCTACTTTTTATCCCGGTAGTACGTTCCCGCGGGATAATTCCCGCTGGCAAAAGCTAGTTATTTATAAATTCTTCTACTTTACAAAACCGTTTCATGTACACGTCATCGCTTGCACTAGGTTTAATATACACAACACATACGTGAACAGTTCGGCCGCACCATGTAAAATCAGCCCACAAGTCCTCACCAACGTCCGTTTCAAGATTTCAAGAGAAGTTTCGGAATGTGTTAATTACAATAATAAAAACCTTTCTTTCATAATTATAATAAAGGAATTTCGATTTGTCAAGTCGCATACAGCATGACAAGCAGCACGCGTAGCATGACCACCATAGAAAGAACTTTGTCTATTCTTGGTAGAATAGAGATAGAATTGTCATGCTACGCCAGCATAAAACGGTACAAATCTTTCTACAATCTGTAATTTTGTCTATTCTTCCGTCGACAAAACCCATTTCTACGGTGGTCATCGCGTGCTGGAGTGCGTCACTAGTGCTTATAAAAATGAGAATGCGCAAATCCTGGCACTCTGATGGTTTCCCGCAATTGAAAACGTTCAAAAACTAGACGACCTGTACGATCAGCGACGATAAACGTCAATAACTTGTCAAAGATGAAGGTAAAACATTTTATCGATCTAAAAATACGGGACTTTGGCCTTTGATGTTTTCTATAATTTAAACAGCAACCTTCTTATAATGTTGGTTTAGTGGTAACAAGTGTTACTAGTAGGGTAATATTGGGCATTCTATGCCACTGTCGGCAAGTAGCTCGGCTAGTGCGCCTCGCTACGCGCCAGTGGCATAGTATGCCCAATATTGAACGATCGACTCGACTGTGTAGTATATTACTGTACTCGCCTGGAGATCATGTGAGTTATACCACTGGCCGTCAGTAGCTGGGCGAGGACGACACGTTCGGATACATTTAAGCATTCTGAATACACCGCCGTCTACCGCTCGGCGAAGTAAACAGTGGTATAAAACGCTCTATAATCAACCGATGATCGATCGAGTTTTTTTTTTTTCTCACTTCGGATAAACGAACGCGAAATCTGTTACTGTTTAAGTTTATAAATAATGTTGTAATATACACATACACTCATTGTTAATCAGTTTGTTGACAACAGTTATCATGAAATTTGTAAAACAACCACAATCCCTGCATGTAAGCACTATTTGCGATGATTTTTGTAAAACTAGTTCTCGTCATGGAGAATTGTTACCTAATTCAATACGATGTATCATTTGCGGACCATCGAATTGTGGAAAAACAAATTTACTTATTGGTCTTCTTATACATGAAAATGGATTACGGTTTCAAAATGTTTATGTCTATTCAAAAACCTTACACCAACCAAAGTACATTTTTTTAGAAAGAGTTTTACAACAGGTACCAATTATCTCATTCCAGAAATATCAAGGGAATGTGGAAGTTATAAGCGTTCAAGACGCAGAACCCAACTCTGTGATTATATTTGATGACGTTGCTTGCGAGAATCAAACTAACATGCGTGATTATTTCGCAATGGGTAGGCACAAACACATCGACTGTTTTTATCTCAATCAAACATACAGCAAAATCCCTAAACAGTTAGTAAGAGATAATGCTAACTTAATTATATTATTCAAACAAGATGATATTAACTTGAGACATGTTTATGAAGAACATGTTAACACTGATATGACATGGCTTGAATTTCGTGAAATGTGTTCTAAAATATGGAGTGAGCCCTTTAATTATGTTGTAATTAATAAGGATTGCACCAAAAATAACGGATGCTATAGAAATAAATTTGACACTTTCGTAGTCTTTGATTAGAAATACAAATATTTAAGACATGGTACTTACATGATATCATTATTCCTTGGCTAACTCTTCATCGATAACTATTATAGTCCACAAAATCATAGTAATGGAAAAATCACTGAAAAAGCAAATTGTTGATGCTGCAGAAGCTGTAAAGAAAAAAGTACGAAAGATGCGAGATTTGGAGACTGAAAATAAGCAAGCATTGGAATCAGTTTTTAGACCTGTAACAGAGTCTCTTAATTTTATAGCTAACACCAATAAGCAAACTGACCTCTTGCGATCTAAAGAACTTGAAGAAACAAAAGTTCCATTTAAAAACAATACTTTACAGAAAGACAGTTCTAATAACGAAGAAGATAGTGATGTAGAAGAAAATGAATGTGATATTGACAGTGATGAGTCGTACAAATCATTAGGAGACAATAATCAAGAGCGTAATACATCATCCTGGTCAGTATCTGCAGAAGCACTCACAGATATTCCATTTGGTGTTCGAGCGGAGCGAGGACAATTGATGTTAGGTTCTGCTATCATAACGATCAGCGATGATTACATCACCGTTACTGGACGGAAATATCGAAGTACTGCAGGACTGAAACAATTATTATTGAAAAAGGACGTAGACTTAAGCACAGTTACAGAGTCTGATATGCAGAATTATAAAATGATGTTGATTGCCACAAACGCACATCGTCGAGACTTTGATTCAAACAAACCAATAAAAAGTAATAAAGGTCAAAAATATTTGCAAGTTATAAAACCACTTTTCAAACTGCCGAATACTATTCAAAACAGCCAAGCAAAGGGGAAAGGGCTACCCTTGACAAAAATGTGGAAAAAAAATATGGATTTTATATATTGGGATAATCCTAATGAACTTGTGGATAGGTTAAAATTATTAATTGCATCTCGAGACGCTGGTAACACTGGATTAGACAACGAAATTATATCTATTATTGAAGAACTGCGTGAAAGTAAAATTATTAAGTAATAAATAAATGGTATGAAATTTTCACCGTTCATTTTAATATCAACCTTTAAATATAATACACCTTAAATATGAATGTAGATAAATTTGGACACCACATTCATAAGAGAATGCGTTTCTCTGAATTATTAGAGGTCAATGAAAATGCATTGCTAAAATCTGAAAGTGGTGATTTTGACTTGAAAAAATGTAGATTGAGAGGAATTAGATCTCCTGTAGACACAGATGATGTTGTTAACAAGGATTACGTCGATCGATTGTACGATCAGATAATAAAGGAACAGAATAGAATGATTGGACTGTTGCGTGCTCAAATCATAAAAGATGCACAAATAACAGTCCAAGCCACTTTAAAAGCGAAGATACCTGAAGTTTTAGTTCAGTTGGAAGATAAGTTTTATAACAAAGCAGAAGTCCAAAAATTACTTGAAAAAATTCCGTGATGGCGAAGCAACAAATTGTTAATGAACTACACAAAGCAGCACGAAGGAACTTTGTGAGACGTTCAGTTATTTTAAAAGGCATAGATGACTTATGGCAAGCTGATCTGATAGATATGCAGAATCTAAAAAAGTTTAATAAAGGATATAATTATATTTTAGTGGTAATTGATTGTTTCTCGAAGTATACCTGGACAGAACCAATAAAATCCAAATGTAAACTTGATGTTAGTCGTGCATTTGAGCGAATATTAACTACCAGCAATCGAAAACCTAACCATTTACAAACAGATTCTGGGACAGAATTCTATAACGTAACATTCCAAAAGCTTATGAAGAGCTACAATATTAACCACTACTCTTCGTATTCTACCAAGAAAGCTTCGATTGTAGAACGGGTTATTAAAACGATTAAAAATAAATTGTATAAGCACTTCAGTTTCATTGGGAATTACAAATGGTTAGGTTTACCATTAGAAGTTATTCTAAAAACCTATAATAGTACAAAACATCGTACAATTAAATTTAAACCATTCGAGGTAAATAAGTTGAACGAGTCAAAGATAAGAGAAAATATTCAAAAAACTCAGAAACTTACATCACGTCGATGTCAACCTAAGTTCAAAGTAGGTGAAAATGTTCGGATCAGTAAATACAAACATATTTTTGATAAAGGTTACACTCCTAATTGGTCAACTGAAATATTTACTGTAAAAAAGATTAATAAAACCATACCAGTAACATATCATTTAGAAGATCATCGAAAGCAAACCATTAGAGGATGTTTCTATGAACAAGAACTTCAAAAAACTAGCTATCCAGGCGTCTATTTGATAGAAAAGGTTCTTAGAAGGAAAGGAAAGAAAGTTTACGTGAAATGGCTGGGCTTAAGCAACGAAGAAAACAGTTGGATTGATAAAGATGCAATTGTGGATTAGGATTATGAATATAACCATGTTTGTAAGGATTTTTTCATTCATTACACTTTTCACTATGCAAGGCGGTGGACTAGTCAATAGTGTGATTAATAATCTTCCGTTCGAACTTCATTTGCCTGGTTATAACTATTGTGGACCGGGAACAAAACTTGAGAAGCGATTGCTGCGAGGCGATAGAGGTGTGAATAAACTAGACGAAGCTTGTATGCATCACGACATTGCATATGCAAATCACACAGACTTAACTAATCGTCATAAAGCGGATTTACAACTTTTAAACATGGCTAAACAAAGACTAAAATCAAAAGATGCAAGGAAAGGTGAAAAACTTAGCTCATGGTTAGTGAGTAAAGTTATGAAAGCCAAACTAAAGTCGGGTGCTGGCATTAAAACATTCAATGCTTTTGTGTCAAAAATTAAGTCAATAATTAAGAAACTTAAACCTAAAAATAGTAGAACATTAATCAACATTGCTTACTCAGCTGCGAAAAAGATATTTCCAGACATTCAGAAGATTCGCATACCACGAGTTATACCCATACCAAAGACAGGAGGAGTCTTACCTTTAATTCCAATTTTCGCTGGATTATCTGCTTTAGGAAGTTTAGCTGGCGGTGCAGCTGGTATTGCAAAAACCGTAAACGAATACAAAGCAGGCCAAAAAAGCTTGCAAGAATCAGAACGACACAATAAGACCATGGAAGCTTTAGCGTTGGGCAAAGGGTTGTATATCAAGCCTCATAAAAACGGTAAAGGACTGTTTATAAAGTCTTCAAAAAACTAAATAAAAAGCTACCTAATCGTCCTTTAACTAATATCGATATCAGAGAGCATGCACGTGACATCCCATACTTTCGAGGAGTCTATATGAAGGATCGGTTGCCAAGAACACCAAAACGTATTGAATGTGCTATCGTCAACTTAGATGATTCACGAAATGAGGGAACGCATTGGGTAGCTTATGCTAAAATAAACAATTGTTGTGAATACTTTGATAGCTTTGGGGATTTGAAACCACCGATGGAATTAATGCAGTACTTTAAAAATTGTAATGTTTTTTATAACTATACTAGATTTCAACAATTTAATACAGTAAACTGTGGACACTTATGTTTAGAATATCTACGGAAATTTTGGAATAAATACGTATAAATATTATGTATTTCTTTTATTTCAATCATTTTCATCATGTCACTCACCTTGTCGATAACTGCAAATTCGTCCGATTTATGTACATATTATCCTAATACATTACAACTTTATGGTCCTTATGAGTGTGCCTTATTGCATTTCTCAACATTTAATTCAATTCCAAACATTGACAAAACGAATAATAAGTTATATTACGGCTCTAACGAAGTGCTGGAAATACCTGAAGGCACTTATGAATTACAAGATATCAGCGATTATTTAAAATCAGAAATAAAAGATTGTTCAATAAAAGTACAGTGTAATAACAATACTCTAAAAACTTTGATATACTGTACCAAAGATATCAATTTTACTAAAGAAGGAACTTTTAGGAGATTATTAGGGTTTAATAAACAGATTTTAAAAGCCAATAAATGGCATGTGTCTGAGTTACCAGTCAACATTTTGCCTACGACTGTGATCAGGATAGAATGTGATATTGTAAGTGGTTCGTACATAAACGGAAAACCCAGTCACATTGTACACGAATTCGCACTCAATGTGCCACCTGGATATAGAATTATAGAAATTCCGAAAAACGCCATATACTTTCCAATCAATCAAAACAACATAAGCTGTATACATATCAGGCTATTAGATATAAACAATCGATTAATAAACTTACGTGGTGAAGAAGTGCAGCTATATTTACATCTTAGAAGAAAAAATGATTGACTACAATAAATATGTGCATCAACAAAGTGGGAACGTCAGTTCAACTAAAGTGATCAAACAAATAAGACCTCGGTCTAAGAAAAAAATTAAATTAACAAGAGACAATAAGGAATTTCTTAAAGCAATTGGTTTGCTAAAATGAATATCTTAGATGTTTTATCTGCTCCAACTTACGACAACACTGTTGAAGGAATTGAATTTCATTCTTACAAACCCTACGTAACAAGCTTCAACAGGAACGATGAAATCCGCATACCTATTAATCAACAGGATCTGTATATACTACCGTCAGCGAGCACTTTGTATTTGGAAGGAACTATAATCGTTAGCAAAAAAGATTCAAAAGATAAAGCGAGTAGTGTTTCTTTAACAAATAATTTTCTACTCTACTTGTTTCAAGATATAAGATACGAATTAAATGGAGTGGAAATTGATAAAATAAAAAACGCTGGTGTGACTACTACGATGAAATCATTAGTGTCTATGAATGAGAGTGAATCGAAGATATCTTATGCATGGGGTTGGAATATCGATGGCATAAAAAATATTAATGGAGGTAATTTTTCTGCTTCAATACCACTTTGTAACATTCTCGGATTTGCAGAAGATTTTAAGAAAGTAGTGATAAATAGTAGACACGAATTGATATTGTTACGAAGCAATACTAACCTCAACGCTGTAAAACTGAATACTGGTGAAGTCGTAGATGATGTTCAGATAAATAAAATTGTTTGGCGTGTACCGCATGTTAAAGTGTCAGATAAAGAGAAAATAAGTTTGTTAAAACTGCTAGAGAAAGATCGACCGCTCCAGATGATTTTTAGAAATTGGGATTTGTACGAATATCCTACTTTACCTAAAACAACGAAACATACCTGGTCAATCAAAACATCCTCGCAAATAGAGAAACCAAGATATATTATTATGGGACTACAGACAAATAGAAAAAACAATAGCAGTTCTGATATGTCTCAATTCGATCATTGTCATGTTCGTGATGTTAGAGTGTACCTCAACTCTACTTATTTCCCGTATGAAAACCTAAATGTGAGTTTCGCGAATAACAGAATCGCTTTATTATACGAGCAATACGTCAGATTTCAACAGTCTTATCACGGTCGCCGACCGGAGCCCTTATTAAGTGAAAAACAATTTAAAGATTTGGCGCCACTATTTGTCATCGATTGCTCTAGACAAGCTGATAATGTAAAGACAGGCCCTATTGTGGACGTAAGAGTGGAAATTGAGAGTGATTCGGAAATACCAGATCAAACTTCTGCGTATTGTCTTATATTGAGCGACTGTATTATTGAATATAAACCTTTAAGTAATACTGTGAGAAAAATATCATGAATCCGAATACTGTTATAGTAGATGTTCAAGGGTTTAAAGACCTGTACAATAATTTTATAATAAAAGAGTTAGCTTTTGCTAGCCATGATTATACCCAAACATTTTTAATAAAACCACCATACTTGTTTAAACACTTAACGAGTGACGAAAAGAGGCAAGTTAAATGGCTGGAAAGAAACAGAGGTATTTATTGGAACGAAGGGTATATCGACTATAGAGAATTTCGTCGTATAATCGCTCTCTATCTAGCAAATAAGGAAATCGTTGTTAATGGTTTGGAGAAAGTAAAGTGGATAAAGGAACTTTGTGAGAACTGTAAAGTATCAGACCTGGGGACCGAAAAATGTCCTAACTTCTCTATTTTACATAAAAGATACTGTGAAGGAAAAACTAATTTAAATTGTAATAATCATTTAAAGCATTGTGCTCTTAAAAATGTGTTATGTATAAGAAAGTATTTACAGTTATAAATGTGTACCTACTTTTAAGGTTATTGGTTTCATGAATAAAAAATAATTTGTATATTAAATCTGCTTTTATTTTGTTAAACACCCAACACATCTTCAAATAAAACAATCTACTTTAAAATTAAATAAAACAACGTAATAAGTACTAAGTATTTACCTAAACAATTGCTTACGCAAACAGTTAAGTACTAAAAATCACTATCTATTAAAGATTTAGATATTTTTTTAACCAAAGATTCTGTTTCGTCCATAACATTATCGATAGCGTCTTTAACGATGTATTGAGCACTTATAATAACGTTTTCACTATCACTGTCACTGTCAATGGTTTGCGGAGTGTTATTGCACAGATCTACGACCGATATTTTAATTAATTTGATCCCTCGTCGCTGTAATCGGCTCATCACAAAAGATTTAGTTGGATTTTGCTTCTTCGACTTTTCCCTGCATCGTTGTTTTGATTTCTTCTCTTTCGTCACTTGTTTGCTGTGGTCGGGTTCGTTGTGAAGCGTTTCAGAGAATCCTTCATAAGGATTTTGGGCGTACTGGCTAAACATAATATCTGATTCTGTAATCTGGAAAGAAAGAGACACTCATTAATTTTAAACTTAAACGTAGATGTTGATATAGTGATGCATAAACGAATTTTCAGCGGGTTAAAATATTCATAGCAGATTCACTCAAAACTGTGAGCAAAATTGCTGCGAGTTCAATCGATAGTTACTAAACAATATAAAAATAAATTGGGAAACTTACCGATGACATGCTCGCAAAAAGTACAACACTGTGTGCTTAGTACAAGTACTCAAGATGAGTATTATTTCGTAAATGACAAAAAAAAAAATATACCTTCGCAATAATTCACATTTTAGATTTGAATGTTAACTAAGCATTTGTGAGGGCAATGCACTGTTGTGTGTTTGTAGTAGGTATTTTGTATGATTAGCGTTATGTAGTTGACGCAAACATAGCTCTTCGAAAGTATAATCAGTCTTATTGTATTACGTACAAAATACATTTTACCTCTGACAAATGAACGATTCAAGTTTAAACATGCACTTCATGTTGAAAATTGAATCTTGGTCAGGTTTCATTTTATTTAACCGACTACAAAAAAGGAGGATGATGTTTTAAAACATAAATTAAATAAGTAGTCATAATCATTCACATTTTATTTAAATGTTTTACATTAACTTAGGTTTTTAAAACTATGAATTATATATAACAAACATTAAAAAGTTATCTAGGTATATTTTAAGAACTATTTTAAGATTATATTACATAGGTTACATAAATTATATTCGAACTCTATTTTTAGATTAGAATGTTAACTAAGCATTTGTGAGGACAATGCACTGTTGTGTGTTTGTAGTAGGTATTTTGTATGATCAGCGTTATGCAGTTGACGCAAACATAGCTCTTCGAAAATTATATAATCAGTCTTATTGTATTACATACAAAATACATTTTACCTCTGACAAATGAACGATTCAAGTTTCAACATGCACTTCATGTTGAAAATTGAATCTTGGTCAGGTTTCATTTTATTTAACCGACTGCAAAAAGGAGGATGATGTTTTAAAACATAAATTAAATAAGTAGTCATAATTATCCACATTTTATTTAAATGTTTTACATTAACTTAGGTTTTTAAAACTATGAATTATATATAACAAACATTAAAAAGTTATCTAGGTATATTTTAAAATTATATTACATAGGTTACATCTATTATATTCGAACTCTATTACTAATTAGCTTAATCTTAAAATTAATTTTCGCTCTTTAAAATAAGTGAGTGACCCCAGGCTCGCGTTGATATTCGATCTACAGATATTGAACGTTTATCATCATTTCGAGATAAGGCAATTTTGTTGACACTCTTAGTAAATATTTCGTGCTTTATGGATTTAAACATAACATTTTTTCTACGAATAATTCCACCATCTAACAAAATATTTTCATAATCTGATATATTTAAGTCTCTTACTACACTTGATTTTACTCCTTTTGCTTTTTTAATGATTTTATCGACTGTTTTTATCGAGTAAAGTTTTGATCTCAAACCAACAAAATCTGAGATATATTTTCCCCCCATTTCGTCTTTAAACAAACCTGGAACTTTTTTGTTCATAATTGGTATGTTAAAATCATTTTTAACATCATAGTTACTGGTGTCGAAATATTGTAAAAAATTTAACTTCATGTCACGATAAAAATCAAACGTGAATATTTTATAGACAAACGAATCGGTATCTGTATAACACAACTGTACTCGGTCTGCATAAAAAGGTTTTACAATATTGTAATGAAAGTCATACATATGTGTCTTAGAAAGTTCTAATACAGTGAATCCGATATAAATAGGTTTATCTAAAATAATTTGGTCGGGTTTCATTTGTATTGCAACTAAGTTTTCAGTAAGAATAGAAGCGCTATGGAAATAGGGGTTGGCTACAAGTCTCTCAGCGGATGTAAATTTCTTAGTTCGATTAGATTGATCGCACCATTGATTAACTAAATGAACAGTTACTCTATTTTCAGTATTTTCTAATGTCTTACCAAAAACACTGTTGTTTAACAATTTAAAGAAGTCTTGTTCGAAAGAACTTTTTGCCTTTTGTCTTAATCGAGTGTTTAATTCTATGTACTGTTTTAAATAGGGACTTTGTCTGAAAGTAATAGCTTTGTGAACTTTACGTAATATTAAACCGTGTTCTAAACACTTTTTTAAATGAACGTAATGTATTACGTAGTTGTACTTATTATGCAAATTTGCAACTAGTTTCTTCGTTTTACCTCCTGGAGGTATACATTTCTCAGGACAAAATGGTAAATCATTGTGGTGTTTGTGTAAATGTTCAGGATACAAAAGATCGACCTCTAATATAAAGCCCCACTCAGAGTTATGCTCGACATTTTCAACACGAAAATTAGTTAATTCATTTTCATCAAGAAATCTAAAACTAGAATACGGTAAATACTGACACATGCTAAAGCCGTATAGGTTATTACAGTCTAGATATACTATGAAACTCTGAGGCTGTGATGCATTATGTTCCGGCATGTATTTGTGATTTGCTTTTGCATACCGAAGGGAACACATGCACAAACCTCCTCGTATACCGCTTTGAATCATTCTAACGATAGCTAAATCCGAAATCAGTTCTAACTGAACACCTGTTTTTAGCAACATTGCATCGAACGATAAACTGGGTGCAGTTATGTAAAAGGCAGGATCGAGTTTGTAATGTTGTTTACATGTTTTCCGAAACTTTTGAAATATGTCTGTTAACAAAAGCATGTCTGTTTTTAAGTATAGATCTGTATACTCGCCTAGGTCATTAATATTGAATTCAGCCCACACATTCTGAGCATGATTATAATCTTCATCGCTAATACCTTCGTTAGTCAAAGAATTATGAAAATAATATTTAGATGGTAATGACTTTTGATCGTAACATTTCCAATCTTTCATATAGTCATATGGGTACACACCTTTACGAGTCAGCAAACTAAATTGTGTTTCATCAGTAAAAAATAATTTAAGGTTAACAAAATCATCTACTTGCAATGTTTTAGCAAGTTTGTCTAAACTAGTTCCTAAAAAGTTGAATGAATCTAAAAACCTTAGTTGTATAAACTCGTTATCAGCAATAGGAATAAACTTTGTAAACGATATATATTTTTCCTTAGTCTTGGGTATTATTTTAATTTGTCCTGGAATTTCGCCTAACTTTTTAATAAATAAATGACAATCGTACCCGGTTAAGTTATGAAAAAATATTGGGATGAATTTTGGTACTTTGTGTTGTAGGTTGCAGTGTCGATGTGCTGCACCTCGGTACCGGCCTGTAATATGACAGTGATCCCTTACTCTATCGGTCAACAGTAAATTTTCACAAAGGTAGCACTTAACAGCGCGTTTGAAATCAAGAGCATCTATTTCTGTGAATATCATAGGCTCGCTTTTAGTTAGAATTCTGTGTATTGTTTTAGCATCTTCAGTCAGTAAATGTATAAATTTTGAAACACAATCTTTTCCGCGATAACTTCTATAGCCATCAACCCTATCGTTAAATGATGACACTACATTATAGGCGAACGCGGCCGCCACGTGACGATGTGAGTATGACGTGTTAGCGGTGTTGAATTCATCGCCGGAAATTGGTTTGAGTATCGTTTCGAAATCGGCATATATGACGAAAGGAATGTTTTGTTTTCTATCATAATTTTTGAATTTTAAAAATGTTCCTTTTTCTGGTAATACTGTGGCAATCCCTCCACATAGATGTGATTCAATTCGGCTGCGCGTTGGAAAAAACAATAAGCACGTTTCGCAGAAGTACAGTTTACCATGATGTTTGGTCATCTGATTTCTGACTAGACGCGGTAAATCATTGATAAGACAATAATGAGTATTAGTTTTATTTTCAATGAACAATAGATGGATGCTCTTAGATTTATGATTCGATGTTGAATACAAAGGTCCAATGATAGTCTTATCATTTTTAAACCATACACGTAAATATTCAAAAACGGATTATTCTTCTCAAAGACAGCTATGTCCGAAAATGTTATCGGAAATGTTAAACCATCAACATTCAAAACATCCTGGAAGTAGGGATAAGATGAAACTCTGTCGGGATGTTGGTTAGTGGGGTACAGAGCCGCCACTACGCACCATAAAAAGCAATACTCATCATTGTTACGAATATTCAAACAAGCTTTTTTATGTTTTATACATTTCGGTAAAGTTATAAATTTAGATCCGCCGAGAGGTTGATATTTGTTAATATTTATTTCTACATGGGAATTGTTCGAAAATGTCCAGCCACTATCTCTCTCCTGAAACTCTTCAATTTTCTTTAACAGTAAATCAACCGTTGCTTTATATATTGAATCAAAATCGTAATTAAAAGTAATAATAATGTTTTTTGTGGCGAACGATTTCATTTCCTTTTGATCATTTTTAAACAAAAGAAAAAAAGAAAAAAGTTCGAAATTTATTTTCACAGCTTTATGTTTCAATAATGATTGGTTTATTAGAGTTTTAACTTGATCACTAATATTAATGAGAAACATTTCAGGAAAATTATTTATTTCTTCGCCAGTTGCGATGATTTTGTAACTAACGATTCGTTTTTTAAACGCAGAATTAATAATTGCGACATTGTCAAAAACAGTGGTCGCACTATTATTTTTATGAACATTACTACGTAAATGACCAGACCATCTACGATTATCTACAAATAAGTTGCAAACCGAACAGTGGGGCATTATTTTACAAATTGAAATTAATTATCTCCCAATACAGACGCTAAACTCGAAATGAAACGATCTTACCCACGTATACCAACTAATGAAGAATCGAAGTAAATATAGTGTGATAGAATTGTTAAATTATTTAATCTGGACCAGGTCTGCATACGTCTTCAAGTTTGATGATTACTTATTCGTCAACCAGTGCATCTGATTAGGTATCAATGTTTCTGAAAAAAAAAAAAAAGAAAGATCGGTTAGTACCTTTTTTTTTTGTTAAAATCAACAACGTTTTAAACGAAAATACCAAACTTATTCAATAGTTACCTTCTGGCAAATTACTTAATGTTGTACATAAATGTTCCAATTTTATGTAGTTCAAATGTATGGGTGTATTCAGATCACAATACTAATCGATAGGTACTAGCTGCTTCGGGAGATTATAATACTGGAGGTATCAATATGTTTCTGAAAAAAAGAAAGATCGGTTATAACCTATTTTTTATTAAAATCAACAACATTTGAAACGAAAATACCAAACATTTTCAATAGTTACCTTCTCGCAAATTACTTAATGTTGTACATAAATGTTTCAATTTTATGTACTTAGTTCAAATGTGTGGCTGTATTCAGATCACCATACTAAACGTCAGGTACTAGCTGCTTCGGGAGATTATAATACTGTGGGTGTTTCGACATTCGCCATGAATCCATATATTTTTTAAATGATTAAAGGTCACTCCGTCACGCGGCGTAGCTTTGAGATAATGTAAAATTTATTTTTAGTTTTTGACTTTTAAACGTTACTAACTAACGAAGTATTCGTTATTGAGTACCTATTCATACTATCAATTTTCGAACAATCAATAAAATATTTGATTGAAATAATTGTTATTGCGTAAAACATTACACGTGTGACCTTGTTTCTTTTTTCGTTAGCTAAGTTGCATTCACAACAGTAAGCTATTTTAGTCAAGGTTGTCACGCATACATATTAAGGTATGGATAAGTATCAGAAACTAGGTACACTATCATAAAATAAATAAAATGTAGTACTTTGGCTTCTACCCTTAAGAATAGAATTAAAAATTAAGTTCATTTAAAATTTGTTACTGTTACAAGTTAACTTATTTCCTGTAGCTACTTCATTCGAACATAAAAGTAAGTATTACAAGTAAAACTTGGATCTATAACATAATAAATACTAATCTAATGATTATCTCTGGATTGCCAAATAATTAAATTACTTACAAGAATATTCCCTATTAGTGTTGTTGATAACTTATCTACTGGTTAACGTTTTGTCAACCCTAAGTCGTTTCGCTGTGTCGTCATTCGATGCTACCTGAAACATCCTTAGTCTTCACTTTTTGGTGAAGTACCGTCGAAGAACTTTATATCTATACATCGTAAAGACTATTTCTGCTTGCTGCGCATCGTGCTCAGAGGATTTTGTTTTCAAACTGCTTACATATGAAGTTCTTCGATAGTAACTATAATGCGTCTAAGGAAAAAAGTTGTTTTACACAACATTATATGAACGGTTGTAGTAATTTTTAATATAGTGAATTATCATTCGTTTTCCGATTTATAAGCTACATGTTTTCGAAGTACTCGGTACAAGCTAACTGAAGTCTACAAGTGTGGAAGTAATCTTCAAGAAGTGTTCTGCGATCCTGCTGCGTTATCCCATCAATATCAGTTTTGATAGCTAACCGCTGCCTACGGTCGTCAGTCACTACACCTGCCAGCCTGCCATACCGTTTGGACATAATTGGAAAATGTAAGTATAAAACTTTCCACTCAGTACATAGTTCGGAGATCTGACCCGATGTACTAATCGTAATCCTTATGTTTAACTATTATTTTGTTGTATCTTTATTTCAGGTCTGAGTCTGAGTGCGAATACTTTCAACAAGCTCCGATCACCGATCAGAAAACCAAACGCAGCCGCAAACCGTCTGCAGACAACGTTAGGAAACGCAAGTCGCATCCACCATCAACGAATTTAATTCGTACGAGGTAAACAAACTATTCAATAATTTAGTTCGCCATACCAGTTTAAATCATCTGTCATTTTTATTCGTAAGTACGTCTCTCATGTTCTGCAAGTCCCTTTTTTGACCGAGTGTATTTTTTTTCCCCTATGCGTATCTAAACAGTAAACGTAACCTGTAAGTGTATGATGAACTAATAGAAGCTTTCGTTGTTGTTTCAGTAAAAAAACCAATACTGATAATGATGTATTTGGTATCAGTAACAACTACGGGTCTGACACCGCGCCAAAAGACGACTCATCGAGTACATGTTTATCATCATTCTTCGTTAACCGAGTCGCCAACGGCTGCGAGCGGCGAGCAGCGAGCATCAACGGAGAGTACTACATCGACTGCAAGGTGTACAAGGCTGACGACGCTCGCCACACCGACTCCCTGGAGCTGTGGAAGAAGGCGCTTTTGCGACTCAAGTTCCAGACCGACGCGGATTCGTGTCAGTGGCGTAAACTACAAGAGTTCGTGCGCTCGGTAGATACTTTATTCCTTGAAAAACCAATGTTTTACGAAAAATAAACCTAATATAATATGTACCTTGTTTATTATGCAGATCCACTTCAAAGCAGCGAGTTAATAAGTCGTTTCGACACACGAAGCGCATTACAAAAACCAACAAGTCGTTTCTAATATTGAGACGCATGTCAAAAACACCAAGCCGTTTCCACCCACGAAGCGCATTACAAAAATCAAGTCGTTTCTAATACTGAAATGCATGACAAAATCACCAAGTCGTTTCCATTGTTGAAGCGCATTACAAAAACCAACAAGTCGTTTCTAATATTGAGACGCATGTCAAAAACACCAAGTCGTTTCCACCCACGAAGCGCATTACAAAAACCAAGTCGTTTCTTATACTGAAATGCATGACCAAATCACCAAGTCGTTTCCATTGTTGAAGCGCATTACAAAAACCAACAAGTCGTTTCTAATATTGAGACGCATGTCAAAAACACCAAGTCGTTTCCACCCACGAAGCGCATTACAAAAACCAAGTCGTTTCTAATACTGAAATGCATGACAAAATCACCAAGTCGTTTCCATTGTTGAAGCGCATTACAAAAACCAACAAGTCGTTTCTAATATTGAGACGCATGTCAAAAACACCAAGTCGTTTCCACCCACGAAGCGCATTACAAAAACCAAGTCGTTTCTTATACTGAAATGCATGACCAAATCACCAAGTCGTTTCCATTGTTGAAGCGCATTACAAAAAACCAGCAAGTCGTTTCCACCATTTGAAGCGCATATCACTTATCATCAAGTCGTTTCTAACAACGAAACGCATGGCACAATGATCCATATCATCGTCCGCAGCGAGGTGAACTCGCCCAGCTACTGACGGCCAGTGGTATAACTCACATGATCTCCAGGCGAGTACAGTAATATACTACACAGTCGAGTCGATCGTTCAATATTGGGCATACTATGCCACTGGCGCGTAGCGAGGCGCACTAGCCGAGCTACTTGCCGACAGTGGCATAACTCACATGATCTCCAGGCGAGTACAGTAATATACTACATAGTCGAGTCGATCGTTCAATATTGGGCATACTATGCCACTGGCGCGTAGCGAGGCGCACTAGCCGAGCTACTTGCCGACAGTGGCATAACTCACATGATCTCCAGGCGAGTACAGTAATATACTACATAGTCGAGTCGATCGTTCAATATTGGGCATACTATGCCACTGGCGCGTAGCGAGGCGCACTAGCCGAGCTACTTGCCGACAGTGGCATAGAATGCCCAATATTACCCTACTGTTACTGCTGATTATTGTTTCTTAGGTTCGATTCCCAAGCGTAACTTACTATCAGTAGGAATCGCTTTTATTTTGACAGTTCAACAACATTAATTGCGTTATTTAGTTTGTTGAGTAACCTCCTAGCCAAGTTACAACCGTTTTGTGTCCAATTCCGTTCTCCAATCGGTAACGCCTCGGTGTCAGCAATTTTAGAAAACGATAAGTTGGTAGCCATGTTGACGCGCCTGAGTCGGCCGCTCGTTCTACAATGTCTTTAGAAAAACGACATTATAACAACCACGTGACTTAACGTTGAGATAATTTCATTCCCATACATTTGATTAGTTTTCGACTAGCGTTAACGATTGCAGATTTTCAACTTGGCTAAGGGTGCAGACAATCTTTACGAAAATTTGACGCAATGGAATAGAAATAATGTTCAAAATTATTCAGATTTCGATTGATAGTGCATTATGCAATTTGGGTGCATGTCAGCCATCGTATTATTGGATTTTTTAATCTGAAAATTTTCAGTAGCAGCCCGTAATCTAGATTTGTGCCCCGTTGATGGCTATAGCGCACTGAAACTATAACATAGGATTTCCAAAGAATTAAATATGGGTGTAGGTACTATAGGTATACCTCTGACTAACAATTCGGGAGGTACAGGCGTGATTTCATGTTTTTATCGACTTCGTCCCATCTCATCCCCAATCCCAACTCGCCCGGTCCATATATGTATAGCTAGAAGGTGCCAAAGTACTGCTGGTAAGAAAAGTGCTTGTATGGTTTGTATTTATTTTTATTCAGTCATCACTAATCACAGTTTTTATAACAATTAAAGATATCTGTTAAAAAATCACAGTTTGTTTATGAAATAATTTAAACTATCTTCTAAGAAATCACAGTTTGTGCAATCATTAAAGCTATATTTTATTTTAAACAGTAATTAGGGACTGATGTACTGAGTTCTTTTAAAAAACTGATCCTTTGTACTTAAGACACATCCAAATACGAGACGAATTGTTTACACGGCTTTTATAATATGTATGTCGGCGTGCAAAAGAGATAATCCCTGTTTGTTTTAACAATTTCAAAATTTCGCGAAACTTCCCGAGAAGATCCTTCCCTTGACATGTTGCCGACGCATACGGATACATAAAATGACTTATTATGCACTGGGGCAGCATCGTGATGTTAAAAGAAAGGGATATTCATCTTAGAGATGTTAAAACAAATGTATCTGCATAATTAATGAATTAGATAGAAAGATACCAAGAAGCTCTATGTAATGACCAAAACCCGCTATTACAATAGCATCAAGGGATGCCACCGACATTTGCTCACTGCGGTTATTGACTTTTATGATTGTTTTGTTCGGACACATGCAGGCTTAGGCTTATTGTAAAATTTCTAGGTATTAATTATTTCATAATTAATAACTAACTACATATATGCACGGAATCTAAGTAAGATATTTCGTTTAAAAATATATAGAATAATATCAAGACCAAAATTTATCCATGATAACTATTTATTTTCTACATCGTAGAACTTTTTCGACAGACTGTACACTTGCATCTAAAACTCAGTTAAAAAAGCGGGTGAGTTGGGACTGGGGATGAGATGCGACGAAGTCTTTTCATCTATACAATTAAAAAAAAAACCGGCCAAGTGCGAGTCGGACTCGCGCACCGAGGGTTCCGTACAAACCTGTAGGTATTCTCGGTTTATGACGTTTTAAAAAAAAACTACTCACTCGATCTCGTTCAAACCAATTTTCGGTGGTAGTTTACATGGTAATGTACATCATATATTTTTTTTAGTTTTATCATTCTCTTATTTTAGAAGTTACGGGGGGGGGGGGGGACACACATTTTACCACTTTGGAAGTGTCTCTCGCGCAAACTATTCAGTTTAGAAAAAAATGATATTAGAAACCTCATTACCATTTTTGAAGACCTATTCATAGATACCCCACACGTATGGGTTTGATGAAAAAAAACATTTTTGAGTTTCAGTTCTATGTATGGGGAACCCCAAAATTTATTGTTTTTTTTCTACTTTAGTGTGAAAATCTTAATGCGGTTCACAGAATACATCTACTTACCAAGTTTCAACAGCATAGCTCTTATAGTTTCGGAATAATATGGCTGTGACATACGGACGGACGGACAGACAGACAGACAGACAGACATGACGAATCTATAAGGGTTCCGTTTTTTGCCATTTGGCAACGGAACCCTAAAAATCTGGCAGATAGCTGATGTTATAAGTAGTAACATAGGCTACTGTTTGTCTCGGTCACACGTTCCTGTGGGATAATTTCCGACATCAACGAAGGCAAAGTCCAGCTAGTAAAAAATAGAAAAAAAAGAAAAAAGAATTCGCTCAAGCGTATGTTATTTTCAAACCATACCATAGCGAACATAAAAAAAGAACATTTGAATTCAGAACAAACCGTAACCAATGGAGTATCCGACGTTTGGCTCCCAGACTGGAGCGAGCTGGGGCTGCATTAAAGCGGCTCCTGCCCAATCTGGGGGGTCCAAACGCCTCCTGCCGGAGGCTTTACACGGGGATCGTGCGGTCCATGGCCCTCTACGGGGCACCGGTGTGGGCGCCCTCACTGAGGCTGCGCCCAGCGCGCCGGTTGTTTGCGGCCCAGAGGGTCATGGCCACCCGGTTAATCCGGGGATACCACACGGTCTCGTGCGAGGCGGCGAGCCTCCTTGCCGGAGTGCCGCCATGGGATCTGGAGGCAAAGGTCCTCGCGCACATGTGGGAGTGGCGCGAGGAGGCGAAACGCCGGGGCGAAACTCCGCTGCCGCGACAAATCGCGGCACGGCGGACAGAGCTCCGGTGTGATCTCATGGCGACATGGCGGGTACGATTGTCGCAACCCAGTGCTGGGCACGCCACAATTGCGGCGGTAAGTCCCCTCTTTGAGGAGTGGATAGAGAGGCGTCACGGCGTCCTCACCTTCCGCCTGACGCAGGTTCTCACCGGGCATGGGTGCTTCGGTGGGTTCCTGTTCAGGATAAAGCGGGAGGATACGTCCGGGTGTTTCCATTGCGAGGATCGTCTGGAGGACACGGTGGAGCATACGGTGGAGGTGTGCCCTGCCTGGGCGGAGCACCGCCGTGTCCTCGTGGGAGCGATCGGCGGCGGCGACCTCTCGCGTCCGGCCCTGGTACGAGCCATGGTACGGAGCGAGAGGGAATGGGAAGCCGTCACCTCCTTCTGCGAAGCAGTAATGCTCGCGAAGGAGGAGGCGGGGCGCGTGAGGGAGTGGCAGTCTCTGCGCCCTCACGTCCCTAGCCGCCGCAGGAGGAGACGCCCCGGGCGTCGGGAGTCGATAGCGGACTCCCGGCCACCGTAGGCGCGAGCTTGCGGGTGGCGAGCAATGGGTAGCTCGCCGCCCGGTAAGGACCAAGCTCGGATCGACGGCGCGCAGTGTTCCACGCGCGCCTCAAAGAGATGTCAGCAGCAGTGTAGGGGTCTACTAGGACCGATGCCTGCCGGGGTCGCGTGATTGTTCGAAAGAGATACCGTGACCCTGGCACATGGGCAACTGATGGAACACGGGTGGGTTTTAGTCAGTAAAAGTCTGACACGCCCTCCCGCTCCGCCCAGAGCGGGAGAAGTAATTTGATGATTTCCCATCCTGAAAAAAAAAAAAAAAAAAAAAACCAATGGAGTACAACAAAAGACATTAATAACACCACATTGATTACTTACTTTTACTGACTCAAAGTTTCCCTTATCTCGGCTCGTATAGGAAGAACAACATCAAAACAAAATAAATTATATTATGGCCACACTTTTACGAAGTATTTTGTACTTATTTTTCCTTTACTTTTTATGCTTATTTGCCTGTGCTTGATGGACTGTGCAAGAGATAGGGAGGATAAAGTCTATGGCCGTTAATACCGATTTTATATTTCGAATAGCAATTTATTTTTTTTCTTCGAGAGTCGTATTCAAAGGGTGCCAACCAAACTTTATTATTGATACTTTGTACGCCGGAACGTCGATCCACGTGAGACACAATTGTTTCTGTAATTGCGGCTTTCAACCGGTTAAACCTCTACCATCCGTCCGTCCGTCTGTCTGTCAACGGACTGTATATTATATACCGTAATAGGTAGACACTGGTTCACAGGGTGCGTATTTGCATTGCTGCAAAAATAATAAAAATTAAATTAAAGGGGCCTCCTTTTAATTTAATTTATACATTATGCAAGAACCTTGGCGTTTTTTTTTTTGCATTGTGATACGGAATCCCTTATGTGCGAATTCGACTTGCTCTTGGCTGTTTTTTTTAGTTTGGTACATACTTTCTTCAAGAGTTAGGTATTTTTATTTTGATGTACTAAGTAGGTAATGCGAACTGAGTAATAATTTCTCTATATAATAGTGAAATTTACTATTTTGTTCATTAATTCTGTATAATCGTTAATTTGTACATATGTAAAAAAGTTTTTGATAAAGATAACCCGATACTGTTTTTGGGCGATACTGTTTGGCGGGTTGTTCCTTATTTAATATTATGAAGGAAATTATTAAATGTAATTTTACCCAGGAGACCACATTATTAATTTTTATGGGTAATAGGGGAAATATGAACAAAGGGGAATTGCTCCAATACTATCAAACATTGAGTAATCTTAGTTTAAGAAAGATTGTATTATTTACATTTCCCTACAGTAACAGCTTGCCACAGGAGGAAAATAGGTTAAGATTTGAAATCAACATGACATTGCACAATTTGACATTTAATAATAATTTGTTTCATTTAGTTGATACTAACAATTATGTTAGTAATAATTGGTACTTGATAAAAGACAGATATAATAGTGTTATGTACTATCTTTCTAACTATTATAAAAGACAGATAGCTGTGTCGCTATCATATTTTTTTTCTATTTCAGCCAAGAATTTGGCTATTAACCCCCTTCCTTTTGAGCAATGCAATGGCATGTTGAACAATTCTGCTAATAATTTGGTAACAATTGATAACATTGATTTTATTTTAAATTAGAAATTAAGACAATAGAGGCAACCTCTAGCACAAATGTATGTGTAAAAGACTTACATAGTATCAACCTGGTGTATCAAAACATTCAAGGATTTTTGAACAAAGATTTAGAAGTAGATTTATTCCTTAATTGTAAAAATATAGATATTCTTTGTATTACAGAACATTGGCTTAAAAGCCACCAGTTCATGTTCAATTTTAATAATCACCAGGTTGGTAGTTCGTTCAACAGAGTAAATGCTATACATGGTGGCTCACTAATTTTAGTAAATAACCAACTTAAATTTAAAGACCGTAAGGATATTGTGAGCCTCTCCGTTGAGCGAACAGTAGAACTTGCCTGTATAGAATTGGAGCAGTTTATTGTATTAAGTGTGTACAGACCACCATCAGGATTGTATGACTACTTTGAAAAGGTCATGGATGAAGTATTACACAAGATTAGTAACTCAAACAAGTCTATTATTGCTTGCGGGGATTTAAATGTTAATTTATTAGAAAACTCAGGTTCTTGTAGTAAAATAATAAGTCTATTTCAGTCCTCAGAATCTAGTAAATTAATAATTTATTTGTGGCTTGGTATAACATCAGTATAAATATTATCAAGGCGTGTGGCACTAGTAGGGGTTATTCTTGTGGGCTCCATAAATAGGTTTACAAGAACAATCTTGTAAACATATCATTGCGGGCAACAGATTACTTTTCAAAATCAAAATAAAAAACTGAGTAAAAGAGATATCACTGTTAACCCCAAAACTGCAGTTTGCCTAGAAGCCTTTAAAGGCAAACTAGTTCAGAAATTGCCACTTTTATCTATTAATGGTGGGCCCAATCATCTATATGATGAGTTTTTTAAGACATATTGTAATGACTTTAATTCGACTTTTATTCCCCGGACTATCTCAGTTAACAGTAACGTATCTTTCAGTGATTGGGCGGCCATTGGTATTCATAAAAGTAGAACACGGCTTTATGAGCTGTACAATGAAAGGGCTTTTGTCAACACTGCTGAATTTAATTTGTATGTTAGAAATTATTCGAAATTATTTAAAAAAGTCTGTTGGATGGCCAAGTCGCGTTATTTGAGTTCTAAGATTAAAAACAGTAGTAATGTTATTAAAACGACTTGGAATATTATTAATAGTGAAACGGGAAGGTCTAGTAAACGAAATAATGACTACAACCTGTCTATCAACGACAACATAATAAAATCAGACTCACAAGTCGCTGCGGCTTTTGAAAATTTATTTTCAGATATTCCTGTTTCAACTACAAAATCCCTAAACTCATCACCTTCTGTTGCTGAGTCTTTGCTTATTGAAAATGTTAATGTTTGCGATTCGGAATTTCATTTTGAACATATTACTTGTAAAGATATAATTAAAACCTTCCACACTTTAAATGTAAAAAAAGACTGCAGATCTGTGGGGTAATTCTGTAGAAGTCGCCAAGTCTATTATTGACATTGTAGCACCTACTTTAGCTCTTATATTTAATAATTGTATTGAGTGTGGGGAGTTTCCTGATCTTATGAAGAATAGTAAAATAATACCTTTATTTAAATCTGGTAGTACATCAGACCCCACTAACTATAGACCAATTTCAGTACTACCTACGTTCAGTAAAATTTTTGAGAAATTAATTTTAGACCAGTTGCAACGATTTTTTAATAAACATAAATTATTACATACCAAACAGTTCGGTTTTACAAGGGGTCGTTCAACTACCGATGCCGGTGTTGAACTCTTAGGACATATTTATAATGCATGGGAAGAAAAATGCGATGCTTTGGGCATCTTTTGTGATTTATCTAAAGCATTCGATTGCGTTCTTCATGAAACTTTAATCAGGAAACTCCGCCACTACGGGATCCGGAACAGAGCTCTGGATCTTCTTACTTCATATTTGAGTAATAGGATTCAGTGTCGATGTCAATGGAAAAAGGTCTCCCGGATCTATCGTTACAATGGGAGTCCCACAGGGCTCAATTCTTGGTCCTTTTTTGTTTCTTATTTATATTAATGACTTGCCTTACCTTATAAAAGATAATCATAATGTAGTTTTGTTTGCGGATGATACTTCACTTTTGTTTAAACTTAAACGTCAGCAAGTGGATACTGACGATGTTAATAGCGCGATCTCAAAAGTAGTTCACTGGTTCAATGTAAATAATTTGCTTCTTAATGAAAAAAAAAACCAAATGCATTAAGTTTACGCTACCTCACGTTAGGCAAGTGAAAACGAATGTGTTGGTGAAGGGCGAAGAATTGAATCCTGAAGATAACACTGTATTCTTGGGCCTAACTTTGGATACCAAGCTTCAGTGGGGCCCGCATATAGATAAATTGTCGAAAAAGCTAAGCTCCGCTGCATACGCTGTTAGAAAAATTCGGAATTTAACTGACATAGAGACAGCCCGTTTAGTGTATTTTGCCTACTTTCATAGTGTAATGTCGTACGGTATTCTGTTGTGGGGAAATGCCGCCGACATTCAGACTATCTTTGTCTTGCAGAAAAGGGCTGTTCGATCAATTTATAAATTAAGCCCGAGACACTCACTCAGAGAGAAATTTAAAGAAATTAATATAATGTCTGTGCCTTCACAGTATATTTTTTTAAATCTTTTATATGCCCATAAGTATATTAAATTGTTTAAAAAATTCAGTGATATCCATAATATAAATACTAGGAATAAACACAAATTTGTTGTACCTTCAACAAGGCTCAAGCCGCAAGGCGGCTCAAGGTGGCTTATTCAGATGTCAATGTATACGCTTTTATAATAAACTTCCAAGCCATGTTCAAGATCTAAGTCTCAATAAATTCAAATCTTCCATTAAACGTAAGTTGTGCCAGAAAGCCTTTTATACTGTAAAAGATTATATTGAAGACAAAAAGCTTGGGATTAAGCTGCTCCAATTTTTATATTATAATTATACTGAATGTTTTTTTTTAATTATTATTATTCTTTATTTGGAAATATACACTTTGACATTTAATTATTGTTTACACTATGACATGAATACATACTTTCAGAAGTATAATATTATTATTATTATTTAAGTGATTTTGAATGTGAGGACTATGTCGGTGATGTTTGTTTTTTTTTTATATCTCTCTTACTCATTCCATTTTAATGATAATCTGGCAGTTTGAGTACTTAATGCGGCCTACCAAAATGTCCTTTCTTTGGTATTGTTCGTCGAATCTTTGTGCTCCTTATGTTCTGAGTTGAGCTGCAAGATTACTGACAAATGCGTGCATTGACTGGACAGGTCCACTCAATCTGTATGGGTCTTTCCTCAAAAGAACATTTCAGACACCCGCATGTACATGGTCCTCAAATGATCAGACCGGGACTATTTCCTGATTTTATATACACATTGACATTGATGAATTTTACTTATACAATGACATGAATATTTACTTTTAAAGTATTATATTGTTTTAATTACCTATTGTAAATGAGAAGACGAAGTGGGTGTTCTTTTTGTCCATTGTCTGGCAGTTTGAGTAATTTGTGCGACCTACACAAATGTCCTTTCTTTGGTATTGTTCGTCGAATCATTGACCTCCTTAAGTTCTGAGTGGAGCTGCATGATTACTGACAATTGCGTGCACTGATTGGACAGGTCCACTCAAGCTGTGTGTTCTTTCCTTAAAAGACCACTTCAAACACCAATCCACATGGTCTTCACATGATCTGATCAAGATTATGTCTGGACTTTAAAAGAGACTGTGACCTCTGAGTTTGTTTCGACGGTTCTTCTCAGAGTAGTCAGATAGGAAATGCCGACCTCATCTAGTTTTAAAAAAAATTGATTGACGTGTAAAAGTGTTGGTACAAACCTACTTGCAAAAATAAAGTCATTTATCATTTATCATTTATCAATATGGCTACTTTTATTTTAGAAAAAAAAAATAGGAACTCACGAAAAAAAAACCAATGAAAAACTTTTTGTTAAATACCACGCGGACGAAGTCGCGGGTAACAGCTTTTACCTGTATAACCTGGATTAACACATTCTTACCGCGATAGTACGTCCTCCTGCGTTAATTTCCGACATCCACGCGGGCGAAGCCGCGGGCAAAAGCTAGTATATAAAATAAAATAACATGTAGGGGTAGATCTACTTCACTAGGCATACTCTACTAAAAGGCACCCTTCTCCTAAGTTAAATATTAAAGCAGGCGCACTCATACGTAATGCTTCGTTAATTGCAAAAGTTGCTAGTACTTATCTCTATGCAGTAATGCAGCTAAATCTATGTGTACTAGAAACTGTGGCGTAGTACAGCTGCAATCATGAATACCACAAATTAGCATATCCAAACAATACCTCGCCTAATTTAGGTACCACTTAGAGCTAATAGAGTGATAACAAGAAACGATTAGATTTGTGTTATAATTCGTGTAATTTGTGTAATTTGCGAGACCCTTTTTCGTAATTTTCAAGGGTTTCCACGGAAACAGAAAATTATCACATATCAGAAAATTATAATATATCATATGCATAATCGGTCTATAATGTTCCCACTTTTAGGACAGAGGCCTCCTCGCGTTGAGAGGGAGCGGGCCGTAATCTACTACGCGGGTCCAATGCGGATTGATAGAAGTCACATATTTTCGAATTTTTGATTCTAGGACATGGACCGGTTTCCTCACGATGTTTTCCTTCGCCGTTTTGAGAGTAGTGATGATTAAATTATTTACACGATGTAAAGCGTCTACCCGAGTTCGAACCCACGACTTATAAGTCGGGGCCGTTAATGTTGGGCCACCACTGTTTTTTGTTAATCAACAAGGGTTACAACTTTGAACGCAGATTAATCTAGACAAATATATAAAATTGGAGTGTCTGTTTGTAATATTAAGATAACCAATTTTTACTAAGTGTATATGGTTGTATACACGGTACATATACCAAAACAACATTTTTTACAATTTTTGTCTGTCTGTCTGTTTGTTCCGGCTAATCTCTGAAATGGCTGAACCGATTTTGACGGGATTTTCACTGGCAGATAGCTGATATTACAAGGAGTTACTTAGGGTACTTTTATTTTAGAAAAAAAAATGGATCTCACGAAAAAAAAAACGAATGAAAAACTTTTTGTTAAATACCACGCGGACGAAGTCGCAGGTAACAGCTGTTACCTATATAACCTGGATGAACGCATTCTTACCGCGGTAGTACGTCCTCCTGCGTTAATTTCCGACATCCACGTGGTTGAAGCTGCGGGCAAAAGCTAGTTATAAATATGGGTAATTAGTGTCACAGGATCTATTTTCGATGCAGGTAAAGATCATGTAGAATTCCTTAAAATGCTCTTGCCACCTTAATAAATAATAATATAGTAGAGCAATAAATACCACGTAAATCTATTGAATTCGTCTTTTACAAAAAAAAAAAATATTAAATTATCTATGTACATCTCGTATAAATAAATCACAGAAAACATTACCTTTCTTATTCCAGACTTATGTGTGTATAAAGTTAAAGTACCAGCGAATAAGATAAAGACATGTCCCCCTATGTAAGTCAGAGGGGTAATTGCGGAACTTTTTATCGGTAGGAATTGTTAAACAACATTCATTGCGTTATTTACGTTGCTGAGCCACAATTTATTCGAACAAATGACGCCATGGTTTAGAAATAATCTTCAATCCCATTGAGATTCTGATAAATTGTGCGTTTCGCAATTAGGGTGCAGGTGCCCCCACTTTCAAGGGTCAAATCTTTTTTCCGTTCCCAACTTTTTCTGAAGAATCCTGAATGAATCCTTGATGAAGTTTGGCGAAATTCCCTTTGTAACCGATGAAATATCCAGGTTCTTTTTGTTGCGCCGAGTAGATCTGTAGACTTTAAGTAATTACATGGGCTACTTACCTAATTGTGATTGGATTGAAAGTAAAAGTACTATACCTTTTGTTTGGCAGATGTATTGGGTGAGTTCGGCTTGTAAAAGGGATTTTGGGGCTTTATTAGATTAGGTAAGTATGTATCAGGTAAGTATGTATAAAAGGCGTTGCGAATAATATACGTTTCTCCCTCATTCTGATCCAGCCCGTCCCTTGCTGCACTCTACCAGCAATGCCCTAAGCTGCGGTCCGTACTCCATTGATGCCTTTAGCGAGTAGTCGCTATAGTTTTAAGTTTTTAAACCCTGTCTGGAGGCCTTTATTGATTAATATAGCCACAGATAAGTCCGATAAGCAGCCGACAACGACATAAGTTGACTTGTGAGAAGTCATTCCCAACTAAAAAAAGGTTTCGCATAAAATGTGAAAAAGTATATTTTGTCTGTTTTCTAGTAAAAATCATCTAGTTCAACGGTTACTTACATTGCATTCGATGAAGAAAAATTTATATTGAATAAATACTATCAGTACATTTTTTATAATAAATAATTCAGTTTACTGGAACGTGTGCCGTTCCATATTATCCCCAAGGCTGAATTTAGTTCGAATATTATGTGATTCCAAGTAGGTTCCTTCATAAACATGTACCTACTTGGAACTATCTAATATTTGAACTAACAGGCTTATTTGATCCGAAATGTTATTAATAAATTATTCGTGGATTTATTACATACGCGATAGCTATATTATTATTTACCTAATATTTCTAAGGATTGCTGGATGTTTATGAACAAACACATGATTCCATGAGCTGTTGATAAATGAAAATAGTAAAATAGGTCCTTGGAAGAATTGTTATGTGTTTTATCAAATGTGGCAAACATGTGAATACGGTATATTCCCATGTGATAGGGGAAGATTTGTGGCAAAGAATCGTCGTAGATACAGTGTAGTTTTGGAGAGGCTTTTCGAGATAAGAATGTTTTATTTACTTATAACTACATTGTTTCATGTAGCTGATAGTAGCGGAAGTGGATTCAGTTTTGATTAAAACGTTTGCCGAAATGAAAGTTACTAAGCTAATGTAAAATATCTGGATGACCAAGCTTTGCTCGGTATTTTTTGGTAAATTGTGTTTAAAATAATAAGTTTATGTTCAAGTTGATTATCGATAAAGTTGGTTATTGAAAACACGAATAAAACTTCATTTTATAAAAATGAATCCTAGCTAAATCGATTTATCGCCCCCGAAACCCCCTGTATACTAAATTTCATGAAAATCGTTGGAGCCGTTTCCGAGATACAGATTGTATATATATATATATATATATATATATATATATATATATATATATATATATATATATATATATATATATATATACAAGAATTGCTCGTTTAAAGATATAAGATAAAAGTATACTAAGGTTATTTTTAATTCCCTGTGAATTTATCTATTTTTCATAATGTAGTTATCAATACAGTACCTAGTGGCTATTCTTAAAAGTATGGCGTTTTAAAATAAAATGGCCGTAAGTATATCGCAGCGGGATATTCTCACGCACTGAATCTTCAACGCACTGCTATGGGCCGAGAGTATAAAATACAACAAAATGTTTTGTTCACCGTGCTGGGATGTACTCTGTTCGACTCTCAATGCTCGGTCCAACTCCGAGAGCTGATAACGAAGTGTGTGGTAAAATGCTACCGTTATATTTTTACGTACTTGCGAACGTGGTCTTAAATGACTGTTGAATTCAATTTCTGCTTCCGAAAGTTTCCGAACCTGGAGAGTTAAATAAGAGTACACATATAATTAAGTACAAGCGTTATTATTCATTTTTATGGTGTGATAAACTTATTCTCATAAGAGATATTTTAACACCTGAATTCGTTAAGATGTTAATTTAATTATTATACCACACAACCAGTTAATACAAAAAATAATAAAATGCACGAAAACAAAGAAATAAATTTTAAGTAAACAGATGTATCTGGAATATGAAATTAATTTCGTTTGTTTTCATTAACACCACGGGATTACCGTGTTACGGACATGCTTAATGAAATGAACATAATCTTGTTATGACGGCATTAACATTAAATATGGATAAATAAGGCTCTTAATGTAGTTAAAGTAGCATACCGAATTTCGTGCGCGAGTGCTCGCATTACGCAGCATGCAAGTTTTTACGGCCGCGATGTCGAAATATGTGAGGTGAGAAGGCAGGTTTTAGTTTATATTTTCACATGAAATAAGCTGTAAATATGCTCAGTTTATGTGGTTGTTCAAACCACATATACCGTTCTATGAAAATTCGTATCACATTTTCAATTGCATATAATTATGCCGTTTAATTTTCCAGTCATAATACGAGAATATCAGTCTAATAAATGCATTCACTTTATCCACCCAGATATTAAGCAAACAAATAGCTCTCATTCATATCAAAATTACCATTATTATTATTATTCCCTTTATTCATTTTAACGAACTTATAAATTATATTTTTAAATATTAGAATATAAAATAAAAAAACATTTAAAAATATAAAAAATAGTAGCCCACCGGTATCGGGAACAGGGTCCAAGCTACCGGCGGTTAGGGCTCCAGAGAGAGAGGAACCTCCTGACGATGCGAGCCGTGTCCAGAAGTACCGCTTTCTGAATCAAGAAAGCGGTACTTCATCATCATATCATATATATTTTTATCATCTTTCTTTATTATTATTATTGTTATAATGCCACAGCATTTATTTCCTAAATGATTATTTGCTCTAGGACTGAGCGGACATGATTTGACAGTTATTATTAAGGCGCGCAAAATAGCAGCTATATGTCACAGCTGGACACGTTTCACTCCGACGGCCGTCTCTTCCAAATATGGAAGGGTGAGTGACAATCAAATTGTATTCAAACTGTGGTATTCAGTTGCACTCTTTTGTGCTTATTCACTAGAACGTTTTAGACGCGATAGACCGTGACGTCTAGCCTGCTGATTTTTCTCTGTGAATTATGTGATTTCGTGTGTGATGGTCCAGTTCATTGATTTATCATACATTTTTGCTGTAATCTACAAATAATGGAAGGAAAAGAGAATAATTTCTTATGAAATGTCCTCTTATAAAATATTCCCTCGCGAGCATTCCAGTCTTAAACAAAAAAAACCTGGAAGGAATTTGAAAAATTTGAAACAAAACTGCGAATTCTCAAACTTCCTTCTCCAATTTGTGGCACTATCTCACCAAACCCACAACCATACATATTACAGACGTGTCCAAAATAATACCAAAGTAAATTGCTATCTCATTCGGCAAAGAGACTGTAAGTGTGCGCTTCGTGTTTAATTTGATCGAAACTCTGACGGCAGCCAAGAACACTGTAAGTAGTAAAACGCCGGTCACGCACTAAACTTGGAAGCAACTGCTAAGACTTCTATCTCTGTGCACTGATCGCTGCTGAGTTTTCCAGCTATGTGTGTGTCCTGTACGTGTGTTGTATTTGAAAGTTCTTGTTCATGTCAGGCTGTGTGCATATTGAATTCACGTGTTGTTCTAACTGTACCACAGTATCGTGCTATGCCAATAAGTTACTATGAAGTAAAAGCCTTTTAAACACATTTTATCCTTCTCCTTAAGAGAAGGATATCTAAAAGAGAAGGATAAAAGGTGTAAGAGTGGTTTACTTTATCAGCGAAATTACAGTGTTGTTTTAGTGGTAGGCACCAAAAAATGTCCAAGACTATTCACATAATATGGGATTGATATTACCCACACATGTCGCAACTCAGATAAATTAAACATTACAGTTACTTACTTAGTCCATCAACATTTCAACGGTGTTTTACCGAGAATTATCTCTGACAACGGGTACAAATTCCGGGAATGGTAATATGCAACAAGTCTGCAAGCATTCAATAATCCGTTTCTATCAATTAAGTCGAACAAACTGCGCTAAATAGTCTATGGCACACAAACGACACGACACAATCCTAGAGGATTTGAACAAATGGCGCGCGCTATAACTGAACCTTAAGTCTAATCTCCATTGATCGGTGGAACTATGTATGAAGTTTTGTTTCTTTGTTCGATGAATAATCGATGATGTCTTTTGTTATTGAAAGCAAGTTTTTGAATTACGTTCCCGGTTTGATTTACTAAGTCCTTAGAGCGAGGTTACTCAAACTTATTAATTTAAGAGAAAAAAAAAATAGAACTATTTCTTACAGTGACACTTCCATGTAAGAAGAAGAGATCACATTAAAAAAAAAAACATGAACACAACCCATATCTTATACCTTTAAACGAGCAATTCTTGTATATATATATATAATCTGAATCTCGGAAACGGCTCCAACGATTTTCATAAAATTTAGTATACAGGGGGTTTCGGGGGCGATAAACCGATCTAGCTAGGATTCATTGACCAAAAAAAAAAAATACCGAGCAAAGCTCGGTCATCCAGATATTTTATATTAATTGGGAACATAACATAAATAGTCGGCAGCTGCAAGCCGTGACTGTGACGAGAAGACTCAGCATAATGCTGTACTATGGGACCCACAGCACAGCGCTGATTTTCAGTGGTCACCCGAAAATGATGTCAGTTATTTAGTTGCTTAACATCACTTACGCCCACAGTAGCCTCTCGTAAGTTGAATGTGTTTGTCTTCTTTTTATCAAAGAACCTCGCTAATAGACTTAAAATAAACGACGACATAAAAAAATGTTAATTATGTGTAGAATTCTGCCTACGCAAGGCTCGCCCATCATCACTCAAGTTACGGAATTTTCGTTTATATGGAAATTAAATGAGATTGGCCGTGGCATTTAATTTCAAGTTAAAGTGTAGGTGTGAATTAAATGCAGCTACATAACAGGACGTTACCGGACTGCTGTACTGCATACGGCATAATACATTGATGGTTTCGAGGAAATAACAGCGTTTTAGAAATTACGGCGTTAATACCTGTAACTGTTCCTTCCTACGAGGGCGGCACTGAAAATTTCGGGAATCAAGGAAGTGACACAACATTACTATTTAAAAAATGTATTCATTGCTTTTCGAAGTATTCTCCGCGAAATTTGACACATTTTTTCATACGATGGAACCAATAATTGAAGCAACCATTCCATTCGGAAGTTGGGGTCTCCAAAATGGCCGTTTTGTAGGCGTCCACAGCTTCTTCAGGTGATGAAAATCTCTGACCACGCAATTTATTCTTTATTTTAGGGAAAGTATATAAATCATTAGGGCTTAGGTCTGGGCTGTACGGCGGATGGTCTAATAATTCTATGTTTTCTTGCTCTAAAAACTCTTTTGTTCTGTGCGTGGTGTGAGAACTCGCATTGTCGTGATGGAGGATGATTCGGCGGTTGCGGTTCTCTTTACGGAGTTCAGAAACGACCTGTTGCAAACAAATGCTAGCATACCATTCTGCATTAACCGTTCTTTGTCTCTCAAAAGGAATAGTCGCAACATGATCGGTTTTGGAGACAAACGTGGCCACCATTTTTTTTGCAACACTCCGTGAACAAAAATTTTTTGTTGGCTTTAACTCGTTTTCGAACACCCAAACTCGTGACTGGTTTTTTGTTTCGGGTTCGTACGCGTATATCCAGGATTCGTCACCTGATACGATGTTGTATCAGCATTTGAGGACCCTGCGTGGAATCTTTCGAGAGTTCTGACGCACCAAGTAACGCGAGCCGCTTTTTGCTCTTCACAGAGCGAATGCGGTATCCATCGGGAGAACAACTTTTTTACACCTAATTGTTCATGCAAGATTATTTGTATTTGACTCATGCCAATGTCTAAAGTTTCCTGAATTTCGCGGTATGTCACATGTCGATCTTCCTCAATCAGCTTATGCACAGCATCAACGTTTTCTTGGGTGAATGCAGTTTTTGGACGACCTTGACGGGGATCATCACTGAGCTTGACACGTCCACGTTGAAATTCAGCAAACTAGCGATAAATTGTGGTTTTGGATGGGGCTTCATTACAATGCAGAAATCATCCGGTCAACACACTGTGTTTGTGTTAAACCACTTCGAAAGTCATAATAAATCATCGCTCTTGAATTTTCTCGAGTCAATTCCATTTTCAACCGACGAAAAAAAACGGAGGAGGTTCTCAATTCGACGCGTATATTTTTTTTTTTTTAAGTATGACCACGCATAACTTTTTACATAGTGGTCCGATTATGACAATTCTTCTTCTATTGGAAAGGGTATCCTCCCAAGGTGGTCCCATATAAATTTGGAAAACAAAATCGCACCCTAAGGGTCGGAAAACAAGGGATGATTGATTGTTCACTCACTGATTGTAATGTATAAACACGCATAACTTTATACAGAGTAGTCCGATTTTGATAATTCTTTTTGTGTTGGATAGGGTATACCCGGCTTTAATGTACTAATAATACTTGGCAAGGTATACCCGGTATACCTTGCCAAGTATTATTAGTACATTAAAGCCACAAAAAATATAAAATAGTTTTTATTTTAACAAAAAATTAAACCGCCAAAAAATTAAAAAGTTTTTATCTCAACGACTAAACAAGTTTGACAAAACCTTGTGACAAGACCAAGAATGTTTTTTCAACCGACTAAAAAAAATGGAGGAGGTTATCAATTCAACGCGTATATTTTTTTGTTTTTTTTTTTTATGTATGACCACGCATAAGTTTTTATATGGTACTTCGATTGTGATAATTATTTTTTAATTGGAAAGGGTATACTCTCAAGGTGGTCCCATATAAATTTGGAAAACAAAATCGAACCCTAAGGGTCGGAAAACAGGGGTTGATTGATTGTTCACTCACTGATTGTAATGTATATCCACGCATTACTTTATACAGAGTAGTCCGATTTTGATTATTCTTTTTTTATTGGATAGAGTATACCTTGCCAAGTATTATAAGTACATAAAAGCCACAAAAAATTATAAAATAAAAATTTTTTTAACAGTTTTTACAGTTTTTTCGGCGGTTTAATTTTTTGTTAAAAAAGTTTTTTAAATAAATAAATGGTATTCGATTTTTAAAACCAAGGAGTTTTCAATTAAAACGATTTACATATGATAGGAACAGTGGAAATATTCCATTCCCGATACTTTTAGTGCAACCTATGTTTCCAATTGTCCAAGAACTTATGCACCGACCTAATTATTATTAGATAGCGGGGTTAATGAAAAATTCAGTGTAATTCCATCGGCAAACGGCTACCGGTAATCATGTGGGGAATTATACACCGAGGGCTGGCGCTGCAGCATTTGGTTAATTTATATGCTACTGCAACTGAATTGCACTGAAAGTTGAGTGCACTTGTTAACGGTTCTCATTCTCTACGGGATTGTTTGAAAGCGAGGGAAGAGAATTAGAAACAATTTAATGAAGAGAGATTGTTTTATTATTTACTAATTCAGACCCTCGTTAGTCTGGTGGTCGCAAGCGGTGCTGCTGAACATATGGTTCTGGGTTTAATTTCCAGACCGTCAAAAGTGTAATTGAGTTTTTCAATTTTCTTTTGGGTGGGAAATTTTAAAATCACATCTCCGGCTCTGGGCGGCGCAGGAGGGCGTGTCAGACGACGAGTCTCTTCCTGACTAAAACCAACCCGTGTTTCTTTAGTTGCCAGGCCCACGGTAGCTCTTTCGAACAAATCCCCAACCCTGGTAGGTATCGGTCCGCGCGGACCCCTTCAATATTTGCCGACATCTCTTTCAGGAGTTTAGATTTCTGCCTGGTTGATGGCAACAGGCTCAACCCCTTTTTCGTGGGACTTTAATGTGACTGTTATTTCTTATAACAGTATACTATGCATGAGTACACTTCTGTCTAACCCCTCAGGGAAACAAGGCGTGATACATATTTACATACATATTACTTACAAAACCGATTTAAAAACACAAAGATTGCATTGTCTTTCAAAGTTGTAACATTATCCAGTTATTAAAAAAATAATATTATATCTTAAAACTTTTACGACATAACAACGGGTCAAACATTGTATCTGGTGAACGTTAGTAGCCTTTGACAATATAGTCCCCCGCTCCTACCTCAACCAAATTTGGAAACAAAGTTATAATTATTCTCTTTCTTCTCCGCGGTGCGAACCATGCGGTGTCACACGACGTTGGCACACACACAACTATAAATAATCACAATTTGTTGGCTCATCGCCTGCGAACACACACGAATTAACGTATTCCATAGATACAACGTTTCTTGTAACAGTTGACTCGTTATTTATGGGAACAAATGCGGTTATACGTCATGTTTAGTTTTGGTCTTTTTATTTTTGTAACATAATTAATAACACAAAATATTTATGACAATCCTACTATCCTATCCTACTAATATTACAAATGCGAAAGTTTGTATATGTATGGATGTGTCGATGTGTGGATGTTTGTTACTCTTTCACGCAAAAACTACTGAACGGATAATTGAAATTTGGAACACAGTTAGCTTATAACCTGGATTAACACATAGGCTACTTTTTATCCCGGTAGTACGTTCCTGCGGGACATTTTCCGACCTCCACGCGGGTGAAGCCGCTGGCAAAAGCTAGTAATTGTATAAGCTGCAAATCCCGGCCGTAGAAGATTAAAATAACGATGGCAGGAATTAATTAGTATCGTTTTCTTCGTTAAAATTTTTATTCGTTTGCTATAAATGATGTATGGCATCTTATTTTTACTAATCAACGACTTTGTCTGTCTTAATTTAAATAATACAATTATTGAATATTTTCCCAGTGTCCACTTAAATAAGGAATGGTTTTGCTTCTTTAACGCTCGAGCCCACTCTGTTTTCGCCATACTTTTATCATGGCAACTAAATATGTATATAGGGTAAAGTAAGACTGGATTTATGGACTGACCACAAAAGCATTTCTTCGTCAAAGCTGAAAAAGATTTTAACCTAACATTTAATACATTATGAATTTTTATGATAATACAACAAAGGGGTAGTTACCCCTTTATTGTATTATCATAAAAATTCCTAATGACTTAAAACTTTTTTGCCACTGCTTACATTTTCTGCCACTGTTGTTTCAGGCTCAACTTAGTTGTACACGAACTCCGTTTTGAACTCTATTGCTTTTAAATATTTACGTGCTTAAAAGTCTAGACATTTCAATTAATTATGTAGTTATGTGATGAAGAATTGGCTTAAGTATAAGTTTCATTCAATTATAGGTATGCAATTTGATTAATACGTTATGTCAGAAAATCAATTTGCCTAACCTTTTTCCAACTATGTTGAGGTCGAATTCCGGTCTAACTAGGCGCAGCTAAATACTAGTATTTTATATAGAGCGATTACCTATCAGACCTCCATAACCAGAAACTGGGTATAACGATACCTGTTGGTAAGACTGGTTATCAGACTACCCGGAACGACTGTCAAAGATTTATGACTGAGATCCTGGTCCAATGGCTGAACGTTCTTTCCGAGGCATTATGTACATGTGTCTATTATAAACTAGTATGTTGTGGTGTGTCCACCTACATAGCCTTAACAGTAGTTTTGAATGAGACCATGTGGAATCAAATTGTCCCTTTGTAGTCGTAAAGGTCGGCTATTTTGATACGTTTTGTGTTCGTTTCTATGGGCGTCTACTTATTGAGTAAAGAATAGGTAGATATGCTCTTTATATGTACCCACGTGTTGCTATCATTAGAAGTCATTAAATAACAAATACTTCTTTTCTTTATGAAGTTGGCTCCGCTAAGAAAGCCCTTAAGTTTTTGCAATTCAGTTTCAGGTTGTACCTTTGTGAACACCAAAATGATTATGATTAAAATCATCATGAAAACCCTCGCCGGTTAATTTAATTCCATTGCAGAATGACTATTTTATGTAAAAATCATTCAATGGGATTTCACGTGCTACCCAGGCACTTAAACCTTAAGGACCTATACAGATGTAGGTAGGCGCTTTAATTAAACTGAATTGAAAACTTATGCGTAAGATAATGCCCTGTAGATACTTTGACTTTGTCTAGAAAAAACTATTATGGATAAAACCATCCACTAAAAAATTTACACTTTACCAAGCCAGAGAGGTAAAAAATAAAACAAAGTAATATTATCAACGATATTTCAGCGGAATGTATAATATTAAAACTTTGCCCAAGATAATTATGCCTAACTTAAGTCCTATTAAGTTAATAAAATACCACTGGACGCCGCTCATAGGCTCTCGTATAATTTAAATGTAACGTTCGCTGGGACTCAATATCTTTTGTATTATAATTATTTTTCTGACTGAAAACAATTACATTTAATGTGAACTCCATTGTGTTCTCAGAGATATAAAGTTAATGAAAATCTCAAGAGGCTTAATAAAGGCTGCCCAACAAATTTGATAAGCTGTGAGCTCGTGATAAGGGCGTTGATAGAACATTGTTATTCAGATCACATTCTCGACGTGGTGAAGGTTTTTTCATAAAATTACTTTCGTTATGCTTTCTTTTCGGATGAGTTAGGTATTGACAGGGCTTTGTTGTGCCTATGTGTGGGTAACGACAGGTCTCTAGAGAAGGGAGAGATTAGTAGGCCAATAGCTGTCTATTTCGACTTCTTTACTTTTAGCTTTATTCTTTGTGAGTGGTGAATTTTCTGTCGATAGGTATTATTTAATCCAATTATGAATACTTTTGTATTGGAAGACTTTGAGGTGTGTGTGCAATTTAAGGTTGGTACGGGGTCATCATTTCAGCCGTAATACGTCCACTGCTGGACATGCCCTCCGTCAATTTGGGAGGCTTTGCCATAATCGCCACGCTTGGCAGGCGGATTGGCGATCGCAGTATGGTGGTAAAATGCATAGAGAACGCTGCTGCCCATTCTCTAGTAAGTCCCGTAGTCGCCTCTTACGACACCCACGGGAAGAAATGGGGTGATGCTATTCTTTACGTCCGGCACCACACGGCACGTATGCCGCATGTATGTCACGCATGGTACGGGGTGGTAGCGACAATTTCTACACTACGGGTGTTTAGAATCGTGTGTTCATGGTTTAAGTTTTTGAGTCGATATCTCTACCATCCTGTATAGAAAGGTCAAAGAACGCTTATCTTTGAGCTTATAATAATACATATTTAATACTAAGTCACAAGTCATAGTAAGTCTCACTTGGGTGCTCCGCATTTTTAAGTGTGTGAAATATTTTAGTTATGTGGCCTCTACTGGTATAAGTCACATCTACACTAATATTATAAAGAGGAAAACTTTGTTTGTATGTTTGTTTGTTTGTACTGAATAGGCTCAAAAACTACTGGACCGATTTTAAAAATTCATTAAAAATTCTTTCACCATTCGAAAGCTACATTATCCACGAGTAACATAGGCTATATTTTATTTTGGAAAAAATAGGGTTCCGTAAGATATTTGGGTTTTTCGGACACAAGGTGTAAAAAATCAACCAGAAAAGTTACTTATTTTGCGTACGCTGCCTAAACTATAAAAGATAGAACCATAAAATGTTCTAATTAATTGTAGATCTTATAAATATCTACAAAAAAGTCCGCGACACACTATACCCATCTATGTCGAGTGAGGCACAGCAACCATTTTTTTATTTAAAAATCTTGAATTTTTTTTGGACTACATTTAAACGCGTTTATTTTACTCATGCTATTAATCCTTATCAAAATAAATGATTTCATCACTAAGAACAGTTTATGGAGATAATATTTGGTCTTTGAATGATTAAAATTGGACGTTTGGTTTTGAAGTTATGGCGAAATTAAAATATTACGATTTCTGCTGCACGGCCCGTTGCGAAGTGGGCGTCACCAAGGCGGGGGTGCGCGTGCGGGAGGGGAGTTTAGATCTATGAGTAAGGTACCCGCGCGGCTCAGTCGCGAGGTCGGCTCCCTACGCAGCGGTCGTGCGCGAAGTCTAATAATTTTCGTGCGATTTTTTTTTAGATTTCGTTCTTAAAACTACACCTACGCAAAAGTTCTTCTCAGAGCTAAACAAAAGTTCTTTTCAGGGCTAACCAACAGTTCTTTTCAGGGCTAACCAACAGTTCTTTTCAGGGCTAAACAACAGTTCTTTTCAGAGCTAGACTATTACACGCTATTAACATTTTCTTAAACATTTGAAAATGCCTAAGAGAGCCAGGTCTCTACTTTCTAAACATAGTTCTCAAGCACGGGCAGCAAGAATACGTCGTATGGGAGAATCTTCACCTGAACGTTCACAACGCCTTGCTGAACAAAATCAGAGAAACTCTCAGGTACGCGCACGAGAATCGAGTGTCGAACGTTCGCAACGCCTTGCACAACAAAATCTGAGAACCTCTGAGTTACGTGCACGAGAGTCGAGGCTGGAGCGTTCCCAACGTCTTCATGAACAAAATGTAAGGACCTCTGACTTACGCGAACGAGAGTCAAGTGTCGAGCGTTCGCAACGCCTTGCCGAACAAAGTCTGAGAACCTCCGAGCTACGCGCTCAAGAGTCGAGGCTGGAGCGTTCCCAACGTCTTCATGAACAAAATATAAGGACCTCTCAGTTGCGCGAAAGAGAGTCGAGTGTCGAGCGTTTGCAGCGACTTAGAGCTCAAGCAGAGAGACAGCAGTTGTCCACAAACACAGTTCGCAATCGAATTTTAGCTAACAGCAACAGACTGGCTTTCAGATATGATCCGCAGGTTGATTATGCACAACAAGCGTCCGTCCAAATCGGAGTCATGAATAAGATCTGCTCTAACTGCTCTGCCAAGAAATGGACAGACGAACCTAATGGTATGTGCTGTGCTTCAGGTAAAATTTGTCTTCCTAACCTTCAGGAGCCACCACAACCAATAAAAAATCTTTTAACTAATAACCATCCATTATCTGGTCATTTTTTAACAAACATACGTAGATACAATAGTCTTTTTCAAATGACTTCGTTTGGCGCAAAAGAAATCAGGGAAGGAAATTTTATGCCCACTTTTAAAATTGAAGGACAGGTGTATCATCTCATTGGTAGCCTTTTACCACCGTCAGGCCAAAACCCACAGTTCTTGCAAATGTATTTTATTTCGGATGCAGACCAGTTATCGTTGCGATCAAGCATCGCACCAACCTTAAAAATGGATTTAATTCGTGAATTACAGACCGCTTTGAATAATCATAACGTGTATATACGAAGTTTTAAACAAAACTTAGAACTTAACTCCTCAGATAATTTAAAGTTAATTATTCATTCAGATCGCACTCCACAGACAGCACACAGAGGCAGATATAATGCTCCTACTGTAAACGAGGTAGCCGTTCTCTTGGTCGATGAAGACAAAGGTCCCAGGGATATAGTCTTACACGGTAGAGACGGACAGCTCAAAAGAGTTTCTGAGCTACATCGGTCCTATGATCCACTACAGTATCCTATAATGATTGCGACAGGAGAAGACGGTTATTATTTGACTATCCCTCAGCAGGGTTCTGCGCGTAATAAAACTGTTTCGTGCATGCAATTTTATGCATTTAGATTAATGTTTAGAACTAACTCTTTTAATCCGTTACATTATTACAGAGACTTATTTAGTCAATATTGTGTTGACATGATGGCGAAAATGATATGTTAAGTGATAAGTTAAGTGCTATAAATCCATAGACACCGTCACTAACATCGAGGACGCTGTGCACTACCCCCAGGAATTTTTAAATTCTCTGAACCCCGCTGGGCTACCGCCTCATGAACTGTCGTTAAAAGTTGGCACGCCGATAATGCTTCTCAGAAATTTAAGCCCCCCCAACATGTGTAATGGCACGAGACTTCTTATAAAGGAGCTAAAAGATAATTTAATAGTAGCGAAGATTATCACCGGCCCTGCAGCTGGTGAATTAGCTCATATACCAAGAATACCCATGATCCCTACTGATTTGCCTATACCCTTCAAAAGGCTCCAATTTCCAGTAAAAATTTCTTTCGCACTAACGATAAACAAATCCCAGGGCCAAACATTCAAATTAGTAGGAATTGATTTACGAAAAGAATGTTTTACGCATGGGCAACTTTACGTTGCCCTATCACGGGTCGGGGCTCCCGACCATCAGTATATTTTGTTACCTGAAAATAATTTAACGTCAAATGTTGTTTATGGAGAAGCTCTACAATAATCGCTTTAGTTATCTATCCTTAAACAACGGGTTGCGCTCCGGGACTGCCGGCAGAAGTGAAAACTTAGTATTAATTACATTTAAATATTTTCATCATTAACAACTTAACATACACAGAAAGACAATCTGTGCAGCCTGCGGATAATGACTGCGTCGTCAATGTTACTGTCGGTGTCTGTGAATTGACCTGGGAATCATTTTGCTGACCGTGTCTTTCCTGGGTAGGCTTTTTGCAGCGGTAACCGACATCCACGCGGGCGGAGCCGCGGGCGACCGCTAGTCTTTCATAAAATATGAGCTAGCCTAATTTACGTAAGTACCAATTTTGATGTAATACGTTTTACACCGGCGCGGTACTTCAACAGCACGTAAACAACATGTGGCAACCTTTCGGTTATTTTTCAAAGAAACTATCGGACACGCAGTTGAAGTACAGTACCTATGATCGGGAACTACTTGCAATGTACATGGCAGTGAAGCACTTTAGGAAAATGCACGAAGGTCGTGAATTAATCGTGTTCACCGACCACAAGCCGCTTACCTACGCCATATCGAAACTTTCATTGGACAGCGAAACCCAACGAAGAACACGACAGTTGTTATTCATTAGTGAGTTCACGACCGATATTCGACACATCAGTGGAAAGGAAAACGTAGTGGCAGATGCATTATCACGCATCAAGACGATTACCTGCCCCACAACCATAGAATATTGAAGCCTGAGAGAAGCGCAAAATAAAGATATAGAATTACCCACATTGAAAAAACAAAAAAATATTCAATTCAAACAAATTACTTTGCCAGATAGTAATGATAAAATATACTGTGAAACGTCGACTAACAACTTAAGACCATACTTACCACAGGATTTCTGATTAGCTGCATTCAACGCGCTGCATGGAATAAGTCATCCTGGTGTTAGAACAACGCGCAAACTTATGCAAGAGAAGTATTTCTGCCCAAGCATGAATGTAGACATCGGCAAATAGACCAAGTCATGTATAGCTTGTCAGAGAGCGAAGGTGCATCGCCATACCAGCAGCAAGCTATCAACATTCGCACCTACCGAGCGTTTCAAGCACATACACATTGACATCGTCGGCCCACTACCTACGTCATCTACAGGCCATCGTTATTTACTTACCATTATCGACCGTAAGACCCGTTGGCCTGAAGCAACGCCGATCATGGACATTACTGCAGAAACCATCGCGAGGACAACATATGAGATGTGGATCGCGAGATTTGGATGCCCAGAGACTCTGACTAGTGACCAAGGACGGCAGTTTGAGAGTCAGCTGTTCAACGCCTTAACCAACCTACTGGGAATACACCGTGTACGTACAACGCCGTACCACCCACAAAGCAACGGTATGATAGAACGTTGGCACCGATCACTCAAGGCTGCGCTCACAGCACGTCTCACAAAGGGAAGCACATGGATCGACGAGCTACCGACCACACTGCTTGGACTCCGCGCTGCTTGTCGCACTGATACTGGTGTTACTGCTGCGCAGCTCACCTACGGCTGTAATATACGACTCCCAGGTGATTTCTTCTCATCAGCACCACGCAGTGAAATCATGGACTCAGAATACGTCGATAAAATACGTAAAACAATAGACAGTGTCAAGCCAACATGCATCAAGCCGCACAGCAACAACCGTACCATATTCATTCATTCAGACCTAGATAAGTGCCACTCAGTTTTCATTAGAGTTGATGCAGTACGAAAACCACTGCAACCAACGTATGACGGGCCTTACACCGTGTTGAAGCGTGAAAACAAAGTGTTTACACTGCAGCTACCAGGTCGGCAAAGTTCAGTGTCAATAGATCGGCTGAAGCTGGCGTACACAGTCAACGACGAAGCCTCATCGACATTGCCACCTGACGTTCCCGTACAGAAGACTTCATCCGGACGGACTGTCCGGCGACCCGTACGCTTCGCTTGAGGGGGAGCACTGTAGCTGCATCATCATGACTGCCTACGACGCTCGCAGCGCGCCGCGCACGCCGCGCGCGCCACGCCATCGGCCGGCCGAGGAGCCCTAGCGCTTAGCTACCGTCACCACGATGGTGGCGCCCCCGTCGGTAGTTTTGTGGAACTACGGAGTAATACGTGCTGCACAGCGATTGGCTAACTTAAATTAAAAAGTTTACTTGTTGCCCACATTTTATTTAATATTTACGAATGTGCATAAATAGCCCAACATTTTATAAAATAAACCAATACTGTTTAGTGTCTCAACCCCGCTTGTTTCATTACTATATCCATCAACGACCTAACAATATTTTTATTCAACATCAGACTAATGTTATTTCATTTTTTCAAATTGGCTATTTTAACTCCTGGTAGGTTAACTTTAAATTGGCTTTGATAACTCTAGTTTGAGTTTATTACGCGTCTAGATACATAAATACTGATCTAATTGAACTAAATGGGAAAGTATTCAGATTGAATAATATTAGTACAATTTTGTTAATCAAGCAAGTTTTCAAGTCTAGCCTTATTTTGCTGTTAATACCTGCGTTTAATAGATAACGACTGACGTTACTTATCTAAAAAAATGCATCGCAAGAACCCGTAACTGACATTCAGACATGGCGCCCGCTATGAGACAGCTTGGCGACTAGACGCAACGGCTTATTTGTCGATTCGCACGAATTTACTCGTCAGAATCGGGCGAATCGTCTTTTAACTATCGGCCTTTCTTCTCAGAGTAGTCAGTTAGGAAACGCCGACCTCATCTAGTTTAAAAAGAATATTATTGACATGTTAAAGTGTTTGTACAGACGCCAACACATCAACTTACCCCAATCTGTCAAATTTCTTTAATAGATTTTCAACCTTATATCACAATAGTGGAAGGTTAATTTTCGATTGGTAAAATTTGACAGATTGGGGTAGCTTGACCTGGTGGCGTCTGTACAAACCTACTTACAGAAATAAAATCATTTATCAATACGTGACTCGCACGAAGTTAAGGTATTTGTTGGCGAATCGCGAACTCTAGAAATACATATGCGGGAATTGGCTGGTTTTTAATATCATGCAACAAAGTTATTAGAACACTGCAAGTACACGCAATATGATGCAACGACATACTGCGGCCAATAATTTTCACAAATTTTGTTCAAACCTCCATACACTTGGCATCGAATGGTAGTCTCGCAACGACAGGCTATGTAGAGTCGCACGGTCTCGCTCCTTGGTGCAGCGTCTATAAGCACGGTGCACATGCAAAGCCGATGAAAGTCGCATGCAACTTTTTGTCGTAGAGTGCAAGGTAGTTTACAATCGCTTGTGTAAAAATTGACTGGGTAGACACTTATTTATTTATGGCATACATCGGATGGGCTGGCCCATCAAAGGCAACCATCGACTTGAGTGGGGTCAAGTGATGTGACGGGCGAAATTATTTTGCGCTGAGTTTTTTCGTGGTGACGGTTCCAAGTAGGTCTCGTGATATTTAGAGGTTCGCTTCATGAAAATATAGGTCGAGTTGCTAGTTTATTTAGGTTTACTGAGGAGCAAATATACGGGCAATCGACTAATATTCTCCTTATGTGAAAGTATGTGTAGATGTTTGGATGGTTGTTACGCAATTTTGAGACACATATTTGACGGAATGATTCTTTTTTTTTTAGTTGTGAAATCATCAAAAGATGTCTCCCGCCAGGGTGGAGCGCAAGGGCGTGTCAGAATTTAACTGACTAAAACCCTCCCGTGTTCCTTCAGTTGCCCATATGCCAGGGCCACGATAGGTCTTTCCACGGTAGGTCGCGACCCTGTGCAGAGATATGATGATTTGCTTTTGAACATAGTATTCGTATATTTGCGTTATTATCCTAGGGTGAAAGTCCGCCTGGTCCGCTCTGGCCGCGAAGCATTTTGGTTTGCTTTTTTATGAATTTATATAGCACTACGTCCATTGTCGGTACCGCCCGGACCGAACGCAAGAATATTTTTTCATATCATAAAAACAAAATCCGTTGCGTAGGTATCGTGCGTGTGTTGCGGCCGGTGCGGTCCAGTAGACGACGACGGTTCGTAGGCATACTCTACCAAAAGGCACCCTACTCTTAAGTTAAATATTAAAGCAGGCGCACTCATACGTAATCCTTCGTTAATTGCAAAAGTTGCTAGTACTTATCTCTGTGCAGTAATGAAGCTAATTCTGTGTGCACCAGAAATTGTGGCTTAGTACAGATGCAATCATGAATACCACAAATTAGCATATCCAAGCAATACCTCGCCTAATTTAGGTACCACTTAGAGATAATAGAGTGATAACAAGAAACGATTAGATTTGAGTTATAATTCGTGTAATTTGTATAATTTGCAAGACCCTTTTTCTTAATTTGCAAGTATTTGCATGGAAACAGAAAATTATGAACCTATAGGAAAGTTTTTATCACATGCATAATCAGTCTGCTAGGACAGAGGCATATTCGCTTTGAGAGGGAGCGGGCCGTAATCTACTACGCGGGCCCAATGTGGATTGATAGAAGTCACATATTTTCGCATTTTTGCTTCTAGGACATGGACCAGTTTCCTCACTATGTTTTCCTTCGCCGTTTTGAGAGTAGTGGAGATTAAATGATTAACACGAAGTAAAGCATCTGCCTGAGTTCGAATCCACGCCCTATCCACACTAATATTATATTATAAATGCAAAAGTAACTCTGTCTGTCTCGCTTCCCTGCTAAAACTACTGAACCGATTTAAATGAAATTTGGTACACAGATAGCTTAAAGCCTGAGAAAGGACAAAGGCTACTTTTTATCCCGGTAGTATATTCCCGCGGGATATTTTCCGACCTCCACGCGGGTGAAGCCGCTGGCAAAAGCTAGTAACTTATAAGTCGGGGCCGTTACTGCTGGGCCACCAATGCTCTTTGTTAATCAACTTTGAACGCAAATTAATTATAAATATTGTGGATAATTACTGCCACAGGATCTTTTTTCGATGCAGATAAAGATCATGTAGAATTCCTTAAAATGCTCTTGTCACCTAAACAAATAATAATATTGTAGAGCAATACCACGTAAATCTATTAAAGTCTTTTCCCACAAAAAAATACTAAAATATCTATGTAGAAATTTCTTATGAATAAGTCGCCCAAAACATTACCATTCTTATTCAAGACTTATGTGTAGATAAAGTTAAAGTACCAGCAAATAAGATAAAGACATTTCCCCCTATGTATGTCAGGTGCCACCCACTTTCGAGGGCCAAATCTTTTTTTCCGTTCCCAACTTTTTCTTGGAAACCCTTGATGAAGTTTGGCGAAATTCCCTTTGTAACCGATGAAATAGCCAGGTTCTTTTTGTTGGACCGAGTAGATCTGGAGACTTTAAGTAATTACATGGGCTACTTATTGTTACTAATTGTGATTGGATTGAAAGTAAAAGTATTTTACCTTTTGTTTGGCAGATGTACCTATTGAGTGAGTTCGGCTTGTGAAAGGGATTTTGGGGCTTTATTAGATTAGGTTAGTATGTATCAGGTAAGTATGTATAAAAGGCGTTGCGAATAATATACGTTTCTCCCTCATTCTGATCCAGCCCGTCCCTTGCTGCATTCTACCAGCGATGCCCTAAGCCCGTACTCCATTGGGGGTGCTTTTAGCGAGTATTTTAAGTTTTTAAACCGTGACTGGAGGCCTTTATTTATTGAGATAGCCACAGGCAAGTCCGATAAGCAGCCGACAACCACATAAGTTGACTTGCGAGAAGTCATTCCCAAAAAAAATAGGTTTCGCATAACATGTGAAGAAGTATATTTTGTCTGTTTACTTTCACACCCACACAGCGTCGTCAGTCAAAATCACAGTAAAAATCATCTAATTTAACGGTTACTTATATTGCATTCGATGAAGAAAAAATTCTATTGAATAAATACTATCAGTACATTCTTTATAATAAATAATTCAGTTTACTGGAACGTGTGCCGTTCCAGTTATCCCCAAGCACAGTAAAGATATCTATACAGTAGTCTATCTTCATACAAACGCTCGGAACGCAAGTCATACCTACGCGCCTCGAGTCTGGTACACTCCGAGTACATACGCAGTCGCGTACGCACCGCTCTGATAAACGGATGGGGCGGTGTTATTAATGGTTTTGTTTGTAAGCAGTTAGCGTGCGATTTGTGGATATTTAATCATAATCAGTGCAAGATGATTACTTAGGGCAGATTTTACCAATGTCAGATATCTTTTATCCTGGGAATTGAATCGACGTTTGACAGTTTCAGTACGAATAAACTGTCAAAAATTCAAAATTTATTGTCTGGATATGACTTATTCTAGGTATAAAAGTTTGGTGAAATTCGCCCTCAATATGGCAAATAGAACTTATAAACTATATTTTGCTGTTTCTGGTTGCTTGAATTCTTGTATAATGCACACAGAGATACATTTTTTAAATTACCCTGGAAACTTCAAAAGGAAAGAAAAGATTTTTTTTATATACCTACTAGTACGATATCTGTTTTTTTTTAATAGGTAGGTATTTTGCTTTTTACCCCAAGTAAAATACCAGGATTATTAAATAAGTAAGTGGATAGGGGAAACAAGTGACAAACGAGAGTCCTAACTACGCTCATAGTAGTAGCAGGTAGTTTCCTAGCCTGGGGTGCCCGATCTATTGATTTGAATGGATCATTTCGATCGTAAATCATTGAATCTATAAACTATCTTGATCGCAGGATTTGAATCGGTCCAGCAAAGATCGTATTGTAATTAAAAATAAAAATAAATTGATATCATTTACATCTTCCACCCTTATCACTTTTAATAAAAAACGGTCCAAACAATGTTTTTTTTTTAAATAAAAATATAATATTTAAAATCATAGAAACTCAAGTAGGTAGATGAAGTCAAAATACTTTTTGCGGGCAGCCCTACCGCGTCTACCGCATGTTTACGTACCGCGCGTGCTGTAGGTAATTATTTCTAGGATAGGGCCGAGTCAAAATACTGTATAAATTATCTTTACTGTGCCCCAAGGCTGAATTTAGTTCGAATATAATGTGATTCCAAGTATATACCTACATAAATAGGTACCTACTTGGAATTACCTAATATTTGAACTAACAGGCTTTTTTTTTCAGGATGGAATCATCAAATGACTTCTCCCGCTCTGGGCGGAGCGGGAGGGCGTGTCAGACTTTTACTGACTAAAACCCACCCGTGTTCCATCAGTTGCCCATGTGCCAGCGTCACGGTATCTCTTTTGAACAATCACGCGACCCCGGCAGGCATCGGTCCTAGTAGACCCCTACACTGCTGCTGACATCTCTTTGAGGCGCGCGTGGAACACTGCGGGCCGTCGACCCGAGCTTGGTCCTTACCGGGCAGCGAGCTACCCATTGCTCGCCACCCGCAAGCTCACGCCTACGGTGGCCGGGAGTCCGCAATCGACTCCGACGCCCGGGGCGTCTCCTCCTGCGGCGGCTAGGGACGTGAGGGCGCAGAGACTGCCACTCCCTCACGCGCCCCGCCTCCTTCTTCGCGAGCATTACTGCTTCGCAGAAGGAGGTGACGGCTTCCCATTCCCTCTCGCTCCATACCATGGCTCGCACCAGGGCCGGACGCGAGAGGTCGCCGCCGCCGATCGCCTCCATGAGGACACGGCGGTGCTCCGCCCAGGCAGGGCACACCTCCACCGTATGCTCCACCGTGTCCTCCAGACGATCCTCGCAATGGAAACACCCGGACGTATCCTCCCGCTTTATCCTGAACAGGAACCCACCGAAGCACCCATGCCCGGTGAGAACCTGCGTCAGGCGGAAGGTGAGGACGCCGTGGCGCCTCCTATCCACTCCTCAAAGAGGGGACTTACCGCCGCAATTGTGGCGTGCCCAGCACTGGGTTGCGACAATCGTACCCGCCATGTCGCCATGAGATCGCGTCGCGGCAGCGGAGTTTCGCCCCGGCGTTTCGCCTCCTTGCGCCACTCCCACATGTGCGCGAGGACCTTTGCCTCCAGATCCCATGGCGGCACTCCGGCAAGGAGGCTCGCCGCCTCGCACGAGATCGTGCGGTATCCTCGGATTAGCCGGATGGCCATGACCCTCTGGGCTGCACTCAACCGGCGCGCTGGGCGCAGCCTCAATGAGGGCGCCCACACCGGTGCCCCGTAGAGGGCCATGGATAGCACGACCCCCGTGTAGAGCCTCCGGCAGGAGGCGTTTGGACCCCCCAGATTGGGCAGGAGCCGCTTTAAAGCAGCCCCAGCCCGCTCCAGTCTGCGAGCCAAACGTCGGAAATGCTCAACGAAGTTCCACCGGCTGTCGAGGACAAGTCCCAGGTACTTCATCGTCGACTCGACGCCGATGTGAACCCCTCCTACCGTGAGTTGGGAACCCGCAGGTGGCGCGTTCCGAGGACCATGAAAACCCATGGCCTCGGACTTGTGCAAGGCCACCTCGAGTCCCAATTGCCGGATCCTATCGACGATTGTCGCAACCCCGCGTGTCATAATTTCGGCCGCCGCCTCGTACGACCTCAACTAACAGGCTTATTTGATTCGAAATGTTATTAATTCGTAGATTTGTTTACATATGAGATAGCTATGTTATTATTTACCTAATATTTCCAAGGATTTATGAATGTTTCTGAATAAACACGTGTATCCATGAGCTGTTGATAAGTGAAATAGGTAGGTAGATCCTTGGGAGAATTGTTATGTGTTTGATGTAAAGAATCGTTATAGACACAATGTACTTTTTGGAGAGGTTTGTCGAGATAATGATGTTTTACTTACTTATAACTACATTGTTTCATGTAACTGATAGTCTCAAAAGTGGTTTCGATGTTTAATTAACCAGTCAATTACCGTAATTACAGACACAATTAAAAAACCATTATGTCTGTACCAAATGTGGTATCTCAGGGACTTCGAGGTTAAACCGTTCGCCAAAATGAAAGTTACTAAGTCTTGTACTGCCTAGCCTTTTCCCAACTATATTGGGGTTGGCTTCCAGTCTAACCAGATGCAGCTGAATACCAGTATTTTACATGGAGCGACTGCCTGTCTAACCTCCACAATTCGGTTTGGTAATACGATACTCCTTGGTCAGACTGGTTGTCAGATTTCGGACTTCTGTCGATTTGTCACGACTGTCAAAGATCAAGAAATGACAGTCAGGACCAAGGGCTTGACGTGCTTTCCGAGGCAAGGAGGGATATTGGTATATAAAGATGATCACCCATCCACGAATCAACCGCGGGAAGCGTAGCTTAACCTGATTGATTAATAAGCCACAAGCCCCTCTGAAAGTCACTAAGTCAATGTAAATAATAAGTGGAGTAGGGTTATTTATAATTCCCTGTGAATTTATGTACTTTTCATAAAGTAGTTATCAAAACAGTATTGTGGCTATTCTTAAAAGTATGACTTTTTTAATAAAATGGCTGTAAGTATATTGCAGCGGGATATTCTCTCGCACTGGATCTTCATAGCACTGCTATGGGCTGAGAGTATAAAATCCAACAGTGTGTTTTATTCATCGTGCTGGGATGCACACTGTTCGATTCGCAATGCTCGGTCCAACGCCGAGAGTCGATAATGAAGTACGTGGTAAAATGCCACCGCAACATTTTAACGTACTTGCAAACGTGGTCTTAAATTACTGGTGATTTGAATCCAATTTTTGCTTCCGAAGGTTTTTGAACCTGGAGAGTTAAATAAGAGTATACATATAATTAAGTAAAGGAGTTATTATTAATTATTATGATTCCTTATACTTATTCTCAGAAGAGATATTGTAATGACTGAATTCGTTTAGACGTGAAGTCACTTATTAAACCGTGTCACATACATTCATTATAATTTTACAATAATAACATGCACGAATACAAAGAAATGAATCTGAAGTATGATGTATCTGGAATATGAAATTAATTTCATAATACATATAATACATCACGGGAATACCATGTAACGGGCACGCTTAATGAAATGAACATAATCTTGTTATGACGGCATTAACATTAAATATGGGTAAATAAGGCTCCTAATGTTATTAAAGTAGCATACCGCATTTCATGCGCGTGTGCTCGGATTACGCAGCATGCAAGTTTTTATGGCCTCGATGTCCAATTATGTGAGGTAAGAAGGCAGGTTCTAGTTTATATTTTCACATGAAATAAGTTGTAAATATGCCCAGTTTATGTGGTTTTAAAACCACATAACCGGTTCTATGAAAATTCGTAACATATATTCAAATGAACATAATCATGCAGTTTAATTTCGCTGTCATAATACGAGAGTATCAGTCTAATAAATGCATTCACTTTATCCACTCAGATATTTAGTAAACAAATAGCTCTCATTCATATCAAAAGATTGACTAATAACGCATAATGCCACAGCATTTATTTCCTACATGATTATTTGCGCTAGGACTGAGCGGACATGATTTGACAGTTATTATTAAGGCGCGCAAAATGGCGGCTATATGTCACAGCTGGACACGTTTCACCTCGACGGCCGTCTTTTTGAATATGGAAGGGTGAGTGGCAATCAAATTGTATTCGAATTCAGGTATTCAATTGCGCTCTTTTGTACTTATTCGCTAGACCGTTTTAGGCGCGATAGACCGTGACGTCTTCCGGGGATACCGCACGGTCTCTTGCGAGGCGGCGAGCCTCCTTGCCGGAGTGCCGCCATGGGATCTGGAGTCAAAGGTCCTCGCGCACATGTGGGAGTGGCGCGAGGAGGCGAAACGCCGGGGCGAAATTCCACTGCCGCGACAAATCGCGGCACGGCGGACAGAGCTCCGGTGTGATCTCATGGCGACATGGCGGGTACGATTGTCGCAACCCAGTGCTGGGCACGCCACAATTGCGGCGGTAAGTCCCCTCTTTGAGGAGTGGATAGAGAGGCGTCACGGCGTCCTCACCTTCCGCCTGACGCAGGTTCTCACCGGGCATGGGTGCTTCGGTGGGTTCCTGTTTAGGATAAAGCGGGAGGATACGTCCGGGTGTTTCCATTGCGAGGATCGTCTGGAGGACACGGTGGAGCATACGGTGGAGGTGTGCCCTGCCTGGGCGGAGCACCGCCGTGTCCTCGTGGAGGCGATCGGCGGCGGCGACCTCTCGCGTCCGGCCCTGGTGCGAGCCATGGTACGGAGCGAGAGGGAATGGGAAGCCATCACCTCCTTCTGCGAAGCAGTAATGCTCGCGAAGGAGGAGGCGGGGCGCGTGAAGGAGTGGCAGTCTCTGCGCCCTCACGTCCCTAGCCGCCGCAGGAGGAGACGCCCCGGGCGTCGGGAGTCAATAGCGGACTCCCGGCCACCGTAGGCGCGAGCTTGCGGGTGGCGAGCAGTGGGTAGCTCGCCGCCCGGTAAGGACCAAGCTCGGGTCGACGGCGCGCAGTGTTCCACGCGCGCCTCAAAGAGATGTCAGCAGCAGTGTAGGGGTCTACTAGGACCGATGCCTGCCGGGGTCGCGTGATTGTTCGAAAGAGATACCGTGACCCTGGCACATGGGCAACTGATGGAACACGGGTGGGTTTTAGTCAGTAAAAGTCTGACACGCCCTCCCGCTCCGCCCAGAGCGGGAGAAGTCTGTTCAACCGTGAACATACTATAGTTGCACGCGCCAACAATAGCATCACAGCGTCAGCGACACACATACGGTCCACGCGCCGGCAACACCAGCACACCGTCAGCACTAAGATGTGGCCTACTGAGATCTTCGCTTCATCCGGCTCGAAGGACCAATCGTACACACTTGGAACACTGGCCGTACTAAGCTGTAAGTCCCGGTGTGTACAAAGTCATTTGATGATTTCCCATCCTGAAAAAAAAAAAAAAACCGTGACGTCTAGCCTGCTGATTTTTCTCTGTGAATTATATGATTTCGTGAGTGATGGTGCAGTTCATTGATTTATCATAAATTTTTGCTGTGATCTACAAATAATGGAAGGAAAAGAGAGTAATTTCTTATTAAATGTCCTCTTATAAAATATTCCCTCACAAGCATTCCAGTCTTAAACAAAAAAAACCTGGAAGGAATTTGAAAAATTTGAAACAAACTGCAAATTCTCAAACTTCCTTCTCCAATTTGTGGCACTATCTCACCAAACCCACAACCATACATATTACAGACGTGTCCAAAAAAATACCAAAGTAAATTGCTATCTCATTCGGCAAAGAGACTGCAAGTGTGCGCTTCGTGTTCAATTTGATCGGAAACTCTGACGGCAGCCAAGAACACTGTAAGTGGTAAAACGCCGGTCACGCACTAAACTTGGAAGCAACTGCTAAGACTTCTATCTTTGTGCACTGATCGCTGCCGAGTTTTCCAGCTGTGTGTCCTGTACGTGTGTTGTATTTGAAAGTTCTTGTTCATTTCAGGCTGTGTGCATATTGAATTCACGTGTTGTTCTAACTGTACCACAGTATCGTGCTATGCCAATAAGTTACTATGAAGTAAAAGCCTTTTAAACACATTTTATCCTTCTCTTTTGCTGAGCAATTGGTTTACTTTATCAGCGAAATTACAGTGTTGTTTTAGTGGTAGGCACCAAAAAATGTCCAAGACTATTCACATAATATGGGATTGATATTACCCACAGTCACAACTCAGATAAATTAAACATTACAGTTACTTACTTAGTCCATCAACATTTCAACGGTGTTTTACCGAGAATTATCTCTGACAACGGGTACAAATTCCGGGAATGGTAATATGCAACAAGTCTGCAAGCATTCAATAATCCGTTTCTATCAATTAAGTCGAACAAACTGCGCTAAATAGTCTATGGCACACAAACGACACGACACAATCCTAGAGGATTTGAACAAATGGCGCGCGCTATAACTGAACCTTAAGTCTAATCTCCATTGATCGGTGGAACTATGTATGAAGTTTTGTTTCTTTGTTCGATGAATAATCGATGATGTCTTTTGTTATTGAAAGCAAGTTTTTGAATTACGTTCCCGGTTTGATTTACTAAGTCTTTAGATGTGCGTGTGGATTGAGAGATCTTTTCGAAAAACTCTTCCAATCCCAACCAAATTATAAGAGGATTTAGGAAATAATTGTGATAACTTCATGGTAAGGTATAAAATTTGTGAAACCTAAACAAAGAAAGTTAGAACTCATTAACTGGATCTCTCAATCTGGACAACTGAAGAAAAAGCCATAACGCGTATCCAAGAATATACTGCCTATTTGTTTATAATTTGCATTTTAATTAATTGTGAAGGATTTGTGAAAGCTGCTAAACAAAATTTCGATTCGTTTCAAAGCCACGTTTAAGATTTATAACGGTTTATATGGATCACTCAGAGTGGACAATTTTCAATTGAGTGATCTTGTAAAACACGACCTAATACTGAAAAGTATGAATAATTATCATGTTTATTGCAAATTATGCTTTTGGGAAAATTTGTGAAACAAAAATCGTGATTGAAATCTTGCTGGTTCAAGAGAAAATGAAAATCTTGTTTTTTGTCGATCGTCCCAACTGAGAGATCATTATTTTGAACTATATTTAATAAACCAAAACTTATACGTAGAAGGTAGAGATACATCAGAAATTGTGAAAAATGTTGTACTAAAATTTGACGAATCAGTCGCCCTTGTAAGTGTTATACTTAAAAAGATAAATCATTTTTTACAATCCTTGAGGAAAACGTTGAGTAGGGTGACCATATCGCCGGTCGGAATCATTACTGGTACAATTCAAATTATGATGCACTTTAACCGTTTTTATACAAGTAATTTGTGTCTGGTTTCACTACATAATTTAAATAATATAAAATTACGTTTTTAAATGACAAGTTTCTGCAAAGTTAGGTACTGCATGTGTAGTGCTCTTACTAAGGAATTCTAAGTTCGTAATTCTAAGAAACTCTTACACACAAAAAGATCAGAAATTTTAAGGTAACCAAAAAATATTTTTTTAAATTTTAACTTTTTTTAAATTTTACTCATATTTACATAATAGGATGTAACCTAATCAATAAGTCCATAGGACAAAGTATGTAAAATAACTGGTTCTTCTTTGCTGTTATACATTTTTCTCATCAAATCGTCATAACAGACTATTTGGTCGTTATGAACACCATGTCCTCTGTAATCGGAATCGAAAAAATCGGACAAAATAAAAAAGTATGTCTACCCTACTCAACGTTTTCCTCAAGGATTGTAAAATATGAAATGAACATGATAATTATTCATACTTTTCAGTATTAGGTCGTGTTTTACAAGATCACTCAATTGAAAATTGTCCACTCTGAGTGATCCATATAAACCGTTATAAATCTTAAACGTGGCTTTGAAACCTATCGAAATTTTGTTTAGCAGCTTTCACAAATCCTTCACAATTAATTAAAATGCAAATTATAAACAAATAGGCAGTATATTCTTGGATACGCGCTATGGCTTTTTCTTCAGTTGTCCAGATTGAGAGATCCAGTTAATGAGTTCTAACTTTCTTTGTTTAGGTTTTACAAATTTTATACCTTACCATGAAGTTTTCACAATTATTTCCTAAATCCTCTTATAATTTGGTTGGGATTGGAAGAGTTTTTCGAAAAGATCTCTCAATCCACACGCACATAGTCCTTAGAGCGAGGTTACTCAAACTTATTAATTTAAGAGAAAAAAAAATAGAACTATTTCTTACAGTGACACTTCCAAACAAGAAGAACAGATCACATTAAAAAAAAAAACATGAACACAACCCATATTTATATTAATTGGGAACATAACATAAATAGTCGGCAGCTGCAAGCCGTGACTGTGACGAGAAGACTCAGCATAATGCTGTACTAAGGGACCCACAGCACAGCGCTGATTTTCAGTGGTCACCCGAAAATGATGTCAGTTATTTAGTTGCTTAACATCACTTACGCCCACAGTAGCCTCTCGTAAGTTGAATGTGTTTGTCTTCTTTTTATCAAAGAACCTCGCTAATGGAATTAAAATAAACGAGGGCACCAAAATAAATGTTAATTATGTGTAGAATTCTGCCTACGCCAGGCTCGCCCATCATCACTCAAGTTACGGAATTTTCGTCTATATGGAAATGAAATGAGACTGGCCGTGGCATTTAATTTCACGTTAAAGTGTAGGTGTGAATTAAATGCAGCTATATAACAGGACGTTACCGGAATTCCGTACCGTATACGGCAAAATACATTGATGGTTTCGACGAAATAACAGCGTTTCAGAAATTACGGCGTAAGTACCTGTAACCGCTCCTTCCTATAATTAGATAGCGGGGTTAATGAAAAATTCAGTGTAATTCCATCGGCAAACGGCTACCGGTAATCATGTGGGAATTATTAACGGAGGGCTGGCGCTGCAGCGTTTGGTTAATTTATATGCTACTGCAACTGAACTGCACTGAAAGTTGAGTGCACTTGTTAACGGTTCTCATTCTCTACGGGACTGTTTGAAAGCGAGGGAAGTGAATTAGAAGCAGTTGAATGGAGGGACATTGTTTTATTATTTACTAATTCAGACCCTCGTTAGTCTGGTGGTCGCAAGCGGTGCTGGCGAACATGTGGTTCTAGGTTCGATTCCCAGGCCGTCAAAAGTGTAATTGTGTTTTTCAATTTTCTTTTGGGTGGGGAATTTTAAAATCACATCTCCGGCTCTGGGCGGCGCAGGAGGGCGTGTCAGACGACGAGTCTTTTCCTGACTAAAACCAACCCGTGTTCCTTTAGTTGCCAGGCCCACGGTAGCTCTTTCGAACAAATCCCCAACCCTGGTAGGCATCGGTCCTCGTGGACCCCTTCAATATTTGCTGACATCTCTTTGAGGAGTCTGGATTTCTGCCTGGTTGATGACAACAGGCTCTACCCCTTTTCCTTGGAACTTAAATGTGACTGTTATTGCTTATAACAGTATACTATGCATGGGTACACTGTCTAACCCTTCAGGGAAACAAGGCGTGATACATATTGCATTGTCTTTCAGAGTTGCAACAATATCTTGTTATTAAAAACAATAATATTATATTATAAAACTTTTACGACATAACAACGGATCAAACATTGTATCTGGTGAACGTGAATAAAGGGTACTTTGACAATATTGTACCCCGCTCCTACCTCAACCAACTTTGGAAACAAAGACACACGTTCTAATTATTCTCTTTCTTCTCCGCGGGGCGAACCATGCGGTATCACACGACGTTGGCACACACACACAACTATAAATAATCACAATTTGTTGGCTCATCGCCTATGAACACACACGAATTAACGTATTCCATAGTTACAACGTTTCTTGTAACAGTTGACTCGTTATTTATGGGAACAAATGCGGTTATACGTCATGTTTTGTTTTGGTATTTTTATTTACGGTTGTTTTTGTATTATTGTTGGACTAAACGATGGCAAAGTCGTAATATGATGATGCTATAACATTTTTGTATCATAATAAATAACATAATATTTATGACAGCAATTGTAGAATCTTCAAACCCTGCCTTGGAAGGTAAAAATAATGATGGCAGGAATTAATTATCGTTTTCTTCGTAAAGATTTTTATTCGTTTCTATAAATTATGAGTAGCTTTTTTTTTGTTTGAGTAATGAATGAATTGTGGTCGTTTAAATGTAAACAATAAGATTATTGAATAATTTTCCCGTGTCCACTTAAATACGGGACGGTTTTGCTTCTATAACGCTCGAGTCCACTCTGTATTCGCCATACTTTTATTTAGACAACTAAATCTATAGGATAAAGCTCCTTTTTCACCAATTACATGAGCATTTTTTTAATAAAAGCTGGAAAAAAAGGCTATTACTTAACAGTTATACAGGGTTATTTATTAAACACCGGCAACCTCTCAGGACTATGATACTACCATCATAATCAACAACTTTTGTTCTATGACTTTAAAAAAATCATAATATTTTAGTTCATCAGATTTTCATACAAAAACAAAATTATAATAATTTAACGCTCTAAATGTTACGAAAGAAAATAAAGAGATAGTAAAATAGCGAGGAAAGCGGAGCTAGGGTGGTGGGGGCGCTTGGACTTGACCTATTTACGGACGGCCGATTTTTGTATGAACATCTGATGAAATAAAATATGAGGCATTTTTAAAAGTCATAGAACATAGATGTTGATTATGATGTTAGTAACATAGTCTTGAGAGGTTGCCGGTGTTTTACAAATAACCCTGTATAGTTACCCCTTCATAGTATTCTCATAGAAAAACTTTTTTGGCACTTCTTACATTTCCTGCCACTGTTGTTTCAGGCTCAACTTAGTTGTAAATGAACTCCGTTTTGAACTCTAATGCTTAAACATTTACGTGTTTAAAAGTCTAGACATTTCAATTAAATATGTAGTTATGTGATGAAGAATTGGCTTAAGTAGTAGTTTCATTCAATTATAGGTATGAAATTTGAAATTTGATTAATACGTTATGTCAGAAAATCAATTTACCTAACCTTTTTCCAACTATGTTGAGGTCGAATTCCGGTCTAACTAGGCGCAGCTAAATACTAGTATTTTATATAGAGCGATTACCTATCAGACCTCCATAACCAGAAACTGGGTATAACGATACCTGTTGGTAAGACTGGTTGTCAGACTACCCGGAACGACTGTCAAAGATTTACGACTGAGATCCTGGTCTAATGGCTGAACGTTCTTTCCGAGGCATTATGTACATGTGTCTATTATAAACCAGTATGTTGTAGTGTGTCCACCCACATAGTCTTAACAGTAGTTTTGAATGAGACCATGTGGAATCAAATTGTCCCTTTGTAGTCGTAAAGGTCGGCTATTTTGATACGTTTTGTGTTCGTTTCTATGGGCGTCTACTTATTGAGTAAAGAATAGGGAGATACCCTCTTTGTATGTACCCACGTGTTGCTATCATTAAAAGTCATTAAATAACAAATACTTCTTTTCTTTATGTAGGTGGCTCCGCTAAGAATGCCCGTGAAAATCAAATTTTCTTCCGTTTTTGCAATTCAATATCAGGTTGTACCTATGTGATCGCCAAAATGATTATTATTAAAATCATCATTACAACCCTCTCTGGTTAATTTAATCCCATTGAATGACTATTCCATGTAAAAATCACTCAATGGGATTATACGAGCTACCCTGGCACTTCATCATTTCAAACGAAAGACATCCACTGCTGGACATAGGCCTCCCCCAAGCACCGCCACTTCGACCTGTTCTATGCCTCCCGCATCCAACGCGTTCCTGCGCAGTGGCAGTGGCGCAGTGGCAGTGGGCAGGGTACATTGCTCGCAGAACGGATGGCCAATGGGGCCGGAAGGTTCTAGAGTGGCGACCGCATACTGGAAGACGGAGCGTTGGAAGGCCTCCCACAAGATGGACCGATGACCTGGTGAAGGCCCTGGCACTTAAACCTTAAGTATACAGATGTAGGTAGGCGCTTTAATTAAATTGAATTGGCAACTTATGCGCAGGATAATGCCCCGTAGATGCTTTGACTTTGTCAAGAACAAACTATTATGGATAAAACCATCCACTTCAAAATCATTTTAAAATTTAAATTCGCACTTTACCAAGCCAGAGAGGTAAAAAATAAAACAAACGAAGTAATATTTTCAACGATATTTCAGCGGAATGTATAAAATTAAAACTTTGCCCAAGATAATTATGCCTAACTTAAGTCCTATTAAGTTAATAAAATACCACTGGACGTTGCGGCCGTTCATATGCTCTCGTATAATTTAAATGTAACGCTCGCTGGGGCACAATATCTTTGTATTATATTTTTCTCACTGAAAACAATTACATTTAATGTAAACTACATTGTGTTCTCAGAGATATAAAGTTAATGAAAATCTCAAGAGGCTCAATAAAGGCTGCCCAACAAATTTGATAAGCTGTGAGCTCGTGATAAGGGCGTTGATAGAACATTGTTATTCAGATCACATTCTCAACGTGGTGAAGGCTATTTCATAAAATTACTTTCGTTATGCTTTCTTTTCGGATGAGTTAGGTATTGACAGGGCTTTGTTGTGCCTATGTGTGGGTAACGACAGGTCTCTAGAGAAGGGAGAGATTAGTAGGCCAATAGCTGTCTATTTCACCTTCTTTACTTTTAGCTTTATTCTCTGAGTGGTGAATTGTTCCGTCGTTCTATTTAATCTAACAATTAATACTTTTGTTTTGGTGGAATTTGAAGTGTGTGTGTATAATTTAAGGCTCTACGGGGTGGCAGAGACATTGCCGCACAATCTGTTACCATGTATTCAGTACATGATTCTGAACACCCCTCGTGGAAATATTTCATGGTTTACAACGAAAAAATTGTCTTACACCTTGATCTGGTAGTTTTTGCACTTTTCTGTGAATTTTTTTTATTTTTTGATATACGACGAAATTTTTATACTCTAGGGGTGTTTAGAATCTTTTGCTGAATTCATGGTTTAAGTTCGCGCGTCGATTTCTCTGCCACCCTGCATAGAAAGGTCAATAGACGCTAAACTTTTGATTTTATAATAATACTAGCTTCTGCCTGCGACTTCACCCGCGTCAAAATTTTGCTCCCTTGACCCTTCCCGCCGTCGCATCGAACTTTCACAGTATTCAGTTGCGTAACTTCACAGATAGTCTGAACAACTTAATTCTGACTCATCCAATTGACAAGTTTTTGCTTGTGGGTGATTTAAATTTTGGTAACGACGTTGAGTGGTATAATGGGGACATAGTTACCAATAGTGAGTTAATCCCGCAAAATATTTCTTCACAGCGTGTCATTCAGTTCTTCGATACAATACATACGTTCAACCTATCACAGTATAATGGTGAGCGGAACATTAATTGTAGACTACTTGATCTTGTATTCTGTAACGATACTGTGACTGTCTCGGGATGTACGGACCCTCTTGCTCTGCCTATTGATTCTCATCACAAGCCTTTAATTATTGAGACAACATTTATTGAAATTCAAAAACTTGTCGACAAACCTAAGCAAAGTTATATCTTCTCAAAGAGCAATTATGATGCTATTATATCTGAGCTTGATCTAAATAACTGGCCTCAGTTGTTACAATCAACGAGATTGGATGATGCCGTTACTAGTTTTTATAGTAAACTATATGAGCTTAGGTATAGATATATACCTCAGAAATCGGTAAAACAGTCCTCTTATCCTCCTTGCTACACCCCAGCACTCATTAAAATCATTAGAGAAAAACATAAGTATCATAAAAAATACAAACGTTATAGTAACTTATCTGATTATCACTCGTTTTCATTACTGCGTACTAGAGTTTTGAGCTGGAAAAAACCTGTTATGACAATTATATGACAAACATTGAGGCTTCTATTGTAAAAAATCCTAAGTCTTTCTGGACGTTCATAAAAAGTAAGCGGAGGGCTGGTTCGTTTCCTAATGAGATGTTCTACGGTGAAACCTCTGTGAATACAGGACAGGATATTAGCAACCTCTTTGCTACCTATTTCCAGTCCACCTTTTCGGAACCTGAATCAACGGCTGATGATGAACGTACACTCAGTGAACAATGTTGTAATACTGCAATGTCTATAAGCACAGTTGACATAACCCACTCACGTATATTGAAGCTGCTGAAATCTTTAGACCTCAGTAAATCAGGTGGGCCTGACCTAATACCTCCTATGTTCATAGTCGCTTGTGCTGATAGTCTTGTGGAACCCATTTGTATCTTATTCAAGCGCTCTCTTTCCGAGGGTAAAGTTCCGAAGATTTGGAAGTCTGCTTTCGTCACTCCCGTCTTTAAAAAGGGTGATAAGGCTAATATTGAAAACTATCGCCCCATATCGAAAATTTGCCTTTTTTCTAAGATTCTTGAACGTTTAATGTTTCTTTAATGATCTCTTGATTCTTTAATGTTTATGCGGCTTTCAAGCCAATTCTCGGTGAGAAACAGCACGGATTTGTTAGGAACCGCTCGACCACGTCTAACTTGCTTCTGTCACATGGGTTTATTACAAACGGCATGGCACAGCGACAAGTTGACGTGGTTTATACCGACTATAGTAAGTGTTTCGACCGTATTGATCATTGCATGCTGTTGAAGAAGCTGTTTCTCGCCGGAATACATGGTGATCTGTATCGGTGGTTCTCCTCCTACATAGAAAACAGAACACAGGCTGTCGTGCTTCAGGGCTACACCTCTGGTTGGAGTTCTGTCCCATCAGGTATACCTCAAGGCTCCATTTTGGGTCCTCTGTTATTTATATTGTTCATTGCTGATATCAAACAATGCTTTCATTATTTATGCTGATGATATGAAGATTCATAAAGTTGTGCGAGACATGTCTGATGCATATCAGTTGCAAGAAGATCTGCATAGGTTTGAAATATATTGCATCCGTAACAAACTCCAATTAAATGTCTCTAAATGCTTTCTCCTAACTTTCTCACGTTGTACTTCTTTGATAAAATTTAGTTACACCTTGAACGATCAGATCATTTGCAGGCTAAATAGCATAAGGGATTTAGGGGTAATCGTGGACAGTAAGCTCCTGTTTGATCAACATGTAAATAGCATGGTTACAAAAGCATCCAAAGCACTGGGATTTATACTACGCACCACGGCCTGTTTCAGATCTCTTAAACCGGTTAAAATCTTGTATTGTTCTTTCGTGCGCAGCCATTTGGAATACGCGTCTCAGGTTTGGAACCCGCAGTATGAGACTTATAAGTCCCGTATTGAGGGCGTCCAAAGAAAATTCTTACGTTACCTAGATTATAGGGCTCAGCAATACTCAGTTGACTACGAGCACCACTGCAAACGGTACCACTTCCTTCCTCTGGAGATGAGACGTTGTATTGGAGACTTGACTTTACTGATGGGTATCGCAAATGGCTACATAGACTGTCCTGAACTCGTTGCTAATCTGTCATTACGCACAAATCTGATGGGATTACGTCAGCGGCCAATATTAAATGTACCTTTTGCAATGACTAATTATTAGGCGGAATGTTTTCTCAATATGAAGTGCGGTCAGTTTCAATAGGCTTCCTATGGACCTTAATGTTGACTTGTTCTGCACGAGTGTGGCGACTTTAAGACGGATTTTGGCACAGTAATTTTTCATGGATAGTTAACTTATTAATATTACTTATGTACTTTTTTTATCGAAATTTTCTTAACTATATGTGGAGGCTTGTTATTAGCAATTTTTTTTATATAACTTTTTGATATCATTGGTTTGTTAATCTGTAAGCCTTCTTTAAAATAAAAAAAATAAATAAAATCTATACTTATAATAAAACTGTAGAGAGGTCAATCAATTTTTTGTCTGTCTGTCTGTCTGTCTGTCTGTATATGCACGCATGGGTGAAAAACTACTGAAGGGATTTTGACCAAACTTGGTACGATTTTAGTCCATACTCCTGGACAGGTTATAGGCTATATAACATAACGCTAAGACATATAGGAGCTGAGCAGTGACGATAAATTTGAAGCAAGTCGGATGAAAATGCGGTTTCGAGCTCTTATCCTCGCAAACGTTGATCATACACTAAAAGTATGTATTACAAAGATGATGGTCTTCAAAAGATCTACAAAAAAGTCCTCAATAGTATATATCTATCTTACTAAATTCGGAACACAGTTTATAACCTGGATTAACACATAGGGTAGGTACTTTTTATCCCGGTAGTATGTACCCGCGGGATATTTTCCGACCTCCACGCGGGTGAAGCCGCTGGCAAAAGCTAGTAAATAAATAAATCAGTTTCAACCTAAATCAAGTTTCATTAATCTGGAAATTATTAACTAAAGTGGCGCTGAAATAACAGGCAGTAGATAGTTTCATAAATATGTTTTGCTGTGGTTGTCCTGTGAATGCTAAGTGTGTTTTATCAAGTAAATTGCTTGCCAAGCGCACGACTCGGTGAGCAATACAGTCGGTGTCTTAGGATCTGTATTTAAGGTTTTTCTTCCGAAATTAAAGTAATTTTTCACTTTGTAGTGTTTTTTTAGGGAGTCGGTTGTTATTTTTTTTGCACTAATCTAATCGCGTTATCCGTTCATTTGTCGCTGCAAGTACTTAATGCAAAAAGACGTAAATAGTTTTCACATGGATCCCATTGTCCGAATGGGACCAAATTAAAATGAGACCATTCTGGAAGCACGAGTTTCAAACAAAAAAAAAAAAACATCACAATCGGTTCACCCAGTCAAAAGTTATGAGGTAACAAACATTTAAAAAAATATAATCGAATTGATAACCTCCTTTTTTTGAAGTCGGTTAAAAATGAAAAATTACTTTAATTTCTGAAGTCCTTGTCCTTGGTGTTGTGTTTACGTTTTTTGCCATTTGGTTTTTTGGAGGTATGAGAAAGGGTGTAAAGTACACTCAACCTCCATAGAAAAGGGTTAATTCTCCGACCAGACGGATGTCGGACGCAGTGCGTGAACAAATGATCACACTCATTTAAAGAACACTGCACAACCTGACAACGATCCGTTGTGAAAATTCAAACCTAAGTAGAAGACTTAATAAAACTTGCACAAGATTATAATTTTGTTTTAATTTCGTCTGAGGGCAATATAATTTTTATAAACTATACGTTTATAAAACTCCTAATGTACCCTCAACTTTATAGATTTTTGCTACCATTTTATGCCACTATTGTGTCACCGTAGTGTAAATTTCTGTGCGACGTTTGTGTAACCGTCGCACAACATTTTGTGTCACTATTGAGTCATTTGCGTCAATATTTTGGAATTCACCCATCTCTCAATACGTCACATGACGATCATCGAGAATTAGTTGTCTCACAGCAATGATGTTATCATCAGTGAAGGCGGATTTTGGGCGTTCTTCGCGAGATTTGTCACTAACACTAGTATATCCAAGCTGGAATTCTAAATACCAGCGTTCAACAGTCCGCAGACATGGGGCTTCATTACTGAACACAGATGTTAGTTCTTCAAAACACTGAAGCCGTGTCAGGCCTCTTCTAAATTTGTAGAAAATTATTGCACGAACATTTTCCTTACAAAGATTCATTTTCGTACGTAACCTGACAGATTTCAATCGACGCTGTGGCTGTGACTTAACAATAGCATTAATCCTAATATTTTCAACTGTTTTGAGACTCAGAATTTAAACACATTCGAATATAGTTCCAAATTCAAAATTGCCGGGAAATATGGAAACGACAGAAATTAAAAGGCATGCCTAGTAGTATTTATTAGTAAATGACTTTCTAACAAAGTGTGCAGAAGTTAAAGGAGCTATTTCTCAAGTTTACCCGTATCCCGATTCTGCGCCCACGACTGTATATCTGACACTGTGTATGTCACTTAGAATGTCTGATCAATCCTATGCACGACATATATATCCTCGTTGCACGGTAATCTCTGCTTACACGATGCAGGATTTTTTGCGTGAAATCAGTTTGACGCGTAGTTCGCATTTGGCGATGTATTTGCTGCTACAGTTTTTTTTGGTAATTGGTCTTTTTTTAATATTTATTAATTTTCACTTTTTATTTGCCACCTATTTCAACCTCTCATATCTACCTCATACAAATTCGTTTATGTATTCGTAAATGTACCTTCACTTGCTAAGTAAATAACAGTGACAGGATGTTATTAATATAACTTCATCAAAGTACCGTCAAACGAGGCATCTTTACCATATTTTTTACCTTTATGCAATTTACTCTAACACGAAGCTAGTTGTTTATGTTTTTATTGATTTATTTTGTAAAAACCGGCCAAGTGCGAGTCCGACTCGCGCACCGAGGGTTCCGTACAAACCTGCAGGTATTCTCGGTTTAAAAATTAATGCTTTTTTTAATTTTTATATTTCAGTTGATTGAATGTAAGGTAAATTGCGGTTTACGATTTATGACGTTTTAAAAAAAAACCGGCCAATTGCGAGTCAGACTCGCACAAAGGGTTCCGTACAAACCTGTAGGTATTCTCGGTTTATGCATAAAGTTCATGTTTATAAAAATAAATGTTTTTTTTTTAATTTTTATATTTCAGTTGATTGAATGAAAGGTAAATTGCGGTTTACGATTTATGACGTTTTAAAAAAAAACGACTTACTCGATTTCGTTCAAACCAATTTTCGGTGGTAGTTTACATGGTAATGTACATCATACATTTTTTTTAGTTTTATCGTTCTCTTATTTTAGAAGTTACGGGGGGGGGGGGGGGACACACATTTTACCACTTTGGAAGTGTCTCTCGCGCAAACTATTCAGTTTAGAAAAAAATGACATGAGAAACCTCAATACCATTTTTGAAGACCTATTCATAGATACCCCACACGTATGGGTTAGATGAAAAAAAACCATTTTTGAGTTTCAGTTCTATGTATGGGGAACCCCACGATTTATTGTTTTTTTTCTATTTTTGTATGAAAATCTTAATGCGGTTCACAGAATACATCTACTTACCAAGTTTCAACAGCATAGCTCTTGTAGTTTTGGAGAAAAGTGGCTGTGACATACGGACGGACAGACAGACAGACAGACAGACATGACGAATCTATAAGGGTTCCGTTTTTTGCCATTTGGCAACGGAACCCTAAAAACTACTCACTCGATCTCGTTCAAACCAATTTTCGGTGGTAGTTTACATGGTAATGTACATCATATATTTTTTTTAGTTTTATCATTCTCTTATTTTAGAAGTTACGGGGGGGGGACACACATTTTACCACTTTGGAAGTGTCTCTCGCGCAAACTATTCAGTTTAGAAAAAAATGATATTAGAAACCTCATTACCATTTTTAAGACCTATTCATCAGATACCCCACACGTATGGGTTTGATGAAAAAAACCATTTTTGAGTTTCAGTTCTATGTATGGGGAACCCCAAAATTTATTGTTTTTTTTTTCTATTTTAGTGTGAAAATCTTAATGCGGTTCACAGAATACATCTACTTACCAAGTTCCAACAGCATAGCTCTTATAGTTTCTGAAAAAAGTGGCTGTGACATACGGACGGACGGACAGACAGACAGACAGACAGACAGACAGACATGACGAATCTATAAGGGTTCCGTTTTTTGCCATTTGGCAACGGAACCCTAAAAAAGGTGTGTCTCTTTTGGATGAACCAATGAATTCTACTAAATCTCACATAGTATCGCTATATTAAACAAAAGTATGAGCAGGGTAAAATTGACACAATTTTGGCAACTTTACCTAGCCTACGTTTATACTGAACGTGTGTCCCAAAATACACGCGACGTAAAGTTAGTAATAGTCCCGGCGCTAAAAAAGCGATGTATTTATTTTCGAAACTACCATCTTCGTTTATCAAGCATTACCAATGCGTAGGGAAAGTTGCCACAAGAATTTCAAAATTATCATGGAAACGGGTGAATGCCATCAGGGTTGTCAAAAAATAATAAAACAAGTTTTTTTTTTTTATTTAATGTTTATTTATACAGGAACCAAGTAATAGGGACTTTTGTTTATGCATTACAGTTTAATATCTGTTGTGGTTGTAAACACAGTAACAAAAACTATTCTAGACATTAAAACTTTGCCTAAAAAAGTAAACAATTAAATACTAAGCATATTTATAATCAAGAATATTTGATAAACAGTATAAAAAAAGAACTCTCACAGACACAGAACAAACAATGGTGCTCATCACTGAAATGTTTGTCCTGGTTGGAAATCGAACCCACGAATTCCGTATTAGCAGTCAGGGTCACTAACCACTAGACTAACAGGCCAGTAATTGAATTTGTTACACATTTATTTCATTCACACCAAAATATTTCATAAACGAATAGAAAAAAATCGATTGGTATTATATTTAAAGTCCTGAATAACTGAACGAAAGTCTAAAATAATAATAATAATAAACGAAAGAAAAAAGTATGAAAGATGGCACGGTGGACATCTGTCGGGCATGCCACCGTCCCGGGGAATCAATTAGACACATTATCTCTGGGTGTTCTCGTCTAGCTAACGAAGAGTACTTGCACAGACACAATCTTGTAGCCAGGATTATCCACCAGCAACTTGCTCTGAAATACCGCCTTGTGGAATCAGAAGTGCCATACTACAGGTATGTGCCCGACCCAGTTCTTGAAAATGGCCATATCACACTGTACTGGGATCGATCCATCATCACTGACAGGACTGTTGTTGCAAACAAGCCTGATATCGTGGTGGTGGATCGACTAGAAAGGCGCACAATAATTGTTGACATAACGGTTCCGCATGACGAGAACCTCGTGAAAGCCGAGAAAGATAAACAAATCAAGTATCTTGACTTGGCTCGCGAGGTTGTCGACATGTGGGATGTGGACTCAGCGATCATTGTGCCGATAGTCGTCACAGCCAATGGGTTGATAGCCAAGAGCCTCGACCAACACCTGAAGAGAGCTCGAGAGCCTCGTTAAGCAGTTGGGTCAAGGGCTTGATTCAGAAAGCGGTACTTCTGGACACGGCTCGCATTGTCAGGAGGTTCCTCTCTCTGGAACCCTGACCGCCGGTAGCTTGGACCCTGTTCCCGATACCGGTGGGCTACTATTTTTTATATTTTTAAATGTTTTTATTTTATATTCTAATATTTAAAAATATAATTTATATGTCTGTAAAAATGAATAAAGGGAATAATAATAATATAATATTCCACAACTATCACACAACGCCATCTAGTCCCAAGCTAAGCAGAGCTTGTGTTATGGGTACTAGACAACTGATAAACATACTTATATATTTCTAAATAAATACATATTATAGATGAAAAAGATGAGAAAGTAGATTACTTAGGCGTGCTAAATTTGACAACTAGTCATAGGTAAAGTTGCCTTTGTGCTAAGCGAGGTAACTTTACCTAACATCAAACATCATTACGTTTTCCAATAATTCAAGAAATAGTAAATTATAAGATTGAATCATTGCGATACACCTTAATAACAATATGCCACATACTATTTAATATAAGTCACTTACCTGCACTTTGATTTTCTGTAGAAAAAACAATCTTTATGCAATGACGTCGCAAACATAATTGACCACATAGAACGAAATAGCACCCTATTTTGAGAACTAACGAAGTGGCTGGCTTAAAAAATCTTTTTGGGATAGCACAATTTAATATAAAATCAACTAATATGCCTAAAATTGCGTCAACTGCCCCAGACAAAAAAATATTTAATTAAAACTACTATAGGGTATGCTTAGGTAAAGATAACCAAGGAAGGTAAAGACGCCTCGTTTGACGGTACACTACGCGAAAGAATTACGTAATTTATTGAAGCTAACTCAAAAACTACTCATCAGAACTTGACCAAATTTATACGACATCACCCTCTGCCCAATAATTTTTCACATAATGGAGTTCTGAGGTTTTGTGATCACACCTAAAAAATATGAATTAAATTGAGACCCTCCTCCTTATTTTCAAGTCGGTTAATAAGGTTGTTCTTTGCTGAGCACGTTGGCAAATGTATTTATATCATAGGTAGGTACACTTGTTTATTATATTCTTTTCATCCTGGTAGTATATAATATGAGGTAAAAGTTCGAGAAAAATCTTTCCTTAGCATCGCCTTCCCTTTGATATTTTATCTTGTAAACTATATTCCCTGTGAAGAACAAGGAAACACAAATAGAAGAATTCTATTTCTTGATAAAATGTGACAAACAAGGTTATTAAGATCTAGTATTTCATCCGTTGTTTATATTATTAATCAAAATATGCGACATTTGTACCTATCAGTATATTATATTCGTTTGTTTAGTGCCAATTTCACCGCTGAAACTGAACGCGATCAGCACATGTAAACTACGTTCAAGAGCAGTCAATGTCAATATTACACAACAATGATGACAGTGATAGCTCTTGAACGAGGTTTAGATGAGCTGTTCAGTTTAATTCCTGAAATTCACCCTTGGGCACAAAGGAGAGATAGGTATAGTCGATCTCATAATTGTTTTATCCCTGTTATCAATAATTCCTAGTAAATTTAAGGTTGGAACTTTCTCACTGTTACATAGACAAATAGAACTTGCCGTTATATATCATGCAAATGATATTCATCCTTAGGGACAGCATTATTATTGTGTTTAGACACACAGAAGCTACAATTGAAGCTCGGTGTTCCTTTCCATGTTTAACTCATCTGCTTTCAAACAAAAGTGAACAGGCAGTTTCTGGGCACCTCATACATTGTTTTCGATCAGTTGTGAGTGACGCCCAGAGTGAGCTCATTCAGCAATAAAAAATGTACAATACAAAGCAATCATAATTGGCAGCGTTTAGGCGGGATCTGTAATGAGCTCTAACTTTATGCCTACGTCTAGTGTTTTTTAACTACATGCCGACGTCATTATTACATGAGGTAAAAAGTTCGTGCAAAATATTTCTTTGCAATGGCCTATCCTTTTTGGATGTTTCCTTGTATTTGTTCAGTGAGCACCGAGAATATTTCTTTATGAGTTGAACTGCACGTTAGTGACAAATGCGTTCACAGACGGGACAGGTCAACACAATCTGTGTGGTTCTTTCTTCAAAAGACCGTTTCAGACACCAATCTACATGGTCTTCACATGTTGTGACCAAGATTATGTCTGGACTTTAAAAGAGACTGTGATCACTAAGTTTGTTTCAGCCTTTTTTCCAGAAAACGCCGACCTCACCTAGTTTTTTTTTATGATAGCCTACTCCTGGGCAAAGGCCTTCTTCCACTCCTTCCCTTTAATTTTTCGCTTTTCGCCATCTCCTACGTGGTCTGCTGCGACCCCGCCTCAGTGTCTCAGGTCACCAGTTCTGTGCTACATGAGCCCACAGTTTATCCGGCAAACATGTCCTGCCCAGTCACATTTAAGTTGGGCAGCCTTTTGAGCCCCGTCACCTATCTTTGTTTTGGAGCGCAGTATTGTGATCCGGACACGATCAGTTAATTTTCCATTGCTCTTTGGCAGACCTTGAGTTTGGACTTCTGAACGTTAGTCAAAAACAAAATCTGTGTACCATCTAGATTAAAAAAATATCATTGACGTGTGTGTCAAAAGTGTTTGTGTAAACCTACTTAAATAAAATAATTTATAATTTCATTCGTGGTTTCATGCTACTCATAACATGCGACAAAAGGCGATATCTACCTTATGTAAAACTTTATTATTTGTTCAGTCACACAGAGTACCTACAGTGTTCTGCTAAACTAAGCAATGAAAATGGTCAACGTTTGGCTAGGAACGGTAATGAACTCAAAGTACCTACAGTAACACTATCACAATAAACTTCTCGGTTAGCTAGCTGCTCGGTCCAGATGGTATAATTAAGTGGCCCACATAAGGCCCACGTACGGCCGAGCTGACCAACTCTGTCGTCAGTTTATAAAAACTTAAATAAATGTACAGCACGTAGTAATTCTTCCTTCGTGACGTCATGCGCTATTTTGTTCTGGAACAAAGAGCAACTACGTTTAAGTTTGTTGGTTGTTAAAAAACTAGAGTAATTTGTTACGATGCTTCTCAGCCCAGTCGGGTTGGGGCAGTGTCGATTAATAAATTCTGTATTTATTACTTCAAATGATGGCCGCGGCGTGTGTTCTTCCTATCCCATTAGTTTATTATATTACTATACTACTAGTCACTCGTTAATAGCCTCCCTTTTGAAGAGAGTAAGTTCGTATCCCAGCAGTGTGAACATTATAGGCCGATTATTGCTTATGCTATAGTCCTAGTTATGACTCAAAAGTTGTAGGTCGTGGTTCAATTCGGTCGTAAGTTTCCAGTCAAGCGCTTTACTTTGTGTAACTTATTTTGTTACTGCTGCTCTCAGAACGTTGAAGAAAACCATCATGAGAAAACCGGTGGTTGGGCACCTTAAGTGACCCAAATTGATTTTTTAATACTTATTTTTGTTATACCTAAGTGTTAGGTCATTTCTCTAGTAATAATTAATTCATTTCAAATGGTTTCGATATGTTAGTATCTGTGGTTATGGTTAGCGCGCCTGATTATCCGCTGAACCTGGCAACATTGGTGACCATAGTTGTGTGGCCGCCCCGCGCCGAGCGCGGATTAACGAAAAACCACCAGTCTTCTTTCTTCGTGCGTCACAAGCGGTGCCTGCTCCTATAATTTTAAGGAAAAGGGTTGGTTTTATACCGTGATGGACAGCTGAAGTTTTGAAGAGACTCGTTATAAATACCCAATAGTGATTTGACTATCTGTTTCGTGAAAGTGCTTCATGGTGTGAGCTGGTGATAGTTGCTGTCGAAGCGTTCCTGAGCTGGTCTATGTAAAGATTAGTGGGCCTATAATTTCAGTGCTGACGTCGAAACCATTTATCATTCTTCAGCTCACAGGGTGGGTTACATAGAAATTAATATAATTACTATCAAACTATAAATTTTCATAATTAATATCACCGCATGGAGCCGACTATTTACACGACCGCTCCACCATGAATTGGTCCTACGTAGCTCGGATATTGTATTCTAGCATATATTTTCATTCAAAATACTTATTACAAGTATTATTTTCCATATAAATGCTTGGATGATCGCAGATTTTCGTAATTTTTTGGTAAAGTTTTCGAAGTACCCCCATAAATTACCGCCATTGAGCGTCGGTAACGCCATTTGTAAATTCCACGTATTTTACGTCGTATAATTTCACATACCTAAATAATATTACAATTTTTTCTTAAATTCATCGTGAATTCTTGCTATAAAATGCCTACGGATATAGACAATATGTCTAGTGATAAATAAACTGTTCGTCCTTTTGACGGCTAAAAAGAACGGATTTTTTCACGGATGAATGATTTATTTGATCTGTCAAAAGACATTTCTAATTACGCGTCAAGAAGTAATGAAACTTTCATGGCTAAGTCTGAACCAATTGATGAGATGCGTAGTCAGTTCGAAACGTTGTTAGATGATTTAAATGGTCTCCAGTTAACAGTTGATTTGACGTTTAAACCAGATTATAAGCCTTTAGATGCATTCGATGATTTATACCCTCGAGTAAAACACACCCGAAATAATATTATTCAGGCGTTGCGATCACATGAATCATAATCGCAATATGACTCGTCTAATTCTAATGTCACATGCACCATTAAGTTGCCACCAATAGAATTGCCGAGTTTTGATGGCAAAGCGCAAAATTGGCCTAAGTTTTACGAAAGTTTTAAATCTAATATTCATAACAACAGTCAGCTGACTGACTCGCAACGCGTGCAATATTTAGTTGGTAAACTAACACACGACGCACTCAAGATCACGGCAGGCATTGTGCCTACGGGTGAAACCTATAATATTATCTGGGAAAGTTAAGTAAAAAAGTTTCAAGATAAACGTGCATTAGGTACACATTATTTAAATAATATTCTTGACTCTAAGACTTGCACAAACTCGTCTAATAGTCTTGATACCTTTATTGGTATGTATAGCTCCTCCGTGGCGGCGTTAAAACAATTAGGTATCGAGGATTTGTCCGATTTCATCTTATCTCATTGTGCACTTAGGAAAATCGATTCACAAACAGTACAAGCGTTTGAGTTAGCGTTTCGTAATAAAGAAATTCCGTCTTATAATGACTTGGTATCTTTCGTACAAGACCAAGCAAAAATATTGCAACGTTTAAACAATAACTCGACGCGGGCATCGAACACTGGCGCGGGCGCAAGTAAGCCGCCCAGCAATCAATCGTCCCGTCTTCATACCTACAAACCGTTCGTCACGAGTAATGAGAGTGTGCCTATTAATTCGACGACGAAACCGTGCGAATTTTGTAACAAAACCGATCATTTAATTTAGGCTTGTTCACAGTTCAAGAAATTAAGTTCTCCGCGAACGCGATTTGAATTCATTAAGTCGAAACACGGTTGTGTTAACTGTTTAAGTGGGTCACACACAGTTACATACAACATTAGTTTTTGTTTATGCGAAACCCGAAACACGGGTCTAGTATTTTTATGTAAAGAATCTATGAAAAAAATTTCAAAACTGTATCATTAATAATCACAAAGTTATAAGCTTGTTACGGTACCTGATTGTCCTCGCAAAAACATATGCAGCCTACCGGAGGGCACGCACGCCAGCCGCGCGCGCGGCTCTCACTCTCACTCATTGATAATAATTTGCCACAGTGATTGTTTATGTATTAGTTGGTGATAAACATTTTCCATCACGCTTGCAGGCTTTGGACTGTCGTAGTGGTCAAGTGTAGGTAGATATTATTATGTAATTTATTCGTAAATGCAGTAGTAAGTGGTAAAATGTAATCAATGCCATTTGTTGCACCTTATGTCAACAACTTAAAGTTCAAAATGGATGAAAATTGTTAAACATCGCATTACTGAACCATAGTAGGCTGTAAACAAATAATAAATTTGTACCCTTGACTATCTTTGCGTGTTTAAAAATGTTAATCATCACTATCTACAATAATTGGCGTAATCACTATTCACTCAAACAAACTGAAGCAACTGTTAAAAAAAACTGGCCAAGTGCGAGTCGGACTCGCGCACCGAGGGTTCCGTACAAACCTGTAGGTATTTTCGGTTTATAAATATATATTTTTTTTAATTTTTATATTTCAGTTGATTGAATGTAAGGTAAATTGCGGTATACGATTTATGACGTTTTAAAAAAAAAAACTACTCACTCGATCTCGTTCAAACCAATTTTCGTTAGTAGTTTACATGGTAATGTACATCATATATTTTTTTTAGTTTTGTCATTCTCTTATTTTAGAAGTTACGGGGGGGGGGGACACACATTTTACCACTTTGGAAGTGTCTCTCGCGCAAATTATTCAGTTTAGAAAAAAATGATAATAGAAACCTCATTACCATTTTGAAGACCTATTCATAGATACCCCACACGTATGGGTTTGATGAAAAAAAAACATTTTTGAGTTTCAGTTCTATGTATGGGGAACCCCAAAATTTATTGTTTTTTTTCTATTTTAGTGTGAAAATCTTAATGCGGTTCACAGAATACACCTACTTACCAAGTTTCAACAGCATAGCTCTTATAGTTTCGGAATAAAATGGCTGTGACATACGGACGGACAGACAGACAGACAGACAGACAGACAGACAGTCAGACAGACAGACAGACATGACGAATCTATAAGGGTTCCGTTTTTTGCCATTTGGCAACGGAACCCTAAAAAGGGCCCGTCTTTCTCATAAGCACTGACGCACTGCCACACCACCACAAACAGCAAGTGTACGGACGTTTGAGTACGAGAGAGACATGATAATTTTAAAATCTAAACAAAACACTTTAGCCAGGGCTCACGGTGGTCGCGCGCTTGCGATACGTATGCATCGATCGATGGCATTCGGGCGACTGAGGAGCGCCGTCGCCGTCCCGCAGTCAGTGCGCACACGCCGCCTAGCCCGCGCTATGACCTGTCGTGAACTCGTGACCCGTGTGCAAACAGATGATTGCGGATACTAACTTTTAAGCGTAATTAAATATTTTTGGGACAAAATATAACATGGTGTAAAAAATATTGGAATCGATTCAGTTACTGATTCTGAACAAACTATATTCAAGTTTCGCATATACTAAAAATAATGTTGTATAGAAAATCTACGCATGTTTGCGATAATTGCAAGAAAAACATCACACTTACACTTTGATGATGAAAAAGATCATAATATTAGATCAAATAATTACGTTCAAGTGTCTCAACTCCCTAACGGTCAAGGGTCATTGACGTCACCTGTCTTCACACCGGACAGGTCGACCTAAATATAGACTCGCGCGTTATGGCAAATTGCTCAGCTGATAACAGCGCACTTGCTCAGGTGGGGTTGCGTAACGATAACTCGAGTCATAGTGTTGATGTTTCCTCAGGTATTCCCTCGCTGTCATTGAGTGCTGAAGTTAGACCTAATTCTTTGAAGGGGTCTGATAGGAACGATGCCTGCCGGGGTCGCGTGACTGTTCGAAAGAGATACCGTGACCCTGGCACATGGGCAACTGAAGGAACACGGGTGGGTTTTATTCAGTAAAAGTCTGACATGCCCTCCCGCTCCGCCCAGAGCGGGAGAAGTCATTTGATGATTTCCCATCCAAAAAAAAGACCTAATTCTTTTGTTTTATTGTCAACCGCGCAAGTTTACGCGAGCAATATTCCTTATTCTCCATTGCATTTCTTATTTTGGTGACTACTCTATGAACTTGTTCTGTTGTGGAGTCATCATCATCATCATTTCAGCCGCAAGACGTCCACTGCTGGACATGGGCCTCCCCCAAGCACCGCCAATTTGACCGGTACAATTTTTGGTGTGGGGTGTTTACTTCTAAATCCAAACTGGTGCTCTGGAATAAGATTGTTTTCTTCTAGTATAAGATTTAATCTACGTGATAGTACTTTTTCAAATAGTTTTGAAATTACCGGTAGGAGGCTTATGGGTCTATATGATGATACAAGGTGTGGTGGTTTCCATTGCGAGGATCGTCTGGAGGACACGGTGGAGCTTACGGTGGAGGTATGCCCTGCCTGGCCGGGGCACCGCCGTGTCCTCGTGGAGGCTATCGGCGGCGACGACCTCTCGCGTCCGGCCCTGGTGCGAGCCATGGTACGGAGCGAGAGGGAGTGGGAAGCCGTCACCTCCTTCTGCGAAGCAGTAATGCTCGCGAAGGAGGAGGCGAGGCGCGTGAGGGAGTGGCAGTCTCTGCGCCCTCACGTCCCTAGCCGCCGCAGTAGGAGACGCCCCGGGCGTCGGGAGTCGATAGCGGACTCCCGGCCACCGGCGCGAGCTTGCGGGTGGCGAGCAATGGGTAGCTCGCCGCCCGGTAAGGACCAAGCTCGGGTCGACGGCGCGTAGTGTTCCACGCGCGCCTCAAAGAGATGTCAGCAGCAGTGTAGGGGTCTACTAGGACCGAAGCCTGCCGGGGTCGCGTGATTGTTCGAAAGAGATACCGTGACCCTGGCACATGGGCAACTGATGGAACACGGGTGGGTTTTAGTCAGTAAAAGTCTGACACGCCCTCCCGCTCCGCCCAGAGCGGGAGAAGTCATTTGATGATTTCCCATCCAGAAAAAAAAAATTGTGGGTTGGTTTGCCCGGTTTTAGAATCATTATGATTTCTGAGACTTTCCATAATTTGGGGTAGTATGACAGCCTCAAGATACCATTAAACAGCTGCGTGAGGAATACTATCGCTTTTCTGGGTAATTGTTGAAGTACTTCCGCTGTTATTAAGCAAAATCCTGGAGCCTTTTTTCAGTCTAGTTTCCTTATCTCATGGTATATTTCTTTTGGTGAGCAACTTTTTAGTGGAGGGCTCAGCTGAAGATCCGATTTCAGGAAGCTGTTTATTTCGTCGTCAGTTTCGGCAACACTGTCATTTGGCGTGAAGTCTGTACTAAGGAATTTTCCGAAGGCTTGACATCGTACCCATCTATTCTGGCCCAGGTACTATTATCTAACTGTAACGGATATTGGGCTGGCATGGATGCTGCTTTGCTTGTTTTTACTGCATTCCAAAGTGAGTATTCATTCTTTGCTGAGCTTGATAAGTTTTCTAGTTTATTTTTCAGGGTTTCAGCTTCAATGTTCTTTATGAATTGCTTTAATTCTGCGGCCACTTTATTCAGCGCCTTTTAGTCCATGGCATGTTGACTGTTGTGCCACACCCTTCTGAGTCTTATTTTTTCCAATACCTTTTCCTTAATTTCTCTAGGAATATCATTACTAAAGGTTTTTTGCTTCGTCTCCGGTGTGCACTTCCATGCTGCCTGTTGAATGAGGTTAGTAATATATGTTATGGTCGAGTCAATATCATCACATGCCTTCAGTGGTACTTTTAATTGGAGGTTTGCCTCGATATATGTTCTGAAAGCGTCCCAGTCTGTCCGCTTATTGTATAAACATTCCTTTTTTGGTGTTGTAATTATAGTTGCACTTATCGTTCCCATCAAAGGTGTGTGATCAGAGCTACTATCCAGGCAGCATTCAACTTTCAGGTACAAGTTTGAATTTAGTTTAGTTAAAAAAGAAATATTTTTTTGTGGTTTTATGGGGAGTGTCAAGTATGGCATTAGTAAGTTTCCCATACAAAACTTAGTGTCGTGTGCAAACTGTAGAGGTTGTATGCCTCACGATTGTACAGGCTGGTTATAATTATGACATTTGGTACCGTCATAATTAATTAAAAATAATAGGGAAAATTCTATAAAAACAGAACAAATTTCTGTGATAATTCATTCCATATTGTTCCATATTCAGCAGTTAAGAAGTATTAAGAAAATAAAAAAGAGAGTCCTGAAGAAGTATTCTTTACTCATTACACCTACGTCCTGGTCCTGGCCATCACCATCCCGCCAGCGAACCCTCTCCACAGTAGTACAGCGTCAACAATTTGTCTATAGTGTTACTGAATGTCAAATATAACCATATTATTTTTTTTATATTTATTATTATCTATATTTTTTCATTTAATAATGTATTTCTATTCAAATGAAGTACGGTCGAATTTCGACCAATGGGCGATCACTAGTATGAACAAATATATAAATAAATGTTTTTTTTTTTTAATTGACGTGTGGCACTCGGGGACTGCCGCGGTAAAGCTATTGCATACCATTTTTTATCAACTTATGCAATTATAATTATTTTTTTTTTTTTATTTGACCGATTAGAAACCAACTTTTTTTCTTTTATTGAATAAATGAGAAGTTACTGCCCCGGCTTTTTAAATCTCTGATATCTTCTAAGATCTTCATTTAAATTACATGCTGTAAAGAGCCATATTGATCTATATTAAATGCACAATGTATTTAAGGTACTTAATTGGATAAGGATTAATGCTGTATTGCTTAAAATCACTTCGTAAATAAGCCCTTATTTCTCGTAAAAAGTTAAGGATAAAAAATGGTTTTTGTGGATTATCCCTAAAAGATAGACATATACCATTGCGAACTTTTTTGTAGACCTTTTTAAGGTGTACAGTACTGTAGTACATTATTTTGATCTATTTCATAGGGTTCAGCCAGCGTTTGCAATGTAAGAGCAAAAAAATGTGTTTATTTATGACATCACATTAGAAACCCCTAAAATTGTCAGCGTTTCTTTACTATAGTGTGCATGTTAAATACATATAAACTTTCCTCTTGAATCACTCTATCTATTAAAAACAACCCGCATCAAAATTCGTTGCGTAGTTTTAAAGATTTAAGCATACCTACATAGAGACAGACAGACCGGAAAGTGACTTGTGTTAGGTTTTTTCGTTACGGAATCTTCTTAATTCTTGATTCGGTCGTCGCGGTCAAAGCCTGCGATAAAAGCTATGCAATAGCTTAAAAACTTAACTAAGAATTAAATATTTATAATAACGATTGATGGTTGCTCAGTTGCACATAATACAAAACAAACAAAATCAGTTGCGTGACGTACGTACATTGCAGCCAGTGTGGACTAGAGGACGTTCAACATCTTAGGATTATTATCCTAGTAACGCAATTATGAAGTCAACTATAACCAAAATAACCCGATTAAAAGGTGTATTCTATGTTCAATTAAAAGACACTGACTTCCAAAATTAAAGTTGTTTGGTTTTTTAATTTGTTGGTCTTTGATTGAATTTTTTTAAACAAGTTTTAATTTTTCACTTTTTGGTTATGGTACCTACCCCACACCTATTCGTATACCAGTACTTACTGTGTCAACAGCAGTGACTGGAAATCGTATATTATCATCTAGACCTAGATAGATAAAGTGGATTATAAACTTTCTATCGAGGCTAACGCTAAAAACACCCAAGCAAAGTTACTACTCCAGAGGCACCCTTTCTAATACAATTTTTTTTTGAAACCCATTTACAATTGCCGGAGATTTCGCGGAACATCCAGACTAATTGAGAACCTCCTCCGGTTGAAAGTTGGTTAAAAATAGAACATAGTCCAACAGCTAACATAATTAAAAAAACTTGTTACTAAAAAGAAACCGCCGACTTCCTTCAAAACACTACAAAGTGAAAAATAAGTTTAATTTCGGATGTCGGTGTCTTAGGATCTATATTTAAGTTTTTTGCCATCGACTCCCGAAATTAAAGTTATTTTCACTTTGTAGTGTTTTTAGGAAGTTGGTTGTGTATTTTTTTGTAAAAAAAGTTTTTATTTTTAACTTTTAGTTATGGTATATCTACGCCGCACTAATTCCTATACAAGTAATGGCCAAGAGAGATTTAAGACTTATATGGTTTTCTCATGGATGCCATTGTGAGAACTGGACCAAATTGAAATAAGACGTCACGGGGAGCATAGGCTTTCAAAAAAAAAAAATCACCAAAATCGGTTTTCCCAGTCGAAAGTTCTGACGTAACAAACAGAAAAAAAAATTCAGTAGAATTGAGTACCTCCTGCTTTTTTCTGAAGTTGGTTAAAAAAAACCGTCATTTATGTGCAATTGAGTCTTAGAATTGCGTTTTAAACATCCAAACATCTACATATACTTTCTCTTAAGTAGAATATTAGTCGGATTGCCCAAATATTTGCTCCTCTACAAAGCAACGAATCTACCAATTCGACCTATCTTTTCATGAAGCGAAACTCTCAATATCACGAGACATACTTGGAACCGTCACCACGAAAAAACTCGACGCAAAATAATTTCGCCCGTCGCATCACTTGACCCCACTCAAGTCGATAGTGGCCGTTGATGGGCCAGCCCATCCGATGTATGCCATAAATAAATAAGTGTCTACACCACTGACACCAGACGGAACCATTGTGGCTTATACTCGTTCCTACTTAGTAGTACCGAATGAACTATAAAGTAAATAATGTCAGACTTACGCCAGTTTAGCTACTTTCTTAATTAATAGCAGTAGCTAGTCAAGTTTTCTATGAGCGATTGTAAAGCCACCTCGCACACTACGAAAAATTTCTCAAGCGACTGTCATCGGGTGTGCAAGTGCAACGTGCCTCTACACGCTTCTCAAAGAGCGCGACTGTGCGACTCCACATAGCCTGTCGTTGAGAGACTACAATTCGACGCCTATGTGGAGCTTTGTACAAAATTTGTAAAAAAAATTGGCCGCAGTATGTCGTTGCGTCATACTGCGTGTACTTGCAACATTGTAATATCTTTGTTGCATGATATTTAACACCAGCCAATTCTCGCATATTTATTTCTAGAGTTCGCGATTCGCCAACCAATAAATTAATTCGCGCGAGTGACGTTTAAAATAAATATATTTAAAAGTCGATTCGCCCTATTCTGGCAAGAAAATTCGTGCGAGTCGATGAATAAGCCGTTGCGTCTAGTCGCCGAGCTGTCGCATAGTGAGCGCCATGTCTGAATGTCAATTTTGGATCCATGCGATGCATTTTTGTTAAATAAGTAACGTCAGTCGTTACAACGTTACGTTATATTAACAACATAATAAACGCGCTTCGAAGCGTTTCTTCGATAGGGCCGCATCCCACCGCAACCCTCTGGTTGTCGCGGCAGCTAGTTATACCCCCTCCCGTATTAGCAAAGTCCGCCGCCCGCGGCACGTTCTCTTCGATCCAGATGATCCCACTATTCTCCTCCAGGAGAGTCGAAAAGAAACCAGTACAGTTCGAAAGACACACAGACACAAACCATACCGACCTCGCCGCCGAGTTCCATCGTCGCGACCCCGACTTATGGAGGCCTAAAAGGTTAACTTTTTAGAACTCGCCGAGCCACCATCCGTGTAAGTAATAAGAACTTTTACAGGTTAACTACGAGATGTCCTACAAAAAAAAAAACATAATAAAGCCTAAACTTGGAAAGTTGTTTGATTAACAAAATTGTACCAACATTATTCAATGGAAATACTTTCCCATTTTGTTCAATTTTATTAGTATTTATGTGTCTAGACGCGTAATAAACTCTAACTAGAGTTAACAAAGCAAATTTAAAGTTAAGCTACCAAGAGTTAGCAAAGCCAATTTGAAGTAAATTCCTCATAAAAAATGAAACAGCATTAGTCTAAATAGTCTGCTGAATCAAAACATTATGAAAACATATTACACCAAAATTGGTACTTACGTAAATTAGGCTGGCTCATATTTTATGAAACATGTGACTTGTACGAGTAGAGGCCACATAACTAAAATATTTCACACACTTAAAGATGTGGAGCACCCAAGTGAGACTTATGACTTGCGACTTAGTATTAAATATTATTATAAAATCAAAAAATTAGCGTTCTTTGACCTTTCTATATAGGTGTTAGAGACATCGACTCGTAAATTGAAACCATGAACACACACTTCTAAACACCCCTAGTGAAGAAATTGTCGCTACCACCCCGTACTTACGTTAAATTACACATTAAATTACATCTCAAAGTCTTCCACTACAAATTATTTATAATTGGATTAAATAATACCTATCGACTGATCAATTGACCACTCGCAGAGAACAAAGCTTAAACTAAAAAAGTCGAAACAGGCAGCTATTGGCCTACTAATCTCTCCCTTCTCTAGGGAACTGTCGTTATCCACACATAGGCACAACAAAGCCCTGTCAATACCTAACTCATCCGAAAAGAAAGCATAATGAAAGTAATTTTATGATATAACCTTCACCACGTTGAGAATGTGATCTGAATAACAATGTTCTATCAACGCCCTTATCACGAGCTCACAGCTTATCAAATTTGTTGGGCAGCCTTTATTAAGCCCCTTGAGATTTTCATTAACTTTATATCTCGGAGAACACAATGGAGTTCACATTAAATGTAATTGTTTTCAGTCAGAAAAATATAATACAAAAGATATTGAGCCCCAGCGAGCGTTACATTTAAATTATACGAGAGCCTATGAACGGCGTCCAGTGGTATTTTATTAACTTAATAGGACTTAAGTTAGGCATAATTATCATGGGCAAAGTTTTAATTTCATACATTCCGATGAAATATCGTTGAAAACATGACATCATTTGTTTTATTTTTTGTCTCTCTGACTTGGTAAACTGCGAATTTAAAGAACAGTGGCGAACTCCCAAACAAATTTTTGTAAGTATAGAGATTGAATTGCTGAACAGTTTTGTCTTCAGTTATACTTTTATAGGAAGTCAGGAATTTAAGATATTGCAGGTTGAAGTTTTAGAGGTTATGTCTCGTCAACAACAGATTTATCGAAAAAGATATATAGAAATACCTACTTATTGCTCAAAATATAATTGATAGAAATGCATTTTAAATATAAAATAAACTACGGACTACGGACGTATTCAGAATATTAAGTCCAACCGACGTACGTAGGTCTGCCACATGGTCCACGTAAGTAAGTAGGCAGGTACTTACCTACTTAATTATATGTTCAGAAGAATATTTATTTAATAATCTTAGTCAAGAGTCAATTATCTTTAGAGCAGTTAGTTATAGATATAGTATGATTCAATACATGTTAGGGGTAGGTCATTGGTAGATACTTATAGAAAAAAAAAACTTTGTTTTTTTAATATTTATTCCTCATCTTCTTTAAACACAATGTCATCAAGAAAACCTGCGGGTGCTGTTATATATGGTTGATGTCTGGCCCATCCTAGATATCATACTTCAGTCACTGTATGAGCGCAACATCCAACTCTCGAGTTAAGTGCCAATGCCGGGTATCGGTGCATTTTATTGACACATAATATGTTGCAGTTGACACACATGATGCGTGTAGGCCTTACACGGCTACTCATCTTGATAAACAAATCGATGCACACACAATAAAATCCAAGTTATCAGGCAGAATCGGAATCCAGTCACAGAAAAATGTCGTCGTATAGGCAAACAATCAGAATCCTTAGGCAAGCATAAATCCTAGTCACACAGGGAACCGTAAATCTCAGACTCCATAAGCAGAAGCAGTCGATGAAATAGAAAATCACGGAAAATCGATGGAAAACAAAATAACGAGACGCACGCGAAGACAACGACAAGTTATCAGTGCCGGCCGATTGACATTTTTTTTTTTTTTGGTTCTTTTCGTCCCTCTTTGGGACAGGCAAAGGGAGCTGAGCCCATACAGCCAAGTCTGATTTAGTTTTCTTTTTCTTCCAATTCTTCTTTTTTTTTTTCTTTCTTGTCTTTCTATAATATAATCAAGGCCGAAACCATGTCTTTTTTATTCAATGTCTTCAATATCCAATAGTCAGGCCGAAACCAAGTCTTATTTTTATCAATGTCTTCAATAACCAATAGTTAGGCGTAAGCCAAGTCTTCTTTTAATATATTCAAGTTCAGTACCTTTTGTTAGACCGGAGCCGAGTCTTCTTTCATGTTTTATTTAATATTATCTCAATATCTCAATATCATATAATTTTATGTCAAAAGTGTAGTAGTTGTCAAATTCAAATTTCATCAACAGTTGATACAATAAAATCGTAAATTGGTAAAAAACAATCTTTTTTCGTCAAAAGTTGCTGAAGCGAGCGCGGGATATCTTCAGCATTTTCATAAATACCTAGCAGGCGATCAACTAAAATGATCCTTTGAAGAGCAAAATTAGGACAATCAAATACAATGTGATTCAATGTTTGTATAGCAGAATTACAATAATCACAATTTGGGGAAGACAGAATGCCAATTCTAAACAGATGTGCATTAAATCGACAGTGACCTAGCCGTAGACGACAAATCGTTGTATAAAACTTTCTGTTCCGATAGATGTTTCCTCCTGTAAACCAAGGAGGAGAAATCTTTGTTTTAATTTCAGCTAGCCACTTTCCTTTGGTTTCAACTACATGCTGCCAGAAATTGTGAAATTCACGTGCCAGTTTTGATTTGAAATAAGTCAACGCATCTGAATTTGGAATGGGCTTATGCAAAATTGGACATTCCTGATGATGATTAACAATGAATTTAGCCAGGTAATCAACTTGTTCATTTCCAACTACCCCGATATGTGAAGGAGTCCAGAAAAGGACGATATCTTTGAACTTATGTAAATTATTGTATTTTTCTCTGATATTATAAATTATGTAACTTGTTTTTGCATTACAACTGGGATTTTCTAGTGCTCTCAATACACTCATACTATCAGTGATAATAATCCATTTATTTTCTTGCCTAGTCTCAATATACTCTAAAGCACTGAGTATTGCCATAGCCTCTGCTGTATACACAGTTGCTACTGAAGACAACCTATTTCCAAACCCACTTCGAGCCTGAACGTCATAAATAGCCATAGATACAGCATTATCATTTTTTGAGCCATCTGTGTACAATTGATTGTAACCATTCCATTCCTCAAGCATTCTGTAAACATCCTCTTTAAACTTCAAAGATTCATTAATTACTATTTTAAATGGACAATACTTTGATTCATAGGGATATAAATAACAAGGCCAAATGGAGCTAGAAAAATAATTTTGATTAGAACAATCTTTTAAAATTTCAGATAAACCTTGTACTAGAAAAGGGGGATTGATCCCATTAATAGCCTTCTTTAACTGCAATAGAAGAGGATGATCACTGATAGAAGAAATCTTAATGAAGAATTTTGTTCTGAGGTAATTGAATCTAATTATCAATGGAGGCAAACTACATTCGACTTGCATTGACACTATAGGTGTTGAACACATAGCTCCCAAAATAATACGTAAGCATCTATTTTGCACTTTGTCTAGTTTTTCTACTAGTTTTTGTACACCACTATAGCAAAAAAATGCATATTCGAAGTGACTTCTTACTAAGGACTTATATAAAATCAGTAATGTCCCTGGATCAGCACCCCAATAAGTGCCAGCGAGAGATTTCAAAATATTGCAAGCTTTTAATGCTCTGTTTGCTAAGTAATCAACATACACATTCCATTTAAAATTACTGAGAAAAGTAACACCTAAAAATTTTATGGAACTATCCACTAACATAAGGCTATTATTGTAATAAATTTTAATACTAGGAGAACCAACAACATTTTTGGAAAAGACAACAACCTTACTTTTCTCATAGCTGACCTCCAAACTAAGACTTTCAAAATAATGTCCCAATTTTTCCAAGCTAGCATTGAGTTTTGTTTCAATGCTGTTAAGGTTTTCTCCTGAACAATACACAACCAAATCATCAGCAAATTGTAAATTACAGACATCACTACCCAGCACATTATTTAATCTAGCAATATATAAAATAAATAATAGAGGACTTAATATTCCTCCTTGAGAAACTCCTCTATAAGAATACCTAGGTCCTATTAATTGATTATTGACTTTTACATACAATTTACGTTCATTTAAAAACTCAAAAATCCAACTTACTATTTTTTCAGGAACATTTAGTGAAAGGAGAATGGATGACAATGTACTTAAATTTACATTATTAAAAGCACCAACAATATCGAAGAAAACAGATCCCAACATTTTATGCTCGACAAGAGCACTGTGTATATCCAGAGATAAATGACTAAGACTTTCCCGAGCAGAACGACCACATCGAAAGCCAAATTGATTGTAAGGTAGTAGACTATTACTTTCAATGTAAAATATCAAACGTTGTTTTAGAAGCTGTTCAAATATTTTACCAACACACGAACTTAGAGTAATAGGACGATATGAGTCAGCGCTGTTAGGGTCTTTACCCTGTTTCAGGATAGGTATTAAACAATCTGTTTTCCATTCCTCAGGAATAATAGAACAATGCCAAAGTGAATTCAAAATATTTAAAAATATAGACAAACTGTGTGAATTTAATAATTTTAACATTTTGTATGAGATCCAATCTAAGCCACATGCCGAATCTCTTCTTGATCTTAAAGCAGATTTTAGCTCTTCAATAGAAAAAGTTTCCACCATGAAATTATTTGTGCAATTTTGTAAGTTATTGTGACTGACTGTGTAAAAATTCTGAACTGAATCAGGAGTATACTTATGCAGAAATTGAGAGATCCATTCATAACTAGAAAACAAACTGCTATTTGTAGAAACATTTTTTAACTTCCTCATTTTTGCCCAAACTTGACTCATTGGAGTGAGTCTATTAATAGAATGACAAAACTCTAACCAACATGCACGACGCTCCTGTCGTAGGATACGTTTTTTTCGGGCTTGCATATGTTTGAAACTTATAAAATTGTCTAGACAAGGATTTGATTTAAATAAGATGTATGCTTGCTTACAATCTTGTACAGCTCTAGTGCACTTCTCGTTCCACCAAGGGAGTCGAAGCTTCCTCCTAGATCTGCGAGAGTCACAAGTGGTATTGTTTTTATTAAAACTGATTACTGACATCTGAACTGCTTGTAGAATTATTGAACAAAAATTATTATATGTATCAATATGACTCGAGTTATTATACTGAAAACTTTCCATCATGTCATTTACAATCTTTTTATAAATAGACCAATCAACTAATTTCAGATTACAATGAAGAGGAATATTTGAAACATTAGAAGGATCCACATCATTAGCAGTATCTATAACGTATTTTGTAATGGTAGGCAAATGATAGCTGCCTATAGAATCCTGATATACCTGCCATTCACAAGACAAAGCCAAGGAAGAAGAAACCATAGTTAAATCAAGACCATTTGGTCTCCATAGATGAGACCCTACAGTAGTTGGCTGACCATCATTTAAGAGTATCAAGTCATTTTCATCCATGGAATTCATTATAGCTCTGCCACGAGAGTCGTCACTACAACAACCCCAAAAAGTGTGATGGGCATTAAAGTCCCCAGCAATTATCAATAGTTTAGGTATACTATTTATTAGTGAATCAAATTTGTTCTTTTCAAAAGTAGGACTGCAGTTTCCAGGACTGTAAAAACTAACTACTGAAATGTATTTGTTATTAATTTTAATTGCAATATTTTGAATAGAATCGTCAAAATATGTGTCTAATAATCTAAATTCAATGCCATTACGTATAAATATAGCAACACCATTGTGATCATTACCACAATCATTCCTAACTGTGGTATAGCCACGAATGTTGTATTGTATGTGTGGTTTTAACCATGTTTCTGAAACTAAAGCTAAATGTATGTCATTATTATAGAGAAACTGCTGAAACTGTAGTTTATTACTTAGCAAACTTTGTGCATTCCACTGAGCAATATTTAAAATTTTGTTAGTGAATTTTATATTATAATATTTTTACCTTTAATAGTCTCTCTAATAGCAGATGTTATAGTTTGTGTACAAATACTTTCATTTTGTGTTTTATTTAACTTAATCAAGTTAACAATAGATTCTGTCAACAAACTTAATGCTGTGCTATTAGACAACATCAAGTTTATAATATCTGTCGAATGTTCCGATTTGTTCAGTGATGGGAAATTAGCTTTATTAAATAAGTCCGAAAAAGGGGTTTTCGATGTATTTCTGCTTTCAGCAATCTTTCTTTTCTTAATGGGACATTGGCCAGATATGGATAAATGATTACCTTTGCAATGAACACATACAGCTTTTTCAGCAGGTACAGAGCACTCCTTGAAGGAATGACCCTCAGTACATACTGAGCATCTTTGCGAATTTTTACAAAATTTGGCTAAATGCCCAAAACGTAAGCAACGGAAACACTGCTTGACTGGTGGAATATAGGGCAGTATTGAAAGCCGCCACATCTTAATATGAACGTAATCTGGTAAAGATGTAGATGAAGCAAAAGTAATAACTACAGTTTGGGTAGGCTGTAGTTCAGATGAGCTACCTACTCTAACTTTTTTCATTATTCTTCTAACGCTTATAATTTTTTTTGAACTTGATATTGCCTTAAAAATTTTTTTGTTTGACATATCCGTAGGTACTGACGTGATAACTCCAGACAATTCTGTCGTTCCAGCCGGAATCGACGCTTTGATCGACTGTTCTTTCAGAAAAGTAACATTGTCCAAGAATGAATTGGCTAAATTCGGGCGATCGAAAACTACGCCGATTTTGTATCTGTTAATTTTTTTCAAGTACTTAATCCCTTTAACAAATCTAGTGAAGCATCCACTCAGGTACATCATATCTCTTTGGCCTATTGGTTGTTCTTCATTTGTGCTCTCGATAAATACAATAAAGTCATACCCAGCTACGGCATCCTCAGGGTACCTGCGACTGTAGTCTGTAACCCTATACGGGGCATACTTCTCTGTAGCCTTTTCTTCCGCAGTGCAGGAGTCGACGTAGTCAGACTCACTTGTCTCCGAAGATGAATCCGGAGGACCAGTAACAATTTCTCCACCAGGATCTTGTTTGGGTTTTTTTCTTTTCTTAGGCATCTTAAATCTTGTTTTATAAACTAAGTTAGTAGAATAAAAACAGGAAAATATGTACAAACTAAATTAAAATTAAAGTAAAATTACAAGAAGTAAAAAAAAAGACCGCCTATTATTTCAAGGTTCCCGCGCTTTTTTTTTCCGGCCGATTGACAATTGAAATGTCATGTTTTTTTTTTGCGATGTTGCCATACTCGAATTGCACTACGATGTATGTACGTATTAAAAAATTATGACCGCTATAATCTTTAGCACAAGCAATCATTTTTATTTTAACATTTGTATTCTGATACAAAAATATATTTCCTAAGTATATTAATGCAATACGTAAATCCATAGCGTATGTAAGTTTACTGAGATTTATATTACATGGCAACATTAAAAGTATCGCTTAGCCAAAAGTCATGAAGTCGAGCAAGAAAGAAAAAAAACTAAGCCATGATTATTTCTTAGCATCAATAATGTAGTCAAATAAGCTCTTTATTATGATGATTTTTTTTTCAGACTTTGATAGTACTTATGTTTGATTTGATAAAACTTAGTAAATTATTTCGTTGGTATCTAGTAGGGAGACATACGTAGACACTTAATAATTTCATCAACAATTCTCTCGCCGGTATCCTTTGAAAATTATTTTCAAAGTGGATGGTTTTATCCATAATAGTTTGTCATGGACAACGTCAAATTATATACAGGGCATTATCTTGCACATAAGTTGTCAATTCAATTTAATTAAAGCGCCTACCTTCATCTGTATACTTAAAGTTTAAGTGCCTGCCTGGTAGCCCGCGAAATCCCATTGAATTATTTTTCATGAAATAGTCATTCAATGGAATTAAATGAAACGGAGGGGGTGTAATAATGATTTTAATAATAATCATTTTGATGATCACATAGGTACAACCTGAAACTGAATTGCAAAAACGGAAGAAAATTTGATTTTCGCGGGCTTTCATAGCGGATCCAGCTTCATAAAAAATAATTATTTGTTATTTAATTTAGAAAAAGTTTTTAAGTTCGAAAAAGGGCTAGGCAAATTGATTTTCTGAAATAACGTATTAATCAAATTGCATACCTATAGTTGAACGATATCACAAAAGCCAATTCTTCATCACATAACTACATATTTAGTTGAAATGTCTAGACTTTTAAACACGTAAACATTTAAGCAATATAGTTAAAAACGGAGTCCGTGTACAACTAAGTTGAGCCTGAAACAACAGTGGCAGGAAATGTAAGCAGTGCCAAAAAAGCTTTAGTCATTAGGAATTTCTATGAGAATACAATAAAGGGGTAACTATAGTATTAACTGTTAGGTTAAAGCCTTTTTTCAGCTTTGACGAAGAAATGCTTCTGTGATCGGTCATAAAAAGACGTCTTACTTTACCTTATAGATTTATTTGTCAAAATAAAAGTATGGGGAATAGAGAGTGGGGTCGAGCGTTAATTTACAAGCCAAATCATTCCTTATTTAAGTGGACACTGGAATAATATTCAACAATCCTATTTTTTATATTAAGACAACCATTATTAGTTCATTTGTTAAAAAAGAACTACCATAGTTAATTTATAGCAAACGAATAAAAAATCTTTACGAAGAAAACGATAATTAATTCCTGCCATCATTATTTTTATCTTCCACGGCCGGGTTTGAAGCTTATACAATTGTTGTCATAAATATTATGTTATTTATTATGAATTTATGATAAAAAACTGTTGTAGCATCATCATATTACTACTTTGCCATATATAGTTTAGTCCAAACCATAAACAAACATAAATAAAAAGACCAAAACAAAACATGACGTATAACCGCATTTGTTCCCATAAATAACGAGTCAACTGTTACAAGAAACGTTGTATCCATGGAATACGTTAATTCGTGTGTATTCGCAGACGATGAGCCAACAAATTGTGATTATTTATAGTTGTGTGTGTGCCAACGTCGTGTGATACTGCATAGTTCGCACCGCGGAGAAGAGAATAATTAGAATGTGTGTCTTTGTTTCAAAAGTTCTTTATGAGGTAGGAGAGGAGACAATAATGTCAAAGATGTAGCGATGAATGTCAGCGAGAATGAGAACCGCTATCAAGTCCACTCAAGTTTTCAGTGCAGTTCAGCCCTGCGTTAATATTATAATTCCCCACATGATTATCGGTAACCGTTCGCCGATGGAACTACACTGAATTTTTAATTAACCCTGCTATTTCATTATAGAAAGAAGAAAGAAAGAAAGAAAGAAAGAAAGAAAATACGTTTATTTAGCACCAACTCAAAAGGCACACAAAATAATACACCAAAAAATACATAAATTAACAAAAAACATAAATTAAATAGAAAATCAATAAAAGTGCGATGTTAAAAACTAAGGAGCAGTTGCAGGTATTTACGCCGTAATTTCTGAAGCGCTGTTATTTCCTCGAAATCATCAATGTATTATGCCGTATGCGGTACTGAGTTCTGGTGACGTCCTTTTATGTAGCTGCATTTAATTCACACCTACACTTTAACGTGAAATTAAAATGCCACGGCCATCCTTATTTCATTTCTATATAGACGAAAATTCCGTAACTTGAGTGATGATGGGCGAGTCTGGCGTAGGCAGAATTCTACACATAATTAACATTTTTTTGGTGTCCTCGTTTATTTCAATTCCATTAGCGAGGTTTTTTGACAAAAAGAAGAGAAACACATTTGACCTACGATAGACTAATGTGGGCGTTAGAGATGTTAAGCAACTAAATAACTAAAGTCATTTACGGGTGATCACTGAAAATCAGCGCTGTGCTGTGGGACTCATAACACAAACACTCATAACAAGAAGGCTTCCACTCAGCATGATGCCATGCTGAGTGGAAGCCTTCTTGACACAATCACGGCGTGCAGCTGCCTACTATTTATGTTGTGTTCCTGAGTATAAATCTGTATTGTTTTCATATTATTTTTTATAGTGATCTCATCTTTTTGTATGGAAGGGTTTCTCTCTTTCTTTCTTAAAATAATAATTTTGAGTAACCTTGCTCATAGGACTTAGTAAATCAAACCGGAGACGTAATTAAGGTTCAGTAAAAGCCGGCGCCATTTGTTCAAATCCTCTAGGATTGTGTCGTGTCGTTTGTGTGCCATACACTACTTAGCGCAGTTTGTTCGACTTAATTGATAGAAACGGATTATTGTAATGCTTGCAGACTTGTTGCATATTCCCATTCGCGGAATTTGTACCCGTTGTCAGAGATAATTCTCGGTAAAACACCGGTGATATGTTGGTGGATTAAGTAAGCGGAATATTTATTTATTTAGTTGCGTCATTTGTGGCTAACATCAATCACATATTATGCGAACGACCAGGACATTTGTTGGTGCCGACCGCTAAAGCAACATTGTCGCTAATCAAGTAAACCAACTGACAAGAAATTACTGTATTGTAACTAATTGTCACAGCATGATACTGTGGCAAGTTTAAAACAACACGTGAATTCATTATGCACACAGCCTGAAATACTAATTAACTAGACGTTTCATATACAACACGCTTACAAGACGCACACACAGCTGGAAAACTCGGCAGCAATCAGTGCACAAAGATAGAAGTTTTAGCAGTTGCTTCCAAGTTTAGTGCGTGACCGGCGTTTTACCACTTACAGTTTTCTTGGCTTGCGTTAGAGTTCCGATCAAATTGAACACGAAGTGCACACTAACAGTCTCTATGCCGAATGAGAGCAATTTACTTTAGTATTATTTTGGACACGTTTGTAATACACGTGGACACGTGGGTTTGGAAAGTGCCACAAATTGGAGATGGGATTGTGAAAATTTGTAGTTTTTTTTTTTAATTTTATCAAATGCTCATTAGAATTGCTTTAAAAAGACTGCAACAATCGTGAAAGACTATATAAGAAGAGATTTTATAAGAAATAATTTCTTACATTATTCATAGATTACTTTAAAAATGTGTGTCAAATCAATGAAACGTCAAACACGAAATCACAGAGGAAAATCAACAAGTCAGATCTTATTTTTGTTTTATTTACTAATTAAACTGTGTGTATAGTTCAGTCAACCTCCATAGAAAATAGAAAATTATTATAATATAGATGATAGTTGCACGGTAAACTCTGCTTGCGCTATGCAGGATTTTGCGTGACGTCAGTTTGATGCGTAGTTCGCATGCGGCGATCTAGATGCCGCTGATTAAGAGCTTCTTTTTGAAAATCAGTATTTTTTTCGAACATTTATAAAGGAGATGTTTAATTTTTATATGGGGCTCTGGCCATAACGTGTACCGTAGAGCGAAGCTGGGAAACTTACTCCTGAACAGAATAAAGTAATATTTTATTCATAATATCAAATAGTTTTAATGTACAAAATAAAAATTAAAAATGTTTGACGTTTGTCCTAAAAGTTAGCAAGCGGTTATTTTGAATTCGTTTAGAAACGCACTTCAAAAATGGAGATTAAAGATTTTTGTAACGATGAAATGGTCACACTTAATTATGTTTACTCAAAAATATGTATGTATAAGAGAATAATAGAAATTTATTTTTAACACTACAAGAATACACACATTTTTAATTATTTTCTACTTAACATTGATTTGATGAGACATGATTTCAGAATGAATGAAATCTGCAAGCAAACGATACGTCATGTTGAATAAAACATGGCTATAATTGAAAAACTATTATTTTTTACACACAACAAATCAGGCTCAAATTCACCAGAGAATATTTTTCCGAAATTTGTTCTTCCCCTTTTTTGAAAAATTAATGTACATCTGATGGCCGAAAATGAAACATCTCCTTTTCACTTTTTAGTTGCCACCTCTTTCTCAATCTGCCATATCTAACTCATTCAAGTTCGTATAACCCTCGAAGTATTATTATGTATAGTTCATTCAACTGTCACGATGATGAAATAACATATTTTATCGGGTGGTGTAATGGCAGTTGTCACTAGAAGATTTTCACGTGGTAAGTAAACAACAGTGACAGAAAGTTATTACAACATCATCAACATATAGGTTAGTGGAAAAAATACGTGATTTATTGAAGCTAACTCAAAAATTACTCATCAGAACTTGAACAAATTCATACGATTTTTTCAAATAACAGAGTTCTGAGGTAACAAAAACACATTAAAAAATATGAACCAAATTGAGAACCTCCTCCTTTTTTTAAAGATTGTTTTTTGCTGAGCACGTTGGAAGGTGTATTTATATCTTAGGTACATACACTTGTTTATTATTTCTTTTCAAACTGGTAGTAGTTACATTATATGAGGTAAAAGTTCGAGAAAAATATTTCCGTACCGTCGCCTTCCCTTTGATATTTTATCTTGTAAACTATCTTTTCTGTGAAGAACAAGGAAATAAAAATAGAAGAATTCTATTTCTTGGTAAAATGAGACAAACAAGGTTATTAAGATCTAATATTTTATCCATTGTTTATATTCTTAATTATAATTATGCGACATTTGCACCTATCAGTGTGTATATTCTTCTCGCCATCAGCCCATCTAAACTGCGTTCAAGAGATGCCATTGTCAATATTATACAACAATGATAACACTGACAGCTCTTGAACGAGATTTAGGTGAGTTGTTCAGTTTAATTAGTGAAATTCACCCTTAGGCACACATGAGACACAGGCATAGTCGATCTCATAATTGTTAAAGAAAAGAAAGAACAATTGTTAATTCTACACAAACTAAACGCACATTATGAAAAATAAATAAAATGGATACACAAAATGCACACGTAAAGAAAAGTTGTAACTATATTGTCCATTGCTTGTTGATTAATTGTTTTATCCCAAATTCCTAGATATATTAAACGTTATCAAGGTTGAAACTTTCTACTTGTCAGATAGAAAATTGAACTTGTCGCTATATAACCTGCGAAGAATATTCAACCTTAGGGAAAACTTTATTATTTTATTTAGGCACAGAGACGGTACAGTTGTAGGTCTTTGCCAGCGTCCGTACCGTGTTCCCTTCCACATTTAACTTATCTGCCATGAAAGCAAGAGTGAACAGGTATTTTCTGGGCGAGCATACACAGAAGATGCCTCATATATCATACACGTCATCAATCGGTTTCTATCAGTTGTGATCGATGTCACGAGCAGGTCCACTCAGCAATTAACAAAATGTACTAAACTAAGCAATTACAATGGGAAACGTATTAGAGGAGGAGTTTAGTTTTATAGAATATGTATTAGTTTATAGTTATTGATTTTATATTATTTATGTATTGTTTTTATGGGCCTTAGTAGCCTGAAATAAAGGATTGATTGATTGATTGATTATAACATGAGGTAAAAAATCGTGCAAAGTATTTTTTTGCTATGGCCTTTCCTTTTAAAATTTTTCCTTGCAAACGATTTCTGTATCGGAGAACAAGGAATAAACTTTATTTGTGGATTAAAATCAAGTATTACATCCGTGGTTTCATTCTAGTCATAAAATGTGACAAAGGGCAAAACTTTATTATTTGTTCAGTCACACAGAGTATCTACAATATTCTGCTACACTAAGCAATGACAATGTTCAACGTTTAGCTAGGAACGGTAATGAGCTCAAAGTACCTACAGTAGCACTACCACAATAAACTTCGCGGTTAGCTAGCTGCTGGGTCCAGATGGTATAATTAAGTGGCCCACATAAAGCTCACGTACGACCAAGCTGACCAACTCTGTCGTCAGTTTATAAAAACTTAAATAAATATACAGTATGTAGTAATTCCTCTTTCCTGACGTCATGAGCTATTTTGTTCTTGAACACAGAGCAACTACGTTTAAGTTTGTTGATACTTAAAAACAAGAGTAATTTGTTACAATTTTTCTCAGCCTATCGGGCTGAAGCATTGCCAATTAATAAATTCTGTATTTATTGGTGCAAATAAAGGCAACGGCGTCTTTATTTCCATCCTAATAGTATATTAAATTACTATACTACTGGTTACTAGTCACTATAAAATATACCGCGTGATAGATTGTAGCCCTCACCATCTCAAAGAGAGTAAGCCTGTGATCCCAGTAGTGGGACGATTATAGTTTGTTTATGTTTTTCTTTCCTATACTACCAGCTACGACTTACAAGTTGTAGGTCATAACTCAGGTGCTTTACTTTGTGTAATTTATTTCATCACCGTCGCACTCAGAATGGTAATGGAAAACATCATGAGAAACCCGGCACGTCCTAAAACCAAAATTCGACGACATGTGACATCTACCAACCCGCAATGGGCCTGAGTGGTGGCTTACGGTCGACTCCCTCCCATAGAGAGGAGGCCTGTGTCCCAACAGTGGGAATAAAATGTCTGATTATGATGATTGGCTGAGTTTGAATTCACGACAAAGGCTATACCAACAGAATAGGATGCTGCTGATCCTTTTTCATGTCCTGCGCAGATTACCAATTCGTCTGCATAGTAAGTGGCTACAGCAGTATTGCCTTGTAAAATTCAGTTCATCGCAATCATCTTTTTACTAGGGCCGACCAGCATAGACCAATTGTGTAATGCATTATCAGAATATTACAAAAATATGAAGCAATGGATTCATTGCTTCATATTTTTATAAAATTCTTCGTTTCGACAACGTAAATAATGCATTTAATTTTGCTGATTTGTCAAATTGAAAGGTATTGTAATTGTTGGTGTGTAACATAACTACCCTGCTGGTACCTACTGAGGTAAGTAAGTCTGCATATTCCAATCGTTGCATTCTATTTTGTTTCTCTAGTAAATTTATGAATCAGCAGCGTATTTGCGTAAAAAATCTGTGGCCAGCAGAAAATTCACCGCAACAGACTCATTTGCTATCGGATAGCTTACGATATGTTAGAGGTTTAGACCCTAATGTGACATCGCAGTTTCCACGTGTAGGGCTGCCATTCTTGAAAACTTTTGGGATTGGCGGATTCATTTATATAGGGGGCAATATTATGAGAGAACATTCTTATAAATATGGGATTTGTGCCTCTGAATCCATAATGATCTCAGGCTCGATCTTTCAATATTTTTGACAGACTGAGACTGATATCTCTATATTTTGCCATTGATTGTAGCTGAGATGAGAGAATAATGACCTCAGTCTTAATCCATACTTCCATACTAATATTATAAATGGGAAAGTGTGTGTCTGTTTGTCCGTCTTTCACGGCAAAACAGAGCGATGAATTGACGTGATTTTTTAAGTGGAGATAATTGAAGGGATAGATTGTGACATAGGCTACTTTTTGTCTCTTTCTAACCCCCCACGTCCCTAAAATGGGGGGTGGAAATTTGTATGGAGCAAAAAATAAAAAGAGTAATTTTGTGTGAGACTGCTCTCTTATTACCTATATAACCTGGATTAATGCACTCTAAATACATTAACCGCGGTAGTACGTCCTCTTGCGATAATATCCGACAGCCACGTGGGCGAAGCCGCGGGCAAAATCTAGTATTTCTATATTTTTGACAAATTGAGTCTGATGTTCCTACATTTTTGACAAGATTTTGACATTGATAATAGCTGAGATGAGATTGTGACGTTGCAATATTTGAATGTGATATGAAGCTATGGCCAAACAGCCAAATATCCTAAATTAAAAACCGGAAGAAAATCTCGATTGCTACGATTACTGATTCGTTTGTCGAAGGTATTCATAATTCACATCTACTGAATCTTAGTCTGGGAATCACAATTTATGAGAGAGGTTAATACTCCAATTCATGCAGTTAAATCATTTTAGGCACTGCGTGTAAGTTTTGGCTCTCTCTCGGTGCCAAAATGCTAATGGCACACATAAATGTATTACCGAGAATTAAGTGTATTTAGATCACGTAAATGAGTGAGATTTGTCCCAATTTAAAGTCATTATCCTCTTTTATTAATCGTTTTTAAAATTTTAACAACATTGGTTTAACTAAATTTAAAATCAGGCGTACTTAAGAGACATTCATTTGATAACATTTCACAGTACACGATAAAAATGTGTTCAATCTTGCAATCATTACAGAGATATGGTTTAAAATAACTAGGATCTGCTGATCAATCTATAAATTGAATTAATGTGGCTGGGATCACTCGTTCATAACTGCCTTGGTATTAAGTAGCTTGACGTCACCAAGCAAGATTAGCATACTATTACTACGCCTACAACTATCTAGTCGAAATCCAAATTTTTCCACTAAAATCACCCGGCGCTCCTAAACAAACTCGAGCTCAAGTAAGTAATCCGTGAGTTTGGTCAACCCTGTGGACAGCCGCTGATCTAGGTTTGTGTTCGGAAATGAAGCTGACCGCGACCCGACTCCCATCTGCCCCCACTAAACGGACCTCCGCATTACATCCTTTGAGGTTCCGCTTTCGTCCAACCTCAAATATAAGTGGACATTTTGTTTGTGAATAGTTCAAGTACCCACAAATGCACGAATTTAAATAAATGTTTTATGTTTGTCATTTCTTAATGTGAAAAGTTTGTGGAGTTTGCAAGGATTTCCATTCGAGTGGAAACGTTAACGTTGATAAACTTTGTGAATATTAAATGAAATGGAAAACTCGATACAACGTTTGAGGGTAATGTTATATAGAGTTGTGAAGTACTCACATGAGCTGCATGTTTTATGTGTCGCTAGAAATCTTTTTCCAGTCATTACACTGCGAAATTTAACGTAATTTATGAGTATATAGCTAAGTTACGAATATTCGATACTAGGAACGTCGACGGAGCAAATATATTAATGATCCATGTAAGCAATTAAATCATCCTATTGCTATATAGGTGTTCTAATAAATCGATGATATGCCCGAGGGTGTTGTTAATGCCGCAAGAAGCAGCGTCTTTTGTTTGCCAGACATGCCACGGTGTAATCGAAATTGTATAGAATATGAAATAAGTCAAAAGTAATTAACATTTCCTACTATAAATAAGTTTCCTCAAAATGTACAGTATTACAAGAAAAACAATTATGGCAGACCCGAAATTGATCGTCAATTAAAATATGATGAATAATGTCAGAAACTTTTACTGAATATTAATTATAATTAATGAATGTAAATCGATTACTGAAACAATTCGTTCGTAAAGTTACACGAGGCTGTACTATTACGGTTTCCAATAGTCCCAAAAATTCATTTCAAGCCGCCCGCGATCGGCACATCCAATCAAATTCCAATTTGCAGTTAAATCGATTTAAATTTAACGAAATAGAGCGCTCATTTTATGGAGACCTTAACCTATACATACATAAACTTGAGTGTTTTTTAATAGGTACGGGCGTCGAGTGGTTTACTGTTGTATAGATATATAATTACACGCGGAAAAACATGGCTTTTTGTGTTTCGTTCCTCCATACAAACACTTCTACACGCGTCTTTGACAATTACATACATCAAGAATTTTTTAACATGTTCACGTATATCATTACTGCAAGGATTCAGTCATCATGACTGTCAAGCCTTATTTTTGCTGTTAAAGTATAAGGACTTTATGTATGAAAATATTGTATAAGTGTGATGAAATTATACCTTTTATTATTTGAGAAGAGAGGTAGGGAAAAATCCTTTAATCCCTGTGACCTATAAAGGTCTATTGTTGTTCCCCTAGCAGGATTACATTGTGTCGGTACCTACATACAGTCCAAAGCCTTATATGACGACCCTCTCGCCATTTTTGATGACGACGAATGTGACGTCAAAAGTGACAGAATGGAAGGATATTGCCCACTTGCAGAGCGGCTGCAGAAATGTAATATTATGAAGGAAATGACACTGTCTACAATTGTGCTCACTACCAATGTGTGCAATATTTTTGTCCGAAAATATTCTAAAATATTGTTTCTTGGGAAACACATTGGTGATGCTCTGTCTGGTCGTTTTCTATTTGACACAATATTTATTACTCTTGTCGTGAATTAGTACAGAACTAATTAGTGTAATGCTGGAGTTTCCGTGTGATGTCGGACTTTAAGAATAGCACCATCTCAATTCTTCCCGTGGGTGTCGTAAGAGGTGAATAAGGAACTTACTGGAGTGGGTATCAGCGTTCTTTTTACATTTACCACCATAATGCCACCCCGCCTGTTGAGCGTGGCGATTATGGAAAAACCTCCCAAATTGGGCGAGGCATATATCCAGCAGGGTCAGTAGCGTATTTCAGCCGAAATGATGAATCAGCAAATAAACCACCAGTTTATAGTTTCTGATCATTCTTCGGTGATTATTGTAGATCTACGTATTATCCATAGGAAAATAACAGTAAGTGGAATCTATACATAATAATACATTAAAATCGCTCTTCGTGTATACGTGACCGCGTTGTTCTTCAAAATTACACAACAGATTTAGATGCGGTTCTGGTTATTACACACATATTTTGGGATTTTTTTTCCGGAAAGTTTATGTGTATAAATCTTAGAAATAAAACAAAAAACTTGATGTTTTGTCTAGTCGTACAAACCGTGCGAAGCAGAGGTAAGCAGTGAATACTACATAAAATATCTCTGAAACGTGACAAAAATCTGTCCCAGTATCAAATTACCTTTTGTAACGGTAGAAACTCATTTGAGAAATAGGAGCAGCCCATTTATTTAACAGCCATATCATTAAGTATACTCGTAGATTTATCCTGTTCTGTGTATGCACGCATTTAAAAAGGAAATTTCACGCGCCGGCGATCACTAATGTTTTTATTGGGAGCACACCGAGAAAATTGGACTCGTTTATTTTTATAGAGCCTGTATAGACAATGATTTCTAGTATTGGGTACATACTGTTTTTTAAGTACCTTGTATGGGTGAAAGGTTTTGCTGGTTAGAATCTTAGGTACTGGTACAAAAAGGACGTTACTTTGTTATGTTTTTCATAGGTGATATTACGATTTTATATTCTCTGTAATGTTCTTTCCGTTGGTATCATAAAAAGTGACTTAGGAATATCTTTAGACAGACTTCAATATCCTACTAATATTATAAATATAAACGTTTGTATGTCTTAGATGTTTGGATGTTTGATACTAAATCACGCATAAACGACGAAACGTATGAAAGGCCCTAGGGGTATAAGCATAGTGAATTTGCCCTTGAAAGATATTGGCACGATACTTAAAGGATTTTTAGGTATCAACAAGATAATAAGATTCTGAAAGTTTCAGATCTCTAACCCATTTGGTTTTTGAGAAAAAGAAAAAAAAAGAAAAATCTGACAAAATCAGAAAAAAATAATTTTCTCAAGAACGCGAGAATCGATTGATTTGAATTTTGGATATGTTTTGGAAGCTGATAGTAGCTTTTAGGAAAAAAATTCACACTTTTAACGGTTGATAAGAACCTTGAAAAAAAATGCACTTTTGTTTTAATTTTGATTTTTAACTATGATACGATTCTGGCACAATCATGAAACTATTTTTTTTGAATTTCCCATTTATTTTTCTATAGACCTACATGCTTTTAAGATTTTAAAAAAAGGTACGCCATATTGCAAAAAAATAAAAACCATTTTTTGTGCAAATATTTACTTTACGTATTTTAAGCCTGCATCTTTATTTGTGTCGCTCGTTTATGTCTTTTATTCTTATTTAAAGTAGACATGTCTAAACCAATAGTTAAATCTTAAAATATCAGTGAATATCAACTAAAATATTATAAATATTGTACACAAAGCGACAAATCGAGCATTTCCAGTCAAAGTGGACTTCTCATTGTACGAAAAGCCTATACAATAGGAGGTCAGCAAAAACTGGAAATGTATAACTTGATATGTAGCAATTTATACACTTCTAAAATAAGAAACAGATTTTAATTGATAAATTATAAATAAAAACAACAAATGTTTGAAAGGTATATTTGCAAAAAAGTTTATAATCACATTTTAGCGGTCTTCATCACTATCATCTTCAATCACAGGCGACCTGCCAGGGTCGCGAGATTTGAAATTCGAAAGAGATACCGTGGCCCTGGCATATGGGCAATTGAAGGGGGTGGGTTTTAGTTAGTAAAAGTCTGACACGCCCTTCCGCCCAGAGCGTGTGACGTCATTTGATGATTTGCCACAGACAAAAAAAACACAGGCGAAACATTGTCTGCCTCAAATAATTTGCTTAGTATTTCAGCAGGCCTCAGAATCTGTTCAAATATCTTTCGTGTGACAAATAATAAACAATACCAGCAACGTGAGAGTACCATCTAATTGTTCTAAGGCCATTTGCCCACTCAAAGATATGCCTCAATATCCTTTTGGGACCAGTAGCGTTTTTTTTTATACTCAGTAAAACATCTATAAACCTTCTTATTGATATGACGAGACTGAATTTGAGCTTCGCGTATGTTTGACTGGTCTTTTACGTATTGAATGGTATGATTACCTGTTTCATCAAGCATTGCTGCTATCGCTTGATTTGTCGCCGTGCGTACAATGTTTATAATATTTTAGTTGAAATTCACTGATATTTTAAGATTTAACTATTGGTTTAGACATGTCTACTTTAAATAAGAAAAAAGACATAAACGAGCGACACAAATAAAGATGCAGGCTTAAAATACGTAAAGTAAATATTTGAACAAAAAATGGTTTTTATTTTTTTGCAATATGGCGTACCTTTTTTTAAAATCATAAAAGCATGTAAGTCTATAGAAAAATGAATGGGAAATTCGAAAAAATAGTTTCATAATTGTGCCAAAATTGTATCATAGTTAAAAATCGAAATTAAAAAAAAAGTGCAATTTTTTTCAAGGTTCTTATCAACCGTTAAAAGTGTTAATTTTTTTCCTAGAAGCTACTATCAGCCCCCAAAACATACCCAAAATTCAAATTAGTCGATTCACGCGTTCTTGAGAAAAAAATTTTTTTCTGATTTTGTCAGATTTTTCTTTTTTTTTCTTTTTCTCAAAAACCAAATGGGTTAGAGATCTGAAACTTTCAGAATCTTATTATCTTGTTAATACCTAAAAATCCTCTAAGTATCGTGCCAATATCTTTCAAGGGCAAATTCACTATGCTTATACCCCTAGGGCCTTTGGCAAACAGATGGTTGACGTTGGGGAGCAGTGGTGGCCCAGTGGTAACGGCCGCGACTTACGAGTATTAGGTTGTGAGTTCAAACCCAAGCAGGCGCATTACTTTGTGTAAATTATTTCATCGCCACTGCTCTCAAAACGGTGAAGGAAAACATCGTGAGGAAACCGGCATGTCTTAGAACCAAAAATTCGAAGACATGTGACATCTACCAACCCACACTGGGCTCACGTGGTGGATTATGGCCCACTCCCTCTCACCGAGAGGAGACCCAGCAGTGGGAACATTATAGGCTGATGATGATGAGATAGTTGACAACCTGGAAACTGTTTATCCAGGTGGTACGTTCTGGATTATTACAAGAGGCTTCGTCCGCGTAGAAGTGTAACATAGGATAATGTTAGACTTCTACGCGGTCGAAGCCTCTAGTAATAATAATAATCTATATATATAAAAGAAAGTTGTGTTAGTTACACTATTTATAACTCAAGAACGGCTGAACCGATTTGGCTGAAAATTGGTGGGGAGCTAGCTTAGAACCACGAGACGGACATAGGATACTTTTTAATATTATTAAGCTGAAGAGTTTGTTTGTTGGATTGAACGCACTGATAACAGGAACTAAAAAATTAAAAAAATATTTTTGTTTTGGGTAGCCTATTTATCGAGAAAGGCTATAGGCTATATAACATCACGCTACAATTAAGAGGAGCGGAGCAGTAATGAAAAATGTTGCAAAAACGGGGAATATAGCACGGGTCGGCAATTCGACGCAACGGGAAGGGTCGGGGGAGCAAGAAATTTAACGCGGACGTAGTCGCGGGCAGAAGCTAGTATCTTAATAAATAATAAGCTTTTTTTACTTGGAATGGAACTAGGAATTACTTAATTACGTAGGTAACTATTTTCTCACAGACATAAATAAGCTGAGCTGTTGTTACATATATATTTCCACTGTGTCCACAGTTCGTCTGAGTCAAGCTAAAACCGTCGTAGTTCAGTAAATCGAAACAGCTATTGCAAGCGAAACTGTCTCAAACCGCTTTATTTCCTGTCGGCGATCGATCGGTCATCGAATGCAAATTTGCTTCTATGTAATACCAATACCGAGCATATTCGCAAGTTGGCAGCCATATACTTTATCCAAGTATTGCGTATCAATATCGAAAAATCATGACAGCTTTGTTCAAATCTTGAAATGATACTGTCATGTACATTAAGGCAACGAAACGACTGTTATGCTTTGATTTTTGGAAATTGGTAACAACATTATCTAGATATTCTCCAATATATTAAAATAAAATAAAATCATTTTTATTCAGACAACTAAGATCCATAAATTGTTAGTTACAGTTTTCCTTAAAACACTATTGTTAGTAACTTATTCTTCAGACATAATAATGAGAAGACCACCCAGCAGCTGGACATAGCAAATGGCCACTAGGGTATAAGTCTTCTGACAAATTGCGTTATTATGGCAGAGGAAGTGCCTGCCACCACAGCCTTCAGGATGCTATTATGACTGCCTCTTATTCTGCTCAGTAGTGAGGCCGTTTTTTTTCGAATGATGCCATGAAATCCATCAGTATGGTTCATTGCAAACATTTCTGAGGCACTGCAAAAACTAGACAGTCGTAACAGCATCCTAAAACCATTATTATATTGGACGTGTTGGACATCCAGCGATCTTTTCGAATAGTTGACCCAAAGATTACCGGTTTAAAAAGTCTGACAGAAGCTTTAAAAAGCGTAATCTCTACTTGGTCATTACACAAAGCAAATCTTCGTGCCAACATATTACCCCTGACCGCCAGAGCCCTCCCTCTCAATATCCATATGGTCACTGAGGTCGTCGGTAAGAAAATGCCCAAGGTATTTAAATTTCCGGACTCTACGTACAGGCGTACCGCTTATGACTAGTTCGACTGAACTATCTCGGCACTTACCAGCGACCCCAAAGAATATATACTCACATTTTTTGGCATTATAGATAAGTCCATGTGAAGCAGCGTAGGTGTCACAAACATGAAGCATCTCCAGGATCGCCCAGGCGACGGGCCCAGCAGCACCATGTCATCGGCATAGCTGATGTTGTAGCAACTAACGCCATTTATCCTGCATCCGACACGCATGCTGCTGAGCTTGGCAATGAGGTCATTGACACAAAGATTGAAGAGCCGGGGACACGACAAACCACCCTGTCTCACCCCGCACTCCAATCCATTTGATTCCGAGAGCGCATTTGACCATTTAACATGTTTAGTCTGACTCCGATACCAGAACTGCAATATACCGCGGAGTTCCACCGGTATACCCCTGCTCCTCAATTTACTCCAATGCACGTCGTAAGAAACGAGATCGAAGGCCTTGGAGAGATCAAGAAAGCAGGCATAGGCGGTTAGTGTAGTATTTGACAGTATGCTTGACACTAAGGATAGCACTTTCGGTTGATAGTCCAGGACAAAACCCAAATTGTGGGACAAACCAGGAAAAAAACTAAAAAATATGTTCGTCGTTAAGATGAACATATTTTTCCAAATGTTAGTCAAGTATACTGTCCAACACCTTGGCTGCAACAGTTGCAAGAGAGATCGGGTGATAGTTGCCTATGTCCAAGATGTCTCCTGTCCTGTTATTCACGATGGGTACAACAATGGTCTTGATTAAGTCTGCCGCTAAATACGAATGGCTGAGACACATGATGTAGAACAAGGACAGGACTCTCGGCATATGCACGCCTGCATGTTTTAAATGTTCTACGCTAAGCCCGTCATACCCAGGGGATTTGCCCCTACTCATACTATTTATCACCGACCTCACTTGCTTGGTGGTGAAGCGTAGTAGTGGCTCCTCCCCCCGAACATGAGACGCATAGCCGATTCCTGAGATTGAAGGACCAAGTGGCGACCTCACTTTAAAATGATCTCTAAATAAATTGGCAATGTCCCCATGCTCAGTAACCCCTCCCACATCCACCGCGAGAGTTATTGCAAGAGTATCTAGATAATGATATGAAATCTCAAAAATAAATGACGGAATAATTAATCAAAATAATTAATAGTCGATCTCTGAACTAGGTGCATAATATACAGAACATAACGTTATTTTGAATGTGAACGTGTTTGCTAAGATGATTATATACGAGGACTGATATATTACTCCATTAATTCAATTAATTAGGCCTGTTCACTCCGTTTACATTATGAGAAAGATGACGCATTGCTTTGAGACCCGAGGTAATAATAAAGAATTTGATCATTATGATATCTTTTCTTATTTTATCACTGTAGGCTGATTTTTTCACACAAATTAAGACCGAACATAAATCACAGATATGAGGGTAATAAATTTAGGTTTTCTTTAAGTTACGAGTTTTTCTTTCATTTTAATTAAAATAAATAGTATTTTTTGTACATCGAAGAAAGTAAAAATCAAATCCACGGAATTGTTGAGCTCAATAAACGATCTAATTTTTTAAAAGAAAAATTTGATGTTACCAAACCCAAGTCTAGAAGCGTTTGCCTTAATATAAAACCTCTGATACCCGGGCCAGCACCAGGTACAATTGTAACCAAGTTTTGTTTCACGTTGCACGCTCAAAGTTCTCCACTGCAACGTTACAGGTCGTAACACCACAAATGTGCGTACGACTTAATGTCCCGAGTCCAAACCATAACATTACACGTAAATTCTCCCGCTCAGTATCCACTTTTACACTAAAAATTGAAACAACAAAAGCCCTAATCCTGCACAAAGCATAACACCCAGAGTCCAGAATACATTTTGTAATTAATGCGACGGTGTGAGCACGATATGCAGCGGCCTGCGCCCACGTTGAGACCATGAATCATTTTATATGCATTGGTTATTTTCAGAGTGCGAGGCAACGCAACAAAAAGGGTTGGAGTTTGAAAGATAAAAAGCCGTGTATCCACTATACACGTTGAATGGCGAGCGGAAAAGTTCCCGCAGCACTTTTGAATGGTGAAATGCAAATAGAGGTATTTTGGGTCAACTTGAATGGGTTAAATAATACGCCTGATGTTGATGTTGGAAACGTAAATTGGCTGGTTACTTTCTTATTTATCGTTGGTGCTCCATATTTGAATATTAAAATTGAATTGATTGTGCTTTTGTTGGTAAAAGTGGCAAGCTTTTTTACTTGCGTCAGTTCTTATAGACAGTGTGTTTCTCCATCAATGAATTTCATAAATATGTTTATTATTACGTAGTAGGTATAAAGGTATATAAGTTTTATGCTGCAAAAACTGTAGATAGCTTACTTTAAAGAGCAAAATAACTAAAAATTGTTGAAGTCAAAAGGACAAAGACAGACAATAGATCATTATTTATGTACATCCCGTACAAAAGCTACAACAATGCCGTCAGTTCCCATGGGCGTCACAAGACTAAGGGATTGCATAAGTAGGATGGGGCCGTTGTGGCTTACATGAGACGATGCTTATAGATTCCTTGTGAACTAACTAACCACTTCTATACCTTTTGTGATATTAAGGTAGGTTGTTAGGTAAAAAATTGTGTAATTATATGAACCCACCTCCCTTTTGTAGGATGGTTTTTCTTTGATTTTCTTGAAGGTAAAAGTTCTGTAGTTATAAAACTCCCAGGAAGGTAAAGTGTTTCAATTAGTTGAATCCTTTTCTGTAGAAATTCTTTGAAACTTTGTTTCTGAAAGTATCGGGAAAAGAATATTATTCAGTGTTATTAATTTTTATCTGGGCTGTAAAGGAAATTATAGTTAAAACTTTTTAGGTCTTTTATTTTATCTAGAGCCAAGTGAGTGTGCTTACTGATCAAAATATTGACTGTTCCATTTCTTCATTATACAACAAGTTTTCATTACACAACAAGTTTTCAAATTCCTGGCTTATTTTACATTCGCCAAATTTTCTTTCACTGCCTTGTTAGTCTTGTAGTCGAAATCAGCTATAGCCCGGAGTAAGATTTTGTACCTGAATGAGAAAATTGCTTGCAGAATAGATGTTCATGGGACCGACAGGTTCTGGAGTTGTGACCGCGTATCGGAAGACGTTACGTTAGAAGTTGGAACGATAACCTTGTAAAGGCAGCAGGAATCAACTGAATGCGGGAATTAGAGAACTGGTCGAAGTGTCTGGAGGCCTATGTCCAGCTGTGGACGTTTTTTGGCTAAAATGATGTTGGTGATAGCAATAGATTCACCCTACTGACACTAAAACATAACGGGCGAAATTTGGGTATTACTATACATCTCTGCCAAACCATTCGGGGGCACGAGTGATATTATTTTCTTTACCTAAAGATCATGCATACTTTTATGAGATTCCACAATGTTCTACATAACTCTATAATTAAATCAAAACTGAATATTAAAACTGCGATCTGAATGAGAAACGAGGTTAATCAAATTCTTTTACAACTTCGCTTTGCTTGTTAATGAAAACGGAAAAGAAAAATTGATATGCATCTGATTAATAAATTATGCAATAGACGTTCATAGTTTGCACTGCGACGTATTTTCTTTCTATGTATAAGTACAATTGGTTTTTAACCAACTTCAAAAAAAGGAGGAGGTTATCAATTTGACTGTATTTTTTTATGTTTGTTACCTCATAACTTTTGACTGAGTGAACCGATTTTGATGATTCTTTTTTTTATTTTTATAAAGCTAAAAATAAAAACTTTTCGCAAAAATAAAACAACCGACATCCTTAAAAAACACGGACTAAGACACCGACTTTCAAAATTAAAGTTATTTTTAACAGACTTCAAAAAAAACGAGGAGGTTTTTGACTTTGTATTTTTTTTTAAGGAAGTTGGTGGTTTTTTTTGCAAGAAGTTTTTTGTTTTTATAGATGTCGTCATCACTTGGCCATTTTTCTCCTAGACTGGTGTATTATTAATGTCCCACCGGATGGAATTGAACAAAGTTAATGTCATATAATTACTTTGAAAACGTTTTAATGCTAAAATATATTAGAAAATATAATTTATTCTAATTGCCTATTCCAACTGATATTTTCGTATGGCGAAGAAAGAGCACTGGGCAATTCGTAGAAACTCTTTGAAGTGTTTTAAAATATCTTATACTTATACGTAAGTCACTCAAAAATTTTTGTCGTTTGATATTCAAACATGTTCATACATGCATAATCCAAACATTGGCGTGTAGTACGCAGATCATTACATTTACTCACAAACTTTAGCCAGTTATCGGTTCGTTTATAGGGTTCCGTTGCCAAATGGCAAAAAACGGAAGCCTTATAGATTCGTCTTGTCTGTCTGTCTGTCTGTCTGTCCGTGTATGTCACAGCCACTTTTCTCCGAAACTATTAAAGCTACGTTGAAACTTGGTAAGTAGATGTATTATGTGAACCGCATTAAGATTTTCACACTAAAATAAAAAAAAAAACAATAAATTTTGTAGTTCCCCATACTTAGAACAGAAACACAATTTTTTTTTTCATCAACCCCATACATGTGGGGTATCTATGAATAGGTCTTCAAAAATGATATGGAGATTTTTAACATAATTTTTTTCTAAACTACGAATAGTTTGCGCGAGAGACACTTCCAAAGTAGTAAAATGTGTCCCCGTAACTTCTAAAATAAGAGAATGATAAAACTAAAAAAAATAAATGATGTACATTACCATGTAAACTACCACAGAAAATTGGTTTGAACAAGATCGAGAAAGAAGTTTTTTTTTAAAACGTCATAAATCGTAAACCGCAATTTACCTTTCATTCAATCAGCTGAAATATAAAAATTTAAAAAAAAACATTTATTTTCATAAACATAAACCTTATGCATAAACCGAGAATACCTACAGGTTTGTACGGAACCCTCGGTGCGCGAGTCTGACTCGCACTTGGCCGGTTTTTTGTTTGAAGTGCACACTTTAAAACTAAAAGTATGGCTTCGCTATCGAGAACCCAAATTCGAGCGATATTTTTTTACAACTTTCAACGGAATCTGTCTAGGCAACAGTGCCACGAAGAGATGGAATGGATATTGGGTGATAATGCTCCGTCTCTAAGCACTATCGGAAGGTGGTACAAACAATTCGAGCGAGGCGACTTTAGCTTAGAAGACGATCCACATCATGAGCGACCGCGTGATGTTACCACTCCTGAAACCGTGTCTGCTGTGGAAAAACTATTTCGGGAAGATCGTCGAATCGCTTATGTGCAAATGCAAGAGATTCTCAGAATATCTGCAGGGATATTAAATACAATATTAAAGGAATATTTACATTTGAAAATGAAATTGTTCTCTTTTTGTACCGCACAAATTAAGTGACGAACAGAAGGCACATCGAGTAGACTGGTGCAAAAAGATGCTTTTAAAGTTTGAATCCGGCAAGTCTCGTGATTTATTTTCTGTTGTGACGGGTGACGAGACCTATTTGTATTATTATGATGTTCCAACTAAGTCTCAGAATCGGATCTGGGTGTTTGAAGGAGAAGATTATCCGACAACCACGAAGCAATCCCGATCGATTAAAAAAATAACGATTGTTATTTTTTTTTCGGTCGTCGCGGCATTATAAAAGCGATACCATTAAATACACAACGCACTGTAACAGCAAGCTGGAACACTGAACACTGCCTGCAGCCGCTTTTTAATAAACTGAAAGAGTTGCGCCCAAACAGTCATATGCGTACGTGGTTCCTGCATCACGACAATGCTCCGGCTCACCGTGCTCAGCAAACTGTTAATTTTATCAAGTCATCGGGTATCACACTTATGGAACATCCCCCGTATAGTCCAGATTTGGCGCCGTGTGATTTTGCATTGTTTCCATATGCCAAAAAACTACTGAAAGGTCGCAAGTTTTCAACTGATACGGAACTTCTGGATGCTTGGGAAGAAATCTGCGCTACAATATCCGAGGTCAAATGGAAGGAGTGATTCGACGACTGGTTTGAACGTATGAGGAAATGCATAAGCTGTGATGGAGATTATTTTGAAAAAAAAAATACTAATAGTGTAACGACAATAATTATTGAGTAACCTACGTATGTTAATTACCTATATGTAAACAGGATTTCCTTACCTAGAAAAGGTACTATAGTAAAATAACTCTAGAGTGAATGATAACGACCGTTTCCATAGCAGAAGACCTCCTTGTAAACGAGCTCTGTTAATACTGCTACCAAGCAGAGTTGCTGTACTCGGTGAGAGGGGGGTGACAGGACCTGTCACATTTCAGCTTTGTCTCTAGGATGACCACACATCTGTGTTGCATCTAGTATTGCGGATGTTACCTACTTACCATCAGCTGGGTCGTCCGCTTGCTTACCTACATTAAAAAACTGGCTGTTATTGCGACCACGATACAGTAGAAATTCGTGCTGTGAGTGAAACAAACACTATGGTATTGTGAACATTATTACGTCTGTATGGGCGACAAAAAGTATCTCCTCGCCTAGTACCATGCTTCACAAACTGTTAATTTGAACCGTGTGATGTTTTCCGAATCACAAGCACTTCCAATGTAGAATGTACTTTAGGTAAAACAACTTCAGGTAACGCGACTGACCTGAGAAAAAATGCAGGTTCCAAATATAATAAGGTCATAAACGGACGTTCCGCGATTCAGTGCTTTTCCCTTTGGCACACTGATAGTTCGATCTGTATTGTTCTTATTTTATCACAGTGGAGCGAACACGATCTCTGTGACAGGCTTCAGTCACGCATTTTCTCACGGATTTGCTCCCAAACTGTGATAAAAAAATGTGATTTGAGCCTATCACAGTAGGCCATGCTCACCCCGCAAGTGAAGAAAAATCGATTTATTTGTCACAAAAACATATGTATGTATACAAAAAGAAAAGATTACTTGATTAAAAAAACATAAACAAGAAATAGGTTTGTACTTATGAAAATGGAACATAAATAGACCATGACCATGACCAAGACAACGATCATGTTTCTTAGTTCCTCTAGATTTTGATAGTGATAAATGTATGCTCCCGTGACGTCTCGTGTTTGCCTACTTTTGATTAATCGTTCCCTCTGGGTACAGCTCTATTGTTGTGTTGTTATTTCGTACTTTTATGTAAAGTATCCGAGTTATTTTTTGTGGTTGAAGAAAATATCGAGTACAATATCTATTGAGTATTTTTTGTTGTTATATAAGATGTTGGTCGGGTTAGGATGTTTATTGATTACTTGCGATTTTGATAAACACTCTTATTATTAAAATCAGTAGGCCAGTGACTGTAGGCTTATAAGTAGTTTCTTCATCATGGTTAAAGCCAGTAGGTACGTAGACCGCAAAAAAGTTGCAATTTTGAAATGACGCCAATGTGTTATTGACGTCAACTTGGACTGGTTAGTTATGGGTGTAATATACACTTCTGCATAAACTCAAAGTCAAAGGGTTCATTTCAATTAAATCATTTACAGGCAAACGTCGATCAGTGAGTTGGAAAGTTGCAGCTAGTTGACCTACTCATTGAAAGAATATAGGCGTGATGTTATGAAGAAATTTCATTTCCGCAACTTTTTCGGGCAATTTTTCTTTCGCGCAAGTGTATTCATGCAAAATATGTCCACTCACAAAAATGTCTTTTTGAGCAAGGGTCTCTTTGCGGAAGTGTCCCTTTGCGCCAAAGTCCATTTGCGTAAAAATCCATTCCCGGAAATGTTTTTTGGCGTAAGTAAGTTAGCGCAAGTGTCCTTCCTTAGCATTACGACCCTAAATCTAATAGGGACTAAAACTTTTCTAATTAAATATAACTACCACAATAACTTTAAACAAAATTGCAACATATATGTATTGGAATTGTTACATAACCAATCCTATCTAGTAAACCGATCACAGACTAAGATTAAATATGGAGAATGACCTATAAATGTTTACGATATAACTTTATAAAGTACCAACACTCTCGTGGTACAGTCGGGGCACATTTCATAGCTTGCAATAACTACTTTGAATCGAAGCGGCCTATTGAACGCCTGTGTTGCTCAAAGTAGGTGATAGAATTTGAGTTAGAGTAAAAAGAAAGTTATTGTTGAGAGAATATTGAAAGTAACGCTGACAGGTTAAGGATTAGGTTATCAACAACATTTCGGCTGCAAGACGTCCACTGCTGAACATAGGCCTTCCTCAAGTAGCGCTACTTTGACCGGTACTGTGCTCTGTCTTACATGCCGCAGGTTCCTGCGGCCTTCAGAAGGTTTAGGGAGGACTTCCAACGCTACATCTTCCAGTACGCGGTCACCACTCCAGAACCTTTCAGCCACATAAGCCATCTGTTCTGCAAACAGTGTGCCCTGCCCACTGTCACTTATGATTGGCAATTTTTTGTTGGTTACCTTGATTCTCTGATGTATCTCTTAATTTCTGATAGGGTAAGTATGTTTAACTCATTTTTAATTACAATTTGCAAGCTGTGGTTGCCTATAATTGAATGTGCATGTAGTATATGTTATATTGCTGTAATCTAATCTATGTAATTGTTGAATGTAACATTTGATGGCGATCCTTAAATAAATAAATAAAGTAAGTAGTAAGTGAGGATTAAGTAATTTTAAACTCCCTCGTGTTAGCCGTGTTTTAATTTGCGGAGGATCACGTTGTCTCGGAGAATTTTAATGTTTATTTATAACTGACAAATCTCAAAGTAAGAATGCACGGTTCACGAAATGTACATAGACAGAAAACGCACAGTGGTTTATTTAGGACTAGCTTTTGCCCGCGGCTTCGCCCGCGTGGTTGTCGGAAATTAACGCAGGTATTTTTTTAAAATAAAAGATTTTTTCTAAAATAAAAGTAGCTTAAGTTACTCCTTGTTACAACAGCTATCTGCCAGTCAAAATCGGTCCAGCCATTTCAGAGATTAGCCGGAACAAACAGACAGACAGGCAAAAATTGTAAAAAATGTAGTTTTGGTATATGTACCGTGTATACATCCATATACACTAGTAAAAAGTGGTTATCTTAATATTACAAACAACACTCCAATTTTATTTATTTGTTTAGATTACTGTGTTGAAGTAAAAAAAAAATACACCGTGTTTATTCCATTAATTAACCGATAGAAATGTTATAAAAATAAAAGTTAAAATGCTCAGCTATTTACAAAAACAGTTTTCACATTTCCGATCCCAAAAATGCTTTATCGAAAGGTCTACTTAAGCCAACGTTTGACTCGTGCTTTCAAATACAAAAAAGCAACAAACTAAGTTTGGCAACCATTGATCGAGCCCTAATGATTGCTATAAACCGGCCATGGATAGTCGGCCGGCTGCCCCTAAGAGTTGTAAGTGCAACGTAATAATCGTAAACTGGCCGGTTAATACGCCAGGCGGGTTGGACGGCTGGCGTTAATCCCATATGTGGCCAGCGCGGGCTTTCTCGAGCGGCCATCCTTATGAGATTAAAACTAATTTTAGTAACACGTTGCTATATTTTGTGTGTAGGATGGTTTTTTATAGGTGCGTGATTTATTGCTTGTTGATGGGTGTAACGGTAGGGGAATATGCTTGAATGGGTTCGTTTAACTTAGGGAAAACGAGTTGGCGTGCTGATGTGACGCGGTAGTTTTTATACAATATACATAAAAGTGTGTTTCCGTGTGGTACCTGAAGTAAAGAATGCCACCATCCCATTTCTTCCCGTGGGTGTCGTAAGAGGCGGCTAAGAGATTTACTAGACAGTAGGCAGCAGCGGTCTTTGCTATTTGCTATGCATTTTACCACCATACTGCAATCGGCAACCTGCCTGTCAAACATGGCGATTATGTCAAACCCCCCCAAATAGGGGGAGGCCTAAGTCTTTCGGCTGAAATAATGTTACATAAAAGTTAATAAAAGTGTTATTTAAATTCCAACCTTACTTGCATTTTTACGTACCAAGTTTTAGACTTTAAAACGCATTTAAAAACTAAGAGGCGACTAAGAGATTTAATAGACAATGGGCAGTAGCGTTTTCAATGCAGTTTACCACCATACTGCGATAGCCAACCCGCCTGCCGAGCATGGCGATTACGGAAAACCCCCCAAAATTGGGGGAGTACCAAGTCCAGCAAAAGAGTCTTTCGGCTGAAATAATGTTACATAAAAGTGTTATTGAAATTCCATCTCTGCTTGCATTTTTACCTTATGAGTTTTAGTTTTTAAAACGCTTCGAATATTCCAGTAATGCTGCATTGCATGTGTTTTTATAATTATGCGTGGACACGACTTTGGCCTAACGAAGGGAGATAACGATGCTTCACTGGACTGGTCCATGTAGCTATGCACGTGACGCAGACAAATGCGTCAATTTTACACTTTTTTATTTGAAAAACATCTTCTCTTTATTTTCCTTTCAAAACGACTGTTAACAAAGTTAATATCTTAAATGGATGGCCGGTGAAGCAACAATTTTGTTGTTAGTGTAAAAAGAATCCAACAAATATGTAACTGACAGCTGCATATAATTTTCAAACGACGAAAAAAAAACGGAGAAGGTTCTCAATTCGACGCGTATATATATATTTTTTTTATGTATGATCACGCATAACTTTTTACATTGTAGTCCAATTGTGACAATTCTTCTTCTATTGGAAAGGGTATACTCCCAAAGAGGTCCCATATAAATGTAGAAAACAAAATCGAACCCTAAGTGTCGGAAAACAGGGGATGATTGATTGTTCACTCACTGATTGTAATGTATAACCACGCATAACTTTATACAGAGTAGTCGGATTTTGATAATTCTTTTTTTGTTGGATAGGGTAAACCTTGCCAAGTATTACTTGCCAAGTAAAACTTTTTAACAAAAAATTAAACCGCCGAACAAACTGAAAAGCATAAAATAATAAACCTTAAAATTTTGAGTCGGCGCTGAAAAATCAATGAACAAAGATCACTCAAAGCGCCGACTCATAATTTTAAGGTTTATTATTTTATGCTTTTCAGTTTTTTCGGCTGTTTAATTTTTTGTTAAAAAGTTTTAATATACAATTTCACTGAACTATGTCAATCTATCTTCGAGGTAGACATTGCTAGTTGCTACGAAGTCGTAGCGCTTCGTCTACGCCGTAGCTCGATGTCTACGTCGACCATAGCATGCTGGCTACGACAAAGTTATACGTGGCTCGTTACTTATGACAATCGTAACTTTTAGTAGTATAGTAATCATAGTTGTTCTGTTTGGTGCAAAGAATTGTACATACTTAATTATTTTTTTACTAAAATTGAATTAAAATGTACGTCAAAACAGTAATAAATTGAACTAAGAATATCGTTGTATTTTTTCTGAGCAGCTTTAATAATTTGTTTAAAGTAACATTTTTAGTATTCAACCGAAATACCAAAGGCTGGTTACGATAAAAAATAAATACACAAAATAAATAAATTAAATTGAAGACCACTTTCATTTACACGAAAAGGTTCATTTAATTAGTGAGTCCCTTTTATTAGAAATTAAAAAGGCATTTGTTATTAAAAAGAAAACTGTAGAAATTTTAGCGTTGAACAGTATGCCAAACCTAGACAAGAAAATTCTTGGAAAAAAGCTTGTATTTACTATTATGTATGAAAGAAGCTGAAAAATGAACAGAATCCAACGGTGCGTACAAGCGTAACTTCTTCTAAAATGTATATACCAAGTTTACAAACAAAATGTTAAATGACGCTGAAACGTAAACACCGCGAGTAGACGTTCAATGATAACAATGACGCTGCGATTTGTGAGCGAGCATCAATCATTGATCCGTTGAAGTGAGATGATGTATGGACGGCCTGTCTGGAATCACTGCTGTTGTTTCGTTCTAAGCACGGAGTCTGGAGTAAGTGGAGTGCTCATAGGTATTTTGGTTGAATGTTTTGTGTCATGTTAAGCCTTCATTATAATACAGATACTGCATCGTTGCACGTTTGTCTAGTACTTCATGATCATTACCTCATGCTTAGCAGTGCGCTTGCGACACTACTGCTGAGCATGAGGTTTTGGGTTCGATTCCCAGGTCGGGCAAAATTTTATTGAGTTCCTCTATCTGAAATATCTCAGTACCAGCCTGGTTCTAGATTTGTGCCCAGTTAATGGCAGTAGACTCGCCCATATTACATGGGACTTAAACATAAAAGGCGAAATGTGGGTATACTATATTGGCTGTACCTCTGCCCAACCTATCGGGGAAATAAGGCTTTTTTTTTTTTTTTTTTCAGGATGGAAAATCATCAAATGACTTCTCCCGCTCTGGGCGGAGCGGGAGGGCGTGTCAGACTTTTACTGACTAAAACCCACCCGTTTTTGTATTTCTATGTATGATAATACATTTTCGGGAAATAAGGCTTGAAAATGTATTATCATACATAGAAATACAAAAAAAACATTTGACATATTGGTTAATATTGAAGCCATATGTTGATTATAATTCACTGTATACGAGTTGACTGATGACAAGACACTCCACGTCAAGCGTAAAAATCATAACTACGGTGCTGTATTCACTCCGTGAATCACAGTGTCCGAGTACCTTCCAGGTAAGTCAACCTGCGTTAATGTGCTGGGCCTGTTACGGTGACGTATTGAGAAATACGTGCTTTTTCTTTTTAGCGTACCTTTCTTACCGTATGACATCCGTGCTTAATCTTTTAGTATATGTTTTTTGACTATATGATCTAGTATCCTGTAAAAGGAATACACGATACGATGAAATTTTCTCGATACAAAAAAATCGCAAAGTTCTATCTATGTTTATGATTTTTTTAGCCATAAAACATAGTTTACTTTAAAACATTGATTATAATTGTATCTAAGTTTTTGTAAAACAGTTTTCGTTTAAATATTTATTTATTTATTTATTTATATATGCTTTATTGTACACCAGAAAATACATTACAACAAGAATATTTAACAAAAAAAAACATACAATGGGCGGCCTTATCGCTTTCTGCGATCTCTTCCAGGCAACCTTGGTATGGACAGTGATTGCGTGGACATAAAAATGGGTTGTCACTGGTGTAAAATACAGATACAATTTATTTTAATAAATACACAGATAAAATTATATATATCCTGTTTAATAAATACTTATATACATACATACTAAATATATAAGCTAAGAAAATAAAATACGACTACGACAGGTATGAAAGCAAGATCACGACAACAAGTAATGCTCCTTCACGAGTCTTTTAAATACATGTAAAGATTGCGCGCGTTTTATTTGAATTGGCAATGCATTCTACAAACGAGCAGCCTGAACTGAAAAGGATTTATCGAAGAAAGTTGTAGAATGCATTGGCATTTTAAGCTTTAAGTTATCTGATGACCTCAACAACTTTGTGTGGGAGTCACAAAGATACTGGAAACGATTCTTAAGATAGAGAGGGGTGTAAGGGGAAAAGAGCACATTATATAAAAGGGAAAGAATATGGGCATTCCGGCGAAGGCGAATTGGTAACCACTTGAGCTTCACACGAAATTCGGATACATGATCATATTTGCGCAAACCGAATATGAACCTGATACAAACATTCTGAAGCCGCTCAAGTTTATCGAGTTGGTCCTGGGTAAGGTCAAGATAGCTGGCATCAGCATAATCAAGGATGGGTAACAGAAGTGATTGTGCAAGCGCAATCTTGGTGGCAGTCGGCAGAAAATTACGCAGTCTCTTCAAAGATGCAGCGGATGCAAATAGCTTGCGGCTAACTTCCTGTAGCTGGGCAGTCCAAGTGAAGTTTTTGTCAATGAAAATCCCCAAGTTTTTAACTTTTTCGCTGAAAGGGATAATAGAATTGTCAAAGGTAACCTGGGGAAGAGCCGTCCAGTCAATTCTTGAGACAGTCCTAGAACTGGCAACCACAATAACCTGCGTCTTTATAGGGTTGACCTTAAGTCCATATCTCTTGCTCCAACCGCATATCCGGGCTAGATCGCGATTAATCACCAATATAGCCTCGGACAGATTTCCAAGAGGAGCTCGAGAGTATATTTGTATATCATCTGCATAAAGATGGTAGGAAGAAATTAGTTCGTCGGAGATAGAGTTAATAAAAACTGCGAAAAGTAATGGAGATAGAACGCCACCCTGTGGTACACCGGCAGAAGTATTACTCCAGGAAGACAAAGTCTCACCGATGCAAATACGTTGCCGACGACCGAACAGGTAACTACGAAACCAGTCAATTACTGATGGAGATACATTAAGAGAGCATAGAATGCCAAGTAAAACATCGAAATCAACGGTATTAAAAGCATTGCTGAAATCAAGCAAAGCTAAGACCGTTAGATTACCGTTTTCCATGGCTGACCTTATATCATCCGTAATATTCAGAAGCGCTGTGGTGGTGCTATGACCAGGACGGAAGCCAGACTGGAAAGGGTTGAGGAGATTATTTTTGGAGAGGAAAGTGCTTAATTGATCGTGGATTAATCGTTCTAGGACTTTGGATAGAAATGGTAAGACAGATATTGGACGATATTCAGAAAAGGATGAGGGATTAGGCTTTTTAGGTAAAGGAATTATTTGAGCATCCTTCCATGAACATGGAAAGACACCACTAGATGCTGAAAAATTTAGGATATGACAGATGACGGGAAGGATTATATCCAGCACAGGGACTAACATATTACGACTGATACAGTCACTTCCTACTGCATTGGAAGTAATTGATAGTATGCTCTTCTTAACATCACATGCGGAGAATTGACCAAAACGAAATGGAGAGAAAGTGGGAGTCGGAAGAGAAGAAAGATAATTCAGTGTATTACATTTTATTGTCCTATCAAAATCGGACGAAGCAGTAAAATGATTATTCATTGCATCAATATTTAAATCTTTTGGGATTGTCTCTTGTCGGGTTTTACCGACCCCCAATGTCCTAAGAAATTTCCAAACCTTGGATGCGTCCCCATTTTGGACAGACGTATGAATGTGATGGCGATTAGCATTCCTACACACCTTATTGCAGTGAGTACGGATTTTGACATAGCTTTCCCTGTTAGCATCATTCGGTCTACGCTTAAATTTAGACTTTGCTGTCACTTTTTTATGCATTATTGTTTTAATTTCGTCTGTGAGCCACGGCGCCGGCAAATGTTTAACCTTTACTGCTCGAATAGGTGCGTGGTGATCATAAAGCTCAATAAGTTTTGTCGCAAAAATGTTGACTTGCTCATCGACAGATGTGGAAGCAAATAAAGTAGACCAGTCTATATTATTGGCATACTTGCAGAGATCGTCAACATTCATACCACCAAAATTACGTTGCATGAGAATTTTAGCTTTCTCCTTTGGTGGGCGAATTTTGTATGATAGAAAGATTAGGTCATGATATGAGAAGGCATCAGCTGAGCATTGGCCATGCTTAGCGACGCGATCAGAAGATGAAATGAAGATCAAGTCAAGAAGTGAAGGAGTAGAGTTAGGAAAATGGTGAGTGGCACTCAGCGGAAGAATGGAAAGGTTACTGGAAGCCGAAATATTAGTCAGAGAAGAAGAGCGGTGGTCTTTTTTCAGAAGACAAGTATTAAAGTCACCCATGATTATACTTTGACTGTAAGAAGGGATAAGCATTTCTAATAGATTTTCAAAAGATGAAAAGAAATTAACACGCAATGAGGGACAGTAGTAGACACCAAGAAGCAATTTCGAATGGTGAATTTCAACCTCAAGAAAGAGATGTTCACCAGCATTTGATGGAGGTGGCTGCGCTGACACATTGATAACTGAGAAGGGAATATATGAATATTTGAATAATTTTCATTTAAATAATACTTTTCAATCATAAAAAACGGCGATTCGTTTTGGCACATACGTTATTTTATTCCAAGCGCACACACATTATCGCCATCTCTTCTTTTGCCTGTCATAAGTAGTGTCATCACTCACATTCGTTCATAAATCAGTCGCCCAATAGGGCTCATCGACGACAAACCTATGTCACTTTTTTACAAATCGGTGCGATCAAAATTACGTTTTTAAATATTTGTGTTCACAGAAAAAGGTAGTAGTTAAGCATTTTGCTGTAATTATTTAATATAATAAGTGATGGCTTTCCAAATAACTTTGTATTTCGACTGTATTTGTGTCTATTTTTGTGACTGTGAACAATATAACATTCTTTTTCTATTACAAAATCAAAATCAATCAAAATCAAAAGTCATTTATTCAAACTAGGCTGAGAGTCAGCACTTTTTGAACGTCAAAGTTACAAAAGACAGTCCCCCCAAAACGCCCGCCCTTCGACACTTCCTAGTGCTTTAGCTGGGAAGAAGAAGTGGCGGAACAAACTCCCCAGCAGCACAGCTGTCTGTTAAGTTAGAAGAACTTGATTCTATACAATATCGTGTAAGTAATTAATATTACAAAACAAAACAAAACATACATTATTCGCCATATGTCAGCTAGCACACGCCAATATACGAACAAAACATTGAAAAGTAAACTCAAGCTGAAATAAATAATAAAACAAAATCGTAAACAGAACGTAAAACTTAAATAAAGCCTCCAGGCATAAAGGGCGTGCCCGCTTACATATTCAACGACGCAAAATGATACATATACATACATTGATGCATATTGCTAAGTTGAAGTTACAATAGTTAAACTAGGACCTCCGGAGTAAAAATAAAATAACAGTTAATACAAATAACAATAACAAAAACCATGGTCAGCAAGTCGACCAGTCACCACAAGCAGCACCCGTTCACGAGCATAACGCAAAGGTCAGCCATTACCCCCCTCGCCATATTTGAGGGAAGGTGGTAACCCGACCCCCGACGCTACCGCAAGCAGTGACATCTAAGGGAGCATGACGAACTTGCTGCCGGTTGGTCAGGCTAGAATATTATGAACAGCTGACGAGGTCGCTAGCTAACTACATGTTGCAATACAACTCATTTAAAATCACTGTAATGAGTAGATTATGTCCACAATAAGTGAAATTAAAAGAAAATAAAAAAAATAATTAACAAAATCAGTTAAATAAAAATAAAATAAAAAAAAAAACAATTATATGAACTACCCATATAAACTGTCAGTAGGAAAGCTAATTCTGGATTGAAAGAACATAAACATTGTCTTTACCATTTATAGACGACCTAAATTATGTATGAAAATGGGAAGAACAATAAACCAAAACTGAACAGTACCTTCAAGGTTAGGAGTGCCTGCACAGGGCAATTAATTTATTCATTTTGCACGAATTAAATACCAATAAGATGATGATAACAGTAAATCGAATTCGCCACCTTCACTAAAGCATTACAGCAACAATCTATTCTCACTTTGTAAAGTAATATTGAGTAAATACCTTATTTTCTAGAGAAGAACGTCTGTTTTATCCCAAAAACTTATAATAATCATGCATTTAGAAATAAAATATATAATTTATTTTTAGGTTTGAAGTATGTCAACAATATATCTATATGTCAAGTACTGTCACTTCCAATGCAAGAGCAAAACGAATGAATGGAGTAGCATTAGAATTGTAAAAAAAGTGAGGTTTTACTTAACCTCTAAGTCCCTGAGATACCACATTTGGTATCAGACACAATGGTTTTTAATTGTGTCTGTAATTACGGTAATTGACTGGCAGCAACCCAAAGAAGGTTCATGATTTAAACAGGCTGTGTCAAACGCCGGACTCATCAAGTTTAAAAAAAATATAATTTACATGTAAAAGTGTTTGTACAAACCTACTTACAGAAATAAAATCATTTATCATTTATAGTATAAGTGAAGTTTTATTGAAAATATACATTTTAATTTCATATATCAATCAATCAATCAAATCAGTTTATTTCGGGCTACAAAGACCCAAATCATAATACCTTACAGACTATCATACATACAAATAAAAACCACGTAAACATAACTATTGTACACGAAGTGACGGCGACGTGTTGCGCTGCGTAGTATCGCGTAGCCTTCCGCGGATTCGCCATTACACGACAGCCTTCGGCCAAAACTCTTCCTTGAGGAATTCTCGATTTGATTAGTTGGAACTCGCACCACGAATGACTTGAAGTTCGTGTTGTGGCACGGTTCCAACTTCTCGACCCTTAAGGTCCAGTTGGACTTAACACGTACAAACTCCACGATCTCCTTAACCTTCGTGGTGTAATGTAGACGGGACACATAGAGCTGCGTTGTTAGTGTAGCTGGACGCAGCAGCATATTGAGTCCTGCTAGCGCGGTCTCACACTGGTTCCGACTACGAAGCTTCTCTCTACCTTCACGAAGCCATCCATGTCAGGCACGTGGCTTGACGCCAGGCCTAGGTGTTTCGAATCCTATATGTACCGTGTTTGATACCTAATCATTAGCAGCCTATAATGTTCCCACTGCTGGGACACGGGCCTCCTCTCGGTGAAAGAGAGTGGGACATAATCCACTACGCGGGCCCAGTGCGGGTTGGTAGATGTCACATGTCTTCGGTTTTTTGGTTCTAAGACATGCCGGTTTACTCACGTTGTTTTCCTTCACAGTTTTGAGAGCAGTGGTGTTGAAATAGTTTACACAGAGTAAAGCACCTGCTCGGGTTCGAACTCGTAAGTAGTAGCCGTTGCCACTGAGCCACCACTGCTTCTCGATATCTAATTGATATCTAATCAAAGGTCTACAAGAGTGCTTTCTGAAAACATATTGGTAATTTATAATTTTTCATTCCTACAAGATTTTATGGATGATCAAAACAATGGTGTTTTACTCTGTTTTGAATAACACTAAACATACTTCTATAATCTTATGAAGACCAGTGGTCTCGAACCTACCGATTTTTCGGTAGGTTCGAAACTTCGTTACTTAAGTATGATTGTTATAAATTAGTCGTAAGTTTTTTTAAATAAATAAACGAAATTGATTGTCTTTTTTTTGTCATTTACCGATTTACCGTTTTTAGCTGGCAATTCTACCGATCTCGCTCTATGACGTTCGAGACCACTGATGAAGACTCTTTAGCAAATTATTTGTGTACTCCATTTGCTGTTTTCTCTGAATTATCCCTAACCCCAAAATAACTGTAATGAAAAATAATGTTGCGTCCTGAAATAGTTTCTCTATGCGCACGCAACGCGTAACGGAATGACATCTGACTTGTCAAGTTTGATTTTGACGTTTGACACTTTCTCTTGATTTTCGGTGGGAAATGAGGAAGCATGTCGCCGTTTGAGTCTCGCGATCTTTTTGTAAAGTTATCCCTTACCCGGTCGTTTTGGTGACGATAGGTCATGACCCATTGTTTGGAGTGTTAATAACCCCTAATTTGACATATCACGGGTTTATTTGTTGGAAATATCTCGTTTAAATAGTTTGAAGGTCATTCAAGTGACGCCATTGTGAACGAGTGATTTGAAGACCGCATGCTGTGATTGCCTCCAGCCGTGTTTGCCGCGGATTCCAACCTGAAGAATACTCGTAACGTCACAACACGATACATATACACTCACTTACATTCATGTCTCCAGGTGGGAACCAGAGCAGTTTCCTTCAACCATGAGGTAAGTTCCTTTGTTTGTATATTGTATCTTGTACTTGTATTGTCTGCTCCGCGTACGGCGGACAGTACGCTAGCCACTCTGGTCTCTAGAGCCCCACGATTATAACTCTTCCACTGCGCACTTGAAATCGTATTGGGAGGCCTAGCCTGGCAGCGTACAAATAAAGTTAATAAAAGAACAAACATACATACGAGTACATACGCTGATAAACACATTGCCCTCTGCAGTTGGTTAAAACACCCAAATAAAAAGGTATAATCTAGACATAATTACAAAATATTGGCAAAAATATCGGTTATGGTTTTCTAACCGCAGTCACACGTAATATGGTTTAAGAACTTTAATATTCCTCATTAAGAATTAACAATAATTCACTTACTGAGAAATTAAATTAACATAAAATGTTTTTGAGTGTACAAAAACGACGTAGAAGTAAAATATGAAGCTGAAGTGATATAAATTTCAAGTAAACAACTAATCACCAACCGAGTTAATACGGATATAGAGTAAAAGTTGATGTACTACTAGATATGGCATACATGGCAGCGTACTATCTAATAAAGTTTTTTTTTTTAATTATTATTATGTTTTATTTGGTAGCATGAACCCTCGCTAAAACCAGTTTTTTTTTTAATATTCTTATTTTTACTGACATAATATATAGGATTTAAGTTTCTTTTTAAAACAAGACATACTTTTCGCTTCTTTTATTTCCATCGGGATTTTATTACACATGTTGACACCTTCAAATTCTATATTTCTTTTCCCGTAATTAACAGTTCTGGGAAGACGTGTTACTAAGTTATTGGAGTTTCGCAGTTTATTTTTGTGTACTTCATATTTTTTTGTGAAATTTAGTGTTGTATGGATATCTTTGTGTAATATTTTGCGTATTAGTATACATGTATAATACATATATGTTTGGGAAATGTTCATTATTTTTGTATCTTCGTATATTTTCGGTGTTCATGTTCGAAACTTGAAATTAAATAATATTTTGATTAATCTGTTTTGTGTTTGTAATGTTTCTAGATTAAATTTGGCTGTGGTTCCTCAGATTTCTGTTAGGTAGTCTAAATGTGGTTTAACTAAAGAATTATAAATTATGAATCGAACTTTCAGAGGATGGCATTTATTTATATTATGAAGAGCTCCTGTCAGTGACAAAAGTTAATATCTGATTTTCTCAATGTGAGGCTTCCAGCTCAGATAGTTATCTAAAATTAAACCTATATATTTTTCTCTTTAGTTTTTCTTTGGATGAATTGATCATTTATTTTGAGTTGTATATCATGGCTTATTTTTTTGTTTTTGGCGGCAATCACGACATAGTTGGTTTTTGTGGTGTTGATGGTTAGAAGATTTGATTGGAACCAGTCATTAAGTGAATTTAAATCATTTTGGATACAAGGTACCATAGCTTCGATTTAATGTCCAAAGTAGAAAAGACTTGTATCATCAGCGTAAAGTGAGATGTCACCTTTTTTTTTTTTTTTTTTCAGGATGGGAAATCATCAAATGACTTCTCCCGCTCTGGGCGGAGCGGGAGGGCGTGTCAGACTTTTACTGACTAAAACCCACCCGTGTTCCATCAGTTGCCCATGTGCCAGGGTCACGGTATCTCTTTCGAACAATCACGCGACCCCGGCAGGCATCGGTCCTAGTAGACCCCTACACTGCTGCTGACATCTCTTTGAGGCGCGCGTGGAACACTGCGCGCCGTCGACCCGAGCCTGGTCCTTACCGGGCGGCGAGCCACCCATTGCTCGCCACCCGCAAGCTCGCGCCTACGGTGGCCGGGAGTCCGCAATTGACTCCCGACGCCCGGGGCGTCTCCTCCTGCGGCGGCTAGGGGCATGAGGGCGCAGAGACTGCCACTCCCTCACGCGCCCCGCCTCCTCCTTCGCGAGCATCACTGCTTCGCAGAAGGAGGTGACGGCTTCCCATTCCCTCTCGCTCCGTACCATGGCTCGCACCAGGGCCGGACGCGAGAGGTCGCCGCCGCCGATCGCCTCCACGAGGACACGGCGGTGCCCCGCCCAGGCAGGGCATACCTCCACCGTATGCTCCACCGTGTCCTCCAGACGATCCTCGCAATGGAAACACCCGGACGTATCCTCCCGCTTTATCCTGAACAGGAACCCACCGAAGCACCCATGCCCGGTGAGAACCTGCGTCAGGCGGAAGGTGAGGACGCCGTGGCGCCTCTCTATCCACTCCTCAAAGAGGGGACTTACCGCCGCAATAGTGGCGTGCCCAGCACTGGGTTGCGACAATCGTACCCGCCATGTCGCCATGAGATCACACCGGAGCTCTGTCCGCCGTGCCACGATTTGTCGCGGCAGCGGAGTTTGAGATGTCACCTTTGAGGCCAATCTTGGATATGTTATTAATATAAATTAGGAATAACAATGGCCCCAGAATTGAACCTTGAGGTACATCGTAAGTGACAGGAAGTGAACTACTCTGATATATTACCTATTTTGACAATTACAAATAGTAGTTATTAAAATATGTAAGTATAAGTCAAGTAATTTTGACATTTATCATACACATTGCCATACGAAATTGACCTCGAAGGAAATATAAATGACTTGTAAAACAAGGTGAAAATACTCGTAACTAGTATTACGTAATGGACGAAGTCTATGTAAAATATTATAATTGTCATTTACCAAATAAATGTATAGTGATCGGTGAAACGAAATTGACGTTTATTAATCTCTTAAATACCATCATATATTTTATTTATAGACCTCTAGAAGATTATTTCGTTATTTTTAATTTCATGTTGTAAATAATTAATAAATACTTAAATTGTTTATTATATACTAGCTTTTGCCAGCGGCTTCGCCCGCGTGGAGGTCGGAAAATATCCCGCGGGAACGTACTACCGGGATTAAAAGTAGCCTATGTGTTAATCCAAGTTATAAACTAACTGTATTCCAAATTTCATCTAAATCCGTTCAGTAGTTTTGCGTGAAAGAGGAACAAACATCCACACATCCATACATACAAACTTTCGCATTTATAATATTAGTAGGAGTAGGATTTTTAATTATTTTGAGTTAATCAATCTCGTATAACCCAACATCCGTATACAAATATTAGTTAGCTTTTTCCCGCGACTTCGTCTGCCTAAATCTTACGTTACGCGGACGCAGGTGAAGTCGCGGAATAAATAAGGTTAATGGGTAACGAATAAGGTTTAGTCGTGAAAGCGTAACAGACAAACAGAGTTAGTTATTATATAGATATAGAAAATAATTTCTTGCTGTAAGATAGTTTCATTTCTTATAATTAAATATTTGTATTATTTGTCTACTCCATCGCACGCTATGTGCAAAAATTTCATAGACCGACTAAATTTATGCTACTTTCACGTACTTTTTTCGAAGATGTTTCAGTCTCTACCTTGGTTTTGTAGTTTGACAGATGTGCAACAGTGACAGGAATAGTGCTTATAGCAACGCTATGCTAAGTTAGTAAGTAGTTCAACTTTTGGCCGCTGGTTTTCCTATTCTCTAGAAACCGTTCAGATATAAGTTTGTGGCGGCCGGCCACTTTAGGTTGACCCGCCATAAACCACGCCCATCCTACTATCATTCATAGTCGAGGTGCGACCTTAACGCAAATATTTGCTGCACATTACCATACAATTTTTTTTTTTAGAAATGACTTCTTTGTTTTGCAACTACGCCTGCATATTATCACTCCATTTGCTCGTTACTCTGTGATAATGACTATTCCATAGATGTTGTATCATCCTCTGTAACGGACAAGATATTGGACTTCACACGTTTAAACAATGGTAGCGCAACAGTACGTAATGACTGCCAGTCGACCTTTCGCAGCCATTGAACTATTCTCGAATCCATTAGAACAAAGGTGTGAAGTCAGTGATAGATATTCGAAACGTTCCTTGTAACTCTGTCAGTGCGATTGAACTTTGTGAATTGAGTTCACTTCTGTGACGTTTGACCTGTGGGATTGTGAAAAGGAGATATATCTATAATATAAGTGTTTGATACTTGTCTGATAATTCTGAAGCATGTATGTAATGGTAACTTAAAAATAAATGTGGTATTTTAAGAGCTGTTTTAATTTATAGGTAAGCAGGTAATGTGAATAAAATCTATACAGGGTTATTACAAATTGAATAGCTCGATAGATAAAATCCGCAGACGCGCTGGGTATCAGTATCAAGTATGATAGAACAAAAAATAATTGATGGTTTTTTTGTGTGGGGTCATCGTTTAATACTTGATTTCTTACTGTGTGTTCGCAGGCAATATAAGAATACGATAAAATATAAGAAATCAGTTTTTCTCAACTGACACTTCAATTCACAACATTAATAGTGAAATTAAATGTGATGTTTATTTCTGTACCGATCTTTGACATGTCAATATATTGGTCAAATATTTCAAAACTAGATAGCACTTTAATGTCATAGTGGACTGATCCCTGAGAAGAAATGCTGAAACGAAGAAACGAACTCAAAGGTGTCTTTTCTAATATTGGGAATTTAAGTGAGTCTAACAATGAAGGCCCATGTCTGGAAGGACCTTTTCCCTGTCCCAACAGGCGCTATGCATTTATTTACCTTTGTACAGGATTTTTTACTTATGAATAAAGTTTTAATAAATAAATAACTATTAGTCATCCTGTAGCTCAACGTTATTTTAGGGAGCTCAACAATGCTACCAGATCTGTAGGATATTTGCATAGGTCATATACGAAACATACAACCGCCAGGCAGCTATAAAGTCATGTATTCAATCTAGCTTGCATCGTACTCACATTCACATACAGTATTTTCTTTACGAAGCGGTGGTTGAGCTTCCAAAAAATAACATCATATTTATGGCATCTGTGTATATTTTTGTTTTGTTGGAAATTCAAACCTCTGCGCTGAATTGAGTGATGAAAATCCAACAATACGTCTAGTGTAAGTGAAAACGAGCAGAACTATAAAAAAATTAAGTGTCAGTAGACTAATTATAACTTCAGATATTTTTTTAGTTAATTCATTAGCTACTATTTAATATTACCATCATCATCATCATCCATCTTGTGGGAGGCCTTCCAACGCTACGTCTTCCAGTACGCGGTCGCCACTCCAGAACCGTCCGACCCCATCGGCCATCTGTTCTGCGAGCAATGTGCCCTGCCCACTGCCACTTGAGATTGGCAATTCTTTGGGCTATGTCGGTAACCTTGGTTTTCCTACGGATCTCATCATTTCTGATTCGATCACGTAGGGAAACTCCAAGCATAGCCCTCTCCATTGCTCTTTGGGTGACTTTGAGCCTTCTTATGAGGCCCATTGTGAACGACCACGTCTCGGTATCATATGTCATCACTGGCAACACACACTGGTCAAAGACTTTTGTCTTGAGACACTGCGGTAATTGGGACGAGAATATACCGCGTAGCTTCCCGAACGCTGCCCAGCCGAGTCGGATTCGACGATTGACCTCTTTCTCGAAGTTGGACCTACCTAACTGGACAGTCTGTCCTAGGTACACATATTCGTCCACAACTTCGAGTGTAGCGCTTCCAATCTTCATTGGAGTGGGTATCACATGAGCATTGGACATGACCTTTGTCTTGTCCATGTTCATCCTAAGACCCACTCTTTCGGAAGCTCTACTGAGGTCATCGAGCATTGTACTGAGGTCCTCCATAGTCTCAGTCATGACTACTATATCGTCGGCAAATCGAAGGTGATCAAACTGATGTACTCGCCATTGATGTTGATGCCAGCCCCTTTCCAGTCCAGAACCCTGAAGACATCCTCCAGTGCAGCGGTGAACAGTTTCGGAGAGATGACGTCTCCCTGTCTCACCCCTCGCTGCAGGAGGATAGGTTTCGAGGCTCTGTCCTGGAGCCGGACTGACATAGTGGCGTTTTCATACAAACACTTCAGCACTTCGATGTACCGATAGTCAATCTGGCACCGTTGGAGAGACTGCAGTACAGCCCAGGTTTCGATCGAATCGAAGGCTTTTTCGTAGTCCACACACGCTAAGCAGAGAGGCAGGTTATACTCTTCGGTCTTATGTATAACCTGCCGCAGCGTATGTATGTGGTCCACGGTGCTAAAGCTTTTACGGAATCCAGCTTGTTCGGGAGGCTGGAAGTCGTCAAACCTGCGCGCGAGACGGTTCGTGATGACCCTTGAAAACAGCTTGTAGACATGGCTCAGAAGTAAGATGGGCCTATAATTCTTAAGTAGGGTATTGTCACCCTTCTTAAAGAAAAGTACCACCACACCTCTGTTCCATGCCTGTGGCGTTTAGCCCTCGAGTATGACGGAATCAAATAGCTTCTGAAGGGCCTTTAGAACGGGTTTTCCGCCGGCCTTCAGGAGCTCGGCCGTAATTCCGTCATCACCCGGCGCCTTGTTATTTTTAAGCTGCTTGAGAGCCATCCTAATCTCGTACAAGCTGACGTCCGGGATATCTATTATTAATATATTAATATTACCAAATGCGTTGAAATCAAGGTATTTTAAAGAAAAATTACTTCTCAACGATTTAAAGTTTTAGTCGGGATCCTATCTAACTAATACCGACTCAATAATTGTTCACTGCCAGACCAGAGCCCCGACCATAGGATTTCAATTATTATGTGGAAGCGTGATAATCGTGGGCCCTGGGTCAAGAAGTGGGTAGCGAAACTAGTCCGCCGTACGGGGAGCAGAACAATACAAGTACAAACAATTACTATACAACAAAAGAACTTACCTGTGGTAGAAGAACACCTGCTCTGGTGCCTACCTGGAGTTATGTATGTAAGTGAGTGTATATGTATTGTGTTGTGACGTTGTAAATGAGTTTTCCAGGTTACCATCCGCTGCAACAAGGCTGGAGGCGATCACAGCATGCGGTTCCAATAGCGTTACTTTCACTTAACCTTCAAACTAACACAGGTATTTCCAACAAACAAAACCCGTATTATTACGTCAAGGGGGGCTTATTTACAATCAATACAATTGGGTCATGACCTTTTGTCCACCAAAACGACCGGTTCTAAGGGATTAATTTACAAAAGATCGCGAGATTCAACACGGCGACGTGCTCCCTTTTTCAAGCGCCAAATCCAAGAGGAAGTGTCAAGTGTCAAAGTCAAACTGACAAGTCAGATGTCATTCTGTTACACGTTTAGAAACGTAAGCGCATAAAGTAACTAATCGAACAGGACGCAACATCTACCCCCCCCCGGACGGGCCTTCCCGTCCGCTAATCACTTGGCAATCCCGACAAGGTTGCGTTTTATCAGTCCACCTGACGCGCTGCTGGAGGATGTGCAAATACTCCAAGCTCCAACGCTTCCAAAACTCTGAGCGAGCTGCTGCACCAACTGAAACCGCGATAACCAATTTTGGCTCACATCGACAAAAAGGTGCTCCGGCAGGGCAGCAAGTGGCTGTCAAATCAAAAAATGGTCCGGGGTCAGGGCCTCCAAGTCGTTCGGGTCCGAAGACAGCGGGCACAAAGGACGCGAGTTCAATACAGCTTCAATGCGGCAAAATACCGTAGCTAACTCCTTAAAGGTGAGAACGGCGTCTCCCAACAATCTGCGCCTGAGTCCCTGGGCCGCTTTCACCGCGGCCTCAAAATACCCCCCCAATGGGGGCAGGCTGGCGGGTCAAAACAACAACAACAACAATTTAACCAAATGGCCCTCCTTAGGCAACAAAAGGGGGTGACGGGCCCCATAAGGAAGGCTAGAGTGCCTCAACCGTCAACAACCAAACAACAAAAGACCCGTATCGTCCAAAAAGGGGTTCAACTTACTAACGGCTCCCGACAATTTCCAAAACTCTCGCTGCAGAATGGCCAACAGCGCATTGCAACCGGCATGCGAGCTCATAATGTGACGATCAGTCACCAACAATTCAACAATTTGTTGAGGAGCTGTATCGACTCAACAAAACTCAGGGTCCTTTGTTCCAACAGCGAGCACCTTGAGCCCGGGCAAAGGACCCGACATCAAGACTGGCGATCGAGGCCAATCATCCTCGGGATGAGTCAGTCAGTCTGGTCCCCACCATAGGGGGTAAGCAAACAAGCGGGGTGCCATGCACCCACGTGAGGCCACGGCGCCTGGGTTCAAATCTCCAGGCACGTGCCTCCAAATCAAATGCGTTTTAGATTTTTGAATCTGGGACACTCGGTTCGCAACAAAGACCTCCAAAGAGTGGACGGACGTCTTCAACCAACACAAAACAATTTGACTGTCCGTCCAGGCGTAAGAAACCCGAATGTCCACATTTCCACCCAAAGTGTGAGCAACGTGGTTCAATAGACGCACAAGAAGCGCCGCCCCTGACAATTCTAACTTAGGGATGGTCAGTGCCATCCGGAGGGGGGCCACCTTGCTCTTGGCCAAGACCAGTGACAAATTCACCTGGCCTGTTGCGCAGACGGTGCGCAGACAAACAACAGCTGCATAACCGTGCGAAGACGCATCACAAACAAGGGTAGCAGTGTAGCTCCCAGGGGGGAGGATAGCGCGGGGTAACACGACCTCGTTGACTGCGGGGAGTGCGGATACAAATTGGAGCCAATCTTCCAACAGGGTTTCCCGAAGTGGCTCGTCCCAACCAAGTTCCGCAGTCCAAAGGCGCTGAAGAAAACAATTTTGCCCAAAACAATACAAACAAAACAACAAAACAATAGACAACAGGCAACCCTGGGCTCCCATGTCCAAAATGTTACGGACCACAACAGAGGCCCCCGTGGGCCCCCAGACCTGACCGATGCCGTTGGCAACAAAACCGTGTCGATCTGAGGGGTACCTTAGCGGGGCAGGCGCCAAGTTCCTAACAATGCCTGGGCGGCGACCGATCGCCGCACCCAGGCCCAAGTCTTTCCCGACGAAGATGGAATTCAAATTCCTCGTACGCGCGGTGTCCCGAGCCATGCGCCATCGCTGGATATCCCACCGGATGCCTGAATGGCGGGGGGCGTGACTCCAACCGGGGACGTTCCGCCAATGGAGGGGAGGGAAGGCGGTGCTGGTCTGGCCAGCGCTGCCTAGCAACAATTGCGTAATCGCCTTTACGCGGGGAGACCAAATGGCGGTCGCGCGGCTCCCAATCAACTTGCGCGGGGGGTGGAGTGCGGCGCTCAAAATTGCGGGCCTCTCCCCGGTTCTGAACCGGCGAGCCAGAAGCCCGGTGACCAACTCCATGGTACCCCCCCGTGCGCGAACCTTCATCAGAGGCTGGTCTGCCAGCGTGGTTCGCGTTAGCGCACAATATGTCCAAATGAGACCCCCTACAAATTCTACAAGGGCGGGGGTTGGGGCAGTCCCGATGGAAGTGAGCCCCCAAACAAGAGAAGCACATGCGGCGTGCATTGGCAATTCGGCGGCGGGCACTCACGTGCAATTTCAAAAAGGCCGCGCAAGTTACCATGCCATGCCCCGTGTCCCTACAAAACTCACAAACAGGACGACTCTGGGTGCCAGCAAAACGAGCGGCGGGGCGACCATCAACAGGTCCGCGAGCCCTAGTCCGTCCCTGGTCTCGTGGCCGGGAAGACGGCTGGCATGACTCAGTGGCAACGCCAGAGTTGTCCACAAACCGACACTCATCCTCCAAAAATTGGACGAGGTCATCAAATGGGGGGAGATGTGTGACACTATCCCCACCATACTTTTGCTCGAAACGAGCCCTCAAATTGGCAGGAAGCCGTTGCAGCACAACGTGCACCAAAAGGTAAGACCAATGGTCCACCGGCAAGTCCAATCGCTTTAAAGCGTTGGTCGCTACCACCAACGGGTTCAACAGGTCAGTACGCAATGCTGACAATCCAGTAATGACCGGTAACCCCAAAATCTGTTCAATATGAACGTCAGCCAAACAACGTTTATTTTGGTACCGCTGGGTGAGTAGTCCCAAAGCGGTAGGGTAGGCTGAGTCAGTCAACGACAGATGCTGTACCAAGGCTCGGGCCTCACCTTCTAGGACAGACAACAAATAGGCCAACTTTTGGGCGGGTCTGAGGTCCGAGCGTGCATCAACCAAACTTTCAAACAGGTTTTGGAAACCTAACCAGTGGTCCAGGCGACCGTCAAAGTGTGGCAGTTCCAAAGTAGGCAGTCTACTCAATAGTCCGGGACCTGAAACAACCGAGGTCTCCGGTTTGACCTGGACAGGTGTCCGGCTCCCCAATATTTCCCGAGCACGTTGACCAATGACATCCCCCAGATCCAAGATCTGGTCGTAGTCAGCAAGGACCTTGTCACGTGCTGCCTGATCCAGCACTTCCAGAGCCACATCACAAAAGTACTCGTTGTAGCGAGTAAGCAGAGCATCAACGTTGCCGAGTCTCACGTTCAACTGCTCGAACTGAGCCAGAGTGACCGCTTCAAGATCCGGGCGCTCAGCGGTCGCTGCAGCTGAAGTGAACCACCGCAGCTGTGTGGCCAATCCATTGATTGCCTCTCTCACCGCTTTGTGTGCCATTGCACAAACAATACAATTCAAATAAACCAAGCAAAAAGATAATTAAGTAACAAAGTTCAAACAATCAATTACAAAATAACTACAAGCAAACAATCAAACCACCAAACCGCCAGTCAGCAACTCAAGAAATAACAAAATACTGGCTTCATTTCAATTCAACAACAAACTTTTATTTTAATTCAAAACCAATATCAACGTTCAACATTCAACTTCACAATTCAATTCAAATATTCAAATTCTATCCAATTCCAAAAAATACCAATTTCAAATGTTAATTTCTCAAACCACTATATCAATGGTACAACAATAATAAACCTTTATTCCAATTTAAAACAATGTTTATGCTCAAAATTCCAATTTCAAATATTAATTTTCTCAAACAACCTTATCAATGGTACAAACTCAATATTTTAATGTCTTCCTGACATTCAATACAACACAGAGGTCAAATAACAACAACAAGAGGTTATAACATAGCTCAATCTAACCAACTCTGTTAGCATATGCAAACCTGGTTGACCCTGGCAATATGAGTTACTCGACTCAATAAATTCAAACAAATTATTTCAAATAAACAAGCAATCATAGTTATCAAATATTTACAGCGTATTACTACTTCCCTTATAGAGACTGCCAAGTAATTAGCCTACTGTAAATTACCAATTTGTTGGTTATATGTCTTATAGCCACGCTCTGATACCAAAAATGTTCACTGCCAGACCAGAGCCCCGACCATAGGATTTCAATTATTATGTGGAAGCGTGATAATCGTGGGCCCTGGGTCAAGAAGTGGGTAGCGAAACTAGTCCGCCGTACGCGGAGCAGAACAATACAAGTACAAACAATTACTATGCAACAAAAGAACTTACCTGTGGTAGAAGAACAACTGCTCTGGTGCCTACCTGGAGTTATGTATGTAAGTGAGTGTATATGTATTGTGTTGTGACGTTGTAAATGAGTTTTCCAGGTTACCATCCGCTGCAACAAGGCTGGAGGCGATCACAGCATGCGGTTCCAATAGCGTTACTTTCACTTAACCTTCAAACTAACACAGGTATTTCCAACAAACGAAATCCGTATTATTACGTCAAGGGGAGCTTATTTACAATTAATACAATTGGGTCATGACCTTTTGTCCACCAAAACGACCGGTTCTAAGGGATTAATTTACAAAAGATCGCGAGATTCAACACGGCGACGTGCTCCCTTTTTCAAGCGCCAAATCCAAGAGGAAGTGTCAAGTGTCAAAGTCAAACTGACAAGTCAGATGTCATTCTGTTACACGTTTAGAAACGTAGGCGCATAAAGTAACTAATCAAACAGGACGCAACAATAATATTTAAACTATCTTAGAAATTGAAATTTTCATTGTTTAAAAACTATATTGGAATCTTATTTCGATTTCAGTATAACGATTACTTCAGTGACTCTTTTCCCCTCTCAAACTTTTGCAGGAACAGTTTCAACGCTGAAACTTTTACAACCTAGAGCTCAATAATTTTATTTTATTTCAACACACGGGTAAAAAGAAAGAATATAAGAATGTTAGAAATAGCGCCATGACAGTTTTATAGTCAAATATATTTTTGAAGAGTTTTGAAACACCATGAACCCGAATTTTATGAGGATATTATTTATTTTGTGATAGCTTTTTGGTATGTTAGCAGGAACTTTGGCCCTAACTGTTTAATGAATAGGTAGTTGTTATTTCACACATTAGCGACAGAGTATTATAGACGACCAGAAAATTTTACAACATTAACATCTCGCCTTGTTTCTCCAAAGGGTTGCGCAAAGGTGTACCTTTAAGTACACCTAAAGCCTACTCAGTCCTTGTTATATTTCAGTCCCATGGAATATGGGGCGGGCCTATTATAATGATCCGAGCTCAAGTCAAGATTCCGGGCTGCTACTGGAAAATTTCAGTCGGAAATTCTCAATTACATTTTGCCCAACCTGGGCATTGAACCAGGGACTCATACTTAGCAGTAGCGCTTGCAACCACCGAAACAATGAGGCAGTCAATTAGTAATTTCCAAGAATTATCTTTATGTTTTGTTTAGTAAGCTATAAACGTACCTACAAAATTTAAACCTACATGTATATCGCTGGAGAACTGAACCTCGAATTGTAATTCAGTTAAACTACGTCACCCGAATTCTGAAACAACCACCGTATACCTAAACCGTGTTTTCAAAAACGAAGACTCCGTTTTCCTATAAACGAGTTATTGACTAATGTAAACGAATCATTAGGGTGGTCACTCGATTCGTTTGTAAAAAAGGTCAAATTAACCAATGGCCGTCTGTTTTCAAAGCTCGAATAAAAAGTTAATCCGATTGTTTTTGTTTTAATACTCAGCAGAACTATATTGGATTCGTTACGTCGTCGCCGAGGTTCGCCGGTCCATTAGGCTAATAGATGGGCAGTGAGACGGCAAAAAGAGATTAAGCTGTGCTCAGTCATCGTTTTCCACTGCTATTAATTGATAAGTGGAAGCTCTCAATAGATTACTTTAAAAAGTGTTTTGACAGACTCACGGTTGATTGAAAGGGTTCGGTTCCAGGCGAAGTTTTCAACTTTTTTGAGGAAAAGCTTATTGATTTTGTAAAAGGTTTTGTGAATATTAATTTTCAATTTCATGTACGTTTTCTTTTTTTTTGGAATTGTTACGGGTGTAAAGCGAGTTAGCTATTTTACTTTTTTTATGGAACAACTGCCAGTTACTACGAACAGTTTTCATTACATTATTATTCTTTCACCCACTTGTTTTGCTCACATTTTCAGTGGCTTGTGTGGTAACGACACAACTTTATCCATAGAGCCGATTTAAAAACCACGCCTAACTATGCTAAAACCAGTTTAAAGATTATATTACTTGCTATCCCACAGAAAATCGTCTACAAGCACTATAATAACCGTTATCCTTATTTGAGATTCAAAAACTTGTGCTAGGATATAACATCCAATTAATTAAAATTTCTGAGAAAGAATTTTCTAAGTTCTTTACAAGTCTGACAATGTATTCGCTATACGCTAACTACATTTTTCATCTCTTAACTGTCAGCAAAATATCGCTCAACCTTTTATTGATACTACGTATTAAAATACCAAGATAAGTCGATGTAACGCCGGACAAAGACCTCCGCGTATGAAACATGAAACGAGATATTCTACAGCATTGTTGCTATGGTCTACTCGTATCTACCAATATCTGAGGTCGAATATTAAACATATTTTATCGAACAATATCTGATATTGGCGCTTGTCCCTAGCAAAATATTCTCACAATACATCATTCTTCCCCCAAAACTGTGTTCGACAAAATTGGTTCGTGTGTAAAAGATCAGTGTGAGTTCACGTTGAGAATCACAAATATAGGGAATGGTCTATGAGGCACCGATTTTATTGCAAAACGGAGCCAAGAGAGACCGCAACACTATTGAGTCGTAATTTTTCATGGTAAGATATTGTTACTGTTACTCAGAAATCGCCCATTTGTATAATAAGTCGATAGCGATCGTCGTTTCCGGCCTCAATAAGACGTCGCGCAGGAATTTGTTTGGGTTCGCCGAGGTACTTCGCCCAAATGTCGATAGTTACAGCCGGGACGGTGAGTGCTTAAATTATTCTCAAGCTTTTACGGATACACTTCGTTTTGCAAAAAAAGTTGGCTAAATGTCGATCGTGAGAACTTATACAGCTTTAATACCAGAAATGGAACAAAAATCCATAAAGACTTTTCCGTCTAAGACGTAAAACGTGATCCAATTTACAATGGCTTCTAATATTTCAGATTTGTTACGATCAAGTTTATTACAAATTGGAAACGTCTCAATGTATCCCTGGAGATCGAGGAGCCGACCTTTCATCTTTGATTCCTCCATCGGTTATGATGAGATACTCATTTCAAATAAGTTTGGTGAGTTAGTTCTCAACAAACAGTCAAACTGCCAACTATCTTCTGCGATGTCGGTGACAGACATAAAATGTAAGTGGCTAATACTTACGTGGATAAGTTCAGTAAATGTCGAAGTCTGGAATTGGATGTGGTAACGTCTTTCAGTAGTCGGAATTTATTTTAGTAACCTGATGGTTTCATACTTAGAACCAAAAACAAGAAAGTAATGAATAACACAGGTGTATATTCGTTAAATTGAAATTAGTTAGGTACTATCTGGATATTTATAACCATTGTAGTTTATTGTGTAGGAAATTATAGAAATGTTTTATTCCGTCGTTCCAAAAATTCAATAAAAAGCCATTTCGTACCTCAACCTTTTAAACTGAACGAGGAAGCATTTCATTTTTACGAAATAGAATCTCAATTGAAATGTTGCCTGTTGAAAATTAAACCCATTTGTAATGAAAAAAATCCGCCGGTAACACCGCAAAGGTTCATAGCTCATCCATAATAAATTTCTCCATTTACTCCTATATTAATATTGTACATTTGAAGATTTATCCAGGGAACGACGCCAGATTTGAGTTGTTGCCAGTTCTTCTATGGAATATGCAATGTAATACAGCAATTGTGAGCGCATGTGGTACGAATGTATTTATTGGACGTGTGAAGTAGTAATTTTAGAATTTTACTGAGGTTTTATCTCTTTTGGGGTTAGATATAATACATGAGCTAGAATTCTAGTTAATTAGCTTTTGCCAGCGCGTTCGCTCGCGTGGAGGTCAGAAATTATCCCAAAAGAATATATTATCGGGACATATAGTATCATCATCGTCATCAGCAGCTTATAATGTTCCTATGTGCTAGGACAAATACCTCCTCTCGGTGAGGGTCATATATTATCCTATGTGTTAATCCAGATTATAAACTGTATGTATTGTATGCCAAATATCATCCAATTTCATTTGGCCGTTCTTAAATGATTGAGTAACATACATCCAAACATGTAATCATACAAACATTCACATTTATAATATTAAAGTAGGATATTACCTCTGGGAACATTATATTAACTGCCTCGTTAGTGAGTGGTCATTAGCACTACTGCTGAAGTCCTGGATTCGATTCCTAGGTCGGATAATTTTTTTATGGGTTTTTCCAGCAGGCGTTTCTCACTAGCAGTTTGGAGTACGGAACTGTACCCGAATGATGGGAATAGGCTTGTCCGTATTACATGGGAATTAAAAATTACTGGCGAAATGTCGGTATTTTAATATAAGTAAACTTCTACTAAACCGCTCGGAGATTTCAGGAGTGATTTTGTATATTACTAGATTCTGCCTGTGACTTCGTCCGCGTTAAATTTTTTGTTCTCCCAACCATTCCCGTCGCGTCGAATCGCCTACCCGTGTGATTTTCCCCGTTTATGCAACATTTTTCATTACTGCTCCGCTCCTCTTGGTTGTAGCGTAATGTTATATAGCCTATAGCCGTCCTCGATAAATAGGCTACCCAACACAAAAAGATTTTTTCAATTAGGACCAGTAGTTCTTGAGATTAGCGCGTTCATCAAACAAACAAACAAACTCTTCAGCTTTATAATATTTGTATAGATTTTAGTGAAAATAAGAGTAGTTCTAATTTTTACTGCATTAATCTGAAAGGCGACCGTATTTTGTCAATAATGTTCATTTTCGATCGATATTACTTATCAGTATGCTAGGAATTTGACCGTAGAACGTGTGACAAAAGATTCCGAGACTCTTGCGAGATAAGATTCTTGCCTGATCAAATATTCTATCGGACCTATCCTAAATTCTGAACGTGACCGCACTACATTGGAATTCATACTAAATTCCTAATACTTCAGTCCTATATCACATCAGTCCTTGGAACAATTTACTCCAAATAGAGTATCCAATTCTAACAGCAGATTTACACATTTAACTTCACCATTTCGTCAAAGGATTACCTAATAAAACATCAGGGTTTTTGTAAACTGACCCCATGTTTGTCTCAAACAGTGTAAGCATCTTAACTTCCATACATTTCTGAACAAAACCTTGTACAATCTGCATTCAAATACCTTTTCGGATGTTTTTCCGGCAGCCCCGCTATACTTGCAAGGAAACAAGTATTTGGTAGTGCGAACTACTCTCTTTCTGATGCAAATAATTTGGGCGAGCCGGAAGTTTCTTCTTTGATACTGTTTGTGAATAATAAAATGTTTTTGTAGTGCCATTACCATCTGGGTTATATTTAGACCTATTTTTTATTCTGTTTACGTGTTTTTAGTCTCTGTTCCTTTATTTACTCTGTGTTATTTATAGTTTCATGTTAGTGAGGTCGTGACAGTATTTGTTTTGTTTTTTTATTGGTTTTGTGTAGGTACTTGATATTCCTTGTTTGTAAACATGTGTTGTGTGTAGTGTGTTTAATGTTTGTGTTGGATATACTCGTTTTTTTTTGTTCGCCTTATGAATTTTATATCTACTACATACTAGGCTCGTGTATCATTAACCTATTCTTTTATTTATGTTGAGTATAAATACATGTTTATTTCCTTCTCAACTGTCTAAACACAACCACTGAGCCTCTTAGTAAATTCTATATGTAACGTCGACAAAATAAATGAAAGGGACACAAACAAAACGTACCGACAAAAACAACTTGCTACCTAAAATATTCTCGCCTGCTCGAAGTTAAAACATTTCCTTCTTTTTATGCAGGAAGATTTAGGTGCCTCGCAATATTGCAGCAATTTTCACGGCCGTAACAAACTCTAGGTCATTAGGATTACCATAACAAGAATGGGGCTGTGGTAATAAAATTACAAATGTGACCATCGGATGTCATTACGTATTCGCTCCCACGTCCGGTGGAGACCGCGCGACCGCGTCCGAGCGACGACGGAATTACGACTATTGTCGACCGCTGGAATTTCTATACCTACCGCCATATATCCTAATTTGGTGGCAACGCCATTAGAATATGTATTAATGCACGGCGAAAATTATTGCGTGTTTGTAATTAAAGCTTTTGGTCTTCGGTTACGTACACTTGATTGCAATACATGTTGGTATGATAAACTCTTGTTTTTCTTGTAGTTGCTACTTTTATTTTAATCATCTTTTTTTCATTGACTTCAAAAAGGAAGACGTTTTCTATCCCACGGTATCTTTTTTTTTGTAGTTATACGCAATTGTGGAACGATTTCGAAATTCATTTTTTTGTGGATGCAGTCCTCACAGATGGTCCTATTAAGGTTTTTTTATTTTCGAAAACATGAATACAAAACCAAGAATTTCCACAGTTAAAGTTATTTTTAAGTTTTTAATGTTTTTTTTTATGTTAAAAAAAGTGTTTTAATTATTCTTTACTTTGAAAGTCTCCTTTAATCAGTTCATAGATCTCAATTTATACAAAGAATACGTTGGGAGCATCTCTACCAGCGTAAACAGCAAGAGCATACTCAGAAAGCCCTTATCTATTCTTTATTAAAATACATTTTCCTCTGTGCAGTGCAGTAAGCTCTTTAATTAGACGCTTTGCCCACTCAATGTCTATCTCTGATTAGAACTGACTCAGACAGGCTGTCATGGCGTCCGAACTGACCGCTTATTCTGACTTTATTGCAGACAACGTAGTGACGTACCGTCGTCCACTAGCGATAAATTATCTCGCAATGTGGCACGAATAGCTGCTACCGAACGTATGAAGGGCCTTTGTTGGTGTATAATGCGTCACTAATAAAGTCAGGAAAAAAATATTTTTTAATAAAATTGACACCCTCCGTAAATTTTCCGTGTGACAGCTATTTCATACAAGAATGTAATTTGTTTTTTGAATATTAAGTTATTTTTTCTGAAATTATTATTTTTATGAGATCGCGTCCGCGTTCAAGGGTGGCAATTATCCCACGGGAAAATACTACCGGAGTAAAATCATTCTGTCTTAATCCAGGTTACAAACTATCTGTGTGCCAAGTTTTATATAAATACGTTCAACCGTTTTTGCGAGATTGAGTAACAAACATCGAAACTTTTGCGTTTATAATATTAATAGCTTTTGCCAGCGGCTTCACCCGCGTATTTAACATATAAACCTTCCTCTTGAATCACTCTGCCTATTTATGAAAACCCCATTAAAATCCGTTGCGTAGTTTAAAAGATCTAAGTGAACAGACGCGGGAAGTGACTTTGTTTTATACTATGTAAAGATAAAGAAGTAGGAGGATGGGAGGATTTCAGTCATATCTGTATTTATTTGTTACGAAGCTTATATTATACGAATACTATCAAATATGAGCAAGGTATAACCAAAGCCAACGTCATACAATCCCAATAAATACATAAATCAACCAAAACTGTTATTCCAGCAAATATTTTTGCATTCCACGAAAGCTTAAACAAGCGATAGAGATGTTGGTCACGTAAAATAAAATATTCATGGTACAGTGCATAAAGTCGAAACCCAAACATAGTAAACTATCGTATGAAGGGATATTCCTTTGTTTGGTTACGCTACAGTCGAACACCGGACGTGAGGCGTTGTTTCACATAAAATCATGTAAATTATTATAGCAGGACGGGAAAGTTCAATTCCTTCATATCGGGGTATGTTTGCTCAAGAATGTTTATCGCCGCCCTCAGTACTACGAGATTTGCTTATGAGTTAGTTCTTTGTTGTTTTGTTTTACGATGTTTCGAAGATAGGTTGCTTTGATTTAAGTTTTGTTAAGTCTGTTTGGGACTGTTTAGTAATAAGGGTATGTGCGAGCGTGTGAGCCTGTAATATACGCCACACGTACATGTATAAAGTGTGTTTATTTGCGAAATTTCATATCTTCCATAAAGAAATTGTATCTTTAACTGCTTCTCGAGTATGTACTTAGCTGTATTAAGCTCTGTACCATTCCTTTTAATATAATCCTGTTTCTACTTAAAACAACACGGCACATCTGCTTTCAAAGAACGTCGGTATAAATTATTCAACTACCGACTTCTTACTTTTCTTTAACGTGAATTGTAAGGGGCCATCATTCGCTGAACAAATACTTCAATCCACTGCCGTAGACGCACTCAGGTGAAACATTACGCCCATTAGCCGAATGAGATCTCCCCGAATTAGGTCGATCGAATGGCCTACGAGACGAATTATCCGCCGACTTGATTCACCGGATTGTCGGATTCCGACGTCAGTATAATGTAGATACCTACGCCTCTTAAAGAATTCCGTAAACATTTCCGTGTTACTAAACTAAGACTGATGTAATGTGTACGCTCCAACTAAGTTAGCTTCTGCTCTGAATTAATGGCGCGGGAGCGTCTGATGTTGCCCAAATTCAACAATTCTTCTTTATTGAAAGGTAATCGATGGCCCATTAGTCTACGCGCAGTGGAAGTTTCGAAATTTTTAAACATGTCCCGAATAATGAGCAGGTCTTACGTAAGTAATAGAATAAGTTTTATATCTTACCGGAACTTTCTTTACGTAATTTTTTTTTCAATTAAAATGAGTGCTCCGACGTTTTTGCATAAGCAAAAAAATGTGTAGACGAAATGTCTTTTCAGTTTCTTGCATTGAGAAGAAGGAGAAAGAAAACGTGGAAGAAAAAGTTCAAGAATCTGTTTCTGAAAATTATTTAATACTGGCATATATTTTATGAGTTTATTACCCGTGAAATTCAGTTTTCTTCGCTTCATGATTTCAATGCTTTTAAAGTAAAAGCAAGTGAATCGCATTACTGAAATACTCGTTATGAGAATTTTCTGAGAAACTAAGTGCCTCGGCAGTACAGTGTGCCTTAAAGACAAAAATGGATATCGGGTTAAGAAGAACAAAGAGCTGTATTCTGTTACATCGCAAACAAAGTTTTCACTTTGTATGTATTCCAATAATCGCGGTGTGATATCGCGTTACGGTTCTCTGGATCCAGAAATGTAAAAAGTAATACGAGATTAAAAGCTTTTTGTGTTTGGTTTTGTTGTTTTTGTTGACAAATATATTTGAGTAAAAGCTTTCGCTTTAGATAAGCACAAAATATCGTGTGCCAAAATCATAAAATATTGTGTTTGTTCAAAATACTTACAGAAATAAATTTTAAAATCATTTATCATTTAAAACTGTGGTCAGTGCTGAATTAATCTATTTATTAAATAAGTTAAGTTCATTACCGAAATGTTATTCAATTTAAAAGCATAGATTCAACTTAAAAACTACCTGTATATTTACGAGAACGGTCAAATACTTTTAAGCAATTAGTAAAAAGACTACAAAAGTCTAAAGTCAAAAGTCAAAACTAGTGACTCCGTGTGGTGCCGGGCAAAGAATAGCACCATACCATTTCTTCCCGTGGGTGTCGTTAAAGTTGACTAAGGGACTTACTAGAGAATGGGCAGCAGTGTTCTCTACGCATTTTACCACCATACTGCCACCGCCAACTTGACCGCCAAACGTGACGATTATGGCAAACCCTACTTTTTAGGGGATGCCTATGTCCAACAGTGGGCATTTTTCGGCTGAAATGATGATGATGATGATGTTGATGAATGAGTGAATCATTTTAGAGTAAATTAAAGTTTGTTTTTACTGTTAGAACAACTAGGTGTGCAGTGTAGCTTATAAGTACGTATTTTTTGACAATAAAAATTCTATTTTGTCCTTGTATCGAGTCCACTTTAATCATTCAACGCATAATGTATCCAAAAGGCAACATATAGTTTTTTCCTAATAAAATCTTTATTTTTTACTTGGTTTTTTTTTCATTATTTTTCCCATTACATATCGCCAAACATCTACACAAAAATATTATTTATTTTACAAAACAAAAAATCATGCATTTAAGGGTTAAAACTGGGACGTAAAAAACTTTTAAATGCACTAGAACATTTTTTCTTTTACAAATTTTTCCCTTGATTATTAATTTGTTGGAGAAAGGGCAATTAGCGGTCTTTGAGGCAGGTGAGGGCTCACAAATTTTCGTTTAAATTTCAATATAAAGAGCGTTATTAAATCCGAGTGACTTCGGGTTAAATACGTGACGAACCCTAGAAAAAGGTTTAAATGAATATTTAAATATGGACAAGAGATAAAACTCTTTGATGGACCATTCATCGGCCGCTGAAAAATATTTTTTGCGATTTGTTTTTTCTGTTACTAGTGAAGCGGAAGATGGACAAGTCACCCTAAGGGATTTATCAGTTGAAAATATCGCATTTTGGGAGCGTGTTTCGGACGTAACCGTTGTTTGACGCTGGGGCCGAGTTCAATTTTGACATGACTATCGAAATTCAAAATTGATTTTGACGGTTTTAGAATTAATAATGAAATACGTTGTTGTTGTTTTGATCTCTGTTGTGGAATTGGAATTTGAGAGTATGAACGATTTGATGCTCGAACAATTTTGATGAAGACATACATACATACATTTCGTGTTTTCGCAGCAATACATACATATATAATCACCCCATTTCGTTCCCACGATTGGGACACAGGCCTCCTCTTGATGAGAGGAGTAATATTTGTCATTAATTCTAACTCTGTGGAGGTTATAATAGGCCTTTACCTATGAAAATGCCGTTTTGTATGAAAAAATTAAACGATTTTTTTTCATGTATTTTTTACTAGCTTTAGCCTGTGGCTTCGCCCGCGTGGAGGTCGGAAATTATCACGCGGGAACATACTACTGGGATAAAAAGTAGCCTATGTCCTTTCTCAGACTCTAAACTATCTGTGTACCAAATTTCATTTAAATCGGTTCAGTAGTTTTCGCAGGAAAGCAAGATAGACAGACAGACAGAGTTACTTTTGCATTTATAATATTAAGTATGGAAGTATGAATGGAAGTATGGAAGTATGGAAGTATGGCTTTTGTATTAATCGAAATAATCACTCATGCAATCAATGCATCTTTGCCAACGCAGTGGCAGTTTATTGATGCCCTTCTTAAAAAAATCAGCTGGACGGGAGGCAACAAATTCTTCAAAAGCATTTTGTACTGCCTCTCGGGTATTGAATTTTTTTCCCGCCAAGAAGTTATCCAAATTCTGGAAAAAGTAGTAGTCTGTAGGCGCAAGGTCTGGTGAGTAGGGCGGATGACGGAGAGCTTCCAACCCCAGTTCTTACAACTTGTCGTCTGCTGTGCAGTATGAGGTCGCGCGTTGTCGTGCAGGAGCAGCGGAGACGAGCGATTGACCAATGCTGGTTGGAGATGTGCCAGCTTCTCCATCATTGAGTTCATTTCTTCACAGTACACATCTGCAGTAATGCTCACCCCGTTTGGTAAGAAGCTGTGATGAATCACACCGGCGCTAAACCACCAAACAGAGACTATCACTTTTCTAGGGGTAAGTTTTCGTTTAGGGTATTGCTTAGGTGCTGAACCAGGATCCAACCAACTTGCTGAGCGCTTGCGGGTATCAAACAGATCCATTTTTCATCGCAGGTAACAATGCGGTTCAAAATTCCTTCATTTGTGTGTCTGTTGAGCAGTGCAAGGCACGTCTCGACGCGTACTTCGCGCTGGCGATCATTGACTTCGTGGGGCACCCATTTGTCAAGCTTTTTTACCTTGCCAATTTGACGCAAATGGATATATTATTATGATATTGTTTTGACGCTAACGTTGAACGCTGCTGCTAACTCAGCCGTAGATTGTGTTTCATCAGCTTCCAAAATCGCCTTTAATTCGTCATTGTCGACCAAAGTCTTCGGACGACCGCGAGGTTCATTTTTCAGGTCGAAATTTCCAGAACGGAAGCGAGCAAATCAATAACAGGTGGTGCGTTGGTTTGTAGTGTTAGCTCCGTAAACGTCGTTGATGTTGCGTGCCGCTTGTGCCGCGTTGCTGCCACGACGGTACTCATATTCCATAATTAATCGAATTTTTTACGTATCCATGATGACGAAAAAGATTGAAATGCGATGAAAATGTAACACTAATCAATAAACAAATTACTACTTTTGGAAAAAGAATTCCATGTTTTTAAAATAAAATTAATTCGAAATTAGAATTCTTAGACAAACAAAAATTATTTTGATTTGAAATGGCAGTACTGCAGAACGTCAATTTCATAGGTAAAGACCTAATATATATATTAACTTTATTTTAGATTAAATAATCCATATTTGTGTTAGTAAGTACTTAACAACTATGTTAGTAAAGTACAAAAAAACCAGCAATAATAATAAAAAAATAAAATAGAAAAAAGATCAAATCAATTAGTCACGTGGAGTGCAATTCAGTGTCTAATAAAAGGACCGTCTAACTGGTCTGCTATTACTTTTAGAAAGAGGAAAGAGTTACCAAAACGCGCGCGCGTCTTGCTTTTATAAGAGTTGCCAAAACGGTATCCAAAAAATATCCGTTGCCAAAAATCCGAGGACATGTGATATCCACCAACCCACACTAGGCCCGCATGGTGGGTTACAGCCCATTCCTCTTCACTGAGAGTAAGCCGGTAGTAGGGTGTCCCAACAGTGGGAACATTATAGGGTGATTATGGATAATGGAGCCGACCTCTTTGTTTGTTGAAGGTATATCACCTCCATGTACTAATGCCAGACTCCATTTTACCACATTGTTCTTAGATAAAACCTTCCTGATAAATGCTTATCAGTATTTTCTGTGTTTTTGCTTTACTGACCTTTCCAACACTGTTGATAACGAACTGCGGTCACCACTCCATCTTCCAATCCAGGATATTTACGGAATTTTCCTTAACTATCCATTTCACTTCTAATAGCATCAGTCACTATTCATGTCACTATTCACTGTTCATGTCCATCAATATTGACGTTGGCCAACTGGTATTTTAATGATGTTTTAACCAATCCAGCTTAGAAAATCTGAATAGACATACTATGATCCGCCTGACATACTATGATCCGTGTGGTGCTGGACGTAAAGATGGCATCACCCCATTTTCTCAGCTGGTATCATAAAAGACAACTAAGGGACTTACTGAATGGGCAGCGTTCTTTATGCATTCTACCTCCATACTGCGATCGTTAACCCGCCTTCTAAGCGTGGCAATTATGGCAAAGCCCAAATTGGAGGAGGCTTATTGGCCAGCAGTGGACCTCTTACGGCTGAAATGATATCGATGATGATAATACTATGGCAAAAGCATCACAGTCATCTGCAGGACTGTAATTCATCACTTCGGACCCAATTTCCAATTTATGGAAAGTCGTTACGGCTGGGCTGCATGTGTCTCAATTTACGAGTTCGAAGCCATGATCAATTATTCTCATTTCATTGAAACAGACAGTTCCATGAATGAAATTCAACAAAAAAGTAAAAATATTTTTGTTTCTGTTCGTTACTTTGTTCAAGTTTTTAGGATTTACTATCGAGATACAATTAATTGTATATGGTGGCAGGGAAATAAATTCAGCATACGATTCTAAATTTGATTTTGTTTTCATCCAAAAAAAATCAACCGCTTCATTTTATTTTAATTAACCAAACGTTTGTGTTGCCATAAGTAAAGAACAGCATCATCCAATTTCTTCCTGTGGGTGTCTTGAAAGGCGACTAAGAGACTAACTAGATAATGGGCACCAACATTCTCTATGCTTTTTATCACCATATTGCGATCGCCAATCTGCCTGCCAAACGTGGCAATTATAGAACCCCCCCCCCCCAGTATTTGGGGTAGGCCTATGTCAAGTAGGGTGTGCACCGATGTCCATATATCCATTTTTTTAAATCTACCTACCTAAGTAATTCAAAAATTTAAATTGTTACCCACACACTTTTATCATTTCTAACGTGACTACCACATGACGTTAAATGTATGGCATTAATAGACGCTTTAAAACTTCCGTCGAAGATTCGTATCACGGATTTTCACATATTTTATTTCCTCACCGTGCACCAACCTACTCGACAATATCGTCACGTTAGATATTATAAAAGCGACAATTAGTGAGCTTTATGATGCGCAACATGACATGTAGAAACGATCAGTTTTTATATTTGGAAGGGTAGCGCGATTTTTTTTGGTATTTGAACATGTCCATAAGGTAGGTGCTGTCGAAAGTCGTATAAATATAGTTTATTAGTAAAGTACTGGGAGATTTCAGCCGATTAATCCATGAATTCACAACATCTTGCTGACGCTACCAAAGCTTTTTCAACTTTGAACAAGTTAAGAAAGAGACACGCGACCATTAAAAAAAAACCTTAAAGGACTTTTACTTTATTTGCGCTGTGCACTTTGAGTCCATCTTTAATTACAATTACGTATAAAAGTGAACTCAATTAGTATGCATCAAAGAGTTGCTAATGACTCGTTACTCGAGTGAAGGTGAAATTTTAATGTTTCAGTGAGAAAGGGACCCTAATTACCACCTTTCTCACTTGGTCGCCGTTACTGCCTCTGAAGACTTAATTAGTCTTGAATTATATGGAAAGTGCCTGAGAATGGGCTCTTGTGATACAGGCGGGCGATCGTCTCAGTTTAATAGTATTAGATGTTGTTTAGAGTTTCCTAAACAACAACTAGTACTATTAAACTGACGGAATTACAAAGTAGGCTGCCTTGTTAACTGATTCATTAAATAAATAAAAATAAAATCATTTTATTTCGGAAAACCAAAATCCATAAATTGTTAGTAACAGATTTCCTTAACCAGTCAATTACCATAATTACAGACACAATTAAAAAACGATTGTGTCTATACCAAATGTGGTATCTCAGGGACTTAGAGGTTAAAACACTATTGTTAGTAACTTAATCTAAAGACAAATTAATGAGAAGACCACCCAGCAACTTGACATAACGACACATGTGGACTAGGGTAAAACACTTCTCACAAATTGACTTATTATGGTAGAGGAAGAGTCTGCCACCACAGTCTTCTTCTATTATGACTACCTTTTATTCTGCTTAGGAGTGAAGCCGTCTTTTTTTGGATATAGGCATGAAAGCCATCGGCATGGTAAACCATACCGATGGCTTTCATGCCTATATCCAAAAAAAGACGGCTTCACTCCTAAGCAGAATAAAAGGTCAATGATGTTCGCGGTAAACCGCGAACATCATTGACTTGTCATGAGAAATTGCTCCAAAACTGTGTTGTAATTAAAATAGGCAGATACTAGTGATGTGCCGGATAGCTAAAAATGTATATTAGCGGATACGGATACGGATCTTAACCTTCTTACTCAATTGGTGCCGGTGCGCGTGACCTTGATACGATAGTTGACACCACTTGATGGTTTTCTTGACAGGTAATGTTTCAACTTGCATTGCGCGGGTCTTTTCTTTCCTTTGTTTATAGTTTAGTAACTAAATATTTGATTTTAAGTAATAAAAAACAATCTGAATATATAAAGTTCTTCATTGCTACCTAATAACGTATTTCATGAAATTTAATCTATTAGTTGATAATTATAATAAGATAAAAAATCCGCCAAAAAAAGTAACAGATATGAATATCTACACTGAGAAAAATGTCATTTTGGCATAATCTTAAAATATCGTGACGTTGGTTTAAAATAGATGCGTTGTCTTATAATATGTTGATAATAAGTAAATATTACGCTAGAACTGAAATTTGTTAAGATGGAATCGAATTTTTTGGGTAAATAATGCAATATTATGATACTTGTCATCGTAAAAATTTGTAATTATGAAATAACATTGTCTTCTTCAAATAATAACACAATGTAATAGAAAATGGTCCACTGTCCCATAAATTAGTATGATAATTATAAATAAGATTCTAATTAAAAAACACAATGACAGTCACCGTAATATAAATAGATTTCATAGTTTAATATGAAGAAGTATCTCTAAAAATACGATGACCTCCCCCTAATGTACTATATTAAATTATAATGCTTTAAACTTATATTTTTAAAGTAAGCATCATTTTTTAATATTACAGTCATATTATTTTATGTGAATCCTATGATAATACGATTAAATAATCTCATATTTTTAGAGTAAGCATCAAAGTTCAATAATATAGTCATATTATTTTATGTGTATCCTACTAAATTATTATTACAGAGACCCATTTATGAGTAGCATTTGAATGATGTCCTACAAATTTAAGGTGACGGCATTATATAATGAGGTCTCCCTCTCTCACTTCATTCCGCCGCCGCGCCATTTCGGTCGGCCATTTGTATTTCACCGCTACAGCCGGCAAGTCACGACTCACGACTCGTTTAATTAATAGCAATAACAATTCCATTAGTGCCAGTGAACGTGTTTGATCAGTGCAAAAATGGATATGGCTACGCGTGATCTTTTGAAGAAGTGGAATTTGGAACGCTACATCGATCGTTTTGAAAGTAAGTTGACAAACCTACCTAGTAAGTTGCTAGCATGAGCTCACACATTACATTCACACATTCTAATTTCTAGCAAGAATAGGGTCAGAGTGTCGTCTTAGAGGCACTATGAAAATATACTTAAAAAAAATTCGCGACCAATTTCAAGGTCACAGTTCTAACATAACCTTACCTATGGATCCCTTCGACATCGTTTTTACGACAAACGGTTGGTCGGAGACAAAAAACACCCAGACACTTTTAGCCTTTCTAGGTGTTACATACTATAGAATCGAGAAAATAAACGATTTGCGAAAATAACACTTTTTTGGCCGCTGTACACTCCAACCAAGAATAGTCTTGTCGTATGGTACCTACCCACCTACCTAGATATACGTTCATATTTATATTATACACTAGATTCGATGTGCAACTGCAACCCAAAAAAAAACAAATAGGTAGAGTGCGTCTAAACTAAAATGACGCGCCCCACTACCGCATTTACCGTAGTGTACGTATACAAATTTAAGTAGTGGGGCGCGTCATTTCAGCTTAGACGAGCTCTACCAACCTACATTTTATAAAGTCGATGCGACGTAGTGCATTTCACAGCTGCAATCAGGGCGCTGTTAAATTTACCTTTTTTTTTCAGCTGAAAGAATTGATATCGCAACAATGCAGATGCTTAGTAAACAAGACATACATAGTATGTTCCCTCAAATAGGGGACAGACTCCGGTTTGAAGCAGCTCTGGCCATGTTAAAAAGCGACCAACCAAAAGATATGGTTTGTTTTCATGTTAAATTGTATTTCAAAAAAGTAAATTTTGTTTTAAACTTTTTGCTTACACATGCCCTGCGTCGCTTAAATGCACATTCTCCTACTTGCATGTAGGTAGGTAGGTACCTACTTATTAACTTTTATTATTTTAAAGTCTTCTTAAGATACCTAACAATTTAACCGGTGCAGTATTTATTTAAAAAGTGGAATAAAATCATAACTTTTCATCAGTCTTGTTAGTTTACCAACTAAGTACATTATTATTACCTTTTTAAATTTCTTGTTAAATTTCAGGATAACTCCTACAATTCATCACTCTTTGAAGAGGTCCTGAGGAATGACTTGTTAACTAGTCTACCTTGTAACTTAGAGCCTCTGCCACCGTGTGAAGGACTGCAAAGCTCAATCCTCAACCAAGACTGCGAAGCAGGACTTAACCAGGAAAATTTGGTAAGTTCTGCAAAATTGTAGAAAAGTACTCGTACTTACTGTTTTTTGGTTCAAGAGCAATATGTATTAATTTGTAATTACATCCATACTAATATTATAAATGCGAAAGTAAGTTTGTCTGTCTATCTGTCGGCTGGGGCAGGACCTTTTCACATTTTCATACCTAAGACACTGAACCGATGCAAAATTTGGTATAGACATTCTTTGAGACCAGGATCAGTCCTGATCTTGATCGATTAGTTTTTATCAGGGCCGGATCAAGGGACGAGGGCAGGACCGTTCACACCTGCAATGCTGAACCGATTACTAGTAAAAAAATATAACACTTCCCTTGAGTTATCTCCGGCTAGGGCTAGCTATAGCCTGTTAGTTAACGGTCGCACTCGGACACATTTAGTGATTATTTCAACGATTATTGAGGTTAATTGACCGTACATACTCATATTATCACACCTTTTTGTTACATGTACTATTATAACATTGTCTCAAAGTAAATATTATTTTAGGATGGTGACATACTGGTGATACCACTGGACTCGTCGTCGTCAGTGGGTGAAGCAGTTAGACAAGAGTCCACCGGGAGCAATTTAGTAAGTTATTGCCTATTATCCTGTAGTTTTGATAAGGAATTTAAATTGACATTCAATATTGTTAACCCCCGGCGTAAACAGATAAGTTTAACGTCTGTACCTGTCCTGTCCTGTATGTGTGTACGGACGGCCGTTTAGGAGCTATACTATATGTCACAAAGATCAGTAATATATTTGGAGTTGGTGACAGCTATAACTAACAACTAAATGCATGATGCCTAGACTGGCACCGACTCCAACTGATCATTATACTGAATGGAAGGTAGGTATTGAACCTGTATTTTCAACATTTTAGTGACATTTTTTTTTAACTTTTACCTTGCATATTTAGTTTGTAATGCCATACTTATACTATTTGTGTTTCAGGTGAATACCATACTGAATTCATCAGTCGAGGGAAAACAAATAATAGCAATTGGGCAGAAAACGGGCACCTTACCCTCAAACGTGCGTGGGCGTTTATGCAAGCTGCTTATGGAGAAGCTCATTACGGCCGAAAACCCGGTACTTCTGACAGATTCGCAGCTGCTTGCTCTATCCTACGACATTGGCAGATTATTTAAAGAGGAGTCACCACCCCTATACTACGCGCCGTACCTGCCGGCTGATGCTTACCAGGCTAAGCGCAATATCTCTGGCTGGTTAGTCACCGCCAGAAGGGCTCGACGGCAGCATTTAGTTTCGTTGGGCCTTATTGAAAAGCCCAAGTCACGTTCTCGCTCCAAGTCCAGTCCTAGGCTAGACACCCCTCCACTCGCTGGAATCGACCTGACCGGACTTAAAGAAGGTAACTCCTTTTCAAGAAATTTTATGTTTTCAGATTGAATTAAATTATCAAGAACAAAATTATTGAGAAAAATATCTGAATTAGTATAAATTTTCGTTACAAATTACAAAATATCTGAATCTAAGAACCGTTATTGTCATTGTACTAATTATTAATCGTTTTAATTTTTGTGTGCAGGTGAAGTGGAGGACGTAGCGTCAGCATTAGAGCAGCTGTCAAGTCCTTCAGCTGGTCCGTGGCAGGAGGTCAGTGCCCTGTGGCGGGAGACGGTGCGAGCTCGCCTCCGGTACTTGTACTACGAGGAAGGGACATTACAGGAGTACTTCAATAAGTATCCTATCCTGAAGTCAAGTGATGGATGGCGACTCCTGACTCATGACTACGAAGCACTGTTCCCTGATAAATCCGGGGGCCTCGACGCCTTGGATGCTTCATCGGAAAACATACTAAAAGCTGCTCAGCAGAAGCTTAACACCACAAAGGACTCGTTTCTTCGTCGAAAAATAGCTGATACATTGGAAATTTGTGACGGTAAGGAAATGATTCTGTTATATAGTTCTAGGTGCTCGACCTCCCTGGGTCGGTGAACCCGTTATAAAATATATAGACAAAAAGAATTTAAAAATTATCTAACATGGTGCAGTCGTTCAGAAGTAACGGGCGGGTGGACACACATTTCGGCAATTCATTTTTACTTATATAGATAGATTTTATTTTGTTCTGATACTTTTCCCTATTTGCTCAGTTAATGATGATGTGTTGTGTCAAATATACTATTATTATTTTCTTTCCAGATGAACAACCGGAGACAAAATTAATAGCAGCGATATTGCTACTCGGCTGTCTCTTTAATATTCCTCCTGCCCGTCGATCTAGAAAAGACTGGCAAGCTTCACGAGCGGAGATATTGGATGGATTTGTGACCATCGTGGATGATGACGCAGACGTGCAAGTGGTAATTGAGGAGCGTCGCCAAAAGCTTCAAAACCTAGGTATTAGCCTCCAACCATTTATAATTTGGTGCCGCCAGTCAGGTGTCTCCTTCACAGTATGTGACAATACGTTTTACAAGTTCACAACACTAACTGAGGCTGTTGATGTGACTTTTAAAATATTTCATGCTACTGCGGCTAAATATCCTACTGAAAGCTATAACATTTGGCTTATTATCCAAATTGGTTTTTACAAAGTCAAAACATCGTACGATCGTATGTCACAATCTGTGAAGGAGATATTAGTTACTCTCGGAGTCACAATTTAAATTAAGATGAAGTGTCACAGTTGTAAAAGGACTTTTCCCACGTTTTCTTCACTTATTACCCACATAAGGAAAGAATGTGAAAAAATTGATATTACTGGAGTTTATAAATGTGGTGAAGACGCATGCTACCGGTATTTCACGGACGTTAGACAATTTAGAAAACATGTTAACTTAAAACATTTGAATAAAGTAAACACTCGTTATTTGCCATCCACCTCAAACGAGGCTTGCGTAGTTCCTATGTGTGAAACAGAGACTACCAAAGTAGCAACTGAGCACATATACATTGAAGCTGATAGTGAACCGGAAGTCCTTGATAATGCTGATAGTATCTATATATATAAAAGAAAGTTGTGTTAGTTACACTATTTATAACTCAAGAACGACTGAACCGATTTGGCTGAAAATTGGCGGGGAGGTAACTTAAAACCAGGAAACGGACATAGGATACTTTTTTTTTATCTCGTTCGACTATAAAGAGGAAATATTTGATTGATTGTTTGTATTGAATAGGCTCCGAAACTACTGGTGCAAATTGAAAAATTATTTTTGGGTTGGGTAGCCTATTTATTGAGGAAGGCTAAAGGTCATCACGCTACAGCCAAAAGGAGCAGAGCAGCAACGAAAAATGGACGAAGAATGGAGGGTAACGGGAGCAAAAATTTGACGCGGACGAAGTCGCGGGCAGAAGCTAGTTATTCATAAAGAAGTTTTGAAATTTATTTCAACGCTCTATGTAAATCCCTCTGTATCTCGATCGTCTGTACAAGCTATGGTTAGTCATTTGCAAACCCTTCTTGACAATATCGCACCGTCTTTAATGTCCGTATTCGGCCCTGTGCTAGCTGATGAGGAAAGCATGTCTGGAAGCGAAATTAATAAACGACTTCATAAGTTCAACACAGCTTTGAAGGGCATCTTTTTTCCGTTTCGTTCAGAATATTTGAGATTCCGAGAATTGAATTTATTAGGTTCTTTTATACCACCACATGAAGTAATCGTTGGTTATTGTCCTGACATTTCACAAAGGAGTAACACTTTAACATTACACACCAAGCCACGTACAATGCAAGTAATTCAACTTCGCCAGGTTTTGAAGAATTTTTTTTCCATTGACACTATTTGGAAAGATGTAACGGATTATTTGAACCACCTAAGGGGTAATTTAATAATCCGTGAAGAAAATCCGATGAGGCCAATGTGTCTAGAAAATGTAATGCAGGGATCTGTATGGCTGGCAATGTGTACACCGCAGGCGTCGGACATTATTCTTCCTTTAGTAGTATACTATGATGATTTTGAAATTGGAAATCCTTTGGGGAGCCACGCTGGGGTGCATAAGCTTGGTGGTGTATACGTTTCCTTGCCAGCACTCCCACCACATTTATTTTCATTGTTGAATAACATTTTGCTGTTAGCTATTTGCCATTCTGCTGACAAAACTAAATATGGAAACAAAGCTATTTTTGACCCTGTTATTGAGGAATTGAATTACTTGCAAAACAAAGGAATTTTTATAGAAAATAAGTTTTTTAAAGGAACCGTAAAATTGAAGGTTGTTGCTATAACTGGCGATAATTTAGGCCTGAATTCAATTCTCGGGTTTACTGAAAGTTTTTCAGCTAACAAGTGTTGCAGAATCTGTAACATTGACAAGAAAGGTTTGCAAACTGCTCTATATGAAAACAGTAACTTGCTTAGAAATATGACTTCATACCACGCTCAATTGCAAGAAAACGATACACCTAACACGGGCATTAAAGAATCATGCTGTTGGCTTAAGGTGACAGGATTTGATTTATTTCAAAATGTAGCAGTAGACCCAATGCATGATATATTAGAAGGTGTAGCTCGTTATGTAATGACCTTTGTCATAAACCACTTCCTTGCCGAAGGTCTTTTAAAGATCTCAGTATTGCAACAAAGAATAATTTCATTTGATTATGGACCAGATAGGAATTCAAAACCAAGTAATTGTTTAGTTGTCCAAGGTTCGAAAGTAAAATTGAAAACTTCAGCATCAGAAATGCTTACCCTTATTAGATACTTCAGCCTAATAGCCGGGTTTTACATTCCTTTAGAAAATAAAGTATGGAAATTATACATTATGTTGCGGCAAATCACCGACAGGTTATTAAGTCATAGGGTCTTCAGTGACACCAATATTCAACTCCGGGTTATAATAGCAGAATTTAATCAATTGTACACGGAGCTAACAAAATCACCCCTGCAGCCAAAGTTTCATTTTCTGACTCATTATCCTACCATGCTAATGAAGTTCGGCCCCGTACGTAACATGTGGGCTATGCGTTTTGAAGCCAAGCACAGGGTATCTAAGTTAGTGGCTAGATCATCTTTTAATCGAGTCAATGTTTGCAAGACTCTAGCAATAAAATGTCAACTTATGCTCAATGACTTGTTTGTGAAAAATACAATACCTACAACAAAAATACTAGGAAAAAAATCTGCATTAAATTCAGGAGACACTGTCAAGTTTTCTCTCGGCACTGGCGTTGTCCTCAAATATTCGGTTACTTCCGCTACAATAGCTGGTGTTATATGGCAGCGGAACTCTATTGTTACTGTAGATATAGATGATGAACAATTCTTACCCACTTTTGGCCAAATTGATGCAATTTTGGTGACAGATACTGAAGAGGTTTTTTTCCGTTGCTGTATGTTTGAAACTATTGAATTTAATTCTCATTACAATTCTTATGAAGTTAAACGTGGTAATGATTATCTGTGCTTTCCTTGCCAAAATGCCGTTTCTCCGTGTCCTAACACGCTCACTCTAATGCGAGGTAACACGTCATATATTACAGGTAGATGGTACCTAGAGTAAAAATTTCAAAATTCTGTAGGTATTCTAACGGCTTACGGTCGCTGCTATAATACCTTGAAAATGCGCAAACGAGTTAACTCGTTTGCTCATTTTTAAGGTGTTTTTATTTTGAATCCAGTAATATCAATTTTTTTTGGAAACGTTTACATAATTATTAATTATGTACTTATACCGTACGCGGCGTTGCTAGTTTGAGGCACTGCAGAGTCCAAGGGCAGTTATTTTTTATAGCAGAGTGCGCTCAACTAGTAATCTACCCTTAGTTACGGTATTTATCGGATATCCCTTTAGGATATCCTATAAAGACGGCCCGATAACGGTGTCCGCATAAAGTAATGGTATGAGCCAGCACCAATAGCTGGTTTAAGGTGAACGCACACTTATCAGAGCCGAAGGAGGCGAAGGAATCAAATTTTAGAATTACTTAAATGAAGTCCAATGTAACTTCGCACACTTATCCGCACCGAATCGTACGACCTTATTCGTCCGATTCGGTAAGTGTGCGAGGTTCCATAGGATTTCATACAAGTAATTCTAAAATTCGATTCTTTCGCCTCCTTCGGCTCTGAAAAGTGTGCGTTCACCTTTAGTAATAGATTTTAAAGTAAAGTATTTGTATGAGGGATAGATTAGTCTCATCGGAGTGTTTATAGTAGTACTTTACTTGAAAATAGATATTTACTATAATAATATAACCAATTTATTGTATGCAGCTTTAAGGTGAAAGCGTCAGGGTAGCCCGCGAAATTCAAATTTTCTTACGTTTTTTGCAATTTGCAGGCCAGTGCTAGGTTTTGATTGAAATGTTAGACGCGGGTGTAAGACGTATGTAGTACAACTTATGTACTTACACCCGCGTGCAACATTTAATTAACATACAACCTAGCACTGGCCTGCAAATTGCAAAAAACGGCTACCCTGAAGCAATCACCTTAAGGGCAAAAATGTTTTAGTTATAGGTACATTAATGTAAAGTTTGTTATTTTTTGTAAATTAAATTTCTACTCGTCTCAACCTTTATTTTAATTTGTAAAAACTAGAATTATTGAACATAATGTATATAATGATTCTTTATAATGACCGACAAATAGATACTGTAATCATTAAGGCGAGGATATAACTGGATATATGAGGAAGGCATCGAAAAATAGTAGGTAACTAAAACTAAATCCATGGTGACACATCATCTTAAATACTGTTATCATCAACATCAGTATTATCATCGTTCTTTTTGGTGAATCACTATGCTCCGTCCTTTGAGTGAATTCATCATACTTTAAGCTGAATTCACCTCTTTTATGATTGTCAGTTTTCTCAGTGTAGCGCATCGCTAGTAGATTTATTTATAAATACGGGGTTAATAAAAAGACAGGTATAAAATAAGTAGGTATAGCCACACAACGCCTACTTCAAAATGGCGTATGACTTCACCAATAACTTTACAACATTTCCCAGTGAAAATATGAAATATTTTACGGATTATACAATCGTTAAGTACTGTTTATTAAATGTGTATCGAGCTCTGTGCTTATCGCACGGTACAGTCGAAACCAATCGCATCTGAGTGCATAACGGTTATCGATGTACATATTTTTATACTCAGACCAATGTAAGTAATCATTAGCTCGATGATATGGATTATTTTTAATGCATGGATAAGTAGTGCGAATAAACTGATTGCCGTTCTTACCTACTTTTGGAAAACTGTGATTTCCGGCAGCTGTAGTTTAGGTAGTAGTTTCCAAGTACCCAGTCAACAGACTACTTTTAGTCACTGTTTCATCACTTACGAAGTTAGACTTTATTTTTTAATTCGTCAAGCCAATGTTTGTAAAATTAAACTATTTACAAAAAAAATCTACTAGTAGTGTTTTTTTTTAAAGGAAGTCGGTTGATATTTTTTTGTAAAAAGTTTTTATTTTTAACTTTTTAGTTATGGTAGATACCCCGCACTAATCTAATCGCGTTATTCGTTCATTTGTCGCGCAAATACTTAATGCAAATTTTCATGGATTCCATTGTCTGAATGTACCAGCTTTCAAATAAAAAAAGAATCATCAAAATCGGTTCACCTAGTCAAAAGTTATGAGGTAACAAACATAAAAAAAATACAGTCGAATTGATAACCTCTTTCCTTTTTTTGAAGTGGTTTAAAAATAAAAGTATTGCTATTTCTTACAGAGAGACCACGAAAAAAAAGACTAGTGACGTTTTAGAACAGTAAGGCCTCCCACACATTAGGCGTGCGCGATCCTCGGGCGTGTGAGTAGCGCGAGCGCCGCGCGCGCGTCGCGAGCGCGCCGCGTGAGCGTCGCGTTTAGCTGCCCTGCGGCGCGCGCGCGGCGTGCGCGCGGCGCGCTCGCGGCGCTAACGCGGCGCTCGCCTTGGCATTTAACCCCCTTCAGTCAAGTCAGTCACAATTTGGACAATTTTTGTTTCAAAATCCACACTATCCACACTAATATTATAAATGCAAAGTAACTCTGTCTGTCTGTCTGCCTGTCTCGCTTTCCTGCTAAAACTACTGAACCGATTTAAATGAAATTTGGTACTCAGATAGTTTAGAGCCTGAGAAAGGACATAGGCTACTTTTTATTCCGTGACTTTGTCTGCGTCCGCGATAAACGACATTTACGCAGAAGAAGTCGCGGGCAGAAGCTAGTCTTTTATAAATAAAGTGCTGATTTCTTCCCACACCTTTTTTTTTGCAATACGATCACTATACTCCTGTGTAGTCATGTCCCATATCGCAGGACGATTCTGTATTTCTAGGATAAAGCTTTCGATATTAATTTCACTCGTGACTCTATTTTTAACGTGTGTCAACACAACACTGCCCACCATGTGACTGACCGAAACAGTAGCAATATACAACAAGTTACCAGAATCCATAAGGACAGAGAAAAAAGCCATCTATTTACTAATAAATTAAAAAAGCTGCTGTTAAGCAAATGTTATTATAGCGACAACGAATTTTTAAATGATAAATCCCTGAAATTAGTTTAGAAAAGTCCAAAGCATATTCGTCTATTTTTAATTACTATTTTAGAATAAGTTACATTATAAGATAATCAATAGGTCCTCCTCTCTACCTACTGTATTTTCCTTTGCTGTGCCCGACAGGGTCCACAATTGTTTCTAAATAAAATGTTTTACCACCTAAGCATATACATTGTGGAATGCAATAAAGTATTGAGTATTGAGTATTGTAGCGGGCGAAGGGGTAAGAACGCGACTCGAGCGCCGCGTGCGCGTCGCGAGCGCGCCGCAGGGCAGCTAAACGCGACGCTCACGCGGCGCGCTCGCAACGCGATCGCGACGCGCGCGCGGCGCTCGCGCTACTCACACGCCCGAGGATCGCGCACGCCAATGTGGGGTCAGCCTAAAACTAAATTACGTCTCGATTGCCTTGAATTTGGCGTGACATTAAGCATGATGAAAAAAAAAAACCTTAGTTAAAAGGAATTTGACAACTCTTATACGTATATTTCCGTCTCTCTCTTCTTTCATTAGACGGACAAAGAACATTAAAGACTGATTAAGCTTATATTATGCTGTTCTACATTCTGTATCCATAATAGTCTTTATCTGTCAAATCAAAAACATGTCAAACATTCCCCCTAATCGATATGAAGCTGACGTCACTTGACAGCATGTCGACAAACGTTAATATTATGTTGACATGACGTCAACCAATGTCGATACGCGGTCAACTATCAATGGTTCAGTCACAAAAGTTGCTGCCACCGGCATCCGTGTATGTGTGAACTCCTATATTATAATAGTACTTCACATTTTATTTAATAAAACATACGTTATGGTACTCGGAACAAGGGAACGTATGTTTGTTATGAATGATATTCTTTATGTTCGCGTGCTGGGTTGTACGTTATGATTTCTGCCCCGGCTAACGTGAGTGGATGAAGCTCATAGCCATGAAATATGTACCTTTAGATACTCTCTTGAAGATGAGGTTTGTCTATTTTTAGTATCTAGATAGGTTTATGGAAAAGGTTTCACGTTATTTTTTACCAATAGCACGCAGTCGTTTTCTTTCTTCACTTTTATTAGTTTAGGTTTAAAGCTCTCGCAGACAGGCGCGTGCGACTCTAGTAGCAATACTTTTTATGAACACGATATAATTTTTCTACCAAAACGAAATCGCACCGTCACGTCGAGCCAGCCTTGCTTTAATTTCTGTTCTGATATACTAATAAACAACAGTTTCTCTTCTTTTCCCGCGTTGGCTGCTTTGATGATAAATAACAAAAAAAAACTCACCCGTACTCGGTCTCACCCTCGTCGATGTCCTTATTCCTACTTTATATCTTCTATTCTTTAAAATCTGTGCAATACTAATAACATGATTCTTACACAGAAGACATTGTTCGTGCAAACATCATCATCATCTGCCTATAGTAGTACATTGCTGGACATAGTCCTTTCGCTGCTTTCCTTTAGCTGCTACCAGCCAAGAAGATCCAGCGAAGATCGTCGATCCTACTTTTCTGAAAAAAGTAGAAGAAGAAGAAAAGAAAGAAGAAGTAAGAAGAAGAAGTAGAAGTAGTCTTTTCTTTTCTTTCTTTTCTTTTTTTTCTTTTTTTTCTTTCCTTTTCTTTGCCGATTCGTGGTCTCCACTGAAGGATACGTCTTTTCCAACGATCATCGGTTCTACGATTAATGTAGCCGGCCTATTGCCAGTTCAGTTTCTGGGAGCTATGTCGACAACTTTGTTTCTTTGCCGGATCACCTCATTCTGGATTCTATTCTCCAGAGATAATCCAAGCATAGCTCGTTCCATAGTTAGCTGAGCAACTTTTAATGTAGGGACCAGCCACACCGTGTAAATTTATTTTTCTTCAATTCAGTGTATCACTACCTTATAGCGTTGCAACACTTGAGCTCTAGATGGCGCAATTGAAGACAAATGATACCTCAACCGTGTCTACCTTGCCGCAGAAGGAGATGCTCCGGGCGTCGGGAGTCGATAGCGGACGGGACCCGCCCACCATAGGCGCAAGCTTGCGGGCGGCGTGCAATGGGTAGCTCGCCACCCGGTAAGGACCAGGCTCGGGTCGACGTCGCGTAGTGTTCCACGCGCGCCTCAAAGAGATTTCAGCAGTACTGAAGGGTCTGCTAGGACCGATGCCTGCCAGAGTCGCGAGATTCGTTTGCAAGAGTTACCGTGGCCCTGGCGTATAGGCAACTGAAGGAACACGGGTGAGTTTTAGTAAGTAAAAGTCTGACACGCCCTTCCGCTCCACCCTAGAGCGGGAGACGTCATTTGATGATTTCCCATTTTAAAAAAAACCGTGTCTGCCATCTCACTCAGTTTTATTTACTTTAGCAATACTATACCAGATTTATTATTATTACCAGGCTTCGCGATAGAGGGAGATGCTCTATTGACGGTTGGACGTATTCAAAGCATACTTGCTATGTTGATGCACGTCGCGTATACAAGCATAAGTAATACAACATTAAACCAACATGCCCGCCACTTATGCTTATGTGATCTATAGAATCAAGCTTGTATGTCATAGGTTGTTAACCTTTTATTTCTGACTTGTCTGTGAAGTGCCTGGGAGTCAAACCTAGTAGAATACTACTGAAAGCATCATTAAGAATAAAATTAAACAAAAAGGAAGTCGTTTTGAAGGTCCAGTAGACATCAGCTTTTTTATTATTCAAATTCTAGTATTCCCAAAATCTACGCTGATATCTGTACTTATGTATATGTTTTTTATATTATACTGAAGAGTTTGTTTGGTGTTACTGAACATGCTAAATCACAGTAATCACTAGATCGAATTAAAAAAATATTTAATTCAAGTTTCAGTCAATTCCGTTTTGTATGTTATTGGAACAGCCGCAAAAATGGTGTTGTTAAAACAATCAAGTAGAATTTGAATTTGTAAGCGTAGTTATACTTTACTAGCTTCTGCCCGTGACTTCGTCCGCGTCAATTTTTTGCTCCCCTGACCCTTCCCGTCGCATCGATTTGCCTGCTAGTTTTCGTCCATTTTTCGTTGCTTCTCGCACCTTTTGAGTTATAGTGAGTCAACCTTAAAAGATAGACATATGCTCTTGTGAATATTTTTCAACCGACGAAAAAAAACGGAGGAGGTTCTCAATTCGACGCGTATATTTTTTTTTTATGTATGATCACGCATAACTTTTTACATAGTGGTCCGATTGTGACAATTCTTCTTCTATTAGAAAGGGTATACTCCCAAGGTGGTCCCATATAATTTTTTTTAGAACTTTTTAAAAGAAACAATTCCGCCATACATGATTTTTGCGTTACTTTAACCGTTTACGCAGCGCACGCAACGGAAACTCTCAAAAGGAAAAAAAATCCCCGTTTTTGCAACATTCTTCATTACTGCTCGGCTTTTCTTAGTTGTAGCGTAATGTTATATAGCTTATAGCCTTTCTCGATAAATAGGCTACCTAACACAAAAATAATTTTTCAATTTGGACCAGTAGTTCCTGAGATTAGCGCGTTCAATCAAACAAACAAACAAACTCTTCAGCTTTATAATATTAGTATAGAAGAAGATTACTGCATTCAACTATAGTAGGTGTTAATTTAGTGTTGTAGCCGTTTCATAAAACTATTAAGGAATGACAGTGGTTATTATCAATCATTTAAATGGACTATATGTTCATATAACTCAGTACATAATTATGTTGAGTGATTTAAATATTTGGATTTAAGTTAGTTGTCAATCTGCTAAAAAATGAATTTCCGTGACTTTACATGCGCTTTGTAAAATTGAAAAGGTTATTAAAATAAATATTATGGGAATGAAAAGCTAACAAAGGGATTTGTAATCAAAAAATGTCAACACCATGCACTCAATTGATTTAGAAAATGTACCTGTCACTCTATCTACGGGTGGTCGAGGGGTAATTCTCATCAAAGACTACATAATACAACTGCCAGCCCCATTTTGATAGTGTTGTTGATATTGTTTGTTGTTGTCCCCCAAAAACTGTCTGCAACATTGCGACGAAACTGCGACCGCGACCTTGCAATATTTCGATTCTAGGTAGAGATTTATCTGCAAGGATCGCGAGATTTGTTCGAAAGAGTTGACGTGGCCCTGGCATATAGGCAACTGAAATAAGACGGATGGGTTTTAGTAAGTAAAAGTCTGACACGCCCTCCCGCTCTACCTAGACCGGGAGACGTCATTTGATGATTACCCACTGACAAAAAAAAAGGTAGACATTTTATGTTAAGTCGTGCGTGGTCCTACCCTAGAAAGGTAAGTGAAGTTACAGAGTTACCTTATGACATTTTACACAAGTTTGACGTACGTGAGACGTAGGTAATAGGTAAAAGATTTTATCGCCAAGATATACAAAATACAAGTGCTAAATCTTCGTTGCGTAATTTTGCGTGTATTATGATTTATGACGCAATTTCAAACAGTACAAGTCTTGGTTTCAATATTTTCTACAACGTGTTCCTATTTAAATTTAATTACTCTCGAGTACTAAAGAGCCCATGTCTAAGAATCAACTGGCATATGTTTTTTTAAAGTATCATACAATAACTCGATACACAGACATCCTACGCACTTAGGATAGTCGTTTTTTAACTCTCTGGTATTTTCAATTATAATATAATTATTATAATATCTTAGGACAACCAACACACTGTTTTCTTTTTGAGCTTCTTAAGTTCTGAGTTGAGCTGCACGGTAAGTGACAAATGCGTGCACTGACTGGACAGGTCCACTCAATCTGTGTGGTTCTTTCCTCAAAAGACCATTTCAGACAGCTATCTACATGGTCTTCACGTGACCAAGATTAAATCTGGACTTTAAAAGAGACTGTGATCTCTGAGTTTGTTTTGGCCTTATAATATCCTGCATGCATGTTTTCATTCTAGTATGTACACATGTCTTTCGCAAATAAATCATATCTTATCTTAGCCTTTCTTTTTAGAGTAGAAAACGCCGACCTCATCTAGCTTATTTTTGTTTATTAATGACGTATAATAGTGTTTGTACAAACCTACTTACAGAAATAAAATCATTTTCATCCCCCCATCTCGGAAAAAGTATTTTTGCCCTTCGATACCTGAGTGCAAAAGCCGTTTTTATCCACTAGAGGATAAAGTAAATTGAATTTAGAACATCGTGTGCACTAAGTTTGTGAATTCAAAACATCATTAAATCTATTTACTTCTATCTCCATGGTACCGAATTTATCATTCAACCTTTTTCTAATTTGTAAAACTTAGACTCGGAACCTTCTTGATATACTTTTTTTTTTAATTTGCTTTGCGCGCGCCATTTTACTTTTCACGTCACCAACATTACAGTACCTAACAAAAATATTACACTCGACTTAAGTAACTGTAGCAACGTTACTTTCAATTTTTCTTAATTATACCTAAGTATCATTTGAAATAATTTAAAGATTATTCTGTAATACTTACTTATCATAATGTAGTACAAAATAAAAGTTAATACCTAAACTGAAATAAAAGTATCTTGTGATTGAAATGCTTTTTTTTGCATATTTAGTCATTTCCTCGCTGAGGTGGGATGAAAAGTTACGTGTTGCACTCGAGTGCAAAGATTTTTCACCTCGTGCTCTTTTGATTCCCTCGCTTACGCTCAGGATTCTAATTTTTGAATCACTCGCTGCACTCGTGATTCAATTTTAGAATCCTTCGCTTGCTCGGTCATCAAAATTGAGCACGCGGTTAAAAAGCAACTTTGCACTCTTGTATAACAAATAACTATTATCATTTTAATACGAGTGTAAGTTTCTTTGATAAGTACGAGTAAAGAATTTTCATTTAAACCAATAATAATTCAAATTTAAAGCTAAGAAAACCAGACGTTATCGTATTTCATGTAAAGGGTGTTAAAAGGGGGTTACATAAATAATCTTGATGTAGAATTATGATAAAAAAAAATTAAAATTATATTAAAATTATATTCTTACAATTATACTAGTTCCATCTTTGAGATGATTTAATAAATTCCCCTAGAGCTATGGGTTATCAAAAGGAACACCTTGTATAGAACTTTTGTGAAAATAGTTACCGATGTTGTAGTATTCTAAAAAATATTTCTGTAACACACAATGTTCTATGAAGACATTCATGGTGCTATCATTATATGTATTTATGTAATTTTGTGTGTTCGTTTAATCTCAGTACCAGCGGTATCGTGTTACCCAGTAACTGGGTTGTGGAGGTCAGATAGGCAGTCGCTCCATTTAAAATACTGGAATTCAGTTGCATTCGCTTGGATTGGAAACCGACCCTAACGTAGTTGGGAAAAGGCTAGGCTGATGTTTAATCTCAGTATTCTTCTAATCCTTCCATTCCACTTAGTATCGTAATCTAATTACTAGTCTTCCAAATTTGTTGTCACGCATAAACATTCCACCCACTACATAAGAGACAAAGTATAGTAAGTTGTGTACCTTTAACAAACCCTTATAAGTTAGGGTCGGCGGCACGTAGCACCACGGCCATGGAGGGACCGAACCTCTGCGTGTCGTAATGAAGTTAGACGCATGTAATTTACTCCCACCACTCGCTCCTTACTCGTTCTGAGTTCGTTAATCCTGAAGTTTGAGAAGATAATTAGGGGCGAAGCAATTTCCGGGAAAATAAGAGTTTTGGGTGTATTGCCCGCGTAAGATGCTGTAAATAGAATGATGAACACAAATGAGGTGAGTATGAATAGGTTTTGTACTGAATTTGTTGTAAGGGAAAATGTTTCTTATATTGCTGGGTGAGGTCTTTTTAGATATTATTATAGTCACGTCAATAACATTTATAACCACATACATACATAAACTCACACACAACTTTTTTTCACATCACGTTAGGTTAACCCTACCGGTGTTCAATAAATTATACCTAAAATTACAAATGTGGTTACCTATATGGTAGTATAATAACTACCAATCAAATAACGCTCAGGTTTATGCCGCGATTCCGTTCAGCGCACACTGAGTAGCGAAATGCTTGAACAAGTTTATGAATGAATGAAATGCACCGAACCCAGCGTGGTTAGAGCAGATTCGATTAATCGAAGGAACCCCAAGATTTGCATTAGCCCTTGATGCCTCATGTTTCACGGTGCTGCAAAAACCATTGCATAACAAGGAGTAGACAACGCTGCATGTGATGGTAGGGAAGACGTGCCTTCACGACAGAAAAGATTGCGAGCCGTACCGTATTTGAATCTTTAGAGTAGGCAATAGGCATGCAAAATGCTCGAACAATTTTATTAGAAAAATTTGTGTCACAAAGGTGATGGGGGGGTGTAGTAATATATCACGTGTATTTCTTTTTTATAATAAATTAGATGATACTTATACCTGTATTTTATAAATATTAAAAAAAAATATTAAGATTCTTTGTAGGTACTAAAAATATACAATACTAGCTTCTGCCCGCGGCTTCACCCGCGTGGATGTCGAAAAATATCCCACAGGAACGTATTACCAGGATAAAAGTACCCTTTGAGTTTATCCAGGTAAACAATGGGTTTTTGCACTGCTTGCTTTGTGTTATCCAAGGAGCAGCGTTCGGATTGATAAATGATTGTTGTAGGATAAATATTGCTAAAACATAACAATATCGACGGAATATATAACGGAACGGCAAATTACCTACTTGCTTGCCTTTGAAGGCAACTTTAAAGCGAAAATATAAGTTCTCTTTATTCCCTGGGAATTTCTAAAAAAATTGTTACCAAAATTATTCAAATGACGATTTTACTTACATTGCTGTTCACAGGGGTTAAAGACTATTTATTTTTTAGTTTATACTTAAAGTATCTCTTTATATACTACTTTAGAGGTTCTGCCTTCTGGTGCTAATACAACCAGGCTGCTAGATGACCTCACTCTCGAGTAGGCAACGTAAAACTGGCCGTGCGAGAAGCAGTCCCCTCTTAGATGATATCCCGCTGTTTTAAGTGACTGTCCCCGACACTTATTAATCGTCATTGCGAAACATACCATAAGAGGACTGCAGCCTTTTAAACTCGAATGGGTACTCCGACGGTATTTGTGGTATCTGCGGTATATAGTATACCGATTCACCTTGAGTGCAGCCAGTAAATACAATGGCGGAGCCTCTACCACATTTTTATGTGAGGTTTTCACACGTGACCTGGTCCCATTGCACAACTTGGCCGGATTGAGATTTCGTGATAGCATTGCTGGAGCACCCACTTTGAGGATAAGTGAGTGAGACGGGGACCAGATGGGTTGAATAAATTTAAGAGCTCCATAGTTTAGTGTATAGCATCATCTTTATGAATTCGACACGTATGCATGTAATATAATTACAACAGATTTTTGTTGCCTGTGTTTATTTCATTGGTTTATTTTGTATAGCTTCTGCCCACGGCATTTTTTTTTTCAGAAACAAACATCATCGCTCTCACTACTTCTCAATTTTAATATACAAACTGACAATATCCCAAACAAATAGAACGAAGTTCTTCGTAAAACTTAACTAATCTCTGGGATGAGAGTAGTATGGTTTTAATAGAACTCAAAGTGTGTGTCAAAAGATTTATTTAGGAGACAATCAGAAGTGGATAATAAACAATTAATATTGTTTACAACGAAATACTATGCCTACCGCAGTATTTCTTTGTAAACAATATTTTTTGTTTTTACTTCAGGTGCTAGAATCAGCAGGCTGCTGGTCTGCACCAGACCGTGTGAAAAGCAGTTCTCCCTTAAGTCTACCCCTGTTAAATTAAGTGTTTGGCCTTGAGATTTATTTATGGTCATGTCAAAGCAGACTTTGAGGGGAAACTGCACTCTTTTGAACTCGAAGGGGTAGTTCGATGGCGTTAGAGGAAACACAGACTCCTCTCTGGAATAACCTGTCAGTATAGTTGCCTCGATAACATTTCGTTGCAATATTTTCAATTGCAACCTGGTGTCATTGCATAATTTTGGCGGGTTCAAATTACGCAGCAACATAACTGGGACGCCAACTCTAAATTTTAATATGTGAGTTGGGAGACCGGGAGGCTTCAATGTGTTAAGAAACTCATCCGGGTAATGTATGGCGTGGTCGTGGTTTATCACTGAAATCCACTGATTTACGATGATTTTTAACTCCTTCGAACGATCTCAAGAGAATTTCATTGATGATTGTGGCTTGGTCGTTACGTTTTACTTTAATGTAATAAACTAAAGTCGCATTATTACTCACTGAACGTACAGATGTATGTTCCCAATTAGTTTTTACTTATAAAGTTGCAGTACCTGGATGGCCGAGCTTTGCTCGGTTTTTATATTTTAGAAATTGTATTTAAAAACAAATTACATTTTGTTATTTTTCTTCCAATAACAAAAAAACATAAGTCTATGTTGATTATCGATAAAGTTGATAATTGAAAACACGAATTGAAAATGAATCCTAGCTAGCTAGAGTTATCGCCCCCGAAACCCCCTATATACTAAATTTCATGAAAATCGTTGGAGCCGTTTCCGAGATTCAGATTATATACAAGAATTGCTCGTTTAAAGATATAAGATAAGATAGGTAACTATTTAATAATAGTCACTGTAGTTGTTTAATTTTATTTAATACAGAAACAAACGCGTTTTTTACATGTACTTACTTATTACTTGCAAGTGTTAGTTCATATTAATATCAGTTAAATATTTGATACATCCCCGTTACCTTGGTTGAAATTGGACACCGGTGACGACAATGCACTCCCCAGGCTGCCCCGCATGCCATGCCCCCGTCTACCAGGCCACGTAGGATTTTTGAAGCCCTATTTGACTCAGTAAAGGGATGATTTTGGAAAAACTGTGATACACGTGTCTCATAATTATACTTGAAGAGTATGTACCCAATTGATGAGTACCAATTTTTGTGCCAATCGACCCAGAGAATAAAAAGTTTCATAGAAACTTCAACCCACCATTTCACCCTCTTAGGGGTAGTATTTCTAAAAACCCTTTCTTAGTGGATATCTACTCTTTACAAAGAACACACCCTTCAAATTTCATGTCTCTACAGCCAGCGGTTTAGGCTGTGCGTTGATATATCAGTCAGTCAGTCAGTCACTCAGGACTTTGAATTTTATATATATAGATTTAAAAAAATATTAAGATTCTTTGTAGGTACTAAAAATATACCTACGTGATATGGCAGGGGTGGGGGGGGGGGGCAATCTTAAACCTCACCATGTACCATCAAGCGGGAGGGGGGGTTCAAAAATGCCAAAAAAACATCAACGTCGAATGCACTAGTGAATGTTCGAAGATTTAAGATCACCAAATCCGCTAAAAAATCTCCACAAGTTGCCTACAAGGCCTTCATGACCTTACCTAGAATCGTCACATTGACCTTTGAACGACTCCCACGACCTTCACTAGGTCGTCGGTCCAGCTTGTTCAGTCACAGTCAAAAATATACAAAATCTATACAAATTCAAAGATTTTTTCCTCTCTAGACTGGAAATAATGATGTGCTGTGCATATAGTATCTTCACAAACATAGGCAGAGACTTTTGGTAATTTAAACGATACTGTATAAGAAGTTCACCTTTTAGATTTTAAATTTTACGTACTTTAAAAATCTTCACCTATCCTCCTTCCCCGCCCGCTAGACTGAACAGAAATCTTGAACTGACTTGTGCGTGCACTTGATCATCCCTGACAATTATGAAACTATATTAAAGATAAAGATAATTTTATTTTGCCAATATCATAATTCAAATTTAAAGTAAATTGTCTCAATCACGAAACAAAACTGACATTGCTGTCTTTATCAAAATATCCTCGAGACAATAAACTACAACGGAATGAAATTAGTTATAAATAAATGTTGTACCTTATAGCTCATCAAATATTTATTACGACGCGCTGATTGGGAAAAGTAATCCGCAGCCCTCCCCCATTCCAGAGATCATTATCTTAGCCCAAGTGCCTTAGGGTATTGAGCATGGTCATGTGCGAAGCGTGAGCGATTTCAAACGGTCGGTATGTCTGTCATGTTGAGTGACTGGTATTCTTTTGACTGTTTTAGCAAGAAAGAAAGAAAAATTGTTTATTCTGCACAAACAAAATGCAAATTACAAGAAGAAGAAGATTTTAGAAACCTTCATAAAAAATAAATTGTTAAGCAAGTCTGAGGTCGTGGGTTCGATTCCCACCCAGGACAAATCTTTGTGTGATGAGCACAATCATTTGTTCTGTGTTTGGGTGTAATTTATCTAAAATATGTATGTATTTAGAAAAATATAAGTATATTTATCAGTTGTCTAGTTACCATAGTACAGGCTCTGCTTAGTTTGTGATCAGATAACGGTGTGTTGATTGTCCTAAGATATTATTATTATTAAAGTAGTCACCCTACGTCAGAATGCACTGATACAGCCATTTCATTATACTGTCAAAGAATGACAGATGTGGTTTAACTTACCATTTAGTTACCAACTAATTTCCCTTTCTCTATCAAAAATTTAAGAACATGCATAGAAAAAATAAAGGCCGTGTTAGGGATTAAGGGCTAATGTTGCCAATGTTACAATTTTTTTATCCGTAGAACAAAATTGTCACCTAGCAGTTTTTGTGTGCAATAAGTGGTTCAAAAAATCAATAATAAATATTAATGTTTAATCACCTTTTGGGTCCTACTTCAATTTATTTTAATCTTACGTTAAAATTGCTCGTAAATTTTAGTCCTATTACTTCGTATAATAACTTTGAGCGAGCTATTTTAGTTCCCTGTTAACAATAAAAACTCATTACACACTCATTTTTCTACAAGCACAACATAAAGAACTACGGAAATATTTTTGCTTCAAATAAAATTTTCACGTAAGCAACTGTAAACTTCGCCTAATCCTAGTAACACATTTCACTCCATAACATCGATTTACTGAAAGTACGGTAACTCAAAAGGTAATCGAATAATGTAAGAGGCAGCTAAGTATTTATGATGTTGGAAACGCTTTTTCCTGTAGTCGGTAACAGCCTATAAGGAGCGTCCGGGGAAATCACACGTGAAAGGGAATACGAACTTCAGGACTTTAGACTAAGTGATGAGTAAAAAGCGCGTTCGTATAGTAATGGGTTAATAAAGAACAGACTTTTACGCTGATCGGTCAGTGAGCGTTACTTAAATGTTTTTTTTAAGCTCAATTTGAGTATTTGAAAGGATATTAATACTAACGGTACTGTAATGTAATGCAATGCTGCTAATGTAGATTTTCTTTAAAGCTGTATTTATGTATCATGGATTGTATTATTGCAATTTTGATTAATTTGTCCCATTGAATAGAATGTTCTATAAATGTACCTTCACCATATACGTCAACCATGTTCTTTAAACAAAAACCACTGTTTTTGTAATTATATTTTTTGTTTTGGCTGTTTACCCAACCCCGTTTTATGCACTATTCGTTTAGTTAAAAATATTATTTAGATTAATATTTCAAGGCAGCAAGATATTTTAATCAGTGCTTTGTACGCTGTAATTGTCATGTTATTAGTACTTTAGTTATTAAGATTATTTCTAGCATAAGTTTATTGTATGTAATGTGGCTGTGTTTTTTCTTCTCAATAATTTTCAATTTAAATTTCTTCAAATAAATCTCTCCTTAAGACCGTTTATACCTATTCGCACGACATCGGATTTGATGACATACAAAAATCTACTTGGCACCTATTCGCTTGCAGCTCATTACTTGGACGGTAAATACGAGGGAGTCAGATGAAATCTGTGGTCACCCTCTTTCAATTAATCCACAAGATGAGTGGAGTCATATTGGACGAAATCGGTTTTTCAAGCAAATCACGCTCTGAATTAATTCAGATTAATTGCCTTTTACCGAAAATAAGAATTTTCATCATTTGATTGACACCTTACTGAGGCTAAGTTACTCTCTATGCCAGAAAGAGGCAACTTTATCCGTCTCTTTCCTTCCTGTCATTATTAATTGCTAAGCGGGAACTGGAGACAACTTACCCTAGACTTAATTGGGCATCAAATAACGTAGCACCCTTATTTACCTTCAAATGATGAAAAGCCATGAATTAATAAAGTGTGGTGGAAAATATACTTCTCTAAGAAGGGTACCGTTCAATGTATTTCGGTCTAAGTACCTACAAAGTAGTTTTACGAGTTAATACTTAGAATTTTATTCCCCACTTTTATTACCGTCTGAATGAAGCCTTGAAAACCAAGGTTATTAAAACTATAAAACATGAAACTCCGAGTACCTACATGAAAGGAGAATTCTAACAAAATATTCAAGTGTGCCGTCGGGAAAACGAGAAAGTTGGGAAATTCTTTGTAGAGTTGTATCTCAATTTATTAAATTTGATCTTTTTTGAGCAGATGTCTGTTGATTTATTCCTTTTTTCTCAAAGGATCAAAGGGCGACGTAAGAAACCCCCCAAGTTGATTTGCAGGTTACCTTTGAATTGTATATGTGTTGGTTGTACTTGTATCTACATCACGATGTGAAAGATATCGTGTAGAGTATTAGTTTTTCAAGCTCGTTGTCAATGTTTTTACTTGAAATGGAATCGATATCTTATTTAGATGCTAAATTATTCATGTTGATTCAGCTTATTTTCTTTCGATTCAGAAAAAGACTTTAACAGTGTTTTTAGTTGTGTTCTATTATTATTTTTGTTCCAATGTTGTTTCTTATTTCGCTCCAATATTTTTACATTCACTTTTTAAACATCTGCCCATATTTTTCAAAAGAAAATAATATAAACACTTATCTGATGTGATACTTATATGTATTTCATAAGAGGCGATATTTCATGCCGTCCGTATTTCTATCTTTCGAATTGAGCGAATCGCTCTTCGTTTTTGGCAAAAGGGTTAAAATCCTGTGTCTATTCACTGGCTGATGTTGATCACGGGTCGAACTTTGACCCACGGGCTATTCACTAACGCTGGGAGGTGAGGAGGAGGTATCCATTCACGAGTAGAGTGGCCAGCAGTTTTGGAGGTTACGGGCGACCTGTTTTGCTGTTGATAGCATTAAAAAAAGGATGTTTTAACTAACACCAAAAAGAACCGCCTGCCTTTTGGCAATAACTTTTACTATTCTACAAAATGATTTGATCAGAGATGCACAAACAAAGTAATGAATTAAAATTTTATGATGTAAGTACTTAGTTTTATAGTACATAAAATAAAATCTCTCGAAATATCAATTAAGATAGATCGATTCGCTGTACACCGCAGTCATTCATTAAAATACAACAATCTAAGCCAAGTGAGCTGAGCTGCATGATAACTGATTAATGCTTGGACAAGTCCACTAAATGTGATTCTTTCCTTAAAAGGCCATTTCAGACACCAATCTATATGGTCTTCACGTGTCCTGATCACGATCAAGTCTGGACTTGAGAAAAGACCATTGAGTTCATTTCGGCTTTTCTTCTCACAGTAGTCAGTTAGGTAATATCCACCACATTTCGTTTAAAATATGATAGATGTGTAAAAGTATTTGTACAAATCATGTTACAGAAATAAAACCTTCTATCATTTAACCAGAATAAACTAATTTTCTAGTCCCGTAACAAACTTACTGAGGAACACACTACCCCCGGTGTCAGTATCCGTACAGGAGTAAGATGAATTGCCTCAATCCACTACAGCGTGCGATCGCGATCGTCACCCACGAGTGTACTATCAGCCTTATTCATATTCACTTACCTGTGAGCTGTGTTTTCAATTGGAGTACCTACTTTAATTTGTTGAAAGGTTATGTGTAGGTCAGTGGTAGATTAGTAGGCGTTTTGGTATAAGTTCAAATTTGTACGAATAAAAGGAGATCAATGCTCTAAATAAGTCTACGTAAGGTATTAAATCTAAAAAAATTTTATCCATTTCTAATATGTATAACAGATCGTTAAAATACAAGTATTAGTGTAGCACTTTTTTGTTAAAATGTTTGTCTATCTCCAAATTACTTATTTTCGTAATTGTAATCTTATTGTCATTATTTATTTATTGCATAATTTAAGTAAATGAAATTGTTTCTGTTCCAATTTGGTTTTGTAGCTATAGCTAGCTTTACAGTAACTTATTAATTCATTTCAAAATATTTGTTAATTTTGTTAATGCTCGTCTAGTGGTAACCATTGATCTTTAAATATGTCTTATCTGCGGGTCTGCAACATTACTACTTAAAATTTTGTTAATCTTATGTATTATATATGTTCTAATTGTTTATTATCCCTCAATAAATAAAAAAAAACGATTTTTACAGGTGCAAAATAAAAATAACAGCGCTTTTGATGCATTGGTATTTTTCCCAATATATTTGTACACACTCGAGGTACTGAAAAAATGTACATAAAATTGACTAAATGAATACTCAACAGACTTAAAAAATACGAAAAGTTTCCATATAGTTAAAAATATGTAGATATCGAAAATGCTGAATGCCGTATGAAATCAAATCAACGAATATCACCTGCTGTTTATACCGTGTTAAATAAAAGCATGAAAGTACCTATGAACACCGGATTGTAAAACTAAATAACAAGTTTTATAGTTACAAAAATCATATTTTGAGATCATATTTTAGAAAACAATAATTTTATATCGTGACCATTTTCGAAGTTCGTAGTGTCAGGCTACGTCATTGCTACGAGTGTGCTACGACACGTGACGTCAGAACAACGCCTGCTACGCAGTCGGTTATACACGGTCGTAATACTTATAAATAACTTCTTTGTAAATCTATCGTATCAATATTATTACAGCCAGACATAAAGTTGTAAGTCAATATATAATTGACTCTTAGTAAAACATACTTCATCACCATTCATCTGTTCTTATTTTTGAGTGTATATTATTTGTTTTTTTTTCTTGGGCGCTGATATTCGAATTACAATAATTTCGACTAATTAGGCAACAACTACTACGACTAAAATATAATAGCCTTTATGATAACGTGCGTCATTTTAAAAAATGATTCTAATAAACCTATGTTATATGTCTCAATTTTCATAATTCGTACCCATCTCGCCGTTTCATCTTTCACACTTTCCTTTACAATTAAGGTAAGGTAAATCCATCGATGTACTTCCCTCCACATATGTAAGTATATGGCTTCTGTTTCATCTTAACACAAACGTTAGCTTTTGTGGTGTTACAGCGAAGATGAATCGCTTTCACGCCCGCTGAATCGTGACCTCTACGCGGATCGTTCATCACTTAAGAAGAATTGAATACGTCATCTGAATTACCATACTGTTTTATATGTGGTGGTAGGAACACGTGTTCCTTTGCACGTGCCAGAATGTAGGTGGCTAGCGGTCGATTGTATTCTCCGCGTCGTGTAATCCTTAATTCCATATACTTCTATAGACATAACCGTTTCAGAGAGTAATTAGCTATGAATTTCGCTTACCAGAATTTGCGAAACTATTAGGTACATATAATAAGTGGGTAATCTATGTAGGGTTTAATTTTTTAGGAAGAGAATTTGAGAAGTTTTTGAATATTCATCCGGCAGTGGTAGTCAAGTGATTATAAATAAATAAAAACAGTACAGTAAAACTTATGAAACTAGTGTTAGTACTTTATTAATTTGCTGGTCGTGACTTATGATTTGTAAGTTGTAGGTTTAAACTCAGACGCGCTCTACTTTATGTAAATTATTTCATCACCACTGCTCTCAAAACGGTCAAAGAAGACATTGTTATGAAGCCGGCCTATACTAGAACCAAACATTTGAAGACATGTGACATCTACCAACCTGCACCTGAGGGGTAATTGCGGAACTTTTTATCGGTAGGAATTGGTTTAATATTCATAGTTAAACAACATTCATTGCGTTATTTACGTTGCTCCGCCGACAATTTTTTTCGAACAAATGACGCAATGGTTTAGAAATAATCTTCCATCCCATTCAGATTCTGATAAATTGTGCGTTTCGCAATTAGGGTGCAGGTCCGCGTGATGGATCACGGCCCCATTCCCTCTCTCAGAAAGGACAGTAGTGGGAGCGTTTTATGCTGATTATACATAAGCATACCCATAGATTATTCCTATGTGGTACCGGACATAAAGAATAGCACTATCGCACTTCTTCCCGTGGGTATTGTAAGAGGCGACTAAGGGACTTACTAGAAAATGGGCAGCAGCGTTCTCTATGCATTTTACCACCAAACTGCGATCGCCAACCCATCTGCTAAGCGTGGCGATTATGGCAAACCCCCCCCAAATTGGAGGAAGTTTCAAACGTTCACGTAATAATTCCATTTGACAGAATAGAATAGATTATAATATTTATTTATTTGTTCAGAATGTAGGTATTTACAATAAGGTGGTTACATAATTATGCGTTCCGTATACATATATCACGTATTTCCGTGTGTTGCCGCACGTAAAGAATAGCACCGTCCCATTTCTTTGTACGCCATGGGATCTGGAGGCAAAGGTCCTCGCCCACATGTGAGAGTGGCGCGAGGAGGCGAAACGCTGGGGCGAAACTCCGCTGCCGCGACAAATCGCGGCACGGCGGACAGAGCTCCGGTGTGATCTCATGGCGACATGGCGGGTACGATTGTCGCAACCCAGTGCTGGGCACGCCACAATTGCGGCGGTAAGTCCCCTCTTTGAGGAGTGGATAGAGAGGCGTCACGGCGTCCTCACCTTCCGCCTGACGCAGGTTCTCACCGGGCATGGGTGCTTCGGTGGGTTCCTGTTCAGGATAAAGCGGGAGGATACGTCCGGGTGTTTCCATGGCGAGGATCGTCTGGAGGACACGGTGGAGCATACGGTGGAGGTGTGCCCTGCCTGGGAGGGGCACCGCCGTGTCCTCGTGGAGGCGATCGGTGGCGGCGACCTCTCGCGTCCGGCCCTGGTGCGAGCCATGGTACGGAGCGAGAGGGAATGGGAAGCCGTCACCTCCTTCTGCGAAGCAGTAATGCTTGCGAAGGAGGAGGCGGGGCGCGTGAGGGAGTGGCAGTCTCAGCGCCCTCACGTTCCTAGCCGCCCCGGGCGTCGGGAGTCGATTGCGGACTCCCGGCCACCGTAGGCGCACACACGAGCAAATATTAGGTATAACAATTAGCACATACATTAGCTTAAAAGCTGAATCCTGTTACGGTTCAGTACATTACATACAGCGAGTATTGTCGAGCTCGCATCTGTTCCAAATTGGAATAATAAATAAAAAATAAAAAGAGTTTATTTCTCACCAGCATAGTAACAACGATTACATATCTAGGTATACAGGATGCAATCGAAGTCATGGGCATTATTTTAACCTAAGGCCGCCCCGAGCGGAGCGAGCGGAGGAAACGCCCCGGGCGTCGGGAGTCGATAGCGGACTCCCGGCCACCGTAGGCGCGAGCTTGCGGGCGGCGAGCAATGGGTAGCTCGCTGCCCGGTAAGGACCAGGCTCCGGTCGACGGCGCGTAGTGTTCCACGCGCGCCTCAAAGAGATGTCAGCAGCAGTGTAGGGGTCTACTAGGACCGATGCCTGCCGGGGTCGCGTGATTGTACGAAAGAGATACCGTGACCCTGGCACATGGGCAATTGAAGGAACACGGGTGGGTTTTAGTCAGTAAAAGTCTGACATGCCTTCCCGCTCCGCCCAGAGCGGGAGAAGTCATTTGATGATTTCCCATCCAAAAAAATAATAATAAAAGAGGTGACTAAGAGACTTACTAGAGAATGGGCAGCAGCTTCCTCTATGCATTTTACCACCAAACTGCGATTGCCAACCAGTCTGTCAAGCGTGGCGAATATGGCGAACCCCCCTAGATTGGGGGAGGCCTATATCCAGCAGTGGACGTCTGTTGGCTGAAATGATGATGAACGATTATGATGATTACCATAGATTATTCTATTACTGAAAAAGATGACGGAGATAAAGTTTGCCAATTAAAAGCAATGACTGAGATTATAATATCAATCAATCAATATCAAACAGTCCAGAGATGAAAGGATTTCAAACTTTGATGGCTTGAAGGGTGATCTTTGAGAGCTTATTGATGTATAACGTTAGCAACTGTTGGCCGCGACTTCATCGGTGCTTCATCTGCAAGATGAAAGTAGCCAATGTCCTAACCCGTCATAGTCTTTCTGTGTGTTGAAATTTCATCTAAACCCGGTTAGCTGTGTTAAAAAAAAACATATTATTTAGAATTAGGAAGCCATACATACTATACACACATGCTACATACAGTAAGTATCAGAAAGGTGTATTATATTTAAGGGGGTATTAGGTTATATTTAAGGGTGTGGTATAGACCATCAGACTGAAAGAGTTTCTCCATAGGAGCAACATCGTGCCCGCGAAAAAATATTGACGTGTAAACATTTCATTTCATTCCGTAACCATTCCATTTAACATAATCTTACATCCCACATTTGGGAAGAGTAGCTATTGAAGCTTTGTATGGGACATTCTTGACGTATAGGATAAATCAGGTGGGTTAGTTGAAGTTATTTATCTATATATTAATACGTGAAGCGAAAACTTTGTCTCCCTTTTTACGAAAATTAGGCGGACGGAGGAGTATGAAATTTCGCACACTTATAGTTTATACAGAGAAAAAGTGACGAATGCTAATATTTTATTTAAATTATGCGTAAAAATACATTATTTTCAATAATTAACACGTTACACATACTACTACTCATTACCGTATATTTAATACACATATGCATAGATATTCTTTTGTTTGGTCCAAATCTGTGGTCCAATCGAGAACATCTGTCTTTAATATTTTGTGTCTATAGTCTTACTGAATGTCAAGTATAACCATAGCTAATAAATCAATTTTATAGATATATTACCTATTTCAATTTTAAAATCTATGATTATATCGAAAATATTTGTCCTTAATATTATTTGTCTATAGTGTTACTGAATGTTATACATATTTTTTTCATTTAATAATGTATTTTTATTCAAATGAAGTACGGTCGAATTTCGACCAATGGGCGATCATTACTTTGTTTAATACTTAAAGCACACACAAGTACAGGGATGGACTTAATGCTATAGGCGAGTGCATACGGACGTAAAATTATCGGAGAGTTTTGAATTGAACATTGAGAGTCAAACAGAGTGCAACTCAGTAAGACGAAAAATCACACTGCTCGATTTTCAACTCTTGCGGTAAGCAGTGCTTTAAAGATCCAGAGCACGAAAAATCTCGACACGATGTAACGATGTCCGTATGAAAGTCGAAATATGTCGCTTGATCTAACACGGCATACTTGGTTTATAACCAAGCGACCAAAACCTATTTATTAAGACCAAGAACAAAGTAGAAGATGCATATGCAACCTATAACGTTCCCACTGTTGGGATACAGGCTTCCTCTCTGAGAGAGACTGGGCCGTAATCTAACACGTGGGCCCAGTGCGGGTTGGTAGATGTCACATGCCTTCGAACTTTTTTGGTTCTAGGCCATGCGGGTTTCCTCTCGATGTTTTCCTTCACCGTTTTGAGAGCAGTGGTGATGAAATGCAATAACACAAAGTGAGGTGCCTGGCTGGATTCGAACTTACAACCTGTAAGTCGGGGCTGATACCACTCGGCTACCACTACTCAAGCTAAGTAAAAGATATTGTAATCAAACTAAATCAACCATATTTTGTACTGTTGTTCCCGCTTCTTATAAAACAGAAAGTTATTATTTTCTTGTAATGAATTTCATCGGGCACATGTGTGCCATCAAAGCATAATTATGTACCTTTTCTTCTTAACAAAAACTCTTTTGTTCCCAACTGTATAGAATCCGATAAAAGAGTTTTATTATGAAGCGTAGGTACGTGTAAACGGTTCCATGAATTTCATTACACAACTTGAGTAGATTGGATTGTTTTTTTTGTTAAACTGCTGTAGCTAAAATAAAATGGATTTTGTGCGTTTCTACTGTGTGTATTCTGCTATACAACACAGCAGATACACACGAAATTACTTTAGTAAAGTTGACTGATTTAAATATTTTTGTTGCTGTAGTATGCACTTTTAATCAGAAAGGAGTGGTATTACAATCACCGTTGTTAGTACAGTCGATAATGGTATTAAGTAACTGGTCTTAATTTTTTTTTATTTAACATATATTTTTTATAGTTAATTAAAATGGTACAACGCCAATTACATTAATTGACAAAGAAACCAATAATACTAAACAATAATTATCTTGTATTATAATTTATAAAAGTAACATGGAACAGCTCCCTAGAGAACACCAAACGTAAACGCATAATTTTACTCTGTTAAACCGCAAATACATTAGTTTCAGGGTTCGCAGTCGCTGCCAGGGTCGCGAGATTTGTTCGAAAGAGTTACCGTGGCGCTGGCAACTGAAGGAACATGGGTGGGTTTTAGTCAGTAAAAGTCTGACACGCTCTCCCGCTCCACCTATAGAGGGAGACGACATTTGATGATTTCCCACCCACAAAAAAAGGGTTGGCAGTCAGAAGGGCATCTAGTATTTTTAATCAACGATAGTCTGAGGATTCGGTTCTGGTTTCTTAAGTATGATTGACTGCTAAATTCCCGGACCACACATTAATACATTACATTACGATACGGTCTTCGGCTTCTATACATATTCACATAATTATTTACATTATTTGTTTCCTACAAACGCTTTTGTACATTGCAGTACCGTATATGCGCAATTTTCGATTACGTTGCAGACGCCTTCAATCTTCGTTACGAATGTTATTAGAACCACACTCCCAACGTATCATGTTTATAGATAGGTAGATGACACTAGATGTCTAGATGCCTTTGATATCAAAGGTGGGAGTAATATAATTTACTAGGAAAATGTATCGCATGTGGGCGTTGAATGCAACAGAAACGCGTGGGACGTCGGTAACAAGTTTTAGACGTCTTCTCTCTAACGATGATGGAAATAGAACGTAATGCGAAGTTTTCTTTGAATTTCTTTATAAATTGATTTGTTGGGTGTTTGTGACAATATTGTTGATACTTTAGGGACTGCAATGGACCCTGATAACGGACAAAGAGAACGGAATCTACTAACTATGCACACCTATCGTTACCACATTGTTCCAGTAATCTTATGTAGAACTAGCTGCAGCTCGCGGCTTCACCCGCGTTAATATTGGAAATTATCCCACGGGAACGTGCCTCCAGAACAAAAATTATGTTACTATGCCAATGTTTCTTCTTATAATATCAACTATAAGCCAGTGAAAGTCCCGTCAAAATTGGCCCAGCCGTTTCAGAGATAAGCCGGAACAAACAGACCACAAAAAATAAAGTTTTGATAAAATTTTGTTTAGAAATTTTTGATGTAAGAACCGTATATATGTACTTTCATAATTCTGCCTTTAGTGAAAAGCTATAAGTATATGTATAGATAGGACAAGTTCAAATGAGTGACGTTCCGCGTAATACTTTGGATGTCAAATGTGAATCTCCAGTGCCTGGTTGGAATATTCATGTAGCGGAGTTTGATACCATATTTCCTAGAAATTCCACTGCATAAATTGGATTAGTGGTTGAGCAGGTCACCGAGGTTTAATCACCAAGTCAAGTACCTGCTAAAGGTCAAACAGCTCAGGAACAGGTTTTGAATGAATTTTACTTACTGCTAAAGGTATTTTGCCTGAATTAGTGGACAAGTCTCATATTTTCACTTCAGGTTAATATTGTATTTGTTAGGAGGTACCAATAATTATTCCGATATCAGTATGTAAGCTTATGTGCCAAAGATCATATTTTGACATTGGGTTAGCCGAAAGAAGGAGTACCTACCTAGATACAACTCTGTGTACTTAGGTAGGTACTGTTTTCTGCAAAGGCGTCTACAGGCAGGTGTCTGAAACGTGTTCTATACCCGTCTTTGTTACTATATTTCGCATATCGTTAGAGTCATATCTACACCCTAGGCGAGCCATGAGCTTTGCTACATTTCTACGAATTTAAAACAACGTAATGTTTTTTAGACCATTATCGTTGCATTTCAGCTACCCCAAACTGTTAGGTAAAAGGAGTCGAGAAAAGAGTCTTTAGGTTTCGTTGTTAGTGTTCAATAATATAACAAAGTATTTGTAAATTTTAATATGTATTTTATTTTTATTGCGATCACCCGAAAAGTGAATACGAACCCAATTATATTGATATGTCTCTCTGTGAAAGCCTTATGCAATAAACATCACATGTCGCATCTAAACCGTAGGTAGTAGCGAAGCTAAGGTTTTAATGAAAAAATAAAATAAAGTCGGCTAGCAAATTAGTTATAGGGATGAATCAGCTGGATATGCCATACGAAAATTTTACATTACGTAGAGGTTATCAATGCTGCCCAATTAATTTAATTTATAGACCAATTGTATTATTTTATTACTGTGGTATTAAATCAAAAATATTGTATTAGAACAAAAGCCTGTATTTCAAACACGTACCTAGAATAGAAATACCGCAAACAACCACAATGTATTATCAGCAATAATTCAGGCGTTGTAACGGTTTAGTAATTCAAGCGTGTGAAAATAAATGTGATATTAATTATATCTGGTATCGCGTAAAACCACTAACACGTCGATTAAATTAATTGTGCCGGTGTATTTTGATATTGTGCAGTATTATCTAATGTTATGTTAGTCACTCCGGTTTAGGTAAATCTAGTAGAAACTTAAAATCGCGTACATTGGTTGTGGTAATCGTCGTTTCATTATCCACAAATGTGAATAAAAGTTATTTTGTGCCGTTAATACCGGTAATATCTCTTTGGTCAGTATAATTTGAAGAATCTATCCTACTTTCTACCTTACTTATATTATAACTAGCTTTTGCCCGCGGCTTCGCCCGCGTGGATGTCGAAAATTAACGCAGGTATTTTTCTAAACTAAAAGATTTTTTACATTTTAGGGATTAGCTGGATCAAACAGACAGAGAGACAAATAGACAGACAGATAGACAAACAAAAAATGTAAAAAAATGTTGTTTTGGTATATGTACCGCGTATACATCCATATACACTTAATAAAAAGTGGTTATCTAAATATTAAAAACAGACACTCCAATTTTATTTATTTGTATGTATTGTAGTATTGTATGTATTATATGTATTGTGTGTATTGTATGTATAGATGTATAGATTATGAAAGTTTGTATGTTAAGATGCATGTACAGGCACCAAACGTGTTAAGTAACTAAGTAATCGGTTATAGTTGTAAGAAACCGATGGATGTTTTCGAGTGAAATTTTATTTGATAAACTAGCTTTTGCTTGCGGCTTCGCCCATGTGGATTTCGGAAATTAACGCAGGAGGATGTATTACTGCAGTAAGAATGTATTAATCCAGGTTATATATAGGTAATATATACTCTGTATGCCATGCGCGTGAGCTGCACGCGGTACTGGAAAGTACTTGGACATTGCAACATTACTTTATTTTTAAAACAATTTTTTTTTTCTAAAATGAAAACTTTTTAACAAAATTTTAAGGTTTATTATTTTTTGCTTTTCAGTTTTTACGGCGGTTTCATTTTTTGTTAAAAAGTTTTATTTATATTTTTTGTGGCTTTAATGGACTCATAATACTTGGCAAGGTACAAAATCGGACCACTCTGTATAAAGTTATGCGTGGTTATACATTACAATCAGTGAGTGAACAATCAATCATCCCCTGTTTTCCGACCCTTAGCGTTCGATTTTGTTTTCCAAATTTATATGAGACCACTTTGGGAGTATACTATTTCCAATAAAAAAAGAATTATCATAATCGGACTACTAAGTAAAAAGCTATGCGTGGTCATACATAAAAAATAAAAATAAATATACGCGTCGAATTGATAACCTCCTTCGTTTTTTTTTTGTTGGTTGAAAAGTAGCCTAAGTTACTCCTTATTACATCAGCTACCTGCCAATAAAAGTTCTGACGAATCAATAAAAATAAATTGCATTCCGGTTTACTGGTAAACTTCAACTACATCCAAAGACTCTGGTTAGGTATATTTTTTTTAGGGACACTGCCTATTTTACTCAGTCACGCAAAAACGGCGAAATGGATTTGGATGAAATCTAAACCTACAGATTATGAAAAATATAATATACGAAAAATCTACATTGTTTCAGTCACTTTTGAAACTTTAATTTCGTTAAGTAGAAATCGCTTTAAAACCTTTTATAAAGTACAGGATACACTGTATGTAATACTGAGCGGTCCATCAATCATGTTGCATTGTGTCACTTTGGGCTTAGCCATGTGGAAACAAGCCTTATCATGACTTCATTTTATAAATGAGTTTTGTGTTTTGAAAGTCAAAAATATAGTGTTAATGCTAGCAATGAGGAATTACTACCAGTATCATGAGGATATTTATTTGTGTGTATTGTTATGGTGAAATTGCTAGACAAGATGACGTGTCTAAGAGTAAGTAATTTGTAAGATGTTGGCTGTGGAGATGTAAACCATAGAGATGCTAAAAAGAAAAACCGGCCAAGTGCGAGTCGGACTCGCGCACCGAGGGTTCCGTACAAACCTGTAGGTATCCTCGGTTTATTCGTAAGGTTTATGTTTATGAAATTAAATGTTTTTTTTTTTTTATATTTGAGTTGATTGAATGGAAGGTAAATTGCGATTTACGATTTATGACGTATTAAAAAAAACTACTTACTGGATTTCGTTCAAACCAATTTTCGTTGGAAGTTTACATGGTTATGTACATCATATATTTTTTTTAGTTTTATCATTCTCTTACTTTAGAAGTTACGGGGGGGGGGGGGACACACATTTTACCACTTTGGAAGTGTCTCTCGCGCAAACTATTCAGTTTAGAAAGAAATGATGTTAAAAACCTCAATACCATTTTTGAAGACCTATTCATAGATACCCTACACGTATGGGTTTGATGAAAAAAATTTTTTTGAGTTTCAGTTCTATGTATGGGGAACCCCAAAATTTATTGTTTTTTTTCTATTGTTGTGTAAAAATCTTAATGCGGTATACAGAATACATCTACTTACCAAGTTTCAACAACATATCTCTTATAGTTTCGGAGAAAAGTGGCTGTGACATACACGGACAGACAGACAGACAGACAGACAGACAGACAGACAGACCGACAGACAGACAGACAGACATGACGAATCTATAAGGGTTCCGTTTTTTGCCATTTGGCAACGGAACCCTAAAAACTGTAACCTCGAATAAAATCGGATAAGGGTAAGAGGAATAAGGATCATTATGGCGTTCATGGCTTCATGATCATATTTCTAAGTTTTGTGTCCAATTGTCTTGTCTCAATGATTTTCGCCAGTAAATCTGTCTACCCTTTTCTCAACTATGTTGGGGTTGATTATTAGTCTAACAGGATGCAGCTGAATACGAGTATTTTCCATGAAGCCACTGCCTATCTGACCATTTCATAACAATCATTGTATAACTAGCTTCTGCCCGCGACTTCGTCCGCGTTAAATTTCTTGTTCCCCCGACCCTTCCCGTCGCGTCGAATCGCCTACCCGTGCGATTTTCCCCGTTTTTGCAACATTTTTCATTACTGCTCCGCTCCTCTTGGTTGCAGCGTGATGTTATATAGCCTATAGCCTTTCTCGATAAATAGGCTACCCAACACAAAACGTTTTTTTTCAATTCGGACCAGTAGTTCCTGAGATTAGCGCGTTCAATCAAACAAACAAACATACAAACAAACAAACATACACACATTTACATAACATAACATCACGCTTTGATAATAATCTGCCTCAGGGCCGGTAGCTCTTATTGTATAATTTATACCTACATATTTAAAATCATCACAAATACGTCAATGACTTAGAGAAGAGTACAATCTGCAACAAAAGACCATTCTACTGTCACTTGGGCATATAAAAATTGACATAATGTTATTCGGTAAACTGATTTATTTACTTCATAACTGAATAGCTATGCTTCTAACTAAAAGCCAAATAATAATAAGAGATCATCCGCAGCCTATAATGTTCCCACTGCTGGGACACAGGCCTCCCCTCAGTGAGAGGGAGTGGGCCGTAATCTACCAGGCGAGCTCAGTGCGGGTTGGTAGATGTCACATGTCTTCGAATTTTTGGCTCTAGGACGTGCCGGTTTCCTCACGATGTTTTCCTTCACCGTTTTGAGAGCAGTGGCGATGAAATAATTTACACAAAGTAAAGCGCCGACCTAGGTTCGAACCCACGACCTACAACTCTTAAGCAGGGGCCGCCCGATACCACTGGGCCACCACTGCTCTCATGTAGATTTGTATGGAATTATAATGATTTGTCACGCCATATTCATTTCTGGAGCCCTCATAACCGAATCGTGAATAATATGATATTTTAAACAAACTTTTATTTCAATCTATATCTAAATTGGTAGAAACTAGAGCATATGTGATAAAGCATGTACTGGTGTAATATTTTTTCCACCTTCCTGGTGTATAGCACTCTAGGGAACCATTCGTTTGGTTGGTATAAAAATTGCAATAATGCATATACAGCGACAGTGAGAAATTGCTAGCCGTTGGTCTACGAATACCTTTATACTTCACTCTCCTCCGGAGAGTTTTATGTGTTGTATAAAATAATACCTGACTAAAAAAATGTATATACTATTCGGTTAAATTGACAAAACTGTAATTCTACTCTTCTATTCTATTATTTAACAAGGCTATAACTGTATGTAGATGTAACGGTACTTTGAAAACCAAAGTATCCACCATACATACAAACCCAAAACAAAAATAAAACACATTTTATCCACACATAAAAAAGTAATGAGCGAAAAGAATATCAGACTTATCCATCATGCTCTTAGTCCATAAATAAAATGTACAGAAAAAATATTGCATGCTATTGCCTTCGCTATCAAAGCAACAATGAGGATTTATGCGATACGAAGTTGTCTGATTTGAATATACATATTTATAACGAATGTCGTCGATATGTTTTGCTTTTGAAATTCGAAATCAGCTAATGCTTATTCCGTGTCCATATATCTTTGCGACTAATATGAATAAGCAGACGACAAGATGGTTATTAAATTTTAATTGCTTCAAGTTTGTATGAGCTTGTTGATTTTGTAATAAGTATCTACATTCTAAATAGGTATTTATTTTTGTATTCTCAATACAATTTTGTTATTTTTGATGAATTAATTAGTGCATTATTTACCGTACGTAGGCAGGTTTTTAGGTACATAATAATATAATCTCTTTGATGTCGTGTTCTCGGAGTTTCAGATATTCTGTTGAATGAATGACCTCATTTGAGGTATATTGAGCTCTGAGAATATTGGCTCCTCAAATATGAACTTTCGTTTCGACCTAGCTTTTGTAGTACGCAAACTGAAGTGGCAATGGGCTAGACTTGTTTGTCAAAGACGGATGACTGATGGAACAGACGAGTCATGGACTAGAGACCGCGTATTGGCAAGCGTAGCGTGGAACGACCCCCAACTAAATATACTAATGACCTTGAGAAGCTGGCTGGGACAGACTGGATGACGAGGGCAGAGGACAGGGTATTGTGGCGAACTCTGGAGGAGGCCTGTGTCTAGTAGGGGACGATAAGCTGAGTTGATCCCTTTTCTAATACAACGTTCAGTATTTTTATTATTTTGTTAATGCTGTCTGCTTAATACAAAAATGTCCGTTTTTCACCTGCATAATAAGTCCTTTTGTTAGTTTGGTAAATTAAATAATGTACTTATGGCTACTCTTATTCATTGGTTGCCTTTTCTAAGATATGCTGGCGCATAATAATTGATGGATATAATTTGACTTGATGAACCTACAACAAAACTGGTGAACTTATTGGACAAATAGTACCTTACAATGTTATTTAAGCATTTCAAAACCAAATAGATAAACAGTATTGTCATATAGTGTAGCAATGCTGACAGCCTTTTGCGCATTTTGCCTGTTTAAAGCAACGCGAACGTTTTTTTGGAAGCGCAATGATTTTTCCCTTATTTTTTTTATATGATTGTGCATATAATTATTTTAAGACTGATAAAATCAAGTTCGTAATCAAAACTCATTTATGAACATTGGGCTGGGAAACACCACTACTTAAACGTCAAAATTACACAAGACAATCCCCCAAAACACCTACCATTCTCCTCAGCTTAGTGCTTTAGCTGGGAAGAAGTGGCGGAATCAATCACCAGCAGTACAGCTGTCTGTTTAGTTAGATAAACTTGATTCTATATAACAGTAGGTAAGTAAAGTAATTAACATTACGAGACACGAAAAATTAATTAAACCATTAGCCATATGTCAACTAGCCATTCCAGTATACCAATAAATAGAATGATAACTATACTCAAGCAAAAACAAATAAGAATATGAAATGTAAACCAAGCAAAACCAACATAAAAGCCTCCAGATATAAGAGCGTTGTTACGCTCTTATATCTGGAGGCTTTTACATTTCAAATGCTGGATTATGTTCACAAAGCTGTAAAGGACTAAGTTAATTTTCGAAGTCACAAATGATAAACTAGGACCATCGAAGTAAAATAAACCAATATACCAACAAAATAATGAAAACTATACTCATTCAGAAATAAATAAAAGAAACGCCAATAGGCGTTTCTTTTATTTATTTTTGAATGAGTAATTACTACTACTACTAATTAGTACTATGAAAATGAGTAATTATTGAAATTATATAGTGTTTTTATAAAACGAATGTAATTGAAAATTTAAATAAATGAATGTTATCTTCGGAAATTGAAATAAAACACAAGGTATTTGAATGGGTAATATATTTTTATTATAAGTTACTAGATTTTAACAATCCCATAATACGCTATTTGACTTTTATGATTTGTTCCCAAAGGATACGATCCAGATATTTGATTCATGAAAGTATAACAAACAGTCGTGTTTGCATTGGGACTGCTTGTTCAGGGCATCAATAATTGATTAGTTGGAGCTCTGCTAACAGCATGTTCTGTTGCATTAATAAGTAATTAGTCCTAAGCATTATTAATTGACCTCTTAGCTCTATTTGAGGAACACTCTGGTACTGTATTGATCACACTTGTAGAAAAAATTGCGTTTCATGAATTAAATAGGCATTGGCTTTAAAAATAGGTTCTATTGAGAAATAAAGTGATCAGTTCTGAGCATTTTAACCAAAAAATTCTTATATTTTGATATTGATTATAAGCACCTTATAAAAATGCGCGTGCAGCTGCATGCATGTGGAAGAAGTGAAACTTCGTAAAAATAAAGAATGAGAGAAATAGAGAAAGTTAAATCTCTCTTTACTCTCATGTAACACAATGTATATGTATTGTGTTACATGAGAGTGTGTATTTTACGCAATCTCCTGACCAAATGATCTTTAAAAACAGAGCTTCCTCTCTTCTATCATTTTGCTGTGCCCGACAGGGTCCATAATGATCTAAAATGCATAGTTACCACCTAAGTACACATTATGATAAAGCATTAAAGATATTGTGTATGGACAATGTGCCTAAATATGCCGCAACTAATTTTATTAGAAAAAATAAAATAAATACGACATAATGGTTGATAAAAACAAAGTTGGAGGACGATGGAGCGGGCTATGCTTGGAGTTTCCCTACGCGATCGAATCAGAAATGAAGAGATCCGTACGAGAAAAAACCCCCGAAAAATGGCTAAACTTAAGTGGCAGTGGGCAGAGCACATTACTCGCAGAACAGATGGCCGATGGGGCCGAAAGGTTCTGGAGTGGAGACCGCGTACCGGAAGACGTAGAGTTGGAAGGCCTCCCACAAGGTGGACCGATGACCTTGTGAAGGCCGCAGAAATCCGCTGGACGCGGGAAGCACAAAACCGGTCGAAGTGGCGGAGTTGGCGGAGGCCTGTGTCCAGCAGTGGACGTCTTTCGGCTGAAATGAATGAATGAATGAATGATAGTTTTACAATGATACATCTCTGCTTCATCATAAAAAGTGTGACCTCATCAAGAAGAAACTGGTGAAGCTACTAGAAAGAGGACGGGTGTACGTGTACAGGGTACAGCTCTGCCTAACCCTTCGGGGAAACGTAGCGTGATGTTATGTTTTGTTGCTACTAGAAATGTATTGTTCTTATTACTGAAAGTAAATTCGATTCCAAGAGAAAGCTGTGTGACGAAAATACTCCCAATTAGCACCTAAATGCTGAACTTAATGGAGAATTCGCGAGTCCCAGCTGCAGAGGGAGACGTCGTTTCCCGTTAAATTTTAATACTAGGAATTCCTTGTACAATTACCAAGTACTTTAGTGCGACAAGAAATTTTAATGATGTTACTTTAGTTTAGATCCTTGCTATTTTGGAGGTTTGATTTGATTTTGTAACGAGAAATTTGTAATGGAACAGTACATAATATATTAATGTTATGGTAAAACATAAAAACCGGCCAAGTGCGAGTCGGACTCGCGCACCGAGGGTTCCTTACAAACCTGTAAGTATTCTCGGTTTATGTATAAGGTTTATGCTTATGAAATTAAATGTTTTTTTTTTATTATTATATTTGAGTTGATTGAATGAAAGGTAAATTGCGGTTCAAACTATTTACTGGATCTCGTTCAAACTAATTTTCGGTGGAAGTTTACATGGTTATGTACATCTTATATTTTTTGAGTTTTATCATTCTCTTATTTTAGAAGTTACGGCGGGGACACACATTTTACCACTTTGGAAGCGTCTCTCGCGCAAACTATTCAGTTTAGAAAAAAATGATATTAGAAACCTCAATACCATTTTTGAAGACCTATTCATAAATATCCCACAGGTACGGGTTTGAGGAAAAAAAAAATTTGAGTTTCTGTTCTAAGTATGGGGAACCACAAATTTTTTTTTCTTCTATTTTAGTGTAAAAATCTTGATGCGGTTCACAGAATACATCTACATACCAAGTTTCAACAGCATAGCTCTTATAGTTTTGGAAAAAAGTGGCTGTGACATACGGACGGACAGACAGACAGACAGACAGACATGACGAATCTATAAGGGTTCCGTTTTTTGCCATTTGGCAACGGAACCCTAAAAATGAATTACTATACAATGCACTACATTTCAACGGATATCAAAAATCTTTAAATGTGAAACAAATCAAATCATTTTATTTAACACTAGCTGACCCGGCAAACGTTGTTTTGCCATATAAATAATTTCCTAGGCGGGGATAACTAATTAAATGACGATTGATCAGTTTTCGACCGGAGAGGAAAAATGATTCAATTATTAAAATGGCTATTAAAAAATAAGGGTTGATCGTAGAAGGGTGAAAATTGAGGATTGTATGTATTTTTGTATTTTGTATCATAAAAAAATAGAAATTAAAAATGTTGTCTAAAAAATAAAAAAATAAATTAGTGGTGGACTACCCCTAACATTTAGGGGGATGAAAAATAGATGTTGGCCGATTTTCATAGATACCGGATAAGCACAAAAAAAATCATCAAAATCAGTCAAGCCGTTTCGGAGGAGTATGGCAACGAAAACTGTGACACGAGAATTTTATATATTAGATAAACTTACATGGGCACTTATGAAGTGTCAGAAGCTAGGTGCACAGTTGCAATTGGTTACTTCCTATTGAGAAGACCAGTCAAGAAACTCCACGGTTACTCATTCAACGAAATGACTGTCGTTGACTCTTGGCAGAGAGATCGGCGGTTTCGCCATGTATGTCTCGTTTGATTCTCACACAACATAAAATGTTCCTTTAGCTTGTAGATCCTAATAAGATTTATGAATGAAAATGTTCTTCTATAACATGCTGTCTGTTTGTTAACATCAAGCGAGAAAAATCCAAATATTTGATTAGATACAATTTCAAAAAAGCCACGTACAGATGCGAGCTACCAATAAATACCCTAACATCTAATACCATACCTATAAGTTCTAAACTCCAAACAAATTTCCTGTCACATATGCAAATCTCTAACAAATTCCGTGAAACTGAGCTTACATAATAAATCAGCACGAGTTCTGTTGGTTGTCGACGTAAAGACTTGTATCGACCGGTTTCAATTAATTCGAACAGAGAGCTAAATGTCACTTTAGTAAACAACTATTAGCAACTCATTATGTGGTTATGTATGTTACTGTAATTATAAAGTTTGGTATGTTATTATGTAGTAGGCACATGTTGATTAGATTGCCGTTTAATTTTTTTTGTTTTCTTTAAAATGTTAAGCATAATATAACATCACATTAGTTTTTCTGGAGGCTTAGGCATAGGGGTACCTTATTTTATACACATTTCGTCAGTTATGTTTAAACCCCATGTTACAAGGGCGAACCGATTGCTATTAACAGGGCACAAATCCAGACTCCGGGCGGCTACTGAAAAATTCTGGATAAAAATCTCAATAGTACTTTACCCGACCAGGGAATCTATATATTATTACGTCTATATATTAATACGTGAAGCGAAAACTTTGGATCCCTTTTTACGGAAATTGGGCGGACGGAGGAGTATGAAATTTCGCACACTTATAGTTTATACAGAGAAGAAGTGACGAATGCTAATATTTTTTTTTAAATTATGCATAAAAATACATTATTTTCAATAAATAACACGTTACACACACTACTATTCGTTACCGTGTGTTTAAAACACACATGCATAGATATTTTGTGTCTATAGTCTTACTGAATGTCAAGTATAACCATAGGTAATAAATTAATTTTATAGATATATAACCTATTTCATTTTTAAAATCTATGATCATATTGAGAATATTTGTCTATAATATTATTTGTACTAGCGAAGATAGGAATTTAGTTTAGATTTATATGAAATATTTTTTGTGGTTTTATGGGGAGTGTCAAGTATGGCATTAGTAAGTTTCCCATACAAAACTTAGTGTCGTATGCAAACTGTAGAGAGAGAACTGTATGAGTCACGATTGTACAGGCTGGTAATAGATTGTACAGGCTGTTATAATTATGAGATTTTGAACTGTCATAATTAATTAAAAATAATAGGGAAAATTCTATAAAAACAGAGCTTTCTGTGATAATTCATTCCATATTCAGCAGTTAAGAAGTATTAAAAAAATAAAGAAGAGAGTCCTGAAGAAGTATTCTTTACTCATTACACCTACGTCCTGGTCCTGGCCATCACCATCCCGCCAGCGAACCCTCTCCACAGTAGTACAGCGTCAACAATTTGTCTATAGTGTTACTGAATGTCAAATATAACCATATTTTTTTTTTTAATATTTAATATATATTTTTTTTTTCATTTAATTATGTATTTCTATTGAAATGAAGTACGGTCGAATTTCGACCAATGGGCGATCACTAGTTGAATATAAAACTTCATGCTCAGCAGTAGAGCTTGCAACCACTAGATCAACGAGTTGAACCGTTTTTTAACATATGGGGACAAGTGTGACTTAGCAAAACATCAATAAAAATATTTTTTTGGAATACAAGTATGAGGAAAACATGTTTTTCCTTTTTCAAAGTGTCATTATGAAGAGGAAAATTGAGTTTTTCTTGTACCTTGAAAAAACATGTCACATGTTTTTTCCTTCCTGTTCACATTAAGGTGAACATATTAATAAATCAGAAATGTTTCACAAAGACGATCTTGTCTTATTTTGACACTAGAATCGACACACATAAAAAAATTCACCAACCGTGGCTATTTGCCACGGTTTCATTCGTAGCCAAGCTTCAACACTTTGCTTCGCCCTCTCATGCTCAAGGAATTCAAAACATCTTCTCTCATTGCAACTGCAAAATCCCTTTGAATCATCGAATATTGTTATCTATACTTATAATATTATAAAGCTGAACAGTTTGTTTGTTAGGTTGAACGCGGTAATCTTAGGAACTACTGGTCCGAATTGAAAAACCATTTTTTTGTTGAGTAGCCTAGTTATTGAGAAAGGCTATAGGCTATATAACATTACGCTACAACTAAAAAGAGCGGAGCAGCAACGAAAAATGGACGAAAACTGGCAGACAATTCGAAGCGACGGGAAGGGTCAGGGGAGCAAAAATTTGATGCAGACAAAGTCGCGGGCAGAAGCTAGTACTCAAATATGTTTGTATGTTTTACGACCTTTTTGTCAGTCAATCAGGCTTGATCTAGATAGGTACATTCCATTACCTATGCAAAGACAGGACGCAACAATAAGAGTGTCATTAAATATTAACATAAGTTGATATAAACAAAACTAGACGTGTGCTGCCCGCAGCATAGAACGTTCCCTTTACAATATTAGAATACCTTTTTGTACCTACCCACGCAAACTTTTATCGATAAATCTTCAAAGAGAAAAGTATCGATACTGTTCTAAAAAGCATGATGCGACGTTAAAGATGATATAGACATGCAAGTTTCAAAGTAATAGGCAAACCAGACAGGCGTGATTTATATTTATAGAGAAGAGATAAAAGCTTTTACACTGATTGTAAGGTTAGACGGGGCGTAAAGGGAAAATTGTATGTTCGCCATGGTAACAGAGAGACTCTACATCCACATAAAGGAACCTATCTTACTAGAAACACACTACGGTAGAAAGACTGCCATGCTCCCTCATGCATAACAGTCCGGTTAACTCTGTAATTACCTAAAGTGATTAAGAAATTAAACTCTCTTCGAACTTTAAATAGCAATTAAAGCAACATGTTTTGAAATGATCCAATTGTAAGGATTTAACAATACATTTTTGTAAATGCTTCTTTAACATAATTTCAGTTTTTGATTGAAATAAAGTATATTAAACCATGTGTACGTGTGATAGCAGTTTACTTAGTTTAGGTAGGTACGTTTTATATCTAGAAAATCTATTCCTAGTAATTCAGCGGCTCATTTGTTCGAGCAAGTAGCGAGTGCGACGATAATTGGGTTTTTCTTTTAGAAATAAGTTAGATCGGTACAAGGTCTGGGATTAGGTTTCGATCAGAAAAAGGTGGGCGAGACAGATAAAATACTAGATTATGTCTGCGGCTTTGCCCACGCAGAGGTCGAGTTTCACCCACGGGACGGTACAACATTGGAATAAAAAGTATTCTACGTCCTAACCCAGGTCATGGTCTACCTGCATTCCATTCATCGAAATACATTCAGCCGTTACGGCTATAAAAGAAAACAGACAGATAAAGTCATTTTCAGATGTGTGCTTTATAGAGCATGGCTTGCGCCTACATATTTGTATATGTAGGTTTAAAGAATATTTATTTCTCATAGGAACATGATACAAAAATATCTTTGATATATATTCTAATTACAATATTCCTTATTCAAATGTTAAGCCCCATAGTATTTTTTTTAATAATAGACAGAAATAGAAATAGAAATAATAGTTATTTGCATAAAACATGGTATATGAAGGTGTTAAAGATAAAGTATAGAGCATACATGTTTAGCTTATATCATAGCATGCAAATATTATTAGTTACATTTAAAAATGTTTCCCGTCCGTATATTCTTTGATACTATAATTTTTTTTAGTTTTTAACCATTCCAGTAGTTTTTTTTTAAACAATCTTAAATCTAAAGTTTTATAATCACTTGGAATTTTATTATAAATTCGAACACACATGGCTAAACAGCTTTTACTATATTTAGCCAGTCTGGGAAAGTCACTTAATACAAGCCTGTGAGGATCTCGCCGGTTTCGAGAACATACATCCTCTGCCTTTTTAAATAGATCTTTATGCTTCTTAACAAACATACTTCATAAATATAGAGAGAAGGTAGCGGTAATAAACCAAGTTCTTTAAATATTGGCCTGCAAGATTCATCAGGTTGAAGCCCATATATTGCACGAATACACTTTTTTTGGGCAACCAAAACTCTGTTCCTATCGGTACTGTTACCCCACATTATGAACCCATAGCGTATTAATGATTCTACGTAAGCATGATAGGTAGTGATAGCAGTTTTAACGTTTGTTATATTTTTAACCTTTCGGAGTGCATTGCATATACGAATTTATTTATTCTTGTAGATATATCATCGACTTGCGCTTTCCAATTTATGTCCTGATCTATTATTACTCCAAGAAATTTCGTTTGTGTAACTGCGTTAAGTTTTGGTATGTAAATTGTATGTAAACAGATTTATCTAAATTAATTTTTAAATTATTCATGTCAAGCCATTCAATTAATTTGTCAATTGTGTTGTTGATTTCTCTTTCATGGTCGTCAATTGTATTAGTCTTTTTATCGGAAGTCACTATAATGGAAATATCGTCAGCGAATAGAATGCATTTATGATTTGTTATGTCTGTGATTGAATTTATATAGAGTAGGAACAATATTGGGCCCAAAACACTTCCTTGTGGGACGCCATAATGGTTGCATTTATACTCGGATGAGTATGGGTATCATAACGTTGTTATTATCTTATCTTGAAATAATAACACGTTGTTGCCGGTTTTTGAGGTATGACGATATCCACAGTGATATGCTATATGTTGAATCAACTAATAAAGTAACATAATATCACGCTTTATTTCCCCGAAGTGTTCGGCAGAGCTGTACTACAATAGTACACCCACATTTCATCAGTATATTAATTTTTGTATTGTCATTAATTTGGTACAAAACCAGACTCCGGACTATTTCTGTGAAATTCTAGATAAAAAAAACAATAATACTTTGCTGAACTGGGATCGAATTCAGAACCTTATGCTAAGCAGCAGCACTTTCCACCACTAGATCAACAAGGCAGTCAAGATAGTTAGATCGTGCAAACAGTAACATTTGCTCTATCTAAACAGTATTCAGACGAGGCAAGTCATTAAGCCTTCCTTCAATTTTATTGTTGTCATTGCTAAGTAATTTGCATGATGAACATGGGGCTTCATTCTTGATGTCATGTTCTTTGGCAAAGAACATAATGATCACACTTAAAAGGTTGCTCAGTAATAAAACTAATTAATCTTAATATTTTACACTAACGAGCACACAATATATACACAAAAAGAAATAAAACTAATGTTCTGTGGCTGTAGTGACAAAAACAAGTAAAACAGTCGCAAGACAACACAGTAGCATAACAAATTACATTCACAAGAATAAAATATTGCGGGCTTCATTAATCTTCGTGTAAGTGAGAATCGGGTTCGTGACTCTATTGTCTAAACTAGAGGACAATATGTCACCAAATGAGAACGTTATAGATTAGGTCCCAGTGTCAATCACTGGTGGCTTTGGTAATCTTGCTTCGTAATTGTGCCAGAAATCCAATTACCGTGCGATTCAGGATTAATCAGGCCCTGACATTAATATGGCTGACGTTCTGACTGCCTTTGAGTGGGCTGTCAATCCACAGCCAATGCTGGTTTGGTTGCCATGGTTAATGAAAACTATGTTGGCATTTCAATCATTTGTGGCAGGTAAATTGTTTGACAAATGTTTGGTATATGGATGGGGTTTTTTGTCAAATGTTTAATGAACTAAATTTTGGATTTATGAATGTTCCCAAAGCTTCAATGGTAATATTTTAAACAAACTATTAACTAGTCGGTGCTCGTATGTGTATTTTAAACCCATAAATACATCTCTACCTTAAGTAGGTTTCGAATCCCAAATGCGTTCAGCTCAAGAAAAGCCACTTATTCCATCTGAATGCCTCTCAAGATCTCTTTAGTTTGATGCTCTTTGAACTAAATAAATACAAGTAGGTACCTGAAGTAAAATGTTGTTTCTTTTCAAAGTGGACTTATCGTTACATTTTATCTCAAGATTCTCAGAATGAAAAAAACATTTTAATATTACACTCGAAATCCTTAATGATCTCGTCCTCCTAATCCCCCAACATTATTTCAAGGGTACAATAAAAGTATTCCAATATTTTTTTCTTTCATGGCATCTAAAAAGGAGCTTGTGCCAATTCTTCAGAGGGCTTAGCAGTCATCAACGTTTGTGAGTGGCAAATGAGAGCGAATTCACCGTGGATGTCAAACAAGCCGACTCAAAGAGGCTCTAATGAGTCCCCAATTCAAGTGTTTCGATATTCAACGTCTTTGTTGGCTCGACGGAGTACCTGCGCGGCTCCCAATCAGTCGCGATCGTTACCTAATTAGTGCTCCCGGCTAGAAATGAGTTACTTAAGGTATACAATTTCTGTTTTCTACAAAAGTAAATCTCACTATTTGTACTATTTTTAGAGTTGCGTTTTTATGATTTATTAAAATAGTGGGTGTCATTACACCTTTTTTTTTTTCTTTTTTTTTTTCAGGATGGGAAATCATCAAATGAATTCTCCCGCTCTGGGCGGAGCGGGAGGGCGTGTCAGACTTTTACTGACTAAAACCCACCCGTGTTCCATCAGTTGCCCATGTGCCAGGGTCCCGGTATCTCTTTCGAACAATCAAGCGACCCCGGCAGGCATCGGTCCTAGTAGACCCCTACACCGCTGCTGACATCTCTTTGAGGCGCGCGTGGAACACTGCGCGCCGTCGACCCGAGCCTGGTCCTTACCGGACGGCGAGCTACCCATTGCTCGCCACCCGCAAGCTCGCGCCTACGGTGGCCGGGAGTCCGCTATTGACTCCCGACGCCCGGGGCGTCTCCTCCTGCGGCGGCTAGGGACGTGAGGGCGCAGAGACTGCCACTCCCTCACGCGCCCCGCCTCCTCCTTCGCGAGCATTACTGCTTCGCAGAAGGAGGTGACGGCTTCCCATTCCCTCTCGCTCCGTACCATGGCTCGCACCAGGGCCGGACGCGAGAGGTCGCCGCCGCCGATCGCCTCCACGAGGACACGGCGGTGCTCCGCCCAGGCAGGGCACACCTCCACCGTATGCTCCACCGTGTCCTCCAGACGATCCTCGCAATGGAAACACCCGGACGTATCCTCCCGCTTTATCCTGAACAGGAACCCACCGAAGCACCCATGCCCGGTGAGAACCTGCGTCAGGCGGAAGGTGAGGACGCCGTGACGCCTCTCTATCCACTCCTCAAAGAGGGGACTTACCGCCGCAATTGTGGCGTGCCCACTGTCATTACACCTTCGTTAGGTATATTTGTTGTGAATGTCCTTGTTCTTTCAGATTCACTTCAAATGGCTGAAGAAGATTCAACATAACTTTGTTTTGGCCGTAGTAAAATAATATTGCAATAGCGTACCACTTGTAATCCATTTATTATTTAGATATTTATATATAATTTTAAACAAAAGATATACACAATACATTGCTTAAAAGAAAAGGTAACATCTCATATTAAGTTAGTGTACCTACTCCTTCATTTCTTTCACACATGACGAGTAAAGTGTAAATATAAACAATTTTGTTAAGCTCATAATTTTAAGGTGGTAATTTATTGAACTATTTGTACATAACGTCGTAATACATTAATGTCAACGTAATATTTAATAAAAAAGATTTTATAGCAAAATTATCCAATGTCCCATTATTTATGACTGAAAAGAGATATTTTATTATAGTAATAACTCAACAAACCTCACGTAAGTACTTTAAATCTAAACAATAAGGACCGCCTGTCATCCTTTTAAATAGAATTTGATGAAAAGCCGAGAATAAACAGGACACAAGTGCAACCGGAAATTAAAGGGACCCGACGGCATCCGTTGTTCGGGTAAATACCCTTATATACTGTCGCTATAGAAAAACAACAATATCTCAACGGGCACAAACAAACGGTCCTGATTAATGTTTTTGTTGGCTGTTCAGTGAAAATATCATGTAAATAATCATTCATTAAAAACTACTATTGCCCTCGAGATTATTTCGAAGGAAATGTTTGTTCAGGTTTTGGACTAACATGTACCAAAAGTATTTGATGAAAATGTAAACAAACGTATCAAAATTTCTACCGTTTTTCGACGTTATGAATTTCACGGGATTTCATCTGGATAATGCTAATTTGGAATTTGACAAATTCTCAACCTCAAATTCCCAATTCGATTACCGAAGGTTAGCTATTTAGGATGAAATTTAATTTAATCAATCAGGTCCTGCCCGTCTTTTGCTGCCCTCTACCATCGATGCCCTAAGCTGAGGCCCGTACCCCACAGGGGGCGCCCATAGCGAGTAGTCGCTCTAGTTTTAAGATTTTTAGCCCTGGCTGGAGGCCTGAATTTATAACGGTAGCCTCAGTGAAGTCCGGTTAAGTAGCCGACAACCTCATAGGTTGACCTGCGAGATGTGATTCCCAAAAAGTAAAGGTCTTGATTAGACCATACAAAACATATTACTCCCACATGTGTTATTAGTCTCTCTGTGGACAATGAAACAGGTACGTAAGTACCACCTGCTGTATATTTTCAAACGCTGCTAAAAGAAAAACGCACAATAGAATTCTTACTAATTCTACACAATAGCTCACCGTTATCAATAGTCTACGGTTTTAGATTCACGATCAGATTTCTCTTTCCGGCTATTCCTGAATAACTTGGAAGGTAGTTTTCCTTGTTATTTTTACCTTCCACGTGTAAGGGAAGGTGACCCAATAATATTTTCTCGCATAGGCATTTAATTTAATTCCGAGCACCCTCTACATATCTATATATTAATACGTGAAGTGAAAACTTTGAATCCCTTTTTACGAAAATTGGGCGGACGGAGGAGTATGAAATTTCGCACACTTATAGATTATACAGAGAAGATGTGACGAATACTATTTTTTTTTTAATTTATGCGTAAAAGTACATTATTTTCAATAAATAACACGTTGCACACACTACTATTCATTACCGTGTATTTAATACACACATGCATAGATATTCTTTTGTTTATGGTCCAAATCTGTGGATCTCTGTCAGATGTTCTCGATTGGATCGAGAACATCTGTCTTTAATATTTTGATTCTATAGTCTTACTAAACGTCAATTTCAACCATAGGCAATAAATTAATTGAATAGATATATAACCTATTTCATTTTTAAAATCTATGATCATATCGGAAATATTTGTCTTTAATATTATTTGTCTATATTGTTACTGAATGTCAAATATAACCATACAATTTTTTTAATATTTATTATTACATATATTTTTTCATTTATAATATAGTTCTATTCAAATGCAGTATGGTTGAATTTCGACCAATGGGCGATCACTAGTATTTTATAAATACATGCTACTGATGGAACTGTGAGTGTACCGAGAGTGCTTTGGAATCTTTAAAAAGGCACTTAATCAAACGGACGGAAAGCACCACTAATCATACAAAATGAATTACCTTCTGAGTAGGAAGAATAATTATGTATCTTATGATATAAATAAAAAAAAATAAAAAAAATATCTAAGGACAACCAACACAACGTTATCTGATCCCAAACTAGGCAGCGCCTGTACTATGGCAACCAGACAACTGATAAACATACTTATATATTTCTAAATACATACATATTATAGATAAATAACACCCAGACAAAGAACAAATGTTCGTGCTCATCACACAAAGATTTCTCCTGGGTGGGAATCGAACCCACGACCTCAGTCTTAGGAGTCAGGGTCACTAACCACTAGACTAACAGGCCAGTCAGGATAGGCCAGGATATAGATGCAAAGTAAGGCGTATCAGGGTCCATTGTGAGGATCGTCTAGAGGACACGGTGGAGCATACGGTGGAAGTGTGCCCTGCCTGGGCGGAGCACCGCCGTGTCCTCGTGGAGGCGATCGGCGGGGACGACCTCTCGCGTCCGGCCCTGGTGCGAGCCATGGTACGGAGCGAGAGGGAATGGGAAGCCGTCACCTCCTTCTGCGAAGCAGTAATGCTCGCGAAGGAGGAGGCGGGGCGCGTGAGGGAGTGGCAGTCTCTGCGCCCTCACGTCCCTAGCCCCGGGCGTCGGGAGTCGATTGCGGACTCCCGGCCACCTTAAGCGCGAGCTTGCGGGTCGCAAGCAATGGGTAGCTCGCCGCCCGGTAAGGACCACCGGCTCGGGTCGACGGCGCGTAGTGTTCCACGCGCGCCTCAAAGAGATGTTAGCAGCAGTGAAGGGGTCTACTACGACCGATGCCTGCCGGGGTCGCGTGATTGTTCGAAAGAGAAACCGTGACCCTGGCACATGGGCAACTGATGGAACACGGGTGGGTTTTAGTCAGTAAAAGTCTGACACGCCCTCCCGTTCCGCCCAGAGCGGGAGAAGTCATTTGATGATTTCCCATCCGGAAAAAAAATAAAAAAACTGGCCAAGTGCGAGTCGGACTCGCGCACCGAGGGTTCCGTACAAACCTGTAGTTATCCTTGGTTTATGCATAAGGTTTATGTTTATGAAATTATCTGTTTTTTTTTTAATTTTTATATTTGAGTTGATTGAATGAAAGGTAAATTGCGGTTTACGATTTATGACGTATTAAAAAAAAGCCACTTACTGGATCTCGTTCAAACCAATTTTCGGTGGAAGTTTATATGGTTATGTACATTATATATTTTTTTTAGATCTATCATTCTCTTATTTTAGAAGTCACGGGGGGGGGACACACATTTTACCACTTTGGAAGTGTCTCTCGCGCAAACTATTCAGGTTAGAAAAAAATGATATTTGAAACCTCAATACCATTTTTGAAGACCTATTCATAGATACCCCACACGTATGGGTTTGATGAAAAAAAATTTTTTGAGTTTCAGTTCTAAGTATGGGGAACCCGAAAATTTATTGTTTTTTTTTCTATTTTAGTGTGAAAATCTTAATGCGGTTTACAGACTACATCTACTTACCAAGTTTCAACAGCATAGCTCTTATAGTTTCGGAGAAAAGTGGCTGTGACATACGGACGGACAGACAGACAGACATGACGAATCTATAAGGGTTCCGTTTTTTGCCATTTGGTAATGGAACCCTAAAAAGGCGTATCAGTGTGTTAGACATTTACTTACAACTTATTTTTTTTGTGTGGGAAATCATCAAATGACTTTCCCCGCTCTAGGCGAAGCGGTATCAAACTTTTACTGACTAAAACCTATACAAATCCGCGAACTTGCCAGGGCTTACGACATACTGTCAAAATTAAAAATAGCGTTTTCCCCGGTAAAATCAATGACAAATATTTTCATTCACCACTTTACAGCGAAAGTTTAATTTTTACACCTTTTATATGGACGAAGTTACGTCTTTAATTCATGTTTTAAATAAGGATTTGGGCATATCCTGCGGTTGGAACGTAATATGGAGCGCGATATTAGGACTTCATGACGTAATTAATGTATTCCTTTGTGGACTTTCGTGGTGCTTGATGTTTGTTTTGCGTTATTTTAATATTTACTACAATGCACGAGTTTAACAGTTCCAAAATCATATAGAATAACTAAGCACACTTGGGTCACTTGGGTAAATCTACCACCATATTGTGATCGCTAATCTGCCTGCCAAACGTGACGATTATGGCAAACTCCCTTAAATTAGGGGAAGCCTATGTCCAGCAGTGGATGTCTTTCGGCTAAACTGATGATGATGACACTGTCCCACTGCTGAGCAAATATTTCTCCTAATTTATTCCAGGCATCCTTTGCAGAGCCACCTCGATCCAACCCTTGCAATACGCGTCTAGGTCGTCTCGCCACCACTTGGTGTGCAGAGACCATTGTCCAGCGGTATACACTTAGTATTCGTTATTTGTAAGGGTAGTAGTAGTTGTATTGGCAATATAGGTTGTCATAACTACATGCATTTGCAATAACTCATCAAATACGACTAGGTACTTCTGGAAATAACGTCAACATTGTAGTTGAAAAAAAATCCGTGAAAATGCTCGTATAAGCTCACTTCACACAATTCAATACCCTAAAAAAATTGCATTGGACTGCAATGCGTACATGTAAAAAACTACCGACACCTCTCGCCCAATTTCGAGCGACTCTTGACTTTTTTGTCATAGGCCAGACGCATCACTCGACTATCATACCGTGCAAAATTGAGCTTACGTTAAAAAAATGCCACAGCCAGTGCTATAGGCAATATTTTTTCCGCTGCGTTGGGTTTTCCTGGTATTATTCGTACGTCACAAAAAAACACCACCAACGGAGATTAGCTATAAAAAATAGGTGCTTTTAAAAGCACTTCTTATCACATAATGAGGTACGTTTTTAGGGTTCCGTTGCCATATGGCAAAAAACGGAACCCTTATAGATTCGTCATGTCTGTCTGTCTGTCTGTCTGTCTGTCTGTCCGTCCGTATGTCACAGCCATTTTATTCCGAAACTATAAGAGCTATGCTGTTGAAACTTGGTAAGTAGGTGTATTCTGTGAACCGCATTAAGATTTTCACACTAAAATAGAAAAATAACAATAAATTTTGGGGTTCCCCATACATAGAACTGAAACTCAAAAATGTTTTTTTTCATCAAACCCATACGTGTGGGGTATCTATGAATAGGTCTTCAAAAATGATAATGAGGTTTCTATTATCATTTTTTTCTAAACTGAATAGTTTGCGCGAGAGACACTTCCAAAGTGGTAAAATGTGTGTCCCCCCCCGTAACTTCTAAAATAAGACAATGACAAAGCTAAAAAAAATATATGTACATTACCATGTAATCTACCAACGAAAATTGGTTTGAACGAGATCGAGTGAGTAGTTTTTTTTTTAAAACGTCATAAATCGTAAACCGCAATTTACCTGACATTCAATCAACTGAAATGTAAAAATTAAAAAAATATATATATTTTTAAACCGAAAATACCTACAGGTTTGTACGGAACCCTCGGTGCGCGAGTCCGACTCGCACTTGGCCGGTTTTTTTTATGTGGTGAAGAATTTTTTGATACTGACCTACCATTTTATTAACCGATGAAAAAACGGTTATCAAGTCGACGCGTGTATATTTTGTTTTTGTTTTTTTTTTATTATGTACGACCACGCATAACTTTTTAAATTTGAGTTTAGATGAGTCTTGAGTGAATAGGTTACTTTCAGAAAAACACTATCATCGTCATTAAAAACTGGCTCAATCATACAGTTCTGTATCAAGAATAAATCATTATATATATATACCTTAACTCTCATATTGTGTAACTATTGATCGCTAAGGCCCTAGTTTGCGATATATTTTGTACGTCTTTGTTTTTGACACTAATTAAATTTGTCAATCAATTCAATTTAGTCACAACTTCCCTTTCTACTTATACCTGCAAGACGCGAATTTTACTAATTAATACCTATTTTAATAAATTCTGAATCCTAATTTCCATATCGATAATATAAAATCTGCTCAGTTTAATAATACTTATCTACCTTAATAGCCGCTGGTCTTATCTATTGTTATTCTGTAAGCGATATTTAAACATCTCAATGTATTCGTTGATCGGCTGTTTCATATTCTACGGCCGAGCTGCTTGCAATCACGGCCACTCGTAAAACCTAACGATATCAGATTTTATCTCTCCACAGAGCTTTAATAATAATCTTTAAAAATTTAAGGTAAACGCCCCTGATCTTGTCAACTCTCAGCTTAGCGCCCTATTGAGGAGGATACCCCGGATTTTGTGGTAATTTTCTGGTAAAGCTATTTTTGTAAAGTTGTTCGTGTCGCTGTTATATACACGTGTAACGTTGTAAGACCTTGTATTGCCAATGTTCAGTATACCTTAGATATTGAATCATAATATAAAAGAAAGAAAATAAATCATTTATGTAAAAGAAGGTATTTTCAATTTTATTTTATAGCAAAGTAACATTGTCTTGATTCCGATGTTGTTAATTGATTCAGAGCGACGTTTTCAACGAATGGTAATTAATGTCTGTAGGTACCTTTTAATGGAAATACGTTAAGATCCTTTCAATCCAGGCACAATAATTCAACCTAGTTTCCATTCATTTTCTAACGAGCCGCGGGCAAAAGCTTGTTCATAACCCAAATTTGAAAATCCTCTAAGATAATCGTGTTTCAAGATTAATTGTGTTTTCACTTTACATGTAAATACTTTCAGTGATTCAACCTTTTTTGGGGCTTAATTTATAAATGTCTAAAACGTAGTCCTTAAAATGTCAATGCTTAAGGCTATTCAAATCCCACTCAAATTCACGAGCATAAATAGCACAGGTTTATCTCTCGTTTCACAAATGTGTGATTTTAATCTTCTGGATATAAAAATTGGTTAAAACGAATGTGGAAAATAAAACTGCAGGAGAGCTCATTGCTCGAGCCACATTTCTTTCGTAGGATATTCACTGGAGGGCTATCCGGATCTCTCTTGCCCGAAATAACTGTCGTATAATGTTGATATAAACCGGGTCACGGCTTCGTGGCAACTGACTGGAATTGTGTGATGCCTCTGCTTTGATTTAACTAGTAGCTATGACACCTTGGAAGCCTTTGCTGGATTTAAGGTCACTGTTTATTTAAGCTCTCTCGTTTAGAGATCCTTTTACGGGTAGGTGGTGGTGGGATATTGCAAGCATTGAAAATGGAGTAGTCTACACGAAAGGATGCGGATTTCAGAAAATATGAACATTTTTGTCAAGTACAAGCAGTAATAGGATTTTCTATGCATTTCTGCAGTAGTTTAGACTTCGTAATTTTATTTGTTGTATACAATAAATAAAATCGACCGGTCAGTCAATCTAAAGCCTTGTTTATATGTGGTATTAAGTTGCTACTTAATAGTATAAACGAGGATTAAACCGACGTTTTGCGTAATTGTACGGCATTTATATTTTAACCTTTTTATTTTTCTTTGTAAACAAGTTTCCAGTATGGTTGGACAGAGATGTATCTATAGTACTTCCACATTTTGCCAGTTATGTTTAAGTCCCATATAATACGGGGCAATTCTATTACCATCAACGGTGCACAAATCCAAACTCTTGGCTGCTACTGAAAGGGAAAATCTAATAACACTTTGCCATTTTAGTAGGTAAGTATGTAGATAGTGTTAAAAGGTAAATAATTTCTATATAAAAATAACAACATTTACATTGGTGTCTAAACCTACTGTATCGAGAAAATATATACACTTAGTGATATAATATTAATTGATGTTATGAAGTTTTTTTTTACACAAACTACATGTACATATGTGTATAATATTTCAAAACAATTCGAGAAAATATCTTTCTTTTGTGTATCATATTTTCTGCTCGTGATTGTACCAAAGTTCTGAACCTAATTTCATTCATCAAAGCAACAACCTATTAACCAACAAACTATGTTCTATTAATTACTAGAGATTAATTAAGGACTGATTAATTTATTGATGAGGATCAACGGTGTAATCTATTACTAATACACATACTCTGTTACTTTTATTTGAGTGGTTTCCATTATTTTCAATGTTGTTTATTTAAATACATAAAATAACATTACGGCTTGTTTCCCCGAAGGGTTGGGCAGAGGCGTACCCGATAAATGAGTAAAAAGCTTCACTGTGGGACAAATACGTACATCTACGTAGATTTAGGAGGCACGTGTATGTCAAGAAAATAAAAGTAGGAAATATACGTTAAATTTAAAAATAACCCAACACAAAAACTGAACTTCTAAAATGTGCTTGGCCCTATATGTATGTTATAGTTACAGTTAAGATATAGTTGCAGTTATGGCCCTTTGTGAATTCATTGAATGGATGAGTTTTTTAGTCTTTGATATCAGAAATCAAATTACGACCATTGTCAACAGCATGATTGCTTTCATCAGGTGAGGTAAAGTGCAGACGACCGAAAAACATTTTTTTCTTTTTGGTTTAAAGAAAATTTTGTATTTACGTAAACCTGTAATTAAACTTTATGCATAGTAGTGGTGGTCCAATGGTAATGGCCGTGACTTACGATTTGTAGATTGTGCGTTCTAACCCAAGCAGATATTTTACTTTGTGTATTTAATTTCATCACCACTGCGCTCAAAACGGTAAACTAAAAAAAAAAAGAATTATACGACTTGTGACAACCATAAATCCGCACTGGGCCCGCTTGTTGGATTATAGCCCACTCACTCATACAGAGAGGAAGCCTGTGCATCATTAGTAAATCATTATAATTTGATAATAGTTGAAATTTCTGTGATTTCTACTACTTCACGATGTTGTTGGTTTACGAAATGATAATATCCCATTACACGTCTTACCTACCGTCTCCTTTCTTTCTACCTTATGGAAAGTCCTAGACTTTCAAAAGAAAGTCATACATAAGAATGTATGACTATGGTCTGGGTTTTTCCTATGTTATGAAAACTAAATTCGAATACAAATAGATTTCCACGATGTACTAAGTAAATAAACCGTCGGTCTCAGTAATCATTTTGTTTTTTCATAACATATGAAACCTAAAATAGCGAACGTCTTTGTTACGGCCTGGCCACGGGACAGTCGCCATAGCGAATTTTCGCGCGGTGCGAACGGCGAGGCGTCTAACGACTGAAAAAAACTCATAGAAATGTTCTAATCAAGCCACGCGGAGCGGCAAAAGGCGAAGCGACCGGCGAAATGTACTGAGCGAATCGCACGGGCGACTGGCAGCGCGGCCGGCGAGTGAAACAAATACATGAATCGGTACGGCGCGAACCACGGCGTCGAGCGGCAGTCGCGGCGACTAGGAAAGTGATCAAACGAGTTAGTTGTTTTCGCCGCGAATAATAAACACCGACACTTTTATTGCTGAAATACTAGCAAGGCCACCTATTTGGAAGTCTGGCCACCTGGATATATTCTGTATTTCTCGTACTTCTTGTGGAATTCTCCATTTATACCTCGATTCCTATTCAACTCATGTACTCCACAATCTCTTCCAAATATTATGTCTTGAACCAAAAAACGATTACTTACTAAGCAATATCGAGATAACTTTGATAAAGACATTTCGCTCTTGGACTTCCTTACTGGTCGCGACGGCGAACGCGACTGCCCGTGGCCTGCGAACGATGCCGCGCGAATGGTCGCCTCGCCCGCCGCATCGTCGTTCGCACCGCCGATCCCCGTGGCCAAGCCGTTAGCATTTGCGGTAAAATAAACATTTGATGTGATATAAATAGATAAATCTTTCTCTAACGAGGAGGTAGATCAAATTCCAATACAGATTTCCACGATGTTCTAAGTAAATATACTTTCGGCCTCAGTAATCATTTTGTTTTTTTTTCATAACATGTGAAACCAAAAATAGTGAACGTCTTTGTTAGGATTTGCGGTAAAATAAATAATTATTGTGAAATAAATGGATCGATATCTCTAACGAAGAAGTATAAAAAAAAACACGAAGGAAGATGTTCAAGGAAATCACTAATCAGATATCCGGAGGAAACAACTAATTGGAAAATAAAGAAGCAGTTTCAAGAAATCAAGCGGATGTTTACAGCTTGTACAAGAAAATAAAACAACATTTGTTTTATAAAAAAACCACTTTTACTTCCATAACTCTAATGTATTTTTTTAATTTAATACTAGCGAACCTTACAGATGTTGTACAGTCCGAAAAGCGCCACATACCTGTTCTGATGGTGTGTTTAAAGTTCTAAACCATCCAGGGACACATACAAAAATTGACATCAAAATCGGTCCAGTCATTTCTGTGACTTACAGGCGTAGAGAAGAATTATATTACACAAAGATAAATAAATAAATAATAATAAAAAATATTTTATATTGTAACGAAAACTCAGTTTACAGAAACGTTGTGTTCCATAAAAGATAAAGATGAAAAACAAACGCAACGAAAGCTCAATCTTCCCCTTTTCAACCATCTTAAAAAAGCAAGAGGTTCTCAATTCGTCTGTTTTTTTGTATGTTTCGCGACATCTGCGGCAATTGTGAGTCTATTTCAGAAAATATTTTTTTATTGGATAGGTTACGTTTCACATACATTTTATTCACTTTACTTGGGTAGATTTTGCGTTAGCTTATAGTACGTATTTAATCCACTTTGTTTATTGTGATAATGTTCTAATACGAATTAGTGCGGGGTTAGGTACCATAGCTAAAAAGTGAACTGTAATAACTTTTTGTTAAACAACCGACTTCCAAAAAACACTATTTAAAATGAAAAATACACTTAATATACTTCATCGGTATTGCAATATGGTGTAATTTTCTGGGGACAGTCAACAAACCGAGAACTCGTATTTAAGATGCAAAAGAGATGTGTTCGATCGATGTGTGGATTAAAAAAGACAGACAGTTGTGTTCCATATTAAAAAAAAACTAATAATTCCCATTTATTTCAAAAACTGGCTACAGTAACGAAAATGCCAGTACGCACTCAATATCTAAACACACTGAGCCATGTGAAATGTAAAACAGCATTAATGAAGAAAAGTTTCTTTGGCATTGCTCCTCGAGTCTATAACAAAATACCCGACCCAATTAAATGCTTGCCAGTAAATAAATTTGAAACTACCCTACACCCGCTGCTACTTCACAAATGCTATTATACATTGGACGAGCTCGTGAATGTCAATTTTTCATTATCCCCAATATTGTAAAAATAAATTCATTTACTAATTTTAATCTGTAACAATTTATTAATATTGTAATAACATTTCTTTCTTTATTTTTTCATGTATGATAATTGTTCAAAAATGTATATTACCCTTATAACACAAATATTTGTGTCTTAGATGACAAAACATAGAGCACTTAACACTATTTACCATAAGATCTTATAATGTAATAACATATGTTTGACAAATAAATAAATATAATATGATTCTGATTCTTTATGTTTGTAAGTCGGTGACAATAAACTAACATACAGATTCACGACTTCCGATATCAAAGTTATTTTTCACTTCGTAGTGTCTTTTTTGGAAGTTGGTTGATTTATTTTTTAGCAAAAAAGTATCTATTTAAAATTGGATGTAAAGTGAATCGCTCAAAAATACGAAACACTAAAACGATTAAAAAACTAATGACACATCGCATACAAGTCACGCACGAAACGTGCATGGAATTTTTTCCCAATTTTAGAATGGAAATTTAAAATTTCACCATTTCACCGGCAATGCCGCAGGGCGTAGTTAGCAAGTCTATATTTCTTACTAAGAACACATAAATCCAAGTTGTAAAGTTAAGGTGAACGCTCTGAACGATAATGAAGCCATCTATTGGTAAATGACACGGAAAAACGAGATTAGAATTCGCTTTCGATAGCAATAAAAAATAAAGCATTTCCTTCTGCGTTAGTTCGTTCCCCTAGCGATCGCAATCTATATTCAGAATGAAAATCCTTTTAACTTTATGTCTAATGAAAGTAGTGGAATAAATTAAAATGCATTGCTAGTGACAGATAACTGAATAAGCGAATAAAGATGGTATAGTCACAAATGTTTAAAGTACCTAAACAGTGCCTTTTGAATCTCAAATTCTCAACAAATACATAACTGACCAAAATCCGCTTAGCATAACTTAAACGCAACAAAGCTTCAGCTCAGTTTTGTAGAAGCAAAGCTAACAGGTCAAACTACACCCTCTCAGGAATTACACCTGACAGAACTATTCAGAACTGGCCCCCGTCATGCATAGTTTAGGACAGAACTGTTCCAGCGCATGTCTGAATTTTGAAGTGCTAACTATCTAGCGTGAATAGTGGAAGCGGTTATCCGCTTTTAGTAACCCCATTCTTATGGACCGTGTGGTCGCTTGTAAAGTTTTGAGCCACTTTATTGCGGTAAACATAGAACACGCAATCCCAAGAGGAGCAATGAGTAGGTAACTGCGGTAGCCAACTTTAAAGCTAATATTAGTTCAGCCACGGCACCGGAAAACGGGTAGCGCAGTGATTGGCTGTGGCACAGACCGGACTTTCAAATGTCCAATCAGAGTGCGACGCCAACGACTCCAATTAAATTCGATTGAATGGGAAAATTCTAGCACCGTCAAGCATTCTGTTATTTGTAAACTTATTGAATGACGCAATCAAAAGCTTGTTCTCTTGGAATCCAAAACAAATCTGACAACAGTTGTACAGTTGGTTATTTCAGTTTATTTATTTTCTGCAGCATTCACGTTTCCCTAAAATAGCGTCATCGAGTTTTGATTTGCTAAAATTACAGAGCGATGCTTGCATAAGATAACTAGAGTTAAATGGTACAACTACAGCTGCACTGTGAAATTACGTGTACATTCGAAATCTATATCTATATATATAAAAGAAAGTTGTGTTAGTTACACTATTTATAACTCAAGAACGGCTGAACCGATTTGGCTGAAAATTAATAGGGAGGTAGCTTAGAACCAGGAGACGGTCATAGAATTTTTTTTATCCCGTTCCACTATAAAGAGTAAAGATTTGATTGTTTGTTTGTATGGAATAGGCTCTGAAACTATTGGTCCGAATTGAAAAATTATTTTTGGGTTGGGTAGCCTATTTATTAAGGAAGGTTATATGGTTGATAACATCACGCTACAATTAAAAGGAGCGTAGCAGCAACGAAAAATGGACGACAATTGGCAGGCAATTCGATGCGACGGGAAGGTTCAAGGAAAGAAAACTTTGACGCGGACGAAGTCGCGGGCAGAAGCTACTTGAATATGAATGACGCATGTTCTAAATACAAAAACGTTCACGTCTAGTAGCCAAAACTACTACACCTAAACAATTCTAAAAACTAATTCCACCGCTCCAACAATGCGACAATTAACAATCTAAAAGCAGCAAAAAGTTACCGTTTTTCAGCGTACCGGTAATCGTTACATTTAATACTGTGTGTGTGTGTCTCTGAGCACCGGTATAATTACGCGACCACAATTGGGAGGGGGATGCTTGAAAATAGGGGGGGGGGGGGCGACGCAATTAGCCATTTCACAGGAGCCGAGCCGTTGTCACATCGACTCTAATGACTTCAACTAGTTCCATTGCCCGCCCGCAAAGGCCGGAACGACTTTTTCAAGCCGTTCTTTAGTCTGGCTACAGGAATGTAATTTAAAATCTAGAGAGAGGATTTTAACTATATAAACTACGGAAGTCTCAACTGTTAATTATATAAATTAACTGTTGAGACTTTCGTTGGTGAGTTGTGAATCATTAGAGCTTTTAAATAGCTACTGTTGCGAATAATTTTCACTGTTGTAGTTTCATAATAATAGATGCAAGTGCAGGACAATTGCGATAGACTGAGTTAATTGTTTGATTAATCAGCAATGTATATTACACATGTGAACGTTTACGCTTCTTTATTTGTGTATTATCTACGTATGTGAACAAAAGGAACATACAACAGTAACTTGCGATAAATATTTATTTAAAAGATTTATGTGTACTGTGTGGTCTGATCGTAACGTAAACCATTTATGTTCATTTTAAATTACCCATGTCCTCGTACACCTTTGATTCAATTTAAGGTTATTGAATATAAAATGGTTCTGATAAAACAGGGTTGATGAACTAAACATAAACTTGCAGGTAAAAAGGAACATAAACATAAAAACTTTTTGACAAAAAATTAAACCGCTGAAAAAACTGAACAGCATAAAATAATAAACCTTTAAATTTTGAGTCGGCGCTGAAAAATCAATGAACATAGATCACTCAAAGCGCCGACTCATAATTTTAAGGTTTATTATTTTATGTTTTTCAGTTTTTTCAGCGGTTTAATTTTTTGTCAAAAAGTTTGTATGTTTATGTTCCTTTTTGTGACTTTAATGTACTGATAATATTTGGCAAGGTATACCCTATCCAACAAAGAAAGAATTATCAAAATCGGACTACTCTGTATAAAGTTATGCGTGGTAATACATTACAATCAGTGAGTGAATAATCAATCATCCCCTGTTTTCCGACCCTTAGGGTTCGATTTTGTTTTCCAAATTTATACGGAACCACCTTGGCAGTATACCCTTTCCAATAAAAAAGAATTATCACAATCAGACGACTATGTAAAAAGTTATGCGTGGTCATACATAAAAAAAAAGCTAGTTTTAAATAAATCCCGGCAAAGCGCGTTTCCCTTTGCGGGGTTTTATATAAAAAATCAATATTATGACCCGAAACATGATCGACACCCTTCCTAAATTGTTTTTGGTTCGTTCAGTAATTTAACTCGTTAAAAGCTTCGGGCCCGATCATTAGTCTTTATGAATGTGTCTGTAATGGTTCGAGTAAAAAAAATCCACCGCATATTGTTCCAACTAAAATTGCCTTTCGAAAGTGAACAAACGAGTTTGAAACCTTCGCGGATGTTCGTGAACACAAATTAAGCAACATTCAGATGCCATTTTTGTTGGAAGTACAAACTAGGGGTGAGCTAACGTCCTGAACTTAGTTTACGAGTGTTGGAAACAAAGGTAAAGTTCGCTATGCCATTGCTATCTCGATTGTACAGTTGTTTTCACTTTTGTTATCGATTCTATTTTCACACACGTGGACTCGAGTTGTATACCGCAACAGGAAGTAATTTTAACTTTAAATATAACCTCGCTTTATGGGTTTTGGGCGGATATTCATACGATGTTGTTGTTCTCATGTTTAGAGACTTCTATTTATAAAATAAGTTGTCTAATAAGAATAATTTTGTAAAATGTAATAAAACATGCAGCTTAGTTTTTGTCATAAATCTAAAATAATTTTCAAGTGTAGTTTAAACTAATTGACTGTGAGTCAATGCACGGACAATTCCTTCCGATGGAACCATGAAAATGAGAAAATATTTTTCTAAGGAGATGTAAAGAATCGCAAGGTAGAACACCCTCAAGCGAAGCCTTGCAGTTGGTTGGTAACAGCGGAATAAAAATAGTCGAAGATGGAGTTAAATGGCATGACATATTGTCCAGTAATAGCACTCATATACAACTTGCTTGATACTTATCTTTGTGACATTAGAAGAAACAAAAGAAAAATAGTTTTATGTATTTTTCTTTCTGATGGTGAAAGTAATGTGTAGGTATGGCATGAACAAATTTCTCTAATATTCAACACTGAGCGGGTAGGTAAAAAGAGGTCACCCAAATACTCATATACCTATTATACAGGTGGAGCTCTTAATACCTAGAGTAAACAAAACTTGAACAACACAAACTACGTCACCACTTGAAACTTCATACAACCATAAAGTTTAGGGTCGCACAATAACCTACTTCAGAGCACATAGGGTAAGAACCTTAAGTAGTGACAAATTGCTACCCATCGCCTACGATCACTAGAACACGACTGCCTTACCCCCAGTTGATTGCTACAACTTGTGAAATATGTTAAGCAGTTCACAATGCCTTCTCTAAATTAAAGTCAGCATGTATTAAGCCGCTTCAGTTATTAAAACTGTTGAAAACCCACAGCGAATAGCAAAATAGAGTGTTTGCAATATCAGTAGAAGCTTACAGCCCAATAAAAATAAAGAAAAAATATATTTCGAACAATTTTTGAGAATAATTGTAGTACAAACACACACACCTGCGGTCTGCAGTGCCGATGTAAATATTTATCAGTATATCGTGAACAATCAATTATATGGACAGTTTATCTGTTTAAATCCAATTCAATTCCTTGCTGAGCTAGTACAATGCACATACTGGGCTGCAATACCCTTAGCATTCGATTTGGGAGTCCGGCCTGATTGGCAATTTATTGACTGGTCAAGCTGGATCAAGTTGGCACAAAGACAAATTATGAGCATTCGGTAATCCGAGCTTATGGAACATTGATGGCCTTTGTTAATGCCCCTGAAAAAGTGGGTTGCGTAGAACTGGATTTGGAGCAAAACTAAACGGTACTATTTGAAGATTTAAATTTTTGGACAGATAAACTATGATATGAGATAAAATATGATGTCCTTATAATCGTTCAGCTGTAATTTTTAAATGCTTTTTATGTTATTGTACAGCAGTGGTAGCCCAGTGATATTGGCCCCGATTTACGAGTTAGTACATCGTGGGTGTTTGTACACAAGCAGGCACCTTACTTTGTGTAAATAATTTCCATTTCCATCACCACTACTCTTATAAAAGTGAAAGAAAACATCGTAAGGAAACCAGCATGTCCTTGAACAAAAATTCGAAGACATGTGACATCAACCAACCCGCACTGGGCCCGCGTGGTAGATTACGGCCCACTCCTTCTCACCGAGAGGAGGCCAGTATCCCACCAGTGGGAACAGTATAGGCTGATTATGCTATGTTAATGTACATAGTAAAAATATGCTTGTAACATCACTAATTTAAATATTAATGACAATTAGGATCATTACTACGTAAGCATAAACTTTACGCTTACCCCTTGCAACATAATCTGTCACCTAGATCTCTCCTGACCTTTTAATAATTCTGTCAGTGATAACAAAACAGATTTATCGCAAGTAATATTCCCTTCCCTCGATATAACCTTTATAATCAGATAAACTATCAGCAGGAATAAACAGGAAGTCTCCTCCTACACAAATCGTTAGTGTAGTCGAGTCTGAAGATTCGCGATAAGCGATGGACTTCACGATAGGCTAACAACCTCGTTACTTATGCACTATTGTAACCTTTGGACTCATATCGCTAATGGCTAAACTGTTGCTAAGTCAGACCACGTTAGTGTAATTTCCTTCAGCTTGAAATATGGTTGGTAATGTACTGAACGAATGTTTTAAAAAGATATAAGCATAATTCTTTTTCTTTTCTTTTTTTTCTCAGCGCTATCCACGTACCTGATTGAAAATGAATTTGAAATAGAGGTAAAATTTCTGAATATGTACATTGATGAAAATCTTCGGAACTGATTCGATTCCGAAAACTCTTTTACTTGAAGTCGCGAGAAGAAGCTAGTTATTTAAAAAGGGAAAATGAATATCTTGAGTTAATTGGTTAACCTAAATATACACCCAGTTATCAAATTCCGACACAAATCTTAGCAATTTATATTATGAGAAGACAGAGAGGCGTTGTGCACCGCCGTAATAAAATTGCTTTTACGACGCCACGATTTACTTGTAAAAAAACGTGTTCGTCGTAACATTTTAAAATGCCCACAGGAAGAAATCTTGAGGGCATCGTAAAATGCAGCTAAAGACGGAAATTTATTTCAGGTGGGGCGGAAAAAGGATTTGGTTGAGGAAGCGGTTGTAAGGCAGTCACGTTCCGTTCTCGTAAATGGATTAAGAACTAGTTGTACTCTTGGTTGGAAGTAAGCAATTCTGTAAAATGGGTTCTGGTTACAATGATTTTGTCGTAAGTCGGTTTACTAAATAAATTCTATTTTGCGCTACCTGATGATGAACGGCTACGCTGTTCTATTTAGATTTAAATACTCTATAGGAATAATGATACAACAGTTACGAAAACGTCTCTATATTGTACTGCAAGGTGTAGAAACAAGGTTGCGTTAAAACACATCACTACATTATGGGCTGTGCTACGACGTAGCGACTGCGCTACGGGCGTAGCAAGTATGCTACGTCGCGGCGCCAGCGCTGCGCGAATTTATAGAATACTAGCTTTTGTCCGCGGCTTCGCTCGCGTGGATGTCGGAAACTAACGCAGGTATTTTTCTACAATAAAAGATTTTTCTAAAATAAAAGTACATCAGCTATCTGCCAGTGAAAGTCCCGTCAAAATCGGTCCAGCCATTTCAGAGATTAGCCGGAACAAACAGACAGACAGACAGACAGACAGACCGACAGCCAGACAAAAATTTTAAAAAATATTGTTTTGGTATATGTACCGCGTATACATCCATATTCATTTAATAAAAAGTGGTTTTCTTAATATTACAAACAGACTTATTAGAGAATGGGCAGCAGCGTTCTCTATGCATTTTACCACCATACTGCGATTGCCAACTCACCTGCCAAGCGTGGCGATTATGGCAAAGCCCCCAAATTGGGGGAGGCCTAAGTCCAGTGGTGGGCGTCTTGCGGCTGAAATGATGACAAACAGACACTCCAATTTTATTTATCTGTATAGATGTAATTATTTATGGATTAGCAACAGTAGCGCAAACACTTGACCGTAACTTACTTACACTCAACATAAAGAAAACCAAACTTATAACATTTTTCAAAACACATCTATCTAGTCCTCCTCCTGATCTCACTTTGAAATTCCACACTTGTCATATCCATCAGAACACATCACACGAAGACTGCTCATGCGAGTGTATTAACCGGACGGAATCTATTCGTTATTTAGGTCTACTTATTGACGAGAATTAAGCCCCATATTCAATTTCCTTCTGGCCGAGTAAGGAAACTTCTACACATTATTAAGAAACTAAGAGACCGTACTCCAAAAGACATCCTGCGTATGGTTTATTTCGCTATATGCCAATCCATCATACAGTAGTATCCATTTGGGGTGGAGCTGGGAAAACGATAATGATTGAACTTGAAAGAGCCCAGAGAGCTGTTATAAGAGTTCTCTTAAAAAAAACATTTTTCTACTCCACTGACTCCCTGTACAACGAGTTCCAAGTTCTACGTGTCCGCCAACTATTTATTCTCAATGCATACCTGCGCATACACAAAACATTAAAAATCCGACCTGACTACCACTCATTGACTTCCAAACGTGTCTTTCACATCCCGCTACAACGAACCACATCTCTCTTAACAACACGCTGTCCCGCCTATATACACACTTTTGTGTATAACAAGGTCACCAGTAGTTTGCCTTGTAATCCAAAAGAACTCTCCCTCTCCTCATGCAAAAAAGTTATCAAACTATGGCTATTAGGACTTTCATACGACGAATCTGAAAACATTCTCACTTCCTTCAACCCACACTTTTTTTTTTTTCATGATGGGAAATCATCAAATGACTTCTCCCGCCCTGGGTGGAGCGGGAGGGCGTGTCAGACTTTTACTGACTAAAACCCACCCGTGTTCCTTCAGTTGCCCATGTGCCAGGGTCACGGTATCTCTTTCGAACAATCACGCGACCCCGGCAGGCATCGGTCCTAGCTGCCCTACGCTGCTGTTGACATCTCTTTGAGGCGCGCGTGGAACACTACGCGCCGTCGACCCGAGCTTGGGGTTCAACCCACACTAGGAATCTTATTCCCACCACAGCACTGACACTTAGCCACACCACACTCACACACACTAACACACTTACACATTTTATTTGATTTAGTAACATTTTATTTTATTCTTTTACTTTTTTTTTTTGATTGTCTAACAAATTGTTCTAAATTGTTTAATATTTTAGTTTTATTGCTGTTTAGTACAAATTAAGGTTTTTTTTATACTTTACGATTTAAGTTTTAGTTTCACGTTGATCTCAATTTAGTTTTATATAGTCAATTTGCACTACTCATTCTGGCTGAAACCCCAGTGGAAAATTGTACTATGTATATGTGTCACAACTCTGGTCCTCAAGATACAGGCGCCGCCTAGTTTGGGGTCCGCTGTAAAGATCTATGTTAACGTTAATAGTTACAGACCACCATTTAGTTATCAATAATAAGGTAACAATTGTAACATTGGACCAATAAATAATTTAATTTAATTTAATTTAATATTTATTAACAAATAAACGTCGGTAAGGTATAGAAATTCCGTCTTAAAACCATTCGAGACTATACTTAAAACAACAAATCTCACGAGAGTTTATTTCCAAGATATTATATTATATTTATATACTACGTTACATACGCCTCTGAAATTAGTATTTAAGCATTTCAATCATGAATAAATTACTTAGCTAGCATAATATCTGCTAGTAAACCAACCCTTCAAACTGGGGTAGAGGCATGTCAGTGGGCGTATAATTTGAACAGGATTTATTCTATAACCTTCGTTAGGGACTTCAACAATGTTGTTACTGTGACTAAGGGTGTATTATTCTGCATAAACTTATGTAAGTTTTGGTTTATAGGCATGTGGAAGGCTTAATAGGATTAGTTGATGTTTTACATAAACTGATTTATGATATGGAAATTTACCTAAGACTTGAAGCAACAATGAAAAAGGTTAAAAAATATTTTATGGTTATGAATAATAACTGGTGTGTTAATAGTGAAGCAATTTACAATACTTCGTTGCTATAATTAAGGTAGGCATTATTTTTTTAAACAAATTACCATCTTCTATTGGTCAAAAACAAAATAAAGTATTGATATTCTTCCCGTTACTAAAAGAACCTAGTCAAATTGTTACAGAAAAAACAATAAATCTCAAAAAGCTTGTTATTTGTCGCGAAATCGAACATACATAGAAGTGATTTGGAGTGTTTAAGAAATTAATCTACAACAACATGGTGTCATTAAAAAAATGTTTTAAGTTCATGACTTATGTTCTCAAGAGGACGCCCTAATCAATTTAATTGTGACATCATATAAAGACAATCAAGACAAGCTTCTAACGATACCTCATTTGTCAAATTATGATCAGTAGATTAGAGGTTACGAGGGAAGAGATGAACATATGAACCCATATACGTATATCCTACGGTCAAAAATCATAACTCTCCTTTTAGCTGGGCCGTAGTGGGGTAAAAATAAAAACAATTTATTTCTGTACTTTCAATTGTAACATACAACAAACAAGACTTTTATAACCTTTTTTTTTATCGTGTGGAAATCCTCATGGATGTCCTCCACCCCGGGGTCTATCAGATAGTTCTGCAGCTACCTTTAGCCGGGGTGCTGGAGTGCTTGCGCATTTCGTCACGCTCCCTCGGCTAGGTGTTGGCCCGCATGAATACGGACCCCGTCACCCTAACAGCCACGTATGGCCGCAGTTCCTTCAGAGATAGGCATGCGCGGAACACGGCGCGCCGCCGTCACGGGCCTTTCTTTGTTCAGGCAACAAAATCCCCAAGTCTGTCATTTCGCGCCCTCCGTCGCCCGGTTACCCTTCTGCGGATTGGAAGGGAGGTTGTGTCCTCCCTCTCCCTTTCCGCCGCTTCCTTCGCGACCATAACCTCCTCGCAGAAAGAAGCGACGGCGTCTCACGCGTTCTCACTCCCTACCATGTACTGAACCATGACCGGAAGCGAGACTGTGTCCACAGCACCAACCGCCATGATGAGGTCACTGCGCTGCACTGCCCAAGCAGGGCATTCCTCAAGGGTGTGCTGCGCCGTGTCGTCAGAGCAGTTGCAATGGTGGCAACCGGGTGTCGGTTCCCGGCCTATGCGGCATAGGTACTTACCGAAACATCCATGTCCGGACAGAACCAGTGTCAGCCGGAAAGTAAGGGTGCTATGCCGTCTCTCCAGCCACTGCCACTGCCACTCCGTGACGGGTCTTACCGCTGCTACAGTGGCATGACCTGCGCTGGGTTGCGCAAGTCGCTGTTCCCACTCCACCGCTAGGGTCTGGCGGAGCTTAGCCCTATTCACCTCTACATGACGAGGCATCAGACGCAAGACGTTCATAACCTGCGTGTCGCATTCCGCAACATGAACCATGACAAAAATGAAAGATAAACCTCCACTCGCCCTATAAAGCGCTAGTATCTAACTTTTTTCATCTCTACTGGCCTAGAGCCCATATTCATTATTTATTTTGCCTCGAGCCAAGTTTACTGTCATTCTGGATACTTCGCTATTTCGATCACAGAAAAATAAACCAACATAAAAAATACGTAGGCACATGATTTTATACAATATAAAAAAACCGGCCAAGTGCGAGTCGGACTCGCGCACCGAGGGTTCCGTACAAACTTGTAGGTGTTCTCGGTTTAAAAATATATATTTTTTTAATTTTTATATTTTAGTTGATTGAATGTAAGGTAAATTGCGGTTTACGATTTATGACGTTTTAAAAAAAAACTACTCACTCGGTCTCGTTCAAACCAATTTTCGGTGGTAGTTTACATGGTAATGTACATCATATATTTTTTTTAGTTTTATTATTCTCTTATTTTAGAAGTTACGGGGGGGGGGACACATTTTACCACTTTGGAAGTGCCTCTCGCGCAAACTATTCAGTTTAGAAAATTATTGAAATGATATTAGAAACCTCATTACCATTTTTGAAGACCTATTCATAGATGATTCGATACCCACACGTATGGGTTTGATGAAAAAAAAAACATTTTTGAGTTTCAGTTCTATGTATGGGGAACCCCAAAATTTATTGTTTTTTTTCTACTTTAGTGTGAAAATTTTAATGCGGTTCACAGAATACATCTACTTACCAAGTTTCAACAGCATAGCTCTTATAGTTTCGGAATAAAATGGCTGTGACATACGGACGGACAGACAGACAGACAGACATGACGAATCTATAAGGGTTCCGTTTTTTGCCATTTGGCAACGGAACCCTAAAAACATTAAAATAATAAAAACAGGGTTTCTTCAACATTCTAGTATTCCCTATTCATATGGAAAATATACAATGTGCTCAAAAACATTATTATTTATACATCTTATATATATAAAAATCTTGTGTCACGATGTATGTTGCCAATAAACTCCAAAACTACTGAACCGATTTCAATAAAATTTCACATGTACCCGTATTTTGGTCTAACTTACTGGATAGGATAGTTTTCATCTCAATTATTCGCTTATGTCGTGAATGTAAACGAATAAAATGTATCAATTAATTGTTTCTTAAGCAAGTGTTTATTTACCGCCATCTATGAGAACTTCATAAAACTAAAAGATGGCGATGAACGTTGATTCATCAATAAAATTCTTCAATATTGTTTGACATCTAGGTTACAAATACACCCAATAGATGGCGCTGTGTTCTGTTTCTTAGAATATAAATTCTATTACTTTATTTCACGTAATATTTATTTATGTTCACGATATAACCGTATTATTTTAATGGTTTGTGACTGATATTTTTATAATTATACTGTGTATTATGTTACAATATTATTACCATTAATAACACAAAAAAAAATATACTATTTTTGTTAGGGAATTAGTAAAGTCTTGGCGCCAAATTTTAATCAAAGTTTCGAGATCTGGCCATCAAATTCTATCGAGTCGCCATCTCTGGTTTGAATGTCCAAAGCTTTGGTATCTCATTCGTTCTCGAGACCTCCTCTGAGCGTAAGCAAAGCTCCCTCTCGAACCATCGAGACCCACTATTTCGAAAAATCGATCAATCGATTCTTCTCGAAGCATGCGAACTAGAACGTTCGGGAAATTCAAGGTTCAGGTATAAATACTGGCACCGAGTGTCACCGCAGTTCAGTTCCTTTTTAAACGAGTGAATTAATACTATCTCCCGGAAAGTGATAGTCTCAGTAAAATCTCAGTGCAAATCTTAGTACTACTCTCTGCGTCAGTCTCTACGTAAATATACCTGTGCATTTACCAAGTATATAACCTCTGCAAGTATTAATCAGTGCAAAATCATAACTTTATACACATGTAAGTATTTTTGCTTGCATTTTATTATATTTTCTTCATGTATTTTGTAAATAACTCATTGTTTATAAAGAAGAGTTCAAGATAAGAAAAATAAAATCTACATTTAATAAATTATAGTTTGAAAAAACTAAAAAACACGCTTTTGAAACTAACTGAACTAAAAATTTAAAAATAAAACTGGAGTACTCAATTTGAAAATTCATATTGTTGTACAAAAAAGCGTGGGGTGTTTGATTTTCATTGCTGTAAATATTTTAACGATAGTTTAGTATACCTGTAGTAATTATAATAAGCACCCCACGCATTTTGTACGACAATATGAATTTTTCAATTGAGTACTCCAGTTTTATTTTCAATTTAGTTAATTCGATTTTACCGGAAGGGTTTTATTTCCTCAGTTGCGATTAGAGAAATAAAAAATGGTGGTACGAAGTTCGCCGGGTCAGCTATTAGTATTATATTTTATCAAGTTCTTGAAACATCGTAAGGAAACCGGCATGCCCTAGAACCAAAAATTTGAAGACATGTGACATCTACGAACCCGCACTGGGCCCGTGTGGTATATTACGGCCCACTCCCTGTCACCAGGAGGAGGCGTGTGTCCCTGCAGTGGGAACAATATAAGCTGATTATGATGATCAAGCTCTTCTAAGTGAAGAGACAGTTGAGCTGCTGAAGGGTTTGTTGCGTCAGTTTTTCTTCCCCACTTGCCGGGGGGACTGTCTTCTTCCCAACTAAAGCACTAGGAAGTGGTGAAGGGCGGGCATTTTGGGAACTGTCTTATGTAATTTTGTCATTCGAAAAGTGCTGACTCCAATCTGCAGTCCAATCTACGGAACAATAAGATCGCTTCGGAAAGCCTCTGATGCTCCCAGGAAGCTTCTGCGCTTTTAGGCGGAGCTAGACTGGCTTTGTTAGCCAGAATAAAATAAATATAAAAAAGACCCTCATTCGGGGACCCACCCGAATGAGGGTCTAAGTGCGAAAAAGGGAGTCCCATCATAATCGAAAGGGAGACAAAATCATGTTCAAAGTTTCCGTTACATAGGCACATCTATACTTAATATTATAAAGCTGAAGAGTTTATCGAAGCGCTAATCTCAGGAACTAATGGTCCGAATTGAAAAAATATTTTTGTGTTGGGTAGCCTATTTATCGAGGAAGGCTATAAGCATTATAAGATCACGCTACGGTTCAAAAGAAGCGGAGCAGCAAACGGAAAATGGACTAAAACTGGCAGGTGATTCGTTGCGACGGGAAGGAGAGCGAAAATTTGACGCGGACGAAGTCGCGGGCAAAAGCTAGTATTTTAATTTTTTTAGGTTTTATTAGACGTCATTTACTTTTAAAATTACATGTTACACGATATTAACGTTCAGGGGAGCGTGAACCGGCTACAAAAACCGTTATTGCGTATTGGTGCAAAATCCGGGGAAGCAACACAAAAAGGGGAAGCTTATATTTAGCGGTGGGCGAAACCAGGTCGTGTGATAATGATCGTTTTATCGTGTCGAGCTTTTGTCGTAAACAAGAGCATAATGTATAAAAATACCGGTGTATTACTTGTCTTTCCGATTCTGATCTTCGTTGTGTCGATCTTGTCACGACAATTGATTTAATATTGTAACCCAAAATCTTCACTACTTCTACGGCATTAATGTGGATGAATAAGAGCAGTACATAAGGCATCAACTTCATATGACCTATTTTTAACCTCCGAAGCAAAAAGAGGGGTGTAATCTAAGTTTGACCTATGTGTGTTTGTATGTGACACCGTAACTCTTAAACGGGTAAGCCGATTTGAGTACCGTTTATTTTATTTAAAATTAGGCTTTCTAGCGGTGGTTTATAGACATGTTTTATCAAAATTGGTTCAGGTGTTACGCCATGATGGACTTTTGATCAAAATATTACATACTATTTTTTGATAAACTTAAAGGGCCAATAAGCCGTATATTTTTTTTTAACTTTTCTAGAAGTTTTTCTTTTGGTTAGGGTTTTTAAAATTGAACTTATAACGAATATTAAGTTACCTATAAGTAAGGGGGGTCGTATTCCGACGTGGACTACATAGTGCCATCGTGGGCAAAACCTGCATAAGGCGGGCACAGGAGTGTGGGAATTGGCAAAAGAAAAGAGAGGCCTATATACCCAGCTGTGGGTAAAGTCGGCCTGTGGATGATGATGATGATATAAATAACTTGTAAAGACAAATAAATCAATAAAAGATACAATTCTTCAAATCACCGTGACGCGTTCCACTCTAACTAAAACAAAAAAAAAAACATCAAATAAAACAATATCCATTAATTACTCCCCCAAAGTCGTACCATAAAAATTAAAATTAAAACTCCAGATAATAACCTCCCGATAAACAGAAACACGTTTTAAGACCCCGTCTTAGTTAATAGACGAACTCAATTAACAAAATGGCCGCGGAACCAAACAAAACAACAAACGAAGTAAGAATCAAACGAGGATCGTCTCGAGGACACGGTGGAGCATACGGTGGAGGTGTGCCCTGCCTGGGCCCGCACCGCCGCACTATGGAAAATGGTAGAACAAGCGCATATCAAAAATGCTTTTTACGAATATCATAATTTGGCTAATATGGCTATTCTTTTAGGTTTTCTAATAGTCAAATTATAATATTCATTACGATTTTTTTTCTTAATACGCGAAATTATTTTTTTTTTTCTTAGATAGAAATACATAGAAAACAGAAGTGCCAAACTCAAGTCTTTGCGTATACATGTTTCAATACCATATTGTGAAAAAAATACTTGGTACAGATATGCAGTATTATACATTTTTAGAAAGGTTATTTTATGCTTTTTGCGATATAGCTTAATGATTTTAAAAGTAAAGAAAAATATTTCAGTAATTACTTAAAAAGTGACATACCTTTTTTTCACTTGTATGTTTTTTCGTCGAAGGTTTTCAGTATTACCCACGTTTGCCCAAGCGCTACTTTTTGCGTCGACTAGTAGTCTAACTATTCATAAATAGAATGCAAAAAAAATCAGCTGCGGATATTTGCGGTTTTAGAAGATATGAGAAAAAAACTGATAAAAGTCAGAACCCGAAAATTAGTATCTTTTGCGGTTTACCACTGACACCATTCACATGAACAATATAGAACTTTTTGGATATTTTCTTCATTATTTCGTGATAACAAAGGGACCTTATCAAATTTGCACTCGGTTTGCGTGGGAAATTACAAGATAATAATGATGTAGGTACCAATTCGATATTGTAAAATGAGTATTTAAAGGGAAGAAAGAAAAGAGAAAGAAAGAAAGAAAAACTGTTTATTCTGCACAAACAAAACGCACAATATAAAATAGAAACAAAAAATAAAAAACTAAAAATACACACGATCAAAGTTGCCAAAAGCCCCGTATTAACTATTCGAACCATCTACATCAGTGTAACTTGAAGCAAATCTCATCTACGCCTATTATTTCTGCAGATTGTGAAGTGTTAAAATGTCTTCCTTTAGCTGTACCAAACGAGACTTCATAATCCCCTATATAGAGGGCGGCAAGACCATGGAATCATTATCCAAAGTTTTAGTGGAAAAGCTGAATGTTTCTGAAAACAACTTGTGTTTTATAATTAGTGACATACAAAGGCACATTCTTCCTATTTTCAACAAACGCTGGGCCCTGGCATCTCGGAAAAAAGAAACATTTTTACAGAAGTATTGTACTTGGTTGGACTCAAGGTATTCGTTAAATTTACCGGATTCTACACCATCAACATCTGGCCAACGAGGACGAGCATGCGTGGCTTATAGAGACTCCTCAGAATCTACCAAGAAGAGGAAAAACACTCTTCTACTCCAAGACTATGGCTTCGAGCATATAAAAAACGCCTATCTGCAGGGACTACGGGCTTTACGTGAGTACACAGAAGCTCATCTTGTCGAAGAATTAAGAACCGCTGACACTCAAAAGAAATTAGATATCTCAAGTAAGTGGAACGACTCAGACCAGATGAAGATTCTTTCCGATACGGAAGCATTGAATGCTTTTATAGATTTAGATCTAACAAAAGCACAATATATGTACCTGAAAAACTTAACCAACGAACGAAAGTGTTCTATATTCCCGCCTTACTACAAAATACAAGAAATAAAAAGATCCTGTTATCCACCATCTTCTACAATCGAAATCACGAATACTTATGCTAAAGTGACTAATATACAAGATTTATTGGATCATACTAGTAGTGTATAATTGGGGTTCCTGGATCAGAGATCCAGTCACCCCAATTATACATTTGATGTGAACTAGACAATCAGTCATTCGATCAATATTTTGAGAACTAGGTAATCAGACATTCTATCAATATTTTGTGAACTAGACAAATCAACCAATAAATCATTATTTTGTGAACTAGACAATCAGTCATTCGATCAATATTTTGAGAACTAGACAACCAGTCATTCTATCAATATTTTGTGAACTAGACAAATCAGTCAATAAATCAATATTTTGTGAACTAGACAATCAGTCAGTCGATCAATATTTTGTGAACTAGACAATCAAACAGTCAATCGCATCAATCTATTCTGCTCCACGTTACAATCACTTCATATTTTTGTTTCTTTATAAAACAGACTTCTTGATTTGGCAACATAGTCTATTCCTTTTACAGCGTTTAAATAAAAGCAATCAGGGGAAAATATGGCATGTTGCATCCACGGATCATTGTAATACTCCCAATCTTCAATGCCAACTCCACACGAAAAGCACATAACTTTATCGTTTAAACCATTTCCACAGTAAAAAAAACCTGCATCGGCCATTTCCATCACCAATCTTCGTTTTGAATCTACTGTAGCCCAATAATGTCGAAATGAACATAATCGAATTTTGTGTTTATTATATATTTCGTAACGCGGGCTGAAATAATTTTGAAGCATTTTTAAGAAGGTCTCGATACGAGTATGTATAAAAGAATAATGAAGTCTTGTATCTGGTGTTCTCAATTTATAAAGAAATTAAAGCACATTTCGTTGTGGTATTCTATGTCTAACGCGTTTATTATGAAAATAAAACCAAAAACGATTACTTATAAAAAAAGCATTTATTTCGTTATATTGTTATGATACAAAGAGCAAGTAATTACTTAACATTACTTATTTTTTTTTGTATATTTTTTTTTTCAAGACAGACTGTCTTCTAAATTATAAACAATTAAAAATACTGTTATCATCAATCCACTTTTTTAAACATGTTACATTTTTTAAAGCACATACATTCGAATGATACACACAACTAAATATATTACTAGACGTTTTATAATCATCAAATAATTTTTGTAAACTAGGACATTTCTTATCTTCTAAATTATATACATTATCATGTTTTAATAGGTTTCTTAGCCACAACACTTTTTCACACCCTTTAACATAAATGTTTTTATCTTTCAGATAAGGTTCAATACATTGCAGCGATTTTAAGTATGATATAAAACCTTCTTTCCACAAAATTTTTCTGTTTCTCTCTATCCAACAAACTTGCGATTTTTCTTTTTTTGTAAGATTGTAAAATGGGAATGGTGGTTTGATTAATAACACCATAATTTGATTTCTGCATGCTATTGCTATTTCTTTGACAATAAACTCGTTATTTTCCGTCTTAAACCCTTGCACATCGACTATGGCGTTCATGATAATTTCCTTACAATACTACTCAGGGGTTTATATTCTATCAGGCGGTCGTTGATGATTAGACAATATGCGGATGTATTTTCTGGAATATCTTCAGAACTTTCTATTTCTAGTCTCACATCTATAGCCCCAGTCTTCAAAGCCTCGTTCTGTCTTGAGCAATCAATTACAAATAAAGGAGCCTTTTCTTTATATTGAAGCAGATCAAGCATCGGTTCACATCGAATGTTATAATAAGACTGACGAAATTTGGTATACATCTCATATAATATACAATACTTATCTTCATGAAATTTTGAATTAACAGATTCGTATGGGTAATAGTTAGAATTTAAGAAAAGAGTAACATTAGTTAATTTACCATGGTCAAATATTGAACTGTCTCTAGATTTAGTGTTTTTTCTATTTGTCTGTAACCCAAAGATCACATACCTCGGTTTCTCGAGTTGAGAAGCAGTCTTAATAACCCAGGAATGTTTTGTAGTCTTAGGTAATAAAGGGTATTCATACAAGTCCCAATTTCTAAAAGCTATTTGAATAGGGCGATCTTTCTCTAAATGTTTCAGTAAAGTTAATCTTTCCCGATCTGAAACTTTTATATGAGGCACGCGCCATTGCAATCTCTCTATATTTATTTCAATCGAGTCGTTATTATCAAGAATAACACTATTAAGCTTAGAACTACTTCTGTTAAGTAAAAGTTCATGTTTACAGTTAATGATAATTTTATCATAATCTTCCGCAAATCCCAAAACTTTATTCAGGGGTATAAGAGCGCTAAAAATACCGTCATTATCTTTAGCCCCATTCAAATTCCAACCCCAAACACCAGCAGCTTTGCTTTCCCCCGCACTCATAGACACATATGATTTTAAAGTTGTAGTAATTCCTGCATTTTTTATTCGATCTATCTCAACACCGTTAATTTCATATCGAATGTCTTGAAACAGAAATGATATAGGATTATTTGTGAAATTAACAGACTTTCGTGTAAGTTTTCCTGATGCATCTTTGGAAGAGACAGTGGCTCGACCTTCAACGTAAATGTAACTGGCTGAAGGTAATATGTACACATCTTGCTGATTTATGGGTATTCGTATTTCATCATTTTCCTTAAAACTGTTGCTGTATGGATTATAAGTGTGATATTCATAACTCACTATAGAGTTATCGAACTGCGCTGAATCATTTATATTAAGAATACTCATAGTTTAAATCCCAAAGCTTGAAGAAACAATTTATTCTCTTCAGTGATTATTTTTACACTTCGCGTATGTCTGCGTCTTCTGACGATACGAGGACGAGTAAAGTTATTCACTTTGGCTATTGATTTTATATTATACACTATCATTTTTTCGGCTATTATATAATTGACATTCGTTTCTTGTAACAGACAGCGTAAAAGTGTTGACTTATGAGTAAGAAACTCTATTTAAAGTAATCATTTAAAAAGACTGCTTTTTCCAAAACTCTTTAAGAAATTTTATGCATAAGTGTCCACAGTTAAATAAGTTATTATTTTGATAATTATTGTAATTATAATGGATGTCGTCAGAACCCACGTAACGAACAAATTCTATGGGCGGTTTTAAGTTTCCGTAACTATCGAAATATTCAACATATTTATTTATAATTACGTAGGCTACCCAATGTGTACCAGAATTGTTAGAATCATCCAAATTAATGATTCCACACTCTCGGGAAAACGGTGACCTTGGTAAGGTATCTCTCATATACACTCCACGAAAATATGGAATATTTTCCGTAAATTGTATGATATCGATATTAGTAAGAGCACGGTTAGGCAGCCTGCGATTTAGTTTTTTTTCTTTAAATTTAGATATAATCGAAGTCCATTCTTGCTACGGTTTAGCCTCAATCCGTTTCCAATACAAACACCTTCCACTTTCTTATGTTGTCGTTCCATTTGTTCCAAACGCTTTTTTGCTACCTTATATTCGTTGATAGTTTTGACGATTCCAGCAATTCCACTTGCTATACTTCCAGCAGCAGACAGGCCAGCAAATATAGGAATTAAAGGTAAAACACCGCCGGACTTAGGAATGGGTATGATCCGTGGGAGCTTCGTAGATGAATTATGAGTTAACTCCCTAGCAGCTGCGTATGCCAATTCTATCAGTTTTTTCTTACACTTTGGCTTCAATTTTTTAATGCATTTTCTTGTATGGGAGACTATATTTTTAAAGTTTTTTTTGAGACCATATCCAGAACTCACTTTTGATAGCATTACGTTGTTAACCACATTAGCAGCAAGTTTTTCTCCTGTGTTTGCATCTGAAGACAGAGCACGCTTCTTCGCCATCTTTAGTAAAATGATATCTGCTTTGTGACGATCTTTCAAACTTTTGGATTTATTGTAAGCGATATCGTGATGTTTGCAATACTCATCTAACTTATTTACACCTTTATCACCACGAGCCAATCTTTTATGTAATTTAGTTCCAGGACCACAGTAATTATATCCCGGTAAATGGAGCTCAAACGGTAAATTATTAATTAAATGATTCACAAGTCCTTCTCCGTTCATGTATGCAAACAGAATAGAACCTAAATCATAGATCATGGTATTATAAAGCCCTTACAAAACATTTGTATCATCAATCCAACAATTTTTTGATGATGGTAACCCCAACAATTTCACAAAAACTTTTCTACTTTTACGTTTCAAAACTTTTTCAACAAGGTAAATATCAGGATGTTTGGTAATTTGTAATTCTTGATTATAAAATGCTCCTAAAATAGGCTGCTGTTTAATGTCTTGTAATAAATATGTAGTAGGATTTGTATTTTGAACTTTACTAATCTTAAATATCTCTGTTGACCAATTAGGAGTATAGCCTTTTTCAAAATAACCTTTATGTTTACTTATTCGAACAAAATCACCTATCTTAAACTTACGACGCTTTGTTTTCATTCGATTAAAATAAATATTTAGTACTTGAGCTTTATTTTTATGATTGACTCGAGCTGGTGGTAAACCAATTGTTGTATGTATTGTTTGATTATATCTGTTAATTACTTTAGCAAGTGTACCGTCAGTCCATTTATAATTCCCTTTTAAACTGAATTCCTTGTAAAGCTTACTTTTTATCGTCCTTATAAGTCGTTCTACAATGGAGGCCTTTTTGGTTGAATAGGTGCTGTAGTGATTGATAGAATTATTTTTTAATATTTTTTGAAAACTTGTGTTGTAAAATTCTGTTCCTAGGTCTGTTTGCAGGTTTCTTGGAATGCGTTTTTTACTACTCAATATCGTATTGAATGCTTTAGATACAGATTCTTTATTTTTTTGTTTAAGTGGAATAGCCCAAGCATACTTAGAGAATCCATCGATAACCACTAAAATATATTTGTAGTTAGTATTGAATTTGGAAATGCTTTGCATATCCATTAAATCGGCTTGCCAAAGATCATCAATATCTTTTAATATTACATGTCTTCGAGAAAAATTGATTCTAGCACTTCTGTGAATTTCGTTTATGATGTCTCTTTTCACTTTGCTCATTCTTTCAACTGTCACTTCTGAACTTCAAAATTAGACTAAGTAACAATGTCTATGATAAGCCCTTTTATTCGTGTATTACACCCGCTTCTTTTAGTTCTTCAATAATTGATAAAATCTCGTTATCAAGGTTAGTATTACCTGCAGTTTTAGAAGCGATCAAAAGTTTAAGTCTGTCCACTAATTCATTAGGATCATCCCAATAAACAAGTTCAGTATTTTTTTTATATTTTTTAAGAAACGGTAAACCAGCACCTCTTTTTTGCCTAAATTTAGCTTCCATTGGGGCTTGTAAGCATTTATAAGACTCAGAAAATAATGGTTTGACCACTTGAGAATATTTTAGACCTTTATCACCTTTAATTTGACCTGCAGGGTCAAAGTCTCTTTTATGAGCATTAGTTGTCAGGAGTATTTCTTTGTAAACCAATTTATCTTTTAAATTGACTAAACTTAAATCAGGCTTTTTGCGAAGCAATAGTTCTTTTAGACCAGGTGTTATTGTATACTGTTTATTAGCTACGCAAATGTTAAACACTTTACCAGAGTTCTCATGAGTGGTTGAGAAATTAACTATTGTATTTCCGATCATATGTTTGTTATTCTCACTACGTACACCAAATGGTATATTCATATCCTCATATATTTCAATGATATCTTCTTTTTTCAACGATGCATTTATATCTTTTTCCGATCCATTATCTCCTTCATCTGAATAAAATTTTTCTATCGAGCTTGACTCATTAGATGATTCATGTTTGTACATATCATGAGATTTATCACGCAAAAATATTGTTGAACCTATATCAGTGTGTTTAATTTCGTCATCATAAGTATCTTCATTTTTTATTGTAGAAATTTGCTTGTTAGCTACGATTGCATTTAGAGGGTCTGCGAGAGGCTTGAAAAAATATTTCAAATGAGTGTCAGTTTTAAACTCATAATCTTTCATTTGTTTCACTTTTGCCTTAATAGCGTCCGCAGACTTAATTAATTGATCTGTAATGTTGTGGTCCATTATACGACTTATATGAAGAAGTATTTATGCTCAAATGATTTTAATTTTTTGCACTCATAATTTATATAGCCATTAATCACAATAAATAAACTTGTCGAATGATTGTCTATATCTGCCTTTGTTTAATTCACAATCCTTATTAATAGTCAAAAAATCATAAGGATGTATCCAGATTTTAGAACATATATCTTTAAACTTCGACCACTCTATATCAGAACTAACATGTTCATCGTATATATGTTTCAAGTTAACTTCATCTTGCTTGAAAATTATCAAAAAGTTAACATTATCACGTAATAACTGCTTTGGTATTTTTGAATACGTTTGAGATAAATAAAAACAATCTATATTTCTGTGTCTGCCCATTGTAAAATAATTTCGTATGTTAACTTGTTTTTCACTAACCACGTCATCAAAAATAATAACAGAATTCGGTAATGCATCATTAGGATGAATAACTTCGTCATCAAAATTAAATATAAAAAGTTTTACTTCTGGTACTCTTTCTAAGATTTGTTTTAGAAAAATATATTTTGGTTGAAAGCTAGTCTTTGAATACAAGTAAACATTTTTAAACTTTAAACCATTTTCGTGGATTAACAAACTAATCATGACGTTCGTTTTCCCACAATTCGAAGGGCCACATATTATACATCTTATATTATTCGGCAAAAGAACACTATGCTTTGCATGTAGCTTATTTTTCTCTACCTCAATATTTTTTACTTCTAATGAAACTGGTTGCTTGACCCACTTCATGTTTGTATCTGTCAGAAAAAAATATATGTTCTAGTATTTATAATGCTTATCAGGAACACTAACTAATTATAACCCGCAATAATCAGATTTTTGGTAGTTCTTTTAGCTTTGGTTTCAACGAATAAGTACACAAATAAATAAAAATGATCGTTTATACTTAGATAATAATCTCTACAGGTAATGTCGAAAAAGGGTTATAAATAAAACGAGTATTTCTATTATATTTGAGAATAAATGATTAATGTCAGTACTGCTGTATATAGTTTCATATTTCGTATTAAATGACTTGAGCTGCTGCTCACTTAATTGTGGTAGTAAAAAGTAAGCAAACAGCTCAAAGTTAACTTTAATGCAAGTATGTTCCAATAATGATAACTCAATCAGTTTCAAAAAATATTTTCGCTTATCACCCAAGAACGCCTCTAGTATGAGGTACTCGTCCTCTATCTCGGGTTTAAGCGATAAGTCATGATTCTATTTTTAAATGTCGTAGCTACAATATCAATATTATCAAACTTTGACTTTATTAAACAATTCGATTTATGAATACTCGTTCTCTTATGATATCTGTATTTATGTTCTGGGATCTCCATTTTGCATTTATCACAATTAATATACTTTGGTAAACAATCTGGCTCATAAACTTTCATATCATGTTCAATTTCTGGAATTTCAATCTGGGATTTAACTTTTTTTGGAATATCAATCTGGGATTTAACTTTATCAAACTTTGACTTATTTGTATCACATTCAATTTCAGGAATATCAATCTGGGATTTAACTTTTTCTGGATTATCAATCTGGGATTTAACTTTTTCTGGAATATCAATCTGGGATTTAACTTTTTCTGGAATATCAATCTGGGATTTAACTTTATCAAACTTTGGCTTATTAGTATCACATTCAATTTCTGGAATATCAATCTGGGATTTAACTTTATCAAACTTTGACTTATTTGTATCATATTCAATTTCGGGAACATCAATCTGGGATTTAACTTTTTCTGGTTTTTCAATCTGGGATTTAACTTTTTCTGGAATATCAATCTGGGATTTAACTTTTTCTGGAATATCAATCTGGGATTTAACTTTATCAAACTTTGACTTATTTTTATCATATTCAATTTCAGGAATATCAATCTGGGATTTAACTTTTTCTGGAATATCAATCTGGGATTTAACTTTTTCTGGAATATCAATCTGGGATTTAACTTTATCAAACTTTGGCTTATTAGTATCACATTCAATTTCTGGAATATCAATCTGGGATTTAACTTTATCAAACTTTGACTTATTTGTATCATATTCAATTTCAGGAACATCAATCCGGGATTTAACTTTTTCTGGTTTTTCAATCTGGGATTTAACTTTTTCTGGAATATCAATCTGGGATTTAACTTTTTCTGAAATATCAATCTGGGATTTAACTTTATCAAACTTTGACTTATTTGTATCATATTCAATTTCAGGAACATCAATCTGGGATTTAACTTTTTCTGGTTTTTCAATCTGGGATTTAACTTTTTCTGGAATATCAATCTGGGATTTAACTTTTTCTGAAATATCAATCTGGGATTTAACTTTATCAAACTTTGACTTATTTGTATCATATTCAATTTCAGGAATATCAATCTGGGATTTAACTTTTTCTGGAATATCAATCTGGGATTTAACTTTATCAAACTTTGGCTTATTAGTATCACATTCAATTTCTGGAATATCAATCTGGGATTTAACTTTATCAAACTATGACTTATTTGTATCATATTCAATTTCTGGAATATCAATCTGGGATTAAACTTTATCAAAAATTGACTTATTTGTATCATATTCAATTTCTGGGAATATCAATCTGGGATTTAACATTTTCTGGATTATCAATCTGGGATTTAACTTTTTCTGGAATATCAGTCTGGGATTTAACTTTATCAAACTTTGAATTATTTGTATCATATTCAATTTCTTGAATATCAATCTGGGATTTAACTTTATCAAACTTTGTCTTATTTGTATCATATTCAATTTCTGGGAATATCAATCTGGGATTTAACATTTTCTGGATTATCAATCTGGGATTTAACTTTTTCTGGAATATCAGTCTGGGATTTAACTTTATCAAACTTTGAATTATTTGTATCATATTCAATTTCTGGAATTTCAATCTGGGATTTAACATTTTCTGGAATATCAATCTGGGATTTAACTTTATCAAACTTTGACTTATTTGTATCATATTCAATTTCTGGGAATATCAATCTGGGATTTAACATTTTCTGGATTATCAATCTGGGATTTGACTTTTTCTGGAATATCAATCTGGGATTTAACTTTTTCTGGAATATCAATCTGGGATTTAACTTTATCAAACTTTGAATTATTTGTATCATATTCAATTTCCGGAATTTCAATCTGGGATTTAACATTTTCTGGAATATCAATCTGGGATTTAACATTTTCTGGATTATCAATCTGGGATTTAACTTTTTCTGAAATATCAATCTGGGATTTAACTTTTTCTGGAATATCAATCTGGGATTTAACTTTATCAAACTTTGAATTATTTGTATCATATTCAATTTCTGGAATTTCAATCTGGGATTTAACATTTTCTGGAATATCAATCTGGGATTTAACATTATCAAACTTTGACTTATTTGTATCATATTCAATTTCTGGGGATATCAATCTGGGATTTAACATTTTCTGGATTATCAATCTGGGATTTAACATTTTCTGGATTATCAATCTGGGATTTAACTTTTTCTGGAATATCAGTCTGGGATTTAAGTTTTTCTGGAATATCAATCTGGGATTTAACATTTTCTGGAATATCAATCTGGGATTTAACTTTATCAAACTTTGACTTATTTGTATCATATTCAATTTCTGGAATATCAATCTGGGATTTAACTTTTTCTGGATTATCAATCTGGGATTTAACTTTTTCTGGAATATCAATCTGGGATTTAACTTTTTCTGGTATATCAATCTGGGATTTAACTTTTTCTGGAATATCAATCTGGGATTTAACTTTTTCTGGAATATCAATCTGGGATTTAACTTTATTATTATCAGAATTTGATGAGCCATCAACGGGGTGTATAACTGGAAAAAAAAACACAACATTTCTCATTGTATACTTTAATTATTGGGATTAAATGCGGTTATAAAATTCTATCTTAAAATAAACTCCATGTTAGTCTAATCATTAAATTAATTGGTATAGCTTAAATCTCATAATGTAAACTATTGGTAAGAGCTTATAAAAGTAGGAGTACATTTTTTAAACTCCTTCCGGGTGCTTGTTATGTAGGTGTTTAGGCAACGCCAGGATTCTGAATCCTCATCACATTTGTTTTTGATCGTGATTACCGAGTGGCGCCACCTATTTACTGGTTGGACCCGCTCTATTTCATTACATTTATATACTTTGAGTTCTATATAGAACTCACCTCTCTTCTGCTCGTTCATTTGACGTGAAAATCCGTTCGCCAATCTCCTAGTGATGTACGAGCATATCGGGGCATTCTTCTTGCCCGCAACCACCTCAATTTCATCGTCGTCACTGTCGCTCCCGAACAACTCGCGAGCCGTTGACTTGGTGACAGGAGTGATTGGGTGAACGGTCGGCTTAGTTTTCTTACTCGTAGACGGCTGGGAGCTGCTCGTTGACGAAGGCTTGCGCTTTTTGTTCTCCTTCGGCTTGGTTTTCACCGATGCTTGCTCCTCGTCCGTTGATTCGTCCTCCGTAGGGAAAATATAGTCAGCCGTGTTCTTGGACCTGTAATAAATAAAAACAATGAATTAGTACATAACAGTAACAATTACATTTTGTTTTAATCGTGTGGGCGATATTAATTGAATGCACTTATTACTTGAATGAATGATTATTAAATTTTATGAATCAATAAACAATTTAATTTTTATAGATGTAGACTCACTAACTTATCTAAGAATTATGGAAGAGGTTAATGAATAACTATAATACTCTAATGATTGAATAGTGAATAAGGTGGAAACAACACAAAGTAAATAACATTGAAAAGTGAGTAGATAGTACTTACATTTTAGAAGATTGACGTTGCTTTGGTAGTTAGTAAGATCTGGTAGTTTGGTAGTGAGTTAGATGTAACCGCTCCTAGTTGAAGTGTTGATGTGATCCAGCTTCTGCAGGATGCACTCTTAAATAGTGCAAAATCCACGTCACGATATCCCGTATAAGGAATAGATCACGCGTTACAAAAATGCTTTATCAGCCCTTGCACCCAAATATGTAATAGTTTACGTTGCAGAAAAATATGTTCCTAAACAATAAACATCGAGATCTTGCAATTTGAACTTTATCTTCATAGTTCAAGATACTTAAACTCGATAAGTCAGTGGGTGGTCCAGTTCTGATGTCTATTAAGTACCGCTCTGGATGATGCCGCTTTCTATGTGAATTGACTTTTAAGTCACCAGTTCACAGATAGCGATGCGGTGCGGTAGCGTCGCGGTGATTTTTTGTATTGTTTAAATCAGTATGAACGCGATAACACATGATGCATAATAATGATACAGTAAGTTAATAGTGCAGTGCAGAAAAATCCGCGTAATGTTGCGCAATCGAACAATTGTCTACCGGTATACACTGAGATTTTGAAGCGTGTCGGTTTGGACGTTTTCTATAAAGTTAAACTACTCCATCATTACTATACTGTGTTGTTGAGAAGTGCCCACGCCTTACCTAGCTAGCATTGAAACGTCATCGCGACGCTATCGCATCGCACCGCCGTCTATTTAGCGGCGGCTTTATATTATGGTATGCATTTAATTGTAATCTGAAACGGTATAGCGTCGCTTTGTCGCGAATATATAAAATTACGATGACATGTGCTATTAGACTTTTTTCACAGCCATATTGAACTTTAAATCCATTTATAATTATTTAATAGAACCCTATATAAAGGATAAAATATCTTGCAAAATCAATTATTATTTAGTTTCCTACCAGCAAGCGCGAGTAAATCAACGAGTAATAATTATGTCGGTGAGTATTAATTTAATTCTTTTATTTTATATTTGTTTTTATAAAAAGTTTGAACTTGAATTAATAACAGATCCTACCATCATATTATTGAATTTGAATAGTGAAATGCTTGCAACAAACATTTTAATGCATTTTACGCTAAATTCACTTTTTCATCACACGAATTAAAATATTATGTAGACCTTCTATTTCAGTAATGTGGTTTTATTTTTTAAGTTAAGACATGTTTTTTTTTTAGTTTAAACAGACGAAAATAGTAATGTGGGTAGAGTGATTGATAAGTGGTGGTATTCGTTGTAGGCCTTGGGTTCGATTCCTAGCTGAGTTAAAGCCAACAATCAATATAATATTATGTAGCCATGTGTATAGCATGTAGGAATATTTATTGTTTGAATAAAGGCAACTAGAGTTAGGTATTATTTAGGTTTATTAGTTAGTCATACGTTTTTATTTATTTTCAGGACTCTGAAAACGATCTGTTTAACTTCATTCCTGCGAATCCACCAGCGGGACAGCGAGGTGAAAGGTTGTTAAACCTCGATGGACCGAATAATAAGAAACTGAAAAAGTCCCCCGCTATATTTTCTTACGTGAAGAAACTTACGCGGGGGTCTAATGCCATCGGGGGAAAGGTGATTAGAATTGAAATCTATGATGCTGAAAAGTTTAGTGACAGTGAAAGTTCCCAGTGCAAATGTGATGCCGAATTATGTATACAACATGTTGTAAAAAATATGTATATGGATAATATATATAATTCTGTTAAGGATATTGTTGTAAAAATCTCAGACTCAATGGAAATTCATTAATAAATGTATCATAATATTATTCTAGTTCAATCTTTTATTTACCATTTTCCCCCTTCAAAAACTTATTAAACAAAAGGTCAATCAAAAACTCACTAACATGCTCTACCTTTTTTCTATCGTTATTGAGGGTCTAAACAGCGCTTCAATCAGTATTTATCATACAAGCCTACCCCAATTTATAGTTGGAACAGAGACGAGCTAGTAATGAAATTTGGTGCATTGGGCACCAAACGTATTATCAAAGATTTGTACCTAGTAATGGGCTACTTTACGGGCTTTACTCACTCAGTGTAAGGACGTGTTGTGGTTGTGATTATCAATAAGGTCAAGGGGGGCGGGGGGAGGTGTGAGAATAAAAATGATGTGTTGTGTAGCACATCCGCACTACCTCGACAGCATCGCAACGCAATGAATTGTACATATTTTAGAATACTTGAATATATACGTACATACATATACTGGGTAGTCAGATACTACGAAACGCCCCTCCTGCCACGATCGTAATAATCGCGTCATGGAATGGAATGTTCTACATAGAAGCATTCGAAATAATATGATCTACAAAATCATATTATTTCGAATACTTGAATCTAGAACCAGAGTAAATAAATTAATGAAATGTTTTGAAAAATATTGATTGATTGACTGATTGTCCAGTTCACAAAATATTAATAGAATGACTGATTGTCTAGTTCTTAAAATATTGATCGATTGACGGATTGTCTGTTCACATCAAATGTATAATTGGGGTGACTGGATCTCTGATCCAGGAACCCCAATTATACACTACTACTCATACTGCTGCTAGAATTTTAAAAATCGATTCTGTTTTCCAAAAACAACATAGAACATTGATCCTTTATTCTAAATGGGGATGTGATGGTTCATCTGGTCAAAGCCAATACAAGCAAATACTTGCAGAAGAGTCAGAAACAATTTCAGATGCCAATTTGTTCATCACTTCATTAGTCCCCATCAGATTAGTTGATGTGCAATCCATTTCTATTGAGTTTTGTAAGGAAACTCCAGAAAAAACCAAGGCAGTTGTTGATGATATTAAAAAACAAATTAGGGCTGCACAAGCATCACTTATAAACAAAGATGGTGTTGTAGTAAATGTGAAGCATGAACTATTTCTAACGATGATCGATGGAAAGGTGGCTCAGGTCCTTACAGATACTCCATCTGGTTCCACATGCACGATATGTGGGGCTACTCCACGGCTAATGAATGACCTATCGAAAGTAACTGCCAGACCCGAAAACGAAAACGCCTACCAATACGGATTGTCCACACTTACACGCCTGGATTCGCTGCATGGAAATGATATTGCATATTTCCTATAATCTTTCGTTTAAGACTTGGTCTGCTTCAACTGAGGAAAATAAGAGATTAAAAAAAGAAAAGAAAGAAGTTGTTCAAAAACGTTTCAGGGAGGAGTTGGGATTAATCGTCGACAAACCTCGGCAAGTTAGCGGGAATACGAACGATGGCAATACCGCACGAAGATTCTTCTATAATAGCACTTGCTCATCGGAAATAACAGGTGTAGATGAGGCATTGATTAAACGCCTATACATTATCTTGCAAGTTCTTTCTTCTGGAATGATGATCGACCCTGAAAAATTTGGGGAATATGCAATAGAAACTGCAAGAATCTATGTAAGTAATTACGATTGGTATTATATGCCATCCTCCGTTCATAAAATACTCATACACGGGCAAAACGTTATCAAACATTTTGCGGTGCTTCCTATTGGACAGCTATCGGAAGACGCACAAGAGTCTCGCAACAAAGACTACAGAAACATACGACTTCATCATGCCAGAAAATGTTCCCGATCTGCTACAAATGAAGATGTCTTTAAAACGCTTTTATACACGTCAGATCCATATATAACAAGTTTGAGAAAACCGTACGTAAGAAATGTGAAAGAACTTGAAGAAGAGGCACTAAGTCTTTTAAACGTGGCACCTGAAAGTGAACCCACATTTACTGACCCTGATCCTGAAGTGGTATAAGTTAAAAATAATATTTATATTTAGTTATTACTTATATTTGTACCTAGCTACATCATTTCCTGAAGCCAGAGTATAGGATGTACCTATTAGTAATATGATTTTAATTTAGTATTTTTTTTTTCATATATATATATTTTGTTTACTTTGCTTGTTGTAATTAACCATGGTTTAATCTTTTTAGTCATTATAAACTTGTATTCCACTTAAAATAAATTTTTAACTATTTTTTTCGTGATTTTTTCCCATTTTTTTATTCTATGCAAAAAAACATACATAGATATACAAGAAAACCCTATAAACTACACATCGTTCGAATCTCCGAACCTTGCTGCATATTTGTGCCAAATTTCATCACGATACAACAAAAATTCATGAAGTTACAGATTTTTGATCCGATACCGACCTATATTTTCCATAGTGCGCCGTGTCCTCGAGGAGGCGATCGGCGGCGGCGACCTCTCGCGTCCGGCCCTGGTGCGAGCCATGGTACGGAGCGAGAGGGAATGGGAAGCCGTCACCTCCTTCTGCGAAGCAGTAATGCTCGCGAAGGAGGAGGCGGGGCGCGTGAGGGAGTGGCAGTCTCTGCGCCCTCATGCCCCTAGCCGCCGCAGGAGGAGACGCCCCGGGCGTCGGGAGTCGATTGCGGACTCCCGGCCACCGTAGGCGCGAGCTTGCGGGTGGCGAGCAATGGGTGGCTCGCCGCCCGGTAAGGACCAGGCTCGGGTCGACGGCGCGCAGTGTTCCACGCGCGCCTCAAAGAGATGTCAGCAGCAGTGTAGGGGTCTACTAGGACCGATGCCTGCCGGGGTCGCGTGATTGTTCGAAAGAGATACCGTGACCCCGGCACATGGGCAACTGATGGAGCACGGGTGGGTTTTAGTCAGTAAAAGTCTGACACGCCCTCCCGCTCCGCCCAGAGCGGGAGAAGTCATTTGATGATTTCCCATCCTGAAAAAAAAAAAAAAAAAAAAAAAGGTCTCAAACAGTGTCTGTAGGTAATTAAAACGTAATAATTGAAGCGTCTGGATCCGCCATATCATTATAATGAGAACTAGTGTTGTACTCGCTTCAAACGACCTTCGTTAGCGCGATCGTGAACAAAATTAATGATGTAATGTGGTTGTTTGTACTACATTTGCTATGTTGCGGTCTAATTATGTTCCTGTCACTGGTTTTGACTCGAACGCCTGCACTTGTAATCTTTGTTTGCTCATCACTGGTTATTGTGGCGTTGGGTGGAAATTTTGTATCGCGCACGTAATATTTTGATGTAGGAATGGGGAAGAGGTTTTAACCTCCCTGTCTGTCGATTCAGAATTTCATGGTATCTAATTCAAGCTGCATTCGCTTACACTGCTAGGCGCTGAACGCTTTAATGCATTTTAATTCGCAGTATTAGTGAGTATTGTCAGCTTGTCGTAATTGTGGTAATGTTGTTTCTTAAGATTTTATACTAAAATGTTTTGCATCTGGATGTTTACTAAGAAAAGAGGTATCATGTTTTTCTGTTGCTTAATAGATAAATGCTGGTTTGCCAAAAAACTAATCAGTGGTCAAGTCTGGCTCTATAAATATATTTATTTTTATTAAATTACCGCCTTCCTATAAACTTCCAACTCAGTGTTACACAACCTACCACTTACCTGCACTGAAATTTTTAGTCATGCCTGAAATACCTCGGTGTATAAAAGAAAGCCAGCATTTAACATTTCTAAGATTCTTATACCTACTATTTAAAGGCACTATATGTATTAGAGCCACGAACTAGCAGTAACCAAAGATACGTAAGTAACACGAACCAAACCTTTTGACAGATAAAAGAAGAAGCAACGTTAAAAGAACATGACCACATTCAAGTAAATATTCTAAAATAAAACATCTTTGAAAGTTTACATTAACCAAGGAGTTTGAAACACTATTATTTCAACCTTAAGATATTGTTTAAAAACATACAGACTGTTCTTTAGCATAATTTTTGTATCCCATTATAAATATTCAAATAAAATAAGAAACTGGATAGTTAACAAAATCAAAAAAAACTATATATTTATATATATAGTTTTTTTGATTTTGTTAACTTATATTTGGATTTTTTTTTATTTATATAAAAAGAAAATCCAAATATGACAACAAGATAAAGTCCAATGGAGTAAAGTAACATTTCACTGCGTCACCGCGCCCAAACTGAGGAATTGGTAAACTTTTTCTGTAACGTGTTTACAGAAAATTTCATTATGTAGGTACGGCAAAACGTATTAAAACTCATTTCGAACAATTTTTATCCAACAGTTAGACAATACTTTTGTTGATTATGAATGTTTAGCATCCAACGGACACCTGCAGAATATAGAAATGTTCATTGAAGAAGTTACTTTCCGTCTGCAGAGCTCAGAATGTTTCCTATTGGAAAAGTTATGATACATCAAAGCATCGAATATCTTCGAGAAAACTCCATCCTGACATCCCGCGAAGATATTAAATATAAAAATATTTCGCTGTTTTAGTTTTAAAGATGATGTATGTTGGACTAAGTTTTACTTTTATATGACGTTTTACAGGAGTTTCAAAGTCTTAAAACATAGCACGTGTGAGCTAAGTATTCATTTTATAGTATTATAACAACATGTTTTAAGTAACATACACAAAAATTGGGTCATGTAAAGTTTGCTGGGATAAAACGATTATACATATGATGCTCTTCGTGGATAAGAAAATACCGCAACGTGAACAAAATTATTTGGGACCATTGGAGTCCTACTTTCGTGACACAAATAAACGTTGCCATTGATCACAAATCGTTACTTTTTATCATTCCTGAAACATCTGCCCCTTGATCTCCCCAATTTCCGGCCGAAGCTTCTTATTCCAAACTTTGACCAACTTTTGGGAGCGTTCAATAATATGATTACAATTTTTATTGTGACTTTGGCATTAGCATAATGATAAGGTGATTTATTATTCGAAGAGCTTGCTTGCAAAAATGTATTTTTGGTTTGATAAAAATAAATAGACTACATAGAAATCCATATATCAAATTAATCGATTAAATTAGTTTAGGTACTCCAGTGCATGGCCTAGATTCAAATCTACAGATAAACCAACGTGCATATATTTAATGCAAACATTATTTGTTAAATCTAATCGTTAGCTTGTTATAACTAACTAATAAAAACTTATCATTTGTCACAATTTGTTATCTTATTTTTCTTTTATTTATTTCGTTCCTTTTTAAAACTCACTTTCGCCAAAAATCGTAAAAGAAAGATGGCGACGACACGGCGGGATACGGTGAATGACTGACCACAGTCAAACTGTCTCAATGCATAGGTAATATTTATAACAATTTTCATTACTGAGCAGACAACCAATTGCTTCAACTTCTAGCTTGTGCTATGTTTAATAATGGGCAATGTAATACGACCTAATTATATTAAAACCACGCAACGGACATCTGTTCTGTGTCGATGTTTTGCAGAAGTCCGGATATATCCAGTAATGAGGAAATTAATATTAATTTATCCATGAACACGTACTTGTGTGTGCTTATTTTTAATTTTCAATATTGTTGTATTTATTCCCATTGGAATATTGTAATGTATGTTGTCAAGAGGATGAATGCATGGCGTTCGATTTAACTGTTCCCAAAGTGGGGCTCAGACTTTTTAAGTAATGTGGTCATAAAAATTTAAGGTAAAGCAATATATATAATAGATTAGGCTTACATTTACCTAACAATAACAGGGACTCATAAGCATAAACATTCAACATTATTGAAACAGGGTAAAAACTAAAACGTGGAAAATCACGCTTTAAAAAGTAAGAAACAAGAAAATATTCTGATCTGAAATCAGTGGTCTTCATTTGATAACCAATACGGCATCGTTAGAAAAGTATTTAATGATTTTATGTCCTCTAGGGTACGCCATATTCAGTTTAATGTGAAGTCATATAAACCTACATACATTCAACGGATTAACACGTTTCTAACGATACCTCATTTATAAAATTATGACAAGTAGTTTCAAAGTTACGAGGGAACACATACATAAACACACATACCGGTCAAAACCATAACCCTGCTTTTACTTCGCCGTAGTTACGTAAAAAAAAAAAAACTAGATAATTATATCCTCGCAGAGACTAAATCTCCAGTGATGAGAAAGATAGCTAGCATTCTTCGTGCCCATTATTGGTAACTATCGCACCAAACTATACGTGCTTCTGCTACCAATGAATTCATCGCTTATTGGTTCAAGAAGATTGGATCCGAGCTCACGACCTTATTAGGGATTAGGAGCCTATTCGCTAGACCTAGTTTATTTATTTTTTGCCTTTTCGTCATATTTGTTCGGCAGACTATGAGGAAAACATGTATTGGGTCGGTGTGAAATTATTATCTGACAAAAATTCGTCACGAAATAAGGATAAAATATCATTTCACTCGTGGGTTATTTTCACTACACGTGTCAATCATTAACAAAATTTAATTATACGTTAGCTAAAGTTTAGGAGGTGAAACCACTTATGGTAATGATATGGTGTTTCTATAACAAATAAATCTATTTTTCTGTACATAGCTGTTACAAAATTTTTAGTAGTTTTATAGAGTTACTTTACTTTACTTTACTTTAGAGTAAGTGGTTTTTTCATCGGTATTTTTTTTAACTATCGCTTTGAATAAATTAAACACGATGTTATGTATTTTATCGATTTATTGTAGGTAGAGCCAGGAACATGTCAGGTTTTTTTTATTTAAAGCTGATACATCGCAATTATTTAAGTGTAAGTATACAATCTACTACAAAAACATCGGGAATATAAACAACAAACACAACACCAATACATTATTTAAAATTATTCTTATCAAGAGCAGGAAGAAGTGCTGAAGTAGTTTTATTGTTTTTAAAACTTTGTTTTGTTACTAAGAAAAATGGTTCAAGTTTTCACTGGTAAGAAACTAGTGTCTCGTGTTGACGATTATTTCTTTGCTTTTATTTGAAGAACTTAAGTATAAAACGAACCCAGGTATTATTTATTTAGACATAACTATCCTCATTTTTTTTGGCTCGATTATTTGTCACATTTTACTTTATTAGGAGCATGTCTATTGGAGGGAGCTAATGTGAATTTTCTATAAGTCTAGTTTCATCATTTGCCTTGCTTTTTTCAAAACTATGTTGGATTCGGCTTCCATTGTAACAGGATGTAACTGAATACTAATATTCAAAGTCAAAGCATTTTCTCAATTAAGCCCAAAAAAGGCACTTTTGAACGTTAACTATTTTATTTGTAATTGCCTATCTGACCTCCCCTACTTTACTGGGCAATATGATACCCTTTGGTAAAACTGGTTGTCAACTTTCGGGCTTCTGACAACCCGTAACGACTGTCAAAGATCTGTGAAAGAAGCCGGAGTCAACGGCTTAACGTGCTTTCCAAGCAGAAAGAGGGGTTGTCGGTTTGTAAAAATGATAAGCCATACACAGACCAACTGCATCAAGCGTAGCTCATCTTGATCGGTCGACTCTTGCGGTCTTTTTTACTTAGCCACAAACCTCACTATAAGTCTAGTTTATTATCTTAAAAAACAATTTTTGAGTTATTACTATACCAAAAAACAAGATGATACAAACTTCAAAACTAGTTTAACGAAGCTCCCTTACTTCGTAATATTTTAAACATAGTTCCCTTTTATCTTCAAACTAAGAACTTTGACTGAACGTGTCAAGTTCTTTAAAATGTTTCTAACAGCATTATTTGTGCGGAAGCCTTTGCAACACGTACCTCTTGTATAAACAACTCAGAAACTTACTAAGATAATGTGACTAAGTTAAGAGTTCATTCGCTAGTTCTAATATTTCCGGATCGTTTGTTTTATTTTTTGTCGCTTTAATTAGATTATTCGAAAATGGTTCACATAAAGTGGCAGTTTAGTTTTTTTCTGTACGTGGTTCGTTATCTTCTGCCTATGTTTTCCTTACTATGTTGGCGACGGTTTCCAGTGTTACTTTGGTTTGACCGTAATACCCCAGTTACTGGGTAACACGATATTCCTTGGTAAAATTGGTTGTTAAGGGCATCATACTTTCAGCCGAAACACGTTCACTGCTGAGAATAGGCGTCCACCAAGCACCGTCACTTCGACTGGTTCTGTGTTTCTCGCACCCAGTGGATTACTGCGGCCTTCACCAGGTCATCAGTCTATTTTGTGGGAAGCCTTCCAATGCTACGTCTTCCAGTACACGATTGCCACTCCAAAATTTCCAGCCCCATCAGCCATCTGATCTGCGAGCAATGTGCCTGGCCACTGCCACTTAAGTTTGGCAATTCTTCGGACTATATCGGTTACCTTGGTTCTCCTACAGATCGTTAATAATAATTTCGTTTGTATCTGTAGACAAAACGAAGTATATCTGCTTTAGCATAAAAAAATTAACTCGAGAAGGCATCGTGCGAAATATCATATCGCACGAGTGTCACGCCGATGAAAATTGCAATTGTCCCTCACTGGAACGCGTGAATACAATTAAATATCTAGGAGTTAACATAGATGGCAATCTCAATTTTAGAGAACATGTTAGGTTGCTATGTTGTAGAATACGAAAGCTAATAAATATGTATTTAAAAACCTAAGGCACATTGCTGACTTTAAGTTGTTAAAGCAGATATACTACGCTCTCTGTCAGTCGCTACTAACATATTATCTATCATCTTGGGGAGGGACATCAAAAACAACTGTGAAGTCTATCGAGGTCGCCCAGCGTGCAATACTAAAAGTCGCGATGTTCAAGCCAATCAGATTCTCTACAACAACACTCTACAAAACATGGGAAGTCATGACCGTGAGATAATTATACATACAAAGCGTTGTCCTCCTACAACACGGTAAACTAACCTACAACCCACTAGTCCTCGAAAAACGAAGGAAAGATATAGTCAAAAACATCAAAAGTCATTTATTCAAACTACGCTGAGAGTCAGCACTTTTTGAACGTCAAAGTTACAAAAGACAGTCCCCCCAAAACGCCCGCCCTTCGACACTTCCTAGTGCTTTAGCTGGGAAGAAGAAGTGGCGGAACAAACTCCCCAGCAGCACAGCTGTCTGTTAAGTTAGAAGAACTTGATTCTATACAATATCGTGTAAGTAATTAATATTATAAAACAAAACAAAACATACATTATACGCCATATGTCAGCTAGCACACGCCAATAATATAGTGTGCGAAAGAACTAAGCCGTCTAAAACCAAATTTAGTCAACGTTTTTCCTACAACATTGGTCCATAATTTACAATAGGCTAAACAAAATCCTCAACATATACCCGCTAACTAAACTGCAATGCAAGAAAAAACTTACCGAATATCTGAAAAGTCTTACCTATGAACAGACTGAACTTCTCCTGCACTTAGCATCCTAATAAAAAACCAATTTATTACAATATAACATACTTTTCTCATAACATACACATACGCGCGCACGCTCACTCACACCACAACACGCTGCAGAACACTATACAATACAACACACCCTCTTACACATCAGACACGTACACTCCCATGCACACAAATATGAGGACCTGCATGTAAACAACACTACACAAAATTTTAATTATTTAATTTTATTTTTGTAAACACTCTTTTTTTTACCGATTATGTACATGATACAAATGAAATCATTTAAAATTAATTAAGGCTATTTAAATGTATAATACTCGAGGGGTCTGGCGCTGATAGCCGAAATACAGGCTCTGCCTAGTTCGGCTACACCACTTTACAGCCGCAAAAAAAGCCTGTTAAAATATTTTGTAATTTATGTCTAAGTTTCTTTAAAAATAAACTATTACTATCTGATATTTTCTTCCACAAACGATATATTGTATCGGTAACTAACAAGTTGTTAATATGGTTTCTATAACGGATATTCCTTGAATAGAATCTTAGAAGTTAAGAGTTCATTCGCTAGTTCTAATATTTCCGGATCGTTTGTTTTATTTTTTGTCGCTTTAATTAGATTATTCGAAAATGGTTCACATAAAGTGGCAGTTTAGTTTTTTTCTGTACGTGGTTCGTTATCTTCTGCCTATGTTTTCCTTACTATGTTGGCGACGGTTTCCAGTGTTACTTTGGTTTGACCGTAATACCCCAGTTACTGGGTAACACGATATTCCTTGGTAAAATTGGTTGTTAAGGGCATCATACTTTCAGCCGAAACACGTTCACTGCTGAGAATAGGCGTCCACCAAGCACCGTCACTTCGACTGGTTCTGTGTTTCTCGCACCCAGTGGATTACTGCGGCCTTCACCAGGTCATCAGTCTATTTTGTGGGAAGCCTTCCAATGCTACGTCTTCCAGTACACGATTGCCACTCCAAAATTTCCAGCCCCATCAGCCATCTGATCTGCGAGCAATGTGCCTGGCCACTGCCACTTAAGTTTGGCAATTCTTCGGACTATATCGGTTACCTTGGTTCTCCTACAGATCGTTAATAATAATTTCGTTTGTATCTGTAGACAAAACGAAGTATATCTGCTTTAGCATAAAAAAATTAACTCGAGAAGGCATCGTGCGAAATATCATATCGCACGAGTGTCACGCCGATGAAAATTGCAATTGTCCCTCACTGGAACGCGTGAATACAATTAAATATCTAGGAGTTAACATAGATGGCAATCTCAATTTTAGAGAACATGTTAGGTTGCTATGTTGTAGAATACGAAAGCTAATAAATATGTATTTAAAAACCTAAGGCACATTGCTGACTTTAAGTTGTTAAAGCAGATATACTACGCTCTCTGTCAGTCGCTACTAACATATTATCTATCATCTTGGGGAGGGACATCAAAAACAACTGTGAAGTCTATCGAGGTCGCCCAGCGTGCAATACTAAAAGTCGCGATGTTCAAGCCAATCAGATTCTCTACAACAACACTCTACAAAACATGGGAAGTCATGACCGTGAGATAATTATACATACAAAGCGTTGTCCTCCTACAACACGGTAAACTAACCTACAACCCACTAGTCCTCGAAAAACGAAGGAAAGATATAGTCAAAAACATCAAAAGTCATTTATTCAAACTACGCTGAGAGTCAGCACTTTTTGAACGTCAAAGTTACAAAAGACAGTCCCCCCAAAACGCCCGCCCTTCGACACTTCCTAGTGCTTTAGCTGGGAAGAAGAAGTGGCGGAACAAACTCCCCAGCAGCACAGCTGTCTGTTAAGTTAGAAGAACTTGATTCTATACAATATCGTGTAAGTAATTAATATTATAAAACAAAACAAAACATACATTATACGCCATATGTCAGCTAGCACACGCCAATAATATAGTGTGCGAAAGAACTAAGCCGTCTAAAACCAAATTTAGTCAACGTTTTTCCTACAACATTGGTCCATAATTTACAATAGGCTAAACAAAATCCTCAACATATACCCGCTAACTAAACTGCAATGCAAGAAAAAACTTACCGAATATCTGAAAAGTCTTACCTATGAACAGACTGAACTTCTCCTGCACTTAGCATCCTAATAAAAAACCAATTTATTACAATATAACATACTTTTCTCATAACATACACATACGCGCGCACGCTCACTCACACCACAACACGCTGCAGAACACTATACAATACAACACACCCTCTTACACATCAGACACGTACACTCCCATGCACACAAATATGAGGACCTGCATGTAAACAACACTACACAAAATTTTAATTATTTAATTTTATTTTTGTAAACACTCTTTTTTTTACCGATTATGTACATGATACAAATGAAATCATTTAAAATTAATTAAGGCTATTTAAATGTATAATACTCGAGGGGTCTGGCGCTGATAGCCGAAATACAGGCTCTGCCTAGTTCGGCTACACCACTTTACAGCCGCAAAAAAAGCCTGTTAAAATATTTTGTAATTTATGTCTAAGTTTCTTTAAAAATAAACTATTACTATCTGATATTTTCTTCCACAAACGATATATTGTATCGGTAACTAACAAGTTGTTAATATGGTTTCTATAACGGATATTCCTTGAATAGAATCCAATTTATTTTGCGAGCATTTGAGGGGCTTCGAGGTATCTCCCTATTCTCATTATGGTTGGAGTAGGTACTATTGGTGCCATTTTAAGTGGTAGCTGGTACCTATCCAAAAAGTTTATTTTTTTAGTAATTTCTCGTTTAATATTTAATCCCGAATGAGCGATAGTGTTTTCTTTTTTATGCGTGCCGATGTATATATTAACGACTGGATGGATTTTATACATGTACAGTCACGAGCAATAATATATATACATTGTCACATTTTCTAAAATATCTTAACTTCTACCATTCAAAAAATATGTGTACGATATTTTTTTCTCAATTACCTAACCATCAAACTATGTCAAAACTGGGTATACATTAGTTTCACAATAATATAAACGAAACAAAATCAGTAAAAAGTTTACACTTCCAATGTAATTTTTAAGTATCCATGACAGTTTCTATAACATATATACAATTGTATACGTGTTATAGGAATTGTCATGGATACATTAAAATGAGATTGAAAGTGTATACCTACTTTTGCCTGTTTTTGTTAAGTTTATTACAGTAATAACTACAGTTTTATAAATAAATAGGGGTTGGTGACTGCAATAAAACAAGGACTTACAAAATCAGTGTTTTCATATGTAGAAATACGATATGGCACGTTGTTATTGTTGATTTTATATGGATTTCAATAATAATCACAATAACACAGGAAATACATATTTATCCAGCTGTACTGCACGACAACAAAAAACAACCGTAATGCGCGCCTATCCCTTCTGTATGATTTGCAATGTTGCCGTAGGAATCTAATAGCCCGCCGGCCTCGTCACCATCGGGGGGCGGTCCGGCCGATGCTAGACGACTGGCTTCGGAGAAGGCACGACTCCCTGTCATTTAGGGCGACGCAGGTGCTCTCGGGGCACGGTTGCTTTGGGTAGGCAGGGAGTCACACGCTCGGTGTCATCACTGCGTCCATTGTCGGGAAGACACGGTGTTCAAACGCTTGCAGAATGCGCAGCTTGGGAGGAGCCGCGTCGAACCCTTGTTTCGCAAGTAGGAAACGATCTGTCGCTGCTGGCTGTGATCCGTTCTATGGTCGGTGGCGCAGCGTCGTGGGATGCGATGATCTCCTTCAGCGAAAATGTCATGCCGCAGAAGGAGACAGCGGAAAGGGAGAGGCCGATTTCGAGTGCTCTCCCAACCCACAGCAGGCGCAGGTGCACCGCACGCCTGGTGCACCTGCTACATGTATTTAGGGGGCCGGTAGAGGACATTATCGGTAGACGTCCTCTACCGGCCCCCCTAAATGGGTCCAGGGACGGCGGACTCAGGGTCGTCCGCCGCCCCCTATCATATATGACCCGAGGTGGTGGCGCGTAAGGGTAGCTACACACATAAGCGGACAGTCGGTGCGGCAGTATTTGTCGAACAACAAAACCGACCCGAAGAAATTACTGCACTTGTTCGGCTTGTGCCGATCGGGTAGTTCATTCGGGTCAACAAATCATTCGATTCGGCAGTACTTGTGGAACGAAAAAGCCGACCCGTAGCAACTACTACAGACGTTCGGCTCCAATCGGTCTTCATTCGGTCGTCGCGCGTCAGCCAACTAGGACATTCAGTAGATCAACACACGCGCAATGGGTGGTCGGAAACTAACAACACGTCGTATTAGTCCCACAGTTTTAGCTTAACTAAAATTTGCCGAGCGGTTTGTGATTCCCGAATATTCATCTACATTTATATTCGATTTTACCTCCCGGCTGTGCCGATTAATGCCGGCCCGCTTATGTGTAGCTACCCTAATGTACCACGCGCGCTCCTCTTAGACGTCGCGGGGGGAGTCAAACACCTCACTCCCCCTGCTTGACCAGACGTGGCCCGCAGGGGCGGCACTACAGGGGCCACAGGCCCGACGGGGCCGGCGGGCCGGCACCAGCCAAGGGCTGCGTTGAAGAATGCTTAAGCGTCCCCGTAGCCCCCGGTGCAAGTGTGCGAGGGAACACGGGGTGGTTATAGTCAGTAGAAGTCTGAGAGACCCCTCCGTCCGCCCCAGGGCAGAGGACATCCATGAGGATTTCCACCACGATAACAAAAAAAAAAAAGTAAAAAGAATCTGATAGCACTATATTTTAAGGACGGTACACGGAAATAAAAACAGTGGACGGACAAGTCGATACCACTCACTGATGGCTACTTTTACCTTACTATGACACAATATCTATAACGCAATGATAAAAAATTTAAAAATAAATAATACAATAAAATCCTATAACTATTTATGTACTCTGGTTTTGTCAATTAGGTAAAATCACAATTTGGGTTCCTTTTGAACCCGAATTGCGACTTATTTCCGAGCTCAAGGTGCTTGAAACTGCTGCTTTGTAATTGTTTACATAATTTCGAAACTGTACTGTAAACATGTTTTTGAAATTTCCTTGCGTTCATAATTACGTAACTAAAAGTTACTATTATTTTTTGGTAATCTATTGTTGACGAAAATTTGATAAAAATGTGTAGTTCATTTTGACACAATTTAACGTTTACATAATTTTTGGACACAGTTAGCATACTTATTTTTGCGATTTAATTTTGCTACATGAATTTGAATTTTAAGGGCGTTTCTATGTTATTGCTCGTGACTGTACATACATGAGATATCTATCGCCTCGTAAAAACTTCGAAATTGCTAATTTTAGACATACATTTTTCTTAGTCTTGATTTTTTTACCGTTACCGTTTCGGGTAGAATTAGAAGTTCCTTCAAATCGGTTCAGCCGTTTCAGTGATTATTCGGAACAAACAGACTAACAAACATATTAAAAAAAATGTAGTTTTGTTGTAAGTATCGCGCGATGGTTGGAAAAACGTATTTTATTTCTTTTCTTTCTATCTTTAAATAGCCGCGTAGATGTTTCTATTTTAATGTAGAGGAGAAGGAAGGTGTGAGAAAATAAATAAATGAGCGTATGAATGCCATTTTTTCATGTAGTTTTACTTAATGCATTTAGTGAAAAAATATTACCATCCTTTATGTTGCGCAGTTGGGTAAAAAGTTGTTTGATTTTGTAATTACTTACACTTCAATTTTACTTATTTATTTGTATCTATGTGTAGATAAAAGGGCTTCCAAAGACGGTTTTAAAAGTATACACAGTAAAAAGATTAAATGAAACCAAATGAAGCCAACTGCCTCATTGGTCTAGTGGTAGCAAGCGCTACTGCTGAACATGAGGTCCTGGGTTCGATTCCCGGTCGAGCAAAATATTATTGGGATTTTTTGTCTGGAATTTCTCAGTAGCAGCCCGGAGTCTGGATTTGTGCCCGGTTGATGGCAATAGGCTCGCCCCCTATTACATGGGACTTAAACATAACCGGTGTCATATAAATGTAGGTGTACTATAGGTAATTAAACCCAAACCCTTGGGGGAAACAAGGCATGAAGTTATGTGTGAAATACAAGCTCACTTCTCCAGTAGTCTGATGCAATATGAGGATTTGATGATTTGACAGATTTAATATACCTAATTGAGCTAAAATAACTGTCATAAATGTCATCAAACTACTTGAAAAGTAAGTGTGTTTGCAACTTTTAGTTGCAGTAGTATTTTTCAATTATTTTAATTATAAGTATTCTAAATGTAAACAGTAGCCAATGAATACTTGAATATTTATCTGCCTACTATCACTCGTCGCCTCCTAGCCTCGCAATTACAGTCTTGGCCTTTTCCCAATTTCAATTATTCCTTATTTACCACTAGCAGAAGAAATAAACATAAATTCGACGACTGAATACCGCCTTTAGGTTTTATTTTCTTCGGCTTAGTAGGAGTTTCTAGCCTGTAATTATTTTCAGGGACAGCTATAAAAAACTGAGGCAATGATGGGTTTCAATGTTTTTTGATCAAAGCTATAATGTCTACTTTCTCTCTATCTGCTACTTTTTAAAGTCGTTAAGTAGGTTGATAATCCTTTATCAGTTTTCGGAATTTAGAATTTTGCTTCGTTATGTTCATACATATGGTCATATACGCACGCCGGACGCGATTATTACGCACCGAACCATTCTGAAGAACAACAAATACGTCATAATGTATGTTTAATTAAAGTCCGTATACCAAGTCCATGTTTTCCACTCACAACGCGAGATAGAAATAAGCGAAGTAATTTCTTAATACACTATCAGTTACAATGCCTTTAATTTTGTAAATTCGGTAATTCATTGCAATATTTCCGCTGTCGATCAGACGAATTTTTCAATCCATTAAAGCAATGGATTAGGAATTTCCTCCAAATTCCTTCAGATAGCGAAAAAGTGTGTGACGCAACTGGGGTGCAGTTTCGATAAATTATCAATGAGTTTTATATCTGTAAGTAGGTTTGTACAAACACTTTTATACGTAAATTATATTTTAAAAACTAGACGACGTCATTGTTTTATATGTGATTACTCTAGAAGAAGAAAGCTCGAAAAATAATTAAGAGGTCACAGTCTCTTTAAAAGTCCAGACATATTCTTGGTCAGATTATGCGAAGACTATATGGATTAGTATCTAAAATGGTCTTTTAAGGAAAGAACCACACAGATTGAGTTGACCTGTCCAGTCAGTACACACATTTATCACTAATCTTGCAGCACAGCTCAGAACTTAAATTTAACTTACTCCATAATCTTTGTAATTTACATTTCTATTCCAACTCCGAACGTAATACACAGCCAGTTACATAAGTGAACGGTTTCTTTTAGAACCGAAACTCGGTAATTGACCGAATGACTATCCGGAATCAAAAGTTACGGATTTGTATGCGGACGGAGCGTATACTTATGGTAATTTATGTCGGCGACCCGGTGTAAAACTTTCACAAGCCCGAAATCGTATTTAGAGCAGTCGGATGGAGCCATCTTTATTAGCCCGGGAGCTAGACGTTATGTCATCAGATCATCTGAAGTTTTTCAATAAAATAATCAAAGGTCGTTTGCATGGGGAGCGGTATGATCATGTTACTATCATGAAATATTTAAGCCGAGAATTTTGCGAAATAAAATCACCTTTCTTTTATTTGATAAAAAGTTGTAGTAAAAATAACATCCTAGTATTCTTAAGGAGATGTGGTATCGACGCGTTTTATTTAATTGGAAATGCTTAATGAGGTTACGTTAGCCGCTTGACGGTGAGTCGCTCAGCAAAGGAACGTTTTGTAAGAGGCGTTTTAGGAGTCAATCGAGCTCAGTCTGCACGCAGTTCTCAACGTATGCACAACTGCCTACAAATATTCATCTTCAGTCTGTGAAAAATGGTAACAAGAACCAACATGTGCAAGTCTTAACTATTTTGTAGTTCCTAAATTAGTTTGATTGTGGTAGCTGAGTATGTAAATTAAAGGTATCTATATATTAATACGTGAAGCGAAAACTTTGGATCCTTTTTTACGAAAATTGGGCGTACGGAGGAGTATGAAATTTCCCACACTTATAGTTTATACAGAGAAGAAGTGACGAATGCTAATATTGTTTTTAAATTATGCGTAAAAATATCTTATTTTCAATAAATAACACGTTACACACACTACTATACATTACCGTGTATTTAATACACACATGCGTAGAAATTTTATTGTTTATGGTCCAATCGAGAATATCTGTCTTTATTTTGTGTCTATAGTTTTATAGTTAGGGAGCTGGCGAGCATTTCGGTATATAATTGCACACGTTTCACGTCGAGGTGGATTGCAGTTTAAATCATTACGAATCGATTTGGTCCAATCAATTAAGGTCCTATGTCGCTGCGTTTTCGCGTTACAGCGGATTGAAGTTGCTAAAAAAAAAATCGGGGTATTAAATCATTTGCACATGTATGCCTCTAGAGTTCATGGTCACAATCATCTTGGAAACGAAGAAAATTGAAGAGGCAGACATTCAGGACTCTGCATTATCATGGGGCGGAGTTGCAAAATTTAAAAAAAAAGCTCTACTAAGTCATTTGCACGCGGTTCTCACTGCGCCCATTCGATTCACTATGACTCTGTAGATTCGAAAAAATATGTGGTAGACTTTTTCTTTGCTCACTAATTTTCAGCTGTACTACTAACTTTTTGAAATTCACGGAATCAAGGAACAGCGGGTATTGCAAGGGATTATTGTTATTATTTATAGTTTTATTCTTATAATTTTGTTTAATATTATCCTCTAAACTCACGGTAACGATTAAACTTCTAGAGCTGAAATCTATGCAATCATATTATTTCTCAATGCCAACCAGAAACGAAATGCGCTTGGTCTTTAATTAGAAAGTTTTTTTTTAAATTGCATGCTTGATTGTAATCTGAATAGGATTAGGATCTGGATAGGAACAGTCTTTAACTTTTTTTAATCACGTTTTATTTGTGTAAAATACGTAGATTTTGAACCAAGACGTGTGAAAGTGCCTGAGAGCGAGAGAGAGGAAAAGCGTGCAAAATAAAAGGGGAGGCTGTCTCACTCATATTCCCAAATAAAAGAGTGACACCACGAAAAGACCTATGGAGATATTTTATACCTGCTTGATTTGGCGAGAGCGTCGGGTTGAAAAAAAATTGAAATGGTCTGCCTTTGGAATATCAGAGGCCTGAACGTCTGCCTCATTGATTTTCTTGGTTTTCATAAGGAATTCAAACATCAGTCCAAGAGGTACACGTGTGCGCATAATATAGCACACCTTTATTTTTACCTTTTTGGAGCACTGTCAATAGACAACGCAGTGGCAATATGTTGGCAGACTATTTTTCCGTGGTTCTTCTCATTATTTTTAATCGAACAATTCAAACCAGCCAAGTGTGCACTTCATATAGAGTTTTTTTTAATCATAAAAAAAATGTAAAAAATGAATACTACAAAAGTCAGAGCCCTGGATGTCTGCCTTTTCGATTCTTTCTGTTTCCAGGATGAATGTGATCATCAGCCCCAGAGGCAGATGTGTGCGCATAATATAAGGTGTATCTATTCATATACGAAATATTTTAAGAGGTAAACCTGTAGGCGGTAAAGAAGCTACAGCAACGAAAAAAAAAATTCTAAGCCTTTTTTTTATTTAATATTTATAAATTATTTGACGAACATAAGAAATACTGGCTCTTTCTTATTTTTTACGGCCCGAGACACCGCGGCCTTGCTCGAGCCGTACGGTCGTCGCCCTCGCAGCGTCAAACAGGCCATTCATATAATTTGGAGTAAAGGTTTTATGTAAAACGTCTCAAGTAGTTTTAAATTTATAATAATTACGAAAATTCTAAAACGCTTAGATAAAAAAATTCTTTTTGCTTCTATAGCTTCTTTGCCACCTACAGATGTACCCCTTAAAATATTTCGTGTATGAATAGATACACCTTATATAGCACACCTTTTTTTTAACATTGTTCAAACGCTGTAAATGACAATGCCAGATCCTGCCCCACCCTTCACTGCCGTACCGGAAATGTAACTTAATCAAAAATATCACAAGAAATTATGACCCTTTGTTGCTAAACTATTATTCTGTTACACTTGCGGATACTAAGTTAGCGATAAAGAGGAATTTAAAAACCCAAGACGTATTTCCTGTTTTAATCGCGACCATCTGCGTTACTTAGTACGCAAACACGCGGAACAAAAACAGTTATTTAATTTTAAAAATAATATCTATTAATTTACTATATACGGATTTTAATATGTATTTAGTTAAATTACACACAGTTAATGAGTATAATCTTTGTGAATACCTATATAATATTATTATGAATATATATTCTAATCTAGTCACGCAAAGAGCAATGGAGAGGGCTATGCTTGGAGTTTCCCTACGTGATCGAATCAGAAATGATGAGATCCGTAGGAAAACCAAGGTTACCGACATAGCCCGAAGAATTGCCAAACTTAAGTGGCAGTGGGCAGGGCACATTGCTCGCAGAACAGATGGCCGATGGGGTCGGAAGGTTCTGGAGTGGCGACCGCGTACTGGAAGACGTAGCGTTGGAAGGCTTCCCACAAGATGGACCGATGAACTGGTGAAGGCCGCAGGAATGCGTTGGATGCGGAAGGCACAGAACAGGTCGAGGTGGCGGTGCTTGGGGGAGGCCTATGTTCAGCAGTGGACGTCTTTCGGCTGAAATGATGATGATGATGATGATATTCTAATAAATGTTTCGGATTTGAGCACTAGTAGGTTGAGGTGTAATGAAACGTCATTGACAAGCTAATGGTAATGTCAAAAAGTTAGTGGTGGGTCGTTGTCGAATTTTTGATGGGCGAAACCCAACCGTTTTTCCGACGACGAAAACGGTTGTAGAAAACGGTTGTCGTCGCAACTGGTTTTAAGAGCCGTCTTCAAACCAGTTGTTGTGACGACGACCGTTTTGTAAAAGACAAAACTTATCGAATATAGAATAGAATTGCGTTTTCGTCACGTGAAATAGTTGCAGTTCCTGCAAAGTTACAACTACTTATATATGCCCAATTAGACAACTGACCAAAAAATGTAAACAAACAAGATCTATATGACGCGCTCACCGGCTCGAATACCTATTATCCCAATTCAAAATATGCTGGGCGATTAAAAAAGTAAAAACGGTTTCATCGTTGCAAAACATAAAACGGTCTTCGGAAACGGTTCGTTGTCGTAACGCCCACCACTACAAAAAGTCATTCTTTGACTTTTTGACATTAGCTCTGTTCTGTTTGCCGTTGCATTGCTGTTTGTATTTTACGCTCCTTATTCTCAAAGTGATCAATATTATTACTGTTACATTATCCCGACGACTTTTGCTCTTGTACACGGACTCGATCTCGCCTATTCGCCGACTTTTTACTATTTGCCACGGATTCTGATTATTGCTTCCATTTTGAACAATGCTCGGGTTGGGTAACGATGTCGAGGTGTATAAATGGTCATTTGTGCGTCGACAGGATGCTAAGATATGTTATTGCAACATGGAAATTGTTGTAACAGGTATGTAAATACTACGGTAGTTATTGCTCGGATTTGACCGTAGTGAAAAATCCTAAATAATAAGCATTGTAGATTAAAACAGGCACAGCAAGTTCTTATGGCATTTAGACATAATTTAGATATCTCTAATAAAGCAGCAATAGAATGCTACATTTTTCATACTTGTAAACAAACTTTTATTTTATGGGTCAAAGCTCTATAGAGTTTCTGGCATTGTCCTTTACAACGCAGCGCCACCATGGTGGCAGACGAGGTCCTTGATGTTTCTTAGGGTATAATTATCACTATTAATAACGTCTGCCTTGTGTGCTGATCATATAGAAATTTTGCTCGCCAGCTCCCTAACTATTACTGAATGTCAAGTATAACCACAGGTAACAAATTAATTTTATAGTTATACTATATAACCTATTTCATTTTTTAAATCTACGATCATATCGGGAATATTTGTTTTTAATATTATTTGTCTATAGTGTTACTGAATGTCAAATATAACCATATTTTTTTTAATATTTATTATTATATATGTTTTTTTCATTTAATAATGTATTTCTATTCTATTGAAGTACGGCCGAATTTCGACCAATGGGCGATCACTAGTATTAATAAATGTGCTGAATATCATTTGAGATGTGATTCTTTATGTGTTTTGACAACTAAATGTGTAAATGAATGTTATACTAATCTGTGTTATTTGCCCACACACAAAAACATGACTTAGTTCATAGAACAATTTACTCCGTAATTAGATCGCCCTATTTAAATAAATATCATATCATACACGAGCTCCTGAACTATAAAAATAATAGTTTTACCCTCCCAAATTTTATCTAAAAACTTTGTAGGTAGAAGAGATCAACAGAATATTAGCATTGAGACTCCGATATACATCCAGTATTTGTTTGATGTTATTTTGACGTGCGTTTGCGTCGTAGTTTCATATTACTTTTGTGTATTCACTGGAATTGAAGAATTGAACGAGGAAATATATTTATACACATTGTTGTATATTTCTTCGTTCAATCTTATTCTTTGTGTATTTTATTTCAAAGTAATGTACTGTCGAGCTATATGCATTTATCGTTATTGGTTTACATTATTTTTGACATGATTTACAGAAATGGTCCGAGATTCATTAAAATAAAGCTCTTAAATGATGGATTCTCAGAACATCACTGACGGTTTAGTGAAATACCTATTGTAACGTGCATATTTTATTTATGCAAACACTAGCTTTTGTCCGCGACTTTGTTCACGTCAAAGTTCTTGCTATGTTACGGCTACAAACGAAAAAAGACAGATAGAGTTGTTTTCAGATTTGAAATTTTGACTGGCCTGTTAGTCTATTGGTTAGTGACCCTGACTGCTAAGACTGAGGTCGTGGGTTCGATTCCCACCCAGGACAAATCTTTGTGTGATGAGCACGACCATTTGTTCTGTGTCTGGGTGTAATTTATCTATAATATGTATGTATTTAGAAATATATAAGTATGTTTATCAGTTGTCTGATTGCCATAGTACAGGCTCTACCTAGTTTAGGATCAGATAACGGTGTGTTGGTTGTCCCAAGATATTTATTTATTTATTTTTTATTAGATTTGTACTATATAGAGCATGGCTTGCGCCTGCATATTTATATAGTCCTCCAGTCCGTCGTTCGGCCATGGCGGCCAATCTCAACGGAGAATAACTGTATATTTGCCCCAGAGAAACAGACTCATTTTCTCTCCAAAACACACTGTGTGTATAGTACCTATTTGATTTGAAAATTTTAATATGGTACTCTGCATACAACTAAATTTAATTTCACTACATTAATTTTCAGTTAAGAGAAAGGTTGCCTCCCTATTTCTGCCAGTCAAGTGTACTATTTCGTAATTAATTAAGGCTTGTTTAGCAAGAAATATGTTGTTTGAAGACAAAAGCAAAATGCGGTTTCGTCTATGAAGTTTTTTACAAAATATTATCTGTCTTAAACGAGAATATGAGGTTGTCTGAAGAATACTAAGCTAAAGGACATGGCTAAATTGAAGTATAGGCGACATCCTGGCAAGTTATAAATATGGTACCTAGCAATATGTAAAGCTGAATAGTTCAATATTAATATTTCATATAAACACTGTTTCAGGAACTTTTCATTTCTTTACAATCTTAAAAATAAAATCGCTATCGTGTAACTCCTACGTTAATAGGTATGGAAACTGCAAACAGATGACATTGCTATGAACTTTTACCTAGGCGTATCTGCATCTGTTGTATCTGGATTATATTGTATTTTTGACTAGCGCCCCATTCCCATTGCGCACGGTGGCACTTGAGTAAATATCAACAAAGAGGTAATTGCACCAAAAACGTAACACAAAACGTTTTCTACAATCTGCGCGAAAACCACACCCGGTCGCGTGTATAGTACCTACATACCTATTATACCCTTGTAAAAAGTTGAAACAAAGACAGTTTTCACATAAAAAAATAAATAAGTGGCTGAAATGATAAGCATGTTTGAAAATAAGGATTAATATTAACTGACCCAAACAAGTGTATAATTTTTGTATTTGAGGTAGGTAAACAATTCTGCTAAGTATTATACATTATTTAAATCTAAATAATCTAAGTCCCCCTGGTGCGTTTTTTTGTCAGTCTATTTGTACTGATGTATCAACAAACAGATTTAAATCAATTTAGGAAAATCCTTCCGCCTGAGTGCTTTTCTTGCGCGCGTTGCTGCGTGGTAATTAATAAAACCGGCCTAAACTAGATAACGAACGCAGTGAGTAACCAAGGACATATAATATATTGAAATAAAACAACTAAAATATGATTTATTTATTTGTTCTTTAATCTATGAATCTTCTTCAATGCCCTAAACACACAGTGTCTAGAGGTGTTTGCAGTCCATTTTAAATTGGTAGGTTTAATTTCTGTTCTGATACAGGTCTAGGTACTGGTTCAGGTATTGGTTCAGCTTTAGATCCAGGTCCAAGCAGATTTACCCGATTTTGATGTGACTGGATGTGACGTTGACAAATTCTGTATCACTGAATCGTTTCTTTCCACTGCATGGCGTTGTATACTTCTCACAGAGCGGCCACAATTTATGCACACCATGGTATGGCCAAATAAACAAACATCACCCGTAGCTTTTGAATTACCGCAGTTTATGTATCGCATGATGAATTTATTGAAAGTCAAGCCCGTGTAGAGTAGGTAGCAAGAGGTCAGTAGGTAGGTGAGCACACACAATAAGTCTAATAAACAAGCGTGGGTCAGTGAAAATCCAAAATAAAAAAACACAACGAACAAGCAAACGGGAAAGCGTTCAAACGACGTCTGACATCTGACGTTTGCTTTTTATGATAGAGATGTGATTGAACTTCATGTATAAAAGAATCGATAAAATAATCGAAAGAGTTGAAAAAAGAACTGTTTTTTCGTCCACTATTACTATTATTACTTAATATTTTTCGAAACAATATAGATAGTAAGATTAAAAGAAGAGGCACATTCCTTGAATGAAAAATTGGAAATGGAATGTGACTTGAATTGGAATGTGCCTTTTTAAAAACTACCCTATTTTCTGAATCAAAAACTGCTGAAAACACAATAACAAATCACTAAACAGGACACCGAATTGAACGCCGTTGATTCCCGCCAAAAACTCTTTAGTTTCAGACAGTAAATCGTTTTAATAGCAGTTATCAAAAATCGAATCAGTTTCCATTTGACATTCTGGAAAAGCACTATGACCCCTCCCTAGCTTGCAGTACTGTATTATTTCCCGTTGACATGTCAATCAAAAAGCTTAAAAAGCAATTAAGATACTTTTTTATGCTAAACAGTTCACGAAAGTTCTTGGAAATTAATAAACACTAAATAATTCATTAATGAATTTTTAAATATTACGAGTTAATGTGAGATTCCAATACATTCTGAGGGTACTCATTTAGCCATCTCCTTTTAGAATCTTGTAGATATAAAATAGTTATTTTTAATATTCCATTACGAAAATTGTGTTAATTTAAATTAGTTTGTTGAAAGTAAGGGTTTGAATACCAACCCACAGCTTTACACATCTGTGACGATTGCTTTTGAAATGACATGATTTTTAATCACCATCTACCAACTCTTTTGATAACTATGTTGGTACCGGCTTCCAGTCTAACAGGATGCAGCGGCTGACGATTATCAAAAATCTACAAATGAATGCCATGATCAACGGCTTAACGTGCTTTCCGACGCACGATTTCTAACCATGAACATAATTATATATCTTAACATAGTATATAATAAAGTTGCTTCCCGCGTCTGTAGCCACGTCGCTCTTTTGAGCAAATCCGCGACCTTAGCAGTCATCGGTCCTAGCGGACCCCTTCAAAGATGCTGACATCTCTTTGAGGCGCGCGTAGAATACAACGCTTCGTCCTTCACGAACTCTACCTCCTCCGTTGCGAGCATTACTGCTTCGCAGAAGGAGGTGACGGCTTCTCATGCTTTCTCACTCCGTACCATGGCCTACACCAAGGCCGGACGCAAGAGAGCGCCACCGCCGACCACTTGAAACGAAAATAACTTGAAACTATAATCGTAATAAAAGCGTGTTAAAAAAGGAAAACATCTATTGCCGAAAAACGTTCACAATAGCAGCGTCCATATTGGAATATTCCCAACATTAAAAAGTGTCCACAACAAGAAAAAAAAAGACAGGTTATCGATTATCGGTAAACGGTAACCTCCCAAACGGCTTCCCATTATTCTTCACACTTTTGTATTCGTAAATTAAATTCACTCTTCACCGGAAAAGGTCGCCCTTTTTCAATTAGAATTCAATTAAATTGTGGGGACCGTTTAATTTTTCGATATAGGCCGGCACACAAACATAGTGCGAATAAATCTTTAAAGCAATTCAAACTCAATTACTAGAGTTTACTTTTGCCTAATGGGAAAAGGTTTCCCTTTGTTACGAGTTGATTTAATTCGTTTGTATTTGGACACTGGATACTGTTGACACAATGCTGGCTGGCGGTTACGATTTCCATTGTAGAAAAGGTATTGACATCAATAAAACTCCTTTATTGCTGACTTTAACCGATTGCATCGCGATTGTGTGTTTTCTAGTTTTATTTTGTGTGTTGTATTTTCTTGTTTGACTTTGCAGAGGTGAGCTATAAACGTAATTCGTTTTTGAGATAGCGCACAACTGGTGCGCAAAAATAGGGGAAGATTGCTTTTTGTTTGTATATTATTAAACTGCTTCTCAAAATTGGCTTAAAAATGTAGTTACGAGAAGAGGACATAGGTATATAGGAATACCTAATTATTATTAGCAAATGCTTAGTCTACACTTCCACATTATAACAGTTAGGATATTTACAATTACTAGTGATCGCCCATTGGTCGAGATTCGACCGTACTTCATTTGAATAGAAATACATTATTAAATGAAAAACTTCAGATAATAATAAATAAAAAAAATATTATGGTTATATTTGACATTCAGTAACATTATAGATAATTTATCTATAATGTTGACGCTGTACTACTGTGGAGAGGGTTCGCTGGCGGGATGGTGATGGCCAGGACCAGGACGTAGGTGTAATGAGTAAAAAATACTTCATTAGGACTCTCTTCTTTATTTTCTTAATACTTCTTAACTGTTGGATATGGAACAATATGGAATGAATTATCACAGAAATTTGTTCTGTTTTTATAGAATTTTCCCTATTATTTTTAATTAATTATGACGGTTATAACCATAATTATGACATTTGGAACAGTCATAATTAAAAAACCACCTGTACAATCTATGACCAGCCTGTACAATCGTGAGGCATACAACCTCTACAGTTTGCACACGACACTAAGTTTTCTATGGGGAACTTACAAATGCCATACTTGACACTCCCCATAAAACCACAAAAAATATTTCTTATACATATAATCTAAACTAAATTCCTATCGTCGCTAATACAAATAATATTAAAGACAAAAAATATTCTCGATATGATCATAGATTTTTAATATGGAATAGGTTATATATCTATAAAATTAATTTATTACCTATGGTTATACTTGACATTCAGTAAGACTATAGACACAAAATCAGGCTTACCAACTTAGGGGTTTTCCTAAATTTAGGGGATAAATAAGAGGATTGAGATTTTTTAGGGGCGTTCCATTTTTAGGGGTATTCTTATGGATTTTTTGCCATGTTACATTTCTCATTGTGTTTTTGGTTACAATAAAAGTATTAGCGACTTCTAGTACGGTTCCTCGATACTAAGAATGCAGAGTGAATGATTAACAAATGTCACGTAATAAATATAGACAAATATTACTACTGTGTGCCGCCGGTCTATGATTACTGAACATTCGTTGGTTATTTTCATTATAATTTTTTAGGGGATTTTTTTAGTAATTGTGGCAATTTTAGGGGTTTTTAACTTAAGCTTTAGGGGTAAATATTTCTGGGTGTTGGTAGCACTGCACAAAATAAAGACAGGTTTGGACCATAAACAAAAGAATATCTATGCATGTGTGTATTAGATACACGGTAATGAAGAGTAATGTGTGTAACGTGTTATTTATTGAAAATAATGTATTTTAACGCATAATTTAAAAAAAATATTAGCATTCGTCACTTCATCTCTGTATAAACTATAAGTGTGCGAAATTTCATACTCCTCCGTCTGCCCAATTTTCGTAAAAAGGGATCCAAAGTTTTCGCTTCACGTATTAATATATAGATTATATTCTTATTTGACATTATACATACTACACTTTATCATTTGAACTTACATACTCGTAGGTATAACTTTGATATCAATTAATTTATTCGTTCCTAAATCTGAATACATGAGTTCTTATTTTTCGCTACTGTCTTTTTTGTTTGAGTAAAATAATACATGAATTCGCCATTTCTAATGGCAGAATGCAAAGAAGCCATTTTCTGTTTAAATTTTGTAAGATGTTAGGTTGCAAATCTTTGGCACACCACAATTGCGGTAAGGCCCCTCTTTCAGGAGTGGTTGGAGAGGCGCATGGTCTCACTTTCCGCCTTACGCAGGTCCTCACCGGACACGGGAGCTTCAGAAGGTTCCTGTTCCGAATAACGCGGGAGGAAACGCCCGGTTGTTTCCATTGCAAGAATCGTCTGGAGGACACGGTGGAGCATATGGTGGAGTTGTGCCCTGCCTAGGCGGAGCACCACCGTGTCCTCGTGGAGGCGACCAGCGGCACTGCCATTCGCGTCCGGCCCTGGTGCAGGCTATGGTCTGGAGCGAGAGGGCATGGGAAACCGTCATCTCCTTCTGCGAGGCAGTAATGCTCGCGAAGGAGGAGGCGGAGCGCGTGAGGGAGAGGCAATCAATACGATCTCACACCCCTAGCCGCCTTGTACTTCTGGCCACCATGAAGGCAGGCGCGAGCTTGCGGGCGACGAACAATGGGTAGCTCGCTGCTCGGTAAGGACCAGGCCCGTGTCGACGGCGCGTAGCCACACCACGCACCACGCGTGCCTCAAAGAGATGTCAGCAGTACTGAAGGGGTCCGCTAGTAGATGCCTACCAGGGTCGCAAGATTTGTTCGACGGAGTTGCCGTGACGGCATATAGGCAACTGAAGGAACACGGGTGGCTTTTAGTCAGTAAAAGTCTGACACGCCTTTCCGCTCCACCCAGAGCGAGAGACGTCATATGAAGATTTCGCACCCACAAGAAAATAAAGTTTGCAAACCTATATTTTGGCAAACAAATGAATTTGATAATAAGTTACAATTAAATTGGTTTAATTAGAATCTATACTTAATGAAAAATAAACTAATATTATAAAGCTGAAGAGTTTGTTTGTTTGGTTGAACGCGCTAATCTCAGGAACTACTCATTCGAATTATATATTATTTTAATTTTTGATAGTCCATTTATCGAGGAAGGCTAGGCTATACTACTTACGCTGCAATCCTCAAAACAGAGGAGAATTCAAAACCATTAGTGATATTCTGAGAATTCATCACTAAAGAGCTTTATTTTAATGGATCTCGGACCATTTCTGTGAATCATATCAAGAATAATGTAAACCAACAACAATACATGCATGTAGCTCGACAATATATGTATTACTTTGAAATAAATGTCCTACATTACAAAGAACTCAAGAATTGAACGAAGAAATATACTTATATCGTGTATAAATATATTTCGTCGTTCAATTCTTCAATTCACACAATAGTAATACGAAACTACGACGCGACACGCACATCAAAATAACATCTAACAAATACTGGTTGTATACCGGATGACATTTTTTACCGTCTCGACCTTCATACAGTGTGTTGTGTAACTAGAATAGAAGGCAGGAAGGCCATCAGATTCATCGCATGTGACTAAAAGAGCGCGGGACGCGGGCTGACGGGGATGCGAGTGCGGCTTGTGCGCCTACGAAAGATCAATTTGGCCGCCTATCGGCCGGCTTCAAAGGGTAGGACCGCGCTACAAAATCATTGATATATGCCGCGCATTGAGTAGGGTGCCTATGATTTGAGTTTCGATAGATTTTAATTGATTTTTTTATTTTATTTTTTCCTAATTTCTGTTTTTGTTGTTCTAGTATGAAAATGTTACTTTAAATGTGAAGTATTTATTGCTAGATCAATTTTATTACATGTTATTCAAAAATAAAAATAATTAAAATTTCTATGCCAAAGGCTTCTACTCCGTTCACCTATTACACCCATTTTTTTTCAAGACGTTAAAAAAGTCACCCGGTATAGGAGTCTCAATGCTAATGTTCTGTTGATCTCTTCAACCTACAAAGTTTTTAGATAAAATTTGGGAGGGTAAAACTATTCTTTTTATAGTTTAGGAGCTCACGTACGATATGAGAGAGAAAAATGAGCTCCGTAATCAGACCCTCTTTAAATAAATATTTAAAGAGGTTCTGATTACGGAGCTCATTTTTCTATGAACTAAGCTAAGTTTTGTGTGTGGGAAATAACACAGATTAGTATAATATTCATTTACATATTTAGTTGTCAAAATAAATAAAGAATCACATCTCAAATCATATTCAGCTCAATGGTATTCCTTTAATTTACATACTCAGCTCCACAATCGGCCGCAGGAGACGTACATTACAGACTTCCGGCCACCGTAGGCGCGGACTTGCGGGCGGCAAACAATAAGTAGCTCGCCGCCCGGTAAGAACTAGGCCCGGGTCGACGGCACGTTGTGTTTAACGCGCGCCGTTGACCCTCAAAGCGATGTCAGCATTACTGAAAGGGTCTTCTAGGATCGATGCCTGCCAAGGTTGCGGATTTGATCGCAAGAGCTACCGTGACGCTGGAATTTTCCCACCAAAAGAAAAAAATGAAAACGGTCCACATTAACTATTGAAACGCCTGTTACTAAACACTTTTTTGCTGAGCTGCTCACCATTAGGCGGCTAACGTTACCTCATTAAGCATTTCCAATTAAATAAAACGCGTCGATACCACATCTCCTGAAGAATACTAGGATGTTATTGTTACTAGAACTTTTTGTCAAATAAAAGAAAGGTGATTTTATTTCGCAAAATTCTCGTCTTAAATATTTCATGATAATAACATGATCATACCGCTCCCCATGCAAACGACCTTTGATTATTTTATTGAAAAGCTTCAGATGATCTGATGACATAACGTCTAGCTCCCGGGCTAATAAAGATGGCTCCATCCGACTGCTCTAAATACGATTTCGGGCTTGTGAAAGTTTTACACCGGGTCGCCGACATAAATTACCATAAATATACGCTCCGTCCGCATACAAATCCGAAACTTTTGATTCCGGATAGTTATTCGGTCAATTACCGAGTTTGGGTTCTAAAAGAAACCGTTCTCTTTTGTAACTGGCTGTGTATTACGTTTGGAATTGGAATAGGATTGTAAATTACAAAGATTATGGAGTAAGTTAAATTTAAGTTTTGAGCTGGGCTGCATGATTAGTGATAAATGTGTGCACTGACTGGACAGGTCAACTCAATCTGTGTGGTGCTTTCCTCAATAGACTATTTCAGATAAAAATCCACATGGTCTCCTCATGATCTAACAAAAAATATCTCTGGAGTTTAAAATAATAAATAAAATTCGTTTAATGCAGGTTTTGGTAGTTACGTAAAGGAGACGGGCATTTCTGGGCCAAATTGTAATAAGTAGAGATATAGTTTAAAAAAAGGTTATATTTTTCTATTTGATTAATCTGAAAAATTAACTCAATTTACAATCTGGAAAATGAGAAATCAGAAAATGAAGTTAAGGTTACGAAGTAAATGGAATACAGGTTAAATTATAATCGATTAACGTGACAGGGTATACTATTTAAGAAAATGCCTTCACCAGATGATTAATTGAATTAAAATAATTAAATGTATTAGAATTAACGTATTGAACAGCTAAAACCGATTGAATATCTACATAATTAAAATAAATTGATCCACGTTTACCAATCGATTATTGTATTTTTAGTCTGTGCTAACTTTGACATGATATGCATGACATGACACTAGGCATGCGCGTTTTTGGTTTTGAGCGCTAACTGATATTTATCCGATTTCAGATTTCAAAATCGATTTCAAAATCCGTTTATAGAAATCTGATTTCCATAGCGCCAAGCCTCGCTCCAAGAAACCTTGAACCATAAACCAAAATACATCAACGTATAATCTGGAAATTGAAATACAGTAAAGATTATATTGATCGCATTATAATGTCCGTTAGATTTCCGAAAGCCGAAATCTAAATCACAAAATTCACGCTATCCTTTTTACTCCGCTAAGTTACGTTTAGTTAGAAAGAGAGAAAGCGAATTTCTAACAAAATACAGTTTGCGTTTGGATTTCGTTTGGTGATAAGATCCAGTGATTTTATTGTCGATTCGTTTGGTGGTATATCGTTAGCGTTTGGTTCGGCTAGGTAGATTTTTGAAATCCAATCTTCAAGTTTGAGAAATCGATACGAATCGATTTTTGTATGAAATCGGATTTTGAATTCGTTTTTGATATATCGGACCATGCCTACATAACACGTCTCACAGTGTCTTCCTCTCATAGTTTTATTGATATTTTCCTCGACCCCTGCTTTCATTCTACGGACTTCTGATCTACCTCGTTGTACAACCTTTGCCTTGCTACCATACCGGACACTGAGAACCCTGCTTAAAAGTTTGACTTGGACTTGTTATTATATTTTGGATTTCACGAACGGCCTACCGATTGAGAATTGAAACCATGGATCGTTGCGTAAATTGTGGCATAGTGACTAATCGCTGTAATACAATAGGTCGTCGAGCTTTAGATGACGAAATGATTTTAGCAGTGATTCGTCAATGGCGTGCACCACAATCTGTAAGTACTTACTCACTTCCTATTTATTAGTTCACCAACGTCTACCACGCTGGCTTGCAGTCTTTACAGCGTTTTCTTTCACCATTATAGGTACTACCAAAATAATAAACTATACATAGTTAAACATTTAAAAGGCCTATGAAGATACATTACGTTGAACTAAGTTATTACTGAACTGACATTTTTTTAAAGTGATCATGTTATCTGTTACTAAACACTTTACATCTTTCAGGTAAACTCCAGTGACCATGTTTGCCAAGCTTTTTTTTTTTTTTTTTTCAGGATGGGAAATCATCAAATGACTTCTCCCGCTCTGGGCGGAGCTAGGGCGTGTCAGACTTTTACTGACTAAAACCCACCCGTGTTCCATCAGTTGCCCATGTGCCAGGGTCACGGTATCTCTTTCGAACAATCACGCGACCCCGGCAGATGTTTGCCAGGCTTGCTGGATCTTGGCTCAAAGACCACCTCTTGGTGAACCTAGACAGCTTGGCCACCGTATTGTTTGTCTGCGATGTGGATGTATGGATACAAATCACACTTCAAAAATCAGGTTTTAGGTGTAGATTGTTACATAACCTCACTTTACGTAAATCTATTTTAACTCTGTTCTCAGATTGCCAAAATGTACAAAATGTTCAGTGATTGTTTTATAATATAGTACCTATCTATTGACACCACTTTGATCCTTTTACATCCAGGCCCAAAATTGTATGGAAGCGTATCCGTCTCCTTTGTGACTGAAGCCACCTTTTAAGCAGGATAATGTCTGTATTAGGAGATTCGCTCTTCCACTGTCAGACGTACGTAATTATAATTTAATGCTAATGTAACGAATCTTGGATGTGCAGTATAATATTAATAATAGTAAATGTAACTAGATGTTTAGTTTTCAAAGAACAATAATTACAATATTAGGCGTGTCTGAGTGGGGGAGGGGTTTTGTGGTGTGTTTGGGTGAAAAAACTGTGATCTCTTAGTTTGTTTCGGCCATTCTTCTCAAAGTAGTCAGATAGGAAACGCAGACGTCATCTAATTTAAAAAATATAATTGACATAAGTATTTGTATGAACCTAAGATTTAAAATCATTTGTGATATATCAAAACTGCATCCCAATGGCGTCAAACACTTTTTTGCAATCTGAAGGATTTTGGAGGCAATTCCACATCCATTGCTTGATTTGTTAAAAAAAATCGTCTGATCGACACCAGAAATATCGCAATGATCATCGAATTTTTAAATTAAAGGCATTGTAATTTATAGTGTGTTTCGCAATAAATTAATCCGCTGAATTACATCTTGCGTTGTGTGGAGAAAACGTTGGCAAAACACGGACGCTTTATTATAACGTGTTTATTGTTCTTCAGAAAGGTCAGGAGCACTCGCAACCGGCGTGCGTGTATGACAGCTGTATGAACATAAATGAAGCGAAACGCGTATGTAAGGATTGGAGCACGTGGCGTTCTGTATTTTCTGCCTACCACTACAGAAAAAAGGCGTGAGTTTATGTATGTGTGTGTATTATTACCTCGTTTGCTTGTGTAACTGTTTGATGGAAGAATGATAAAAGATTATCAACATACTTAACGACGGTAAAAAAGTAGAAGATCTGTTATTATAGCCTTGATCAAAAAACATTGAAACCCATCATTGCCTCAGTTTTTTATAGCTGTCCCTGAAAATAATTACAGGCCGGAAAATCCTACTGAGACGAAGAAAATAAAAACTAAAGGCGGTATTCAGTCGTCGAATTTATGTTTATTTCTTCCGCTAGTGGTAAATAAGGAATAATTGAAAATTGGGAAAGGGCCAAGATTGTAATTGCGAGGCTCGGAGGCGACGAGTGATAGTAGGAAGATAAATATTCAAATATTCCTTGGCTACTGTTTACATATAGATGACTTGTAATTAAATTATTCAAAAATACTACTGCAACTAAAAAGTTGAAAACAAGCTTACTTTTCAAGTGTTCTAATGATCAGTTCATCATCATCATTTCAGCTGTAAGACGTCCACTGCTGGACTTAGGCCTCCCCCAATTTGGGGGGCTTTACCATAATCACCACACTTGGCAGGCAGGTTGGCGATCGCAGTATGGTGGTAAAATGCATAGAGAACGCTGCTGCCCATTCTCTAGTAAGTTCCTTAGTCGCCTCTTAAGACACCCACGGGAAGAAATGGGGTGGTGTTATTCTTTACGTCCAGCACCACACGGTACGGTTAGAATGATCAGTTATTTTAGTTCATTACAGATTTGATGCTATCTCCAATTCACCACACTGCTTGAAAAGTAAGTTTGTGTTGATCATCAGTTGGCATCTTTTTACTTACACTTGCAGTTTATTGTTTTTTTTTTAATGTATTATGATTTTAAACCTTTTATTGTGGTTTATGGCGTAGTGTGTAAAGAACTGTCTCCTGAAGTTTTTTGTCTATATAAAGATATAAACAAATTAATACAAGTGTCTGTTTCTATTTATAAAATAATAGCTTTTTACTTAACATTTCTTTTTATTTATGAAAGTATATACGGGACTTACAACAAATAGTATTTTGTGCTTTAAATGTAGCTAGGCTGTCTCGCCAAAATGGTTAACCCATTTGGCGGGACTTTCTCTTTTATACCAAAAAGGGTCACGGTAAAAAAACAAAATTAAGACTTCTTATTGATGTCAATATACAAGTCTACAATTCGTAATTTTGATTTTATACAAACCCAACCTGAAAGACGCGATAGACATGTCATTTACTAAAATCCATTAAACATTGTCGCTAATTCGGTTAAAAAATATAATAGAAATGAAAAAAAAAGAACTTATTGAATAGGTACCAGCTATTCAAAAAGAATTCATTAATTTCTAAGTATGGAACGATGATTGATCTTTTAACAAAAGCAAAGTACCACTTAAAATGGCATCAATAGTACCTACTCCAACCATAATGAGAATAAGGATATACCTCGAAGCTCCTCAAATACCCGCAAAATAAATTGGATTTTATTGAAGGAATATCCGTTATAGAAACCATACTAACAACTTGTTAGATACCGATACAGAATATCGTTTATGGAAGAAAATATCAGATCCAAATAAATAATTATTTTATAAGTATGTCCTTAACGATCCGTAGAAGAACCAAGGTAACCGAAATAGCCCGAAGAATTGCCAAACTTAAGTGGCAGTGGGCGGGGCACATTTCTCGAAGAACAGATGGCAGATGAAGTCACTAGGTTCTGGAGTGGCGACCGCATACTTCATGACGTAGTGTTGGAAGGCCTCCCAAAAGATGGACCGATGACCTGGTGAAAGCCGCAGATTTATTTTATTATTTTAGAATTATGAATGTTCACCTCACTATCAATGAACAGCCCAATGCAGTTGCGTCAGAATTAATAGCATCCACTGCACATTGATAGTGAAATGATGACAATTATCCAATTAAAGAGTTTCACGGCATTGATAAGGCAAATAAAGAGAAGAAAAAAAAAGAAAGAAATTTCTACAAGTACATCAATACAGCAATTTTATGCGATTGTGGACAAATAAATCAAAGTTAAAAATTTATACCTAAATACTAAGGCAATATTAAGAAAAACAAAAAAAAAATACATTGTAAATATTTTTCCACTAAATGTAAGTAAATGGAACGTGCTTTGGTTGAAATTTGATTTGTATAAGATTTTTTTTATAAGGATGAGTTATGGCACAATTTGTTTACTATCATAGTAAGGAAAACCCAGGCAGATGATAACGAACCACGTACAAAAAAAAAAAAAAAACTGCCGCTTTATGTGAACCATTTTCGAAGATGCAATTAAAGCGACAAGAGATAAAACACGAACGGCTCCGGAAATATTAGAACTAGCGAATGAACTCTTAACTTAGTCACATTATCTTAGTAAGTTTCTGAGTTGTTTACACAAGAAGTACTTATTGCTCAGGCTTCCGCATAAATAATGCTGTTAGAAACATTATAAAGAACTTGACACGTTCAGTCAAAGTTTTTAGTTTGAAGATAAAAGGGAACTATGTTTAAAATATTACGAAGTGAGGGAGCTTCGTTAAACTAGTTTTGAAGTTTGAAGCATCTTGTTTTCACACGCTTTATATTAGCTTCACTTGTATGTTTGTTTATAATCGACTCCTTATAGCGCGATTTTGACCCACTTTAAACGACCAGATTTCATTTAAACTCTGTAGACTTATCGAGAACCGATGACAATACTATAATTTCATAAATTTGTGCCATTATCCTTGCCAGGGTTACCAGGACAGCAAAAAATCTGTCTTCAAAAACTACGCTGACATACGTCACAAACTACGCTGACATAAGTCTTAAAATTCGAAACACACAAAAAAAAAAGAAAAAAAAAATAGTTAAAAAAAATAAAAAACACGCTTCCATAGAAAACCAAACTAAAAAGTAGAAAATAATGGAAAAAAAGCGTGGGGTGCTTTTTAAGGTATTTTTTATTGATATCAGGCACTCCACGCTTTTTTCCATTATTTTCTACTTTTTAGTTTGGTTTTCTATGGAAGCGTGTTTTTTATTTTTTTTAACTATTTTTTTTTTCTTTTTTTTTTGTGTGTTTCGAATTTTAAGACGTATGTAGCGTAGTTTGTGACGTATGTCAGCGTAGTTTTTGAAGACAGATTTTTTGCTGTCCTGGTAACCCTGGCAAGGATAATGGCACAAATTTATGAAATTATAGTATTGTCATCGGTTCTCGATAAGTCGAGGCGCGTTTTTTTTTTTTGGTATCGTAATAAGTCCAAAATGGGTATTTTGGCTAAGGAACAAATGCTCCAAGGGTCGATCGATCAGGGTGAGCTACGATTGATGCAGTTGGTCTGTCTATGGCTGATCATTTTTACAAACCAACAACCCCTCTCCGTGCTTGAAAAGCACGTTAAGTCGTTGATTTCGGCTGTCATTATAATATAATAATAATAAGTAAATTCTTTATTGGCCTAAAAATGTGTACAAACAAAGTGAAGCCCTGACTCCTGCGCTAGGTAAAAACACCTGTGTTACAGAAGCCATTCACAGATATTTGACAGTCGTTACGGGTTATCAGAAGCCAGAGAGTTGACAACCAGTTTTTACAAGGGGTATGGTATTGTCCAGTAGAGTTGGGGAGGTCAGATAGGCAATTACGTATAAAATAGTTGACGTTCAAAAGTGCCTTTTTTGGGCCTAATTGAAAAAAAAATGCTTTGACTTTGAATATTAGTATTTAGCTACATCCAGTTACAGTAGGTCTAAATTAATAATACCTGGGTACGTTTCGTACCATTTGTTCTTCAAATAAAAGCAAAGAAATAATCGTCAACAGGAGACACAGTTACTTAACAGGGAAAACTTTAACCATTTTTCTTAGTAACAAAACAAAGTTTAAAAAAATAAAACTACTTCAGCACTTCTTCCTGCTCTTGATAAGATATAATAATTTTATAAAATGTATTGGTGTTTTGATTCAAGTTTATATTCCGAAAGGTTTTATACTAACCCTTAAATATATATATAAATTAATACTGTCTTGAAAGAAAAATGAAAATACATAGGAAGGATACAATTTTGCTACAATAAATCATTAAGATACATAGCATGGTGCTTAATTTCTCCAAAGAGATTGGTATACCGATAAACAAAAAACAAGCTAGCTCTATAAAATATTGATATTCAACTAAATTATACGATTTTGGTTAGCAATAGCTATGTACAGAAAAATAGATTTATTTGTCACAAAAACACCATATTATTACCATAAGTGGTGTCACTTCCAAGGTAGCTAAAGTTTAACCTTAGAATTAAATTTTGTTAATTGTTGACACGTGAAGTGAAAATAACCCACCAGTGAAATGATATTTTATCCTTATTTCGTGACGAATTTTTGTCAGATAATAATTTCACACCGACCCAATACATGTTTTCCTCATAGTCTGCCGAACAAATATGACGGAAAGGCAAAAAATAAATAAACTAGGTGTAGCGAATAGGCTCTTAATCCCTAATAAGGTCGTGAGCTCGGATCCAATCTCGTTGAACCAATAAGAGATGGATTCATTGATAGTAGAAGCACGCATAGTTTGGTGCGATGGTTACCAATAATGGGCACGAAAGATGCTGGCTATCTTTCTCATCACTGGAGCTTTGGTCTCTGTGAGGATATAATGATTCAGTTTTTTTTTTACGTAACTACGGGAAAGTTAGAGCACGGTTATGGTTTTGACCGGTATGTGTGTTTATGTATGTGTTCCCTCGTAACTTTGAAACTACTTGTCATAATTTGATAAATGAGGTATCGTTGGAAGCGTGTTAATCTATTGAATGTATGTAGGTTTATATGACGTCACATTAAATTGAATATGGCGCCCGCTAGAGGACATAAACACATTAACTACTTTTGATCATGGCGTGTTGGTAATCAAATGATGACTACGGATAATTATAATTTTGCTTGTGTTTTACCTTTTAAATCATGATTTTTCGCGTTTTAGTTTTTGAACATACTTTTTCTACCCTTTGTCAATAATTTTGAATGTTTTTGCTTACCAGTCCCTGCCATTCTTAGGGAAATACTACTCACTTAGTCCTTATATGTAATCTATCAACTTCATAATTTATCTCCCCATTATTTTAAAAAGTCTGAGTCCGACTGTAGGAACAGTTAAATCGAACGCCATGCATTCATCCTCCTGACAACAAACATTACAATCACCCAGTTGAAATAAATACAACAATAATGGCAAATAACAATAAGCACACACAAGAACGTGTTCATGGATAAATTAATATTAATTTCCTCATTACTGGATATATCCGTAGTTCTGCAAAACATCGACACATAACAGATATCCGTTGCGTGGTTTTAATATAATTAGGTCGTATTACATTGCCCATTATTAAACATAGCACAAGCTAGAAATTGAAGCAATTGGTTGTCTGCTCAGCAATGGAAATTGTTATAAATATTACCTTTGCATTGAGACAGTTTGACTGTGTTCAGTCATTCACCGTATCCCGCCGTATGATCGCCATTTTTCTTTTACGATTTTTGTCGACACGTTATAAAAAGAAATAATTCAAGATAAATAATAGAAGATAAAGAAAAAAATTGTGACAAATGATAAGTTTTTATTAGTTAGTTATAATACGCTAACGATTAGATTTTCCAAGTAATATCTGCATTAAATATATGTACGTCGGTATATCTGTAGATTTGATTCTTGGCCATGCAGTAGAGTACCTTAACTGATTTAATTGTTTATTAGATATATGGATTTCTACGTAGTCTATTTATTTTTATCAAACCAAAAATACATTTTCGCAAGCAAGCTCTTCGAATAATAAAACACCTTATCAATATGCAAATTCCAAATTCACAATAAAAATTTTAATAATATTGAACGCTCCCAAAAGTTGGTCAAAGTTTGGAATAAGAAGCTTCGGCCGGAAATTGAGGAGATCAAGGGGCAGATGTTTCAGGAATGATAAAAAGTAACGATTTGTGATCAATGGCAACGTTTATTTGTGTCACGAAAATAGGCCTCCAATGGTCACAAATAATTTTGTTCACGTTGCCGTATTTACTTATCCACGAAGAGCATCAAATGTTTCACCGTTATAGCCCGCCAAACTTTACATGACCCAATTTTTTGTGGTTGTTTCTTATAAAATTTTGGTATGATTCTACAACAACAGTGTACAAAACGATGTTCAGCTCACATGTGCTACGTTTTAAGACTTTGAAACTCCTGTAAAACGTCATATAAAAGTAAAACGTAATTCAACGTACATCATCTTTAAAACTGAAACATCTGAGCCAAAACCTCGAAATATTTTTATATTTAATATCTTCGCGGGATATCAGGATGGAGTTTTCTCGAAGATATTCGATGCTTTGATGTATCATAACTTTTCCAATAGGAAACTTTCTGAGCTCTGCAGACGGAAAGTAACTTTTTCCATGAAGATTTCTATATTCTGCAGGTGTCCGTCGGATGCTAAACATTCATAATCAACAAAACTATTGTCTAACTGCGGGATAAAAATTTTTGGAAATGAGTTTTAATACATTTTGCTGTACCTACATAATGAAATTTTCTGTAAACACGTAACAGAAAAAGTTTATCAATTCCTCAGCTTGGGCGCGGTGACGCAGTGAAATGTTATTTTCCTCCATTGGACTTTATCTTGTTGTCATATTTGGATTTTTTAAGAGTTTTTTTGATTATGTAAACTATCCAGTTTCTTAATTTATTTGGATATAAATATCCAAATAAAATAAGAAACTGAATATTTTTGTACAAAAATTATGCTATAGATCAGTCAGTATGTTTTTAAACAATATCTTAAGGTTGAATTAATATTGTTTCAAACTCCTTGGTTAATGTAAACTTTCAAAGAAGTTTTAATTTAGAATATTTACTTGAATATAGCTATGCTCTTTTAATGTTACTTCTTCTTTTATCTGTCAAAAGGTTTGGTTCGTGTTACCAATTTATGTTATATTTTCCACCGTTCTTCCACGAAAATCAACTAAATAAACTGAGCTATAATTTTATTTCATTTCACCAACCACTAATACATATAGTGCCTTCAAATAGATAGATAGATAGATGGAACGTTTATTTGATGCACACAAAAGACGCAACACAACATGCAAAGCACGATGAAACAATAATTGATTGTGATAACAAATTAACGAACTAGGTACAAAATGCCAATATACAGAGATAAAAAAGAAAGGAAGACATGATATAGTAATGATGACACTTTGTGACACAAATTAAAATTCAAAAGTAAAATAATGTGCGGTGGAGACAAAAGTGCGGTGTGCAAATGTATACATTTACTCGGCAGGTTGTGATCACTGAGTCCGAAATTTATAGGACATTTGGAAATTTATAGTATTCACCTGTTAAGCAACAGAAAAGCATGACGTCTCGTTCAAAAGCATTTTAGTATAAAGTCGAAAGAAACAACATTGCCACAATTACGACAAGCTGACAATACTCACTAATACTGCAAATTAAAATGCATTAAAACGTTCAGTGTCTGGCAGTGTAAGCGAATGCAACTTGAATTAGCTACCGTGAAATTCTGAATCGGCAGACAAGGAGGTTAAAACCTCTTCCCCATTCCTACATCAAAATATTACGTGCGCGATACAAAATTGCCACCCCACGCCACAATAACCAGTGATGAGCAAACAAAGATTACAAGTGCAGGCGTTCGAGTCAAAACCAGTGACAGGAACATAATTACACCGCAACATAGCAAATGTAGTACAAACAACCACATTACATCATTAATTTTGTTCACGATCGCGCTAACGAAGGTCGTTTGAAGCGAGTACAACACTAGTTCTCATTATAATAATATGGCGGATCCAGACGCTTCAATTATTACGTTTTAATTACCTACAGACGCTGTTTGAGATCTCATTTGATTCTTACTTCGTTTGTTGTTTTGTTTGGTTCCGCTGCCATTTTGTTAATTGAGTTCGTCTATTAACTAAGACGGGGTCTTAAAACGTGTTTCTGTTTATCGTGAGGTTACGATCTGGAGTTTTAATTTTTATTGTGCGAGTTCTGGGGAGTAATTAATGGATATATTATTTGATGTTTTTTTTTTTTTATGTTGTTTTAGGCGGAGTGGAACGCGACATGGTGATTTGAAGAATTGTATCTTTAATTTGTTTATTTGTCCTTACAAATTATTTATATTATCATCATCATCCACAGGCTGACTTATATAGGCCTCTCTTATCTTTTGCCAATTCCCATGCTCCTGTGCCCGCCTCATACAGGTTTTGCCCGCGATAGCACTATGTAGTCCACGCCGGAATACGACACCCCTTAAATGATAAATAATTTTATTTCTCTAAGTAGATTTGTAAAAACACTTATACAAGTCAACAATATTTTTTGAGCTAGATGAGCTAGATGGTGGGCATTTCCTATCTGACTACTCTGAGAAGAAAGGCTGAAACAAACTCAGAGTTCACAGTCTCTTTTAAAGTCCAGACATAATCTTGGTCACATTATGTGAAGACCATGTAGTCTGAAATGGTCTTTAGAGGAAAGAACCAAACAGATTGAGTAGACCTGTCTAGTCAGTGCACGCATCTGTCACTAATCGTACAGCTCAACTCAGAACTTAAGAAGCTCAATGATTCAATGAACAATACCAAAGAAAGTACTTATTTATAGGTAAGCAATTAATTCATTAAAAGTTAAATTTAATAGACCTCAACCAAAACAAAAACCACTGTAAAAGTAAAAAATAAACGTATTTGCCCTATAAGTTTGATAAGAAGTAGTAGGTAATATTTTGATTAAAGAATCGTCGTGTCAATACGGCTGAACCAATTTTGATAAAACATGTCTATGCTTTTAAATAACATAAACCGTATCCAAATTGGAACCCCATTTCAAGAGCTAAGGTGCCATAGACAGACACACATTTATGTCAAACTTATAACAACCCTCTTTTTTTGCGTCAGGGATTAAAAATAGGTCATAACAAGTTGATGTCATATGTACTGCTCTCATTATTCCACATTAATGCCGTAGAAGTATTGAAGCTTTTGGCTTACAAAATTGATTGCACTGTCGTGACATGATCTACACAACGAAGACCAGAAACGGCAAGACAAATAATACACCCGTATTTTTATACATTATGCTCTTGTTTACGACAAAAGCTCGACACGATAAAATGATCATTATCACACGACCTGGTTTCGCCCACCGCTAAATATAAGCTTTCCCTTTTTATTTCGCTTCCCCGGATTTAGCACCAATACGCAATAACGGTTTTTTTAGCCGGTTCACCCTCCCCTGAACGTTACTGTCGTTTAACATGTTATTTTAAAAGTAAATTACGTGTGATAAAATGTATAAAGTAGTATAAATATGTATAAAGAATAATGTTTTTGAACACATTGTATGTTTTCCATAAGAATAGGGAATACTAGAATGTTGAACAAAACCCTGTTTTTTATTATTTTATTGTTTTTATGTTGTATAAAATCAAATATACCTATATGTGCCAACGTATTTTTATGTTGGTTTATTTTTCTGTGATCGAAATGACGACGTATCCAGGACGAGGGTAAACGTGGCTCGAGGCAAAATAAATAATGAATATGGGCTCTAGGCTAGTAGAGATTAAATAAGTTAGATACTAGCGCTTTATAGAGCGAGTGGAGTTTTATCTTCATTTTTGTCATGGTAGGTACATGTCGCGGAATGCGACACGCAGGTTATAAACGTCTTGTATGTTATATGTTACAATTGGAAGTACAGAAAGAAACTGTTTTTATTTTTACCCCACTACGGTGCAGCTAAACGGAGAGATATGATTATTGACCAAAGTATATACAAATATATATGGGTTCATATGTTCATCTTTTCCCTCGTAATTTCCAAACTACTTATCATTATTTGACAAATGGGGTATCGTTGGAAGCGTTTTGATTGTATTGATATGATGTAACAATTAAATTTAATATGGCGCCCTCTTGAGAACATAAAGTCATATCCTTAAAACATTTTTTAATGATGCCGTGTTGTTGTAGACTAATTTCTTAAACACTCCAAATCACTTCTATGTATGTATGTATGTTCGATTTCGCGACAATTTTTTGTAACAATTTGACTAGGTTCTTTTAGTAACGGGAAGAATATCAATACTTTATTTTATTTTTATCCAATGGTAGATGGTAATTTGTGTTTCAAGAAATAATCACTACCTTAATTATTGCAACAAAGTATTGTAAATTGCTTCACTATTAACGCACTAGTTATTTTTGATAACCATAACCTTTCGCATTGTTGCTTCAAGTCTAAGGTACATTTCCATATCATAAATCAGTTTATGTAAAACATCGACTAATCCAATTAAGCCTTCCACATGCCTATAAACCGAAACTTACATAAGTTTACGCAGAATAATACACCCTTAGTCACAGTAACAACATTGTTGAAGTCCCTAACGAAGGTTATAGAATATATCCTGTTCAAATTATACGCCCACTGACATGCCTCTGCCCCAGTTTGAAGGGTTGGTTTACTAGCAGATATTATGCTAGCTAACTAATTTATTCATGATTGAAATGCGTAAATACTAATTTCAGAGGCATATGTAACGTAGTATAAACACATAATACCTTGGAAATCAATTCTCGTGAGATTGTTGTTTTAAGTGTAGTCTCGAATGTTTTTAAGACGGGATTTCTGTACCTTACCAACATTTACTAGAATAAATAATTACATCTACACTTCTACACTATCTACACTAATATTATAAATGCAAAAGTAACTCTGTCTGTCTGTCTGTCGGTCTGTCTGTCTGTCTGTCTCGCTTTCCTGCTAAAACTACTGAACCGATTTAAATGAAATTTGGTACACAGATAGTTTAGAGCCTGAGAAAGGACATAGGCTACTTTTTATCCCGGTAGTATGTTCCCGCGGGATAATTTCCAACCTCCACGCGGGCGAAGCCGCTGGCAAAAGCTAGTATTCTATAAATTCGTGCAGCGCTGGCACCGCGACGTAGTATACTCGCTACGCCGTAGCGCGGTCGCTACGCCGTGGAATACTCGTAGTTCCCATAATGAAGTGATGTCTTTTTAGGCAACATAGTTTCTACACCTTGCGGTAGAATATAGAGATGTTTTCGTAACTATTGTATTGTTATTCCTGTAGAGTATTTAAATCTAAATAGCACAGCGTAGCCGTTCATCATCAGGTAGCGCAAAATAGAATTATTTAGTAAAACTGACTTACAACAAAATTATTGTAACCAGAACCCATTTTACAGAATTGCTTACTTCCAACCAAGAGTACAACTAGTTCTTAATCCATTTACGAGAACGGAACGTGACTGCCTTACAACACCGCACCTTCAAGCGAACCCTTTTTCCACCCCACCTGAAATAAATTTCTTTCTTAGCTGCATTTTACGACGCCCTCAAGATTTCTTCCTGTGGGCATTTTAAAATGTTACGACGAACAGGATTTTTTACAAGTAAATCGTGGTATCGTAAAAAGAATTTTATTACGACGATGCTCAGCGTTTCTCAGTCTTCTCATAATATAAATTGCTAAAATTTGTGTCCTAATTTGATAACTGTGTGTATATTTAGGTTAACCAATTACCTTACAATGTTCATTTTCCTCTTTTACATAACTTTTGCCCGCGACTTGAAGTAAAACAGGAGTGCCCGCGCTTTATGATATTTACCGTGTACATCTGCTACTTCAACGATAGCTGTTGACAACAACACGGACTGCACACCTATAGACTTACTCGATTTTGCGTGCATGTGTGCCTTGTTTACCTGAATAGGGACTGCGGAGTCCGAGGTGGCTAGGACGACCGCGGGGAGGTGCGCAGGCGCTTCACTCGCATTAGTACGCGACGCCTCAGTGTTCGTTGTGGAATGCAAAGCAACAGAAATATTAGCGTTATCGTTGTGCAGTAATGAGTTATGTTTTTTATTGCAGTGTCTACAAGGCCCGAACTTACAATTATTTATTAAGTGTCTCGAATGTAAACAATTCTCGCAAAGGTTGTGCTCGCGTACAAGTTTAAGTTTTGTGTCCAAGTCGCAATCTATAAACTCCTTACACGTGTACAGTGGATGGTTCGCGTTGCATTTTACGCATGTTAACTTAGCGCGTTGTTTATTTGGTTTACTCGGCCCGCTAAAAACATTGCAGTGTGACATATTATGACCTTTTGAGTGTTGCCTTTTGTTGTCAGTGCTTGGAGCTTCCTTGCTGTGTGAACGCTGCAATGCCTCCAGCATGTCTGCTTTGTTGCGCAAAAAGTTAGTTAAAATATCCACCGATAAACGTTTAGAATTATTCTCGTTTGGGTTTGGGAACAATGTGCACTTATGAGACCCCCATTCTCTTTCAGTTATTTTATCTTACTTCGACACCATGATATTAATAATTAAACTATCCCAGTATTCTGTAGGCTCACCTAGGACTTTAAGAGCGCGTAAGTTTTTCAAAATAGTATCTATTAATTTTCTAATCGAAGAAGGCGACTCTTTAGATATTGCAGTTATATTTAACAAAGCTTTTATATGGTGATCAACTAAATGTGCGCAATTATTATATCGGTTGAGCAACAAGTCCCATGCCACCTGATAATTATCAGAAGAAAATTCAATGGAATGTATAACTAGTTCTGCGCTGTCTTTTAGGGAATATTTGAGATAGTGAAACTTTTGTATATTCGAAATATCTTTAGAATTGTGAACAAGTGAGGTGAAGGTATCTCTGAATTCCAACCAGTGCTCATAGGAACCGTCAAATGTAGGCATGGAGATAGTGGGTAACTTTACAGAACGTATCTGACTGTTATTATGACCATGACATGACCTTGAGCAGTCAGCAACCTCAACAGTGTTTAGCATAAATTCAGCAAGTGATATTAAATTGTAATAACTATCTTCAAAATGTTCTCTATGATTTAATTGTTCGCTTAAATCACTATCAGAAACTCTTTCTTCTATTTTAGTTTGAATGTCGTTAAATTTAGAAAATAAAGTAGTACATCCTTGAATCCTTAACTTTAAATCAATGCGTTTTTGATTAGGAAAGTCATGATCACAATCTTTTAAAGAATCTAAATAATTGTTAAATTTGGTAAGCCTGCACTTAATAATACCACGCTTCCTAACTAAATCACGAACTAACTCACTACTCTCTACACTTAGCAAAATAGGAGATTTGTCACGGGATTTAGCAGAGTCGATAGGCATTTTGGTGGTCAGTGAAAAGAGGAGTACTCACGGTTTGATAAATCGTCAGATCAATCACACACGGCACTGATGCTAGCACGTCACCAGGCTAGTGATTGACTGGGAATCCAATATTCCGAGATTGCAATGCGGCAATTTCACTGAAATAAGAGTACAGACACACTATAGCACCAAATAGAACATGGAGATGATGGAAAGGAATAAGGATTAGCCCCACCGATTGCGTATATTATCTCCGATGAAACCTTGTGCGTTTTCTTCTCAACCCGCCACGTGCAAGGGGTCACCATCCAAAGGTCGCTCGGCGATCTTGTAGGTCTCAGTATCCCAATGTTCGGTTCGAAGGACTAAAATGTAGCAGCAGCGGTGAGGTTTGGTGAAAACCAAGGTGTTTGAAAGATTGTGGTGTTTTAAAGATTGTGTTGAGGATTCTTTGAAATTAAAACGATGCTTAAGGTTCAAAGATCAGTTCTGTATTAGCCATCTTAAAATTTACAATATTCAAGGAGAGAGGGGTATGGGTACAATATTTTGAGTGAAAACCAATCACTATCGAGAGATACGTATGACGTAGTGTGTGGTATTATTTTCTGCGTGTAGATGTCGCTACTGGTTTTTGATGTGCGTTTATGGACCAGTAGTTCGCAACAGATAGATAGATAGATGGAACGTTTATTTGATGCACACAAAAGACGCAACACAACATGCAAAGCACGATGAAACAATAATTGATTGTGATAACAAATTAACGAACTAGGTACAAAATGCCAATATACAGAGATAAAAAAGAAAGGAAGACATGATATAGTAATGATGACACTTTGTGACACAAATTAAAATTCAAAAGTAAAATAATGTGCGGTGGAGTAAAAAGTGCGGTGTGCAAATGTATACATTTACTCGGCAGGTTGTGATCACTGAGTCCGAAATTTATAGGACATTTGGAAATTTATAGTATTCACCTGTTAAGCAACAGAAAAGCATGACGTCTCGTTCAAAAGCATTTTAGTATAAAGTCGAAAGAAACAACATTGCCACAATTACGACAAGCTGACAATACTCACTAATACTGCAAATTAAAATGCATTAAAACGTTCAGTGTCTGGCAGTGTAAGCGAATGCAACTTGAATTAGCTACCGTGAAATTCTGAATCGGCAGACAAGGAGGTTAAAACCTCTTCCCCATTCCTACATCAAAATATTACGTGCGCGATACAAAATTGCCACCCCACGCCACAATAACCAGTGATGAGCAAACAAAGATTACAAGTGCAGGCGTTCGAGTCAAAACCAGTGACAGGAACATAATTACACCGCAACATAGCAAATTTAGTACAAACAACCACATTACATCATTAATTTTGTTCACGATCGCGCTAACGAAGGTCGTTTGAAGCGAGTACAACACTAGTTCTCATTATAATAATATGGCGGATCCAGACGCTTCAATTATTACGTTTTAATTACCTACAGACGCTGTTTGAGACCTCATTTGATTCTTACTTCGTTTGTTGTTTTGTTTGGTTCCGCTGCCATTTTGTTAATTGAGTTCGTCTATTAACTAAGACGGGGTCTTAAAACGTGTTTCTGTTTATCGTGAGGTTACGGTCTGGAGTTTTAAATTTTATTGTGCGAGTTTGGGGAGTAATCTATATATATAAAATTCAAAGTCCTGAGTGACTGAGTGACTGACTGACTGACTGATATATCAACGCATAGCCTAAACCGCTGGACCTAGAGACATGAAATTTGGAAGGTGTATTCTTTGTAAAGTGTAAGTATCCACTAAGAAAGGATTTTTTGAAATTCCACCCCTAAGAGGGTGAAAAGGGGCGTTGAAGTTTTTATGAAACTTTTTATTCTCTGGGTCGATTGACACAAAAATTGGTACACATACTCTTCAAGTATAATTATGTGACACGTATATCAATTTTTTTCCAAAATCATCCCCTTACTGAGTCAAATAGGGCTTCGAAAATCCTACGTGGAATGGCAGACGTGCGCATGGCGTGGCAGCCCGGGAAGCGCATTGTCGTCACCGGTGTCCAATCTCAACCAAAGTATCAAGAAGAAGTATATGTAACTGATATTAATATGAACTAACTAGCTTTTGTCCGCGACTTCGTCCGCGTAAATGTCGGTTATCGTGGACGGAGACGAAATCTCGGAATAAAAATAGGCCTATGTCCTTTCTTGGGGTTCAAACTTATCCCGTACCGAATTTTATCGTTCGATTTTTTTTTTTCATAAAATTTATCTTATGTTACTTCTAATACCTCTAAAAATATGTGTAAAAAGTTTCATGATGATCGGTTAAGTAGTTTTCACGTTAAAGCGTAACAAACAAACTTAATATGTATTAGTAGGGATATTTGCAAATTATAACAGCCGCACGGGTCGATCGTTCAGGTTAAGCTACGCTTGCCGCGGTTAGTCCGTGGATGGGTGACCATCTTTACCTAATAAGAGCCTTCTGTCCCTCGGAAAGCAGGTTAAACCGTTGATTCCGGCTGTCTTTCGTAGATCTTAGACCGTCGTTACGGGTCGCCGGAAGCCCGAAATTCTGACAACCAGTCTTACCAAGGGGTATCGTATTACCCAGTTACTGGGTTGTGGAAGTCAGGTAGGTAGTCGCTCCATGTAAAATACTGGTACTCAGCTGCATCCGGTAAAACTAGAAACCGAACCCCAACATAGTTGGGAAACGGCTAGGCAGATGATGATGAAGTAAGTACGTGTAAAAAACGCGTTTGTTTCTGTATTAGATAAAATTGAATAACTACACTAACTATTCTTTAATACATACCTATGCAACTTTATAAGTAAAATCTAATTAGGCACATACCTACCATAATACCTACTTTAAGCACTAACATATAAATCTGTACATTCAGTGAGCAATAGTGCGATTTGGTTTATGCATTAAAGTAAAACATAACGACCAAGCCACAGTCATCAATTAAATTATTTTGAAATCGTTCGAAGGAGTTCAAAATAATTATAAATCAGTGGACTCGAGTGATAAACATTGATGACGCCATACATTACCCGGTTTAGTTTCTTAACACATTGAAACCTCTCGGTGTCTGAACTCACAAATGTAGGTATAAAAATTTAGAGTTGGCACCCAGTTATGTTGCTGCGTAATTTAAACCCGCCAAAATTATGCAATGACACCAGGTTGTGTGTGAAAATATTGCAAGGAAATGTCATCGAGGCAACTACACTGACACGTTGTTTCTGAGAGGAGTCTGTGTAGGATTCCTCTAACGCCATCGAATTACCCCTTCGACTTCAAAAGAGTACAGTTTCCCTTCAAAATCTGGTTTGAAGAAAATAAATAAATATTAAGTCAAAACACTGCATTTAACAGGGGTAGACTTAAGGGAGAACTGATTTTTACACGGTCAGTTATACGTGGCCTGCTCAAGAGTAAGCTCACGGGGCAGCTTGGTGATTCTAGAACCTGCAGTAAAAACAAAAAATATTTTTTACAAAGAAATTCTGCGGTAGGCACAGTATTTCGTAGTAAACAATATTAATTGTTAATTATCCACTTCTGATTGTCTCTTAAATAAATCTTTTCACATACGCTTTGAGTTTTATTAAAACTATACTTCTCTCATCCCAAAGAATACTTTAGTTTTACGGAGAACTTCGTCCTATTTGCTTTGTTTGGGATATTGTCAGTTCGTATATTAAATTGAGAGGTAGTGAGAGCGCGCACGTTTGTTTCTAAAAAAAAAAAGAGTCATTTGTTTCTTGTAGGCCAAGCGGGTAAAGCCGCAGGCAGAAGCTATTCAAAATAAACCAATGAAATAAACACAGACAAAAAACATCTGTCCTAATTATATTACATGCATACGTGTCAAATTCATAAGGATGATACTATATATATCCTAAGGAGGTCTTTGTCTCACACACTTATCCTCAAAGTGGGTGCTCCAGTAATGCTACTACAAAATCTTAATCCGGCCAAGTTGAGAAATGGGACCAGGTTGTGTGGGAAAACCTCACATCAAAACGTGGTAGAGGCCACGCCATTGTATTTACTGACTGTGCTCAAGGTGAATCGGTGTACTATTGTATATACCGCAGATACCACTAATACCGTCGGAGTACCCATTCGAGTTTAAAAGGCCGCAGTCTCCTTATGGTATGTTTAGCAATCACGATTAATAAGTCTCGGGGACAGTCACTGTAAACAGCGGGATATGATCTTAGAGGGGATTGCTTCTCGCACGGCCAGTTTTACGTGGCCTGCTCGAGAGTGAGCTCTTCTAGCAGCCTGGTTGTAATTAGCACCTGAGGGCAGAACCTCTAAAGTAGTATTTAAAGAGATACTTTAAGTATAGACTAAAACATAAATAGTCTTAAACCCCTGTGAACAGCAAGTTAAGTAAAATCTTCATTTGAATAATATAGGTAACAATTTTTTTTCGAAATTCCCAGGCAATAAAGAGAATTTATATGTTCGCTTTAAAGTTACCTTAAAAGTCATGCAAGTAGGTAATTTGCCGTTCCGTTATATATTTCCGTCACTATTGTTAGGTTTTAGGATTAATTATCCTACATCAATCATTTATCAATCCGAGCGCTGCTCCGTGGATAACACAAAGCAAGCAATGGAATAACACATTGTTTACGGGGATTAACACGTAGGATACTTTCAATCCTGGTAGTACGTTCCTGTGGGATATTTCGACATCCACGCGGGCGAAGCCGCGGGCAGAAGCTAGTTAATGGATATTGTTTTATTTGATGTTTTTTTTTTGTTTTTTTAGGCGGAGTGGAACGCGACATGGTGATTTGAAGAATTATATCTTTAATTTGTTTATTTGTCCTTACAAATTATTTATATTATCATCATCATCCACAGGCTGACTTGACCCACAGCTGGGTATATAGGCCTCTCTTTTCTTTTGCCGATTCCCACACTCCTGTGCCCGCCTCATGCAGGTTTTGCCCGCGATAGCACTATGTAGTCCACGCCGGAATACGACACCCCTTAAATGATAAATAATTATAATTTTCTAAGTAGGTTTGTAAAAACACTTTTACAAGTCAATAATATTTTTTGAGCTAGATGAGCTAGATGGTCGGCATTTCCTATCTGACTACTCTGAGAAGAAAGGCTGAAACAAACTCAGAGTTCACAGTCTCTTTTAAAGTCCAGATATAATCTTGGTCACATTATGTGAAGACCATGTAGTCTGAAATGGTCTTTAGAGGAAAGAACCAAACAGATTGAGTAGACCTGTCTAGTCAGTGCACGCATCTGTCACTAATCGTACAGCTCAACTCAGAACTTAAGAAGCTCAATGATTCAATGAACAATACCAAAGAAAGTACTTATTTATAGGTAAGCAATTAATTCATTAAAAGTTAAATTTAATAGACCTCAACCAAAACAAAAACCACTGTAAAAGTAAAAAATAAACGTATTTGCCCTTTAAGTTTGATAAGAAGTAGTAGGTAATATTTTGATTAAAGAATCGTCGTGTCAATACGGCTGAACCAATTTTGACAAAACATGTCTATGCTTTTAAATAACATAAACCGTACCCAAATTGGAACCCCCTTTCAAGAGCTAAGGTGCCATAGACAGACACACATTTATGTCAAACTTATAACAACCCCCTTTTTGCGTCAGGGATTAAAAATAGGTCATAACAAGTTGATGTCATATGTACTGCTCTCATTATTCCACATTAATGCCGTAGAAGTATTGAAGCTTTTGGCTTACAAAATTGAATGCACTGTCGTGACATGATTTACACAACGAAGACCAGAAACGGCAAGACAAATAATACACCCGTATTTTTATACATTATGCTCTTGTTTACGACAAAAGCTCGACACGATAAAATGATCATTATCACACGACCTGGTTTCGCCCACCGCTAAATATAAGCTTTCCCTTTTTATTTCGTTTCCCCGGATTTAGCACCAATACGCAATAACGGTTTTTTTAGCCGGTTCACGTTCCCCTGAACGTTACTATCGTTTAACATGTAATTTTAAAAGTAAATTACGTGTGATAAAACCTAAAACAATATAAAATATGTATAAAGAATAATGTTTTTGAACACATTGTACGTTTTCCATAAGAATTAGGGAATACTAGAATGTTAAACAAAACCCTGTTTTTTATTGTTTTTATGTTGTATAAAACCAAATATACTTATATGTGCCAACGTATTTTTATGTCGGTTTATTTTTTCTGTGATCGAAATGACGACGTATCCAGGACGAGGGTAAACGTGGCTCGAGGCAAAATAAATAATGAATATGGGCTCTAGGCTAGTAGAGATTAAATAAGTTAGACACTAGCGCTTTATAGGGCGAGTGGAGTTTTATCTTCATTTTTGTCATGGTAGGTACATGTCGCGGAATGCGACACGCAGGTTATAAACGTCTTGTTTGTTATATGTTACAAGTGGAAGTACAGAAAGAAACTGTTTTTATTTTTACCCCACTACGGTGCAGCTAAAAGGAGAGATAATTGACCAAAGTATATACATATATGGGTTCATATGTTCATCTTTTCCCTCGTAATTTCTAAACTACTTATCATTATTTGACAAATGGGGTATCGTTGGAAGCGTTTTGATTGTTTTGGTATGATGTAACAATTAAATTGAATATGGCGCCCTCTTGAAAACATAAAGTCATATCCTTATTAATAATGCCATACTTTGCTGTTGTAGACTAATTTCTTAAACACTCCAAATCACTTCTATGTATGTATGTATGTTCGATTTCGCGACAATTTTTTGTAACAATTTGACTAGGTTCTTTTAGTAACGGGAAGAATATCAATACTTTATTTTATTTTTATCCAATGGTAGATGGTAATTTGTGTTTCAAGAAATAATCACTACCTTAATTATTGCAACAAAGTATTGTAAATTGCTTCACTATTAACGCACTAGTTATTTTTGATAACCATAACCTTTCGCATTGTTGCTTCAAGTCTAAGGTACATTTCCATATCATAAATCAGTTTATGTAAAACATCGACTAATCCAATTAAGCCTTCCACATGCCTATAAACCGAAACTTACATAAGTTTACGCAGAATAATACACCCTTAGTCACAGTAACAACATTGTTGAAGTCCCTAACGAAGGTTATAGAATATATCCTGTTCAAATTATACGCCCACTGACATGCCTCTGCCCCAGTTTGAAGGGTTGGTTTACTAGCAGATATTATGCTAGCTAACTAATTTATTCATGATTGAAATGCGTAAATACTAATTTCAGAGGCATATGTAACGTAGTATAAACACATAATACCTTGGAAATCAATTCTCGTGAGATTGTTGTTTTAAGTGTAGTCTCGAATGTTTTTAAGACGGGATTTCTGTACCTTACCAACATTTACTAGAATAAATAATTACATCTACACTTCTACACTATCTACACTAATATTATAAATGCAAAAGTAACTCTGTCTGTCTGTCTGTCGGTCTGTCTGTCTGTCTGTCTCGCTTTCCTGCTAAAACTACTGAACCGATTTAAATGAAATTTGGTACACAGATAGTTTAGAGCCTGAGAAAGGACATAGGCTACTTTTTATCCCGGTAGTATGTTCCCGCGGGATAATTTCCAACCTCCACGCGGGCGAAGCCGCTGGCAAAAGCTAGTATTCTATAAATTCGTGCAGCGCTGGCACCGCGACGTAGTATACTCGCTACGCCGTAGCGCGGTCGCTACGCCGTGGAATACTTGTAGTTCCCATAATGAAGTGATGTTTTTTTAGACAACATAGTTTCTACACCTTGCGGTAGAATATAGAGATGTTTTCGTAACTATTGTGTTGTTATTCCTGTAGAGTATTTAAATCTAAATAGCACAGCGTAGCCGTTCATCATCAGGTAGCGCAAAATAGAATTTATTTAGTAAAACTGACTTACGACAAAATTATTGTAACCAGAACCCATTTTATAGAATTGCTTACTTCCAACCAAGAGTACAACTAGTTCTTAATCCATTTACGAGAACGGAACGTGACTTCCTTACAACACCGCACCCTCAAGCGAACCCTTTTTCCGCCCCACCTGAAATAAATTTCTGTCTTAGCTGCATTTTACGACGCCCTCAAGATTTCTTCCTGTGGGCATTTTAAAATGTTACGACGAACAGGATTTTTTTACAAGTAAATCGTGGTATCGTAAAAAGAATTTTATTACGACGATGCTCAGCGTTTCTCAGTCTTCTCATAATATAAATTGCTAAAATTTGTGTCTTAATTTGATAACTGTGTGTATATTTAGGTTAACCAATTAACTCACAATGTTCATTTTCCTCTTTTACATAGCTTTTGCCCGCGACTTCAAGTAAAACAGTTTTCGGAATCAAATCAGTTCCGAAGATTTCCCTCAACGTACATATTCACAAATTTTACCTCTATATCATATTCAGTTACAATTAGGTATGTGGATAGCGCTGAGAAAAAAATAAAGAAAAACAAATATGCTTATATCTTTTTAAAACATACGTTCAGTACATTACCAACCAGATTTCAAAGCTGAAGGAAATTACACTAACGTGGTCTGACTAAACAACAGTTTAGCCATTAGCGATACGAGTCTAAAGGTTACAATAGTGCATATGTAACGAGGTTGTTAGCCTATCGTGAAGTCCATCGCTTGTCGTGAATCTTCAGACTCGACTACACTAACGATTTGTGTAGGAGGAGACTTCCTGTTTATTTCTGCTGTTAGTTTATCTGATTTTAAGGGTTATATCGAGGGAAGGGAATATTACTTGCGATAAATCTGTTTTGTTATCACTGACGGAATTATTATAGGATCAGGAGAGATCTAGGTGACAGATTATGTTGCAAGGGATAAGCGTAAATGCTTACTTAGTAATGATGCAAGCTGTCATTAATATTTAAATCAGTGATAAGCATATTTTTATCATTTACAATAACACAGCATAAGTATAGCATAATCAGCCTGTACCGTTCCCACTGTTGGGAAACAGGCCTTCTCTTGATTGCAGGGAGTGGGTCGTAATCTACCACACGGGCCCAGTGCGGGTTGGTTGATGTCACATGTCTTCGAATTTTTGTTCAAGGACATGCTGGTTTCCTCACGATGTTTTCTTTCACTGTTATGAGAGTAGTGGTGATGAAATTATTTACAGGAAGTAAAGTGCCTGCCTGGGCCCACGCCTTACAACTTGTAAGTCGAGCCGATACCACTGGGCAACTACTGCTGTACAAAAACATAAAAAGTATTTAAAAATTACAGCTGAACGATTATAAGGACATATTCTCATAGTTTATCTGTCCAAAAATCTAAATCTTCAAATAGAACCGTTTAGTTTTGCTCCAAATCCAGTTGTACGCAACCCACTTTTTCAGGGGCATTAACAAAGGTCAATCAATGGTCCATAAGCTTGGATTACCGAATGCTCACAATTTGTCTTTGTGTCAACTTGATCTAGGTTGTGGACATCCAAGATAAAGAACACGGAACAGTCAATAAATTGCCAATCAGGCCGGACTCCCGAATCGAATGCTAAGGGGATTGCAACCCAGTATGTGTGTTGTACTGGCTCAGCAGGGAATTGAATTTGATTTAAACAGATAAACTGCCCATATAATTGACTGTTCACGATATACTGATAAATATTTACATCCGCACTGCAGACCGCAGGTGTGTGTGTTTGTGCTACAATTATTCTCAAAAATTGGTCGAACGATATTTTTTCTTTGTTTTTATTGGGCTGTGTGAGCTTTTACTGATTTTGCAAACACTCTATTTTGATATTCGCTGTGGGTTTTCAACAGTTTTAATGACTGCAACGGCGTAATACATGCTGACTTTAATTTAGAGAAGGCATTGTGAACTGCTTAACATATTTCACAAGTTGTAGCAATCAACTGGGGGTAAGGGAGTCATGTTCTAGTAATCGCAGGCGATGGGTAGTAATTTGTCACTACTTACGGTACTTACCCTATGTGCTCTGAGGTAGGTTATTGTGCGACCCAAAACTTTATGGCTGTATGAAGTTTCAAGTGGGGCGTAGTTTGTGTTGTTCAAGTTTTGTTTACTCTAGGTATTAAGAGCTCTACCTGTATAATAGGTATATGAGTATTTGGGTGACCTCTCTTTACCCACCCGCTCAGTGTTGAATATTAGAGAAATTAGTTCATGCCATACCTACACATTACTTTCACCCTTAGAAAGAAGAATACATAAAACAATTTTTTTTTTGTTTTTTCTAATGTCACAAAGATAAGTATCAAGCAAGTTGTATATGAGAGCTATTACTGGACAATATGGCATGCCATTTAACTCCATCTTTGACTATTCTTATTCCGCTGTTACCAACCAAGTGCAAGGCTTCGCTTGTTCTACCTTGCGATTCTTTACATCTCTGTAGAAAATATCTTCCAATTTTCATGTTTCCATCGGAAAGAATTGTCCGTGCATTGACTCACAGTCAATTAAAGTATACTTCAAAATGATTTTATATTTATGACAAGAACTGAGCTCCATGTTTTATTACATTTTAAAAAATTATTCTTGTTAGACAACTTATTTTATAAATAGAAGTCTCTAAACTTGAGAACAACAACATTGTATGAATACCCGCCCAAAACCCATAAAGTGAGGTTATATTTAAAGTTAAAATTACTTCCTGTTGCGGTATACAACTCGAGTCCACGTGTGTGAAAATAGAATCGATAACAAAAGTGATAACAACTGTACAATCGAGATAGCAATGGCATAGCGAATTTTACCTTTGTTTCCAACACTCGTAAACTAAGTTCAGAACGTTAGCTCCCCCTAGTTTGTACTTCCAACAAAAATGACATTTGAAATGTTGCTTAATTTGTGTTCACGAACATCCGCGAAGGTTTCAAACTCGTTTGTTCAATTTCGAAAGGGAATTTCATTTGGACCAATGTGCGGTGGATTTTTTTTTACTCGAACAAGTACAGACACAATCATAAAGACTAATGATCGGCCCCGAAGCTTTTAACGAGTTAAATTACTGAACGAACCAAAAATAATTTAGGAATCGTGTCGATCATGTTTCGGGTCATAATATTGAATTTTTATATAAAACCCCGCAAAGAGAAACTCGCTTTGCGGGGATTTATATAAAATTCAGCTATCGGTTGTTTTTTGTTTATATTTCTTTTTACCTGCACGTTTATGTTTATTTCATCAAACCTGTTTTATCAGAACCATTTTATATTCAATAACCTTAAATTGAATCAAAGGTGTACGAGGATACGGGTAATTTAAAATGAACATAAATAGGTTACGTTACGATGAAACCACACAGTACACATTAATCTTTTAAATAAATATTTATCGCAAGTTACTGTTGTATGTTCCTTTTGTTCACTTTTTTTTTTTTTTTTTTTTTTTTTTTCAGGATGGGAAATCATCAAATGACTTCTCCCGCTCTGGGCGGAGCGGGAGGGTATGTCAGACTTTTACTGACTAAAACCCACCCGTGTTCCATCAGTTGCCCATGTGCCAGGGTCACGGTATCTCTTTCGAACAATCACGCGACCCCGGCAGGCATCGGTCCTAGTAGACCCCTACACTGCTGCTGACATCTCTTTGAGGCGCGCGTGGAACACTGCGCGCCGTCGACCCGAGCTTGGTCCTTACCGGGCGGCGAGCTACCCATTGCTCGCCACCCGCAAGCTCGCGCCTACGGTGGCCGGGAGTCCGCTATTGACTCCCGACGCCCGGGGCGTCTCCTCCTGCGGCGGCTAGGGACGTGAGGGCGCAGAGACTGCCACTCCCTCACGCGCCCCGCCTCCTCCTTCGCGAGCATTACTGCTTCGCAGAAGGAGGTGACGGCTTCCCATTCCCTCTCGCTCCGTACCATGGCTCGCACCAGGGCCGGACGCGAGAGGTCGCCGCCGCCGATCGCCTCCACGAGGACACGGCGGTGCTCCGCCCAGGCAGGGCACACCTCCACCGTATGCTCCACCGTGTCCTCCAGACGATCCTCGCAATGGAAACACCCGGACGTATCCTCCCGCTTTATTCTGAACAGGAACCCACCGAAGCACCCATGCCCTGTGAGAACCTGCGTCAGGCGGAAGGTGAGGACGCCGTGGCGCCTCTCTATCCACTCCTCAAAGAGGGGACTTACCGCCGCAATTGTGGCGTGCCCAGCACTGGGTTGCGACAATCGTACCCGCCATGTCGCCATGAGATCACACCGGAGCTCTGTCCGCCGTGCCGCGATTTGTCGCGGCAGCGGAGTTTCGCCCCGGCGTTTCGCCTCCTCGCGCCACTCCCACATGTGCGCGAGGACCTTTGCCTCCAGATCCCATGGCGGCTCCTTTTGTTCACTTACGTACATAATACACAAATAAAAAGCGTAATCGTTCACATGTGTAATATACATTGCTGATTTATCAAACAATTAACTCAGACTATCGCAATGCTCCTGCACTTGCATCTATGTATTATTATGTTACTGCAACAGTCGAAATTATTCACAACTGTAGCTATTTAAAAGCTCTATTGATTCACAACTCACCAACGAAAGTTGCAACAGTTAATTTATATAATTAACAGTTGATACTTCCGTAGTTTATAGAGTTAAAATCCTCTCTTTAGATTTTAAATTACATTTCTGTAACCAGACTAAAGAACGCCTTGAAAAAGTCGTAACGGCCTTTGCGGGCGGGCAATGGAACCAGTTGAAGTCATTAGAGTCGATGTGACAACGGCTCGGCTCCTGTGAAATGGCTAATTGCGTCGCCCCCCTCTCAATTGTGGTCGCGTGATTATACCGATGCTCAGAGACACACACACACACACAGTAATAAATGTAACGATTACCGGTACGCTGAAAAACGGTAACTTTTTGCTGCTTTTAGATTGTTAATTGTCGCAATGTTGGAGCGGTGGAATCAGTTTTTAGAATTGTTTATGTAATAGTTCTGGCTGCTAGAAATGAACGTACTGTATTTAGAACATATAATCAGCCCATATTAGTCCCACTGCTGAGACTGAGATAGGCTTCCTCTCGGTGAGAGGGGTATTTAAAACATGCGCCATTCATATTAAATTTTAAATGTACACGTCATATCACAGTGCAGCTGTAGTTGTACCATTTAACTCTACTACTCTATCCTATGCAAGCATTGCTCTGTAATTGTAGCAAATTAAAAGTCGATGAAGCTATTTTAGGGAAACGCGAATGCTGCAGAAAATAAATAAACTGAAATAACCAACTGTACAACTGTTGTCAGATTTGTTTTGGATTCGAACAGAACAAGCTTTTGATTGCGTCATTCAATAAGTTTACAAATAACAGAATGCCTGACGGCGCTAGAATTTTCCCATTCAATCGAATTTAATTGGAGTCGTTAGCGTCGCACTCTGATTGGACATTTGAAAGTCCGGTCTGTGCCACAGCCAATCACTGCGCTACCCATTTTCCGGTGCCGTGGCTGAACTAATATTAGCTTTAAAGTTGGCTACCGCAGTTACCTGCTCATTGCTCCTCTTGGGATTGCGTGTTCTATGTTTACCGCAATAAAGTAGCTCAGAACTTTACGAGCGACCACACAATCCATAAGAATGGGGTAACTAAAAGCGGATAACCGCTTCCACTATTCACGCTAGATAGTTAGCACTTCAAAATTCAGACATGCGCTGGAACAAGTTGTGTCCTAAACTATGCATGTCGGGGGCCAGTTCTGAATAGTTCTGTCAGGTGTAATTCCTGAGAGGGTGTAGTCTGACCTGTTAGCTTTACTTCCACAAAACTGAGCTTTATTGCTAACTGAAGCTTTGTTGCGTTTAAGTTATGCTAAGCGGTTTTTGTCAGTTATGTATTTGTTGAGAATTTGAGATATAAAAGGCGCTGTTTAGGTACTTTAAACATTTGTGACTACACCATCTTTATTTACTTAGTAAGTTATCTATCTGTCACTTGTAATGCATTTTAATTTATTCCACTACTTTCACTAGACATAAAGTTAAATGATTTTCATTCTGAATATAGATTGCGATCGCTAGGGAAACGACCTAGCGCAGAAGGAAATGCTTTATTTTTTATTGCTATCAAAAGCGAATTCGAATCTCGTTTTTCCGTGTCATTTACCAATAGATGGTTTCATTATCGTTCAGAGCGTTCACCTTAACTTTACAACTTGGATTTATGTGTTCTTAGTAAGAAATATCACACACTTTCACAATTTCACCGGCAATGCCGCAGGGCGTAGTTAGCATCTAGCTAACTACGCCCTGCGGCATTGCCGGTGAAATGGTGAAATTTTAAAATTCCATTCTAAAATTGAGATTAAATTCCATGCATGTTTCGTGCGTGACTGGTAGGCGATGTGTCATTCGTTTTTTAATTGTTTTAGTGCGATCCACTTTACATCCAATTTTAAATAGATTCTTTTTTTCTAAAAAAAATCAACCGGGTTCCAAAAAAGACACTACGAAGTGAAAAATAACCTTGATATCGGAAGTCGGTGTCTGTGATTGTGTATTTTAGTTTATTGCTACCGACTTACAAAAATAAGGTTTAGTTTTCATTTTAAATAGTGTTTTTTGGAAGTCGGTTGTTTAATAAAAAGTTATTACAATTCACTTTTAGCTATGGTACCTAACCCCGCACTAATTCGTATTAGAACATTATCACAATAAAAAAGTGGATTAAATACGTACTATAAGCTAACGCAAAAACTACCCAAGTAAAGTGAATAAAATGTATGTGAAACATAACCTATCCAATATTTTTTTTATATATTGAGAATATATAAAAAAATATTTTTTTTAAGTATCGCAGATATCGCGAAACATACAAAAAAACAGACGAATTGAGAACCTCTTGCTTTTTGAAGATGGTTGAAAAGGGGAAATTTGTGCTTTAGTTGCGTTTGTTTTTCATCTTTATCATTTATGGAACACAAAGTTTTTGTTTTTTATAATATATCTTTGTGTAATATAATTCTTCTGGACGTCTCTATGTCACAGAAATGACTGGAACAATTTTGAGGTCAATTTTTGTGTGTCCCTGGATGGTTTAAACACACAATCAGAACCTGTAGGTGGCGCTTTTCGGCTGTACAACATCTGTCAGATTCGCTAGTATTTAATATTAAAAAATACATTAGTTTTCGAAGTAAAAGTGTTTTTTTTAGAAAACAAACTATCTGCCCGCGACTTCGCCCGAGTCAAATTTTTGCTCCCGCGACCCTTCCAGTCGCATTGAATTGCCTACCAGTTTTCGTCCATTTTTCGTTGCTGCTCCGCTCTTTTTAATCGTAGCGTCGAATTTTTCAATTCGGACCAGTAGTTTCGGAGCCTATTCAATACAAACAAATAATCAAATCTTTCCTCTTTATAATATTAGTATAGAAAACCCACCCGTGTTTCTTCAGTTGGCTATGCTAGGGCCACGGTAACTCTTTCGAACAAATCTCACAACCCTGGCAGAAAGTTATGACCACCTGGTACTTCGAAGGCATAAAACGTTTTCTGGCTGACACTGCTGTTTGATAAGCTCATACCAAGTTATGACCACCTGGTACTTCGAAGGCATAAAACGTTTTCTAGCTGACACTGCTGTTTGATAAGCTCATACCAAGTTATGACCACCTGGTACTTCGAAGGCATAAAACGTTTTCTGGCTGACACTGCTGTTTGATAAGCTCATACCAAGTTATGACCACCTGGTACTTCGAAGGCAACGTTTTTGTCATACCACGTTTTATAGTGACTTTTTTTTATTCTCTTTGTATTTTTATGTCACGTCACACGGGAACGCGGTCGTACGGGATAAAAAGTAGCCTATGTCCGTTTCCTGATTCTAAGCTACTTTCCTATCAATTTTCAGTCAAATCGGTTCAGCCGTTCTTGAGTTATAAATAGTGTAACTAACATGACTTTCTTTTATATATATAGATGTTGTCTTATTTTCTTATACAAGCTGTAAGCATCCACTTATTTTCTTGAAACTGCTTCTTTATTTTCCAATTAGTTGTTTCCTCCGGATATCTAATTAGTGATTTCCTTGAACATTTTCCTTCATGTTTTTTCCTCTTCGTTAGAAAAAGATCGATCTATTTATATCACAATCATTGTTTATTTTACCGCAAATCCTAACAAAGGCGTTCGCTATTATTCGTTTCATATACTATGACAAAACAAAATGATTACTGAGGCCGAAGATTTATTTACTGAGAACATCGTGGAAATCTGTTTGTATTAAAATATCGTTTTCATTACAACGAAAAGACCCAAATTATTGTCACATATAAGAGAGAGACTCGGACTTTCGATGAGGTAGGAGGACAGAAGATGGTAGGTAAGACGTGTAATGGGATATTGTCATTTCGTAAACCAACAACATCGCGAAGTAATCGAAGTAGCCGAAATTTCAAGTATAATCAGATTATAATGTTTTACTGCTGATGCACAGGCTAGGCAGAGCCTGTACTATGGCAACCAAATAACTGATAAATACTTATATATTTCTAAATACATGCATATATAAATAACACCCAGAAACAGAACAAATAATTAATTATTGTGCTCATCACACAAAGATTTGTCCCGGGTGGGAATCGAAACCACGACCTCCGTCTTAGCAGTCAGCCAGTCAACTATGAACTAACAACGCCAGTCAACTATGATATTATTAACATGGAGGGCCAAAACATTTTTAAAAAATTTGTTGCTGCGCCGGAGATTTTTAAAATTTAACTTAGATTTCCTGCTTTTATATATTACTCGAAGATACGCGATGATAAATACGTCCCACGCTAAACCTTTGCAAATGTACGTAGTTTTCTCACAACTAAGCTTTTTACTCATTTATCTTTATTTCTCTTCCCTACGCCATTGTGAGACCTTAGTTAACATCTATCTATAACCTCATTCATTGAGACCGTTACAATGACCCTAAACGATAATTATGCTGTAAATTAGTGAAGGAGTTGGTGACCTGTAAATTCCAGGTGATGTTGCAGCATTTGCCAAGGTTTCTATGTTTTAATATCAATATCTGGTTGACAGAGCTTTGCTCGGTATTTTTTGGTAAATTGCGTTTAAAATAATAAGTTTATGTTCAAGTTGATTATCGATAAAGTTGATCATTGAAAATACGATTAAAACGACCTTTTATAAAAATGAATCCTAGCTAGATCGATTTATCGCCCCCGAAACCCCCTGTGTACTAAATTTCATGAAAATCGTTGGAGCCGTTTCCGAGATTCAGATTATATATATATATATATACAAGAATTGCTCGTTTAAAGGTATAAGATTAAAGTAACAGAATACCAAATTTTTATTCGATCACACCAGTAGAAGATGCAAAAATCCATTCATAAACTAAAATAGCTGATAATCTTCAAACGGCTGAAATAATTTCTAGTTGGATTTGCAAGTGATCACGAGTGTTCTTATCTATGATACTAGATGCCTTACCTTTAAAATAAAAAACAGCTTAGCCTTTCCCCAACTATGTAGGGGTCGGCTGCCAATTTAACTGGATGCAGCTGAATACCAGTATTTTATACTAGCTTCTGCCCGTGACTTCGTCCGCGTTAAATTTCTTGTTCGCCCGACCCTTCCCGTCGCATCGAATCGCTTACCTGTGCGAATTTCCCCGTTTTTGCAACATTTTTCATTACTGCTCCGCTCCTCTTGGTTGTGGCGTGATGTTATATAGTCTATAGCCTTTCTCGATAAATAGGCTACTCAACACAAAAATAAATTTCGATTCGGACCAGCGGTTCCTGAGATTAGCGCGTTCAATCAAACAAACAAACTCTTCAGCTTTATAATATTAGTATAGAAGTATAGATGGAGCAACTAATTGTCTGACCTTCAGAACCCAGTTATTGAGTAAAACAATACTCATTGGAAATTTATAATCGGACTTTCGGGCTTCTGACGACCCGTAAAGAATATCAAAGATCTACGTATGCAGTATATACGGGACCAACAACTTAACGTGTTTTCCGAATCACGAAGGGGTCTTAATACGTAAAGGTCACCCTTCCACAGACACTCATTTGCAGTCGGGGTTTAAAAAGGTGTACTAATAATTTTTACTATAGGTACACCTCTGCCCAACCCTTCGGGGAAATAAGCCGTAATGTTATGTATTCAAATAAACAACATAACTTGCATTGAAATGAATGAATACCACTCAAATCAAAGTAACAGAGTATGTGTATTATTAATAGATTACTCCGTTGATCCTCATTAATAAATTAATCAGTTCACATGTCCTTAATTAATCTTTAGTAATTAATAGAACATAGCTTGTTGGTTTATAGGTTGTTGTTTTGATGAATCGAATTAGGTTCAAAACTTTGGTACACTCACGAGCAAAAAATTTGACGTATAAAATGAAGATATTTTCTCTCAATTGTTTTGAAATATTATACACATCAATGTAGTTTGTGATAAAATAAAAACCTCGTAACATCAATTATATATTTTCTCGATACAGTAGGTTTAGACATCAATGTAAATGTTGTTATTTTTTATAGACCTTATTTACCTTTTAACACTATCTACTTACCTACTAAAATGTTTGTTTACTTCATATTGCTATTTTGATAGCTAGCCACGTAATATTTAGGTACTTACGTACACGTGGTTTCAAATAATTTCTGTTAAATAATAACTTCCGATCGAGAAAAAATTACTCTAAAAATACCTACTCAACAAAACGACTGTTTAAAGAAGGTACAATATTCTCGTCTCCCTAATGAGACGTGGGACTATTCGCGTAGACTAAATTGGAGGAAAGTAATTTCGTAAATGGCCACCTAGTGTACAATTCTACACCTGTTTCAATATATTTATTGTTACTGGTAAATAAATTCCAGCGTTTGTACAAGTTCTGTTGGAAATGTTGTAAAAATAAGGAACATATGTAAGTGCTTTTACGTGTATCGGTTGTGCGAAGTGAGACACGATCAATTAAATTTCGTTCCCAGAAATTATTGTAACACACGTCGCACATCCTCCACATTTTTTTTGGGTAATGACAGATTGTTAGAGAAAAAAAGTAAGAGCACAGTCATATTATGAATGTGTTTTTATCTGTGTTCTTAGTTTTTTGTGTTATGACAGTTTTTTAGAGGATGTGCGACGTGTTGTTTTTTACGAAAAATAGCGGGTGTGAAAGTTGTCACGTTTCCGTTGGAAATCTTTTTATATATATATAAATAATGCCCGATATAACTCCGTCGGTGGTGAAGCGACGAAGCAAGCGCTTCTGCTGACTTCGAGAGCCTGGGTTTGATTCTCAGGTCAGGCAAAGTCTGCTGTGGCCCTGGCATAAAAGCATACAGGCAACTGAAGGAACACGGATGGGTTTTAGTAAGTTAATGTCTGACACGCCCCGTCCCGCTCTGCCGGAACGGCAGACGGCATATGACGACACAAAAAAAAAAGTCGGGCATAGTCTTATTAGGTTTTTTCTCAGAAGCAGCCCGCAGTTCCGATTTGTGCCCAGTTGGTGATGTCAATAGGCATCATCTTGCCCCCTAATATATGGGACTTAACCATAACAGGCAAAATGTGGATTTGCTTTAGATACATCACTGTCTAACCATTTTGAGAAACAAGGCGTTATGTTACGTTATGTTAATAATATCCAAGTGTAAAGTATAAATGACGTAAAAATCCGCGAACCGTAGGTTTAAGCTTCGTTTACAATACTAAGTAGCAAATTAATACTACATATAAACCAGGTTTTTGATTGATTGATCGGTTGATTTTATTTAATGTGTACAACAAATAAAATTACGAAGTAAGTAAACTACTGCAGAAATGCATAGAACATACTATTACTGTTTGTACGTGACAAAATGTTCATATTTTCTGAAAACTGCATCTTTTCATGTAGACTACTCCATTTTCAATGCTTGCAATATCTCACCACATCCCACCCGTAAAAGGATCTCTGATCGAGGGAGCTTAAATAAACAGTGCTCTTAAATCAAGCAAAGGCTTCCAAGGTGTCATAGCTACTAGTTAAATGAAAGCGGAGGCGTCACACAATTCCAGTCAGTTGCCACCAAGCCGTGGCCCGATTTATATCAACATTTTACGACAGTTATTTCAGGCAAGAGAGATCGGGATAGCCCTCCAGTGAATATCCTGCGAATGAAATGTGGAATCTCGAGCAATGAGCTCTCCTGCAATTTTATTTTCCACATTCGTTTTAACGAATTTTTATATCCAGAAGATTAAAATCACACATTTGTGAAACGAGAGATAAACCTGTGCTATTTATGGTCGTGAATTTGAGTGGGCTTTGAATAGCTTTAAGCATTGACATTTTAAGGACTACGTTTCAGACATTTATAAATTAAGCCTCGAAAAAGGTTGAATCACTGAAAGTATTTACATGTAAAGTGAAAACACGATTAATCTTGATTTAGAGGATTTTCAAATTTGGGTTATGAACAAGCATTTGCCCGCGGCTCGTTTGAAAATGAATGGAAACTAGGTTGAATTATTGTGCCTGGATTGAAAGGATTTTAACGTATTTCCATTAAAAGGTACCTACAGAAATTAATTACCATTCGTTGAAAACGTCGCTCTGAATCAATTAACAACATCGGAATCAAGTGAATGCTACTTTGCTTTAAAATAAAATACCTACTTTTACAAAAAATATTTATTTTCTTTATTTTATATTACGATTAAATTTCTAAGGAACATCTACTGAAAATTGGCAATACAAGGTCTTACAACGTTACACGTGTATATAACAGCGACACGAACAACTTTACAAAAATCGCTTTACCAGAAAATTACCACAAAATCCGGGGTATCCTCCTCAATAAGGCGCTAAGCTGAGACTTGACAAGATCAGGGGCGTTTACCCTAAATTTTTGGAGATTATTATTAAAGCTCTGTGGAGGAATAAAATCTGATATCGTTAGGTTTTACGAGTGGCCGTGATTGCAAGCAGCTCGGCCGTAGAATATGAAACAGCCGATCAACGAATACATTGAGATGTTTAAATATCGCTTACAGAATACCAATAGATAAGACCAGCAGCTATTAACGTAGATAAGTATTATTAAACAGATCAGATTTTATATTATCGTAATGGAAAGTAGGAGATTCGAATTAATTAAAATAGGTATTCATTAGTAAAATTCGCGTCTAGTTGTTACCTTTAAGTAGAAAGGACGCAAAGGAAGTTGTGACTAATTGAATTCATTGTCGAATGTCATTAGTGTCACAAACAAAGACGTTCAAAATTTGTCAATGTCAAAATCAGACTTCGAAAACAATAATTACAACTAGTAAGAAAATAATTAATTATTTTTGACACTGAACTGTATACAATTCACTGGGTATGGCTAGTTTTAATGTCGATGATAATGTTTTTTCTGAAAGTAACAGATTCACTCAAGACTTATCCTTACTCAAATTTATAACAATGCAGGTATCAAATTAAAAAAAAATTCTTCAGTACATAAAGAACATACCTCATTATTAATTTAGAAATGACCCCATCCAGTCGCACGTAACCTTTTTAAAGCTTTTAACCTCTAAGTCCCTGAGATACCACATTTGGTATAGACACAATGGTTTTTTAATTGTGTCTGTAATTACGGTAATTGACTGGTTAAAGGCATCTATTTTTTATAGCTAATCTCCGTTGGTGGTGTTTTTTTGTGACGTACGAGTAAAACCAGGAAAAACCAACGCAGCGGACAAAATATTGCATACAGCGCTTGCTCTGTCGTTTTTTTAACGTCAGCTCAATTTGCCACGGTATATGATAGTCGAGTGATGCGTCTGGCCAATGACAAAAAAGTCATGAGTCGCACGAAATTGGGCGAGAGGTGTCGGTAGTTTTTTGCACGTACAGCTGTACGCATTGCAGTCCAGTGCAATTTTTTTAGGGTATTGAATTGTGTGAAGTGAGCTTATACGAGCATTTTAGTTTTTCTTTTTTCAACAAAATGTTGACGTTATTTTTGAAAGTACTCGTATTTGACCAGTTATTGAAAATGTAGGTAGTTATGACTACTACATTTCCAATGCTACTACTACTACAACTACCCTTACAAATAACGAATACTACGTGTATACCGCTGGACAATGGTCTCTAAACAAGAAATGGTGGTGACACGACCCGACCTAAACGCGTATTGCAAGAGTTGCATTGAGGTGGCCATGCAATGAATGCTTGGAAGGATGTTGGAGAGGCCTTTGCTCAGCAGTGGGACAGTGTCACTATCATCATTTTAGCCGAAAGACATCCACTGCTGGACATAGGCCTCCCCCAGTTTAAGGGAGTTTGCCATTATCGTCAGGCGTTTGGCAGGCAGATTGGCGATCACAATATGGTGGTAAAATTACACAAGTGACCCAAGTGTGCTATAGTTATCCTATATGATTTTGGAACTGATAAAACTCGTGCATTGCTGTAAATATTAAAATTACGCAAAACAAACATTATGAACCACGAGAATCCACAACTGAATATATTAATTTTAAAGTGTCATGCTTACATAAAATTGTGCGACTTATTATTAACTTATTACGTCATGAAGTCCTAATATCGCGCTCCATATTCCGTTATAACCGCAGGATATGCCCAAATCCTTATTTAAAACATGAGTTAAAGACTTAACTTCGTCCATATAAAAGGTGTAAAAATTAAACTTTCGCTGTTAAGTGGTGATGTTGAGCTCTGAATGACATTTGGCACTATTACATTGCGTGGGAATCGTAATTTCGTTCTTTTGAATCGTACCAGTTATGCCAAATTATTTCCATTTTATGTTCAATGCCCATACGTTGACTGAAAATATTGTCATTGATTTTATTGGGGATAAGGCAATAATATTTTCAGTTTTGACATCAGTATGTCGTAAGCTCTGGTAGGGTCGCGGATTTGTTCGAAAAAGTTACCATGGCTCTGACACAGGCAACTGAAGGAACACAGGTGGGTTGTAGTCAGTAAAGGTTTAATACGCCCTACCGCTTCGCCTAGAGTGGGAGAAGTCATTTGAAGATTTCTCAAATCTCTCAAAAGTTTTAAGTAATAAATTTCTAAAACGCTGATCCGCCTTACCTTACCTCTATATCATGACATACATAATTATTCTTCCTACTCAGAAGGTAATTAATTTTGTATGATTAGTGGGTGCTTTCCGTTCGTCTGATTAAGTGCCTTTTAAAAGCTTCCAACGCACTCCCGGTACACCCACAGTTCCATCAGTAGCATGTATTTATAAAATATATGTAGAGGGTGCTCTGAATTAAATTAATTACTTATGCTAGAAAATATTAAGGTCACCTTCCCATACACGTGGAAGGTAAAAATAACAAGGAAAAACTACCTTCCAAATACTTCAGGAATAGCTGGAATGAGAAATCTGATCGTGAATCTAAAGACGTATACTATTGATAACGGAGAGCTATTGTGTAGAATTAGTAAGAATTCTATTGTTCGTTTTTCTTTTAGCAGTGTTCGAAAATAGATAGCAGGAGGTACTAACGTACCTGTTTAATTGTCCACATAGAGACTAATAACACGTGTGTTATTAATTTAATTTCATCGTAAATAGCTAACCTTTGGTAATCGAATTGGGAATTTGAGGTTGAGAACTTGTCAAACGCCATATTAGCATTATCCAGATGAAATCCCGCGAAATTCATAATGTCGATACGAAAAATGGTAGAAGTATTGATACGTTTTTTTTACATTTTCATCAAATACTTTTGGAACATGTTAGTCCAAAACCTGAACAAACATTTCCTTCGAAATAGTCACGAGGGCAACAGTAGTTTTTAATAAATGATTATTTACTTGATATTTTCACTGAACAGCCAACAAAAACATTAATCAGGACCGTTTGTTTGTGCCCGTCGGGATATTGTTGTTTTTCTATAGCGACAGTATATACGGGTGATTTACCCGAACAACGGATGCCGTCGGGTCCCTTTAATTTCCGGTTGCACTTGTGTCCTGTTTATTCTTTTCATCAAAATCTATTTAAAAGGACGACAGGCGGTCCGTATTGTTTTTTTTTTTTTTCAGGATGGGAAATCATCAAATGACTTCTCCCGCTCTGGGCGGAGCGGGAGGCCGTGTCAGACTTTTACTGACTAAAACCCACCCGTGTTCCATCAGTTGCCCATCTGCCTGGGTCACGGTATCTCTTTCGAACAATCACGCGACCCCGGCAGGCATCGGTCCTAGTAGACCCCTACACTGCTGCTGACATCTCTTTGAGGCGCGCGTGGAACACTACGCGCCATCGACCCGAGCTTGGTCCTTACCGGGCGGTGAGCTACCCATTGCTCGCCACCCGCAAGCTCGCGCCTACGGTGGCCGGGAGTCCGCTATCGACTCCCGACGCCCGGGGCGTCTCCTCCTGCGGCGGCTAGGGACGTGAGGGCGCAGAGACTGCCACTCCCTCACGCGCCCCGCCTCCTCCTTCGCGAGCATTACTGCTTCGCAGAAGGAGGTGACTGCTTGCCATTCCCTCTCGCTCCGTACCATGGCTCGCACCAGGGCCGGACGCGAGAGGTCGCCGCCGCCGATCGCCTCCACGAGGACACGGCGGTGCTCCGCCCAGGCAGGGCACACCTCCACCGTATGCTCCACCGTGTCCTCCAGACGATCCTCGCAATGGAAACACCCGGACGTATCCTCCCGCTTTATTCTGAACAGGAACCCACCGAAGCACCCATGCCCGGTGAGAACCTGCGTCAGGCGGAAGGTGAGGACGCCGTGCCGCCTCTCTATCCATTCCTCAAAGAGGGGACTTACCGCCGCAATTGTGGCGTGCCCAGGCGGTCCGTATTGTTTAGATTTAAAGTACTTACGTGAGGTTCGTTGAGTTATTACAGTAAAAAAATGTCTCTTTTCAGACATAAATTATGGGAGATTGGATAATAATGCTACAAAATCTTTTTATTAAATATTATGTTGAAACTTAAGTATTAACACGTTATGTACAGATAGTTCAATAAATTACCACTTAAAAATTATGAGCTTAACAAAATTGTTTATATTTACACTTTACTCGTCATGTGTAAAAGAAATGAAGGAGTAGGTACACTTACTTAACATGTGATGTTACCTTTTTTATAAGCAATGTATTGTATATACCTTTTATTCAAAATTCTATATGAATAGTTAAATAATAAATGGATTACAAGTGGTACGCTAATCGATACTATATTTATTATATATATTAATATTATAAAGCTGAAGAGTTTGTTTGTTTGAACGCGGTTATCTCAGAAACTACTGGTTCGTATTGAAAAATCATTTTTTGTGTTGGGTAGCCGGTCCTATTTATTGAGGAAGGTTATAGGCTATATAACATCACGCTACGAACAAAAGGAGTGGAATAGCAAAGAAAAATGGACGAAAACTGGTAGGCAATTCGATGCGACAGGAAGGGTCAGGAGAGCAAGATGTTGATGCGGACGAAGTCGCGGGCAGAAGCTAGTTCAATATATATTTATACTATGTTATTTTACTACGGCTTTGCTACTAAATTGGCTACTAACTTTGCTCCATAAAAAGGGAAGAATAGATGATATTAACAACTATAGACCAATAAGCCTCATGTCCAACCTTTACAAAATATTTTCAAAAATTATACTCGGTCGGATTACAAATACTTTAGATGAAAATCAGTCAAAAGAACAAGCAGGATTCCACAGCGGCTTCTCGACTATAGATCACATTTTTACAATTAAGCAAATCACCGAGAAGTACAAAGAATATGGATTACCTTACTATTTAGCTTTTGTAGACTATCATAAAGCATTTGACTCTATAAAACACAACAAGATTTGGGAAGCGCTGGCTAGCCAAGGAGTACCTAAAAATATATTCGACTTATAAGGAACATCTACAAAAACATGACGGCAAAAATTAAAACGGACAGACTAGGTGAACTATTTCCCATCAAAAAAAGCGTTAGGCAAGGTGATCCCTTATCACCTAAATTATTCTCAGCAACGTTGGAACTTGTGTTTCGAAATCTAGAATGGTCAAATTACGGAATAAGGGTAAATGGAGTTATGCTGAATCACCTCCGATTCGCCGACGACCTAATAATAATAGCTGATAACCCGGATCAACTGCAAACTATGCTCAGACAACTTGTGGAGGAAAGCTAAAATGTAGGTCTGCAGATGAATCTCACAAAAACGAAATTGATGACGAATCGTTCGAAACCACCCATACTAGTCAACAACGACCTAATTGAGTTTGTAGATGAATACACGTACCTTGGACAGATCATATCTCCTATAAACGATACATCTAGAGAAGTGAATAACAGGCGTTAACGAAGCAAAACTCTGAAACTTTATAAACTTGCCAACACAACATGGAAAGAAGTATGCTTCATGTTAAGAGAAAGGACAAATTCAGCCTGAAACATATTAGGGCACAACACAAAAATAGCAGACGTATCATATACGATAAAAAAGCTGAAATGGAAATATGCAGGCCACCTTATCAGAGACAAAAAAGAGAAATGGGCAAAATTAATAGCCGAATGGTACCCAAGCTCCATGGTCCAAAAGGAAACGAGGACGCCCGATACGTGGGTGGGACGACGATGTGAAGGTGATAGCTGGGCCAATGTGGAAGAGAGAAACCCATGACCGGGAACTATGGCAAAATAAGGGGGAGGCCTATGCTAAGGCAAAACAATCTTCGGAAACTGATGTCAGAAGAACAAATATATTCTTTTTTTTTAACTATTATTTATCTAACTAGATTGTCAGATTGTTAATAAAGGCTAAAATTAAATTAAATTAATTTTACTACGGCCTAAACAAAGTTATGTTGAATCTTCTTCAGCCATTTGAAGTGAATCTGAAAGAACAAAGGCCTTCACAACAAATATACCTAACGAAGGTGTAATGACTGCCACAATTTTAATAAATCATAAAAACGCAACTCTAAAAATAGTACAAATAGTGAGATTTACTTTCGTAGAAAACAGATATTGTATACCTTAAGTACCTTATTTGTAGCCGAGAGCACTAATTAGGTAACGATCGCGACTGATTGGAAGCCGCGCAGGTACTCCGTCGAGCCAACAAAGACGTTGAATACAGAAACACTTGAATTGGGGACTCATTAGAGCCTCTTTGAGTCGGCTTGTTTGACATCCACGTTGAATTCTTGCAATTTAAACAAGAGAAAATTTTTTTTTTTCGCTAGCCTATTTATCGAGAAAGGCTATAGGCTATACAACATCACGCTACAACTAAGAGGAGCGGAGCAGTAATGAAAAATGTTGCAAAAACGGGGAAAATCGCACGGGTAGGCGATTCGACGCGACGGGAAAGGTCGGGGGTACAAGAAATTTAACGCGGACGAAGTCGCGGGCAGAAGCTAGTATTTTATAAAAAGCTGTACATTTGCCACATCCATATACCACACGCGACAATGCACTGATCACGTAAACAACTACAGTGTGTATTGGTCGTTAGCAGGCAGTAGTCTTGTCCCTAATTACTAATTGTGTTTGTACGTACGGAGGTGATATCGTTCATTTACTACAAACATCGACGCCTGAGAGTGTGGGGAGTCTCGGGGAATATTGCTTCTATTAGCTTGGTGTCATTTTTCATGAGCAATTTTTGCATGATGTTTGAGAGTACAATCGTAAACGCATTTGTTATAAATCAAAATGTATAGTACCGACATGTAGATTCCGCACTATCTCTTGAATCTTGCCAGGTTCACGAATTCGTTAGAAAGAGTTGCGGTGGCCCTGGTACAAGCAACTGAAGGAAGGTGGTTTTTAGTCAGTAAAAGTCTGACACGCCCTCCCGCTCCGCTCAGAGCGGGTGATATCATTGGATGATTTTCCAACGGAAAAAAAAACAAAAAAATAACTCTCGCATGACGCATGCTTTATACAAAAAATGTAGTATCATACGTACAGATGATTTTCTATTGGAGAAACAAATATACATTTCACCTTGGAATCGAGCATTCGATCTATTCTGTAAAAATCTCACAGTTTGAACAAATGTGAAGTAAACTTGAAATGAACTGTCATTTATTTATTTGGAAACTCAACAGCTTATTATTAAATGCACGTGTTATGAATGCTCACCTCACTATCAATGAACAGCCCAAGTAGATGTTGAGTCATTCTATCCGATGCTATGGGTAAACATCATGGACAACACATTTCAAAGTTTCGTTATTTAAGTTTTCTAGGTGAGATTCAGATTTATACACAATCGATCGGTTGAACTCAAAGCCTGTACCTTTTCGTAGCTTAGCACTCAATCTCTACACGTGCCAACTTCTGCTTAGGTACCTATGCCAAATCTTTCTTCGTTCTTTAGTTTGTATTTTTAGGCGTTCTGCCATTAGCGTAGTGATAAATAAAAAATAAACCAAGAAAGGTTGAAGTGAAGTGGTAGTTGGCACTGAATAGGGCATAATGGAAAACCTCTGTCACTTGCCACTGAGATTGTTATTTATGGATATTGATAGCTACCAGTTTTTCTTTTCTAATTTACGTAGGAAAAATTGGCACTGCTATTGCTTTTTAACCCTTTTTTTTGCCATTTTTAAGTTCGGCATTCAAAACCTTTTCAGCTTTAGGGATTGACATAACAATTACAAATTCTTAGAAGAAAGGTTAGATTTGGATTTTTTCTTTGCATTGTGTAGGTACACACCTACTAATGTGATGTTTACCAAAAATATTAATCAAATTAAAATTGAATAGATATTTTAATGATACTGAAGTGACAAACTGTTTAATTCCCTCATTAAGTTACCTAGAAAAAAACCGGCCAAGTGCGAGTCGGACTCGCGCACCGACGGTTCCGTACAAACCTGTAGGTATCCTCGGTTTATGCATAAGGTTTATGTTTATGAAATTAAATGTTTTTTTTTTTTTGTATTTGAGTTGATTGAATGAAAGGTAAATTGCGGTTTACGATTTATGACGTATTAAAAAAAAAACTACTTACTGGATCTCGTTCAAACGAATTTTCGTTGGAAGTTTACATGGTTATGTACATCATATATTTGTTTTTAGTTTTATCATTCTCTTATTTTAGAAGTTACGGGGGGGGGGGGGGGACACACATTTTACCACTTTGGAAGTGTCTCTCGCGCAAATTATTCAGTTTAGAAAAAAAATTATATTAGAAACCTCAATACCATTTTTGAAGACCTATTCATAGATACCCCACACGTATGGTTTCTATTTTAGTGTGAAAATCTTAATGCGGTTCACAGAATACATATACTTACTAAGTTTCAACAGCATAGCTCTTATAGTTTCGGAGAAAAGTGGCTGTGACATACGGACGGACGGACAGACAGACATACAGACAGACAGACATGACGAATCTATAAGGGTTCCGTTTTTTGCCATTTGGCAACGGAACCCTAAAAAAGGTTGCGTTATTCATTTTTTTTCACATTTCGTTTTCTTTTTAAATTCCTTTACATAAAATTCTATTTTGTTAATTGTAAAAGACCACGGCTCGCAGTGAACGTTTAAATTCTCGCAGAATTATTTTGGCTCTTTGAGAATAATAAATACGTCTCATTTGGCTAACCCAGACTAAACATAGTAAATATTCATATTTTTTGTGCCGGCTGCCAAAAAGATAATTTTAATTTGTATGGCCATCTGGTAATAACCATCTGGACAGCAATAATCCCGAGTGTTTAAGTTTGGATAAAAGGACAACAGAGCCACAAAAACAGTTCAAGGCAAAAACTTTTACCCAAATTGGGGTCTTACACAAACCTACTTCTAGATTGTAAGTTACTGCGTCAGAAAAAATAAAACCTAACGTTTTGTGACTACATAAACCTGAAGAAACGGCCATATAGATTTTGGACCTCAATATTTTTTATGTCGGTACGTGTTGTGTATTGAAAATGTGTAGTTTTGGTACAATCTGGGGTTGAAAGAAATATGTTGCGAGTGCTATTGTGTCAGTAAGTAACTGGTCTTTAAGTTGTCACGGTAGTGTACTTATATAACGAAACATATTTTCCTCATGGGAGAAATGAAGGGTCCCCTTTTGCCTTGATCCTTTTTTATTAATGCCACCTTTTTTCTACAAGGAAGGGGCATGAAAACAGCTTTCTCTAGTGTTGATAGGGACTTAAGAACGTTCGGCTTTTTTGGGGTTGTCAGCAGCCAAGTATGCTGACTGGATAATCACTGTATAGCTGCATAACGGTACAGTGATCGCATAACAAACAAGGAGCGGAGGACAATAAAGAAAAGCATGGCTCCACGAATAATTAAAACTTGATTTTGTTACAATAATTAATAGTTTATATTATACTGAGTAGATACTTAGGACTTTGCTTTTCATTTAAGTACATATGATTTCACCGTTTATCACCACAAGAGCAGTGGTGGACCAGTGGTATCGGCCCCGACTTACGAGTTTTAGGTCGTAGGTTCAAACTCAGGCAGGCACTTTACTTGGTGTAAATAATTTCACCACTTCTGCTCTAGAAACGGTGAAGGAAAACATTGTGAGGAAACCGGCATGTCAATTTTCCAAAAACTCGAAGATATGTGACATCTACCAACCCGCACTGGGCCCGCGTCGTTGATTGCGGCTCACTCCCTCTTACAGAGAAGAGGACTGTGTCCCAGCAGTGGGAAGAATAAAGCTAGATGATGATGACATATCATTTCACAAATTGTCTGATAAATCGACAGCTATGTGTTACAAGGTCAACCGTTGTCAAAAAGTACCTACTTAAATGCAACTTGGACTGTGTTTTGTGGTAAATATGTGTGTAGTGTGCACGGTCCCCAAGAATGGTACTGATAAAATTGGCGCACTTGACGCGCAAAGCTATGTGAGTGATGAGACTTTTTTTACTTCTACCCATTCTTTTTCTACTGTTAATTACAAATTTACTAAATGTTTCCTACGTAACACATTAGTTAATTAAAAAAAAAAAAAGTTTGCTACGTTTTGCGCTTTGGATGTTTGTTTTTGTATACCTTACTATTATTAAATTTTGTTTCTCGTTAATTGATTGATGTAAAATCTTTTGAGAAATAAATGATAATATATTTTTACCGTAAATATCGCTATCAATGTTAATGGAATACCATGATGTGACTATGACCGCCATTTTGAATTCGTTTGTAATGAATATCATATAACGTACGTGTTATGTGTACAGATTATGTATCGGAATTATTTCGTATTGAAATGTTTCTGCCTTTTTATAAAATATTCTGGTAACAACATATTTTGGTCCTGACAGACTCATTGGGAGTGCGGAAAACTTTACGTTTGTTTTATTTTTTTTGCTTTTAGAGTTATTATCTTTAAATTCAAATCTGAATCTACTTCCTAGTTGATAAATTTTACGTGTGTTTTAATCTATACTCAATATATTATTTACGTAGCACTCAATTTTACTTGCGACGGATAACGTATTTTATTGAAGCAGTTAACTTTACGACTTTGTTAAATATGTACTGTGGTCTTGTTCAGTTATACCGCCTACGATGTTATTTTATTTATGGCTCAATTTGTGGTTTCATTAAAACTTTCAAATTAGATTTGATTTTACAGTCAGTGTTAAATTATGACTCATGTTTGACAATCATTTGACAATAAGGTTCGGTGGAAATATTCGTTCATTTAGTTTATTGTTCAACTAAATTACAATTACATTTCTGATGGATTTTCCAAATTACAATGCCAGATCCTGCCCCATCCTTCACCACCGTACCGGAAATGTAACTTAATCAAAAATATCACAAGAAATTATGACCCTTTGTTGCTTAACTATTATTCTGTTACACTTGCGGATAATAAGTTAGCGATAAAGAGGAATTTAAAAACCCAAGACGTATTTCCTGTTTTAATCGCGACCATCTGCGTTGCTTAGTACGCACACACGCGGAACAAAAACAGATATTTAATTTAAAAAATAATATCTATTAATTTACTATATACGGATTTTAACATGTATTTGGTTAAATTACACACAGTTAATGAAAATAATCTTTGTGAATACCTATATAATAATTATTATGAATATATATTCTAATAAATGTTTCGCATTTGAGCACTAGTAGGTTAAGGTGTAATGAAACGTCATTGACGAGCTAATGGTAATGTCAAAAAGTTAGTGGTGGGTCGTGGTCGAATTTTTGATCGACGAAACGCAACCGTTTTTCCGACGACGAAAACGGTTGCAGAAAACGGTTGTCGTCGCAACTGGTTTGAAGACGTTTTTAAACCAGTTGTTGCGACGACGACCGTTTTGTAAAAGACGAAACTTATCGAATATGGAATAGAATTGCGTTTTCGTCACGTGAAATAGTTGCAGTTCCTGCAAAGTTACAACTACTTATAAATGCCCAATTACACAAATGCCCAAAAAATGTAAACAAACAAGACCTATATGACGCGCTCACCGGCTCGAATTCCAGGATATTCATTTACCTTTTATCCCAATTCAATATGCCGGGCGATTGAAAAAGTAAAAACGGTTTCATCGTTGCAAAACATAAAACAATCTTCGGAAACGGTTCTTTGTCGTAACGCCCACCACTACAAAAAGTCATTCTTTGACTTTTTGACATTAGCTCTGTTCTATTTGCCGTTGCATTACTGTTTGTATTTTACGCTCCTTTCTCTCAACGTGATCAATATTATTACTGTTACATTATCCCGACGACTTTTGCTCTTGTACACGGACTCGATCTCGCCTATTCGCCGACTTTTTACTATTTGCCACGGATTCTGATTATTGCTTCCATTTTGAACAATGCTCGGGTTGGGTAATGATGTCGAGGTGTATAAATGGTCATTTGTGCGTCGACAGGATGCTAAGATATGTTGTTGCAACATGGAAATTGTTGTAACAGGTATGTAAATACTACGGTTTTTATTGCTCGGATTTGACCGTAGTGAAAAATCCTAAATAATAAGCATTGTAGATTTAAACAGGCACAGCGAGTTCTAAAGGCATTTAGACATAATTTAGATATCTCTCATAAAGCAGCAATAGAATGCTACAGTTTTCATGCTTGTAAACAAACTTTTATTTCATGGGTCAAAGCTCTATAGAGTTTCTGGCATTGTCCTTTGTATTAAAATTATTTGATTAAATATTAAATTTTCATCTAGATTGTATTCTATCAATAAAATTGTGACATATTCTGAGACAATTCATATCGACTGGTCGACGTCGATTGATCGTCGTTTCTCATATACTCAATTCAGTCTTTTTACAGTCTGTAGACTTTAGAATTCGTATGCTATGTTGCTTGATTTGATATGGTATGGAGTCGTGTGGACTTGTAGCAGACAATGCCTTTTTTAGAAAGATATAGATTTTTTTTTCATGAAACCTTCGTACATGTGCGTTCACCTCGTCTAGGCTAGTTTTATTTACGTTTTTGAAATACGTTAATCTAATTGCTAAGTCTGGGCTAATTTTGTGTAGGGATAATAAATTGTGATAATAATATTAAATTCGAAACTTATTGCAATCATGTTGTTCATGCATTAATCAAAAGAAAATGGTTTTTCGTTTGTAGCCTGAATTTTGTTTTTAAATTATACCCATTATTATCACTTAAAAACAAAAAGCAGGCTACAAACGAAAATATATTTTTTGTGAGCAGTTTTTAATATAAAATGGTTGAAACAGGGGTTGGATGCAGCAAAATACAAAATAATATGGTACATTTGAGCCTACCACCCAAATGTAAGCAGTAAGGTATCCATATTTCACGGCAGGATACAGACGCAGTCGAGCTGCGGTTTCACTGCACCACGTTACAGGTGTGTCTCTGTTTTAATCTCCTAATGGCCACCTTACCACGCTCCCAACGAAGGGCGCGTTTACATTAGCGGAATTCTTAGTTTATTTTTAAAAAACCAATTGTTATTACCAATATGACGTTGCCAATTTATCTTGGGGACACTTTTAAAAAATGGGTGACTTTTTTTCAATGCTACACAATATATTTTCTTAGTACAACAAAAATACAACTGATATATATTTTTCTTAACAATGAAATTAAGTAATGTTTCGTTTGTATTTATGACTTATTTATTTTAACTTCTCTCACGCAAAAAGGTACTAAGGCGGATTAAATGCCTTAGCCATTCTCTACCAGACAACCAAGGGTGGTGAAGAGACTATAATAGCGGGTGCTTTGGCAAACAGCGATGCCTACATTTGATTTTACGGAGGCCAAAAATTGCGCTGTGAATTTATGAGACAACAAACGTTAAAATAAATGGATCCGATTGACGGATTGTGGAATGTTCTCGACATTCCACAATAGGTGCAGTTTTGGATCTGCAAAACATTTTAGGAGGTAATTATGTTAGTGATTCTCGACCCGAATCAGCAATAAAATGGGCAGGTTTTTTTTTTCATTTCATTCTTTTTACGGAAATTGGTAAGTGTGAACTCCCTTTTTTAAAACGCGGCCAGTCTGTACGTGTCCTTAAACTGCGCTTTCACACACACACAAACAAAGGCAACCGACATTTCTTTCATAGATTTTTTGAAGAGGGTTATTAAGAGAGTTAATCTGAAAAACAATAAAATTGAATAAATCTAAAATAAATAGTATTATTAATTATAGACGGTATCGTATTGTTATATGATTATTTACGAGTCTCATAACAACCTCCTGAAATGTTTTGCAGGTTCAAAACTGCATCTTGTATATGTGTTTTTGTGCAGATTTTGGGAAGGAATGTTTTCGGTATGCTGACAAGGGCCTCTTTTCAGCCTCTCTGGGAACCGCTGTTACAAACGATTGTACTCGGGAAAATGATAATACTGTAATCACGATAAGGTACCTAGATTAGTTATATCTGTTATTGGGATTCAGTTTTAGGGAGACCACGGTTGGGTGACTAACTTTTCCCTTATTGGTATTCTTTATTTCTTGTTTTAATGTTGACATATGAAAAAATGAATTTATTAAACAGTGACACCTAATATAATCCCTAACTTCTACGTCATGATTTATCGTATTTATAGTTATAATATTGGTTTTTGTTGTGAAATAAATCTTTATCCACCTACCCAGAACCGGAGTAGGTTCAATCTGCCCAGCAAAACGTTAGTCAACCAACCCCAACACCATTTTTATCTTTGGTGTTCGCTAACCTGAACACAAACCTCCACTCTCGAGTGTAATTAGATAGACCCAAAACTCGCCAGTAGTATCAACTACCCCTATTTCTACGTTACTCATACTCAAAGAGGATTGAAAGAGACCGATAAAATACGTTCTACAAAATGCTGTCCCATTTTCATAGAAACGAAATCCTCTTTTATTAACAAATATAATTTTCAGAAGTAAAAACGAGGCGATCAGATAAAACCTGTATAAACATTACTAGAGAGCAGATTTTCCGACTAAAGCTAACCTAAGGAGGATTTCACAAATAAGATAAGGAAAATTAAATCAGCATCTACCTAGCCATTTTCCAACTATGTTGGGCTCGGCTTTCAGTCAAACCAGATGTAGCTGAATACTTGAATTTTACTTGGAGGGACTGTCTATCAGACTTCAACAACCCAGTTACTGGATACGTTACCCTGACAGGGCAATACGATACGATACGGAAGGGGTAATACGATACCCCTCGGTAAGACTGGTTGTCCGACTTTCGAGCTTCTGATGACCTGTAACGATTATATTAAAGGTCCACGAATGACAGCTGGGACCAGCGGCTTAACGAGCTTTCCGAGGCATGGAGGGTCGTGATATGTGAAGATGATCACCCATCCACAGAACAACCGCGGCAAACGTAGCTTAACTTGCGGCTGTTATTACTTATCCACAAGGCCCTTTTATAAGGAAAATCCAATCCAGATATTTAAATCAGGACGAGGCCGTAACTTAGATAGGCACTATCACAGCTATTATCTTTTAAATGTGTTTTACGAGAGAGTCGTATTCGTGAAAGTTCTATACTGCTTAAGCTTTGAAACGCATTGTGAATTTCACTCAGTGCTGCAGCGCATGCAGCGTGTGCTAAAGCGTTTGTAATTAAAAAAGGTGAATGTTCTGACTCCTTTTTGCGAGATTACGAGATTTTATTACGAAAGTACTGTTGCTGTTTGTTAATGCTTTTTATACTCTACTAGCTTTTGCAAGTGGCTTTTCCCGCGTATTATACATATAAACCTTCGTCATGGATCAGTCTGTTTATTGATGAAACCCGTATGAAAATCTGTTGCTTAGATTAAACGATCACGTACAGACGCAGGTCGCCACTGTGTAAAGTTACGTATATTTTAGGTGTGTCTGGGACAGTCCTTTTTTTAAATAATACGTATAAGTAACGATCGCCCAGGACGATTCTCCTGAGCATCCGTGTAACACAAAGCACGTTACGTCGTTCGTTCGGGCGGCCATTTGTAGATCTTTGACAGTCTTTACGGGTAGTCGGAAGCCCGAAAGTCGGACAACCAGTCTTACCAAGGAGTATCGTTTTACTCAACAAACAAACTCTTCAGCTGTAAAATATAATATAATATTATTAGTACCTATACACCTAGATATAAGTATTATTTCAGTTTTAGTGTTCAGAACGAATCCCTTTCCACAATTCCATTAACGCTTAAATGCCGTATTACGTCATAATAACATGAATTTGAGCATTTGATGGGATTCCAATTTGGAACAAATGCGAGCTCACAATGAGTACTGAACCGTAACAGGATTCAGCTTTTAAGTTAATGTATGTGCAAATTGTTATACTTAATATTTGCTCGTATGTTACACTGATTATGTCATTAACCGTAGGTATACAAATTATAATAAGCATATATGGTTTAGGAATGTTCATCAGCACCGATTTAAATTATGATAAGCAGAGTCTCACATAGGACCACACTATATTTATTTAAGACCAAATAAGCCTGTTATTTGGTCTTAAATAAATATAGTGTGGTCCTATGTGAGACTCTGCTTAGATATTTATTTTTGAGTGAACAAATTAATTCATATATACATATTATAACATAAGAGCCTACGGGTTGCCCCGTGCTTGGGCCAAAGAGATGTCGAGTTGAACAGAAAGAACTTTGTCTATTCTACCAAGAATAGACAAAGTTCTTTCTGTTCTTTCTGTTCTGTAAGATAGAATTGGTCATGCTACGCCTGCTGATGAAAGAAAACATGCGGTTGACAAAAGGCGTAATTTGATGTCTGACATCAAAGGCTAAAAAACCCACCCATTCATTGAATTCACAAAGGCCCATAACTGCAACTATAAATTATCTGTAACAATAACTTGCATAAAGGATCAAAACATTTTTAGAAGTTTGGTTTTGGGTCGAGATTTTTTCGAGTTTAACTTAAATTCTGTTTGTTTTAACTATGTGTATAACTGTATATTACTCGTAAACACGCTACGCACCGCGTGGTGCCTGACGTAAAGAAAATCACCATCCCATTTCTTCCCGTGGGTGTCTTAAGAGGCGACTAAGGAACTTACTAGATAATGGGTAGCAGCGTTCTCTATTCATTTTACTAGCATACTGCGATCGCCAATCCACCTGCCAAGCGTGGCGATTATGGCATATCCACCCAAATTGTAGGAGGTCCATGTCCAGTAGTAGACGTCTTTCGGCTGAAATGATGATGATGAGACACGGTTCGATAAACACGTGCTTCACCTAAATCTACGCAGATGTACGTGTTTTTCCCATTGTAAAACTTGTTTCTAAATTATTCTTATTTCTCTTCCCGATCCCATCGTTAGACGGCGATCATCATTTGTCTATAACCTATTCATTGAGACCATTCCAAAGCGCCCATAACTATACCTTTGCAGTAAGTTAGTCAAGGAGTTGGGTATGCAAATTCCAAGTATTGTTGCAGTATCTGCTCAAATTTGCGATGGTGTTGTTATCATTGAAGTAACAGAACAGCAAATGTCGTTTCGATCAGACTTGTAGAAGATGATATCATTCATTCATGAACTAGAAAAGAGCTGATAATCTTCAAATGCCAGAAGTAATTTCAAGTTGGTTTTGCAAGAGATTGACATTTTTATTAGCTATGGTTCAAGGTGACTTACCTTTTAAATAAAAACAAAATCGGTTTAGCCCTTTGGGAGCTGCGAAGCCAGAGTCATCATCATGTGCTTAGCCTTTTTGGTCGAGGTCCAGTTAAACGGGATGTATCGGAATACTGGTTTTTTTACATGGAGCGACTGTCTATCTGACCTCCACAACCCAGTTATTGGGTAATACCATACCCTTTGGAAAGACTGGTTATCAGACTTTTGGGTTTCTGACGACCTGTAACAACTGGGAAAGATCTACGTATGACAGTCGGGACCAACGGCTTAACGTGCTTTCCGATGCACGATGGGGTTTTAATATGTAAAGATCACCTTTCCACAGACACTCATTTGCAGTTAGGGTTTAAAAAGGTGTTTTCATATTTTTTACTATAGGTACACCTCTGCTCAACCCTCCGGGGAAACTAGTCGTAATGTTATGTTATTTATTCAAATAAACAACATAAATTGCATTTAAATTAATGGAAACCACTCAAATCAAAATAATAGAGTATGTGTATTAGTAATAGATTACTCCGTTGGTCCTCATTAATAAATTAATCAGTTCACATGTCCTCAATTAATCTCAAGTAATTCATATAACAAAGCTTGTAGGTTAATAGTTTGTTGCTTTAATGAATCAAATTAGGTTCAGAACTTTGGTAAACTCACGAGCAAGAAATATGATATAGATACTAATATAAATAGAAAGATTTTTTCTCAAATTGTTTCGAAATATTATACATATCAATGTAGTTTGTGATAAAAGAAAACCTCGTAACAACAATTAATATTATTTCACTGAGTGTATGGTGTATATTTTTTCGATACAGTAGGTTTAGACGCTAATGTAAATGTTGTTATTTTTTATCTAGAAATTATTTATCTTCTAACACTATCTACTTACCTACTAAAATGTTTGTTTACTTCATATTACTTGTTCGATAGCTAGGCACATAATGTTTGGGTACTTTCACGTATTTTTAAATAATTTCTGATAAATAATAACTTACCATCGAGAAAAAATTACTCTAAAAATACCTATACAAAACATCCATCTAAAGAAGGTACAATATTCTCGTCCCCCTAATGAGACGTGGGACTATTCGCGTAGACTAAATTGGGGGAAAGTAATTTCGTAAATGGCCACCTAGTGTACAATAAAATTCTACACCTGTTTCAATATATTTATTGTTACTGGTAAATAAATTCGAGCGTTTATACAAGTTTTGTTGGAAATGTTGTAAAAATAAGGAACATAAGTGCTTTTACGTGTATCGGTTGTGCGAAGTGCGACACGATCAATTAAATTTCGTTCCCAGAAATTATTGTAGTACCTACTCGTGTTAGTTTTTACGAAAAATGTCGGGTGCGATAACTGACACGTTTGTGAGAAATATTTTTTTATATATATAAATAATGCTCGACGTTACTCCGTCGTTGGTGCAGTGTTGCAAGCACTTCTGCTGACCACGAGGTCCTGGGTTTGATTCCCAGCTCGGGTAAACTGTAATTAGGTTTTTTTCTAAGTACAAGCCCAGAGTTTGGATTTGTGCCCGGTTGATGGCAATAGGCTCGCCCTCATTAAATGGGACTTAAACATAACTGGCGAAATGTGGATTCACTAAAGATACATCTTTGTCCAACCATACTCGAAACTTGTATACAAATAAAAATAAAAAAGGGTAAAATATAAATGACGTGCAATTACGCGAAACGTAGGTTTAAGCCTCGTTTATAATATTAAGTAGCAACTTAATACTATGAACTGAAACCTGAGCCAGTTTTTAGATTGATTGATAGGTTGATTTTATTTATTGTGCACGACAAATAAAATTACGAAGTCTAGACTACTGCAGAAATGCATAGACTACCCGCTTACTGTTTGTACGTGACAAAAATGTTCATAATTTTCTGAAAACCGCATCCTTTCGTGTACACTACTCCATTTTCAATGCTTGCAATATCTCACCACCAACCACCCGTAAAAGGATCTCTGAACGAGAGAACTTAAATAAACAGTGCTCTTAAATCCAGCAAAGGCTTCCAAGGTGTCATAGCTACTAGTTAAATCAAAGCGGAAGCGTCACACAATTTCAGTCAGTTGCCACGAAGCCGTGGCCCGGTTTATATCAACATTATACGACAGTTATTTCAGGCAAGAGAGATCCAGATAGCCCTCCAGTGAATATCCTGCGAATGAAATGTGGAATCTCGAGCAATGAGCTCTCCTGCAATTTTATTTTCCACATTCATTTTAACCAATTTTTATATCCAGAAGATTAAAATCACACAATTGTGAAACGAGAGATAAGGCTGTGCTATTTATGCTTGTGAATTTGAGTGGGCTTTGAGTAGCTTTAAGCATTGACATTTTAAGGACTACGGTTCAGACATTTATAAATTAAGCTCCGAAAAAGGTTGAATCACTGAAAGTATTTACATGTAAAGTGAAAACACGATTAATCTTGATTTAGAGGATTTTCAAATTTGGGTTATGAACAAGCATTTGCCCGCGGCTCGTTTGAAAATGATTGGAAACTAGGTTGAATTATTGTGCCTGGATGAAAGGATTTGAACGTATTTCCATTAAAAGGTACCTACAGACATTAATTACCATTCGTTGAAAACGTCGCTCTGAATCAATTAACTACATCGGAATCAAGAGAATGTTACTTTGCTTTAAAATAAAATACTTACTTTTACAAAAAACATTTATTTTCTTTCTTTTATATTACGATTCAATTTCTAAGGTATATTATTGAAAATTGGTAATTCAAGGTCTTACAACGTCGGACTCCCGGCCACCGTAGGCGCGAGCTTGCGGGTGGCGAGCAATGGGTAGCTCGCCGCCCGGTAAGGACCAGGCTCGGGTCGACGGCGCGCAGTGTTCCACGCGCGCCTCAAAGAGATGTCAGCAGCAGTGTAGGGGTCTACTAGGACCGATGCCTGCCGGGGTCGCGTGATTGTTCGAAAGAGATACCGTGACCCTGGCACATGGGCAACTGATGGAACACGGGTGGGTTTTAGTCAGTAAAAGTCTGACACGCCCTCCCGCTCCGCCCAGAGCGGGAGAAGTCATTTGATGATTTCCCATCCTGAAAAAAAAAAAAAAAAAAAAAAAAAGGTCTTACAACGTTACACGTGTATGTAACAGCGACACGAAAAACTTTACAAAAATCGCTTTACCAGAAAATTACCATAAAATCCGGGGTATCCTCCTCAATAGGGCGCTAAGCTGAGATTTGACAAGATCAGAGGCGTTTACCTTAAATTTTTGGAGATTATTATTAAAGCTCTGTGGAGGGATAAAATCTGATATCGTTAGGTTTTAGGAGTGGCCGTGATTGCAAGCAGCTCGGCCGTAGAATATGAAACAGCCGATCAACGAATACATTGAGATGTTTAAATATCGCTTATAGAATAGCAATAGATAAGACCAGCATCCATTAAGGTAGATAAGTATGATTAAACTGAGCACATTTTTACTATCGATATGGAAATTCGAATGAATTGAAATAGGTATTAAATAGTAAAATCCTCGTCTTGTTGAAGCAGAAAGGACGCAAAGGGCGTTGTGACTAATTGAATTCATTGACGAATTTCATTAGTGTCAAAAACAAAGACGTACAAAATGCGTCGGAAATAGGGACTTCGAAAACAATAATTACAACTAGTAAGAAAATAATGTTTTTTTTTTTGACCCTGAACTTTATACACTACAGTGGGTATAGCCAGTTTTAATGTCAATGACAATGTTTTTCTAAAAGTAACATATTCACTCAAGACTTATTCTTACTCAAATTTATAACAATGTAGTTATCAAAAAAATTCATCAGCACATAAAAAACATACTTCATTATTTATTTAGAAATGACCCCATCCAGTCGCACGTAAACTTTTAAAAGCTTTTAAAGGCACCTATTTTTTATAGCTAATCTCCGTTGGTGGTGTTTTTTTGTGACGTACAAATAATACCAGGAAAACCCAACGCAGCGGAAAAAATATTGCCTTTAGCAAAGGCTGTGGCGTTTTTTTAACGTCAGCTCAATTTTGCAGGGTATCAATTTTGCAGGTCGAGTGATGCGTCTGGTCTATGACAAAATAGTCAAGAGTCGCTCGAAATTGGGCGAGAGGTGTCGGTAGTTTTTTACATGTACAGCTGTACGCATTGCAGTCCAGTGCAATTTTTGAGGGTATTGAATTGTGTGAAGTGAGCTTATTCGAGCATTTTTACGGTATTTTTTTTTCATCTAAAATTTTGACTATATTTTTGAAAGAACTCGTATTTGGCGAGTTATTGAAAATGTAGGTAGTTATGGCTACCTAAGTTTCCAATACTACCTACTTCTACTACTACCCTTACAAGTAACAAATACTAACTGTATACCGCTGGACAATGGTCTGTATACAAAAAGAGGTGGTGAGACGAACTAGACGCGTATTGCAAGAGTTGGATCGAGGTGGCCCTGCGAAGTATGCTTGGAAGGAATTGGGAGAAACGTTTGCTCAGCAGTGGGACAGTGTCATCATCATCAATTCAGCCGAATGACATCAACTGCTTGGCGATGACAGTATGGTTGTAAAATACAAAGAAAACCCTGCTGTCCAGTCTCTAGTAAGTCCCTTAGTCGCCTCTTACGACACCCACGGGAAGAAATGGGGCAGTGCAGGCTAATAAAAAAAATAAAAAAGTATAATATACCCAAGTCAGCTATAGTTATTTTATATGATTTTAGAAATGATAAAATTCGTGCACTGGAGTAAATATTAAAATGATGCAAAACAAAAATCATATACCACGAAAGTCCACAAATAAATACATTAATTTTGTAGTGACTTGCTTACAGAAAGCTGTGAATCTTGTTATAAACTTAATTACGTCATGAAGTCCTAATATCGCGCTCCATATTACGTTCCAACCGCAGGTTATGCCCAAATCCATATTTAAAACATGAATTAAAGACTTAACTTCGTCCATACAAAAGGTGTAAAAATTTAACTTTCGCTGTGAATTGGTGATGTTGAGTTCTGAATGACTTTTGGCACTATTCCATTGCGTGGGAATCGTAATTTCGTTCGTTTAAATCGTAGCAGTTATGCCGAATTATTTCCATTTTACGTTCACTGCCTATACGTTGACTTAACATATTGTCATTGATTTCACTGGGACAAAAGGCTTCAGTTTTGACATGAGTATGTCGTAAGCCCTGGTAAGGTTGGGCACGCCACAATTGCGGCGGTAAGTCCCCTCTTTCAGGAGTGGATAGAGAGGCGCCACGGCGTCCTTACCTTCCGCCTTACGCAGGTTCTCACCGGGCATGAGTGCTATGGTGGGTTCCTGTTCAGGATAAAGCGGGAGGATACGCCCGGGTGTTTCCATTGTGAGGATCGTCTAGAGGACACGGTGGAGCATACGGTGGAAGTTTGCCCTGCCTGGGCGGCGCAGCGCCGTCTCTTAGTGGAGACGATCGGCGGCGGCGACCTCTCGCGTCCGGGCCTAGTGCGAGCCATGGTACGGAGCGAGAGGGAATGGTAAGCCGTCACCTCCTTCTGCGAAGCAGTAATGCTCGCAAAGGAGGTGGCGGGGCGCGTGAGGGAGTGGCAGTCTCTGTGCCCTCACGTACCTAGCCGCCGCAGGAGGAGACGCCCCGGGCGTCGGGAGTCCATAGCGGACTCCCGGCCACCGAAGGCGCGAGCTTGTGGGTGGCGAGCAATGGGTAGCTCGCCGCCCGGTTCAAGCTCGGGTCGACCGCGCGTAGTGTTCCACGCGCGCCTCAAAGAGGTGTCAGCAAAACTGAAGGGGTCTGCTTGGACCGATGCCTGCCGGGGTCGCGTGATTGTTCGAAAGAGATACCGTGACCCTGGCACATGGGCAACTGAAGGAACACGGGTGGGTTTTAGTCAGTAAAAGTCTGACATGCCCTCCCGCTCCGCCCAGAGCGGGAGAAGTCATTTGATGATTACCCATCCAAAAAAAAAAGCCCTGGTAAGGTCGCGGATTTGTTTGAAAGAGTTACCGTGGCTTTCGCACAGGCAACTGAAGATACGGGTGAGTTGTAGTCAGTAAATGTTTGACACGCCTGGAGAAGTCATTTAACGATTACCCACCCAAAAAAAAAAATTATCAACACGCTGATACGCCTTACTTTACGCCTACATCATGAGATACATATAATTATTCTTCTTACTCAGAAGGTAATTCGTTTTGTATGATTAGTGGTGCTTTCCGTTCGTTTGATTAAGTGCCTTTTAAAAGCTTCCAACGCACTCCCGGTACACCCACAGTTCCATCAGCAGCATGTATTTATAAAATATATGTATGTAGAGGTGCTCGGAATTAAATTAATTACATATGCGAGAAAATATTAAGGTCACTTTCACGTGGAAGGTAAAAATAACAAGGAAAAACTACCTTCCAAGTTATTCCGGAATAGCCGGAAAGAGAAATCTGATCGTGAATCTTAAGACGTAGACTATTGATAACGGTGAGCTATTGTGTAGAATTAGTAAGAATTCTATTGTTCGTTTTTCTTTTAGCAGTGTTCGATAATAGACAGCAGGTGGTACTTACGTACCTGTTTCATTGTCCACATAGAGCCTTATAACACGTGTGGGAGTAATATGTTTTGTATGGTCTAATCAAGACCTTTACTTTTTGGGAATCACATTTGACAGGTCAACCTATGAGGTTGTTGGCTACTTAACCGGACTTTGCTGAGGCTACCGTAATAAATTCAGGCCTCCAGCCAGGGCTTAAAACTAGAGTAACTCCTCGCTATGGCCACCCCCTGTGGGGTACGGGCCTCAGCTTAGGCCATCGATGGTAGAGAGCAGCAAAGGGCTGGCTGGACCTGAATGATTAAATTTAATTTCATCCTAAATAGCTAACCTTTGGTAATTGAATTAGGAATTTGAGGTTGAGAACTTGTCAAACTCCGTATTAGCATTATCCAGATGACATTCCGCGAAATTCATAACGTCGATACGAAAAACGGTAGAAATTTTGATACGTTTGTTTACATTTTCATCAAATACTTTTGGAACATGTTAGTCAAAAACCTGAACAAACATTTCCTTCGAAATAATCTCGGGGGCAACAGTAGTTTTTAATAAATGATTATTTACTTGATATTTTCACTGAACAGCCAACAAAAACATTAATCAGGACCGTTTGTTTGTGCCCGTCGGGATATTGTTGTTTTTCTATAGCGACAGTATATACGGGTATTTACCCGAACAACGGATGCCGTCGGGTCCCTTTAATTTCCGGTTGCACTTGTGTCCTGTTTATTCTCGGCTTTTCATCAAATTCTATTTAAAAGGACGACAGGCGGTCCTTATTGTTTAGATTTAAAGTACTTACGTGAGGTTCGTTAAGTTATTACAGTAATAAAATGTCTCTTTTCAGTCATAAATTGTGGGAGATTGGATAAATTTGTTACAAAATCTTTTTTATAAAATATTATGTTGAAATTTAAGTATTACCACGTTAAGTTCAGGTAGTTCAATAAATTACCACCTAAAAATTATGAACTTAACAAAATTGTTTATATTTACACTTTACTCGTCATGTGTGAAAGAAATGAAGGAGTAGATACACTAACTTAATATGTGATGTCACCGTTTCTTTAAAGCAATGTATTGTGTATGTCTTTTATTCAAAATTCTATATAAATAGCTAAATAATAAATGGATTACAAGTGGTACGCTAATCTATACTATTTATATACTATTATACATCTATACAAATAAATAAAATTTAAGTGTCTGTTTGTATTTTCAAATTAACAGCTTTTCATTAAATGCATATAAAGGTATATACGGTACTTACATCAAAAAAACATTTTTTTATTTTTTGGTCTGTCCGTCTGTCCGTTTGTTTCGGCTAATCTCTAAAACAACTGGACCGATTTTGACAGGACTTTCACTCGCAGATAGGTAATATTATAAAGAGTAACATAAGCTACTTTATATTCCGGTTCCACGTCCATTTTAACATCTATCCGGGCGAAGCCGCGGGCCCAGCTATTCCAGTAAAAGTTGACCTCTCATCGTACGAAAAATGTATTCAATGCGAGCTCACCTAAAACTGGAAATGTATAGCTTGATATGTAGCTACATATGTGTTCATGATTCTGAACCACACTACGTTGATTTTCTTCGACGTTATTAAAAAAAAAACACGCTGTCTGAATTAGAAATGATCGATCCGCAGGTGAATCTAGGTAACTTTGAAAGTTGGACTTTCGTGGGGTAACGCCAAGCGCTTTCGCCTGAAACGAAATAGCGGTTGCTTGAGAAATGTAAAATATATATGTTCTACGTATAATTGTTATAATCATTAATTATTAGGGATGTCAGTATCTACCAATATTATAAAGCTGAAGAGTTTGTTTGTTTGATTGATTGAACGCGCTTATCTCAGAAACTACTGGTTCGAATTGAAAAATCTTTTTGTGTTGGATAACCTATTTATCGAGGAAGGCTATAGGCTAACATCACGCTACAACCAAAGGGGAGCGGAGCAGTAATGAAAAATGTTGCAAAAACGAGGAAAATCGGACAGGTAGGCGATTCGACGCGACGGGAAGGGTCGGGGGAACAAGAAATTTAACGCGGACGAAGTCGCGGGCAGAAGCTAGTATGTAATATTATGCATTTTAAGCACCGTTTTATATGTAATACAACGGAGCCGGAGATCATGAATCTTTGATCCTAGCTATCTCCTGTTTAATCTATACAAATAAATAATCTATACAAATAAATAAAACTGAAGTGTCTATTGGTAATTTCAAATTAACAGCTTTTCACTAAATGCATATGAAAGTGAATACGGTACTTCAACCAAAAAATCATTTTTTTTAAACTTTTGTCTGTCTGTCTGTTTGTTCCGGCTAATATCTGAAATAGCTGGACCGATTTTGACGGGACTTTTATTGGCGGGTATCTGATGTAATAAGGAGTAACTTAGGCTACTTTTATTTAAGAAAAATACCTGCGTTAATTTCCGACATCCACGCGGGCGAAGCCGTGGGCAAAAGCTAGTAATCTATACTAATATTATAAAGCTGAAGAGTTTGTTTGTTTGATTGAACGCGCTAATATCAAGAACTACTGGTCCGAATTGAAAAATTATTTCTGTGTTGAGTAGCCTATTTATCGAGGGAGGCTATAGGTTATATAACATCACGCTATAACTAAGAGGAGCGGAGCAGTAATGAAAAATGTTGCAAAAACGGGGAAAATTTATTTCTTTTCAGAGTTTCCATTGCGTGCGCTGCGTAAACGGTTAAAGTAACGCAAAAATCATGTATGACGGAATTGTTTCTTTTAATAAGTTCTAAAAAAAAGTCCGGGAGAGCATATGTCTATCTTTTAAGGTTGACTCACTATAACTCAAAAGGAGCGAGCAGCAACGAAAAATGGACGAAAACTAGCAGGCAAATCGATGCGATGGGAAGGGTCAGTGGAGCAAAAATTTGACGCGGACGATGTCGCGGGCAAAAGCTAGTAATATTATAACGCTGAAGAGTTCGTTTGTTTGAACGCGGTAATCTCAGAAACTACTAGTCCGTATTGAAAAATTCTTTTTGTGTTGGGTAGCCTATTTATTGAGGAAGGCTATAGGCTATACATAACATCACGCTACGATCAAAAGGAGTGGAGCAGCAACGAAAAATGGACGAAAACTGGTAGGCAATTCGATGCGACGGGAAGGACCTGACCCTTCCAGAGCAAAAATTTGATGCGGACGAAGTCGTGGGTAGAAGCTAGTACAATATATATTTATACTATGATATTTTACTACGGCCAAAACAAAGTTATGTTGAATCTTCTTCAGCCATTTGAAGTGAATCTGAAAGAGCAAGGACATTCACAAAAAATATACCTATCAAAGGTGTAATGAGTCTCATAATTATAATGAATCATAAAAACGCAATTGTAAAAATAGTGCAAATAATGAGATTTACTATCGAAGAAAACAGAAATTGTATACCTTAAGTAACTCATTTCTAGCCGGGAGCACTAATTAGGTAATGATCGCGACTGATTGGGAGCCGCGCAGGTACTCCGTCGAGCCAACAAAGATGTTGAATACCGAAACACTTGAATTGGGGACTCATTAGAGCCTCTTTGAGTCGGCTTGTTTGACATCCACGTTGAATTCGCTCTCATTTGCCACTCACAAACGTTGATGACTGCTAAGCCCTCTGAAGAATTGGCACAAGCTCCTTTTTAGATGTCATGAAAGAAAAAAATATTGGAATACTTTTATTGTACCCTTGAAATAATGTTGTGGGATTAGGAGGACGAGATCATTAAGGATTTCCAGTGTAATATTAAAATGTTTTTTCATTCTGATAATCTTGAGTTAAAATGTCACGAGAAGTCCACTTTGAAATGAAACAACATTTTACTTTAGGTACCTACTTGTATTTATTTAGTTCAAAGAGTATCAAACTAAAGAGATCTTGAGAGGCATTCAGATGGAATAAGTGGCTTTTTAAGCTAGACGCACTTGGGAGTCGAAAGATACTTAAGGTAGAGATGTATTTACGGGTTTACAATACACACACAAACACCGACTAGTTAATAGTTTGTGTAAAATATTACCATTGAAGCTTTGGGAACATTCATCAATACAAAATTTACTCTATAAAATATTTAACAAAAATACCCAAATTCATATACCAAACATTTGTCAAACAATTTACCTGCCAGCAATGATTGAAACACAAACATAGTTTTTATTAACCATGGCAATCAACCCAGCAATCGCTGTGGACTAAAAGCCTACTCGAAGGCAGTCAGAACGTCAGCCATATTAATGTCAGGGCCTGATTAATCCTCAATCGCACGGTAATTGGATTTCTGGCACAATTACGAAGCAAGATTACCAAAGCCACCAGTGATTGACACTGGGACCTAATCCCTAACGTTCTCATTTGGTGACACATTGTCCTCTAGTTTAGACAATAGAGTCACGAACCCGATTCTCACTTACACGAAGATTAATGAAGCCCGCAATATTTTATTCTTGTGAATGTAATTTGTTAAGCTGCTGTGTTTTCTTGGGACTGTTTTACTTGTTTTTGTCACTATAGCAGCCACAGAACATTAATTTTATTTCGTTTTGTGCTCGTTAGTGTAAAATATTACGATTAATTAGTTTTTCTACTGAGCCACCTTTTAAGCGCGTTCATTATCTTCTTTGCCAAAGAACATGACACGAAGAATACCAGTTTCACCATGCAAATTACTTACCAGTGACTTAAGTACAATGAAATAGAAGCAAGAAATGACTTGCCTCGTCTTACTCGTAGTTCTGGTTAGTTGGGGCAATTTTTATTGTTTTGCACTATCTAACCGTCTTGACTGCCTCGTTGATCAAGTGGTTAAAAGCGCTACTGATGAGTATGAGGGTTCGATTCCCAGGTTGACAAAACATTATTAGGTTTTTTAACTGACTTCAAAAAAAAAAAGAGGAGGTTATCAATTCGACTAACTTTTAACCCGATTTTGATTATATCTTATACCTTTAAACGAGCAATTCTTGTACATATGTATATATATACATATATATATAATCTGAATCTCAGAAACGGCTCCAACGATTTTCATGAAATTTAGTGTACGGGGGGTTTCGGGGGCGATAAATCGATCTAGCTAGGATTCATTTTTGTAAAATGTCGTTTTATTCGTGTTTTCAATGACCAACATTATCGATAATCAACATGAACATAAACTTATTATTTTAAACACAATTTACCAAAAAATTCCCGATCAAAGCTCGGTTAACCAGATATTTTTTTTTATTTGAAAGCTGGTGCTTCCTGAGTGGTCCCATTTTAATTTGGTTTCATTCGAACGATGGGGTCTATGTGAAAACCATATGTCTTAATTTTGCATTAAGTATTTGCGCAACAAATGAACGAATAACGCGATTAGATAAGTGCGGGGTATCTATCATAACTAAAAACTTTAAAATAAAAAGTTGAAAAAAAAATAACAACCGACTTCCTTAAAAAAAAAATCATTAGAATATAACTGTATGAACACAACTCTCCCTTCATTTCCAGGTATCTCGAACAATTTTCCGTGCATGCCAGTTTTTTAAAGCCTCACTGAACAAACCGGTATTTTCTAACAGCTGTACATTTTCCACATCCGTATATCACACGTGACAATGCACTGATCACGTAAACAACTACAGTGTGTATTGGTCGTTAGCAGGCAGTAGTCTTGTCCCTAATTACTAATTGTGTTTGTAAGGTCATATCGTTCATTTACTACGTACTTCGACACCTGAGAGTGTTGAGAGTCTCGGAGAATATTGCTTGTACTAGCTTGGTGTCACTTTTCATGAGCAATTTTTGCATGATGTTTGAGAGGACAATCGTAAACGCATTTGTTATCAAAATCAAATCAAAATATATAGTACCGACTTGTAGATTTCGCACTATCTCTTGAATCCTACCATGCTCGCGGATTTGTTAGAAAGAGTTGCCGTGGCACTAGTACAAGCAACTGAAGGAACACGGGTGGTTTTTAGTCCGTAAAAGTCTGACACGTTCTCCCGCTCCGCTCAGAGAGGGTGATGTCATTGGATGATTTTCCAACGGAAAAAAAAACAAAAAAATAACCCTCGCATGACGCATGCTTTATACAAAAAATGTAGTATCATACGTACAGATGATTTTCTGTTGGAGAAACAAATATACATTTCACCTTGGAATCGAGCATTCGATCTATTCTGTAAAAATCTCACAGTTTTAACAAATGTGAAGTAAACTTGAAATGAACTGTCATTTATTTATTTGGAAACTCAACAGCTTATTATTAAATGCATGTGTTATGAATGCTCACCTCACTATCAATGAACAGCCCAAGTAGATGTTGAGTCATTCTATCCGATGCTATGGGTAAACATCATGGACAACACACTTCAAGCTTTCGTTATTTAAGTTTTCTAGGTGAGATTCAGATTTATACACAATCGATCGGTTGAACTCAAAGCCTGTACCTATTCGTAGCTTCGGCTGTACTCAATCTCTACACGTGCCAACTTCTGCTTAGGTACCTATGCCAAATCTTTCTTCGTTCTTTAGTTTGTATTTTTAGGCGTTCTACCATTAGAGCAGTGATAAATAAAAAATAAACCAAGAAAGGTTGAAGTGAAGTGGTAGTTGGCACTGAATAGGGCATAATGGAAAACCTCTGTCACTTGCCACTGAGATTGTTATTTATGGATATTGATAGCTACCAGTTTTTCTTTTCTAATTTACGTAGGAAAAATTGGCACTGCTATTGCTTTTTAACCCTTTTTTTGCCATTTTTAAGTTCGGCATTCAAAACCTTTTCAGCTTTAGGGATTGACATAACAATTACAAATTCTTAGAAGAAAGGTTAGATTTGGATTTTTTCTTTCCATTGTGTAGGTACACACCTACGAATGTGATGTTTACCAAAAATATTAATCAAATTAAAATTGAATAGATATTTTAATGATACTGAAGTGACAAACTGTTTAATTCCCTCGTTAAGTTACCTAGAAAAAAACCGGCCAAGTGCGAGTCGGACTCGCGCACCGACGGTTCCGTACAAACCTGTAGGTATCCTCGGTTTATGCATAAGGTTTATGTTTATGAAATTAAATGTTTTTTTTTTAATTTTTGTATTTGAGTGGATTGAATGAAAGGTAAATTGCGGTTTACGATTTATGACGTATTAAAAAAAAACTACTTACTGGATCTCGTTCAAACCAATTTTCGTTGGAAGTTTACATGGTTATGTACATCATATATTTTTTTTTAGTTTTATCATTCTCTTATTTTAGAAGTTACGGGGGGGGGGACACACATTTTATCACTTTGGAAGTGTCTCTCGCGAAAATTATTCAGTTTAGAAAAAAATGATATTAGAAACCTCAATACCATTTTTGAAGACCTATTCATAGATACCCCACACGTATGGTTTCTATTTTAGTGTGAAAATCTTAATGCGGTTCACAGAATACATATACTTACCAAGTTTCAACAGCATAGCTCTTATAGTTTCGGAGAAAAGTGGCTGTGACATACGGACGGACGGACAGACACACAGACAGACAGACATGACGAATCTATAAGGGTTCCGTTTTTTGCCATTTGGCAACGGAACCCTAAAAAAGGTTGGGTTATTCATTTTTTTCACATTTCGTTTTCTTTTTAAATTCCTTTACATAAAATTCTATTTTGTTAATTGTAAAAGACCACGGCTCGCAGTGAACGTTTAAATTCTTGCAGAATTATTTTGGCTCTTTGAGAATAATAAATACGTCTCATTTGGCTAACCCAGACTAAACATAGTAAATATTCATATTTTTTGTGCCGGCTGCCAAGAAGATAATTTTAATTTGTATGGCCATCTGGTAATAACCATCTGGACAGCAATAATCCCGAGTGTTTAAGTTTGGATAAAAGGACAACAGAGCCACAAAAACAGTTCAAGGCAAAAACTTTTACCCAAATTGGGGTCTTACACAAACCTACTTCAAGATTGTAAGTTACTGCGTCAGAAAAAATAAAACCTAACGTTTTGTGACTACATAAACCTGAAGAAACGGCCATATAGATTTTGGACCTCAATATTTTTTATGTCGGTACGTGTTGTGTATTGAAAATGTGTAGTTTTGGTACAATCTGGGGTTGAAAGAAATATGTTGCGAGTGCTATTGTGTCAGTAAGTAACTGGTCTTTAAGTTGTCACGGTAGCTTACTTATATAACGAAACATATTTTCCTCATGGGAGAAATGAAGGGTCCCCTTTTGCCTTGATCCTTTTTTATTAATGCCACCTTTTTTCTACAAGGAAGGGGCATGAAAACAGCTTTCTCTAGTGTTGATAGGGACTTAAGAACGTTCGGCTTTTTTGGGGTTGTCAGCAGCCAAGTATGCGGACTGGATAGTCACTGTATAGCTGCATAACGGTACAGTGATCGCATAACAAACAAGGAGCGGAGGACAATAAAGAAAAGCATGGCTCCACGAATAATTAAAACTTGATTTTGTTACAATAATTAATAGTTTATATTATACTGAGTAGATACTTAGGACTTTGCTTTTCATTTAAGTACATATGATTTCACCGTTTATCACCACAAGAGCAGTGGTGGACCAGTGGTATTGGCCCTGACTTACGAGTTTTAGGTCGTAGGTTCAAACCCAGGCAGGCACTTTACTTGGTGTAAATAATTTCACCACTTCTGCTCTAGAAACGGTGAAGGAAAACATTGTGAGGAAACCGGCATGTCAATTTTCCAAAAACTCGAAGATATGTGACATCTACCAACCCGCACTGGGCCCGCGTCGTTGATTGCGGCTCACTCCCTCTTACAGAGAAGAGGACTGTGTCCCAGCAGTGGGAAGAATGAAGTTTGATGATGATGACATATCATTTCACAAATTGTCTGATAAATCGACAGCTGTGTATTACAAGGTCAACCGTTGTCAAATAGTACCTACTTAAATGCAACTTGGACTGTGTTTTGTGGTAAATATGTGTGTAGTGTGCACGGTCCCCTAGAATGGTACTGATAAAAATGGCGCACTTGACGCGCAAAGCTATGTGAGTGATGATACTTTTTTTACTTCTACCCATTCTTTTTCTACTTTTAATTACAAATTTACTAAATTTTTCCTACGTAACACATTAGTTAATTATAAAAAAAACGTTTGTTGCGTTTTGCGCTTTGGACGTTTGTTTTTGTATAACTTACTATTATTAAACTTTGTTTCTCATTAATTGATTGATGTAAAATCTTTTGAGAAATAAATGATAATATATATTTACCGTAAATATACCTATCAATTTTAATGGAATACCATGATGTGACTATGTGACCGCCATTTTGAATTCGTTTGTAATGAATATCATATAACGTACGTGTTATGTGTACAGATTATGTATCGGAATTATTTCGTATTTAGATGTTTCTGCCTTTTTATAAAATATTCTGGTAACAACATATTTTGGTCCTGACAGACTCATTGGGAGTGCGGAAAACTTTACTTTTGTTTTTTTTTTTTGCTTTTAGAGTTATTATCTTTAAATTCAAATCTGAATCTACCTCCTAGTTGATAAATTTTACGTGTGTTTTAATCTATACTCAATATATTATTTACGTAGCACTCAATTTTACTTGCGACGGATAACGTATTTTATTGAAGCAGTTAACTTTACGACTTTGTTAAATATGTACTGTGGTCTTGTTCAGTTATACCGCATACGAGTTATCTTATTTACGGCTCAATTTGTGGTTTCATTACAACTTTCGAATTAGATTTGATTTTACAGTCAGTGTTAAATTATGACTCATGTTTGACAATCATTTGACAATAAGGTTCGGTGGAAATATTCGTTCATTTAGTTTATTGTTCAACTAAATTACAATTACATTACTGATGGATTTTCGAAATTTGTATTAAAATTATTTGATTAAATATTAAATTTTGTATCCAGATTGTATTCTATCAATAAAATAGTGACATATTCTGAGACAATTCATATCGACTGGTCGACGTCGATTGATCGTCGTTTCTCATATACTCAAATCAGTCTTCTTACAGTCTGTAGACTTTAGAATTCGTATGCTATGTTGCTTGATTTGATATGGTATGGAGTCGTGTGGACTTGTAGCAGACAATGTCTTTTTTAGAAAGATATAGATTTTTTTTCATGAAACCTTCGTACACGTGCATTCACCTCGTCTAGGCTAGTTTTATTTACGTTTTGAAATACGTTAATCTAATCGCGAAGTGTGGGCTAATTTTGTGTAGGGATAATAAATTGTGATAATAATTTTAAATTCGAAACTTATTGCAATAATGTTGTTCATGCATTAATCAAAAGAAAATGGTTTTTCGTTTGTAGCCTGAATTTTGTTTTTAAATTATACCCATTATTATCACTTAAAAACAAAAAGCAGGTTACAAACGAAAATATATTTTCTGTGAGCAGTTTTATAGGGTTCCGTTGCCGAATGGCAAAAAACGGAACCCTTATAGATTCGTCATATCTGTCTGTATGTCTGTCTGTCTGTCCGTCCGTATGTCACAGCCATTTTATTCCGAAACTATAAAAGCTATGCTGTTGAAACTTGGTAAGTAGATGTATTCTGTGAACCGCATTAAGATTTTCACACTAAAATAGAAAAAAAAAAACAATAAATTTTGGGGTTCCCCATACATAGAACTGAAACACAAAAATGTTTTTTTTCATCAAACCCATACGTGTGGGGTATCTATGAATAGGTCTTTAAAAATGGTAATGAGGTTTCTAATATCATTTTTTTCTAAACTGAATAGTTTGCGCGAGAGACACTTCCAAAATGGTAAAATGTGTGTCCCCCCCCCCCCCCCGTAACTTCTAAAATAAGAGAATGATAAAACTAAAAAAAATATATGATGTACATTACCATGTAAACTACCACCAGAAATTGGTTTGAACGAGATCGAGTGAGTAGTTTTTTTTTAAAACGTCATAAATCGTAAACCGCAATTTACCTTACATTCAATCAACTGACATATAAAAATTAAAAAAAAAACATTTATTTTTAAACCGAGAATACCTACAGTTTGTACGGGACCCTCGGTGCGCGATTCCGACTCGCACTTGGCCGGTTTTTAATATAAAATGGTTGTAACTTTTTCCAAAAAGGAAACAGAGGTTGGATGCAGCAAAATACAAAATAATATGGCACATTTGAGCCTACCACCCAAATGTAAGCAGTAAGGTATCCATATTTCACGGCAGGATACAGACGGAGTCGAGCTGCGGTTTCACTGCACCACGTTACAGGTGGGTCTCTGTTTTAATCTCCTAATGGCCACCCTACCACGCTCCCAACGAAGGGCGCGTTTACATTAGCGGAATTCTTAGTTTCTTATTAAAAAATCAATTGTTTTTACCAATATGACGTTGCCAATTTATCTTGGGGACACTTTTAAAAAATGGGTGACTTTTTTTTCAATGCTACACAATATATTTTCTTAGTACAACAAAAATACAACTGTTATATATTTTTCGTAACAATGAAATTAAGTAATGTTTCGTTTGTATTTATTACTTATTTATTTAAACTTCTCTCACGTAAAAAGGTACTAAGGCGGATTAAATGCCTTAGCCATTCTCTACCAGTCAACCAAGGGTGGTGAAGAGATTATAATAGCGGGTGCTTTGGCAAACAGCGATGCCTACATTTGATTTTACGGAGGCCAAAAATTGCGCTGTGAATTTATAAGACAGCAAACGTTAAAATAAAAGGATCCGATTGACGGATTGTTGAATGCTCTCGACATTCCACAATATATGTGTTTTTGTGCAGATTTTGGGAAGGAATGTTTTTGGTATGCTGACAAGGGGCCTCTTTTAAGCCTCTCTGGGAACCGCTGTTACAAACGATTGTCCTCGGGGAAAATGATAATACTGTAATCACGATAAGGTACCTAGATTAGTTATATCTGTTATCGGGATTCAGTTTTAGGGAGACCACGGTTGGGTGACTAACTTTTCCCTTATTGGTATTCTTTATTTCTTGTTTTAATGTTGACATATGAAAAAATGAATTTATTAAACAGTGACACCTAATATAATCCCTAACTTCTACGTCATGATTTATCGTATTTATAGTTATAATATTGGTTTTTGTTGTGAAATAAATCTTTATCCACCTACCCAGAACCGGAGTAGGTTCAATCTGCCCAGCAAAACGTTAGTCAACCAGCCCCAACACCATTTTTAGGGTTCCGTTGCCAAATGGCAAAAAACGGAACCCTTATAGATTTGTCATGTCTGTCTGTCTGTCTGTCCGTCCGTATGTCACAGCCACTTTTCTCCGAAACTATAAGAGCTATGCTGTTTAAACTTGGTAACTAGATATATTCTGTGAACCGCATTGAGGTTTTCACACTAAAATAGAAAAAAAAAACAATTAATTTTGGGGTTCCCCATACTTAGAACTGAAACTCAAAATTTTTTATCAATAGGTCTTCAAAAATGGTAGTGTGGTTTCTGATATGATTGTTTTCTAAACTGAATAGTTTGCGCGAGAGATACTTCCAAAGTGGTAAAATGTGTCCCCCCCCCGTAACTTCTAAAATAAGAGAATGATAAAACTAAAAAAAATATATGATGTAGGTACATTACCATGTAAACTACCACCGAAAATTGGTTTGAACGAGATCGAGTGAGTAGTTTTTTTTTTTAAAACGTCATAAATCGTAAACCGCAATTTACCTTACATTCAATCATCTGAAATATAAAATTAAAAAAAAAAACATTTATTTTTAAACCGAGAATACCTACAGGTTTGTACGGAACCCTCGGTGCGCGAGTCCGACTCGCACTTGGCCGGTTTTTATCTTTGGTGTTCGCTAACCTGAACACAAACCTCCACTCTCGAGTGTAATTAGATAGACCCAAAACCAACTACCCCTATTTCTACGTTACTCATACTCAAAGAGGATTGAAAGAGACCGGCAAAATACGTTCTACAAAAAGCTGTCCCATTTTCATAGAAACGAAATCCTCTTTTATTAACAAATATAATTTTCAGAAGCAAAAACGAGGCGATCAGATAAAACCTGTATAAACATTACTAGAGAGCAGTTTTTCCGACTAAAGCTAACCTAAGGAGGATTTCACAAATAAGATAAGGAAAATTAAATCAGCATCTACCTAGCCATTTTCCAACTATGTTGGGCTCGTCTTTCAGTCAAACCAGATTTAGCTGAATACTTGAATTTTACTTGAAGCGACTGTCTATCAGACTTCAAACACCCAGTTACTGGATATGTTACCCTGACAGGGCAATACGATACGATACGAAACGGAAGGGGTAATACGATACCCCTCGGTAAGACTCGTTGTCCAACTTTCGAGCTTCTGATGACCTGTAACGATTAAATTAAAGGTCCACGAATGACAGCTGGGACCAATGGCTTAACATGCTTTCCGAAGCATGGAGGGTCGTGGTATGTGAAGATGGTCACCCATCCACGGAACAACCGCGGCAAGCGTAGCTTAACTTGCGGCTGTTATTACTTAACCACAAGCCTCTCTATAAGGAATATTAAATCCAGATATTTAAATCAGGACGAGGCCGTAACTTAGATAGGCACTATCACAGCTATTATCTTTTAAATGTGTTTTACGAGAGAGTCGTATTCGTGAAAGTTCTTTACTGCTTAAGCTTTGAAACGCATTGTGAATTTCACTCAGCGCTGCAGCGCATGCAGCGTGTGCTAAAGCGTTTGTAATTGAAAAGGTGAATGTTCTGACTCCTTTTTGCGAGATTTTATTACGAAAGTACTGTTACTGTTTGTTAATGTTTTTTATAGTCTACTACCTTTTGCAAGCGACTTTTCCCGCGCATTATACATATAAACCTTCGTCATGGATCAGTTTGTTTATTGCTGAAACCCATATCAAAACCTGTTGCTTAGATTAAAAGATCTATTCGTACAGACGCAGATGACGACTATAAAAAGTAACGTATACTTTGGGTGTGGCTGGGACAGCCCTTTTTTTAATAATACTTATAAGCATAAATTCGGCTGACCCTCCTGAGGATCCGTGTAACACAAAGCACGTTACGTCGTTCGTTCGGGCGGCCATTTGTAGATCTTTGACAGTCTTTACGGGTAGTCGGAAGCCCGAAAGTCGAACAACCAGTCTTACCAAGGAGTATCGTTTTACTCAACAAACAAACTCTTCAGCTTTTAAATATAATATAGTCATATTAGTACCTATATAGAGTACCTAGATATAAGTATTAATTCAGTTTTAGTGTTCAGAACGAATCCCTTTCCACAATTCCATTAACGCTTAAATGCCGTATTACGTCATAATAACATGAATTTGAGCATTTGATGGGATTCCAATTTGGAATAAATGCGAGCTCACAATGAGTACTGAACCGTAACAGGATTCAGCTTTTAAGTTAATGTATGTGCAAATTGTTATACCTAATATTTGCTCGTATGTTACACTGATTATGTAATTAACCGTAGGTATACAAATTATAATAAGCATATATGGTTTAGGAATGTTCATCAGCACCGATTTAAATTATGACAGGCTTATTTGGTCTTAAATAAATATAGTGTGGTTCTATGTGAGACTCTGCTTAGATATTTATTTTTGAGTGAACAAATTAATTCATATATACATATTATAACATAAGAGCCTACGGGTTGCCCCGTGCTTGGGCCGAAGAGATGTCGAGTTGAATAGAAAGAACTTTGTCTATTCTTGGTAGAATAGAGATAGAATTGGTCATGCTACGCCTGCTGATGAAAGAAAACATGCGGTTGACAAAAGGCGTAATTTGATGTCTGACATCAAAGGCTAAAAAACCCACCCATTCATTGAATTCACAAAGGCCCATAACTGCAACTATAACTTATCTGTAACTATAACTTGCATAAAGGATCAAAACATTTTTAGAAGTTTGGTTTTGGGTCGAGATTTTTTCGAGTTTAACTTAAATTCTGTTTGTTTTAACTATGTGTATATAACTCGTAAACACGCTACGTACCGCGTGGTGCCGGACGTAAAGAAAAGCGCCATCCCATTCTTCCCGTGGGTGTCGTAAGAGGCGACTAAGGAACTTACTAGATAATGGGTAGCAGCGTTCTCTATTCATTTTACTAGCATACTGCGATCGCCAATCCACCTGCCAAGCGTGGCGATTATGGCATACCCAATTGTAGGAGGTCCATGTGTGACGTCTTTCGGCTGAAATGATGATGATGAGACACGGTGCGATAAACACGTGCTTCACCTAAATCTACGCAGATGTACGTGTTTTTCCCATTGTAAAACTTGTTCCTAAATTATTCTTATTTCTCTTCCCGATCCCATCGTTAGACAGCGATCATCATTTGTCTATAACCTATTTATTGAGACCATTCCAAAGCGCCCATAACTATACCTTTGCAGTAAGTTAGTCAAGGAGTTGGGTATGCAAATTCCAAGTATTGTTGCAGTATCTGCTCAAATTTGCGATGGTGTTGTTATCATTGAAGTAACAGAACAGCAAATGTCGTTTCGATCAGACTTGTAGTAGATGATATCATTCATTCATGAACTAGAAAAGAGCTGATAATCTTCAAATGCCAGAAGTAATTTCAAGTTGGTTTTGCAAGAGATTGAAATTTTCATTAGCTATGGTTCAAGGTGACTTACCTTTTAAATAAAAACAAAATCGGTTAAGCCCTTTGGGAGCTGCGAAGCCAGTCATAATCATGTGCTTAGCCTTTTTGGTCGAGTTCCAGTTAAACGGGATGTATCGGAATACTGGTTTTTTTACATGGAGCGACTGTCTATCTGACCTCCACAACCCAGTTATTGGGTAATACCATAACCTTTGGAAATACTGGTTATCAGACTTTTGGGCTTCTGACGACCTGTAACAACTGAGAAAGATCTACGTATGACAGTCGGGACCAACGGCTTAACGTGGTTTCCGATACACGAAGGGGTTTTAATATGTAAAGATCACCTTTCCACAGACACTCATTTGCAGTTAGGGTTTAAAAAGGTGTTTTCATATTTTTTACTATAGGTACACCTCTGCTCAACCCTCCGGGGAAACTAGTCGTAATGTTATGTTATTTATTCAAATAAACAACATAACTTGCATTTAAATTAATGGAAATCACTCAAATCAAAGTAATAGAGTATGTGTATTAGTAAGAGATTACTCCGTTGGTCCTCATTAATAAATTAATCAGTTCACATGTCCTCAATTAATCTCAAGTAATTAATATAACAAAGCTTGTAGGTTAATAGTTTGTTGCTTTGATGAATCAAATTAGGTTCAGAACTTTGGTAAACTCACGAGCAAGAAATATGATATAGATACTAATATAAATAGAAAGATTTTTTCTCAAATTGTTTCGAAATATTATATACATATCAATGTAGTTTGTGATAAAAGAAAAACCTCGTAACAACAATTAATATTATTTCACTGAGTGTATGGTGTATATTTTTTCGATACAGTAGGTTTAGACGCTAATGTAAATGTTGTTATTTTTTATCTAGAAATTATTTATCTTCTAACACTATCTACTTACCTACTAAAATGTTAGTTTACTTCATATTACTTGTTCGATAGCTAGGCACATAATGTTTGGGTACTTTCACGTATTTTTAAATAATTTCTGATAAATAATAACTTACCATCGAGAGAAATTACTCTAAAAATACCTACTATACAAAACAACCATCTAAAGAAGGTACAATATTCTCGTCCCCCTAATGAGACGTGGGACTATTCGCGTAGACTAAATTGGGGGAAAGTAATTTCGTAAATGGCCACCTAGTGTACAATTCTACACCTGTTTCAATATATTTATTGTTACTGGTAAATAAATTCGAGCGTTTGTACAAGTTTTGTTGGAAATGTTGTAAAAATAAGGAACATAAGTGCTTTTACGTGTATCGGTTGTGCGAAGTGCGACACGATCAATTAAATTTGGTTCCCAGAAATTATTGTAATACCTACTCGTGTTAGTTTTTACGAAAAATGTCGGGTGCGATAACACGTTTGTGAGAAATATTTTTTTATATATATAAATAATGCTCGACGTTACTCCGTCGTTGGTGCAGTGTTGCAAGCACTTCTGCTGACCACGAGGTCCTGGGTTTGATTCCCAGCTCGGGTAAACTGTAATTAGGTTTTTTTCTAAGTACAAGCCCAGAGTTTGGATTTGTGCCCGGTTGATGGCAAGAGGCTCGCCCTCATTACATGGGACTTAAACATAACTGGCGAAATGAGGATTCACTAAAGATACATCTTTGTCCAACCATACTCGAAACTTGTATACAAATAAAAATAAAAAAGGGTAAAATATAAATGACGTGCAATTACGCGAAACGTAGGTTTAAGCCTCGTTTATAATATTAAGTAGCAACTTAATACTATGAACTGAAACCTGAGCCAGTTTTTAGATTGATTGATAAGTTGATTTTATTTATTGTGCACGACAAATAAAATTACGAAATATAGACTACTGCAGAAATGCATAGAATACCCTCTTACTGTTTGTACGTGACAAAAATGTTCATAATTTTCTGAAAACCGCATCCTTTCGTGTACACTACTCCATTTTCAATGCTTGCAATGTCTCACCACCAACCACCCGTAAAAGGATCTCTGAACGAGAGAACTTAAATAAACAGTGCTCTTAAATCCAGCAAAGGCTCCCAAGGTGTCATACCTACTAGTAAAATCAAAGCGGAAGCGTCACACAATTTCAGTCAGTTGCCACGAAGCTGTGGCCCGGTTTATATCAACATTATACGACAGTTATTTCAGGCAAGAGAGATCCAGATAGCCCTCCAGTGAATATCCTGCGAATGAAATGTGGAATCTCGAGCAATGAGCTCTCCTGCAATTTTATTTTCCACATTCATTTTAACCAATTTTTATATCCAGAAGATTAAAATCACACAATTGTGAAACGAGAGATAAAGCTGTGCTATTTATGCTTGTGAATTTGAGTGGGCTTTGAGTAGCTTTAAGCATTGACATTTTAAGGACTACGGTTCAGACATTTATAAATTAAGCTCCGAAAAAGGTTGAATCACTGAAAGTATTTACATGTAAAGTGAAAACACGATTAATCTTGATTTAGAGGATTTTCAAATTTGGGTTATGAACAAGCATTTGCCCGCGGCTCGTTTGAAAATGAATGGAAACTAGGTTGAATTATTGTGCCTGGATGAAAGGATTTGAACGTATTTCCATTAAAAGGTACCTTCAGACATTAATTACCAGTCGTTGAGAACGTCGCTCTGAATCAATTAACTAAATCGGAATCAAGAGAATGTTACTTTGCTTTAAAATAAAATACTTACTTTTACAAAAAACATTTATTTTCTTTCTTTTATATTACGATTCAATTTCTAAGGTATATTATTGAAAATTGGTAATTCAAGGTCTTACAACGTTACACGTGTATGTAACAGCGACACGAAAAACTTTACAAAAATTGCTTTACCAGAAAATTACCACAAAATCCGGGGTATCCTCCTCAATAGGGCGCTAAGCTGAGATTTGACAAGATCAGAGGCGTTTACCCTAAATTTTTGGAGATTATTATTATATTAAAGCTCTGTGGAGGGATAAAATCTGATATCGTTAGGTTTTAGAAGTGGCCGTGATTGCAAGCAGCTCGGCCGTAGAATATGAAACAGCCGATCAACGAATACATTGAGATGTTTAAATATCGCTTACAGAATAACAATAGATAAGACCAGCATCCATAAAGGTGGATAAGTATGATTAAACTGATCATATTTTAAATTATCGATATGGACATTCGAATGAATTAAAATAGGTATTAATCAGTAAAATTCTCGTCTTGTTGAAGCAGAAAGGACGCAAAGGGCGTTGTGACTAATTGAATTCATTGACGAATTTCAATAGTGTCAAAACCAAAGACGTACAAAATGCGTCGGAAATAGGGACTTCGAAAACAATAATTACAACTACTAAGAAAATAATGTATTTTTATTTGACACTGAACTTTTTACACTTCGGTGGGTATGGCCAGTTTTTAATGTCGATGACAATGTTTTTCTGAAAGTAACATATTCACTCAAGACTTATTCTTACTCAAATTTATAATAATGTAGGTACCAAAAAAATTCTTCAGCACATAAAAAACATACCTCATTATTTATTTAGAAATGACCCCACCCAGTCGCACGTAAACTTTTAAAAGCTTTTAAAGGCACCTATTTTTATAGCTAATCTCCGTTGGTGGTGTTTTTATTGTGACGTACGAATAATACCACGAAAACCCAATGCAACGGAAAAAATATTGCCTACAGCACTGGCTGTGGCGTTTTTTTAACGTCAGCTCAATTTTGCAGGCTATGATTTTCGAGTGATGCGTCTGGCCAATGACAAAAAAGTCAAGAGTCACTCGAAATTGGGCGAAAGGTGTCGGTAGTTTTTTGCATGTACAGTTGTACGCATTGCAGTCCAGTGCAATTTTTTCAGGCTATTGAATTGTGTGAAGTGAGCTTATACGAGCATTTTTACGGCATTTTTTTGTCAAGTAAAATGTTGACTTTATTTTCGGGAGTACTCGTATTTGACGAGTTATTGAAAATGTCATGACTGCTCTCTGTTTTCCCAGTATCCTAACAAAAAACTTGTACTAAGTATATCCCGCTGGACAGTAGTCTATATTCAAGAAGCAGCGAGATGACCTAGACCTAGACGCATATTGCAAGGCTTGGATCGAAGTGACCCTGCGAAAGATGCCCGAAAGAAGGATAACGAGGAGGCCTATGCGCTCAGCAGAGAGACAGTGTCGGCTATTAAAAAAATGTGTATACTTTTAAGCTTTGTGAACTATAATTACTCTACAAGTATAATTTTAGAACTGATAAAAGTCGTGTATTGCAGTAAATATTAAAATAACGCAAGACAAACATCATGCACCACGAAAGTCCACAAATGAATACATTAATTTTAAAGTGACATGCTTACATAAAGTTGGGAGAGTTGTTATAAACTTAATTACGTCATGAAGTCCTAATATCTCGCTCCATATTACGGTCCAACCACAGGATATGCCCAAATCCTTATTTAAAACGTGAATTAAAGACTTAACTTCGTCCATATAAAAGGTGTAAAAATTAAACTTTCGCTGTTAAGTGGTGATGTTGAAATCTGAATGACTTTTGGCACTATTCCATTGCGTGTGAATCGTAATTTCGTACTTTTGAATCGTAACAGTTATGCCGAATTATTTATTACTAGCTTCTGCCCGCGACTTCGTCCGCGTCAAATTTTTGCTGCCCTGACCCATCCCGTCGCATCGATTTGTCTGCTAGTTTTCGTCCACTTTTCATTGCTACTCGCTCTTTTTGATTTTGAGTTATAGTGAGTCAACCTTAAAAGATAGACATATGCTCTCGCGGACTTTTTTTTAGAACTTTTTAAAAGGAACAATTCCGTCATACATGATTTTTACGTTACTTTAACCGTTTACGCAGCGCACGCAACGGAAACTCTCAAAAGGAATAAATTTTCCCCGTTTTTGCAACATTTTTCATTACTGCTCCGCTCCTCTTAGTTGAAGCGTAATGTTATATAGCCTATAGCCTCCCTCGATAAATAGGCTACTCAACAAAAAAATAATTTTTCAATTCGGACTATTAGTTCCTGAGATTAGCGCGTTCAATCAAACAAACAAACAAACAAACAAACTCTTCAGCTTTATAATATTAGTATAGATTTCCATTTTACGTCCAATACCCACGTTGACTGAAAATATTGTCATTGATTTTATTGGGGAAAAAGCTATTTTCTATTTTTAATTATATTTTATTTTCATCAGTAAAACGTCATGCAGGGTCGCGGATTTGTTTGTAAGAGTTACCGTGACCCTGGCAGAGGAAACTGAAGGAACACGGGTGGGTTTTAGTCAGTAAAAGTTTGATACCGCTTTGCCTAGAGCGGTAATAGTAGATTGTATCATAAGGGAGCAAAATAATATTTTTACGGCGAGGGCGCTTTTTTGAATCCAGAGCGAAGTGAGGGATTCTAGAGTAGAATCCCGAGCGTAGCGAGGGATTCTTTAGTAGAATCCTGAACGTAGCGAGGGATTCAAAGTACGTCGCCCGAGCCAAAAATATATTTTGCGCCCGAGTGATACACTCTACTTTTCATCACCCACTATGAGAAAATAAAAGGCGCCTCATATTTTATTGTAATATTAATATTTAATGAAACAGAGTAACAACTAAATTGAAATTAAGTAGTATCTAATAATAAAACAACTAAAAACTTATATTTACATTTGAGACATATTCACAATTTTGAAAATTAATTGTTACAGTTTAATTAGGAATAGAGATTGTTGTAGATTTAATTTTATTCTGCGTGTTTGAAATAATGTCAGAATCTGGCTCATTTTGAGGAAAATGTGACGGTGAATCTCTTTGTTTGGATGTAGATGGGCGCGGCGACAGTGGCATGGATGGATTAACTGAAGGTTGCAATTTAATGTTTTCCACGATGCGTTCACATGTTTTCGCCTTGTTCTCAATGGAATCTTCTATATATCCCTCTGCTACAGCACTCGACTTCCATCCTCCATGTCGCTTGAGAACAGTTAAGTCCGCTCCAGAATCTGCCAACAGGGTAGCAGAAGTGCGACGAAAACAATGTCCTGTATATAGCTTGATATCTGGTAACTTCAAATAAGTAGCGATTTCTTGTGGCATGTAAGAAATTTTATTTTTTCCCATAACTTGTTTGAAGCACTTGCCATTTTGATAACGGATGAAAGACCGATTGGTCTTTATATCAGCAGGACGCAGGTCCAGGTATTTCTGTACAATAGTTTTGTATTCTCCTCGGATTACGAAGGATCGGTCAGTTTTTGTTTTTGTGTCTGTCAGCTTTACTAACAGTAAATTATCCGAGTGATTTTCGACATCATCAACAGTTATTTTTAAAAGTTCATTGCCACGACTAGCTCCATGTACTCCGAAAATTAAAGCCACCTGTAACAAAACCGAATGTGAATAAGACAAGTACCTATCTATCGAAGTACAGGTTACAATAAAATGCGCATTTTAAAACACTGGTTATACTTTACTAATCCACCATATATACATACATAGTTACTTACGTTTACGGCAAGAAAGATGTTGTCGGGTGCCTCATTAAGGAAAGTCTCCACGTTTTTGACTGAGAACACTTTGGATTTTTTAGGTTTAAATCCATCAGACATCCTCTTCAGATACGCTATTAATTTCGAATATGTGTCCAGTTTTACGTCGTTATTAGAACTGACTGTTGATTTTAGCATTGAGTAGGTACTCCAAAGTGTGGAAGGTTGTTTAGTTTTGGCTAAGTATTGGAAGTAGGCCAAAAACACAGATTCTGAAAAATTCTTGGCGCCTCTTGAATTTCTCCATTCAATAAAATTACCATAAGCTTTCATATATTTCTCCTGGGATTTTGCAGGTAGTAGATTATCCATCACATTTCTTGCGTCAGTTCTAATACTATCAGGAGTTAATTCTATACTTTCACTGTCACTTGAAGAACTCATTTTTCAAAACAAAATCATGAATTTCTATCAATCCGTGAAAATTGACGAAAACGCGGGCTATAGTTCGCGCGTTTTTAATTTTATTTCTTTTTTTTTTGTATTCAGCCGGCGCGCGGCGCTAGTATGGGCCGTCGCACCAGCCAGTCTTTATTCAAACAATATTTGCGTTCGATTTCTTGGGCGCTGAACACAAGATGTTCCAAATTGAAAAAGTGCGCGGCAAAGATAATTGCGGCGCACTTATAAAGAGGATTAAAAACTCATTACTGCCCGCTAAAAGTTTCTTATAGAAAACACCACCTTTGGGTGCACTTAAAGGCGAACCAAGTCGTCTTTTTCGAATAGATGGGATGAAAAAGTCATTTGATGATTTCCCACCCAAAAAAAAGTATGTCGTAAGTAAATTTCTAACACCCTAATACGCCTTACTTTGCATCTTTATCACAAGAAACATAATAATTCTTCCTACTCAGAAGGTAATTCATTTTGTATGATTAGTGGTGCTTTCCGTTTGTTTGATTAAGTGCCTTTTAAAAGTTTCCAATGCACTCTCGGTACACCCACAGTTCCATCAGCAGCATGTATTTATAAATTATATGTAGAGGGTAATATGATTGAAATTAATTACCTGTGCGAGAAAATATTAAGGTCACCTTCACATACACGTGGAAGGTAAAAATAACAAGGAAAACTACCTTCCAAGTTATTCAGGAATAGCCGGAAAGAGAAATCTGATCGTGAATCTAAAGACGTAGACTATTGATAACGGTGAGCTATTGTGTAGAATTAGTAAGAATTCTATTGTGCGTTTTTCTTTTAGCAGTGTTCGATAATAGACAGCAGGTGGTACTTACGTACCTGTTTCAATGTCCACATAGAGACTAATAACACGTGTGGGAGTAGTATGTTTTGTATGGTCTATTCAAGACCTTTAATTTTTGGGAAGCACATCTGACAGGTCAACCTATGAGACTGTCGGCTATTTAACCGGACTTTGCTGAGGCTACCGTAATAAATTCAGGCCTCCAGCCAGGGCTTAAAAACTTAAAACTAGAGTGACTACTCGCTATGGGCACCCCCTGTGGGGTACGGGCTTCAGCTTAGGGCATCGAGCAAAGGACGGGCAGGACCTAATTGATTAAATTAAATTTCATTCTAAATAGCTAACCTTCGGTAATCGAATTGGGAATTTGAGGTTGAGAACTTGTCAAACTCCGTATTAGCATTATCCAGATGACATTCCGCGAAATTCATAACGTTGATACGAAAAACGGTAGAAATTTTGATACGTTTGCTTACATTTTCATCAAATACTTTTGGAACATGTTAGTCAAAAACCTGAACAAACATTTCCTTCGAAATAATCTCGAGGGCAACAGTAGTTTTTAATAAATGATTATTTACTTGATATTTTCACTGAACAGCCAACAAAAACATTAATCAGGACCGTTTGTTTGTGCCCGTCGGGATATTGTTGTTTTTCTATAGCGACAGTTTATACGGGTATTTACCCGAACAACGGATGCCGTCGGGTCCCTTTAATTTCCGGTTGCACTTGTATCCTGTTTATTCTCGACTTTTCATCAAATTCTATTTAAAAGGACGACAGGCGGTCCTTATTGTTTAAATTTAAAGTACTTACGTCAGGTTCGTTGAGTTATTACAGTAATAAAATGTCTCTTTTCAGTTATAAATTGTGGGAGATTGGATAAATTTGTTACAAAATCTTTTTATTGAATATTATGTTGAAATTTAAGTATTACCACGTTAAGTTCAGGTAGTTCAATAAATTACCATCTAAAAATTATGAGCTTTACAAAATTGTTTATATTTACACTATACTCGTCGTGTGTGAAAGAAATGAAGGAGTAGATACACTTACTTAATATGTGATGTCACCGTTTCTTTAAAGCAATGTATTGTGTATGTCTTTTATTCAAAATTCTATATAAATAGCTAAATAATAAATGGATTACAAGTGGTACGCTAATCTATACTATTTATATAGTACATAAATCTATACAAATAAATAAAATTTAAGTGTCTGTTTGTAATTTCAAATTAACAGCTTTTCATTAAATGTATATAAAATATATATGGTACTTACATCAAAAAAACAACTTTTATTTTTTTTTGTCTGTCCGTCTGTCTGTTTGTTTCGGCTAATCTCTAAAACAACTGGACTGATTTTGACGGGACTTTCACTCGCAGATAGGTAATATTATAAGGAGTAACATAGGCTACTTTATATCCCGGTTCCACGTCCATTTTAACATCAATGCGGGCGAAGCCGCGGGCCCAGCTATTCCAGTATAAGCCGAGCTCACCTAAAACTGGAAATGTATAACTTGATATGTAGCTACATATTTTCACATGATTCTGAAAAAAAACACGCTGTCTGAATTAGAAATGATCGATCCGCAGGCGAATCTAGGTAACTTTGAAAGTTGGACTTTCGTGGGGTAACGCCAAGCGCTTTCGCCTGAAACGAAATAGCGGTTGCTTGAGAAATGTAAAATATACATATCTTTTCTTCGTATAATTGTTATAATCATTAATTATTAGGGGTCTCAGTATCTACCAATATTATAAGGCTGAAGAGTTTGTTTGTTTGATTGATTGAACGCGCTTATCTCAGAAACTACCGGTCCGAATTAAAAAATCTTTTTGTGTTGGATAACGTATTTATCGAGGAAGGCTATAAGCTAACATCACGCTACAATCAAGAGGAGCGGAGCAGTAATGAAAAATGTTGCAAAAACGAGGAAAATCGGACAGGTAGGCGATTCGACGCGACGGGAAGGGTCGGGGGAACAAGAAATTTAACGCGGACAAAGTCGCGGGCAGAAGCTACTATGTAATATTATGCACTATAAGCACCGTTTTATACGTAATACAACGGAGCCGGAGATCATGAATCTTTTATCCTAGCTATCTCCTGTTTAATCTATTCAAATAATCTATACAAATAAACAAAACTGAAGTGTCTATTGGTAATTTAAAATTAACAGCTTTTCACTAAATTCATATGAAAGTAAATACGGTACTTACAACAAAAAATCTTTTTTTGAAACTTTTGTCTGTCTGTCTGTTTATTCCGGCTAATCTCTGAAATAGCTGGATCGATTTCGACGGGACATTTATTGGCAGGTATCTGATGTAATAAGGAGTAACTAAGGCTACTTTTATTTTAGAAAAATACCTGCGTTAATTGCCGCCATCCACGTGGGCGAAGCCGCGGGCAAAAGCTAGTAATAATATTATAAAGCTGAAGAGTTCGTTTGTTTGAACGCGGTAATCTCAGAAACTACTGGTCCGTATTGAAAAGTTCTTTTTGTGGTGGGTAGCCTATTTATTGTGGAAGGCTATAGGTTATATATAACATCACGCTTCGATCAAAAGGAGTGGAGCAGCAACGAAAAATGGACGAAAACTGGTAGGCAATTCGATGCGACGGGAAGGACCTGACCCTCCCAGAGCAAAAATTTGAAACGGAAGAAGTCGCGGGCAGAAGCTAGTACAATATATATTTATACTATGATATTTTACTACGGCCAAAACAAAGTTTGAATCTTCTTCAGACAATTGAAGTGAATCTGAAAGAGCAAGGACATTCACAAAAAGTATACCTAACGAAGGTGTAATGAGTCTCATAATTATAATGAATCATAAAAACGCAATTGTAAAAATAGTGCAAATAATGAGATTTACTATCGAAGAAAACAGAAATTGTATACCTTAAGTAACTAATTTCTAGCCGGGAGCACTAATTAGGTAACGATCGCGACTGATTGGGAGCCGCGCAGGTAAGTACTCCGTCGAGCCAACAAAGACGTTGAATACCGAAACACTAGAATTGGCTCATTAGAGCCTCTTTGAGTCAGCTTGTTTGACATCCACGTTGAATTCGCTCTCATTTGCCACTCACAAACGTTGATGACTGCTAAGCCCTCTGAAGAATTGGCACAAGCTCCTTTTTAGATGCCATGAAAGAAAAAAATATTGGAATACTTTTATTGTACCCTTGAAATAATGTTGGGGGATTAGGAGGACGAGATCATTAAGGATTTCGAGTCTAATATTAAAATGTTTTTTCATGCTGAGAATCTTGACATAAAATGTAACGAGAAGTCTACTTTGAAATGAAACAACATTTTATTTTTGGGTACGTTCTTGTATTTATTTAGTTCAAAGAGCATCAAACTAAAGAGATCTTGAGAGGCATTCAGATGGAATAAGTGGCCTTTTTTTAAACTAGACGCACTTGGGAGTCTAAAGATACTTAAGGTAGAGATGTATTTATGGGTTCATAATACACACACGAACAACGACTAGTTAACAGTTTGTGTAAAATATTACCATTGAAGCTTTCAGGAACAATAACTGAGTCCATAAAACATTTGACAAAATATCCCATCCATATACGAAACATTTGTCAAACAATTTACCTGTCAACAATGATTGAAACACAAACATAGTTTTCATTAACCATAGCAATCAAACCAGCAATGGCTGTGGACTAAAAGCCTACTCGAAGGCAGTCAGAACGTCAGCCATATTAATGTCAGGGCCTGATTAATCCTCAATCGCACGGTAATTGGATTTCTGGCACAATTACGAAGCAAGATTACCAAAGCCACCAGTGATTGACACTGGGACCTAATCTCTAACGTTCTCATTTGGTGACACATTGTCCTTTAGTTTAGACAATAGAGTCACGAACCCGATTCTCACTTACACGAAGATTAATGAAGCCCGCAATATTTTATTCTTGTGAATGTAATTTGTTAAGCTGCTGTGTTTTCTTGGGACTGTTTTACTTGTTTTTGTCACTATAGCAGCCACAGAACATTAATTTTATTTCTTTTTGTGCTTGTTAGTGTAAAATATTAAGATTAATTAGTTTTTTTACTGAGCCACCTTTTAAGCGCGTTCATTATCTTCTTTGCCAAAGAACATGACACGAAGAATACCATTTTCACCATACAAATTACTTACCAGTGACTTAAGTACAATGAAATAGAAGCAAGAAATGACTTACTCGTAGTTCTGTTTAGTTGGGGCAACTTTTATTGTTTTGCACTATCTAACCGTCTTGACTGCCTCGTTGATCAAGTGGTTTAAAGCGCTACTGATGAGTATGAGGGTTCGATTCCCAGGACAAAACATTATTAGGTTTTTTAACTGACTTCAAAAAAAGGAGGAGGTTATCAATTCGACTGTATTTTTTTTTGTTTGTTTACTTCATAAATATAATCAAAATCGGGTTAAAAGTTAAAAACTTTTAACTTTTAACCCGATTTTGATTATATTTTTTTTATTTGAAAGCTGGTGCTTCCTGAATGGTCCCATTTTAATTTGGTTTCATTCGAACGATGGGGTCTATGTGAAAACCATATGTCTTAATTTTGCATTAAGTGTTTGCGCAACAAATGAACGAATAACGCGATTAAATAAGTGCGGGGTATCTATCATAACTAAAAAGTTTAAAATAAAAAGTTGAAAAAAAAATAACAACCGAATTCCTTAAAAAAAATACTACAAATTCAAAAATAACTTTAATTTCGAAAGTCAGTGTTTTAAGATTTGTATTTTAGGTTTTTTTACCACCGACATCCGAAATTAAAGTTATTTTTGACTTTGTAGTGTTTTTTTAAGGAAGTCGGTAGTTATGTTACTGTAAAAGTTTTTTTATCTAAAATTTCTCCGAAACAGTCCGGAGTCTGGATTTGTGCCAAATTGATAACAATATAAAAAGTAATATACTGACGAAATGTGGGTGTATTATTGTAGTACAGCTCTGCCCAACACTTCGGGGAAACAAAGCGTGATATTATGTTACTTTATTAGTTGATGCTATATGTTGAATACAGCATGACACTGTCCATTATGAAAAAAAATACTATGTACTTAACATTTGAATAAGGAATATTGTAATTAGAATATAACTGTATAAACACTACTCTCCCTTCATTTCCAGGTATCTCGAACAATTTTCCGAACATGCTAGTTTTTTAAAGCCTCACTGAACAAACCGGTATTTTCTAACAGCTGTACATTTTCCACATCCGTATATCACATGCGACAATGCACTGATCACGTAAACAACTACAGTGTGTATTGGTCGTTAGCAGGCAGTAGTCTTGTCCCTAATTACTAATTGTGTTTGTACGTACGAAGGTGATATCGTTCATTTACTACGAACTTCGACACCTGAGAGTGTTGAGAGTCTCGGGGAATATTGCTTCTATTAGCTTGGTGTCATTTTTCATGAGCAATTTTTGCATGATGTTTGAGACTACAATCGTAAACGCATTATTTTGTTATAAATCAAAATGTATAGTACCGACTTGCAGATTCCGCACTATCTCTTGAATCTTGCCAGGTTCACGAATTCGTTAGAAAGAGTTGCGGTGGCCCTGGTACAAGCAACTGAAGGGACACGGGTGGTTTTTAGTCAGTAAAAGTCTTGACACGCCCTCCCGCTCCGCTCAGAGCGGGTGATATCATTGGAGGATTTTCCAACGGAAAAAAAAAACAAAAAAAATAACTCTCGCATGACGCATGCTTTATACAGAAAATGTAGTATCATACGTACAGATGATTTTCTATTGGAGAAACAAATATTTATTTCACCTTGGAATCGAGCATTCGATCTATTCTGTGAAAATCTCACAGTTTGAACAAATGTGAAGTAAACTTGAAATGAACTGTCATTTATTTATTTGGAAACTCAACAGCTTATTATTAAATGCATGTGTTATGAATGTTCACCTCACTATCAATGAACAGCCCAAGTAGATGTTGAGTCATTCTATCCGATGCTATGGGTAGACATCATGGACAAAACATTTCAAAGTTTCGTTATTTAAGTTTTCTAGGTGAGATTCAGATTTATACACAATCGATCGGTTGAACTCAAAGCCTGTACCTTTTCGTAGCTTAGCACTCAATCTCTACACGTGCCAACTTCTGCTTAGGTACCTATGCCAAATCTTTCTTCGTTCTTTAGTTTGTATTTTTAGGCATTCTGCCATTAGCGTAGTGATAAATAAAAAATAAACCAAGAAAGGTTGAAGTGAAGTGGTAGTTGGCACTGAATAGGGCATAATGGAAAACCTCTGTCACTTGCCACTGAGATTGTTATTTATGGATATTGATAGCAGACATTTTCTCTTTTTTAATTTACGTAAGAGAAATTGGCACTGCTATTGCCTTTTAACCCCTTTTGTTGCCGTTTTTAGGTTCGGCATTCAAATCCTTTTCAGCTTTAAGGATTGACAGAACAATTACAAATTCCAAGAAGGGTTGGATATTGAGTTTTTCTTTGCATTGTGTAGGTGATATGATGTTTACTTAAGATATTAATCTCATTAAAATTGAATAGATATTTCAATATCATAATACTGAAGTGACAAACTGTTTGATTCCCTCGTTAAGCTACCTCACAAAAAATCAGGTTTCCTTATTCATTTATTTGTTCATATTTGGTTTTCTTTTTAAGTTCCTTTACATGAACATTCTATTTTGTTAATTGTAAAAGACCACACGGCTCGCAGTGAACGTTTAATTTCCTCAGAATTGTTTTGGCACTTTGAGAATAATAAATACTACTCATTTGGCTAACCCAGACTAAACATAGTAAATATTCATATTTTTTGTGCCGGCTGCCAAGAAGATAACTTTAATTTGTATGGCAGTTATAACCATCTGGACAACAACAATCCCGAGTGTTTAAGTTTGGATAAAAGGACAAAAAGCCACAAAAACAGTTCAAGGCAAAAACTTTTACCCAAATTGGGGTCTTACCCGAACCTACTTCTAGATTGTAAGTTACTGCGTCAGAAAAAATAAAACCTAACGTTTTGTGACTACATAAACCTGAAGAAACGGCCATATAGATTTTGGACCTCCATATTTTTTATGTCGGTACGTGTTGTGTATTGAAAATGTGTAGTTTTGGTACAATCTGGGGTTGAAAGAAATATGTTGCGAGTGCTATTGTGTAAGTAAGTAACTGGTCTTTAAGTTGTCGCGGTAGTGTACTTATATAACGAAACATATTTTCCTCATGGGAGAAACGAAGGGTTCCCTTTGACTATGATCCTTTTTTATTAATGCCACTTTTTTCCACAAGGACGGGGCATGAAAACAGCTTTAAATAGTGTTGATAGGGACTTAAGAACGTCCGGCTTTTTTGGGGCAGTCGGTTCCGCAACCAAGTATGCTGACTGGATAATCACTGTATAGCTGCATAACTTTACAATAATCGTATAACAAACAAGGGGTGGAGGACAATAGAGAAAAACATGGCTCCACGAATAATTAAAACTTGATTTTGTTACAATAAACCACTAGTTTATTTTATACTGAGTGATACTTAGGACTTTGCTTTGCATTTAAGTACAAATCATTTCACCTGCATGTCCTAGTACCAAAATCTCGAAGACATGTGTCATCTAACAATCCGCAGTGGTCCGCGTAGTAGATTGTGGTCAACTCCCTCTTACCGAGAGGAGGCCTGTGTCCCAGCAGTGGCAACAATATAGCCTGATGATGATGATTCGTCATCAGGCTTGTTATATGCATGCAAATATGCATGAAAAATGCTTGAAATATGCACGAAAATTGGCAGAATATGCAAAATTAAATAAAAAATAAGTTTTCAATGTTTTTATTTCAAAATTAGTAAATTATCTTTTGTTAGGCAATAATAGGTACAGTTACATTACATGACATTAAAATCGTTTAATATTTTTGCAAACGTAAACAATCATGCATTGTTCCAAATTTTCAGTCTTTGGGTCTCGATCATCTATACTTATAATAAAACTGTAGAGAGGTCAATTCTGTACATTGAATATACATATATTCAAAATTAATATTCGAGGATGAATCGTGATTGATACTGATGCCAAAAATGCAATCAGTTAATTTTTTGTCTGTCTGTATGTGCACGCATGGGTCAAAAACTACTGAAGGGATTTTAACCAAACTTGGTACGATTTTAGTCCATACTCCTGGGCAGGTTATAGGCTATATAACATAACGCTTAGACACATAGGAGCTGAGCAGTGACGATACCCGCGGGATATTTTCCGGCCTCCACGCGGGCGAAGCCGCTGGCAAAAGCTAGTTTAGAATATTTTTGTAAGTGAAACAGGTTCGCTCCACATCCAGTGAGGTTTGATTTGTGAGGAAGAATTTGAACCTGGGTGCTATGTAAGCACTTATAATTTCTGGAAAAAGTTCTGCCGTTGTTTACAATTTTTATGCGTAATAGGTGAGACGAGTAGGTATGCAGTAGGCGAGCGCGACGCTCTACAGTCTCTTCCATTTTATTATCGTAACTGTCAAAACAAAAGACACGCGCGGCTACTGACCCTGCTTTTGGGTGGACCCATAGAGCAACACGGACCAGAGGGGAGTAGCCATACGCAGGCGTTCCCCTCTGTCAAAGTACAAGTCCACGCGGTCCTATGCGTATAATAAAACTAGTTGCAGCCGCACTGCTCAGTAGACTAAATCTAGTTGCGCGACTAAATTGATGTCCTACAAAAATTACGAATTGTTCTGTATTTTGCTGCAAAAAGAGATTTGCCACGTCAAATAAACAATAAGATGGCATTACCTTTCATATGTAATTAATATTTAATCACATTATTCCCATTTACTTCCATAAAACTTAAAAATTACAATATTATCGGTCGTGTTGTTTCGGATTTGTTTACCAACACAGGCCGCTCGCCCTCATACAATATGCGGATCGGTCGAGCGACTGATCCGAGTTTGTTTCCGAGTAGAAGCTGTCACCGAGCGATAGTGTTGTTACTGGTTTGTTAGTAGATAGTTATCGATAAATTTGGCAAAGGAGTCTATATTCATACAGAGACATTTTTGAGAATAAGTTTTCTGATTTATTTAAAATATTATAATGTAAGCTGTATATTAATACACATAGTTGTATAAATAAAAATTTTACAAAACTTACGAGTTAACACGTTTTATTAAAATTACTTAGTGTGAACTTCAACCATATTTTTTTTTAAAGTGAAACTTTTAATACTTCGTCTCACACTTTTTCGTCTGTGTGTGGCATGTCGCATGACGGTCGGCCGCGAAGTAGGGATAAAGTGAAAGGCGTTCGCTGGTGCATGTTGTTATACTGAAAATTAGTGGACTTAGGCAACAAAGTTTCAATATCGATGCGATTTTTTTTGATGTCTTAATTAACATATTAACATATAATTAATACGTTATTTTTTGATTATACCATATTTATTTCTTTTCGTAAAGCATGCTTTATAAATATTACCTTTACAAAATATATTTTTTGTTTTGCCTTGTGTCGCAGGTTCGCTAGGTTCAGCTACACTTCTCAAGGTTAACCCTTGGATGAGTGACCAATTAATTTATGCGGGGCGTTTTGTCGCAGGTTCGCTAGGTTAAGCTGCATTCGCAAGGTCAGCCTTTGGATGGGTGACCAATTAATTTATGTGTGGCATTTTGTCGCAGGTTCGCAAGCTTAAGCTGCATTTCGCAAGGTCAGCCTTTGGATGGGTGACCATGTAGTTTTTGTTTTGCCTTGTGTCGCAGGTTCGCTAGGTTAAGCTACACTTCTCGAGGTCAGCCTTTGGATGGGTGACCATTTACTTTATGTGTGGCGTTTTGTCGCAGGTTCGCAAGGTAAAGCTGTACTTCGCAAGGTCAGCCCTTGGATGGGTGACCATTTAGTTTGTGTGGCAAAATCTGTTTACCCAGTCGAAAGTTATGAGGTAACAAACATAAAAAAAAACAGTCGAATTGAGAACCTCCTCCTTTTTTTGAAGTTGGTTAAATATAATTCTGAGTCGAATCATGTCGAAGAGTAAATTTTATAAAAAGTGCAGTTGACTCTTTCTACTTTGCTGCTGTCGTACTGTGTACCCGAAACGTTACTTTATCTATTCCTCCGTCGACAAACCCCCTATCTACGGTGGTCATGCTACGCGTGCTGATGTACTACACATTAGTCATAGTGGCGAAATGAAGCTTAGATTTCTCAACTTGAAAAATTGACAGTTTTAAACCTAATTTTCCAGAGTCATTAAAAATGAATCACTCTACCAAATGACAGACTATCATCTATGATGCTATTAGTGCCAATCTCACTATTCCTGATTCGTTGACATCTCCGTGTACTTCGTCAATCAAGTCAAAAAGCAGACCCACAAAAATGTATTCATATTTATACAAAACTAATCCACTTTAAAAACCAGTGATAGATACAACTATAACTAGTTTTTAAAATGACGTAAACCTTCATTTTATTTGTTAAATGATAATTATTATTGTAGTACATAATAAATAAAGTCAATCTTTATTATAATTTCTATCTTTGTATCACTTTTAAACGTAATATTCCGAACCGAGTTCTTGAATTTATCGATAATGCCTATCGACAGTGGTTGCAACCACGGCTGTAAGCAACTTGTCAGTGTAGTTGCATCATCTCATTATACTGTAACGACACATAATGTATCTATGTGTGTGTGAAATTGTTAGTGTATGCCTTAATTGTTATGTTTGAGTAGTCGTAGTAACAGACGATTATTTTTGTGTGAGAATTTGAGAAAGTGTGGGTAGAGCAGATTTCCCCCCGCAAAAAATGACAGACAGTTTTGTATCGGGAAAAAACGCTATGGCGTCTCCCCTCCGGTCTGCCGGTGGTCCGTGTTGCTCTATGGGTGGACCCTGCGTTTAAAAATGTAGTTAAAAGGATAATATCGCGATCACTTTTATCGCATTTCGGAACGCAGGGTGAGTGCAAACACGGAAAATTATTGTGAATGTACCGATAGTATGCATCATTACTGGATCTTAGGTGAGAATGGCTTTAATATGCAAATGCATATAATCCGGTCCCTAATGATGACATATCATTTCACAAATTGTCTGATAAATCGACAGCGTTAAATTATAAGGTCAACCGTTGTCTAAATATCACCGATCTAAATGCAACTTGTTCTGTGTTTTGTGGTAAATGTTGCTATCAATGTTAATGGTAGACCATGATGTGACTATGTGACCGCCATTTTGAATTCTTTCGTAATGAATTTCATATAACGTACGTGTTATGTTTACAGATTATGTAATGGAATTATTTCGTATTGAAATGTTTCTGCCTTTTATACAAAATATTCTTGTTAGTACGTATATATATGGTCTTGATAAAATTCCTTTCACATGTACTTCGTGAGAGCGAAAAACTTTACTTTTATGTTTGCTTTTTTGCTCTTGGAGTTTCATTCTTTAAATCCAAATCTGAATACACTTCCTAGTTGATAAATGTTACGTGTGTTTGTAATCTATACTCAATATATTATTTACGTAGCACTCAATTTTACTTGCGACAGATAACGTATTTTCTTGAAGCAGTTAACTTTACGACTTTGTTAAATATGTACTGTGGTCTTGTTCAGTTATACCGCCTACGAAGTTATCTTATTTATGGCTCAATTTGTGGTTTCATTACAGCTTAAGAATTAGATTTGATTTAACAGTCACTGTTAAATTATGACTATGTTTGACAATCATTCGACAATAATGGTTGGTGAAAATATTCGTTCATTTAGTTTATTGTTCAACTAAATTATATTAGTGATGGATTTTGCAAAGTTATATTCAAATGATTTGATTAAATATTTCATATTGCATCCAGATTGTATTCTATCAATAAAATCGTGACATATACTGAGACAATTCATATCGGCTGGTCGACGTCGACTGATAGTCGTTTCTCATATCCTCAATTCAGTCTTCTTACAGTCTGTAGACTTTAGCATTCGTATGCTATGTTGCACGCTTGCTTGATCTGGTGTGGTATGGAGTCGTGTGGACTTGTAGCAGACAATACCTTTTTAGGGTTCCGTTGCCAAATGGCAAAAAACGGAACCCTTATAGATTCGTCATGTCTGTCTGTCTGTCTGTCGGTCTGTCTGTCTGTCTGTCTGTCTGTCTGTCTGTCCGTGTATGTCACAGCCACTTTTCTCCGAAACTATAAGAGATATGTTGTTGAAACTTGGTAAGTAGATGTATTCTGTATACCGCATTAAGATTTTTACACAACAATAGAAAAAAAACAATAAATTTTGGGGTTCCCCATACATAGAACTGAAACTCAAAAAAAATTTTTTCATCAAACCCATACGTGTAGGGTATCTATGAATAGGTCTTCAAAAATGGTATTGAGGTTTCTAACATCATTTCTTTCTAAACTGAATAGTTTGCGCGAGAGACACTTCCAAAGTGGTAAAATGTGTGTCCCCCCCCCCCCCCGTAACTTCTAAAGTAAGAGAATGATAAAACTAAAAAAAATATATGATGTACATAACCATGTAAACTTCCAACGAAAATTGGTTTGAACGAAATCCAGTAAGTAGTTTTTTTTTAATACGTCATAAATCGTAAATCGCAATTTACCTTCCATTCAATCAACTCAAATATAAAAAAAAACATTTAATTTCATAAACATAAACCTTACGCATAAACCGAGGATACCTACAGGTTTGTACGGAACCCTCGGTGCGCGAGTCCGACTCGCACTTGGCCGGTTTTTTCAGAAAGGTATAGTTTCTTTTTTTCATGAAACCTTCGTACACGTGCATTCACCTCGTCTAGGCTAGTTTTATTTACGTTTTCAAATACGTTAATCTAATCGCTAAGTCTGGACTAATTTTGTGTGGGGATAAAAAATTGTGATAATCTATATATTAATACGTGAAGCGAAAACTTTGGATCCCTTTTTACGAAAATTGAGCGGACGGAGGAGTATGAAATTTCGCACACTTATAGTTTATACACAGAAGAAGTGACGAATGCTAATATTTTTTTTAAATTATGCGTAAAAATATATTATTTTCAATAAATAACACGTTACACACACTAATATTGATTACCATATATTTAATACACACATGCATAAATATTCTTTTGTTTATGGTCCAATCGACAATATCTGTCTTAATTTTGTGTCTATAGTCTTATAGTTAGGGAGCTGGCGAGCATTTCGGTATATGATTTGGACACGTTTCACGTCGAGGTGGGTTGCAGTTTAAATCATTACGAATCGATTTGGTCCAATCAATTAAGGTCCTATGTCGCTGCGTTTTCGCGTTACAGCGGATTGAAGTTGCTTAAAAAAATCGGGGTATTAAATCATTTGCACATGTATGCCTCTAGAGTTCATGGTCACAATCATCTTGTGAACGAAGAAAATCGAAGAGGCAGTCATTCAGGACTCTGCATTATCATGGGACGGAGTTGTAAAAATGCTAAAAAAAGCTCTACTAAGTCATTTGCACGCGGTTCTCATTGCGCCCATTCGATTCAATATGACTCTGTGGATTCGAAAAACATGTGGCAGAATCTTTGTTGTCACAACAACATGATTTCAGCTGATTTTCAGCTGTATAACTTTTTGAAAGACAAAATATACAACCTTCTCTCGAACCTATATAAAATTATACTTAAAACAAAATAAAATGAACAAAACAAAAAAAAAATAATTATGATCTTCTTCACTTTCTGCTTTGTGTGCTGATCATATCGAAATTTTGCTCGCCAGCTCCCTAACTATTACTGAATGTCAAGTATAACCATAGGTAACAAATTAATTTTATAGATATTTTATATAACCTATTTCATTTTTAAAATCTATGATCATACGAGAATATTTGTTTTTAATATTATTTATCTATATTGTTACTGAATGTCAAATATAACCATATTTTTTTATATTCGTTATTATATACGTTTTTTTCATTTAATAATGTATTTCTATTCAAATGAAGCACGGTCGAATTTCGACCAATGGGCGATCACTAGTAATATTAAATTCGTAAACTTATTACGGTAATGTTGTTCACGCATTAATCAAATGAAAATGTTTTTTCGTTTGTAACCTGCATTTTGTTCTTAAATTATACCCATTATTATCACACAAAAACAAAAAAAAAAAAACAGGCTACAGAAGAAAAAATATTTTCTGTGAGCAGTTTTTAATATAAAACGATTCAAACTTTTTCCAAAAAGGAAACAGAGGTTGGATGCAGCAAAACACAAAATAATATGGTACATTTGAGCCTACCACCCAAATGTAAGCAGTAGGGTATCCATATTTCACGGCAGGATACAGGCGTAGTCGAGCTGCGGTTTCACTGCACCACGTTACAGGTGTGTCTGTGTTTTAATCTCCTAATGACCACCCTACCACGCTCCCAACGAAGGGCGTGTTTACATTAGCGGAATACTTAGTTTCTTTTTAAAAAACGAATTGTTTTTACCAATATGACGTTGGCAATTTATCTTGGGGACACTTTTAAAAAATGAGTGACTTTTTTGTCAGTGCTACACAATATACTTTCTTGGTTTAGTACAATAAAAATACAAAAGTTAGATATTTTTCTTAACAATGAAATTAGGTAATGTTTCGTTTGTATTTATTACTTATTTATTTAAACTTCTCGCACGCCAAAAAGGTACAAAGGCGGACTTAATACCTTATACATTCTCTACCAGTCAACCAAGGGTGGTGAAGAGATTAGTTAGCATGTGCTTTGGGTGAGAAGAACTTAGAATGAAATACTATTAAAAATACAATCACACTGTACTACATAATTAATAATAAAATGTGCACTTTGAATGAAAACACTCGATACTATTTTAGTTGCCAGTTGCCAACTGTTGTTGGTTGTTGTTTTAACCAGCGATGCCTACATTTGATTTTACGTACGCCAAATATTGCGCTGTGAATTTATGAGACGACAAACGTTAAAATAAAAGGATCCGATTGACGGATTGTGGAATGCTCTCGAAATTCCGCAATATGTGTGTTTTTGTGCAGATTTTGGGAAATAATGTTTTCGGTATGCCGACAAGGGGCCTCTTTTAAGCCTCTCTGGGAACCGCTATATAAAACGATTGTACTCGAGGAGAAACATAATACTATAATCACGACAAGGTTCTGGATTATTTACATCTTTTATCAGTATTCAAGCATAGGGGAGACCGTGGGTGGATGACTAAACTTTCACTTACTGATGGTTTATACTTCTCGTATTTTCATGTGAAAAAATGAATTTATTAGAAAGTGACATCTAATACAATCCCTAACTTCCATGTTATCGTATTTATTGTTATAATACTGGTTTTTGCAGAGCGTGACAACTTTATCAACCTACCCAGAACTAGAGTAGGTTTAACCTACCCAGCAAAAAGGTAGTCAACCAGCCCCAACGCCATTTTTATCTTTGGGGTTCGCTAGCCTGAACACAGACTTGCATCCTCGAGAATAATTAGATGACCCAAAACTCGCCAGTAGTACCAACTACCCCTATTTCTACGTTACTCATACTCAAAGAGGATTGAAAGAGACCGGTAAAATACGTTCTACAAAAAGCTGTCCCATTTTCATAGAAACGAAATCCTCTTTTATTAACAAATATAATTTTCAGAAGTAAAAACGAGGCGATCAGATAAAACCTGTATAAACATTACTAGAGAGCAGATTTTCCGACTAAAGCTAACCTAAGGAGGATTTCACAAATAAGATAAGGAAAATTAAATCAGCATCTACCTAGCCATTTTCCAACTATGTTGGGCTCGGCTTTCAGTCAAACCAGATTTAGCTGAATACTTGAATTTTACTTGGAGGGACTGTCTATCAGACTTCAACAACCCAGTTACTGGATACGTTACCCTGACAGGGCAACACGATACGATACGATACGGAAGGAGTAATACGATACCCCTCGGTAAGACTGGTTGTCCGATTTTCGAGCTTCTGATGACCTGTAACGATTATAATTATTAAAGGTCCACGAAGACAGCTGGGACCAACGGCTTAACGTGCTTTCCGAGGCACGAGGGTCGTGGTATGTGAAGATGGTCACCCATCCACGGAACAACTGCGGCAAGCGTAGCTTAACTTGCGGCTGTTATTACTTATCCACAAGACCCTTTTATAAGGAAAATTCAACCCAGACATTTAAATCAGGACGAGGCCGTAACTTAGATAGGCACTATCACAGCTATTATCTTTTAAATGTGTTTTACGAGAGAGTCGTATTCGTGAAAGTTCTATACTGTTTAAGTTTTGAAACGCATTGTGAATTTCACTCAGCGCTGCAGCGCATGCAGCGTGTGCTAAAGCGTTTGTAATTAAAAAACCGGCCAAATGCGAGTCGGACTCGCAGAAAGGGTTCCGTACAAACCTGTAGGTATTCTCGGTTTATGCATAAGGTTCATGTTTATGAAAAAAAATAAATGTTTTTCTTTTTTAATTTTTATATTTCAGTTGATTGAATGAAAGGTAAATTGCGGTTTACGATTTATGACGTTTTAAAAAAAAAACCACTTACTCGATTTCGTTCAAACCAATTTTCGGTGGTAGTTTACATGGTAATGTACATCGTATATTTTTTTTAGTTTTATCATTCTCTTATTTTAGAAGTTACGGGGGGGGGGACACACATTTTACCACTTTGGAAGTGTCTCTCGCGCAAACTATTCAGTTTAGAAAAAAATGATATTAGAAACCTCAATACTATTTTTGAAGACCTATTCATAAATACCCCACACGTATGGGTTTGATGAAAAAAAAAATTTTGAGTTTCAGTTCTATGTATGGGGAACCCCAAAATTTATTGTTTTTTTTTATGTTTTTGTATAAAAATCTTAACGTGGTTTACAGAATACATCTACTTACCAAGTTTCAACAGCATAGCATTTATAGTTTCGGAGAAAAGTGGCTGTGACATACGGACGGACGGACAGACAGACAGACAGACATGACGAATCTATAAGGGTTCCGTTTTTTGCTATTTGGCAACGGAACCCTAAAAAGGTGAATGTTCTGATTCCTTTTTGCGAGATTACGAGATTTTATTACGAAAGTACTGTTGCTGTTTGTTAATGCTTTTTATACTCTACTAGCTTTTGCAAGTGGCTTTTCCCGCGTATTATACATATAAACCTTCGTCTTGAGTCACTCTGTCTATTGATGAAACCCGTATCAAAATCCGTTGCGTTGTTTAAAAGATCTATTCGTACAGTCGCAGGTGGCCATTGTGCAAAGTTACGTATATTTTAGGTGTGTCTGGGACAGTTCTTTTTAGGGTTCCGTTGCCACATGGCAAAAAACGGAACCCTCGTATAGATTCGTCATGTCTGTCTGTCTGCCCGTCCGTATGTCACAGCCACTTTTCTCCGAAACTATAAGAGCTATGTTGTTGAAACTTGGTAAGTAGATGTATTCTTTGAACCGCATTAAGATTTTCACACTAAAATAGAAAAAAAAAACAATAAATTTTGGGGTTCCCCATAATTAGAACTGAAACTCAAAAAATGTTTTTTCATCAAACCCATACGTGTCGGGGTATCTATGAATAGGTCTTCAAAAATAGTATTGAGGTTTCTAATATCATTTTTTTTCTAAACTGAATAGTTTGCGCGAGAGACACTTCCAAAGTGGTAAAATGTGTCCCCCCCCCCTACTTCTAAAATAAGAGAATGATAAAACTAAAAAAATATATGATATACATAACCATATAAACTTCCACCTAAAATTAGTTTGAACGAGATCCAGTTAGTAGTTTTTTTTAATACGTCATAAATCGTAAACCGCAATTTACCTTTAATTCAATCAACTCAAATATAAAAATTAAAAAAAAAAAAACATTTAATGTCATAAACATGAGCTACGTATGGTATTCCGAAATACCGCTCACCGAAAGGACTTATGCATAAACCGAGGATACCTACAGGTTTGTACGGAACCCTCGGTGTGCGAGTCTGACTCGCACTTGGCCGGTTTTTTTAAATAAAACATATAAGCAATGATCGCCCAGGACGATCCTAATGAGGATCCGTGTAACACAAAGCACGTTACGTCGTTCGTTCGGGCGGCCATTTGTAGATCTTTGACAGTCTTTACGGGTAGTCGGAAGCCCGAAAGTCGGACAACCAGTCTTACCAAGGAGTATCGTTTTACTCAACAAACAAACTCTTCAGCTTTAAAATATAATATAACTAGCTGACCCAGCGAACTTCGTACCGCCTCAGGATCAATAAATGTTGTGTTAACTTATCAGATCCCACCAACACAAAGCAAAGAGCACCAAGTACCATGTTAGACCAAGTTATGGAAAACTGGTACTTTGAAGGCATAAAGCGTTTTCTAGCAACCTTACACCCATGATAGGTGAGCTCCTACCAAATTATGCCAACCTAGTACTTCCAAGACATTAAGAGTTTTCTAGCTACCACACACCCATGTTAGGTGAGCTCCTACCAAGATATGTCAACCTGGTACTTCGAAGACATAAAGCCCATGTTAGTTGAGCTCCCACCATGTTATGCCAACCTGGTACTTCGAAGACATAAAGCGTTTTCTAGCTATCAAACACCCATGTTAGGTGACTTTGTATTCTTAAATAAGTTTTCTTAAATTTTCTCATTTTCCGCGCAATTTTTTAATTTTTTTTCTTTCATAAGAACCTCCTTCTGACAATAACAGATACAACAACAAAAATAAAAGTGAAATCGGTCCACCCGTTCACGCGTGATGGCATGACCAAGGGAAATAGGGATTCATTTTTATATATATAGATCATATTAGTACCTATATAGAGTACTGCGTCAGATATAAGTATTATTTCAATTTTAGTGTTCAGAACTAATCCCTTTCCACAATTCCATTACCGCTAAAATGCCGTATTACGTCATAATAACATGAGTTTGAGCATTTGATGGGATTCCAATTTGGAACAAATGCGAGCTCACAATGTTCACTGTATGTAATGTACTGAACCGTAACAGGATTCAGCTTTTAAGTTAATGTATGTGCTAATTGTTATACCTAATATTTGCTCGTATGTTACACTGATTATGTAATTAACCGCAGGTATACAAATTATAATAAGCATACATGGTTTTGAAATGTTCATCAGCACCGATTTAAATTATGAAAGGCTTATTTGGTCTTAAATAAATATAGTGTGGTCCCATGAGAGACTATGCTTGGATATTTATTTTTTGAATGAGCAAATTAATTCGTATTTGCATTTAATTAGCTCCAGGCATTTACAAAACACAGAATATCTGCAAATAAGTGTAGTAAGTGTTTAAAATATTTCATAATTTCAGTAGTACATATGTATTCAGGCAGGAAGTTACTTGTAACTTAAATTGTTTGCTCATTATGTACTTTCCCCGAACAAGTATCTTTACCCTGTATTTACACCCTTAAACAAGTTGTAATACTTTCTTTCGATGGGCACGCCACAATTGCGGCGGTAAGTCCCCTCTTTGAGGAGTGGATAGAGAGGCGTCACGGCGTCCTCACCTTCCGCCTGACGCAGGTTCTCACCGGGCATGGGTGCTTCGGTGGGTTCCTGTTCAGGATAAAGCGGGAGGATACGTCCGGGTGTTTCCATTGCGAGGATCGTCTGGAGGACACGGTGGAGCATACGGTGGAGGTGTGCACTGCCTGGGCGGAGCACCGCCGTGTCCTCGTAGAGGTGATCGGCGGCGGCGACCTTTCGCGTCCGGCCCTGGTGCGAGCCATGGTACGGAGCGAGAGGGAATGGGAAGCCGTCACCTCCTTCTGCGAAGCAGTAATGCTCGCGAAGGAGGAGGCGGGGCGCGTGAGGGAGTGGCAGTCTCTGCGCCTTCACGTCCCTAGCCGCCGCAGGAGGAGACGCCCCGGGCGTCGGGAGTCAATAGCGGACTCCCGGGCGGTTCGCCGCCCGGTAAGGACCATGCTCGGGTCGACGGCGCGCTGTGTTCCACGCGCGCCTCAAAGAGATGTCAGCAGCAGTGTAGGGGTCTACTAGGACCGATGCCTGCCGGGGTCGCGTGATTGTTCGAAAGAGATACCGTGACCCTGGCACATGGGCAACTGATGGAACTCGGGTGGGTTTTAGTCAGTAAAAGTCTGACACGCCCTCCCGCTCTGCCCAGAGCGGGAGAAGTCATTTGATGATTACCCATCCTGAAAAAAAAATACTTTCTTTCGACATAATATTGTAAAAAACCGTATGGGTACAGAGATTTTGATTGTTTGGAATTAAATTCAAAAACGCATTTTGCGTTAGGAGTAAAATCGTAAAAATCTTCACGTAAGAAAAAGGTTTTCGTAACGAAAAAGCGTCATGCCCCCTACATGTGACTTTTTAAAATATCCTACTAATATTATACATTGATGTTTTTGGATTTGGATGTTCGTTACTCAATTACACAAAAAACAGTCGAACGGATTTGAATTATATTTGACACATATTTACAATTACTAACCTGAATTAACACACAGGATAATTACTATCCCAGTAGTAGTTTCCCGTAGGATGAATTACGCCATCCACGCGAAGCCGCTGCCAAAAGCTAGTATCTCATCATTTTAGTAAGTAAATCAGTTAGAAAGTTACTCGTTATTTTAATTTTATGCTCATTATGTACTTTTCTCGAACAAGAATTTTTACCTTGTGTTTACACGCATGTACAAGTTGTAATATTTGTTTTCGACAAAACTTTTCAAAAACATTTCTTTAACAAGTGTTCACAAGTTGTTTTATGTGGAAACGATAAACAAATCTAGTAGGTAGACACAACATGTAGAATATATTTTTATATCTTGGTATACACTTGGGCCTGTTAGATGTAGAACAAGTATTTTTACTCTCCCACTGGTAAAAATTAGAATAATAAAATACAACCTTTGTGAATCGGCAATTATCTCGGAATTTAGAAATCAATAGTGATAAATTATTTAGGTTTGTTAATTGAAGTTTGATTATTTTTAAATTATAGCATAGTCTTACTAGAGACTGGGGAGTAGCATTCTCTATGCATTTTACCACCGTACGGTGATTATGGCATACCCCCAAACTGGAATAGGCCTATGTCCAGCAGTGGACGTATTTTCGCTGAAATGATGATAGTCTTAAAATATTCATAGGAATTACTAGGGATGTACAAGGAGAGGCCTTATCGCTTAAAGCGATTACTCCCTGGCAAACAAATGGAAATTAAAGAAAAACATTAAAAGACAACAGGCGGCCTGAATGAGCAAATAAAATCGTCATATTAAAACACAACATTAAATGTTCCCAACGTTTGTATCATTATTTTCGAGGTAGACATTGTAAAAACAAAGCCTACACTGAGCCCTGTTAAGTTTCTTTTAAACTTAATTCCACCAAAACACACCCACAAACAGAAAGTAGTATAAACTGTTATTACTTTCCTTCGGTAATAGAGTTTGGTATTGGAAAACTTCAATGTTTTTGTTGCTGCGTAGGCATCCTCGAAGAAAAGTTCTTAAAAATATTTTTTGGAATTCGTCCAGAAAAATAATAAATAAACTTTTTTCTATTAAAACTTTAGCATATTTTCTTTACAATAAGGGTCTCAATGAATTTGCAATTCATGGTTAGACTTCGTATAAGATGTCGATGAAAATAGGTAACATTGCTGTTTTATTTATTGAAATCCACACCGCACAAAACCATAATCATGTATACTATACTAAAAACTGGACTAAATATCGTGAAAGGAACATTGATGCGCGTCCGGCCCTGGTGCGATCCATGGTACGGAGCGAGAGGGCATGGGAAGCCATCACCTCCTTCTGCGAAGCAGTAATGCTCGCAAAGGAGGAGTTGGGGCGCGTGAGGGAGTGGCAGTCTCTTCGCCCTCACGTCCCTAGCCGACACAGGAGGAGACGCTCCGGGCGTCGGGAGTCGATTGCGGACTCCCGGCCACCGTAGGCGTGAGCTTGCGGGCGGCGAGCAATGGGTAGCTCGCCGCCCGGTAAGGACCAAGCTCGGGTCGACGGCGCGTAGTGTTCCACGCGCGCCTCAAAGAGATGTCAGCAGTACTGAAGGGGTCTGCTAGGACCGATGCCTGCCGGGGTCGCGTGATTGTTCGAAAGAGATACCGTGACCCTGGCACATGGGCAACTGAAGGAACACGGGTGGGTTTTAGTCAGTAAAAGTCTGACACACCCTCCCGCTCCGCCCAGAGCGGGAGAAGTCATTTGATGATTTCCCATCCAGAAAAAAAAAACCTAGCGTCAAATCTAATAATTTTATTACCATAAACGTACATGAGCATTTATGAAACGTCAGAAGCTAGGTGCACGGTTCCAATTAGTTGATTCCTATGGAGAAGAGCCGGTAGGAAACTCTACGGTCACTCTTTTAAGAATATAAAGTCTACTACTTATCGTTGGTTATCAAATAAAAAAAAACCATAGTACCGTGGTCGAAATGTATAGCAGAGCTAAAATGACGACAATTTCCTAGGGGTGTAGAACTATGTCTGAATCCATGATTAAGGTTGTGCATTAATATCCATGCACATACGTATGTAAATGTAGTGATCAATGTAACATCTCTGTACGTAGGAAACTCTGCGTTGAAATATAACACACAACATAACGTCAACTTTCTGCCTACTGACCGTCTCCTTGACAATTCAAAAGTACTTGCAAATAGTATATAATTGAAATAAATGTTTTTAGATTCAGTCTTGCGCATTCCATACTAAATAACAAGTCTATTGTTCTATACAATTGGTTCACCACCTTTAAAAATACTTTTAAATCCATTACGTCCACCAATGACTATCTAACTAGACTTACAAATCTTAAGTTCAAGCTCTCATTTTGGAGTGCACCTCGAAATGTCTTAAGTTGTCTTTCGGCTTTAAGACGACAAACTAGAGCGGGACTTCGGACCTAAAGTGGTTCGCATCGACCGTTTTGCAACTTGGTACCATGCCAGCTATTATTAATCGCTTTTGGAATTATTGTTTTTTTTATTGCCACTGTGGGCGTATTATTACAGTTTGATGGAGTTAGGTGGCTTGTTGCTGTGTTGTGCCGTATGTTTTGTCTCTCTTTATCTAACTATTTATTTTACCATCGAGCAGTATTCGCAATTGCTATTTTTTGGTCAGTGTTTTCTTATTAAAACTACACTTTTGGTAGCTAAAACCACGCACTCGTTATTCTTGTTCAGAGGTCTCATAAAACATAAAACGGCAATAAAACTCAGATTACGCAAAACATTTATAAAAGTGGTTTTAGTCTAAAAAAGAATTAAGTGCATAATAAAAATGTCCACCGCACCACATAACTCTAGCTTAAAGAGACAAGACTGTTCTTACGGAAAATAAAATCTATGAAGACCGTAAGTTTTAGGAAATGTGAAACTTTGAAGTTTGTACAGACTTTATATTCCGACTATCACAATTTCGCAAACTAAACAAGGTAATTCTTAGCTATTTCATATTAATGAACAAACATTTCTTTGACCAATGACTGGTGCGACAAACTGAGTCTATGCCAGTTCACTCAAGGGGACAGTGGGGCGATACACAAGCCACATTGTACAGACCAAATGCGAGTTATTTGAGTAGGGAAGACGATGAATGCATCCACACTTGAATGATATTCAATGAACCGTTAGTAAGCAAGGAACTCAAGGATACTATTAACATCGCGAATAAGTGGGCTTCTGTATACATTTATCAACGAGTAAGTGTAGGCAACAATACCCCAGACATATACAATAACCAATTATAGGTACTATTCTAAAATAGACTATTCAAAAGTTCGTTTTTCCAAATATAGTCTATTTTTATTTTTGACAACTCCAGATTTGTCAGAAAAGTGAAATAATATGTTCGAACAGACTAAATTTGAACTTTTGAATAGTCTCATATAAAACCTCCTCCAAAAGTATTGCCAGTGAATGGCACAGTGTAATTGAAAAATAAAACTTTATTTTTCTAATCCATACTTCCATACTAATATTATAAATGTAAAAGTAACTCTGTCTGTCTGTATGTCTGTCTCGCTTTCCCGCTAAAACTTCTGAACCGATTTAAATGAAATTTAGTACACAGATAGTTTAGAGCCTGAGAAAGGACATAGGCTACTTTTTATCCCGGTAGTATGTTCCCGCGGGATAATTTCCGACCTCCACGCGGGCGAAGCCGCTGGGAAAAGCTAGTATGGTATGAAAATAAAAACAAAAGACTCGATCCACTCATCGGCTTAACCAAAGATACACTTCGACGGTCTAACAAATCCGTCAAACCATTCCTGCACTCTCCTGGAGATTTACTGAGATCCCCACTTGCCCTGAAAATGGGTGATTTTGTCCTGTTAGATCTATCGTACTGCCCAGCATCGGCTGCATTAGCTTCAAATCCTCCAGAGTCTCAGCGTTCCTCTTCCATTGTGAGTACATAGAGGAAAAGAAACTGGATAAGTCTTTATTAAAAATGTATTTCTTTTCAAATCACAACGCGTCATCTGTGGTTCATATAATTGTTTTAGGAATAACTGACGTCTCCGGCTTCAGATTTCTTCCATCGTGGGTTAGTTGATAAAATTTAGGAGGAAAGAGGTCGCTTGAACACGGGAGCACAAAACATTGTTCAGAATGATGGTTATTTTTTTTTCCATCTCTATTTATGATTCAGTTGTCATTAAAGTATTATATCCATACCAATGAATTCACTCATACATCTCTAACATAAACCTTCCAAATATTTCCTCAAACATGTATTTTCAGCTAGTACCTAAGGGCAAAACTTTAACGTCCAATTCTAAATGTCTGTCTCGTGACTCGATCCACTCAGAAGTCAAAACACTCGACCGAACGGCAGTCGAAGTCTTATTAGTGTACATCTTAAGTCTATGAGCAATCGGGAAACCACTTTAGTCTGATTGGCTGTAGAGTTATTATTGACTTGCCGAGTGGAAGCTTATTATTGTTAGGTGGTTAGTTTGTAAAAGGGTTAAGACCTAAGTTTGTACCGATGTGCAATATGACATTTGAATTTAACTAATTTATTATTAGACTTACAGGTAAACCCAAGGCATCTATAAACTAGTAAAATTTTAGTAATATATGTACACGTACAGTTACAACTTGTTGTCACCAATTTATTTATTTTTTTTGATACTGACTTACAATGAATACAGTTTAGCCTAGTTACGAGACGTCGTGAGTTACCTTTTATGACAGTATGTGAGGTGGTGACATTTGCTGCAGATATAATTTTGGTTCAGTTTGTAAGAGAACAAGTCTACATCTTGAGTTAGTAAGATTTTACTAAAATTCTTAAAATCATGAACTTTTAACATTTAACAAATGTATCACACTGACTACCGCCGCAAGAAGCTGAACCGAGCCGAGCCCAGAGAAAAAAGAAATATCATAACTGGTCCTGCTTTGCATACAAAGCATGACCCGTTGTGAATTTTTTTAATGTTTTAATTGATATCGCGTCGTAGAAATTACTGGGTATTTTATATTCAAAACTGCGATATCGAAAGCTGAGCAAAGTATATAGGAGCGGGACGGGACGCGGCCCTTGGAAAATCCCGGATTAATCACGTCTGGCAAAAAAGAGAGATTATTGAAAACTGCAAAGCTTTTAGGGAATTAAAATAAAACGAGGAAGTGAAGCAAGACAAGGTCTTCATTACGTAATTGCTTTGATAAGATTGATGTTTTGTTAGGGGTACTTACCATAATACTGATGGTGTTTTTGGTTAGTTGCTACTAAAATATTAAATCGTGTTTATTGTCTTTGTGCGACTGCCTTGTTGGTTGAGTGGTCTTAAGCGCTACTGCCGAGCCTGTGGTCGTGGGTACGATTCCCAGGTCGGGCAAAGTGTTATTGGCTTTTTCTATCTTGAATTCCTCAGTAGCAGCCTGGAGTCTGGATTTGTGCCCAGTGGATGGCAATATGCTCTTCTCCTACTACAGGGGCCATAATATAAATAAACGAAATGCTAACACCTCTGCCCAACCCTATGTGGAATCAAGGCGTGAGCTTCTCTATTCCATCTAGGGAATACCTCTGCCCAACCCTACGTGGAATCAAGGCGTGATGTTATGTGATTAATGGGTATAATCAAAATTACTATAACATTGAGAATGGAGAAGACAACACTGTATTCATCCTATTAATTTTGTAAAATAAAAAATATGCCAATGATATTGCAAAAAAAACTACAATGAAAAAAAAAATGAGTCGATGACAACATGATACGTGACGTATATGCGAAAATGAACAGTTCAAAGACAAACTACAAGAGGATTCAAGTGGTGACTGTAAATAAATAATAGATTGGCAGACCTACTGAAGAAAAGGAGCATTGTTGTGCTACTAGATAAATAAAACGCTCTAGAAAAGCCGTAACCCTTTTTCTCAGTCACTTTTACGACTCCCACACGTTGATAAGAGCTTGATACATTTTATATTTCCTTTTTACGCCAGGATCAGCTGATAAAAACTCACAAAAATATTCACAGAGGCGTCTATCGTCTCATTGTTTGCACTATCTATGCTTCCTACATCAATGTCTGAACAGTGGGATGGATGCTTTTGTCGCGTCGAGGGATAGTGCCGTCTATTCTCACTTAATACGAATACAATGCATGGTATTCTCGGCCGATTTATCCGCTTTTGTTACTGAGCCGCCGATGTTGGCAACAGAAAAAACTTTCAAACGTTTAGTGCCGCCGTCTTCCTGTTTGGAATTTATTTCGCTATAGTGCCAATTTGAGTGGAAGTTTCTTTATTGGAGCCTTTTGCTGTGTTGTTTTATTTTTTATTTTACTGGACTTCATAACAGTATGAAATAAAATTGTGTTCTAACTTTTTTTGTGCTTGTCTACATCTATTCGGTGTATGTTTATTTACACTGTATTCTAAAGAGCAAAAATGTATTATAAAATTGTTTGAAATAGATAGCCTAAAAAAAACCGAACTCGTTTAAAAAAACGTTTTACGTGTGCAAAGCTACATTATTCCGGAGTAATAAGAGACATCAATTTCACGCGGACAAAGTCGCGGATGAAGTGCTAGTAAAAATGCTTTTATTAATATTTCAGTAGTTTTTAAATTATATATAGTAGAAATCAAGTGTTAGTTATTACCAAAATATTATTTCTCAAAGCAAAGCGAATTATTGTATGTTATTAGTGCTGGTTGCCAATTTTGCTTATCATCTCAAGCAAGTTGTTACTCCGAACCGAGGAGAACGTTCTACAAAGTTAGACCTCTTTAGTTTCCAAAGAAAGGGACTGATACAATACGTATACAAACAAGTCTGAGTCAAGCTTAGGTACATACATTTGAAACGCAAATATTAAGTTGCGTTAGTAAACAAAATAAAGCGAATTCCCTTGAATTTGCTTGAATTTAATGTAGCCTTATGTTTGTTTTATATTATAACGTTTGTTGAAGTTTTCCGAAGATGGAATAGAGAGGCTGGCGGTTACATAACTATTTAGTTACAATAAAATTTGCGTGTTCAGCTCTGTATTTTGCGGACAGACAATACGTTAAGAGACACTTGTACTCACCTTTAAGAGCACTTGAATGCCGTAAGTATCACTAGAGTCGATACTCTACTTGAAATGGTATAGTGCTTGAATACGGAATTTACTGATGTTTACCCCGAAATTGGGAGACGGGGATCAGAGAAGCAGCTTATTATCATTATTTTTAATTCATTAAAGGAGGTAAAGCTGATGAAAGTTGGTGTGACAAAACTGACCACGGTTTGTTGTATAATGTGAAAAAGAGTCAGTGTATGGTCTTTCAGGCCGGGCAGAGAACAGTTAATCAAATGCCAGCTATAAAGCTGAATGGCACACCCTTAGTAAGAGTGGATACTTTTAACTACATACTTAGGCCACTTAGTTACTCCCGACTTGAAAGATGATGCAGATGTTGAACAAGAGCGAAGAGCGCTGTCGGTCAGAGCGAATATGCTGATCCGTAGGTTCGCACGATGTTCAGAAGCAGCTAAAATTACTCTCTTTAGAGCCTACTGCACTACATTTTACACCTGAAGCCTATGGTCTAACTACAGGTCATACAGTGCCCTTCGAGTCCAGTTTAACAACGCGTTCAAGATGTTGTTGGGTCTCCCCCGTTACTGCAGCGCCTCGATAATGTTTGCGCAGGCTCGCGTAGACTGTTTTTATGCGACAATGCGCAAGAGAGGCACCTCGTTGGTTCGGCGAGTGTGGGGGAGCTCTAATAGCATGTTGGCCGCGATCGTGGAAAGGGTCGATTGCGCCTACATCAATCACTGCTGTGGGCTACACATTGTGCGCAGATAATTTGACAACACTGCATTTAGTAATTATGTACCTTTTTGTTTGTTTTGTTTTAATAATTTTCTATTTTTAATTGTATTTATATTTGATCATTAAAAAAAAAAATATAAATTTTACAAATAATACACACAGTCACACTGTGTGAAAATTTATGAGTCTATGAAACTTGAAATAAAAAAATATCTATCTATTAATACGTGAAGCGAAAACTTTGGATCCCTTTTTTGCGAAAATTGGGCGGACGGAGGAGTATGAAATTTCCCACACATATAGTTTATACAGAGAAGAAGTGACGAAAGCTAATATTTTTTTTAAAGTATGCGTAAAAATACATTATTTTCAATAAATAAGACGTTACATACACTAATATTCATTACCGTGTATACACAATACACACATGAATAGACATTCTTTTGTTTATTTGGAATTCTATGGTCAAATCGAGTCCGTATTTGTTTTTGGTATTATTTGTCTATTTTTTTACGAAAGTTTATTGTTGAAATCTGTGGTCCAATCGAGAATATTTTGTGTCTATAGTCTTAAATGATAAATGATTTTATTTCTGTAAGTAGGTTTGTACAAACACTTTTACATGTCAATGATATTTTTTTAAACTAGATGAGTTCGGCGTTTCCTAACTGACTACTCTGAGAAGAAAGGCCGAAACAAACTCAGAGGTCACAGTCTCTTTTAAAGTCCAGACATAATCTTGTTCACATCATGTGAAGATCATGTAGATTGGTGACTGAAATGGTCTTTTGAAGAAAGAACCACACAGATTGAGTGGACCTGCCCAGTCAGTGCAAGCATTTGTCACTAATCGTTTAGCTCAACTCGGAAGATAAGGAGCCCAACGCTTTGACGAACAGTACCAAAGAAAGGACTTTTGGGTAGGCCACATAAATTACTCAAACTGCCAGATCGTGATTACTGAGAACAAAAGAAAAAAAAGATTAAAAAAAAGACCCACATAGTCTTCACATTCACAATAATTAAAACAATACAATACTTTACAAAGTAAATATTCATGTCATTGTATATATAAAAAATATCAATGTCAATGTGTATATATAAAAAAAAAGAAACGGATATAATTTTGTTGGTCAGATCATTTGATGACCATGTAGATCGGTGTCTGAAATGGTCTTTTGATGAAAGAACCACACAGATATTGCCACTAACTACTCAAACTGCCAGACCATAGTCAAAAGTGACACAGTGACCCACATAGTCCTCAAATTCTCAATAATCAAAGTAATATTCATACAATTAATATTCATGTCATGTGAAATAGTAAAAAAAGAGTAAAAAATAGCAAAATAATAATAATAAAACAACATTCAGTGTAGATTTATTGGAGCAGTTCAATCCCAGGCCGTTTTATCCTCAATATAGTCTTTAACAGTATAATAGGCTTTCTGACATAATTTACGCTTTATAAAAGATTTGAATTTATTGAGGCTTAGTTCTTGAATGAGGCTAGGAAGTTTATTATAAAAACGAATACATTGGCATCTAAACGAGCCACCTATTTTCTTGAGCCTGGTCTTAGGAACAACAAATGTTTGTTTGTTTCTAGTATTAACATTATGGATATCACTGTATCTTTTAAAGAGATTAATATTTTTATGTGCATACAGCAGATTTTCATAAATATACTGAGAAGACACAGTCATTATATTAATCTCTTTATATTGGTCTCTGAGGGAGTATCTGGGACTTAATTTATAAATCGAACGAAATGCCCTTTTTGTAAAACAAAAATTGTCTGAATATCGGCGGCATTTCCCCACAGCAGAATACCGTACGACATCACGCTATGAAAATAACTAAAGTAAACTAAACGGGCTGTCTCTAAATCAGTTAAATCACGAATTTTTTTAACAGCGTATGCTGCAGAGCTAAGCTTTTTTGACAATTTATCTATATGGGGGCCCCATTGAAGCTTGGCATCCAGAGTTATGCCTAAGAATACTGTGGTATCTTCGGGTTTCAACACTTCACCCTTTATGAGGACACTAGTTTCTACTTGTCTAACATGAGGTATCGTAAACTTAATACATTTGGTTTTTTTCTCGTTAAGAAGTAGGTTATTAACATTAAACCAGTTAACTACATTAGCAAGGGCTCTATTTACATTGTCAGTAACCAACTGCTGACGTCTGAGTTTGAATAAAAGTGAAGTGTCGTCTGCAAACAACACTATATCATGTTTATCCTTTATGAGGTAAGGCAAGTCATTTATATAAATAAGAAATAAAAATGGGCCTAAAATTGAGCCCTGAGGGACCCCCATTCTAACTTTAGATCCAGGTGATCTTTTTCCGTTGACGTCAACTCTCTGAATCCTATCACTTAGGTATGAAGTAAGAAGATCCAGAGAGGCGTTCCGGATTCCGTAGTGGTGAAGTTTCCTGATCAAGGTTTCATGAAGAACACAATCGAATGCCTTGGACAAATCGCAAAAAATACCCAAAGCATCGCATTTGTCCTCCCACGCATTATATATATGACCTAAAAGTTCAAATCCGGCATCGGTACTTGAACGACCCTTTGTGAAACCAAACTGTTTGTTGTGTAATAAGTTATGTTTATTAAAAAATAATTGCAATTGATTTAGAATAAGTTTTTCAAAAATTTTACTGAAGGTAGGTAGCACTGAAATTGGTCTATAGTTAGTAGGGTCTGATGTGCTACCCGATTTAAACAACGGTATTATTTTACTGTTTTTCATAAGATCAGGAAACTCGCCACGGTCAATACAATTATTAAAAATAACAGCTAAAGTTGGTGCTACAATGTTTATGATCAACTTAGCAGTATCTACAGAATTACCCCATAAATCGGCGGTCTTTTTTACATTCAAAGAGTGAAAAGTTTTAACGATATCGTTACAGGTTATATATTGGAAATGAAATTCACTATCACACGTCTTACTGAATGTCAAGTATAACCATAGGTAATAAATAAAATTTAAATAATTGGTCGAATGTCGACCACTGGGCGACCACTAGTTAATAATAATTGTGTATAACAAAAGATCTTGCTTATATAAATATAACCCTCAGGCTGAGCTAGAGGTTCATTTATCGTTCATTTTGTCAGTTATTATAACGTTTCGTGTTAGTCTAATTTCCATCATTCGGGCACAAAGGCACCCTACCCTGCCTGTTACTGAGAAATTCTAAATGTATAAAACCCAATTCTACTTGTGTAAATCATAATAATATGAGTAGTTATGGAAATGGGTCCTGTATCAAATCTTCTCCATCAATTTAATATAAGCAGAGACTCAGTTTAATGTGTTTGTTGAGGAAATTAGTGTTTGAGATATAATTTATAGTTTACAAGTTTGTTGAGAGATGTTTTGTATTAACTTTGTTTCTGAATTGTCTACACAGTTTGTTTTGAAAAGTGGTTTGAACTTGTAAGTTATTAGTTCATGTTTTTGTAGGCTTTCATGAAGTTTGAGAGAGGGATAAGTAAGATGATCTATGTTCCACCTCTTCTTGACTTAAACAAATGGCTTCCAGTCAGCACAGATTACAAGAGATATTGTTGGCTTCATTACCATAATCGGCTTTTGCTAAAATCTCTGCAACAAGGGACACATAAAAGACCGTTGCGTACCGTCGTACCTATTTAAAAATATACTTCTATATCGGCCAACCTTTGTAGTTGGATGAACGATCAACAATAGTCTCATTAAAATGATACCCGTGAGAGTAGTTATGTTGAAATTTCCAGTACAGGTATCAACACAACTTTAATTAAACTAAATAAAAAAAGTATATTGTATTAAACTCAACGATGCCAAAATAAATCTGCTTTCGAATCGTACGAAGCAAAATGATGTCGCCATTGACGCCAATGTCGGTGTTTGTACGTCAATTTGACTAACAATCCAATTAGCCCCCGGGACAGTAACAGAATACTAATTATTCGGGTGAAAATACGACGCCGACAAAAACATAGGTATATCTGATCGAAACATGTGTCATAGCTAAGGTTTCGATTGGGAATTAACGATGATTATTGTAGGTATTCTGTTGACACTCATATAGGGTCAAATAGTGATGGTGCACTCAAATTTTGTATTGGAATTTAATGTTATAGACTACTGAAGGTAATATTATTAATCTTTCTCTATTTTTATTTAAATATGTTGATTTTATAAGACACTTTTACACGTCAATATTTTGTTTGTCAATATCTTTAAAACTAGATGGCGCTGATATTTTCTAGAAGAGTGTTCCCAGAGAAAAAATGCCAATGCTCTTTTGACCATGACCGATAAGTTTCTTTCGGCATTCCTTCTTCATATTATTCGAATTTTATGTGAGTCTAACAATACAGGGCCATGTCTGGAAGAGCCTTAAAAGAAACAGTCATCGCAGCTTTGATGCACCTATTGCAATATTTTCTGGGAGTGAGCGTCGATGTTCTGCAAGTTCAACAGTTTTAAGTGACTAGAGTTTAAGCCAGTTTAACTTTCAAGATTAAAGTTTACTGTCAGTCCTTCTACACGTTTATCCTGTGGGTCAACTTTATTCAGATGATATACAGAGACCTACGCGTTCAATAAAAGAATGCACTGAGAATAATGCTGCCGCTGCTGTGGCGTTACAGTGCGTCAGGAATCATCATCATCATCATCATTTCAGCCGTAAGACGTCCACTGCTGGACTTAGGCCTCCCCCAATTTGGGGGGCTTTGCCATAATCGCCACGCTTGGCAGGCGGGTTGGCGATCGCAGTATGGTGGTAAAATGCATAGAGAACGCTGCTGCCCATTCTCTAGTAAGTCCCTTAGTCGCCTTTTACGACACCCACAGGAAGAAATGGGGTGGTGTTATTCTTTACGTCCGGCACCACACGGTACAGGAATATTCTCGGTTAATAATATTAATGGTTTTGGTACCATTATTAGGAATTGATGTGCATGCGGCAGCATCAATGGTATTCTCAGTGTATTCGCAGATCGGTGGTATTCCTCGATGTCGCGGAGGTGGATGCAGTTCCACGCTGAATTTTAATCGTATATTTATGTATATGTGTTTGTAACCTACTAACACTAGAAGTTAAGTAAAATTGTAACCAGGCCTATGGAATCCAGTCAGAAATAAAAAATGATCTATTGTATTCTGTACCCTAAACCTCTTAAGAGTCACTGTAAATAGAATAGAATATAATAAAATGTATTTATTTTAGATACTCACCATTATGAACCAGAATAAGTAGAAACAGGTTTGATAGAACTTCAGATGTATTTTTTCCCTTAACTTTTTCTTTTTTGTGTTTCTGTTCTTTCTCCACGTCATGTTTACTGTAAATAAACGTTTTTTTTTCTTTCTCCTTTTCATGACAATCTCTATCACAAAGAACTCTTTTACAGCTTCTACTTCATATAATAAAATGTAAGCAAATGTGGTGTTGAAAAGCCTTTGTCGACTTCTCTTCGTTAATTTACTTCTAAGCTGAACAAATACTTTTTTGATCTGTTTTAAATATTTCATTATAGACACGATAATTACAGTTACTAAGTAGTTTCAAATTATAGGACTATGTAATTTTATTGTTCCTCTAAACCGCAATATTACCTTTCTGCCCAATTACGAGTTGATGCAATTGCTATAGTTAGATTACCTACGTTAACATAATCACATCAATTTGGCTTAAACACGGCACCGCACATATATGAACTTTTGAACTAACTCTATCTAAACCATACTATTATAATTTCGAATTTGGTTCAGTTTTATGCTCGTTAAACTTTGGTTTAATTGTTTTGTTAACTTTTTATGGTAATACGTTTTGCGTATAATGTGATCAGATAATGAAATGACTTTTGTATGTGTCATAATTCGTTCTCTAGATGCAAGTAAATTAATAAATAAATAAATATCTTAGGACAACCAACACAACGTTATCTGATCCCAAACTAGGCAGAGCCTGTACTATGGCCACCAGACTACTAATAAACATACTTATATATTTCTAAATACTTACATATTATAGATAAATTACACCCAGACACAGAACAAATGATTGTGCTCATCACACAAGGATGTGTCCTGGGTGGGAATCGAACCCACGGCCTCAGTCTTAGCAGTCAGGGTCACTAACCACTAGACTAACAGGCAAGTCTAAGGGGGGGGGGGAGAAGACTAGGTAATTTTAAATTCAAAAACAATCTGTCTAAGGATATCAAGCATTACCCTAATATTTCGGAACAAAGTAAAACTACGCTTAACTCAAACAAAAATTCACCACTTCTTCATATGCAATTAGCCCATAATTAGCTTACACGTGCACCTAATAAAAGCATCCAAAAAATATTAAAAAATGCCTTCGCAGCGCAACTTTATTTACCCACAAATTCCTCGAAATTTCAACGAAATTCGCCACTCATGTTCTCACCCAATGAAACATTGAAGGGAACTATAAATTAGAGAGAGAGAGAGGGAGAAAAACTCTGCATGTAAAGTCTGAAGCACGTAAAGCCGGAAGTCCGGCGACGGCCGCATCCTGCTCCGTCTGCTACTGAAAGCCTTTTAGTTCAATTTAGCGCGAAAAAAGAGTCTAGCTATTCTGTGTTTTATGTCACTAGGGAAATTGCTCTCGTCATATCTAAGTTCTCGATTTGAAAGCGTTTTTGCATGACTGAGTAAGGGGGTAGTTGGGGTTTTATGCGATAACTGGTGTTACGTTGCGATTGGAAACGTGAATAAAGGCTTTGAACTGCCGGGTGGCAATTTGTAATAAAAAGTACGAACTTTTTTATTCGTCTTTCTTTCGTTCAGCACGAGTTGCAGCTCGTCAAAAATTTTAGTGAGTGAAATATTGCTCATAACAGAAATTTTACGAAGAATTTTGTTTATTAACGGGATTCAATTTAGTCTTGCTTTGATAGGAATTTATTACACACCTGCAGAGCCGTCTTTCTCTTTAAATTTTGCAGTAAACCTTGACACCTTGCTTCCATTAATTCCATTTCCCAAACGTCCCGTTTTAATCGCAATTAAGCAAGGCGAGGCATTTATCTAAATTGTCAATTTCAATTGAAAATTCCTTAGAAATTCTCCTCATTTTCTTTGTCGGGAAATGAAGGCAAATACAGAAAATTCCTTAGAGACTTGCTCTGTAGGACAAAGACAAAACTGAAATAGTTATTGATCCATTAGGAATTCAAATTGGCATCTTTGAGGGGACGTAGTGCCTTGTTTCACGGAAAATTACGATTGGAATTGAAATAGACGGCGAAGTGCGATCTAATATGAAAGAATCCGCAGATATAATTTAACGAGACTTTTAACCAGTTAATAACCGTAATTACAGACACAATTAAAAAACGATTGTGTCTATACTAAATGTGGTATCTCAGGGACTTAGAGGTTAATATTATTGCTTGTAAAAATAGAATTCTTCGTATCTGTAAAATTTTGCCCGTCCTTTATATCAATAGGTTATTAGGTATTTTCTATTTCAATTTCTTTTAATACTACTTACGTAACTTGTTATGTCCTCCATGGTTTCGTCTGCGCATGATTTTAAATAAAGGTAAATTACACAGCATTGCGGCTAGCTAATATCCCGAAGTGGCGTAGGAATTGCGTTATAACGTTTTTTCATAAGGCAAGTTATTGATTTGACGCAACATCATAATGACTTCCGTCTCATTAATCGCTCCAGTTCCTTAAAAGGCTCTGTTAAATAACCCGTAACGACTTCCGGGAACCTTTTAAACAAAGCTTTGATATCCTTCGATTGCCCCAACAAGGAAAAAAATAGCTGCGTATCTATAACGCATCTGCGTACACGATTTGCTGACGAATCACAACGGCACCCCAATCGTTCACAAACAGTAATAAAACCGCATCACCTACCATTTATCCGGGTTTGTTTGTGATGCGAACGTGATTGTGGCCCATACGGACAAAGGGCGTACGAAGAATAACGTCAGATCTAAAGATAATGAGATTTTCACGAGTATCGCGATAATAATCGGTGGCATTGTTTGCGTGCCGCTGCCGGCTGGCAATTATTACAAAAATGGGGACTAGGAAACAGTTTATCAGATAGTAATGAGTAGTTCTTCGCCTATTATAGGATTTGTCTGGAAATAGTTTGGGCTTGTAGATGAGTTTGTAAGCAACTCCCCTCTTGTGTAGGGATGAGGCTGTTTAGCAACAAAACTAAACACAAAATTGCTCTTGTTAGTGAGTACTTGCTTGAAATTTATGTTATTCTAATTTGTATTATCGTTTTATTTAATTTTTCGTTTTGAGTCAAATGAATGAGTTCATACTTCTAGATACTGGTTATTTAATCGCTCGTAAGAATTCAAGTTGAACAAAAATTAATTCTGCTTACAGCAACACAAAGCGATGCTAACGAAGAACATTCTTTAAAAAGATGCCATGTTATTTGACTAACATTCAACAAATAAGAACCGGCACAGTCACTTTGCAAATGAATGGCTAATTAAAAATGTTTTATTCAGATATTCCCGTTGCAATTCGCTTCGTTAGTAATGGACTGGAGGAAAACTAAATTAAGGGTGGTGTACAGACGCCATTACGATATTAAAACTGGAAATTCTGTAAGTTTAGCGCGTTAACCTTAATGTGATAATATCGGTTGGGATATTACAAAGCTATTAAGTTGAAAAACTGCATGCAATGTCCAAGAAACTGTAAGTAAGAATAAAAGAAAGCGTGCAAAAATATGGCGTGTCGGGTTTGACTGATTTAACATTGTATTGTGACAACAAAGTAATGTTATTGCTACGTAATTACAAAAGAACACGAAGTATTTTTATAAAATACTCGTGATTTTACTTCGCAGCCACTCTTAATAAAATTATGAAAAAAATTGACATAAATAAGGGTGAAGGGTGAGTTGCCTATGACACTAAATCGCAGGCTCCTGGATATGGTTATTCTTCCCACCCTAACTTATGGTGCAATTTGCCTGCGAGTGGATAATTAGACGATGGTAGAAACATTTCTGCGCTAGATTGTATGATTTGTCATTTTGAACTAGGTGAAATAGGTTAGGTTAGGTCAAAACTGTGAGCAACCGCGCGAGCCGAGCGAGCGTAGCGAAAGGTGCCGCGGCAGCCGCCGGCGTGCGCTACTTCCAAGTTGCTCGTGTAAAAAGATTGACATTGTAACTACCCACCATTTTAGAAATAATTCCAGCGCGCAGTACTAATAAACTGTAGGCGAGTTGTCCATTAGGTATTTCATACATAGTTGAAATATCAAATAGCTTAACCCTTTATCGGGCACAGGGAACTACTATATATTCCCACCCCGTCAATCTAGCTAAATATACGAATATTTTAAAATGGCAACTCCCCAGAATCTTGTCTTGTACCCACATCTAAATCAGTAAATATCCAAGTTTTGATATCGGTAAAATATAAAGTACGGAGAGTTGTCAATTAAAAAATATTCGTGTATTTAGTTAGATTGACGGGTAGGAAAATAGTTCCTTGTACCCAAAAAACCATAAAGGGTAAAAAAATCATTAGATTACTCATTCCTTAGTACGATTAATTTAAGTTTAATCAATATTAACCAGTCAATTACCGTAATTACAGACACAATTAAAAACCATTGTGTCTATCCCAAATGTGGTATCTCAGGGACTTAGAGGTTAAGTAAGTTAAACAGTAGTTGAGTTGACTAATATGCGTTATGAACATATGTGAGTCAACCGTAGTTATCTTGAAAATATAATAAACTCAGTTGTTATACGTAACCGCTGAACGGACTTAGATGTAATTTGGCACACAGACAGTTTAAAACCTGGATTAATACAAATAACTTTTTATTCTGGTAGTAAAATATCGTGGTATAATTTTCGGCATCCACGCTGGCGAAACCGCTGGCAAAAGCTACTTAACAATAATTCTAAATAAAGCTTAATCTGACAAACGTCAAGAAAACGACTAAATAAGGGAAGCTTGTTTAATAGGATTCATGATAATAATTTCCGATATCCTAGGAATATTCTAGAGTCTAGAGCTAAAAGCTTTGAGGATGAACGATTCTTTAATTTATAATAAACCTATCAGATGCACAAGGAGCGGCCATTAGAGATAAGCTGTACTCGTACTAGTAATATTCACTATGGACCGGTTTGCATATAGAATATTCCTTTTAACATTTGAGAATGTGGTAGATTTTATTTTACTAGTCTGTAAAAGTCGTTGACAATCTAAACTAATATTATAAAGAGGAAAGATTTTTTTTTGTATGTATGTTTGTAATGGATAAACTCGAAAATTACAGAACCGATTTTCTAAAATCTGTAACTTTTAGAAAGCTAAATTATTACCAAGTAATATAGGCTATATTTTATCCCGAAAAAATGCACAGTTCCTGTGAGTCACGCGGACGTAGTCGCGGGCGTGTGTTAAATATTTTTTGATATGGTGAAGTACCTTACTGCAGTACTTACATTAAATATTTTGTTTCTTTATTTGAAGGCTGAATAAATCAGTAAAATATAAAAATGTTTTACGAGAAATGTTGTAAAAAATATAATTGGCAGGCGGACAAGATTTCATAAAAATATTCCGAAAGAATTTACCAACGGTAAGATTTCTTAAAAAATACTCCGAATTAATTTTAAATGTGCTTGGTAAATACAACGATAATTACTTACTACAGTCTAATTCTAATACAAACCTGCGTATTATTTGTCACTGACTATTGTCTGTAAACAGGCGTAACGGGATAATTGCAGTAATTTACTACAACTTAGTACGAAATAAGAAAGAAATTATTCGGAAAAAGCAATAGAACAACGTATTAGTGTAACTACACGAACGATTAAGTCTCGCAAGTGGTCGTTTACGACAAATTATTGTAAATTGTAAACGGACTAATGTCTGGCGCGTAGTGTTATTGCTTGTACCTTTTCTTACGTAATTGAAATTGTTAAGAACAAAAATAATTCAAAAAACGTCTTCTTTGTCATAGATTATCTTAGTATGAAACACATGTCAATTTCATTTAATGATATAAAAAAAATCATTTTGATTTTCGTCCGTCTTAAATCTAATATATAAAATTCTCGTGTCACAGTTTTCGTTGCCATACAGGAGTATGGCAACGAAAACGAACCGAAACGGCTTGACCGATTTTGATGAATTTTTTTGTGCTTATCCGGTATCTATGAGAATCGGCCAACATCTATTTTTCATCCCCCTAAATGTTAGGGGTAGTCCACCCCAAAATTTTTATTTTTATTTTTTAAACAAAATTTTTAATTTCTATTTTTTTATGATACAACATACAAAAATACATACAATCCTCAATTTTCACCCTTCTACGATCAACCCTTATTTTTTAATAGCCATTTTAGTAATTTAATCATTTTTCCTCTCCGGTCGAAAACTGATCAATCGTCATTTAATTAGTTATCCCCGCCTAGGAAATTATTTATATGGCAAAACAACGTTTGCCGGGTCAGCTAGTATTATAAAAAATACTTAGTCGTTTGGAACGCGCGTGGACTCTACGCAATCGTAGCACAGTGCTACGTCGTAGCTCATCTCGTAAAGCGTAGGGGTACTAAAATGATGCGCGTAAATTGTTAGTTTTTGTGAATTTAGTTTAAAATGCCTATTCGCGATAAACATATTAAACAATTGTTCATATTTTTTCATCTTATAGTAATTTGGCAACATTTATCAACCATCTAATCGAATTTATCCAAAACTTCAAAATACATGTAGTTATGTGTTATGTTGAATGATAGTGAAATAAAAAAAAAACTAGTGTTATATTTCATGCTTCATTGTATATTGTAAAATATTGAAACGTTGGTTTATTAAATTGACTGAAAAAAATGGCAGCGATTGTCTGAAATCAATGTTTGATTTGAAATCCCGGTTAGTTTTCTGTCTGTCAGTTTGTTGAATAAAGCTGACGCTAACCATTGTTCTGATTTTTCCTTTAATCTGCTTTTCACTACGCTTGTTTATTTACCATGGTTAATGCTCAGTTCCTAACAAAAACGAATCGTTTTACTTTTCAATGGTAATATTTTTTTATTGCCAAACTGGGCATTTATAAATATTCGTAGGCAAATGTTACGAGTGATAATTACTGCCATATGGGAGGGTCTCTTTCATCATCATTTCAGCCGTAATAAGACGTCTACTGTTGGACATTGGCCTTCCCTAATGTTGGGGGCTTTGCCATAATTGCCACGCTTGGCAGGTGGGTTGGCGATCGCAGTATGGTGGTAAACTGCATAGAGAACGCTGCTGCCCATTCTCTAGTGAGTCCCTTAGTCGCCATTTACGACACCCACGGGATGAAATATATAATAATATAATATAATATAATATAATATAATATCGTTTATTTATAAAAAGGGGCACATTTACAAAGTCACTTAATAATTAAAATAGAGCACAGTTGCTCATTCGCCTGAACTAGGTTGAACCTGTGCTTCAGGCTAGTAGGTGCATAAATACTTAATATAATAAATTAACAATGAGTATAAAGTAAAAACTAAATTTAAATTAGGAAAGTAAAAGTAAAATAACATGTTATGTTAGTCGTTCTATTTGCAGACAACAAGTAGAACTTCTGTCTGTGCATAATCGATGGTTAGTAAATATTTAAGTATAATTTGTTTACAGCTAAAGTAATTTAATTTAAATGGGGTGGTGCTATTCTTTAAGTCTGGCAACACACGGAACGTATGGCAGGGTCTACAGGTATGTTATAGTGGCAACAGAAATACACACTCTGTGAAAATTTCAAGTTTCTACCTACTACGGTCCATGACATACAGCCTGCGGCACAAAATACCGGAAAAACCACTTTCGTTTTTAACTTTATTCTTTTATATAATTTACTGTTATAGTGGCAATAGAAACAGACTCGGGGAAAATTTTAGCTATACTATCACGGTATGATACAACTCGCTGACAGACAGATGGACGAACGATCGGAAAGTGGAGGCTTAGTAATAGGATTCCGTTTGCAGTGGACAGTATCCTAAAAGCATTATATAAAAAATCAAGCGTAATTATTAAGTTCCTCAAGTCAAACCTTTGCCTAAAATTTTTTGTTAACGTGTAACACACCGAGTTCAAGGATAACTATCGAGGCATTGTGTTAACGTACCTACTGTTATTATTGCTAACCTAAAAAAGCTTGCAAAATCAAGTTTAATTCAGCGTAAAATATTTTACAAGTTCAATAAACATAATGAAGGTAAGACAATCAGACGTCCCAAACCTTTCATTGAAAATTATCGCAAATGCCTTTACCACAAAATCGATTCATAAATTTATTCAGGTAGAACGAAATATTTCCATCAATAACTTCGTGAGTCAGAAAATTATTCTAATTAGGTTCGAAATGCTCACCGTTTGCCATAACGTGGATAGGTTACAAAAGGTCAGCTCCATACAACTTGTGCTAACAAGCACCCACACACATAAACACGTATGTACGACGATCTCAGGCGGGTTCCCTCTATCTGGCAGAAACTTGATGCTCCGAATTTTATTTAGCATAACACACTTGGCATAATCTTCTTTAAACGAATATTTGTAAGGCATAAAAAAATGTTTAGCATAATCATTGTTTGGCCGAATGTTTATATGTCCGACTTTACGCTGGCATACTTTTAAGATGGCAGAATTTTACTAAGCATAATTACCATTGGCAGACTTAAAATTCCGCAGAATTTTGTTTGGCATAACATTTATTTAGAGCGACGATTATTTGGTAGAATTTCACTTGGCATACTATGAAGATGGCAGAATTTCATTTAGAATAAAATTTTTTAGGCATGATGTTATTTCTTTAAAATTGCATTTTAACCTTAAATTAAAAGTAAAATAGTGTCTCAAAAAGTCAATATATGTTGTGCTACAAATTTTTTTGTCAAAAACGAATCGCTGCAGAACCGACTCCACCTAGTCTTGTCTGCCCTACCCCTATAGTGTAATTTAAGCCAGTGTAGGCGCGGAGGGGCGAGGCGGCCCGCGAGCTGAGGAGCAGGTGATTTTGACGCGCGCCGCCGCAGCTGAGGCTGGCCGGCGAAGCCGGCCAGCAAGCCGAAGCTGCGGTGGTGAGCGTAAAACCATCTGCGACGATGAGCTCGCGTGGGACCGCCGGAACTTCGCAGCGCCGGAGCCGTGACAGAAAGCATGCATGCTGCATGTTGCATGCTCGCCTGCATGCTGTGAGCTTGATTGCATACTGCATGTTGCATGCTCGCCTGCATGCTGTGTGCTTGCTTGCATGCTGCATGCTTGCTTGCATGCTGCATGCATGGTGTATGCTTGTTTGCATGTCTGAATGCAGCGTGCTAACTATGATTTTTCTGTAATGTAATATTAAGTGTTTCAATTATTATGGATATGAAATGTATGCCAAAAGATGATTCTAACTTTAAAGTTTCTGAGATATGATAGTTCTGCCTTTTAATGAGTATTGATATGAAATTATGCCATGAGACGATTCAGACTGCGAACTTTCTGCGATATGATGGTTCACCCTTTTAATTATTATGGATATAAAATTTATGCCTAAAGATGATTCGGACTTATAAAATTATGCGTTATGAATGTATGATAAATGAGTGTATGCCAAACGATTTTCTGCGAAATGAAGTTTATGCTATCCGCTGTTATGCAAAATAATATTATGACGAAAAAAATTCTGCCATAAAGGGTGGACCCATCTCGGGCACCTGTTTTACCACCGGCGATGAAGAAGACGCGAGTATCGCCGCGGGCTATCGATTAAAGCCTCGGTCACACATAGCGATTAATCGCTGCGAATGCGCATTCACCGCGAGTAAAATTGAACATGCTCAATTAAAATCGCGGCGAATAGCCTGTCACATACAGCGAATACTCGCAACGAGTGGGCCATTCGCGGCGATTAATCGCTGTGTGTGACCGAAGCTTAAAATCGAGTTTGCGAGCAACGAGCAGAGTGTACGCACCGGTGGCGAGCGATTACTCGCTGGAATGTTTTTGTACGATTCTTGAGCGAGTATATCGTTGTTGTTTTACCCTTAAATAAAGTTGTGTTTCTAATGGGTTAATTCACCAAATTGTGTGGATGCGACATAATTGAAGACGTGTATCATATCATCATGCACTGTGTCCGGAACGAACCGGAAAGACGAGATTTGTTGATAATATATAATTACTAATTGCAGTATGTGCGAGACTGGGGTATGTAACAGCGTCCTTGCTGCTCCTGCTTCGGAAGCAGCAAGGATGCTGTACAGACTCGTAAATATAGGTATCAATCGCAGGGTTAGTGTAAGATAATTTTAAATAATTTTAAGTTGAGTATGTTAAGTCGATTTGTAACGATGAGGGTAGCATAATCTGTCTAGATTAACACCCTCTAAAGAGGGATTTAAAAAAATAAAATAAAAAAAATACCGTTGATGTTTAGTAGCATCAACGTTGGGCGGTACCTTACCTTGGTGTGGCCTTAAACTTAAACAAAATATCAATAGTCAATAGTGCGTCTGCTATACGTGCGGGCGTTTTTACTCGATTATTTATTTATACACAAAAGGTACCAGAGATTTATATATACTATCGTACCAAACGTGGAAATTATAGCAAACCCAATCCAATAAAAGAATAGAACCGGTTGAAGTGGCGATGCTTAGGGGAGGCATATGTCCAACAGTGGACGTCTTTTGGCTGAAATGAGTACACCTGAGAAAACATGACAAAAATTAAATATATTGCATGCTTTTTGTGTTGTGTATTTTCTGCTTCTGCAAGACATACAATCGTAAGTATATTGTAGACAGTAGTCCGACATCTAAGTAACATGATAAATATTTAATAAACAAGCTCTATAAATATAAGTTATTCAATGCGAATATTGTTTTCATTGCCTTGTGAAAACTAGAAATTGTTGTTGTATGGAGCCAACCTTCTGTATTGCTTCATTCTGTGCGTTTCGATGCCAAGGTACAGGTCAGATAACGGAATAATTTCGTCTGTTCTCTTATTGTAATGGCGTCTGGCATTTTTATTACCGACTGCCATTTAACTTTGCTTACTAGTCCGTTATTTATTAGACAATGAGCGAAGCGATGGTTTGTTATTTATAATGGTAAATATAGCGATAATTTGTTAAAAAATATGCATTTGGCGTAAAGTAACGTTTAAATTGTAAATTATAGGGATGAAAATAAAAATGTGAATCTCCACATCTGGCGCACTGTCAATGTCAAAACTGGCAAGTTAGTCGACAGCATTGGCGAGGCCACGCCCCTTTTCGGTCCACTTGTGTTTAAACCACGATTTCACGATGTGTTACTAAGGAGCCCATAGAAAACTGTCACTTGTTTAGTAATATATGCACACGAAACGAATAGGAAATACCTATTTGTTGTGTTCCTACTTCCTATTCCTATTGAGTATATCTCATTTGGTTCACATAAAAACGAACATGTTTCAAACTAAAAATAAGTTGTGTTATTTTCACGATTTAATTAATCCTGTTTCACACGGTAAAAAGATAACAGAGGAAGCCAAACAGTCATAGGCCTCAAGATATACTTCAGGCATAATTATTTGTCTATTTATAACCAAATCTTACGCGCCCGCTTTCCAATTTATTCACCCAAACGACGAAACTGTCAACCTAACCCCTCATACTAACCCTAGGTGTACCCAAAGCAGCGATAGGACTCTCCATCTGTCACGTCGAGCAATAACTACCGGAGATACACCCCGTACTCGGCATTCATCAAGATGACTGACACCAGATTAGATATCTCTCCATACTCGCTACCCGGCAAGGGAATAAACTTGTCTAAGTCGACCGGTTCAAATGGAGATATACACAGATGGGAATTATTTAAGATGAACCAGGGGTTTGATCACTCGAATAAACGTAGATTTTAGTTATTTATTGAACCCGAAATATTTTAAAAATGTGCTGATTTTAAATCAAGTGGCTTTCTGGTTCATTTTCGTTTTTCAAGTTTTTGTGATTTATTTGCAATTATGATTCGACATTTAAATTTTTGCCCTTTGGGTGACTTTGAGCCTTCTTATGAGGCCCATTGTAAGCGACCACGTCTCAGTGCCGTATGTTATAATTGGGGGAAGAATATGTCCAGCAGTGAATGTCTTTCGGCTGAAATGATGATATAAATTTTGTATCTGTTTAAAACTAAATGATGGGTTATAAAACTAATATACTCATATTAAACAAGCACTTTATTTGATTGGGTCAAATATGATTCATTCATACACTAGCTGTTGTGCTGTTGTTAGCTGTTTCACTCACGTATTGAACATTTAAACGTTCCTCTTGAATCATTCTGCCTACTAATGAAAAGCGCATTAAAATCCGTTGCGTAATTTAAAAATTCTAAGACTTTGTTTTATACGATGTAAAGAAGTATTACCTTATCTACCTCTTAAATCTGAAACATGTTCAGGTAAAAGCGACCGCAAAATTCAATAAGAAGATTATAAAGTGCAAGTAAAAGTTTATCTTCTTGCATTTCAGTAAAAGATACGAGTATCTCGGATCCGAATCTTAATTTTCATAACCTTGTATCTACAGAACTTTCTGGGCCTCATATTTTATCGTATTATCGTCTAGGCATGTTAGATCACAAAAGGATATTGTAATACATAGTGAGTAGAAATGTTCTTTTATACGATAAAAAAGGTTATTTGCCTTATACATCTATTTAGGGTTCTGTAGCTAAATAGTTAAAAGCAAACTTGTTAAACTTTTAACTTACGAGCCAACGAAACCCAATTACTAAGCCTCCGCTGTCTGTCCATCCATCCGTCTGTCCATCCAACGGGCTGTCTCTCATGAACCTCAATTGATATACAATTGACACATTCACAGAGTGTGTATTTTTATAACTGCTATAACAGTAGAAAACTATAATAAAATCAATTTAATTAAAATAAAAAAGGTCTTCCTACAAGAAACGTGTTTTTGGCCTTATTTTGCGTCGTGGTTTTTTTTTCATTTGTATAGTAACTCGTTATTTGCCTTATCGCGTTTCGAGATGTAGGTACACATGTGAAAATGTGCTTCGGAACGTGCGGTGAATCCTGGAGCGTGGGCCAGCTTATCGCATTACACGTCGGAACAAGGTTCCCACCGAGCGATGTGGAGTTACCGGGATGCTGAATCGATACGATATTAATCGATTCTTGTTGCAAACAAATAAGCTTGTTGGTTAAAAAAGTTTTTGCGGAATTGCAAACGTTGAAGACGTTGAATAGATACAGTTTGACAAAAAAAAAACATACAAAAAACATTTTAAGCGACATTATTCTGATCAAATCATTTATGCATACCAAAAATTATTCTCAAATACGTCAAACATAACTACAAAAACACTGAACAATCGATGAAAAACATCGACTAAACAATGCTAACGCATCACTAGTTGTTTCCAGCGAAGCTTGTTCACATTGAACGCTGTTCAGGAATGTACGCTTCTATCTGTTTACAATTTTGATCAATACATGAGATTAAATTTGCCTTTGTCTGCATTCCGTCCCGGAACTCTGCAATCACCGTTATTATGAAACTTTTAACTTGCGAGCAGTGCTTAGTATGCTATTGAGCCGGATAAGTAAGTTCGTAAATAGTCTTTTCATTATTTTTTGTACGCTTTGTAGTATGTTAAGTTAACCAGTCAATTACCGTAATTACAGACACAATTAAAAAACGATTGTGTCTATACCATATGTGGTATCTCAGGGACTTAGAGGTTAAGATGGGTTTTTACTCGAAATAGACTGCTACTACTACGCATTATCTTAACTCTTTCACTGTCCATAAAGTAGACAAAATAGTTAAATAATCAATCTGAACCATATGTGGTTCATGGGACAGGGAATGGGTTAATTGACTCAAAATTTTCAACTTCTGACAATTTATTAATGATTAATTTTGAGTTAAGCGTACTAAAAATAAGGTGTCATCGAGATAGGTACTTGTCATTGTGACTAAAACATACCTGTTATTTTGAAATAGGTAGATGATCTTAAAATAAGAGGTACTTTTTAGTCACAAAAACAAGTATCTCGATGACAATTTATTTCTAAAACGCTAACAGGTTAAAGTAGTAATTAAATACTCGTTATAATTCGTGTCGTGTGCTTTTTGGTTTTTAATCCGTTTTCTCAAATTGTAAAAATGGTGATACGTTGTTGTGTAAGTAAGGGGGACGAATAGTGTTAATTCTTGACATACGGGGTATGGCAGCTCACTTCACCAACACATTGAGATTTTTCCATAATATACAACTTAGTTCTCCTAAGTTTTCACGATGAGATATTGACAAAATAGATCGGCTTAAGTGTTAATCGATTTTTGCTATTTACTGTAGACTTTCCTTTTGAGCAAGCATGTCATGGTATTGTATTTACGCACTCGTTCCATTCCGTGCACAATACATTAATTTTATTTATTTCTAATGAAGTTTTATATTCAGTTTTATTAGAAGCTATTCAGAATATTTCAAAATTTTATTGATTAACTGCCATATTTGCCTTATTTTTTTACTTTAAGACTATCTTATAGTACAACGACTGTCAGTAAGGCATATTTCTTTTGAGATTACGGAATTCTCGCCATGCTAAAAACATTTTTTGTAAGTATATTAAATAAAAATAAATAAATAATATCTTAGGACAACCAACACAACGTTATCTGATCCCAAACTAGGCAGAGCCTGTACTATGGCAACCAGACAACTGACAATCATACTTATATATTTCTAAATACATACATATTATAGATAAATTACACCCAGACACAGAACAAATGATTGTGCTCATCACACAATGATTTGTCTTGGGTGGGAATCGAACCCACGACCTCAGTCTTAGCAGTCAGGGTCACTAACCACTAGACTAACAGGCCAGTCAGTCATATTAATAAAGGTATATAAAAAGCACGGGTTCATCAATCAGTTTAAGCTTCACTTGCTGCGATCAGTCCATGGGTGATTGTACATCTTTACATACCGATAATTACAAGCTGACCTTAAAAATACGGGAGGAAAGAGGTAGGTAGATGATGGTCAAAAAGATCTAAGTAGTAGTTTCAGTAATATTATAACAGTAAGCAGAGGTTAACAAAAAAAAAAGGTGGCACCTACAAAATTTAGGTGAACCAACATTTCTTTTAATTATCTTTTAGTAGACTTAAGGCATCTGCTCATAATATATTTTATCCTATCACCTGCCAAATATATTTTATATTTTCAGACGTTAAATTCTACTGCAAAATCTACGGAGTTTCACACAATGGTTCAAATGGAACAGAACATTGGAAGCGGAAGATAATCCAGGTAAACTGTCCGTCTGTAAGGACTTTCGAATTAGAACCGCATTTGTAGGAGCGGTTCAGAGGAAATAAGGATTTAGACAATTGCCGGACGTATATAGAAAATGGCAATTCCATTAGCGTAACGTAAACTTCGCAGATGGATGTGATTGAACGATTTAATTACCAGATTTGAGAATGCAGTGCAAATTTCAAGGGCTAAAAATGCATTCTTGTGAAAACTAATGATTAACTTCAAAACGATGTCATGATACTTACTTAAAAATAATAGTTTTTAAACTATTATTTATTTTCAACTTTTAGGGTGTTTCGAATTTTGTGACGTATGCCAGCGTAGTTTTTGAAGACAGTTTTTTTCTATCCTGGAAACCCCGGCAAGGATAATGGCACAAATTTATAAAATTATTATATTGTCATCAGTCCTTGATAAGTACGCTAAATTTTGAGTTAATAATTAAGACGTTTTAAAGAGGTTCAAAATCATGGTCAAAATTTCCGATACATAGGCACTTAACTTATGTATGAAGCTAATAAAAACGTATTAAAAAATATTCAAAAAATATATATTGAATCACAATGTTGCAAATTAATTAGGAGACTTACATCTTGTGCAACAGAAAATTTATCAAATTTTCCACAGAGCTTTCAAAAAACTAATTAGAAAGAAAAAAAAACAGAAAGTAATTTCAAACACTATACCATGCAATAAATATTTGTCCTATGAATAGGCTATTAAATCATTCAGGAGCATTAAAAGGTCCCACACAGAGGCGCCAGGCTGTGGGGCGATATTGTAAAGAACCCATTATGACATAGCAGGGTGCTGCTGCCATATATAATGGGTTTCTCACGTTTTATACTCGACGTCTATTACAGATCTATTTAAAATTGAAAAGGTACGCAGTGTCTGAATAAATAATTTGAATTTTCATTGTTAATTTACAAAATAGTGATGCTATGGTTTTAGTGTAGTATGTATTAATTTTGACTTGACCTATTAAAGTATTTTCCCAAAAACATTAGTTTAAGCCCCCTTTCAAAGATTCCATCTCATAATTTGTCCTTTTTATATGTTTTGTGTTTTTTCGTTTTCCTTGTCGTGATAGGTGCGAATGATCTGCGTCACACATGATTTGCTATTTTAACCGACTTCAAAGAAGGAGGAGGTTATCAATTCGACTGTATTTTTTTTATGTTCGTTACCTCATAACTTTTGACTGGGTGAACCGATTTTGATGATTCTTTTTTATTTGAAAGCTGGTGCTTCTCGTATGGTCCCATTTTAATTTGCTTCCATTCGGGCAATAGGATCTATGTGATAACCATATAAATCTTAAATTTGCATGAAGTATTTGCGCGACAAATGAACGAATAAAGCGTTTACATTAGTGCAGGGTATCTGTCGTAACTAAAAACTTAAAAATAAAAACTTTTTACAAAAAATAACAACCGACTTCCTAAAAAAAAACAGTACAAAGTGAAAAATATTTATTATTATCGTATTTCTTCTTTTCTTTTCTTTTCTTTACTTAAAGAACGAAACACTTGGTACTAGAAGTGTCTTCTAATAAAGCTAACTTTTTTGGGTTCACTTTTAATCTTCATAGTAGGGACCTACAGTACTCTGTACTTACAAGTTGTAGGCCATGAATTCGTACCCAGAAAGGCACTTTATTTATTTAATTTCATCAAGACTCTTCACTTAGAGATGAGGCCTGTGTTCCAGCAATTAAACATTGTAATCACATACTGATTGAAATATCTGTTATTTCGACTACTTCGCAATGTGTAGGCGTAAGAAACGACAGTACCCCACTACATATATCGAGGGTATAGTGCTCAAACTGATGGTACGAAATTGTCAATTTCGCACCATCGATATTACCTACTGCTTTCTCTGCTCCTACCTTATAGAAAGTCCTACTTTTGCTTCTGTGCGACAATAGATGGGTTCTTTTTTTGTATTTAAACTAAATTCAAATACAAACAGATTTCGACAGTGTTCTAAATTAACAAGTCTTCGGCCTCAGTACTAATTTAGTTTTTCATCTATATATATAAAATTCAAAGTCCTAAGTGACTGACTGACTGACTGATATATCAACGCACAGCCTAAACCACTGGTCGTAGGGACATGAAATTTGGAGAGTGTGTTCTTTGTGAAGAGTAAGTATCCATTAAGAAAGATTTTTTTGAAATTCTTTTCCTTAGAGGGTGAAATGGGGTATTGAAATAGTGAATTTTTTGACATCCACGCGGGTGAAACCACGAGCAGAAGCTAGTACAGCATAAATGAAACCAACAATAACGAACGCCATTGTTAGGAATTGCGGTAAACAAAAAATAAAAATATTGCAGCAGTTGAAACATTATAGGTTGATAATGAACGTCCATATTCAGAAGTAAATAAAACATTTACTGAGTGAAACTTTTGTAATTATTGAAGTTCGTTTAATATTACGTGCGGTGCACTCCATCTGCTGTTTTCTACAGTCAGAAGCAATTAAGGCCGAGGGCAAAATATTAATTTTTCTTTTTCGTGTTACGAGTTTCATGGAAATTAAAGTAGATTGCTTTTTAATATCTTTCTTTTGCTGAAAACATGTCGGTAATCTGCCAAGCTCGCTGCTCTGATTTCCACTGTAATAGGCTCAAAAATACTTCTACAAATGTAGGCTCGCAAACATTTCTTCCAAATGTTACCTTTGGGTCGTCTTTGGGAGATGGAAATGTTTTTACTTTCAATACAAAAGTGCTTGTGTATTGAAACGCTGTACCAATTGTCGGAAAAGATCCCAAGGGCACATTGAAAGCATGTTTCGCAGATACATGTTACCTGGCGTCTTACCACCAAATAAACGTTCACTTAGAGTGGTTTGTCAATACGACTCGGAAAGCTTTTACTTTGCGCTCCTTGCAAAATACGTAAATATTTTTTGGCTATTGTATGGGTAGAAGTAATGAGTATTTCAACGCGGTTTTTATTCCCTCGAGAACCAATTGGTAGACATTTAATCAAGTGTCAGCTTTTGTGTGAACGATCGTTGCTAAGGAGGAATCAATGTCACAATTGCAATGTCACGGTCGTCTTGCTTCTGTGAACAAAACTGGTTTTTAGTACTTGTATTTTATTTTCTGTATATTAGAGATAAAAAAAACAACCCACTTTCAGGCATAGTTTCAAGAAAATGTGATGGCTTGAAGAGCAATGGTGAGCCAATGGTAACGGCTGCAACATACGACTTTGTGGGTTCGAACCTAAGCAGAAACTTTACTTTGTGTACCTAATTTATGTTATTTCTTCACCACTGCTCTCAAAATGGTGAACGAAAACATCGTCAGAAAACGTGCCCAAGAACCTAAAATTCAAAGACATGTAGCATCTCTTAACCCGAACTGGGCCCGAGTTTTCACAGAGAGGAGGCCTGTACCCCAGCTGTGGGAACATTATAAGGCTGATTATGCTATGGGCATGGCTTCCATTCATATTCGTTATAGGACAACATTTTGTTAAAAGTATTTTTTAAGTAAATGCGGTTTTAAGTAGATTCCTATGACGTGTCAATAAATATATTTAACCTGTTGAAATCGTCACACTTATCATTTTTCCGATGTGAAACGGTGTTGGGGACATTCTTTTGCAATAGTAAAATTATATTTTACTTATATGTCTATTTTTGTTCGGATATATGACTGGAACAGGCGGTACTAGGTGAGGCCTATGTCCAGCAGTAGACATCTTTCGGTGGAAATGATGAAGTTGTGACTGATTACTACAGTTTTTATCCTGGATCCAATAAAGTACCTTCTGCGTTTAAGTATAAGGATAAAAATATTTTTTTCTTCGGAATATTCGAATCTATGACAAAATCGCCTTTTCAAAATCAAAAATCAAAATCAAAAGTCATTTATTCAAACTAGGCTGAGAGTCAGCAGTTTTTGAACGTCAAAGTTACAAAAGACAGTCCCCCCAAAACGCCCGCCCTTCGACACTTCCTAGTGCTTTAGCTGGGAAGAAGAAGTGGCGGAACAAACTCCCCAGCAGCACAGCTGTCTGTTAAGTTAGGAGAACTTGATTCTATACAATATTGTGTATTAATATTATAAAACAAAACATACATTATTCACCATATATCAGCTAGCACACGCCAATATACCACCAACAAAATATTGAAACCTAAACTCAAGCTGAAATAAATAATAAAACAAAATCGTAAACAGAACTTAAAACGTAAATAAAGCCTAAAAAATTAAATTTAAAATTTAAAACACCCCGACACAAAAACCTAATTTCCCTTTAAAAAGTAAAAAATAATAAAAATAACTCAATCTTAAAGTACCTAAGAATGTATTAATAATTCAAAAAAATACGCCGCGTTGGGGGACCGCTTCAAACCTAACAATTTAATTACCAATAGTCTTATTACCTAACTAAGCAGTGAACGACGTCTGCACTCGCGGAGCGGTCCCCCAACGCGACGTTTTTTTTTTTTGATTTATTAATACATTCTTAGGTACTTTAAGATTGAGTTATTTTTTATTATTTTTTACTTTTTAAAGGGAAATTAGGTTTTTGTGTCGGGGGTGTTTTAAATTTTTAATTTAATTTTTTATTTTGTACTTTTTATAGGTATATACTTAATATAATGTAGAATCAAACGAAGCTAAGAACACTCTCGATTAATTCATCAATTTTCTATTTCAGTGCGCTTTCATTTGAGACCCCACTCGAGTATATTTGCTGACATTCGGTTACTCTTCCCCACTTTCCCCACCACAACTTTTAAACGGCTGAACCGATTTTCATCAAACATGTCTAAGAACACTCGCAGATAAGTCACCTTTAATACGTATTTTTTTTATTGAAATTGCACCATCCGTTCGGGAGCTATGATGCCACAGACAGACAGACACACAGACAGACAGACAGACAGACAGACAGACAGACACGTCAAACTTATAACACCCCTCTTTTTGCGTCGGGTGTTATAAGTTTGACGTGTCTGTCTGTCTGTCTGTCTGTGTGTCTGTCTGTCTGTGGCATCATAGCTCCCGAACGGATGATGCGATTTCAATAAAAAAAAATATGTATTAAAGGTGACTTATCTGCGAGTGTTCTTAGACATGTTTGATGAAAATCGGTTGAGCCGTTTAAAAGTTGTGGGGGGGAAAGTGGGGAAGAGTAACCGAATGTCAGCAAATATACTCGAGTGGGGTCTCAAATGAAAGCGCACTGAAAGAGAATATTGATGAATTAATCGAAAGTGTTCTTAGCTTCGTTTGATTCTACATTATATTAAGTATATACCTATAAAAAGTACAAAATAAAAAATTAAATTAAAAATTTAAAAAACCCCCGACACAAAAACCTAATTTCCCTTTAAAAAGTAAAAAAATAATAAAAAATAACTCAATCTTAAAGTACCTAAGAATGTATTAATAATTCAAAAAAAAAACGTCGCGTTGGGGGACCGCTCCGCAAGTGCAGGCTTAGTTAGGTAATAAGACTATTGGTAATTAAATTGTTAGGTTTGAAGCGGTCCCCCAACGCGGCGTATTTTTTTTTGAATTTTTAATACATTTTTAGGTACTTTAAAATTGAGTTATTATTTATTACTTAACAATAAAGCACGTATATTACTGAAAGTTAGTCTATAAGAGCCTTTTCTACTTACAATAAGTAATTAAGCAAAAAACCTTTTCTACGTACAACATACCTACATACATATGCAAAGTAGTGTAGTATAGTTTACGATGGATTCAAACTAGTTAAAACTTTGCCTTCGACTCGATACAACAAAGTATCTCTTCGAAAGCTATTTTGATCCCGGTTTTATACGTTTTAAATGATTAAGGTTGTCATAACAAATCAGTCAATCGCAGATCACTGCTGCACAAAGGTCTCTCCCATGACTGCGCAGCGTAAATGTAACGTGAATTCGAACGAAGATACCTATAGCATTTTTCGTATTTTTTTGCGACACACAAATACTCAATAACAAAAAAAAATAACCCATACATACAGAATGGTAGGGCAATTGACGCTCAAACTATAACAATGATTCCAGCACATGATTCTGTATATAAATAAAAAATCAGCTGTTTCATAAACATGGGCAATACTTTCGCGGTTGAAATTTAAGGCACATAATTTTCTTTAAATAATCGATGAAAATTTTCGACACAGCATCAGTATCATTAACTGAATATTGAAGTCCCTGTCACTCTGTGTGAATAAAATCTTGAAACAAGTACATAATTACCTTAAATGAAATAAGTATTTTCAATTAAAATTTCGAAAATCAGTTAATTGTACTGAGCGCATTCGTGTTAAGCCCCCCGTCGATATAAAAATTTATTGTGATAGATATGTGCAGTCCGTATTTATATAGTATTGGTTGTAGGTTATCTTTGGTGTATAGGTACTTTGGTACATAGCATAATCAACTTTAATGTTCCCACTGCTGAGCAACTTCAGAGCTTCAGAGCAGCCTCTGCTCAGTGAGAAGGGCGGGCTCAATGCGTGTTGGTTGATTGCACGTGTCTTCGAATTTCTGGTTCTAGGACATGCCGTTTCCTCACAATGTTATTCTTTACCGTTTTGAGAGCAGTTGTGATGAAATAATGTAGCCTAAAAAAGCGCCTTATCTCCTCCTTGGTTTAAAATCCGAGCCCTTAATGTTCGGATGCTATGTTCTAATGCTTTCATAATAGTGGTTCTACTGATTTTTGTTGTAATCTTTTTGGTAAGACCGATGGGTATATTTTTTTCAGACAAATTCTAGGTCGTTTTTCGTACAGCCACTTTAAAATATATGTATCTCATCAAAACTTGGTGTTCCAGACATGACCATTTATTTCTTAATTTTAAATGAGTTAAGAAACAGAAGTTCCTACAACTAGTAACTTTAAGTTAGGGACTTAGCTTAATAAGTTTTTAGAAGTTGCTAAGCAAACTTAACTAACAGCGGGTTAAGCAAAGTGCAGATCTAAACTTGAATTTGGTCTAAGACAAACTCTATAAGTAAACTGAGACGAAACTAATTAATAAAGAAATGGAGAAGTTGGTTTTAAGGGCTTGAAATTAGTTTTTAGGTTCTTTTTAGGTCAGTTAATTTTGTTAATTATATTGAGTTGTCCCGTGTGGTGCCGGACTTAAAGAATAGCACCATCCCATTTCATCCTATGGGTGTCGTAAAAGGCGACTAAGAGTACTTACTAGAGACTGGGCAGCAGCGTTCTCTATGCATTTTACCACCATACTGCGATCGCCAACCCGCCTGCCAAGCGTGGCTATTATGGCAAACCCTCCCAAATTGGGGGAGGCTTATGTCCAGCAGTGGACGTCTTTTGGCTGAAATGATGATGATGATATTGAGTTGATTCCCTGTGATTTTTTTGGAAAAAAAATGCTTTGGCTTTGGATCTGTGGCTAAGTAATTATCATGATTTGGACGGTTGTTTTCAGATATTTTCTAGCACAAGTAGGCACGTGAAGTAATATAAGTCAGAGTGTGTTCAGTAGTGGTGAGAGCAGTGGTGGCCCAGTGGTAACGGCCGCGACTTACGAGTAGTAGGTCGTGAGTTCAAACCCAAGCAGGCGCATTACTTTGTGTAAATTATTTCATCGCCACTGCTCTCAAAAACGGTGAAGGAAAACATCGTGAGAAAACCGGCATGTCTTAGAACCAAAAATTCGAAGACATGTGACATCTACCAATCCGCACTGGGCCCGCGTGGTGGATTATTGCCCACTCCCTCTCACCGAGAGGAGGCCTGTGTCCCAGCAGTGGGAACAGTATAGGCTGATGATGATGATGATGATGATGTGTTCAGTAGCATTACGATATTACGACTGTTCTATTAAACGAAAAGGTTGTACTCAATTTACCATTACAGCCGGAAGAAATCCAGCAAATATTTCATTACCGAGACATTATCTTTCTCATATTAAAGAAATAGACTGCAATCTACAAACACGTGTCCACTGAATTTATACTAAATTGGAACACGACCCCAAACGTTCAGTATTTCCACTCAATTAAATGACTCGATGGGACAGAAATGCGGGTACAGACAGATTTAATCGCAAGACATTTTGGTTTGCCTTTCATGTGTAATTTCCCACGGGTTGGGTTTGGACCCAGCCTTTGATTATTTCCTCTTCAATAGTCCTTATATTTTTATTCCTATCTTTTGTTTTGTATCCGTTCTGAGGTCATTATATTTTGGTACAGTCGCGTCGTTGGCTCTTCGTTCGAGGGTGCTTATAGAGGTGTGTTTAAAGTGTTTGGTGTTTTGGTCTTATTTGTTGGTTATCTTGATGAGTTTAATAAATTGGTTCGCTTTTATCCCGCATTAAGTTGCTTTTGTTATTTTTAACCGACTTCAAAAAAAGGAGGAGGTTGTTAATTCGACTGTATTTTTTTTATGTTTGTTACCTCATAACTATTGACTGGATGAACCGATTTTGATAATTCTTTTCTTATCTGAAAGCTAGTGCTTTCCGAATGGTCCCATTTTAATTTGGTTTCATTCGGAAAATGGAGTTCATGTGAAAACCATATAAGTCTTAAATTTGCATTAAGTATTTGTGCGACAAATTAACGAATAACGCGATTAGATTAGTGCGGAGTATCTACCATAACTAAACAGTTGAAAATAAAAACTTTTACAAAAAAAAAACAACTGACTTCCTTAAAAAAACACTACAAAGTCAAAAATAACTTTAATTTTGGAAGACGGTAGCAAAAAACCTTAAATACAGATCATAAGACACCGACTTTCGAAATTAAAGTTATTTTTGACTTTGTAGTGTTGTTTTTTTAAGGAAGTCGGTTGTTTTTTTTTTTTGTAAAAGTTTTAAGCTTGGCTATTTGGTAGCATCAAGCCAAGATAAGATAAGACATGCACATGTGATAGATTATTTTCCTGATTCTGTTTCTAGGTTTTATTGGTTTATTTAAACCTCATAAACAAGTAGAAAAAAATATACAAAAAGGCAGACTAAATGCCTGAGGCATTACTTACTTATCAGCTGGACCGGAATGGTCAGTTTTGATTGTTACATAGACAAAAAATCTCAAATCTCGTTAAGAGAACTGTATATAAGTTTTTTGCCGAAAAAAAATACTGTCACTAGATAGGCACAAAACCACTGAAATTTTTAGATTATCTGAGAAAAATACTTCAAGCGTTTATCTCAGAGTTTTAGATCATCAATCACTTCTAGAGTCCTTCCTTTTTACGAGTGTCTCCTCGCAATTTTTACTGGCCGAACAGCTGTGTCCGATGCTTTGTTACCTTCGCTTATTAGACAGTAACGTATTTGTAAACGTCTGATGAAGAAAACTGTCCAGACATTTTATAGCTCGTACACTATTTCTTGGAAAATGCTACATATGTTTCTAACAACAGTTTATAAGTAAGAAATCTAATAAAGGGACGGTCATAATTCACAACAGTTTGAGGAGGATCAATTTGAGGTGCGTTGGCACTTGACATACTGCAGTTTATAAAATTATGAATGTTTATCATAGTAATTTACTCTTAGGTTATTATTTAATACGTGAAGCAAAATCCCCCTTTTTAAGAAAATTACGCGGATGGAGGAGTCTGAGTTTTGTCACAGTTCAAGTTTATATGGAGTGCAGAAAGCTAATATTTTAAATAATAATGCCATTAGAAATATATTAAATTTTAAATGAAATATGGCCGAGTTTCCACCACTGCGCGATCACTAGTTTTAATAAATGCAAAAGTGAATCAATGATTTGTGCTGTACCCATGAACAAACTTAAATCTTCTGACTTAATAACCTATCTATAAAACTTCATTCTAGTTTACGACAGAAAGACAGCTTACTTAGACTTGTAAAGTCCAAGCCTAGAGTGAGATAGTCAAAGCCAGTTTTTATATATCTTATCTATGTTCTAATCTCCATAATTCGTTATACAGATTGCTTGAAAATCTTGAGAAAGCTTTAAGAATATACCTTACACAATATAGCCCCTGTAATTACACATTTATAACGCTACTTTCCAGTTCCTTTCCTCCAGAGATTCCATTTTCATTACACAGTACTTACAAGTAATGAACTGCATCCGTATGCTAACTACTTAGTGATAAGATATTATTAAAATGAACGTTAAAACATGAACACCAAAGGCTATATTCGCTTGAAAGTTTATTTTGAAAAGTGTAACCGGAGATTTTTTTTATCCGAAGCTGTTTTATCCGGTGTGATCTTTATTTCAGTCTGGAAATGGTTGAGTAGAACAAGAATATTTATTGTTATATGAGATTAGAGATAATTTTAAATGTTTGTAATCTTTTTTAAAGATTTTAACATAAAGATTTGTTATTTTACTAAGCTTTCTGAAATGAAAGCGGGTTGTTAAGATACTTGCATTGAGGTACTAGAATTTTACTAATATTAGTACAACAATTTTAAAATTGCAATTTTTCCTAAACTAAAGTCAGAGCTTTGAAATAAAAAAAAAAACATTTTATGACAGATTTCATCAACTTTCTTTGACATTTTGAATGATTATAAATTTGTAACGTTATTAACTTAAAAAAAAAATACAACAAATATACAATTTTTAGGAACTTCCAAAAAAAAAAAAACAGTATAAGTATGAATTACACCTTATCTACATTTAAATAACTGGTATTGCCTCGTCGGCCTCTGATTCCAGTTTTTAGCCCATTCGGTATACTGAAGACGAGGTTTTGGAGGCTATGTTTGGGTATGTTCTTCCATACCTCCAACAGGCCCTGAGGAGGAGGTCTGCGTAATGTTTATGTTCTGGAGACTCCTTGAATTTTAAAATAAATGTATCAACAAATAAAGTGAAAACGGAAACAAAACGTCAAAAGTAAGACAGCAATTTGAAAAGGAGTGTTCCTGTTTATTAAAAAAAAAATGCCATTCCTTAAGGGATGGATATCGTTGATATTAAACACTCAATCTCTAAAATATAGCTTTTGTACTTTAACATATTACATTTTACAATTAACATTGTAATTTTGAAATGTGGTAAGTACTAAGTTTTGAAGGCCAATATAGTTGGTGTGGAAACCAAACTGCCTGACTGACATTATTTTCGCTAAGGCAGATTAATATTTACAATTTTGAAAGAAATATGTCTACCAGTTCTAACCATTAATTATAATATTAACCCGCACTGTTATTTTTTAAGGCAAGTAGGAAAAATACTTAACAAATATCAGCATCCGTCCATTATCTCGTCCCATGACTCCACTCAAATAACTTTTACATTATAAAGCTCTCTTGAAGACTGAAGTATCAAAGGAAGTTTGCTTTCACGTCACTTTGGCATTAGCACACTATATTAGCATGTAGATAGGACCACCCGATTTAAATTGACCCCCTTCCCTTCCCTCAATCCTTGAAAATCGGTAAATTATGGCTTGGTTGGAGACCCGGCTGGGGTTCCAGCATTCCTGGTTGGTTGCTACTAGTTGTTCGTTAGCCAGGCATCGGCATCCGGTTTCCTTATCACGGAACATCCGGCTCCAGAGCCGTTTTGTTTCTTTAAGAGTGTACCGGATGCCCGGGAGCACGACGGCCGATTGTAGACGTTGGGTCGTATGTAGAATTAGCCTCTATTGTTTTATGGAACTGTCTGTATTGAAATTCAATTTATTTTGTTTTGACTTTGAGTTTAATAATTAATTTAACGGAATATATTTAGTCAGAGACTGGGGTCGAAACTGTTTTTGTATCAGTATCAAAATTAAAATGTGCGTATTAATTATTGCTTTTTAAGATAATTTGAGCCTTTAAACGACGTGTGCTGTTTTAATCAAAAATATTTATTTACTCCACAAACGGGTGGAAGACCTTTATAATTCAAATACAGGCCTCCATTAACTCTAGATCTGAGTTAATTAAATATCTCTATGACTATAATATGGTGCAACAAACGCGTGTAGTGTGTCCGCAATCCACACTGGAATTACAGCTTTATATGATATATAAAACAAAACATATGACGTAATGTTCACAAAATTACAACTCGGATATTACATCAGTAGTACGAGATTTTGAACCCTATGTTTTTGTATGAAGAGTGAGTGTGAGTGCTTTAAAAAAAATAATTTTAGTGGGTGTTGTTGATAATTCCACTACGGATCTTTTTGGAGATGAACATCAATTCAGCAATAGTTACGAGGCGTTTAGATGAGACCTGTCTAACGATGTTCTCTAAACATAACTTTCATATTTTGTTTCAGAGAATAATGATAAAAGATTTATGACTTACTTTGATACGAAATATTCTAAGAGGTTTAATTTGACTGAAGATGGTAGTCTATAATGAGAAAAGATAATTACATTGAAACTTAAAAATCAACGTTCTGCAAAATTCTGTAACTTTTACTGTTATAACACTTTCATCTCTATTATTCAACAGTTCGTTGAGGTTCGATAGAGACTCTGAAAACCCGAGCTTAGTAATAAAAATAAAATAAATTTTGTTTCGTCACCCGTCCTCAGACAAGCGAGACATTGCGCAACCCTTATATAATGAAGTCAAAGTCAGGCTATCAGACTCAAGATTCTTCTAGAGTACTCGTACCTACTTAGTCATGTAGACCAAGATACAATTTCTATTCTAAGATAGCTACTAGCCTGGTTTTTAGGGTTCACTATCAAGGGGAACCGAGTGAACTTTGGTAGAGCTCGCGGATAAGTAACCACATCCGTTGAGGTCGATTGATCAGGATAAACTACGTTTGACACGGTTGATGGGTAACCATCTTTACATATCGACACCCTTCCGTGCCTCGAAAAGCACATTAAGTTATTGGTCCCATCTTTGTGGATTTTTGACAGACATTACGGGTCGTCAAAACCCGAAAGTTTGACAACCAGTTTTGCCAGGGAGTTCCATGTTACCGAGTAACAGAGATGTGAAGGTCAGATAGGCCGTGGCCCCGGCTGGAGGCCTAAAAAGGTAACTTTCTAGAACTCGCCGGGCTACCATCCGATTAAGTAGTAAGAATCGTTTTGGGTTAGCTACGAGACGTCCCACCAAAAAAAAAAGATAAGCCGTCGCTGGACACGCCAATATTGCGGCGGTAAGTCTACTGTAGAGAGGCGCCATGGCGTCCTCACCTTCCACCTTACGCAAGTCCTCACCGTGCTGGCGGGCTGCTTCAGGAGGTTTCTATTCAGGATAAGGCGGGAGGAAACGCACAAGTGTTCTCATTGCGTGGATCGCTTGGAGGATACGGTGAAGCATACGGTGGAGGTGTGCCCTGCCTGGGCGGAGCCCCGCCGTGTTCTCGTGGAGGCAATCGGCGGCGGCGACTTCTTGCATCCAGTCCGGGTGCAGGCCATGGTACGGAGCGAGAGGACATGGGAAGCCGTCACCTCCTGCTGCGAAGTAGTAATGCTCGTGGCCTTGAGGCAGACAATACAGGCTAGTAAGATTAGATTAGAAAGAAGTTATAACTGTCCCATTCCAAATAAAAAAAACGAATTTTTAAATAGGACTCAAGTACCGAAACGCTAAGAAGAAGGTATTTTCGTGGTCGGTCGGTACCAAACCCATATTGAGCTAGTTTGACTCACACTTGGCCAATTTTATGTACATACGAAACATTAAGTACAGAGGCCCGTCATTTGAAGCTCGGTACCAGGGAGATAGGCTCCGAAGGATCTGTGATTAATGTCCCTATCGGACGCGGAATTTCTGCGAATGATATTTTGGGTAGTTTAGGACATTTACTGGTTTTGGTCTAAGCGTGAAGGCGGCAATTTAAAAAGTGTCTGTCGAAATGGATTTGACTAGAGAAAATGATTTATTACGATTTTCGGTCTTACTCAAAAACAATGTTACGTTAGACTTCGATTAACATTTGATGTCGAACCCCATTCCATGCCACTGTTCACAACTGGTTTAATGAGTTTAAACGTGGACTAAGCATACTTACGGATGATTCGTAATGAGGACGTCCTTTTATGGCGACAACTGAAGATAACGGCTAATGATAGAAACTGATAGAAAGGTGGCATATCAACAAATTTGGGCAGCGTTAGGTATTAGTATGAGTCGATTACAAAACGTCCTACATGAAAATTTAGGCATCAGAAAGCTTTGTACTAGACAGCCAACTCACAATTTAACGGAAGATCAAAAACGCTGTCGTTTAGATTGGTACCGCTCAATGCTTGAAAAATATGAAGGAGGTGACTAGAATGCTCTATATGACATTGTCACGGATGATGAAAGTTAGATTTATTGTTACGTACCCGAAACCAAAAGACTATCAGCGGATGTTTTCATTCGAAGATTTGCCGACAAAAGTAAAAGGGCAAAAGAAAGATTATTGATGATTTCAGTGATTATCCACACTAATATTATAAATGCAAAAGTAACTCTGTCTGTCTCACTTTCCTGCTAAAACTACTGAAGCGATTTAAATGAAATTTGGTACACAGATAGTTTAGAGGCTGAGAAAGGACATAGGCTGCTTTTTATCCCGGTAGTATGTTCCCGCGGGATAATTTCCGACCTCCACTTGGGCGAAGCTGATGGCAAAAGCTAGTAATTCTATAAAGCTTTTTTTTTCGGTCGTGAGTCATTTTCAATTCAACAAACAAGTGATATGAAAATTGCAAAAAAAATACATATGAAATTTTGAATTTCGCGCTATCTTAGCGCGTTCACTTTAAGCGCATATGCATGTAACGCTCACAAATCCATACTACCACTAAAATATACCCTACTTCAGCAGATATTTAGCTACCTGCAACAGGAGACCGAAATGTAGGTCAATGCAGCACTGTATTATTAGATTCAGAAACAAAGCGAAAACGTCACTAGATGGAGTGTTATGCGGGAACGAGTATTTTCGTTTTCTGCATTGTTATTTTAAGGTGTACATTCGTGTGCACTATTTTGGCGGTTGGGTTTAAGTTTTGTTTTTTCCCGTATTGGGACATTTGGCACGAACGGAAACCTCATGTCATGCTAAAAGATATCAAGCAACCAGCCAGCAAGACGGTAGTGGGGTTTCTAAGTTCCTCTCGTAAAAGCTGTTTCATTGAGCACTGTTTTATTGTTTAACAAATTTATACAATTTTAGTTAGATATCAAAAATAAATAGATTTGATGTGTCTGTTTGTTATTTCAAAATAACACCTTTTTACTAAATAAATATGAAAGTATGTGGCACTTAAAACAAAAAGGACCATTTTTTTATGTTTTGCTTGTCTGTTTGTATGTTCCGGCTAATCTCCGAAACGGCTGGACCAATTTTGACTAGCTTTTACTATCAGATAGCTGATGTTATAAAGAGTAACAGAGGTTATGCCTGAATCTCAGTAGTATGTTCCGTGGGATATCTGTCACCCCCCGAGAGCGAAGCCGCTGAAAGTATGTGAATTGAGTTATTGTGAACTTGTTATCAGTGGTCTCACTAACGACTTTTATCAGTTCTTATCAATATAATGAGTGCTCACCATTGTAATCAAGGAACGTATTTTTTGTTATTGTGTCTTAATGACACTAAAATTGTACTGAAGGATATTTAACAAGGTTGTCATGAATGTTTAATGTCCAAATATAGGCCGTATTGTCAGCAATATGGTATTTACTAGGACGAATTATTCTAACGAAAAACTCGCAGTATTATTCTGTAGAAATATCACAATGATAACTTGGTTGAAGTGAGCTAAAAGTGAGTTGTCATTAGTATCAATCCCTAGCATCAAATGAAATGACAGCTCACTTCAATGTCACTACACCTAAGTTCTCACGGTAAGATTTTAACAGAATACCGAGCATTTCGTTATCATAATTTTTCAAACTACAATTTGAAGATTAAAAGTCTTACTTTTGGTGTAAAATCTATAGAAATTCGTTATCTATTTACATTATTTACGTGTATGCTAGTTCATTCAATGTCCTTCAGATCACATTTATCTATCTATAGTATACTAGCTGACCCGGCAAACGTTGTTTTGCCATATAAATAATTTCCTAGGCGGGGATAACTAATTAAATGACGATTGATCAGTTTTCGACCGGAGAGGAAAAATGATTAAATTACTAAAATGGCTATTAAAAAATAAGGGTTGATCGTAGAAGGGTGAAAATTAAGGATTGTATGTATTTTTGTATGTTGTATCATAAAAAATTAGAAACTAAAAATTTTGTCTAAAAAATAAAAAAATAAATTTAGGGGTGGACTACCCCTAACATTTAGGGGGATGAAAAATAGATGTTAGCCGATTCTCATAGATACCGGATAAGCACAAAAAATTTCATCAAAATCGGTCAAGCCGTTTCGGAGGAGTATGGCAACGAAAACTGTGACACGAGAATTTTATATATTAGATGTCTATGGGTTCCTCTGAGGAAGACATCACACAGTATTTTTTTCCAAGACCGTATATTTAATTCATGTCCAAAGGCAAAACTTATAATGAAACATCTACAAGGCATTTCCTAAGTGCTTGACCTCACGTCATACTCGAAAGCAAATTCCAGAACTTGGGACAGACCGGAATATTATACAATTTGTGAGACGGACAATAATTTTGAATGAGGCCGTCATTCAAGTGTCGGGTTGAACACAGGTAGGCACTCATCTGCCTGTAAATAATTAAGGTGAGTGTACATTGTACATGGTTAAGGTTTCATACCGTATTGCCGCCATTATACGATGTGTACTTTCCACTTCCCATACATCCTGCGTTCGCAATTTAAATTTAAAACATGGAAACAAATAATGTGTTTACAAAAAATGCTTATAAAGTTCATTATGCACAACTTTAAACATTATTATAGAGTTGGTCATCTGCTAGTCATACTAAAATTAACTTAATTTACACTGTGGTAAAATTTATATTTGTTTTTGTATGGAGATAATATAAATTGGTCTAGTATTATTGTGCTCAAAGGATATGTGGGTTGCATTTAGTGTCTAATTTAATTGTTCTAGATCAAAAGAGTAATGTTAGAATAGGTATGTCACCAGAGTAGACTATTTCGCCATTTTCAGTTGAAATTGCTTTTACCCAACGCTCGTTATTTGTTACTGATTTAAGAGAATAAATTGCTCTGCTAAAACGTTTTAGTTTAAAATTTCAAGATATATTTTTATAAATTGAATTTTACCATAAAATCCGACGCATTTCAGTTTCAGTTGCAATCTGCTGAAATTTGTAGCTACGATCCGTCAGACCCTTAATTTCGGCACAGCAAATATCCAGCACTTGACTGTTATTAATAAATATAGCCCTGCCAATCTATCATAATCAAAACCAGTACCTATCAAAACAGAAATTGGCATTTCAATTCAAATAATTAAAGACAGACGTAACGGAAATAAAGACGATTTACCAAAGGTGAAAACTCAGAATAATTTATTTACTGCTAGCTTTTATGCCCGCGCCCTCGTCTTTGTGAATTTCCAAAACACACAATATAGTAGTCGTTTGGTTTCCTCATTCTACATTTTAGTGTCATTTAAAGTTTTGAACAAAGTATGAACGATGAAAAAATCTACTTTAGGTATTTAGGGTTCCGTTGCCAAATGGCAAAAAACGGAACCCTTATAGATTCGTCATATCTGTCTGTCTGTCTGTCTGTCTGTCCGTCCGTATGTCACAGCCATTTTTCTCCGAAACTATAAGAGCTATGCTGTTGAAACTTGGTACGTAGATGTATTCTGTAAACCGCATTAAGATTTTCATAATAAAATAGAAAAAAAACAATAAATTTTGGGGTTCCCCATACCTAGAACTGAAACTCAAAAAAAATTGTTTCGTCAAATCCATACGTGTGGGGTATCTATGAATAGGTCTTCAAAAATGGTATTGAGGTTTCTAATATCTTTTTTTTCTAAACTGAATAGTTTGCGTGAGAGACACTTCCAAAGTGGTAAAATGTGTGTGTCCCCCCCCCGTAACTTCTAAAATAAGAGAATGATAAATCTAAAAAAAATATATGATGTACATAACCATATAAACTTCCACCGAAATTGGTATAAACGAGATCCAGTAAGTAGTTTTTTTTTATACGTCATAAATCGTAAACCGCAATTTACCTTTAATTCAATCAATTCAAATATTAAAATTAAAATAAAAAACATTTAATTTCATAAACATAAACCTTATGCATAAACCGAGGATACCTTCAGGTTTGTACGGAACCCTCGGTGCGCGAGTCCGACTCCGGCCGCACTTGGCCGGTTGTGATGTGCTTGTGCGACACACTGAATCTAGTCGTTTCTAGTACTCGCCGGCTGCAGCCGCGGCACCGCTCGCTTCGCTCGCTCGGCTCGTGCGTAGGAGGTCACAGTTTCAGCCTAACCTAACCTAGTGTACTATGTGAGCTCGAATGTGTTGCACAAGCGGGCATCCGAACTATTGTGAGTCGCAGTACAGTTTTGTCGCACAAGTGTTATTCGCACATTCATTTGTCGAGCTCACGTAGTACACCCAAATCCATGGTAACAAGGTTGGGGTCAACGTCTCTGCCAGCGTGTAAATAGATATAGTATAGATATGTATGAATCTAAATATATTTCTGAACTGTGGATGGCAGCCTTCATCTTGTTTAGTCAGACACAATAAATAGACCGAGGAAAAAAATAACATCGTTAAAATGTATTTCTGAGAAATGATGCCGTTTTCGAAAATTGCTGAGCTTTCGATATCTAAAGGGAACACGTTTTCGACTTATGATTATTCAGCGATATTCCGAAGGTATTTTCTATAACGCTGAACCTTTATTAGTTCGGTATAGTGTTGACGGGCGTTTTATTAATACTTATAGGTATTTTGTTGGTTTGAATCGAAATGTTAGATTGCTGTTGGAATTGGAATGTATTGTAGAGCCAGAGTAATTCCGTAATGTTTATTGTCTTTTACTTTGATGTAAAAATCTAATGGGGTGTAGAATCCTGCTGATTTCGTATTTAAGTTGATTATATCACTTCAATGGCTCACCACCACATCAAGCGCTACCGTTCAGACCCGCTTCACCTTCTCTGTTTCCCACCATTTCTCGTGACTGACAGATGACTTTAGTGACAGCAGCTGTCTCCGCTTGTGCGCATGAGCCAGTGTTTACAACCCTACTATAATATTATATGTGTGAATGTCAGTTCGTTAGTTACGCTTTCACGCGAAAACTACGTAACCGATCATCATGAAACTTTGTACACATATTATGTTACTTCTAATGCCTACAAGCATTAGAAGTAACATAAGATACTTATTATGAAAAAAAAAATACGAAAGATGGTACGGGGTAAGTTTGAACCCCAAGACAGGACATAGGCCTATTTTTATTCCGAGATTTCGCCTCCATCCACGATAACCGGCATTTATGCGGACTAAGTCGTGGTTTTGCCCACGACTTCGTCCGCATAAATGCTAGTATCTATTTAATTGATACACTACGTGGGGAATGCCAGTCAAAGCTTACTATAGATCGTGTGACTATAGGTCCCTACGGACTTCAATTTTGATGTTTCGTTTCGTGTTCATTCATAAATTTGGTTTTATTCCACCATATTTTTTTTTTTGTGATGTAACTATTTGTAAATTAATATTTATTTGACATGGAAAGTATCAGAATTAAAAACTTAAATAGGTATTATTATTTTCCTGGTATTCACTTTCTTCAAAATGTTTCTGACATTACTTTGAACTTCGTTTACCCAAAATATTTCTCTACGAATGGCTTTAAGCCATACACTTCAAAGATAAGGGTCTTTCGGAAAATGGTAGACTCCAGTTTCTGAGTATTTAGGAACACAATTACGAATCATTATCGCAAAAATAGTTACGATACGAATACGACAGAACTAGCTATTTTGACAGTTGCCTGCCCCTTTGTGACCTGCAAAAATAAACAATGAACAAAATTGTCAAACTTTTAATAGTTGATAACAAGGCTTTTGTCTACTTTGTAAGTGTGCGTTTTGTCTTTTTTTCGTAACGTATTGCGTTTGTGTAGAATAGTTAAGTAATTTTACGATCTAGTAACAGTTTTGTTTTTGATTCTGTTAGCTGAAATTCTTTCTATTTTTCAAAGCTCTTTAGCCTTCAGCTCCGAATTTTCGAAGCTTTCATTCACAAAATGACATTTAAGCAACCGGCATTATCATCCCAAAAACATCAACTACCATAAATCCTCCCTAATCTAAACATGTACGCACGAATCTAAACATCTTCCATGATCCTTCCGACAAAATAAGTTTCCTTGTGGAAATGGCTGTGTTCCTTCGACGTGACAGCAGTCAGATGATATCACTCTGTATTAGACCCTGTCTGATGCCCCGTGAAGCAACCTGCATTCAAATGAACCTCGACACTCGTTCTTAACGTGTACTTACTATCAACAAAGGATGTTGGGGGGAAAGTCTTTTCGCTCATAAGATGTACGCCCAAACAATGTTGCGGAATTGAATGTCTTATTTTTAATTTTTATTTAATCTACACTATCCCACTGTTAACCTTCAGACATCCTTATCTACAGCCACCTCGATTCAACCCTCATCATAACCGAGTATAACCTCAGTATAACAAATACTCATGTAGGTCACTTCGCCATCTCTTCCTGGGCTGGTTAATAACTGTTATGAATACCTATGTAATCTTATATATTATGTAAAATTATTTTTTGGCTTTGGTGCAACTGCTGTAGTGAAAATATGTTTACGATGGCGGCAATTCGCGTCTCGCTATAGTTTTCAAAGTGCTACACTTTTAAGATGAACTATTAAGTTTAAACAAGGACAAAATTTATAGGTTTGTCAAAACAAAAGCAATATTAATTATTAGGGTTATTTATTAATAGGTTTTTTTTTATAAGACCAATGAACGTTATCTTTCATCAAAACTTAAAACAATATGAATGAAAGCAATTGTATTCAGCTTCCTGGATACTTATCTCTATTGTTGACTGTACACACACTCACACAATCTCCACAAGGATTCACAAAACGTTGGCACAACAAAAAATAAATCAATGGTATGAGTTTTGTAAAGCATTTGTTACAGTTTGTACATTTTAGTGTATTTTTAGTTTTAGATTGGATTTCGGTTGCAGCGATGCGGTGTTTGCCAGCTTTTTAGTTTGATTTGTTTTTTATTTTTTTTTTCCAAATCACTGCAATGCAATTTTGCTGAGCAATTTACTCATATTTAGTTATATTTTATATAGCCTGATTTTAGTAAGCATACAAACTACCAGCAGAAATTAAATAAGCATGTTCTCGAAATACGTTCATCATATCATCATAATGAGCCTATAATGTACCCACTGCTTGGACAAAGGCCTACTTTATTCAAGACGAAGCGCGAAGTGGGCTGTAAACTATCACACGAGCCCAGTGCGCGTTGGTAGATGACACATTTCTTCGAATTTTTGGTTCTAAGAGATGCCAGTTTCCTCACGACGTTTTCTTACACCCTTTTGAGAGCACTGGTGACAAAATTATTTGTAAAACGGCTGCCTGAGTTCTAACCTACGACCTTTATTGGTAAATCAGGGCCAATACCACTGGGCCATCACGCTCCCTACTAATACAATACTTTAATTCGTAACAAAACATCCTTAAATGCTCTCTAAAAGAAAATAATAAACGAAACCAAAACCCACAAAGTACGAAATCGAGCGAGAAAAGTATTTTCCGATAACAGAAGAAATACCCACTAGTGATATTAAACGCTAAAGCCCATGTTCACGACAATTCGTACATTCTCATAATGTCTAAACAAAAGCCATCGAAACGATCCGAACCATGAACAACTGGAACAAGGAGTTTAGCTGTTAGCCAACGGACTTATCGAAAAAGTTTCGCCACTTCCTAACTATGTACAGTAATAAAATATTTATTGAAACTCCAAGAAACTGTGGTGTATCGTCATGGTTTGTTTAGTTTTACGGGCTAAAGAAGTTGTTTCATGGTGGGCTATTTGTAGTTTTTTACTTTATGTTGGAGTAAGTGGTCAATTGTGAAATCCGACTCGAATGGGCAGCGTTCGAGAAGCTATGCAATATCTTCTCATCCTACATACCGCAGTGTCTCAAGGCGAAAGTCTTTGAACATTGCGTGTTGCCGGTGATAACATATAGCACTGAAACGTGGTCGCTTACAATGGGTCTCATAAGAAGACTGAAGGTCAATCAAAGGGCAATGGAGTGGGTTACACTACACTAATCCAGTAGAATTACCCTAAGTGGTTCATTATCACAAACGAAGAGATCCGTAGTAGAACCAAGTTTACCCACATAGCCCGAAGAGTTGTAAAACTGAAGTAGCAGTGGGCGGGGCATATTGTTCGCAGAACAAATGGCTGATGGGGATGGAAGGTTCTTGAGTAGCAACTGCGTACTGGAAGGCGCAGCGTTGGAAAGCCTCCCATAAGATAAACCGATGACCTGGTGAAGGCTGCAGGAATCTGATGGATGCGAGGAGCACAGAATCGGTCGAAGTGGCGGTACTTGGAAAAGGCCTATATCAAGCAGACCTATATCTTTATGTTGGTATTGGTAAGACGGGCTGGTGTTTGCAACTCCAAGTCAAAGAGTTTATTTTGCGTACGGGGGGAAAATTGAGCATTCGATCTACCCGAAAGTATTTTGTCTGCCTTGTTGGGCTAGTGGTTGCAAGCGCTACTGCTGAATATGAGGCACTGGGTTTGATTGCCAGGTTGGGCACTGATGTTAGGTTTTTATATCTCAAATTTCTCAGTAGCAGTATAGACTCTTTTGTGCCTAGTTTTTGGCAATAGGCTTGTTCTCTCATACATCTACTAGCTTCTGCCTGCGACTTTCGCGTTTAATTTCATGTTCCCCCGACCATTCCCGTCGCATCGAATCGCCTGCCCGTGCGATTTTCCCCGTTTTTGCAACTTGTTTCATTGCTGCTCCGCTCTTCTTAGTTGTAGCGTAATGTTAATAGGCTACCCAACACAAAAAGAATTATTCAATTTGAACCAGCAGTTCCTGAGATTACCGCGTTCAATCAAACAAACAAACAAAGCTTTTTGTGTTCGGTTGAGGAAGGTATAGGCTGTAACATCACGCTACAATCAAAACGAGCGGAGCAGCAACGAAAAATGGATGAAAACTGGCAGGCAATTCGATGCGACGGGAAGGGTTAGGGGAGCAAAAATTTGACGCGGAGGAAGTCGCGGGCAGAAGCTAATGGGATATAAACATAACTGGCAAAATGTGGGTGAACAATTATTTCGCCACTGCCCAAGGCGTGATATTATGTTTATGTAAAGCGATCTACCCTTGCTCTTTAAGGAAGGCCAGTAACGCCTTAGTGTTACTGAGAGTTTCATGGAGGGTAGCTGGGATACCAAGACGTACTTCGCCCTGTATTTACTGTAGTAACTAAATCGATTAAATATAATTAACTTTGAGTCATATATAAACGGCAGCCTCAATGTTTGCTGTTGAACTTAGGCCACGTAACAAACTTGCTGTTCATCCTCCTGACAGTACTTCATGAAAAGGATTACGATATCTACGAACAATAGGTACCTACTGTGAGTCAGTTTGCGTAGTTTTTGTGATGAGAAGCAAAACTTCTTTATTGGTAATAATACGATACAATTCCTCAGTAACTAACAGGGCCTATAAATAAACGCGTTACAATAAACTATAACTTTGTCCATTATTTACAACAGGATAATAAACAGCCGATAGATCTCTATAATTTTCCCAAATCGTTATAGCAGCTAATTCAACAAAGTCACGCATACATAAACGTTTGCATGCTACGAAAAGTAAATGGCTGCTTTATAAATAAACAACCCTAATTTAGTTAAAGAACGCACACAATCAGTGAGACTGAAAATATTGTTTCATGGTTACAAGTTAGGGCGAAAGCTTTTTTTTTTTCTGGATGGGAAATCATCAAATGACTTCTCCCGCTCTGGACGGAGCGGGAGGGCGTGTCAGACATTTACTGACTAAAACCCACCCGTGTTCCATCAGTTGCCCGTGTGCCGGGGTCACGGTATCTCGCTGTATGTAAAAAAATTCAAACTTACTTGATTTTTTAGGGTTCCGTTGCCAAATGGCAAAAAACGGAACCCTTATACATTCGTCATGTCTGTCTGTCTGTCTGTCGGTCTGTCTGTCTGTCTGTCTGTCTGTCTGTCTGTCCGTGTATGTCACAGCCACTTTTCTCCGAAACTATAAGAGATATGTTGTTGAAACTTGGTAAGTAGATGTATTCTGTATACCGCATTAAGATTTTTACACAACAATAGAAAAAAAATAATAAATTTTGGGGTTCCCCATACATAGAACTGAAACTCAAAAAAATTTTTTTCATCAAACCCATACGTGTAGGGTATCTATGAATAGGTCTTCAAAAATGGTATTGAGGTTTCTAACATCATTTCTTTCTAAACTGAATTGTTTGCGCGAGAGACACTTCCAAAGTGGTAAAATGTGTGTCCCCCCCCCCCCCCCCCGTAACTTCTAAAGTAAGAGAATGATAAAACTAAAAAAAATATATGATGTACATAACCATGTAAACTTCCAACGAAAATTGGTTTGAACGAAATCCAGTAAGTAGTTTTTTTTTAATACGTCATAAATCGTAAATCGCAATTTACCTTCCATTCAATCAACTCAAATATAAAAAAAAAAAACATTTAATTTCAAAAAACATAAACCTTACGCATAAACCGAGGATACCTACAGGTTTGTACGGAACCCTCGGTGCGCGAGTCCGACTCGCACTTGGCCGGTTTTTTTTTATTTTGCAGGTCATCATCTACACTTCAGCCGAAAGACGTCCACTACTGGACATAGGTCTCCCCGGGGTTTGCCATAATCGCTACGCTTGGCAGGCGGGTTGACGATCGCAGCATAATGGTAAAATGCATAAAGAACGCTGCTACCCATTCTCTAGTAAGTCCCTTAGTTGCCTATGGGGTGGTGCTATTTTTTTCGTCCGGCACCAAACGGATGATTTTGATCTAAATTATAATAATTAAAATCATCAATACAACTCTTGCGAATCATATTCTAACATACAACCTGACACTGACCTGAAAATTACAAAACTTTTACAAAAAAAAAGTCGGTGTCTTAGGATCTGTATTTAAGGCAAAAAACCTTAAATACAGATCCTAAGACACCGACTTTCGAAATTAAAGTTCTTTTTGACTTTGTAGTGTTTTTTTAAGGAAGTCGATTGTTTTTTTTTGTAAAAGTTTTGTGATTTTCAGGTCAGTGTCAGGTTGTATGTTAGAATATGATTCGCAAGAGTTGTATTGATGATTTTAATTATTATAATTTTATTTTCAACTTTTTGGTTATGGTAGATACTCCGCACCAATCTAATCGCGTTATTCGTTCATTTGTCGCACAAATACTTAATGTAAATTTAAGACTTATATGGTTTTCACATTGACCTCATTGTCTGAATGGAACCAAATTAAAATGGGACTATTGGGAAAGCACCAGCTTTCAGATAAAAAAGAATCATCGAAATCGGTTCGCCCAGTCAAAAGTTATGAGGTAACAAACATAAAAAAATACAGTCGAATTGATAACCTCCTCCTTTTTTTGAAATCGGTTAAAGAACGTTGGAAACTTGAATTTTGTGGGCTATTGTGCATCCTCCTTAACTCTTAACTGGTGTACCTAAATCGTGATGATACTAAAGATTACATACAGCTACACACAGTCTTCTTCACACTTGGATGCTATGAGTGATAGCCATAAAAACATTCTATACTGCATCTGGGAATGCAACTAAGTAAAGTTTGCACACAATTGAATCAGTCAAAAGGAAAAAAATGTTATCAATCTCTGTCCACCTACGGTAGACGGACCATAATCTACTTATCATGATTGGTTGGAGGTATACGCACCTAGCTACTTCCAAGGTACGTAACAATATTAAAATCTTTATATTAATATTATACATTGTATAAAACGAAGTCGCTTCTCGCGACTTTACGCTTAGACCTTTTAAATCACGCAACGGATTAATGCGGTTTACAAAAATAGACAGTGATACAAAAGAAAGGTTTATATGTATAAACCTTTCTCTTGCCTTTGCCATACCTTTGGCAAAATCTAGTATGAATAGATACACCTTTTATATCATAAGGTAAAAAAGTATCTATTCATACACGAAATATTTTAAGAGGTACACCTGTAGGTGGTAAAGAATCTACAGTAACGAAAAATAATTTTTCTAAATGTATTTTTTTCAAAATTTAATATTTATAAATTATTTGACGCACATAAGAAATACTGGCTCCTTCTTATTTTTTACGGCCGGAGCAACCGCGGCCATGCTCGTGCTGTCCGGTCGCTGCCTTCACAGCGTCAGGCGGGTCATTCATAGAATTTGGAGTAAAGGTTTTATGCTAAACGTCTCTAGCAGTTTTAAAATTAAAATAATTACGAAAATTCAGAAACGCTTAGATAAAAAAAATATTTTTGCTTCTATAGCTTCTTTACCACCTACAGGTGTACCTCTTAAAATATTTCGTGTATGAATAGATACACCTTATATAAAAGAACCCACAAAGATCTCGCTTGCAGTTCAAAGATATAAAATAGAAAATATGGGAACAAAATTTAAATTTTTCGGTTTTCTTCCATTTCAGTTTCGCCGTATATCAAAAGATAACAGTAAAAAAAAACGGCCTTATGTCAGTTCTATAAAGGAATCCTAAGCTATAAGACTTGTCAGTGCACTTTAAAATGACTAGTATCGACTTATAAGCCGTGGTGCTTTCTCCGGAATGTTAAAAGCCTTGAGCGAAACTACTCTCTTGATGTTCCCTTTATATCGCATTTCCACAGTTCGAACAAGTAAGCTAATCTTTGTTCACAGTACAACAGTTACCATGTGAAATGGATGGGTAAGTGAAATTTTAGCGGTTACGTAAACATAATCGAGCGTTTTGTTAGCTTAATTTGGTAGGAATTATCAGATAACATGGAAGTATATATCGAAGTTCAAGGGAAGGATGTGCCAGCGCCTTAAGTAATCTTAGTTGCTATCATAACTATCTAGAATTTATCTACGAAAATACATGTAGTAAAACAAATATACCTTCCGACTTGGTTACGTAAATAGTTTCATTTGTTTACCATTTATTTTCGTTCCACCTTTCAAAGGTCTTGGAAGCAATCAGTTTCAGGCGCAGCGAAGCAATTAATAATTTACTTTTACCAGTCCAAATCGACTAGTTTATTCTACGAATCGATTTGAAAGTCGAATAATGAGAATCGAATAGTAATCGTTCGTTTTCCGTACACGATGTCCGTTTGAGAGACACGTCAAGTCCCAATTTGGAGAGAGGTACGTTACGGGGTTACATGTTTTTTTTTGTATTTCCCAGTTCGATTTTCGTGTCTACCCAAGTCGACGGCTCGCCAAACAAATATATCGTCTTGTTTTCTCATGGATTATCCACATTGACAGCCTCTTTGTGTGCTTTACTTACTTTGTTCCGAACATTGTCGTTGTATGGAAATATTTTGTAACGTTAACAAATATTGTTACGAATTTTGTACAGGATAATCCGAACATTATTACATTCAGCACATTGTTTTACTACCCAATTAAGTTTTATAATCCGGTATGGCGGAGTAAGGTTATAGAAAGTATAACAATGTCGTTTACGTAGGTTTATTGTTATTTGGAAAGTACCTGTAACGGGTCAAATTAAATTAGCTGGCTTCGCAGACGTGATAAACACTATGAAATAAATATTAATGTTTGTCTTTGAAAGTTCAGTGACCGTTGGTGTTGCTACTGAGTTGGAAACGTCTGTTTCGTTTTGTTTCAAGTTATGTTAAATAACGCCTCACTTATATAATATTATAAATGCAAAAGTAACTCTGTCTGTCTGTCTGTCTCGCTTTCCTGCTAAAACTACTGAACCGATTTAAATGTAATTTGGTACACAGATAGTTTAGAGCCTGAGAAAGGACATAGGCTACTTTTTATCCCGGTAGTATGTTCCCGTGGGATAATTTCCGACCTCCACGCGGGCGAAGCCGCTGGCAAAAGCTAGTAGGTACATAATAAATGATAAAGTAAAAATACGTTTTATTTCTGTTAGCAGGTTTGGTAGGTGAGGTTACAGACATCAATCATACTTGGTCGATGTTTCCTTTCTGACTACTGTGAGAAGAAAGGCTAAAACAAACTCAGATTTCGATACTAATCAAGACTGAGTTTACACAAAAAAAAAAACGTTTTTTAAGCTGATATTTCTAGTGTCCATACTAACTGCAGTCGATAACTCCACAAAAAAGTCGTAAAATTATTTAGTTTTTGTCTGATCATATTAAGGTTTATTAATATTGTATTCAATATAAAAACAAAAGCAAATAGATTAGTGTTTGTTTTCCCGTTCACTCAAACCGAAACACTAGATCACTCCTAATTAATAATAGTTAACGATTTCGATTTGAGGCTGGCGTGAATTTATTACTCAAACAACTATATGCCAACGAACAACTTTCTAGGAAAATATTAAGCCTTTGGGTTGTATATTATTCGGTACTTACGACGTGATTTTCTGGCAAAGACTGTTTGTATCTCAGGATAACAAAAGTTGTCTATTTGATTATCTAATTCCATTAAGTATCAAATACTATGCCTTTGCTTTCGTCTTCAACAAACTCCTTTCAATGCTCTGATTGACTTAAAACGCTAACGAGCTAATATTGAAACACGAAGCGTTGCCCTTTATATAATGGTCTATTTATAAGGGATAACCAACCATATTGTCCGTTGTTTGAAGTCTATAATTATCTCGTGACGTGCGGGTAGGTTCTCGCTATTTCTGTTATACAAATACAGAATGTAAAGGCCAAGCTAAACCAGCGAGGTATTTGCGTATACTAAATGGATTTTATTTTGACATTTCAACGACATTCATTGCGTTGTTTACTTTGTTTAGCAGACAAATTTCTGGACCTTATGAAGCAATGGATTAGCAATGAGCTTCAAAATGGTTCTGATTAATAGGTGCGTTACGCTATCAAGGTACAGGGCGGTATTCAGTAAGGAATGCTTCTTTAAAATGGGTGTATGTCCTTTTAAATGGTTTCAATAGTAGAGTACTAAAAACCTGTCAAGTGCGAGTTGGCCTTACACATGAAGGGTGTCATACCAAAAGGTAAAAAACGCCGAAAGAAACACATTTATTGTGTGGACATCCCGTTTATTATTTTTTTACGTTTTCATTTTTTGTTAAAGCGGCAGGAGAAGGACAAATTATGTAAAGATTTCAAGTGCCTACCCTTTACGGTTCATGAGAAACATCCCGCTGCAGAAAGCGCTGAAAATACGTGTTTCATATACGGAAAGCCCTTTAATTGTTAGTAATTGTAGTTATATCGGCAAAAGAAATACACACTCTATGAAATGTGAAATTTCAACTATCTACCTATTACGGTTAATAAAATATAGTCCGCTGACAGACAGACGCACGGATGGACAATGGAGGTTTAGTAAAACGCTTTCGTTGGTACCGTTTGAGTACGGAATTCTAAAAGGAAAATATACCCGTAAAGCGCTTTTGTCGCTTTAAACTATTATGTACACGAATCCCCTCTTAAGTTTAAATCTGGGAATAGTGTGTAAATAATGATAGGGCAGTTAGGGTGTCCTCTAAGAGCTCGATAGTAATCCGTTTTCCGTGGTACAAACATTCCTAGAATTTCAATTATAATATTTTTTTGGTTATATTCTGCTAAAAACAAGGTGAGCAAACATCTGACAGAAGCAGATTACAAAATGTAATCCCGGAAAAGGAAAGGTTTTGGAAGCGTAAAGATCCTTTGTCAAAATATGGAGCAGAAAAATTTGCGTGAAATCCGATTTATTATATTATTTTGTGTTTTTCAGGAAATCAGAAAGGGTTTTCTAAGAAATTCCTTTACACCTTACTTATAATTTAATCTATACTTAATATTATATAGCTGAAGAGTTTGTTTGTTTGATTGAACGCGCTAATCTCAGGAACTACTGGTCCGAATTGAAAAATTCTTTTTGCGTTGAGTAGCCTATTTATTGAGAAAGGCTATAGATTATATGACATCACGCTACAACTAAGAGGAGCGGAGCAGTAATGAAAAATGTTGCAAAAACGGGGTAAATCGCACGGGTAGGCGATTCGACGCGACGGGAAGGGTCGGGGGAACAAGAAATTTAACGCGGACGAAGTCGCGGGCAGAAGCTAGTTTATAATGAAATTGAAAACAGTCGACGCCTGCAAGGTGGAGGACTATCACTAGACCCACCATGGTCCGTTTGGTTATCGACTAATGCAATCTTTAAACACTCCACCATTCCATACTTGCAAGCGGAACTCTATAAACATAACTACACACCAAACTGTTTAACAAAAAAGATTATAAACGACTCATTATACCAACATGAGCCATAATTAAATAGTGTGTGGGTTTCCTTAGATATTCCCAATGTAGATTATTTTATTACACGACCGCCGTGGGGGTCCTATATTCAAATTTAATAACTTGGCTCAAATTAAGGTCTCGCATGCCCTTTCTTGTTAACGTTAATAAGGTGCGTGTTATAAGCATAGGAGGTAAGTTTAGGCTCTGTCTGACGTCATAAATGCGGACTTTGTTCCGCATGCAAGGAGCGAAACGACGTAACGTTAGAATACAAAGAGGCAGGCTTGTATCTAAGCTCAGAAGAATGTCAGATTTGAATAATATTTGCAGAAATTGCATTTAGAATTTCGGTACTGAAACCTGTTTGTGACTGAAATAAGCATGGAATGTTATTATACAAAGCTTTAGACTAATATTATATTGCAAGATCCTCACTTATAAATATGCAACTACAACTGTTTGTCTCTCCATCACCCAAAGGTAGCCAGCCTTTGATAGAAAATACCTGTGGTATTACGTCCGCCGCTTACATTTGTGTGCTTAAAATATTAAATAAATAATTATTAGACTCTCTCTTACCATGGTTTTGTATGAATATGTATTAATCAATTTGAGCATTTGCATGTAGCAGAATATACCTCGATGGAGCAGTTGCGGCTTAAGTCTGCATATTAGTACTTCATCTGGATATTTCTGGATAAATTGTAACGGAAAATCCTGGGATTGTCGCCAAAACGGGAAAGCTCGTGTTTTTTTTTCCACATTTCACAGAGCTCAGTTTTTATTTAACCCATAGCTGAATGCGCGCAATACAAAGGCGTGTCAACCTATTCGCGTACGTACCTATGTACCATTGGCATGGCGCTTAACTAGAAGGGACAATGACGAATAAGCGAATGTTATTTCATAGTTTTATTAAAGTACATAGGTATTCGATGCCGATTTCAAATCGGTACTTGCAGTTTTTGTGTGCATTTATTAGGGATTAAAAAATGTGTTTACATAAAAACTGTTTCTATTTTATCAGTGGCCTTTGCTTGTTATTTATGCAATCTAGAAGTTCTTAAATAACAAGCTGTTTTTTTTTTAATGATTGTCATCGTCATCATTTCAGCGGAAAGACATCCACTGCTGGACATAGGCCTCTCTCAATTTGGGGGGTTTGTCATAATCGCCACGCTTGGCAGGCGGATTGGTGATTGCCGTACGGTGGTAAAATGTAAAGAGAACGCTGCTCATTCTCTAGTAAGTTTTTTATATATTTTCCAAAAATCCTGAAAGAGTCTCTTATACGTCGAATTTTATATATCTTCGTTTTCTTTCATTTGTGCTCACAAGATTAAGTTAACCGTAGTGTTTATTTTTTTGCTGTCCTGGAATTACTTCAAGAGTTTGTAAGAATATCATCCTTTGCTATGTCTACGTTGGTTTTATTTATTCTTCTAATATTTAATTTCAACGCTTGATAGTTGGCCTCAAAATAACAACTGTGTGAAACCAAAAACTTTACCTATAAGATAATACCAAATATTTCAGCATAGCAGTTCTAAGCCGAGAAACAAGGTTGAGAAATGAATACCAAGTTTTCTCCAACGCTTTATGTGAGAACTTTAGCAGGTCTCAGAAAATTTCCACATATCTCTCTCTTCGTACAATAGTTGACATTTTAAAGTTGGTCCTTCTTCCCTCGTGATGTGAGTTGTAAAGATACTAGTACCACGTAGCCTAGAGGGCTATAAAGTTGGGGGAATTTCGTAGTGAGTCCGTGTCGAGGGATCTTTAGTTCTGAACTGACAACCTCGCTCGAATACGAGGTCCGTCGTCAAAGTTAAGTATAGACATTATTGTTTTAGATAGACAGGCCGATAATATAAATTAGTTTTTAAATAACGGCCTATATTTTTTTTTTAAAGAAATTGTAATATATCAAAAGAAAACATTTTGCTAAAATAAAATACGAGAGACTTTGTATTTTCTTTGTTTCACGTTTTTATCGTTCTCATTATCAGCTATTTTATTAAGAAAAACCATTTGATTCAACATCATGTCACAAAAACAATTTACCTACAAATCTTAATTCTACCTAAACACTATTAAAACTTAATAATAATTATGACAACACATTAATACCACTAAAATATGAACGTGATATTCAAAACCGTGCTAACATAATTTTCCGGCACCGCACATAACCCACTCCCACAGAAATTCCATTTTCCAAGACACACGATCTTACATCCTTGTCGTTTCCAGTTATTTTTTTATACACACAGGCACGTATGAGTATGTATGGTGTAATCATGGTTTCATCAAAAGAGCGGCACACTGGCGCACGCTCCGCAGCCATCACGGCTCGTCACGACGCCATTCATTCGGCTCCGCTGATGGTGGTCGCAATTATGTCAAGCTATGAATGTACACATACTTCCACTGTATTTAGCTTTTCAACTTTCGTATAAAAGCTTGTTTTGTTCCTAATGATTCCCCTTTTTCGTTCGGGTATCACGTTTCGTGGCTATTTGTCAGTGAAATTGTGTTTTTGAAGGGTCTATCTTGTAAGCGCGCGAACCGCGAAATGTTTCTGAAATTTAATATCACGTCGCGTTACAATTTGTTACTTGAGCTTGACTATAAGATTCATGGACCTTAAATTTTATGTTAGGTACCCACTTACATATTTTATAAAAACAAATTAGACATAATATTAGACACAAAACAAGTTTTTCATTCCTACAAATTGTAAGAACATGTAAATTAATTTTCACAAGTTCAAATAAAATAATTATCACAAATCTTCAGTCCCACATTTTGAAGTTTGATTTATGATACATTTCTAAGATATGCCTCTTGTTCTGAGAGCTCTCAAAAAAGTAATCGTCTAATTGGAATTTAATCCAATTTATTCGTATCAAATATTCCTACGGTATAATTTGCAGATGTCTTAGAAGTACCGAAATACGATACTTACTAAATTTAATATTAGATTTACTTAACGTTAATTAATTTCTAAAGGTAAGTACATTTAAACTAGTATTGGAGTCTAAGAATTTCATCACTGAAAGTAATCTATTTATACGTGGCAATAACTTTTCCCTATTTTTACGAAAATTACGAGGACGGAGGGGTTGTAATTTGGCACAGTTATAGTTATATGTGTTGTGTCTATGTGGTTTCGAACGTAAAGAATAGCATCACCCTATTTCTTCCTGTGGGTGTCGTAAAAGGCGCCTAAGGAACTTACTAGAGAATGGGCAGCACCGTTCTCTATCCACTTTACCACCATACTGCGATCGTCAACCCGCCTGCCAAGTGTGGCGATTATTGCAAAGCACCCCAAATTGTGCCCAGCAATGAACGCCTTACGGCTGAAATAACGATAAGCTATCGTCATTTCAGGCATATGGAGTGCAGAATCCCAATATTTTATATACCTCATAATGTATTTCTATTTAAATAAATTATGGTCGAATTTCAACCACTGGGCGACCACTAGTAATATTAATTACATCTAATGGCGTAGGACTGTGGGTAGTGATATCGGTACATTTATACTACCTCCATACTTGGTTATTTGATATTCACATGACCTAACTAATTAATTAGTGGAGTACGTATATTAACTAACTACGTAAGGGATACTGAGTACCTTACTGACTTGATAAAGGTCACACCGTGATGACTGTAAATTTAAATCTACGAATGAGAGCCAAGACCAGCAGTTTAACGTACTTTCAGAGGCATGGAGGGGTCTTAGAGGTATTAGATGGACCTGATCTTTCGACCCGTACGCCGTTATTTCTTAGCCGCAAGCTCTTCTACACCTTAGAAAATTACACCACCAAATGACAGACACCATAGTTGAGTGTCGCCCACCCTTAGCGCAGAAGCCACTCATGCAGACAGCTAGACCACGTTCTTCAAGTCAGTCCACCTCATTGTTGCCACGCTGCTTTTTCCGTTCCGCGGTTTTCACTCAAATACTCGTCTACTGCAGCGGCAATCGTACCTGGTCTGGTGAATGGTCATGAATAATTTATCTGTATCTGCAATGGCGCCCATGACCAGAGCGTTTAAAAGTAATAAACATCAAAAGGGCGTTAAACTGTGCCAAACATCGGCCATCGTGTACAGGAACCATTACAACATGTAACGTTTTACTTTGCATACGATAAACGGGATTGGATTCATGGTTCCGGCTGTAAAATTATGACGTCATTGTAGTAGCGTGTGCACGTTGCACATCGAAACTGACGAGAGGGTTGGTAATTGCATAATCTACACGCTAGTGGGTCCTAGCCTTTATAAATCGTGACGTCAGCGTTCACAATACTTGGAAAACTGTTCGTTTTTATCAACGTAAGCTATTTTCTTGGTATTTTGTAATGGTAGTTTTTAACTGAAATGCTATTACTTTTGAAGGGTGTTATTGTCGGCGGCATATAGTAATGCTTTCCATAGCAGTGAAACAAAAGTTGAAAATGTGACGAAAAACATAGCTACAAAGAGCTCAATATTTTATTCTGAAAACAAAAATACGTTTGCTCGTGGTTGGTATACAGGGTCAAATTAAATAAATTTGCGGAACTCTAGAGATGTGATGGGTTTTGATATCTAAACACGATAAATTAGAAAGATTGGATGTATTTTTGGGGATCAACGACCTCTGGTAGTGTTTCCAGAGATGTATGAGTTGAAACAATGTTTTGTTTCATCGTGTTTTTATAATGAGCATACAATCTTCCCGCTGCTGTGTCTCTCTGTAAGAGGGAGCGGGCCGTCATTCACCGCGCGGGCCAGTGCGGGTTGTTAAATGTCTCATGTCTTATGAATTTTTGATTCTAGGACATGCCGGTTTCCTCGCAATGTATTCCATCAGCATTGATGAGCGCAGAGATGATTAAATAATAAACACAAAGTATAGCGCCTGTGTGTTCGAACCAGCGACATCACGATGTATACAACTCGTAAGTGGAAGCCGATACCAGTAGGCCACGACTACTCTGATATGTTAAATATCTTATACCTTTAAACGAGCAATTTTTGTATATGTATATATAATCTGATTCTCGGAAACGGCTCCAACGATTTTCATGAAATTTTGTATACAGGGGGTTTCGAGGGCGATAAATCGATCTAGCTAGGTTTCAATTTTAGAAAATGTCGTTTTATACGTGTTTTCAATAACCAACTTTATCGATAATCAACTTAAACATAAACTTATGCTTTTCTTTTCTTGGAAGAAAAATAACAAAATGTAATTTGTATTTAAATAAAATTTCTAAAAAACACAATTCACAAAAAAAAAAAATACCGAGCAAAGGTCGGGTATCCAGGTACTTAATAACTAAATACGATGAAAACAGTGGTGTCATTGCGCGCCCAGGCGCCTGCCTAAAATTAGAAAGAAGTCACATTTACCAAACCACACTGGGCCCGCGTGGCAGATTATTGCCCAATCTTCGAAGAGAGAAGGCCTGTGTTCCACCAGTGAGAACATTATAGGCTGATTTTTCATCACATCTGCGAAATTTACACAAAACAACGAAAAATTCAATAAAGAACAAAAAAAAAACGATATTTCAACTGCCTACATGGCGGTCCGGTATCACCGGATGCCGACCTACCTCTGTCGCGTGGTCGAGGCCTATCTGACGGATAGGGCCGTCATCTACCCCGGTCACGAGGGGGAATGGAACCGGCGAGAGATGTCGTGCGGTGTCCCACAGGGATCGGTCCTGGGGCCGCATCTGTGGGACATCGGTTACGACTGGGTGCTGCGCGCCGACCTCCCTAGCGGCGTCAGCGTAGTTTGCTACGCTGACGACACGCTGGTCCCTGCGCAGGGGAGGTCGTACGAGGCGGCTGCTGAACTGATGACACGCGGGGTTGCGACAATCGTCGATAGGATCCGGCAATTGGGCCTCGAGGTGGCATTGCACAAGTCCGAGGCCATGGGTTTTCATGGTCCTCGGAACGCGCCACCTGCGGGTTCCCAACTTACGGTAGGAGGGGTTCACATCGGCGTCGAGTCGACAATGAAGTACTTGGGACTTGTCCTCGACAGCCGGTGGAACTTCGTTGAGCATTTCCGACGTTTGGCTCCCAGACTGGAGCGAGCTGGGGCTGCATTAAAGCGGCTCCTGCCCAATCTGGGGGGTCCAAACGCCTCCTGCCGGAGGCTCTACACGGGGATCGTGCGGTCCATGGCCCTCTACGGGGCACCGGTGTGGGCGCCCTCACTGAGGCTGCGCCCAGCGCGCCGGTTGTTTGCGGCCCAGAGGGTCATGGCCATCCGGTTAATCCGGGGATACCGCACGGTCTCGTGCGAGGCGGCGAGCCTCCTTGCCGGAGTGCCGCCATGGGATCTGGAGGCAAAGGTCCTCGCGCACATGTGGGAGTGGCGCGAGGAGGCGAAACGCTGGGGCGAAACTCCGCTGCCGCGACAAATCGCGGCACGGCGGACAGAGCTCCGGTGTGATCTCATGGCGACATGGCGGGTACGATTGTCGCAACCCAGTGCTGGGCACGCCACAATTGCGGCGGTAAGTCCCCTCTTTGAGGAGTGGATAGAGAGGCGCCACGGCGTCCTCACCTTCCGCCTGACGCAGGTTCTCACCGGGCATGGGTGCTTCGGTGGGTTCCTGTTCAGGATAAAGCGGGAGGATACGTCCGGGTGTTTCCATTGCGAGGATCGTCTGGAGGACACGGTGGAGCATACGGTGGAGGTGTGCCCTGCCTGGGCGGAGCACCGCCGTGTCCTCGTGGGAGCGATCGGCGGCGGCGACCTCTCGCTTCCGGCCCTGGTACGAGCCATGGTACGGAGCGAGAGGGAATGGGAAGCCGTCACCTCCTTCTGCGAAGCAGTAATGCTCGCGAAGGAGGAGGCGGGGCGCGTGAGGGAGTGGCAGTCTCTGCGCCCTCACGTCCCTAGCCGCCGCAGGAGGAGACGCCCCGGGCGTTGGGAGTCGATAGCGGACTCCCGGCCACCATAGACGCGAGCTTCCGGGTGGCGAGCAATGGGTAGCTCGCCGCCCGGTAAGGACCAAGCTCGGGTCGACGGCGCGCAGTGTTCCACGCGCGCCTCAAAGAGATGTCAGCAGCAGTGTAGGGGTCTACTAGGACCGATGCCTGCCGGGGTCGCGTGATTGTTCGAAAGAGATACCGTGACCCTGGCACATGGGCAACTGATGGAACACGGGTGGGTTTTAGTCAGTAAAAGTCTGACACGCCCTCCCGCTCCGCCCAGAGCGGGAGAAGTCATTTGATGATTTCCCATCCTGAAAAAAAAAAAAAAAAAAAAAAAAAATGGCGGTCCGTAACGCCACAGAAAAATCAATAATTTAATTTATTAATTATGTTTTATCATAATGTTTAGTTATGATATCTATACCCATAACGGCTGCGAAGTTTCGCTTACTAATATAATTTGACCTTGTAGTTGGGGCAGGAAACCAACTTGGTTATTATTTTGCGGGCTGAAATAGTAGCAGTAATAAGATTCTGTATCAAAGATACCTAATAAGTAGAATGAGCTACATAATAAATTCGCTTTATTAAAACGGACCCTAGGTCAACACAAGCAAATATTATACGAAGAAGACTGTGCGTTCTCAGTATTGCCCCAGAATCCTCATATAACTTATATTTTGGGCGAGACAGTACGCACGTGGAATAAACAAAAACCCACAAAAACCAAGAAAAACCTTTTACAATAATCTCGGCGAGCTTCGTGCAGTCATAACGTTCACCCGAGACATGAATATTAACAGAGAAATTTCTTTCCGTTCATCTCACGTTCCAAACAATTTGCCATCAGTTGCCATAAAATGGTCCGGCAAAGCGTACATAATGGGGGACAATTTCTTTTACCACCTGCGCCTCTCTATAGACATTTCTACTGGAAATTGCTATTGCATGAGTCCGTAGATAATTTGCAACCCTTACTGTCTCGGTGATGGCGAAATAATCAATAGATATTGGCGAAGTTTCGTGAAATTATGTTGTAGCAGCTTTAATATTGGGTGGCATTTTGTGCGGCCATTTATATGCGGTATTTTCGACGATATACCCAATATATCGTGTTAACGGCAGATACGGGCAGATATTTTCGGTAAATAAATTATTTTATTTCTGCAAGTATGTTTGTACAAACACTATTACTACACGTCAATCATATTTTTAAAACTAGATGATGTTGGCGTTTCCTACCTGACTACTCTGAGAAGAAAGGCCGAAACATGACATGATCTTGGACATATCATATGAAGACCATGTGGATTGGTGTCTGAAATGGTCTTTTGAGGAAAATATCACACAGATTGAGTGGACCTGTCCAATTGTAAAAAACAAAGGAAAAATAGAAAACTCACTTAGTCCTCACACTCACAATAATTAAAACAATATAATACTTTACAAAGTATATTAGTGTCATTACATTAATTAAATTCATCAATATCAAAGTGTATATAAAAAATTGGAAATAATCTTGGTCAGATCATCCGAGGACCATGTACGTTGATAATGCATCTTAATCGTTTTTCTTTGGAGTGTTACAGCTGCAGTATACATATTTTTATGGATGTATGGCATTTTATGGAACACACCGTTTCTCATTTGGAAATTGACTGACCACTCATGTTGTACACTGAGATATTTGCCACTGTTAATTGGCCAGCCAGCATTTGTTAAGCCAACATTTACTTCGAGCGAATCGTGGTCATCGGTCACACAAAGTGGACGATCACGTTTATACAGAATGAAATTTAAATCAGCAAACAAAAAGCATTAAACGTCATACCTAACGTGAAATTTAAATAATAAAAGATTGCATGTTTTTGTTTTTAATCAACGATTGCTAGTAGTTTTTTTACTTGGAGTACGGGCTGAGATAATATGTTTTCTTTTTGTTTAAGGCCTTTTTGTAGTTCAAGTTCTCTTGGCGAGCATTAACCGGTCGTCGCGAGCACTTGAACTGCTAGATTTTGTGTATACTTGTTTCGTAGAAAAAAAAATGATACGGAAATTACAAAATATTTTCTCAGCATGCCCTATAAACAATAAGCCTTATATTTTGGTATACGTTTTATATGGTTTAATGATGGATCTCTGCAAGGTAAACGTTTTAAATAGCGATTTAGTGTCATCTTTGTTTTTTTATGGAGTCAATTATTTTAATTCCGGTTTCTATCATCACGCACCGCTTGACAATAGGCTTGGGCATAGTAGTTCGCGACTGAGATCGCTCAGTTTAGTTCACCGCTCCTTAACGAACTAGTTCGCTCTTCTAGTTCATCTGCTCTACTAGTTCATCCGCTCCCAGCTCGAATCAAAGAGAGGCAGATCGTTCGCTCCTTCGCTCGTTTAGATTTTGCACGTACTGCATGTGACAAGATTATGGAATGTTCTACTTTTACCTACAATTTTTGGACTCTAAAAACAGCAAAAACCATTGAGTGATAATTCATAAAAAGATCATGATTATAAAAAATACCAAGGTTTATTGTTGCAATAAATAACTAGTTTAGTGATTACAAAAACCTTTTTGTATTTTGTCCCGTGAATCAGTTCGGTTGACGCCATCCTCGCTCATTCGGTCGCGAACTGATGAACTAACGAACTATGGATTGGGAAATGAGCGAACTAGTTCGCGTAGTTCATCTATGGAAGCGCTCTTACGAACTAGTTCGTTCGTGAACTACACAAGACTACTTGACAATATTTGAAATTTTCCTAAAATATATAATTTTTACGGAAACTGGTTATTTGGATAAAGGTTTAGATTTGTTAAAAAATACTGCAACCTTGCCTTAACCTTATCTATCGATACTCGTCATGTCTATGAAAGTTACATAAAAAAACTGATCGTTTTAAAATGATATTTCAAGTGACTAAACTAATTATGCACGATGACCACAAAAAGGTGAATAATGAATATACCTATTCATACATTTTTTTGTTTCATGATAAATGATTTCAGTTCTGTAAGTAAGTTTCTACAAACACTTTTACACGTCTGTGATATTTTTTAAAACTAGATGAGGTCGGCGTTCCTAATTGACTACCACCATGATTTTTAGAAACCGATACGGATCACATCTGAGGACTTTTGCTAGGTTTTTAAATTGACCCTGTATTTACACACCAAACATAGCTAAGTACACGTATGCGTAAGTAGGATTGTACAGACACTTTTACACGTCAATCATATTTTTTTTTTAAACTAGTTAAGGTTGACGTTTCCTATCTAACTACTCTGAGAAGAAAGGCCGAAACAAACTTAGAGGTCACAGTCTCTTTTAAAATCCAGACATAATCTTGGTCAGATCATACGAAGACCATGTGGATTGGTGTCTAGTCTTCTGAGAAAATAACCACACAGATTGAGTTGACCTGTCCAAGCAGTGCATTATCAGTAATCATGCAGCTCAACTCAGAACTTAAGGAGCTCAATGATTTGATGTCCAATATCACCTGTATTTTCACACCAAACAAAGCTAAGTACACGTGCGAGCACAGTCATAGGCAGCGTTGGAGCGACGCACTAACCCTACTAAATCCTACTAAATATTGCTTGTAGATACCTAGGTATGTTATTACACGAGGTGTTTTATCGATGCCTTTCAAATATTCTTTGATTTTAAAAGTAAAATAAAAACTGAAAAAGCTAGCTAGACCTTATAAATATCCAAGTGGGTTAAATCGGTTTCTCCGCTCGTGTGAGTCTACCATTTTCTCAGATTTTTCTTACATTTTCGTGATAACGCCTTGGTTTTCAGTAAAGTGGAACTTCGTATTTATAAAAAGCATCTTTAAATATGCATACTTTGTTAAAGCAGTTTTGTTTGTTTTAGAATAGCCGAGCAAGCGTGGGTTACCAAGATCAAAATAAAAACGTTCTGATCCCACGAACTGTAACGAATATTTTCTTTTCTTTTTTATTTAGGGTACCTAATATTTGTTTTCATGGCGGTAGTTTCATTTTCTTATATTAATATTGATAATGATTAAATAATTCGCAAATTTCTACGTGCAATGCACTATAGATGCTTTAAAAAGAAAATTTCTTATCAATTATTACTACAAAAATACGACCTTATTACTCTAGAATCCAGACGCACCCTACTTGAGATGATGACCCTTTTTAGTATATGTCGTAATAAAGTCGATTGTACCGATCTAGTGAACAGTTTGTGCTACCTGATCCCTCGTACCGTACGTGGTCGACAAGTTCGCTCGAGACACTTGTTCGCAACTACTTTTTGTAGAACCAACTCAGGCGTGCGTTCGCCGCTGCATCGATTAGTTGACACCTACAATAGGCAATTTGGCTCAACTGATATTATGTTTCTCAGTAAGGCTATATTTAAAAAAGATATTGTTACTATTTTAAGTGATCAGAACCCTAATAGTTAAGTAATGTTTAGTTTTATTCTGTTTTTATATTTTTCATTTGTATCGTTCTTTCAAACAACTAGAAGTTATGTTTATTAATATGTGGATAACGTTGTGAGTAGTGTATTTGTTACCTCTATTATTAAGTTCTAACCTATGCCTACTTTTAGTACACTGCTGTTTGTTGTCCCTAAGTAAATAAATAAATAAATAAATAAATGATAATTGGTAGTGATGGGCCGAATATTCGATATATGTTACATTCGTATGCGACCGATTATTCGGAAAAAATGCCGAACATTCTACATTATATATTAAAAAAAAGCCTATGAGCATGTATGAAGTAGCATAATTATAAATACAAGTGGCCTCTTTTAAGCGCACAAGGGCAATATTCATAGTATGGAAGAAACATGAGCTTCAACGCGCTCGATAAACATATACTTGACTTTTTGAGATGTTCATATTCGACCGATTATTCGTATTCGGCCCATCACTAAAATTGTACACCTATAATAAGATAATGTAACAATAAAATCTACTTTGGATAGATATATTTATTGTGTGGTTAATTTTATAATTCCAATGATGTCATAGTACTTCCATCCTTACGAAGAAAATCAATTAATTATTTTCTTTTCATCCCTAGAATCGTTTTCAATATTTTATTATTAGATATAATATATTTATTATGTTTATACAAACTTGTTACGCAACAAAAGCAATCCAAATCTATTATTCTCTGAGTATACAGTGATATAATATTCATCCAGTATCTACAGACAATTGTATCGCAGAGAGCAAATACGAATTTCACCGTAGGAGTACAACAATGGATCGACAGCCTCTAACTGATAAAATTATTAATTAATTATAAAAACTATCCCATTGTATTGAACTGTGGTGAATGCAATCGGAAACAAAATAATAAGGACACATATACACATTACGTCACGCTTTATTTTCGCCGAAGGTTTGGGCAGAGGTCTACCTATAATATAGCCACATTTCACCAGTTATGTTTAGGTCACATGTAAAAGGAGGCGATCCTATTGCCATCAACCGGGCACAAATCCAGATTCCAGGCTTCAACAGAGTTTCTAGAAAAAAAACACAAAAATGTCACTATGCTCAACCCAGGAATTGAACCCAAGACCTCATGCTCAGTAGTAGCACTTGCGACCACTGGACCAACGAGGCATTCTATTAAGGAATAGTTTATATTTTTTTGTAATTTGGCCTATTCATGCTATTACATAAGGGAAACCATAGTTAATTTCGGCAACAAATAGGAAATCCTGACATAAAGACTGGCTATTCTATTGATTAAGTACGAACCAAATTCAAGTAAATAATACCTACTCTCAAGTACAGGTAATGAGAATATTTCGACATTCATAGAGCTGAGCAATTCTTTGTAACACATTTCTAAATTTAAAGTTTAATTTAATAGTACTTACCGTTTTCTTATACAGAATTCATTTATTTCATAGTGGTTCGATAATTTGCATCTGAACACAGAATATGGAAGAAATTTTCCTCCGTCAAGGTACCACGAGAAATAATATTTGATGTCTATAATATTTCGTGAGAATTTGATTATTTCCAGAAAATATTATTTAATTTTATTAACGGTATAGGTACCTCCTTGTTTAGGTTGCAAACATTAATTTGTGTACCAAACAACTATATCAATTCTATAGATATGAAGCAAAAATGCAGATAGATAGACACAGACATACGAGTGATAACCATAAGAAACTTAAGAAATTATGAATTTTAGGGACGCCATTGAAAGTCTAAGCTGTGGAATGAATACATATTTAGAGTTTATCGAGGTCCTCAAAAACCAGGCTTTAACCAAACCACCACGAACTTATATCGTAATCACAGGTATCTTTATAGAAGGTAGCAAGATATTTCAATCAACCGGTCAGCTTTATTGTAACTCCATTTTATTTGTGGACCGTTTCCGAACCGCCGCGACTCCTCGTTATCGAGTATTTCTAAATAATCCTTTAACTTGGGTTTCGTTTGAGATATCTCGTTGAAGTAAAATACAAGTTTCAGCCGGATTTAAGTTTATAGAAATGTATTGTTCGGTTTCCGATTATTCCCTAAGGGTCCTCCACGTCTTTTTGTTATTTCGTTAAAAGTGCATAAGATATACAACAATACAGGTTTATTTGTAAAACACCGGCAACCTCTTAGTACTATGTTACTAAAATCATATAATAATTAACAACTTTAGTTTTATGATTTTTTTAAATTCATCATATTTTAGTTCATCAGATTTTCATACATACTATGTTCGATTCTATTTAAAGAAATTTATACTGTTAATAAAACGGGAGTCAGGTGTTGTAGGCGGGGGTGACGGTGTTCCCTTGACGAAAGAGTGAAATTAAACCAGTCAGAATGTCGTAATAATTGAGTATATTTGGCACACATAAAATTACACAGAAATCACTAAAAATGGTTGTAAAAGAGTACACAGCACACAATATAAAATACAGTTAGAATAAGCAGTACACATAATTAAATCCTAGCTATATTACACTTGAAGACTGGCTAACTAGATATAGGGTACATCGCGACTAAGCAGTGGACAGCGGAGCCCCTTACTTCACAAACACTACGTGGTAACTTGATGATTCATGTGAACTTGTAACAATACTAAATCCAAAAATAGACGCTCGGCCCTTTTATAACTTTTGTTGCCTACCGCAAGTAGCGTATACATTTCTTTACTTTGATTAGCCGCTCCGCCAATTGAGAGCGAGAAAAATGGACTTTCCCTAAGATACAGGTTTCGACTTGTCGAGAATTTCAAAACACGTGTAAGCGAGTTCAAGGTTTCTGCTTTCTTATTGGATTAACAATGTGGCTCGTCCTATTGGACATACGCTACTTTCAAAATCGTGTACGAACTACGTAAGATATTTTAGGTATATTCATACCTACTCACAGCTAATTAGTGCTTTACAATAAATGAGTTAGGTAACTATAAGCTAATTAGTTTTATACAAACATAACACAGGCATTACAGACTAATTAGATTCCAACAGGTTATTGTTACAGGTAATTGCAGGTTAATTAGAATTCAAAAGGTCAAGACAATGGTAATACAGCTGATTATAAACATACATCGGTATTTACTTAAGTATCTTCATGGAAATCTACTACTTTTATTAAAGAACAGTATAGGTATTTGTTTAGGTATTTTACAGAGGCTATACCGGAGTTACCGAATACAATAGCGAGGAGATATTAATGTTAAAAGTTAGTTAGTCTCATAGGGCGTCGCCCAAAACAATAAAGAAACATAAATACTAACTATAGCTTGTTTTATTGAGCTTCGCCTACATTCCACCCCCTGTAACAGGGTTCAACCGACTTACAATTCTTGGTCTGTGGGAAGCACAATAATCTTCGCTACGGGTCGACGTAGGACCCCATTTACAGTCTTAACATCTACTACACGGATAATACCATCGTGTCCATGATACACAGCTTTGATGAGACCTTTGGTCCACGCACTTCGCGGTCTATTATTGTCCACAATCACTACTACGTCACTGATACGTACGTTCGGCACATTGTTTAACCACTTTTCCCGACGTTGGAGCGTAGGCAGGTACTCTCGCAGCCAGCGCCGCCAGAACATGTCGGCGAGCGCGTTCACGCGCCGCCACTGCCGGCGAGAGTCGATGTCTTCGGCGTCGCTCGATGCAAACGGAGTACTCCCGGACGCAGTGCCCAGGAGTAGATGGTTCGGCGTCAGGACCACGGGCTGGTCGTGGTCGTCGTTCACGTAGCTCAGTGGCCGGCTGTTTACGATCAGCTCGGCTTCGGTGAGGAGGGTGTAGAGGACCTCCTCACGAGGGGCACGCTCCTTGAGCGTACTGCGAAGTGCGTTCTTCACGGATCTCACCAGGCGCTCCCAGCAGCCACCCATGTGTGGGGCCGCCGGGGGATTGAAGTGCCATTCGATGCCACGGTGAATGGCCTCGGCCCTTATCTGACCTTGGTTGAGGTCTTTCAGGGCTGCTCGAAGCTCGGTATTGGCCCCGATGAAGTTGGTACCCTGGTCAGAGTACAGATGTGCTGGTTGCCCGCGGCGCGCTATGAGGCGCCGCAAGGCTAGTATGGCGGAGTCGGCGCTTAGGGAAGCGGCCAACTCAAGGTGGACGGCGCGTGTAGTGAGGCAGGTGAATAGGACACCCCACCTCTTCTCGCGCCGTCGCCCGATTGCGACCTCCATCGGGCCGAAGTAGTCCACCCCCACTCGCACAAAGGCTCGTCTGGATGGTTCCAGCCTTGCGAGCGGCAGGTCACCCATCTTCGGTGGCGCGGGCTTGGCTCGGCAGACGCGACAGAGTTGGCAGTTGGCAACCACTGTCTTCACTGAGGTTCTGATTTTAGTGACCCAGTATTTTTCCCGTAGATTGTTGACGACGGTCTCGTGGTTGGCGTGCAGAGCCATCGCATGGTAATGAGCGATTAGCTTTCTTGTCAGAGGATGGCGGCCCTCCAGGATAATAGGGTGCCGCTCGCCAAACGTGAGCACCTCACAGGCACTCAGGCGCCCTCTCACTCGTAGCAACCCGTCGTCGGCTAGCATGGGGTCGAGAGCCTTGATGCTGCTGCTGCTGGGAACGGGCAGGCCTTTAAGGATGGTGGCCCGCTCGCTTTGAAAGCTTTCTTCTTGACACAGCCTCAACAGGCTGTTGTGAGCATCTTCTAGGTCTCGCTGACACAGCTCCGTAGTCGACCGACGTTTACGACATCGGCCGCTGAAGATGAGCACGCGCGCCATGACACGCTGAATGCGCGTCCACGATGAGTAGCGCTCGTACTCTAGGAGTGGTGCCGCCGGTGCTGCCGCGGCGTGGACCCGCTGGATGCGCTCAAGGTCCGCTTCCGACGCCTCAGCCTCGGGACACGCAGGCCACAGCTCCTGTGGGTTACATAGAAACGAGGGGCCCGAGAGCCACTCCGCGTGGTCATCGGGCCAACACAACCTGGTGGCCTTATCAGCTGGGTTATCCTGTGAAGGTACCCAGCGCCAGTTGCCTCTGTCTGACAGCCTATCTATTTCGGCTAGTCTGTGCGAGACGAATCGTTGAAATTCCTGTGCATCGGAGTTTATCCATTTTAATACAGTCTTGCTGTCGGTCCAAAGGAATTTCTTTTCGATTCGTATACCTAACTCTTTGTGGGCAGTGTCTGCTATACGACAGGCTAACACGGCTGCTTGTAACTCTAGCCTGGGAATGGATACTACTTTTTGTGGAGCTACTCGCGCTTTCCCTAGTAACATAACCGATTCCCTCTTTCCTTCAGAGTTAGAGCCCACTAGGTATACTACTGCGGCGTAAGCAAGCTCGCTGGCGTCCCCGAACGCGTGTAATTCTAAATTATCGAGTTTTAACCCGTACCACCGCGGTATTTTTAATTCGTTTAAGCGGTATAAATTATGGAGCCAATTAAACCATACTTTGGCGTCCTTTTCTTTTAAGGGTTCGTCCCATTGTATTCCCGACTTCCATATTCGTTGCATTAATATGCGTGATTGAATTACACACGGGTATAGGAAACCTAGCGGGTCGTAAATCGACATTATCATACTAAGAAATTGTCTTTTAGTGGGCACTAAGCTACCATTTATAATTTCCGGTGGTAGTCTCTTAAATGACAGATCAAAACCTAACTCGTCGTCTTTAGGTGACCATATTAAACCTAGGGTCCTCTCTACTGAGCCTGTTCCCTTCTCAAGGGCTACCTTATCAGGCATTTCTATTTTCAGCCTTTCCCTTAGCTCCGATGAGTTAGTGACCCACCCCCGGATAATGAATCCACCGGATGCATGTATTCGTGTCACTTCCTCTATTAACGTGTTAGCCTTCTCCTCGGTCCAAGCACTATCTAGATAGTCGTCCATATAGTGCCTAGATTTAATGGCTTCCACAGCTTCGGGATAAACATCAATGAAATCATCGGCATTTTTGTTGAGTATATATATTGCCGTAGTAGGGGACGAGGCTGCACCAAATATCATGGAATTCATCGCGTATGTATCTGGTTCTTTATGGTGATCCGCGCCTCTCCATAAAAATAATTGCGCGCCTTGATCTTCTGCCCTTATTTTTACGCGTAAGAACATATCAGCGATATCCCCTGAAAACGCGACGGGGCCTATCCTGAACTTAATTAAAATACCTAGCAAAGAATTCAGTAAGTCAGGTCCGGTTAGCAGATTATCATTTAAACACGTCCCATGAGACGTAGCGGCTGCGTCGAACACGAGACGTAGCTTGCCCGGTTTGTTCGGGTTAACGACTCCGAAATGCGGTAAGTACCAAACCGGCGAGCTGTCTATGTTACCGTCTACTTTACGCGCGTAACCTTCGTCTACTAACCTACCTATCTGAGCTGAATATTGCTCAGCGAAACTAGTGTCTTTACGCATACGTTTCTCTATGCCGTACAGCCTTTGCCTGGCCTGATTATAATTATCAGGTAACTGAATATTGTCATGTTTCCACAACAAACCGACCTCCCATTGTGACTGGTCAGGGATACGATGGCTAGTGCTGTCTAACACGGCTAATGCCCTTTCGACATCTTTATGTTTACGTAAATTCTCTGAAATACCTATCGCTTCTAGCTCAAACTGTGATTTAACTAGATTCTGTAAATCAGGAAGGGAAACGGTCATGCAACTAACACATTCTTTACTATTATTATTGTTATTAATATTAAATGGTCCATGTATGACCCAACCTAACTTAGTGAGTGAGGCAACTGGCTTACCGGATTTTCCTTGGCGGATGTCCTGACTGACGAGCAGCTCCCAGTTGTCCTGTCCGAGAAGCAGCAGCGGTTTGGCTCCCCTCATCTCTACGCAACCCAAGTCGCGTAGGTGCGCGTTGTCGTCGATCACTGTGGCGGACACTGTTTGCGTTGGTAGGTTAATGTCCACTATTGTCCGACACGTAATGTTATGGCACTGACCGTTAGGTCCTTTTACGCGCACTTGTACCACTCGCGACGTTGAGTCTGTTACTCCGTAGCCACCCGCGGTTTTTAAGGAGAGAGGAACACATGGACCCACTAAGTCTGTGGCGAGCGAGCTGTCGATGAGTGACACGGTCGCACCATCGTCCAGTAGTGCGTAACACTGATTATCGTCACTGTTTCCATCGCTGACCGTTACTGGCATAATTTTCAGTAGTGCCGTAGCTCGCCACTCGCCTATATTTGTGACGCTTTCCGTCTTACTTTCTGGCGGCGTAGCCACCTTTTCTTTCGGCTGCTTATCCGCGTGTAACAGCAGGTGATGTCCGAACCCGCACTTCTTGCATCTACTCGCACGGCAAAACCTCTTGGGATGTTTACTCACGAGACATTTGAAGCATGTGTTCTTCTCCTTTATCGTGTCCCAACGCTGTTGAACGGTAAGCTTTTTGAACTGGTCACACTCTTCTATGTTGTGCTTTCGTTGACATATAACGCATTCTTCAGGAGCGGCAGACTCGTCGCTCTGCGTGTTCACTCGTTGCGTCAACGGAGGCCTGCTCGCGGCTGAGCGCGCGGCGTTGGCTGGCCGGGACTGACCGGCGCCGCCATACTTCTGCTGTTGCTTGGCAGGGGGCTTCGATGGACCGGGCTCAAACATACTCGCCTGAGTGTAGTACGACGTTGAGCGTGTCAAGTGTATCAGAAAATGTGATAATATTTCTAGATTTGGAGACACTCTTAGGTCCACCCCCTGTGTGTTGTCCAGGCCCATTGCGAAGTCACCGTATTGCGCGCGCTGTACAGGGGTCAGCTTGCTCAGCAGGTCACTCACCAGCTGTGGATTATTTATATATCCATCCGCACGAATATTTTTGAGTAACGAAACACAATTTCGGACCGTTGACGAGAATTTCCTTAGTTCGCGTCCACTTTCCGTTACTCTAGGTAATTCTTTGACCTTTTGTATGGCGTACTGTAGCACTAGGGTCGGGTGACCGTACTCATCCTCTAGCGCGCGCATTATCTCGGACGGATCAGTTGACGATCGTAGTAAGTCCTCTACTGATACCTTTGCGTCGCCTTGTAACGAGGTTTTTAATCGTGCTAAGTTTTCGTGCGCCTTGAAATTGTATAATTGTGATGTTTCCCAGTACATGTTCCGATATGATATCCAGTCGGCTGGGTCACCTTTGAAGTAGGGCAATTCATATGCCTGTCTCGGTACCGGTCGTGGTGGTCGTGCCATGTTCGTGATAGCCTCTGCCAGTCTGTCTATCTTACGGTCTCTGTCCCCTGACGATTCTCTCCGCCTTTCTCTTTCATCCGCTCCGTACTGCATCTGCCGCCGTGTATCCGACTCGAGTGTGGCTACTCGAGGTACACTTGCGACCGGAGTGGTAAAGGCGGTATAACGGCTGGGTAACTGGAACCTTACTCCATCTGACGTTACTGGTATGTACCTGGACGTAATTGGTGCCGTTATGTTAGGTAACGGTACAGACGCGGATGTCCTAGGTACTCGGGACTGGTCTAGATCACACGGCACTGACGACCCACGGTGGTTATTCACAAGATTCACCCTACTTACGGTTTGTTCACGGGGGTCAGATGTTTCACGGGGCGCAGCCATTTCAATAGGTGCGCCTGACACAGCCGGCGTCCCCAATACTTCTATCAATTGGGGGACCTGGGGCGTGGTTTTCACCCACTCTTCGACGCGCTGTGTCGTACTCCCATCTGACTGTGAATCATCGCTTTCAGCGGCCGCCTCTATCTCAGCTATTTCCACTTCCATCCTTTTCTTGACGAGGTTTTCCTTGTCTTTGACCAGGTTCTCTTTCAACTGCACTAATTCGCGCTCCGCTTCGTACTCGATCCGTTTTTTAAGGTAATCGACGCTCCTGTGGCTATTTCTTGACGATATTTTGCTGCGCGGCGAGGTGTGGCGACCCTTGGGCGCTGCCTGCCCCCCGTGCGCTCTCTCTGACGTCAATTTACTGTGGTCAATTAATCGGCCACCGGTGAGCGGAATATTGCGAGCGGACGTCGATGCCAATGTCGGTGCTACGGACGGAGAACCTGGAGCCCTTTCGGATGGTAAGCCTGAGTCAGAGACGATGTCCTCTGCTTGTCGCGTACCCATTTCTTCCGCCAGTCTTCGTAACTTGCTGCGTGTGGTGATTTCACTTCTGTGACTCATGATTCTGACTGGTTCACTCTATTCTAATTGAACCTGATCCGGCTCGCAAGGACCAAAATGTTAATAAAACGGGAGTCAGGTGTTGTAGGCGGGGGTGACGGTGTTCCCTTGACGAAAGAGTGAAATTAAACCAGTCAGAATGTCGTAATAATTGAGTATATTTGGCACACATAAAATTACACAGAAATCACTAAAAATGGTTGTAAAAGAGTACACAGCACACAATATAAAATACAGTTAGAATAAGCAGTACACATAATTAAATCCTAGCTATATTACACTTGAAGACTGGCTAACTAGATATAGGGTACATCGCGACTAAGCAGTGGACAGCGGAGCCCCTTACTTCACAAACACTACGTGGTAACTTGATGATTCATGTGAACTTGTAACAATACTAAATCCAAAAATAGACGCTCGGCCCTTTTATAACTTTTGTTGCCTACCGCAAGTAGCGTATACATTTCTTTACTTTGATTAGCCGCTCCGCCAATTGAGAGCGAGAAAAATGGACTTTCCCTAAGATACAGGTTTCGACTTGTCGAGAATTTCAAAACACGTGTAAGCGAGTTCAAGGTTTCTGCTTTCTTATTGGATTAACAATGTGGCTCGTCCTATTGGACATACGCTACTTTCAAAATCGTGTACGAACTACGTAAGATATTTTAGGTATATTCATACCTACTCACAGCTAATTAGTGCTTTACAATAAATGAGTTAGGTAACTATAAGCTAATTAGTTTTATACAAACATAACACAGGCATTACAGACTAATTAGATTCCAACAGGTTATTGTTACAGGTAATTGCAGGTTAATTAGAATTCAAAAGGTCAAGACAATGGTAATACAGCTGATTATAAACATACATCGGTATTTACTTAAGTATCTTCATGGAAATCTACTACTTTTATTAAAGAACAGTATAGGTATTTGTTTAGGTATTTTACAGAGGCTATACCGGAGTTACCGAATACAATAGCGAGGAGATATTAATGTTAAAAGTTAGTTAGTCTCATAGGGCGTCGCCCAAAACAATAAAGAAACATAAATACTAACTATAGCTTGTTTTATTGAGCTTCGCCTACATATACCTTAAGCTTCTTTTCTTTTAAGTCTAAAAATGTCACCGTGAACATCTGAGCTTGAAGTGGGCTGTCATTTCACTTGATGCTAGGGATTAACACTTGATAATACATCTACGTTTTCGCTACCCAATATGAAATTAAATGAAATGAAATGTTTATTTCTATAGATCTTATAAGTCACTTTTACACGCTTACATTTTTAGGTCAAATTCTTTTATAAACAAGATGGCGCCGGAATTTCCTAGCTGACTGTTCCCCGAGAAGCAACGCCGAAACAAACTCAGAGGCCATGGTCTATTTTACAGTCCAAACATTATATTATTAGAATTTTATGTGAGTCTAACAATGCAGGGCAATAGATCAGCTTATTTGATACGAATCCGCGATACATATAACAGAAGTAAAAAAATTAGGTAAATGTGTTCATATTAGTTAAATTATTTTAAACCCCTACGTTTCTTTTCCTTTAAACCTATTCTGTAAAATTTTCGTGTCATGCTCCGTAGCAGAACCACTTTGACCATATTATGTAAAAATTACAGGATAAAATGTAGATAATGTCTATATTTTTGTAGCTTAATATCAAAAATTGTATATTGTTAGTTTCTTGGAAAATATCAATTCAAAGTGGTCATGCTACAGAGCATACTCTCCAGCAGAACCACTTTAAAATAACGGTTATTTCACGCTGGTTATGCACAGGTCATAATATAAACAAATGTATATTAATTGTATATCAAGATAGCATCTACAATTTTAGAAAAGTACTTATTGATTTTTAGTAACATGTAAATGTTTTATCGGAATGCGCCTGCCATGGATTTCTTAGCAAATAACAAGATTATTAGATACATACATGTATATTTCTTTACGATAAATTAATTAATAAATTGTAGGTATATCAAGAAAATGGATGCATAAGCTATAAAGATTCAGCAAAAATAGACAAAAATTTAAATTTAGTTTGTTTTATTTTAATGTACATAAAAAACAATACATTTACTCACTTTTTAGCGTATATGTGATTTTATTTTTATTTTTTATTTAGATTTGGTTACTTTGCTTATATTGTCATGATAACAGTACCACGCTGAACCACTTTTGCAGTGTGATTTATAATGTCCTATATCACCAGAGGGGTAATTGCCGAACTTTTTATCAGTAGGAATTGGTTCAATATTCATAGTTAAACAACATTCATTGCGTTATTTACGTTGCTGAGCCACAATTTATTCGAACAAATGACGCAATGGTTTAGAAATAATCTTCAATCCCATTCAGATTCTGATAAATTGTGCGTTTCGCAATTAGGGTGCAGGTAAGCTTGAAATATACTCCACGACAGAAACGATAGAGTACGTTCTTTGTTTCAAAACTATTGTTTCTGGTACATCGGTTATATTTAAATAATCATCATATTCAAAAATTACAATATCAGATAATTCGTAAGAGTCTGTAATCGTGCCATTTTCTGTGTTACACTGACGGCATAATCGATTCTTACTAGATAACATTGAGTTTGCCGATTTTTCTAAGCCAGTCGCTATACCCTCATCTGCTAATGTAACAATATTCAGTGGTAAATTATATAATAATTTATATAGTACGTATCTAATAATCTTGTTATTTGCTAAGAAATCCATGGCAGGCGCATTCCGATAAAACATTTACATGTTACTAAAAATCAGTAAGTACTTTTCTAAAATTGTAGATGTTATCTTGATATAAAATTAATATACATTTGTTTTTATTATGACCTGTGCATAACCAGCGCGAAATAACCGTTATTTTAAAGTCGTTCTGCTGGAGAGTATGCTCTGTAGCATGACCACTTTGAATTGATATTTTCCAAGAAACTAACAATATACAATTTTTGATATTAAGTTACAAAAATATAGACATTATCTACATTTTATCCTGTATTTTTTACATAATATGGTCAAAGTGGTTCTGCTACGGAGCATGACACAAATTTTCACAGGGAATTTCTAAGCTTGAAGTGAGCTGTCATTTCATTTGATGATTAGGGTTTGACATTATGGACAGTTCACATCACCTAAGGTTTCACGGAGAGATTATTACAGAATTGATCAGTTCATCTGATATCAAATATATAATATTATTCACGAACTACGACTCGATACGCCTACAACGTCGTCTTCTACTTTACGATTCGTTTTTATTTTTTTGTAATATTATTTTCTTTTGTTTAGAGCAGTGGTGGCCCAGTGGTAACGGCAGGCGCATACTTTGTGTAAATTATTTCATCGCCACTGCTCTCAAAACTGTGAAGGAAAACATCGTGAGGAAACCGGCATGTCTTAGAACCAAAAAAAAAAAAATTCGAAGACATGTGACATCTACCAACCCGCACTGGGCCCGCGTGGTGGGTTATGACCCACTCCCTCTCACCGAGAGGAGGCCTGTGTCCCAGCAGCGGGAACATTATAGGCTGTGGATGATGATGATTTGTTTTTATATATTATATTTTTTTTTATAATTCTTATTTTATTGTTATGAGAATTTGATGCAAATTGGTGTGGCCAACTTTCAAAATATAAATTGCTAGAATATGGTTTCACTGACGTGAGCAAGGGCTTCGTAAGGCTTCCTGTACGTGCCGCCAGAACTGTTGTCAAGTCGCGGTTTAAAACCACAACTAATATTGCTCCTTATACCACACCCGATTCAAATTAAAAAACGAACCACTGAAGTCAATTCCTTAACAATTACGCTTACAAACTAATATCAACTAATTAATTCTGCTCCAAACAGCCAATGAACGCGCCTTATCATTATTTTTATTTATGAGGAATGTGGATGTAAAAAATGGGTGCCAGCCACAGACTTGTACGGGCCCGTTCGTGAGGTTTAGTGATTAAGGAGTACGCCTTCCCCTCAAACCGCAGCGAACTCGGTTTGCAGGTAAAAGAGTTATTAGCTCCAAAATGCCTTGTACCAGTAATTGATTTGCTTTTGTTATTTCAAACGACTTCTGAAGACTTCTTTGTTGGTTTTCCCGTGTTATGTATTTTCCTCAATTATTTTTTTGAGTTTTTAGTCGAGCTGCCAGATTGTTGCTGCAGGTCATTATTGTTGAAAGGGTTTTCTATTAACAAAGGATTCCGTCATCTTTATTGTTTAGGTAGATAAACGATCCCTCTAAATGGTGGTCAAATTAGGTTAAAAATAAAAAAAACAACATACTTATTAAAATATGTACTAATTTAAATGTGTTTGCGGGAATAAATGAGTGAATCCAGCAGTTCTGCATAATAATATTTTACATTAACATGTCTTAAACCGCTATGAAAATAAGTAAATAATTATCTATTGATAAGGCACTTCTCCGACTTATTCTCTAATAGATACATTAACAAAAATCACATAGAGCTTTAAAAATTGTGCATAAGACACTTACAGACCACCGTAGGCGGGAGCTTGCGGGTGGCGAGCAATGGGTAGCTCGCCGCCCGGTAAGGACCAAGCTCGGGTCGACGGCGCGCAGTGTTCCACGCTCTCCTCAAAGAGATGTCAGCAGCAGTGTAGGGGTCTACTAGGACCGATGCCTGCCGGGGTCGCGTGATTGTTCGAAAGAGATACCGTGACCCTGGCACATGGGCAACTGATGGAACACGGGTGGGTTTTAGTCAGTAAAAGTCTGACACGCCCTCCCGCTCCGCCCAGAGCGGGAGAAGTCATTTGATGATTTCCCATCCTGAAAAAAAAAAAAAAAAAAAGACACTTACAGAAGTGCACAGCACAAGTAGAGAAAAGAATGAATCGTACAAGAACCGTTTTCCGAATAGAATTTAACTTATAAAATTATATAGAGTAAAACAAAAATGAGCTATTTTCAATAATATTGTACAATCGTATGAACAATAATATAAAAAAACACAACAAAAAAGGCTGATACATAAGGGAATGGGGGTAGAGACAATTAATTTTATTAATAGGTAGCTTGTGTCGCACAGACTACTCGAGATTCTGAGCTAGTTAGATGTCTCGAATTCTCAATATCTCGATCGGAATTGTCGTAAAGTGTTAGAGGAGATGTCGATGCTATTGGTTCGTGTGGAGATTTTATTGTAATTTCCCATTAGACGGTTCATAGGTGCGGTGTTACCAAGGTTAGCACGACTTGCAGTTGTAAAAACAAAAATAACGGTTTCGGGATCAAATCGAATAGCTTTGTGTCGTGGTACAGCTATTCTAAATTCCGCCAACGTATCGAAGCGTTAACATCTATATGTTAACGCTTTTATGGAGGAGAATTTGATCCGTAACGTTTCTTCGTTATTCAAGTGAACACATTTTAAATGGAGCACCTTTGACTGTAAGGAGATTGCAATGGATAGCTAGAGCTTTTAAAACGAAGGTGTCTGGTAAAGCTTTTTTGTATACTTTCAATACTGTTTACGTGAACGTGGTAAGTAGGGTTCCAAACTAGAGATGCATCGTCCAGTAGACTTAAACATGAGTATTGAAGAACACTTCTAGTGTAGAAATAGACTGAAAATCGCGGCATATTTACATATTTAGTACGTTTGGAAATTATATTATTAATGTGAGTTTAGAGTCCAGGAGGACTCCCTGGTCTCAAATCGTATCCACTGCTTGCATTATTACCCTATATGTACATGTATTAAGGCGTAGGTACTGGGAGCTTGAGGGCAAGTAATAATTGCTGCTCGCGATTGGTTCGTATATTGGTGACCATCTTTACATACCAGGACCCCTCCGTGCCTCAGAAAGCATGTGAAACCAATGGTTCCGGTGTCATTTGTAGATTTTAGACAGTCGTTACGGGTCGTCAGAAGCCCCAAAGTCTGACAAACAGTCTTACCAAGGAGTATTGTATTACCCAGTAACTGGGTTGTGTATTCAGGTGCTTCCGGTTACATTGGAAGCCGACCCCAACTTAGTTTTAAAAAGGCTAGGTGGATGAAGAGACGGTAACAACAATATTTTCAGTAAATCAAAATAGCAGGTAATTAATCTCATAAATAGTACATTATACAGAGTTAACCTAAATCAAATCCCATCAAAAACATAAATGAGAGCCAAGTTCAATATTATGATATATGCCTTGGTATATGAAAACTTGCGTATATGAAAACTAGCCAAGTCAGATCTTAGGCTACATTATATTATCCTAAGTTATAAGAAGAAATGATATTTTATGTATTTATAAATAAATTTCAGGACTGACCATTGAACGTGGCACCCATTTAGATCTTACTTCTTTTGTCGGTGAAGTCAACCACCAAGGCATATATCATAATATGGAAGTTGGCTTTCATTTCACATTTATGTTTTTATAATAATAATATACCTTTATTTCAGACATACGTCCATACATTTTTACAAAGAAAAGAAAAGAAAAGCGTTAGTAGGGTTGTTAGTAGTACACAAAAAAAAAATGTAAAAGGGTGTTAGTAATTTGTTAGTAAACAAAACAAGGTGCACAATAATAACTAAGACTATTTTTTATTTCTGTGTAGGTGTACACTTGCCCAGTACACAGTAAATGGACTGTTAATTTTGCACGCTTACGTTCTGAGGACAGTGTTGGTGCTACCACGGACCCTGTCCATCATCGATGCAGTTCTTTTCCTAATTATAGAGAAGAAATCATCGATGGAAGCATCCGCAAACATTGCGGACGCACTGCAGTACCGAGGTTTCCTCAACACTGCCCTCAGAGCGTCATTGTACTGAACACGTAGGGCGTTGTAAGCCCGCCGCGTAAAGTTGATCCACAGACTACACGTGTAGAATGTCTGACAGAAGGCTCTAAAAAGTAATAGTTTTACATCTGTGGTACATCGTGTGAATCTGCGGGCCAACATATTGTAGCGGACTGCCAACGCCCTCCTTTCCCTCTCTAAGTCTTCATCGTCCTGTAGCCGATCTGTCAGCATGTGACCCAAATATTTAACTTTAGCTACTCTCACTAGTGCCGCTCCACCGATCTTAATTGGCGGCACGTTCGACGGAGCCTTGTTCCCTGCTTTGCATAGCATGAGAACACTCTTACTAGCAATATATTTGAGTCCATGTGACAGGGCATATGATTCACAAATGCCAAGAGGTCAACCCGCCCTGCCTAACACCGCATTTTAGATAATAGTCCTGACTCAGTGTGTTGACCCATCTGACAGCATTCTTTTGATTACTGTACCAATATTTGAGGAGATATACTAGCTCCCTCGGCACAGTGGTCTCTTCAAGCAGTTTTTGATGGGATATCATTACTTTTTGTACATAATGATCACACACCATTGATGTGCGCTAAATATTGAAACGATAATTAATACTAAATCTCAGTTAATAATGTAATAAATACGAAAGTCGATTTTGGATGGGAAATCATCAAATGACTTCTCCCGCTCTGGGCGAAGCGGGAGGGCATGTCAGTCTTTTACTGACTAAAACCCACCCGTGTTCCTTCAGTTGCCCATGTGCTAGGGTCACGGTATCTCTTTCGAACAATCACGCGACCCCGGCAGGCATCGGTCCTAGTAGACCCCTTCACTGCTGCTGACATCTATCTGAGGCGTGCGTGGAACACTACGCGCCGTCGACCCGAGCCTGGTCCTTACCGGGCGGCGAGCTACCCATTGCTCACCACCCGCAAGCTCGCGCCTACGGTGGCCGGGAGTCCGCTATGGACACCCGACGCCCGGGGCGTCTCCTCCTGGGGTGACTAGGGACGTGAGGGCGCAGAGACTGCCACTCCCTCACGCGCCCCGCCTCCTCCTTCGCGAGCATTACTGCTTTGCAGAAGGAGGTGATGGCTTCCCATTCCCTCTCGCTCCGTACCATGGCTCGCACCAGGACCGGACGCAAGAGGTCGCCGCCGCCGATCGCCTCCACGAGGCCACGGCGGTGCTCCGCCCAGGCAGGGCAAACTTCCACCGTATGTCGACTGTACTCTTAGTTATATATACTAAAACAGAAATATTTGCATAAAAAAAAATAAGGGTGGTAGTCAACTCGTTATATATTCACGTGAAGACCATAACCCACATAAAGACTGGCTGTCATAAGTTTTGATTGCCGATTCTTACAAGTGTTCCTAATAGAATCAATTAAGTGAAAAATTATAATAATATGATAAAAATTTAGCAGTTTCTGATTTATTCCTTTGTATTCACCTAATTACCTATCTGCATGACAAAGGTCAATGCCTATTCCTGGCCCAACCCGAACACGTTTCGAAGGATAATTAAAAATATATATTTTTTAAACAGGAATTATCCGTTTAACTTCTATCTCTAACTAAGTCGCCGTCATTATAAGCAATAAATAAGTAATTAAACGTATTATTATCACTGAGAGTTTGACTGTCAGGCAAAGTTTAGGGTTGCTAGTATATTGTCAATTTAATTTCGAGTCGTATATTGAATACGTCTAATCGATTACGGATTAATTAAAAATTATAAAAATCAATCCGTGTGCTCATGACGGCCATTTTAGTTTCTGTGAACGTAACTAACTAACTCCAGTTTAAGACAAAACAATTATGCTCATAAACATCTCAAACCAGATATCTTATAGTCCAAACATACATAAACATGGAATGGTAATATCAGTATTGTTTATGGCTTTGCCGTAATTAGATAAAATTAAATCGTTCAAGACCAATAATCGATTCACGTAATCGATTATATTTTAAAATATGGCAGCATTATTCTATGACAGATGATGAAGTTGACATTTGACACCCAGTAAACAAATAGTTAAAGATATAAAATATAGTTTGTGTTCTTTTGTGAGGTTTTTTATGACAATGGACTCCGATCAATATCACCAGAATGACAATCCTTGCACGAACTTGGATCGTGGCTCCACTTTGAATGACGACCCTAGTGTGAATGTGAAAACTGCTGGCTGCATATGACGACCCTCGCATGCATTTGGACTGCGGGAGTCCCGCTTTTACTAATGATTAATTCGGCGCGAATTCGGACCTGAGTAACTATGCTGTCCCGAACACGTCGCGTGGATTAACCGGCGCAAGCAAGGTTCGCTGTGCGAATTGAATAATGGATATGAGGCACTTACACTCTCATCAACTCACAAATATATATTGTATAGCAATGGGTTCTTCCACAACAGGTAAGTATTATATTACTCACCTACATTAAACAATACCTTTAGAAAACTATGATAATAACAATAGCCAGTCCTAATGCAAGCTTATAGTGATTTAACTTCACTACACAATATAAAACAAAGTCACTTCCCTCTGTCTGTCCTTATGTTTAGATCTTTAAAACTACGCAACGAATTTTAATGTAGTTTTTTTTAATAGACAGTGTGATTCAAGAGAAAGGTTTATACGTATAATAGGCGGGTGAAGCTGTTGGCAAAAGCTAGTATTAAATAAGTAAAAAAAGATATTTTTAAATACCTAAATACTTTTACTTTATTGAGAAAGTAACCAAATCTTACAGCTCATCATCATCTGCCTAGCCTTTTCCCAATTATGTTGGGGTCGGCTTCCAGTCTAACCGGGTGCAACTGAATACCAGTATTTTATATGGAGTGACTGCCTATCTGACCTCCACAACCCAGTTACTAGGTAATACAATACCTCTTGATAAGACTGATCTGAATGAAAGTCTGACAGACTTTCGGGGTTCTGACGACCCGTAACGACTGTCTAAGATCTACAAAAGACAGCCGGGACCAACGGCTTAACATGCTTTCTGAGGCACGGAAGGGTCTTGGTTTGTAAAGATGGTCATATACACGTATATGTACTGACGTGACATCAGCATTATTTCATTACATAGCTTTTGTATTGTTGGGGGAGGGGGGGGATGTTGTTTGGGACAAATGATAAGTATTGATTGATTAATAAATAAAATATATGGTGCGGTGCAAAAGTAAATATTTGTAAAGGTAAACATTACAAAATGATATATATGTATATTTAATTTAATATTTAATAATGTAATAATATAATAATTTAATTAATTACTTAATAGCTACTTAATGCTTGTGTGTGCATCTATTAATGAACATATGTATGTGTGATGTATGTGTAGTGTGGGGTGTGGTGTATTTGTGTGTATATGTATGTATGGGTTCGGGTGTATGAATGGGATTGTGTGACTTTATTTTATTATTTTATACTTTCTAGAAGTTTTTCAGTATTTCTATAATTTTGAGAGAGAAGGAAGTCATTTATGGTAAGTTTTAGTTTACTTATTGGTAAGTGATGTAGCTGAGTATTTTTACTTATTTTGTTATATAGGTATGGACCCATATAGCACGGTTGTCTTCTGAAGAATTCTGTTTTACATGGTTTCAGGTCAAATACTAGGTCGTTTCTGCGTTTGTTTTTCAGTCTTACCGGGTCATACGTTGAGCCTTTGTGGCTTATAAGCAGAACTCTCCTGATATAAAGTTGTCGAACCGTTAATACCATACAATCCTTATATAGCTGCTCCGTTGGATACTGGAAGTTCCTTTTGTGCATTACTTTGAGAACTGCTCGCTGGGATCTTTCTAGGTTTAATATATGGGTTTTGTGTGTACCCCAGACTGTTTAAACTTAGAAGGTGACTATTATTCAAAGGTTAAAATGAGTAAGTAACTTTGAAATGAACAATGACTGTGTTAATACCATTCAAAAGTCATTGTAAGTGTATAAAATAAGTCAGTGCTTGTGAAAAAATTAAAAATTATAAAAAATTAAAAACTGTTTTATTTCCAAATGGCGACTTATTTTCTGAACTGATAAGTACTAGAAGGTGCTCATAACACCTTATACTATCATTCCTAACACTATTTGTAAGTGTTCACTGTGGGCCACGGTTGTTCTAGTATGTGGGCATTGTCCTTTGAACTTTCTAGGTCATCTGGAACTGGGTTAGAGTTAAAAATGACGATTTTTGGACGTTAATATCTAAATAACCGTTTGAGATGTGTTTATGACATTTAGAGCATATATGTATCTCGCAAGTTTCAATATATGAGCCAAATTTGACATGTTTATATGAAATAGTTTTTGAGTTATGAGGGGGTCAAAAGTGGCTCCAAATGGTTCGTGTAATATTACACACGGTGCTGCTCGCCAGTTCTGTTACTTGACTGCGTGTCTAGATGATGATTTACACCATTTAATTTTACCATTTGAATAACTAAAATGAGTTAATAGTGTGAATACTTCTACCACCAATTGAATGAATAATTAACATAAAATGAAAATTAAATTAACTCTGTTCGCATGAAATATTAGGTCGTGCGCATAAATTCAGTACCTTGAATATATTAATGAAAGGATAAACCTTGACTATAAGCCCTGGTTTTAGCATCTAAAGTACTGGGGATGATACTAAAAAAACATTATTTTTTACGACAAAATGTATGTAGGACCTACCCACCTACTAACAACCGTAATAGGCTTCTCTCGTGTAGGTAGGAAAGGAAATTCAGAGTAGTTTTTCAGATTGTGATTTCGTGGTTGACTAGTTTTGGTCTCTTACGAACCCTTACTGTTATATTCATGAGTAAATCTATAAGCATTACCTGCACGCGTAGTATGACCGCCATAGAAACGGAATTTGTCGACGAAAGATAAGACAAAATGATAGATTCTATCGTAGAAAAATTGTGTAAAACTGAAAAGAAGAGATGTTTCTATTCTTTAGTCGACAAAAATACGACGTCAAGTATGATGACTATTTTTCTGATGAGATAGGAACATTTTTACAGAATTAAAATACATAAGGAACTTTATTTGTTCTTGGTAGAATAGATATATAATTGGTCATGCTCGCCAGCTGTAGCAATTTGTATTTTGAAAGTTGTAATAGGTAAGCATTATAGAACATAACGATTTTGTTCTTTATATCTTATATCTTTAAACGAGCAATTCTTGTATATATATATATATATATTTATATATATATAATCTGAATCTCGGAAACGGCTCCAACGATTTTCATAAAATTTAGTATACAGGGGGTTTCGGGGGCGATAAATCGATCTAGCTAGGATTCATTTTATTAAAATGTCGTTTTATTTGTGTTTTCAATTACCAACTTTATCGATAATCAACTTGAACATAAACTTATTATTTAAAACACAATTTACCAAAAAATACCGAGCAAAGCTCGGTCAACCAGATATTGGTTCTTAATAAGACTTAATGTTACTTAGATACGGAGCTCAATGGTAAATGATATCAGGTGCATTAGATGTTCATACAGGTTAAGCTACGCTTGCTGGGGTTGGTCCGGGGATGGGTGACCATTATTACATACCATGACTCTTCCGTGCCTCAGAACGCACTTTAAACCTTTAGTAGGAGCTTTCAGTAGTGGATCTTTGACGAACGCCCAATCTGTTTTAATTACACAAAAAAAAAATTGAACAGTTTTGACCTCGCTTCTATTTTATTATACTTAAAGATACACATACGAATACCTTTAAAACAAGCCTAGTATAAAATAAGAAGGATTCTCTTATTTCCACTTGCCTTGCGATACCAAAAAGTAGCTAAGAGATTACAAAGTAAAAGCATCCTTATCTCACGTCTATCATAAGAATAGGCACGCAAAACTCGAGGATGAAGAGGCACTTTTGAATGCAGTACATACTTTACACGTGGTGGGTTCATAAAATGATTTGCAAAATCAGCCCTTCTTGAGGGAGTATATAAAGGCTTTGTGAAGGGGTTATGAACAAAAGAGTAACAAGTGAAGCTCAAGTCCACAAAGTAAAAGAAACCGAATATTTGGCTTTATAGGGGCAGCATTAACGAACATTTTGTTCTTTGCGGGAGGGTAAATATTATAGCATTATCTATCACTGTCAGAGTTTATAAAATACTAGCTTTTGCGTGCGTTTCACCAGCATATTACACAAATAAGAATTCCTCTTGTATCACTCTGTCTATTGAAGAAAACCGCATCAAAATCCGTTGCGTAGTTAAAATGCCGTTTATGCGTTGTTTTTCGAGTTATCTATCCCTTATCTTGCACCTGCCATGTTTTTCTCTGCATCACCCTAAGGTTGACTGGTAGAAAATTACTCAGGCATTAAGTCCGCCTTTGTACAGTAGTTTTACTTGTGCATAAAGTTTTAATAAATAAATAAATAAAATGATCAAACGTACAGACGCGGAAAGCGACTTTGTTTAAAACTATATAAAGGGTGGTGCAACCTTTTTATACAACTGTATTTAATATTATTAACCAAAAAAGACTTGAAAACCTAACAAAAATTAATAATAAATAAGTAATTAATAAGTAATTAATAACCTAATTACATGCCCCAAAAAAAACGTATCACTGAGGTGGAGAGACGTCCGTCGCCATTAATTGTCGATCCAAAAGAGAGTGAGTGATTCTTACTGTCTGCAGTTGCCGCTAACTATCCGCACTCTTGATGCAGCTGTCTTGACCGCTCCTCGTTCTATTCAACTTTCTTCTTCTCATAATAGTATATCTGCAAACTATGGCACCAAGTATTAAAAACAAAGCGTCGTGTAACTACACATTGTTTTGTTATTTACTTATAGTAATTAACTAACCAATTATCTGACAACATTATTATTTATTTCGATACATTGACCAGACTGGCCTATTTTTTGGTCAAAGAATCAGCATTGTCATACAACATGGCAATGCTGCAAGCCTTTTGGGCACCTTTCGTCTTGACATCGATGCAGACGAGTTTTATGATGTTCTACGATTCTTTATTATTTTAAACATAATTGTACTTATTTTAGTCTCTTAGACTGAGCTTTAAAATTATATAAATATCTGACAGCCAGTAGTTACATTTTCGGCTAGGTACGCTCATTAACCGTACCTGTAGTTACTTTTTCGGCTAGGTACGCTCATTCATTTCAATCGTTACTGAAAAAACTTCAATAAATTAAAAACAACATCAACCTAAATGATTGAAATGTTCTTTCAGCACTTGAATTCATTCCCTTTCATGCAATATGTACGTAAACATATCCAGATCGACTACGCATAACCACATAATATGCATCAGCATCACCAACTAGCAAGCTTTTCCGCCCAATAAATGAATTATAGCCACTAAAACAATTACCAAGCCGAAATAACTCTGAATGAGCAATAAATACAGACTGAATTAATATAAGAGCAAATAAACATACATAATAATATTTTGCGAACATACATATTGCATGAGCAATACATTTCGTCTCTGGTTGCTCAATGAAGACGCCAATTTCACACTAGACAGGAATTCCAATTACTTCCATTTAATGTGAAATGGCAATATCACGAGCTATTATATTGCTCATAGATTTTGTATTGCACTGCACTTATTGATCAATGATACTCGAGATGTAGGGTGCTATTGCGTCGTGCTTATTGGATTTAGTGAGACGGGATATGAAATCTTAGGAATTAGTAATAACTACTTTTTGCCAGCGGCTTTGCCCGCGTGGAGGTTGGAAATTATGCCACGGAAACGTACTACTGGGATAAAAAGTTTTCTATGTGTTAATCTGTATGCCAAATTCCATCCAAATCCGTTAGGCCGTTCATGCGTGATTGAGTAACAAACATAAAAAAAATCACATTTATAATATTAGAAGGATAAATAGATAGTAAGGTTTACTTACGAACAAATTAAGTTCAAGATTGATATTTGATCATGGAAGCCTCACTCGATACTATGCCCTTAAAGGGAGATCCTATTTAAAGACAAACAAAAAATTAAACATATTAAAAGTAATGCTGGGTGACAAATTGAATGAAAACCAACTGAAAGCGGAGTTTGGGATCCAATGACAGACTAATTAGATAAAAGAGAACGATACGGAATTTTAAAACTCGTTGAGTAAACATTTTAAAAACTCGCTTATTATTTTCACTGTGTAAAACTCATTAAATTACACTTAAAAATGCAGGCATGCGTAAACGTCTTTTAATATTAGGGCGTAATGCAAAAGCTGTTACAGCAATTACAAACACGGCTACCGCATGCATTTTACATGAGCTCTCGTAACCAGCTGGAAAAATCTGATAAAAGCCAACGATGTAGCACATGGCTGCTCGTGATGATACTACAAGTTTCCTCCAGAACGGCGATTTATCACGTAAACGGTGAGCTATAACCTAAATGTAAGAGCGATTGGATGCAGGTTCCGCCTGAATGATGCATGAGACGCGGCCAATGTCGCACATGTGCGCGCTCTGCGCAGATGCCAACTGTACCAATACCACGCTATCTGCTGATACGTCTAATTTAATACGCTGCAACATGTGCCAACTAACGTGGAAACACATAACTCGCACTACACGCGTCACGTGCAAATGGAATGGTTATGCACGGATTATCGATACACATAGCGCGTACGAATGGCACTACACTGGGTGATAAAAATTTGCGAGCATCCAATGTTCGACGCGACTCGAGTTCGGCCCATAATCGTTGTTCGGAACGTCTAAAATTCGTCGAACTTCTACTACTGCGCTATTTGCGTCGTCTCTTATATTTTACTAGCTTTTGCCCGCGGCTTCGCCCGCGTGTATGTCGGAAATTATCGCAAGAGGACGTACTACCGCGGTAAGAATGTATTAATCCATGTTATACATAGGTACATAAAATTACGCCTTTTTCCCATGGGGGTAGGCAGAAACTACGGAACGCCACCTGCTACGATCCTTACATATCATGTGTGTTTGATGTACTTAAAATAAAACTAATAGTATTCAGAGTAAGAAGACTGCGACATAGGGCTGAATTAAATTGAATATAAGTCTTACTGGTTTTTATTAACGCTCCTATTCTACCTATACAGACACTCAATTATTTACCAGACACCAAATTAAACATAGTTATAAGAATAGTAGATACTTTTGCCAGTGGCTTCGCCTGTATAGGTTTCGGAAAATATCACTCGGAAACCTACTACCGGGATAAAGTATCCTATGTATATGGTAAGTATCCAGGATAACCAAAACTCCAAATCCATCCATAAATCTAAACATCTAAGCAATATTTCGCGGTCTCTTACTTGGAATAATACAATTAGGTTTATTTTGAGTACTTCGTACACACATGATATTCGCATTTACTATGAAGCCAAAGTAATATGAATTACCCGACCGCTACCAACCGGGACGGCCGGACGCGGGAAGGCCCGCTAGCCGCTCTGCGGCGATTTTATTATAATCTGTGATATCTTCTAAAATATTAATTTTAATGATATGCTGTAAAGAGCAATTTTGATCTACATGAAATGCACAATTTATTTAAGGTACTTAATTGCATAAGGATTAATGCTGTATTGCTTAAAATCGCATTCATAAATAAGCCATTATTTCTCGTAAAAAGTAAAGGATAAAAATGGTTATTATGGGTTATCCCTAAGAGTTAGACATATGCCACCGCGGACTTTTTTGTAGAAATTTTTAAGGTGTACAATACTGTAGTACATTATTTTGAGCTATTTCATAGGGTTCAGCCAGCGTTCGCAATGTAAGCGCAAAAAAATGTGTTTATTTATGACATCACATTAGAAACCTCTGAAATTATCAGCGTTTCTTTATTATATTATGCATGTTATATACATATAAACCTTCCTCTTGAATCATTCTATCTATTAAAAAAACCCGCATCAAAATCCGTTGCGTAGTTTTAAAGATATAAGCATACATAGGGACAGACAGACAGCGAAGTGACTTTATTTTATAATATGTAAATATGTAAAGAGATAATAACGGCAAAGTTAGACAGGAGTATGCTTCTTAAAAGTTTGTACTCGAGGCTCGGATAACGTTGCATCCCGCGGTGCTTGGCACGATTCCAGAGGACATCGCAGTCAGGACGTCGTCGTTCTAAATTATTTTATTATTTCATGACGTTAGTAAAAACATTTAAGTGGTTCGCGCGCAACGTCAGTTTTTATTCAAACATGGTTATTTATTTGACGTCACACGTTGTGAATACAATGTTCGAATATCGGGGAGTAGAGAGCTCTCTGCTCCTGTCGTAACTCAAACATACGAGTCAGTTACTGCCACGTATATTATAAACTATGTTTTGAACCACTCATATCCGTGTTGTAACTTTCCCTTGTTTCGATAACACTGTTCATGCTATATGACTTGTAAGGATTAATTCTCGATTTCGTCGAAGTTCTGGCTAATGTTTTATTCATATAGTCGTAAGTTCCAGACGACAGTGGCGGTGTGGGTACAATTTCACATGAACTTGTGTAAGGTCCTTAGTATCTGGTTACTTAGAAGTTATATCTGGTTACACTGCTCGATATGGTCTTGGTTCTTTGTTTGGTCGTTCGTTTGAGAGATGACGATAACAAATATATAAGGTGTATCTATTCATACACGAAATATTTTAAGAGGTACACCTGTAGGTGGTAAAGAAGCTATAGCAACGAAAAAAAAATTTCCAAGCATTTTTTTTTAAATTTAATATTTATAATTTTTTTGCCGCTCATAAGAAATACTGGCTCCTTCTTATTTTTTACGGCCTGAGACACCGCAGCCATGCTCGTGCCGTCCAGTCGTCGCCCTCGCAGCGTCTGGCGGGCCATTCATAGAATTTGGAGTAAAGGTTTTATGCAAAGCGTCTCAAGTAGTTTTAAAATTATAATAATTACGAAAATTCAAAAACGCTTAGATAAAAAATTTCTTTTTGCTTCTATAGCTTCTTTACCACCTACAGGTGTACTCCTTAAAATATTTCGTGTATGAATAGATACACCTTATATAATATTTTTGTAAGAAGGCTAAGAGTCTCATATAAATTTCTATTTTTTTACCTGTCTGTGTAGGATTAGTAAATCCTACTCATAATTAATCATCATCATTTCAGCCCAAATACATCCACTGCTGAACATACGCCTCCCCCAATTTGGGGGGTTTTGCCATTATTGCCAGGCCGCGCTTGGTAGGCGGGATGGCGATCGCACTATGATGGTAAAATGCATAGATAACGCTGTCCTACTACTATCCTACTGACATTGTAACTGTAAAAGTAGGTATATATGATTAGATGTTTGGAGGTTTGTTACTTAATCATACAAAAACGTCTGAACGGATTTCGTGAGCAATTTTTTTGTGATCGGAATGAATCTTGAATTTTTCCTCCTCCGGATTATAATCCCGGTACGTCCCCGTGGGTTAATTTAATGTGTAATGTAACGTGGCTCGGTGAGGGCAAAATAGATGACAAAACCTAGTATAAATATAGTTTGCAGTAGTCTTGCACATAAAACACTTTTTTTATGGGAAATCATCAAATAACTTCTCCCGCTCTGGGTGGAATGGGAGGGCTTGTCAGATTTTTACTGACTAAAACCCACCCGTGTTCGTTCAGTTGCCCATGTGCCAGGGTCACGGTATCTCTTTCGAACAATCTCGCGACCCTGGCAGGTCATGCCTACACTTGCTAGGTTTTCACCCATATTCAAATAGTCTGACGCAGTCATATCATTATTTATTAAGCATGTTACCCGTTTTGTGAACAAAATATAGTTCTGGTCGCGAAGAGTATAAATGCTATATTAGCATAATAACACACTTTTCAGCAAGATTTTGGCTAAGCATCCAATATGTTGTGACATTAATCTAGACGAACGGTTAAAAGTACTGCCTGGGACCATTCCAGCATATTGCGGTATACTTTATCAGACAGCAGACATCTACTACTAAACATGGGTCACATAAATAGCTACAATGAAATATTTTTGCTGGAATAGATCTGTAAGTCAAATAAGACACGTGTAAATTTTATTAAAAACTTTTTACCTTTTTTCCACTGGACAAAATTGAGAAACAGCATACACAAATCATACAGATTCAAAACCACTAACATCTGTAGCCCAAACACATTTTAGTTCCGAATAGGAATTAATAAAACAATTTGCCTAGTATTTTCCTTACGTCGTTGAGTTCAGCTTCCAGTCTCACCAAATGCAGTTGATCACCAGTATTTTACATGGAGCCACGTACTAATACGATACCCTTTGGTAAGACTGGTCTGTCAGATTTTCGGGCTTTTGACGACCCATCACGACTGTTAGAGAACCACGAATGCCATGGCTCCAAGTGGAAATCGTATCAATATTTTTTTCCCCTACGTCTCTAGGCAATATTATCGACCTCCAAACTTGACCAAATATAATTACATTACACAATGTTAATAAACAACTGCCCAAAACAATTCTTAGAGCTTATTGGGTAGTAACGATCAATTGAATAGTCCCCAAGTTGTCGCGTAGAGTGCACTGCGCAATTGAATTTGCATAGTGCGATAACAGTTCCAATACCCGCTAGGGATAAACCGGTCGGTTATGTACAGTACACACTAGAGTATGTTTTAGATTATTAGCCATTATGTGTATGATAATGGGGAAACTTGCGTGGGTGTATGCGTTGTTTGTGCAAAATATTTTCTGTAAGTCCACTTTGTGTTAACTAATTATTTAATCTTTTAGATTTTTTTTATATTTTTATTTTTTATGGGAGGTATTGAATGTATATGTGACTAAAACATAGATTTCTTGTAAACATAAATTGTGCGTAATCAAATATACTCTAACATATGTAACATTTCCCCATATACTTCTAAAACCACCTACAAACAACTACACTAGCGTTTATAATCACGCTCACGTACGCATATACTTATTTGCGGTAGGTACGTTTAACGCGTCGTCAGGCACACCAGTAATTATCGACATCAGTAAAACTAAATGACCTCTGATTTAATTCGCCCGCATCCAGTTAACGATCGCTAGTTTAATAAAAATATACACAAACCGTCCATAACAACAGCCTGAAGTTAATTGCGAGCTTTATAGCCATTAAAAGGTATATTACTGCGCAATATTTACTTTGACAAATGTTAATTTGCATTTTGATTACTATGTGTATTTTCTAGTGTCGGTCCACTATCGAGTCAAGTTTAATCAAAATAATGCGTTCGTGTTCATTTTATGTTGGATAAAAACATGCAAATTAAAAAAAAAAATATGCTTAGATTGTTTGGTCATGTTGAGAGAATGAATGAAGGACAGCTTACAAAAGGTATTTACAAGGCAGATGTGGTTGAAAACACCGGGAGGGGACGCCATAGGAGGACATATAGTGACCTTATTGGTGATGCTCTTCATAAAGGTCAGGTGCATAGTACTCGCTACCGGCGTGTGTATGACCAATCGTGTGAATTTAATCGAGGCACAAGGAGTATATAAGGATCGTAGCAGGTAGCATTTCGTAGTTGCTGCCAACTCCCGTGGGAAAATGGCGTGAGTTTACGTATGTGTGTATGGAAAAACTTGTAGAATATCATGTTTTAACATGTTCACGCTGTTTATTCAATGCGAATTCGAGTATTTTAATAACGAGCAGCAGTAGAAAAAAAAACATTCATTCGTATAAATTAAATTTCAATATCCGGGTACGAATAGTTTTCAAATATCCAGGATCGCCAATATCGTGAGTACCAAATATTTTTCCAATGAATTGATCTCATATACGAGCAATTCCACTAATGTTCGGCATTACATCCAGAGCACTCTGTCCAACGGATAATTTGAGAGATCGTCCAAAGCGCTGGAATTCTCTTGGCCTAGGACGTGATTCGCATTCTCCTCCGTAGGGAATTCTAGACCTCCACACTCAGCCTGCACCTCACAACCACGCTCGAGGAAATTTGCCAAAATACTTTGTGCATCCTCAGCTTTTTAATTTGGCTCGAAAGTGCAGCTTAACTCAAGACGGTCCAAGTTTAATCTATAGCCTAAGAAATTAAATGCTGAAGCATTGCTTACCACTGTTAATTGCCAACCATATCTCTCTGTATTCATTTCTAATGTCGTTAGTTTGGTTTTGTAAATGTTCTCGTTAAATGTTTGAAAGGTCCATAATGTATGAACATGTTTATCATAAATAAATGAAGTTTTATGGAAAAACAGTATCATTCATAATATTTTTTGTTAACAGAATGTATTAACGTTCGTGAAGTACAACATCGAGCCATTTAATATGACTGAGCATGTTTTAGACGTTGCTTGCGTGTGTATGTCTGATTTAGACTACGATAAACTGACAAGACTTGGACGAATGGTTTCACTAATTCAAACCGTCTAAATATTTCGTGCCTGGTAGTCTTGAATAAAGTACTAGTTTCCTTTGTTGCTGGGCAGATAGATTACGGGTTTGTGACACCAACAGCCTCGAGCACAGCAGACACGCTTACATATTTCATGGCTCCATCCTTTTACTGCCAAACAATATGTCTAAAAGCCTTAAATAAAAGAATGGCTTTTGTTCTATGGTACCAGGCGATCAGGAGTGCGGAGCGGTCACGTGGTCGGTGTACACCGGCGGGATAATTCGGACAGCCGGCGTCGCTCCCTCGCGGCCATTGTACTCCCGGTACGTGACGTGTATCGCAATCCGACGACTTATAATAAAAAGGACGTTGTTGATGAAGAAGTTTAAGTATAGGTGCTCGACTTGAAGATTTAGTGCAGTTTCGTGTAAGTGTTCGTTAAAGATAATGAGGTTTTTGTAGTCGTAGTTAAATGTAGGTACAGACAAAGGGAATAAAACTTGATGGTACAGACACTTCTTATTTAGTTTTTATAGACATTGAATGAGCAAGATAATACCCTTACCTACTGGTTTATTTAATGTCATGAACTTTCAAAGAACAGTGGCAGAATAAGAACTGCTAACGAGCTTCAAACATTGGCATGCTATTTCTATATACCTAAACCCGATCCTATAGAATAAGAGAGCATGACACTGCATAAATTCACGACCATAATTCACTGTCTTATTCAAATTAAAGATCTCCTCCACAAAAGTGTCACGTTGTACTGCATAAATTCATTCGAGCACACACGATCGCAAATCCTGCGATTAAGTACTGCAACCACCACTTAATAGAATATTTTTGCCAACATTCGCTTTACTAGATGGTAATCCGGCTTTGAGGAAACATAAAACATAATATGCGATCTCGGCAACATCGTTTGCTCTTGTTGGTTCCTTATTGAATTACTTTATGAAATTCTAATGAGTTATTTTGGTATTGCTTGGATATTATGTAATATGATACATGTTTCTGTTTAATATAATATTTAAAGTAGGTAGTTAATTTCGATGAACAGAATATTACAAATAAATAAAGTTATTACATTGTCTTCAAACAAATCTGTTCTTATTTAAAGATTCATTACCGATCATCATAGAAGCATTTACTCCAAAAGAGAATAAGACTAATCTACTTTACAAATCCTTGTACAAGAAAGACAGCAACCCTTTTTCCGAGAACCAAAATATAAACAGAATATCAATTTGTTTTATTACGAGGATATCAACGAGATTTTAGGCAAATCCGACACAGCTCTTATTAAAACCGGTGTCCCAACTCCTGATTACATCGTAAACTGAAACTTTACATCCCAACCGTCATAAATCTCGTACATTCGTATAGTATCGTGCGACAATAAAACGAGAATCTATTAAAAACATAAAATAGCTTCTCAAAACTCCATACAAGGACAAAGGAGGTAAAGTAAAGTAAAGTAACGCGGGACGTACCAGTAACCCTTTTACGTTTTAGGCTCAACAACCGTAAAAGTATCGAATGTCGTAAAATTGATCCCAGTAATAAAATTACATGCCGTGAAGGGCGAAAATGAAATATTGTGTCACCATTACTTAAAAATGTATTTCATGTGCGGACGTGCGACCAATGTTCTAGTTTAGAATTTAATGGCTCAGTACGGTCAGAAAAGAATTAAGAAATAATTCATATAAGGTATCGTTAATCGCCATTTTATAGCTGGTGCTACATAGCAGGTGGGTCATTCCGTCGTTTCGTGCAAATAGTAACGTTCCGCGGAATGAAATTTTTTTTTTACTTTTTATGTTTTTTATTGATTTAATGGAGTTTAATTTGTCACCAGACTCATTAAAACTGGTAGGCGCGAAATTGTCTTGTTTAGCCTTAGAGAAAATAACAACTGAAATTTAGCACCTGGAAGGCGATGAAAAGTGAGAGGATTGTAATGAACTAGGGCGCGATGGTAATGATATGAGTCGGGATGGTAATTATGTATCGTAAAACAATTCTGAAATAGGTTAGGATGGTAATGAACCGTAAAAGAAGGTAATTTAAAATAACGAAATAAAACAATTTAATTTTAATAATCACCGTCTTTTATTAAAATTCAGACTTTCGTTTTAATCAGTCTCATAAATCAACTTTGTGGAAGGAAGCACGATCACTTTTTTTTAATAATTAAAGGCTCTTAAACAGTAGTCAACTCCATCTTACATTTTACCTATACTGATTGACTACAACCTAAAAATAGTTAATACAATAATAATAGTAGGTAACTATATAGGTAGTTTTTGGTCTCTGCCGCAAAATTACATATTAATTTTAAACAAATAAAGACTTAAAAAACTATAAACAATCATACTCATTATTATTAATATGGAATGGATAATCAACAGTAAACAAAATATAATAGACATGTAATTTTTAACAAACGAAAACGTAATAAAGGATTGCATAATATTATAAAGAATGTATTCAAAATGTTCAAACAATCTTAACACGTCTACCGATAATCATTCTTCAATGTTACTCTAGTCAACCTTAAATTTAGGTCGTAAAACAGGTTTAGCAAAATCAATCATAAATATTATAATAAAAAAATATTTAATTCGTCACTATCATCTGAACCATCATATTTATTGCAGTCTTTGTTTTCTTTTTCAGATTTATTTGATTGCACATAAGTCTCGAATTGCCGTTGATGTTCAGAATTAAATACTTCTAATTTTTTTGGGATTAGTTTTTGATTTGGAATCTTATAAAATTTACGGTTTTCCCAACTTATTCGTACATCTGATAAAATTTAGATTTTAGGAGATTTTAAGACAGTCGAAGTTGTAGGTGGAAAGTTCAGTAAAGGCGAGAGCTGTAAATCGATTGGACCCTCTAGAGGTTGTAAGTTTTTGATAACATCTGCCTCATCTACGTTATTTAAGAAAGTGGACGTATCTATGCTTAATAAAGACTGATCATCATTGATATAAGTGCCTTCATTTTGAGGGCACTGATCAATCACATCAACTCTGTCCTCTTTGCTGTAGTCGTACCTCTTAAAATGAAGGAAGCCCAAATGCTTGTTATGAATGCACGAAATGCCGCAATGTTGACACTCGAAACAACTTAGACTTCGTAAAGTAATAGTACTAATATTATCAGCAGTCCAAATTATTTGATGTACTTTCATTGTTCCTTTAAATCCTGAAATGTGTGTTGGTAATATTTTTTCTTCAATATCGCTCTCTGTTACCATCTCAAAGTGTACGTTTGGTATATTTTTGGTTACTAAAGCCCAAAAATCTTCAAAAGTGCCAACGTCTCCACCATATTTCACAAAGTTATCAGCAGTTCGTTTAACGACTGCACCAATACCATCCGGAGCTCCTTTATCATGTCCAGATTCTTGGTAGTTCCATGTCACCTTAATTATATTATTGTACATATCTTTTAATTTGGTAATCATATAGAAAATGTTTTTATTTCTATACTGACTAGAGGGTGAATCAGATAAGAAATGTACTATTTCATATGGTACTAGTTCTTGTGCCATCTTTAAAATAGGACACAAATGGGCCCATATGGCTCCAGCGTCATGTTTTAAGCAATTACTAATGGTACAAAAAGATTTAGATTTAACTATACCCGTATCTCTGTTCTTATAGTATAAAACTCCTGTGTGTAAAGATACTTGTTGTCTACTCCCTCCGAAGTGGAAGGACTGTATTTCCTGATTGTACTTTAAGCAATAGTTCTCACTGAAGTCCACGTGCACTAGTATCTCCATATCTTGTAAATTTTGTTTCAGTTGCTTGATAACCTCATACTGCACAGTAATATTTAGATTGTGCTTGAGGAATGTACCCAAAGTTGACTCTAATTTGTGAATAAGGTTGCGCGGATAATCTTCAAACCTTTTTTTTATACTGATTAATTTATTTATTTTTATTCCCTCTTTTGCGGTATACGGCCTTTTCTCTACAACCCACTGATAAAACATAATTTTTTTGTCGTTTTGAAATTCATGATAGTTCAAGACTTTACTTGCGCAACATTCACATGTACGTTCGAGACATTTTTGCATTGCATCACAACAGAGACTATTAATAACATGTGTTTTCGTACTTTCAGTGATGATCATCGCGTTTTTGAGTTCCTTAATTAACAAGAAAAAATAAAATTCCAAGAAAAAATAGAAATGGATATTTTGGCTTCACTCCATTCAGAAAAACGTTTTTCATCATTTTGGAAAGGTACTAAGAGGCTAAATAATACTCCAAGCCTACCAGTTAGCGTGGATGGTAAAAACGATAACGCCGAGATAGCCAATTGTTTTAAAGATCATTTTAAAGTCAGTTCACCTCTTAATTCTGCGCCGAGAGTGCACGATGCTGAGACATGCCGATCAGGATCACCCCTTTCGTTTTCATGTAAAGAATTAAAATCTGTAATTACATGCATGAAGAGGGGTAAATCACTGGGTCATGATGGGCTTAGCATCGAGCACCTTCAAAATGCGGGTATACATCTGCCGAGAGTGTTAACTATGTTGTTCAATTTGTGCTTGGGACACTCTTACTTACCTCAGGAGTTACTGGATACAATCGTTGTACCTATTGTGAAGAATCGGACAGGGGACATAGCAGACAAAGGTAACTACAGGCCTATTTCACTGGCAACTGTGATAGCCAAAGTGTTTGACAGTATGCTAGACTCACACCTCAGTAGATACACCCAGTTACATGACACACAGTTTGGTTTCCGTGCTGGGTTATCTACTGAAAGTGCTATACTTGCGTTGAAGCATACTGTCAAATATTATACTGACAGGAAAACACCTGTGTACGCTTGTTTCCTGGACCTTTCGAAGGCCTTCGACCTGGTTTCTTATAATGTCTTATGGGAGAAGCTTCTGGAGGCGGGAGTTCCTACTGCTTTAGTGTCGACATTATCGTTTTGGTATGACAAGCAGAGAAATTTCGTCAAATGGTCTAATACGCTATCTGACCCGTACAAACTCGAGTGCGGCGTTAGGCAGGGAGGTTTAACTTCCCCGAGGCTTTTTAATATATATGTTAATAAACTGCTTGTCGAGCTCAGCAGCACTCATGTCGGATGCCATGTAGATGGAGTGTGTTTAAATAACTTAAGTTATGCTGATGACACAGTGCTGCTGAGCCCTACTATCAGTGGAATTAGAAAGTTACTCTCGATTTGTGAAGGATATGCTGAACAGCACGGGCTTAAATACAACCCTACAAAAAGTGAGCTTTTGGTGTTTCGTGGTAGGAATAAAAATCCAACATTTGTCCCTCCTGTAAAACTAAATGGTACAGTTTTGCAGAGAGTTGCCCACTTCAAATATTTGGGCCACATTGTAACAGAAGAGTTAAAAGATGATTTGGATATGGAAAGGGAGCGCAGGGCATTGGCTGTGAGGGGAAATATGATATGCAGAAGGTTTCATGGTTGCTCAGTACCCGTAAAAGTAACTCTTTTTAAGGCCTACTGCCAAACATTTTACACCAGTAGCCTTTGGTACAACCATACCCTAAAAGCAGAAAATGCCCTGCGCATTCAGTACAACAATGCCTTCAGGGCGCTGTTGAGGCTTCCACCTTACTGTAGTGCGTCTGGTATGTTCGCTGATGCGCACACTGACGACTACTTTGCTACAATGCGGAAGAAAGTTGCCTCAGTAATATCCCGAGTGAGGCGAAGCAGCAACAGCATTCTGGGGGTGTTTGCAGAGAGGCTGGATGGGCCTACATTGGGAAGGTTTACCAAGCTACATGTTGGCAACAAGGCTTGTTAAACCTTCCTGTGATTGTGATTTTCTTTTTCTTTTTCGGCTGCATGTTACTAACATAGTTTATTAAGTAAGATGTATTACTAACACCCTATGGGCCCTGATGCCTGAAAATAAAATATTTTTATTTATTTATTTATTATTATTAATAAATTTACATTTGAATGCAATTTGCATTGACAGGTATCTCGCTCTGTTTTAGGAAAAACCACCCAATATGGTCTATACTTACAGAACGTTGAATAACTTACTCTGCATTGCTCCTTCAAGAATTTCACATGTAGATTTTTTAAATTATCATTCAGGTATCTTTTCTGTTTCCTTTCATCTCGCTTCTTAATAAACTCTCTTTTGCTCGCTGCAACTCTACTCTTTGAGTCTTCTTCAAAAAATGATTGGATTTGATTTATCAATATTTGTTTTTTGGCTACAACGATATTTTTCTTTTTTCGGGAAAATGGTAATTTATGAAGCAGCTTATATTTTCTCAACCTTTCGTCATCTTTGATAACCGTAGCCAGAAATTTCCTTTTCTCTTTTTTTGGCGTAGTTTTATAGCTGTGTTCCAAATTTCGAGATATAGTTTCACAAAAGATCAGTTTTTTTTACTTCTTCCTTCTCTCCTGGTTTTATCTCCAACAATACTTCATCAACCTTTTTTTTCGATAGAATCACACACTTTTTTAGTAAAGGAGTGTCTTTTCAAAAGGGCTTATGTCATCACTAACATATTTTTCAGAAAATCAAAAAAACTTCAAACAATGATTTGATGATTAAATGTATTTTGAATATTAATACTATGTTTACATAATGTTGACATGATTTTTATAACACTGTTAGTTTTTTACTACCGACCCCACGAAAATATATATTTAAGGCTGTATCTTAGAAATAAGCACTTTTGACAAAGACTTTTAGAATTAAGCTGTTTTGTTTAGTACCTGTTGGAAATAAGCTGTTTTGATCTGTACTAATAAAACCCTTTCATAATGAATTACTTTTTATTAAGTCTCACAATTATAAAGAAAAATCAAGTTATTTATTGTAACCTAAATACGCACTTCTCCTACATCATCAAGGCAATTACACATAGATTCATCTTGATTTTCCATGTCTGTATCAGCGGCAGGTCTGCAACTGCTAATAATATCTTTATACCAAGCCAATTCTTGTGTATTGATCCACTCTTTCCCAAATTGTTTAGTGAGTAAATTATTTACATCTTTTTTCTTATTTGCTGATAGTTCCTTGTTCTCAAATACAGCAGTACATATTTCTCTAGGTATTCTTTTTCCCCGTTTCAACAGTGTTTGAGCGACTTCATTAGTCTCAAATCTGTAGTTTTCGAAAGCTCCTATTTCACAGCCTACTGTCATTCTTCTTTTGACTTTTTTTTCTATCTTAATCCGTTTCATTTTTTGCAATCCCTCTTAGTTATTAAAATGCCAATCTTGCCTTAATAATTTCAAAGTTCCGTGCCTTTTCAAAATTTCGAGATAGCGGTGTACATATATATAAATTATATAAGCCTTTTTGTTCCGTAAATATTAGAAAAAAATCATTTTCTATTACAATTAAGCTGTTTTGAAAGAGAATGTTTAAATTGATTCAATGGACTAAAATGCTATGGATATAAGTCTATTTGACGCGTAAGGCTCTTTTTGTAATCGATTTTCTAAAGGAAATAAGCTGCTTAGAACCAAAATATCATTGAAAATCATTGAGAATATAGTGTTAAGATCGAATGGCATAAAAAAAAGAACTTTTCCAAAATGAGAAATAAAGCCTTTTGAAAAGACACTCCTCGTTATATTACTTCTTTTACGTAACACATCTTTTTCTCTTTCTAGTTTACTAATCGTATCTTTAAATTTCTTTACCGTCTTCATATGATTGTAACGCGTACGCCTTAATATATTATTGGATCTTAATAATCGTACAGACATATTTTGATTGATTGTACTGGGACCTGGTTCTGACAGCATCAGGAGATCTGGTGTGGTAGGCTCTAGATTTACATAATTTTCTGACTCACCCTGGGGTGGTGAGTTTTCTAACAATATTCTCTGTAATCTACTTTCTTTATCCTTCCTTTCCAAGTTTTTTCGCCAACGCCTTCTTTGTTCTCGTTGTGCTCTGTTTTGATCTTTTGCCAGTTTTTCTTCTCTTGATAACTTTTTACGAGTTTTCCCCATATTAGTCCTGAAAATAATAAAATACGGCATATAAGAAAATAAAAAAAACTTGTAAAACCATGTCTCTCATGTTGTTAATACATTTTAATAATAAATTAATACTTTCCTAATTAACCATGTTCGTAATTAACAAAATAAAATCATATTTTTCATTTCGTTCCAAAACAGTTTCATTACCTTCCCGCAAAAAAACGGAGAGAACGGATGGTAATGAAGTAGAGATGAATGAAAAAATCTAAGGTTTTGTTTAACAATTTCATTAACAAAAACATTAGAAACTCAATAATAAAATACGATCAAAATCAATTTAAGAGATAAACAAATCAAGTATTTACAATAATTTGCTTACCACAGTACCTTGTGAAATAGCAGGAATGTGATGAAATTATTTCTGGACGAAGCACTATTTATAATGCGAAGAACGTAAATAATTAATAAAGCGATAGGCGTACGTCCGCCTTGTTTTGTTACCCGCGTCTGACTGACCAGTAGAAACACGTTGAGACCTGATCTATATTAGTGACCGAATAAACCATCTCCAAAATTATGAAGTTTCCGAGTACGGATGGTGATGAAGTTTTTATTGTGACAATTAGAAAATACAGTTTTTTTAATACTATTACTGAGTTGATTGTAAAATCAAAATAATTAAACAATAGGTCAAAGGTTTGGTTTAAATATACCGTAATAATTTAAACCGTCAATTCGAATGTAGACGAGTAAACATCAAAACATCCGCCGAGGACCCTAGTTGGAAACAGAGAGGAATGATTTTACACGAAGTTTTATTAGCTTTTTTGATAATATTAATTAATATTTTATTATGTGATATTATCGATACTCCTTTTAAAGTAACTGTGTTTTTACCCATTCAGCGTAAAACAATTAAAAATAAATAAAATATACATAGGTAAATTAGTCTGGATATCTCTTTTGCACGAAACTACGGAACGACCCAGGTATTGATCCACCTACATTTATTTACTGAGAAATTTGGATTAAAAAACCATATCATGTGGAGGATTGAAGAAATTGTCGTCAAAAAAATTGTGAGTATGATTCTGGCTGGCTATAAGAGTATGGAAAAACTAAATAAATGATTGATGTGAAAGAGGATATAAGGAGTTGAATACTGAGATGATGACTAAAAAAAGTAAGTGGAAGAAGAAATCATGCTGCGTTGACTCCAAATAAATTAAGATATGGGCAAGGAAAAGATGCTGATATGGTTTTAAAACCCGAAATAAAGTCACTCGATATCCTGAATTGATAAACCCACTCGCTGTTGTCAAAAAAAAATACAAATGATAAACGATAATTCTTGTTTGGGTTGTCTGGACTCCTACGCAAAGACATTAGGAAAGGGAACATGAACGCTATTACGACCTTATTTGACACCAACTGTACACTGCTACAACGAGCTATTGACATACGAATGACGTTGACAAAGGGGCACTGTTAGCCCTTTGTTTTCTGAAATGCTTCGATCAACAAATGGCTCTAGATCAAAGTTATTTGACAATAAGTCATCGCTCAAGTGACCGCGATTGCATATAATATGATGATAAACCTTAACACTCTAAAAATAAAGGTTAAAAATATCGTTTTCAATATATTTACTACTTCGATTGAAATGTAAACGTAATTTAAAATCAGACCAAAAATATTTATGGAAAAATAAATTACAATTTAGGAGTAATAAGGTTGAAAAATCTGTATTGCAAAATAAAACTACAACATTATTTGCGATCTTATATTTTCAGCACGTTGGCAATCTAATACGTACTACTGTTAATTGAAGGTGAATTGTATTGAAAATACAAGATGGCGGGCTTGGTTTCGATTTTGGCCACACACCAAAAGAACCTTGTAGCACCGTAGCATGAAAGGCAATTAATCGGTTGATAGGAAAAGTTTTCATGTCGATGTATGTAGTTCGGAAAGCTAAATAAAAATCAATCGGCAGTAACAAAAATCACTGATCGGTCCCTGCAGATTAGGTGGTGTTATGAGAGGTAGGGTCGTTGTTTCCTCTGAAATGTGATACGAGTAAGTCTATGTGTATCATGCGTATGTTACACTAAAAGACTGTTTGGTTTAAAACTGTCAATGGAAATTCTCTGGAAGTAAAAAAAATCCGCCTTTTGCAATAGTTAATAAATATTTCGTACGCAAGATTATTTAATTACATCACAAAAAAAACCGTGGTTTAAATGTGCTGAAATTGCTTAGGTTAAATTCAAATAAACGGGAGACATAAACTAAGCTAAATCAATTGTCAAAACTAATACAGATTGTCGATTCCGTTTCTACCTTTTTTAGTTCGCTGAAAAATAAAAGACGTAAATGTGAACAATGAAATCCCAGAGTAGTTGAAATACACGTATGAATAAATATCGAGAATGGAACTGTGATTGGAACGTAGCTAACTTTAATAGCTAGACGAAATGTCATAACATTGTACTGTGTAACTTGTTACCATATAAATATAATCGGATTTTGATTGGGTGGTTCCTAATGAATTCATAATTGATTTTTATATCTTTAAGTTAACGCAATATCGCAATCAATTACAATAATTTTCATGGAGTTCAGGCTTTAACTAAAAAAGACAAAAATCAATTTTTAAAATAAAAAGTTACCTTAGCGCATAGTTCATAAGAATAATCACGCGCACAATTTCTAATGCGTTCGCCTTGAAACAGTATGCTACGCGGCAAGCTACGACGTAGCAATGCTACGGTTGCGTAGCGTCTACACGTTCCAAACCACGATTTTTTCTTCTTAACTTGTAATATATGAAGTAATAAAAACAATAAACCCAATACATTAATTTCCTAATAAATAGAATTACGTAAAATATAGGCCAATAGAGGCATCTGATGCCCACTTAAAGCAATATTATTGTTTAATAGACGGAAAACTTCTTCACTTGCGCTTTAATTTTTATATTACTTCTCCATCTTCTACACGTAAAAATACATATCTCCATTGTATATATTAGTCTTTACATACAGTGTGATACATAGTCATATAGTAACTGCTACAGTACTTCATCCAAAGCCACGCTTTGTTCCCGAATGTTTTGTATTATTGTCATCCTGCTCAGTACTCACATTTTTCTCTGCGCAAACCATTATGTAGATTTCAATTCCATTCAGGGTAGATTTATAATTTACAAGATTTCCATTTTTTTTTTTTAAATCTGATTCGGTTTTTAAAATACACGGATTATATTTTGAGTATTGGTAGTGCTAAATTTTATTGTTAGACTAGCTGACCCGACAGACATTGCCCTGTCTCAATGATAACTATTTAATTCGAATTGGTATCTATATTTATAAAAATGAATCCTTATTTCTCTTGCTGGACCGATTTCACTTTTTTTTTTCACTTTTTAATTTTTTTTCTTTCATAAGAACCTTCTCCTGACAATAACAAAAACAACAAAAAAAAAGTGATATAGGTCCAGCCGTTCACGCGTGATGGCGTGACCAAAGGAAATAGGGATTCATTTTTATATATAGATATTTTGGAAAACATTTTGACCTGAAATAGAAATATTGGTTTGATTGCAAAATAGGAGAATGGTGGCGTTGTTCTACATTTGAATCTGTGAATTCGCTAGATAGGTACAAGCAGTAGCCGAAAATAAAAACATTGTATCGGTTTAGCACTGTTGTTTTGATTTTTCACATATCCCCACGCTGTTATTAAGTTATCTACGCACGTATGGTTGGAAGGTTTAAGAAAAAAAAAACATAAAAGAATAATCTTCTTTACGTAGTATAAAACAAAGTTACTTCCCGGGTCTGTACTTTTAAACTACGCAATGGATTTGAATGCAGTTTTCATCAAACGACAGAGTGATTCAAGAGAAAGGTTTATATGTTTAATACGCGGGCGAGGCCATTGACAAAAGCCAGTTTAACATAAACTAGTTCTGACATGATTTACTGTTTAAATATTTGCATGCCATTGTTAAAGGCAAACGTGACGATCTGTCTTTAAGTCTACTATTAACATCTCTTGCATGCTGAGAATTTGTGTTGTATGTTTTTTACTCATGTTTGAACAAATAAATGATTATCTTATCCTATCTTTAAAAAACGAGGCATTTTTAAATATTTTACATTAATTTGGATGGAGCATAAAAAGTCCTGAAAAGTTTTTCATAATATTTCATCCGTTTCAATTTATTGCCTTTAATCCATACTCATACATCACTTTATTCTCCCTGTTGTTTAACTTTTGTCTTGCATTAAAATAAAACCTCCTCATCCTTCATGGTGAAATTCATCCTTAAGACAAATAAAGAGACTGAGATGAAGCCGGATATCCGGATTTAAGAGCCAAGAAAACATTGCCGGGAATGTAGAGAGCTTTAAGCACTTTAAGTTGATTTTAATTTGTGTTTTTTTCTTCTTTTTACTGAAGAATATATTCATCTGAGTCTGGGTATTCGGGCATGAAATATTGCGCAATTAATTATTGGTGTAAATGGCAAATGCTATTAATAAACTATGCGCTTTGACACATTTTTATAGCGGTTAAATGCAGTGGCGTTAATTAATTAGCTTTTATGAATAAATTACTGTAGAATTATGTGGTCTGCTTTGTGTTAAACTGGTATTGGAAAATATTGACTAATTTACTCACAATCGACCTACTGTTAGCTTTTATAAACATGTTTGATTTGTTTTTGACAACTGAAATAACGATTCAATTAAAACTCTCAAAACGAACTATTTCATTTAGAAATCAACTATCTACTTCAATTATGAAGTTTCCGAAGTACTGTACAACTTGCGAAATATTCCAATTATCCGAAGCCTCCGCGTTTCAATTTGTGCAAGTTTCTCCAGATACGTACAGTATTAAAGCAAGACTCGCCCGGTCCTCACATAAAACTGGTTGTAATGTGAGTGAGTTCGCGACGGCCCGGTCCGCCGCAGCTGCTCCGAGTAATGTCCCTTACTCTTATACTATCCGGTTTATCTGCAGACCTTCTGCGACACGCCTCGACCCTGATTTATATATGAAAAGTCTCAATTTATTGCATACCCAGTTTCGGTAGTTAATAGCTCAGGACATTCTGGGGTTAGCCGCGCGATCAAATTAATGAGTGTGGGACAAACAGCCAAATGTGAGTGCTTTGTTTTTGTCTGTTTCGGATCAATTGATTCGCAAAACAATTTAGAGCTTAAATTTTCGCAATAAGATCCACTGTCCTCTGTAGGTCTCCCAGTTGCTTGGTACCTTAAAAAAGAGCAGAAAGAATTTATTAGTTTTAATTATCCATAAAGTACGCTTATCTCTTTTACTTTATTTTAGTCTCCTCTCCTTTTACATGACTTGTGAAAACTAATCAACACTTATTTCAGAAAAGGAACACTAATTAAAGGCGCAAGAAACTTACTTTGCATTTTAAACAAAATTTAAATGTCTGAGACATTTTATATTCTTTCAAGCTGGTCCTGAACTAATGAAACTTGAATAACGATCAACTTTAACTCTGATTAATTCGTCAATAATCTTTTAAATTAATCGAAACTTTTCTTTGATCCTTTAAATCATATAATGCGCTAGATTTTTTTTTTTAAATTTCGCTATGTCTTATTATATTTTTCGTTAATATATTTCCCATCAGAAATCACGATGTGCTCTTTTTATTTTACGCTTGCGTACACAATAATGTTAGACACACAAACATGGCAGACAGTTATCCGATGCGTAGATAAGCACAAACCAATAAGAAATGCGGTGTCCGAGCGAAATTTCAATTTGCACCGCGGTTAGACTTGTGATTCGAGTCGGAAGGAATGAAATATTATACGGCTCGAGTTCGGGGCCCTGACCCATGTCAAATCAGCATTCGCAGGTATGCCACGAATTATTTACGGCCAACTCACTGCTATGAAATTTTTTATCGCAACGATAAATCTTTATTAGCCAAGTTGGAGGAATTTTTCCGGGTGTCGGACGAGCCTATATATTTTTTTAGCCTGATTTTATTTTCTGTTAGGTTTTTATTTGATATTTACTTTGTCGAACTTAGCTCACTATACAAAGTTTTGCCAATCTGTTATACGAAGAATATGTATGACGTAAGTCTCCGAAGTAATATTGATTTTGTGTTCAAGTACGGTCGGTTTTCGAGTGCTCTTATCGGATGAAAGGGTCCATGGGACGCGACGTCGAGTACCTACTATAAAAGATAAATCAAAATACCATCATGCTGTCCTCTGCGGTACGAGCTGAGACATTTAATTGCGTGCTTGACATTCAACGACGTATCCGGTTCATGGTTGACGTGACAAGCAATCTGTTCCCCATTATACGAATTCCCTATTTCTCTATTATGTTGGGACATGGATCCCCTATAGACTGTACTAGTTTGTGATTCAAAATGCGGAATCATCTAACATAAGCAATTATTGATTCCTATCTTATGATCGAGGATGAGTATACATCTTTGTGCCTTAAAATTCTCTTTGACATTTAGTGTCGATATGATACGCTCTGCAATATTTGTTAATGCTGCTTTAAACAGGAGGCCAATTATTGTAATTAAAAAAGTTCAAAATCTATTTTCAATGACATCTCGGGGTCAATCATGGCTAAAACTTGTGAAAAACTTTCGTAAATTAGAGATATTTTGGAGATACTGGGACTGAGATTAGAACGAACATTCCCTAATATGCAGGAATCGGTCCTCGGTTTTTTTATCAGAAGCTAGTAATATATCATACTAGTAATATATAATATAGAAAACTTAATCTAACATATTGTCTTCTGTATGGCTTTTGCCGGTACTCAGACTCGTTAATGACATGAATTTGCCAGTCAAAATACCATAGTTTAAAAATAAAATAAAATTGGTTGGCGGTGCTGTTTAAAAAAAAATGGTGTTTAGGTGGCGTCTCCGTGTAAAGAAATTGTGACTATGTTGTCGTATTGGATTTTCACCTGATGAAAGAGGTGACCTCCACCGTATGCTCTGCCGTGTCCTCCAGACGATCCTCGCAATGGAAACACCCGGGCGTTTCCTCCCGCTTTATCCTGAACAGGAACCCACCAAAGCACCCATGCCCGGTGAGAACCTGCGTGAAGGTGAGGATGCCGTGACGCCTCTCTATCCACTCCTCAAAGAGGGGACTAACCGCCGCAATTGTGGCGTGCCCAAACATGCTACATTACGTGGTTACAGGAAACCACGTAATTCAGTCCTCGACTCTTAAAGTATTAATTGTGTATTTTTGAAAACCGTAACCTAAGGTGACCTTAGCCATATTACCCACCTTTAATAGGAGGGTAAAGTGGTCTTAAATGGACTGTTTTGAACTGTAACAGACATTGGACTTTATTACTAGTGGCATCTTTTGATCTAGAGCCATGATTTTCAGTTTTATTTTCAGAGGGAACAGAAATTTCACAGTTCACAGATTGTTTTATTGAACTAGCTCTCTCAAATATTTCAGGTATGCTTTGGTTAAATACTTGGTTAGATACTTGTTCCATTTAATGTCTTAGGTGTGATCCATAATTTAATAAGTGTTCCCTAATTGTTTGACGCACGAGCGTGGGTGTGGGCGTACAGATGGTTCCTGTTAATTGAGATCGACTTGTTATGCTACCAATATCGTGTGACCTCATATCAGAAGTTTATTGAGCGTTAGACATCCCTGTCAGTTAAACTAGCAAGAGCTACTTAACCTCGCAAAGGCCGCAATCATAGACACAGACACAACATGATGAAACAATGAATAGGATATACTGGATACTAAGTTCAGCATGATAAGGAATTATTAATCAGCAAGGAAAAAGTTAAATAAGGCTTAAAACCATTACTTACATCCGGGATTCTGAAAAAAGCCTAAATATATTAAGGACAATGAGTCTGCTGCAAGTGGTTGAGGAGTTGGTTTTTACGCAGACTGTCCCGTCTTGTCCTGCCCTGTCAGTGCGCTTTAAAAGATGTGACTAAAAAGAGTATGCCTATATGGTTTCGTCAAGTTGTGAAGATGAATTAAAAACAAATAACACAAGGCAGATGTGAGTAGAATTGCCGGGTGCGGACGCCTTCGGAGGACAAACAGTCAGCCCATTGGTATTGTTCCCCAAAAAATTTAGGTGCGTAGTACTCGCATCACTAAATGTATTGGTATGAATGTAAACGAGGCAAAAGAAGTTTGTAAGGATCATAGCAGATGGCGTTCTATAGTTTCTGCCTTCCTTTAATGGGATGAAGGCATGAGTTTATGTATATCTCCTAGAATGACACATTAAAATACAATAAAAAACATAATAAATCACGATTGTAGATATCAACATACCTTTCGTAATCCCCACCCTTAAACCTTCTCCACTCAAGTATCCCACAATCGCCCATCATTCGCCTTCTCCAAAGGATTTCCATAACGTCAGAGTAAGCTCGACACTTCGCACACAGCAGATCACTAACGTGTTGTCCTCCAACTTAAGATACATCTGTGCTGTTTGTTGGACACGGGACATGTCGGCCAAATTGCCGCATTCTCGGTCCATGAATATTGTATGAGTAGTCCGGACTGTGCGATCACTTCATCATAACGCTTGAGGGATGGGCAACGCATGCTCTATCCTATTTACCTAGGAGGGGTTATTGGCTTCCTGAATATGCATAGCAAGCCTTTCAGCCTCGGATAGGATTAATGCTTGTCTCGTTACTTGAACACTATAATCTTCGGGTTTGTTTGTGTTAATTTATGCTGGAGTATAGTTTCTGAATTCAAGTTTGAATATATGCGTACTAAGAAGTTGTTTGCTATGATAGCTAATGCGAAGTTTAGCCATATACAACCTTATTAAACTTGGCTTACCCACAAAAAACAAACATCTATCTGATAGAAGTCTTCAACAATAGACTGCCAGAAGTTTATCAGTATTTTTCCAAGCAACATATAAATTTATATGAAGTTACTTACTTTATATGAAGTCGCAATAGACTAAAACAAACAATCTGTGTGTGTGTTTTTTGTCAATGTTTACATAACATATTGAAATTTTCTCTGTTTCGTATTCACTCTCGTTTTGTTAGTGGAATACCTCTTATTTTTCCATCAATCTATTTTATACGTCATATTTGCACCTCTTAGTTTAATAAATTAATTTTACATTCATTTCCATCATCATTTCAGCCACGAGACGTCCACTGCTGGACAAACGCCTCTACTAATTTAGGGGGCTTTGCCATAATCGCTACGTTTGGCAGGCAGGTTGGCGATCACAGTATGTAGGTAAAATGCATAGAGCACGCTGTTGCCCATGCTCTAGTAAGTATTCGCCTTAGTCGCCTTTTACGACACCCACGGAAAGAAATCGGGTGATGGTATTCTTTACTTCCGGCACCGTAAAACGAATGATGTTTAAAATTTACATTAGGCACACTTTGACAATTTTACTTTAAAAATAAATTTCTCTGTAAGTTGGCAGGTTACTCACAGTTATTGAAATTAAGTTGTGACAACGTTTTAAAATCTCATTACTAACACAGATTTGTAAACACGCAACCTTATAGCAGCTTTCCTATTAAACCTAATTTCAATATAGAATAATATGAAACTGTCTATTCCATCAAAACCGTGGATAACAAAGTCAATCAAAAACAACGAAATATCGAGTCGCTTCTTATTTTCTATTTAACTTCTGTACGAAACAAGCGATACCGAGCGGAAATTTTTGCGTTCTAAATAACAATTTTGAAGTCAAAATGCTCATGTCATAATATTTAGTGATCTTATCAGACTCTATCATAACTCTGTTCAAGATTGTTAAAGTGTGTTGAATTTAGCTCGGAGGTGTGATAGGGTAAATATGATCTTTATATCAGCTCAAGCAGGTTGAGTTCGTCGCTAAGGAAATATATAAGGGCTCGCCCTTATATATTTCCTTAGCGACGAACTGAGTATCATATATTACTCGAATATATGATACTCAATCCATATAGTTAAGATTATTTTTATGTAAATACAAAATAAATGTTTTTATCCTATATATAAACTCACAGCGTAATGACCTGTACTACTGTCCCACAAAAAATGGGGCACTTGATATCTTGTCCAAAGTATCTATACGCTGATGAACGTAGCTGAAAGTGGCAACTTCGTAGCCAAATTCTGAACTGACTGTTTTTCAATTGCTATAGACACGCTAACAAGAAGAACGGAATGACCGTATTTTAAACAAGACAAGCAGTTTAACCATCCCCGACGAACTTAAATAAAACGAAGCCCTGAAGTGCAGGCGTTTTGGGAGCTATCTTTTATAATTGTTGTCGTTCAAATCGTGTTTTTATAATTCAATAGAATAGGTAGTAGATGTTCGGTGTACAGGCATTTGAATAAAGAAAACCATAAACCATTGTAAGTAATATATGTACAGAAGTCGGTCCACAGCTAACATAAAGTCATGAAGTTAGTATAAATTTAAAAAAAAAAAACGAATTTAAACTAAAGCAATTACGATTTTGGATTCGAAAAAGTGTCTCAGTCGAAGGCTTCACAAATAAGGTTTCCATTTTGACAGAACCATAAAAATCTAATACAATCTCGTACAGGCACATACTTATTGTCGATAAAGTACAGTCACAAAGACAAATTGCGTCATGTCGATACTGATCGAAAAGCGAAAGGGCTTTGTGACAAAGATATTTCCCTATTTCGTTTTTGCCGATAACTGTATCAAAATACTGTGTATTGAGCATGTTTTAATGTTGGGATTGTACGATTTCTAGGAAGGGCAGATGGGGGATTTTCCATCTGTTGTGTTGGCAACGTTTTGTAATTCTGTAAGGGTTTCCATGCGACAGTATTCGTCGTTTCATCAAACATCGTTCTCTGACAAATCCTATGGGATGTTATAAAAAAACATCTGGTTACTTTATATAACATAATAGATCTCTGGTGTTATCGATACAAATAATAACAGCATCAATTATAAGCAACTACTTATAGGTAGTATAAACAAAATCATTTGCCCAACAAAATTATGTAACGGTGTACCTACAATACAGGTTTAAAATATAATAGCTTTGGTTAAAGCGATTTCGTTAACATGTGATTGAACTGTATTATGATAAACATTGTTTATCGAGATTTGCCAGTTTTTCCTTCATTTCATATACTTTCTTCTTTCCTTTACTTCATACCAGCTTTCAAATTTCTACAGATATTGTTATATTTAATACTGACTTCATAAAAATACAATGCAGCTAATATTTGTTTTTACGATACAGTAATGCTTATACGCGTGGTAAAATAAGTAATATCTAAAGTATAAAAATATCGTAGCTACAATATTCGTAATGTATTCAACACACACCAACTTTAGCTGTAATGGGTTATTGATCCATATTACATTACACTTTTTTCTTTAGGACCCGTTACACAATCTACTTTTACAGCGGTTGGCCGCTGTCCACTTTTATACTCCGTAGATTACGTTTTAATATTCTTTCGAGAACATTTTTAAGAATATTTTATTAGTTCTGAAAAGTTTTATATTGACGGCCCTTTAGCGGGAGCTTGGAAGAATTCCAATATAGAAAAGTTTATAGTTATGAGATAATATATTGATCATTAACATTTATACCTACTTAACCTTTTTCCAATTTTTCTTAGAGTCAGTCTAACAAGATGCAGCTGCAGCGACTGCCAATCTAAACTCCACAACCCAGTTACTGGGTAGCAGTATACCCCTTGGTTAACCTTCTTCCAATTTTTCTTAAGGTCAATCTAACAAGATGCAGCTGCAGTGACTGCCAATCTAAACTCCACAATCCAGTTACTGGGTAGCAGTATACCCCTTGGTACAGTTGTCAGACTTTAGGGGTTCTAGTGACGCGTAACGACTGTCAAACATCCTCGAATGTCAGCCAGGACCAACGGTTTGACCTTCCTAGGGACGGAGAGGTCTGGGTATGTAGAGATGGTCACCCATCGTTAGCCACGATACCACTAGATAGTATATCGATAAAGGGTCATTTTTAAGACACAATGTGAGTCCTTGGACTATAATCTTCAAGTATACCTCTGCTTAATCCTTCGCGGAAACCAGGCGTGATGTTATGTCTAAAACACTTATATAACAGCAATATCAAATTCCAGTGTAGCTTCATATAAGCCCTACGTAATAGTTTCTTCATAAGCTATTGTTACAGTGGGTAATACAACTTAAACTCGTATATTTTTTCCGCCATAACTTGTTCCAATGTAATTAAAAGTTCCTCCTCGCTAATAGTTATTTGTTCGTGTGGTGAAAAATCTTTTTCTGTACATTTTGCATTTAGCTTATTGCGTAACAAACGACTGAGATTCGTAGATAGTAAAATGGGTTGATTGACAAATGTCGAGATTCTTTTCATTTTATAAAAGCATTCTTGACGTAAATAAAAACCTTTATTATGACAGATAACTCACTAAAAGCATTAAATAACATTTACCGTGACAGTATATCATAGTCAGTACGTTTTATAATTCAAAACGATTGCGTACAAACCCATCAACAATGTTAATAGCCACTTCGTGTCACGGAAAAAAAATCAAAACCGTTATATGAAAACATGGATTACCGTGAACACCGGCATTATGTGTTGTCATGCAACGGACTTGGAAAGCCAGGTATCAAAATAAGCCGTTTTTTTTAACGCAACCTCATAAATTACGTGACATTCATCTTCTTGACACTTGAATAACACGGTCGGCCCCACGCCCATTAGCCTTTAAACGAAACAATGGGTATAGGTGAAGAGCGGACTCCATGTCTGCATGTCCATTATGTAAAGTTCACCACCAATGATGATTAGGTCGTTGACCTAAATTTTGTATGAGGTCGGGTGACAGGCTAAATTAATTTGCATTATTTTTGCCATTGTAAATGTGCTGGAAATATGTTTATTCAAAAATATTATACCGTTTCATTTTCCTCTTGTGATGGGCAGTGCTCCAAATTTTGCGAACACTAGAAATAAAACGCCACAGCTTGAAGTTACGTATGGAATTAATGCTAGGATAAAAATGTCACACAGTGCATATTATACAGTTAATCTCCATTTTTTAGAGCTGAGTACAAAATATTTTTGAGCAGAACTATGGGTTTCCAGTTTCAATTTGGTTACAGTTGTAGAGAAAACATTGACATAAGAACGAAAACAATGCAAGTCAAATACGACAAATCATAATCAATTATTTTTTTTTTATGCACTAGCGAAACAATTATTTTATATTTAACTTTAACGATTATAATATAGTCAGTATGATCTCACTATATCTCTCTTACTCTCTCTGAGAGGCTTGAGTCTGCAGTACTGCGGAGATTCATCCAGCCAATTTTTTTGGATGGGAAATCATCACATGACTTCTTTCGCTCTGGGCGGAGCGGGAGGCATGAAACGATATTTTTTGAATTTTTAATGTTATGAATGATATGAATTAGATATGATTTCAGCATCGACTAATACGTTTTTGAGATCGTGGTTACTTACAATTATGGACAGATTATTAACAGAAATAAATAAATTTTATTTAACAATTAAGTAGCAGGTATATACTAAAAATAAGTTGAATGCCGAAACAATTCTATGCAAATGATGTCTGTCTTTATAACTTGGATACTTATTAGAGTTGAGACAGCTGTAAAACTAAAAACAAACATTCCAAAGATAATGAACCGCAATTTAACCAAAATATCTAAAGAAAAATTCAGTAAATTATTCAAATTTTACTTTCATCTGAATGACAGAACCATTTGGTATATACGACCTAAGCCTTTCTTTATTTCTTCCAATTTATCAAAACAAACCTTTGAAGGAGTCTTTCTTTACGCTACCATTTCAATATTTTTGGTAAAAATTGCCGTTTATCACCTACCTGTGTGGGATGTTTGTTGTGATAACTTCTCATTTATAAAATGTATTTTATTTATATCTTTTCATAGAGCATGTATTTTTCTTATCTTGTCTGGCATTGTTTGCTTTGTTTGGTTATGTAGCTATTTTTTTAACACTAAGGCCGCGTCCTACGCAAAGCGACTGCCATGCGAACACGTGACCGTCGCCGTCGTTTTGTACAGGAACTCGAACGCGTGGTCCCGTTGACGATGGTGCTTTCCGGTTTTTCGAACAAATCAAAAACACATGAACGCAACGACCGCTCGCTTTGATTAAGACTAAGGGTAATCATCTGCCAGAGTCGCGAGATTGTTCGAAAGAGACACCGTCATCCTGGCATATGGGCAACTGAAGGAACACGGGTGGGTACTAGTCAGTAAAAGTCTGACACGCCCTCCCGATCCGCCCAAGACCGGGAGCCGTCATTTAATTTACTACATACTGTTACAACTGCAACGACCCCAAATAACATAGCATAGGAGCAAGAGCAAGAAGATGATGATGTTACTGTTACTGCCAGCATACATCATCCCACTGCTAGGCAAAAGACTCTAGCCTCATGCATGACTTCTAGCGTTATCGATCCAGGGCCACTGTGACTGTGGCCAATGTGGACCACTTGTCGTTTATTTTATTCAGCTCGTCCCGCCATCTTCTTCGGAGAGGTTTATTTAACTATTTACGAAATGTGACAAAGATATTTATATTCAGCCTATAGTGCAGCGGCAGCGGTCTAGTGGTATCAGCTCTAATTTAAAAGTTGTAGGCCGTGAGTTCGAATTAGGCAAGCACTTTACTTTGAATATTTAACTTCATCATCACTGCTCTCAGAGGCAGTAGATCCGTGTGGTAGACTCCCCATAAAAGGATACCTTTTGTCCCAACAATGGGAATATTATAGGCTGATTATGTAAAAAATACATTAAAGAAAAACTCAAGACTATGCTTAATTCTGTCTAGCTGATTTACATTACAAGAATTTTCGGTCTGTTTTCCATTCATAACTGTAAGAGCATGAAAAAGGATTTGTTTGCTTTTGAAATTAAAATTTCTTGGAGTTTTTTTATTCGCAGTTCAAAGCTTTCGAGTTATTTACTATGATAGTCTTGAAACCTTTTGTTATGTACCTACTTCATTAGGTAAGTACTACACAAATACTTTATTCAAAATAATATCTTTTGAAAATATTTTCATACTTTACAAGGGAGTTTCTAACCAACTTCAAAAAAAGAAGGAGGTTCTCAATTCATCCGTATTTTTTTTATGTTTATTACCTCTGAACTTTAGACTGGGTGAACAGATTTTGACGATTTTTTTTATTTGAAAGCTGGTGCTTCCCGTGTGGTCCCATTTCAATTTGGTCCAATTCTAACAGTTTTTTTCAACTCAAAGTTGTCCTCATATCGATAATTACGCCTTGAACTAAATATGACACAACAGCAGTTTTGCGTATTATATCCAACGTCTTTTTTCCAATTTTACTGTCTACACTCTACAGTAATAAAACTCGTATCTTTCCACATACTATTCAAAGATTATCATTGTATTTGCTAGCATTTTTTTTACGTCCGCAGACAATCCAGTTCTCATGGAGCTTATCACGTATAGTACGCGGTTTTTGCAGTCTCCATGTTTAATGGCGTGGAAACTGTGATAAATTACACCTTAATGCCTTTTTTTCTCTGGAGCAGGCCTATCGCTAAGTGGACCTTGTTTTATTGTCAGTAATGCATGTGTGCGCGCCCCGGCTTGATTTTTTTTAACTTTAAAGAGACGCTTTGAAAATTTTATATGCGGAAGATTAACTTTAATGTGTGATGAACACTTGGGTGGGTGGTGTGGTTCAGTTAATGTCTGGTTAAAATATTAGCAGAGGTTAATTAAGGACGATATTCTCAATATTTGGGTTCCTGCGATTCATCAATAAACACTTAAACATCCATAAAATAATATTAAGGGCTTGGGCAAACATTCTTCTAAATATAGAGCACTTTTACCCTGTAAAATGAGATCCTCAACAAGAATCCCCCTTCACATATTTTTATATACATTGACAAAACTCAAAGCCTGCATCAGCAGAGGGGAGTTAATGTTACCAATTTTTCACAATTTTAACGACAAAAGTAGCACATTTATTAACAAAATGAACTCTTCGCTATGTTCATAACAGTAACATATTTATACGTAAAAGCAACCATAATGAAAAATTATGTCCATTATGATGTTTACACCAACGTCGCGCCGGAGAGAAATCTATAGTTCCATTACATCGGATTTATGGTACAGGTATACCGTTACAGGACCTTTTACCAAAGGTGCGGTATTCATTCCGCACTTTCCATAAACATCAATATTCAAATACGTGGCCTCTAAAAACTCATATGGTCCAGGTTTTTATGACGGGATATTTTTCATTGCCTGAATATTTAAGCGGAAATCCCGCGCGGATCGTAGCTCCAATTGAACCATATTTTCACAGGCCGACCTTTGAATATTCTATTGAGGTTGAAAGGCCCCTGACCGAACTGTTTGAGCTACAGCAAAGCAAACTTACAGTACGATGAACAAGCGCCGACATTACAAAAAGTCGATACGTAAGCTAATTTGTTCGACCAGAAAACGCTTTATTGCAGGAATTCGCTAGGGCTTCTGCAATCATTTTTTTTTTCTTTTTCCGCTCAACTAGTTTCTAAAAGGCCCTTCATTGTTTTTCATCGTCAGCTTTTAATATTATTATTTTGATTCGGCGAAAAATTTCCGTTGTACACGGATTTATTATTATTTTGATTCGGAGAAAAATTTCCGTTGTACACGGATTAACGAACAATGAACATTTTTGCTCGTTTAAGTTATACCAAAATTAAAATCAGCAAAGTGAGCCTTTATTTCTTGTTATTCTTTGAAATATGATAAAAGGGGTAGATTACTTTCGTCAGTAATTTTGACAAGCATCAGATTATATTTTAAAGATTAAGCTGTTGACGCGGAGTAGGTAATTTATTTCAATTAATTCAGCGACGTGACGCCCCGGCAGATTCACTGAATCATTTTTCTCCTCGGCAAAGCGAAGACGTTGACAAATGAGCAAATTATTCGGTCACTTCACTACATGTCACTGCGTAAAAAGCAGGCCAGAAAAAAGAGGCTGTATTTTCTGTTGTGTTTCGATTTTCCGCGTTTTTTTCGGACGTGGAAAAATTGTGTTTATTAACAGACTCGTCGCTGTGCGGCCCTAGAGATATGGAGACTGAAACCGCTAATATGTCAGTTTGAAAAATCACTGTCGATTTACTGCAGTGAAACGTTATAGATAAAAATTGACCGTTCTCAGCCATTCTACTTCTCTCGGATGCTCTATTTCATCGCGGGTCGACGAAACTCGAAGCTTACGATGATGTTAATTTTTAAACCCTCGTCTTAAGTGAACGTTGAAAAACTGTGAAGTGAGCGTTAAAAATTGAAGGAAAAAACCTTCGTTTTGCAGGTCGTTGAAGGAAATTATTAACTTGACTACGCTTTCCTTTCTATCAGTTGTCCGTATTTATGCAAAATGGAACCACACGAGAAATTTAGTTTTTTACTTTTTATGAAGAATACTAATTTAAAAGTGGTCTAAATTCTTATACAAAAAAAAACACATGATTTTTCCCTTGGAAACAAGGTACCTATACTAAAAGCAGAATGGAACCAACAGCAACAATAAATATTACATATAAAGCAAAACCGAACCACAGCACAACGGGACTCGATTGTTCAAGCAAATAAACGATATTACTACTATGTCATTTTATACAAAACAGATTCACACATACTTGGTAACATTATACATTACACATATTTCTATTATTAACAATTATTTTTAATACAGTAAATGCAACCAAGTTACATAGTTTCATTGATATCAGTAAATCCCTGGGTTGTGGTTCTTTTCTTTGTATGAGAAAACCTATCAATTAGTAAATGTTAAAAGGAACCACATGCACATTTTCTTAATTATCTAGTACGATTAAGAGAATTCAGAGCAAATTTATATACGCATACTTAAATAAGTAATTTATCAATAAATTTAAATAAAATAAATAGTAATTATACTTCGTCTAACAGAGCTGCACATATTTTTGTAAATCCTTTGATATCTCAGAAGTGCGTTTTTGCTGGGTTGTTCCTGTTTGCATAAATACGGACAGATAATCCAGTAGTGTAGTGGTTGGATACCTAACTGTGCATTTTCAAGTGAATACAATTTTATAACCAATACAATGCTGTGCTTAGATTTACTCATATTCCATTTGGTCACTAAGAAAACACAAAATTGTGTGTTAACAACTTTGTATTTAAGGACGTTATGGTCTTAAATAAGGTTCGAATCATCCGAAAGTTTCTGTAACAACACGAAAAATATTTCACGCATAAAGAACAGATATTGCACGTAGTTATTATGATAAATAATGGTCTTTAGGTAAAACAGCAATATTGAAAGTAATAATGAGCTCAGTGGACGGGCGAGTAATGAAAACAGATGAGGTTAGGGGAAGAAAATTTTCCAAACAAATGAAATTACGCACCCAGCAAAAGTCCTGCTTATCTGTCTACCGGACTTTGATAAGCAATAATGGTTTTTGTTTCTAACGCCTTAAAGCTTATAATAGTGTGCAGATTTTCAGTGGACGACATATGAGTGAACCGATGTGCTATATGCATATCATTATGTTTACATTTTTAACTACTTTAGCGAACAAAATTGGCCACTTTTTATGGATTTTAAGTGTTGGCTACTTCTTTGTAATTTCAATATTGTTTAGTGGATGTGCATAATATAAAGTAATGACGTAAGTTAGGCAATAGAAATCCTAAAACTTATGTAAAAGTTGAAGGTGAAGTTCGAAATACTCATTTCATAAATTGGAACGAAAAAAAAAATTGTTTTTAAAAATTAAAAACAGTTCTAATGTTCTTCTTTTCGAATTATGAATTTAAAATGCAAGCATTTAATTCAAATTACGTTTTTTTTTCATAGACGAAGACATTATTGAATAGATCTTCAACGGACTGTACTAAAGTATATAATATAGGGTATCTATACAGACAGGGTTATAACTTTTATTACGACAAAGCCAAGAGACAAGGACAAGGCGGGCACCGTCTCATAGCTCGTAAAAGGGTGCGTTTCAAAATTTCTAAGATACGGATAATGATGATGGGCGGGAAAACTTAATTTAAGGCCTGTTCTAAGGATTTAAGGTCACGCTTTTATTGTTAAATACCAGTGTTCCGTTTATTTTGCAGTCTTTTATAAAGGCAATATAATTAAACTTTTACTATTTTTTTCCTTTTGGTATTTTAGCCTCTTTTTCAAATAACAAAATTCAAGGTTTTTTTTGCTATTCAGTGGCCTGTTTGATCGTTAAAAACTTATTTCCGTGAACCTCAAGATTCTGGTGAAGTAATAAGAAAGTTGCGCTTTTATTCTAGAACTATAATCAAGTCCTAATCTCGTTATTAAACTAGGAAAGGAGATATATAGAAACGAATAGTTTTGAATTGAGATTATTACTTGAGTGGGTCAATTCCAGAATATATATGGATGTTGATGCCTCAATATCAATTATTTACTCTAAAACTAAAAAGCCTTAACATAAAAGCACTATAGTAGCTTTTAGTTTGAATGGTTCTGTGGTTTGTAAGTTATAATTATAACATTATTGTTTGTCTATTAGTTAAATTCATATTATCAGCACGAGATTCTTTATTATAATCAAATTTAAGCAGGAATGTGGCTCTGCGAAGCAGTAATGCTCGCGAAGGAGGAGGCGGGGCACGTAAGGGAGTGGCAGTCTCTGCGCCCTCACGTCCCTAGCTGCCGCAGGAGGAGCCTCAAAGAGATGTCAGCAGAACTGAAGGGGTCTGCCAGGACCGATGCCTGCCAGGGTCGCGAGATTGTTCGAAAGAGACACCGTGACCCTGGCACATGGGCAACCGAAGGAACACGGGTGAGTTTTAGTCAGTAAAAGTCTGACACACCCTCCCGCTCCACCCAAGAGCAGGAGACGTCATTTGATGATTTTCCAGACCATAAACGATGTTTGGGAGCCAGGTGTTTCCATTTTTGTACCCAATTATTTGACTTAATTCTGTCACCAAGTTCGGGATAATATTTAATTTTTTATTAGGGTTCCGTTGCCAAATAGCAAAAAACGGAACCCTTATAGATTCGTCATGTCTGTCTGTCCGTCCGTATGTCACAGCCACTTTTTTCCGAAACTATAAGAGCTATGCTGTTGAAACTTGGTAAATAGATGTGTTCTGTGAACCGCATTAAGATTTTTACACTAAAATAGAAAAAAAAACAATAAATTTTGGGGTTCCCCATACTTAGAACTAAAACTCAAAAAAAAAATTGTCTTCAAACCCATACGTGTGGACTTTCTATGAATAGGTCTTCAAAAATGGTATTGAGGTTTCAAATATCATTTTTTTCTAAACTGAATATTTTGCGCGAGAGACACTTCCAAAGTGGTAAAATGTGTGTCCCCGCCCCCCGTAACTTCGAAAATAAGAGAATGATAAAACTAAAAAAAATTATATCGCACGCTTAAACCAAAACTGTCACTATCCAAAAAACCTTACTTTTCAGGAGAGCTTAAAAACGTTTTTTGTGATATGAATATGAGTGACACGTAAGAATCAATGCACAATTTAGTTATTCTTTGACACAGAAATAATTGATAAAGGTTGTATCTTAAATTTGAGAACAAAAATATATCAAATTTATTTATATATATTTACTTTTTATTGTTATTTATATTAAAGTGTCACTTTTACTTTTGTAATTTTATTTTATTTCGGCTTAGTGGCATTGTGGACTTACTTTTCAAGCAAAAAAATGAAATAATAAAAGCTATAAAATTATTGTTTGATTGGCAAAACTGTTTTATTTAACATTACAGTGATAAAAAATATATACTTAGTACTACAAAATATATATTTCATAATCCTACTTCCTACTATTATTATAAACTAGCTTCTGCCCGCGACTTCGTCCGCGTTAAATTTCTTGTTTCCCCGACCTTTCCCGTCGCGTTGAATCGCCTACCCGTGCGATTTTCCCCGTTTTTGCAACATTTTTCATTACTGCTCCGCTCCTCTTGGTTGTAGCGTGATGTTATATAGCCTATAGCCTCCCTCGATAAATAGGCTACTCAACACAAAAATAATTTTTCAATTCGGATCAGTCGTTTCTGAGATTAGCGCGTTCAATCAAACAAACAAACAAACTCTTCAGCTTTATAATATTATTATAAATTATAAATTATAAATGTGAAAGTTTGTGAGTATGGATGTTTGTTACTCTTTAACGCAAAAACGAATAATGGGATGTCGATGAAATTTGGCACACAGATAGTTTATAACTTGTTTTAACGCAAAGGGTGTTTTTTATCCCAGTAGTACGTTCCCGCGGGATAATTTCCGATCTACACGCGGGCAAAGCCGCTGGCGAAAGCTAGCAAATAATATTTATGAGCGCAAGGCAAAAATAAGAAACAATAAATTCTGTTAGTTTACAGTAAGCAACGCAAACAAAAAGTCTTCAAATAATATAGATCTTCTCCATAATCTATGTAATCTGGGGAAAATTCACCTGCTTTTGACGATGCTGTAGAAAATCTAGATATGCATGGATGAACAAGAACTTAATGATCTTGCTCTAGGTAATGGAAGAGGAAAAATTCTTGAATTTGTAAATTAGATATGCTTGGTAGCTTTGCAACTGGTTTCGTTAAATAAATATAAATATAAAAAATCTTTATTACTAAAATAATAGGTACAGTAAATCTCCTTAAAATAGATTTGGTCTTCTGTAATTTGCACTTAAATGTCAAAGGAGTGCTTCGGCACTCGTACTAGGATTACTCTGTATCATGAATGCCATGGATGGTATGTACTATAGTTGGAGGCTAAGGAGATTCGATTGAACTTAATATATGAGAAACAATTCTAAATGAAGATGAGCTGATTGAAGAAGATTAAACGATAAAAAGCCACGTAGTTTCAGCAGCAGTAAGCTGCTGAAAATACGTGGCTTTTTATTGTTTTCAACCGAGATCTGCAGTGACTCTACTTGAGTGAGAGTATGAAATACTGGTTGATATTGGTTAGTTTTTTCATCCCTGCAGTCATTTTATTTATTTTCAAGTGAAAGCATCAGTAACTTATGACGCGGCTGCATTGTTTTGCACAGTTCTTTAAAATATAAAAGTTATAAATCAATGATTGTGTAGTACACACTTCAAAACAAAGAAAATAAATATCTTAAGTCCAAATATTGGAATCGTCCGAAACAATATTTTGAAATCTTACTCCAGTACCTAACGTTATATGCAATTTTAGATGTTAACTGTCGGTGTAAAAGTGTCACAGTACCTATATAAACACTTTACGTTAATTATTGCCATAACGCTGACAGCACAATGACACTTTATTGAACAATACATATTACCAATTTTCCATATTTTAAGAAAATAATAACAGCAAAATGACATTAAAAGAAATGTGACGACGCCAAACTGACACTACACTAAAAGTGTTAATATGACGTTTAAAGCAAACGTGACACTAAGCAAAAAATGACACTATGGCGTCAAACTAATGATCGAAATATGAGAAAAATATAGTGCAAATGTGAACTTAAGCCCAAAATGTCACTATTTCAGTAAAAAATAATGTATAACATATCAACAATTATGACTAATAAACCGGTTTAATCACGAAAATGACACTATTGCACTCAAAAATCGTTAATTTTCTCTTTCGCGACACGTACTTTTTCGTTGAAGGTCAGTGTTGCTCTGAGGCGACAATTTTGTTTAGTGACGAAGCGGACCACTGGCATTTCGCGGTTATTTCTGTTACTTTTAAACCAGTGTAAGCGCGGTTACGTGCAGTTGCATGTTTCCCAACAGATGGCATTAAGAAGTCAACTTTATTGAACAATACATATTACCAATTTTCCATATTTTAAGAAAATAATAACAGCAAAATGACATTAAAAGGAATGTGACGACGCCAAACTGACACTACACTAAAAGTGTTAATATGATGTTTAAAGCAAACGTGACACTAAGCAAAAAATGACACTATGGCGTCAAACTAATGATCGAAATATGAGAAAAATATAGTGCAAATGTGAACTTAAGCCCAAAATGTCACTATTTCAGTAAAAAATAATGTATAAAATATCAACAATATGACTAATAAACCGGTTTAATTACGAAAATGACACTATTGCACTCAAAAATCGTTAATTTTCTCTTTCGCGACACGTACTTTTTCGTTGAAGGTCAGTGTTGCTCTGAGGCGACAATTTTGTTTAGTGACGAAGCGGACCACTGGCATTTCGCGGTTATTTCTGTTACTTTTAAACCAGTGTAAGCGCGCAGTTGCATGTTTCCCAACAGATGGCATTAAAAAGTCAATTTGTCAAAATGTTGGATAGTGACAGTATTGGATTAAGCGTACGATATGATGTACATAACTATGTAAACTTCCACCGAAAATTGGTTTGAACGAGATCTAGTAAGTAGTTTTTTTTTAATACGTCATAAATCGTAAACCACAATTTACTTTTCATTCAATCAACTCAAATATAAAAAAACGCTTAATTTCATAAACATAAACCTTATGCATAAACCGAGAATACTTACAGGTTTGTACGGAACCCTCGGTGCGCGAGTTTGACTCGCACTTGGCCGGTTTTTTTCCCCTAGAATTATTTTATTTACCGCTGCTATAGGGAAGACATTAAATAAGAGTAAAGATGTCGGTACATTTCTTGTATTACCGACTATTTATGAAAACAAAGTAAACATTTTCTTTCCGCAAATACTTTTCTTCTATCTGCATCTCTAAATATTTTTTTTATAGGAGTATAACTTTTATGTCAGCGACTTTGTAGCTCAATCTGAACCTTAAATGCGAATCTCGTAATTTGCAATTTGCAAAGTTACGAGCTTTGAAAGTCATTTGCAATTTTTGAAGTTACTTTATGTTCCTTTTGCTGGCTTAACATTTATAGAAAATACACACAGTTATTCCATAAAACACTCATTATTTGGATACATATGGACAGTACAGAATAAGTTTTAGAGCAGTGTACGCTGCCAGACTAGACCTCACAATACGATTTCAAGTGCGCAGTGGAAGTGTGATAATCGTGGGGCTCTAGAGACAAGAAGTGGCTAGCGAAACTAGTCCGCCGTACGCGGAGCAGACAATCAAATCAAACAACTCACCTACAATACAACAAAAGAACTTACCTGGTGGTTGAAGGACACTGCTTCTGGGGTTACCTGGAGTTATGTATGTAAGTGAGTGTATATGTATCGTGTCGTGACGTTATGAGTATTCTCCTGGTAACAATCCGCTGCAATAAGGCTGGAGGCAATCACAGCATGCGGTCTTCAAATCACTCGTTCCCAATAGCGTCACTAACACTTAACCATCGGGTCATGACAGATTGTCCACAAAACGACCGGTTCTCAGGGATTAAGGGATTACTTTACAAAAGATCGCGAGATACCAAGCGGCAACCATCCCTTTCAAGAACTTCAGTTTTAACAAACGTAACCCGTATTATTACGTCAAATTGGGGTTATTAACAAACAAAGCGATTGGATCACGACTAATTGTCACAAACGGATCGATTTAAAAGGATTAATTTCAACAAACGTGTCGCGGGCGTCCCAAAACGCCACGGGGCTTTTTCAGCGCCAAATCAACAAGACCTGTCAAGTGTCAAAATCAAACTGTCAAGTCAGATGTCATTCCGTTCGATGGCGCGTTCCGAAACTACTTAAAACGGGACTAAACAAGCAGTGAGTTACGAGTAATAGCAGAGACTTACAAATTGTAAGTCGTGGGTTCTTAGTGTAAATAATTTCATCACGACTGCTCTCAAAACGGCAAAGAAAGACATTGCAAGGAAACCAGATGTCTTAGAACGAAACATTCGGAGACATATGACATCTACCAAACCGCACTGGTAGCTTACAGCCCGCTCCCTCTCACTTAGACGAGTCCTACGGCCCAGCAGTGGGAACAATATAGGCTGATTTTGATAGGACAGCATAAGTTTTAGGAGGTATCGTGAGCAGAAAACATAAACTTCTTTGAAGTCAGGTAAAAAGATGCGAGAACTTAACTAATTAAATATTTTTACCTACCTATTTCAATAACGTGAAAAGTAGAAAAATAACTCAAAGAGATAAACTACCAGCCATATAAATAAAACCCGTCATGAATAATATGAATAAGTATGTGTTGGTGCGACATTTATCACTATAATTAGTCTGCGGTCACGAGCAGATACTATACAAATCGGCGGGATAAAATACTGCCATTATATTAATTATGTTATATAGAAAATGTACTGAAAGTAAATAACGGATATCATAGGTATGATATGAGGCTAGGCAGATAGCCTATTCCCAAGTATGTTGGGGGCGGCCACTGCATATTATGATCTCCACAACCCACTAACTGGGTAAAATGATACCCAAGGGGTAAGACTGATAGTCGGAGTTTCGGAGTTCTGACGATCCGTAACAACTGTCAAACATCTATAAATGACAGCCGGGACCAACGGCTTAGCGTACTTTCCAGGGCACGGAGGGATCTTGGTATGTAAATATGCTCACCCATTCAGGGATCAACTGCGGCAAGCGTAGCTTTAACCCGTCTGATCGAGCCGTCCGACTGCCAAATATTATACTCTCAGGTACTTTCATTTTATCAGGTAAAAGAAGATAAATAAAGTTAAATATCTCCTTTTTATATTAGCCTACACTGTTCCACTGCTGATCAAAGGCCTCCCCCAAATCCCTCCAGGTATCTTTTTCCAAGGCCATCTCGATCCAACCCTTGGAGTACGCGTCTAGGTCGTCTCGCCATCTCTTCTTGGGCCGACCTCGCCGGTAGGTATCTCAAAAGGGTTTTTTAATTTGTTTATTTACATTAGTCATCCGTATTTGGGACATAGTAATTAATCCGTGCACTAAATGTTTAATGTAAATTCTGACCAAATAGGCTGTGACAGACGGACTGAAACACGAGTGTTCCTACAGGGATACCGTGTTTTCATTCGAATCTATGAAACTCTAAAATTATACCATTAAATATAAAAATTGTTAGCGGAACGAAGGAGCATAGACCTACAGAGAGAATCCTAGGTCTAAGAATTAAATCCATTTGAATGTAATCTTGGTGAAATGCATTTATTTCACTACATTCAACTTACATTATTAATTGATTCCTACACACGTCGCTTTTAGGTATAGATAGCTTTCTAAAACGACTAACCGACGTAGCTACGGATGTTGCGAAATTAATGCACACTCCTTATGTTTCTTTATTGCAGTAGGAGTGGGCGTTCAAAGCAAATTTACCTTCTTTACAATTTAGTAAAAACACGTCAATGTAAAAAAACAAACGTATTAGCAAACTTTGAACGTTCACTGACCCGTTTTATCCGCGTGACGTCATTCTCCGTGACATGCACGCATGTCACGCTGCCAGCGCCTACGCTTTATTACTACATGTTAGTTGTAAAAGAGAATTTTCAACACCCTTTTAATCAAACCGTTTGTTTGTTTAACTTAAATTGCAATAAGTATCTACGTGCAGTGTTGCAGTCTCTGCAAATATGTAAGGCGGTGTTACAATTAAATTATAGTCATATTCACGTGACCTGAAGGTCGCAGGAATCCGTTGGATGGGTGAAGCACAGAATCGGTTTAAGTGGCGGGGCAAGGCGGCTATGTCTAATAGTAGTCGGCTGAAATGATGATATTCATGTGAAGACAACATCCATTTGTTTTATTGGTGCGTTGGATTTCTTAATCTTTCGAATAGAAACTAAAATAGTTCTTCAGGATCAAGTAGGCAGCAAGAAGCAAAAAAATATACTTAACCCCATTTTGTATTATGTTTTAGCTGTGGAACCGGATCACGCAACGTGCATTAACACTTAGTTAAATTACACCTTTAATATTTAAACTCGTGCGCATTATAATTTGGGAATATATGCATAGTCCTACAGATCGGATTTCCGCCAAGGCAGCCAACGACGCAGTGGAACCATCTAGGTATAAGATATTATAGTGCACAATTGCATGCGCAAACACAGGGTTACTCTCATTGTCCGATGGCAAGGTAAACCGACACGACCGGAGATAGTCGAAGATAGACGAAGCGCAGGACCAACGGCTTAGCATGCTTACCGAAGCACGGTGGCATTATTCTGCCAACTTCCAAGCTCCGTAGTGTTACTCTGAAATTTTACCTTATAAAAAACACAAATAATAGTTCTATAACGTTTTACTGGCGCAAACCTGCAGTATTAGATACTGGCGCAAACCTGCAGTATTAGATACTAAGGATCGTAAGGAAGTATGGCAAAGTAAAGAGCTTCACGGTCGCTTTTTCCGGGCTCTCCATGGGCCTGATGTAGACTTTCTGGCGTCCGTATCCTGGCTGCGTTTCGGTGACCTCTTTGGGGAAACCGAAGGTTTTGTCTGTGCGATTATGGATGAAGTTATCATGACGAATAATTATCGGAAATACATTGTTAAGGACGGTACGGTTGACATCTGTCGGGCATGCCACCGTCCCGGTGAATCCATCCGACATATTGTTTCCGGTTGTTCTCGTCTTGCTAACGGCGAGTACTTGCACAGACACAATCTGGTAGCTAGGATCATCCACCAGCAACTTGCTTTGCAATACAACCTTGTGGAATCTGAAGTACCATACTACAGGTATGTGCCCGACCCAGTTCTCGAGAATGGTCACGCCACATTGTACTGGGATCGATCTATCATCACAGACAGGACTATTGTAGCCAATAAGCCTGATATTGTGGTGATAGATCGACGAGAGCGTCGTGCAATGATTGTTGATATCGTTGTCCCTCATGACGAGAATCTCGTGAAAGCTGAGCAAGATAAAAAAATCAAGTATCTTGACTTAGCACACGAGGTTGTCGACATGTGGGAAGTGGACTCTGCAATCATTGTACCGATAATCGTTACAGTAAATGGCCTAATAGCGAAGAGCCTCGACCAACACCTCAGGAGGCTCTCATTACAAGGCTGGATCAAGGGCTTGATTCAGAAGGCAGTACTCCTGGACACGGCACGCATAGTCAGGAGATTCCTCTCTCTAGAGCCCTGACCACCGGCAGCTTGGACCCTGTTCCCGATGCCGATGGGTCACTATTTTTATATTTTTAAATGTTTTTTTTTTTAGATTTTTGTTAAAATATTTAAAAATATAATTAATATGTTAGAAAATGAATAAATGATAATAGTTCTAGACTGGCGCAAACCTGTAATACTTGACAGCAATGAACGCATGGAAGTATGGCAGAGTAAGGAGCTCCACGGATGCTTTTTCCGGGCCCTACATGGACCCGATGTAGATTTACTAGCGTCCGTAGCCTGGCTGCGTTTCGGTGACCTCTTTGGGGAAACCGAAGGTTTTGTCTGTGCAATTATGGACGAAGTTATGATGACGAACAATTACCGGAGATTTATTGTGAAAGACGGCACGGTTGACATCTGTCCGGCATGCCACCGTCCAGGGGAATCAATTAGGCACATAATCTCCGGGTGTTCTCGTCTAGCTAACGATGAATACTTGCATAGACACAACCTAGTAGCCAGGATTATCCATCAGCAACTTGCTCTTAAATACAGCCTTGTGGAATCAGAAGTGCCGTACTACAGGTATGTGCCCGACCCAGTTCTCGAAAATGGAAATATCACATTGTACTGGGATCGATCCATCATCACTGACAGGACTATTGTAGCAAATAAGCCTCATATAGTGGTGGTGGATCGAGTAGAGCGGCGCACAATGATTGTTGACATAACGGTCCCACATGACGAGAACCTCGTGAAAGCTGAGAAAGATAAGCAGATCAAGTATCTTGACTTGGCTCGCGAGGTTGTCGACATTGGGATGTGGACTCAGCAATCATTGTGCCGATAGTCGTCACTGCCAATGGCTTGATAGCCAAGAGCCTCGACCAACATCTAAAGAGGCTCTCGTTAGGCAGCTGGGTCAAGGGCTTGATTCAGAAAGCGGTACTTCTGGACACGGCTCGCATCGTCAGGAGGTTCCTCTCTCTGGAGCCCTGACCGCCGGTAGCTTGGACCCTGTTCCCGATACCGGTGGGCTACTATTTTTTATATTTTTAAATGTTTTTATACGTTTCTGTACTAATATTTAAAAATATATTGTAATTTATAAGAGTTTACAAATGAATAAAGTAAAAACAATAGTTCTAGCAACATAGTCGCATTCAAATTATATTTGTTATCGATTTAAAAGCGATGATGATAACTTTCAATTTGCAAGCTGAAACAGCGTCATAATATTCGTGTGATTTCAGTGTTCATAACAATCATGTATATCACGCTCCCAGCGCTGACGTTTTTTTATTAAACACAACACCTTTTTGATAAAACGTTTACGTATTTTCCTTTGATGCATTTGACACCATGTATTTATGAGTGTTGTGTGAAAATGTCTAAAATTACGAATGGTATGCAGTAATAATGTGTTTTACGTAAAATCGTCGAAAATCGTGAGTCACGCTACTCATATATCAAAGTGTGTTACTACTTGTCACGCTACAACTTTTGAGTAGAAAAAAAGATTTCTTTAATCTTAGAGGGTAAATAGAAGACGCAGTGTTCGTCTGCCTACGTCAAAGGAGAATTGCCTTTCACCCTTAAGTGCCAAAATAGGTAATGTATTATGATCAACTATTTAAAGAATTAATCAATCAGTTTGATTTACCTATACCTCCTCTTTGGCACTCTTATATTCCCACTGCAGAGTATAACCATTTTTCTTTTGTCAAACAACTCAACTAATTAGAAATGTTGATGACTTAGCAGAAAAGGTGCTGAAATTGCATGTCACTGCATTTGTCATTATATTTACATATGTCGTCGACACACCGTCACGCTCCGCGCGTGACAGTGCTTTATTAGTACGGCTAAAACGAACATCCAACAGAACACGTTTAAATTAGTTAATTCAATACAAGTCAATATTTTTTTGCCATACGTGTCACGCTTGTCACGCTTACAGAAATGTAGTGTTTTAATTTAGAAACAAAAATACGATATAAAAGCGTTTTTCTTACAAAGTTCAAGAAGATTGTTCTTTCCACAAAACAAATGCAACTGCAAATAATACTTTACTCAGTATTTGCTCCGTTAAGCCAATTCGTCACGGAATCCATTACGCCTTTTCAGTCGTCGACCAACCAAGGCGATTTACTTCAATCAGCTTCAAGTTCGGCCCATCTCCGATTACTTTTACTGAGAAGAGTTCTTGATAATCGATATTGCAATCTACTTACATTTGTTTAAAATGAGCCAGTGGATTTTCACTATTAAATAATATACATAATATTTTCTATACGCAAATTGAAGTTTCCCTACGCGATTGAATCAGAAATGAAGAGATCCCTAGAAAACTCAAGGTATCCAACATAGCCCTAAGAATTGCCGAACTTAAGTGGCAGTGTGCACGGCACATTGCTCGCAGAACAGATTTCAGAAGGTTCTGGAGTGGCGACCGCGTACTGGAAGACGTAGCATTGGAAGGCCTCCTACAAAATGGACCAGTGACCTGGTGAAGGCCGCAGGAATCCACTGGATGCGAGAACCACAAGATCGGTTGAAGTGGCGGTGCTTGGTGGCCAATGTCCAGTAACAGACGTATTTCGGCTGAATTGATGATGATAGGCGAATATGGAAAATATTAGATTATTTAGAAGTGACAATTCACCAGTTTCGTGTGAATTAATTCGTGCTAGTCGACTAATAAGCCACAGGATCGCGTATATCTTATCGATAAGCACATATCGAAACGCATTTATAGACTCATTTTAAAAAAGCAAGGTAAAAAAAAATAGCAATTTAAACATAATTGATTTATCGTCGACACAGTGATAAATGAAGCGTTGCTTTCTGTCTCCAAAACTCCATTTCACTTAGTTTTTCAGGTCACAAGCTGACAATAAGATTGTCTAGACCGTTCGCAAGATGGCCCAGTTCCATAATGTTTGAAACAGTATCGAAGAGACAAACTTTTTATATTAAGGCTCATGGTTCTGTTAAGTTAGAAGTGCCCGTGGTTAAATAATAACAGCTACACGGATTGATTGATTAGGTTAAGCAACGCTTGCTGCGGTTAAAATGAGATGAACAGTGTTACGAAGGGGTTTGTATTACCCAGTTATTGTGAGTGTTGAGAGATAGGCAGTCGCTATTCAAAAATACTAAGCCGGATGCAGCTTAAGATATAGGTAGGAAAAAGACAAGGTAGATGATTAATTTCAACAGTATTTACTACGGATTTTGATCCACATCAGATTGATCTGAAAGAAAAACTCGACCACCTTATGTAAATTTTAGTTTACGTGATACGATTGACACCACGATCACCTCTAACTAAAAATAATTTAATTCAATTTAATTTATTTATTTCAGGTATTCAACCCATATAAAAATTAAAAAGGACACATTTGCCATGCTTGCACTATACATGTTATTATACATACTATAACTTACAGATTAATAGACATAAAATAAATACAGAAATTGAAACTGAATTTAGAATTATAAGGCAAATACGAATGTCTGACTACAGAAAATCTTTATGTTTTTTCAGTTTCAACATTTTTTTTAAATGATTTAAAAAAAAAGTTGACCGCTCAATTCAAACGCAAATATTTGCTCTGTAAATTACAGCTTCGGGTTGACCGATATGTGGAATATGACAGTATACACTTTCAGTGTCATGTATACAATAATTGTACACATGTTACTACCATGTACAAACAAATAAATTGTACCCTGTAGTAACATCAGCATGAGATATGTTAGTGGGGCATGAAACCAGTCATAACCATAATAAATAGGGACTAAATTACTTGTAGTTGTAGATCTGGGGCGTAGTAAATTGTCAGCAGGAAACTAATGACTTTTCAGTAAACACATATGAGTATAATATAATTTACTGGTGAAAGAGGGTTTGTATAGCTGACTGAATAATTTATTCAAAGGGTATATAGCAGGTTAAGTATTGAAAATGTGCCCCCAGAGCCAAATGTAATGAATATGATATTGTTAAGTACGCTGCTCATTTGCTTTACTATTTATGTAGTTTTTGACTGCCTAGCTCAAACTGTCTTTGAGTAACCTTGGAAAATGTCCTAATAACAGACAATTTTTTAAACGTTTCGTTCTCTAAAACTAATAGAGCTAGGAATGTGATTCCAAAGCCAAACTGTAGACAACATTATGACAAATATTACGTATATCGTTCTTACTTATTTTTTTTAATGAAATAAATTTTTATTGGCTATTATTAGTAAGTTCTAACAGAGTGACCACTTTAAAAAAAATGTCAGAAATAGTACTTAGTGTGTTGATTTTACTGTTACAAGTTTCATCGAAATCCTCCACCTGCAAAATATTCAAAAAAAAAAGAAAATGTTGCTCAGGTCCCTATTTGTCAGTTACACATACAATTTTTAAATGATATGTTTAATAATAATAATACATAATAAGAAAAAGTTATTCTCCATCCACTCTGCTAACCCAGTAAGAGTTTGACGTGCAGTTAAGTACGCAAATCGGATTCAAAGTATGCAAATCCAAGTGTATTTTTTATTGAAGACCCTTTATCATGTATACCTCGTGGCACACTTATTGAACACCGATTGATATACCCTTATCGTTCTTCCGCATTGGCGCGATGGCGGAAGAATACACAAGAGCGAGATGAGTATATCAAACAGTGTTCAAGATGTTTGCCGGGACCTATACAGTGTTACGTAAACGTTAAAAACGTAAGTATAGGAACGATAGATTTTTGATGTCTGCAAAACATGTCAAATCTGTTTACGGATATTTTGCACTGAACACACATAAAACGAATAGATAAAACATCAACTTTGTAGAAAAATAAAGTATCGATAAGTTATTCACAGGCTTGTTTGAACTCGCTTTGCGATAACATTTGAATCGAACACAGGGAATCCAAGCTTCCACAAACGTTTTTAAATAACATACATGAAGTGTCAAATATCCGTAAATAGAGTGCAAAATATCCGTAAATAGAGTTTACATGTTTTGTAGACAGTTATAAGTGAATGAAAATCTATCGTTTCTATACTTACGTTTTTTACGTTTACGTAACACTGTATAGGTCCCGGCAAACATCTTGAACACTGTTTGATATACTCTTCTCGCTCTTGTGTGTTCTCCCGCTAATGCGGAAGAGCGAGAAGGGTATATCAATCGGTGTTCAATAAGTGTGCCACGAGGTATACATGATAAAGGGTCTTCAATAAAAAATACACTTGGATCTGCATACTTTGAATTCAATTTGCGTACTTAACTGCACGCCAAACTCTTACGGGGTTAGCAGAGTGGATGGAGAATAACTTTTTCTTATTATGTATTATTATTATTAAACATATCATTTAAAAATTGTATGTGTAGTGTCACAAATAGGGACCTGAGCAACATTATCTTTTTTTTTTTTGAATATTTTGCAGGTGGAGGATTTTGATGAAACTTGTAACAGTAAAATCAACACACTAAGTACTATTTCTGACATTTTTTTTAAAGTGGTCACTCTGTTAGAACTTACTAATAATAGCCAATAAAATTTATTTCATTAAAAAAAAATATTTATTTTTAGGAAACTAAGTAAGAACGATATACGTAATATTTGTCATAATGTTGTCTACAGTTTGGCTTTGGAATCACATTCCTAGCTCTATTAGTTTTAGAGAACGAAACGTTTAAAAAATTGTCTGTTATTAGGACATTTTCCAAGGTTACTCAATGACAGTTAGAGCTAGGCAGTCAAAAACTACTTATATAGTAATCCAAATGAGCAGCGTACTTAATAATATCACATTCGTTACATTTCGCTTTGGGGGCACATTTTCAATACTTAACCTGCTATACCATTTATTTTTTAAGTGATAAGTAATTTATTTTTTATTTGTATAAGCCTATTATGAGTGTTTTTGTTTCCATCAATCACATTATGTTTGAACTGATTACTGCCTCGTTGGTATGTTGGTCATATTATGTTTTAACTGATGACCGCTTCTTTGGTCTTGTGATCGTAAACGCTACTGCTCCGCACGAGGTCCTTTTTTAGGGATGGTAAATCACCAAAAGACTTCTCCCGCTCTGGACGGAGCGGTAGGGCATGTCAAACTTTTAATGACTAAAACCCACCTTCAGATTGAACCCACGCTCAGTTGCCTGTACCAGGGTCACGGTAACTCCTTTGAACAAATCCGCGACTCCGGCAGACCTCGGCCCTAGCGGACCCATTCAGTACTGATGACATATCTTTAAGGCGCGCGTGAAAACAACGTGCCATCGACCAGGGCCTGGTCCTTACCAGGTGGCAAGCTACTCATTGCTGCATAGTGCATGAGGTCCTGGGTTCGATTCCCGGGTCAGCCAAAGTGTTTACTGGGTTTTTCCATCTGGAATTTTTCAGTTGCAGCCCGGAGTCTGGATTTGTACTTGATTGACAGTAATAGGCTCGTTCTTATTTCATGAGACTTACACATAACTGGCCAAATGTGAGTATTCTTAATCAAATTTAAAAGCCATTTATTTTAACCAGGCAAAATTACATAAGACAGTCCCCTAAAACACCCGCCTTTCACCACTTCCTAGTGCGTTAACTGGGAAGAAGAAGTGGTGCAACAAACTCCTCAGTAGACTTTTGCTTGATGTTATGTTTCAAAATTAGACATCGTTGTATTCTTGTACTTGTACGAATAACAACACACCGCAACGACAAGTTAACCATAACCCCCGCTTATCTCCGACCTAATACTCTGATTATGAAACTTATGGCAGGTATTGTTTCGCAAATATCTAGCTTTAAGCCTGCGAACAGTCTGCCTGGGTATTAGGCAAATCCACCGAGGGTCTGCCTAATCTCCATTTAGACAATAGAAGTGCTGGAAATCCAAGTTACAACTTCTTTGTTAATCTGCCACTAACTTGTGTATAAATAGATCCCCGTTTGCGGCTAACTCAGACCTCTGACTGTTCATAGTCGCCTTGGCGAACATAATTTAGTTAACTCAATCTGGCGGTTTCGTGGACAATTTATTTGTACACGAGTCTGTTCGAAGTTTTGCTTAATTTTGTTAGTTACCTTTTGATCAGGAATTTAAATAATAGGTATAATTTGTGCATGTTGGAGCCATAATACCACGCTTGGAGATCACCTGGCGAAGGAATTGCCTTGTACGGGTGCATTTTTTGTATATTTTTTATTTGATTTTTCAAAATAATAATCATCTACCATCACCTGCCTAACATCCTCCTTTTATCTAAGGCATCTTTAAAACTTCCTTTTCATTAAATTTAAAATGCACTTAAGAAATAATTAGTTTACCCAGTACATATCAAAGGAAAGACGCCTATACAATACCAAAGAACCTTTTTATATTGGATCAAACGCAGCCCTTCTCAATACCACCACTTAATTATTCCTCAATCAACTGACTAACGAGGAAAAAACCCACCCCATTTTCCTTTTATACCAAAAGAACCCCTGTCCACTATAATTACGACAAAGGAACCCTCAAATGCAGCGCTACGTATACATTGTACCGATGTACCCCCAGTTATTATTTCGGCGTCGGCCTGACGTGGTCAGCGGTAAATATATCGCGGCGGTACATTCGACCGCATCCGTGCACATGAATATTTCATGAGCAGCCCCTGATCACCGACGTACTGGTGACAGACTTTGCACTGAATTCGTGGACCGTTCAATCTTATGACGTCACTAGCTGTAGCGTTCTTTTGTTTTTGTGTTTTTTATGATAGAATGTGTGCTCCAGTTGTTAGAGGAAATGGACTGAGGAAACGTATAAAGGAATAATGTTTTCCGCATTCACGTGAATGATGATAAAAAGTACAACTTACCAATAACTGTGTTTGACAGAAAATGCTTGGGACTTCGAAAAAACAAAGAAATATTTCCAAGTGCAGTTTAAGAATGTTTCGATCGTTTTCAATCGGGTACCGTGGTTGAGCAGTTTGATTTTTAGAAATAATTTCAGAATTAATTTTATTTGCACGATAACTTAAACTGCCCGTGAGGTCATCTGTGAGTATTATGTATTTCATATTTTATTAATACAAATATCCAGGATAATGAAAGTAGTCTAGGTAGGTATTTCTCCAGGTTCCAGAATACCGCATCAATTCAGTAGTTTAGGTGTGTCATGGCAGACTGAGATGCCAATTGTTTATTATATTCTTCTAAGCGTGTCAATATGAATCTATATGCAGTAAGCCCTGAATTTGGCTACGAGCTTAGCACTTTCAGTAGCGTCCATGAGCTCCTGTAGCGTGTAGACAATAGGACAAGCTGGATACGATATTAAGTGCCCCATTGTTAGTAGAGCACCATATTTAGTATAAAATTTACGTAGACTTATAATACCCTCATTCAGTATATTGTTTGTGGCTCAAAGACGTCAAAATATAAATTAATTTCTATCTCCAAAGATCGAAAGCAAAACGAAGTTCGAAACACAGTGACCAAGTTGTCATATTAATTCTGTTATAATATTTTAGTAAAAATGTCAAATGGCATTGATTATGCGGAATAGAGATCGCTAGGGAGACCATACAGCTGCGTGTTATGAGGACGAATCTCATTTCACAACCCTCGCGGGGGTAGCAACGCGAACATTGCCCTCCCTCGAAGCGAAACATTGCAATGCAGCCAGACTTATTATCATAGTTCTTTTTTGTGCTTTTAACAAAAATGACGTGTGAATACTAAACAAACCTAAATGGTTTGGGAATTGAGACAAAAGTATATTCCATATTTATTCCATATTTCTTTGTGTATTGTACTTTAATACTGTAGGAGTTTCAAATAGAACCTAATAGCACTAAGTGCTTTTTAAAAGTTCTATTAGTTTTTTATTTCTTTACTTTCTTTCCCTGGTGAGTTACGTTAGAAGGAATAAAATACTTGAAAAAAGTTTTATAACTACCTTATGTTTAAAGACACAACTGGTTCTAAGTGTTAAGGACATAGTTACGAATACATAGTTGTGTTGTCGTTACAATGCTTATTTTAGTTAATTAAACTAATTTTAAGATTCAGCTTTCAACTTCAGCGAAAACGACATTGTCGCACCAAAAAATTGTAATTCAAAACTAATCAATGTTGCAAATTTAGACAGCCGCTAGGGAGTCTATACATCTGCAGGGTTCGCGGACGAATCTCGTTTGGTACCCCCCCGAGGACACGACGCGCCGACGAGCAACGTGCCGCGAATACACCCACCGTTCCGTGAAACATTGAAATAATGCATCCGTATTGTACAGCACAGCTCTGATATCGATATGAAAACTTTTATGCTGATTTGAAGAAGAATAAGCAGCTTATTGCGGTTCCGATTCCGAGATGGTATTATATGGGTTTCTTTTGATTTCTATAGAGTTATAAAGGTACTATTATATCTTCGGGAATTTTGATGCAGTCAACAGTTTGCGGGATAAAATCGCATAGTGCTTTTGCTTTAATATATTTCTTATTTTACCCGAAGCAAATATAAGGGTTATGATCTTGACCGGTATAAATGTATGTGCAACAGTTCCCTCATAACTTTTAAATGCCTTTCATATATAATTTAACAAGTGAGGTATCGTTGAAAGAATCTTGGTCGTCCTATGTGATGCTGATGACACATTAAATTGAGTATGCGAGCAGCATGAAATCAGAAACTAAAAAAAAACACTTTGTACTGTTAAAATGTATTGATTAGTGATGGGTAGGTGGCATACGACCACAACTTTCACATAAGATTATTTTCTTGTTTCATATATCGGCGGTTAAAAGGTAATAAGCGCCATTTTGGTCGAAAATGACTTATGAATACCATCCTACTTAAATTTTCTGCCTTTTCGAATGCGCTTACTCCCATGGCTCTAGAATGTCTTTCCATTTTCACGATAAGACAGTAAACAATAAAGTTATGTCCATTTTTCTACAATTTCAAACTTTAAACCGCTCTCCTGAACAATTTGGTTTTTGTCGCTTATGCTCATTACGTTTGAACCGTCGATATATAGCGTGAATTTTCAGTAGTTTTCGTTTTTGAACTAAGTTTTTATATTCGATCGAGTGTGGGTCTGCGTATTTCTTCTTCTTTTTTTCTTGTATAAGCACAACTTATATATAATGATAATTGTGAATGTTAGAGATTTGTGGTAAATAGTAGTGGCGCTGACGCCTACTGTGGTGTAATAAATAATATATATATATTTATTTGAATGTTTACCTGCAATCAGTATTGTTAATATAGGTATAGGTCTGGGGAGAAGTATTATATTTCTACTAGTTATTAAAAAAGCTGAATGATTGACTTCTAAATAGGTGGCTTGCCTTCTAAACTCAGACTAGGTTTATATTCCAGAATAATAAAAAACCTACACGCAGGCGCCAGCTGCGGAGTACAGCTATCCAATAAATGTCAGTTATCTAGTAGACTGTACAGAACATAGCCATGTTAAGTCACTAGTTCGTGCCCAGGTGACAGATGACACTATTCATTTTATTTCAATTTAGGTGATGTCAGAATGTAACACAATAATGTCTATTACATACTCCTGTTTTACCCAATAAATCGATGTTTCTAGGTTTTTTCTAGCTATTTTGGGGTCGGCTTCCAATCTTACCAGATGCTGCTGAATACCAGTATTATTCAAGAAGTGACTACATATTTGACTTTCACAACCCAGTTACTGGGAAACTCTTTGGTTAAAACGGTGTAGGAAAACATCGTGAGGAAACCGGAATGACTTAGATCCAAAAATTCAAAGACACTTGACATTGCTAACCCGCCTGCGTGGTAGATTTCAGTCCTCTCCTTCTTACAGACTGAAGGTCTGTGTCCCAGTACTAAGAACATTATAAGGTGATGCTTATCTCGTGGCATGTTGGTGATGTCTGTTTGACAGGTTTTTGGGCTTTTTCCTACGGCTGTCAAAAGTTCTACGAATGACAGATGGAACTACGTGTTTTCCAATGCACGGAGGAGTCTCGACTTGTGAACCTTCTTATGATACACATTCACAAACCGACTCACAGTGGGCTGGGATTACAAGGTTGGGTCTTAAGAGATCAAATGTATTTTTTGGTATCTAGGCATAAATTTAAAACGTTTTTATTCTTTGACTTTTTTTAATTTAACGAGTACTTTCGGAGATATAGCCATATCAAATTTGTATGAATAGTCATGTTATTTTAGTTAAGCAATTTATTCCAATTAAATTGAAATTGAAAATAATGTATACTAAACGGCCTGAAAACCGCAATACCTACTTAGTTCTTTAAAAAAAAAAACAATGTTCGACATTTTCCACCACCATAGGTAGGTATGACGTAATTTGTTTTGAGACTTATTTCCGGGAATCAAGGGATAAGAGTGCGCGAGCGCAACAACAAGTTATGACGTGTCGTAACGTGATTGGTGCAACGATAGGGTATCTACGGAATGTTCGGTTGCATTCAAACGTACTTCAGTGTTCTATTACCCACCATAATAGACGCACTACCCCCACACATTCATTACTTACTTACTTGTTATTTTGTTTTTGTGAAAATGTTTGAAAATTTAGTGACAAACCTTGATCTTTTCGTTATTTAAAAAAATAGTGGCAGTATTAAAAATAATGACAGTTTGTGTAGTGAGATAAGGTCTAAATTTTTAGTCGAATTAAGTGATGATCACGAAAATACCTTAAAGTTGTTTTGTGCAAAATTTTGTTATAATTTAAATAGAAGATGGGAAAACGCTTATCGTAAAGAAAATATATTCAGAACTAAAAATAGTGAATGGTTACAAGAAAACATAATATGGCCAGACTTTATTAAGTGTTTAATAGGCAGTAATGAAGATTAACCAGCACCGAGTACATCAACTCAGTATGTATCACCATCAAAAGTTTCTGTCGGTGTCTCCACCGAACAAAGCCCAAGAAAACCTTTTTGTGAATTAGGGCCTAAACAGAAAAAAAGACGTGCAGAAAACTTTCATTTATCTTCGGACGAAATAAAATATGCATATTTTGAGCAGTTGAAAGCGGATGGGAATGAGGAGGTTGCTAAAATACTAGAACATTTACTAAAGAATCCCCAAGATGTAAAAAAAGTTAAAAAGTGCATATCTGTTAAAAAAACAAAACCTGTGTTTTCTCCGGATGAGGCTTTAGGGTTATTTTTATCACTTAAGCTGACCAAGTGGCAATACAATACTTTAAGACCAGAAGTTGCCAGAAGTTGCCAACCAATTCTTAGAGCCAACTAGAATAACTCCCACTAGTGCCACATGCTTAGATAACATTTATACAGATGTTAAAGCAATCCATAAAGAAATGATTAATTTATTAGACTCAGATCATTGTGGTCAATTGATCACTATTCCAAATGTAAACATAAAAAAAACTAAGAAAGATATCACTGTTAACCCAAAAACTGTTAATCGCTTGGAAATGTTTAGAACTAAACTTTCGAATAATCTACCACTTGTGTTGCCAAATGATGACCCTAATGGACAATATAATGATTTTTTAAAATGTATTGCACACAATTTGATAACATATTTATTCCAAAGACTTTTTCGGTTAGTATTAACGCTTCTTTTAGTGATTGGGCCACCACTGGTATACATAAAAGTAGAAAACGACTTTATGAATTATATGATGAACGGACTTGTATAAACACTGCTGAATTTAATTTGTATGTCAAAAATTATTCTAAATTATTTAAAAAAGTTTGTAGCATAGCCAAGTCACGTTATTTGAGTTTAAAAATTAAAAATAGCAGTAATGTAATTAAAACGACTTGGACTATCATTAATAGCGAAACAGGAAGGTCATGCAACCGAAGTAGTGACTACAGTCTAGCTATTGAGGATAATATAATTAAATCAGATTCTCAAGTCGCCGCGGCCTTTGAAAATTTCTTTGCAGAGATTCCAGTATCTACTACCAAATCTTTGAACTCATCACCCACTGCTGCAGAGTCTCTACTTAAAGAAAACGTTCCTGTTTGTGATAGTGAATTTCATTTCCAATATGTAACCTGTAACGATATCGTTAAAACTTTTCACTCTTTGAATGTAAAAAAGACCGCCGATTTATGGGGTAATTCTGTGGATACTGCTAAGTCGATCATAAACATTGTAGCACCAACTTTAGCTGTTATTTTTAATAATTGTATTGACCGTGGCGAGTTTCCTGATCTTATGAAAAACAGCAAAATAATACCGTTGTTTAAATCAGGTAGCACATCAGACCCTACTAACTATAGACCAATTTCAGTGCTACCTACCTTCAGTAAAATTTTTGAAAAACTTATTCTAAATCAATTGCAACGATTTTTTAATAAACATAACTTATTACACAAGAAACAGTTTGGTTTCACAAAGGGTCGTTCAACTACCGATGCCGGAGTTGAACTTTTAGGTCATATATATAATGCGTGGGAGGACAAATGCGATGCTTTGGGTATTTTTTGCGATTTGTCCAAGGCATTCGATTGTGTTCTTCATGAAACCTTGATCAGGAAACTTCACCACTACGGAATCCGGAACGCCTCTCTGGATCTTCTTACTTCATACCTAAGTGATAGGATTCAGAGAGTTGACGTCAACGGAAAAAGATCACCTGGATCTAAAGTTAGAATGGGGGTCCCTCAGGGCTCAATTTTAGGCCCATTTTTATTTCTTATTTATATAAATGACTTGCCTTACCTCATAAAGGATAAACATGATATAGTGTTGTTTGCAGACGACACTTCACTTTTATTCAAACTCAAACGTCAGCAGTTGGTTACTGACAATGTAAATAGAGCCCTTGCTAATGTAGTTAACTGGTTTAATGTTAATAACCTACTTCTTAACGAGAAAAAAACCAAATGTATTAAGTTTACGATACCTCATGTTAGACAAGTAGAAACTAGTGTCCTCATAAAGGGTGAAGTGTTGAAACCCGAAGATACCACAGTATTCTTAGGCATAACTCTGGATGCCAAGCTTCAATGGGGCCCCCATATAGATAAATTGTCAAAAAAACTTAGCTCTGCAGCATACGCTGTTAGAAAAATTCGTGATTTAACTGATTTAGAGACAGCCCGTTTAGTTTACTTTAGTTATTTTCATAGCGTGATGTCGTACGGTATTCTGCTGTGGGGAAATGCCGCCGATATTCAGACAATTTTAGTTTTACAAAAAAGGGCAATTCGTTCGATTTATAAATTAAGTCCCAGATACTCCCACAGAGACAAATATAAAGAGATTAATATAATGACTGTGCCTTCTCAGTATAATTATGAAAATCTGCTGTATGCACATAAAAATATTAATCTCTTTAAAAGATACAGTGATATCCATAATGTTAATACTAGAAACAAACAAACATTTGTTGTTCCTAAGACCAGGCTCAAGAAAATAGGTGGCTCGTTTAGATGCCAATGTATTCGTTTTTATAATAAACTTCCTAGCCTCATTCAAGAACTAAGCCTCAATAAATTCAAATCTTTTATAAAGCGTAAATTATGTCAGAAAGCCTATTATACTGTTAAAGACTATATTGAGGATAAAACGGCCTGGGATTGAACTGCTCCAATAAATCTACACTAAATGTTGTTTTATTATTATTATTTTGCTATTTTTTACTCTTTTTTTTTACTATTTTACATGACATGAATATTAATTGTATGAATATTACTTTGATTATTGAGAATTTGAGGACTATGTGGGTCACTGTGTCACTTTTGACTATGGTCTGGCAGTTTGAGTAGTTAGTGGCAATATCTGTGTGGTTCTTTCATCAAAAGACCATTTCAGACACCGATCTACATGGTCATCAAATGATCTGACCAACAAAATTATATCCGTTTCTTTTTTTTTTTTTTTTTATATACACATTGACATTGATAATTTTTATATATACAATGACATGATTATTTACTTTGTAAAGTATCGTATTGTTTTAATTATTGTGAATGTGAAGACTATGTGGGTCTTTTTTAAATTTTTTTTTTCTTTCGTTCTCAGTAATCACGATCTGGCAGTTTGAGTAATTTATGTGGCCTACCCAAATGTCCTTTCTTTGGTACTGTTCGTCAAAGCGTTGGGCTCCTTATTTTCCGAGTTGAGCTAAACGATTAGTGACAAATGCTTGCACTGACTGGACAGGTCCACTCAATCTGTGTGGTTCTTTCTTCAAAAGACCATTTCAGACACCGATCTACATGGTCATCAAATGATCTGACCAACAAAATTATATCCGTTTCTTTTTTTTTTATATACACATTGACATTGATAATTTTTATATATACAATGACATGATTATTTACTTTGTAAAGTATCGTATTGTTTTAATTATTGTGAATGTGAAGACTATGTGGGTCTTTTTTAATTATTTTTTTTTTTCTTTCGTTCTCAGTAATCACGATCTGGCAGTTTGAGTAATTTATGTGGCCTACCCAAATGTCCTTTCTTTGGTACTGTTCGTCAAAGCGTTGGGCTCCTTATCTTCCGAGTTGAGCTAAACGATTAGTGACAAATGCTTGCACTGACTGGACAGGTCCACTCAATCTGTGTGGTTCTTTCTTCAAAAGACCATTTCAGTCACCAATCTACATGATCTTCACATGATGTGAACAAGATTATGTCTGGACTTTAAAAGAGACTGTGACCTCTGAGTTTGTTTCGGCCTTTCTTCTCAGAGTAGTCAGTTAGGAAACGCCGAACTCATCTAGTTAAAAAAAAAATATAATTGACATGTAAAAGTGTTTGTACAAACCTACTTACAGAAATAAAATCATTTATCATTTATCATTTATCATAAGAAAAAGTGTTAACGAAAAAGACAGTAATATATTTCCATCTTATTATCAAGTGCAACATGCGAAACAGAAATGCTATCCACCAAAAGATGCTATTACAGTGACAGAAACCTCAGCTAAAATAAAGTTACGAGCTCTATTGGATATAACGACAACAAGAATAATGACGTCACTCGTCATAGATAGTGGTTGTAAAGAATTTACACTAATCAGTAAGTGGGGATTTGACGGTGCTTCTAATCAAGCCAATTACAAACAAAAAATGCAAACAGACGATGAACAAGAAAGTCAACTTGACGATTCAAGCATATTTATGGGTAGTTTGGTGCCAATAAAATTAGTGTGCGGCGAACAAGTTATCTGGCAAAGCGATTCACCAAATTCATCTTATTGGTGTCGTCCAATCTTTTTCAAATTTGTGAAAGAAAATAAAATAACGATATTGCGGGAAAAAAGTGCTATTGAGGAAGAGGTTGTAAATTTAGTGAAAACAGAAGTTGGAGAAATAAAAATTTCACACTCTATATTAATGAATATGGTAGACGGAAAAGCAACATCAATTTTATGTGATACTTCATCTCAGAGACGCGACATTTGTAAAGCCACTCCAACAGAGATGAATAATTTGCCTTTAATTGCATCAAAACCGACTGATCCAGATCTCTGTAAATACGGATTGTCATCATTGCATACCTAGATACGAATGATGGAATGCATTCTGCATATAGCCTACAGATTAACGATACAGACATGGACAGTAAAGGAAGACAACAAGTGCATCATGGAAAGAAGAAAGAAAGACATACAAGACGCTTTTAAAAATAGAATGGGACTTCTGATTGATGTTGTTAAACAAGGGCACGGCTCCACGAATGACGGAAATACTGCTAGAAGATTTTTTGCAAATCCAAACATGACTGTTGAGATAACTGGTGTTAGTGAAGAATTAATAAGGCGATTTGCAATCATTTTAGAGGCAATTTCATCAGGTTACCACATTGACACAGCGAAATTTCACGAATATGCTCAAGTGACCATGCAACTGTATTTGGAATTATATAGCTGGTATTATATGCCTTCAAGTGTTCATAAAGTTCTTATGCATGGTGCAGCTATTATTGAAAGTTTTAGTCTAATACCAATTGGACAGCTATCTGAAGAAGCTGCTGAAGCTAGAAATAAAGACTTTCGTAGGTACCGCCAACACCATTCCAGGAAATGCAGTAGAAAAACTACAAATGAAGATATTTTAAATAATTTATTGACCAGCTCTGATCCACTCATCTCAGCGAAACGTAACAAACTTCGCAGAAAACATAAAACTTTGTCAGTAGAAGCACAAAGTTTATTAGTAATTGAACAAGCGGAAACATTTGATGATGACGAATACGAAAATTTTGCATTCGTTAATGTGGATACCCTTGACAGTGATTAAATTAAAACAGTGCAGTGGCCAGTAGTGATTGTGATTTTTACTTATTTATTTATTTATTTTATTAGTCCTTAGTGGATTAGGCCTAAAGGGGAGACCACTACATAAAAAAAACGCGCCTAGTTCTTAACCTCTATGGTGGTGTGGAATAGAGAACAAAATTTGAAATTGCGACCAAATCGCAGAAAATCGCCACCCGAGAATAGGCGCTAAAATAGGACAAATATACGTACTATGCATACGTAGAGTGAATTCTTTGAGAAAATTTGAGAATTTCGAGATTTTCACATTTTTTTCTTTTGCTTCATACAAAAATTACTTTGGATATTTATAACTCCGAAAATACTAAGTTATCTGAACGACCCTCATAGAAATAATTACTTATAATCGATAGATAAATCCAACACAATATTTAAAATTTCAGAAAAATAAACTTTTTTTTAAAATGCTAAGTCCTTTACCGGCCCGTTTCAGCCCACTGTGTGACTGTGACAAGCGTAGCTAACCACGTGCCCCTCATGTTTTAACCCAATGTGTAAGCATTATATGAAGTGGTCATACAATTAACATTGAAATTCAGAAACAAAGAGAATTCGATAGTAAGTAAAGATGTACCTCGCGCTGTAAAGATATCTTATTCTCATTCACGATTCAGAACTCTCAGATAACCTTACTCAACAAAGTTCTTTCTTCAGTCATATTCACAAACTACAAAGCTTTGTACGTTAAGAAACAAAGAGGTGAAATATCAAGAACCCGAGTAGATGTTATGCTCGGGTTTCATGACGCTAGTTTTTAACCCCCAAAGAAAACAAATAGGTATTCTAAGTTCAAAATGTGTATCTGTGTGTGTCTGCGCAATCATAGCTCCCAAATGGCTAAATCAACTTTGCTGTTTGATTTGAAAGGAACTTAATCAAGAGTGTTCTTAGCCATGATTCGACCGGATCTGTTCAGTGATTAGAACATCATCAGCTCTTTTGCAGTTGATAAAGCGATGTGAGTAACTGAAACAAGTGTGATCGAGTCGAAATTTGATATTAATTTAATTCAATGATATTTGAAGAATATAGTAACCTTGAACTGATGCTGCAGCATCACCTGGATTTTGCGGGATACTCAACTATCTCACCAACTACAGCAGTATCGTGTATCATGGCTCATTGGAATGGTCTCAATGAATGATGGAGTAGCAAATACAAAGGAGGGTAAATTAGAAACTAGCTTCACTATAGGAAACATATACACAGCTACGCAGATTTTAGCGATGCAAACCTCTATCGAAGCATGTCTACTATTACCTAGTATATTAAGTTTAAAAAGCAGGAAATAAAAGTTAAAACAACAATTTTCAAGGTATACTTGACAGAAATTAAAACCGCTAAAAAGTAAAATATTAATATTGTGGCCATTTAAGTTTAATATAAATACAATAGTAGATAGGTAATAATTTTAATCAAATCGTCCTCGCGTCGGGGGACGGCTAATGAAAACGCCGAATAGACGAAGATTATACCCAACAAATTAATACCTACTATTGTTAAAAAGAACAGCTGCTGTTAACTTCTTATTTTCAGTGATCGTCCCCCGACGCGACGATAGTTTGATCAAAAATACCTACAACTTATATTAAACTTACAAGTTGAAATATTAATTTGTTACTTTTTTCGGATTTTGGTTTCTGTCGAGAGTTTTTTAAATCGTAAATTAAACTTTTTTAAGCTTTAACAGAAAGCAAGAAATAGCCAGGCTAATTACCCTAGTTTGGCGCCGAGCAAGAACTGTTTGCACGACTCTTGTAAGCTTCAAGGAAATATCACTCCAGTATTTAGTTTGTAAACTAAAGTGATCCGATTGGGTGGCATCTTCGCTGGCCACCCGAGGCGAGTAAACAAACCAGTTTAGTAATATCGGTGGTGGAGGGCACAACTAACTCAAAAAACAATCCTGTCCTATTTAAAATATTTTATTTCACATAATGGCACTTACATGGGTCAAACGTCAGAGGCTAGGTGCATGCTAATAATTTATCGTTTGCTATGGAGAACAACCGGAAAAAACCTACACGATAACTCTTAATTTTTTTTTGGATTTAACAATATTTCCAAATTACAGTGTTATGTACCTACAAGTATGGGAGGAGAGTGTAGGCCTGTCAACAAGTACCAGATACATAAAAAAATGAAAACAAATAGTCTACAAGATTACAATCTACAACGCTTATAAAATTCACACATTGTAAAATATAAAAGAATTTAGATAAAAGGTAAACCAAATAAACCAAAAGATGTCATGATTGCCATTACATCTATTAATAAAGAGATAAAATTAGAATTGTAACTATACGTAGGTATAACGTCCAAATAAAATTTAAGTATATTGAAAATAAAAACGTCATAATTTTGGGTCAGTTCAGAAACCTTTACATATTTATGTCGTTAATGAGGTACTAGAAAAGCCACATGTGCAGAAGGAATTATTACCAAACTTCCTCGTCTTCAACGTTATATTATAAAAATATATCACAGCTTGCCATCTTTTTCAGTAGCTTACTAGTCAAATAATGTCTATATGAAATAATGTAGAGTAAGCTTACTAGTCACTTTATTGCTATGTCAAGTTCAAAAACTAGCTTCATGTAACCCGGGCATAACGGCAACTGAATATCGGACGGTAAGTCGAAGAAAGTGGGGTTATTTTACAAAAGGTCTAACACACTCTCCGAAATGCATTGTCTTCAGTAGACAGGTAAGCAACCTTATCTACTCGGATACTTGATACCATCTTGTTATTACCGCAGAGTGGTTTTCCGTAAACAATAGGACATCCCTCCGGATCACCCCATTCAGAAAAGAGATCTTTAGCGGTTCACCCCATCGTGTAAAGCGAAAAAGAGAAAATTTTAGACCTTTAAAATGCGGGTATCTTTACAATGGTGTAGCGTTTGGTTTAAATAGTAATAATATTTAATACCTATGCGGGTATCTTTGTTATGATGTAGAGTTTGGTTTTAATAGTAATAATATAATATACGTAGGTAATATGTAAAAAATAACGCACATGACAAGAACCTCGTGAAAGCGGAAACAGATAAGCAGATGAAGTATCTTGACCTGGCTCGCGAGGTTATCGATACAGCAGTCATTATGCCGGTAGTCGTGACAGCCAATGGCATAATAGCCAAGAGCCTCGATCAACACCTCAGGAGGCTCTCGTTAGGCAGCTGGATCAAGAGCTTGATCCAGAAAACAGTACTCCTGGACACGGCGCGTATATTTAGGAGATTCCTTTCTCAGCAGCGTTGACCACTGGTAGTTTGGACCCTGTTCCCGATACCGGTGGGACACTATGTTTTATATTTTTAAATGTTTTTATAACTTTTTATATTCTAATATTTAACAATATATATTAACCCTTGATAACTAAACATTCGTCCGTTCGACGAGTACCTACCCGCGATTTTCGTGTTCGTGTACTTCTAGGTGAACATCGATATATGCTGTGGTCTGTGTGGTTAATTACTGTTTTGATTATTTTTTGTACCAAAGAATGTACCAATGCCAGAAGTTTCTATGATTATAAAAATAAAAAATATTTTTTTCCAAAAAATCATTTTATTTGGCGGAGTCGGTTCGACGAATGTTTAGTAACCATGTAACAACGAAAATAGTTTAGTTATCTAGGGTTTAAGGAATGTTAAATTTAACAAAGGGAGAAAATAATATAAAACATATCTTTTTGCTAATGCTATTTATGTCATAAAAACTGTGGTAACGTAACATCTGTCATATTGATGGTACCCATTTTGAATATGTACGTATATCACCATGCTATAATGTATAATAGTTAATTGTAAACCATAGCATTTGCGGGCAGCGAGCAATGGGTAGCTCGCTGCCCGGTAAGGACCAGGCTCGGGTCGACGGCGCGTAGTGTTCCACGTGCGCCTCAAAGAGATGTCAGCAGCAGTGAAGGGGTCTACTAGGACCGATGCCTGCCGGGGTCGCGTGATTGTTCGAAAGAGATACCGTGACCCTGGCACATGGGCAACTGATGGAACACGGGTGGGTTTTAGTCAGTAAAAGTCTGACACGCCCTCCCGCTTCGCCCAGAGCGGGAGAAGTCATTTGATGATTTCCCATCCTGAAAAAAAAAAAAAAAACCATAGCATTTAGTTGATAGCAATCCCAGCGATAATGCAACCGCTCACCAAACTGACAATTCGCATCAGATTGTAGAATTATGATCAGTTAAAACTGAATCATTATTGCATTCCGTTACCGCAACGTGATTGAGAGTATGTTGCCGTGTTGATGGTATTTACTGATATTTATGAATATGTGTGCAATATGACCAGAGTATCATAGGCTTTGAGTGCCTAGTATAAATCATATGGAGCCAGCCTATTTTGTTGTATGCATATACATATCACGTTGCAGCTTTGATATAAAACTGATTTACATCCGGCACCTCATTTTCAGGTCCAGGTGAAAACCAGCGTCAGGCACTAGTTGTCTGGCTTTTTTTATGAACTGGGCCTTTTTGGCGCAATGGCATTTTGCCACCATACTGCGATCGCCAACCCGCCTGCCAAGCGTGGCGATTATGGCCCCCAAATTGGGGGAGGCCTAAGTCCAGCAGTGGACGTCTTACGACTGAAATGATGATGATGATGAATGAATGACTTCCTTTATCTGAATACTGCCAAACCGGTTCAACGTTTTTGTGTTGCATTAACCTATGGTATACCACAAGCAATTAAATTGTACCGTGTAAGGCCACGTTTGCTTGAACGCAAAACATCACGGCTTGGATTCGCGCATTAGATTTTAAACTCACTGTGTTGAATCGAGCATTGAGAATCGAACAGAGTGCATCCCAGCGTTTCGAAAAAACAGTTTCATTTACAACTTGCGCTAAGCAGTGCGCTCAAGATCTACTGCGTGATAAAACCTGGAGGTATCTTTACGTCCGTGCGAACGTAGACTAAATCATACTTTAAGTGAAGTTAATGTCAATAGAGTTCGTCGTAGCTAAGAGCCATTTTCTGTAGTTACTGGTAGGTTCTTAGCAATAAAACTGAAGGATAAGCGGGCTTTTACCATATATCTATATATCAATACCTGCATTTAAAAACTTTGTACCCATTTTTACGAAAATTAATTAGGAGTATAAAATTTGGCACAGTTAAAGTAGATGAGAGGAAGATGGGTTATGGTCGAAATTCGATCACTGGGCGCTCACTAGTATTAATTGATCCGCGTCTAGGTATTTGTATGCATAGTGTTATTTGGCTGTAAAAGCATCTGCAATACTGAAGAAATTCTAGTCTCAAAAGTTTATTGAATCAAAGAAAATAGTTTCACTGCAGTGTGGAAAGCCATTAAAAGAAAGCTCAATTTGTCGAAGGGTAGATAGTGATCTTGAAAACCAATCTGTTCAAGCTTTATGTGATTTTAACGACTTTTATGTAGCAGAAGTGGTTTCAAGTCTGACTTTTGTTTTTTATACTTTGATACTAATGTACAAAGTAAGTAAGTACTGCAGAAAGTAAGTTCAAAAACCAATCCTAACTACTGATAAATCACGCTCCAAAAAGTATGAAACAAGAAAATATTCTATGGCACTTTGCCCTAAACCTTATGATCGCTTACTGTTGTTAGATTGTATTGTTTAGGTGGCATATGACCACGGCTGTCAGATGAGAATATTTGACGCTTCTAAGGATACCTCATTTGTCAAATAATGATCAGTAGCTTAGAAATTATGAGGAAACAGATGACCACACATCCGTACATTCCCACATACATACGTAGACACATACAAACATAACTAACGGTTAAATTGATTTTATGCTTAGCCGTAGTCGGGTTAAAATACCTACTTACAAGTAGAATACAATAAGAATTTAAAAGGTAATGAAAATGATATCGATTTCTTTTTTTCTGTGTATATAAAAAAATGTGACATTGATAATTTTTAAATATACAATGACATGAATATTTACTTTGTAAAGTATCATATTGTTTTAATTATTGTGAATGTGAAGACTATGTGGGTCCTTTTTTAATTTTGTCTTCTTTCCTTCTCAGTAATCATGATCTGGCAGTTTGAGTAGTTTATGTGGCCTACCCAAATGTCCTTTCTTTGGTATTGTTCGTCAAAACGTTGGGCTCCGTAAGTTCCGAGTTGAGCCAAACGATTAGTGACAAATGCTTGCACTAACTGGACAGGTCCACTCAATCTGTGTGGTTCATCCTTCAAATGACCATTTCAGTCACCAATCTACATGGTCTTAACATGTTGTGACCAAGATTATATCTGGACTTTAAAAGAGACTGTGACCTCTGAGTTTGTTTCGACCTTTCTTCTCAGAGTAGTCAGTTAGGAAACGCCGACCTCATCTAGTTTAAAAAATATTAAATTGACGTGTAAAAGTGTTAGTATAAAACTATAATACTTATAGAAATAAAATCATTTATTATTTATAATGGAGTTTGTCTCTGTTTGGTTTAGGAATATTATTTGATTCTACTGTAGGTAGTATTTTCAAGTCCGACTACACAGAGAAATACTTCTAACACATTGACCAAACTATGACTGAGCTGCTAGTGATCCAAATGCACGGGCCCTGATGTCTTTGTTAAGAAGACCTCCAACTAAATCCAAACAAGATACGGTAATTATTTAAATTTGAGAGCTGTGGTGCCCTTGGTGATAAGAAAGCAACTTATTCGTTGAGAAATGAACACTGACAGGCGCTTCTTATATATTTTTTTGCTGCTGGTCGAAGACCTCTCTCTTTCCATTTACTCTCTTTCCACATCTCTCTTTTCAGTTCATCTCACCAAGTGCTTTGCTTTGTGTAAATTATTTCATCACCACTGCTCTCAAAATGGTTAAGAAAAACATCATGAAGCAAACGACATGTCCTAAAACCAAAAATTTCGAAGACATGCGACATCTACCAACCCGCAATGGACCCGTGTGTTGGATTATGGCCCACATCCTCTTATAGTTACTTGGTTTGTGTCCCAGCAGGGGGAAACATTATAGGTTGCTTATGTAATACGACATAATTTAGAAACATTTTCATATGGCTTTTACGATTTTTATTTCCTTTTAGATTTTTTTTATGCCACGTTAACCTATCAATTACCGTAATCACAGACACAATTAAAAAACTATTGTGTCTATACCAAATGTGGTATCTCAGGGACTTAGAGGTTAATCGCATGAATGGCATTTTTATGACTAAAAAAAGAAGACTGAAGAAATAAATGACTCCACATATTTCCATCAAACCTATGTCATGTATATTTGACATAAATGCACGAAACCCTATTCCAAATAAAAAGTACATGCTTATTTATTCACGACCATTACCAGCACATTGTACATACATAGGTTTTCATAACCGACAATTTATTGCTGATATAAAAGTGCTGTTATATTTCCACCGGTGCTCGGGTCCTTTCGGCTTCCGTCGGCTCAGCTCGGCTCCGCTCGGCACCCCTCGCTTGCTCGTTGCCATGGTTTTGGTTTAACATTGATGGAGGTTTTCGGCCAACTGTCACTAGCAATTTATTCCCATGTGATATTGATGTTGGTTTTTATATTGCTTATTGACTTTTGGGGTTATAGGCTCATCGTATTTGTAATTGAATTGGGTTTGAATGATCAACGATTTAATTTAAATATTAATCGATAGAGTTTATATAACCGTTGGTTTTAAAATATACAGAACTGTTTAGCATAATATTGTTTGAGGTTCAGATAATTATTATTAGATTTTTCTGTCTGAAACGATGTAATAATATCCTTTGTCGTTATAAAGTAACGTCATGCTTGGATTGGGCAGAGATTTGCTAATAGTGCACCTATATGGTGCCAGTTATGTTTAAGTTCCACACTCCGGCGTGCAACTAAGAAATTTCATATAGAAAAACCCAATAACATTTTGCCCAACCTACGAATCGAACCCATGGCCTCATACTCAGCAGTAGCGCTTGCAACCACTAAACCTACCGCTACCGCTACCGTTATTGTTATGAATAATGTATAAATCTAATAAAGATAATGTTTTAACTCTAAAGTATAATACATAATCAGTGACTGAATAACCCTCCAATTTCATACCATTACAGTAATAAATATTAAAAAATCAATGAACACGACTTTTATAACAACGAAGATACCAATCAGTGTAAGGTTTTATGAGGAACAATACCTACTACGATGGTTAAGGTAATCAATACCAGGCCGTCCACCCTTTCAATTAACTCTATAACTGATGTGGCTTCGGAGTTCGATAGAATAACGTATTAAATTCCATTGTATACAAGTAGTTTCTTTTGTTTTTTTGCCATACAATTTTGATATTAATGGTAACTTTCTTTAGGTACTTTTTTAAATTCACTTTTTTATGATTTCAATAACACAATATATATTGTGTTTAGTGGCACAAATACATATAATGGATATCGAAAACAAGAATGTATGTCCTTGAAATGACAACTGCATCTCATCTTTAAAGTACCGCCAGGGTAGCCTGAAAAATTCATAATTTCTTTCATGCTTTTGCTATTTGCAGAAGAATCAAACTGTATGTTGAAAAAATTACCCACTAAGTTCATTTATTCCGAGAATAACTATGCCATGTTCCGTGTGCTGTCGGAATAAAAAAATAGCACCATCCCAATAGTACCGTGTGGTGCCGGACGTAAAGAATAACACCAACCCATTTCTTCCCGTGGGTGTCGTAAAAGGCGACTAAGGGACTTACTAGAGAATGGGCAGCAGCGGTCTCTATGCATTTACCACCATACTGCGATCGCCAACCCACCTGCCAAGCGTGGTGATTATGGCAAAGCCCCCCAAATTGGGGAGGCCTAAGTCCAGCAGTGGACGTCTTACGGCTGAAATGAGGACCATCCCATTTCCTGGGTGTTATAAGGAGGCGACTAAGGGACTTATTAATGGGCAGCAGCTTTCTTTATGCATTTTACCACCATACTGCGATCGCCGTTCAAATTGGGGGAGGCCTATGTCCATCACTGGACATATTTCGGCTGAAATGATGATGAATGATGAAAGAAAGTGTAAAAATACATTGAACATTTAATTAATACTGCAAATGTATAGATGGATGGGTGGTACAGATGCATATGTACAGCAGTAGACGTCTTTCAGCTGAAATTATTATATCATGGAAAGCCGGTTACGGTTGCAAATACTTATCCGCAAATTGCAAAACACGTAAGACAAATTCAATTTCGCGGGCTTCTTTGTGTACATCTTCCTTAAACCGAAACACAACCACTAAGCTTAGGAGCAGAAATACACCTGTTTGTTAATACTTCTCTAAAGCAGTTCCTATACCAAAACCTCAACAAATGGTGAAACTCAACTTCTCCATAATCGTAGGTGTTCAAAAAAGCAGTTGAAGGTAAGGCTTGAAATTTGCTAGAAGCGTCCTAAAAAAACATACGATGATCACCAATCTATCACTTACCTATTTTCAGCAGTGTATAATTACGTTATTTTGAACATAACCTAATCGGAAAATATGGTACACTGATTCAATAGTATTTATGAAAGAATTTAAAATTATGAAATAATTACATAATGTTGTGTCCCAAAAGTACCTACCAGTTAAATTAATTGTTGAAGTCAAGAGGGTATAAACACATATTAATTCTGAAAGGTTGTAAACAAATAAAATTACGAGCTTGTTGTTAAAGTACAGGTTTTATTATAAGCTGCAGTTTACAACTCTTAACAACATGCAGTTTCCAAGAAACTTTGATGTTTTCGTTCATATTAATGATTCATTAAATTTATTTACACTTACTTAAAATAAACGCTTACATATTGATTACACTTTGCCTTTGTTATTGATGATACACACTTCTTTGAAGTAGGCACCACACGGTTAACCCGCAGTACAACGAGTGGGTCTGCTTACTAGTCACAGTAACTGTTTACAAACAATAAGTTAATACCCTATTTTTTACATGATAAAATAGTTATATAAAAATTTTATACAAGCCGTATTCGTATTTAGTACTACTTTATCTTAACATAACGATATAAAAGAAATGAAGATTCGAAAATTATGATTGAGTTCAGATGTTATCGTAGCGGAGAAGTCAGTCTTTACCTCGCTAAATTAAGTATAGAGAGAGTAACTAAACTTGACTGTATGTCAGTGTGTTGAAACTGTGTGCCTGGGAGTTCACATCGGGCATGTTGGGCCATTCCGGTAGGTTTGACAGAGAAAGAGACGATTCCGGTGGAGCGATATTTGTGTTGTCCATTTGTTTTTCATGACCATTTACTGCAAATTCGCGTAGCATATACAGCAATTTCATCAAGAAATATTCTTCATTCCACTTTAGTGTCGTTCGGACATCACGTTGTTCTTCCAGAAATGCATATATTGAGTTCTCCGGACCGACATCGGTGAAAATAAAAACGGTTTTTTCAGCTTTCAACATTTCGCTATGTATTTTCTTGATGTCAACGTGACCATAACGTTGCGTTAAATAGTTGGATGAGAACACGACGATTTTGGCTCGCGGATTCAGATCTTTGACGTATCGTTTAAAATTTGCCGACTTCCTAACACAAGTGTTGGTGTTGGTGTGTGTTGTTGTGTCTGTTTGGTTAACCATGGGAATTAAACTATTCAGCGACTTCCTATCACAAGTGTTGATGTTGGTGTGTGTTGTTGTGTCTGTTTCGTTAACCATGGGAATTAAACTGTTCAGACCTTGCGTGTTTCTCATCACTGGCAGCATTTCTCGTGTCACAAATTCTTCATCATGTATACAGTAATCCAGGGTAACTCCGAATCTCAAGGACCTTTGAAGTTTTTTTGGAGTTGGAGGATGAAAAGTATTTAATTTTTTCTTTACAATCGAATTAATTTGCTTCCTATAGATGATGAATACTATTAAAATAATTGTGTATAATGATATAACGATGGTCATGAGCGTAATTAGAATTGTGAATCTCATGTAACAGGCTTCTTTAGCCCAGAGTGGGCACCGCACATGAGTCAGGTCTGCAATCTGGAAAAATTATGGGAGCATTAGTTCTCTTTCGTTCAACATAATATATTTAAACAAATGGACCGATCGATACTTAAATCTAAAACTCACCTTAGTTTTTGTATATTCTAGTAAATAATCAATGAACAAATAGTTCTCGCATCCACATTTGAGAGGATTTTTAGAAATCCATACGTACTTCATGGGCTTTTTCATGACGTTGCGGTATTTTTTTAAAGCCTCCTCATCAGTCTGTAATATGAGATATAATTTTATAATTTTCCACAAAAATTATTCTTCAAAACCATCTATTTAAATTACTTGAAACACTTACCCAAAGGTTTTGTATATTGTTGTGACTAATATCTAAATTCTCATGGCCATTCACCCACCAGTCCTCAAAAGCCACTTTAAATTCATTGTGACTTATATTCAGTAGCTTCAAATTATAAGTATGGGCAAATGGCGACGCTCTTTTCACCATCCAAGAATTGTTTGTCAACTCTTTGTCCTCAAAATCAAGTTTATTATAAGCCAGAGATATTGACATTCTCTGTTTATTATTACTGAACAAATACGACGCAATCGTTTTCAAATTATTATGCTCCATTTCCAAGTATATTAGGCTAAGTAGCGACGAAAAGGTTTGGCTGTAATAAAAGTAAATTACGTCACATACCCGATAATCGTATAAAAGGATTTTGAGCCCAAACGAATTATACTTACCCAGATATCTCCACAAGAGAGTTATGACATAATTTAAGCCTTTCCAATCTCACTAAAGATGAAAACAATTTAGGCTTCAGTTCAGTCAGTTTATTGTAACTCAGGTCCAGCTCAAGGAGATTTATTTGATCGTTAAAAATGGCTTCCTGTAGGGTTGAAAGGTCATTGTGTGCTAATGATATGTTCGTAATTAGTGGTGAATTGGCAAAAACGTCGTACGGCACGCTCTCTAGACCACTTCTCTGAATATATATTTCCTTCAAATTTGGCAAATCCCCAAAAAGGTATTTAGGTAGCTCCTTCAGTTTGACGTCATTGTTTAGTATCACCACTGTTTCAAGTTCCGCATTATTTCTGAACAAATTCTGTGGTAGCGAAGAAAATTTGTTGGAGAATAACGTCAGCTTCTTTAATTTCTTTAAGGGCTTAAATATTGACGCAGGAAGTTCGTTAAGACCATTAGAACTGAGATCTAATTCTTCGAGCACGTCAACGCCTGTGAAAAGATCTTTAGAAAACCAGGTGACGTTACTCTGCCACAGAGAAAGTTTTCTTAAGAAAGATAAATGGGAAAATAAATTGGAAGAAATATTGGTCATGTGATTGTGACTAATTTCTAGAGTTTCCAGTTTTTCTAATGGCTTAAACAACTCTTCAGAGAGGTTTATGGTATTTGATCTTATATTGAGCCATGTCAACTTATTGATGTCCATAAACAAATTGTCTGGAAGATGAGTAATCCCATTTATCGACAAGAGTAACTTTGTCAAGTCTTGTAATCCTGCAAAGTGCTTCCTGTCAAAGAATCCTGACAGGTTCTTTGCGTTCTGGAATATCAGTGCCATTGTCTTCGATACTCCCATGCTAGATAGTACATCTTTGAATGACGACTCTGGCAATGGACAATCTTTAAAACTGACAGATTTAAATGAACTCATGTTGTTGGCACATTTTGGTAACTTGCTGTAGTCGAGACTCGATGCGTTCTCACATTTAATATTTATGTAGATGTTTGGCAGTAAATTTATTTTTACTGTTCGTCCTGTTAAGTTTATTTCAAAGTTAGTAAAAATACTGCTGAAATATACGAAGACGCTTAAAACGCGAAGTTAAAACCGAACATGACGTAATCCGCTTACGGTGTCGTAATAAAAAGTGGGGAAAGAAGTTTGTGTGAGGAAAAATTGAAATCACGCTGCAAAACTTGTGACTCGGCTTTAAAAGGCATTCGTAAGCGTCAACATTTAAGTGCACTCACCATCGATGTTGCAATTGAGTTCAACGGCGAGCGTTCCGCCGCAAACGCAGTTAGGGTCACTCGGGCACATCAGCCGCGCTGCACCAATTATTTGTAGTGTCAGCGCGGCCACCGCTGCATATATTACTTTGGAATACATGGCTAAAACCACGTTGTCACTAACAACATTTACTTCACCCGCTGTTTCATCACATACTGCGGGTTCATCGTTTTGTAAATTCTTGTCTAGCCCATGTTTTCCTTTTCATCGAATCTGTGAACAATTAGAAAGATTGCTATTACGTATAAACTGATGTATATGAATTGGTTTTCATTTGGTTTCGAGTGCCGGGACTGGAATTGATTCCGCTATTCATAGTTTACAAGCATCGCCAACAAAAAGCGCTGGGAGATAAATTGCCGAGCGGCAAATATAATGGAACTGTCTGTGCGATAGCCAGTTATCTCGGTACGCCGCACACGGATATTTTCGATTATATTATATTAATAAAACCCATCGCAAGATAATTAAAATGATGTAATTTTTATTTATTGATGTTTAACATAATGTTATACATAAATTAAAATATATTTTTGCATATTAATCCTGAAAAAGCAAAAGCACAGATTGTAAACAGTCCGTTGTTTATTTTGATTGTGTAATTTGAATAACAATTACATAAATAAATTAAACGAGTAGGTATATCATACACAGATTAACCATTTAAATATACAACATTAATATCGTTCATTTTGAATTTATTATAGCCATAAAAGTTGGTAGTTATCATTCAAAACCTCTTCTTATTACTGATAATATCGCATTACAGTTAAGGTGGGGAAAAAGATAAGGTCCGTAGGTACTTCAGATTACATTCCTATGAAATTTTTACTACAAAAAACTTATGTTACATGTAGGTACTTCAATGATAGCGTTCAACAACTTACAGAGCAGGTGAACTACCCCATACAAAGGATCAGATAATGAAAGGTTATGTTAAGTCAAGTGACTTTTAAGCGAGAGTGCAGCAACCGCACCACACCGCGCTGTTGGCCACCGCCACACCGCACGGCATCATCCGACTTCTCAGAATAACGCACGACTATGCCCGATACCGCACGACTATGCCCGATACCACACGACTCCACCCGACACGCCACCAGACCGTTATCACAATTTCCGCAATAGGATTAGGTTTGTTTTAATGAACCGTTTTCGGTCGGACATGTTTTTTCAACGGATAACACATTGCCTTTGTTTTTTATGCGTCCGGCTTTTTTAAGAATTTATCGAAAACATGTTTCGGGAAATAGAATCATAATAATATGTCCAATTGTGGAAGTACTTATATCATTTGTAGATTTCGCTGTGTTTGGAGGATTGATAATTTTCGAATATTTTAAAACAAAAAAAACAACTTATTGTTTCAGTTGACTCAAATTCGGTTTAAATCTATTGCATCCGTAATGGTATACAAATACCCAAAAATATTCTTCAAGATTAACAATCTAAGCAACAAAACATATTGCTAGAGTGTTTTGTTGTGCAATAACTTCAAGCGCTAAGCTGCAAGCTATCAGATAATCCAAGTAGACAGTCCAGTTGCTAGACTTCGACTTGAATTTATCGAGTAGGGAAATATCTGGCGTTCCGAGACCTTCCTGAAGACAATCGAAATTGGATTCGGGATATATCGTGTCTTATGTCACAGTACTTCGGTCTAGATAACTTAGATATGGATATTATAGATGGGTATTTTATTTGTACGAGATGAAAAATAGAAGCGTTTTCTTTATATATGTGATGTATGGAGCAATTAATGATATAATATAACATAGCTTGGCTACCGACGAAAATAACAGTAATTGTTATGGATCGCTTTATTTTCGTAAGATGTATAAATATTCCTCATCATCTAAGTGTATCGATCAAAAATTGGCATAAACTTTTGGTAATGCACTATATTTTTTTTAATTCGGATATTTTCTCGCGACAACATCCTTAATTAATAAGGATGTTTTTAAGGACACCACAAAACTTAATTTTACGAAACATTCGCACATCTAAACATACAAGTTTTCACACTTATAATATTAGTAGGATTAGTAGGATAGTAGAATTGGGCAACGATTTTCCCTTTTCAAACCTCATTAATGAACGTACAAACGTAATGCTACAGAATTTTGGATTTAAATACAAGGTCCTTCACAAATTACATTAGGTTAACCCTGCGCCTGCGGGCGGAGTAAGCCGCTATCCTCAAGTTACAACTAAAGCAGAATTACAAAAAGCCTGATATTATACTTCTTTATGTAAAAAAGAAAGAATAAAGAGTAGCTTGTTAAATAAAAGAAAGAACAAACAATATATAAAATATGAATTTTTTTCGGGTCTATATAGACAGCAATTTAGGATAGCCCAAACTTGTTTATCGAGGTAAACATTGATAGAAAAAGGTAAATCGAATTTGTGAAGCGACGGTTAATATCCAAGTTCTTTTTGATAGTGTCTCGTGGGATTGGAAACATGGACAAGGTGAAAATTTAGTTTGCATAAACAAGGTACCCTTGTAGAATGTTGATCACTTGTTTTGCATGCTTTTGAACTAGTGTTGCAAATAAACCGAACCGAAACTTGTTTATTGGTCTGGAAAGTTATGAAGTAGATAGATAGGTGAAGGATACAGTGCTAAGTCAGAGTAACTGAGTAGTATTCTCTACTAATCTATGTATAAGAATAGATATGGAAATGTCTACTTATTTTATGTCACTGAGGTATATTCGTGAAGTTTCTCATAATGTATATTTATTTTTGTTGCTAACAGGTCTAAATCAAATTGGCTAGCTCCTTTGGTTTCTTTGGTTAACTACATTGTGTACAAAGTAGTTGTAATCTACCTACCTACGTAGGTATATTATTCGAATCTATTAGTATCTAAAAAATCTGCCTAGCCTTTTCCAACTGTATTGGGGTCGGTTTCCATTCTAACCGTCGACAATTGCCTATCTGACCTCTACAATCCCGTTACTGGTTAATATGATACTCCTTGGTACGACCGGTTGTCAGAGTTTCGGGCTTCAGACGACCCCTAACGATCACTGACAAAAAACCCATGAATGACAGCCGGGGCATACAGCTTTACGCACTTTCCGAGACACGGAAAGGTCACGATATATAATGATAGTTAACTATCCACAAACCGACTGCTACAAACGTAGCTTAACCTTCAATCGAGCCGTGTGGCTGTTAGTATTTAGCCACGATCTCATTTAGTACTATATTCATATTAATATTAGCTTTCAAATCCCAAGGTCCATAAACGCCTTCAACATACGCTCTGTAAAACTTTCAAGGCTACAAAATCAACAAATGTACTCAAATGTCCTTTCTTTGGTATTGTTCGTCGAATCGTTGAGCGTCTTAAGTTCTAAGTGAAGCTGCAAAAATAGTGACAAATACGTGCACTGACTGAAAAGGTCCACTCAATCTGTGTGATTCTTTCCTCTAAAGACAATTTCAGACAGCTATCTACATGGTCTTCATATGATGTGACCAAGATTTGTTATGTCTACACTTTAAAAGAGAATAACCTCTGACTTTGTTTCGGCCTCTCTTCTCAGAGTGCTCAAATAGGAAACCCCGACCTCATCTAGTTTAAAAAAATATAATTGACGTGTAAAAGTTTTTGTACAAACCTACTTATAGAAATAAAATCACTTATAATTTAACAAATTAACAATAATGTTCTTATTTATGTCCCAATACTTGTAAGCCTAGCAAAACGAATATCAATAGATACAGTCCGCGCCAAACTTGCATAAAGCCGATTATCATAACGGCACACGACAGATATGGAACAAATACGAAATACGATGCTACGGGCAGACGCGGCGGCATATGCGGCTGGCGTTCGAGATAAATGACCACTGCATTACATAACTTTTTCAGGGAAAACTAACTTGCTAAGGGACTAAGTAGCGTAACAACAGTTTTTGTTCTGTTATAATATTTTTTTGCTATGAAGTTCTGATTTATTTATGTTTTGTTTTTCTGTGCAATCAAGCAAAGTTCTGAAATGATATACCTACTATGTATAAGTATAGAGTGTGTATAAGTGTCAGAGTTTTACTGACTAATACCCACCGTGTTCCTTCAGTTGCCTGTGCAATGGCCACGGGAACTCTTTGGAACAAATCCGCGACGCTGGCATCGTCGTGGATTCTATCAGACATTATGCTAACATTATCCGACACTATTGTAAAATAATCATCATATTAAATGGATAAGTCCCTTACAGTTAAGTTTCCCTTTTATCTATAAATAAACAATAATACATTTATTTCACCGAAAAAAGAAAACACAGTGGATTATACATACTTATGGTAGTACTTGGTGTCGCATAACATGTTAGCATCTGTAGTCGAACTAACATTTTTACATTGTAATATTTTGTAATTATATTATCAGGTTATGGCCCAGCGTCCTTCCACTGCAAGCGCTATGAATAATACACCTGATTAAAATAATCTTACAACGTTGTTGTCGTTAATTATTTCATACCAGTGTATTGATGGATTTTAAAATACCCACTTTTACCATTCGCTCACCAGTGTAGGCATTTTTACAAACTCGCATACTGTCAATGGCTCGTCTAGGGGACCAATTTGCCTTTTACAGCGACTTTATTCGTAGCATCAAGGGTGGATTTTGCAGATCAAGATTCACCAGTTAGGTTCGTTTGACCTTACTACCTGACTTAGAGCATGCAGTGATTTGATGGAGCACACATTCTTATAATAAAATGGTTATTAAGCACATATCATAACGACTTGTCGACTCCCTTCAGGGAGAAGGGATCTTCAGATGTGTACCTATAGTACACCCACATTTCTTCAGTTTGTTTAAGTCCCATGTAATAGGAAGCGAGCCTATTGCCATAAATGGGGCACAAATTCAACCCAGGACCCTACGTGTAGCAGTTGCGCTTGCTACTACAAGACCTACGAGGCAGTAATGGTTGTTATAACAGTCCTTAAACAACCATCCCTTTTTAAGTTTTAATGTTATATTTATTTTATATTATTCAAGAATTGAGGGTAGCTCTGTAATTGAAAACATATGTTAAAGTTCACACGCACTCGTCATATTTTGTATACCCCAAAGAGCGAACACAAATTCTCCTTTATATTGTAAGTACGATACAAGTAGGTACTCAACCAAGCCACGGTGGTTCAAGTTTATAAGGAAGCTCTCGACTTGGGAACCGTCAGGCCCTTAATCAAACTGTTAAGCAAGAGCTCAAGAAGTTAGTTCGAGCTCTTCGCGACTAAACCTCGCAAAACATCATTGTTACCACTATCTGTGTAGTGTACGCTGTTTAAATTAAACTAGGTAAAGTGCCTCTGCAAATTGTGCAATGGGACATTAGGTACAGTATGCTGTGAATAAAACTGCCTTATATACATGAGAAGAAGCTAATCTTATGGCTGGTATTATGGGCGTCGGGAGTCGATAGCGGACTCCCGGCTACCGTAGGCGCGAGCTTGCGAGTGGCGAGCAATGGGTAGCTCGCCGCCCGGTAAGGACCAGGCTCGGCTCGACGGATCGTAGTGTTCCACGCGCGCCTCAAAGAGATGTCAGCAATACTGAAGGGGTCTGCTAGGACCGATGCCTGCCTGGTTTTAGTCAGTAAAAGTCTGACACGTCTTTCCGCTCCGCCCAAGAGCGGGAGACGTCATTTGATGATTTCGTAACCACAAAAAAATGGCTGGTATTATATGGCTAGTGTTGTATTATATGTAGTTTATATGAAGAGGATTTATTTCAAAAGAAAGATAAAAAAATCATATTTACTGATTTCAGAGTTATATGGAAGTAAATTCAAAGTATATATATAAAATCAGTGGACATTAAAACTATACAGCTTACTATACCACGTGTTGGTATCGATATCGAACAAAAAAAAAAAACATTGGCGAAACAAAACCATTGGCGAAGGTCAATGCCGGTCAATGTATTCAATCTGCTGTTGCCGCCGAAGGGAGTTAAAAGAGGGGATTTCGATGGTATGCAAAATCATATTCCGAGAGTTAATAATACTTGAAACTTGGCACGAATATATAACTCAGTATTTTTTTTTAAATACTAGTAAAGGAGATAACGCGGTATTAAAGTTTGTAGGGAAACATACATAGGAAATCTACGCGGAGAAAGCCACGGGCAAAGTGCAAGTCAATAATATAGCTACGCTTTTCAGGTCAATAAATAGACAAAGTTGACGCAGAGAGATAGCTGGCCGCATCTGTTAGTAGCATAGCTAGTAAGGCCATCGGATAGTGACGTCAATGGCTGTTGCTTGGACCGAGTTTCCTATCTCAAAGTTTGACTACAGGCTATTCTTGGGAGCAAAGTCAGAATTCAGTTTTGCGTGAATTTGTAGCTTGCTAAGATTGTCCACTATACAAAACACGATTATTGCTAGAGGAATATCTATCTAGACCACTTGATGTACGAATCTAATTATATATTCTGTTCTTCAGAACAGAATATCTTCTGTGTTTTGTGTTCTTCTGTGTGTTCTGTGTGTTGTTCTGTTCTTTTAAGTATTGGATTAAAATGTAAACAAACAGATCAGTTAGCCTGTGGTTTCCAATTTGTAGTTTACAAATTCACTGCTTTGATTTGATTATTTGAATACATGAGCCCGAAAGTCTAATTTTTTACAACCAACAGGAACCTTGTAATTCGGCAAATAAAGATTAATTTTCTAACCTACATTTTCAACTACGATTTTTAAAACACGATTGAATAATGTCACTTAAATAATAATTGATGAAAAATTATGAAATATAAAATTGATTTCTGCTAAATACAGATAAATGTGTTACTAATTTCTTTTTGTGAGTGATTGCGTTAGAATTTAACTTGATCAGGGTTTGTTAAAACTTTCACTAGATAGTTTTAGCACAAACCATACTTACTTGCTGGTTAATATGCAAGTGAGATAAGACTAACATTGGATGTCAGTTGTGTTTTAATAGCAATAAATTAAAACAGAACTGACGTTAAGTACTAAGAATTGTCTTAAAATCTAGATATGTTAATTCTGTGTCTCCTTGCAATGGCTGTGAACATCACTTATATAGCTATATATTCACATATTATGTGTAGTGTCAGATGTAGTAAGCGTTTTGCATAAAAGGCGTGCCAATAGTGACTTAACATTCAAGCAGTTAAAATGAAACTTCTAAATATTCGTCAATAGGGACTCGCCCGGTCGACTTGACTTAACATCGAAATTAATTTATTATTGGAAGTCATAAGAATCAATTTTATTCATGAATATCTCGGAATAAATTCTATAAATGATGGTGAAAACCACATCAAAATCTGTTTTCTAGTTTAGAAGAACAACATGATGACACAGAGAAATCCGAAAAAGAAGCCCCTGTGAATGTGTTGAAGATATTAGTTCATCGTATTTCAGTCCTTAAGATCATAATAAAGCAACAATTGTTGAATGCAAAGACCGAATTTCCTAAAACCCGTTTTTCGGGCCATCTATCAAACAATACATTATTTGGCTACGGTCTAATGCACTCATATCATTTTTACGCCCACATAATTTTAGAGTTACTCAATTCCTCCATCGATTGCTAAAACAAATTTTATTCCAAAGACATAAAGACTGATTTCGTATGATAAAGTTTCTGAGAATAAACTCTTGGTATCAGGTGCGGTGAGGTCGTAAGCTCGTCGGATTTAAGGCTTCGCATTCCAGGTGTTACGTTACTGAAGTACACTCTCACAATTAGACGGGTTCAGCAAATTGATGTTGTTTATGAGACACTGGGTAGCATTGGGTAGCACCGGGTAGTACTGGGTAATACCGGGTACCGCTGTTACTTTGGTATAATGAGGTTTTTAGCAGTTAGTTGACATTGGAGAGGTGTTGAGTTATGTTTTGGTCTCGTTAGTGAAAATTGGCTGAATATTATAATTTCAGGTTTTCTGCAAGTTTTCCAAAAAAATTGGTCTTATTAATTAAATATATGGAAGGATCAAATTAGCCAACAGACTTTTTTACTGATTCTGTTATTCAAAATTATGGTTTAATTATTTAGTATTTAATACTTGTTTTGGCCCTGGCAGCTGAGAGTATGTCATGCTAACGCAAATGCTGGTGGTGGGGCTTTTGTTAGAATATTAAGTTCCGTACAAAATGGTTGAGCTGAATGGTACTGATCCATATGTCATGTTCGTGAACGGGCGCCATCTGTAGTTATTTCTTAGCTGCCTCAGTTTATTTCAATTTCTAAATTGGCTTTTTAGGGTTCCGTTGCCAAATGGCAAAAAACGGAACCCTTATAGATTCGTCATGTCTGTCTGTCCGTCTGTCTGTCTGTCTGTCTGTCTGTCCGTCCGTATGTCACAGCCACTTTTCTCCGAAACTATAAGAGCTACGCTGTTGAAACTTGGTAAGTAGATGTATTCTGTGAACCGCATTAAGATTTTTACACTAAAATAGAAAAAAAAACAATAAATTTTGGGGTTCCCCATACATAAAACTGAAACTCAAAATGTTTTTTTTCATCAAACCCATACGTGTGGGGTATCTATGAATAGGTCTTTAAAAATGGTATTGAGGTTTCTAATATCATTTTTTTCTAAACTGAATAGTTTGCGCGAGAGACGCTTCCAAATTGGTAAAATGTGTCCCCCCCCCCCCCGTAACTTCTAAAATAAGAGAATGATAAAACTTAAAAAAATATATGATGTAAATTATCATATAAACTACCACCGAAAATTGGTTTGAACGAGATCGAGCAAGTAGTTTTTTTTTTAAACGTCATAAATCGTAAACCGCAATTTACCGTTCATTCAATCAGCTGAAATATAAAAATAAAAAAATAACATTTATTTTCATAACCATAAACCTTATGCATAAACCGAGAATACCTACAGGTTTGTACGGAACCCTCGGTGTGCGAGTCCGACTCGCACTTGGCCGGTTTTTTTTATTACGCATACTATGTTTTTTGACATCATTTTCATATGTTATTTCAACAGAAATGATGAAAGCAAATTTTTGTCACACTATTTTGATCTGACCGACCCCTTAACAATACAAAAGTCTGTAATTGGTTTACCTACCCATTTGATTTTTTTTTTTAAGTTTGAGGTTGAGCTATAATCCAAATATATAAAAGGCAAACCTGACTGACTCATCAGCCGAAATCACTGAACGGATTTCGCTGAAATTTGGCATACAGATAGTTGTAATGACGTAAACATCCGCTAAGAAAGGATTTTTGAAAATTCACCCCGTAAGGGGTGAAAAAGGGGTTAAAATTTTATATGGAAGTCCGTAATTTTTAGAGCTAGAAGCCTGAAACTTTGTTTTTAAGTTAACGATTAGAAATAAACAATTACGTGTCCCAGGGTTTTGAAAATTCAACCCCTAAGGGGGTGAAAAAGGGCTTGAAAGTTTTTATGGGGAAACAAGATTAGTTAAACTATTTTATTCGAAACTTCACAGGAGTACTTCTATCAATAAATGAATAAACAAGTGTTTCAGGTTTTTTCAGAATTCAACCCCTAAAAGGTGGAAAAGGAGTGACAAATTCTGAGAATCAACATGGGTATCGTTTTTATGGTTTATCGGATCGCTGATAACGAAAATAATAACTAGGTATTTCACAAAAACATAAAACAAAATAGACAAGAAGATTTATACATAAAAATTGCACAAAATTACACCTGAATAAAAAAAAATATAATAAAAAAATTAAAAAACAATGAAAATAAACAAACCAAATCTATTTTTTTTTTCAAATTAATAAAATGGCAAAGCCAAAAGAAATACCTACATGAAATTTGGAGGGTGTGTTCTTTGTGAAGAGTAGGTATCCATTAAAAAAGGGTGTTTATTAAATTCTATCCCAAGAGAGTGAAAAGGGGGTTGACTTTTCTGTGAAACTTCTTATTCTCTGGGTCGGATAAGATAAAGCAAGCAGTGAGATAAGACATTGTTTACCTGGATTAACACATAGGGTACTTTTAATCTCGATAGTACGGTCCTGTGGGATATTTTTCGACATCCACGCGGGCGAAGCCGCGGTAAGAAGCTAGTTTATTATATAGAACTATAATAATAAGTAAGTAAATCAAGTGTCAAAAATGTAATTTCAATTTATACGTCTAGTTAGACTCAAAATACCAAAAGTTACCTAAATATCTCAACATACACGAGTCAATAATTTAATTAGTTCAATTACTATGAAGTGTTTACACGTGTATATTTAAAAATTATTTTTAGGTTTTCCTACTCAAAGAGAACTTCTAAAGGTGAGCCATGAACCCTAAACGTTGGTACTAAACCTACTCCGTCTGTCTGTCTCTGTCGTAAAGGTATGTAGCTAGTTACAAATAGTATTTTGTACAATAAAACGTGTTACTATGGTCGCTTTCATGGCAAAGTTAAAAACAATGGCCAATTACAAAACTTTTCACGGTACGGAACCGTTAGTGCACTTTGGGTTTTCATTTCTCGTCAGGGAATTCAAGCACGTGTTAGTCACACTGAGGGTTTTTCATACCCCGCTTGCCTTTTGTCCTTGTCATGTAATTATGGTAAAAAGAACAATTACTAGTCCCCCTTTGTATTAGAATTGTGGGAAAGCCGTGTTTGTATCTACGCCATTATGGAAGGCTTTTGTGACGCTGTAAATATTTTTGGGAACGTTTTTTTATAAATGGTACTCTACATTAGAAACCATTTTTCTAAAGTTTTTAACCTGCCTGTTTTTACCTGTTTTTTTTTTCTAAATGATTTTATTTTTGCAATTATTACAAACACACGTTATTTTTTATTTATTTTCAACTAGATGCGGTCGACGTTTTCTATCTGACTACTCTGAGAAAAAAGGCCAAAACAAACTCATAGGTCACACTCTCTTTCAAAGTCCAGATATATTGTTAGTTAGACCATGTAAAGACCATGTGGATTTGTGTCTGAAATGGTATTTTAATATCGTATGAAGTTAATTGCACTGATATGTTTTGATCGTTTTATTTCGATTCCAGGTCATACAAATCGTACTATTTAGTAATCAAAAACAAATACAGATACCTCAGACTCGTCCACCTCTCTACTTTTAATCGATAAACGGTTACTGTAGTGTGCTATGTACCGCAAGTAAATAAACTATATTCGAGTACAAAGAACGTGACAACACAAATAACTACATAGAAAGACAATATTTTACACTCCTTTGAACATTTCTAATAATTCTACCTTTACCTTTGGCCCCTCCCGTCATCGTCACGTGCCTCTGACACGTATTTTATTGTCCCCGTCGAATTACAAACAAAGCTTTATTTACGATTGTAGAACATTTATGAAATTGAATTGTTTATTCTGTAAATTGGAAATTGGACTCACTTAGACAGGTATTAAAAAACAAAGGAGGCAACATTTCCTCTCTGACTATTTTAAGAAGAAATGGTGAAACGAATTCATAGGTCTAAGTCTCTTTTAATGTCCAGATAAAATGTTGGTCCCGTCCAATCAGACTATGACAGTGAGGGAAAAGTGAGTGCCCTTGTCTGCGCACAAACTTGTGGTACTATAATATCTCCCGCGCCTATGGCTTGTCTCCATTGAGATTGGCTGCCATGGCTGAAAAGACACACGCCATCCCACTCCGCCCAAAGCAGGAGACATCATTTGATGACATCCCAACTAAAATAAATGCCCGAAATACTATCTGGAGGACTATATATATAATGTTGGTCAGATGAATGTCATCTCTTTCTCAATCGATGTAACAAACGGTTGTGACGCTATGAAAATTTATTCTGAAATTTATCTAAAGCTCGTAGTTTATTCGAAATTCTGAAGAGATCCAGTAAGATAGCTCTACATAATTTTGGATGAATTTAGTTTGAAAATTTTCAAAGTTTCAAAGCTGGGTAAAGTTATTTCTGTAACGTAATTTAGGACTCGGTCGTTGAAAGATCGTGACTAAATATAAGTGCGTTTAATTTAAATTTACAGTTTGAGTTATTTTTGCAAGAAGATAACTTTTTTTCTGAAACGAGGTATTTTGCAACACAAAATTGTAGGTAGTGTGCTTTCAAAATGCATCTCAACTAGTTTTGTTTCAACAGCATGAAATTTAAATATTTCACACGTTAACTTCACATCAAAGTTCGCGAAGTGAAGCTTTGAAAGAATACTGTTGATCCTAACCATCCCATCGGGATAAAACGTTGTAGCATAACAGTAGTGTTTTCTACACAGACAGAAACGTGGAACGCCCCTCTGCAATAAAATCCTACTTACGTGATAACGCAATAAAACTAGAGGCAAGCACATAACGTAATTCTATTACAAACATAAAAGTCCCATCAGCATTGTTTACAAAAAAAACTGTCGTAATAATTTTATTTCCTTTGCTTTTGTGACGTCACTATTATACCTGTTGTTCTTTCAGTTAGCTGATCACTCAAGTGATAACAATGAAGAACAATGGACCATCCGGACGAGTTTAGGGTTGGTATTCGGGCTTTTATTGTTTCAGGGTCATTCATTTAATTAATTTGTCATTTAGGGGCGGTTGAGTGACAAAAGTACGGCCGACCCAACTCGTTTGCTTATCTCAATTTAAATAGTTGGAGTGTTGTATTGTTGGCTGTTTTCATTCAAATTAACGGACGAAAGGTCGATTGTGTTTCTATTGACTACTGATGATTTGGGGAAACTAACCTAATAGTTCCATTTGTTTTGCTGTATAGGTTTATACTTTGTTTAAGATAGATCGAGGTGAGGCTATTCAGATTCATTAATGAAGAGTGACTAGAACATCATGGCATGAACTGATCGTAATTATATACCTACAGGGTGACAGATGGGAAGTTGCCTAAAGTAATTACTTATAATTTTGAGATGAGTGCAGGGAAATGTAATTAAAATACATATTAAATCACTGAAGTAGTCATTAGGGTTCCGTTGCCAAATGGCAAAAAACGGAACCCTTATAGATTCGTCATGTCTGTCTGTCTGTCCGTCTGTCTGTCTATCTGTCTGTCTGTCTGTCTGTCTGTCCGTCCGTATGTCACAGCCACTTTTCTCCGAAACTATAAGAGCTATGCTGTTGAAACTTGGTAAGTAGATGTATTGTGTGAACCGCATTAAGATTTTTACACTAAAATAGAAAAAAAACAATAAATTTTGGGGTTCCCCATACTTAGAACTGAAACTCAAAAAACATTTTTTCATCAAACCCATACGTGTGGGTTATCTATGAATACGTCTATAAAAATAGTATTGAGGTTTCTAATATCATTTTTCTCTAAACTGAATAGTTTACGCGAGAGACACTTCCAAAGTGGTAAAATGTGTGTCCCCCCGTAACTTCTAAAATAAGAGAATGATAAAACTAAAAAAAATATAAGATGTACATAACCATGTAAACTTCCACCGAAAATTGGTTTGAACGAGATCCAGTAAGCAGTTTTTTTTAATACGTCATAAATCGTAAACCGCAATTTACCTTTCATTCAATCAACTTAAATATAAAAATTAAAAAAAAAAAACATTTAATTTCATGAACATAAACCTTATGCATAAACCGAGGATACCTACAGGTTTGTGCGGAACCCTCAGTGCGCGAGTCCGACTCGCACTTGGCCGGTTTTTTTTTTATTTCAAATAAGTTTAATCGAACATTTTCAACAAACAAATATTAAGTTTAACACTAGATTTACCAGACCAGTCATTTTGACTGGTCGTGCAAACGTATAAATATTAAAAACTAAAAATATATTTGTTACTAATATATATAAAGTAACATTAAATTCATAAAATGTATTCTCTACTTATAGCTACAAAAGTCATAACATTATTTCGGAAAGCAAATTTTATAGGAATTTTGAATTAAAATTGCGCGACCAGTCAAAATGACTGGTCTGGTAACCCTAGTGTTAAATAAATACAATACCTGGCCAGGGAATAACTATTACTGGTAATTATTTTCGAAGTGATGATGATGATATTCTGAGTTTGTACAATAATCAAGCCGTTTCTGGAAACTATGAAAAACTTGTTCAATTTTAGATAAAGAAATAGGTACTAGAAATTTCTTTTCTAATAGCATCTTTAATTTTTTTACCTCTACAATAAAAGCACTCGATGAGATACACTTTTTCTCCGCTCGTAAGGTCACTCATTTTAAAGTATACGTATTGCTCTTTACGGCGCGCGGCGTCTCAATAGAAACTGACAACATTCTAGAATGTACCTACGTGGGCCCAGCCTTATACGATACGGTACAGGGGGAATGAGATGCATGTCATTTAGGCAACTTCCCAGTTGTCACCCTGTATATTGAGATTGGCCCTCAAGGAAAAGACGCACAGGCAGACCAACCTATACATTGGGAAGATGATGTAAAAAATATACCTATGTAGACCACACTGGTTGCAAATTCCCAAATTAGACACAAATGGCAATCTTTGGAGGAGGCATTCACCTAAGATTATTTTTATTCCATGAGGAAAACAATAAATTTCAAAATAATCGATACCTCCAAAATACAGTAAAATTAAAAGCTTTAAACTTTTAAAAATTTAATTTGTATCGAATACATATAACACTTTATTACATACTAGCTTTTGCCAGCGGCTTCGCCCGCGTGGAGGTTGGAAAATATCCCGCGGGATATGTACGGCGGGATAAAGTATCCTATATGGTAAGTATCCAGGATAACTAAAAATCCAAATCCATCCAAAAATCTAAACATCTAAGCAATATTTCGCGGTCTCTTACTTGGAATAATACAATTAGCTTTATTTTGAGTACTTCGAACACACATGATATGCATTTAGGTACTATGAACCCCAAGTAATATGAATTACAATCCTACTAATCCTGCACTACCCGACCGCTACCAAGCGAGATGGCCGAACGCGGAACGGCCCGCTAGCCGCTCTGCGGCTATTTCATTATAATCTCTGATATCTTCTAAAATATTCATTTTAATGATATGCTGTAAAAGGCAATTTTGATCTACATAAAATGCACAACATATCTAATGTATTTAATTGGATAAGAATTAATGCTGTATTGCTTAAAATCGCTTCGTAAATAAGCCATTATTTCTCATAAAAATTAAAGGATAAAATATGGTTATTGTGGGTTATCCCTAAGAGATAGACATATACCATTGCGGACATTTTTGTAGAACTTTGTAAGGTGTACAATACTGTAGTACATTATTTTGATCTATTTCGTAGGGTTCAGCCAGCGTTCGCAATGTAAGCGCAAAAAAATGAGTTTATTTATGACATCACATTAGAAACCTCTAAAATTATCAGTGTTTATTTACTATATTATGCATATTATATACATATAAACCTTTCTGTTGAATTACTCTATTTACTAAAAAACCCGCATCAAAATCCATTGCGTGGTTTTAAAGATATAAGCATACATAGGGACAGACAGACAGCGAAGTGACTTTATTAGGGTTCCGTTGCCAAATGGCAAAAAACGGAACCCTTATAGATTCGTCATGTCTGTCTGTCTGTCTGTCTGTCTGTCCGTCCGTCCGTATGTCACAGCCATTTTATTCCGAAACTATAAGAGCTATGCTGTTGAAACTTGGTAAGTAGATGTATTCTGTGAACCGCATTAAGATTTTCACACTAAAATAGAAAAAAAAACAGTAAATTTTGGGGTTCCCCATACATAGAACTGAAACTCAAAAATGTTTTTTTTCATCAAACCCATACGTGTGGGGTATCTATGAATAGGTCTTCAAAAATGGTAATGAGGTTTCTAATATCATTTTTTTCTAAACTGAATAGTTTGCGCGAGAGACACTTCCAAAGTGGTAAAATGTGTGTCCCCCCCCCCCGTAACTTCTAAAATAAGAGAATGACAAGACTAAAAAAAATATATGATGTACACTACCATGTAAACTACCACCGAAAATTGGTTTGAACGAGATCGAGTGAGTAGTTTTTTTTTAAAACGTCATAAATCGTAAACCGCAATTTACCTTACATTCAATCAACTGAAATATAAAAATTAAAAAAAATATATATTTTTAAACCGAAAATACCTACAGGTTTGTACGGAACCCTCGGTGCGCGAGTCCGACTCGCACTTGGCCAGTTTTTTTTTATAATATGTAATGATAATGATTTATTACTTTGATTTAAGCATATTAACTGTATACAACTGATTAAAAGCGATGAAGAAAATGTCCTTATTCCAATTTGAAATCCAATCCAAAAGATCAACTAGGCTTTTACATAACGCATGGAACGTGAACTGAAAATGGAAAAGAGTACAAGCTGCATATCACCTCGTGGAATTGTAAGAGTCAATCGTTGGAAATGGATCTTTGCGTTACTTGATAGCGATGCGATAGCAATCGATGCCAATAGCGAATGGCGCAGTGGCGGATATTCGGCCTTCTATGTCGAGCGCAGACCAGAAACCCTGACCTGAGGTCAGGGCTTTGTTGTTGCATCCAGATAAATATTTTTATGGCCTTGTTGGACTCTAAGCGTGGATGTTGGTGACGTAATGATCAAATTACTTCTAAAAATAAGTTCGATATCGATACCGAAATTAAAATAGCTGATTGGAGTTTAGTGTATGACCTTTTTCTCTTAACGTCATTAAAACATACCAATTAGCTGTATGCTTTCAACATAAACCATAACGTTCCCATGTCATGTGAAATAATGTTTATATGACTAGAATTAAATGGAAAACACAACCAGATCTTGTCGGCAAGACCTCTTTAATTAATGTCACTTCTTACTTTTACTTCCGCCAAGATATCCAACTTTGGAAATACAATTTCTTTACGAATAAAAACATGAGAAAAACAACCCAAAAGTTTGATGTACCCATTATTTTGTTACACAACACATGTCATATTCTTTTTAAGAGTTAGTTGTGTTATATATAAAACATGTTATAAGTTAAAGTTGGTTATACGATACATCCCGGAGAATGCCTTGGGGGCAGTGGGTCATACGTCCCTGACATGTCTTTTTATAAAGAAATATCCGACTGAGGCCGGAATAACAAAAAATCGACGAAAACCTACGAAGTCTCCTATTCCCTAATGCAATTAAAACGAGCCGATACGTAGTAGTGTGATTCTTTGAATCTATTGGTATCTACTATCTACATATTGGTAGAGTGACTCAATTGTGTCTCTAGGCCATGCTACCAATTTGCTGATTCTATATATGTTACAATTTGTGGGTTTGTATTTTGGAGTTAAGAGTGAGTGAGTGTGTACGAAAATATCTTCAAAACTAATCTTTAAACAAGAAAATGTTATTTTAAAAGATTGACTAATAAACTTAAGACTATACACAATATAGTCCTCCAGACCGTTATTCGGCCACGGCGGCCTATCTCAACGGAGACCAGCCATCGGCGGTGATATATTATAGTGCGCAAGTGTGTGCACAGGCACAGGAGCACTCACTCTTCCCACACTCTCATAGTCCGATGGGACGGCAATCCTACACGACCGGAGAGAGATCAGGCGTAGGACCAACGGCTTAACGTGCTTTCCGAGGCACGGGGGTATCACACCGCAAACTTCCAAACTCCGGGCTGTTAGTAAGAAATTCCTAATGGAAAAACCCAGTAACACTGCCCGACCCGGGATTCGAATCCAGGACCCCACGCTCAACAGTCGCGCTTGCGACCATGAGACCAATGGGGGTATACACAATATCATGCAGTCGGAGGCATCTTCTCAAAAATAATAAAGAACAACGTGTATATTGCCTCCAACTGCTCCGCTCCAGCCTGTCGCTTGCTGCCCTTTACTAGTGATGCTCTACATCGAGGTCCATATCCCACAAAGGGTCCTTAGCGAGTAGTCGGTCTAGTTTGAAGCGTTGGCAGGATGCCTTAATTTATTGAGGTAGCCACAGGCAAGTCCGGTTAAGTAGCTGACAATCTCATAGGTTGACCTGCGAGATGACAAGCCCAAAAAAGCCTTCGACTGCATGACATAGATTATTATAGTATTCAGTTTATTAGTACAGGAAAATGTTATTTTTAAAGGTTGACATTTAAAAAAAAACCTGTTTCCATCTTTTTAAAGTTGACTTTTTAGACAGTCGGGAGTTATAAGGAAGATGGAACGAGATTTATAAGGAACTTTTTTTTTGACGGTTAGATTACAATTTTATCACCGCTTTATAAAAAATCAAAATCAAAAGTCATTTATTCAAACTAGGCTGAGAGTCAGCACTTTTTGTACGTCAAAGTTACATAAGACGAGAAAAGAAGTAATTAAATAAGTTTTGAAAATTTAAGTGAGATTGGATGCTAACCAACTTTAAATAGATATCTTAAATAGTCATTCAAATTTAAAAATAATTATAGAAACCTAATTTCATAGACCTACTCAATTATACCTCACTTAGCATAGTTCGTCTGCTTTAATTTTTACGGAATAGTGTCTGGTTGTAGCCATGTTGAATTTACATTATTGTCACGTCTTTAAAATTATCTATTGACGTAAGAATCATGAAACTCGACCCACGGGTTTGGTCTCTAGTGTACCACAAAGGAACAAACAAATACATCAATTGATAAACACATCGCCCTCCATTGCGTCGCACAGTCAGGTAAAACACGGGCTGGAAGGTTTGCTCTGGAGTCCGAATTAAATTTACCTTAATATGTTTGAATGGAAAGAAGGGCCTTTATTTAGATAAAGGCCCTTCTTTCCATTCAAACATATGTATGTATAACATGTTCTTGAGTGGGAGAGAACATGTTAAAAAATAACATAAAACATAGTTTATGCCTAGAACCGAATCTTCAATCTAGTTAATGTATTTTGTGTGTCAAGGGTATTTCTTCTCTGCCCCTATCTTGCGTTTGGGGAAATGAAAAACAAAACTAGTGGCCATCAAACAATACATTCTTTGTTCTCATTTTACTCCTTGGAAGAACGTCGTATTTCACTCGAAGAAAATATTAACGCTCTGTGTATACTGAGAATGTATGAATAGAACTGGGGATCTATCCTCCGCTGCTAATAAATTATTACCGGCATATATCGACGTTTTCTATCTCACCGCCTTAATACTAATGAATACAAGAGCATGGTTTTAAAAGCTCTAAAAGGCGCCTCTTGTGTGTTTCGTAAGCATCTTTTAAATAAAATATTCATGGCGTCTGTATTTCTCCAAATGGGTTATAAAAACGTAACTACTGGTACACGTAACCTTGGTGCTTAAACTCAATCACTTTTTAACACGCTTTTATTAGGTCCACCTGTATGTAACTAACTATGTAATGGAATCTAAGGTAACTAATTTAACTATCTTCCAAGGATAGCGTAGCATCATACGCGTAGCGTCATGAAAATTGGCAGCTGTATGTAGTTCTGATGACAATACAATAATATGATACTGTCGAACTGATCTGATGATGGAGCCGGAAGATATGAACTGAAACTTCATGATGGAACGTCGTATCATAGCTGTGTTTGGACTTGTTAGAAAAGTCTTGTAATGACATAGTAAATTACATAGTAATGTACATCACATTTCTTATTTTTTTGTTTTATCATTCTCTTATTTTAGAAGTTACAGGGGGACACATTTTACCAGTTTGGAAGTGTCTCTCGCACAAACTATTCAGTTTAGAAAAAAATGATATTAGAAACCTCAATACCATTTTTGAAGACCTATCCATAAATATCCCACACATGTTTGATGAGAAAAAAAAATTGAGTTTCAGTTTTGAGTATGGGGAACCCCAAAATCTCTTATAGTTTCGGAAAAAAGTGGCTGTGACATACGGACGGACAAACAAACAGACATGAAGAATCTTTAAGGGTTTCGTTTTTTGCCATTTGGCAACGGAACCCTAAAAACGGCCATAATTATGATCCTAACATCAATATTTTTTTTATACTAATCAAACATCGTATAAACTGGGCCTCAGTGTGTCATGACTATAATTATTAAGTAGTTTTAAATTATAAAAGTTGGCTCGAAAGATAACATTTAAAATTGTCAGCAAAGATTACAGAACAGATTTTGTATAAAAAACGGAAATTAACGAGCTTCTCTTTACCTTTATTATTTTACACAGTTTTGTCAAGCTTTAATTACTTTTGAGATAATAGCACGAGACAACATTTATAAAGTCCTCCGACCGGCATTGAACTTCGTAAATTATTAATTAAAATTGCTGGGTCGGTTGCATTTCAAACTTATTTAAAAGTGTAATGATAAGATCTTTAGATACAGACGATTTATTTTTATTAAACAGCTTTAAATGCTACCTAAACTCGAAGATCTATATTCATTCATATTGAAGTCATTGAAGTCGGTTATCGTGTCTGTCTATGTGATCTCATTGTTCTTTCAATCTACGCTAAGGATTTTGAAGCGTCTTTTAGTATCATTTTGAGAATTTGTTCCGGACGGTTTATTTGGTTGATACATTAATAGGAAACTTACATAGCATAACCATAATCTGATTATAATGTTCCCACTGCTGGGATATAAGCTTTTTCTCCATGAGAGGGAATGTGCTGAAATCTATCATGCGGGCTCAGTGAGGGTCGGTAGATGTCACATGTCTTTGAATTTTATGATTTCTAGGACATGCCGGTTTCCTGCACCGTTTTGAAAGCAGTGGTAATAAAATTATTTACACAAAGTAAAGCGCCAGCCTGGGTTCGAACCACGACCTACACCTTGTATGTCGGGGCCGCTGCTACTGGGCCACTACTACTCACCAACATGGAAACTAGCATAAATACCATAAATTTCCATGTTTAATCAACCCTTAAAAATTGGGCATTGTGTGTGAAGTAGGGGCAGGTCGCTAATTGTCATTTTAGTATTGGTCAAAAGCCTTAAATCCTTCAGAGAAATACTGCATAAAGCATCATCATCTTGCTTTTTTGTTAAGGCGATACGATGCTGGTTTTCTCTGGATCATTTATTCACCTTCAGAATGTCTTGAAAGAGTTATGTTGTTGCATGCAAACAAACTTTAAGCATAAGAGTAGTTCTTCTATCTTCTAGAAAGTTCACTATTTTCAAGAAGTACCTAATTAAGTTGAATTGTTCATTACAAGTATTTTAATTACGAAAACTTGAATATTAATTATAATTTTAGTATCAGTACCAAAAACCAAATAAACCAATTTTTATTTCTTTAATTTTTGGTCTATTATGAGACATCATTATCATTATCATCATTACATATTATAAATTATAAAATAAAGTCACTTCGCTGTCTGTCTGTCTGTCCCTATGTATGCTTATATCTTTAAAACTACGCAACGGATTTTGATGCGGGTTTTTTTAATAGATAGAGTGATTCAACAGAAAGGTTTATATGTACATATATAACATGCATAATATAGTTAAGAAATGCTGATAATTTTAGAGGTTTCTAATGTGATGTCATAAATAAACTCATTTTTTTGCGCTTACATTGCGAACGCTGGCTGAACCTACGAAATAGATCAAAATAATGTACTACAGTATTGTACACCTTACAAAGTTCTACAAAAATGTCCGCGATGGTATATATCTATCTCTTAGGGATAACCCACAATAACCATTTTTTATCCTTTAATTTTAATGAGAAATAATGGCTTATTTACGAAGCGATTTTAAGCAATACAGCATTAATTCTTATCCAATTAAATACATTAGATATGTTGTGCATTTCATGTAAATCAAAATTGCCTTTTACAGCATATCATTAAAATGAATATTTTAGAAGATATCAGAGATTATAATGAAATAGCCGCAGAGCGGCTAGCGGGCCGTTCCGCGTCCGGCCATCTCGCTTGGTAGCGGTCGGGTAGTGCAGGATTAGTAGGATTGTAATTCATATTGCTTGGGGTTCATAGTACCTAAATGCATATCATGTGTGTTCGAAGTACTCAAAATAAAGCTAATTGTATTATTCCAAGTAAGAGACCGCGTAATATGGCTTAGATGTTTAGATTTTTGGATGGATTTGGATTTTTAGTTATCCTGGATACTTACCATATATAGCATACCATAGATATTTTATCCCAGTAGTAGTTTCCCGGGTGATATTTTCCGACAGCTATACGGGCAAAGCCACTGGCCAAAGTACTATTCTTATAACTATGTTTAATTTGGTATCTGGTAAATAACTGAGTGTTTATATAGGTAGAATAGGAGCGTTAAGAAAAACCAGGAAGACTTATATTCAATTCAATCCAGCCCTATGTCACAGTCTTCTTACTCTGAATACTATTCGTTTTATTTTAAGTACATCAAACACACATGATATGTAAGGATCGTAGCAGGTGGCGTTCCGTAGTTTCTGCCTACCCCCATGGGAAAAAGGCGTAATTTTATGTATGTATAACATGGATTTTAATACATTCTTACCGCGGTAATACGTCCTCTTGCGACAATTTCCGACATCTACGCGGGCGAAGCCGCGGGCAAAAGCTAGTTAAACCATAAAAGAAACGGAGGTTACAAGCAAATAATATTTAATCTGATAACCTTGTAAATATAGGTATATAATTATATAATTTATTCTGAACCACCGCTGAACACATTAAATCTATGTTGTCAATACATTTCTGATGACAGAGTTCGATAACTGACCGTAAACACATATATCAATACGACCCATCCAACGGTTATATAGAACCCGTTCTTGATAACCGAAGTGAAGTAGAAGTGAACTGTCAGATCAAAATACCGTATTTCGGGGACCTATGGGTTTTACCCAAAGTTTTTTTATTCCATAGATTTAACAAGTATTGGCTCATTATTTATGATCTACTTTTTGTTTAGCATAACACACGAAGGAATTTTTTTTGTGGTTTGACAGCTTCTGGTCGGCTGCTTTACTGGACTTGGCTATAGCTACTTTAATAAATAAAGGCCTTCCATATGACGTAAAATCTACATGATTTTAGACTATATTCTAGTACAGAGAGACAATTTTTTCAACTATAGACTTGTTAGGATGAATACAATAGCAACCCAGCAACATTTATATAGAAATAGTCTCAAACAATCTATCTAATATAAGAACATTGGTCCAATTATTTTCGAAGTGGAAATACGGCCAATTTACAAGAACAAAATATAATATTTGGTTCCTTTAGGGTATAAAGTTCCCTTGCTTAAGGAGTTTTGAAATATTCTTGTCGGAAATCAACATCTGCCCTCGGCCTTATTCGAGAGTTCAGTGCAGATGATGAATTCCCTTTTTTAATTTCACTGAGATGGAACAATGCCAACATAAAAGCATCGAAGAAAAAATATTAGGGGAAAAGTCCGCTTTACAAGTAAGAAGAAAATTTCGATATTGAAATTTTTTGATTAATGTTCGACGGAAGTTGGATTCTCAGTTTAGAATCTTCACGATTAAGGAAAACAAACACCCTTTCAATTTATATTAATCATTATTTATACATCTTTCAACATTATTTAGACATCTGTCTAATTCATTTGTTAAAAGAAAATATAGCCTATGTCTGTAAAACTTTAAATTATTATTGAAATTAACAATATTATTATTATTGAGTTGTTTTAAGTTGTGACAAAACTGAAAGACCTCTGTAACTACAAAATTCAACGCGAAAAGATAAACACCCTCACGAAACACTACATTATGCAATGAAGAACGAAAGTAAGCCCGGAAAAATAACTCATTAAGGCTTTACAAACAAACTAAAAGCAGAAAACAAAAAGAGAAGCATTCTCCGGTAAAGATCTCACGAGGAACGGAGCGGCTGCCTATGTCGGTATCAAAGAGCCTAATTAATTATCTCGAGCGCTCGTGACGCTATAGAATACGACCCCTGGGTGTAAGCGAGGGTAAGTGCCAAATAGACACTTGTATATCCGTAAAAGGAACGTAATGTGAGCGTATTGTGCACATTCCAGTATTTACTCCCGAAACACACCGAGCATCCAACGACTTAGTCAACACACTTAAGGTACGATTCATGTAAAAGAAAGGAAGTTCCAAGTCGACTTCGAGAGATGGTTATCAAAATAAAGTGTGTCATAAAGACTCACGCGAAAGGCGTTGACGGCAAGATAAAGCTACAATTGAAAAAGCAGCGCTCGTAAAAAACACATCGTTTTTTTTATCATAATTATTCAAGCAGTTTTTCTCGCCGCAAACGTATTGTTTCTGGCACCAAGTGGAAGTTTGAAACTAGAACAATTGCGAGAGTTTTTGTACGGTTATTGTAGCCGGCATTAAGCTCGTATCGCTAGATGAAATATTACTTACGAACATACGAAACACTGTTGTGTTGGCACGATATAAACCCCATTTTTGTTTATGTAAATGCTACGCACCATACTGAGAGATTTCATTACCATAATATTAGCTGGCAGCTCATAATAGAAACGTTGTGACGCACATAATATTAGTGTTGCATATTAAAAACATCGAAACCAAATGATATAACCAGATGTAAAGTTGCAGTTTTTTATTTTAACTATGAGAATATTTTTTTTATTATTTTATGTAGTTTTAAAATGACTTACCTGTTGCGATGAGTATTTCCAAGCACTTATTATAAGCTACAGATTATTTAAACACCAATATTAATTATAATATTAGGAAATATTATGAATAAAACATCCGATTACAGATGACAGAATCTCAGAATTAAAATGAGCAAAATCTCTACGCCACTACTCTCGTAAAGGGGAGCGTAGGCCAGTCGCTACGAGCGCTACGACGCAACTGCCGTGCTACGCCGCGGGCAGCTACGGCTGCAAACGCCGACTGGAAATAAAGACAGAGGGAGTCGTTCGCCGATCGACGGAAACACCCGAACGCTAGCCGAAAAACAAAGTTATTTAAGGGCGTTTACAAAGTAGATTTATTTTAGTCGCAGATTGTCATCATTATGATATGACTTAACTAGATAAAAAATTGGTTGCTGGAGTAATGGCGCTTCTTTAGTATAATTTAGAAGGGAGTCTGCGAAATATTTTTAGAAGTAAACAGCAGTTTATATTTTTTATCACTGAACTTTTTTCATCATTGTTACTGTCACGAACTTCAAAATAATACAGACATCGACAGAATATATTTCTTCTGAAGCCTCTATTAATCTACGGAATTACTTCTTATAAGTATTATTCTATACAGGTGAATTCCCTTGCTAAGAATAAACAACCCCACGTCATCCCACGAGTGTCGTGAGAATAAGGGTACGTGGCATCCACCTGTGCACTGATAACAGAGGTACGTATTGCGAATTTGTATTCCTTATGTGTAGCGAGGTCTAATGGCAGGCAAGCCACGTCGCCGGAATTTGATACGACTGAAATAGATGACGTATTCATCAACTTGTTTACAACAAGCTTTTAGGGAAGAGCGCAATCTAAAAATTAATAAAATATACATGATCAACGTATTAGTCTTTGAAATTAGATGAGTAATTTTAATTTAATTAATAAAAGGGTGGTAAGTTTCAATCATATGTTAGTGTTTACGTCTGCATGTTAATTTTAAAGATTTTCAGTGTTTTGTGTGTTACATTTTGTTATTTGGAAAGGCCATGACACCGTACAGATTTTATTTCACATATACCGTCATAAATTACCAATATTAGTAATCTAAATTTTCACCATCGTCGCGATCTTGTACGCTCCGCATATTTTTATTGTAAATCATAGTTATACCTTATTAAACAACCATACCTCGAGTTTCTTTGAAGATCACTAAAGCCCTAACAGTTGGTTATTCTCGTTGCTAAAATACGAAAACTCTTCATTTTTTTTTTTCATTATTCTTCTTAACTGAACAGCTGACTTACTGTTTTTTTTTTTCAAATTTTACAAATACATGTCACAGTGTGTACAATTAAAATTTATTCAGACACAATCTTCTAAATGTCCAACTTGTACGCTTTATACAACATTAATTTTTGTTTATGCGAAACCCGAAACACGGGTCTAGTATTTTTGTGTAAAGAATCTATGAAAAAAATTTCAAAACTGTATCATTAATAATCACAAAGTTATAAGCTTGATAAGTTACCTGGTTGTCCACGCAAAAACATATGCAGATCACCACAAACAGCTAGTGTACGTACCATCTCCGTGTAATGGACGTTTGAATACGAGAAAGACATGATAATTTTAAAATCGAAACAAAACAGCGCGGCCCGCGACTTGGAAGCGTAATTAAATATTTTTGGTACAAAATATAACATGGTGTAAAAATTATTGGAATCGATTCAGTTACTGATTCTGAACAAACTATATTCAGGTTTCGCATATACTAAAAATAATCTTGTATACACATCTACCAAAATCAAAGATAAACGAAAGATAATCTATTAAATTAAATCTTCCAATACCAAATTCAAATCGCAATTCTAATTTCATACCACTTTCTCACAGGATAACACGATCACTCGATCAGAATGCGATAAAATCTCAGCTGAATATGTCGTAATATTTTAGAACAGCCAGATTTGGCCGGCCGTTTTATGGGTGACGGGTCTTTTATGACATAAATGTGTACAGATTTTTACTGTGATGTAAGAAGATTAGAGGGTGCATTATAATGGAATAAGATATACGCCTTACACGATTAAGAATATTGGATGAATACAAATATGTAGATAAAGGCTTTACTATGCGTTATTATAACTAAACAGCAGTGAGCAGTCGTGGCCTAGTAGTGACGGCCACGACTTACGAGGGTCGTAGGTCCGATCGCTGGCTAGTTCGTCAAACTGCCGGTATGAATATGACGATGATCGGTGAAGCGAATCCAAGTCGAAACAATGAACTCTTTTTCCTGCCAGGGTCGCGAAATTGTTCAAACGAGATACCGTGGCCCTAGCATATGTGTAACTTAAGGAACACGGGTGGGTTTTAGTCAGTAAAAGTCTGACACGCCCTCCCGCTCTGCGGGAGAAGTCATTTGACGATTTCCCATCCAAAAAAAAGGTCAGATCCCAGACAGTCGCTTTACTTTGTGTAAATTGTTTCATCACCACTGCTCTCAAAGCGGTGCAGGAAAAGTACGTGAGGAAATCGGCATATTCTTTAGTCAAAATTTTGATTGGTCGATTATGTTCCCTCTCATGGAGAGGTGGCCTGTGTCCCTGCAGTGAGACCATTGAAGGCTGATTATGCTATTATGCTGTCATAACAAAATAAAAAAAATCTGACCATTCCATATTTGAACTTAATCATACTTCAGGATTCTGGACTTACCCTGGCATACACGCTTATAGTAGGGTAATATTTGACAAAAACTGTAGTGTCATGTGAAATATCAAGCAATTTTGTACCAAATATATGCGATGTCACCCTTTACCAACTTACCACCTTGCCCTGCACTTAAGCCGCCCTTACTTAAACGTTTTTGACACGCATCCTCTACCGTCTCAAAAAGTAGTGCCAGTTAAGTATTTTTTTTTTTTGTAGTTTGGTGTAGAATAATATCTGTATAACTATGTGCAAAGTATAAAAAACGACGGGTTGCACTCCGGGAGTGCCGGCAGAAGTGAAAACTTGAATATTAACGTTGTGCATTTTTGATATTTTGGAATGGTTAGGGAATAATTTTGCACGAATTGCTTTAGTTAGTTACAATATTTTGTTAGTAGAATACAATATTTATTTATTGCGCTATCGTACACAAACATGACAATTTATATTGCATTAAAAAGTTTATCTCTCAGAAAAATCACTCTCCGTCCGTCTTACGAATTTTCGATAAGGTCACGTGTCCTTACGCGAGTTTAACATTTTTTACCCATTACAAAAAAGTGCACAACGCCGCTAAAGAAGTTTTCACTTCAAAAAAAATTATAACGTAGAAACAAGGTTTCAACGAAGCCAGTTTATTCTCAACAAGAGGTTGTTGCCGCACACTTACTACGGGAGCTTCCACTTAATCTGGTTTGAACGCTAGACTTCAGAAACACTGTATACAATAATAATTGCATTATTATAATGCTACTTCGTCTCACTTAACCTACAATTTCTGATATTTTAATCTTGATGAAGGATTTTGTGTGCACACAACATCACGGCCATTTCTTTTGGCGAGTGGCAGAAAAAACAAATGAATACAAGTTTTTTGGTTTAATATTTACTAGTGATCGCCCATTGGTCGAAATTCGACCGTACTTCATTTGAATAGAAATACATTATTCAATGAAAAAATGTATATATAATAATAAATAAAAATAAAAAAAATAATATGGTTATATTTGACATTCAGTAACACTATATACAAATAATATTAAAGACAAATATTCTAGATGTAATCATACATTTTAAAAATTAAATGGGTTATACATCTACAAAATTAATTTATTACCTATGGTTATACTTGACATTCAATAGACACAAAATATTAAAGACAGATATTCTCGATTGGACCACAGATTTGCACCATAAACAAAAGAATATCTATGCATGTGTGTATTAAATACACGGTAATGAATAGTAGTGTGTGTAACGTGTTATTTATTGAAAATAATGTATTTATTCGCATAATTTGAAAAATATTAGCATTCGTCACTTCTTCTCTGTGTAAACTATAAGTGTGCGAAATTTCATACATCTCCGTCCGCCCAATTTTCGTAAAAAAGGATCCAAAGTTTTCGTTTCACGTATTAATATATAAATACATATTTTTAAATATCTACAACTGCACTTACAACGTACTATTCCGGCGATGCATGCTAGGCGATGCATGATAAGCATGGAATTTCAGAGATGAAAGAAGCGATATGTGCGAAAATTTGAACGTTACCATACAGATGAATACTACTCGTTGATATTTTATTGGTATATCACGGCTCTTATTCACATCCTTGGTAAGCAGTCCCGTGGCTGCACTGTTCTTGTAAAGATAGTATGAATAAATAACTGTTCGCTATTGCTTTGGTCAGAGTTTCGTGTACACATTTATCTAGATACTTATAACGAATAATAAATGAAATGATAATAATATAAAATGAAATTAAATAATATTTCTGAATCGCTTTCACAAATCATATTATAAAAAATAATCTCAATGGATCTTACATTGCCTATTTGACTAACCCTGAGAAGAAATAGTAAAACTATTTCAAGGGTTAAAGTCTCTTTTACAGTCTAGACATAATTTTTGTCAGTTCATGTGAAGACAATGTAAATTAGCGCCTAAAATTGTCTTTTGCGGAAAGAACCACACAGATTTCAGTAATCGTGTAGCCTAACGTAAAACTTGATGAGGCGCTCGACGACTCGACGAGTACTACGAAACAAAGAACATTTAGATGGGCCGCATAAAGTACTCATAATGCTATATAATTTATAATGTAGACTGACATTAAACCTAACAGAGCAAGAGTAGAAATAAATAATAATAACATTCATAATATTTGAAGTATAAATTATTTCCAAAATTAATATTCATCATACGCTTGCTAAGATTTTCTTCGCTCTTTTGTAAAAGTTATGTGTAAAAGCAGAAGAAACATATAGTGAATTTAATGGAGTCTTCAGATTGTCGTCTGTTAAGATATTCGTACATCACAAAACTAAACAGATTGTTTGGTTTAACTGGAATTTCGATAATCTGTTTTTGCCCCGCGAATCCGCCCTAACAGATCGGGGCTACTATAAATCATTTTCGTATGTTTTGTGGTTTTATGTGGATATTTCACGACGGCTCGGTTTATCTTGTTGCGATTTAGGATTCAGACGCAATTCTCGTTCGAATATTGTGATTTATAGCACTGAAACAATGTAGTTTATGATACCATTCACTATGTACTGTTTAATTCACTTCACGTTTTCGCAGATTTATGCTGGATATAACTAAGGATCGGCGGGATGTTTATAATTCTGATCTGGTAAGCAGGGTAGGTTTGGGCTCTCTGATAATGTTGCGAATAGACATAATTTAAAACAGACTATATTTTAAGACTTGGATACATTGTTAATGACAGTGCTTTATGTTACTGAAGATAGGGTATATTTTTGTACACTCGCATTAGGATATAAAGTCCAGTATAATTGTGACAACTTTTGCTTGTCATTGTACGACAAGAACTTTTATACAGAAAATGTGAAAGTACTGTCGTAAAAATAAAGTTGTTAAACTTAACAATGTTTTTATTACCTACAAAGGTAACATAACTTTCTCCTAAGTAGGTAATAGAAAATGAAGACTAGTAACGACTAGACTAGAATACTAAGAGAATTCGTTCAAATTCTATAAAATTAATAATATTTTAGTTCAAGAATATTAATCACTTACGTCGACAGGTATAACCAGAATATTTACTGACTAATATTGTGATAAACTCAAAATAACTAAGTAGACTAAATATTTGTACCTATTTGTTTTGACTCATTCCAGGAATTTGTAACGTATACGTAATTATCAAGTAGATAAGATTTACGTTAAGTACCTGTTATTCCTATATTATATTTGTTTATTTATTCTGACCTGGCCCAAGTCTCTGGCTTTGTCCTAGGGTCTAGCCTATGTCCAGCATTGGACATTTTTCGGCTGAAATGCTGAGGATCATAATGATTTATTCTGGAGTAATATTTGCCTACCTTATCTATATATTAATACGTGAAGCGAAAACTTTGGATCCCTTTTTACGAAAATTGGGCGGACGGAGAAGTATGAAATTTCGCACACTTATAGTTTATACAGAGAAGAAGTGACGAATGCTAATATTTTTTTAAATTATGAGTTAAAATACATTATTTTTTCAATAAATAACACGTTACACACACTACTCTTCATTACCGTGTATATAAAACACACATGCATAGAAATTCTTTTGTTTATGGTCCAAATCTGTCTTTATTATTTTGTGCAGTGTTACCAACACCCAGAAATATTTACCCCTAAAGCTTAAGTTACTAAAAAAATCCGCTAAAAAATTATAATGAAAATAACCAACGAATGTTCAGTAATCATAGACCCGGCACACAGTAATAATATTTGTCTATATTTATTACGTGACATTTGTTAATCATTCACTTTGCATTCTTAGTATCGAGGAACCGTACTAGAAGTACGGTAAGCTAATACTTTTATTGTAATCAAAAACACAATGAGAAATGTAAGATGGCAAAAAATCCCTAAGAATACCCCTAAAAATGGAACGCCCCTAAAAAATCTCAATCCTCTTATTTACCCCCTAAATTTGGAAAAACCCCTAAGTTGGTAAGCCTGATTTTGTGTCTATAGTCTTACTGAATGTCAAGTATAACCATAGGTAATAAATTAATTTTATGGATATATAACCTATTTCATTTTTAAAATCTATGATCATATCGAGAATATTTGTCTTTAATATTATTTGTATTAGCGACGATAGGAATTTAGTTTAGATAAAAAAGAAATATTTTTTGTGGTTTTATGGAGAGTGTCAAGTATGGCATTAGTAAGTTTCCCATACAAAACTTAGTGTCGTGTGCAAACTGTAGAGGTTGTATGCCTCACGATTGTACAGGCTGGTCATAGATTGTACAGGCTGGTTATAATTATGACATTTGGAACCGTCATAATTAATCTATACTAATATTATAAAACTGAAGAGTTTGTTTGTATGTTTGTTTGATTGAACGCGCTAATCTCAGGAACTGCTGATCGGAATTGAAAAATTCTTTTGTGTTGGGTAACCCATTTATTGAGAAAGGCTATAAGCTATATAACATCACGCTACGGTCAAAAGGAGTTGAGCAGCAAACGAAAAATGGACGAAAACTGGCAGGCAATTCAACGCGACGGGAAGGGGAGCGAAAATTTGACGCGGACGAAGTCGCGGGCAGAAGCTATTAAAAATCATAGGGAAAAGTTTATAAAAACAGAGCTTTCTGTGATAATTCATTCCATATTGTTCGATATCCAGCAGTTAAGAAGTATTAAGAAAATAAAAAAGAGAGTCCTGAAGAAGTATTCTTTACTCATTACACCTACGTCCTGGTCCTGGCCATCCCCATCCCGCCAGCGAACCCTCTCCACAGTAGTACAGCGTCAACAATTTGTCTATAGTGTTACTGAATGTCAAATATTTTTTTTTTATATTTATTATTATCTATATTTTTTCATTTAATAATGTATTTCTATTCATATGAAGTACGGTCGAATTTCGACCAATGGGCGATCACTAGTAAATCTAATTAGATATCTTCAAATCTTTGCAAGTTTTATTTTTTTACGTATTGACTTTCTATTAAACACATATGTACATAGTTACATAACATAACATCACGCCTTGTTTAAACGAAAGGTTAGGCAGAGGTATAGCGGTAGTTATAAAAAATTTCGCCAATTAAATTTAAATTCCAAATAATTGCCATCAACCGGGCAATATAACACACAGGTTTACTTTAAATTGACTAACTAAATTCCACAGTACCGTAGGTATTGATATTTAAAGGGTTGATCTACACGATGACTGATGCATGCATGCCGCCGCCTTTTGGGACAAGCCCAAAAATGCAATGGCTCTTTCATCAAAATGCGGTTCCAGACTTTTGTTTTGTAGGTGGGAAATCATCAAATGACGTCTCCCGCACTAGGCGGAGCGGGAGGGCGTGTCAGACGTTTACTGACTAAAACCCACCCGTGTTCCTTCAGTTGCCTATATGCCAGGGCGCTTCCAGACATTGCCCTGTATTGTTTTATTATTTATATTGTAATACAATTTTATTTACTTATTTAATTTCGAACAACAATAAAATCCATCATGTCAGTGAAAAAAAAAAAAAAACTCACATAGACTTTGCTTCGGCATTTCTTCTCAGGAATCAGTCTGCTAGGAAATGCCAGCGCCATCTGGTTTTAAAATATTAACCAATAAAATACTGATGAGAAAAATATCTTAAAATAGACTTCTTACTTACATCAACAAACATTTCATTTTATTTACACAGGTATAATTTTAACGAATACCTGTTTTTTTTTTTTGTGGGAGGACAGCGACCGCGTCGGTAGAACTAAGCTAGCTAATTTAAAATAATCTTTTATTTACAATAGTGAGTTATCGTATTCTAAATATAAAAGCGATTCTGGTGCCTACATCGAAATCGCACGCAAGCAATCTCTTTATCAACTCGGTTAGGCACCGAGTTCATAAAGGGATTGCTTGAGAGTACGAAGAGAGACATAAACGTATGTTTTGTTTTTGCTTTTTTCATAAAAAAAATCTTTGCACATGGGCGAAACCACACGCTTACCTTGTATCTGTGTCTGTCTTACTCAGCTTATTGAATTTATATATTAAACAATAAAGTTAAGCGTCTGAAGTAAAAGGTCAAGACATAAATTAGATTTTCACTAATTTAATTAATTACTTAGGTTTTACACTTTGGGCCTACATAAATTGTGTTTGTTATTTATATTCGGCGGCGACGTGACTAGACAAACAAACGCCAAGTAAAAAGGGTCCCGCTAATGTACTTAGGTTGAAAAAGGACCTTTCAGTGACACTTGAATAGCATGAGAGAACCCAATATTCTTTTTACCAAATAACCTTCTACCCCGTGTCGCCATACTTCTTGTTTTTTCCGAGACAACTCCCAGTTTTATTGAAAAATAAACGTCCATGTAGGCAGCCGGTGTCCCATAGTTGCATTGTGCACGATTGGACCACGGGTAAACGAAACGCGCCGAAACAAATTTAACTTTCAATAAAAGTTTTTCATTCTCTGTCCCGAACTGAAATAAAACGTGGCTACCCTATGGTTAGGTTACTATCCTTTTACCAATTCTGAAACTGTCCAAGCTTGCGGAGCGTCTCGTTAATATTAAACGTAATGGTGACACACCCTTTGGATATAAATAGGTCTGGTGTGTGAGACTTGAGAAGAATACATAGCTACATAACAGGTATTCATTACATTATGTGTCTAACACGACGCAAAAAGGACACCTGAGACTGACGGAACGACGCCATTTCCCTTCTTTTTAGCACCCACTTTTGAGATATTTAACTCCAGCACCAGCACGCATTCTAAAACACTGAAACTTATGTATATTTGCATAAGTTATTTTGGAACGCGGGCGCGGCATATTGCCGTGAATATTTAATGCTCTGCACCGAATACCTTCCCGAAAAATATTTCTTTGAACCATCCGAAACACTATTCAGTGGACTACGCTGAGTGAATAAAAAATTTCTCAATAGAAAATGCGTGTTTCATTCCCTGTGAGAGTTTTGTAAGAGGCCTACCTATGTCGAGATGCTTTTAGTGGAATCACTGTATCGCGTGCCCCGTGTAATAAACATTACTGGCGGGTGTTATTAATAGTGGTGTACAGTATTACAAATTGTCTGTTCATTACTGGAAACCTTTCAAGTTTCCGCCAAGGTTACATAAAGTTCTCACAAAGTCGTGGGACCTTAAACTTAATCAGGAAGAACCTTGCTTTAATTATTTTCAAAGACGACTGTTATTGAGTTATAAATTGAGCAAGAAAATTAGATTTGGCTTTTATACCTAGGTTTCAATAGCAAATAATAAAAAAAAACTGTTTGCAAATATCCAACAATTGGTAACAGTAAAGCTGTAAATAAACAATAAGGTGCGTCGTATATCCCATAAAAATTCAATTCAATGAAAACGAGCGAACTAAATTACCTTCGAGCCCATTGTACTGTATCGTGGGCATACATCATCTTGATACGAGTACCTGCCCCCAAATTCAGAGGAGGATTTGAATAGATACCCCATATCATTGCGTCGTGAATTGTTCATAAATCTTCCTATATGCCGTCTTTTGTTTAGCCCGCCAGCGTGAATACCCCACGAGGCTTAGGCAAATTCGAGTTCGCCTTTAGAGAAATTGGACGGAATTGTACCACAGTGTGTACGTATAGTACTATCACATGATAGCGGATAATGAATTCGCTCTTAAGTTTATTGTTCAACAAGGTTCGAGAAATTCCTTGTTCCGAAATCACTTTAGAGAAGCAGAAGCGAGCTAACTCCCATAGTTAAGGGAACGGGGTTCGCTTGAACAGCTGCCTTTAGCACTTTAATATCCGGATACTTCTGTGACTTTCAAGTATCCGTATTTTGTTAACTAATTTAAAGTAAAATTATTCTAGCACATTGTTTTACGTATTCAATATTCTCATCACTTAACAAGCCTCCTTTAGATCATTTGACCGTCTCAAAAACAATACACAAAATTAATTCATAACAAGACATTTCTTGAATATCAATTTGTAGTCCGAAACATTTCTAAGACGGCGTTAGTAATTAAGCCTCTGCCCCAATAACAGTCTACCTCGTTTTAATTTCAGCAGTAATTCGAAACGATTCAAAGAGTTCAAAGGGCGGAATTGCCAAAATTAATTTCGAGTTTCCGATGAACTTAATCTTTCATTACCTGAATTAATTCTATTCAGTATTCGGGGTGAGAGTGCGACAAACCGCATGCACCTACCTCAGTACAACTCATAATTTATGAAAGCGCCAAGACGGATGAAGTTAGCATAAAGTTATTATCATAATTTCTCACCAAAAACTTCCGAGTGAGTTTGTTCCATGAATATGCAAAGGGAAAGTTCAAGGAGTGCCAACTTTTTTATGAGTCCTGTCAGAATACTTGTAATACTGCTATAATTTGCATTTGTATTTCGCATTTAAAAATGTTATAATTATAATATTTCGGGTGCTAATGCGTGTATTAAAATTTGTGATTTCCATTTTAATTAGCCTTCGCCTAAAGACTTTATTACATTTTTCGTAACAATGTTTCCATTCTTATGCCAAAAGTTATGAAAAGCGTTAATTTTCTTAGCTCCGTTCACGAAGATTGTATCATTTATTTAATCAAAAATGAAATGTTTCAGACATGAAATTAGATTGGTCTGATGTGATGTTGAAGGTACTATTGTGTTTATTTATGAGCAGATACTTTTATTTTATCACCTATAGAATATTAAGTGTAGTTTGAATATGTTTTTACCATTACATTTTCAGCGCCAAAGTTAGACAGCTAAAGAAATATCCCTCAGGAGTTATTTTTTTACAATTCTGCTTCTTTCTAGAGCAATGTCAAAAATATTCCAGGAATTCACTAAATACTTTCTTAAGACTGGGTTCCAAGCATCTCCGAACAAGCTGTTCAATTAAAGCAAGCTTCCTTCACGGTAGCAACTGCTTTAACACATTTTAGTGAAAGACACGTCGATGTTCCAAGCCTTTTCAACGCTTTCAACTTATTGAAAGCTGATATAGATCTTTAAAGACTTCGGAAAATGAAGTTTTTCTTGAGAAAGTTTACTTTATTTGATTTAAAATATATGTATTTTCTCGTGAACTAATCAGTGTACCTGTCACGTATTCGTATTTCCAGATTTAATCTTATACCTTTAAACGAGCAATTCTTGTATATACATATATATATGTATAATTTCGGAAACGGCTCCAACGATTTTCATGAAATTTAGTATATAGGAGTTTTCGGGGGCGATAATTCGATCAAGCTAGGATTCATTTTTAGAATATGTCGTTTTATACGTGTTTTTAATTATCAACTTTATCGATAATCAACATAAACTTGTTTTTTTTCTTATTGGAAGAAAAATAACAAAATGTAATTTTTATTTAAATAAAATTTTTAAAAAACGTAATTTACAAAAAAAAATACCGAGCAAAGCTCGGGCTTCCAGATATTGTTTATTTATACGGGGAAATTGATTTAAATGTTAGTATGCCTATACAAGGTCGCATTCAATTAGCTGGCAGTTTTCCCCGTCCCTGCCGGGGTCGCGTGATTGTTCGAAAGGTCACGGTATCTACCGTGACCCTGGCACATGGGCAACTGATGAAACACGGGTGGGTTTTAGTCAGTAAAATTCTGACACGCCCTCCCGCTCCGCCCAGAGCGGGAGAAGTCATTTGATGATTTCCCATCCAGAAAAAAAAAAGTCTTCCCCGTCGTGTTGGGTATTAAAATAGAAATCAAAAGCAATAACACAAAATTATGGGGTCAATGCCTGCAATCGATCAGCGAACCACGTTGGCTGGATGCGCAAATATGAGCTGTTCTTGTAAAAAAAAAATCGTTGATATTTTTTACGAATTTCCAAAAACCATAATATAACAGTCGTTTGGTTGCACACATGAACACATGACGATGATTACATGTCACTCAACACAAATATATCTACCAAAGAGATTTTGTACATTTCATTTTTCAAACTCGATTTTGTTGTGAATATAGTATAATTGAATGCAACTTTTGAATAGAAAGAAGAAAATTGGGAGGACGGTTATGACTAACAAATGCCCTGTCGCCACACAATTTATAGTAATTTTATCAAGAATTGATCGTGATTTTAATGTAGCTTATCTAAGATTAATGGTAAAAGTAAGAATGCAGAGAGTATGATAATATTTTAATTTTGCTTTTTGCAAATTTTTAGCAAGATAGAAGGTTTTTTATGTATATATATTTCCAGCGAATCGAAATTGCCTACCTTTTTGGTATGTGTAGTAATATCTATTTATACAACTTTAGCAGTAGACTGATGCGGTTTGACCGACTTCAACATGTTATTAAAAATATTTGCCACATACTTGTTGTATAAAATAGGCGCGATTTCCGACGAATAGGCTGATGTCTCATATGTCTAAATCTAGTCGAGCAGAGAGGTTTTAATATTCTTACGAACATTTTATAAACCACGTATATACCTGTTTTGTTTTGATTTGATTTGAAGCTTATTTTCCTTTTCGAAATGTTTATTACGATGAATGTTTACTAAAATATAGAAACGAAAACGAATATTTATCTCGTATTGGTACCTCTTGGGGTTAGGCACAATACTCAAAGAAAAGAGCAAGGCAAAGATGTCTCCAGGGTAAAACTCCCTTTGTCGTATCTTACGACCTACACAGGATAGGAGACAGCCTTTCTTAAGTGGGGAGCACACGACATCGTAAAATGAAAAGGTAGCTTTCAATAGAGAAAAAACGTACTCATTTAGTAAAAAATGGAGTAACTTTTCTAGATAATTCTCTATCAACCATTTACAAAAGCCGGTCTATTATTATTGCATATATCCAAGATTGCTCTAATGGGATATTCAAACTGGATTTTCATCTAGTAAAATCTGTAATCAAGCTTTTCATGAGCTTTGACTTAGTTAACGATCAGTAACCTTTTATTACTTGTCAAACTTAGGTTCTTGAACCGTAGTAATATGATTTCGTACCTTTAGGGCTTATATTTTGCTTTTACTGAGTGATTGTAAGAGTCAATCATTATGTGTATATATTTGCAGTTAATTTGTACAAACTCGTTTGTAGTGGTGATCCAAACTGTAATATTTCAGGGTTAAATTAAATTATGTAAATAAAAAATAAAAAAAACTACTTTGATCATATCTTTAAATGACACTGACATGTATATGTAGGCAACCGAATGACTTTTACGCTATGTTTTTTGGAAATTCGTAAAAAAAAATATTAGTTTTTCGAAAAATTACAAAATCTGCTGAACAATAACGGACATTGACATATTTGCATATCGAACTATATTTGTCTTTGTTTTTATTTTTTTGTTCCATTAGCTAATTTAGTTTGAGCCTGTATAATGAAATGTAACAGAAATTGGCGTGTGCTAGCTGACATATGGCGAATAATTTGATGTATGTTTTGTTTTATAATATTAATTGCTTACATAATACTGTATAAAATCAGGTTCTTTTTACTTAACAGACAACTGTGCTGCTGGGGAGTTTGTTCCGTCACTTCTTCTTCCCAGCCAAAGCACTAGGAAGTGTCGTAGGGCGGGCGTTTTGGGGGGACTGTCTTATGTAACTTTGACGTTCAAAAAGTGCTAACTCTCAGCCAAGTTTGAATAAATGACTTTTGATTTTTGAAATGTACTAATACGATTACGTGACAACATACTAAGTATATACTTGTTAAAACGGGCTGGTATCCGCAACTACACGACAAAGCGCGTATTTTGCGCGTACAAAGTCTTTACTTACTTACGATCCATACCTTAAAGAAGTTACCCTCTATCATTCAACAAGTTATAATTATTTATGTATTTGTTTTCAATGCACAAAACTATTCACGACAACCAAAAATTTCATTCTGAAACGAAAAATAAGTGCCGACCTGTCACTGCAAGGCCAAGTGTGTCACAAAGAAACTAAAATTGAGTGGATCCCATAGCGATGGCGTGCATTGTGGGACGAATCCCTACGGTGTGGCTGACAGGAAAGAGTAATGCTCCTCGGATACTTTTGCACTTTGATCTATAGCGGGTCTTTCGTATCCCGATGCTTTCGACTCACCTGGCATTTGTAAGTGGATTGATTCTGGGTAGTACGTCCTAAACTGTCGTTTGTGAATGGAGTTTAAAGTAACTTGATAATGGTTGGTTTTATTATCATAGTAATGAATGAATATGTAATGGCTAAAACTGCTTAATTGGAATAATAATTCTTTATTTTTAAGGAAGTGTCAATATTGTTACGGACATTACATTTACAACATACACAAGTAGTAGGTATCTTAAGCATTGGTTCTCCTGGCACCCAAATTAGGTTTATAATTGTGACTTAGGAGTCAGTAACCCCCAATTATAAAATTCATTACTTGTGCTACGTGTGTTGTACGTGTGCGTGTGTATATTGTTTCATATTAATAAAAATCTGAAAAGAAAAGGCACGTTTTTTAAACAACAGTCATGAAATTTGTGTGACGGTGTGTTGTGAGAAAGTGTGTGTTTATGTAGGAGTGTCAAGTGTATGTATAAATATGTGATGCTTGTGTTAAACTATTGAGTAAAAAAGAATAGAAGGTTTTCTATATAGTTATAGTTTTTCTTCCACAAACCGCGCTTTCACTGCGGTTTTAAATAAAAAATTGTGTAAATAAAGCTGTTGTATCGTGTTCATTTTATTTATTAATTACATAGACTAATTATTGTGGTCTGTCCATCAGGAAAGAGTAAGTTGGGATTGTAGTTTGATGTATTAATAAAAATGCAATATCCAAACCGGTCGCATACTAATTCCATACAAAACAAAATCATACGATTGAAAAATTAAGATAAAAATCGTCAAATTACAGTACTTGCTCCGATGCATTAATCTGGTCATTCTGATCATAAAGCAAATTCCATTTCATTTTCTTCTATAAAATAGACCTCTCTAGAAACTCAGTGAAGTAATTACCTATCTTTATTGACTAAATACTTACCTAATTTTTGGTAAGCAGTCATACACAACGTGGAAGTATCTCATGCGTCATGCCCTTTTATATTTTCCCGCATAATAGTTTAGTTCCACAGAAAATCAACACTCTTTTATGTAAACAATGCTTTACAGCTAACTCAGACCGCATACTGAGCCACTTAAGCATAGTGCTCGCAAGCCTGTACGCAGTTTAAGCCGTAACAACATTGTTAGCATATATTTATGTAGAGTACCGTATTGTAACAACGAAGAGGATTCGAAAATCATATCAGTTTGAAATGCATTCTATTGTGTTGTAAATTATGGTTTCAGGAGTAAGTTGAATGTTATAAAATATTGCTTTGTAAGTTTCTTTCCTAGTGATTGTTCCAGAACATTTTTTCACAAAAGTTTTTTCTAGATAATGGTTCGAATTTACAAAAAAAAAATTGTAGAAAAATACTTAAAAATAAAAACATCATGATGTTTTTTTTTAAGCATTTTTCTACAATTTTTTTAGTATATGTAAATGAGTTCAATACGCAAAACTTAAAAAGTTTATTTATTTAAACCTCTCGCACACAAAAAGATACAAAGGCGGACACAATACCCTAGCCGGTCAACCAAGGGTAGTGAATAGATAAGACGACATGTGCTTTGGTTGAGAGGAACAATGATAATACTATACATCATGATGAATTATGAATTAAAAAGGGTACACTAGTACATAAATAGGTTATAAACTAATAGTACACCAACATATTTGCTATAATATGTACTATTTTTTGCTTTTACTTCTTTTTCGTCGATTCAAAATAACCTACACCCACACTTCCCCGTTATCTTTTAATCTCATGTATAGCCAGCCTATTGCGATTAAGCGTGAATCAGACTCCGGCCTGTTACTGAGAAATTGCTGATGGAAAAACCCAAAAAATCTTTGTCTGATCTTGGAACAAGGGCCATCATGCTGCGTAGTAGCACTAGCGACCAAGGCAGTGAAAGTTACTCACCATAATACAACATTGTCAGCCTATACCGTTCCCACTGTTGGGAGAGACGCCCAGTGCAGGTTAGTAGGTGTCACATGTTTTAGACTTTTTTTATACAAGTACACGCCGGTTTCCTCACGATGTTTTCCTTCAACTTCTTGAGAGCAGTGGTGGTGAAATTATTGACAAAAGTAAAGCACCTGCCTGGGTTTGAACCCACGACCTACAACTCGTAAGTCGGGGCTGGTATCATTGGGCAACTACTGCTAAGACAGCAAAGTTACTCAATTTAACTAAATTTCACTAAACATATAACTTTAATACAAAACAGTAAGTAACCTAACCTAACCTAACTGTTTCTAATTAATATATAAATATCTGGATGACCTAGCTTTGCTCGGTATTTTTTGGTAAATTGTGTTTAAAATACTAAGTTTATGTTCAAGTTGATTATTGATAAAGTTGGTCATTGAAAACACGAATAAAACGACATTTTATAAAAATGAATCCTAGCTAGATCGATTTGTCGCCCCCGAAACCCCCTGTATACTAAATTTCATGAAAATCGTTGGAGCCGTTTCCGAGATTCAGATTATATATATATATATATATATATACATATATACAAGAATTGCTCGTTTAAAGGTATAAGATTTACTCAACCACCATGCAATTCACAATAAACTTATGATTGCTCAAATAACTTTCGCATAGTATTATGAAGTTGTTTGATTCGCATGCATGCAGTTGCTCATTTAAGTAATGGAGCTATTAAGTTAAACACAGACGGCAAGGGGCTCCAGCCAATAGTTAAGATGCCTTAATAACGGCAAACGACTGGAAGGAAGCAATATGCCATGAATTATTTATGCCACCTCGGTAAGGAAGTTAGTGCCACAAAGAAATGGCGTTTTATTTTGTACGGTTTTGCTGTAATTAAGGTATGAATTTTTAATCGGTTTGTAAGTGGAGGTGGCTTATTACGGTATCTCTTTTATTAAAGAAGCAAGTATTTATTCCTATAAAATGGAACGAAGTTTTTCTAACTTCTTATTGATAATAATTACTATATACTACTAACTAAGCGCTTAATATCACAAATTTAATTGTTTTACTTATATGATGTTAAAGAAACGATGGATGGCCTGTGTAAATGATGATATGGACAGAAAGGGGATGACTACTGAGATGACGACTAATAGAGAAGTGTGGAAAAAGATACGTTGCGCTGTCCCCAAATAAATTGGGATAAGGGCAGGAGAATTATGACTTATATGAAGTTAAAAGTAAGCCACTACTTTCTTTCTTTCTTATAAGACACTTATTTAGCAAAACCCGTAAGTTATGGTAACCAAATCTTCCTTTTTATTACCTCTAAGAAAACAATGTTTTCATTAGAGCCTTATACAGTTACGTCAGCTAACAATTTTGAAATCAAACGTTACTTCCTTACTGTTGATAAAATTGCTTGACATTTCTCACCGACTGGAAAGTGAAGGCGGGTTTCGCTGCCAAGATCTCACCAAAAAAAACTTTGCAAACCGCACAATTTTTCTTCCGACCTTTTCAAGTGGGAAACCAGGAAAAATTTACCAAAGCTTCAAAGTTTGTGGGCAGACAGGGTGTTCTTCGCTTCTTTAAGTTTTTCATTGAGGTCATTAAACGCACTCTTGGGAGAATTAGGCTCGCTTTACTAATTAAACTAACGTAAAGCATTGCTGACGTCAGACGTATGCCACATAAAACGGAGTGCTATTCTCAAAAAGTTTTAACGCTGATGAGTTGTAGCTCGAGGCAGCAATTTAAACTTTGAATTTATAATGAATTCCTCAACTAAAGATGTACGGAATTTGCTCTTGTGACGTGTAATTTCGGTAAATTTCCTGCGGCGTCCGTATGAAATAAACATTCGTAGAACTCGATTCGAAGTTTGTGCATCAGCGAATTGTTTGCGTATATCTACACAAATGTGTAGCAGCCACAAAATATATATTTTCTAAATAAATGTTACTAAAATTACGTCAATATACATTTTCGTTGGTTTCGTGGTCGCAAGCATTACTGCTAAGCTTATAAGGTCTTGGGTTCGATTCCTAGGTTGGCGATAGGGTTATTGGGTTTTTCCGCCTGGGATTTCTCAGAGTGTGGATTGAATGAAATAACTGTGGGCGAGCCTATTGCTATTAACCAGGTGGTTGATGGCAAAAAGCTCGCCCTCAATTACATTGGACTTAAACATAAATGCGGAAAAGTGGGTGTGTACAGGCAGAACTCTGCCTAACCTTTCGGGTAATACAGGCGTGATTTTACATTGAATATTAGGTTTTCTATGGTAGGAATTAATGGTCATCAAATATTCAGCATAGTTTGGAAAGTAATGGCCGTTTCTATGTAAATACCGGTGCTTTACAAACTCCATAAATAAAATCGTAGATCTACGAGTAGTAAGCACCGATTTACGTTGATATGAAATCTGAATAAATCGGTAAGTACTTTGACTAATGCTATTGGAATCTAGGTATCCGTGGAAAACATGACGTACGATTTGGAATAAACATTCAGAAGATTCAGTAAACAAGTTCTTTTATTATTTTCCTCGAAAAAAAAGGAAAATCTAATAAAGATCTTGAAGATTGTACTTACGCATGTCGGAACCGGAAACATCTAAGCCTTGCGCTACTTACATAATGGATTGACTACATGACAAGAGAACTTGTTTTACGAAAACAATTATCACTTTATTACTACCTGGGGCCCAAGTTTGCTAACTTAAGATTGGTAAACTCATGATTTTGCGCCGTATTGTAGCCAAATAAAAAAAGATTTATTCACTTCTATATCACGTATAGTTTATTTAAATAAATAAATAACAACTCGAACCAACAAATAAATAATATAAGGGACGTAGACAACACAAAGGGGTGAACTTTAATTAATTAAAACAGTGGCAACGCATGCAATATGTTTAAAAATAAAAAAGTACGAGAAATAAGTTTCTCGTATGTTTTTTTTAGGAACAATGTGAAAGCCTTTTTACGTGTTTGTTTTTCGAACTACAGAATCGATTGTTCAGCGACACAAAAATACCTTATTGAGACTATAATATTAATTTAAACTTTTCCTTTTTTACTTACAAATATACAATAGATACTTACATCGTGAAGCAAAAACTATTAAATATATTTTACTACCTATCTAACGACTGATTCTTCCAAGAGTATAAAAATACACTGAATAAAAAAGTATTTGCAAATGACGTCAATAAAATAAAATAGCTTTCAGATTGCGGCCTAATGTAAGATAAATCTACTTTTGACTTAAACAACATGATCTTAAAAAGCAAAGCGATTAAGGGATTTGTTCTCAGATACCCGATATCAAAATATCATTATAAAGAAACGAACAAGGTTTAGTCAAATCCAGGTTTTTATATTGTTTTGTCGAGTAATATGCATTTGAGGGTAATCCATCGTTTTACCGAAAATCGAATCATGATTTGTTTCTCACTACACTATTTGCCGAATTCTATAATCAAATCGTCGAAATACATCAAATGACTCATATCTTTACTTAAACCGTCAATGCAAGTACATAATATTATACATGAACTGCCAAATCTTTAAAATTGTATAGGTAACTGTAAGTTTTATGAAATGTAAGTGCAATGAAACGTAATAAAAAGAATCGAGACAAAACCAAATTTACTTTTGGATGCAAGATTCGACTGCTATGATAGGGGATTAAAAACACTGTATTCAGAATTACTGTGAAAAAAAAAAATCATCAAACAGTTTTTGGCCTTATGTAATTCGACAAATAAGTCTCGATGAATTAGAAGTTAAATAATGATAGTTTAAAAAACTTAAAAACACACTTTCATAGAAAACCAAACTAAAAAGTAGATAATATTGGAAAAAGCATGCCTTTGAGGTATTTTTAATTGATAGTAAGGACCCCATGCTTTTTTCCATTATTTTCTACTTATTAGTTTGGTTTTCTATGAAAACGTGTTTTTTAGTTTTTTAAACTATCAATAATTTTCTTTTTTTTTTAGATCGTCTAGCTACAAAAACGGGATTTCCTTTTTTTTTGTTTTTGCTAATTTATAAAATTGTTGTATTGTCATCGGTCCTTGATAAGAGTGCAGTTTCAAATTAATCCAACGTTGTGAAGGGGACGAAATCATGTACAAAGATGCCGCTACACAGATACGTATTAATATACATACCATGCCAATAAAAGCGTGTTAAAAACTCCTACCGTAGCGTATGTTTAAAGTATATTACTGATTTAGCATAATCGTAGACACTATACTCTATTGGCGTTACATAGCTTTTTTTTTAGATGGGCAATCATCCAATTACTTCTCCCGCTCTGGGCGGAGCGGGAGGGCATGTCAGACTTTTACTGACTAAAACCCACCCGTGTTCCTTCAGTTGCCCATGTGCCAAGGTCACGGTATCTCTTTCGAACAATCACGCGACCCCGGCAGGCATCGGTCCTAGCAGACCCCTTCAGTTTTACTGACATCTCTTTGAGGCGCGCGTGGAATACTACGCGCCGTCGACCCGAGCTTGGTCCTTACCGGGCGGCGAGCTACCCATTGCTCGCCACCCGCAAGCTCGCGCCTACGGTGGCCGGGAGTCCGCTATCGACTCCCGACGCCCGGGGCGTCTCCTCCTGCGGCGGCTAGGGACGTGAGGGTGCAGAGACTGCCACTCCCTCACGCGCCCCACCTCCTCCTTCGCGAGCATTACTGCTTCCCAGAAGGAGGTGACGGCTTCCCATTCCCTCTCGCTCCGTACCATGGCGCACACCAGGGCCGTACGCGAGAGGTCGCCGCCGCCGCTTGCCTCCACGAGGACACGGTGGTGCTCCGCCCAGGCAGGGAAAACTTCCACCGTATGTTCCACCGTGTCTTCTAGACGATCCTCACAATGGAAACACCCGGACGTATCCTCCCGCTTTATCCTGAACAGGAACCCACCAAAGCACCCATGCCCCGTGAGAACCTGCGTCAGGCGGAAGGTGAGGACGCCGTGACGCCTCTCTATCCACTCCTCAAAGAGGGGACTTACCGCCGCAATTGTGGCGTGCCCAGCACTGGGTTGCGACAATCGTACCCGCCATGTCGCCATGAGATCACACCGGAGCTCTGTCCGCTGCCGCGACAAATCGCGGCACAGCCGCGATTTGTCGCGGCAGCGGAGTTTCGCCTCCTCGCGCCACTCCCATATGTGGGCGAGGACCTTTGCCTCCAGATCCCATGGCAGCACTCCGGCAAGGAGGCTCGCCGACTCGCAGGAGACCGTGCGGTATCCCCGGAGCGTTACATAGCTCTATTGGCGTTCTTTACTCATAACTTTTTTCTTATATTTATATCTTGAAATACTACAGTAATAAATGAATCCACTCAATCGAAAATAAGGGTAAGCGACAGCGTAAGGACGCTCTACTTCCCAGCTGTAGCCTTCACTAGATCTTATATTGTCAGACGTGCTAGGTCAGCCAGAATAATATTATCAGTGACCTGATTTTTTAACAAAAACAAGCTCGGAATAAACAAACCGTGACTCACTTTCTGAAAGGAGGCTTAAGTGCAAATTGATAAGAATTAGGAACATTCATGGGAAAGTGAAGTGTACCTGATTTAAACCCTTAATAGGGAAGGTATTACCAAAAATAATGTGAAGGGGAGTTTTATGATCGCATATTTTGGTTTTGGGTCATGTTTATTTTCGTCTAGCATTGAATTTTATCTTGAATTTTATTTCGTAAGAGAAAACATTATTTTCAACTTTTTAGTTTGGTTTTCTATGGAAGCGTGTTTTTTACTTTTTTTAAACTATGTATTATTTATTTTCTATTTTTAGGGTGTTTTGAATTTTGAGACGTATGTCAGCGTAGTTTGTGACGTATGTCAGCGTAATTTTCGAAGATAGTTTTTTTGCTGTCCTGGTAACCCTGGCAAGGATAATGGCACAAATTTATGAAATTATTGCATTTTCATTGGTCTTTGACAGGTGTGCAAAGTTTGAATGAAATCTAGTCGTTTAAAGTGGGTCAAAATCGCGCTATAAGGAGTCGGTTACAAACAAACATACAAACATAGAGATTTTGCTAATTCTCATCCATACGAAACTACTTTTCGGAAGTGGTGCCTAGAACCAAGTCTGTCTCTAGTTTAAAGATTGTAATAGCCCTACTTATAAAAAAGGTTTGACTTTGACGTTGATCATAATAAGTTCCTACAAAAAATAGAACGGTTATTTACTTACGTCTCTATCTCTAAATCACTAAACTAAATATTGAATTTCACCCACGGGAAAGCCACGATAAATAATTTAAGTATGACATTGAAAGGCGGCCGTTTATCATAATACATATCCGAGATCCTTATAAAAAGAAGATTTACCTAAAGTCGGATGATGTGAAAGAGAAATTGTTTGGTTATATTGGTGGCGATCCGACTGTAAACCGACTAAGCTTGAATAAAATATTGTCGTCTACTTTATTGCGGAATAAGAAATGTAGAGCTGTCAACGTGAAACTTTATTAAACCACACTGTAGTTTTAGTTCTTCTGTCTGTTCTAAAAATACTTGATGATGGTGAAAACAAATTATGTTCGGGTCAAACAGCTACACTAGTCAATCAACCAGGTTTGGCTACACTTGGTGACCATATATATATTTTTTTTTGGATGGGATATTATCAAATGACCTCTCCCGCTCTGGGTGGAGCGGAAGGGCGTGCCAGACTTTTACTAACTAAAACCGACCCGTGTTCCTTCAGTTGACCATGGGCCAGGGCCACGGTGTCTCTTTCGAACAAATCTCGCGATCTTGGTAGGATGTTTTAGTTCTTCTGTGGGTTCTAAAAAAAAAAACCTAATGATGGTGAAAGCAAACGATGTTCAGGTAAACAGCCAGACGGGTCGGTAAACCGGATTAAGCTACGCTTGGTGATCATATCGTCCCTTTATTAATAAAACCGATTATCTACCGAAAACTAAACTTGTGGCAATGATGATTTAAAAGTTTGACAGAAAAATTATATAACTAAACTAGCTTCTGCCCGCGGCTTCGCCCGCGTGAATGTCGAAAAATATCCCACAGGAACGTATTACCGGGATTAAAAGTACCCTTTGAGTTTATCCAGGTAAACAATGGGTTTTTACACTGCTTGCTTTGTGTTATCCAAGGAGCAGCGTTCGGATTGATAAATGATTGTTGTAGGATAAATATTGCTCAAACATAACAATATTGACGGAATATATAACGGAACGGAAAATTACCTACTTGCATGCCTTTGAAGGCAACTTCAAAACGACAATATAAGTTCTCTTTATTCCCTGGGAATTTGGAAAAAAAAAGGTTACCTTAATTATTCAAATGACGATTTTACTTACATTGCTGTTCACAGGGGTTAAAGACTATTTAATTTTTAGTTTATACTTAAAGTATCTCTTTATATACTACTTTAGAGGTTCTGCCTTCAGGTGTTAATACAACCAGGCTGCTAGATGAGCTCACTCTCGAGCAGGCAACGTAAAACTGGCCGTGCGAGAAGCAGTCCCCTCTTAGATGATATCCCGCTGTTTTAAGTAACTGTCCACGACACTTATTAATCGTCATTGCGAAACATACCATAAGGGGACTGCAGCCTTTTAAACTCGAATGGGTACTCCGACTGTATTAGTGGTATCTGCGGTATATAGTACACCAATTCCCCTAGAGTACAGCCAGTAAATACAATGGCGGAGCCTCTACCACGTTTTTATGTGAGGTTTTCACACGTGACCTGGTCCCATTGCACAACTTGGCCGGATTGAGATTTCGTGGTAGCATTGCTGGAGCACCCACTTTGAGGATAAGTGAGTGAGACGGGGACCAGATGGGTTGAATAAATTTAAGAGCTCCATAGGTTAGTGTATAACATCATCTTTATGAATTCGACACGTATGAATGTAATATAATTACAGCAGATTTTTGTTGCCTGTGTTTATTTCATTGGTTTATTTTGTATAGCTTCTGCCCGCGGCATTTTTTTTTGAGAAACAAACATCCGCGCTCTTTCTACTTCTCAATTTAATATACAAACTGACAATATCCCAAACAAATAGAACGAAGTTCTTCGTAAAACTTAACTAATCTCTGGGATGAGAGTAGTATAGTTTTAATAGAACTCATAGCGTGTGTGAAAATATTTATTTAGGAGACAATCAGAAGTGGATAATAAAAAATTAATATTGTTTACAACGAAATACTATGCCTACCGCAGTATTTCTTTGTAAACAATATTTTTTGTTTTTACTTCAGGTGCTAGAATCAGCAGGCTGCTGGTCAGCACCAGACCGTGTGAAAAGCAGTTCTCCCTTAAGTCTACCCCTGTTAAATTAAGTGTTTGGCCTTGAGATTTATTTATGGTCATGTCAAAGCAGACTTTGAAGGGAAACTGCACTCTTTTGAACTCGAAGGGGTAGTTCGATGGCGTTAGAGGAATCCTCGGAATTAACACAGACTCCTCTCTGGAATAACCTGTCAGTATAGTTGCCTCGATAACATTTCGTTGCAATATTTTCACTCGCAACCTGGTGTCACTGCATAATTTTGGCGGGTTTAAATTACGCAGCAACATAACTGGGACGCTAACTCTAAATTTTAATATGTGAGTTGGAAGACCGGGAGGCTTCAATGTGTTAAGAAACTCAACCGGGTAATGTATGGCGTCGTCGTGGTTTATCACTCGAGTCCACTGATTTATGATGATTTTCAACTATTTCGAACGATCTCAAGAGAATTTCATTGATGATTGTGGCTTGGTCGTTACGTTTTACTTTAATGTAATAAACTAAAGTCGCATTATTACTCACTGAACATACAGATGTATGTGCCCAATTAGTTTTTACTTATAAAGTTGCAGTACCTGGATGCCCGAGCTTTGCTCGGTATTTATATTTTTTTGGTAAATTGCTTTTTTTAGAAATTATATTTAAATACAAATTACATTTTGTTGTTTTTCTTCCAATAATAAAAAAAAACATAAGTCTATGTTGATTGTCGATAAAATTGATAATTGAAAACACGTATAAAACGACATTTTCTAAAAATAAATCCTAGCTAGAACGATTACTACTACTTACGATATACTAAATTTCATGAAAATCGTTGGAGCTGTTTCCGAGATTCAGATTATATATATATATATATATATATAAGAATTATCATATTAATGTCAGTTACATATTTCATACATCCCCGTTACCTTGGTTGAGATTGGACACCGTTGACGACAATGCGCTCCCCGGGCTGCCCCGCGTGCCATGCCCCCGTCTACCAGGCCACGTAGGATTTTGAAGCCCTATTTGACTCAGTAAAGGGATGATTTTGGAAAAACTGTGATACACGTGTCTCATAATTATACTTGAAGAGTATGTGTACCAATTTTTGTGCCAATCGACCCAGAGAATAAAAAGTTTCATAGAAACTTCAACCCCCCATTTCACCCTCTTAGGGGTGGTACTTCTAAAAACCCTTTCTTAGTGGATACCTACTCTTCACAAAGAACACACCCTCCAAATTTCATGTCTCTACTACCAGCGGTTTATGCTGTGCGTGGATATATCAGTCTGTCAGTCACTCAGGACTTTGAATTTTATATGTACAGATTACATCTCATCTCTCTATTAGTATATCTCATCTCTCTCTTTTATCTTATCTTATATCTTACCTGCAATCATGTAATTATAATGAAAAAATTAATAAAGTATGTTTCTAAATCATAAAAATAGAAGTACTTCATGATAATGCTTGAAAAAATGCCAAACACTATCTTCAGGGAGGTCATGTAGATGGTTTTTCCTGAATAACGACATAAGCATACCTATATATCATTAATTAAATCACTTGGAGCTTATAGCTTCACCGTAACCATTCGAGTAATAGTAAATAATAAGGTACCAGAAACAACTGTAAAACTAACACTCTGAAACATTCTACAAATTGAAATTTAAAAAATGATAATTGGTTTTACTTGAGTAAAATTAAGAATTGTGGTAGACTATCTGCTTAAAAGGTGCCTCCAAACATAGGTTAATAGTAATTTACGTAAGTTGTGAAATAAACATTTTTATTTTTTTATCTGCAAAATGTTCATACAAGGAAATACAGCAGGGCTGGTCATTGTTATCTTTATAATTACAAAATCACCCAAAAATCTTAATTTACATGAAAGTAAAAACTGAATATAGTAGAAAAATTATAAGAATGATATATTAGGAAATAATCAACTTTATTAGTAACTTTTTATTTTTATCCCATAAATACTTATACAAAACAATTTGTGAAACCATGAAATGAATTCATGTTTTCACAAATTGTTTAGTATACTTAGATAGAAAATCTAAAACTAAAATAAAATAAAAGATACATTATCTTTCATTCATCAGCTGATGAGTCCACAGATGACTCAAATTGAGACTCTTCAGAGGCGGCCACATCAGGTACGCGTTCAAAGCGATCCCTATCTACAAGCAAATTTCTGTACCATCCTTGGTACTCTTCTGGTATAACCCCCTTCTCACACAGATTAATGAGATGTTTTTTCTTAGCTTCCGTTAATGGAAGAGGTCTATCATACAATTGTTCCAGCAGTGGGAACTGGAGTTCCGAGGTAGTTGGTATTTCAATTACCTGATGGTTGCTGTTTTGAATTACCTACAATAGATAGCAGTCACGAAATTATTCCTATTTTGTCCTCCACATGTGTCAGAGAACAAACTGACTTCCGTGACTTCCTCTGGTATACATTTCATTAAACTAGTGATCGCCCATTGGTCGAAATTCGACCGTACTTCATTTGAATAGAAATACATTATTAAATGAAAAAATATATAATAATAAATTTAAAAAATAATATATTTAAAATTCAGTAACACTATAGACAAATAATATTAAAGACAAATATTCTCGATATGATCATAGATTTTTAAAATGAAATAGGTTATTATATCTATAAAAATAATTTATTACCTATGGTTATACTTGACATTCAGTAAGACCATAGACACAAAATATTAAAGACAGATGTTGTCGATTGGGCCACAGATTTGGACCATAAACAAAAGAATACCTATGCATGTGTGTATTAAATAAACGGAAATGAATAGTAGTCTGTGTAGCGTGTTATTTATTGAAAATAATGTATATTTACGCATAATTTTAAAAAAATATTAGCATTCGTCACTTCTTCTCTGTATAAACTATGAGTGTGCGAAATTTCATACTCCTCCGTCCGCCCAATTTTCGTAAATAGGGATCCAAAGTTTTCGCTTCACGTATTAATATATAGATAGTGACACAAAATAGTTCCGATTTTTGAACTTCCCTTTTTACCATTTGTCTCGGACCATTTCATTAAATAGTGACACAAAATAGTTCCGATTTTTGAACTTCCCTTTTTACCATTTGTCTCGGACCATACAAAACAATAAGCTTCGTTAGGAGGCGCACTTTCGTACAGCGTTAAATTGTATAAAGTTAATTTTCTTGTTTAGTAAAGGAGACCACCATCATGCGGCAAATCTAAAGTAGCAGACAGAAATTTTGTTTCTTCTTCAGCTCTCTTTAAATCTTTATCTTTTTCCTGATTACAAAGCTTCCTATCGATGTGTTTCTGATATTCTCCTTGTATTTTATTTTGTTCTTCTGGATTAGCGCGATTGTACCTAGTGCACAAAAGACATTGGTCTTTTTTCGGCGTGAAAAATCCCAAATTATATTCTGTATAAAAAATTCTACGATATGTCATCTCCGACACAGGTGTTCCATATTTTCGTCTGCGCATTTTTAACGTACAAAGAATACAATTTGCATAATGTAAGGTTTCTGTCTAAATACTTGCGTTTTGATTTCTTCCGTATGTAATGGCTTTCCATAGTAGGGAAAGATGTACTAAATATGTTTTTTTATGTACTCAATTTTTTCAGGTGCAGTTTTATTCGGAGGCTCATGACGTCCGCGAGGGTCTTCTTGCTTGGCAAAAACTCCTAAGTTATCACGGTGCTTTATAAAGCTGATGCTATAGCATCAGCTACGAAACACGGAGCAATGCATAATGTTTGGCAGAAAAACTTTTGGCAAACATATATTTCGTTCCCTTCTATTGTGAAAAAGCATTGCTTAGCATAAGAGCGTCGTGTCGTTCTTTTCCTACTTACAAGAAGACTCTTTACTGACTTAACCCTTACGTGAGCCAAAATAAATTATTTTTTTGAGGCATAGTCTAGACTCCAATATTTTCTGCATAATATTTGGCGCTCTTCAACTGTAACTTTATCATTGCACTCAAATTTGCATTTGGAACAATCAACAGGCTTAGAATTTTTTGAGCTTCTAAATATCTTTTTTGTAACATATGGCAAGCCTTCAGCACGCTGTCTTTTTACCACATTAACTTACCAGGTTTCAGGATTTCTTTGGTGCCAACAAGCTCGTGGTTTTAAGACCTTCCAACAACGTTGAAAAAGCTCGACAGTTATTGATTGTGCTACTAATAAAGACTCATTATTATTGTTATCTTTGGGAGGTTTTTGCTTATTACCAAATAGCCGAGCTATAGCTTTGCTACGGCAATTTTTTTTTATTTCTTCATCAGCATGAACAGAATTTAAGAGTTCTTCTAGTGTTATAAATTCCGAATCATCCGAATCCGCTTCAGCGGGCATTTGAATAGTATCCGCAGGCTGGTATGTAGGATTTTCATCAGAAAAATCAGCACCGAATAAAAAATCTATTTAAGCATAGTTGCTTTTACTTGTATTTAAATCTTAACGATACGATCTCTGATGTTGTGGAAAAAAAACAAATAAAGCTGCATAATCTCTTTTAATTGAATTAAAATTTGCACAAGTGCGAAGGATTATGTTCTGTTAAAAGCAAGTAGAACTACTTACTTTCTTTTGAATGTGTAAGATTCTATGTACTTTCCAATAATTCAGCAGTACCAGAACCATTTAAAGTATTTTAATTTTTATTAGTACAATGCTACGGTATGTTCAGAGTGTAAGTAAATTGCAACTAAAATAAGATATGAAACGGAATGTGTTTTTCATTGCAAGGCTTCCAAAAAATCGTACAGGTATAAGACTTTAGCTGTTATTGAATGCAGATATTACTTAAAACCTTGTAATATAATTGTTTTTTTGCGTATCTATCTCGGAAACTATGCATCGTATCGAAAAATCGGTTTTACCTATAGATAGAGCTCAAAAACTTGAGTAGCTTGGTGTAAAAAACTCATTTTTGAAAAAAAGTGCAGATAATCGGTTTTACCAATAAAGGGACGATATTTACATACCAAGACCCCTCCTTGCCTCTGAAAGCACGCTAAGCTATTGGTCCCAGCTGATCCGTAAATCTTTGACGTTCTATGTAAAATACTGCTACTCAGCTGCATCCGTTGGGAAAACTCAAACAGCTGATGAAACACTCACTAAAGGGAATTAGTAACACATTCATTAGCTGTATTTAGAACGTTTTAACTTTATATATCTCTAACATTTCCAACAAAGATTGTTCGAATAACATTATAAAACCGTAATTGAAAAATAATAGACGATAATTGAGGTTTTATAACTTACCTCGATTATTAACTGAAAAACCACTTTAGGGTTGGTTTGGCTGCCAGGGTCGCGAATTTGTTCGAAAGAGTTATCGTAGCCCTGGCACAGGCAACTGAAGGAACACGGGTGGGTTTTAGTCAGTAAAACTCTGACTCGAAGAGCGGCAGAAGTCATTTGATGATTTCCTACCCAAAAAGAAAGGCTTCAAAAATTAGAATTATGGGTTAAAGAGGCCAATTTTGTCGATATCGCTGATTTACTTGATGTTACAGACGCTTTTACAGTTAAAATATTGAAGTTCCCAGAAGTTCCCAGAAGTTTTAAAGTACAACATGAAAAATTGTTTCAGTTATTATCTAATGAATGAGCTCCCTTATTATTTTTGTCGAGAATTATATTACGCCAGATTTTGGTTATTTTGAAAGATTATTTACTGCCAATAAAATTCTTTTAGACTTTTTGCTCTTGGAAAAGACTACACTAATGTTTATTCTACGCACGCACCTAATAAAAAGTCTAATCGTTTTATTTTTTATTTTTAGCATACTTATAACGACAACTGATGTCTAGTGAAATAATAACTGAATGACGGTCAATTCATACAAACAATTATTGTATTGTTCTTGAAATAAAATCAGAAGACGAAGAAACTTACACATTGTACCTTCTATCTCTTTCTTGTATATCCTTGTTAGTAAAACACAGCAATACTTTTACAAAACAGCAATAGTTTGATCAAGTTGGTTCAGAATCGACGTCATTGTTTTCAAATATTTCATCTCATAAAATAAGAATTTATAGATTCGTCCTTCTGAGTTTTATTGTGATTTATGTATTCGATTATCAAGCAAACCACTCAACTGAGAACCGTCTCCCCGCTGTAACGACGTCATTAATATTTTTGAACAGCACAAAATATGGAAAACCACTATTTCAGGCAACTGGTAAAAACTTTGCAAGTCTCACTTAACAGTTAGGTGATAGGTAGGAATATCAAATCTAATTAAGAACATATACAACAAAAACCTATTTTTTTTTTTTAATACACTGAACACCACAAAATATACAATGGCGGCCTTATCGCTTTCTGCGATCTCTTCCAGCACACAACTTTAGTTTTAAGTTAAGTCATCAAATAATATTTTGATAAACCAAATAACAAGCAATTTTAATATTATCGTTTAAAAATAAATTGCAATAAAATTAAACTTAATTTTGTTCTGTAAACATTTCAACATTATTTTTTCTGTTGTTCGCTCTTATGGTTGATAATAATATTTTTTTGGAAAAACCAAACTGTCTACTTAATTGCGATATATTGCCCAAATTCCCAAACCCATAGTGGGTTCGGAATTCGATAGGGAAGTGGCAGGGCAAAGCTAATATTCTACAAACAAAAGTATTCCACTATTTGATGCCCACGAAAACGGGGAAACTTTGAAAAGGGTGTGTAACTGTATAGAAAACTTAATCGATAGGGTTCGGTCCTCTCTTTCTAAGAAGTCTTAAGGGAAGATGAAAATACTATACTCACCCCATTCGTGAGCAGTGGTAGCTCAGTGGTAACGACCCCGACTTAAGGGTTGTAATTTTTATGATTTAATCCAGGCAGGCACATTACTTTACGTAATTTATTTCATCACCAGTTCTCTCATAAAGGTGACACAAACGTCAAATCATTTGTCTCCTAATTGTCACCTAAACGTCGTGAGAAATTCGGCATGTCCTAGAACCAAAAATTCGAAAAAAGAAAAGAAAGTAAGAAAAGATAGTTTTTTGTTTATTTGAAACACGCACAGAAAATACAAACAATAAGAAGAACATTGACATTTTTAGGTAAAAATAACAAAATAGTAAAAGATATAAAAATCAAAGAGTACGTAAGACCTGTGCGAGGCCAAGAAATGACATGAAGCAAAGTAACATCTACCAACCCGCACCGTGGCCCGCATGGTGCATTACAACCCACTCCATCCCTAATTTAGCTAGTTACAAGCTGATTATGGTACCCCATATGTGTTCCAAGTTTTAAATTCCGTAACAGCGCAAGTTCAAGGAGGCTTACGTTTGCCTCAAAAGTCCTTTAGTTCATTAAAGGTGGAGGCCCGACTACATTTATCAATCTCACCTAACCTGTTTCGTTTTAAGCGAATTACTTCGATAAAAGCGTCGGCACCGCGGCACCGAATTATTCACACGGAACAAAGCGACACCCACCTTTTCAGGCAGGCGTCTGAATTTCCAAATTCATTGCGTCATAAACAAAAGGACGATTTTTAAAGCTTCAACGTGAGTGTTTTGCCGGGTCGTGTATTTTTTCTGTCATATTTCACTTTTGGTGGCCTTTGTGATCGATTCGGGTTTGCTCGGACTTATTCGGTCAAAATCGGTTCGACGTTTACGATTTATTTTATACAGATTACGTATAATCACAGCTAATTGCTACTAAAATTTCAGAAATGTCTATAAGCTAGTTTTAGAGTTCAAAGGTGGCTCTTCGATTCAGACGTCTGAATTGAGGAGCCACCTTAAACAAAAACATCCAGTAACTTTTTAAAACAACTAATTCCAGGATCGGGGCTTTAAAATCGGCTTTTTTACTGTTAAATATTGGTAGTACTCACGTTTAAAAATGAGACAAGACTCTTCAATCCATACAGATGCCTGAAACATAGCCATCATATTACTGTCGTAGGAACAGCTTAAGTACCTATCTACTTGAATAATGACAGTTCTTGCAACATGTTTCATTTTATTATGTGCAGTTCAGCAGTATTAATTAAAAATATGTTAAATCGTAATTATTTAATTAAAAACAGAATTATCAGTTTCTTCTACATTTCTCTTGAATATTATATTTACTGGCTTGCAATTTTATTTACTTGCGTTTCACTTACAGAAAGAAAAGTCAGATACCGTTTCATTTATCTTTCATATCCAGACTATTTCGCTCTCGCAACTACCTACATTTTAATTAATTTCTTAGTGAAAAAAGAGCTTCATTTTTCTCATTAATTTACTCATGACCTCGATATATCAGAGATATTTCATATATAATAGATATAAAACAAATATTAGATACCCATTTCACCACTCCAGTTGCCTACTTAAAGTTGCGTGTGCCGTCAAAGTGTCCAACTCATAACGCAGGTACTTTGAGACCAATTTTTATTTACCAGTCACCTCACTCTTAACTCTTTGACTTAAAGGTGAGTTTTCTATGTTTTTCAAATTGTTAAGTTGTGGAATCGAGTCGATGTTATTGCCTACGTGTCCGTTTGTCGGTCGAGAGACGGACTGACGCGTGACACGCTCTTTATTGAACTTGCAACGTCTCCTCCTAATAATGTGGAAACAAAGTTGGCGTGTTCAAACGTTTTAAAGAATTTTATTTTCTTTGGATTTTTTGTATAAAACGTTATTGCAGTACGTGACTGAAGGCGTTATTAAATTTATTTTATGTTTGAGGTAAAAATATATTTTTTGCCATATTTAAGAACATTTTATACCTCGCTTCGGATGCTTCTATGAGGTTTTTAAAACGTTAGATCAAATGCAGGCGGTTCTGTAATAACACAAACATTTGATGAAGAAAAAACAAACAAAAAAAAAATATTAGCATCCGAAAGTTGTTTTGTCCACATAAAATTCACTAGCCATCTATTCCATATTCAGGCTCAAATTAAGTAGTACGGAAGATATAAACCATTGTTTATTACGTACCTACAACATGAATAACGGAGTGATTATGTCAATAAAGTTAGGAACATGGCAGACAGTCAAGAAGGGCGATTACTTCTCGACACGACTCCGCAACGTGTCACACTTTTAGCTGACATCATAGAAGAGTTAGTGAATGGAGTAAAACGTGGAATCGACTATTCTCTAACTGGATATATCGGCATGACTATAATACTACTGGCTGGAAATACGCAGTGCGACGCAACGTCTCCAATTGTCGAATGGTTCCTGTAGAAGCTAGTATTGCTACACAATATTAGAATGGTATCTGACTCGCCTACGCACCACCACGTCCTTGCGGGCTGGCGATTGGGCATAGAATGACCAGCCCGCACCTTGTGACGTATGTGCTCGAGACAAATCATAGCTATGTTGGGAAAAGACGCCGATTGGAGTTGGTATCTTCACTGTTGAACATTTTACTGGGCCTAAATGTGTGTTGTGGGCAAGAAGAAAACCTCTGAAATGATTACCGATTTTTAGGTTATATTTTAACTTGAAAAATTTGTAAAACAACGAAACATTGGACAGTTTCTTGACAGTTGTTGCCCGCACGATGTCAGATGGTCAATAGAGCTGCACTCTCTTCGACTCGCACGAACGTCAGGCTAGACTCTGTCGAAGTGGGCCTACTTCGCTTTTGTGTTTCGTTGCCAATTGACATGTCGTACTCACGACTCTTCCGAAATATATATCTATACACACTACAGTCCTCCCACTCATTTTACAAATAAGTTTTATCAGCACTCCATTTACTAATGACTCCATACAAAACGTGCGACCTCACATACATTAACCAGGCACCGCAGTGTAAAAGTCTGCAAAACAACTCAGAGCGATATTTATTCAAAGTTACGTCACCCGTCATTTATTTAATGGCTTAATTGGAAAGTTTCGTTGAGTCGGTCAATTTTCGTGGCGTAAAGTGGCACAAACCGAGGAGTTTCTCGCGTGCTACCATGTTTCACGCTCACAGAAAATAGCTTTGATTTTTCAAAGCATGACTAATTGCGTCCGTGTACTTACATAGTAATTACTGGTAATAATAATGTACTGGAATACGGCGCGTTAAGTTCCTTTGTATTTTTTTAAATACGTTGCTTGATTGCCGAGCCATTTTGTTGAGCCAGCCAAAGGGGTTGAACTCATTTGTGAAATAGTTAACTATGTTTAGCATACCCTTCAAAAGCCTTTGAATTTTAAAGCCAGCTATAGTTCTTCACACTCCAAAAGCAACATCGATTTTATTGATTGACAGTTAGTTTAGGTGCCATTTTAATACAACAGACAATATTTATAACTAGCTTGTGAAAGCGGCTTTGATCGCGTTGAGGTCGGAAATTATCTCGCGGGCACGTCCTACCGGGATTGAAAAATATCCTACCCATGCCATACCTAGTCACTCAAAAAATCACTCCCAAATAAAAAGCTGTCAAAGAGGACGGAGAACAGAGTTTCATTAAAATGAAATTAAAAGATAGAGTCTAAAGTTAGACTAGATTAGTTAGACTGTTCAATCATACATTTTTGACGTTTATACGTGTCTTAACTTTTTTTTACTAGCCTACACTGTCCCACTGTTGAGCAGAGGCCTCCCCTAAATTCCTCCAGACATCCTTAACGTCTTAACTTTAATCAACGTTTTTATATAAACCCCTAATTTTTTGCCCAAATTCATTCGTTCACCCGATTTTGCGGGATCGAGTAACAAACATTTACATTTATAATATTAATAGAATAAATGCAACCGTTAAAAGAATTTCAAAATCAAAATCAAAAGTCATTTATTCAAACTAGACTGAGAGTCAGCACTTTTTGAATGTCAAAATTACAAAAGACAGTCCCCCCAAAACGCCCGCCCTTCGACACTTCCTAGTGCTTTAGCTGGGAAGAAGTGACGGAACAAACTCCCCAGCAACACAGAACTTGATTCTATACAATATTGTGTAAGTAATTAATATTATAAAACAAAACATACATTATTCACCATATGTCAGCTAGCACACGCCAATATACCAACAAAACATTGAAAACTAAACTCAAGCTGAAATCCACACTTCCACATCCACACTATATTATATATTTATATTATTTATATATTTATATATATATATATATATTATATATTTATATATTTATATATATATATATATATATATTATATATGATATATAATATTATAAATGCGAAAGTAACTCTGTCTGTCTGTCGGTCTGTCTGTCTGTCTGTCTGTCTCGCTTTCCTGCTAAAACTTCTGAACCGATTTAAATGAAATTTGGTACACAGATAGTTTAGACCCTGAGAAAGGACATAGGCTACTTTTTATCCCGGTAGTATGTTCCCGCGGGATAATTTCCGACCTCCACGCGGGCGAAGCCGCTGGCAAAAGCTAGTAAATAATAAAACAAAATCGTAAACAGATCTTAAAACCTAAATAAAGCCTCCAGGCATAAAAGGCGTGCCCGCTTATATATTCAACGATGCAAAATGATACATATACATACATTGATGCATATAGCTAAGTTGAAGTTACAATAGTTAAATTAGGATCTCCGGAGTAAAATAAAATAACAGTTAATACAAATAACAAAAACCATGGTCAGCAAGACAACCAGTCACCACAAGCAGCACCCATTCACGAGCATAACGCAAAGGTCAGCCATTACCCCCTCGCCATATTTGAGGGAAGGTGGTAACCCCACCCCCGACGCTACCGCAAGCAGTGACATCTAAGGGAGCATGACGAACTTGCTGCCGGTTGGTCAGGCAAGAATATTACGAACAGCTGACGAGGTCGTTCGCTAACTACATTTTGCTTTACAACTCATTTAAATAAAATCATTTGTTGAGTTGATTATGTCCACAGTAAATGAAATTAAAATAAAATAAAAATAAATTAACAAAATCAGTTAAATAAAAAATAAACAATTATATGAACTACCCATATAACTGTCGGTAGGAAAGCTAATTCTGGATTGAAAGAACATAAACAGTGTCTTGAGTTAATCACAGCGACCAACTATTCTTATCGTTTAAGTAGTCGTTGATAGAATAGTATGCCTTTGAACAAAGGTTGGATTTTACTTTAGCTTTAAACTCACTAAACTGCAAATCTAGCAAAGCAGAGGGAAGCTTGTTATAAAAACCATGGTCAGCAAGACAACCAGTCACCACAAGCAGCACCTGTTCACGAGCATAACGCAAAGGTCAGCCATTACCCCCCTCGCCATATTTGAGGGAAGGTGGTAACCCGACCCCCGACGCTACCGCAAGCAGTGACATCTAAGGGAGCATGACGAACTTGCTGCCGGTTGGTCAGGCAAGAATATTAAGAACAGCTGACGAGGTCGCTCGCTAACTACATTTTGCTATACAACTCATTTAAATAAAATCATTATAATGAGTTGATTATGTCCACAATAAATGAAATTAAAAATAAATTAACAAAATCAGTTTAAAAAAAAATTAACAATTATATATTTGCTCACGTTACAAATAAAATAAACCCGCCGACAGTAACAATAGCGTGACATCGAACGACTAAACTTATCAGTAACTAAACACGAAACGTTCCACAAATTCTCGCACACGCTCAAACTTAACACCTTTGAAAAGTTCCGTGAAATAAATGAAAAAAGAAGATGTGTACTTATGACCACACTATAGAAGTGACCACTCATATGGGTCCAGTTTTTTTTTTTTGTGGATGGGAAATCATCAATTCATCATATGACATCTCCCACTCTGAGCGGACCGGGAAGGTGTGTCAGACTTATACTGACTAAAACCCACCCGTGTTCTTTCAGTTGCCCATATGCCAAGGCCACGGTATCTCTTTCGAACAAATTTCACGACCCTAGATATGAGTCCAGTTTACGCGATTAAGGATCGAGTATACGGGATTCAGTGTCACTGACCTACTGGACCCGAGTACACTCGATCGAGCGGCACAGACCGGCACATGACAGTCAGTTTCGTTCGCTGTTCAGAAAGCGCTAATTGTGCCTGAAGCTTTGAGTTTGAGTTTGAAATATTTTTCGAATTCAAATTGAAAGCATTGATTTCATTATCAATTTCTAGTACTTTTGACTTGTCATGGGATCGGTCAGTCAGAAAAATTAAATTGCCCATTCCAAAGCGTAGTAAGTACCTATGGTGCAGAACGGACAAGAAACTTCACGGACACTCTTTTAAATCACTCATGTTGAAATTATACATGTAAGAACAATGTAGAAAGATAAATTAAAAAAACCCCAACCAAAACAAAAATCTCTAAAAAGTTAAAACAATATAGGTACGTATTGTCCCTTTAAGTTTAATAAGGAGTTGTAGGTAATATTTTTATCTAAGGATCGCCGTGTTTTGATAAAACATCTAAGAACCATCGCTAAAACCTCACGCAAATCAGTTCACCCGTTTAAGAGCTACGGTGCCACAGATATGTAGATACACATATAGACACACATAGCGGTCAAACTTGTAACAACTTTCTTTTTGCGTCGGTGGTTAAAAAGACGTGCACAATAAAAGCGTCCGCAACAAAAACAAATAAAATATATCAATTTAGAAATTAAAGCACACTTTCACTTTAATAAAACCGAAATTCTGTGAAAATTGTAGCGCGATACTGGAGACAACTTCATTTCTTAATTAATTAATATCGATTGAACAGAAACTTGGGTAATTAATAGGAGCGTGGTCCCCGAAACTTAGATAACCCTTTACGAAGTTCACGTATTAATCCAGGGAAGACACAATGAAAACTCACTTCGAACGAAACTTTTGATACTCATCTATAGAACGAGCGTTGATAAAGTTAGATATTCGTGTCCCACGGAATTTCCATTGTAATTGGGTGGGTTGCAATTAGCACTTTGTTAATTACGTCAATTTATTTGTTTGCATATCACAGGTATTATATGTGAAATAGGAAAATGTTAATAACTATTTAGTTGTCATAAACAGCGATGTGTTGTTGGTGCTCAAATGAATAAATTAGTCAAATAAATTATGGTTCATTATAATGTAATAGCGCATAGAAAATGTTTAACAGAATTTTGAATTAATAATTTACTCGAAAATTGCAGTATATTTAATTAATAAAGTTCCATAAATCATCTACCATGCTACTAGCCACACTAACACACACATATGCTATAAAGATTTCAACCGGGGTGCTATAGCGGTTAATATAGAAAAATAAAAAAGATCATTAAAAAAATACTGTCTTCAAAAAAAAAACATACAAAGTGAAAAATAACTTTAATTTCATAAAACACTTCAAAGTAAAAAAAAAAACTTAAATTTCATTAAAAAATAAAACAAAATACAACCGAATTGAGAAACTACTTATTTTTTTAAGCCGATTAAAAATACCACAAATTGTTATTTTATTGCTCCCACGACTCAAAAAATTAACCACCGCACCTCTACAAACTCAATGGCTCTCGCGTATACATCGTGTATCAGGAATGTGTGGTCATATTTAAGGGGGTCATCAAACTGAACTTTATTCTCTATGGAACTAACACCGTGATCGCGAAAACTTCCTCGCCTCTTTTCTCCTTCGCGAAACCTTTCTTTCTTTTCTTTCAAAACATAATCACCTGTCCCATGCATTTTTAAGTCGAGTAGGTATTGTCATTTTGTATGGGATAGCAGATTTTATTTTCGCGTATACGAGGTTGGTTCCAAAGAGAAAATTGTTCAGTTTGATGGTTCTTCTTCTTTCTTTATGGTCTCTACCACACCCTTAAGTATAACCAAATATTTTTAACTCACGCTGTATGAACTTTTGTAACATAACTAGATTTGAATATTTTTAAAGTTAACGGTTTCTCTGCACGCGAAAGCTAAATTACGTTATATGCATATCCTGAGCGTTTTGCTTACTGTGTATAAATATTTATTTATACCGTCGTTAAGATTAGTCCAGCAGTTATCCTGCACTAGGGAATTAACGTAGGCTATTTTATGCAACGGTGGGTATTCATCAAATGCAGGGAAAATTTTAATTGAACGACTTTAGTTAGCTAAATATTGGTACACGCGGCTTTTAGTTTAAGAAACGATTTCTTTTGTGGTTACATGGCTTTTTGGTCTCTTTTATTAAATTCACAATGTACAGTAAAAAAGTAATCAATAGGCTAACCGGAACCATGAATACAGCACACGAATCTAGATAAAATATGCATCGTTTTTTTTTTTTGTTTTTTTTTTCAGGATGGGAAATCATCAAATGACTTCTCCCGCTCTGGGCGGAGCGGGAGGGCGTGTCAGACTTTTACTGACTAAAACCCACCCGTGTTCCATCAGTTGCCCATGTGCCAGGGTCACGGTATCTCTTTCGAACAATCACGCGACCCCGGCAGGCATCGGTCCTAGTAGACCCCTACACTGCTGCTGACATCTCTTTGAGGCGCGCGTGGAACACTGCGCGCCGTCGACCCGAGCCTGGTCCTTACCGGGCGGCGAGCCACCCATTGCTCGCCACCCGCAAGCTCGCGCCTACGGTGGCCGGGAGTCCGCAATTGACTCCCGACGCCCGGGGCGTCTCCTCCTGCGGCGGCTAGGGGCGTGAGGGCGCAGAGACTGCCACTCCCTCACGCGCCCCGCCTCCTCCTTCGCGAGCATCACTGCTTCGCAGAAGGAGGTGACGGCTTCCCATTCCCTCTCGCTCCGTACCATGGCTCGCACCAGGGCCGGACGCGAGAGGTCGCCGCCGCCGATTGCCTCCACGAGGACACGGCGGTGCTCCGCCCAGGCAGGGCACACCTCCACCGTATGCTCCACCGTGTCCTCCAGACGATCCTCGCAATGGAAACACCCGGACGTATCCTCCCGCTTTATCCTGAACAGGAACCCACCGAAGCACCCATGCCCGGTGAGAACCTGCGTCAGGTGGAAGGTGAGGACGCCGTGACGCCTCTCTATCCACTCCTCAAAGAGGGGACTTACCGCCGCAATTGTGGCGTGCCAAATATGCATCGTTTATGAAGAAAATATCAGCTGTTTAATTGAAAAGTGCAACCTGTGCGGTCAAAATGAATGGCAGAGCAATTTTTTTTTAATACCCACAAAAAATTAGGGGTTTCGGAATCATTACGGAATCCGGGTACAGGTTGTGCATCGGTTTTCCTACCAAGCCGTTTAATAGCCTGAACGATTTTGTTATCCATGTGATGCGTTTTTACTATGTTTTACAAAAATCGAAATACTCTCTTAAAATTTAACACATTTATTAAACACGAGCTGGCACCTTGCATTTCAAGTGGATTTTTCGTGATTAATCTTATTAAGATTAGGTAAATCAAAGTACCTTTTTATTGCAAAACACTACGTAAATCTTTGGTACTTATAAACATAAGTGTGTATACAATTTTTACATGTATTTTGGTAATTACATATAAAATCGACATATTGCCAATTATATCCTGTTTGTAGAACTTATTATTATTAAATGTTTATATTTGAGAGTAAATGTTAAAAAATATATTTAGATATTATCAATTTAGCGCTTGGCTGATAAACGATTGTATTTTAATTAATATTTAATAAAAATAATCACGGAAAACCACTAGAAATGCCACGTTGCCAGCCCACATGCGGGTGCGGAATTAATACTCTTAACGAAGCTTCAAAACTGTAAATATATATTAAGAAGGAAGTACCAGTCTTCTACTACTACACGGTAAACAAAGTAAACTAAAATTTTCTCCTTAAACGCGTTCAAAGATTTCAGTTCGCCACACAGTCTAAATGAGTGTCTCGGGCATGTAATCCCAAGCGTCTAGTTTAACGAAGCGTTGTGAAACTTTTTCGTCTTTGTACACGTAAACAAGCGCATTAACCCCTAAACTAAACTCTACTTTATCCCCTCACGATAGGACATATTTTACAAAAACTGCCTCAAGTGTCTACTTTTGCGCCCTGTTTGCGGATTTTGATGTACTTTTTGGATGCCCTCGTTAGTCTCAGTACGTCTTCTATTATTAGGTAGTTTTCATTCTTTTCAAAGTTAACGAACTCCGCAATATTTTGTGTATTATAATTAGTGTTCTTTGATACATTTTCTTTGGGTTTTAGTAGTACAGCAAGAGCGCCTTGATTGTACAACACAAAGCGTTATTTACTACACAAAGAGAAGCTGCAGTTTCAAGAGAAGCGTCAGCGTAGTTTGCTACGCTGACGACACGCTGCTCCTTGCGCAGGGGAGGTCGTACGAGGCGGCGGCCGAAATTATGACACGCGGGGTTGCGACAATCGTCGATAGGATCCGGCAATTGGGACTCGAGGTGGCATTGCACAAGTCTGAGGCCATGGGTTTTCATGGTCCTCGGAACCCGCCACCTGCGAGTTCCCAACTCACGGTAGGAGGGGTTCACATCGGCGTCGAGTCGACGATGAAGTACCTGGGACTTGTACTCGACAGCCGGTGGAACTTCGTTGAACATTTCCGACGTTTGGCTCCCAGACTGGAGCGGGCTGGGGCTGCATTAAAGCGGCTCCTGCCCAATCTGGGGGGTCCAAACGCCTCCTGCCGGAGGCTCTACACGGGGGTCATGCGGTCCATGGCCCTCTACGGGGCACCGGTGTGGGCGCCCTCATTGAGGCTGCGCCCAGCGCGCCGGTTGAGTGCGGCCCAGAGGGTCATGGCCATCCGGCTAATCCAAGGATACCGCACGATCTCGTGCGAGGCGGCGAGCCTCCTTGCCGGAGTGCCGCCATGGGATCTGGAGGCAAAGGTCCTCGCGCACATGTGGGAGTGGCGCGAGGAGGCGAAACGCCGGGGTGAAACTCCGCTGCCGCAACAAATCGCGGCTCGGCGGACAGAGCTCCGGTGTGATCTCATGGCGACATGGCGGGTACGATTGTCACAACCCAGTGCTGGGCACGCCACAATTGCGGCGGTAAGTCCCCTCTTTGAGGAGTGGATAGAGAGGCGCCACGGCGTCCTCACCTTCCGCCTGACGCAGGTTCTCACCGGGCATGGGTGCTTCGGTGGGTTCCTGTTCAGGATAAAGCGGGAGGATACGTCCGGGTGTTTCCATTGCGAGGATCGTCTGGAGGACACGGTGGAGCATACGGTGGAGGTGTGCCGAGCCTGGGCGGAGCACCGCCGTGTCCTCGTGGAGGCGATCGGCGGCGGCGACCTCTCGCGTCCGGCCCTGGTGCGAGCCATGGTACGGAGCGAGAGGGAATGGGAAGCCGTCACCTCCTTCTGCGAAGCAGTAATGCTCGCGAAGGAGGAGGCGGGGCGCGTGAGGGAGTGGCAGTCTCTGCGCCCTCACGTCCCTAGCCGCCGCAGGAGGAGACGCCCCGGGCGTCGGGAGTCGATTGCGGACTCCCGGCCACCGTAGGCGCGAGCTTGCGGGTGGCGAGCAATGGGTAGCTCGCCGCCCGGTAAGGACCAAGCTCGGGTCGACGGCGCGCAGTGTTCCACGCGCGCCTCAAAGAGATGTCAGCAGCAGTGTAGGGGTCTACTAGGACCGATGCCTGCCGGGGTCGCGTGATTGTTCGAAAGAGATACCGTGACCCTGGCACATGGGCAACTGATGGAACACGGGTGGGTTTTAGTCAGTAAAAGTCTGACACGCCCTCCCACTCCGCCCAGAGCGGGAGAAGTCATTTGATGATTTCCCATCCTGAAAAAAAAAAAAAAGCTGCAGTTTTTATCAAGTGTATTGGCAAGGTTATAAACATTAAAACTATTCTATAAAATACTTACATAATGCTACAAACCGTAGACTTTAAGTACCTACCACTTTCATAAAACCACAACATTATTTACCTCGATTAAGTGGAAAGGAGTAATAACCACGTCAATCACGTGCTGTGCATGTACGAAAATTATTTTCGTTCGATGAAAAACTGCGCTGTATCGTATCGTAGCTCATATGGATTTAATTAAAACCCCAGTTGATTAATTGCGCTCAAGGGCTTCAAAACATTGAACAGCCTCTGTGAAGCATTCATAAAATATACACGCGATTTTTCCTATAAAATTGCCGGTGGAAAAATGTTATCAGGCAATACGGAGAGTAGTAACCTATGGATTTATTGATGTGTTGGTACGGGATATAAAACTCGATTTTATTAATTAGTTATTTTGCCTGATTTTATGGAATCATGTAATGCATTCAGTGATTCATTAGGGCCGGGTCACACCGGAATGGCAGCGGCCGGCAGCGACGCGGCGAGCACTTTCAGTGTGAAATAATTTTAAACTTTAACTATATACTTAAAAGACCAGTATCGCTTGAAAAACTTGAAAAGGTCGCGCGGCCGCCCGCGGTGCCGCGAGTGGCCTCGCGTTGCCGCTGGCAGCCGCGGGCGGAAACACCTATTGGTTTATCAAACGATACTGGTCTTTTAAGTATGTAGTTAAAGTTTAAAATTATTTCACACTGAAAGTACTCGCCGCGTCGCTACCGGCCGCTGCCATTCCGGTGTGACCCGGCCCTAGACTTTTGTTTTAGCTTAACAATTAGTCTTCACTTGAAAACCGATCATTTTTTCCTGCTTGCTGTTCTTTTGCTAGGCACTTCCTCCACACTTTCCATCTTTCCTAAGTTCGCGTGTCCTCTTTGCAGTTTGCGTGGAACCTATTCATTTCCACCCACCATCTACCACCTGGCCTGCCGCGGCCCCGACTTACTGCCTCAGGACACCAATTCTATGCTATTTGTGCCCACAGATAGTCAGATGCGGCATTTATGTATATTTTCTCATTTAAGTTGATCAGCGTTTAGAGCCAAGTCAGCTATCCTTATTAGTTGTGGTTAATCATTTATTTTCACTGCTGCTTGACATTTGAAGTATATAATGTAATCAAAATTGTTAGTTATACTAACGCTGACGGTATGACAACATTATTATTGACACAAAACTAATACGCTCGCTATACATAACCTTGCGTATTACTTACATGCCGTCAAGATTAATTCTCATCATCATCATTTCAGTCGTAATACGTCCACTGCTGGACATGACCCCCAGTTTGGGGGGCTTTGCCATAATCGCCACGCTATGCAGGCGGATTGGCGATCGCAGTATGGTGGTAAAATGCATAGAGAACGCTGCTGCCCATTCTCTAGTAAGTCCCGTAGTCGCCTCTTACGACACCCACGGGAAGAAATGGGGTGATGCTATTCTTTACGTCCGGCACCACACGGTACGAAGATTAATTCTCCATTATTATAATTAGGAATTTTGTGAATATTTCCAATATTAATGGTTAAAGGCAAACAATGGTCAGTCGAACAGACAGTCGAGCAGTGGTGAGTGGTGATTCGAGCGACTTACGAGGGGTAGGTCGTAAATTCCAATCCAGACAGGCGGTGAAGGAAAACATCGTGAGGAAATCGGCATGGCCAAGTATAATTCGAAGACATGTGACATAAAGCATGTTACAAAAACCCTGTCCGATCCTTAAGGGTATTATTCGGCATCGTACTGCGTACATTATTACGTAACCAATTAATGGATTTGAGATTATTATTTTTCCCTTGTGAATATAATTAAATAAAAATAAAAAATAAAAACGAATCAAAGGCAACACTGATCGCTCACAAAGTTCACGTGTTACTATGTACAGTTTTGTGTCAAAGAAGCCGCCGCCTTTGTCATGAACCTGCTTTGTCGCGTGCCGCCAAACAAACTTATAACGAAAAAAAATTACGCTACGTCATACCTTATGCCGACGCGTAGGTATCAGCTGATATTGTTTTGTAGGCATAGTGATCCTGAGACCTAATCATGTTTATTAAGAAACAATTTATTGAATTAAATGTAGCCCTGATAAGGGCTTTTTAGGGTTCCGTTACCAAATGGCAAAAAACGGAACCCTTATAGATTCGTCATGTCTGTCTGTCTGTCTGTCTGTCTGTCCGTTCGTCCGTATGTCACAGCCACTTTTTCCGAAACTATAAGAGCTATGCTGTTGAAACTTGGTAAGTAGATGTATTCTGTAAACCGCATTAAGATTTTCACACTAAAATAGAAAAAAAACAATAAATTTTGGGGTTCCCCATACATAGAACTGAAACTCAAAAATGTTTTTTTTCATCAAACCCATACGTGTGGGGTATCTATGAATAGGTCTTCAAAAATGGTAATGAGGTTTCTAATATCATTTTTTTCTAAACTGAATAGTTTGCGCGAGAGACACTTCCAAAGTGGTAAAATGTGTGTCCCCCCCCCCCCGTAACTTCTAAAATAAGAGAATGATAAAACTAAAAAAAATATATGATGTACATTACCATATAAACTACCAACGAAAATTGGTTTGAACGAGATCGAGTGAGTAGTTTTTTTTTAAAACGTCGTAATCGTAAACCGCAATTTACCTTACGTTCAATCAACTGAAATATAAAAATTAAAAAAAAAATATATTTTTAAACCGAGAATACCTACAGATTTGTACGGAACCCTCGGTGCGCGAGTCCGACTCGCACTTGGCCGGTTTTTCTTTTTTGTGTCATATGTCTCCCACTCAACAAATAATATTTCTGCAATTTCCTCCTAAGCCCGTCTCTTGGCTTGTCGATCGCTATAAGATTTTTTTAATATGATGTCCTTTGGGCAAAGTACTTACCGACTGCAGGTTTCAGTTCTCTTGTTGTTGCATACTTCGGCGATCGTACTCCACATGTCCACCTCCAACACTGATACACATTCGACACCTTTTCACTAAATTTGCACGTACTCTTTGCAGCGAATTTGTGCCCGATTTAAGTGAGTCGAAAGCTGCCACACTTAGATTCTGCCACAATTCGAGATCTGACTTCGATTTCCGAATCGCACTCTCTTTTATAAACAATTTGTTTAACATGACCCCATAAATAAAAATCCAGTGGAATGGCTGATTGGAATACGACATTTTTCGCGAAACGATAGCGGCACGTGATACGTACAGACAGACGTCCGATCAAAAGCTATCTACACGAAAGACTGGCCATTGGCCAACAAGTAGCGCGCCGGTAGGCAACCAGTCGGCATCATCAAAGAGTCGAACGAGTGCCTACAACGCGGTACTGTAGGGCGGTGGCCTTTGAAATAAAAATAGGTAAAAATATCAAGATTTTGCCGGCGGGTGGAGTGTTGTTAACTTATGAAAATTTCCCATATTCACTGTTATATTTCGCATGGATTATAAAAATAAAAAAATCAATTACCTTTTGTTTTTTTTTAGATAGATTTATATATCATTTTTTCTAGTACGTATGTTGAACGAAGATTACGCCTATATTGGATCGGACAGGGTTTTTGTTACATATTGTATACCGATCCGCACTGGGCCTCCTCATAAAGAGGAGGCCTGCGTCCCAGCATTGGGAAAATTATAGGCTGTTTATGCATTAGCCCATGCTAATGTCAAAAATTAAACTGACCGCGGTTTAGATATGGATTATGATGTTTAGATATTCGATTATTTATGTATACTAGTGGTCGCCCAGAGGTCGAAACTCGACCATTATTCGTTAATATATACAAATATTAGTTTTCAGCACTATTTCTCCAAATAAACTTTAAATGTGTCAAATTTCATACATCTCCGTTCGCACAATGTTCGTACAACGATGTGCAAAATTTTTGCTTCACGAATTAATACATTTAGATTATTTCAAAGTATGATTACATAAGATTAGTTTTGATAGGTGACAGAACAGCATTTACTTCATGTTGTCATATTTATTACTTATGGTTATACTTGACATATTCAGCAAGACTATAGACACAAAATATTAAAGACAGATATTCTCGATTGGACCACAGATTTCGACAATAAACTTTCGTAATCCATAATTATATTTGACATTCAGTAAGGCTATAGACAAATAATACCAAAAACAAATATAGGTATACTCGATTTGTGCATGTGTGTATTAAATACACGGTAATGAATAGTAGTGTATGTAACGTGTTATTTATTGGAAATAATGTATTTTAACGCATAATTTAAAAAAAATATTAGCATTCGTCACTTCTTCTCTGTATAAACTATAAGTGTGTGAAATTTCATACTCCTCCGTCCGCCCAATTTTCATAAAAAGGGATCCAAAGTTTTCGCTTCACGTATTAATATATAGATTTATTTATGTGTTTTTATCTACATCTACACTATCTACATCTACACTATATATATATATATATATATATATATATATATATATATATATATTATCCATATCCATACTTTTATACTTAATATTATAAATGCAAAAGTAACTCTGTCTGTCTGTCGGTCTGTCGGTCTGTCTGTCTGTCTGTCTCGCTTTCCTGCTAAAACTACTGAACCGATTTAAATGAAATTTGGTACACAAAAATAGTTTAAAGCCTGAGAAAGGACATAGGCTACTTTTTATCCCGGTAGTATGTTCCCGCGGGATAATTTCCGACCTCCACGCGGGAGAAGCCGCTGGCAAAAACTAGTATTTATATTTATTATGTTTATGATTAAAATAGGTTATACGTTTATATTTCAATATCTTCAAATTCATTGCACCTACCACTGTTTGTCTCTGCATCACCTAAAGGTTGACTAGTAGAAAATGCCTATGGCATTAAGTCCGCCTCTGTACATTTATGTGCTTAAAGTGTTAAATAAATAAATAATAAATAAATATGGTGATCACGTTCAGTTTCATTGATGAAATTGGTCCTTAGTGTACGCTTTTATAAGTTCGAACGTGACGATATTTAGAGAAACGTAGCTGTTCTTAAAATTTTAACAAGTAGGTACACTTTCCTATGAAACAGCTTGCCAAAAACCATCCTAGTGCTCTTCATTGTTTTTGCTGAGTATATTTGCTCAGTATTTAATAAAACTTGATCAAAAGTTCTAGACCGGGCCTGTTTCGCAAAAGTATTATAAGATTTAGTATCATACTGCCACTTCCTTTTAGGCTCTCTTGAACCAATTACTGCAGTAAATTTTATATATTTATTGTCTATGTAATAAAATCACATAGACATTGAATATGTAAAGGAAAAAGAACGAAAGAATACAGTTTTTGGACACAGTTCATAAAACACAAAATAGAATAACATGAAAATAAAAATAATAAAAAACAACAGCGTGTGCTTCACGGTTGCGCCAAAAAGGTTCATTTCAGCATTAATGCCAGACAGATGCTGTCTGATGTTGGTTTTGTAATGAACCTTTAGGGACAAGTGACGAGGAGTGCAAAGCCCCTTGATACGACTGGTTTTCAGACTTTCGGGCTTCTGATGACCCGTAAGGACTGTTAAAGATCCACAAATGATAGCTGGGAAACAACAGCATAATGTGCTTTCCGAAATACGGAGGGGTTGTGGTATGTAACCAAAATCAAAATCAAATCAAATCATTTTATTTCGGGCTACAAAGACCCATATCATAAATACCTTACAGACTAACATACATCTATATATATAAAAATGAATCCCTATTTCCCTTGGTCACGCCATCACGCATGAACGGCTGGACCGATTTCACTTTTTCTGTTTTTGTTGTGTTTGTTATTGTCAGGAAAAGGTTCTTAAGAATGAAAAAATTTTAAAAAATGCGCGGAATATTAGAACACGGCCGCACCATTCTTCTTCAGTGCAGGCCATTTTCGGCTCCCTATAGCTTCGTTGTGGATAAAACTAGAAGCTTGCATTTTCAGTAACCAAGTAAACATTGTCTAAACACGGTATATTTCAAATTTTATTCAATTTGAACCAGTAGTTTAAGAATTATAATAAGTCAAAGTTTCTTAATTTTGTAACTCACTGACTGACTGACCGATCATCAAAACTCTAAGGCACTTCTAGCAGACATAGAAGCTTTAAATTTAGAATACAATTAGTGTTTACTGTATAAATCAAGGAAAAACTAAAATATTTTCCAATTTCATTCCAGTTTTCTAGAACAAAAACTGCATAAATAACTTTGTAATCCCATGTAAATATGTAGGATTACAAAGTTACATCTGCATTTAATGAATTAGTGTACCTGTATGTGTATAACATAATGGAATAATAGGTGCAGATGGGTGGGTAGTTTTACGAAATGGGTATCGTATTATCCAGTAACTGGGTTGTGGAGGTTACATAGGCAGTCATTCCATGTAAAATACTGGTACTCAGCTGCATCCGGTTAGACTGGAAAGCGATCCCAACATAGTTGGGAAAAGGCTAGGCAGATGATGAATAGGTGTAGATAGGTACCTAGATTTAATCAATAAACATAATATAATGAAAGACCTTATCGACTTGAGCGCTTCGCATTTTCCGCATTTTCCGACCGACCGCAAATGTGTGTGTGGTAGCTAGAAAACGCTATAAGTCTCCGAAGTACCAGGCTGTTTTCATAACTTGGTAGGAGCTCACCTAACATGGGTGTGTGGTAGCTAGGGAACGCTTTATGTTTTAGAAGTATCAGGTTTTATAAGTTGGTAGGAGCTCACCTAACATGGGTGTGTGGTAGCTAGAAACCGCTTTATGTTTTGGAAGTACTAGGTTCGCATGATTTGGTAGGAGCTCACCTATCATGGGTGTGTGGTAGCTAGAAAACGCTTTATGCCTTCAAAGTACCAGTTTGTCATAACTTGGTCTAACATGGGTATATGGTACTTGGTGCGCTTTGCTTTGTGTTGGTGGGATCTGATAAGTTAACACAACATTTATTGATTCTGAAGCGGTACGAAGTTCGCTGGGTGAGCTAGTACAAATATAAAACAATGTAAACATAAAACTATTGTACACGAAATGACGGCGTCGTGTTGCGCTGCGTGGTGTCGCGTAGCCTTCCGCGGAATCGCCGATACACGACACCCTTCGGCCAAAACTCTTCCTTGAGGAAGGTCTCGATTTGATGAGTTGGAACTCGCACCACGAATGACTTGAAGTTGGTGTTGTGGCGCGGTTCCAACTTTTCCACCCTCGAGGTAAAGTTGGTCTTCACACGTACATACTCCACGATCTCCTCAACCTTCGCACGATGGTCACCCATGGCAAGCGTAACTTAACCTGATCGATCGACCTGTACGGCAGTTATTAGTTAGCCACAAGCATAATATATTGAAACCAATTGGAAAAGGGAAAAAGAGACATTTATCTCTCAATTGCTCAGGTTTTAAAGAACCTGATTTATTTCTCATCATCAGCAGCATATAATATTCCCACTAATGTGGCACAGGCCTCCTTTCAGTGAGAGGGAGTGAGCCATTATCAACCACACGGGCCCAGTGTGTGTTCGTCGATGTCACATGTCTTCGAATTTTTGGTTCTACGACATTCCGGTATCCGCACGATGTTTTCTTTCACCGTTTTGAGAGCAGTGGTGATGAGATAGTTTTGAAAAGCGCCTGTTTGGATTGGAACCCATGACCTAGAACTCGTAAGTCATGGCCGTTATCACTGGGCATTATCCTAATTCCTGAGTTAATTTTACTATCTAAATTCTATCTCAATGGTGCAATACACCTACAACGAATTCTCTTTCATTTTAATACCTCCCTAAGAGCTTTTGACTTAATCTACCTGGCATTATTCAACCTAATAATATTCGACGCCCAAACTCAATGTTCCCCAGTATTAATAATTCCAAGATTAATTATCGCTTTATTAACAATTAGCTGGCGCCATATTTGATGGGAATGTAATTTAAATTAACGATATTGAGCTCGATGCACGGCGCTCAAGTGCTGAGCATACTTGCGCAAAATTTTAATTATGTAATATTTATAATGTGTGCTTTAGCGTCATGTTGACATGATTGGGGAAAAGCGAACAAAGCGGTAATGGCATAATTAAACGGATAGGTACCGAGTAAGTTACTACGGTGACTACAGCGTAGTTGGGTACTAGGTACCTCCCTTTTTACCCGTAACTGCCTCGTTGATCTCCTGGTCGCAAGAGCGACTGCTGAGCATAGGGTCCTGATTTCGATTCCCAGGTCGGGCAAAGTGTCATTGGGTAATTATCACTAAGAGTATCTTAGTAGCAACTTGGAGTTAGAAAGTTGGCGGTGTGGTACCCCCGTGCCTTGGAAAAACACGCTAAGTCGTTGGTCCTGCGCCTGATCTCTCTCCGGTCGTGTCAAATTACCGTCCCATCGGACTATGAGAGTGGGGGAAGAGCGAGTGCCCTTGTGTTTGCGCACATTTGTGCACTATAATATCTTCCTCGCCAATGGCTAGGCTCATTTGAGATAAGCCGCGATGGCCGAAATACGGTATGAAGGACTAATACCTCCTTGTTTAGCTCATCATCTGCCTAACCTTTTCCCAACTACGTTGGAGGGACTTCCAGTTTTATCAGATGAAGTTGAATACCAGTATTATATGGAGAAACCGCCTACCTGACCTCCACAAACCAGTCACTGTGTAACACGACACCCCGTCGTAAGATGGTTAGTAATTAACCTCCCTGAGTACATACAGTGAATTATACAGCCAGAGTTGGCTTAATAATAATTAATGCCAATTTTCTGTCAATTTGCCGTGCAATTACGTTCTATGTTCCAAAGAATGACACTTGTGATTTGATAATACGGTGAATTTCAGTTAGTATTCAATTTGATTACTAATGAATTTCCTTGACTTTACCAATTGATATTCAGCGGAGAATTGTGTACCACCATCATCATCATTTCGGCCGAAAGACGTCCCGTACTGGACAAAGACCTCCCCAAATTTGGGGGGATTTGCCATGATCGCCACGCTTGCTAGGCGGATTGGCGATCGCATTATGGTGGTAAAATTAATAGAGAACGCTGCTACCCATTCTCTAGTAAGTCCCTTAGTCGCTTTTACGACACCCAGGGAAAGAAATAGGATGGTGCTATTCTTTACGTTCGGCACCACAGGGACTTATCACTATGAACTGACTTATTATGGACAACGTCGTTGTATACAGGAATATCTCTCTTTATCGTGATCATCAACATTTAAGTTAAATGACGTCCAGTGCTCCAAGGCATTGTGCTCCTCGATTGGTTCTGTGTTTCTCGCATCCACCGGATTCCTGCGGCCATCATAAAAACATCGGTCTGCCTTGTGGGATGCCTTTCAATGCTACGTTTATCGATCCTTCTTATTCTATTTAGAATATAAAAAGTTTATATTGTAGGTAGCTCATAACTTATTCATATGACTATATTAATTTACCGTTTATCTACATATAAGTATAGGTATGATCATAATGGAATATCCTCTATCAGACCTATGTTTCTAATATATTAACACATATACACACGACATAAGTCTATTTATTTGAAGATAAATCTTCTTCCGTGAAGTTTCTGAGTCTCATGTTCTTCCCAAAGTTATACCCATGAAACTTTTGAATGAAAAATTGCAGTAATAATTTTCGTAGAACTGTGAACGTCTTAGCGAACGTCTTTGTAATTAGATCCCCGACTGAACTCCAGTTTCCTACGGTCGTTTTCTTAATAGCTTTGTTAAGAACTTATTTTAATCATTCAGATCTTCGTATCTAACCTTAGAAGTAGCCAAAATTCTTTTACGGTTAAACATAATTGCTCCAACCTTAATGCTTTAATTATGTACATTCTACAACTGTAATAACCTGAAGTTGAGGAAAGTAAAAAAACTTTATCTGCGGCATTTCTTTAGCCTTTTTTTATACATTTCCGTAATTAACATTCTTTGATATTCTTCTTAATTTACTTTGGATTTCATTTCGTTGTTAATTAGCAACACTAATTATGTTAGGATCTAATGAAAACGGAAAATTTATTAACAGTTGAGAATTCCTGTCTGCAGTTCCCGGTTATCTTGGCAATAAATTCAACGATCTGACTACAAGATGGCAGATTAATGAGTAAAATTCGTAAGAAAAACAAACAAAAAGTTTCCTTTATTAGTTGTTTGTCTAATCTGCTCTGAAATTGTATTATAAGTTGGCAAAGTAAAAACTTTATTAACTACATCAAACCAACATTTATTTTCGATTAATCTTATTTAATTTACTTTAGGATGTTATCGAAAATATGTAAAATAAAAAAATACCTACATAACAGGAATTCAATGCATTATACTTTTTGTAATGAACATCTGGAATGGAATGAAAACAATGGGTCTCTCATTTGTTATTTGTGAAAAACATCGGCATGTATATATCAATGCTAGTAGGTAGTATAAAAAATACTTACCTAGGATACGGGACACATCAAATTTATTGGCTCACTTAAGTGTAAGTCAATATATTTAATCAATGACTGCTCTGTCGGCATTGTGAAAAATTGAGTCAAAGACCATTGACGAAGGTATATACCTTCGTGAATGGTCTGGTCAACTTTAATGTTCAATATATATATATATATATATATATACTAGCTTTTGCCCGCGACTTCATCCGCGTCAAATTTTCGCTCTCCTTCCCGTCGCATCGAATTGCCTGCCAGTTTTAGTCCATTTTTCGTTTGCTGCTCCGCTTGTTTTGGACCGTAGCGTGATGTTACTACAGCCTTTCTCGATAAATAGGCTACCCAAAACAAAAATATTTTTTCAATTCGGACCATTAGTTCCTGAGATTAGCGCGATCAATCAAACAAACAAATAAACTCTTCAGCTTTATAATATTAAGTATAGATGTGCCTATGTAACGGAAACTTTGAACATGATTTTGACTCCCTTTCGATTATGATGGGACTCCTTTTTTCGCACTTAGAACCTCATTCAGGTGGGTCCCCTAGTGAGGGTCTTTTTTATATTTATTTTATTCTGGCTAACAAAGCCAGTCTAGCTCCGTCTAAAAGCGCAGAAGCTTCCTGGGAGCATCAGAGGCTTTCCAAAGCGATCTCATTGTTCCGTAGATTGGACTGCAGATTGGAGTCAGCACTTTTCGAATGACAAAATTACATAAGACAGTCCCCAAAATGTCCACCCTTCACCACTTCCTAGTGCTTTAGTTGGGAAGAAGACAGTCCCCCGGCAAGTTGGGAAAAAAACTGATGCAACAAACTCTTCAGCAGCTCAACTGTCTCTTCACTTAGAAGAGCTTGATCATCATAATCAGCCTATATTGTTCCCACTGCTGGGACACAGGCCTCCTCCCGGTGACAGGGAGTGGGCCGTAATATACCACGCGGGCCCAGTGCGGGTTCGTAGATGTCACATGTCTTCAAATTTTTGGTTCTAGGACATGCCGGTTTCCTTACGATGTTTCAAGAACTTGATAAAATATAATACTAATAGCTGACCCGGCGAACTTCGTACCGCCATATTTTATTTCTCTAATCGCAACTGAGGAAGTAAAACCCTTCCGGTAAAATCGAATTAGCTAAATTGAAAATAAAACTGGAGTACTCAATTGAAAAATTCATATTGTTGTACAAAATGCATGGGGTGCTTATTATAATTACTACAGGTATACTAAACTATCGTTAAAATATTTACAGCAATGAAAATCAAGGCCCCCACGCTTTTTGTACAACAATATGAACTTTTAGTTACCAGTTTTATTTTTAAATTTTTAATTCAATTCAAAAGCGTGTTTTTTTAGTTTTCACAAACTATAATTGATTAAATGTAGATTTTATTTTAATTATCTTTAACTATTCTTTATAAACAATTACTTCTTTACAAAATACATGAAGAAAATAAAATAAAATGCAAGCAAAAAATACATGTGAATAAAGTTATGATTTTGCACTGATTAATACTTGCAGAGGTTATATACTTGGTAAATGCACAGGTATATTTACGTAGAGACTGACGCAGAGACTAGTACTAAGACTTGCACTGAGATTTTACTGAGACTATCACTTTCCGGGAGATAGTATTAATTCCCTCGTTTAAAAAGGAACTGAACTGCGGTGACACTCGGCGCCAGTATTTATACCTGAACCTTGAATTTCCCGAACGTTCTAGTTCGCATGCTTCGAGAAGAATCGATTGATCGATTGTTCGAAATAGTGAGGGAGCTTTGTTTACGCTCAGAGGAGGTCTCGAGAACGAATGAGATACCAAAGCTTTGGACATTCAAACCAGAGATGGCAACTCGATAGAATTTGTACGCTGCCAGACTAGACCCCCATAAGGTTTTTAATTATTATGTGGAAGCGTGCTAACCGTGGGGCTCTAGAGACAAGAGTGGCTAGCGAAACTAGTCCGCCGTACGCGGAGCAGATAATCAAATCAAACAACTCACCTACAATACAACAAAAGAACTTACCTGTTGGTTGAAGGACACTGCTCTGGTGCCAACCTGGAGTTATGTATGTAAGTGAGTGTATATGTATCGTGTTGTGACGTTACGAGTATTCTTCAGGTTAGAATCCGCTGCAATAAGGCTGGAGGCAATCACAGCATGCGGTCTTCAAATCACTCGTTCCCAATAGCGTCACATTCACTTGACCTTCAAACTATTTCAACGTCAAGAAACTAAACCCGTGTTATTACGTCAAATTGGGGTTATTAACAATCCAAACAATGGGTCATGACCTATTGTCCGCCAAAACGACCGGGGTAAGGGATTACTTTACAAAAAGATCGCGAGACTCAAGCGGCGACGTGTTCCCCTTTTTCCCACCAAAAATCCAAGAGCGAAGTGTCAAGTGTCAAAATCAAACTGACAAGTCAGATGTCATTACGTTCGATGGCGCGTTCCGAAAGCGCATAGAGTAACTAATCCAACGGTCCGAAACATCTACGCAGCGGACGGGCCTTCCCGTCCGCTAATCACTTGGCAATCCCGACAAGGTTGCGTTTTATCAGTCCACCTGACGCGCTGCTGGAGGATGTGCAAATACTCCAAGCTCCAACGCTTCCAAAAACTCTGAGCGAGCTGCTGCACCAACTGAAACCGCGATAGCCAATTTTGGCTCGCATCGACAAAAGATCGACAAAAGGCTCCGGCAGGGCGGCAAGTGGCTGTCAAATCAAAAAATGGCCCGGGGTCAGGGCCTCCAAGACGTTCAGGTCCGTAGACAGCGGGCACAATGGACGCGAGTTCAATACAGCTTCAAAACGGAAAAATACCGTAGCTAACTCCTTAAAGGTGAGAACGGTGTCTCCCAACAATCTGCGCCAGAGTCCCTGTGCCGCTTTCACCGCGGCCTCTAAAATACCCCCCCAATGGGGGCAGGCTGGCGGGTCAAACAATAACAAACAACAAAAACAACCAAACAACAATAACAACCAAACAACAACAATCAAATGGCCCTCCTTAGGCAACAAAAGGGGGTGACGGACCCCATAAGGAAGGCTAGAGTGACTCAACCGTCAACAACCAAACAACAAAAGACCCGTATCGTCCAAAAGGGGTTCAACTTAATAACGGCTCCCGACAATATCCTCTCGCTGCAGAATGGCCAACAGCGCATTGCAACCGGCATGCGAGTTCATAATGTGACGATCAGTCACCAACAATTTAACAACAACAAACAATAATTCAACAATTTGTCGAGGGAGCTAAATCGACTCAACAAAAAATCAGGGTCCTTCGTTCCAACAGCGAGCACCTTGAGCCCGGGCAAAGGACCCGACATCAAGACTGGCGGTCGAGGCCAATCATCCTCGGGATGAGTCAGCCAGTCTGGTCCCCACCATAGGGGGTAAGCAAACAAGCGGGGTGCCATGCACCCACGTGAGGCCACGGCGCCTGGGTTCAAATCTCCAGGCAAGTGCCTCCAAATCAAAGGCGTATCCAAATTTTGAATCTGGGACACTCGGTACGCAACAAAGACCTCCAAAGAGTGGACGGACGTCTTCAACCAACACAAAACAATTTGACTGTCCGTCCAGGCGTAAGAAGCCCGAATGTCCACAGTTCCACCCAAAGTGTGAGCAACGTGGTTCAATAGACGCACAAGACGACCCGCCCCTGACAATTCTAACTTAGGGATGGTCAGTGCCGTCCGGAGGGGGGGCCACCTTGCTCTTGGCCAAGACCAGTGACAACTTCACCTGGCCTGTCGCGCAGACGGTGCGCAGACAAACAACAGCTGCATAACAGTGCGAAGACGCATCACAAACAAGGGTAGCCGTGTAGCTCCCAGGGGGGAGGATAGCGCGGGGTAACACGACCTCGTTGACTGCAGGGAGTGCGGATACAAATTGGAGCCAATCTTCCAACAGGGTTTCCCGAATTGGCTCGTTCCAGCCAAGTCCCGCAGTCCAAAGGCGCTCAAGAAAACAATTTTGCCCAAAACAATACAAACAAAACAACAAAACAATAGACAAAAGGCAACCCTGGGCTCCTATGTCCATAATGACACGGACCACAACAGTCCCCCTGGGCCCCCAGACCTAACCGATGCCGTTGGCAACAAAACCGTGTCGATCTGAGGGGTACCTTAGCGGGGCAGGCGCCAATGTCCTAACAATGCCTGGGCGGCGACCGATCGCCGCACCCAGGCCCAAGTCTTTCCCGACGAGGATGAAATTCAAATTCCTCGAACGCGCGGTGTCCCGAGCCACGCGCCATCGCTGGATGGGCATATCCCACCGGAGGCCTGAATGGTGGGGGGCGTGACTCCAACCGGGGACGTTCCGCCAAAGGAGGGGAGGGAAGGCGGTGCTGGTCTGGCCAGCGCTGCCTAGCAACAACTGCGTAATCACCTTTACGCGGGGAGACCAAATGGCGGTCGCGCGGCTCCCGATCAACTTGCGCGGGGGGTGGAGTGCGGCGCTCAAAATTGCGGGCCTCTCCCCGGTTCTGAACCGGCGAGGCAGAAGCCCGGTGACCAACTCCATGGTACCCCCCCGTACGCGAACCTTCATCAGAGGCTGGTCTACCAGCGTGGTTCGCGTTAGCGCACAATATGTCCAAATGTAGGGGGTCCCCCTACAAATTCTACAAGGGCGGGGGTTGGGGCAGTCCCGATGGAAGTGAGCCCCCAAACAAGAGAAGCACATGCGGCGTGCATTGGCAATTTGGCGGCGGGCACTCACGTGCAACTTCAAAAAGGCCACGCAAGTTGCCATGCCATGCCCCGTGTCCCTACAAAACTCACAACCAGGACGACTCTGGGTGCCAGCAAAACGAGCGGCGGGGCAACCATCAACAGGCCCGCGAGCCCTAGTCCGTCCCTGGTCTCGTGGCTGGGAAGACGGCTGGCATGACTCAGTGGCAACGCCAGAGTTGTCCACAAACCGACACTCATCCTCCAAAAATTGGACGTGGTCATCAAATGGGGGGAGATGTGTGACACTATCCCCACCATACTTTTGCTCGAAACGAGCCCTCAAATCGGCAGGAAGCCGTTGCAGCACAACGTGCACCAAAAGGTAAGACCAATGGTCCACCGGCAAGTCCAATTGCTTTAAAGCGTTGGTCGCTGCCACCAACGGGTTCAACAGGTCAGTACGCAATGCTGACAATCCAGTAATGACCGGTAACCCCAAAATCAATTCAATATGAACGTCAGCCAAACAACATTTATTTTGGTACCGCCGGGTGAGTAGCTCCACAGCGGTAGGGTAGGCTGAGTCAGTCAACGACAGATGCTGTACCAAGGCTCGGGCCTCACCTTCTAGGACAGACAACAAATAGGCCAACTTTTGGGCGGGTCTGAGGTCCGAGCGTGCATCAACCAAACTTTCAAACAGGTTTTGGAAACCTAACCACTGGTCCAAGCGACCGTTAAAGTGTGGCAGTTCCAAGGTAGGCAGTCTACTCAATAGTCCGGGACCTGAAACAACCAAGGTCTGCGGTTTGACCTGGACAGGTGTCCGGCTCCCCAATATTTCCCGAGCACGTTGACCAATGACATCCCCCAGGTCCAAGATCTGGTCGTAGTCAGCAAGGACCTTGTCACGTGCTGCCTGATCCAGCACTTCCAGAGCCACATCACAAATGTACTCGTTGTAGCGGGTAAGCAGAGCATCAACGTTGCCGAGTCTCACGTTCAACTGCTCGAACCGAGCCAGAGTGACCGCTTCAAGATCCGGGCGCTCAGCGGTTGCTGCAGCTGAAGTGAACCACCGTAGCTGTGTGGTCAATCCACTGATTGCCTCTTTCACCGCTTTGTGTGCCATTGCACAAACAATACAATTCAAATAAACCAAAATTAAATAATCAAATAACAAAGTTCAATCAATCAATTACAAAATAACTACAAGCAAACAATCAAACTACCAAACTGACTAATCAGCAACTCAAGAAATAACAATATATTGGTTTCAATTCAATTCAACAATAAACTTTTATTTTAATTCAAACCCAATATCAACGTTCAAAATTCTATTGCATATTCAATTCAAATATTCAAATTCTAATCCAATTCCAAATGTTAAGTTCAGAAACCACTGTGTGGTACAACAATAATGAACCTTTATTCCAACTCAAAACAATGGCAATACTCAAAAATGCCAATTTCAAATATTAATTTTCACAAACAACCATATTGATGGTACAAAACTCAATATTTCAATGTCTTCCTGACATTCAATACAACAGAGATCAGACACAAAAAGGGGCTACAACAAGGGGCTGCAACACAGCCCAATCCAATCCACTTTATTAGCCCGGCTGACCTTGGCAACATCAGGTTACCCGTCTCAACAAATTTACAAATTATTTCAAACAAACAAGCAATCATAGTTAACAAATATTTACAGCGTATTACTACTTCCCTTATAGAGACTGCCAAGTAATTAGCCTACTGTAAATTACCAATTTGGTGGTTTTATAGGTTAGAACCACGCCTCTGCTTCCAAAATGTACGCTGCGAGACTAGACTCCCATAAGGTTTTTAATTATTATGTGGAAGCGTGCTAACCGTGGGGCTGAAGACAAGAGTGGCTAGCGAAACTAGTCCGCCGTACGCGGAGCAGATAATCAAATCAAACAACTCACCTACAATACAACAAAAGAACTTACCTGTTGGTTGAAGGACACTGCTCTGGTGCCAACCTAGAGTTATGTATGTAAGTGAGTGTATATGTATCGTGTTGTGACGTTACGAGTATTCTTCAGGTTAGAATCCGCTGCAATAAGGCTGGAGGCAATCACAGCATGCGGTCTTCAAATCACTCGTTCCCAATAGCGTCACATTCACTTGACCTTCAAACTATTTCAACGTCAAGAAACTAAACCCGTGTTATTACGTCAAATTGGGGTTATTAACAATCCAAACAATGGGTCATGACCTATTGTCCGCCAAAACGACCGGGGTAAGGGATTACTTTACAAAAAGATCGCGAGACTCAAGCGGCGACGTGTTCCCCTTTTTCCCACCAAAAATCCAAGAGCGAAGTGTCAAGTGTCAAAATCAAACTGACAAGTCAGATGTCATTCCGTTCGATGGCGCGTTCCGAAAGCGCATAGAGTAACTAATCCAACGGTCCGAAACAGAATTTGATGGCCAGATCTTGAAACTTTGATTAAAATTTGGCGCCAAGACTTTAATAGTTCTCTAACAGAAACAGTACAATATTTTTTTTTTGTTATCCACGGTAATAATTTTGTAACATAATACGCAGTATAATTATAAAAATATCAGTCACAAACCATTAAAATAATACGGTTCTATCGTGAACATAAATAAATATTACGTGAAATAAAGTAATAGAATTTATATTCTAAGAAACAGAACACAGCGCCATCTATTGGGTGTATTTGCAACCTAGATGTCAAACAATATTAAAAAATGTTATTGATGAATCAACGTACACCGCCATCTATGAGAACTTCATAAAACTAAACAGTAAATAAACACTTGCTTAAGAAACAATTAATTGATACATTTTATTCGTTTACATTCACGACATAAGCAAATAATTGAGATGATAACTATCCTATCCAGTAAGTTAGACCAAAATACGGGAACATGTGAAAATAAAAATATCAGTCACAAACAATTAAAATAATACGGATCTATCGTGAACATAAATAAATACTACGTGAAATAAAGTAATAGAATATATATTCTAAGAAACAGAACACAGCGCCATCTATTGGGTGTATTTGCAACCTAGATGTCAAACAATATTGAAAATTTTTATTGATGAATCAACGTACACTGCCATCTATGAGAACTTCATAAAACTAAACAGTAAATAAACACTTGCTTAAGAAACAATTAATTGATACATTTTATTCGTTTACATTCACGACATAAGCAAATAATTGAGATGATAACTATCCTATCCAGTAAGTTAGACCAAAATACGGGAACATGTGAAATTTGATTGAAATCAGTTCATTAGTTTTGGAGTTTATTGACAACATACATCGTGACACAAGATTTTTATATATATACAAGATATATTGAACTTTAAAGTTCACGTTATTCAGTAATTATGTGAACTAATACATTGTATCTGTCACTGCACTCTGAGCATAGTGGAAAATATCAATGACTTTTACAAAATATATCTATTGAATATTATTAGATATACCTGAAATAATCAAAAGTCGTTAACTCATCGAATGCCGTAATTAGAGACACAATAGAAAGGCAATTCCTTATGTCGAACTATGTAACTTAAGACATTCAAAAGGTTAATTTAATCAACTTATAGAATGCCGTAAATTTTATTGTTTAATAGAAAAACCATGTCCGTAAGGATTGAGGAGCCACATCAATTTTTTTAAATCTGATCTCACTCTGATCTCTCTCTGCTGCTGAATAATTCAGCAGCAATGTAGCTGATTTTGCAGCACGAATTCTAGATTTAGCAGCAAAATATATCACTAGTTATATTTAATGCAAAAGTGGCTCCTCAATCTAAACGTCTGAATTGAGGAGCCACCTGGAACTCGTTAAGTAATAGATGAATATTTTTGAAATTTTTTATCATTTAGTAGCAATTGTGCATATTACTGTCTAAAAATTTAGATTCTGTAGCGCTAAAATGAAAGAAAATACAATACTTTTAGTATGGCTCCTCAATCTACACTCAAGAGGTGAATTTTTATTGGATGTGAGCGATCAATTAATATATTCGACATAATGATCATTTAGCAGGTGTTGTGTTTGTTTTTGCAGTATAGGAATAAAATAGTAAAACAGAGTAAATTTTGCAGATGAACGCATTTTCTTTGGCTTCTCTATCCTGACGTTCTAATTATACATATATGTTTGACTGTAGCCACCTGAGATCTCAACGGAATCTAAAGCCAGAGATACTAACATTTAGCAGAAATGTCTGCTATATACAAGATTATTTTTAGTATATGCGAAACCTGAATATAGTTTGTTCAGAATCAGTAACTGAATCGATTCCAATAATTTTTACACCATGTCATATTTTGTACCCAAAATATTTAATTACGCTTCCAAGTCGCGGGCCTTAGTGTTTTGTTTCGATTTTAAAATTATCATGTCTTTCTCGTATTCAAACGTCCATTACACGGAGATGGTACATACACTAGCTGTTTGTGGTGATCTGCATATGTTTTTGCGTGGACAACCAGGTAACTTATCAAGCTTATAACTTTGTGATTATTAATGATACAGTTTTGAAATTTTTTTCATAGATTCTTTACATAAAAATACTAGACCCGTGTTTCGGGTTTCGCATAAACAAAAATTAATGTTGTATATCTGCACAGTTCAGCAATAAATATATTTTGGATTCTGAAAAAACAATACTTAACTATTTTCTTGTAAATTCAGTGTGAAGGGTGACCACATTTTGGGGGTTCTTACAAATTAATATGTCACTTACCTACCCACAATAATATTTATTTAGTAACAAAACATTCATCAGCGGTGAAGTATTCTCGTTTGTACATGAATATGTTCATGTACGAAATAAATATTTAACTTGGATTTCTTATATTATAAAATTAATCATCATGTTTGTGTCATCATAATTGAATTGTGGGATATTAATATGTGCAATATCGTGCAGTGACTGATAATTAAGTGCAGTTTGATATCTTGTTTTCAATGTAAGTACATTTGTGCCGACTATTGTTATTTTTTTCATCATCATCATCATTTCAGCTGAAAGACGTCCACTGCTGGACGCCTAGGCCTCCCCCACTCTGTTTTACTATTTTATTCCTATACTGCAAAAACAAACACAACACCTGCTAAATGATCATTATGTCGAATATATTAATTGATCGCTCACATCCAATAAAAATTCACCTCTTGAGTGTAGATTGAGGAGCCATACTAAAAGTATTGTATTTTCTTTCATTTTAGCGCTACAGAAGCTAAATTTTTAGACAGTAATATACACAATTGCTACTAAATGATACAAAATTTTCAAAAATATTCATCTATTACTTAACGAGTTCCAGGTGGCTCCTCAATTCAGACGTTTAGATTGAGGAGCCACTTTTGCATTAAATATAACTAGTGATATATTTTGCTGCTAAATCTAGAATTCGTGCTGCAAAATCAGCTACATTGCTGCTAAATAATGGTGAGATCAGATTTTAAAAATCTGATGTGACTCCTCAATCCTTACGGACATGATAAACCTAGTGAAAAATAATTAATTTTTTTTTTCGTTCGTAAATATTATTATCTACCAACGTATGTATTATAGCATATTGACGAGCTTGTCGACTCTCAATAAATAAGGGTAAGAAATGGAGGGCGGCGATTGTTATCATTGAACTGGAGGATGAACTGCTCAACACGGTTGACACATACGAGTACAAGTGTATTAAGGCTCCAAGTTCAAAAACATTTACGTATCGGATATTTCGGTCACGTCCCCTCTGATCACAGAATCCAATTTGCAGTACAAAATAATACAATTTTACATCGACGAGTTCCGTATCGATTTAAGCAGAAAATTAGATTGTAACCTGCTTTAAATCAATTAACATCGCCATGACACGGAATACGTACGCGGGATTTTCGACGGTCGAGATTTTTCATGTAACAATCCTGGCTATAAAATCGAAGTTGTTTTTTCTTTTAACTTAAATTTTGATTTCTTTTTATCATTGAGTTTTTATGACAAAACACAGCACTTTATATTTCCAACATTAAGTTAGTATAAAGTAGTGAGAAATCTTCTGAAGATAGTTTATATGATATGATAGATATATATGTCTTATTACTAAATGCACTTTTCATTAACAGAAAATAAAAGAGGAAACCGTCAAATATACTTCCTCAAGTGAATGAACCAAAATCGATCAGTGTTTTTTCATCGAAAGCTGTCGGCCCGTGACTTTTTCAGGCGGCCTCCTAAATTGGGGAAGCAAACGTTTAAATCACTCAGCCTTTAGAAAAAAGGATGGCGTAACTTCTTGTACTCAGATTCACGACTTCCAACATATTGGGGTTACGAAAAGGCTGAAAGAAAAAAAAAAGAAAGAGAATGATAAACGTACTTTTACAAATTGCGTAATACTCACTGGATTTTTTCCCTTGTTTCAAGAAATAATGAGAATAAATGATTGTCATTTTGCTGTAAACTTTTCATACGATAATTTATCTCTGGGGAAAAGAAACTCCTCAAACATAAGGAACGAGGGGACAAAAGCTTGAATAAAATTTACTTTTTGACAACAGTAAAACAACAGTCGTTTAACTTTTCATATTAGCGTTGATTCTGGTGCTTTTGTTTTCGAATATCACTAAATTCTGCGAGACAGAGAACTATTCCCGTTGACGTTGCCTTTCTGTAAGCATCTACAATTTTCACATCCATTTCTCAAGAAGATATATGGCTTGGATATTGTCTTTATTTTACTTGATAGCTCCGAGATGAAACGACGCTGAAATTTTTATTGAGTTGTGTACGTGTAGTAGATGTAGGTACTAATGCAAATGTTTCAACTTTAATGTTATCTGTAAAGCAATTTCTATCTCTATTTTTTGTATTGTTTCATGTAAGTAGATTTTTATTTATGTCTGAATTCTTTTCTATCTACGTGGCAATTTTTATGTACTTTCTGGTCCCTATAAATGTTGCTAACACAGCAAGCAACCACAAAGTTTAATCGAAACATTTTTATCTCTCTATAAACTGAAGGCGGGAAACGCGCAATAAACACCACCAGTATACAACTTTTCAGTTATGAAAACATAATATTCTTCGCGAGAAATTTCCAGACAGAGTACGAATAATCCTACTTGGGGAACTTTCTAATAACGCTCTGCTCTTTAGATTCATTGCACCTTGCAGAAAAATTTCAAAACTTCTCCCGGGGTCTTAAGAGATGTTTGTGAAACTTTTAGAATGACATTAATCTTAGTAATTTCTCACCAGATTTGAAAGCGTTAGCTTAACACTTTGCGTTTTTGGATTAAAACTTTTAATCAGTAGATAGAGTTGAGATAAGTCAGTTCGCTTAGCATGTTTGTTCGGTATTTTAAATAAAGTTTCCGTCAGGAAATACGGGTAGATGGCTTTATTTATCAGATTTGCAAGAGTTTTGATAGCTGATAATTTTATAGCATTCTTTTTAACATTTTATTTCAGTTAAACTTAAAGTAACAATCAAGGTTAAAAGGTCTGTAGACAATGAAAATAAAACATTATCTCTAAGTTTTTAGTTAAAAATTGCGCTGAAGCAAAATTTAATACCCAACGGGCACATTTTATAAATTATTTTGAACAAAGTTATTCAATCGAAAAATATAGAAAAAGCACAATTTTGTTTAGTTTAAAAGTTAGGTATTATCGTGGCGGGACATTGACACTCAACACTTAATATTAAAAAATTCCGTCTAAATATTAAGATGTTCAAAGTTATTCAAATAAAGAAGAAATTTCGGGTAAATATTTTGATTTAAAATTCGTAGACCTTATTGGAGTAGAATTTAATTTCAATCATATTCTAAGAAGACTGGTTTGTTAAGAAATCTATACAAATAAATAAAACTGAAGTGTCTGTTTGTAATTTCAAATTAACAGCTTTTCATTAAATGCATATGAAAACACAGTACTTACACCAAAATAACAATTTTTTAAACTTTTGTCTGTCTGTTTGTTCCGGCTAATCTCTGAAATGGCTGGACCGATTTTGACGGGACTTTTATTGGCAGGTAGCTGATGTAATAAGGAGTAACTTAGGCTACTTTTATTTTAGAAAAATACCTGCGTTAATTTCCGACATCAATGCAGGCGAAGCCGCGGGCAAAAGCTAGTTTAGAAATAAAACCTGCGCTTAGATAGCGCTTGTGAATAGATTTGTTTCGAGGAATTTATGTTTGTTTCATAGCTCACAAAACTTTTAAATAAAATCATTTCCAAATACTTGTGTAAAAAACCAGTATTAAGGATCGTTGCTTAGCAATGAAAGAAATCAAGAACAAAACAGAGGTAAACTGCGTTATCTAGTATCGTACATTTACCCTTGTATCAATAGTTTTGATAAAGTATTTTGCCTCATAGCATAGTGAGATAATTATCAAATTCGTACTTTGGTAACGATGTAAATGAGATAATTGGGTAACTGAATTCAACTTTATATTCAAAAACCGATAATTATACAAGTAAAGCAACAACTACCAATGTTTGTACATATTTTATATACTTACCTGCTCGTAAGCTAACTTAGCAACATAAAAGCATAGAGTAGCAAGAATACAGCAGTTGTTTCTTCTTTGTTTCTCTGTTTATTCCCCAAGAGAGGAAGCATCGTACTTTCGAACTCGTTCCATAAAAAGCATCTTGTAGTTAAACGACAAGAAAGGTACAAAACCAGAATAAAACAGATGCAAAGTAGCAAACTGTATTCTCTTACTACATATACAAGAGGTTAAAAACTTGCATTCTTTTGTAAATAAACATACTTTGTTGCTTTTTCAGCAGTGAACAAAGAAACTCTTGAACGAACGCATTCACTCCTTGCAGATAATGTTTTACAGAAGAGCAGTAGGTAGTATCATATAGTAGATATGTCGACAAAATTTCAGAAGATTCCAAGGATATTCCAACCAATTTAATACACTCTTATTCTCTCTTCTTCTCTTTTCTCTTTCTTTCTTCTTCTCTTATTTATTTATTTTTTATTAAAGATATACCAGCATAATTATAAATTCATTATCACGCCTACAGTAGTCCAATGCTGGACATAGGCCTGTTCTATTGCAAGCGAACATTTTCGCCAACTCTCATCCAGCTGCTACCAGTCTCCTTCCGAAGACCAGGGACGCTCATGCTCCACCTAGCCTGAGGGCACGTTTGCCATATTGCGGTGTTCACTCAAGAACATGGTTACCCAACGATCATCGGTTTTACGGGTGATATAGTCACCGCATTGCTGCATTCAGCTTGCTTATTCATGAGCTGTCGAAAACTTTGGCCACAAATTTATTAACACATATCATTTTATGTTGATATAAGTTTATATTTTTTTTTATTATAGTGGATACACAACGGAGCTACATAAAAAAATGTCTGCATTTTAAATTGATGTATTGGTATGAAGCTTGAATCTACGCTAACTTATACTCGACTAAGCACTTATCGCTAAAAGCGAAAAGGAATACAAGCAAGGTAAAGAAAACTATTTTTAAAAGAAAATTTGTGACATAACCACGGAGGAGTTAAATTTTGAATTTCAGTTGGCAAAAAACCTTACCATAATAGGTACTTATATTATTTTTTATATTCAGAAAGTTTTCCCTTCTGTTGTTAATTAAAATTCTCTAAGTCACCCAATCTGAGGATAAGAGGAAATAATGATATGTACGATATGCTGCTCGTTAGCAAAACAAAACCAATAGCTGACTTCTTGTGGTATTGAAGCTCCGTACTACGCTAGATGATCGATGGAACTGAAAGGTTCTAGAGTAGTGACTTATGTGGTCATCAGCAGGAGACGTAGCATTGGAAGGCCTCTCACAAGATGCATCGATGACCTACTGAAGGCCGCGGGCTAGAAGCACCAAACCTGGCGGAAACCTATGTTCAGCAGTGCACGTCTCTTAGCTGAAATGATGACTACTCAAATTCAATGTGTTACCCCTAACCTGCGGCCTATTGTACTTTAATTACATGACATTCATTTTTTTACCGAAGCTTAAAGATACTGTCAAGTGTAAGGTCAAATGTAAGGTTTAATTCCCAGTTGGAGCGAAGTGTAATATTGCGTTTTTCATCAGGCATTTTTAGCCAATGGTCTGAATTCGTGCCCGGTTGATTATAACCATTAACTGAACACATTCTGCCTTGCTCCCTATTACAATGGGACGTAATCTATAGGTACACATCTGCCTTACTCTTCAGGGATTACAGGCGTGATGGTAAAACAAAATTATTACAAGCAGAAGTAACATCTACGTAACAAAATCAACCGCCAGTTAACCTTTACAGCAGATTGGATGGAGTGCGGTCTAGTAAGGTGAAGTTGAAATATAAAGGCGGTTTCAAATAGATACCGCCTCACTCCAAACCAGGGTTGCTCAAAGTGAATACCGCTCTCGAGGGGTGTTAAATCCAGTGGGCATTAATGGTAATTAATTTATCATGGGCGATTAAATTACTGATATTTTAGTGTTAGAAAAAGGGAAATTGTTTAGTAAGTATTTAAAATAATTTATATACATATAAATCTATATAAAACAAAATATTGTGTTTTAGTAGATAAGCGTATCATTTGAGAACGGCTGAACCAAATTCGGTTTTTATGGAAATAAATTTGGAATAGTTTCCCAGAAAAAATTAAAAATTCTGGAATAAGTTTTTATTTATTTATTGATTTAATGTATTTCCAATGCAGTAGGTATTATATAAAATATTTGCCTTCTCTATATTAACTCTATATGACTGTGTCAAATTTCATATTCCTCCGTTCCCGTAATTTTCGTACAAAGGGTTAGGAACATAGTTTTTGCTTCACGTAAATTAATAAATAGATTATAAAAAAAAATAAACTGTGTCGTATAAAGTAATAGTTTCGTGTCATTGCATGTTGTTATAATAATTACACATCAGGAATATATTAATACGTGACCGAAACATAAGTTTGAGAAACTCTGGCCCCCGCTGTCCTTCATTTACAAAACATGGCCTTTTAATCAGTCACCATCATTTGTAAGTCTGTTTCCATTGCAAATTCAGCAAAATGGCATGCTCTAACCGGAATTAATTCTGCAAGTAGATGTTAGTACCGGCCACTAGATAAGTTACTACTTACCTACATTTAGAAAATTGGTAGTGTGTCTCATGTTGAATATTGTTCGTCAAAAGTATTCATCATTTTATGAATATTTCGAAAGAAAAAATACCACTTATTTGGATACAGTTCGTGAAAGACAAAATAAAACAAAAAACAAGAAAAAAAAACAACAACAGTGTGTGCCATACGACTGCGCGACAAAGGTTTATTTCAGCGTTAATGCCAGACGGATGTTGTCGGATGAACATTTTTCTAATGAACCTTTAGGGACAAGTGAAGAAAAGTACAAAACAGGTTCAACATATGTAATATTAGGTCTTTACCTATGAAATTGCCGTTCTGCAGTACTGGCCATTTCAAATCAAAATAATTTTTGTTTGTCTAAGAATTCTAATTTCAAATTAATTTTATTTTAAAAACATGGAATTCTTTTTCCAAAAGTAGTCATTTGTTTATTGATTAGTGTTACATTTTCATCGCATTTCAATCTTTTTCGTCATCATGGATACGTTAAAAATTCGAATAATTATGGAATATGAGTACCGTCGTGGCAGCAACGCGGCACAAGCGGCACGCAACATCAACGACGTTTACGGAGCTAACGCTACAAACCAACGCACCACCTGTTATTTTGAAGAATTTTGAACCGCATTGTTACCTGCGATGAAAAATGGATTCTGTTTGATAACCGCAAGCGCTCAGCAAGTTGGTTGGATCCTGGTTCAGCACCTAAACAATGCCCTAAACGAAAACTTACCCCTAGAAAACTGATGGTCACTGTTTGGTGGTCTAGCGCCGGTGTGATTCATCACAGCTTCTTACCAAACGGGGTGAGCATTACTGCAGATGTGTACTGTGAAAAACTGAACTCAATGATGGAGAAGCTGGCACATCTCCAACCAGCATTGGTCAATCGCTCGTCTCCGCTGCACGACAACGCGCGACCTCATACTGCACAGCAGACGGTCTCCAAGTTGCAAGAACTGGGGTTGGAAGCTCTCCGTCATACGCCCTACTCACCAGACCTTGCGCCTACAGACTACTACTTTTCCCAGAATTTGGATAACTTCTTGGCGGGAAAAAAATTCAATACCCGAGAGGCAGTACAAAATGCCTTTGAAGAATTTGTTGCCTCCTAAACTGCCACTGCGTTGGCAAAGATGCATTGATTGCATGGGTGATTATTTCGATTAATACAAATAAAAAATACATGAAAAAAATTCGTTTAATTTTTTTCATACAAAACGGCATTTTCATAGGTAAAGACCTATTATATCCATAGTAATATTATAAATGGGAAAGTGTGTATTCTGTTTGTCCGTCTTTCACGGCAAAACGGAGCGGCGAATTGACGTGATTTTTTAAGTAGAGATAGTTAAAGGGATGGAAAGTGACATAGGCTACTTTTTGTCTCTTTGTAACCCCCCACTTCCCTAAAATGGGGGGTGGAACGTGCTAATCTCAGGAGCTACTGGTTCGAATTGAAAAAATATTTTTGAGTTGGGATTGAGGAAGGCTATAGGCTATATAACATCACACTACGATCAAAAGGAGTGGAGCAGCAACAAAAATGGTCGAAAACTGGCAGGTTGTGATGCGACGGGAAGGGTCAGGGGAGCAAATATTTGACGCGGACGAAGTTGCGGGCGGAAGCCAGTTATTATATAATTATATACAGGATCAGTTTTTATCCAGTGCGCAAACTGTAACCATGGATTCAGCATAATATTCTAGACCCCCAGCGTAGAAAATTTTCGTCGGTTATTCAAAAAAAAACCGGCCAAGTGCGAGTCAGACTCGCGCACCGAGGGTTCCGTACAAACCTGTAGGTATTCTCGGTTTAAAAATAAATGTTTTTTTTTTTTTAATTTTTATATTTCAGTTGATTGAATGTAAGGTAAATTGCGGTTTAAGATTTATGACGTTTTAAAAAAACTACTCACTCGATCTCGTTCAAACCAATTTTTGGTGGTAGTTTACATAGTAATGTACATCATATATTTTTTTTTAGTTTTATGATTCTCTTATTTTAGAAGTTACGGGGGGGGGGACACTCATTTTACCACTTTGGAAGTGTCTCTCGCGCAAACTATTCAGTTTAGAAAAAAATGATATTATTATAGAAACCTCATTACCATTTTTGAAGACCTATTCATAGATACCCCATACGGAATGGTTTGATGATAAAAAAAAATTGAGTTTTTGTGCTATGTATGGGGAACCCCAAAATTTATTGTTTTTTTTTTCTATTTTAGTGTGAAAATCTTAATGTGGTTCACAGAATACATCTACTTACCAAGTTTCAACAGCATAGCTCTTATAGTTTCGGAGAAAAGTGGCTGTGACGTACGGACGGACGGACAGACAGACAGACAGACAGACAGACAGACATGACGAATCTATAAGGGTTCTGTTTTTTGCCATTTGGCAACGGAACCCTAAAAATCAGCTGTTCCATATATTTTGACCCCGTAGGTATTGCATTTTTTTATGAAACAACCGATTTTTTTTTTTGTAAATCCGATGAAAAATTTCTGCGCAAGGGGGTCTAGAATGATATGCTGAATTCATGGTTACAATTTACGCACTGGATAAAAACTTATCTAGTATAAATAAACAAACTAGCAATCATATTCACTTACAACATAGATTGTCGCAATTGTTTTAAAACCGGAACCTAAAATTGAACCGAAGGATTTGAGATTTTTACATGAAGAAATACAATGATTCTTTTAGCGATTTCTATAAGCCAAAGTAACCTTATATGTATACCTAACGTCAGTACCTAAGTATCAGTAATTTTGCTTTTAGAAATAAATTATCTTTTTATTAAACCTACACTGTAAACGCACATGTTTGTGGCTTTTGAAAGCACTTTGCTAACTCTAAATCTAATAAAAACCATTTACTTTTCAATTCCACGGCCATAGTTTTTGACAGCACCATTAGCGTTTGAAAAGTTCAGTTTTAACTTAGCTTTTTTTGTTCACTCTTAAGCGCAAAAATATTAGGCACAAACACACCGATAGTTTTGCATAAACTAAATATCAAAAGTAGTTTTGACATCCAGTTTTCAAATTCAAATTGAGTTCCAAATGTTTCGTCCCGAAGGAATGACGCACATGAACAACTAACTTTAAATTGAAACGTCATCCAATATTTGTATACAGTTGCTTGCAGATTATGTAAATGTTTGTTTTCATAATGAAGACTTGAAACTAAGTAATTAAGTAGGAGATGCAGAGAGCCGACGCCGCAGTCTCTCCTTCCAAACTGTAACATAAGTCTCATGTTTATCGTAGTGAATGTAAAAGGATAAATCGTAAACCGAGACACTGGAATTGGCAAAGGCCCTTGAGAAAAAAGGTACCCGGCAAACAAATAGAGCGTAAAACGTCATATCATAAATCCCACTTACTTTGCCGCTATCCAACGATTTAGAACTAACTCGTAGTTATAAATTTTCGGATACGCTACCGAAAATAGCTCTGCGGCGAAGGCCTGGTGTGCAGCCAAACAGATGAAATGTAGCCCGTCGACGCTCCATTAGGAATTAATGGGCCGATTCGAGAAATGTCATCTTCCGGTAAATACTGGTCATAATTCATTTCATAGTTGACAGGCACAGGGTTTGGTTCCGGGCGGGATCCTTCAACAAAAACAACGGCCAACCTGCGAATGAAAGTGATTCATTCCGCAAATTAACCGTTGAAAAGGTAATTTTATTTGCACAGATCTCCTCTGGAGACTGTTAGGCGCGTGGAGGTATTTTAGAGGCACAGACAAGCTGACTAGTAGTAAATTGCTTTTAAACAGAAATTCCTTTTTTAAATTTTGAAAAGGTATGTAACTCTTTGATATTGTCGCAAATGGTACGACAGTCTCATTACTTTCCGTGGGTGTTGCAAAAGGTGACTAAAGGACTAGTCTATGATCACTAGAGAATGGCAGCAGCGTTCTCTATACATCTTACCACCATATTGCGATTGCCAACCTGCCTGCCAAGCGTGGCGATTATGGCAAACCTCGCCAAATTGGGCCAATGTCCAGCAGACATCTTCCGGCTGAAATGATGATGATGGTATGACGAATGATGGACAATTTCTTTTGATATCGAAATCAAAACATTAATATGCTTTATTTCTTTACATTAGACGTCAATTTGCCATTCCTAACTATATAATTGTCCATACAATTTGCAGTAAACATCAAACCAATCCACATCCACGATAACCTATACCATAATGCATATTGAACCACCGCAAATAATTTATGGCATCTAATACATCGCTTCCAATATCGTAATTATCGGTGCAAATATGATCTCTACGTATATAATATACAGAACCGAATGTAGCGTTCGTGTTTACACTATGTATGATTAATAGTCGATAATTGGCCGGGACAAGCGTTGGTACTTAATCTATGAATCGCTAATATTAACGGGGCCAAAGGGAACGCGGCCAATACAAACATATTAGATTTACGGTTGCTATGCAGGTAATGGTTGCATGTTGCATCAATACTTATGTATTAAGTGGGGTAGGGCTGGTAGGTATTATTTGTGATGATTTAGATTTAACTGGTAATGTTTGAGTGCGGTGGATTTGCGGGTGATAAAAGTAAAAATTTTGTATGTGTTGTTTTGTGGAAAAGGCCTGAAGCTAAATAATAACAGCTAGTGGATCCATTTAAGTAAAAGTACACTTGCCGCGGTGGGTCCATAGATGGGTGAAAATCTTTACAAGCCAAGAGCTCTCCGTGCCTCGGAAAGCACTTTAATTTGTAAGTCATAGTTGTCATTCGTAGATCTTCGACCTAGATGCATGAATATGAAAGTACATACGGTACTTATATGAAAAAACAATGACTAAATTGTCTGTCTGATCTCCGTAGCAGCTGGAGCGATTTTGGAGGGATTTCTAATAGTTAGGTGACATCGGATAACTGATATTTTAGAAAAAAAAGAAAATCTTATGGTATTAATGCCACGCGAACGTTTTCAAAGGCAGCTGCTACATTTACGTAGAAAAACAAATTCTCAGTTTGAAAAATTTCGGATACCTACATGAACAGTTTAACATTTTTCGTTCACGGGCACACATTTTGGTAATATTTAATACATACAAAATGTTCTAACTTTTAGGTTTCTGTTTTTACTTCTAATTTGCAAATGGTGAAATATGATGACAACAAATTGTATAGGTACCATTAATACTTATAGCTGAGTACCTAGTTCCAATTTAGAACAGACCAGTATTAATGACACTGTGTGAATGTCACAACAAGCTATGAGCTGAGGGTTATATCAACAGATCATGCGCACACCTGCACAAGTGCACATATAGTTTATACCTACCTACATACATACATACGCACCTCTATTACCATTGTGTCTGCCAAGTGTGAAGTTATGACATTATAACCTCAGGGGTCAACATTTAACATTCCAGATAAACACATATATGAAAAATATCTGGAGAATGTCATGAGAATTTTATGAGGAAAGTATTGAGTTTGAATGTCGATGGCTATAGGGGAGACCAGAAAACGATGGACGGACTGTGTGAATGATGATATGGATAGGCAAGGAGTGACTACCGAGATGACAACTAATAGAAAAGTGTGGAAGAAAAAGACAAGTTGCGCCGACCACAAATAAATTGGGCTAAGGGCGCGAATCTCGTGGAGGCGATCGGCGGCGGCGACCTCTGGCGTCCGGCCCTGGTGCGAGCCATGGTAGGGAGCGAGAGGGAATGGGAAGCCGTCACCTCCTTCCGCGAAGCAGTAATGCTCGCGAAGGAGGAGGCGGGGTGCGTGAGGGAGTGGCAGTCACTGCGCCCTCACGTCCCTAGCCGCCGCAGGAGGAGACGCCCCGGGCGTCGGGAGTCCATAGCGGACTCCCGGCCACCGTAGGCGCAGCTTGCGGGGGGCGAGCAATGGGTAGCTCGCCGCCCGGTTAGGACCAGGCTCGGATCGATGGCGCGTAGTGTTCCACGCGCGCCTCAAAGAGATGTCAGCAGCAGTGTAGGGGTCTACTAGGACCGATGCCTGCCGGGGTCGCGTTATTGTTCGAAAGAGATACCGCGACCCTGGCACATGGGCAACTGATGGAACATGGGTGGGTTTTAGTCAGTAAAGGTCTGACACGCCCTCCCGCTCCGCCCAGAGCGGGAGAAGTCATTTGATGATTTCCCATCCTGAAAAAAAAAGGGCAGGCGAATGATTATGACACATATTTGAAGAATTTTGCTATAGAAAAAATGTCTAACCCACCAGATGCTACGAATGACACTTGTTTCAAATTTGTTGGAGGGTAGAGACGTTTCATCCCAAAGTCTTTTGTAGACCTGCGTTACGTTTTGCGTTGAAAACACGTTGTGATTTCTTGGTGCAAATGGCGTTAAATATCCGCAAAATCTTAAATACTTGTGCTTAATTTAAGAGTGTTTAAATTTTTCTGTTTAAAAGATTTTTCCACGCAAGTTTTACATCACAACGAGAAATTACGTAATAACCCACTGTACATCACCACTAACTTGAAACAGCGCGCACCGTAATCCAATAAATCTTGAAAAAGAAGGGAACGTGGTGCGAATCCAATATCAAAACTAAAGGTTTGTAGAACAAAAGGTTGATGCGCGGATAAAAGAATGGAATGGAGTCGCGTTTCGAGCTGTGAAACATTGGCGTGTCACGCCGCGTGACGGGGCCGTCGACGCCGCGACACGCTCCTATATCAATTTCGCGGATTAAATTTCATGTGGATGTATCTTCACGTCGTTATTACACGCATTGATCTCGATAAATGTATCTGATACTAGTTTTTGCAAGACAGTTGAAAAAGCCGGCCAAGTTGGACGCACGCGATGAAGGTTTTCTTCCCATCGTAACTATAATACCCTCTTTTCATTGTTTGCTACTTTGACAGCCATAGATGTGCATATTCTAAAAACTTGAAGCAGGTAACTATAATGGTACAAAGATATAGCTCTGTAGCAGACACATTGACGGACTAGCATACGTTGTGGTATACTCGCGGGTTTCCGTTGACACTCTTTGGATACGGAACTCTAAAAAGGTCTTCATACTAAAAATGTAGATGGAATAGTTAAGGCATTCATGCAGTACGAAACGCGGAGCTGTACAAAACTTTGATATTCGAATAAGAACGGATGGATCCACGTTTTCGGTCTGAAACATTGGCATGTCACGCGGCGTGACGTTCCGATGCGCCCGAATGCCTCACTCTCATATCAATTTCACGGATTATACCTCACACGCGGGAATTTTGAATTTTTCATATCACTATTCTAGGTATATACGCAGCAAACTCAATTCTGTTTTGTTAATTGGTACAAAAAATTATGTCGGCTTTTTTTGGAGCACTCATTTTCTCAATACTATGAAATGTTATACCAATTTGTTACAGAGACAGAGTTAAAATTGTAACTGTCTTTTGGTATCAATATTCTCAATATCAAAATAGAGTCCTAGCGATCCTTGACTATTTTTAACTTCTTGACAAGTCTCTCGTCTATTTTTGTAATGTAACAAAACTTTTCACAATAGAAGTTCACTGATTTTCGTCGTCGTATTTTCAACTGAACCGAGATATGTATATACCGGGTGACTTTTTTTAACGTCTTGAAAAAAAATGGGTGTAATAGAAATGTGAACGGAGTAGAAGCCTTTGGCATATAAATTTTTATTAGTTTTATTTTTGAATAACATGTAATGAAATTGATCTAGCCATAAATACTACACATTTAAAGTAACATTTTCATACTAGAACAACAAAAACAGAAATTTGGAAAAAATAAAATTAAAAAAATGAATTAAAATCTATCGAAACTAAAATCATACGCACCCGTACTCAATGCTCAATGATTTTGTAGCGCGGTCCTACCCTTTGAAGCCGGCCGATAAGCGGCCAAATTGATCTTTCGCAGGCGCACGAGCCGCACACGCATCCCCGTCAGCCCACGTCCCGCGCTCCTTTAGTCACCTGCGATGAATCTGAAGGCCTTCCTGCCTTCTATTCTAGTTACAGAACACACCGTATGAAGGTCGAGACGATAAAAAATGTCATCCGGTATAGCCGACGCTTAGTCTTTAGAAGGATAATTTATAATATATCGAGTGCTACTAAAGAAATTGAAGATGTTTACTAATAGAGACGCTAGGCGGAAAAATACGAGTACATACATGTACATAAACTCACGCGTTATTCCCTTATGCTTTTCTTTCATGAGGGAAGGCAAAAACAACAGAACGCCAACCATTACAATTCTTACATGCACCTTTTGTCTCGTTTACGTTCATATACATATCTGGTCAAACATGCACACCGGTGACGAGTACTACGCACCCGACCTTTCTCAAGAACATCACCAATAAGGTCTAAAGACTGAAATGCCATGTCTCAGTAACGCCAACTAGCATATATAGCAAAAATAGAGAGCAGGTTGTAGGCCCACTGAATGTGCCTACTAGGACGAATGTATACGATAACGATTTGGTTTTCGTAGTCCCATTTATTGTTTAATCATTATTTTTTACGTCTTTGTGTGCTAGGCAACGAGAAAGTATGCGTGAAAAGTGTTGGTGTTTCTTCTTTCTAATGCAGTTCGTGCTGAAATAAATCAGCCAGTCAATATGCGCCCATATTGACTGGCTGATCTTATACATCAGTTGCGGAGCTAGTACGGTCAGCAAGAAACGTCGATTAACATTGCTAGTTTTACACATCATTTAAACTCATCATCATCTTCACGTTTTCCCGGTTGCATCCTTTCGGAGCTCGCGGTCCGCTTAATACACATTATTAAATTGATCAGCATTATAGTTCAACACTATATATACTTAAACTAAGACTTCATTTTCTTTTTATTTTACTTATTCCGATTTTAATAAAACATAACCGTTCCTTGGCAGTCGGGTAAACATATTTAATTTAACTCAATATATTATTATTTAACTTAGTACTTAAACAAAATGAAAAAATCATATGTGCTTATCGAATTTTGACACTGACTGTGGCTACTGCCCACTGCGTTACTGACATGCTAAAGTAAAAGTCAAGCACCTTACTTATATTAAATATAAAATACTGCATTTTCGTGGAATTTACCTCTCCAGATGGCATGGTTGAGTTTCTAAGAAAATCTGAAAGATTCATGATGACACAGTAATGCAAAGTGAGTGCCTCTTAACACTTTTCTCGGAAAACAAAATACATTGAAATATAAAGCTTTATAGCACACATAAATTAATGAGAAATCGTAACACTTTCGAGAAATTGTCTTGGAGCTGTTTATGTATAAGGTGAAGGGACCTGTTTCATAGATTTCTTCTTAATAGATTTCTTCTTAAATACTATGTATATAAACACTAACATAATGTTATATTGTAAAGCTAAATCTTTAGTAGTAGATAACAATGCTTTATTTTAGGTTTTGTATATATAGTTTTGGTTAAGTTAATATATTGTATTATGTTGTTATTTGTAGATAACAACAATTTCATTTTACGAGCATGCATCTATTATGATAATTCAAACCTTATGTTAATAACGATAAGTCACATGACGCGCGTTCGAAACATGGTAAAATCCATATATATATGTTGGTTCTAAGACCATGGTTGTTCCATGCCAAAAATATTACAATATAAAACCCATTCGAATCCTACTAGAAACCAAATTCTAAGTATTTTGATAGCACAAAACAACACCCTTATTCACGCTAGGGGTCACGCTACTAATCGTAAACATAAAGACTAGGGGGGATTCAACTGGTGGTAGGTAAAGATAGGCAGCTTTTGTAACATTGATTGTTTTTTACCTTGTTTCTGGCTCAAATGGCGGTAGTCACGAATCTACGTCAGTACAGTTGACCTTGTTATTGCTATAGGTACTATTTTTAACAACGATTCCCAGGAAATTGAATCTTCATAAAATAACATTACCTCAGTAATCCCCAGTGGCTTAGGCAAAGCTCAGTTGGTAGTCAGCATTTACATATGTTCCATTATTATGCAAAAGGTGGCGAGCCTATTACCATCATCAGCAGCAGCTGCCTATAATGTTCCCACTGCTGGGCTACAGACCTCCTCTCGCCGAGAGGGAGTGGGCCGTAATCCACCACGTGGTCCCAGTGCGGATTGTTAGATGTCACATGTCTTCGAATTTTTGGTTCTAAGACCCATGTCTTAGAACCAAAAATTCGAAGACATATCCTCCTGTGTGAACTTTCTGTATATTATTTCATCACCACTACTCTCAAAACGGTAAGGACACCATCCTTAGGAAACCGCCATCGGTTTCCTAAGGATGGTGTCCTTACCGTTTTGAGAGTAGTGGTGATGAAATAATATACAGAAAGTTAAATGCCTGCTACAACTCGTAAGTCGCGGCTGTTACCACTGGGCCACCACTGCACTTGTAACTATTATCATCCACAAAACAGGGCAGAAATCCAGACATTTTGCCTGACTTGGGAATCCGACCACGAACCGCATGCTCAGCAATAGCACTAGTGACCACTAGACCCACGAGGCGGTCTCTATTGAAACTTCTTTAAGATTGAAACTATCATGACATATACAATGTATATACAGATCTTGTCTTTCTTTGAATGACTTTTTTCTTTGAATGACTAAGAAATTGCATTCAACCTTAGGGTGATGAAAGTAATTTTATGAGGTGAACTATACTTTTAGGCCTAAGCCACATGGGTAGGGGCTGCGTGTAAGTCGACATAATATAGCAAAACAGCGTAAGGTTTTTCTAAAGTTATGGCTACACGGACATTTATTGCCACGCTGCACAACTCATTAGTGATGCATTTCCAGCTCTGCTATTCACCAAGCATGTGCCTTCACCCGTAGTGACGTGATGTCATTTCCACGTCATATTTTTTGGCACAGACGTGGAAAGTGTCAATTTAATATCATGAAAGCTTTTAAGCGCGAACGTGGCGTATTAAAATGAACCGTGTTACATATAAATACGTGGGATAGGTTTTACTGACGGTTTTATCCGACGCTACTAAAAACCATCATAAAAATGTATACCGACTGTACTTTTTTTTAGTTGGTTTACCGTTCAATTCAATTTAGTTAATTATCTTCATTTAAAGTATACCTTATTTTTGAGCCTAAAAGGATCAAAAATCTTAATTATTATTCAAATTTATATAGTCACAATCCTTTAATGAGACATTTAAGAACTTTGCCAAATCTTACAGCGCAATAAAAGCTTTACGATTCTTGCAAACAAACTTTTGTGAGCGAGTATAAATTAATTAGAAAATTGAGTTTCAGTTGACGCATCAGGCCACCGCCGTAACAAGTTTTGTTGCCCAAATTGCGGGCCCCCGCAATATGGATTAGGTCAATTTAAAATCATTACCATAATTTCTTATCAAAAACTTTCAACCGAGTTTCGTTCATGAATATTCCTACCTTATTTGGCTGTTCATTCTGCGTTGTATTATGTTTATTAAAGCTTCGCAACGTTCGCTGTCAAGAGTACTGCTATTAAAATATAATGCTGGAACTCTCGGCCAGTCCACTTCAGCTACAAACTGAAACTTTAAAATATTATGTATCGATCGCTTCCAATATTCAGGCATTATTATTTATTGTGGAGCAGTACGCGGAAAGTTTGCCGGCGTTGGCTGGTATAAAATTTGTTGTAACACATCGGGGCCTCGATAGCCGGGGGTTACTTCGGGGGAACTTTTCCATTTGCCGGCAACGTCGGACGAGAGTAGTGGAACACGCCAGTAGCACGCGCCACTCGATAAATCGTCGACCAACGAACGATCGGAATCACACTCAGTGCCCACGTCCACCTCCAGACAATTTGGCACAGCGCTCAACTTTATAAACCATCAAACCTTTACAATTTAATCTTGTATAAATTCCTAAACAACAATGAAATTCATTATTAAATTCCTTATCTTGAATCCACGAAACTTTTCTTTAAAAATAAATTTCCTTTAGTACACAAAGTTTGTAACCGCGACGACAAAAACATAATTGTAAAACTTGGGTTAAGTCAGCGCCAAATTGCCTGTTTTAATTAAAAAACCGTGCGCCGAGGGCTCCGTCGCAGATAACAATTTAATGTAATGGCGATATTCAAAGAACTCCTTTATGGACGATTCGAGTAAACCTGCATAATGAATTAGGCTCAGCAAATACACCCACCTACTACGTAAGGATTATTACTAATATAACGCAGCCTATGGTGAGGGAGAGAGCCTTCTCAAGAAGCTTTGCTTTGATTATTCATAAACTTGTTCTTACCTTATGAAGAAGTATTTCTAGTTTCGCCTAACACTCTTTAACAACTGTGAACAATACCTGTATTCATGAAGGTTCTTGAAGACTTTATTTATCAGAAGTAAAAAGAAAAGAATAAGGGCGGTTTTCTTGGGTACCGAGTTACTTATTCAAGGCACACATAACCCGATTTACATAAGTTTCCAAGTTTTTCTTCACTTTTATTTACCTGTACGCCACTGGTCTCTCAAAGATATAACATGCACGTTTCGGCTGGGGACTCAATGTGGCCAATTTGCGGGGATCAGAATTTGCGTAAACCCTAAGAGAATGGTACAAAGACAAAAGGTCGTCCTGGCTGAGATTTATGAAGATTGCGGTCCCATAAACTTGTGTCAGCGATGTACGTGGAGTGGAGGGAAAAAACACGAAGTTTTGTGCAGCACTACAGCTAAATGGTCGCAAACGGATTCAGTTGCCAGCTATAACAGTGGATCATTGTCGGAAATGAATTATTACTTCGCAACTTTTACTTGAATGCAAGCGGATAAAAGGAACAATATGCAACCTTTTGTGGTCCATTATTTAACTTTATGGTATTCAGATTCTCAAACATTAATCATCTTGATGTAAAGTTGTACTTCGCTTTGAATGTTTTGTAGAAGATATCCTTTACTCGGTACAATTGTATGGTTCTGGGTCACCTTTCTCGACGAAAGGAACGTAGATTTAAAAAAAGTTATTCGCTCTCAGAATCTTGATTGTCTTGGAAGTCAGACCTTATTCTATTTCGGCTGCCTCTCGTCTCGAAGCAACGGAAGCCCTATTTTTTGTGCCACATTTTCGTTGATAAAAATTCATTACGAGCTAGAAGAAAAAGCTAGTACCACTGTGATTTTGTATATATTCTTTGAGCTCGGATTGTGAATATTGCTGTGTATTCTGAGTATATTTTTGTTCCCTAGAGAATGAGCGTACCGTATATAAATAATTTATTATAAAATATATTATCTTAAACTATAAGACAAATCAATTTTTTTTAATTAAATTCTTAATAAAACATGTTTTTGAAAATTTACAGTACTAATTGGGTTTTTTTATGGAGGTATAGTATAAAATTATATGCAGAGTGATCTTTGTAGAACCTTAACTCCTTTACCTGATATCATTGCCAACTCTATTCAATTAATCAGATTCTCTACTTGTGTTCAAACACCTACTAAAAATATTCGTCCCTATAAAAACAAACATGTACGTGCCCTGACATTTACATTTATAAAAACGTAAAAATTCGTCAATAAAACTGAAACACTGAAAAAATACCGACCTATTTCAGCCACATAATAAAACTAAAATATTTTCAATATTTTTACATGTCCCAAAAGAATTTGTGCGTTGAATTTTGAATATTTACTTTTACCTAAGACCTACACGTAAAACAGTCTGGTAGACACAAAAATCACCTCATATTATTTTTTCAGCAACTTACAAAGTTTTTCGGACAAAAAACGAGATAACGAATATGAAAATCAAAGGCAACGTTGTCAGGTAAGACTCAATTATCGATGAAGCCGCCAGCTATGAATATTGATAGAAATATTTGCATACTACCCGCACCGACCGCTCGATATGAAAGAAAAAACAACACTCGTATGTAGATGCAATTGTATTCAGAACTTGCTTTCGTAGTTGGATACATATTCAGTTATTCGGCAACCCTAGTTAGCGAGTCGAAGCGACTATTTATGCTTTTTCATTCGTCAGCTCAAATTAACGTGTTGGATTTGTTTTGTGAAGCAAAGTTTTTGATGTGTACCTATGCGGTGAGACTACATACATAATTACTGACTGACCGTGCATGTATGAAACTGAGAAGATCTGAAATATTTATTTCATGACTGTGGACATGAGACGATATATTCGACAGAGATCAACAAAGTGACACACCTACTACTTTAAGATTATTTCTTCATGCTTCTGTGGTTCTTCGTTTTTCATCTACTTCTTTTCGTGTCGATGGTACTTGTGCACTTTCTTTATTTTGTTATATAGTTCGAGCCTAGTAGATGCCCACGTTTCCATGCATAAAACAATAAAGACCATTTTCACTTTTTAACAAATTTAGCTGTTTTTATTTGCCAGGAAAAATTGTAAAATCTGAAAGACCACGTTCTTTGCGACTGTATGCGTAACAATCATATACCTACCTAGTATGGAGGCATTGTTGAGACGTGAACTTTCAAAGTGACGTCACTCCCACGCACGTCACGGCGCCATCCAAGTATTATATTTGAAGTGACTGTATGAAGTTTAGTCTCTGCAGATTATTTACGCATGGAATCGTAGCATAATCGAGTGAGTTCTTCTCCTACATATATTGTTATCTGGCTGCAGGTGAACTTTTCTATATATATAAATAAAATTCAAAGTCCTGAGTGACTGAGTGACTGACTGATATATCAACGCACAGCCTAAACCGCTGGACCTAGAGACATGAAATTTAGAGGGTGTGTTCTTTGTAAAGAGTAGGTATCCATTAAGAAAGGATTTTTTGAAATTCCACCCCTAAGAGGGTGAAATGGGGGGTTGAATTTTCTATAAAACTTTTTATTCTCTGGGTCGATTGACACAAAAATTGGTAAACATACTCTTCAAGTATAATTATGTGACACGTGAATCACAATTTTTACAAAATCATTTCCTTACTACGTCAAATAGGGCTTCGAAAATCCTACGTGGAAAGATAGACGTGCGCATGGTGGGCGGGGCAGCCCGGGAAGCGCATTGTCGTCACCAGTGTCCAATCTCAACCAAGGTATCAAGAAGTATAAAATATGTAACTGATATTAATATGAACTAATTAGCTTTTGCCCGTGACTTCGTCCGCGTAAATGTCGGTTATCGTGGACGGAGACGAAATCTCTGAATAAAAATAGGCATATATTATGTCCTTTCTTGGGGTTCAAACTTACCCCGTACCGAATCTTATCTTTCGAATTTTTGTTTTTCATAAAAATTATCTTATGTTACTTCTAATACCTCCAAGAATATGTCTATAAAGTTTCATGATGCTTGGTTAAGTACTTTTCGCGTGAAAGCGTAACAAGCAAACTTAATATGTATTAGTAGGGCTATTTGCAAATTATAACAGCCACACGGGTCGATCGTTCAGGTTAAGCTACGCTTGCCACGGTTGGTCCGTGGATGGGAGATCATCTTTACATAATAAGACCCTTTTGTGCCTCGGAAAGCACGTTAAGCGGTTGGTCCCGGCTGTCTTTCGTAGATCTTAGACCATCGTTACGGGTCGCCGGAAGCCCGAAAGTCTGACAACCAGTCTTACCAAGGGGTATCGTATTGTAAGGTCCCGTAGTAGTTGGTACCTTACACTTGTAGCTTTAAGTAAGAAGTGGTAAGTCAGTACTTGGAGTTAGGCGAGTTGATGTAAACACACACAGATTCGGTAACACTAAAGGTTTATTAGAGTACCGATCACAACAAAGTAAAAGTGGGTTGGATGCTAATCCGCGGTGTTCGCGTAAGTATGTAATTCGTCAACTAACTTAAAATCATATTAAACATTGTTTTAAATACCAAAGAGAAAAGTAGGTTGCTGCGTTTGCAGCCTGACGGAATGTACGTAAACCGTACATGCTCCCGAGGGAAAAGGCGGGATGAGCATCCAGTACATAAAACGTTTTAAAGTAAAAATTCCAAAACGCAATAATAAAAAGTATAGACCGTATAAAAGTAGGTTAAGTAAGTAAAAATATAAAAGTAAGACATCCCAGAACGTCACAATAAAAAGTAAAGACAGTAAAGTAAACATTAGTAAGTAAGTAAAATTAAACATGTACACATAAAAACAATAAGCTTTACTGCTCCTCAAAGTGAAACAGTTGTTTCGGCCTCGCGTCGCTGTATAGTGGCTCCGGCGGTGTCGAATGGCGTATTTCTTGCATCTCGATTTCGACTTTGTTGTCGATTCCTGTAGGTTGTCTTGTAGGTGGCCTTTTAGTTTTCTTATGCCATAGTCTCCTAATCCAAATGTAGACAGCAAACGAAGCAGCTCCTCCCAACAGCAGAGAAGTCACAGAGTAGAGATATATGTCGTGACTCGATATATCTATCCCTTGTGGTAGTCTTTCCTGCTCTTTCTGCTGAATTATTTGCTTATCTATGTTTCTGATATTTATTGCAGATGTATCCAGTTCTGTCATATTCAGCTGTGCGTTTTTCCAACTTAGATCAAATAAATTGTTGATAGTCGTGTTAAGTGTAGGTACTTCAATATCCGCCTCCATGTGAAATTTGCTTCCTAAGTGGTTATAGGTGAATATTGTCGCATCTTTCTTTTGTAGTATGCATTTTGGTTTCAAGGCAATCACCCCAGTACCGTTGATGACTGCTGGCGTAACTTGATCGCTACATATGACGCGCATCAGCTGTCTGTCGCATAATGTAAACAACCACCAGTTAGGTTTATGTAATTGGATCCAAGTTTCTTTGCAAGTTACATCATTGATGACGCAGGATAATGAAGTTTGTTGACTGAATACCTTGGCCTCGCAAGGTGCGTCCTTGTCTTGTAAGCTAAATACCGGCTGACGTGAAATGCATGTGTACTCGTCTTCTCCGTATGGCGTGCATTGGCGCATGTCTTGCTCTTCCATAGTGATGTACGAATTTTTCACGAAGTTTATGGCGATATAATTGGAGAAAGGCTGCACGATTCTCAATTGTCCTTGTTTCTGGAATGGTATAGGTATTACCCGGTATATTTTGTAGTCCTCATCGCTCAAAAGTGGAATATGCAATTCGAAAAGTAGAAAGTTGTTTGTAATCCGAGCCTTGACATGGATTAGTTCGTAGATGTCACGGAAATCTTTTTGTATGTCCTTTATCGGTAAGGCTAGTCCCTGTGGAAGTTTTCCAGAGATGATGTTCAGCTGTTCTATTATTTGAGATGCAGGAAACAAGTGTGTATCCAAATGACCTCGATAAATGTTGGCGAGAGCATTCATTAGCATTTCTTGAATTCTATGCAAGTCGCTCAAAATTAAAGTTGATGATAAAGCGGCAGAGTTCACGTCATTTGCTGTGTATAAAATTTGTGCTCTGTTCTCAATTTTTGTGATTATGTTGCAAGTCTGATTTATGTAGGTTTGTATTGCGTGAAATTGTTTGTCCATAAATTCCGTATTGTTTTTAATTACATTGTTTTCAGCCTCTATGATCAAAGTTTGATTCTTCATCAACTGTAACAAGTAATTATCGTTGATTTGCAAGTTTTGGATATCCTTCTCGTACTTTTGCGCAAAGTCTTCATCCAAAACCCCGAAAAGTGTTCTGGCTAATTTTCCGATTCCATCAAAGTAGCCTCGTTTTTGTCGCGAATGCTGAGAAAGTAACATAGTGTTATAATTCTCAAGGTGATGCATTTCATGACGTAGGTGTCTGACAACTGCTTCGCATGGTGTAAACTCGTGCGCGATTCTTTGACAGAGTTTATCAATTTGGTTTATGTAGTCGTTCATGTTATTCGCAGCTTGCCAGTAGGACGTTAGGTTGTAATAGATCAGTAGAGTCCATTCATCATGTATAAGTTGCAGTTTTCCGGCTTCATCGAAATAAATAGGTTGATTGTTGGTTATAGAGGTCACCTTATAGTTGTTTGTTACTGGTGACGATTGTGCAGTTCCTAACATTCCTATTAAAGTTATAAGAGCGAAAGTCAGGAAACTGTACTTGTTGGTTCGCGTGCTCCTTTTTCTTCTTTGGTTTTCAGTTATTGTATCTTCTTCTCTTTTGTTATTTGTTGTTTCTTCGGTAGGTAGCAGTGTTTCTTGCTGTGGTAATGGAGTTAGTTTAACAGTGGGTCGTTTTATCACTCCAGTTTTTGTTTTAAGGGTGGCCACTCGTACTAGACCATCCTTACCGGGATGAGTTTCCATCACTCGTCCCATGGCCCATTTGCCAGGAGGTAAGTTTGTTTCCTTGATTAGGACCACGTCGTTTAGTTTGAGGTTTTGTACAGTTCTGTTCCACTTGCTTCTAGACTGTAAGGTGTTCAGGTAGTCATTGGACCAAGCTTTCCAGAATTGATCCAGCATGTGCTCCGTTAGTTGCCAACGTTTTCTCAGATCCATCTTTCTGTTGTCAGGCTCCGGTTGAGGTAGAGACAACGTAGCACTGCCAGTTAGAAAGTGGCCAGGAGTGAGAGTGCTGTAAAATTCCTCCGGATCTTCTGTTAGCTGACATAGAGGCCTCGAGTTTAGGCAGGCTTCTATTTTCGCTAGTAACGTAGTGAATTCTTCCCAGGTCAGTTTTTGATCCCCAAGAACCCGCTTCAAGTGGTGTTTTAATGATTTGACGGCTGCTTCGAATATCCCCCCCGCACTAGGCCAAGCAGGGGCGTTGAAGTGCCAATGAATTTCTAGTTTCCCAATCTCGTCAAAGAACTCAGGAGAGAGTAGCTTCTTGAAGTTACTGAAATCCTCTCTCAGTACTTTGGATGCTCCAACGAAGTTCGTGCCGTTGTCTGAGTACATGTGAGCAGGCGTTCCGCGCCTCGCGCACGTTCTCTGAAGGGCCGCAATAAACGCTTCCGTGCTTAGTTCTGAGACTAATTCGATATGTACAGCTTTCGTAGCCATACAGACGAAGACCGCGATGTATGCTTTTGAGGTCTTCACTCCTCTTCCTTTGTTAAGTTTCACGTCTACGTGATCAGTAAAGTCAACACCAGTGTGAGTGAATGGACGGCTTGGTGTTACTCTTTGTTTTGGCAGATCGGCCATTAGTTGAGCATTGTCCGTAGAATTGTAACGATGACATTTCACACAGCGTCGTATTCTTCCCTTTACCGCCCGATTTCCAGAGACTATCCAGTATCGTTGCCGTATGTAAGCAAGGGTCAGACGGGCTCCTCCATGAAGCGTCATCGAATGTGCTTGGTCGATCAGTAGTTCAGTGAAGCGGCTGGAGTAGGGTACCACTGCGGGATTCTTCATATTTGCAGGAAGATCAGAGTGCTGTAGTCTTCCGCCTACGCGAATGATTCCCTTGCTATCCAGATAAGGTTTGAGTTTGTAAATGTTGCTTTTTGGTGACACAGTTTTATTTTGTTTCAACTGTTTGTGTTCTTGCGCAAACTCGCTTTGTTGAACATATTTTATTATATATTCTGCTGCGTATTGTAGGTCAGTTGTTGTTAGGTAAGTAGCGCTTGGTCGTAATTTTTGCTTTAGTGATGCAATATATCGCACAATTCGAGCAGTAATTCTTATTACTGAAGTCAGCGAACTGTGGTTCTTCAACAACTTGTAAACAATATTTTCAGTGTTGTAGTTTTTCGAACTGACGTCATTGGGTTCGACCCTGTTTGCTTCGCTTGTAGTAAAGTGGCAATTCACATTATGAGGTGTTTCTGTTTCTGCAAAGTTTTTCAGAAACATAGGTCCGTTCCACCATAAGTTGAACTTGACTACTTTGCTCGGTAGCAAGCCTCTCGAAGCGCAGTCAGCTGGATTAAGTTCCGATCGTACATAACACCATTGTTGAGGTGGAATTACGTCTTTTATTTTCCCCACTCTGTTAGCTACGTATCTTTCCCATCTTGAGAGGTCTCCCTGAATCCAAGCTAGCACCACCTTGGAGTCACACCAACCATAAGCTGATATCTCATGCTCCGTTAGTGATTTCTTCACTTTTTCCATGAGTTGGGAGAGTAGTAGTGCTCCGCATAGCTCAAGTCTGGGCAATGAAGTTTTTTGAGTAATCGGCACTACCCTAGTTTTTGATACTAGTAATGTGATCCTTGGGTCGCCCTTTTCGTCGATTACTCGGCTGTATATGACGCAAGCGTATGCCTTTTCGCTTGCGTCACAAAATCCATGTAGTTGGATATTTTTCTGCGTACTGCCAATCCATCTGTTTATTTTAATGTTTTTAATTAGATGTAGTTCTTTGTTTAGATGCCGCCATTCGTCTTGTAACTCAGTAGGTAGTTCAGCATCCCAGTTTATTTTAGTTAGCCACACCCTTTGGAATAGTAGTTTAGCTGACACAGTTATAGGCGCCAGCCAACCCAAGGGGTCGTATAGTTTGGATATTTGTGATAGCAGGTTTCTTTTAGTTAGTGGTTCGTTGTTGTAGTCGTCTATGGACCAGTTGAATATGAAAACGTCATCTTTTGGATTCCAACTCAACCCCAACGTTTTCATTGATTCGTCGCCTCTAAAATCAAATGTACTTTTCGATATTTGATCTTCGTCTAAGTGTCGTAGAAGCTCAGGATCGTTGCTTGACCATTTTCGCAGATTCATTCCGCCTCCCTTCAGTAGTTTTATGATCGATGTTTGAATTTCCTTTGCTTGTTTTGTAGAGTTGTGGCCGCTGATTAGGTCATCGACGTAGAACTGATTTAGCAATATTTCAGCGGCCTTTGGGTATTTGTGGCCGTCATCGATAGCAAGCTGTTTGAGTGTTCGCATTGCTAGCCATGGAGCACTTTTTGTCCCATATGTTAATGTTTGCAGTTGATATTCTTGTAAATTGTCTTTTGGTTGCTTTCTCCATAGGATCTTCTGTAGATGTTGTTGATCCGGATGACACCATATGGAACGGTACATTTTTTCAATGTCCGCTGTGTAGACGTATTTATAGCCACGCCATTGTAATATCAATGCTTGGATGTCCTTTTGCAGATTAGGACCTTTTTCCATTACGTCATTTAGGCTACATCCACCCATGGTCTTCTGGGAAGCATTAAAAACAGCTCGTAGTTTTGTTGTTGTTGATTGTTCTCTCAGTACTCCATGATGCGGTAAGAAGATTGCATCTTTGGCGGGTGTCGTGTTTGAAAGCTTCATGTGACCTAAATCAATGTACTCGCGGATGAAATCTTTGTACATTGATGCAAGTTTAGAGTTTCTGTCGAATTTTCTTTCCAGTTGTAAGAATTGAGAGATTGCGATCGACTTTGAGTTTCCCAATTTTTCTTCATAACGAGGAATCAGTGGCATCTTTACAATGTATTTTCCGTCGCGATCTCTTTCAGTAGTCATTTTGTAGTAGTTTTCGCACCAGTCGTCTTTAGATGTGTCCTCAGTGTTCTGAATGATGTCTTCTGTCTCCCAGAATCTCTTTAAGTCGTTCAGGTCGACAAGAGCGACATGGCAGTTAAAAGTTTCTAGCTTGCCGCATAAAATCCATCCTAAACGGGTTTGCTGAGCTGTCGGCGTTTGGGCATCTCCCTTTAGGACCCCCTCTAATATAACTTGCGAATAGATATCCGCTCCCAGCAGCAAATCCACGCTCCTTGATAAGTTGAAGTCAGGATCCGCTAGTTTCAGACCTTGTAGCTGAGGCCAGTTTTCTTTTTTAAATGTTTTGTTAGGTAAGTTGTTCGTGATCCTTTTCATTATTAGAGTGCTGACTGAAAATGCAAAGTCAGTGCATCTTGATTTACACTCTAATTCTAGTCGTCCTTTACAATCTCCCGAAATCGTACCTACGCCGGAAATTGTAGCGTTCATCCTTTTTCTAGGTAGTTTCAGTCGTTGAGCCGCGTTCTCCGTGATGAGGTTTACTTGAGATCCTTGGTCCAGTAAAGCTCGTAACGTTATAAAGTCTCCTGTTGATGTCTTTACTTGAAGTTCTACTGTAGTAAGTAATATTTCCATAATGTAGTTGTTTGATAAATGGTTCGAACTATGTTGGTTTGTTGATGTTGAAGGTTGATGTTCCCGTTGTTGAGAACGTTGACCCATATTGTTCATATTGGAACTTGGCGACAGTTTTTGCGCTGAATAGTGTAACATCGTATGATGTGGTTTATTGCACTCTTTGCAAGTTTTGTTCGACGTGCATTCTGTGTCTCCATGCTTATACAAACAGTTTTTGCATATTTGTAATTTCCTTACTGTGTCATTCCGTTGCCGTGTGTCCATTTCAATGAACTTTGGACACTGCATGATCACGTGAAAACCGCTGCACAGAAGGCATTTACCGTATGACGCATGGTATATTCTTGATGTTTCTTTTCTATGTGGTTCATATGATGGTTTATTGGAGTTAAATTTCGTTTTGTTGCTGAATATTTGTTTATGTTGGTTAGATGCATCTTTTTGGTAACCCTTTGCTGCTTCCAACGCCATGAATTTGGTCTCCAAGAACCCCAAAAATTCACTCAGCTCCGGGACTTGCTTTGGATGCTCTAATTCTCTAGTGTATTCAGTATATGATGTTGAGTCCAACTTCTGTGCCATCAAGTACACGATTATTGGATCCCAGCTTGATGTATTTAGACCGATGTTATGTAGGCCATTCATGCATTCGTTGATTACGTCATGCATTCTCTTCAAGACAGCAGCATTGACCTGCTGGATGGATGGTAACTCCATCAAAGTATTCATCAAGTTCGTAAATTGGAGTCTCTTGTTGTCGTATCGCTGAATAAGAATATCCCAACAAGTTTCATAGTTTTCAGCGCCGACCAAATGTTGAACTAATCGTTCCGGCTCTCCTTTAAGCTTAGATTTTAATTGTTGCATTTTCTGCGCTTTCGAAGAATTTGCATTGTTGTGGATTGTCTCCAGAAACATATCCTTGAACGTAATCCACTGACTGTAGTTTCCAGTGAATTCCGGTAGTTGAATCCTCGGTGCATAGTTTTGGTGGTTTACGCTTGTCCATAGTTTCGAGTTGAGAGATCTTTTCATGACATCGTACTGACGTTCTTTGTTGGCGAACAAGTCGTTGTATATTTCGTTTGACCCTTTCAAAATAGCTTCTAGCTCCCAGTGACATTTCTCTACAGTGTCCCACTTGGTTTTCAGGACGCTCAGGTGATCCTCTAACTCCCATTTTTCAGTTATGGAGTCAATTTCTATTTTGGACATCGCCCGTTCTAGTGCTTTAATGTGACATTCTTGTCGATCAAGCAGTTCCTTGGTCTTGGTATCTACTCCCGTAGGATGAGGAATGACAACTTCAGCCTGTTTTCCTTCCCAGACCAACAACCGCTGCAGTATATCAATCCTGGTGGATTCATACATATGTTTCGTCTTTTCATAAATGTTTCCAGTAAAATATTGGATTTCTTTGTCCTCTCGTTCAAGTAATACATTGTGTCTATTGCCAAAGTCTTGCCAGAGGTTTTCCAATGACACTAACCTTTGAGTCAGGTACTCCTTTCCTTTCCGAGACGCGCTGTCCTTTTTGTAGTTAGTACAGAGACGTTTGATTGACTCGAAGACTTCGTTTTGTGCAGTGATTTCGCTCATCTTGATGTAGTCGTTTCGGTAATCGAAAGTAGTAGTAGTAGTAAGATGTAGTAGTAAAGTAGGTATTGAAGAACACGTAGTTCGGTGTCTTCTAGTTTGTAGGCCTCGTATTGCCCGCAGTTCACGTTGTAGTCCGGAAGCTGTAGTAGCAGTAGTCGTAGTAGTAGTTGGCTTGTTGCCGCAGTTGGGTCTTGTTTTTCCGCTTGATTCACGAAGAAGTTCCAAAGTATCCCCTCTTCGTTGATTGCTCAGAGCTCTTGTACTCTTTTTACGAATATGCGCGCTTTCTCAACTTGACTGGTGAGATCCGCTTGTGGAAGGCCAGCCAAGCCGATTCGCTGTCGTTCCAAGAGATACAATCACCCCAAACTGTGAAATACTCGAAGGACCATTAAATGTAAGGTCCCGTAGTAGTTGGTACCTTACACTTGTAGCTTTAAGTAAGAAGTGGTAAGTCAGTACTTGGAGTTAGGCGAGTTGATGTAAACACACACAGATTCGGTAACACTAAAGGTTTATTAGAGTACCGATCACAACAAAGTAAAAGTGGGTTGGATGCTAATCCGCGGTGTTCGCGTAAGTATGTAATTCGTCAACTAACTTAAAATCATATTAAACATTGTTTTAAATACCAAAGAGAAAAGTAGGTTGCTGCGTTTACAGCCTGACGGAATGTACGTAAACCGTACATGCTCCCGAGGGAAAAGGCGGGATGAGCATCCAGTACATAAAACGTTTTAAAGTAAAACAGTAAAAAGTAAAACAGTACACAAAAAAGTAAAACATGGGAAGCCGTCACCTCCTTCTGCGAAGCAGTAATGCTCGCGAAGGAGGAGGCGGGGCGCGTGAGGGAGAGGCAGTCTCTGCGCCCTCACGTCCCTAGCCGCCGCAGGAGGAGACGCCCCGGGCGTCGGGAGTCGATAGCGGACTCCCGGCCACCGTAGGCTTGAGTTTGCGGGTGGCGAGCAATGGGTAGCTCGCCGCCCGGTAAGGACCAAGCTCGGGTCGACGGCGCATAGTGTTCCACGCGCGCCTCAAAGAGATGTCAGCAGCAGTGTAGGGGTCTACTAGGACCGATGCCCGCCGGGGTCACGTGATTGTTCGAAAGAGATACCGTGACCCTGGCACATGGGCAACTGATGGAACACGGGTGGGTTTTAGTCAGTAAAAGTCTGACACGCCCTCCCGCTCCGCCCAGAGCGGGAGAAGTCATTTGATGATTTCCCATCCGGAAAAAAAAGGCAGATCCTCTAAAGTAGTATATAAAGAGATACTTTAAGTATAAACTAAAAAAATAAATAGTCTTTAACCCCTGTAAACAGCAATGTAAGTAAAATCGTCATTTGAATGATTTAGGTAACATTTTTTTTTTCAAATTTTTATTAATAATCTCTTTATTCCCTGGTAATTTTGAAAAAAAAAATGTTACTTAACTTATATTTTCGCTTTAAAGTTGCCTTCAAATTCAACATGCAAGTAGGTAATTTGCCGTTCCGTGATATATTCCGTCAATATTGTTATGTTTTAGCAATATTTATTCTACAACAATCATTTATCAATCCGAACGCTGCTCCTTGGATAACACAAAGCAAGCAGTGCAATAACCCATTTTTACCTGGATAAACACAAAGGGTACTTTTAATCCCGGTAATACGTTCCTGTAGGATATTTTTCGACATCCGCGCGGGCAAAGCCGCGGGCAGAAGCTAGTTTACTATAAAGATAGCCGTCCTCTTTTTGATTTATTAGAGAGAAAATACCTTAAATTAAGATAAGCTTGTGAACAACAGAATCGGTATCGTTAATGATACGTGTTTTTTTGGCATCACAGATATTCAAATTCAAAACATTTACGTATTTATCAAATAGGCACACACTCTTATGAATGCCAAAAATATATTTAAAAAAATAAAATCGATTCTAGGTGCCCCTTCCAAAAGATAGTTTCGCATGGAGAAGTCTGGGCAAGAAACTTCACTGTTACTCTTTGAAAATGTTTTACAATGTTTTGTATACATTGTTTATGTAATGAAATGTGAAGACCAACACTTAAAATAACAATACCATACCGCAATTGGTAAAAATGAAGCAATGACAGATCAATCTATACTAATATTATCAAGCTGAAGAGTTTGTTTGTTTGTTTGATTGAACGCGCTAATCTCAGGAACTACTGGTCCGAATTGAAAAATTATTTTTGTGTTAGGTAGTATTTATCGAGAGAGGCTATAGGCTATATATCATCACGCTACAACTAAGAGGAGCGGAGCAGTAATGAAAAATGTTGCAAAAACGGGGAAAATTTATTCCTTTTGAGAGTTTCCGTTGCGTGCGCTGCGTAAACGGTTAAAGTAACGCAAAAATCATGTACAACGGAATTGTTCCTTTTAAAAAGTTTAAAAAAAAAGTCCGCGAGAGCATATGTCTATCTTTTAAGGTTGACTCACTATAACTCAAAAGGTGCGAGCAGCAACGAAAAATGGACGAAAACTAGCAGGCAAATCGATGCGACGGAAAGGGTCAGGGGAGCAAAAATTTGACGCGGACGAAGTCGCGGGCAGAAGCTAGTTCATTATAATATGATAGATACGATGCTAATACATTTACTAACTTTGAAAAAGGAAGTTTACGCACACGCGGCAGGGTTATGTATGTTTATAACTGCTTCATCAAAGAAAAGTGCTACAGAGATCTTTTGACAGGGTGACGCGGTTGACAAATATTTGTATAATTGTTCTGTGAAATACACCGAAAAATCAAGATAGCAACCTAGTTATAGTTTCGGCCACGCGCTGATAGAATCTTGTACCGCTGAGTATAAAGTGATAATATGGAGTTTGGTCTCTGCAGGTTATCTACTCGTGTATAGCATAAGCTAGTGAGTCCACTACTAAATATGTTGTTATTAGAACACAGGTGGACGTTGGTGCACACACTCCCGTAATAATCCCTTAGTTACTATAACGATACCCACGGGAAGCAGCTGAGGTAACATGGTACAATTTTGTACCGATATTAATTTTACGATCGTACTTGTTTGGAGCAGTAGTTTACTCAGATATCACTTAGTGAACTCATGCAAACACTAACACAAAGAGCAAAAACATTAATATCTTAATTGAAACTCAGATTCTGGCTGCAATTTCTATTTCTAAGGATTTGATTGGTTTGTTTCCTAGGGCTTTATTTGCACTTTTTTAAGTTACTGGTTTCGATTAAGTATATAACTCTGGAGCAGTTGAAACACGAACAGTTGTAGCTCTGTGGTAACGGCCCTGACTTACGAGTTTTAAGTCGTGGGTTTGAACCCAGGCAGGTGCTTTCCTGCCAGGGTCGCGATATTTGTTCGAAAGAGATACCGTGGTCCTGGCACATGGGCAACTGACGGAACATGGGTGGGTTTTAGTCAGTAAAAGTCTGACACACCCAACTCCCGCTCCACCCAAGAGCGGGAGACGTCATTTGATGTTTTTCTACCCAAAAAAAGGGTAGGTGCTTTGCTCTGTGTATATAATTTCATCGCCACTGCTCCCAAAACGGTGAAAGAAAACATCACGAGGGAAATGTGTGTGTAGAAAATAATTGACGACATGTGACATCTACCAACCCGCACTGGGCCCGCGTGGTGAAGAGAGGAGGCTTGTGTCCCAACAGTGGGAACATTATAAGCTGATTATGCATGATAAGCAATTGAAACACCTTCCACACCCCTTTAACATGTGCTTTGAATATTAAAAGTCATTTGGAAATTTCCATGACAAAAATGCCCTACATTTCGAATACCCGTAAATTCAGTTTGACCTCAAAATTTAAATAAAAAACGTCTATAGGTCGACACATTACCGTTTCCCCATTAACTCGGTATGCGATATAGCCGATTGTGTAAGTATATGTAAACACGGCACGGCAAATTACAAACAGATAGCGAGAACAGCCTTCGGTAATATTTACCAACCCGCATGTGAAATTCAACCGTTCATTATGCGTAGTGACGTTCGGCAGAAACAATAAGGTTGTCAGCAGGGAGCTATCACTCAAACTCCTTTGACAGTGCTCGCATAAAGAAATTACTGGCTTCGTCACTGGAATGACAATTTTGGCAATTACTTTGAAGTGGAATTTCGATATTGAAATCTTATTTATGACTAAATATAGACTATTTTTGGGACCAATCTTATACCATTTATGAAACCCCATGTGAAGTTGACAACTTTATTTAATTTGTATTCATATTTAAAATTAATCCTTTTCATTTGGTTTCAGTATCATTTAGAAAAGGTCAATGCCTATTCCTGGCCCAACCCGAACACGTTTCGAAGGATAATTAAAAAATATATATTTTTTAAACAGGAATTATCCGTTTAACTTCTATCTCTAACTAAGTCGCCGTCATTATATGCAATAAATAAGTAATTTAACGTATTATTATCACTGAGAGTTTGACTGTCAGACAAAGTTTAGGGTTGCTAGTATATTGTCAATTTAATTTCGAGTCGTATATTGAATACGTCTAATCGATTACGGATTAATTAATAATTATAAAAATCAATCCATGTGCTCAAAGGCGTGCATTGTAATCACACGGCACGCCGTCATAATCATGACGGCCATTTTAGTTTCTGTGAACGTAACTAACTAACTCCAGTTTAAGACAAAACAATTATGTTTATAAACATCTCAAACCAGATATCTTATAGTCCAAACATACACAAACATGGAATGGTAATATCATTGTATTGTTTATGGCTTTGCCGTAATTAGATAAAATTAAATTGTTCAAGACCAATAATCGACTCACGTAATCGATTATATTTTAAAATATGGCAGCATTATTCTATGACAGATGATGAAGTTGACATTTGACACCCAGTAAACAAATAGTTAAAGATATAAAATATAGTTTGTGTTCTTTTGTGAGGTTTTTTATGACAATGGACTCCGATCAATATCACCAGAATGACAATCCTTGCACGAACTTGGATCGTGGCTCCACTTTGAATGACGACCCTAGTGTGAATGTGAAAACTGCTGGCTGCATATGACGACCCTCGCATGCATTTGGACTGCGGGAGTCCCGCTTTTACTAATGATTAAATCGGCGCGAATTCGGACCTGAGTAACTATGATGTCCCGAACACGTCGCGTGGATTAACCGGCGCAAGCAAGGTTCGCTGTGCGAATTGAATAATGGATATGAGGCACTTACGCTCTCATCAACTCACATTATATTGTATAGCAATGGGTTCTTCCACAACAGGTAAGTATTATATTACTCACCTACATTAAACAATACCTTTAGAAAACTATGATAATAACATTAGCCAGTCCTAATGCAAGCTTATAGTGATTTAACTTCACTACACAATATAAAACAAAGTCATTTCCCTCTGTCTGTCCTTATGTTTAGATCTTTAAAACTACGCAACGAATTTTAATGCAGTTTTTTTTAATAGACAGAGTGATTCAAGAGAAAGGTTTATACGTATAATAGGCGGGTGAAGCTGCTGGCAAAAGCTAGTATTAAATAAGTAAAAAAGATATTTTTAAATACCTAAATACTTTTACTTTATTGAGAAAGTAACCAAATCTTACAGCTCATCATCATCTGCCTAGCCTTTTCCCAATTATGTTGGGGTCGGCTTCCAGTCTAACCGGGTGCAGCTGAATACCAGTATTTTACATGGAGTGACTGCCTATCTGACCTCCACAACCCAGTTACTAGGTAATACAATACCTCTTGATAAGACTGATCTGAATGAAAGTCTGACAGACTTTTGGGGTTCTGACGACCCGTAACGACTGTCTAAGATCTACAAAAGACAGCCGGGACCAACGGCTTAACATGCTTTCTGAGGCACGGAAGGGTCTTGGTTTGTAAAGATGGTCATATACACGTATATGTACTGACGTGACATCAGCATTATTTCATTACATAGCTTTTGTATTGTTGGGGGAGGGGGGGGGGGGATGTTGTTTGGGACAAATGATAAGTATTGATTGTTTAATAAATAAAATATATGGTGCGGTGCAAAAGTAAATATTTGTAAAGGTAAACATTACAAAATGATATATATGTATATTTAATTTAATATTTAATAATGTAATAATATAATAATTTAATTAATTACTTAATAGCTACTTAATGCTTGTGTGTGCATCTATGAATGAACATATGTATGTGTGATGTATGTGTAGTGTGGGGTGTGGTGTATTTGTGTGTATGTGTATGTATGGGTTCGGGTGTATGAATGGGGTTGTGTGACTTTATTTTATTATTTTATACTTTCTAGAAGTTTTTCAGTATTTCCATAATTTTGAGAGAGAAGGAAGTCATTTATGGTAAGTTTTAGTTTACTTATTGGTAAGTGATGTAGCTGAGTATTTTTACTTATTTTGTTATATAGGTATGGACCCATATAGCACGGTTGTCTTCTGAAGAATTCTGTTTTAATGGTTTCAGGTCAAATACTAGGTCGTTTCTGCGTTTGTTTTTCAGTCTTACCGGGTCATACGTTGAGCCTTTGTGGCTTATAAGCAGAACTCTCCTGATATAAAGTTGTCGAACCGTTAATACCATACAATCCTTATATAGCTGCTCCGTTGGATACTGGAAGTTCCTTTTGTGCATTACTTTGAGAACTGCTCGCTTGGATCTTTCTAGGGTTAATATATGGGTTTTGTGTGTACTCCCCCAGACTGTTTAAACTTAGAAGGTGACTATTATTCAAAGGTTAAAATGAGTAAGTAACTTTGAAATGAACAATGACTGTGTTAATACCATTCAGTCATTGTAAGTGTATAAAATAAGTCAGTGTTTGTTAAAAAATTAAAAATTATAAAAAATTAAAAACTGTTTTATTTCCAAATGGCGACTTATTTTCTGAACTGATAAGTACTAGAAGGTGCTCATAACACCTTATACTATCATTCCTTACACTATTTGTAAGTGTTCACTGTGGGCCACGGTTGTTCTAGTATGTGGGCATTGTCCTTTGAAGACAGTATATGTGAATTATAATGGAATTGAAAAATAAATGGAAGAACTTTGTCCTCGAGTGGGACAATAAGGACTGATTATATTGTTTACTAGCTTTGGCCCGTGACTTCGTCCGCGTCAAATTTTTCCTCCCCTAACCCTTCCCGTCGCAGCGAATTGCCTGCCACTTTTCTACCATTTTTCGTTACTGCTCCGCTCCTTTTATAACCTTTAGCCTTCCTCGATAAATAGGCTACCAAACACAAAATAGTTATTTGTTATACAAGAGTGCAAAGTTGCTTTTTAACTGCGTGCTCAATTTTGATGACCGAGCAAGCGAAGGATTCTAAATTTTTTTTTGGCGAGTGGCAGAAAAAACAAATGAATACAAGTTTTTTGGTTTAATATTTACTAGTGATCGCCCATTGGTCGAAATTCAACCGTACTTCATTTGAATAGAAATACATTATTCAATGAAAAAATGTATATATAATAATAAACATGAATTTTAAAAAAAATGTTATATTTGACATTCAGTAACACTATATACAATAGTTATTTGTTATACAAGAGTGCAAAGTTGCTTTTTAACCGCGTGTTCAATTTTGATGACCGAGCAAGCGAGTGATTCAAAATTAGAATCCTGAGCGTTAGCGAGGGAATCAAAAGAGCACGAGGTGAAATATCTTTGCACTCGAGTGCAACACGTAACTTTTCATTCCACCTCAGCGAGGAAAGAGTATTTTTAATCTTCAATATCTGAGTGGAAAAGCCGTTTTTATTCTCTAGAGGATAAAGTAAATTGAATTTAGAACATCGTGTGCACTAAGTTTGTGATAGTGCACACGATGTTTTAAATTCAATTTACTTTCTTTTACAGATATTGAAGATTAAAAATACTCTTTCCGAGATGGTGGGATGAAAAGGTTTTTTTCTTAATTCGGCCCAGGAGTTTCTGAGATTACCGCGTTCAACCAAACAAACAAACAAACTCTCCAGCTTTATAATATTATTATATAGTATAGATATTGTAAAGTTAAATTAATATGAAATGGATTATACAGAAATCTTGTTTTTTTATTTGTTGTCTAGTTGTAGAAATCGACCCTTCCCGTCCCAGCGAATTGCCTGCCAGTTTTCTACCATTTTTCGTTACTGCTCCGCTCCTTTTTTTACCGCGTTCAACCAATCAAACAAACCAACTCTTCAGCTTTATAATATTATCGTATAGTATAGATATTGTAAAGTTAAATTAATATGAAATGGATTATACGGAAATCTTGTTTTTTTATTTGTTGTCTAGTCGTAGAAACCGTACGTAGCAGAGGCGTGTAAGCAAAATAAAATGAGTTATCACAATTGCGTGTTTTCAATATTATTCTTCAAGTATTTTCAATTTACTACTATTTATAACAACTTCTTAAACTCAAAATCCTCGCAGGTGCTAAACTACATAGTCCACAAATTAATTTATTAATAACAATTCCCTGTGTACATTGTGACCACGTTCTGTTTAACACGGTAAACACATTAGTACGCCAACTCAGACTACTGTACGCTTAGAACTAAATACAGCACGCTGCTTAGTCGTAGCGAATATGCTACGTGGCGTAGCAATGCTTCGAACGCTACGGTTATTTCGTAGAGGCGCTACACGTACAATATTGGTATTATGCGATTAACTGTAACTATTGGGTAATCTGCATTAGACTTAGCTTTGTATGCCTATATGAATAGCCATGCCAGTATGGTTTGTAGTGACTGCCCAAGTATCTCCCCAAAGTGCGCTTAACGTGCATGAGAATCGATACACGTATTGGTGGAAATTTCATTCTTTTACCGCATTGTTTCCAGTAGTTTTTTTTTGGATACAGTTATTCGAGACATATATATATATCTGTTCGACAAATAAAAAATCTTTTTCCAACGAAAAGAGACAATAGACTTCCGAAAAAAACTCTACAAAGTAAAAAATAACGATGTATTTGGGTATCCATACTAATATTATAAATGGGAAAGTGTGTGTGTCTGTTTGTCCGTCTTTCACGGCAAAACGGCGCTATGAATTGACGTGATTTTTCAAGTGGAGATAGCTGAAGTGACATAGGCTACTTTTTGCCTCTTTCTAACCCCCCACTTCCCTAAAATGGAGAGTGGAACGCGCTAATCTCAGGAATGACTGCTTCGAATTGAAAAAATATTTTTGAGTCGGGTAGCCTATTTATTGAGGAAGGCTATAGGCTATATAACATCACGCTACGATCCAAAGGAGCGGAGCAGCAACAAAAAAATGGACTAAAACTGGTAGGCTGCGATTCGACGGGAAGGGTCAAGGGAGCAAATATTTGACGCGGACGAAGTCGCGGGCAGAAGCTAGTATATATTAGGCCTATGAAATTGCCGTTCTGCAGTACTGGCCATTTCAAATCAAAATAATTTTTGCCCCACGAACTCAACGATCGCCAGCGCGAAGTACGCGTCGAGACGTACCTTGCACTGCTCAACAGACACACAAATGAAGGAATTTTGAACCGCATTGTAACCTGCGATGAAAAATGGATTCTGTTTGATAACCGCAAGCGCTCAGCAAGTTGGTTGGATCCTGGTTCAGCACCTAAACAATGCCCTAAACGAAAACTTACCCCTAGAAAAGTGATGGTCACTGTTTGGTGGTCTAGCGCCGGTGTGATTCATCACAGCTTCTTATCAAACGGAGTGAGCATTACTGCAGATGTGTACTGTGAAGAACTGACCTCAATGATGGAGAAGCTGGCACATCTCCAACCAGCATTGGTCAATCGCTCGTCTCCGCTGCTCCTGCACGACAACGTGCGACCTCATACTGCACAGCAGACGGTCTCCAAGTTGCAAGAACTGGTGTTGGAAGCTCTCCGTCATCCGCCCTACTCACCAGACCTTGCGCCTACAGACTACTTTTTTTTCCAGAATTTGGATAACTTCTTGGCGGGAAAAAAATTCAATACCCGAGAGGCAGTAGTACAAAATGCCTTTGAAGAATTTGTTGCCTCCCGTCCAGCAGATTTTTTTAAGAAGGGTATCAATAAACTGCCACTGCGTTGGCAAAGATGCATTGATTGCATGGGTGATTATTTCGATTAATACAAATAAAAAATACATGAAAAAAATTCGTTAAATTTTTTTCATACAAAACGGCATTTTCATAGGTAAAAACCTATTACATATATTATAGATTTACGTCACTGCCTTCCGAAATTAAAGCTGACCGAGCTGATTGACTTCGCGTAGGTTGACATACTGATTCACATCTTCAAGAAGCGATCCCGAGGGTACCATCCATTGACTAAACGCACCTTCGAAATATATACACTTTTTCGTACCGCAGTTTGGGTTGATGTGCTTACGACATTACGTTGTATGTTATTTATATGGCTTCTACTATAGAGGTTGCGTTATACGTACATATGTATGTCCCCTTTTAATGAGTAAGGTTGGTCCAAGCTAGTTGCAGATAGCGTGAGCCTAGCCAGCTCCCTACGGCCTGCCATACATTTGGCATTTAGTTCATTCATTCCATTTCGTGTTCTTTTCGGTTTAATTCAGTATTCTTGGTGATTTGGTCAATGCTGTATTTAAAATTGAAATGACACAATTGAAATCCTTAAGTATTGCTTATTTCCTCGTAACAATTATTTATACATAGATATATGTATGTTTCCCGGCAGCCTGGAACGTTATACAATAAAAATAAATGAATACCTTTAAGCCACAATTTATTAATCGTATATCATGTAAATTATCGACTTCAATTTTGAGTAATTACAACGACAAGTCTTTTTTGGAATAGTGAAATCAAAGAGCTTAAAGCCTTGTATTATTAGCTTGTTTTGGGTACTAACAACGACAACGCCATTCTGACAGTTGTCTTTCCCATTTCCCCAGACGTCAATTAAGTGATTTGATTCGAACATCAAACAAATTGCATACGTAAACATTTAACCGTACTAGTGATCGCCCAATGGTCGAAATTTGACCGTACTTCATTTGAATAGAAATTCATTATTAAATGAAAAACACATATATAATAATTAAAAAAAAATATGGTTATATTTGACATTCAGTAACACTATAGACCAAGATAAGTTCCTTGCTATAGACAAATAATATTAAAAACAAATATTCTCGATATGCTCATAGATTTTAAAAATGAAATAGGTTATATAATATATTTATAAAATTAATTTATTACCTATGGTAATACTTGACATTCAGTAATAGTTAGGGAGCTGGCGAGCAAAATTTTGATATGATCAGCACACAAGGCAGACGTTATTAATAGTGATAATTATACCCTAAGAAACATCAAGGACCTCGTCTGCTACCATGGTGGCGCTGCGTTGTAAATTTACAGCGTTTCAACAATGTCTAAAAAAAGGTGTGCTATATTATGCGCACACGTCTGCCTATGGGGCTGATGATCACATTCATCCTGGAAACACAAAAAATCGAAAAGGCAGACATCCAGGGCTCTGACTTTTGTAGTATTCATTTTTTACATTTATTTTTATGATTAAAAAAAACTCTATATGAAGTGCACACTTGGCAGATTTAAATTGTTCGATTAAAAACAATAAGAAGAACCAGGGAAAAATAGTCTGCCAACATGTTGCCTCTGCGTTGTCTATTGACAGTGCTCCAAAAATGTAAAAAAAGGTATGCCATATTATGCGCACACGTCTACCTCTTAGACTGATGTTTGGATTCCTTATGAAAACCAAGAAAATCGATGAGGCAGACGTTCAGGCCTCTGATATTCTAAAGGCAGACCAATTGATTTTTTTTTCAACCCGACGCTCGCGCCAAACCGAGCAGGTATAAAATATCCCCATAGTTCCTTTCGTGGTGTCTCTCTTTTATTTGGGAATATGAGTGAGAACGGTATAACTCACTTCCGACCTTTTCCGTATATCTATATATAGACTCCCCTTTTAATTTGCACGCTTTTCCTCTCTCTTGCTCTCAGGCACTTTCACACGTCTTGGTTCATAATCTACGTATTTTACACAAATAAAACGTGATTTAAAAAGTTAAAGACTGTTCCTATCCAGATCCTAATCCTATTCAGATTACAATCAAACAGGCAATTAAAAAACAATATTTTTTTTAATTAAAGGTCCAAGCGCATTTCGTTTCTGGTTGGCATTGAGAAAAAATATGATTGCATAGATTTCAGCTCCAGAAGTTTAATCGCTACCGTGAGTTTAGAGGATAATATTAAACAAAATTATAAGAATAAAACTATAAAGAATATTGATAATCCCATGCAATACCCGCCATCCCTTGATTCCGTGAATTTCAAACAGTTATACAGCTGAAAATCAGTGAGCAAAGAGTCTGCCACATGTTTTTTCGAATCCACAGAGTCATAGTGAATCGAATGGGTGCAATGAGAACTGCGTGCAAATGACTTAGTAGAGCTTTTTTTTAACATTTTTACAACTCCGTCCCATGATAATGCAGAGTCCTGAATGTCTGCCTCTTCGATTTTCTTCATTTCCAAGATGATTGTGACCATGAACTCTAGAGGCATACATGTGCAAATGATTTAATACCCCGATTTTTTTAAGCAACTTCAATCCGCTATAACGCGAAAACGCAGCGACATAGGACCTTAATTGATTGGACCAAGTTGACTCGTAATGATTTAAACTTCAATCCACCTTGACGTGAAACGTATGCAAATCATATACTGAAATGCTCGCCAGCTCCCTAACTATAAGACTATACACACAAAATAAAGACAGATATTCTCGATTGGACCATAAACAAAAGAATATCTATGCATGTGTGTATTAAATATACTGTAATGAATATTAGTGTGTGTAACGTGTTATTTATTGAAAATAATATATTTTTACGCATAATTTAAAAAAAAATATTAGCATTCGTCACTTCTTCTCTGTATAAACTATAAGTGTGTGAAATTTCATACTCCTCCGTCCGCCCAATTTTCGTAAAAAGGGATCCAAAGTTTTCACTTCACGTATTAATATATAGTTTCATTACGTACAGTCAGTGCCCTGCATTACCTGACCCCTCTTACACGGAAGAAATGAGGAAGCGGGGTCAGGTAATGCAGGGAACTGACTGTACGCCAACGGAGCCCTTTACCACAGTAATGATATCTATACAGTAGTCTATCTTCATATAAACGCTCGGAACACGAGTCATACCTACGCGCCTCGAGTCTGGTACACTCCGAGTACATTCGTAGTCGCGTACGCACGCACCTCTTTGACAAACGGACGGCGGGCGGTGTGATTGTTTTGTTGTAAGCAGTTAGTGTTAGATTTGTGAATATTTCATGATAATGAGTGCAAGACTTACTTATGGTTGCTTAAATTCTTTAATAACGCACCCAGAGATACATTTTTTTAAATTACCGGGATACTCCAAAAGGTTAGACTAGATTTTTTTATATATCTACTAGTACATTTATTTTTTATTTTTATAAGTAGGTATTTCGCTTTTTCCAGCAAGTAAAATACCTGGATATTTAAATAAGTAAGTGGATAGAGTGAAAAAGTGACACACGAGTGACCTACCTACGCTCGTAGAAGTAGAAAGTAGTTTCCTAGCGTGGGGTGCCCGATCTTTTGATTTGAATCGATCTTTTGGATCGTAATAATTGAATCGATACACGATCTTTATCGCAGGATTTGAATCGGTCTAGGAAAGATCGTATCGTAATTAAAAATAAATAAAAGTTGACATAACTTACATTACAGATAATTTAGATAACAGTGTGTAATAGAATATCAAACTAAGAAACAACTCAGCAATGAATTAACGAAAGATTATCACCTACCTACCTTCATATTTCATTTTTAATAGTCTCCATTGAGCATAGCCGCAAAATTTACTTACATGAAGTGTAAGTACTGTAAACAATTTTGTAAACACTTTGACCCAGACTTGTTTCTGTTTTGGATATCGTATTAGTAGAACTTAACAATAATTATCCTCCGATTTCTTTCATCTGATAAGGCATGCGATTATATTAATATTGAATTATAAGAAATCTCATAATGAAATGATTATGAAAGTATTAATGGTAGGTAGGTACCTAGGTGTTGAAGTATGTAAGGATCGGAGTTCGGTAACTTTCGGCGACAGCAGTTTTGAAAGGAATTCTTTTTTTTTCCAGACGCATTGAATGGTTGCAACTGATCTGTCGAAACGATTTAAAAAACAAACCTAACTTTGCTGCCTTAATTTTGCCTAATATTTACAATCAAAGTAACTCAAGTAGGTAGATGAAGTTAAAATACTTTATGCGGGCAGCCCTACCGCGTCTACCGCGTGTTTACGTACCGCGCGTGCTGTAGGTAGTTATTTCAAGGATAAGGCCGAGTCAAACTACTGTATAGATATCATTACCGTGCCTTTACTGTGCGAGGTTCGAAACACACTTACCGTTTCGACAGGTTAGTAAGGACCTCAACAAAGAATACATACGTCCCATCACTGCACAAACTTTATGCAGGCGCCCTTCGGGAACGGAACATAATATTAATTAACTTTCCGCCGAAACACACTGATCAAAATTTTGTTTCAGTGCGGATTTGTTGAAGTGTCCAGGCGCGGTTCGGTCAAGTGCCATCGAAATCAGTGTTCTAAGTGGAATACCTCCTCAATAAAACTTACTTAACACAGAACTATCACATTTTCTAAGCTTGAGGCATGAATGTCCATCACTTTATGAAAAGCCTCAAGGTTTTAAGAAAATATTAAACTTTCATGATAACGTAACTTTTATTTAGTACTTATTTTTTTTTGTTTCTTCATTACTTTTTTTTGTAAAAACTATATACAGCTGTATAAATAGGTAAAAATTGTTATAATACGAGTACCTAAAAAAATGCAATATAATAAATATCGTATAAACTGCAATGCATGAGGAATTTTTAATATCAACAACTGAATGCTCTTGCTTGTCCACAAAAGCCAATATTTTTAGAAAATTTAATATCACGGCCTCACGGGTGTGTATAAAATTTCCATGAAATATAACGACTTGGTCAAGGTTTACGAGTTGAACTGTGCGTAAAACCTTACAAATATACCAAGATGTTTTATTAAAACGATAAGCAAATGCGGAAGAATGAAGCACAGCCATGAGGAATGTTTGAGTAAAAATCATTCATTCTTTCATACATTCATTGACAGCTTTGTTCAACTCACTGCTGAGTATAGGCCTTCTTCTTGTGCCATGCTTCCGTGATTTGGGCGAGTCTCTTTCATGTCTTCCTCATGAGCTTCAATATTAATTTGAATGATTATAGCAGTAGCCAGAGGCCACAGGGATCATGACTGGAAGAATTGTGTGGAAGATGATATAACTATAAAGCTAGAAAAGTGACTACTAGGAAGACGACTAATAAAGGTATAAGGCAGAAGAAGATATTATGCAGGCTATAACGTTCAACACAAGCAAGCAGGTGATACCAATTATTTACCCCCTCGGCCCTCACGACACCTTTATTTTTATAAATATTTATTACCGTTTTAGATTTCTTTATTACTAGCTTTTGCCCGCGGCTTCGCCCGCGTAAATGTCGGATATTATCTCAAGAGGACGTACTACCGCGGTAAGAATGTATTAATCCATGTTATACATACATAAAATTACGCCTTTTTCCCATGGGGGTAGGCAGAAACTACGGAACGCCACCTGTTACGATCCTTACATATCATGTGTGTTTGATGTAGGTAGGTTCTTAAAATAAAACTAATAGTATTTAGAGTAAGAAGACTGCGACATAGGGCTGGATTGAATTAAATATAAGTCTTCCTGGTTTTTCTTAACGCTCCTATTCTACCTATACAAACACTCAATTATTTATCAGACACCAAATTAAACATAGTTATAAGAATAGTACTTTGGTCAGTGGCTTCGCCCGTATAGCTGTCGGAAAATATCACCCGGGAACCTACTACCGGGATGAAATATCCTATATGGTAAGTATCCAGGATAACCAAAAATCCAAATTCATTCAAAAATCTAAACACATAAGCCATATTTTGCGGTCTCTTACTTGGAATAATACAATTGGGTTTATTTTGAGTACTTCGAACACACATGATATGCGCATTTACTATGAAGGCAAAGTAATATGAATTACAATATTACAATCCTACTAATCCTGCACTACCCGACCGCTACCAACCGGGACGGCCGAACGCGGGACGGCCCGCTAGCCGCTCTGCGGCTATTTTATTATAATCTCTGATATCTTCTAAAATATTCATTTTAATGATATGCTGTAAAGGGCACAACGTATCTAATGTATTTAATGGGATAAGGATTAATGCTGGATTGCTTAAAATCGCTTCGTATATAAGCCATTAGTTCTCATAAAAAGTAAAGGATAAAAAATGGTTATTGTGGGTTATCCGTAAGAGATAGACATATACCACTGCGAATTTTTTGTAGACCTTTTTAAGGTGTACAATACTGTAGTACATTATTTTGATCTATTTCGTGGGGTTCAGCCAGCGTTCGCAATGTAAGCGCAAAAAAATGAGTTTATTTATGACATCACATTAGAAACCTCTAAAATTATCAGCGTTTCTTTACTATATTATGCATGTTATACACATACAAACCTTTCTGTTGAATCATTCTATCTACTAAAAAATTTTGCATCATAATCTGTTGCGTAGTTTTAAAGATATAAGCATACATAGAGACAGACAGACAGTGAAGTGCCTTTATTTTATACTATGTAATGATAATGATAATGATTTGTTACCTTATTTAAAACAATTGAATCCCATATACAAAGAAAATTATAATAGACTAGCTTCTGCCCGCGACCTCGCCCGCATCATTTTATGCTCCGCTGACCCTATATGTCGCATCCAATTGCCTGTCAGTTTTCGTCAATTTTTCGTTGCTGCTCCGCTCCTTTTGATCGTAGCGTGATGTTATATAGCCTATAACCTTCCTCAATAAAAAGGCTGCACAACACAAAAAAAATTCAATTTGAAACACACTCTCAGCGTTATAATATTAGTATAGATTGCATAAAAACACACCTTGTCTTTCCAATAACGCAGCCGGGTAAAAATAATTGGAAACAGGATTATTAACACATGTCATGTTTACTTTACTCGAATCGTAACCCACACAATTGTACGGAAGCTGGAATACTCTCAACGAATACCAGTATAAAATAGAAACGGTCACTATAAAACTGGAAATAGTACGTAATATACCTTATACGAATTACTTTAAGCACAGTCGAGTCCGATTTAACAATTCACTAGCACGTGTGGGGTACTAAACTAGTTAGTGCAGTTTCAAATACACAGTACTACTCCGACGCGTTTTCCGATGTCCGTCTTAGGTTCTCGTAGTAAGCTGTAAATACTCGTAAATACTCACTTTTGTTTTCTTGAATGGACTGAAGTTTTGAGTCGGTGACTTTTACTCCTGAAGCGTAATGGGACCCTAAGAAACGAAATCCGAATGCTGTCTGATTTTTTTGATAATAACAGTATTTGCAGTAGCTTAACTTGGCTTTTCATTTCATAATCAGCCTGTAATCTTCCCACTGCTGGGACACAGGCCTCTTCTTGGTGAGAGGGAGTGGACCGTAATCCACCGCGCAGGCCCAGTGTGGATCAGTAGACGTTACATGTCTTCGATTTTTAGTTCTAGGACATGACGGTTTCCTCGCGATGTTTTCCTTCACCGTTTTGAGCACAGTAGTGATGAAATAATTAACACAAAGTAAAGCGCCAGTCTACGTTCGAATCTTCAAACTTCAATTCGTAAGTCGTGGCTTGTAGGTACCTACCACTGGCCGCTACTGATCCTGGCCTTTCATTTACGTAGGTAAAATTCTGTATTTCTATTACAAATTCAGTACTCCTAAATTCACACAACAATCTCAACCATTCCATTACCAACAGACAGTTGTAACCGAATGGCTATAGTCCTTGCATAACTAATGGTTTGAGAAAACCAACATGTTTAGACCGTCGCCCTGACACAATCGGAATGGCGAATGAGACCAAATGGCCATCTGAATACGACTAAGTCTGCTTCATTGTCGCTCTTCGTTTTACGCGTCGTTGATAGACGCTACAATTAACGTGTTTGTGACGTAATAGCGGCCATTTTGAAAGTTGAGAGTGTGACAATGCGAGGTTCACTTTCGAGTCGCCTTTTGAAAGAATGTGTTTGTAATCATATACATTGCTGGGCATTTTAAACGATGCAGAGCTAATTATTTATGAATAAAAAGATCTACAAAATGAAAGACTACAAAACTGTAGAATTAATTTAGTTTTTTCTACAGTTTTTATATAGACAAAAGATATTTTAGATTGCCTCATCTTAGCTTTCTCAGTTCTTCGACGTGACCTAAGCCATTTCTTTCTCCCTCTACTTTTCCGTGCCCTATACTATTTTCACCTAAACCTTCCCTGCAATGCGGACTATGTCATCATACTGCATCAGGTCTGGAGACCGGCTACAGAATACTTGACCCCATTTCGACAAAGAAGTCGAAAACAAAGTCTTATTCACAAAATAGTGTTCATGAATTGAGACAAGATTTTTGTATGACTAAGTAAAATTCCTTAAAAAGTACTATGCCTATTATTTAAAATGATTCCACGCCAATGTAATTTTTCAGTTATCTGCAATGTTGGAATTACTTTACAGCTTTTCAGCAGCATGTATTTTTAAAAAAAAACATTGAATAGGTTTAGCTTTTAAAATTTTAGACAGCTGCCGGCCGAAGTTTACATTATTCGAAACGAAATAGTGTTATGAATAATATTGTTGCATTTTTGCTGTTCACCGGATATGTTTTTGAAATAAATCCGATATGTTTGCTTTTCAAATAACAATGTTTTTGTCGCTACGTTATTAGTTTTATATAAAATGGAAACATATTAGTTATATTGTTAATTTTGTTTTGTACCAGAACACTCACGAACATTATCTTTTATTGCTTATTTATAGTCTATTTAGAAGTAAGAACAGGTCATTGACACGTAGAATGGCACAATAGTAAGGGTAACGTCCGCGCCGAACTGTTATTTACAAGGCAATTGAACGCTGCTGTCGACCTCATTTCATTTTAGCTTTTCCTCAGCCATCTTGAGAATCTTCCTGAGAACAACCATTTGTGTTTCTCTTCCAAAACATTTGACTTACTACACGGAATATAAACTGAAAGGAAAGTTTTAATTGGACTAAGTTAACGTTGATCGTCATGATACAGCCCACAGAATCGCCTACACTTCAACGTTGTATTTTAGTTTAAAGAAACTTATAATATTACTAGCTTTTGCTTGCGGCTTCACCCGCGTGGAGTTCGGCAATTATCCTGCGGGAACGTACTATCGGTACAAAAAGTACTTTATAAATTAATCCGGGTTTTAATCTATCTGTGTGCGAAATTTCACTCAAATCCGTTCTGTAGTTTTTGCGTGAAAGAGTAACGAACATCCATGCAACCTCACAAACTTTCACATTTATTTATTTATTTATTGGTCTATCTACAATTGTTCCACTTTATAATCTAATAATACAAGATTTAATACACACAAAGTGTACAATATAATGCGATAGACACAGCATGCATGAACTTACTTAAAAAATAATTACAGTTTTTTTACGGTTTTATACATAATTAATATTAAAGACATACTTATTATTAAGACATGTAACAGCTTAAATATATAGGTTAAGAGTAACATAGTTCAGTGTAGTGTTGATTATTATTTTGGGTGGACTTGGTGCTTGAATTCACATTGATTATCACAAAAGCGTGAAATAAACGAAATATCATTTATATCCATTAAATATTTTATTGCTCAATCCCGATATAGAGAGCCCCCTTGGGCTCTCACAATGCCTACCACACTATTAATAAAATATTGTTTCTTGTGAGCAAACGTGTCAAGGAAATGGCAAAAATTGCAGCTCGGTTGCTACGTGGCCGCAATTTGCAAAACCATTTTTTTTTCTTTTCAGAATGCCATCTCGCAGGTCAACCTTAGTTGGTCGGCTGGGGTACGGACCTCGACTTAGGGCATCAGTAGAGGGCAGCAAGGGACGGGCTGGATCGGAATGAAATTTCATTCGATCATTCTATCTCTCCAGTCACAACCTACACACTCACACCATCATTCTATCTCTCTTTACACTTAACTCACACACTACTCACGCATAACACTATACCTTTTTTTAATATTCAGTTTTTTTTCTCAGCTAGTTAATTTAAACATGTCTGTTTTTTCCTTCCTTAAATAAAATAATATGTTGCTAGAGTTTTAAAATTAACCGCTGTACTGTTAATTAGATTAAGTTCGGGGTGAGAGCCTGGTGATCCGTTACACAGGGTATCCTGGTATGGACGCCAGTCTCTCACAAAGGATCATGTTTGTGAACTTTTGTTAGAACGATATCATTCCTATCTATATGCTGTGTATGTGAATACTTTTTTTAAATTGCAAAACAACGAACCAAAGATTTTTATGGACAAACATTTTAAAGACAAAACTTCGTGTCAACAAACAATAAATTAAAAATGTTTAGTTGTATAACTGAGCGGTAATGTATTACGGCATTATACAAAGTCATTTTCAGTGCTCTATTTGTGTTAGCACTTTCTAGTAGATCGAATGTCTACACAGCTTCAAAATGCATTCTAAGATAGCTAGGCAGCTAGGCATGTGCTGGAATTGGGTCACGATCCTCAGACAATGAGAATTGTAGGAGCAGCATTGTAGATACTGATTAAGACAAACTGATTGGTTGTTCTTGTTTATACTAGCGGGAATTGATCAGCTGAAACTTATCAAGTGGGTCACAACTGACGGATTTATTTACGAACTCTTCGCCCGTGACTCCATTCGCGGAAAATTTTGCCCCCGTTGCATCCGATCGCCAGCATCACTTCACTTTCACTTAGCATTATTTTCGTCTTTTAGGGTTCCGTACCCAAAGTGTAAAACGGGACCCTATTACTACTCTGCTGTCCATCCGTCCGTCCGTCTGTCACCAGGTTGTATCTGAATAAAAATTAAAAATCTAAATTTACATTCATTTTCAACGCTCTAACTAACACGGTTCATGAACCGAGATAGTAAGAGAGTTGAAAATTTCATAGGTGATGATTTGATTTTCTCTTGCTGTTATAACAACAAATACTAAAAAACAGAATTAAATAAATATTTTAGGGGCTCCCATACAAGAAACGTGTTTTTTTTTTAACTCGTTATTGCTTGATATTGATAACGGCAACAGGTAGACGCTTGATATATTCAGTTATATATTCACTTCAAAAATAAATAATTAAATCGAAATAAAACAAATATTTAAGGGGGCTCCCATACAACAAACGTGTTTTTTTTGCCGATAATGGTGCGCGAGTCCGACTCACACTTAGCCGGTTTTGTTGTCTTGTTTTTTTTTGCTCGGCGTCTAAGGGTTGTAGAGTAATGTGGATTAGTATTCCTCTTTGGCTATCAAATGCAAAAAAACCTTTCAAATACGACTGGTAGTTTCAAAGATTACCCTTGCATGCAATCAAACAAATTTTAACTCTTGTATTTATGTAGTACAACTAGTGACCCGCCCCTGCTATTTATGACTTGACAAAACCGCACGGTTTTACGACTTGACAAAACGTCGACATTTTTTCGTAATTTGTAATTTTAGTATACAACATTAATTTTTGTTTATGCGAAACCCGAAACACGGGTCTAGTATTTTTATGTAAAGAATCTATGAAAAAAATTTCAAAACTCTATCATTAATAATAACGAAGTTATCGCGATACGTTCTCATCAATCGGTGGCATTCGGACGACTGAGGGAGCCGAGGGAGGGAGTTGTTACCCGTCGTCGCCGTCTCGCTGTGCGCCCACGCGCGCTATGTACTGCCGTGACCCGCACAGATGATTGTGGATACGTATTGTCGTTCGGTGTCCTACTTGGAAGCGTAATTAAATATTTTTGGGACAAAATATAACATGGTGTAAAAAATATTGGAATCGATTCAGTTACTGATTCTGAACAAACTATATTCAGGTTTCGCATATACTAAAAATAATCTTGTATATTTTTGATACATGTAGGGCTTGTGGCTAAGTAATAATAGCTGCACGGGCCGATCGTTCAGTGATGGGTGACTATCTCAACATAGCCATAGCCGTTGGTCCCGGCTGTCTTTCGTCAGAAGCCCGAAAGTCTGACAACCAGTCTTACCAAGGGGTATCGTATTATCCAGTCCCTGGGTTGTGGAGGTCAGATATGCAGTCGCTCTATGTAAAATACACAGTGACAGTCAAAGTGGAGGGACAACTTTGCCCAGGAGTAAGACAAAAATGTTTATGATAGAGTATACACCGTGAAATTTTAGTCGACATAATCTATACTTTAATATAATAATATTATAAAGCTGAAGAGTTTGCTTGTTTGTTTGTTTGTTTGATTGAACGCGCTAAACTCAGGAACTACTAGTCCGAATTGAAAAATTCTTTTTATGTTGGGTAGCTTATTTATTGAGGGAGGTTATAAACTATATAACATCACGCTACAACTAAGAGGAGCGGAGCAGTAATGAAAAATGTTGCAAAAACGGGGAAAATTTATTCCTTTTGAGAGTTTCCGATGCGTGCGCTGCTTAAACGGTTAAAGTAACGCAAAAATCATGTATGACGGAATTGTTCCTTTTAAAAAGTTTTAAGAAAAAGTCCGGGAAGGCATATGTCTATCTTTTAAGGTTGACTCACTATAACTCAAAAGGAGCGATCAGCAACGAAAAATGGACGAAAACTAGCAGGCAAATCGATGCGACGGGAAGGGTCAGGGGAGCAAAAATTTGACGCGGACGAAGTCGCGGGCAGAAGCTAGTGAATAATAGTCATTGGATACATGAAGTGGGCTGCCGTTGTAAGACGATTAAAATGTCATGGTGTAGATATAGACCAGCAGTGCGCGACCAATTTTCGAAAAAGCTTTCTAATTCCTTCATGAAATCAGCGAAAAGCTGTTGTTTTGATATTACCAACACACATTTCAATTTTATTTATTTCTGTAGATGTATATATCTGTTAAATGATAAATGACTTTATTTTTGCAAGTAGGTTTGTACAAACACTTTTACACGTCAATCATATTTTTTAAAACTAGATGAGGTTGGCGTTTCCTATCTGACTACTCTGAGAAGAAAGGCCGAAACAAACATAGAGGTCACAGTCTCAAGTCCAGACATAATTTGGTTAGATCATGTGAAGACCATGTAGATTGGTGTCTGAAGTGGTATTTTAAGGAAAGAACCACACAGATTGAGTGGACCTGTCCAATCAGTGTACGCATTTGTCAGTAATCATGCAGCTCAACTCAGAACTTAAGGAGGTCAATGATTCGACGAACAATACCAAAGAAAGGACATTTGTGTAGGTCGCATAAATTACTCAAACTGCCAGACTGTGATAAAAAATTAATGAGAAGAAAAGGTGATGAGGTGTTCTGAGATGATGTATGACTGTTCCGTGTGCAAGCAAATGCAATAAAAAATAGCACCATCCCATTTCTTCCCTTGGGTGTCGTAAGAGACAACTAAGGGACTTACTAGAGAATGGGCAGCAGCGTTCTGTATGTATATTGCCAATCCGCCACCCAAGCGTGGCACATTCTACGCTCGACGCCCGCCTTGGAAGGTCGTTACGCTGCCGCTCCGCTGCGCGTATCCCCTCCACCGCCCGCCGCTCGTTTGCCCGTCAGTTGTGCTCCGTGCGCCACGCTGCGTAGTCGCCCCGACTACTCTCCGCTATTTTGCGATTTAAATTTATTTAAATCGCAAAATTCGGACTTCTTGTTTCTCGGTCGGATTCAGTCTAATACCGTACTGTCTTGTTCGCAAGACAGTGGTATTTTGATTCGTCAGAATCATCGTCAAAAACGTGTGTTGTGTTGTGGCCCCTTCAGGGCAAATCCACAGTTTCGTGGTCACTCGGTGGATACCTTAACGGTGCCAACGAAGCCGAGTGGGTGCAGACCCAACGCACCCGTCTATCCCCTTCAGGGCTAGACGAAAGTTGGACGGGTCCCGGATCGCTGGCCTTGGGGGCTTCCCTCGTCAGCCCCGGTGACAGTCTTCCCTCCACAGCCGCGTACTAGTGCCGCGGGTATATCTATACCCCCCGCACTAGACTGGTCGGGTACCTTCAGTACCCATCGCTTGACCGGTTAGGAACCCGTTCGCACAATAAGATTGGCGACGGGAGTCACTCTTAGGGCTCACCAGGATCACCTCCCTGTCTATACCCGACAGGGAGTGTAACACTCACCCCCGGCATCCCACCGGGGATTAGGCTACGTAGGAGTAGGGTTTTGGTCAGGATCACTCTCATGAGTGATTAGGTCCCCCCTCCCCTCCGCCATGGATAAACCCATGGATCCTACGGAGAGACTTGCCAGAATCGAGGCGCTCCTGGCTGAACTAGCGGGTCAGCTCAGCATTGAGCACTCGGAGGTCGGAGCGGTTGTCTCTGTTTTTCTTTTATTGATAAAGAAAAACAAAGACTTCGCTGCCGAATTCTCCGAGTTGTACAGAGCTGAGCAACTCGTAATTCCGCCCAGCCCGGGCATCGCTGACTTCAGCGACGCCCTCGAGGCCCCACCCTCCACCGATGAACCGTGTCAAATGGACACGGAGGATGTATCCACAACTCCTCCCGATACTGCCGCGCTCACTCCCCAGACGGACTCGCACTCCTCTTCGTCCTCGGACGCAGAGACGTACGAGCTCGTCTCCCATACAAAGGGAAAAGGGAGTAAGCGCAAAAAGAATAAGGCGAGCAGCTCAGCCCCGGCCGCTAAAATCATAGCGGCTGAGGACTCCGCTCCTCCGTCTCGCGCCCCCACCCCGCAGGCGACCTCCGCCACCGCGAAACCCCCCCACCCCGCTACGCAGGCGACCACCGCCACCGCGACCGCGTCCATCCCCTCCACGCCGCCGGCGACCGCCGCCAACGCGTCCCCCTCCCGCCCCTCGCCTTCAACCTCCGCGAAGGTTGCCGCGCCCCGCGCTAAAACTAGCGCCCAGCCCGTACCCTCTGGCTCAAACACCGGCAGGAAACTCCCTCCACCGCCCCCTGTATTTATACAGGACAAGGCCAAGTGGACGGAGGTGTCCAAATGGTGTGTTGACCAAAGGGTCAACTATACTAGCGCCCGTGCCACCCAGCACGGGATTAAAGTATCAGTCCCCACGTCAGGCGATTATCGCGACCTGACCAGGCTCCTCTCTGCCAGGAACGTGTCCTTCCACACGTATTCCTTGCCCGAGGAGCGACTGACCAGGGTGGTGATTCGCAGGATCCCCTGCGAAATCGCCACCAGCGATATTAAGGCGGACCTCGAACGACAGAACGTGCCTGTCACAGAGGTCCATCGAATGCACCGGTCCAGGCAAGGTACCGCCTTTGATATGGTCTTGGTGGTGTGCCCTCCCACAGAGGGTCACCACCCCATATTCAATGTAAGGTCTGTCTGTAACCTGTCAAGCCTTAAAATCGAAAAGCCCCGTAAGTCAGGCATCATTGGCCAGTGCCACAGATGCCAACTGTACGGGCACTCAGCGTACAACTGCTACGCTACTCCCAGGTGCGTCAAGTGCCTGGGAGACCACGGTACAGCAGATTGTACCCGGCCTAAAGACCGCACTCTTTGCACCGAGCCACCTAGTTGTGTGCTCTGCAAAGAGCCCGGTCATCCGGCAAACTACCGGGGCTGCCCGAAAGCCCCCAAGTCATCTTCCCCTAAATTGGCGAAGCGTTTCGACGCTCGCCAGACTAGGGAATCCCCCTCGGCCAAACTTCCCGTGAGACTGGCCCCTCAGCGTCCCTCCCAATGGCCTCTAATGAGTTCCCAGAAGGAGTTCCCCCCACTGGCCTCCAGGCCTAAGCCCGCTCCCATCCCTCCATTAGTGGACCCGCGTACCCGTGCCCCCGCGCCCCTTACGCCCCCCGGTTTTCCCGCGACCGCCTCCCACCCACGCCGCGGCCCCCCCCACTGCCCCTATGGCAGGACCAGTACCCGTACAGAGGAAAGGTCAGGCTCCCCTTGATGCGTTTAACGTCATCACTGGGACCTTTAATACCTATAGCACGTTCCTCTCCCCGCGTGCCCAACAGATGGCCTAGGAACTAATTGCCGCCGGCGGCAACTTGTTCCGAATCCAGTCAATTTATGCTGCGTATCCCGAGATCACGCAAGCAATCCATGTCATGAACTCCCAACGCCCCCATTATGGATAGTCGCGGAATATTAACTAGACAAAAACCCCGTTCCCTAAAGCTAGGTTTCTTTAATGCCAACGGCATTCACGGCCAACGTGATGAGATCGCCACGTTCCTCCGCGACCATCACGTAGACATTTTACTCATTCAAGAGTCGTTCCTAAAACCTCATCATCGTGACCCGAAAATTGCAAACTATCGTTTAGTTCGCAACGACAGGTCACGTTGTCACAGAGGCGGCACCCTCATATACTATAGGAAGTCCCTGTACTGCATACCTATGGATACTCCCGAACTCTCCCGATTAGAAGTTTCGGCCTATCGGTTAGCACTGACAGGTCACCAGCCGATCACTATTGTGTCGGTTTACCTTCCTCCCACACATGAGTCAGAGGACCCTCAACTCCTCGCTAATGACCTTTCCGAACTCTTCGGCATGAGTGACTCCGTTATCATAGCGGGCGATCTCAACGCCAAACATCCCGCCTGGAATAGCACCAGGACCTCGACTAGAGGTAGACAACTTTTCAACCTCTGTTCTACCATGAACTTTGACGTCATCGCCCCGATGACTCCCACTCACTTTCCTTTCGACCCCGATCAGTTACCCGACGTTCTTGACATAGCACTCCTTAAGAATATCAACTTGAGGTTGGATTCTATAGAGACTATTCACGAACTCGACTCTAATCATCGACCAGTAGCCATGAACCTGGTCCCCCGATTAGGTATACGCGACCCCTCTCAACCCCCCGCCACTAAAGTGATCACTGACTGGAAGAAAGTAAGCGAACGCTTACAATCTAACACGTCACATCACTTAGACTCTATCCCAGATCAGTTCGACTCTGTCGCCGACACAACGGCCGCGATCGACTCTCTCACGGAGCACGTACAATCGATCGTGAACGAAAGTTCACGGGAGGTTCCAGATACGGGTGACCGTAAATGGAAGCTCCCCGACGATGTACGTGATCTGCTGACAGAGAAGAACGCGGCCGTTCGTGCCTACAGCAACTTTCCCTGTGACGCTAACAAAGCTCACATGCGTTACTTACAGCGTGCTGTAAGGACACGTGTGACTGAGCTGCGTGACGCTAACTGGGACAAGATGGTGGGCGAACTAGAGCCAACTCATCTCGCTTTCTGGGAATTTCAGAGGAAACTGAAATCCTCTGAGTTTTCCACTATGCCCCCCCTGACCCGCCCCGATGCGACCATTGCATTCGAGGATATCGACAGGGCTGAATGCCTAGCCGATAGCCTCGAAGCCCAATGCACACCCAGTTCGCAGCCAGTAGACCAAGCGTTTGTCGATAAGGTAAACGCGGAAGTCGAACGCAAAGCCTCACTCCCGCCCGTTGAAGACCCTGATGATCCCCTGCCCCCTGTCACACCTGACGAGGTGCACGAGATCATCAAGGGTCTGAAATCTTGTAAAGCCCCCGGATCAGACGGCATCACCAACAGAGTGATCAAGCTGTTCCCCGCGCACCTGATTATGCTCATGTGTACCATCTTCAATGGTGCCTTGAGTAATAACATTTTCCCCCAAGCGTGGAAGGAAGCCACCGTTATTGGCATCCCTAAGCCCGGTAAGCCCAAAACCGAGCCCACGAGCTATCGCCCCATCAGTTTGCTCAAAGTTCTCGGCAAAATCTATGAGAGACTTATTTATAAGCGACTCAGAGATTATGCCGAAACCAAGGGCCTCATTCCCAACGAGCAGTTTGGTTTTCGAACCCAACACTCGTGTGTCCATCAAGTACACCGTATCGTCGAACATATCAATGCTGGTTTTCAGCGTGGTATGTTCACGGGCGCTGTATACTTCGATATAGCGAAAGCGTTCGACAAAGTCTGGCACAACGGCTTATTATATAAGCTGTACCAACTCGGAGTGCCAGACCGTCTCGTGCTCATCTTACGAGACTTTCTTGCGAACCGTACCTTTCGCTACCGCATCGAAGGGGCACTTTCTTCCCCTCACCCGATTCGTGCAGGAGTCCCTCAAGGCTCTGTACTAGCCCCCCTCATTTTCACGCTGTTCACTAGCGATATCCCCAGAAGCAAGAAGGCAAGGTTAGCTCTGTTCGCAGACGACACTGCCATCTTCTTCTCGGGATTTAGTGACACAGCGCTGGTTCGCTACCTCCAAACCGCAGTCGACGAGCTCGGCGAATGGTTCAGGAAGTGACGAATCGAAGTCAATCCCGATAAAAGTCAGGCGGTCTTTTACACCCGACCTCGACGTAATCACCCCCCTCCCCGACCCATCTCAATGTTCGGCAAGCAGATCCCTTGGGCGAAGCAAGCCAAATATCTAGGTGTCATCCTCGACGAACACCTCACCTTTTCTGAGCACATAAAGCAGGCTCGCTCGCGGGCCGCTTTCGCTCTCGGTAGGCTCCATTGCGTCCTGAACAAGCGGAGTAAATTGTCTCTTCTGTGTAAGAAGCGGCTTTACACCGCTTGTATCAGGCCGATTATGACATACGTAAGCCCAGTCTGGGCACATGCCAAGCCCCGATTCATCCATAGGATGCAGACTCTCCAGAACCGTTTTCTCCGTCAAGCCACAGGCTCGCCTTGGTTTGTTCGGAATATCAATCTTCATTTAGATATGAAACTCCCGACTATCCATCAATACATAAAACGCGCTTCGAAGCGCTTCTTCGATAGGGCCGTAGCCCACCGCAACCCTCTGGTTGTGGCGGCAGCTACTTACACCCCCTCCCGTATTAACAAAGTCCGCCGCTCGCGGCACATTCTTACCGATCCTGATGATCCCACTACTCTCCTCCAGGAGAGTCGAAAAGAGACCAGTACAGCTAGACCAGCACACAGACACAAACCGTACCGACCTCGCCGCCGAGGTCCGTCGTCGCGACCCCGACTAACAGTCCCTCCCGACCCTTGCAAGAGCCAGCCCGCGATGCTGCGCCGTTAGCTTTAAATTAGTCCATAAATAATTTAACTCAGATCCAGCCAGTCCCTTGCTGCCCCCCCTATCAGCGATTGCCTAAGCCGAGGTTCGTACCCCCCTCGGGGTAACCCTTAGAGCTTTCGCTTTAGTTTTTAAGTATAATAAGCCCCGGCTGGAGGCCTAAAAAGGTAACTTTTTAGAACTCGCCGGGCCCCAATCCGTTTAAGTAGTCACAATCTTTTCAGGATTAACTACGAGATGCCCCACAAAAAAAAAAAAAAAAAACCAAGCGTGGCGATTATAATAACCCCCCCCCCCCCTCCCCAAACTGGGGGAAGCTTATGTCCAGCAATCAGTCGAGATGTATAGATATATTATTATGTAGATGAGATATGAATAGGTAAATGTGTGGTATTGTAATAAGATTAACCTCTAAGTCCCTGAGATACCACATTTGGTATAGACACAATCGTTTTTTAATTGTGTCTGTAATTACTGTAATTGACTGGTTAAGTTAAATTGAGCTTCTGTATATAAACAGTATTCACAAAATTGGTCTCACAGATGACCTAACGTTATACGCAACAGCAAAAACAAATTATAATCATAAACAAAGCAAAAAATAAAAAATGGCAATTATACACGACTTAAAATAAACAACCAAGTAATAAGAAAATAACATCAAGAAAAATATTTAGGGCTAATTTTAGGTAATAAACGGACGTGACTTCCACATATTCAAAAAATGAAATCAAAATTACAATCACTCACGGGTTCCTTACGAGGTATCGTTCGGTGCTTACCACTTCAAATTCGTTATACAATCTACTTTTCCCTTATTAAGCCACATATTGAGTAACTAGTGGAAATATGGGGTACCGCTGCTAAAACACACATTAACCTACTACAAACTGCTCAAAACAAACTTTACAAACATTATTTAATTATTACTACCTAACTCCAACAGAAACTCTATACAAAGAAATTAAAGTAGTGAATATAACCCAAACATACATTACATACATGCAAACTAATTCGAAAAATGAAAAAAAATATTTAAAAAAAACACAAAATGAAGCTGAGACGCGAACACGACTTTTTAAAACTACACCCAACCCGCACAAACTACGGAAGAAAAACTATTGTGTATGAAGGATCCAAAATATTTAATAAATTACCAAGAGACCATAAAGAATCTACATCCATAACCACTTTAAAAAAACTACTAAAACACTTTATAGTAAAAAATTCATCTTCACTACACTAGTGACGAGGCACATCCAGCTACCGCTGATCTGTGTTTCACGGAACTTGTTTAGTTTACATATTTTGAGTTGACAGTTGTGCCCGTATATCGAACTAACACTTGTTCATTTTTTTTTTTTAAACTACCCTCAAAACATTTTATTCGACGCCCAGTTATTTGTAATACGTCCAACATCTAGTTTATTTAAATTATATGTCTAGTTTTAGTTATTATCATGTAAGTGAATGTTATTCTTATGAGAATAAATGATCTCAAACCTCAGATACCGAGAGACTATCCACAAAATATAATCATAATGAGATTATAACAACACAAATAGCAACAAATCAAGAATGAAAAACAAGCACCCGATCATTTAAATCAGCAACCGTTTCATTACGCGATAAAAACCGCCCGTATAAGTTGTAATTCCAGTCGCGTTTCCATTCCTGCCATGATCCGTAAACAAGTTGGAAACACAAAATATATTAGTTCAGAAGGTATGCTCTTTACAATTATCGAAACTGCAGGCGCACACACATAGACACGTTTACGTTAGTTCTTAAATCTATTTAAATGTGTTCCTTGCCACGAGACCTGCGCAAAATACACATTTCTCATTCTTACTTTTACACAGTTTTAAATTTTCGAATAAACTATTTGATGCAATTACAGAAAAAAAAACGCCTTCCTATTCGACAAACAAGCATGCTCACAACTTTGTATTAAAATAGTTGCAAGTAAGCTGTCTGTAAATTATACAGTAAGTAGCTATACTAATAATATAATGTAAATAGCTATTAAGCTACTTTCTCAACGTATGTTTCCATGTACGCATGCGCCTGTTTTTGCTCTTTGTATAAAAGCCCCTGCGAACGCCGCGACGCGACGCGCGACGCAACTTTTCGTAGAAATTGTTCGCCAGTAGGAGCCTGAAAGCCAACCTTCTGACCCTATCTATATTGTGTAATATCATGATCCGTACACAAGTCGGAAGGCTTGATACTTTGACGGGAGCGATAACGTTGTTAACGGTACAGCGATACCACGAGTGTTGGCTTTTTTTATTTAATATCGGATATAATGGTTGACAGTTACGATGGTATATACAAAGAGTTTCTACCTGAGTATTTGCTTTTAGTTTATTTTTCAATCATGGATTTAAAAATTATGATAGTGTTACGAGTTTTGCGGTGAAAATCTATGATAGCCGATTTTCTAAGCCCATCAACATTTGTAGGAAAGTTTTCATATGTGATGTAATTTCGAAGCCATGACTTTGGCTAGTGACGGCGACGTTCAAACGGTCGCTAACACATAACATATGGGCCTTACTTTGTTAGTCAAAGGAGCCCAGTAAAAAAGTCTTGTCCCGACATTAAACGTCATATTGTTTACAAAACACTATATAAAGAAAGAAAGAAAGAATACCATTTATAACAACAAACAAAACAATCCAAAAACAAAAAACAAAACAAACACAATCTATTTGTCTGCAGTATCATGGGAGAAGCGGCACATATTGTATATTAGCTGCATATCTGTGCCCGACGGCTCAATAGAGATGCTTAAAATCGCCTTTCTCGCGGTCATATGTAGTCCCCCGCGGTCCCAATGAAACTATTGTATGTCGACCACATGGTGGCTCCATGGCCCAATCAGAAAGACTAATGCTGGTGCCAAGCAGAGCATTGAAACCTCCTTCTGTGAAGCAGTAATGCTTGCGAAGGAAGAGGCGGGGCGCGTGAGGGAGTGGCAGTCTCAGCGCCCTCACGTTCCTAGCCGCCGCAGGAGGAGACGCCCCGGGCGTCGGGAGTCGATTGCGGACTCCCGGCCACCATAGGCGCGAGCTTGCGGGTGGCGAGCAACGGGTAGCTCGCCGCCCGGTAAGGACCAAGCTCGGGTCGACGGCGCGTAGTGTTCCACGCGCGCCTCAAAGAGATGTCAGCAGAACTGAAGGGGTTTGCTAGGACCGATGCCTGCCGGGGTCGCGTGATTGTTCGAAAGAGATACCGTGACCCTGGCACATGGGCAATTGAAGGAACACGGGTGGGTTTTAGTCAGTAAAAGTCTGACATGCCCTGGAGAAGTCATTTGATGATTTCCCATCCAAAAAAAAAAAAAAAAAGAAAAAAAAAAAGCAGAGCATTGAAGATCCAGTTTGCGTAAAGATCTCACCGCGATATTAAGCTAAAAATACAGCACTTATTATTTTGAAGTATAAAAGAATTCGTTCACTATTCAATGGACCAATGCCCATCGCCGCAAAATTATTTATTTCTTGTATGTGAAATACCTCAATACCCGAATACTGCCACGGTATTCTGTCGATTCGTAGAAGTGTACAAGATTTATGTGGATATACGGACTTGTCGGTTCGAGGGTATTCTGTATTCGAATCGAAAAGAGTCAATAGCCTCAGTATATCTGAAAAGTTTTCCCAAAACCCACATCGGTCCTTTCAATAATATAATAATGAGTGTAAAGCTTACAAAAGAATCGGAGGACCAAATTCTACTCATACCATACCTCCCATTGTACACTAGTTTTAAATGTGGTAGCACATTTGTTTAATCTAATGTACAATCAAGTGTTTAATGAATAAATAATACTAAACATTTTAGACAGATTCACACGCTTTCATTTATGGATCTTTGACAGTCGTTACGAGCCGTCAGAAGCACGAAAGTCAGACAGCCAGTCTTACCAAGGGGTATTGCATTACTCAGTAACAGGGTTGTGAAGGTCGTTAGCCAATCGCTCCATGTAATCCGGTTAGACTGGAAGCCGACCCCAAATTAGTTGGGAAAAGCTAAGGCAGGATGATATGATGATTTGGTTGCCACCCAACTTTAAGTCTTTATAGTTCCTAAATAGTAATTCCGAATGAAAAATTATTATAGAAACCTAAAGTTGATTTTCAAAGACCTATTTAATGATCCCCACTTGACAAATTTCGTCGATTACCATTATTTTTCTTTTCCACAATATGGCATCTGATACCCGCCGTTGCGTCGAGCAGTCCGGTAAAAAAGTATTTTTCAACGGTGCGAATATTCTTTATTCAACTAACGTTTGGAAATCTAAAGAAAACTGTTGAAAATTGCGTTTAAATGAAAGTGGAAGGTGACAAAACAGTGCAGCGCTTTTGTTGAATAAATAATGTTGAATATATCTGTCTTGCTTCAACACTCATGTCATGTTTTATTTACCAGTAGTCTTGAAGTTTATTTATTTATACAAACACAACGTTAACCCACAACTTAGATAATAATTTTAGTTTTCGCATGTATCTTAATAATAGCACAGTACGGCACCATTACTAAGCGTACATACTCACACAATATATAAAAGAAATTACCTATGTATAATTTTAAAATGGCATGCTTAAATAGTTTTTATAAATCCTACTGCCCTACTTACATCCTACTTAATATTATAAATGTACAAGTTTTTATGTTTAGCTGTTTGTTAATCACGCTAAAACAGCTGAACGGATTTGGATGAAATTTAGTAAACAGATAGTTTATAACCTGGATTACAACACACAGAATACGTTTTACTTAAATGCTACGTTCCCGAGGCATTCAGGTGCACCCAGTAAGACTCGAAGTGGACCCCAACATACGTACGTTCCCATGGCATTTTTCTGACCTCCACGCGGGTGAAGTCGATAATAAAACAATTTCATTATTTTTAACTTGATAGACTTAAAAGCCAGACTAGATGCTTTAAATTACTTTGTAGGTATAAAGTCAACTTCAGATTAATGTTACATACTCGTATTTAACTATTTTCTACCATTTTTTTTTAAAGTTGACGCTTTTGCTATTTGACAATTAGCCAATGTTTTCACTGCCGGGACACAGGCCTCCTCTCTGTGAGAGGGAGTGGGCCATAATCCACCACGCAGGTTCATTGCGGGTTGGTGGATACCACTTCACGTTTTCGAATACTTGGTCCTACGACAGACTCATACAACTCGTAAGTCGGGGCCGATACCTCTACAACTTAAATGTCTTTAACGCTACACACTTAGGAAAACTCAACCTAACGTTCAATGGACCGACCACAGCTTAGGAACCTTAGCGGAAAGGAAGGAGAAAAATAAACTTCATTGCAGCCAGCACGATTGTTCTTATTGGCGCAGAAAAACACAGCTTTCCTTTTTTCTTAAATGGAGACAACAGATTTTTTCCCAACTCGCTGCTAAAACTGTTTTATTTAACAATCAGATTTTATTTCAAAATAATGAAAAATACTATATTAAGATAACATAACAAAATGCCTGTTTCCCCGACGGTTTAGGCTCTGGTATATTTACTTATAACAGCGTAATTTGTGTGACATTACGCTAGTTATGAATAAGACCCATTCAATAGGTGAATAAGACCTATTACCACCTGCCAGGGTCACGAGATTCGTTCGAAAGAGTTGGTCGTGGCCCTGGCATATGGGCAATTGAAGGAGCACGGGTGGGTTTTAATCAGTAAAAATTTGACACGCCCTGCCGCTCCGCCCAGTGCGGGAGAAGTCATTTGATGATATCCCATCCTAAAAAAAGCCTATTATCAACTGTTAATATCCAGAATCTTAGTTTTGCTATCGTAATAGAAAAATCCAATAACAATTATCCGACTAGGGTAAAGCATTCAGTACGTCATGCTCAGGTCCAACAAGGCAGTCACCATATACATATCTGGTTTGCAATAAAGGAAACCCTTCATCAAAGCTAATCACAAATTCCAAGTAAAGGTTCGAAAGTTGTATGCATAGTTTCCTCTTTCCGTTAACTCAATTCCCGAAAGTTTCAACATTAAGAGAATTCGTAATGACATTGTGCTACATAATATGTTACAATAAACATTTAATCACAGACGACATTCCGAACAAGTTACTGCGTTACAAGGAACCGAAATAAAATATTAAAACGGACCTACACGAAGGCGGGATGCCGGAAATTTCCCGGATTTTATTATTCTGTCTGAAGGACCACCGGCCTTATGACCCGGGATTCAAGTTCTTTGAAATAAAAACAATGCAATTGTTGTTGTTTGACTACAATAAGGAGTTATTCTTTAGTATGGTAGTTTTTATGGTTATGCTTTGGTTTTATAAAGTACGCTCAATATGAATGGGACAAGGGCGCATATAAATATTGTTTGTACAAAACATATCATACGTATTTTGTTATAGAAACAAAGTTTAAAAAACTGGCTTCTAAAAACAAACTCTACAAAGTGAACTCTTCTAGATATGGTACATACGGCTACATACCAAACATTCCAGTTTAAGCTGACCTCTTATCGTATATGGTTTTCGTACAATGAGAAGTCAGCTTATACTGGAAATGTATAGCTTGATTTGTCGCCGTGCGACAGGAAGTATTAGAACAGCAAGACACAAAAAGTGAATTAACTGCGTACTATTGAAACTTGCCACTAACGTAAACTGCCCAAGCAAAGTTATAAAATGTATATAGGACCACCTCTGAGGCATATCTTACACATAAAAAAAGAATTTTCATGGAGACGAATTGCGAAACCTCCCCCTCTTTGACGTCGCCGTCGGTTCAAAATAAACTAATTTTTTTTTAATATGTGTAAGACATCTCGCCGGTCAACCTATGAGTTTGTCGACTGCCTGACCGGACTTGCCTGTGGCTACCTAAATTAATTAAGGCCTCCAGCCAGGGCTTAAAAAATTAAACTGGAGCGACTATTCGCTAAGGGCACCTCCTGTGGGATGCAGACCTCGGCTTAGGGCATCGTTGGTACAGAGCAGCAAGTGACGGGCTGGACTGGAGGGATAAAATAAACTAATATTGAAAAAGGTACCAACATAGACCATTCCTGTTAAAAAGTAATAGTGTGATATAATTCTGTTCAATGCATTCGAAGATATCGACAGGGCTGAATGCCTAGCCGATAGCCTCGAAGCCCAATGCACACCCAGTTTGCAGCCAGTAGACCAAGCGTTTGTTGATAAGGTAAACGCGGCAGTCGAACGCAAAGCCTCACTCCCGCCCGTTGAAGACCCTGATGATCCCCTGCCCCCTGTCACACCTGACGAGGTGCACGAGATCATCAAGGGCCTGAAATCCCGTAAAGCCCCCGGATCAGACGGCATCACTAACAAAGTGATCAAGCTGTTCCCCGCTCACCTGATAGTGCTCATGTGTACCATCTTCAATGGTGCCTTGAGTAATAACATTTTCCCCCAAGCGTGGAAGGAAGCCACCGTCATTGGCATCCCTAAGCCCGGTAAGCCCAAAACCGAGCCCACGAGCTATCGCCCCATCAGTTTGCTCAAAGTTCTCGGCAAAATCTATGAGAGACTTATTTATAAGCGACTCAGAGATTATGCCGAAACCAAGGGCCTCATTCCCAACGAGCAGTTTGGTTTTCGAACCCAACACTCGTGTGTCCATCAAGTACACCGTATCGTCGAACATATCAATGCTGATTTTCAGCGTGGTATGTTCACGGGCGCTGTATACTTCGATATAGCGAAAGCGTTCGACAAAGTCTGGCACAACGGCTTATTATATAAGCTGTACCAACTCGGAGTGCCAGACCGTCTCGTGCTCATCTTACGAGACTTTCTTGCGAACCGTACCTTTCGCTATCGCATCGAAGGGGCACTTTCCTCCCCTCACCCGATCCGTGCTGGAGTCCCTCAAGGCTCTGTACTAGCCCCCCTCATTTTCACGCTGTTCACTAGCGATATCCCCAGAAGCAAGAAGGCAAGGTTAGCTCTGTTCGCAGACGACACTGCCATCTTTTTCTCGGGATTTAGTGACTCAGCGCTGGTTCGCTACCTCCAAACCGCAGTCGACGAGCTCGGCGAATGGTTCAGGAAGTGGCGAATCGAGGTCAATCCCGATAAAAGTCAGGCGGTCTTTTACACCCGACCGCGACGTAATCACCCCCCTCCCCGACCCATCTCAATGTTCGGCAAGCCCTTGGGCGAAGCAAGCCAAATATCTAGGTGTCATCCTCGACGAACACCTCACCTTTTCTGAGCACATAAAGCAGGCTCGCTCGCGGGCGGCTTTCGCTCTTGGTAGGCTCCATTGCGTCCTGAACAAGCGGAGTAAAATGTCTCTTCTGTGTAAGAAGCGACTTTACACCGCTTGTATCAGGCCGATTATGACATACGCAAGCCCAGTCTGGGCACATGCTAAACCCCGATTCATCCATAGGACGCAGACTCTCCAGAACCGTTTTCTCCGTCAAGCCACAGGCTCGCCTTGGTTTGTTCGGAATATCAATCTTCATTTAGATATGAAACTCCCGACTATCCATCAATTCATAAAACGCGCTTCGAAGCGTTTCTTCGATAGGGCCGTAGCTCACCGCAACCCTCTGGTTGTGGCGGCAGCTACTTACATCCCCTCCCGTATCAGTAAAGTCCGCCGCTCGCGGCACGTTCTTACCGATCCTGATGATCCCACTACTCTCCTCCAGGAGAGTCGAAAAGAGACCAGTACAGCTAGACCAGCACACAAACACAAACCGTACCGACCTCGCCGCCGAGGTCCGTCGTCGCGACCCCGACTTAACAGTCCCTCCCGACCCTTGCAAGAGCCAGCCCGCGATGCTGCGCTGTTAGCTTTAAATTAGTCCCTAAATAATTTAACCCAGATCCAGCCAGTCCCTTGCTGTCCCTCTACCAGTGATTGCCTAAGCCGAGGTTCGTACCCCCCTCGGGGTAACCCTTAGAGCTTTCGCTTTAGTTTTTAAGTATAATAAGCCCCGGCTGGAGGCCTAAAAAGGTAACTTTTTAGAACTCGCCGGGCCACAATCCGTTTAAGTAGTAAGAATCTTTTCAGGATTAACTACGAGAAGCCCCACAAAAAAAAAAAAATATTCTGTTCAAACATATCAACACTGAATGTTTGACGCTATTCTGAGTTAAGCCTAGATAATCTAGCCATAGCATTGCAACTAGTTTAACTCCAATCGAAATGCAGTTAATGGAAAGCGGAAAGGATTTGCCCTCAGCACAAATATGAATTGCAATTCTTTTTCATTTCATTTCTTTATCTATACTAATATTATAAAGCTGAAGAGTTTGTTTGTTCGTTTCTTTGGTTGAACGCGGTAATCTCAGGAAGTACTGGTCCGAATTGAAAAATTATCTTTGTGTTGGGTAGCCTATTTATTGAGAAAGGTATATAACATTACACTACAATCAAAAAGAGCGGAGCAGCAACGACAAATTGACGAAAATTGGCAGGCAATTCGATGCGACGGGAAGGGTCAGTGGAGCAAAAATTTGACGCGGACGAAGTCGCGGGCAGAAGCTAGTTTTCAATAAAATATTGCATCTAGCAGAGATGAGGCTGTTGAAATGGATGTATGGAGTGACGACAATGGATTAAGTGACAAATGAGTATATATGGGGAAGTTTTAAAGTAACATAAAAATTGAAAGTAATCGTATGGGCAATTGGGCATATAATGAGGAGGAAAGAAATACATGTGAATAAAATAATTATGAACATACATTTTGATGAATGGAGAAAAAATGGAGACCAACGAAGTGGAGTGGAGGTCCGTGTTGCAAGCAGTGAGAATATTATAGGCCAGGCTATTACGGGTCCAAATGTCGCAAGCATGAGTGCTTGGCCTAGTGTTCTGAGTTTCAACATAGATTTGGGAAAAGCGTTATTAAATTGGATTTTAGATAAGAAACAGTCAAAGTCATAGCATTTATTTTAAATAGGCCCAAAAAGGCACTTTTGAACGTCAACAGTTATATGAAAATAGAATTGAGTCTAGTTGCCCCTTCCAAAAGGTAGATTCGTATGGAGAAGAAAGTCTTCAGGAGCAGGTTGAAGTCTGGATACGTATGTACCCATATATGGCAATACAAGATGGCAGAATTATGTGAGAGTATAACCATCACGGTTTCATTCACTCTATTTTATATAAAAGAGAGTGAATGAAACCGTGATGGTTGACAGGAGAGAATCTAAAAAAAAGTATTGCGCCTACCCCGAGTAACATGGGATAAGAACAGGAAGATGAGGACCCGTCCAATACTGCCACAAACCCTATAAAACTGATAATGAAAAGTTTATTTTATATCAAGTCAATATATTATCTCTACGATAACATGTATAGTAACAGAATAGATCTTTAAACCAAATGAAACTCACCTAGAGATAAGTCTATGTAAGTGACGTTGGTATAAACCTACGTCACAGTTATTATCTTTCATCTGAGATTATGCTAATAATTTCGCCTGACGTCAGACAAATACCTATGTTTTGGGATTACTAAAATAATTCGACAAAACCATATATACCCCTAGCGCGTACAATCACCACACAAACTACAAGCGTACAAAGGAAAATTTTGCATCGGCAAACCATTATAGTTATCGGGGACATATTAAAGCCTCGATTTCGCTTTAAACCTGTATAACAAGTAATTAATGTTACATTTAACGCAACCACTGAGCTATTTCGCGTTAACGCGAGTTAATTCGCCTTGATGCTGCTGTATCGAACGCGTAACGCGAATTGCCCCGTGACAGGACGGAATCGCGGATCGCGGCAACAATGACATTTGGTTTAAATAGGTTATTGTGTTTTATGTATGAAATAAAGTATAAGTAGATTCTTTTATATCTTATACCTTTAAATGAGCAATTCTTGTATATATATATAATCTGAATCTCGGAACCGACTCCAACGATTTTCATGAAATTTAGTATACAAGGGGTTTCGGGGGCAAGAGGAGACGCCCCGGGCGTCGCGAGTTGATAGCGGACTCCCGGCCACCGTAGGCGCCAGCTTGCGGGTGGCGAGCAATGGGTAGCTCGCCGGCCGGTAAGGACCAAGCTCGGGTCGACGGCGCGCAGTGTTCCACGCGCGCCTCAAAGAGATGTCAGAAGCAGTTGGGTCTACTAGGACCGATGCCTGCCGGGGTCGAAAGAGATACCGTGACCCTGGCACATGGGCAACTGATGGAACATGGGTGGGTTTTAGTCAGTAAAAGTCCGACACGCCCTCCCGCTCCGCCCAGAGCGGGAGAAGTCATATGATGATTTCCCATCCTGAAAAAAAAAAAGGGGTTTCGGGGGCGATAAATCAATCTAACTAGGATTCATTTTTATAAAATGTCGTTTTATTCGTGTTTTCAATGACCAACTTTATCGATAATCAACTTGAACATAAACTTATTATTTTAAACACAATTTACGAAAAAAACCCAACCAGATATTTTTGTTAATGTGAGAACGTTGTAGGCCTTGTAGATTGTAGACAATTTTCTATTTTATTAAGTACTTGGTACTTGTACTATTGGACTGTCAGTCCTACACTGTTCTCCCATATCTATTAACATTGTAAAAGCCAATTATTTTTAAAAGAGTAACTTGCCGGCTCTTCTCCATAGGAATCTACAATTTTGAACCAGCACCTATCTTCTGGCGTTTCATAAGTGCCCATGTATGTAGGTTTATGTGAAATAAAAATATTTTGATTTGATTTGCGTGACGTCACACCATTGAATCGGGTTACAGTTTTATATTGGTAAATAGAAAATATAAAACGTACGTATTGATATCAGATAGATGAAAGCCACCTGCGCTGTTGTTGTAATAAAATTTAGTGTATTAAATTCCTATTTCCATCAAAAATAGATTTTATATTTTCAATTTATAAATTGTAAGGTACTTTAAAGTCATACTGTTTACTCAACTATGGCAAATAAAAAAACAGGGTGATTTTGACCAGTACGTATGTATGTTTATTTATCTGTTTCCTCGTAACTTCTAAACTACTTACCATAATTCAACAAATGAGTAACGTTTTAAGCGTCTTGATTGACCGCTGGTAATTTGACACGTCACATTAAGTTTGAATATGGCGCTCTCTAGAGGACATGAAGTGATGAACTTAGAATAAAAACGGCATTCGACCACGGCTTTCAGATGACAATATTTTCAGATTTTATCCTTATTGGAGCGTGATTTTGGAGTAGTCGTTTATTTTTCTATCTTTTTAATTCCTCAATAGATTTAAGTTTGTATAAATCCGTGAATCTTTGTTTACAAATCGTATCAATGTTCATTTTGCGTAGTTATTAGGTACACGTATTAATCAAATACAAAAGTAATCCCCACCCTACCAAAATTGCTGTTATTTGCAGAAGACAATCAGTCAAGTTAAAATCGTTTGCCTAAACTCTGACTCTACTTACATTTCAAATTAATTATCTTGTCGAACTCAGGATTAAAGCCATTTGTTAATCACATTGAACGAACGTTTATAATTAAGACGGATCGATTTCAGAAACTTTGGAGCTGATATTGTTAAGACGCTTTACGTACTCGTACTTTGTTTGAAAGTAACAGGTTTCTACTTGCGATGACTTTGATGTTGTGTAACCGCCGGTAGTCAATCACAGTCCATGTGTGAACTGAGTATAGTTGACCTTGTTATAGCTTCATTGTACTTAAGTCAAATGTCACTGATACTTCATAACACGACCAACTGGTTTACTCTGTAAAAATCTCACCGTGAAGACTACAGCGAAGTGAGCTTCAAGTGAGCTGTCATTCCACCTGACGTAGGGATTGAAAATTACAGGTTTCTACTTGCAATGACTATGATGTTGTGTAATCGTCGGTGCATTCAATCAAAGTCTATATGTGTGTGAACTAAGTATAGTTGACCTTGTTATTGCTTCATCATTCTAAAGTCCAATGTCACTAACACTTCTTCAACAACACAAATCTGTTGCAAAGTTTAAACGATCTAAACATGCAGACACGGGAAGTGTGTGTTTTATACAAAATTATTACCTACTAGCTTTTACCAGCGGCTTCGCCCGCGTGGAGGTCGGAAAATATCCCGCGGGAACTAAACCGGGATAAAAAGCCTATGCCTAGCCTATGTCCTTGCTCAGGCTTTAAACTATCTGTGTACCAAATTTCATTTAAATCGGTTCAGTAGTTTTTGCAGAAAAGCGAGACAGACAGAGTTACTTTTGCATTTATAATATTAGTATGGATAGTGTGGATTATAGTGTGGATAACAGTATGTTATCAAATCTGCTTAATTATGTGACCTTGTAATGGGTACTTTTGGGAACTTTGATGCTAGGAAACATAGATGCTTTGTAACTATTGACTAAGCCTACTCTACTTTCGTTTTCACGATGTGATTTTTACACAACAGATCGAAAGGATAATTTTTCTGTTACAGTTTTCAACTTTTATTCATTAAATTATCTTAATTAGTTTACATTATTGAAAAGCTAGCAGTCTCAAAATAATAATACGTACAGTTTTATAAAAAAGAAAACAGGAAAAGTGCCCAAAAAGCTGCCATCATTGCCACGTTGTATGGCAATGATCATTATATGACCTAAAAATAGGCCAGCCCTCTGGTCACGTAAAGAGTCGACCAACCACTTAATAGATAAATAAATATTTTATTAGAAACACGCATCGTAAAAAATAATATAGTTACATATCTAATTATAGTTTCAACCTTAGTAAAGCTCCAATTGACTGGGAATTATGGTCAACACTTACCAATTACCAGTAATTGATTTAGGACTTTTGATCATAATTAATTTTTAAGGGTGAGCTTTTATTATTTTCTACATGCTTCTAACATCTTTTTTATATAATATTGCTACGAAAATGTACGACATCACATCACCCTTAAACTTGCCGACCTCGACGTTTGTGGACAGCCACGTGTAAGAAGATATGTACTTATCAACGTTTAAAGACTTTTTCCTTGTTTTTATACGTATCAGGCACTGTGATTAGTCTGTGAGTTAAGATTATCAGTATATTTACTAGATACTAGCTGCGGTCCGCGGCTTTGCCTGCGTGCATGTCATTAATTACCAAGCGAGAAAAAAAGAATTATCTGCCAGAATAAGTAGCGTCAAAATCGGTCTAGCCATCTCGGAGGTTAGTCGGAACAAACAAACAGATAGAAAGACAAAACCTTAGTTTTGTTTGTTATATTTACCGTAAGTACTTTCATAGTCACTTAGTAAAAACGCTGTTATTTTGGCATAAAAACCAGACTTTCATTTATTGATTTGTATAGACAGACGCTTTTGAAAGACAAACATCTTACTAGCCGGTTAATTTTTCAAAGATTTTGAATTTGATGCTCACAGTCGACGTTTGGTGTGAACGGAGCTTTAATGCCCCTTTTATATCCTCTTCCAGGAATACTGTTACAGGGAAATGTTTGTGTACTTAGCTTTAATTCTAGTAAGTAAAGTTCTGGGAACAGTGACAGGCAGCCGGCACTTGAGTCTTTGAATTACAAGCACTACGAGGTAATGTCGATCCAATGCTCACAGCGGCTTGTATCTTATTCAACTGTCAACCTTGTCTTCTATTGTTTGACTATATGTTTACGTCTAGGTACAGACGCCAGCACATCAAGGTACCCGAAACTGTCAAATTCTCCCAATCAACCTTGAACCTAATGCTTTAGCGATAAAATTGTAAATCTATTAAAGAAATTTGACAGATTGTAGTAGCTCGATGTGCTGGCGTCTGTACATAGAGCCGTAAATAAGAGCTGACGATGGCAGCTGTTTCTTTAGCTAAGTTAAAATAATAGTATTTTATTGTGTTTTCCAAAATTATCCAATGAAAATGTAAACAAATGCATCAGAAAATTTTCCTGTACATGAATATTAAAATTATAAATAAACTTAAAAATGGTTTTCATTTGTATCTGGTACAACCCTTGTGTGAAAGACACTAGCGTGATAGTTTCACGCAACTGTCTTTCGCGCCGGTTATGTTAAAATGACAGACAAACTGGTAGTAAATATTCCGATTAGGAGTAATGTTTCCGTTTTTTTTTTCAGTTTTAGAATCCGAATTATGGACAATATTTTTTCCATTAAAATCAAATAAAGTCACTCGGACAATTATCATTGAGAAAAAAAACTTGAAATGAGTTTGTTTACGCTTACAGCACATATTTTTGGAACGGACTGTATCTATTTTTTTTTCTTTTGTAGGAAGTACCTTCTCACTATGTAACAATTGGTTACAATTTGTGTCAAAAACAGTATACACACTTATCTACCACCCAGTGTTCATATTATATTACACAAAAGCTGCGCCAAGAAAAAAGGAAGTTCAAAAACATTCGCTCGATTTTTTTGCTACTGACAACAGCGGAATCCTCTTACGAACATTTTTTTTTTTAAAGTTGTTTATACCAAGAGCAATTTTACTATTTGTTCCACCACTAGTAACATCTTCATGATGTTTAAATTTAGAATCATTGGACTTATTTATAAATCGAAATAAACGTTTTTAACAATGAATACGTGGCTTTAATTTAACACAAGGGAAGTCTCCTCTCGTCGCAGGGATGCTTGACTTGCGTGGGAAGATAACCACCTGATATCCTAATGCTCGTTTTATATAACGTTTTGTGAAATTGCAAACACATTTTGTCGAGATGTAGGTATATCTTCAAATGCTCGACGTAATCTCATTTCTTGGTCTAGAGGAGTAAACCGTTGCTGCTCAATAAACCTTTGCCAACCCTCGAATTAAAGCAAATATGTTGGAAATAGGAAAGTCCAGGTAAATAGTGCAACGAATCACTGGCGCTGTATTGCCGAGTGTCAAGGAGAGGTGGTTTTTTTTTTATTTTAACCCCCGAGGCAAAAATAGGGATATTAAAAGTTTGATCGCTATGTGTGTTTGTCAGTGGCACCGTAGCTCTTAAACGGGTAAGCCAATTTGGGTGCGGATTTTTTTTTTTAAGTAAGCATTCTTGCGGTGGTTTTTTGACATATTATATCAAAATTGGTTCAGCCGTTTCGATACGAAGATCCATTGATCAAAATATTACCTACAACTTCTCAAGATATTTTCATCGGGGTTTTTAAATGTTATTCAGTTGTAATCTGTATCGTGGCTTTATTCTAGTTTTGGTAGAGTTAACTTTTCAAGAGCGGCCTTGATTAAAGAAATATTGTATGATGAATTATGAATGATGCATTTTACTAAAACATAGTAAATGGCAGACGTTTTTAGACTCTCAAGCGATTTAGACGAACGAGAAAACGAAAACATTTAAGGTTCTATCTTAAATAGCTTTTGCCCGTGACTTCGTCCGCGTTAAATTTCTTATCCTCGACCCACTCAGCTTCACTCTAGCTCGGTTTCAGCGTGAAGTTAAATATTTTATAGTCCTCCTCGATAAATAGGCTACCCAACACTAAAAGAATCAGTACTTCCTGAGATTAGCGCCTTCAACCAAACAAACTCTTCAGCTTTATAATACTAGTATAGATTCAAAAAAAAAAAATACTTGCATTATACTCAACCCTAAAGTAGGTAGGTACTACAGACTCAGTTTTAAACATAGACATTCAGACCAAAAGGGTACTTAGGCATGCACTAGAGCAGTCTTCATATGGTCATAAAATCCACCATAATGCAAATTTTACTGCATCTCTAACGTAGGTTCATAGTTATTCCAATAGTACCTTTGGTAGTTACCATTGTTAGGTATCATAACAATAAAGACGATGGTTACTGTTTTACATTTTTAGTTTTATTTAATGTTTATTTGTTTTAGGAAGAGTATTGATATTGATGCAGTCAGTTGAAGTACCTACATTGACCCCTAGATGCGGCCAGTGTCGGCTAGACAATACAATATTCAACTATACATATTCGAATTTATTTTATCATTAGTACAGAACTAATAAAATAACTATTATGCAATAAAAAAAAACTGCTGACTTCCAAAATAACGCTACAATGTAAAATATAACTTTAGATTGGGTTCACTTAAACGCGTTTTTTTCTACGTCGGAAAAAAGTTATTATTTTTCACTTATTAGTTATGGTACCTACTTCGCACTCATTCATATACCACTACTGGCCAAGTCAATAGTAGTGACAGGAATTATTAGAATATCTTCACGATAAAAAAAATGGAATAAATACGTATTATCGATGCTAAGCAAAAACTACTACAGCAAAGTCAATAAAATTTATATGGATGGTCCCATAAAAATTTAATTGAGTTTATTGAATGTAGCCCCCCCCCCCTCCCCCGAAGCACAACATAACTATCCAGGAAAAAGATTTTTTTTAAATCGGTTCACAGTTGGCGGAAAATTGGTTCAAGCATACATAAAAATGGATACACTGGAACATAAAACCTCTTCAACTTTTGAAGTCGTTTAATAATAAAAAAACCGGCCAAGTGCGAGTCGGACTCGCGCACCGAGGGTTCCGTACAAACCTGTAGGTATTCTCGGTTTAAAAATAAATGTTTTTTTTTAATTTTATATTTCAGTTGATTGAATGTAAGGGAAATTGCGGTTTACGATTTATGACGTTTTAAAAAAAAACTACTCACTCGATCTCGTTCAAACCAATTTTCGGTGGTAGTTTACATGGTAATGTACATCATATATTTTTTTTAGCATTATCATTCTCTTATTTTAGAAGTTACGGGGGGGGGGACACACATTTTACCACTTTGGAAGCGTCTCTCGCGCAAACTATTCAGTTTAGAAAAAAATGATAATAGAAACCTCATTACCATTTTTAAAGACCTATTCATAGATACCCCACACGTATGGGTTTGATGAAAAAAAAAATTTTGAGTTTCAGTTCTATGTATGGGGAACCCCAAAATTTATTGTTTTTTTTCTATTTTAGTGTGAAAATCTTAATGTGGTTCACAGAATACATCTACTTACCAAGTTTCAACAGCATAGCTCTTATAGTTTCGGAAAAAAGTGGCTGTGACATACGGACGGACGGACAGACAGACAGACAGACAGACAGACATGACGAATCTGTAAGGGTTCCGTTTTTTGCCATTTGGCAACGGAACCCTAATAGCATAATATGGAATAGTAATTAGGTACTTTACAGAGTAATAACAACCCTATTCTAATTCCCTTAATGCTAGTTTATATACAAACGGCAGTTAGGCACTCTATAATCAGGTAAACGGCTATTTAGCGACGTCCCAGCATAAACGTCGGTAATAAATTGATTTATAGCTCTATTCCTCTATAATGGCAATATAAGGCGCCCTAAAACTACAATTTATTTACCGACCGCTGTGCCCGGATACCGGTACGGTCCGAAGAAATAAAAATAAATAAGAACCACCAGGCCTCGGGTGGTCGCCATGTTTTCTTGGCAATTTCCGTCCTTCGAGATAGGAGTCAGGAACACGTGAAATCAGAAGTTAACCCTCTATATCTATGCGAGACGACAGTCTGATTTACTGACTTAATCGAACCGGGGTAAGCTTTATTACACGAGTCTCCGGGGTTCAGAAGCCGGTCGTCTCGTGATCATGGATTACTAGTACATGCTCGCCAATTGTAAAGGACGAATTAGGACGGTTTGATTTATCTGTCACAATGATCTGTAGTAGCGTGGATTCGGTGTAAGTCGAATGTCCGTGGTTTGCGATGACAAAGGGATATAATTTAGTCTTATTTGTTCGATTTTGAGTACTGTATCTTTAGGGTTAGTTGATGTTATGAATTACTCATGAAATTGTTTCGACCTTGGTTCGTTATGTTTTATTTCTATCCTTGTCATTTATTACAATGTATATTAAATTGCTAAAATTTTAAAGTGAAATTTACTTAGTTGAATTATATTTCTTCACAGATTTTCCGCGTCTTTCCTCGAGTGATACTTTAATTTAGGAAAAATGTTTACCGTCGTTCATCACTCTTACACAAGAAGGACAAATATACCTTTTTACAGGTGACAACTTTGTTTACTTTACCGTCGAAGCTTTTCCAGTTGGCAAGTCTTCAATAATTCTTTGACATTTTCTTTACTACTGAAAGCCATTTTCTCTTTCCAATTCCGAAAATTGCGTTAAGCCGTCAAAGTTAATTGAATATTTGACCAGCCATTTTCGTATCCAGTGAAAAGTCTTTACCTACACTTACTAAACGTATAATGCTTTAGTATTCTTTACAGACCTATCTCCAGTAACACAGCCAAGCCGCTTAGCAACAGAAGTCTGTTTGTTGGTAGTAACTTCCCCAGTTGAGCTCTTTCACATGGATTTTACTACTACCTGCATAAAGGTTTCTTATTTAGGTATTGAAATAACAACAGCATAGTAATATAGCAGAAGTGGTCGAGCATTGCTATCGGCCCCGACTTACAAGTTTTAGGTCGTTGGTTCGAACCCAGGCGCTTTACCTTATGAAATAATTTAATCAGCACTGCTCTCAAAACGGTGAAGGAAAACATGGTAAGGAAAGCGAAATGTACTAGAACCACAAATTCGGAGACATGTGATGTCTACTAACCCGCACTGGGCAAGCGCGTTTGATTACGGCCCACTCCCTCTCACCGAGAGGAGGTCTGTGACCCAGCAGAGGGAACAATATAGGCTGATTTTGATAACAACACGAACAAAAATGACTTGCACGTTCATCTAGTGATCGCAAGCGCTACTGCTGAGCATGTGGTCATCGGGTTCGATTCTCAGGTCGGCCGGTGTGATATTGGTTTTTCTATCTGGAATTTATCATTGGCAGCATGGAGTCTGAATTTGTGGCCGGTTGATGGCTCGTCCACTATTGCATGGGACTTAAACATTACTGGCAAATTGTGGGTGTATTATAGGTACACCTCTGCCAAACTTTCGGGGAAACAAGGCGTAGTGTTATGTTGTTTTTACGAACAAAAATACAATTTCTACCAATTTAATTATAGGGCGTCCCTTCTCGGCGTTTCCGTCATTCATTTATCCTCTCAACATGAGGAAACCATCTTAGCATACTCTTTAAAATTTTTGTCACTACACATCTTTTTAGGGTTCCGTTGCCAAATGGCAAAAAACGGAACCCTTATAGATTCGTCATGTCTGTCTGTCTGTCTGTCCGTCTGTCTGTCTGTCTGTCTGTCTGTCTGTCTGTCCGTCCGTATGTCACAGCCACTTTTCTCCAAAACTATTAGAGCTACGCTATTGAAACTTGGTAAGTAGATGTATTCTGTGAACCACATCAAGATTTTTACACTAAAATAGAAAAAAAAAATTTTTGGGGTTCCCCATACTTAGAACTGAAACTCAAAATTTTTTTTTTTCATCAAACTCATACGTGTGCGGTATTTATGAATAGGTCTTAAAAAATGGTATAGAGGTTTCTAGTATCATTTTTTTCTAAACTGAATAGTTTGCGCGAGAGACGCTTCCAAAGTGGTCAAATGTGTGTACCCCCCCCCCCGTAACTTCTAAAATAAGAGAATGATAAAACTAAAAAAAATATATGATGTACATTACCATATAAACTACCTCCGAAAATTAGTTTGAACGAGATCGAGCGAGTAGTTTTTTTTTTAAAACGTCATAAATCGTATAACGCAATTTACCTTACATTCAATCAACTGAAATATAAAATTTAAAAAAAAACATTTATTTTTAAACCGAGAATACCTACAGGTTTGTACGGAACCCTCGGTGAGCGAGTCCAACTCGCACTTGGCCGGTTTTTTTAAGTCGCACCGTTGTCTTACCACGTCATTCATAGTCACACCACACATGCTTCGCTAGGAACGCAATAGGCAAAACGAGTATGTAGGTGGCATTCGGTAGTTTCTACCTACCGCCATGGGAAAAAAGCGTGAGTTTATATATGTGTCTGTATAATTATAATTCTCACAAAATCTCATTTTCATAAATAAACACGCTAACAAAACTATGGACAACCTTCCAAGCAGCAACAATATTCTCATTGTTGCTAAGAATCTCTCCGAAACAATTAGGACCCCGTCACTAACTTACCGCGCCATTACTGTGGAACGACAGAACCCTGTTATTAAGACCACTTAATTCCTTCTTATTGTTATTATTTCCATCTCCCTTAGTAACGTTTACCTGTAACAGTACTTCACTCAGTTTTCTTGGTAGTAGGCAGGGTTGTCACCTAATTGATGGGGAAATATAAAATGAATTGCCCGTATAGGCTATTACGTTTTAAATAACTAGGTCCATTTTTGTGTAATTGTTCAAAGTAATTGTCAGCCATTTGGTTCTATTGGAGGTTTATTACATCTAATTACGTATTAAAATTTTCACAACTGCTATGGCGTCAATAAAGAACTTATAAACATAAACATTGATATGAGCTCAATTAACTATTATGATGAAAACAATCAACACGGAAAATAAATATACTAGCAATAGCTTTTGTCAGCGGCTTAGTCTGCGTTTAGGTTGGAATTCATCCCACGGTAAAAAACTACCGGGATGAAAAGATCCTTTCTGTTAATCCAGTTTATAGGCTAACTGTCGGTCAGATCGGCTGTGCCGTTTTGCATGTTTGAGTAACAAACATACAAACTTGCAAATTTATTATACTAGCTATTTCTCGCGGCTTCGCCCGCGGTGTACTCCCGGGGATATAAAAAACCCTATGTGTTAAACAAGGTAATAAACTACCTGTGTGTCAAATTTAATCCAATCCAAAGTTTTTGCGTGAAAGAAAATTCATCCTTCCATACATTTTCACAAACATTCACATTTGCAAGATTACAAAAATTCACTAAAGTGTATATTTAAAACACACGATACATTACTGGAACCTGTTATCTGAAAAACAGATTAAATTAAAAACAGAGGGTCGTAACGACCCTCTTCATTGTCCACAAGCAATTTCTTACAACAACGACTCGGGGTTAAGTCACCCATTTACTTCAGCTGACTCTAATAAGTAACACAAAAAGATAAATAGGTAGCACCCTCCATATTTTTGCTTTCTTTTGTGAAAAATAAAGCCAGATTCGTTTTATACATTCATTTTTGAAATCTTCTTTATTATTATGACTCGTTGGTCCAGTCATGTAACCACTGTTCGCATGAGAATTTGCTGAGCGTTCAAGCCTCAGGATGGGAACTTTATAAGATTTTTTTTACCGACTTCGAAAACGAGAAGGTTCTCAACACACCGGTTTTTTTTTTTTTGTTTATTTGTTTCGCAATATCTACGGCCACTGTAGATTGAATTCCAAAATTCGTCTCTTTCAATGGATAGGCTTCAGGGGTCCCATATAAGTTCTGTTAACTTGGCTTGGGTAGTTTTTCAGCTAGCTTCAATAATACTTATTTTTTCCACTTGTGTTTTTTTTTACAGTGCATATTGATGATGTTATTAGAATTTCTTGTCACTATTATTTACATACTAAGTAGTGGTTTATGAATTTGTTGAGGTAGGTACCACAACGAATTAAAAAGGTGATAATTCGAACTTTCTTGAAACTTCACAATGCTACGTCATATCCCAGCTCATCACCATTTAATCGTGCCTAGGGGATATAGTCTCAAGTATCAAAACTATTTATAATTCAAATACTACTCCTACCGCAGGTTCCATAATCACATAACAGAGGAGCCTTCTATTAAATATCATATAACTAGCAGCCCTGCTAATAGCCCTTGTCTCACACAGCTCCAAGATAATGCCGGCGTACAATATCGTACCAAACGCGGTTATAATTAACTAAGAGGCATGAATTCCCCAGTACACTGTCCTACAACTTCTCGCAAGTATGAGCCTGGCATATTACATAAGATTAATCCCACTATACGGCCTACATTGTACTCATTCAGGTATTATTTATGAGACAACCCTGAGACTTAAATCGTTTTGGTTACTTTTGTAGGACTAACATCCTTTGAGTTGGTAATACTTATGTTTGGTGTACGAGAATATGAATGAGATTTAGAATGAATTCAGGTTGAGGATAAATGAAAGTCAAGTTACGCTTCATTGAATCGATCGTAACGAAAATATAATTGTATAAATCGTTGTCTAATCCTACCTACGTTTAGAATGGTCCAAATAATACAGGATAGCAGAGAATTTAACGCAAAACTTCCTGCGTAGAAAATTAATATCACTTTTTTTTATTTATTCTACAATACTTTTTCACCGCGCAAAAATTACACTTCCTCACTTCTTTCTATGAAACAGCGGTTTTTTATATCCCAAGAAAAAATTCTACGCTAGGTGGTATAGGATTATGTGCTAAATTCTGCTCAAATTGTTGTTTTCAGTTTGCCCGTTGATGTCCTTGCCACCCTATATAAATTATTACAATGCCAGGCATCAAGATAAAAATTGTCGCATTAATATTGACATTACATCATACAATAGGCCTTCAAGACATTTGGGCAGACAATGTTAATCCTCAAAAGCTACTCCATAGTCTGACGTAGGTAAAGCAAGTCATAAGCCTCTAATTAAGCATGTACTGGCTTAGCAACCGTCCATGTCCAACCAAAATCATGTGTAGTTACCGAATAATCTACGCTTACATCTCACCGTCTTCCTAGCTCAAAGCAAATGTAGGTAAAATCACTACGATGTACAACAGTTTCCTAACTGTACTACGTAATATTCAATCTTGTATAATCCCACCCAAGTTTCAGTGTTACGGACCATCGCCTTTGTTTCTCTCCAACGTCTATTTGACTTGTGGCTTTAACATCTGTTCTCCTAAAGCCTTGCTCAAGAAATGTTAATGCACTTTCACGTGGAAACTTCCCCCTTCTATTAAGCTTTTTGCATTTAAAAAGAAATAATTGTGCATAATCTCTGTTGGAGTCTGGGATAGTGTTTAATTTGTATTTGTAATAGCTTTTTGTACAGGATATTATAGCTTTGTAAAGGAAAGCGGAGTTTTAGTTTCATTTTTTTTATGCGGAGAAATTGCTTCTTACATTTATTAGAATAGTACTGTTTCATTTTGTCTATCTGCTGCAGTAATACAAAAAGTAGGTACCTTCAAACAGCTTCTGTATTTGAAAAGAAAATATGCAGATCTTTTCATTTCAGCATGAATTCTACTTGAGTATATGCTGAGTTATTGTTTCAAGCTTCTTTTAAAAATTCAGCGATATTTGGCACAAGCGATCCAATCAGTGCGGTGAACTCTTTGGCAGTTTGCCCGTTGATAACTTTACAGAAATATTTTGTTTCACCATTTGATACTTTTAATGTACGATTTGATAAGTCTTCGATTCTTTATCGCAGTGGCAGGTTTCCAAGACGAAGCCACTATCAGAAATCCCGTGGCGTGTGTCCGCAGGTATCAAATGAAATGAAAATTTGATTATTTTAGTCATTTCTTGCAGATTTCTTATCACCACATTTTTCTCGTGACATCACTAACGTTTTATAGACCTGCAATTCTCAGTTCCCACATTATAATTAAACATTTAAATACATAATTCACTTAAACATCGTTATACATGAAAACTAAAATAGTGTGGGAATAAAACAGGAGTGACGGAGTGATTTGTACAGCGGAAAGTGTTGTTCCGGAATTTGAATGTACATAAAGGAAGCGATTCGTTGCGCGGCCGCCATGTTTGGTTTCAACTCCTGCGCTCGACGCTATCCGACGGGAATGCTAATACGTTTCCTTAAGGAGGAGTTGTTAACAGTTCTAGCGATTTGTAGAAAGAGCTCTTAATTTACGTAACATTAAGGATTTAGTAATATAATTTGATTTTAATTTGTTTCCCTACTTGCAGCTGTTTTTGTAAAATAAAAAACCTTTCATTTCCAGCATGACCAAAAGGGATTTGTACCTAATTGCGAAAGCACTTTCAATCAGAATCTTAAGATTATTTCTAATCCATTGCGTAATTTATTCGAATAAAGTGTCGGCTCAACAAAGTAAACAACGCAATGAATGTTGTTTAACTATCAAAATGACACCATTTCCTAATGATAGCAATTTCCGGAATCACCCCTCTAGATATTTCATAAAAAATGAACTCAGCACAATGCTGTTCCAATTATCGATTACGTTAAACAAATTTTCTTGTGTAATTTTCATTCATAGTAAATCGTGATAAAAATCGCTCACAGTCAAACCACAACTTAATTGGGTTAAGTATACGTTAACCGTTTCTCACCACCAGAAGACGCCAGATAACGTCAAAGGAGTTCTTATTGTTCGCGATGGAAAAGGTTGAGTGAATGCAGAGTCTGTCGCCGTCAGTTGTACCAGGAACAAAGAAGTTTACGAACAGTGCCGATTAGGGCACTATTAACTCTCACACGCTCAGACCATAATTCACACCAGAACAAACTAAGTTCAGCTTTGCATGTCGTATAAAGTACGATTTTATCGCATTTATTTCCACAACAACTGTATTTGGTGGGCGGGCCCAGGTGTAAAGGGGATTTAAAGTTCATTGCACAGTTAGAAGGCGGGGCCACCACTCATATATCTTAGAAAGCGCTCTGATAATGCTCGTACAACAATGTGCCCCCAAGGAGACGCTCCTTGGCTTTAATATCCGAAGAAGTTATCAAAGTTTTTGTTTCCACACCTTTTTTAATTAGAAATAATATTCCCGTTAATGGGTATCCTGTGTTCTCATTTACGGACGTTGAAACTTTTGCTATTTAGGTACTTTTTTAGTGAAGAAAAATTAGTCTAACACTACTCGTTTCGTACGAAATTAACAACTTGAGTGAAATGGTTAATCTACAAGATGTTTTGTCTTAAAATTGAGCACGGTGACAATTGCCTTTAGTTAACGAAGTTTTATTTTTACGACGCCATTACGAGTAAAATGAAAGCAAACGGTACGTGACGAAATTGAAACAGCCGGTCTTACTTACAGAGCCGTGGCTTTTGCATAAGTAGAGGAGGCGGTGTTTGTTTAACAATGCAGAAGGTATTTTCACGCTTATATTTCCTTTTTGAGATAAACAGCTACCTACGCATTTTTTGTGGAATGGGTAAAATTGTATACATTTTCAACTCACTGCCTTGTTGGTGTAGCATTCGCAAGCGGCATGCTAAGCATGAGGTAAGACATAGAATTGATTCCCGGGTTAGTCAAAGTACATATTATTGGGTTTTACTATCTATAATTTGTCAGTAGCAGGCTGCAGTCTGGATTAATTCCACCCGTATTTCATGTACTATATGTACGTTTGTGCCTAATAGCTATTCCGGAATTACGTTCGTTTTGTCATATTATGTTTATACTTTACTAACTTTTTCCAGCGGTTTCACCTGCATATTATACATATAAACCTCTTGATAAAACTCTATCTATTGATGAAAACAGCATTAAAATCTGTTGCGTAGTTTAAACATCTAAGGGTAAAAACGCGAGAAGCGACTTTGTTTTATACTTTGTTAAGATACCAACTTAATCGCAATTTTGCGACGCGACGTAGCGATGTAGCTAGTTACGAGTTGAGAGTAGCAAGTAGCCGATTTGTTCCATCGATACATGCTTCGATTTGCGAAATTTGTTTGATCCCAGCTAAAACCAAACCAATGAACAGTAGTACTACAGTGAAATAAATCAAAACTCTACGTTTTGATTTATTTCACTGTAGTACTACTGTAGCACTTTAGGTACCGATATAATTTAGGAGAAAACCTGAAAAGGTGTACCTACTTAACATAAATTAATTAATTAATAGTAACTGTAATAATATAGGTAAACCTCTGTCTAACCTTACGGGGATAAAAGGTGTTATTTTATATTATGCTTACGTGATACCTAAATTATACTAAAGATTCGAGATTTTATTTTATGATCTTCCTGACTCCTTGTATCGTCCGTGAAAAATTGTTTGATGAGAAGGACCACAAAGGAGGTTATAATTTCAAATATTGTAGCCTTACCAGCACCTTAATTGCGCAACACACTATTAACCAGAATCTGAAGGTAATTCATTATTTCGAGAAAATTATCCGCTGAGCAACGTAAACAGCCCCATGAATGTTGTGGAACTGTCGAAATTCAAGCGATCCTACTGATGTATTATTATTACGTAAATACTCCTCTGTATTGACAAATCGACTTTTCAAAAAGAAAGTCAAAATTGGAAGTTGTAACAAGGATACGAATCATAGAATCATTTTAATCAAACAAACAAAAAATTCTCCATGAATTCTTAAAATTAAACCCAGCACATAAATTAATACATTTTTAAACAGTCCAGACTTATGGACACATAACTTTGGTTCCGCGTTTTCATTAGTTGTTTAATTAAATTTTCTCTTGCCTTGGCGAGTTTTTATTCCCTTGCGCTTAAAGTTTTGTCATTTTATCTGACAATTTTCTGCGAAATGACCATCTTATGTAATTTCTCAAGAATTAATTAAGCATGTAAGCTAAATAGTAAAAACTTATAGATTTTTTAATGTAATACAAATGTTCTGTATGTTTGACACCGTCTGTATAAGTATGGACAGTGTTTGCTTATCTAGACTGTCGAAAAATTTGTGAACTACAAAATCCATAAACAATTTAATGCATTATTTTTCGATAATTCTATAATCTGTTCATGGTGAACCGACTAACTGTTATCTTGTATCGAACTTGCATGCGATGGATCGTAACTTGCGCTAATAGTGCTTACAGTTTTAATCTAACCTAACCCATTTGGTCTGGATGCCCTGGCTTAGGTATTGAGACCAATTCGGCTCCCGCCAAAACCGAAAAATAGCGAACGGTTCTCAATTTTACGGGCGTTAATTCGGACAGATGTGAACTCTGTCGGTAAATGCAGGTTCGTTCACAATTTGGCGGTTTCATATGGATAGAATATAAAGTACCGAAAATGAATCCCATATTTTAAGCAGTGCATTGCTTGGGTGAGGCCTAGATCCAGCAGTGGATTTCTTTCGGCTGAAATAATAATGAAGATGATTGTAAGCAGTTAGTACAGGTCACAATTTATAGATAGTTTATTTCGCGAGGTAGATTATAAATTAACTGTGTTCAGAATCATACGGTGACTTAACATTTAAATAATAAATCTAGTAAACTCCAAAAAAACACTAAGAAATTACGTCTAAAACATTTCATTCAACCGTTTGATTCAATAAACATCTTACACCCTGCCGTAGGTACAGTCAAAGCCAGTGGCTATAGAACGATTGTGCTGACGGTGCAATCTCATTAAGCTAACAATGGCACACGGAGCTATAAATCATGGCTTTGTGTGTAACCATGGAGGCTTGTACGCCGTCGCCTCATTATGGCCTGCCACAATTATGACATATCACTGGCTGTTTCCTCATACTACTGTTGTACGTGAGTCTACCTATGTACGTAAATGTTAGGTGTGATTGTTTGTGACGATGTTGTGATATATAAATTATTAGGTATTTTGAAAGGCCCTTCTTGAAAGAGGGTTAGAAATATGGGTTACTGAATGTCATGTCCAATGTGTCCTGTTGTGTGTATTCTATATGTGTTTATGGATACCATTGAAAGTGACATACTCGTTGCCAAATTCTTAGCTGACTGTATTAAGAGTGCTATTGACACACTAAGAAGGAGAAGGGTGGATAAGACAACTCTGTGTAGCCCTATGGGAAATACTTATAAACTTATGATGTTATGTCAAGTTATGTTGCCATCGTAATGAATTTGAATTCAGTATTTTCCTTTCCTTGGGAAGCAAAGCATCAGCGACTCTTTCAGTATCCTTGATGTTAAATGTCACGTTCATTGTTACGTTCCTACCGTTTACTTATCCAAATCATTATGTACTTAGTTATTTTCATGCTCAGCATTTTTCCAAATATGTAAGGGTAGGCTTCTACTCTGGCCAGATGCCACTGAATACAAGTATTTTACATGGAGCGATGCGAGAAGCACAGAACCGGTCGAAGTGGCGGTGCTTGGGGTAGATCTATGTCCAGCAGTTGACGTCTTGCGGCTGAAATGGTGACAATAATGATGACATCAAGCGACTACCTATCTCCATCTCCACTATCGAGTTACTGGATAAAACGATACCCCTTGGTAAGACTGGTTAAATTTTGGGCTTCTCACTACTCACAGAGACTGTCGAAGATCTACGAATGATAGCCAAGACCAATGGCTTAACGTGCTTTCCGAGGCAAGGACCGGTCTCGATATGTTACCCATCCACGAACCAACCAGCGTACCTTGACCTTCAATAAACTCGTGTTGGTAATTATTCACGCGCCAAATGATTATGTAGGTTAGTAGGTTAATCAAAAAATAACAAATGGGGTTATTGTTATTTTTCTGAAGCAGCAGTGTATAAAAAAAGTAAAAAATAATAAAAAATAACTCAATCTTAAAGTACCTAAGAATGTATTAATAATTCAAAAAAAATACGCCGCGTTGGGGGACCGCTTCAAACCTAACAATTTAATTACCAATAGTCTTATTACCTAACTAAGCAGTCAACGACGTCTGCACTCGCGGAGCGGTCCCCCAACGCGACGTTTTTTTTTTTGAATTATTAATACATTCTTAGGTACTTTAAGATTGAGTTATTTTTTATTATTTTTTACTTTTTAAAGGGAAATTAGGTTTTTGTGTCGGGGGTTTTTTAAATTTTTAATTTAATTTTTTATTTTGTACTTTTTATAGGTATATACTTAATATAATGTAGAATCAAACGAAGCTAAGAACACTTTCGATTAATTCATCAATATTCTCTTTCAGTGCGCTTTCATTTGAGACCCCACTCGAGTATATTTGCTGACATTCGGTTACTCTTCCCCACTTTCCCCCCCTCAACTTTTAAACGGCTCAACCGATTTTCATCAAACATGTCTAAGAACACTCGCAGATAAGTCACCTTTAATACATATTTTTTTTTATTGAAATCGCATCATCCGTTCGGGAGCTATGATGCCACAGACAGACAGACAGACAGACAGACACGTCAAACTTATAACACCCCTCTTTTTACGTCAGGGGTTAAAAAGAGAGATCACAAGTCAATCAAACCCTCCCGGGACATAATAAACAAATACCCACCTTCTGTAGTTGTATGTGGTTCCTTTAAAATAGGCCAAAATCATGCACGTTATCAAATCCCATGCGGTATACGAAGCTTTAAGCAGTATTTATGCACCGTTTGTAGCTCCCATAAAGCTATAGCTTGCAACATTCCAATACAAATACTCGCATAACAGCAGCCAATTTATATGGAAACAGGATTACCACACCATTCGTAAACAAAAAAGTGGAAAAATTCAGACAAAGCAAGCAATTTCATTGCCTGCTACAAAATCTACTGCCGCATTTCTCTATGAAAATATCCAACGAACAAAATGAAGACTTATAAAGTAATTTAACAAAAGAATAAAAACTTATTTATAAAAGCGTTATTCAACGCCGTAATTAACAGACAATCAATTTTCATTTACACCACGGTCTTCCCCGACAACAATTACCTTCTTTGTCCCATTTTTTTTTCGTAATTGAAACCGTAAAGGCCTTTTTATTTTTCAATGAATTTGGTTCAATATTTTACGATATTATGCTGACTCACCTACAGCCAGCAACTCAGTGCCAAATCTGACAGCGGATGGGCCTCTGTCTTTTCCACGTCAAATTTGAGCACCCAATAAGCCGAAATTTCGGCAAAACCAGTTAGGAGTAACAGACGTCAATCCCAATCTGTAAAATATAAAAAGGGAAATTTCTTGTTGCTTTTTGTATATGTTCAGTTCTTCTAAACGAATATTGTGAGATGATTTGAATAATATATAAGAGAACTAGAGTATGAAATTGTTTCTCAGAATTATACTGAATGTACGAAAAAGAATTCGCACTACGGGTAATTTTTATTTCGCGGAAAAGTGATTTTGGCGATAATCTCCTCCTGATTCTCGAAATATGACGAGCTGTTAATATATCATCATATTTCGAATATTATGTTTGTCAAATTTTATGCTCTACTTATTAAACTGACGAACGTCTTCTTTTTATACTTCACATATAGTAAGTGAGTTGTAAAAACGATACATAATATTATGTTTAATTAACGAAACATATTATATGGTAGCTGTCAGATAATAATTATAAACCTTACACTAAGAATATTTTTCTCGCAATATTTAATTACAATTATAAAAAATTATAGCCGGGACTTTGTGAATGTAAGACAGAATCACTTATCTTCTAACAGCAGAGGTTCCAAAGGAATAACTAGTCTTTATCCATCCATTTTATTCTGAATTCCACCGACTTGCCTCCCAAGCGATTTAATTTTTCTTTTGTAACATTACCAAGTCATATTACAGGCTTTGTTTTATCATACTCGCAACTGCAGACGAAGCCTTATTCACAGATTTTTTACTCTTTCGTATCTGAATGAAAGAAAAATACTCGAAACATTAACTGAAGCAAAACGAAATAAAGAAGAAAATATATTAAGCTCGTCTGACAAGCGAACACATTTCGGTTAGGAACAAAAGAAAAGGTTTCCATTCAACCATGTGTTTGTTCACTAAAACAAATTAAATTAACGTTTTAAACAATAAACTAGCACATAAATCTCGAACACTTTAGTCTAGGATCTATTATATATGCAGAGGGCATGAAATAGACCAGGCGCCGTCTACGATCTACCTACCCCGTGATTTATTATTTTCATTCCAACTGAAACAACCGCCCTCGTTGGCTTTTCTTTTCAGCGAACTAAATGGAGGTAACGAGCATCTTGCTTTAATAATGAAAAACTCAGTGGAAAACGGAAAAAATTTAAGACTGCATACAGAATAGCGAGTGGAATTGATAAGTCAAACTTTTTCATCTGCAGGAGAATTGCTTGAGGTGAAAAAACGGGAATTCGTCGACCGGCGCACTCGCGCCACGCAACGAATAAAAACGGCCATCGGGAGGTATTTCCATTTCAATTTGCCGCGCATTCGGCGCCATCTTTATCTTAATTCAAAGTAAAAATGAAAAGACTGCTTGATGTTCCGGTTATCTTGTTTTCACTTCTTCTTGTAAAGTTTTTGGTTAATTGTGAAAGGGTTCCTTGAAATTATCTTAAGGAAAAAGTTTTAGGAGTCAAAATAGGCTATCAGTCTCGAGTTTCTCAAAAAAAAATTGACGACAGGGTAATTTGTATCTTACATCTGTATTGTAGGGCGACAATTATTAAAAGTTCATATCCAGCTAAGATATAATATTTACGATCAATTTTACGACTTTAACAATCATAACAATAAAAACAAAGAACTGCAAATTTTTTAACACTAAATAAATTTACAGAATGTTAATGATTATAAAACATTAAAAGTTAAACACAAGTCACATCCCTACCGTATAAAATAAGGGCACAGAGAGAATACAGCTGGCATAAATTACCCCTCCAGATAACAGGATCCATGATAAAACAAAGTAAAAACAAAAAATATATTTTAATTCCAAGATCGGGCTGAAAACGGCTTTATTTTTCTTAACAAACCTAATGATCATAAATCTCTTAAAAGGTATTCGTCTATCTCAGCGTTCTGACTAAAAGTAATTAACAGAATTCTAGACACAAAGCTGTGTGAACGATATCAAAACGGGCACATTTGAATAAAACGTAGAGCAAAATATGAAAAGAAAATTGAATATTTTTGCGATGCCGTCTGCTTCTCATAGTTTGTATTATGAGACAATGCGTTTCAATGTTTCGTATATTTACTTGGCTTTTGTTTGATTTGTAAGCTTCTTTATTTGCTGGTTCAATCTTATGAAACTGAGGAGGAAGGTAAACTTTCCTCCCGTCGTGTATTTGACAATATATGAAAATATTACGAATGTATTTTGTAGAGAAATGTGCTGTTCTTAGTAGGTATGTTAAACGATGATAACTTGTAGTAAAATAAATTGAAGAACGCATATTCTCTCCATCAAAATGAATACTTCGTTTTCAATGATCACAAGAACATACAAGTATATTCGTCGCAATGAGGTTAAGTCGTGAATGAATTCATGATTTTCCATTTCAGTCCAAAACAAGTGAATGACGAGTGTGAAAAAGCAATGCAATGCATTTTTTTTCTATTTAACGGTTTTCTGTTCGTACGTAACTATAATTTAAAAAGGTTATTCACGACATAAAATTTATAATTTGAGAGAGCGTTCTAATTCCAGATCTTATTAACTTATAAAGATGCTACGTTGAATTGGCAGTCCCCCTCAAATACGGTAATGCAAGTGCTACCCGCATTCAGTCACGGCAGCCAACGACGTCAGCCATTTCGAATTCAGGAGTATTTACTAACAAGCTGATTTAAATTTTAAACCTATAATCGTCCCTGAAGAGGGGCGATGCTGCCGTAAGCAGCCCAGAAAGCGGTAGTGAGATGACTTGGTCGCGTGCCGCGAGTGCTGGTCGAAGGTGGCGCAAGAATAGAGTTCCTTGAAAGGCTAGAAGAGGCCTTTGCATACTAGTGGGACATTATAGGCTAAAAAGCCTAATATATGCCTAATTAATGGATTGAAGCGAATTATGAAATATTTATTTAATAAAGGTTGAATTAATAAATCGTACTATGCGACTAAAGCTACCTACCTACTATACTGGTGGTCAATTTAAATTAGCCACGGGCATCTCCGATGTTCAATAACCGTCGATTTGTCATCACGTAAATTGTCTCTTGTATGTCGTATCAATTCTCTGAAATGTCAAATCAAACAGGTTTTCGATGTGACGTGACAGTGCCAACTAAAATAAGCTTTGAATAATCAATTTGATCCGTCATGATGTTCCGATACGGTATGATTAGTTGTCGTTTCCTCAATTCCTATGCATGTCTTGATTGAAATTGGAATATGTCATTCAGTACAGGAATATGTATGTACAGACGTCAGCACATCAAGGTACCCGAAACTGTCAAATTTTCCCAATCAGTCTTGAACCTTATACTTTAACGTTAAAGTTGAATACCTATTAAAGAAAACTGTCAAATTTTCCCAATCAGTCTTTGAACCTTATACTTTAGCGTTAAAGTTGAATACCTATTAAAGAAATTTGACAGATTGTAGTTGCTTCAAGTGCTGGCTGCTGTCTGTACAACACTTATTCGTGTAATTCTATATTCAAATTATAAAAAAAAGTGATGGAAAGTGAAAACCTCCACCACACACACGATAAATGATTCACATACTAACACACAAGAAATCATTCAATAACCCTACACTTAATGCCGCCACCCACTTCAAATATAATAAGCCAACGAAATTACAACGTCACAAGATGTCGAATTTTAATGAACGCATACATTTCCTCCATAATAACCCGTGGCGGAGTAATCAACAGGAATTGAGTGGCGTCGAGCCTAATCCGATGACGTCACTAATTTGAATACTAGTTAGCCAGACGTGTGATCACAATGAACAGTGATTGGTTTACGGCGCGAGTTTATGTTGACGTTTACAAGCGAACTTCGACTATGTTACGGTTTGGTATTTCGATTTAAGGGTTATGTACTACAGGCGTACACGTGCGTATTCCCTTGTATTGCTATTTTAATGGCTGTTCGATTGTCCAATTTTGTCGAACTTAAGTTATTGCTTGATGTGAAATGAGACTGTAAAAGGCTGAAAACAAATAACATCTGTAAATAAATAAAAAAATACTAACGTAGGTTTTGCAACAAAGTACCTTAACGCAACTAGCAGCCTAAGAAAATTTGAAGAAATCAATACGTAACAAATAAGCGTTATACGCAATTCTCATGCTCCATACGACTTTTTAGGGTTCCATAGGCAACATGGAACCCTTATAGTTTCGACCGTCCATCTATCCGTCTGTTTGTCCATCTGTCTGCAGCTCAACTTAGAGAGTCTACAAAACACCTTTTTTGGGATAGATGGAGAAAAATGGAATCTTTTGACATGTCTTTATGTACGTAGGGACCGTTGATATATTAGTCACGCCGACAAAGTTCATGCGGGCATTCCAAATATAAATGTGAAAAATTTACACTAGCAGAAATTATATTTGCACTTGGAATGTATGGTAGAACATGTTATTCAATCACAATGTTCAGTTTCTTTTTGAGATAAATTCATCCTAATTAAGGAACCCCTTCATTGCGCGTGGTCCAACGCGCACTTGGCTAGTTTTTTGTTATTATTTTAAACAGAAAAAGACAGAGAGAGCGCGAAAGTTGTTATAGTTTTTGAGGATGCTGAAGTCGTAGTAGTGAGGTCATAATAAAGTTTGAGTATTTTGAAGATAGAGTTTTTGTAAAATTTCAATAGCTTTGTTGGAAAAAAATGCATTAAAATTTTATAATGGTATTTTTATAGTCCAATTGTAGGGGTAACACCTAACTTAAAATATTGCCAAATAACTGCCTTTTTTTTGGATGGGAAATCATCAAATGACTTCTCCTGCTCTCGGCGGAGCGGGAGGGAGTGTCAGACTTTTACTGACTAAAACCACCCGTGTTCCTTTAGTTGCCCATGTGCCAGGGTCACGGTATCTCTTTCGAACAATCTCGCGACCCCGGCAGGAAATAACTGCCTTCATTAGAGTCACTGTTATGACCACCTATAGAAAAACCGAGAACCGAACGAAGTGGAAGAACATCATTCATTAAGCCAGAAGACCTTTCAAGGACACGACTGTCCGTAATGAAAAACGCGACCAAAAAGCAGGGGGCTTCTTACATTTATTTTGCTGTACTTCCAAAATGTGCAATGAGTCTGGTTTTGGCACCCAGAACATTACATACTTATTCGTAACCAGCAAAACGAGTACCACATTTTCTTCCAAGATACTGTGAACCTATCACACATGCGGTTGCATACGTTTTGTAATTTACGTAACAAAATAGACACAAGTTCAGTTATGAAAAGATTCGGAAGTGAAATTATTATTATTACTACAAGTGACTGCAATAAATATTCAGTACACGTAGTAATCTACGAATACTGAATATTTATTTAGAACATTCTATTATTGTATATACTTAATTACTAGTCATAAGCACAATAAGTTTGATTTATTGCGGATAAAATATTTGTGTTTTTAAAAGGATTCATATTATATATTCAAACTAGCTTTTTCCAGTAGCTTCGCCCGCGTATTATACGTATAAAACTTCCTCTTGAAGACAGATAGAGGAAAGCTTTTTTTTATAATATTTAGTGATTATTAGTTTCTTAACGACGAAAGTATTATCAAAACCATTTAAATATGACTTTATAAAACCTATATAAACTTCGAAATATGAGAAGGCCAATTCACGAAATTAAGAACGTTCAAAATCTAGTCGCAGTGTTCCATCGGCGACAATCACATGTCAAAATCTATGGAGACTTTAGGAATTTTCGACAGATTGAAACTGAGATCAGACTGTTCTTAAAATTCCGAGAATTGCCCCTCAGCTTTAAAGTTGTACCATTAACATGAAACCATTCGGACACTAACTGTAAAGTACACAAAGAGTAAAATTGCTCAGATCCAGTTCTTCCTTTGAGACTGGGGAGGTGAAATCAGAAATATTATAACATAGAGCCTATAATATTTCCATGGCTAGGACCGAGCCTCTTTTCGGAGAGATCGACGATTTTTTGTTTCTAATCATACTTACCTATACATACACGAACGAATGCTTTGCTTAAATGTATTTAAGCAAAGAACTTTTTTTAATAATAGGGTGTAATTAAAATAATCCGCTTCATACTCTGGCCTCTCTTATGGCTTGCTTCTCCTGCAACAAATAAATACAAAAGTGTTCAATGGCTTTTAATTTGGTAAGCAAATAAGTGAAAGTCCGTGATAAATAGAATCTCTTACTATAAAGAAAATTTCTCCCAAACTTCACGCATAAAAAACGCAATAGCTGTCAAGCGAACGATAAGCAGCCTCCCAACCTCCATAGATCTTTTAAGAGATAACTTAGCAATATTTATGCCTAACACAGCCGCACCATTTAGACAAAAATATTTTAAAGATGGTAATCATCACCATCTTCATTTCAGCCATAAGACTGCTGGACATAGCGTCCCTCAATTTGGAGGGCTTTGCCATAATCGCCATGCTTGGCAGGCAGGTTGGCAATCGTAGTATAGTGATAAATTGCATAAAGAACGTTGCTGCCCATTCTCTAGTAAGTAAATATTGCAAAACAACATTCAATAATGATCAAATTACAAATAGTTTTCTTCTTACGCATTTTCACAGTTTTATACAACATTGTGAGTGCATTGGGCCTTACTAAAAAAACTAAGTCACCAAAAGAGAAAGGAGAGGAATATGCGATGACTGCACTGGGACTGGGCCTTACAAGTGAGATAAAAGTCACCCAAAGGGCAATGGACAGGGCCATGCTTGGCGTTTCCCTATCTCGAATCAGAAATGAAGAGATCTGCAGGAGAACCAAAATAACCGACATAGCCCGAAGAATTACCGAACATAAGTGGCATCATCATCATTTCAGCCGAAAGATGTCCACTGCTGGACATAGGCCTTCCACGATCATCGCAACTTCGACGAGTTTTTGGCTTCTCGTTTTCAGCTAACTTTTGCAGCTTTCACCAGGTTATTTAAGGCCTTCTATTGCTAGGTTTTCCAGTAGGTACGCGGTTGCCACTCCAGAACCATTCGGCCCCATCGGCCATTGCTCTGCGAGCAAAGGGCTTAATGTTACCTGTGCGTAAACATAATTATTTTTAGCGACAATTCGGGGTACAGGCACTAGCCTTCTCTATCTTCCGCTACATCTGTGTTTCAAACATGTAACGGTTGGCTTCTACTCAGGTCGGAAACAGCTGAATACCAGTATTTTACATGGAGCGATGCGAGAAGCACAAAACCGGTCGAAGTGGCGGTGCTTGGGGTAGATCTATGTCCAGCAGTTGACGTCTTGCGGCTGAAATGGTGACAATAATGATGACATGAAGCGACTACCTATCTCCATCTCCACTATCGAGTTACTGGATAAAACGATACCCCTTGGTAAGACTGGTTAAATTTTGGGCTTCTCACTACTCACAGAGACTGTCGAAGATCTACGAATGATAGCCAAGACCCATTGGTCTTGGCTATCATTCGTAGATCTTGCTTAACGTGCTTTCCGAGGCAAGAACCGGTCTCGATATGTTACCCATCCACGAACCAATCGTGACAAGCGTAGCTTGACCTTCAATAAACTCGTGTTGGTAATTATTCACGCGCCAAATGATTATGTAGGTACGTAGGTTAATCAAAAAACAACAAATGGGGTTAATGTTATTTTTTCTGAAGCAACAGTGTATGGAAAGAGAGACCACAAGTCAATCAAACCATCCCGGGCCTTAATAAATAAAGACTAAACTTCTGTTGTTGTATTTGGTTTCTTTAAAATAGGCCAGAATCATGAACGTTATCAAATCCCATGCAGTATATGAAGCTTTAAGCAGTATTTATGCGCCGTTTGTAGCTCCCATAAAGCTATAGCTTGCACCATTCCAATACAAATACTCGCATAACAGCAGCCAATTTATATGGAAACAGGATTACCACACCAATCGTAAACAAAAAAGTGGAAAAATTCAGACAAAGCAAGCAATTTCATTGCCTGCTACAAAATCTACTGCCGCATTTCTCTATGAAAATATCCGACGAACAAAATGAAGACTTATAAAGTAATTTAACAAAAGAATAAATACTTATTTATAAAAGCGTTATTCAACGCCGTAATTAACAGGCAATCAATTTTCATTTACACCACGGTCTTCCCCGACAACAATTACCTTCTTTGTCCCATTTTTTTTCGTAATTGAAACCGTAAAGGCCTTTTTCTTTTTCAATGAATTTGGTTCAATATTATACGATATTATGCTGACTCACCTACAGCCAGCAACTCAGTGCCAAATCTGACAGCGGATGGGCCTCTGTCTTTTCCACGTCAAATTTGAGCACCAAATAAGCCGAAATTTCGGCAAAACCAGTTAGGAGTAACAGACGTCAATCCCAATCTGTAAAATATAAAAAGGGAAATTTCTTGTTGCTTTTTGTATATGTTCAGTTCTTCTAAACGAATATTGTGAGATGATTTGAATAATATATAAGAGAACTAGAGTATGAAATTGTTTCTCAGAATTATACTGAATGTACGAAAAAGAATTCGCACTACGGGTAATTTTTATTTCGCGGAAAAGTGATTTTGGCGATAATCTCCTCCTGATTCTCGAAATATGACGAGCTGTTAATATATCATCATATTTCGAATATTATGTTTGTCAAATTTTATGCTTTACTTATTAAACTGACGAACGTCTTCTTTTTATACTTCACATATAGTAAGTGAGTTGTAAAAACGATACATAATATTATGTTTAATTAACGAAACATATTATATGGCAGCTGTCAGATAATGATTATAAACCTTACACTAAGAATATTTTTTCTCGCAATATTTAATCACAATTATAAAAAAATATAGCCGGGTCTTTGTGAATGTAAGACAGAATCACTTATCTTCTAACAGCAGAGGTTCCAAAGGAATAACTAGTCTTTATCCATCCATTTTATTCTGAATTCCACCGACTTGCCTCGCAAGCGATTTAATTTTTCTTTTGTAACATTACCAAGTCATATTACAGGCTTTGTTTTATCATACTCGCAACTGCAGACGAAGCCTTATTCACAGATTTTTTACTCTTTCGTTTCTGAATGAAAGAAAAATACTCGAAACATTAACTGAAACAAAACGAAATAAAGAAGAAAATATATTAAGCTCGTCTGACAAGCGAACACATTTCGGTTAGGAACAAAAGAAAAGGTTTCCATTCAACCATGTGTTTGTTCACTAAAACAAATTAAATTAACGTTTTAAACAATAAACTAGCACATAAATCTCGAACACTTTAGTCTAGGATCCATTATATATGCAGAGGGCATGAAATAGACCAGGCGCCGTCTACGATCTACCTACCCCGTGATTTATTATTTTCATTCCAACTGAAACAACCGCCCTCGTTGGCTTGTCTTTTCAGCGAACTAAATGGAGGTAACGAGCATCTTGCTTTAATAATGAAAAACTCAGTGGAAAACGGAAAAAATTAAAGACTGCATACAGAATAGCGAGTGGAATTGATAAGTCAAACTTTTTCATCTGCAGGAGAATTGCTTGAGGTGAAAAAACGGGAATCCGTCGACCGGCGCACTCGCACCACGCAATGAATAAAAACGGCCACCGGGAGGCGTATTTACAAAGGCTATACTATTTTAGTCACGAGCCAGACTCTAATGAATGAGCTTTTGTATATGCATATTACTCAACAATACCTAGTCTATCTCAGTAAAAAAATTGACTCAAATAGACTAGCTTTTTGTTTTAATATTTTCAAAGAAAATGCACTGACAAAATCTAGTTCTATATAATACATATCACTCGAATAGCTAAGGTTTTGGCGAGATATTTTTAAATTTATACTCGCAACAAGTGTGTAGTGTTCTTTACCTAATAAAAGTACTTCTCGTTTGTTAATTCGTTTTATTTTTGTTTATCAAATACATAATAGAAATAACAGTTGCCATGTAACTATCAACCGTTAATTGAAGCTTATCTATTTGATTAATATGTATTCAAAATTAATATGTATGTAACTGATTGCCACCTGCGCTAAGAAAGGTTGACGGAGCCCCGCTTCGCGGGGCTCCTATTTCTGGGTGGTTTAAAAAAAAATAACCACGAAGGCTAAAGCGGGAGCTCCGCTCCGCTTCGCTCCCGCCTTAGCCTTCTAACCTAACCTATCCGAGTCGGGGTACTCTGAGTCGGGGTATTAACCATGGATGAGATTTCGTCCACGCGTGACTGAAATGGTACTAGATTTTGTCCGTGCATTTTCTTTGAAAATATCAAAACAAAAGCTAGTCTATTTGAGTCATTTTTCTTACTGAGATAGACTAGGTATTGTCGAGTAATATTCAAAAACAAAAGCTCACTGATTAGAGTCTGACTCGTGACTAAAATAGTATAGCCTTTGTAAATTTGCCACCGGGAGGTATTTCCATTTCAATTTGCCGCGCATTCGGCGCCATCTTTATCTTAATTCAAAGTGAAAATGAAAAGACTGGTTGACGTTCCGGTTATCTTGTTTTCACTTCTTCTTGTAAAGTTTTTGGTTAATTGTGGAAGGGTTCCTTGAAATTATCTTAAGGAAAAAGTTTTAGGAGTCAAAATAGGCTATCAGTCTCGAGTTTCTCAAAAAAAAAATTGACGACAGGGTAATTTGTATCTTACATCTGTATTCTAGTGCGACAATTATTAAAAGTTCCTATCCAGCTAAGATATAATATTTGCATTCAACGCATACAGACATGTTCATCAGTGCACAATAGCAATAAAAATAAATTAACAATTGCATAAACAGTGACCCAGTTTTAGTGTATCATAGCGTGTAATACCTATAAACATTATAGTGATGAGCTAATATAATGGACTGACGAAATATATTATTGTAAACTGATATATACCTACCCCGGAACCTGCATCGCTGGATACCATACTTAGTGAGATACGTGACATGAAGCGGCAGCTACTCAACTTGCCGACCTTGGTTGATGATATTCGCGTGATCAAGGATGAGTTGACCGAGCTTAAGTTGACGTGTGAGGGCACTGCTGGGAGACTCGACGACTTCAACACAAGACTCGTGGTAATTGAAGCAAAAGTGTCTGAATTTGATAAGCTTCAGGAGTCAGTGAAATGTTTACAGACTGACTTGGCGAGCACGAAGTACCAACTTTCGACGTTTGAACAGAGATCCAGGCTAAACAACGTCGAAATTAAGGGGGTTCCTATTAAAAAGGATGAAAATTTGTACTCCATTGTTGACGCTATCGGCCGTACAGTCAACTACAGCTGTCCCAAAACCCAAGTGAACTACATTTCAAGGGTCCCTATCTTTGGCTCCAATGAAAAGCTAATAATAGTGAGTTTTTTAAACCGGTATATAAAGGAAGATTTCATTGCGGCGGCACGCGCCAAGAAGGACCTATCCGCTTGTGACATCGGGTTTCAAGGCTCATCTCAGCGTGTGTATATTAATGATCACCTAAGCGTGGAGTACAAGAAGCTTTTAACCAAAGTTAAAATCATTGCCAAGGATAAACATTATGAGTACGTATGGGTTAAACATGGTAAAATTCATATACTTAAAAATAATCATTCAAAAGTTTTTATCATAAGGAAGGAGTCAGATTTAAACAAGATTGTCTAATATGCTTTATATTTGTTACACTTACTTTCCTATTTTGCTATAATATTTTACTTCAATGGCTCAAAATGCTTAACACCATTTGGGTCACATTAACTTTTTGCAAAATGTTTAATACCTCTGCCGTACTAATGACCTCGACACCTCTCTTTTGTTTAGAAACTTGTTTGCTCTGTGTTCGTTATCGCGCTGTTTGCTTTAAAGCTTTACCGCACTACAATATGCTTTACTCTCTCGCACTTGCACATACCACGCACTATTGCTTGCTTTTTCGCACCGTTGTAAACTACTTAACATCGTATGATTTTTGTACTCGCGCAATTCTTTTTGACTTTTACCTTCATTATACTTATTTAATTATATTATACCTTATTCTACAATATTATTTAATGAAATACTTTATTTTAATGGCTTGTACAGATTTATACACAATTATTAGTTTCGGCTTTCAATGGCTCCTAAGTTAAATATATTTTATCAAAACGTTCGCGGGCTTAGAACTAAAAGTGATACTTTCTATCGTCAAATGTTGCTAAACTCGTACGATATTATTGTTCTTACAGAGACTTGGCTATTAGATGGAGTTTTAAATTCCGAATTCTTTGATGAACGGTACATAGTGTGGCGTCGTGATCGAGATTATGTTTTGACCGGACAATCGCGAGGTGGGGGTGTGCTTATTGCTTCGCGCAGGGAACTTTCAGTTATATGCCAGCCTACCTTCTATTCTACTGCAGAGGATTTATGGCTCAGCATACGACTGAAAAATCTTAATACACGTAAATATATTACCTTACATATTTGCGTTGTTTATTTATGTCAGCAAAACTTAGGCCTTTCTTTTTCTTTACAACTTCGCAACTACCTCACTAAATTAAACCAAATAGTTATGAGTAATTCTTCCGATACCTTTCTCATAATAGGTGATTTTAACATGAGCGGTATTAACTGGGTCCCATCTGATAATCTATCGCTCGTCCCAATGAACCCAAATGGTCCGGACGAAGTTTTACTTGGTGACGAATTATGTACCCTAGATTTGGGTCAATTCAATGGTGTTCTCAATAGGTACGGAAAAATTTTAGATTTGGTACTTTGTAACCAATTAGTTAGCGTGGTTGAATGTTCAAGTCCGCTGGTTCCCATCGACGCCTATCATCCAGCACTACTAATTAATATGGATTTCGTCGAAGCACCTCTATTAGAGTGCGCGTCACGGACGCAATATCTGTTTGACAAGGGAGACTACGAATCTATCAACAATGATATTTCCAGGACTGACTGGGAATCCGCCTTTGCGACACGATCAATGGATGAATCACTAAACTTTTTCAATGAAGTTATTCTCAATTTACATACGAAACACATTCCACAAAAATTACATCGTAACAAATCATATCCAACTTGGTACAGTTTCGCATTAATAAAAACAATTAAAGAAAAATACAAATATTTCAAAAAGTTTAAGACGTACGGCAATATGGCGGATGAGTCATCATTTAAGCTTCTGCGTGAAAGGGTAAAGTTATTGGAATCGCAATGTTATGAAAAATACTTGGATTTAACTGAGAAGTCTATAAAAGAAAATCCTAAATATTTTTGGACCTTCGTTAAAAAACGACACAACTCAAATGCAGTTCCGAGCACTTTAAACTATAAAAGCGACGCGTTGCGTACCGGAGAAACAATATGCGAAGCGTTTTCTACATACTTTCACTCTACATTTCTAGATACTAGCCCTAGTCATGGAATTTCTTCACCCCGTCTTTTTACTGAATCTTCCAGCCTCTCAGATATAAGTAGCATTGTGGTGAACGTTGAGGAGGTGTCTGACTTGCTTCGCAATTTGGATACTTCTAAAGCGGCTGGCCCAGATAATATTTCATCCAAATTTCTTGTGCGATGTTCGACTTCGATTGCCAAGCCTGTCTCGATTCTCTTCAGGAAGTCCTTGGATACTTGCGTTGTACCTCAACTTTGGAAATCGGCTTTCATAACGCCTATTCACAAAAAAGGAGACAAAACTGAAGTTGTTAACTACAGACCGATATCTAAGCTCTGTGTTGTGGCAAAGATCTTCGAAAGGATCATCTATAACCAGGTGTACAGTGCTCTAAAAAATTCGTTCAGTTCCTTTCAACATGGTTTTTTGAAGGGAAGGTCTACCGTTACCAACTTAATTCTGCTCAATGATTTTATTACTGACGCCATGGATAACGGGAAGCAGGTTGATGTTGTTTATACTGATTACAGTAAAGCTTTTAGGTTTAAAGAATTTATTTCTCATAAGAACTTAAATAACAGTTCACTTAAAATGAGATACAAAAGTGCTTACATCTAATTAATTATACATATTTACCTCCGGTGACATTATAGTGTATATACATGTTTCTTAAGTTTTTTTTTTAAAATGTTTATATTATCACACTTTTTTAACTCTTCCGGTAAATTATTGAATATTTGTGCTCCCTCAAACAATATTGTCTTTCTACCGTAATTAGTCCGTGCTCGTGTAGTCATTAGTTGAAACTTGTGTTTTGAAACTTTTGATCGGATTGACCATGCGATCTTAATATCAAAGTTATATGGCATGGGAATTCGAGGAGATTTACTCAGATGGTTTGCTTCGTACTTGGAAAACAGGTCCCAAGCAGTAGTTTTAAGCAATTATATGTCTAGTTGGGTGCCTGTCCCCAGTGGAGTCCCCCAGGGTTCGTTGCTCGGCCCATTACTCTTCATTATCTATATAAACGACATCAACTCTTGCTTAATTTCTTCCAAACTCCTGTGTTTTGCCGACGATATGAAGATCTATGCCACAATATCATCTCAGGTGGACGTGATTGCACTTCAGAATGACTTACGTCGTCTGGAGGCTTATTGTCGTGAGAGTAAGCTTGATCTTAACCCTGCTAAATGTTCGGTCCTAACGTATTCTCGATTATTATACCTTCATCGTATATTTTAAGCGATCAAGTACTACCTAGAACGAATTGCATCCGAGATCTGGGAGTGCATCATGATTCTAAGCTTACATTTGAGTTTCATGTTGATGCCATAGTCGCTAAAGCATCTAGGGCACTAGGTTTCATAATGCGTCTGTCCAGGTGCTTCACTCGTGCCAAAACATTAAAAATTCTTTACTGTACTTTTGTTAGAAGTCACTTGGAATACGCGTCTGAAATCTGGAATCCGTGTTATCACAAGTACATAGATCGTATAGAGAGTATCCAGAAAAGGTTCATCAAGTACTTGTGTTATCATCAGAAAGTGCCCTACCGGTCTGAAGATTACCTTAACCTCTGTAAGAGGTATCATATATTGCCCCTAATTAATCGGCGTGCAATCTCTGACTGTATCACTTTATTTAAAATTTTCAATAATTCTATTAATAACTCTGATATTCTATCCAAATTTTATTTTAAGGTTCCCAGTAAGTTAAAGCGATGGAACGCACCGTTGCGTGTTCCATTTACCTCTACAAACTACAGGCAAAATTCATTTATAGTGCGTGCAAGTAATAACTTCAATAGCATGTGTAAACAGCATGATTTTGATCCCTTTGTAACAAGTGTGTCCTCGGCCAGAAAGAGCCTGAGCCTTGGTTTTTTTAAGTAAGATTTTGTGTGTCCCGGCTTTGATTCTCGCTTTGAATATAAAATGTGAATTTAGTTTAAGCATGAATGTTATACTGTTTTTTTCCTTCTATTCTTTTTTTTTGGTAACTGTGTTGTGATGTCCACACTCTTTCTTTCTTTCTAATTTGTTCCTATAAGTGATGACTTTTAATTGGCTGTCAGTCTCACACACAATTTTTTATTCTGTTGGTTTTAGCTGTAAGTCATCCATAATAAATAAATAAATAAATAAATAAATATGGAAAGCAGCCCCTTTAATCGCAGCGCGATGATAAGACGTAGCCCTCCACCTACTCCGACCCCGGTACCAATACCGGCAAGGACACCGCCCAAACAACAAGCACAGGACCAAGATGAGGGAGTTGAAGTGGTGTCTACTCCGGAAATTCAGAACTGGATGGGGTCTATAGAGCATTGTCTAAATGAGGTTGTTGTTATTGCTTCTGAAGGAAAGCTGAATGCTGATCAGAAGCTGAAAATTAGCAATCTCTGCCGGAAAGTTGGACATGGAGTTTCGTAGGCATCGTAGGAGCCATTACACTGAAAGAGCCTCAATCGGATCCTTGGACTGGCCCTTCTACATCAAAAATAAGCCGTTATGAAACACCTAACCATCTCCCTCTCTCTCCAACATTCACGCCAAGGGAATCCGATGAATCGGTACAACTATTAAGTATGACAGATAGTTTACCGAAAAACAGTACACAAGTGACTAACACCAATATTACAGTACCAAACAAAAATATTACACTCAATTTAAATAACTGTAGCAACGTTACTTTAAAATTTTCTTAATTATACCTTAGTATTATTTTGTTATAATTTAAAGATTATTCTGTAATACTTACCTGTCATAATGTTAATTAATACCTAAACTGAAATAAAAGTGTACCTATTTTGTGATTGTAAAGGTTTTTTTTTTGCATTTAGTCATTTCCTCGCTGAGGTGGAATGAAAAGTTACGTGTTGCACTCGAGTGCAAAGATTTTTCACCTCGTGCTCTTTTGATTCCCTCGCTAACGCTCAGGATTCTAATTTTGAATCACTCGCTGCGCTCGTGATTCAATTTAGAATCCTTCGCTTGCTCGGTCATCAAAATTGAACACGCGGTTAAAAAGCAACTTTGCACTCTTGTATAACAAATAAATATTAATTCCAAGAACGGGCTGAAAACAGCTTTATTTTTCTTAACAAACCTAATGATCATAAATCTCTTAAAAGGTATTCGTCTATCTCAGCGTTCTGACTAAAAGTAATCGGATTAACAGAATTCTAGACACAAAGCTGTGTGAACGATATCAATTTTGATATAAAAGTATTGGAACGGGCACATTTGAATAAAACGTAGAGCAAAATATGAAAAGAAAATTGAATATTTTTGCGATGCCGTCTGCTTCTCATAGTTTGTATTATGAGACAATGCGTTTCAATGTTTCGTATATTTACTTGGCTTTTGTTTGATTTGTAAGCTTCTTTATTTGTTGGTTCAATCTTATGAAACTGAGGGGGAAGGTAAACTTTCCTCCCGTCGTGTATTTGACAATATATGAAAATATTACGAATGTATTTTGTAGACAATTGTGCTGTTCATAGTAGGTATGTTAAACGATGATAACTTGTAATAAAATAAATTGAAGAACGCATATTCTCTCCATCAAAATGAATACTTCGTTTTCAATGATCACAAGAACATACAAGTATATTCGTCGCAATGAGGTTAAGTCGTGAATGAATTCATGATTTTCCATTTCAGTCCAAAACAAGTGAATGACGAGTGTGAAAAAGCAATGCAATGCATTTTTTTTTTCTATTTAACGGTTTTCTGTTTTTACGTACCTATAATTTAAAAAGGTTATTCACGATATAAAATTTATGATTTGGGAGAGCGTTCTAATTCCAGATCTTATTAACTTATAAAGATGCTACGTTGAATTGGCAGTCCCCCTCAAATTCGGTAATGCAAGTGCTACCCGCATTCAGTCACGGCAGCCAACGACGTCAGCCATTTCGAATTCAGGGGTATTTACTAACAAGCTGATTTAAATTTTAAACCTATAATCGTCCCTGAAGAGGGACGATGCTGCCGTAAGCAGCCCAGAAAGCGGTAGTGAGATGACTTGGTCGCGTGCCGCGAGAGCTGGTCGAAGGTGGCGCAAGAATAGAGTTCCTTGAAAGGCTAGAAGAGGCCTTTGCCTACTAGTGGGACATTATAGGCTAAAAAGCCTAATAATAAAAGCCTAATAATAAAGCCTAATATATGCATAATTAATGGATTGAAGCGAATTATGAAATATTTATTTAATAAAGGTTGAATTAATAAATCGTACTATGCGACTAAAGCTACCTACCTACTACACTGGTGGTCAATTTAAATTAGCCACGGGCATCTCTGATGTTCAATAACCGTCGGATTTGTCATCACGTAAATTGTCTCTTGTATGTCGTATCAATTCTCTGAAATCTCAAATCAAACAGGTTTTCGATGTGACGTGACAGTGCCAACTAAGATAAGCTTTAAATAATCAATTTGAACCGTCATGATGTTCCGATACGGTATGATTAGTTGTCATTTCCTCAATTCCTATGCATGTCTTGATTGAAATTGGAATATGTCATTCAGAACAGGAATATGTATGTACAGACGTCAGCACATCTAGGTACCCGAAACTGTCAAATTTTCCCAATCAGTCTTTTAACCTTATAATTTAGCGTTAAAGTTGAATACCTATTAAAGAAATTTGACAGATTGTAGTTGCTTCAAGTGCTGGCTGCTGTCTGTTATAGTGTTCATGCTATACTTACACTTTAATTCATGATTCTTTATCATTCTCTTTATTTGTTTCTATGTTTACACTTCATGCTATACTTACACTTAAATTCATATTTCTTTATCATCCTCTTTATTTGTTTCTATGTTTACACTTCATGCTTTACTTATTTTATTTTATTTATATGTCTTCACTCAGCAAATAGATCTGAATACGATTTATTAACTTAAAAATAGCTGAAATAAAATATTAACTCAAGTTTTCATGTTGTGACAAACCAAATTGTCAATTGTCAGTTACTTTTCTACTAAGTCTATGAATGGCTACTTTTTGGTTTATATAATTTTAAATTATTTTTATCAATATGTCTAGCTATTTGATTTTATTAATTATTACGATTGTTTACTAAATAACTTAACTTAAAATTATATTTATAAAATTCTTTAAGCACTCATGTGGCCAGCTACACGCACTCATGGATGTGTCCTGGCCGACTACACTTGTCAGATGAGATGATGGCTAAACTAATATTTTAAAAATGTTTGGAAAGAGAAGACGACTTGGATATAAAAACGGGCGTCCGAACCGCTGAGGGAGACTCTGGGAAACTACTCTGAAGCGCCCACACTCTGGGAAACTACTCTGAAGCGTCCACACTCTGAGAAACTACTCTGAAGCGCCCGCACTCTGGGAAACCTGAAGCGCCCACACTCTGGGAAACTACTCTGAAGCGCCCGCACTCTGGGGAAACTACTCTGAAGCGCCCACACTCTGGAAAACTAGTCGTCTACTCTGAAGCCAGCCTACTCTGAAGCCAGTCTACTCTGAAACCCGTCTACTCTGAAGCCAGTCTACTCTTGAAGCGTCACACTCTGGAAGCCAGTCTACTCTAATTTTCATTGAATAAATTGAAATATATCTGCCTTAATCCATTTCATTAAGCAGATACGTAACACTGTACAACACTTATTCGTGTAATTCTATATTCAAATTATAAAAAAAAGTGATGAAAAGTGAAAACCTCCACCACACACACGCTAAATGATTCACATACTAACACACAAGAAATCATTCAATAACCCTACTCTTAATGCCGCCACCCACTTCAAATATAATAAGCCAACGAAATTACAACGTCACAAGATGTCGAATTTTAATGAACGCATACATTTCCTCCATAATAACCCGTGGCGGAGTGATCAACAGGAATTGAGCGGCGTCGAGCCTAATCCGATGACGTCACTAATTTGAATATTAGTTAGCCAGACGTGTGATCACAATGAACAGTGATTGGTTTACGGCGCGAGTTTATGTTGACGTTTACAAGCGAACTTCGACTATGTTACGGTTTGGTATTTCGATTTAAGGGTTATGTACTACAGGCGTACACATGCGTATTCGCTTGTATTGCTATTTTAATGGCTGTTCGATTGTCCAATTTTGTCGAACTTAATTTATTGGTTGATGTGAAACGAGACTGTAAAAGGCTGAAAACAAATAACAACTGCGACAAAATCAACAATACTAATGTAGGTATATTATTTTTGGTACAAAGTAAGTTCTTTAACGCAGGTTGCGGCCTGAGTAAAATTGTAAAACTTATCAAGTGACGAAAAAGTGTACGTTTTAGGGTTCCGTAGGCAACAAGGAACCCTTATAGTTTCGCCGTGTTTGGCCGTCGGTCCTTCTATCTGTCCGCAGCTTAGCTCAGAGAGTCTTAGTACTACAAAACTTTTATTTTGCATGAATATAAATATTAGTCACGCCGACAAAAAGGTAAAACAAAATCTTGAAAAATAAAAACTCACACTCGCAGAACTTACATTTGCACTTAAAATGTATGTTATGACAATATTTTTCAACCACAATGTTCAATTTCTTTTTGAGATAAATTCATCCTAATTAAGGAACCCCTTCATTGCGCGTGGTCCAACGCGCACTTGGCCAGTTTTTTGTTATTATTTTAAACAGAAAAAGACAGAGAGAGCGCGATAGTTGTTATAGTTTTTGAGGATGATAAAGCCGTAGGTAGGAATAAGTGAGGTCGTAATAAAGTTTGAGTATTTTAAAGATAGAGTAAATGAAGTTATATTTGGAGTCGGAGAAAAAGCGTAAGGAACTTAATTCCAGGCTACTTACTATTCACAGAGACTTATTTACAGGCTACCGCCATCCCCACCCATCCCCGATTAGTGCTGCTAATTCACTGTACAAACACCTATAAAACAGAAAGAAAGAAGTCTAACTCCGTCGTCAGTTCGACTCTGTTGCCGACACAACGGCCGCAATCGACTGTCTCACAGAGCACGTACACAATCGATCGTGAACGAATGTTCACGGGAGGTTCCAGATACGGATGACCGTAACTGGAAGCTGCTGGACGATTTGCGTGCTCTGATGACAGAGAAGAAGGCGGTCGTTCGTGCCTATGACAACTTTCCCTGTGACGCGAACAAAGCTCACATGCGCTACTTACAGCGTGCTGTAAGGACACGTGTGTCTGAGCTGCGTGACGCTAATTGAGACAAGTTGTTGGGTGACTTAGAGCCGACTCACCTAGCATTCTGGGAACTTCAGGGGAAACTCAAATCCTCTGAGATTTCCTCAATGCCCCCCCTGAACCGCCCCGACGCAACCATTGCATTCGAGGACATCGCAGGGCTAAATGCCTAGCTGATAGCCTCGAAGCCCAATGCACATCCAGTAGACCAAGCGTTTGTCGATCATGTAAACGCGAAAGTCGAACGCAAAGCCTCACTCCCGCCCGTTGAAGACCCTGATGATATAATTAACTTAACTCTCTTTTTAATATATTCCCAAAACTCACGCATGAATGTAAATCAAATACAAATATACAAATACAAAAATATCTTCTGAATTTAAATTACAATGATACGGAATCCTTACTTATAATTACTAAATAACATCTCTGTTCTGTCTGCAGTAAATCAAGAGCAATCAAAACTCACTTGCGAGTATCCATAATCACGCATACATTTATATACATACTCCCACAAACACAGATGTGCGCAACCGTACTCTCACTCATCACTCATCACACACATAACACACACACACACAACCCACACACTCACTCACCCAAACACAAACAATATAATTATTTATTAACTACACCTCTAGTTGTAATTTGTAGTTTGTACCAACTTACTCGCCGCGGGAGGAAGACCTGGAGTCCTGAAATACAAGGCTGCCCTAGTTTAGGCTCCAGACCAATCCATTTATTTTATGTACCTATACTGTGTTTTGATTAGTGTGGAAAATAAATGAATTTTTACCTTACTTTACTGATTATCGCCTGTCCCCTGCCACTCCTGACGAGGTGCACGAGATCATCAAGGGTCTGAAACCTCGTAGAGACCCCGGATCAGACGGCATCACCAACAGAGTGATCAAGCTGTTCCCCGCTCACCTGATTATGCTCATGACTACCATGTTCAATGGTGCCCTGAGTAATAACATTTTCCCCCAAGCGTAGAAGGAAGCCACCGTCATTGGCATGCCTAAGCCCGGTAAGCCCAAGACCGTGCCCACGAGCTATCGCCCCATCAGTTTGCTCAAAGTTCTCGGCAAAATCTATGAGAAACTTATTTATAAGCGACTCAGGAATTATGCCGAGACAAAGGGCCATATCCCCAACGAACAGTTTGGTTTTCGAAATCAACACTCGTGTCCATCAAGTACACCGCATCGTTGAGCATTATCAATGCTGGTTTTCAGCGTGGTATGTTCACGGGCGCTGTATTCTTCGATATAGCGAAAGCGGTCGACAAAGTCTGGCACAAAGGCTTATTATATAAGCTGTACCAACTCGGAGTGCCAGACCGTCTCGTGCTCATCTTACAAGACTCTTGCGAACCGCATCTTTCGCTACCGCATCGAAGGGGCACTATCCTCCCCTCACCCGATTCGTGCAGGAGTCCCTCGGGGCTCTGTATTAGCTCCCCTCATCTTCACGCTGTTCACTAGCGATATCCCCAGAAATAGAAAGGCACAGTTAGCTCTGTTCGCAGACGACACTGTCATCTACTTCTCGGGATACAGTGACAAAGCGCTGGTTCGCTACCTCCATACCGCAGTCGACGAGCTCGGCGAATGGTTCAGGAAGTGGCGAATCGAAGTAAATCCCGATAAAAGTCAGGCGGTCTGTTCACCCGACCGCGACGAAATCAACCCCGACCCGTCTCTATGTTCGGCAAGCAGGTCCCTTGGGAGAAGCGAGCCAAATATCTACGTGTGATCCTCGATGAGCACCTGACCTTTTCTGAGCACATAAAGCAGGTCCGCTCGCGGGCCGCTTTCGCTCTCGGTAGGCTCCATTGCGTCCTGAACAAGCGGAGTAAAATGTCGCTTCAGAGTAAGGAGCGCATTTACACCGCTTGTATCAAGCCCATCATGACTTATGTAAGCGCAGTCTTTGCACATGCTAAACCCCGATTCATCCATAGGTTGCAGACCCTCCACAACCGTTTTCTCCGTCAAGCCACAGGCGCGCCTTGGTTTGTTCGGAATATCAATCTCAACTTAGATCTCAAGCTCCCGACTATCCATCAGTTTATGAAACGCGCTTCGAAGCGTTTCTTCGATAGGGCCGCATCCCACCGCAACACTCTGGTTGTCGCGGCAGCTAGTTATACCCCCTCCCGTATTAGTATATTCCGCCGTCCGCGGCACATTCTCCCCGATCCTGACGATCCCACTACTCTCCTCCAGGGGATTCTAAAAGAGACCAGTACAGCTCGAAAAACACACAGACACAAACCGTACCGACCTCGCCGCCGAGGTCCGTCGTCGCGACCCTGACTTAATAGTCCCTCCTGACCTTTGCAAGAGCCAGCCCGCGATGCTGCGCCTGTAGCTTTAAATTAGTCCCTAAATAATTTTAACCCAGATCCAGCCAGTCCCTTGCTGCCCCCCCACGAGTGATTGCCTAAGCCAAGGTTCGTACCCCCCTCGGAGTAACCCTTAGCGCTTTCGCTTTAGTATTTAAGTATAATAAGCATCGTCTGGAGGCCAAAAAAGTTAACTTTTTAGAACTCGCCGGGCCACCATCCGTTTAAGTAGTAAAAACTGTTTCAGGTTAACTACGACATGTCCTACAAACAAAAAAAAAACTAACCTCGTCAAAAACTTTCAAATTCCCATAACAATCGTTATATTATCATATTTCATTCTAATCATCCACTATGCGTTACCGAGGGTTACAAAGTACCGATTAGACGAACGAAATGGTTACATAAGCAATAGAACAAGAAAGCGGTATGTTAAAATAATGTGTTATTGTGATAAGTTATTTACGAGAATGTCCATTTTAATGGCTCCGTTCTATCCATGTATTCAGCATTAAGCCTTAACTTATTCGTGGGTATATATTTGAGAGATAAAATGGAGCAGATTTATGTTTTTCAGGCTCGGTGAATGGCAGTGATTTGGATTGATTTTCGATTTAGTTGAAGTGAGGTTTAAAAGTTAAGTATTGCTCTAAAATACTCTGAAATAGTTAGGCACATAGAGGGAATATTATAAATATTTTTGAGCTGTTTCTCGTTTTAGAACCATTAAAATTATTTCGCTACCCTTCAACACATTTTTCTGCATAAATTTGTAATAAATATTTTTTTAATGCTTTTGTAAAATTTCAATAACATTGTTGGAAAAAAATGCATTAAAATTTTATAAAGGTATTTTTATAGTTCAATTGTAGGGGTAATAATTCCCTACGTCTAAAGACCCTACGTCTTTGATCATATTGCCTGGCGCGAACCAGCGAATGTTGATAACCTGGCGGTGATGGGCAAGAATCCCAAAAGACCTCGCGGCCGGTCACCTAACTTAAAATATTGCCAAATAACTGCCTTTTTTTTGGATGGGAAATCATCAAATGACTTCTCCTGCTCTTGGCGGAGCGGGAGGGAGTGTCAGACTTTTACTGACTAAAACCACCCGTGTTCCTTTAGTTGCCCATGTGCCAGGGTCACGGTATCTCTTTCGAACAATCTCGCGACCCCGGCAGGAAATAACTGCCTTCATTAGAGTCACTGTTATGCCCACCTATAGAAAAACCGAGAACCGAACGAAATGGAAGAACATCATTCATTAAGCCAGAAGACCTTTCAAGGACACGACTATCCGTAATGAAAAACGCGACCAAGAAGCAGGGGGCTTCTTACATTTATTTTGCTGTACTTCCAAAATGTGCAATGAGTCTGGTTTTGCACCCAGAACATTAAATACTTATTCATAATCAGCAAAACGAGTACCACATTTCCTTCCTAGATACTATGAACCTATCACACATGCGGTTGCAACATCTTGCCTACGCTTTGTAATTTACGTAACAAAATAGACGCAAGTTCAGTTATGAAAAGATTCGGAAGTGAAATTATTATTATTACTACAAGTGACTGCAATAAATATTCAGTACACGTAGTAATCTACGAATACTGAATATTTATTTAGAACATTCTATTATTGTATATACTTAATTACTAGTCATAAGCACAATAAGTTTGAGTTATTGCGGATAAAATATTTGTGTTTTTAAAAGGATTCATACTAGATATTCAAACTAGCTTTTGCCAGTAGCTTCACCCGCGTATTATACGTATAAAACTTCCTCTTGAAGACAGACAGCGGAAAGCGACTTTTTTATACTATTTAGTGATTATTAGTTTCTTAACGACGAAAGTATTATCAAAACCATTTAAATATGACTTTATAAAACCTATGTAAACTTCGAAATATGAGAAGGCCAATTCACGAAATTAAGAACGTTCAAAATCTAGTCGCAGTGTTCCATCAGCGACAATCACATGTCAAAATCAATGGAAACTTTAGGAATTTTCGACAGATTGAAACTGACTGTTCTAAAAATTCCGAGAATTGCTCCTCAGCTTTAAAGTTGTACCATTAACATGAAACCATTCGGACACTAACTGTAAAGTACACAAAGAATAAAATTGCTCAGATCCAGTTCTTCCTTTGAGACTGGAGAGGTGAGGGAAGTGAATTTCCCTTTGTAACTTGAATAGTTACTTTGTACTCTAACTATACAAAGTAAAGCACGATTTACTTTTCACGGACTGCTCAGGATCTAGGACGAGTAAGACTTTTTGACTAACTTGTCTTTTTTTGTAAAGAAAAGTGTTCTATGTGAAGTGAAATAGCTATCTTTGAAGTGGTTTCGTCTCCAGAAAGGCTCTGCTTCTGATAGCTAGATAGCAGTCGCATTATGATGTGACTATAAAAGCATGAAACAGTTTGATTAACTTTTCAGTTATTTATGTGCATATAGAAATAAGAATATTACTAGTTTGAATAAATACAATATTGAAAATACTATGCTAAAACAAATGTTATTATTTCACTTATCTGCTATTGCCAATTTACTAAAACCAAATAAAAACAGAAATAATATAACATATTCAGCCTATAATATTCCCATGGCTAGGAAACGAGCCTCTTATCGGAGAGATCGACGATTTTTTGTTTCTAGATTTAGCAATCATATTTACTTATACATACACGAATGAATGCTTTATGTATTTTTTTTTTAAATATTAGGCTTTAATTAAAATAATCGGCCTCTCCTATAGCTTGCTTCTCCTGCAACGAATTAAAATAAATACAAAAGTGTTCAATATTTTTTTTTATTTGGTAAGCAAATACGTGAAAGTCCGTTATAGATGGAATCTCTTACTATAAAGGGCATTTCTCACAAACTTCACGCATAAAAAACGCAATAACTGTCAGGCAAACGATAAGCAGCCTCCCAACCTCAATAGATCTTTTAAGAGATAACTTAGCAATATTTATGCCTAGCACCGCCTTTGTGTGTTTATCGTCTATACTCTATTCAATAAACCGAATGAAAAAAGCATTTTTTTTCTCGTGAAAGCTCCACATCATGAATATTATGTAGATACAGCTGTTCTCACTATGTCTGAGATTAGATTTAAACGTTTTACGAAATTGAATTTGTACGGCTTTGCCATAATCGCCACGCTTGGCAGTCGTTTTGGCGATCGCAGTATAGTGGTAAAATGCATAGGGAACTTATATTATTTTCAATATTGATTATTTTTCAAACTACAAATGGTCGCATTTTACGCATTTTCACAGTTTTATACAACATTGTGAGTGCATTGGGCTATACTAGAAGGCAAAAAATCGGCCAAAGAGCAATGGAGCGGGCTATGCTGTAAGTGCACTGGGCCTTACTAGAAGGCTAAAATTCACTCAAAGGGCAATGACGAGGGCTATGCTAGGAGTGCAATGGGCCTTATCAGAAGGCTAAACGTCACCCAAAGGGCAATGGAGAGGGTTATACTATGAGTGCACTAGGCCTTACTAGAAGGCTAAAAGTCATCAACAGGGGAATAGAGAGGGCTATGCTATGAGTACACTGGGCCTTACTAGAAGGCTAAAAGTCACCCAAAGATTAATGGAAGGGAATATTCTATGAGAGCACTAGAGTTTCTCTGAGAGAGTTGTTTAAAGATATTGGTATTCTTACGGTGGCATCACAATTCATCTTCGCCAACATCTTATATGTCAAGCAAAATATACATTTGTACACTTAAAACAGTGATATTCATAATATTAATACTAGAAATAAGGACAAACTACGTGCTCCCTTTCACCGGCTTCATAAGGTTCATAATTCATTTGTTGGTCTTGGTATTACCTTTTATAACAAGCTTCCCTCTGCTTTACTAGATTTGCAGTTTACTGAGTTTAAAACTAAAGTAAAATCCAACATTTGTTCAAAAGCATACTATTCTATCAATGACTACTTAAACGATGAGAATAGTTGGTCGCTGTAATTAACTCAAAACAATGTTTATGTTCTTTCAACCAGGAACCAGAATTAGCTTTCATATGACAGTTTATATGGGTAGTTCATATAATTGTTTTTTTTTTTTAATTTTATTTTTATTTAACTGATTTTGTTAATTATTTTTTATTTTCTTTTAATTTCACTTATTGTGGACATAATCTACTCATTACAATGATTTTAAATGAGTTGTATTGCAACATGTAGTTAGCTAGCGACCTCGTCAGCTGTTCATAATATTCTAGCCTGACCAACCTGCAGCAAGTTCGTCACGCTCCCTTAGATGTCACTGCTTGCGGTAGCGTCGGGGGTCGGGTTACCACCTTCCCTCAAATATGGCGAGGGGGGTAATGGCTGACCTTTGCGTTATGCTCGTGAACGGGTGTTGCTTGTGGTGACTGGTCGACTTGCTGACCATGGTTTTTGTTATTGTTATTTGTATTAACTGTTATTTTATTTTTACTCCGGAGGTCCTAGTTTAACTATTGTAACTTCAACTTAGCTATATGCATCAATGTATGTATATGTATCATTTTGCGTCGTTGAATATATAAGCGGGCACGCCCTTTATGCCTGGAGGCTTTATTTAAGTTTTACGTTCTGTTTACGATTTTGTTTTATTATTTATTTCAGCTTGAGTTTACTTTTCAATGTTTTGTTCGTATATTGGCGTGTGCTAGCTGACATATGGCGAATAATGTATGTTTTGTTTTGTTTTATAATATTAATTACTTACACGATATTGTATAGAATCAAGTTCTTCTAACTTAACAGACAGCTGTGCTGCTGGGGAGTTTGTTCCGCCACTTCTTCTTCCCAGCTAAAGCACTAGGAAGTGTCGAAGGGTGGGCGTTTTGGGGGACTGTCTTATGTAACTATTACGTTCAAAAAGTGCTGACTCTCAACCTAGTTTGAATAAATGACTTTTGATTTTTATTTTGAGCACTGGCCCTAACTTAAGGGTAAAAGCCATCCAAAGGACAATGGAGAGGGCTATATTTGGAGTTACCCCACCTCGAATCAGAAAAGAAGAGATCCACAGGGGAGCCAAAATAACCGACATAGCCCGCAAAATTATCGAATGTCAGAGGCATCATCATCATTTCAGCCAAAAGCAGTTCACTGCTGGACTTAGGCCTTCCGCAGGCACCACCACTTCCAACAGTTTTTTTTTTTCTTCTCGAATTTTGCGGCCTTCAGTAGATCATTGGTCCACCTTGTGGGAGGTCTTCCATTGCTACGTCTTCCAGTACACGGGCACCACTCCAAAACCTTTCGGCACCCATCGGCCAACTATTCTACAAGCAAAGAGCTATGTGATGTTTATGGATGTCGACCTGAGTTTGAATATATTTTTACCCACGAGTCGTACACGCACTAGCCTTCTCTATCTTCCGCTACATCTGTGTTCCACATACATTTTTACTCTATAAGTCTACGCGAGTTTGATTAGAAAAGTTAGATGTGCTAATATCTAGTTGTTTAGTGTCGAAATTATAACGCTGCTCGGGCAGGCTCGGGCTAGAAACGAATTAAAGTGCTGTTTACTTTACCAACATTGTTTATTACTTTTTGTTTACTTCCTATTCGGTTACTCCGGTTACTGAATATGTATAAAAGGTACCTTTATAATAAGGTTATATATACATATATAGTGCCTACTAAGTAAGGAGGTTTTTTAATGAATTCATAATCAAGTTAAGTGAACCGACTTGATAGAAAGGCCATGTGATTGAAGTTAATGATCACCTATAACACCAATATCTATGTTATGTTTTTAGGGTTCCGTAGTCAACAAGGAACTCTTATAGTTTCACCCTTTCCGTCCGTCCGTCTGTCCGCAGCTTAGTTCAGTGAAAGAAAGCTGTTATTTGGCATGAAAATACATATTAGTCACGCCGACAAAGTGATAAAATAAAATCTTGAAAAAAAACCTTTGTTTATGGATATCTCCTCTACTCGTAAAGTCTATCAAATGGATTTTTCGTTCAAAAATACTGCGGGCTTAAGAAGAAGAAAAAAAATAGTTTAAGGGATCCGTTTGTGAAATATTAAGCTTTAAAGTGCTAATTTATGTTAGTCAAGTATCCCCGTCTGCCTGCTAGCTAAATGGTTGTTTTTGGATACGTGAAACAATATCACGGTAATAGTAATAATTAAGTTTAAAAATATATATCGCAGCTATGTGCTAAGTGCACAGGCATCACAAAATTACGAGTATTAGTCGACTAACTCCCATTAGAAATTGGAATGTCCCATTCAGAACATATTTTTCAACCACAATGTTTGTTCTTGTTTATTCATACGAACTACGAAACCCTTCATTGTGCGTGGTCCGATATTCACTTAAACCGGTTTTCAATTTTTTTGTTTTTGGTCGGAGCTTTAAAAAAAAACGCGATAACCAATGCATTTAAAGAGGGTGAATTATATGATAAGACAATGGTGCGGTTCAAAAAAAGATTTAGTTACAATAATTTCAAAGTGTATTATGCTTAGATGGTTTGGTCATGTTGAAAGGAAGGATGAAGGTCGGCTTACAAAAGGTATAAATACCTTTTTTAAGCCGGCGTTTCCGAAACGCCGGGAGTGGACGCCCTAGGAGGAAATATAGTGACCCTATTGATGATGTTCTTCAGAAAGGTCAGGTGCGTAGTACTCGCAACCCACATGCGTGTATGACCAGATGTATGAAACTAAACGACGCAAAAGAAAAATGTAAGGATCGTAGCAGGTGGCGTTTCGTAGTTTCTGACTACTCCCATGGAAAAAGGCATGAATTTATTTATGCACGTAAAAGAACGTACCCAAGCAGTCAGCCTCGCTACCATCCTTCCTCACTAGTTAATCGTTTACCACTGTTTGAGCTGTTCACATTCATCGTTAGCCAACAAGAGACAAGATCATCCATTTGCTAACGTAATGGCAGTACTCAGAGATGCAAGTTCAATACAGATATCTGCTCCTAGTTCGAATGTTTGCGTGTTTAATGGCAACCACGGTACGAGGAATCGTATCGTGGACCTTCCCCTACAATTTGTAAGGCTCAACCGAAATGGGCTATTCCAGAGATCGTTAGCGATGAACTAGCAATTTGCCATTACACGTAGAGAATTGCGATCTTAATCGTAATGTACGTAGTGGATTTACCGAGTATTCGTAGAGATTAAAGTTTAATAAACTTCAATTTAAATTCATGCTTTCATAAGAAGTTATCATCATGGTAACTACCTATTCTTTATAATCGCAGTATAAAATGTTCATTGACTTAGATAAGTGTTTTCTATTTTGCGTAAATAATTTGATCAACATTGCTCTAAACACGATGGAAAACATCATGTGGAAGACGGCATGTCCTAGTACCAAAAAATCGAAGATATGATTGTGACATCTACCAATCCGCACTGGGCCCACGTGGTGAATAACAGCCCACTCGTTGGAAAATATTCCTATATCCTTCGTGATCATTAGTTGTATCTCAAAATTTTGTCGATTTCCAAAACAAGATACTTTCAGAAATAGATGATTTGAGTTCCAGATCACACAGAACCAATTTACATTGAAATAACGAACGCTATAGCACACAAAGCAGAGTATATTTAATTGAATTAAGTCGAATTAGACGTAGGTTAACGTAATCAATCCCCAAAAGCCCGAATCTAAATCAGCATTCGAGAGAGGTATTATGGATAAAAACGAGCAAAACCACTTAAAATCAATTTGCAGCATCTAAATGCCAATGCAGTATATAAAGGGGTGTGCCTACGTGCGGCTTGCAAGCTCGAACAGTGAACAAGCCGGTGCCCGTTTTCGCTGCGATCCCCAACCGGTGGCAACGCTAGCTCCTGATTAAACTCATAAATTGGCACGCCAGATGGCGCGCGCCGCGCTGTAAATCTGCAACCAATACGACATTTGTCTCTATTCCCCCCGGTGCGATTACATCTCGTTATCTGGCCCGTAATCAATTCCGTTATAAAACCCATTCGTCAGTGTTATTGAATAATTCCCACCGAGGCCATGTAGCACGACTGAAGCGAAATTACAAAGGTGAGTATTTCGCGTTTTTCATTTCAGTTACGATTGCTCTTATGGTTTGGATTGTAATACAATTCTCTGCGAACGAAGCAATGGAGTTTAAAATACCAAGGTTCACGTTTCAGATTCCTGTGCTAGAATCCAGTTCGCGTCACGCATTCCACCCCGGATAGCTCGTAATAAATCTACATTTATAACCGAATATATTTTCGAATTTTTCGTTTATAATCGTACTTCTTGTTTACGTAGACGAAATGATCCAGCGATATTTCAGATGTGCGTGAGAAAAATATATTAAAAGTTATTAATAACTTATGAGCGCATATGAAAAATATTAATACGTTCTGTTCGCAATGTTGACTGATCATGTGGGAGATTAAGAAAAAAAAAAAAAGAAACAGAAAATATAAGAAAAGACGGCCACAAGCTGTCTAATGAGTCGCTCACGTTTATTAAATTTTGTCTTTGTTGTAGGATGACGCTGAAGAATTTCATTTGTGAAATGGGCATTAAGTAGGTTTCATATTTCATCTAGCTAGTCTTTTCAAACGTAGAGGGGACCAAGAAGGCACCAAGGGACAGGCTGGATTGGAATGAGCATTCCAATCCAGGCTGTCCCTTGCTGCTCTCTACCAGCGATGCCCTAAGCCGAACTCTGCACCCCACAGGGGATGCCCTTAGCGAGTAGTCGCTCTAGTTTTAAGTTTTTTAAGCCCTGGCTAGAGGCCTTAATTTATTAAGGTAGCGACAGGCAAGTCTGGTTAAGCAGCCGACAACCTCATAGGTTGATCTGCAAGATGGCATTCATAAAAAACAGAAGCGTACTAAAATACACTTTAGATGTTCAATAGAAACCTACATAAATATCCGTGAGGTGCCATCGTAAATTTAAAACAATACAGGTCAAGTCTACAGTCGGTAAATTATAAAGTAGGTATGTAAGTGGAATTTAATTTACCAAAGGAAACAAGATGAAGGGACAGATAAAGAAAATTACGAGTGTTCCACGGTACGAACTTTCCAACTGGAAGTTTATTTGTTTTCCCCGATGTATACGACTTATAACGCTGTATGTACGCAACTTGCTCCTACTGAGAAACTTAAACGGATGCTGGGTAAAGTGTAAACGTAGAGTATTTGTTTATTGTACGAGATTTACTATCTCGCATCGGCTTTTAGTAGGTAAGTAGTCAAAAGTTTGCCAAACGGAAAGTGTGTTTCTTGTTTTGATAAGAAAATTACTTTTCCTTTGTATTATATAGCTACAGGTTGAAATTAAATTAGCAGGCAATATATACCACGTATTGAGTATCGAAAATAATGCCAAAAAAATGTCATCCTTCAATGAACTAAAGTTAATGCCCGTAATCGATTGGCTGTAATATTTCGTGGAACTTAGATATTATTTACCAATTTCGAAACAACATAACAGTCGTTTGATTGTTTTAATATACATATCAGTTAAAGTTTTGAACGTGACGGATGAATTTTTGTTTGCGTTTTTTTTTTTTCGTTTTCGGTATCGATTCCCAATACGTGGGTAAAACACATAACATCACGCCTTGTTTCCCCGAAGGGTTAGACAGAGGTGTACCTACAGTACACCCACATTTCGCCAGTTATGTTTAAGTCCCATATGTAATAGGGGGCGAGCCTATTGTCGTTGTCGTTGTGTGTGTGACGTGGGTAAAGTATTGCCAGCTAATATAATTTAACCTTGTTTATCGCAAATGAGTTAATTAAATCAGTCCAAGAGTATTTGTTGTCTTTAATAACTAACAGATTATACGTTTTTCAACCGACGAAAAAAAACGGAGGAGGTTATCAATTCGACGCGTATATTTTTTTTTTTTATGTATGAACAGGCATAACTTTTTACATAGTCATCTGATTGTGATTATTCTTCTTTTATTGGAAAGGGTATACTCCGAGGGTGGTCCCATATAAATTTGGAAAACAAAATCAAACCCTAAGGGTCGGAAAATAGGGGATGATTGATTGTTCACTCACTGATTGTAATGTATAACCACGCATAACTTTATACAGAGTAGTCCGATTTTGATAATTCTTTTTTTATTGGATAGATTATACCTTGCCAAGTATGATTAGTACATTAAAGCTACAAAAAATTATAAAATAAAAACTTTTTAACAAAAAATTAAATCGCCGAAAAAAATGAAAAGCAAAAAATAATAAACCTTAAAATTTTGAGTCGGTGCTGAAAAATCAATGAACAAAGATCACTCAAAGCGCCGACTCATAATTTTAAGGTTTATTATTTTTTGCTTTTCATTTTTTTCGGCGGTTTAATTTTTTGTTAAAAAGTTTTTATAATTTCTAACTTGACTGTATTATCGTGTACCACCACGACCTACGTCCATTTAATGTATGAAAATACGTGCGCGTTGCAACGGACGAAAATTTAAAACCGTTTTCATATATTTCCATACATTTTACTTCCTGGTCGCTAGCTCTACTGCTGTGCTTGAGGACCTTGTTCCGATTCTCAGTTCGGACAAAGTGTTATTGGGCTTTTTCATCAGGAATTTCACAGGAGTCTGCATTATTGATCAGTTTGGTCATATTTAAGAGTGTGGTACAGACCATCAAACGGACACAACCCAAATGTATGGCACAGCTGATAATTTGTTCTCTGTAAATCTGTAGATTTTACCTAAAAAAAATTAAACAATGTTTTTGAACATCAGGAACGCAAAATTTTACGACCAAGTTAAAATCTGATATAGCACCGCACTAAAAGTCAGTACGTCATAATAAAGTCTAACGTGTTTAATGCTGTAAAAACACCGATAACCCGACATACGCTAGGCGTATATTCACGTCATAAAATTAATGCCATATATTTCGCCACTATGACATGTTTCAACCTTAGGTACATATGCCAACACATCAAGCTACCCGAAACTGTTTAATTTTCACAATCAATCTTGTACCTAATACTTTAGCAATAATATTGAAAATCTATTTAAGAAATTTGACAGATTATAGTAGCTTTATGTACTTAATTCAAATTTCTTTGTCATATTCATAAAGTTATAATATGAAAATTTAATTTAAAAGTCGTTTTACCATATATCAAAAAAACTGGATTCTAATTTGATTATTAATTAACCAGCCCGTCTTTTGACAGTTTTTTTAGGCACTAACTGAAATGATAAATGATTTTATTTCTGTGAGTAAGTCTTGTACGAACGTTTTTACACGTTAATCGTATTTATGATTAAAGTAGGTATCTTATTGTTACGGATGTGAGCGGGGGCACAAAGTTATGTGGAGTATAGCTAGTTTTAACACATTAACTGTCCATATCGTAGACACAATAGTTAAACAATCAACCTGAACCATATGTAGTTCATGACACAGGGAATGGGTTAAATAGTGGAAACCTAAAACTCACTTGACACATGAACAAAAAAATTGACAAATCTCCGTCGAATATTTCTACATTACCATCCCGTCCCGTGTGGTGACAGAAATTATGAAGGCATAACCGTGAATTACTAAACACATAACATACATTGGACAGGTATTCTTTGTTCATTGTTACGTACCTATTCCATAACAAATTCTATAAATTCTATATCTCTTATTAGGTGACTTCAAAACAGGATGGTTCTTTACAAGATGTAGATATATAACTACCTCGTCCTTTGACCTTAGAGCTGACTCATTCTTTTACAAAAAGAATACCTATTAGCCAACTATTTTCCTCTCTAACTTTGTACATTTCCACTTTTACTTCGAATCTTGGGGAAAAAACAAGATGTTTGTAAATATGTTGTTTTTCTAGATTTGTTTCAGGCGTATTTTTAGCAACGGATGTACGTAATTACTCATTCATTTTCTTTTTGGTTCCATAAAATTCAAATTTGTTTCAAGTTTTATATTCACCAAGCCTTTTTATTCCATTTAATTTGCAAGAGGATGTCCACTCTGATTTGAAAAATAAAAAGGTTTTTATTTTTACTTATTACTTATACCGCAATTTTCAACAGGATGTCTACTGTGATTCTAAAAATGAAAATGCTTTTATTTTTACTAATTACGCATACCAACTGATATTTTCGGTTTACAATAAGTAGGTTCTTACTACTGGGTTTGTCTCATCTTAATAAAACCAATCTTGTCACTGTCATAAATGTTCTAGATTATTAATATTGACAAGTCTCCTGAAGCGAGTTTTAGTTTCATTGGCGAAATTGACTCAAAATAGTTGACAAACAAATGTGACACCACTGTTTTTTTTTTACCAAGTAGATGGGGGTTCCTTTTGCAATAAATGAGTTCAACATAATTTAAAAAAAAACATGTATTGTCAGTTCAAAATATTATACTTACTCCAGCATTTTACTTTACTAATTTATATAAATTCATCCTTATTATTCCTGGGAACGTTTTCACAAAATTTTCTTCCTTCAAATTACATTTTAATAATCTCGTGGAGTCGCATTTATAAAGATCGCAGATGTGTGAGTACCAAGTTCTCCTCGGAGACTGGAAGTGATAACAATGGCGGAGGGCATTTCAATGAAATTTGCATTAGAATGCGTAGAGTGGTGCAACGAAGCCTTTGTGATGAGGTTCTGAACGTGCCCTGAGAGCAAGTTTAGTTTTAAAATATAAAAAAAGATTTATTTTTCATCACAAAGCAAGTAATATCGCCGGGTTAAAGGCAAAATGGTATATTAAAGTGAAAAAATAAAAAAAAATCGCAGATAGTCGGTTTTGCCTTTAACTAGGCGATATATCGATTTTAAAGAATAATGTATGGTAGAATTTTTAGATATGGATTCCTGGAAATAAATACTGCTTATCAGTCATAACGCATCATCGTCTTTGAATACTGTCAATGACAATTTATTTACCTCAATATATTATACAGTATAGTGTATTGAGGTAAATGTATAGTCGTAGGTATCTACTGTATAATTATACAGTAGATACCTACACGCGTATGAAAGAGTAAAACACATAAAGATATAAAAGCACATAGATACTGATTACTAATTTACCTACCTACCAATATTAATTAACGTACTAATTATGGTCAGCTTTCATCTCACAAATAAATTCATACAAAAACCATGAGAGCCGAAAGAAAATATTATTCAAAATATGAAGCAGAAAACTCTTGTGTTAATAAATTATAAAAAAAGAAGGTCTTGTCTAAACAAAACTTTGACTGTAATATAACAAACATATTCGTGTTACGTAATTATTCAATTCTCTAGTGAAAATGCTGAACAAATAATTAAACAAAATGTACAGAATAAATAATTTGTTTTACAGCAAAAATAGAAACATAACAAAATAACTAACATAAATAACAACGAACTTAAACTAAATTCTAATTAGCATGAAATATAATATGCGAGTAGTTAGTAAAATAGTACAGTGATTAGTAACTTTTCTGGCGTGTTTTTTGCTTCACGAGTTTTGCTCAAAACAGCGTTAATAGTAACGTTTAACCAATCAATTAAGTATCTTCGAATAATTTCTCATTAATTGTTGCCACCCATTGCTTCTAGGTCTTTTAGGTCGATTTACCCAATGATCGCTCTTTAGAAATTTGCATTTGTATACAATATTTCTTTGTTCCGTGTGGTGCCAGACGTAAATAATAGCACCATTCTATTTGTTCCCGTGGGTGTCGTAAAAAGCGACCACGGGACTTACTAGAGAATGGGCAGCACGTTCTTTATGCATTTTACCACCATACTGCAGTCGGCAACACTGCCAAGCGTGGCGATCATGGCAAAGCCCCCCAAATTGGAAGCGGCCTATGTCCCGTAGTGGACGTCTTATGGCTCGAATGATGACGATGATAAATTTGTATATAACAATTTTTTTCTGGTTTACTTTAATGAAACTTCAAACTAACTAAGCAAAATCGAAGTTACATGACAATATTTTAAAGCCATGCCAGCATTCTTGGTAATTAAAAGTTACTCTAGATTATTGTTCAATCAAAACCGAATTAAGTACATGACATTATGTATGCAGCATTGTCGGTTACATGTTTGTAGCATCACAAATACCATATTGCTGTAATTACGACAATGTGGACGAGTGTATTTTTACTATTTGTTCTTTTGTTTCTCCTTTGCAACTTAGCATTTTCTCAAGGTTCTAAGCAAACGCGTCGGTACACGTCTGCCAGCCAAACAGCAAGGAAATGTCCTCATTAGCTGCCTCGCTAAGATCACGTGCTCAGTGGTTTCTCAGACATCTGGCTGCTTCAGACGACGGTCATGAATATTCGCTTGGCTAATCCTGTTACTGCAGCGAAGCGACAGAAGGAATCTTTGGTTTAGTATTCTTTATTTTTGCAGTCTTGATAGTATCGTCGTGGTCTGTTGATCCGTAATATATTCAACACTGCTATGATTTATTTTATTACGAAGTAAATTCTCCAGTTTTTAAGTGTCAAAATTCAACAATTATCACTTAAATGCAACAAAATAAAATGAACAAATAACAACAATTTATTCGCTATACTTTGTGGACAACAAAGGTATAAACAATAATGTACCAAACACATGTTTTACATTCTGGAATAATACTTACAAAATCATTTCAATTACCATAAGCCAACTTTTAATGCAAAAATTATAGAGGCTCAAAATTGAAATTTAAATGAACATATTATTTAAATAATCGGCGTAGGCACGACTAGCTGCGAAAGCCGACATAATGAGAAACAAATGTTAGCTCATACGGGTTGGTCGGTAAATATTGTATTATCTGTTCTGTTCTGAATAATGTTGTATCAACTCTCTCCCTGTAAAATTTCTGTTTGCATTGTGACGTGTGTGCAGGGTTGTCCGGCGTAAAATCCTGAAGGCAAATATTTGAAAATGTTATTCCATTAAAATTAAAAGGAGCTTTGATAATTTGACAGGTGTTCAGTAGTAGAAAAATATGCCCAGTATATGTATAGCTAGGGTTCTTGCCCACTTTTACTGCTAAAACCAAATCAGTACGGAAAACAAATCTGATCGAAGTGAAAACTTTTTAATAGTGATTTTTAAAGATGTAATAATAACCCCTTAGCCAGGCAATCCTTTGAAGCTTGTTAAGTTGATGTTCAGATGTGCGTTTCCTCGAACGAGACTGGTATCCCTACGGCTCGAAAATGTTGCACATATTCTATCAGAATAGAACGCTTCCCAAGCAACACAAACAAGCTCTTTAGCAGCTGAATTGTGGTTCACATGGTTACAAAAATCTGTACAAGTATGCTGTTTAGTAGAAGTGCATCCGACTTTACAGCTGATATGGTGCTAATTTGAGCAAAAATTAGACAGTCTTAAGTTTACATTAGTATATTTAATAGTAGGTATACTATTGAATCACAACTGTGATTTTGATGTCTAGACTACAATTTGTTCATATTTAAATCATAAAACATTTAAAGTACAGTAGAGCGTCGATTATCCGAACGTCATTCAACCGAACGACCGCTTATCCGAACTGCTACGCCCGCCCGACTCGCGCATGCTATCCTCTTCCTGCGCTACAATATACGCGAAATTGTCTCGAACTGTTAGTTGTATGTACTCATATGTCACTCCCAAGTAGCCGTTATTTGATAAACAAAATTTTACCACGTGAAATAAACTATTTGTATATTAAAGATATGAAGGGCTAAGCGGAAGAATCGGCTACGGTACAAAAATCCATATTTTACCATACGCGTATCCAAAAACAAGACAAGAACTCGCTGGGTTACTTAAAAAATTGGGCTGAATTTTGAATTTAATAGGGAATAACTACCTTTGTCCATGACTAAGCCACTTCCCTGCCAAAGCGAATGTGAAACGGGTAATTTTATGGAGATGACGATCCCAATGTCGATAACATACCATATTTACTTTTAAAATCAGTTATTTATGTATGATAAATATTTTTAAGTTAGCTATAAAATTATATCAAAACTTTAAATGTCAACACTGACAAATTTGGTGAATGTGACTAAGCCAGTTCTTCTCATTAGCCCTTCATATGTCTAAACATAAGGTTTTCATTCACCTGTACATAAATATGTATGGCTTAATCAATACAGTTCGATTATCCGAAAAAACCGGTTTTCCGAACACTTCTGTCCCCAATTAGTTCGGATAATCGACGCTCTACTGTATTTTTTTAGGGTTCTGTATACAAGGTGTATCTATTCATATACGAAATATTTTAAGGAAAGGAATCCTTAAAGGATCAGTTATGTGTCTGTCTGTCCATCTCTCATATCTAATTTGCTCCGAATCTACAGGAACAATTAAGTTGAATTTTGATACACATAATATGATTTTTAGTGACCTGAATAAAGTTTGCAATTTTTTTTGTAGGAAATAATTTCTGGAACTACCAGCCGGAATCATAAAAATCTTTCAATTCTTGGGGCTTCTATTATTACACCGCGACATTACGCAGCTGGGCAAGAAAAAGAAGTCGGAAAGAACGCTAAGTGAAAACGAAGTAATCGCGCGCGGGCGATGGGGATGCAACATGCTAGGTCTAGGCCAAAAGTTCACGCAGACGAAACCGCAGACGAAGTGCTAATACTTAAAATGAAGTCCAGGTGCAATTCCCTTTTTAGGGTTCCGTTGCCAAATAGCAAAAAACGGAACCCTTATAGATTCGTCATGTCTGTCTGTCCGTCCGTCCGTATGTCACAGCCATTTTATTCCGAAACTATAAGAGCTATGCTGTTAAAATTTGGTAAGTAGATGTATTCTGTGAACCGCATTAAGATTTTCACACAAAAATAGAAAAATAATAATAAATTTTGGGATTCCCCATACTAAGAACTGAAATTCAAAAAATTTTTTTCATCAAACCCACACGTGTGGTGTATCTATGGATAGGTCTTCAAAAATGGTATTGAGGTTTCTAATATCATTTTTTTTCTATACTGAATAGTTTGCATGAGAGACACTTCCAAAGTGGTAAAATGTGTCCCCCCCCCCCGTAACTTCTAAAATAAGAGAATGATAAAACTAAAATAAATATATGATGTATATTACTATGTAAACTTCCACCGAAAATTGGTTTGAACGAGATCTAATAAGTAGTTTTTTTTTGAATACGTCATAAATCGTAAACCGCAATTTACCTTTCATTCAATCGACTCAAATATAAAAATTAAAAAAAAACATTTTATTTCATAAACATAAACCTTATGCATAAACCGTGAATATCTACAGGTTTGTACGGAACCCTCGGTGCGCGAGTCCGACTCGCACTTGGCCGGTTTTTTAGGAGATTTTTGACAGAAACAGGGCCATATTCGAATAACTATGATTAGGTACGTTATGTCACCGTGGTATCATAAAACATGTGTCATGGAAATCGACACCCAAAGAAAACATTACCCCACCACAGCACTATATTATTTGAACAGCAGCTTAAACATAGAAACAGATGACTCATTAGTTCCTGCGCACAACACTATCAGTTTCCTGTAACTCCGCTTAAAACTTACCCTCGCGTCAGCTTCCGTATGTTTGATTTATAAACTTACTAATGAAGCTTCCTAGATCCACGTCAATGTAGCCACAATGTAGCGAAGTAGGAAACTGGGAACTAGTTTATTGAGATGCAGATAGAGAGAAAGAAAAATGCAAAAAGTTGTAATAGGATCGTTTGGTACGTGTATAAAATCAGAACTTCATCTTGTTTATCAATACAATTTCTGTAACAGTTTCACAAATATTTACCAATATCGTGATTTAATGGATTTAATTTTTAAAATGATTTAATTTAAGATCGAATTACAATATCCACGCCGTCAAATTACAAATGACTTTTTTGTATCAAACTTATAAATATATTTTCATTATGGCAACTACATGTATTTTCACTATGGCAACTAATTTTATTAATTACTCTGCTTTGGCAAAACTTAAAAATAACGATTAAAATATTATCGTTATTTCTGGGTATGGTACAAAAATAATTTCAAATGATCAACATGTAGTACGTGTTTTTCGTTGTTGGATTGTGGAAGAATAGGTTGCATCTTTAGATCAACAAGAAAATAGTGTTTTCTTCATACCAACAAAGTGTGTTACACACCCTGTCCTGTCATGATGTCATTCAGGTGCTAAAAGATTCTTGTAGCAGTATACATAGATATACCTACTGATCGAGCATTGATCATGTATATGTTACCGGCCAAACCCGATTTCAGGAAAAACTAGTTTTGCCTAGTTTAGCCTAGGCAAAACTAGTTTGTCCTGAAATCGGGTACACAAAGTACCTAAGAATGTATTAATAATTCAAAAAAAAAAATGTCGTGTTGGGGGACCGCTGCGCGAGTGCAGACGTCGTTGACTGCTTAGTTAGGTAATAAGACTATTGGTAATTTAATTGTTAGGTTTGAAGCGGTCCCCCAACGCGCCGTATTTTTTTAAAAATTTTTAATACATTCTTAGAGATTGAGTTATTTTTTATTATTTTTTACTTTTTAAAGGGCAATTAGGTTTTTGTTTCGGGGGTTTTTTAAATTTTAAATTTAATTTTTTTACATAAATATAATCACAATAAAAAGTACGTTTTTTTTTTTTTGAAAATCATTATATTTAGCCAACTTTAAAGATAATAACAAACCGCGCAACAGTGTTAGTAGTAAAACAAACTTTGAACTGCTCTACTGAACAGTAGTCTTTTTGCGGACCCGACATTGTTAAGAACGCGGCGCCTAAACTCGCTAACCACGAGCCGATGCTAAGGCAAAATTCGGTCGGAATATTGCTATCTCTGTTTGACAATAGAAGGCCAACGATGACGCGGTATGCAGCCGTGTGTGAGTGAGTAGTTGTACCTATCCTTTATTCATAACGACTCGACGCATTTTTATTTACTAGTAATTAGGTATGTTCGTTATTTGCTTTATTTTTGTTAACTACTCTGGGGAATCGTTAGTAAATGTACAGACTAATAATGCGTTTTGTGGAAATTTCTTTAAAATGTCGGTATCTCAAATTATTACAATATTTCGAGATCTAGGCCTTTTGTACCTACAGTCTTACATACCTTTCCTAACTTGGTACTTGTAAACCAATGTATAATTATGTTGTTTGTGGTCTTCTATAAATTGATACATGAACGTTGTGAGTCCAACTCATATTTATGTAAGTAAGTATTCTTTGTACTAATTTGAAAAATTGTTATCACTACATATTATAAAACAAAGTCCCCGCCGCGTCTACCTACTTCCGAAGAACTCAAAAAATGTTCAACGGATTTTCATGCGGTTTTCACCAATAGATAGAGTGATTTATGAGGAAGGTTTATGATGCATTTTCTAACCTCCATGCGGGCGAAGTCGCCGGCAAAAGCTACCTACTTACAAATAATGAATACAAGTCACTAAAAGTGTTACGCAAAATATTAGTAACAGACAAATATTCCAATAATTTATACATATTTACGTGATGTGCAGATATAAAAGAGGATAAAAAAAAAACAAAGACTCTTAATTAACATTTATTGTATTTTTAATGTACACGTCACTCTCCTAAGCTAAGCTAGGTTTAGAATCAGCACTTTTCGAACGTGAAAATTACATAAAATAGTCCTACAAACTGCCCACCCGTCACCAATTTCTAGTGCTTTATCTGAGAAGAAGCGGCGCAACAAACTCCCCAGCAGCACCTGCTTTCTGTTTAGTAACATAAACTTGATTCTATACAATAGTAGGTAGGCAAAGTAATTACGAGGCACAGAATATTACAATACATTATTTACCATGTCTGCATAAGCAGTGGTGGCCCAGTGGTAATGGCCCCGACTTACGAGTTATAGGTAGCGGGTTCGAACCCAGGGACGCGCTTTACTTTGTATAAATAATTTCATCAACATTGCTCTCGCACCGGTAAAGAAAAACATCGTGAGGAAACCGGCATGTCTTAGAATTAAAAAATCGAAAACATCAGACATCTGAACCAATCCGCACTGGGCCCGCGTGGTAGATTACGGCCCATTCCCTCTCAGAAAGGAGGCTTGGATCCCAGCAGTGGGAACTTTATAGACTGATTATGTATTTGCCATATGTCAGCTAGCTATGCCATATACCAACAAATAAATAAAAACTGGTGAAGGATAGTAGAAGTAGGTTTAAATAGTGTGTGTAACACAATAAATGAACATTACCATAATAAATTGTTCAGAATCGTTTACAGAATCGATTTCTGTTATTTTCTATACTGGCAATTATTTATCCCAGAAATTAAAACTACGTTAATTATGGTGAAACTCACGTTCCCACGGACGTAATAAGATCGCATTTTCAACTGTCGGTGTTGAACCGAGCATTGAGGATACAACACAGTGAAGCGCGGGTGAGTCTCAGCACGTCGAAGCACAGTTGGATTTTCAGCTCTTGGCGCTGAGCAGTATCTTGAAGACCCAATGCACGAAAATAACCAACCGCGATTTTATTACGTCCATGGGGACGTGTGTTAAGTCATAACATATAATAATAATATAATATAATAATATTCCACAACTATCACACAACGCCATCTAGTCCCAAGCTAAGCAGAGCTTGTGTTATGGGTACTAGATAACTGATAAACATACTTATATATTTCTAAATACATACATATTATAGATAAATTACACCCAGACACAGAACAAATGATCGTGCTCATCACACAAACATTTGTCCTGGGTGGGAATCGAACCCACGACCTCCGACATAGCAGTCAGGGTCACTAACCACTAGACCAACAGGTGGCAATTAACGTATTACATTAACGTAGTCATAACATAATTAACCTATACCTAGATAGGTAGGTAAATACTAACTTATACAAAATATACTTAGTTAGGTACTTACTACTATTAAACTCGAACCACGAAAAAAAATTATCTTTATTTCATTGGGCTGAGTTTAAAAATATGTAAGTAAACAATTAGTAGCCAAGAAAATATTAGACAGGTAACTTATTATAATATATCATTGGCTAATAGGTACTTACTGTGAGACACATCCCAACGTTCGGAGCAAACCGAATCGTAAATAATAAATCCAGGTCCGTATACAAAGCAAAGTTCCTGCCAGGGTCGCGAGATTCGTTCGAAAGAGTTACCGTGGCCCTGGCATATGGGCAACTGATGGAATATGGGTGGGTTTTAGTCAGTAAAAGTCTGACACGCCCTTCCGCTCCACCCAGAACGGGAGAAGTCATTTGATGATTTCCCATCCAACAAAAAAAAAGAATCGTCAGAATGCTCTACATTCTGATCAGTCATTCAGTCTCTGTACTCGATACCAAATCAGAAGAAAAATCAAAATCCAAGTTCCATAGCATAGGTCAATAATAATGTCAGAAATATCACAATACAATTGAATAAACAAATTAAAGTACGGCCAAAATGCATGTTGCGCTAGTGTGAATACATGTCCGAGCGGTACCTACACAACACACTACTGCCAGCCGTACGACCGTGCACACATTGATATTTTTGTGAGACGCGATAGCACTACTCGCTAGTGAAAATTTATGATAATTTGGCTGTGTTCCGTAATACCAAAAATGATGAATGAAAACTTAATGATTTTTAAATTGGTTTTCATTATTTTGTATCTTGATAATATAAGCTGTGTTATGGATAAAACATTATTACAGGTTTTGTTGTTTTTAATGGAGAAAAAACAAAAAGAAAACATGTCATTCACGTTGTAAAAATGTGCGAAATGCAATTCGCTCAAACTGCATTTTAGCTCAGTTTTTTTTTAAAAAAACGTCACCATAACCTAGATAAATACTGTCTAAAGCCGAATATCATCTTAAAATGGTGGAAATATGCTCAAATTGCAAATGATTTTGGTATTACGTTTGTATGGACAGATTGACCGTCGCCGGGCCCTTAATAGGAACCATCGACTAAGTGCCATCAAAACATGTAAAAATACATAACAATTTTGATGATTGAGATATGATTGTTGCTTCTATTAAAAAAAAAAACACTTATTATTTTTTATAGTATGATTATTTGTATTACCAATTATCCATATCTTTTAACGACGAATCATTATGGTTTTAATAAAAATGATTATTTGTCCAATCACGGTGAATTTCATTCAGTTTATCCATTTATTTTCACTTTCTAGATTTACTATAATGTTTAAACTGGGCCATACCAGTTTATCCTAGAGTGTGCGTATTTATATCAGGATCAACTAGTTTGGCCTAGCCTAAACTGATATATCCTATCGGGCTTAGGAATACTTAGTTTGGACTAGCCTAAACTAGTTTATCCTATCGGGCTTAGGTTAAATTAGTTTGGACTAGGCTATACTAGTTAATCCTATCGCGTATAGGAAGAACTAGTTTAGCCTAGGTAAAACTAGTTTGTCCTGAAATCGGGTTTGGCCGGTAACATATATAAAGTTTGAAACTAACTTAACAACTTAAAAGTATCGCATTAAGAAAGTTTGTGTCGAGTATCGATACCAACTAACTAAGTGGTTACTTTCAATCAAGTTTGCTGATTGGCTAATATTGACACCATGAGAGCAAGTACATACAAAAATGAAAAGTATTTCATCATTTATCATCATTTCATTCGAAAGACGTCTACTGGACATATGCCTCTCCGAAGCTCCGCCACTTTGACCGGTTTTGTGCTTTCCGCATCCAGCGGATTCCCGCGGCCTTCACAAGGTCATCGGTCCACCTTGCGGGAGGCCTCCCAACTAAACGTCTTCCAATACACGGTCGTCACTCCAGAACTTGTCGGGCCCAGTGGCCTTGTTCTGCGAGCAATATGCCCTGCCCACTGCAACTTAAGTTTGGCAATTCTTCGGTCTATGTCGGTAACCTTGGTTCTCTTACGGATCTCTTCATTTCTGATTCGATCGTAAAGAATCGAAAAGTATTTATGAAAACAAAATTAAAATTAAGTAGTTATTCTCTCAACCGAAGCAAACTACAAAATTAATTTTTATTTTTAACGTCATGATTCTTTCAACACCCCAGTTATTAAATTTCCCATCGACTGAAGCTGATTAAAGATAAAATATAGAAGTGAAACACTTTGCAAGTTACTTGATACCTCAGTTCGCGCTAGCAACTTTGTGCGCTGCAGCACTGCACAAAAGGCGACTCCATTGCTTTCTTTTATTGCAACTACTTGATTTCCTTTTGGCCTCGCTTGGCTCTTGTTCATGTTTACTCAAGTTTAAAGTTACTTTGTTTTGTATAGGTACTTGTGTAGCTTTAAGTTATTAAAAATTTGGCAGTTAAACATTGTAATTGCCTGCCTCGTTGGTCTAGTACGTTACTAGTCTGGACAAAGTGTCATTGGGCTTTTCCATCTGGAATTTCTCAGTAGTACAGACGCCACCAGGTCAAGCTACCCGAAACTGTCAATTTTTCCCAATGAACCTTGAACCTAATGCTCTAGAAATAAAGTCGAAAATCTATCAAAGAAATCTGACAGATTGTAGTAGCTTGATGTGTTGGCGTCTGTACCTTGGAGTCTGAATTTATACCCGGTTGATGGCAATAAGCTCGCCCTCTAATATGAAAACGAATTGTGAGTGTACTATAGGTACATTTTTGCCTCGCTTTTCAGCAAAACAAGTCGTTATACATTTTTACATGTAAGGCTTTTAAAATTTAAGAATACAAAAATATTCAGGATAAAAACTCGATCAAATCGAAACCTCAAATTTCCCTTGAGGAAAACATGCTCTCACGAATAGAATCCACAACTTCAATTTATAAAAAAAAACTTGTTAATACCAACATATAAACAACAAACGATCACAAATAAATGAAACAACGAACAACATCGAACAAACGAGTATCATTTTCATTATAATGATTCAGAACCAATCTGAAATCCTAGCAGTGCCTGAAAGTTGCGGTATGTATACCGACTTCACTGGAGAGCCCTTCACTATATCCACTATCCGAGCTAGGCAAGTGCAACATCTACAAGTTTCAGTGACCACAAATCGCACCCTTACCGCCCTTACTTTCCCAATCCAATTAAAACCGTATTCCTGCTATTTTAAAGTATGGTTTGGATTGGGAGTGTCAAGTTCGATAAGAGTCAGTTTCTAATAAAGCTTGGAAGTCAAGTTGCATGTGAAGAGTGCCGTCGCGCTTCGTTATCCGACTGCGGTGGCCAGGACGATGCTAATTGTACACTCGTCATTACAAAGAGTATTTGGTTAGGTTGATTGTTTGCTTAAACAAATCTGTTGTTTAATCTAATTGGAAAATATTTAAAATGCTTTAATTTTATTCTTAAAATAGCAAAGCTTTTACATAAAATTCGCAGCCTCTAGAGAGGTTGTCTAGTCACTTTTTAAAAGTTTCTGATATTTTCTTTTAAGTCCCTAGTGACTCTGATTATAATATTTCAGATTTTACGTTAAAGTAAATTACTAAAACGTAAAGAAAAATATTTTATTCATAAGTTTACCTTTTCTAGACAAGGTTAAGTTAATAATAAAAAATAACATTGAGATTTACAAAAACTACTTGACTTGTACCTAAGGTTCTTGTTAAAGTAAATAGAGGTAACGCTTGAAGTCAAAGTATATCACTAATTTCGTAATGTAATTTTGGTTTTAATGGAACACTCACAATTCTAATGCATGTGAAAATTTTGGTACTATCAATTAAATCCTAACATCGAAATGTAAAAACCGGGCAAGTGCGAGTCGGACTCGGACACAAAGACTTCCGTAGAACAAGGCTAAAAAACACGTTTCTTGTATGGAGACCTCTATAATTTTTTACTTTTTTTACTTTTTTTATTTAGATATTGCAGCAATAGAAAAAAATCGGTGCAAAATTCAACTGTCTACTTATTACGGATCATGAGATATAGCCCGCTGACGGACAAACGGACGGATGGACGGACGCTCGGACAGAGGTGGCTTAGTAATACGGTCCCGTAAAAAGTGGTCTCTTTTTTTTTCAAAATGAACTCAATATTAGTTATGAGCCGACTAAATGTTTCGCAAATCTTTGACTAGCTACAGTAACTAAACTATTGAATATCTTAAATGTTTAAACTTTTGTGGAGATTCCAGTCTCCACAAAAGTTTAACCATTTATATATCTATAATACTTCATTAGATATACAAAGTTTATTGTCGTATAGTCATCTCCGCTTTCAAAGACATTGCCCACAAGCACATCAACTGCAAATGATTATGGTAGGGCCATCGTATCTGGCTTAAATCACTCAAGTCAGTAATTAAATCTATACTGCCGAAACCGAGATCTAAAACGTTACTTAGTACGTTATTTGTCTAAGGGTTACTTTTGTCACGGTTGCCCAAATGCCAAACTGCAAGTGCAAGATAGAGACGGAAACATGTCTAAGCCAAAGCACATGCTAAGTGACGTTATATGTAGATCTCAGCCAATCACACAGTATATAGTTTAATGGTGTGAATGGGTTAAATGCGTTAATTGCAATCAATTCACGTTATGGTAATAGAACCCGATTTTAGTGCATTAACTATAATTTAGTGGCCAATGTGATTACACGTTATTTCAGATCATAATCACTGCAGAGTCACATCGAAATGTAAATTATTCGGTTTATAAACATTTGACCATATAATTCTGGTCTACTTAAGTATTGAATGCATTTTATATACTTACAAGCATCTGCCCGCGACTTCATCCACGTCAAATTTTTGCTCCCCTGACCCTTCCCGCCGCATTGAACTGCCTGCCAGATTTCATCCATTTTTCGTTGCTGCTCCGCTTCTTTTGATTGTAGCGTAGTGTTATATAGCCTATAACTTTCCTCTTTAAATAGACTACCCTACCCCTACCCTACTACTTTAAAAAGAGTTTTTCGATTCAGACCAGTAGTTCTTGAGATTACATCGTTCAACCAAACAAACAAACAAACTCTTCAGCTTTATAATATTATAGTTTAGATTAACAGTTATGAATGTTGTTTTATTATTGTTTCACTTACCTCGTAAAGATCTATAAAACCTACACCCTTTTTGCGTAACATACTACTAATCAAGTCATCCGTCCGTATAATCCCTATCATTTTCAAGGTTATTACTGACCCATTATTTCATATGTTTGAAAATTGTCTTTTTTTTTCTGGATGGGAAATCATCAAATGACTTCTCCCGCTTTGGGCGGAGCGGGAGGGCGTGTCAGACTTTTACTGACTAAAACCCACCCGTGTTCCATCAGTTGCCCGTGTGCCAGGGTCACGGTATCTCTTTCGTACAATCACGCGACCCCGGCGGGCATCGGTCCTAGTAGAACCCTACACTGCTGTTGACATCTCTTTGAAGCGCGCGTGGAACACTGCGCGCCGTCGACCCGAGCTTGGTCCTCACCGGGCGGCGAGCTACCCATTGCTCGCCACCCGCAAGCTCGCGCCTACGGTGGCCGGGAGTCCGCTATCGACTCCCGACGCCCGGGGCGTCTCCTCCTGCGGCGGCTAGGGACGTGAGGGCGCAGAGGCTGCCTCTCCCTCACGCGCCCCGCCTCCTCCTTTGCGAGCATTACTGCTTCGCAGAAGGAGGTGACGGCTTCCCATTCCCCCTCGCTCCGTACCATGGCTCGCACTAGGCCCGGAGAGGTCGCCGCCGCCGATCGCCTCCACGAGGACACGGCGGTGCTCCGCCCAGGCAGGGCAAACTTCCACCGTATGCTCCACCGTGTCCTCTAGACGATCCTCACAATGGAAACACCCGGGCGTATCCTCCCGCTTTATCCTGAACAGGAACCCACCAAAGCACCCATGCCCGGTGAGAACCTGCGTCAGGCGGAAGGTGAGGCCGCCGTGGCGCCTCTCTATCCACTCCTCAAAGAGGGGACTTACCGCCGCAATTGTGGCGTAGAGACGTAAACAACGCCATGAATATTGTGGGCTTGTCAAAATTAAAGCGATTTCTACGGATAGTGTATTACGCAGCTAGTCCTAAGCCATGAAATAAGATTGCAGTTAAAGGAACATCTCACTAATGTTTGTGAGAAACCAGATGCTCTTTAACACTGCCAACTTAGTTCTTCATTCACACTAGGTCTAGTATTGCTGCAATCCCTACAGATGGCATAGCGTACTAGAACCAAACAGACAATCAAAACCAGCCTTTTAGCTGTGCGATTCTGTACCACGCTAAGTACACTCCTTTGTTTTGGAACAATGACTTTAAAGCGAACCATAGGTATAATAACCACGCTGGTTGGGCAGACTCATGAAAACAGTACTTGCATATTGCCTACAATTCCTCGTTGGTTGTATTGTCCGTCATATATCGCCTACATTGTCCATTAGTATCCTTTAATTGGTACAAAGACTTCGGTGGTTATACTTTAGCCTTGAGCTGGCCTAATGTAGTACGAAGCTTCGGAATAGTATGATAGGCTAGCTTATACTGACTTTAGTATCACTGATGTGCGGCCTAAATCCTTTTTTTTTTTCAGGATGGGAAATCATCAAATGACTTCTCCCGCTCTGGGCGGAGCGGGAGGGCGTGTCAGACTTTTACTGACTAAAACCCACCCGTGTTCCATCAGTTGCCCATGTGCCAGGGTCACGGTATCTCTTTCGAACAATCACGCGACCCCGGCAGGTGCGGCCTAAATCCTTACGGTCTCATTTTTATAGAACAAGTTGTACTCGATGTAGTATTTGGTTCAAATAAACACGAAAGAAAAGAAAACATAAAGAAAATAAACATTTGCGGTAAACGTGACGCCAAGAAAAAATACAGACAAAGAACAAGTTGGGATTTTTTTTTTTCATAGCTGTGAATTTTTTTTTTCATTAACTTTGCCATTTAAAGCAATATTTTTGGAATAAATTTTTTAAAGAGTGGAGATAACCCTTACAGTATAAGCCAGCTGTTAACAATAGTAGCAAAATGAGTCGCACAACTAAATCACGGTTATTTTCTAAACAATTGCAGTATAATGCCGCTCTTTGTACCACTGTATTCCAATTTTAAACTACAAAAATCCAAGTAGATACCCGACAGACGTCTACACATTTCATCTCGTCTCACAGAACGCAATAATTCTTTACATTTAGTAGAGCAACATAATGCGGGAATGCTAGAGCCGCAATGCAAACAGCTGGCCGTCCGCTAGACAATAAGTCGGTAAGCGAAGGAAACGCACACATTTAAAAAAAGGAGAAATCCTGCTGCAATGGAGGCTGCAAAGCTCTGTGGAAAAATGCACAGTAATACCAGAGTACTGTGAAAGGAAATTTAATTTCTATAAGAAATTGAAAGAGCACTTTTAAAGATGAAGTTGGAAGTTGTTTCAAATCGTAGGTCTTGTTTTGATAGAAAAAGGGTAGTTGGGTTGTGTATTGGAAAAAAACCTTCTGCGATTCCAATTGTTCATAAGTTCTGGAACTATAGCGATACCGATATACGATGTTAACGTACCTTTTACAATGTTGTTAGGATCATTGCGTAATTGAACACCACGTTTAAACAGTTAAAAAACAAATGTGATGTATTGCAATTTGACTATTCACAAGCAATTTGAGAGTCAAAATTACAAGGAAAACAGAATCCTTCATTATGAGATTTGCTCATTGTAGTTAATGTTTTCCATAAAATATTTGATCATACATTGCTGACTGTGTGACGGGTATTATATTACGAGTGCATAGCTCTTTGTGAAACCCAAATCCACTCCAATATCAAATTGCACTACATCGAAATTGGACTATAATTTTAACTCAGTCGAATCCGACGCGAAGTTCTAAACACACACTCCACAAACAACATTGTAAAATCTAAACATGACTGCACCCACTCGAATGTCAACCCTACTGCTTCCATTTCATTCCATAAAATAAAATGCCAGAACCACAATCAACGTGAAAGCCAAGAAACGTTACACTACTGAGTATATTTTTCCATGTTTAAAGCGAGTCGCCGACTGCAGCGGCCGCCTAAGTCAATATTGACTGCAGAAGAAGCATCTCACAACTAATCTTATAGAAACTGTTTGCCTTCACGATTGAAGGTTCGACGCTCTTGTGGAAACTTTCGCATTTCAAATAGAATTTGCATATAGGCTATGGGGCAATATTTCCGGGGTGGACCCGATTTGAATATTGCTGACAAAACGATGAAATCGAATATCTATCTCCGCCTTTCGTGTGAGTTTTCTTAGTGCTGAAATCTGTTATAAAGTACGGCGATGAGGAAACTTTTAAGTCGTGTTTGCTTCAGGAATGTGCTCGTTCGATGTTACGGCATCTTGCCTGCATAACAATGTGTTTCCTGTGTGTGTTTTCAATAGATTTCCATTCTTGTCCGGAACTTCAATTCATAGAATAAATTTTAATTCTATCGGTTTCCGATAACCTAGAGTTTTCAAAAATAACGTAAAATATTTGATTAAAAAAGGATTTGAGGTAGCTCTACGGTATTAACTTTCAATTAAAAATAATGTATGATCCGAATCGGATCTCATGCAGAATGTTTTATTAAGTAAATAATTGTGTTTTATGTATGTACCAGTTCAGTGTTAAATATTTCAATGATTTATTATTTTAATTAGTATCCGATTTCACGCTTAATGAATAATAATTGTTTTAATGTATCATTTCATCATGTGTAACAAATACTCTGTTTGATCTTTATTGTAGTTTTCCAAGAGTAATTGGATTAAAAAAAACATGTATATGAATTAAAATTGATATACTGCTGAATGCTTATTATATCAAACTATCGTAGTTATCAAGTCATCATGCTTTCATACGATATTTTTTTAATAATACAACGAAGACAGATTCTATTGAATAAACACCTTCTTTTATTTCTTATGTTGCCAGAATATGTCCCACACGATGCTAACACGAAATGCATTGGCAATAAAACAGAGTCACGTACTACAATCGTTGTTGATGGTACAGAAGTTTCATTTAGTAAAGTAGTGTCAAAACGTGGTGTTATCGAATGTCTTATATGGGTGTTATTCACAAAAATTGTACATAACGGATATGAAACTGATAGGAAAATAAATTGAATGTAACAGGAAATGTAACGGAAAAAGAGTCAGAACAACTTTTAAATTAATTATGTTTTTCGTACTGCAGTAAACTCCTTTGCCATGGACATAGCTTGACCTTTACACATCAGGGAAACGTAACAGAAAAGTAACGTATATGAACAATTAACAAATTTCTAACCTACAAAATACTATGTAGTGTCGAAATAAGTTTGCTTCCACGAAAACCTTCGACCTATTTAACTACTTACACCACATTTCTGTTCTTGTAATAATATAAAAACGAGAAAATACTAACCAAAGTCAGATAAAACACACAAACGAATTTCTTAGATAAAAGACAAATTAGAACGTCCCACACAAAGATACTCGCACTGCGCTAAAAAACAAATTGACAGAATCCATTATCACGCCACCTGTTACAGTGTTAGATGTGTAACGTTGCCAGTAAACAAATTTTCAAAGTTACTTTATGTAAAGCGGGACAAGGTTTTTCTGTATGAAATTACTTCGGCCACAGTACTAAAATTTTAAATTATGAAAAATCTACTTATTTATCGACAGTTTTAATAAAAATAAATGGTAGTCCAATAGTTTTAGAATTAGGGTGAACTGAAATTTACTGAAATTTAACTAGCAAATAAAAATAACCAAGCTGGACGCGGAGAGCGTAGCAAAAGTACATTTTTTTTTTAATAATACCCATATATTTATCTAGTTTACTTTTAATTAAGAGAACATTATTAGCCTAACCTTTTCCCAACTTTGAGTTTCGGCTTCTGATCTAATAGAATGTAGCTGAACACCAGTATTTGCAACAGCACCAACTCCATACCTCTGTGCACCAATATTTTACCAGATTCGAATCACATTTTATCATAAAACCTGATACTGACCTGCAAATTACATAATAACCAAAAAAAATAATTAAATTTCACGGGCGACGCTGGCGCTTCGACCTTGAGTGTTGTGGAGCTCCACAACACAGGTTCTGTAAACAATGATTGGGAACCCTTTGGAAGGCTGACTGTCAAACTATGGGGCTTCACATGAAGAACACATATTATAATATATAAAACTGTTAAGGCAAGAAATGAACAAGTATATACATATAATATTCAAATTCACCTGTCGTATTCCATTTGAATTCCTTGGACGAGACGCCAAATATACGTACACCTACAGCAAAGCGCTTGGCAATAACGCCACATGAAGCTTTTAGTTACGTGAGGGGTCCGAAGATCACGTTTAAACGTGTGTGCTGGATGGATTTCCTGTTCGCTACCTTCACAGTAACTTCCATTGAATACATACCTACTAGTCGAAATACTATAGCAGCAGTCTTGGTGAAAAGTCTCTCAAAATCTAGTTTTAAAAGGTACACCTCATATTTGTATTGCCATAGAGCATTACTATGTTCAGGTTTTAAGGGTGCCTGGCCAGTAAGTCTTTTATTTTAGTCTGAAAATCATCTTCATGTCGTTATTTTGGTTCATCGTTTTGGGTCTAACACTACTACTAGCGGTTTGCCGTCTTCACCTAACGAATCTCTTGCTCCAAAAATTATCGGTCCTATGGCAGACATAGGGAGGAATATCCTACTTACAGTTTTTAATGCTTCAACTGTCAGACGAAAGAGAAAGAAAGGAAGAGAGTGTTTTCCGCCCTCCGCCGACGCTTGGTGCGCCTGCTGCGGGCCGGATGAGCGGAAGATATCTCCCGCTCCCTTTCCGCGGCCTCCTTCTGCAACATGACTGTTTCGCAGGACACGGTGGTAGTGTCCGTCAGACATTACCTAACACATGTTCTTTTCTGGGTAGTTACAGATCTATCAAGAAGACTAAGTATTACAAACATCTATTCCTGGTTTCTGCCATCCTGCATTATCTCACTGCTGGGGAAAGGGCCTAGTAACTTCCGGCCATTTCGATTCAAGGCAATGTGAACTACAATATAACCGTAATTTTAATGCCCTGGGGACCCTTGTTTTTGAATCGGCGCAACATGTCTTCATCTTCCATTTTTATCCATTAGTTGTCATCTCAATAGTCGCCCCCTTCTAGCCAGATCATCTTTCACACCGTTCATCTATCGCTATATTCGTTCTCCTTTACTTTTATATCATCCAGACTCATACTCAATACTTTTCTCACAACATATACCTAATTACACCACAACACATGCAATGACTATTATAAAAAGATACCCTGGCTACTTTTTGCACTTCTATAAACAGTCCAAAATATGACAATACAGAATCTCCACAATAATTTATTCAGTTCCGCAGATCCGTAACACTCACATGATGAATTCGTCCGCATGATATTAATGTTATCAGCATCTGTCCGCGTCAACGGTCGCACACTATTAAAAGCAATATTTCACTGGAACACCACAATTTGCATATATAATGTTGTTGCTTCAACATTAATAGTTCGGCTGTGTATTTTTCACGGTATGTGTATTTTATAATTAACTTCTGCAGGAGTTATTTAGTCTGCTATATTGAACAAATTTTGGAGTTGGTATTTAGGATTTAGAAAGATAAATTTGTTAATTTGGTTACCGACAACCAGTTTTACCAGAAGGTATAGTAAGTACTCAGCCAGGATCGCATGATTTGTTCAAAAGAGTTTCCGTGACCATGGTGTATAGGCAACTGAAGAAACACGGGTGCGTTTTAGCCAGTAAAAGTCTGACACGCACATCCGCTCCACCCGGGAGACGTAATTTGACGATTTCCCACCACAAAAATGTAGGCTATAGTACTACCCAGTATCTAGTTTGTGGAGCTCAGATAGACCATTTTCTTTGTAAATTTAAACTAGTGGTCAGCTGTAATTAGCTGCAGGAAGACGACTCCAACACAGTCGAGAAAGTATTAGGCAGATGAAAATGGACTGGTTTATTTGATTGGGAAAACGCTTATACAACCTTGATAACGGTACCTGTTGCTTGTTCTTCTCTCAATATCGACACAAACGTTATGCCAATAAGTGGCTTAGGCCATTTTATTCAAATTGTACCCGGTCAGTGAAATGGAAGTCAAGCTGACTGCCAAGGGTGCACCAGACGTAGGTAAGCTTCTATATATATATATATGTATTACCACCCGCTGAGACAGTTGAAACTCCATACTATTATAGATCCGAGGCTATTATTAATTTCAGTTTGTTTGTTAACTAGTTTCTGCCCGCGACTTTGTCTGCGATCCAAGATGAAAATAGTCTGTCCTTATTTAGGAGGTCATAGTCTACACATGTGCCAAATATCTTAATATAATTTACGAAACTTACTAGTTGTATGTTGTCATGCGAACCTAGACAGGAGATTTACTTTGTAAACTTATTTCATCATCACTTCTCTCATGAGGATGAAGAAAACATCGTGAGGAAACCGACATGTCATAGAACTAAATTCGAAGACATGTGACATCTACCAACCCACAATGGGCCCGCGTGATGGATAACGGCCTACTGCCGATGTATTTTTAGGGTTCCGTTGCCAAATGGCAAAAAACGGAACCCTTATGGATTCGTCATGTCTGTCTGTCTGTCCGTCCGTATGTCACAGCCACTTTTTTCCGAAATTATAAGAGCTATGCTGTTGAAACTTGGTAAGTAGATGTATTCTGTGAACCGCATTAAGATTTTTACACAAAATTAGAAAAAAAACACTAAATTTTGGGGTTTTTTTTATTGGTTTTTTGTTTGTTTTGTAGTCTGAGATTTATCTGTATCATCAACAAAATTGAGAGACTGGGAAGTGTTTGGTTGAGCCTCATTTTCCAATGTTCCAACAGATGTAACAGTAGTTTTTTTTTTTTTTTTTTTTTTTTTTTTTTTTTTCAGGATGGGAAATCATCAAATGACTTCTCCCGCTCTGGGCGGAGCGGGAGGGCGTGTCAGACTTTTACTGACTAAAACCCACCCGTGTTCCATCAGTTGCCTATGTGCCAGGGTCACGGTATCTCTTTCGAACAATCACGCGACCCCGGCAGATGTAACAGTAGTTTGACTATTATTTTGAAATTCTCTCCAGAGTTTATAAATTATAGCCAGGTGCTTATCAGTTGTATTAAATGATTCATCTTCAAAATTCTTGCAAAGAGAGACTCCTGTTATATTTTTGAATGTCTCGTATGTAATTGTGGCATTCTCGAGGTTTCCCTTTGAAGACTCTGTATAACAGTATTTTTACCTAAACACTTCGAGTAATTTATAGAATCGGGATTAAACGGGCAAAGACCACACGTTCTAAAACCATTTATCAGTATAGCCGGCCTCAGACTTGCTGTAACCACTTCGTAGAGTATAGGAGCAAAATTTAACTTTGTTATTCCCTTATTTTGATTTGATAGTTGCCATTTCGTCAAATACTTTTTCCAGCCTATTTTCAGAGGTCTAAATGCAGAAACGTCAGCTGGCTGGATTATTCTTGTAGCATTGGGGTACAAATCTATCAACTCAATTTGCAGATGCGTGCATAACTGGCTTAGATGAAAATTTAAATGTGTTTTATGGCCATCAACATACAGAATGACAGGAAACTCGACAGATTTGCTCACTAAGTAAGGAGGAAAAACATTAGCTATAAATTCGTAAAATACTTCAGTGGTGATCCAACCATTATCTGATTTTCCAATACCCCATCCTTCTGGTATAGATTCGCATATTTTTTCAGGTAGTCTCTGGTAAGGATATACAATAAACGGGCAGCATACGTCGCCTGCAGCCGAAAACGTGAATAATACCGTAATAGACTCTTTCGCGTTAGAATGTTCGATATTATAAACATTTTTAGAGCCTTTTTCTGCTATAACAAGTCCTGAACTTAGGCAAATCTGAAAATTTATCTCGTTTGCATTGAAAACTCTGCTGGGTTGGCTGAGAACCTCAATAAAACCTTTTTCTTCAGCATATGAACGTATTTCATCAAACCATCCCCTTATGTCTTTTTCGGAAACACATGAACTAGCTTTTGTGACTCCTTCCGAAGTTCTGATGCTTAACTTTGGGTGTCGCTTTAAAAAAGCCTTCCACCATCCAATGCCAGGCCTGTTATTAGTAAAAGGATTTGGTCTTGGGTTATCGATTAAGAATTTTTGTACGCTGTCCAAAACATCGTCTTTGTTTTTGGGAAAACCTTTTCGATCAGATGTAATTAACCAATCTTCAATAACCGATTCTTCGCTTGAAGTCAAAATTGGCGATGGAACCAGACTGGTTTTATGGCCCGGGTTACGTTTGTAAAACCGAAGAGTTGATCTCGGGATACCGTACTTTTGAGAAATTTGGCGATTTGACAATTGCTGTTCATTATTTTGAACTTCAGCTATTCCCTTCTGAAGGTTTTCTTGAGAATATTTTAATTTTGGCACCTTTGGCATTCTGAAAGAAACAATAAAAAAAATAAAAAGGATAGATGTACAACTATTGACCGGGAAATAGTTATATCTACTGTCAGTGACAATAACTAAATAATGATATGGTAATATCTAATATTGTTAGAATTTTTGTACAGTGATTGCCCACCCCCTTTTAAAACTTCACGAAAGAAATAACGGTTATAACAAGTAGTTAGATAGGCACTTCAATGTCTTTTTTATCGAATAACATTAATCACAAAACACAGAAAAGCTAACAAATAATGCAATTTTGAAACAACTGTCCTTAAGAAAAATCTCAAGAAACTTACTTTTTTTGTCGAGCTGCAAACCTGTTACTTTGAAATCGGTTTTGACACTTAAAAAATAAAATGTTGCCAGTTACTGAAATTTAAAATTCTACTGTATAAATAGTAGTAATATCTATGGTTATTTAATTTATACCAGTCCCTAAAAAAAATTCCAAAAAACGTATTGCTTCTTAATGTTGGCAATCACTATATGCTGGGCAATCACTATAGTGGTTACCCTATATGATGTACATTACCATGTAAACTTCCACCGAAAATTAGTTGGAACGAGATCTAGTAAGTAGTTTTTTTTTTAATATGTCATAAATCGTAAACCGCAATTCACCTTTCATTCAATCAACTCAAATATAAAAATTGAAAAAAAAAAACATTTAATTTCATAAACATAAACCTTATTCATAAACCGTAAATACCTACAGGTTTGTACGGAACCCTCGGTGCGCGAGTCCGACTCGCACTTTGCCGGTTTTTTTTTTATTGATATCATGCACCCCACGCTTATTTCCAGGATAATGGCACAGATTTATGAAATTATTGTATTGCCATCGGTCCTTGATAAGTTTCAAATTAATTCGACGTTTTTAAGGGGTGAAAATCACATTCATAGATTCCATTACACAGATATACACCATCTATATATTAATACGTGAAGCGAAAACTTTGGATCCCTTTTTACATAAATTGGGCGAACGGAGATGTATGAAATTTCGCACACTTATAGTTTATACAGAGAAGAAGTGACGAATGCTAATATTGTTTTAAATTATGTGTTAAAATACATTATTTTCAATAAATAACACGTTACACACACTACTGTTCATTACCGTGTATCTAATACACACATGCATAGAAATTCTTTTGTTTATGGTCCAAATCTGTCTTTATTATTTTGTGCAGTGTTACCAACACCCAGAAATATTGACCCCTAAAGCTTAAGTTAAAAATCCCTAAACATGCCACAATTACTAAAAAAATCCGCTAAAAAAATATAATGAAAATAACCAACGAATGTTCAGTAATCATAGACCGGCACACAGTAGTAATATTTTTTTTTATTTAGTCTATATTTATTACGCGACATTTGTTAATCATTCACTCTGCATTCTTAGTATCGAGGAACCGTACTAGAAGTCGCTAATACTTTTATTGTAATCAAAAACACAATGAGAAATGTAAAATGGCAAAAAATCCCTAAGAATACCCCTAAAAATGAAACGCCCCTAAAAAATCTCAATCCTCTTATTTACCCCCTAAATTTGGAAAAACCCCTAAGTTGGTAAGCCTGATTTTGTGTCTATATATCTATAGTCTTACTGAATGTCAAGTATAACCATAGGTAATAAATTAATTTTATGGATATATAACCTATTTCATTTTTAAAATCTATGATTATATCGAGAATATTTGTCTTTAATATTATTTGTATTAGCGACGATAGGAATTTAGTTTAGATTTAAAAGAAATATTTTTTGTGGTTTTATGGAGAGTGTCAAGTATGGCATTAGTAAGTTTCCCATACAAAACTCAGTGTCGTGTGCAAACTGTAGAGGTTGTATGCCTCACGATTGTACAAGCTGGTCATAAATTATACAGGCTGGTTATAATTATAACATTTGGAACCGTCATAATTAATTAAAAATAATAGGGAAAATTCTATAAAAACAGAGCTTTCTGTGATAATTCATCCCATTTTGTTCCATATCCAGCAGTAAGAAATATTAAGAAAATAAAAAAGAGAGTCCTGAAGAAGTATTCTTTAGTCATTACACCTACGTCCTGGTCCTGGCCATCACCATCCTGCCAGCGAACCCTCTCCACAGTAGTACAGCGTCAACAATTTGTCTATAGTGTTACTGAATGTCAAATATAACCAAATTAATTTTTTTATATTTATTACTAGATTTTGCCAGCGGCTTCGCCCGCGTGGAGGTCAGAAATTATCCCGCGGGAACATACTACCGAGATAGCCTATGTCCTTTTTCAGGCTCTAAACTATCTGTGTACCAAATTTCATTTAAATCGGTTCAGTAGTTTTAGCAGGAAAGCGAGACAGACAGACAGACAGACAGACAGACAGACAGACCGACAGACAGAGTTACTTTTGCATTTATAATATTAGTGTGGAAGTGTGGAAGTGTGGATTATCTATATTTTTTCATTTAATAATGTATTTCTATTCAAATGAAGAACGGTCGAATTTCAACCAATGGGCGATCACTAGTACCAATAAAATCGTGTTAAAAACACTAGGTGACACTTTTGGCTGACAAGCCAGGACACAAGAGAAAAATATAAAAAAATGTTTTTAAGAAATTAAAACGATTTCATAAGAATCTATTACAAACAACTGAAACATATTGTTTCACTAATTTAGTTTAGGTACAAAGGTACAGACGCCAGCACATCGAGCTATCCGAAACTGTCAAATTTTCCCAATCAGTCTTGAACCTAATGCTTTAGCGATAAAGTTGAAAAACTATTCAAGAAATTTGACAGATTATAATAGCTTTATGTGCTGGCGTCTGTACCTACAGTAAATACACAGTGTCTTGTATATTTTAAACTTTACAATACACACAATACATTTTGCAGTAAAGTTTAAAAAATACGGTCCCAAGTGAATAACCAGACTCGCAAGACGTAGATCTATCATATTGACATTGAAACAACTTTGTAGGTTATAACGAAGATGAATGCTCAAAACGGGCTACAAAGTTTCACCTCTATGCTCAATTATAAATTCGTTTTTCATTAGGATGAAGAGATAGCTTAAAGACAACAGCCTGAGGCTTTGGAATTAATGAACGTGTTCCCAACAAAGAGATCAGGAGAAAATGTTCATCACTTATTTCTCTCTCAGTAAAATACTTAATCCCTTGAATGAGAACGCTTCACTTATTCTCTAATTTGTTTTTCAACATTTTATAACTATACTAGCTTCTGCCCACGACTTCGTTCGCATATTGTTTGCCTGCGCGTTCAATTACTTCGTTTTCTTTGGTATTCTTACTGATTTTTGTCTTTTTGCGTGATTTTGCTCGTATCATGATTGTCAGTAGTTAGCTTCTGCCCGCGACTTCGTCCTATTCTGCGTTCAATTGCTTGCTCCCACGACCCACCCCGTTGCATGGTATCGCCTGCCTTTGCAAGTATTTCGTATTCGAGACTTTTTTCTTTTTGCTCGGCTTCTAAGGCCTTCCCAGCGTAAATTATATAGCCTTCTACGGTAAATGGGCTATCCACCACTAAACGATTTTTTCAATTCGAACCAGTAGTTCCTAAGATTAACGCGTTCAACTTAACAAACAAACGAATTCTTCAACTTTACAATATTTGTATAGATAATATATAGTAATATAAAATAGTTATTTAAGAAGATAGATAGTTCTAGAGATAGATGATATCGTGAATTTAATATTGTAATTTAATTTATATTCTCGAAAGTTGTATGAATAAAATTTTACGTAAGTTCGGTATAATAAAATTACTGTACCGTACTTTTAATTACGACTTCGATTTCACATCCACACTATATTATATATTTTATATATTTATATATAATATTATAAATGCAAAAGTAACTCTGTCTGTCTGTCTCGCTTTCCTGTTGAAACTGCTGACCGATTTAAATGAAATTTGGTACACAGATAGTTTAGAGCCTGAGAAAGGACATAGGCTACTTTTTATCTCGGCGGGATATTTTCCGACCTCCACGCGGGCGAAGCCGCTGGCAAAAGCTAGTTTCATATAATAAAATTCATAAAGTATACCTGGGTACAATTTATTACTACAGGCCATGGGTTTTTCTTTATTAAAAGTTTTGATTTCCATGTTCATTTTACATATCGACGCTTGAAAGGCAAAGTTGACTAAACGACATTTGCTGAAAGTAGCAGGAGAGTGATTCAAAGCATTATTTTTCGAAAAAAAAAATCATTATTAAAGAACTAGTGAGTGGATTTTTGAAAAACTGTATTATATTTACCGAGATCCACTCGCTAGTTATTTTATAATTATTTTTTTCTTTTTTTTTTCTTTTATAATTTCTGCCGACAGACGTCCGCTCCTGGACATGGGCCTCGCGCGATTTGTGGGAGCTTGCCATAATCGCTACGCTTGGCAGGCGGGTTGGCGATCGCAGTATGGTGGTAAAATGCATAGAGAACGCTGCTGCCCATTCTCTAGTAAGTCCCTTAGTGACCTCTTATGACACGTACAAGAAAATATAGGATGGTGCTGTTCTTTACGTCCGGCACCACACGGCACTCTTACAATACGTAGTTTCAATGAACTGTAACTCGTAACCACCCGAAACTATGCTCATAATTGCTCGAAATATAATAAACACGAAGGTGACGTCATATGAGCGACCAATTACCAAGCGATAGTCCCAACAGCTGTCGAAAGGTTTAATTTACGGCAAGTATTTCAGTAAAGCGATATGACGAAGTTAGTTATTGAAATTGTCAGCAGGTATGAGGTCTCCCAGCAAGTTCGCGTTGTTACTTTGATGTTTAAGTTTCACAGTTAATACGAAACTTGGGACTGGGACCCGTATAACTTAGATCGCTACTATACGCACTCGCTTACATATTTACAAACTTTCCAACGTTCGAGATGTGTTTAAGTTCGTGCAGAGTAAATTTGCTTCCGGGTAATTGTAAACTGTCAATGTATTCCGATGTTAATCTTGTGGGAATGGAGAATGTATGCTTGATAAATGTACATTTATTCAAATTGGAGAGATACATGGTTTACATAAATATATTTTTTTTATCCTTTTTCGTCTTAAATCAACGTATAACCCGCAGTCTGCAATGGTTTGGTATTTGAGGCTATACGAATCAAATTAAAAGCCGCCTTAATATCAAAAGTCAAGTTAAAAAACTACCGACTTTCTGAAACATAGACTTAAGAAACTAACAATACATCTGTTAATACTAAAAACTTTGTTACCAAACGCAAAGCCATAAAGCGCTGAACCATAGAAAACGTTGAATTAGTGTAACACGCCCACGCTCAACTGAAACATCGAATGAACATTCTCGCTCTATCTATACAAAACCTCAAAATAAAAGACTCATTATTCTGTTTGTATTATTGTTCACGACCAGTGATGCAGCTGCGGGCGAAAATGTTTTTAGTTTTTTTAAAGCACAATGTAAGTATTCAACAGAGCTCCTGCGCAAAGGGAAAGTTTAAACGTAGTCTGGATTCATAACACTGTGGGCTACTGCGGCATTCAACAATCCGTAAAACTGTACGTGTAGCAGCATTTAATTTGGATGTTAAGCTGGGCTTAAACCGGTGCCGACGTCGAGCGCCCAGTTTGTTTGACTAGTTATTTCACTGTCCAAGTTGTCTAAGACAAACACGAAACTGCTAAACTTGAAGTTCCCTCCTCAGGGTACCGGATACCCCACCACCTAGGACGTTATCTTAATTAGGTGAGGCTTTCGGCTCCAAGTTTGGTGACGAATTTATTAAAACTTGTAGTTGTCTACGACATTTTATTTACGGGCGAGCTCTGAAGATGACGCTTGTGGCTTCGTGAAGACTTTCAATGTACAAAAGTTTGTAAATTGTTATTCATATTGTTCTAAAGTTTTAAGTGCCACGTAGCACGACAACGACTTGCAGCAAAATCGTTATCAACAATATCTGCAGTATGATACAAACTTGTGTACACATAATGCCGTCAAAAGCATTCTGCAAAAGTCAGGATTGCCACTGTAGTACTTATGAGTTTATTACTTACGTACTTCAATTAAGTTTCAACTTTACTCCGTTTCAAAGTAACACTGGTTTAAGAGGAAATACAGTTTAAAGGTTTCTGTAAAGGTGGAGTTTATAAATGCTGGTAAAATTTAAATTTCTGAGAAGGTAAATTATTTTAAAAAACTGTCTGAGTTACCTACTAATTCAAACTGAACTTTAGTAAACACACCAGTTATATATTTGGTAGAATTAATGTTATCTATGTACATATATGGTCCGCTTAATGCGACGCCTTCCAGTACACGGTCGGCACTCTTTTGGCCCCATCAGCCATTTTATTTTTCGAACAATATAGCCAGCCCACTTGGCAATTCTTCGGGCATTACCGGTTACCTTGGTTCTCCCAACGTATTTCTTCATGTCTGATTTGATTGCGTATAGAAACTCCAAGCATAACCCTCCTGATAGTCCTTTGGATGAGTTTGAGCCTTGTTATGAAAACCATTATGAGCGACTTCGTTTTCGCAGCCTAGCCATGACCTAGTGAAGGCTGCACGAATCCGCCAAATTCGAGAAACATAGCACCAGTCGAAGTATCAATGACTGTGGTATGTGGCCACTTATATATCTGTTTAAGATGTTCAAAAGATGATTTGTTTGTAAATGAAACCTATTTTCTTTTTACCCGTTATATTACCATCAACTATTTTCGTTACGGAAACCTCCACACATAGTCAATAGCTACGTCAATGATTATTACACGCTTTATATTAGCTTCACTTGTAAGTTTGTTTGTTTGTTTGTAACCAGCTCCTTTTAGCGCGATTTTGACCCACTTTAAATGACCAGATTTCATTCAAACTTTGCACACCTGTCAAAGACCGATAACAATGCAATAATTTCATAAATTTGTGCCATTATCCTAGCCAGGGTTACTAGGACAGCAAAAAAACTGTCTTCTAAAACTACGCTGACATACGTCACAAGCTACGCTGACATACGTCTCAAAATTCGAAACACCCTAAAAAATAGAAAATAAACAATAGTTAAAAAACACGCTTCCATAGAAAACCAAACTAAAAAGTAGAAAATAATGGGAAAAAAGCGTGGGGTGCTTTTTAAGGTATTTTTTTATTGATCAGGCACCCCACGCTTTTTTCCAATTATTTTTTACTTTTTAGTTTGGTTTTCTTAAACTTTTAAACTATTATTTTTTTATATATATCTTTCATCCTCCATAACAGAGTGAAACAAACATCACACCTGTACCTTGCCAGGGTTGCGAGATCTGTTCGAAAGAGTTACCATGGCCCTGGCATATGGGCAACTGAAGGAACACGGGTGGATTTTAGTCAGTAAAAGTCTGACACGCCCTTCACCATAATTTAAAGATTTCCCACCCACAAAAAAAAGCTCCTGGACTCTCAGAGGTCTTAGCCAGAGGTAAAACTATAGTACACCCACATTTCGCCTATTATTTCTAACAGTCTATAATATTCCTTCAATTTCTCACAAGTGACTGTTCGCGTTACGTTTGCGTTTGCGTTAAGGCCTATTGGCCTTAACGCAACGGTTTATTAACCGTAAATGTTGACTACGTCTTATGTAAATGTAGTTGACATGCTAATGCACAAGTTTTGGATGAGATTAAGTACAGTCAGTGCCCTGCAATATCTGACCGCTCTTTCTCATTTTTTCTGTGGAAAAGGGGTCAGGTAATGCAGGGAACTGACTATACTATAACGTAATATTGGTAAAGCGATTGGGTGAGTGATGTTTTTTGTTGTGTGTAAAGGCTTTTGTTTTGCATTTTTTAGGCTAGGTGGCTTAGAAAATCAGGAATACATTTCACAGGACATATGAACACGGTCGATATCTATATATTAATACGTGAAGCAAAAACTTTGGATCCCTTTTTACGAAAATTCGGCGGACGGAGGAGTATGAAATTTCGCACACTTATAGTTTATACAGAGAAGAAGTGACGAATGCTAATATTTTTTTTTTAATTATGCGTTAAAGTACATTATTTTCAAGAAATAACACGTTACACACACTACTATACATTACCGTGTATCTGATACACACATGCATAGATATTCTTTTGTCTATGGTCCCAATCTGTCTTTAATATTTTGTGCAGTGTTAGCAACACCCAGAAATATTTACCCCTAAAGCTTAAGTTAAAAATGCCTAAAATTACCACAATTACTAAAAAATTCCCCTAAAAAATTATGATGAAAATAACCAACGAATGTTCAGTAATCATAGACCAGCACACAGTAGTAATATTTGTCCATATTTATTACGCGACATTTGTTAATCATTCACTCTGCATTCTTAGTATCGAGGAACCGTACTAGAAGTCGCTAATACTTTTATTGTAATCAAAAACACAATGAGAAATGTAAGATGGCAAAAAATCCCTAAGAATACCCCTAAAAATGGAACGCCCCTAAAAAATCCCAATCCTCTTATTTACCCCCTAAATTTGGGGAAACCCCTAAGTTGGTAAGCCTGATTTTGTGTCTATAGTCTTACTGAATGTCAAGTATAATAGGTAATAAATGAATTTTATAGTTAAATAACCTATTTCATTTTTAAAATCTATGATCATATCGAGAATATTTGTCTTTAATATTATTTGTATTAGCGACGGTAGGAATTTAGTTTAGTTAAAAAAGAAATATTTTTTGTGGTTTTATGGGGAGTGTCAAGTATGGCATTAGTAAGTTTCCCATATAAAACTTAGTGTCGTGTGCAAACTGTAGAGGTTGTATGCCTCACGATTGTATAGGCTGGTCATAGATTGTACAGGCTGGTTATAATTATGACATTTTGAACAGTCATAATTAATTAAATATAATATTAATTATTTAATTCATTTCATATCCAGCAGTTAAGAAGTATTAAGAAAATAAAGAAGAGAGTCCTGAAGGAGTATTCTTTACTCATTACACCTATGTCCTGGTCCTGGCCATCACCATCCCGCCAGCCAACCCTCTCCACAATAGTACAGCGTCAACAATTTGCCTATAGTGTTACTGAATGTCAAATATAACCATATTATTTTTTTACTAGCTTTTGCCAGCGGCTTCGCCCGCGTGGAGGTCGGAATATACCCCGCGTGAACATACTACCGGGATAAAAAGTAGCCTATGTGTTAATCTTGGTTAATTTTTTTTAGCTCGAAAGTGCATTTTCATTCGATTTGCTTCAAATTTATCGTCACAGCTCGGCTCCTGTGTGTCTTAGCGTTATGTTATATAGCCTATAACCTGCCCAGGAGTATGGACTACAATCGTACCAAATTTGGTTAAAATCCCTTCAGTAATTTTTGACCCTTGCGTGCACATACAGACAGACAGACAAAAAATTTACTGATTGCATTTTTGGCATCAGTATCGATCCTCCAATATTAATTTTGAATATATTTTCAATGTACAGAATTGAACTCACTACAGTTTTATTATAAGTATAGTTTTTTTTTTTTTTTTTCATTTAATAATGTATTTTATTCAAATGAAGTACGGTCGAATTTCGACCAATGGGCGATCACTAGTCCCATTTAATGTGCTAATTAGTGGTTTTTATATTTCACTAGCTTTTGCCAGCGGCTTCGCCCGCGTGGAGGTCGGAAATTATCCCGCGGGAACGTACTACCGGGATAAAAAGTAGCCTATGTCCTTTCTCAGGCTCTAAACTATCTGTGTACCAAATTTCATTTAAATCGGTTCAGTAGTTTTAGCAGGAAAGCGAGACAGACAGACAGACAGACAGACAGACAGACAGACCGACAGACAGACAGAGTTACTTTTGCATTTATAATATTATATAGTAAATAAATATAGTAATATAGTATATAGTATGGATAGTATGGATTAATAACATCAAAAGCGATGATTTGCACCTAAATTTCGAATTTGTTTATCATTAGGAACTTGGCCATCATAATTCTGTTAAGAAACTTGATTAAAAATAATGAAAAAATCATATTGCTTCAATTGCAATGCATATACACTACACACACGTAAGTACATACACATACAAATAACTTACTTGCAAAAACAATTTTCCTGATTTCTGACTCCTTGACTTATGACTCTACGTACAGACGTCCGATTGTACTTAACCACGGCTACATATCAAGCTATACATTTCCAGTGTTAGCTGACCTCGCATGGTATAGGCTTTTCGTACAATGAGAAGTCAGCTAATACTGGAAATGTATACCTTGGTGTGTCACCGTACGTAGGTACAACCGAACACAAAATTCTGGAATAAAATGAAGGCATCCTTCATTTTATTTATAGTTTTGTTTTAAGAATTTTGTTTATAGTCACTCAGACATTCCAACGCACACGGGACTGGATTAGGTATGCTAACCAACAACCTCGATGTTGAATAATTATGTAACAGGAAACACAAATATACTGCGATCTATGTGAAATTCGATTAAGCCGAAATTAAGCCTGGCGCCCATCGACGGGACGACACGGCAACGGATGCTTCGGAATCGCTATATGTAAACATGATGACATGTCAGAACAAAAATAGGTAAAATATTATACATGAAAATCTTAGAAATAATTTACAAAAATATTGCAGTATTTATAGAATAGAACAATTTATTGCAATAACTACTATTCCATGACTATAAGCATGCCTTTTATGTCTGAGGAGTAAAGCTATCTAGTAGCTTTTGCATTAAATTGCGAAAGTGTTTTGTTCTTCTTTCATGCAACAACGGAGCGATGAATCGACCAGATTATTTGCTAAGTTTATGAACTGCAGAGTGACATTTGTCACTACTTTAACCCCAGAAATCGAAAAAATGCATCGTTCCTGGAGGTTATAATACGCAGAGTCAGAAGCAAAGTCACACATAAAATTATCCAAAAACGGCCGAACGGATAAACCTAAATGAAATTTGGCACACAGATAGTTAAGAACCTGAATAACCCCTTCGATATTTTTTGATAATTTGTGGAATAATTTCGACTCATTCGTCAACTCGCGCGCAATTAACTCGCTCGCTCGAGCGAGTTGGCACATTCCTATTTTAATTATTAGGGTTCCGTTGCCAAATGGCAAAAAACGGAACCCTTATAGATTCGTCATGTCTGTCTGTCTGTCTGTCTGTCTGTCTGTCCGTGTATGTCACAGCCATTTTTTTCCGAAACTATAAGAGCTATGTTGTTGAAACTTGGTAAGTAGATGTATTCTGTAAACCGCATTAAGATTTTGACACAAAAATAGAAAAAAACAATAAATTTTGGGGTTCCCCATACATAGAACTGAAACTCAAAAAAAATTTTTTCATCGTACCCATACGTGTGGGGTATCAATGGATAGGTCTTTAAAAATGATATTGAGGTTTCTAATATCATTTTTTTCTAAACTGTATAGTTTGCGCGAGAGACACTCCCAAAGTGGTAAAATGTGTGTCCCCCCCCTGTAACTTCTAAAATAAGAGAATGATAAAACTAAAAAAAATATATGATGTACATTGCTATATAAACTTCCAACAAAAATTGGTTTGAACAAGATCTAGTAAGTAGTTTTTTTTTTTATACGTCATAAATCGTAAACCGCAATTTACCTTTCATTCAATCAACTCAAATATAAAAATTTAAAAAATAGGATTTAATTTCATAAACACAAGCCTTATGCATAAACCGTGAATACCTACAGGTTTGTACGGAACCCTCGGTGCGCGAGTCCGACTCGCACTTGGCCGGTTTTTTTTTGTTGTCGTCTACTCGCGACTAGAGCGAAAAATGGTACAGTCATCTATAAAAGTGTTATAATAAATTCAATATAGAAACCTACTTTATAAGTATAAGGCGTTGTACGATTTGAATTTGAAATAAAAGAAATGTAGTTTTTTAATAGATATATTATGTATTTATAATTTACAACACATGCCAAACATAAAAAACTGCTCATATTTATGTTACCTACATTTTGAAGATTATCAACAATATCACATTTTTTAAAGATTTTTTTTCCTCAAGATTTTGGTTAATAACCTAGTATGTAACATGACCAAAACTAAACAAATATAACAAAGTAAAATCAACAATATGAAAAAAATACGAGTATACCATTTGGCTAATTATTACTTAATACTACTATAAACAATCATAGTCTTAGGAACTATAAAATCACAGATCAGGGTTTGTTGTAAATGTTTTTTTGATCAAACGTTAACATATTACTTACTAATGAAAACAGTCAGTCTTAGGAACTATAAAATTACAGATCAGGGTTTGTTGTAAATGATTTTTATAACATTTTTCTCTGTTGCAATTAAATAATTTCTTAAGAAAGATAGACGATTCTAATTAGAATATAAATAATGTATTTAAATTCCTTATTACATTCTATCTAGCTATTTTCTAACTTTCATTTTGTAACTTTTGTTTTGTTTTGTTTTTGTCTGCAATCTGTTAGTCCTGTTACGAAGCAAGCAACTACTTACCATAACTTTGTTCCCTCAAGCAATGAAGCAAACCAAAAGGCTTTTTTCAAAGCCACCGGAGGTATGCAATTGCTGATATGTTTATTATATTCAACCTAGCACCAGCATGCCTCCAGTGAGCTTTGCTTACCTCATTCACCGCACGACAAGCAAGAGTGAAATTGAAGAAAGAAGAGGAAAGAAGATGATGGATGAATTCACTTTTAATTTATTGTACCTAACCAGTAGTTTATGAGAAAATTGCGATGATACATACGTAGGTACCTACATACTCAGTCGAAAACTGAACTTTCTTTTTTTGAAATCGGTTAAAATTTTATTGGGCTTGCCTTATTTTGAAACCCTAGGCACGCCACTGTTATTATACATAATCATTGAGTAATTTCGCCAAATGGTAACTTAACAAAAGCTTTTCTTTGGAAAGAAAGATTCGAACCGTGAGCAGAATTTCACCTCTAAGACGACCTACTGACCCTCAGTTAACCTACTCTATACGTTTAATGTCTTAAACATGTGAAGTAGGTTGAATTAAATTAAATGTTAAATTGATAAAAACACTTTTGTAGACGACTGTAAATTTTCGCTCAGTCGCGAGTTGACGACAACAAAACAAGATAAAATCGGAATGTGCCAACTCGCTCGAGCGATGGGTCATAATTTCCGAACACTACGCGCTTAAAGCCAATGGCAGAAAGTACTATATTTACCAACCTAAAAATTCAGTTCCATGCCGTACGGTCAGTGAGCTCCCAGCATTATTGCCCCCCCCCCCTCCTCCCACCACCCCTCGTCCGGCTTCCGGAGGAAACGGTCCTTCGGCGGCAAGGACGGAAGATCCTGTTTAAGCTGGATCTGATATCCAGTGCGCGTTAGTAAACTGCTCGCAATTATCGCTGCGAAGCATTCCTTGCTTTGCTCGAGATCACACAACGAAGCAATGTTGTATTTATTTAGTTTGCTAGCAGGTAAAGACATGGTTTACATGTCAAATTCTGCTATCAGCAAGTTTAGTGTTTCTTGTTTCTTGCTGGAGTATCCATAGGAACCGTAACCCTAGATAACTAAACTATTTTCGTAGTTACATGATAACTAAACATTCGTCGAACCGACTACACCAAATAAAACGCATTTTTTGGAAATAGTATTTATTTATCACAGGAACAATTGACTTTGGTACATTCTTTGGATCAATATTAAACTAAAAATAATCAAATCAGTAATTAAGAACTATTCCACACAGCGACTGCATATATCGATGTTCTCCTAGAAGTACGGTAGAGTAGGTGGGTCGTCGAACGGACGAACGCTTATTTATCAAGGGTTAAATAAACAGCCCCTAAAGTTCCCAGTGCTGGGACACAGGCATCCTCTCTTCGAATGGGGGTGGGTTGCAATCCACCACGCAAACCCTGTGCAGGTTGGTAGATTTCACTCGTCTTAGAATTTCTGGTTTGAAGACATGCCTCACGATATTCAGAACCGTCATTAGCAATAATTGTCCTTTTTTGAGAGCCTAAAAGGACATTAAAAAGCGAGTTTCACCTTGGATAGACAATATTCACTTCTACTTCTAAGAATATTAGAACTGGGTTTCCACCACATTAAAACCACTCTGCAGTGCGTGCAACAAGATGTTTCCTCGAAATTTTATTAATTCAACTACATAGCTAGAAGAACCATTCGTTTATATCTTAATTTTAAAATGTTTCCTGTATTTTATTTCATAAATTATGTTGTTCTCTCGTTTTGGCAACAAAGCCTTGTACAGAATTGTACTTATTTAAAATGAACGGAACGATAGTTATCTAATCTGCTCTAATTTTGAATTTTGAGATGAATGAGTGTCATACTAGGAAAATCTATATATATAAAAGAAAGTCGTGTTAGTTACTTCACTTATAACTCAAGAACGGCTGAACCGATTTAGCTGAAAATTGGCAGGGAGGTAGTTTAGAGCCAGGAGAAGGACATAGGATACTTTTTATCCCGTTTTTTTTTTTTTTTTTTTTTCCCCTTTTTACGACCGCGTTCCCGTGAGACGTCACATAAAACGTCAAAGAGAATACAAGTCACTATAAAACGTGGTACTATGACAAAAACGTTGCCTTCGAAGTACCAGGTTATCATAACTTGACAGGAGCTTACCAAACAAAGGAGTGTCAGCTAGAAAACGCTTTATGCCTTCGAAGTACCAGGTCATCATAACTGGGTAGGAGCTAACCTAACATATGAGTGTCAGCTAGAAAACGCTTACCAGATCACCACCGCGTACCAGGTTGTCAAACTTGGTACGTTTATAACAACATTTATTGAATCTGAGGCGATACGAAGTTCGCTGGGTCAACTAATTATCTATACTAATATTATAAAGCTGAAGAGTTTGTTTGTTTGATTGAACGCGCTAATCTCCGAATCGAATCCGGTCCGAATTGAAAAATTCTTTTTGTGTTAGGTAGCCTATTTATCGAGGGAGGCTATAGGCTATATAACATCACGCTACACCTCAGAGGAGCGGAACAGTAATGAAAAATGTTGCAAAAACGGGGAAAATTTATTCCTTCTGAGAGTTTCCGTTGCGTGCGCTGCGTAAACGGTTAAAGTAACGCAAAAATCATGTATGACGGGATTGTTATTTTTAAAAAGTTCAAAAAAAAAGTCCCAAGAGCATATGTCTATCTTTTAAGGTTGACTCACTATAACTCAAGGAGCGAAAATGGACGAAAACTAGCAGGCAAATCGATGCGACGGGAAGGGTAAGGGGAGCAAAAATTTGACGCGGACGAAGTCGCGGGCAGAAGCTAGTAATAAATAGATACAGTAGGACGCGCGTCAATGACACAAAACCATCATAAGCTGGCTTCTTATTTAATTGAAATACCGTACTACGCCAGGCCAACTCAAAGTCAAAGTATTACCACAGACTTGCGGCTGACTGTATCCACCTACGATAATACTATTCCTGATAAGATATGAACCATCATAATATGGAACGTTTTTTTGTCAACAGTATTTCTGTATGGCCTTTTATCAGTGACAAAGTTTATCAGATAACTAAGGTCTGATAAGATTAAATTTATTAATGAAATTGATCCTACCTGTTGTCATGAAATGAATCATTTCAGCTTGTATTATATTTACAAACACTGTCGCTATCCGAGGGCAAAGCTTATTAAGTCTAGTCGTTAACCTAGATAGATTTTAAAAATCAAATAATACATTTTCTAATCCTTCCTAAAGCTACAATCTCACTACTGCGCACGGAGAGGCTAACCACTTGTGTTTAGCTTCACTTAGCAATAACATGTATGTGATATTGTCCACTGCAACCCACGAACATGCTACGCACGAATACGAGGTTTAATGCCGTCATTGCTACACGCATGACTACCTCGAATATGGCGCCCACGCAGCTCAATCCTGCCAACGATATGCACTCGGTACATGGAACCATGCGTAGAAACTGTGCTGCTCTATATATTTGTATGTACATAGTTGTGGGTTAGTATTCTTGAATAATATGTGCTGCAAAGGAAAAAACTCGTTTCGGTTCGTTTGTTTAACAACGTGGGCCCAACAAACAAAATGGCCTCACGTTGTTAAAATACACCGCGTGCGCTGTAGTGGGCCAGCCCCTTAAAGGGGCTAGGTAGGTCGTCAAGAGAATGCGTTTTGGACACCCGTCAGTTTCATAAAAATCAAATACTTACGTGTTTTGCAAATTTGATAAATAAGATCTTTTAGATCTTTTCATTAGATAATATAATTTTCGCACTGACAGGTACCTATCAAGAAAGTATTCTCTCGACGTTGCGGTCAGACTGAAATATTATTTAATATATTTTCATCGGAACATAATAAAACAACTGTATTAAATCGTAATCTCCAATCTTAGTTTCTCACTCCTCAGTACTTACTCATGATGTCATTGGTTGTAATTTTCATAAGGCGTGGAAGGCAAGACAAACGACGGACATCTTTAACGCTCAAACCGCCATCATATGCGGCCAGCATCACTGATGCAAAGAAGAATTTATGTGCTCCATCCATATTGCCCTCTGAGGCACCCTAGGTCGCCGCATTTGACATTATATACCAGATTTATTGTGAAATACAGTTCCCCCGACCTCCCGCCATTTTTCTAGTGGAAATTGACGAGCATTTTCTTTGACGCCTTAGTGTTTAGATGTTATTGGCGTTTTTACTACAGCTTGCTCTTAAATTGTTGTAGGCGCTGACAAAAGTTCTTTGTTTATTCATATTTGAAAATTTATTAATTAGTAGTTATACTCAAGTAACGACTATCATTCTTAACAGTTGTATGAAATGGGCATAACACGGGAAAATGACAGTGGTTATTAATTCGCTTAACATTAAATTCCCTGGCTGTTCATTTATACTGATAACTGAATATAATATATAATATAATATAATATATAATATAATATAATATATAATATAATATAATACTGAAACTGATTTTATAGTTAATCTAGTAGCTTTATTAATATTAGTTAAGCTTTATCTGATGTGTAGCCATGGTTGAATACCCATCGCACTAATTAGATGATAGACACGTAATTAGTTGTATGTATGCATATTACTAATTATATTTGTTAGGTGTCAACAACGCGTTATTGACTCTATAGCACTGATTATTACCTATTTATTTATATATACTGGTGTTGAGTAAATAATTATTTAGTTGGTAATTCTATTTTCAATCCGAATACATACTATTGGTGTTTCGTTTCCAAATATGTATGTACCTAGCTATTTTTAATAAACAAAATCAAACCGTAATGTCTGTGTGTTAGTGTCATATTTATTTTGTGACCCACATTTATTGCTTTCAGCCTTCTTTTACTACTAAAAGTGGAATATTCATCGATTTTGGCTTCTCTTTTATTCGTTTAATCAGTCAGTTACCTATGTACATGAATGAATCATCGCTTTCATTAATAACCAAATACGATGTGACTCATGTACTGTATCTATACTATATACTGAAATCGCAGAGGTGTTTGTTATGTCTACTTATATCATTTTTATTTTTCTAGCCTATATACTGTACCACGTACTGCTGGGCAAAGGCCTCCCCCAATTTCTTCCAGGAAATGTTTTCCCGCGCCACCTCAAACCAGCCGTCGCGGTACCCATCTAGGTCGTCTCGCCACCGCTTTCTCGGCCGAACACGGCGCCGTCGTCCATCGTCAGGCACCCACTGTGTACAGACCTTTGCCCAGCGCTCATCTTGCATACGGCTAATGTGACCAGCCCAATACCATTTGAACCTGGCAGTATGTATCATATTGCTTTTTTTTTTCACAAAGTTTAGCAAACAAAAGATATCTTGTGTGATATGAACTTGTGGACGTAACACCATTAATAAACAGCGTAACATGTTACCACTGCTCGGACTCAGGCCTCCACTCAGTAAGAAGGAGTGGGCTATAATCCACCACGCGGGCCAAGTGTGGGTTGATAGATGTCACATATCTTTGAATATTTGGTTCTAGGAGATGCCGGTTTCCTCGCGATATTTTCTTCACCGTTTTGAGAGCAGTGGTGATGACAAAATTCACACAAAGTAAAACGCTGGTCAGGGTCCTACGACCTACAACTCAAAAGTCGCGGCCGATTCCACTGGGTCGCCACTGCTCTCAAACTGACCTCAGCACCGATGAAGTAGATATCTACTTTTTATGGGTAGTTTCACGTTTGACCATTGGATATTTTAACTAATAGGCCTTCAGTGATAACCCGGAAGTAACTTAATAATTGGTTTCAAATTTAGAAGCTACCGAAAAAACTTTTTAACAAAAAATTAAACCGCCGAAAAAACTGAAAAGCATAAAATAATAAACCTTAAAATTATGAGTCGACGCTTTGAGTGATCTTTGTTCATTGATTTTTCAGCGCCGACTCAAAATTTTAAGGTTTATTATTTTATGCTTTTCAGTTTTTTCGGCGGTTTAATTTTTTGTTAAAAAGTTTTTATTTTATAATTTTTTGTGACTTTAATGTACTAATAATACTTGACAAGGTATACCCTATCCAACAAAAAAAGAATTATCAAAATCGGACTACTCTGTATAAAGTTATGCGTGGTTATACATTACAATCAGTGAGTGAACAATCAATCATCCCCTGTTTTCCGACCCTTAGGGTTCGATTTAGTTTTCCAAACTTATATGGGACCACCTTGGGAGTATACCCTTTCCAATAAAAAAAGAATTGTCACAATCGGACTACCATGTACAAAGTTATGCGTGATCATACATAAAAAAAAAAAATATATACGCGTCGAATTGATAACCTCCTCCTTTTTTTTTCGTCGGTTAAAAACACAGATGGTTGTGTATTCCGAATTCCATGCGTACGACGCGGGTAAATGCTATGTGTGTAATTGTCAATTAAGGAACAAGATACCGCAATATCGCTTACGTAAACTGTATTTATTAGATAATATACCGGATTGTGCCAAAATCATATTATTTTCGCTGCAAATGCGGATAAAGAATTATCTATTTGTTTCAGTTTGATTCAAATCTTCGTTTTTTTTTTTAAATAAAATCAAGTCCTGGTCAGTTCCGCCTACTTACATACACTGTTATCAAACAAAACATGGAAACGTATCTAAGTGCATAGTAGATATCAGCCTACGGAGATAATCTGTGATCAATGTATAATATCATATTCGCGAAACTAAGACTTAAATATCAAATATTCAAATATATCAATATATTCTATCAAATCTATAACCTGCAACGATACGACAAATATTCAAACTTCCCATCTCTAGTATCAATATATCGTAAAGGTATTTAATTAGAGATCTATGTGTTTGCCTCTCAGCAGTTTGGAACTGCATCTTAGTTCTGGAACTACCAAAGTACCTTTAGCAAATATTAATTGGTGGAAACTTTATAGCCGTATGTTCGTAGTTCTATTCAAAGACAAATACGTACTTACTTAGGTATTAAGGATGACTTATAGTTTGAGTTCTAGAGTGTTTGAATTAGAGACTTGGTGAAGTTAGGTGGGTACCTATCGCTTTGTTTATCGAGCAGCTTATTGAACGAGTTATTTTTGTTTAAGTGTGTTTTAATGTGTCTTCACAGCTGGCTTTTAGAGAAAAATATTGTTGTTACAAATAGTAATACTATTTCAATGTGCTGTCAATCTCACAGGCTTTCTCTTTCATCATCATAATTTCGGCCAAAAGAAGTCCACTGCTGGACTGGCTCTCCCAAAAGGGGTTTACCATAATCACCGTGCTTTTAATAACATACAGATACAGGTTTATTTTAATGAAACTGAAATTTACCAGAAACAAATAGTTATGTGCATGCATCATCATCATTTCAGCCATAAGACATTGGGATGTCTGATGCCACGTTTAAAAAGTTAGCGTTACAGTCAGCTGTTATCATCGGGTAATTTCACAAATATTTTAATTATCATTGTTCATTAAGTCCGGGTTTCCTCACAATGTTTTCAGCAGGTGTTCATAATTATTATATTAATGTTGCATAATGCGGAATTACTGAGTCATCATAATATGTACATAAATCGTCAGATGATCACATTTTTCATGATTCATAATCATTAAGTTATGATTCGTCAATTGGAGGAAGCATAATGGCAACTCGTTATCTAACTACTGATATAAAGTATTTATGTACTATTGTTTGCCTATACACGTATTAATGACCGAATAGTACCCACCTACCAGTACATTCATCTTGATTATTATAAAAGGCTTCTGACCGCGACTTCATCCACGTGAAATTTCTTGTTTTATCATAAACTACATCTTTTAGCAGCAGTGGGAACTGTTGGGTAGCAGGGGGAGCAGTGAGACCCAGTGGTAACGGCTGTGACTTACGATTTGGAGCTGGTAGATCCGAACCGTGTGGTGCCGGACGTAAAGAATAACACCACCCCATTTCTTCCAGTGGGTGTCGTAAAAGGCGACTAAGGGACTTACTAGAGAATGGGCAGCAGCGTTCTCTATGCATTTTACCACCTTACTGCGATCGCCAACCCGCCTGCCAAGCGTGGCGATTATGGCAAAGCCCCCCAAATTGGGGGAGGCCTAAGTCCAGCAGTGGACGTCTTACGGCTGAAATGATGATGATGAGATCCGAACCCAGACAGGAGCTTCATCATCATCATCAGCAGCCTATAATATTCCCACTGTTGGGAAACAGGCCTCCTCTCGGTGACAGGAGCTTTACTTTGTGTAAATTTCTTAACCTATCGTTCCTACTCCCACATTTCTCCAGTTATATTTTACTTAACCTATCGTTCCTACTCCCACATTTCTCCAGTTATATTTTACTTAACCTATCGTACCTACTCCCACATTTTTCCAGTTATATTTTACTTAACCTATCGTACCTACTCCCACATTTCGCCAGTTATATTTTACTTAACCTATCGTACCTACTCCCACATTTCGCCAGTTATATTTTACTTAACCTATAGTACCTACTCCCACATTTCGCCAGTTATGATAGGCTGAGGAATGATGTGATAAGAGAACGGTGTGGTTTAAAAGAAGATGTAGTGACAAAAATTGAAAAAAGTATGCTTAGATGGTTTGGTCATGTTGAGAGGGTAAATAAAGGATGGCTCACAAAAGCTATTTACAAGGCAGATTTGAGTGGAAACACCTGGAGGGGACGCCCTAGGAGGATAAATAATGACCTTATTGGTGATGTTCTTCACAAAGGTCAGGTGCGTAGTACTCGCGACCGGCGTGTGTGTATGACCAATTGTATGAACCTAAACGAGGCAAAAGGAGTGTGTAGAGATCGTAACAGGTGGCGTTCCGTGGTTTCTGCCTACCCCCATGTGAAAAAGGCGTGATTGTATGTATGTGTATGTCCATTTAATAGTAGGCGACCCTATTGCCATCAACTGAGCCGAAATCTAGACTCCACTGCTATCGAAAAGTTTCAGATGGAAAAACCAAGGACCTCATACTCAACAGTAGCTCAAACGAACACTATGCTATATACGTTTGTACACTTTGGTAACACTTTCAATTGAAGTAGGTAACTAGTTAGGTAGGACCTACCCACACTTACAATTCAATACAATTCGAACTTAGTGAACCGACGAACTGACCCACAAGTACGTAATATTTCATTTCAAGTCTCATCGTGCGTCCCGAAACTTTACCAAAGCTTGTAAAGTATTTGCTCGAAATTTTCAAGATGGAGTGCAATCACAGACCGGTTCGAGCGAAGCAGTTCAAGTTCCGAATCGAAGTTGCGACCAGCGAAGTCTTTTTCATTTCTAGACTTTGATGAAATTTTGAAACTCGCCAATGCGGTTCATTTTGAAATATCTGCTGCTGTTTCAACTAAATGGAATGAGTTGGGATTTTCTGCGGTTTTTATTATCACTTTTGATTTAACTCTTTCTTTGGTCATTTTATTTAAAAAAAAAACCTTTACATTTCAATCGAAGAAGCATGAATAGATGTCATTTTATATGGAAATAGAAATACATGCGAACGGCTCGACCGATTAATAGCTAATTTTTAGTAGCCCTACCAAATGCGATTTCTATGTTTCCAAAAAAAGGAAAAGAGAGTCGGAACCTCTTCAAATTCTGTATCGTCTTTTTTGGATGACACCCCAATTAGAGTTTTGAATTTGCCTTTTAAGTACAACACAAAACTTTTTTAAAGCTATCTATTATTATTAAGAAAAGTGTGTTTTAGCAGTATTTAACGCATTTAACGTTGAACTAACTAAAATACAAACGTTCGACGTTCTTATTGCAGGCAGCTAATTTTTCAAAATACAGATTTTTTTAAATATCAGTCGAATTAGCTGGTAGGTACCTATTATTTAAAAACTCATACAAACAATAATTATTATTTAGATTAAACGTGGACTGACAATCTGAGATAATGTTACAGTTCTGACAACTTTGACGTCTAGCTTCTATCTTGTTTATGATAAAGTAAAACAGAAATCAAATATTTACTATTCCTCGAAGTTATAGATGGTTCCGTTATTGGAAGTTTCGACTTTGTTATGTTATTATTTATTTTTCAGGGACTGTCAATGCTTGAGAAAATAAATATTTTATATTTGTGATATATTGTTGTCTTTCGTAGATCTTAGACAGCCGTTACAGGTCGTCAGAAGCCCGAAAGTCTGACAACCAGTCTTACTAAGGGGTATCGTATTACCCAGCAACTGGGTTGTGGAGGTCAGATAGGCAGTCGCTCCATGTAAAATACTGGTACTCAGCTGCAGCCGGTTAGACTGAAAGCCGACCCTAACATAGTTGGGAAAAGGCTAGCCAGATGATGATGTTATTTTTAAATTGGGTACATAATATTTTCTTGCCATATTAATTAGTTTGTCTGAAACGGTAAAATGGACATCGGCGCGCAAACTGAAACCATGAATTTAATATTAGGCCTCTCTGTGATCCTTATCATAGTGGACCATAATCCAGCATGTAGACCCATTGCTGGTCATTAGATGTCAAACAAGTCTTAGATTTTTTTGAAGTGAAAACTTCTTTAGCCGCGTTGTGCACTTTTTTTGTAATGGGTAAAAAATGTTAAATTCGCGTCAGGACACCTGACCTGATCGAAAATTCGTAAGACGGACGGAGAGTAGACAGCCGGCGCGGCGTAGGAGAGGAAGTATCCCCCTCTCTTTCTACGGCGCGGCGAAAATGTATGCCTGCGCCTGCTGTTTCGTTTAGGCGGCGCAGGACGCTTGCGCGAATGTTCGTGTGTGTTTATGTTACAGCGTGCGTCGCGCATCAATGGATGGTTACAGCTGATGGCTCGACCGTCTGTAAAACGTTAAGATTCAAGTTTTCACTTCTGCTGGCACTCCCGGAGTGCAACCCGTCGTTTTTTTTTCCAAGAGATGCCGGTTTCCGCGCAATATTTTGCTGCAGTGGTGACAAAATAATATACACAAAGTAAAACGCCTGTCAGGGGTCGAATCCACGACTTACAACTCATCAGTCGCGACCGTGACCATTGGCCACCACTGCATACATCATCCAATAACAAGCTCAAACTTCAAAGCCTCTTGTAAGTCCTTTCGTTAACAAGTACCTTAGACAAAATTCCGTAAAATTGTATCCGGCAAAAGTACTTCCAGTCTCCGCTAGCCGTCATTCAATAAAACTAAAGGGGCATCGTTACGAAAAAGCTCGGTTCGCTCAGGTGCAACTGACTTAACACAATTGAGTTCGTTATTCCAACGACGCATTGTTCAGCCAATAGAGGGCGCCGATCTGCAATCAGTCCGATTTATAGACTTTAGAAAGTACCTACTAAGGCCACTGTTGCTATAAAAATTGCTTCTATATCTTAATGTTGAAGAATGGTTTCCAATTTTAAAGAATGTCGACTACGTATTTCGTTCTAAAATTCTTTCTTTAAAATCTTTTACAGTCGTCTTTTTCTGAAACGCTGAAAAACGGTCTCGTGAATGAGAAATGTTGTTTTATCGTGCTTTTTAAAATGAATGATGAATATCGAGAATTGTCCTTAAAATATCGCTTCTTCCCCACACGATGCACCTTTGTTCTTATTTTCAATTTCATGTAAAGCGATTCTATAAATTTTAAAATCGCTGGCCAGACAGGAAGTCAGATCGAAATCGTGGCGGTCGGGAGGAAATTGCTCATTCTCACGCGAACGGCCGCCGCCTCACTCCGGGGAATCCGATCTAATGGAAAAAGTTAAAAAAATATACAAAACTTTTTATTACATGGCTTCGTTGGACTTAAACCTATACCTATCTAAACATAGCAACTAGGTATGTTTAAGAAAACTATGAGACCAGAATAAATGTAATATCTTACATAGGGAATCATAGAATCATGTTCTTTTCAAAATAATCCTGTCTGCATGTTTTGTAATTAAAAATAAAAGGAAGGCGATTATGGCAAACCCCCCAAATTGGGATAGGCTTATGTCCAGCAGTGGGCGTCTTTCGGCTTAAATGATTACTTATTAAGTGGTTCCTCAGAAAAGGTCTTTTACTAGCAATAGCAACAAGCAAGCAAGATTTCAGAGCAAGACATTGCGAGCCATGCTAAATATACCCTACTATGTGAGGAACAAATACATACCTACATGATGATCAACACTGGCAGACAAGAGACTGCTAGACAACGCTAACAGACGAAAATCTCAAGTCACGTCGATGGCTGGCTGGCTTCAAAACTAGAAGGCACAGGAAGCATCAAACATTCGCGACTGAAACGGCATAATGTCCCTACGCTTACCGCGAGATTCAATCTTGCCATATGAAAGGACCTCCCAAAAATTTCTTCTGCTAATAAAACACAGAACGTGACATTTCGGGTCCGTGGCTTACGCCCCCAGTGGTCGACGCACCTGTGGCGGACGCCCCCGATGCGAAAAATTTAATTCAAAGCAATTTTTGATCAAATGTACTGTCAGGCACATAAATGATTTACAAAAATAATAAATGTATATCGATTGTAAGTATATGTATACTATTAAATCATAATTATATTTCTAACATAGAAATGGTTTTTATTGGATATATGTTTTGAAAAGTGAAAATCTTAGTAATTTTTCATTATTTATTTATTTATATAAGAAATCTAGTAAAAAATTGTATACAAACCACAGTTTTTCAAATAATTCTAATCAAATGATTCTCTTGATTGTATATCAAGAGAATCATTTGATTTAATTACAATTATCAATCTCAAATGTAATAAAGTAAGATAGTGATTTTAAATATCAGTCTTAAAAATTGCTGTAGAGTAACTAACTTTATGAAATGTTTTTTTTTTTATTTCTGTACAATAATAATTAAACATAATCAACTGTGAAAACTTAAATGAGAATATTTTTTACCTAATTGTAATGGTCAGTTTCAATATAAATAAAATAACAAAATAATAAGGCTTTAAAATCAAACGTACTCGTAGAGTAACAAATTTTTACATGTGAAATGATTTCAAATTTTGTAAGCATAAAAATAATCAACTATAAAAACTGAAACAAACATAAAAACTAAATTTCAAAAATTTAAACTTAAAAATAGTGTATAAGCAAAATACAAAATAAGTTAAATTATAAAAAAAATAAAATGAAAAATAGTATCCACACCGACCATGTCTTTTATTCACACACACCCATACATTACAGTTTTGATTTTTTCTATGAATATTATAAGCAATTCCAGCATGCAACAATGTTTTTCCACCAAGTCTATTTTTAAAAATATTGTAATTATTTCGCACAAGCCCTTGTGAAGGTCCTTCACTCGCGATTGTGATCTCACAGGTCCTTCCAGGTCCTTCTCTCTTTCAGTTGCATATTGCAATATTCAATAACTTGTGACTCTGGTGTGAAAGAGATAGACATAATATCTATTCATACTTCCTTATTGTTTTCAATTTTGTGGACAAAAAGATGGACTTTTTATTGTTACCAATAACTGGTTTGGCTCAGTTAGTTGACGAGTTGATTGAAGTTAAAAGATAAAATTTCCATATGGTAAGAATAAGGGGCAAAATCCCTACCCTTGTAACACTCCCATATATGTATCAAATGAAAGTACTTGAGAAGTGTATCATTTGATTGTCTGACAAACCTATCAAAGATGGGGGCGAAAAGTTATTAAAAACAGATAACCTTTGTTCAGCAAAAAAAAAATACTTTATTATTATGGTGAAACAGTTTTCTCATTTACTGTACTAAGTGAAAAAGTACAACTTTTTATTTTTATTAAAATAATCGAATCGGGGGCGTCGGCCACAGGTGCGTCGACCACTGGGGGCGTAAGCCACGGACCCGACATTTCAACTGAATGGCTTATTACATTTAACACAGATCACCAGGTTAATATTGTATTATAAGAAGAATATTTTAGATTAATTCCCACATTTTACCTAACGGTACCTCAATTAAGTTACGAGATCATAAAAGAATCTATTTTATTTAACGCAACACCGGCTTTTGTCCGAAAATGTAATTATTGTGCCCGTCTGCTTCATCCAAGGCGAAGTTGATAGATCCTTGTCGATGAGCATGAATTAAATTTAAACAATTTAATAGAAGCACAAGAAACAACCAGCGTGCAAGCGTGCGTGTACGAGCGAAAAATGAAGCAAATTGAGTAACGTTTATTAGGATCACAGCTAGTGGTGTTCTGCAATTTGTCCGCCCCGACCTTGCTGGAACTAGTCCACGCCACTGAGCCTGTAGGTAGCTTTATATTTGTCCCTAAATAATAATCAGTCCGATACACCCCGTCCCTTACTGCCCTCTACCAGCGATGTCCTAAGCCGATGGCTCGCTAAGAGTACCCCACAGGGGGTGCTCTTAGCGAGTAGTCGCTCTAGTTTGATTTTCTTAAGCCCTGGCTGGAGGCCTTGATTTATAAAGGTAACCACAGGCAAGTCCGGTTAAGCAACCGACAACCTCCTAGGATGACCTGACAAATGCCGTAAACAAGCAAAGTCAAAGTCAAAGCATATATTTCAAATAGGCCCAAAAGAGCACTTTTGAACGTCTACAGTTATATGAAAATAGAATTGATTCTAGTTGCCCCTTCCAAAAGGTAGATTCTTATGGAGAAGAATGGGCAAGAAACTCCACCGTTACTCTTTTAAAATGTTTTCAATATTTGTATACAATATTTATATAATTATATGTGAAGACAATGCACCTAAAATAAAATTACCATACCACAACAGGTAAAAAAATTATAAAGAGGCAAAGAGAGTGTTAGCGCCATCTATTTTGTTTTGCTAAACTATTACGCAAGATGTCAAGCTAGTCCTTTACCTGCCAATCAGCATCGTGCTCGCCAATGAGCGTCGCCTTCTTTATGGCTCGCTCGAAAAGGACATTATGACTGTTCAAATATGGATTCCACCGCGATCGCTGTCTTTTTTTTTACCCGCTGTACTTTTATCGCAGAACGATATAATTGAATATTATAAGTTCATAACAGTCCCGCTGTTTCTTTAATGGTGTATTCTGTGGCTTCGACGGTAAAACTGAAGTGCTGTGCTTGTGCCTCTGAACTTTGCCGACACGTGGTGCCGAATTGTGAAGACTCCGGAGCAGAGCTGCTGGCAGATCGAGCAGTTTCACGAGGAGGTAGGTGCACGATTCCCTCACCCCCTGGCCCGTAGGCGAGACACTTGCGTACATCAGTTTTTTTCGGTCCGCGTCGAAGGTACCTAATTTCGCCTTCCGTCGGAGCCCCACTAGAGAGATAAATGAATTATATGATAGATACATGGTGCCCACATACTTACAAACATTGCATAGGCAAAAATAAAAATTTCTTAATATTTTACAAGTTACAAATCAGTGTATGAGTTATAGTTACAAATCAGTGTATAATCATAGAATGTAAATCAGTGTCATAGGGGACAAATAAATCTAATACAATTAAGTTAGCAACCAATTTGATAAACTCTAAGACTGTCCTATGGAGCGAGACCAGCATGTTTCCAAGCATTCTTATCTTGGATGTAATTCTGGCGTTCTGTAGTTACTGCCTACTCCCATTGGAAGAAGGCGTAAGTTAACGTATGTGTAGAAAGAAATGACTACTTGTTTAGTTTCACAGAGTAGTAATATAGTTACATACCGATAATGCTAGGTAAATACTAGAACCAATTTCATGTCAATGTCTTTGAGAGTCTTGCGTCGTCATATTGCGTAAAAAGTCACTTAGATTCTTTTGTGGTGCAATTTTTCAGTTATATCATAGTACAATCGGCCACACGCATCTGTTGACATCTTGATCTTGAACTGGCCTAGCGTAGTACATGATAGGCCAGGGCAATAAAGGCACCCGCAGACAGGCGCGATACAATAGTGCGACACGATTCTGGTTGAACAATTTCCATGAAGTTTTCATAGAAATTGTTTTACTAGAGTAGCATCGCGCCTGTCTACGTGAGCCTTAATACTGGGTTTGTTGCCACTGACGTGTGACCTACTGTAACTACTAGCTTCTATTGAGTATAGTATTCTTATCTCAAGAACCGACGCGCACTATACTCGTGGTTACCAAGTGTACTAATGCGCCGTGAATGTGTGTGTGTATAAGCAGGAGCTCTCGGTACCGTCCGAAACAATGGCGAAGTCCGATGTGTGTGTTATGTGGTGACGCTACTCGTCAACACGCACATTTTCACAACGAGTTTGTATACTTCGTTACCTCATATAAAGCGTGCGTCGTTTTCGTGATATAAAAATACTTCAGGTAAATAATACTGCTTTCAAATTAGTTTTTCCACTTTTTGCTCGCATAGTAACAAAATGATCTTACTTCTTACTTCTTCTTACTTCTTCTTGCTGTAGTAAGAAAATCATCTTCACATCCTGATTAAGAAAAAGTTCGAGAGTTCAACTTTGGACAGCGTCATATAAATCTGCGCGAGAGTCTCTTTCGATGTGTCATATTAGCGGTAGGTTCTGCACCTTTTATTTACTTTCCATTCAATAATCTATCAGAACATTTAAGCTTAGCATTAGGTGCTATGTATTTCATTCAGAATGATTGGAAAAATACTGTAGATAGATAAGAAACCTTTATTCTTTTATCTTAAGGTTTAAATTAGGCATCTAGCGTATTATAACAACCGCGCCTATAGATAATAATTATTTTCATCAATAATTACCGGAATTGTTTCAGTGAACACGAGAAAATGTTAGTTTTCATCATTATAATCATCATTTCAGCCGAAAGACGTCCAATGCTGGTCATAGGCATCCCCCATTTTTTTTTTATATATAGTATCTATTAGATTAAACAAATCTTTGACTCTATTGTTATGATTAAAATACCGTAAGTATCACTGATTTTCGTTGTACCCGCATTGCACACACGGCTTCATATCAATCAAACTATACATTTCCATTTTAGCTCAATACTCAATACTTTATTGCATTCCATAATGTGTACATATAACAGTTAGTATGTCAAAACATCGAATCAATTATGGACCCTGTCGGGCACAGCAAAGTTTATTTTTAATAGGAGAGAGGATGAAGGCGCTTTTTGTTAAGAAAGCATTAAATTTTAAAATAAAATACTATAATTTAAATAGAATTATTTGCTTTTATGGTATTTATATATTTGGTTTTAAGTTACATTTATTTATTTTTTAATTGTGTATTGCACGATTTACATTATTAACAATTACAATAAATTAAATATTATTTGTGTATTTTAGGTACCTATTATTTAAAAATAGTTTTTATTGTTGTTGAAATTTATCTCTAAAATATTCGTCAATAGTGTCAAGAATCAATTATGGACCCTGTCGGGCACAGCAAAGTTTATTTTTAATAGGAGAGAGGATGAAGGCGCTTTTTGTTAAGAAAGCATTAAATTTTAAAATAAAATACTATAATTTAAATAGAATTATTTGCTTTTATGGTATTTATATATTTGGTTTTAAGTAACATTTATTTATTTTTTAATTGTGTATTGCACGAATTACATTATTAACAATTACAATAAATTAAATATTATTTGTGTATTTTAGGTATTATTTAAAAATAGTTTTTATTGTTGTTGAAATTTATCTCTAAAATATTCGTCAATAGTGTAGTAGCTTTTGGTTATTAGAAATTGTTTTAATTTATTGATAAGGATATTATTTTTATTTTTATTTTTGATGTATTCCGGTAACTTATTGTATATTTTTAACCGACGAAAAAAAAAGGAGGAGGTTATCAATTCGACGCGTATATTTTTTTTTTTTTTATGTATGACCACGCATAACTTTGTACATAGTAGTCCGATTGTGACAATTCTTTTTTTATTGGAAAGGGTGTACTCCCAAGGTGGTCCTATATAAATTTGGAAAACAAAATCGAACCCTAAGGGTCGGAAAACAGGGGATGATTGATTGTTCACTCACTGATTGTAATGTATAACCACGCATAACTTTATACCGAGTAGTCCGATTTTGATAATTCTTTTTTCATTGGATGCGGTATACCTTGCCAAGTATTATTAGTACATTCAAACCACAAAAAAATATAAAATAAAAACTTTTTAACAAAAAAATAAAATTTTTATAATAGACAATATCTGGATGACCGAGCTTTGCTCGGTATTTTTTGGTAAATTGTGTTTAAAATTATAAGTTTATGTTCAAGTTCGATAAAGTTGGTCATTGAAAACACGACTAAAACGACATTTTATAAAAATAAATCCTAGCTAGATTTATTGCCCCCGAAACCCCCTGTATACTAAATTTCATGAAAATCGTTGGAGCCGTTTCCAAGATTCAGATTATATATATACATATATACAAGAATTGCTCGTTTAAAGATATAAGATAACAAAAGTACTAGAGAAGTGCATTTTTATGTCTGCTATTATGTCTAAGTGCAATTTTTGTTTGGATGTCTCCTCTTTTAATGTAGAATTGCGGAAATTTTCGTACAAATTTACAAATTTCAAGTATGTAGAGGCTGGGTAAGGTTAATATTTTTAGGTCATTAAAGTGAGGTTTGCACGAGTCTGTATCTTTGATATTTATTAAAATTCTAATCATTGCTGCATGCATAGCTGACCTTGCATTGTATAGGCTTTTCATGCATAGCTGACCTTGCATTGTATTGTATTGGCTTTTCGTGCAATGAGAAGTCAGCTAGTACTGGAAATGTATTTCTTGATTTGCCGCCGTGCGTACGACCAAGGAGCGCTAACCTTCTTACATAGACTAACCTTCTAGACAGACTAATGTCACCTTCTTGATCGCTCGTTCTCATTAAAAATGTTGACAATACCGTATTCTGCAAAATTATTAGATGTTTTCAAGCAAAAATAAACTTTAAGTTGCTTGACATAATATTCATTTGGTTTACTCATTTGCTGCACGTTGATCAAACAGTCGCAAGCGCTACTGCTGAGCATGAGGCCCTGCACCCTAATTGCGAAACGCACTATTTATCAGAATCTAAATCGGATTGAAGATTATTTCTAAACCATTGCTTCATTTGTTCGAATAGATTGTCGGCTCAGCAACGTAAATAACGCAATGAATGTTGTTTAACTATCAATATGAAACCAATTTCTACTGATAGCAAGTTATTTTTTTTTTTTCAGCGTGGGAAATCGTCAAATGACTTCTCCCGCTCTGGGCGGAGCGGGAGGGCATGTCAGACTTTTACTGACTAAAACCCACCCGTGTTCCATCAGTTGCCGATGTGCCAGGGTCAGGGTATCTCTTTCGAACAATCACGCGACCCCGGCAGGGTTTTTCTATCTGGAGTTTTCAGTAGCAGCCACCAGTCTGGATATGTGCCCGGTTGATGGCAATAGGCTCGCCACTTATTACAGGGGACTTAAAAATAACTAGCGATATGTGAGTTTACTATACGTAGACCTCTGCCCTGACCTTCGGGGAAACAAAGGCATGACGTTGTTATGTGTTATGTTCACTTCCAAAATCTGATTTAATTAATTACATGACTTGAATGTCAACTTGAGTTAGCATGACAGAACTAAGTAAGTAGTAAGTCGATCGTCGTCGCGTCGTGTCTGCTAACACTTTTTTTTTTTTTTTTCAGGATGGGAAATCATCAAATGACTTCTCCCGCTCTGGGCAGAGCGGGAGGGCGTGTCAGACTTTTACTGACTAAAACCCACCCGTGTTCCATCAGTTGCCCATGTGCCAGGGTCACGGTATCTCTTTCGAACAATCACGCGACCCCGGCAGGCATCGGTCCTAGTAGACCCCTACACAAAGTCTGCTAACCCTTAAATGCCATGTGTTAACTAGATAACTTTGGAAATGTCTCGCATAACTAACTTTAGCCAAACTATTTCATTCAAAACCAAAGTTAGTAAAGTTTATAAAGGGAGAGATCGATTAAAACTCCATCCTTCATCATGTCCTCTTGTCATCTTGTCTTTGAGGGATTTGGTGGGCATCGACCAATATGGTGTCAATGCGGCAGGATTCTAGGTTGAAAATCACCCTATAATGACATTAATGACTACTCCGGGACATACGCCTCCACTTTACGACTAAGTGTGGGCGGAAGTCTGTTAAGTTAGAAGAACTTGATTCTACACAATAATATTTATGTGATGAATATTACGAAAAACAAAACTAAATTAAATTATTAGCCATATGTCAGGTAGCACAGGCCAATTTACCAATAAAACTTTGAAAACTTGTACTTAAGCTGAGATAAAAAAAAAACAAAAACGCAAACAGAACTTAAAACCTAAATAAAATCCTCTAAGGTTGGACTTTTAATCCTATTCACTAACTTGACAATTGGAGGGATACCAGGTTTTGCCAAAAAAAGATATTGAGGTGGTGCAAGAATGAATGAAATTGAATGAACTTGAAATAATGTACAGACGCCACCAGGTCAAGCTACCCGAAACTGTCAATTTTTCCCGATGAACCTTGAACCTAATGCTCTAGAAATAAAGTCGAAAAACTATCAAAGAAATCTGACAGATTGTAGTAGCTTGATGTGTTGGCGTCTGTACTTACATGCAAACTTTGTAATTTAAATTTAATAACTTGTCTTAAAACAAGATGTGTACTATATCGATATATATGTAGTCTATGGCTGTCAGAGGAAATAAAATGACTATATTAAAAAAATAAGCAAAATTACATGATTTTTATATTAAGTTTTGTTTCTATCAGAAGAAAATAAAAAAAGGAAATAACTGTAGTAGGATATTATTGGGCATCCTACTCCACCTTCGTTCCTTCGGCTCACTCCGTTCGCCTCGTCACTCTCGGTGGATAGAATGCCCAATAATATTAATATTTCTGATATCGATGGCTGACCTCGTGAGTCGATGGAACTGACGGTGGAGTAGAATGTTCAATAATATTTCTGATAAAGATGTCTTACCTCAAATTCAACTGTCGGATTCATTTCAATATACTCACCAGCTTAAAAACACCTACCCACCTGCTTTAAAACTTTACACGTTAACATAATCAGGTCTATATCTGAACGAACCAGTTATCTAAAATTCAGGACAGATTGTCTCATGTCTCTCCACATACTTGGGGATGGTGCATTGTGGTTTAGTGACACACATACCCGGTATCGTGACCAGATTGACTCGAGAACATCTGAACTTTAGGATACCGCATACATTAAACTAAATTAAGGACCGATTGTCTCATGTCTCTCCACAAAAGTAAAATAGCGCGCACCCTTAGGTTCACACACATTTATTATGTGACCAGATTGGGTCGAGGACATCTAAATTTAGTTTAACACATTACAGACGATACATACTTTTATATCAATACACCCATCTGCTTTAAAACTTTACACGTTAACATAATCAGGTCTATATCTGAACGAACCAGTTATCTAAAATTCAGGACAGATTGTATCATGTCTCTCCACATACTTGGGGATGGTGCATTGTCGTTTAGTAACACACATACCCGTTTTCGTGACCAGATTGGCTCGAGGACATCTGAACTTTAGATACCGCATACATTAAACTAAATTTAGGACAGATTGTCTCATGTCTCTCCACAAAAGTAAAATAGCGCGCACCCTTAGGTTTGTACACATTTATTCTGTGACCAGATTGGCTCGAGGACATCTAAATTTAGTTTAACACATAACAGACGATACATCCTGTTACATCAACACGTAAAAATCAAGTGGCAAGCGCGGTCCCACGGATAGTCGATCCTTGTCCAGTATGCATAAAGCTAAGGCGCTGATACACTTGACAACGGCAGCCGGATCAGAAACGCATCGACGGTTAACAATCATTAGTGCTTATATCAGTTTTTACGTAACACTATTGATTCATAACCGTCGGTATCTCACATTATTCAATCTGGTGTACAAACTGTATGTGGATCCGCTGTTGTAGTCTGTTCCGTAGACGGTAACCGTACCCGGTGGTTGTCAGTTTTATGTATATAATCAGCTTTATGTATAAGTCAGCTTTATTAGTTCGAATCGGCAAATTTCAATGACAATGGAATGCACGCTTCCCACGTTCACATAAATTGCATTCCATGCATTTATATTGTTAAGTAATATGACCATCATGTTGTAAACACTAAATTAGTCTTTTATAGAACTTCCTACATATTATTTTCGTAAATTTATAAAGTTTGTAATCGCTTCTAGTTTTAACGTGTTTCATTCTTCTACGTACTAAGATTATATATTTTTATTTATATGAATGATATATTTTGTATCAAGTACGACACGAATTATTGGTCGAACCATCTACCACTTGTTATCGAGTGTGATTTAAAATTAATTAAGAGACCTTGAAAAAAGAGAACACTGAGGTTATTAGGGATAATAAGAGTAAAGAATAAATGAATAAATACATTGGAGAAGCATTGAAATCCTAGAGTTAATGTTATTATTGATAAATTGGATAACTATAAAACTATAACTCAGTCACGTACTTCCGATTCCTACACGATACCTACAGTTTCTTGGTTTCTTTCATTCCAAGTGTAAGTGATTATTTAATAATACGAATGAAAATGTTATTAGTGAGTAAACTAACTTACTCTGCACTAGTTTTTATATGATGATAACAACTTCCGAGTTTAACTGCAACTTAAAATTACTTGGGATCGGGTTCACTTTGTCGGCTTTATTTTTCAATTCTCAATACTTATGACACAGTAAAAATAAAAGAAGCAGAAGTATGTCTCGGCAGTGACATTGAAAGAAATTCATTCAGGTGCCATTTAAGCGAATGCCTAATGTGGAATACGTCGAAATGCCGACTGAGTTGATAATGTAAAAAATGATATTTCTGGTTTCAATATTGATGAATTCAAACACACAACACTGAATAATACAATTGATAATTTCGTGTCAAATTTCAAGTAACTAAATGTTGCACCCTCCGCGTATGTGCGTAACTACCACCCTCCGAGGCTGTTGCGTATTGTGCACACTGAAATTTCGAAGCGTGTCATCTCGACCGTTTTCTATGAAGTTAAACTACTGTAATTTTTTATTCTGTGTCAATTAACAAATTACAATTTAGCAAAATTGATATGCAATCAATACGGTTAAATATGACGTAAACGTCATTTTTTTTTATACAACTGTAAGACTTGTACTTAGAGTTTAAAATTGAAATTATCTATTTTTGTGCTGAAATTGTATTTTTTGTGTATATAAACGAATTAATTTCAATCAATAAATTACATTCGCTCCGGAATCTTCAAAGTGACAAGTAGTACTAGTGGTACTTTAATATCGACTTTCTAACATGTAAGTGAGTACTTATTAATTTTTTAATTTGAAGTTATAATGCTCAGCTACGGACCTGGTTTTTGCCTGCCGGCTGTTGTAATTATCATGCCCTATTTATCCATCGTGACTGCTACTCAGCTACGTACCTGGCTTCTGCCTGCCGGCTGATGTAACTGTTATCGATCTGTCATAAATTGATAGATTTCTTATTTATTGTATTTCAAAAAAGACCTTGTAGGTTTTTGTTTTGTTATATTAAACATGACTTTTTTTGTTGTACATTAGGTCTGACTCCGACGTTTCCCGTATGTCTGACTACATAAAGAGCCCGGCAACTGATACAAAGGTCGTGTCGAGAAGGACCCTGCCTACGAAAAAAACTACAAAGCGCAAAGCTTCGTCGGTCGTAGAATCAGGATCAAGGTAGTTTATCAATACTCTTTATCTGACTTATCCCTTTTCATTAGTCTCACTTATTATATTATAACATAGATCTCAATAGAGAACTTTTATTTGTAACAATAATTTTAAGTAAATATATACTTACTTATTTTATCATGCAACATAGTTTGTATCTAGAAAAGTGTTTCTTCTAGATTATTAAAATAAAAATTTTAATTGTTTACAGTGACCAGAAACCGGGGAGCACCGACCTTTTCGGTTTGGAAGACTTTGGTGGCCTTCCTCCGAAGTCGAAGTTAGGATCATCCTTGCTGTCCCGCGTAGCCAACGGGAAGGTACGACGGACAGCAGATCTAAGCGGTGCCTTTTTTGTGGAACTGAAGGTATTCCATAAAGAAAATATCATCTCCATTGCTCCTGAGGAGCGTTGGAAGAAGGCAGAAGTTGCTTTGAAACTTCAACTGGAGAAAGGTAGTTCACAGTGGAACTCACTACAAAAATTCATGCATAAGGCTCATGAGTTGTTCAATGACTCAGAGCCTGTATATTATAGTGATAAGATAAATTTTAAATCTAGTTAGGTAATCACTTAAAATTTAAATTGGGACACCTAAAATTAATGTTTATTTTTAAACTTAGTAGGTAGAATGTCTTAAATTCTTGTTCAAGGCTTAGGAGTTGATCAAAGACTCAGAGGCTGTATATTATAGTGCTAAGATACATTTTAAATGCACTTAGGTAATTAATTTAAAATTAATATTTAGGACATCCTAAATAAATCTTTATTTTTAACTTAGCCGGTAATTAATTACGTTAGAATGCCTTTCTGCACTGTTTGTAACACATCTGTTGAGCGCAGTCACTGGACAGGTCATCTACGCAGTACCAATCATAAAAATAAAAATATTTCATACGTTTGCGAAGGTGTTGAATTAATTAATTCTGCATTCCGAAATCGTATAGCTTCTTATAGAATTATTGACACTAGTGAAAATTATTCTTTAGATTCGTTTTTGAGTAATAATCAAGAAAAAATCAAAACATTAATCAACAAATCTCTGAAAGATCATGTATGTCTAAAAATTAATTTTGAATATTTTGCTTTGTTTTTGATGGTTAAAAATGATAGTCAGGAGATGAAATCATTTGCTACAAAGAATTATGTGGTACATCAGAATTATGAATATGATTTATTGACATCTCAGGTTAGAAACACGTTGAAAAAAAAATTAGAAGAATTTCAAGATCGTGACAGTGGCTGGACATTTTTAAACAGTTCGCATTTGGAAGTTAATGTTAACAAATATCAACCTTTACGCGGCTCAAGCTTTATCGAGTTGCCGACCGTAGTTAAATCAAAAAAAGCATGTATTAATATTCGCAATAAAGATAATTATTGCTTTTTATGGTCAGTTGTTGCTGCTTTATATCCAGCAAAAACTCATCCTGAAAGAGTATCGTCTTACCCCAATTTTCAAAGTGTGTTAAACATAAAAGACATTCAATTTCCATTGAGTTTCTCAGATATTGCTCGATTCGAATTAAATAATCCCGATATTTGTATATATATTTATGGCTTAAAAAATAATACCGTGACTGGACCGCTTTATAAACCAAAATTTTTGAAGGAAAAAGTGATTCATTTACTTTACTTAGAAAAAGATGATTTATCACATTATTGTCTCATTACGGATTTACCGCGTCTTGTTAAAAGTCAAATAACAAAGCACCACAGTAAATTATACTTTTGTGATGTTTGTTTAATGTTCTTTGATAGTTGTGATAATCTTACTTCACACAGTTGTGGAGGAGTTGCTACTGAACTACCACCAAAAGGCTCTTTCATTCAGTTTGAAAATTATGGTAGAAAGCAATTTGTACCATTTGTTATATACGCCGATTTTGAAACAATGCTAGAGCGGTACGACTCCTGCGACCCTGACCCAACTCAGGCGAGCACCGTTACGAGACAGCGACATGTGCCCATCGCTTTCGCTTATCATATTACGTGCACTCTAGATGAAACCTATAATCGTTATGTCTCGTATCGTGGTTCGGATTGTGTTTCAAAATTTGTGAAGTCTATCTATAAAGATACCAAAAAAGTTTATAGAATTTTAAATAATACCGTTCCCATGATTTACACGAATGAGAATGCTCTCGACTTTGAAAACTCTGATACATGTCATATTTGTGAGAATTTCTTGCTAGGTGATAGGGTACGCGATCATTGTCATTTGACTGGTAAATATCGTGGCGCAGCTCACAGTTACTGTAACCTGCAATATAAAATGCCTAAGTTTCTACCTGTATTTTTTCATAACTTATCGGGTTATGATTGCCATCTTTTCATAAAAGCATTAGGTAACGCTCCGGGATCTATTAAAGTCATACCTAAAACAAAAGAAAACTATATTTCTTTCACGAAGTATATTCCGATTTCCGATAATGAAAGCATACAGGTACGATTTGTAGATTCATTCAAGTTTTTAGGAACTAGCTTAGAAAAGTTAGCAAGAACAATGAAAAAACAAGACTTCAAGCAATTAAAATCTTATTTTCCTGAAAAAACACAATTTGATCTACTTACCCGTAAAGGAGTGTACCCATACGATTACATGTCTCAATGGAAACATTACGAAGATATATGTTTACCATCTAAAAATCATTTTCATAACTCCTTGACTAATGAATCAATTAGTGATGAAGACTATAAACACGCTCAGACCATTTGGTCAGTATTTAATATTCAAAATATGGGTATGTACACAGATTTATATCTTAAAACCGACGTTCTTTTGCTAACAGACGTGTTTGAAAGTTTTCGAAAAACTTGTAAACAATACTATAATCTCGATCCCGCGTTTTATCTTACAGCACCAAGTCTTTCATTCGATGCAATGCTTTTGAAAACTAGAATTAAATTAGAATTGATAAGTGATGTTCAAATTTTTAGAATGATACAAGAAGGCATTCGTGGAGGTGTTTGTATGTGTTCCAAAAGACATGTCAAAGCCAATCATAAATATTTGGATTCTTACGACTCGTCTCTGCCGAATTCATTTATTATTTATTTAGATTGCAACAATTTATATGGTTATAGCATGTGTCAATATTTGCCTTATTCGGATTTTAGATTTATGAGTAGACAGGAAATAGATGATTTGCAATTGAGCTTAACAGATATAAGCGATACCGCGGAAAACGGCTATATTCTTGAAGTTGATTTATTGTATCCTAAAACATTGCACGATGAACATAACGACTTTCCATTTTGTCCAGAAAAATTTGTTGCACCGGGTGGTAAGAATAAAAAATTAATACCGAATTTGTATGACAAATACCACTACGTTATTCATTACGTTCATTTAAAAAAATGTTTACAACATGGATTGGTGTTACGAAGGATTCATCGTGCAATTGTTTTTAAGCAAAGCTGTTTTTTAAAACAGTACATCGATCTTAACACTCAACTACGACAAAAAGCAGAATCAACGTTTGAGCAAGATTTTTTTAAATTATTAAATAATAGTATTTTTGGGAAGACTCTGGAAAATGTTGAACAAAGAGTAGATGTAAAATTAGTTAACAAATGGTGCGATTCAAACAATAAAACGAAAAAGACTATTTGTGCTGAGAAATTGATAGCCAGTCCATATTTTCATAGCGCTTCTGTGTTTTCTGATGATCTAGTAGCAATACAAATGAAGCCTTCGCGTGTTATACTTAATAAACCAATATATATAGGGTTCACAGTGTTAGAATTATCTAAGACCCATATGTACGATTTTCACTACTCTGTCATGAAACCTTTTTATGGTAAGCGAATTGAATTGTGCTATACTGACACAGATAGCTTAATTTATGATGTCCAGAGTAATAACGTTTATAAAGATTTCAAGCTCAATTTTTTAAAATATTTTGATACCTCTAATTATGACATAAACAATGAATTTCACTTGCCCATTAATAATAAGAAGATCCCAGGACTGTTTAAGGACGAAATGGGTGGTAAAGTTATTAAAGAATTCGTAGGACTGCGCTCAAAACTTTATTGTATTAAAACCTTAAAAAAAACAATTAAAAAAGCCAAAGGTATAAAAAAATGTGTAACGAAACATTTAAATATGATTGATTATAAAAATGTTTTGTACAATTGCAATGTCATTCGTAAAAAAAATGTAATGTTTAGGTCAATAAAACATGAAATATTCACTCAGAACGTAAATAAAATAGCACTTTCAAGCAATGATGATAAACGGTTGCTATCATTTGATAAAGTATCTACTTTAGCTTGGGGTAATGCAAATATATTTATGTAATGTATTACCATACTTAAAAATGTAATTAGGAACTTACAATAGTGACATTTCTATCAAGTATTTTATTGATTGTAAAACATCCTAAATGGAAAGTCAGATAATTTTATAACGTAGCTACTATCTTACTTACTAATTTAAAAAGTTTGTTAATCTTTAAATATGAAATATAATATTGTCCTGTAATTTAATTCAAATAGTATCGTCTGAAGTTACTTTTGAACCCAGCTATAATATTATAGCTGGTATTATATCTATGTAATTCTAAAATGTGTGTATTCTTGGTGTCCCTTGTAATTGTAGTTTTTATCTGTATGTACCTACTAAATATATACTTAAATAAATAATATTTTATGATTTTATCTCTGTTTCATTTCCATTCCTGATTGATGACAAAGCATACAGGGCTTACACCATGTTGTGCACGAGGATACAGGTTCCAACTGGATAAAACATGCAATGTTCATTTTTGATGACATAGCACTCATGGCTCGAAGTTCACACGCGCGGTGTAGAATATGACACCGATCAGGTGCTCGTGCACGAGCTCGAACGTGTTGAAACTTGAAATTGAATCACAGCGCTTTAAGGCTTTATGGAGTCTCATTACACATTAACCACGTTCCACAGTCGTATTATTGTGTAGAACATTCATTATTAGACAGTTAGCCGGAGCGGTCATATCACGTCGAATAAGAACGAAACGAATTGTAAGTATTGTAGAACTACCCATATATTTATAACGTTAATTCATCATGTTTTTATGTAATTATATTTAATTATTATTTCGGTTGTTTCAGATCATTGATAATGTGTGATTCACCAGATATTATCGACTTCTCGCAATACGCGCAAGGTTTTCCGACCCCGAGTTTAAGCTGGCATATCCCAGAACAACAAAGACCTGTTCACAAGGAGCCTAGAGCAAGACAAGACTGTGGACCTGTCAACAAGAAGCCTAGAACAAGACGGGAGTGTGTAAAACAGAAGTCAGCTCTGCCTACCTGTCAATCATTCGTCATAAACAATGAGAAGAAAAAAGGATTACGACTGATCCAGGTACAAGTGTTGGACATCAGTGAACAACTAGAATCTGCAAGTGACAATGATGATGTGGTAATTTTAAGTGCGCAGTATATAGTGACTGAATCGGTGGACCATGTTATGGAGGAGACGCAATCGTTAATTAATAAAATATCAAAAAAACTTTGTGGGGACAGTTGTTATTACTGATGAACTATTAACTGGTGTCATTATTTTGTAAGTATCTACTATATTGTTTAAGTTTTATAGTAATAAGCAATAATAAATTATGTAAGTAATATTATAGTTATCAGACTATATTATTATTAGGTATATATAACATTTATTTGCTTTCTTATTGTTTAGTGTTTAAACATTTGTGGTTTTTATGGTGTGTAAGTTTTGAATGTATACATTTTTAAAATAACAAATATGTAAGTTTTATTTTAATTAACTTTTGTATTTTATCCTGTATATACCTAGTCTAAAAAAAATATAATAAAGTTAAATACATATAAAAAGAAAAAATATGTAATGTAGATTTCTTTGATTAATCTAGTTGGGCTACTGTTCAATCATCACAAGTTTTTTAAGTATGTAGGTAACATTAAATAAACTATGTGGGGACAGCTATTATTATTATTATTGGGTAGGTAGTTATAATTAGTTTGTAATAATTGTAAATAATGTAAAAAGTAAATAAATATAAAATGATAAAATATGTACTTAATGTAGATTTCTTTGATTAATCTAGTTGGGCTACTGTTCAGTCATCACAAGTTTTTTAAGTTAAGTATGTAAGGTAACATTAAATAAACTATGTGAGAACAGCTATTATTATTATTATTGTGTAGGTAGTTATAATTAATTTGTAATAATTGTAAATAATGTAAAAAGTAAATAAAAATATTTTGTAGTTTAAATTATGTTTTATTTTGTATTACTTATAAATACTCGAACTTTAAATTAGCTCTAGTGTAATGATATACATATAGGTTATTTGCTTTCAGAATGTTTTATTAGAATAATTCGTTTAGAATACCGTATGTACCTATATTTGAAATAAAATTTATTAGGATTATCATTTTGCTGCAGCTAATTTAAAGTTTGTTATATGGGTCTGATTATATTAAATAAAACACTCTTGAGTACATAGACATTTTTAATTAACTGTTCAACACAATAATTATTAAATAAATAAATTAAATACAGACATATTATTATCAAAATACCATTTTCTAATACACACAGCATTATTCAATGCACAATTCAATTTATGGTTCACACAATTAAAATCAGTTTTATTTTTACAGAACTTTTTTTTTAATGTCGCAAAATTAGGACATCCCTTCTCACCTATGTCAATCACTTCACAGTTTGCACATAACTCTTTAATCCACGTAATCTTTTCCAAACCCTTTGTCATAATTTTTTTATTTTCTAAATATGGTAAAATAACACGTTTAAACTCTTTGTAGTCTATGTAGCCTTCACTCCAGTAAATTCCTCGATTTCTTTCTAACCATCTCACCTGCTTTTTTTCTTCTAGTGTTAGGTAATGGAATGAATATGGTGGTTTCACCAAGAACGTCTGTGTATGATCATGACTCGCAATGGCCAATTCTTTGACAATAAAATGATTTAAAGAATCTTTAAATCCTTGGAGTTCCACTATAAGGGTGTCCGACTTCATGATATCTTCTTAACAATGTTACTTAATGGTTTGTATTCAACAATGCAATCGTTCAGAATGAGACAATATGCTGAAGTTTGATCTGGTATCTCCGAATCACTTTCAATTTCTACTCTCACGTCCACAACTGGCCCTGTCTTTAGATTATCCGCTTGTCTAGAGCAATCAATGACAAACAGCGGTGCTAAATCTCTAAACTGTTTTTCGCTTAATATGGGTTCCGGTCGACGTCCGTAATACGACTGTTGAAATCTGGTGTATTGCTCGTATAATAAAGCGATTCTGTTATTAGCAAAACTCGTATTTAGGTTTTCATACGGAAAATAAGTTGAATTGAGATACACTCTAACGTCTCGAACATGACAGTGATCGAATTGAGACATGTCCGAACTTGCATTGCTTTTCCTATTTGTCTGTAACCCGATAATAATGTACCTTGGTTTTTCTATTTGAGATGAAGTTTTGATTGACCAGGTATGTTTTGTAGTTTTAGGCAAAGCTGGATATTCGTACAGATCCCAATTTCTGTATACCATTTGAAGTGATCTATCTTTTTCTAATAGTTTTAACAAAGTTATTTTTTCTTTGTCTGATACTTTAACATGCGGTACGCGCCATATAATTTTGTTGATCTGAACGTCGTCCACTATTTCGCCGGTGTTAAGTTTTACAGCGTTCAAATTAGTATTACTTCGTAACAATATCAGTTCATGTCTGCTATTTATCACAACTTTTTTATAATCTTCAGCAAACCCGAGGATGTTACTTAGTGGAATAGAAACAGAAAATTTTCCACCATTAATATTTTTTATACCATCGATATTCCAGCCCCAAGCATTAGACATTTTTGATTCACTTTCATTCATTGATATTAATGATTTCATGGTTGTAGTTATACCTGCATTTTTTATTTTATCAATCTCCACTCCATTTAACTCATACCTAATATCTTGAAACAAGTACAGTAGACCATTGTTTGTGAAATTGATACTAGTAGCTTTGTCTTTCGTATCTTTTTTGTTTACGATAACAGTGCCTTCTAAATAGAGTGTGCTAGCTGAAGGAAGTATGTACAAATCCTGTTGGTTGATCGGAATGCGGATTTCATCGTTCCTATTGAAACTCGTTACGTACGGCTTGTAGGAATGAAATTCGATTCCTTCTATAGTATTATCGTAAGTTGGAGCGGATAAAACGTCTAAGATATTCATTTTAACAATCCGATAGCTCTAAGGAACGCTTTATTGTCTTTAGTTAATTTTATTATCTTCTTAGAGAAAGGTCTTCTTCGATAGGTAGCTCGGGCAGAACTGATATTCTTTACTTGGTGAAACACATTTTTATTGTAGTCAATCATCTTTTTCTTCTAAGATGCAGATATACCTGCACTTCTTCACCACGTAAATTGATTAATTGTTGGTTTATATCTAACAGTCTGATATGTATGCAGCTTATGTTGTTTTGATTGATTGGAAAGTATATTGCGTTCTTCGGGATTTCTATGATCCTGTATCCTGGCGGCACATTAAGTGCAAATTCGTGAATAATATGACTTGGTTCACCGTTCACAAATGAACCGCTTACAATATCACATTCAATCCTGACTACGGTCGTAGGTAGAATGTTGACTGGAGACTGTGACACATGCCATTTATTTGCTGTTAAAATTTGTTTGTTAAACCCCAATAGTCTTCTAAAAGAGTCTCCTTTGATAAAATTAATGTCTTTTGTACAGAATATTGTAGTTTTTAAAGTATTATTATTGCACCGTAGTTTGATCGCTGCATCTTTTATTTCAGATTTTAAATAATCGCTAATATCTTGTAATTCATAAGTGCCTTCCGGTACTTCAATAACTTCATTAATGCCATAATAGAACTTATTATTACTTTTGTCAATGTTTGGAATAGAATTAAATGTAGAAAAGTGTAATAAAGCACACTCATACTCTCCGTCTAGTTGTAAAGTATTAGGATAGTATGTAGTTAACACTGACGAGTCTCCAGTTATCGACAAAGTGAGTGACATCTTGCAAATGACTGATATAAAAGAAAAGCATTTATTTTATAATACTTTTTTATTCCAAAAAGTCAACAAATAACTTAAACATAAATGACCACAATTGACTGCGTTTAATTTTTGATATCCTGTGTAGTTATATAACACATCACAATTTTTGAAATATTGCATCAATTCCATTGGAGGTTTTAAATTTCCATAGCTATCAAAGTATTCACAGTGATTGTATACTTTAGCATAAGCTACCCAATGCGTTCCTTCGTTCTTAGAATCGTCTAAGTTAACGATACCACATTCAATGTCTTTCGGCTTCGAAGGTAGTCGATCCTTCATGTAGACCCCCCGAAAATATGGAATGTGTCTTGAATACTTTCGGATGTCTACATCAGTTAGAGGGCGATTGGGTAGCATATTTTTCAGTTTTTTGAAGATGTTATAAACAATCCTTTACCACTTTTATACGGTCTAATGTATAAACCCTTACCCAACACTAAAGCCTCCATAGCTTTATTATGTCGTTCTGTTTCTTGCAAATTTTGTTTGCTTGCTTTGTAATCATTAACGGTTTTTGCAATGCCAGCTGCACCACCAGCTAAAGTTCCTAAAGCCGATAAACCAGCGAAAATTGGAATTAAAGGTAGAACTCCTCCAGTCTTTGGTATGGGTATTACTCGGGGTACTCGAATTCGATGGTGAATGTTTGGAAATAACTTTTTTGCGGTTAAGTAAGCTGCTTTTATTAAAGTCTTATTATCTTTGTGTTTGAGTTTCTTAATTTTTGATTTTATTTTCGAAACTAAGCTTTTAAATGTTTTAATGCCTGATCCAGACTTTAGTTTCGCTTTCATAACTTTGCTCACCAACCAAGAGCTTAATTTTTCACCTTTCCCTGCATCTTTTGATTTAAGTCTTTGTTTAGCCATATCAAGTAGTTGTAAATCAGCTTTGTGACGATTTGATACGTCTGTATGGTTTGTATACGCAATGTCGTGTTGCAAGCAAGCTTCGTCTAGCTTATTTACACCTCGATCACCTCGCGCCAAGCGTTTATGAAGTTTGGTTCCTGGTCCGCAATAATTGTATCCTGGCAAATGCACTTCGAATGGTAGATTATTAATTATGTTGTTAACTAGTCCACCCCCTTGCATTACTCAAATTAGAATGATATGATTTCGAATGAAAATGGTTTTATAATAGTTAGTTCATTAATGCAGCTTTTTCAATCCAACTGTTTTCTGCACTGCTTAGGCCTAACCATTTAACATACAATTTATTTCCTTTCTTTTTCAAAACCTTTTCTATCAAATACACATCAGGATAATTAGATCTTTGCAGTTCTTGTTCGTAAAAAGCTCCTAATATGTTTTGGTTTCGTTGATCTTCTATGTGATATGTCACTGGTAAGGTTTTATTTATCTTTTTTATAATAAATAATTCAGTTGACCAATTAGGAGTGTAACCTTTCTCAAAATTATGTTTGTATTTACTTATACGAACACAATCACCAACTTTGAATTTAGGCTTCCACTGAACGAAATCATGTTTGTTTATTTTTTCTATATTTTCTTTGATAACTAGTTCATTACATTCATTCACATCAACCGGTTTAAATTGAATAGTACGATGTTTGGTGTTGTTATATCTCTTCAATGTATCTTCCAATGGTAGACCTAGCCACTTATAGTTTCCATTGAGACTAAAATATTTATATAATTTATTTTTTAAAGTTCTTATCAGTCTCTCTACAATTGATGCTTTTTTAGTAGAAAACGATGAGTAATGGTTAATGTTGTGCTTTTTCATAAGCGTTTGAAAAGTGATGTTATAAAATTCGGTTCCCATATCAGTCTGTAAATTAACAGGATCATTACAACTACTAAGCAGTATATGTTCGAATGCACGAGTAACATCAAATTTATTTTTCGATTTTAACGGTTCAGCCCAGGCATACTTTGAGAAGCAGTCAATCACCACAAGAATGAAATTATAGCCTTTGTTATATTTCCTCAGGTTTTGCATGTCCATCAAGTCTGCTTGCCATAAGTCATGGATTCCTTTCAGAATAACAGAACGACGAGGGAAATTTCTTCGTGTTGCTTTGTGTATTTCATTTACAATTTGCTGTTTTACCATTATGGAGTTTTCTGAAGTAATTTATCTACCTCTGCTTTAGTATAAAACTTATCTTGCAAATGAGTTGAAACCTCAGGTAACCTTGCTTTTAAAGTAGCTTGAACTGTACCCTTTGCATCTTTTATGATTTGAGTACGCAATGTAGCAATCAGATTATTAAATTCTTTAAACATATTAGCATTCAACCGATCTACATAATCCTTATTCACAGCCAGATTATTTAATTCTTTTAACGTATTAGCATTCATTCGATCTACATAATCCTTGTTAACAGCATCGTTTGCTTCTATTGGAGATGTAATTCCTGTCAGTCTTGATGTTTTTAAATCAAAATCTCCGTTTTCTGATTTTAACAATGCATTTTCATTAAAATCAAATAACTCTGATAAACGCATTCTTTTGTGAATGTAGTGTCCGAATTTATCTACGTTCATGTTTAAGGTGTATTTTATCGAGAGGCTGATGACAAAATAAACATATTTTTAAACACTTATTTATTTATAATCTTACATTCACGCAATTCTTCAATGATAGATATAATTTCATTATCTAATCCTGTGTTGCCAGCATCTCTAGATGCAATTAATAATTTCAACCTTTCCACTAGTTCATTAGGATTATCCCAGTACACTAAATCTACGTCTTTTCTCCACTTTTTTAGTAACGGTAGACCCTTTCCCTGAACTGCATTCTTCAGTTTAAAAAGAGGTTTAATAACTTGTAAATATTTTTGTCCTTTATTACTTTTTATTGGCTTACTGGGCTCAAAATCTCGACGATGTGCATTTGTATCAAGTAGCATCAACTTATAATTTTGCATATCACTATCTGTAACCAAGCTTAAGTCTACATCTTTCTTAAGCAACAACTGTTTTAATCCAGGTGTATTTCGGTATTTACGTCCAGCCACGGTGATGTATTGATCGTTGATCGTTATGGAAGCAGAACCTAAAAGCAGTTTCCCACGGTCTGCTCTAACTCCAAATGGAATATCTACCAACGCTTCTGAAGACACTGACCAGGATGACGTATCATAATCTTGGTTACTTTCAACTACTGATTCATAAGAAGAGTCACTGTTGATATCGGATTCATATTTGTCTTCACCGTCATGATTATCATTACTTCCTGCGCTATCAGTTCTTTGTTTCTGCAATTTTTCGTTAACAAACGGAACATCAGCAAAATCATCACTAACACGCAGGAGAGGACTTTGCTTACTAGCATTAGCAATTATGTTGAGAGGTTCTGTTACAGGTTTGAAAACAGATTCCAGTGCTTGTTTATTGTTAATCTCAGTATCTCTCATTTTTCGTACTTTTATCTTTACTGCTTCTGCTGCATCAACAATTTGACGTTTCAATGTTTTTTCCATATTGGTAAAACAGGTTGTAATTGATTAAGCGTCGTACGGTGAATAATACTATCAGACAGGTTATAGTCTTATATAGGTATAAAGTCATGTTCTTAATCAAAGACTACAAACGTGTCAAATTTACTTCTATAACATCCTTTGTTTTTGGAACAATCTTTATTAATTACAACATAATTGAAAGGTATACTCCATATTTTTGAACACATTTCCCGAAATTCAATCCATGTCATGTCAGTGTTGACGTGTTCTTCATACACATGTCTCATATTTCTTTCATCTTGTTTAAAAAGTACGATTAGATTTGCGTTGTCTCTTACTAACTGCTTAGGGATTTTACTATACGTCTGATTTAGATAAAAACAATCGATGAACTTGTGTCTCCCCATAGCAAAATAATCACGCATACTATTTTGATTTTCACAAGCAACATCATCAAATACGATTACAGAATTTGGTTTTGCGGTCTGAACACTCAGCACTTGTTCATTTTCATGATATTTCTGAAATGAAATGCCTGGTACACGTTGCAAGACTTTTTCTAAAAACACGTACTTAGGTTGTTGCAAGGTTTTAGAATAAACATAAACATTTTGAAATCTTAAACCATTCTCATGTATAAGAAGACCAATTAATAAATTAGTTTTTCCACAATTTGATGGCCCACAAATAATACATCGTACCGATTTAGGTAATAATTCTCCATGACGAAAACCAGTCTCCTGAGAATTAGCATAAAGTTTGTTTACATGTAACGATTGTGGTTGTTTTACAAATTTCATGATGACTGCTTGAAACGGTTAAATTAATAATGAGTCAATTGTTGTTTTACATTAACCTTTATAACTCATAATCACTAACTGGAATCAATGTACGAGCAACCTGGCCATGGACGTCCTTCAATATAAAATAGTGAGTGTTATGGTAAAATAAGGAAAAAGTAATATTGAGTTTTAGAACTAAAATAGTGGAAAAGACGTTGAACCATAACATTTCATTTATATTATTGGGCATTCTACTTCGCCGAGAGTGACGAGGCGAACGGAGTGAGCCGAAGGAACGAAGGTGGAGTAGGATGCCCAATAATATCCTACTAACTGTTATTACCAATTATTAATTAATCTTATAATCCACAACTAAAAACGATTTTTTTAAGTTTTATTTAATTTAAACCATTTTTATCATTCATTTTTATGCGAAATCATTCACTACCCCGACACTATTAGTTTTAGAATGGTATCATTATTTTGCATTGAACTGTCAAGTTAGTGAATAGGATTAAAAGTTCAACATTAGTCATGAAGGGTGTACCTGCTGCTTACATAATTATACAGTGATGCATTATGTTACATATAAAATGCTACATATAGCTAAGTTGAAGTCACGACCAGTCACCACAAGCAGCATCCGATCGCGACCATAACGCAAAGGTCAGCCAATACCCCACTCGCTATATTTGAGGGAAGGTGGCAATCCCTACGCTACCGCAAGCAGTGACATTTAAGGGCGCATGACGAATTTAGTTTACCCTTGCTGATGAAATCAATACAGGATATAAAATACAGATCACGTTGAGGACCTAGTGCAAATTATATACGTATATTCATCGATAACTGTAATCATTACTTTTTTTGATAAGTCAAATCTTTAGTACAAATTAAGAACTTCCTTGTAATGGACAGAAAGTTTATAATGTCTAGATAATTATAGCAATGACTAATACTCAAATAATGAAGCTACCAGTAATAGTACATAATAAATTAATGACCAAATGACGCAATCTGTGATACAAAGAATTGTGTTAACTTGTATTTTATGCCGAGAAAGATTTTTAGTTTTCGCTTTTAAAAATAAACTTAAATCTTACTAGATAAACACGTAGCCATTTGAATTTAAAACAAATGTGATTTACAAAAGAAAAATATTTACAGTATCCTGAAATCTGGGAAGCTGGCGTGCATTCTTGTAGACATCTATGTCAATCAATATTATATATACAATTGCTCAGTATTCACTAGACGCTAGTGCTGGCAAGGCATCACTATCAGCCAGTTTTATTTAAAAAAAGAATAACCTAAACTGACAGTGAAGCTAAAAAGTGAGGTTTCATATAACTAAGTCATAACCGACGTTATAATTCAGTATATAACAGACAGTGTCATAACTTTTTTAATAACTAATTGTTCAGGTGTTTACCGGTACATTCATATCAGTCGTACCGAAATATTGTATCGATCGGTGGAGATAAATTTCGATAACAGCTGATAAGTGTAGTTGTAATTTTAAACAGTAACAACGGTCAATTCACTCAGTCGTGGACAACTGTTCGTCTTGCAATCAGTGATTCGTATAATTTTCATAAAAAAATAACAAAATGTGGTAAGTTGTGTTTTGTGTTTTTGTTTTCCATTAAGTAACACTGTGTTTTGTTTACTAAATAAGTTGTGTGAAAAACGAGCAATAATAACACAGTGGTTGTGCACAGTTCAATTAAATACACGCGACGATAATATTTTCTTGCAATTATGTTGTTGGCTCAGCGTAAAGTTGTAAGAAAACATTATAAAATCTTATTACGTATTTATAAATTATGCGACAATTAATGCAAGGAAGTAAATAGTCGTAATAGCTGGCACTTTTTTCATAATTGAAACGTATTTTTTTTTTCGCAAATAATCACCACTTTGACACAAAACGTTACAGCTTAGCAATTAAACTAGACAGAATAATGTGTAGATAAAATGTAAACTAATAAAATTATCACTTTTGTGTATTGGATTAGGATAAGCAGAGTTTTTTAATTATTTTTGTGATAGAAATGGTTATCGTCAGACATTCTATTATTATCCGTCTTTACAAGGCCCGTCGGAGCGTGGCACTGGCTTAGTATGTTCGCCACGGGTTGGTACATTCGTGACGTAAACAGCATTGACCAATCAGCGTCATAACGCAGTCGAGCGCACGTACAGTTACCAACAGAATCATGTAAAATAAACTCTTTGCTATTACTTTTGTTTCACGCGTCTTCCCGCTAACAAACAAAAACCATGCTTACTTTATTTCCTATAAATTAAACATTTTATTCTCTCGCGTTTCTAAGTATTCTGTAGTTATAAACATAAATATTATCATTAACTTGGAAAAATACTGTAAGGAAATGTAGTTTTTCTATCGATAAGTATGAAACACACGTATGTACTTAAAGGCGGGGAAAAGATAACAAAATAGCAAAAAAAAACATTCCCATAAAATATAATAATCTTATCTGATATCAGTTAACAAATTAAGCATGATAATAATTATAAGCCTATAGTGTTATCATAGGTTAAATATAAGGAAAATTATAAATATTGAATTGTTGATTTTCGTAAAATGTATTCTTGCCCAATCAGGTTTCGTCATACCGATGATCCAATAACGCAAAAATGTTCCTGTTACATACTGAATCATGTCGATATTGATGAACAGATTGCGATAAAAATTAATATATGAATAGATGCTCTTTAAAAATCTTCAATCAACTCAGCCTATCGCAGTCCACTGGCTGGACATAGGCCTCTCCCATGCTGCGCCACAACACGCTGTCCTCCGCAACAATTACATAAAATTACTTACCTTCATACAAAAGACACATCTGCATCATAACTGAAATAATTCTCGGGAACCTGTATGCATGGATTATGGAATGCATATCTTTAAATTAATTTATTATACTCTATAGGTAACATCTCTACTTTTCTATGGGCCGTCTTTTTTACTGGCCTCTTTTGGACAAGTGCTCAGGATGCCACGATCCATGAGGCCTCCTAGTTCCTACCAGCGTTGTAGCTTGAGGATTTCAAAGAAAACCTAACATAGCCCGGGCTATAAACGAACTCGAATTGCCTGAAGTACACATTAGAGCCCTTTTATCCTACAGTGCCCAAAGCCTCCTACAAAAACATGACATATGAGTAAACATGCAATTGCATGTTTATTTTGCTATTGGTACCTATAACGAGTACTTAATTTATTCGTCGCTGCCAACGACCTCGACTTTCTAATAAGTATTCTGTTAGCGTTTTCCATAAGACGACCATAAAAATGGCGACGTGCACCTGTCGCAATATTTCAATAGTACCTAGCCCTTTAAAATAGTTCAATTTGGTACTTTGGCTTATACTTTGTGTGTAGGCATTCAATAATAAATTTGTCTGGGAGTCGATGATAAATAAATTGTACAATCAAAGAAAAGATAAAACGTTACGTAGGTAACTCAAGCACGCATTTTTTTAGTGTATAAATTAATATCGTTGACAAAACACGTTACGTTACAAAACACGTTATAACTTTAAACCGAGCCGAAAACTTCGAGACAGTGTTTGTCTTAAAATTGCGTACTTAATTAAGTTCTCTTCACCTTAGATCGGAATAAGTTGTTAATTTTGTATCAAGGAATTGGATTTCTCTTAGGTTCTTATTTCGAAAACGAGCTCAATAGTTTAAACAAAGCCTAAGAAAAACCTCGTTTTGTAAAAGTTAATAAATTGCAAAAACTTCTATTGAACTAGCAGATAAAAATAATTGTTGTACTCACTATAAATATTATTTTGATCTATTATTGTTATTGTTGCTATCGATTTACTTCTTCACAGTACCGTTTAAAGTTAAAGTAAATTCAAAGTGAATGTTGTTCGAAGTAGTGGAAAGCCTCCTAGAAATGTATTTCCCCATACGTAATCATAGATTGTTGATTCAATTGGCACGTAACACTATGCATTATCTTTATCAGAATAATTTAGATAAGACCATATTATTATTGAATCATAAAGATTTATAATATCTTTATCAATATGTTTCTTTCAAATGCAGTGTAATGAGATTGAGAAATACATGTATGCATGTATGGTAAACAAAATACGTCGTATAGAGATTATTCTCGCCACCAGGTCAAGCTACCCGAAACTGTCAATTTTTCCCAATGAACCTTGAACCTAATGCTCTAGAAATAAAGTCGAAAATCTATCAAAGAAATCTGACAGATTGTAGTAGCTTGATGTGGTGGCGTCTGTACCTACCTATGTATTAAAGTACAGCATGATAACCATGGAGTTAGTACAGGATTCTGAATCCTAATTCCCAGTGAATACACTGGGAATTTTCCGTCGGTTATTGAAAACAAAATCATCATTCAGCATCATTTCAGCTGAAAAACGTTCACTGCTGGACATTGGCCTCCCAAGCATCGCCCATTTAACCGGTAAATTTTTTGGGCGGGTTTGCCTTATTCGCCCCGTTTGGCAGGCGGGTTAGCCTACAGAACGCTGCTGCCCATTCTCTAGTAAATCCTACGTAGGTGTAGCATAATTTAGTGAAACAGCAGTTTTTTTTTTATAAACAACCAAACAAACTACTCTAGAATCATGTGCTGAATAAAATTTGCGCGTCTTTGTCCCTGCCACCCTGTAGTGTAACGACATCTATACGGTTTTGTTGGTACTACGAAACCAGCCAACATTGTACGAAGTTCAAGTTAACGCCACCACTACCTTCACAAAATACTACATCGCGCTTGCAAGATTATCCTTACAAAAGTACTATTCTGATGAAAATGTAAACAAAGGCCCTCGCCAGATAAGCCGGGGTAAAATGCCCCCATTGCAATCGGGCTATTTTTTTCTGAAATACCTTGTACTGTGGACAATATCTATTTTTATATTATATTTCAGAGTTGAAACTGGGCTGAGATATTTATTGTCCACATTATAAGGTATTCCAGAAAAAAAAAATTGCCCGATTGCAATGGGGGCATTTTACCCCGGCTTATCTGGCGAGGGCCTTTATTTGGTTTGATTATTTGAATACTTAAGAACTCGGGGTCCACCTTATGATATATTTGACAAATGAGGCTAATTTCAATTACAATTAAATAATATTATTCAAACACGTAGTGAGAAATGTGTTACTAATCGCATTTAGTGAGCGATTGAGTATATTATCAAATATAAAAAAATAAAAATAAATATTTAATGTAACAAGAAAAAATATCTTCACCAGTAAAGTTAAAGTATACACAAACCCTCTGTTTACAATTTCTTGAAATAATTTTGGAACCATACTATAGGTACACAACATTTCGTATCATCAACAGTCAGGCTGTAGGCGCTATATCCTACCAGAATTCAAATGGCCTTCCTTTTCAATGGAGGATTAAGTCAAAATATGTAATTACTTTATTGAATAGAAAAGATATCAGATGTGCAATTCCCGTAATTTTAAGAACGTTCAAAATCTGGTCTCACTTTTTATCTGCCAAAAATACACCTTGAGTTTCCTTACATTTTTGATAAATTTTTGACATTTTGTTGTCGCTTACATGAGACTGCAACTAAATCATAATTGTTTTTAACTACAACAATTGGTCTTCAACTATCATTGGAGTCATGGCGACACAAGATATAATAAAATTCGAAATTGCAAGTTGCAAACAAGACAGAAAATCAAAACACGCCATGAGTGCCATAAGGTTTATTCATTTCTTGACGACACAACTCTGCAACAAATCAGCCAACAATTGAACTCCCATTGTATTTGGCGCTCGTGCTAAGTATAATTTGACCGACTTTACTACAGTTATAAACTGTCGTAAAATTCTAATAGTGTACAAGCAAAGCAGTGAACATAAAACTAGTTTTACCTACATTGTTGTATCACACAAAGTGTGAATTGATTTGAGTCCTTGAGCTCTTTCCACAGACACGTGGACTTCATTTAATATAACGAGTAGGTGTTACATAAATAAAACAGAAGCTAGTTAAGACATCACTATGCTATTAACGTTTTTACTGAATAACGTTGGAATATATTGAAAACAAAGCGTGCTAAATGGGCACGCCACAATTGCGGCGGTAAGTCCCCTCTTTGAGGAGTGGATAGAGAGGCGCCACGGCGTCCTCACCTTCCGCCTGACGCAGGTTCTCACCGGGCATGGGTGCTTCGCTGGGTTCCTGTTCAGGATAAAGCGGGAGGATACGTCCGGGTGTTTCCATTGCGAGGATCGTCTGGAGGACACGGTGGAGCATACGGTGGAGGTGTGCCCTGCCTGGGCGGAGCACCGCCGTGTCCTCGTGGAGGCGATCGGCGGCGGCGACCTCTCGCGTCCGGCCCTGGTACGAGCCATGGTACGGAGCGAGAGGGAATGGGAAGCCGTCACCTCCTTCTGCGAAGCAGTAATGCTCGCGAAGGAGGAGGCGGGGCGCGTGAGGGAGTGGCAGTCTCTGCGCCCTCACGTCCCTAGCCGCCGCAGGAGGAGACGCCCCGGGCGTCGGGAGTCAATAGCGGACTCCCGGCCACCGTAGGCGCGAGCTTGCGGGTGGCGAGCAATGGGTAGCTCGCCGCCCGGTAAGGACCAAGCTCGGGTCGACGGCGCGCAGTGTTCCACGCGCGCCTCAAAGAGATGTCAGCAGCAGTGTAGGGGTCTACTAGGACCGATGCCTGCCGGGGTCGCGTGATTGTTCGAAAGAGATACCGTGACCCTGGCACATGGGCAACTGATGGAACACGGGTGGGTTTTAGTCAGTAAAAGTCTGACATGCCCTCCCGCTCCGCCCAGAGCGGGAGAAGTCATTTGATGATTTCCCATCCTGAAAAAAAAAAAAAAAAAAAAAGCGTGCTAAACATTTGTACAAACATTGAAAGACACGTCTCTTTGCAAACAGAAACTGCAGAATGCCACTTGTTACGATCCTCACATACTCGTTTACTTCGTTTACGTTTATCCAACTGGCCATACCCGTACAATTTACAACTTACATTTTTTTTAAAGTGAATGCATTTTAAATTTCCCCCCATTTCTACCCGTGGGTGTCGTAGGCGGCGACTAAGGGACTTACTAGAGAATGGGCAGCAGCGTTCTCTATGCATTTTACCACCATACTGCGATCGCCAACCCGCATGCCAAGCGTGGCGATTATGGCAAAGCCCCCCAAATTAGGGGAGGCCTAAGTCCAGCAGTGGACGTCTTACGGCTGAAATGATGATGATGATGATGATTTTAGATTTACATTTCATCAACTTTACTTGGGTAGTTTGTGCATTAACTTCGATAACACTAAAAGTATTGAATACACTTTGTGTATCAGCACCCTTATTTACGTCAGACACTATCAGAATCTGAATCATTTTGAAGCTTATCGCTAATCCATTATTTCTTAATTATATTCGAAAAGTTGTCTGCTTAGCAACGTTAACAACGCCATGAATATTGTGAAAGCGATTCCTAGTGATAGTGTAATCCGCAATTACCCTCCGGACGATGTTCTTATACTTTCCGTCTCTGTTGTTTACGTAGCAAGTAGGGGTATACGAAATTGTATCGGAAAGATACTATAACAAAAAATAAAAAATAAATACAAAAACAACAACTAAGTTCCTAAAAAAATTGGACATACAAAGTGAACAATTACTTTAATATCCGAAGTCTAAACTTAATTTGTACAGATCCAAAGACACCGATCTCTGAAACTAAGTTACATCTCAGTACGTAGGGATTTTCTGGAAGTCCATTGTTTTTTATTGTAAACTAGTTTATAACGGTATATAAATAAATTAGGAACCGCATTGAAAGTTCCTCAATCCTACGGCTCGGTGGTTTTCGTCAGGCAATTTTGTATGTGCTGACAACTTTACTTGCGCGATGTAGGGTTTCTGTGACGTCAAATGTCATGCATAGTTCGTATATTTAATCTATATTTTGTACTTTCCAGCTGCTGTGTGTGTAATCTCCTGTGCAAGATCCTCAGTTTGATAGTGACACTGCTGTTCATCGTAGCAGTGATACTTCTCATTCTATGGGGCGTTGGAGTCATATTCGGAAGTAAGTACTTTTGATTTTTTGTCTAAAGCATTAAGGTCCATAATCATCATCATCAATATTTCAGCCTAAAGACGTCCACTGCTGGACATAGGCCTCCCTCAGTTTGGGGGCGTTTGCCATAATCGCCACGCATGGCAGGCGGGTTGGCGATCGCATTATGGTGGTGAAATGCATAAGCAACCCTGAAGCCCATTCTCTAGTAAGGGGAGTGGAAGAGAGGAAGGGAAATCCATAATACTTAGTCTTAATGAACTAATTACTCACTAAAGAGTGTTTTGACTACCTCTCGAGATATTTTCAGCATGAAATTTTCTAAGACAGTAGAGTATAATTAGCCTATTATGTTCCCACCGCTGGAACTCAGACCTCCTGTCCGTGAGAGGGAGTGAGCCGTTAACCACTGTGGGCCCAGTACTGGTTATCAGATGCCAAATGTTTTCAAATTTTGTTTCTAGGACAAGCCGGTTTCCTTGCAATGTTATCCTTTATCGTTTTGAAAGCAGTGGTTATGAAATAACTTACATAAATTAAAGAGCCTATCAGAGTTCAAGACTACGACTTACAACTCATAAGTCGCAGCCGATTTCACTGAGCCAACATTGCTCTCGACATGACAGTAAGGGTTTTCATAGAAGAAACGGAACCGATGTTTGCTGTACCCAATTAAATCTTACGAAAATGATGACAAGTTTATCGCCTTACACGAAACTATGACGTGAAAAAAAAACTTTTTAACAAAAAATTAAACCGCCGAAAAAACTGAAAAGCAAAAAATAATAAACCTTAAAATTATGAGTCAGCGCTTTGAGTGATCTTTGTTCATTGATTTCTCAGCGCCGACTCAAAATTTTAAGGTTTATTATTTTTTGCTTTTCAGTTTTTTCAGCGGTTTAATTTTTTGTTAAAAAGTTTTTTTTTATTATTTTTTGTGGCTTTAATGTACTAATAATACTTGGCAAGGTAAACCCTATCCAATAAAAAAATTAAATTTAAAATTTAAAAAAACCCCCGACACAAAAACCTAATTTCCCTTTAAAAAGTAAAAAATAATAAAAAAAACTCAATCTTAAAGTACCCAAGTATGTATTAATAATTCATAAAAAAATACGTCGCGGTGAGGGACCGCTCCAGACCTAACAATTTATTTGCAAATAGTCTATTACCTAAATAATGAAGAAAAGAAAACTTTTATAAAATTACTTCACAATATTGCATTTAGGATACGACTGTCAACGTCTGCCCTCGCGGAGCGGTCCCCAACGCGACGTATTTTTTTTTTGAATTATTAATACATACTTAGGTACTTTAAGATTGAGTTTTTTTTATTATTTTTTACTTTTTAAAGGGAAATTAGGTTTTTGTGTCGGAGGTTTTTTAAATTTTATATTTAATTTTTTATTTTATACTTTTTATAGGTACATACTTATTATAATGTAGTATCAAACGAAGCTAAGAATACTCTCGATTAATTCATCAATATTCTCTTTCAGTGCGCTTTCATTTGAGACCCCAGTCGAGTATATTTGCTGACATTTGGTTACCCTTCCCCACTTCCTCCCCCACAGCTTTTAAACGGCTCGACCGATTTTCATCAAACATATCTAAGAACACTCGCACATAAGTCACCTTAAACACATTTTTTTTTAATTGAAATCGCTTCATCCGTTCGGGAGCTATGATGCCACAGACAGACAGACAGACAGACAGACAGACAGACAGACAGACAGACAGACACGTCAAACTTATAACACCCCTCTTTTTGCGTCGGGGGTTAAAAAAAGAATTATCAAAATAGGACTACTCTGTATAAAGTTATGCGTAGTAAAACATTACAATCAGTGAGTGAACAATTAAACATCCCCTGTTTTTCGACCCTTAGCGTTCGATTTTGTTTTCCAAATTTATATGGGACCACCTCCGAAGTATACGCTTTCCAATAAAAAAGAATTATCACAATCGGACTACTATGTAAAAAGTTATGCGTGGTCATATATAAAAAAAAACATTAAAAAAAAATATACGCGTCGAATTGAGAACCTCCTCCGTTTTTTTTCGTCGGTTAAAAAATGACGTCGTCCAAGCTATCAATCAATCCAACAACTCAGCCTATCGGAATGAACATTTCGACTGTCCCAATTAACAATGTCGGTTATGCATTTTTACCAATATTCATTTTTTTACATAAATAGAATCACAACAAAAAGATCTATCGTACGTATTTTTTTTTTTGAACATCATGATATTTAGCCAGTTTTAAAGATAATATTGTCGGTTGTCCGCGCAACATTGTTAGTAGTAAAACAAACTTTGAACTGCTCTAATGAAAAGTAGTCTTTTTGCAGAACCGACATTGTTAATAGGGACCGTCGATTTATATCCAAGCAAACTCTGCCAAATTTCTAAAGCCTATGAATGTCAATGAGCAATCACTCCAAAACTTAAGTACCATTTCCTAAGCACGTTTGCTTGTAGCTACAAAGGTTAAGGTATCTGCCTTTACTGCCTGTTTCAAAAATTCTCCCTTTAAAGTCAAATTATAAACAGACATCTATTATTTTAATTGACAGCGTCGTTGGTTTAGTGATTACAAGATATGCAAGAGGTCCTGCGTTTGATTCTCAGATCGGGCAAAATTTTATTGGGTTCTCTATCAGGACTTTCTCAGTAGCCGCCCAGAGTCTGGATTTGTGCCCTGTTGATGGCAATAGGCTCACTCCCTTTCTGATGGCATTTAAACTTAAATTTCTACTCATCTTTGTCGAACCTTTTGGGGACAACAAGCATGATATTGTGTTATGGTGTTTTTGGAATAACATTTTCATTACTTTTTTTGTCCAACAGGTGGTGACGAAGATAGCACTACTCCCAGAGCGCTGAGATTCAACGAAATGACCTACAATAATCCAAAATTAATTTAATTTAATCTACCTCATACCACTGTTTCTTCTTTAAAATTAACATTTTTCCAATCCTACTCGATGTCAAACGACGATGGCCAAAGAGAACATTTCAAACACTGTCTCTTACTTTCTTAATTCCTTATTATTATGACTATCTCGACTCTATTGACTATAATATTAGACAAAGAAGACCGATCTTAGACACGATAAAATTTGAATGTGTTAGTCTCCAGTAGGGATTTAAAACATTATCTTGCCTTATCGGTCAATCAGTGTTAAAGATAAGTTGAAAATCCTTTAAGATAAGTTTCTGACTTATTTCTACTTTTTTATAATGATTTATTAAATAGAGTATAAGTTATTACCGTTTTCGTACTTACCTACTCTTTTCTTTCATTCCTTCTCAACTCTAGTTCTAATTGTATATAAATAAGTGCCTAGTTATTTTAGTGTTAAGGTATAATTTTATATTATAGTTATCATCGCTAGTTATAATATATATTAATATATTTCTAACGTAGCGTGTAAAATTTATAAAATATAATAATGTACAAAAATCAATGCTAGCCTGAGAGACTAATCGCACTCCATCGATTGAACTAAAGCCTGATTTACACGGTGCAATTTGCAAGTGGCATATCGTAAGTGTAAGCAACGATAAAAGTTGCACCGTCTACATAGTGTTAAGTAACAGAATCTTACACCATGTAAATATGGTTTAAAGGTCCAACAAATTTCTGGAAGATTAAAAGAAACAAATATTAATAAAACAAAGCACTCAAGCGTGGCAGGGTACAGGCAGTGTTTTACATTTATTAACTTTTCAAAGGTGTATAGAGAAACCATACATTCTGCACACAATGCAAGACCCCTAGCGTTATAATTTTTCGTCGGATATCAAAGTTAAAAATCAGGTTTTGCATAGTTATCTATGCGGTAAAATGTATGGAACAGCATTTTTCTTAATTAATAACCGACGAAAATTTTTAACGCAGGTAGGTGGAGCATCATATATTGTGCCGAATGGAACACAAGCCTCCTGACCTTGAGAGGAAGTGGGCTGTAATCCAGCACGTGGGCCCAGTATGGGTTGGTAAATGTCGGACATTTCAGTTTCCTCGCGATATTTTCCTTCACCGCCCATTTAGAGCTGTGATAATGACTGTCTATGTTCAAACCCACGCGGCCATAAGCACTAGGCCTTATCTGCAGTCACAATGCCTTTATTCTGTTGCATTAAGGACGGTTTTCGCACTTCAGTTGTTACTTATGAGGTCCTAGTTTGTGGGTTCAATAGAACTATGAAGTCCTTGACTTGCATTACATAAAAAGAAACTCCTCGCAGCGAGTATAGTATAACTTGGCTGGTGGTGAAGTAAAGAACTAAATCCAAGTAAACGACACCTGACATGATTTCCTGCGAAGCAATGACCATGCAACAACGGTAAAAGGGTTTTTTTGGAATGTTGGTTACTTGGAACTGACGCCAGTGTATAGTTTTTCAATACAATTTCTGTGACAATTTGACAAATGTTTACTAACAACGGCCACCTAGTAATGTCATTTAGGCGCCACAAGATACTTGTAGCACTCTAACTACCATTGGTTTAATAACTTTCATTACCAGCATGCATAGCATGACCACCATAGAAAGGGGTTTAGTCGACGAAAGAATAGACAAAATTACAGATTGTAGAAAGATTAAAAACAGAATTAAAAATTGTAGAAAGATTTGTACCGTTTTATGCTGGCGTAGCATGGCAGTACTATCTCTATTCTACCAAGAATAGACAAAGTTCTTTCTATAGTTCTCATGCTACACGTGCAGTTCGTGGTTTTGTCGTCATTTGACTTATTTGTCCAGAAAATTGGGTATCCAAGTGTGCTTTTATACGTCAAAATCATGACATAATAAAAAGTACAACCTATGTTGGTCTATTATTTTCTTAGCGACGATTAATTTCTTAGCTCTATGGGTGGACATTTGTCAAAAACTAATATATATGTCTCACAGATATGTCTACTTCAGCGTAATGTTATTGCATGGAATTTTTCATTTCAGTGTTAATTCTTAAGTTTATAAAGTGAATGGACGATAGCAACAGACTGCTTTGTATTAGGAACATAATTATTTCTAAGTCAAAATAAGCCTGACACAAAAATGTGGTAGGTTATCATATTATATTTGTTGTACCTTTTTCGTTGTTTTTAGCTAAACAGCAAAGATTTAAAGTTATGCTAAGCAAAGGTTTGGGGCAAATAGAGTCCATCAACAACATGTGATATGCATAGTTCTCCAGACCGTATTTCGGCCATGGCGGCAAATCTCAACGTAGACTAGCCAGCGCGGGAGATTTTATAGTGCACAAAACGTGTGTGCGCTAACACAGGCGCACTCACTCTTCCCTCACTCTCAAAGTCGTGTCATATGGGACGGCACTCCGACATGACTGGAACGAGATAAGATATACACCTCTATTAAAATAAAATGATGCAGTGGACAGTAACTCCAGTAACTCAGTATAACCAGATGTATGAACTTAAACGACGCAATAGAAGTATGGAAGGATCTTAGCAGGTGGCGTTTATTTATTATTTATTTATGTATGCTTTATTGTACACCAGAAAATACATAACAACAAGAACATTTAACACAAAAAACATACAATGGGCGGCCTTAGTTTCTGCCTACCCCCATGGGAAAATGGCATGAGTTGTTGGTTGTATGTACGAGTATGTTAATCACGCAAAACGGCTGAACGGTTTTGGATGAAATATAGCAAACGAGTAAATAAATAAGTAACTTGGATTTACACACAGGATAATTTATCCCGGTAGTACGCTCCCAGGGGATAATTTTGGACCTTTATTCGGGTGAAAGCTGTAAAAAGCTGACTCGACGTGACCTTCGGTGCTCCAACACCCGTGACAGCAAGGTTACAATTGAGCAGAACCGAGGGTCAAAAGTGTTCGGTCGGCAATTAGGGAGGTCCCACCTGACGAAACTTAGAACTTCGGATAGCAGAACTGATGATGGCTGACTTCAAAGTCCGAGATACTCGAGGAATTCGAGAACTTTTACGGGCATCTATACTCAACGTGGACGGTGAAATCACCGGGACACAGTGAAGATGACCATCGAGCCGAACTAACGCACCACTACACGGAGGACATTCCGGATATCAACCAGTGCGAGATTCGAGCAGCTTAAGAACACCTGGTGATGACGGAATAACGACAGAGCTCCTTAAAGCGGGCGGGGCTTCAGTCCTGAGAGAGCTCGCAAGTCTCTTCACCTCCGTCATCCTAGAGGGTACTACACCTGAAACGTGGAGCACGGGTGTGGTGGTTCTGTTCTTCAAAAAAGGTGACAAAACCTTGCTGAAGAATTATAAGCCCATCTTACTTCTGAGCCACGTATTCAAACTATTTTCGAGGGTTATCACGAACCGTCTCGCCACGAAACTTGTCGAGTTCCAGCCACCAGAATAAGCTGGTTTTCGAAAAGGTTTCAGCACCGTAGACCACATCCATACTGTTCGGCAAATTATACAGAAGACCGAAGAGTACAATCAGCCGCTGTGCGCTACGAGATAGCCTTCGACTCTATCGAAATTTGGGTGATTCTGGCCTCCTTGCAACGATGTCGAATTGTCAGGCTACATCAAGGTGATGAAATGTTTGTATGACGCCGCAAAGATGGCTTTCCAGGTCCAGGATACTAAAACCAGTCCCATCTAACTGCTCCGGGAGGTGAGACAGGGGGATGTGATTTACACGAAACAGTTAACCAATGCGGTGGAGGACGTTTTTAAGACGCTGGATTGGACTGGACAGGAAATCAATGTGGACGGCGGCGAGTACATCTCACACCTTCGTTTTGCCGACGACATCGTCATAATGGCAGAGACTCTGGAACAGTTAGACCAGATTCTGCATAACTTAAATGGAGCCTGTCGGCGGGTAGGCCTCGTCATGAATTTGGATAAGACGAAAGTCATGTATAATATGCATGTCTTGCTGAGTCCATTCCGCGTCTCGAGGCTAGGAAGGGTCGCTTCTCGATGTTGTGAAGGAGTATGTGTAAACATAGGGCCTAGGGCAAGCCATCCAGCTTGATAAACACAACTTCGAGGACGAAGCCGACAGGAGGATCTAATTGGGTTGGGCAGCATTTGGAAAACTTTGTCAAGTTTTCTCGTCACTGATACCGGAATGTTTGAAGATCAAGGTCTTCAACCAGTGCGTCCTGCTCGTTATTACATACGGTGCCGAAACGTGAACACTGACAGTTGAGACAGTCCACAAATTTAAGGTCACTCAGCGCACTATGGAGCGAGCTATGCTCGGAGTTTCTTTGAAGAATTAAATCAGAAACGAAATTATCCGGAAAAGAAGTGGAATTACCGACGTACCTTGCAGAGTAAGCAGATTGAAGAGGCAGTGGTCTGGCCATGTTTGTCGAAGGACCGATGGCTGATGGAGCAGACGAGTCCTGGAGTGGAGACCGCGTATTGGCAAGCGTAGTGTGGGACGCCCCCCAGCTAGATGGACGACGCCCTCAAAAAGGTGGCAGGGACAGACTGGATGCGGAAGGTGGAGGACAGGGTATTGTGGCGCAATATGGGAGAGGCCTATGTCCAGCAGTGGACTTCGATAGACTGAGTTGATTGATTCGAACGAAGCCGCTGATAAAATCTTATACAAAAGCAAAGCAAAAGATTATACAAAACTAACATTATGAAATGGATGATATATCCGACCGAACGAGTTTTGTGTCCGATGGGCGTGAAAGTGATATCTAAGCGATGCATCCTGAGTTTGCAGTAAACTTTGCTTGTGCGATGTTGGATTTTTGTGACGCCAGATGTCATGTAAAATTCATGTCCGTTTCCACCGCGCAGCCAACTCTTGAAATTTGATGAAATTTTGCTAGGAATTAGTTGTAATTTGTTACAAAACACACCTCTTTTCCTGAATTTGTTACAAAAAAAAAAACTAAGAAGCTACGACCAAACACAGCTAGCCGCTAGAACCGCCACTTGCCGTAGTCATCGCCTGTGATTACACAGAAACTAAATAATGCAGATAGGCGAATGATACATCAAAAGAAAGGTCCTAATTTGTTGTATTTGTTACAAAAATATAAATCATCAAAACTTAAATATACAAAAAGTTATGCTATATTTAGTTTTCAGGTTAAGTGTAGGTACGTATCTCACCATCAAATTAATAGAGGCTAATGTGTATGGACAATTAGTTGCTAATTTGTTGCAGCAAATAAACAAGAAAAATACTAGAAAATAGGTTCAATATTTTTTTACAGTCGATTTTAGTTGGTCGCGTGGACGGCAATATGCCTAAAACACAATAGCGTTTATTTCGTTATTAATAGTAGGTTCAAGCTTAGTTCTAGTACTAATCGACAGGTATCGTAGCCTTGTTTGGATAAATGTGGCGAATATAACTATAGGCTTTATATTTTAGGAGATGTTCACTAAAATATAGTAGTATGAAACTGTATTAGAGTAGAGTGACCATAAATTTTCATAATAAAGTGAGACTAAATCGCGTTTATTGGAATGTTCGGTAGTCATATCTTAATTTTTTAGGGTGAAACTCTTTAAGACATCCTACAGCATACTTTATAAAAGTCAAATTCACAAATCGATAAAAATTTATTTATTCAAAATCAGCATACAGGCAAAAATCAAGTAATGTAAGTCAACAAAACATATATATATTTTTTTTAACAAACTACCGTTACATTTAAATTAACTGAAACTAATGTAAGACACAGAATGTAGACACATTTTCTTACAGGAACTTATTTCAATTGTAGAATAATTTAAAAAATATAGTTTTTTTTTTTTTAATGACATAGTGATCTACTAATTGGTAGTTCAGTGAGTAAAACTGAGTGCGCTACATTGCAATTCCATTCTTCATTTTAGAAAAAAGTTTTTGTTATTTTAGTTCTACAGTTTAGAATTTACCTTTTTCTTTTCTATAAATATTTTTAGTCAGGGGCCTAGTCCGGCGTTATTTAGATTTTAATTAACTTTGATGTTTTGAAGTTTTTTGGAGTAACAAGGCTAATGTGCATGGACAATAAGTTGCTAATTTGTTGCAGCAAATAAAAAAGAAAAATATTAGAAAATAGGTTCAATAATTTTTTCAGAGTCGATTTTAGTTGGCCGCTCGGACGGAAATATACCTAAATTATAATGGAGTTTATTTCGTTATTAAAAGTAGGTTCAAGCTTAGTTCTAGTACTAATCGACATGTAATATAACCTTGTTTGGATAAATGTGGCGTAAAAAAATTTACTATATTTTAAAATTATTCTAAAATTGAAATAAGTACCTGTAAGAAAATGTGTCTACATTCTGAGTCTTACATTAGTTTCAGTTAATTTATAAATGTTATAGTAGTTTATTTAATTTATTACTTATTATTAATTAATTATTACTTTAATTTATTATTTTTACTTATATTACTTGATTTTTGCCTGTATGCTGATTTTGAATAAATAATTTTTTATTGATTTGTCAATTTGACTTTTATAAAGTATGCTATAGGATGTCTTAAAGAGTTTCACCCTAAAAAAATAATATATGACTACCGAACATTCCAATAATGGCGATTCAGTCTCACTTTATTATGAAAATTTATGGTCACTCTACTCTAATACAGTTTCATACTACTATATTGTAGTGAATATCTCCTAAAATATAAAGCCTGTAGTTATATTCGCCACATTTATCGAAACAAGGCTACGATACCTGTCGATTAGTACTAGAACTAAGCTTGAACCTACTATTAATAACGAAATAAACGCCATTGTATTTTAGGCATATTGCCGTCCGCGCGGCCAACTAAAATCGACTGTAAAAATAGATTAAACCTATTTTCTAGTATTTTTCTTGTTTATTTGCTGCAATAAATTAGCAACTAATTGTCCATACACATTAGCCTCTATTAATTTGATTTTATGGTGAGATACGTACCTACACTTAACCTGAAAACTAAATATAGCATAACTTTTTGTATATTTAAGTTTTGATGATTTATATTTTTGTAACAAATACAACAAATTAAGACCTTTCTTTTGATGTATCATTCGCCTATCTGCATTATTTAGTTTCTGTGTAATCACAGGCGATGACTACGGCAAGTGGCGGTTCTAGCGGCCAACTGTTTTGGTCGTAGCGTCTTAGTTTTTTTTGTAACAAATTCAGGAAAAGAGGTGTGTTTTGTAATAAATTACAACTAATTCCTGGCAAAATGTCATCAAATTTTAAGAGTTGGCCGCGCGGTGAAAACGGACATCAAAATTCATCTATTCAATTTGTATTTTGGATTTTACAGTTGCTGTGTGTGTAGTATCTTGTGGAGGATGCTCACTTGTGTTTTGACATTGCTGGTGTGCCTGGTAGTACCGACGATTCTCATCCTATGGGGCCTTGGACTCATATTCGGAAGTAAGTACTTTTGATTCTTCGCATAAAGCATTCAGATTCATAATACCAAATGTATGAATAACTAACCAATGATTAGCTGTCATCGAGTGTTTTAACTACCTCTAGATATTATTTCAGCTTGAATTTCATAAGACATTATAGCATAGCCAGCCGTAAACGTTTGGCCGCAGTTGGGAAACAGGCCTCCACTCTGTGAGAGAGAGTGAGCCGTAATCTACAATACAGGCCTTGTGCGGGTTGGCGGATGTCATATATCTTTGAATTTTTGGTATAGGTAGTGCCGGTTTCGACAACGTACCGGTGGTTTCACTTTCTCGCGAGATGCCATAAGCTTTATTTTTTTAGATAGTGTAGGCCTACATAGAAATGACGGCACCGGTGTTTGCGGTTACTTAGTCAAACTCGCTCTATTTATGAATGAGCAGCATAGACTGGTCATCATTTCGGGCCTATTAGATGAGGACACCAAATTTTGCAATATAACACGCTTACATGATTTGAAACTTCTTTTGGCTCCACCGTAAACGAGAATAAATGTGAAATTTAAACTGCTCTCCAATAATATCTTACGCAATGTATGGGAAAGGTTTTTCTCCATAAACGAAACTGCATCGAATGGCATCATCAAAATTCACGTTTTCAAGGCAACTGTAATATATTTCTACAAACTGTGAGTGCAGATCATTTATACGCAATAAGTTAAAGACTATCGCCTTAGAACGTTTTCCTGTAAGCACAATGGTTAAGGTACAGACCAATCTTTAAAACCCAGGAAGGGTTGTTGAGATTGCGAGGTTACCAATGTTATAAAGAGGTTGCTATTGTTTTAATTGATCTAGTGGTCGTAAGCGCTACTATTATGGATGAGACCCTGGGTTGGAATCCCAGGTTGGTCAAAATGTTATTGGGTTTTCTTTTAGAAACATCTGATAAGCATCACGAAATTTAGATTTGTGCCCGGTTGATGGCAAAAAACTGCCCCCCTGTTACATGGCATATAATCATGGCTAGCGAAATGCACTTACCTGTGCCTAACCCATTGATGACTTCAGCCGTGATTTTGGAACAATAATTTAATTATTTTTTTGCCCAACAGGTGGTGACCAAAACAGCAATAGTACTACTCTTGGAGCGTTGAGATGCAACCAAATGACCACGAAAAAATTGATCTATTATAAAGGAAAACTAATTTAATTTTATGAACCTCACACTCATGCTCCTTCTCCTATAAAAAGATTATTTATTCCATTTATCTCGATAACAAACGACGATGGTCAAAGTGAACTTTTTATACGATGTTTCTTATTATTAAAATTATCTCGACTCTATTAACCATAATATTAGACAAATAAAACCTATTTTAGGACAGATAAAATAAACAATGTGTTTGCCTTCAGCAGGAATTTAAAACATTATCATGCTTTATCGGTATATCAGTATTAAAGATAAGCTTTTAAGATAATTTTCTGACTTGATTCCACTTTTTTGTAATGATTTATTAAATAGTTATTATTGTTTTCAAACATGCTGTACCCTATGCTCTTTTTTCATTTCTAATCAACGTGTAAGTTTGGTTTGATAGTAAACTAAATTAACGAAACCATGAATTCAACTCACTATTCTAGACGATACGACGAAAATTATAACGCTAAGGAAGTTAAAAAAAAAAGTTGTAAATCAACATAGAAAAGTGCAATAAGTCCTTATGAGAATTATAAAATGTATGAAAAACTATATCTTTTTTAATTACTGACGAACATTTTTAAACCCAGTGTAAAAAAAATAAAAAGTGCAGTATCATAAATACTGAATCCTTGGTAAAAGATTAACCTACCAGGGACGCCGATTTGTTTGAAAGAGTTACCGTGGCCCTGGCATTGGCAACTGAAGGAACACGGGTGGGTTTTAGTCAGTAAAAGTCTAACACGCCCTTCCGCTCCACTCAGAGCGGAAGACGTCATTTGATGATTTCCCACCTACAAAAAAAAAATGGTACCAGATTAAACGTCATGTTCGTGCCACTCTGTATATACCAAGGAACTTATACCCGACCCCTGGAATGTGCACTGTCAATTTTACACCATTATAAAAATAAACCTTATGTATATGTCACTAAGTTCTATTACAGACAATCACTTGGTCAAAGAGAAATTCGGTCCGAAAGAGAAAGCGTTGCGAGAGCCCTGTGTCCCTTTCTTGAAGTAGGGTGCCCATAATGAACGAAATTATAAGATTATTTACGGGTAAAGTCCATTGACGCATTTGCCCAATAAAAAGTGTCCCAACCATTTTTCTTAAAAACGACGTCTGTTAGATTTTTACGATAATTAATACTAAACAAAATGGTTATTTACCCTGCGCGCCAGATATTCCAGGTTATACAATAATACTCGATAGCAGAGTTTATGCGTTGCGTTGCGTTTATGTTTACTGCGTTTTACTTTAATCCATCTTTAAAGCGTAACTATTATTATTTTTTTAAATCAAATTATTGGTTTAAAGTCACTTCTTTAAAGTATAATCATTTATTTTTTCTTTACAACAAATGTGGCTGTACAAATACACTGGACATAACAATTACAATTCTTTCAATAAAAAAGGCGTCGCGACTGAGAGTCGCGGAGGATCGCTGTGTTACGTCCGTTATTCCTGGCGATCGGGGCTCTCTCCTACCGTCTCCCGCATCATTTCGCCTACGCTAGCGGCGGGTTAGCAAAAGAGGAGACGCGCGGTATGGCACTGCGTAGCAACAACATCGTACTTACTATGACCATAGAAAACCCGTGCTATATTGGTTAATATATTATATCCTGTTATATTAGTATCTACCTACATCATATTGCTTGGTCACCCTAATGAAAGGGACAGAGGGCTCTCGCAAAGCTATCTCGCTCGGACCGCGTATTGGCAGCCTGTGCGCATTCCAGGTTGGGATTTAAGTTCCTTGGTATATACAGCCAACCGCTCATCCATGGCATCAATTTGACATTGCCTTTTGATAATCAGTCTAAAAATGAGGGAGTGGACTGTAATCTATTTTCGAGTTCCTAACATAACCTGCGACCGGGTTAGGATTTCGGGTCAGGTTCGGAATAATCGGTCGAAATGTATAAAATTAGGGCGGCGCCACATTCGCATCAGGGTAAATTTCTGACAGCAGTAATTATAGGTTATGTTTACAAAATTATTGTGTACTACGTAAATAGTTGAGGTTTGTCATATAATACTGGACTGTCACTAAATACTCTAGTCAATAACAATATTAAGTATATTAGTCAATAACAATATTTTCTCACTCGGCACACTTCTGCTACATCCATACCCTGTGGCTACGCTAGCGCCATTTTGGCGGATTTTGAAACTGTTGTTTATAGCTGACAGCTGGACACATTTCCAACTTTTCTGAGTTAAAAGATGATTCTTCTTACCTCTAACCTCCATACTTCTAAATAAGCACAAACGATTTTTTTAGCTCTATGGATGGACATTTGTCAAAGTAATTAATTTGAATTTCTATCTCAGTGTAATGTTCTTGCACGATATATTACAATTTCAATGTTAATTCTTAAGTTTAAATAAGTTTATAACGATAGCAACAGGCAGCTTTGTCATAATTATTTCCATGTGAAAATAAGCGAAGCACATAAAAATGTGGTAAGTTATCACATTGTGCTTAGCCCTTTCGTCGGTTTTTAGTTAAGCGGCAAGGATGTAAAGATTTGCTAATTAACATATATTAATAAGCAAAAGTTTTGTGCAACTAGAATCCGTAAGCTCCGTATCTAACTATATTTAGCGTAAAATATATTTATGCAGTGGACAATTGCTCGCTGGTTATAAGAGAGTCTTGGGTCTTTGATAATGAGTAAGACAACAGCAAACAACAAAGTAAGCACACATATGGTTGATTAATGGTTATATAAATAACCTGGTTTATTTCAAGGAAAGATAAAAGGAGTGGAGGGGGGGGGAGAGACCAGAAGTGGGAACGTGGAGGCTAGTAAAAAAAAACTGGAAGATACTTTTTATCACGGTAGTATGGGATATCCCCTTGGGATAAACGAATTTTATGTTATACAAATCAACAACATTATGAAATAGATGACATATCTGATCAGACGAGTGATGTGTCTTGTGGGCGTGTGGACTCGATCGTTTTTGCTGGTATCTTCCCTGATATTACGGTAAACTTTGCTTGCACGATGTAAAATTTGTATGATGTCAGATATAATGCAAAATTCGTATATTCAGTTTGTATTTTGGATTTTACAGCTGTCTGTTTACTCTCCCGTGCATGCTCCTCAGTATGGCAATAACAATAGTGTTCCTCATACCACCGATAGTAGTCATAGCATGGTGCATTGGAGCCATATTCGGATGTAAGTCACTTTGATTCTTTGAATTAAACGGGTAACGTGGGTGAAATGGAATCTGTACTACCTAATCCTGAGCCCCAAAAGTGTCGTGTACTTATTAGTTTAGCCTATACTTGGTACGTTGGTTTGCATACACTGATTCCGTTTCGTGTGTTGCCGGACGTAAAGAATAGCACCGTCCCATTTCTTCTCGTGGGTGTGGTACAAGGCGGCTATGGGACATACTAGAGAATGGGCAGCAGCGTCCTCTACGCGTCATACCACCATACTGCGATCGCCAACCCGCCTGCCAAGCGTGGCCATTATGGCAACCTCGCCCCTCATTTTGGGGGAGGCCTGTGTTCAGCGGTGGTCATCGTTTGGGTAAATGATGATGATGATACATTGATTAAGTACATAATGACCTATTGTTTTAATTGGAACCACGTTTCTTATTAAGTTTTAATTGGAACCACGTTTCTTATTAAGTTTTATTTGGAACCACGTTTCTTATTAAGTTTTTATTGGAACCACGTTTCTTATTAATTTATTTTATTATTTTGTTCAACAGTTCAGATTCCATATAGCCCATTTTAATTGAAGCTGCCTCGTCAGTACGAAGTGAATGTTCGATTTTTAGAAGAATAAGCAGCAGTCTGTGTCTATGGTCAAAGTGAACAGTATCAATTTTTCTTATTATTTTTAAATTCCTTATTATGAAGATTATATTCACTCTATTGACTATAATATAAGACAAATAAGAACGATTTGAGGCAAGACAATGTAAACAATGTGTTTGTCTTCAGCAGGAATTTAAAACAATATAATCATGCTTGGACGGTCAATCATGCAGTAAACAGTAAGATAAATTTGTGGATTGATTCCACTTTTTGTAATGATTTAATAATAGAGTCGTAAGTTATTGCTCGTTCTCAAACATGGTAGTCTTTTCTTTCGTTTTTTCTCAACTTTCATTTAAATTATAAATTAATGAATAGACATTATAGCGTTAAGTTGTAATTATGTATTATTAAAGTCATCATCGAAAGGTAATTTCTTTTATTACATTCGATACATACTTATTATTTTTTATAAAAATATTAAAATGTAAAAATATATAAAATAGTAGACCACTTCTGTCGGGAACTGTCCAAGTGACCGGTGGTCAGGGCTGCTGAGAGAGGACCTACTTACTATGCTTGCCGTGTCCAGGAGTATAGTTTTCGAAATCAAGCCCTTAACCAAGCCGCACAATGAGAGCCTCCTTTATTTTTTGGGTGGGAAATCAACAAATAACGTCCCCGGCTAGGGCCGTAAGGGTGCAGAGTCTGCCTCTCTCTCAAGAGCTCCGCGTCCTCCTTTGCGAACATTAATAATTTCGCGGAGGTGACGGCTTCCCATGCCCTTGCTCCATATCATGGTCTGCACCAGTGTCGGACGCGAGAGAACACTGCCACCGATCGCCTCCACGAGGACATGGCGGTGCTCCGCACAGGCAGGGCACACCTCCACCGTATGCTCCACCGTGTCCTCCAGGCGATCCACACAGTGATAACACCCGGGCGTTTCCTCCTGCCTTGTCCTGAACAGGTATCTTCCGAAGCAGCCATGCCTGGTGAGGACCTGCGTAAAGCGGGGGATGAGGACACCATGGCGCCTCTCCAACCATTTCTCAAAGAGGGACTTACCGCCGTAATACTGGCGAGCCCAAATGAGAGCCTCCTGAGGTGTAGATCAAGATTCTTCATTTAAAGGGTTTTTATTGAAACGATTATCGGTATAATGATTGCAGAGTCAACGTTCCACATATCGACAACCTCGTCCGCTTAGTCAAGATCCTCAATTTTTAGGTTGCTGAACTGTCACGAGATTCAATATCTATCAAAAATCACTATAGTAATAGGTAAAGCGGGCGATCCCAGCGAGCTATTGTAGCCAAAAATGACTACAATAGCTCACTGGGATCGCCCAGTAAAATGTGGCGTGATCATTTTCATGAACTAGGTCGGGCACATACCTGTGATACGGTACTTCGGCCTCCACAAGGCTGTACTGCAAAGCAAGTTGCTGGTGGAATATGTCCGTGCCTTTAGCAAGAAGAGAATAATTAGAAACAACTTGTAAGATTAATTAACCGGGACCGGGGGATAGATGCCAATCCTACCGTCCTTTTTTTTTGTGTTCCTGCCTCATTTTTAAACTGATTATGCAAAAGGCAATTTCAAGCCCACTTTTTTAGACCCCCTCATTTTTAGACTGAATCATGCAAAAGGAAATGTCAAATTGATGCCATGGACGAGCGGTTGCCTGTATCTATACAGAGTGGTAGGAACACTGACGCTTAATCTGGTACCATCTTTTTGTAGGTGGGAAATCATCAAATGACGTCTCCCGCTCTGGGTGGAGCAGGAGGGCGTGTCAGATGTATACTGACTAAAACCCACCCGTGTTCCTTTAGTCACCTATATGCCAGGGCCACGGTAACTCTTTCGAACAGATCTCGCGACCCTAGCAATCGTACCATCTTTGACAATGTATTTCCAATAAATATTCATCATGATAACTTCATCCATAATCGCACAGACTCAACCTTTGGTTTCCCCGAAGAGATCGCCGAAACGCAGCCAAGATACAAACGCCAAAAGGTCTACATCAGGCCCATTTTGAGCCCACAAATACTGTCCGTGAATCTCATTGCCTTGCCATGGTTAGTATATAATATGGTCAGCAGTGGCGAGGTGTAATTTTTTCTAAAAGAGAAGCCGATGCGAAGTCGGCTTTAACTTACTGACTCATCAATAAAGAATACTTACTATCATTCTAAAATTAATATAGGAATGTAATGAATTAAATAAAATTAAATTGAACAGCTGAAAACCGAATAAAATAAGCAATATTTCTCTATCTCGTTCTCGCTGACGCATTTTTCTATACCTGTCTCTGTCATAACCCGTTGTACAGCGGCTTGCTCTCGTACATATCAAGCGGTGCCACGTGACCTAAAGTGACATCATTACGGGATCGCTGTTGTATGAACTTTTAGTTCCCGATTATGACGTTTCGGCACCGGGTTAATTTAGAACATTTCTCTTTTGTTGTAATACAAAGCTATAAATAACCTTTTTTGTTGTTTGAATGTTATGGTGAATTAAATACCCGTAGTGTAACTATATTTATTGACAATAGTAGCCACTATTTACATACTATTGTATTTTTAATAGTGTTAGAGTTACCAATGCGAATCCCCGAAGGCAAGCCGGTAGGAATCGTGTTATATGGTGCTTTCGCCACTGATGGTCAGTACTGCAGATTTGGGGTGAAGCCCTTCTCTAATGTGACCACATCTCGATGCATTCCCACATAAATATGAAGGAAACATTCCCTGAGGCTGAAAATCTTGCGGTTTTAGAGGATTTTAGCTTTGAGAAACTTCGACCCTCACACTTCCGCGGGATGTACAGTCTCATCACTGATGAGTGTGAGTGATGCATTTAATATGCCGTCAGCAATGATTTTGTGAGTGGACATTCCTATACAGAGTATCTAGTTCTGTCTGAATTAATTTGAGTATGCCGAAAGAATACATCAAAACCGGCATGATCCATCCATTGACCTTCTTTTCGCCTGATAAACGACTATTGAATACTCTATTGTGGCGGCTAAAGATGTATAATGCTACCGAAATATCGAAATACTTGTAGGTTACAGCTGAGCAAAAGAGTAGTGAGAGAAAGAGAGAGTAAGAGTAGAATTCGTTCATAATAGCGCTACTGAACGTTTCTGTTACCTTCAGTAGCTCCATAAGTGACAAATTTTTGAAGGCAAAGAATTTCAAACCATCCATGTAAAAGAGATGTGATACCTTACCACCTCTTCTTAACCGATGGCCTAGACCTGAATCCTGACCTGAAGTTTATTGACATGAATGTTAACACAAATGTGAATCCCCTGGTCCCTAAACTAGTGTTAACTGTATTATAGGGACCAGTGTCTTCGCCTATCCAAGTCACAGTGTCAAATTATGGTACTATTACAATATTTTTCTTAAACTAGGATTATATTAAACACTAGCTTTTGCCAGCGGCTTCGCCCGCGTGGAGGTCGGAAAATATCCCGCGTGAACGTACTCCCGGGATAAAAAGTAGCCTAGGTGTTAATCCAGGTTATTTTTTTTAGCTCAAAAGCGCATTTTCGTCTGACTTGCTTCAAATGTATCGTCACTGCTCGGCTCTTATGTGTTTTAGCGTTATGTTATATAGCCTATAACCTGCCCAGGAATATGGACTACAATCGTACCAAGTTTGGTTAAAATCCCTTCAGTAGTTTTTGACCCATGCGTGCATATACAGACAGACAGACAGACAAAAAATTTACTGATTGCATTTTTGGCATCAGTATCGATCACCATTCATCCTCCAATATTAATTTTGAATATATTTTCAATGTACAGAATTGACTTCTCTACAGTTTTATTATAAGTATAGATTAAACAACATTTCGAGTACAAAATGACTACTCCAGTCAAGTTTTTCATCTATTAGTATAACTAAGTATTTGATGGAGGGGGTTCGGGATAGCAGGCCGCATGTACGCTTTGAGCGACTTTTGGAGCAGTGTGCTTAAAAGATTTAAGGCTAAGCAAAACCAAAGCGGACCCAAACTATCACCCAGAAATCTTTCGCGCTCAATCCTGATCCGTTTATCAGTCCTCCGTATCTGGCGACATCCTGGATAGAAAATGGACCTTCCGCCACTGCCCCATACACGACATAAAGAAGGTGTGTAGAGTTGCGTCTATTTTATCCATCTCCAGCACCCTCATGAGCCATGTATGTGGCACCGAGTCATAAACCTTCTGTAAATCCTTCCGAAATCTACGAACCTGCTAGCTTATGGCCATGTGTAAGGAGCAGCTCCTAAGTACCTATTTTATGGTTTTAAAGGACCTATAAGTCCTCCGACTTGCCTGTATTTCCAACCTTCGGTCACTTGTATATTCTCCTCGTCTTGGATACCTTGGTTGGTGGTGAAGTAAGAAACTAAATTCAAATGTACGACATCTGACACGATTGCGGGCAAAGATATTGAATCATACATAATTTAATATCTTTGATTTCGGCTGAATCGGATTTAGCCATTACCAAAATAACTATATAATTGATATTTATCATTTTCTGTTGATCATTATTTGTCCTGTCAGTCTGGATAAACTGGGCTACCCAGGGGCCACTGTTAAACGGTTTTTTTTTTTTATCAGTGCAACAGGCTAACAAAGTGTACATCTATACGTCAAAATCATGACATATTAAACAGTAAAAACTAAACTTTTTTGGTCTATTATTTTTAGAATCTTATTAAGCATAAACAATTTTTCTGTTGAGTTTTACGCATGGGAATTTGACAGAGTCATTATTATGGATATGTCTAGCTCGGTCTTTATAATAGTCTTATTGCAAGAAATATTTCAAAATAAGTGTTTATTCATAAGTAAACAATAGTTGATGACTCTAGCAACAGACGGATTTGTATTAGGAACTTTTTCCTGTTTAAAAAGAGGCCAAACACATAAAAATGTGGTAGGTTATCTCATTGTACTTGCCTTACTCCTTCATCGTTGTTTGGCTGAGTAAGTAGATATAAATGACCAACAGTTTTGGGTAACTAGAATCCGTCAGGTTCGTGTGATATGCATTCATCTGGACCGTTATTTAGAGTTATATATACAACTTAGTCCCCTGTGGGACATTGGACGTATATACAAGTATATGGCCAAAGTCCGTAGCCATCTTTTGCCTGAAATTCTGACGATGGTACACCACACAATTTCATTTTTCGGTTATAAGACGTCCATTAATACCAAACAAACTTAATTCTGAGGAATATTTGCCATGAAAAACATTACGTACACCTCACGGTACATCATAAACATGTTATTTTCGGGAATATAAAATACAACAGAACAAGTTCACAGCGTGTCTGTAAATAAATAATATGTAAACAATGGCCAACTGGTCGCGGAAGATTCTATTTCGAAGTTTTATGTGCTGGTAACGCTTGGTAATATGGATTATTAAATACTAGCAACACGCTCCTGCTTCGCACGGATTTTATGAATTGACAAAGCATCGTCATTACACTTAAGGCAAGTAGCCATATGGCGCACATTATTCAGCTTAATGTCGGTGTCACGATTTTACCCCTTTAGAACTCCGCCGAAGTTGTTTATATCAATCCGGCTCATAGTCGTGTCTTCGTAAAGAAACGTAGGTAATCGAAGCGGAAATTTCAACATTTTGTAAAGGCATCTAAATTGACACACGCTGAATTACGCATCTTACTGACGTCGAAATATCATGTATCGCTCAAGCAGAGTTTATAGTAGTTTATTTCCACAAAACGGCACGTCAGTAAATAGTTCGAAGACAACATCCGCCGCGTCTGTGCACCATTTTTGACGAAGACACCATGGCTTTGTATGCGCGGAAGTGGCACAGCAGCTTTGTGCCTTTTTTACTTTTTTTGTTACATTGCAATGACTAATTTGGTTTTAAGTAAACCATTTGTATCGTGAATATGCTCCTTTAATCTTTATTATTTTTACAGCTTCATATGCACCATCATTTGTCAGCTATTCAGCTTGGCTTTGGGCATTTTTTGCGTTCTGGTGACTGTTGGTTGCATATATTGGTCAACCAAGTGGTTAATCGCTTGTAAGTATTTACCCATAATAAAGTCAAATGTAGTTATTAATCGAGTGCAAATTGTGTATTACCACCCCTAATTAAATTATAGATGACTGACGACCGCGACTTCGCCTGCGCGTACTTTTTATTTATTTATTTATTTTATTTAGTGTTTCACAGCGCTGTGTTTTTCTTTTCGACATAAAACTTGGTGAAGAGACATAAGATCTTTCTTAAATCCGATGACTTCAATAAATGAAATAAAAACTGCACAATTTGGAGTTATCCACTGTCTTCCAATGGATTGAATTTTACACAAATATAACGTCTATATCCTCCACATCATTAGCTATTCCATAGTTTAGAAGAGATAGTTGGTTCTCCGTTTGAAAACCAGGCAGAGTGAGTACCTACTAGGGTCGCGAATTTGTTCCTGCTAGGGTCGCGAATTTGTTCGAAAGAATTACCAGGCAACTGAAGGTACAGACGCCAACACATCAAGCTACTACAATCTGTCAGATTTCTTTGATAGATTTTCGACTTTATTTCTAGAGCATTAGGTTCAAGGTTCATTGGGAATTATTGACAGTTTTGGGTAGCTTGACCTGGTGGCTTCTGTACACTGGTGGGTTTTAGTCAGTATAAGTCTGACACACCCTCCCGCTCCACCCAGAGCGGGATACGTCATTCCTTTCCTACCCAAAAAAAAAGGCAGAATGAGTAATTCGAGATGTGAGTAGCTGTTGTATCTAAGCTATATCTTGTTGCGAAGATCCAAAGGCCTAGAAAGATGAAGTCAGTTAGAATGCAAAAAAATAACCGAAGACAGCCAACAACAAAAATATAGATAGATAGATAAATTGTTTATTTGGTGCACACAAAAAACATAACACAACATACAAAGCACTATTAAATAATAACTAAGCGTGAATACAAATTAGCCATACGTACCATGATAGGGGAACACGGAACCTAGTAAGTAATAGTGTGGAAAAAAAATAACTAAACCAATCGGGTAGGGTATTAAACGTAAAGGAAAAGGGATTCCAGAAATATATCTTAGTTATGTGTTGAAATTTAATTAGGAATAATAATTTGGATAAAAAAAGTTTTCGATAGTGTAAAAATGGGCCATGTTTGTAACGAACCTTGTGCGATCATTACGAAATTTAGAATAGTTATAAATATCCGTTATCGTTTAGGCCATAGATACCTACGCTAAGAGGAAATGTGGTTATAAGGCATAAAAAGGCAATATTTAGACAGCCAGTCCGTGTTACTTCCATGTTTATTTCTTTCGTATTCGGATTACTAGGTCGGATTTTAATAAGTTTTTTTATTTTTATTTTTCCAGATTTGATTTTTTAAAGCATAAAAGAAGCGGATGCTTTTTTAAAATTCGAATCGGTTTCTTCACAGTAAGTAAGTAATTAATTTGTCAACCACATTTTTTTTTTTTATTACATTATAGTAAAACCAATGTATGTATAATATATGCAGTCATGGAATCGGATCGTTACTATCACCTTGGGACAACCACTATCCACACACATCAGTCTGCCTAGTTTTATCCCAACTATGGTGGGGTCAGCTTCTTGTCTAACCGACTGCAGCAATACCAGTATTGTACAGACGCCAGCACATAAAGCTACTACAATCTGTCAAACTGTAATAGGTTTTCAACTTTATTGCTAAAGTTTATGGCACAAGATTGATTGGGAAAATTTGACAGTTTCGGATAGCTTGGCTTGATGTGCTGGCGTCTGTACATGAAGCGACTGCATATCAGACCTCAACAACCCGGTCACTGGGTAACACCATACGATTGTAAAATTGGTAGTCAGACTGTCGAGGTTCGGACTACACGTAACGACTGTCAAAGATATACGAATGACAGCCAGGACCAACGGCATAAACATGCTTGCCGAGGATGTGGCTTGGACATGGAGAGGTCTCGATGAATGCTACCCATCCACGAACCGACCGCAGCAAGCGTAGCTTAATCCTCTGCCTTAGGCTTTGATCGAGCCGCGCGGTTGTAATTTTTTACCCACGTGAATCCCCATACTGAGTATCTTAAGCCTCGGTCACACACAGCGATTCTTCATTTCAGCCGTAAGACGTCCACTGCTGGACTTAGGCCTCCCCCAATTAGCAACACACAGCGATTAATCACTGCGAATGCGCGTTCGCCGCGAGTATTTGCTGTGTGTGACAGGCTTCGCTGCGAATAGACTCAGTCGTCGCGAGCGAATTCGCTGCGATTTGAATTGAGCATGTTCAATTTTACTTTCGGCGAATGCGCATTCGCCGCGAGTATTCGCTGTGTGTGACAGGGTACTCGCTGCGAATAGTAATTCTGAGCAGATGACATTTTGAATTTGCGCACCAACAGACTGTCGAAATTCTCGTGTAGAACTCGCTGTGCGTGACAGGCAGGCAGCGAATTGTCGCTGCGATCATTATTTGCAGCGAATGCACTTGCAGCGAGTATTCGGTGTGTGTGACCGAGGCTTTAATAAGGTACCATATAGCTAAATAGTATTTTACGTGCTAACGCAAACTTATTCGTATTTGAAAATCTTTTCAGGAATGGAGATTGGTATTTAGATTATAAGTCTAAGTAATTAGAACTAAGAAATGCTCAAGAATACAAGTGATTCTTCACTCTTGAATTAAGAATTTAACTAGAACTTTGTTTCGAAGAAATGATGCAAGCACTAGGTGTAATAAATAAATTATAATGATTTAATACACGAGGAATTTTATTTTAAGTTAACACAATACTTTTGATAATATTCAAGATATCTGAGCTTTTGTCAATAACTAGAAATTCTTTGTTAAAGAGTTAAGGTGCCAGCTCTATTTCTGTTGGCTTCTCGACATGTGATTCAAGTTTATGACGAATCAGGAACTATTAGCATCGGCGACCCGCTAGGCCGCTACTTTGAACATTGATGACCGGCGATTTAAATAACGACCTCGAAGGCGACTATCGACGTGATGACGTATTTCTTAGTCATCATCATTATATTTATTTCCTTCATTAAGAACCATTTTCTAGGGGTTACTAAGTAATACCCCCGTCATTCATCTATACCAGACCGCCAATGTTCTCTACAACATAGTGCCGCTATAAAAAACGGTCAAAAGAGGGACATGGACAAAATCACCTTGGTGGCAGTCGGATTGGTGACCGCAGTTTGTTAGTACCGACGAGAAAGCTTGCTGCACTTTCTATGGACTGAATATCGCGGCGGCTAGGCTGCCCAACCATAAGTACATACCGTAGCAACAGTACTGGTTTCTATGTGACTATGAAAAGGGTACCATTTCAATTGCGCCATGTGTCGGATGCTCTTTGGAGCAGTTTGCGGTCTACGGTCGCTTTCGAAAATGTACCATAGGGACGATGCAACACGATGCGTTGCCGATATGTTGTGACACCTTAGCGGTGACAGTGCAGCCGCCGCAGGAGGAGACGCCCCGGGCGTCGGGACGATTGCGGACTCCCGGCCACCGTAGGCGCGGGCTTCCGAGCGGTGAGCAATAGGTAGCTCGCCGCCTGGTAAGGACCAGGCCCGTGTCAACGGCGCGTTGTGTTCCACGCGCGCCTCAAAGAGATGTCAGCAAACTGAAGGGGTCTACTAGGACCTATGCCTGCCAGGATCGCGAGATTTATTCAAAAGATATACCGTGGCCCTGGCATATGGGCAACTGAAGGAACACGGGTGGGTTTTAGTCAGTAAAAGTCTGAAACGCCCTTTCGCTCCACCGTAGAGCGAGAGACGTTATTTGATGACTTCCAACTAGACATGCGCAAAACAGTGCCTTTCAAAGTAATGTCATATGGCATGACATTTCGTCCCGAGTAATGTTTCATTACACCATGACTCCAAACATGACGCGAGATGACGCACCACGCGCGATGGTTTTTGTAATGAAATGCCGCGTTGTAAAAGATATACATCATTACATGAGATATCGCATTACCTATATTGTGATGTGATGTGACATGGGTCAAACGCAATGCGCCCTCGCTTCGCCGGAACGTATATTTGATTCTGTTTCATATTCAAATAGTCGATTTTCTTTCATATTTAACCCCCAATATCCACACTAATCCACACTAATCCACACTTCCTCCACACTAATATATAATTATATAATAATAATATAATAATAATAATAATAATCTGTGGCCCAACTGTCAGCTTGACGGTGCAAAAATTTTTTCTCCGTGTACTTTTTCTAGAATTTTTAACACCAATCATGGAAAAATGTTTTATTATAAGTTTCTACAACACCAAGGAAGTACCTGATATTGGTGCTATAATGATAACATTATACCAGGATATAAGAAAAAATTAAATAACACGAGAAATTGTGAGATGCTGACGCGAAGTCGGGCACGTTTTCTACATAACACACGCCTAACATCTTCGGGTTCGTCGCTCAGCTCCGCCTCGCAGTTGCCGGATCCTGCTCCAGACGTGAGTCCAGTGACACCGGCCTCTGCAGTTGCGTCGAGCTCGAGCGACGAATACTTCTCGCCGCCGACGACACCACCACCAGTACGTCGGCGCGGACGAGGCCGACCACCGGCCAGCTTGGGACTCCGAGGCCCACCGGCTTCTGATAGGGTCCCCGCTACCGGTGGGTGTGCAGCGCATGAAGTGGACACAAGCGGTCAACGAAAATGTCATGCGCGCATACTATGGGGCTACAGAGGGGGGAACTAACTTGACTGCGTACCGTGGTCGGATGCTCTCTCTGTTTCAGGTGCTTGAACCAGGTGTCAACGTGTCGTCGCAACGATTATCGGATCAGGCACGGGTCATCCAGCGTAATCATATGCTGGATGCCGCCGTGCTTGATCGACTTTGCCTTGAATCACGGAATAGCCATGTTACGCCTGCTTCGCCACTGGTCGCGGTGCAACTGCAAAATTTACCCAGTGTTTCACCGCGACCCAACTGTGTTGGTGGAGAGGATGATGACGGGGCTATATCCGTGAGTACCCAATGCAATGCACGATTGAGGAGCGCTTTGGAGGATGCTTTCAGGGAGTATCGCTCTACTCCGCCTGAACATAGACCACGTTTACCTCGTTTGCCCATGCATAAGAAAAACAAGGCGCTGGTGTGTGCTCTAGACTCACAGCTGTCAACATATTTTGACGGCAGCAAAGACCTGGTTGATACCCACTCGATCTTGTACTGCGCAGCTGTAGCGGCTTGTCGTGTAGCTCATGTTAAGTTTCCTAACAGTGACAGAGCTACACGACCAAAACCAGCCGTACCAGCTTGGCAGTGCAGGATTGAGTGTCGTATCGGTGAGGCTAGAGCACTCATTGGTAAGCTAATCTGCTTCAGGGAGGGCAATACTCGCCCTCAAGTGATGCGCTTTGTGAAGCGGGCGTTCTCCGGGACTGATGTTAGTCCCCGAGATTATTTGCCCCGCGTCACAGAGCGCATCGACTTCCTGAAGCAGAAGATCTGTGCATGGGCAAACCGTATTCGTCGGTATCGGCGGAGGGTGGAGCGGTACACTCAGAATCGCACATTCCAAAGCGATAAAAGGTGGGTTTACAGAGCTTGGGAGCGACCGGACCAAGGTGTGGCTGACATGCCCCTTCCGGATGATGACGCCATGTCTTCGTTCTGGCGAAACATCTGGTCGGTGCCTGTCAATCACACCGAAGGTGACTGGACTAGGCAGATCGAGCGAGCGTGCGGACAAATACCAGAAATGGGGGCAATTACCATCAGCCCCCAAGATGTCGCTTGTGCAGTCCGTCCGTTGCCTAACTGGAAATCTCCGGGGCTGGACGGACTGCACAACTTTTGGATCAAGTGGATCCAAAAGTCGCACGCTCGCTTGGCATCTCAGTTCCAGTCAGCCTTAGAGTCAGGGTCGTTGCCCCAGTTCTTAACAACAGGGATAACCCACCTGCTCCATAAATCAGGTAGCACCGCGGAACCCAAAAATTATAGATCGATCACTTGTCTACCGACGGTCTATAAAATTCTTACATCCATTTTGAGAGCTAAAATTTACAATCATATTGACACAAACTCTATCTTGTCTGTCTCTCAAAATGGATGTAGGAACGGGTCCCGCGGTACTAAGGAGCTGCTCCTAATCGATATGACCATTAGTCAACAGGTTCGTCGTTCCCGAAGGAATCTGTCGACATGCTGGATAGACTATAAGAAGGCCTATGACTCGGTACCACACACATGGCTCAGGAGGGTGTTGGAGTTGTACAAAGTAGATACAACGCTGTGCACCTTCCTGATGTCATGTATGGGGCAGTGGAGGACGGTCCTTCGCTATCCAGGATGTCGACAAATCCAGAGGAATAGCGAACCGATAAGGATTGAGCGAGGTATATTCCAGGGCGATAGTTTGAGTCCACTTTGGTTCTGCCTAGCCATGAATCCTCTTAGCACACTGCTGGAGGATTCAGGTATAGGCTATCGATTGAGGAGAGGTGGTCAGGTTATATCTCACCTCCTCTACATGGATGACCTAAAACTCTTTGCCCACAACAATCTGCAACTGATGGAGCTACTGAAAGTAACTGAAACCTTCAGTAGCGCCATCAGGATGGAATTTGGTGTGGACAAATCTGCAGTCATGCATGTGAAGCGAGGGGAGATTGTGGAATTCGTGGGAACCCAACTCACGGATTCCATACACCTAAGATCCCTCTCCTCAATCGAAACATACAAGTATTTGGGTATGTCGGAAGCGTTAGGCATCGACACTGCTGACATGAAACAATCGTTGAGGGAGCGCTTCTTTGGCCGCCTGAATAAAGTACTAAATAGTCTTTTATCAGGCGGAAACAAGGTGCGCGCCTTCAACAGTTGGGTTATGCCAGTTTTGATGTACTCTTTCGGCATACTCAAATGGACTCAGACGGAGCTGGACGCCCTGGATAGACGGGTCCGCACACTGCTGACCGTAAATCGGATGCATCACCCACGGTCCTCGGTGATGAGACTGTATATCCCGCGGAAGTGTGAAGCCAAGACCCTGCACAACCGTGAGATATGCAGTCTCAGGGAATACTTCCTTGAAGCCGATGTGGGGATGCACCGAGATATGGTCTCAGTGGACAAGGGCTTCACCCCGCTCTCCTTGGCTAACGAGAACTGGCGCAAACCTAAAGTATTAGATACTAATGACCGCAGGGAGGTATGGCAAAGCAAGGAGCTCCACGGACGCTTTTACCGGGTCCTACATGGACCCGATGTAGACCTCTTAGCGTCCGTATCCTGGTTACGATTCGGAGATCTATTTGGAGAAACCGAAGGTTTTGTCTTTGCAATTATGGACGAAGTTATGATGACAAACAACTACCGGAAATATATTGTGAAGGATGGCACGGTTGACATCTGTCGGGCATGCCACCGTCCGGGGGAGTCAATCCGACACATTATTTCTGGTTGTTCTCGTCTGGCTAACGGAGACTACTTGCATAGACACAACCTTGTAGCCAGGATTATCCACCAGCAACTTGCTCTGAAATACAGTCTTGTGGAATCAGAAGTACCGTACTATAAGTATGTGCCCGACCCAGTTCTCCAAAATGGAAATATCACATTGTATTGGGATCGATCTATCATCACTGATAGGACTATTGTCGCTAATAAGCCGGACATAGTGGTGATAGATCGATCAGAGCGTCGCACAATGATTGTTGATATAGCAGTCCCGCATGACGAGAACCTCGTGAAAGCCGAACAAGATAAGCAGATCAAATATCTTGACTTGGCTCGCGAGGTTGTCGAGATGTGGGATGTGGATACAGCAGTCATTGTGCCGATAGTCGTGACGGCCAATGGCATAATAGCCAAGAGCCTCGACCAACACCTAAAGAGGCTCTCGTTAGGCAGCTGGATCAAGCGCTTGATCCAGAAGGCGGTATTACTGGACACGGCACGTATAGTGAGAAGGTTCCTCTCTCAGCGGCCCTGACCACCGGTAGCTTGGATCCTATTCCCGATACCGGTGGGCTACTATTTTTTATATTTTTAAATGTTTTTATGATTTTTGTTATTTTAATATTTAAAAATGTAATTTATATGTTGTAAAAATTGAAATAAAGGAAACAATAATAATAATAACCATAATAACCCATAGCCTAATTTGCTTTGTTTCCATATTCTATAATAGTTCTGCTCCAACCGGGGATTGTCCTTGGGTGCACTTGCATAGTGCATACAGGGATAATCGTCGGTTGGTGCCCCCTCATCATTTAAAATTTTTTAAGGGGCCTCTGCGAGTTGGCTTCGGCCCCTCGTACGCCTTCCAAAAGACCGGGATCCTAGGATCCCGAGATGTATTAACATATATGAAAATAATAATAATAATAATAACTTGCTTTGCAGTACAAACTAGTGGATTCTGAGGTACCGTATTACAAGTATGTGCCCGACCCAGTTCTCGAAAATGACCATGTCACGTTGTACTGGGATCGGTCTATCATTACTGACAGGACTATTGTCGCCAATAAGCCTGATATAGTGGTGATAGACCGGTTAGCGCGCCGCACAATGATAGTCGATGTTACCATTCCGCATGACGGCAACCTCGTGAAAGCTGAGAAAGAGAAACAGATGAAATATCTCGACTTAGCACACGAGGTTGTTGACATGTGGAATGTTGACTCAGCTGTCATTGTGCCGATTGTCGTATCAGCCAATGGGCTGATGGCCGATACCCTCGACCAACACCTGTCGAGGCTATCGTTAGGCGGTTGGATCAAGAGCCTGATTCAGAAGGCAGTACTCCTTGACACGGCTCGCATTGTGAGGAGGTTTCTGTCTCTGGAGCCCTAACCACCGGTAGCTTGGATCCTGCTCCCGCTACCGATGGACTGCTATTTTTTTATATTTTTAAATGTTTTTATGATTTTTGTTATTTTAATATTTAAAAATGTAATTTATATGTTGTAAAAATTTAAATAAAGGAAACAATAATAATAATAACCATAATAACCCATAGCCTAATTTGCTTTGTTTCCATATTCTATAATAGTTCTGCTCCAACCGGGGATTGTCCTTGGGTGCACTTGCATAGTGCATACAGTGATAATCGTCGGTTGGTGCCCCCTCATCATTTAAAATTTTCTAAGGGGCCTCTGCGAGTTGGCTTCGGCCCCTCGTACGCCTTCCAAAAGACCGGGATCCTAGGATCCCGAGATGTATTAACATATATGAAAATAATAATAATAATAATAACTTGCTTTGCAGTACAAACTAGTGGATTCTGAGGTACCGTATTACAAGTATGTGCCCGACCCAGTTCTCGAAAATGACCATGTCACGTTGTACTGGGATCGGTCTATCATTACTGACAGGACTATTGTCGCCAATAAGCCTGATATAGTGGTGATAGACCGGTTAGCGCGCCGCACAATGATAGTCGATGTTACCATTCCGCATGACGGCAACCTCGTGAAAGCTGAGAAAGAGAAACAGATGAAATATCTCGACTTAGCACACGAGGTTGTTGACATGTGGAATGTTGACTCAGCTGTCATTGTGCCGATTGTCGTATCAGCCAATGGGCTGATGGCCGATACCCTCGACCAACACCTGTCGAGGCTATCGTTAGGCGGTTGGATCAAGAGCCTGATTCAGAAGGCAGTACTCCTTGACACGGCTCGCATTGTGAGGAGGTTTCTGTCTCTGGAGCCCTAACCACCGGTAGCTTGGATCCTGCTCCCGCTACCGATGGACTGCTATTTTTTTATATTTTTAAATGTTTTTATGATTTTTGTTATTTTAATATTTAAAAATGTAATTTATATGTTGTAAAAATATTCTTTTTGTATAGGTATTTACTTTGTAAAAATATTTAAAAATGTAACGAAATATGTATGAAAATAAATAAAAGAATAATAATAATAATAAAGACCCGCAGGGCAGCATGTGGCGTGCTGTTGGGCAGTAGCGACCCCACGGACCCTATCTCCCGGGAGAATTCTTGTGCCTCATCTCTGGCTTGCCTTTATTGGCCGGCTGGAGTGAACACTCAAGAGGTTCAGAGCTCCCACCTCATTCTTGCCTTTATTGGCTGGCTTGAGTGGAGATTCGCAAGAGCAAACGTGCTCGGGGAAAAGAAATATTCCAGTAAGTGCTCGTAGGGACTTGACCATCTTCCGGGCTCTGGGATAGTTTTGAAAGCCGTGGAATACCTCTCCACTTCTCAAGCACCTCAGGAAGTGTTGCCCCCTTGTCGCTGCGTCACTATGTGCCAGCGGCGGTTTCCGAGGGCCCATTATTGAGTGTGCAAGTCACCCCCTGCCATTTAATCCGTGTATTTAGAAAACATTGATGCGGCAGGGGCCATAGGCCTTCCATAGTTCTTGGTAACCAGTCCATTTTAGCCATCCATATACATAGACCAACATCTTAGTTTCCATATCCTGCAATAGTCCAACACCAAACGGAGGTTGTCCTTGGATGCACTTGCACAGTGTATACAGGGATAATCGTCGGTTGGTGCCTCACTCCATCGAAATTGTCTAAGGGGCCTCTGCATAACATATATAAAATAATAATAATATAATAATCTAAACTTAATATTATAAATGCAAAAGTAACTCTGTCTGTCTGTCTGTCTGTCTGTCTCGCTTTCCTGCTAAAACTACTGAACCGATTTAAATGAAATTTGGTACACAGATAGTTTAGAGCCTGAGAAAGGACATAGGCTACTTTTTATCCCGGTAGTATGTTCCCGCGGGATAATTTCCGACCTCCACGCGGGCGAAGCCGCTGGCAAAAGCTAGTAAGGAATAATTGAATTAAAACGATAGACATGGTTTGCAATAGTGATTATAGACCATGACTCGAACTGTCATAATGTCATACAGTTCGAGTCATGATTTGAAACATCACGTAGGCAGTCCGCGGTTTCAATAAAACTTAAACCTTAGGGCGAACGCGCACTGCCATGCGTTTTGTTACCGCATAATTTGTGAAGTATGAAATGTCATAGAAGTGCGCGCACTGCGGTGAAATAAACGCATGCGGTAGAATCATCGCTGCAAATTTGCGGTGATTCTACCGCAATTTTTTTTGTATCGCATAGTGTTCTAAGAAGTACCGCGCACTGCGGTGAAATAAACGCACTGAGACACGCTCAGTTGCTGACGGGTTACGACACAGATATGTCGTTACTTGGCGTTTTTCCTGCGACGACGGTGGTGGTGCGAGAGTCAATCGCAGAATTTCAGGACCAGCAATTCTTAACATACTATTATAAGACTAGCTTCTGCCCACGACTTTTTCATTCAATTCAATTCAATTCATTTATTTCTCAGTATATGGTACATTAAGGTCTTACATTTAACATTGTTTCACACATACTACCATTGCTGGCGTAGAAATATTAAATAATAAAATAGGTACATGCATTATTTATAATGTAGAAGTATTAATTGTTTAATTAAAAATATATGCCATGTCAAAAATATAAATTATAATGTCAAACACTAAAACTACAATGTCCAAGAATTCATAATAATGTAAAGGTACCTACTATGTCATTAAAACAATATTATACTAAAAAGTATGATTTAAAAATTCATTCACGGAATAAAAACACATGTCTAAGAGAAAATCAAACATTTTACATTTAAACTTATTAATTGGTAACATTCTCAGGGCGGGTGGTAATTTATTATAAATTTTAATTGTCATGCAACTAGCATTTCTACTATTTATTTGGAATCTTTGAGCAGGGACAAGTAATTTTCCGGCATTTTTTTTGTTCAGTCTTTCGGAGAATTGTTCATTTAATTGAAATAAAATATCTGGTTGTCCGAGCTTTGCTCGGTATTTTTTGGTAAATTGTGTTTAAAATAATAAGTTTATGTTCAAGTTGATTATCGATAAAGTTGGTCATTGAAAACACGAATAAAACGACATTTTATAAAAATGAATCTTAGCTAGATCGATTTATCGCCCCCGAAACCCCCTGTATACTAAATTTCATGAAAATCGTTGGAGCCGTTTCCGAGATTCAGATTATATATATATATACAAGAATTGCTCGTTTAAAGGTATAAGATGAGAGTATTTTTTTACAAATAGACAAATTTCAAAAATATACAAACATGGGAGTGGAAGAATTTTTAAATCCCTAAATAATGGCCTGCAATAGTCCAGATATTCTGCTCCTGCTCATGGCTCTAATACATTTTTTTTGCACTATGAATGCCCTTTCCACATCCACTGAATTACCCCATATCACTAGGCCGTAACGCAGTACTGATGAAACATACCCGTGATAGGCATTAAGGACTGTTTTTCTACTGGACACTAATCTTAACTTGCGAAGAGCATAAACAAATTTATCAAGTTTACTGCATACTCTTTCTAACATGTTCCTTCCAGTTCAATTTGTTATCTATTACTATACCTAAAAATAAAGCTGATGATCCTGGTTGTAGAATTTTTTGTCCGCGTTAAATTTCTTGCAGCCCCGACTCCCCTCGTCAGCTTTATGATTTGAATACAGTTAAAAACGCTATAATGAGCCAACCTTAAAAGATAGACAATATGCCATCGTGAATTTTTTTGTAGAATTTTTCAATAGGAACAATTTCGTCATAAATAATTGTTACGTTATTGTAACCGTTTACGCAGCACAGCTCTCAAAAGGAATAACTTTTCTCCGTTTTATGCAACATTTTTCATTGATGCTCCGCTCCTATTGGCCGTAGCGTGATGTTATATAGTCTAAAGCCTTCCTCGATAAATGGGTTACCACCAAACATTAATTATTTTTTCAGTAGTTCTTGAGATTAGTGCGTCAAATAAACAAACTCTTCAGCATTATAATATTAGTATAGATATATATACAGAGAGCGACTCTTGTATTAGTTCATAACGACATGTGCTGTGGGCTGCACAGTTGTAACTTGAATGACAAAACGTGCGTTTTTTCCACCGCAGTGCGCGGACTCGTGACTGCGTTTATTCTACCGTGCGGTAGAATAAACGCACCGCAAGGCAGTGCGCGCTCGCCCTTATTTGAATAAAAATACGGTTCTAAATAATAGTTCACTTATCTCGCAGCCAACCGACTGGAGCATGTTCCTTCTCGCTTGCACACACAGCAAAGATTACCGAGATATTACGAAGCTTACGAACACCGAACAGCGCGCCGCGGCCCGCGCGCCATGTTTTAGTGTCATGTGCCATGGTTGATTGAATCGAGTCATGTGTTAGTTAGGGTAGGTTCAGATGACAAGCGCTCAGCGCGCGTTGAACGCGCGTTGAATTTTTGTATAGTGTTCACATGGTGCGCGCTTGTCAGGCGTTAAACGCGCGTTGTTGCGGCCAGTTTGAGTTCTACATTTGTCGAAGATGGACGTAGAAACAGTTTTATCGGTGATTTTATACAGACGGCAGAAACGACACAACAGAAGACGGAGATATTGGGTTCACCCAATTTTGTCAACCAGGCTGACTGAAAGTCAGTACATTATTTTATATCCTAAGTTAAGGCAATTTGAGCCCAAATTCTTTAACTACTTCAGAATGTCCATCAAGTCATTTGATGACTTACTGACTCTCATAAACGATGAACTCGTAGCAGATAAAAACGCTGTGCGATATAGCATTTCACCGGAAGAAAAACTCATAATTACATTGAGGTAAGTTTTTTAATAATCAACATAATCTATAAATCAAATAAATCAAATCAACTTGTTTAGGAACAATTTTTTTAAAGAAAAAATAACATTTTGTTACTCGCAGAATAACTCTAACTCTGATTCATTGCTGACATTAGTTGGTGCTGGCGATGGAGTAGGTGTTACTGGCGATGGAGACCCCATTGCTGTAGTATAACCATAATGTGCAAAATTATTTGACACACTAGACTGCTGTGATCTATAATCATGATAACGAAAGCCTTCAACAGAAGCTGATGACTGATGACGCTGCTCTTGTGATGAATAATTTCTTCGTTGTGATACCGGGTAATTTTGATTTTCATATGTCTGTTGTTGTGGTCCTTGAAATTCATTTTGGTTTTGCAAAATTAAATTATAAATGGCAATTTTAGTTTGAAGTCGCCTATATTCCGGAATTTTTTTAATCTCTTTAACGAGTGACAAACAAAACAGCTTGTCTTCATCGTCATCTTCTTTTGGATGAGACACATTTTTCTGTGCTAAACTCTGCTCTAATATGTTTGCAAATCTTTCATCAGCAGGATTTAATTTTTGTTTTTTTCTTGAAGTAGATTTAGGACTCTTAAAGCCAGAACTTATTTCTACTTCAGCAACCTCTGACGAAGTTGATGCATTATCTGCATCGAAACTACTTTCTGTATCTTTGTTGGCAATTGATGCCTGTAGAAATCGTAGTCTATTATAATGAATATATGTCGAAGTTTTGGAAGCTCCTGATCCAGATTTGACAGTCTTTATTTTCTTCACCTCTCTCATATAATTATCCCGTAAACTCTTCCACTTCTTTTGCAGGGATGACGCTGAAAAAAAAAACAGTATTTAGTAATAGTTTATGTTTGTTTCCAGATATTTGGCCATTGGATGTTCATTTGGGACATTAAGCTACGACTATAGAATTGGCAAATCTACTGTGGCTACTATAATACCACATGTATGTGAAACTATTTGGAAAAAATTAAGGCCCGTTGTTATGAGTGAACCAACGAAAGAAAAGTGGTGTGAAATATCCACGATATTTGAAAAGAACTCAAAGTTTCCCAATTGTTTGGGAGCCTTGGACGGGAAACATATACGGTTAATCCAGCCTGAACACACGGGTTCTATGTATTATAACTATAAAAAATATTTTTCGCTAGTTTTATTGGCGCTAGCGGATGCAAACTATTGTTTTGTGTGGGTTGACATAGGTGCCTACGGTAAAAACAGTGACTCAGGTATATTCAAGAATCCTTCATTGTACAAAAAGCTGACAGAAAGGTCATTAGATCTACCTGAGCCAAAGGCATTGTTAATACAAAATAGACCGACAACGTTGCCATATGTGATAGTGGCTGATGAAGCTTTTGGCATGATGGAGAATTTAATGCGTCCATATGGGGGAAGGTCACTAACTTATGCTAAAAAAATATTTAATTACCGTTTGACATTAGCACGCCGGTATGTTGAATGTACTTTTGGCATAATGTGCAATAAATGGCGCATTTTACACAGGCCGTTAGATGTTAACATCGGTTTTGCAGAAAAGATCGTAAAAGCGATATGTACACTAAATAATTATGTCAGAATCAGGGATGGCTACAATTTTGAAGACACACTTTATACGCCACCCCTGGAAAATCTAGCCTCATTATACCGGACGTGCTGTGCGACAGGCGGATAATGTTCGAGTACATTTAACAAACTATTTCATTAATGAAGGAAAAGTAGATTGGCAGGATCGTTATATTTAACTTGTAACACAAACCGATTGTAAATGTTAATAAATATATATACTCACATAATATTTTCTTCTTTTCTTCATTGTCATGTCCTTCACAAAATATAAGGACGAGTTCTTCCCAAGCCCGTCTTCTCAAATTCTTATCTGAATAATCGCTACTTGTCATGTCCCATATCGCAGGACGTTTATCTATTTCATCAATTAATAATTCCGTATTAAAAGCTTCGGTTTCCATTTCGGACGATTTTCGGACGAACTTGACGAACCCTAAAATACGTCTATCCGCGTCGAAAGCGCGCGCTCAACTGAACGGAAACATAGAAAACCAATGATCTCAAAGCGGCGTTGACGCGCGCTGACAACAGTCGAGCGCTAGCGCAGCGTTGAACGCGCGCGTTACTAAAACGCGCGTTAGCATGTGTACGGCCTGAATAAAATGTATGTAGTTGTAAACGCGCGTTATCAAAACGCGCGTTGAGCGCTTGTCATCTGAACCTACCCTAATGCTACAGTACGCAGCCGAGATATATGACGCGCAATGCATCACTCGCATTACTTACACAAGTCTACTTCCAACCCACATAAAAAAGCGGTGACAATGCGTCATCTTACATACATATGTACCACACGGTGCGTTGCGGCGATGTGCAACAACGCAACGCACGCTCAACGGAAAAGGAGACCAGAGAAATGAAGCGGGGAAGCATGTTGCAGTGCGATGTCGAGCTTATAAACCTAGGGATCGACTGACTGGTCCCACGCATACAAAATCTGTAGGTACAACGCATTATGACACCTGTTCTCAGGGTTTTTATATGTATCAGAAATGCAATTTAATGGGAAATCCGACTTTTTTTGGGTATTTATGTGTATTTATTTCCAAAATTGTCGTTTTGAGTTTAGCATTTAACTAAGCTAATGGACGGACAACCAATAAAATGTTTAGATAATAACTTTTATGTTGCCGGTTTCTTTTTACACTAATTTGCACTACGTAAGAGTTCACATTGTGCAAATCACTGTAATACTTTATTGTAATCCCAAATAGTGTCTCACTAAAAGGGTTCTCTTTCAATCTGTTTGATGGAGAATCCTACTTCTAAACAGATAGTATCAAATCGATGCACAATGACTTCGTCTACGTTATAATTATATGGATTAATTTGAATACTCAAAACAAGAGATCGCACTATAGTCTAATGAATTTCATAGTTGTTAGAAGCCCAGAATGATATTGAATCCATCTATTATATTAAAAGATATGGTTAAAAAAGAGTATTTATAATTTTCGATGACTACTTTATAGACACTTTGAAAGAGAGGACGATGTTTTACATTAACGATTTCCAGACTTCGAAAAATATCCTATTTTTTTCTAACGAGAAACCATTCGACAACGTCTTTTCCAAAAATGAAGTGGATAAAAAAGTGTCCCCGTATTCACTAGGCATTGCTGCAAAACCATTAATATATTTCGCGTCTTTATTTGGATCAAAATTGGTTGCATACGAGAAAAACAACGTTGTCAGTACAAAGTTCACAAGCAAGTTCTACTCTTTGTTAATTATCATAGCTCACATTGTGGTATCAATGGTAATCATAACACCACTCAGTTGGCATGACACGAAATCTGACGTCCCGTTAAACGTTTTGACGAAAACTTTTGGCACCTTGAGCATTATTGAAGCGGTATATTCAGTTTTCGCCTTAGCAATTTTTAACACAAAATACTATGTTGCATTATTTAATAAACTCGACGATATTGATACACATTTTACCATCACTAAAACAATATTTAGAAGGAGACGTCTTATTTCAGTCATTCTGATCATAGCACCACTCGTGCAAGTGTCTAGCACGTTTTGGTTAAGAAAATTCCACTTACAAAATATTGGTGCCCATATAAATTTCTTCTTGATCATGCTGCAAGGATCGGTGTTATATTTCGTCGTTATTAATATTTATTTAAGAATTGTAATGTTAAATACATTGCTGATGAAGGCAGTCAAGAGCACGATGTCAAATCAAAAGAAGATTATATTCCGAGATACATTTTGCGACTTTGTTATTAAGGTAAGGCATGTATTTAATGGATCTTATGTATTCAATTCTTAAACATATCAATCTATAAACATATTAAAATAACAAGTGAGCGTGTTTAAATGATCCCCATGGACAAAAGTAATAATTGTTCATTTAAATTAAATAATGTAATTTATTATGTTCAAAATGAAAATGAATGAAACTACTCCATTGCAGAATATCTGCATTGAACCTAAAGTCATACAAGAAAAGGATTTACACTGTTGTTGGTTTGAGCTGATGCAAATATACGACAAAATGGCTGACTGCATTCATCTTTTTAACGTAATGTACTGCGGTCAGGTAATAACAGATCCTATACAATTCGTTAAATTATTATCCTGAATATTCCGTCTATTACAAGTACTTCTCTATTTTCTTCCAGGTATTTGCGATGTACAACTCCTGGTTATTATGCACGTTATTGACGATATGTCGATCCTTGTCTCCATCTATAACGGTGAGATTATTGTTTCAAATATAATATAATAATACTTACATAAAATTTGTAACAATATGTGAAGTTACTAATCAATCGCTTGATCGCCGTTGAAATCCGCTGGATGCGAGAAGTATCGGAACGGCAAGGTGGATGTAGTGACGCTTGGAAGACGCCTATGTCTAACAGTGGACGTCTTGCTGCTGAAATTATAATCATGTTCAGATAAAAGTTTGTTGAATTAAATAAAAGAATCAAATTAATTATTATATCTATAATCTAAACTTCCTTCCGTTTGCCGTATCGGTCAGCTGCTGTGCAGTTCGGATCTGTGCGGTTCAACTTTTTCAATCGTCCGATAAATTTTATCTGGAGAGTAAATATCATGGTTTGACATGATTATTTTCTACACAAAAGCCGTCTAAATGCCATGAAAAACGATGGAAATACGGAATAAAAATGCCATGTTTATTCCGCAGATAACTTTTTCTGACGATTGCAGATTGTCTCTAAAGGAAAATTTTACCAACCCTAGTTTTCCAAGGATTTTTTTTTTATTGTCACCATCCAGAGTTATTTTTTCAACGTCTAATGTCATTTCCAAGAACATTATGATATTGTTGGTGGATATTAAACGACTTTTGTTTATGGCCAACGTCGCATGTAATTAGTACATTATTAACCAAGGGGATAAAGCAGTGTCTTCTGTCGCGGGTGACGATTTAAATCGCGAGCGTAACGAAGGACTCGAGGTTTACTCCCGAGCGTAGCGAGGGTGTTAAAAACTTAAATCACGAGCGAAGCGAGGGATTTAAGACGAGGCCTGAGTGTAGCGAGGGATTTAAGTTCACCCAAGACTAAGACAGCTTTATCACCGAGGAAAATACTTATCGTACCATTTGCGAAAAAATTAACACAATAATAATATGAGATAAGCATTTATTAAAAATAATGACAATTAAAAGTAAAATAAACTTAACGTTTATGTATTTGAAGGAGACAAAAACGCGGCAAATTCCTAGACTAATATTTTTTGTCGGAAAAGCAAAGGCATCAAGCTCATACGGCCTCGTCGGTTTTCGTAATTTTTTTTAATAATCATAACTGCATAATAAATGCGTATTCCTTTTTCAAAACGATGTATAATGTTTTATATACAATCTCAATGGTGTAAACCCAAATGTAGTCAGTATACATTTCGGTAAGTATTCCAAATTTAAATCACATTCTCCCCCTAGAGGATGAATGAAATTCAATACAATTTTCTTTCCCTGTTTTTAACAGGTTAAAAATGACTATTGTTATGTTAGCTTTTTTGGCATAGAATGTCACTTTTTTGAGCAAGTGGTACGAAAAATTAATTTTCGTTCTTTTTTTTTAAGAATAACAACCCTTTTTTTTTGCAGTATTCCGAAGTATTTCTCAGTGATTTATTTCTATATTTGTGCATTAATTTCCGACCTATATTTTTGGCGACTATATGTGAGATGTTTATGAGAGAAAAGAAGAAAACCTCAGCATTGTTATTACACGTTTTACAATTAATCGAAGAAGGTAAGATTTAAGGCCCACTAGAGCAACAAATATCTTCATGCATTTATCGGTAAACATTTATTTAAAACTCAATTCCGTCTCTATCATCTTCGTACGATTCGCTGAGGACAAACGATGTTTAAAATTTTATTGGAGCTAACCATATAAAACTTAGTGTTTACGGTGCAAATAGGCCTTAAAGTGATTTGGATATTGAATACCTAAATAATTATTTCAGCACACAAAATAATAACCTTTATATACTTAAAAAAAAAAAACGCAGCCTTAGATGGGATTTCAATTTTATAAACGAGTAGCTGCTCTCTGCGGTTTCGCCTGCATAAGTCTAGATCCAGTAGGAATAACATGGATGATGATCTTAAGAATAAAATAATATGAAAAATTGACATATTTTCTTTACACAGGTACAAAGCTGTCAATGAGATATTCTTCAAATAAAAGATATTCGACTATTGAAAAATGTGCCCTCAGTATTTACATCAAACTCGAACTCCACAACCTAATTTCAAAACTTTCATTTCCAGATAATCAGCCATTCGATCAAGTGAAAACCATGATAATGCTGGTAGCTTCGCGAAAACTAGATATATCTGCGAACGTGTTTACAATAAATGTACGAACTGTCATGAATTTCGCCGGACGAATCATATCCTACACAGTTCTCATGATCCAGTACTTTTATAGTCACTTGTTTTTAGAATAAGAACATATTGTACGTATTTATATCAATAAATCTGTCTAGCCATTTCCCAACTAAGTAAGGGTCGGCCCTGGCATATGGGCAACTGAAGGAACACGGGTGGGTTATAGTTAGTAAAAGTCTGACACGCCCTTCTGCTCCACTCTAGAGCGGGAGACATCATCTGATGATTTCTCATCCAAAAAAAAGGGTCGGTTTCCATTTTAACCAGATGCAGCTGAATACCAGTAATTTACGGAGCTTCTGTGTACCTGGCCGGTAGACAGGTAATTTAGACTTTCGAGTTCTCGAGCTCGAAACTCTAGAACTCGAAAGTCTTTTGGGCTTTTGACTACCTGTAATGACTTTCAAAGGTCTTACGGTTGACAGTCGGGTGCTCCGAGGCACGCAGGGGTCTAGAAATGTAATGGATGGTCACCCATCCACGAACCGACCGCGGTAAGCGTCATTCGACCTGTGCGTGATAATTTAGCTACGAGTCCCTTTCATAATAATACGCAGGACCAAATTAAATTAGCTGAAGAAACATCACAGATATATTGTGTATCGATAATGGCAAAAGCACAAAAGTCACCCTGTATTTTAATATTATTACCATTCGTTTCGCACTGTCTGTAATAAAGGTTTGGTTCTGAACCAATTTTTGTTCAAAGAAATCATATATAAAAATATCTCGATGAAACTGTTTTTTTTATTTATTACCTACTATCGATTACAGAAAGACACGTCTTCCTTTTCATAGTTTTTACACCAACGCACACTACTCAAAATCCAATCACAAACAATGAATTAAACACAAATTAAAAAATGGTTATAGCGCCATCTAGAAACAGCTTGTTGAATTACGTATGATACCGTTGTGGAGATTCTTATGGAGAACACACCCTAAACAGTTCCTAACGTATAGTATAGATGGTGCTCATGTGAAATTCTAATGAGGAACAGAACTTACAAATTATTGTATAAAATTACAGCTAATTATAAGTTTCATAAAGTCTCAACCCTGTATATTTTTATCATGTGCAGTATGACATGACTCACAGTGACTAACCGATCAGATTGGCTTGAGGATAGTACCTATACCTACTGTAGGTAGGAAGGTACGTTATACATGTTAAAATACATAATTATTATGACATTTTCATTTAATGACTAATAGAATAGGACTGTTTCTGAATGTCCCTAAGTCTTACTACGTATTGGCACTGAAGATTAATAAACAGAACAGTTGATCGCTGGTTGTAATAAACTGTCTGCGGACACCCTAACGGAACATACCTACTATTACTTTATCTGTGACTTTCATCCTCCCCCTTCCGTGCCTCTCCGACGCCTCTCTGGCGCCCTCCGCAGCTCCGCCATTTTGAATTCGAAGCTGACACTCCGGCACTCCGGCAGAGGCCGCGTCATTCCATTCTATTTATTTTGTTGTTGCGTTTCACCCGTGACCCGGCAGTCGGCAATAGTGCTCGTGTACCGTTTCACGTTCGTTCATTTATTTGTGCTGTGATTACTAAAACATTTCCAGCATGTCTGGGTGTAAGTATTTTATAAGATTTCTTTAGGTTCTAGATGAAATTGATTGTTTTTTGTGGTATACTTAGGTTATGTTTATGATCTAACGCTATAGATGCCAAACAAACACGTTGTCATGTGATGCCGTTGTTAATCGAAAACGATGCTTGCCGGTTGCACAATTTTACATCAGTTATGTTCACCTATGTAGGCCTGTTACTAAGCAGATCTACCTGTATTAAATTCATCGCTATTTAAGCAGTTGTCTACAATGATAGGTCGTTATGATAGTTCGTCAATAAGGTACTTACCTACCATCAAATAAGTATGATACTTACCTATCTAAATACGTACCTACTTAGTTAACGAATTTTTAATTGTCTTGTTCCTAATTGGAATCGTTAGTAGGTAAATGTTTGACGCTAATATACTGGTGCCATCCCAACGAAAAAATATTTCTTTTAGACGACACTTGGGTGGGTCAAAAGGACGTTGACCTTGGAATCTCATTTTTTTATACATCGTAGTTAGGTATCTAGGTACCAAAAATAATAATAATACCGAATGCCGAAGAGTCGTAGTATTTTGTTTAGTTTTAACATAGCGTTATCTAAACTTATCTACCTATCTTCGCATTTATTTTAGGATTTGAAAGATCGAGATAAAAAATGTAGGTAGTCAGAATCAGCCATAACGAGTACTGAATACGCCCACTAATAAACCACCTACTTCGCCAGACTATTATATTATGTCTTTACATAATATCCACTTTGCTTCGGCACTTTTGTTCTGTTTATTCGTCGCAATTTCTATAGCTTTCGAAAAGAATGCTTGTTAGGTAACAGTCTTGTTATGGCCACCACCACCACGTCACCTACTAAGTAGGTAAATATTAGGATTGTTGTTGATCTCAGTACAAAATGATGGCGCCTTAAGAACCCTTATCTTTACAACTTCATTCGTGGGGAAAGTCGTAGGTAGTTCAGTTTGAATTTAAATGCACATATTTTCTATCGTCAATAAAACTGTTTAACTGAGAACTTCCTATAATAATACTATCATAACATCACCTTCATTATCATTGGAAGTCTGGTTCTGCTTACTCCTGAGTATAGGGACCTCTCCTTTTTTGTGCCATCCTTCCCTGGTTTGTACGAATCTGATCCGAGTTTTCACCGGGATCTTCTGTAAGTTGTCTACCCATCTAGATGTTGAATGCTGTACTTTCTCAATACTGAATTTATTTCTTGCTCTACACAAGGTGAACTTAGATGGTAGCTTTTATAAATACATTTACCATTGTCAACCCTGTCGAGCACAGCAAATTAGGAGAGAGGAAGAGCGCTGTAATTTGACTAATTAGGCCATACCTACTTGTTATACCTAGGCATCTACATTGGTACAACGCATGAACGTAATGAAGCTCAATAGGTATTGGTAAGCTTGTAGATAAATAGCTTCTAATCTATTGGTGGCGCCTCTTCACAATCAGCGATCATAGCCGATTACTTGCGAGCAAGATTGTGTGGCTTCCTCGTCTGCAATCGCCGAACATCGTCTATGTTCGCCATACGATCGCGGTGATTCGTGAGTTGTCGGTTTTACGGGCACGCACACGCACAGACAGATCAGAGGAAATTTCGCCTAGTTGCTTACATGATAGCCGATCACACGATTAACGATCATCTCCGATTGTTTACGAAGGGGATTGGAGGAGCCATAAAATTTTAACGCCCCTCCACTAAAGAACTACACAATGGAGAGGGGTATGCAATTAAGTTTGGCTGTAGTTAGTGACGTAACTACAGTCAAGCATGTCCATGGTTTCAATTTGACTTTGGCAGCGCATATATCAAGTACTATATGCGCTGCTTAAGTTTCCGAAGGGCGATTTTCGTACTTCGATCAAAGTACAATCTGTACTGTTAGTCAAAAGTACACACATTATAGGCTGATAATGCGTGATAACTGTTCACTCCTCTATTTTTCTATTCTATCCAGATACTTACCGCATGCTTTCTATGCCACAATAGTTTTGCGGAGTAATTGTGTATCTCAAACAGTAGGGATGGCTTTCATTTCGACAGTTCAACAACATTCAATATGAAGCAATGAGTTAGCAATATTCATCAAATTTAGATTGATAGTGTGTTAAAACTATCAGAAACTTGACATTTTATTCCAAAATACAACACCAAATAGGCAGCTGGGTCGGTACCTTACTACTTAGATAGTTTCCTTGTTCCATCGCTCGCAACGAAACATTTGCAAAGCTTTATCCATGTTCGGAGAATTGCAACGTTGAAATCTGGAAATGGACAAACGGGGAAATATTTTTAGGATAAAAACGTTTATCAATTCAAAAGCACTAGGTATGCAATGTACCTACGCACACCATTACATTACGCCCGTATCGACGCAGGCGAATACTTTCGGTATCATTTTATATTTGGAACTATGAGATCATCAATGTTTATAAAATTCGGATAGGCGCGTATGCCCACTACTCTTTAGCTCAAAGAATGAATTAAAAACTTCACGGAACTAAAAATGTTCTCGTTTATGGAGTTTTGGCACTCTTTGAACTTACCTCACCTAAGAAATTAGTCTAATAAAAGCTAGGCTAGTGAAATTTGACGATGGCAAACAAAGAATATAATAATGTGTTATGAAAAGTCCAAATGAAAACAACTTTCCATAGTAATGAGACAATTCAAGGTTTGTTCCACAATATCCGAACGTCATTCAAATAAATTCAAAGTAGGAACAGAATTGGTGCATATAAAATATTCCGCCAAGTCATTTATATGAAAATCGGGTGTAATTTGTGTTCATTCATTATTTTAACATTTCAGATCCGTACGGCAACCATCAGCAGTACCCGCCACCACAGGGTCAACAAATATACCCTCAGATATATAACCCTGTAAATGCGGGCGCTCCACCTCCAGGCCAACCCGGTTTCCCACCACAGTACCAACCACAATATCAACCTAGCTTCGGGTACCCGTACCAGCCGGGCCAGCCGGGTCAACCTGGACAGCCACCATCGGCAATGTCTTATCCTACAGCACCCGCTGCACCGGGATATGGTTATGCTCCCGCTCCTGGATATCAAAATGTTGCCGTAACCCAAGCTTATGGAGGTAAATTATTTTGATACAAGTTTAACTCTTTCCCAGGTCCACTAAAGGTTTTTCCCTAAGCGTCTTTTCTTTGCAACCTGACAATGATAATTTGACAAATGTACAATAATGTTCCAACCAACCAGCCTTCTTATCTGGAACCTGATTGCTCTTATCGACTAACTCTGTTGTTCTTCGTAACTTCGGAAGCCAATATTTCAAAATAGGTATTGTGGCCTTTATAATCTTCAACGTTTTGATTAACTTTAATCATACTCAAGCCAATAGCAAAATCCTCTAAATAGTTAACAATAAATGTTCCTAGCGACTAGCTAGAATTCTAAAAATTTCAATGACGCATATTAACAAGTCGTTAGCAAAAAAAACCCATCGGATATTTTTGGCAGCGCATGTATCTAATTCTTGTCCAATGCTTTCAAACGCTAAATGTGGTCACAGCAATACAAATCGTAAGTAACGAGAAAGATCGTTAAGTTTCATATTATAACGATATCGTAAAAAATTCGAAATCAGATCGATATCGTACATAAAAGTAAGCAGGCGTGGTCGTACGAAAAGATGCTTTATTCTGTATATAAAACGAGCTAATAGAACTTATTTCTGTCATTTAATTCCAGCTGCAGTGGAATGGGTTGCTACAACACCGAACGATGCTCATATGCTTAGCGACCGCGCAGTCGTGGGTGGTTTTGAAGGCTACGATGGCAGCCCTCTCTGGGTCATCCGTGCCAAATTTGAAGGAGACCTCATACCCGGAAAACTGGCCCTGAAACACAAGGCGGCTTACGTACCCTGGGGAGGGGCTGAAAATTCTGTGAGGAGTATTGAGGTACGTTATTTGACTGTGATTGATTCCAAATTGATCAACAAGGATTATTACGAAAACTACATGCCAAAACTCGTGGTAGTCACGGTTACAAAACGTGCAAGTAAGACGGTCTTCGATCAATAATAGCACTAGATAAAGGATCAGGAACAAAAGAGGACGGTGAACGGAATTGTCTATCTCTCTTTTTGTAACCCATGAATGCCACGATCGTTACCGTTTAGCTAGTCGACGTTCGAACGAACATAAAAATATCGCGGCAGTCGTTTTTTTTTTTTTCACACTGGATCTTCAGTGCAATGGCTAACCCCGAGAGCTGATAAATAAACAGTATGTGCTTTCATATCACTGGGATGTGCTTTGTTGCATTCTCAATCCTCAGTTCAATACCGAAAGTCGGAAATCAAGTGCGTGATTAAATCCCGTCGCGATACGTTTTTGTCCGTGCGTACGTACCTAGTCTTATTACGCAAATTGTATGGTATAATAATGTTAAGCGCTATGAGTTGTCGAGTAATCAGTACGGGATTTTTTTCAAGGTTATGAGGATTATTCTGTTCACATACATGCATTCACAGAACGTTATCTTCAAATCGTCGTTGCGCTTACAAAAACCGCTATGTGAAGTTATCAAAAAATGGTTTTTACAGCTAACGTGTATTGAAATAAGGATCAAAATCTTAAAACAACACAGTGTTTTTTGTAAGCGCAACGACGAAATGTGTGTCGAAGATAACCGCATTTATAAGTTTATTATTAAATCTATATTATACTATATACTATATAATATTATAAAGCTGAAGAGTTTGTTTGTTTGATTGAACGCGCTAATCTCAGGAACTACTGGTCCGAATTAAAAAAATATTTTGTGTTGAGTAGCCTATTTATCGAGGAAGGCTATAGGCTATATAACATCACGCTACAACAAAGAGGAGCTGAGCAGAAATGAAAAATGTTGCAAAAACGGGGAAAATCGCACGGGTAAGCGATTCGACGCGACGGGAAGGGTCGGGGTACAAGAAATTTGACGCGGCCGAAGTCGCGGGCAGAAGCTAGTATTTAGATATATGAGTTAGTTCGCTCATTCACGCTACATAAATGAGTAATTAAGCTATCGTCATAGGACTTTTACAGAAAAACAATTGTAATTTATTTATTGAGTCAGAATATCTAACTAAAGATATACACAAAATATGACACACAGAAAGGGCAACATTTCACTTATATGTATATAGGACACCACAATATGCACAATTAACAACTAAGTTAACAAAGAGATAGAGAAGTCTTGCTCTTGTGATACAGGAACTCCTAGTACAAGAGCCAGGCTTACAATGATTGGGCACGCCACAATTGCGGCGGTAAGTCCCCTCTTTGAGGAGTGGATAGAGAGGCGTCACGGCGTCCTCACCTTCCGCCTGACGCAGGTTCTCACCGGGCATGGGTGCTTCGGTGGGTTCCTGTTCAGGATAAAGCGGGAGGATACGTCCGGGTGTTTCCATTGCGAGGATCGTCTGGAGGACACGGTGGAGCATACGGTGGAGGTGTGCCCTGCCTGGGCGGAGCACCGCCGTGTCCTCGTGGAGGCGATCGGCGGCGGCGACCTCTCGCGTCCCGCCCTGGTGCCAGCCATGGTACGGAGCGAGAGGGAATGGGAAGCCGTCACCTCCTTCTGCGAAGCAGTAATGCTCGCGAAGGAGGAGGCGGGGCGCGTGAGGGAGTGGCAGTCTCTGCGCCCTCACGTCCCTAGCCGCCGCAGGAGGAGACGCCCCGGGCGTCGGGAGTCAATAGCGGACTCCCGGCCACCGTAGGCGCGAGCTTGCGGGTGGCGAGCAGTGGGTAGCTCGCCGCCCGGTAAGGACCAAGCTCGGGTCGACGGCGCGCAGTGTTCCACGCGCGCCTCAAAGAGATGTCAGCAGCAGTGTAGGGGTCTACTAGGACCGATGCCTGCCGGGGTCGCGTGATTGTTCGAAAGAGATACCGTGACCCTGGCACATGGGCAACTGATGGAACACGGGTGGGTTTTAGTCAGTAAAAGTCTGACACGCCCTCCCGCTCCGCCCAGAGCGGGAGAAGTCATTTGATGATTTCCCATCCTGAAAAAAAAAAAAAAAAAAAAAGGCTTACAATGATGCCTATAACCTATAGTGAAAATAAATAAAGTTGAAATATTAGGTCTTTACCTATGAAATTGCCGCTATGCAGTACTGGCCATTTCAAATCAAAATAATTTTTGTTTGTCTAAGAATTCTAATTTCAAATTAATTTTGTTTTAAAAACATGGAATTCTTTTTCCAAAAGTAGTCATTTTTTATTGATTAGTGTTACATTTTCATCGCATTTCAATCTTTTTCGTCATCATGGATACGTAAAAAATTCGAGTAATTATGGAATATGAGTACCGTCGTGGCAGCAACGCGGCACAAGCGGCACACAACATCAACAACGTTTACGGAGCTAACACTACAAATCAACGCACCATCTGTTATTGGTTTGCTTGCTTCCGTTCTGGAAATGTCGACCTGAAAAATGAACCTCGCGGTCGTCCGAAGACTTTGGTCGACAATGACGAATTAAAGGCGATTGTGGAAGCTGATGATACACAATCTACGGCTGAATTAGCAGCAGCTTTCGACGTTAGCGTCAAAACAATATTGGTCCATTTGCGTCAAATTGGCAAGGCAAAAAAGCTTGACAAATGGGTGCCCCACGAACTCAATGATCGCCAGCGCGAAGTACGCGTCGAGACGTGCCTTGCACTGCTCAACAGACACACAAATGAAGGAATTTTGAACCGCATTGTTACCTGCGATGAAAAATGGATTCTGTTTGATAACCGCAAGTGCTCAGCAAGTTGGTTGGATCCTGGTTCAGCACCTAAACAATGCCCTAAACGAAAACTTACACCTAGAAAAGTGATGGTCACTGTTTGGTGGTCTAGCGCCGGTGTGATTCATCACAGCTTCTTACCAAACGGGGTGGGCATTACTGCAGATGTGTACTGTGAAGAACTGAAGTCAATGATGGAGAAGCTGGCACATTTCCAACCAGCATTGGTCAATCGCTCGTCTCCGCTGCTCCTGCACGACAACGCGCGACCTCATACTGCACAGCAGACGGTCTCCAAGTTGCAAGAACTGGGGTTGGAAGCTCTCCGTCATCCGCTCTACTCACCAGACCTTGCGCCTACATACTACTTTTACTTTTTCCAGGATTTGGATAACTTCTTAGCGGGAAAAAAATTCAATACCCGAGAGGCAGTACAAAATGCCTTTGAAGAATTTGTTGCCTCCCGTCCAGCTGATTTTTTTAAGAAGGGCATCAATGAACTGCCACTGCTTTGGCAAAGATGCATTGATTGCATGGGTGATTATTTCGATTAATAGAAATAAAAAATACATTAAAAAAATTCGTTTTTTTTTTTATACAAAACGGCATTTTCATAGGTAAAGACCTATTATTACAGTTACATCTGTTACGGAAAAGTTAATAAATTACTAAAGGCCATTAAAAAAGGAAAATATAACATTTATTATACGTAGATAACGTTGCATAGTTTGTCAACGCTCAAAGGTCGTTACAACTTCGGAGAAACCGGAACATTTGTTTGCTAGCTACGCATTCGAGCGTAGCGTGTTTGTGGATCGCAATCGCTATAGACAATCGCGCCTAGATTTTTGTACGAAACTAATCTAAGTTCATCACCACTTGTCTCAAAACGGTGAAGGAAAACATCGTGAGGAAACCGGCATGTCCTAGAACCAAAAATTCGAAGACATGTGACATCTACCAACCCACCCTGGGCCCGCGTGGTAGATTACGACCCACTCCCTGTCACCGAGAGGAGGCCTGTGTCCCAGCAGTGGGAACAATATAAGCTGGTTATGATTTGATGATGATGATTTTAAGTTAGTGCGCAGCTTAACCGTAACGAGTTGTGGAACGGCGTCTTTAGTTATTCCAACTTTGTCATCATAGATTGGCGCATTTGTTCTATTCGCCAAACTCTTCTAATCTTCCGAAGAGAACTGGTGAAAACTTTGAACATTCACGAACTATAATAGCGTCCAGCTAAATCAAAAGTCATATTTTCAAACTAGGCTGAGAGCCAATACTTTTTGAACGTCGATAATTACTTAAGTATAAATTAAACTATTTACCATAATGTCAGTTAGCACACGCCAGTATACCACAAAACATTGAAAACTTTACTCGAACAAACACTGAGCCAAAAAAATGTGGAGATGAGTCTTAAATGGGATATCTACTTGTTTACATACAAACGTGATCACATGCTGCTTTTACAATTTTATTTTAATTATTATTAAGTAGGTATAATTTATTTGTAAAAATTAAATGTATACATATATATATATATTTATCAATGTAGTCTATTATACCTTATTTCACTTAATTATAGTTCTTTGCGCAGAGGCAAAGTCGTAACAAAGGATGCAATAATTATTGCTAGTTGATCCAAACCGATTCCAATCGACCTTGTGGCCTAAACACAATGACAATCATTGACCGCCATAGAATAGAAACGCTACGAATGCATGGCTTTTGTCTGGTTGCATCAAATCATTCGGTGTGATATGCTATTTAAAGTTCTCAGAATATTACTTAGTCAATTCCATATGATTTAAGTAAATTGTGATATTGTATTATTTTAAAAATCCAATAAAGTACGTATTTAAGAATATTTTCGCATTCAGGGAAATTAAGACGCATGAAGAAGCAAATTTTAAACAGTTTGAAGTCCCTTTATTATTATTGGGTTTACAAAAAAAAGATATTCAAAGGTAGAAAAGGTACGCTCTACATTTAGAGAAATGCAACAAAACAAAAATGTATGCTCTGTATTACTATTGTTTTAGCAAGATACTATTCTACCAAGATACCGTGGTTATACCATGTCACACATTTGTTAGCAGATTATCACGTCACTAGGTTAATTAGCCATAGTTTAGAACGATGGTCAAAAAATGCAAAGTTTTATTTAAATTTACGGCACGTTGATGATTTAATTTGTCAAGTAATATTTTTAATTGAAATCTTTTTGTTTAATTTACTGTTATATTCGCACACAAATACCTACGGGGATAGACCCATTCCTTTATGCATTGTGCTCTTACTCAAATACATACTAACTTTTTTTATTGCAATAACTTTATCAACACCTTCCGTCTGGTGAGAACGGAGGGTTATATCGGACTTCTGCCGACTAAAGCCCCACTGTTTTTTCTACTAACAAATGTCGGAGGGCCCGGAAATACTTGTACATTCGCCCCGTCAGCAAATGCAGCCCCGCGCCGCTGACCCTGTAGCTTTAAATTTATCCCTAAATAATCATCATCATCATCATTTCAGCCGTAAGACGTCCACTGCTGGACTTAGGCCTCCCCCAATTTGGGGGGCTTTGCCATAATCACCACGCTTGGCAGGCGGGTTGGCGATCGCAGTATGGTGGTAAAATACATAGAGAACGCTGCTGCCCATTCTCTAGTAAGTCCCTTAGTCGCCTTTTACGACACCCACAGGAAGAAATGGGGTGGTTTTATTCTTTACGTCCGGCACCACACGGTACATGCTGGTGCTAAATAATAATCATTCCAATCCAGCCCGTACCTTGGCTACCCACTACCATCGATACCCTAAGCCAATGGTCCGTACCCCACAGGAGCGAGTAGACGCTCTAGTTTTACGTGTCTGGAGGCCTTTAATTCCTTAAGGTAGCCACCGGCAAGTCCAGTTAAGCAAAAGCAACTGACAACCTCATAGGTTGACCTGCGAGAACGAATTTCAAAGAAAAAACAAATTGCAGCCGTTCACACGACCCGACGTCCTCCCATAAAATACATTCTAACCTAGTAATTACTAGGAAAAGTATTACTCGTTCGTAGTTGTTTATAAAAAAAAGAAAGGAAATACCCATTTAATGATTAGTGTACCCTATGTATTAATGAGCACAAAGCCAGTTAGTGACTACCTACGTGTACCAATAATCATCCTATTTGAAATAATATGCCACGTCAGAGTTTGACTCAGTAGGTACTTGGTAGGTATTGTGAAATGATGTTTGCCAGTATTGTAATTATGTGTGACGAATAACTTTACTCATTCTTTTTATTTACGTAGAATGTATCTACTTAACATATTTAATTAACTTATTGTTAAGCCAACGTATGTGTCATAGCACCTATAAATATTTTTCATATTGAGGTGTTTATATATGTTTAAATGGTTTTTATTTCATGATTAATAAAAAAATAAAGACTCACATTATGACCTCGCTAACTTGTACCTACTCAAAACTTTTTATTCGAATTTTAAAAATATTGGACTAACCGAAGTTATAGTGAATTTTCTATATATATAAAAATTAATCCCTATTTCCCTTGGTCACGGCATCACGCGTGAACGGCTGGACCGATTTCACTTCTTTTTTTTTTTGTTGTGTTTGTTATTGTCAGGAGAAGGTTCTTATGGAAGAAAAAATTAAAAAAATTGCGCGGAAAATTAGAATATTTAAGAACACTTAATTAAGAATACAAAGTCACCTAACATGGGTGTTTGATAGCTAGAAAACGCTTTGTCTTCGAAGTACCAGGTTGGCATAACTTGGTAGGAGCTCACCTTACATGGGTGTGTGGTAGCTAGAAAACGCTTTATGTCTTGGAATTACTAGGTTGGCATAATTTGGTAGGAGCTCATCTAACATGGGTGTGTGGTAGCTAGAAAACGCTTTTATGTCTTGTAAGTACTAGGTTGGCAAAATTTGGTAGGAGCTCACCTATCATGGGTCTGTGGTAGCTAGAAAACGCTTTATATCTTCAAAGAACCAGTTTGTCATAACTTGGTCTAACATGGGTATATGGTACTTGGTGCTCTTTGCTTTGTGTTGGTGGGATCTGATAAGTTGACACAACATTTATTGATTCTGAGGCGGTACGAAGTTCGCTGGGTCAGCTAGTAATTTATAAAATGAGGAAAACAAAATATAGAAAGAGGAGGAAGGAGTATATTAGGATCGTAGTAGGTGGTGTTTTGTAGTTTCTTCCTACCACTTTTTGAAGTGAAAACTTCTTTAGCACCGTTGTGATTTGAAAGTCTATGAAACGAAAAAGCGACAGTAAAAAGAGACAGACACAAATAACAACGTCATTATGTTTTGTGTCTCGCTCTAACACTTGGAGTAATGGAAATCCTTAAGTAAGGGTGCTCCTTGTGAAAGTTTACTTTTCTGTTTGACGTTTTTCGAGTAGGCTTTTTCCACAAATAGACATTTGACTTTTTTACATTCGTATTTTTATCTTGAAGCCAAAATTTTTGAAGCTTTCACTTCTACCACGGTGTGTGAATTGCACACATCTTATTTTTTTGTTTTTTTTTTCTGGATGGGAAATCATGAAATGACTTCTCCCGCTCTGGGCGGAGCGGGAGGGCGTGTCAGACTTTTACTGACTAAAACCCACCCGTGTTCCTTCAGTTGCCCATGTGCCAGGGTCACGGTATCTCTTTCGAACAATCACGCGACCCCGGCAGGTCTTCCTACCCCTGGGGAAAGAAACGTGAGTTTATGTAATGTGTGTTCCGTGTGATGCCGAAACTTAAACAATAGCACCATGCCATTTCTTCCCGTGTGTGTCGTAAAAGGCGACTAAATGACATACTAGAGAATGGGCAGCAGCATTCTCCATGCATTATACCGCGATCTGATTATTATTAATGCGATCGCCAACCCTCCTGCCAAGCGTGGCGATTATGGCCAACCCCACCATGGGGGAGGCCTATGGCAGTGTACGTCTATCGGCTGAAATGATGATGATATGTGTGTAAAATATAGAAAATAAAAGAACAAATTAACGTGCAGAATTTTCTTTGTAATTACAGGTACTGTGCGCTCGCCCCGATAGGATCAGGTGGCAGGAATGCCGCGATGGAAACATACCTCCGAACGCGGTGGTCGGTGGTCACACGGCCTTCGATGAACCTCTGTACGTGGGCAGGGCTAAGGAACAAGGGTCATTGACCCCTGGCAAGGTAAGCAGAAGCACCGGATTCCACGAAGAAACTTACACTAATGCGTATCTGCACCCCTAGCCAAGTTGATAATCTACAATCGTTAACGCTAGTCGCTTAACGCTAAGTCACGTGGTTAGAACAAACGAATAGAAAATTCGTAGCCAAGTTCACATCGTTCGAAGTGATAGAATGATTTTTTTATCATTTCTACAATGTTCAACGCTAAATCCTTTGTTATAATGTGTCGTTTTTCTAAAGACATTGTAGAACGAGCGGCCGATTTAGGCGCGTCAACATGGCTACCAACTTACCGTTTTCTACAATTGCTGACACCGAGGCGTTACCGATTGAAGAAGAATTCGTCACGAAACGGTTGTAACTAGGCTAGGGGGGCTGGTATAACGTAAACTGCCCCGTAACTCTCGTGGTCGCAAGCGCGACTGCTGAACGTATTCTCGGGTTCGATTCCCAGGTCGGGGAAAGTGTTATTGGGTTTTTTCCATTAGCAATGTTTTAGTAACACGCATCCCGGAGTTTGGAAGCTGGCGGTATGATGCCCCCTCGCCTCGGAAAGCATGATAAGCCGTTAGGCTTGAGCCTGATCTCTCTCTGTCTCCGGTTAAATTGTTGATCGGAAAAAAGACTTAAGAAACCAAATAATTAGCAATAACCCTCAAAATGATTTAGATTCTGAGTAACGCAATTAAGGCCTGTATTTTTTATCAATTTACTGACATTTCGTAATTCTACTTCCAGGTTCATCCGAGCCACCAATCGCTGTACATCGCCTTCTCAGGAAAAGAAATCGCTCACAAAGTGTACGAAATATTGTGCACAGTATAATTGTTTTTTTTATCTATGTCTTCGATTTCTGTCTAAGATTTTATATAATAATATTTGTCATAAATGTTTGTACTAGATTTAAAAGGTAAATGTGGACTAAGACTGGTTTGTCAGAAGACTTATAAAAAAGGTCTATCTATGGCTTCCGTGGGAACACAATGAATGATTTTTATATTACTTACGAATGTTGAAAAATCTTTTACATGAATCTGTTGCAGGAGTCTCAAATATTCGTGTTTTGTTATATTTTTATACGTTTGAATAGTCTACTGTTTTGGAAATATATTATTGGGACTTACATCATATATTTGTAATTAGTATATACCTACTCATAGATATGTTTATATTCGAAATGAGTATGGAATAAATTCATGTTTCTAGTAAGGTGTGACATTTTTACTTTTTGTATAATCAATCTTTTAGAACTTATGTCTTACGTATTTAGCTGGTAACAATGACCCGACTGACTCGTTGGTCAAGAGGTTGCATGCGCTACTGCTGAGCACGAGGTCCTCAATTCGATTCCTAGGTCAGGCAAAGTGAAATTTCTCTTTTTTTTATATAAATATCTTAGGACAACCAACACACCGTTATCTGATCCCAAACTAGGCAGAGCCTGTACTATGGTAACCAGACAACTGATAAATAGGGGAAGTACGTCCAAAATGACATACGGTTTTGTTTTTTAATCATATATTTTTAATTAACATAGTTACAATCACTGTTTAGGTTGAATAATCATCTTTGGTTCAAAAGTTTTAACCTACGTAAACTCATAATTGAATAGGACCCATATTAAAAATATAATTTAAATTAATCGAAGCCTCTAAGAAAATTCATTTTGTCCATAATATATAGTACGGACAAAATGACATACATAATGAAAACGAAAATTATGAAGTACATATTTCACAAAATATTAAATATGAGCCCAAAGAGAACAATTGTTGCACCGTAGCACCGCACTCGTTGGGCTTGGAACGGGAAAAGAGGTCGTTACAATAAACGCATGCGCAGTCATCATCATCACCGTTCGACACAGCTGGAAATATTCTACATTCGAGTCCTCAGCGTAATGAGTCTTCTGTACTTGGGTTCACCTCTTTTCTGACTGCTTTTAAGGATCGTTATCGTAGTTCGATTCAACATTGAAAACCTCATCATTGAATAAAGGTATGTCGTTTTGCCCCGAATGTAAGTATGTCGTTTTGCCCCACAGGTTATCTAAACACTAATTAAGTCATAATTACTATAAACACGAGATTTATAAATAAATACTTTTAAGTAATGCTGTATAATGCTACACTTTTTGAATTTACTACAAAAGATGTAATAGAAACCACGAGAAACTGATCAAAAATAGGACTAAATCAATAAAAATAAAAAACTTTTATGCGCACAAAACGCTTTCCTGCAAGTAACTTCGGCGTGACCAAGTGAATGGCGGTATAAACTTAACAGGTATTCCACCATGGCCGGCGTCACATAATGATATGCCAACTGCAGGATTATAGCCCGCCAATTTCGAAAAAAGCCCGGTGTGTCATTTTGTCCGTCTATGTCATTTTGGCTGTACTTCCCCTACTTTTATATTTCTAAATACATACATATTATAGATAAATTACACCCAGACACAGAACAAATGATTATGCTCATCATACAAACATTTGTCCTAGGTGGGAATCGAACCCACGACCTCAGTCTTAGCAGTCAAGGTCACTAACCACTACACTAACAGGCCAGTAATATTTGTGCCCCGTTGATGGCAATACTTATGCTCGACCGTATTACATGGAACTTAAACAAAACTGGTGAAATACGGGTGCATTATAGGTACACCCCTGCCAAACTCTTCGGGGAAACAAGGCATGATGGCAATAAATACGGGGACGGTCCTAGCTAGAGGAATCGTCAACGTAATAAAGGTGGCTGGGACAAACGAAGGCACAGGACAGGGTATTGTGGCGCAGCCTGGAAGAGACCTTTGCCCAGCTGTGGACTGCGATAGGCTTTGAGTAAGAGTTTACTGACCTACGTCCACTTTGCAGATTTGCACCTATAAGGCAAAAAAACTTCGCTCTAACAAAATATATTACATACCAACTTCAAAGTAAAAACCAGGCAATTAAAAATATTTCTTTATTTTCATCAAATAAGTACTCACACATAATTAATAGGATAACATACATCTACGTATATTAACTTAAACTTAGTATACTATATCACTTCATTGGGTGTGCAAAACTTTGTCTTGCAATTTAGTCGAAGAACAAAAGTTAAACTCCGAAATCCCTTAACGGAATTTAAAGCACCGCGGTGCCGTGTAAATAATATTTTAGTACAGATATATTTTCATTGTAAATGTATAAAATAAATAACAAGTAGCTTAAAACCAATGTCTTGTCCCGAGGAGCTGCTGCAGAAACCCACCTGAGACTGACTTTAAGCCGGTCCTATATCTACAGGTTTTTTTTTATGGAAACGACTTCAGAATTTAGCATTTGGTTTACAGTCGAATGTTTTTAACCATATCACAATTTACGTAAATCAAAACTGTTAGGTTGCTTTGTGCGTCATATTCGCTATTAAACATTTTCAGTCATGTCGGTCTTGGTAACATTTGTCTTCAATGTTTGTTACTATGTGAAATGGTAGGCAAATTTTCTTTCACAATTTAGGTACCTATATCAGTACTGTTTCAGTCTCTCAGATGCTGAATAAATATGTCTTTACATTTGACAGTTATACAATTGTTTCCGGAGACGATATTTTTCTATCAGGCAGACACTTCGCATTATTGTAGTTCCATCTTTAAATGTAAAAAAAGATAAACACAGTGCGATTTAAGTGCCAGTGGTTTATAGTATTTTATTCCACACAGCGATGCGCACTTTTCTTGTGGTTACCAAGTGTAAAAACACGCTGTGAATGTGTGTGTATGCGTTCCAGCGGGTCTATTCTGTTAAAATATCACCGTGAGAACTCAGGTGAAGTGACCTAAAAGTGAGCTGTCATTCCATCTGATGGTAGGCATTAACACTAATGACAGCTCAATTTAAGTTCACTTCACTGAAGTTATCACAATGATATTTTTTTATATTTTTTATTATATATTTTTTATTTAATTATTGTACAATTGATTTGTCACCATACTATAGATAATAAAGCATTTCTATTCCTATTTTTACAGAAAAGACTACACGGAGAGATATATCGATATTGTTGTGTTATACAATATTTGCTATATGCTATACAGGTCATTATACCGTAGTCTGACCTGCACTTTAGTTATGATTAACATCAGTGTAACATTTTTTTGCGTTCCTTGTTTTTCGTTAAGGGACAGCGCTGTGCAAAACGAAATCAGAACATTTTCGGGACTTGTCTTTTGCTATACATACCCACGCTTTTCTCACCATGATTTCTATTAAGCTTTCTCATATTCATAATTCATTTATATCTGTGTATAAAATTATCTATTCCCGTTCAATTATTTACAGTCTAGGCGTCTGTATCATTCTAAGCTAGTGTTGTACCTTACTATTGTTTACAATACTTTCTATGAATCCTATTTCTATTTGTGATTGTGTGATAATATCATTTGTGTCAACTGTTGCATTTGATTTTTTCTCAGTTTCATCAGTCTCGTACGCTTTGTTTTCCATTCCTATCTTCTCTGTATTCGCTCTGCTTTCGGCTTCTTTGTCTAAGTTTGCTTGAATGTGTTTCTTATTTGCCAGATACAACCATCTGAAATTACAAAACCACTGTCAATAATAATGTGAATAGTATCACCAACTTTTTAAAGTACAGCAAAAATAATACTTTATGATAAAATTACGTTTAAAAAGAATCCTGTTTGTTTAAGCGTGCTACTTGGGACGAATTTCACCAATGGAACTAAACGTACCTACGCAGCACATATTCCACATTCGAGTGATGTCAATGTCATTATTTTCTGTGGAATAGTGACACTGGCAGCTCTTGAATGCAGTTTGTATGTACTGATGGCATTTAGTTCCTTTGGTGAAATTCGCAATTATTCGGATCCAGTCGGGGGGCATAGTATAAATTTGATTTCGCCACCCGTCTGAGCCGAATCATGCTGCCTAAATCACTGCTGCACAAATTACAATCCAGATGTGAAAAATAACATGACATCAGTACAGTGTCTACAAAGTTATGAAAAATAATAGCAATACTTACAAGAATATAGCAACGGCTGGCATTGTCAACCCTCCTCCGAGAAGGAAGAACGCGCCAGGGAAGGTCTTGAGAGTGTTGGTGTACAACGTAGTGTACATGGGGGCGTAGATTAGCGGCATCATCGCTTCAGCCACGCCGAAGAACGAATTTACTTTACCTGGAATTAATAAAATAATACTCAAATGAAAATCTGTTATGGTTGCTTAACGAGTATAAATTACTTAGTTTTATGTTTAAGTGGAGACTTAATTGGTCCGTAACCATTTTTACAGATTAAAACCCTTTCGTACCTCAGAAAGCGCTTTAACTCTTTATAAGGCAGAGAAAACTAGTCAGGGTATAGTAATAAATTCTTAGAATATTAATAATGGCATTTTAAGTGGCGATCGCCTCCACGAGGACACGGCGGTGCTCCGCCCAGGCAGGGCACACTTCCACCATATGCTCCACCGTGTCCTCTGGACGATCCGCACAATGGAAACACCCGGGCGTATTCTCCCGCTTTAAAACAACATTCCAATAATGGCGATTTAGTCTCACTTTATTACGAAAAATTATGGTCACCCTACTCTAATACAGTTTCATACTACTATTTTAGCGAATATCTCTTAAAATATAAAGCCTGCAGTTATATTCGCCACATTTATCCAAATTAGGTTAAGTACGTTACCTGTCGATTAGTGCTATAACTAAGCTCGAACCTACTATTAATAACGAAATAAACCTCATTGTATTTTAGGCACATTGCCGTCCGAGCGGCCAATTAAAATCGACTGTAAAAGAAATATTGAACCTATTTTCTAGTATTTTTCTTGCTTATTTGCTGCAACAAATTAACAACTAATTGTCCATACACATTAGCCTCTATTTATTTGATATTTATGGTGAGATCCGTACCTACACTTAACCAGAAAACAAAATATAGCATAACTTTTTGTATATTTACGTTTTGATGTTTTTTATTTTTGTAACAAATACTACAAGTTAAGACCTTTCTTTTGATGTATCATTCGCCTATCTGCATTATTTAGTTTCTGTGTAATCACAGGCGATGTCTACGGCAAGTAGCGGTTCTAGCGGCCAACTGTTTTTGGTCGTAGCGTCTTAGTTTTTTTGTAACAAATTCAGGAAAAGAGGTGTGTATTGTAAAAAAATACTGCTAATTCCTGCCAAAATTTCATCAAATTTTGTGAGTTGGCCGCGCGGTGGAAACGGACATAAGTCTGCGGCTTACATTACTCTTCTGACGCCAATAAATAAGAAAGAGCTACGTAATAAGCTAAATCCACAAAAAACAAATGAACGCCAGCTGTGGTCTAGATATCTTTGATTTATATAGATAGCAACTCATTCTTACCCAATTCATGTTTGTCTACCAATTTGGAGACCATCGACCTCATCGCTATGAACGATGTCCCGTTGAATATTTCTATCAATGGAGCTGCAATTTGAAAAAGAAGATTTTTATATGATTCTGTTGTTTCAAGCAAAACAAAAAAGGGTACACACGAAGGCAAAAAATGATACAGTTTAACATTTTCTATTCTAACAGGAAGTTGGTGTAACATTTTTAAAACCAAATAAATATAAAGGTAGGCCTAAGCCATATATTACAAAGAATATTAAGTCGGAAAATTTCAACTCAGAATAATGGGGTGTTTGATTTAGTTGTTTAGACAGAGTAGATAGTGTTTCTTGAATTCGTTTACAAATGATACATACCTATGTATATATGCCACGTCTTCGTGGCAAATGCATACATGACTCCAGCCAATATCTTACTGGTACACGATATCACGCCTATTATGGCATCGTCAAACTTCAGTAGGTGACTGAACACACCCACTGAAAATAAAGTACCTGAAAAGAAAAATAAAAAGCTGTTAATAAATCAATTATAAAATGTAGAAAATAAAATGATGTACAGACGCCTGCACAAAAAAAAATCCAATCAATTTTGAACCTAATGCTTTATCGGTAAAGTTGAAAACCTATCAAAGAAATTTGACAGATTGTAGTAGATTTATGTGCTGGCGTGTGTACCTAGAATATAACTTTGTTGTTATAATATCTCTCGCAGAAAGGCGCGAGGCGATAGCGGCGATAACTATAATTTATTTGCGTCATATTAGCGCTACTGTTTTTTAGAAGCTTTAAGAAGTTCTGTAATAAATGGTAGGTAATTGATTACCAACAATATTAGATCTCATGTCCCTTTGTAATGGTAACAGTTACAGACTGCATCCTTTGTTTGTTACCATGCAGGTAAATAAAATGGAAATTTCCGACATACAGCAAAACACTTGCACAGTAGTTTTCAGATCCAATATAATGCCAGCTGTTTCTGTTCACGATACGCTAACGAGATGGATAATAACAACCGTAATTAAGCGATAATTACCTACTAATGAAGTACACATGGCATAAGTAGAGAACATGCTGAAATCCACCTCGTTCCAGTTAAATCGGTATCTCGTGAAGAGGTACAGCACTGACATTTCACCTGAAATTAGAAATAAAATAATTAGTGAGTGAAAAAAAAACGTCACCACTACACTATTTATTACATTATTATTCTTTATTCATTTTAACAAACATATAAATTATATTTTTAAATATTAGAATATAAAATAAAAAAACATTTAAAAATATAAAAAATAGTAGCCCACCGGTATCGGGAACAGGGTCCAAGCTACCGGCGGTCAGGGCTCCAGAGAGAGGAACCTCCTGACGATGCGAGCCGTGTCCAGAAGTACCGCTTTCTGAATCAAGCCCTTGACCCAGCTGCCTAACGAGAGCCTCCTTAGATGTTGGTCGAGGCTCTTGGCTATCAACCCATTGGCTGTGACGACTATCGGCACAATGATCGCTGAATCCACATCCCACATGTCGACAACCTCGCGAGCCAAGTCAAGATACTTGATCTGTTTATCTTTCTCGGCTTTCACGAGGCTCTCGTCATGTGGAACCGTTATGTCAACAATCATTGTGCGCCGCTCTACTCGATCCACCACCACTATATCAGGCTTATTTGCGACAATAGTCCTGTCAGTGATGATGGATCGATCCCAGTACAATGTGATATTTCCATTATCGAGAACTGGGTCGGGCACATACCTGTAGTACGGCACTTCCGATTCCACAAGGCTGTATTTAAGAGCAAGTTGCTGATGGATAATCCTGGCTACTAGGTTGTGTCTATGCAAGTATTCTTCGTTAGCTAGACGAGAACACCCGGAGATTATGTGTCTAATTGATTCTCCTGGACGGTGACATGCCCGACAGATGTCAACCGTGCCGTCTTTCACAATAAATCTCCGGTAATTGTTCGTCATCATAACTTCGTCCATAATTGCACAGACAAAACCTTCGGTTTCCCCAAAGAGGTCACCGAAACGCAGCCAGGCTACGGACGCTAGTATATCTACATCGGGTCCATGTAGGGCCCGGAAAAAGCGTCCGTGGAGCTCCTTACTCTGCCATACTTCCATGCGGTCATTAGTGTCAAGTACTACAGGTTTGCGCCAGTTCTCGTTAGCCAAGGAGAGCGGGGTGAGGCCCTTGTCAACTGCGACCACATCTCGATGCATCCCCACGTCGGTTTCTAGGAAATATTCCCTAAGACTGCATATCTCGCGATTGTGGAGAGTCTTAGCGTTTAAAAAGCCTCGACCTCCACACTTTCGCGGGATATACGGCCTCATTACCGATGACCGTGGGTGATGCATTCGATATGCAGTCAGCAGCGTACGGACCCTCCTATCCACGGCGTCGAGTTCGGTTTGAGTCCATTTGAGTATGCCGAAAGAGTACATCAAAACCGGCATGACCCAACCGTTGAAGGCGCGCACCTTGTTTCCGCCTGATAGAAGACTATTAAATACTTTCTTCAGGCGGCCAAAGAAGCGCTCCTTCAACGATTGCTTCATGTCAGTCTATTACATTTATTATTAAGTGCATGTGAAAATATATACGGTATTTATAACAAAACAACTATTATTCATATTTTTGTCTGTCTGTCTGTTCGTTCCAGCTTGTTTACGAAACGAACGCTTGTGTCGGAACTGGCACAGAGCTGATGTTATAAAAAGTAAGATAGACTTCTTTTTGCCGTGGGATAATTTCCGACATCCACTCCGGCTAAGCTTGAGTAAGTTACATGAAGCTGAAGAGTTTGTTTGTTTGAACACGCTAAGGGCTGAAACGATAAGTTGGATTTAAATAACTTTTTTTAAGTTTGATAGCCCTATTCCTGAGGAACACTATTTATCATAACGTTACGACCCTATGTTCTATGTTATAGGGTTTTGTTTTCCGCACTTAGTCGTTCGAGTGGACCATTGTGCGTGGGCCATGGTGGCCGTCGGTGTTTGTTCCGTCGGTGTTTAACCCACCTCCCTCCAGAAGTTGATTAAGCACCGTACGACCCCTAAGAAAACAAGTCAGAAAGAATGCCAAGTGAAAACGAAGTTACAGAGAGGGTGGGCGTTGCGATGCGAGAGAATTACCTATCACAATAAACATTAAATTCATTCGTGGCCCTACGTACCTAGCGTGATAATACTCACACACTCAAAAGGATAAAAATAGCACTATCTATATATATAAAAATGAATCCCTATTTCCCTTGGTCACGCCATCACGCGTGAACGGCTGGACTGATTTCACTTTTTTTTTTGGGTTTGTTATTGTCAGGAAAAGGTTCTTATGAAAAAAAAAATAAAAAATTCGCGGAAAATTAGACTATTTAAGAACACTTATTTAATAAGACACTTTGGACAATGTAACCTTTTTTAATGTACCATTATAAAGGAAGGCCTTCTGCCTTCGAAGTACCAGGTGGTCATAACTTTGTAGGAGCTCATCTAACATGGGTGTGGGGTAGCTAGAAAACGCCTTATGTCTTCGAAGTACCAGACAGTTGTCAAAAATTAGTAGGAGCTCACCTAACATGGGTTTTTTTTTTTTTTTTTTTTTTTTTTCAGGATGGGAAATCATCAAATGACTTCTCCCGCTCTGGGCGGAGCGGGAGGGCGTGTCAGACTTTTACTGACTAAAACCCACCCGTGCTCCATCAGTTGCCCATGTGCCAGGGTCACGGTATCTCTTTCGAACAATCACGCGACCCCGGCAGGCATCGGTCCTAGTAGACCCCTACACTGCTGCTGACATCTCTTTGAGGCGCGCGTGGAACACTGCGCGCCGTCGACCCGAGCCTGGTCCTTACCGGGCGGCGAGCCACCCATTGCTCGCCACCCGCAAGCTCGCGCCTACGGTGGCCGGGAGTCCGCAATCGACTCCCGACGCCCGGGGCGTCTCCTCCTGCGGCGGCTAGGGGCATGAGGGCGCAGAGACTGCCACTCCCTCACGCGCCCCGCCTCCTCCTTCGCGAGCATTACTGCTTCGCAGAAGGAGGTGACGGCTTCCCATTCCCTCTCGCTCCGTACCATGGCTCGCACCAGGGCCGGACGCGAGAGGTCGCCGCCGCCGATCGCCTCCTCGAGGACACGGCGGTGCCCCGCCCAGGCAGGGCACACCTCCACCGTATGCTCCACCGTGTCCTCGAGACGATCCTCGCAATGGAAACACCCGGACGTATCCTCCCGCTTTATCCTGAACAGGAACCCACCGAAGCACCCATGCCCGATGAGAACCTGCGTCAGGCGGAAGGTGAGGACGCCGTGGCGCCTCTCTATCCACTCCTCAAAGAGGGGACTTACCGCCGCAATTGTGGCGTGCCCAGCACTGGGTTGCGACAATCGTACCCGCCATGTCGCCATGAGATCACACCGGAGCTCTGTCCGCCGTGCCGCGATTTGTCGCGGCAGCGGAGTTTCGCCCCGGCGTTTCGCCTCCTCGCGCCACTCCCACATGTGCGCGAGGACCTTTGCCTCCAGATCCCATGGCGGCACTCCGGCAAGGAGGCTCGCCGCCTCGCACGAGATCGTGCGGTATCCTCGGATTAGCCGGATGGCCATGACCCTCTGGGCTGCACTCAACCGGCGCGCTGGGCGCAGCCTCAATGAGGGCGCCCACACCGGTGCCCCGTAGAGGGCCATGGACCGCACGACCCCCGTGTAGAGCCTCCGGCAGGAGGCGTTTGGACCCCCCAGATTGGGCAGGAGCCGCTTTAATGCAGCCCCAGCCCGCTCCAGTCTGGGAGCCAAACGTCGGAAATGCTCAACGAAGTTCCACCGGCTGTCGAGGACAAGTCCCAGGTACTTCATCGTCGACTCGACGCCGATGTGAACCCCTCCTACCGTGAGTTGGGAACCCGCAGGTGGCGCGTTCCGAGGACCATGAAAACCCATGGCCTCGGACTTGTGCAATGCCACCTCGAGTCCCAATTGCCGGATCCTATCGACGATTGTCGCAACCCCGCGTGTCATAATTTCGGCCGCCGCCTCGTACGACCTCCCCTGCGCAAGGACCAGCGTGTCGTCAGCGTAGCAAACTACGCTGACGCCGCTAGGGAGGTCGGCGCGCAGCACCCAGTCGTAACCGATGTCCCACAGATGCGGCCCCAGGACCGATCCCTGTGGGACACCGCACGACATCTCTCGCCGGTTCCATTCCCCCTCGTGACCGGGGTAGATGACGGCCCTATCCGTCAGATAGGCCTCGACCACGCGACAGAGGACCTAACATGGGTGAAATGCTTTATGTCTTCGAAGTACCAGGTTGTCATAACTTGGTAGGAGCTCACCTAACATGGGTGTGTGATAGCTAGAAAACCCTTTATGTCTATGAAGTACCAGGTTGGCATAACTTTGTAGGAGCTCACCTAACATGGGTGTGTGGTAGCTAGAAAACGCTTTATGCCTTCAAAGTACCAGTTTGTCATAACTTGGTCTAACATGGGTATATAGTACTTGGTGCTCTTTGCTTTGTGTTAGTGGGATCTGAGAAGTTAACACAACATTTATTGATTCTGAGGCGGTACGAAGTTCGCTGGGTCAGCTGGTTTACGTATAACTATTGTCAATAAGGTGTTCTATTTTTTCTGTTTTTCTCCTACTTAGACGGTAGTGGTACGGTAAGAAAAATACTTTATATGGTAAGGTGTTCAAGGCGATTGCGACTAAGCTATCTATTTTTACCGTATCCCTAATGTGCAAGTCATAGTTGCACTTTTTTGATCTATTGATTTTTATTAATCATAATCACCATCAGCCTATAATGTTCTCACTGCTAGGACAGACCTCTTGGGCTCTTGGTGAAAGGAAACGGACCGTTATCTACTACACGGGCCCAGTGCTGGTTGGTAGAAGTCACATGTCTTTGAATATTTGGTTCTAGGACATGCGGATTTCCTCAAGAAGATCCTTAACCGTTTTAAGAGCAGTGGTGATTCAATGATGTACACTGAACTGATGTACACTAAGTAAATTGCCTGTCTGAGTTCAGACCTAAGATCTACAATTCGTAAGTCGCGGATGTTACCACTACTGTTCTACAGTTTCTTAAGAACAGCTAGTATCCTTTTACAGTTTTGCCATCTTTGATCTAGTATGAGAGTCAAAATGACAATTATCTTTATTCTCGTCGCTATAAGGTTGCTAGTGGGCTGTTACTAGAGTCAGAGACAAGATAACTTTGAAAAAACTGCACATTCTCAGAAAATCGGCAACAACACTAACCCCTAAACAAACAGGATGGCATAGCTATGCACGAGCATTCGAAACGCTTCCGTGCCAAATCGAATATCAAAAATGATAATCCAACATAATTAATGGTCATCGAAAGAGTTTACACGTTGTTCGCAAATTCGAAAATTCCGATTGCAACTTCGGCAAGACGACCGCAATTCTTCTGTAGGTATTTGCTGTCACGGACTAGATATGTAATATTTGATTCGGAAGCCCGCCGAATCAAAAAACCTTCGCGAAACGAGAAACGAGAATCAAGTACCTACAGTAAGTACTCGAGTTATGCCTACCTAAAGAACCATAATATTACATAACTCATAAGATTGATTTTTCAAGTACCTACAAATGTGTTAGCTAAATCAACTGTGGTTAATTACTGTGACTTTAATAATGACTTGAAAACATTAGCGGTGCGGTATTGCAGTTGAAGGAATGTTGTTTATTTGTTTTATAAATCAATCACTAGATTGAAACAAACGTACAATGTGGTAAATAAAGAATATTAACAATCAACTCAGCCTCTCGTAGTCCACTGCTGGACATAGGCCTCTCCTAGGCTGCGACACATCACCCTGTCCGCCGCTTTCCGGATCTGTCTCAGCCAAAGATACCTAACTTATAACGCCTCTTCTTCTAAGCAGAAGAAACAATTAGTGTTTATCATCTCCCTGCTCAGTTCAGTTCACGCATGTTGGTCTTTTTGATAATTCGGATCAGGGGTTTTTTCATGACGTCATTTTTCTCTCAACCGTGACGGATATTTCAGTCAAAGCGGTCATTATGATATAAGGTTTTCTCACCCATAAAGCCACGACTAAAGAAAAAATTGCACGACTGAGATGCTCGTTTCGATGATTTTCAACATTCATGCTAACTGCAATATAGAATTATTTAAATCGTTTAAACGTTAGTAAATTACGATGACGTTTCAAACTTCAATTGCCTAATGTGTGTCTAGGTCTGCCGTAAATTCTTATCCTCAGTATTACGAAACAACGTCTTCAAGGAGGTTTGGTCAACTATCCGTATTTTATGCTCCTTTTAGAATAAACAAACACATACGTACTAGGTCATCATCATCACTCATCATTTCAGTCAAAAAACATCCACTGCTGGACTTAGGCCTCCCCCAATTTATGGGGTTTGTCATAATCACCATGCTTGGCAGGCGGTTTGACGATCGCAGTATGGTCGTATATATAGACCAGACCGTATTTAGACCTCGGCGGCCAATCTCAACGGAGACCTTCGGCGCGGGAGATATTATAGTGCTCAAGTGTGTGCGCAGGCACAAGAGCACTCACTCTTCCCTCACTCTCATAAACCGACGGCAATCCGACACGACCGGAGAAAGATCAGGCGTAGGACCAACGGCTTAACGTGCTCACCGCCAACTTCTAAACTCCGGTCTGTTACTAAGAAATTCCGAATAACCCTTTGCTCAACCTATATCGAATCGAACCTCATCCCACGCTCAGCAGTCGCGCTTGCGAACACGAGACCAACGGGGCAGTTAAAACGGGGCGGAGGTGTATGGTGGTAAAATGCATAGAGAACGCTGCTGCCCATTGTTTAGTACGTCCCTTAGTCGCTTCTTTCGACACCCGCGGAAAGAAATGGGATGGTGCTATTCTTTACGTCCGACACCACACGGAACCGGGAATATACTGGGTACACACTACATACTTATGTTTATATCTACTACTAGCTTACCATAGTCATCAGCCTAAAGCAGTCCACTATTGGACAAGGGCCAATTGTATGCCATTTGATTTGCCAACTCTCATTCAGCTAATACCAGCCGCCATGCGAAGATCTTCACTTCACCTAGCCCGAGGGCCTTCCTTATCAACTTGCGGAACTTGATACAAGGTCGAAGGTAAGTAATAGTAGGTATAGGTACCTACATATTATATAAGCTACCATTATACAATATCTATGCATCTGTGCATACTCTTAAACGGAATGCGTCTACTGGGGTCAATTAAACTTTATACGAGAAGTCTATTAAGAGGGTAGCAAGACAAAATGGATGTATTATGTAAATAGTAGAGCAATGATAGGCTGAGGAATGAGGGGATAAGACAATGGTGTGGTTTAAAAGAAGATTTAGTGACAAACATTGAAAAAAGTAGGTATGCTAAGATGGTTTGGGCATGTTAAAAGGATGAATGAAGGACGGCTTACTTAAGGTATTTACAAGGGAGATGTGAGTGAAAACACCGGGAGCGGACGCCCTAGGAGGACATATAGTGACCTTATTGGTGATTTTCTTCAGAAAGGTCAGGTGCGTATTACTCGCAACCGGCGTCTGTATATGACCAATTGTATGAACCTAAACGAAGCAGCAGGGGGTTCTGTAGTTTCTGCCTACCCCTATTGGAAAAAGGCGTGAGTTTATGTATGTATAGTAAAGCAAGCTCAGAAGAAGTAAGTCCACATTCGCATGGACGTAAAAATATAGCGATGGGATTTTATGATGCACTGGGTTTTCAACTCTCGGCGCTAAGCAGTGCGTTAAAGTTCGGGTGCGCGAAACAATTCTACTGCGATATTTTGACGTGCGAACGTGTAATAAAACAACAACGAACAGTAGCTATCGTCTTTTCCAATAATATCCAATGTAACTTTGTTTACAACTGTAAACAAAGTCTGTATATTCATGTTAAATTCATGCACAATCACTCACAAAATTAATAACAATATGCATCTGTATTTACAAGTTTTCATCTTTATATCTTACCACATTCCTTATAATTGTTATTGAATTGTAATTTTAAAATCATTTACAAAAATCTTCACTAAAAAATTGAACAATTTAACTAAAAATTTGAATAGAGGTTTAAGCATTCAAATAATCAAATATTAGGTCTTTAGCTATGAAATTGCCGTTCTGCAGTACTGGCCATTTCAAATCAAAATAATTTTTGTTTGTCTAAGAATTCTAATTTCAAATTAATTTTATTTTAAGAACATGGAATTCTTTTTCCAAAAGTAGTCATTTGTTTATTGATTAGTGTTACATTTTCATCGCATTTCAATCTTTTTCGTCATCATGGATACGTTAAAAATTCGAGTAATTATGGAATATGAGTACCGTCGTGGCAGCAACGCGGCACAAGCGGCACGCAACATCAACGACGTTTACGGAGCTAACACTACAAACCAACGCACCACCTGTTATTGGTTTGCTCGCTTCCGTTCTGGAAATTTCGACCTGAAAAATGAACCTCTAGGTTGTCCGAAGACTTTGGTCGACAATGACGAATTAAAGGCGATTGTGGAAGCTGATGATACACAATCTACGGCTGAATTAGCAGCAGTTTTCGACGTTAGCGTCAAAACAATATTGGTCCATTTGCGCCAAATTGGCAAGGTAAAAAAGCTTGACAAATGGGTGCCCCACGAACTCAATGATCGCCAGCGCGAAGTACGCGTCGAGACGTGCCTTGCACTGCTCAACAGACACACAAATGAAGGAATTTTGAACCGCATTGTTACCTGCGATGAAAAATGGATTCTGTTTGATAACCGCAAGCGCTCAGCAAGTTGGTTGGATCCTGGTTCCTGGTCCAGCACCTAAACAATGCCCTAAACGAAAACTTACCCCTAGAAAAGTGATGGTCACTGTTTGGTGGTCTAGCGCCGGTGTGATTCATCACAGCTTCTTACCAAACGGGGTGAGCATTACTGCAGATGTGTACTGTGTAGAACTGAACTCAATGATGAAGAAGCTGGCACATCTCCAACCAGCATTGGTCAATCGCTCGTCTCCGCTGCTCCTGCACGACAACGCGCGACCTCATACTGCACAGCAGATGGTCTCCAAGTTGCAAGAACTGGGGTTGGAAGCTCTCCGTCATCCGCCCTACTCACCAGACCTTGCGCCTACAGACTACTACTTTTTCCAGAATTTGGATAACTTCTTGGCGGGAAAAAAATTCAATACCCGAGAGGCAGTACAAAATGCCTTTGAAGAATTTGTTGCCTCCTGTCCAGCTGATTTTTTTAAGAAGGGCATCAATAAAATGCCACTGCGTTGGCAAAGATGCATTGATTACATGGGTGATTATTTCGATTAATACAAATAAAAAATACATGAAAAAAATCGTTTAATTTTTCATACAAAACGGCATTTTCATAGGCACTCAATTTATAACCGGCACTACAAATTGTCATCTTTTTGGTTACATTTCATCCGACTTAAGTCCTAATTGAAGACAAGAGTGGAGCAAAATAAATTATCAAGAAAAAGTTTCAATTGCAAGTATCAAATTTTTCAGGACCTGTGGAAAACCAAACTGCTAAAGTTTTGGTGTACTATTTTCCCATTTTACAGAGCAGGTACGTATTAACAAGCATATGCATTGACTCGTCGTTAGTGCAGCCGGCTCTATAGAAAGCGAAACTAAGAGAAAGTAGTGGCGTAACTAACCCGTAACTGCGACCAATGGAAACGTCAGTTCAATGCCAAGGGCGTGCTGTTTGCAAGATAATGCCAAGTTAATCCGGTCTCAGGACATTGCTCGCCACTTTCACTGATCAGCTCGATAAGTTAGATGTTTTGCAGATAGCAACAAAATCTACTTGTTTCAATTTTGTGTTTTGCAAAATTGATTTGCCTACTTTTAGCCAGGCAGCCTTTTTTTGCCAGAGTCGCGGATTTATTCAAAAGAGTTACCGTGGCCCCGGCATAGGCAACTGAAGGAACACGGGTGGGTTTTAATCAGTAAAAGTGTGATACGCCCTGCGTGCCATGTCCCGAGCGAGAGGATTTGATGATTACCCCCCAAAAAAAAACATTTTCTTTGGCATTTTCGTACCAAGTGAAATACTTACTGGAGTTATACATTGTATTTAACCATTTTAATGTAATGTAAACCTTTTAGAAATCAGTTTTTTGTTGTTATTTCCAATGAATTTTACCAAGCTTAGCTATAGGTACAAAAATTATTTAATTTGGAATTACAATTTTTTATAACTTTCTGAATTAGCTATGCAAAACAATACTTTGTAAACTGTTTTGCCCTAGATTGACTGAATCCCGATGTTGTGAATGTGATTCAATAAAATTTCGTATTTCGATTGATGGAGAACCAACTCATTTTTATTTTAATATTCTCGTCTATGTTTAATGTTAGCTATGTCTATTAAAATTGATTTAATCTGCAATTTATTCGTAATTTAGGTCAATGCTAATACTGCAAGTGGTCGAAACAAATTAACTAAATTGCAATCTCAAACGGTCAACAAATTGATAAAAGATAATTTGAAGCGGCGATTAATATCGAACTTGTGTTTATACAGATTGTATACTATATCGTATTTTATTATGGATACATAGAATTCATTGTTATTTTACTCAGGCAAGTGCGTTACGCCAGTCTAATGATATATTACAGAAATAGTTAAAACGTTTTCATAATTCTACTACTATTTAATAAATTATAAATTAAATAGGGACATGAAGGCTCTACGACGTTAGCTTATTTCTTATCGACTTAACAATAAATAGAAAAACAAAAAAATACGGTTTATGTCAAAATGAAAATGTATGCTGCTAACGATAGAACCAATTTTCGGTGTTTCTTACACCGAAAATTGGTCATATCGAAGAAATCTTTTAATTTTCAGCCGAGCATTGCTGAGACGAAGTCATCCTCTCTTTTAGAAGGAGTAGGTCATAAAAGACATCTTTATTCTCCAGTCCTTATCTCAATTTATTTGTGGTTGGCGTACTATGTTTTTTCTTCCACACTTCTCTGTTCGGAAGCTGGTTGCAAGAGGGAGCACTTGCACCTGTCTAGCTTCAAAATGCAATATAGGTGTAAAAACATTTGATCACTCTGCAGTCTGTCGATTCTGAAGCTATTGTGCATTTGTAACAGAACAAACTACCGAAGTCCTATTTCCGAAAATCGAATTGACTCTAGGCAGGGTGGTAACATTCTCGCTTTTGCATCTTCATCTTCTTGCATCCTACATCATTTAATTGTTAAGCTTTCTTTTCATAATTCGACAAAGTGAATTGTATGAATGGACAAGCGAAAACCAAATATGTCAAGAGTGAAGTGCAAAAATGGCCGAGCTCGCTTCGTGGAGTTGAAGATACTAAAAATAAAGTTGCCGGCAACCATGTTTCTTTGGTCTTCCCCAACTCTTACAGCCCTCCACACTCATATACACTACAGTATCAAACAAATACTCACCATAAATTGGTCCTATTATAACACACATGACGATAACCAGCATGATGACCCTCAGCCTCCGGTTGTTTGGCCCCTGTTTGAAAGCCACCACCAGAGTCTCCTTCACGTATCGAGTATCGAAGAACGTTCGCAGCCATTCGCAGCAGTTGGTGGGAGGTTTCTGAAAAGTTAATATTTGAATTATAATACTTGTTGACTTGGGTTCAGTTGCATGGCGGATATGCTGCATATTCTTCTTCTAGAAGAGACCAGCGCGGTAAATGCGTAACACCCTTACAGTAGGAATGGCTTCCATTTTGACAGTTCGACAGCATTCATTGCGCTATTTAAATTGGTGAGCTGATATTTTTTTCCGACATATGAAGCAATAGACTAGAAATATCCATCAAAATTATTCAGATTCTAATTGATAGTGTCTTACGCAATTAGAGTGTAGAGAGAGATGAAATTCTATGTTAATACCTATATTAGGTTAATAAAACAAAATTTTAGAAAATTATATATCACTAGCTGACCCGGCAAACGTTGTTTTGCCATATAAAAAAATAAGGGTTGATCGTAGAAGGGTGAAAATTGAGGATTGTATGTATTTTTGTATGTTGTATCATAAAAAATAGAAATTAAAAATTTTCTCTAAAAAATAAAAATAAATTTTAGGGGTGGACTACCCCTAACATTTAGGGGGATGAAAAATAGATGTTGGCCGATTCTCATAGATACTGGATAAGCACAAAAAATTTCATCAAAATCGGTCTAGCCGTTTCGGAGGAGTATGGCAACGAAAACTGTGACACGAGAATTTTATATTTTATATATTAGATTAATCAATGACACCGAGACACAAGGAAGAGAGTCTGTAGGTATGAATTGTTGATCGTCGGTAAAACTAAAATGTTTTAGTAGGAATGCAATGCTTTTTTTTTTTTTTTTCAGGATGGGAAATCATCAAATGACTTCTCCCGGGCGGAGCGGGAGGGCGTGTCAGACTTTTACTAACTAAAACCCACCCGTGTTCCATCAGTTGCCCATGTGCCAGGGTCACGGTATCTCTTTCGAACAATCACGCGACCCCGGCAGGCATCGGTCCTAGTAGACCCCTACACTGCTGCTGACATCTCTTTGAGGCGCGCGTGGAACACTACGCGCCGTCGACCCGAGCTTGGTCCTTACCGGGCGGCGAGCTACCCATTGCTCGCCACCCGCAAGCTCGCGCCTACGGGGCCGGGAGTCCGCAATCGACTCCCGACGCCCGGGGCGTCTCCTCCTGCGGCGGCTAGGGACGTAAGGGTGCAGAGACTGCCACTCCCTCACGCGCCCCGCCTCCTCCTTCGCGAGCATTACTGCTTCGCAGAAGGAGGTGACGGCCCATTCCCTCTCGCTCCGTACCATGGCTCGCACCAGGGCCGGACGCGAGAGGTCGCCGCCGCCGATCGCGTCCACGAGGACACGGCGCTGCTCCGCCCAGGTAGGGCACACCTCCACCGTATGCTCCACCGTGTCCTCGAGACGATCCTCGCAATGGAAACACCCGGACGTATCCTCCCGCTTTATCCTGAACAGGAACCCACCGAAGCACCCATGCCCGGTGAGAACCTGCGTCAGGCGGAAGGTGAGGACGCCGTGACGCCTCTCTATCCACTCCTCAAAGAGGGGACTTACCGCCGCAATTGTGGCGTGCCCACTGATGCAATGCTTGCTTTTAATTTCATAACTCAGGGAGCAATGTTTAAGTCAATAACTTAATGCATTTATGAAACACATCACGCCTTGTTCATCGAAGGGTTGGACAAAGGTGTGCCTATAGTATTGTACTTGCAACCACATTTCACCAGTTATGTTTAAGTCCACGTAATAATGTGCCGAGCCTATTGCCATCAACCGGACACAAATCCAGTATTCGAAAATTGGAAAGTTTTGCCAAGATAAAATAAGCTGAAATTGTACCGGAACTGATCAGTTATTAATAAGCAATATTTATAGACGAACTTAAAACGAAGAAAATATATTAGAGATAGAAATAGTAAGGTGTGTTTCATTCAACGCTGAACGTAAAATTATATGTGCGTTAAGCAGTAAGTTCAGAAACAACAAGATTTGCGATAAGATTGTTTACATGTAATTTATTGAGAACTTCCTGGCCTGAAGAGAAAGTGCATGTCTTTTACCTGTTGTGGTATGGTAATTTTATTTTAGGTGCATTGTCTTCACATATAATTATATAAGTATTGTATACAAATATTGAAAACATTTTAAAAGAGTAACGGTGGAGTTTCTTGCCCATTCTTCTCCATACGAATGTACCTTTTGGAAGGGGCAACTAGAATCAATTCTATTTTCATATAACTGTAGACGTTCAAAAGTGCCTTTTTGGGCCTAATTGAAATAAATGCTTTGACTTTGACTTTGACATGTAAGCCAGTTGAAAGTCATGTAATAGTTTAACATAATGGTACCGATTCCCTTGTTCACAAACTAAACTAAATTTAAGTTCAGTGCATCTTTTTCTTTGTATTTCATTAAGAAGAGCACAAAAGAAATTTTTTAGTTTAGTCCTGTGAAATTAATCAGCGCCTGTCACTACTCCATACAAGTTTAGACGTGATTGAAAACTTGCCTACTAAAAACACGTCAATTTACGTCAAGCGCTGATTAATTTGACAGGACTAAACTAAAATGTATCTTCTGTCCTTTCCTTAATGAAATAGAAAGAAAAAGATGCACTGAACTTAAATTTAGTTTAGTTTGTGAATAAGGGAATCGGCACCAATATCATGGCTAACTTAAACAAAATGATATTCACGTTTGCAAAAACGTAAGTAAGTATTATGGAATCTCACGAATGCAAGATTGTTAAGCGTGTTTACATAACAAAGATCATGTTATATTGTGAGCAACTTTTGTTATTTAATGTGATTCAGTCTATCTTAGTAGCCGTAATCAACTTGCAAACAGCACTCTCATCAGAATCTGAATCATTTTGAATTGCTAATCAATTGCTTAAAGGCTCGTGCAGATTAAAGCCTCCTACAAACCGGCGCGACGCGGCAGCGCGACGCGACACGACACTCGTAGAACAATTTTTATGTGAACTTCATGGAAATTGTTCTACAAGAATCGCGTCGCGCTGTCGCGTCGCGCCGGTCTGAATAAGCCTTAACGCGACGCGACGCGACGGTCCCGCGCGATTTGGCGCTTTATTTACCTAGAACATTTTCTATGACCGTGTCGCGGTGCGGCAGGTCGCCTGTGTGAACGGTCGCGCGCGTTTTCACAGAAATGGTTCTACGGATACAAATCGCCGTCTCGCGCGCGACCGTCGCGTCGCGCTAGTCTGAACGAGCCTTCATGTGTTCGAGAAATTGGTCTACTCAACAATGTAATGTTTTATTTTGACTGCAGTTCAACTAATTTTGTACTGTAATTTATATGGTTATGGTTATGGTGGAGCCGAAACATTTTTCGAGCATATAAAGCAATAAATTAGCAATATCCTTCAAAATGATGCTGATTCTCACTGACAGTGTGTTACAGGTAATAGTGCGAAGGTTAAAACAGCTCGGTAAAGGTACAGACGCCAGCACATCAAGAAACCAAAAACCAAAAAAACCCAACCCACCCCATCTGTCAAATTTCTTTAATAGATTTTCAACTTTATCGTCAAAGCATTCGTTTCAAGGTTGATTGCGAGAATTTGTCAGCGTCTGCACCTATGTAACCTCGTGTATGTAACAGATGAGGTGACAGTCATTTTGGAAATAAAAGCAAATTTTCAACCGTAAAAAGTTTTTGTTACTTTTTAAGTGGGAAAAACATTAAAACCTGCATACTTGAGTCCCATGTATTTATTGAAAACGCTTACACAAGCAATAACTTCAATCGGCATTTCAGATTACGAGTTTATGTCGTATTTCAGTATGTTGTATGAAAAAGAATAATAATATTCATAAGTACTTAAGTAGCTTTACTGTTCACGAACTCATGCAGGCACTTAAATAGTTAGTATGCCTTAAAATTTCATGATAAACGGAAGTACTTATGTTTAGCAAGGAAATAATTTTCATGACCTGAAAACTCGTTTATCAAATCAGTTAAATCTCTTCAAATGACAGAAATGAAATCCAATCGTGCATCAAAAATATCATCTTTTTTTTGGATGGGAAATCATCAAATGACTTCTCCCGCTCTGGGCGGAGCGGGAGGGCGTGTCAGACTTTTACTGACTAAAACCCACCCGTGTAAGGAACAGTATCTCTTTCGAACAATCTCGCGACCCTGGCAGGAAAATATCATCATCTGTCTAGACTTTTCCCAAGTATCTTGGAGTCAGCTTCCAGTCTTACCGATGCAGCTGAGTACCAGTATTTTACATGAAGCGACTGCCTATCTAATCACCACAATCCAGTAACTGGGTAATACGATACCCCTTGGTAAGACTGGTGGTGAATCTTACGAACTTCTGATGACCTGTAACGACTGTGAAAGATCTACAAATGGTATCGCATTACCCAGTAACTGGGTAAAGAAGGTCAGACAGGTAGGCGGTCCATGTAAACTACTAGTATTCAACTGCCTCCTGTTAGACTGTAAGCCCAGGCTAGGCGGATTCCTGCCAGGGTTGCAGAATTGTTCGAAAGAGTTACTGTGGCTCTGGCATAGGTAACTGAAGGAACACGGGTGGGTTTTATGCGAAATTTTTCGAAAGAGTAACCGTCCTGGCTACCGGACCTGGCATAGGCAACTGAAGGGACACGGGTGGGTTGTATGCGAAATTTTTCGAAAGAGTTACCGTCCTGGCTACCGGCCCTGGCATAGGCAACTGAGGGGACACGGGTAGGTTTTAGTCAGTAAAAGTCTGACACGCCCTTCCGCTCCACCCAGAGTGAGAGACGTCATTTGATGGTTTCCCATCCACAAAAAAGGCTAGGTGCATTGATTGAAACATTCCAACGTTTAAGCGAGGTTGCTATAGTAAAATTTGCTTGATTGAATGTCTATGTCTAGGTTTGAATATAAGTAGCAGTGTCATTGAAGATTATTCATTGCATAACATACGTGAAGTGATTGTATTGCCAATCGAAATACATACATGCAGGGCCACGGCAAAACAGACTAGTGAAGGGAATATGTACTAGCTTGCGGTTTCAGTACATACGTAGAATAAATTATTTAAGTGTGTTTCGCACGGTTATTATGACTGATCAAAACAATGATGGTCCCACTTCTGGGAGGTATCGTATTACCCAGTAATTGGGGTGTGGAGGTCAGATAGGCAGTCGCTTAAGATGAAATACTAGTAATATATACAGCTGCATCTGGTAAGACTGGAAGCCGACCTGAACATAGTTGGGAAAAGGCTAGGCAGGTGATGATAATGTTCCCACTTCTGAGACTCGGGCCTCCTCGTGGTGAGAAGGAGTGGGCTGTTATCCACCAAGCAGGCCCAGTGCGGATTGGTTGATGTCTCATATCTTCGTTTTTTTTTAGTTCTAAGTTTCTTCATAACGTTTTCCCTCACCGTTTTAAGAGCAGTGGTGACGAAATATTTTACACAAAGTAATGGACCTGTCTGGTTTCAAACCTTACACCTGTTAAATCGCGGTCATTACCACTGGACCAATACTGAGCAAACGAACAAAATATCGAGAATTATTTATTAATTATGAATATATTACAGACAGACACCTCCTGGAATTAGTTCTCTATATTATGTTGACAACCGAATCAAAATCCGTTTCGAAGAACAACGCGGTCACTAGACAGACATTATAAGCAACTTTAATTTATAATAAGTACCTATAGATATAGTTAATGAAGCTATATGTAGAATAAATGGTTTGGGGTCGAATTATAAGTCAGGCGAGAAACCAGCTCAGCTCATTCGGCTAAAAATAGACATGCCAGTATCTATGCTAGTCGTACAAAGTAAAAGTAGCTAGAATTCTGACAAGTAGTCGTTTTGTGGGTATTAATTCAGAGTAAAAACATACATAAATAGCCTGCTTAAAAATAATCCTTCCTTTCCGTAATCGGGTAGAAAGTATATTTAAAGGACGTTCTGAAACGTACAAAATACATACCTAATCAAAAGTTTCAAATGCCAAACTGCACTTTAATTACTTTTTAACCGTCTTCAAAAAGGAGATATTTTTTATGTATGTTCGGCCATAACTCCGTCATATATAAACGGATTTGCAAAATTCTTTTTTTTTTTGTTCGAAAGGGGTTTATTCTGAAATGGTCCCATATTAATTTCATATAGATCTGATGATGAGTTCCTGAGACAGACACCGGAACTCTATAAAAATTACAGCAAATCAACCGCGATTTCTGCTATCGCATAATTATGCATTGTTTGTTTGGAATTAGTGCGGGATAAATAACATAACTAAAAATTTAAAAACAAAGACTTTTTACAAAAAAAAAAACAACCGACATCCTAAACACGTTGCGGGACGGTACCGACTTTTTCAAATTATGTGATATGGCAGTAAAATTGCCCATACAAGTTACGACCACTGCTATAGGTATCCGTAGTGGTAGCGTAGACAGTTCTTTCATAGCCGTAAGCCGGTTATAGCCGTAGTGTCATATTATTATGTCTGCATGGCATGTTATTCCTCTATACGAAATTTCACTGTATTGCCCGAACCTAAGTTCAGAAGAATTTAAAAGTTTATGGTGATGCCCGTACTGTCATTTTCATACATCGAAAAATCGACTGCTAATGCAGTGCGTCCAAGTGAAAAATAACTTTTTAATTTCGGAAGTCGGTGGCAAAAACCTTAAATACAATCCTAAGACTCCGACTGCCGAAATTAAAGTTATTTTTCACTTTGTAGTGTTTTGACAAGAGCAATCGAATAGATTAAGGTTATTTAGTCAGACCTTGTACACAAGTATTTTCAAGTAGGTAATTCTATTTAAATCATCACTATTACCGAATTGTTTTTATCGTACGATGTCATGTGAACTGACCCTTACTAAAACAAGCCTTCCGCAAAAGTGTGCCTAAAAAGTCTTGATACTTTTTTAAGCTACTTTTTACAGTACGAATAATATTTAAAATAATAGCAGCAAATAATTGATTAGGTGACCATGAAATCATAATTATATAACAGTTAGCAAGTTCAATGACTAAAATAGATTAGTCGTGCGTAACTGGGCAAAAAGTCCGTCAACTTGACCCAAATTAGTGTCACACTCTGCTGCAAGGAAGGACCTTGCGTTAATAGAAAATACTGGATTTTCTACGCAAGGCAAAAAAGTAATTGGACATGTCTCATTAAGAGTGAAAGTAATGCGATGTTTGCTAAGTGATTAATGAAACCCTTGAATCGAATAAAAAATAGTGAAAGTTGATTTTTTTCTTGTATTAACATACCTACCGTTACATTTTTCACAACTATTTTTTTTGCTAATTAACACTTTACTAACTTGTCCAGTCTCATTTCATACAACTGTCAACATCATCATTTCAGCCGAAAGACGTCCACTGCTGGACATAGGCCTCCCCCAATTTGGGGGAGGTTTACCATAATCGCCACGTTTGGCAGGCGGCTTGGCGACCGCAGTTTGGTGGTAAAATACAAAGAAAACGCTACTGCCCATTCTCTAGTAACTCCCTTAGTCGCCTCATACGACACTCACAGAAAGAAATGGGATGGTGCTATTTTTCATGTCCGGCACCACACGAAACACGGATCTGTCAAAGACTGACAGCTAAGATTAGAATATACGGACGATAAAAGTTGATTGTTGAGTCAATTTGCTTAGCAATTAATTTATTTGACTTTGTCTACCTTTTTTTGTGGATGGGAAATCATCAAATGACTTCTCCCGCTCTGGGCGGAGTAGGAGGGTGTGTCAAAATTTTACTGACTAAAACCCACCCGTGTTCCTTCAGTTGCCCATGCGCCAGGGTCACGGTATCTCTTTCGAACAATCTCGCGACCCCGGCACTTTGCCTACCTAACTACGTACTCATTGTCTTATGATTTTGTTGAATTTATGTCAATTCAAAACAGGCACCTACAGCTAGATACCGCTCATATACGTATATGGTTTAACCGCAGAAATCTAAACTATTTTGGTAACGTGATCATTAAATATTCGACTGAAAGATAACTGAAATTAGAAAACTCTTTTTTAGGGTTCCGTTGCCAAATGGCAAAAAACGGAACCCTTATAGATTCGTCATGTCTGTCTGTCTGTCTGTCGGTCTGTCTGTCTGTCTGTCTGTCTGTCTGTCTGTCCGTGTATGTCACAGCCACTTTTCTCCGAAACTATAAGAGATATGTTGTTGAAACTTGGTAAGTAGATGTATTCTGTATACCGCATTAAGATTTTTACACAACAATAGAAAAAAAACAATAAATTTTGGGGTTCCCCATACATAGAACTGAAACTCAAAAAAAAATTTTTCATCAAACCCATACGTGTAGGGTATCTATGAATAGGTCTTCAAAAATGGTATTGAGGTTTCTAACATCATTTCTTTCTAAACTGAATAGTTTGCGCGAGAGACACTTCCAAAGTGGTAAAATGTGTGTGTGTGTGTCCCCGTTACTTCTAAAATAAGAGAATGATAAACAAAAAAAAATATGATGTACATTACCATGTAAACTTCCACCGAACACAATAAACTACAAAAACGTTTATATTATGTTACTTGCTGCTACGGAACCCTTCATGGGCGAGTCCGACTCGCACTTGGCCGCTTTTTGTACTAAATATTCGCCTGCGGTACAAATTATTCCCGATGTCTCCGGAACTAACAAGCGTGCATCCGTATATCCGTGTCGCGTTGTAGTGTCATTAGTCATTAATTGGCCAACCAGGAAGGTTCTAAAAAGGACACAGGAACATAATCATCTACACACCGAATACCAGTATGTAAATAATTGATTGATTTGGTGATTTAGGATGAAACAGCAGTTAGTCTTCTTCATTTACTAGGTTTTGGTTATACTTCGATGTTTTTGTTTTTATTCGAAGATAAATGGGTAATTTTATTATATTATTACTATTGTATTATATTATAGTATATTTATTAGCAAACGAAATAGTTGACACCAGCAAAGTTCGCACACCGTAAAGTCAACCACACACGACATACAAGTACCTTCTGTAAACGCCAAATCGTAACCAGTGATGTGCTATAGTCATATATGGGCAACAACCGGCCCGCGGGCCGGATCCGGCCCGCTGTAAGATATTATCCGGCCCGCGAGACATTTTGAAAAAACCCAATTTAAAAAATATTACATTAGGTACTTATACTCACGGGAGTGACAGTGAGGCGCCAAACATCAAATCCTTTGATGTTTGCCGCCTCACTCTTTGGAATCGCCGCCACTCGGCTTGCTCGATCAAATTCTTTGAGGTTTGCCGCCTCGCGGGCGACACATCAAAAGATTTATTGCTTCTCAATTATTCTAAACTAGTTTATTCCAGATTATTCCTTCATTTTGCCTATTTAGTGGGTGGATGGCAAGAACGTTAGTTCAGTTCTATTTGAGCTACCGAGGTGATAACTTGGACAAGCGATATCCTAGCGAACTGCTCGAGCTGTCAACATGCTTTGTGACTTTGTGTGCATCTTGAGTGGTTACTAACTATAGTTTGTTATTAAGTTTATTGAACGAAAAGTAAACAAAAATGATGTCTGGTGGAAAGAAACGAAAAGTAGATACAGAGGGTCGCCAGTTTCAAGAAAAATGGACTGAAGAATTCTTTTTTATCTTGCACAATGGTAAGCCTATTTGTTTGCTATGTAATGAATCCATTTCAGTAATGAAAGAATTCAATATAAAGAGGCATTACTCAACTAAGCATGCTACGCTGCACTCACTGACAGGACAATTAAGAACAGACAAAATCCAGAAGCTTACCGCAAATTTGGAAAAACAGCAACAAATGTTTCATAAACAAAGAACACAACTTGATAATGTTGTGAAAGCTAGTTTTATAGTTAGCTCAAAATTGGCAAAGGCATTAAAACCATTTGCCGAAGGAGAATTTATCAAGGAGTGTATGTTAGAAGTTTGCAGTATTTTGTGTCCCGAAAAGAAAAATGAATTTGAAAAAATTAGTTTGTCAAGACGAACTGTTGTTCGACGTATAGAAATGATGGCTAATGATATAAAAACAACATTGACTGACCGTATGGCTGGTTTTGAATCATTTTCCATAGCATTAGACGAGAGCACCGATTTGTCTGGCACAGCTCAACTGGCTATATTTATTCGAGGTGTTGATAAGGAGTTCACTGTTACTGAGGAATTGCTTGCTTTACAGCCGCTTAAAGGAACCACTACAGGAGAGGATATTTTTATTGAAGTTCAAAAGGTATTCACAAGTTTTGGCTTGCCATGGTCAAAATTAATTGGAGTATGCACTGATGGTGCACCTTCTATGGTCGGCTTACGTAAAGGTTTCATCGGAATTTTGAATGAAAAAGCAACAGAATTAAATGTGCAAAAAGACGATTTGATAGTCCTTCATTGCATTATCCACCAACAGAACTTGTGTTCTAAGTCCATTCGACTCCAGAATGTTATGAATGTGGTAGTAAAAACCATCAACTTTATTCGATCCCGAGGTCTTAACCATCGTCAATTCAAGGCGTTTTTGGATGAAATTTCAGCTGAATATAACGACGTAACATATTATTGTGAAGTCAGATGGCTGAGCAAAGGAAAAATGTTGAAACGGTTTTACGAGCTTAGAAATGAGATAGCAGACTTTATGAAAATAAAAGATAAACCACTATCTGAATTAAATGACCCAACATGGATATGTGACTTAGCATTTCTGGTCGATCTTACAGGCTATTTGAATGATTTAAATTTGAAACTTCAAAAACAAGGACAGTTAGTAAATGATTTGTACAGCCATTTGAAAGCGTTTCAGATCAAACTACGCTTGTGGGAGTCACAGATGCTGTCTGGTAATAGTTACCATTTCAACACGCTCTCTGCGTATGAAAATATTGCTTATGCTCAATATGCTGAAGAACTCAAGTTACTGTCGGAACAATTTTCGAACAGATTTAGCGACTTCAAAAACATGGAAGACTGTTTCACTTTATTTGCTACTCCTACAAAATGTAATGTACAAAATGCTCCAATACACTTACAAATGGAGTTGATCGAGATTCAAGAAAACTCACTCCTAAAATCCAAATTTGAAGACGTAGAGTTGTGCGATTTCTACAAAAAATACCTAGAAGAAGACAATTTTCCGCAGCTTAGAAAATTTGCAAGAAGATTGATTTGTGCGTTTGGCAGTACTTATAAATGCGAACAGTTCTTTTCATTGATGAAAGTTAATAAATCAACACATCGTACAAGACTGACTGACGATAATTTGGAAAATTCTTTACGTCTTTGTATCAGTCGAATTAATCCAAATATCGATGGATTAGTTTCCCAAATTCAAGCTCAAGTGTCTCATTGATTTCGGTGTATTTTACTTTCGTAGTTTGTAACAATTGCAAATTTAACGATTTAATTATAATGTACCATTTTTTTAAATTTCATTTTGTTATTTTAATAAATTGTACTATAATAACATTGTCGTATTATTTCATGTCTAACATCTATCGCAAAAAATATGATCACTACTTAAAAATGCACTAAGTACTTACCTACTTTTAAACGCGGCCCGCGAACGTATTTGCACGCTAAAGTTTGGCCCTCAACATGTCAAAGGTTGCCCATACCTGTGCTATAGGAAACTACATGATAAGCGCAGGACCAACTGCTTAACGTACTTTCTGAGGCATCACCCTGCCAACTTCGAGGCTCCGGGCTCATTATTACATCCGTAAGACGTCCACTACTGGTCATAGGCCTCCCCCAATTTGGGGGGCTTTGCCATAATCGCCATGCTTGGCAGGCAGGTTGGCGATCGCAGTACAGTGGTAAAATGCATAGATAACGCTGCTGCCCATTCTCTAGTAAGTCCTTTAGTCGCCTTTTACGACACCCATGGGAAGAAATGTGGTGATCCTATTCTTTACGTCCGGCTCCACACGGGACTCCGGGCTATTACTAAGAAACTATATGGAAAAGCCCATTGACCGACCTAGGACATAACCCAACTCGATTGGTTGACTGCTGAGCGTGTGGTCCTACGCTCAGTAACAACGCCAACAGGGACCAACAGCAAAGTACGTACACGTAAACCCAACCGCACAATCAAATCTTAACCACTGATGTGCGATAGGTACCTAAATCTTATATCTTTAAACGAGCAATTCTTGTATATATATATATAATCTGAATCTCGGAAACGGCTCCAAGATTTTCATGAAATTTAGTATACAGGGGGTTTCGGGGGCGATAAATCGATCTAGCTAGGATTCATTTTTAGAAAATTTATAATATTCGTAATAATTCGTGTTTTAAATGAACAACTTTATCGATAATCGACTGGAACATAAACTGATTATTTTAAACGCAATTTACCAAAAAATACCGAGCAACGCTCGGTCATCCAGATATTAACAAATTAAAAACTGTATTGACAATTCTGCAAGTCTTGAGGTTTTCATCAACAAGACTGACTGCGGAAGAAAAGTAAATTGTTTAAAATTATGCCAAAGATTTAAATTTTTCGATATTCCCACACCGTAAAAAATGTCCAGCAGGGCGAGCACGGCCGTACCAAAGATGTGATAAATTATCTGTGTCTAATAATTTGCCTTAAAAAAACGGTTTTATCACCCAAAATATAGTAAATTATGTGACTCAAGCGATGTCACAATAGACCGTGTTCGCCCCGCAGACTGAGAAGAGTGAGTGAAGAGTGAGTGGGAGTGACCTATCCCACATAGAATTATTGATATAATTTTCAGTAAGTATTAGTGAGCGTGACAATATTGTTTAAAAGTCATCGTCAACACGAGATAAGCGTTACCATCTTTTGACGCAGTCGGGAGAATAGAATAGAATATATTCTAATACATATTTATTTGCAAAGAATATAGGCATAACAAATCAGTGTTACTAATTATGTTAAAGTCCTTGTACATTCTGCCTTTACGGCATGCAAAAGTACTATGGGCATCATAACTGTACAAATACTCATATATGGGAGAATCTTACGATTTAAATCTTTGACTTATTTTAGACTAGTCATTCGCAAGCCCGTGTACGTTTAATTGGAAGACCTAGTTAGAGGTAATAGACATGTTTACGAGAACTTGGAGCTGTTCTACAAGGATTGATTGACATAAACGTACTGACAGCGTTTCAACGTAAATTGATAACATCGCACTTGTTAAACTTAGTAGTCCTGAGTTTTCTTTGAGATACAAAGGGCACTCTAATTGTATCCCACTATCAATCAGAATCTGAATATTTTTTTAGGATTCTGTTTTGCTAATCCATTGCTTGATATGTTCGAAACATTCGGCTGCTCGACATCGTAAATGACGCAATGAATATTTTTGTACTGTCAAAATGAAAGCCATTCCTAGTGTTAGTGTGTTACGCATTCTTAAAAAAAGATTTTAGTTTCAGAATCTCTTCCATACGTGCTATTAACAGTGAAAACGTATACACTAGTGTTAGTATCTAATATTTATTCTAAGCTGTGTGAGGCATGCCGATCCTGGGGAATGTCTACTTGACTGCGTGCAGTCATATCTAAGACTAGCTTCTGCCCGCGACTTCGTCCGCGTCAAATTTTTGCTCCCCTGACCCTTCCCGTCGCATCGATTTGCCTGCTCGTTGCTGCTCGCTCCTTTTGAGTTATAGTGAGTCAACCTTAAAAGATAGACATATGCTCTCGCGGACTTTTTTTAGAACTTTTTAAAAGGAACAATTCCGTCATACATGATTTTTGCGTTACTTTAACCGTTTACGCAGCGCACGCAACGGAAACTCTCAAAAGGAATAAATTTTCCCCGTTTTTGCAACATTTTTCATTACTGCTCCGCTCCTCTTAGTTGTAGCGTGATGTTATATAGCCTATAGCCTCCCTCGATAAATAGGCTACCCAACACAAAAAGGATTTTTCAATTCGGACCAGTAGTTCCTGAGATTAGCGCGTTCAATCAAACAAACAAACAAACAAACAAACTCTTCAGCTTTATAATATTAAGTATAGATTTGAGAGTCCCACCTTTCAGCCAAGCCAACGCCTTAACCCCTTTTTTTCTGGATGGGAAATCATCAAATGACTTCTCCCGCTCCGGGCGGAGCGGGAGGGCGTGTCAGACTTTTACTGACTAAAACCCACCCGTGTTCCATCAGTTGCCCATGTGCCAGGGTCACGGTATCTCACGGTATCACAATCACGCGACTCCGGCAGGCATCGGTCCTAGCAGACCCCTTCACTGCTGCTGACATCTTTGAGGCGCGCGTGGAACACTACGCGCCGTCGACCCGAGCTTGGTCCTTACCGGGCGGCGAGCTACCTATTGCTCTCCGCCCGCAAGTTCGCGCCTATGGTGGACGGGAGTCCGCAATCGAACGCATTACCCCTCAGGAATCAGTTACAGCTTTTCTTTATATTTGTTTATTTTAATTTTTCTAATTGCAAACGTATATCGGCAGTTGTTTTTCAAAATTCTATTTGGCAAACTGTCTTATTAGTCATGGAACCCTGGCATAAAACAATTATCTTAGATAAGCAATCGCTTTTCTTTTTATTGTTGTTATAGTGAAGAATGAAAGTAAATGCGTAATACATACTATAAAGAAAGCATCATTGCCTATAAATGTAAGATTAACAGTGTATCATTTACATTGTTTTTGGAATGTTGTTTAAAATATTACTAAGTCACTGATTGCATTCTTAGCCGCGCCTGCGTCAAACGAATGAAGTTGCTCCATATTATGGTTCCTTTTTAGGGTTCCGTTGCCAAATGGCAAAAAACGGAACCCTTATAGATTCGTCATGTCTGTCTGTCTGTCTGTCTGTCCGTCCGTCCGTATGTCACAGCCACTTTTTTCCGAAACCATAAGAGCTATGTTGTTGAAACTTGGTAAGTAGATGTATTCTGTGAACCGCATTAAGATTTTTACACTAAAATAGAAAAAAAACAATAAATTTTGGGGTTCCCCATACATAGAACTGAAACTCAAAATTTTTTTTTTCATCAGACCCATACGTGTGGGGTATCTATGAATAGGTCTTCAAAAATGGTAATGAGGTTACTATTATCATTTTTTTCTAAACTGAATAGTTTGCGCGAGAGACACTTCCAAAGTGGTAAAATGTGTGTCCCCCCCCGTAACTTCTAAAATAAGAGAATGATAAAACTAAAAAAAATATATGATGTACATTACCATGTAAACTTCCACCGAAAATTAGTTTGAACGAGATCCAGTAAGTAGTTTTTTTTTTTTAAAGGTCATAAATCGTAAACCGCAATTTACCTTACATTCAATCAACTGAAATATAAAATTAAAAAAATTAAAACTTTTATTTTTAAACCGAGAATACCTACAGGTTTGTACGGAACCCTCGGTGCGCGAGTCCGACTCGCACTTGGCCGGTTTTCTGGTAACTGTTTGAAAATGTGGTGCTGGAGAAAAATGCTTAGGGTATCGTGGAACGTGTATTGCACCTCGATACGCCAAGAACTGAACATAAAAAAGCATATATCTGATCTGGTCCGAACGCGCATACCTACTTAAATACTTCGGACACGTCTCGAGGTGTAACGGTGACTCTAAAGAGCACCTTGTCGTGCAGACTAGAGTGGAGGGCACTAAACCACGTGGACGGACACCCATGAGATGGACTGACCAAATTAAATCCGCAGTGGGCGATCCATTGTATAAATGCACTTACAATTCAAAAAATCGGAGTGGATGGCGAGAAATCGTGCGGCGAATCACAACAGCCCCTAGACAAGATATTTCATGAGGACCACGACCGCTCTGACAAGAGTATTACGAAGAAGAAGAGAGAAGAAAACTCCGGTTGGGCTTAAAAACTTGATGACTCGCTGAAAAGAATGTTAGACTGTTTTGGGGGTTCTAGACGGTTTTCTGAACCTACCACTTTTTTTTTGGATACTCGTTTATAATAGTAGTATTTATGAAGTTATGACCCAATATTAAATTTGTTGATATAGTCATGGGTTAGGTTAGTTCTGTGACGGACGGCGCGCGAGTCGAGCGAGCAAGTTACTCCGTTTTGTTAACGGCTTACATGTAGCTGCCTGTTCACTCATTTTACTGTTTGCTCAAGTAGCGTAATTAATATTTACGTACCTAACCTAAAATAAAACAATTTTTTTTTTTAAACAGTGGAGGGTTCAGAAAGGCCACCTAGAATCCTCCAAATAGTCTTACATTCCTTTTAGTGAGTCGCCACGTTTCAAAACATTAACCACACTTTATAATGGCTTTCTATAAAATAGATGATTTCGGGCTGACTTAATCGGTCTAACGCACCAAGTGACTTTTGTCACTTTTTCGTATTGAGTGTTATAAAAATCAACAATGTTTATGAATCGAACCCAGTGGGATAGGTCGACCAGTGCCAGATAAGAACAAGCGTGACGTTCGATTCCCGTTGTTACATTCTTGATTCTTAACACTAGAAGCGCGGACCATACCGACTGAGGTAAATTTGGATAAAAAATATGTATATTGCAATTACGTGGTTGAAGTGTCGTATAAATAATAAATAATAATAATCATCATATTTCATGAAAAGTCATAAAAAGTTACGATTATATGCATAATAAAATATTAATTACAGCAGGAAGAAAATCGAAATGGGTCTTTGGGACGCCCGCACTTCTAGTGTTAAAACGCTCAATTGATACAAAAGTCACATAGTGCGTTCAAGCGGAGGTGTTGTGTCTCAAAACCCGAGGCTACGTCAAATAGGACAAAGGTGGAGGTTAATGACATTACGAAGATTGCTGAGTATTATACGTAATTGTAGAACTAGCCTTGAGGATCATAGAAACGCACCGCTTAGGCCAAAATAACAACCTTAACTACGTAAATACGGATTATAAGATTATTTTTCCTTATAGGAAGTAACATTGCAAAAAATAATTATTTTGTCGATATGGTTGAAAAGGTCAGATGCACTCCGATAAAATAGTTTTTGTATTAATGCTAGACAGGTGGACATTGGCAAATAAACATATGAATAAATTGAGTTGAATATTTGGTGCAGCTGCGCTGAGTCATGTCAGAACTAGACACATTACCTTCTATAAAAACAACCTATAGTGAGATTTTAACTTCCGCGCCATAAAAAAACCGGCCAAGTGCGAGTCGGACTCGCGCACGAAAGGCCATTACCATTATGTATAAAAACGGTAAAAAAATCACGTTTGTTGTATGGGAGCCCCTTAAATATTTATTTTATTCTATTTTTTTAATATTTGTTGTTATAGGGGCAATAGAAATACATCATGTGTGACGGTTCATTTGATACAGCGTGGTGACGGACGGACGGACAGCGGAGTCTTAGTAAAAATGGTTCCGTTTTACCCTTTGGGTACGGAACCCTAAAAAGAGTAAGAAAAAAAATGCATTTTAAAATGCTGAAATACAGGTTTTAACTTATTACTGACCTCAATATCTCTATTTATTTTTATGTTTCCTTGTCATTATTTTCTTTTTTTACGCGGAAAAAACAGCTTGTTTTGATACAAGCCGTGACTGCACACATAAAATACCGAATATCAACGTCATCAAAAACCATCATAATTCACTGATACTTTAAGCCTTTTATCAATCGTCATCAGGTCTGATATCATTTATCAATCACCAATCACCGCTAAGCAACACCTATCACGATTCACCTGTTACCAATCAACTGTTATCAACCAGAGATAGAGACCTAAACCGAATGGAATTGGTACTACCAATCAAGCATACACCCCTGCCGTGTACAACTTCTCTGTTATATACTGGCCTATATATATATGGATAGGCCAGTATATAATACGGAGCTCAATGTACGTCAGAGGAAGATCTATATATGTAAAAAGAAAAAATGCACCTAAAATTTAAGCTGGTAAGCTTACAATTCATCATCATCATCATTTCAGCCGTAAGACGTCCACTGCTGGACTTAGGCCTCCCCCAATTTGGGGGCTTTGCCATAATCGCCACGCTTGGCAGGCGGGTTGGCGATCGCAGTATGGTGGTAAAATGCATAGAGAACGCTGCTGCCCATTCTCTAGTAGTCCCTTAGTCGCCTTTTACGACACCCACGGGAAGAAATGGGGAAGCTTACAATTACAAAACTTTTATCAAAATCTGTTTATTTATTAACAGCACCCTAATTGCGTAACACACTGTGAGCGGAATCTGAATCATTTTGAAGGATATCGCTATCCATTGCTTCACATGTTCGAGAATTTGTTCTGCTCAATCACGTTAATAATGCAATGAATATTGTAACACTGATAAAATTAAAGTCATAAAGTAAGATTTAGTACCTACTTTCTAAGACTATAATACAGTATGGTGTGCAGTGCACTTAATGTACTTATACCAAAATAATACATTATGCTCAATTAATAAATTAGACCACCGTTGCAAGCGCAGCTGTTAAATAAAACTGTTTCCAGTTTTTATTTTAAGTGGCTAATGACAGTACAAATATAATTGCAGTAAGCTCAAACAGCTTTTCAATAACATATATGTATTATATATAATTTAGAATGGTAAAGGTCATGGATGCTAACTATTTATAATTATTAAGTAATGGAAATTTTATTAATACAACGATTACACAAACAATAAGACTATTCATGTTAACAAAGTCCTATTTGTCTCATCTCGTGTGAATGCTTTACCCGTGTTTAAAATTATTCAAATTAAACCGACACTATAAATAATTGCAAACATCAATTGGACCGTGAATATCTATGTTATCGATCCAGTAATTATGATAAATACACAAAGCCTCTTGTTTCGTTCAATGAACCGTTTAAACCAGACTCACTTCCAAGGTGTCTAACATACTGACGCAGGTCTCATCGAACGCAATAAATAGCTGCTTATTTTAATAAAACGTCGTGGAAAATTGACATCACGATTATGGGAATAAAGTGTCAATTATAATGATTTAAACTCACCACAGACGGGTCGCACTTCTTAACTTCCTTGATGCGGACGAAGCCGTAGATAAAGGCCAAGATATACAGAGTCGCACTCACAGAGAACACACCATATAAGCCAATCTTTCGCACCAATATTCCACTGAGGGCCGCCCCAACTGGTACACCCACAGAGTGGAACAGATTCACTATGCCTATCCTCAACGTCCTTTGTTCCTCAGTCGTTATATCTGCTATGTAACTGAACACTCCCATGAACATTGTAAACCAACCACCCGTCAAAGCTGGAAATATAGCTTCCGTCACAGCCGCAGCTTCCACTGGTAACTCGTAGAAAAAATAAGTATTTATAATCAAGCCAATACTGGTCAAAAATTCTCCAATGATCGGTAAAAGCATACAAATTTTTCTCTGTCCGACCCTGTCACTGTATGCTCCAAGAAATATTAATATCCCACATGGTAAGAATGATTGTAGAACAGTCTTCCAACCAGTAACTGACGCTACTAATGTTTGTACTGCTTCTTCCTCTGCAGTGTAATTTGCTGTTTCTCTTCGAGTTAAAGCGTCACAAATATGGTGATCAAATTGTAGATTTACTCGACAGGCTTTCTCTAAGTATAGATTTTGTGTTGCTAATACAGACAAGACTGAAGGCATCACATAACAAGCCAAAATAGGTTCTACAGTGATAAGAGAGATCATGCGCCTTAGCTTCTGAAAATGACTTAGTCCTTCCCAACTCTCTTCTTCATCTTTCTCGTTTCTATTGCTCTCATGTTCTTTATCCAATTTAATGTTTGTCATATTGTCGTATTCCTTAGTTTTACTTAAACTATTCTTAATTACATTAGTTCCATTTAAGTCACCACCATTAACATTAAGAGTTTTATCAGCAGTTTTGTTATTCTCCGCATTTTTGCTATCCACAGCCATGACTACGTCACGCGTATCTGAAACATAAACATCAATTATAAGTTTTTCTTTACGACCGTTGCATTTTATGTTCGAAAAAGATTTTAATTTCGTAAATTCTACATATTTAGGTGCAGCGCAGACGGCACACTTTTGTGCGATTGAGTCTGCGACGCACAAAAAGTCTAAGTCCAAAAGCGCCGGACTTTTTGCGTGTCATGTGTGTTACTACATATAATTGCATAGGTTCTATTTTCACAGACTAAAAAGTGCGTCACGGATAGTCTGTCGTCTGCGCTGCACCCTAAGGTTATGACAATTTACATCTGTATAATTGTGAATGTCGTGTTTTTCTCATTGGGCTTCGTACATTTGATTGGTAAATGAAGTACCGGACGCGATAATCATTTCATGATTGCCTACATGCTTAACGTAATCGTCTCTAACTGTTGGACTGAATCATTTTTACCCAGTTAACAATAGTTTTATCATTCTTTTGAATGCTTTTCATTACAAGTCACGGAGCACAGTACAATTTACTTATGTATGTTTTGTTCAAATTGCTTTTATGTAGGTTCTTTATCTATGTTTATAGAACCAGCTGGTACGTTTGCACACGTTGCAGTAAAAACAGTGATACGACACGTATTTTCATATTGATTGAATGGTTAATGTTTAACAATACAATTTAATTTTACGGTTCGCTACAGTTAATTTGTGTTACGGAAATAAGTTTTCTGACAAGCGATTCAGGCTTAATCACAATGAATTGAGTATCAATCATTATCACCAAGCCCAACGTGTTAAAATTTTTAACTTAAAATGATGTCTCCGTAATAATTGGCATAATACAATATAATATTTGGTTGATTCACTTTAATGAGAGTAAAGAAAATAAACCCACGCGTAGGTATTTTATCTGTAGAACCAATAATCTCTCACATTAGAGTTATAGTTGGTGCCAGATGCCAGAAACTGGAAGCACTATCCCGTTGGTCTAGACAAGTGGTCGCGACTGGTAAGCCTGTGGTCCTATTCTTGATTCTCATGTCGAGTAAAATTTAGTTGCGATTTTCTATTAGGAACTAAATCCCGAGTCCCAGAGTTTGAATTTTAGCCCGGATATACATATAATAGCAATAGAAATACTGACGAAATTAATTAATTGGGAAAACAATCTGTATACCTCTTCAGTAGAGACAGGCTTGAGTTACATGAACCAGAAATTAGAATACTATAGTGGTCACGCGACATTACTGGATCCAGCAAGTGAATCATCGCATGAGCTTCAATTGATATGAATGGCTTTTGATAACAATGATAAAACATATTTACTGTTACAGTAAAGGACAATAGTAGATAGAAAACAATTTTCAAATTATAAGTAACTATTTTATCAAAATCAGGTATTTATAATGCTCCACGAGTACAGATACTAATATCCTTCATAATATAATAAATGTCGCAGTGTATATGTTTGTTACTCAATTACGCAAAAATGGCTGAATGGATTGGGATGACATTAGACACACATATAGTTTAAAACTTAGATTGACAGATAGGATACTTTTATCACGGAAGTACGTTCCCGCGGGTTAATTTCCGACCTCCACGTGGGCGAAGCCGCTGGCAAAAACTAGTATAATACAGATATAGAAGATTTGTCGCTTAGCAACATTGATCTGTTCCGGTTTGAGGGATATGGCTATCTGTAGAATTACAGGCACATGAGTTTGTTCAACTTTGCCTTTGTATGACTGGTATGATGAAATGTAAATGATTTTATTTCTATATGTTTGTACAAACACTTTGACCTCATCTATCTATCATCATCATCGGCTGAGAGTAGCCAGACAGGCACTCTGAGAAGAAAGGACGATACAAGCTCAGAGGTCAGTCTCTTTTAATGTACGATATCCATAATCAGCCGGGATGCGGAAGGCGGAGGACAGGGTGTTGTGGCGCAGCATGGGAGAGGCCTAGGTCTAGCAGTGGACTGCGATAGGCTGAGTTGATTGATTGATCCATAATTTTATTCCGATCATGTGAAGACGGTGTCGATCGGTGATAGAGAAACTTGAGGAAACCGGCATGTCTTAGATCTAAAATTTCTAAGTCATGTGACATCTACCAACCCGCACTGGAGCCGCGTGGCGCATTACGGCTAGTGTCCTAGCAGTGGTAACATTACCTATAGGCTCATAGTACTTAGGTAATAAGCAAAGAAACAGCTACACAGCCTTGTTTTGCAACACTAACGGTATCTGCTAATTTAAATACGCAAACAATATATATATAAATAAATATCTTTGGACAACCAACACACCGTTATCTGATCCCAAACTAGGCAGAGCCTGTACTATGGCAATCAAACAACTGATAAATATACATATATATTTCTAAATACATACATATTATAGATAAATAACACCTAGACACGGAACAAATGATTGTGCTCATCACACAACGATTTGTCCTGGGTGGGAATCGAACCCACGACCTCAGTCTTGGCAGTCAGGGTCACTAACCACTAGACTAACAGGCCAGTCAAATATATAACACTGAATAAAGGAATACATAATAACAAATCGCTGGAGCATATTTTTTCTGATACATTGAACTTACATTTGTACACACATTGTCAACTTGTATTACATCCAACAATAATACAACTGTTTGTATCGACCATATTCATGACACAACAGTGTTTATTTATACAGATATAGCCAGCTTTTAAATCCAATCCTCCTAGTCTATAGCATGATTCTTGTGCACAATACATTACACAATTGTGAATTTAAAGTCTGTGATACATCACTAAATGAATTGGTACTCTGGTTCCGGTACATCAACAATGAGTATAGGGTATATATAGTATAGACGGGATATTTTATTATTTGGTCCTGCAGTACAAACCAGTAATGCATTCATCCGTTGAATTCATTATGACTTGTGTTTATCCTAATATTTTGCATTAACTAATTATCTTATTCTAAGTCAATCTTTTTGATCGACTTAAAAAGGAGGACGATCTCAATTTATGTGTAATTTTTGGGTATCTATGTTTCGCGATATCTCCGGCAGTTTTGAATAGATTTAGATTTTTTTTTTATGTATGGTATTCCTTAGCCCCTAAGGCATATCATCCATAAAAAATACGATCTTCTCTCAATCTGTCTTAATTTTTTTTGTAAATAGCGTCTTATTACACTTTGTTGTTTACTCTGCAGTAGTTCCAACAAAAAACAGTGAATATATTTCGTGCCTCGTTGCACTTTTCAACACTATAAATAGATTTATTTATTTAGTCGCTCAGAAATTAAAATTCCTGAACTGTGGCAAGTACAATGACTTACTGTACAAGTACAAGAAATTTTGCTGCTCTGCTAAATCTGATGATTCTAGAAGATTTTCACGATAATGAACAACTGGATTTAATTTCGTCTCGATGAACGCAATTGCATCTATTGGTCCTTTAACCCTATTCGTTTTTAATCGACTTCAAAATTTTATGTTTTTTTTTTATCTTTGTTGGTTCTGTAATCTATCGTTTATGAACCGATTTGAAAAATTCTTATTTTCTTTTAAAGGGTATATTTACCGCGTGGTCACATATGAATTTGGTCAAGTTCAAATTAGTGGTTTTTTAGGTAGCTTGTTAGTTGCTAGTATAATATTTTTTTATTTAGTTTGTGTTGATGATGTAACAATAATTTCCTGTCACTGTCATTTACTTAGCAAGTGCAGGTATACGTATTTGTGTGGGGTATGTACCACTAAAAGAGAAATATATAACTTTATTTTAGTAAAAACCGCAGATTCAATACAGAATTTAAAAAGTTGCAATAAACAATTAAAAAAAAACAACCGAATTCCAAAAAAAAAACACTACAAAGTGAACAATTTCGTTAATTTCAAATTTATTTATTTTTTCAGTTTGTGGTGTTTTATTTTTGTATTTTCGTTCTTTTTTGCCATCGACTCCCGAATTAGTTTATTTTTCACTGTGTAATGTTTTTGGAAGTCGTTTTTTTTTTTTTTATAAATTTGAATTCTGTAATGTAATTGCGGTATGACTGGCATGTGTTGACAAGAGTTTTTGTCGTGTACTCGACAATACACCGGGGCCGTGACAAAAAGTCGGCAGTGTCATCACAGCGACCTTGTCCTGCTGATTCCGTGTTCGACACCAAGGTTGACTGGACCATGTTTATATACAAGTTTCAAGAGTACCTAGAGGAAAAGTTACTTTAATGTCAGAATGTATGTTCTACGAACAGTTTAATCAGTAATGGCTTCTGACCGTGAATACGTGCGCGTGAAATCGCTTGTTTTAACATAATATATATAAAGCATCGCAACGTCTGTTTTCTGCGATTTATCTTTTTTTTTTTCTTCTATATTTTAATTCCTATAGCATCGCATCGCCCGTTTGTTCTTAGCATTATTTCTGTCTTTTTATTTTTCTCTTTACTCTGCCCATAACCTTCCTCAAGAATTGGCTATCAAATGCATAAATATTTTTTCATAATTCGGACTGCTAGATCCTTATAAACAATTTTACCTTTTTACAATGTTAGAATAGTTGAATTCGTCGAAACTTGGTTATTATACTGATGAGTTGGACGGAAGTTGGCATTGCTGTTCAAGGAATTTTGGGCTAATGGTTGATTGGCCTGCCATCCCACTCAATCGTTAGGACTGCGACTGTACTGATAACTATGTTCAGATAGTTGAGAACAATTAATAAGTAATGTCCTTTACAATATCTTTTAGCGACGTCTTTATGAGATTCTTTGTTACTTTAATCCTACTAGTACCCTAATACTATAATTGTGAAAGTTTGTGAGTGTGGATGTTTGTTACTCTTTCGCGCAAAAACGACCTATCAGATTTAGATGAAATTTGACACACAGATAGTTTATAACCTGGATTACCTCGGTAGTACCTCGTGGGACATTTTCGACCTCCACGCGGGCTAGTTGCAACTAAAATCTAGTTAGAATTATTTTTAATTATCTGCGCCCTAGCAGCAGCTGATTGTCATATATTGACCTAAGTTATATTTCAGACTAGCTTCTGCCTGCGACTTCGTCTGCGTTAAATTTCTTGTTTCCCCGACCCTTCCCGTCGCGTCGAATCGTCTACCCGTGCGATTTTCCCCGTTTTTGCAACATTTTTCATTACTGCTCCGCTCCCCTTGGTTGTAGCGTGATGTTATATAGCCTATAGCCTTCTCGATAAATAGGCTACTCAACACAAAAAGAATTTTTCAATTCAGTTCCTGAGAATAGCGCGTTCAATCAAACAAACAAACAAACTCTTCAGCTTTATAATATTAGTATAGATAATATTATTTCCGAGAATTGCTTTTGTGGTAAAATATAATTTAGCAACACCTGTCAGTGAATATCTGATCACAGATTTGTAAACTTCGTTCGTTTTCTCAAAAGATACGAATAAAGGTCATCGTTATCATGATTTCAGCCAAAAGATGTCTACAGCTGGACATAGGCCTCCACCAAGAACCACCACTTTGACCGATTTATTTTTGGTTGACCATCGCAGTGTGTTCGTAAAATGCATAGAGAACGCTGCTGCCCATTCTCTTGTATGTCCCTTAGTCGCCTCTTACGACAGTCACGGAAAGAAATGGAGATGGCGCTATTCTTTACGTCTGGCACCACACAGTGCACGTTTACACGTTTTAGTTATCTTAAAAATTAAGCAAACAGTAATGGACAAGATTTTTAAGTTCAAAAATTAACAACCAAAACGTAATCAGGAACACTTTACTGGTGTCATAAAATAAGAATTAAATTAAATGTGTTGGTTCAGTTTCATTTAAAATAGAATCGACTTTAATTGTTTTAATTCATTACTAGCTATTACCCGCGGCTTTGCCCGCGAGAATTTGGGATTTTTTTTTATTAATTCAAGGTATAAACTATTTGTGTGGCAAGTTTGATCTAAATCCGTTACGCTATTTTTGCGCTTATCCGGAACTTATATCAGTCAAACAGACAAAAATTCTTCAGCACTATTTAATTATTTCATCATCATCATCATCATTTCAGCCGAATGACGTCCACTACTGGACATAGGCCTCCCCCAATTTGGGCCCCCCCAACTTGGGATTTGCCATAATCGTCATGCTTGGCAGTCGGGTTGGCGATCGCAGTATGGTAGCAAAATGCATAGAAAACTCTGCTGCCCATTCTCTAGTAAGTGCCTTAGTCGCCTCTAACGACACCCACGGGAAGAAATAGGGTGGTATTATTCTTTACGTCCGGCACCACACGGAACACGGTTCTAGTTTAATTATTTGTATCTTTATAGTGTGTGTATATTATGCTTAGTAACATAAACATAATATACACAAAATATGCGGCGTTATATTCTTAAACGCAATTACGTATGTAAGAAGGAATCCCCGTTGAATTCAATACAAGGAAGTGATGCTAAGAAAAAACACAATGTTGTTTGCAAAAAAATCATGAGTTTATTGTGAAACGAAATTATAAAGTAGGTAGTTACCGTGTAGGTAATGATTTATTATTGTATGTAAGCTAATATTCAAACATAATAGCATTCTACAAAGTTAAATTGAATTAGCTGGCTGAACTCCAAAGACGTGGTGGGTATTGACATCTTATAATGTTAAAATTAAAATTAAAAATATTTGATGTTTTTTTGCGGGTCTACAACCGCTGGTAGTGTTATTACTTGAAGAACGAGTTGAGAAAACTTTTTAACAAAAAATTAAACCGCCGTAAAAACTGAAAAGCAAAAAATAATTAACCTTAAAATTATGATTCGACGCTTTGAGTGATCTTTGTTCACTAATTTTTCAGCGCCGACTCGAAATTTTAAGATTAATTATTTTTTGCTTTTCAGTTTTTTCGGCGGTTTAATTTTTTGTTAAAAAGTATTTATTTTATAATTTTTTGTGGCTTGAATTTACTAATAATACTTGGCCAGGTATACCCCATCCAATAAAAAAAGAATTATCAAAATAGGACTACTCTGTATAAAGTTATGCGTGGTTATACATTACAATCAGTGAGTGAACAATCAATCATCCCCTGTTTTCCGACCCTTTTTTTTTTTTTTTTTCATTATGGAAAATCATCAAATGACTTCTCCCGCTCTGGGCGGAGCGGGAGGGCGTGTCAGACTTTTACTGACTAAAACCCACCCGTGTTCCATCAGTTGCCCATGTGCCAGGGTCACGGTATCTCTCTCGAACAATCACGCGACCCCGGCAGGCATCGGTCCTAGTAGACCCCTACACTGCTGCTGACATCTCTTTGAGGCGCGCGTGGAACACTGCGCGCCGTCGACCCGAGCTTGGAGGCTTGGACCGGGCGGCGAGCTACCCACTGCTCGCCACCCGCAAGCTCGCGCCTACGGTGGCCGGGAGTCCGCTATTGACTCCCGACGCCCGGGGCGTCTCCTCCTGCGGCGGCTAGGGACGTGAGGGCGCAGAGACTGCCACTCCCTCACGCGCCCTCCTTCGCGAGCATTACTGCTACGCAGAAGGAGGTGACGGCTTCCCATTCCCTCTCGCTCCGTACCATGGCTCGCACCAGGGCCGGACGCGAGAGGTCACCGCCGCTAATCGCCTCCACGAGGACACGGCGGTGCTCCGCCCAGGCAGGGCACACTTCCACCGTATGCTCCACCGTGTCCTCCAGACGATCCTCGCAATGGAAACACCCGGACGTATCCTCCCGCTTTATCCTGAACAGGAACCCACCGAAGCACCCATGCCCGGTGAGAACCTGCGTCAGGCGGAAGGTGAGGACACCGTGACGCCTCTCTATCCACTCCTCAAAGAGGGGACTTACCGCCGCAATTGTGGCATGCCCAGCACTGGGTTGCGACAATCGTACCCGCCATGTCGCCATGAGATCACACCGGAGCTCTGTCCGCCGTGCCGCGATTTGTCGCGGCAGCGGAGTTTCGCCCCGGCGTTTCGCCTCCTCGCGCCACTCCCACATGTGCGCGAGGACCTTTGCCTCCAGATCCCATGGTGGCACTCCGGCAAGGAGGCTCGCCGCCTCGCACGAGACCGTGCGGTATCCCCGGATTAACCGGATGGCCATGACCCTCTGGGCCGCAAACAACCGGCGCGCTGGGCGCAGCCTCAATGAGGGTGCCCACACCGGTGCCCCGTAGAGGGCCATGGACCGCACGATCCCCGTGTAGAGCCTCCGGCAGGAGGCGTTTGGACCCCCCAGATTGGGCAGGAGCCGCTTTAATGCAGCCCCAGCCCGCTCCAGTCTGGGAGCCAAACGTCGGAAATGCTCAACGAAGTTCCACCGGCTGTCGAGGACAAGTCCCAGGTACTTCATCGTCGACTCGACGCCGATGTGAACCCCTCCTACCGTAAGTTGGGAACCCGCAGGTGGCGCGTTCCGAGGACCATGAAAACCCATGGCCTCGGACTTGTGCAATGCCACCTCGAGTCCCAATTGCCGGATCCTATCGACGATTGTCGCAACCCCGCGTGTCATTAATTCGGCCGCCGCCTCGTACGACCTCCCCTGCGCAAGGACCAGCGTGTCGTCAGCGTAGCAAACTACGCTGACGCCGCGGGAGGTCGGCGCGCAGCACCCAGTCGTAACCGATGTCCCACAGATGCGGCCCCAGGACCGATCCCTGTGGGACACCGCACGACATCTCTCGCCGGTTCCACTCTCCCTGGTGACCGGGGTAGATAACGGCCCTATCCGTCAGATAGGCCTCGACCACGCGACAGAGGTAGGTCGGCATCCGGTGATACCGGAGTGCCTCCCTAATGCAACTCCAGGGTAGGGTGTTGAAGGCATTGGCGATGTCAAGAGACAACGCCAAGACGACCCCACCCCGGGCCACTGCATCCCCCGTCGTGAGGGCTCGCACGCGCATGATGGCGTCCACCGTTGAGCGCCCCTTGCGGAAGCCGTACTGGCCGTCCGACAAGTCCGGCCCCACTCGCACCAACCACCTGACGAGGCGGTCTGCAATCACTCTTTCAAAGAGCTTGCCCACCTCGTCGAGCAGCACGATGGGCCGGTAAGCGGACGGAGAGTCCGCTGGGCGCCCAGGCTTCTTAATGAGGACCAGTTTCCCCGTCTTCCAACGAAGTGGGAACTGGCCCCTCTCCAAGCATGCGCTAAGGAGCCCCCTGAGTCGAGGCCCGAGAGCCTCTGAGGCCAGGACCCATGCTTTGCCAGGCAAGCCGTCGGGTCCTGGGGCGGTATTCTTGGCATTAAGCCTTCGTACCGCCACCCTCATCTCTACCTCGGTCACTTCTGGAGCACCGTCGTCGTCGTCAGTGGTGTGGTCCGCATCGGGCACCGCAGTAGGCGGAGCCATGGGTGGGGGACTATGTTCCCCTCGAGAAGGGAACAGAGCGCTCACCACGCCCTCCACGAGTTGGGGCCGGAGACTCTGAGTCAGCGGAGGAGCCCATGGGCGGAGTTTCTCCCGGACGGCCTTGTAGGGCCGTCCCCATGGGTCCCTGTTCAGAGTCTCCAGCGACTCCTTGCGGGCCAGTCCTCTGGCCCGCAGGATCTCCTCCTGGAGGGCGGTCTTCGCCGCTCTGTACCCCTCGTATAGCTCCGCCTGAATGGCTTCCGTATCCGGAGGTCAGATACGGAGCCTGCGGTGCCTGGTGTACCGGCGTCGTGCCGCAACGCACGCTTCGCGCAACGCTGTCAGCTGCGGCGACCACCAGTCCACCTGGCGCCTAGCCCGTCCTGGCTGGACTCGGGGCATAGCCACGTCACAGATCTCGGACATGGCCTCCCGGAACCACTCGGCCTCGTCGTTGGTGTCAGCAGGCCTGTCCGGTGGTGACACCCAGGCCTGCACGATCGAGGCTTCCAGGAGAAGCTCCCGGTCCAGCTTCTTCAGCGCCCACCGCGGACCACTCGGGGTCTGCCGGATCGGCGCGCTCGAGGTCTGGGCGGAGACGTCAAATCGGATGTACCGATGGTCGGAATACGTCTACACCCCTCCATGACGCGCCAATCAATAACCTGCGGTGACAGAGCGGGTCCACCACTGAGTCGCCCCGCATCCGTACACACGTAGGTACAGAACCCCGATTTAGGACAACCAGGCCTGTCTCCAGAGCCCAGTCCTCCACCATCCTGCCCCGTGTGTCCGTATACCGGGAACCCCAAGCCAAATTCTTGGCGTTGAAGTCCCCGAGTACGAGCACGGGAAGGGGATGGAACCCGACGACGACGACTCTCAACTCCGCAAGGGAGTTGTGGAACTCGGCGAGAGTTCGGCTCGGGGAGAAGTATACTCCCACAACTACAATCTCCCCGAACCGTGCTGCTACGCAACCCCGTCCCCTCTTGACGGCCTCGAGGGTCGGGGTTCCGGCGGCGGCCGACGAAATGAGGGTCACTGAGCCGCTCAGGTCCTCCACCCAGTCATCCCTGGGCGGGACAAAGTACGGCTCAGCGACCACAGCGATGTTAATCGACCACTGCGCCATGCTCTGGAGTAACAGATCCTGAGCGGAGGCGCAGTGGTTGATATTCGCTTGGAGGAGGCGCAATGGAGTACCTATTATTGGCACTCCATTTCAGCCCCCTCCTGAGCCCCCTGTGAGGGCCCTGCCGTGGTGGTGCCGGCAACGACGGTGGTCGAGGCAGTAGCGGCGACGGTGGTGACGGCGGTGGCGGAGGGCTTGCCCTTGCCCCTGGCCTTGGCGGATGAAGCGCAGGCCTTACTCCCAGCCCGGTGTTCGGCCGGCTTGCCAGCCGCCGCACATGCATAGCAGTGCGGCGTGGCATTGCAAGAGCCGGCCTTGTGACCGGGCTGACCGCAACGGAAGCAATGACGTTTTCCGACCCTTAGGGTTCGATTTTGTTTTCCAAATTTATATGGGACCACCTTGGGAGTATACCCTTTCTAACAAAAAAGAATTATCACAATCGGACTAGGTACTATGTACAAAGTTATGCGTGGTCATACATAAAAAAAAATATACGCGTAGAATTGATAACCTCCTCCGTTTTTTTTCGTCGGTTATAAATCAGTTTTCTTTTGTTTCATCATGTTTAGATATCGATACCAATATCAAATCTGTGTAGTTTACGTGTAAGTGTAATATTTCAAACGCCTAAGCAAGCTGCAGTGGACCCTAAAAAGGTAGTTAATTTTGTACTTTTTTGCTTTTATTCTGTAGTGGGTCTATTTCTGTGAAATTTCGCTAGCTAATTTAATTTGACCCTTTATAAACATGAAATGTTGTACTTTGGTATAGCATCTCTTAAGAAGGCTGAGCAGAAATTACATTTCGTAATATTCCAAAATGACGTCTTATTTATAGAAAAAAAAAATTGGACAACTTTCCCAGAAAATTGGCAAATTCGGAATATGTTTGAGTAACCTAATCTCACCAAGGAATTAGTATCCACTCTGCCAAAACTTTTATTTTTTGTTCCGGGGCGGAAAATCGTCATGGATGTCCTTCGCGCTGAGGTAAGTGGAGGGGTCTGTCAGACTCTTACTGACTAAAAACTACTCCGGTGTTCCCTTCCCACCCTTGGAGCGGAGATCATGGAAGATTTAAGGAAAACATTGCTTGGATACCAGAAACAAACTGCTTTTTATAACCTAATAAATGTTACTTACACGCTGATCTTTAAGCTTCGAGTTTAAATTAAATGCTGTTTATGCTGTTTTTTTTTCTGAACAAAACACTTTATTTTAATGTTAATGGCACATATAAAACTAAATGTTATACTGAGATTTTTTTAATTTTCGTATGTTTGTTTGTTTGTTACGATTTCACGCTAAAACGGCTGAACGGATTTAGATGAAATTTAGCACAAGTGTATACCATGGCGAGGATTAACACATAGGATACTTTTATCTTGATATTCCATGTAGTCAAGACTTATACGGATAAAACCCGTAGCGCAGGCAGTTCTTTAAAAAAAATATATGAGCAGAAGTACCTAACAATAATACACCTAACACAACACAAAACGGCGCTAGAATAAAGTAAATTGTTTGTTTTAGTAATTAATAACTTTGTTTACAAAACATATTAGTCAGCATCATAATCTCGGATGTCATAGCAGTGTTATAGAAATCTGGCATAACTCTAGAAATACATAACCCTACACTAGCACTCTAGGGCTTAGTACAACATTATCTGAAATATTCTTCACAAAACAATTGATTAAAATATTGATATCAACTGTTATACTGAGATTTTAAAGATACCTTTAATTTGTATGTTAAAGATACCTTTTTAAACTTACTTAATTGATTTCTCCCAAAAATACAGAAGTAAATCTTTACTGTATATGCCCCCAACTTCTAATATCTATGGCAGGCACAATCAACATCGAAGGCATCGTAGCACGAAGACATTTACTAGCCTTGTTCCAAATCTTAACAAAGAGCTTGGGAAACAAGATGAGCCAGCATAAGGGCCTTGAGAAGATGGAAATGATGGTTTAGGCACAGAATGCCTAATTCTAAAAATATCGAATGTGTCTTAAACGGAGTAGTTCTCTAAATGATTTTATTTCTGAAGGTGGGTTTAGTAAACACTTTTACACGTCAATCATATATTTTAAAACTAGATGAAGTCGGTGTTTCCTAACTGATTACTCAGAGAAGAAAGACCGAAATAAACTCAGAGGTCACAGTCTCTTTTAAAGTCCAGACATTATCTTGGTCGCATCATGTGGATTCGTGAATGAAATGGTATTTTTAGGAAAGAATCACACTGATTGAGTGGACCTGTCCTGGCAATGCATGCATTTGTCACTTAGTCAAATTCTCTAATTCAGTTAATTTAGAAAATAGCTAATTATCAAAATGTCAAATTCTAGAAGTGGATCATTCTCAAAAGGGCATATTCAATTAATACCTAATTCTCAAAAAAGTAAATTACTGACCGATTTTTTGGCCAAAGAATCAGCGTCGCCATACAATGTGGAGATGCTGTCAGCCTTTTGGCACTTTTCGCATCGACAGCGATGCGAACAAGTTTCTCGATGCCCTGTGATGCTTTTCTCCGTTTTTAATGTAACATGTACATATTATTAATATTATTATTTTATATCTGTTAGCTTCTATAAAATTATTGGGGAAAATAAATAGAGATTAGAATTATGATGATTGGCAGAAAACACTCTTTGAACTGAATGAAAGTAAAAGGTCAACAATGAGTTTTATTTATAAGATTATAATATAAGATAATTATATTAAATCATATTAGTTAAAAATACACACACAATGATCAATAAATTATCTGTCAAGTGACGTGTTAAAGACTTATTGATAATTCAGATGTCATAAGACATCTGAATTATCAATAAGTCTGTTAATGTCCGTTTACCTGTTAAGTATTACCTAACTTAATTAATAGCATTTTGGCAACGAATATTTTAGAACTTTTTACACCGAATTTGCATTCAGTTGGATTTCAGGGTCAAATTAAACTAGTTACCGAACTTCACACAAACATGACACATAAAAATTATGTTTTGTTTTTTATATTACTTCAAGTATGAGTTTAAAAAAACTATGTGTAAGCTTAATAAAAATGAATTTTAATAAACCAATTTTTATATAGTTTTTATAGAGTTATATTGATAACTACCGTACGATGTTCGCATATGTGAAGTTTACACAACAACACGCTTTCCCAGAATAACAATAAATTATCACATAAAACAGGGCTCCCTCTCTCCTATCCTTTTGCTGTGCCCTACAGATTCCTTAATGATCTAAATTATATAGTTACTACTTAAGTACACATTATGGTAAAGTATTAAATGTACTGAGTATTGATAGGCTCGCCCCTATTACATGGGACTTAAACATAAGTGGCGAAATGTGGGTGTAAGTATACCTCTGCCTATGGAAATAAGGCAATATCTAATGTAATATGTCTTATGTTGACCACAAAACGAAATCATCACATCATTTTTTTGCCGTTTTATAATATTGTTTAGATATAGATAGTTCGGTACCTTCTTTATTTTGACCTTGTATAGTTAGGAGCTGTGCTAAACCTGGGCCAAGCAATAAAACATAGTGTACACCAATTCATACGCTTCTTATAATTATGAATTAGCATTTTCCTTTTTGCTGAGTTAACCACATACATATGTACCTACTAATTTACACAGACGTAATTTAAGCAAAAAATATAATATTTTATTAATCGCTTATTTATGAAAACTGTGGTTTTCCCGCTTACTGACATGTCTTCACCGAATTCATTAGATAATTTATTAAATATACGTACTTGACATAAAAAGTACGACTATTTGTAGTTCTTACGGAGGAATCATAATCATTCATCATCTAATAACGTCCCACCTCTAGATTTGTATAACCGTCTCACTAAATTTAAGATCCCTCTTCCGATTAATTTCCCCTCCCTTCTAACTTATTCCTCTCCTGAACTGCTTCTGGCGCTGATGATTTTCATCCGCCACAATAATATAAAATTATGATTTATTTTCCGAATCTCTGTGGATATAGTATATTTATATTTAACTAGCTTTTGCCAGCGGCTTCACCCGCGTGGAGGTCGGAAATTATCCCGCGGGAACATACTACCAGGATAAAAAGTACCCTATGTGTTACTCCAGGTTATAAACTATCTGTGTGCCAAATTTCATCTAAATTGGATCAGTAGTTTTTGCGTGAAAGAGGAACAAACATCCATACATACAAACTACTACAACTAGTAGGATGTTCTAACAATTATAATATAAATGTAATTTACTTTTTTTTTTGTTTGTTTCAGTCCAGTACTAACCCCACAAGATCAACATTAAGCCCAAATGTATCATCGAAGATTATAATCTTTTTTTTTTTATTTTAAGCACGAACACATGCTATTTCAATTCACTTTAGACATTGACAGAATAGCCGTCATCGGCTTTGTTTGCCATAATAAAAATTAGAATAGAATCATTCATCATTTCAACCGACAGACATCCACTGCTGAACATGGTCTTCTCCTAATTTGGGTTGCCATAATCATCAAGCTGGACAGGCGGATTAGCGATCGCAGTATAGAGGTAAAATGCATAGAGAACGCTGCTGCCCATTCTCTAGTAAGTCCTTTAGTCGCCTCTTACGACACCCAGGGGAAGAAATGGGATGGTGCTATTCTTTACGTCCGGCACCACACGGAACCTTACGAATGCATCATTAACAAATTAAATTAGATTTTGACGCAATTAAAAGGTAAATTTCTTTACTAAAAGTCACCTGAAAGTGCACTGCGACGTAACATACGATCAATCACAATCTGAATCATTTTGAAGAATATTACTAATGCATTGCTTCATACGTTCGTAAAATTTGTGTGCTCAACAACGTAAATAACGCAATGTATGTTGTTGAACTGTCAGAATTACAGCCATCCCTACCGTTAGTGTGTTACGCATTTACTCCTCTGGAAATGCTATTTTGGAAGAATAAACATTTCCTTACCCGTCTTTTGAGTTTATGTTTAGAGGCCATGTACGAAATTTTTCCAATTTTACTACGTGACTTTACAGTTAAAATACTGCAGTATATCCCCAAGTTGCACGCACATGCATCACATGAAAGATCGTTTCAGTTATTATCTATTTAATGACCTCCTTTTTTATTGTAGAAACACGTCTATAAAATCAAGCAAATCAGCGGAAACGACAAAATTTCATATACGGCCGCTTAATTTGATTATACCATCCACGATGTATGAAACCTACACCTGAAGCAAATATTTATAATATTATTCTTTATTTATTTTGCTAAACTGTCAAGCATTACTCAGTAGGTAACTACCATTAAACAGAATAGTATGCGGGCTTAACTAAAAACAATCTCCAACTGAGTAATACAAAAACCACAAGGTGCCACAGAACAAATATTTTAATGATAAAGTCGTCAAATACCATGCCTAGTAATCTAAGTACCGTAAATTGTTATCTTTTCGTCACTTTCCACGGAAAATCGAGTAAAAGCAATGCTGGGTTACAATAATGTTTTGGCGTTGAATTCCGCTGAAATACGGCACCATCAAGAATGTTGTTTATGCTGTACATTTTCCTTGTGTAACTCGATAGAAAAACGTGTACTTGATTGTTATTTATGGAACTTTTTTATATGATAGATGATGTCAAGAATTATTAAGGATACTAATGCTCACGACGCTACTAAAAAATAACGTATTACAAACGTCTTGTCTGCACTCGTATATGCATTTGGTGGCATTATGTTTTGGTAACTACTTCACCACAACTCTACGCTCCAAAGGAATTCTTGAAATTCTTCCTTGCCTAGTAGATGTTTTTAACAGCTTGAAATTGGGTTTGCTAGAATTATCTTTTCTTTAAAAGTGTGTAAAATAATACATATTTGTTCGTTTTTCATTACAAGTTTTAGAAGTATTCAAAAAGGACCAATTAATTCGTTTTTAAAACGAGCAATGTTTTGTTTTCATGAATTATAATATAATACTGCTTACTTAATTTGGGAATTCCAACAATATGAAGATATTATAAATCCCGAGGCATACAATTTCATGGACAGTTGTTTTATTTAAGATATAAATTCGTAATCCTTATTTTTTGTAGCTGTACTAATGTTTTGATGATATCCAGTAACGATTCTTTACCAATAGTATAAAGTACAATATGGTCAAAAGTCAAGAGAAAATTAGCAAGTTTTTGCGTCGATTGACGCAATATTTTCATATAAAGAACACCACAAGTTGTGTTTTGTTTATAAATTCATTATGAGTTCACTTAGTAATGTAACTGTAGACTACTAGAAGAATTTTACATTTCTAGTGGTCGCCTAGTAGTCGAATTTCGACCAAAATTAATATTTTTTAATTTTATTTATTAGGGACAAAAAACAGTTACATGCTAAGAACAATACAATAGATCCTTAACTTAGAATAACAAACATGTAACCCACACCATTGTCCACATATTAATAAAAAGAATAAGAAGAAGTGAAAGACAAAATGTATACAAAGAAAAATATGCGTGTGATAGCTATAACATAAATTAATTTAAACTAGCCTCCATTGATATTATTACATTTTAGATAGTATTTCTATAGCCTTTTTCTTGAAAAGTTGGTTTGAGAGACTGAATATATCCAATTCCATAAAGTTAATATTGTATGCCTCTACAAGACGACGAAGGGGCGCACGTTCCCCTATATAATATATTTCTAATTCAATATTATCTAAAAATACTAGCTTTCTGCACTCTTTTTGCTTATAAACTAATTTCATCTTCCGTCCGCGTAATTTTCATACAAAGCTTTTGCTTCACGTATAAATAGATTTTTATTAAGAATTTTATCGCATTCGTTCTTTTGACCGCTTTATGCAGCGGTCATTGAGAGGCCATACCGTTGATTTACTGACGTTATAATGAAAACTACTTAACTACAATAGATACACATAAAAGAATAGTACATCATCCGGGAGGCAATTATTCTACACAGCAATTACGAGATGGTATGTTAAGTTGGGCAACAATAGAATGACAGTCCTCACAAGGTCACCACCATTAGTGAGGATACCATCAGAATCTACTCTTAATAGGTACTGCATTTATAGCTCTGTACTATTGTTCTTTATAGCACGCCTAAGAAATACCCCAGTGTCTAAGAATAACTGACTCTATAAGACTACCTAATTAGAAAAATTATGACGTCACAGTATCATTTTTCCATCTCGTTTCGGCATGAGTTACGTGTGAGTATAACAGAACACTTCGCCTTTAAGTCCCAAAGTATAAGCCAGAGCTGTATCCATAGATCACTCAGATTTCGCCAGTTGTTTAAGCCTAGAACGCTCTAGAAATGGATGCTTAGAAGGATTTGGGGGAAGCTTTTGTTCAGCAGCTCTTAAAACAAAAATGTTTAAGTCTTCAAACGGAGCGAGCCTATTCCCACGATTTCAGACTTCAGGCTACTGAGAAACCTTTCATGGAAAACCCAATAACACTTTGCACAACCTGGGAATCGGTCCTGATGCCCAGCAGAAGCGGTTGCGACCACTATACCAACGAGGCAGTCAATTGCGAATATCTCATGAAATAAATGTTGGTCAGTAAATTAATGATCAGCAAGGGCTGATTTATTCAAAATACTTGGGGTTAGGGCTGAGCATCGTGTTAGATGCATTGGAGACTGCAGTTGGTCGCCGTTCTTTATCAGGTTCTCTTTGTAAGCATCTGCTCAGCCTCACGCAGGGCCTACGTGGCATTTACTTAGCTTTAACGTGGCGTAGCAAACAAAATAGCTGTAGTATATAGAGAAGTTTAAAAAAAACTTGTTGTTGTAGTATATTGTGGTGCGCCTTTCACGCGAACAAAGCCGCGGGCAGAAGTTAGTATGTATGTAAGACTACGAAGTGATTGTGGATTGTGTCATTATGTAGGTATGTGTTTCAGTGAAAAACGTGCGAACTGGGGATATTCATGAATTTATTATATTTTAACAATAATAATAATATTAACTTTTATTTTCTTTAACAATTGAATTCATAGTTATCAACGTAGGTAGTTATTAATTATTTTCTTTATAATTGGAGTAATAAGACGAACCTGACATACATTATATTTCAATAGCTATTAAGAAAATAAAAAATACTTTCTACATTCAATAACAAATGCATTTTCATTTTTTTTTAATACATACAAGTGCCCTCAAAATAGTATATCTAATGAGTAATATTTATTCAAACACAACAAGTGACCCCTGGTCACTCACAAACTATCATGCGTGCATTAGTTTTTAGGACTTGGCAATGTTAGGTTGGTAATGTATTTCATATGCACAAACCTAATAATATTTAATTAAAGACGGTGAAAATTGCATGAAAATCCATTGCAACGCGGCCACACAGACAGACACGAAAACGAAAAAAGCGCGATTTTGACCCACTTTAAAGACCAGATTTCATTTAAACTCTGTAGACTTATCGAGAACCGAGATGGCAATACTATAATTGCATAAATTTGTGTCATTATCCTTGCCAGGGTTACCAGGACAATAAAAAAACTGTCTTCTAAAACTACGCTGACATACGTCTCAAAATTCGAAACACCCTACAAAAATAGAAAATAAATACTTTTTAAGGTATTTTTTTATTGATATCACCCCACGCTTTTTTCCCATATTTTCTACTTTTTAGTTCGGTTTTCTATGGAAGCGTGTTTTTTAGTTTTTTTAAACAATTATTTTATTCTCACCATTTAAATTAAACTAAGAATGGGTCACAATCAGCTTATTAGGCATGCTGGGACTCCGGTCTCCTCTCTGTGAGAGGCAGTGGACCATAATCCACCACGTGGGCCTAAGGCAGGTTGTGGATGTCACATGCCAATGGGCACACCCATGAAAAACTGTAATAATTGCTAAAACCACAAGCACGGGTGTGAAAAACTATAAAAAAACACTTGCCTGAATCATTGAAACGACATATTTAAGTGCCTTTTTTTACCTCGTCTCGCGCTACCGACTTTGTGTAATTTCCAAAATTCTTTGACATCAATGATAATTATTACTTCAGTTGTTTGTTTAGTGGGGTTCCCATGACGAAATCTGATTGTTCTGGTAACATTGTAAAGTTTTGGTAAGACTAATATTACCTAAATATAGCAAACAAAGAATATATCTGACCAAGATTATGTAGGGACTTTAAGAAAGATAGTGACCTCTGAATTTGTTTCGGGCTCTCTTCTGAGAGTAGTCAGAAAGGATACGCCGACCTCATTTAGTGTTGAAAATATGATTGTAGTGTAGATGTACAAATATACTAGCAGAAATAAAATAATTTATCATTTACAATAATAACAACAAAGATGAGATAATCGGATCAATAGACTGATTGTCTGTATACAATAAAACGTTACACAATGCTACAAAGTAACCAGAAATCCATGTTCAAGGCTGGATGAACGGATTTCCGATTTTCGAGTAGATTCACACAATTGTTCCAGCAAATGTTGTGTCATGTTGACACGTAGCGTAGCGGAATGAAATCTACAGCGCATGCAAAAGGATGCAAAAGGATCTCTTGATCCCACGTTCGCACTAACGTAAAAATATCGAAACCGGGTTTTTTTGGACACTTGATTTTCAACTTTAGATACTGAGCCAAGCAGTGAGAATCCACCAGAGTCATTGGTTAGGTTACATTTAACCCAAACTACTGAGGTTACGTTTACCGGTGAGCACAAAATCAAAGTTGGTCAACTGGTTGGTTTAAAGTTTGTGTTTCGTAGTTGGTTGGTTGGTGGGTAGTTCGTTAGTTGATGATTCGTTCACGTTCAAAAAGTGCTGACTCTCAGCCTAGTTTGAATAAATGACTTTTGATTTATTTTTTGTTTTTATTTGGTCGCAGATGGCTATGTAGAGTAGTGCAGCATAGCGTAATCAGCTTATAATATATCCACTTTGGGACACTGGCTTCCTCCTTGCGAGAGGGAGCGAGCCGTAATCCGCCACGCAGATCCCATGCGGGTTGGTCTTCCAATTTTTGGTTTTATCTAAGACATGCCAGTTTCCTTACGATGATTTTCTTCACCGTTTTGAGAGCAGTGGTGATGAAATTATTTACACAAAGTAAAGCGCCTGTCTGGGTTCTAACCTATGTCCTACACTCGTAAGTGTCTACACCAGGCCACCGCTGCTCTCAAAAAGGCGTATTCATTATAATAAGAGGGTCCAATAATATTTTTCGGAAAGTAAAATAGGCTAACATGAGGTTCGATTAATGACATATTTTTATAGTTACATTGGTGTTATTGCTTGAAGGCTACCGCGCGTTATATGAGATAGTGCGGTTTCGGTCTTCATAAACTTCTCTAGAAAGTCGTGAACCGAGGAAAGGTTACAAGAATAGATAGAAAATGAAACTTTGTGAAAGTAAAAACTAAAGGAAGTGGAAATTTATTTATTATTAAAACGACATGTAGCAGCCGCAGTTTCGTAAAATGCTTATAACCAGTAACAGAAAAATGTGGTCTTTAAGGGCGATGCCCTAATAGCGCGCGAAATTCCAATTTTCTAACGTTTTCGCAACTTTCAGTTCAGGATTATTTCATAAATAAATAATACTTAGTTTAAAAATAAAACACACTTCCATAGAAAACCAAACTAAAAAGTAAAAATAATTGAAAAAAAGAGTGCGGTGCTTGATACCAATTAAAGTACCACAAAAAGCATCCAACTTTATACCAAATTTATTTTTTACTAGCTTTTGCCAGCGGCTTCGCCCGCGTGGAGGTCAGGTAATATCCCGCGTGAACCTACTCCCGGGATAAAAAGTAGCCTATGTGTTAATCCAGGTTATTATTTTTAGCTCGAAAGCGCATTTTCATCCAACTTGCTTCAAATTTATCGTCACTGCTCGGCTCCTATGTGTCTTAGCGTTATGTTATATAGCCTATAACCTGCCCAGGAGTATGGACTACAATCGTACTAAGTTTGGTTAAAATCCCTTCAGTAGTTTTTGACCCATGCGTGCACATACAGACAGACGGACAGACAGACAGACAGACGAAAAATTTACTGATTGCATTTTTGGCATCAATATCGATCACCATTCATCCTCCAATATTAATTTTGAATATATTTTCAATGTACAGAATTTATCTCTCTACAGTTTTATTATAAGTATAGATAGATTTATTTAGTTCCACTAGCTACACAATAGTGTTTCGTTTTAGTTTTTTTTTTTTGCTGTCCTGGTAACCTTGGCAAGGATAATGAATGGCACAAATTGATCAAATTATTGTATTGTCATTGGTCCTCGATAAAGGCTTATTCAGACCGGTGCGACGCGACAGCGCGACGCGATTCTTGTAGAACAATTTCCATGAAGTTCACATAAAAATTGTTCTACGAGTGTCGCGTCGCGCTGCCGCGTCGCGCCGGTTTGTAGGAGGCTTAAGTCTACAAAAATTTAATGAAATCTGACCGTTTGAAGTGGGTCAAAATCAAGTCCAAAGGAGTCGGTTACAAACAAACACAGATGAATCTAATAAAAGCGTGCTATAAAGACATTCAATGGGATTAAATGAAGAACTTAGAGGGTTGTACGAATGTTTTTAATTTTTCAAAATTCATACTTGTCACGGTTGCGAATTATATCTTGTTCATCATACCGCCTGACACTGACCTGCAAATCGTGGGCGACCCTGGCGCTACCCCCATAAAAATCAAATGAACTTTTCGGTGTATAAGGAAAACCGTAAACAAGAACCAGTAAACCTTCCAGGACTTTTAGTTAAGTAGCTACTATAAAATAAGTAGATATCTCTGGTGCATATTTTCAGATTAATAATTATTAATATAGGTACCTACCTACGTCACATATGTCACATTGTTAAGTAATTGTCTTTATTATAAGGTAGTTTGGTGTAAGGTTTTGTGATAGTAACTAAATAGTGAATGTCGATAGTTTATTTTTAACTGAGCTCGCGAAACTGACCGTGACCATGACAATGCGAACAGTGGGTATGAGATAGGAAACTGATTTCAATGTTGTATTCTGTTTAGGACTGAACAATATGATGTAGTATGAAAACAATAGAGAAGTAGTTTTCGAAAACCTGCCAAATTGTAAAGACCATCAGGCTAAACATTTTTCTCCTTGAGACCAACATCGTAAACGCGAAAAAAAATAGGCGTCCCATATACATTTAAATCGAGTAGATATTGATGTTTAAATTAGAGTATATTTTTTGTTTTTACGTTTACGCTTCTAGTATTACAAATCTACGATGCTGGAAGAAATTTCTGTAGAAATTAACATTCCCTTTTTACGTATTGGTCTTTTCCTTTCTTCGTGTCGGTTATAATTGTGCGTAATTGGTTAAATAAATACGTTTTTATGGGATAGTTGATACTAACATTTTTTGCTATTACAATATTGGCCCCATGGAGAAAGATTTTCAGTTTGAGTATCTGAAACACACTCTAAAATTTTGTAGGCCTTCAAAAATTTACCCTGAATATAGTTAATCATTTATCATTAATCGAAATCTCAAGGCCTCGAAGTAGGTATTGCAGCTGTTTACGGACAACTGAAAGCTGAACAGCATGAGAGGCTTTACTCGAGTAAATGAATTATTACGTCTTGAAGAATCTTCATCGTCTGGCTCATTTGTTTAGCCTTTTCCCAACTGTGTTTTAGTATTTGAATGGAAACGACTGCCTATCTGACATCTATAATTCAGTTACAGGGTAATACGATATTCCTTAGAAAGCTGGACAAATTTTTGGGCTTCTGACGACCCGTAACTACAGTCCATGGATGATGGCTTGCATCAACTGCATTATATAATACTTATAGCGATCGTCGCGCAGGATTTTTTACAAAAAAGTTTTCTTATGATAGCTGCTGCCCGCGGCTTCGCTCGCGTCGACATTGGAAATTATCACACGGGAACATGCTCCCGAATAAAATTACGAACAGACAATTCAATTATATTTATTTAATATACTAGCCAGTGTCTGCGGCTTCGCCCGCGTGGATGTCGGATAATTCACCATTTCAACCCCCCATTTCACACTCTTAGGAATGGAATTTCAAAAAAACCCTTTCTTAGTGGATACTTACTCCTCACAAAGAACTCACCCTCCAAATTTCATGTCTCTAGGACCAGCGGTTTAGGCTGTGCGTTGATATATCAGTCAGTCACTCAGGACTTTGAATTTTAAATACATATATAGATATATTGAGTGCAGTTTTATATTAGTTAACTTACTGTCAGTAGGTATGTAATGGTAGTCACGTTTCATCACACAAAATTCGACCGTGTCGGATTTAGCGAATAGATCGTTCGACACAAGTTTATTTATGCTAGTAACATAGCACTGCAAGTCATTTCTATGTACAGACACCAGCAGGTCAAGCTACCCCAATCTGTCAAATTTTACCAATCGAAAATTAACCTTCTACTATTGTAATATAAGGTTGAAAATCTATTAAAGAAATTTGACAGATTGAGGTAAGTTGATGTGCTGGCGTCTGTACAATGCCATGTTTTATTGTGAAAATGATACTTAGCGTGGCACGATCGTGTGCGAATCGTGTTTTCAGAATAATACATACCTATTTAGGTATACATCGACGATTATAAACAGCCTTTATTATTACCCACTGCTGGCACACAGGCCTCCTCTCGGTGAGAGGGAGTGGGCCGTAATCCACCACGCGGGCCCAGTAACATGTCTTTGAATTTTTGGTTCAAGGACATGCCGGTTTCGTCACGATGTTTTCCTTCAACGTTTTGAAAGCAGTGGTTATGAAATTTTTTGCACAAAGTAAAGCACCCCACTGGATTCGAACCCAATACCTACAACTTATAAGACGAGCCGATAGCACTGGGTCACCGGTGCTCTGTAATAACACATAGCCGATACATATAAGGTGTATCTATTCATACACGAAATATTTGAAGAGGTACATCTGTAGCTGGTAAAGAAGCTATAGTAACGGAAAAAAATAAATTCTGAATGTATTTTTTTCAAAATGTAATATTTATAAATTATTTGACGCACATAAGAAATACTGGCTCCTTCTTATTTTTTACGGCCTGAGACACCGCGGCCATACTCGTGCCGTCCGGTCGCTGCCCTCGCAGTGTCAGGCGGGCCATTCATAGAATTTGGAGTAAGTAAAGGTTTTATACAAAACGTCTCAAGCAGTTTTAAAATTATAATAATTACGAAAATTCAAAAACGCTTAGATAAAAATTTTCTTTTTGCTTCTATAGCTTCTTTACCACCTACAGGTGAACGTCTTAAAATATTTCGTGTATGAATAGATACACCTTATATAATATAATATCTGGTTGACCGAGCTTTGCTCTGTATTTTTTGGTAAATTGCGTTTAAAATAATAAGTTTATGTTCAAGTTGATTAACGGTAAAGTTGGTCATTGAAAACACGAAAAAACGACATTTAATGAAAATGAATCCTAGCTAGATCGATTTGTCGCCCCCGAAACCCCTTGTATACTAAATTTCATGAAAATCGTTGGAGCCGTTTCCGAGATTCAGATTATATATATATATATACAAGAATTGCTCGTTTAAAGATATAAGATAATATCTGGTTGACCGAGCTTTGCTCGGTATTTTTTGGTAAATTGTGTTTAAAATAATAAGTTTATGTTCAAGTTGATTATCGATAAAGTTAGTCATTGAAAACACGAATAAAACGACATTTTATAAAAATGAATCCTAGCTAGATCGATTTATCGCCCCCGAAACCCCCTATATACTAAATTTCATGAAAATCGTTGCAGCCGTTTCCGAGATTTAGATTATATATATATCTGGATGACCGAGCTTTCCTCGGTATTTTTTTGGTAAATTGTGTTTAAAATAATAAGTTTATGTTCAAGTTGATTATCGATAAAGTTGGTCATTGAAAATACGAATTAAACGACATTTTATAAAAATGAATCCTAGCTAGATCGATTTATCGCCCCCGAAACCCCCTGTATACTAAATTTCATGAAAATCGTTGGAGCCGTTTCCGAGATTCAGATTATATATATATATATATATATACAAGAATTGCTCGTTTAAAGATATAAGATAACTAGCTTGCCCGCAGCTTCGCTCGCGTTAAAAATATCAATAAATATAGCTTGTTATTTTTTTTCGTAAACTTTATCCTATGTTACTTCTAATACCTCCAAGAATATGTTTACAAAGTTACATTAAAGTAACAAATAAATTTACATTTATAATATTAATAGGGATATAGGTTTTTTTTTTTACGAAAGCTCTCATACGCCGTGATTCACTCTGTTGGCTTCCCAATACTCGGTTCCACACCGACAGTGAAGATTTCAGTGCGCGATAAAATGCTGTCACGATATTTTAACGTACATGTGAACGTGGTCTACCTACCTTAAATTTACATAATATTCTAAAGTGTTATTGTCGTGAAATAAAAATTGCAACTTTGATAAAATACATATCCATACTAATATTATAAAGCTGAAGAGTTTGTTTGGTTAAACGCGCTAATCTCAGGAACTGCTGGTCCGAATTGTTTTTTTTTCTGTTAGGTAGCCTATTTATTGAGGAAGGCTATATAACATCACGCTACGATCAAAAGGAGCGGAGCAGCAATGAAAAATGGTTGAAAACTGGCAGGCAATTCGACGCGACGGGAAGGGTCAGGGGAGCAAAAATTTGACGCGGACCAAGTCACGGGCAAAAGCTAATTGCATAATACTATGGTTTCGATAATACTAAATTATATTCGTACTGCCATAAATGTCTACCAAAACTTTAGAAGAAAATTGAACATTTTAACATATTTATATCCAGGCAATACTTCCATTAGTGAAAGTCTCCCAATCTTACTAAGGGGTATCGTATTACCCACTAAGTGTGTTGTGGAGGTCAGATAGGCAGTCCCTCCACGTAAAATATTGGTTCTGCTAGCTGTATTCAGTTAAATCTGGCATTCATTAAAAGTATTATATTTTAAACTAGCTTCTGCCTGGGACTTCGTCCGCGTTAAATTTCGTGTTCCCCCGACCCTTCCCGTCGCGTCGAATCGCCTACCCGTGCGATTTTCCCCGTTTTTGCAACATTTTTCATTCCTGCTCCTCTCCTCTTAATTGTAGCGTGATGTTATATAGCTTATAGCCTTTCTCGATAAATAGGCTACCAAACACAAAAAGAATTTTTCAATTCGGACCGGTAGTTCCTGAGATTAGCGCGTTCAATCAAACAAACAAACAAACTCTTCAATTTTATAATATTAGTATAGATAGTATAGATTATATAGTAATATAGTATATATAGTATAGATTAATATTTTGCAAAAAAAAACTTGACCTTGCACAATGGTTAAAAGATATTTTTTTTTTTATTTATTTTGTAATATGTGAATTGTGAGACAAACCTTATTTTTGTAAGAATTTTTGTTTCGTTTTATTCTTCAATTGAATTAAAAAGCAGCTGAGTAATCAAACTGTTATATAAATAGAAAGTAATTCTTTCGTAATTCGGAATTTTCGTAATTCTATGTAGACGCGATTTTATGTGTTTCAAATAAAACTTTGACATAAAATAAAATATTACAAGATCAACAAGTACCTACCTATACGTAAATTTTATGTTCTTACCCATTTTATATGCAAATAATAATTCAAAAATAAATTATAAAAGTATTAGCATAAAAGTAATTCATACGTCATTATTTAGTGAATAGCATAAAGAGTGATTATGTTATTCACAAGATAATTATAAGAAACTCCATGGAGTCTGTAAATTCTCATAATAATGATTAACTATTTATGTCCACTTATTGTGATTACTGTTATAAAAAGACCGTGATTTCTGGAAGTTGGCGAGGAAGTAATTTTAAATTCATTATAATATCTTGACAGCTTATTTTGACGTTTGTTTACTAAGGCCTTTGTCCGATATTATGTAGGTAGTTACCCTAAGTTATAATAATGAATATTAGATAAATTATTATTGTCTTTAGCAATCTATTTTTTTTCGACTAAGAAAATAGACATTCACAATTATGCATAAAATATTTTGTTTTTGAGAGTTGTCGTAAGGAGTATTTATGACAAAACTTACCTTCTAATTAAAACTTATTCACAACCTTATATCATCACTTCACTTGAGCTTCATTTGTTGTAGCCCTTGCGTGTTTATATTTTTTTAATGTCTATTTATAAATCCTTTCAATTTATTTTATTTTTTTATTTAAATATTCTTATTTTTAATTTATATTTTTTATTAAAAATATAACATCAGTTCGTAACGTATAGTCGCAGTGTTCGATTTTTGAATATGCAAATAGCGCGCGAACTCCTGCGCCGCGATCCTAGGTGCGCGCGTTCGTCACAAGCGGTAACAGTTAGGTGATTGCAGTTAGTTCACACCGGCTCACATTCTTAACCATTTCGACAAGTCGGCTATGAGCGGATGTCCACAGCCAGTCGCGGACATCGTTGCTCGTCAATAGCAGTCACTTGCTTATAGTACGGACCCGAGGAACGATCGATTGTTTAATTTCAATTCTTACAACAATCTTCATTGACTAAATTCGGAAAAGTATCTACTGTTTTTATTTCAGGTCAACACATATTGAAAAAATCCACAATTGGACTAGCGGTTTGTTGATTAATTAAATGCAGTTCCAACTGAAAATTATGTGCGTCCATGACCCGTGGAATGGCAGTTACGTTCACATTTGCAGTACTCATGTGTGTTATTATCTTCGATTTTAGGATTGCGCTGGTTCACGCCAATTTGATATTCCAATGTAATTTTACTGCCCAATTTCATAACATTTTTATTTTGAGCCTCACGGCAGTCACGGCCTTAATTTGTCAACATGTACGATGTTTTGTATCGAACACGTAACAGACTGATTTGGAACTGTTTGTTGACTAAAGTATCCTTGCTTCAAGCTCTAATTAAATAGAGCAACCTATTTAGGTTGATCGAAACTGTTAGACCATGACATATTATTGCACTACGTCCCTGCTATGTAAATTGTAATTTGATAGCAACAGTCTATATCGCTACACTCTATTTAGTGTAGGACATTGACGAAAGCAAATGTAGATCTGATTTATATATTTATACCTCAATAATTACTGCGAAGACCTCTTAATACATCAACATTGAAGCTGTTGTCGAACACATCGAAGATGACTATATAAATCGACAGTTTGAAACATGACATCTCCACAAGACATGAGCACAAGTAACAGGATATGATCACCAATCCATTTCCAAAAAAAACGGCAATGGTTTTCTCTCAACTATCAAATATGAAGCGGTCTCCATAGTCTGTCAGAAGGACTGCTAGTGGAACCACACCTCAGATGATAATGAGCCAGACCCTCTACAATTATGAATGGCAGGGCAATTGATGTGCAGGCTTAATCTATGTGGCACCGCACAGAATAAAAAACCGCTTGAAACTCAGCATGAGGTTTCACTCAGGTATAAGTTCCTTGGTTTCACTTGATGTCTAATATTCACTTGTTTTGTTACTATATTAAACCCCCTGAACTCCTGTCCTGTTAGCTCTCCGGTACCATCTGCGGTACCTTCCTGAACCTTAACAATGATGTGAATGAAGCCACGTTCTGGTACCAATCTTAACGTTAACATACGCATAGCATGGCACTAAGAAGAATTTAGTTTTGCTGTTTTGGGAATTGCATCTTGCAGGTCAACCTACGAGGATATCTGCAGCCTAACCGGACTTGCATGTGGCTGCCTCAATAAATTAAAGCCTTAAAAGTTATAAACTAAAAGACTAAACGCTAAAGGCACCCCTGTGGGGTACGAATCTCGGTGTAGGGCGTCGCTGGGAGGGGGCAGGACAAGCTGGCTCATTGGTGTCGCCTGACTCGTGGATGTGTCGGGGTGGAAAGAAAAATAAAAAAGTAGGATATAGTTTAATATCGTAACTGCTATATAAACCCCAAGGTTTGCCACAGTATAATGATTGGTCAATTGTGGTTCATAACATTTTCAAATCAAAACACATACAGCTCACAAAACATGTTACCAGCTACAGCCTTGCGTGACGAGGGTATTTTACTGCAATGTTTAATACACCATGCAGTTTAATTTTCATACAAATTGTAACAATTTAGGCTGACCATTCACCGTTAGATGACCTCTGCCCATTTGTATAAGCCGTCACTCATTACCTTTAGATGTAATGACATTCAAATTATTGGTAAATTTGTCTGATTCCATTGGCCTTTAGAAACACTTAATTTGGAAGAATTGATCCGTATGGTGTCTGTCGTGAAGCATAGCACCATCTCATTTCTTCTCGTGGGTGTTCTAAAAGGCGACTAATGGTGGGTCCACACGATACAGACTTTTGTGTGTACAGATATCTGCACAGACTATAAAGTCTGAGTGAAAATTTTTACTCAGAGGTCTTTACCAAATGTCTGTGCAGACTTTTCATCAGTTCAGACTTCGATTTTCGTAAATCTGTAGTTGTCTGGCCATTTTTATTCAGTATCGTTTCGAAACTTAGTGAGAACAGTGTGAGAATTAATTAATAAATTAAGTAATTCAATAATCATGAGTTTTGCTCCGACAATCGTACAGACATGTACGCAGACTTCCGACTTTTCTGGTACACCGACATTTGTCTTTACTGATTTGTTGTACAGACAAAATTCAATAGAAGTCTGTGTTAAGTCTGTATCGTGTGGACCCACCTTTAGGGACTTACCAGAGAATGGGCAGCAGCGTTCTCTACGCATTTTAGTACCATACTGCGATCGCCAACCCGCCTTCAAGCATGGCGGAAATTGGGAGTGGCCTACAGACATAGGCCTCCCGTAATTCCACTGCTGGACTGCAGCAGTGTTGCAGCTGAAATTATGATATTGAATTTGGAAATATCAATAAACGACTACTAAGCGTGTATATATCCTGTATTCAATTCGGAAGTGAAAGAAAATAAAATACCGTAACTAAACGTTTCGGTAAACAACAAGACATAAAGAAAGAAAATAAACGTGAACATCACAATGATACTGGCCAAAATGACTGATCAGCTTTAAAATATTACTGAAATCTAATACCTATTTGCTACTATTTAATACCTTTGTTGAAATAATCGGTACCCAATTAATAATAATACCTAATACCTAAGTCAGGATGACTACCCACATTTAGAATCTTCACATAGGGGCTCCAAAATTTTAATTCGCCTTTATAAAAATAAATAGATTCATTTTCTCAGTTATTAATTAAGTACCAATTATATAAACAAAGATATCAAATAGTAGTAATTAGGTATTAGATTTTAGTAATATTTTATAGCTTCTCAGTCATTTTGGCCGTCATTCTATAAAACAAATTCTTTGCCCTAAAAATCTAGAAAAAATATATGTTTAGGTAAACTAAATTTTTATAAAGGCGAATTGAAATTTTGGAGCCCCTTTGTGGAGATTCTAAATGTGGGCAGTCATCCTGACATCAGAATGACTGCCCATTTTTAAAATTCATTTTCTCAGTTTTTAATTAGGTACCAATTATTTAAACAAAGGTATCAAATAGTAGCAAATAGGTATTAGATTTTAGTAATATTTTAAAGCTGATCGGTCATTTTGGCCAGTCATTCTGATTTATTTATTTATATATGCTTTATTGTACACCAGAAAATATATTACAACAAGAACATTTAACAAAAAAAACATACAATGGGCGGCCTTATCGCTTTCTGCGATCTCTTCCAGGCAACCTTGGTATGGACAGTGATTGCGTGGACATAAAAATGGGGTTGTCACTGGTGTAAAATACAGATACAATTTATTTTAATCAATACAAAGATATAATCATATATATCCTGTGTAATAAATACATAAACATACATACTAAATATATAATCTTAGAAAATAAAATACGACTACAACAGGTATGAAAACAAGATCACGACTGATGTTCACAAACAAACACAGAAACGAACAAATGGTGGGAAATATGCGTCATATGCACGCAAAATGGTAATTGCTCAGCATAATGCTACGACCCTATGCGAGACAGAGGCCTAGCGCTGAGATTTACTTTCTATTTTCCCATTAGAAACTTAGTAGCAATTTCTATAAGTCAGGAGATTGGATTTGGCCATATTAAGTGTGACTTAAACGTAACTTACGAAACGAGGATGTAGGTAATATTTCCACCTGTATACCATTCAATACAGGCGTAGTGTTATGTAATGTTATGTTCATAAAAACGAAATAGTCATTCAATAAAATTTATTTGTAGATAACATACCCATGGCAATAAAACTTATACATAAAACAATGTTCCAAAACTTTCACACAAATACCTACATTTAAAATTAATATGTATGATGTAATCAAATCGTAACTTGTTGATAATCACTGGTACGACAGATTCTAAATAATTATTTGTCTTATCTCTATTAGTCCTGTCCTAGATTGCTACAATTCTTTCACTTAGAAAATAAACATTAGCGTAATCACATTCAGATCTATATTAGGTTGTATTTCAAACCTTATCTTCGCTTATACCGTCCACCTCATTGTTCTTTCCCTGTGGGAGTTCGTTCGTCACTATGTCCAAAGAGCCGTTTTTGCTCAAACCACAAGCAGAAAATACTTTGCTGCCAACATCGTGTTTCTTTACACAGTAAAGTACTATTATTAGTATTGTCAATAACACTACAATGACACCTACAATGATCGGTGCACTCTGGTCCATGTCACCATCGGCTAGACTTGCCAATTTCACGTTCTCCTCTTTCAGGTACTTTTCGAGCTCTGAGAAGTACTGCAGTATGCCCTCAGTTGATAGCTCTGTTTCCCCTGTTATAGCTTTAAGGACGGTTCTCCAGTCCTCACTTGCACCAAGAGCCATGCCATCACTGAAATAGAAAATTGTATTCAATATACAAATAAGAATTCTAGAGCTTAGTTAGACACAATGATGTTCCATAAACGATAACGATGATAAGTAGTAACTCAAAAGATTATTATATCTATCTTGGCGCAAGTCTTTATAAAAATACGAAACACTTTCAAATTGATTGTAAATTGTTTAGACCCTTTAGGATTTCTGTTAAGGCTTGCCTAGACAAAAGTTTGAGGTTCTACATGCCCACGTATTTGAGCTCCTCAACGTGAGGAGGAAAGGCAGTCAAAATTCTGAAGCCTATCGCCAATACAATGCTAACAGCATTCGGCGCAACTTACAGCATTTGGGATTAAAGATCAGGATGGTGCCAATAAAATAGTGAATGGTAATTGGTACACGCGGTTGTCGATGGCACAACTAGTCAAGTTCCACCCTGCATGTCGAGCACAACCCACTGAGTCACACATTTTTATCACAACTTGGGAGCAAAAACCGCTATAAAATTCGTGACTCAAGTCTATCACAGAGACTGTGCTCGCCTCGCTGATCCATCTAAACCGTGCCATCTTATGTAAATACTAGCTTCTGCTCGCGACTTCATCCGCGTGTCAATCGACCCAGAGAATAAAAAGTTTCACAGAAAATTCAACCCCCATTTCACCCTCTTAGGGATAGAATTTCAAAAAACCCTTTCTTAGAGGATAACCTGCTCTTCACAAAGAACACATCCTCTAAATTTCACGTCTCTACGACCAGCGGTTTAGGCTGTGCGCCGATATATCAGTCAGTCAGTCACTCAGGACTTTGAATTTTATTTATATAGATTACTAGCTTCTGCCCGCGACTTCGTCTGCGTTAAATTTCTTGTTTCCCCGACCCTTCCCGTCGCGTCGAATCGCCTACCCATGCGATTTTCCTCGTTTTTGCAAACATATTTCATTACTGCTCCGCTCCCCTTAGTTGTAGCATGATGTTATATAGCTTATAGCTTATATTTCTCGATAAATAGGCTACTCAACACGAAAATAATTTTTCAATTCGGACTAGGAGTTCCTAGGATTAGTGCGTTCAATCAAACAAACAAACTCTTCAGCTTTATAATATTATATTAAGATTATATTAAGATAGTATAGATAATGTGATGATAATTAAATCAAATGACAAGAACCAGCTAGTTTATGTTGTATTTTTAGATTTGCACATTAAGTACCCATTTCATGTTTTCAAAGGCGGCACTTCGATTCCATAGGACATTACCTTTCTCAATTCATTAATTCCATAAAATATGTTGAATAAAATATTAAGTATGACATTTTGAAATATACATCGTAATTAAGCTGCTAATAAAAGTTATAATTACAACATATCGTATCTGAACATCTCAGAGTTGCGCCATTCATATCCTTGGCTAACAAAGAGTTAATAGTATTATTTTCTCATGCATTTTAATTAGACAGGCAGTGTACCTGAGAAGTTTTCCTGCTTCCTTCACACCATATATGGAACATTCATGGAGAGGTCCTGTGTGATTCGCCCTCTTGCAAAGAGATAACAGTATTTGAAATTCTAGTACATGAGATATCAGGTATCTGAAAAGAAAAGTTATTTGGCACCATGAATCATAATGAGTAAATGAAACATTTGGGCAGCATCCGGGACCAGTAGCGTGAGTAGAACCCTAATAAATTTTATCGAGGAGAAAGATGACAGTACGTATGAATCAGATTTTTCACTTATCAATCTTCAAATCTCACTGAATGTCACTCAATATTGGGATAAGATAAGACACTTAGCACTTTCATTCAGTAAGATCACAAAAAATAAGAATTATGACGAATGATGACCTAATAGTACTTCGTCGTCGTCGTTTCAGCCGTAAGACGTCCACTGCTGGACTTAGGCCTCCCCCAATTTGGGGGGCTTTGCCATAATCGCCACGCTTGGCAGGCGGGTTGGCGATCGCAGTATGGTGGTAATGTGCATAGAGAACGCTACTGCCCATTCTCTAGTAAGTCCCTTAGTCGCCTTTTACGACACCCACCACGGCAAGAAATGGTGTGGTGTTATTCTTTACGTCCGGCACCACACGGCAATAGTACTTATGAGATGAATTTTATGAACTCATATTTTGGACATAACTAGCTTTTCTTTTACCCGCGACTTCCCCGCGTGGATGTCGGAAATTTTCCCACGGGAAGCAACTAGTATAGCCCTGTGTCCTAACGCAGGTCTACCTATGTCATCATTATCATCTTCATTTCAGTCAAAAAACGTCCATTGCTAGACATAGGCCTCCACCAAGCACCGCTAATTTGACCGATAATTTTTTTGGGGGGGTTTGCCATATTGGCCTCTCTTGGCAGGCGGGTTGGCGATCGCAGTATAGTGATAAAATGCATAGAGAACGCTGCTGCCCATTCTCTAGTAAGTCCCTTAGTCGCCTTTTATGATACCCATGGGAAGAAATGAGATGATGCTATGCTTTAACATCAAAATCCGTTTATCCGTTAAGATTTAAACAGGGAACAGATCGGTACATACAAACAGAGTTACTTTAGAATTTTAATATTGGCATGGTTTAGCCTCTATCCGTTGTTTCATTATCATTGAGTCTAGTTTTATTATCCTCGATAAAATACATGAAATAAAAGTCTGTTTACCTAGCACCCATTAAATAAATGATTCATTGTCTGTAAGCAGGTTTGTCAAGTACAAATACTTTAACCGTCAATAATATTTTAAAAACTACATGAGATCTTTAGGTATATATCCTAAGTATACCCTTGTCCCAAAAGTGAAAACATTCATGTCTATAGCCATCGTACTTTATCATGTTCGTTATCTTCCTGATTCTCGTATTTCCCGTCAAATTATTAGCACTTTCACCGATAAATACATACATAAGTGGTTATACATAATATTACTTACGTAATGTACTGCACGTGAGACACAACATGGTACTTCGCCGCTGGATCTAGGTCAGTTTCGTTCCTAGGTACTGGCGGTGACACTCCCGTCTCCTTTATTCTGAAACAAAAATAATGTTCTGTACGTTAATGATTAAATTAAAAAAAAAACATCGTCATCATTCATCTCAAACATCACATCGTGAGGGAACCGGCATGTCCTAGAACCAAAAATTCGAAGATATGTGACTTCCACCAACCCGCACTGGGCCTGCGTGGTGGATTATGGCACATTGAAGAAGCGTGCATTACAGCAATGGGAACATTATACTACTGATATAATAAATCATCATTTGCCTAGCCTTTAACTAACTACGTTAGGGTCGGCTTCCAGCCTAACCAGATGTAGCTAAAACCTCTCCTCTCGTCAATCTGACCTCGACAACCCATTTACTGGGTAATATGATATCCCTTGGTAAGACTGGTTGTCAAACTTTCAGGCTTCTGACAACCCATAACGGCTGTCAACAGATTCACATATGACTTCCGGGACCAATGGCTTAACGTGCTTATCGAAGCACGGAGGTGTCAGAAATAATAAATAGCTTGTTTTTAATTTCAACTTCTATTACTTTCGTATGTACGGCTAGTGACCTAGTGCAAATGATGGCATTAGAAGATAAGTAAATAACTGGTATATTCACAGTTATCTTGTGCCTATAAATGGATCACAGACACATGATTTGACTTGCTAATAAGCAATTACTACATACTATAACTATACTTCTATAAAATACTGTATGACTTGAATAGATATATATTTCATGAGACTTTTTTTGCCTTTGGACGCTTTATTCACACTACATCATTTACATATGTGCAAAAAGTTTAAACAATAAGTAGTCAGTAATAGTGCAAGTTTTACATAAAAATAAAACTTGTATTATTAAGCAGAGACGATGCACAGCATCTGTGAGAGGGCGTTGTATACTTCCTGTTAGACGTTAGCCAATCACAGCTCTCGTGACGTCAGATCCTCGACCAATCAGCGCCGAGTTCCGGTAGTCACGTGGTCCCAGGTGGCGTGTTCGCTTATGGCGGACCTTTACCTCATAGAAGTCTCTCAGCAGGAGACCTTGAATGGATGCTGTGCATCGTCTCTGCTTAATAATACAAGTTTTATTTTTATGTAAAACTTGCACTATTATTTGGCATGTGACGATGCACAGCATCTGTGAGAGACGTGTTTATAACTCCTGGTGACCACGACGACGCTTTGTGAGAATATTATAATTTTACTGAAAAAATAAAACCATATGTAGCAATGCATATGTATTTATTTAACCAATCAGGATATGTATCTGTATAGCTATTAAATTAAGGCACGTTTTAAAATAATTAAATAGGAACTAATCAAATTAACAATTATCAAGGAAACATCGATTTTATCTTATACTGGTTCAAAATTATTTGAGAGATTACTCATATTTGGTGAAGTGGCACCTTTGCCAATGATTTGTTTGCAATAATATTTGGCAAAAGTATTCGGTCTGCGCCAATTACCGCGAGAAAGGATATCTTCAATTGGAAAATTTTCATACCAATTCAAAGAAGCTACAGCCGAGCGCACACTTCCAGGAGATGCAGAAATGCCTGCATCTTTTAGTAAACTTTTTATCCAATTACCTATCACAGTCCGTGATGCACTTTGAGCGGGACCTCGAATTGACTCGAACAATGAGTGATTGCATTCGACTGTACGTCTTGGTTTTCCTAATTCCAAAACTTTCCTTAACCAATTAACTGGACATATATTTGCGTTAGCATGACAAGATAGTTTCCAACCTGATTGCCTGTACGCAGCCGTATCCGTCTTTGACCCAAAAACTGGATACAGAATGATGTGATCATCCCGATCGATGTAGTTATTTGCCGATACTCTGAGTAAAGTAAGGTCATGGACTCGTCTTCCTGAAGCTAGCAACAGAAGACAAGCCAATCGTCGCGACGCTTTGAACAAAGTAATGTTATGAGGAGGATTCGTCTGCATCCAGGCAATTAGTTCACTCGGGTCCCAAATGGGGGGCTTCTCTGTTCTGGGAGATTGGAGGGAGATAGCTTTAAGCATATGTTGAACTAAGAAGTCTGAATTTAAGTTTTCATTACAGGTCGGTCGCCCAAAGGTCAGAACTACAGATTTATGCAACAATATGGTAGAATAAGCAAATCTCCCTTAAATGAATAGGAATGCTAAAAATCTTGTCAAACTAATATTATTGGGATACTTGAATTCAAAATTGTTATCTTTACACCATTTGACCCACCGAGACCATGCCGGTCTGTAGGTTCTTAATGTGGACTCTCTCCAACTAGATCGGAGCAAGGACCTTTCAGCTTCTGGCCAATTACTAGTTATTTCGCTCCACCCGCTATCTTCCAAACATAGAGCTCCATGTCTTGAACTCGAGGAGGTGGAAGGCCCGTGCTCCGATCTATCAGAACTTGAGCTAGGTTGAGGATTCTGTAGGGCTTGCATAGTGCTCGACGTCGCAGATCCGGTAACCAATAGGCTCTCCTCCACATTGGAGCCACGATTAAAAATACGCCTTGAGCCGAGTTCAGATGGTGAAGAACTCGAGGGATGAGGCTTGGGGGTGGGAATACCCACGCTAGCTGAAATAGCCACTGACGACTGAAGGCGTTGCAAAAGTGGGCTGATGAGTCTGAACAATTTTTGGAGACATATTTCCCTACAACCCTGGTGTCCGTGGTTGCAAAGAGGTCTATCTCTGGTACTCCAAATCTGCGAAAAATTTTCTTTAGAGCTGGCCTTTGAAGGCACCACTCTGCCGCCTGTTTTCTTCGGGATAACCTGTCTGCGATATCGTTGAATCTCCCAGGAATGTATTCCGCAGTCATGGAAATACGTTCTTTGTCTAGGAGACTTATGAGTCGGTAAGTCATCTGAAGTAAGACCGCTGATCGTGTTCCGCCTTCTTTTCGAACATATGAAACTACCGTGCGATTGTCCGATTGCAGGCTCACATGGCGACCTTGAAGATGAAGTCGGAAATGTTTCAGTGCAGCTAGTATGGCAAACATTTCTTTTCGATTGCAGTGCCAACGCTGCTGGTCGGGTTTCCACTTTCCTGAAATCGAACGATCGTCTAACTGTGCGCCCCACCCGTAATCTGCAGCATCCGTGGTCAAGAAATGGTGAATTAATTCTGGGTGCAAGCTGCTCCGAACTAAAGGCTTTTCTAACGTTGTAACCCACCATTTCAGGTCCTCCGTAACTGTTTGTGTAGTTACTACCGATTTTCGAGGGGGAAACCGCTTCAGAGTCCGAGAAAGAATTTGAAGCTGCCGGCAGTGCAGACGACCTCTTGGAACGACAAAGTTGGCAAAGTTCAGAGTACCTAAAATAATCTGTGCCTCTTTCAAAGAAATTTTTCCTATGCGGATAATTCTCTTCGAGAGCTCTAGAATGGTTTGGATCTTTTTTGGAGGTAAACACTTGAAGTTCTCTTTGGTGTTCCAAACAAACCCGAGAAATTCTATTTCTTGGGAGGGTTCTATGACAGACTTCTTGTAGTTTATTGTCCACCCTAATGTCTCTAGAACTTTTATAGAGAGATCCACCTGAGACCGTAGAAGGCTTCTCGACTGGCATGCTATCAGAAAATCGTCTAAGTAGACCACGACTCGCATACCTTTGGATCGTAGATGTTGGGCTATCCAGTTCGTCAACGCTGCGAAATTTTTTGGTGCGCATGATAGACCGAACGGCAGGCAGGTCATCTGCATAATTCTTTGACCATAAATTAGTCTGAGGAACCGACGGTGGGTTTTCAAGATGCTTACGTGAAAGTATGCTGAGGAGAGGTCCAGCTTCACCATCCAGTCCCCCTTCTGTAAAAAGTGGGGTATCTGGAAGTGAGAAATCAGTTTGAATGTTCTCGGAACTATGTGTCGATTCAGGCGCTGTAGATTGAATATAGGTCTTTTGGACCCGTCGCTCTTGTTTGTGAGAAACATGGTCGAGAAAAAACTCGGACCGGCATCGCGATGATCCACAATTTCTAGAACGCCTTGATCTAATAACTGTTCTATCTGAATCGACATTTCTGGCGATTGTGCGGTCTTGAATCGGCGCAAGGTTCGTACTGTTGGATAGATCAGTGGTGGTTTGGAGGTAAATGGCAGACGCATTCCCGTAATCATTTCGAGAAGGGCCTCCGGAGCCCGAAGCCTCTGCCACTGTCTCCGATACGCTCGGAGACAGCCTCCGTAGAACTGGTGTGGCTGCGAGTCATTTGTCATATTTTTTCTTGCTTGGCTGAGGGTCTTTTTTATGGAACTTTTTGTTCCTATTATTTGTTTGCTTGGAACCGTTTTTACCTTTTCTGAAGTTCCAATCATAATCCTTTTGACGAAAGGGTCCACTAATTTGTGGTAACTCGCGAAAATTAGATCTATTTGGTTTGCTTGCCACTTTAGGGGTGGTCTTATTTTGATCTTTTTCGGGACCGAACCAAGGGCGTAAGATAAATGAGATCTATGCCACCCGTGTTCTGAATGTAAACACGCAATTGATTTTCCTCAAATAAGCAATTAGATCTCGGAGGGATCTTACGCAGACCGTCACGAAGGTTCTTATTAGCTATCTCGTTCAGGATGCGTTCACGGCGATTTTCAATGTATTCCGCTCGTTTTCCGCAAACTAATTGCATAATTTCCTCACTAATTTTGTGAAATTTTGATGAGGGTAGAAAAGATTCCGATATTTTGTCAAAAATGCTAGACGCCGACAGTGTAGCATCAGAAGAAGCTGTCCAATCAATGAAATTTTGTAAGCTTTGATTAAGTAGCTCGCGTTGTGAAATTAAAGCATTACATAGGGCTGCTATTAATCTCTCGGAATTCGCCGCATAATCTTTACCCTTAACAAACTGTCGAAGTTCATCGTTAATTTCGAGCTCAACAAAACCAGGAGAAGCGTTATGAATCTTCAACGCGTCCGCGTAGCGCACATCCTTCCACGACAGGTCGCCAAACTTTTGTAATGCCTCGAGTCGCTTCACGTAATCTGGATTAGAACGAGGTACCTTAGGTTCCTTAAAAGACGTACTAACGTCGCTTAAATTTAAACGCGGAACACCACTCGAGATATTATTAGTAGCCGCCGGTGGGCGGTCCAGGCAGTGGTTCAGGCATATGTGCCACTGTAGCGATAGTTGGAGTCGAAACGGATGTACCCACGTTTTGCATTAAAAGGTTAGTTAACACAGCCACGTGGCTAATAAGATTGGAAATGTCTGATGACTCACCGCATTTCTGCCGTTTTACCTCAGAATCCGAAGAATCAGATTGCGAAGAGCTCGAATCGCTTCGTGGTAGCCTGCGCTTACGGCTCGATGGAGACCTCAATTCATCGCCTACCTGCACTTCTCGATCCGACTCACAATTGTTATTTTCACTCATATTAACTTATTAATTTTACAACACTTTGAACTAAAATAAATTCAAAATATTTAAAAGTAGCTACGAAGTCTAAATTAGTTGTTTCTTACTGGGGAAGTAACGACGCTATGTGGTAAAGGTCCGCCATAAGCGAACACGCCACCTGGGAACACGTGACTACCGGAACTCGGCGCTGATTGGTCGAGGATCTGACGTCACGAGAGCTGTGATTGGCTAACGTCTAACAGGAAGTATACAACGCCCTCTCACAGATGCTGTGCATCGTCACATGCCAAATAATGCATAATTGTTACAGACTTGGTGTCACCATATTTTACTTTTCGGCAAAATACAATAATGGAAGTTTAACAGAAAGTTTTTATAAAATTAAGAACTGAAATAATTAACACTAACTAGTCAAACCAGCTAAAAGAATTTGATTGCAAAAGTATACGTACGAAAAATTCTGTTTGTTTTATTTAAAGAATATATTACAGAAATCTCGTGAGTTTATCTCTTGATTACAAGTAGTTGGAAATATGCGGTTTGAAACCAAAATGTTGAGCATTAAAACAGCACATGCACAAGCACATGGGTCGTAGGTACAGACGCCACCAGGTCAAGCTACCCGAAACTGTCAATTTTTCCCAATGAACCTTGAACCTAATGCTCTAGAAATAAAGTCGAAAATCTATCAAAGAAATCTGACAGATTGTAGTAGCTTGATGTGTTGGCGTCTGTACATTGATTTTTAAAGTAATAACTACAAAAATAAAGTTAAAAGTGCAATCATTTTTTATTTAATTAATATTATGTGGAGGCAAACATCATACTAATACATTTTTTTAGGTTTAGAAGGTCTGAAAACAATCTTGATATTATGCATAATTATTAAAATATTTTTCTTTATTACATTCGTTTACTATAACAATAGCCAACACGTTGGTAAAGCGTTGCCAGCTAAATTAATTTGACCCAGTATATATCATACTAGTGATCGCCCATTGGTCGAAATTCGACCGTACTTCATTTGAATAGAAATACATTATTAAATGAAAAATATATATAATAATAAATATAAAAAAAAATATGGTTATATTAAATATAACCATATTATTTTTTTATATTTATTATTATCAACAATTTGTCTATAGTGTAGTGTTACTGAATGTCAAATTTTGACATTCAGTAACACTACACTATAGACAAATTGTTGACGCTGTACTACTGTGGAGAGGGTTCGCATAGTGATGGCCAGGACCCGTAGGTGTACTGCACAGAACAATATTACTCCTAGCGGAGGTGTAATGAGTAAAGAATACTTCTTCAGGACTCTCTTCTTTATCTTCTTAATACTTCTTAACTGCTGGATATGGAATGAATTATCAGTATTATCATAGAAAGCTCTGTTTTTATAGAATTTTACCTAGTATTTTTAATTAATTATGACAGTTCAAAATATCATAATTATAACCAGCCTGTACAATCTATGACCAGCCTGTACAATCGTGAGGCATACAACCTCTACAGTTTGCACACGACACTAAGTTTTGTATGGGAAACTTACTAATGGCATGCTTGACACTCCCCATAAAACCACAAAAAAATATTTCTTATAAATCTAAACTTAAATTCCTATCGTCGCTAATACAAATAATATTAATGAAATGAAATGAAATGAATTGCACCGATCCCAGCGTGGTTTGACCAGACTCGATTAATCGAATGAACCCCAAGATATGCACTAACCTTTGAAGCCTCATGTTTCATGGTGCTACATAGGCCATTGCATATCAAAAAGTAGACCGGGGGGCGCTGTAATGGTAGGGAAGACGTGCCCATAGGATAGGAAAGGATTACGAGCCTACCGACTATGCAGCCTTGAGTAAGCATTGGACTAGTGGAGAGAAGGGTGATATTTGTCTATAGGAGGGCATCTTTTCACGTCGTCGCCGGCATGTTGATCCAGGTCGAGCTTCACCGATGCATGTTTTGGTGGGGTTAACCGTTTGCTGGCTCTTTTCTATGTCAAGGGTTCGCTATGTTCCGTGTTGTTGTTTTCTTGGTCGTCTTCTGCGTTTTCGCTGCTATCAGTTTCTGGTTTTTTGTAGATATCACGAGCCGCTTTCTTGATCTTATTTCTGTCTCCAGCCGTGCCCCTTCAAAACTGGAGTTCCTTTTCGAAGTATTTCATGTCCTGTTTTAGGTTGTCATTCCATGTGTAAATAGGTCATCCGACCTTCTTAGGTTTTGCCCTGTACTGCATTGCTGCTTGTAACAGGTGTGGTTCAGAGCGTCTGAAAATGTGTGCCTGGTAGCAAATCCTGTGGTTGTCCTAACGAAACGAAAGTATAAATTCTAATTAGAGACCCCCTCTCCAATTAGAATTTTCATCCTTGTTTCGTTTATTCGGAGGCTTACATTATTTAGCGAGGTTTTAATTTGGTATTGGATGCATTCTAGTCCTTCTAGCTCAACAAAGGGAGTGAAATGTTGCAGTCCCAATTGATGATTTCCATTATTTCCTTTACTGTCGGTCTATTGTGCTTCGGTTATCGGTTTTGTTGGTTACGCAAAAGTACGCTCTGCCTATTTTTGTACTGATTTTTAACCTTTTGGAGTATTGTCTGGCATTCTTGTACGCGATTATGCCTATTGGGTTATCCAGTTGCCAGCTTTGGCCTTTTGTAGGTTAGCGAGGGCTATTCGATGGTCCCTTGAGTAATAATTGGCTGAAGACTCGAGAGTTTCCTGGGCAGCGGCTTCTAATACCTCCGTTATGTTGTTCCATGTTATTTCGGTGTTTTCATTCGTTGGGATGATACCTATATTTGTTAGTTGTTTTTTTTTATTTTTATATGCGATCTTGATATTTTATTTTGATATGTTTTCGATTGAGAGCGGTATAGTTGCATTGTTTATGATTGAAATACTTAGCATCCATTGTTGTTTCCTTCGTTTCTTTTTGTTGCTTATGTGTTTGGTTTTTTTTTTCGTTTTTGTTTAGAATTCTGTTTGATCTTATAGTCCCGTCTCGTCAACGTGGACGAGTTTTTCTGTTGCCTGTGGCATGATGATATAGTCCAATTGCGATTTTTGAGTGCCTTTTGACCATATTATCCTAATGGATGATCAACCTTTTGTCGTTTCTGTTTGAAGTTTTTCTCTGTAGGCTTTATCCTTTAATAGTTCGCCTTGTAGTTGGGAAATTTATGCTGAAAGTTTTGTTGGATCCTTTGCTTTTTCTTTTGGTTAGAGTATCTTGTCGACCAATATGGACGTTGAAGTTTCCGAGTATTATTAGCGTACTTTTTGTCTAATCAAGTTTAATAAGACTGTGAAGGGTCTGGTTGCTTTCGGGGAACAACTGTTGAAGTGGGAATAAGTGCAGAGGAGTTGGCTAGTCTTTTCCCATGCCAATAGTTGACCTAGTATCCTTGTATTACTAACTGTAGCTAATTTACTTGTACTATTAACTAATTCAATTTGGGAATACGTTCTTAATAAAATTGCAAGATCCTGGTGCGTGTTACCTACCGGTTCGGAGAGATGCCAATCGTGGTATGTGTAGTGTAGCTGAATGTTCCTAAGTTCATCCCTGTTTCTTGTAGGTTGGCTTGAATTCCTGTACGTGGCAGTGCCGCGTCGATTCGTTTTTTGTAGCTGGTTCTTCTGTGCAAGTTTACTTAATTGGGTAGACTTCGGCTTTCTCATTATTGCGTATCCCGTGTCGTCCGCGATTACGTTTGATACAAGTGTAAGTAGTGTTTGTTCTTATTGTCCACACGGTGTGAATGATTTAACTAATTGGGGGTTGCTCGTTTGAGTTTAGGGTTTCATGGGTTTTGCTCTTCTCATGTGTTGTGCCTGTTACCTAATGTTTTGGTATGATGCAGTGCTTTCAATCTAGTTGAAGCTTGCGTTAGGTTATTCCGGTTGTTGTTGTATTGTTTGTCGTTTATCGGGACCCAGTTTTCATAGTGCTGGTTCATGAACAGTACGTCTTTGTTAGCGGGAGCTTGTTCGCTAGTAGGTGAATGCACCTGTGTGTTTCTGTTTTGCATATGTACATGCACATTTACGACGTAGAATTCGGACGCGGCGATTATGATATATTCGCCACCCCAGATTTCTTCATTATATTGCGCGGCTTTGTATTCTGTTAACTTTTATTCCTGGGAAAGAATGCTCTTGGGGAGAAATTCCTGTATATTATTTAGAAGTGCCAATTATAACCATTATAAACGCTTTGTCTGTGTGCCCACTAAAGACACGTGCAAGTTGGGGGCTGAAGCACACTTGTAGTGAGTCAATTTATGGGATGACCTTTTTTTTGGTTTTTTTTGTTTATCTGTATAGCAAAATGTGCATTTAACTTGAAACAGAGAGAGTCTGGATTGGGTACTCTTTTTTTATTAAGCTGCCGCCCATGTGTTCATTTGGAGGGGCTGTGGCCTCTTAGCAAGCTTTTAGGAATTTTAAGAATTCATTACTGTGTTACAAAAATAGGATCTTTTGGTGCGGCGTCTTAATCGGTATCGAATTTTGTTCCAGAATTATAGCGTGAATAGGGTTATTCAGCCTATTGTAGTTAGTGTGAACACAATCATTCACACAACGCTTCCTGGTGTGATGTGATGACGATGATAGGTCCCCAAGCGCGGCACAACAAAGCCGCGGTCATGCGCAGTTTAGTAAACAAATCCCTGAAATGTTAGGAACGGGCTCACCGGGTTCGGCAGGGGTCAGCTGGCAGGCAGGCTCTGCTGAGAGCTGGCGCACGAATGACACATTTGCTTCCTTGTTTTAAACAATGTGTAACTGAATAGACGCAAGTCCACTTATTGAGCCCGAAAGAATTCAATCCTATCTCAAGGCAATAGGACTCAAATTTAAATGCACAAAACAATGCTAGTGTTCACACGATTTACTTTATTCAATTCTCTAATAAACTCAAAACTCTAATTCGGGTGTATGAGGTCTTGCGTTAATTATGTTACACGTTGTATTATGCCACCCGATTTTAAATTATGACTTAGAAGCACGCACACACAATAACACGGTTTGATTTCGAACTCAGGCGGGACGGACCACATCTGTTGCGCGCGCGCCGACACGTCCGGCTGTGTCGATAGCTCAACTTGATCTCCTCGTCGCTAATACAAATAATATTAAAGACAAATATTCTCGATATGATCATAGATTTTAAAAATGAAATAGGTTATATATCTATAAAATTAATTTATTACTTATAGTTATACTTGACATTCAGTAAGACTATATACAAAATATTAAAGACAGATATTCTGCATTGTGTGTATTAAGTACACGGTAATGAATAGTAGTGTGTGTAACGTGTTATTTATTGAAAATAATGTATTATTACGCATAATTTAAAAAAATATTAGCACTCGTTACTTCTCTGTATAAACCATAAGTGTGCGAAATTTCATACTCCTCCGTCCGCCCAATTTCCGTAAAAAGGGATCCAAAGTTTTCGCTTCACGTATTAATATATAGATTACTTTAATTGCCCTTGACATATCCTAAATCAGGAAGTAGGTATAGTCTAGATCACTTCGAATGAAGCCTCGGTGCATTCTATTACAAAATATTTTAAACCAATATTAAACCGCTAACTGTGGATTTAAATCCTTAATGCATCTATACTCGCGACACCTTCGAATCCTCCATCTAAAGATTTACTTTGAGATTAAGTACAAGTGGTTAACTAGTTGGTTTTAGGAAAAGCGCAAGTAGTATATTACCTATGTGAAGATGAAATTGTATTAACTACGTGTTTTTCCAATTTCTTCCCGTGGGTGTAGTACACCCTAGAAATGGGAAAGGTGAAATGAAATGAAATAAAATGTTTATTTCTTTAAGTAGATCTTATAAAACACTTTTACACGTCAACATTTTTTTTTAAACTAGATGGCGCCGGCATTTCCTAGCTGACTCCTAGGTGACTAAGGGACTTACTAGAAAATGGGCAGCAGCTTTCTCTATGAAGTACCATCATACTGTGATTGCAAACCCGCATGCCAAGCGTGGCAGTTATGGAAAGCACCTCAAATTCTGGTGTTTGGTGTTTATACATAGGGTCCTTTAATTCAATTGCTGCAAGTTCTCCAATAAATTCAAATACTCCTACCAGGTTCTTACATATTTTGTTTTTTTTTTTCCTTATTTTGACAAGAACTCCATGATTTTATGAAATTGAGGGCAATTCTCAGTGTCGTACCTACTTAAAACAATAATTGCTGTATATTTTATTTCCTCATAGGTACATATTTTTTTATGTAAAACTATTTTTGAGATTTTTGTAGGTACTTATGATTTTAAGGTTTGGTCCGATGAAGATTTTGAATACTTTTAAGTACAAGAATTGGCCGTCAGGTGTATTTTTAGATTCTTCGCTTAACAATCTTTTGCCGTTTTAACCCATCATGGGCGCCATAGTTAACACTCGATCAATGTGCCTAGCGTTTTCCGAAATATGCTGGGATCGGCTTCCAGTCTAACCGGATGCATTTGAATACCAGTATTTTATATGGAGGGACTCTCTAATACAATCCAGTAACTGGGTAAAAAGATATCTTTTGATAAGACTGGTTGTTAGACTTTAGGGCTCCTGATAACACGTAACAACTTACAAAGAAACAGGATAGACAGCCGGGACCAACTGCTTAACGTAGTTACCGAAGCACGGAGGAGTTTCAGTATGTAAAGATGTTACCCCCATGGAAAAACCCCGGCAAGAGTATGGGTCGGTTCACATCTGACGGAAGATGCGTCAGCGTATTATCGGTCGCGTCTATTCGGTCAAATAGTGTGTTTTCATATCTGACGGAAGATTTTCGCGTGATTGTTCGAAAGAGATACCCTGGCACATGGGCAACTGATGGAAAACGGGTGGGTTTTAGTCAGTAAAAGTCTGACACGCCCTCCCGCTCCGCCCAGAGCGGGAGAAGTCATTTGATGATTTCCCATCCTGAAAAAAAAAAAAAAACGGAAGATGCGTCGGGCGTAATTTTGCATTTCCGTGATAAATCGTTCTGTATCAAACATTTTCAATGCAAGAAAACTTCGAACGGTCAGTACACAAATATCTCCGCAGATGTTACGTCTATTCTGAATCCATCAGTCAATATACGCGTGGCACGACGCTACCGCCCTTTACGTCGGCCGACAATGCGTTGACGGAAACGGAACAGACGCTGTACGCTCGACGCACTAACGCATCATCGGTAAAGTGTGAAAGGTTGAATGTTTTCTCATATAATTGTCTGTTCTGGCGTTACGCGACCGATGATACGCGACGCATCTTCCGTCAGATGTGAACCGACCCTAACTTAAGTTGATGGATCGACCCATAAGGCTATAGTAATATAATAATTTATGTCAATGTGTTTTTGTTCCTAAATAAAAACTTATAAAACACTTGGACATAGTTTAGTAAATAGTGATTAATTGTCTATAAAAGAGGTCGTAATGCTGACATTGAGAGAGTATGCCAGTTGAATATATTGGTAAGCGTCCTAGCATGAATAAAGTATTAGGCCTTTGATTGAATAGGTAAATCATTAACTAAATAATACGGAAGAAGAAGAAGGGAGACGGAAACGGAGAGAATAATTTTTGTTTTTTTTTTATTGCTACTTATCAAAAATGTACGACAAAATGCGTAGTAAAGATTTTTTTAAACAAAATATTTTGGCCTGTTTTTGTAACTAAGATACATACGAGCACATAGTGCATGTCGTCAGTAAACAAAAGGATATCTAAGGTACCAAGTTATGTTCTAGACGTCACGAAATCCCGTGACTTCTCGCGTCCACAATCAAATCTAGTTACTTTCATATGAATATAGTATAGATACCAAATCGATACTTCAAGTTCTCTCAACGGCGACCTTAAGAGGAAAAACCAACCTGAGATCCCACCAGTGTTGGTTCCAGTCCTCCAAACTGCTATTCCCGAAGACATCCCAACGCCATTTATCCAGAACGTAGGCATATGCCATTAGCGGAAACTTCTCCAAAGCGACCCAAAGGAGATGGTTCAAAGTGACTTCGGGGCTTGTTTCAACCTTCACCAAGTTCAGGGTCTGTAGGTGTTCCGGCGAGGTCAACTGAACGGCGACGATGTCGGAGATTGCATCGTGGAACGCTGTAACACGATCGAAATTAATTATTCAATTATAATTATTTATCTTTTAAAACCATCACGTTTTTGATCCTTGAAAGGTTATACTGAGGTCATACAATCAAGATTGGCATTTAAGAATGTTTCATTCTCATGCAGGAACTTACGTTGTCACCTTTGTCAAGATTTGAGACTATTCAGATCCTAGACTACAAAACTAAATTTAATTTTAAACAGCACAGAGTTCCAATTATGTTTTTGCTAATATTGATAATGGCATACCAGTCCACAGAACAGTAGCGCTAAGTTTACTTCTTAGTATCTACCTATATTTAAATTGTAGAACAGATTTATCAATTTCAAAGCCAGACCTATGATTGATTGACGATTCTTTTGTTTTTTTTTTTTGTCGAATAGGATGTTTTGATTTGACTCACGTTAACATGCTGCTTTTGGAAAAGCATGCACATAATCATTTTAAAAGATCACTGGTGAGTGTTTTATATCCGCTGCTGTGAAACTGGCTTCCTCCTGGTTGGTGGGGGCGTAATCCACCAGCTGGACCCAGTGCGGGTTGATGTGGTCGATTTTTTGGTTCAGCGGGAGGCTGGCTTTCTTACGATGTTTTCTTCACCGTTTTGAGAGTAGTGGGGATGAAACAATTTGCACGAAGTAAAGCGCCTGTCTGGGTTTGAACCTACGACCTACAACTTTACGACTGGGCCACTGCTCGCTACTGGGTCACCACTGCTCGCTACTGGACCACCACTGACCTTCCGTTGCTGCACCGCTTCAGATAGTGCTAATAACGTTTGGCTAATAAAAAGGATCGCTAAGCACAGACTTAGCGATGTCCCTTTTACGTGAATGGTGAAATGAACGGTACATTAATGTATAGGTACCTGGATTAGGTCCATCTCTATACAACGGAGGTAGACTCCTATAATGCTTGAAGTATTGTACGTGTCCTAGAAGTCTTGCAGCTCGAGACAAACCTACGACGACATCGGTCACTTTTTCACCGCACCATTTAATCCTGGAAATAATAAATAGGGAACTCAGTTTCATTAAAAAAAAATTAAAATGTACAGATGAGGCGTTTCACGTCAACTCTCCTAGCTCGGCGCGCGAGCGCCAAAACATCTACTTTTCAGCTCACGATTACAACAGTAAAATGAACTCATAAAAAAAATTTGAAAATACGTTTCCGCTGTATTTTTTCCTCAGCTTTCCGATTCAAACATCCGTTTTTTTTTTTAAAATGAGTTCCTAACCTCAAAAAAATACAAAACATGTTATATCTCAAAAACTACACCTGCCGGGGTCGCGAGATTGTTCGAAAGAGATACCGTGACCTTGGCACATCGGCAACTGAAGGAACACGGGTGAGTTTTAGTCAGTAAAAGTCTGACACGCCCTCCCGCTCCGCCCAGAGCGGGAGAAGTCATTTGATAATTACCAATCCAAAAAAAAACCATGGGACTGTACTACCGGGGTAAATATACATTCAGCCGTTTTTGCGTGATACAATTACAAACATCTAATCATCTAAAGTTGAGCGTGCTCAACAGAAGCATTTTTAATTTTGGTTTGAAGGCACACTAATTATCTATGTTCAATTTAGTATGAAGGTCGGCTTTGCTAATATACATTCGATTGAAATCATCAATAAACAAAATATGACTGAGCAACTTCTTAATTAATGAAACACAAAGAAAAAAAAATTTAAGAGACAAACGTGACGCGTTTAGAAGGGAATAAAAACGACTCATGCAAAAACTTCTGAGCAGAGCTTAGTTTCTTAGCAAAGTCTTTTGGTAAATAGATAATGTAAAAAACATGTTTTGCACAGGTGTTTTATATCCTGCATCAATACTAGAATACTTTAATAGAAGTAATAAACAAAGACTGTGATTGCAAGTAAAAAAAAATATTGTGGGTTAGGTTAGAAAAAAAAAAAAAAAAGGTTAGACTAAGTATGGATGCAACTAATAACAATGATCATTTTTCGTAAACTTTTTCAAAGGAGAATGAATGCCTAGAAAATTATCGGCAAAACCCCAGATTCGAAAGAAAAATAAACTTATTTGGGGATACTCGTCTCATCTGAAAAAAACTGATGTATTCAAACATTGTTATTTCAAGTTACTACGCTGAAGTTTCGCGGTTCTCGGTTTGCATTAATGAGGGCTGATGCTATTCTAAAGTGTTTCTTTGTGTATAAAATAGTGATGTTAATGCACCCACTGTGTTTAACTAACTTTCGGAACATTGTTTGGACAGTGGGATATGTGCAATATAACCGCATGGTATTTATCCCTTTTTGACCACAGAAAACGGTTTTTAGTCGCTTGCAATGTTGCCTATTTGTGCATGCTGTGATTGCTTATGCAGATTATTCTGAGAAAAACTAGTTTCACATTTATTCTCTATATATACCAGTACCATGTTTGCCCTACTATCGTACAGTTTTTCTTTTTGAGCATCATCCTTTGATTACAATTAGTTTAGGAAAACTCGGCATAAAAATTATTATAGTAACTGTGCAGGAGTAACGCCTGTTCAAATCAATTGCTTATTTGCCCTATAAAATATTATTAATTTTCTTTTTACCGTTGTTCTTAATTGGGGCGTTTTATGATCTACATATTTAAATAATCTAAATTATTGTATTGAAAAACTATATTTCAATTAATATCAATTGTTGCAATTCAACAGAAATAAGATTGACAGTCCATGCACCTAGCTTCTAACGTTTCATAAGTGCCCTTGCAGGCTTATGTGAAATAAAAATATTTTGATTTGATTTGATTTGAGTCAGAAAGTATTGAACATATTAATGATCGATGGCGTTGTTTTAGAAAAAAAAGATAATATATAATTAGGTACAAAATATTTCTTACTTGTAATGAATTCCATCGCACATATCGTGGCTGGACGGCAAACAGTTGGCCGTTGACATGGTCTCTTTAATATCCTGGAAGGAATCTTTCGCGCTTTCAAAGCCAAGGGATTGATGGAACTCATCGACTGCATCAAACAGGTCTTTCGAAAGTATGGTCTCGTTTTCTGGAAGCTTCGGTCTCATGTGATCTGCATACGCGACTACCTTCGGGTAAATTGCTTGCCATTCTTGTGCCCACAAGTTACCTGAAATATTTTGAAAAAGAAACTGAATAGGTGTTGAAAGGACTATGTAATTGGTTTTAGAAAACTTGTCTGTGACTGAACTGTTATAACATGTTTATGTAATATTTTCATTTGAGTTCCTTAAATTTAACGCATAGCAAAACTTTATTAAACCATTGTGTTACACACATATTGCGATTTAATATTTATCAGGCGTTGCGTCACAAAAAAAACTAAAACTCACCTAAAATGTGAGCTGGTATTAATTTATCGTTATTCTTTAGAATGTCTTTGTAAACAAACTTCAACTTTGCTCTAACATAGCCGTGTAGTAAATCATAGAATGGTTTGATCTCTTGCCAAATTCTGTCCACTGTTCCAACAAAATCATCATCTTCAAATGCGTATCGCCACATATCGCCAGCATCAGTAAAGTTTTCTGATTCTGCCACTCTGTTCATTCTCATTACATAATCTTTGAATATCGGGCGTATTTTCTTTCCAGTCGTATCGCGGTAAACTTTCCAATAATACGCCAATTCTTTTGTGTCGTTGCTCGTTTTGAAGATCGATATTACATCTGTAAAAATTGTTTCATTGTTAATAAGGACAAACTACGAGCCCCCTTTCACCGGCTTTATAAGGTTCATAATTCTTTTGTTGGTCTTGGTATTACCTTTTATAACAAGCTTCCCTCTACTTTGCTAGATTTGCAGTTTAATGAGTTTAAAGCTAAAGTAAAATCCAACCTTTGTTCAAAGGCATACTATTCTATCAACGACTACTTAAACGATAAGAATAGCTGGTCGCTGTGATTAGCTCAAGACAATGTTTATGTTCTTTCAATCCAGAATTAGCTTTCCTACCGACAGTTTATATGGGTAGTTCATATAATTGTTTATTTTTTATTTAACTGTTTTTTTTTAATTTATTTTTATTTTGTTTAATTTCATTTACTGTGGACATAATCTACTCATTACAATGATTTTAAATGAGTTGTATTGCAACATGTAGTTAGCTAGCGACCTCGTCAGCTGTTCATAATATTCTTGCCTGACCAACTGGCAGCAAGTTCGTCATGCTCCCTTAGATGTCACTGCTTGCGGTAGCGCCAGGGGTCGGGTTACCACCTTCCCTCAAATATGGCGAGGGGGGTAATGGCTTTTTTTTTTTTTTTTTTTTTTTTTTCAGGATGGGAAATCATCAAATGACTTCTCCCGCTCTGGGCGGAGCGGGAGGGCATGTCAGACTTTTACTGACTAAAACCCACCCGTGTTCCATCAGTTGCCCATGTGCCAGGGTCACGGTATCTCTTTCGAACAATCACGCGACCCCGGCAGGCATCGGTCCTAGTAGACCCCTACACTGCTGCTGACATCTCTTTGAGGCGCGCGTGGAACACTGCGCGCCGTCGACCCGAGCTTGGTCCTTACCGGGCGGCGAGCTACCCATTGCTCGCCACCCGCAAGCTCGCGCCTACGGTGGCCGGGAGTCCGCTATTGACTCCCGACGCCCGGGGAGTCTCCTCCTGCGGCGGCTAGGGACGTGAGGGCGCAGAGACTGCCACTCCCTCACGCGCCCCGCCTCCTCCTTCGCGAGCATTACTGCTTCGCAGAAGGAGGTGACGGCTTCCCATTCCCTCTCGCTCCGTACCATGGCTCGCACCAGGGCCGGACGCGAGAGGTCGCCGCCGCCGATCGCCTCCACGAGGACACGGCGGTGCTCCGCCCAGGCAGGGCACACCTCCACCGTATGCTCCACCGTGTCCTCCAGACGATCCTCGCAATGGAAACACCCGGACGTATCCTCCCGCTTTATCCTGAACAGGAACCCACCGAAGCACCCATGCCCGGTGAGAACCTGCGTCAGGCGGAAGGCGAGGACGCCGTGGCGCCTCTCTATCCACTCCTCAAAGAGGGGACTTACCGCCGCAATTGTGGCGTGCCCAGGGGGGGGTAATGGCTGACCTTTGCGTTATGCTCGTGAACGGGTGCTGCTTGTGGTGACTGGTCGTCTTGCTGACCATGGTTTTTGTTATTGTTACTTGTATTAACTGTTATTTTATTTTGGTCCGGAGGTCCTTAGTTTAACTATTGTAACTTCAACTTAGCTGTATGTATCAATTTGCATCGTTGAATATGTAAGCGGGCACGCCCTTTATGCCTGGAGGCTTTATTTACGTTTTAAGTTCTGTTCACGATTTTGTTTTATTATTTGAGCTTAGTTTTCAGTGTTTTGTTGGTGGTATATTGGCGTGTGCTAGCTGACATATGTGAATAATGTATGTTTTGTTTTATAATATTAATTACTTACACAGTATATTATAGAATCAAGTTCTTCTAACTTAACAGACAGCTGTGCTGCTGGGGAGTTTGTTCCGCCACTTCTTCTTCCCAGCTAAAGCACTAGGAAGTGTCGAAGGGCGGGCGTTTTGGGGGGACTGTCTTGTGTAACTTTGACGTTCAAAAAGTGCTGACTCTCAGCCTAGTTTGAATAAATGACTTTTGATTTGATTTTGATTTGATTTGATTTGAATAGAAAATTCGATTACGATTTATGTTATAGCGTAATTTTAACTTAACACATCACTTTAAATGGAAACTTTTATGATCGTATTCTTTTGCATAGATGGTTTCTTTAATTCATTAACCAAGTGATAAGTCACATTGTTAGTTGTTATCTTAATTAAGGACATCACTTTTAATAATCAAGACTCGTATCATATTAATTTGATGTATGTCATAGTGTCACTATATTTCTTTATTATATTTTCTCTTTGTAATTAGTTGTATTGGCACCTTGTTTTTATTTAAATTCATGTTTTTTGTTATCATTTAATTTTGCTTTTGTTGTATGTTGTGTTATGTCTTTTGTGTGCACTAAATACATTTTTCATGTATCTTAGTAATACTTTAGTCAATTTCGTTAATCGATGATAAAAGTAAATAATACTGACTGACCACTCATCGTTCGTACCGAATCTTCCGAGCTGCAACTTGAATTGTAAGCACACACAGTGACACGACTCCAAATCCTCTGCATTGTATCAATTTCTTCTCTTTGCTGGAATATTACAAAATAAAGAAAATTATTACAACTTTGTAGCATAGGGAAAATTACTAATATTGCTTCGATTAAAAGCAGAAGGAAATTACAAAGATAATTATTATTTAAGAAATTATTCGCTTATACAATTTTGATATTGACGATACCAATACTATACAGAGTAGCAGGGGCATCAACGCGCAAACTGTAACCATGAATTCAGCACATGATTCTAGATCTCCAAGCATAGAAACTTTTCGTCGGTTTTAAAAAGAAAACAATTTAGAAAAGCCCAAACCCTACGGTCAAAGGGTACTGAACAGATTTTTTTTTGTACAATATCATATACTGGATCTATGGTACAAGTTGTGCAATAATGTCCTTGCGACCTTGTATAATATAAAACAACTTATTCTCTGCAATGGGTGATCTCGTCAAAAATTAAGAAGAGTAGCAGCTGTGTCCCATAGTATTCTTTTTAGCATACATAATGGACAATGCAATGGATGTTACTATGATCAGATTCTTGATTTAACTGACAAAATACCTTGCTTTGTGGCATCTGCACATTGGTACCTCGTTCCTTTATGATTCTAATTTTCCTTTTCATCTTCGTATCGTTCATCAGTTGTTCGTTGTTCAAATATTTCTTTTTCAGTATATTCCAATACTGTTTCTTTATTTCATCTTCTTCGGCTGCAATTCGTACCTGAAAATCACAACGTTAAACAATTGAACCCAAGAACTTCTTTCATACACTTCTTTCGTACAGAATTATGAATAAGGATATTATTTATGATTTATTTTATTTATTTATTCTTACCATTTCATTTTTCTTAGCTTCATTGTTTATATCTGTAACGTATGACCAAAGTGCATCTTGTGATGTTTTACAAACATCTAAACTTAGCTTATCCATTTCCTCCATAAACACATCGAGACTCATGTTAACTTTGTCTAACTCTTCTAACTGATATTTGAATGTTTCAACTATATCTTGTTTCTTCACGTTCAACGGTTTTGGATCTAGGACTGTTCTCATAGCATCATCTAAGAACTTCTTTTCCTTAACTTCGTCAATATCTGTTTCTATTTCATGACCACTTTCATCGGACCCTTCCAATGTTTTATTACTCTTCTGTATCTTCTCATCTGCAGATATGTCTGACGTAGGATTTGGTGAAAACTGTACAGCTATTGACGTTGATGCTATTATTAGAATGCATGTTAACCGCTGTAACAACAAACCTCGTTATTGTCTTTAAACTGGTGCATTATTTATCAACACAAATGTCTGTGTTGTGAACATAACGCCTTTGAATGCAGGATGTGTGGCTGATATAATACTTCCTACGATACAGTTCAATGGTAAGCTTCAGGCCAATATAAGTATAGGGACACACCTGCTGGTATTACGTCGCGCGTCGCTGGAGTTTGGTAGCTATAGCCACATACATGTTTTAGATGCGGTTGCTATGGGCTGCTATGCCCTGGGAATCTACTCCCTAAGCACATATCTGTAGTTTAGGCCGAAATTGCGGGGGATTTCTACTCTGCATCACTTACGGACTTAAGATTAATTTGGGGCTCGACCTAAGAATGAAGTACACCACGATTTTACAGTGTTGTCCCTACTCCCAATGTGATAATGCCAGCCAAAAAAGTTAGTTAATGGGCCGTAGGATTGACTTCCAAGTTTCAAACTACCTTCGGACGAGTCCGTATCTTCATTGTCGGAGAGAGTAGAGAGTAGGCCCGCAGCTACGCCCGATCATGTCACAAATTATACGTTAAGAACATGAACCCAGTTCATTCAGGGTTTGCGCCACGTGGTTAAGACATGGATTATTTCAAAATAGTAGAAATTACAGAGTTAAAAAAAAATGAACGAACGAACATCGATCTTATAGTCACGTTTTAAGTGTCGCGTCCCATACAAAACGCAAAGGATTGTTGGCGAACTTTCGTCCCACCAATATTTACGCTTACTCCAAAACGTAAAATCGGCCTGTACATACATAACGTTGCTGGATGTTGAATACATTTAATATACAAGCGCACCGAACTTACGTCGCATATGTTCCGTTGATGTATCGCTAGACTTTTTTATTTTTTTCGCTTTAGGGTGGAATGGGAGGGCGTGTCAGACTTTTACTGACTAAAACCCACCCGTGTTCCTTCAGTCGCCCATATGCCAGGGCTATGGTAACTCTTTCGAACAGATCTCGCGACCCTGGCAGGTGTATCGCTAGACTTAGATGATACGTAAGTGCCGTATCAGATATCGTGTGAGATGAGAACGATTCAACAATAGACTAAGTGTAGTAACGTAGTTGAATAATGACCATATCCTCTTGTCTATGTTGCCCGGTGGGTCGCTCAATGTTCATGGCAAGTGACAACTGATTCTAAATCTGATGTGTGTTATTTATGACTATTTTTCTTTGATGCTTCATATAACATGTGACCAAGAACAATCTCTGCGTTATCTTTTTAAGCTTTTTTTAACAATCTGGGTAAGTGTAACTTTTATCTAATGGATTATGTACTACATGAATACTCATAATAAACCTGAACCATGAATACTCATAATAAGCCTGACGAATTTTAGATTAAAAAGTCGCAACTTTTTTGATGACAAAATATTAATTTGACCCCAATTCTCAATTGGAACTGTGGAACTGTAGCAGAATATTAACATCCATTACATCAATAAAGTATATCGGTACTTACTTCGACTTATCAAGAACCTACATAAGTTCTTAAACATCAGTACACTATAAACGGAAGTTTTAATGGCAACTACCTGCCTTATCACGAGAAATACACTAACAAAGTAAGAAAAGTCTTGTAAAATCACACTTATGTTCATGAATCGGAAAAGGTTGGAATAACAAAATGCATTGTAAAAACGAAAAATACCCACTGTGAACATCATCGTGTCGGTACTTCAGTATCACAATCCACAGCTGTGTCAACTTGTAAAACACATATCAACCGCAGCACTGCACCCACCACATTTTCGGTTCCAGACTGTTGTAGAATATTGTATTGTAGCTACCGTGTATAGCGAACCAGCTCTAAGAGACGACAAGACGAAGGCACACTCTCCGTTTCACTTGTTGCTGGTTGTTTGTGAATACTGCGATGTGTTTGATCGTTTTGTGGTGGATTTTTCAAATTGGAACAATCGAACGGCTGTTTTGTTTTGAAAACGTAGAACGGTAGGAGCGCGGCGCGCGACTCACTTGCATGCGCCGGCACATTGTTATGCCACACAGAAATGCCTACCTCAATTCAATAGCTCCACGGTATGTTCTCGTGCGACCGGACGTCGGGTCGCACCGAGCTCGCGCCTTATTATCGTGTTTTGTTTATCGAACGGTTAACACCTCGATTAATAATTGTGTCATATTGACTACAACACTACATGTACTTGTGTGATGTCGGAACAAACTACGGAGCATTGTTTTAGCTACGACTTAACATAACAATGCTTGTAATTGTAACGTGCCTAACGTGTTTCTCACAATACAATATAGGTTGATAGGTTTTGGTCAAGTGCTTTTAAGTATTTGGTACTTTAAATACTACTATTGATGGATCCCTTTAAACTAACAGATATCCGGATTTCATATTCTGATTTATGTAGGAGATCAAGCCAACTCTGTTTTAAATAAAACACCAAAATAATAATTATACAGATCTCTTTTAATAAAAACAAACAAACAAAATAACACAAAAGCTTCTAATATTTTAACCTGTGTATCCGTGAAAAACGAATTTAAAAACAAAATAAACCTCAATTCTTCTTAAATTAATCTTTCTTCATGAATGAAGCCAGTATATTGGCACCGGCGGCATCCACCTCGTTGTAACCGTACGGTTCCAGAGCCTTCTTAGTCCTCTCGAACCATTTCGTGAGATTTTCATGGGCCCTCATGTCGTATCCGAAAGCCTGAAAATGCATAAGTTCTCCTTATCTTTCTTACAAAAATATAAAATATAGATAGTTTACTTTTGGGAAGCTACGGCGTCCGTAGAATTTTTCAAGTTCGCCACTGCTTATACTTTATGTGTGTTTAGCCAAGAGTTTATAAATATGTATGAACAGTAATGTCATAAATGTACATAGTATCTTAGACTTTCGAGCCCGCCCCGACCCTTGCTCGAGCCAGCCCGCGCCGCTGAGCCCGTAAATTCGCCCCTAAATAAAAATCATTCTCTACTCTACCAGTGATGCCCAAAGCCGAGGTACGTATACCACAGGGGGTGCCCTTAGCGAGTAGTCGCTCTAGTTTTAAGTTTTTTAAGGCCTGGCTGGAGGCCTCAATTTATTAAGGTAGCCACAGGCAAGTCCGGTTAAGCAGCCGACAACCTCATAGGTTTACCTGCAAGATGTCATTAAAAAAAGACCTTTGAGCAATATGTGTTAAGGCCAGCCTTGAAAGTGCTCAAATTAACTTTACAACGCAAGTTCTGCTTTTTACCTCTTGATAATTTGTTGCTGCGTCTGCATTAAAATAATTAATTTATAAAGAGTTTTTGCTTTGGCATACTTCCTCTGCTACCAGGTAAGGTAGAAAGAACATCAATCAATAATTCCTTTGTTATGGCATCGGTCGGTGACTAGAGAATGGGCAGCAGCGTTCTCTATGCATTTTACCACCATACTGCGATCGCCAATCCGCCTGCCAAGCGTGGCGATTATGGCAAAGCCCCCCAAATTGGGGGAGGTCATGTCCAGCAGTGGACGCATTACGGCTGAAATGATGATGATGATGATGGCATCGGTAACTATGAAGCATGAGAAATAGCAGATGCGACGAAAGATAGGTAGTAGTTCAATAGTATGTACAGTAAAGCCTCAGGCGCTTCGCATACTATACCGGGTGACTTTTTTTAACGTCTTGAAAAAAAATGGGTGTAATAGGTGAACGGAGTAGAAGCTTTTGGCATAGATTTTTTTTTTATTTTTATTTTCGAATAACATATAATGAAATTGATCTAGCAATAAATACTACACATTTAAAGTAACATTGTCATACTAGATCAACAAAAATAGAAATTTGGACAAAATAAAAAAAAAACAATAAAATCTATCGAAACTAAAATCATACCCACCCTACTCATTGCGCGGCATGTATCAATAATTTTATAGCGCGGTCTTACCCTTTGAAGCCGGCCGATAAGCGGCCAAATTGATCTTTCGCAGGCGCATAAGCCGCACACGCATCCCCGTCAGCCCGCGTCCCGCGCTCCTTTAGTCAACTGCGATGAATCTGAAGGCCTTCCTGCCTTCTATTCTAGTTACACACCACACCGTATGAAGGTCGAGACGATAAAAAATGTAATCCGGTATATGTATTCATCGTCAATAATCAATGGTTCCATGTCACTAACTGTCAATAATGAGGCGAGTGTCATAGTATCTTCCTTCCCTTCAGCATAAGCATTATCATCAGCATTTCAGCCGAAAGACGTCCTCTGTTGGACATAGGCCTTCCCCTATTGGGTGGGTTGGCCATAATCGCCACGCTTGGCAGGCGGGTTGGCGATTGCAGTATTGTGGTAAAATGCACAAAGAATGCTGCTGCCCATTCTCTCATAAGTCCCTTAGTCGCCTCTTACGACATCCACGAGAAGAAATGGGACCCCATAATATTCCCACTGCTGGGACACAGGCCTTCCCTCTGCGATGAAGATTCGTTCTCTTTATCTGAGCAATATTATAACTAACAAAAAACTATTTTTAGCCAAAATCAAACAAGATTTTGTGATTTGTGTTCTTCTATCTTTCTGTTTTGAGTGTTTTTGTACTCTTACTCAAGTAACTGCTATAACAACAATAAGCCAGTACTTTAACATTTTTGTTATTATTTAGCTTAATGTATTAAATTGCCTGTTATAAACTAATACATTCTGAGCAATCGATGGAAGTAGCTGTTTTTTTTTCAGCAATAACAGTTACGTCACTCACGTATGAAAATGATAGAAAATCTGGGAAATCATATACATGATTCCCATTAAATTTATAAGAATATGTGAATAATTCATATTGTAAGAGTAGAATGTTGATGTTTTACAAAATTCCTGGTAAGGATTGTTTCGAATTATTGAATGATGATGCCAAGCAATCTCTGACAACATCCGATAGCAAATAACTTTGGTACACATACTGAAATGTTGAGAAAAAATACATAATGTTATTTGATATATGAGATTTTGCTACTCTTACAATATGAATTATTCACCACCACACACCACCATCACCACCATTTTACTCTTGCATTTATCCCAAGCTCTTTGGAATCGGTGCAGTATCCTTACTGCATACTCTATTAGCCGTCCACTCATTATTCACCGCTTTTTTAGCCCCTTTCACACAATCCAATCATATTTCATTGGTCTTTTCAATCTTATCACCATTCATACCCAGAACTTTCCTTAACACATCTATTTAATAAACACGATGGGAACTTACATCCAGATTGGTAATAGTAACGATGATAGAGATGTCAGCAATAGTAAGATCATCGCCGGCGACGAAGGCCTTTCCATCTAGGAAAGTGTTCAGCCAGCCCAGTGCCTCATCCAGTTTGGCAGCTTTCTCCTCATTGTACTCCTCACCGTGGAACAGTATCGGGAGCTGGAATATGATTATGTTTGGCATGACTGTTGAACATCATTTTCTTCGAGAAAGTTTTATCTTTTTTTAGCCTTTCAATGAATTTATTTCAATTGCTTTTGTCATTGTCTTCCGTAGCTGTTCTAGGCTGGTGCAAAATGTTACATCAGGTTCAGTCACTACCATAAATATTATAGCGCAAGAGATTTCTGATATTAGTGCATTCTAAGAAGTGGCTAATCTTTTAAAGCCTGGCGCTTGTCTCGTCAGATAGTTTTGGCTTTCATTCCAAATCAAATATTTGTGTGCTTCTATAAATGATCACATACTCGTATATTTGTTGTCACTTTTTTATAGTAATATATTTATGCTCGTAATTATACCCAATGACAAAAGTTGGACAACGTCAATAAAAACTTTCAATAGAATTCATCTAACACGTCTTGTTACTTGCTTTTGTACATAGTTCCCCCCACTTATTACATTGTAACGTGTCTCTCATCATAGTCGTCATATCCCATCATACTTCTGCCGCTTAGGAACATTGATCTGTTCCGGCTTGAAATTACAGGCACATTGTGAGGTTATTCAACTTTATCCCCTGTATGACGTTAAGAAAATTAAATATAGGTTACCAGGTTCAATCTTGTTTTTATTAGTCATTTTATGATAAATACACCAAGAACTTGCCTATATTTTTGCGCATTGTCATAAAACGGGCACAATTTTATGATATTTTTGAACTGATTTAGATACTAACAACACAGTCCTAAAGAAAATTCTAAAATAAAATACCGACACGACGGACAAATCTTAAAAGTTATCAGAACCCACTTACGTAAAGAGCGGAGTATCTCACATACAGTGTGCCAAGGTCAAAGTTGAGGCGCTGGTCGACGATAGCTCGAAGACGAGGATTTTTGGGGTACAAGGTGTCGTCGCGACCATAAGCATTCACCAGGTAAGCCAGGATTGCGCGGCTAGAAGCAAGCATTTAAAATGACTCATATGGTACAGATATTAAAGGTGTCTTATACATAATTATCTCGTGACCTTCGGTCTTTTGAAAGGTGTATGATGCGTCGAAACCAAATCGCAGAGTTTCGTTAGACGCTTTTAATTATATGTGGGATTAATCGACTATCATCCGGGGTTCTCCTTCGGTACACTTGCATAGTGCGTGCAGCTATGCAAGTGTACCCAAGTTCAACCCCCGATTGATGTATAGGTTTTGGTAGCGAATGTGGACGAGTTACCTGGAACTATTGGCCCCTGTCTGATCAATTTATTCACGGAAAAATGGGACGCGTGGTGGCAAGTGTGACGTAGCGACATGGGAGCAACATCTCCTGAGGTGTTTGTGAAGCGTAAAAGTATTGTATGGCTTTCAGGTAAATCCCCGAAATACATCAAGATCCCGTTTTATTTATTATATTTCTTCCTAGAACGTTTGCATAATACGTACGTTTGCCATTCACGAAATTTTTTTTCAGTCACATCTTTCGTGAAGACTGTTGGTAAGTAGACACTATTCATTAATCATGTTAGCTGTTGTGATTAATACCTACCCATCAAAAACATAAATGTGAAATGAGAGCCAAGTTCAATATTATGATATATGCCTTGGTTGTTGACTTCAACGACAAAAGAAGTGAGATCTAAATGGGTGCCAAGTTCAATGGTCAGTCCTGACTTGGCTAGTTCTCATATACGAATTATTATGTTCGATGGCTAGTTTCTACCAGCAAGCCAAATTTTCGGAATAATAATAAAATAAGAACAGGTTTAAAACTTGCGAAGGCTATAATATAATTCGTATATGAAAACTAGCCAAGTCAGGACTGACCATTGAACTTGGCACCCATTTAGATCTCACTTCTTTTGTCGTTGAAGTCAACAACCAAGGCATATATCATAATATTGAACTTGGCTCTCATTTCACATTTATGTTTTTTGATGGGATATCATTACTTTTTGTACATAAATTATTAGTAGGTACTTATTTATAACAAATTTATAACGAAATTAATACCAAATGGTTTTTGTTATGTGTTCCTAATAGAATCAATTAAGTGAAAAATTATAATAAAATGATAAAAATTTACCAGTTTCTGATTTATTCCTTTTTATTCACCTAATTACCTATCTGCATGCCAAATTTGAACTTTCTAGGTCATCCGGAACTGGGTTAGAGTTTTGATCTACAGGTCAGTCAGTGATAAAAATGTCGATTTTTGGAAGTTAATATCTAATATCTAAATAACCGTTTGAGATATGTTTATGAAATTTGGAGCACATATGTATCTTGCAAGTTTCACTATATGAGCCAAATTTGACACGTTTATGTGAAATAGTTTTTGAGTTATGAGGGGGTCAAAAGTGGCTCCAAATGGTTCGTGTAATATTACACACGGGTGCTGCTCGCCAGTTCTGTTACTTGAACTTGGCTTGACACGCTGCCGCGTGTCTAGATCCCAAAAATATTTCTTTTTAGTGTTGATTGGGCCTGTTCTTAAGCTCGATCACGCCTGATGGGAAGCGTTGCGTTTATTGCGGTTTACGGTGGAACGAGCGCACCCAAGTGAGAGCGAGAGTGCGTCTTGCTTTGGAGGCAAAAGTGCCATACTTTATACTTGAATTTTCAAAATAAAGCAAATGTAAATGACTTAACTGAATAAAGTCTCTAATAAGGCCGACGTCTTTTCCCCTCATGTCGTCAAAATATATTTCAGTGGAGCGTCGATTATCCGAACGTCGATCAACCGAACGACCGTTTATCCGAACAAGCCCGACTCGCGCGTGTCATCCTCCTCCCGCGCTACAATATTCACGAAATTGTCTTGGAACTGTTAGTTATATGTCACTTCCAAGTGGCCGTTAGTTGATGAACTAAATTTTACCGCGTGAAAGAAACTATTAAAGAAGATATGTCTAAACATAAGGTTTTCATTCACCTATACATAAATATGTATGGCTCAATCAATACAGTTCGATTAACCGAAAAAACCGGTTCTCCGAACACTCCTGTCCCCCAATTAGTTTGGATAATCGACGCTCTACTGTACTTTTATAACTTACCTTTCCCATAAAATAAATCCACTATCATCCATAGTCGGTATTGTATGCTGAGGATTCATCTAAAAACAAAAGAACGAGGTAAAGTAAAGCCAACATTTTCGAGCTGACATAACCACAAGGTCATAAAGTTTGTTCTGTATTTAGCATCGACCAGTAAGCATTAAAGTTATTTAAGCCGTAGTTTCGTGGAAGAGGGAACCCTAACATGATTTATTACTAGCACAAATAAAAATGAGAGCTTATCACGCGATGTTGACAATCTTGTTTCTGCTAGTATATCTGCAATAATATCTGGTTGACCGAGCTTTGCTCGGTATTTTTTGGTAAATTGTGTTTAAAATAATAAGTTTATGTTCAAGTTGATTTATCGATAAAGTTGGTCATTGAAAACACGAATAAAATGACATTTTATAAAAATGAATCCTAGCTAGATCGATTTATCGCCCCCGAAATCCCCTGTATACTAAATTTAATGAAAATCTTTGGAGCCGTTTCCGAGATTCAGATTATATATATATATATACATATATACAAGAATTGCTCGTTTAAAGGTATAAGATAAGATAAGATGGCAATTTGTACTGGTTTGAATTTCGAATATCAGACCTTCGGCGACGGGTGGGCGTTTTGGGGGACTGTCTTTTGTAATTTTGACGTTCAAAAACTGCTGATCCTCAGGCTAATTTGAATAAATGACTTTTGATTTTGATTTTGACTTTGTATGAAAATTACAATAAAATTCATCTCTAGGCCATTTTGAACCAAAACAAAAATATTGTTAAATGATTGAGTTGTTACCACGGAGTATTTGCTCCGTGGTTGTTACATCATCAAATCAGTCATCAATTAATACCTCACCATCACATCACCTAGCACATAGCATTAGTATGCTTCCTGTTTGAAAAATAGCATTGTTGAAGTAATATACGTAACCTACCTAAGTAAATAAACTTTTACAGTTTTTACTTATATGATATTACTAGCATCTGCCCGCGACTTCATCCGCGTTAAATTTCTTGTTCCTCCGACCCTTCCCGTCGCGTCGAATCGCCTACCCGTGCGATTTTCCGTTCGAGTACCCGTTTTTGCAACATTTTTCATTACTGCTCCGCTAGCTACAGACAGTCCGATGTGCAGGGCCTGCATTGAGGACGACGAGACAGCAGCGCACGTGCTTCTAAACTGCCCGGCGATCGCCACATACAGGGCCAAGTACTTCGGTAACCCAGGTACCCTACGTGAGATAGTCAGCAACATCAAGGCGTTGCTGGCCTTTCTCGAGGAGCTGGGGTGGATCGAATAACCGATTTCCCACCCGTACGCAAAATACGCACTCAGACGTGGAGTTGCGGAAACCAGCCCGTTCTACCTATTACCTACTGCTCCGCTCCTCTTAGTTGTAGCGTAATGTTATATAGCCTATAGCTTTTCTAGATAAATAGGCTATCCAACACAAAAACAATTTTTCAATTCGGACCAGTAGTTCCTGAGATTAGCGCGTTCAATCAAACAAACAAACAAACTCTTCAGCTTTATAATATTAGTATGGATATAAAATGTTGCTCAAACCACTAAGCAGTAGTCACCTCTTTGGCGTAGGCCTCCCGCATTTCCTTCCACTTATTCATATCCTTAACTTTAGTCATCCATCTTTTTTTGGGTGGGATATCATTAACTGACGTCTCCCGCTCTGAGTGGAGCGAAAGGGCGTGTCAGACTTTTACCGACTAAGCAACTCGTGTTCCTTCAGTTGCCTATGCCAGGGCTACGGTAACTCTTTCGAACAAATCCGTGACACTAGCAGATAGTCATCCATACTGGTCCTCCGTTCCTGACGATGACTATACCTTAGTAGTGACAGAGTTACTTTTGCATTTATAATATTAGTGTAGATTATATAATCTTATATCTTTAAACGAGCAATTCTTGTACATATGTATATATATAATCTGAATCTCGGAAACGGCTGCAACGATTTTCATGAAATTTAGTATACAGGGGGTTTCGGGGGCGATAAATCGATCTAAATAGGATTAATTTTTATAAAATATCGTTTTATTCGTGTTTTCAATGATCAAGTTTATCGATAATCAACTTGAACATAAACTTATTATTCTAAACACAATTTACCAAAAAAACACCAAGCAAAGCTCGGTCATCCAGATATTTATATATTATATTATATATCATATTATATAAGTATATATTATATTATATTATATATTATATAGTGTGGATAGTGTGGATTATTGAGCAACTTCTACACTTACTTAGGCATTCGTTTTGGTAGTTCAACAACATTCATTGCGTTATTTACATTGTCGAGCAAACAAATTGTTCAAACATATGAAGCAATGGATTCTCTATTGCCTTCATAATTATTCATATTGTTATTTATAGTACCTATGTTACGAAATTTGGGTGATGGTCGGAGCTATTAAAACAGATAAATTGAATCATCCATACGACGACGAAGAAGATCGGCTATCGTTATCAAATTTAGAAATCTAGCTTTGGGACAGGTAAGGTTGCAAATTGGATAGATTCTATCACATACCTTGAGATACTCCGGCGTCATATGCTGTCCTTCCATAATGTTAGTCAACACTAATTCCAGTTCCACCCCCATGACCTTTGCAGCCATGATGATGGACCTGCATGGTGGTGACGGCGGGAGATAGTACACCTTGATCGGTTGGTTAGGCATTTTGCTTTTAGAACGTGCTGCTGCGTTGCTGTCAAAAATTATAACTAAGATTATTTTAAGAGATTATTATGTTCATTTACAGACGCCAGCACACCAAGGTACCCGGAACTGTCAAATTCTCCCAGTCAACCTTGAACCTAATGCTTTAGCGATAAAGTTGAAAATCTATTTAAAAAAATTGACAGATTGTAGTAGCTTGATGTGCTGGCGTCTGTACAATAGATCATCATCATTATTTCAGCTTGGCGGACTTCCCTGTTATGGAATACAAAGGTCAATATGATCGATGTAAGTCATGAGCATAAATATCTTATAGTGACGCAACGTTATAGGTACTCTTAAAAAATAAATGTTTAAAAAAGACTTATATCATGACAGTGGATCAGTGGCTTTCGGGACAAAATAATTAGTGTACTTACAGGTGGAATCCGAGACCGGTCCCGAAAGCCCCACGACCCATGACATGATTCTTGATTGGTGAGACCAAGAATTTTAGCTAAATACCTACTCTAAGAAAACATCGCTTTTGAATCTTACGGAAGTGTAATCAATTGCTCATGACTGTACATATACATAAGTAGGTACATACCTATGTGATGACCAAATTACGTTAGTAGTAAAAAAAAGTAGCAACCATTGATTTGGATATCATTAGGCACATTTGTATAAATAGATCCTTCACCATCCTGAAATAGGATCTCACAAAGCAATTTATCAAAAATGTTTTATTGATAAGAATAACTAATTCAAATAAAGAACAAAATGTATCCCTACTTATGTTATCCATTATTAAAATGGAGCCAAAACCGCCGTTAAACTATGTTTCTTGTATTAAGTTTTAACTTTTATTACTTGTTGTAATAGCAGTCATTGTGGTGCACACTCTGAAAATTTCAAATTCTACTCATTACGGTTCAAAAGATACAGAACTGTGAGTCTGTGACATACGGACGGACGATTGGACAGACACCGAAGTCGTAATAGTTACCCTTTGGTGTACTGAACTATAAATTCAAAGTATTTAGAAGAACTTACCGCGGCTATTATTTAAAGTCAGAAATACTGCTTCAGCCAGTCAAATTAATCAAATAAGAACCGAGATACAAGTTCTCAGTATATAGGTAATACTTGTTTATACACACTAAATGACGTTCAACCATTATTGACACAAAAACAGTACTGACGAACTTAGCAGCAAATGCTGTTGGTAATAAAAGGAATGATACCAATTCAATTAAAGAAGTTTAATCACATCAAGTTATTCGATACACAACAAAAGCTGTTTTTTTGCAAAAATACCAACAATCAATGGATAATGATTGTTGCAATTTTTTTATTTGCGCCTATTTGGTTCAGTGTGGACATTGTGACTATTTCGTCACTATATTTTACTACAATTCCTGCCGGGAGTGGTATGAAGATTCGATTGACGTTATTGCGACGCACGCTATTTCGAAAAACTTTACGAGTGGTACGCCAGTTCGAACACACATTGAGTCGAAAACCGCTATATCGAATGACGTTAACGCGAACATGCTAATTCGAAAAACCGTTTGAATATTTAGTTATTGTTCGATACCAAGACTTTCTAGCGTACCATTCAATCAGTTCTACATCAACAGTCTAATCTTCATATCACTCCCATTCCTGTCACATACCCATCAATAAAGACCTATCAACAGTAGTACTGCCGAAATCAATCAAATAAAATATTCATGGAACATGAAGAAAATACGAGCCGCCCTGGGCCGCCCCTATTCCAGGTACACCTGCTTACTTACCGCCTTGACACTGATTTTCCGATATAATGACCTATACTTATCCACCTTAAAGTCGAAATTGATTGAATAAAATATTGACAGATAGACAACGATATATTTTACGTTTACGAAAACGAAAGAAGCCAATTTACGCCCATATTTTGACACATACTGAACATACCCACTCATTAATGTTCGATTACCATTAATGAGTGAGTTTTCTGAGGACGGGGTATAAGTTTCGAAAAAAATTACAGAGGGTGCGGTAAAATCACAACTGACATTGTTATTTATACCCATTTTCGACCTTTTATTAGTAATTTATTTCTTATATAGTTGAAATTGAACTCAAACTGAATGATTTTACTAACGACAAATAGTTTATTGGTAAGGATGTCTGACTTAAGAGGAGACTAAGGGGCTTACAAGAGAATAGACAGCCGCTTTATGCATCTTACCACCATACTGCGATCGCCCACCCGCCTGCCAAGTGTGGCGATTATGGCTAGCCCCACAAATTGGGGGAGGCGTATATCCAGCTATGGACGTCTTTTGGCTAAAATGATGATGATGAAAGGAAGGAATCCATTAGGACGCTGTGGTGGCCCAGTGACTTTCGAAAGTCGTGAGTTGGAACCCAGGAAGGCACTTTTCTTCGTGTATTTGATTTCAACACCACAGCTCTTTTAAAGAAAAATATCGTGACAAAACCAGCATGCCTTAGAACCGAAAATTTGAATACATTTGGTTTCCACAAATCCGCCCTAGGACCGCGTGATGGATTACAACCTCATGGATTAACTCTCTCTCGAAGAGAGAGGGCCTATGCCTCAGCAGTAGATACAATAAAGACCCATCATAGAGGAGACCTGAGTCCCAGCTGTGGGAACATTATAGGCGGATTATGTGAGCCAATTAGCATTTGTTAGTTTTTTACAGTAAATGTGTTAGTATGTCCATGCACTGCAACCTTGAACCTTCTGCAGTTAAGGTGAAAACGATGAAAAATATGATTTATTATTTTCGTCTACCATTGCGTGTTGATAAATTATTCTAATTTGACTGTTACAACTTTAGCATGCAAAAAATGGCTCCTGTAAATTTTGACCTTTTCTTTGTTCGTTCAGTTACATAAAGGTACTTAACATAGGTTCCGATACTCCATTTATTTTTATACGTATGAAAAATAACAGTTCCTTTCGTTATTTCGGTATAATTAATAAACTCCGTTATTTCACGATAAATATGTAAAAGCAATGTGATCTATTCCCATAAAAAAAATAAACAAGTGCAGTAATTTCAGCAATATTACACAATAACAGTCGTTATTTTGACGTCAGTACATTCCATGCTAAAAAAAAAATCTAATGGAGTATATTATATTAATCTCACTACAATCCATCGTAATTCTAAGTTACCTATGTGAAAGTACATTCATATGTAAAAGACATGATATTGACATGTAAAAGTTCAAACATTCCTCATTAGACGTAGAGATGCAGCAACAATCGATTTTTCAGAAATTAGACAACCACGATGAGTGAATGCGTATGTTATTATCTCCCTTAAAAATCAACCTAAGCTTACATCCAAAGTCGAAATCCGACTTGTCATTAATTAGTCGTGAATTCGAGTTAGTTATTTACTTTAAAAACCCAGCTCCAGTTATTTACCTTTATGCTTTATTTGTGTGTTTATGTGCATTGAACACGTAACCGCCACCTAATTAAGACAAATAATAACTTACCCTACGATATTGATAATGCACAGGGTGACTACACATGCTAAGCCCCTCATTGTTTATTAATTTAAACAATTAATTAAATCGTGAAACTTCTTAATTGCAGTTTTGAAACCTAAAGCCACAATAATATTTACATATTAACAATAGCATAACGAAAAAGCAGGTGGAGTTCTATAGTTTGGCATGTTATTTGGTTCGACAGTTGCATAATTATTGGCCAATCAACGTCCATTGTCAAACATGGCCTATGTCTAGTAACAAACAAACTACACGCATATACATATTTGCTACTTATACATAACAGTAAAAATTGTTATCTTTACAGTTGTGTATAAAACAGTGCAAACTTTGCAACAATTTACAATACAATATTACAATAAACAAAATAATATTATGTTAATGTTATTTCAATTTAACATTCTACAGTAAAACAAAATAACATCGTAATTATATTTTCAATGAAAACTTTTACATTTTTACACTCCATTTAATTGAAAACTGGGTCGACCAAAATATTTTAAATAATCAAAATTATAACATGCATACAGCAAAACTTCTGATTTAAAAATCGCCCCAAACTCACTTCGCTTTTTGAATTTTTTCTACAACCGTTTTGTCCATGCATTGGCCCAGTTTGAATTATTTTTTTAACACTTTCGACTGAAATATTATTTTAGAATAAAATACACAATTTTATTTCGAAAAGGGACCTACACTCAACCGTCCGATATTTGTGAAAACACAGCTCGGTTTTCTGAGCTTTCAACGGACGTGAAATGAAAGTCGGCGCGTCAACCAAGTTCCACTGAAATACTGATTTATAAGTAGTCTGTTATGATTGTGAACAGAGCCTGTTATGGCCATGGGTACCATAGCAACGTTGGGCGGTGCCATCATAACGACAACTCATGGTGACCATCAAATCACGGATCGAAATTATGGAGACGTATCTACTTATTATAGTATCGTGTTTTGTTGTCTTAGTGAAAAGGAATACGTTGCACAGTGGAACGAATGTATGGGAGCGGTTGGACGTAGACATGTCCGAAAAATAAGAGTAAAATTATGACAAACTAATGATGCCATCTTATTCGATTACTTAATGCCTTCATAAATTGTGGTGATGAATTTCTTCATAACTCCCATATTTCGGGAGTAATTTGAGAAAATGTGAAATTTTACTATGAAAATGAGTGTATCGAGCTCTCTCCCTCCTGATTCCGGGCTTGTTTCAAGTAGCGGTCTCTAATATCGTAATGCTATTACTAAGAGCTATATTTAATACTAAGACACATAGTGCGCCAAATGTGCACTTTCTGGGATAAAAGGAAATGAAAATTTAAAAAAAAAAACGTTTTTTCCCCATTTGTATTTACTTTAAACCGCAGACAGACTTATTAAGAGGTCTATAAATATATTATATATATACAGAAATATATATTAACAAAAATATTCACAAGAACTGATGAGAGTATGACTTTTAAGTAAGTTGATAATAAATTACCTAGTTTCATTAAAAGTACAATAAATAATTAAGATGTAAGCTCTAATTTACTAAGTTACACATTTTAAAACAATAACATCATTTAATTATCTTCGTCATCATCATCATCATCAATTAATTCAAATTCAGAATCGATGTCCGCTAAATCATTTATGTTAACAAATTCGATATCACTTTTCTCAGAATCCGTAAGCTCATAAAATTCCTTAAAAGAAGATTTTTTTACAAACTTATTTCCTTTTGGACGGATACTTGTAACAAGTGGATCAGAAGACAGTAAAAGATTGTGCATAATATCTTCATTGCATGAGATACTGCTATGCTTTCGAGAATGCCCCTCTCTATATTTTCTAAAATCTTTATTTCTACCCTCAGATGCCTCTTCGGATAGAAAACCAATGGGCACAATTGACATGTTCTGAACTATGTCTGGCCCATGCATTAAAATTTTATGAAGTGAAGAAGGCATATAATACCATGGGTATAACTCCACGTAAAGCTTAGCAGTATCAAAGCAGAACTCTCGGAATTTAGTTACGTTGATCTTCTCTCCTGATGAAATACACTGCAAGATCACACAGATTTTTCTTAAAAGCATAGCATCTATTCCGGTCAGTTCAGCAGATTTAGTGTAGTTTTCAAAAAATCTCCTTGCCGAGTTGCCATTGTTGGTGGATCCACTGCCTTGTTTCACAACATCGAGAAGTAAGCCCGTTTCTCTTCTTACAGCCTCTTGAACTCTTTTCTTCCTGTCATCAACTTGCCTTTTTGCTATATCACCCCTTACTTGCCATGATTTTATGTCTAATTTGTAGGAAATGTGTAATAAGCATTCCATTGAGCGAATCCAAGCGTGAAGGGTGCTTAAGCTATATTTATACATGTCCTCGTTTGCGTGTTTATCTTTGATTAACTCTAAATTATTCATTTCTTTAGGACAAGCCTTGCATATGTCACACACTGAAGCTGCTGTATTGGATATAATGGAATGAATTTTACCATCAATCATTGTCAACAGCAGTTGGTGTTTGACACTAATTCCATCAGTGATGGTGGATGGAGTTAAGGCTTCAATCTCTGCTTCGATTTCAGCCATCTCTCTCTGCACATTTTCTTTGGTTTCCTTTATAAACTTAAACAATATTGGCCGGCAAAATGAAGTGGAAGATGGTCGCTCGTTTTCCCAAATTGTTACACCTTTTGAGACGAGCCGCAGTGGTACAAGACTAATCATAAAATTACTAGCAAGATCGATTTGCTCATCTTCACTCGTCCTTTGATGATAAATGCTTTGGCTAGATGATCCGTCAAAACCCCATTTGCTGGTCAATACGAGCTGTTGATTGGGATCAACAGGGGTTTCTAACGACCTAATAAGTCTTCTTGAGGTTAAATCCATCAAGGCTTGTAATTTGATTTTTGCAGAGCTCTCTGTAACTGTGAGATCTTCTTTGGCCGGATAGCACTTAATGTTTTCTTTAACCAACATGTAGTAACTCGGGTATTGAAGAGCTCCTTCTTGAGTGTTGAAATCCCGAAGAGTGTTATAGCGCCATTTCGATAAGTTCATCGATACATAAAGAGCCAATGCCTTCAAAGGGGATATTTCCCGTACCTGAATTGATTTACCTTCAATGAAGGCTTTGATTTTTGAGGCCTCTTCTGGATTCTCCGTCAAGTATTTCATAACATAAGCTGTATCGCTTTGTCCTGCCTTTTGAAGCGCCCTTTCGGCCGAAAACATAATTTCAGCGCTGCTACTGCTGCATGAAAGACTATCTTCAGTGCGTCTTCTTTTTTGCCGGTTACTAAGGTCCTCAAAAGATTTACGAGGACTAGGATGTGTACAAGTTGAAGCATCAGATTTAGCAGGAGAAATTATGGGCTCGATGACGTCACTTATATTTTCTGTAGAAGGTTCCATATTTTCATTCTGTAATTCCGGCCATTGAATTGCAGCCTGTAGCCAAATCTCATGTTTCTTCCGAAACTTATCTGTGCTTCTTCCAGACTGTGTCCATTTTGCATAAATGCGGTAGCAAAATCGACGACACCAGTCTTTTAAACTTGTTTCAGCACTTTCACATAACTGAACACAACTGTTATCTTTTAAAACACTGAACAAATAGTTAAAGTCGCGTAAATCTTTATGTGCGCGTGCGCATAAAGCAACGTGAATATCAAGATTTGTATTAAAATTTGGAAAATACATTGCGAGATTAGCTTGGATACAACGAGGTGTAAATCAACACTGATTTTAAAGTTACTAATAGTGACCTATTTATATAAAATCCAGGTATCCCAGGTATCCTTTGTTAAATATTGCAAGGTAATTAGTTATTGTGATAATTAGTAAATGATGCATGCTAAATTAGTGTATTAAGAGCCATTTAGTAATTAAATAATAGCAATGTTCTTATCAGTAATCATTAGTGCATCAGTTTTATATGTAAACCTTAAGTCCCTAATTATATATCCTAATTAGCTTATATCTTCTCTAATTGGCTGCTCAGAAATGTTATTGTAATAAGGTAAACCTTTAGAAAAACGGTTTTAATCAACAAAATAAACAAAATATAAAAAAATTGTGTTATAAAATAAACATCACTCTTTATCCCAGAAAGTGCACATTTGGCGCACTATGTGTCTTAGTATTAAATATAGCTCTTAGTATTAGCATTATGATATTAGAGACCGCTACTTGAAACAAGCCCGGAATCAGGAGGGAGAGAGCTCGATACACTCATTTTCATAGTAAAATTTCACATTTTCTCAAATTACTCCCGAAATATGGGAGTTATGAAGAAATTTATCACCACAAGTTATGAAGGCATTAAGTAATCGAATAAGATGGCATCATTAGTTTGGCATAATTTTACTCTTTTTTTTCGGACATGTCTACGTCCAACCGCTCCCATACATTCGTTCCACTGTGCGTTGGTAGGTACTACGTATGAATATTATAAACGATATCAGCAATGTCGACTAGGTCATGGTTAGCTGTTATTTAATACAAAACTTCTGTTTTAAGAGTTTATAGCCTCTCAGCTCCAAGTCCTTGATAGTTTTCATCATCATCATCATCATCATCATCATCATCATCATCATCATCATCATCATCATCATCATTTCAGCCGTATGACGTCCACTGCTGGACATAGGCCTCCCCCAATTTGGAGGGGTTTGCCATAATCGCCACGCTTGGCTAGCGGGTTGGCGATCGCAGTATGGTGGTAAAATGGATAAAGAACGCTGCTGCCCGTTCTCTAGTAAGTCCCTAAGTCGCCTCCTACGACACCCACGGTAAGAAATGGGATGGTGCTATTCTTTACGTCCGGCATCACACGGTACACTTCATAGTTTTATCGGACTCAAATTTTCCCATTTCAGAACTTTAGTTTGGCTTTTTGTAATTTATGCAACCTTTTGTTTTTGTATTCTGAACTTCACACTGTCGGCACAAAGTTCAAATACAAAAGAAAAATTAGATGTTTTAAACCTGATTTAGAGATCAATCTTGCTTTGTTATAAGGATTGTCTGAAAAGGTAACTTGTAAACAAAGGAAAATATTTCATATTGAATAGTATTGAAAACACGGAGCTTTATTGCGTTGACTAAACTCAGACAGGCTTCGATTTAATAAAGATGGGCACTTAATTTGTCGACCTATTACAACCGTGCATGGTGCATCCGTGAAGATCCAAAACCAAATGAAAAATTACGTGTAATTTACATTTCTTGCTCAAATTTCTTTTAGTTGCAAATCGTCTCCGTACATCTTACTCGGTTTAATTGTTAAGACCCTATTTCTACCCGTGGGTGTCATAAGAGGCGCCTAAGGGACTTACTAGAGAATGGGCAGCAGCGTTCTCTATGCATTTTATCACCTTACTGCAATCGCCAACCCGCCTGCCAAGCGTGGCGATCATGTCAAGTCCCCCCACCCCTCCAATTAGTGAAGGCCTATGTCCAGGTCTTGCGTCTGAACTGATGATGAGCCTATTATGTCATCCTATGTCAAATTTTTACAATTGTATCTGTATTTCGTATGCTGTTCATAATAAAGAGTGTTCTATTCTAACAATCAATGCACACATCAAAACGTCGTCCAGCATACTACGCTAACAAGATACAACACTGTTTGTCTAATTATTCATACCTACTTCAGTTTATGATCTTGATTAACTGAATCTTCGTGCAAATGTGTGACGCATAGCTATAGTACGTGTTGTGAGACTTTAACTCTTTAAAATAGCTTCTTATCTTCAAGCGAACGCATCTCTTTACTCATCAGTGATGATGAGTCTTCAACCTCATTAACTTCCATAACATGACATAACATTTTTTCCCCGAAGGGTTGGGCAGAGGTGTACCTATAGAACACCCACATTTCGCCTGTTATGTTTAAGTCCCATGCAATAAGGAGAGCCTATTGCCATCAACCTGGCACCAATCCAGACTCCGGGCTGCAACTAAGGAATTCCAGATGGAAAAATCCAATAACACTTTACCCGACGCGGGAATCAAACCCAGGACCTCAAGCTCAGCAGTAGTGCTTGCCACTAGACCAGCAAGGCAGTTAACTCAATAACTTGTCAGTTAAAATCCTAGATAAAATTTGTACTGGGCACTAGATACATTGACATCTCATTTTTTATACCTTTACAGCAAACCAACGTTCATGGAATGATGTCTTAATCAATCTGCGTAATCTTTTCCCAATTATGTTAGGGTTGGATTCCAGTCAAACTAGAAGCAACTGAACCCCAGCATTTTCCATGGAGTGACTGCCCAGAGCCCAGTTACTGAGTTACTGGATACCCTTTTGTAGGAGTGGTTGTCAGAATTTTGGGTAACGACTACCAAAGATCTACGAAAGACAGCCGGAAAAAACGACTTCACGTGCATTCCGAGGCACGGAAGAGTCTCGATATATAATGAATGGTCATCCACGAACTGACGTGATAAGCGTAGTTCAACCTACCCACTACGAACCCCAAGTCCCATGGAATGATGTTCATAAAGATAATTCGAACCAACATGTTGTTCGTGATAATTATAGGAACTTATAGTAGGTACATATTTAGGACTCGTACGCACCATTTTGCTTATTTTTAAACATAATCAATAGACCACAGGCCTATATAATATTAGAAATTGCAAATGTTAGCGCGCTTTTACCGGAAACCAAACCAATCACCAGTGAAATAATTGTGTAACACACAAATAATGACAAATCACCATGTCTTAGATTTTGAAACCTCAGCAACGTATACGATTTACGTTGTTGAACAGACGAATTTTTCAGAAATTTTCTTTAAAATCCTTAGATTGAGATTGAAAGCGTATAACAGTAAATAAATCCAGCCCATGTCACTAAACACGAAGCTTTTGCGAAGCAATTTCATCGGTTGCTGGAGCGAAAAACTACGAGCATGACATCCTTGATTCGATTCCCGGGTCAGGTACAGTTTTATTGGGATTTTCCATCTAATTTTTTTTAATGACAACCCGGATTCTGAATTTGTGCGTTGTGGGTTGATGGCAAAAGTATCAGCCCTTAGTATTAGTCCCTTGCATGGGACTAAAACAAAACTTTAGAAACGTGCCATGGGTGTGCTACAGTAGAAACTCTGTAAAACCCTTCAGGGTGATGGTGTGCGTGTGTGTAGCTCAGAATTATTCAATTTTGGATCGTAGCGTGAAGTTACACTTCAGTGCTCATTATCCCTTATACACATACAAATACATTCCGCGGCATGATAAACGGATGACACGTGAATTGCATGTTATTTCTGTCAACCAGATAACTTGAAACGTGTTATTAGTTATTATGAACCGATGTGACTGCGATACACGCTTGCCAAGGTCACTTCCAGACTTTGATGGAATAAACTGAAATAATGAGTTGCGTTTCACACAGTAAATCTGTGTGAAACGCAACTCATTATTTGCCATGTAATTGTTGTTAATTTGGTGCGTAGATACTTCAGATTATGGGAACGAAGCACTGAAATTCAGCATGATTCAATGTAGTGAATGACTGATAAAGTTTTCGCAGTTGTTACACCAAGGTGGCTTTGTCACCGATTAATATACGACAAGATTCATAGCAAACCATAAGGATCTAGTACTGTACATTGGTGTTCTATCAGGGATACTTGAGGAATCGATGTTCTTATTCTTCACAATAGATACGGGCACAAAAATTAATAATCAGTCGTCAGTTATAGTTGAAGATTGATAAGAAAACGCTGGATGTTTTCAAATTTAATTTAATTAACATATAGACAAACAGTTAATATATCAAATTAAACTTCTTTCAAAAACTTTCATCGGTTTTTTCAACAGTTTCAACTAAATCCGGCGGCCCTGGTTATTTTTATTTTTTTTATGAATAACCTACTCATTGCAGTGGTGGCCCAGTAGAAATGACCACGACTTACTCATTGCAACATCGTAAGGAAACCGACATGACCCAGAACCAAAAACTCGAAGACGTGTGACGATTGGTCGACAACGTGTGGTAGATAACACCCGATCCCTCTCGCAGAGAGTAGGCCTGTGTACCAAAAATGGAATCGTTATAGGCTGATCATTCTATTATATGCAGTGATGTTTTAATTACCTACGTAGAAGAGTTATTGTTATCTTGAAGAAAGATCACATTACATAACCCAGAATTGAATCTTTTTTGCTATTCAAAAAGAACCGGGAATGTTTATAGTTTCTGAGCTAAACAAAAAATGTAATATCATGGAAACTTAATAGTATCACATCAACATAACATAACGCCTAGGAGAGTTGAACAGAGGTGTACTTATAGTACCCCACATTTCATCTGTTATCTTTAAGTCCCATGTCCCATAACACAATAACACTTTGACTGACCCCGGCAAAGTATTGTATTATTGTGTTATTTAATAATAATGTTCGCTATCATCGGATTAGTTGAATTTACGAGAATCTCTTACAATCAACAAACTGTCACTATTAACAATCATGATTATTTATTTTATCAACCTGTTATATTACGATTAATTATAAATATCTGGTTGACCGAGCTTTGCTCGGTATTTTTTGGTAAATTGTGTTTAAAATAATAAGTTTATGTTCAAGTTGATTATCGATAAAGTTGGTCATTGAAAACACGAATAAAACGACATTTTATAAAAATGAATCCTAGCTAGATCGATTTATCGCCCCCGAAACCCCTTGTATACAAAATTTCATGAAAATCGTTGGAGCCGTTTCCGAGATTCAGATTATATATATATACAAGAATTGCTCGTTTAAAGGTATAAGATTTTCGTGGAAATTACTGATCGTATTTACCTATATTTTGTAGGTGAGGAGGACTTTAACTTACGTAATTTATGGGGCTATTAAGGCACTGGGCGACCGAAATACGCCAGTTTTTTTGTCACACAGATAGGCTCATTCGTACATATTACACGCCAGAAATTGAGTGTATCGTCATCCACCCCGACCCTTGCTGGGAACCAGCTCGCACCGCTGAGCCTGTAGCATTAAATTCGTCCCTAAATAATAATCATTCAGATAAAGCCCGACCCTTACTGCCCTCTCGCAGCGACGTCCTAAGCTGAGGTCCGCACCCTACAGGGGGCACTCTTAGCGTGTAGTTGCTTTAGTTCTGATGCTGCGATGTGTCATGCTCAGATACCAAAACATTTGTTTTTAACTGCGCCTTAAGGTAAACACCCACTTGGTAGATGAACAAGGCTTTTATAGAATCGACTCAAAGCGTGCTACCAAGTGCGTGTTCACCTGGCTTATCTGAAAATCCTGAAGTGGAAAAGGTTAAGAGGCAATCTGTACGGCACGCCACAATTGCGGCGGTAAGTCCCCTCTTTGAGGAGTGGATAGAGAGGCGCCACGGCGTCCTCACCTTCCGCCAGGTTCTCACCGGGCATGGGTGCTTCGGTGGGTTCCTGTTCAGGATAAAGCGGGAGGATACGCCCGGGTGTTTCCATTGTGAGGATCGTCTGGAGAACACGGTGGAGCATACGGTGGAGGTGTGCCCTGCCTGGGCGGAACACCGCCGTGTCCTCGTGGAGGCGATCGGCGGCGGTGACCTCTCGCGTCCGGCCCTGGTGCGAGCCATGGTACGGAGCGAGAGGGAATGGGAAGCCGTCACTTCCTTCTGCGAAGCAGTAATGCTCGCGAAGGAGGAGGCGGGGCGCGTGAGGGAGTGGCAGTCACTGCGCCCTCACGTCCCTAGCCACCGCAGGAGGAGACGCCCCGGGCGTCGGGAGTCGATAGCGGACTCCCGGCCACCGTAGGCGCGAGCTTGCGGGTGGCGAGCAATGGGTAGCTCGCCGCCTTGTAAGGACCCGGCTCGGGTCGACGGCGCGTAGTGTTCCACGCGTGCCTCAAAGAGATGTCAGCAGCAGTGTAGGGGTCGACTAGGACCGATGCCTGCCGGGGTCGCGTGATTGTTCGAAAGAGATACCGTGACCCTGGCACTGGGCAACTGATGGAACACGGGTGGGTTTTAGTCAGTAAAAGTCTGACACGCCCTCCCGCTCCGCCCAGAGCGGGAGAAGTCATTTGATGATTTCCCATCCTGAAAAAAAAGGGCAATCTGTAGACGATGAGTAAGTGAGACTTATTTGAAATTTCTATAAAGAATGACACTCAAAACGGAACAGTACTGAAAGAAACTAGCGACACTAACGTTATTTGCAGCAAACTTGAGGGATCAAGGAACAAAGACCGAGAACCGCCAATCATACGCAGACAAACTCCCAGAAGGTCAAATATTACTGTCTGGTACGTAATATTTCAGGGACAAACTTATCTACAAGAGAGTCTGTCAGTGACCTATTGATACTTAACGTTCTTCAAATGACTTTAAATAACTTTCACAAGAAGATAATGCGGATTGCCTATCTTTCTTTTTATTCACATAAACAAAGGCGATCGCATATTTTCGTGTACATACCTATATCATCAGATCACGTTGGCACGGACGTAAATATTTCGCGGAGGGATTTTATTGAACACTGCATTTTCAACTCTCGGTGTTGAACTGAACATTGAGAATCCAACAGAGTACATGCCAGTGCATCTGCGCTATGCAATTTGTAGGAGAACCAGTGCGCGGAAAAATCCGCCGCGATATCTTTACGTCCGTGCGAAAGTATGTCTTTATTTTTACACTAGCTTAGGCCCGCGACATCGTCCGCGTCAAATTTATGCTCCCCTGGGTCAGGCAAAAATTTTACTGTTTTCATTAATAGACAACTCTGTCTATTAATAAAAACCGCACATATAAGAACCTTCCTCTTGAATCACTCGATTCACGAGGAAGGTTCTTATATATACCACGCGGGCGAAGCCGCTGGCCAAAGCTAGTTTAGTAACAATATGTTTCGTTATCTGACATTACGAGTACCTACACATTACACAGAAACATCTGTTTGTTTCATATAACAGTACTTGGATGCCCGAGCTTTGCTCAGTATAATTGTTTTTTTTTTTTGGTATGTTGTGTTTTTTAGAAATTATATTTAAATAAAAATTACATTTTGTTATTTTTCTTCCAATAAAACAAAAAAAGCATTTTATGTTTAAGTTTATTATCGATAAAGTTGATTATTGAAAACACGTATAAAACGACATTTTCTAAAAATGAATCCTAGCTAGATCGATTTATCGCCCCCGAAACCCCCTGTATAATAATTTTCATGAAAATCGTTGGAGCCGTTTCCGAGATCCAGATTATATATATATAAGAATTGCTCGTTTAAAGGTATAAGATATAATTTCATAAAGTATCTTTTGTCTGAAATATTTTCCATATTTAGAGGGATACATACAATGTTGTGTATCACAAGTGTTCACAGTAAACTTCTACGGATTAGCACTATGATAAAGTGGTTTGTCGCCTACTTGTATCCAAGACAATTCTGAGTCATCTTGTTGTTCATCAACGTCGTGCATTGGCATTACCTTGGAATGCTTTGTTTTCGCGTACAATAAACTGCGTAAAAGTAGAGTGCACATTATACAATTCCAAAGGAATTCAACAGTCTCGTAACTAAGTTACTATCAATATCAACATATTGATAACTCTATAATCTAAAGTTTATACACCGTAGTCAAATCTAAAGAATTATGCTATCCCTAAAACATGATCCCAGAGTAAAGTTACCCCAGAATACTTTTTGGGGATACAGTGATTCGGGTTTACGTTTCTGTGTATGAAATATACTCTCGAAACAATCAGAAATACTAGCTACTACTATAATAGCTATGTGTCACCAGTTTTATAACTTATATATTTTTTCACTCGTTTATCGACACCCACAAAACAACGCTAGAAAATCCGCAATCGAAATAAAACACAACATTACATGAACAACTTAATAAAAAAATGTTTTATTTATCGCACTCATACCGGAAAAATGTACTTTAACTTCGTCACATTATGATTTGAAAATGATTCTTATAATTATAAGTTTGTTAATGTTTCACTTGTCATCGAGCACTTCCACTGTAGACGCACTACTTGCATTATCCTTGTCCTTGTTTTCTCCCATTTCAGATCCTTCATTAGCGTTCTTCGATCCAGTGTCAGATATATCAGTCTTCAAAGAATTAATTCTCTCACGGCTTTCTGCTTTGTTCTTCGGAACTTGTTGAGTCTGTTCATCGCTTATTTTCACTTTCTTACTTTTTGAGTTGCCCATTTTGTGTCTGAGATCCACCGGTTCACATGCACGAGTGCGGTATCAAATGTGATCCTCACTTCAACGAAGATAAAAATTCTGATAAGGGAATCTCTGTAATTAAATATACTAGCACACCCGCTGATAAGTCTGTTTCCAAATAAAATGAAAATGAAACTGCAGTTGGCAGTGTTAGTGAAAGATATGCCTGCAGTCAAAACATAAGTACTGTTATATAAATACATACAAGATAAGGTGACAATGACACATCGCCCGTACATATGTTTCATTGACCGGATGTTTGTATGTCATTTCAAACAATAAAATGGAATGTTTGTGAGAATAAAGGAATTTTAATTGTTATTTCTATTTTTTGTGTATTTTGTTAATTCTGTATAGTTTACTGTTTTTTCAGAACTAATCCAATCTCGGTGGGTGTATATAAATTTTCGTTTTGCTTCTAGTTAAGTCAACATAGACAATACTTTTCCACGGGCGATAATAGGAATCTTACACTCCTCAACCAAGTGTTTTCACGATATACTGAAGTGTTTAAAGGTTAGTAGTGAGCTTATGGGCTTAGAGTTTATATTGATAATGATTCCACTACAATAATAATTGTGTACTAGAGTTGAAGAATCAAGTAGTAATTATCTACCGTAAAATAAATGAAAAGATAATGAAATCAATTAAAATGGAGCATTTTTAAAGGTACAATTTATTGTGTTCATTGTTGGGAAAATTAAAATGAATCACCTTGTTTTCAAACATGTACTTGATGAACTATTATTAAAAACAATGACTGGTGTATGTCAACAAGATAAAATACCCAGTGACTATACATACATGAACTAGTCATTATCTTGCTTTTAAACACTCAAGGACGGCGTGTCTATAAGGTGACTTCACAGAACAAACAGTGTCAGCAAAACATCTGGAAATGGGCACATTTTTGAGAATTAAAATGTAGGGTACGTCATTTCTTAAAGTTGATTACAGTATCATCATTTCAACCGAAAGAATTCCAATGCTGGACTTAGGCCTACCCTGATTTAGGGGTTTTTTTTTGGGTGGAAAATCATCAAATGTCGTCTCCCGCTCTAGGGTGGAGCGGAAGGGCGTGTCAGACTTTTACTGACTAAAACCCACCCGTGTTCCTTCAGTTACCCATATGCCAGGGCCACGGTAACTCTTTCGAACGAATCTCGTGACCCTGGCAGGGCCCTAATTTAGGAGTTTAAAAGTGTATGGAGAACGCTGCTGGCCATTCTCGAGTAACTCCCTTAGTCACCTTTTACGACACTCACAGGAAGAAATGGAGTACCACATGGACGCATTGCCAAATCACACCAACTTTGTTATATGTATGTGGTGGGTAATGTTTTTTGTCACAGGATCTTGGACGAAACGTACAGTAGCAATACAAGACGAACAGGACTGTAAAATTCCGGTCATACTCCAATATTTATAATAAAAATGTCTGATCCCTCCAACAACACATGGATCGCTCTCATTAAGCTACGCTTACCGCGGTTGATCCGTGGATGGGTGGTCGTCTTTACATACTAAGATCCTCCGTGCCTCGGAAAGCACGTTAAGCCGTTGGCCCCGGCTCTCATTCGTTGTCATCTTTGACAGTCGTTACGGGTAGTCAGAAACCCGAAAGTCTGACTGGTTAATCTTACCAAGAAACAATTGCCCAGTAAGTTGGTTGTGGAGGCTAAATAGTCTACTGCAGTGTTTCCCAATTAGTGGTACGCGTACCCCAAGGGGTACGTGCAGTTGCATCAAGGGGTACGTGCGGCTATCAGTAAAAACAAGAACAATTTCAAAAATATTATTTTATAACGATCATCATCGTAAAAGCACGGAGCACCAAGCACTATAACCGACCGTGTGCTATCCCACGCCTCCCACATCTCGTTTAAGTAGCCTATCTATTAATCCAGCGTGTCAACTACCTGTATACCAAATTTCATCAAAATTGGTCCAGGCGTTTGAGCGTGAAGAAGTAACAAACATACACTCACACTCACAAACTTTCGTATTTATAATATTAGTGTGATTGCTACAATAAGGGGTACGCAGTTTGAGGTTTTTTTTTGAAGTGGTACGCAGCAAAAACTAATTGGGAACCACTGGTCTACTGCCTGTAAGACCTGCGACTAGACGACTGTTCCATAATTGTCAAATATTGACATTCAGCTGCATCCAGTTAGACATACAAGGCAGCTTGAAACTTGCCTTTGTCCGTAAAATTCAACACATTGGATGTCCTTCAACGAATAGGTAAGCACTTTGAATTTTTGTTTTGTTTGATACGTTTTTAATCACCGTAAAGGGCGAACTATGTCTGGAGGACACATTATTGTTATTCAAGCACAATTTTTACAAGTCGACTTGACCAGTCACGCAACGCAATAAAAACAAATCAAGGTGAACCTTTATGTTGAAAATTATATGGGAACCAAGGTTAGGGTTCTTAGTCTTGGACGTAACACTGCCATGCCATGGCATTTTTTTTTATTTGGGAAAACAAGCATTAATACATTGTATTATATATCCAAATACACAGTACGCATACGTAAATCTTAGCGCATCCTGCTTACTAGTTTCAAAATACTACTAGTTTGATCTAATGTCCATATCCATAGGTATAAAAAATTAAATGATTTATCTAAATATGTCGAGCGTTGCATCTGCAATATAGTAAAGGCAATTACAATTTTACCAATCAAAATATTTTTCTATTTCTTGTATTGTCAGCTTCAATAATAAAGAGTCAATTCATTGATAAATATTATAGTGATAACTTTAATGACTTGATAAGGAACTATCTTGAGTCTTATCGTTTAGTTATTTTATAGTTGAAAACAAATTATCTATCACCTAGCATCAGTTTTCTTTGTGACTGATAAAGTATCAAGCAGAAATTGTTATTAATTTACTTTCAGATACTTAAGACACACTAGAACAAAGACAACTTCGAAAAAATTAATGAAGGGCGATTTCAACTCATCGACATGTGTATTCTTCCTATCCTCACGTAAGGTTCTCAAACATGGTCTTTAGCAATTCAGCACAGGGCCACCCTCGAAGTGTGCCAGAGAGCTAGAGAACGGAGTATTCGGGGTATTAAACTTGTGGACCGGGTTAAGAAGACAACAGTCCGTTCCATTTCTAAATAAAACTGGTGTCAATCGAAAAGCTCAAAGTCAGCAATTGGGCTGGACACATCTGCCGTATATCAGACGATCAGCAGACGGCAGTTCAGGACAGAGAGAAACGTGAAAAGAGAGTAGGGAGGTCTTCGCTTAGCAGTGCGACATCAACGGCTAATAAAAATGAAAAAAAAAAAAAAAGTTTCTTTTATCCCTATCTTACGACACGGAGACTCTAAATTGGAGATAAAGGGTTTTTGATATTTCGCTAAAGGAATTCTTGTATAGCATTCTATTATTGCATTCACTATAAAGCATTGAGGTAGCAGATTGCGAAAAAAAAACAAGAGCCTCATGTTTTAAGCCTTTATTCTTAATAAATACTTAATCACTAACTTAAAACTAATCCCCAATTAGCATTTCACCCTCTTCCTTCAAAATAGTTTTCAATGGCCGATACTAGGACCATCTCGGCCGTTTCAACATTTTCGGGTGTTAATGCCTCTGTCACCGTATTTGTGATTATTGGTAAATACTCCTCCAGACCCATACATAGGTTGGATAATCTGCAGAAGCTTATCACGGCTGCCGTGATAATGTAGGAGACGTTTGAAGCCAACCAGTAGATGATGTCGACAGTAGTTGATAACGCAGACTGGAAAAACAAAGCATAAAGTTTATATAAGGCAGTCTTAAAGGAAAACAATATCGAATGCTTGCTCAGTGCTCTCAACATAACATAACGTCACGCCTACAACCTACGAAGGGTGAGGCAGAGGTGAACCTATAGTAGAATCACATTTCGATAGCTAAAGGATACCGGCGAGAGAATTGTTGATGAAATTATTAAGCGTCTACGTATGTCACCCTACTAGATACCAACGAAATAATTTACTAAGTTTTATCAAATCAAACATAAGTACTATCAAAGTCTGGAAAAAAAACCATCATAATAAAGAGATTTTTTGACTAGATTATTGATGCTAAGTAATAATCATGGCTTAGTTTTTTTTCTTTCTTGCTCGACTTCATGACTTTTGGCTAAGCGATACTTTTAATGTTGTCATGTAATATAAATCTTAGTCAACTTACATACGCTGTGGCTTTACGTATTGCATTAATATACTTAGGAAATATATTTCTGTATCAGAATACAAATGTTAAAATCAAAATGATTGCAAAGATTATAGCGGTCATCATTTTTTAATACGTACATATGACATCGTAGTGTAATTCGAGTATGGCAACATCGCAAAAAAAAACATGATATTTCAATTGTCAATCGGCCGGCAATGATAACTTGTCGTTATCTTCGCGTGCGTCTCGTTATTTTGTTTTCCATCGATTTTCCGTGATTTTCTACTTCATCGACTGCTTCTGCTTATGGACTCTGAGATTTACGGTTCCCTATGTGACGAGTGCTTGCCTAAGGATTCTGATTGTTTGCGTATACGAGGACATTTTTTCTGTGACTCTGGATTCCGATTCTGCCTGATACCTTGGATTTTGTTGTGTGTGCATCGATTTGTTTATCACGATGAGTAGCTGTGTAAGGCCTATATGGATCATGTGTGTTAACTGCAACATATTATGTGTCAATAAAATGCGCCGATACCTATTAGCACTAAACTCGAGAGTTGGATGTTGCACTCATACAATGACTGTTGTATGATAATCTAGGATGGGCCAGACATCAACCATACAGCACAGCACCCGCAGGTTTTCTTGATGACATTGTGTTTAGAGAAGATGAGGAATAAATATTTAAAAACAAAGTTGTTTCTTTTTTCTATACCTACCACTGACCTACCCTTATCATGTAATTAATCATACTATATCTATAACTAACTACTCTAAAGATAGTTGACTAAGATTATTAAATAAATATTCTTCTGAAAATATAATTAAGTAGGTAAGTACCTGCCTACTTACTTACATGGACCATGTGGCAGACCTACGCACGTCGGTTGGACTTGATATTCTGTATATGTAGTCCGTAGTTTATTTTATATTTAAAATGCATTTTTATCAATGATATTTTGAGCAATAAGTAGGTATTTCTATATATCTTTTTCGATAAATCTGTTGTTGACGAGACATAACCTCTAAAACTTCAACCTGAAATATCTTAAATTCCTGACTTCCTATAAAAGTATAACTGAAGACAAAACTGTTCAACAATTCAATCTCTAAACTTTTACATATTTTTCATAGGCAGACGCTAAAAAAAATGTCAACATTAATTTGTTCGGGAGTTCGCCACTGTTCTTTAAGCCCCATGTTATAGGGGGCGAGCCTATTGCCATCATAGCAAAGCTCAAATCCAAATTCCAGGCTGTTATTGAGTAAGAGAGCAGTGGTGGCCCGAATGGGTTCAATCCTAAGCAGGCACTTTACTTTGAGTAAATGATTGCACCACCTCTGCTCTCAAAAAGGTGAATGAAGAAAGACATCGTGAGAAAACTGATGCAATAAATGAAAAAAAATAATATTACGAAAAGCCAAACATTAAATTAAATTATTTTAATGAAATAGTAATAGCAATAAAACTTACTCTAGTTGATTGTAAAGGAATTGCAATTTCAACAGGGTTCGCAGACGCAATACCGACGACGATAAATAGACTCAGACAGAAGAAATTCAACAGCATCTTGAGAAAAAATATGAGAAAAAGCGAAGATTATTCATGAGAAACTCTGTCGTTAAAGTCTTTTATGACCCTTAACTTTTTTGACCAAAGAATCATTAGTCTAAACTTTTAACAGTGCTCAAATGTTACAAGAAAGTCCCAGATATACCCAGTATATATCGTGGTGGATTATTTTTTATCTGATCCGCATTTAACGCCCCAAGCTCCCAGAAAGGTTCTATGCTTTTGGGTGGAGCCAGGCTGGCTTTGTTAGCCAGAACATCCACACACAACAGACCGAATGAGAGTCTAAGTGCGGAAAAGGGAGTCCTCGGTCCTAATCATTATAACGTGTTGCGAGTTCTAACCCAGCATGTACCATTGTGTCTTTGCAAAGTTATATGTAGGTACCTACTATCTAAATGGGTAAATTTTCTTAGACACCACTTACTGACGGCGAAGGAAAACTTCCTAAGGAAACCCTAGACTTAGATCTGAGGGTCGCACACACTGAGCCAGCGTGGTGATCAAGCCCATTCCTTCTCTGACTGAGAAGTGACCTTAGCCCGATACCTTCAAGAAAGCTAACTATAAATTCAAAGTCCTAGATGAGCATACTTTATTATGCTAAAAGAAATCGACTTACCTTGACTAAATTGTGAAAAATCCTGTTTATATTATTCTTCAATGCAGACACTCTATAGTCTGTACTTCAAGGACTATCTTATATTAAATGAGCTAACATTAAAATTGTCTGAACTATTTAAAGCTCTATAGGTAATTATTAAAGATTTTAAAAATATAAACCCGTATCGATTAGTAAATTGTTACTTCCTATAAGGTAGAGATTGTGGCAATGTGAATAATTGCCTACTAAATAAAAAGTACACTTACAAAATATTAATTAATTTAATATTGAGATTAGTTAATATGCATATTAGCAATCGAATTTCACTTATGTTAACAATACGTTACGTTACAAGTCAAACTGCATGTCTCCTATAAGATAGGGCCATGATTTCGTGAAGGTCCTGGGAATCCTTATTTTATTTTATCACCAATGTTGTCAGTCTTGTGTGAGTAGTGTGAATGTCGTGTGTGTTTAGTGTGTTGTCAATTACATATTTTTTTTTGTTTTTTTTGTCACTTTTTGATACATTTTAATTCCGTATCAATGTCACCAATTTTTCACCATCAAAATTATTAATTTAATTCAACTGAATGTTGAAGCTTTTTACGAAGCAAGTCAGGTTGTTTTTTTTAATACTGTTTTATGCATGTAGTGTTTACTTATAAGTCGTTTTTGTGCTGTAATTTAGTTACAAGATTCAGTGTGAACAATTGTTGGTTAACCAATTTTTTTAATAATCTGTAGAATGTGGAATAAACAGGACGCGTCGTTGTGGCTATTAAAGTCAAAGTCAAAGCATTTAAAAAAAAAATTGCAAAAAAGGCAATGTTGAACTACAACATTTAAATTAAAATAGAATTGATTCTAGTCGCCCCTTCCAAAAGGTAGATTCGTATGGAGAATAATGGGCAATAAACTCCACCGTTACTAGCTATGCTTTTGAAAAACCTATCTATCTAAAAATATGCATGATCTGGGCATTAAAAATATACCTAGAATATGTTGTGGCTATGCTAATAATATAATTTACTTATATTTTTTATCAGTTTTGTCCTGTTCCTCCTCAGTAGTAGATCGTATGATCTTCATTTAAAAAAACATACTCTACCATTCACTCACGGCTACATTATGTCTTTCAGGCTTCCGTAATTATCTAATGACACTAAAATTACACGTTTCTATAATGAGCCTTGACCTAAGTACTCATTAAACTCCTACTTATAAGCATATTATGCGTGGCTATAAACTATGATTCATAATAACAGAGACACAGGCTTACGTAGGGATTACAAATTGCTGTCATTCTAATTGAATGAGTGTGATGCGTATCTATTTTGTTGTATTGTTTACAGCATTGTAGTATTAAAGGGGATCCTAAAAGCAGCTATAATTACAGACAAAAAAATATTAAGGTTATGTATCTATTGATTTTACAAACGTGATATTTCTTACTCAATCTTGCTTCAGTGCATTCGGGTGTACGTATTTTTTAGGCTGTGAAAATCAGGTGAGCAGTCTCTATATATGAAATATATAAACTGGAAGCCGGTCCGGCAGATGGTCAAAATAATCTAAACTATTATTATAAAATAACAGTATAGATTATTTTCTCATCTGCCTAATCTTTTTCCCAACTATGCTGGCAGGTAAAGTTTGTAACTTTGTTTATAATAAATATATAACCTTTGGAAATAGGCAACGGAATTTAAAAAAATATTTGAATTTGATAGCCCAATTCTTGAGGAAGGTAATAGGCTATTTAACATCACGATATGACCCTTAAGAGCCGAGCAAAAACTAAAAAAGTTGGAAAGAACGCTAAGTGTGAACCCTAAGTTATAGCGGGGGTGGGCGATGGGATACCAAAATCGGTCGGAGGCCAAAATTTCACGCGAACTATTCGTTCGCATGAAATTTTGGCCGCGGGCAGTAGCTAGTTCATTTTATATATACCTACTTTGATTAAACTACTATAAAACTACTATATTAACTACTATAATAATAATATCATTTTTTTCCAAAACTTAAGTGGTATGTGATTAAAACATGCTTAAACATTCCCCTTAAAGAAAATGACAACAATTACCTAGCCTTACTTTGTACCTGCTTATTTGTAAAGTAACTACAAATTGACGCTATTTACTTCATGGGTAGGCAAGCACCTACATATAATTTCACGTCCAATTAAGACCAACCTTATATTCAATTACGGCGGATGTGCGTCATTTGGTATGCCTATAGCAAATGTACGCACATTAAATCGGTTCATATCAAGGAAGCGTATGTGAATTGATGGATCACACAGAGAATTCATAAAATAAAAGTCGTAGAATTTAGTAGTAAACTTCAAAAAAAATTAGAACAAATCTTGGAGACAACAAAAGAAAAACTGATTGAATTAAACTTGAATGGCAAAAGAAAACTTGGAAACAAACGTATAAAAAAATACAGCCCGTAAAGAATGGTCACTCAGTTCTCAAATTCCATCAGCCAAAGTTCAGAAAGTATCGGTTTTGTGATTACAGACATTTAGTAAAGAATTTGTAAAATTATTTATTAAATAATAGACCACAAAGCATTCAAGGTAAATCTATACTAATATTATAAAGCTAAAGAGTTTGTTTGTTTGTTTTGTTGAACGCGGTAATCTCAGAAACAACTGGTCCGGATTTAATTCTGTTGGTTAGCCTATTTATTGAGAAAGGTTAAAGGCTATATAACATCACGCTACAATTAAATGGAGTGGAGCAGCAATGAAAAATGGACGAAAACTGGCAGGCAATTTGATGCGACGGGAAGGGTCAGGGGAGCAAAAATTTGACGAGGATGAAGTAGCAGGTAGAATCTAGTGAATACATAAATTACGACTTAACTGTGAACCGACAGTCCAAATAACAAATTAAATAAAAGAAACCGTTCTATTTCTATATATAAAGATTTAGTCAAAGTTCAGTTTCCTATAATTATATTTTGAAAATTCCAAGTGTGTTTCCTCAGTTCACATGCACATCATCGAGACATGGTTGCCGAGAAGTGGAGAATGGAACGTTAGAAAAAAAATTGCTATCGGACGTCCTACAGAAAATCGCAGGGAAGACCTGGGTGAGACTCGAACAGACCAGAAAAGCATAGTAGAAAAGGTAGGAGGCCTATACTCAGCAGTGTGTAAAACGAGGCTCCCATGATGATGATAATGACATCAAGGCAGCATGAGGAATTCATATTCAAGTTCTAACAATTCTTATTGACAATGTCATTCTTCGTCTATTTTGTGTTCAAGACATCTTATTGGCTACGGTTGAACGTTGCTACGAACTTGCTACGAGATTGCTACGAAACGAAGAACTACATAATCGAAATAACTGGTTAGGTAGACAAACTTGTTTTTGAAAATAATTAATTATGTGTTATTATGTATTTTTTTTTTTTTGTTTTGTGTGTCTGCGTAAAACTGTGTGAGTATATTTATCCAAAGAGTGACGAATAAGAAGTTAGGTGTTAGCTCGGTGTAAAAGTGTTCTGTAATATAATTAAATCGGCGAGTTTATTTATTTAGAAAACGGAAACTATTCAAACCCAATTATGTATTTATCATAGCTTTAATAAAAATAATGTTTTTATAAAATATGAATTCTATTATAAAAAATATCAATAAAAAATAAATTGTCTCAGAAATTAAAAATCGCTCGACGTCTTCTCATGCCAGTGGCATCTGTAACTTTCTGTATCTTCTGATATTTATCAATAGCTGTCTTCACGAAATCAGCAGCGTGACTGATCTTCTCTAATCTGTCAGGGGATATCAAAGCTCTCATTTCTTCATGTATCGGCCCAACACCATGGAATGCAATGGTACATAAGTTTGTGTAAGAGCAAACACCAATAGTTAGTAGAGATCCAAGAATAAGAATGAAAATGCTGTTGAAAATCCAGGCGATTGTGCGTCCTACGAAGCCAACCATGGTCTGAAAAGAGAAATAATAATTTATTAGAGAAAAGAGGCAACCAAAGTTACTAAAAAATGTTCGTGCTCTCAGCATCCGAAAACTAATGAATCTGAGGGGTGACTACGTATACACTATCAGTAGGAATCGCATTCATTTTGACCGTTCCACAATAATCATGACAGTGTTCACGTTACTAAGCAGGCAAGTTTTTCGAACATATGAAAGAATAGATTAAGCAATAAGCTTCAAAATTATTCAGATTCTGATTAATAGTGTTTTACGGAATAAAGGTAGGAGACAATTTTACAAAAAAATCGTGCCCAATACTTGTTAAACTTCATTCAACAATCTAATTAAGCAAAATTTATACAACACTTACCCTGCCATATGGCACTTGACTCCACAGCAGACCAAAGGTGGACGTATCAGGCTCCATCATGTAATTATTAGATCCGTACATATCATAACTGAAAAGAGCGTAATAAAAACATTCCGTTAATAAAACAAAATGGACACTTTGTACAGATATATATATATGGACTGAACATACTCTTGTATAAGAACGAAAATCAAGAGGACCACGAAAAGGCAGATCAATATGTGATCGTAAAAGTACATTGTAAGATAGAACTAAACCAAAATTAATGAATATCTATATCATTGTGTACAGGAACAAAGCCCATTCATGCGAATCGCCCTCACGTGAAAGGTAAAGAACCAGGCTCAACTTGGAAGAGGCCCAGTAGTAGATTGTGCAATACTTCAAATGTATACAGAAGATAGTCTCAAAAATATAAATTTTTAGTATTTACTTGTTTGACGCAGAGTATCCACTGTCGTAGGCATAGCCCGGAGCATAGGGGATATCAGGATATGCTACATCGGCAGTGCCTGGAATGTATCCATTTGCAAGGATCCCAACTTCGTCCTAAAATTAGAAATAAGATTAATTAGTACTTACCAGAGGAGTAATTGCATAATACACTATCAGTAGGCATCGCTATCATCTATATATTAATACGTGAAGCGAAAACTTTGATCCCTTTTTACGAAACTTGGGCGGACGGAGGAGTATGAAATTTCGCACACTTATAGTTTATACAGAGAAGAAGTGACAAATGCTAATATTTTTTTTAAATTACGCGAAAAATACATTATTTTCAATAAATAACACGTTACACACACTACTATTCATTACCGTGTATTTTATACACACATGCATAGAGAATATCTGTCTTTAATATTTTGTGTCTATAGTCTTATTGAATGTCAAGTGTCAAGTATAACCATAGGTAATAAATTAATTTTATAGATATATAACTTATTTCATTTTTAAAATCTATGATCATATCGAGAGAATATTTGTCTTTAATATTATTTGTCTATAGTGTTACTGAATGTCAAATATAACCATATTATTTTTTCATATTTATTATTACTAGTGATCGCCCATTGGTCGAAATTCGACCGTACTTCATTTGAATAGAAATACATTATTACTTGAAAAAAAAATATATAATAATAAATATAAAAAAAAAATGGTTATATTTGACATCCAGTAACACTGTAGACAAATTGTTGACGCTGTACTACTGTGGAGAGGGTTCGCTGGTGGGATGGTGATGGCCAGGACCGGGACGTAGGTGTAATGAGTAAAGAATACTTCTTCAGGACTCTCTTCTTTACTTTCTTAATACTTTTTAACTGCTGGATATGGAATAAATTATCACAGAAAGCTCTGTTTTTGTGTTTTTATAGAATTTTCCCTATTATTTTTTGATTAATTATGACAGTTCAAAATGTCATAATTATAACCAGCCTGTACAATCTATGACCAGCCTGTACAATCGTGAGGCATACAACCTCTACAGTTTGCACACGACACTAAGTTTTGTATGGGAAACTTACTAATGCCATACTTGACACTCCCCATAAAACCACAAAAAATATTTCTTATAAATCTAAACTAAATTCCTATCGTCGCTAATACAAATAATATTTAAGACAAATATTCTCGATATGGTCATACATTTAAAAAATGAAATAGGTGACATTTCTATAAAATTAATTTATTACCTATGGTTATACTTGACATTCAGTAAGACTATAGACACAAAATATCTATGCATGTGTGTATTAAACACACGGTAACGAATAGTAGTGTGTGTAACTTGTTTGACGTTCAAAAAGTGCTGACTCTCAGCCTAGTTTGAATAAATGACTTTTGATTTTGTTTTTGTTATTTATTGAAAATAATGTATTTTTACGCATAATTTAAAAAAAAATATTTGCATTCGTCACTTCTTCTCTGTATAAACTATAAGTGTGCGAAATTTCATACTCCTCCGTCCGCCCAATTTTCGTAAAAAGGGATCCAAAGTTTTCGCTTCACGTATTAATATATAGATATATATTTTTTTCATTTAATAATGTATTTCTATTCAAATGAAGTACGGTCGAATTTCGACCAATGGGCGATCACTAGTTTTGATAGTTCCACAACATTCATGGCGTAGTTTACGTTGCTAAGCAGATCTTTTACAAACATATGAAAGAATGGATCCTTCGAAATGATTCAGATTCTGATAAATAGTGTGTTACGTAATTAGGGAGGTGTGTATCAAACAAATACAAATCGATTGGTATGAGTCGGGGTCGAGACTCAGAGTTACCTAATGTTATAAGCATTTAGGTAATCATCAGATGTGAAATAAAAAAGTTACAAGTAAAATACGACCAGTGCTAAAAATTGATCTGCCTAAAACCGCTTTGTTTACTACTCCTAAGGTCCAGTTGCCACTGGCGAAATTAATAGGTAGATTCATGAACACACTACACTGCTTTACCGTGCATGTATGAGACACCGTGGCCCCTCGAAAGAGACACCTTGGCCCTGGCATATGGGCAACTGAAGGAACACGGGTGGGTTTTGGTCAGTAAAAGTGCGCCACGCTTCTGCCTAGAGCGGGCGACGTCATTCGATAATTTCCCACCCACAAAAAAAACCTTTCATGTATTGGTAGTACATATTATTTGATTATACTGTACTTACATTTCTATTAATTTCAGTAGAGACAGCCGGTTGGTCAGCTAACATAGCATCATGTTTGATCACTGGTCCAAAAGATCTCACTGGTTCAATCCTTGCTCTGCCTTGATTCCTAACATCATTAGCTGTATACACAGGATGTTCAGCTTCTGGTCCAACTTCTTTCATCGCGTGGGTTTCTACAGGCTCAGTTTTGAGTTCAGGTTTGAAAACAGCTTGTTTTTCCAACATGGCGTATGATGAAGATATTTCTGCTGTAAATGCTGTGGCAACAAGAGCCAGGAACACTGGTACTATTTTGAACATCTGGAAAATTTTGAAATGAAATTAGAATTAGGAAAGTTAATGCACAAAGTAGTTTTTAAGAGGCATGGAATTGAATGCTTACCTTGCAGTTTTGTTTGTTTGGATCTTGTCACAACGAAACCCTTAAAGGGACTGATGGCTGCCTCTCCTTAATTTGTTCCTTTTATAAGACATCCCGAAGACAAGTCACCCCGTACAGTTACACAGACAGAAGTTTGTTATCTCTATATTGTTTTGCATAATGGCAGGGTAGAACCAAAAGATAAGGATTTGTCAAAGCTTTGGAATGTTAGACAGTGAAATGTTTCCGTAAATGCAAAAAGTTCACATTTTTAGTAATAGGCCATTCCTAATCGGAATGTTTTGTTAAATTTCGATGGTGCCATGATTTACCGTAATAAGATCGGAATTAACATTCATTTCAAATTTTACATTTGTAATAGTGAGTCAAACAAAAATGTTAAACGTAGAGTTTTATGTAACTTCTTGTGTGTAGTGTTACTTGAATTCTAAAAAGATTTATTTATTTATTTATTTATTTATTTAAACTTCTCGCACACAAAAACGGTACAAAGGCGGACTTAATGCCTTAGGCATTCTCTACCAGTCAACCAAGGGTGATGAAGAGATTACATGGCAGGTGCTTAGGTTGAAAGGAACAATCAATAAAAATGTATAATAATGAATTATAAATCAGAGAGAAACACTAGAATATAAATAGGTTATAAACTAATTATATACATACATATTTGCTATAATACATACTTATAATATATATTAATATATATATATATATATATATAAATCTATAGATACAAATTCAAGGTAGAGAGGTGTTGAGATGACTCTACGCTATTTGTTATGAAAATAACTCTGCAATTTCCGCTTAAATGCAAATCGACTGGTGGCCGTCCTGATATCGAGAGGAAGCGCATTCCAAAGAAGAATGGACTGAATATGAAAGGAAGAATGAACAAAGTCAGAAGAATGAGAAGGACAAAGTAGAAGAAGATTGTTAGAAGAACGCAGATTCTTAGTGTGAGAAGAACATAGATATTGGAAGTGAGACATAAGATAAGAAGGAGGAGTTGGAGAGTTGAGAAGGGAGAAAAGCGTAGTCAAAGCGCGCAAACTTCTTCTTTGGCGAATAGACATCCATTTGAGCTCAGACCTATAGCTCGACACATGGTCATACTTCCTGAGGTTAAATATGAATCGGATACAATTATTGAGCAATCTGTCGAGCTTATCCAGCAGAACCGCATTCAAATCAAAGTAGCACACGTCACCATAGTCGATGATTGGGAAAATCAAAGTCTGCACAAGCATGGTCTTCGTTTTAGCGGGCAAAAAGTTCCTCAGACGATACAGGGATCGCAGAGTCCCGTTGACTCTTTGACTGACACTAGACACCTGGCGTTGCCAGCTCAGTGTCGAGTCAAGATGCAAACCGAGATCTTTCACCGTAGTGGACATGGGTATGACGGTACCATTGAAAATGAGAGGAGGAAGAGAGCTAAGCGTCACCCTACCCATCATGCGCAAGCTTCCAATAACAATGGCCTGACACTTTGTAGGGTTTACTGACACTCCGAAACTATCAGACCACTTTTTTATTGCATCCAGGTCTCGGTTTATATCCGCTATAGCGTCTGGTAAACTTTCTACCCGCTCAGCTGTATACAATTGTAGATCATCTGCATAAAGATGATACGAACACCGAAGACAGTGAGTTATAAAATTAATGAAGATTGAGAATAACAATGGAGAAAGAATACCGCCTTGTGGAACACCAGCATTCAGATCACGCCAACTCGACGAACTCTCATCAACGCGAACCGACTGCCGACGTCCCCGAAGGTAAGAAGAGAACCATTCCAGAGCCTCAGGCGAAACCATAAGATGAGAAAGGATAGAAAGAAGAATATCGTGACTGACGGCGTTAAAGGCATTAGAGAAATCAATTAATACCAGAACGGTAACCTTGGTATTCTCCATGGCTTCTCTAATGTCACCAGTCACTTTAAGGAGCGCAGAGGATGTACTATGCCCAGGCCTGAATCCAGACTGGAAAGAGCTAACAAGGTTGTTCCGGTGAACAAACCCTGTAAACTGCTTGTGTACGCAGGCCTCAAGCACTTTAGAGAGGAAGGGGAGAATGGAAATGGGTCGAAAGTCACTGGGGAGCGAGGGATTGGAAAATTTAGGAAGTGGGCGGACATAGGCCATACGCCACAGGGATGGGAATTGTCCGGAATCAAGAGAAAAGTTTGTGATGTGGGTAATCGGGAGGAGAAGGCTATCAAGGATCCAAACAACCATATTACGACTGATTTCGTCGTAGCCGACGGCCTTGGATTTTATGGAAAGGATGATCTTATTAATTTCGTCCAAGGTGACCGGAGCGAAGTGGAATGGTTCTATGATGGGACTACCTAGGCCAGCAATGAAATTAACCGTCTGGGACAGCATTTGGGAACCCAAATGACAACTAGTTGTGAAGTGACGGTTAATATCATCCAGGCCAATGGTATTAGGAAAATCCACATGACGTGGTCTGCCGATACCAAGAGTACCGAGGAACTTCCAAATATCAGCAGGTGAAGAAGAAGATATGTTTTCGAGAATATGGCGGCGTTTGGCGTTTCGTATCATCTGATTACACCGATTTCTAGCAGCTTTGAAAAAGTTCCGATTTTCTTCACAGCGATCCCTCTTAAATTTACGAAAGGCACGATCCCTGCACCTCATCGCCATGCGAACCCCTGTCGTCATCCAAGGAGCAGGCGGACGCCGAAGTTTAATCTTCTTAACAGGAGCGTGCTTGTCGTAAAGCGCAAGGACCGTCCGATTGAAAATGTGCAGTTTTTCGTCCACAGTTGTCGCCGCTGCCAGGTGTTCCCAGCAGACATCAGATGCATCTTTACGAAGCTTCTCAACGTCCATGCGCGCAAAACTCCGCATGTGCAGAACTTTTGGGACAGGTTTAGGTGGTTTCAGGACATAAGAGAGGAAAATGAGGTCGTGGTGGGAAAATCCAGGAGCAGAACACTGACCATGAGAGGAAACAAGAGAGGGTGCGGATGTTAGGATTAAGTCGAGCCAAGTGTCATCACCTGAGATGTTAAAATGGGTTGGTTGCAATGAAAGAATATGTAGACTCACGGATTCAATGATGTGATAGAGTTTGCGGGATCGAGGGGAGGGATGAGCTAGGTCAGTGTTGAAATCGCCCATGATGACGCAATGTGCATACTCTGACGCTACGGATTCCAGCGCCAATTCAAGTTTGGAGAAATAGTCAACACCGGGTGGACAATAAACAACACCAAGTAGTGTCTTGACGCCTTTGATGTCGACCTCCAAAAAGAGGTATTCAGCGGAAGCTTGATATTGTGAGGGAGATGAGGTAATGATTTTAAAAGGGAAATCGTCACGAAGGTAGATAGCTACACCACCTCCTCCCTTTCCAACTCTATCATTGCGGATAAGAGTGAAACCTGGGAGAGAGTAGGTGGCGGAGAGAAGATGAGGTTTGAGCCAACTCTCAGAAATCAGAACGGCATGGGTATTGGCGTCGGTAAAGGTGTCCAACAGATCACTGTGGTGACTTGGGACACTTTGCGCGTTTATATGGCAGACATTAAACAAATGACCATTCTGTTGGCTGAAGCACCGACGCACAAAGTCACCAACGGATTGTTCTATGTAGTTATAACTTATTTCTGTAAGTAGACTAACTTTCAAACATAAAAATTATATAGGTACGACAACCGAACCGCTGCACTGTAATAAAATCTAACCAATTAGAGAAAAACATTTAATATAGTATGACGTAGAACTTATAAATACGACCATCAATTAATATATTTATAACGATACATAACAGTGGTGTTCCAGTAGTAACGACGAGACATACGAGTTGTAGGCCATGGATTCGAGCCCAAGCATATTTTGTTAAACGGTAAAGGAAAACCATCGTGAGGAAACCGAAATATCTTAGAACCAAAAAATCGAAAACATTTAACATCTGTCAAACCGCACTGAATCCGCGTGCTGGTTCATAGCCCACTCCTTCCTAACAGAGTGGAAGCCTGTGTCCCAGCAGTAGGAACATTAAAGGCAGATTATACTATTAATATATAGCATATGGCTTATAGCAAATCATTTATTTAATGTTTTGTGTCTCTTAATGTTTACTGCATTGGATTGTATAGAATCAAGTTCTTCTAACTGGATAAACAGCTGTGCTGCTGGGGATTTTGTTTCGCCACTTCTTCTTCTCAGCTAGAGGCGCGGTGGGCGTTTTGGGGGACTGTCTTATTTGACGTTCAAAAAGTGCTGATCCTCAGCTTAATTTTTTTTTTTTAAATAACAGTACCGAAGGGTAGTCACTGTAACGAATGGGAATAAAAAAGACTCAAACAATCCTCAAAACTGGCAAGTAAATTGCTACAAATCGATCGAATCAATTATTCATTTAGAAAAAGTACGGGAAAGAAAAGGCTGCCACAGCTAGGTAATGAATAAATAATGCAACTGGCCGCTACCAGTGAACAGTTCTTTTCAAAGGCCCACTTAGAGGTAATTTGTCATCGTTAGTGACCTCGTTTTCTAGTTATCGATTTCAGGCTCTGTTAATGGAGATATAACCGTATTGTTAGGCATATGGATCATTAGGAACTGCAATTTGAAAACTTTATAGGTATCAAGTTAGGAGGGGGTTGTCGCTAAGACAATTTCCGCAGTTGGTCCGTGAATGGGTGACCATCTTTTCATACTAAGACCCCTGCGTGCCTCGGAAAGCACGTTGAGCCGTTAGTGCCTACTGTCATTCGTGGATCTTTAACAGTCATTACGGGTCGTCAGAAGCCTGAAAGTCTGACAACCAGTCTTGCCAAGGGGTATCGTGTTACCCAGTGGGTTGTGGAGGTCATATAGGTAGTCGCTCGAGGTAAAATACTACTTGTATACAATTGTACCCGCTTTTTTTTTCTGGATGGGAAATCATCAAATAACTTCTCCCGCTCTGGGCGGAGCGGGAGGGCGTGTCAGACTTTTACTGACTAAAACCCACCCGTGTTCCATCAGTTGCCCGTGTGCCGGGGTCACGGTATCTCGCTTGAACAATCTCGCGACCCCGGCAGAACTGTATCCGCTTAGACTGAAAGCCGACCGCAACATATGTAGTTGCGAAAAGGCTAGGCAATGATATAGGTATCCATTAAGTGTTCCACATTGAGCACTGCAATGGATGACTTAATGTAGGTGCATATATTATCATCATTATTAAAAGTCTTTAAGTACAATTCCGTCCCTAGCATTATACTACGAGGATTGAGGTGGCAAAATATTGCACGATGTTATTAATTTTTTGATAATCATATCTATCTACTGATACAAGTTGGTAAATAGACTTAGGATGGGCAGTTCCTATATATATATCATCATCGTCCTTTCAGCCCTAACACGTCCACTGGGCTAGGCCTTACCAATTTGGGGGGCTTTGTGTCATAATCGTCGCGCTTGGCAGGCGGGTTGCGAATCGCAGTATGGTTGTAAAATGCATAGAGAACGCTGCTGCCCATTCTCTCGTAAGTCCCACACCACACGGATATCTATATATTAAAGAAAATAAAATATGTTGTTACCCATTTTCATTGTACCTACCCAATGAATATGAGAAGTGCTACCTACTCATGTAATTTCTAAAAATACGTTAAAATGCAGGTAAACTTCAACAGTGGTTCGAGTGATTCATGATCATTAGTCACATCACTGTCTCCCGTCGTGTTGTGTAGAACAATATCCCTTTACTGATAGAGTTCTGAGAAAGTGCATTTTTATCAGGAAGCGGCTGAGTGACCCATAATTGGATCATCGCTTCTTAGTTTCTGACATAATCATTTCGTTAGTTCTTTTTCTGGAAATTGTGACGTAATATATCTAGTTGAAGGATCAAATTGATAAGCAGATAACCATCATCGTCTAGGAGCTTATCTTCGGAAGTACAAAGGATGATATCAGCCTTGAATAACTATTATTAAAACGTTTTTATTAGCGTGATATGTATCTAAGTATGAAAGAACGGAATGTAACGGAATCTTTGAACGCGATTTTCACTGCCTTCAAAACGTCGAATTAATTTGAAACTTTCACACTTATCAAGGACCGATGGCAATACAATATAATTTGTGCCATTTTCCTGGCCAGTATCATAAGAATATCAAAGAAATAACGAACTACCCGCTTTTGTAGCTAGCCGAACTAACAAATGAAAAATAAATAATAGTTTCTAAAAACTAAAAAATACGCTTTCATAGAAATCCAAACTAAAAGGTAGAAAATAATGGAAAAACAGGTGGAGTGATTGATATCAATTAAAACGTACCTCAAAAAGTTGTTTTTAAAACTATTTTTTTTCGGACTGACAGTCGTCTAGTTTTGGTGTTGGAGAACTGAAGCAGTGACACCATTTTCTAATTTCATAATAATATTTTGAAATTTGAAAAGTTAATCCCCTTCTACCGAAAAGCGTCTTATGTGACACGATTGATTTGTTTACATAAAGATTTTGAAACTTTAGGCGTAGCATGACCAACTCTATCTCTACCAAGAATAGACAAGATTCTTTCTATCCAACTCTTTCTTCTCTAACATTGTGCATAAGATTAAATCTTTCTATATCTGTCTTTTTGTCTATTCTTCCATATATCCGTTTGTATGGTGGTCAAGCTACGTGTGCGGGAAAATATAGAAACACGTGACTCGTAGAAAAGAGGTGTGTTACAAGTACAACTTACCGTTTCACATATTCCCAAAACAAAAATATTTCCTTTTCAATGAAATCACTCATAACTTCACAAGCAACGAACTTTGATAACTATCATGCAAACATGATGACGATTGTAATTAAGATTTTTATCAATATTGTAATTACCTCTGTAGCTTTATTTGCGGCAATAATAAAACCAATCAAACAGTTCAGGTGATATTTTCACTTTAAGTACAGTCCACTGTTCGAATATTAGTTTTGTCGTATAAAATATAAAAGTATCAATTTGGCTTCACGCGGTCAGTCATATGGGGGCCCGTACTACGACTACTTGCCGCTCGGCCCTGTAGTAGGTAGGGGGTAGTCTATTCCAAATAGAGTTCAGGGCTAAATACCAATCGATTCTCATTCATTAAAAAGTACTTTCCATCATGTACTACTAGAATTGTAGGCCATTGAAAACAAAAGTAAATATTGGGTCAATAGCATGGTAAAATGTATTATTAATTGCATTTTTCTGACGATTTTGCGCGGTTGTATGCTGAGCCTCTTAATATATGAAATGTTTTCCTAGTGACAGATTCGACAGAATAGAATACATAATTATGCTAATAAATTTATAATGCTTGCTACTAGATAGTATGGTAATTTTGGCTATTTATGTTGATCGCACTCCCGTTTGTCAAACTACCTACTACTCACTACTTTTTTCGTAAACGCGCGCTAATTCTGAAACAATGAACAGCGTTTTCTCTTAATAAGCATGCTTTTCAGCTATTCAGGACTGTGTATTCCAGGTTATAAGCTAAAAACAGTCAAGTTTTATCACATTCTATCAAAAAGAATGTATCTATGCCTACTTCTCAAGTACATGTACATAAATACTCCATGGTGAGATTTCAGAATGTCAGATAAGATGCAATAAAAAAAATTAATTTGTCATCCTCTTAGCTCTTAGCTTTTATTATAATAAATGTTCCAAATTCAATTATTGTAGGTTTATGTCAAAATGGGATCAGATGTTATTTTTAAGGCATCATTAAAATGGCTTTGAAAAGATTACCTAACGATGTTCAGTCTTTATTATGTGCCTCGGTCCAAGTTAACAGCTACAAAAGAGCTATTGAAGAATTAGTAAGTTGTTCACGCTTTTGTTATTAACTATTCCATTATTTTTTAAGTGTTTAACTTTATGGTCGACTTGTCATTTATTGAAATAAAAATGTCAAAATCAATGTGCGACCCTTGTACGAAATTTAGTTTTATGACTAAACTAGCTTCTGCCCGCGACTTCGTCCGCGTTAAATTTCTTGTTCCCCCGACCCTTCCCGTCGCGTCGAATCGCCTACTCGTGCGATTTTCCCCGCTTTTGCAACATTTTTCACTACTGCTCCGCTCCTCTTAGTTGTAGCGTAATGTTATATAGCCTATAGCCTCCCTCAATAAATAGGCTATTCAACACAAAAAGAATTTTTCAATTCGGACCAGTAGTTCCTGAGATTAGCGCGTTCAATCAAACAAACAAACAAACTCTTCAGCTTTATAATATTAGTATAGATTATAATTTTAACTTATGAAGCAGCCAAAAAAAAAACTGAATAGTACCTATTATAAAATAATCTATCTAATATTAAACAGCTAAGTATCACCAGGAATGTAAATAAGTACCAATTGATTAGTTAGTTAAAGTCTGTTTATACATGTAGGTATCTAATGCTACGAGTCTTGATTGTAATCAAGTAAAATCAAAAATGGTTACTTCTAATGCTGATATCAAACACTGCCACCGCTTTTACGCAGTTGACGATAAAAGATATAATTAATAATCTTGATTTTAGATCTACAATTCCCTAGATGCGAAATCTACATCGATTGCGATAAGAGTACATATTCAAGAAAGTACAATACAAGTTATTGACAATGGTAATGGGATCTTAAAACACGATTTTGAAGCAATTGGTCAAAGATATATGACTAGTAAAGTAACGGATGTTGCGACTTTAAAAGCTGCTCCTAAGAATTATGGTTATCGGGGTGAATTTCTTGCTAACATAATAACAGTTTCACAAATGGTAAAAGTAACATCGCGGCATGAGAGTACGGAAGAAACATGGGCTAAGACATTTATCAATGGTAAAGAAAAAAAGTTGACTCAAATGGCAACAAGGCCCACTAAAGGAACAACAGTAAGTAGTTCTGTACTTAGCCAGCTAAAGGGTTTTCAAAGTAATATGTTGTAAAGATTGTGAAATTAATTCACAGGTTGACATAAAAGGTTTTCTTTACAATCTAAATATACAGAAAAGAGGAATAGACTCCATAAATGAGCTACAAAACATCAAATCATTTCTGGAACAGTTATCTCTAGTACATAACCAAATATCATTAAGTTTACGGGATGACTTTCAAAATGAAATCATTTTTAAAATTCATAAGAAAAGGGATATTTATCAAACATTATCGACTTTATTCAACGTTGACAAAGTTGATGTAATAGAGCTTCAGGTAGAGAAGCATGAGTATAAAGTTAATGGTTACATTGGGAAGACGGAGAATGAACTCGACTTGCATTGGATTTTTCTAAACGGAAAGTATATTCATAATTGTAGCAAGTTACATAAGATAATAAACGAGTACTTCAAAAAATCTTTAAAGATTAATGACCAAATAACACTGAAATTTAAGGTAAGGTTCTGTGTTTGACTTTCTTTTGTTAAACATTATCCTCATTATTCTTATACTCATATAATTTCTTTCAGAAAAATGATAATGAAAATCGATTATTCAATCAAAACATACCATTTTACTTTATTTTCATAACTTGTCCATACATAGATTATTATGTTAGTCATACACCAAAGCAATCAGTTTTAGAATTTAAAAACTGGGAACAAATTAATAAACTCCTAGAGAAATTAGTTAAATTCTATGCCGGTGATGATAATCTACTACAAATAAAGAAGGTTGAACAAAAACGAATGAATAAAGAACGAATAAATACTAACAATAAGATTAATCAAGATACCCGAGACCAAGCTAAAAAAATCATGGATAAAATACTAGGAAGTAATTCAAAAAAGTTGAGAGTTTCACAGTTACAGAATGGAATTAAAGGTAAATGTTGTACTTATGTAAAAATTATCAGTAGGGCAGATATTAAAAATTGATGGATTTCTCAAATGTATGTGTTTATAAATAGAAAATAATAATTATAATATCATTTTTAGGTAAAATGGTTAAAAGAAAAGTAAAAAGGAAGACGAATCGTATCGCCACTATTCCAGAACCATTACTTCAAAATGACAAAAAATATAATGATGCTGACAACACTTCACTAAAAAGTAAATTAGAGCTTGTATCTGAACATAATACTGAACAACACATTATTCAGCAGCCGGTCGATGAGTTAGTTAAAAAGAAAGATCATAACACGCTTGTAAACCCTAGATATCATAAGCAAAGAATTATTAATCCTGGTTCAAAAAAGTATACAACTAAAAAAATACCAATGCACAAAAAGAAAAAGGAATTGAAAGCCAATGTCATATCACCAACAATGAAAAAGCATAAAACAACAAAGAAGCAAAACGGTACATTAAACACACATAAAAAAATAAAAGTCAAAGACAACGAAATTCAAAATTTTGAAGGCACGGATTCCGTCTGTAAAAGAAGTAAAATAGTAGCTCAGAAGGTAGAAGATTTTTTTCACCATACAAAGAAAAGTAATGCCAACGCAAATCAATCTAAAAACCCATTCTGGAAAGGCAATGTAAACAAAATGTATTTGAAAAAGTATTATTGTGCAACTGGTGATGATATACCTCCACCAAAAATAAACAAATATGTCACTGAGAAGTACATTATGAACAAACTTAGAACAAAGTCGTACAAAACAACGTATGATCTAGTTGAAACAGTGCTGAAAAGTCAACAAGAGCTATTTAACGCTGCCACTATGGAAAATAACATGAGCGAGGAACTTTACAGGAAATTTCATAGACGAAATGGCACAATGCATTTTGTTACCAAGGTCCCAAAACAATATACATGGAATAATAAATGCATTTATAGTGAGTATTCAAATAATGATGGCAAACAAGAAAGAGTTTCTCAGTATGCAACCGATAATCCTGTACAATTTAAAAAATATGAGTGTGAAAATATTGTTAGTGAATATCTCAGCTGTAACGAGAAAAAAGAATTTTCCGATTATATGATGACTAATGCCTCAGAAAGATTGCAATTTGATGATAAAGAAAATAGTATTGATAGCCAAAATCAGAATTATTACTGTACACTAAAAGAAACATCTTATCGTACACTAAGTGGCCCAGCAAGGGTTCTAACATATGACAGTCATCAATATCATAAAAATGAATTTCATGTAAGAAACGATAGAGAAAACTGCTATAAGATTAATAAGCGACAAAATGTACAGTTTATTACCAAAGAATCTAGAGATAATTTTCTTACTTCTTACGATTTTACAAACAGATTTATAAAACCCTTTAAAACCGTATCTAATAAGCAAACAAAAACTTTTGATATACGTATGAAACAAACCATAAATGAATCGTATACAATTGAATACTCCAAACGTAATGAAAATAAAAATAATATGCCACAAAATTACCGACTTCCGAAAAACGTGGATTTAATTTTAGACCATGATTATAACAAACATGATACGGTTAATTATGACCCAGTTCCATCAAGCAACTATCTAAATCCACTCTTAGGAAATACTTATACCATACATTCATACAATTCCTCTTTGGAAAGAAATATAACAGCCGAATACGAAATGAGAAGAAAAGAAAATATCCAAGCTACTGGACTGTTTGAAACTTACTCTCTCCATAAATCTAACTCTGAAGTAGATCACGATAATAATGGATCTCATACAACTAGAGATGATTTTTCTGTTAATAATAACAAGAATTTAAACATCGTCTTCGTTTCTAAGTCACAGCGTTCTGAAACATTATCATCAGATAATAATGTGATTGTAGAACCATTAAATGTTTGTGAGACAGTGTATGAAATAGGATCTGACGAAAAAGAGTTTGCTGTTAGCTTAAATGAAAACAATCAATTGAATGACTCTTTATACGGTACCATTAAAGATGGCATTGATGAAAATGTTGAGAAACACCTTGCCATGACAACTGAAAGCAATGATGATATAACCGAAAACGTTTCACATCACTTTAGCAGTGCAGTAAAAACTAAAGAACCGAACTTAATCGATAACCTTTTTTTTGATAACTTACAAGTTCCAATGAATAGGAATCAAAACGAAATAACTCATACATTTATTAGACCAGGCGATCTGCCTGCTCTTATAAATGAAGGTAACTTCGACGCTGAACACAATGATTGTAACTTTGAAATCAACGTTAATTTTAAAAATAGACCCCGTTTTGTTCCCAAAGGTATATTATTTAAGTAACATTTTTATTTCCTTAAAAGTCACGAAAGTTTATTGAGTAAAAAAGTGTTCTTGGGTTTCATTTCTCATATTAATTCTCTTCAGGTATGTCTCAAATCTTCGAAAATTGTCGCACTAAGACTGCGTGTAGCTATGATATGGATATGGACTATTTTGAAGATGTGAGTTTACTGGGTACTATTCGGTCACAATATTTAATGACACATTAACATTTTTAATAACATTGTTAATTTCAGACCATCTATAACAATTTCGCCAACGATGTTCAAGTTAATTCTGAAATATATGAACCAATAATACAAAACATTGAAGATTTCACAACTAAGGACATTCACAATTTTCAAAATAAAGTTAAAAAAGATAGCGCATCTCTGGTTTTTGATGAGATATCATTGAAAGATGCTAAGGTAATTAATATTAATATTGACATTCAGATTAACCTCGTTAGACTCAGTAAAGTAGATCCATGACACCTTTAAAAGATATAATAGTTATGGTTGTTCATATATTAACTACTAGCTTTTGCCAGCGGCTTCGTCCACGTGGAGGTCGGAAAATATCCCGCGGGAACGTACGACCGGGATAAAAAGTAGCCTATGTGTTAATCCAGGATATAAACTAACTGTATTCCAAATTTCATCCAAATCCGTCCAGTAGTTTTTTCGTGAAAGGGTAACAAACATACACATACACATATATCCATCCTCACAAACTTTCGCATTTATAATATTAATAGGATTATATTTCAGGTACTGGGACAAGCTGATTGTAAATTCATTGTAGCAATTATGAAGAAGCGATGTGGTCAATCCAAAGAAGCATCAGAGTATCTAATATTATTTGATCAACATGCAGTCCATGAGCGAATACGATTAGAGAAGAACTTAGCAGGTATTGATTATGGGACAATGATACATACAATGATTAGGCAAATTATATATTGGTGAAAAAACGAGTAGTAAGGTTGCGAGTCCCCTTAAAAATGAATCCTGTTGCGATAAGAAAGAAAAAGTATATTACAATGCAATTTTGAGCACGGTAATTTTTCAATTCCAGATTACTTGAACGAAGAAAGGTGGATAAGTATCGCTATAGATAACATTATTTTGAAGATGTCTAAAGACGAGATTCTTTACCTGCATAACTACAAGGATAAGTTTACTCAGCTTGGTCTGCAATGGATTATTTTAAACGATAACAAAGTTACTGTTCATTCTATACCTGAAGCTATTCTTGGTAAAAATCCAAGAGAGGTAATTAGCATTGTGAACTAAGTTATGTTTATGTGTTAAGAATTTGAGAATAATAATTAATTACTAATTTATAGGCTGTTATTGAATGGAGTGCTCCATTCAATAACAGCCTATAAATTAGTGTAAACCGATTAATGTTACTTACGTTTGGATTTTAGTTACTCAATGACACAAAACCGGCTGACGAATGTGGCTGAAATTTGGCTCTCAGATAATATGTAGTATATAAAACTTGGTTTGAGTCAACGCAAACACGGACGTAATAAATTCGCGAGGGGATTTTTTGTGCTCTAGGTTTCAACTCTCGGTAGTGAACCGATCATTGAGAATCCAACAAAGTGCATTCATTCCAGCGCGGCAGCGCTTCGAAAATTGAGCAGTGTTTTTAGTATAGATAAAAATCCAGTGCGCAAAATAAACCCGCTGCAATTTTATCATATGCATTACATACGTCGACTAACACGTAAGATACTTTTCATCCAGATAGTAGGTATAATCCCGTGGGATTATTATCGACATTCACGCAGGTGAAGCCGCTGGCAATACCTACAATTTCATAATTTCATTATTGTCGCAGGTTGATAAAGTAATAAAAGCTGTGAGGAATCTAATAGTAGAAGAAATTAAAGTAATAAAATTACAAAAAGGTTGCACGTCGTTATATCCAAAATCGATAATGGATTTAGTTTGTAGTGAGGTAGGTTATCTTGGTTTATTGTAAACCTTCATATAAGGCCCATTGTGAGCGACTACGTTTCAGTGCCGTGTGGTGCCGGACGTAAAGAATAACACCACCCCATTTCTTCCCGTGGGTGTCGTAAAAGGCGACTAAGGGACTTACTAGAGAATAGGCAGCAGCGTTCTCTATGCATTTTACCACCATACTGCGATCGCCAACCCGCCTGCCAAGCGTGGCGATTATGGCAAAGCCCCCCAAATTGGGGGAGGCCTAAGTCCAGCAGTGAACGTCTTACAGCTGAAATGATGATGATGATGATGACGTTTTAGTGCCATAGGTCATCGTCACTGGCAACACGCACTAGTCAAAAACTTTCGTCTTGACACACTGCGATATTTGGACAAGAACATATTGCGTAGCATAGGGTAAAGAGGTCTATGTCCAGAAGTGGACGTCTTTCATCTGAAATGATGATGAGGATGAAGTTATCTTGTATTTTGAAGAGAGATGATTTATCATGACAATTAGATTTCATAGCGACTAAAAAATTTCTATTAGTCTTGCAGATACGCTATCAAGTTTGGTGATCAACTTTCCAAAAATTATTGTGTTGAATTGTTAAACGCACTATCAAACTGCAAGACCCCATTTCAATGTGCCCATGGAAGACCTGTAATGGCTGTTATCATGGATGTAATAGCTGATAAGCGTGAATATAAGGTAAACAATGTGTTTTGTCTAGAGCACATTGCAATGAATGATAATTTATTATGAATTTCCGAAAAGTTATCAATCTGTCTGATGACGAATGATTAATTTCCTGTTTGTACCATGAGTTTTCAATATCTGATAATTGGAACTAATAATTAATGAATAACAACTAATGAGGCAATTGAATTACTTTTACAGTGATTCGAAAATTTCGAATGATAAGGTGTTTGTATTTTTCAGATAAACATGGAATCATTGCGTCGATTCAGACAAAGAAGTACAAGAAAATCTTTAAAATAAGTTGTATTTAATCAAATAGAATAATACAAAACTTACTGGACAACAGTTTTTATTTAACAAAATATACTATGTAGTAAAAATGAGTTTTAATATCATTCAGGGTTAGCAACGAATTGAAGTGTACATCTAACGTCTCACCAGCATTAACAACGATTCACTGCGACATGAATCTTGAAATACTAGATTATAATTATTATTTCTGACCAAACATCTTCTACTTGGGACAATAACCTTGTCGAATATGTTTCCGAATCCACTCAACATAGGAAGATATTCTTGTGTGGACATCTGGGAAACCGACAGCGCAAGGAATTCCCCAAGACACAACACCAACCAGCTCGTTGCCTTTTATTACTGGACTGCCGGAATCACCCTGGAAAACAAAATAAATAAATAATTTTTAGCTTTCACACACTTTACGATAAATTGGCCGAAACCCATAGTTTATCATAGTTTATTGTTTTCATCCATTGAAATATTAATAAGTAAATCAACATTTATATCTAGGTTGCTTACGTGACAAGTTCCTTCGCCAACCTTCGTAAATGTGCAAAACATGTCTTTTGAGACCGTCTTGGAGTTTCTCATAGCATATTCACATATTTCCTGATTGAATACCGGTAATTCCAATGCATACATATTGCGGTTCGATGGCCCATGTGGCTGAAAGAGTACGAAAAACATAGACATCTTACTAAGCTAAACTTTTGGTCTAACCCTTATAGCTCTGCCGGGGTCGCGTGATTGTTCGAAAGAGATACCGTGACCCTGGCACATGGGCAACTGATGGAACACGGGTGGGTTTTAGTCGGTAAAAGTCTGACACGCCCTCCCGCTCCGCCCAGAGCGGGAGAAGTCATTTGATGATTTCCCATCCTGAAAAAAAAAAAAAACCCTTATAGCTGAATCATCAGCATTTTATTGCCGAAAGACATCCACTGCTCACTCTCACTGGGTCTTTGGTCCTCGTATCCAACGGATCCCTGCAGCTTTAACAAGGTCATCAATCTACCTTGTAGGAGGTCTTCCAACGTTTCGTCTTCCGGCACACAGTCGCCACCTCAGAACCATTCGGCCCCATGGGCATCTTTTAGATGGCCGATGGCGCCGAAGGATTCTTACAAGTATTGCGGTACCTATGACATCATTGGTAAGACATATACGATGTAGCATTATATTTTATTTTCAATTTTCCCTATAGTTATCTATAAACATTATCATTATTTTTCCTTAAAACATGCAGGACGATCAATAATTTGCTGGGAATCGATGTATTTTATGTAGAATATAATCATGTTTACCTACCTTTTGTGCTCCAAATCCCACTAAAATTACGTCTTCTCCTTCTCGCAGCTTTTCTCCTCTCAATCCTAAGATTTTTATGAATCGTAAATCGAATGCAGTCTTTGTTTTAACAAGACCGATATCATTTTCTCTGCTAGTAGCATTGTATCCCTCGTGGACGATTATAGATCCAACATTGCATCGTTTCCCACCAACGTCTAAATCATTCGTGCCGGCTACGATGTTCATATAACGAGGCTTTGCGCTGAAATCAAAAAGTACTACTATAAGATATGGCTGCAATAATTGTATGTGTTCTCAGTTTTTTGAAGACGTACCTATTATGTGTTCTCGAATTTATAATACTACCTAGCTAGGACAAGAGAATGATGTTGAAATAGTAAGGGTTTCTATTTAAAATCAACTGACGGTAGATTTATCTCTTGCTGTTGGTCAGTCGCCACGCCTGTCACCTCTCTGCCACTATGTTGCAGCATGGAACATTGCTCCTAAACTTCACTTTTGCTTCGCCAAAGATCAAAACGGCAACAAAGTTTAGCTATTATATAAAACAAAGTCGCTTCCTGCGGCTGTAGGTACGCTTAAATCATTTAAACTACTCAACGGCTTTTAATGCGGTTTTCATCAATAGACAGAGTGATTCAAGATGAACATTTATATGTATATATGTATAATACACGGACGACGCCGCTAGCAAATGCTAGTTTAAAATAAAATATAGGTTCGTACCCTTGCACACAATGGGCAGCAGTAACCACAAACCACTGGGAAACGATGGCACCTCCACACACATGATGACCAGTTAAATTCTGAATAGATGCATGAAACTTGCCAAATTCTTCAGGAGCCTTGCTTCCTCCTACTATCCTGAAGTCCACTGCTGAAACTGTTTACACACTTGTGAGTAAGAAGTTATGAACAAAACCACAAAAAAATAGAAATAAATTGCACCTTTTTCAATTAAAGCCAAACTTAATACTAGGACAAAAACATTGTCCAAAATCGTCATTTTAACAACAACATTAATCAAGTAATTTATTGAAACTAAAAATGAATCCAATTTGATATTTTGCTAAACATCGAGACGGTTATCTACGATATCAATCGTTATTCATTGTATCAACCCCGTTACTTATCTTATTGATAAATCTCAGTTTACAATATATGTATTTATCATTCTGAAATCAAATTGGATAGGGACTGATAAGTAACTAAAAAAGGCACCGACAATCAAAAACCGGTTAATCCAGGCCCTCGATCCGATCAACAAAAATTAAGATAAATATTGCCGTTTGACTGCCTCGTAGGTGACCTCATGGTCCTGAGTCCGATTCTCAAGTCGGGCAAAGTGTTAATGGGTTTTCGATCTGGAATTTTTCAGTAGCAGCCCGGAATTTGGATTTGTGCCCGGTTGATGGCAATACGTAGTACACCCGGCTCGGAGTACGTGTACTACGTGAGCTCGACAAATGGATGTCCGAATAACACTTGTGCGACAAAACTGTACTGCGACTCACCATAGTTCGAACGCACGCTTGTGCGACACACTGAATCTAGTCATATCTTAGGAGGTCACAGTTTTAACCTAACCTAACCTAGTGTACTATGTGAGCTAGAGTGTGTCGCACAAGCGTGCATTCGAACTATGGTGAGTCGCAGTACAGTTTTCTCGCACAAGTGTTATTCGCACATTCATTTGTCGAGCTCACGTAGTACACCCATAGGCTCGCACTGTTATACTTAGATATATATGACGAAATGTGGGTGTATTATAGGTACACCTATGCCCAATCCTTTGGAGAAACTATAATATTATGTTATTTTCGAATTGTTGGTATTGTGCTTAAGACTCTGCCTCTACCATACTCTACATAGATATATAAAAGGGTAAGGGCTTCCAGAAGCCTTTAAGTTAGTGTCCCATCAGCTTAGCCCCTTCAATCCAGATCACAGCAAAGCCATCTGCTGGAGGAAGGAAGTACGATCGATCACATACCTACTTACCACTTGAACTACCAACCAACACCTAGCTACTAAATAAAGGCGCTGTAAATGTCAAATTGTGACCACGGACGTGCGGCTGTTTAGAAGTAAATGCAACCACCTCGATTGACTTGTCTTGACTGTCTCGTTGATCTTTGATTATGGGCAACTGAAGGAACACGGGTAAGTTTTAGTCACTAAAAGTCTGACACGCCCTTCCGCTCCACCCAGAGCGGGAGACGTCATTCAATGATTTCCCAACCAAAAAAAAATCCCGGAGTTTCGATTTGTCTCCGATTAATAGTAATTGCCAATTACATGGGAATTAAACGATTAAACGTAATCAACTAGCGAAATGTGAGTCCTAAAGGTACACCCCCAACAAACTAAACCTTCTGGGATTACAGACGTGATATTTAATGTTATGTGTGGGATACAAACCAATAACAAAATATAACACCCAAATGTGTTTTACTCGTAAAATCCCCACTAATATTATAAATGTGAATGTAAGTTTGTTTGTTACGCTTTCACGCGAAAACTACTTATTCGATCATCATGAAACTTTGTACGAATAATTTCTTGGGGGTATTAGAAGTAACATAGGATACTTTTTATGAAAACAAAAATCTTTATATATTGTTATTTTTAACGCGAGCGAAGCTGCGAGCAAAAGCTAGTTACATAAATTGAATTTCGCGGGTCAAACAAGGTTGCCAGAGCTAAATGTTCTATCCAGCGCTTGGATGTGTCTTTTATCCGTTTTATCGTCTTCCATTGATATTAATATGCATAGCGTAAGTAGCCCCTAAAGTTTCACTGCTAGGACATAAGCCCCACTCTGCGAGAGTGAGTGGGCTTTAGATACTAGTTTACCACGCGGACCAAACTAGCTGAGGCCAAACTAGCTAGCTCTCTTTATAATCTGTGGGTCAAATACGTCAAAACTCGAACGTCACTTTAGTTGACATTAGTTTAGGCAGGGACTTGAAACGTTACTCCAATCTCTCTCTAATAACGTTACGCGTAGTTTCAGTAACGATAATTTGTACCGTTAACCAGGATCGTAACTAAATATTTTTTTTGGGTACAACGATATGAAGAACGGAACGAAATCTTAAACTATTTTGTAACAATAACAAAAATATATCGTTATTAGTTTAACGAAATAAAAACGTTATTCATTTCGATACGCAACCTTGAGGGCTGAGGCACATAAGTACCTACCCATTAGATTATTCCCGCTCCTCGCTTGTCCCCGAGTTTAATACGGCAACGTAACATTGCGCCGTGATTGTTTGTTTACTGATTTCTGTCGTATATTTTGAGTTTGACAGTTTTTCTATTAAATCATGGGCCGTAAGAAGAATTTTGTATAGGTACAGATATTTTTTACTGAGTTACGACAAACAAACGTCGAAATGTGATGTTCCACCTACAATCTTAAATAACGATTAATGATAATTTATCGATGATAGATAAAAAGTTAACATGTGAGTTGTATATTGCAAGATAGTAGGATGTTATTTGAAGAAAGTTTTCAATGATATTTCGGTTTCGTGATCGCGTTGGCGGCAAAATTGTATACCTACCTATTCGATACTACGATGACAACGTTATAGTTAGGGACTCCTCGCCCGCTCATTTGATTTTGATTTATTCATAACGTTCGCGAGCGCGACTAATGTTCTGTTTACAATTACTAAAGGTTTGTCGTATAGTATTTTATAAAAGAATTCGTATTGCAAACTACTTTATAGGACATGCATTGTTTAAAAACCCGTTAAGTTTCGTTGCGAGTTTTTAAATAACAAACTAACACTGTGCCCGCGGGGTCTGCGTAGATTTCGCATAGGTTATGCAGATTTTTACAGATGACGGAATCTTTATGATCGGTTTAGTATTTTTTAAGTTATTTACAATGGTAAATAACTCAAATACAATGGTAATGACAAACAAACATAATTACAATAAATTAAAGCATTTTTTAAATATTATTTGTGTATCAATCAATCAATCAAAATATGTTTATTTCACATAAGCCTACAAGGGCACTTATGAAACGTTAGAAGACTACTAAACTGTACCTATACATATCATAAATTAACATTTGGAAGTAAGTAGTTAGGTAACTTTAGGTAGATATCTATTCTCCATTTATATTTATAGCATAAAACCTCTATTATATTGTTTAACATAGCATAACTAGAAAAAACATAAACTTAACATCACGCCTGTACTCCCAAAGGGTTAGGCAGAGTTGTATCCCTAACACCCACGTTTCATCAGTTATGTTTTAGTCCCATGGAAGAGAGAGCGAACCTATTGTATTTAATTGAAACTAGGGATTGCAAAATCCGGATTATTTACAAATCCGGATTTACAAAGTATAATCGTACACAAATCCTGACTGTCCGGATTTTTCGAAGTTTTTTATTTTATTTTAAAAAAAAAGTTTACGTGTAAACTATACAACGACACTCAAGGGACTGTGCACATTTCAACGTTATAGAGTTGTCGTTAAATGGAGAGAAGAAAAATCTGTATTAGAAAAATTAAAAAAAAACCGAGCCACACTTGCATCCCGATGCTTTGAAAGAAAGTAAACCAAGTTCTTCAGCAAACTTCTCCGCCTTAGCTTTCACGATCAGCCCGACATTGGCACATTATTCTAGCGCTGTCGGTGAAACCATGATAGTATAGCTTGATCCAAATCTTCGTATTTAGGTTTCTTATTTGGAAGATTTTCCATCCTGCTCTGCTTGTAGAATTTTTTCTTTATTTTTCGATATGGTGGACACGGTAGAGCGACTAAATCCAAAGCGTCTGCCAAAATCACTTAAAAACGTAAACCTTTTTCGTCAATACACACTGATTTTCTCTTACTTGCCATGTTTACAGTTGAAAGTTTGTGAGCAACTTGGAATATGATAACGTATAGATAATCCATAACTCCTAGTAACAACACACGTGCAAGCAATCCCAATTTGTAAACAAAAGAACGGATTAGAAAGTTCGGTATGATTCCGAAACTAAACAGGGCCTGCATCACATTCTGGCAATGCAGGAACATGATAGGTAAGAAGTGGGGCCTATCCCCCAAAATCATACTTTGGCTGTACACCGCAGTGATGATCACCTACGGGGCCGTGGTCTGGTGGCCCCCGCACCAAGCTTATTACAGCCTACAACAAACTGCAACGCATGCAAAGACTAGCCTGCATGGCGGCGCTATGCTGGGACTACCACCGCTCCACCTGTTCATACAGCAGGAAGCCACGATGGCGGCAGCGCGTCTGGATGCAACTGACCTCTGGCGAAAGAGAGACACACAACACACCACGCTGCTTAAGGAACTCAACAATGAGTTCCCCATCACTAAGGACGGGTGGTAAATGACCGGGTGTCTAAACAATTCATTTTTGATAAAAAATACAGCATCCAGCTTCACGAAGATCGCCGATGTAGAGGTTTGCGCCCCACTGAGCTGCGCATCTTCATGGACGGATCAAAAACAGACAGTGGCACAGGTGCTGGAGTCTTCTCGCAGGACATCAACATACATATAGCCACACCGTTTTGAGTCCACAACACAGTGTTCCAGGCTGAATGCATTGGTATCACTCTTGCTGCTTCAACCATTATGGCCAGGGCAGTTAAAGACCACTCGATCCGCATACTCTCAGATAGTATGGCTGTTCTGCAAGCACTGGACAGTCACTCGATTGACTCTGGGCTAATATACGAGTGCCACCAGCGCCTCTACCAGGTGGGTAGCCTCAATAATATAACCATTCAATGGATAAAAGGACACATCGGTTCGCTAGGTAACGATGCCGCTGATGAACTTGCCAGAAGGGAGTCGAGCACGACACCGGTGGGACCAGAACCCATCGTGCCACTCCCCTTTGGGTTCCTACGCTCTCTTGTAACAAAACGTACCAGGGATCTACACTGTGAGCTATGAGTGGACCAAAGTGAGTGCAGGCATGCCAAAGAAGCACTTCCTACCATCGATGCCCGCCTCACAAAGCAGGTCCTCCGGTTAGACAAACGACAGCTGCGTTGCTGCGACAGCAGCATTAACTGGCCATGGGTCGTTTAATAAACATCTATTTGTCATAGGAGTTACAGACAGTCCGTTCTGCAGGGCCTACATTGAGGACGACGAGACAGCAGCGCACGTGATTCTAAACTGCCCGGCGATCGCCACATAGAGGATATATGATTGTATGGAAGACAAGCTAAACCATTTAAAGTGGAGTGATTTCGACGCTTTAGTGAGTTTGTCGTTAAAGCAAATGACGTTACATAGAGTTTACGTTGTTTTAGATTTGTCACGTAGTTTACGCTAAAATATAATTAAGTTGGTGGTTGAAGACACGTGCTCTATTTTATAGATTTACAAAGAAACGCTATATTGAAATTCGAAAAAAAAACGGATTTATATGAGGACGGAAAATCCGGATTTTTCAATTATTTTCGAATTTCGAACTATCCGGATTTCAATCTCTAATTGTAACTTGTTCTCAAAAAATAAGGGGTACACTAGGCAACTAGCTCACCCCGCAGCGTTTTTGTTCCTTGTAGAATTGTTTTGCCCGTCGTAATTTCTAAACGAAAGGTCCGATTCGAATAATAATAAAGAGGATTTTATATTTACTATTGGTGGGGCCAGTATTTACACCTTTGGCCCTGTCCGCACCGCGATTTTTCACCGTGCGATTATCTTCTCGTAGTTCGCTAACTTATTGAATGTAATGGGATTGCCACACAGGCGCGGTAGGAAATTCACGTGGAAAAAAATCTGTGGTTTGATACAAATTGAACGCGATGCGATGCGGATTAATTTCCACGCGAATGTTTTGTTCAGTATTAACTAGTTATGACTATGGCCCGCACTGTGAAATAAAATTCGCGCGTTTCGCTCTGTCGTGCACAGGCGCCGGCGCTATTAACAGGATGTCGCGCGCATAGTCTCCCACCCGACCTGCGGCCGCACAGGAGTTATCAGAATATGACGATATTGCTAACATAACATAACATCACGCCACTATTCCTCAAAGGTGTAGAAGGTGTAGAAGACACCCACATTTCGACAGTTATGTTCAAGTCCCATGTAATGTGTAGGTGGCGACTGTGGCGAGCCTATTGCCATCAACCGGGCATAATCCTAATGCGAGTATATCCAAAGTACCACGACATAATATTCAAGTCGAAACTGTAGGAGGAAATTAATTTCAAGATATAAAGGGTTAAGGGGAATGCTTCCGAGAACAGACGGATAGTAGGTGAGAGGGCTAGTTATTCTTGATACGCAACCATATTTTTTTTTGGAAATTTTTATCAAATATGTACTAGCTTCAGCCCGCGACTTCATCCGCGATTTCTTGTTCCCCCGACCCTTCCCGTCGCGTCGAATCGCCTACCCATGTGATTTTCCCCGTTTTGGCAACATTTTTCATTACTGCTCCGCTTTTTTTGGTTGTAACGTGATAATATGTAGCCTATAACCTTCCTCAATAATTAGGCTACTCAAGATAAAAAGAATTTTTCAATTCGGACCAGTAGTTTCTGAGATTAGCGCGTGCAATCAAACAAACAAACTCTTCAGCTTTATAATATAATAAATAAATAAATAAATAAATATATAAATATATATATATATATTATATATAATATATATATATATATATATATAGTATAGATTACCATATTTTTTTGCATTTTTTGTAGAGACGCCAGCATATCAAGCTACCCGAAACTGTCAAATTTTCTCAATAAATCTTGAACCTGATACTTTAGCGATAAAGTTGAAAACCTATTACAGAAACTTGACAGATTGTAGTAGCTTTACGTGTTAACAGTTAAATGAACCATTATTTGAGATATAAAACAAATACTTTGAAAAAAAAAAAATTGAACTTTAGCAGGCAATGTAAATTCAAATGTAAAAATCAGCTGATCATCGCGCACGCTGACAGACGCGTGGTCGACGACCCCAAGTACTGTTGAAAAATTGGCTGACTGTTCTGTTGAAACAAAATCATCGTCACTGTCACCTGTAAATAATGAATAATATCTTAACCCAAACTTTTATACACCGGACAATAACTGAGAATTTTTAGATAGAAAAAAATTAATTCAAATATCTGTAGCCCACATGACCAGTGAGGCAGAAATAACAATCGTATTCATTCGTTAATAGTTAAAATGATAGGTACTGACTCATTATAATAACAGAATGCGACGAAAGAAACCGATGCGACGTGTAGGTATAATATGTTAAAGTTTACACAAAATATACAACGTGCACTAGAGTAATTAATAAATGCTTGGATACGGCGCGCGGCGATGCGATGGCATATACGAGGGTGCGACGGGAGGAGCGGTGTTCAGCGGGCAACTTTTTAAACATAACGTTATAAGTGAGACTGTAACGTTTCACCTGTAACGTTATTAAAAGCGGATATAAGCATAACGTTACTGATCCTATAACGCTACTTGTTATATTGTTCTTCAACAATAATATTCTATAACGTTATTCTTTATAACGCTTTTCATATTTTTAGGTTTGAGTATCGTTACAAAATCTGAAACGTTATAAGGTAACATTTAGTGTAACGGAACAAAATTCATTTCGTTTTCAAGTCCCTGAGTTTAGGTGTTGTTTCGTTGAGTTTGCATTTTATCGAAATAATCAAAAACATTTGCAAACAACAATGGATATATTAAAAGCTGAAATAGCAAAGAAACGTAAGTTACTTGAAGAAAGGAATTTAATAGTAAGTAAACTCTTGAATGTCCTTTGCATAACATGGTTGATATTTTGCTTCCATCCTTCAAAACATTGTGTTCATGCAGGACCCTACAAACACCAGGAAATATTTCAAAAGAGGTGAGCTGCTGGCTAAAGAACAGGAAGAGTATTTAAAAAAATATGGTCCACAACATAAAGAACCTGAAGTTCAAGAAGAGTCACAAGAAGTAAAGAATGAAAGAGGTTTGTTGCAATAATAACCTTTTTTACTGTTTTACTTGAGTTTCAATACGTAAGTTACATTAAAAACTTCTTACTGTTTTAGCAAGTGCAAGACAAGCCACCAATGATGCTGAAAACACTGAAATAGTTGGACTTCCAAGACAAGAAGTTATAAAAAGGTTGAGAGAGCGAGGACATCCTATTTGGTTATTTGGTGAAAATGAACTGAATTCATTTAAAAGATTGAGAAGAATAGAGATTCAAGAACCAGAATCAAATAGAGTAAGTAGTTGCAAAATATCTTGATACTTTTCAATTTACATTTTGATTGCATAAAAATACTATTATAACAACATCAAGTCCATAAAATTTAAAAGTGTCTTCATACATTTCCATACATTTTATTTCCCCCTGTTAATGTGCCATTATGTGGATGGGTTCTGTGTGGTGCGGGACTTAAAGAATAGCACCATCCCATTTCTTCCCATGGGTGTCGTAAAAGGCAACTAAGGGCCAACCTGACCGACCCGACCTTACTGTGATCGCCAACCCGCCTGCAATGCGTGGTGATTATGGCATCCTTTGGGGTAGGCTTGTCCAGCAGTGGACGTCCCTGGGCTGAATTGATTGATAAGATTATTGTGAACAGAAATTTAAAAACATCTTCATATATTCCCTACATTTAATTTCCATCTGTTATTGTGATACCATGATGTGGACATGTAGAGATCCACGATAATATTACCAAAGTGTACATTGATGACAAAACACAATATTGATGGAAGAGCCCGATCTTATGTTATAAACCTTGTAGACAACAGTTGGCTTTCATTAAATTTTTTAATTGTTTTTCCAAACATGTCTGTTTGCCTATTTGCCTGTTTATTCCATTTTATCATTCAGTTTTTTGCCAAAATAGCAACTTTCTTGTATATAAACTTGTGTATTTTATTTTTCAGGGTCTAAGGAATGACTTCCAGGAAGCTATGGAGAAAGTAGATGAAGCTTATTTAAATGAAATCTTAGAATTAGGAACACAGGTAAATACAAATATAAATTCTAGTTTACATAGAAACATAAATTATTTCATGATTATCCTAAAATAATGTTAGGTGTAGATGTGCCTATAGATTTCCTCAATTCTGGATTATCAGCACATGTTTTCTTTATTTCTGTTGCCTGTTATGACAAAGAACTACTAAAGAAAACCAAGAGTTGACCTTCAAAAATTGGCACAGTAAATTAAATATGTACTTAATATTGTTAACATTTATTTCAGAGAGATGATAAACAACTAAAAGAAGATGCTCTTGATGATTCTATCACATATGAGTTCATTCAAGAGATGGCTAAGACTATGGGGCAGGGTGATAAAAACCATGATATGAATGTTATTATGACTCTGTTACAAGTAAGTAAGATGATTGTATAATTAAATAATAGCAATTAATACAAGTTTGTGTATGACCTTTCTTGTTATGATTTAAAACAAGAAACATCATAAACAAGTGTATGGCACAAACAAAGTTTATTGTTTTGATTGTCCTTGCTCTGAAGGATGCACTAGTAGAGTAGCCTTATTAAATTCGATGTTATAAACAAGCCATTTCCTTTCCAGTTTCTTCTAAAACTATGGGGCCAGCAGCTCAATTCTGCAACAGGAGCAGAGAAGACCGCAGTCAAACATAAAATGACAAGAGCCACTTTTACTCAAACTCAAGTGTACTTGAAACCGCTGGTGCGAAAACTGAAAAAGAAAAATCTTCCAGATGATATCTGTGAAAGTCTTTGTGAAATAACAAAACACTTGCTAGAAAGGAATTATATTATGGTAAGTATTATTTTATAATTCAAACAAATTAATTTTAATGTGACAAAACAAAGAGAGTTTGTTCTGAAGTTAGGACTGCGTACTGGAAGGCATAGCGTTGGAAGACCTCCCTCAAGGTGAACTGGTTAACCTTGTGAAGGCTGCATGTACTGGCTGAATGCGACAAGCATAGAACCGGTCGAAGCGACGTCACTTGGGGAAGGTGTATAACAAGGAGGATGTCTTTTGGCTAAAATAATGATGGTGAACCAGACTTAGCTTTATACCGCACTTGTAGCAGTACGATCGTCTCGCGTGCACTGGCGGACCACTGTGGCTTTTTAACAGTGACCACCGTATTACCAAAAAATAATGTAAGTGTTGGTTACTGTGGCCGCGGAAAATCGCAGTCGTGCTCGCCTAATAAGCGAGACCTGTTATTGCCATTATCGATTAAACTGTTGGCATTATATATTTTACTAGCTTCTGCCCACTACTTCGTCCGCGTTAAATTTCTTGTTCCCCGACCCTTCCTCGAATCGCCTACCCGTGCGATTTTCCCCGTTTTTGCAATATTTTTCATTACTGCTCAGCTCCTCTTGGTTGGAGCGTGATGTTATATAGCCTATAGGCTTCCTCGATAAGTAGGCTACCCAACACAAAAAAAAATTAATTCGGACCAGTAGTTCCTGAGATTAGCGCGTTTAATCAAACAAACAAACTCTTCAGCTTTATAATATTAGTGTAGATTGGTTAATTATATATTTATTATACCTATTTCAGGCTAGCGACGCATATCTGCAGATGGCTATAGGCAACGCTCCGTGGCCCATCGGTGTCACTATGGTTGGTATTCACGCTCGAACAGGGCGAGAAAAGATCTTCTCCAAAAACGTGGCCCACGTTATGAACGACGAAACTCAAAGGAAATACATCCAAGCATTAAAAAGGCTCATGACAAAATGCCAAGAATACTTCCCAACAGATCCCTCAAGATGTGTGGAATATACCACCACTAGATGATAATAATAAAACTATTAGTAAAGGAGTGAGTGAGAGCAAGTGTGTAGTATAAGTGTTAATGAGTTTGTGAGCTCAGAGGTTTGTTTTGTGCCCAGTCGATGGCAATAGACTCGCCCTCATTACATGGGGATTAAATATACCCGGAAAACTATGTGTATATAGTAGATACCACTCTGCTTAAACCTTCGGGGAAACAAGGCGTCATGTTATGTGATGTTACATAATAAAAAGGTTATTAATAAAATCGTATTTTCTATTCATTTTTTCCCCTTGTTCGTAAAAATTATCTTAATGATGTAACTGAAACCATGTTCTCCATGGGTGGGTGGGATGGTGGGTTGCCAACTTTGTATTTATTTAACCATTTAAGCACATAAACAGACAAGAAGAAAGGACCAAAAATATCAGAAATAGTATTTTCAAAGCCATTGTCAGTAAAGATATAGATGTCCGTTTCCACCGCGCGGCCAACTCTTCAAATTTGATTTGTAAAATACAATGGCGTTTATTTAGTTATTAATAGTAGGTTCAAGGTTAGTTCTAGTACTAATCGACAGGTATCGTAGCCTAGTTTGGATAAATGTGGCGAATATAACTACAGGCTTTATATTTTAGTAGATATTCGCTAAAATATAGTAGTATGAAACTGTATTAGAGTAGAGTGACCATAAATTTTCATAACAAAGTGAGACTGAATCGCCATTATTGGAATGTTCGGTAGTCTTATCTTAATTTTTTAGGGTGAAACTCTTTAAGACATCCTATAGCATACTTTATAAAAGTCAAATTCACAAATGGATAAAAATAGCTTTATTCAAAATCAGCATACAGGCAAAAATCAAGTAATACAAGTCAACAATTTTTTTTTTTTTTTTATAAACTACCATAACATTTATAAATTAACTAGCTTCTGCCCGCGACTTCGTCCACGCCAAATTTTTGCTCCCCTGACCCTTCCCGTCGCATCGATTTGCCTGCTCGCTCCTTTTGAGTTACAGTGAGTCAACCTTATAAGACAGACATATGCTCTCGCGGACTTTTTTTTAGAACTTTTTAAAAGAAACAATTCCGTCATACATGATTTTTACGTTACTTTAACCGTTTACGCAGCGCACGCAACGGAAACTCTCAAAACGAATAAATTTTCCCCGTTTTTGCAATATTTTTCATTACTGCTCCGCTCCTCTTAGTTGTAGCATGATGTTATATAGCCTATAGCCTCCCTCGATAAATAGGCTACCCAACACAAAAACAATTTTTCAATTCGGACCAGTAGTTCCTGAGATTAGCGCGTTCAATCAAACAAACAAACAAACTCTTCAGCTTTATAATATTAAGTATAGATTGAAACTAATGTAAGACACAGAATATAGGACACATTTTCTTACAGGTACTTATTTCAATTTTAGATTAATTTTAAAAATATAGTAGGCCTAATTTTATTTACGCCACATTTATCCAAACAAGGTTACGTTACATGTCGATTAGTACTAGAACTAAGCTTGAACCTACTTTTAATAATTAAATAAACACCATTGTAATTTAGGCATATTGCCGTCCGAGCGGCCAACTAAAACCAACTCTAAAAATATGATTGAAGCTATTTTCTAGTATTTTTATTGTTTATTTGCTGCAACAAATTAGCAACTTATTGTCCATACACATTAGCCTTGTTACTCCAAAAAACATCAAAGTTAATTAAAATCTAAACAACGCCGGACTAAAAATATTTATAGAAAAGAAAAAGGTAAATTCTAAACTGTAGAACTGAAATAACAAAAACTTTTTTCTAAAATAAAGACTGCAATTGCAATGTAGCGCCCTCAGTTTTACTCACTGAAGTAGCGATTAGTATTAACATTAAAGATTTTTTCTTAGTTAGTAATTTATAGCAGGCACAAAAATAGATCACTATGTCATTTTTAAAATAAAATCACTATATTTTTAAAATTATTCTAAAATTGAAATAAGTATATTATGTAAGAAAATGTGTCGACATTCTGTGTCTTACATTAGTTTCAGTTAATTTATAAATGTTATGGTAGTTTATTAAAAAAAATATATATATTGAGTTTGAGTGTTAAGGATTATAATAAACTGAAGTTGTTATTATTATGAAACGTTTTTCCATATTTCGTAGTAAAAAATATAAATGTGTAAGTGTGTGCGTGCAAACGTGGCCAGTTGAGCGCCTTATTTTTGTTCCTGATCCTTTATCTAGTGCTATTATTGATCGAAGATTTTAGTAGTAAAATTGCGGTGGATGAACGTAAGTCCGTGAAAACGTGAGACTAACCCAGTTTAAGATAAGATAGTATTTAAGAATCAGTCATTCCGGAAATCACACAAAATATAAAGTAGAAAGCGAATTTCTCATTCATACCTAACCTAAAACTACATACCTAATATTAATTTATTTCAACATGTAATATGCTTGATCGCTCGTCTATATAATTACGCATAATTGCCAACGTTAGATAAATGATTAATTACGAGAACGTTCAAACGGCTTCGTTTTGACAGTGAGGATCACGACCTCTGGTGATGACGTCAGAGACACCAGACATCTGGATAATTAGCTGGTTTGATTAGATGAGACTTTCCCTAATGTCTGGTGAGGATTTGTGAAGAATTAGCTGCAGAGTCAGCTGCTATGTGACAAATAATGTAATTTAATATTTTGTAATAATAATTCCTTTGCACTATTGAACTAAACAGACAGCTGTGCTGCTGGGGAGTTCCTTGTGCCACTTCTTCCCAGCTAAAGCTTTAGGAAGTGGTGAAGGGCGGCTGTTGTTGCGGGAGACTGTCTTATGTAACTTTGATGTTCAAAAATGCTGACTCTCGGCTTTATTCAAAATCAGCATACAGGCAAAAATCAAGTAATATAATTACTTGATTTTTGCCTATATGCTGATTTTGAATAAAGCTATTTTTATCGATTTGTGAATTTGACTTTTATAAAGTATGCTATAGGATGTCTTAAAGAGTTTCACCCTAAAAAATTAAGACTACCGAACATTCCAATAATGACGATTCAGTCTCACTTTATTATGAAAATTTATGGTCACTCTACTCTAATACAGTTTCATACTACTATATTTTAGTGAATATCTCCTAAAATATAAAACTTTTAGTTATATTCGCCACATTTATCCAAAGTAGGCTACCATACCTGTCGATTAGTACTAGAACTAAGCTTGAACCTACTATTAATAACGAAATAAACGCCATTGTATTTTAGGCATATTGCCGTCCGCGCGGCCAACTAAAATCGACTGTAAAAAAAATATTGAACCTTTTTTCTAGTATTTTTCTTGTTTATTTGCTGTAACAAATTAGCAACTAATTGTCCATACACATTAGCCTCTATTAATTTGATTTATGGTGAGATACGTACCTACACTTAACCTGAAAACTAAATATAGCATAACTTTTTGTATATTTAAGTTTTGATGATTTTTAGTTTTGTAACAAATATAACAAATTAAGACCTTTCTTTTGATGTATCATTCGCCTATCTGCATTATTTAGTTTCTGTGTAATCACGGATAATCACTACGGCAAGTGGCGGTTCTAGCGGCCAACTGTTTTTGGTCGTAGCGCCTTAGTTTTTTTTGTAACAAATTCAGGAAAAGAGGTGTGTATTGTAACAAATTACAACTAATTCCTGGCAAAATTTCATCAAATTTGAAGAGTTGGCCGCGCGGTGGAAACGGACATAGATATAGTAGATGGCTAAAAAACTAAGTTTCGTGGGGACACCGGCGTGAACATGTTTCTCACGACGTATGAGATTTTTTCAAACCGGGGCGCCATGGTTTATTGCTACCCCCACTTCCTCGCTGAGACATGCGAAGTGGTCTAGACCATAATCACCGAAAAAAGGGGGCCTATGTATCTGCCAGGGTCGCAAGATTTGTTCGAAAGAGACACCGTGGCTTTGGCACATGGGCAACTGAAGGAACACGGGTGGGTTTTAGTCAGTAAAAGTCTGACACGCCTTCCCGCTCCGCCTAAGAGCGGGAGACATAATTTGAGGATTTCCAACCCAACCCACAAAAAAAAGGGGCCTGTGTACCAGCAGTTCCCACATTATAGGATGATTTTGATTTTGCTGACACAGGTGTGCCGTACCTTCTACGTAATTCTCGTACTAGGTTTGAGTGTCCAAAAGTTCCGAGTATGTATACAATCTATTATGTTTTAATTAAAATTAGGTAGTAATTTAGAGTAAATCGGTTCGCGCATTAAGGCCTCTCCCACATTAGGCGTGCGCGATCCTCGGGCGTGTGAGTAGCGCGAGCGCCGCGCGCGCGTCGAGAGCGCGCCGCGAGCGCGCCGCAGGGCAGCTAAACGCGACGCTCACGCGGCGCGCTCGCGACGCGCTCGCGCTACTCACACGCCTAATGTGGGGTCAGCCTAAGACTCCTGAACAAACTTAAACCCTATTTTTTTACCGAGGTTTACCTTGTCTAATAAAAAAATATGTTAGAAAAACATTTTTATTCCCATAGAGTTGTATTCATGCCAAGTTTCAAGTTAATCGGATCACGAATTTACATTTTTCATACCTATGTGACCCTATAGCATGAATCTTACATCCCCATGGATTTCAGGGTTGTAACCTAAGCCCAATGATTTTTTTACAATGAAAGGAATCTACTAATATACAGAATCTTCCTATTAATTACTGATTTGAAATACTAAATCAATTGCTGAAATGATACCATTTGTTTTTACGTTTATTTTTGCACAACATGAATAGACTGGTATATGCGCATACTTCGGTACTCAACATAGATTATATACCTCAATACGTGTTGTCCTTAGGCTATCAACGTACTTTGTCAAATACTTCATTACGGTCTCAGTGGATCACGTCCCGTATCGGAGTAATAACAAATTATCTACGATAATCTACGTCTACACTAAAGGCATAGCCGGTAAGGTTTTTCACAAGAATGTTTTTGAAAATGTTAACTGGGTTTCTATCTTCAATAAGCACAAAGTTTCTGGGTGCGGAAATGAAGCTAAAATAGTTTTTATCTGACTACGTCGAAGCTGGTCGAAGCAGAAATGAAGGTTTGATGATTTCCCACCCATAAAAAAAGGGTTATTATTTAATGCAATACCAATACGTATATAAACTCACGCCTTTATTCCATGCAAGTGGGCAGAAACGACAATTTTTTTTTTGTGAATTTTCTTCGGATTTCTACTATTATTTTTATTTTGCTCACAATACGTTGATTCGACGTGTAGCTTGGCAAAAAAGAGTCTGTCGTGGTAACCATTGGAACTAAAATATTTTTTTGGTGGCAATACTGCTTTGTTTATCATCAACAAGTAGCTAATCTGTCATTGTGTTATGTTCCCAATTGTATTTTACTTATTTCTAATTATCTATCAATTATAAATGCTTTTGAACATATAAAAAATGAATAAAACAATAAGGAGTAGTGGTGTGAGCTGTGATATACTAAGTTTTCGTAAGGGCGGAATCTGAAGCGGAACAAATTTTGTCTCTGATTGACAATGCTTACGAAAGAACTGCCGACACGACAGGTATTTATCCAAGAAATGTATCTTTTATTCAATGCCAGTCATTGTTTTTCCTTTCTAATACTAAGTTTTATCGGTATTATAAGTTTCAAGCCATTTTATTGTTTTATTTACTAATCGATTATTGAGGTTATGTTTTCTAGTTTGACAAATCGCGTGTACGGTAATTCTTGATGTTTGATACCTGAAATTGAAAAATGTACCCACATGGAATTAATATGATTGTTTTTATATTTTTTTCAAGGTAAACCTTTTTTTTTTTTTTTTCAGGATGGGAAATCATCAAATGACTTCTCCCGCTCTGGGCGGAGCGGGAGGGCGTGTCAGACTTTTACTGACTAAAACCCACCCGTGTTCCATCAGTTGCCCATGTGCCAGGGTCACGGTATCTCTTTCGAACAATCACGCGACCCCGGCAGGCATCGGTCCTAGTAGACCCCTACACTGCTGCTGACATCTCTTTGAGGCGCGCGTGGAACACTGCGCGCCGTCGACCCGAGCCTGGTCCTTACCGGGCGGCGAGCTACCCATTGCTCGCCACCCGCAAGCTCGCGCCTACGGTGGCCGGGAGTCCGCTATCGACTCCCGACGCCCGGGGCGTCTCCTCCTGCGGCGGCTAGGGGCGTGAGGGCGCAGAGACTGCCACTCCCTCACGCGCCCCGCCTCCTCCTTCGCGAGCATTACTGCTTCGCAGAAGGAGGTGACGGCTTCCCATTCCCTCTCGCTCCGTTCAAGGTAAACCTTACAGTACAATTAGAGAAATTGTTAATGAAGGTGAAAAAAATTAAGGATTTTTCTACACCTGGAGGAACACCAATACAGTTGGCGGAAGAAAGAATTAGACGATTTTGATCTGTGTGCAATTAGACAAAAAGTTCAACACTATAACGAAACAGGCAAGGATTTTCTTTTTTTAATGCTATTATCGCATACCACAGTAAAAAAAGTACAATTTATATTTATTATTTTTCAGGTGCCTATTCTACGTAATATATTACTTATAGTTTGAGGAGACGGGTTGTGATGGGAGTCGTAAACGTGTAAGAATGATTTTTACACTATTTAGATTTCATAAATAAGAAATGTAAAACTGAAACATCAGTGTTAAGGGAAAAAATCTATCATAGCACCGAGAAGGAATACAAGAATGATGTTATGTCACGTTTTTCTTTTTAAATAAAATCTAAATTTTAGCGTGTTATTTCATTTTTATTGTCATGTGAATAGTGATAATGTTATGTACCCCACATAGACATACCTGACGCCTTCATTAGTCAACTGTTCAAGTTTTTTCGATATTGCCCGTACCTTTCGAATTCGACATGTTCCATGTTCCATGTTGTGACTCTCTGACTTCCGATTAGTTTCCGACAGTAAGCAGCTGTAAGTCGCCTTCTTGTCGACTATAAACTGTCAGCATTAACAGGACTCGTTCAGTATCATTCATGTCAAATTTGATACAGGCATACCAACCATCGAATGGTTGTGAATACCCTAGATGGTGGCCGCAAATGCGATTGCAGCACATAATGTCTTGTGTTTCGGGTTCAATCGGCAATCCCTGAGTGTAATTTAATTAATTTTTAAATTGAATAAGTTTGCATTAGGTATGTTATTATGATGGCACTCTTAGATAAAAGGTTATTCCAGCGAAATAATGCTCAATCTACTAAATACAATGAAAGTAAACTGTACTCGATTTAGTGAACTATTCGAGTCGGCAACACTCACTTGTTGTGATAAGTGATTAAATTGAGAGAAGGAAAATGGTGATTGGCGGGAAAGATACAAAAAGTTTTCAATAATTTTATATTTATTAATATAATTCAAGATATGGATGAAAAACCAAATAATGTTGAAGACATTGATGTTAACAGTTCAGATTTCTACGAAAATGTTAACATTGAAACAGCTGCTTTATTCCACGACGAGATCTATGATTTGCTACTAATTGAGAACGAATCACACGAAAACTTTGAAGATGAAGAATGTGAAGATGAAACGGAAGAGAATACAACAAAAACATAAATACATATTTTAAAGTAATTACTGAAGACATTGAAGCTAAGATTCATCAGTGAAAGCAAATGTACCTATTGTTCTGAAGAAAATGCGGATATAAAACACGTTAGACTGTGAATCGTTCGCCATGCAAAGACTGTTACTTGTCAGTGAAATTCAAAGAGTATAATAATGTGAAATTAGTGATATAGCAGAACAAAACTCTTTTATGTGTTCCCCGCCACGTTCAGGAATTACTTTCCTACACAGTTTATTTCAATTCATTATTTAGATATTTACTGAATACTGTAGAAAAAATTTAATTGTTTCGGGATGTACTTAGCTGAGAATAAGAGTAGTATGTTTAATGATTACGACTGAAGGACATGTATCCATGGTCAGGAATAAATAAAAAAAAAAAAAAAAAAAAAAAAGTGATAAGTGATTGTGACATTGACAGTTATAATGAAAAAGCGAACTCGAAACCGCGAAATTCACGAATTGTTTGTAAAGAAATGTATAATACAATGTTATTAAAATGATTTTAGACTATGTTATCAAGTTCCATTTGGAAGAATGTTTAAATATTCTATCGGAACGGGATAATTTAGGTTACTATAGCATCAAAATCGAGTAATTATACATTGTAATCTTGTGATTAATACTACGATGTTTACATCTTGAATTGATTTATTAATTTTACTCTCTTTTATAGCTTTTTGAAACTATTTGAAACACACCCAGATGTCGGAGACAAAGTATTATGTAGCCCTGTTGAGAGTTTATCGTCCTGTGATAAGGATCTAATAAAAGCCCAACAAACAATACTTGAACGCGAAGAACATAAAATATCAATTTCAAAATTGGATTATTGCTTTTTAAAACGTAATATCCATGCAAGATTCTTTGGTTTGCCAGTTTGTCCTGAACTTCATCGCACCGTGTTCCCGAAAAATGTTGATGTGGGATGTTTTCTAAAAGTTACAGGTTAGAACTTGTTTGAACTTCCTAGAGCAACACAAACAAAAAAAAAAAACGAATTAAATTCAATAAATTATTGTGCTGGTGTTTTCAGGTACTGTTGTAAGAGTAACGCAGTCAAAAATGTTGGAATATCAGAGAAAATATGTTTGTATGAAATGTAAACATGAGAACTGTGTTGAAGCCGAGTTTGAGAACAGATATATTTTGAAGGCCCCACATAAATGTGGCAATGACGTCAAAGCATGTAGAAGTTCTACATTTTCCCAAGTGCCTATGGTGTCCAGAGAGCACTGCAAAGATTATCAGGAAATTAAAATACAGGTAGGCCTAAAAAATGTAAACTAATAAAACTGAAAATATCCTTTTGTTGTTGACTCAATTGCTTCTTCATCTTTCTTGTGTTGATGGCACAAAAGTCCATTCAGTTTTGTTGGTTCAGAACCTTGACCCAGTCCAATGCTAATAACCGTCTAAGTCCTGTATTTCAGAACCTCTCTCAAGACTCAACCATTATCTAAAACTAATTTAGAGACATTTGATTGGTTGAAACTAGTTCTAAGTAATGCTTGAGTCTTGAGTGATTTAGACCTATATTCTATTCATAGACTTACCCGGACAGGCGCACAGTTATTTCTTCTCAGGAGAAGAGGCCTGTTTCCCAGCAGTGGGAATGTTATAAGCTGATTTATTTATGTTCAATAAATCAACAATAATGATCTTGTTGGTTTTCAGGAGCAAGTAAACAAGCTAAGTATAGGAACAATACCTGGCTCCATGTGGGTTGTGCTAGAGGATGATCTAGTGGACTGCTGCAAACCTGGAGATGATGTTGTTATTTGGTGTGTAAAATATAATAATACTATCTGTTTTTTTGAAACTGTAAAATAAAACAGTTTAACATCTACATAGCCTTTAAACCCCTCGAAGGTCTTAAGTTACACAGTTCGGCATAAGCAATTGTCTTTCTATTGTGTTTCTAATTACGGCATTCAATGAGTTAACCAATGTTCAGGTCGTGTTCCATCGGTCGGAACTGTGAACCTAGTTGGGTCAATACAATAATTAACCTTTTGACCGCCAGAGTCATGTATAGATGACAAACTAAAACGTGCCCAGCACGCCACGGTCACGATACCGTGACAGACTTTTAAATGTAAATAAAACTCATAAAACAACATTGTTTTTATTATTTCCTTTGCTAATTATGTTCCTTGACTCATCCTAATTTATATTAGTTGAGCTTCTTTCTTTATATTTCATCCGTATTAACATAAAATGGCAAAAACTAACACCAATTATAAAGTTTGAAAAACATAGTGCCCTCAGCGCCACAGTCACCATATCATGACACGTAGTGATGTAGTTAGAAATCAATATAACAAGAATATCGAATTTGACGGTAACCTACGTTATATTTAATTTATTTAAATGATTCAGCAATAAATGAGTAAAACTTTTGATATAGAAGTTTAATGATTCAGGAATCATGAAAATTATTTAAATATGATTAAAATACTGAACTATCTGCTCATTAAATGTCAGTGTCAGTTGATTATTGATAAATCATAATGAGTGTAATGCCCATCTCCATCACACTTTCATATTGTCTGTGCCTGGAGCGCCAGAGTCATCTAATGGTGACAATCCGATGACGTCACATGTGGTCGATTTGTAAATAGAGCTGTTCCTTTACTTGTATCAGTAGTTTGTTCTCATTACTTTATTATTCTGAACGACTTTTTTTGTGGGTGGGAAATCATTAAGAGCCATTTTATATTTTTGCGCGAATATCTAAGATTTTAGTCGCCTTATTTACCTCTCATCTCATCATTATAAATACTCTGGCATTGACGAATACATGTAAAAAATAGATCAATCTTTTGTTTTGTCACTTTTAGTAGAACATTTACAAAAACTTATTTGTTTACTTTGTAGTAATTAATCTCCCACAACTAGTTTTTGTAAAAATCAGCGCAGGGTCAATTTCAGACTCCTATTTCTATCATTAATATGTAGAAATTTGAGTAAAAAAAATACACAAAACAACAGACATATAATCTAGTTGTTACATTTAGTACAAGAATATTGATTTTTAATAACATTAATTAGTAAAAAAAATAAAGTCTTATGGCAATTTTTACGATTTATTCGCAAGTTTATCGCGTTTTTTTGGTTTGAATAAAGCATAATTACTTTAAAAAATTCATGTCAATATAAAGTATGCTTGTATACAAATCGAATTCTCAAGTTTTATTTAAATCTGTTTATTTAATTAGACATAATATCGTTTTTGAAATCACTCTAAATTAGAATAAATTACGATGCACAAGCGGGCAGCGTTTAGTACGGCGCAAGCGCCCAACGGGGAAGGACCTATGTCAATTTTTCCCGCGTTTCAGTTTACGGGTACTCGTATCGTGAAGGCAAAAATATACTACGACATTTTGCTACTCTTCGCATTTTTTTTTTTTTTTTTAATAAGAGTTTCGTTAATTATCAAGTAAAGCATTATTTTAATAGATTGTAGAAAATTTTTGAATAAAATAATTTATTTTAACTAAATCTGACTATTTTTAATCGCGATTAAAAAGGTGTGGAGTAAAACTAGTGGCCATGAACAAAAATTCACACCAACGGCAACGCCTCGCCTCACGTGCAAAAGCAGTACTGTATTTTTTTTTTTCTTTTGCTTATATCTCGAAAATGGCGTGTCCTATCGCAAAAATAATGAAATTTTCGACCCCCTTTATAAAATCCCACACATATAAATCTCAACACGTGGGTAATATTTTTTTTTATTTTTCAAATAAAAATGAAAAATTCCATATAAAACACGTCCAGGATGCCCCCTTGCGCGCGCCTTCGTATCTCAGCAAGTTCATTGCGTAGCGCACAAGTACTAAGTTGCGAAGCCAAAAGAAAAAAAACCGGCCAAGTGCGAGTCGGACTCGCGCACCGAGGTTTCCGTACAAACCTGTATGTATTCTCGGTTTATGCATAAGGTTTATGTTTATGAAATTAAATGTTTTTTTTTTTATATTTGAGTTAATTGAATGAAAGGTAAATTGTGGTTTACGATTTATGACGTATTAAAAAAAAATACTTACTAGATCTCGTTCAAACCAATTTTTGGTGGAAGTTTACATGGTAATGTACATCATATATTTTTTTAGTTTTATCATTCTCTTATTTTAGAAGTTACGGGGGTGAGGACACACATTTCACCACTTTGGAAGTGTTTCTCGCGCAAACTATTCAGTTTAGAAAAAAAATAGGTACCTATATTAGAAACCTCAATACCATTTTACCCCACACGTATGGGTTTGATGAAAATTTTTTTTTTGAGTTTCAGTTCTAAGTATGGGGAACCCAAAAATTTATTGTTTTTTTTTTCTATTTTAGTGTAAAAATCTTAATGCAGTTCACAAAATACATCTTCTTACCAAGTTTCAACAGCATGCTCTTATAGTTTCGGAGAAAAGTGTCTGTGACATACGGACAGACAGACAGACAGACATGACGAATCTATAAGGGTTCCGTTTTTGCCATTTGGCAACGGAACCCTAAAAATACCACGTTGAGTCGTGATTGTCAAATTTGATTTTAGTCGTGTCAAAATAATTTTTAAAAGAGATTATTTCTTGCAGAATAGCGTAACAATTCTCATAGCTAAAAGTAAGCAATTTTAGAGATAGTTTTGTTAGTTTAGTTCGGTGTACAACAGAATCGGCACCAATATGTAATTGTTTTAATTTTTAATTTTTATTGTATACTTTACATAACATATAGTTGTATTTTTTTTTTATTAGTCTAGAAATCTTTATTAGACTGGATAAATAAAATAAGTATTTTCATAAATATCTAAATACCGCATTATAATTCTAACGGATCAAGATTGTTTAGACCGGCTCGACACTCGCGTTACACTGTTTGTATTGTGCATGTGTGGATAGCTACGCACACATTCATAAGATTGCCGTCTTTTACCTAAACTCGAGCGTTCAAATTTTGTAAGAGGGCTCTTAAATGACGTCTCCCGCTCTGGGTGGAGTGGAAGGGCGTGCATATCAGACTATAGTCATCGGAACATACATCCTTGTTTAACGATACTATTGTGTTATAAGTAATAAAATAAATTAAACTACAAAGTGAAGTTCAGATTTTAGAATTAAAAAGAAAATAAAATTCATGTAAACCATTTCAAACAGCTATTAGCTCGGCTAGCGTGTCATAAAATAAACTCGTATCCGATTGAGGTTTATTTGAACTAAGTTTCATTTGTTTCCGAGGATATTATTGTCCCTTTCTTCGTATTTGTTATAATATTTGTAATTACAAATCTTGAGTATAAAAACTTCGTTTAATGATTAAAATACAAATTCATTTGATGATTTATTTATTTATTTATTGCATTCCATATTGTGAGAAGGCGTTACAAAAGGCTTAAAGCTAAGTACAAAATATGGACCCTGTAAGGGCACAACAAAACTACAAAAATAAAATATAAAAAATCTAGTTATTTAAATTAATATAAAGTTAAATAAAATTGGGATAAAATAAGGAAATTAAATACAATCATGTCAAGTTAATAATTAAATTGAGTTATGGTAAGTCATTCTACAATACAAAAGAAGATAGATTTGATTTAGTGTCAATCTTAACAATATTAAATTAACAATAATTAAATTTGCTTTCGCCTATTTTCGTCGTATTCTGATAAGTATTTATCTACAGTAAATGGTTTTTATTTCAACTGACATATCATCAGTACCTACTTGGCGGTACATTAAGGCATTATTAATGGTTGTTCTTTCAGAGAAATTTAAATCTATATAAATAAAAATGAATACTATATATATTAATGGCCCGATTCGTCTAATATTTTTTTGTATGTTCCTTAAGGCCTTCGGAAGATTTTAATAATAATAAAAAAAAATCGCTTGGACAATAGTAAAACAATACTTTTCTGTTTCATATTAAAAAATATACATACGATGCGACGGGATGGGGGAGCAATAAATATAAAAAGCGGATGAAGTCGCGGGCAGAAGCTACTTGTATTAAATAAAAATGCTGCTACTGTATATAAAAAACGAAACCATTAAAATAAAATAACTCTTTCGATATTATTCATAAATATCGGATGCGCACCTCTAGTACAGAGGCGAGCAAATTAAGAAAAGTCGTGCCAGCTACGCCAGTGTCATCCTATCGTGACAAGAATGTACGTCATGATAGAGCATAGTGCTGTGATGGTGATGACTTGCTTTTATCGACTGTTGTTTTGAATTGTGGATTTAACGCCGAAACTGTGACACATATCGTATCATTTTTACCATAAAAGACAAAGCGGGATGAAATAAAACTCCTTTATTATATATTTCTGGTATAGTAACCTTTTATTAAAAACATACTATATGTTAAAAAATACGTGGTTAGTGCTTTATCGATATAATTTCGAACTCACTACTATTTTGTAGGTATTAAAGGATGAATTTATAGCTTGGCGCTGAGGGCACGATTTTACTTTTTTGTCGTGGCGCTCAAAAGGTTAAATATATTTAAATAAGTATAATAATAAAATGAATGGCCTGCTTTCTTAGGAAAACTAGGCTCGAGAGCTCGCTACATATGATTAACCATTGATTCTTTTAGATTTTATTCACCTGATAGCTTCTTATGCAATGTGATTAATGCCTTCTATTTTATAAATAGAATCCCTTGCTTTAATTTAATAATTGGTTGAAGAATCCTGAATGAGATACAATAGAATAGAGTTTTATTGTTATTACTTCTAGGGGTGTTAAGAGTCCCACAAAGTGTAAAAAACAGCTGGATATTGTGTGAACCATTTCAGTGTTTTAATTTCTCATTACTTATTCCAGCGGCACAGTAAGACGCAGGTGGCGACCATCAGTTCATAATAAAAAATCTGAAGTGGAATTGGTTCTTCAAGCAAATTTCATAGAAGTGTGTAATGCACAGAGATCAGAGGTTGTTTCTACGGCTCCAGACATAAAGGACTGCTTTGATGAATTCTGGGCAAAGTATGAAGCATGTCCCATGAAAGGCAGGGATAGAATTTTGGCATCTGTTTGTCCTCAGGTGAGTTTTATGAAAAACTATCTTTTGCCTGGGACTGCTCGCGTGGATGTCGGAAATTATCTATAAATAATAAATAAATAAATATCTTTGGACAACTAACACAACGTTATCTGATCCCAAACTAGGCAGAGCCTGTACTATGGCCACCAGACAATTGATAAACATACTTATATATTTCTAAATACATACATATTATGGATAAATTACACCCAGACACAGAACAAATGATTGAGCTCATACTGCTCATCACACAAAGATTTGTCCTGGGTGGGAGTCGAACCCACGACCTCAGTCTTAGCAGTCAGGGTCACTAACCACTAGACTAACAGGCCAGTCTGCCACAGTCGGCCATCTCACAGGAATGTACTACCAGGATAAAAACGATCGTGATATGATACTTTTATCCCACATGTGGTACATTCTAGGTAACATTCAGGTTATAAATGATTATCATCATCATCATTTCAGATGAAAGCAGTCCCCTGCTGGACATAGGCCTCTCCTAAAAAACCTTAGTCTAGACCACTACTGTAACCAAGGGTAAGCTGGCTGCTGAGCACTAGGGGCCGTTTTGCTTGGTTTTTGAGGGGGTTTTGCCATAATCGCCACGCTTGGCAGGCGGGCTGGCTATCGCAGTATGATGGTAAATTGCATAAACTATCTGTGTGCCAAATTTCATCTAAATCTGTTCAGCTGGTTTTGCTTAATTGAGTAACAAACATCCAAATTTTCACATGGACAAGTAAGTAGGATAACAAATCTCAAGTTTCAACTGCTATATTCTATTAAACCAAAAAAGATTTTTGTATGCACAGCAACAAATCAAGCTTTAAATATCCAGTATAAGGTGACTTCTCACTGTAACACAATCCTATACAATGTGAGGTCAGTTAAAACTTGAAATGTATAGTTTGATATGTGTGTGTAAACATAGTATGTGACAGTTTTTACTTGCATACTCCAATATAGATTTCATTGTTCCTTCTGAAATATAAATCTAAAAATATTTTTGTTATGTTATTCTAGGTTTATGGTCTCCATTTGGTGAAGCTGGCAGTACTTCTGACAGTAATAACTGGGTCGAATCATGCTGCAGAGAATGATAGCAAGAAAAATGGCCAAGTTGAGAAACACGCGACCCGTGTGCGAGGGCAATGTCATTTACTTCTAGTGGGAGATCCAGGTAAAGTTGAGCACATACATAAGAACATAATGTAGTTTATTTAAAGAAAGATTCCCTAAGATTTAAGAGCTTATAAGAATAAATTGCTTTAATTACTAATTACGTAAGTACTCTCTCAAATTATATAAATAACTAGCTTTTGCCAGTGGCTTCGCCCGCGTGGAGGTCGGAAATTATTCCGCGGGAACATACTACCGGGATAAAAAGTAGCCTATGTCCTTTCTCAGGCTCTAAACTATCTGTGTACCAAATTTCATTTAAATCGGTTCAGTAGTTTTAGTAGGAAAGCGAGACAGACAGACAGACAGAGTTACTTTTGCATTTATAATACTAGCTTTTGCCAGCGGCTTCGCCCGCGTGGAGGTCGGAAATTATCCCGCGGGAACATACTACCGGGATAAAAAGTAGCCTATGTCCTTTCTCAGGCTCTAAACTATCTGTGTACCAAATTTCATTTAAATCGGTTAAGTAGTTTTAACAGGAAAGCGAGAAAGACAGACAGACAGACAGACAGACCGACAGACAGACAGAGTTACTTTTACATTTATAATATTAGTATGGATATATAAATATATAGTATGCAAGTATGGATATTGCTTAATATCTGCAATGGCTAGTTCGAGGTGGCGCGGGACAAGAGCTCATGGAAGAACTTGGGTGAGGTTTGTCCAGCAGTGGGACAGTATAGGCTAAGCAAATTGAATAAATAAAATTATCTGCAAACGATAGACTTCAATAATATCATTAACAGAACAATATGCTCAAACCCCGAAAAATTAGTGTATAAACAATTGTGACCCAGGCGCTATCCACTCGAATAGAAGTCGAATAATGTTCATTTTAGACAAAAATCTATACTTATAACTAGCTGACCTGGCAAACGTTGTTTTGCTATATAAATAATTTCCTAGGCGGGGATAACTAATTAAATGACGATTGATCAGTTTTCGACCGGAGAGGAAAAATGATTAAATTACTAAAATGGCTATTAAAAAATAAGGGTTGATCGTAGAAGGGTGAACATTGAGGATTGTATGTATTTTTGTATGTTGTATCATAAAAAAATAGAAATTAAAAATTTCGTCCAAAAAATAAAAAATAAAATTTAGGGGTGGACTACCCCTAACATTTAGGGGGATGAAAAATAGATGTTGGCCGATTCTCATAGATACCGGATTAGCACAAAAAATTTCATCAAAATCGGTCAAGCCGTTTCGGAGGAGTATGGCAACGAAAACTGTGACACGAGAATTTTATATGTTAGATATTATAAAGCTGAAGAGTTTTTTGTTTGTTTGATTGATAGAACGCGCTAATCTCAGGAACTACTGGTCCGAATTAAAAAAATATATTTTTGTGTTGAGTAGCCTATTTATCGAGGAAGGCTATAGGCTATATAACATCACGCTACCACCAAGAGGAGCGGAGCAGTAATGAAAAATGTTGCAAAAACGGGGAAAATCGCACGGGTAGGTGATTGGACGCGACGGGAAGGGTCAGGGGAATAAGAAATTTAACGCAGACGAAGTCGCGGGCAGAAGCTAGTAAATGATATTCTGTAAATTTAACACTTTCCAGGCACTGGCAAATCACAGCTGCTTCGTACTGGTGCGGAGTTGACAGCGCGCTCTGTGTTCACCTCAGGAGCCGGCAGTACACGAGCTGGACTCACTTGTGCTGCGCTCAGGGTATGTCTAGCATAAACAACAATATCTGGATGACCGAGCATTGCTCGGTATTTTTTGGTAAATTGTGTTTAAAATAATAAGTTTATGTTCAAGTTGATTATCGATAAAGTTGGTCATTGAAAATACGGATAAAACAACATTTTATAAAAATGAATCCTAGCTAGATCGATTTAGCGCCCCCGAAACCCCCTGTATACAAAATTTCATGAAAATCGTTGGAGCCGTTTCCGAGATTCAGATTATATATCGATACCGGAAATTTCAATTGTCGTAAAGGACAAAACACGAGTTTTCAGTAGAGCCAAAAAACAAAAAAAAAATTTGTTTTTTTCTGATATCTTTTTCAAATAAAGTACTATATTCATGATGTCAAAAGAAACCCTCACTATTTTTTCGAGTTCTATCCATAAATATTAACAAAATAAACCAAACATAATTATTGACGAAAATGAGAGTCCTTTACAGCCCAAAAAAAATTAACTGAAGTACTTTACAGCCACGAAAAATTGGTTATGATAAAGTCAGATGTGTCTTAAAGGACTAATCATGATCATCAAGGGATAGTACAAGTCATTTAAACCAGAGGCTAAGGGGGTAAAAGGAACAAAAATCCTAAAGTTCTAAATAGAAATACCTACAATAGGTAGTAAAACCAAGTGAAATAAAAGTATTTTTATTATTTTTTATTTATTATTCAAATGTTTAGTAAAAAAGTCAAAAAATATTATTCTAATAGGAGATCAACATTAAAAAAAATGTTTTGCGCTAATACGTTATTACGTTTTATTTATAATTATGTTGTGATGGAAGATTTTGTTACCAATTTGGACATTTTCCTGTTTTTGGCAAACACCAGTTGTTTTTAACAACCTCAGATGTTATTTGAAGTTTTTGCGAATATATAGTTGATTTGTCAGAAAATGAAAAGAACGAATTGAAACAATTCTGTCAGACTTATATGTGCTTGTTGAGGAACAAATGGATCTAATGTAATCGCACGAGACGTACATTCATACAAAAAGTATGAGACATGGCTGCAAGAGGACATGAAATGGCCTGAGGTCGTGAGGGAAAAGATAACCCCTTCTGTAGTGTTAGTAGAACAACACCCATGTTCCAGTTCTGACTTCGCTATAAATGAGGGTACATCAACATGACATTGACTGGCCTGTTAGTCTATTGGTTAGTGACCCTGACTGCTAAGACTGAGGTCGTGGGTGCGATTCCCACCCAGGACAAATGTTTGTGTGATGAGCACAATCATTTGTTCTGTGCCTGGGTGTAATTTATCTATAATATGTATGTATTTAGAAATATATAAGTATGTTTATCAGTTGTCTGGTTACCATAGTACAGGCTCTGCCTAGTTTGGGATCAGATAACGTTGTATTGATTGTCCTAAGATATTATTATTAACATCCTGTGGACCGGAAACGTGCAGTGTTGGAATATCAACATCAGTTGTGAGTCCCATAAAACCATTTGTGAAGCTAAGCCCGCTAAAGAAGAGTGAAAGAGCTCCTAACGTACAGCAATGAAAGTCTTGCTCATGCAACTGGTTTAAAAGCACAAATAAGAAAGTAGCAGATATCATTAAACTAGTCTCGGAGCATCCCGAAGAAGCTACAAATATGAAGGAATTGTTAAAGGTATAGAAAACTATGCCCATAATTATATTCTGCTGATAAAGCTTTAGGTATTTTGACTTCATTGAAGCTTTCTTAGTGGCAGTATATAACATTAAGATTTTGTGCAAAAGAAGAAGGAATACCATTGTATCCTTCTTACACAGCTATCCTTGAAGCGATGAAGAACTACTATCCGCCAAAAGATGCCACAGAAGTCACGGAAGAGGGGTTAAAGTAAAACTCCAAGCTATTTTGAAAAAAGCTGTGGCTAGACTTGGAAAATTCCTACGTGTAGAATCTGGATGGCAAAGAATTTATACTTATATGCAAGTGGGGTTTTGATGGTGCTTAGGGCAAAGTTTGTATAAGCAAACTATGGCAGAGGATGACGATTCTAGCATTTTTATGTGTTCGTTTGTGCCTCTGCGCTTAGTTTGTGGTGAAGAAGTGATATGGGAGAATCCAGAACCATCTTCCACAGTGTTCTGCAGACCAATATATTTTAAGTTTTCAAACGAAAACAAGTTGAACATAGTTGAAGAACAGGATGCGATTGGAAACGAGATTGAAGACCTGCAGCCTTCTATTATGAGAAGCCATTATGGGAAGAACTCCTGCGGAAATGAATAAGTTAGAGGCCTTTTTTTGTGTTTGGGAAATCATCAAATGACGTCTCCCGCTCTGGGCGGAGCGGAAGGGCGTGTCATTATAACTCAGCCATAGTCACGGTGATTAACAAATGAGGTACTTAGTAACATCAGTTTTCAGTCACTTAGGTATTAATCACCGTGATTATGACTGATTATGAAATTTTGTAAAAAAAAGTATTTGATCAATAACGTATTTAATTATTCTCATCAAAAAAGTTATTAGTTGGCTATTAACTAACGATAGTACAAGTAAATCGATGGTCAACTTCGTTTGACCATGTCAAAGATTTGAAAAATTACCTATCGAAAATTCAAAAATTTTGGTACGCGCGAAGCGGCACGGAAAGGTATATGAATTTGATGTCACCCTGATCGCCGTGTATGGTACAATAACTCGTGTGAGCACCAGCCCTTCAGTTCTATTCAGTTTCAAATAAATTAACTTGAAGTGTTTTCTCCCATACAAAAAAAAAAAAAAAAAAAACTGGAGTTACTATTACGTGGAGTAACTAACCTTGTATAAAGGTATGTATACCAGACACATAGATTTTTTTTTTCTGACTTTGAGTTTCTTTGAGTATGGTGCTCGTCAGATCTCTTTACGCCGTCGGCAATAAGAACGAAACGAAAACTTTAATTGAGTTTTTGTTAAAATTAAGGTTGTAAAGGGCAATAAATAAAACAAACGTCCTTTAGTCCTTTACGCCCTAATTACGTAAGTTAAAACAAAGCATAGATTTGGTCGTAAGGGTTAAGACTATGTCTTTATTATGTGGTTAAGAATGTCGTATAAAAAGTTTAATGCAAAAATGAGGATTACGACCTCTTAAATAATTAAAATATGAGTTTACGCTCCCCTATTGAAAATTATTTTTACGATACATCCCAAATAGTAAAAAAAATCGCGCTAGAGCTGTTGGAAAGCCAGGTCGTAAGGGGCTTTTTTTTTAAGATAGAATTTTTTTAAATATACCAATCGATAGAGCTTGCGACGCTGATTCCAAATATATATATAACTCATTTTCGGCAAAATGTCCTTTACGACAATTGAAATTTCCGGTATCGATATATATTGCTCGTTTAAAGGTATAAGATACATAATACGCCTTGTAACCTCGAAGGGCTGGGTAGAGGATTACCTATAGTATACCCACATGTCGCTAGTTATGTTTGGAGAGGGGTGGTAACAGCCGCGATAGATTCGAACCAGGACAGGCGCATTACACTGTTTTAAATGTTTCACCACCACTGCTCTCAAAACGGTGAAGGGAAACTTCGTGAGGAAACCAATATGTGCGAAGACATAAATATGACATCTATCGACCCGCACTGGACCCACGTGGATCACAGCTCACTCTCACCCTCTCACAGCCTGTGTCCTAGCAGTGGGAACAAAGTCAAAGTGCATTTATTTCAAATAGGCCCAAAAATGCACTTTTGAACGTCTACAGTTATATGAAAATAGAATTGATTCTAGTTGCCTCTTCCAAAAGGTAGATTCGTATGGAGAAGCATTCTTCATACGAACCAAGGTTATTTAAAACCAAGGTTTTTATTATTTTAAAAGAGTAACGGTAGAGTTTCTTGCCAATAAGAAACTCCACCGTTACTCTTTTAAAATGTTTTCAATATTTGTATACAATGTTTATATAATTATATGTGAAGACAATGCACCTAAAATAAAATTACCATACCACAACAGGTAAAAAAATTAAAAACAAGCAAAGAGAGATAAATTAATTATATGATAGATACATGGTACCCACATACTTACAAACATCGCAAAAGCAAAAATACAAATTTCCTAATATTTTAGAAGTTACAAATCAGTGTATGAGTTATAGTAATCATAGAAAGTAAATCAGTGTCATAGGGGAAAAATAAATCTAATACAATGAAGTTAGCAACCAGTTTGATAAACTCTAAGACTGTCTTATGGAGCGAGACCAGCATGTTTCCAAACATTCTTATCTTGGATGTAATCCTCTAATTTGTAATAAGCTCGTTTACAAAGTGTACTCTTAATATGATTTTTAAACCTCCTTTCATTTAATTGCAATATATCAGAAGGAATTTTATTGTAGCATTTAACACAGTACCCCATAAAAGATGTATGTATTTTTGCTAATCTGAAAAATGGTTGATCTTTCTTGTCTTTATTTCTAGTATTAAAATTATGTCTATCGCTTATTTTCTTAAAAAGATGTAGATTTTTTCTTACATACATAATATTTTCATAAATGAATTGGCAAGGTACCGTCATAATATTAATCCTTTTAAACAGTTCTCTGAGAGATTCGCGGCGACTTAGATTATAATTGGCTCTGACAGCTCTCTTTTGCAAAATAAAAATGGATTCAATGTCAGCAGCCGTACCCCATAGTAAAATGTCATACGACATAATGCTGTGGAAGTAGCTAAAATAGACCAAACGCGCGGTTTCTACATCTGTTAACTGTCTTATCTTTCTAACAGCATAAGCAGCCGAGCTCAGCCGCCCCGCAAGAGATGTTATATGAGGTCCCCATTGTAATTTCTCGTCTAGCGTGATTAACATTACAACTTGATTATGTTATGTTTAAAGTCGCATGTGGCGACCCTATTGCCATCAACCGGGCACAAATCCAGACTCCGGGCTGATACTGAGAAATTCCAGATAGAAACACTCAATAACACTATGACTCACCTGGGAATCAAACCAAGGACCTCGTGCTCACCAGTAACGCTTACAACCACTAGATAAACGTGACAGTCTGAGTTGCAACGAAAGTAATCTGAATAGATATCTACTATACTGTGTTGAACTAGGATAACCGACCTTATTGCTACGAAATAAATCCTTCTATTCAATTAACGCTACATTTATTCAGATATCTGATTCGTCAGTATTTTTTAATAACACAGCTGACCCGAAGTTATTGGTACAAATTAGGGTTTTCGTTCGGTTTGTGATGATCGAAAAACTCCGATGGATATCTAATCACGGACTCTCAGTGAATAATGTTCGGGTCGGCTCGGTACGTTTCGAAGTAAGCCGATCGACTGTATATCTACATAATGTTCTGATTTTGCCACTCAGCTGTGCCGAATCAAGTGTGTAGCGTGCCCTAATGTTGAAAATTCGACTTTTCTAGGAAGATGGAGAGTGGCAGTTAGAAGCTGGCGCCCTGGTACTATCAGATGGTGGTGTTTGCTGTATCGACGAGATCTCACAACTTCGGGAACATGACCGCACCGCCATACACGAAGCCATGGAACAGCAGACCATCTCAGTTGCTAAAGTATGACAAATTTTCAGGCTATACTCGACTTTATTCTTTCACTATAAGGTCGTTTTAGCAAGCAGAATGTGAATGCCTTTACATTTTTCAGGCTGGTATAGTGTGTAAATTGAACACGCGTTGTGCAATAATAGCTGCTTGCAATCCCAAAGGACATTATGATACGGATCAACCACTCAGCGTCAATGTTTCTCTTGGAACACCCTTGTTAAGTAGGTAATGTTCATTGTTTTTTTTTTATATTAAATCATTTTTTATTGAATTTTAAGTTTTGTACTTTACCAAAGTAATGTTCTGTTTTCAGGTTCGATTTAATATTTATATTACTGGATTCAAAGAATAAATCGTGGGACAAACTTGTATCATCTTACATACTTTATGGAGATTCAAACCCAGTAGAATTCAAGAAAAAATGGAATCTCGAAAAATTGCAGGTAAAATAACGATTGACGAATAAAAAGCGCTTCCCTTAATAGTGATGCGCGTAACAAACTTAACGAAGGGATTTTGACTGTTTGTAAATAATAATATGAACTAGTGATCGCCCATTGGTCGAAATTCGACCGTACTTCATTTGAACAGAAATACATGATTAAATGAAAAAATATAGGTAATAATAAATATAAAAAATAATATGGTTAAATTTGACATTCAGTAACACTATAGACAAATTGTTGACGCTGTACTACTGTGGAGAGGGTTCGCTGGCGGGATGGTGATGGCCAGGACCAGGACGTAGGTGTAATGAGTAAAGAATACTTCTTCAGGACTCTCTTTTTTATTTTCTTAATACTTCTTAACCGCTGGATATGGAACAATATGGAATGAATTATCACAGAAAGCTCTGTTTTTATAGAATTTTCCCTATTATTTTTAATAGCTTCTGCCCGCGACATCGTCCGCGTCAAATTTTCGCTCCCCTTCCCGTCGCGTTGAATTGCCTGCCAGTTTTCGTCCATTTTTCGTTTGCTGCTGAACTCCTTTTAACCGTAGCGTAATGTTATATAGCTTATAGCCTTCCTCAATAAATGGGCTACCCAACACAAAAAGAATTTTTCAATTCCAATCAGCAGTTCCTGAGATTAGCGCGTTCAATCAAACAAACATACAAACAAACAAACTCTTCAGCTTTATAATATTAGTATAGATTAATTATGACGGTTCCAAATGTCATAATTATAACCAACCTGTACAATCTATGACCAGCCTGTACAATCGTGAGGCATACAACCTCTACAGTTTGCACACGACACTAAGTTTTGTATGGGAAACTTACTAATGCCATACTTGACACTCTCCATAAAACCACAAAAAATATTTCATAAAAATCTAAACTAAATTCATATCGTCGCTAATACAAATAATATTAAAGACAAATATTCTCGATATGATCATAGATTTAAAAATGAAATAGGTTATATATCCATAAAATGAATTTATTACCTATGGTTATACTTGACATTCAGTAAGACTATAGACACAAAATCAGGCTTACCAACTTAGGGGTTTTTCCAAATTTAGGGGGTAAATAAGAGGATTGTGATTTTTTAGAGGCGTTCCATTTTTAGGGGTATTCTTAGGGATTTTTTGCCATCTTACATTTCTCATTGTGTTTTTGATTACAATAAAAGTATTAGCGACTTCTAGTACGGTTCCTCGATACTAAGAATGCAGAGTGAATGATTAACAAATGTCGCGTAATAAATATAGACAAATATTACTACTGTGTGCCGGGTCTATGATTTCTGAACATTCGTTGGTTATTTTCATTATAATTTTTTAGCGGATTTTTTTTAGTAATTGTGGCATTTTTTGGGGGTTTTTAACTTAAGCTTTAGGGGTAAATATTTCTGGGTGTTGGTAACACTGCACAAAATAATAAAGACAGATTTGGACCATAAACAAAAGAATATCTGTGCATGTGTGTATTAGATACACGGTAATGAACAGTAGTGTGCGTAACGTGTTATTTATTGAAAATAATGTATTTTAACGCATAATTTAAAAAAAATATTAGCATTCGTCACTTCTTCTCTGTATAAACTATAAGTGTGCGAAATTTCATACTCCTCCGTCCGCCCAATTTTCGTAAAAAGGGATCCAAAGTTTTCGCTTCACGTATTAATATATAGATAAATATATACAAGATTATTTTTAGTATATGCGAAACCTGAATATAGTTTGTTCAGAATCAGTAACTGAATCGATTCCAATAATTTTTACACCATGTTATATTTTGTACCAAAAATATTTAATTACGCTTCCAAGTAGGACACCGAACGACAATACGTATATTTTAAAACTATCATGTCTTTCTCGTACTCAAACGTCCATTACACGGAGATAGACACGTACACTAGCTGTTTGTGGTGATCTGCATAAGTTTTTGCGTGGACAACCAGGTAACTTATCAAGCTTATAACTTTGTGATTATTAATGATACAGTTTTGAAATTTTTTTCATAGATTTTTTACATAAAAATACTAGACCCGTGTTTCGGGTTTCGCATAAACAAAAATTAATGTTGTATATTTATATTTTTAAAACCAATAGTTGTTAATCCCTGGAATACGCCGATTGGCGTTTCTCGCACCAGAGTAAGAAAACTCAATGTTTCTAGAACTGAAATATCCAAAAACTACTTGGACAGACTACTACTACTACTACTACTTCTACAATGAACTTATAAATTACAAGCACATTGGTCTATACTTTACTATTAAATATTCAAATTTGGGTAACATATAAAACAACTCTACATTACGCCGATTGGCGTGGTCCGAATCCCAAGTATGAAAAAATAATACGCCGATCGGCGTGCGCCGCATTGAATGGGTTAATTTTATGTAGTGTGTAAAACATTGTATGTAGGTACCTTTTGATTTTCAGATGTACATTAGTTTTGTTGGGCCGAAGTATTCAGAAATGACGAAATCCGCGAATATGATTTTGCAAAAGTATTACATGGCTCAAAGGAAGTCAGAACACAGAGATGCTTCCCGCACCACTGTGAGAATGTTAGACAGTTTAGTCAGGTGAGTAATACATGCGATTTTCGTAATTTTTGATATTTTTATTAGTCAGTAATATTAAGTCCATTATTACAGATTATCTCAAGCACACTGCCGCCTCATGTACCGTAAAACAATACTTCCTATGGATGCAGTTGTGGCCGTGTCCCTTGTCGACTTATCCATGCAAGACTGCACTCTAAACGATACAGTGGACGCCTTACATTCCACTGTACCCAAATACCCAGATTACGACTATTTATGCACTGCCAAGAAACTCCTAACAAGATTAAATTTAATCGATGTATGGAGAAATGAACTGTTATACTACGCAAAACTGTTACAAGTTGATCACAAAACTTTAGAAACTGATATAGAAGCAGGAAATTGTAAATTGTTCGCGAAACATGAAGATGTCACTGATGACAACATCCAACTTTCTGCATCTCTTATAACAAGTTCCTATTTCAACAATAAAAGGTCAAAGAAAAATAATGGCATAGAAATTGTGGATGATGTGGAAAATAAAGAATTTAAAGATGTTGGTATCAATGAAAGGTTTGCAGTTACATTAAAGAAACACAAGACACGTAACAACACTGAAACAGAACCACCAAGTGCTAAAAAGAAAGGTGGTAAACGTAAACGAAAAGAAGTCACAGTAGATGTTCATGGAGTTAAAAATAAATTGCCTAAAAGAGGTAAAAAGACCAAAAGAGAGGTTCACATTGATGAGGACCAGGAATCGAATACTGATGAAGAATTTATTGAAGATAGAAGCATTTTAAATGCTGTGCCTAGTGTAAATGATGCATTAGCTGATTTAGGCATAGACTTCAATTTTGAAAATGAAAGTAACGACACACATGTTGAAAATGAAGTCATAAAACCAGAGCTACAATTAAAAACATCTAAAGATGTGCTTGATAAGTCTACAGAAAATTATGATAGTATATTAGATATCAGTATTGGAGGTGAAACTAAAAATAAAACTGAAGTTAAAGAAAGAACTGTTAGTAAACTAAAACAGTTCCAGTTTGTTAGTAAACATGACTTTGATAAATATGATGATAAGCCTAGCAAGTCTTTAAATACAACATCAAATAGTTTAATTACTGAAACAAAGAAATTAAAAGAAAACAATACAAGTGCCAATATTTCGTACTACAAGCCATCCACATCAAAAACTCAGATATCAATATTTGAAGGATTAGATACAGAAAAATGTTTGGATTCAGACTTAAATCATGTTACAGCTATTGCAGATGTGAAAGGAAAAGAAAACCATTCAAATTCTTCAAATCAAAAGCTGTCTAATCCTAATTCACAAATATCAATGTTCGAAAGTTCAGACTGTGATCTAGATTTAGATATTTAATCATGTTAATATTGTTACAAGAATAATTTTCTAATTTAAATAAAAATCATACAACACTGTTCTCAGAAGCTTTTATTTTCAACTTGTATCTACATTTAATATTTATAAACAAGAACATCATTACTATATTTATCATTGTGACCTTGCATAGTTCAAGTTTGTTTTGCCTCACTCAAGGCATTAGTTAAAGTTAAGGTATATATGTATATGAAATCTAGAAATTACTAAGGTATTTATTTATTTATTCATGTCTGACATATGAAGGCCTTAAGTTGGTGTATTCTCACATAAGTGTAACTTTATTGTGCATGCTGCGGTGTTCTATGTACAAAACATAGGAGACCGCAGCATGCACAGTAAATTAACAACTCAGCTAAGAAAAGTTCTAAGTTAGTTATTGCCAAGATTCCTCTTCATTATAAAACACAGTATGTACCACTGAACTTACTTGCATTATACAAATGATTATCAATAGATATTCTATTTATTTATTTTTATAAATTTTTGCTATTTATTCTCATAAAGGATCCAAAAAGTTTAAGCTTCACTTTCCATCTTATGTGGATCAGACTCATAGTTGTCTATGAGTAAGTGTTTAAACCTTCTTGCTGTAACCTGGATGCTGTCTTCTTTGGGAGATGCATTCAATATTTCTACTCTGGACACAAATATATGCAGTGAATTCTTTGGGCTGACCAGTTTTATTATATCTACTTCATCTCCTACTTTAATCTGTAAATAAGCTTAGTTAATGTAACATTTCAAGGACCAGGCATTTTGTTGCTATCATGCAAAAACAACACAGTTCTAACACTTACGGAAGCGCTTTTCTTCATGATTTTCTTTCCATTGACTCTAACTTTACTTTCATAAAACATTTGTTCTACTTTACTGAAACAATCCAAAAACTTATTATACAGAAAATATTTTAAACAAAAATAAAAAATCATAACAAACTGTCAAATCTCACTTTCTTGATATATTTAGTGCTGACTTTAATATTACATCAGTTCTCATAGATGTTGTAGAGAATTTGACTACTTTTGAATCTTTTGAAAGTGAGGAATCCTCATCGAAATCAACTTCTTCATCATCAGAATCATATTGGCTCTGAAACAAAATGATCACTTGAAGAAATAGATGACCTTTGACTCAAGAAGAAGGTTATAAGTTTCTGCTTCATTGGTATTTTATTAATAAATCTGATGACTAATCCAAGTCCTCTTACAAACCTGCTTTGATTTCCAGCGAACTGCATTAAAACTTTTGTTATCAGGATATACATTCAGAAGTTTTGAGGTTATGTTTACATTTTTATACACACAACAATGTATTGATTTCTTGCTTATTTCTGATCTTAACATACGGCCAACAAAGGCTGGCGAAATCATTCGCCGCAAAAGACTCATTTTTAAGAATTTCTATAATGTAATGAATAAAAAATTACTTCAGAAGGACTATCAAACAACTAGACGTTCCATTTTACGAAAAGCACAATGTCAGCTCAGTCAGCTGTCAAATTTTGAACTTATCCAAATAAAGATGAAATAAAAATAACCACTACATTATTAGATCTCAATTCATTTTATTATTTTAAAATGCGTGTAAAAATAAAAAAATCTTAACTCATAGAAATGTAATTATCAGGTTGCGATATAACCTAGTGATCTTGCGTGTAATGGAAAGTTGGTTTACGTTCGGAAATTGGAAACCTTTTGTGAAAAAAAAATACCTATTAAGGGTCAGCGCACACCAAGAGCAGAGCAGAGCATTTTCTGAGACTAATGAAAAATTTATCTTATGTCAATTCCATACATTGCAAAATTGAACACACGTCCAAACTTGATGCTCGACAATGCTTGAGCTTGCAGGATGCGTGCTCGAGCATGCTCGAGCATGCGCGAGCACCCGCCGCGCGCCGCTGCCCGCCCTCATTGTTGCCGCAGTGAGAAAATTGTCTGGACGGGCGTGTGTTTACTAACTACGGCGCGGCCGGCGTCACATGGAAATCATGGAAGAAACGAAAAAAAGTTGATAGGTTTGGTGCAGCGTTTTGAATGTTTGTACAATATATCGAGTCCAACATACAACGATCGGATGTTAAAAGCCAGCCAAAAAAAAGAAAAATGTACCTTAGGCGAATATTAAACATAGTCTTAGAATTTAGTAAAATAGGTTTTCCCATTTCTTGAGATATTCTTTCCCAAGCAGGGACTATGTTTAATATTCGCCTAAGGTACATTTTTCTTTTTTGTGGGTGGGAAATCATCAAATATCGTCACCCGCTCTTGGGCGGAGCGGGAGGGCGTGTCAGACTTTTACTGACTAAAACCCACCCGTGTTCCTTCAGTTGCCCATGTGCCAGGGCCACGGTATCTCTTTCGAACAAATCTCGCGACCCTGGCAAGTGTCTATGGTTCTGAGTTGAATCAAGCTAAGTAGAAAAAAAAGGTAAATTTTTCCCGCCACATTTCTACCAATACTGTTCTTCTCATTTTATGACATCTTATTTTACTTACATATTCTTCAATGTTCCTCTTCCTCTATCAAAAGGGCGATAGTTACTAAGTCCCAATCAAATATATTGACCACGCCTGCCAACGTCGGATTTTGCCATGAAAGTGGTTAAGCACGCCCGCCTGGCAACCCAGAGTATTTTCAACGGAGCTTGCTCACGGAGGCGCGAGCATGCCGCCTGCATGCTCGAGCAGTCAAAATTTTGCTCGAGCATGCGTGAGCATTTTGCAGTTCGGTGTGCGCCGACCCTAAAAGTTAATGAAACTTTTTTTTAATGAATAAATCATATCAATTCAGCCTATCGTAGTCCACTACTGGAAATAGGCTTCTCCCATGCTGCGCCACAACACCCTGTCCTCCGCCTTTCGCATCCAGTCTGTCCCAGCCACGCACGTCGTCGACCGTCAGTCTATCTAAGTAAGGGGCATCCCACCTACGCTTACCGATACGCGGTCTCCACTCCAGGACTCGTCTGCTCCATCGGCCATCGGTCCTTCGACATAGCCAGCCCACTGCCACTTCAACCTGCTTACTTTGCAAGCTATGTCAGTAGCTCCAGTTGTTTTCCGAATAATTAATGAGTAATTATTCATTTCGATCTAGCCCGTCCCTTGCTGCCCTCTTCCAGCAACGCCCTAAGCCGAGGTCCGTTCCACACAGGGCCCAGGGGCTGCCCTTAGCATGGAGTAGCTTTAGTTTTAAGTTTTTAAGCCCTGGTTGGAGGCCTTAAGGTAGCCACAGGCAAGTCTGGTTAAGCAGTCGACTACCTCCTAGGTTGAACTGCGAGATGTCATTCGTTCAATTGTTGTGTGAAAAGAGCGAGTGAAACGAGCTAGAAAATCTTAGCACCCCGCCTCGGATATGTTGGATCTTGTTTTGTCTGTTCTTATAGTATATACTTAGTAGATATTTTGTAGGACCTAGCTCGAAAATATGGGTCGTGGGGCTTTTAGGACCGGGACCGCGGTCCCGGATTCCACCTAAAATACAATAATTATTTTGCAGTGTATTTTGGGACCACAGAAAAATGAAGTTAAAGTACGGTGAACAAAAAAAAAATACGAGAAAATAAAAAAATTAACATTTTTTCATACAAATTGTGTGTCAGCTACAGCTACAAAACGCGTTTTGCCTTTGAAGTACCAGGTTGTCATAACTTCATGGATAACGGTACGGTGGTACGGTAACATGGATGGGTATGTATTAACTAGAAAACGCTTTATGCATTTTATGTACCAGGTTGTCATAACTTAGTAGGAACCTAATAAGCTAACACATCATTTATTGACTCTAAGGCAGTACAAAGTTCACTGGGTCAGCTAGTAAGGTGAGTGGGGGTAAGATCGAACGGATTTTTGATGAGATGAGCAATGTTGTATTTGAAGTCTGGTAGAACAGTACAGATTAGCTTATGCTAAAAATTTATTTGTTGTTAGTAAAAAGCAAAGAGTATACTTTTCTATCAAATTGATAACATCCAGTTAAATCAAATCCAAAACACAAAAAAAAAAAATTAAATAAAATGTTTGTATCACGAGAATAAAACAGGGGGAAGATGAAAGATGATGGGGAAAGATCGAAATAGTTACTAAAATCCCTACGTATCGACCACGTAAGTTAAGTAACGGACACGGGGTCAGATTAAAAATCTCGATTAACTTACATAAAAGTCACTGCGCAGGACTTTTGCGCTTTACACACATCCATCCACTCAAAGCGGCAAACGCTGACCTGACTGAGATATGCGACGTAACAAAATGGCGGTCTTAACAATGTTGCCATCACTGCAAAAACTGCACTAAATCTGGCGTTATGGACAACTTTTTATCTTATCCCGTTTTTCATCTTACCCCCACTCACCTTATAATAAGATAGCATTTTTTTTAAATGTCAGTTGATTATGTTTAATTTACAAAAATAGTAATTATATTAAATAATTGTAATGATTATGACCACTGCTGACGTGTCTAGTTACGATAGTGAAGTTTTTAAAAGTTTATTGTTACGTATCGGTGGGTGATGATTCGGTATGGCGACAATAGGTGATTTTAAATCACTCAAGATTACATTTTAAATAGTATTTTGTATTGGCTTTTAAGTTTAATTCTTATAGAAGCCTGCCATTGTTGAAATAAAATAAATATTATATCGTTTTATAAAAATAATTTGTATAACTTCAAATTTTTTGGCTGACCGTACTTTTCCAAGACATAATTCTGTTTATTTTACTTGTGGTCCCAAAATAAATACTACTAAAAATATTTATTATATTAATAGGTGAAATCTGGGACCGCGGTCCCGGTCCCGAAAGCCCCACGACCCGAAAATATTTAGGCCCTGATTCAGATCAGATGTTCGATTTTGGTTCAATCTATCAAGCATAAATTATAGTTATTTTGTTGAGTGGTAAGTATACATAAAAACTAAAGAACTATGACAACGCGTAGTGCAAGACCGCGTAGAAAATTTGAAAATGTTTGTAGCATAGATAGGTATGCTTCAAGGCCAGATGTGTCTAGACTAGATTTTCTATTATATTATACTAGCTTTTGCCAGCGGCTTCGCCCGCGTGGAGGTCGGATAATATCCCGCGGGAACGTACTACCGGGATAAAAAGTAGCCTATGTCATTTCTCAGGCTCTAAACTATCTGTGTACCAAATTTCAAAAGGTAGTTGCTGAAAATCAGCGCTGTTGACGATAGATTCGTCTGTAGTCACAGCATTTTGCTGAGCAACGACCTGTTCTTGCACAGATACGACGCACGACTCAATTTGTTCTTATTTTTATGATAAGTTTATCACAAAAGTAGCCACTAATGCACTCTGCATTCGGCAATGTTGTTTTTGTTTTGTTTGTTATTTAGTAATTGTCAATGTCGTAATGCATATCTGTATTGTTTTTGGTCCGTAGCCATGACATCAACAACCAATGGATAACTTTTTTAATCTTGAATACGGAGCTTTTGGCTACTTTGTACGTGTGTATATTTAGTTTTTTATTTTTTGTTCCTTTTTTATTTTGTGCGTTTTGTTTGTGCAGAATAAACAATTTTTCTTTCTTCTTTCTTTCATTTAAATCGGTTCAGTAGTTTTAGCAGGAAAGCGAGACAGACAGACAGAGTTACTTTTGCATTTATAATATTAGTGTGGATATTGATTAGAAGTTAGACCACGTTCGCAAGGACGAAAAATGACGTTTAATGTAAAATAAAACAGTGAGCGATTCGAGCTCAAAAATCTTTGAAATTGAGCAGAAATAGTTTAATTTTATTGAGTTCGGTTTTGTGTTGGCCGTTCATACAGACATACGGCCAGGCTGTGAAGGTCTGCAAAATGCGCCCCCTAAAGTTTGCGCCCCTAGCAGTCGCCCGCCTAGCCAGTCCTGACGCTGACTAAAATCAGTTTGATTTAAAGTAGAACCTAACATGTTACAATAAACGAACTACACTGATACTCACTCTATTCCTGTCATTGCTCGTGGTTTCTCTGTAAGCTAAAAATAATAAACGAAGTGGTGAACGGTGCCGATGGCTGGGTTCTCATAAATTCATAATCATAACCGTTTACAGATTAGCTGCCGACCGATGAGAGAGTAAACACCCCCACTTCTGTTTGTTTACCACATTTGCTTAACATCAAACAGAATATGGTTTCCTTTATACCTACATGATAAGTCGATACTTATACTTATTTTCGGTTGCGGTTCAAGTTTGAATCCTACATATCTATTTGCCATGTGTATCCTGAGCATGAGATCCTAATCCTAAATCATATCAGTGCTATCATAAATCACTTTGGCCAACTAACTTAAATTGTTACCTAGGTATGATAACGATTAGAATAGATGCCTACCTTTTTTTTTTTTTTTTTTTTCATGATGGGACATCATCAAATGACTTCTCCCGCTCTGGGCGGAGCGGGAGGGCATGTCAGACTTTTACTGACTAAAACCCACCCGTGTTCCATCAGTTGCCCATGTGCCAGGGTCACGGTATCTCTTTCGAACAATCACGCGACCCCGGCAGGATAGATGCCTACCTGAAACTACGTTATGAAAGTTTGTCTCTTCCTACTTTTTACCTCAATGCGCGAGGTTGATACGCATTTTGCTTGTTGGAGTTTCCGTTCATTATACCTACCACTGGTAGGTACTTAATAAGCCCCAATTATTGCCGCAATGGCTTACGAGTAGCAAAGGTCGTGAATTCGAACCCAAGCAGGCGCATTACTTTGTGTAAATGATTTCATCACCACTGCTTTCCAAACGCTGAAGGAAAACATCGTGAGGAAACCGACATGTCTTAGAACCAAAAATACCACGAGTCGCCTGTGTCCTAACTAGGGTTGCCACCTTTTTTTCTTGCAATTAAAGTACAGACGCCACCAGGTCAAGCTACCCGAAACTGTCAATTTTTCCCAATGAACCTTGAACCTAATGCTCTAGAGATAAAGTCGAAAATCTATCAAAGAAATCTGACAGAATGTAGTAACTTGATGTGTTGGCGTCTGTACATTGGTTATTATTATAGGTAAGAATAAAAGTACATAGTATAAAAATAAAGTATGATTTATTTGTCTTTATTATAATATTTAAAAACATATTTTTTATTGCTTTTTGCAGTTTGTACTTATCACATAAATTTCGTTTAACGAAAAAGTACTTAGATACGACTAACTTTTCAAAATCCCAAAGAAATCAAATCTAGCAAAATAAAGTATTTTTGTGTACTTTATTATTCTCATAAAGTATAGAGTACAAATAGGTTAAATAACGTACAATACTTTATTATAAAGTATGGGTGGCAACCCTAGTCCTAACAGTGGGAAAATTATAGGCTGCTGATGATTGCCGCAATGACCAATCCTACACTTCTTGCATCCAGGATAAACCATCTGCAATCTCTATACAATGAACTATCTCTCAAGATAATTAATGTTCATAATAATTCACCCTCCATAGCGATAATGTCCCAACAAAAAAGCACTAAACGAACAAAGAAAACAGATATGATATCCTTGTTGACACTGGTGTCAGGACAGGACTCAGGGTACGCGTGTCACGCCGTGGGAGAGTCCCGAACTCTCAAGTGTGTCGATTTATCTCTTCCCGGCGACGAGGCGGCGCATCATTAAAGTAAACAGCCTGTACCTATCTACTGATAAAGTTCTATTTCGTGAAGATTTTGCAGGCTAGATTGAGGATAAGGACGCTGGTGATGCGAACTACGTAGTTAAGGTTTTAGATGACGATTATAGCACTTAGGTTATGGGAGACATCATAGCCTACCTCTTGAAGTGGGTTTGAAAAAGATTCACTCTGAACAATTCCGTTTGTACTAAAAAACATAGGTATTGTCGGTATTGATAGTTATGAGACAAGACGACAAGCCAATGCGTGATAAAGACCAGACGTGAACTTCATAATATTTTCAAAATTTCATGCATGCATTCATTTTAAAGCTGGCCTCCCTAAAAATATTCATAGCCACGAAAAAACAAACTCTCATTCAAAAAAGCTATGAGATTTAATGAGAAAAACAATCACGACTGTGACGAAACGAAAACACCCCGCGCTAAAGTCGGCACCCTGAATTTAAAAATAAAAGTGAACTTTTTCTTTCAACACAATTAAACGGGAGTTCGTCATCGTCACCCAAACGGTATCCAGCCAGCCACTTTATCACATTATACACGGTTTGCCTCTTAGTCTTACCAACATGTGGACACATGTCTTGCATTCTGAACGATCTTTTTATTTTAGTACGATACGATTATGTTTACGGCGCGTTCAAAGGGGTTTTTAATTTGACACAGTTTATGGCTGTGTCGTGCGTTTTGACGGCCGTGGATGGAAAAGTTGTGTAGCGTCGCAAGTGGACTATTAATTTATCGTGAAGACAAAACAGTGTTATCTCATAAATTGTGATGTCCCCGTGTACACGGCTGTGGATCATAATCATAAATCTTATTGCACTCTAGCTTTTGCCGCAGATTACTCACTCCTGCTGACGGATCCGCGTCGGGTTCGTTTTTTTTTTTTTGTAGTTTGTAATTTACTGGTACGCGACTACAGCTGTCTCCCTAAAAAAATGCCGTAAAAGTTATGAAATTTATAGGCTGCTTTTATGTTGATAACGGAGTTAAAACATCGTATTATGGCCAAAAACATCTGACTGACAGCATATATACACCATATCACACCTAACAGAGCAGAGAAAGAGGTGTACCAATTACCATACCTATAGGTAGGCAGTCAATAACCACCTCTATGTAGCAGTATATAACCACCTCTATGTAGGCAGTGCATCTTCTTTGGAGGTGGGTAAAGTTTAGTACTTACATTTTCGCTTATCATAGTCATGAAAATTCAAAGTATTTATTGACCTCATGTTATTGTGTTTATGTGAAGTTTAGGTAACGACCTTTACATCTATTCTAGAATAGTAAGAAAAAAAATAGCAAGTCATAAAAAAAAAATCATCAAACTTGGCAAAATCGTTGAAGTTTTGTTATTGTAAGCACTTTTTTTTAACTTTCATTACAAAATAAACTGTTAAGCGCTTTATGCACCAAAACAAATTAATGCTAGTTGAAAAGCCTATTTACTGTACCTAGTATTTAGAGTTTATTTTGTAATGAAAGTTAAAAAAAGTAGGCGAAAAAAGTTCTAAACTTTACCCTCCTCCTTTCTCATTTGAATATCTCGTTGGTCTAGTCAAGTGGTGGTTCCCAGCACCCTAATTGAATAATACACTATTTATCACTACTAGTGATCGCCCATTGGTCGAAATTCGACCGTACTTCATTTGAATAGAAATACATTATTAAATGAAAAAAAAAAATACCTATTTGACATTCAGTAACACTATAGACAAATTGTTGACGCTGTACTACTGTGGAGAGGGTTCGCTGGCGGGATGGTGATGGCCAGGACCAGGACGTAGGTGTAATGAGTAAAGAATACTTCTTCAGGACTCTCTTCTTTATTTTCTTAATACTTCTTAACTGCTGGATATGGAATGAATTATCACAGAAAGCTCTATTTTTATAGAATTTTCCTATTATTTTTAATTAATTATGACGGTTCCAAATGTCATAATTATAACCAACCTGTACAATCTATGACCAGCCTGTATACAATCGTGAGGCATACAACCTCTACAGTGTGCACACGACACTAAGTTTTGTATGGGAAATTTACTAATGCCATACTTGACACTTCCCATAAAACCACAAAAAATATTTCTTTCTAAAATAAATTCCTATCGTCGCTAATACAAATAATATTCAAGACAAATATTCTCGATATGATCATAGATTTTAAAAATGAAATAGGTTATATATCTATAAAATTAATTTATTACCTATGGTTATACTTGATATTCAGTAAGACTATAGACACAAAATCAGGCTTACCAACTTAGGGGTTTTCCCAAATTTTTTTAGGGGCGTTCCATTTTTAGGGGTATTCTTAGGGATTTTTTGCCATCTTACATTTCTCATTGTGTTTTTGATTACAATAAAAATATTAGCGACTTCTAGTACGGTTCCTCGATACTAAGAATGCAGAGTGAATGATTAACAAATGTCGCGTAATAAATATAGACAAATATTACTACTGTGTGCCGGTCTATGATTACTGAACATTCGTTGGTTATTTTCATTATAATTTTTAGCGGATTTATTTAGTAATTGTGGCAATTTTAGGGTTTTTTAACTTAAACTTGAGGGGTAAATATTTCTGGGTGTTGATAACACTGCACAAAATAATAAAGACAGATTTGGACCATAAACAAAAGAATATCTATGCATGTGTGTATTAAATACACGGTAATGAATAGTAATGTGTGTAACGTGTTATTTATTGAAAATAATGTGTTTTTACGCATAATTTTAAAAAATATTAGCATTCGTCACTTCTTCTCTGTATAAACTATAAGTGTGCGAAATTTCGTATTCTTCCATCCGCCCAATTTTCGTAAAAAGGGATCCAAAGTTTTCGCTTCACGTATTAATATATAGATTTGAAGTACCTATTTAAGGATATTCCTAATCCATTGTTGCTTACGTTCGAATAATTCCGCTCAAAAATGTAAATCACGCAATGAATGCTGTTAAATTGCGAAAATTAAAGCCATTCCTGCTGTTAGTGTGTGACGCTTCTACTCCGCAGGTCGGGTGAAGTGTAATTCGGTGTTTTCATCAGTAATTTCTCAGTAACAACCCGAAATCTAGATATGTTTCCGTTTAATACCAATAGGCTCACGAGCCTCTATTACATAGACCTTAAAAATAAGCCGATGAAGTTTTTAAAATCTATTCTGCAAACCCGTATTATCATAGCAGTACAATGTCTGCAAAAATTGAAACAAAGTGTTCAAAGAAACGATCAACACTCTTTGTAACCGTTCTACTTTAAAACAACTGCACTTATTCCCAGTAGATTGAATGACCATTTACTTGGAATAAGTGCAGTTTTACTTTTTATCTCAATAGCTACAGTTCTTACCGAATGGAACTAGGCGGCTCCTACATTCCATATTTTATGGCACAAGCCTCGATAAAGTTTCTTTAATATAATCGCATTCTTGAACAATACGCGTTTACGATGCTTTATGGCGTCCACAAAGGAAGTTATGAATACATCGGTAGTCGGGTTTCGGTGTTATAATGTTAACTAACATAAACGTCGCTACTCAACCGTGGAGGTCTGAAATAAATCAATGGACTCTTCGTTTTAGAACCTTTTGTTTGCTCAAGGTGTTGTTTCGTACAAATTAATTTGTAAAACCTTTACATATGGGGCTATTTCACAGCATGTATTGGAAATGTATGGTCATACAAGGGTCTCAAATAAATAAATGAGCTCTTCGTTTAAGGTGTTGTTTCGTTCAAATTAATTTGTAAAACCTTTACATATGAGGCTAAATACAGCATGTATCAGAAAGTTGTGATGAGATTGAGAGTGCGGAGTGAATTTTCTGGCAGCGTGACCATGGTTTCGCCACCATGGTGTCCTTGTGACATAGGGCCCTTAAATATGACCACACCTGGTAGGTAAGTACTTGCTGTAAATAAATTCGCTCATTCTCCAAGCTGACATAATTGCTGTCATTAACAACAATTAAACAACATTGGTTATCAGAATAAATTCAATGTCTACCTACTTAGTGCAGTTTTGCAGGAAAAACTTTAGTCTGGGTTACAAAGTGTGCAGAAAATAAGTTCCTGCAAAGTTTCCATGTTTTACGTTACAAAAAAAGTAGCATATGCGACCTCTTTCTTGTGGCTTTAGTGCAGGGGAAACAAATTCTGAGAAGCTTTTTACAAGCAAGAGGAATGGTTATGATTTTAACCGGTATGTACATATTGTATGTGTGTATGATTATCTGTTCTCACAGAACTCATTTGAGGTTTTGCTTGAAACGTGTTGATCCTCCGCTGGTGTTGGTTTAGGTTGGCTCTAGGGACACGGCGCGGCATACGCTGGCAGAATGTGCCGCGTCGTGTCCTCGTCTCAGGAGTAGGCAGTGACCTGTCGCTGCCAGCCGTGGTCAGCAGCGAGGAGTCCTGGGACGCGGTGGTATCCTTCTGCGAAACAGTCATGTCGCAGAAGGAGGCTGCGGAAAGGGTGCGGGAGATATCTTCCGCTCACCCACCCCACAGCAGGCGCACCGGGCGTCGGCGGAGGGCAGACAACGCCCTCTTCCAGCCCCTCTAAATGGGTCCAGGGGCGACGGATCTGGGGACATCCGTCACCCCCTATTCCTACGGACCCGAGATGGTGGCGCGTAGTGTTCCACGCGCGCCTGTCTGTGACGGGGGGGGGGGAGTTTAACACCTCACTCCCCCTAACGTGAGGAGGCCCGCGAAGACGGGCCGGCACCAGTCTGGGATCGCGGAAGACATATTGGTTCCCGTGGTCCCCGACGTAGGTGTGGGACGGAACACCGGGGTGGTTTTAGTCAGTAAGAGTCTGACAGACCCCTCCGCCCACCCCAGGGCGGAGGACATCCATGAGGATTTCCACCTCGAGATCAAAAAAAAAAGGCTGGCTCTAGGGGACATAAAGTCATAATCTAACAAAATGAATGTATACAAAATAATGACGTCCATTTGGGTATCAAATGGGGCTTTGTTGTCACATTTCAAAAAACACAAATTAATTTATAAAAAATGAGTTAAATGAGATTAGGCTAGGCAAAGAGAGACAGAGAAACTAAAACGAGACTACAGAAAAATCACATTCTAAAAAGTATGAAACCAAGGCGAAGTGGCATACAACCACGATTTTCAGAAGAAAATATTTTCGCCTTTCTTACTTTTTAGAGCGTGATATTTCAGTAGTCGGGATTTTGAATAATATTCCTACTCTATTTAACATGTTTTGTGCCACGCTTAATGAAATGTTTCAAATATTTCCACCTCTGTTGCTAGTTAATTGGCAGTTGGGTCTGCTGATAGAATACACATTGCATGTGGTTTTGCTTGTGTTACGCATGCAATCCCAAATTAATTGGATTTCATTGTCGTTTGTAGTTTATTTAGGCACCGACACCACCTCGTGTTTGGAGTATCTACTCATATTCAGATATATTTCGTGCAATTATTATTTAATTCGCTTTTGCTAAGGCTCCCACAAACAGGCGCGACGCGACTCTTGTAGAACAATCCCTATAAAAGTTCATCAAAATTGTTCTACAAAATGTCGCGTTGTACGCCATCCCGTCGCGCCTCAAAAATTCAACAAGCAGGACATATCGATACAAAAGTATCCTGTGTGTTAATCCAGATTATAATTTTTCTGTGTGCCAAATTTCCTTCAAATCTCAAGCCTTTTTTTGCATAATTGAGTAAATCGTCTGTCGGACCGGAACGCAGGCGTTATTCCTGTATCTTATACTAACACTAGCTGACCCAGCGAACTTCGTACCGCCTCAGAATCAATAAAACCCATGATAGGTGAGCTCCTACCAAGTTATGCCAACCTGGTACTTCGAAGACATAAAGCGTTTTCTAGCTATCACACACCCATGTTAGGTGAGCTCCTACCAAGTTATGACAACCTGGTACTTCGAAGACATATTAATAAGGAACTTTTTTGGATGATTTTTTACCCTTGGGTCCGAAAAACCCAAATATCTTACGGACCCCTATTTAAAAAAAAAATATAGCCTATGTTACTCGCAGATAATGTAGCTTTCTAATGGTGAAAGAATTTTGTAGTATGGATAAATTGACCTACTATTATGCTCACAATTACCGCATATTACGACCATGCAATTTGAGAAGTATCTTCATACAGTACCTAATAAGGAAAATCGAATTTCTGCGCTTCTAATAAAATTGTATCGCTGATACAACGAAAACGCAATTGAAAATAAAACTTCCGAAAAGCGCCAAAATTTTTTCTTCTATAGAGGCATGAGGAACAGTAGGTACTGCTATTCTGTAAACATCTCACCGTGATAACTGTGGTAAAGTGAGCTTAAAGTGAGCTGTGATTACTGTTAATCCCTAGCATCAGATGAAATGGCAGCTCACTTTTAGGTCACTTCTCACGGTGAGTTTTAACAGAATAGATTGGCTGGGTGTAAAGTTCGTTTTGTGCGACGTCAGTGTGATGCGAAGTTCGTACGAGGCGTTGTAGATACTGCTACACTTCCAATTGAAATAAATTCAAGTAGGTAACCTAAGAATTCCACCGTAAACGGAACACCTCCAAGAACGGCAGCACTTACAAAACCATTTCTCTTTCTAAGCTCCAAGCCCTTTATCCACGCCTTTCACGTAACAAAACAACATAAATAAAATCACTGTAACTCCTGATTGATCTTAAATATCACGCCGGCAGCTAAGCGAAGTAACGGGAGCGAGAAATTGAATTTCTCATTTGACGCCCGAGGTATAGTATCGTTTGTCATGGAGAGGTGACACTTCATCATGTCATGGTGTCCAGGCCCCCTTTGGTCTGTGACACGGTTGGCAGCAAGAAGGAGTATGTAATTGTGGAGTATGTGAAATAATGGGCCGCAATTATCTTTAGACGTGTCAGTTTGTAACGAGTGATTTTGAATTGGTAGGTATGTCAAGTATTGTTATTGGTTTTGGTAGGAACTGCGGGAACTTATTATATTATTCCGTAAATAGGTTCTATGTACAACTCTTATTGGAAAAGTTATTTACTGCTGACGATTGTAATTATGAATATCCTAGTCGATATTGAAATGATATAGAAATAAACGAAATTATCAAAGAGCACAAATGAATGGGTTGGATGGCAACGGATTTTATACCCTTTGATAAATTAAAACTATGCACGGACGCACGGACGTAAAACTATCACGGCCGGATTTTCGTGATTTTTCGCGTACTGCGGGGCGAGCACGATCACTGTGAAAGGCTTTTTTTTTGGAAGGGACATCATCATATGACTTCTCCCGCTCTGGGTGGAGCGGGAGGGCGTGTCAGACTTTTACTGACTAAAACCCACCCGTGTTCCTTCAGTTACCCATATGCCAGGGCCACGGTATCTCGTTTGAACAATCTCGCGACCCTGGCAGGACTGTGAAAGGCTTGAGTCATTTCTCATCATACGTCACATTTTAGTCACAAATTGGGTGCAAGAACCGAGATAAAAGGCGTGATTCACGCCTATCACAGAGGCCGTGCTCGCCCCGCTGAATCAACAACGGCAGTGCGTTAGGGCCCAAAAACCGAAGAGTGTTTCCTCAAGACGCTGGGACGTACTCTGTTGGATTCTCAATACCGAGCATTGAGAATCCAAAAGATTGCATCCCAGCGCGTTCCTTTATCAACATCGAGGGTTAAAAATTTGGCTTATTAGTCGATTCGTACGAAAGAATTTCCCAAATCTGGCGAATCTTTTAAATAATATAGTATTTTCTATAGGCCACGTCATCATCATCATTTCAGCCGTAAGACGTCCACTGCTGGGACTTAGGCCTCCCCCAATTTGGAGGGCTTTGCCATAATCGCCACGCTTGGCAGGCGGGTTGGCGATCGCAGTATGGTGGTAAAATGCATAGAGAACGCTGCTGCCCATTCTCTAGTAAGTCCCTTAGTCGCCTTTTACGACACCCACGGGAAGAAATGGGGTGGTGTTATTCTTTACGTCCGGCACCACGCGGTACTTTAGGCCACGAACATAGGCCACGTGCGGATCGACTATTATTAGTCAATTAGCCAAAAATCCAATGCGCGTTGAAATACCGCCGCGATATTTTCATGTACGTGCGTACTCACATGATCTCTCATGGTTCATTACTTTCTACACAAAAGCTCAAATTGGTGTCTAATAAAGTCAGTAATTCTTATTCCAGTACCTGGAGATTTGATATATTTCGAAGTTGATGAAAGTTATACGCCTATAAAAAAACTATTTTTAAATGATATCTATTTTATTAGATTTCTTCATGTCTCATTATGGTAATTACCTACAAGAAGCGAAACCGATGGGCCAAAAGAGCCGTGCTGTGTTTATTTTATACCTGTTCACAATTAATTAATAGACGTTTAATAATATTAATTTAATATTTTACTGATCAATGAACGCCACAGCCAGAGAGCGTCGATTCATAAAGTTTAATGACAATATTAAAGTAATAGCTATTAATAATCCCCATTTAGACTTTTATAACTGCAGGGAAGAAGTGTCTTAAGGACTTAATAATTTTTGTGTGGGTTTATGAGAGGACCACATGGTTCATTGGGTTTATTAACCGCCCCACTAATGCAAGTTTTACGAGTAATTTCACGGTTGCTCATTCCGTCACGGCAGGGGGCACCGCTGTCGGTCAGTTTGTTGGATACTTGGCCTTAACTTTGTACGGGATGCTTGTATTGTGATCGTAATGAATACTTTAGTGTCTCTAATTAATAGCTGTTGACGTTAAGCTCTTGGCAGGTTGTTAAAAATATTTTGTATCGGTATGTTGTGGGCTTTTTTGTTCTTCTTTGTGGCTTCTTTACTTACATAGTTTTTGATGCGGTAATTTGAAAGAAAGAAAGAAAATACGTGTGTTTGCGGCAAACATGACGCACAGTAAGACCAGAAACATACAGAAATAAAAAATAAGCTGTGGGAAAATATGCGTCACATCCACGCAAAACGGTCATCACTCAGCATAATGCTGTGACCCTATGTGAGACAGAGCCCCAGCGCTGGTTTTCAGGGACAGCTGGCGCTGACGTTATGACGTCGATCGGTGCAGCAAACAATCAATACAATAAATACTAAAAGCACTATCACTAGATTTAAGTGGAGAATAATTATAATCAGCCTATAATGTTCCCACTGCTGGGACACAGGCCTCCTCTCTGGATGAGAGGCAGTGGGCCGTAACCTACCACACGGGCCCAGTGCGGGTTGGTAGATCTGTCACATTTCTTCGAATCTTTGGTTCTGGACAAGTTGGTTTTTTGTTTCGACGTATTAATGACTCACGCACAATAACACTAGACCACCACTGCTCAATTGGAGTATGTTGGACACTTCCGAAGAGACGGAAATACCACCGTACACTGTGTAACACTACCTACATAATATAATTAATCATAAAAAATGTTTCTTGTATGGTTCGGTTATACGGCTCCCGTAAGTTTTTACTTTATGTCGTTATTATTATATGTATATGTCTTTATAGCAGCCATAGTAAATATAGTAATACACAATCTGTAAAAATATCAAGTGTGTACTTCATCATCATCATCATCATCATCATCATCATTTGAGCCGAAAGACGTCCACTGCTGGGCATAAGCCTCCCCCAAACTATTTGGTTGTTATCCCATAATCGCCACGCTTGACAGACGGGTTGACGATCGCAGTATGGTGGTAAAATGCATAGAGAACGCTGCTGTCTATTCTCTAGTCAGTCTCTTAAGTCGCCTTCTACGACACCCACGGAAAGAAATGGGACGGCGCTATTTATGACCAGCAACACACGGAACTTGTGGAGTGTGTACTTACTTATCTTTTTTGTTTTTTTTTTTTTTTTTTTTTTGTGGGGCATCTCGTAGTTAATCCTGAAAGATTGTTACTACTTAAACGGATTGGGGCCCGGCGAGTTCTAAAAAGTTACCTTTTTAGGCCTCCAGCCGGGGCTTATTATACTTAAGAACTAAAGCGAAAGCTCTAAGGGTTACCCCGAGGGGGGTACGAACCTCGGCTTAGGCAATCGCTGATAGGGGGGCAGCAAGGGACTGGCTGGATCTGGGTTAAATTATTTAGGGACTAATTTAAAGCTAACGGCTCAGCATCGCGGGCTGGCTCTTGCAAGGGTCGGGAGGGACTGTTAAGTCGGGGTCGCGACGACGGACCTCGGCGGCGAGGTCGGTACGGTTTGTGTCTGTGTGCTGGTCTAGCTGTACTGGTCTCTTTTCGACTCTCCTGGAGGAGAGTAGTGGGATCATCAGGATCGGTAAGAACGTGCCGCGAGCGGCGGACTTTGCTAATACGGGAGGGGGTGTAAGTAGCTGCCGCCACAACCAGAGGGTTGCGGTGGGCTACAGCCCTATCGAAGAAACGCTTCGAAGCGCGTTTTATGTATTGATGGATAGTCGGGAGTTTCATGTCTAAATGAAGATTGATATTCCGAACAAACCAAGGCGAGCCTGTGGCTTGACGGAGAAAACGGTTCTGGAGAGTCTGCATCCTATGGATGAATCGGGGCTTGGCATGTGCCCAGACTGGGCTTGCGTATGTCATAATCGGCCTGATACAAGCGGTGTAAAGCCGCTTCTTACACAGAAGAGACAATTTACTCCGCTTGTTCAGGACGCAATGGAGCCTACTGAGAGCGAAAGCGGCCCGCGAGCGAGCCTGCTTTATGTGCTCGGAAAAGGTGAGGTGTTCGTCGAGGATGACACCTAGATATTTGGCTTGCTTCGCCCAAGGGATCTGCTTGCCGAACATTGAGATGGGTCGGGGAGGGGGGTGATTACGTCGCGGTCGGGTGTAAAAGACCGCCTGACTTTTATCGGGATTGACCTCGATTCGCCACTTCCTGAACCAATCGCCGAGCTCGTCGACTGCGGTTTGGAGGTAGCGAACCAGCGCTGTGTCACTAAATCCCGAGAAGAAGATGGCAGTGTCGTCTGCGAACAGAGCTAACCTTGCCTTCTTGCTTCTGGGGATATCGCTAGTGAACAGCGTGAAAATGAGGGGGGCTAGTACAGAGCCTTGAGGGACTCCTGCACGGATCGGATGAGGGGAGGAAAGTGCCCCTTCGATGCTATAGCGAAAGGTACGGTTCGCAAGAAAGTCTCGTAAGATGAGCACGAGACGGTCTGGCACTCCGAGTTGGTACAGCTTATATAATAAGCCGTTGTGCCAGACTTTGTCGAACGCTTTCGCTATATCGAAGTATACAGCGCCCGTGAACATACCACGCTGAAAACCAGCATTGATATGTTCGACGATGCGGTGTACCTGATGGACACACGAGTGTTGGGTTCGAAAACCGAACTGCTCGTTGGGGATGAGGCCCTTGGTTTCGGCATAATCCCTGAGTCGCTTATAAATAAGTCTCTCATAGATTTTGCCGAGAACTTTGAGCAAACTAATGGGGCGGTAGCTCGTGGGCTCGGTTTTGGGCTTACCGGGCTTAGGGATGCCAATGACGGTGGCTTCCTTCCACGCTTGGGGGAAAATATTATTACTCAAGGCACCATTGAAGATGGTACACATGAGCATAATCAAGTGAGCGGGGAACAGCTTGATCACTCTGTTGGTGATGCCGTCTGATCCGGGGGCTTTACGAGACTTCAGACCCTTGATGATCTCGTGCACCTCGTCAGGTGTGACAGGGGGCAGGGGATCATCAGGGTCGTCAACGGGCGGGAGTGAGGCTTTGCGTTCGACTTCCGCGTTTACCTTATCGACAAACGCTTGGTCTACTGGCTGCGAACTGGGTGTGCATTGGGCTTCGAGGCTATCGGCTAGGCATTCAGCCCTGTCGATATCCTCGAATGCAATGGTCGCATCGGGGCGGGTCAGGGGGGGCATAGTGGAAAACTCAGAGGATTTCAGTTTCCTCTGAAGTTCCCAGAAGGCGAGATGAGTCGGCTCTAGTTCGCTCACCATCTTGTCCCAGTTAGCGTCACGCAGCTCAGTCACACGTGTCCTTACAGCACGCTGTAAGTAACGCATGTGAGCTTTGTTAGCATCACAGGGAAAGATGCTGTAAGCACGAACGGCCGCGTTCTTCTCTGTCAGCAGATCACGTACATCGTCGGGGAATTTCCATTTACGGTCACCCGTATCTGGAACCTCCCGTGAGCTTTCGCTCACGATCGATTGTACGTGTTCCGTGAGAGAGTCGATCGCGGCCGTTGTGGCGGCGACAGAGTCAAACTGATCTGGGATAGAGTCTAAGTGATGTGACGTGTTAGATTGTAAGCGTTCGCTTACTTTCTTCCAGTCAGTGATCACTTTAGTGGCGGGGGGTTGGGAGGGGTCGCGAATACCTAATCGGGGGGCCAGGTTCATGACTACTGGTCGATGGTCAGAATCGAGTTCGTGAATAGTCTCTATAGAATCCAACCTTAAGTTGATATTCTTAAGGAGCGCTATGTCAAGAACGTCGGGTAGCTGATCGACATCGAAGGGGAAGTGAGTGGGAGTCATCGGGGCGATGACATCGAAGTTCATGGTAGAACAGAGGTTGAAAAGTTGCCTACCTCTAGTCGAGGTCCTGGTGCTATTCCAGGCGGGATGTTTGGCGTTGAGATCGCCCGCTATGATAACGGAGTCACTCATGCCGAAGAGATCGGAAAGGTCGTTAGCGAGGAGTTGAGGGTCCTCTGACTCGTGTGTGGGAGGAAGGTAAGCCGACACAATAGTGATCGGCTGGTGACCTGTCAGTGCTAACCGACAGGCCGAAACTTCTAATCGGGAGAGTTGGAGGGGATCCATAGGTATGCAGTACAGGGACTTCCTATAGTATATGAGGGTGCCGCCTCTGTGACAACGTGACCTGTCGTTGCGAACTAAACGATAGTTTGCAATTTTCGGGTCACGATGATGAGGCTTTAAGAACGACTCTTGTATGAGTAAAATGTCTACGTGATGGTAGCGGAGGAACGTGGCGATCTCATCACGTTGGCCGTGAATGCCGTTGGCATTAAAGAAGCCTAGCTTTAGGGAACGGGGTTTAAGTCTAGTTAATACTCCTCGACTATCCATAATAGGGGCGTTGGGAGTTCATAACGTGGAGTGCTTGCGTGATCTCTGGATACGCAGCATATATAGATTGGATACGGAACAGGTTGCCGCCGGCGGCAACTAGTTCCTGGGCCATCTGTTGGGCACGCGGGGAGAGGAACGTGCTATAGGTGTTAAAGGTCCCGGCAATGACGTTAAACGCATTGAGGGGAGCCTGACCTTTCCTCTGAACTGGGGTGGGTCCTGCCATAGGGGCAGTGGGAGGGGCCGCGGCGCGGGCGGGGGGAGCGGTCGCGGGAAAACCGGGGGGCGTAAGGGGCGCGGGGGCGCGGGTACGCGGGTCCACTAAGGGAGGGATGGGGGCGGGCTTTGGCCTGGAGGAGGCCAGTGCGGGGAACTCCTTCTGGGAACTCAAAAGAGGCCATTGGGAGGGACGTTGAGGGGCCAATCTCGCGGGGAGTTTGGCCGAGGGGGATTCCCTTTTCTGGCGAGCGTCGAAACGTTGCGCCAATTTAGGGGACGAGGACTTGGGGGCTTTCGGGCAGCCCCGGTAGTTTGCCGGATGACCGGACTCTTTGCAGAGCACACAACTAGGTGGCTCGGTGCAGAGAGTGCGGTCTTTGGGCCGGGTACAATCTGCTGTACCATGTTCTCCCAGGCACTTGACGCACCTGGGAGTGGCGTAGCAGTTGTACGCTGAGTGCCCGTAAAGTTGACATCTATGGCACTGGCCAATGATGTTCGACTTACGGGGCTTTTCTATGATGAGACCAGACAGATTACAGACTGCCTTGACCTTGAAAATGGGGTGGTGACCCTCCGTGGGAGGGCACACCACCAGGACCATATCAAAGGCAATGCCTTGTCTGGATCTGTGCATCCTATGGACCTCTGTGACAGGCACGTTCTGTCTTTCGAGGTCTGCTTTGATTTCGCTGGTGGGGATCTCGCAGGGGATCCTGCGGATCACCACCCTGGTCAGACGCTCCTCGGGCAAGGAATACGTGTGGAAGGACACGTTCCTGGCAGAGAGGAGCCTGGTCAGCTCACGGTAATCGGTCGAGGTCGGTACCGATACCTTAATGCCCTGCTGGGTGGCACGGGCACTGGTATAGTTGACCCTCTGGTCAACGCACCATTTGGACACCTCCGTCCACTTGGCCTTGTCCTGTATAAATACAGGGGGCGGTGGAGGGAGTTTCCTGGCGGTGGTTGAGCCAGAGTTAGCGGTCGGGGCGCTACCGTTAGCGCGGGGCGCGGCAACCTTCGCGGAGGTTGAAGGCGAGGGACGGGAGGGGGACGCGGTGGCGGCGGTCGCCGGCGGCGTGGGGGGGATGGACGCGGTCGCGGTGGCGGGGGTCGCCTGCGTATCGGGGAGGGGGTCGGACGCGTTGGCGGAGGTCGCCTGCGGGGTGGGGGCGCGGGACGGAGGAGCGGAGTCCTCAGCCGCTATGATTTTAGCGGCTGGGGCTGAGCTGCTGTCCTTGCTCTTTTTCCTCTTGCTCCCTTTGCCCTTTGTATGGGAGACTAACTCATACGCCTCCGTGTCCGAGGACGAGGAGGGGTTTGAGTCAGCCTGGGGAGCGGTTGAGGCGGTATCGGGATGATCTTCCGTGTCCATGGACACCGGAAGATCGTCTACTGGGGCGATGGGGGAGGGGATAGCCGGAGTCTCAAGTGCGTCACTGAAAACAGTGACTAGCTTGTTGGCTCTGGCCTTCCTCTCCCTGTTCGCCTTCCAGCGTTTCTTAAAAGAGATGACGAACTCTCGGTCATCATCCACAAGCTCGAAGAAAGCCTCCGAGAGGGCTTGCCTCTCCTCGGGAGATATGGGTTTAACCATGTTTCCCGGGGAGAAAAACTAAGGGGTGGGGGGGACCTAATCACTCATGAGAGTGATCCTGATCAAAAACCCTACTCCTACGTAGCCTAATCCCCGGTGGGATGCCGGGGGTGAGTGTTACACTCCCTGTCGGGTATAGACAGGGAGGTGATCCTGGTGAGCCCTAAGAGTGACTCCCGTCGCCAATCTTATTGTGCGAACGGGTTCCTAACCGGTCATGCGATGGGTACTGAAGGTACCCGACCAGTCTAGTGCGGGGGGTATAGATATACCCGCGGCACTAGTACGCGGCTGTGGAGGGAAGACTGTCACCGGGGCTGACGAGGGAAGCCCCCAAGGCCAGCGATCCGGGACCCGTCCAACTTTCGTCTAGCCCTGAAGGGGATAGACGGGTGCGTTGGGTCTGCACCCACTCGGCTTCGTTGGCACCGTTAAGGTATCCACCGAGTGACCACGAAACTGTGGATTTGCCCTGAAGGGGCCACAACACAACACACGTTTTTGACGAATTTCTGACGAATCAGAAATACCACTGTCTTGCGAACAAGACAGTACGGTTTTAGACTGAATCTGAAGAAACAGGAATCCGAATTTTGCGATTTAAATAAATTTAAATCGCAAAATAGCGGAGAGTAGTCGGGGCGACTACGCAGCGTGGCGCACGGAGCACAACTGACGGGCGAACGAGCAGCGGGCGGTGGAGGGGATACGCGCAGCGGAGCGGCAGCGTAACGACCTTCCAAGGCGGGCGTCGAGCGTAGAATGATGACTTACTTATCAATTACAGTTCAAAATATATAGCCTTAGAACCATCACAGACCAACGGACAGACAGACAGACAGCGGAGCCTTAGACGGTCCCATTTGCATGCTTTGGATACGCAACCCTAAAAACCGACTCGCTAAGTACCAGTAAAATCATATGACAAATATTCAATATTTACGCCTAGAGTAATGGCTAGACACGTGCTACGTACAGTGCGTTGCCATTATAAGCTCATTTTGTCAGCTAACAGGTTGATGTACGTTTAATTAAAATTGAGCATCATCCATCATGGCCATATTGATTTTGTGTCACGTGCATTTGCTCCGTTCGTCCGTTATCAATTAGCCATGATCGTTTGACGGGAATAAGGATTTCTGATGGAGTTGGCTTAGATGTAAACGACTATACGGAACGATTTCGCGTAAAGAATGTATAATAAAATGGTTTAAATTAAATAAAACTTTAAAATTCTTTTTAGGGTGTGCAATATGAGAATAATTGATAATTATTAATAACAGTTATTTCCTTTTTTATTTTCTTCTGATAGAAACAAAACTACATATAAAAATCACGTCATTTAACTTTCTTTTCCTACAGTCATTTTATTTCCTCTGGCACCCATAGACTATATATGTATATCGATATAGTATACATGGTGTTTTATGACAAATGATTAAATTTAAAATACAAAGTTTCCATGTAAGTACATTATTTCAAGTTCATTCAATTTCATTCATTCTAGCACCACCTCACTATCTTTTTTTTGTCAAAACCTGGTATCCCTCCAACTGTCATGTTACTGAATAAGAATAAAAGTTGAACCTTAGTGCCCAATTTGTGTGCACGCAGCTTTTACTTCGTGGAATCAGGATATGTCAACCTACTGCAACGCCCATGCTGGCCGAATAAGACGGTAAGGTAGGTACTCTCTTTCTGTGGATTTCGAAAGATGTGATTCTAATATTTAAATAGTGATGGACAGTAGCATCATCTTGTTATGTTAGGTGTTGGTAGGTACGTAATTGATTAATGGTGTTAGTCAATTCGAATTTACTGCCCGAAACGGGTGAATCGACACTTATTATTTTCTGCAGACGATTCGCACGAAGTTAATTTATTTGTGGGTGAATCGACAACTCTTTTGTCTTAAGTCATTTTTAGGGTTCCGTTGCCAAATGGCAAAAAACGGAACCCTTATAGATTCGTCATGTCTGTCTGTCTGTCTGTCTGTCTGTCCGTCCGTATGTCACAGCCATTTTATTCCGAAACTATAAGAGCTATGCTGTTGAAACTTGGTAAGTAGGTGTATTCTGTGAACCGCATTAAGATTTTTACACTAAAATAGAAAAAAAACAATAAATTTTGGGGTTCCCCATACATAGAACTGAAACTCAAAAATGTTTTTTTTCATCAAACCCATACGTGTGGGGTATCTATGAATAGGTCTTCAAAAATGGTAATGAGGTTTCTTTTATCATTTTTTTCTAAACTGAATAGTTTGCGCGAGAGACACTTCCAAAGTGGTAAAATGTGTGTCCCCCCCCCGTAACTTCTAAAATAAGAGAATGACAAAACTAAAAAAAATATATGATGTACATTACCATGTAAACTACCAACGAAAATTGGTTTGAACGAGATCGAGTGAGTAGTTTTTTTTTTAAACGTCATAAATCGTAAACCGCAATTTACCTTACATTCAAGCAACTCAATTATAAAAATTAAAAAATATATATATTTTTAAACCGAAAATACCTACAGGTTTGTACGGAACCCTCGGTGCGCGAGTCCGACTCGCACTTGGCCGGTTTTTTGACGTTCAAAAAGTGTTGACTCATAGCCTACTTTGAATAAATGACTTTTGATTTTGACTACAGAAATACTTCTAAGGCACTTGATATGTTTTGAATTTTATGTAATAAAGTAATACCATTTTTGCATTTTTTTTCTATGATCTAGTTAGTAAAAATCATTTTTTTTTTCATAACTGTATGTATTACTTACTTACACAAAGTTCAAAATGTGCTAACGTGAATTGCCTGCTAAGTATTTATGGAGTTGTCGATTCGCCCACAAATAAATTACTTTCGTGCGAATCGCCTTCACCAAGTATCACCATTCTCCAGATTTGAACAGTAATTTCATGCGAATCAATGAATATGTCAGTTTTCTAACCGTTCCGCCATCGAAATAAATAAATAAAACAAGATGAGTTTTACTTTTTTGTTTAATACATAACGTATTAAACAAAAAAGTAAAACTCATCTTGTTCCTTCTAGCTCCAAGTGTGGCGTAGACATTTTACTTAGTCTCACAGAACGGGCTTCGTTAGTACCTACCTTAGGAGCAAGCTAAGAACATTCATTAGTTACAATTACGGTGCTAGACTAGCGAAGGCTGAGACGCAAATAATTATGATTAAGGGCCACAATACAGCGAAGCACAATACTTACGAACAAATTACATAGAATTTCTAAGATTTTATAATCGAAATAAATATCTATTCGATAGCGATCAATGCCATTCTCTAACCTGAGCTGAGCTATAATAAGCGAAAGCAAAGGATTACCTAACTTTCAATCTCCAACGCAATAGAAGCTCCCACTATCATTTAGAGGAAGTGATATCCATTTAGACACAAGTATCATCCTTTAGTAAATTGAACGGTTTATCAAAACACCCCACGGTATGTGAGATGGCATAACTGGATTGTCTTAATACGATAAACGGTGTAAGGCCAATAAAACTAAATAAGTTAAACGACTCAAGCCAATAAAGCTCCCGCCCTAAAGATGCACCAATAACCGTATCTGAGTTACCTACTTTGTCAGTCAAAGGACAGTCATGTTACGATGAGTAATGCGCCAGATGTATCAAGTAATTGACATAAGAATACATGCAAGCGATAAATTACTGTTATTTCAATCTTTTTCCTTTGTAAATTGTTGTTGAGGAACACAATACATTTCTACTATCTTAGAATGCAGTCAACGACGCTTATGTTCGGTTTATAAATTGTTGTGCTTTTGCCAAAATAAAAATCTGAAGTTTTCAAATTGAAAATGGAATCAATTTCAAAATAAAACTAGCCAGTACCACGCATTTTCTTCGCCTTTATCGTCGTAGTTTATGTAGACAAAAATGACGTCCACCGTATGGCCCACAAAATGGAACAGCTTAAATAATTTCTACACAATCTGGAACCTGGAGAGTGGCCAGCTATAACCACTGCAGTGCGGGCAACTACAATAAAAACTTTTTATTGAATCACTCTTCAGACATCCCTGTATTCGAAAAAGGATACGCAATTATAAAGGGGAAGATATACGAGGGAGACCGTATTAAAAGCCGGGAGATCATTAAAATCGTCGTTATTTACTTTTCTATACTTGAAAAGCATGAACATTTTTATTCTTACATATTCGAATCGGTATTAAATTATCGGGTGACAATAAAGTTTCCTTGGGATTATGCGTCTGGGATATTCTTTATACGAGGGCAGAGGTCAGTGGGAATATCATGGGTGTTACATCGCGTGGGCGGGTTTTTACTGCACATTTTAGTGGGAACAGTAAAATAAACTTGGTCCGAATGTCCTGGGACGGCCGCCGTCATTGTAGCGCTCCTCCGACCCATCGACTTCTTTATGGCCTCTACGGCTAAACTGTTCAACGCTTAAATTTTATTAAGTGACTCTTATGCTAGGGCAATCGGTGTTTTCTGGAATGCTGTGAATATTTTTTCGTATTATATTGTACTCTTTCTTTGGAGATTGTCGGTTTATGCATGCATTGTGTTGGAATATTTTGTGCAATTTTGTAAAATCTTCGTATATTTTTTCGGAACGACTTGCATACAATTTAAAAGTCAGAACGACAACTGTCCGAGAAACATTCAGAAAATATGCATAACAAATTCAAAACATACACTTCTATGATATAGCGAAATCATAGGTCCTTCATTATTTTCTGATTTTTATTTTATCCTCTACCATAAGGTCTTTCAAAGCACTCATCTACTACGTACATAATCCATGAATCCGAAGCCGAACCTTCATTAAAGATTGCATTCCTAATTGTTTTTTTTTGCTGTGGCAACACCATTCATTAATATTGTCAAACTCATTTCAAGGGACAATCTGCGGGTCCAACTGTGTGGGGGCCAAAGATGTTTATCACACAATATAATTTATACCGTTGGAATTTCTATTAGTCGCTACCTCATATTGTTATTTTTAATAAGCAAGGTTTATTTTCTGAGTGGCATAATATTGTATCACCGGTTCATCTTACAGTAGTAGTGATTCGCGGATTCTGGCGCAAGCGCCAGAGCCCGCGCTTGCACCAGAGCCCGCGAATCTGTAGCACCCATCGTAAAAAAAAAAAAAAAAAAAAAAAAAAAAAAAAAAAAAAAAAAAAAAGGTTTTGGTGTGCTCTGATCTCAAATCTGCGGTCCATTTTAGCGTAGGATGCGTGGTTCTGGAGTTATGCAAATCAATTAACTGTTATCTCATTGATTTCCGGTGGTCCTGCACCCTCATTAGCATTCCATTGTTCGCCTAATCCTTTTATCTATTATACTTCGAACACCTCATTACGTTGCGCCAGAACCCACGAATCTGTTGCCCTACGGTTGATTTGGCGTTCTTATCTATTACTCATTGTATGTCTGCTTTTCTATGTCATCAATAAAACACATTCATTTTTATTTCAATATTTTATTACTTTTTTCTACAAAATATGAGCGGAAGATCTCATCCACAAAAATATCATTGTGCAGTGTGTTCCCTGTAAATATGTTCGTAAAACTATGCATTGAACATCCCTGAAACTTAAATAGCAAATACATTAAGCAATATTCACCACAAACTGAAGTCCAATCATTCTGAATCCTATCAACATTCCAGTCCCATCTCTTACAATTCCTTTTCAAAAACTGGAGATGATATCGCTCAGGTGTTCGTCCATATGAATCAAAATATTGACCGATACCATTCGTATCGATATGTACAGCTACCCAGTGTGAACCTGGTTTATCATCCGCATCCAAATTGCATATTATATACGTTGGTACATGTGTATACATAGGTAGTCTATTAGCAGCATAAACATTATTTTCTAGACTGGGATGAATCTTTTTCATATGTTTTTGTAATTCTAGTGTATCCATGATATTACTGTTATTAGCAGATTATTACAGTACCAATCTATTCAATGGTTGTCATAGGAATGTTCAATTATAGTGATTTGTAAATATTAAATCGCATTCTTTGTGGGAGTCACAAAGCTTAGGATTATCATTTTGCTGCAGCTAATTTAAAGTTTGTTATATGGGTCTGATTATATTAAATAAAACACTTTGAGTACATAGACATTTTTAATTAACTGATCAACACAATAATTATTAAATAAATAAATTAAATACAGACATATTATTATCAAAATACCATTTTCTAATACACACAGCATTATTCAATGCACAATTCAATTTATGGTTCACACAATTAAAATCAGTTTTATTTTTACAGAACTTTTTTTTTAATGTCGCAAAATTAGGACATCCCTTCTCACCTATGTCAATCACTTCACAGTTTGCACATAACTCTTTAATCCACGTAATCTTTTCCAAACCCTTTGTCATAATTTTTTTATTTTCTAAATATGGTAAAATAACACGTTTAAACTCTTTGTAGTCTATGTAGCCTTCACTCCAGTAAATTCCTCGATTTCTTTCTAACCATCTCACCTGCTTTTTTTCTTCTAGTGTTAGGTAATGGAATGAATATGGTGGTTTCACCAAGAACGTCTGTGTATGATCATGACTCGCAATGGCCAATTCTTTGATAATAAAATGATTTAAAGAATCTTTAAATCCTTGGAGTTCCACTATAAGGGTGTCCGTCTTCATGATATCTTCTTAACAATGTTACTTAATGGTTTGTATTCAACAATGCAATCGTTCAGAATGAGACAATATGCTGAAGTTTGATCTGGTATCTCCGAATCACTTTCAATTTCTACTCTCACGTCCACAACTGGCCCTGTCTTTAGATTATCCACTTGTCTAGAGCAATCAATGACAAACAGCGGTGCTAAATCTCTAAACTGTTTTTCGCTTAATATGGGTTCCGGTCGACGTCCGTAATACGACTGTTGAAATCTGGTGTATTGCTCGTTGTAAATATTAAATCGCATTCTTTGTGGGAGTCACAAAGCAGGTTGATGCCTGTTGCGAAGGAACGTGAGATAAGTTTGTTGACTCATAGAGTTACAATCAGTTTCGTTGTACTTAGTAATTTGCTTTAGATAAGAATAAGGAACGTGAGATAAGTTTGTTGACTCATAGAGTTACAATCAGTTTCGTTGTACTTAGTAATTTGCTTTAGATAAGAATGGTGCTATATAAGATCGAACAGTTGCAGTCATGCAGTCAGTCTATGGTCGTTTGACCACAGTGTATTGTATACGTCTATCAATACTACGTTTGTGTTACTTCAACGCATCAATGGCCATGGAGGTAAGTGTTTATTCTATTGACAAACTTACTTGTATTTCTGTTGTTGTTTCCTAACGTGTGTGATTAAGTGTAAACAAATTGATATTAACGTGATAACTCTGTTGTTGCAGAGATCATTCAGCTTCGCAGACGATAATGAAAATACCTATAAACAGTATTACTACTCGCCACTCTCTCCTCAACACGAAGAAGAGAGTGATGACATCGTCGTTAATAACACAGACGATGGTGGAAAAAGGAAATCGCAACCGATTGATCAATTTTTTGAAGTGGCACCAAAAATAAAAAGGAAGAAGCTGCTATCCTCGACTGTGACACGAGCTGCTAGAGATGGCGTATCATACATCTCTACAAATTCTGACGACGGAGACCAAGCGACGCATCTCATAAAAATTGAAATGTATGATATGAAGAAACTATCCAAGATTCCAACTAGTGATCACTGGAAGCACGCTACCACGAGGATTAAATATTACATAAAGAATAATAAGGATAGCATCTACGACAACACAAACGGCCTCGTATACAATATTACAAAGACAATAGCAGAAAGTGAAAAAGTTAAAAAATACTTTTTTAACAATGACACTCATTAGTGGATTAGTGAATGTGATTCTGTTTACTTAAAGTACTTCTGTGTACTCATTAGATTTTACATGACTTTCCTAATCCTTTGTTAGACTATGAATATTGGACATTATTTGAAATTGGGTATCAGTTGCTCTACCAACACTTAACTGTTACTTACTGTGCTACATACTTTCTTCTTTATTATAAAGATGGAAAACTTCAGTGAAATGTGCACCAGTGCTTTCTTTTCCGCGCCCATTGAAGAGAATATAGAACAATCCAACAGCGAATTCAATCAGGAGCTGTCTAAAGTTTGTGATGAAATAGAGAAGCATGAACTGTTCGATTCATCGTATGATGATGAGTTGTATAATCAATGTTTGATGGTTGAAACAAAGTTGATGTAAGTATTAGAAGTACAAACTCAATAAGAAATATTATTGTAGTAATGTTTTATTTTAAGATTTGTCTAATAATTTTCTTTTTGTTACAGTCAACAACAAGTTGGAAGAGGTATCAAACGAGGTATCACTACTGATGAAAATAAGGTTACCAAGAAAGCAAAATTTGATGAAGGAGCTTCTACATCATCAATTGAAACCAATGATGTGGACAACAATAAGGTGGAATGTGATACATGTCATGTTTATATTAATAAAAGGTATCTAAACAACCATTTAAAAAGCAATTCACATAAAAATAATCTTTTAAAATCACATAATTCATTAACAAATGTTACAGTTGTTGAAACCGCTTTTGGCAATCGAATTTTAACATATAGAATTAATAGTAAAACACTTCAATCGGGACAATATTTTGAAACACCGGAATCGTTTTTAAATTCGCTAAAAATTGATATCTTATTTTTGATAAATGAATGTATTCAACAACATACAATTTTTAAAATAAACTTCATATTGCATGCTGATTTCATACAACAAACTAAAGATATTAAAAATACGTTTGATTTTCAAACGTTTAATTACATAATTTGTCAGGGAGATGACTTAAATATTTTTTATTCATCATTAATAGACACTGTAGTCGGTAAAATTTGTCAATTTGAAAAAAAAGATAGTGGTTGGAGTCTTAATCAAATTAAATACATAGATATGAATGTTAACAAATTCAACCCCCTACGTGGTAGTTCATATATCGACCTTCCTCAAGATATTAAATCAAAAAAAGCTGTAATCAATGTTAAAAATAATGATAATATGTGTTTCAAATGGGCATTACTCTCTGGTTTATATCCTGTATGTAAAAGTGTAGATCGGGTAGCATCTTACGCAATTCATGGAAATAAACTAAAATTTACTGGTATTTCTTTTCCGGTTATAATTGCAGATATATCAAAAGTAGAGAAATTAAACAATATTAGTATTAATGTTTTTGGCTTAGAGTATAATAAAGAAAAAAAGTGTAATTCTGTTGTAGGTCCTTTATATTTAACAAAATGTCGTACACCTAATCATATTAACCTACTATATATATCGAATGGTACTAACAATCATTACTGTTATATTAAAAACTTATCGCGATTAGTTAGTTCACAAATATCAAGACATCATTGTGCAGTTTATATATGTGATTCATGTTTACTTCATTTCCCATCGGAGGAAAGACTTAATAACCATCAACAATATGATTGCGCTCACATTTGTACGGAATTACCAAACGGTGAGGATTCCAAAAAGGATTGGTTTGGTAAAGCAACCTCAAATAATAAATTAAAATTTGATAAATTCGTGAAAAAGTTGAAAATGCCCTTTGTGGTTTATGCAGACTTTGAGGCATTTTTGAACCCAATAGAATCATGTAGTAACGATCCATCCAAGCCTAGTACAATTAATATTCAAAAACATGAAGTGTATAGTTTTGGATATTACATTAAATGTTCATATGATAACAGATTATCAAAATATGAGACGTATAGTGGGTCAAACTGTGCACAAGTGTTTATGAATCGCCTTTGTGAAGATGTGAAAACAATATTTAAAAAAAATAGTTTCCAAAAATGTCTCGTTCCATTATCAGATGAAGATAAAATTAAAATTTCAAATTCAAACATATGTCATATTTGTGAAACTGAGTTAAATGAAGATCTTTTTTACGATTTTGATTGGCACACTGGCAGTTTTAGGGGTGTTGCACATCAAGTGTGTAGTTCTAAGTACAGAACCCCTCGTCATATTCCAATATTTTTACATAACCTCAGTCATTACGATGCTCATTTCATTATCCATGCATTAAACCTCGATGATGACAAAGTTGAAGTTATTCCACAAAATAAAGAACGATACATATCATTTTCAAAACAGTTAACAATAAATAATCAACCAGTAAGTTTAAGATTCATAGATTCATTGAAATTTTTATCGTGTAGTTTAGATCAACTAGCTAAAAATCTTAATGATGATCAGTTTACAGAACTAAAAAGGAACTATCCTAATAATGAAGAATTTTCACGTTTAAGACGGAAAGGTATTTATCCTTATGAATTTATGTGTAATAGTGATTGCTTGAAACATCCATCACTTCCTGATCAACACCAATTTTATAGTTCACTCACAGATTCAAATATTTCAAATGATGATTATAATCACGCAAAAGATATTTGGCAACATTTTAAGTGTAGTAGTATGTCTGATTATTCCAATTTATATTTAAAAACTGATGTTTTACTTTTGACTGATGTATTCGAAAACTTTAGAAAGCTTTGTATTAAAACTTATGGATTAGATCCTGCTCATTACTATACTGCCCCAGGTTTAAGTTGGGATGCAATGTTAAAATTTACCAAAATAGAATTAGAATTGTTAACGGACTATGACAAAATTGCTTTTTTTAAAGCTGGTATTAGAGGGGGTGTATCTCAGTGTAGCAATCGTTTTGCTAGAGCAAATAATAAATTCATGGAAGATTATGATAGTGAAAAACCTAATTCATATCTAACATATTTTGATGCGAATAATTTATATGGTTGGGCAATGTCTCAATCTCTTCCTGTTGGTGGTTTCGAATGGATAGATTCTAATACAGATTATAATGTGTCGGATAACTCTGATTTCGGTTATGTTTTAGAAGTTGATTTGGAATATCCTGATGAACTTCATAATTTGCATTCTGACTTTCCGTTATGTCCTGAAAACATATGTGTGGGTAATACTAAAGAAACTAAATTAGTTCCTAATTTAAATAATAAAAATAAATATATCATTCACTACAGGAATTTAAAACAATGCATTGAAATGGGGATTAAATTAATTAAAGTACATAGAATTTTAAAATTTAAACAGAGTTCTTGGTTAAAGAAATACATAGACTTAAATACTAGTTTGAGAACGTTAGCTACATCAAACTTTGAAAAAGACTTTTTTAAATTAATGAACAATTCTGTCTTCGGTAAGACTATGGAAAATATTGAAAAAAGAGTAAACGTTAAACTACTAACTCACTGGGATAATCGTGGTAAAGTTTTAGGTGCTCAGGATTGGATTGCAAAACCAGAATTCCATAGTTTATCAATATTTTCAGAACATTTAGTTGCAATACAATTACACAAAACAAAATTAATTTATGATAAGCCGATTTATTTAGGATTTTGTATTTTAGATATATCTAAGACCCTTATGTATGAATTTCATTATAACTACATGATTAAAAAGTTTCATAATAAAATTAAGTTATTGTACACCGATACCGATAGTTTGATATATCAAATTTTTACAGACAATTTTTATGAGGATATAAAACCAGATCTACTTCACTATTTCGATACATCAGATTACCCGGAAAATAATATTTACGGATATCCAAAAATAAATAAAAAAAAGTTAGGTTTTTTTAAAGATGAGAATAATGGTAAAGTATTGAAGGAATTTGTAGGGTTGCGATCAAAAATGTATGCCTTAGAAATAGAAGATAAATTTATAGCAAAGGCAAAAGGGGTTAACAAAAGTGTTACCAAAAAAATGAATATGGAAAATTACAAATCGTGTTTGTTTAATAAAAATGTATTATATTGTAGTATGCTTCGATTTAAGTCAATCAAACACACTATTTTTACACAAAAAATAAATAAAACATCTTTATCATATAATGATACCAAACGATGTATTATGAACAACAACATTGATACATTGGCTTGGGGACATTATAAATTACGCTAAGTGTAATACTTTTTACTTTTATTTCTGTGTGTATATACAAATTTTGTACTGATTGTAAAATTATGATATTACTGTAATGTTATATAATAGTTTATTACATATTTAAAATTTATTGTTTGATTGTAAATAATGTAAAATAATTGTAGTTTTTATTTGTGTGCTTAAATTTGACGTTGAGGTGATTGTGTAATTCTGATAAGTACTAATTGTGTTAGAAATAGTATACAGATCATTCTGTTTTTCACAAATTACATGTTTTATATAATTTTAGCAATATATATATATATTTAATTTTTACACCAAAATTTTCATTTTTATTTCATCCCTTTAAAACTCTAGACGTGTGAAATGTTTCACTTTATCCATCCGTTTACTGCTATTGTGGCAGGACCAAGTGGATGTGGGAAGTCAAATTTTGTAACAAATTTCATAAAATCAGTTAAAGAAATATGTAATTGTGATTTTAATCAGATCACATGGTGCTTTGATGAAATGCAGGCTTTAAATAATTTACCAAATGTTAACTATCATCAAGGAATTCCAAATCTTAATATGTTTGATGGTGAAAACCCACACCTTATTATTATTGATGATCTAATGAGAGAGTCTGATGGAAGAATTGTGGATATATTTACAAAAGGTAGTCATCACAGGAATCTTAGTGTATTTTATTTAACACAAAATTTATTTCATCAAGGTAAAGGTCAAAGAGACATTTCTTTAAACTCAAGTTATATAATTTATTTTAAAAACCCTCGAGATAAAACTCAAATAAGATATTTAGCACGACAAGTGTCACCAGATAACCCAAAATTCATTGAAGACGCCTACAGGGATGCAACTTTAGAAGCGCATGGATATTTAATGGTAGATTTAAAACAGAATACAAATGATTTTTGTCGTATCAAGACAAATGTATTCCCATTTAATGGTTACTGCACAGTCTACGTCCCCACGAAAGAGTTTAAATACACCAAGAATCAAACAATTCAAATCATTTCTAAATGATACATCGTCGACTCACAACGCATAAACATTTGCTAAACGCTTTGCAGTTTAAATACACCAAGAATCAAACAATTCAAATCATTTCTAAATGATGCATCGTCGACTCACAACGCATAAACATTTGCTAAACGCTTTGCATACGCTTAAACCAAAATATCAAAGAGCGTTACTTAAAACGTGTGATGAAGAAGAAATAAATTGTATTTGTGAATGTATTCATAACGTTTTACAAGGAAAGATACCTCTTAAAGATCAAGATAAACAAAAATTGAATAAACACAAAAATATACTCCGTAAACTGGTGCATAAGTGTAAACATAAACTAAGAAAAAATATTATTATACAAAAAGGAGGGGCTTTCTTACCAATAATATTAGGTGCAATATTGAGTGGATTAGTAAGTGGACTAGCCAGTTAACATGGAAAATGCTAAGAAAATGATACTTATTGAACCGGGATTGATTGAAAAATTAAAACAAGAAAATAAGGTTACTAGTAATTTGTCTCGATTAGATATTGAAATGCAAAATATTATGAATAGTAAGACGGAAGACCGAAAGAAGTGGATGTTATATTTACAAACACTACAAAGATACCTTCACTTTACCGAAGAGGATCGTCAACCACTCAGATTACCAATTTATTCTGATACATCTAATGAAGATTCAAATGGGTCTAAAATTGGTTTTAAAAATAAAGATAGAGATCTAAAAAGTTCAGTTGATGCTGAATCTTTGTTGGAGGAGAAAGGATCTATTAAAAGTATAGAAAGTGAGGCAAATCCACTGTATTCATCAACACAAATACTCAGTTTAATACCAAAAACTTATAATAAAAAAGGTGAGTCATTATTAAACTTAATTGGAACAAGTAAAAGTAAAATACGTTGGGATAATGAAGGCACAGTCATAATTGATAATGAAAAAATTCCAGGAAGTAATATTGTTGATTTAATAAATGATTCACTTAGACCCTTAAAAAAAAGTGATCCGATAGGGTGGGATAGATTTGCTAAAGCATTAAAAGATATTAAAGTACCACTTACTTATATTGGAAATCCAAAGAGATGTGAGTTTATTAACCAACTTCAAGTAAAAGATCTGAACAAAACCTCTGAGATTGAAGTTCAAGAGTTTTCTACACCGAGCAGTGGAGATAAAAGATCTATAACTAAAATACATAAAAAGATCGATTGGGAAAAATGGACCCCGTACTAGAAGAAATTAACAGGATTTATTATGATCCATCTAACCCCGCTGGTTTTGGTAGTATTGATAAATTATCAAAAGCTATGAAGGGTAAAATGGATAAAAAGCAAGCAAAGGAATGGTTACAATCACAAGAAACATATACATTACATAAACCCATTCGGAAAAAATTCCCGCGTAATAAGTACATTCTATCAAATATTAATGAGCTGTGGCAAGCTGATTTAAGTGATATGCGAACTTATTCTCAATATAATGATGGTTTCAACTACATACTTTGTGTTATTGATGTATTTAGTAAATATGCTTTTGCAAGACCAATGAAAAAGAAAAACTCAGAAACAACTAAAGAATGTTTTGAAAGTATATTTACTGAAAGTAATACAACACCTACTCACATACAATCTGATAAAGGTACAGAATTTGTTTCAAAAGATGTACAAAAATACTTTAAATCCAAAAAGATAAATTACTATACCACTAACAATCCTGATATTAAGGCTAGTATTGTTGAACGATTTCAAAGAACTCTAAAAATGAAAATGTGGCGTTATTTCACTCATAATAATACTTATAGATATATAGATGTTTTACAAGATTTAATATACTCTTATAATCACAGCATTCACTCGAGTATTAAGATGTGCCCATGTGATGTAAGTTCCAACAATATTATGACAGTTTGGACTAATCTTTATGATAGAGGGTCAAACAAACTTTCTCTAGAAAATCCAAAACCAAATTTCAACGTGGGTGATTATGTTCGAATAACTAAATATAAACATGTTTTCCAAAAAGGATATGAATCAAATTGGAGTGATGAAATATTTATTATATCTTCAATAATTGATAGATCTCCATGGGTTGTTTATACAATAACAGATTTACAAAATGAACCAATAGTTGGTACTTTTTATGAAAGAGAATTACAGAAGGTCACTTACAGCCCCACCTCACAATATAAAATAGATAAAATAATTGGCACTCGTTATTCGGGTAACAGAAAAGAAGTATTAGTGAAGTGGAAAGGTTATCCAGATAAATTTAACAGTTGGATTTTAGCTTCTAGTTTAAAAGAAATATGAATAAAGAAAGTTTTTATTTAACTTTGCTCAGCAATAGTTCAATGGAATACTTTCCTGATAACAAGACCACAAATTTTTCAACAAAATTACCAAAAGCTATGAAATTAGAAGGTGAATGGGCGGTTGGAGTTGTCGAGTTTCAATATCCATGCACCATGTTTACTGTTCAAGATCATGAAAATGTTGTATACATCACAAAAACCATGTTAATGCCTAATGAAGATAAACCATCAACAGTGTACTACAAAAAACATATTCCCGCTACCAACTACGATAACGTTGAACATATTTTAAGAGCGTTAAATGGTATCAGAGAGAGCTTGAAATTTCGTTATGATGAAATAACAAAATTTGTGTCTGTTTCTGTTTTGGATAAAAATATAACATCCGTAACATTATCACCCAAATTAAGTTTACAACTAGGTTATGAACCAAATACAAATCTCCTAGACAGAAATTTTGGGAAGTGTCCTGCTAATTTACACTTAGGGTTACCATCTCAACTATTTCTATATTGCGACATTATCGATCCTCAGATTGTGGGTGATGTTATGACTCCACTATTAAGAGTCATTTCATTAGATCCTTCAAAATACATTTATGGTGCGAATAAAATGTACATTTTCTCTCCACCTCACTACTTACCTGTTATGCGAAGAGAGTTCGATACGCTGGAAATAGATATAAGATCGAGCACAGGACAAAAAATACCATTCCAGTTTGGAACCGTGTGTGTTAAACTACATTTCCGCAAATTATAATAATGTATTCTCCTCATGATCATCATAAATGTCCATATGAAAATTATTATTCACATCAAGCTGGATCAGGAGTTGGAGTAATTTATAAGGGTTCACCATACCAACGCGGTCATGGTATTGGGAGCTTCTTAGGAGGGTTATTTAGATCAGTTTTACCTTTACTTTCAAGTGGTGCTCGAGTGGTTGGTAAGGAGGCATTAAACGCTGGAGTAGGACTTTTATCGGATATGGTTCAAGCCCGTCCTATGGAAGCCTCAATAAAAGATCGTCTAAAGCAAGTTAGTACAAACTTAAAACGAAAGGCTGATGACAAAATTGATCGATTTAACATGACAGGATCTGGGTATATAAGTAAAAGAAAACGATTGGCCTCGTTCATTCCACCACTAACAGCTAAAGTGAAAGCTACGAAAAAACTTGGTCTAAAACCAAAAAACATCAAAGATATATTTTCAAATTAAGTATGTCTTTCCTTCATAATCATTCTTGTGAGTGCGTTAAGTCAGAATTAGATTTGTTTGCATTACCGTCTACACAAACAAGCATTGAAAATGGATTGTGGATTCACTATAAACCAATTTCATCTCTTGCTGATGATGGACCTATCGAGTTTCAAGTTCCTGGAACAGGCGATGACTACATAGATTTGTCTCATACATTACTCCACATAAAGGCAAAAGTATTAAATCAAGATTCAACAAACTTGATATCAGCTACAGCAGTAGCACCTGTAAATAATTGGTTGCATTCACTTTTTAGTCAACTCGATGTTTATTTAAACCAAAAACTTGTATCACCACCTAATAATACCTATGCCTATCGAGCATACATGGAAACCCTTTTAAACTATGCTCCTGCTGCTAAACAATCTCATCTTACTTGTAGTCTTTGGTATGATGATACAGCAGGAAAAATGGATTCCACAGATGGTAAAAACATAGGATTTGTTAAAAGACAGGAATTAGTTAATGAAAGCAGGGAAATAGAAATGATTGGTCATCTTCATGGTGACATTTTCAATCAAGATAAATTTTTAATTAATGGCGTTGAAATGAGTGTAAAATTAGTTCGGTCAAGAGAGAGTTTTAATTTAATTGCTGGGTCAAATGATGTAAAGTTTAAAGTTTGCATTACGGACGCAACTCTTATTGTTCGAAGAGCACGAATTAATCCAAGTGTATTACTCGCACATCAGAAAGTTTTAGCTTCTACCACTGCTAAATATCCTATTACTCGTGCTGAAGTTAAAGTTTTAACAATTGCATCGGGTGTTCAAGGAAAAACTCTTGATAATATATTCTTAGGACAGGTACCCAAAAGATGTATTATTGGTTTTGTGAATAATTCTGCATTTAATGGTTCACTTACTAAAAATCCATTTAACTTTGAAAACTATGGTATTAACTCTTTCAGCTTATATATTGATGGTCAACAAATACCTTCCAAAGCTTTGCAACCATCTTTTAATAATAATATATTTACATCAGCATATCATACTCTATTCTCGGGGACTGGTATTCACTTTCTTAATGAAGGAAATGCAATCTCTCGTGAACAGTATGCCAAAGGTTACTGTCTTTTAGCATTTGATTTAACTCCTGATTTATCAGCTAACTCATCAGCCCATTGGAATCTCATAAAGCATGGTAGTGTAAGATTAGAAGTACGATTTGAATCCTCACTAATACAAACAATTAACTGTATTGTTTATGCTGAGTTTGATAATATTATTGAAATAGATAAAAATAGAAATGTTACTGTAGACTATAGTAGTTAGGATTATAATGTGTGTTGTGTTTTAGATATATGTGTTATGTTTAATGCATTTTGTGTGTGTGTAACTAAAGATAACATTATAAAATTAAATAAAACAAATTGTATGCAATATGCTATCAAGGATTTAAAGATTCTTTAAATCATTTTATTATCAAAGAATTGGCCATTGCGAGTCATGATCATACACAGACGTTCTTGGTGAAACCACCATATTCATTCCATTACCTAACACTAGAAGAAAAAAAGCAGGTGAGATGGTTAGAAAGAAATCGAGGAATTTACTGGAGTGAAGGCTACATAGACTACAAAGAGTTTAAACGTGTTATTTTACCATATTTAGAAAATAAAAAAATTATGACAAAGGGTTTGGAAAAGATTACGTGGATTAAAGAGTTATGTGCAAACTGTGAAGTGATTGACATAGGTGAGAAGGGATGTCCTAATTTTGCGACATTAAAAAAAAAGTTCTGTAAAAATAAAACTGATTTTAATTGTGTGAACCATAAATTGAATTGTGCATTGAATAATGCTGTGTGTATTAGAAAATGGTATTTTGATAATAATATGTCTGTATTTAATTTATTTATTTAATAATTATTGTGTTGATCAGTTAATTAAAAATGTCTATGTACTCAAAGTGTTTTATTTAATATAATCAGACCCATATAACAAACTTTAAATTAGCTGCAGCAAAATGATAATCCTAAGCTTTGTGACTCCCACAAAGAATGCGATTTAATATTTACAAATCACTATAATTGAACATTCCTATGACAACCATTGAATAGATTGGTACTGTAATAATCTGCTAATAACAGTAATATCATGGATACACTAGAATTACAAAAACATATGAAAAAGATTCATCCCAGTCTAGAAAATAATGTTTATGCTGCTAATAGACTACCTATGTATACACATGTACCAACGTATATAATATGCAATTTGGATGCGGATGATAAACCAGGTTCACACTGGGTAGCTGTACATATCGATACGAATGGTATCGGTCAATATTTTGATTCATATGGACGAACACCTGAGCGATATCATCTCCAGTTTTTGAAAAGGAATTGTAAGAGATGGGACTGGAATGTTGATAGGATTCAGAATGATTGGACTTCAGTTTGTGGTGAATATTGCTTAATGTATTTGCTATTTAAGTTTCAGGGATGTTCAATGCATAGTTTTACGAACATATTTACAGGGAACACACTGCACAATGATATTTTTGTGGATGAGATCTTCCGCTCATATTTTGTAGAAAAAAGTAATAAAATATTGAAATAAAAATGAATGTGTTTTATTGATGACATAGAAAAGCAGACATACAATGAGTAATAGATAAGAACGCCAAATCAACCGTAGGGCAACAGATTCGTGGGTTCTGGCGCAACGTAATGAGGTGTTCGAAGTATAATAGATAAAAGGATTAGGCGAACAATGGAATGCTAATGAGGGTGCAGGACCACCGGAAATCAATGAGATAACAGTTAATTGATTTGCATAACTCCAGAACCACGCATCCTACGCTAAAATGGACCGCAGATTTGAGATCAGAGCACACCAAAACCTTTTTTTTTTTTTTTTTTTTTTTTTTTTTTTTTTTTTACGATGGGTGCTACAGATTCGCGGGCTCTGGTGCAAGCGCGGGCTCTGGCGCTTGCGCCAGAATCCGCGAATCACTACTACTTCTTACAATAGGCGACATATTTTATAGTATTCTTGTTTTGGTATTTTGTAACGTTTTATTTCATATCAGCGTCTTTTTGTGTTGAGAACGCGGTGCATTTTTTAAGTTTGGTTTCATTATAATAACTCCAGCGCATTATCTCTACTTTGTTGACGTTTTGGTGGTATTGGCGCACTCCTGAACTTTAGATCTATCAGCACCGGTAGAGTTTACTTTTGCAAAACAGATCTAGGGTGAGGTGCCAGACCAAGAGATATATAGAAATTGACTGGGCAACATGTGGCCATATGTCCTGGGAGTAGTATTGTTCCTCACATCTGGCTTGGCTTGCCTTTATTTACCGGCTTGAGTGAACACTAATGAGGTACTGAGCTCCCACCTCATTCTTGCCTATGTTCGACGGCTTGAGTACTGATTCACAAGATCTAACGTGTTCGGAGGAGTGCAGAGGTACTGGTAGGGATCTTGACCATCTTCTGTGCTCTAGGGTTGTTCTAATAGCCGTGGAATACTTCTTCAGTCCTCAAGCACCTCATGACATGTTGCCCTCTTGCAGCTTCATCATTATGTGCTAGTAAAAGATTTTGGGAAGGACATTATTACGTGTGGAGGTGACCATCTGCCTTTTTATCAGGGTTTATACATTTAAAAAAAATATCAGGCAAGGGCCATCTCTCTATAGCCGTTACTATAAAAAAAATGCCATATACCAACTGGGGGTTGTCTTTTTCTTTAGGTACATTGGTACAGTGCTTATATGCTTGATTTCTACTACTTATAGATTCTAACGGGCCCTTGCGAGTTAGCTTCGACCCCTCGAATGCCTACTGAAGGTCCGGGACCCTATGGTCCCGAGATATGAGGTATGTGAGAAGCTTATTTAAAATAATATTAATAAAACATTTAATTCCGGCAAAAAACACCCTTTAACATAAATAACTTAGTGACTAACATTTGAAATTATAATAAAACCCAGAAAAACATAACACACGAAACTTGGAACCTTGGTTTTGGTCGTACTTCCCTGAAACGTCTACACAACTACTGCCGGCGGAAAATTTGAGCTAAGAAAACGTATGTATGTGGGTAATGAAGTATGTAGGATTTAAAATTCGTTTTAATTCGCTACAACATTTTTAACAAGTTTCTTACCGACTCGTAAAATTTAACATGTGTCAATCAACAAGATTTATTCAGCGCCATTTGGTAAGGCAAAATGGGCGTAAAGTAAGATAAGCGTTTTAACCTACGTCAAAAAGTCCTACGCAGCAGTTAACGTGTGCTGTAAACCATTAATCATCTTATCTTCTTGCAAGAGTGCTTTACTTTTTGCTTAATCAAAAGTGACTCATCGTTGTTAAAGCAACTTTATTTTATTTTTTACTTTGTAACACTCTATAACTTAATTATCACTTTGAGCTTTAATGCATCGATTAGTTACATCACATTAAAACTTAACAATAGGGAGGTGGGCGTGCCATAATCGCGTTAATTATATTATCGCCATCCCTACCCGCATATGGGATAACATACAATGATATTACAACGGATGACATTCTCGCGTTTCGCGTTAATTTTTATATTCTGTGGTTAATTTATTTATGTGGGCGCAATTTTACGGCTGGCAGTTTCATAATTTGTTCTATTTTTGAATTTTTATTACTTAGTTCGAAAATTAAATTGATGCTAGTTTGTTCGACAGTAATTTAAAAGATAAGTGTAATTAATTTCCCAGCATCATTAGTTACATAATTGGGCTCTAAATTAATATGATTTAATAGTCATATTTGATTGAATAATAATAGTTTCGAACTATTATTTGCGTACAATGCAGCCATTAGGAATATTAACACATTCACACAATGGCCACCCATAAACCATAGGTCAAGCAATCTTTAATAGTTTACGTCCGTTGACGAGTGACTAATTACTTTAAATACCTATTGTTACAGGAGCCAACAATATCGTTATAAAGTAGATTATTCATGGAAATGCTGCTTTATTCATTTCCTTAGCAATTTGAAACTCAAGCACATTTTTAGAGTGAAAAAAATACTGGTTTGTTTCAAGCTTGCCCAAGTAGACGCGGCCCGCGGTCTTGCAAGGATGCCTTATTTATGAGCTGAGCCGTAACCTCTGAGGCTGGAACTAGTCGGGAAATCTCGAAACATATACATGTGAGTGAAACCTAAAATAATAATAAAACAAGAACGTCTCACGAAAGAAATAAAACAAAAAAAAGAACAATACCACTACGAAAACCCTCCCTTCTATTTATTTAATAATATTTGGCCACCAAACAGTCAATACAATTTGTATTAGGGTACACTTTTGTGCTAAGATTTTTTTACTTGATAAGAAATCTAATCTTTCCGGGCCCCTCGTTTTCTAGTTTTGTGTAGTCCATTAAAACGGTCCCCTGGTTTTAGCTAAATAATACACGGTGGGCGGACAGGGCGCAAAACAAAAGACCACGCAAGTACCGGAACTAAACCACGGTAGTGCACCTCGGGGAATAGGTGAGGTCGCGTTGCGGTAGTATACTGGGGTATTTTTATTAATTTATTAAGATAAATAAACAAAGGAAATAAGTTAATTGGCTTACATTAATACAAATGAAACACTTTAAAAGCAACGAAAAATACTTCTTATATAGCTACACATCTAAGAAGGTAGTGACATTTTCAAGTATGTATTAACTTTATGAGGAAAAGCAATAACTGTTGACATTAAAAAAAAAAGAAAAGTTTAAAAGTTTTTGTCATTTATTTGAAAATAGGAATTGTATTTAAATCGTCGTTTTTGATTTGCTATTACTTAACTTTTGTAATCGAATCGTTTAACAATTCAATAGGAAATTAAATAAAAAAATAAATAAATAATATTCCACGACTATCACACAACGCCATCTAGTCCCAAGCTAAGCAGAGCTTGTGTTATGGGTACTAGACAACTGATAAACATACTTATATATTTCTAAATACATACATATTATAGATAAATTACACCCAGACACAGAACAAATGATCGTGCTCATCACACAAACATTTGTCCTGGGTGGGAATCGAACCCACGACCTCCGGCATAGCAGTCAGGGTCACTAACCACTAGACCAACAGGCCTGTCAAAATAAATGGAATAAACAAACATCTGGGATACCTACTTACTAAATCTTACACAACAGTACCTAATGGTAGGCCACTTTTAGGCCGGCTATGTCTAGCAACGATCTTCACAGGGAATGCATTCTTGGAAGCAGATAGCAGCATTATGAGAATAGCTGAGGGTCTAGTTAAATAACTTACGATAGGAAAGGCCTATGTCCAGCAGTGGACTGGTAAAGACCGATGATGAATAATGATGAGGATCGGTTAAGTTTTTAACTACATACAATAGATAAATTGTTGTTGTTTCAAACCCAACTCTCCAGTACACCTGGCCCATTCCTTCACAATTGTTGTCTATAATTTACAAAATGATAGTTCACCCAGTAACTTACTTATAAGCCACTACGTAGCACAGCAGATGTGTGCCCACCCCGGGTGACTCACGACGACTCAATTACACATTCGATAGTTTTTGTGTTCTGTCCCGACTCTCAATACATGAGTGCGCCTTTATGAGGACATTCAACTATATGTTTTTAATTTAAATTTTACGGCTGATAAACGCAGATTAAGACATTTGGTGCGTAAAAATCTGACTGTATAATTCCGAACTACAAATCGTATAATTTAAAACCAAGCAGCTACCATTTTCTCTCAGTTAAATATTTCAGTTTCTAACAAAGTTTCACCGCAGACAGTTGTCTTACTTTAAAATTAATTTTCATAGTTTCCTCGGACTTTATTCACATAAAATAAGAAACTCGTACCATAAAATAAAACAACGCCAAGCAAGATGTTAATACATGATGTTTTACAAGTAACTCTAGTTTTACAAGCGCAAGTCCGACACATTGACTTGAATTTATCGCCAAACTTTACTGCTTTCATACATTTCGCCTTACATTTAAGAATGCTCGTGTAAGAGATATATTTTCTAATTTAATACATCCTGTTTCATTCGTAACTAACCGTCTGACTCGACGTTCCGCTTAGAGCCGAAGTTATTACCATAATATAGCTTGGCTTGTCTTGTCAAACGCACAATGCTTATCTAAAAGTTCCTTGTTTTGTCTCTACGGGCATCGCTAAAAGGAAATACTTGTACAAATAAATAAACGCGCCCTTTAAACGCTTGTCATTGTCAATCCGTTGATCCGATGCTCTTTTTATAGCGCGATGTATGCGCTGCAAGGCGTGTTCCTGAAACTGACCCTTATCTCAAGTATTTTTTATTTGTCACATATGTTTCGGATTAGCACTTCACGGAACGTTGTTTCGATTTGTCGTATACTCTCACATTAAACTAAACACTTCACGACATTTTAGGCGATGTTTCTAAGAAAATAAGGGAGACAATTGCATGAACGTTGCTTCTTTTTGAGTGATTCGTATTGGACGGGTGTACGACCTACCGCAGAACTATAACTTTCGGCTTAATCCCATGTAATTCATGAAGGTTTTTACGAGTTGCACATGATCCATAAACTGTATTCGGATTTAAAAACGTTCTTAATCTTATAGCTTTTATTATTGGAAGTGTTGAAAATGCTCTTAGCATAGCACTATTATTTTAATCTATTACGTTCTAAATCCGTCGTCTCACATGTAAACGATCACCATGGAGAATTTTGATTTAATTTTATATAAGCTTTGTAGATTTCTATCCGTCATTTGTCATGTGTCAGTAGAGTACGTCAAAGAATTCAGTTGATTTCAATTTTAAGCTAATGTATTCTGAAGGCATCGCTTACATTAAACTTTTCAACAGAAATGCTTTATTAAAATTGTTATGGATTCGATGGCGCTTCAGAAAATAGTAGTCATAAAGGTTGATGATGATAGTTCATACAGTTTATACTGTGCATACTTATTTGGTGTTTGACTGTCACTTGCCGCTAGAGCTGTGGTTCCCAAAGTTGACTGCACCTCGACCCACTAAACAAAAACTTCCAAATTCGGGAATCACTTCTTGGTTTTCATGGAGAAAAAATGAGGCGTTACTATATGAATGAAAAACTATTCGGATAAAGAAAAAAAATTAAGTTACCATGTAAAATTTTTATAATTACTTTTATTTTCTATTTTTTTTTCATTATAGCATTAACTTCAATTTAAGAGCTACAGACAAGGAAAGTTGTCAGCAACTGAGAGCCAGATTTTCGTAAACTGCTTGCGATCGAAACTATTTTCAGTGACCGATTTTCAGTTAAGTCGATGAGTTCTTCACTTGATATCGTTTTATTTTTCAAGGTTCACCCAATAGTTTAGGAAATGCTGCGCTAGAGCATACCAAAACGTATACATACTAAGATTAACTATTGTTAACAGTATTTAAAGCCATAAAATTTTATACACACGTAGGTTTAATAACATTATCCCTACTCATATTCCCAACATATCATGTATGAGACCTTTTAACGTAAATATTCTTCGAAACACTCAGGTGATGACTGTATTGGTTCCACAAATAAATAGGTTAATTTTCTGGCAATCGACATTTTTTTTTGGACGTTCTGCCTCAATATATCCACGAAAACCTATTCAAAAATTTAAATATACACTCACCCTGTTTTTGAAACACTGGATGCATTATAAAATAAAACTATAGATACTATTTAAGCCAAGCCGTATTCGTAGTCAGGTCCAAAAGCATATAGATTAATCCCAACATTACTAAACAGGTGTGTTCACTCGACGTCCGGCAACAAACCTTTGTTGATTGTCACCTGTTGGGATCGTAAACATTGTCCCGAGACATTCAAAAAAGCAATTTAAGCAAACAAGTAATAGGTACACAGTGCAGTACAAGGAATCTACTACGACTACACGAAAGTGGGATACACCAAGTTTCTAGTTTCGTTTTGCAAGCCGGAACGTGCCTAGTATGCAACATCAGTTTGAGAGTGCTATAAGATGTTTGGTTTTATTTTTGCTGTTAAGGATACGTCCATGGGAATTTTTAAGGACATACTATTTATACGGAAATCAAGTGAACATGGACACATCAGTAACGACTCGAGGAACAAAATACATATTGTTGCCTGTGGCAACATTTTGAGAGTTATTTATTATTAGCCATTAATGTCCCATCGCTGGGCGAAGGTCCTTACTATCTTTCCAATTCTCTCCATCCAGAGCAGCCATTTTTATTTTTGAGAGTTGCAACAAAATTAATATAAATATTACGACCAGAGAGAACCCCAATTGCAAACAATATTTTGAAGGGTTTTTTGTTTACAAATGTCAGAACTCGGTATGGACCCTGAGTCACAGCGACAGCTCTCAAAAATCTCGCATGTTTTTTGCAACTAAGGCAAGGTTGATGTATTGCTAAAATATGTATCTAATTATATTTGAGTTTTGCTGACAGTTAGGGTCTATCAATCACGAAACAGAAATCTCATTGGTCTTTGAAGACGTTGCAATCTCTTAAATATTTACTAGGCATGCATCCAAATACAACATTTTACCTGCCACATTTCGAAATGTCATTGTGTTGTATACTCGCAACACTCGCTTGTGCCAGAGCCAGTGTCGTAATTTCTTAATGTTTGTCATTTGTTTTATCACATACATGTGCGTTTTTATCTGTGCACTCTCGTACATAACTTATTATGACGATCGTTGGTGGTTTACTAAAGAATTATTTTATATGGTTCAAAGGTTCTCATAATTCACAGTTTCTTCATTCTTCCATGATTATTGTACATTGATTTCGTCATTACCTCCAACGTAGATAACCTTAATAATTCATCAAATATTGTAATGATTTTTCCCTATAGTATGATTTGTAAAATCATTATTTGCTCATAAAATAATCATTATTTGCTCATAAAATTAGTGTTACTCTCCATTCAAGAGGATGGTTATTTTGTTTAAACAATTCCAATATTTTTCAAAACTGTTCCCACGTAACAGAATCACACAGCCATTCAAATCTGGACACGCATCGAAAAATGTGTTTTAATTTAACAAACTGCTTATAAAAATGTTTGTACAAGTCAGTGTAAACAGCCAATATTATTTTTCTATCGGTCGGTGCGTCCGTATATCTTAGAGACATTTGTTTGAACAGTTCGTATATTTTCTCCGTGTGATGGGGCGCAGCCGGTCGTAACAGCTGCTCGATGTGAAGACCACTTGAGGTTCTCTGCCTTGTCGAGTGGTCGGTTGAAGTCTGCCTCTTGCCTCTTGCGAACCTCAAGGTCTCGATTAAAGTTTTGTTACAAAATGTTTTTGTTTTCATTGAGATTTTCAACGTTGGCAGTAATTGCAGGATGTTGTGTTGTTATTTTTACCGCTTTCAATCTCAACGAGTTCCTTGTAATTATTATGGTTTTTGAGTTGATGTGTGTTATCAAATGTAGTGACGCATTAGGTTGTCCAATAAATATTCGCGTTTTCATGTCCGTAAGGATTGAGGAGCCACATCAGATTTTTAAAATCTGATCTCACCATTATTTAGCAGCAATGTAGCTCATTTTGCAGCACGAATTCTAGATTTAGCAGCAAAATATATCACTAGTTATATTTAATGCAAAAGTGGCTCCTCAATCTAAACGTCTGAATTGAGCCACCTGGAACTCGTTAAGTAATAGATGAATATTTTTGAAAATTTTGTATCATTTAGTAGCAATTGTGCATATTACTGCCTAAAAATCTAGCTTCTGTACCGCTAAAATGAAAGAAAATACAATACTTTTAGTATGGCTCCTCAATCTACACTCAAGAGGTGAATTTCTATTTGATGTGAGCGATCAATTAATATATTCGACATTATGATCATTTAGCAGGTGTTGTGTTTGTTTTTGCAGTATAGGAATAAAATAGTAAAACAGAGTATTTTTTTTAGATGAACGCATTTTCTTTGGCTCCTCAATCCTGACGTTCTAATTTGACTGTAGCCACCTGAGATCTCAATGGAATCTAAAGCCAGAGATACTAACATTTAGCAGAAATGTCTGCTATATATATCTGCACAATTCAGCAATGTATATATTTTGGATTCTGAAAAAACAATACTTAACCATTTTCTTGTAAATTCAGTGTGAAGGGTGACCACATTTTAGGGGTACCTAAAAATGAAGTAAATAGTAGGCACTGTGAATTTTCTTGTAACGGTGTCTTACATTTTTGAACACGTAGCCTTGAAGTATTGTTTTAGTACCATTTTTACAAAAAAATGTACCAATGATTCGTGCCATTTTATCTCAGTATCCAGGCAGATCGCATTTTTGCCTTTGAATTTGAACATAATTTCTGTTTTTGGCATCCAAGGTTTAGAAGATGCAACTTTAATCGCTGAAGAAAAAACCGACTGTACGTTTTGTAACAACCAAACTGTGTGTAAATATACTCTATCAAACGCAGTTTCATATGAACTGAATGGTTGTGAAAAGTTTAGAGTGAGAGAAATACCAGAATTTGTAATGTTTTCGAATAAATCATATAAATTAACAGGTGCTATAAAATTTATGCCTGCAATTATCGAAACTGGCACAGGCCACTACAAATGTCACTATCTTACACCGAAAGATGAGATGTTCTTTTACGATGATTACGATTCTAAAATTCGTATAAGCACTGATCAGCCAATAATCATTCATTCTATAACTTATAGCGAAATTGATTGCTAAATAACCAATTCGTAGGTACGATAGATATAACCTGTTATGAAAATATAAATTTAATAAATTTCTTATCCTGGTTTCATTACGAGTATAATATGGTCAACCTTCACACTGAATTTACAAGAAAATAGTTAAGTATTGTTTTTTCAGAATCCGAAATATATATATGTAGGATCGTCGGGATTTACTCCGTTAGATTCAGACATTATGTGGGCAGCAGATGGGTTTCGTGCAATGAAAACTCACTGAGTGCGATACACTGGTTTTATTAAAATAAGAAATCACTACTTTATAATTACTGAGCAAAACGAATCTAGTACAGTTCCGCGACGTCTTAACTCCACTGCGATCAGACTCTGAATGTCCTCCTCGCCGTCGGCTTAAAACATCACGACTCTGTAGAAGCACGCTGTAGGTGTGGGTAGAACGCTTGATACCACCAATGGCGCGCTTGCGATTCGTTTCCTGTCCGTACTAATGACCGGATACGACACGGCCATTCTGCGATGCACACGTCCTCGTGTGTTGTTAATCTGGAAAACACAAAATTCCGGCACAGTTTCTGCTCGTCCAAACCTGACTCTCATGAAGACTGATGAGACAGTTAAAAGAACTAATCTTTTAAATCTGTTTTATTTCTCACGCAATTTACAAATAGCATTCAAATTTAAAATTAACTAGGCTAATCAACGAATCATAACTTTCGAGATTACCGAGACCAAGCACATCGATTCCACATTAAATTAATCAAACTAAACAAAACCTCAGGTATCTCATTCATGGTCAACAACTCTCACACTATTCCCCACGGGAATACCGAGTCAACCCTTGACTCTATGGTCTTCGCTACTAGGCAAAACCCGACTATACCACCCAGAGCTACCGCTTACCGCATTCCCACGGACTACTCACTGAGCAGACACCGATTTCCAACGGGCTACGGCTACGATACTCTGGTATAGTCTCCGACCCACTGAACCGAGAACCTGCTTACACACATTAAGGTGATGCCAATTCACCATCTATTTCGTTTAAAATCTCAAGTTGTACTTGGCCCTCGGGCATCTTCCGAACACGGTCATGAGCGTATTTGTAAGTACGCTTGTTTACGAGAGATTTTAAAACATATCGATCGCCATCTAACACTTCAACAATTTGAAATGGCCCTCTATACTTCACGTCTAGCTTAGTTTGATTACGCTCCTCGTTCTCAATGAGCACGAATTCACCGAGAGAGAACCTATTCACGCTTGCCTTTGTACTATCAAAACGACTTTTGTCATAACGCGCAGACTTCTCAATGCCTTCCGATGCTAATCTCCTAATGTCATCAAGGTCTATAATTTCGTCATTGTCATTAGCCATTAAATTAAGTGGACGTGCTACCTTACCTATCAAAAGTTCTAATGGACTAGCTTTTGTGACGCGATTAACAGTACAATTAAGAGCTAGCTGTACTTCTCCTAGCGAGTCTTGCCACGACCGATCTTTGTCAGTCTCTATCGCGGTTAACATTGACTTCAGTACACTCATTATCCTCTCTACTTGACCATTTGCACGAGATGAACCAGTCGCAATAAGGTGAAGATTGATATTTTTACCTTGGCAGAAGTCGCGAAACTCTTTGCTCGAAAAACACCGTCCCTGATCAGCGATTATTCGCACAGGAGAACCAAAGAGTGCAGCGCTCTCCGACACTGCCTTGATGCTGCTCTTAGTGTCAATGTTTTTACTGTGTAATAGCAATACGTACTTGGTGAATGCGTCGATCATTACGAACACGTACTCCTTGTTGTCACTCTTGCCACTCAGCTTTCCTGTGGCGTCTATGTGCACAGTATGCCATGGAATCGCTGCCTTGGGTATAGGGTGCAATTCCGCCTGTACTTTACCTGAATGTGACTTTGCGATCTTGCATGTGATACAGTTGCCTACAAACCTTTTTACGTAGCGACTCATACCCTCGAACCAATAATGATTGTACAGCTTCTCCAGTGTCTTCTCCCATCCTAGATGAATAATGGATTCGTGGATATTATTGATGACAGACCAACGCATAGCACGAGGAACGATAGGTAAACATTTCGTTCGACCGTTACGTTGAACTTTACGGTAAAGTATTGCTGACCTAACCTCATATGTTTTAGCCACGTCGTCGTTGAGCTGGCCTTGCTCCATATCAGAAATAATTTTCTTGATCTCGTCATCTCGCTGTTGCTCTGCCAGAAGCCAGTTGTCAGACAGTTCTGTAAGGTTTACTTGCTTCTGTTCAACTCTACAACCTTGTTGTTTTGGTGATAGAGGCAACAAGTTTCGAGAGAAGAAATCAGCGTGCGCCATTTGTTTACCTACGCGGTATTTTACGTCGAAATCGAACGACTGTAAGAATGCCCACCACCTGTGTACCCTCGGTGTCAGGTCGATTTTGTTTCGTGACGATTTCAGAGAATTACAGTCCGTTACTACTGTAAACTTTCGGCCATGCAGGTATTGTCTAAAATGTTTCACCGCGTTGACTACCGCTAGTGTCTCCAGCTCGTATGAGTGGTATCGAGACTCTGCTGGTGTAGTGCGCTTGCTAAAATAGGCAATAGGATGTTGCTTACCGTTTACAACTTGGAACAAAATCGCGCCATAACCCTCTGAACTGGCATCAGTATGAAGCTCCACTGGATGCTGTGGGTCGAAGATCATGAGCACTGGATCACTGATTAGTATTTCGATTACCTTTTGTCTAACTTCTTCACAGCAGGGTGTCCACTTAAACGGTGACTTTCCAGAGGTCAATTTGTAGATCGGACCCATGAGGCGGGAAAAATTCGGTACAAACTGACGAAAGTAAGAAGCCAAACCTACAAATTGTCTTACCTGCGTAAGTGTTTGTGGTGAAGGTAAACATGACAAAGCCTCAATCTTTCGCTTGTTTGGTTTAATCTTACCTGCCTCAACCTCATAACCCAGGAACTCTATACGCGTTTTAAGAAAGGAGCATTTCTTTAGGTTCAGCGAGAACCCCGCTTTTGTTAACACCTCTAACACAGTTTGCAGTCTCTCTAGGCCCTGCTCTATAGAGTCTGAGATAATGGAGATGTCATCGACGTACACAACTACATACTGGTATGCAAGGTCACCTAGTGCATTGATGATTGCGCGTTGGAAAACAGATATGGCGTTACGTAAACCGAAAGGCATGGTTAAAAATTCAAATTGTCCATCAGGTGTAATGAACGCAGTACGTTCAACAGATTGTTCTTGGACAGGAATTAAATGGAAACCACTTGCACAATCTAACTTTGTAAAGTAATTAGCACCATGGAGTCGTGAAATTTGGTCAGTAATCAATGGTAACGTATAGCGATCTGGCACTGTATTATTATTTAGCTCTCTATAATCTATGCACATACGGTCAGATCCGTCACATTTTTTAACCAAGAGAGCTGGACTAGCAAACGGCGAATTACTGGGTCTAATTATTTTAGCTTGCAACAATTCGTTTACCCTATCGCGCATGATTAGACGTTCGTCCGGAGACAGTCTGTAAGGGCGTCTTTGCACTGTACGGTTAGGGTCGATCAATCTTATCTCCAATGAACCAGTACTAACACGTGTTGTTGGAAAACCGTTAATAAAAAAGTCGGAGAATGATTCTAAGATTTTTATAAGGTCACGTCTTTCATCTAATAGTAAATCAGTATCAATGTTATCAAAATGATTATTTATTGCCGTGGTCTGAATAGCGTTACACACGTTTATAGCTCTATCTGTAGTCAAAATTAATTCAGTTGCAGTCATATTCACACAAAGTCCGTTATTCAAAATCTCTCGCCCTAATAGAATGTTACTACGTAAGTACGTATCTGGCAAAACGTGGAATAGAATCTCTGTCACAAAATCATTGATTTCTACTTGACACAGCAATTGCAAAGTACTATTAACATTTTTATTTCCTATACCCACTAAAGATACTACATTATTTACTCTCCTTCCTCTAAATTTACAAGCTATACTCTCTTTCATTAAAGAACACTCAGCGCCAGAATCAAAATCAAATTTGAAACACTCACCAAAATGCTTCAATATTCCCGATGGAGGCTCGACTATGCAAAGGTAGACTCGTTTCTCTGCCGGTACAGCAGCGCTGGACCCGCTCGCTGTGCAGCGACTGGCGATGTGGCCCGGCGTGCCGCACTTGAAGCGAGCGTGCAGTGAGCTGCTGCTGGCTTGTTGTCGCTGCCCGGCGCCCGGAGCAGGCGGCACAGGCAACGGCTTCTTGACGTCGTTCTTCTTAGTTCGACAATCCGCTTGTTTGTGTCCTAGCTTGCCACATGCGTGACACTTGATTGGCGGTAGTGACGAAAACTTCACACGTTTCTCGTTCCCGGTGTCAGTGCGCGTATCTGTAGGAGCTCTCCTCTTGAGGTAGGAGAATGCTTGAAGCTCTTGCTGCAACTTATGACGCGTTGTAATCTCCGTGGTAAAGGCGAGACGTTGTAAGCGTGTATCGATTTGCGCCAAGTGAGCGATAACAGTCGACGCCGCAATCTGTTCGACACTCATATCTTTCCAACGGTTCATCAAAAACGTCATAAGACGACTAGCATAGGCGGCATAGGTCTCATTATCCTTTGGTTTGTCATTGCTCAGGTTAATGAGGGTGGCCGCAGAAGTCTCAACGGACACGAATCTGGCCTTGAAGAGTTCTTTAAACTGGTCCCACGTCATACCTGGATAGGTTATCTGCGACAGCCATGTAGATGCGGAGCCCCTCATCGCCTTACTAATTGTTAAAATAAGGTGGCTTCCTTCCACTACATTCCCGTCGAAACACAAGTCAGCGGTAGCGCACCATGATAGCGCGTCGGACTCGGGTTTTTCAGGGTCAAATTCCGGCAACACCAACTTGCTATTCACTGGCTGAGTTTTAAGAGTTTGTATCAGCGCGTGCATTTGTTCGTTTTGAATTTCAAAAAGTAACCGCCACTGATTGTTATTGTCACTGTTCTCACGTGTGATTTCATTAGCACGATTTGATCCCACGACTGATGTAGGATCGTCGGGATTTACTCCGTTAGATTCAGACATTATGTGGGCAGCAGATGGGTTTCGTGCAATGAAAACTCACTGAGTGCGATACACTGGTTTTATTAAAATAAGAAATCACTACTTTATAATTACTGAGCAAAACGAATCGAGTACAGTTCCGCGACGTCTTAACTCCACTGCGATCAGACTCTGAATGTCCTCCTCGCCGTCGGCTTAAAACATCACGACTCTGTAGAAGCACGCTGTAGGTGTGGGTAGAACGCTTGATACCACCAATGGCGCGCTTGCGATTCGTTTCCTGTCCGTACTAATGACCGGATACGACATATATTGCTGAACTGTGCAAACATATGTAGCAGACATTTCTGCTAAATATTAGTATCTCTGGCTTTAGATTCCGTTGAGATCTCAGGTGGCTACAGTCAAACATATATAATTAGAACGTCAGGATTGAGGAGCTAAAGAAAATGCGTTCATCTAAAAAAATTACTCTGTTTTACTATTTTATTCCTATACTGCAAAAACAAACACAACACCTGCTAAATGATCATTATGTCGAACATATTAATTGATCGCTCACATCCAATAGAAATTCACCTCTTTTTTTTTTATTTTTTTGGATGGGAAATCATCGAATGACTTCTCCCGCTCTGGGTGGAGCGGGAGGGCATGTCAGACTTTTACTGACTAAAACCCACCCGTGTTCCTTCAATTGCCCATGTGCCAGGGTCACGGTATCTCTTTCGAACAATCACGCGACCCCGGCAGGCATCGGTCCTATCAGACCCCTTCAGTTTTGCTGACATCTCTTTGAGGCGCGCGTGGAACACTACGCGCCGTCGACCCGAGCTTGGTCCTTACCGGGCGGCGAGCTACCCATTGCTCGCCACCCGCAAGCTCGCGCCTACGGTGGCCGGGAGTCCGTAATCGACTCCCGACGCCCGGGGCGTCTCCTCCTGCGGCGGCTAGGGACGTGAGGGCGCAGAGACTGCCACTCCCTCACGCGCCCCGCCTCCTCCTTCGCGAGCATTACTGCTTCGCAGAAGGAGGTGACGGCTTCCCATTCCCTCTCGCTCCGTACCATGGCTCGCACCAGGGCTGGACGCGAGAGGTCACCGCCGCCGATCGCCTCCATGAGGACACGGCGGTGCTCCGCCCAGGCAGGGCACACCTCCACCGTATGTTCCACCGTGTCCTCCAGACGATCCTCGCAATGGAAACACCCGGACGTATCCTCCCGCTTTATCCTGAACAGGAACCCACCGAAGCACCCATGCCCGGTGAGAACCTGCGTCAGGCGGAAGGTGAGGACGCCGTGGCGCCTCTCTATCCACTCCTCAAAGAGGGGACTTACCGCCGCAATTGTGGCGTGCCCAGCACTGGGTTGCGACAATCGTACCCGCCATGTCGCCATGAGATCACACCGGAGCTCTGTCCGCCGTGCCGCGATTTGTCGCGGCAGCGGAGTTTCGCCCCGGCGTTTCGCCTCCTCGCGCCACTCCCACATGTGGGCGAGGACCTTTGCCTCCAGATCCCATGGCGGCACTCCGGCAAGGAGGCTCGCCGCCTCGCAGGAGACCGTGCGGTATCCCCGGATTAACCGGATGGCCATGACCCTCTGGGCCGCACTCAACCGGCGCGCTGGGCGCAGCCTCAATGAGGGCGCCCACACCGGTGCCCCGTAGAGGGCCATGGACCGCACGACCCCCGTGTAGAGCCTCCGGCAGGAGGCGTTTGGACCCCCCAGATTGGGCAGGAGCCGCTTTAAGGCAGCCCCAGCCCGCTCTAGTCTGGGAGCCAAACGTCGGAAGTGCTCGACGAAGTTCCACCGACTGTCGAGGACAAGTCCCAGGTACTTCATCGTCGACTCGACGCCGATGTGAACCCCTCCCACCGTGAGTTGGGAACCCGCAGGTGGCGCGTTCCGAGGACCATGAAAACCCATGGCCTCGGACTTGTGCAATGCCACCTCGAGTCCCAATTGCCGGATCCTATCGACGATTGTCGCAACCCCGCGTGTCATAATTTCGGCCGCCGCCTCGTACGACCTCCCCTGTGCCAGGACCAGCGTGTCGTCAGCGTAGCAAACCACGCTGACGCCGCTAGGGAGGTCGGCGCGTAGCACCCAGTCGTACCCAATGTCCCACAGATGCGGCCCCAAGACCGATCCCTGTGGGACACCGCACGACATCTCTCACCGGTTCCAGTCTCCCTGGTGACCGGGGTAGATGACGGCTCTATCCGTCAAGTAAGCCTCGACTACGCGACAGAGGTAGGTCGGCATCCGGTGATACCGGAGTGCCTCCCTAATGCAACTCCAGGGCAGGGTATTAAAGGCGTTGGCGATGTCTAGAGACACCGCCAAGACGACCCCACCCCGGGCCACTGCATCCCCCGTCGTGAGGGCTCGCACGCGCATGATGGCGTCCACCGTGGAGCGCCCCTTGCGGAAACCGAACTGGCTGTCCGCCAAATCCGGCCCCTCCCGCGCCAGCCACCCGACGAGGCGGTCTGCAATTACTCTTTCAAAGAGCTTGCCCACCTCGTCGAGCAGCACGATGGGCCGGTAAGCGGACGGAGAGTCCGCTGGGCGCCCCGGCTTCTTAATGAGGACCAGTTTCCCCGTCTTCCAACGAAGTGGGAACTGGCCCCTCCCCAAACATGCGCTTAGGAGCCCCCTGAGTCGAGGCCCGAGAGCCTCTAAGGCCAGGACCCAGGCTTTGCCAGGCAAGCCGTCGGGTCCTGGGGCGGTATTTTTGGCATTTAGCCGACGTACCGCCACTCTCAACTCTACCTCGGTCACATCTGGAGCGTTGTCGTCGTCATCGGTGGTGTGGTCCGCATCGGGCACCGCAGGAGGCGGAGCCATGGGTGGGGGGCTATGTTCCCCTCGCGAAGGGGAAATTCACCTCTTGAGTGTAGATTGAGGAGCCATACTAAAAGTAATGTATTTTCTTTCATTTTAGCGCTACAGAAGCTAAATTTTTAGACAGTAATATGCACAATTACTGCTAAATGATACAAATTTTTCTAAAATATTCATCTATTACTTAACGAGTTCCAGGTGGCTCCTCAATTCAGACGTTTAGATTGAGGAGCCACTGTTGCATTAAATATAACTAGTGATATATTTTGCTGCTAAATCTAGAATTCGTGCTGCAAAATGAGTTACATTGCTGCTAAATAATGGTGAGATGAGATTTAAAAAATCTGATGTGGCTTCTCAATTCATACGGACATGCGTTTTCGACTGCCTATCAAACAGGTAATTATTTTATAAGTAATATCATTGTTAATGTTAATATTCTCAGTTTTTTATGACTCAACATTTTGCACTATTTAATACGCATAGCATTCATATTATTTAGTGATATTGAAAAATAAAAATAAAAAATGTTTTATTAGCAGGCATCGTATGCCACAGCGTGTTAGTATTAACAGTAACTTAAAAAAAATGTTAGTAGTAAAAAAAATACACAAATAAAAAATTAAAACATTATAAACGAAAACAAAGCATCCAATTACATGAAGGTTTATCAAGCCCCATGTCTGACATGTACCTTGATAAACCTATCCATTATTGTAACCCTTACAAGTTTCAACCATGCAGAAAATAACCTTCAGAATACTATTGTTGTTTCCTCTCACTGAGCTTATCATTGACATCACTTTCTTCAATGATCCGATGGCCCATTTCACTTACCTAATCGTAATAAATGAAGTAAACATCCAAGAATTAGTACAATATGCGCTACATTTTAAACCTAATGCACCATTATACGGCGAGTCTAGTTCCGGATTGACGGCTGCACCACGGATAGCCTCGTGAAGTTTAACGACCCATCACAGCTCAGTTGTCGATTGACTGCAGTGTGCTGTGGGGTAGGTAGACATACCTACCCCACAGCAACAACATTAAGCCAATGCCTGGGAAACATAGCTATAAAGGCACATGACAATGTGCCTTTATAGCTATGTTTCCCAGGCATTGGCTTAATGTTTACGTGTAAATAAATTGTGATTGTTATTTTCCTGTGTGCTTTTGTACTCATAGAGTTACCTAGATATTGGTTCTTTGATTGGGCTGATTAATAAACTTTTTCAATAGTTATGTTACGTTGGTAATAAGTAATTTGTTCTGGTTTTAAATTACCACGTTAACTCTTTGTGGGTTGGCGATTTCAGACTATCAAAGTTCCAGATGTTCTGAATGGCCGCAACTGAAAACCTGATACATAGGTATAGTTATTGTCAATTTTGTACTTTTTTTATCATTCACTTACAGATAACGCACAACCTGAACCATCGGATCTAGAAGCATGACATTTTGTACAAGAGTTCTTTTTACTAGGATGGTACTAGAGCACTATAAAGGATTTTGAAAATTCACCCCCTAAGGGAGTTAAATAAGGATAGAAGTTTGTCATTTTTGCGGATGCTAAATCCCATTGGGCACATAATTTATCAAAAAGGAGGTTACTTGTGGAACACACTAATAGTAGGAATATTGTCAAACTTTCATTTTGTCAGCTCAACCACATTCATTGCGTTGTTAACGTTGTTGGCCAGACAATTTTTGTGAACGTTTGCGCCAATGGATTAGCAACAACCCTCAAAATTATTCAGATTCTGATTAATAGGGAGTTACGCAACTAGAGTGCTGATCAACACAACCGTCAAATTAAATTTTCTGTTCAGCAGTTCTGTCCCAAACAAATGAATAGCATTTCGACGACTGGTTGAAACCACAGAAAATTCGGTATATGTTTATAGGTACTATTTTCCTGTGGTATTTTGGCATTTGCCGCCGACTGTCGCGTCTACCTAATTACATGTCTATATCGATACTAGTGATGTTAAAAACGTATATCCGCGGATACGATTCAAATATCGATAATTAGATATTTGGTACCAAGATGTATGGATACGGATCTTAAAATCTGTGTCGATATAAGAGACCTTGAAACGATAGTTGACGCCACTTGATGCTTAGTTTGACAGGATATGTTTCGAATTACATTGTTTTGTCTATTAAACATGTAATCCATACTATATACTAAAATAAATAACTAACTATAAAAATAAATACAAAAACAAAGAATACTTAGGCGTCGAAGTACTCGTCCGCATCACTGTCATCTGGAAACGTACTCAGAAGACTGGCAGCATTGCCACGTTAAATTGCAATGCTAATTCTTTGGCCAAAGAATGATCCAGCCCTCTGGTCACGTGAAGTGTCGACCAGTCGATGAGAAATTTTCTTAAAAAGAAGACGTGCACTCGGACCCATTACCCGAGCGTTTCAACCCCAAACGGCTCAAAACTGTAGTTACCTCTAAGGTTACAGTATTTGCAGCGCTTGAGGGTCTCAGCAGCCGCAGCAGCAGCGGCGCCAGCACAGCCCGCCGTGCTAGGAACATGAGATGGCGCAAGGGTGTCGACACAGATTGCGTCTCACACCAGAGGCCTACCCACCTTCCTTTTTTTATAGTTTAGTCATTAAATTTTTATTTTTTTTAAGAAGTAATAAATAAACTGAATGGAATATAATAGTTTTTCATTGCTACCTAATCACCTATCTATATATTAATACGTGAAGCGAAAACTTTGGATTCCTTTTTACGAAAATTGGGCGGACGGAGGAGTATGAAATTTCGCACACATATAGTTTATACAGAGAAGAAGTGACGAATGCTAATATTTTTTTTTTAATTATTCGTTAAAATACATTATTTTCAATAAATAACACGTTACACACACTACTGTTCATTACCGTGTATCTTATACACACATGCATAGATATTCTTTTGTTTATGGTCCACATCTGTCTTTATTATTTTGAGCAGTGTTACCAACACCCAGAAATATTTACCCCTAAAGCTTAATTTAAAAACGCCTAAAATTGCCACAATTACTAAAAAAATCCGCTAAAAAATTATACTTACAACGAATGGTGCCGATTCCCTTAGTCACAAACTAAACTAAATTTAAGTTCAGTGCATCTTTTTCTTTCTATTTCATTAGGGAAAGGACAGAAGATAAATTTTAGTTTAGTCCTGTCAAATTAATCAGCGCTTGACGTAAACTGACGTAATTTTAGTAGGCAAGTTTTTAATCACGTCTAAACTTGTATGGAGTAGTGACAGGCGCTGATTAATTTGACAGGACTAAACAAAAAATTTCTTTTGTCCTCTTCTTAATGAAATACAAAGAAAAAGATGCACTAAACTTAAATTTAGTTTAGTTTGTGAACAAGGGAATCAGTACCAATGTTCAGTAATCATAGACCGGCACACCGTAGTAATATTTGTCTATATTTATTACGCGACATTTGTTAATCATTCACTCTGCATTCTATCATGGAACCGTACTAGAAGTCGCTAATATTTTTATTGTAATCAAAAACATAATGAGAAATGTAAGATGGCGAAAAATCCCTAAGAATACCCCTAAAAATGGAACGCCCCTAAAAAATCTCAATCCTCTTATTTACCCCCTAAATTTGGGAAAACCCCTAAGTTGGTAAGCCTGATTTTGTGTCTATAGTCTTACTGAATGTCAAGTATAAGCATAGGTAATAAATTAATTTTATAGATATATATACCTATTTCATCTTTAAAATCTATGATTATATTGAAAATATTTTTGTCTTTAATATTATTTGTATTAGCGACGATTGGAATTTAGTTTAGATTTATAAGAAATATTTTTTGTGGTTTTATGGGGAGTGTCAAGTATGGCATTAGTAAGTTTCCCATACAAAACTTAGTGTCGTGTGCAAACTGTAGATGTTATATGCCTCACGATTGTACAGGCTGGTCATAGATTGTACAAGCTGATTATAATTATGACATTTTGAACTGTCATAATTAATTAAAAATAATAGGGAAAATTCTATAAAAACAGAGCTCTGTGATAATTCATTCCATGTCCAGCAGTTAAGAAGTATTAAGAAAATAAAGAAGAGATTCCTGAAGAAGTATTCTTTACTCATTACACCTACGTCATGGTCCTGGCCATCACCATCCCCCCAGCGAATCCTCTCCACAGTAGTACAGAGTCAACAATTTGTCTAAGTGTTACTGAATGTCAAATATAACCATATTATTTTTTTATATTTATTATTATATATATATTTTTTTCATTTAATAATGTATTTCTATTCAAATGAAGTGCGGTCGAATTTCGACCAATGGGCGATCACTAGTATATAGAATTTCATCTATGTGTTGAAAATTAAAAAGTAACAGATACGGACACGGATCTTTATTCACCTTCGGATATCCGACACAACACTAATCGATAGATTTAGAGATAGCAATGGAAATTGGTATCAGGTAGGTCTGTTATTGTATGGAGTCTGCATTGTGTTAAACAATGCGCATGTATTCTGATTTTGTTGGGCTGAGGTGCGGCTTTGCAGTTAAAGGTTAACTAGATGTAGGTATGCTGTTTAAGGTAGATGCTGATATGTTTAGTTATGGGTGGTCAATTTACGTCTGAACTAGGTACTAATAAGACTCCCTAAAAATACATACGAGGGTTTTATCGAGCTTAAAAATAATTTTCAGGTTCCTATTGAAGCTGGAAAACTGCTGTTTTCACAAAAGCTTTGTTTTGAGGGCATTTCGTGTGCGTTACGATTGCTCCGCCAGATTATCCAAATAGATTTTTTTTTAGCCAAAACTTTTGTCGAAATTTGTCAAAATCGAATGGCACAAACCAAAAATTTGTCAAAGTAGAAATAAAGAAGTTATAAGGGTTGTAAGTTGGCCGCGCGAACGTAACGTGGAGGATTGCGCGGCCATGGAGATCTGAGCAACTACTTGGGCTAGAGATCTAATTCTTTTTGTTAATTGAAGACTGAATTTGTCAAAAATTGTCGAAAAGAGAATTACATGCTCTAGATTAATATTTTACGAAATATTCACCTTGGAAGTTATGGCCGCGCAATCGTGCACTTGTCGTTTCTTTGTTGTTGATTATTTCTTTAATCTTAAGATTTTATGCCGTAAAACTGTTACAAGAAGGAAGGTCTTAATTTGTCGAAACTAACTAAAGCAATAAATAATACTAAAGTTTAATTAAACAGAAGATATCAGTCCAAAACAAAAAAGTCGTGGCCGCGCAATCGTAACGCTACTTTGAACGCTGATATCTCATTACCTATAACTGCTAGGAGTTCCGTATGAACATCCATTTATACGGCATATTACTCTCATTAGAATGACATATCGTTTTACCCTCAGAACAGTTTCCAACGAGAGTAATCTCAAAAATTATTTCATCTCGTACAATGTTCGAAATCAAAATCAAAATCAAAAGTCATTTATTCAAACTAGGCTGAGAGTCAGCACTTTTTGAACGTCAAAGTTACAAAAGACAGTCCCCCCAAAACGCCCGCCCTTCGACACTTCCTAGTGCTTTAGCTGGGAAGAAGAAGTGGCGGAACAAACTCCCCAGCAGCACAGCTGTCTGTTAAGTTAGAAGAACTTGATTCTATACAATATCGTGTAAGTAATTAATATTACAAAACAAAACAAAACATACATTATTCGCCATATGTCAGCTAGCACACGCCAATATACGAACAAAACATTGAAAAGTAAACTCAAGCTGAAATAAATAATAAAACAAAATCGTAAACAGAACGTAAAACTTAAATAAAGCCTCCAGGCATAAAGGGCGTGCCCGCTTACATATTCAACGACGCAAAATGATACATATACATACATTGATGCATATTGCTAAGTTGAAGTTACAATAGTTAAACTAGGACCTCCGGAGTAAAAATTGTTGTAGTAATTGTTGTCTAGTAAAAAATGTTGCAATACAACTCATTTAAAATCACTGTAATGAGTAGATTATGTCCACAATAAGTGAAATTAAAAGAAAATAAAAAAAATAATTAACAAAATCAGTTAAATAAAAATAAAATAAAAAAAAACAATTATATGAACTACCCATATAAACTGTCAGTAGGAAAGCTAATTCTGGATTGAAAGAACATAAACATTGTCTTGAGTTAATCACAGCGACCAACTATTCTTATCGTTTAAGTAGTCGTTGATAGAATAGTATGCCTTTGAACAAAGGTTGGATTTTACTTTAGCTTTAAACTCATTAAACTGCAAATCTAGCAAAGCAGAGGGAAGCTTGTTATAAAAGGTAATACCAAGACCAACAAAAGAATTATGAACCTTATGAAGCCGGTGAAAAGGAGCACGTAGTTTGTCCTTATTTCTAGTATTAATGTTATGAATATCACTGTTTTTAGTGTACAAGTGTATGTTTTGCCTAATATATAAGATGTTGGCGAAGATGAATTGTGATGCCACCGTAAGAATACCAATATCTTTAAATAAATCTCTCAGAGAAACTCTAGCACCTAGTTGGTAAATCGCTCGAACAGCTCGTTTTTGAAGAACAAAAATATTTTGAATGTCCGCGGCTTTGCCCCACAGCAGAATGCCGTAGGACATTATGCTATGAAAATAACTAAAATAGACTAATCGAGCTGTATCAACGTCCGTGTACTGTCTAACTTTCCTTACGGCGTAGGCGGCCGAACTGAGCCTTCCCGCTAGGCTTGATATATGTGATCCCCACTGAAGTTTGGCGTCTACTGTTATGCCCAGAAAAACTGCCGAGTGTACAGTATCAAGCACCTGATTATTTAAAACGACATTGGGTCCCAGATTCCTAACATTCGGTAAGGCGAACTTTATACATTTCGTTTTCTTAGCATTAAGAACTAGGTTATTTGTGGTAAACCAATCCGTAGCCATTGAGAGCGCACTGTTCACGTCGTCAAAATCTTTTCTATTCCTGTCTACTTTAAAGATAAGTGAGGTGTCATCAGCAAATAGTACAATGTCACAGATATTCTTTAAATAGAATGGTAAGTCATTAATGTACACTAAGAATAAGAATGGACCCAGTATTGAGCCTTGAGGTACACCTAACTGAACTAGTAGCCCGGAAGATTTTACACCATTGACATCTACACATTGGTGCCTATTTTGTAAATAAGAACTTATGACATTGAGAGCTTCGTTTTGAACACCGTAATGACGTAGTTTACGCAAAAGTGTGTCATGGTGAACGCAATCAAAAGCTTTGGAGAGATCACAGAAAACTCCGATAGCATTTTGCGAGTTCTCCCATGCGTTGAATATGTGTTTCAGCAGAGCAACACCCGCATCTGTTGTCGAACGACCTTTTGTAAAGCCATATTGCTCATTATGAAGGAGGCTATTTAAATTAAAATGTCTTAGCAACTGCTTGAGTATTAACTTTTCAAATATTTTACTAAATGCAGGTAAGATAGAAATGGGCCTAAAATTGCCAACATTATTTTTATTACCTGTTTTAAATAATGGTATGACTTTACTACTCTTCATGAGGTCAGGAAAAGATCCCGAATCAACACATTTATTAAAAGTTACAGCTAGATAGGGGGCTACGATGTCTATTATATTACTTAACAGTTTAATGGAGATGCCCCAGTAATCTCCAGTGTTTTTTGACTTAAGTGTATTAAAAATATTAACCACGTCACGAGGCGTTACATGTTCGAAACTAAATAAGCGACTACATCTGGGCACACTATTATGCAAAAGGTTTTCAGCTTTAGACGGGGACGAATTTAAGGAGCAAGTCGTAGTTATAGGTATGTTGGCAAAAAACTCATTAAATGCCTCAGCTACATCGGCAGCTTTATTAACCAATTTGTTGTTAATCATAATCTCCAGTTGTTTTTCCTGTTTAACCGATTTACCCGTTTCATTGTTAATGATTTTCCAAGTGGTTTTTATTTTATTGTTTGAATTTTTAATTTGATCGCTTAAAAATTTAGATTTAGCGAAAGCACAGATTTTTTTAAATAACTTTGAATAATTTCTGATATACTCTAGAAAAGGAGTATCAAATATATATTTTTTTAAACCATATAACTCGTATAGTCTCGCTCTACTTTTATAAATACCTGGAGTAGCCCATTGGTTGAAGCTAACAGAGGTGCTATTAATGTCAATAGTTTTGGTCTTGAAAGTAGATTGGTATTCTTTTTGCACAATATCAAAAAGGGCTCCATAGATTTCATTAGGAGTCTCGTGTTCTACTATAGATGGAGTAATCCTATGAGCAATATTATTTTTAAATTTGTTGCAACGACTAACTGTATAGGGCCTACATTCTATTTTATGCGGCTTTTTTAGTAATGGCAAAGGGAAGCTGGCTAATAATCCACAGTGGTCAGACGTTAAGTCACTTAACACTAACTTATTATTGGCATCACAATCACTAAATATATTATCAAGACAAGTCGAAGACGATGCCGTGATCCTAGTAGGTTCGAAAAACAAGTTTATTAAATTAAATGACTTAAACAGATTGAGCAGTCTAATACTTAATGGAGTAACATCTAAAATATTAATATTAAAATCTCCACATAAAATTATACATTTATTAATTGATTTTAATTTGTTGAGTGAGTCCTCCATGACCGACTCGAAACGAATAAAATCCCCAGAGGGTGGACGATAAACGCATATTATGACGTAACGCTCTAGTTCAACACAAGACAACTCAATAGTGCGCTCGATGGAAAGATTAACTAAATCTAAACGTTGTTTACATTTCAACTTGTTTGAAACAAGAACTAATGATCCACCGCGTATAGCACTTTTTCTCACAAATGCACTTTGCACAGTAAAAAAATCATCATTCATAAACACTATTTCATGTTCTTTCAACCAGTGTTCAGTCAAACATAATACCTGAACATCATGGTTTTCTATAAATAAACTTAACTCTAGTTCTTTGCCGGACAAACCCTGCATATTTTGATGAACAACATTCAACATATGCGGCTTACCTGTTGTCGCACCTAATAGTTTAAACTACTAGGTGTATCAAAAGTGGTGCTAGAACCACTACTAACAGTAATCGCTGGTACCCTACAAGTACCAGTGTCACGGTGTAAATTGTATGCTAAAAGATTAGCAATTTGTCTCCTACACCTAGGTGGCAAATACGTAGTATAATTTGTTAATTTGTAATCAGTAATAAATTGATTACAATCAAAATATAAAATAGCGTCACTGTGACAACTAGTCCTATTATAAATTAACATATTTAAATTATAAATGTGCCTGTTTTGCTCCTCAGACAAGTATTGAGAATAAGGAAAGGCACAGAAAATAAATTTACAGTGATTGGTCTCATTGAGATGTAACATCAAATGGACACATTGAATTATTTCTTTTTTTCTAACATTTAAACTATCCCCATATAATAATATTACTGTAGAACCAGGGTTTATTTTTGACAATTTAATTTTACTTAATAATTGGCTAATACTGGCACCAGGTGAACAATTATTAATTACATACTGTTGTGAACACTGATTAAATATGCTACCATAACCTTGACCAAATTTGTCAGAAAAAATATAGGTTGTGTTAATATGGCTATTATCATCAGAAATACGGCTATTTACTGGCTGAGTTGCTGAGGGTGTGGGTGTATCAAGTTGAGGCTGAGGTGCAGCGGAGCAAGTGCAGCTAAAACAGAGGTTATTTGTCAGAGACTCATACCTCTCTGCATTGCACTTGACCAGGTCTGCCAACTCACAGGCTTCCTGCATGCGCTTACTCAGGTCTTGTTGAGTAGCCTCATATTTACTAAAGATATCCTTTAGTGCAAATTCCCTAACAAACAATTCATCCCGAAGGTGCTGAGTGTCCGTATCATACAAAGTAGTACATAATTTCAAATCACTATAACACTTCTTCAATTCTTGTATTAAATTTAGATTTTTTTGCCTAAGTTTTGTGTTTAATTTATTTACTTTTTGGCATTTCAATGTTTTCTGATACTTTCTAATTAATCTATTAATTTTAATATATTTTTTTAACTTATTGTGGCTAGTAAACAATTCGTTTTTAGAAATGGTATCATCAGTTAAATCTATTGTTACAATTGGCTCAACACATGTAGGTTTGGACCTGATACCAACCAACTCATCATAGAGACTGCTGGTGATCGCAGACTCTTCACCGGCTTTGAGAGTTTCCAAATGGGTTACTGTGTTGTGGGCCCTGCTTAGTTCCAGTTCCAGTTCTGATATCCGTCTCAAAGCCAGTTCGTAGGTGTCACTACAATGCTGGTAATTTGACACTAGTTCACGAAGGTGTTGATGCTGGTCAAGTATGTCCATATGCTGTACATGTAGTTCAGCCAACTGATTCTTAAGGTCAGTGTTCTTTTTATTAATTAACTCTATTTCAACCTCGCTGTCTTCCCTTTCCTGTATCAGCTGATTGCATTGCTTTTTACTAGAATCTAATTCCTTTAACGTAGCCCTCAGTTTTTCCTCTAAGGATGCAGCTCTACGGGTCAACATATTGACAGATCAACCCTAGAGGCACCCTGGAATGAGAGAAGAGAAAGCTAAGTGTGTGAAAGGAATAAGAGAGAGGGGTGAGAAGTAGATAGTAAATGATGGGAGTTCAAATTTTAAAGAGATAAAATAAAAGAATAATACTAATAAAAGAGTGAAATCTCAATTATGAATGAAAATGAGATAATAATTATTAACAACAGTGAAAAGTGAAAAGACTAAAAAAAAATGTTTTTTTAACTAAATGTGCAAAAATAAAAAATGGTTGGGGGTAGGTCCTACTACTATATTGTTCAATTCAGTTCCTAACATTAATTTATTATAGTGGTTCTAATTTTGGAATTGAACATAAAAAGTATGTCTAGTAATATGGAACAGTGATTTCTATGGGGTCTTCAACGTTGTTTAGGTGATTTTATCCTAATTAGTGCATGAACTTAATGTCAAACACATTATGGAGAAATAAAGGGTTATTTACGACATAGATCACTGTGATAAGTAGTATGAACGTTAAAGGGCAAAAGGTGCAATGGGATCTAATAAGATTTTAGTTGACTAAGCTTAAATTAAAAGAAATACTCCCCGGGTTAGGTGGTGATTTCAAATCCGTCCGTTGGATGACAGCTGGTACTGATTTATTGATATTTCATTGACTTTGCAACGAAATAACTCACAAACATTAATCCTTATTATTTATCACTATATCTATCGAAATTAAACACGATTTTAAACATTTAAACGCAAATTACATTAATTTTACAATTTAATTCTAACAACAAAATTTTTGACGGCCGGCTGCCAGTATTGCCAGCCTAAAAAAAAAAAAAGTCGAGTTCGAGTAGTGTAACCATAATTTCGATTTGATTTGGGAATACCTATAACTGGGGACGAGCAATTATATTGAACATTCTGCAAAATTAATTACTATTAAATAAAAACTTGTATGTTTCAAAAATTAGTTATATTTATTGATAAGTGTATTCTCTCTGATGGGTCCGAATTCAGCCACGTACTATTGGAACAATTACCAATGGAACCAGCGCTAAAAATAATGTCATTTACAATGTTTTCATAAAAAATGCAGCATTATAGTCGCAACTATATCGGTTATCGTATTTCTAACGTTAAATTTGGATATGATAATCATTTCCACAATTAGCAACCTGGAAGATGCTATTATTATTTATGAATGGGAGAATAAACGTTGCAGAAACTGCAATGAATTAGTTGCATTTACTTATACCTTATCAAAAATAGTAACATTCTATTTAAATGGCACACAAATGATGTTGTTACATGGCATACCTCAAAATATTATAATAAAAAAATATAAATTGTTAGGTGCCATTGAATATATTCCTCCAATCCTTGGAACAATAGGACTCTGTTTGCATCCATTTTGTTACACATGGTTTTTTAGAAATGTAACGAGATATACCAGTCCACTCAGAAAGTATACATCTTCATCCCCCAAAGTTAGTCGACCACGTTTGAATTCGTTCCAACGATACACAGTTGCCTTGGAAAGGCCTTTATCCATGAATGCAATTTGAAGTCTATCGTATGATTCGTCCGGTTTCAGGCGACACTTGAAATCGTAAAAATCATAGCGTGAAAATGTTCCCGGCGCAAATCCATTTTCCAATGAGACACGATAATTTAATTAGCTCGCAAAAACTGTGGAGCGAAATTTTGAAATTGGAACGTATCTATTTTTACTTATAAATAATCATTATTTTTATAATAGTTTATAACTGGCCAGTCTCTCATACAAAAAAACAATTTTTTCGCAATACTTTCTGAGTGGCCCGGTATATCTGGTTACATTTTTACAAAACCATGTGTAACAAAATGGAGAGTCCTATTGTTCCAAGGATTGGAGGAATATATTCAATGGCACCTAACAATTTATATTTTTTTATTATAATATTTTGAGGTATGCCATGTAACAACATCATTTGTGTGCCATTTAAATCAAATTTTACTATTTTTGATAAGGTATAAGTAAATGCAACTAATTCATTGCAGTTTCTGCAACGTTTATTCTCCCATTCATAAATAATAATAGCATCTTCCAGATTGCTAATTGTGGAAATGATTATCATATTCAAATTTAACGGTAGAAATACGATAACCGATATAGTTGCGACTGTAACGCTGCATTTTTTATGAACACATTGTAAATGACATTATTTTTAGCGCTGGTTCCATTGGTAATTGTTCCAATAGTACGTGGCTGAATTCGGACCCATCAGAGAGAATACACTTATCAATAAATATAACTAATTTTTGAAACATACAAGTTTTTCTATAATAGTAATTAATTTTGCAGATTGTTCAATGTAATTGCTCGTCCCCAGTTATAGGTATTCCGAAATCAAATCGAAATATGGTTACCCTACTCGAACATTGTACGAGATGAAATATTTTTTGAGATTACTCTCGTTGGAAACTGTTCTGAGGGTAAAACGATATGTCATTCTAATGAGAGTAATATGCCGTATAAATGGATGTTCATATGGAACTCCTAGCAGTTATAGGTAATGAGATATCAGCGTTCAAAGTAGCGTTACGATTGCGCGGCCACGACTTTTTTGTTTTGGACTGATATCTTCTGTTTAATTAAACTTTAGTATTATTTATTGCTTTAGTTAGTTTCGTCAAATTAAGACCTTCCTTCTTGTAACAGTTTTACGGCATAAAATCTTAAGATTAAAGAAATAATCAACAACAAAGAAACGACAAGTGCACGATTGCGCGGCCATAACTTCCAAGGTGAATATTTCGTAAAATATTAATCTAGAGCATGTAATTCTTTTTTCGACAATTTTTGACAAATTCAGTCTTCAATTGACAAAAAGAATTAGATCTCTAGCCCAAGTAGTTGCTGAGATCTCCATGGCCGCGCAATCCTCCACGTTACGTTCGCGCGGCCAACTTAAAACCCTTATAACTTCTTTATTTCTACTTTGACAAATTTTTGGTTTGTGCCATTCGATTTTGACAAATTTCGACAAAAGTTTTGGCAAAAAAAAAATCTATTTGGATAATCTGGCGGAGCAATCGTAACGCACACGGCATTTCTATTTTCCCTAGAGTTATGTAGAGTCAAATTGAATTAGCTAACTAAACTGGACATGAAACCTGATGTGATGAGTGGGTATCAATATCTGAACATGAAGAACCATTTTGTTTTTGTCATGTTTTCAATAGCTGTTATGTATGCAGTTTCGCTAGCAAATTTAAATGGACACTGTGTTTACTATATTTTTTTTTATATAAAGCCATTTGTCTGATTTCTCGATAAAATATTTGGATAATGGTCTCTGAAATTACCTATTTTGTTACACTTACTTTAAACGAAAGTCTTTCTTTTAACATTATTGATGAGTATGTTGTTTCTAATGACGCAGAGTTGATACTAAGTGCGTCGAACCCACTTGAATGCACATGCATTAGCGCCATGTAGCCATGCACTGACTACGTCACAATTGCGTGTGATTCCGAAGGGGATAAGGAAGTAACTTCATTTACCATGTAGGGCCACGTTACTAGCCTAGTGTTCGCTAGAAATTATCATTTTTGTTGATAGATAAGCTATTCTGCATCCAAAGTGCATTAAGTTTACAGTTTATTTCACAATACCAAGGATTTTGAAAGAAAATTCTTAATCCATCGTCATCTGTTACATAAAGTGACTGCAAAATATCATAATCAAAACATTTTATTTCACACTAACCAACATGGGCATTATGAAACGTCAGAAGCATGCACTCAGTGCTCGGTTCCAATTGGTTGATTCCTATGGAGAAGAATCGGGAAGAAACGCCATGGTTACTCTTTGAAAAATAATGGACTTTTACAATGTTTTCAAATTACAGTGTTAATAGGTATGGGAGAACAGTGCCTATCTAAACCTCCACATCCCAGCTACTGAGTAACACGATACTTCTCGGTAAAACTGTCAAACTTTCGGGCTTCCGACGACTAAGATCCACGAATGTATGAGACGGAGGAGTCTTGGTATGTAAAGATGGTGACCTACCTACAGACCAACCGCGTCAAGCAAAGCTTAACCTAATCGATTGACCAATACGGTTATTATTACTTCCACAAAGCTTAAATTCCTAATCTTTTGCTTCTTAATAACATATCATAACACCACGCCTTGTATCCCCGAAGGGTTGGGCAGAGGTGTACCTATAGTACACCCACATTTCGCCAGTTATGTTTAAGTCCCATGAAATATGGGGTGAGCCTATTGTCATGAACCGGGCACAAATCCAGACTCCAGGCTGATACTGAGTAATTCCAGATGGAAAAACCCAATAAGACATCACTTCCAATCACATCATCTTTGCTTCATAATATGTTCGAAAAATTCGTGGACGACGTCTGGTCGAAAACGTTAATAATATAAAGAACCGCGCTGATTTCGTGGCTAGTTTTACAGTTTCAACGGAACTCTATTGCTTAGCCTATTCCGTCTGTCCATCGGCCTGTCACAGGGTTGTATCTTTAGAACCCAATTAGCTGAAACAGGATTTCGAGCATAAATTGGTACATTATTTCAGAGACACGTGTACGATCCATGAAAACCAACAGCGAGTAACTAAATATTTTGATGGAAGTCTGTCAACAAAATGACATCGTAAATTGTTGCTGTCTTGAACCACGTTCACCATCATTGTATGCAACTTCGAGACATATTATAAGCTGTTGGTAGACAAAACATTTATCCGTTGGTGGACAAACCTTTCATTGTCATTCTTTAGTGAGAAGACAATACATTTTATGTGTTTTTATCTCTTTTGGCCGCGTTTTATATTACGTACCAACTACGTAGTTAATCAAATGCCTATTGTCCACGTATCATGAATGTAGGTCAGTTTCCTATCAATAAGTTGACATCATTCATCATCATCATCATTTCAGCCGAACGACGTCCACTGCTGGACATAGGCCTCCCCCAAGCTCCGCCACTTCGACTGGTTTTGTGCTTCCCGTATCCAGCTGATTCCTGCGGCCTTCACAAGGTCACCTTGTGGGAGGCCTTCCAACTCCACGTCTTCCGGTGCGCAGCCGACACTCCAGAAGCTTTCGGCCTCAATGGCCATCTGTTCTGCGAGTAATGTGCTCTGCCCACTGCCACTTCAGTTTAGCAATTCTTCGGGATATGTCGGTTACCTTGGTTCTCCTACGGATCTCTTCATTTCTAATTCGATCGCGTAGGGAAACTCCAAGATTAGTCCTCTCCATCGCCCTTTGGGCGACTTTCAGCCTTCTAATAACCCATTGACTAAGTTGACTTGCTGGCGATTATTTAAAAAATCAACGGTGACAATTCTAAAATTTGCTTGAAGCAAAGAGCTTGATCGAACTGTCGTCATTCATTCTATTATAATTGTTACGTTGGTATTACGTCAAAAATCATTCAACGATTGTGAATGTGCTGGTTTATAAATCTGCTTTATTTAAAAGTCAAATTCTTTTACTTTTTTTGACGCATGTCGCAATTCCTAATTACCAAATGGGCCTCAAGTTAAGTAATAGATTTACGTGTGTCCTCTGGTTGTGAAAGTAAATAGTAAATCATAAAAAAACGTACCAGTCCATAATACCTTTTATTTTGGTTTTAGTCTGTTGATCCTCTGATCCCAAATACGAATAACTCACCCCTGCTTACCTACTCTTCCCCTACGTGTTATAAAAGAGGCTACTTGGTGAAATATTGAAGAAGTCGGGCAACATAATTTGCTTTTTCATGAATGTCAGTCCCTTGGGTTTTAGTAGACTGTTGTGTCTTTTTAGCAGGTAAAATATTGTATTCTAATTTAAGGAATTCGAGTTCAATTTGGTCAACGTCATCAAGTAGGTAATCAGTGAGGTAAAAATCGTAAAAAGAAAAAAAAAATGTTGTACCCGAATATTGGAGTTCAGTCAAAGTTTTCACTGAACATAAATTATCACCTGGCCTCTCTAATCGGAGGCAACTTAGGCAACTGAATACCAGTATTTTCCATGGAACGACTGCCTATCTGACCTCCACACCCCAGTTACTGGGTAATACGATAACCTTGGTAAAACTAGTTGTCAAACTTTCGGGCTTCTGACGACCCGTAACGATTGTCAGCCGGGACCAATGGCTTAACGTACTTTCCAAAGCACGTATCGAAAAGATTGTCACCCATCCGCGGACCAGCCGCGGCAAGCGTAGCTTAACCTGATACTGAACCGATGAATATTGGAACATATTTCACCTGAACTCAAATAACTTTTCAAATAACACAGCAATAATTCTCAAAATCACCTGCACGTTTGAGTATACACGTCAATAACAATTTAGTTGTACCATTTCTATTACTGCCTGGCGTATTTTGGAGCACTCGTGTTCGTCTCGAAGCGTGGAGTTTAACGGTCCATTTCGACTGAACCGTCGTATTAGCGCTCATGTTGTTCTCTAACACCAATTGTTATGCACCATGTGGTCTCGGCGAAATTACCTCGTCTTTATCCAGCAATCGCAGTACAAAGTTCAAAGCTGCAGTTTTGCTGGCAAATATTTGGAGAAGACGGTCATAAAAATAGTCTTGCGTGTCTAAAACTGACTGAAGTGTAAATTAAGTAAGGTGTAAAGACTTTATTATTTCTCTTGGCAATAAACGAACATTAAAAACGTACATACTAAACATTATGTTGTGTATGAAATGAAACAAACAAAGCGAAAAGCGAAATGAATAAAATACACGTTCGTTTGTTGACTCATTTTAAAAATAGAAAACCAATAAAACCTGCTTTTCATTCCGACGTCCCGGATATATGGCAGATATTTTAACAATTTAATAACGTTGGCCAGTACACAGAGAGGCAAAACATTGGGCCGTTTTATTATTTTAATGCGGATTAAACAACGAGTTCAGAGAAAATTTCAAAACAGTGCTGAATGCACGGTGCGGACCGCAGAGGGGGTTGCCATGGCAACCGGCGAGTTTTGACGGCAAGGTGGGTACGCAAATTGTGGTGCCACTCGGTACAGTATACACTGAGTTGCCATATGAGAAAAGATTCCCTTGGTCTTCCTAATTTAGAAAAAAGGGAGTTCAAAAGAGGAAAATTTGAAATAGGAAATTTTTTACAATATTTAAACTGAAAAAGACCTATATGTAGTTTTCTTTGAGTTGGTAATGTCAGTTATACTACCAATAGAGTTTGGTATACATACTAGTGCATTTTAAATTATTATGCGGTAACAACAGAAAATTTTATGAACAGCCTAAAATATAGCTCTGTTCTATACATTTTGATCGCGGAGGCACTTTTTTTATTACCGACTACTAATTTCAACTCGGGGGATCGAAAAAGCCATGTACTGAGTCCATGGTGACAGGTTGTGCGTCGATGATCTAGTTATCCCGTATAACTTACGGAAAACTTTATGGTATTGATTTTTATTTTATGGGGTAAAGATAAAACTAAGGAAAAACTGTATCTCTAACAAAATTCTTCAAGTCGAACCCTTATTCTAGGGGAAAACTCCGATACAAAAGGGGTAACACCTTTCTACCGATTTCATACACACGTTTTATAGCTCATGTTATGTTATGGTGCCAAACTGTACCCGTGTGGGGTCAGAAAGGGTTTACATTACGAGTCTTTGTTTAAAATTTTATTTTCTCCCTTAAAATATACTGTACCTCGGGCAGTTTGCGTCCATTTAGCGAACGCATCGAACAAATTATACCCATCTTTGTTTTGACTAAGTGAAATGCATTACTTGGGTGTATTTATGCGAGTGTGGGTAGATACTGACAGCATGTTGATTTTAAGTTTAAACTGCTTTAAGTAGATGTTGAACAAATAATTTGTGTTGTGTTTCTTCATAATTTCTTAGCTTGTAAAAGGTTCGCCCCCTGTTATATAGGAGTTAAACATAATTGGCGAAATGTGGGTGTACTGTAAGTGCACCTCTGCCCAACCCTTTGGAGATTACAGCTATGATGTTATTTACGTTCTTTTGCTGGCTATATTTGCATCCTTACTAATTAAACAGTTGTTTAATCGTATGTTTTTATTTATAAATATTCTATACATGGATTCTTGGCGCTTTCCATTCCAAGTTGATCTATGGCAACAAGAAACATACAAACGTGTCTCTACATACATAACCAACATTAATAATCATTATCATATCTCACGAGACATGTATGGTAATAATGTTTCTCTCACAATCTCCCACAAAATTCACATGTCTCATTAAAGTATTTCCAAGAACCTTTCTGTACAAAAAGACTAACGGAACATATTCGCAAGTGCTCTTGAAGCACCTTACTCGGTGTTAATGCTCGAATCTCGACGATTAAATCAAGAGTGCTCGAGAAGAGAGCAATCGAAATCTAACGACTATTCTACATGAGATGAGTGCGGCTATAGGAACTGTAAAGTTGTTTACTTGACTTTGCTAATAAGTGTTTGATTTGTGGTGAAGCATTTTGGTTTGTTTGGAAGAAGCTTTTGGTATGTACCATATAAGCATTATACAAAGCGAAGGAGTCAAATTCTATGAATAATCGTGACAAATGGTTTCAGGGTTCTACACTTATAGATTATTTTTAAAGATACATTTAGCACTATTTTACTTGCCTAAAACAACAGAAAATATCGAAGCCTCAGCCCAATCAATGTAGCACTAGCACTATTTCAAACGATACTGTTGAATATTCTATAAACATAGTTACGAACACAAAACGCGATAAAAATCGTACGTTGTTACAACTCGTGGTCGGGTCTAAAATAAAACGGAAAAGTTTAAATAGGAAAAAGTGAGTGGAAGGAAAGATAGTGAAAAAAGAAGAGGGCAATTTAAACTTGCTCGACCGGCCGAGGGGAGTTCACATTTTATAAGTTGTTCGAAAGAAAATTGCACGATGCCGTAACTTGGGAACTTTTCGCACTTAAAATTTAAATTGTGTATTGATTGTTAAGTTCTTGCATGCTAACTTGTGGAAGTGGATGTAACCCTTGTATCTATATTTACTTTGCAATCTAGAGCATTATTTATACGTTCGTGATTTATAGCTACGTGTATCCTTACTTATGGTTCCAGGGCAATATTGGCTGTGGATCATAGGTCCACCTGTGTGTATTATCCTATGTCTATTTTTGTGTAGCTTATCATAAGTGCAGTGTAGCATAGTATGTCATACATTAACTTTTATGTACAGAACACAGTAACACAGTAGAGCTGTGGTGGCCCAGTGGAATCGGCTCCGACTTAGTATATCGTGAATGCGAACCCTGGAAGACACTTAGCTTTGTGTAATTAATATCAGCATCACTGCACTCAAAACGGTGAAGTAAAACATCGTGAGGAAACCGGCTTGTTTTAGAAACAAAAATTCTAAGACATGTGACATTCGCCAATTCACACTGGGTTCACTTGGCTCAACGTCTCAAAGAGACCATGCCTGTGTCCCACCATTGGTAACATTATAGTCCGATTGTGAATAAAGTCAATACTGAAATTATAAGAGACCGCTAGTCCATAACATACCAACTAGCCATCACATGAATAACACTGTCTCCAAACGACGCAATTTATCTCACTGTTTACTAAAACAAAACACCGATCGGTTGGCGTGCGAGCTCAGACAATGCTGCATTTTAATTTTGTACATGCTTCCTCAACAATGGATCGTAATAGGTCCGTAGATGAGATGGCAACCCAACGGCTTTGTTCCGCTGGCAACACTAAACAATACCTGTGCCACGATGAACTTGCATTATCACACACCTAATGGGTTTTGTCTGTTCGTGTAGGGGTCCGAAATGAAAAGTTGTGTAAGTATAACATAGTGTATTTGCCGTGACAAATGCTTATTTTTTCCCACGACAGGCAAGGGTGTTTATGGTAATCTTTCATTGTACAATCATTGTATTTTTGGGAGACAAAAGGAAATGTAGCCGCTATCTATTCCGGAATAAGTGTCTTGTCCTGCAGACGAAATATATGGATACGAAATAACCGTATTCAAAGAAGTGTTGTGAATTCAGCAGGATCAGTTTCATGAATAAAATATATTGTACCTATTGACGGACCGACTTAACTTTGTTACGATGAGATGTCTGTTTACAAGATGGAACATTCGATGTCTTTTATTTATTCGTGTACTCTACATTGTCTTTGTCGTCTCAAAGTAATATTCGTCTGCTTTTCCTTATACTCGTATACATTCGATTGCGAGTCTGCTCCTTCCATTTAAATTCAAACAGTCATAAAAATTGTAACGTAAACACTGGCCTTAAACTTGACTACTCTTTTACGACTGTCGAATCTTCCACTCGAATTAGTTGAGGATAGAAAAATAAATAGAAAAGATACTAAAACTCAGGAAAATAAACAAAGAAGATTTATTGAAGAATATTTTAGAATTCTTATCTTTTATTTCCGAAGAATTTATTACGCGATAGTAGTACGGAACTAAATGTTTTGTGAAAGCGTTAAGTAAGTACTTAAAGCGCTTTATCTAGTCTTAAAATGTTCTCACTATTTATCACCAGTCCTTTTAAGTGAAGTAACGTTAGGTTATCGGTATCAGTACACCGATTTGGACTTTCACACGTAACTGTTACGTAAACCGTCGCGTTTGCGTTATTGTAGTTGTTTGGAGAAGCACTTAGTGACTCAGGCGGTGTCTGTAGGGCCCGCCCACGGGTTCGGCGGCTTTCTTAAACGCAACGTTTATTCTAAAGTACGGCTGCCATCTGTCGGGATTTCTTCATGTCCAGTTGGATCTATTTGCATCGCGTTATTAATCGTGGGCAATTCATATTTTCTGTACTCATAACACTGTTTTTTATTTGTTTTTATAATCTATACTAATAATATTATAAAGCTGAAGAGTTTGGTCGAAAACTGGCAGGCAATGCAATGCGACGGGAAGGGTCACGGGAGCAAAAATTTGACGCGGACGAAGTCGTGGGTAGAAGCTAGTTTAAAATTATGAGAGCATCCTTGGTCCTCATTACGTTGTTGTGACTAGCTTTTTTTTACTAATACATAGGCCGAAACTAGCTATTTAAAGTAGGCAACAGACAAACTTTTGAAATATTCATTACACATATTGAATATTTTCATTTCCACATCAGGTTAAATTTAATATCTTCAGAGAAGATATAAAGTTCTCCCCTTCACAATTTATAGCTTAAGTTATGAACTTGCTTTAAGTTTGCAAAATAGGGCACGCATGTATTTGATATATGGCCCATCGATGTAATACTTAGCCAAGTGTGTAGAACAAATTAATATCCAATTGGTACTTCATAGCTTCGAAACTCATTGTCCCAAGTTACTAGCTTTATACATATATGGCGGCCCTACTAGAGAAGTTTCATGTAAGTTTAGTTACTGTAGGGTGGACTTGTATGTACGTAACAGTATCCTTCTACCAGTGTGACAGACGGCCTAATGACGCCATGTGTTCGTTCCCTGATCGTCCGAACTCCGTCAGAATGCGTCTATTTTCGAAACCGCTTCACATTAACATACTGGCAAGGGACTAGATCGCAAATTGGCAGTACTTGCAACATCGCAATGACGAATGAATTTGAAATGCAAGAGTGCAATATAGACACAAGAACTTTAAATTATTCAAGTGTTAAAATATGTTGTAGAAGTCTAAAATTGGATTTGAACTTGCCATGACCAAATTCAACGAAATCTAATTACTCTTGCACCTTAATTTAAAATGGAAAACCAAATCAAAATTATTTAGCAATGCAAAATCTCTTACCAAATTCATTTTCAGAAAACAGTCACCTGATGCAAATATCGGCCACAGAAACCATTTTTTTCGCCTCATTATTTATACTTGAGCATCAGATCTCGTCACTGAATTCTCTCGCCTCCATTAAGCTGTCTGTGCGTCATCGCAGGCGTGTTCGTATAAGTTTTATGGCGCATGTGACGTTTGGGGGCGATACGTTACTGCAGGACTGCTGCATTTTAATTATCTGGTAGGGTCACCAGATGGCCCTCAATGAATTGTTCTAATTCATGAGAACTTAGAGGACTATTTGCATTTTGACAGAAAACTTGTAGCAAACGGTAACAAAGTCGAAAAGGTGGTGCTGACAGATTGTTGTCAAAATAAAACCAACTTCGAGTTGCGCATTAAAATTTTAAAACAAGCATTAATGTCTACTTAATACCCATCTTATCTTTTTCGGACAACTTTCTTCCAAACTTTGAAACATTCTGTTGAGAGTTTCAAGCTTGTCGTCTGGTAGCCCTATTGGGGATACGACAGCCGAGACTCCGGTCTCTCTCCGGGTTTTAATTAGCAGTAATACGTGTGGAAGTGTGAGGGTGTTCTGATGATTCATGGACTTGCAATACTTGCCACACAACTTCGTGAACCTATTGTTTACCTGCACTCGAACGCAGCTGTGAATATATTAGCTACATTCTCCTTTAACGTGCCCAATTTGGACGGCGTTTATCATAATCCGTCTTTTTGTGCGGCCATTTTAGCATGTCAAGACAATCGTCGCGAAATGTTGGAACCCACGCGAGTCTGCATAATTCTTCTTCTTTATACAACGAAGTAATACAAGACGATTGGGAAATATTGTAAACAAAAATCAATCAGACCTTATCAGATACAATAAATTCATATGCAACGATCAGAGCTGTGGGTGGAAATAAATATGACTTTGATTTTAATTTTATATCCAAAAATTCTTTTATGCCCGCGTGTCCAATAAACAGTGGTTCATTGAAAAAATATTAACTGACCTGTACAATAAATCACGGGCTGCTTCCTCTATTACTTCCCTTATCGCAAGCTAAAAAAAAACACAGGCCGACGTTACGATAACACTCATAAATCATTGCGGCAACTATTTTTTATAGAATTCCATTAAAATAAGATAGAACATAATGAATTAGTGACAGTTACGTTTTGTTGGTCCGAAATAATGAGCCCTTTGATATTGAAATATCTTTTGTATAGGAAAGTTATCAATTAAAAATGTATCGTCGGAGATTTACGAGTGAATTGCTTTAGATAAATGTCGAACAAGAATATTCTTGTTGGACTACGTGTTTTGTTGAACTTAGCTGGTACTTTTAGGATAATGATTATAATTATATAGACAAGCATACTGATGGGATACCTATTAATAAAGTAAATAAAATCTGTTTCATTGCATAGATGTTTTATGGAATAATATGTTGCATAAGTGATTTATGGTAGTATCTTTTTGTATTGTGTACATAATATAGAGTATTCTTTTCTATTATATTCTCTAGATAGACTTACAACGTCTCTTCTTTGTCTTCGGAATCGAAATCAAAAGTCATTTATTTAAATTAGAATAAGGATCAGCACTTTTCGAACGTCAACAGTGTTAGGGTATCTATATTTTGGAAAACATACGAAAAGCTTGTCGTCTAGAATAGTTCTGTGATTCGCAGTTAATAGTCTTACAGCTAATCTTTATGTTGTTATAGGCAAAGATAAAATCATACCTTATCTAGTTGCATATTATCCATTGTTTGAAAGCTGTACACTCCTAGTTTTTGCTTCCCTAAGATAATCACATGTAGATAAACTTCTAAAGGCACATCACTTACCAGCCGGCACGTACAGGCATGCCAATTCATTTCTGAATCACTTCCACAGTGAAGGCTAAATAAAAACGATTTAAATCAATCTAAATAATCGCAATTAAGTTACAAGAACAAGTCTAACACGTGATTTAGCTGCAGTAAAGTAATTAAGCGTTGGCAACTAAGTTAATTTACGCTCGACGGAAAATGTTGTCTAAGTTACTTCGTTCGTACTGCGCTAATAATTGCACGCTTGTTAGCTTCTAAGTGAAGGTTGCTACTGGTTTTTTGCAAAAGCTTTAAATATCAAATATCTTTTGGACAACCAACACTTCGTTGTCTGATCCCAAACTACGCAGAGCCTGTACTATGGTAACCAAACAACTGATAAACATACTTATATATTTCTAAATACATACATATAATAGACTAGCGACCCGCCCCGGCTTCGCACGGGTGGACATTTATTTTTTAAGCTCTCTGAAAAAAAAAAAATTGTTTTGAAAAGAACTTTTGATAATGAGTATCTAAATAGTTCCGAAATCAATTTTAATAAGTGCATTAATTCAGTAAATTTACTCGATTTGGCCGCGTCCGCTGCGTAGAGAGCCGCAAATGTGCACCCCCCTCCCCTGCGGTTTCGCCGTGCGAGTCGTGCGACACCATCATTCATTTTAATACCAATTACAATTTTAAATTTGTAATATCTTTTGAATGGATTGTCCGATTGGAATAAAATAAAAAGTAATTTATAGCTATTGAAACAATCTTGCTCAATAAATAGTTTATTTGGATAAGGATTAGTATTTGACGATAATATGATCAATAAACATAGGCTAATAATTTTATTTACTTTTATTCTATGGAAAAGTGGTTATAATGGCTAAAATATAAATGTTTGGTTTATACTATCGCGGACTTTTTTGTAGGCATTATTGAGTTCTACAACTTTTCTATAGAAGTCAACCATACATCTCTAACCATTTAGGCAGCGTTCGCGAGAATCGTTAACGTACGGCAGTTTTTTCGACGCCTTACTCCACAATTTTCACTTCCACGAAAAATCCTATCTATTTTCCGGGATAAAATATAGGCTATACGGATTCGGAAGAATTCCTCTAAGTAATGGTAAAAGAAATTTTGAAATCGGTCCAGTAGTTTTTGAGCCTATTCAATACAAACATACAAAAATACAAAGGTTTCCTCTTTATAATATTAGTATAGATAAATTACACCCAGACACAAAACAAATGATTGTGCTCATCACACAAACATTTGTCCTGGGTGGGAATCGAACCCACGACCTCAGTCTTAGCAGTCAGGGTCACTAACCACTCGACTAACAGGCCAGTCAAAAGCTTTGTAGTCGCATATTTGTTTATGCATTCTATGGGGATTAGGTGGTGAGATTAGTGTTATTATGTCATGTTTTAGCGGATTCCTAATTATTGGACTCATCTTCATCATCATTTCAGCCGAAATACGTCCACTACTGGACATAGCCGAACCTCCCTCCCTCAAAAGGGAGGTTTGCCATAATCGCCTCGCTTGGCTAGCGGGTTGGCGATTGCAGTTTGATGGTAAAATGCATAGATAACGCTGCTGCTCATTCTGTAGTAAGTTCCTTAGTCACCTTTTACGACACCCATGGGATGAAAAGGAATGGTGTGATTCTTTACTTCCGGCACCATACGGACCTTATTAAACTGCTATCTCTAAATCTGTTTATCTGGGATATTACTTAAATAACTTTTAGATAATCTTGTTCAGTTCAGTATTATGAAACGAATCGATCGGGCCTGGGACTCCCTAAGCACGAAGTTCATGGTTTCGGCCGAAATTACGAGCGATTTTACTACGTGTCACTTGCAGACATTGGATTCGTTCGGGGCCGATCGAGGAATGAATGACACCACGATTTCACAGCTGCCCCTACTCCCGATGTGTTAAGGCCGGCTGAAAAAGTTAGTTAATAGGCTGTAGAATTCTCTTCCAAGTTTCGAACTATTTTTGAACGGGCTCATGTCTTCGTTGACGGTATTCGTGAATAGAGTCATCTATTAACCCCCCTATTATGCCCCTCCACTATCCCACAGATTTCACAGGCTTCCAGGTCAAAGGTCCACCTTGTGGAGGGACTTACATAATCATGCAGCGCCTTCATTATATTAGGTAAGCTGTACTTTATATTAAGGCAAAGCTTAAATAATGTAAATGGAAACATAATTGGCTATAGGTATCAGATATCATTGGGATTTGTAGATACTGAATGTTCCATTTTCTTCCTATTTATATCTACACGTGAACAATATTTGCTTAAATTTAATAGATATGAAAGACGTCATCAACACGACCTTGTTTCTGGAAATAGCAAATGTAAAATTTATATGCGGAATTTGTTTTGGCATGTCTTTCATATCTCGATTTCATACTGCAGTATTGGCATTGGCTTTGTTGGTGGCCACGAATATCCGCAGTATTTTGGTTTTGGAAGTGACAACTGTGCACAAATGGTGTATTTCTGCCTGGCTGGCTCCAGAACTGTCCTCCTCTTCCTTATCGGTTATTTATTGCCGATGGCAAAACACATCCGACATCCGCCTAGCTAGTTCCTGCGGAACGAATCGAATGATCAAGTTAAGCTATGCTGGCCACGGCTGGCCCGTGGATGGGTGACCATCTTTACCTACCAAGACTATAGGGATAGCACCTTAAACTGTTGGTCTGTCATTCGTCAACCTAAAACACTGGTTAGGGATCGTCAGATACTCGAAAGTCTGACAACTAATCTAACCAAGGAGAATTACCGAGTAACTGGGTTGCGGAGGTCAGAGAGGCAGCCCCTCCATGCCAAAATACTGGTATTCAGTAGCAGCAGCTTTTTGTTTTGTGTGGGAAATCATTAAATGACTTCTCCCGCTCTGGGCGGAGCGAGAGGGCATGTGAGACTTTTACTGACTAAAACCCACCCGTGTTCCTTCAGTTGCCCATATGCCAGGGCCACGGTAACTCTTTCGAACGAATCTCGTGGCCCTGGCAGTTCGTTTAGCTTCTGGTGTAAACAATACATATACGCTGTCTTGAATTTCAATAATACTAATCTGTTGTCCACTCCTTCCTTTAATCCCAAGATCAGCACAAAAATTATGATCCTGTTTGTTGGTATTATATGCTAACATAACGGAAACACTAACCCTTGTTATCGGGTATAAAACTTTTACAATTTGCTTAAGCGGTTTATAACAACTGGCGGAGGCTTAGGGACAAGTTGCGTGGTAACTATAGCCATAACCCTCATTATTTACGAGTAGTCTGTAAGGTACTCTTTGGTTAATGAGGTGGCAGAACCTGATAGTTTAATATGGGATTTTAAAGTACTCCCACGCAGTGTTTTGATGGCCGTATCTTCTCTGATGCAGCTAAGAGTTTTGTGTTGTGTTGCAGTTTGCAGTGTGTTGATGTTGGTTAGATGAAATATGGTCCTTTAATAGTCCACATATATCTGTACTAATCTATTACTATATATCAATATCATAAGGTTGAAGAGTTTGCTTGGTTGAACGCGTTAAATCTCAGGAACTACTGATTCGAATTGATAATTTCTTTCAGTGTTGATACTACGCTTTTTCTTATTACTAAATCATCAAATGACGTCTCCCGCTCTTGACCGAACGGGAGGGCGTGTCAGAATTTACCGACTAAAACTCACCCGTGTTCCTTCAGTTGCTCATGTGCCAGGTCCACGGTCTCTTTCGAACTACGCTACGACCCTAAGGAACCAAGCAATAAGACACTAATACGACTTGCTCGCACGGGCAGGCGATTCGAAGGGACGGGTGGATCGGGAAAGCAAGAAATCTGACGCCAAGGAAATCACGGGCAGAAGCTAGTCTTGTCTATAAATAAATAGGAAAATATGGTTCACTCAAAACTACGTTTTGGTACACCAACTGCTATCGATATTGGTCATCTTGTTTACTAAGAAAAGAAATAAAGGAGCGTAGTCAAAGAATTTATTGTCATTTTAGTTTTAGCCACAATGTATGAACATAGACCCAAAAAAACATATCCGATATTTATTGACAGCAATCAATTCTGCCTGATCTAATAACTATAAACAAATATCTTTTCTCACTTCTAAACTAATAACGTACATATTTCATCATTCATCTTTGATCTTTTGAGTGTATGTTTCAACAGTTTCTTTGGCTTGTGATTTTTTTTCTTAATTTTGCTGTTTTGTCTTGATGTAATACACCATCAACAGTTCACTACTCACTATCAAAATTAATCAAATTGCTATCGAATTCTCAGGCAAGCTTTTTAACATTTGTTTTTAGTTTAATGATCGATTTATCTCTTGAAGATCAAACACCTAGTTTTATTGATAGGACATTTTGTATATGAACTTGTATGGGAGAGAGGCGCCACGGTTATCAACTAAAACTTTTACAGTTTTCCTTCGTCTATGGTTGTCGATCGATAGACTTGAGTAAATAAATCTGTAGACACGCACCTAAGTGTGTTCACAATGTAAGCACCAACACGGGGTGTCGGTAATTGGATTTAGATTGGATCGAATTAGAAATTTTCTTGCCGCCTTTTGTTTTCATGGGAAATTACTTTTTGATGGGACGCATCAAAATCGAATTTCACCAAGTTTCACCCTGAGTTCGGTAAAGGGGAAACCAAGGGAAAACTTTATTTCCCGGGCTTTGGTCACGCTTAAATTATAATTATTAACATTAAGTAAGCTAAGTTACCTTTATTGTCGCGTCAGAAAATTTAACGTGTTTAAATTTGTGACAAACCACCATCCGGGGCCTACCGCGTAAAAGGTGATACATTTAGTCCTTAAACGTTAATGTTCGTAATTATTTACGATAATTAAATTTAAACTGGTTTCGTTTGTTTTGGTTTTAATATAGAATTATGTGGGTCATAACCATAAGGCTTTATGTGAAATATTTGCTCCAATTGTTAGTCCTTCCGGCCGTTTTGGAACTAAGAACTTTTGTATGACGTAAGATTTTATTAGGTGTGTTACTGGTCAGCCAACACAATTCTGCTTGTTAACATTTAATGATACGTAAAGCAATGTTGCATTATTGCATTAATAGTGCATAAATGCTTTAATAGTGCATAAACAGGGTGTTGGTCTGTCGCCTACAAGCATTGTGAGTCACTTCTCTACGCAGAATTAAATACACAAATACATTTCTTGTTCTAGTGTCTATCCAAGATTAACTTCGTCACGACGACGTCTCAGTCTTGTATTTGATTTGTTCTTTTAAATCAGTGCGGTTTCTGTGAAGATAATATCCATTAAAGCAATTGAATTAACTTCGAGTGCACTTCTGGTAACTTTACAACGATTTTCCATAATATGCGTTAACGTATTGGGCTTCACTGCATGGTGGTCTAAAAACCAATAGAAAATTAATCGAAAACCTACGGCATTACGGTTTTTAATCAAGAAAAGTACTCTTTTATATGTCCACTATCAAAAATATTAGCTGCATTCAGCAAAATCTCTAAAATATCAATTCGGAACGGCTTTACTAGCGTCGATACACATAACATTTTATTCTAGCGTAGCGAAATATTCGAGGGAAGCAAAGAGTGCATTACCGGTATCCATGTTTTATTTATGCCAATGCGTCTACCGCAGGAAAGTGGTTGCCTACATTACTGTCAAATTTTCATCTCTCGCTCCCGAGCTAGCCCCACGTAAAAAGGAAAAAAACGACCAATTTTAAAACTGATTGGTTGGTGAAAATATTGCAGGGAGCCTGCATTTTACTTTGATGTCCGTATTTTATGTTTAATGCTTTTAATTTTTTAAAGGATGTCGGTTAAAGTACAGTCAAAGGTACGAGTCATAATCAAAACATTCAGCCTTTATGTCAGTATTTATATGCAATTACGAATTTGCATACGACCACTAAGGTTTCTGAATTTATTTAGCACATTTGCTTTACAGCTTAGAATTCACGTTTTATTACTATCTTCGTGTTGTGTCCTCGTTTTGCGGTCCCACTATTTCTGGCCAGTAATTTTGGTGTTGATATGAATGCTAATTGAGGTGAAATAAGTGCTCCATTCGGAATTTACGTCAAAACACAGGAGACCCAGCCTATTGTGGACGTCATATAACTCGTAAAATTAGCGTTCCCGTTCGAAACTCGATAATCAAGTCCCAGTTCTGTTATCAGTGGAGTACTTAATTCATTTAATTTATATGAACCGATAGTGTAATGTAGTTGTGAATTAATTAAGCTCGCATTAATGAATTGGATGTGGAAACCACCAACAGACACGGAATTGAATTACTTTTTTATTACGGTAATGCGTTGAAATTGTAATATTGGGCGCTTTTTGATCCCTAGATAAAAAGGTGAAGGCTAGTACGGCACCCTACTGGACAGTGCGAAGATATAGAACCGTCTGTCTAGAAGTGACGGTGTTTTTTGAAACTGTTATTGAATAGCAAGTTTGGAATAATTTTACTCCAATAACAACTGTCGACTGTAAAAACACTTTGCTCATCTTTCCTATAACTTCCAAATAAATCACTTCTGTGCATATTTTGTACAGAGTTACATTTCTGCGTATATTTCTTGATAATTTATTTATGTTTACGACTTATTACGTTGCGAGACACTTCCGATAACAGAGTTGCTTGATTAATATGATTATAATTGATATGCCTGATTTATTATGTATTCAAAGTTTGTTATTGCTTTCATTTGCAGGGCGGAACTTCAATAAATCAATTCATTCAAGTTATTGGCTTTTACGGATTTTAATGACTAAACTTAAAAGCATTGCACTTTCTGGTGTTGCTTTTTATACTTAAAATTATTTTCAAAGAAATCGCAATACCTGGCCTGGATATATTTCATTCCTCTATGTCAAAACGATTACCTACTCATTTTACTGGAAAATTATACCTTGATATGTGGCCGTGTGTACAGCAGTCTATGCAATCCCAAGACACTAGGTCACTTCCTACATCTCTATATCCTCGTCGGCCATCTCCGGGGCGCCGGCCACAGGCTTAAACTAATTAGGCCCCCTGGTCTATGTCAATGTTGTCGCTGCACGCGGCACGGTTTAATGCGTGTGTCTCCATTAGCCCCTCTCTCCCTTAGTTTAAACACCCTGTGCACTGACAATTCGCTAAAATTGATTTGTGTTAGGGGAGATGTGTGCAGCACTTCGTTAGTTTACTCTCTGTTTGATGTTGTTATCTTGTTGGCTGTTGCATTCGCAAACAAGGGTTTGGGTATTGACATGGTTTTTCGTGTACCTATGTGGATAAATATTTTCTCGTTCTTTTTTTGAAGTTAACGAGTCGGATCTCTTTTGAGAGAATCTAGTTTTTTAAACAGCCCTACTGTATACCTTGTACCTACAGCTATAAAGGTAGGTAGATATGAGTTATGGTGGTTTTGAGTATTTTGTATATGTGTAGATCTGGTAGCGTCTTGTGACGGGTCGTTGAGCTCTCTAAAATAGGGTTGATGACTGATGCATGTATCTGTTGGGACAGGTCAGCTTAAAGCTGCAATGGCTCTTTCTTCAAAAGTCCCTTCCGGACATGGCCCTACATTGTTAGGCACACATAAAATCCTAATAATATAATGTTTGTACTTGAAAAAACTTTTTAACAAAAAATTAAACCGCCGAAAAAACTGAAAAGCAAAAAATAATAAACATTAAAATTATGATTCGGCGCTTTGAGTGATCTTTGTTCATTGATTTTTCAGCGCCGACTAAAAATTTTAATGTTTATTATTTTTTGCTTTTCAGTTTTTTCGGCGGTTAATTTTTTTGTTAAAAAGTTTTTATTTTATTTTTTTGTGGCTTTAATGTACTTATAATACTTGGCAAGGTATACCCTATCACAATCGGACTACTATGTAAAAAGTTATGCGTGGTCATACATAAAAAATAAAATATATACGCGTCGAATTGATAACCTCCTCCGTTTTTTTTTCGTCGGTTGAAAAGAGATAATGACTACTGTTAGTGTCGGCTTTTCGTCTCAGGGATCAGTCAGGTTGGAAACTTATAAAACTGTTTTAAAAGATTTAATTACAAAAAAAGCTTTTGTTTATATTTTTTTGTTCTGATGATATTTTTTAAGTCAAAATGTTATATGCCACTGCTTTAATGCCTATATTAGTTCATCAGCAGCCGTTCCCACTGCTGGGACACAGGCCTCCTCTCGGTGAGAGGGAGTGGGCCATAATCCACCACGCGGGCCCAGTGCGGGTTGGTAGATGTCACATGTCTTCGAATTTTTAGTTCTAAGACATGCCGGTTTCCTCACGATGTTTTCCTTCACCGTTTTCAGAGCAGTGGTGATGAAATAATTTACACAAAGTAAAGCGCCTGCTTGGGTTCGACCTCACGACCTACTACTCGTAAGTCGCGGTCGTTACCACTGGGCCACCACTGCTCAATTATTCCTATATTAGTTGTATTTTTGTAATTAAAGTCTTAAGTAATTACCAGATAACTGGACCCGTGATACATAACGTCCCCTGTCTCAATTGTTCTTATCTTACTGATACATAGGACTCCTTAGTTGCTAAAATACTTATTTGCTGTAGTTATAAATAAGTCTGAAGTTTACTTGACAATACCTTTATTGATTAAATCTTCGTCACATTATTCAAACATCGCTATTAAAAATCTTTCAAAGTAGGTACTCATTTATTTCTCTGTTTTTTTACGTATCTGGAGAAATTGTTCCTTGTGGAACTTGCTATTCTTAGAAGATTGTATTCTCTGATTGTCAAGTTGCTCTTATCACATCAGAATTGTAAGCACTTCGTTGTCTCTTCTCTCTCTGTTTGTTACGAGTCCTCTGAGTTATCTTGACGCAACAAAATGAAATATTTCTTTTACTGTGATGTTCGAAAATTGTGATTGCTTTTTAATTTTATCTTTGCTGATGTCGTTGTTTAATGTTTTTTGTTGTTCAGTAAAAATAGATCATTTTTCGTTTGTTTTTGAAGTATTCCAATTTGTTTCTTTTTTGTTTTCGTGCTTATAATGTCTAGATATTATAGTCAAACATTTATAAATCAACGTTCAACAATTTCAATACGAATATTGACTATGTGAACCAATATTTCACTGTGACCTATTTAATAATATCTTGAATTCCTTGTCATAAACTTGTTTGTGATCGGACTCAACGACAAGATTGCCAATTAAATATGAGTATATACGACATATAAGTATAATTTATATCATACATTTTTCACTTAATATTATTGCTAAATATGAGTATGAGATAGTTGAGTTCTTCCCCTCGGCCGCTCTGAAGATGAAGTGACACGTTCGTGGCGCCTATGCCACCGGAGGTGACCGTCACTTCGGTGTCTGTCCGCGAGAGATCTCGGGCGATGATACCCTGAAACACAATTAATTACACATTTAACAAATCATCATCATCATCATTTCAGCCGAAAGACCGTCTCCTACTGGACATAAGCTCCAAAAGGTTTGCCATAATTGCCTCACTTGGCAGACGAGTTAGCGATCGCAGTATGGTGGTAAAATGCATAGAGAACACCGCTGTCCATTCTCTACTAAGTCCCTTATTCGCGTTTAAGACGCTCACTGGAAGGGGAAATGGGGTGTCGGTATTTTTTACGTCTTATAGGTACGGATTGTAGATCTTGGATCTTTTTGCGAAAACTCAACACATTTTTGAAACTTCTCTTTTCTTTTCTGTAGTTTACGTCATGGTAATTGCTAAACAATTGTTGTCTCATCATAGTTTTACTTTATATAAACAGAATATGAATCAATTCCACGATTACTTTCTAGGGTAGTGATATGTTTCGTTTATGAAGAAGAATGCCCTATCGACAAGTAAAAATTCACTGCTGAAGTCTATAAAATGAAGTTTTTAGTTGACATTGAGAACATTTTGGTCAATGTCAAGGACTTTGCAGTTGACCTTAACTACTCGTATAACTTTGGTGCATGCGAGGCCGCTGGCCACATTGTAGGGGTCAGACGGGTAATCAATTCCTGTGCGAAACAGATGTTCAACAGCGGTTGGTCAGACTGGAAGATATGGTAAAGATTTTAAAAAGGTGGAAATTGCTCTTATAGGAGTTTATTTTTTAGATTTATTTTCATAATCAACAGGTTTTAACAAATACGTTGTTGTGGCCTTTTCAGTATTGACTTGTAGCAGAAGTCCTTCCTCTTCTGTGTTCCATTATGTTTACAACATACAAAGCCTGTTAATACTACAAAATTTAACAAAGTCGGTACAATAATAAAACTAATGAGTAATTTATTAGTATTCATATACGAGGTTATCAGTGATGTACTGTAATTAGGTTTTGGCTAATAAAACATAAAATATACACATAAGCAGCCTATCATATTCCGACTGCTAGGAACTGGCCTTTGCTTTGTGAGAGGGAGAGAGATTGAGTCTTAATCCACCACTCAGGCTCAAAGCAGAAGAAGTGGGTAGAAGTCACATGTCTTCGAATTTTTGGTTCTACGACATGCCGGTGTGTGTGAGTGAAATAATTTACATACAGTAAATCGCCTGTCAGAATTCGAACCCACGACTTGCCGATTCTAGAGGGCCACCGCTGCTCTCAATCTTTCCTACTATCCTATCCTACTCGTACTAATATTATGAATGTGAAAGTTTGTATGTATGGATATTTGTTACTCTTTCACGTAAAAACTACTGATCGGATTTAGATGAAATTTGGAACACAGATAGTTTATAACCTGGATTAACACATAGGGTACTTTTTATTCCGGTAGTACGTTCCCGCGGGATAATTTCCGACCGCCACGTGGACGAAGTCGCTGGCAAAAGCTAGTAAAATATATCTTCAGATTAGAGGGAGACAGTCGGTCCAGTTGTGTATTATTATAATGTCATTATGGTAATAGTAAGTTAGTAGTGGCATCATAATAGAATTGAGCCGTAACGTGAAAGGTCGTTACCCTATTTCTTTAGAGGTTCCACTGATTCCATGAGAACAGCGAGCGAGATAATACATAAAATAATGAATGGCGTACGTGTTGGCAGCTTTTGAATTTCTTGCGAAACGACCATTAAAAAAAAATAACTTCACTATCCTACAGCTGAGCAAAGGCCTCCCTCAAATCCCTCCAGGCATCCTTTATCAGGGTCAATCATCATCAAAAGTGATCTTATATAATTTTTAAATGCACAAAATGAACAAGCACCATTTCATCAAAAACACAAACCTTTCATTTCTTTCTAATTCGTTGATAATTTTGCCATTCCCAAAGAAGTAACCTAAACTTGGTGAATTTAAAATTCGAACTATGTTAAACAAACTCGGCCCACACAGCAGATGTTTAGTAACATTTTTGCATGTCCCAGCAAGAACGAAAAAAGGACTATTTGCTAAAGCGCCTACGGGTTATAAGTCCCATCTTTTTTTTACAACCTCCTTGAGAATCTCAGCAGCTGTCACAGTTCTTCAATCCAAGATTAGTAAGGGACTGGAAATACTTTGGTTTGTTGGAAGTACCGTGAGCATAAGAATTTAGTATGCGGGCAGCTAATTAGAATTACAACTGAATTTATGGAGTGATGTATGCTGTGAGAGTCCAAGGTTTTGTCCTTATTAGTTTATGTGTTGCTTGCTTGAATATCAATTGTAATTTTCTGCGCAATATATCGTAGATCTAAGGGTATAATAACTGTTGGTACCTACATAATTATAAAAACAGAAAAGTGACTTATCTACAGCCGTGAAACGCCTAAAGCTTATTAAATAGATTTCTTCTAATTTTAACTGAGACCATTTCTTTTATTTGCTAAACTCTAAGAACAGCTTCGTTTGTGTTAGAGTGAAAGTTGTATTAGCAATATACCTAACTGGCTCATCTTCCTATTGCCCTTCTTTAGCATATATGTTTCTATTTTACCTACATATCCAACTCTTTCTCCGTGTGTACGTAAATATATTATTTCGAAGAGCCTATTCAATATGCACACGCGACATCGTTTCCGAAGCAATTTGCGACACGCTAGCGATCCGTGTTGTCGGCTATGTGTTCATCAAAGTTTCATCAAAGCTAAGTGGAAAACCACTAGTTTCACTGGACAAAAATATTCTCTTTTTTCCATCATGCTTTTTACGTTCGGTTTGGTTTACTTTGATGATGTGTTTGCATGCTATTTCCGATGGTTTGGCAACGGATTTCGGCCGTGGATGAAAGGTTTTAATGTTTTAACTTTTAATTGGTTGTACATTTTTGATGGCTTCAATAGATGCACTTTGTAAAGTTGTGTTTGATTTCATGTGGTGGTTCGGAAATTGAATGAGGCAAAAAATACATTCGAACAAAATTTTTAATTTTTACTGCTTCACATGTACATATTTCCTGATATAAGTGATCGCTCAGTGGTCAAAATTCGACCTTAATTCATTCAAACTATATGTGTTTCTAATACAATATTATTTATAAATATTAATATTACAATTTCGACACTCCATCTTCATATTAACTTCAACTGAGAAACATTTCATACTTCTCTGTCTACGTAATTATCGTAAAAAGGTGTACAAAGGTTTTGCTTCACTTAATATAAAGATATTATCCATATATTAATACGTGAAGCAAAACCTAATATATTTAATGATCAGTCATATCAATACCATCATGAAGTTTTAGTGTCCCTAATACCAAGTTGTACCTAGGTCATCAGAGAATGCTGTGGCTCGTCTTTTCCAGACTAATTAAAGGCCTGAGTACAATTTGACTGACCTATTCTTTAATAATAACCTTATCTACTGTATAATGTATATACGAAATAGAGGTCTTTAGAATAAATCTCAATAAATATCGTGAGAATTATTCCACTAAATGCTGGTGTAGGTAGCAGAGGCTTTCATGTCAGATATAAACTATCAGGGTAATATAAATAAATCAATTGTTAAGCAATTACCCCTAAGACTGAATCTCGGCTAAATAACTGCAGTCTACGTTTATTCCTTTAGAGAGAATATAAACGAGATAAAACACGATGCATACATTAATGGTAGACGAGTAAACGATGCAATCATTGTGCCAGAGAACGGAAAACAATAGATATTGAGGTTACAGCCTGTCAAGTGTAAACATTTACTTTCTCAAATCTGTATAAACAAAGAGAAAAAAATAGGCGTAGGCAAGTCTAAAATCCGTGTACCTATTGCTGACACGAAAACTAGAAGAAATTATTTCGAAGTTACTAGTTCCTGTTCCTGACACTTAGCGCGTAAAGAAGTAATAGGTAGAACGGGCTGGTGTCCGCAACTCTACGTCTGAGCGCGTATTTTGCGTACGGGTGGGGAGGTAATAGAGTATGAAGAACGACAGTCTAATTAAATTCAACTTATGAGGGTCAAATGCCTGGTAAAGGTCGGTAATAATACCAGCCTACTGCAGACCAAAGGCCTCTTTGTACTACTTACTGAGAAAGCCCGAGCATCGATGGCCACGCTTGCTCAAAACGAGTTGGCGAATTCAGACTTATGTTAATACTAGCTTTTGCCGGCTTTTTCGCCCGTTTGGAGTTCGGAAATTATCGCGCGGGAACGTACTACCGGGATAAAAAGTATCATATATTATGTGTTAATCTAGGTTATAAAGTATCAATGTGCCAAATTTCTACCAAATTCGTTCAATAGTTTTAGTGATAAAGAGTATTTAAACATCCAAACGTCCCAACAAACTTTTTCATTTAATATTAGTAGCATTAAATCAAGATTTCTTACGATGGTTTCCTTCACCGATGCCAGTAATGTCCAAGATAAACTCAGAAAGATAAGTAGGTAACCCTGTCTGGAACTCAAGACAAAGCGTAGAGATTCCTAAATTCACATCGTCATCGGTAAAAAGGGACAGTATTCTAGACGCTTGTATACATTCTGTCAATCGTCAAGTCTCCTCCGGCGGCGTCAGGAAGAAATAAAAGTTATTTTAGGAATTCATAATTTCATTAAAATAAATAATTGGAATAGTTCCAATTGTCACGATTGCTATGATATCAAAATCGTCTAAAATATCTCGGCGTCTATTTTCGCATTTCACTGGCGTTGTTTCGGTTTATATACGTCTGCAATTTTATCCATGGATCTGAGATTTAATACTTTTGGCAACGATTGTGCTGTGTATGAGTATTGGATATTTAATACATACACTTTTGGTTAAAATTTGTATTTTATAAAATTTTAAGTCCTACTCTACAAGTTTCTGCTCATACAAGACAATAACAAATATTTCCGCTTTCACATAAAAACTAAAATTAAAAATAATTACCTTAATAATTCTCTCTTTCGGATCGATGTAAGTGTAATCCTTGTCCCTCCTTATTAGCGGTAAACCCCTGTACTTCACTTTCTGTGTCGATATCAACAAATTGTTCGCCCTCGTACCGACAATAAAGTCTTTTCCCTCATTAAAATACACACACAGCAATAACACAAACACAAAAATAAACACGAACTTCATTTTAAAAGTTTTTTGAAACTATAGCATTTTGAGGTTATGTCTGCACTCTCACGTTCGTGGAGCAGAACTGTTTTGATTATGAGGAAAATTATTTATCTGTGACGCTATTTGACGCCATTCGACCTTGCCTCGGCCTCAGACTATATCTGAGTATGACTTAATACTGCGTCTTCTGCACCTGCCTGTTGTGTTGTATCGCAAAAACTGTCGCTTTAGGTCTTTATTAGAGACAAGAATTAAAGCGAATTCAAATTCGTGTGGACAGAATTAGGTTACCATGATCTAGCTGTGATATAAAATATAAATATTGATATTTGTTTCGCAATCTAGGAAACCGCCAGACTTATCATACCATAATCAGCCTACAATGTTTCTACTGCTGGGACACATGCCCCCTGTCTGTGAGTGGGCCATAAACTACCCAGCGGGCTTGGAGCGGGTTGGTAGAAGACACTCCGATTTTTTGGTTCTAGGACATGCCGGTTTCCTCACGATGTTTTCCCTCATAATTTTGAGTGCAGCGGTGGTACACTAAGTTACAAACGAATTAATGTCACCTATCATTTTCATTTTTTTATCTCATGTCTTAACCTAGGCTAGATCTTCAGCCCACCTAATTGCATACGTAGGATTCAAGAAGTTTAATTTACATCTACATGCGACGTAAAGATTAACTGCCTACACCACGAAACCGAGCTTTGCATTTAAAATAATTACTGGTTGTACACCTACAGACGTCGGCTTAGGCACTGTTGGAGTTGGGACCTCTAAACATTAATAAAGTACAGCCGCAAGCAACAGCGACGATCAATGGCGCTGGGGAGCAATGGCGCTAGAGAGCAATGGCGCTACTGGCCGCTACCGCATTTCCAAGACACATAGCTGCTTTATGAGAATTAATAATGAATAGTGTCTTATCTATATAAATAAATTATACGTCTCTTATTACATTTCATTGGGAATATTAATTATTGGATATGATATTTCTAACGTGTCACGCGATTTTCTTGATATATTGGTACATGCGTAACTTATGGCTGCCGCTTCTGTCTCAGATTGTTGGTAGGTGATTTTGTTTTTTGGTATTCTATTTTCAACCTCACTTTCTCGACCTATTTCTATTGGTAGATCTATGTATACTTAGGCAATACAAATATGAATATGAGTAATGAAGTTAAACTAACAATGCTCACATTATTTGAGACAAAAATCATCGAATATCGATTTCTACATAGATAAATTGCCAATCGATGTCCAACAAAATAATACCGCTAAATTGAGCGGGATTGAGTTATTCAGAAACTGAATCGCTATCAATTAAATCGAACAGTGATTGACGCGTTTAATTTAAATTGAATATATTTGAATTTAAATAAAGAACGGAAGGTATCTAACGGATGGTTGGAGGAATGCGAAATGACTTGGCACTTTTGCGACGACACAGAACTATAGAAGCTAGAAGGTGCTATGCTAAAAGTGGAATGCGGCATTGTCTCCATATTTATGCGAACTAGTACGCTCGTTATTCATGCGTCTGAAGTATGAAAGCTTTACACGTACGCGTATCACTACTCGGAAACAATTTTCATTATGACACGCAGCGCGCTGATTACTCTGCGTATTTATAGCTTTGTTTTTCCCGTTCCCTTTTTAATTATTTGCAGACGTGATAAACATTTTCGTAGTAAAATTTAATATGCGCTATTTTGGCACAAAGTGTAGGTCAATAATAAAGGTTGCTTAAATGTTTGTATGGCAATAATGGCGAACCGTCTGTTGTCATGAATTTGTGGCTACTATTTTTGTTAGCCCTATGCTTGACCTTGTTTTTAAATCGTAAACTTTCGTGTTTACAGGATCTGTTTTTATGTTTTATGAGATCAAAGTGTCACTGACTTGCCAAACACTAGAGTCCAGCCAAATTTCGTTTTGTTTTCGCCAAATTCCGGACAAAATATTAATTTCGGGTATTCGTTATCGACCAAAAATCTAGTTTTTTCTTTCGGTGTAAACTATTATGTCAACATCATCATCATTTTCATTTCATTCGAACGATGTCCTCTCCCGGAAATAGACCTCCCCCAGTTTTTTGCTAGCTTGCCATAATCACCACGCCTGACAGACGGGTTGGAGATCATAGTATCGTGGTAAATTTCATATAGAAACGCTGCTGACCATTCTTTAGTAAGTCCTTTAGTCGCCTCTTACGACAGCCACCGGAAGAAAAGGGATGGTGCTATTATTTATATCCGATATTATACTTTAAGCTTGTCTCTGTATTAAATACTTTTACGACAGAAAAACCGATCAACAAGCGCAACACAGCATTTTTTAGTTTTTGGTTATAAGTAAAACATCAAACATTTCTAACATAATCGGGTAATTACAATGAAAGCAACTCTATCTCACCTAACCTACCTAAGAATTAGCTTAGACAGACTTCCATTCATTTCAATCACCAGACATTCCAAACGCAGAAAGTTTAAATCTTGCAATGCAGTCCTTTGAATGTTGGTTGACAAGTGCGTGCGGTTGGCTGTTATTTCAGCCTGCCACGTCACCGCTTTGATCTCCGTCGACTTTTTGCCGAACACTCGTTTAATGTGACGACAAATAACTCAAACAGGAACGCGGTACTCTTTTTGATTTTATCAAAAAGTGTACACAAGATGTTCTCGAGTTTTAAATGCGAACACTTCATTAGTGAGATCACCCGTCTCCGTTTGTTTGTTGAAGATCTCCGGGATTCGCTTTGCAATGTTTGCTTTTGAGCTGAGTGATGAACACTTTTAAAGTATTGGTTACTGGTGACATTTACATTTGATGTCTTGTAATGCATACCCACAGTTACGATTTCAGTTCTAAGCCGGATTATCGGATGGAGAAATTAAATTAAATGAATATGTTATAAGTTTAATAGAGATGTTGATGTAAATTCCAAGTTCTGAACATTTATTCAATAGATTCAGTTTGATTTGTCGTGAGATAAATTCAATATCTTACTTAAGGAGATTAAGTTTTAATTTATTGCAAAAATTCTATAAAGTTTCATAATTCGGATTAAACATAGATAAAGTGCGATAAAAATGGCTCAAATATTACTAAGTGTGACAACGATAATATTATTCGTGTAACGGTATAAAACGATGCGTTATGGAAATTAAGTTTTTAAATGCAAATGTAATGGACACCTACATTATTAGGGTCGATAGGCATAATATCGACATGTCATCGGATAACCGTAGACTCGATACTGTTGCGGTCACGGTATTCGAGCTCAAATGTTACATTGTTATTGCCCTTTACTATTTAAATTAAATCGATTGTGAAATCGTTATGATCGTTCACACATTCATAATGCACCAAGTCATCCATCACCGAAAAATCGATAGTTACTGAATTATAAGTGGGTAGGCGTACATGGCAGGGCCATTACCTTCCGTCCGTATTTCCGATAGTCGTATCTCAGTGGGAACGGCGTCGGAATGTAAAATCGGCTAAAATGCATACGTCGGGCTGCAATTTGGCATGATTTAGCCGGGGGACAATAGAGCGTTGGCCGTCACAGCGAGACGGGTGATTCCCGATAAATTGGCGGATATACTTTCGATCCGTATACCAACGAGCTTCCGTATAGCTGCAGATTTTAAACTTCGATTTATAAATGCAAAATATAGCACGATTTATACTTTGATTTATAAATGCAAAAGTTAACGAGATTGACGTGGCTTTAAACTGCATAATTAATTGCCGAACAACATTCTTTCAACTTTCTATTTTTTGTGAATTCGTTACGAAACGCGAAGGGTCATGATGGAAATTAAGTAAAATTAAATTCGTCTGATCAGTCGTTTGTCATTTCGCAAGTTGTAGGTCAAACTTTGATTAATGATGCTGTCGGTGATGAGTTAGCAAAACTACTGTTTAAACAGGTTTCGAATATGAAGATTATTTTTTTTACAAAAATAAATGTGCATCATTAATTCTGCCATTGATCATGCAACAACGATCTGAGCTATGACTAATCATGTAGGGTAACTCGACCTATAGCGACAGAGTTTTTAAGCTCCAAAAACGCTGCATCGGGTAATAAACAGGGCATGGTTCTTAGATAGCTGTAAACCACTATTTCAAAAAATGAATATTCTTCCATTGCCCTGTATGTATATTAGAGACATCTGCACTTTTACAAAGAGACACATGCATTATTTCAAGCAACATACCGAGGTTATAATATATACCACGTCAGAAAAGGGCTATGTTTCGCAACCTCTTATATCATCTAGCACGCGTAGCATGACCGCTATAGAAACGGAATTTATCGACGGCAGAGAAGACAAAATGTATCGTAGAAAAATTGTGTAAAACTGAAAAGAACAGATGTTTCTATTCTTCAGTCGACATAAATACGATGTCAAGTATGATGACTATTTTTCTGATGAGATAGAAACATTTTTACAGAATTAAAATACATAAGGAACTTTATTTGTTCTTGGTAGAATAGATATAGAATTGTTCATGCTACGCCGGCAGCTGGACATAAAGATATTTATAAGAAAAATGTGTTCAATATGTGTATCCTTATTTATAATACCATACCAAATGATTTTAAATTGTGGCAGGGTAATTTTTAAAAGAAAATTGTCAGAGTGGTTACAAAAAAGTGTTTTTATAGTATTAAAGAATTTTTAGAACATAAAAATTATTAAAGCATTAATTAATTAATTTATTAAAATAATTTTATGTATTTCTTTTGTATGTAATAATAATTTGTGATAATTAATGTAATAGTAATGTCATAATATTAGGGTAATAATTTGCATGACATTTAAACAATAAGAATTTGCACGCTAGCTTGCAGGCAGAATACAATGACTTTTAGGCTGTAAGATCTTCCCTAGTAAACTATGTATTTTCTTGCAAATAAACATTTCGAATTAGAATTTGAACAATCTGGACAGAACCGTAAATATACTCTTGAACCAGCTTGTACAATCCCAATATACATAATAATATTTTCAATATTTCAGCAACTATTTCCAGTCATCTTTTCAATCGAAAAACGTCCACTGTTGGACATAGGCCTCCCCCAAAAAATGGGGATAAAGAACGCTGCTACCCATTCTTTAGTATGTCCCTTAGTCTTCTTTTACGACACCCACGGGAAGAAATGGAGTAGTGCCATTCTTTACCTCCGGCACTGCACGCACAATCAAATAGGTATATTTTCTTACAAATTACGACGTTTATAGTTTTTAATGGCCTACTGGAAATAAATGGCTAAAATAAAGTACCTGCCCAAAATAAATGAAGCATTAAAACTGTCCACTACGCATATCCTCAACATATCACTGCTCATATTATACGATCATAATTGAGTCGACTGTCCGTTCTGTTAAACTAAACGCATCAGCCGACCCCCCTGTACCTACAAGCGAATTGATATTTCCTCTTTCCAACGAATACATAGTTAATTGTGTTTCCGGACGTCACTCATTGTTTGAGGGCCAATACGTGAATGGTAATGCATTAACTATCTGTAGATTTTTTATTTGAGTCAATTATATTAGAGGAAGGGATATCGTTTTGACGGTCAGCGTATGTCATATGACTGCGTATCGGTTCATTATCTGTTCGATTTTTAAAATTAAGTAGGTAATCGAATAGATTGTATTAAATTTTTCAAACGACGAAAAAAAAAACGGAGGAGGTTATTAATTCGACGCGTATATATTGGTATATATTTTTTTTTTAATGTATGACCACGCATTACTTTTTACATAGTAGTCCGATTGTGATAATTCTTTTTTTATTGGATAGGGTATACCTTGTCAAGTATGATTAGTACATTAAAGCCACAAAAAATTATAAAATAAAAACTTTTTAACAAAAAATTAAACCACCGAAAAAACTGAAAAGCAAAAATAATAAAGCTTAAAATTATGAGTCGGCGCTTTGTTAAAAAGTTTTTCATTCTTACTATCTGTTGCTGTTTCTTTTGCTTTATAAAACTATAGTATTTTCTCACTGGGGACAATTTTTCCCCTTAACAACAGTTCCCTGAAACTATGACATATCACATATATATCAGCCTATACTGATCCCACTGCTGGGACACAGGCCTCCTCTCTGTGAGAGGGAATGGGCCGTAATCCACCACGCGATCCCAGTGCGGATAAGTAGATGTCATATGTCTTCGCATTTTTGTTTATGGGATATGCGGTTTTCCTCATGATGTTTTCCTTCACCGTTTTGAGAGTAGTGGTGATGTAATTGTTTACACAAAGTGAAGCGTTTGTCTTAGTTCGAACTCACGACATAACATTTGTAAGATGCGGCCGTTACCACTGCTCATACTATGACAGTTTTATGGGACTTTGAAACAATCTGGAAGTTAGGGACGCTCTTCAGAACCACGTAAGTCAAAATAGATGCCTAAGCATTGTCAGCTTTCTTTGTTAGAAAAATGGTCTAGCGAAAAAGTCCTAATTAAACTCATCGTAGAGTTGAAGTTCTATTTTAAACAAAAGTAAACAGTGAAGCTACTTTATTACGGTTCATTATTTAATTTTAATGCAAGAATTTTTATGGTTGCGACACCCAGCAACGCACGCGAGTCCACTGGCTTTGATTTATTTTAGCAGACGACTAATTGCGACTCTATAATTAATTTGCACCTATGCAGGTACTTTTATCGAAGAATTATAATAGTGTACATAGGTACTGATAAAGTTTATTAGATATAGGTAAATCAATTATGTTTTAATACTTACAGTAACAAGTACAGACGCCAGCACATCAAGCTACCCGAAACTGACAAATTCTGCCAATCAACCTTGAACCTAATGCTTTAGCGATAAAGTTGAAAATCTATTCAAAACATGACAGATTGTAATACCTTGATGTTTGTACGATAAAATCATTAGTTATTCTAAAACTGGCACTTGACTTGGCGTATTTGCCCTAATATTTGCGTTACGTCATTAAGACAAAATTAACGTTACCTCAATAAAACATGGGTATATTTTAAATTGATCAAGTTGCGGGAATATTTGGGCAAATACGCCAACTGAAGTGCCAGATTACTTAAGATTGGTATCAATCTATCACCTTCATAGAATTTTAGTATCCACTGATGGACAATAAATGCTCATTCCTCAATCAATGAAGCGAAGTCTCTATTCTGTGTTAGTTAGGTCCTCCGTAAGTACTTTCGTTGTTTTGGAGATTCCGTAAGTCTAAGTACCTCAAAAGGAAATAACAGAACTCTTATTGTTTACAGAAAGACATCTATCAAGACCCCCTTTCTCAGTAGATAACGCGTGGAGATATCAAGTTGAAATTAATATCCAATACTTATTAGGTCTACAGTCCCTTGGAACTCTAAACTCATCAAGCTTCTTAAGCAACGTAAAGAAAATATTACGGACATTTAAGTGACATATTTTGATAGACAGCAACAAATCAAAACTTGTAGAGTACTTCGCGTTGATCTAGAATCATGGAATTTAGTAAAAGCCAAGTTTCATAGCACAAGTATAGGAAAATGTCCGAAAATAGTTACTTTATAATTTTATTATATATCTATTTTGTGATTACCAACTTACATTTGCAGTTAGAGAATTGACCATGACGTATAACGATGTATGTAGAAGAACGTGTCTTCAAAGTTAGGTTTGATCTTCTGATAAATCCATTCCAACTACGGAACAAATCATGATACGTGACCGACAAGCACTTGGCCGGTTTTTATATGCAGAACTACGAACACTTTTTCCAGTAAAATAAGCTAAGTTGCTTTTATGCCAACGCCTTACATAAAATAACATAATAACGAACATCATTAATACAATTTTCCGCTTCACTAACTCGAAAACTACCAATACCATAAACAACTTTTAATAATAATTGTTACCGTATTCTACCCTACAATTACTTTATGCCCGAATTTTCGGTGAACGTTAATCGGCTGTCATTATCATTTTATGGTGCTGTCAAAACATTGACAGTCAATTAAAGTTGAAGTGTGTACCGTCAATCATTACTGACAGGTGTAAATTACCATTCAGAAGTAATTCGCGGGTCAGTTGCTGAATTGTTGGTACTGCGAAACGATTTTTTGAGGTCTGACAGTATGAATGGTGAGTTAATATCATATTATGAGTGATTAAAGATGAATGAAATAAAATGAGATGGTGCGTCTTTAAATCCCAACTTCACTATCAGCTGTTAGTGAGGAGTTCTTTATATCCATCTTCACTATCCCTTTAGCAGTCGACTGCTGGATTTGGATCTTAATTGAGTTAACTTTGCATAAGATACCTCTTAACTACAGTTAAGACTTGACTTATTTATTTATTCTCTCAATTGGTTTTTTTATAAAACTTATTTCCTAAAACTAATTACCACGGTACAACAATGCCACGACCGCTCGCTGCCAACTATCATCTCAAAGTGACCGATCTGTACCAAGTCACCGCAACTGTCACCAATAGTGTGGTCAGTGCAATAAATTAAATCTTCCGGTTTTGGTCAGTATGGCCAGTAGAAACCTTTTAAACCGTGGATCGATGTGACTAGTAGGTTTTCAACCGTTTAGTTTCAGATATATTAATAAAACCTTACCGTAAAGGCTCTAAGTAAGTATCAACTTAACATGGTACAACTTCATATTGTCCCTATTTTAAGACCATTCTAAAATGTATCAACTCAAAAACGTATCGTATCCTATTTTCATATCAAATGAATACAATACAAAAGTTATAACAACTACTGAAATAATGAAATGGCTTAACAATGTACAGTAACAATTAAGATTTATATTTACGGCGTCGCGTGATGGGCATAAAAGTAAAAAATAATAATTTCGTTTTAGTAAAGCACCGTGTTCACGATATGAGCGAACGTAAGTAAATTATACGTTAATTATATAGTGACAACATTATTTCACGACTGCTATTATTTATGTTGACAACGGAAATCAATTTGAATAATGTTGGAAAAAATATACCCATGTCGTGAATAGACCGAGATTAAATAAAGAATCCACTTCTAGAGTCTAAGTTAGCGCGTTCAAGTTTGGGAATATACCCCGCGACTTTCAGAAATGAGTTGTGTGATGATTTTTCTGGATCAATTCAAATTAAAAAATCATTTATTTCAGGACATTTAAGATCATAATATTTTTAAATATGTAATCGCAATAAATCTAAAGGCAGGCGTATCTATACTTAATAATATTATAAAGCTGAAGAGTTTGTTTGTTTGTTTGATTGAACGCGCTAATCTCAGGAACTACTGGTCCAAATTGAATTTTTTTTTTGTGTTGGCTAGCCCATTTATCAAGGAAGGCTATAGGCTATATAACATCACGCTACAACTGAGAAGAGCGGAGCAGTAATGAAAAATGTTGCAAAAACGGGGAAAATCGCAAGGGTAGGCGATTCGACGCGACGGGAATGGTCGGGGGAACAAGAAATTTAACGCGGACGAAGTCGCGGGCAGAAGCTAGTTATTAATAATTTAATTGTATTTATGATTTTACCATTATATAATTGTAATATACATTTAAAAAAAATCATAATTCAATTTAATTCTTCAATTATAATTGAAGTGATGTGATCGTATAGGTACTCTACTAACCGTTCCGCGATTATTTTAGCACTAATCATTATATTAATGCTAAAATAATCGCGGCGCGGCTTAGGGTAATTATCAATACTTATTCAATAGGCATGGTTGGCAGTGATTTTAAGCATTGTTTTAATTCACATGTTCACAGGAGACGAGCAGATCTGGACTCCGGGCTGCTCCGAAAAAATTCCATCGAGAAAACCCCAAAACATTCAAGACCCAGGAATCGAACCTACGCCTCATGCTAAGCCGTAGCGACTTGCTACCACTAGACCAACGAGGCAGTTCTTCATTTTTCATCATTATTTCAGCCGAATGACGTCCACTGCTGGACATAAGCCTCGCAAAGAAGCCATAATCGCCACGCTTGGCAGGCGGGTTAGCGATCGCAGTTTGGTGGTAAGATGCATAGAGAACGCTGCTGCCCATTCTTTAGTAAGTCCCTAAGTCGCCTTTTACGACACCCACGGGAAGAAATGGAATGGTGCTATTCTTTACGTCCGGCACCACACAGCAGTGTTCATAAGTATATCGATGTATGCGATGTACAGTCATTTCAGATCATATTCTCCTTCCGTATGCGAAGATTCCTATGGGACAGCGACAAAATTATAAATCGGTGTTTACTATTTCATTTCAGGACTGCCATTAATTTCGTTGACAAAGGAATTCAATATTCCTATTGAATTTTGGGCGATACCAACCTCTTTTGTTTGATGGTAGAAAGCAATATTTGCGCGTGAGGGAGTGGCAGTCTCTGCGCCCTCACGTCCCTAGCCGCCGCAGGAGGAGACGCCCCGGGCGTCGGGAGTCAATAGCGGACTCCCGGCCACCGTAGGCGCGAGCTTGCGGGTGGCGAGCAATGGGTAGCTCGCCGCCCGGTAAGGACCAAGCTCGGGTCGACGGCGCGCAGTGTTCCACGCGCGCCTCAAAGAGATGTCAGCAGCAGTGTAGGGGTCTACTAGGACCGATGCCTGCCGGGGTCGCGTGATTGTTCGAAAGAGATACCGTGACCCTGGCACATGGGCAACTGATGGAACACGGGTGGGTTTTAGTCAGTAAAAGTCTGACATGCCCTCCCGCTCCGCCCAGAGCGGGAGAAGTCATTTGATGATTTCCCATCCTGAAAAAAAAAAAAAAAAAAAAAAAAAAAAGCAATATTTCATTTGGGGACTTCGATTTCAATTAATGTTTTAGACGTGGCACGTGGCAACAATGGTCGCTAGGTTGCTTTAATTTTAGCTATTTGAAAAGACAACCAGAAGCATAATCAGCCCATACCTGGTCCCACTGCTGGGATACAGGCCTCCTCTCGCCGACGCGGAGTGGGCTGATCTACAATACGGGCCCAGTGGACCCAGTGGTAGATGTCACATGTGTTCGAATTGTTGGTTCTAGGACATGCGTCTTTCTTCTCGATGAATTCCTTCACCGTTTGGAAAGCAGTAGTGTTGAAATTATTTACGCAAAGTAAATCGTGTGCCTGGGTCCAACCTACGATCTACAACTCGTAAGTCGGGGCCGTAATTACTGGGCCTTCAATGCTCTCCAAGAAAATACATACCTTTAATAACTTCGGTTTTCCACTAGAATATTAACTACACCTTCATATAATACCTAACTATGTTATTACAACGAACAAAAAAAAAAGCTGTGGCTTATATATATCATTTTGCAATATTGGTCAAAAAATTGCAGAAACCTACCATGCGAGTATCTGTTATTGGACTACAGAATTAGTCTAAGTAGAAACGCAAGAGTGAATAGCCTTTTAGGATACATCATCACGAATCATAAACCTGCAGAAATCCAATGATCTTGAGCCTCACCGACTTACCGCTAATTAACTCAATTCTCGGTCACTCACATCTATTCACCACCTTGCGAAGAATGTCACTCCACCTAACCCGAATACGTCCTTTACTTCATTTGCCTATTAACATGATAGATTAATACTTTTCAAAGCACACCAACACAAAGGAAAAACAAATGAACACCATATAAACCTGCCAGATAACATAATCAGGACTCCAACACCCAGACAAGTGATTGCGATATCAAAGCAAGTAATCCTAACTCGTTCCAGTTTGCGTCTGAAAGGCGGCTATTGTGTGAGCATTACGGTGGCTTTGTTAAAATTATATTATAATAAGGGGACACGCAAACTATTGGTATAATACCTCTAACACGACATAAAGCTTCGCGTGGTTGTCGACCGTCGCGACACGCGATCCAGGAAAATATGAAAAGAAACATGTTTATATTACGCTACGTAAAGTATGACGGCGCCAGGCGGGTTTGTGACCTCTGGCCTTTAAGCTACGGTTTTCTAAGACAGCGGTAGGTGATACTAAAAGGTGGCGGTGGCAGCTGTTAAGAAATGATAGCAGCGAGGTTTGACTTTACGGTGTTAAAAATGCACCAAGTACTTTAAAAAAAATCATAACAAAATTCAACAACGATCTTTTATATCTTTTATCCACGGCTTGCCATAAGCTGGCACTCCTATGCGATCCCACTTTTTGATTTTGTTTTTGTATGTACTAACAATAGTTTTATAAGGTTTTTTGTGTTACTAACAACAATATGGACAATGTCTGAAATAAACATCTTAAATTAAATTAAAATTAAATTAAATTTATAAAAAACGCATCAACGCACTTTCATAAAAAAACTGTATCAGTGTTGTCATTGTCATGTAGCGTTCACCGCAAACTTAGGAAATTACGAGTATATGACATGGATATCTAATTGGTTAGCCCTTTGATGCATGGCATTTCCTGGATTATGTTTTAATTTTGAATAGAACATTTGTTAATTTGGCTACTGGTTTACCGAGCGTTTATTAAATGAATAAGCGATTAATATTAGGTCTTTACCTATGAAATTGCCGTTCTGCAGTACTGGCCATTTCAAATCAAAATAATTTTTTTTTGTCTAAGAATTCTAATTTCAAATTAATTTTATTTTTAAAAACATGGAATTCTTTTTCCAAAAGTAGTCATTTGTTTATTGATTAGTGTTAGAGTAATTATGGAATATGAGTACCGTCGTGGCAGCAACGCGGCACAAGCGGCACGCAACATCAACGACGTTTACGGAGCTAACACTACAAACCAACGCACCACCTGTTATTGGTTTGCTCGCTTCCATTCTGGAAACTTCGACCTGAAAAATGAACCTCGCGGTCGTCCGAAGACTTTGGTCGACAATGACGAATTAAAGGCGATTGTGGAAGCTGATGATACACAATCTACGGCTGAATTAGCAGCAGCTTTCGACGTTAGCGTCAAAACAATATTGGTCCATTTGTGTCAAATTGGCAAGGTAAAAAAGCTTGACAAATGGGTGCCCCACGAACTCAATAATCGCCAGCGCGAAGTACGCGTCGAGACGTGCCTTGCACCAGTGGCGAAGGCACCATATGACACGATTCCTACCGGCTTGCCTTCGGGGATTCGCATTGGTAACTCTATCACTATTAAAAATACAGTAGTATGTAAATAGTGGCTACTATTGTCAATAGATATACTTACACTACGGGTATTTAATTCACCATAACATTCAAACAACAAAAAAGGTTATTTATAGCTTCGTATTACAACAAAAGAGAAATGTTCTAAATTAACCCGGCGCCAAAACGTCATAATCGGGAACTAAAAATTCATACAACAGCGATCCTGTAATGATGTCACTTTAGGTCACGTGGCACCGCTTGATATGTACGAGAGCAAGCCGCTGTACAACGGGTTATGACAGAGACAGGTATAGAAAAATGCGTCAGCGAGAACGAGATAGAGGAATATTGCATATTTTATTCGGTTTTCAGCTATTCAATTTAATTGTATTTAATTCATTACATTCCTATATTAATTTTAGAATGATAGTAAGTATTCTTTATTGATGAGTCAGTAAGTTAAAGCCGACTTCGCTTCGGCTTCTCTTTTAGAAAAATTTACACCTCGCCGCTGCCTTGCACTGCTCAACAGACACACAAATGAAGGAATTTTGAACCACATTGTTACCTGCGATGAAAAATGGATTCTGTTTGATAACCACAAGTGCTCAGCAAGTTGGTTGGATCCTGGTTCAGCACCTAAACAATGCCCTAAACGAAAACTTACCCCTTGAAAAGTGATGGTCACTGTTTGGTGGTCTAGCGCCGGTGTGATTCATCACAGCTTCTTACCAAACGGGGTGAGCATTACTGCAGATGTGTACTGTGAAGAACTGAACTCAATGATGGAGAAGCTGGCACATCTCCAACCAGCATTGGTCAATCGCTCGTCTCCGCTGCTCCTGCACGACAACGCGCGACCTCATACTGCACAGCAGACGGTCTCTAAGTTACAAGAACTGGGGTTGGAAGCTCTCCGTCATCCGCCCTACTCACCAGACCTTGCGCCTACAGACTACTACTTTTTCCAGAATTTGGATAACTTCTTGGCGGGAAAAAAAATTAATACCCGAGAGGCAGTACAAAATGCCTTTGAAGAATTTGTTGCCTCCCGTCCAGCTGATTTTTTTTAAAGAAGTGCATCAATAAACTGCCACTGCGTTGGCAAAGATGCATTGATTGCATGGGTGATTATTTCGATTAATACAAATAAAAAATACATGAAAAAAATTCGTTTAATTTTTTTCATACAAAACGGCATTTTCATAAAATCAAAATCAAAATCAAAAGTCATTTATTCAAACTAGGCTGAGAGTCAGCACTTTTTGAACGTCAAAGTTACAAAAGACAGTCCCCCCAAAACGCCCGCCCTTCGACACTTCCTAGTGCTTTAGCTGGGAAGAAGAAGTGGCGGAACAAACTCCCCAGCAGCACAGCTGTCTGTTAAGTTAGAAGAACTTGATTCTATACAATTGTAAGGAGGTAACATTATGAGACACAAAACATTAAATTAAATGATTTGCCATCTGTCAGCTAGCCAACCCAATAATCCAGGAAGTAAAATGAAATCTATACTCAAGCAAAAGCAAAAAATATTTTTATCATGTAAATAAAGGTACCAAATAAAAGCCTCCTGGCATAAGGGCGTGACAGCTTACATATGCAATGCTGAATCACGTTCACATAGCTGTTACGACCCGAGTTACAACTCGAGGCCTCAAAATGATAAACTAGGACCATCGGCGTAAAAACAAATAAACAGGTAGGTGATTAACAACAATACCAACATCAAGGTCAGCAAGACGACCAGTCACCACAAGCAGCACCCGTTCACGAGCATAACGCAAAGATCAGCCATTACCCCCCTCGCCTTATTTGAGGGAAGGGGGTAACCCGACCCCTGACGCTACCGCAAGCATTGACATCTAAGGGAGCATGACGAACTTGCTGCCGGTTGCTCAGGCAAGAATTGAATGACAACTTGTCGAAGTCGCTAGGTAACTAATCATTTTATGCAATACTAATCATAGGTAAAGACCTATTATGAATTTTGGTTCTTTAGAATAACGCGACTTTATAATATTACAGTAGTTTTGTACACATGTCTAGCCAACTCTTACTGAATGAATGTACTAACGCAACGTAAACATGTCAGCCAGTTAATTTTAGTTGGCTATGCTGAAAGTATATTCTGTGGTCATAAAATATTAATAGCCACGAACATGATGTTCTTGTTTTTATTTCATAATTTCGTTAAATTTGAATAAAAATCACATAAAAGTTTTTCAATTACATTCGTGCACGTTAGTGCACGCCGTATGTAATTTTTCACGTAATATGAATTTCATAAATCTACAAAGTATAACGTATTTTACAGCCGTACTTAAACCAAGAATTAATTAAATATTTAAAAAAAATGAAAACAATCATTTCTAACAGTACCTACGTTTTTTTTTGGTAATTACAGCTTGCAGGTTAACCTATGAGGTTGTCGGCTGCTTAATCGGACTTACCTGTGATTACATTTATACACTAAAAGGTCAAGCCCAACCAGGGCTTAAAATACTTAAAAGTAGAGCGACTAGTCGTTACACACACCGTGGGGTACGGACCCCGGCCTAGGGCATCGCCGGTAGAGGGTAGCAAGGGAAAGGCTGGATCGGAATGATAACAGTACCAGAAAGAAACAATAAACAATTTATAAAAATCCCTGAAAAACAAAAAGTGCGAGTCGGACTCGCGCACCGAGGGTTCCGAACAAACCTGTAGGTATTCACGGTTTATGCATAAGGTTTATGTTTACGAAATTAAATGTTTCTTTTTTAATTTTTATATTTGAGTTGATTGAATGAAAAGTAAATTGCAGTTTACGATTTATGACGTATAAAAAAAAACTACTTGCAAAATCTCGTTCAAACCAATTTTCGGTGGAAGTTTACATGGTAATGTACATCATATATATATTTTTAGTTTTATCATTCTCTTATTTTAGAAGTTACAGGGGAGGGGGGCACATTTTACCACTTTGGAAATATCTCTCGCGCAAACTATTCAGTTTAGAAAAAAATGATAATAGAAACGACCGTTTTGAAGACCTATACATATCTACATACCCCACAAGTATGGGTTAGATGAAAAAAAAATGAGTTTTAGTTCTAAGTATGGGGAACCCCAAAAACTATTGTTTTTTTTTTTTCTATTTTTGTGTGAAAATCTTAATGCGGTTCACAGAACACATCTATTTACCAAGTTTCAACAGCATAGCTCTTATAGTTTCGGAAAAAAGGACATACGGTCGGACAGACAGACAGACAGACATGACGAATCTATAAGGGTTCCGTTTTTGCGAGGCGGCGAGCCTCCTTGCCGGAGTGCCGCCATGGGATCTGGAGGCAAAGGTCCTCGCCCACATGTGGGAGTGGCGCGAGGAGGCGAAACGCCGGGGCGAAACTCCGCTGCCGCGACAAATTGCGGCACGGCGGACAGAGCTCCGGTGTGATCTCATGGCGACATGGCGGGTACGATTGTCGCAACCCAGCGCAGGGCACGCCACAATTGCGGCGGTAAGTCCCCTCTTTGAGGAGTGGATAGAGAGGCGCCACGGTGTCCTCACCTTCCGCCTGACGCAGGTTCTCACTGGGCATGGGTGCTTCGGTGGGTTCCTGTTCAGGATAAAGCGGGAGGATACGTCCGGTTTCCATTGCGAGGATCGTCTGGAGGACACGGTGGAGCATACGGTGGAGGTCCTGGTGCGAGCCATGGTACGGAGCGAGAGGGAATGGGAAGCCGTCACCTCCTTCTGCGAAGCAGTAATGCTCGCGAAGGAGGAGGCGGGGCGTGTGAGGGAGTGGCAGTCACTGCGCCCTCACGTCCCTAGCTGCCGCAGGAGGAGACGCCCCGGGCGTCGGGAGTCCATAGCGGACTCCCGGCCACCGTAGGCGCGAGCTTGCGGGTGGCGAGCAATGGGTAGCTCGCCGCCCGGTAAGGACCAAGCTCGGGTCGACGGCGCGCAGTGTTCCACGCGCGCCTCAAAGAGATGTCAGCAGTAGTGTAGGGGCCTACTAGGACCGATGCCTGCCGGGGTCGCGTGATTGTTCGAAAGAGATACCGTGACCCTGGCACATGGGCAACTGATGGAACATGGGTGGGTTTTAGTCAGTAAAAGTCTGACACGCCTTCCCGCTCCGCCCAGAGCGGGAGAAGTCATTTGATGATTTCCCATCCTGAAAAAAAAAAGGGTTCCGTTTTTGCCATTTGGCTATGGAACCCTAAAAATGGTTATTCAATGTTTAAATCCTTAAGTTACCCATGTGTTTATAATCCTGATTGAGGTACGTATACAAATTAAAACCAAAATCTTATTACTCCCTGCGCCGTAGCCGCTTCGTAGATACCGTGTAACCCTCCTCATCAATTCATATTAGAAGATTAATTGTACCCAAATATTCAAATGTGTGTATGTAGGTCGGAACCGCCAAACTGAACCAGGTAAACCCACATACGGGTGTTCCATCATATATTATTAGAGCTGTAGCAGACTTGCTACTTCTTGTAGCAGTGTTCGGTGATTTTGCGATTTAATCAATGCTGCATCGGGATTTGGCGACTCTGCGTTCGGTCGCGGTATCAACAGTGTTCACAAATACCCATGATCGCCGTTGCAGGAATCCAAATGTATGTACATATGCAGCGGCGGCCTTACCCATTGCGAGGCTCCGGGCGGCAGGTCTTTGCGAGGCCCTTTGTCCTTGGTGAAAAGTATGTGATGCGAAAGTAGGTCTGGTTGTATGATTTAGTTATTTGTCTTGTTTGACGAGAAATGCTAAAGTTATACAAATAAATAAAATTGGATTTTAATATATTTTAAATTGAAAGGTTTACAAAATTAACAAATACAGAGATAATTCATTTTAAAATTGATGTTTGCGGCTTTTCCTAAGACTAAAATCTTTAATTAAACCAGAATAATCTAACGAATGAGCAACGTCATTTTCGATAGAAAGAATAGCAAGATCTGAAAGCCGATGTTGTGTCATCGAATTCCTCAAATATGTTTTAAAATAATTTTAAGCCTCGAAATCTACTCTCAGCAGACGCAACTGTAACAGGTGTGGTGGCTACAATTCTCAGGACTATTTCGATAGTGGGGTAAATTCTGTTTTTTTTTTTATTAATTATTTTAGCACCGAGATAATGTCGTCGTTTCCTTCATACACACATCATCATTTCAGCCGAAAGACGTCCACTGCTGGACATAGGCCTCCCCAAGCACCGCCACTTCGACCTGTTCTGTACTTCTCGCATCCAAGGTATTCCTGCGGCCTTCACTAGGTCATCGGTCAATCTTGTGGGAGGCCTTCCAACGCTACGACTTCTAGTACGCGGTCGCCACTCCAGAACCTTCCAACCCCATTAGCCATCAGCTGTTCTGTGAGCAATGTGTCCTGCCCACTGCCACTTAAGTTTGGCAATCTTTCGGGCTATGTCGGTTACCTTAGTTTTCCTACGGATCTCATCATTTCTGATTTGATCACGTAGGGAAACTCCAAGCATAGCCCTCTCCATTGCTCTTTGCGTGACTTTTAGCCTTCTTATGAGGCCTATTGTCAGCGACGACGTCTCAGTGCCATATGTCATCACTGGCAACACACACTGGTCAAAGACTTTTGTCTTGAGACACTGCGGTAAGTGGGACGAGAAGATATTGCGTAGCTTCCCGAACGCTGCCCAGCCGATTCGGATTCGACGATTGACCTCTTTCTCAAAGTTGGACCTACCTAACTGGACAGTCTGTCCTAGGTACACATATTCGTCCACAACTTCGAGTGTAGCGCCTGCGATCTTCATTGGAGTTGGTATCACATGAGCAATGAACACGACCTTTGTCTTGTCCATGTTCATCCTAAGACATGACAACTAAATCATCGGCAAACCGAAAGTGAGTGATGTACTCGCCATTGATGTTGATGCCAGCCCCTTTCCAGTCCATAACCTTGAAGACATACTCCAGTGCAGCGGTGAACAGTTTCGGAGAGATGACGTCTCCCTGTCTCACCCCTCGCTGCAGAAGAATAGGTTCATGAAACCAAATATGCTCTCATGATGTTTTAGTGCCTCAAACCTAGGATGGCAGCTTGCACGCACATTGTCGACAATGACATAAATTAGTTTATTTTGAAAATCTCTTCCGCATTCAATTCATGAGCTTCATCTTCCCCTTCATAGTCAAAATACCTTTTTTTACGTCGTCTTCTGGCTTCTTTGAACTGTCTGTCCTATCATTCATCATATCATTATCATTATCATATATCATTTTCCTCGGCTATTTCTCGCTTATTTATGTTTTGAATGAATGACTTAGTTAACTAACTTTATTTAAAAAAATATGATTTTTTTGACTATATTTTTTTTATTTAAAACTTTTGATTTTGATCCTTAATTATTTATAATGGTTATAACATAATGATAATAATTTATCATTATGTTATAACCATTATAAATAATTAAAGATCAAAATCAGGGACCTCGCGCAACAACCCAAGGGAATTTTAAAAAAATGATTTTTTAACTATATTTTTAAATATAATTTAAAAAATCTTTTTTTTTTAATTCCCTTGGTTGTTGCGCGAGGCCCCTGCAAGAGCGAGGCCCCGGGCGATTGCCCTGTTCGCCACCCCCTAAGGCCGCCTCTGTACATATGTACAGATTGAAGCGCTTAATCGCTGCATCGGGATTCGTTAGGGTGTTTGCAGTTCAGTCGCTGAAATGAAATGAAATGTTTATTTATATAAGTAGATATTATAAGACACTTTTACATGTCTAAATTTTGTTAGTCAATATTTTTAAAACTAGATGGCGCCTGTTTTCCTAGCTGACTGTTGAGAATAAATGCCGAAACAAAGTCAGAGGTCATCGTCTCTATTAAAGTTCAAACATTACATTATTAGAATTTTATATAAGTCTAGCAATGCAGGGCTATTATGTCTGGTAGGGACTTTTGAAGAAAAAGCTATTTCAGCTTTGAGCTGACCTGACCCAATAGACGGCATGAATGTATCAGTCATCGTGTAGCTCAACCCTGTTTTAGGGAGCTCAACGACTCGTCACGACGTCAAGACGGTACGTTCGCAAATATCAAAAGTAGCACGTCTGCTATGTCCGTACGGAGAAACGTCACTTCCCTCCGATATTGCTTTCATTAACCGCTGGATACAAGTTGGCAGGCCACACCTCGCCGTGACCTCACCGCAAGGGGCGCGTCTGCGAATTAGCGAGTCATTGTTTTGTTTACATTTACACGTCAGCAGTTTGATGAGGAACTGGTTACAGGGATTCATAATGAGCTTTAATGCGGCTGGACGGCGAGCGAGGCTGACTGGGTGATTCATGTAAGCTGATGGTCAGGTTGTGTTGTGTATGTGTGGAGCGCACAAAATGAGCACGTGATTTAAAAATAGTGAAGGTATTCAAAATTTGTTACGTTTTTTGCTATTTGCTGGTCAGTGTCAGGCTGTATTTTGACTAAAATATGATTCGCGACCGTAAAATATGTATTTACTAAGTTCATTTAATCCCATTCAATGTCTATTTCGTGAAAAAGACATTCAATGGAATTAAATAAACTTGGAGGGTTGTATTGATGATTTTATAATGATTATATATAATTCTATAAAGCCATATTTGATATGGTTGCGAATTATATCCGTATTTTAATCAACATACGACCTGAAAATTGCAAAAAATCTTGAAAAACAAATTGATTTTTCAGAGTACCTTAAATATGAATAAAATGTATTGTTTGTAAAGGTTTCATAGAGTTGGTTAAGTTGATTGGTGAGCAAACTTTATTACGGTTTAATGGATTACAGAAATAGTACTTTTAGCTTGTTGCATTATTATTAATTAGTTATGATAGGACTAAACTAGATAAGCAGCAGGGTAACCTGACATTTACAAATCTTTAGATTTTTCTATAGGTATCATTATATCATTACCTATCCCTGGTTGAAAATAATTGCATGAGATCAGCAAAAAGTATTTCCTAATACGCCGCGTAACCAACTAACTAAAATGATAATTCAATATCTCAGTATCGGTTCGCACTTTTGATCCTGACAAATAGATCATTGGCGCCCTCGCATCATCTCCTCTCAAGAGGGGCTGCGTTCCGGTTATCCTTTAAGGAGTACGAAATATTACAAGATCCTCTGTCGAAAGTGCCAATATGATATAGTAGGACCCTTTTATCGCTGCTTCCTTGGTCCGTGTCGGGCTGATCGCAACGAGGGTAGATAAGGGTTTCTCCCATATTATTATTGCAAGGGTGCGTGAAATTTTGCAGATATGTACGGCATGGTACGGATCAAGGATCATGGGATAATAAGGCCCATTGTTAGCTTCGCGGATTCCTCCGGTTTTGTTAAATTCGGGCTTTTTTAATATAAGATTTTTTTGGAAATGAGTTATTGATGTGGTATTGAATGGAACAATATGTTGGAAATGTATTAGGTAGAGGTAGGCACTTACTTGCTTTTGATAAATTCTGAATAGATAATTGGGAAATGTATTCAGCTCTACGTATTCGCTGGTTTATTTACGTATAAATTCGTATTGAATCAGATTATCTTCTGCAAGTTGGTGTAAGTCCCAATGGAGTGATCAAACTCCAAGTAACACACTGCACCTGTGTTGCCTAGCAACATAAGTTACATACTGAGCTTAAGATTTCAAATACAATTTAATCTATTAAATATACTGCTGGGGAGTTTGTTGCGCTACTAAATCTTCGCAGCTAAAGCACTAGGAAGTGGCGAAGGGCGGCCATTTAATGTTATATTTAAAGTTCAAAAAGTGCTGAAATGACGTTTGTCTTTGATTTTAAATTATACCTTAAAAAATGACAGAAATCGGAAATTGCTCTTATATTACATTGTAATTTTTTTTTGTCAATCTGTGTATTTGCATGTGTCACATATCGAAATATATAGATTTAAATAAAAACTATGATTTCTTTGTTATTTGACTGACCCATACGGAAAACCAAGAAATAAAGCCTCTAATACACCTTAAAATTAAACACAAACAAAATAAATCCATATTAAACAGACGCACGTATTCATTACGTACAAATAAAGTGACATTGAAAAAGCCATGTTTGTATCGCCACTCCCCAGGGACAGTGGGGTTTTGCCTTTATCCCCGCGGTGCTCCAATTAGTGGTAAAAGTAAAAATGTGCAGCGGAACCACGCATTACCTAGCCCCATGGGGTTTTATGGGGCCCAGGGTCCCACGTGGCATCTAATGGTGTCTCTTTACTTAGAGGGTGCCTAGTTTTAGATGCATATGGACCGCTAGTTAAATCAATAAGTGGGAGAAAAAGTGGCGTTTTATTTTGCAACAGATTTTATGGTTGTTCGGTGGGTCGTTGTTTATGCTCGAGGTCGTCGTAGTTTTTTTATGGGAATAATGATAAGTAAGGGATGAATATGAATGGGGATTTGGATGATGGTCTATTATGCCTTGTTAATTTTTTATGTATGCATTTTGGGGTTCCTTTCTTGTTTTCGCTAGATAACTACAGGTTTTTTTTACTTTCTTGGGTTAGATAACTACGATCGTTTTTGCAGGTGTACGTAATTAAATCCTCTATCACCAAAAGCTGCTCTTTCGGTAGATCTTATAAAGTCTTACTTCCATCTTTTTTGTTGTAGAATGAAGACTATTCTGATCTAATAACATACATTTTAATGACAAATTAAAAACGAGTTCATTCGCAATATTAAAACATCACCTAGAAGATATGAGATAGATAAATAAATTCTTGGAAGAAATTAGTAGCCGTTGACACATTGGTCCACTAGTGGTCGTAATTATCAAACACCACGGTTTTTATTTCTCGGTTTCTCATGTTTTTAAATAATCTGTCATGTTGACACTTGCGATACCATTAACTTCTTTAAATAAATTATAATGTGTTTTCTAGATTAATAGGCGTTACGACATATTACGTTTCACGGCAAATGTATCTACCTACTTAAGTAAATTTTGGTATCTAACATCAATCTTTTGAATTTATAGGCTGGTAGTTGGTTGAAAGTTACTAGAGGAGCGAGCGAGGGCGGTGGACATATTTATTGCTCGACAAGATAAAAAAAACAAGGAATTGTCGGCTGTTTTTACGTCTTTTGAGAGTTTTATAAAAATCATTGGTGTCCCTTTGTTGGTGTTTTACTTGTAATGGCCACGTTGAAAGAATTCTTGTAACGCTTTCAACAAGGTATACATTTTTTATTGCGAGAACCGTGAAGTAACATAATGTTTGCTTTATTAATGTAGACTTCCAAGTTTTATTTGTTACAAGTTTCCATCTTCAGTTTAATTAAGATCGGGAACCTCGGCCAGATTGCTATCATTCGCTTTTCTTATTAGTCATTTTCTTTCGCAGTCGATGAGAGGGCCGGGAAAACTTTGTACTCCACTGAACAAGAAAAGGGGAGCGATCTGCCGTAAAGTAAAAAAGATTCCGCCCAAGTAATGAGAATATTTCGGAATGAGACCATTTCCCGGAGCATCCCTTTACGTAAGGGAAAACCGGAGCGAATAATCCTGATATCGGCATTAGAACCGGCACTGTTGCTTCAGTCCGGTCCCTTCGCATAAAAAACAAAAGTTATTTGAACGTCGGATTTGTGGATATTTGACGCGAGCCATCGAGATATCAACCCTGAACCGAACTGCCGATGGAGTGTCGTCTGACAGAGAGGTTTTTACTGCACTCGGGGGAAATTCACCAATTCCCGCCGTAAAGCCGTGTTCACTGCGAAAACGAAACATGAAACAACAATTTGCCGGTCGTTCTGCAAGCTGCACCGCCAGCCATGTGTACCACTATTGATGTTCGAACTTATAACATGTCTGCACGCTCTAGAAGTCTTGAGTTGGGACGAGTGCTCGCTTCAATGTCGTAAAATGCACAACAAAATGACTTTATGTACGTCGTACGAACGCCGACATGTCGGGCCCGGCTGTTCTATTTAATGTTCCAGTTTTATGGATCTTGTCTTCTATTTGAATTTTAATTCTACATGATCATTGTGCCGGTGCCGTAATGTGCATGTATAACGAGCGGGTTTATACCGGTCTCTGAGACTCGGAGATGATTATCGCAGTGTTAGTTTCGCTAGATCCTAATCGATACTTAATCGGGAATCGATTATGTAGATGTGCGCCTGCGCTAACAGTAATCGAACTTTATCGATAAATCGATTAGTGGTCTCGGTGGAAATTTAGAAATTAGTCGTTGGAAGTAAATTGGAATATTCGAGATAAACAGAAATTGTTATTGCGTTTTATCCCCATAAGTATTAACTTTCAGCAGATGGTTCAGATAAGTGTTGTTAGGATTGGTTTTTATTTGCATAATTGGATATCGTATAAAGCGTCAGATAAAGGAATGTTTACAGGTAGTTTAGTATAAATGTGTGGAGCGTGCTTGCCAAACAATATCAGAAATATATTGAGCGGAAACTGGCTACATATGGGACGTGTGCATTTTTTTTTTCAATTTTGTGTGTTCGGCTGTCAAATGTTTTTTTTACTGCAACAATTTCTATAGCTCTGCGGGAGTTTACACGAACATTGTATACGTTTCCTGATCCCGATTCAATCCGGTGTGTCCGTGTGCACCGCATGTGGTTCATTGGTTAACTGAATTATACATACGCCGATGAAATCGGACGGCCGAACTGTCCGTCCGAATCTATTTTATGTTATTGTTCGCTCTCGTATTAAAAAAGTTTATACAATTTATGGAAAAGTCCAAGTTTTTGTTCGTGTCAAAGTTATGCGCTATTATAATGCGGCATTGAATGAAATCGTATTCAATGAACGTCGTAACTTTGTAGAATGGAAAATTCAATTTTAGTACGTCCAACTTTAATTTGTGGAAAGTTTTGAACTTCTGTTGTAAAGTAGACGTAGTCGTTGGAATCGGATCCCATACTCGTTCTAGTGGGTTTGATAAAGATATTAGACATTCAAAAATAATATTTGATTGGATACATGTTTAGGTAAAGTATCAAGTATCTAAGTCCTTGAGGAAATCCCTAACTAGCTGAATATTTTTATCCCGAGATCTACATTCCTTCTCCAATTGACCTCCAACTGATACCGATCTGGCAGTATAAGAACATAAAATATATCAATATTGCCCACGCAAGATGTAAGTCAATGAGGAGATAGCCTTCCATATTCTTGTAGGCGATGATAAGTGAGATATTGGAAATGATCTCGTTATTGCAGTATCTGAATTCCTGACTTCGTGCTGCTCATATTTTTTCCTTGGGTATGTATGGTAACCTAGATATACGTTGCTATATGTAGTGCAACTCTTTGTTTCAGTGGTCTGCATAGGTATTGGTATGATTAGCATTCCGGGGTCAGTCTTTTTCTTTACAAAATTGTCGTTTTTGTTATTTTGCGCCCGTTCCTAACTTTTGATCTTACGGCTACGTCAGCTACGTTGCATACTGAAGTTTTTTTGGCTGGAAATCATCAAATAAATCTCCTGCTCCGGGTGGAGACTAAAACCTACCTCTGTTTCTTCAGTTGCCTGTGCCAAGGTTACGGTAACTCTTTCGAACAAACCCGTGATCCTGGCAGTAATTTACATATATTGAGCCCTTTTGGTAATACTACATACTTATTATGAATTATATTTGGCTATCCTTATGTTCCTACGAGAGCGAGGTTCTATTTATTCAATGTGTTTGGAAGTTATGGGTTTCATTAAGTTCGTCCTTTCTGAACCGAAAATAGTTATTTGTTATACAAGAGTGCAAAGTTGCTTTTTAACCGCGTGTTCAGTTTTGATGACCGAGCAAGCGAAGGATTCTAAAATTGAATCACGAGCGCAGCGAGTTATTCAAACTTAGAATCCTGAGCGTTAGCGAGGGAATCAAAAGAGCACGAGGTGAAAAATCTTTGCACTCGAGTGCAACACGTAACTTTTCATTCCACCTCAGCGAGGAAATGACTAAATGCAAAAAAAAATCCTTTACAATCACAAGATAGGTACACTTTTATTTCAGTTTAGGTATTAATTACTACATTATGACAGGTAAGTATTACAGAATAATCTTTAAATTATAACAAAATAATACTAAGGTATAATTAAGAAAATTTTAAAGTAACGTTGCTACAGTTATTTAAATTGAGTGTAATATTTTTGTTTGGTACTGTAATATTGGTGTTAGTCACTTGTGTACTGTTTTTCGGTAAACTATCTGTCATACTTAATAGTTGTACCGATTCATCGGATTCCCTTGGCGTGAATGTTGGAGAGAGAGGGAGATGGTTAGGTGTTTCATAACGGCTTATTTTTGATGTAGAAGGGCCAGTCCAAGGATCCGATTGAGGCTCTTTCAGGCTCCTACGATGCCTTCACATATTTTAGACTTATTTTGGATGGAATCCTCTATGTATCCCTCTACAACTGCATTGGACTTCCAGCCTCCGTGGCGCTTAAGGGACAGGAGATCAGCTCCGGAATCAGCCAAAAGTGTGGCTGAAGTTTGTCGGAAACAATGACCCGTGTACAACAGGGGTTCTGGAAGTTCAAGAAATGTTGCTATTTCTCGTGGGATACTGCCAATTTTATTAGTACCCATAGGCTGTCTAACACACTTTCCATTGCGATACTGTAGAAAAAATCGATTGATTGGAGTGTTAGGCGGGCTTGATATTTCTCAACAATCGTTACGTATTCCTTGCGAATGACGAAGTTGCGGTCTCTTTTTGTCTTTGTATTAGGTAAATTAATTAATAGTAAGTCATCTGAATGTTTCTCAATGTTTTTGACATTAAGTTGTGTTAGTTCATTAGTTCGACATTCTCCGTTTATTCCAATAATAAGAACAACCTGTAACGTAAAGAGTATTGTAGTAGATAAATGAATAAAATTGATATGAACGCATAATTATGCCTATCAACATCTACTAAGTATACTATTTAATTGAGATTAATATACTTAAGTAGATACTGAATGTGCAACTGACTTACTTTTGCCGCCAAATATACGGAATCGGGTGCTTCGTTAAGAAACTTTTCAATATCAGATATTGTGAAAACCTTCGATTTTTTTGGTTGATGACCAGATGAGGCTCTTTTTAAAAATGCCACTAATTTAGGATAGGTATCGATATGTTTGTCTTTTTTCATCTTTATTGTTGCTTTTAGCATCGAATACGTTTTCCATAGAGTGCTTGCTTTCTTGTTCTCGGATAATTCTATAAAATATGCCAGCAAAACGTTTTCTGAGAAAGTTTTGGCTCCTTTTGCTAGTCGCCACGTGTTGAACATATCGTACTGTTTTAAATACTTCTCGCGTGATTGTTGAGGGAGAAAGCTCATTTGCGCATTATTAACAGTTTCAGTCAATTCTGTTGGCGTCAAGCAAACTTCCTCGTCGCTAGAATCACTCATTTTAGTTTTTTCACTTGTTTTCAAGTTTCTTGTTTTTAATATAAGGTTTAACAATGACGTGAAAAAATGCCGCGTAAAGAACCGCGTACAAAGCAAATTGAAAAAAGAACACCAAGAAGGTTCCGAGTCTGAGTTTTTAACAAATTAAAAAAAAGTTGTATGATATATTTGGCACCATAGAGGTAGCAGTAAATAGGTTTAATGTTTTTTTTAATTCACAAACTTAGTGCACACGATGTTCTAAATTCAATTTACTTTATCCTCTAGAGAATAAAAACGGCTTTTCCACTCAGATATTGAAGATTAAAAATACTCTTTCCGAGATGGTGGGATGAAAATAGTAATTAATGCAACTGTTGCATAATTAGGGGTATTAAAACACCAGTGCGTGTCTAAAACCGAGCCGAGGTTTTATAGTACCTAACTATTTCACGAGAGTTTTAATATCCAGTTATGTGCAGTTTCATACACTACTTTATCTACTATCATACAATTTGATTGAACCAATATCATAAAAGATCAAAGTTAAAAGAGTAAAATAGTTTTTTAATGCTATGAGGTTGGCCCCGCATATAAGTGCCATTACGAAAAAATAATTGATGGAAACTTTTTGGTGATATTAACGTCTTGGATTTACCCTGTGTCGTCTTGGCAAAAAAATTGGGAAAAGGTGAATAATTTTTAGATTTCAGTAGTGTGTTTATAAAGTATGACAATATAAACTCGTTTTGAAGTTTAAAATTCGAATTTTACGATATAGTAGAGTGTAGAGTGAATAAACTGATTAAATAACTTTTATGATTTTAATGAGATTGATTACCTTTGTATTTAATCTCATTAATACAAACATTACTATAAAAGTCCCTATACTAACTAACATCTCATTCAATCATTTCTTCATATTGTAACTTGATTTACTCCCGCGTACTGAAGCAGCTGCTGGTTCAAATTAATTCGTTAGTAAAATATAGTTAATCCGGCGACTGCAGGGCTCCCTGTGTCGTGTCGCCTCCGGCACCCTGTGGAGCACTTGAACTCGTACCTTTGACTTTATGAAGGCCCTTGACGTCATCACTCGAGTTGGTTTGTTCTTAAGCAGTTCCTTTTTTGTTTACTTGAAGGTTGTCATTTGAATTGTTTTGTTTTTTGTGAAGTTATCCTAGCAGCCTATATAGTAACTGGACTGGTTTGATTTCAAATCTTGAGATGTAGGTGGACCCACCGAACGTAGGTGAGCGTAACTAAGTACTTCATTTTGAATTTGGTTAGAAATACCATTCCATTTCTTCCCTTGGGTGTCGTAAAAGGCGACCTTGGGACTTACTAGAAGCTGGGCATCAGCGTTCTCTATGCATTTTACCACCATACTGCGATCGCCAACCCACCAGCCAAGCGTGGCGACTATGGCAAATCTCCCCAAATTGTGGGAGGCCTATATCCAGCAGTGGACGTCTTTAATGATAAGACTGAAATGATATTGATGATGATTTATGACTGTGAAAATGACGATATGGTTAAAACCCCTGGTGACTACTGATATAACGAATTATAGAGAAGTATGGAAGACAAAGACATGTTGCGCCGACCTTAAATAATTGGAGTAAGGGCAGGAAAATAACTATGTACTCATGTACTTTTAATAGGTACGTAAACATCAGTTCAATTTGTCTATGTATACCACAGAGTAGTTCAGTCTTAATTTTCTCTCATAGGTACTAATAGGACGATTCGTAGTTGCAAAGCTCAATGCAAAGTGTACAATATAAGCAAACCCTGTTAGTAGTCCGACTAAAACCTACGAATCTCCAAAAATGTCATTAGCTAGGTACACCTACTTTATTCAGCTATTTCCATGCTCAGCTTTGTTAGTCCGCCGGATAAACTTCACCTATATCACGGTAAGAGCATTCTATTCATCTACTATGCGCTCCCCAAATTTTCAGATTTAAATTAACATTTGCATCCATTGCGTGTTTTGGGTTCCAAATTTGGTGAAGAGTTTTAACAAATACAGCAATGTAAAATGCTTTGGGTTGAAAAGTTTCAGTTTTTCAGTATCGTGGTAGGGTGTAAGTCGCGGAAACGAGCTCTCGCCTTTATTCCGCCCCGCTGGTCCACGGTACACTAAAATTTTCCAGGAAACTGCAATGTTATTAGGGTAGGGAGCCCAGTCCCCGCGTGTCGGATGAATTCAACTAGGAAGGCAATTTCCACTTTATGACGTGCTATGGAGAACGCGCGTATTAGGCAACTACAGTAACCATGGTTTACGGTGTTTTGGGCTTACAGGATTTATTATCGATTCACTGAACGAGAGGGGTTTTTTTTATTTATACTTATTATACATTTACGATTTTTTTTATATTTTAAACTCTCGAACCGAATTATAAAATAAATGACAAGCACATATCGATTATAATTAAAAATAAAATTCAATGTTTCCTAACAATTGACCCTTTCAGCGTATAATTGAAATTCTGGCAGAAACATGATTTTGCATTCCTCCTATGATTGCATTTAAAATTTTCCCGTTTAAAACATGGTCATAGTAAGCCAACAGATTAAATTCTTCTTTATTCGTCCGTGTTATGAGATACACCATCTTCAGGATAATGCTGTGTATTAAAAAAAGACATAACAGGTGTGCTTAAATTTTTTATTGAATACACTCTACATATAAAATAATGTTGGGAGCACTTTAAACCATGATGAGATAACGTTAAAAATATTATTTATACCTTATGTTATTAAATGGAATTAATTGTGGCTCTTGCGAATATTAGAATGACTTAATATCTGGAAAGGAAAAGTTTAATATTAGTGTGTACATATGAGATAGGATATAAACCTGCTCAGTCGAAGTTGCAGTGTTATTTACCAAAGTGATCACTGATCAGCCAAATCACATATGACATTAAACTTATGCAAGAAATAAGTCTCAATAACTAAAGGACTAATGTACATAACAATTATGGCTTAAAAACTACATATTTTTTTTCTTTCTTTCTTCTTTCTTTCAAAAATTAATCTCAGTAACTAAAGGACTAAGGTTTATCAAAATTTCGGTGTACATAGCATTGATTATTAAACTTTGCTGCCTTGAAATCCTTAACTAAATTAAAACTAAACTAAAACAGACTAGCGCAAATAAGCCGGAACAAAAAAACAAAAAAAGGGTTAAGAAATAAAAACAGCAGTGTCATATTTTCAGCGCAAAATTTTCTTAAATCTTGCACAATTTTATCCTAATTAAATAACGTTCCAACTCACAGCCGAACGAACAAAGTAAGTCACAAATGCACAATCACTTATTCCAATTACAATTTTACAGCGAAGGCGGACTCTCTTTGATTTCCTTTAAAAAATCGCAAAAAATCTTCAATGAGTTTGTTTTATACTGAATCTCCGTCATTCACTGAAAATAGTTCTTAAAAAGTGCTTTCGCATTCATTAAGGCATGTGCCTTTTTTTCTCTTTTCATTTCTCATTTTCCAGAACACCATTCAATTTCAATCTAATCCTGCAGTCGGGGTCCCGTCTCGGAAGTGAGCAGTAATCGTCTCATTCACCTTGCTTCTTGCTACTTGGAGGTGATTTTAGTGAATTTACACAGAAATGTGGAGCTCGCAACGAGTCCTGAGATCAAAACTGAAATAATTATGAAATTGTTCGTCATTTTTGTAGATTGGCGTCGGTTAAGAAGAACTCTTGTATTTTTTAAGCTTCTTCAAGAATTTCTTTGTTGATTTTTTAGTAAACTTGTTTGTTCTCTTTCAGTTGTTTTATTTCTTTTTTATCTTGTAAAAAATGTCCTCGTCCTAGATAAGACGTAATAAATGAACTTCATTAATTTGGTCCCTCCTAGCTGGAAAAATAATACCCTACCGTCTCGGGAATCAGATTTTTTGTGATAATTCATTTGCTTTAATGAAGTAGATTAATTATCACAAAAAAATATGGTAAAGTTTTATACAACAGCAACAGCCTATCTATTCTGTAAAATATCGAACAGGTAAAAAAACATGTCAAACACATCGTAGACTTGTAGTTCTATTTTAAACAAAAGTAAACAATACATAATCAGCCTATATTGTTCCCACTGCTGGGACACAGGCCTCCTCTCGGTGAAAGGGAGTGGGCCGTGATCTACCACGCGGGCCCAGTGCTGGTTGGTAGATGTCACATGTCTTTGAATAATAATTGTACTAGTGATAGTAGTTGTAATTGTGTAGTAATTGCGTAAAAGATTAATAAAAGGAATGGTTTTCCTTTGATAGTTCAATGACATTCATTGCGCTTTTACGTTGCGGAGCAAACACATTTTTTCGATCACATAAAGCAATGTATTAGCATTAACCTTCAAACTAATCTGATTCTGATTAAAATGTGTTACGCAATTAGGGTGCAGGTGGAATGATACCTCACTTCACCTTAGTTTTCACAGTGATTGTATGCCCTTAATGTAATTATTTACCTTACGACGAAAGCTATTCTATTCAGTCCGTTGCCACCTTAAGGCAAAGTTATAAAGAAATTCATAAACCCGCGGTCACGTTTGGTGACAAACATAACACTCACTTTATATCTTCCCCTTTTAATATTTACCAGGTGTCGTTTCGCCCCTTTATTGCTAGACTCGTAATAATCCTTGCAAACATCTCTTCTCTTAGAAAGTCGGCTTAATAATGCTTTCTATAAGCGCGGCTTTTGTGTTTATGACCCCTGCTTAAGCATGCAGCCTCTGTAGATGTTATTAGAGTAATATCTCTTGCTTTACCTGTGTTTGTGTATTATTAACGACGCTATGAATTAAGCCATGCATATGCATACGAAACAATGGGAACTGGAAATTGATACATTGCATTTGATAGTTCCTGGTTTAAGAGTAGGTAATATGAAACGATTTTTGTTAGTACACACAACATACAAATAACATTACGAGTGTATTCCACAAAGGGTTTGTTAGAGGTACCCTTAGTACACTCACATTTTGGCAGTTATGTTTAAATCGAATATACCAAGACACAAGCCTCTTTGTAGGGTTTGTGGGTGTTGTATTAACAGCCGCACCGTTCAATTGTGTAGATTAAGTTACGTATGCCACGGTTAAGGTTAAGGTCGCTAAGCCGTTGGTCGCGGCTGTCATTTGTGTATGGTTTGGCAGTCATTTGAAGTCGTCAGAAGCCTGAAAGTTTAAGAACCAGTCTTCCAGAGAGTATCGTTTTACCCAGTAACTAGGTTGCGGAGATCAAATAGGCAGTCGCTCCACGTAAAATACTGGTATTCAGCTGCATCCGATGAAAATGAAAGCCGACGCCAACATAGTAAGAAAAAGCTACGCAAATAAATGTTTAAGTCCCTTGTAATAGGGGACAAGTCTATCACCATTATTGCTGGAACGTCCTGAAAAGGTTTCTTTTAAATTAGAAAAGGATACCGAAAAAAGAAAACAACAAAAGTTTTATTGAAAGCAAAACCTATGCATTACCAAAATAACTTACGCCGACAACAATACGTACGTTCCACCTGAAGCTTTTCCCAATAGAAATAACCAATGACCCAAATCCTTCGACAAAGAAAAAGGATCCCTACTCTCCCTTTGTCAGCGAAACTTGGAAACAGTTACCATAAATGAGACCTTTCCCATCGGTATAACGTTGCCAAAGTCTACCGCCACTTCGTTTGATAAATAGCGGAGATACATTTTCATTAGGCCCGTGTATAAATTACCTGATAGTAACAATAAGGAGACTTTGGAGCGAGACAAAAAACAAAAGCGACAAGGAAATTAATTAGAGCGAACATAAAAGGGAATATCGTTCTTTTAATAGCACTCTCGCGTATTTCCAATAACGGATTTTATTCGAATGACGTCTGAGAAAATGGTTCGTTTAATGGATGGTAACATTTACTTCGTGTCGAAATCCAGGTGAAGTGAGAATCTTGAGGAACGTCTGAGAAAAATGAGAGGTAAAAGGAGTTGTTGCAAATGACTAGGGATAATGTGCGGATGTTTGTGAAGACATGACTGTTATCTCAGGAACATTAGCTTTGATGGTTATTGGCTATGTTAATAATGCAGGATTTGTATGAACTTTCACTGTATTGCGCGGTTTATCTGTTTGGGAACCGGAAAAACCGTGATTAATAAAGTAATGTGTATTTAATGGTAATGCTGATGATGGTTGCGGGAAGCTAGGAAATAAACAGCTCAACTCGGGAGCTAAACTCTGAAAAATATGAATTATAGATTTTTGGTATACAAAAGCACGATTGTCACTCATTGGACGCCTGAGGAAGGACATCGCCGTCGAGGTAAGCCTCAGCGAAGGTATGTGTCGATCTGATAAGGTTTGCAGGACCAACATGCTTAGAGAACGCACAAGAGTGAGAGGTTTGGAAGGGAAAAGGAGAGGTCTTCACTCATCTGTGGGACGTGTATTAGGCTATAAAAAAAAGCTTTCCCCAACGTTGATAATGTATTACTACCTACCTACTTATAACGTCCATATTAAAATTCACTCATATCCATACATCAAAATTGCTAACGACTGCTCTCAAGACGTGTAATATTTCTCCCGCCCACAAGAGTGCGTCTTATGGGACCTTAAACGACGCAGCATCAATTTATTCGTCATTTTGCATTTGCATTAACAAGAAATTCAAAAAGACGATTGCCCATTTTGTGTCCCCAGTTCCGTAACTTGATCGATCAACAATAAGCAGGTTAACTGCTGTAGTAAAATGGTTTACGGGTTCTATCGTCATAAGTGCCTGTGTCCAGCCAGAAATATTTTAGGAGGAAAAACAATAAAATTTACAGGAACCGCTATACAAATAAAATTAGCAATAAATTGAGACCTTCTGCGGTTGCCCCACCTGCGCACGGTCGCACGGGGGTGACCAGGCCGTAACTCAACGGAATTGTGCCCGGAGGCCATCGTGCTACGTAAACAATAATAAATACTAACCCTTGTTCGCATCAAATAAAACGTTATGTGCTGGCTCGCAAATTGGTGGTCTCCGTGCGTCCGTGTAGCCCGTGGAAGATATTAATTAGCCACTGACAATTATTAGTGGAAGTTATCACGCCAGTAATTTTAGGTACAGTGCAGGTAGGCGGAATGGTGGAACTGGGTTTCCGCGTTGGCGTAAATCATGCTGCAATAGTTTCATTAGAGAGCTTTGAGATATGAATACTGTATTCTGAAATTGTGTCTTGTGGTATTCTTATTTGTTAACTTCTGCCCAACAGATAAATAAAAGTCTCCCACGAGTGCTTCTCGCCAATCTCTCATAATTTATAAGTTATTAACGCTCGTGTTTTCTCATCTTTATTTATGAATGAATATGTCACGTTCTCAGTTATCTATTACTATAATATATTATTATAAAGCTGAAGAGTTTGTTTGTTTGATTGAACGCGCTAATCTCAGGAACTACTGGTTCGAATTGAAAAATTCTGTTTGTGTTGAGTAGCCTATTTATTGAGAAAGGCTATAGGCTATATAACATCACGCTACAACCAAGGGGAGCGGAGCAGTAATGAAAAATGTTGCAAAAACGGGGAAAATCACACGGGTAGGCGATTCGACGCGACGGGAAGGGTCGGGGGAACAAGAAATTTTACGTGGACGAAGTCGCGGGCAGAAGCTTATTAAATAACTTTCGTACCACTGAAGCTATCGCTATGAACTGTGGCGGATAGGTTTGCTACTTTGAATGAGGATTGCTTCAGTGATTTGGGCATGAAAAGGTAAGACTCAAACAGTCTGAGTTATTTTCGCATTTATAATTTTAGTGTACAATGGATTGTAATACATACAGGTTTAACCGAAAGACGTCCACTACAGTATGGTGGTAAAATGCATAGAGAACGCTACTGTCCATTCTCTAGTATGTCCCTTTTTTTTTCAGGATGGGAAATCATCAAATGACTTCTCCCGCTCTGGGCGGAGCGGGAGGGCGTGTTAGACTTTTACTGACTAAAACCCACCCGTGTTCCATCAGTTGCCCATGTGCCAGGGTTACGGTATCTCTTTCGAACAATCACGCGACCCCGGCAGGCATTGGTCCTAGTAGACCCCTTCACTGCTGCTGACATCTCTTTGAGGCGTGCGTGGAACACTACGCGCCGTCGACCCGAGCCTGGTCCTTACCGGGCGGCGAGCTCCCCGTTGCTCGCCACCCGCAAGCTCGCGCCTACGGTGGCCGGGAGTCCGCTATGGACTCCCTACGCCCGGGGCGTCTCCTCCCTAGTATGTCCCTTAGTCGCCTTTTACGAAACCATCTATCTATACGTCTGGCACCACACGAACTGAAAAACAAACTCTTCTGTACCTATATATGTCACTGAACTCCTCCTTTACAGCTGCACCGGTTTTGATGAAAGGGTTCCTGGATGGTTTAGATTCATAATTGTTCTCGAAAGTTGTCGCTTCGTTCGGGCAGGACAACGTCTGTCAGCACAGCTAGTTATAAATATAAAGATTGTTTTAATTATTTTCGTAGCTCAATAACGCTTCAGGGCAAGATATATAATATATCGATTCTAATTAGTGTCAATTTAGGGTACTCAAACTCAACGTCAAGGTTAATATAGTTAGCAACTCTAACACCATCTAAAACATTAACACGGGCTCTATAATAAGCTTGTTATAAATATTCCATTAGCTCTGCAAATGATAAGTGACAAGCTTGGGGGTGACACTATTTTGCTATTAGCCGCCCAATCCTCCCGGGGCGAGGGAGTGACAATATGTCTCGTGTATCCTCGTTGCGACTCAGCCTCATATCAGATTATAGGTACAGAAGGTTGGCTCCATAGAAGGAGCGTAAACGCACGCAGACAGACAAGCTGACGTAAGGCGATTGCAAGCGCATTTGCAACTCGCGTTCCTTAATTCCTTTGATATGGATTAACTATTTCCAGATACATCTGCCACCTGCACACTTATTTTGTAACACATTATCAATCACAATCTGAATCAATTTGAAGGATATTGGTAAGAAGAATATTAATAAACCTTTGTTTTATATGTTTGAATTTATCAGCTCCAGAGCGTAAATAACGCAATACCTAAATGTTATTGAACTATCAATCACCCCGACGTTTGCTCGAGCCAGCCCACGGCGCTGAGCCGGTAGCTTTAATTTTAATACTAAATAATAATCATTCAAAATCAGCCCGTCTATTGCTGACCTCTACCAGCGATGCCCTAAGCCGAGGTCCGTACCCCACAGGGGATGCCCTTAGCGCATAATCGCTCTAGTTTTAACTTTTAAAGCCCGGCTGGAGGCCTGAATTCATTAAGGTAGCCAAGGGCAAGTCCGATTGAGAAGACGACAACCTCAAAGGATGACCTGCGAGACATCATTAAAAAAACCCATTCCTACTGTTAGGGTGTTCCTCAATTATCCCTGGACGCAAATTGAAGTGGCCGATATGGAAAACACTAAATTGATTGCGTTCATAGGTAGACCTTTGCAAACACTACTTGGCAAAACGGTGATTATTTAGCCATGCGAAACCTAATGTGAGTTCGGTGCTGTATGACCAACTTGGTAGAACGTCCCAAGCAGGTCCCGATGAAGAGACCCATGGTCCCTAAGTATTTAACATGACGGTTGCTAAAATGGTGGTGGCCAGCTAGTGCTAGTAGAACTATGTAAGAGCGAGCTGAGCGAAATCGATTTTTTTTGCACCTCGTATAACTCAGTTTTTTTTTGACTACCTACATATTACTACCAAACTCATACAGTAAAAGAAGTTACTTTGTCGACTTATGAAAGAAATTTGAAAAATAAAGAGTAACTCAATTTTTTAGCACCCACGCATTAAAGAGATAAGATTCATTTTGACAATTTAATTTAGAAATTAGAGTTGTAGCTTGCACAAAAAGGTTGAAGAAACTGCAATATAAGTGGAGGTTAACGCGCGAAGTTTTTAGCGTCATCAGATTTGTTTTTCTTTCCTACAAGTGCTAAAGGTATCATAATATAAACACGGCCCTCCAATGCTGGATAGGGCTAGATAGCAAAGGCTATAGGTCCCGCCTGTAGCTTTTGCTGTCCAGCTGCGTCCGCCTGCCGTCAGCAACCTGGTAAGAGTAATTTGTGGGCCCTTAGGCTGGTTGTGCTCCCTTAGGAGCATAAATCCGGAACTGGTCCCAGGATTACAAACACCTGAATTTTCGAGGAAGTAATAAACTCCATTGGCGTTGCTAGTAACGTTGCGACCCACTGGGTACAACTATTTCAAAAACCACCTTCGACTCGAAAAGAAATATACGCATCTATGTGTACGGTCTTCGCTCCTTGTATGGAACTTACCTTCTGTACCTATCTAGTTTGTGACTCAGCCTCATATAAGGCTGACTACGGTGAAAGATCGTCGGCTATTCATCCTATGTGTTATGATGTTGTTTTCGCTTATGATGTTGGATGAGCCGGGTGGATTGGACAAGGAATATTGTAGTTAGTTTGGATCATTTTACTTGTGTCATCATAAAATAGATGCGAATTTGTTATGTTTTTTATGCCTGTTTCAGACAATCTCTATTTAGTCATGTAATTTATTTTTAAAGTTTTGTTTAAAGCCTGCCTTCAGAATGAATATCTGGTATCTTCTGGGCAAACTCGTTCCAACATAGACTTCATCCATCGCTTTCCATCAGGTTTAATGGAGGTCAGGGGCAGGAGGAGGCCATTGGGCAATTTTTATTTTAAGTGTTTTCCAACTATAATATTTTGATCCTTCATTGATTTGTCTGTCATTATGAGCATCAGATTGTGGTAACAAGATCTTCTGTTTTTCAACAGTCTTTCTTTTCAAGTCACATCCACGTCAACCTTTATTATATCTAGCCTTCTTATATTTCCCCGCTTTTCTTCATGGAGGAAGTATGTAATAATCCAGAATTAAATTCCAAGAACACTGTACATATTTTATGTAGGTGCGGCAAGTATCTCCCTTGTGTAATGAACATAGCCAAGCTCCACTAAGACAGAGTGGATTGGTATTGGTGGTCGAACATAGACTTCGCTTAGAGATTGCCTTAACGGTCCTTGGGGATTTTGCTATGAAGATACTATTATATTGTAGTAATCTAAACTGGCTTCAGCTTTGGGAAAAGGTTAAGAGTTAGGTCAGCTTATATTTCGATAAAAGTGAAGTATATTTCGAAAGAAAGGAGAGAAAATACATGTATTTAGCACAAACTCAAAGGCACACAATATAAACAGATAAAAGTTTAAATCAAATTTAAATCGTAAAATGCAATTTGTGTGCTTGCGTGTGGTGTGGTGAATTAGAAAGTGTGCCAAAAAGGCCAAGTTCAGCAAAAATGCTAAATAACTAGTTCCTGATGCTGGTGTCCAACTGGACCTGAAGTGTGAGGTGATGGATGTAAATCAGTGTTGCTCCCATCATACTAGATAGTTATTTTGAAATAAAGGTAAAGACGAAAATGTCTACGTCGTTGGTCTAGTGGTTGCAAGCTACTGCTGAGCAAGAGTTCCTGGTTTCGATTTTCAGGTCGGGCAAAGTTTATTGGGTTTTTCCATCTGGAATTTCTCAGTAGCAGCCTGGAGTCTGGATTTGTGCCCGGTTGATGGCAGTAGGCTCGCCCCCTATTACATGGGACTTAAACATAACAGGCGAAATGTTGGTGTACTGTAAGTACACCTCTGCCTAAGGGAAACAAGGCGTGATGTTATGTAGATTTAACTCATAACGTCCCTTTACAAAAAGTACTGTCAGTCTACAGTATTCTGACACTCGGTTTCTGAATTACGAATTTAAATTCGAAAAGTTGTCAAACTCTTGTTTAGCGTTACTCTTACTCAAGGTTCTTTTAAATAATTAACGACCGTAAATCATATAAATATATATATATCAGAGTTAAATCTAGTAAATTTAATTAATAAAGCAACAACTCTAAAAGGTGAACTGGGTAATAAAGATACACCAATACAATCGGGACAACGTCGCCATTAAATAACACCGTGATAAAATCCAAGAAGTTGTTAACCATTCTGAATTTACAACATATTTAGGATACAATACCTAATTTTCTCAACATTTGTTAGATGAAGTCTTAAAATTTTATATGAAATTAGCACCCTAATTGCGTATAGAATTGGAATGTCAGTCCCGTCCATTTAGATATTGGGTGCTGAATCGTAATCCTGTCAATCAACCAATCCTGTCTTTGCAATGTGGCAATAAATATTCCTTCCAACAAGCCTTACCTAGGTACTAATATTTCATTCCCGTGGGTGTCGTAAAAGGCGACTAAGGGACTTAATAGAGAATAGGCACCAGCGTTCTTTATGCATTTTACCACCATACTGTGATCGCCAACCCGCCTGCCAAGCGTGGTGATTATGGCCAACCCCCTCCCTTTCAGGGAAGCCTTTGTCCAGCAGTGGACGTTTTTCGGCTGAAATTATGAAAAAGTTTATAAATTAATCATTGCTGCAAACACTAAATAACATCATGCCCTATTTCCCTCCATTTTTAGTCAGAGGTGTATCTGGTACAGTACATCCACATTGTGACAGATATGTTCAAGTCTCTACATATATGCTTAATATGGGACGAGTTTATTTCCAGCAACCGGACACAAATCCATACTCAGAGCAAACACACAATCACGACCAAAACCACACCACCAAACACCATTTCTAAATCATTCTAAATCATAAACCACGCAACGCAACCTCAATATGTCTCAATACCCAGATTAATCAAACATTTTGCTGCAATGTGCTCTACTGTGACTTACATTAAAATTATTACACGAAAATGTAATAAAAGAATCGTAAAATCGCACTTTCGACACCTTTGGCTACCGGCGACGCGTGATAGCCAATATTTATGGGTCCAGATAAAGGACGAAAAGTTGTTCATTGGTTCCCCATTATCCTTAATAAGTATGGATTAGTGAGGGTGGGGCTGCATGGACCTCGTCGTAAATTAGTCGAAGACGCTTTTTATAATAGCAGTTTATTATCGAACTAACTTTTTGAGGCAGGTTCACTTATGATATTTTATCTAGACACGCCGTTCTGTGTGGGTTAAACCATCGTAACTTTCGAGTAGGTGTTGCCGTGTTAGAAAGTGCTTTAAGAATTTAACTAATTTGCATTCTTAAAAGGTTTTGCATGTACTGAGAAATGTTTGTTAGTGTCAATAAATTAATCGCACTTCTTTTTAAGAATAAATGCTATAATTTATTAAAAAAAACTTTAGAACTTAAAAATTGAGAGATCGATGACATAATAAAATCCCGGTGGGAATTTTTTCGCTCACTGGACTTTGAACTCTTTGGTGTTAAACTGAGCATTGAGTATTGTATAGAGTGCATCTAAAATCGAACTGTGTGTGTTATCGTTCAATTTTCAACTCTCAATGCTAAGCAGTGCGTTGAATTTCTACTGCACGAAAAACCGCGACGCGATTTAATACTGTTCGTGTGTGCGTCGACTTAGTACTGATTCCCCCCGAAAATTTTTGTCTGATAAAACGGAATTTTAAAGAACTACACTACAGATAATTACTTTTCGGGTAAAAAAGGGGGGCAAATCTAACCTAAAATTTAAGATTTCAAGCAAATATTCAATATAACACGAACAAACTTCCCAGCACATAACTTTACCGGTATCAGTGTAATAGTACAGATTTTATGGACGCATTTGTGTGCGTTGTGATAAGTGTGGTTTACGGGCTATATATTACAGGGCACTAAAATTGAGGGTACAGGAACCACAGCCAGGTAGGATGTCTGCACGCTACCTTGAATTAATTATAGCCTTAAATAGTTGTGTCTTTAAATATTTATGTCTTAAGTTGCCGATTAGATAGTTACTTTATTAGTTTTAAGGCTAGTTGTTTTATATCTAGAGCCTAGGTTATGAATTTCTAAGGTTTATTACAATTTCGGGTGACTTTGTTCGGTAAATAATTATTTTCTGTAGGTCCTATAACTTATCTATGATTCCTATTGATTATTTAGGTAAGTCATTAATTAGTCTGAGTAAAGTAATCTTAATAGTCAATCAAGTCAACTTATATAGTCCTCTGTTGGACATAGGACTCTCCCATGCTGCAACAACACCCTGTCCGCCGGCTTTCACATCTGTTCCAGCCACCTTTTTAAACGGTCGTCGGTCCATCTGCCTAGGGGACATTCCGTAATTCTAGTCATTTGATATTAAATGCTTGAACTAATAGGTAAGTACATAATGTTGACGATAAAAATGGAGACTATAAATATGTTTTTGTCCTATATTCAATTAGCAATTTCTTTAAAAAAATGTAAAAAAAACACAGCAACAACTTTTCCAACTTTACCCTATTTACCCTAATATTACTCAATTACCAAAAATCAAGATGGCTACCAGAAATTGCCCTCAAATTCGATACGCAACGCAGGGAAGCGGAAAATACAAGACATTCCTAATTTGATCAGTGCGGTAATCCAATCATTTTCGACCGGTGTCACGCGTTGAATCGGGCTATGTGGGCAATCTCTGTGACAAATTATTTATTACATTTTCCTTGAAATATTGTATGGCAACATTTTGGTGTGATTTTGCTTATTGGTCATTGGGTTTTTCTTTTTTTGTAAAAGATGTTTACTGTGGGTTATTATTGAGATTTGGGTTAAATTACCTCACAAAAGGTATAAGTATGGTTCTATGTGGTGCCGGACATAAGTACCATGTGGTGCCAGACGTAAAGAACAGCGCCATCCCATTTCTTCCCGTGACTGTGGTAAAAGGCGACTAAGGGTCTTACTAGAGAATGGGCAGCAGCGTTCTTTGTGCCTTTTCCCGCCATACTGCGATCGCCAACTCGCCTACCAAGCGTGGCGATTATGGCAAATCCCCCCTTTTTGCGGAGGCATATGTTGAGCAGTGGATGTCTTTCCGCTGAAATGATGATGATGATGAATGACCTTATAAAAGTATATTAATGAAATGATCATATTTTACATCTAAAATATTATAAATGTGAAAGTTTGGATAAAATTCAAAACAGATTTGTTTAGAATTTGCCACAAAAAAAGTTTATAAACTGGATTAACACATAGGATACTTTTTATCCCGGTAGTACCTACATTTCCGTAAGATAATTTCCGTCCTCCATGCGGGTGAAACCACTGGTTTTTTTTTGTATAAATTTACTTTACTCCAAGATAAAAGTTTGACGATTCATGACTATATTCAACTCTGCCTTGGACTCGATCTTCGTAATTAAAAATCGATACATTATGAAAAAAAGATGCTCGTCGTCTACTTTGACTAAGTGATTTTGATACTCACAAAGACAAAGCATTCATTCATATTATTTCAATCAGCTAAAAGCTTAACTCTACTGTTCATTCAGACCTAAACTATGATTCTTTTTTCAAATTCATATTTTTTCGTTTGTTTAATTTCCAAATGGCATCGATACCAGACATTTCTTTTCTGCCATTGTCAGTTCTCATTAGTCGTGTAAAAATAAATGGTGTCTCGACGAGACGGCCCTCACAGGGAGGGAAATGAAGGGAGACATTTTTGCCTCACTCATTTCAGTAATTGCCTTATTAATGTTAATGACTCTCTGAATTGACGGCGACGGTAATACTATGTGCAAGCAGTTTTTTTAAATAATATATTTCTGAGATTTAAGCTCCTAGTCAGTAACAAGCTAGTCAATAAAGTTGGTATAAAAATAAATTTTCGACTTCCAAAATAACACTACGAAACATTATCTTCGGAAGTCAGTGGCACTTTTTTTAATTAAAATACAGAACCGGACTTCCAAAAGTAACGTTATATTTATAATTTTGTTGTGTTTTTTTCTTGGAACGGTTGTTTTAATTCTTGAAGTAAACTTTTATTTTCCCCTTTTAGTTGTGGTATCCCATAGAAATTCGTATACCTTCACTCGCTAAGTAAATAACAGAGACAGGAAATTATCATAATTTCATCAATATACCTACTCTAAGTGTAAAAATACATATTATTGGAATTAACTCAAAAATTTTAACCGTTCTTGACCAAATTATGAACCCCTCTAAGAAAAGTATATAGTTTGGAAACAAAAGAGGATTTTTCTAAATCGGTTCAATATATGACGGACTTCTGAGGTAATAAACATAAAAACACATCCGAGTTGAGAACCTCCTCCATTTTTAAAGTCGATTAAACAACGAAATATCCTAACTGAGACGAATACTTAAGCTCGGATTTTACATAAATAGATGATGGAAGGAAAAGTACCTACCGATTGTGACCATATGCTCAGACTTTCAACCCAAAAACTTTAGTCATAAAAAAGGGTCCTCTTCAAATTCGCTTGCCTTTACAAAAACCCCTGATATAAATAGCTGACCTCTTTCTTCATACCAATTCCTATAATTTATGACGTCAGTATATGTACGGAACCCGCTATCAAAGCGATATGTCAAACGCATCCGTGCCGGGAAACCGCACACCCGTCACCTGCAGATATTTGTCAAAATTCAAACTAAACAAAGTTATTGGTGCAGCTAGAAGGGCCTACTACCACTGGAAATTACACCTTATTGCCTATAACAGAGAGACGATATGTATATTTTTTGGGGCGTCGAAATAGAAAGTGTTTGGATCGCTTCCACCGATATTGTATCAATATGTATTAGCTTGTCAGATGTGGTTGCGGGCGGATGCCGGAACTGCTGGATTTATTGTCTAACTTTAATCGTAATCCCACATCCGCACATTGTTTCGTGCTGTGAAAAATTAGATGTAAAAGTTGACGCCAGCTTTGTTCGAAACAAAAAGTTCAAGTAGAATATAAATCGGTTCTAATTTATATCGGAGACAGATAAAAATAGAGTAAAGTTACACCATTTTCTTTCCATGTAGGTAACCAGTTGACTTTTATTTGTGAGCCATTAAATAACTAAGATGTTTATTAAAGATTTAAAGAAAAGTAAACTTTATCGAGTTCCTTTATTACCGTTTTAAACTTTTAAATCGGAATCTACAGTGATTAATCTATTTTAACTCTTACTCTACGTGCAATAACGAAGCTCCAATGTTCATTGAAATTGCCCTAATTTGACATTTGAGAGCGAGAAATGAGTCCTATAAAACCGATCTCTATTACCATTTTAACAGGAATCGCACGTAACGGAATTGAATCGCTGATTAATCGATTATAACTCGTTCCGGCTTTTTCTTTTTTAAGTTGTCCAATTGTCCCATCGGTATCGATTTCTTATTGTTCGTTTCACAGGAAAGTTCCATTCACCTTTGTTCTATTATCGAGTCGTCAAAACAAACGATCTATGAAACGTCTGAAGAAGTCGCGTGTCTACTAAAAACACACATAAATCGAATGCACCTAAAATCGCAATTGGATCACGTAGTCACTTCATTTCCCGGAATCCTCATAGCGTTTCGAAGGATCCTGCCTGGGAGGCACCTACCTGAACCCCCGAGGGTGTTGGGGTAATTTATGACCCAAGATAACGAGGGCTCACAGTGGTCTTATCGACTTCCATAGCGTTTTTTATTTTATTCTCTCTAGTGCCTTTTTTATAAGCAAATCGTCTATTAGAGCCGATATTGATCGCAGATAGTGCAAGTGGGCGCCAAAAGAGTAGCGTGCAATTTTTTGCGTCTAGACTTTTTATTGCAATGTTAACATTTCCAATTCTGTCAAGGCATCACGTGCTTTTACGTTGATATTCGCTGCACCTGGGTGCAATACTGACTTTTACGATATCTCTTCAAGCAAAACTTTAGTTTTTAAAACCGCTTTTGAATTTTAAGACCTGCCGTAAAACTCTAGAGAATTTTTACATTTTGTCAAAACTTTTATACTGACTTTTATCGACTCTGTGAGGTGACCTGTACCTGTGCCACAGCCATAACTGCATCTAATTTAGGATTGGGTTGGAACCCAAGCTTGATTCTTTTGTATCTCAAAAGAAGAGCCATGTTTTATTTATAATCATAATTTTATTATGCTGGATGAGCCATACCAAGTCCCACTACCAAGAAGGAGTCTAGACTAAAACTTCGCAAGACAGTTCTCCAAGGAAACGTTAACGGCAGTGGTCCTATATTTAGCAACAAACCTTCATTATTTCCCTACAAAACCAACAAGATAAATACTCAATTTTTCACATTCAATACGTAAATAGGCGAAGGGAAACTCGAGGCGCCAATCACCGCGGCGAGCGCTTGAAGAATGGCGCTCATTTCCCGGACCGATCTCGTTCTTTCCGCGCCAACATTATCATAACTAGCAGCTATTATTTACTTTTCAAGGAATATTATGCATTGGAAGAAAAGAAAGAATTTTTAAATGCTTTGCTTTGATTTTTCTGGAATTGGAAAACTTTTTGAGTACTTAGGTAATTGAATTTTCTTCAATGTTTTCGTTTTATTTCTTCTAAACAATTTTAAGTACGTATTGAATTGGTTTGATTGTCAAATGTGGCAACGAACTTATATTTCTCAGTAAAATCAACACCACAATATCAAAAATAACTCGTTATTATGTGTGAACTTGCTCCCAAGAAACCGTTATGGGTATTTACACTTAAACTTCCTAAGGGACGGTTTAGGACTAAATCGTTAAAGCTAATCTTCGGTGACCATCTGGCGTCTGACATCAAACCTTAAGGCCCTTTTCACACATTCACGGTTCCCTTGTATACTGGTTACTAAATATACAAGCAGAGTATGTGAAATGGATTATGTGCGTGCAAATCGGCGCGTTTTGTAGAGTTATGTTCACGAAATTGCGTGTGAGTGGGCTAAAGTTAACATCCTATCATTTTGTGAAACTATACTGCTAATTTGTCTATCGACACTACAAGAAATAGGGCTGTTACTGACCAAGAGATTGATATCCAAACGATTGAAGTGAAGACAACAGACATTATTCAATTATACGCAGTCCAGGTAAGGCTATTAAACGCGTTTTATCCTTATTGAAATTCGTAAGATCCAGTTCAAGCCGAGATGAGATTTGTGCCCGTGGGATACAATTTAGATGATTTCACAGCAAAACGGCAGCTGGGTAGCAGCAGTTACCCATTATGCGCAGATTTCAATGTGATTACTTGGAAGGAGATGTTTGATAAACAGCTCATTTATCAGTGTGCCAGCGGCTCTGAAAGAAATATTAATTTTGTTGGGAACTTAACCCTGAAGAGCTAACCGGCGCTGTCTAGACGCCGCATGATATAAAATGTAAAAAAGTGTGCGGGAAGTGCATTCTTTTTGCGTTTTACTCTAGCTGTTGAACATGTCTAGTTGGTTGGTACTCTCATTCTGTTAACTTCTTCGTTGTTATTTCTCTGTGAAGTTGTCTTGGTTACCTGCCTAATTAGTGCAATTGAACATTTTGAAAATAAAATATTAGACATATAGAGTGGCAGCGACAACGGCGCGGGACCTGGTATTATACCATGGATTTAGTATATCATTCTGAACACCCGTTGAAATTCTACGTCGGAAATAAAAAAAAAACCGGCCAAGTGCGAGTCGGACTCCGCACCGAGGGTTCCGTACAAACCTGTACGTATTTTCGGTTTAAAAATATATATATTTTTAAATTTTTATATTTAAGTTGATTGAATGTAAGGTAAATTGCGGTTTACGATTTATGACGTTTTTAAAAAAAACTACTCACTCGATCTCGTTCAAACCAATTTTCGGTGGTAGTTTATATGGTAATGTACATCATATATTTTTTTTAGTTTTGTCATTCTCTTATTTTAGAAGTTACGGGGGGGGGGGGGGGACACACATTTTACCACTTTGGAAGTGTCTCTCGCGCAAACTATTCAGTTTAGAAAAAAATGATAATAGAAACCTCATTACCATTTTTGAAGACCTATTCATAGATACCCCACACGTATGGGTTTGATGAAAAAAAAAACATTTTTGAGTTTCAGTTCTATGTATGGGGAACCCCAAAATTTATTGTTTTTTTTCTATTTTAGTGTGAAAATCTTAATGCGGTTCACAGAATACATCTACTTACCAAGTTTCAACAGCATAGCTCTTATAGTTTCGGAATAAAATGGCTGTGACATACGGACGGACGGACAGACAGACAGACAGACAGTCAGACAGACAGACAGACATGACGAATCTATAAGGGTTCCGTTTTTTGCCATTTGGCAACGGAACCCTAAAAAGAATCAACCATTTCGTAAATTATTTTGTTTTTTTTTAGTCATTTAATTTTTTCTTTTTTTATCATGCATGTTAGATTACTATTTAATTTTATTATTTCTTTTACCTTGTTTCGGTTCGTAATCTTTGTATGCCATAATTTACATGTTACTTAGTAATTAGGGAAAGACACCAAAAATATATGTATACAATTATGCCAATAAAGACTATTATGTAATGTTATTATGTTCCATACATTTCGACTGCGTAGGTCAGTTTTATATGAAACAACAGGTTTTTTTTAATAATCGCCGACTCAATACGTAAGGCGGTCTAGAATAATGTGCTGAATGTATGGTTTCAGTTTGTGCGTCTATGTCCCTGCCACTATGTATACAGGGAGTAAAAAGACACATCACATAGCCGTCAACTAAGTAACATTGCACAAGGATGCACGAAGCTGGGAAACAACTTATAATTTAATGTTTGCGGTAGTGCGCAATATAACGCACGCAAAATACTGTGTTTATGGTGCATGTAACGGTACAGAGGTTAAGGGGGTTTATTAAAGTTGTTTTTTTTTATCATTAAAAACGTGTTTTCGTAAAAAAAAAATAGTAAAAGTTGTAAATTTGACCTTCAACATCTCCGTTACCAGAACTTTCCCAGGTATGGTCTAGTACAAAAAAAGTATATTGACGGGGAGTACAAGTGACTCACTACTAATTACTAGAGAATGGGCAGCAGCGTTTTCTATGCATTTTACCATTATACTGCGATCACCAACCTGCCTGCCAAGCGTGGCGATTGTGGCAAACCCCTCCAAATTGAAGAAGGCCTAAGTCCAGCAGTGGACGTCTTTTGGTTTATATGATGATGATGATGGTGACAAATGACTCAAGGCTTCGTTAAGTTTTTGTTTATACCCGATATAATATATAAGACAAAGGTTTCTTCGTTTAACGGTGTGGTGGTAAGTTTCATTTTAAAACCCATTTCAACCAATGAATTCCACAAAGAACACGATTGTTTACGAGTCAATGAGACTTCTGTTTTTGCACCCATAAATAAGCTCCAAATATTTATAAATACAGTCAGAAATCCCACGAAAAGTCAACGAATAAAACACAATGCCATAAATAACCCTTGATTGATATGCAAAAACAACAAACCGTTTCGTACAAAGTAACAATTGCGAAACGTATACCGAACAAAGTTAATACAATGCCTGCATATCTACATACGAAATTATTAAATCTCTGTTTACCCGTTGTCGTAATTCGAAATCCAATTTGGTGTTAGATCCGATTTCGGTGGGAATAAATCGGATATTCCCATTTGTTACGATGCGTTTGTACAATTTATGTACGCGACTGTACCTATTGATATTTTGTTTACGAATGTATTTGTGTGGTGATACATAACGACAGATATACGATTCGGTTTCGATAACGAACATTTCTACGATAATTCGGACGTGATTGCGATGTACGATATGAATAACAATGTATAATTTGGAAACGAATTGTGTTTATGAATGTTGGGGTGTGTTTAGGTGCAAAGGAAGGGTCTTAGATGTTAGGTATATTACAGTCACAGAACAGATAGAGATACTATGTTTTTATTAAATCTAGAAGTAAAATAAGTTATTTTTGCGTAATCTCTCTAAATGGAAATGAGGCTTGGTATTCGATCACAAATGTTCAAATCTTTATAGTTTGGCAGTAGTCTTGCCTGTCAAGAAAGTCATGTTATAACATAATATAACTTCACGCCTTATTTCCTCGAACAGTTGGGAAGAGGTTACCTATATTAAACCCACATTTCGCCAGCTATGTTAAAGTCGCATGTAATAGGGAGCGAGCCTAAGTCATGTTATTTGTCTAGAAATAAAAAATAAATATATTTTTTTCAAACATTTTTACACGTTAATCATATTTTAAAACTACATGAGGTCGGCGTTTCTTATCTGAGTACTCTGAAAAGAAAAGCCGAACAAACTTAGAGTTCACAGTCTCTTTTAAACGCGTAGTGATATCCAATATTATAAGCAAATGCATAGTTTATTTCCAGGACTTCTATCTTGACACTGTTTTGTCTTGCTCTCATTCATTTATTAATGAAGATTTTCCGTTGCAATTTGCGAGTCCTTGTGAAAATTTTGACTAAGAAAAATATACTCGTGCCAGGAAAAGAGAAACACGAATTAAGATAAGAACTCTTTTTCTTTTTCGGGTAATGGAAAGTGCTTATCTAAAATTAGGATTTCCAAGAAAACTCAACGTTTATACAGTTAATTAAACCAATTCGGTAATATTACTTGGTTCTTACTGCCTTTTATATAGAGCAAACGGCTTAATTAATAAAAAAAACGGAGCATTTCAGCGAAAACTTTCCGGAATTAGCTCGGACGGAAGCGGATCCCGGGTGAAGGGTCGGCCATTAATCATTCACGTTTCGCGCCGAAACGCCTTTCATAAAAATATATTAAAGTTTCCCTCTCGTCATACTGCAATCCGACGCCTTGTATGTTAATTTGCTGTCATAAAATATGGATATTCAACATTTTATACTCCTTTAGCAATTTGGAATGGCTCTAGAAATTCAGAAGAAAGAATTGCATGACCGTGACTTCAAAGGAATTCGAGTGCGCTTGCAGTTAAATGCCGCCTACCAAAACCATTGATAATAATACCTTTATTTATTCCTTACACTTTACATTTTTATACATCATTGGTTGTGTTAGTATTTTGCTTAATCTAATATGATAGTATAACTTATTAGTTGATTAGTTTGTGGTGAAAGCCTCCTCCAATTCCTTCCATTTAGCTCTATGGTCTATCTCTTGCTAGTATACTCCAAGTAATTCCAGCCATGGCAACTATGTCATCACTCCATCTAGTGAATGGCCTTCCTTTTCGTATTTTGTTGAAAAAACCGTTGATAATCAAAAATAAGTTCGTTTTATTAAAACGGATGGGCGTGACCCAAAATTACGCGAGCTTCGGGCGCACTGCAATCAAGCATTTATCTTTGAAATATTGGCACTTCAATATCGCCTCGCCTCCTAATTATTAATCTCGGAAGCTGTGAGTCAAGTGCGTTGGATTATAAAGTCTCATTATTTAAAACTGATCATCATCATCATCAGCCTATAGCAGTCCACTGCTGGACATAGGCCTCCCCAATTGCACGCCATTCAGCTCGATTTTCGGCAACTCTCATCCAGCTGCTACCAGCCACCCTGCGAAGATCGTCGCTCCACCTAGCCTGAGGGCGTCCTACCTTACGTTTGCCGATTCGCGGTCTCCACTCAAGAACACGTCTACCCCAACGGTCATCGGTTCGACGGCTAATGTGGCCGGCCCATTGCCACTTCAGCTTGCTAATCCTATGAGCTATGTTGACAACTTTGGTTCTCTGCCGGATCACCTCATTCCGGATTCTGTCCCTCAGAGATACTCCAAGCATAGCTCGTTCCATAGCTCGCTTAGCGAATTAAAACTGAAAAAAAAAAAACTTTAAAACTGATGCAATTGGTTTATTATAGAGTTCTGTCAATGAAAATATCTTCTCTACATAGTATAAAACAAAGTCGCTTCCTGTGTCTGTGCGCTTAGATCTTCTAAACTACGCAATGAATTTTAATGTGGTTTTCGTCTATGGACAGAGTGATTCAAGAGGAAGGTCTATATATATAACTAGCTGTTGCCCGCGGCATCGCCCGCGTGGATGTCGGAAATAATCCCGCGGGAACGTACTACTGGGACAATGATATAGCTTATGTTAACATGATCTATCTGCTAGTGAAAGTCCCGTCAAAATCGGTCCAGCCGTTTCGAAGATTAGCCGGAACCAACAGACAGACAAAAGTTAAAAAAAAATGTTTTTTTGGTGTAAGTACCGTGTTTACTTTCATATGCATTTAGTGAAAAGCTGTTAATTTGAAATTACAAACAGACACTTCAGTTTTATTTATTTGTATGTATGTATGTATAGATACGCGGGCTATATTAAGTAATTACTTATTAATTACGTTTAGAGGTATCATTGATTACTTTTTTTTACTTGAACGCTGGGCTTTTGGCTACTTTGTAAACTTATGTATGCATTTTCTTTATCTTTTTTCTTTTTATAATGTGCATTTTGGTTCGTGAAGAATACACAATTTTTCTTCTTTCTTTATAATTATTAATCTCGGGAGCAGTGAGTTGGCTTGGGTTTTAGAAAAAGAAAAAGTTTTAATATTTGAATTGATGTACTACGTTTGTATAGAGTTCTATCAATGTATGTATATTAGGTAAATACACACAAGGAAACTCACATGGAATTAGTAATTACTTATTAATTCCATTCCTTAATTACGATGAAAGGTATAATCAATTCAACAGCTAGTCTATGGTAATCTTTTGACAGTGGTCATACTGTCGATATTGTTGTCCCTGTCAACGCTGATTTGTTTCAATTCTACAAAAAAAAAAAAAGAGTTGTGAATCTATTTAAGCCTGGCAGCCTACAAATCTACAATCACAATTTAAATTCTTCTCCTGCATCATCAATAATGATCAGACTTAAAGTTGTAACTATAAACTTCGATTAGAAAACCGAACTGGAAATTAAAGTCGCCAGGGTCCCATAAATACGGTTGGAGGCCCGAGGGACGATCGCGGTTCGCTCCTACTGCTACCACAGCTACCAGTAAATTGATACAACCCTAGGGTATATTAAACCAACCTATCAATTACATGTGGTATTGATAAGTAAGGATCTTTTACAGTACTCTCGCGGTCGTCTACATTTGAATCTATTAGAGAGGTTTTATTGATTTTATTAAAGGAGCTGTGGTGGCTGCGAAGTGTTTTAGGTCGCATGTTTTAACCTACTTACTTACTTTACTTTATGTTATTAATTATTTCATCACCAGTACTCTCAAACCCGTGTCCTGTTGTCCCATGTGGTGTCGAACGTAAAGAATAGCACCATCCTATTTCTTCCCGTGGGTGTCGTAAAAGGCGACTAAGGGAAACACTAGAGAATGAGCAGCAGCGTTCTCTATGCATTTCACCAACATACTGCGATCGCTAACCCGCCTGCCAAACGTGACGTTTATGGCACTTTGGGGAGGCCTATGTCCGGCAGTGGATGTCTGACGGCAGAAATGATGAAGATGATGACTCTCAAACCGGCTTGCCACAGAATCAAAAATCGATGACATGTGGTATTTACCAACCCGCACGTGCCCGCAGTGCGCGAGTAGTGGTGGCCGAACGTAACGGCCGCGACTTACGAGTCGTGAGTTCGAACCCAAGCAGGCGCATTACTTTGTGCAAATTATTTCATAACCACTGCTCTCAAAACGGTGAAGGACAACATCGTGAGGAAACCGGCATGTCTTAGAACCAGAAATTTGAAGACATGTGACATCTACCAACCTGCACTGGGCCCGCGTGGCGGATTATCGCCCACTCCCTCTCACTGAGGAGGGCCTGTGTCCCAGCAGTGGGAACATTATAGACTGATGATGATGATGATGACCGTGCCCACGTGGTAGGTGGACTTAAACTCTCTCACAGTAAGGTTTGGATTCCAGTAGTGCAAACAATATAGGCTGGTTCTGCTATTGATATTAATGCTTTGATTAGGAAAAGTTTTCACAAAAAAATCGACAACTGGACCCTGTTACTCGGCCCTATTGTAATGGGTATAACATAGTCTGCACGAACCCTTATCTTACTGAGTGCAGTTATAAGTGATGAATGACACATTGGATCTACCAGATCATATCTTACTAAATTCATGTCATGTCATGTCACATTACTAGTTTAACAGCTGATGAATCTGGGAGAGTCTTCCAGAATCATGTTAACATCTAATAAAACCCGAGATCAAACAACAACAAAAATAACCACTCCCTAAGCTCACATCAATATTTCAGGTGATATTTCCAACGAGGATAAATCGTCACCATTAATACGGAACACCATACACGTTTTAGATCAAAGTACCCATAGAAGGAGAGAAGAAAGAAACCTCTCGGGGAAAATCAACTCGACTCACATATTTGGACGATTTTTCCACGTCTCATTTGTTACTTGTCCTAACTTTCGTACTACGTGCGAGAAATTCTTATTTCGTTACTTAATAAAGTTGATGGAAGTCAGATTTAGAGGAGATAGCTCTGGCTCCGGCTTCTAGAGTTTTCTATTCAAGCAAAGTTGGATAACGTGTTTTTGTTTTTATCTTTGTTGAGCAACTGAAGTCTGAAGTCTTTTAGATTCCTATCTGCTTACATAAATGAAATAGCTTTTATTTTCTGTGTTTTCTGTTTATTTCTCGCGATGTTTTCCTACATCGTTTTAGAGTAGTGGTGATAAAATAATTTACACAAAGTAAAGCGTATGTCGGCGTTCGTACCTACGACCTTATAAGTCGTAAGGTGCGGCCGTCACCACTGGCCCAACACTAAGGGTTTTCTGCTTAACTTCATATAATCAACTATTTCTGATTGAATGATCAAAAGGCAATCTTAGCCTTTCGAAAAGCCAGACTATTCTTAATATTATCGTGCGTGGGTTCTTTTTGTCTGTTCAAAACAAAACCCTAGGTACGAGGCGGGGTCCTAAGATTTTCTAGCCCACTTCGCTCGGTCTCATCACACAGTAATTATTATCGTAATTGCAATAATTACTATCCTAGTCATAGCCGTTACCACTTGGCCACCTCTACCCAAATACGGGTTAAAACACATTTTTATTCCGGGAAATAAACGAAAAAAATACTTCAAACACATAGGATCTGAGTACTAAAAATATCTTACCTAGCCAAATCGGCGATATATTCCCCGGACGAACTCAAACTACCGACCGTAACCCATTACCATTTCAACGAATGTGGACGCTCATTGTGAGAGTACCCTGGCCGAGTTACGAGCCACGGGTAGCAAGGACCATGCTAACGTCCCATCTGCCAAACCATTGCAGATATTACCGCCGTTATGTGATAAGAATCCACGAATCGAATAAACCACGAATCGATTCCATCGAATAACAAAAGGCTATTGAATACGTCTTTGTAGGAAATAAATTGGTTTTGAATTGAAAAAAGAAATGTGGGTCTTTTTAGGGATTATAATGGGGTTGTATTATTTCTATTCGAATGAAAATATATTTTTAAGTGGGTTGGGATTTGTATGAACAGTTGTGTATCGTAGTAAACTATTTTAATTGCTGTCGATTTTCCCTAAGCTTTCGTTGAGGTCTCGACTCAGAGTTAAAGGTTGATTGAATAGAAAATTAACGAATAAACTAATCGTAAAGTTTTAATTTGCAATTAATTAATAATGTTAAAGTTTTAATCTTAAAGATTTGAGTAAAACGATTGGTTTTCCTTATTACATTGCCATCTTTTGATAAGAGATGTTTACTTGTGCAAGAAATTAATGGGTATGATTTAAGTTGTCGCCAATTTAATTAGTTTTGTGTTTCTTAAATAATAGAGTTTGCTCGCAAAATAGTAGGTTTGTCACCAAAATGTAGTCACCAAACAATATAAAATCAATTCCACAATAAATTACCTAAAATCATGGAGGTATGGGGTCAAGTACCAAATAAATGTATTTGTATGTATTATAATAGGTTTGTCCTAATAGTATTTAAGTAAACTAATTTAAAGTGATCACCAATAAATCATATATTATGTCACCAATAAATCATATAGGTATTATGTCACTAGAAAGTTCCAAAAATGTAGGGTTGTCGTCATCATCCTTTCAACCAAGAGAGTCTACCACTTAACTGGCCATGTGCCTCCCCCAAGGGTCTTAATTTCCACAGGTAGTATAAATATATTTAAATTTAATTTCTAGCAGAATAGTAAATGAAACACTTAATTAAAGTCAAAATAATCAATATTTATTGTTAAAAAAAAATAATCACTGAATAATCAGCGCTGGTTTGGCTTTTGAAGGGCGCCCCCGTTTTCTTTTCTGGCCCATAAGCACATGTTTTGGTCCTGGTGGGGGGTTGGCCAGCTTTAAGCGTATGGCTAATCCGATAATATTATTGCAGATATAAAATGCACCCACAACAATGAACGTAGAATCGTCGCGAATGAAGTAAACTTGCATCTCGCTGCCCGCGCCGCGCATCGTATGATCGTACCTACGACCCATTCGTTTAGGCTGGAAAGCGCGCCAATTTGTCTCCGCCCCCTTTAAACATATTTTCATTCAAATTATAAACTGATGTATTAAATTGGTAACGAATACATTATTTTAATAACTGAACGAAATAAAATGTAACTACTGTATTGGTGACAAAATAATAAATAAAAAGGAGTCGCAGTCAGGGATCAATTAATCGATTTATTTGGTGACAGATCTACCATTCTGAGCACAATGCTATTATTTAAGTAATAAAACTATTATTATAAGAACGAAGTTTATATTCATGTAATGCACTACAATTTTATTGGTAATCCATCTCATATTTTACGCATTATATTAACAATAATTTGATAATTCATACCTAGGAACACTCTTTGTTTATCTGAGAACGAAAATATTTCGTGGCGATAGATCTATTTATTAGGTGATACAACTTGATGACAAATATAAATTTTGGTGACAAGAAATATAGTCCCCGAAATTAATTACGTCTGATACTACTCATAAAACAAAAAAAAAAACATTTTTTCTTGAAGCGATTAAGACGCTACGGTTATGCTTTAAAATGATTGCTTTATCAACATATTTATAGATATAAACACACTTCTAAATTCATCTTCAAAAGAACCCCAACATATGGCAGATAGATCCCTATCGATGATACGTACAAGAATAATAAACTTCCTATTTAAAGCTCTTTCAATATTTGGCCTACCTCAGAACCGAAACGAAAATGAAGCGGGGATAAAACTCATCAGATAGAGACGGAACATAAAGGGGGAGAAACTTATAAGTACGTACTTACCGCGTTAAACGGCGAATAAGGGTTAATGCTCAATGAATAATCGCGAGTATAACCCGACTCAACCCTCTCCATTCGTAATATTTCCGTATGTTTAAAGAAAAACCGAGAAAGCCTGCAAGACATGTGTCCTGTCAAGGAGGACGCTTGAGAGGTGTCGCGGAAGACGGATGAAAACAAAAAAGGTAAAGTAAAATATGAAAAAGATGTCTTCTTTTGGCTGAAGCGAAATGTTTCTTTCTTGTGTTGATGCATTGTGTTCCTCTTGGTTACCGCAAATGTTAATATTTTTAAGGGATTCCTCTCTTGCCACTCATTTGTCAACATTTCCTGTCAGTAATTATTAATTGGTGGCATTATTGAGTTACTATTACTCTGGTGTAAACGTAATTGACGTATTTACGTACGGTACAAAAGATATAATTAATCAGAGTTGTTAAATTAACTATGATAAATGACTGTTTGTTTTTATTATTTAAATTAAATTTCATTCGAAAACATCCATCGATTTCTTACTAAACTTCAAGTTTATCCGAGGACCGTGGTTACTTGTCTCTTTAAATATTATTTTCAAAATAAATATATGGCCAAAATCTTTTTAAAATTGAACCCAAAATATTCATTTGTATTTGCACAAATCTACAGGCAAATCTCCGTACCAAAACCGACAAACGGAAAACTCGATCGTTTTCACGCCAACAAAAAATAATCCATTTCATATTTCGCAACATTTAATCTCCGCTTTAAAGATACTTTTTATAGGAAAATATGTAATCCAGAATTAATCCAGGAAGGAACGAAGCGGGCCTAAAGTCACGTATCACTTCAATTAACTTGCATTTTAAAATCTCTCCAGTGTCCATAAAAGTGTTTTAATTAAAAAGAAAAGAAAGAAGCTGGGAGTGAGTTGCAAATCCGGCTTAGCTGGGATATTGCGGACGAGGAAACTTTCCCCGGCAAAAACCGTTTTTCATGTTACCACTGGGGGAAGTCTTACTATTAGTGAAGTAGACTGGGGTCTAGTTATATATTCGGAAAGTTGATGTTGGGAGTTAAGCCCGTGGATAGTATAGCTTACAGTGCAATGGGTTAGCTCTGAGCATATTGACTTTGATGTAAGCTATGGCTGCTGTAGATTCACTAATATTCATTTAGACATAATATAGCATTACGCCTTGTGACCTTTGGTACACTTATATATTTCGCCATTTATGTTTAATTAAGTCCCATGTAACAGGGAGCGAGTCTGTTGCCATCAACCGGAGTTGATGGACAGTGCCGAAAGTGCCAAGCTCGTAGCCAAATTCTGGGTTGACTATATTTAGATTGCTGTCGACACGCTAAGAAGACCCAGGCACAAATCTATACTTCGAGGTGCTACTGAGAAATTATTGACAGAGAAACCCAAAAACACCCGACCTGAAAATCAAACCCAGGACCTCATACTCAGCAGTGGGCCTTGCAACCACTAGAGCAATGAGGAGCTTTTAAAATGAATGGGAAAATAGAAATAGTAAGATTTTGGTCCTTAATTATGTTTCTTCGATTTTATAGGTACCCACTAAGTAGGTATATCTACTAAGTTTAGTCCAGCTTCGTATAAAGAAAAAAAGAAGAGAGGAAAGTATGATGGGACCAAAAGTGAAACAACAACTTTTTGAATTTGGTTCAACGTGTGTTACATTACATGTTACGTTTCACAAACTTGTAATGTACAGACGCTAGCACATAAACCTACTACAATCTGTCAAATTTCTATAATAGGTTTTCAACTTTATTGCTAAATTATTAAATTCAAATTTGATTGAGAAAATTTGACAGTTTTGGGTAGCTTGATGTGCTGGCTACTGTACCATTAGACAACATATAAGAAAAAGTAATGAAAATGATCTGGTAGCATTAAACAGTGAAAAGATAACTTTGATAAATCAAAATGAGGGTTAACGATATCAGGAAGAAGTTCCCTACGTGAACTTAAACGAACTAAACTTTTCAAATAATTTTCGCAAACGTATTAATATCTATGAGCATTTGAACAATCGTGGTTTTTACCGCTGCTTAACTTCGCAACTCCAATAAAATTTTATTGGAGGTAACTTTAACGATTACTTCCTACAATTTAAGATTAAGATAAGATACACAAAATTCTCTTTAACTGCCCTGAATTATCACTGGAGTCTGCACTGAATAAATGACTTTTAAATCTTGCATATATCCTTCATTTGGAAGTAATTGGTAGCCAAAGGCAAACGTTCGATACAAATGAACATTTGATAAGGAAAATCGAGTATCTTGAGAATATTAAAAATATCCGATATTTACATTAGACAAATCGCGATGCCAGTTATTAGCCTTTTTTGAATTGCATACAAATAATAAATTGAAATAAAATAAAAGATACGTTTATTTAGAACAATATGGTTTAATAAAGAGATAGGCACAAAAAACCGGCCAAGTGCGAGTTGGACTCGCGCACCGAGGGTTCCGCATAAACCTGTAGGTATCCTCGGTTTATGCATAAGGTTTATGTTAATGAAATTAAATGTTTTTTTTTTTAATTTTTATATTTAAGCTGATTGAATGAAAGGTAAATTGCGGCTTACGATTTATGACGTATTAAAAAAAAACTACTTACTGGATCTCGTTCAAATCAATTTTCGGTGGAAGTTTACATGGTTATGTACATCATATATATTTTTTAGTTTTATCATTCTCTTATTTTAGACGTTACGGGGGGGGGGGGGGGGGGACACATTTTACCACTTTGGAAGTGTCTCTCGCGCAAATTATTCACTTTAGAGAAATATGATATTAGAGACCTCAATACCATTTTTGAAGACCTATTCATAGATACCCCACACGTATGGGTTTGAAGAAAAAATGTTTTTTGAGTTTCAGTTCTAAGTATGGGGAACCCCAAAATTTATTATTTTTTTTCTAATTTAGTATAAAAATCTTAATGCGGTTCACACAATACATCTACTTACCAAGTTTCAACAGCATAGCTCTTATAGTTTCGGAGAAAAGTGGCTATGACATACGGACGGACAGACAGACATGACGAATCTATAAGGGTTCCGTTTTTTGCCATTTGGCAACGGAACCCTAAAAAACATACAAGAATATACAGTCAAAAAACTTCACACAGACATTTTACAAACTTCGATTATATAGTCCTCCAAACCGTATTTCGGTCATGGAGATCAGCTCAATGGAGACTAGCCATCGGCGCAGGAGATATTAGGTCTTTACCTATGAAATTGCCGTTCTGCAGTACTGGCCATTTCAAATCAAAATAATTTTTGTTTGTCTAAGAATTCTAATTTCAAATTAATTTTATTTTAAAAACATGGAATTCTTTTTCCAAAAGTAGTCATTTGCTTATTGATTAGTGTTACATTTTCATCGCATTTCAATCTTTTTCGTCATCATGGATACGTTATAAATTCGAGTAATTATGGAATATGAGTACCGTCGTGGCAGCAACGCGGCACAAGCGGCACGCAACATCAACGACGTTTACGGAGCTAACACTACAAACCAACGCACCACCTGTTATTGGTTTGCTCGCTTCCGTTCTGGAAATTTCGACCTGAAAAATGAACCTCGCGGTCAACCGAAGACTTTGGTCGACAATGACGAATTAAAGGCGATTGTGGAAGCTGATGATACACAATCTACGGCTGAATTAGCAGCAGCTTTCGAAGTTAGCGTCAAAACAATATTGGTCCATTTGCGTCAAATTGGCAAGGTAAAAAAGCTTGACAAATGGGTGCCCCACGAACTCAATGATCGCCAGCGCAAAGTACGCGTCGAGACGTGCCTTGCACTGCTCAACAGACACACAAATGAAGGAGTTTTGAACCGCATTGTTACCTGCGATGAAAAATGGATTCTGTTTGATAACCGCAAGCGCTCAGCAAGTTGGTTGGATCCTGGTTCAGCACCTAAACAATGCCCTAAACGAAAACTTACCCCTAGAAAAGTGATGGTCACTGTTTGGTGGTCTAGCGCCGGTGTGATTCATCACAGCTTCTTACCAAACGGGGTGAGCATTACTGCAGATGTGTACTGTGAAGAACTGAACTCAATGATGGAGAAGCTGGCACATCTCCAACCAGCATTGGTCAATCGCTCGTCTCCGCTGCTCCTGCACGACAACGCGCGACCTCATACTGCACAGCAGACGGTCTCCAACTTCTCCAAGTTGCAAGAACTGGCGTTGGAAGCTCTCCGTCATCCGCCCTACTCACCAGACCTTGCGCCTACAGACTACTACTTTTTCCAGAATTTGGATAACTTCTTGGCGGGAAAAAAAATCAATACCCGAGAGGCAGTACAAAATGCCTTAGAAGAATTTGTTGCCTCCCGTCCAGCTGATTTTTTTAAGAAGGTCATCAATAATCTGCCACTGCGTTGGCAAAGATGTATTGATTGCGTGGGTGATTATTTCGATTAATACAAATAAAAAATATATGAAAAAAAATCGTTTAATTTTTTTCATACAAAACGGCATTTTCATAGGTAAAGACCTATTATTATGGTGCACAAGTGTGTGCGCAGATACATTGTGCACTACACAATACAATAACGCTTTGTCCGACCTGGGAATCAAACCAAGGACCACAAGCTCAGCAGTGGCGCTTGCGACCACGAGACCAATGGGGTAGTTACTCGATTAAAGCTTCGATTACTCAGTACGTAAACCAATAGTTTGAGCGGGTACTGACGATCGAATGTCTCCCCAAATGCTCTAGGCTTAGACTATTGACTGTTTTATCAGAGGAGAGATTTTAAAAACTGTTAAAGTTTTACATTTACCGTGTCAAAATGTGTATTGTGTTGTGTTTTACAATTATTGGAATAATCGGCTTTGTATACAGAATGCTACTTGACTAACAATTTACGCAATACAATCCAAGATTTCCCTAGCGATAAATCCTAAGTTGTATGTTAGACTTTACAATTTCAAGTATGAGGTGTTGTTCCACATACAAGTCCTTATTCAGGGCTAATAAATAGCAGCTTACTCTTTCTGTCTCGCATGGAACTCCATTGTTTCCTAACTACGGTGCACAATGCCTGACATGTGTATAGATAAGTATTTAGGGTGAAGATTTAAATCGTTAGATTCGCTCTACCCTATTAAAAGATGGCCGCTTTTCTATCTCTTTTTGACACTCCATAATTATGTGTAAGTTTTAATGCCCAACATGAAAGATCTTTTCAGTTATTATCTAATGAATGGAGCTCCTTTTTTGTTTTTTTATCGAGAATTGAAATGCAAGATTTAGGTTATTTTAAAACGTTAGTTAATCCCAATTATATAATTATAATAGAGCCCAATTACTTATTGCGTGATTTTCACGTTGTGACATGACGTGCCTGTCATTGTAACGACATTTATTGTATAAGCGCACTCTACTCAGTATGCGACTAAGTACCGTGAAGGCAAATCTCACGATTTAAATCTTTGCATTTAGGTACAAAAGTGGAGCTGTCCCTAACAAAAGGGAGAGAATAGTCACACATCGTTAGTATTAGATTTACACCGCAGCAGTGGCTGGCTAGAATGCTTTGTATTACAATGTTACAGATATTTTGGAATATTTTGCATTTGTCTCTGTAATTTATTGGTCGTATAAAAGCACAGCAGCGATCTTGTAGTCTAGTCATGAGATCTCATGGTTACATGGTAAAATTCTCTCAAAATCAGTTCTTAAAAGATTGTCAATCCACATCCATGGTTATTATTACTAACTGCCAGGGTCACGGATTTGTTCGAAAGAGTTACCGTGACCCTGGCACATGGGCAACTGAAGGAACACGGGTGGGTTATAGTCAGCAAAAATCTGACACGCCCTTCCGCTTCACCCACAGCGGGAAGTCAATTGATGATTTCCTACCCAAAAAAAAACAATTGTTATCATTACCAAGGTTTTATTGTCCCTGGAGTAGGACAAGTCTTCTATAATGAAGCCATAAAAGATAAATTAAACACAATCTTTTTTTTATTATAGACCTAAAAACTGATTCTTATTCATTACTGTGAGATAAGCAGAATCGTAAAACAAGACATTCAATTTAATCTCATGACAGCATAAAAAAGAGGTGGAATTTTTAGACAATGTTACTTTATTGAAACCTTATTGAAGGGAACGAGGGAATTTGCATAATTCGAGGCATTTTATCATCGAGCTCGCTTTGTTCCCAGAACTTGTTTGATGTTTTATGTTCTATCCGTGGACCAGAGATTGAATCCTTATAGGTAAGTACGGTATTGATTATATTCCCCGGAGCCATAGGTCTCCCCTAACTTAAGTAGGACTTTGCTATAATAGCCACGGTTGACAGGCGGGCTGGCGATCGCAGATGGGTGGTAAAAAAATGCATAGAGAACGCTATTGCCCATTCTCTAGTCGACTTTTACGACACCGACGGGAAGAAAAGGAGCGGCGCTATTCTTTACGTCTGGCAACACATGTAAAGTTTGATTATGTATGGCAGTGTTAATATCAAGATCAGTATTGATTCATGATTCTTGCAACATGATTTCGCGTCTCTCCACTGACGTCAGAGCAATCGGCTCTTGGCTATCTGACCTATCAATTCTAAGGGACTTCCAAATTCCGGTGTATGATGTTACCCATCATGCTCTTAATATATAATCTCTTCGGCTCTTACGACACCCGAGGGAGGAGATCGAGTGATGTATAGTAGCTGAAAACCACTCGAGATGTACATATGTACATATGTACGTATGTAGGTAGGAATATGTCGCAAAGTAAACGTCATCAAGAGTCTAATGCGACCTCAAGTATTTTTAGTTTTTACTAGCTTTTGCCAGGGGCTTCGTCCATGTATTTATACATATAAACCTTCCTCTTGAATTACACTGTATATTGATGAAAGCCGCATTAAACACTGTTGCGTTTTAAAAAATCTCAGCTTACAGCGGAGGAGACAACTTTGTTTTCTACTATTTAAAAGAACGTTAAACCACCAACTAAGCCTTTTTTTATTGGGTGGGGAAATCATCAAATGACGTTTTCCACTCTGGGTGGAGCGGAAGGGCGTGTCAGACTTTTACTGACTAAAACTCACCCTTTCCTTCAGTTGCCCATATGCCAGGGCCACGGTAACTCTTTCGAACAGATTTCGCGACCCTGGCAGGCATCGGCCCCAGCGGCCCCTTCAGTTGTTGCTGACATTTCTTTGAGGCGCGCGTGGAACACAAGCCGCCGTCTACCTGCCGGGCCTGGCCCTTGCCGGGCGGCGAACTACCCATTGCTCACCGCCCGCAAGCCCGCGCCTACGATGGCCGGGAGTCCGAAATCGACTCCCGACGCCCAAGGCGTCTCCTCCTGCGGTGACTAGAGGCGTGAGGGCGCACGGACTGCCTCTCCCTCACGTGCTCCGCCTCCTCCTTTGCGAACATTACTGCTTTGCAGAAGGAGGTGACGGCTTCCCATGCTCTCTCGCTCCGTACCATGGCTTGCACCAGGGCCAGACGCGAGAGGTCGCCGCCGCCGATCGCCTCCACGAGAACACGGCGGTGCTCCGCCCAGGTAGGGCACACCTCCACCGTGCCCTCCAGACAATCCACGCAATGGAAGCACCCGGGCTTTTCCTCCCACATTATCCTGAACAGGAACCTGCCGAAGCAGCCATACCCGGTGAGGACCTGCGTAAGGCCGAAGGCGAGGACGCTGTGGCGCCTCTCTAACCACTCCTCAAAGAGGAGATTTACCGCCACAATTGTGGCGTGCTCTGCACCAATGAAGCTCTGAGTTTAGGACTTGATTGGGAATAGCATTTTAAGTTTTTTTAAGAATACTTTACTGTCGCGCCTTATGGTGGAATTCAAACAGTTAATAAAACGTTAAAAACCTCCAGGTTTTATTAGCATAACTTACAAAAAATACCCAAAAAAAGAAGACCAAAAATTCCTAAAATACTTCTTTGTAATCAACCGTGCAATCTACATTACGATAACAGCCTTAAGCTACCTCATTTGCAGGAGGCTCTCATAAAACATCGCACTTTATACCTCGCACGTGCTGGGTACTTATACATTTTTTCTTGGGAAAACTCGACGGCATCGTGTGCAAGGAAAATTAAAATAAAGCTTTAAACTTGTGAACAAGTTTTAGTACGTCTGCTAACACTCGAGCCCCATAAAAAGTACCTCCGACAAGTCGACGTATTTTTAGACGTTTTTATTCGCGAGAACAAAATGTGGAGTGGAGGAGACTTGAAATAGTCTTTGTTTCCTTTCATTATGTAGGGGTAGTCGAGGGAAGTTGGAAGTAGTTTTATTTAAAGCGCGAGACGCGAACGTGGGTCTGATTGAATTTTGTGTATTGCAGTTTTGAAGTATTGTGGCTTTCAAATGTAGTGCACTTTGTTATTATTATTTGACGTCGGTTTTATTGTCAGCATTTATTTATGAAATAAATTTAATGTTTTGTTTTTAGCAAATGTCAAAGTCTGAAAGTGCAATTAGCTAATTTAAAGGAATCAATTAATTAAAAAAAATTGTAGTACTAACTACAATTTTTTACCGGCACAGCTGACATGAGTAATTCATGACCGTGGCTTGAATTGCGGAAAAAATGTCATACATAATATTTGCAGACCAACTAGTTTACGAATCAAATATCAAACATGTGGGCAGAATTCAATATGCATTAGCCAACACCACTAATAAAACAAATGACTAACGCAATAGCTACGTAAAAACCCTCAAAATGATTAACGAGCAAATAAAATGTATGAATGACAAATCGTAAACACCACAAACATCCACTTCTACGATTATTGTCCATGTGCGCACGATTATGTATCATAAACAAGTTTAATGATCAATTACATCAAAAGCAAGATGGTTGACGCTTAAATAACTAAAATTAAAGTACAATCGCGTTAAGTTACGATGCGAAAGGCTGGTATCAGCTTTGGTACGACCCACGCTATTTTTGAGGAGCGGTGTAACTTATGAGCGGTAAGCGGGATGCGGCACGCCGTAAAAACCGGCACAGAAACGCCTCCAAAATTTTATTTTAGTGTACGAGCGCGTTTCTTTGGTAGGCTTCCCACAAAGTGGACCGATTACTTTGTGAAGGCTGCAAAAATCCGCTGTTGTTGGGGGATGTCTAGCAGTGGATGTCTTTCGGCTGAAATGATGTATAAGCACAACAAGATTTGTTTAAACGTGGCAAAATAAGTATTATAAACTGAAGCACGCGGCGTTATGTAGTTTTAACGTTTATTCAATAGCTAAAACTCCATTTCATGACACATTCACGACTAGTTATCCTTAAAAAAAAAAATGCAGTCAAATTGAGAACCTACTCCTTTTTTAAATTCGGTTAAAAAGGAAACGTTTCAGACAAGGAGAGTTTGCGCATAGACAACATTCAGGAAAAGATGAATGACTACTTCATTGAAGAGAACTTTGCACAGCATTACAATATACTACTCACTACAATATATTTCTCAGTAAGTAACCTAATACAAAATTTTAGAAAATAATAAAATAATGCGATCCTTAGCAAAGCCAACGCTATAATTTTTGTCCGATAGGAAACGACAACCTCAACTAGTTTAAAAAAAGAAAAGATTAACGGGTAATAGTGTTCCAACCTACTTACAGAAATAAAATCATTTATTCAAACTTCAACTCCCAACTTTTTTTTAAAAGACACCCTATTATTTTACAGCACACTTATAATTCACTAAACGAAGTTACTTTATATAAATAAAAGTTAAACGCTTCAGTCTCTCGCTCACCCAACAAATCCTAGAGCGTGCAGTTTCACGATAGCTATTAGCAGGTTGCAAATTATGTTCGGTCAGCGTCGGCGCAACGTGGCGTAGGCGCAGGCGCCGAGGCAAGATCTACGCTATACTTCACTATAATTATAATTGGAAATTAATAACAGCAAAACTGATGGTCGACCATTAATTCACGAACATCGGCATGATTGTAAATCTGTATAACTTAATCGTCACGTTTCACTTTCTTGAACTTGTTTATAGGTCTCTCACTTGACCTTCAGCTGTTGTACTCCTATAATGTCATAGTTCTTTCCATTATTCATTTCTGTGTGGTTCCGGATGTAAAAAATTGCACCATTTCATTCCGTAAGTGTCAAAAAAGGCGACTGAGGAACTTACTAGAGAAAGGGCAGCAGCGTTCTCTAGGCATCTTTCCACCATACTGCGATCGCCAAGTCGCCTGCCATGCGTGGCGATTATGGCAAACCCCTCCAAATTAGGGGAGGCCTATGTCCAGCAGTGGACGTGTTTCAGCTGAAATGATGATGATGATTATTATTCATTTTGTCTAGGTACCTATCATACCTACTGTTTGTAAATTATTTAATGGACGAAAAAACATATAAGGTGTATCCATTCATACACGAAATATTTTAAGGGGTACACCTGTAGGTGGTAAAGAAGCTATACATAGAAGCAAAATGAACATTTTTATCTAAGTGTTTTTGAATTTTCGCAATTATTATAATTTTAAAACTACTTGAGACGTTTTGCATAAAACCTTTACTCCAAATTCTATGAATGGCCCGCCTGACGCTGCGAGGGCGGCGACCGCACGGCACGAGCATGGCCACGGTGTCTCGGGCCGTAAAAATAAGAAGGAGCCGGTATGTCTTATGTGCGTTAAATAATTTACAAATATTAAATTTAAAAAAAAACCCTTAGAATTTTGTTTTTAGTTGCTATAGCTTCTTTACCACCTAGAGGTGTACCTCTTAAAATATTTCGTGTATGAATAGATACACCTTATATAAAAATAAATAATATTCATAGATTTCTACATACTTAGGTACCCGTAAATTTACAAGGTGATGTTAACTTTTGTAGCGACACTTCACAAACTTGATATCGAGATCGATATCTACTGTTGATAAAACAATCAAATATCTTATGTACATTCTAAGTTACTATATTTCTAGTTCCAAATAGATAGTATGATTTATATTTATTGGTTTAAATCTACCATCATTTATAATTCCTTATCGACCGCTACGACATTTCGCATTTTCGAAATAGTTAGATAAATTGGCAAGATATTTTCAACAGTTACGAAAAATACGTTCCTTAATAAACTTAAATCTTTTTACTAACATAAACGCTGCTACAATACGAACCAAAAAAAAAAAACTCGTCACATTTTGTCACAGCACCTAAAAAGGAATTAACCTCTAAATTGGCCTGACGTGTCCCTAAATAGACTTCCTTCTGGTACTCCTTGGGTACGCCAGTGAAGCAAACATCCACCAGTCACCTCGCGTAATAGACAGCGGTGGTCGCCATTAATCAGTCTTTAGACGGGTTAAGCGGAGGAAATACCCGTAAATAGCTGAATGCAAAACACGGCAGTTGTCTGTTCATCAATCAATGGGTGTCGTTCGGGAAAAGCTCGGGCAAAACACACTTGGGCGTTCCGAACGCAGCGTTTTGTGATGAACGGCGTTTGATCTCCGTTTTAGGCGTGACAGGATAATCTTGGATAAATAATTACGATGTAGATTATATCTGTATATTATTAATAGGTTATAATTTATATTTCTATCTGGCTTCTGCCCGCGTCTTCGACCTCGTGGATGTCAGAAATTGTCCCACGGGAACGTGCTATCTGGACAAAGCACACAAAGTAGTCTATGTTATTCCCTAGAATATTAAGTATTATTTAAAATCTCGTCAAAATCAGTCTAGCCGTTTCGGAGATATGCCGGAATAAACACGCCGACAGACCGACAAAAAATAAAATTGTTTTTTTGGTATAATCACCGTATTTAATTTTTTTTTTAATTTTGTCATTATAAACAGACAATTAATTTTTAATTATTTGTATAGCTCCTTAAACCTTTCCTTCAGTAATTCTTGTAACTAACCGATTTTCCAGATTCATTAATTTTTTATTTTTATAATGCGTCATCAATTACCAGTCCTATTAAACCACTGTGGAATTAGATATCCACTTTGCACGTGATACAAAGTATAACAGATTCAGCTGTATACACATTGAAGATTGCCCCAAAACTTCAAAAATCGAATGTCAACTATTAACCTCTAAGTCCCAGATACCACATTTGGTACAGACATAATGGTTTTTTAATTGTGTCTGTAATTACGGTAATTGACTGGTTAAAACCCATCGATCCCTGGCTCATGTTATAGAGCGTTTCAACCGCCCCCTTTATAGCAAACCTAACAGTAAACTGCAACCACTCTTGTCTTATTTGCTCTCAATAGAAGTAGCTATTTATTCCATAAACCATTTATTATTGACATCAACGATTGATGTCCCTCAAAGTGTATTTTAATGCTGCAAACTTCCAAAGTATGTGGTATTATTCCCACAATTTCGTCCCCAAGAGTTTTTAATTCTGCGAAAGAATCATTTATCTTTCTCGGGATCATAACAGATATAGACTGGTGACGAGTGGTCGTGTTAAGAACAATCATTTCTATGTTCACACTTACACCACGGTCGACTGACATATGACGAAATGGCCACCTCCAGACGTTCGCAGAATTTCATTGCTCAGATATTTTTTGCTGTTTACAAAGTAGCACAAATATATTGTTCACTGTTCTACAAATTATATACAAAGAGAGCAGTAGTAAAATGAAGCAACTTTTTAACCGACTTCAAAAAGGAGGAGGTTATCAATTCGGATGTTTATGTTTTTTTTTTTTATGTATGTTCGGCCATAACTCCGTCATATATAAACGGATTTGCAAAATTCTTTTTTTGTTCGAAAGGGGTTTATTTCGAAATGGTCCCATATAAATTTCATGTAGATCTGATGATGAGTTCCGGAGACAGACACCGGAACTCTTTAAAAAATGACGGCAAATCAACCGCGATTTCTGCTATCGCATTAATATGCATTGTTTGTTTGGAATTAGTGCGGGGTAGATACCAAAACTAAAAATTTAAAAGTGTCTTAGGATTTGTATTTAAGGTTTTTGCCACCGACTTCCGAAATTAAAGTTATTTTTCACTTTGTAGTGTTTTTAAGGAAGTCGGTTGTTTTTTTTTTGTAAAAAAAGTTTTTATTACGTCATTTTTCGCGTTTATTTAGAAAATGTTTGAATGATACACCTAGCTTCTGACATTTCATAAGTGATGGCCACTTATGAAATGTCAGAAGGTAGGTGCATGTATGTTTATGTGAAATAAAAATATTTTGATTTTGATTTTTTGATGCACGTTAGGTACAAACGTACAAATCATGGTCTGTCTAGACTTTTCCCACCTATGTTCGGGTCGGCTTTCAGTCTATCCGGATGCATCTATACGAATATTTTAGATGGAACGACTAACTCTCTAACATCCACAACCCAGTTACTAGGCAATACGTCACTGCTTGATTGAAGTCCCAAACAGAAATCCACACTATATATATATATATTATATATTATATAAAAAAAGAAAAGAAAAGTAACTAAAGAAACTAAAGGAACTAAAGTAACTCTGTCTGTCTGTCTGTCGGTCTGTCTGTCTGTCTGTCTTGCTTTCCTGCTAAAACTACTGAACCGATTTAAATGAAATTTGGTACACAGATAGTTTAGAGCCTGAGAAAGGACAGGGCTACTTTTTATCCCGGTAGTATGTTCCCGAGGGATAATTTCCAACCTCCACGCGGGCGAAGCCGCTGGCAAAAGCTAGTTAATAATAAGTCTCATAAGATCATATTTTACGAAATATAAATGTGTCAATATTTACTGCACTGCTTTAATTAACAATTTATTCAAGGATTTAATGTTTATGGCTCTATTCGTTCAATCGTATAGTCTGATGATGCAAAATTTAAATGTGATTTTTTTATAGCTAGTACCAGACTACTGTGCCCCAAAACATTCGTTTACTATCAGGTTTTGAGGTCATATCAATATTCTTCAATCTTGACGAAAATGATTATGCATTTTTTATTCACTAAAACGTTTTGCTTAATTGGACGTGCGTGCGAATTATGATTTAGTAACCGAGAATGGACTGTCTGTATAAATAAAAACCGGCCAAGTACGAGTCGGACTCGCGCACCGAGGGTTCCGTACAAACCTGTAGGTATTCACGGTTTATGCATAAGGCTTGTGTTTATGAAATTAAATCCTATTTTTTTAATTTTTATATTTGAGTTGATTGAATGAAAGGTAAATTGCGGTTTACGATTTATGACGTATAAAAAAAAAAACTACTTACTAGATCTTGTTCAAACCAATTTTCGTTGGAAGTTTATATAGCAATGTACATCATATATTTTTTTTAGTTTTATCATTCTCTTATTTTAGAAGTTACAGGGGGGGGGACACACATTTTACCTCTTTGGGAGTGTCTCTCGCGCAAACTATACAGTTTAGAAAAAAATGATATTAGAAACCTCAATATCATTTTTAAAGACCTATCCATAGATACCCCACACGTATGGGTACGATGAAAAAATTTTTTTTGAGTTTCAGTTCTATGTATGGGGAACCCCAAAATTTATTGTTTTTTTTTCTACTTTTGTGTGAAAATCTTAATGCGGTTTACAGAATACATCTACTTACCAAGTTTCAACAACATAGCTCTTATAGTTTCGGAAAAAAATGGCAGTGACATACACGGACAGACAGACAGACAGACAGACATACAGACATGACGAATCTATAAGGGTTCCGTTTTTTGCCATTTGGCAACGGAACCCTAAAAAGGCAATTTATATGCCAACAACACTGGAATTAGGCCAGATAAATAACAATAACGTCTTTTTATTATGGTGCTACTTATAATATATGCTGAGATGGTACTTTTTATGGATTTGAACTGGTGGACAATAAAAATATTGTAACCAGAATAAGGCGAGCTCTCACACCTCTCTTTGTCTTGCTATTTAAGATGAAAAGGGAGATTTTCTTCTAGTTTCAGAGCTCAGTATTGCTTGGCCATTTTCTCGAATTGCCAGTGCACGCACGTACGACGTAGGCGACATCCGTATGGCTACTGTTTTCCCCGCTGATTACAAATGCACTGAATTTAGTTTTTGTTTTCAATGTTGAAATAAAAACTTTGTTTTGTTACTGCTTCGTTGCAATATTCTAACGCCCACTGTAGTTTTTATGCGTTTTCTTTTTATGAATAAACTTTTATAGTCATCATAACATGGTGTTCTATTGTGATTCTACAAACAGTTGGTTGCATCAGTTTTAAAATTGTATACGGTAATGGTAAGAGGCATGTATTGTAAAAGAAAATATTTTCATACAATACAAGTGTATTGTATGAAAATACAAATGTGTCAATATTTACTGCACTGCTTTAATTAACAATTTATTCAAGGATTTAATGTTTATGGCTCAATTCGTTCAATCGTATAGTCTGATGATGCAAAATTTAAATGTTATTTTTTACAGCTAGTAACAGGCTACTGTGCTTCAATACATTCGTTTACTATCAGGCCGTAGATCATCATCATAAGCCTATAATGTTCCCACTGCTGGGACACAGGCCTAGATACCGTAATTTATCTTTATAGTTTGCATGGCATTATCAGCCTAAATTTCCCATTTCTTTCCGTGGGTGTCGTATAAGGCGATGGGCGGAATTATTAGAGAATGGGCAGCAGCGTTCTGTATGCATTTTACCACCATACTGCGATCACCAGCCCGCCTGCCAAGCTTGGCAATTATGGCTTATTCCCCATTTTTTGGGGGCCTATGTAAGTACAGTACCAGTAGTCGTCTTTCGGCTTTAATGATGATATGATGATGAAGTGAATTTTAAAATAATAGGGTACCTTTTATCAAAATAAATGCTTGATAAATTATTTTATTTCTGTAAGTAGGTTTGAACATTTTTACACGTCAATCTTATCTTTTGTTTTTAACTAGTTGAGATCGGCGTTTCCTATAGGACTACTCTGAGAAAAAATTAAACCGCCGAAAAAACTGAAAAGCATAAAATAATAAACCTTAAAATTATGAGTCGGCGCTTTGAGTGATCTTTGTTCATTGATTTTTCAGCGCCGACTCAAAATTTTAAGGTTTATTATTTTATGCTTTTCAGTTTTTTCGGCGTTTAATTTTTTGTCAAAAAGTTTTTATTTTATAATTTTTTGTGACTTTAATGTACTGATAATACTTGGCAAGGTATACCCTATCCAACAAAAAAAGAATTATCAAAATCGGAATACTCTGTATAAAGTTATGCGTGGTTATACATTACAATCAGTGAGTGAACAATCAATCATCCCCTGTTTTCCCACCCTTAGGGTTCGATTTTGTTTTTCAAATTTATATGGGACCACCTTGGGAGTATACCCTTTCCAATAAAAAAAAAGAATTATCACAATCGGACGACTATGTAAAAAGTTAAGCGTGGTCATACATAAAAAAAAAACATTAAAAAAAAAATATACGCGTCGAATTGAGAACCTCCTCCGTTTTTTTTTCGTTGGTTGTAAAAGGACGTCTTTCGGCTGAAATGATGAATCAGCCTACAATGTTCTCCCTGCAGAGACAGCTTCCTCTCTGTGAGAGCGAGTCGACCGTAATCTACCACGCGGGCCACCGTCGGTTGATAGTTGTCACATGTCTTCGAGAATTTTTGGGTTTGTATGGCATTAAGGCTCCCACAAACAGGCGCGAAGCGACTGTCATAGAACAATTTCTAAGAAAACTTAACCGAAAATGTTCTACAAATATCGCGTGGCGCCTGTCTGGAGAACCCTTTACCGTGATTTCATAAAAAAATATGCCTGTAGATATCGGTTACCTCTTATTATTAATATTATCATTTTTTCGCAATCGTTACTCTACTTTTTTGCAAAAGTAAGGCCCATCGAGAATTTAATCTTTAGGTACTCTTTCAACATAATTTTGTACTTGGCTCAGATGTCCAATTTTGCATGAAAATTACGTAAAAATTTAAAACCACATGGCGGTGTCGATATCTTTCGGTATCAGACCAGTTCAATTAGCGGCCACCCTTTAATTAAAAAAGATTGTTAAGTCTGCGCGCCATTACGCACTTCTTGTCATCACTTTTTTGAATGTTGGCACAACATTATATTTTAATCTTAATCTTTGGAGCCAGTATATATAGTCGTTATTGTTCCTGGCTCCAAAGATTTAAAAAAAAAAATCGGGCCTGGTAACAAAAAAAATAGTGGTTAATATTGATTGTTAAATTGTAGTAAGCAAAGCATTAGTGGCTACCAGAGGAATGTTTATTTACATTTAAATGTTGTTTACTTGGTGATTTAACTCCGTATAATTATAGCAAAACCTAAAGTTTAAACTTCGTAATCAAGGATTTTGTACCGCCGCCAATTTAACTATAATTATGACTTATTACTAAATCGCAGGCGTCGTTATCATTGCTTGTGTGGGCACAATTTCATACGTCCTACATAGTTATTTCACCTTGGACCAGTCATTACAAGGCGTTGTATAGCACATTCACTACATAATTCAATACTAAAAAGTTCAAAAAGGATTGAAGAGCGACCAGCCTCACCTATTAGCAACTCACCCATGTATGGGTTGTATTGTGCGAACTGTGAATGACCTCTTCAGCATAATAATGGGCAAAGGGATGCGCAGGAGCGCGTGCGGCGGAGGGGCGACCGGTTTGAAATTAGAACGTTTTTTATACGATCCCATTGGCTTTGTCGGCGGCCGCCTGGTGCGCTTGCGCTAACTCGACAAATGCGTTAAATGAAATAAGCCGTATTTTATTCCCTTTCCTTTTTTTGAATGGGCCTTCAAAGTTTCGATCGTGGGGGTTTGTTTGGACAAAAACTTAGTAAAGATTATGGGTTCGCTTTTGTTAAAGTTCTGTATAGAAATTTAATATCGAAGGATTTGTGATTGATTGGACACACATTGATTTTGTGAAGCTCAACCCTACTGCTGACGTGGGCTGATGGATTGTTATTATTCTGAACCCCACGATTTTTGCCGATAAAGTTTTACGGACACCTTTTCAACTTTGACCCCGATAATAATAATCTGTCATTTTGGTGCATTATTTTTTTTGTTACGCTAAAAGTATCTAAATAGGTATGTAAACTTTCTTTTGGTGACCGGTGTCTTTTGAAACTGAGGCCACACACTGAAAATATCAAAATGAAAGATTAACTGGAAAAAAAAATTAATTATTTGATTTTTATGGGCCATTTTGTCGACCTATATGTAAATATACTTCAGCAATTGTATTCATTAGAAATTATCACAATGATTACGAAGTGGAAGATTCTTTCTCAATACCAAAAAGGTGAAAATAAACGCTTTTAAAGTCTGTTTGTGGAAAACAGCAAGTAGGCAAGGTTGTTTAACAGATCATAAAAAAGTTTCTCGAGTGTTAAGTATTCTCGCAACTGACTCAGAACAAATTGGGTTTGTTCACTACGTGTTTACGCAACTTTGCCCCAAACACAATACTTTTTACTTCTGTGACAGTCAAATCAAGTGATAATGGTTCTTTACACCATAATAGAGTTACATAAAGTTTGGAGCACTCGCCTATCCCCCCATTTGGGACTGAGTAAACAGAGATGAGGGACGGAGACGCGATAGTACGACGCAAGACTCGAAGCCGCATGGTCGTGTGGGACGGTAGGACCGAGCTCCGGACGCGATGCCGACTTTGTTTACCGAACTTTTTATTCAAATAAAATGACATTTTGAATTTTCGAATTTCGAACGCTTGGAGATTACAGTATGCTAGTGAAAAAAATAAATAGTGGAACCTCTATAGTGAAATTGTAAACATGTAAATTATCGATGGTGTGAAAATTAAGCATAATTTGGTGGCAGTATGGTGGATGCTGGTGTTAATGAGTGCGATAACACCATAAATGGAAGGAACCAATTTGTGTTTCTTGTATTTGTGCATTTACTTCTCATTGGACTGAATGGAACTAATGGTAACTATTGGTTTTTTGTTTGTTTTGACTTGAACTTTGCTCAAGATTATTATGGTTGAATAGATCTATGCAAGCTCGAAAAACTTTCAGAATATTAAAGCTTTTTATTTTGAATAAGTTACTGGGTATTCTATTTAAATAGCAACTTGGAGGTTATTCTTGGAGATTAATTCCATTATTAAAAAAATTTGTACCATGATTATATTCAAACATTATTTTCACCACTATAGAACACTGAAAAGTTTTTGATAAAGTTTTGTCCTGTCAAAGGAACTTTTCAAGGACAAACTGGACTTTACAATTAGACAGACATAAATCTACATAACCTGTTAATGTAGACATATAAGGAAGACATAAACTTTCCAACAGCACAGTAAATAAAACTTGTTAAAGATCTTGATAATCCAATAACAATAACGCACAGAAAAAACTGGACTTTATTGGTCTTAAGTGCACCACCGTAAAACCTTTTTCAATTGAGCGGGACTTACATTTTTATCAGATCGGTTCTCCATCAGGTAATTAAAAAAACAGTATCCAATTAATAAAATGTAGTTCCGCTGTTCGGTAGCCGATACAAAACAATGTAACCTTTTTTTTCTCTTTTTTAACGCTACCTTAATTAACGTTAACGGTCAGTTAAGTGGACTTTGGGCCGTAAAGAGTTTATAGTGGGAACTTTTTGGCCTCATTCTGAATTAATGGGTATTGTAACATATATTTTTAAGCAGCAATTATGTTTAAGTTACCCGCTTTAATTAGCTGTTTAATATTCATAGAAAAAGTAAACATTGTTTTAAATTATTAGATGAAATTGATGTATGGGTTAACAAGTTTTAAATGGGAAATACGAATGCAAAAGTTTCAGTAATAAATGGGAGAATTATTTTACTATAAAGTGAAAATTTAAATTCGGTACATTTTCGTTTTAAACTTTCTCGTTCTCACATTTTCATCAATAATGTTGATCGTAAAAGCTTATTTTAGTTTTATAGCCTTTCTATTTAATTGGGATAAATTAACTTTTTATTAGGTGTAACTTCACAACTATTCAGAAGTAAGTGTGACGTAAATTTTGTTAGTAAAGTAGGCAGAAATATATATTTACCTTAAACATTCGTTGACTGGGCGGGGCTTATGTTGTTTCGCGCGCTTCCTTTGTCTTTTCAGGATGGTAAATAGACAATCTCTGTCGCGTCCGCTGAAAACCGTTTCCTGTTAAATAATAAGATGACTCTTGATTTAATTTAATTTACGCACAACTAACAATGGATTATAACAAGTTAGAATTTAGAAACTTTTGTTGCTTTTTTGTATCGAATCAACTTCCGAGAGGGGCTTGTTGCTAAGGCGTATGGGTCGATCCAAGGTAATGCTACTGTAGCCACGGTCGGTTTGTGGATGGCCACCCATTACTAATCGAAATCTCTCCATGCCTCGAGAAGCACGTTAACCCGTTGGTTCCAGTTGTCACCGTTCTGACTACCCGTAACGACGGTCAAAGATCTACATATTTAACCGTCGTTAGGGGTAGAAGCCGCCTGCCAGGGTCGCGAGATTCGTTCGAAAGAGTTACCGTGGCCCTGGCATATGGGCAACTGAAGGAACACGGGTAGGTTTTAGTCAGTAAAAGTCTGACACGCCCTTCCGCTCCACCCTAGAGCGGGAGACGTCTTTTGATGATTTCCCAACCAAAAAAGAAATAGGGGTAGAAGCCTGAGCCTTTACATCACGTGATTTTCTATCTGACCTATAGGTTAGATAGAAAATCACGTGATGTAAAATACAGGTATGCAGCTGCATTCAGTTAGACTAGACGCCAACCTTATCAAATGTAGTTATGAATAAACTAGGCATATTGATCGACCTCCATTTTAGAATCTCACGATACTATTTCATAATCAATTTGTCATTCGCTTTGCCACTGTATGTTTTTTATAGGCTGTGCTTTTCATAACAGATGTATCGATCTTACAATTTTATTGATGACGAATCGAAATGCACGCCTTATCGAAGAGTTATGACCGGAGCAAATTAAGAAAGTTAACTTTTTTAAACCTGATTCTGCAAAGCTACTTAATAACAGAATAATCATATGTTACACTTGATTGAAAAGCAGTGGTGGCATAGTAATGGTCGCAATCTGCAAGTTCTAAATTGTAGGTTCGAATCTAGGCAGGCTTTTTACTTTGTATAAATAATTTCATCACCACTACTCTCAAAATTGTGAAGAAAAATATCGTGAGGAAACCGACCCGTACTATAACCAAAAATTCGAAGACATGTGACTGTATGTCTACCAAGCTGCACGCGTGCTAAATTACAGCCCACTCCCTCTTGAAGAGGCCTTTGTCCCAGCAGTGGGATCATATAGGCTAATTAGACGCACTTAAATCTAATACAATATTAAAAGAATACCTACCAATGCGACATATCGATTTCGCCATTCTTTCTGACAGATCGTATAAGAGCGCAAATGATTACGTAAATAGGACTTTACAGCTGTATGTACACACAATTAAATACTTACTTGAGTCAACTTTTTGCATCAATACAGGTCAAAAACCTTTGCTTTTGCTTTGAGAAGATAAGTAAGTGCTTCACCAAAGCGATAAATTCACGCATTTGACAACCGTGTGACTTTACGATTACTATCTTTGTCATACCTACTTTGATTAATCAACAATTTCTCAGTAGCAGCCTTATTTTTGGGTGGGCCATCATCAAATGACGTGTCCCGCTCTGGCCGGAACGGGAGGGCGTGTCAGATTTTTACTGACTAAAACCCACCCGTGTTCCCTCATTTACCTGTGCCGGGGCCACGGTAATTCTTTCGAACAAATTCGCGACCCTGGCGAGATTCAATCTAGCCTATATGGTACTCATATTCACAGTTAATTTTCCATTTGATTTCAAATCATGAGATGTAGGTGGACCTGCCATATCTAGGTGGATGCTTAGGCTTCAGGCAGTAGCAGCCTGGAGTCTGAATTTGTGCCCAGTTGATAGCAATAGGCTCGCACCTTATTATATGGGGCTTAAACATACTCGTAACTGGCAAAATGTGGAAATTACTATAGCCACACCTCTGCTTAACCCTTTCGGAGTTTCAGCCGTGATGATATCTTATAATATGTATAGTAAAAACTAGTCTAGTTCTAAGTCTGACAGGATTAATCTGAAAGCTGACAGTTATTTGTCAAAATAGTGGTCATATGCTATAGATACAACTCTGCCTAACCCTTTAAGATAACTTTATTAAAGGAGAATACAAACAAACAAAAAGAACGTAACTATAGTAACCAAACTTTTCATTACAATGAAGCGGTTCTAAATAATCACATTACATCCATTGTGTCAAGCTGTCTGATAAAAAAGTATAAAATATATTAATCGATTTATTTCCACCGGCTGCACGGTGCACCCACACTGTGCAACAAAAAGACAAACATTGACATAGTTATATTATATTGTGTCGCGTTATCACTGACAGTGACAAGTATTAATAAAGGACAACTACCGATGTTGCGCTTGAGTTGATTGTAGGGCTGGCCATAAGCAACTTTTATAATAAAAACGTTTCTAAACAGAATGAATATGAATTCGTCGATTTTTTGAAGAAAAGTGCCTGCGTGGTCGAAATAAATGACAGAGCTATTTTTTTAATCAACCTTTGAAATATTTCAACACAAGGGGTTCAGTATCATATACTGAATCCATTGTCAAAATTTGTGCATCGATATACCAAAAACCTGCTTTTATCAAAACTTAAGTACCTAGGTTTGGACATCTAACACCTAACTTGCTAACGATTTGAAAATTAGTAACAAATAAGTATTTTATTAGTACGATTCATTCCGCACAAATCACATCCACAATGGATACTTAAGCTACTGTCAAATGGCAATGATTGCCGCTTGTTACGATGTGATCATTTCATCCTGTGATCAACTCACTTCAACATCACACGGTGAAGTAACTTGAAATAAACTAACTCTCGTAATTTAAGAACGTTTACAGTCTTATCTTAGTCTCAATCTGTCATAAATACCTCAGATTTCCATACATTTTTGAGAAGTTTTAGATACAATTCTATTGTCGCCGAAGTGACTGGATTAAGTTTTTAATTATGAGAATTGGCCTTGATTACCATATTAACCTCTAAGTCCCTGAGATACCACATTTGGTATAGATACAATCGTTTTTTAATTGTGTCTGTAATTACGGTAATTGACTGGTTAATACCATACCCCAATCAAAGAGCTTATAAGTGAAGTAACGTAACTCACCTATTTTTTGGTTTGGTGTGATTTCATAAAACCCTTTTTGTGAGAAGGTTTCCCCTACCTTTTCGCTTGGTTGCACATAAAAGGTCTACAATTAGTATAAAGACTGCAATTATGTAAGTAGTTAATAACATAGAAAGGGTAGTGATTATTTCAGATTTAATTTATAGGTACTACCATACAGCTGTTGTGTAGCCGTTTCTTTATTATTTTGACTGAATTATTTATTGATCGATGCTTAGCTATCAAATATCCTAACTAATATTATAAATGCATGAATAAGTTTGTTTGTTTCTTACGATTTCATACTAAAACGGCAGAACGAATGTCAAAAAAAATTGACACACTGATGTACCATAAACTGGGTAAAGACAAACTCTACTATTAAGCATGGATTGCAGACGAAGTTACAGGTAGCAGCTACTTTCAAATAAATCTGAACATTTTCTGTTAGTTCCGTGCGCGAATTATTTGACAAATAATGACATTTCAATTATTTAAAACAGTTAAGTACAGTACTATTACGAATTACGATGGAAAAAATTTAGTAATTATTTGTATCGTAACAATATCAATAAAATATTATTGCAAAAGAATCTGTTTGACAGGCACGTTGTCTGCACAGTGCTTACAAAAAATTCATAGGCAAATTATTTTCAAGCCAGTCCACCTTTAACCTCTTCTTAACTTTTTACTAAAACAGATTGCGGCTAAACGCTTTTATAAAAACCACAAGACTGACGGACGTCAAAAGTATCTTCTACAACATTTTTTTTAAGTATAGCTTTTACTTTTGTAAAACTTGTAACTGCCAACCCTATCAAAAGAAATAAAACTTAAAAAATAAATCACAATTATTACAATACCCGAGTGTCGTTTTATCTGTGTGTCTATCTAAATGCAGTGGAACGGACATACGGACAAACGGACGGTATTGAGAGATCCATATGTTACTTTTTCTAAAGATGGCGGCTCTTCTATGACTAGAGGAATGCTTTGCGGATGGAGTAGGCGTCAATCGTTCGGTGCATCAGAATTAGTAACGAAATTTAATGCTACATTATTATAAGGATAATTTAATTCAATTTATATGCATGGTTATTATTCGTTGTGGTTGTTAAGGTTTGCGTAGAAAGAGCGTAATTTGTTTTTGAATTTGGATGGATCAGTGAATTTGTAGCAATCTTGCGCGTTTTCAACTCTCTATGGCTCTTTCATGTGCCTAGTAATAACTATGTTCGGGTCGACTTCCAGTCTAACCGGATGTAGCTGAATAGGAGGATTTTGAAAGAAGCAACTGCCTATCTGAGCTCCAAAAACCTGTGACTGCGCAACATGATACCCCTTAGTAACACTTTTAGTAATCATGATCTGGCAGTTTGAGTAATTTATGTGGCCTACCTAAATGTCCTTTCTTTGGTACTGTTCGTCAAAGCGTTGGGCTCCTTATCTTCCGAGTTGAGCTAAACGATTAGTGACAAATACTTGCACTGACTGGACAGGTCCACTCAATCTGTGTGGTTCTTTCTTCAAAAGACCATTTCAGTCACCAATCTACATGATCTTCACATGATGTGAACAAGATTATGTCTGGACTTTAAAAGAGACTGTGACCTCTGAGTTTGTTTCGGCCTTTCTTCTCAGAGTAGTCAGTTAGGAAACGCCGAACTCATCTAGTTTAAAAAAATATCATTGACATGTAAAAGTGTTTGTACAAACCTACTTACAGAAATAAAATCATTTATCATTTATCACTGGTTGTCACTCTTTTGGGCTTCTGACTACCGGTGACGACTGTCAAAGTTCTATGAATGAAACACGAGAAGAAGAGCCGAAACATACTCTGAGGTTACAGTTTCTTTTAAATTCCAGACATAATCTTGGTCAGATCATTTGATGAGCATGTAGATCGGTGTCTGAAATTGTTTTTTAATGAAAGAACATAGATTTTAGTGGACTTATCCAGTCAGTGTATGCATATGTGAAATGCGATGAAAATGTAACACTAATCAATAATTTGTCGTAGTAGTTCAACTTGGAACTTTAAGAGCGCAACGATTTTATGAACAATCCCAAAGAAAGGACATTTGGGTAGGCCGCATAAATAACTTAAACTGACAGATCATGATTACAACTAAGTGAGAAAAAAAGAAACCAAAACTAAAAAAACCGGCCAATTGCGAGTCGGACTCGCGCACCGAGGGTTCCGTACAAAGCTGTAGGTATTCTCGGTTTATGCATAAGGTTTATGTTTATGAAAATAAATGATCTTTTTTAAATTTTTATAATAGGTCTTCACCTATGAAAATGCCGTTTTGTATGAAAAAAATTAAACGAATTCTTTTTCTTATGCATAAACCAAGAATACCTACAGAGGTATTCTCGGTTTATGCATAAGGTTTATGATTAGGAAAATAAATGATGTTTTTTAAATTTTTATATAATATTTGCGTTGATTGAATGAAAGGGAAATTGCGGTTTACGATTTATGACGTATTAAAAAAAAACTACTTACTAGATCTCGTTCAAACCAATTTTCGGTGGAAGTTTACATAGTTATGTACAGACGCCACCAGGTCAAGCTACCCGAAACTGTCAATTTTTCCCAATGAACCTTGAACCTAATGCTCGAGAAATAAAGTAAAAAATCTATCAAATAAATCTGACAGATTGTAGTAGCTTGATGTGTTGGCGTCTGTACATCGTATATTTTTATTAGTTTTATCATTCTCTTATTTTAGAAGTTACGGGGGGGGGGGACACATTTTACCACTTTTGAAGTGTCTCTCGCGCAAACTATTCAGTTTAGAAAAAAAAATATACTAGAAACCTCAATACCATTTTTGAAGACCTATTTGATTTTTGATGAGAGATGTGGGGTCCACACGTACGGGTTTGATGAAAAAAAAATTGAGTTTCAGTTCTATGTTTGGGGAACCCAAAAATTTATTGTTTTTTTTTTCTATTTTAGTATGAAAATCTTAATGCGGTTCACAGAATACATCTATTTACCAAGTTTCAACAGCATAGCTCTTATAGTTTCGGAAAAAAGTGGCTGTGACTTACGGACGGACAGACAGACAGACATGACAAATCTATAAGGGTTCCGTTTTTTGCCATTTGGCAACGGAACCCTAAAAAACCGGCCAAGTGCGAGTCGGACTCGCGCAACGAGGGTTCCGTACAAACCTATAAGTATTCTCGGTTTAAAAATAAATATTTTTTTTTTAATTTTTATATTTTAGTTGATTGAATGTAAGGTAAATTGCGGTTTACGATTTATGACGTTTTAAAAAAACTACTCACTCGATCTCGTTCAAACCAATTTTCGGTGGTAGTTTACATGGTAATGTACATCATATATTTTTTTTAGTTTTATCATTCTCTTATTTTAGAAGTTACGGGGGGGGGGGACACATTTTACCACTTTGGAAGTGTCTCTCGCGCAAACTATTCAGTTTAGAAAAAAATGATAGTAGAAACCTCATTACCATTTTTGAAGACCTATTCATAGATACCCCACACGTATGGGTTTGATGAAAAAAAAGTTTTTGAGTTTCAGTTCTATGTATGGGGAACCCCAAAATTATTGTTTTTTTTTTCTATTTTAGTGTAAAAATCTTAATGCGGTTCACAGAATAAATCTACTTACCAAGTTTTAACAGCATAGCTCTTATAGTTTCGGAAAAAGTGGCTGTGACATACGGACGGACGGACAGACAGACAGACATGACGAATCTATAAGGGTTCCGTTTTTTGCCATTTGGCAACGGAACCCTAAAAATACCCACATAGTCTTCAATTCACAATAATTAAAACAATATAATACTTAACGAAGTAAATATTCATGTCATTGTATATTTACAATTTATCAATATCAATGTGTCCATGTATAGATCCAGAAACAATCTTGGTCTGATCATTTGATGACCATGTAGATCGGTGTCTAAAATGGTCTTTTGGGGAAAGAACCACGTAGATTTTAGTGAAACTGTCCAGTCAGTGTATATTTTGAGTATGTATTAAACCTACTAACGTATGTCAAAATGGCGACAGCACCACCCAGTACATTGACATTTATATTATGAAGTCATGTCTATAGTCACTATAGTGATTGATCATCAATTTAGTCTAGAATTAGAGCGTGATGCACATTCTTTACGTATTGGCGGAATCAATGGACAGAAACGATTTGTATTTGCGTTTCACTAGTTTTATATTTCAACTTTAGTTGGTGTATCGCTAAAACACTTGGTAGAGTAGAGTAAAATATTAAAATATCTATAGTTTCAAAGACTAAATGTAGATGTCTTCTCCGTAATTTGTATGCTTAATGTCTTAGAAAATTTTGATATAACTGGTGTCAAAGGTCATGTAGGTTGATGATTTTTGAAAATCTACACTGATATTATAAAGAGGAAGGATTTGATTGCTTATATTTTTGATTGTTTGATTGTTAATGGATAAACTCCACCCAGCGATAAGGCCGCCCATTTTATGTTTTTATTGTTAAATGTTTTTTGTTGAAATTGTTTTCTGGTGTACAATAAAGCATATATAAATAAATAAATAAACTCAAAAACTAACTAACCGATTTAAAAAATTATTTCTCCTGTGCAAAGGTACATTAGTCCAAAGTAGCAAGAGCTATAAAATTTACGCGAACGAAGTCGCGGGCGAAGTGCTAATAACTTTAAACTGTTAGATGATTGAAAAAATTTGGTTCGAAATACATCGAAAGTTTTGTTAAGTTAAAGCATTAGATACCCAATAGGATTGCAACGAAGGCCATTTTTGAGAGTTTAGAAAAAACGGATAGGATGTGAAGAATTCTGCCAAAAAAAAAATGGCTTTTCTCGAAACCCGTGAATTTTCGCCTAGGTTTTATTGGATGCTTAATTATGGCAAATGGGTCAAACGTCACGTGGAAGGAATATGTTAAATTACAAGCTATCCTGTTGAACTTGGTGTGATGTTTTTGTCTGTTACGATTCCCACGAAATCTGAAGTGGTTTGTCTTAAGCCAGAGGCTTAAAGTATGATCAAGTGCATTGGGTAAAAAATACTGACCGCAGTTCGAATAGGTATCATTACTTATTATAGGTTCTCGACTTCTTCCTATAAGGTAGACAGAAACTCCAAAACTCCACCTGCTACAATCCTTACATTCTCTTTTCTTGGGTACCTAGATATTTGTTGATAACAAATTTAAGGGTTAGTAGTCTACTACCTACATGACTAAAAGATTAGATTTTGTACTTATATTCCTAACATTTCTAACTAACATTACTTTACTGACTATTAAAAACCCCCAACGCGACGTAATTTTTTTAAAATTATTAATACATTCTTAGGTACTTTAAGATTGAGTTATTTTTTATTATTTTTTACTTTTTAAAGGGAAATTAGGTTTTTGTGTCGGGGGTTTTTTAAATTTTAAATTTAATTTTTTATTTTGTACTTTTTATAGGTACATACTTTGATTATATACCAGTCTAGATGACACATTGGCCGTACCGAACGGCTCAAAAAAAGTCTACTAAATTTGGTAGACTCGCTTCTCACCGACGTCAGTGTCATTTGAATCACGTAGGGGTTATGTGCTCACGAAAAATTATTCATTACGCTGGTTTGTGCTGTCAAACTGTGTCGCATTTATGTGGGAAAGCTATATAATAATACCAAGATCAGTTTTCATTGCTAAGTTTTGTTATTTAACCACATTTTTTTAAAGAAAACATCAATTTTTTATTCGATACTTCGTAGGTTACTTTGATTAGCCGGTGTTGCCAGTTTATTACTAGGGAGATTTGGCGAAAATATGGGAAACATATTACAAATATCATTAAAACTTATGATTATCTGCCGTGACCGAAATTCAATCAGGAGAATAATAAATTATTATTTAAAAACTGATGGTATTTATTTGATCTGAAAATGAGAAATTACGTATATAAAATAAATGAAATCCATGACGTCATGCACGAAATAGTATTGTTGTTAGTTCTTTCTAATATTTGGGTTGTTGATTTCCTACGGATTCCGTAAAAGCAAATTGCTGGAGACATACTGTATTAATTAAATAAAACACTAACACAAAAATGTTTTTTTTTAACCTGTTTCGTTTAACATTGATCTTATTAAATGATGGAAGAAAGGTAGGTTAATAATTTGGAGCTGGCATCTCTAAACACGCACACTTTGACAGTTTGATTACAATAAGTACGCGAGCGCTACTCACACATAATCGCGAAACTGGGGACAGTTTTTGTGCATCGTTTGTTTGCATTACTCTATCTAGACAGGTATATAATCAAAGGGTACATACTTAATATAATGTAGAATCAAACGAAGCTAAGAACACTCTCGATTAATTCATCAATATTCTCTATCAGTGCGCTTTCATTTGAGACCCCACTCGAGTATATTTGCTGACATTCGGTTACTCTTCCCCAGTTTCACAACTTTTAAACGGCTCAACCGATTTTCATCAAACATGTCTATGAACACTCGCAGATAAGTTACCTTAAATACATTTTTTTTTTATTGAAATCGCATCATCCGTTCGGGAGCTATGATGCCACAGACAGACAGACACACAGACAGACAGACACACACACAGACAGACAGACACACAGACAGACAGACACGTCAAACTTATAACACCCCTCTTTTTGCGTCGGGGGTTAAAAATGAACAGACCGGACTGAACTGGACTGACTGTCTGAAACATACATAGGTCAAAATAAAGAAAGGAAAAAAAAACAATAATGCAGAAGTAATCATATTTGGAGCGGTTATATATTCTGACTAAATTTTTAGTCACTGCATAGTAAACATTTAAGTCACCGACATAAATATTGTAATGAATCATGTCCAACAACTTTAATAGTTACAATACAACAATGTGTTTACAATTTAATGTGATAAAATTAAACATACAAGGACCATTTGTTCTAAAAGGTTAAAAACCTCAAACATGTGTGAAACAACATCAATTATTTATGGTTTTAGTTGAGTGCGACCTTATTAGTCACTGTTTAGAGTTGTAATCTACTTAAGTCGGACTAAGTGTCAGCTTACTTCTTTAGTTTAATAGATACTCAAATTAAGCTAGAAAAGCCTAGCTTAGATCAGCTAGCATAGTGTTCGTAATTTTTGTGCTTGAAACTGTAAACTATGCATCTGCATTGTTGTCCGCTAAATTTATAATTCGAACGCATACGATAATATAAGTAATTATTCTTCCTTTTGACATAATTCAGATATAATTTATTAAGTCGAGATTCGCGACCGTAACATTTATGGGATTAGTTAAGTTCATTTTAATCCCATTGAATGAAATCATGAAAAAGTCATTCAATGGGAATAAATGAACTCATTTCAAATTCAAATGAAATTCATTTTTTTTAATCAAAATACAACCTGACACTGAACTGCCAATTGCCAAAGTCTATTGATTGACAAAGGCTACCTTATTTCCTCCTTAAACAGAACATTTTATCACATTTACTGGTTAGATATTTAATATAAAATATATTATGGCCTCTTAGATTACAAAAGTTCTAACAGAGTCCAATAACAAAATGATATCTATCACCGCCATATTTCTATCATCAATCGTTCTGAGCGATATCCATTCTGAAATCAAATTGTTGGAGGTCATTGGGGCGCTCCTTTATGTCCACCGTGTAGATTGTTATGGGCTGATAAGAAATTATGACAGTTATCATATAGTTTAGGAACATTTAGGAGAACTCAATAAGCTATTAAGTGTTTGTTGACTTGTGAATCGTTTACTCTTAATTAATACTCCATGAAAAGGATGAAGCCCATAAGAAACGTATGTTTGCTTCCTGTTTACGTTTCTTCTAATATAAATGACTATATCCAGTGTCAGTCTGACTGCCTCGTTGGTCTAGTCGAGCAGTGTTACAGGGTTATACTATATGCAATTTCTCAGTAGCATCTTGAAGTCTTTTTTTTTGGATGGTAAATCATCAAATGACTTCTCCCGTTCTGGGTGGGGCGGGAGGGCGTGTCAGACTTTTACTGACTAAGACCCACCCGTGTTCCTTCAGGTGCCCATATGCCAGAGCCACGGTAACTCTTTCGAACGAATCTCGCAACCCTGGCAGGTATCGGTCCTAGCAGACCCCGTCAGTGCTGCTGACATCTCTTTGTGGCGCGCGTGGAACACTACGCGCCGTCAACCCGAGCCTGGGTCCTTACCGTGCGACGAACTACCCATTGCTCGCCGCCCGCAAGCTCGCGCCTACGGTGGCCAGGAGTCCGCTATTGACTCCCGACGCCCGGGGCGTCTCCTCCTGCGGTGGCTAGGGGCGTGAGGGCGCAGAGACTGCCACTCCCTCACGCGCCCCGCCTTCTCCTTCGCGAGCATTACTGCTTCACAGAAGGAGGTGACGGCTTCCCATTCCCTCTCGCTCCGTACCATGGCTCGCACCAGAGCCGGACGCGAGAGGTCGCCGCCGCCGATCGCCTCCGCGAGGACAGGGCGGTGCCCCGCCCAGGCAGGGCACACCTCCACCGTATGCTCCACCGTGTCCTCCAGATGATCCTCGCAATGGAAACACCAGGGCGTTTCCTCCCGCTTTATCCTGAACAGGAACCCACCAAAACACCCATGCCCGGTGAGGACCTGCGTCAGGCGGAAGGTGAGGACGCCGTGGCACCTCTCTATCCACTCCTCAAAGAGGGGACTTACCGCCGCAGTTGTGGCGTGCCCAGCGCTGGGTTGCGACAATCGTGCCTGCCATGTCGCCATGAGATCACACCGGATCTCTGTCCACCGTGTCGCGATTTGTCGCGGCAGCGGAGTTTCGCCCCGGCGCGGCGTTTCGCCTTCTCCCGACACTCCCACATGTGCGCGAGGACCTTTGCCTCCAGATCCCATGGCGGCACTCCGGCAAGGAGGCTCGCAGCCTCGCAGGAGACCGTGCGGTATCCCCGGACTAGCCGGATGGCCATGACCCTCTAGGCCGCACTCAACCGGCGCGCTGGGCGCAGCCTCAATGAGGGCGCCCAATCTTGAAGTCTGGACATGTCTCCGGTTGATGGCAATAGGCTCGCCCCCACATTAATTGGCACGTAAACATAATTAGCGAAATGTGGGTGTACAATAGGTACACCTTTATCCAACCTTTCTGGGAAACAAGGCGTAATTTTGATCATTTTGAAATTTTTAGTATGACTGTGATCTTGGATTTCTCAGGTCCATCGTCCACGACGCTACTCAAATAACGTGTTCCAAACTCAAATTATCAATGAATAGCCAGAATGTCACAGCACTAGCAGGTATTTAAATGGTGGTTCGTACACGACACGATGGCTTTTTAGTAGATTCGTACGATTAATTATTTTCTATCGGCGACTCGCACGATTTTAGTTGATCTTTGGGCGAATCAACCTCCTGAAGTACATATTAAGCAATTGGCACGTTTTGATTTTTTGTGTATTTTACTAATATATTATTAATTAGTCAGTTTGGGTTACTCTTTAGTAGCGTCATTGGTGATGGGCCTGATGCTATAAGTTCCTATAAACAAAAATAAATCGTTTTGTTTAGCGATGGTAGCATTTTTTATTGCTAAATTGTTAGTACACATTGGTCATCGGAAAGTAGTTTGAATTACATAACTACCTTAAGCTTTTCAATCTAATGATTACTGATGACAGCTAATGCTGTGAACAGCTGGTTTAAATTGATAGATACTTACAACATTTCATTTGCATATGGTTTAAGAGACACACAAACATATGTATCTAGAAAATAAACATGTGCACCTCATGTTAACCACGTGCTAAATAAGTAGGTAAATGGCTCATATAGATGTCATCACTTCATAGATTATACCTACATTCAATTTGTTCAAAACTTAATTTATACTTAATAATGTTTTTTTTTTTGCGGTTGTGCATTATTAGCAGGAATTCGATCCAGATCGAATTCCTGCTAATAATGCACAACCACAGTTACACACACACACACAGTTTATTAAACCCAGGTTTAATAAACTGTTAGAGTTGAGTATTAATTTGTTTATGATTGCGTCAAAGGTATTCCAAATATAGTAACCCAGTTCCCTACTTATGCAATCAGGGTAGTAAAAATCACCGAAATTGTAAGCATAGCAATTATAATTATGATTAAAACTACGTGATTATGTCTGAAAAAAAAATACAGACTTGAATTGTTCCCGTTTACGTTTGTTAACGTTTACGCTCTATTTAAACTTACTGCCTCCCAGTGTCTGACTGTCTGTGTGTATTTGGTGTGTTCACTGCCTGATGCCTGGAGCAGTGGTGGCCCAGTGTCAATGGCCCTGGTCGTGGGTGCGAACCCAAGTAGACACTATACTGTGTGTAAAACTTTGATGTAAAACATCGTGAGGAAACCATGTGACGTCTTTCAACCAGCACTGGGTGTAGATTATAGCCACCCGCGTGTAGATTATAGCCCACCCTCACTCGAAGCGAGAAGGCCTTTGTCCCAGCAGTGGGAACATTATAGGCTGATTATGCTTATATTAGTTGGACTGTCTTCAAATCTGCACTTGTCTTCTCTGCTCATTCACCCATGTTAGCCGCCACGTGGTCATTCACTGCCTTGAATTATTTGCAGCACAGAACAGAGCGCCCCGCATCAAGGAACACCCATCAAACACAGTGTCGGGACGCAGTGAGCCTGCAACCTTGAGATGTGTGGTGGAAGGCAGACCCAAGCCTTATGTTCAGTGGTATAAGGATGGATCTCCACTACCGCAAGCTGAGGATGGACACCGAGTACTGTTGGAAGATGGGCTGCTATTTTTAAGGTATGTTTGTTCTTTTGCATAGAAATTCTATTACTTATTAAGATCTTCAGACTAGTGATCTGCAGAAAACATGCAGTGTAGAAACCTAATCTACAGAGTGCCTATTTTGATATAGCACTATATCAAAAAATCACAAAAGAAAATTAACAGATTATGAAAATTGACAATTAAATAATATGCATTGCATTATTTACGTTGTTAAGCAGACAAATTTAGAGAGACAAAAATATATTACAACACCTTAAAAATCCTACAGATTGCGATAGATAGATAGTATGTTATGCAATTAGGGTGATTCTGTAGAACTATTTTTTGCAGCATATCCCATCCGAGTTTATTGCGTAGTATTTTTAGTTTTAATGCAACCAACGTTTTGGAGACCAATATAACTATTTGATCTGAAAGGCAGATAGATGCCCTCATATTTCTTAAAAACCAGACCATGTCCCGCAAAACTGCTTATACTCTTGGCATCTTCATACAAAATAACATTCTCTGTTATATACTAAGTGCAATATATTTGACAATTTCATTTTCTTGTTAGTGTCTTCCGCTGCTCCAATTCCGGGACAATAACATTCTGAAGCAGCGGTGTGTGATCAAAAAGTGTTTTGTAACGATCCTAATCTGAATAAAGAGGTTGAATTTCAATTTTCTTTGCACTGGAAACCCGCTTTTGCATCTAAATACGTCGTATTTTTAGAAACTGTTTTGTTGTTCAGCTGAATTTTCCAACCTCATAGATATCGAAAAATCTGCTTTTGTAGCTAGCCGAACTAAAAAACAGAAAATAAATAATAGTTTAAAAAACTAAAAACATAAAATAGAAAATAATGGAAAAAAGCGTGGAGTAAATACCTTAAAAAGCACCCCACGTTTTTCACATTATTTTCTACTTTTTAGTTTGGTTTTCCATGAAAGAGTGTTTTTGATTTTTTTAACATCTAGATGACCGAGCTTTGCTCGGTATTTTTTGGGAACTTGTGTTTAAAATAAAAAGTTGATTATCGATAAAGTTGATAATTGAAAACACTAATGAATCCTAGCTAGATCGATTTATCGCCCCCAAAACCCCCTATATACTAAATTTCATGAAAATCGTTGGAGCCGTTTCCGAGATTCAGTTTATATTAATATATATATAAACAAGAATTGCTCGTTTAAAGACATAAGATAAACGAAGAAAAATTTTAATACGGTTCCCGAACTATGTAACAGCTTTTATGTTGATTTTCCTACCATCTGAATTCCCTACCATCCGGCATTTATTCTATCACAACAATCGATGCTAAAATTTTAATTTTGAACATTAGGTAAGTACATGAGCAAATATGGCTTCTCAGGCAAAATCGAATGCTAAGAATTCAAACTGAACTGCAGGTAATCAAAATGGTATAACTAAATAACACCAACATTTCACCAGTCATATACGCACGGTGACAAATCAGGCTATACATTTCCAATATAAGTAAACTTTTATCGTACCGAAAGCCTATACAATGCGAGGTCCATTAAAACTGGAAATGTATAGCTTGATATGAAGCCGTTTGTACCTACCCACAATATGCAGCTCTTAAATCTTAAACTTCCTCCTCATGAATCTAGACATAACAAACACCACTTACGTACAATCAAGACAGCTCACAAGATTCATGTCCCCAGGGTGAACCGGGGCAAAAAGGAGAGCGACGAAGGTGTATACTGGTGCGTGGCACGCAACCTGGCTGGCGAGGCCGTCAGTCACAATGCCTCGCTTAACGTCGCTGGTGAGTCCTAGAACATGTACTGTCGAACAAGCTATTTTGTATACAGGCAAAAATTTTCATATTTCCACTGCACTGCCAATAGGCATTTGCCCCATTGCCGACGAGGAAGCGACTGGGTATCAATGACTTTCGCGCTCATAAAACGTACATAAGATTGTAGGTCCCATATAATGTGTATTATTACTTGATCACTGAGTATTCACACTGCGGCTAACAAGTACAAATCTTGATTGCCACTACAATAAGAACTATAACAGACAATACTCTCTCAGTGTTGCTTGGTGGGCAGAACAGTCCCTGAAATACTCACGCTCGCACTCGCTGCTCACCAATTCGTTTATGGTGTATGCTGGGACAGGTGCCTTATGCATTTTAATTGTATACGTATCAACTTATTCTTTACTTTACAAGTCACTTACAGACTTGACTACTCAGCAAGTTCATAACTTTACTTAAAGTGATTGCAGGTTAACTGCCTGTAAGCCAGTCTCTTTGTTCGACTGTACCATAAGTAGGAAGCGGGGTTGCGGGGAAGCGTAATATTTGCATACAAATGTTTGTCGTGTGTCGGAGTACTGTTTAACCTTTGTTGGAGAGATTAATGGGTGGTGTGTATGGCGCTAACGATAGATAGGTATAGTTTACGTTCTAAGATAACCTTGAAGTTTACTACGTGCGAAACAAGATATAAATGAACTTAATTGTAAAACAAGACAATGGCCTCTAGTCCATTATTTTAAAGATTTTTATAACTCTTAGTAGACTATATTCGTCATCATCATCATCATTTCAGCCAAACGCCGTCCACTGCTGTACATAGGCCTCCCCAAATTGGGGGTGGGGGGGGGGGGGGGGGTTTGCCATAATCGCCACGCTTGGCAGGCGGATTGGCGATCGCAGTACGGTGGTAAATTGCATAGAGAACGCTAGTGCCCATTCTCTAGTAAGTCTCTTGGTCGCCAAGTCCCTTAGTCGCCTCTTACGGCACCCACGGGCAAAAATGGGCTGGTGATATTCTTTACGTCCGGCAATACGCGGAACCTACTAGACTATAGTTGTTTGGTAATAACAAAGGAAAAAAGTAACTAAAATAGATCATAAGCATAGTCTAGTGAATCCATACTAATATTTATTTATATATAAATGCAAAAGTAACTCTGTCTGTCTGTCTGTCTGTCTCGCTTTCCTGCTAAAACTACTGAACCAATTTAAATGAAATTTGGTACACAGATAGTTTAGAGCCTGAGAAAGGTATACTATATATATATACAATACTTTTTATCCCAGTAGTATGTTCCCGCAGGATAATTTCCGACCTCCACGCGGGCGAAGCCGCTGGCAAAAGTTAGTAACTTATAAATTATGGTGAACAAACATGAGACCTGAACATTCAATTTAATAAAACGCAAATCAACAATTCTCGCCGTTCTCGAGTTAGTTCAATCAGTTGAGTGAAACCTGTCTTACGTTAACACAATCATAAATCAGTCTGCTTTCGTTTCCAATATTCAGTAGTACTAATCTACCTACGCTTTACTAAGGGAGAGTAGAAATAAACACTAGCTACTTACGAGTTGAAATCTAGTTAAGTCAAATCTGTGCCTTGTCTGTGCGTTACGAAGTCTGTTCATTAAGAAGAGGACAAAAGAAAAATTTTGGTTTAGTCCTGTCAAATAAACAGCGCCTGTCAGTACTCCATACAAATTTAGACGTGATTAAAAACTTGCCTACTAAAATTACGTCAATTTACGTCAAGAGCTGATTAATTTGACAGGACTAAACTAAAATTTATCTTCTATTCTTTCCTTAATGAAATAGATAGAAAAAGATTCACTGAACTTAAATTTAGTTTAGTTTGTGAATAAGGGAATCGGCACCACTGTGACATTTTCCGCCACGCTACAATGTCAACCTGTCCTTGTACCTGACTACGAATTGCCGTGTTTTCTAAGAAAAAGTATTATTAAAATTAAAACTGTTTTACTTAAACTTTGATACTGTTATTCTCTATTTTTTAAAGTAAACTCCATTGAACAACTCATAAAGCCATAAGTGTTACTGTTTGATAAATAAGAAAAAACAAAAAACAAAATATCAAGCCGTTATTTTTTTATTTGTATCATAGAAAAATCATTTTATCGTGTATATTTTTTTTTGGATGCTAGGCCACAAAGTTAAAAAAGACCATACACATACATTTTAAATCACTATTCCATATGCCTAAAAGGTACACTATAAAGAACAAGCATATTTTTTCAATATAACGCCTTGAAGCCTGTCCTGCATAGTAACAGAGACATAATTTCCAGTTCTTCGTGATGAATTCAGAGCAGAGCCAAGAGATGTTCACGTAGCTGCTGGTGAACCAGCTTTGTTGGAGTGCTCGCCTCCTCGAGGGATCCCAGAACCTTCGGTCCACTGGCTCAAAGATGGACAGTCATATGACGTTGAAGTCAATGGCAGGTAAGAAAGTATTGGATATAGGAGAGCATAATTAACTTTTTAAGTTACGACCCATTTATGGTTACCGGCGATAAAGAAGTTTGAAAGTTTGTTACTCAACCACACAAAAATGGCCGAACGGATTTAGATGACATTTGGCACAGAGATAGTTTATAGCCTGCATTAAACACATGGGACTTTTTATCCCGCTAGATGGTTTCCGTGGGATGATTTCTGACATCCACGCGGTCCAAGCCGCTAGCAAAAATAGTCTACTTATAAATGATTAAACTAACAATGTTATAAATTGTTTTTGTCTAAGAATGTTTTGTGATAAAGATATTTCCTTTCAGGGTAACAGTAACAGATACAGGAAACTTAAAGATCTTAGAAACATTACCGACAGACAGCGGTCTGTTTAGATGTGTAGCATCAAACATAGCCGGTGAAAGGCAGTCGCGGGCCGGGGCACTAATTGTTATAAGACGACCACACTTTGTTGTTAAACCAAGTAACGTAACCGCCTTGGTTGGGCAAACTGTCGAGTTTAACTGTCAGGTAATTGAATGTACTGCCTTTAGAACAATTTATGTCACGCCATAATAGTTTTCAATGTTCAACACTTTCGTAATTACTTTTAGAGTTATGATGCAAGTGTAAAAATTACATGGGTAAAAGAGGACGGCTCATTGCCTTCCCATGCCACTATTATCCGAGGGCTATTAAGGCTGGAGCATGTGTCTGCAACCGACGCCGGCGTCTATTCCTGCCGAGCCGACAGCCACGCCGGCTCCAGTATCACCAGCGCAACACTCACCGTTTACTGTAAGCTCTGTCTCTATTTAGATCGATTTTATTGCATCAATAATTCTAACAACTGTCCGTTCTATTTTAATGCCGCCATCTGTTTCAGCCTTACCGCACTTTACGCAAATACCGTCCAATCTAACCGCATGGGAGGGCGATGTGGTTTCCATCCCATGTGAAGCTAAAGGCTTACCTACACCAACCACCTTTTGGATTCTCGAAGGGATTCAAGATTCTTTACTTTTCCCGGAGTGTACGAAAAGTAATTCGAGCTTATTATATTTGGACGGGGCGCGCTCTGAACACAGTGGGAGAGTGATTTGCACAGCTGTCAACGCAGCTGGCAGTATTATGCAAGAGGCTTATCTTAAAGTGCTAAAAAAAGGAAACAATGTACTAAAAGAGCCTTCTTTGGATCGTGAATATAATGTAGATTATGAACGTGAGACGCACATGACGCAATATGAGCTAGTTCAAGCGAGGAAATATTTGCAACAGAATGTGTTAGTTCTAAGAAGGGTAGAGGCATTATCTTCCACATCTTTAAAAGTTGTTTGGGATGTAAGTAATCCTTGTAGTTTTAGTAGATAAATTCATAGTGTGGCGCAAACTATATTAACGTTTCTATTTTTAGGTATTGACAGACTACAATGAATACTTGGAAGGTGTTAAGATTTGGTACAATGGGACTACACTAAATTGGCGTAATGCAACTGATGAAGAAATTACGTTACTAAATCCGGCTCATCCAGACGTCCTGTGCTCAAACGGTTCTTTGATGAACGTGGACAATAGTGGATCATCAAGCTACATCCTTACAGGATTAATGGCATATACACAATACGACATATTCCTGATGCCGTTTTACAAGATGTTGTTGGGGAAACCTTCGAATTTGATGACTGGGTTCACGGACGAGGATGGTAAGGAACTAAGGTCGAATTTCTTCAATAAAATTATTGAGCGCGCTCAGTATATCTGAACCGAGTTCAAGAGCTATCGGTCTCATTTTTGTGTGGAATATTGACAATGACAGGTGACAGCTCTTGACCGCGTTCAATTTTTTTGCCTTCAATATTGTTTTTCGGTTTTCCTTTGGTTATTGGATGTGGTTACATACTTTATGTGTTTGTGATATTTTAGTGCCTTCGACGCCGCCCCAAAGCGTTACAGCGGGTGTAATAAACGCAACGTCGGCGTGGATACGATGGGAACCGCCACCTGTGAACACGTGGAACGGTGAACTCACAGGGTACTTGGTAAGTTCCGTTTTACAATTAATGTTTAATTAACTATGATTATTGTTTTGCTCGATAAAGTTTTATGTTGGGGATTAAAATATGTTTACAATCAATTTCAGTAGGGTGAGTGATGTTTTGTCGTATTTGGTTATTAATTAGTAAATACACTTACGTTTCGTTTTACGAAGGGCTTGCGGCTAAGTAATAACAGCCGCACGGGTCGATCGTTCAGGTTAAGCTACGCTTGCCGCGGTTGATCCGTGGAGGGGTGATCATCTTTGCATACCAGGACCCTTCCGTGCCTCGGAAAGTACGTTAAGCCGTTAGCCCCGGCTGTCTTTCGTAGATCTTAGACAGTCGTTACGGGCTAGAAGCCCGAAACTCTGACAAACAGTCTTACCAAGGGGTATCGTATTACCCAGTAACTGGGTTGTGGAGGTCAGATGAGAGTCGATCCATGTAAAATACTGGTACTCAGCTGCATCCGGTTAGACTGGAGGCTGACCCCAACATAGTTGGCAAAAGGCTAGGCAGATCATGAGTCATGCATGCTTTTTTTTTTTTTTTTTTTCAGGATGGGAAATCATCAAATGACTTCTCCCGCTCTGGGCGGAGCGGGAGGGCGTGTCAGACTTTTACTGACTAAAACCCACCCGTGTTCCATCAGTTGCCCATGTGCCAGGGTCACGGTATCTCTTTCGAACAATCACGCGACCCCGGCAGGCATCGGTCCTAGTAGACCCCTACACTGCTGCTGACATCTCTTTGAGGCGCGCGTGGAACACTGCGCGCCGTCGACCCGAGCTTGGTCCTTACCGGGCGGCGAGCTACCCATTGCTCGCCACCCGTAAGCTCGCGCCTACGGTGGCCGGGAGTCCGCTATCGACTCCCGACGCCCGGGGCGTCTCCTCCTGCGGCGGCTAGGGACGTGAGGGCGCAGAGTCTGCCACTCCCTCACGCGCCCCGCCTCCTCCTTCGCGAGCATTACTGTTTCGCAGAAGGAGGTGACGGCTTCCCATTCCCTCTCGCTCCGTACCATGGCTCGTACCAGGGCCGGACGCGAGAGGTCGCCGCCGCCGATCGCTCCCACGAGGACACGGCGGTGCTCCGCCCAGGCAGGGCACACCTCCACCGTATGCTCCACCGTGTCCTCCAGACGATCCTCGCAATGGAAACACCCGGACGTATCCTCCCGCTTTATCCTGAACAGGAACCCACCGAAGCACCCATGCCCGGTGAGAACCTGCGTCAGGCGGAAGGTGAGGACGCCGTGACGCCTCTCTATCCACTCCTCAAAGAGGGGACTTACCGACGCAATTGTGGCGTGCCCAGTCATGCATGACTTACGTTACGTTTTATGTTAAACATTTCACCTATTTATGAGCTCGCAGAGCGCGTATTTGTGCCCCCCAAATTAGGGGAGACCTAAGTCCAGCAGTGGACGTCTTACGGCTGAAATGATGATGATGATGATGATGAGGTCGCAGTGTAGAAGTGAGTGTTTAGAGTTTAAAGTCACTTCACTACCTGAGGTTGATGACACAAAATTTTTTATGTTTTTTTTTTCGTTTAATCATGCTTAGATATTGGAGTAGAGTTTCACTGCTAATATAATTTTACCTTGTACATTTACTGATCGAATTCCTTGACAACAGATCGAGATCCGAGTGGGTGGTAGTACTGGGGGTCGGGTGGTGGGTCAGATGTCGCTGGGCGGGCGCACGCGCGCGGCCGCGGCCAGCTCGCTGCGCGCCGGCGGGCGGTACAGCGCGCGCGCCGCCGCCGTCACGCGGCGCGGACACGGCCCGTTCAGCGCGCCCGCGCACATACACATGCTGCCCACGCAGTCGCAGAGACATTACGTACAGTAAGTGATGCTTCCGATTCATTTATAAGATTATTGCTGCTGTGCATCTTGCAGACTATCTAGTTGATAACTTAACCACAAATCTTGGGTTTTGGGATAGGTATTATACAGGTTTGTAGAGACGTAGACGCAAAAACGATTACCACTGAATCAGTGCATGATTTGATTGAGTTGAAAATAATCACCAGTAAAAAAATGCATTTCCGTACATTTTGACCGCACACGTATTGCACTTCTTTTTTCGCTTCTATGAAGCAACTGATTTAATTTTGGATAGCTGACGAAACATTTCTATGCTACAAGGTTCATAATCCTGTACTGAATTCATATTTTCAGTTTGCGTGTTGATGACACCCTGTATAATGTAAGCGCAATTTCTTAAAACATTAGTTATGCTGCTTGTGGTCTTTGAATTGTGCTTAAATGGTATTTCACAAATCCACAAGTCAGTCAACCAGTATTCGTAGGATACGTCGTAGACCATGTTATGGTCTACTGACCTACTCAAATGGTCATAATGCCACTACTACTTACCTAGAAGGCCTACTTACTATTTAGGTACCTATTGGTATTTTGACAACTTCATACATACGTTATTGCTTATGTACCCTAATTACATATTCCTCATTATTGTATGCAAATTTCGACACTAAAAGTTCATTTTACGACTTATTTAGTAGGTACAGTTAGTTGTGTCTTTACTACTCAATTTCGTTTGACAGTTACTTTTAAACAATGGAAATACGAAATGACAATGTAACTTTTTTTTTTTCTTTAGGACCGAACCACCAAAAGATTCAAACATAACGCACATATTTCAAGAAACGTGGCTCCTAGCTCTCGGACTAACATTATTCTCGATTATCGCAATTGGAGTGTTCAGCGTTTACTACATTAAGCGTCGGAGTAACATTCAGAGGAAGAAATCTACCGGTAAGTGACATTGGGAAATATTTAACTGATCTTTCAAAAATTTATTTAACTTCTAATAATGAAGGCTGTTTTTGTAATTAATAAACTTTTAAAAACTTTTTGGGCACCTTTTTTTTAGTTTAGTAATTAAGCTAGAGCTGCTTGATCAAATGGCTGTGACTGTGACAGCTATTTTGTATTCTTTGTACCCAAAAATAGGAAGTATTTGAGGTTCAAAAAAGAGGTGAATTCATTATATAAATGTTCAAAATAATTTTTAAGAAAGCAACATACGAATTATTTGACGTTCATTTAAATATATGCCATTGTCATTCTTGTTTATAAGTAGCTCTGTTTTAAGTACATGTAATTGAAACATTGATCTCGATTGTAGGACAGTCAATTGTGACGGCTCAACAGTGTCTATTGAATAAAGACACGATCTGGTTAAGAGACCGGCCGGTATTCGCCGCCCCGACCGATCCCACTTTAGACGTTAGCAGCTGTCACCAAAGTCTGCTACATGGTGAGTATCGCTTGTTATCTTTTCCGATAATCGACTGTTTATTTTTGGAGCATCATTGACATATTTCTCACGATATGAATTCCATTGAAATTGATACTGACAAAATAACTTTGATACCGATTGTGATGTGATAAAATAATTTTAATAAACTGTCTAAAATCTAGAATCAAGATAACGACTGTTAAGTTGGGGACGTTTTAAATTGAATTTTTAAAGAATCCAATGTTATCATCAGGTGGGCAATCAACGAGCATTCTAAGTGTCGAGCCAGAATACAGTCTGCCTCAGAATTCCATTCAAGGATTAGACGCGTCGAGTGTGGACAGAATGCGTCGCGGACCACCGGAACCATACGCGTCAAGCGCCATTTACACAGAACTCAATTTCAAGGTACGCTTTGATAAGCTTTTCGAGAACTCCATTGTTGACTTTAGATAAGATTTCAACGAATTTGCATACGTTAATCCTATCACATATCAAATACCACACAAAATATTCATAAGTGTAACCATAAATATCATTTTCCACACAGGACAATAACGACATCGGAGACTTGAGAAATTGTCCAGAAAGACGATCTCATAACAATAGCATTGTTAGGTCGTGTAATGGAAGCATTCAGTACTCGAACGGAGAATGTTCGACGTGTTGCCATAGCACGTCCAGCAGATCAACTAAAGACTACAGAGAGCCGAGGCATGAGAACGCACATAATGACATTAATGTACTGGAGGACGACTGCGCCTCTTGTCATACAAATAGGTCCGGATCAAGAAGTCGACAAGACAAAAGCAAAGTGTGTCCGGCGAGTGATTTAGAGTACGACTATCCGCAGTGGCACTGGCTGGGCAGGGAGAACAGTTTCAAAATTCCCATTCAGACGAGTAGACATTCGAATGTAGCGAGGTCGGAGCAGGGCTGTCAAATAAATCTGTGTGATATACTGCCGCCACCGCCGTATGAGGTAAATTGATCTCGTTTACAATTTACCCCATCAGTGTTTTTCATTGTAATGGACAATGCGGATATTTAGATTAAATGCATTTTTCACAGAGTCCAGAAAACAAGACGGTGTACGGCACTCCAAATAATTAGACGTGTACAATGATGGAAGAGGAAATCAAAGCAATAATCAACATTATCTTTTCAAAATTTTAAGGATAAGTTACGTCGAAAAACGTTTCGCAGTTGTTAGTGATGTTCATATTGTGGAACTGAAAAATTAAGATGGTATTAGGTGTAGGTAGATAATGTATAACTTAATATTCGTCAGACAAGATCATAACCATTGTAGATTAGCCATAGTAGTGCTTGTAATCTGTAGATACCGAACTTTTGATATTTGTATCTCGTAATTTATTCCTAATCTATATTCTAGTCACAGTATATAGGACTAGTTTTGCCATTGGTAAACACTGTTTTCTTGTAAGCTAATATTTTGTACCTATACAGTACTCCACAACTAGAGGTTGTTACAATTTTGACTGTAAACGTAGATAAAAAATCGAAGCCCTGCATTTCACTGCCATATACCTTTAGGACTTTCTAGAGTATTAGTTATATAATCTTTGACTGTGATATTTATATTAAATTTGTGTATTAGAAATAAATGTAACCCTAGTGTTAATTACCTAACTTTCCCCAACTATCAAATTTTTTAATACTTCGCATACCTATGTAACTTAAGAGGCAACAATTTGATCTGTATTCAAAATATTTTCAGAAACAGTTGTGTTTGTACCCGATACAGAAATCTGAAATATAGCAACTTTATAAAAGTAAAAGAGTTTTATTTAATTCTAGCTTCCACCCGCGGCTACTCTCCCATGGTTTGTCAGTAAAAAAGCCTCGAAAAGTCTTTCCTAAGGTATGTAAGAAGAAAACATGTTGCGCCGGCTCCTGGTATAAGGGCAGGAGAATAATAAGGCTTCCTCTTGGTTCTCCATACCAAATTTCCTCAAACCCGGTACAGCAGTTTCGGAGATTAGCCGAAAAGCACAGACAGACCGTCCATTTTTTTTGTTGGTATTGTTTAAACTTTCATACGCATTTGGATAAAAAGCTGTAATTTTCATATAAAAAACAGACACTTCAATTTTATAGACAGAAAACCACATTTCCTGTCGTCAGTGTCGCTTTATTATCCTGAATAATATATTTTATTCAAAGAATCGTCCAATAAAAGTATGAGAATTCTTCCTTTAGTCCTTATTCGGTTGTCGTGTTCCAACAACTTTATAGTAGGAACGGAGATATAAAACCCGCTGAAAGGCGACATAAATAATATACAGTTTAGTAATGAAGTACGTCGTTACCTGCGGCTTACAAGCCTCTAGTCAAGTCGTAAACTGCAAAGACTTGTAAACCAACTTGTCGGTGCAAAGATTTATTTTATGATTATATTGTTAATTGTAACTTTTATAATCCACGCTTATAATGTAACCTAATCTTAACTACAGTTTGTTTTTTTAAATCCCAGAGACAAGGCTAAGTAATTAAAAGCGTTCTAAATCTACCCGCAGACTCATCTCGGCTACAGCCAAATGTCAAAAACTTGTCAAAATTGTTTGGAAACTCGAGGTGTTTTTGGCAGATTGAAACTGAGATAGGACTGTGAACGTTCTTAAAATTATGAAAATGGCCCACCCTCTCATATTTCAAGTGATATGTGTTAACTTTCTACGTATATGAGATTGACATTACCTGTACTTGTCAAATTAGTCTCTTTTATCAAAAAAACTAACTTTAAGCGAGCAGCACACTGCTTATTTTCAGAAACCAGTGTCATTAATCAATCTGGGACCGAATGTGATACATTTCGGGCCCGAAAAACTGAATAGCGCGGACTTATTCTCCGGGCGAAAGGTTTCGGGTTAAGAGCATTTGGCAATAAATCTTTGAGTCCAATTTATTCCTGTCTTGCTTACGTATCGGCTACGTTTATAGCTACCTTTTTGGTGCCGAAAGAGCTTTCCTTTATCAGCAGATTTCCGTATTGGACAAAGGACTATTCGATTCAAATGATATCCGTTTTAGTAAGGGAGAATTTTGCTGAGAAATTCTGTTTGGCGCTAAGAATATAGGTTTAATTTTGCTATTCCAATAACAGCAATAGAACGAACTATTACAGCATGTGTGGTAGTAAAACGTTGTTTATGCTGAAGTTAGTGCCTATCTTGTTTAACTGTATGTGTATGGCCAATTTAATTCTATCTTGTTTAAGATATCTCTTATTACACTTGTTAGGTATTGATTAAATCTATAGGGGATAGTTTAACCAGTAATGCTTTTAATTAGAGAGTTAGAAGACATTACAATTAGTGATTGTATAGTTACATAATGATTTAATTAAAGAACGTAGGCAGTTAAGAGGCCGTACATAAAAATTCACCAATATCGCGGATGGACGTGATTTCACAGGCGTAATATTACAGTTAAATTACTGTATTCCTATAAGTTTTAATGCACAACGTAAAAGCATGTCTGTAAATTCAAGTAAATCGGCAAAATTTTCCTAAACGGTCAAGTAAGAGTATCGTAATTAGGGGATAGATTTTAAAAAAAAAAACGATGTCAAAATACTTAGACAAGACTCGAATTGGATCGTACTAGTTTACAAATCGTACAAAAATTTATCCATTACGCCATTTCTGTAATGAAATTCGTCACACAAAACAGTAGAGCTATTGGACTCTGTGTATGGCCACCTTAATATAATTTAATACGAAGAATAAAATTTTAATGCTCGTAAACTTACAAGGATCTAAATAAGCGATATAAAAATAGAATTAACTGCATGTTGATATTCAAAGGCTCAGACTATTCACTATAATATTCAATAGTTGACTCTCGTAAATGTCCCTGTATTCACACCTTCCAAAAATGTGATAAAATAAGTAAACAAAGCTTTGGAAAATATAGGTCAGTCTGGTCATTCTCTGATAGTACGTTATCTTGTATTGATTGATTTTTTTGACGTTTCGAACGATGTTTTTGATAAGTATCTAATGAGAATGCTTTTATAAGAGTGTGGTATTTGTGCTGGTTTATGATCTGTGCATCCGTCGCACACAATAAAGTTGTCGTTATTTTTATGTTTCGTAGAAATGCGTGCAGGGGAATGAAAATGTCGCCTGAATAATGTACAGAGTAACTAGTGTATTTTAAAATATCATCACGGTTTTTTACTTTAATGGGGTGGGATGAGTGGGATGTGTAACATAGTAGTGGAGTGCCTACTTATTAGACAGAGTTTTTCTACTTACTATTTATGTAAATACATGTATTTATTCAATATCGAGCCTTTTTTGTTCTTCAGAATAACAATGATTTTGGTGAATGTATAGCAATAGGCATTAAAGCTTATATTTCTACAGTTTCTTTAAACCGCATTCTATTTTAGTTACTACTTTTTATACCAGAAAAATCGTAGTCATAAGACAATCTGCCAATATAGCACCTGCCATATTTTGTTCCTGCGTTTATTATAGGTATTAATCCTCTTTTGTACTGTATTTTTTCACTTGCGCATATTTTTTTATAAATAAATACATAGATAATCTAAATCTAATGTTTTATAAACAAATAAATAAATCCAGGCGGTCTAATACTAGGACGTTACAGTGTCGACAGCAACAATCACAATGGACAGCAAGGTATTCCTATAGACACATTCGCCACAGTCGAATTGGACAGACTGGACAATATTATCTGTGGTATCTACTCTTCGCCCGATTGCAAGCTGTCAGATTTAGTCCAACTGGATATAATGTAGGCTTATTAGTTGATTCTCACCCGAAACGGGCGAACTGACATTTATGAACCATATATTATTTTCCGCAGGCGATTCACACGATGAATTTATATGTGGGCGAACCAACAACTCCAGAGATAATTGGCACGTTTTGAAATGTTTGCAATTATTTAGAACAAAAGAGGAGGTATATTTCTTACAAGATTACAGGCCAAGATCTACTGTGGAACTATTGTGTCCTGCCGGATGTAAAGAATAGCACCAACCCATTTCTTCTGTGGGTGTCATAAGAGGCGACTAAGGGACTTACTAGAGAATGGGCAGGAGTGTTCTCTATCCATTTCACCACCATACTGCGGTCGCAAACCCGCCTGCCAAGCGCGGCGATTATGGCAAATCCCGCCAAATTGGGGGAGGCTTATGCCCGGCGGTGGACTCCTTTGGCTGAAATGATGATGAATGCTGAAAATGAATAGGAGAAAATTGAATTAATATTATTACATTATTTAAATTATCACAAATAAATTAACTTTGTGCAAGCCATAAACAGTAAATAATATTTTATTTAGAAGTATCAATTCGCCCGTTAAGGGGGGAGCTAATTCGTGCGAAACAACAAATATCTAAACCATAATGTATTGTGCATTGATTTTGAACTGAGTTATCAATGCACATGACTTTGTTCTAGCGGTTCGGTTCAGTAAGCACACACAATAGTGCAGATTATTAATTAATTTGGTAATTGAGTATGTAAATTATTTCCGAGTATGGTAATTTATACAAACGTAATTTACATGCATGTTTCGTACTCAATACAGTATTGTAAAACTTATAATCTAGGTAGATTACAAGTTTATAATATCTACTGTATCATAATTTGCCTATATTATTCCCACTGCTGGGACACAGGCCTATTCTCGATGAGAGGGCCGTAATCTACAACGCAGGCCCAGTCCAGGTTTGTAGGTATTCGGTACATGTCTTCGAATTTTTGGTTCTGGGCCATGCGGGTTTCCTCACGATATTTTTTTTCACCGCTTTGAGAGCAGTGGTGATGAAATCATTTACACAAAGTAAAGTGCCTGCCCGGATTCGAACACATGACCTACAACTCGTAAATCGGGGCTGATACCATTGGGCCACTACTGCTCTACAATACTGTAATGATGCTGTCAAAGAGCAACTCGTTACGTAAATAATAACAACAGTCGCACGTGTCGATCGAAGGTTAAGGTACTATTGTTGCGGTCAGTTCGTGGATGAGTGACCATGCATAAATTATGGAGCTCCTCCCTGCCTGTAAAAGCACGTTAAGACGTCCGTCCCGGCTGTTATTGGCAGTCACCTAAAATTCACCATGAAATCTGTGAAGTGAATTATCAATACCGAGAATATTTATTCATCATATTATTACACCTACCACCTGTATATCTCTGCATAACCCAAAGGTTGACTGGTAGCCTTGACCGCCTCTGTACGTTTGTATGCGTAAAGTATTGTTGAATAAATAAATAGTGCCAATCCTGCTCACTTCAGAGATAATTTAACAAAATAGTCCAGCGAGGCAAGCACGGTTTACTGTGATAGGTTTGTGCCACACATTTTTATCACAGTTTGGCACCAAAAACCGTGATAAAATGCGTGACTCAAGCCTGTAACAGAAGTCGTACTCACCCCGCAGTTGGGACTTGGATGTGATGACCCACTGTGATATTATTAACGGATAATACACGTGTTGTTGTAAAAAAAGTTATTTAAAGTAATTTTCATAATCGGAGTTGTTTATGATCTAATCAGAACGTGTGCGGAACAGACTTCATCAATCATCGAGAGAATATTAAATAAAGTAAGTACATAATTTACTCATTTGCAAAACTCACGAGAAAATATTACGGTGGGCGGAGTGAATAAAAGCGAGCCACGTAGTCGAATTTGCATAATTCTGCCGAACCGACAAAAATATTAAACCAAAATATTATCCAGACTACCGCCCAAAACCACGATAATCAGCACCTGCCATCTGACGTCATCTTGACCCGTCAAAAATATTATACAAAGTATAAAATAATACTGTTTCCAACAAACTCATTGCTTATTAATATATCACAGATGCAAATATTCCAGGGAAGTTAAGAGCTGAAATTAATCTGTAAGTATAATTTATGTTAATTCATATCGGTTTCTGGTACATTTCCATGGGGGAAACATTTACCATAAGATGGTGATCGAAAATAAGCTTGGTTTGCAAATGTGCCGTGGACGCGCCGACGTCTTTCCTACTACCCTATATCAGATTTGAATATATTTCGATGGAAACATTAAATATGTATCGGGCTACATCCTGTTAATATTATTTAGGTAAGGTGAATATTTCCATTTTGTTAGTAAATCTTCGTCTGCTGCGTAATGTGAAACTTTTTTCACGCTGTTTTTTGAACACATAAATTATACTTATTTTACTGTTTCCCTTAAAAAAAAACATGCTTTGGCCACGGATCAGCGACATCAGTAGATCTTTATAAGGGTACATGAAAATTTAATTACATTCTCTACAAACACAATTTTTTACAAGAAATGCAGGTATTCCGAAAGCAAAACATTTTTCTACCAGAAAAAAAAAACCCTTATTCAGGTCTTTATTATATGGTAAGTTGCCCAAGTTATGTATCATCTAAAAGATTAAACAACCCTTTTACGACAATTTAAATCTCATTCAACTGCCTCGTAGACGCTACAGCTGAGCATGAGGTCCGGGGTTCGATTCCCTGGCCAGGCAAAGTGTTATTAGGTTTATCTATCTGGCATTTCTTAGTAGCAGCCCAGAGTCTGGATTTGTGCCCGGTTGATAGCAATAGGCTCGCCCCCTATTACATGGGGCATAAACTTAACTGGTGACATGTGCGGTAAACTTCTGGCTAAACTTTCGGGGAAACAAGGTGTGATGTTATGTTAAAGACTTATGTTAAACTTTTATGAGAATAGGTAAGTACTAAATAACTGTATTCAATCAGATTTAGAAAAAAACAGTAGGTATATGTACCTATTTTACTCAATCAAAACAATCAGAGCGCAGATCTCCCAGTAGAGCCTACAGAAATCCTTTATTACTGCACTCCCTCCGTTCTCACTGCACTAATCCATTAGTCGTACATGAAAACTTAATAGAAATGCCAATAAAAACAGTCGGGCAGGTATAACCGGCCACTCTCGTAGCCCTAGGGTGCACGTGCACCTCACTACCCAGTAGCCACTGAATTTTACAGAGACCTCTGTAAATGTACGTTATTATAAGTATTTTGTCGATGGCTGTAAGCTGTAAGGGAGAATTTATGAAGATTATTTTGTAAAATTATGACTTCTATAAACTTTGAGTACCTAGGTATTGAATACTGCTGATATTTTCCTGGCATAGTTGAAAATTCGTAGGAAATTATGCTGGGAAATCTTAAATCTTAAGTCCGTGAAGCTATACATACATTGTTCACTAAGGGAAGAAAGTGACCGATTACTAACGAGGATATAGTTTAAGCCTAAGGCACAGTCGAGGGCCTAAATACACAGGAGTTGATAATCGCACTTTATTCCAAGTGATACATAGTGCTTTATATTATGCCTACGACGAAAAGCTATCTAACATAAAAACCATTTCTGGTGATTTGTGTTATCGGACCTCATGAGAGTGTGAAGAAATTGAAATAATTTTCAGCAAAAGTAGGTATGTGGCTTTATGCGTTTGGTGACAAAAAACTATTGTCTTGTAGCATCATACTATATTTAATTAGATTAGCTACTGAATTGCCCTAAATAAAACAAAAACCCAGCACGTTAAAAATGGATTTTCATACACTTTTTCGATCCGCAAATTCTGATCATTTAAAACAATTTTATGATTAAGTAATTATATCTTTAATAAATTATTTTTAAATTAAGGGACTCAAAATGAACCCGAGCAGTTATAGTTCAAACTACTTTATTCTATTGGTGACAGTTTACAGATTATTTTTATTCTTTAGGCAGGGCATACCAACTACATATTTTACGGAGATATTAACAATCGGTAGTGACGCGTCTTCAGTACTGTGTATTCACTTATACGCATACAACTTTTTAATTGATGTAGTCGATTAATCAGAATAGGTACCAATTTGTTTAGAATAAGTTTTTAAAATGAACAAAAGACTGGTGTGACCAATGTTTTAATTTTCAGGATTAAAATCTGGTTAATGTGGTTTATAAATTAAATGAATATTGTAAATGTCGCAAGCAAAGTACAGCACAAAATGTTCATTTACTTTACTACAAAGTTCCCAGAATCTGTAGTAAAACAGACCGTCTACGTCCTCCTAACTTAAATGAGTTAATTTATACAGAAGCGCGAGTCGTGGTCTAAATTTAATTGTTCTTGACGCTAACGCATAAATCTTGGTGAAATCCTAGCGGAAGCAATTTACATAAACGCCGTCATTCCATGGCTATACTATCCTTTAATCGTGCCCAGTTGTATGGTAATTATGTGTAAGTGGCGACTTAAGGAATTCGCCTCTTTAGAAATGTTATTGTTGGTCTATTTATTGGAGAAAGGAAGCTTTAAATAATGTGTCTACTATTTAAATAGTTTGAATAAAGCAATCTATGAGTTGTTAGTAGAAAAGTCGACGTACGAAAGGATAAAAGTGACTAGGTCCATTAAAAGCTTCAGAATTCCTTCACTTTTCAATTTGTTGCTACACTAGCTTTCGCCCGCGGCTTTGGCCGCGTAGTCGAGGCTGAAAACTATCCCACGGCAGCGCACAACCGTGATAAAGAAGTATTCTATGTGCCTACTAATCTAGGTCATGGTTTGTTCATGCCTTTCATCCAAATTGGTTTAGTCGCTTAGGCATGAAAAGGTTAGGTAACAGATGGAGAGACAGAGTTACTTTCGCGTTATAATACATATTAGGATTTTGCTTTTTTTTGGTGTAGGCATCGATAGGATTAAAGTGTTAAGAATTTGTAATCTATACAAATAAACAAATTTGAAGTGTCCGTTTGTTGTTTCACAATAAAAGTTTTTAACATACCATGCATTTGTATATGAACGTAGGCATATTCGTTACATATGACAAAAAGACAATTTTCAAAATCCTGCCTGTATGTTCCAGCTAATCTTCGAAACGGTTGGACCGATTTTAACGAGAATTTCGCTAAGAAATAGGTGATGTTATAAGGAGGAACAAACTTTTTGTCCCGGTAGCACGTTCTCGCGGGGTAATTTCCAAAAAATATACGGGTGCAGCCGCGGGCAGCATGTAGTAAAAAAATAACTACCTTCTATTTTACTCACTAATAATAATCTCAGGTTTTCACCTATACAAAAGCTCCCAACTATCTAAAGGTAATTTTCCCAAACCAAGTCTAAACGACTGAAAGGACACCGACCATTTGTCCTTACTTGAATTTCAGCCTTCATTTCAAGGTACTTTTCCTTCGTTAAATTGGCCCTAGACTTAGAGCATCCTATTTAGTTACAAAGAGCTTAATCCCGAAAGTGTAGCGGTGTGTGAAGCGAGCTGGTCGAAGGTCACAATTAGACGAGGCGTTTAATTACAGAATTCAGGGTAACAGCGTGGCTTCACCTCCCCTAGTCTTTCACAGGATTCCTCTATAAGGGACATGTTATGTTAGTAGGGAGATAGCGGGTAACAGGTCGGCGACAACGTCATTAGTTGTTTGTAACCTTTTCTTTTCATATAACTAATTAACAAACACACACACACATAAAATCAGTCTCGAATGTTCCCACTGCTGGGACACAGGCCTTTTCTTTGTGAGAGGGAGGGGGTCATAGTTCATCACGTGGGCCTAGTGCGGGTTGTGTGTCATGTGACATGACTTCTAATTTTTGGTTGTAGGATATGCCGATTTTCACGATGTTTTCCATCACAAGTTTTCAGAGCAGTGATGATGAAATTATACAAGGTGCAGTTTTGGATCTGCAAAACATTTCAGGAGGTAATTATATTAGTGATTCTCGACCCGAACCAACAATAAAATGGGCAGGTATTTTTTTTTTTCATTTTATTCTTATTTACGGTATCGGGAAATCGGTAAGTCTGAACTCCCTTTTTAAAACGCGGCCAGTCTGTCCGTGACCTTGAACTGCGCTTTCACACACACAAACAATCGCAATCGACATTTCTTTCACGGATCCAATGCCCGAGGGTTATTAAGAGAGTTATTCTGAAAAACAATAAAATTGAAAAATCTAAAATAAAAAGTATAATTGATTATTGACTTGGTATCGTATTGTTATAAGATTATTTACGAGTCTCTTAACAACCTCCTGAGATGTTTTGTAGGTTCAAAACTGCATCTTGTATATAGAGTAAAGTGCCTGCCTGGGTTCGTACTCACGACCTAAATCGTAAGTCGAGGCTTCAGTGGCGAGGTGTAATTTTTTCTAAAAGAGAAGCCGATGCGAAGTCGTCTTTAACTTACTTACTCATCAATAAAGAATACTTACTATCATTCTAAATAAAATAAGCAATATTCCTCTATCTCGTTCTCGCTGACGCATTTTTCTATACCTGTCTCTGTCATAACCCGTTGTACAGCGGCTTGCTCTCGTACATATCAAGCGGTGCCACGTGACCTAAAGTGACATCGTTACGGGATCGCTGTTGTATGAATTTTTAGTTCCCGATTATGACGTTTCGGCGCCGGGTTATTTAGAACATTTCTCTTTTGTTGTAATACAAAGCTATAAATAACCTTTTCTGTTGTTTGAATGTTATGGTGAATTAAATACCCGTAGTGTAACTATATTTATTGACAATAGTAGCCACTATTTACATACTATTGTATTTTTAATAGTGATAGAGTTAACAATGCGAATCCCTGAAGGCAAGCCGGTAGGAATCGTGTTATATGGTGCTTTCGCCACTGCGAGGCTTACACCACTGGGCCACAACTAATTTACAATGTTCAATTTCTCAGTTTTTCTCAATGCTAACACCAACCTCGTTCTTGATGAGACGACGTCCTTATTTATTGCCGAGTAAATAACACTATCATTATGCAAAACATGTTTGTAGTTTGGCTAGCCATCGCTAAAGTGGCTAGCCGGTAGCGCGAAGTGCTTATGAATAAATAATAATTCGTTCGAGTGTGGAATGGAACTACTACAAAAATATGCACGTGAGTAAACCGTATACCTAAATAACCCCGCCGTGCAGAAAAAAACATCATGTAGAAATAAAACAAAAATTAATTCTTTTGGCGTGTAGAAAATCTTCTAATGCATTTTTAAAACAAACATACACAGCTCTCATCTTAGAGCTGTGCTCGTTTGCGTTACTCTCTTCCACAAATGATAACAAACCTAAGAGAACTCGCTGGTGGCCATTTTTTTGTCCGTTTTTATAGTGTCCAGTAAAATAAAATATACTGCTATCACATGCTTTTCACTTTATGACTTCGATAAATACTGCAGTTTCTTAAATGCATGAGAACCAGTTAGCTCTTCTTAAACGTGGTTCAAAAGTGTTGACTTATCGCTTTTGCTTGGTCAATGTGTCCTCTACCTAACCGAAGCTAGGGTTGTACGTAACTCGATCGTAGTATTATCATCAAACTAAATTGTTACGTAGAGAGCTCCAATGTACGACAGAGGTTAAGTACTATCAGGTATAAGGGGTGGGCAAATAACACGTTACGTTGAAATTGTAGACATGGAATCGTGTTTGACTAGCGAAGTGAAAAATTTTATGTAGGTGTACCTACTAGTGTGTTGTTTAGTACAGTCACCAAAACATACAATTTCTTTTTTGTGGGTGGAAAATCATCAAGACGTCTCCTGCTCTGGGTGGAGCGGAAGGGTGTGTCAGACTTTTACTGTGTGAAACCCACCCGTGTTCCTTCAGTCCCTATGACAGGGCCACGGTAATGCTTTCGAAAAATCCGCCGCCCTGGCAGTAAGTAACCAAGCTTTGTCGGATACAGTTGAAGTTTTAGTAAGACCCCGACGGAAGTTTTCGAATGAAATTTAATTTGATCAATAAACTGCTTGTTTTCTTACTTAATTTACTTAAATTAAGTTTAATTCGAATGTCGGGAGTCGATTGCGGACTCCCGGCCACCGTAGGCGCGAGCTTGCGGGCGGCGAGCAATGGGTAGCTCGCCGCCCGGTAAGGACCAAGCTCGGGTCGACGGCGCGTAGTGTTCTACGCGCGCCTCAAAGAGATGTCAGCAGCAGTGAAGGGGTCTACTAGGACCGATGCCTGCCGGGGTCGCGTGATTGTTCGAAAGAGATACCGTGACCCTGGAACATGGGCAACTGATGGAACACAGGTGGGTTTTAGTCAGTAAAAGTCTGACATGAAGAGCGGAAGAAGTCATTTGATGATTTCCCAACCAAAAAAAAAAATGCATCCGTCCGTTTTTACAAATTTTCAACTATATCCGACGTCCCTGATTACTTATCGCTTTTGTTAACCGTACATAGGTGCTGCTTAGTTGTTGGCTATCTACTCCATTTTAAGTATAGCTCTTTGTACCGACAAGACAGTAGGGCAAATATTAATTTTCTAATATGGAACACAAGACAACTGTTGTAATTCAAACTTTATATCCATGACGTAGAATTTATAGTAGATTACGTTAATATACGGTATCCCTCTGTATTTGATTATGTCAGAATGATTATTATTTATCTATGATTTATAATATTTTGTAACGGATATAATAAAAACTAAAATAATGAATAAATGAAATGTACCGACCCTAGCGTGATTTGACCAGACTTGATTAATCGAATGAACCCCAAGTTTTGCACTAGCCCTTGAAGCCTGATGTTTCATGGTGGTACAGAGACCTTCGCCTTTGGTCTCTGTAACACCATGAAGCCTTAATGGTAGGGAAAATGTGCTCTTAGGATAGGGAAGGATTGCGAACTCTACCGGATTTTTCACCACTTACAAAATGAAAATCGCATAATTTTTAAACACGATCAAGGATCTAATAATATTTTGGTATCTTTACATAGTATGAAATAAAGTCGCTTCATTTAAACTACCCAACAGATTTTAGTGCGGTTTTCATCAGTACACAGCAGTGGCGTAGCAAAACGGGGGCGGCGGGGGCGGGCCGCACCGGGTGTCACCTTTTTTGGGGTGACACCCACCCGGTCTCTCAACTTTAAGAACAATATACAAACAAAAAATAAATAAACCGCTAGCACAAACATTTCTTTTTCGGGGATTCCTCCAATAGCGCTAGCTCAGCTCTATGTATAATTCGGGGATTCCCGCAAAAGAGCCTGACGCTGTCGTGGGGGATTCCTCGTCCCATACTCGCGATCTTTGACGTCTCAGTTCAGTTGCAACATTTCTCATTTGTTTCGTGAAGGAAGTGTGTTATGTTTGGTTGGCGTGTGTGTGGCGAACACGAGGCAATACAAAATATAAATTTCGATGAAGTTATCGCTGAGTTTGCAGCTGTCAAAGCTAGAAAGAAGAAATTTTAATTGTATAACAATTTCTTTTCTGTCTTAGTTATTATTGTGTTTTGTTATTTCTTCAGTATTGTAAATAATAAATGATCCATGTCCTTTATCAAATAAAATTTATTGCTTTTTACCTTCGATGGGGTGACACCACCAACTTCCGCACCGGATGCCACCCAAGGTAGCTACGCCACTGACACAGAGTGATTCAAGAAACAAGGTTTATATGTATAATATGCGGGCGAAGCCGCTGATAAAAGCTAGTTTAGTATAAATATCTGAATTTAAAGAGCCCTGAGGAAATCCATAGTGGCCCTCAGCTCGTAAAAATGGAACTATCTTTTTTAAATTATAGACCACACTGTATTGCCACACACAAAAACATAAAACACCACAAAAAAAACTACAAAACTCGACATTAACCAAATTGTCTGCTGTCTCGATAGAGTAATTTCCCCAAGGCTCGCTCATAAATGAAAAGGGCGGTAATTTTACTAAATTAATGACAGATTAAACACTGTATTGCCTTTTAATATACCCTCCGATTGTAAATTGTTGCTAAGCCGCCATTATCTGGATTACCCGTATCCCGATACGGTTATTATAATCAAGTGAAATTACACCTTTAAATTGACGCATTTTTGTGTAATGGGCGCGTTTTATCCAATCTATAAAAGCTGGGTACGATAAAATAGATTACTTTTACTCTGTTTGAGGGAAATAAATGAAACAAAACATGATAATCTACTAAGATTAATCTACTTATATACGTTACTAGCTTTTAACAGCGTCTTCGCCCGCGTAGACGTACGTAATATTCTTACGGGAGCGTACTATCGGGATAAAAGTATAATACATACATACATAAACTTACGCCTTTTTTCCATGGGCCTAGGCAGAAACCACGGAACGCCACCTGTTACGATTTCTATTTTTTATTTTTTGTTTCGGTTTCTGTTCTCATTTTTTTTCTTTTGCCTCGTTTACGTTCATACAATTGGTCGTACAAACACCCCGGTTGCGAGTACTACGCACCTGACCTTTCTGAAGAACATCACCAATACAGGTCACTATGTGTAGGTACTAAAAAGTATCCGAAGTGTTAATTGAGGTTTAAATCAAGGCAAAATTTCATTCAAATCCGTTTGGCAGTTTTTGCGTGATTGAGTAACAAACATCTAAACACACAAAATTTCACATAATATTAGCAGGATAACCTATAATAAAATCTTATGTGTTACTTTACATTTATTGCTAACAGAACACTGCACTTAATAACTTTTCACACAACTACGAGCGAGTAACTAAAAGTCTATAATATTGCAAAATTGCACTGCACAAGTGCACAGTCTTTCATTGAAAAGGCTACAATTTTAAACCTAGCAACACTGATGCTCCTCTATTTAGAAAACGAATAAAACAAATGTTAACAATCAGGCAAACCTGGTGGCACGTAGCGCTACCAATAGTAGTAACCTTCTTGCTTCAGGCGTTTGTTTAATTTAGATTAAGATTTTATTATGATACCAATGCAATTTATTGTTCTTAGCTTTAAGCATTTATTATTACAGTGCAATATATTATTATTTTGATTAAGGGATTTTTAATAGCACTAAAGCATAAATGCAATATTAGTTTTTATAAAACATCTTATGTTTTTAAAACTAATCTTTCATCAGACTTTAAACACCCACAATCGTATTTCAGTCCTATGACTAAATTGACGAAAAAATTCAAACTCAACGCTTTGTCACATTGTATTTTTGGGCTGGCGACATTCTACCAAAGAGCTTGTAAAATGCTACTGCATGCAATAAAATGCTACCGTTATAAATCACAGCTTTTTAATTTGTCTAAAGACATTCATAGCCCTACGTTTAATGCTTTGAAAGTATTTTTTCCCCTTTTATTTCCATTTATTCCCATCCGACGTCATAAAACATTGGTGGTGATGTCCATTTCTGTCACTGTTCCTCGCTTGCGTGACGTATTTCCTTGTTATTGTAGCAGGACCTTTCGTTTTCTATTTGGCACTCATTCAAGGGCGTTGCTACATATTTGATAAAAAATATTCACCTTAAGAAGAATGGTTAGTACATCATTGTATCATTCTAGATTCCCGTCTAAAGTGGTACCAACAACTAACTAATCTTCTACTTAAATCTTAGCTAAACATTCATCAAAGCCATGTAAAGTTCAAGCAATCAACCTTGGACCTGCAAGTTGCTAGGCTCACTTCGTGGGAATTCACTTCACCGAATTGTCGCTTTGCACAACAGCGAATATCATCCCAATTACTTTGCGAAAGAAGGTCATAAAATCAGCACTATCTAAACATAGCGATGGCATTGAAACATCGCCTTTAACTCTCGGGTTCTTCCACTTTTTATTCCTTATCACAAGTGAGTCGTAGCGAGAGCTCTAACAAATTACCGCTTTAAGAGATACGTGGCAGCCGCCTGTTATCTACGCTTCGCCCACACAGGACCGAGTTTTACGGCATTCTATTATCTGTACCACTGGCTAGGCTGAAAATAAACTGCATTGACAACCCCTCACTGCGTTTATCGGGTTCCAGTTCTCAAATGAACAGTTCATTTTGAGTTGTTTAAGGTTAGCAGTAGAGTACTGTGTTACGTTTGTTAAAATTAATTCGATATAAACTCTTAGTGTTTTGTACCTACATATCTAAATTGTTTCGACCCGTCCAAACAGAGGTTTGACATTTCAATTGAGAGGCCTAATAAAAGCTGTTGAGCTCAGAAAAGGTCTAATAAATTTGACAAGTCACCCAACAGCTCTTAGTTGGCATCAAGAGGCGATTACATTAGGCGAAGTGAAACGAAAACGAAATATCAAAATGAAGAATGCGGCGATCGAAACGTTGGTCGTTAGACATCTTTCCCGAAAGCATTCAGTCTGTACTGAAATGTGGTTTGCAAAAAGAGAATGTGACATCAAAGCGTTGGCCGTTGAGGCGATCCGGTCGACGGAGACGTGATACGGTTTAGAAATAACCACAGTAGTCGCAACAAGAACTGTCGCCGGCTCAAGACAAGCGCGCACTCGCCCACGGCGATGCAACTGTGAATGTCCGTGTCGAATCCGCCGTGAATTATTTCAGTGGACTTGTTACGTTCCATTTCAGTGAGCGTTTACACTGTCTTCGCTTTTGTGTCGATAATAACTCACCGGACAGCCGGTTGTCTCCATAAATTGGTTCATTAGTTACCATTCTTATTCATAACGACGTCGTATGCGACTTTATTCTGCGTTAACGATTTGAGCAAAACGAAAATTGGTGCGCTGTTCAAGATTATCCATTTTCGAACCCGTATATTTTATGCAAATAATTGGATTTTATGCGAAACTCGGCTTAATCAAAATTCACGAGGTTTCATACATAAACATGCAGCGTTCTCTTTTACCTGCTCGATGAAAATTTGAGTCCTGGACGCATATAAATGTGTTGCGGTTACGTTATTGACGCCCCCTCCTGAAATAATTACACGTTATGCGAGTTCCGAAAATTACACGAATCCCCCCTTGTAGAGCGGAGCGTGGCGGCGCAGCGGTAATGGCTCGTTAAAGTTGATGAGAGCTTGCGCCCTCGCCCCGCCTCGCTGCCTCGCCGCCTCGCGAGGCGCCGCTGACAGCACGCCTTCCTTCCTGACACATAAAACAAGTTTGGCGGTTCCACTACGCCGCCTTTGACACCACTTCCTTCAATATTCCTCGAAGATACCGCTTTCATATAAATTCACAGCGAAATGTCCAATTGCGTTCAAATCAATCATAATTATTTACATTTTATTACAACGTTATGTCTCATCTTATTGACGCACGTATATCACACGTCCTCCAGCGTGAATGTTAACGCACTCGTTAAAGATGAAAATAGTTACTTATTCATACCGGGTAGGTACCTACGTCTGTACCGATGTCAGTGACATAATAAATGTCAACGAGATCAAAATACTACTGGCAGCGGCGCAATGCACAGCGAGGCTTTACCGATCCCTCTAATTATATCTAACGGGCCTCGGTGCCCGTTTACACCGAGACATTAAAATTAACTGCCGAGTGCGTTTGATCTTTCCATTAGGGCATCACTATAAATAAAGTTAATAATAAAAAGACTACAAAGTAATGAGTCAATACTGTGTTTTAAATGATATTTGAAACAATGTAGGTTACCTATCTTTTATTGTGAGTCTCGACAGTTTGAAGAAAGGCTGCATGTCCAAAGTCAATAAGACTAGAATGTCCCGAGACGTCGCAACTTTGCGACTTTGACTTTGTTACTTTCGCATTTTTCAGATCGAAATATTCGGCTCGATGAAATTCGTTTAACTCCAGTTACATTTCGGTACGAGCTTAATAAAATTTCGAGGCACAAGGCGAGCCACGAACGAGACCGGCAAAAAGTCGACAGGAGTATTCGTTTATTTGTAGCGAGATAAAAGTCGCACGCGCTGCATTGTTCTACAAATGGTGTGTAAAAACAAAAGGCGAACGCAGGCGCGCGTCCGTGGACGACCGACATCGTTCATAATTAATTGCACTCATTCGCAGAAATCTGTCGACAAACAAACACACCGGCGGTGAAACGTCGTTTTATCACTCGCCGCCGTATTCATAAATACATTTTAATATCAATAAAGTAACTCATGTCACTTCAATTAAGTTGACGGAAATATCTTGTCTTGTCTTGTTCCGATTGTAAACATGGCCGGACAACAAGGGACTTTGGTTTGGGTTTCGAATATTTTAATCTCTATTACATTCGTTTGGATATGTACCCGCAGTCAATAACGTTATTTTATGTTGTTGTGATATCTCAATAATTGTGATAACGCCCAAAGAATGGTACCTATAAAATGTTTTTGTTGTTCTTTCGATCCTTATTCAGATAAGTCACAAGTTTTTTTGAGACACGGCTTTTATTTTTTGAACAAACCAACTTACATTCTCCTATGCAGGAAAACCAGTCTGAAATATCGCCCTCACATCATTCCACGCTCTATTTACTGGGAAGAAAAATGTACATGTACGTTAACAGAGCAGAGCCTCAGCACTTTACCCATGGGTCCGTGGCCGCAACCTCATGGTATCACCATGATTGAGTCAATAAAACACCGAGGCACCGAGGAGCAACGCGATCACATAAGCTAAATGCAACTTGGTACCTATTACATTCCTTCCAACGACACGACTTTGAATATATTCCATCCCTGTCCCACATAGAAACAATGAAAGAGATATAAAAACTGCCATCGAAAAGGTTGTGTTAGTCGAGACAAGCTATTCTATTCTCACTCTGGGGCAAAGTGCCAATGAAAATCGAACGAGGTCCTTAATAGCGTAGTTTGTTCTATCCGTAAGAGCTTAGCACTTGCCTTTAGTAACATTAATTTTTGCTGTACTCGGACGGTGCTAATGCAGTTTATGTTTAACAAGTTCTTGGTAAAAAGTAATTGTGGAATAAGGTAAACACTTAAACCGCCTATGTTAGTTTTAGTATGTCTACGGAAACCTATAAATATAACACTGATACAAGTGAGTTTACTGGAAGAGATTTATCATTTGTGTTTGTCCTGAGAACTTACGAATAAGCAAAAGAAAAGAAAACTCGGAACAGGAAAAACATATGTTTTTATAAGGAAACAGGTCTGCTATTATGCTTACGTCCGTACTTATCAGATTTTTTTTTCGCAAGAATATAAAGGATCTACTAAATCCTCTTGAATGTTTTGCCTTGTAGCAAATGTGTTTTCTTGCACCTTACTATTTGTAGATTCTCATTTCTTCCAGCTGCAGCGTAACAAAAGGAAATGATTTCTTTTTATTATCATGGCACACATTCGGACAGTTTGTTTAATAAACCAGTGCACAGCGTTTGTATGCCTTAAAATTTACGGGAAGTAAAAATCAGATCATTTGTATTCAAAGTCGAATGCTGGGAAGTACGTGTTGAAGATATTTTACAAGTCGTAGTACTTTGTTGCGGACACACAACTGTTAGGACATTTTAAAGAAGACCACGTATTGGAAATCAAATGTTTCGCAAAGACAAAGACCCTTCAGTGTAATGCTGAATTTATGTTGCAATGAAAGTCCGTTTTGCAAACAAAATTTTACTACGCTAACCGACGAGCGGTTGAGTTTCAATTCATCAAAGTAAAACTTTTGTGGTTGGCAGTAAAATTCTTTGAAGTGAGCAAATATTTTATAGTTCTAAGCGAACCATAATATCTCTGCGAAGAACTACGCTCACCGAGCGTTCAAAGTTAGGCGAGAGCGGTTTTGCGAGCAAAAACAAATATTTGCTGCGGCCGTATTTATAAGTACCTAGTTTTCGAAATGGAAACGGCCATATTAAAATACTTCAGTCGTAAAACCATGAGAATAGTCATAAAAGTCTCTAACATTTTTGTATGTAACTATGGTGTTGTAAAAAATATTTGCCTACAAAAGGTTTAAAATAATCAGAAACTAGAGGCATTTCAAGCCGACCCACATCCCATCAAAAGAATGTCACAGAATAAATCGTCACACGCAACAACAACAAAAAAAGCGACGTATCATTATGACGTGTTATTAATCATTTCGCACAATGCACGTCAGTTTCGTTTAGGGGAGAAAATAAAGGAAGGCTTGAGCTATTATACCGGCAAAATGTTTGGTTTTATGGCTGGTAAAGGACGCAATGTCGATTTGAAAGGATACGTTATCCCATATTTTGGAAAAGGATGTTAAATTCGTGGTTTACCATTCCATAAGTGCGTGGCAGTGGTAATATAGCAGTGTTGGCAAGTGATATTAGCGTAAAGAATACTTGCTACTACATGCGTATCATTGCGTATATATCAAAGCTAAGCTATTTACGTTTTGTGTGGTGCGGGACGTAGAAAATAACACCATCCTATTTCTTCCTTTGGGTGTCATAAGAGGCGACTAAGAGTCTTACTAGAGAATGGAGAGCAGCGTTCTCTATGCACTTTACCATCATACTGCGATCGCCAACTCTGCCGGATAGCAGTGGACGTGTTTCGGTTGAAATTATGAAGATATGTTCCCGGGTTCTTCTGGGACTTTTTGCTTTTAAAAGTAAACTTTTTGGGTAAATAGAATCCAAAATATTTTCAAAGGACTAGTTAGGTAGGCATTCAAAAAGGTACATATTGTTAGCAAATCATTTTGTGATCTGAGTGTAACTATAAAAACCGTATTATAGTATTCGGCAACTTTTGGTCAAGTTATGAATAATGTATACCTGCATAGAGATCTACTTTCTTGTTATTTACTGTTAACCGTCCTACGCAAATAGGGATTGGGTTAACAACGATCGTAGGCGACGTTCTAGTTCATTTCAGTTTTTAAATTACTAGAATTTTAAAACTTTAATTACATCACGGTTACATCTTTTCTCTCTACATCAAAGGAAAGAAGTGACAGACCTTTGTAGATGTAGTTTTTTTAACCATGTATGTATCTGTGCACTTCTCTGCCTTAAGGCTCTTTGGATTCTGCTAGATGAGATTCCATTATTGGTCTACGCCTGTATCATCATCACTCAGTCGAAAGAAGGCCCTCTCAGTTTCGTGACACCGTTCTGTGAAAAATTTACCTAGCCCACAGACACTTAAGTTTGGCAATTCTACGAGCTATTTCGGATCCTCATTTGATTGGGTTTAAAGGCTCCGCAGACCAGCGCGAAGCGACTTTGATAGAACAATTTCTATGAAAACTTCATGGAAATTCATCTACTAGAGTCGCATCATGCTTTCCCATCGCTCTAGTCTGCGGGAGCCTTTACGCGGAATTTCGTTCATACCACTTCACGTACTTTTTAAAAACTACTTTTCGCCAAAGAATGGAATGTCCTTAAAATAATCCAACTTCTTTCACAGTCAATTACAATTTCACGCAACGTTTTTCTAGTCTCCACTCTAAATGAATGCGTGCAGGGTGCATCGAAGTCATGTAAAACATCGCATTACGCGTGTCGTGGCAGGGTCGTCGCTCGCCACGGTCGCAACAACTCAATTACGCACCTAAAATAACAGTCGCCATGCCGTGGGTGGTCCCACACCCGGAATAGACAAGTGAACGCTCAAAAACGGTTGTAATAAGCGGATCTCCGCGGTTTATGTTCTTTTTTTGAAACCAGCATTAGATGATTGGTTAATTTTAATATATTGATGTGTTCCAGTTCTTCTCTTTTGATTTATGGGAGCCTGGTAGTTCGGTTGAAGTTTAACGTTGATGGTTCTCGGCTGAGATGTCAGTTTTGTGATTAATAGTTGAAAACGTATTCGTAACAAGTGTTTGCGTCTACATCATTTGGATGCATTAAATTAACTGCCTAAAAATCAGAACAATAGTTGCTTTGAAATAATTTGACAGTACCTGACCTAAGACACCATAATTTATCATTGTATGTTTAACTGCTAATGTTAATATTAGAAAGTGATCTCCTGTCAGGCTAATCTCCGGGCGCCATTTTTCATCCATCTTCTCGTGTGCGCGAGCGCATGACAGCGTCGCGTTTGTTTGAGATGCGCTTCCTGTCGTCGAAACGTGTTTGTCTAATTTCCGAACTGTTTGTTTAGTTGAAAAAGCTTAGATAGGCGCGCAAATTGATGCAAGTCACGAGAAACTACAGGTTTCTTTGTGAAAATATTATTCATTCAATTCTTGAAGATAGTCGGACACTCCCAAGAAACGTGTGTTTATGTTTCATAAAATAAATGGGCTATAGGTATGCTCCAAATATGACGTATTAATGTTTACTTAAAACATAAAAGAAAACTGAACTACTTTACCAAGTGTAATACAAGTACCAGTGGCCTGTAAACGAAGCCCATAATTCAAAAGCGTATAAACAATAGTAAGTACTTAGGTGGTAAAAAATCTGCCTTGCCTTTTCCTAACTATGGTAGGATGGGCTTCTTGTCTAACTGGATACAGTTAAATACCAGTATTTTATAATACATTGAGTAAATGGGTCGTTCTACATTTCTACCGACTACGAGATGCCATAACAAGACGAAGGACAGATCCTTCGTCTTCTTGTCGCATCTCGTTGGAGTATTGATATTAACGGTTTTTTTTAATTTGGTTCAAATAAACGTCCTTATTTTTCTTATCTATTAATATTATATCATGTTTCATTTTCTCTAACCAGCATATTTAATACTTCTTTTTCCTGTAGAATTCCGTGGTAGAGTGGTAAGCCGAAATGTGGTCTCCACAGAAAAAGGCCACTTTGTCACATTATTTTTTTCTAAAACAAACATTAAAAAAAAATTACCAGAAAGAAAATTTTAATTAGTCCTAATGAAAACACAGATGCATTTTTTTTTAAATCCCACACAGAAACCGCAATTATGGATAGTTCAAAAACCACAAAAACAGAAAAACTTCGTTTCACTGTCGATGTCGGTAGAAAAGAAGACCGACCCAAATACCATATTTTGATTGAATGCTTGCCTATTTCATCTCCATAACCCATTAATTGGGTTACACGACACCCTTGCTAAGACTCATCAGACTTTTTGAGCTTCTGACTGGGACGGGACCAACGACTTATTGTGCTTTCCGAGGCACGGAGGGGTCTCTAAGTAATGGATATTCACCGATCCACGAACCGACCGCGGTAAGCGTAGCTTAGGTAACCTACGTACCACCACTGTGGTTGTTGTTATTTAGCCACGAACGTTGGCGGGTGGGTAGTTATTATCCTATCCTATTATCCTACTAATAATTAATTATTAAAGTTGGAATGTTAAGATGTTTGTTACTCAATGATGCAAAAACGGCTGAACTGATTTGGATAATATTTGGCACACAGACAGTTTGTAACCTAGATTACCACATGGGATACTTCATCATCATTATCATTTCAGCCGTAAGACGTCCACTGCTGGACTTAGGCCTCCCCCAATTTGGGGGGCTTTGCCATAATCGCCACGCTTGGCTGGCGGGTTGGCGATCGCAGTAAAGTGGTAAAATGCATAGAGAACGCTGCTGCCCATTCTCTAGTAATTTCCTCAGTCGCCTTTTACGACACCCACGGGAAGAAATGGGGTGGTGTTATTCTTTACGTCCGGCACCACACGGTACACACACCACATGGGATACTTACTTACATATATTTATCCCGGTAGAACGTTCCAGTAGGACAATTACCAAATTCCGCGCGGGTGAAGCCACCAGCAAAAGCTAGCAAAAAATAATTTACTTAGTTAAAGAAATCGACAGTTGCATTTCTCTCACAGTGATAGTAATAAAATAAAATCGGGCTGCGATTGCACGGTGCCGCGCACGATGCTGTCCTAGCTACGATTTATACGCCAGTGATTCATTCCGCTGTTGACAGTTATAGCCAGACTCGGATATTGCACTTTTGCACCGCATTCCCACTCCTGAATTATGGGTTATAATAACCGAAGATGGCACCCACATTGAATATGACACTTAATAAGGTAATAGTTTATTTCCCTTTATTAACACTGTAATTTAAACCTGTTGATAAAAACCATTATTTTTAAAAGAGTAACCATGAAGTTCTTGTCGGCTCTTCTCCATAGGAATCAACTATTTGGAACCGTGCTAAGTGCATGGTTCCAAAAAGTTTCTGACTTTTCATAAGTGCCAGTGTAGGTTTATGTGAAATAAAAATATTTTCTTTGATTTGATTGCTCAAATGTTACAAACTTCACGGTAGACTTTTTGCTAATTCATCCGTGAACTTTCTATTGCTTTGTAATTCATCCAAGCGATAGACAGATCGGTTTCCAATTCACCTGATTCGACCTCTACATTCAATTGAATTCAAGATATAATAGCGTTCGTTATAACCAGTTACACTCTCCAAGACCCAGTTAACAACGACTTTAACCGGTTACCATAAAAACAATAAACATTATTTACAACTGAACCTTGTTTTTATATTTATTTATACTACGTTTAGTTCCATGCAAGTCCCATAAACTGTTCCGTAAATTTCTATCGAATCGGACAGTTCTGGGACTGATCGCTCATCCCGCCCATATTTATAGCCCTTTGATTTATTTTGTTATCTCTTTATTGCCCTTCTAACGACAAGCATTCTACTCCGAAGATTAATCACTCACGTCAACGTGATTTAGCAGAGCAACCGATATTTAATGTGCGCTATTTAGATAGAATACGATCCCCGCCTATATTTAGACGATCCACTAAGCGGTTAAATGTTCAATCGTCAAGGTAATAATTCATTATACAGCCGCCATAAAATGGCACTTGAGAGAATAATTAGATATTGTATTGTTTAAGAATGTCGTTACCAGTTACGATAGTCAAGGATTTAAACAACATAAATTCATTGGCACCGGCCAATAAAAGCTAGAAACATGCGTATTCATGTACTGTTAGAATATTCCGCGACTAGCATTTACCGGTCGCTTTTATGTCCTTTTACATCGAAGTTGACGAACACGCGGACGATTTTTAACGCACTGCTTAGCTCTGAGAGTTGATATATAATCGAATCGTAATCTAAGACACACTGTTCGATTTTCGAAACGCTGAGATGCTCTTTATTAAATTCTCAATGCTCAGTTCAATACCGAGAGTTGATATTCCAGTGTGCAAAAAAATCGCACCGCGATTTTATTACGTCCGTACGTCAGATAACATGCAAATGTTAATGAATTTTAATATCTATAATTTCCTGTACGATTAGCTGGTGTGCTCTAACTATAGTATTAGAGACTATTACTATCGTTTCGTGTTGATGGGCGCGTGTTGAAAATTAAAAGGCTATTAGATGTCATCCCACGCGGCCCGGCAGGTTGCGGGGTTTGTTCCCAGGCGTACTAAAGTACGTAGGTACAAGTGGTAGGTACGTAATAGGGCCTGCAATTGCGCGGCCCGTCGAGACACGACCGTGGGCGGTGGCGCCACAGCCGACTTTGATAGCGCAAACTTAGCATTAGTGTTGTACCCGATATCAGTTTGAAACAGTGATTAGTAGCACCGGAGTTGCAAATTTCAATAATTACTGAATCGACCAATGGTTGACGACCACGGTTTAACAACTTTTAGTTAAACCCAGCCAGCCTTCGTTTTACTAAGCAGTGCTATAAAATAAGTCTTAAAAGCTGGTGTTTAGACAGACATTATTTGCTAAGTGGCCTCTTATTAAGCTGCTGTTTGGAATTTTGATGTCAAATCTCCTAGGAATGGGGTAATCTAGTAGTAAAATATGTGTGTCTAATTAGTTACAATCTCAGATCTGTGTTTTGCTCGTTAAGATTGCAAAATAGGAACAGCAATTCTAAATGCAATTATTATTTCGTTATATTACATTGTAAGAATTCTAAGACTGTTATTTTTAATCTAAATTCAGACTAACAAATGTTATAATTAAGCATTTTGAAACTGAGATTTATATCCCACAAAAGCACGTTAACACGTCTCCATATCCGGCAGGAAAGTAACATAATGCCCATATTCCATTAGGCGAACAAAATAAAAGGACTTAATAAAAGTTACCAACGAGCGTTGCAAATCATTGGAACGTCGACAGCCGTATTTCACACATTTACCTTTTGTTCTGTTATTAAAATGAATATTTTATAACCATGTCTGATGACGTATGCCTGAGTGTTAATGCTGAAGGATATTCATTTAAATCGAATACAGAAAATGAATAATGTGTGAAGTTAAGCCCCTTTCTCTTGGGCACGCCACAATTGCGGCGGTAAGTCCCCTCTTTGAGGAGTGGATAGAGAGGCGTCACGGCGTCCTCACCTTCCGCCTGACGCAGGTTCTCACCGGGCATGGGTGCTTCGGTGGGTTCCTGTTCAGGATAAAGCGGGAGGATACGTCCGGGTGTTTCCATTGCGAGGATCATCTGGAGGACACGGTGGAGCATACGGTGGAGGTGTGCCCTGCCTGGGCGGGGCACCGCCGTGTCCTCGTGGAGTCGATCGGCGGCGGCGACCTCTCGCGTCCGGCTCTGGTGCGAGCCATGGTACGGAGCGAGAGGGAATGGGAAGCCGTCACCTCCTTCTGCGAAGCAGTAATGCTCGCGAAGGAGGAGGCGGGGCGCGTGAGGGAGTGGCAGTCTCTGCGCCCTCACGTCCCTAGCCGCCGCAGGAGGAGACGCCCCGGACGTCGGGAGTCAATAGCGGACTCCCGGCCACCGTAGGCGCGAGCTTGCGGGTGGTGAGCAATGGGTAGCTCGCCGCCCGGTAAGGACCAAGCTCGGGTCGACGGCGCGCAGTGTTCCACGCGCGCCTCAAAGAGATATCAGCAGCAGTGTAGGGGTCTACTAGGACCGATGCCTGCCGGGGTCGCGTGATTGTTCGAAAGAGATACCGTGACCCTGGCACATGGGCAACTGATGGAACACGGGTGGGTTTTAGTCAGTAAAAGTCTGACACGCCCTCCCGCTCCGCCCAGAGCGGGAGAAGTCATTTGATGATTTCCCATCCTGAAAAAAAAAAAAAAAAAAAAAAAAAAAAAAAAAAAGCCCCTTTCTCTGATGTCGTTAGCGGAACTCGGCAATGAAGTTTCTGTGTAACTGTGTTGGACCGAAATAGTGTTAAAGTATTGACGGAAAGTTGGGTTTCTAACAGAGAATCTAGCTCAAAATAAACACAGTAGTGAGAACAGTTTGTTTGTCTGTTTCTATTGTGAAGCACTAATCCGCATAGGATTTGTGAGCCAGTGACGTCAAAGTTAGACAAAAGCAATTTACTCTTTACACGGAAAACTTCTGTAGAAAATATAGCAATAATTTCCCGAACCGATTTTTGTCCATCGATACAAACCATCGAGACCAGCAGCACAAGTGTTAAATGTCTGGTTATGTAAATAATTGTGTGTGAAACATTTGCCACAAATCTCCTTAGATTCATTGCTCCTGGACCAGCAATTAAGGCAAAGCAGACTCCGACTAGACACTGCTGAATTTACTATCCGCCCTCTTGCCACTATTTGCATAATAATTTTCACTTATGAATAGATATTAAGGCGTTATTGCACTTATAAATATTAACAGCTAATCTCAGTCGAGTGAATGGGAGGGTCGGGTCTTTAAAGATGATTTTCTTGTCTGAGCGTGCTGACAAGCGGTATTCTTTTGCTCCTAGGAAGTAATACATGATAAATGATAGTTATAATTCTGCTTTAATGAGCGTTTTGTACTTAACAAATGCGGCTATTAAGGGCTTGTTGTGAGAGATCGGTGAATGGAGACTACTTGCGGTGTTCATATAAACGATAAAGGCTATTGCTGCCTCGAGCAGCGATTTGGATATATGTCATGATTTATTTGTGATATTTTTTAAATGAAAATGTTCGTCTGCCATGTTTTATCAAGTAAAGATAACATTTGAGATGTAAAAGTAGGTAATGTATATACTTACAAGAATACAATTCAGGTTTGTATCTACCTGCATTTACATATTTTAAACGAGCTCAGTTTCCGTTATTTATACTTTTAAAATTATGATAAACGAAATCTGTTTTTGTTTACATTCTTTAAAACGATATTGTATCCAAAAGTTGCGTGTTTTTGATAATGCAGTCTTAAATCAACGGTCCATTTCTATATCGAATGCCTTCTAAAATAAAGCTGTTATCATTCCACGTATGCTAATACAACCCACCAGCATTAAAATAGAAGAACAAATATAGCAAAAGATCAAAAGAAACTCATCGAAGAGAAAGATAACGAGTAATGAAGCAATTTCAATGTAAAATCTTAGGGGTTCCTCAAGGTACAGGTATTGGTGAACAGTGATAAAGTTATAAAATCGCTTGGCGTGATGCGTGACCGCACTTCCAAGCGTTGCTATCTCGGAGGGAGTTTTATTGAAAAAGTTCAATCCGTGATCCGACTGCGTAAATATGCGGAACCAGTGAAATATGAATAATAATATCGGCTATGTTCTCCGCGCGTACCTTATGGAATCCGGGAAGTATTAGGACGGTGTGCTTTATACGTAAGTTCAACTAAAGTGCGGTCTTATGTAAAAGTTGAGGAAGGTGGGTGCGCAATTTTAGGTTTGGTGAGCTCTTCTGTTTTATTTTTATCATCAGAGAGAACTTTTTATGTTAAGTGCGTGCCTAGTTGGTGAGCCCTTTGTGTTATGTATTAATCATACAGATATGCTCCGAGACAATTATATCTACCAATGAAGGCCTTTGTCTGAATAATGATCACTGATTTGTCTTGGACCAATCTCTGAATAAGCAGAAGAATATGTCAACGTCTCACTTCAGGAACTCTACATCTGAAACAGCGATTTCCTTGAGGAGATATTTTAAATGTGTAATGATGCTTTTTCCGAATATATAAGGGTGACTCATACTATACACACCACAGCGCAGCATACCTCGCTGTGCCGTGTCCTAGTTGACCTCGATATCTATAAAAGAGTTGGCTAATAGTTATATAGGTATTTTGAAATGATAAATATATGAACTTTCCACCATGAAGTAAAATTTGTATATTTTTATTTATTTTTGCTTCATTGGAATTTTATAAATTGGCAAGGTTTTTTGCAATAATAATTATGATCGTGGGAATTTACAACATCCGATGACTAAGATCATCCTCTTTCATTGCTATCCTCAGAATAACTTTAGGTATCTCTTTCAGAAAATGTTCCTTTACTTTTACATCCTAAATTAATTCTATTTACATTGTAGCGGCATCTACACCGTCTCATGTGAACTACGTTTCACACTGACGACACGTGAATCTTGTATTGCGCACGCAGAATTGAACGCGCTAGTAGTATATATAAGTCGTCTCGACATCAATCATCGAGCCATTCCCGATAACGCTACAACCCTCCTCCAGGAGAGTATTAAGCTCACTAGCATTCTCAAGATCCACCGTCCCATACCACTGTCCTTTGGTCCTCGACGCCGAGGCCCTTTGCGACATCCCAATTAATGTCGGTCCCGAACTCCCGACAGTCGCCTGAGTCAGCCCGCGCCGCTGAGCCTGTAGCATTAAATTCGTCCCTAAATAATAATCATTCCGATCCAACTCATCCCTTGCTGCTCTCTACCAGCGATACCCTAAGCTGAGGTCCATGCCCCACAGGGGATGCCCTTAGCGTGTAGTCGCTCTAGTTTTTAGTTTTTAAGGCCTCCACGCCTTCATTTCTAGAGATAGCTACAGGCAAGTCCGGTTAAGCAGCCGACAACCTCACAGGTTGACCTGCAAACGTCAAAACCCAACAAACAAAAAAATCATCGGGCCGTTGTCCACCAGACATAATACTTGTCTGATTGAAGACGCCTCTCCTTTCTTGGAGGTAGAGTGAACTGGACACCCTGTTCCTCACGTCTCTACAACATCAGCTGAAAACCTAAACAGCCTTAATGTAGGTGTTGCGTCCTGTTCGATTAGTTACTCTATGCGCCTTCGGAACGCGCCCGAACGGAATGACATCTGACTTGTCAGTTTGACTTTGACATTTGAGACTTCTCTCTTGATTTGGCGCTTGAAAAGGTCCGTCGCCGTTTTTGGGACCTCGCGACGCGTTTGTTGAAATTAATCCTTTTAAATCGATCCGTTTGTGACAATTAGTCGTGATCCAATTGCTTTGATTGTTAATAACCCAAATTTGACGTAATAATACGGGTTAAGTTTGTTGAAACTGAAGTACTTTGAAGTGAAAGTGACCTTATTGGAAACCGCATGCTGTGATTGCCTCCAGCCTCAATGTTGCGGCCTGTATCCTGGAAAACCCATTTACAACGTCACTACACGATACATATACACTCACTTACATACATAACTCCAGGTAGGCACTAGAGCAGGTGTTCGTCTACCACCAGGTGAGTTCTTTTGTTGTATTGTAATTGTTTGATTTGAATTATATTGGTGCCGATTCTGTTGTCACAAAATTCTCTAAAGTAAACTAAAAATCACTAAAATTTGGTTTAATCCTGTCAAACGACGATTTCCTATTCTGAAATAGACTAAAGTGACACAACTTAACTATATTTTAGTTTGACAGCACTAAGATTGCACAGAGTTATTAGTTTAGTGAAAATGTCAATTTTGCTATTCTGAGTTTGCCGGTTTTCACCAAAAATTTTGACTATAATAATTTATTTTAACTAAATCTGACTATTTTTAATCGCGATTAAAAAGGTGTGTAATAAAACTAGTGGTCATGAACTAAAATTCTCAACAACGCCTCGCCTTCACGTGCAAAACAGTTCTGTATTTTTTATTTTCTTTTTGCTTATATCTTGAAAATGGCGTGTCCTATCGCAAAAATAATGAAATTTTCGGCCCCCTTAGCACACCCCGGCACATTTAAATCTCAACACGTGGGTAATATTTTTTTTATATTTTTCAAACAAAAGTGAAAAATTCCATATAAAACACGTTGAGGCTGCCCCCCCAGCACGCGCCTTCGTCTCTCAAAAATTCATTTCTACGCAATGCACACACAAGTACAACGTTGCGAAACCAAAAGAAAAAAAAATACCACGCTGAGTCGCGATTGTCAAATTCGATTTTAGTCGTGACAAAATATTTTTTAATTTAGAGATTTTTCCTTGCAGAATAGCGTTACAATTCTCATAGCCAAAAGTAAGGAATTTTAGAGATAGTTTAGTTAGTTTAGTTCGTGTACAACAGAATCGGCACCATTGTCTGCTCCGCGTACGGCGGACTAGTTTCGCTCGCCACTCTTGCCCCAGGGCCCATCATCACGCTTCCACATAATAATTAAAAACCTTATGGGGGCCTGGCCTGGCAGCGAACATTTTGGTATCAGAGCGTGGCTATAAGACATATAACCACCAAATTGGTAATTTACAGTAGGCTAATTACTTGGCAGTCTCTATAAGGGAAGTAGTAATACGCTGTAAATATTTGATAACTATGATTGCTTGTTTATTTGAAATAATTTGTTTAATTTTATTGAGACGGGTAACCTGATGTTGCCAAGGTCAGCCGGGCTAATAAAGTGGATTGGATTGGGCTGTGTTGCAGCCCCTTGTTGTAGCCCCTTTTTGTGTCTAACCTCTGTTGTATTGAATGTCAGGAAGACATTGAAATATTGAGTTTTGTACGTTCAATATGGTGGTTTTGTTGAAATTGGCATTTTTGAGTATTACCATTGTTTTAAATTGGAATAAAGGTTCATTATTGTTGTACCATTAACAAAGTGGTTTGTGAAATTAACATATTGAGCGTTGACATTGTTTGAATTAAAATAAGGTTCATTGGATTGGAACCAATATTTTTGTAGTTGTCTTGAATTGGTATTTTTTGGAATTGGATAGAATTTGAATATTTGAATTGAATTGTGAAGTTGAATGTTGAACGTTGACATTGGTTTTGAATTAAAATAAAGTTTTATTGTTGTCTATTGAATGGAAACCAATATTTTGTTAGTTCTTGAGTTGCTGACTAACAGTTTGGTAGTTTGATTGTTTGCTTGTTGTTATTTTGTAATTGATTGTTTGAACTTTGTTACTTAATTATCTTTTTGCTTGGTTTATTTGAATTGTTTGTGCAATGGCACACAAAGCGGTGAGAGAGGCAATCAGTGGATTGGCCACACAGCTGCGGTGGTTCACTTCAGCTGCAGCGACCGCTGAGCGCCCGGATCGGTCACTCTGGCTCGGTTCGAGCAGTTGAACGTGAGACTCGGCAACGCTGATGCTCTGCTTACCCGCTACAACGAGTACATTTGTGATGTGGCTCTGGAAGTGCTGGATCAGGCAGCACGTGACAAGGTCCTTGCTGACTACGACCAGATCTTGGACCTGGGGATGTCATTGGTCAACGTGCTCGGGAAATATTGGAGGGCCGGACACCTGTCCAGGTCAAACAGACCTCGGTTATTTTAGGTCCCGGACTATTGAGTAGACTGCCTACTTTGGAACTGCCACACTTTGACGGTCGCCTGGACCACTGGTTAGGTTTCCAAAACCTGTTTGAAAGTTTGGTTGATGCACGCTCGGACCTCAGACCCGCCCAAAAGTTGGCCTATTTGTTGTCTGTCCTAGAAGGTGAGGCCCGAGCCTTGGTACAGCATCTGTCGTTAACTGACTCAGCCTACCCTACCGCTTTGGAACTACTCACCCGGCGGTACCAAAATAAACGTTGTTTGGCTGACGTTCATATTAAATTGATTTTGGGGTTACCGGCCATTACAAGTTTGTCAGCATTGCGTACTGACCTGTTGAACCCGTTGGTGGCAGTGACCAACGCTTTAAAGCGATTGGACTTGCCGGTGGACCATTGGTTTTACCTTTTGGTGCACGTTGTGCTGCAACAGCTTCCTGCCGATTTGAGGGCTCGTTTCGAGCAAAAGTATGGTGGGGATAGTGTTACACTCCTCTTATTTGGTGACCTCGTCCAATTTTTGGAGGATGAGTGTCGGTTTGTGGACAACTCTGGCGTTGCCACTGAGTCATGCCAGCCGTCTTCCCGGCCACGAGACCAGGGACGGACTAGGGCTCGCGGGCCTGTTGATGGTCGCCCCGCCGCACTATGGAAAATATAGGTCGGTATCGGATCAAAAATCTGTAACTTCATGAATTTTTGTCGTATCGTGATGAAATTTGGCACAAATATGCAGTAAGGTTTGAAGATTCGAATGATGTGTAGTTTATAGTGTTTTCTTGTGTATCTATATATGTTTTTTTGCATAGACTGAAAGAAATGGGAAAAAATCAGGAATAAAATAGTTAAAAATTTATTTCAAGTGGAATACAAGTTTATAATGACTAAAAAGATTAAACCATGGTTAATTACAACAAGCAAAGTAAACAATATATATATATAATAACAATTTACTAAATTAAAAACATATTACTAATAGTTAGATACATCCTATACCTACTCTGGCTTCAGAAAATGATGTAGCTAGGTACAAATATAAGTAATAACTAAATATAAATATTATTTTCAACTTATACCACTTAAGGATCAGGGTCAGTAAATGTGGGTTCACTTTCAGGTGCCACGTTTAAAAGACTTAGTGCCTCTTCTTCAAGTTCTTTCACATTTCTTACGTACGGTTTTCTCAAACTTGTTAAATATGGATCTGACGTGTATAAAAGCGTTTTGAAGACATCTTCATTTTTAGCAGATAGGGAACATTTTCTGGCATGATGAAGTCGTATGTTTCTGTAGTCTTTGTTGCGAGACTCTTGTGCGTCTTCCGATAGCGATCCAATAGGAAGCACCGCAAAATGTTTGATAACGTTTTCCCCGTGTATGAGTATTTTATGAACGGAGGATGGCATATAATACCAATCGTAATTACTTACTAAACATAGATTCTTGCAGTTTCTATTGCATATTCCCCAAATTTTTCAGGGTCGATCATCATTCCAGAAGAAAGAACTTGCAAGATAATTTATAGGCGTTTAATCAATGCCTCATCTAAACCTGTTATTTCCGATGAGCAAGTGCTATTATAGAAGAATCTTCGTGCGGTATTGCCATCGTTCGTATTCCCGCTAACTTGCCGAGGTTTGTCGATGATTAATCCCAACTCCTCCGTATTTGAACAAGTTCTTTCTTTTCTTTTTTTAATCTCTTATTGAATCGAAAGATTATAGGAAATATGCAATATCATTTCCATGCAGCGAATCCAGGCGTGTAAGGTGGACAATCCGTATTGATAGGCGTTTTCGTTTTCAGGTCTGGCAGTTACTTTCGATAGGTCATTCATTAGCCGTGGAGTAGCCCCACATATCGTGCATGTGGAACCACATGGAGTATCTGTAAGGACCTGAGCCACCTTTTCATCGATCATCGTTAGAAATAGTTCATGCTTCACATTTACTACAAGACCAGCTTTGTTTATTTCTTGTGCAGCCCTAATTTGTTTTTTAATATCATCGACAACTGCCTTGGTTTTTTCTGGAGTTTCCGTACAAAACTCAATAGAAATGGGTCTGCAAAAACGGACAGATGAAGGTACTGGATTTTGTCAAACAACGGATCCCGATTGCACATCAACTAATCTGATGGGGACTAATGAAGTGATGAACAAATTGGCATCTGAAATGGTTTCCGACTCTTCTGCAAGTATTTGCTTGTATTGGCTTTGACCAGATGAACCATCACATCCCCATTTACAATAAAGGATCAATGTTCTATGTTGTTTTTGGAAAACAGAATCGATTTTTAAAATTCTAGCAGCAGTATGATCCAATAAATCTTGGATATTAATCACTTTAGCATAAGTATTCGTGACTTTGATTTTAGAAGATGGTGGATAACAAGATCTTTTTATTTTTTGTATTTTGTAGTAAGGCGGGAATATACAACACTTTCGTTCGTTGGTTAAGTTTTTCAGGTAGGTACATATATTGTGCTTTTGTTAGATCCAAATCTATAAAAGCACTCAATGCTTCCGTATCGGAAAGAATCTTCATATGGTCTGAGTCGTTCCACTTACTTGAGATATCTAATTTATTTTGAGTGTCAGCGGTTCTTAATTCTTCGACAAAATGAGCTTCTGTGTACTCACGTAAAGCCCGTTGTCCCTGCACATAGGCGTTTTTTATATGCTCGAAGCCATATTCTTGGAGTAGAAGAGTGTTTTTCCTCTTCTTGGTAGATTCTGAGGAGTCTTCATAAGCCACGCATGCTCTTCCTCGTTGGCCAGATGTTGATGGCGTAGAATATTGTTCAGAATCCGGTAAATTTAACGAATACCTTGAGTCCAACCAAGTACAATTCTTCTGTAAAAATGTTTCTTTTTTCCGAGATGCCAGGGCCCAGCGCTTCTTGAAAATAGGAAGAATGTGCCTTTGTATGTCACTAATTATAAAACACAAGTTGTTTTCAGAAACATTGAGCTTTTCCACTAAAACTTTGGATAATAATTCCATGGTCTTGCTGCCCTCGATATAGGGGATTATGAAGTCTCGTTTGGTACAGCTGAAGGAAGACATTTTAACACTGCACAATCTGCAGAAATAATAGGCGTAGATGAGATTTGCTTCACTTGAAGTTACACTGATGTAGATGGTTCGAATAGTTTTTGCTTCCCTTATTTTACAATATCGAATTGGTACCTACATCATTATTATCTTGTAATTTCCCACGCAAACCGAGTGAACATTTGATAAGGTCCCTTTGTTATCACGGAATAATGAAGAAAATATCCAAAAAGTTCTATATTGTTCATGTGCATGGTGTCAGTGGTAAACCGCAAAAGATACCAATTTTCGGGTTCTGACTTTTGTCAGTTTTTTTCTCATATCTTCTAAAACCGCAAATATCCGCAGCTGATTTTTTTTGCATTCTATTTATGAATAGTTAGACTACTAGTCAACACAAAAACTAGCGCTTGGGCAAACGTGGGTAACATTGAAAACCTTCGACGAAAAAAAATATAAGTGAAAAATAAGGTATGTCACTTTTTAAGTAATTACTGAAATATTTTTCTATACTTTTAAAATCATTAAGCTGTATCGCAAAAAGCATAAAATAACCTTTCTAAAAATGTATAATACTGCATATCTGTACCAAGTATTTTTTTTACAATATGGTATTGAAACATGTATACGCAAAGACTTGAGTTTGGTACTTCTGTCTTCTATTTATTTCTATCTATGAAGAAAATAATAATTTCGCGTATTAAGTGAAAAAAACCTAATGAATATTATAATTTGACTATTAGAGAACCTAATAAAATAGCCATATTAGCCAAATTATGATATTCGTAAAAAGCATTTTTGATATGCGCTTGTTCTACCATTTTCCATAGTGCGCCGCTCGTTTTGCTGGCACCCAGAGTCGTCCTGGTTGTGAGTTTTGTAGGGACACGGGGCATGGCATGGCAACTTGCGCGGCCTTTTTGAAATTGCACGTGAGTGCCCGCCGCCGAATTGCCAATGCACGCCGCATGTGCTTCTCTTGTTTGGGGGCTCACTTCCATCGGGACTGCCCCAACCCCGCCCTTGTAGAATTTGTAGGGGGTCCCATTTGGACATATTGTGCGCTAACGCGAACCACGCTGGCAGACCAGCCTCTGATGAAGGTTCGCGTACGGGGGGGTACCATGTAGTTGGTCACCGGGCTTCTGCCTCGCCGGTTCAGAACCGGGGAGAGGCCCGCAATTTTGAGCGCCGCACTCCACCCCCCGCGCAAGTTGATCGGGAGCCGCGCGACCGCCATTTGGTCTCCCCGCGTAAAGGCGATTACGCAGTTGTTGCTAGGCAGCGCTGGCCAGACCAGCACCGCCTTCCGTCCCCTCCATTGGCGGAACGTCCCCGTTTGGAGTCACGCCCCCCGCCATTCAGGCATCCGGTGGGATGTGCCCTTCCAGCGATGGCGCGTGGCTCGGGACACCGCGCGGACGAGGAGTTTGGCCTCCATCCTCGTCGTGAGGGACTTGAGAGCCTGGGTGCGGAGCCTGGGTGTGGGCCGATCGGTCGCCGCCCAGGCATTGTTAGGACATTGGCGCCTGCCCCGCTAAGGTACCCCTCGGATCGACACGGTTTTGTTGCCAACGGCATCGGTCGGGTCTGGGGGCCCACGGGGGACTCTGTTGTGATCCGTGCCATTTTGGACATGGGAGCCCAGGGTTGCCTTTTGTCTATTGTCTTGTTGTTTTGTTTGTATTGTTTGGGTGAAATTGTTTTCTTCAGCGCCTTTGGACTGCGGGACTTGGCTGGGACGAGCCAATTCGGGAAACCCTGTTGGAAGATTGGCTCCAATTTGTATCCGCACTCCCTGCAGTCAACGAGGTCGTGTTACCCCGCGCTATCCTTCCCCCTGGGAGATACACTGCTACCCTTGTTTGTGATGCGTCTTCGCACGGTTATGCAGCTGTTGTTTGTCTGCGCACCGTCTGCGCGACAGGCCAGGTGAATTTGTCACTGGTCTTGGCCAAGAGCAAGGTGGCCCCCCTCCGGATGGCACTGACCATCCCTAAGTTAGAATTGTCAGGGGCGGCGCTTCTTGTGCGTCTATTGAACCCCGTTGCTCACACTTTGGGTGGAACTGTGGACATTCGGGTTTCTTACGCCTGGACGGACAGTCAAATTGTTTTGTGTTGGTTGAAGACGTCCGTCCACTCTTTGGAGGTCTTTGTTGCGAACCGAGTGTCCCAGATTCAAAATTCTAAAACGCCTTTGATTTGGAGGCACGTGCCTGGAGATTTGAACCCAGGCGCCGTGGCCTCACGTGGGTGCATGGCACCCCGCTTGATTGCTCACCCCCTATGGTGGGGACCAGACTGGCTGACTCATCCCGAGGATGATTGGCGTCGATCGCCAGTCTTGATGTCGGGTCCTTTGCCCGGGCTCAAGGTGCTCGCTGTTGGAACGAAGGACCCTCCGTTTGACCCTGGTTTTTGTTGAGTCGATACAGCTCCTCGACAAATTGTTGAATTGTTCTTTGTTGTTGTTGAATTGTTGGTGACTGATCGTCACAGTAAGAACTCGCATGCCGGTTGCAATGTGCTGTTGGCCATTCTGCAGCGAGAGTTTTGGATATTGTCGGGAGCCGTTAGTAAGTTGAACCCCTTTTTGGACGATACGGGTCCTTTGTTGTTTGGTTGTTGACGGTTGAGGCACTCTAGCCTTCCTTATGGGGCCCGTCACCCCCTTTTTGTTGCCTAAGGAGGGTCATTTGGTTAAATTGTTGTTGTTTCGTTGTTGTTTGTTATTGTTTGATCCGCCAGCCTGCCCCCATTGGGGGGGTATTTTTGAGGCCACGGTGAAAGTGGCACAGGGACTCTGGCGCAGATTGTTGGGAGACACCGTTCTCACCTTTAAGGAGTTAGCTACGGTATTTTGCCGTTTTGAAGCTGTATTGAACTCGCGTCCATTGTGCCCGCTGTCTTCGGACCTGAACGTCTTGGAGGCCCTGACCCCGGGCCATTTTTTGATTTGACAGCCACTTGCCACCCTGCCGGCGCACCCTTTTGTCGATGTGAGCCAAAATTGGTTATCGCGGTTTCAGTTGGCAGCGGCTCGCTCAGAGTTTTGGAAGCGTTGGAGTTTGGAGTATTTGCACATCCTCCGGCAGCGCGTCAGGTGGACTGATAAAACGCAACCTTGTCGGGATTGCCAAGTGATTAGCGGACGGGAAGGCCCGCCCGGGGGGGGTAGATGTTGCGTCCTGTTCGATTAGTTACTCTATGCGCCTTCGGAATGCGCCCGAACGGAATGACATCTGACTTGTCAGTTTGACTTTGACATTTGAGACTTCTCTCTTGATTTGGCGCTTGAAAAGGTCCGTCGCCGTTTTTGGGACCTCGCGACGCGTTTGTTGAAATTAATCCTTTTAAATCGATCCGTTTGTGACAATTAGTCGTGATCCAATTGCTTTGATTGTTAATAACCCCAATTTGACGTAATATTACGGGTTAAGTTTGTTGAAACTGAAGTACTTTGAAGTGAAAGTGACCTTATTGGAAACCGCATGCTGTGATTGCCTCCAGCCTCAATGTTGCGGCCTGTATCCTGGAAAACCCATTTACAACGTCACTACACGATACATATACACTCACTTACATACATAACTCCAGGTAGGCACCAGAGCAGGTGTTCGTCTACCACCAGGTGAGTTCTTTTGTTGCATTGTAATTGTTTGATTTGAATTATATTGTCTGCTCCGCGTACGGCGGAATAGTTTCGCTCGCCACTCTTGCCCCAGGGCCCATCATCACGCTTCCACATTATAATTAAAAACCTTATGGGGGCCTGGCCTGGCAGCGAACAGTAGGCCTTAATCGATACCCTTTCTCTTATCGATAGTAAGCTAAGCGTAAAACGACGACACACGCTCGGCACAAAGTTTGAGCGTCATACGATTGGTCATTAATCACATATTCGGAGCTGCCGTCAATCACTCTTGTGACATCCGCAAACGAAGCGGTTTGCTCGCTTCAGGTCGTTTACACTGCCTGTCAGGCTTCAGTTTGAGCGAGGATGTACTGTATAAAATAAGCATGTGATTGTGTATAGAATCTCTTATGTAACGTTACATAGATTGTTCCCTTGGTCTATCCCACAGGAAATAAGGTTGCCTATGTCGTCACTGTTTTGTCCAAAAATGATGTCACATCAATCTATATATTGCTGTCTGAAAAAAGAACAAACACATAAATATACTTTTGCATTTATAATACTAGAAGTAATTCATTTTTCCTGTCCGATTACAGCCCATAATGGGCTGTGATTTTTACCTCGGTGATAAAAGACACCGCCGTCAAACGAAACAGAAATAGGGAAGAATTATCTTTGAAATTCATTGTATATGCATGGACTATTGTCAAACGAAACAGAAATAGGGAAGAATTATCTTTGAAATTCATTGTATATGCATGGTCTATTTTCATGAAGATGGTTGTTTTTAGAATTATTTGTAATCCTCTTTGTTATATTTCTTTTTATATACTGGCTCTTGTGATACAGGAATTTCTAGTACAAGAGCCAGGGCTACACTGATGTTTGTAACTTAAAGTGAAAAAAAATTGTTTATAAAAAAACACGCTTTAATAGAAAAACAAACTAGAAAGTAGAAAATAATTTCAAAAATCAAAATAAGGGTAGAGTGAAAAGAAGAAAAGGAAAGAAAGGAAGCATAAATAAAATCATTTTAATGGAAAAAATCGTGGGGTGCTTAATTGAAGTGCATATTTAATCAACACTGATAAAAGTGGTGATTATAAAAATGCCTCAAAAAGTACCATTTGTGATACATATGCAAAATTATACAGACCTCAAAAAGAGTACCTAATTCCTAAAATAAGCAAATATTAATTATACTGCCATAACAAACCTCACTACTTGATTAATTAGGTAGGTACGTGTATACTCCGGTGTTTTGTAACCAAAAAGGAAATATTTGAAGGATCGATTTCTGCCTACACTAAAAACAAGATTTGGGCGGAGTAGATATTGCCGATACTACAATTAAAGTATTGCGAACCGTCAATTTGTTTCTATTTAATTAATACGAATTTTAATTATAATTGCTCTTGATTGACTACTGCCATGCAATGATACGTAACTAATTACTTAAATACACAGTTTGTTAGAGCAAGCCGTGTGGTCTCCAGTTACTGGGAAGGCAGTTTAAAATGGACCAATTTAAGCAAAAATGATCCAACCTTATAGTCTTTGATATGCTAAAATATACCTTATTTGGAGTACATAGGTCACAAAACTCGAAATTGTCTAGGTTGTGGGTTGGAAATGTTCCAACCCACAACCTAGACAATTTTTGTGACCTATGTACTCCAAATAAGGTATATTTTAGCATATCAAAGACTATAAGGTTGGATCATTTTTGCTTAAATTGGTCCAAATAGAAAGTGTTGTAAGAAGCTGACTAAGAAAATCATACTTACGTAGGTAGGTATTGCCCGCTATAAAGAAAAGGTGTGCCCGCAATTTCGTCTACGATCCAGCAAGAACAGAAGCCTATATGCTTAACCAGGTATTGGTCTATCTCTGTACCAAATTTAATCATATCTGTTTAGCTGTTTTAGAAGGAAAGCGTTACAAACAAACATACACACTTTCACGTTTAGAAATGATATAATTATCAAATTATTTGGTTTTTCTAAGCGAACGTCTTTATTAATTTGTAAGATTATTCTAAATTCGTTTGATTGTTCGAATGCAATAAGGGTACTGATACTGCCAGCCAGCACATGATATGTTCGACTTTTGCAGAAAACCGTCACAGTACAGTGTAGTACTTTTCAGGATACATTACTACTACATTATCTGATCCTTCGGACAATACATCCAGTCTTACCAATGGGTATCGTGTTATCCAATAACTGAATTGTGGTGGTCAGATAGGGAGCTCCAGCTTTGGGGATATACTGGTATTTACCTGTGTCGGTAAGAATGAAAACCAACCTCAACTTAAGAATAGGCTTGGTAGATGACAATGTACAGTATCCGTACGTTGATATGACATCCACACTTCCACACTAATATAATATTATAATATATATATATATATATATATATATATATATATTTATCCTGCTAATGATATGGCGTCCCACATAGCCCGAAATGCATTTAATCTGGCGTCCACCGGCTTTAGACGTCCGCATACCGGACGCCACTTTTTTAGTCAGTGTTACTTTGGTCCTTTTGGCTCTAGCGACCTGTACAACAAAAATTGCCGGAAGGCAAAAAATCACTGAAGCGCTTGCATTTGTATAACTAAAACTTCCGCGAAATCCCACATCAACGGTGCGTCGCTCGTGTAGCGCGTATATCGACAGTGCGTATACTCATATAAGACACTTTCGATAAAGCCGATTATTTGGCGTCCAATTGCGACGTTGCCAAACCGACTGTATTTGAACGGTTCGAAATATTTTATAAATAAAAACAACAAATCAGTTAGACACAGTTTGCCGAAGTTGCCACATACGTATCGCTGCTTATTTGACGCTCGGTTGCAAAATAAGTATTGTGCCCTCACTTGTGAAAATCAGTTGTTGGCCATCCGCAAATTATACAGCTATTTGAAGTCGATTATATGATTTTGATTATATTATACGTTCGGAATACGCTTAGCACACCTAATAACAATACAACAATCTAATATCTAATATTTTCTTAAAATTAATTATGTTAGATCTGAAAGTCACAAAAGTAAATTGTCATTAATACGTTGAATAATACTAATTATTTTACGTAAATTTTAGGGATTGATTTTTAAAGTTTTATAAATACAGAAAACTATTTCAATTGTTTTCACCTGTCATGCCTATAGGGTAACCCATCTGTCTATATTAAAATAGTAATCTTAAATTTATGTGAGTTTATTTCATTATTTTTCCTTGCGACTGTAGAAAAATACACGGATGTCGAATATGGTGCGGCATGAATAGTATGTACCGTCAACTGAAGTTCGTTTATGGCTTCAAAGCTGCGCGACACATATACGGATGTCAGTTTGACGCATACTTTTCATACTGTTCGATATTTGACGTCCGTATACATGAATCTATGGCACTACGTTAGAAAAATAATCGGACGAAGAATATAGTGCGGCATGAATACTATATACTGTCAACTGACGTCCATATATAGCTTCAAAGCTACGCGACACTTATACGGTTGTCGGTTTGACGCATACTTTTCATACTGTACGATATTTGACGTCCGTATACATGAATCTATGGCACTACGTTAGAAAAATAATCGGACGTCGAATATGGTGCGGCATGAATAGTATATACTGTCAACTGACGTCCGTATATAGCTTCAAAGCTACGCGACACTTATACGGATGTCGGTTTGACGCATACTTTTCATACTGTACGATATTTGACGTCCGTATACATGAATCTGTGGCACTACGTTAGAAAAATAGTCGGACGTCGAATATGGTGCGGCATGAATAGTATATACTGTCAACTGACGTCCGTATATAGCTTCAAAGGTACGCGACACTTATACGGATGTCGGTTTGATGCATACTTTTCATACTGTACGATATTTGACGTCCGTATACATGAATCTATGGCACAACGTTAGAAAAATAATTGGACGTTGAATATGGTGCGGCATGAATAGTATATACTGTTAACTGACGTCCGTATATAGCTTCAAAGTTACGCGACACTTATACGGATGTCGGTTTGATGCATACTATTCATACTGTACGATATTTGACGTCTGTATATATGAATCTAATAGCACTTCTTCCGTTTCCTATAAATGCATAAGCTCCCATTATGAATGTATGACCCATCGCCGTCTCAGATAAATAAATCATAAATCATTTTATTTGCAACCAAGTACTTAAGCCTAGCATACAAGGACACTTTTTTCTTTTTTTTGGGTGGGAAATTATCAAATAACTTTTCCCGCTCGGGGCGAAGCAGGAGGGCGTGTCAGACTCTTACTGACTAAAACCCACCCGTGTTCCTTTTGTTACCATGTTGCCGGGGGCCACGATCTCCCTTTCGGACTTCTTCGCAACCCTGGCAGGCATCAGCCCTAGTGAACCCGGTCAATTCCGCTGACATCTCTTTGAGGTGCACATGGAACACAACGCACCGTCAACCCGGGTCTGGTCCCTATCGGATGGCGAGCTACCCATTGCTCACCGACCGCAAGCCCGCGCCTATGATGGCCGGAAATCGGCCTGCGATTCCCGATGCCCAGGGCGTCTCCTCCTGCGGCGATTAAGGGCGTGAGGGCGCGAAATTTGCCTCTCTCTCACGCGTTCTGCATCGTCCTTCGCGAGCATTACTGCCGCCCAAGTCGGGCAGACCTCTACCATATGCTCCACCCTGTCCTCCGGGTGATCCACACAATGGTGACACCCGGGCGTTTCCTCCCACCTTATCCTGAACAGGAACCTCCCGAAACAACCGTGACCCTGCGTCAGGTGGAAGGTGAGGACGCCGTGACGTGGCGCCTCTCTAGCCACTCCTCAAAGAGGGGACTTATCGCCGTAATTGTGGCGTGCCCAGCGCTGGGTTGCGACAATTGTACTCTCCATGACGCCATGAGATCCCACCGGAGCTCTGTCCGCTGTACCGTGATTTCTCGCGGCAGTGGAGTTAAGCCCCGGCGTAAGATATAAGAACCCTGGAAGAGTTTCGCAACGATCAGATAACTTATAATCAGGTACACTAGTGGCTCCGTGAGTTGTAGACCTCGCGAGACTGTCTTTTTTGCATAACTCAGACGACGGTGAACTTGAGCGACCTTCTTCAAGGTACCTATACAGCAAAAGAAGTAGAGAATGTATTGGTACATATGAAGCGCGGAAAATCCCCGGGACACGACGGGCTCAGTGTGGAACACTTAAAGAACGCTGGTATCCATTTGCCCAGGGTACTGGCTTTGTTTTATAATTGTTGTGTGTCGCACGCTTATCTGCCAAAGGATATGATGAAAACTATTGAAGTTCCTAATGTAAAAAATAAGACTAGTGATATATCAGATAAAGCGAACTGCAGACCAATCTCTCTCTTTTAAAGAATGATGTCAAGCTCCATGATGCTCAACATGGGTTCAGAGAGGGCTTATCTACGGAAACTGCAATTTTATGTATAAAAAGACTGTAAAATATTATACAGGAAATCAGACTCCTGTTTTTGCCTGTTTCTTGGATACCTATGTCAAAGGCATTTGACATGGTGTTTTGTGACAAGTTATGGTCTAAATTGTGTGTGCCCAGTGAATTGATAAGTGTTTTTAAAAACTGGTACACACATCAAATTTAATGTGTAAAATGGGCAAATGGACGGTCGGATGAGTACGTGATGGAATGTGGAGTTAGACAGGGTGGATTAAGCTGTTTAATTTATATATAAATGTGCTTATTCTCGAGCTCAGCAGTTTGCATGCTGGCTGCTACATAGATGGGCTAGCATTTAATAACATTAGCTACGCTAATGACATGGCGCTGCTGAGCCCGTCTATGGCAGGTCTCAGAAAATTTAATAAAGTTTATGAGCGTTACGCTGAGGAGCATGGTTTTAGATATAACATGGACAAAAGTCAGTTGCTTATCGTTAAGGTGGCCAATAAAGGCGCAGAGAGATACCCTACTGTCACTTTAAATGGTGGTGTCTTATGCGTGTTGTAGCGGAGGATTTGAGGAACAATCTAGATCGGATCAATGAATACCGGGAGCGAAGAGCATTATCAGTGAGATGTACCTAATAGTTTTTTACTCGTGTAGCGTTTGGACTAGTTTCACTCAAAAAGGTGTTAATGCTCTTCGTGTCCAGTGCAACAATTCATTCAGGATGCTGTTGGGCCTGCCACGCTTTTGTAGTACCACGAAGATACGCTCAGCAGTGGGCGATTACAGGCTGTGAATAATATTATATTATCAGAAAAATCTAGTTAATAGTACTCTTTGAATCTAGTCAAATTAAACTTAGAAAAACCCGTAGGTAAACTCATGCTAATATTAGGGTTCCTTCGTACGATGAGGAAGAACGATTGATTCCACAGCAGTAGTAACATCTTGTATAGGTATACAAAAATGAACGAATAACGCGATTAGATTAGTGCGAAGTATCTACCATAACTAAAAAGTTTTTATTTGTAACTATTTAGTTATGGTAGATACCCCGCACTAATCTAATCGCGTTATTCGTTCATTTGTCGCACAAATACTTAATGCAAATTTAAGACTTATAAAGTTTTCACATGGACCCCACTGTCCGAGTATCCAAATTAAAATGTAACCATTCGGGAAACACCAGCTTTCAAATAAAAAAAGAATCATCAAAATTGGTTCACCCAGTCTAAAGTTATGATTATGAGGTAACAAACATAAAAATATACGGTCGAATTGATAACCTACTCCTTTTTTTGAAGTCGGTTAAAAACACGATTAATAATTTTCAATACTGTGTCTCTGTATTTAGGCTTTCATTCCTTAAGTCAGGATAGAGAACTTTTATCTGACTATTAAAATTAAAACCCATAAGGTGGATGTGTGTTTTTATTTTTAACTCTTTAGTTATGGTAGATACTCTGCACTAATCTAATCGCGTTATTCGTTCATTTGTCATTCAAAAAATAATCATCAAAATCGGTTCACCCAGTCAAAAGTTATGAGGTAACAAAAATAAAAAAATAAATATAAAAAATACAGTCGAATTGATAACCTCCTCCTTTTTTTTGAAGTCGGTTAAAAATGAGAATAGCCCAAATAAGTCAGCGGTCAACCGTGAAACTAAAAAAATATTTACTTAGAATAGACAATGCGTTTTGCGAGACTCTGTGAAAGAAAGAGATAAGTATAAATAAACGAATCATAACGCTGGCAACGTCGCACTTTGAAATCCCAACCGTCTGATTTGGACGTAAAAATATCCACGCAATAGATTAATAATATTGATATACGTAGGAGGTCAATAAAGCTTCACTATTGTGCGGGGTCCAAAAATGTTTGGGCCTAACTACAAGAAGAATATTGCCGCAAATAAATGAGCAAGAAAATTAAGTATAGGATGGAGTAGGAAATCAAAAAACTAAGCAATATTCATCAACAGATGATAAAAAATGTTAGCAGAACTGGTGGACGTCGTAATGATGCACAACATGCTTGACGCCAAATGAGTTCCTGGATGTAAATATATATATATATATATATATATATATATATATATATATACTAATGATATGGCGTCCCACATAGCCCGAAATGCATTTAATCTGGCGTCCACCGGCTTTAGACGTCCGCATACCGGACGCCACTTTTTTAGTCAGTGTTACTTTGGTCCTTTTGGCTCTAGCGACCTGTACAACAAAAATTTCCGGAAGGCAAAAAATCACTGAAGCGCTTGCATTTGTATAACTAAAACTTCCGCGAAATCCCGCATCAACGGTGCGTCGCTCGTGTAGCGCGTATATCGACAGTGCGTATACTCATCTAAGACACTTTCGATAAAGCCGATTATTTGGCGTCCAATTGCGACGTTGCCAAACCGACTGTATTTGAACGGTTCGAAATATTTTATAAATGAAAACAACAAATCAGTTATACACAGTTTGCCGAAGTTGCCACATACGTATCGCTGCTTATTTGACGCTCGGTTGCAAAATAAGTATTGTGCCCTCACTTGTGAAAATCAGGTGTTGGCCATCCGTAAATTATACAGCTATTTGAAGTCGATTATATGATTTTGATTATATTATACGTTCGGAATACGCTTAGCACACCTAATAACAATACAACAATCTAATATCTAATATTTTCTTAAAATTAATTATGTTAGATCTGAAAGTCACAAAAGTAAATTGTCATTAATACGTTGAATAATACTAATTATTTTACGTAATTTTTAGGGATTGATTTTTAAAGTTTTATAAATACAGAAAACTATTTCAATTGTTTTCACCTGTCATACCTATAGGGTAACCCATCTGTCTATAATAAAATAGTAATCTTAAAGTTATGTGTGTTTATTTCATTATTTTTCCTTGCGACTGTAGAAAAATACAAGGATGTCGAATATGGTGCGGCATGAATAGTATGTACCGTCAACTGAAGTTCGTTTATGGATTCAAAGCTGCGCGACACATATACGGATGTCAGTTTGACGCATACTTTTCATACTGTACGATATTTGACGTCCGTATACATGAATCTATGGCAATACGTTAGAAAAATAATCGGACGTCGAATATGGTGCGGCATGAATAGTATATACTATCAACTGACGTCCGTATATAGCTTCAAAGCTACGCGACACTTATACGGATGTCGGTTTGACGCATACTTTTCATACTGTACGATATTTGACGTCCGTATACATGAATATATGGCACAACGTTAGAAAAATAATTGGACGTTGAATATGGTGCGGCATGAATAGTATATACTGTCAACTGACGTCCGTATATAGCTTCAAAGTTACGCGACACTTATACGGATGTCGGTTTGATTCATACTTTTCATACTGTACGATATTTGACGTCTGTGTATATGAATCTAATAGCACTTCTTCCTTTTCCTATAATTGCATAAGCTCCCATTATGAATGTATGACCCATCGCCGTCTCAGATAAATAAATCATAAATCATTTTATTTGCAACCAAGTACTTAAGCCTAGCATACAAGGACACTTTTTTCTTTTTTTTGGGTGGGAAATTATCAAATAACTTTTCCCGCTCGGGGCGAAGCAGGAGGGCATGTCAGACTCTTACTGACTAAAACCCACCCGTGTGCCTTTTGTTACCATGTTGCCGGGGGCCACGATCTCCCTTTCGGACTTCTTCGCAACCCTGGCAGGCATCAGCCCTAGTGAACCCGGTCAATTCCGCTGACATCTCTTTGAGGTGCACGTGGAACACAACGCACCGTCAACCCGGGTCTGGTCCCTATCGGATGGCGAGCTACCCATTGCTCACCGACCGCAAGCCCGCGCCTACGATGGCCGGAAATCGGCCTGCGATTCCCGATGCCCAGGGCGTCTCCTCCTGCGGCGATTAGGGGCGTGAGGGCGCGAAATTTGCCTCTCTCTCACGCGTTCTGCCTCCTCCTTCGCGAGCATTACTGCCGCCCAAGTCGGGCAGACCTCTACCATATGCTCCACCCTGTCCTCCGGATGATCCACTCAATGGTGACACCCGGGCGTTTCCTCCCGCCTTATCCTGAACAGGAACCTTCCGAAACAACCGTGACCCTGCGTCAGGTGGAAGGTGAGGACGCCGCGCCGTGGCGCCTCTCTAGCCACTCCTCAAAGCGGGGACTTATCGCCGTAATTGTGGCGTGCCCAGCGCTGGGTTGCGACAATCGTACTCTCCATGACGCCATGAGATCCCACCGGAGCTCTGTCCGCTGTACCGTGATTTCTCGCGGCAGTGGAGTTAAGCCCCGGCGTAAGATATAAGGACCCTGGAAGGGTTTCGCAACGATCAGATAACTTATAATCAGGTACACTAGTGGCTCTGTGAGTTGTAGACCTCGCGAGACTGTCTTTTTTGCATAACTCAGACGACGGTGAACTTGAGCGACCTTCTTCAAGGTACCTATACAGCAAAAGAAGTAGAGAATGTATTGGTACATATGAAGCGCGGAAAATCCCCGGGACACGACGGGCTCAGTGTGGAACACTTAAAGAACGCTGGTATCCATTTGCCCAGGGTACTGGCTTTGTTTTATAATTGTTGTGTGTCGCACGCTTATCTGCCAAAGGATATGATGAAAACTATTGAAGTTCCTAATGTAAAAAATAAGACTAGTGATATATCAGATAAAGCGAACTGCAGACCAATCTCTCTCTCTTTTAAAGAATGATGTCAAGCTCCATGATGCTCAACATGGGTTCAGAGAGGGCTTATCTACGGAAACTGCAATTTTATGTATAAAAAGACTGTAAAATATTATACAGGACATCAGACTCCTGTTTTTGCCTGTTTCTTGGATACCTATGTCAAAGGCATTTGACATGGTGTTTTGTGACAAGTTATGGTCTAAATTGTGTGTGCCCAGTGAATTGATGAGTGTTTTTAAAAACTGGTACACACATCAAATTAAATGTGTAAAATGGGCAAATGGACGGTCGGATGAGTACGTGATGGAATGTGGAGTTAGACAGGGTGGATTAAGCTGTTTAATTTATATATAAATGTGCTTATTCTCGAGCTCAGCAGTTTGCATGCTGGCTGCTACATAGATGGGCTAGCATTTAATAACATTAGCTACGCTAATGACATGGCGCTGCTGAGCCCGGCTATGGCAGGTCTCAGAAAATTTAATAAAGTTTGTGAGCGTTACGCTGAGGAGCATGGTTTTAGATATAACACGGACAAAAGTCAGTTGCTTATCGTTAAGGTGGCCAATAAAGGCGCAGAGAGATACCCTACTGTCACTTTAAATGGTGGTGTCATATGCGTATTGTAGCGGAGGATTTGAGGAACAATCTAGATCGGATCAATGAATACCGGGAGCGAAGAGCATTATCAGTGAGATGTACCTAATAGTTTTTTACTCGTGTAGCGTTTGGACTAGTTTCACTCAAAAAGCTGTTAATGCTCTTCGTGTCCAGTGCAACAATGCATTCAGGATGCTGTTGGGGCTGCCACGCTTTTGTAGTACCGCGAAGATACGCTCAGCAGTGGGCGATTACAGGCTGTGAATAATATTATATTATCAGAAAAATCTAGATAATAGTACTCTTTGAATCTAGTCAAATTAAACTTAGAAAAACCCGTAGTAAACTCATGCTAATATTAGGGTTCCTTCGTACGATGAGGAAGAACAATTGATTCCACAGCAGTAGTAACATCTTGTATAGGTATACAAAAATGAACGAATACCGCGATTAGATTAGTGCGAAGTATCTACCATAACTAAAAAGTTTTTATTTGTTACTATTTAGTTATGGATCGCGTTATTCGTTCATTTGTCGCACAAATACTTAATGCAAATTTAAGACTTATATAGTTTTCACATGGACCCCACTGTCCGAGTATCCAAATTAAAATGTAACCATTCGGGAAACACGAGCTTTCAAATAAAAAAAGAATCATCAAAATTGGTTCACCCAGTCAAAAGTTATGATTATGAGGTAACAAACATAAAAATATACGGTCGAATTGATAACCTCCTCCTTTTTTGAAGTCGGTTAAAAACACGATTAATAATTTTCAATACTGTGCCTCTGTATTTAGGCTTTCATTCCTTAAGACAGGATAGACAACTTTTATCTGACTATTAAAATCAAAACCCATAAGGTGGATGTGTGTTTTTATTTTTAACTCTTTAGTTATGGTAGATACTCTGCACTAATCCAATCGCGTTATTCGTTCATTTGTCATTCAAAAAATAATCATCAAAATCGGTTCACCCAGTCAAAAGTTATGAGGTAACAAAAATAAAAAATAAAATATAAAAAATACAGTCGAATTGATAACCTCCTCCTTTTTTTTTTGAAGTCGGTTAAAAATGAGAATAGCCCAAATAAGTCAGCGGTCAACCGTGAAACTAAAAAAATATTTACTTAGAATAGACAATGCGTTTTGCGAGACTTCGTGAAAGAAAGAGATAAGTATAAATAAACGAATCATAATGCTGGCAACGTCGCACTTTGAAATCCCAACCGTCTGATTTGGACGTAAAAATATCCACGCATTAGATTAATAATATTGATATACGTAGGAGGTCAATAAAGCTTCACTATTGTGTGGGGTCCAAAAATGTTTGGGCCTAACTACAAGAAGAATATTGCCGCAAATAAATGAGCAAGAAAATTAAGTATAGGATGGAGTAGGAAATCAAAAAAACTAAGCAATATTCATCAACAGATGATAAAAAATGTTAGCAGATCTGGTGGACGTCGTAATGATGCGCAACATGCTTGACGCCAAATGAGTTCCTGGATGTAAATATATATATATTATATATTATATATTTATATATATATATTTATATATCCACACTAATATTATAAATGCAAAAGTAACTCTGTCTGTCTGTCTGTCGGTCTGTCTGTCTGTTTGTCTCGCTTTCCTGCTAAAACTACTGAACCGATTTAAATGAAATTTGGTACACAGATAGTTTAGAGCCTGAGAAAGGACATAGGCTACTTTTTATCCCGTTAGTATGTTCCCGCGGGATAATTTCCGATCTCCACGCGGGCGAAGCCGCTGGCAAAAGCTAGTTATTTTATAATTCCGAGCTTATAAAGACACAGTCACCCAGTAGCGTGTGTGACAATGATGACGCTTAACAAGGCTGAACTTGCTCTAAGAGTTACTGTGCCATATATTGAAAGACTTTTTTAACTTGATAAAATTTGTTCATCAAATTGGCAAAGATGCTGAATTCCTGTAAATGTAATTAATTACGTCACACCAGAAGGGGGCGCCCTAGGAGAACATATAGTGACATTATTGGTGATGTTCTTCAGAAGGGTCAGGTGCATAGCACTAGTAATCGGCTTGCGTGACCAGCACGCGTAGCATGACCACCATGGAAAGAACTTTGTCTATTCTTGGTAGAATAGAGATAGAACTGTCATGCTACGCCAGCATAAAATGGTAAAAATCTTTCTACAACCTTTAATTATGTCTTAAATCTTTCTACAATCTATAATTTTGTCTATTCTTCCGTCGACAAAACCTCTTTCTAACGCATGCAGATGTATAAACTTAAACGAGGCAAAATGATTGTGTAAGGATGGAACCTAATTAGAAACAAGAAAGTCGTGATTCGTTTATCTCTATCACAGTTTAATCTGCAAATGGAATCCGTAACTGATTTAGTAACAAGATAATTTATAGTAGTATGTAAGGAAGCTTTTGAATGCCGCTATCACGTCCTTCTTAAGACGACTGAATTCAGTCAAATGGAATAGACCCTTAAGTACTGTACGAGCTTTTCGTTCTTTGTCTGGTACAGTTCTTGTAATGTTAAGCTAATTAAAAATACAAACAAATCATACAAATGTCCCAAAAACACGATTACAATTATTGGAACAAAAACAAACCGCTTGAAAGGTCCGGACAATATTTCAAAATTACTGCTCGCGTGAAAATTGTTAATAAAAAATATCTTAATTGTAATGGATGGCGTGTTCTGTGATACAGCAATAATAAATTACCTCGTAATTATATCGCTCAGACCGTGTTTACCATAATGAGTGAGATAAAGTGGGACGTAGTTATTTCTCTAACGTTTACCTTAATAAATGGCATAGACTGGCACGGGCCACGGGGCTATGTTAAATGTTTCGTTGTGTGTGTCTGTTTTGCTACTATTAACTATATGTGTTACTCACGAATTCTCTTTCTTGCTAAAACCTACGTCCTGTTTGTCCGCTGATTTATAAATAAATACTAAAAAAGTAACGAAATACTTTCGTCTGTTGGTCTAGATGTATTTCCGCAAAGCGCAAAAACGGCCAGATGGATTTTGATGAAATTTTGGCACAAATTATATAGTTTATTACATATAAAGTACGTTTTACCCAGGTAGTATGTAGGTACGGCGAAGCCGAGGTAGTTTATTATAATAATATAACGAACAATAATTGATGCTTCACTAAAGTTTAAACTGTACCTACTATCAGCACTGTAAAGTAGAAATACGAAGAATTAAATCCCACCATCAGTAATTGGCACTTCTACGCAAAGTGTAACTTGTACCTACGTATAATTTTAATAGAGGCGAAGAATGTATGTAATAACGTTTTTATAAAAGGTACTAATCATATAAAATATTAATATCCAAGCACTGTAGAAAGTCTGAAAATACAATAGTCATTTATGTTATATATAACAGCTCAATAATAATATTTAGTTACTCACAGTAGGACAATTGGCAGTCTCTCCGTGTCAAATACTGGTATAATATTCAGCTGCATTCAGATACACTGGAAACCGAATTGAAACTGAAATTACAGTGGATAGGTCTACCTTTAAAACTATGTAAGCTTTAATGAACAATACATGCACCAGCAACAAAGAAACAAAAGGTTTTACAAATTTAAAGAACACAGAATTGCAATTCACTTCAGTCTGAAGCGCACCCATTGTGCTTTTTTCATCAATCGTAAATGTGACGTTTCTTTGTCTGACTTTTTTTAATTTTGCCTTAAGTATTTTTTAATGAAAGGAAAATAGACGTATAAGCCAGTGTCTTAATTAAGAAATGAAAACATCATGTCAATGTGTCTACAGATATCATGAGTTCTTCAGTTAGAAAATACCGGATAAAAATAATTGAACGATGGTCGATTATATTGCAATAGGTAGCTTTGAACATACCAGTGGAGTCTACTGGCGTTTTGGATTTAGTATCTACCTACACAAGCTTATTGTGAATCTTTAAGAGAAGTTGTTTAATATAAATGAAATAAAAATATAAGTATGTATGTAGTAATAAAAGGTATGACAAAATTACTATAACAAATGCACGTAAAGTACAAACTTTATAATGAAACTGAAAAAGTTAATATGATGATATAAGATGTATTTGATTAATTATGAACAGATTTTAGGCAAGCTATAAACTACTAACTATACAAATAAATATAAAAACAAAAGGATACTTAGGCGTCGAAGTAATCGTCCGCAGGAATTCTTTAAAAAGCCAAAGAACTGAAAATAATTATATCGAGAATCCTAATTATATCACTCTTCTTAAAACATGACATACTGCTTCTAGACCATCCGAACAAAGATGTGTCTGTGAATCTTGTCTTGTTAAAAAAAATATTGTTGCAATAGAAAAAACTCATAAATCACATAACGTGACACAGATTCTCGCAGATATTTTCGAGAAAGCATCAGAAACACTTGTCCATGTCACAGCATAATTAAGTACTATACCGACTCCATGACAGCTGGCAAAACGTTTGTTTTGCTTCTCGGAACAAACACTGATGCATCAATTACAAGAATCGATTATTGTTCGGTTAGATACGATCACTTCGATCAGTGATCACCTCGGAAGTCAACCAAATATCGGAAGGACTTCCTTCCAAAAATTGAATCGAATATCAATAACTCATCTGAAAACAAAGCAATATCGGACTAAGATAATATATACTTTCCAGTAAATGTTAACAAAGCTGTTGCAAGAAAATATTTATAGGAACTGAATGTAATTAGAATGATAATAATTTGGCTTAATTAAAGCAAGGAGTTTATTAACGAAGTCCACATGTGCTTAATGTTTAAGTAAACCGCGGGTTGGATGCAAAAATGTTGTAGAATGTAGAGGCAAGAAAAAAAGCTATTTGTGAGATTTTCTTTCCATAGGCTTCTGGGTTCCTTCTATGTTTTTAAACAACTAGTGCATTTGAAGTATAAGAGTAAGGACGTTTTCATGAGTGTTATGCTGATTTACTCACACAACAAAATAAAATTAAATACTTTAACTGTATCCCGCGTGCGTGAAGCGCGTATGAAAAAAGAATATATAATATACAATGTGTTCCTATTGATATCGCATAACTCTAGGGTATTTATTAAAAAGACAGTGGTGCCGAATCTGTTGTACACCGAACTTAACTAACTAAACTATCATTAAAATTCCTTATTTTTGGCTATGAGAATTGTAAGGCTATTCTTCAAAAAAAAAATCTCTAAATTTAAAAATTATTTTGACACGACATAATCGAAATTGACAATCGCGACTCAACGTGCTATTTTTTTACATTTCTATATTTTTGGTGAAAACCGGCAAACTCAGAATAGCAAAATTGTAATTTTCTCTAAAATAATAACTCAGTGCAATTTTAGTGCTGTCAAACTAAAATATAGTTAAGTTGTGTCACTTTAGTCCATTTCAGAATAGGAAATCGTCGTTTGACAGGAATAAACCAAATTTTAGTGATTTTTAGTTTAGTTTAGAGAACTTTGTGACAACCGAATCGGCACTATTATGATTTTTTTTTTCTTGAATCACAAGTTTCCTTTTTTCTTGAATACGAATTAATAAAATAATTCAAAATTAAGAAAACGTGACGTTGTCGTATTTCACGTAAGGATATTTTACGTAAACAATTTTGACGTCGAATTATTTTGTATGAAAACTAAAAAAATATGCCAGTTAATTCCTCGACTCTCATTAATACCCTAGAGTTATGGGATATCAAAAAGAACGCATTGTATAAAGTGCACGTATTGTAAAATTTTGCATACGTGAGCAAATTCGAAGGAAATTTTACACAAACGCTTTTAATTAATTAAATAATAACCATCAACGCAGTTTTATATGAAATAAAAGCAATGAAACCGAAACCGTTAAGACGGGCTCAACATCATGAAGACTATTAAAATATTTTCTTCCCATTCACGGATAAACAGGAACAAAAGGAATCCATTTTCCAATTTCCAGTACAAAATCCTAAAAATCCTAACAAGTAATTTGCCGTGATCCTATGAAATGAGATCGTTAGGGGGTTTCTTTTAAAATAATTTGGATCTGTGCCAACGGCTCGACTCGCAACTGGTGGTGGATTTAACCCTTAATGCTCACAGAATTAAAAGCTTCCAATTCTATTTACCGTCCGCTGGTTTGCATGTTAACAGAAAAAAAATTATATACAGGATGTATCAGAAATGCGTAGTGATATTTAAGGTTGACCAACAAACACAGACAAAACCCACAAACTCTCTCTCTCTCTCTCAAGTCTGTCGGTGATACAAACTAATAAAACTGAAAAACTTTCTCCCTAGGCTAACAAAAAGTTGTTCAGTTTGATGATCTTTACTGCACCCTTATATGTCCATACATTTCTGATACTACACGCTGTATCAAAATTATTTATTGTTTGTATAAAGTCTTTCTAACAATGGGTGAAACTGTGTGCAATGGAGAAATTAATTGGACAGAGTTTTGCCGCCATGACGTTTCGTTACATTAATTATTTATTCATGAGAGGAGATGAATTTATTTCTCGTGCTGCATTCTAATTTGATGAATGTAAAAGTGTGTTTGTTTACTGTTATTGTTATACTTTGTATCATTTTTAGATTATTTATGTAGGAAACTTTGTGACTGTTTTGTAAAGGCACATTTAAATACGCGAGATTAAGTTGCATTGGTTAATGCGTTTGTGATTTTGTTACAACCTTTGTAGGCTTAAATCTCCATTTCAATAGTCGTTCGTTTCATCTTGCCGACTAGCCTATTAGTCTAGTGGTTAGTAACCCTGACTGCTAAGACGGAGGTCGTGGGTTCCATTCCCACCCAGGACAAATCTTTGTGTGATGAGCCCGATTATTTGTTCTGTGTCTGGCTGTAATTTATGTATCTATAATATTTATGTATTTAGAAATACTTATATAAGTAAATTTATCAGTTGTCTGGTTGCCATAGTAAAGGCTCTGCCTAGTTTTGGATTAGATAACGGTGTGTTGGTTGCCCTAAAATATTATTATCTTTTCCGTTTAGGATGGATATTTTAAGAGCACCAAGTTCCAAAACCACTGTTTTTTATGTTCGCAGTTCCCTTTTCCAATAATATTAGCATGAGTCCTTAAATCTCCAGACGGCATCCTAAATTTTACAAGTTACAATGTTAAGAATCCTTTACTGCAGAGGGAGATCACATAATAACGTAATAATAAGAAAAGTTTTTATTACACCAAACAAAACTATAATAACTGGCAACACAGTTTGCCAGTTAAGTCCACAAAGTTACCGTGTGCTGACCCTTTGAGCTTCTTTTATTATGCTTCCGTGGTTCGAACGTCACTGTTTATAGCCAATAAATTTTGCACGAAAAACGTAAACTTTTTCGGCGGAACGGAAAACTTTGCATTATTCCCCGCTAACTCGCGTAAAAAGGGTAAAGGGTGATTCCTACTTTATATGTAAAGGGTCGTATGCTTTTGTGTATCACGGAATTTACGAAGTATAGAAAAAGTTATTTGTATTGTGTCTGTCTATTGCAGTGTGAGTTACTGTTGTTTATCACAGAAAGAATATCGCAGACTGGAAATTTCCAACTGTAATTTAATAAACAAGTGAATGTTCTGTTTGTTATTTTCCATCAATACGTACGAACTGAACTGCATATATTGTACTGCTTAGAATACAACATTCAACAATGTGCTCATGAATATAACCAAATTTGAATATAACAAAATCAGCTGCTCCATAGAAAAATGCAATACTTACCCGAGTATACACCGTGATATTTTAGTCGTCTTACAAAGGTTGTCCACTCAATGTATACGACATAATATACCTCTAGGCGTGATTAAAAATTGTTACCATTAATTAAGATAATAGATATTAAGAAAAATAAATAATGGATTGGAATTATGAAACATCCTGTTAATAATGTTTACGTATGATACGTAAACATTATTAACAGTAGAGAACGTACTACCCAGTACACGAGTCGGCTAGATCATTCCGTCTCCATTTTCCATCAGACAAAATATCAAATTTTAACCACGTCATGCGTCAACTTAATGAATAAAATTTAAATTTTTTACTTATTCAAACGTTTATATTTTTCATATGGATGTGTAGTAGTCATTGGTTACATGAAGTGGGTTGCCGTTGTAAGACGACTAAAATGTCACGGTGTATACTCGATTAAAAGTAAGAAACACCTGATGTACATATTATATAATATAATACCTCTTTACATAATATCTTTATACTGTTATAATCTACTATATTACGCACTCGGGCCGCAAATGCTTGGGAAAAGTGACTGACAAAAGAAATCAGATTATGGTGTCGCATCTCCATAAATATTTAACGACTGCCAAGATTTATCACTCGTGTTTAAAATTAATAGAAACGATTGATTTTGGTCATAGATATGGTGTAGGTGGTATTGATTTCCAATTTGATAAACGCGGGTTTTGGACGAAAAATCTCTTTCGACATGAACCAGCACACACCTGCAATACATTTAAAAGCTTTTGCCAGCGACTTTACCCGCATGCAGGTCGGAAATTATACCACGGGAACGTACTACCGGTTTAAAAAGTATTCTATGTGTTACTCCAGGTTGTAAAGTAATTGTTTGCCGAATTTTACCCAAATTTTTCTAGCCACTTTTGAATGATTAAGTAATAAACATTAAATCATCTAAACATCCAATTATAGGTCCAAAATACCAAATTGATTTATTAAATCTACTAATAAATGTCTATATACGTAAGTACGTGAAGCAAATACTTTTTACCCCTTTTTACGACAATTATGCGGGCGGAGGAGTCTGAAATTTGCCAGAGTTAAATTTTATATGTAAAAGGAGTGCATAAATCTATTTTTTATGATTGTGCCGAATTTCGACCACTGGGTGACTACTAGTATATTAAAATGAGTCGGATAGTATAATGACAAGTAACTACTTAGCAGTGGCGAAAGCACCATATAACACGATTCCTACCGGCTTGCCTTCGGGGATTCGCATTGGTAACTCTATCACTATTTAAAATACAATAGTATGTAAATAGTGGCTACTATTGTCAATAAATATAGTTTCACTACGGGTATTTAATTCACCATAACATTCAAACAACAAAAAAGGTTATTTATAGCTTTTTATTACAACAAAAGAATAATGTTCTAAATTAACCCGGCGCCAAAACGTCATAATCGGGAACTAAAAATTCATACAACAGCGATCCCGTAATGATGTCACTTTAGGTCACGTGGCACCGCTTGATATGTACGAGAGCAAGCCGCTGTACAACGGGTTATGACAGAGACAGGTATAGAAAAATGCGTCAGCGAGAACGAGATAGAGGAATATTGCATATTTTATTCGGTTTTCAGCTGTTCAATTTAATTGCATTTAATTCATTACATTCCTATATTAATTTTAGAATGATAGTAAGTTTTCTTTATTGATGAGTCAGTAAGTTAAAGCCGACTTCGCTTCGGCTTCTCTTTTAGAAAAACTTACACCTCGCCACTGCTACTTAGAACAACGAATGTGATATTTAGTGTTTCAAACTTAAATGTTAAAGAACTATAGAATACAGATAGTGCTACAGCTATTTTAGACTTCTGTCGAGAATCGAGAATAGTGTCGAACACTCCGCCACCCTACACTAGCAGAAAAATTTAAAGTTATGTTCGTAACACAAAAATATACAATCACAGAGGCGACACAGAAAATTCTTTAAAAAAAATCCAATCAAATACCGATATATGTATTCTATACCGGATTCCGATATCCAATCGGACGGGAGGCCAGTCGAGTCATCTCGCAGAAATATGGCATGCAATAAAATATCGATACAGGAAATAGGGAAGCAATCGCGAGCATCAGGAATCCTGGGATCCCGGACAATCGTTGGAAAAACTCATATGAATTCGGATAGCTGTACGAATCGCCGTTCATATTCAATACCATTATGATAATGTCGGTATACCCACATAAATCTTAACTGGTAAACATGATAAGTTAATGCATACGTAATAAGTAACAAAGTTGTAGTGTTGAATTACTGTTGGATTTATTTATTGACTGGGTGTTATTTATTTGTTTTTGGTTATCTACGATATTTATTTCAACGTACATTCTTATGTTTTAAAATGACGTGAGTGAGTGCTATAATGTGATAGTGCCCCTTCTTACGAATTGCAGGTCTATTTTGCGTAATTCGATTCATCACCACTGCTCTCGAAACGGTGAAGAAAAACATTGTGAGGAAACTGTCATATTCTAGAGCCAAATTTGAAAACACTTGGCATCTAATAACAAGCACAAACACGCCACCATGAGACCGCACGGTGGATTACGGCCCACTCCCTCTCACAGACTGGAGATCTAGGTATATGTCCCAGCAGTGGGAACATTATAGGCTGAAAATACTGTAATCCACACAACCGCTTAATATCATTGCAAAATAATTAACTCAATTTCGTCATTTTACCACAATCCTCGTATCTTCCAATTAACGTGACAACCGATCCGTTCATAATAGGATTTACAGCAGGTAGGTACGGTCGGCGACAAATGTAGGCACACCTAGGGATACCTAGGGTACTCAAAGGGAAGGCAATTCAAATATCTCTCCTACCTTGATAAACTAGGCTGCTACAAAATGATTACCCTGGAAGCTCGAAGGGAGCTCTTGGATTTGAGATTCGCACATAAACTGCTCAATAACACCATTGACTGCCCACAATTGGTATGTAGGTTCAATCTCAGAGTACCCCGTAGACCACCTCGCAAATCTATAACACCCTTAGTTCCACCTCTTCGCCGTACAGTGTCTGGTGCTAATTCGCCTATACCCCGCATGTGCAAACTCATTAACGAACGCAGCGACCTGCTTCACGTCCACGCTGACTCAATATCGGCGTTTGTCAGACGTAATTAGTAATGGTTTTTTTTTTAAATATAAATATCTAGAATTTAAGTACTTTAAGTGTTTAGAAATTAAGTTATAATTAAAAAGAGCATTTTGCATGCGGTGTTTGCCTGTAATTGGTTGTGCAGTTAGATTTAAGACACTATTACTTATATGTTCCTACCTGTATAATATCTGTAACAACTGTTGGTGAACCTTAATTAAATAAATAAATAAATAAATGTTCTACTTGTGCATAGACAGATATCGAGAATCTCTGACTTAAACATTGTTGGTCTTTATATTTTTATGGACTAACTTTACTAGTAATTTTTTGTTTGAATTGTATTTTATTTTTGTACGAGCGAGACCTCTACACCAAGTATATCTTTTACATGTTGTACATGTTTCTGTGATTAAAATTTTATTTTTATTTTATTTATTTAACAAATCTAGTGGAATTTACTTGTTAATAATAATCACTGAAATATTTTGTTTATCAGATTATTTGTAATACATCGCGGTAGGCCGAGATGGAGATGGCGGGATGAACTGGACTCCTTCAACAAGAACTGGTCCTTACCAGCTTAAAACAGAGAGAAGTAGAAATAAAGTAGGGAGGTTTTTGCCCTGCAGTGGGACATCAGGGGCTTTGCATCTAAACTTATCTGAATGTACAAAAACAGAATAAATAAAAATTGCAAAACAGGTAAAGCAAATTTTAAAAATGAAATGCAGCGTTGCATTACGGGAATGCTTTATAGTTATAATAGATTCGACGACAACAGGGCAGACCATTCAATTGAATACGAATTTATTTAACTAGTACATGAAGATTATGTCGTTGTTATCAAAACAGACCATAATCCTCATATTCAATTAATCCACCGAACCATTTCTAACTCTAATACGATTTGCAGGCATGCCGGAGACGCAATGTACTGCCATTCATGCGGATAAACAAATGCCCCGTACATTCGTAGTCTGGTACAGTCTACCACCAAACAGATAGGTACAGAAGGCCAGCTCGATACGAGTGAAAACGCAGGTAATCAGCCATCTGTGTGCCGTACGTACAGCAAATGTGTCGCGGAAATTGTGTTTAGTTAAAAATGTATAAGAGAAAAGTAACTTGTTAGTCACAACCTCTTTGTATTGTATTGGAACAATTATAAATTAAGAATTTTGATATATCGGTACAGGCATTTCTGGGTCTGTCATTACTCATTAGTGTGAAAAATGTTTTTTTACTACACCGTTCCGTGTAGTGCCGGACGTAAAGACTAGCAGCATCCCATTTCTTCCCGTGGGTTTTGTAAGAGGCGACTAAGGGACTTACTAGAAAATGGGCACCAGCGTTCTCTATGCATTTTACCACCATACTGTGATTGCCAACCCACTTGTCAAGCATGAAGATTATGGCAAACCCACAAATTGGGGGCGGTATATGTCCAGCAGTGGACGTCAACCAGCTCAAATGATGATGATGACGTCAACCGCGAGTAGTACAAGCACAAAGCACATAGGTGGATATAGCTAGGAGCTTCACTTGGTGAGTAACATAGCTCAAACAAGTGACAAATTAGAGTCAGAAATGCATAGCATTGTGGGATAACTGTGTGGCATATTTTTTTTTGTGGGTGGGAATTCATCATATGACATCTTCCGCTCTTGGATGGAGCGGGAAGCCGTGTCAGACTTTTACTGACCAAAACCCACCCGTGTTCCTTCAGTTGGCCATGTGCCAGGGACACGGTGTTTCTTTCGAACAAATCTCGCGACCCCGGCAGAGCTGTGTGGCTATTACAATAATACAACCATGCGTTTGTTTGATTAGAGCATTTTAATTAGCACGCAACGTAGTGTTAAGTATTAACTTAGCATCTAGTTGTATGGCTACGACCTGAAATCTCCTTACGGGTCTAAAGGTATCGGTGTCGGTTTCGCTATAAGAGTTCCGACTTTAAAGGAAAATTGAAACAATAAGGGCAGATAGGCCTAACACGACAATGCAATGCGACTCTTGTAGACCAATTTCCATGAAGTTTTCATACAAATTGTGGCGTCACGATTTCATGTCGCGACACAACAATTTCTATGAAGAGCTTCGATTATTTTTGAGGTGTATTTTTTAGAACTCATGCCTCTCAACGAACTTTATTTCTTTTTTCTTTGTCATATTATATGCATGATTTTCCTTGTTGTATGTAGCTGGTCTTCTGCACCTATCTACTCAGTGACTCAGCTGCACAGATTCAACCGACGGATGAATGAGTTCGATCTCGATCGTGAGGGGATGTCTATTGGATCTGTTGATCTGTGTCGAACAATAGATGTTGTCATTGCGTTGTATTGACTAGGTATATACTTTTTATTTTCATCCAGCGTAATGAAAAATATATTTTTGTTTGTTGAAACTTTTCCTGCGAATCGTGTTTTGTTTGTGTTGTAAACAGCTTTATGTTGTAAACAGAGGTAGAGCTTATGCAAAACAGGATTACTGGTTAACAGTTCATAAAGATTTTATCGCATTTTACAGCATTATACTGGTACAACCTACGTGCTACAAAATCCACCGACTATTACCTAGTTTCTTGTTACAGATCGTTCCTCAAATCTAGTTTGATCCATTCGCGACATTCGGAAAGTAACGCCACCTGTCTATTCTATTCGTTAAGACATTCTTGTCGGAACTGCATTTACTTTGATATATTTTTATAATTACGTATACATTTGTATTAATTGTAAGTGTTGCCAAAACACACATCCACGGAGGTTTAGCTCGGTTAAGAATTGGATTAGGTTAATTTAAATGTGTTTAATTCAAAGTTTTGATAAATCAAAAAAAAAGTGTCGAATTATTTTTTATTGCAGCAATTTATGAGGGTATAAAGGGTATAAGGGTAAAGGTAGTTGCTGAAAATCAGCGCTGTTGACGATAGATTCGTCTGAAGTCACAGCATTTTGCTGAGCAACGACCTGTTCTTGCACAGATACGACGCACGGCTCAATTGTTCTTATTTTTATTGTATGTTTATCACAAAAGTAGTCAATAATGCACTCTGCATTCGGCAATTTTGTTTTGTTTGTTATTAAGTAATTGGCAATGTCGTAACGCATATTTATCTGTATTGTCTTTAGTCCGTATTCATGACATCAACAAGCAATGGACAATATTGTACAACCTTTTTAATCATGAATACGGGGCTTTTGGATACTTTGTACGTGTGTATTTTTATTTTTTGTTACTATTTTATATTGTGCGTTTTGTTTGTGCAGAATAAACAATTTTTCTTTCTTTTTCTTTTCTATAAGATTAAATCTGGCAACTCTAGCCGATATTATTTATAGGAATATAATGACTATTATTAATTGACTATCATATTATTTGGTCACTATTGACATCGTTTTATTGTTGATCTCGGTCCAAAAGTATTCTCAAAATTAAATTATTCACTTGATCAGTGTTCTACTGAAGCATCAGCACTTAAGAGTAGGCCTTATTCCAGAACCGTAATTGATCCACATTCAGCTGCATAGACATTTAAGCCGAGCCTTTGGCAGTAGAGTTACCTACATACGTATTGGTTCTGCATCAGCCTGTTTTCGTTTACGTTTTCTTTTCAGGTACACAATGATGAAGTGTGTAGAATATTTTGTCACCTACTTTTGTGAATTAAAAGGTACTTACCTAAAGGTACCTACATTATTTTCATATTTATTATTTGTCAAAAATTTTACCTTTTTAGTTGGCTCTGGGTGACTGAAAACCAATGCAGGATAGCAGCAACATCTACGCGTAACCTGAGGTCATGGAGTGCATGATTCTGAAATCCCGCACTGAAATTTTTCTTCAGTAATTTATCACACACTTTTTGATCGCGTAGGTATTGCATTATTGTATGAAACAGCGGAGATTTTTTGATTAACGACCAAAGTTTCTAATTTAGTCTAGAATCATGTACTTACCCGTCAATGCCTCTCTCGCCCTGTATAGATACAACTACATACATATAACCTAACCCAATCTATAACAGAAGATAACAAGAATATAGAAACCACCGGCACACGAAGGGAGGCTGAGTGAAATTGACAGATTTATTTGCGTTCGATAAACCCGGGATTGCGACTGGCTGCATTTTTTACAACGTCCAACCCTACGCTCGACGGCTGGAATAAATTCATTGGAATCCTGAAAATTAGCTGCAGTTTTGTACACTGGATTTTCACTCTCGCAGTCTGAAATATTTATTAGTTTTGTGTGCGTAGTAATAGGTGCTGTGTGCCTATTAATTGCGATTGTGTCTCGTATTTAGATTTAGTGATGGTCTAAATTTAGTCGTATGTTTTGATTACAATGGATTTAGTGATGGTTTAAATTTAGCTGAATGTTCCGATTATAACGGATTTAGTGATGGTTTAAATTTAGTCATATGTTTTGATCACCACGGATTTAGTGATGGTGTAAATTTAGTCGTAAAAAAATCACTCAAAAACCTACCTGACCATTTCCAAAATATGGATTTAAAAAATACGTCAAAAATCCGCCACACGTTACAAACACTCGTAAAATGCTCGTCCAACCACAATTTGCTTTTAACACCGTGTGTGTACCAACGTTGGTCGTCTCTAACCACGTTACGGTCGGCACGGCGCGGCAAGGAAGCGGTAATTTCCCCCGAGATGCCGCGTATCGACGGACCCGCCTCAATTGTTGTCACAGCAGCGCTCTTAATGCTCGTGGACACAGTGTTCTGCAGGTTGATGAGCAGAGCTGCGTAAATAATAAAGCATTTTTCCGCTCGCAATCCCTTGTGGAATAAGATATTTGTACTCACTGAGATTACAGTCGGATATAGCCTTGGTGCACCGGGATTTCATGTTGAAATTGACTGACGGTGAAGGACTACTGAAATATTCCGTAACATGTCATCTCTATAAATGAACGAGAATTTTGGTGGCCTTTCTCATCCATATTTTCAATCACGTGTAGAATTTTAATATGCTACTATAGTTGTAAAAAACGTGTGTGCTCTAAATATAATATCTTATGATTTCTTACTAGGTACTGGTAGAATGTATCGTTTTGTTAGGGTAGGTGGAATATGACACTGGCACCCTAAACACAAGTTAAATCTTACATTGGGTGCCAGAATTCATCGAAAACACTCACTCCCTTAGTTGTATTGCTGCATCGTATTTAGATAAGTGTTTTTGTACAACCGAAGGCAATATTTTTTTTTTTTGTTGATAATATGTTCTTGTTTCATACTGTTTAGAGCGTGAATTATCAGTAGTCGAGTTTGAGTTTTTGAACTTACTTTTTTATTCTTTTGGGGAGGGCTATCTATTTGAAATTTGTTAATAAAGTTCGTTCATTTAATACCCAACTTTTTAGGTCATGACTTTTAGAAGTTATAAGGGAACAGATGAACATTATATCTCCTTTTTGCTTCACCGTACTCGGATAAAAATATTTTATCTTTCCTGCTTTCTAGCTCCACAAAAGAATATGGCATCTGCTTTTCAGTCTTTAGAAGCTGTAAAAATCACCAGAGAGGAACAGATTAGGTACAGTTAAGGTCGTAAAACGGGGTACCTATGATTTATCTATCAAATTTTAATGATGTTCCTCTAAACTTTACGCTTAGTTCAGCTCTTTTCGAAGCCCAAAATTATGATCTCATCTAATAATCGTCTCTTGTCTAGACATATATGATAAATGTTTTAATGTTATATGAGGTAATTGTGTATTAGAACTTTAATTGACAACTAAATCCTATAGAATAAATGTTACAATTTGTATGTTTAGACTTTTGCTACTCAATTATTCAAAAAGAGCCGAACGAAATTTGGCACACAGATAGTCTATAACCTACGTTAACACGTAATATACTTTTATCCTTGTAGTACCTTACCGTAGTAATACATAATGTTTTATCGACGTATTTTCACAACATTAGAAAAAATATTACTGGTTATAAATTTCGCAATCTTAATATGCATGTACATGCAAACTAAAAGTATGAAACATTACCAAGATTTGCAAAGCAGCCGAGCTGCAATTAGAATAAACAAACAAACAGACAAATGTGTTTGCATTAATAACAGTTGTCGTGTTACTTAGAACTTACTATGTAACATAGAAACTTGTTCTAAGTGTCAGTGTGTAGATAAGAATCTAGTTCAAATTACGGTTATAAGTCTGCCGAGTCTCTTGTAAAATAGCTGAGATTAAAATCCTGAGCTTTTTATCTGAAATTACTAAGACATTTTTGCAATTTTATGATATAAAATAACAACGCGAACATAGTCGGATGTTTATGAAAAGTGAAAACTTCTTGCGGAAGGAAAATCCTTCCAATTTCTAAAATTGCTGTACGTTTTCGTAAGCATTTTCTGAAAGAAAACAGAAAAATCTTGTTCAAATATTACTGTGAAGCGCTATTGAATTGTTTTAAAGTTTCAGCCAATTTGTAAACTTTGTGTAGGTCTTCTTCTTCGTTGTTACACTCTTGACAGAGTAGTCGTGGTCCTCACATCTGGTGTGGTAGGAAGCTTTTACAATGCGTCGCCATTCCTCCCGCACTGCAACTCTTCTGTAGATTCGTGAAGTGGATCACTGAGTGCAGTTTTAACTTGATCAGTCCAATGCCTGAGCGACCTGCTGCGCGCTCTTGTGCCTTCAAGTTTTCTCTGCACGATAAGCCGTTCCTCAGATGTGTCGTCTCAAAGAAAGTGAGAATACGACTTTGGACAGTGAAAGAAAGAGGCTGTTTCATCCAAGTTTTGGAGGATTGAGACCTTGGTTGGTTTGTGTAGGTACGTGTACTACTGCAAGCAATAATTTTATAATTAACTGACTCGATTTAATTAGTGTCGAACGTTAATATAAATGTATTTATAGCATCGTAATTGTATCATGCTGTCACTCATATTCTTGACGTTATCTCGAACACTTTTAATTTTAATGAAAACAATTTCAAGTCCTTTTTACAAAGTAAACAAAAAATACTCTTAAAAATGACATGATAATCATATCGTACTGTCAAGCTTGCATACAGTTTTCTATCATGAGCAAGTTTTGTTACTATCTTTGGCAGGGTTTCTCAACCTTTTATGCACAAAACTATAGGTATCTAAATTATTATATTTAAATAATTTTATATGCTAGTGAGTATACCTTATAACTTAAACGATCAATTATGAACTAGCTGCTGCCCGCGGTTTTGCCCGTGTGGATGACGGAAATTATTCGACGGGAACGTGTTCCTTATAACTTCACCTATCTGTCAGTGACAGTCCCATCAAAATCGATCCACTGGTTTCGGTGAAAGTCCTATCAAAATCGGGCTAGTGGTTTCGGAGATTAGCTGGAACAAACAGACAGACGGACCCAAAATAGTTTTTCGTTATGAATACCGTATACGTATTCTTCCATATGCGTTTACTGAAAAGGTGTTATTTTGATATTACAGACAGACACTTCAATTTTATTTATTTGTATGTATCCAATAGATGTTCTACATATCTAATGAGTTATTTGCGGTCATTAAGATGCGTAATTAATAACTTATTATAAATATCCTTGTTAATGTGTCATTGGTGTACCTCTCTTAATAAATATAAAACCAACAAACGTTTTCAAACGAAAGAGAAAACTCTAGAACGTGTTCTTTTTTCGTAAAAGCCTAACAAAAGTTAAATATAGAAGCGGTAATATACCCTCCAAAGTCCCCAATCACCCCAAATCAATCAAATAATCTGGACCTCACCATATCCGCGTCGCTGTCAATCAACATTGACATATATTGTACATACCTATCCATGAGTTGCTAACCCCTTTTGAAATGTTCCCCAGTTTGATAACCGCTGGTCAATAAAAACAGTCAAGTAAGTAGACAGACTAGTGGCAAGTGGGCGTTCCACTATGCTACCGTGATACCGCCAGTAGTGCGGTCTTGTTTTATGAACAATCTCTGTTTGTTGTTGGTAGCTGGTTACTCTCGTTTTGTTCCTTGTTTTGGTCTTACAGTGTATAATAAATTCTAACGATGGGGATTGCCGGAGATATAACAGAAGAAGGTAGATTTTTATTGATTGTTAAAATGACTTGAATGCTACTTTTATAAGTACTTGTCAATATAAATCTTTAAATTATTGAGCTGGTTTTTCAATTCTACTTGGAAGAATATAAAAGGCGAGCTTTGAAGTTACCAAACAATAATGCTAACCTGGCTGTAATATATGAATTTAATCGTCTTCATTGTAGTTTGCTGAAGCCCACGAACACAGACTTTACCGACACGTGAATGTTGAGGCAATTCAGCTGCTAGACAACACAGACTTTGTGCGAAGGCTAAAAAGAACTAAACCTTTTGAATTAGTGTAGTGTACAAAGTGAATTAATAATATTAACAGTATTGTGCTAGCACATAACACATGAACATAGTGTTTAAAAATTGTATTACACTCTAAGAAAGTGCTACGGACTTGTATGAAAGTGCAATTGGACACTATTCTTAGTTTTAACATAATCTATTACGTAACATATTAAGTTAGAGTTAAATTGCTTATTAGCCTTTTTGGCTAGATCGTAATTAATTACTAAGAATTTTGTTCTTACTAATAAAGTATAAAAATTGTAGTCTCCAATTCCTTTCTGAAAATGGACGGCGATGGAGGCATTGGGCAACGACAAAAAAAATCAGCGACGTGTCGAATTTTGTCAGACACAGGATATTGCGAGCAGTGGTGTCTCAGTGGTATCGGCCCCGACTTACGAATTGTAGATCGTGGGTTCAAGGGCATTACTTCATGTAAATAATTTCATCACCACTGCCCTCGAAACACTGAAGGAAAACATCGTAAGGAAACCGGCTTGTCCTAGAACCAATAATTCGAAAACATGTGACATCTACCAACCCGCACTGGGTCCGCGTGGTAGATAACGACCCACTCTCTTTTACCAAGAGGAGGCCTGTGCAGGAGGAGCAGTGGGAACAGTATAGGCTGATTATGTATTGCAATATGCACGAAAGTGCATAATTTTGCTCTTTTGCACGACACACCGTCCTTGTTTGAATATCACAAACAAGTTATGACGATCGAGGATTGATTAGTTTTACCTCAATGTTTTTGACACCGATAATAGTGTCACTAGTTTTTGCGCTTTAATGACAGTAGCAATGAGACGTTGCTGGTAAATATTTGCGAAATTTTCATGGGAATCGTAATTGATAAACAAGATGGTGGCATTAGTTCCCATTTTGGCCACGCGCCGAAAGATTTTTTTACCGTGGTATCCTAGTTTCTTAGCTGCATAGTTTTACCTTAAACTGCATAGATTTCGTAAAATGTTTAATTTTTTACAAATATCACCAAGTACATTCAGACCCAGGCTTTGCGTGTTTCGAGAAACATGGGATAGAAAGATAACATCAAGATTTGCAGTTTATAAAAATCACTCGTTGCTTTTACACGCGTACTACTACTTATTGTATAATATTAAATACATACATTCATCCTTAATCTTATCTGATATTCATATTTTGCTTCTACTTAAGGATTCACAACTTCTTGTCTGTATAATAAACGCTTTCATATCTTGAACGGGACTCATAGTGGGGAATTTCACAGAGCCCACCGCTTATACTGCCACCTGCGAAAAGGAAAATGTATTAGAAAAGGTAAATCAAAAACCAACCCTATTTTTGTAACGTTACGATTTAAATTTTATAAGCAAGATGTAATTAATATGAAACCACACTAGCCATGAATTTGTGACTTGCAGGAGGAACTAAAGGTATCTATAGTGTTATTGGACTTGCTTGAATAACTATCAAGTATAGTAAGCATATAGTTAAGTGCAGTATCATAAAGCACTGAGGTGTTTGCCCTTTGAGTGAAATGCCAAGTTAGTAATAGGGGCTATCATGCTAGTTTCAGTTTTATTCATACAAATTGAAACCGAGGAAATGTTTTATTTATTAGGTAGTTACCGCCTTGGTTGGCGTCAGTGTGAAAGCTTTCACTCGAGCTCGTAGATTTGACCCGACTTAGGCTAAGATTTCATGGTACGTGACGAAGTCTTAAGAGAGATAAGTTCGATCCATTTGGATATAAGATATATTAAGAAAGATACGTATCCGGGTCGTCGGAAGATTAGTTGCCAGAGCTATCACAACATTTAGCCACACGTCAGTGGTAACAAAACTAGAATAAGCTGGCCTCCTATTCTATTGAAACTCCATAATTCGCTCGGCCAACTTCGCAACATTAGTTCTCGCTCAACTTCAAAACGTTAATGCGCCATATTTATTCGAAAATGGCACGTTAGTTTAAAGATATGATGCGACTCAAAACAGGACATGATCGGAGCTACCCCAAGATGGCGGATGTCATGACATTATCTATGACAGTTCACTATAATCTGGAAAAGGTGCAAGCACGCTCAAACCAGTGTAATTCGGAATGCAACCAGAATTGGCAGGAAAAGCAGTTGCGGTCGAATTCCCCGCATGCGGGCACGGCAAAATATCGAACCATGAGTATTGCTCGTAAGCTAGTAGACTTATCTTTGAATCGTATCGCTGGGCGTATTGTTAGTTTAGTTGTGAATGCTGTGATTAAACAGTTTTACTGATAACATCTAAGTACTTAAGGCGACTACTGACTTGTTTTCAAATAATCTTGGTCTGTATCTTTGACTGCTGCTACTGTTTCCAATTCAACAATTTTGATTTAATGAATCGTTATTGTGTTCTAAATGTTTATTAATCTTTCCGTTATATTTTGGTGCCACAACAATTACAATGCATCTACTTGTATGTTAGGTATCTATTTGCGGTTTAAAAACATGAGTAAATACATATTATTAATCGAAGTCCTGAAGAGCGATCGAATCGAATCTCCAACCTACAAGCTGCGTAGTACATCTCTGCGGGGCGAGCACGACCTACTGTCATAGACTTTTTTTGTGGGTGGGAAATTATCAAATGACGTCTCACGCTCTGGGCGGAGCGGGAGGGCGTGTCAGATTTTTACTGACTAAAACCCACCCGTGTTCCTTCAGTTGCCCATACGCCAGGGCCACGGTATCTCTTTCGAACAAATCTCGCTACACTAGCAGGACTATCATAGGCTTGAGTTATACATTTTTATCACAGTTTGGCACCAAAAACCGTGATAAAATGCGTGACTCGAGACTTTCACAGAGCGGTACTCGCCCCGCTGGCTGTGCAAGTTGTGACTAATATGCCATTAGGTTGAATAATTTGTGAAAATATAGAAATTAAGACACGCTTTAAACGCTTTAACACGCTTTTAATATAATTCGATTTAACTATACTTACTCAACCAGGTCCAATAATTAGTTGGTTTTTTTGTCTATTCTTTTATAACGGACCTTTCAACCCAGCCAAACAGCCCGCCCGCATCACTCACCACATCTAATACAATACGTGTTTCTTAAAAAAAATATGTAAAAATTATACTTAATTCATAATTATATGGTATATTTACACAATTGCTATTCATTTGTAATTATGTAGTATTGTGCTGCATGCGTTTAGTTTAATTTTCCATTTTAATTAACAGCTAGTCATCTTATTATGGTAGATGTATTAAACACTGAAACCTATCAGTGGAATATTTTTTTGTGAGTTCAACTGTAGAAATTACACAAAACGGCCACAATATCATTAAACGATAGTAGCTGATATTAAATGCATTATTGGACTCATAAACGTTTTAGTGACTACAAATAATTCGTGTTCAAAACTGCTAGTTTTCACTAGCTCATAAAGTGACTCCGCTCGCCAAAACCTTGTCAATAGGGATGATAAAATTTGATGAGGCTCCGTGCCTGCCAGCTTCGGCCTCGTAGGTTCAGGGGCGAGGAACATTCATGTTACTGTCAGGACGTCCAATCGAATTTTAAAGTGTTTTCCACTGCACCGCAAAAGTGTCTATCAAACTGTTAATTTTAAAATCCAATTTCAAGTCCGCCGGGTTGTTTGTGAAGTGAAAAATTGTTCGTGCAAACACTGTAACAAAATTGGAGGTAGAGATTCTATTGTGCTTTTAAAAATGAGTTCCGTTTGCCATTTATTGTAAGTTTTTATTGATAAAAATTGAATACGAATACGAATTTTGGCCAGTGCCGCTGATTCACTTGATTTTAGAGACGTAGGTACTTTAACATTTAAATGATTGTTTTAACATAAGTCTGAATACACAACATGGAGGCTCGTTTCCATGATTATCTAATGAATGAGCTACTTTTTTATTTTTGTCGAGAATTGCAATGCGAGACTAAGTTATTTTTAACGGTTTTTTGCTTAAAGTTAGAAAAGTAAAGAGTTTAATCACGTAAATTAGTGAAATCGGAAAAAAGTCGTATATGGCCTCTTATTACATAAATAAACAAATCATGATCTGATAAAACGTATATCTGGCGTACACATACTTTCCCATCTTAAGGGCACCTCTTCATGCCAGGGTCGCAAGATTGCATATGGGTAACTGAAGGAACACGGGAGGGTTTTAGTCAGTAAAAGTCTGACACGCCCTCCCGCTCATCTGAGCGGGAGAAGTCATTTGATGACTTCCCATCCAAAAAAAAAGGGCACGTCTACCCTACTACTACTCCTAGATATGCAATGGTATGTGTAGCATCATGAATCATGCGGCTTCTAGGACTAGTGTAAATCATGGGCTCATTCAATTAATCGAGTTTGGTCAAACCACGCTGGGGTCGTTCCATTTCATTCGTTCATTCTAGCGTTAACATAGCTAGCAAAATTATTACTCCTCGTCCTTTTGGACTCCGCCATAGTCGAATAAAATTATAACCGAAAAATATTATACCCTCCAGGAGCTCCGAATACTCTAACAGTAACGAAACTGCGAGAAACCATTGTTGACTATCACAGAGGGTCCCCTGTTTGTTTAGGTAACTAAGTTTGGCCCCGACCCCAGTTCATTGACCAACTATTTAACTTTAGACAACATTGGCCTCCGAAGGACACAGTCATGTCTAATGAACCTAGTTCGGACATGTTTCCAAGTTAATTGATCTACAGTAGGTAGCCAGACTAATATGTGTACACATAGCAAAATTCAAAAGCGATTTTCTCTTTAAATAACGATTACAATTTTGAAATAGGTAATAAGACCTGTTTCATAATAATGTGAGTTCCAAAATACTTGGAGACTTATGTACGGAGTATGTTCGTAATAACACAATTATAATCAGTACTATTGTAGAAAATCACCTATAGTTGATTTTCTCCTATTGAAGAAAATCTCTTTTAAAATTTGTTAAGTGTATACATATAAGTGCTTGAAAATAAGTAGGATAACTAACAGTAGCAATGGCATTAATTTCAACAACATTTATTGCGTAATTTACGTCGCTGAGCAGACACATTATGCGAACATATGAAATAATAGTTCAGCAATATTCTTCAAAATGATTCATTTTCTCAATTGTTAAACCAATCCATAAGAAAGGTGACAGAAGTGATATGAATAATTACCGCCCCATAACACTCATACCAATATTATCCAAGATATTTGAAAAGGTCATGCATGAGAAACTCTCCGGTTTTTTATCCAAATACGAAATTCTAAGTGAAGATCAATTTGGTTTCAGAAAAAATAAATCGACCACAACAGCTTGTTTTGCTCTATTAAAATTAATAACGAAAAGCCTTAATGATAAACTGCCAATTGTCTCTATATTTCTGGATATGTCCAAAGCTTTTGATTTCGTGGACCACAGACTATTAATTTATAAATTAGAACGATATGGCATAAGGGGTAATGCTTTGAAATGGCTCGAAAGCTACCTTACACATCGACAGCAATGTGTTGAGATTTCGGGACAAACAGGAAATCAAAAGCTCACATATAGATCACAGTATCGTGAAAATAACTGCGGCGTTCCCCAAGGGACCATAATAGGTCCGCTTTTATTTCTGCTATATGCTAACGACTTGCCAAATGTAACTTCCCACAAATGTATCCTATATGCGGATGATACGACCCTTAGTATTATAAAAGAAAATGACGACATTATTGAGTACCAAAATGAAATAAACATGACATTAAATAAAATTATTACATGGCTAGAACACAATAACTTACATATTAACATTAAAAAAACAAAAATGATACAATTCCAGACATATAACAGTACGCGTCCACGACTTAAAATACAATATGGAAATGAGACAATTGAAGAGGTCGATTACGTAAAATTCTTGGGTATAATAATTGACAAAAACTGTAACTGGAAATCTCATATTGACGATCTATGTAAGAGGATAGATAGATTTGTATTTGTTTTATATAGACTAACACGTGTGGCTAGTGTTAACGCGGCAATATGTGCATACCATGGCTATGTGTCATCAATTCTGCGCTATGGCATTATAATATGGGGTAATTCAGTTGAACTTACAAGAGTTTTTCGAGCTCAGAAAAAATGCATACGCTCAATTTGCGGAGCGCACCCACTGGACAGTTGTGTTCCACTATTTAAGAAACTTAAAATACTGCCAATTCCAGCACTATATATTTTTGAAATCTGTATCTTTATACACCGAAACAGACATGAATTTGATTTGTATAATGATGTTGTATCCAGACCCAGCCGCAAAGTGCATATACTTCATGTTCCTAGGCGTAGAATTAAATTATTTTCTAATAATGTGTACTGCATGTCCATTACTGTTTATAACAAATTACCTGATAGCTTTAAAATTCTCAGCCTCAGAACATTTAAATGTAAATTATTTAACTTTCTCTTAAGCAAATGTTATTACTCGACTGAAGATTTTATGAATGAAAAGTTTACCTAAAGATTTGACATTATTCTGTAAAAATCATATTTTATCTCCCTTCATGCACTTTTGACATTTAATTAATATCTTTTACATTTAAAAAAATGTTTCGTAATTTAAATAATTCTATCGATTAATAACAAAATCTTACTGTAATAATGACATATAATTTTAATGATTAATAACTAACTTTGAATGTAATGATGACCCATAATTTCAAAACCATATTTGTACGCCGGAAACGGCAGAATATTTTGAGCGTAATAATCCACATAACAACTTTGTACAATATTCTGACAAATAAATGCTTTCTTTCTTTCTTTCTTTCATTTCAGCCGAACGTCACCCAATGCTGGACATAAGCCTCTATCAAGCTCCGCCAGTTTTGTGGGGGATTTGCAATAATCGCCACGCTTGGCAGACGGGTTGGCGATCGCAATAGAGAACGCTGCTGCCCTTTCTCTAGTAGCTCCCTTAGTAAATGATTTAGATTGTGGTTAATAGTTTTACGAGAGTCTACAAAGACAAACATTTTTTAAACATGCATGTACCATACTAAATTCAGGGTTCTATACGTTTAGTTTATCATTGTCCACAGCAGAATTTATACCAACTCGTTGTTTTAATAAAATACTGCCCCGCCTTTGTCCATCCGTGATTGTTGATTGTGATTTATGACAACGAGTAGCTCTTTAATCTTGTGTAGTAGTTATTATAAATCTTGTATCAAATAACTTTATTTACTGGTAGGAATATCTGAAGAGAATGTAGAGCATTTTAATAACACTAGATGGTTAATAGTTACAGTCAAATCAATGCAAATTATGAAATTAGTTTGCTAGGGTCGCGAGATTTGTTCGTAAGAGTTACCGTGTCCTGGCACTGGCAACTGAAGGAACACGGGTGGGTTTTAGTCAGTTAAAGTCTGACACGCCCTTCCGCTCCACCCGAAGCGAGTTTGATAATTTCCCAACCATAAAAAGGGATATGATGTTTATTCGACCTCGAAAATGCTTTAACACTTGCCAACAATTTCTAATACGTTTAAACTACACTAACACTTTCTAATACATTTAAACTACATAAGGATGAAATTAATTAGACAAATAGATCTTGTCGTCTTACGGCGTGCAAAGGACATTCAACCTTAGGGTGATTATTGGTAAAGAAGTCGACTACAGCTATGTGGAAACAAAAAAAAAGATATCTGGCATGACTTCATGAGCATAGAAATATAAAAAGCAGCTCATGAGACTGACAAAAAAAAGAAATCTGTTTTCATGGCTAGACAAGATCATAGTTAAATCATAATCGTAGGCTTTCTTTTTAATTTTGGAAAAGTTGTCTTCTAGGGGCAAAATTTTTGCCTAATCTCATTCTTGGTTCTAATATTGATTGATCATAAAATATTTGGTATTACTAGTGGTCGCCCAGTAGTCAAAATTAAAAAAAAAACAAACAAATAAAAAACAAAAAAAATATATAAAAAACATGGTCAAATATAGAATATCTATAAATATCTCAGGATCACCAACACACCGTTATTTGATCCCAAACTAGGCAGAGCCTGTACTATGGCCACCAGATAACTGATAAAGATACTTATATATTTCTAAATACATACATACTTTAGATAAATTATTAAAAATTTTAATTATTATATAAATATAATAGCTTTTTGCACTCCTTCACTATGTAAACTATAATTGTGCCAAATTTCGTACTCCTGCATCCTCGTTATTCGCGTAAAAAGGTTTGCTTCACGTATGTATAATTAAACAAATGGGTTCTCCTCATAAATAGCTCATACTAACTGGTGAATTATTTATTATTATATTAATATTTTGATCGTCGCCATAAGCTACGTGAAGCGATTTGTCAAATCTACATAACACCATTAATATATTTCGCAACACGCCGACACAATCTTCAGCATACAAGTGTCTGAGCCGGGAGTCGAACCCACGCACCTGATTTGCAACGTCCCAGAGGCACAAGTAGGTGGAGCTGCTCAGTCACCTAGCGAGACCTAGCGGTTATTCTGTTATGTTTATGACAAGACTTTGTATTGGTGAACGAAATATGACCCCTATTGTCACTCTGGTGGTATATGCTTGAGTGTAGTTTTCCAAACGGGACTCTCGTCCGAAACGTCATTGCATCAGTTCGAATATTTTCTGTAACTTTTTTAAAAATCTGTGTTCAAAATTAAAATCATTTAATTCACAAAACTTACATGGGCACTGGTATGGGAAGACAGTGCCGTCGCGTCGGCCTGTCAACAAGTACCAGATACTTATTAAAATAATAAATGGTCTACAAACCTATAGTCTCCAACCCAGTCAAAGTACAACGGTCGGACATTCACAAAATATAAAATAATCTACATATTTTTCTCTGATATCAGTTTATTTGTTTCTAAATAAAATGTTTTACCACCTAAGCATATACATTGTCGAATGCAATAAAGTATTGAGTATTGAGTATTTACCTACCAAGACCAAAGTTTAAAATATCGTCCTCCCTTCAATTCATGATCTAACCTAAACTCTCCAAAGGGTCCTCGCGAAAGGGTTAGGTGTACTCAAAAATCTGTCAATCATTCGTAGATGATTTTGTGAAACAATTACCACCAATGCTAGGTCTTCACTACTTGGACAAATAAAGACTGCAATGTTAGGTCTCCGCGAATACCGTTGTCTATTATGGAGTCAAGAAATCTGCAATAACAGAATACACCCGCAGATATTCGGCGTGGGTCGATTACGTCAGAAAGATCATGAGTTTCTGCATTTCTTATTGCATATCTAATCGGGAGATATGAATAAATTCATCAAGATATCAGTTCGATATTTATTGCGCCTGGATAGGCGATTATTGCGACAGTATTGTATCGAAGTTTTGTTAAAACTAGATTGATTGATTTTGTAACTGTGCAGGTCGACAACCAGTTTCGATTCAAGTCGGACACTGGTATTTGTGTAAAGTCAAGTAAACAAGATTCTGAATGTTGTTTTTTGTAATTTATTACCTACCATGAAGTGTCTGGCCATTTCTTCGCCTTTGGAAACTACTGGGCTCAAAATCAAAATCATAATATTTTTATTTTACACTAGCTTCTGCCCGCGACTTCGTCCGCGTCAAATTTTTGCTCCCATGACCCTTCCCGTCGCATCGATTTGCCTGCTAGTTTTCGTCCATTTTTCGTTGCTGCTCGCACCTTTTGAGTTATAGTGAGTCAACCTTAAAAGGTAGGCATATGCTCTCGCGGACTTTTTTTTAGAACTTTTTAAAAGGAACAATTCCGTCATACATGATTTTTGCGTTACTTTAACCGTTTACGCAGCGCCCGCAACGGAAACTCTCAAAAGGAATAAATTTTCCCCGTTTTTGCGACATTTTTCATTACTGCTCCGCTCCTCTTAGTTGTAGCATGATGTTATATAGCATATAGCCTCCCTCGATAAATAGGCTACCCAACACAAAAAGATTTTTTCAATTCGGACCAGTAGTTCCTGAGATTAGCGCGTTCAATCAAAAAAAACAAACAAACAAACTCTTCAGCTTTATAATATTAAAGTATAGATAAACCAACATGGGCACTTATGAAACGTCAGAAACTAGGTGCACGGTTCCAATTTGTTGATTCCCATGGAGAAGAACCGGCAAGAAACTTCATGATTACTCTTTTAAAAATATTTTTTTTGTTTAGCATATACTGTCCCACTGCTGGGCACAGGCCACCTCCGCGCCACCTCAAACCAGTCGTCGCGGTATGCATCTAGGTTACCTCGCCACCGCTTTTTGGGCCGACCGCGGTGGCGTCGTCCATCCTCAGGCACCCATTGAGTGCAGATCTTTGCCCAGCGGTCATCTTGCATACGGTTAATGTGACACCAGGCTCTTATGTGTACTATAAAATATTGCTACGAGGCCTGCTTCATATTTTAGCCCTCTTTATTATAAAATTTATACCAAACAGATTATTGGAAGGCAGCAATTATTGCTGCCTTCCAATAATCTGTTTGGTATAAATTTAATGATTTTTATTGATGTGGATACACTAAGGTAGCCTGCGAATTTATTTATTTTTTCCGTTTTTAGCAATTTGCAGGTCAGTATCAGGCTGTTTGTTGATTAAAATATTATTCGCGACCGAAACACGTATGTATTTACAGAATTATAATAACCTCAATATTGCAAAGAACGTGTATGCAGGCTAACCTGATGGTTTCACCATAAAGTGAAAGATATCCCTTTGACCTGACGAAAAATAAATCTTTATTTAATTTAGAAAGAAAGAATACCGTTTATTTGATACAGTTCGTAAAACACAAATTAAAATAACAGAAAAAAAATAATTTAAAAAAAAATAGCACATTGCAATACGACGGTAAAAAAAGGAAGTATTCACATGACCGTGAAATCTTCTCTGCATGAAAACCATTTTAAATATGGACAACACTACCACGTGTAAAATCATTTGCAGATCCTACCTTTCTGGTTCCGTAGACTTAGCAACGTAAATATTATATGTGGGGCTGAAGCAAGGTTGTAGTGTTAAGTTTTTCAAGACGACACGGTAACTTTGTTTTACTTATGCACGTCTAGGGACTCTAAGACTTTGGGGAACAAGAATTTTTAACCTTGCGGGCAGCTGAAAATGGACTATCGTCTGCTCTCCTCACAAATTGACGACATTGTTTTGAGAACTTGTCTGTCGATATTTTTTCGTCTTTTACTTGAGATAGATGGTGGTTCCTTTTTTTTTCGTTCCACTAAAAAAAATAAAAATAACTTTTCAAAAAATAGCTTTCCACGCCAAGTTGGTCTATATCATCCTGCGGGGTTTTTTCCATGAGTGCGAAATAAACCACGTCACTGTCTCGGGCATGTGTTTTTTCGGACAATGGACCCACTAATTCCGACGCTCTTGGTCTACTTCTCCAACTTCGTACGCAACATTGTAGTCACACAATGTCGAATAACTTTACGAAAACGTTAATATTAACAAGGAATATTAATTCAGTAAGTGCACTAAAATCGTATATTGCCTCTTTTATAGTTCATTGTTAGCGTTTATGGCCACAATGAGGGTACTTTACGTAAGCTGTGGGCAATATTCGAGTTGGTTTGGGTAAAATTCAGTGAATATACCTGCATATAATAACAACGTCTGAGTGTAGCGATCGTTGTACTGAAATGCTATTGTTATTGCTTAAAGAAAAACCACAGGAAAAGCTTCACAAAATGTTTTAGAAAAATGTATGAATACCTACTGCTAGTCTGGTGGGTTTTCCTTAGTGGATAATGGTTCTCGTACGCTACGAAAAATATTGGATATATCCAAAAATGCAGTTCTTTTTTCAATCCACTGGCACCATGAATGATTATCTAGTCAAGACGAATTCTGCTGGAATCACCAACAAAAACAAACCATACATCTTTACAATATCAGAACAATTTTATAGCAACCAGTATACCATCAGCGTAACTTGGCGCGAGTAATTTCCTAACTGTATGTGTAATTAAAACTAAGCGCGCTATATGTTACCACTGTCAAGAGCGAGACAGCATGAGAAGGAAAGAGAGGTGTTTACTTAACGAGGGCTAAATTATATTTACTTCGTGCTGAATACATGATGGTGGAAGTTTTAACACGAGTTCTGTTCGTATCATTCAAGACGAGTATTTGAGTTCTACGCTGCTCATACCGGTTGCAGGGATAACGAAGTTCCTGTTTAGAATATTGTTCGTGTTTCCTTTGATAATATCCTGAATTAAATATTTGTATCTGCTTAGCTGACAAGTTGTTTATGTCTGTTTATGAACGGCTCTGTGTGATGAAGTTATAATAATGGCCTTGTTCGAGCTGTATATTTGGGTAAGCAAGTTGGGGCACAGTTTCTGCATAATATCTTCATTATTTTACTAAAGGATAACATTGGATCTGGAATTAATCCAACTGTTCTGACTCAGTCTGTCAAGATTGGCAGACGCGGCAAATTGCTGATACCGGCTGAACTTGGGGAAATCACAGTGCAAGGAGACTGGTTCAGTGATAACCAACTCATCAGCTGCGAAGAAAGTTGTACAACCAAAGACATAATTTTGAAGAAAGAAACTTTTTTGTGATAGTTTAACGATCTCAAACAAGATGGAATTATTAAAAGTACCTGCAACCACGACTTAGGTTTTATTTTTGAAGAAGTATTATCAAACTATATTGTATATTATTATGTCCAGCAGTGGACGTCTTTCGGCTAAAATGATGATGAAGATGATGATTATCAAACTTCTACGTCTAATTAAAAATGAATAGGACAGCCGAGCCCAAATGAAATGGGATAAGGTTATAGAGAGAGAGTAAAACTTTTCAAAACGTCTCCAGCGATGATGATGGAATGAAATCCAATGTTACGCACATAAATACTACAATCAACTTAAAGAGCGCAAAGGTTAAACTGATCGGAGACCTGTCCATTAATCTTTCAGATCGATAAATCGGAAATTTTAAAACGTTTAACATCCGCGACCCTTTCATGCTTTTATATTAATGAAAGATGATTCGATCGATGAAATGCTTTAATGGACTATCAATATGCATTATGTCTACCTGTTCTGTGTCCAGTACCATTAGTGAGGATTACAATTGTATAAGCCTTGTGGACATTAGTTCCGAATCACATTACAGTATTACTGTATAGAGTAGCTGATATATTGCTATAATCTGTTTGTGTATCAGGATTTGTGGTGTCCAAATTATTTTGTGTGGCAATAAAGGGGTTTCTATTTCCATTTTAGGGATCAATTTGAGTAATGGTATTGTTATTACTTGTATATTATGGTAATTTCTTTATGGTTGTTTATCGATTATTGTGCCTATTTTAGTAGTTTTTGATAAAGACTAAACATTATTCTTAGAATGTATTTCAGGTTCATAATGTTGTTAATATCTTGTTTTATGGTACAATATGTGACATCACAACCGATTACGATCACCTTGGAAATTGTTATAGCTTCTCTTAATATCCCATTGAGCCGTAACGCGTAGCCGTGCAATAGTTGTGGTAATGGCCATTTAACCCCACTGCTTGTATTGTCGCACGCCATAATGGCTGGGATCTACAAAGCCTGGAGGCCTAGATAATCTACGTCTATTACTATAGGCTAATACTTAGATTTGTCTGACTTTGGCCTTCAACCAAGAGATCAAGGTTGTTACATTTATTTTTAAAGATAATTTAGTTCTTCTAATTCTTTTTTAAGTGCGTGTATCTCATTAATATTCGTCCTATAATCTTTCCACTGCTGGGACAACGGCCTGTTCTCTTCGAGAGGAAGTGGGCTAAAATATGTTATAATATGACACGGACCCAGTGTGCGTTCATAGAACTCTCATCTCTTTCAATCTTTGGTTTGCAAACTTACCGGTTTTCTCACATTGTTTTCCTTTACCGTTTTGAGAGCAGATAAAATTCTTCTAAAATAAAATAACACGAAGAACTAACCTACATCTCAGGAGTCCATAACCTAAACCCATCTAACTCCTATAATCCGCTCGTAAAAGTTTTCAATGCACATATTTGTTCAAAAATGCCGAAAAATAATCTACTAAGCGAAATATTTCGAAACTCGAAACACGTACAAGAGAGCGCCGTCGGATTAACTGAAGGACAAAGTTTACGCCCGCAAAGCGTTCGGTTCGGGAGTTGGTCTGACTTAGCACCCGATAGCCGGCTAAGTTATCTGAGTTAGCGTCTGCTAACTTGCGGTTTAAGTTCAATGGTATATTATTATGTTGTCAACCCCTGACTGGTGCTGATAGTAGACTTAGATGAAAATTTATGTGTGTTCTTATTTTTCTTACTTTTTCTTGTCGATGGTGGGTACACTGCACTTATAACAAAGTGGACATCATCACGTCAACTTCGGCTGTTGCAGATAACTAGCGCTGGTGTTTTGCCTCACATGGGGTTGTAGCATTATGCTGAGCGATGGCCGTTTGAGTGCTTATGTATTTTCTTTCTTTCTTATCTTTTGAAGCTTGAATGATGTTGACAAGATAGCGCTGTTGTAAGTAGATATGATTTTATTTTTTGAAAATATATTGAAGAAATAACGTGATGACGTTAGATTATGGCGACATGTCAAAAGATCAAAGTACATCTAGTGTTAGTAATTTTTGATTGATGCTTTTATTGATCAAATGAGACAACTTTCATAGTAGCCTGTCATTTAACTAGCTTAAGAATTTTGAGTAAAATAATAAAACCTATAAACTTTGACAGCACAATACCAACATGGTATGAACTTGTCCAGAACAATTTTCATAAAAACCACTCTATCTCTAAGTCAGTATGTGCGGTCACCAAATATGATAAGTATCCAGGGTTGTAGATTAGTAAGAAACTGATGGTTTTTTTTTGGAATAAAATAAAATTAATGGAAAACCAAGAAGTTCCTCAGAAAAAGGTGAAGGATTATATCCAGCAGAATCTATAGATGATTGCAGGCTGAGATAACGATGATGAATAGAAAACAAATAATTCACTTATCAAATTAAATTACAAACGCAAAAATCCACCGGTTTCTTACTAAAGTTCAAATATATCAGAAGATCTTGGTTACCAATCTGTTTTAGTGACCGTACATATAAGAACAGTTCAAACGATCACTCTCTCGGCGCCAGAATAAACGACTACATACATAAAACATTGAATACGTGAGAGATTATTACCTATAAACCTAGAGGCAAGCGAATCAACTCCACTCTCTGGACACGTAAAGTTATAATTTATTGAATGGGAACGAATTTCAATAGAATATGTTCGTTCCTACAAGGTGTGGTCTGCTGAAATTTTTTAACGATTGTCGCTTATTTATGCATGGTGACATTCTTAATAGTTTCCGTGTGCAACAGAATAAAGGCAAGAATGAAGGAAATATGTAGACCTGTCATTAACACCTTAGCATAATCAGCCAATAATGTTCCCACTGCTGGGAGGCCGGCCTCCTCTCTGTGAGTGAGGGATTCGGCAGATTGGTGGATGCCACATGACTTCATATGGTCATGCCGGTGTCCCCACAATGTTTTCCTTGACCGTTTTGAGAGCAGTGGTGATGAAATGAAATAGTCAAAGTAAAGTGCCTCCCTGGATTTGAACTCACGACCGATAACTCGAAAGACAATGATGATACCACTGGCCCATCACTGCTCTACTAAACGCATAAGAAGCAGGACTTCTGAAAGGGAGTGGGCCGTTTTCCACATCGCGGGCCCAGTGCGGGTCAGATGTCATGTCATATCTTCGAATTTTTAATTCTAGGGCATGCCAGTTTCCTCAAGATATTTCCTTCATTCTTTGAGAGCAGTGGTGATGAAATAACTCATACAAAGTAAATCGCCAATCTAGTTTCGAACCAACGACCTACAGCTCTTGCCAGCGGTTACCACGGGATCACCACTGCTCCTATTCTCCTCATTATCATAAAACAAAAGTAAAATCGGTCTTGTCTTATGTCACCGCGGTAAACATTGTATGTAATTGACGATTCGTCCTGCAAATGACTGTATTGTTTAAACCAAAGTCCAGTCAAACCTTACCTTAAGATTGTGGTAGTGGCCATGTTCTGCTAAAGATGCATAGAGTCTAAATAGATATAGGTTACAATCTCCTATATAAAATAAAGAAAGGAACGTACAGAACATCAATGAAATACAGTTCTTTGACACATTGAACCACATGAATCAACGCGGACAGAGAAACACAATATCGTATTCAAGACTATATTCAAATGAGAGAGCAGCAATTTGCTGAAAGTCATAAAAGACGTCGCGAAGACAGAAAAGGTGCCGCCCCGTTCGGCATCCTCAAAGTGTCGGTGCATCTATTAAAAAGTTTAGGGCGTCTATTTTTGGCTCTGTCGCCGCTGCTGCGCCCAAGAATAATGTGACAACTTATGGAAGTAAGCAAGTAACTTACTCGTACATGGTACGTTCGCGCGAAAAAAGTGTGAGTTTCAACAATGTAGTATCTATCTTGGGGACTTGTGATTATGTTGGCGACCCGCATGATCTCGATGAAGTTTACCAACTTAAAATGGTGTGACGTAACACCTGAATTATCTGTTTCTACTAAGTTGTTCATTGTCTCTGAATGTAGACTGACAAGTCTTGAGCATTGTAAAGTTGTCGTTTAAATACGACTAAATGCAACATTAAAGGGGATAAGGTTTCAGAACTGAGAATGCCTGTTACAAACAGCCAATTTTTTATATAATCCTATTCCTACTGTCCTACTAATAATATAAACGTGAATGTGTGTATGTTTGGATATTTATATGTTTGAATGTGAGAAAATTATAGACTGTAGATTTGTAGACCATTTTCTGTTTTATTAAGAACATACCTGGTGCTTGTTGACAGGCCTACAATGCTTTGCGGAGGCCGCTTGGATTCTGCACAACACACGCTAGAGGAGTGCCCGGCGTGGGCTTCTGAAAGACAGATCCTGATTGCCGCGATCGGGCGAAATTTGTCTCTACCAGCAGTAGTTGGATCTATGCTGGCGGACTCGGAAAACTGGAGACACATGGTCTCCTTCTGCGAGACTGTGATGGTCCAGAAGGAGGCAGCAGAGCGGGATCGTGAGAGGGCTGATCCTGCTCGGAGAAGAAGGCGTCGGGGAAACAACCGACTCGACGCTTAAAATGCTGAAACCCGCCTGCATAATTTAAGGCAGGCGGGAATTTGGGGTCACGGGTGCTCAGAGTGGGGACTCTGTCTGCCCACTAAGTAACCTCAGGGATGAGGGCGCACAGTGGTTACGTGTTGCCTCGCACAACTGCTGAGTTAGGTTTCGGGGAGGCCCCGTTACAGTCTCCTCAGAGATGTGCCCTAACAGGCGTTACACAGAAGGGGTTCCGGATTGGTCTTTTGAGAGGTAACGGTACCCCTTCCATGTGTAGAAGGTGACCACCGGGGTGGTTTTAGTGAGGTAAAAATCCCACACTCCCCGGTCTTATCCCCGAAGACCGGGCGCCTTTTGAAGGTTTCCCCTCGAAAACAAAAAAAAATAAAAAAAAATTAAATTTAAAATTTAAAAAACCCCCGACACAAAAACCTAATTTCCCTTTAAAAAGTAAAAAATAATAAAAAATAACTCAATCTTTAAGTACCTAAGAATTTATTAATAATTCAAAAAGAATACGCCGCGTTGGGGGACCGCTTCAAACCTAACAATTTAATTACCAATAGTCTTATTACCTAACTAAGCAGTCAACGACGTCTGCACTCGCGGAGCGGTCCCCCAACGCGACGTTTTTTTTTTTGAATTATTAATAAATTCTTAGGTACTTAAAGATTGAGTTATTTTTTATTATTTTTTACTTTTTAAAGGGAAATTAGGTTTTTGTGTCGGGGGTTTTTTAAATTTTAAATTTAATTTTTTATTTTGTACTTTTTATAGGTATATACTTAATATAATGTAGAATCAAACGAAGCTAAGAACACTCTCGATTAATTCATCAATATTCTCTTTCAGTGCGCATTCATTTGAGACCCCACTCGAGTATATTTGCTGACATTCGGTTACTCTTCCCCACTTTCCCCCCCACAACTTTTAAACGGCTCAACCGATTTTCATCAAACATGTCTAAGAACACTCGCAGATAAGTCACCTTTAATACATATTTTTTTTTATTGAAATCGCATCATCCGTTCGGGAGCTATGATGCCACAGACAGACAGACAGACAGACAGACAGACACGTCAAACTTATAACACCCCTCTTTTTGCGTCGGGGGTTAAAAAAGGCCTACAATGCTCCTCCCATACCTGTAACACTGTAATTTGTTTTTAAAACCATGATTGTAAAAACCATTTATTTTAAAAAATTAACCGTGGAATTCCTTGCCGTCTCTTCTGCATAGGAATAATCCAATTGGAACCGTGGACCTAGCTTCTAACATTTTATTAATGCCCATGTAGATTTATGTGATATAAAATATTGTAATTTGGAACCTAGATTAACATATATAGGATACGTTTGTCTCGGTAGGACATTCCTGGGAGTAATTTCCGACCTCTATACGGGCGATGTCACTGGTAAAAGAAGTATTTTATACAGCGTCTAAAAATAGAGAGACGTGACATTTAGTAAGACGCATTGATTTCATTTTAAAAGCTTTAGGAACAGAGCAATAAAAACAATGTAACAAACATGTAACCAATCAAAAACAATCAATGGCAGCTGAGGGGAGAGCATCGTTAATGGAGACGTCCGCGCTGTAAGTAGTTTTTAATATTTTTGGGATGTATCGCACAAAAATAGATGGAATATTGTCGAGGGTGCATTTTTTCCTCTTCTCCCTTCTGACCTTTTAATGCAGTATCTCTATTTTCGTTGGTGACATATTTAGTTTTTTTTTTTTCTATTATTATACTCTGCCCTTAAGTTACCTGTATTCACTTAAATGCAGAAGTACAAATAATATTTTCTGAAAATTTACAATCTTATTTACTAAAAAGACTTATAAGTTTGACAATGTTGTCAAAGTTGTCATCTCATCTCTCCCAGATGGAGATGACGGGATGAGTTAGACTCTTTCATTGAATATGGGTCCTTAGTCCAGTCATTATAGTAAGTTCACCTCGGAATTCGAGATACCCAGCTGTAAGTCTGTAAATACTTGTATATTGACACCCTAAAAGTTGTCTCAAAACCTACATATGGTAGGGTGTAAGCAACTATTAAATTTCAAGGTCAAGGGTCACAAAAAACGGTTTTTTGCCCTTATTTTGGAAATATCTCATTTCCTATGGGTTTTTTGCTATTTGTATTTATTATCAATATTGTAGAATACAAAATTCTCTACAAATTTTGTTAAATTTTTTTTTTATACGGTGAACCGTTTTCGAGATAGAGGGCGGAGAGCGCGCGGTCACAGCATCACTTCAGGTCAACCGGTGCCTACGGTCGAAAACGCGCCATATATAGTTGACGAACTATCGATAAATCAATGATTATAAATACCTATTTGTCAATTTTTATTAACTATTATATTATATTGTATCATTTTTTTCCTAACTTATCCACTTTTTATTCAGTATTAATTTATTAAACAACACTTACCTGCCCATGTAATTGCAGAATTGTTAATGAAAATATAGGAATTATATTTGAATTTTAACCTAATTTATGATATTAATAACTTCTTACACGATGAAAAAAAAAATTATGAATTAATCTTTTTATTAAAAAATATCATTGAATACATTTATTTTTATTGAAAGTAAAAAAATGGAATAAAGGGTACAAAAACAACAATTTATAATTTTAATCATCTTCTTCCTCTTCATTGTCGTCTTCTGGCTGCTGGTAAATTTCAAACTGGTCTTCATTATCGTCTTCAACGACATTTGTCTCAAGTTCTTCCATGATTTCGGGGTCAAAGGTTCCATCTTCGTTAATGTCGCTCTGATATGGTAGAGCATTGAGACAAGCTTGCCCATTACATTGGCCACAAGCTAAAGAGCATTGCAAGCCCGCTTTCCTGCATCCGCATCGCGAACCACAACCACTCTTGCAGTTGCAGAAAATTGTATTTAGCAAATCTTCTGGAGCAGGTGGTAAAATTGTCATGATAGGCTCCATAAAATCGTTTCGCATTGCTCAACCCCATACCTGGGGTTCCAAATCATGTCCTAACCAAGTTTGAACTTGATAATATACACGGTTGAAATGTTAATGAGCAGCTGCACTTGTTGGTGGAATATTTGAAAGCTGCACAGGTTTATTAAGTTTTGTAGACTTGACGTAATGCATATAACGAAGATGATCGAGACTTTTCACAGATTTCGGAGCATTATAGACTGCCGATAAGGTTTGAGTTCCACTCTCTAATAATCTCTGGGCCGAACAATTTTCTTCCTCAAATGCTGCAGCTAGTTCATCCAAATTTGTCAGTTTCTCAAAAACTTTTAAAAATGATTTTTTTCCCTTTTTAAAAAGCGCAGAAGTTGTGTCACAGCCACTTAATGCGTGCAGAATTAAAATATGGCGCTCTCCGCCCTCTATCTCGAAAACGGTTCACCGTATAAAAAAAAAAATTTAAACAAATTTGTAGAGAATTTTGTATTCTACAATATTGATAATAAATACAAATAGCATAAAACCCATAGGAAATGAGATATTTACAAAAAAAGCGCAAAAAAACGATTTTTGTGACTTTTGACCTTGAGATTTAATAGTTGCTTACACCCTACCATATGTAGGTTTTGAGACAACTTTTAGGGTGTCAATATACAAGTATTTACAGACTTACAGCTGGGTATCTCGAATTCCGAGATCCTTACCTAATTTAAGCTTAAATTACTGGACTACCTTGGCAGCTCTGGACAGCGAGACGTAGACAGAGAGTAGGGAGGCATTCGCCCAGCAGTGAGACATCAACCGCTAATAAAAAATCATGTTGTCAAAAGACAACATTGTCAAACTTAACATTTAAAAATCAACCAACAACATAATGGAATTCAGATCATGCTGGCACAAAATTATAATTTGCATGAAACTTCGCAACTTCGGAACTACTTTTTCAATTCTCCATAGTTCAAGAACACGTCTGTAAAACTAACTAGGCGCAGACAACGCCGGCGGCGAAGTTTAAGCTGTAAATTGCAATAGCATGCAAAAGCCACAAATTTAGCCGTAACCAGTTTAGACCGGTTAAAGTTGGCTAAGTTGTTGTACCGCACAATAGTCTGACATGCCGTTCGCTACTTATTTGCATATTGATTTTGCACGTGAAATATGGAACAGAGGTGAATGCATTTCCTTCTAGGCGGTGAAATGTCGTGGTCGTGTCGTTACAGGTGCAGATTGACTACCTTAGGCAATTGTCGCGAGCGATTCTGGCGCCGCGCGCCGTGAAGTGGCGGGTCGTGATCGATATTGGGGACAGCCCTATAACAGCATTGAGCCATTCATCAAGTAAATTTATTTTACAGGTAAACTTAATACTTTTAGACGAATTAGAATTTTGCCAGTACAGTACAGTAAATTGCAGTTACAAAGTTGTAAATAACTTGCAAAACCAGTTCATTTAATTTATTAATTTCCGTTTAAATAACGGTGTACACCTCGAATAATTTCGGTTTTATACATTTACAACTATCATGAATATCGAACAATCCCAAAACCCAATGCGCACTCGCGTCTACAAGGCAGTCATTTACTAAATCGGTGTACGGAACATGCATAAATATTACTTAGTCCTGTAATTTCAACTTACAAACGTGACTTATGAATAAGTGTATTGTATGGTGTATGAAATAGGGCTGAGCCCTTGCATAAATGGTGTGTAATAATTGTTGCATGGTGGTTAGAACGCTGCTCCAGCTATTCGTAGATTTCCGGTCTGATTTCTATTATCTGAGATATGGTAATGGTATGGTAAGTAATCTACGACCACTTTTCTATACAATTTAGCATTCTTAGGTCGTTAGACTGGCTTGCCATTGTAATATTGTAAGGTTAAAAAGGACTCCATCGTTTCTTAACTCTAGGCCTCATTCAAATCTACTATTCAGTTTAGAAGTGTATTCTAAATCCAAAAATCTGATTTTTTAAACAGTTGTGATTTGCAACGGAGCTGAAACGGTACAATTTTATGCTCAACAACCGGCATTCGAAGAGGACGAAACAGTGGCTGTATCCGGTTGCAGCCATCTAGACTTATCCTTTTTCCACACAACGTGCAACCAACGCGTGCGCTTTTTGTCGCGCTGAAGATTTTTACATGTACCTAATAACCTAAAAAACGACGGGTTGCACTCCGGGAGTGCCGGCAGAAGTGAAAACTTGAATATTAACGTTGTGCATTTTTGATATTTTGGAATGGTTAGGGAACAATTTTGCACGAATTGCTTTAACCTCTAAGTCTCTGAGATACCACATTTGGTATCGACACAATGGTTTTTTAATTGTGTTTGTAATTACGGTAATTGACTGGCTAATTATCAGTATAAAAGTACTATCATTTATGTGGTAGAATACAATATTTATTTATTGCGCTATCGTAGACAAACATGACAATTTATATTACATTAAAAAGTTTATCTCTCAGAAAAATCACTCTCCGTCTGTCTTACGTATTTTCGATCAGGTCACGTGTCCTGACGCAAGTTTAACATTTGTTACCCATTACAAAAAAGTGCATAACGCTGCTAAAGAAGTTTTCACTTCAAAAACCCTTTATACTGTGTTTCAGATCGACGATTTATACTGAACCTGTTTATTTTGACTCCGACTTTGGTTTTGATTGATTTTACACTCATAACAAGATGGAGACGCCAAAAGTCACTTATTTTGAGTCGGCGCCTCATTTCGGTAAATTAATGTGTTCATTTTCCAGTGGTTTTTTGTTTTGACTTCGTTTATATTAGAGCTTTAGTTTATCTTTTCGATACTTAAAGAATACAAAGGTTCGACTAATTATCCATGTAATTACTGGCCATTTGAATTATTCCTAATTCCACAAAAACAATAACTCTACACAACGAGGCACCTTTATATTCCCATTATTCTTCAAAATTAATACCTTCACGAAAAAAAATCGAATTTAATTTCCCAACAGCCTTTCGTTTCGTCAACTGAACATAAAACCTTGGGGTCACGATAACACAATTATGTTTTAATTTATATACAGCTAGCTGTTATCACGCGACCGCCCGGCCGCTCGTTTACACGCACCTTTATCAAATGAACCGCAACTTACTCGGGTTAAACTAATTATTAAGATAAATATTGTTTTAACTACACCTTGTTTTCGGTGAATTTACATGCCTATGAATAATATTTTTAGGTGTGTCAGTGTAACTGCCGGTTAACACATTACTATTGCGATTTATGGCAATATTTCGACAATTGTTTTTTTGCCATGTGCCTGAGTTAGTGGGTTAAGCCATGCGATTATATTTATTGTGGTCTGATTGTAGATGGTTTTGCATATCTCAGTGGAAAAATTAGGTCTTTTTTATTAGTCTGTAATGGTTGAATTGTTATTTTGGATTTGAGAAGATCGATATTAAGTGTCATTGAAATAATAAATAAAACCTTATGTAGGTGGAAGACTGAATACGCCGACAGTCGCATAAACGAGTCAGTGTTTAAACTCTTTAACAGTGACCCCTAAACAGATAACAATTTAAAAAATGTTTATATGTCGGGATAAGAGGCCGATTGGAGGTGAATTCTTTATCGTCAAACATTTACTATGCGTAGATGTGTGTTGCGGGCAACAAGAACAAGTTTGAAGATGATTAATTTTAGGCTATATTCAAACTTAACAAAATTTGTAAAACGATACGTTGGAACGCTCTTGTCGACTCGCCCGAACGTCAGTCTAGACTCTGTCGAAGCATGACAACTTCACATTTACGTTTCATTGTCAAATGACATCCCGTACTCATGACTCTTCCGATACATACAAAAAAAGAATCTTGCTTTAAATGAAAACATTCATCACCATATTTTATTATAATCAATTTATAATATTTATACTGCTGGGATAAAGGCTTCCTCTCAATGAGACAAAGTGGGCCGTAATCCACCACGCGGGCCGAGTGCGGATTTGATAGATGGCACAAGTCTTGTAATTAGAAACATATAGTTAATAGTTCCAATTCAAACATTCCCCACTAAATATTTCTGAAATCCAATTCAATTAGCGCCATCAAAAGGGCAAACACTGGTACAATGACATTGAAATAAAACATAAATCTATTACGAATCAAATTGTCTGGGGCAGGCATCGTTTACGCAACAAACATGACCCTAACCTCCCTTCGACCCATCGATCCTAGTGGGATGCAAGAGGGGAATAAAATTATCTGAACCTTCCTATGAACGCAGTCCTGTGAAATGCAAGTCTGTGTGATTGTGGTGCAAGTTGAAAGCGCAAGCGAGGTTAAGTTATCGTCATAATTTTAAAAGACCGGCTTTATAATTGTTGCTCTTTCTGCAATTGTCATGAAAACAAATATACAAAAATTAAAAGCCTTAGAAGGCATGTTAATTTATTAATTACATTAGAATTTTTGATGGGGCTAAAACTTTTCAGTTAATAATAATTTGTTTACGAATATGCTAAACATTAAAAGTTGGAATATACTCGACACACGGATGTACCTACTTAATTTGGTATCACCGGCTGTTCGACGCCAAGCCAAGGGCTCACCATAGGATTTTAATAGCGCAGTGGAAGTTATGATGGTGAGGCCTTGGGACAAGAGTGGCGAAGCGAACTGTCCGCCGTGCGCGGAGCTGATTAGTACAATATAATATTCAAATAACTCACCTGATGGTAGAAGAACACCTGCTCTGGAGCCTACCTGGATTTATGTATGTAAGTGAGTGTATATTGTATTGTGTAGTGACGTTGTAAGTGGTATTCAGGACACCAGGCCGCTGCAATACGCCAGAGATTTGCTCCAACATGCGGTTCAATCACTTAACCTCAAAGTTTTCAACTAAAGTTCAAACTAAACCCGTATAATATCGCCAAACGGGGTTGATTACACACAAAAACAATTGGATCACGACGAATTGTCCACAAACGATCGATTTAAACGGATTACTTTAACAAAACGGGGTCGGGAAGCCAATAGGACCCACCATCCTTTTCAAGATCAAAACCAAAGAGAAAGTGTCAAACTGACAAATGACAGATGTCACTCCGTTTCACGTCATGATGCGTTCACAGAGTAACCAATTCGAACGGGACGGAACACCGGCTCTTGAGGGAGGCTATGACCAGCATTGGACGTTTTTCAGCTGAAATGCTAATAATGCTATTTAACCATACATAATGCAAAAAATTTACTTAGTTCAAAACAACCTAGTTATCAGTATTAAGGTGTCTTCACACAGCGGGCGGGGCGCGGCGTGACGTGACGGCGACGCGACGCTGAGTAGTTGTCCATTTACTAGATACTAGTGATCGCCCATTGGTCGAAATTCGACCGTACTTCATTTGAATAGAAATACATTATTAAACGAAAAAATATAGATAATAATAAATATAAAAAAAATAATATGGTTATATTTGACATTCAGTAACACTATAGACAAATTGTTGACGCTGTTCTACTGTGGAGAGGGTTCGCTGGCGGGATGGTGATGGCCAAGACCAGGACGTAGGTGTAATGAGTAAAGAATACTTCTTCAGGACTCTCTTTTTTATTTTCTTAATACTTCTTAACTGCTGGATATGGAACAATATGGAATGAATTATCACAGAATTTCTGTTTTTATAGAATTTTCCCAATTATTTTTAATTAATTATGACGGTACCAAATGTCATAATTATAACCAGCCTGTACAATCTATGACCAGCCTGTACAATCGAGAGGCATACAACCTCTACAGTTTGCACACGACACTAAGTTTTGTATCGGAAACTTACTAATGCCATACTTGACACTCCCCATAAAACCACAAAAAAATATTTCTTATAAATCTTAACTAAATTCCTATCGTCGCTAATACAAATAATATTAAAGACAAATATTCTCGATATGATCATAGATTTTAAAAATGAAATAGGTTAAATTAATTTATTACCTATGGTTATACTTGACATTCAGTAAGACTATAGACACAAAATCAGGCTTACCAACTTAGGGGTTTTCCCAAATTTAGAGGGTAAATAAGAGGATTGAGATTTTTTAGGGGCGTTCCTTTTTTAGGGGTATTCTTAGGGATTTTTTGCCATCTTACATTTCTCATTGTGTTTTTGGTTACAATAAAAGTATTAGCGACTTCTAGTACGGTTCCTCGATACTAAGAATGCAGAGTGAATGATTAACAAATGTCGCGTAATAAATATTACTACTGTGTGCCGGTCTATGATTACTGAATATTCGTTGGTTATTTTCATTATAATTTTTTAGCGGATTTTTTTAGTAATTGTGGCAATTTTAGGGGTTTTTAAATTAAGCTTTAGGGGTAAATATTTCTGGGTGTTGGTAACACTGCACAAAATAATAAAGACAGATTTGGAGCATAAACAAAACAATATCTATGCATGTGTGTATTAGATACACGGTAATGAACGTGTTATTTATTGGAAATAGTGTATTTTAACGCATAATTTAAAAAAATATTATCATTCGTCACTTCTTCTCTGTATAAACTATAAGTGTGCAAAATTTCATACTCCTCCGTCCGCCCAATTTCCGTAAAAAGGGATCCAAAGTTTTCGCTTCACGTATTAATATATAGATTACGGACGCCTTCACACAGAGCGCTCGACGCGACGCGGCGTGGCGCGATAGTTTTGTATGAAGGCGGCGCGTAGCCGTTACGTCCTGCCGCGCCCCGCCCGCTGTGTGAAGACAGCTTTAGTCTTACGAGTCACACCAGTCATATTCTGAATGATGTATGACGAAAAAATAAATTTAATATACATAAAAGTAGGTACTAAAAAACTTGGTAGTTAGCTACTTGTAAGTCAACACGCAAATAATCCATTTATTAAGGCACACTCAACTTCAACACTATTAAAAGTTTTTCGGCTGGAGGATGATTTATTTGAAATGTGACCAAAACCAATTTCTTGTGAAAGTTATACCTGGCACTTTTGTAATGGCTTTTTAATTTTTTTAGATATTATACCAAGATACATTGATTGTTGTAGCAGTCACAGTGTTAAACATGAAATATTATAAATTGCCTTTTGGAAAAACTAGTTTCTGTAGAGAAATCTAAATACTGAAGAAATGTTTGAGGCAGAAGAAAGCCTAAGCATGAATAACAGATGCTGTAAGACCAGACAGAAAGCGTAGAAAGGTTTAGTTTGTGACAACGTGACATAAGTACAAAACTTCTATATTAGATGATCCAATTCACGTGACATTATCAGCTTATCTCCAACTTCAATTCAATTTTCGGCCTTTGATTGACTTTGAATCACTGAAACATTAGGTAACTGCTTACTATTTTTTTTTAATAGCATCTTGTTTTTGCCCTTATGAGGTTGTGACTACATAACAGTGGCGAAAGCACCATATAACACGATTCCTACCGGCTTGCCTTCGGGGATTCGCATTGGTAACTCTATCACTATTAAAAATACAATAGTATGTAAATAGTGGCTACTATTGTCAATAAATATAGTTACACTACGGGTATTTAATTCACCATAACATTCAAACAACAAAAAAGGTTATTTATAGCTTTGTATTACAACAAAAGAGAAATGTTCTAAATTAACCCGGCGCCGAAACGTCATAATCGGGAACTAAAAATTCATACAACAGCGATCCCGTAATGATGTCACTTTAGGTCACGTGGCACCGCTTGATATGTACGAGAGCAAGCCGCTGTACAACGGGTTATGACAGAGACAGGTATAGAAAAATGCGTCAGCGAGAACGAGATAGAGGAATACCTATTGCTTATTTTATTCGGTTTTCAGCTGTTCAATTTAATTGTATTTAATTCATTACATTCCTATATTAATTTTAGAATTATAGTAAGTATTCTTTATTGATGAGTCAGTAAGTTAAAGCCGACTTCGCATCGGCTTCTCTTTTAGAAAATATTACACCTCGCCACTGCTACATAACTGGGCTATCCCGTGGCTGCCTAAAACGAACTCAGAACCTCCAGCTAGGACCGAATTTATTAAAATACTATTGCACACAAAGGGCTCCCCTTGCTGGGTACGAATCTAGGCTTAGATTGTCGCTGGATCTGCCAGGGTCGTGAGTTTTGTTCGAAAGAGTTACCGTGGCCCTCGTGTATAGGCAACTGAACGAACACGGGTGGGTTTTAGTCAATAAATGTCTGACAAGAAGAGCAGGAGACGCCATTTGTGTCGCTAGAGGGAGGACAGTAAGATTCAGAAGTACAGTGAACATGCTGGATCTGAACTGGATAATTATAATTATCTTTTAAGCCAAGTCTTGTTACTAAGTATGAGTATATTTTTGCCTTATTTTTAGTTCAGCGACGATATAATTCACCGTTCTAATAGCGGTGATGTGATGATGATATACATAATATGCCCCGCTCATCTTATAACTTGGCCCCATCACTTACAGCTGCGTTAATGTTTTCTAAGCAATTAGTGCCCCATCCCTGATTTAAGGTTATGGTATTCTGCACGCCTGCCCCGGTCACGTGGCATCTATCTCTTTATTTACTTGGACGTGCAATAACATACTAGGTTAATTAACACCTAGCCCACGCTTCATTTTCGAAGGGAAATACGTAATAACGCGGCCCACATACACATTATGACTTGTATTTAGCAGTTCCTATGTCAATTAATTAAGGTGTTAAAAGGTTTGGCTGTGAAATCGATTTGCTTGCTTGCTCGTTTTTGGTTGACACTTTTACCTGCTTTTTGTCTGTTTATTGCTAAATGAGCATTTCCTGTCATAATCTGCGAGAGCCTAATTTCACTGGACCTGTATGTTAAACAGACCATTGAAAATATATCATACTACATCTCAGCGCGTCGACAAAACTTAAAAACGTATTCGATTTTTACCTCTCGGCACTAAGCAGTAGGTAGATTGAAGACCCAGTGCGAAAATATCTAGCCGCCATATTTTGATGTACCTACGTGCGAATGTGGACCTTTACGACGGCCATGTCTATCATTTAGCCGTCGTTTAAATATCATCATCATTTCAGCCGAAAGACTTCCACTGCTGGACATAAGCCTCCTCCAGTTTGGGAGGATTTGCCATAATCGCCACGCTTGGCAGGCGGGTTGGCGATCGCAGTATGGTGGTAAAATGCATAGAGAACGCTGCTGCTCATTCTCTTTGTAAGTCTCTTAGTCGTGTATCTACGACCTAGGGAAGAAAAGGGATATTGCTTTTCTTTACGTCCAGCTCCACGCGGAACCACACGTCTGTTTAAACATACACACATAAATCAATACATTAGCTATATGTTACGAAAGCAGGGTGCTGCTCTATAATAACAAAATTACTTAAATTTCCTAAATTATCTGTTCGCTGCCAGGCCAGAGCCCTAGCCATAGGATTTTAATTGAGTAGGTGGAAGCGCGATGCTGGGGCCCTGGAGCAAGAAGTGGCTAGCGAAACTAGTCCGCCGTACGCGGAGCAGACAATACAATTACAATTCAAAGCACTCACCTGGTGGTAGAAGAACACCTGCTCTGGTGCCTACCTGGAGTTATGTATGTAAGTGAGTGTATATGTATCGTGTAGTGACGTTGTAAATGGGTTTTCCAGGATACAGGCCGCAACATTGAGGCTGGAGGCAATCACAGCATGCGGTTTCCAATAAGGTCACTTTCACTTCAAAGTACTTCAGTTTCAACAAACTTAACCCGTATTATTACGTCAAAGGGGGGTCACTTACAATCAAAGCAATTGGATCACGACTAATTGTCACAAACGGATCGATTTAAAGGGATTAATTTACAAAAGGTCGCGAAACTCAACACGGTGACGATTTCCCTTCTAAGCACAAAATCAATAAACAAGTGTCAAGTGTCAAAGTCAAACTGACAAGTCAGATGTCATTCCGTTCGGGCGCGTTCCGAAGGCGCATAGAGTAACTACTTTAAACGGGATGAAACATTATCCTTAATTAAACGTCATTATGATTATCTGAATACGTACTGGATTATGCTCTAAGATCATTGTCCTCATTCCTGGGTCGTTAAAGTTCAACAGTACGTTTTGGGATGTTCAAGATTAAGTCCCCTTACATAAAACTTAATTAACCTCAAAACTCAAAGCGAATTTGAATTGTCAGAGGGTCAGTCAGTTAGAAAGATCAAGCTAGTTCCCGATTCCAAAGCGTAGTAAGCGTAAAGGTAGACCTAAGGAAAAGAACGGGCAGTAAACTCCACGGACACTCTTCAAAATGGTGTTACAAAAAAAAATGGTTACATCATTCATGTTGAAATCTTGGCATGTGAGAGTGATGTAAAAAGAAGTGCACATTAAAAGCGCCCGTAATAAAAACAACAAAAAAGGAACGATTTAGAAATTAAAATAAGTCGTGCAGACAGTGACGGCGCCCGTTCACGAACATGTCGCGAATTATTCGAAATTCATCTAATTCAACCAGTGGATGCAGCTATCCATTTTGAAACCCTCTTCGCAGCAAACGAACTATTAACTAATGGCGATAATATTACTGTTAACCCTAAAATGCAACCGCGCAGATTCATTACAGTGCGTAACCAAATCGGCGTGCACGCGGCTGTTTATCGCGGCGGGTCGATTAGACCCTCCACCCTCACACGATGGCACCCTATACACCGTACTACATTTCACATTATTGTTCTATGCGAGAAAGAGAACACGCTACTCATAATTTATAACCGCTCTCTCTCTACCATGTTACTTCATGTTAGATAACACAGAGTCTTGAGTGCTTCGCGTATGTTTGTCTTGTATCAGTTTACGCTACATTTAGTGCGGTTGTGGAATTAAAGCGGCTAAATTGTCAAGAAGGGTGTTTCGAGGGAGCAACAAGAGGCTCTAAATCACTGTATTTAAGCCATAATTTCCGAAAATAGAGGATTATTTCGTTTTATTATTTCCTAGTTCCTATTTTACACCTTTCAGATTACTCTGTTCCTTTGTGTTTTCAAAGTATATCCCTATTTGTTTATATTATTAGCTCTATATTTCAGGATTACCTACCAGGTAGAGCTGTCTATTTTATTTAAGCCAACAGTAATTAATAAAGATTGTTACGTCTTAACTTGGACGTTTGAAATATTTCTCCATGTACACAAAATTAATCATTCAAATTTAACAATCGCGAATAAATCTGAGGGGCCCTAATTGTACAAAGCCAACGGAGCTTTTATGTATCAATTATGGGATTATGTGAATTATGAAGGGAGATCATAGTAATCGATCCGAAAAGGAGGGTTGCATCGGAGTTGAATTTTTGGCCTAAACTCCCTCTTTAGAACGATTTCGCTATGAATAAATGATCAATCGTTTTATCAGTGAGTTGAATAAGTACAACTTCAGAATGTTCATTTTTTATTTTTAAGTTCAGCTGACATTTTAACGCATGCTTTTTAGTGCATGGCACAATAACACTTTGTAAAAGTTCGAAAGCCAAGCACTTAGACATTAAGTAATGACAATATGATCCTATGAACAAAGAAACCCGCCTGTGAATCAAGTCATATAATCCTCGGTATTTTGAAATTTTATCGTACATTTCCAGACGAGTTCTTAATATAAAAATGATACAGTGAGTGCATACCTATCTAAGGTATGCACTAACTACCTTAGACAGGCATGCACTAACTGAACCACGTATCTACCTTTTTTTATTCAAAAAGCATAATTTATAAATTGCCAGGGCAATTCACTGAAATTACTAGTGGGAACGTATTCACTGACGGTTGACAATAAAATAGGTAACGACCACACATTATGCACTTTTGCAAATGCTAAATTGATGTCCACGTATCGTCGCAATTCTATTTTTCCAGCAATCATGAAAATATTTAATGTTTTTTTTTATTTTTAGGGTTAACGTACCTCAGTCGAAAACGAAAAACGAAAGCCTTATAGGATCACTGTTGTTCGTTTATCAAGAGCATTTTTCTCAGGAACGCATGGCGGTATCAAGCTGAAATTAATATCATTTACTAAGGTCTGTTACCCGTTGGCGCAGTGAAAAAAATAAAATAAAAACAAACTTTTAAGTCTTTTTTGCGATTATAAACATATTTGCGGTTGATAAATTAACAGCGACCTATGTATGTCGATTTATGGGGACAACATTTTCCAACGACAAAGTTAAGTCAGTCCCAGTAACAGCATCATGTTTCTTTATGCGTAGTGTTAAATATTGTACAGTCGTACGAGGCCCTGTGACCCCGTGTGCAAGACCAACTCGCACTTTGCCGATTTTTTCCTAGAAAGAAATGCTCAATTTGATATCCCTTTATAATCAGGTTAAACACGTCGTCAAACCGTTGCTGCCGGCTGTCATTCGTTTCTCCGATAGTCGAAATGGGAAATTAGAAGCCCAAAAGTCTGACAATCAGTCATACCAGGGGTCTTCATGTTACTCAGTTACTGGGCTGTGGAGGTTAAAGAGGCAGTCACTCTATGTATAATACTGGTATTCAGCTGAATCCGGGTAGACTGGTAACCGACAACTTAGTTGGGAAAACGTTAGGTAGATACATTGAGTTACTTCAATTTAAATGTATAGCACCTATACGCCATCGGCATCTTATAGAAACTTCCACTCGTCCCCTCCCATATAAGCCGCAAAGGCTATTTGTTCAATAGCATCTTAAGGTTGAACTTTTAAACCTATTCAGTAACTTGTCAGTTGGAGGGATACCAGGTTGGGACAAAAAAAAGATAGTGAGGTAGTGCAAGAATGAATGAAATTGAATGAACTTGAAATAATGTACATGATGCAAATTTTGTAATTTAAATTTAATAACTTGTCTTAAAACACGATGTACACTATATGAATATATATATACTAGCTGACCCGGCAAACTTTGTTTTGCCATATAAATAATTTCCTAGGCGGGGATAACCAATTAAATGACGATTGATCAGTTTTCGACTGGAGAGGAAAAATGATTAAATTACTAAAATGGCTATTAAAAAATAAGGGTTTATCGTAGAAGGGTGAAAATTGAGGGTTGTATGTATTTTTGTATGTTGTATCATAAAAAAATAGAAATTAAAAATGTTGTCAAAAAATAAAAAAAAAATTGGGGTGGACTACCCCTAACATTTAGGGGGATGAAAAATAGATGTTGGCCGATTCTCATAGATACCGGATAAGCACAAAAAATTTCATCAAAATCGGTCAAGCCGTTTCGGAGGAGTATGGCAACGAAAACTGTGACACGAGAATTTTATATATTAGATATGGCTGCCAGAGGAAGTAAAATGACAATATGATTTTAATATTTAGTTTTGTTTCTATCAGAAGAAAATTAAAAAGGAACTAACTGTTATTAAACATTATTAATTATTCTTAAATTCCACATCCCAAAAACGATTTTTTTAGTTTTATTTAATTATAACCATTTTTATCATCCATTCTTTCAGCGAAATCGTTTACCACCTACAGGTGTACCTCTTAAAATATTTCGTGAATGAATAGATACACCTTATTTAGGTAGAATAGGATAGGATATACGTTAAGAAAAATCAGGAAGACTTATATTCAATTCAATCTAGCCCTATGTCGCAGTCTTCTTACTCTGATTACTATTAGTTTTTTTTTAAGTACATCAAACACACAAGATATGTAAGGATCGTAGCAGGTGGCGTTCCGTAGTTTCTGCCTGCCCCCATGGGAAAAAGGCGTAATTTTATGTATGTATAACATGGATTAATACATTCTTACCGCGGTAATACGTCCTCTTGCGATAATTTCCGACATCTACGCGGGCGAAGCCGCGGGCAAAAGCTAGTTATCTATATATTAATACGTGAAGCGAAAACTTTGGATCCCTTTTTACGAAAATTGGGCGGACGGATGAGTATGAAATTTCGCACACTTATAGTTTATACAGAGAAGAAGTGACGAATGCTAATATTTTTTTAAATTATGCGTTAAAATACATTATTTTCAATAAATAACACGTTACACACACTACTGTTCATTACCGTGTAGCTAATACACACATGCATAGATATTCTTTTGTTTATGGTCCAAATCTGTCTTTATTATTTTTTGCAGTGTTACCAACACCCAGAAATATTTACCCCTAAAGCTTAAGTTAAAAACCCCTAAAATTGCCACAATTACTAAAAAAATCCCCTAAAAAAATATAATGAAAATAACCAACGAATGTTCAGTAATCATAGACCAGCACACAGTAGTAATATTTGTCTATATTTATTACGCGACATTTGTTAATCATTCACTCTGCATTCTTAGTATCGAGGAACCGTACTAGAAGTCGCTAATACTTTTATTGTAATCAAAAACACAATGGGAAATGTAAGATGGCATAAAATCCCTAAGAATACCCCTAAAAATGGAACGCCCCTAAAAATCTCAATCCTCTTATTCATCCCCTAAATTTGGGAAAACCCCTAAGTTGGTAAGCCTGATTTTGTATCTATAGTCTTACTGAATGTCAAGTATAACCATAGGTAATAAATTAATTTTATAGATATATAACCTATTTCATTTTTAAAATCTATGATCATATCGAGAATATTTGTCTTTAATATTATTTGTATTAGCGACGATAGGAATTTAGTTTAGATTTATTAGAAAAATATTTTTTGTGGTTTTATGGGGAGTGTCAAGTATGGCATTAGTAAGTTTCCCATACAAAACTTAGTGTCGTGTGCAAACTGTAGAGTGTAGAGGTTGTATGCCTCACGATTGTACAGGCTGGTCATAAATTGTAGAGGCTGGTTATAATTATGACATTTGGAACCGTCATAATTAATTAAAAATAATAGGGAAAATGCTATAAAAACAGAACAAATTTCTGTGATAATTCATTCCATATTGTTCCATATCCAGCAGTTAAGAAGTATTAAGAAAATAAAGAAGAGACTGAAGAGAGTCCTGAAGAAGTATTCTTTACTCATTACACCTACGTCCTGGTCCTGGCCATCACCATCTCGTCAGCGAACCCTCTCCACAGTAGTACAGCGTCAACAATTTGTCTATAGTGTTACTGAATGTCAAATATAACCATATTTTTTTTTATATTTATTATTATCCATATTTTTTCATTTAATAATGTATTTCTATTCAAATGAAGTACGGTCGAATTTCGACCAATGGGCGATCACTAGTAAGTATAGATACAAATAAATACAAACCCAAATAACACTTAAGCTTAGACTCGAAGTACTTACTCGTCTTGTCTCGTTTGATCAATATTTCAAACCTCAGTAATCTCAACTACGACCACCGCCTTTGTTTTCATTTCGACCATGTCATGATAAACCTTCATAATGTTCAATTTAATAAATAGGTTAATTAATTTACTATTAATTCTCAATAAAATACTTTCCATCAAAACTACATAAAAATGCCTCGTCACGTAATTAGATACTCGTTTATTATTCATAGTGTCCCAATTATTATTGATGTATAGTACAATAATTATGCCCTACACAATTACGGCAGTGATTTTTTTAATTATACATATAATTTACATCAGCACGTTGCCCCGTATTAATTTCCGGCTATTATAAAAGGCCTGGTCTCGACGGTAATCGGTATATAATGTTGATTGATAGCTCGTACGCTTATTTTTACCGATTTTACATGCAACGAAATTCTGTTAAAACGGCCATAACCATAATGAAAATACGGGCAGAGTCAGGAAGAGTTATAGGGTAATAACGGCTTTCGATATAATATATTTTTACCTAATTCACTTATAAATATTCAAAGTAATCTAATAAAAATTATATGAAATTACTAGACAGTTACTCTAAATTAATTATGTTAAGAAATATTAATGTGTCATAAAATACAAGATCAGTAATTTGTAGACTAGTTTAACTAACCATTACAGATTATATTTTATCTGAGATTCTTTTGAATTTGATAATGTTGTGAAACCACCTCGGTTGTGCTGACCGCTCCGTGTCGGGTCTATTAAATCATTGCGAGAGTATCTAGAGATAGGGATAAATTCTAGGGTTAATTTCATTAGCTTCAAGAGTGTGAGACCCGTCATACTTCAACACTACTTGAAAATCTTCAGCATAAGCAAAAACAACGTGAAGATGCATGAATTAACAGCAGGTGATTCTATTTCACAACCCTAAAGAGTTACTTACACATGGAAATTTTATTCCGCTAGTTAAGAAAAATCGCTGAGTTTAAGAGAATTTTATGAAAGTTAAACGAGGCGTGAAGTCATTGCATTAAGCGAAGAGGGCTTCGCCAACACTTAATTAAGAATTCACCCCCGTTCACCCCGCCCCCAGCAGTCACAACAAAAGATTCTATGCGCGACTTTGATACCAGCTATCTTCATTAAAATTAATTCAATTTTTAATATCTCTAGAGCAGTGCGGCTGTGTAGTCATGACACGTTCATCTCATTTGTCAGTGGATAAAATTTATTGTCGACACTTTTAACCTCTCCATTACGGCTCCATTTTTGGCTATACTCGTATCATTTATCCGTGTGTGTTTCGAAAGTTGGTTTTTTAACGTAGTTCTTTTTTAATTTATGATGTTGCGTACTTTTGTATAATGTGTTTTATAATGAAGAATACCGGCTATACTCGTGTTTATTTTGTAAATAGTCTTGTAGATATCATGAATATGGTTTTTCATTCCCGCTACGGATTTGTCCCAGACTATTATCGATGCTTACAACTCCCTCTCATATATTTCCGTAGGGCACTCGTAATGGACCACGTCTGCGCAACATCATTGCCAAAAGCTTTAATTGTATTCTATTCAGTAATTGTAGGTACTTTCAGTACATTACCCCCAACAGCATCGGTAATTGCATCCGGAATAACCGAACTCAATTTACCAACAAAATTGACGAACGTTTCAAAATTCATGCTGCAGTCCACATAGATATTAACAAAAACGAAATAAATGGGGTAGATTCCCGATTGTTCCGTCGACTCTCATAACAATACATGCCGAATGGAACACAGCAATTCTATCGGAAAATCCATTCGGCTTCACTCATCCGCAAAAAGTATGACATCAAGCCAAATTATTATCGAGGGGCCACGATTGCTGCCGACTAGGTACTCGTAATGATTCGTTTAGGGAAATCGGAAATACTGGCTAGGAATATTTTTGATCATTCATGGTAAAATTTTGCAGCTATTTGAGGATTCAACTGTAGGATTTGCTAGCTTCGTTTGCGATTGTGTTTCCAAATTGTGTGGTTCTAATGAAATGAAATGTTTATTCCTGTAAGTAAATCTTTTAGGACACTTTTACACGTCAACGTAGTCCAGTTCGTTAATTCAATTTTGTGGGTCAATGACAAATCAAATAGCTATCAGTATTTTCTCATTGTTTCGTATATTGGTATTCTTTAACATTACCGTCTATACTCTAATTAAACCTTACAATATTGTGTTTCGTGTCTTAATAAAGTAGCTAACGTAATTTTTAAATTTAATGAACAGCTTATTAGTCGATTCGCACGAACTTACTAGCCCGAATCGGGCAAATCGTCACCTGTAAATAATTTATCATTAACATTGAAGACATGCTAATTTCCCTGTATATATTTCTGGAATTTTCGATTCGCCCACAAATAATTCAACTCCGTACGAGTCGACTATTGAATAAATATATTCTTTAAACGTGTCGATTTGCCCGATTGGGGAGACTGACTAATAAACCAAAAAAAAAAAAAAACATAAAAAATCAGCAATCTAAACAGAAAGTTGATAACAATGACCAAGGATACCGGCGAGAAAATTGTTGATGAAATTATTAAGCGTCTACGTATGTCACCCTACTGGATACCAACGAAATAATTTACTAAGTTTTATCAAATCAAACATAAGTACTATCAAAGTCTGAAAAAAAAATCATCATAATAAAGAGTTTAATTGACTAGATTATTGATGTTAAGAAATAATCATGGCTTAGTTTTTTTTCTTTCTTGCTCGACTTCATGACTTTTGGCTAAACGATACTTTTAATGTTGCCATGTAATATAAATCTTAGTCAACTTGCATACGCTGTGGCTTTACGTATTGCATTAATATACTTAGGAAATATATTTTTGTATCAGAATACAAATGTTAAAATAAAAATGATTGCTTGTGCTAGAGATTATAGCGGTCATAATTTTTTAATACGTTCATTATGACATCGTAGTGCAATACAAGTACGGCAACATCGCAAAAAAAAAACATGACATTTCAATTGTCAATCGGCCGGCACTGATAACTTGTCGTTGTCTTCGCGTGCATCTCGTTATTTTGTTTTCCATCGACTTTCCGTGATTTTCTACTTCATCGACTGCTTCTGCTTATGAACTCTGAGATTTACGGTTCCCTGTATAACTAGTGCTTGCCTAAGGATTCTGATTGTTTGCCTATACGACGACATTTTTCTGTGACTCTGGACTCCGATTCTGCCTGATACCTTGGATTTTGTTGCGTATGCATCGATTTGTTTATCACGATGAGAAGCCGTGTAAGGCCTACACGCATCATGTGTGTCAACTGCAACATATTATGTGTCAATAAAATGCGCCGATACCCGGCATTGGCATTTAACTCGAGAGTTGGATGTTGCGCTCATATAATGACTGAAGTATGATATCTAGGATGGGCCAGACATCAACCGTATATCACAGCACCCGCAGGTTTTCTCGATGACATTGTGGTTAGAGAAGATGAGGACTAAATATTTTAAAAACAAAGTTGTTTTTTTTCTGTACCTACCAATGCAGACCTACCCTTATCATGTAATGAATCATACTATATCTATAATTAACTGCTCTAAAGATAGTTGACTAAGATTATTAAATAAATATTCTTCTGAACAGATAATTAAGTAGGTAAGTACCTGCCTACTTACGTGGACCATGTGGCAGACACTTAATATTCTAAATACGTAGTCCGTAGTTTATTTTATATTTAAAATGCATTTCTATCAATGATATTTTGAGCAATAAGTAGGTATTTCTATATATCTTTTTCGATAAGTCTGTTGTTGACTAGACATAACCTCTAAAACTTCAACCTGAAATATCTTAAATTCCTGACTTCCTATAAAAGTATAACTAAAGACAAAACTGTTCAGCAATTCAATCTCTATACTTTTACATATTTTTCATAGGCAGGCTAAAAAAAAATGTCAACAAAAATTTGTTCGGGAGTTCGCCACTGTTTTTTACTACCATGAGATAAACGCAATTCTGTAATAACAAAATAATTGAAAGATGTCACGTAAAAATATTGTTCTTTAATTAATTTAATCGTCGAACGTTCTTGTAATTAAATTTTTCTTCCACTTTAAGTTTGCAGTCTTGACCGGTTCCATATCGGAGTAACTTATAATTACAGAGCGACTGAAGTTTTCCATTTAAAAACTCAGTAATTACAGACGAATTAAAAAGAAACTCGCTGAATTAAAAGTTGAAATATGTAGTACGGCGTGCTTTCGCCAGTGCAATATTACTTATAGTTTGTTCTAGAAGTACCTGATAAAAATGTAAATAAAATCGAAAAAGTACGTAGTAACAGTACGAGTAAGTAGATATTGGTGCCTTTTTTTCCCCATTTAAATTGAAATAAAAATATTGCTATCTCCTACTGACAGACCGCGAAAGAAAAAGACAAGTGATGCTTTAGAACTGTTAAACTAAATTACTTCTTGATTGCCTTGAATTTGGCATGATTTTAAGCAAGATAAATTTATTTGGTTGTGATTGTGTCTTCGTTCAACCAAATTTAACAGCTCTAAATTATTTCCGTTTTTTCTTGTTTCACTGGAAGGAAAAAATAGCAAATAGTCTAAATAAGTTTATTGGTGCACAACAGAATCAACATCAACGCCAATTAGTAGTACCACCTTTACATTAATTGCTTTGATTTGATAATTTGAATACTTAAATTTAATAAAACTCTAATTTTGAATCACATCTAAATATATAAAAGGCAAACCTGACTGAGTCATCTATCAACGCACAGCTAAAACTACTAAATGGATTTCGCTGAAATTTGGCATCCAGATAGTTGTAATGACGTAGACATCCGTTAAAAAAGGATTTTTGAAAATTCTTCCCCTAAGGGGTTCAAAAAGGGGTTAAAATTTTGTATGGAAGTCCGTCATTTTTAGAACTAGAAACCTGAAACTTTGTTTTAGGTTAAAAATTAGAAATAAACAATTAAGTGTTCTAGGTTTTTGAAAATTCAACCCCTAAGGGGATGAAAAAGGGCTTGAAAGTTTGTATGGGGAAATAAGATTAGTTTAACTATTTTATTCGAAACTTCACAGGAGTACTCCTATCAATAAATGAGTAAACAAGTGTTTCAGGCTCTTTCAGAATTCAACCCCTAAAAGGTGGAAAAGGGGTGAAAACAATAGCTTTTGGCCGCGACTTCGTCCGTGGAATCTTTTGTACAGACGCCACCAGGTCAAGCTACCCGAAACTGTAAATTTTTCCCAATGAACCTTGAACCTAATGCTCTAGAAATAAAGTCGAAAATCTATCAAAGAAATCTGACAGATTGTAGTAGCTTGATGTGTTGGCGTCTGTACTTCCTTTCTTAGCGCTCGCCTACGTTACGTTACGCTACGATATAACCGAACTTCACGCGGACGAAGTCGCGGAAAAAGCTAGTTAAACATATCTATATATTAATACGTGAAGCGAAAACTTTGGATCCCTTTTTACGAAAATTGGGCGGACGGAGGAGTATGAAATTTCGCACACATATAGTTTATACAGAGAAGAAGTGACGAATGCTAATATTTTTTTTTAAATTATGAGTTAAAATACATTATTTTCAATAAATAACACGTTACACACACTACTGTTCATTACCGTGTATCTAATACACACATGGATAGAAATTCTTTTGTTTATGTTCCAAATCTGTCTTTATTATTTTGTGAAGTGTTACCAACACCCAGAAATATTTACCCCTATAGCTTAAGTTAAAAACCCCTAAAATGCCACAATTACTAAAAAAATCCGCTAAAAAATTATAATGGAAATAACCAACGAATGTTCAGTAATCATAGACCCGGCACACAGTAGTAATATTTGTCTATATTTATTACGCGACATTTGTTAATCATTCACTCTACATTCTTAGTATCGAGGAACCGTACTAGAAGTCGCTAATACTTTTATTGTAATCAAAAACACAATGAGAAATGTAAGATCCCTAAGAATACCCCTAAAAACGGAACGCCCTTAAAAAATCTCAATCCTCTATTTACCCCCTAAATTTGGAAAAACCCCTAAGTTGGTAAGCCTGATTTTGTGTCTATAGTCTTACTGAATGTCAATTATAACCATAGGTAATAAATTAATTTTATGGACATATAACATATTTAATTTTTGAAATCTATGATCATATCGAGAATATTTGTCTTTAATATTATTTGTATTAGCGACGATAGGAATTAAGTTTAGCTAAAGAAGAAATATTTTTTGTGGTTTTATGGAGAGTGTCAAGTATGGCATTAGTAAGTTTCCCAAACAAAACTTAGTGTCGTGTGCAAACTGTAGAGGTTGTATGCCTCACAATTGTACAGGCTGTCATAGATTGTACAGGCTGGTTATAATTATGACATTTGGAACCGTCATTATTAATCTATACTATATATACTATACACTATAATATTATAAAGCTGAAGAGTTTGTTTGTTTGTATGTTTGTTTGATTGAACGCGCTAATCTCAGGAACTGCTGATCGGAATTGAAAAATTATTTTTGTGTTGGGTAGCCCATTTATTGAGGAAGGCTATAGGCTATATAACATTACGCTACGGTTAAAAGGAGTTGAGCAGCAAACGAAAAATGGACGAAAACTGGCAGGCAATTCGACGCGACGGGAAGGGGAGCGAAAATTTGACGCGGAGGAAGTCGCGGGCAGAAGCTATTAAAAATAATAGGGAAGATTCTATAAAAACAGAGCTTTCTGTGATAATTCATTCCATATTGTTCCATATTGTTCCATATCTAGCAGTTAAGAAGTATTAAGAAAATAAAAAAGAGAGTCCTGAAGAAGTATTCTTTACTCATTACACCTACGTCCTGGTCCTGGCCATCACCATCCCGCCAGTGAACCCTCTCCACAGTAGTACAGCGTCAACAATTTGTCTATAGTGTTACTGAATGTCAAATATAACCATATTATTTTTTAATATTTATTATTATGTATATTTTTTCATTTAATAATGTATCAAATGTATCAAATAATGATTCAAATGAAGTACGGTCGAATTTCGACCGATGGGCGATCACTAGTTTTTATTAACACTTCATTTTCGTCAACATTTTAATTTTAAAACAGTAATTGTTAGGAAAAGTGGAGACATAAAAAGTTCATCCTCATCAGTCAACGTCAATGTTTCCTCTGCTGGGGCACAGACAGGAGCTCTCTAAGAGGGATAATCCACCACGAGAGCCCCGTGCGGGTTAGTGGAAGTCACATGTCTTTGAATTTTTGGTTATATTTTCTTTCACCATTTTGAGAGCAGTGGTGATGAAATTATTTACACATAGCGAACTGCGTGTTTAGCTTTGAACCCACGTCCCGTCCCCAGCTCGTAAGTCGCGGCCATCACTAATACGCCACCAATGTTCTTTGATACTCAATAAAGATAAAAATGTTGCAAATCCCATTAGTCAGTGATCGCGTAAAAAATTTAAATGGAACAGGGTTTGTTTACACTCTTACCAGATACTTTTGAAACAGACTATACGTATGAAACTCGTGCGAAATTTATTTGGCACCATTGCTCATAAAACATCTGATTTATGCAGCGCGGTGCTTATTATGCACATGAGTGCTGTCGGCGTCAACTCAATAAAATATTGAAACGACATTAATACACGAACGCATTTTATTTTTCAACAGAATATTAACTGGTCATATTTTTAAAACACAAAGTTGTGGCCTGTATTAATTCTCATTTGGATAAAGTTTTCACTTTAGTTCATGGTGTCAAGTTCTTGCAGTGAATTTATAGCTACACGATGAATGTCGCTGAAGAAACGGAACCAGCAAAAGCAATTAAAATCAATCAATTGAATTTATCACGGACTTAAATATTTCCACTCAATAACTATGCCAAGGATATGAAGATTTCCCTAAGGATTAATAAGTACGTTTGCGAAACTTTGTGATAAAAACAATGACTATTTTAAATATCCGATCATTAAACGCTAGCTATTATGATGCTGATGATCACAATATCCCACCCTTTTATTATAATGCAGAGCCATTAAGCATTCATTTGCAAGTGGAATTAATTCAACACTATACTGACAACTTTATTATTTTTGTACAAAACCAGGAGTACGCTGTAGGACATGAGGAAATTACCATAAACCGTGGTTAACATTAATTTTGCTCATTGATGGATATGACATGGATAAACGAGTTATGGATATGGCATACCGTGTTTCATAAACCTGTCTGTATGCATATTTAGTGTCAGCGGGACATGGACACGTTGAAAGCTAATCTTTCACCGCAGTGATTAACGCTTGATTTACTCCGAAGAGATATTAACATGTTTTGACCTTGCGCCTTCTGTAGAAGTTGAAGAAATTAATGTGTTGGATGGTTTTACCGAGTATGGTATTTTAATCAATATAAAATGTTGCTAGAACGTTGAGGGGTTTAATATACTCCTTCTTTTTTTTGAGCTGTCTTACGACTATTTAATAATGTTAGTTGGTTAACTGCTGGCAATAGATAAAAACTTTTTTTATAAGGCTTCTTGATCATTATTAAGCGAGTAAGACATCCACTGTTGGACATAAATTAAGTCCCAAATTTGGGGAGCTTTGCCATAATGGTCACGTTTGGCAGGCAGTTTGGCGATCGCAGTGTGGTGGTAAATGCATAGAGAACGCTGCTGCTCATTCTTTAGTGACTCCCGTAGTCGCCTTTTACGACACCCATACGAAGAAATGGGTTAAAGCTATTCTTTATATCCAGCATCACACGGAATTTTGGCATTGGCATTTTGATACTTACAAGTAATTGGCTAGTGACCGACAAAAGCTCCATCAGAGAGAGAGTGCGAGCACTGCACTTAAGTACCAGGTATTAAGACTGTTTTGTAAAATGTCATGCTACCAGCATTTTTCCCAAAATTAAATTACATAACCTTATCCATTTTCCGTAGTTCCGTACTAAACCAGCAGGGGGTCGAAGGGGAACGGTTTCCCGTCGTAGTAGCGTCATATAAAACAACACTCATTCGCACAGTCGGAGTAATTAATGACTAGTTGATTATAATTCACTAGGATATTGCTCTGAAGTTATTCAGGGGATTCGGGTGCGGTGGGCCTTGACCTGAATTTATATGAGATTGGTGGGATTGATAAGTATTTACGCGTATGTCTATTCCGGTGTTTGATTTATCTAAGTAACATGGTGGAAAATAATTTTGATCATTTGGAGAAACAGTGTATATTAAAATGTGTATTATAATTCGACTATGGTATACTTTCCTTTCTTAGCTGAGAGTAATATTTGAGTTCAAAACTTTTGTAATATAAGTACTATTATTTTGAATTCCACGGACCTAATGTTATTTAAGAAAGTTTTATTACTCATGAAAAATAATGTCCCTTTATCATGAATTCATAATTTCACACTCATAAAGTCATGACACAGCGGTAACGAACCCGTATAAAGGACAAAACATAACAAGGGACAGCTCAAACAGAATATTATGTCCCAAAACTGGACCAATAAATTAAAACAACACAAATATTAAACGTTGTAGGCATACCCTGTGCAGACAATGAAAAGCTGCACGTAAATTCCGCTGAAGGAATTCATAAGGTGGGTCTTTCTTTGAAATACCTTTCGGGGGTGCATCATAAATCAGTATAACGAGCCAGCCTTCCGTGAGGTGGGCCACGGTGGGCCCCCTACTAACATTAAGCTTCTGTAATATTTTCTCACTTACGACAAAATTTTCTGTCTTCTTATTTATGTTGGGGCAAGTTTAGTCGGGTCGAGAACGAGCTGTCGTCTCAAGCTGCACGGTAAGTAATACTCCAGCGAAATTTGAAAGACGCGGATGTTTGCAAGTGAGCGCTCAAGCGTCTAGGCTAGGCATTAGACTGTCGGCGGTATTTATAATGTTGCTGTAAATAATAAACCGTTAGAGACTCGTATATGTAAGCACTTTCAGGTTTATTTTATTTTTCAACTATGTACGTCATTTTAAGATCTTTGACAGTCGTTACAGGTCGTTAGAAGCCCGAAAGTCTGACAACCTTTTTTACAAAGGTGTATCGTATTATCCAGTTACTGGGTTGTGGAGGTCAGATAGGCAATCGCTCAATGTAAAATACTGGTTGTTTCGGACCGAACACTTTGTTACTCTATGCGCCTTCGGAACGCGCCGCCCGAACGGAATGACATCTGACTTGACAGTTTGATTTTGACACTTGACACTTCTCTCTTGATTTGCCGCTAAAAAGGTCCGTCGCCGTATTGGGACCTCGCGACGCGTTTGTTGAAATTAATCCTTTTAAATCGATCCGTTTGTGACAATTAGTCGTGATCCAATTGCTTTGATTGTTAATAACCCCAATTTGACATAATAACACGGGTTGAATTTTGGATATATCTTGTTTAAATAGTTTGAAGGTTAAGCAAAGTGACGCTATTGGGAACGAGTGATTTGAAGACCGCATGCTGTGATTGCCTCCAGCCTTGTTGCAGCGGATTGTAACCTGAAGAATACTCGTAACGTCACAACACGATACATATACACTCACTTACATACATAACTCCAGGTAACCCCAGAAGCAGTGTCCTTCAACCACCAGGTAAGTTCTTTTGTTGTATTGTAGGTGAGTCATTTGTTAATTGTATTGCGTCTTCACTTGAATTGTACTTGTATTGTCTGCTCCGCGTACGGCGGACTAGTTTCGCTAGCCACTTCTTGTCTCTAGAGCCCCACGATTATCACACTTACACTGCGCATTTGAAATCGTATTGTGAGGTCTAGTCTGGCAGCGTACACTGGTATTCAGCTACATTCTGTTAGACTGGAACCTGACCCAAATATAGTTGCGAAAAGGCTAGGCAGATAAAAGGTGAACGATATTATGTTCATGGACTTCGTGCATATGGAATAATAAATCATAAGATATAGGTATAATTTATAATCATAGCTAAGATCGAGTACATCAAAAAGGAAAATGTTAATTTCACATTTAGCAGACGTGTCCAATCCAGCCAGTCATACATATTTTATCACAGCAAACTGTGAAAGCAAGAATATGAAATTCAATATTTATTAACTATCTACTACAACAGCTGTCATGAAAAACCGAACAGTTTTAAAACAAAATTAATTAAACTATGTTTTGTCACTAAAACCTTTTCTTGAAATCCTAAATAACCACATACAATATTAGTATTCATCTTCAAAACACTTGCTCATCTCTTCCAAACAGTCACATCATACATACACATCACACACACACACTTATCACATACACACACCCTTCACATACACACATTCTTCATATACACACATTTTGCACATCCACACTAACACTCATCACATACTCGTACATACACTCATCACATGCACATATCATTTTGGTTACCTTTTAGTCTGTATTTTTAATGAAACTTACTAAACCGTTGCTTTTGTATACCAAAACTCATATTATATGTCGAAAGAGACTGGATCCTGCGACACAGGGTATCCTAGTGCGGGATCCAGTGTCACACCTCAATACTGTAAAACGTTTATGAACCAATAAATATATTACTATTACTAATACATGAAGCTGACGATTTGCATTGCGAAATATGTACTTATGCCGCTCTCTTGATTTTTCAATACAATTTCACAAAATGTTGACATTCATTAACCAAAAGATCCTTGTTGCAATTTACCTACCTACTTGACAAAACGAGAACTCTCTGAAAATCTATCTAACAAGAATCTTTACTCGGGTACCGATTTGAATTCCGATCTTCATTAATTTTAAGTGCGATCGTAAAAACGGCGTCGCAAAGACTGGGTTAACGTTTCAAGTTGAATCGTAAACGGCCGATAAACTCAGGTAATATTTATCTTTAGCAAACATCTAAAGGTAGAATTCCGTGCATCGCGATCGATCGCGGCCGCGCGCGGCCTACGACTGTCGTCGATCGCTCGCGACAATAGTCACATTATGAAAATGTATGGCACCGCTGCCGAGGCCCGCGACAGACGCGCGCGGCCGACGAACGTCGTGAGCCGCGCGCGGCCGTGCGTTCTTAACATGTTCTAGCGCTTAGTAACATCGTGGATTATATGGCGCAAACATGTCTAGGAACGCAGGATAAAACTTTTCGGTCGAGGAAGACGAAATATTAATACATTTTGTATCTCAAACTCCAATCATATATGATATGAGGCATGGAGATTATCCTCCTCTTCTTCTTCAAGGATGTCAATTAGTACTTCGACCATGATTTTGACTTCGGTAGATACATGTCTAGAGGGAACTGACGAACAACATCTACTAATTTCAAGACACGGCCGCGCGCGGCTCACGACATTCGTCGGTCGCGCGCGTCTGTCGCGGGCCTCGGCAGCGGTGCCATACATTTTCATAATGTGACTATTGTCGCGAGCGATCGACGACAGTCGTAGGCCGCGCGCGGCCGCGATCGATCGCGATGCACGGAATTGTACCTTTAGAGACAAAGTCTATAATTAGTATTCCTAGAAAGGTTCAAGTAACATTTACTTACTTTGTTTACCTTCTTGTGACTTAATTAATTTCAAGCCTTTAAGGTAAAACCGAGGCAATTTAATTACGTCGAGATAAGATTGAGACAGGGTTTACTTTGTCATCGTCATATTTAAGTGTCATCTATTAAAATTAAATATTACTCGGGAACGGAATTATAGTCTGCAAATTGGATCTGAAACTTTGAAGCTTTTAGTATCAATGCCGCTGCTAATAATATGAAATATATTTTTAAACTTCTGTGAGATGAAATCAGCAAACCCTGTAGAAATGGGATCTGTATACGTATTCATCAAAATAATCATCGTAATCAGCTTATGTTGTTCCCATTGCTGGGACACAGGCCTCCTCCTCAGGGACTGGGCCGTAATCTACCAGTCCCGCACTGGTATATGGTATTGGTAAATGTCATGTCTTCGAATTTTTGGTTCTACGGCATCTCGGTTTCCTCACGATGTTTTCCTTGGCCATTTTTGGAGCGCAGTGGTGATGAAATTATTTACGTAAAGGGCCTGAAAGGCTTCGAACGCACGACCGACCCAGTGGTATCGACCCCGACTCATAAGTCGAGGCCGATACCATTGGGCCACCACTGCTCTCGTTTACGTATTATGGTATTTATATGTTATATTTAAAATAAAACCTCCATAAGCAATATTCTTTCATACATTCCTCCTTTATATTAATTAACGAACAAACCATATCTACCTACATAATCATAATCATGCAAAAATCTCCGCCCAAATCTGTAGTCGAAATCACATCAACGTTGATGGCTCTACAAATTAAAAAGCCACTGCGTCTTACTTTTATTGCAGTCCTGTGTGGCCTTAAATTAATTCCCATATTCATTCGGCTTGTTTGGGGCAGTTATTATTGGACTTTATTCCCTCTTGTTGCACACTTTTTTCACCACAAAGTTTTTATAGGCAAGTTCAAAGCTGTACCCACTTCAACGGGTCTTTGTTGGCTGCTCATTTAAAATCAATCGCTGCCATTCTGTCCGAGGGTGGCGACTGAGACGAGATTTCGGAGGGAATTCTTAATTAAGCTCGCCGGATCCTCTTTAGTTAATGGAGGCCCGTCCGAAATCCTTAGAAGCACGGTAAATGAGGGCCGGCGATGTAGTGACGTCAAAAAGAGCAAGATAAGATTATCGGTGGTGATAACTTTTTTTTTTAATTTGCGACGTCCGTAAAAGCATTTTAATTCTTTAGGCCCGACAAAAATGTGCGGACATTTTTACATGACAATGGACAACATAAAAAAATACATAAACCTACCGAAGTGAAGAAGAGAATTTTAATACGACTCGGTATAGTTGCAAATTATGCAAATAAGCTCACATTTTCATAATTTATTCAAATATGAAAGTGCACAGTCCTTAGTAAGGATCTTATTAAATCCTAGGCACTATCTAGAGGGAATGATGCTTTAACGTAATGAGCTATCGAGCCAGGATTTTTTTTTTTTTTTGGATGGGAAATCATCAAATGACTTCTCCCGCTCTGGGCGGAGCGGGAGGGCGTGTCAGACTTTTACCGACTAAAACCCACCCGTGTTCCATCAGTTGCCCGTGTGCCGGGGTCACGGTATCTCGCTTGAACAATCTCGCGACCCCGGCAGGCATCGGTCCTAGTAGACCCCTTCACTGCTGCTCACATCTCTTTGAGGCGCGCGTGGAACACTACGCGCCGTCGGTCGACCCGAGCCTGGTCCTTACCGGGCGGCGAGCTACCCATTGCTCGCCACCCGCAAGCTCGCGCCTACGGTGGCCGAGAGTCCGCTATCGTATCCCGACGCCCGGGGCGTCTCCTCTATCGAGCCAGGTTGAAAGGTATTCAGTAGGATTATATACCTGCCATTATTTTATGTATATTCTTAAAAGGGACGCAAAGATCGATCGATCAGGTTAAGGTACGCTTACCGCGGCTGGTTCGTGGATAGGTGACCATCTTTACATACCAAGACCCCTCCGTGCCTCGGAAAGCACGTTAAGCCGTTGGTCCCACCTATCATTTTCATTGTCATGTCTGTCATCTTTGACAGTCGTTACGAGTCTTCAGAATGCCGAAAGTCCGACAACCAGTCTTACCAAGGGGTATCGGGGTATAACTCAGTAATTGGGTTGTGGAGGTCAGATAGGCAGTCGCTTCATGTTAAATACTGTATTCAGCTACATCCGGTTAGACTGGCAGCTGACCCCAACATAGTTGGGAAAAGGCTAGGCAGATGGTGATTGCTTATAGTGAAATAAAATCAGAAAGAAACAATATTCTATCAGAGATAGCTTGAATGACTGTGGCTATTAAGTGTAATCATTTTATTTAATAAGTTTTCTGAAGACTATATATATTTATGTTTTCTCTGCAAGAGATTACATTGTAATACTGAAGAACCAACTTAATTATAAAGCTCGGTCTAATTAAACGCTCTCCTGCGCGCTGACAGATAAATGAAGTCTCTAGAAGAAGTCAACTAAGTTGATTAGTTTAAACAATTTCTTGAGTTCTTTATGGATAACGATGTCGTGTTTTTGCAAATCTTACTTGTAACTTTATGGCTAGGTTGTTACCCTCCCACTGTATGATGTAGGTATTTCCTTAGATACCCTTCGTTAAAATAAACCTCAGGTTTTTTTTTTTTTTCAGGATTGGAAATCATCATATGACTTCTCCCGCTGTGGGTGGAGCGGGAGGGCGTGTCAGACTTTTACTGACTAAAACCCACCCGTGTTCCATCAGTTGCCCATGTGCCAGGGTCACGGTATCTCTTTCGAACAATCAGGCGACCCCGGCAGGCATCGGTCCTAGTAGACCCCTACACTACTGCTGACATCTCTTTGAGGCGCGCGTGGAACAATGCGCGCCGTCGACCCGAGCTTGGTCCTTACCGGGCGGCGAGCTACCCATTGCTCGCCACCCGCAAGCTCGCGCCTACGGTGGCCGGGAGTCCGTTATGGACTCCCGACGCCCGGGGCGTCTCCTCCTGCGGCGGCTAGGGACGTGAGGGCGCAGAGACTGCCACTCCCTCACGCGCCCCGCCTCCTCCTTCGCGAGCAATACTGCTTCGCAGAAGGAGGTGATGGCTTCCCATTCCCTCTCGCTCCGTACCATGGCTCGCACGAGGGCCGGACGCGAGAGGTCGCCGCCGCCGATCGCCTCCACGAGGACACGGCGGTGCTCCGCCCAGGCAGGGCACACCTCCACCGTATGCTCCACCGTGTCCTCCAGACGATCCTCGCAATGGAAACACCCGGACGTATCCTCCCGCTTTATCCTGAACAGGAAACCTCAGGTGACTTGATAATTCGTAGCAATTTTTTGTTTCAAAAAACAAATACTTGACTTTTATTCGTGTGTAGCAAACCAATAACTGTTTAATTTTAAACCTTGAATGATTACACGACAAATCATTAGAGACGAGGGAGTTAAGACCGAACGGAATTTGGAAAAGTCATTGTCATAGGATCCAATTTGGAGTGAGGAACAGTGGTTGCCCAGTGGTACCAGCCCTACTTACGAATTGTAGGTCGTGGGTTCAAACCACGGCAGATGTTTTAGTTTGAGTCAATAATCTTATAATCACTGCTCTCAAAACGGTGACGACTCAATCAAAAATCGTAAGGAAACCATCATGTCTTAGAGCTAAAAATTCAAAGACGTGACATCTACCAACCCGCACTAGGCCTGTGTGATAGATTATGGCCCACTTCCAGCAGAGGGCCTTGGCCTGTGTCCCAGCAGTGGGAACATTATGGGCTGCTGATGATGATGAAAATGATCTCTTCCCCAAAGGAAATTAGCGTGTCTTAGAATAAAAAATTCGTAGACCTGTGACATCTACCAACTCGCACTGATCCCGTGTGTTAGTTTATGACCCACTGCCACTCACCGAGGCCTGTGTCCCAGCAATGGGAACATAATAGGCTGCTACTGATGATGATGATCTCTAGAAACTCAACGCTCATCGGTTCTTTAGCTATTATGGCCTTTGCCACTTCAGCTTACTTGTTCTATGACCTATGTCCTGTAGATACAAACTTACTATATCAGGGGCCATACTGTATTCATATTGAAAACACCATTTACAAAGACAAAGCATGATTATTATACTAACAAGAGAGAACCAGTTTATGTTTGCTATGGGTAGGGTCGACATCATGAAAGACAAACAGGCCTAAACAAGTATTCTTCTAAGCCCGTAAGGGTTCATTAATGATAATGGATGCCTATAATTACGCTTTGTTCGTCTAATATTGGCCTTTTATACAACGGACCAATATATTTTATTTTATTTTATTAGGTTTACCAACAATTGATTACACTGATACAATAAATAATACATTGACAAAACAAAAAAGCAACAGTGCATCAGTTACTTAAAGGTAAACACCACATGCATGAAACAGTAATTCAGAGAAATAAGTTAACTTATTTAGTGATATGCGCTAACATTGAGAAATTGGTAACATTGGTAGAAAAAAAAAACAGTAACATTATACAAAGACAAGCAAAATTAAAATTGATGAAATTCAGATTCGTTGACATTGGTAAACGCATCTGAATTTCATCAATATAGCCTGGTTCTATGAGAGATGCGAATCTAAATTTAGATTTACTACTTTTGTTTTTATTTTTTGCTGTTTGTCTTAGTGATTAGAGATGACTGGTTGATTAAAGGGTAAGTACAAACGCCAGCACATCGAGCTACTACTATCTGTCATATTTCTTTAATAGATTTTCAACTTTATTACTAAAGCATTAAGGTTCAAGGTTGATTGGGACAATTTGACAGTTTCGGGTACTGGCCTAGTGGTATCGGCCCCGACTTACGAGTTGTAGGTTGTGGGTTCAACCTCAGGCACTTTAGTATGTGTAAATAATTTCACCACTATCACCATTGCTCTAAAACAGTGAAGGAAAACATCCTGGGGAAAAGTGTACAAGAACCAAAAATGCCAAGACTTGTGACATCTACCAACCCGCACTGGGCCCGCGTGCTAGATATCAGCCCACACCCTCTCAACGAGAGGAGGCCTGTGTCCCAGCAGTGGGAACAATATAGGCTGATGATGATGACATAGTTTATAATTTGTTATGTGATTCAATGATGAACACTAGCCCTCAGGCTAGGTGGAGCGACGATCTTCGCGGGGTAGCTGGTAGCAACTGGATGTGAGTTGCCGAGAATCGAACTAAAGGGCGCGGAATTGGAGAAGCCCATGTCCACCTGTGGACCGCTGTAGGCTGATGATAATGAAAAACTTATTCCATACAACTACTTAACAATTTCTGAAATATTCTGTGGTAGCTTTTATTTAAGCACCTACTGAGGGTGAATTTTACCAATGAAAATGAACACGATCAGTAGATTTATACCACGTTCAGTGTCATTGGTGAAATTCGCCCTAAGTTACAACTTTACTATTCTAAAAAAAAAAAACACTACAAAAGCAAAACTCTTTGATATCAAACAGCCGATAAAGGTAGACGTCCCGATTAGCGTCCATTTGTCACTGAGTGGTAGACAGGTGTGCCGGATAGAGCACGTGTCGATCCGACAATAGTTCATGTTCCTTCCGCCTCTTCAATACACAACAATTTAAGGTTCCGTATTCAAAATTGAAAAAGATTTTTGATAAATAAACGTTCTATTTTTAAATTAAATTAATTCATATTTATTATAGTCACTTCTTACCAAACACACATAGCTCGCAGAATAAATAAACTGAAGTGGAACTGGGCCGGCATTATTAGCCGTATAACGATGGCAGTAAGGGTAGAGACCGTGAATCGTCAAACGTACGGTAGGACACCCTCAGGCTGGGTGGAACAACGATCTTCCCAGGTTGGGTGGTAGTAGCTGGATGGAAGTTGCCAAGAATCTAGTTTTAAGGTGTGCACTTGAAGAGGTCTCTGTCCAGCAGGGGGCTGCTGTGATGATCATCATGAATAAGATATCAGCTTGCTTTTCCCCATCCGTAGTTAATAAGAGGGTTATGCAGCTCCAAATACTGTGATTAAAGCAATATTCCAAAGCACTTATGGTTGTTTAGGTACTATAAAAATTTGCTTTTGTATTTTCACTCATATGTGATGTTATTCAAGTATGGAAATGCATTTTAAAATTCAATTTAACAACTCAGTGAATGGAGTTAAAACATACACATAATAGAAAGTTACGTTAAAGAACGGTTTACTGTGCTCTTAGCATAGCACGTAACGGCCGGTAGCGTTTGTGGCTGCATGCGAAATTAACAAGTTTTTACGGGTTGTTGTTAGTATACTGGTGTTTGCTGCTCAATGTACGGTTAGCTGGCAGAATACAAGCGAACAGACTTCTGTGTTGTTCATTGAAGCTTTAAGTATGATTTTTTTATCTTAATTATAAATATCCATTTACATTAAACATATGAATTTGAAGTTATGGTTACGTTTTCGCTATGCTTTTTATTTAAAAAGAAAGAACAAATGAAGTAATTGGGAAAACGAGGAAATCACATCCTCATTTTAACTGTTTTTACTTACTTTTTCAATTTCAATCACAAAATATTCAACTTCAGAACATAAGTTCTTAATTTGTTTTTTTATACATCACTAAAAACTACTTGCGTTTTTTACGGAACCCGTCACCAAATCGTCCTCACACTTAACCATTTATTTAAATAACGTTCCTTAACGTTGAAAGTTCTATAGAACTGTTGATTGATCATCGACTATTAGAATCGAGTTCAAATGAAATAGAATCGAATATTGGGTACCATCATTAATCTTTCCTAAACATTGTTTAATTTATTATATCTGTGAAGAAAGTGTTCCCAGACTGTCATTCGGGGCAATGAACTCTGGCGCAATCTGTGAGAATTACTGAATTAGACATACGACACCATATAATTATCGTAACATGAGTCTAAAGATATTAGTGTAGTAACTGAGTTAAAGGCTAGTAAAATTACATTATCAAACATTCTTACGTACTAGAATTCAAGTTACTGAACTATAAAGATCATTGTCGAGCTCCACTTGACACCTACTTGATAAGCACATTATAATAACAAAGGTGTACAGAACACCCACATTCGTTCATTTCGCTTTGCCAATCAACTATATTTCTTATTAACAGAAGCTCTTTATGTCACAATGTAAATATCAAAATTAACTCCATTTCGTACTATTTAATCAATAAAAGGAAGTCACACACATAAATATTGATAATTTCCAGCTTCTCAAAATAGTAAAATTTTGTAAATTCATTTAACTGTTTATAAATATACCATTCTTACAAATTGCTATTTCGTACATTTTCAGAGCTTAAATATTGAACTTTTCTATGAAACAGCTGATTTTTTATTGATAACTACTGAAAAATTTTTACTCGTCTAGAATCACATTTTGCTGAATTCAGTGAGCGCACTGGCTAATTTACTTTGCTGTAAATACAGTTAAGACAGGAACAGAAAAATATGAAAAAAGGTAGACCGGTAAGTTAACTTTACTAATAAACAAAATAAGTTTGATAACTCAGTTCCAGCCTACCAAAATACTTTTTGAACTAAAACTGATCAAAAGCCGTTTCACTACGCAGAGGGTGCATAATTTGCCAGCCGATAGGTACAAATGTGCGGCTGACACTGCTAAATGGGCACGGTATCGTTGAATAATGCCCACAGTTGCCTAACTTGTCTTAAACTATCGCAAACAAAACGTTCGGGCGCCGCAGATTTGTCAGTGGTTACTGTCCTGAGATAGTTACGTCGGAAACTGCCACAGAGCACGGAAGCACCAAAAACCACAGAGATCGGTAGTATTATTCTAACTCATCATCATCTGCCTAGCCTTTTCCTAACTATGTTGAGGTCGGCTTCCAGTCTAACCCGATGCAGCTGAGTACCAGTATTTTACATGGAGCGACTGCCCATCGGACGTCCACAACCCAGTTATTGGGTAATACAATACCCCTTGGTAAGACTGTATCTATCTAACTATACATAAATAAAAAAGAAATATTGTACGTTGGCAAGCGCATTTCTCGAGAACGGCTGGACCGACTTGGCATTTTTTTTTTTTTGTTTAGTATGTGTTTTGTCGAATTGGTCCGAATTGGATTGTTATGGAAAGATTTTTTTTTATGTTCGTCTTACACTGAACGTCCCTTTTTCTATGGATTTTTTAATGAATTATTGCAATTTCATGATGTCTGCCGGGTCAACTATACTCCTGATTAAATATGTGGGGCTTAAAGTGTGTCGAGCGTTTTTTTTACAATGGAGCATCTTCACATCCATTAGGTTCCATACATAATTTCTGTTTTCGTGCGTTTACTACGTTGACGCGCTTTGTTTCTATGGAAAGAGTTGACGGTAGCGCCTCCAGCAGCGGTCGCCGAGGCGATTCTGTGCTCTGTGGTTACGGACTAACAAATAAAAATCGGCAACTATCGCTTGGCTTGTATGGAAAGTGTTGATGGTGCCGCCTCTAACAGCGGTCAACGAGGCATCTCTGTGCTCTGTTATAGCCATCGATCAATTGGAGATCGTCATCTATTGATTGATTTGTATGGAAAGTGTTGACGGTGCTGCCTCTAGCAGCGGTCCCCGAGGCGTCCCCATGATCTGTGGTTACGGATTAACAAATAAAAATCGCCAACTATCGCTTGTTTTGTATGGAAAATGTTGAAGGTGCCGCCTCTAGCAGCGGTCGCCGAACCGTCTCCATGGTCTGTGGTTGTGGACTAACAAATGAGGATCGCCAACTATTCACATTATTGTTAACTTTGCAAAGTATGTTTGTACTCTATTGTTGTTTTGAATGTTCCGCTTATTGTTTAGACTAAATGCCCAGTTTGTTTCCTTGTTTATTTGTTTACTATTTATTCTGATGATTCTCGGCTATTCATTGTTGTGTACCAGCCTAAAGTAAGTAATAGATCAACAAAAACTAAATCTGCTAGACCACCATAAATGATTTCTGTTATTAAGATTAATACATTAAGTTTAAGTTTATTGCATAATCAACAGTTTTTGCATGGTTTTAACAAATAAGTTGTAGAGGTCTTCTTTTAAGTGTGAGAGACCTGTAGCTGAAGATCTGGGATCTTCCATATTTATGTGAACAACATACAAAGCCTGTTAATACTACAAAATTTAACAATGTCGGTACAATAACAACTTAGAGGACATAACGTAAGGTAACTATATCTAGATTTAACATATTTTCACAGTCAGTGACTCAAGATAACTTTTATCATTAAAATCTTAATAACTAAGTACAGGAGAGCTAACATCAATATTCAGTTGGACAAAAATACGTTGGCGCTTATAAAACAGGCTTTACTGCTACAGGTCCATAACACGTCATCTGTATAATACGAAGATTACATCACTACTTTATTAATCCAATTACGTTTACGCCGAGTTCATAAATTAAATGATTATGACTTTCTCACAAGTTAAGCTAGTAATCAAGTTGTATACGTACCGTTCATACAAAACATAGTCAGCCGCCAATTGGCGGAAAAAACCGGGCAACCCTGGCAACCTGGCTAAGGCTTTTTTTTTCTGGATGGGAAATCATCAAATGACCTCTCATATAAGACTTTTACTGAATACAACCCACCCGTGTTCCTTCAGTTGCCTATGCCAGAGCCACGGTAACGCTTTCGAACAAATCCGTGACGATCGCGACTAACTGTGAGCAAGCCTAATGGCGTATTGTGTGAGTTACATTTAAAATGAGGATGTATGAAAAACTAGCCAAGTGAGAGACTGATTACTGCCCAAAATTAAGTTAACCTTCTTTTTATATCTGCCAGGGTCGCGAGATTTGTTTGAAAGAGATACCGTGGCCCTGGCACATGGGCAACTGAAGGAACACGGGTAGGTTTTAGTCAGTAAAAGTCTGACACGCCCTTCCGCTTCACCCAGAACGGGAGAGGTCATTTGATGATTTCCTATCCACAAAAAAAAAACCTTTTTATATTATTACAATACGAGCTACAGTTACAGACGTATTCCAAGAAAACTTCTATACTATGCTAGCTCACATTCAGCGGCTGACTTTGAGTGAGCGTTACATTTGGTCGGTGTGAGCCGTCCTTTAAAGTTACACATAAAATGCTAATCACTGTCTTTAAGTCGATTAAGCGCGACCATCGAGTGCTCTAATCCGGATTCATGGATAGCTGAAGATGCAATCCGTATGTAAATGAAGAAAATGGTTCTCATCATGAAGTCGAACGTAACGGGGGATCGTTTCAAGCTGGATTTCTAAAAGGTGTTGTTAAATTCGAAGAAAGAAAGAAAAACAAATTGTTATGTCGTTGTTTTTGGAATTTACTTGTTCTAGCGGTTAAGCTTTTGTGGATGAGCTGGACTCTTTCAAGTGACTTGACTTCGACTAGTCCTTATTTACGGCTTTAACTAACAAAACTCTAAGAGAGAGTCTTTGCAGTGGGACACTACCCGCGGGCTTGAAATACTAATTCTATGTATGTTTCATGAAAAATATGACAAATTCAGGTAAGAAAACTTATCACCATGCTTTTAATTCCATTGCTATTAAATGCCTGTTTTCATGTGTATTTTGATTTCGAAAACTAAGTGGCATGATTATCTCATAACGAAATACACAATACTTACCTACTCAGTAATCTAGCTAGGAGAGCATCACTTCAGTCAACAATTAATTGTAACTACACCATTTAATTAATAATGCATACACTGTAACTCCCGTTAAGTTTTATATACCTAAATAAAATATTACATTATACGTTGTGTATTTTAATAACATCAATATTAATTCCAGTGTTTATCAGTACCTGCCAGGGTCGCGAGATTTGTTCGAAAGAGTTATCGTGACCCCGTGGCATAGGCTACTGAAGGAACACGGGTTGGTTTAAGTCAATAAAAGTCTGATACGAAAGAGCGGGAGACGTCATTTGATGATTACCCAACCAAAAAAAAGGGTTTATCAGTCATCTGTTAGTCCGATTTGTTAGTCTGTTATCCGGTTTTCGTTTTCCGATAGATCGTCTGTGCTCTACTTCTTTATCCATTTCACCGTGAAATTAAACCAATACGGATCAATTAATCAAGTTATTCCTCCAATTTATTAACAGACTGATAAATAAATCTGCGAACGGCACCAATGCTCGGGTTTAGTGTACCGTAAATATCAATTACTGAGCTTATATCGGGAAATTCGGGAAACAGCCGGTAATTGTCCGACAATGTCCAGAGTAGGGGACAGCTCTGTTGCATTTTGGCGAATATTGGTAATTTATTTTTATTATGCCGGTATATCGAGGGGAACGCTTCCCAGAGTGGTCATTTTGAATGCGAACCCATAAAATTTTGTTAGTTAATTAGCTTGGTAATGTTATAGGCGCTTGTTTGCGTAAAGTGATAATATGATAATAGACAGATCGGTGAGTTTGACAGTTCAACGGCCAACACGCCTTGTTTCTTTTAAATTCGTTACCAAGACTATAATATTTACATAACAGACTTAAAATACTCGTAATATTAATTATATGTGTACGCATATGTAAAAGAAAGGGAAGAGAATTACAGAGCATCAAAAAATTCGTCCGCATGGCTGTCAACTGCAAAAGTACCCAAAAGACTGGCAGCCTTGCCACGTTGTATGGCGATGCTGATTCTTTAACCAAAAAATAGGCCAGCTCTCTGATCACGTGAAGAATCTACCAACCTCCTGGTAATTTCTCGAAAAACCAATTGGCCACTCGTTCATATAGGTCTTAGTGTCTTTTCTTAATTAGTTATTCAAAACGTCCTCTCTTCTATGAAGGAAATCCTGATTTAAACTTTGTTATTTGTGACAGTAACCGGTAGAAGAAAAAAATGCTTAAAACAGACAAAAGTGCCCATATTTCAGCCATACTTCCTCTACATCTCCATAATAAGCACCAAGGATATTCACAACTCATCGGTGTATCTCCATAAAACGGGCCCAGAACAAACGAAGCCACAAAGTTCCAAAAGCCAGCTTCGTTGACAGCTTCGGCCCCGAAAAAGGTTTTCATTTCCCCCATTATACGGGACTTTCGGACCCCTTAAACCATGCGTCGAGTCCTGACACGCATTGTGCCAAGATTAATGATTTACAACGCAATTTTCTTCGACGTAAAAAATGTCTCAGGCTTTTTTTTTTAATATTAGACATGCACTCATAAAAGTTACGTGTCACGTATATAATGGGCTTTTTAATAGGTTTTGAGGTTATAAACTTTTTTAATTATGATGATTAGGCGTTTTATTTAATAATCCCGTCGTTTTCGGTTTTCTATGAGTTTGTTGCGTCTAACGGAATTGTCTATAACGTGAGAATAAGTATCAATGAACGTGAACAATGCTTAAACAATATGAACTATTGTGCAGGTAATTTGTTTTGACTGCTTTGTTGGTCTATTGGTCGCAAGTGCTACTGCTCAGCATGAAGTCCTAGGTTCGATTCCCACGAAGAGCAAAGTATTATTAGGATTTTCTATCTGGATTTTTTCAAAGTAGCCCAGAGTCTGGATTTCTGCCCGGTTGAAGGCAATAGGCATCTCTACCTTATCTTTCAGGGAAAGAGCACGTGATGTTATGTAATTTTTTTAGTAAGTAGGTACATTTTCTGGCAATACACAGTCATGATGCTTACAAATGAATAAACAGTCTGTCAATAGACATCTTTGTTAAAGGATAAAAGTTAAGTTGTAAGTTACGCAAAATTAATTATACCGATTTCATTTCGATTTCAAGTTGAAACACAAAAAACAACACGACAAAAAAATTATTCCTACAGCCAAAATCTTTCATACAATGTCCCACTTTAATCCAACACATGTGGCTAGTTGGCAGCATCAAAGCTGAGATAATGGAGACAAAACAAGCCAGTTTAATGCGCCGTATTGGGTTGCAGCGCAAACAGCACGCCCTAGTGTCAGGTTACTGAACACATGCTGCCAAAAGGTCATGAATAGACACCAGTGTTTATACAGACAGCAGTGATATGGAAATACACGGTGGCTGGTGTAAATGTGAAGAAGAAAAAACACGTGTCGTCAAACGTCTCGTGGGTGTTTCAAGCAACCGTTGTGTTGTTACTAGTAATTACCTAATGGTTATTGTCATTTATGCTACGGGTTCCTTTGGTGAGCAAAAATCGTTTGAAAATTATGTTTTGTTTTAATGTCGGGAGTAGCCAGCAAGAGTATTGTCACATGCCTGCAAACTGTGAAAAACATTTTGAAGAATATAGTAAACGCTTCATGGTTTGCGGGGAATGACGAAATATGTACATGAGTATTTAGACATTGCCACAGTGGTCTCAGAAATAGAGCGCTTCAAAAAATATCATATTGAACATCTCATAAATCACCCCAATCCGTGCTTCTGGTTTATTTGATAATGCCAATGTGGTTAGCAGACTAAAAAGAAAACCCAACATTCACGCAACATAGCTGATAAAAATCTAGCGACTGATTGCAGTAAAATAAATATGTATTAAACAAAAACCTTCGATTTTGATATCCAGTTGTCACCTACGTGTTCTTCACGACTGGAAATCAGTCCATCTGCATAGCTGTTTGTTTTTGTTTGTAAAACCATTCGCTATGCTTCTGTATCATTTCGAACTTTTATCAAAATTATCGTAGGAGTCCTATAAATGCTATTCACAAATCCAAAACGAAAACGTTGTCTGTTTTAATCAAGTAGACCACCGCTCTTCCGAGAGCTGTTTGGGAAGCACGGCAAATCAGTTTATCGAAATATATCATTTTCGATACGATAGCCTGTCGAAGACGCTGGAAGACGTAGCGTTGGATGGCTTCCGACTGTGTGGACCAATAACCTGGTGAAGGCCGCAAAAATTTGCCGAGAAGCACAGAACCGGTTGAAGTGGCTGTGCTTGGGGGAGGCCTACGTCCGACAGTGTGCGTCTTTCAGCTGAAATGATGACAATGAAGAACCTGTCAAATGCGTGTATAGAGCTATGCTGGTCATTCCACTCTTTGTTTGCCGATTTCTATCGACTCTTAGCCAGACATGGCCAGCCCTCTTCCACTACTGCCGCGGTCGCGTGATTGTTCGAAAGAGATACCGTGACCCTGGCACATGGGCAACTGATGGAACACGGGTGGGTTTTAGTCAGGAAAAGTCTGACACGCCCTCCCGCACCGCCCAGAGCGGGAGAAGTCATTTGATGATTTCCCATCCAAAAAAAAAAAGCCCTCTTCCACTTTATTGCTAACTTACCCGGCACATAAAAAAGCAGAAATGCCTTTATCCTGTAATTTATTAAACAAAAAACGCTTTAATACAAAAACAACCGTGTCTCAAGCTGACCTAGTATAGTTACCTTTTAGGTTAAGTAATTCAATTGTTTTTCCGACGTTGAAACTTTGCGTGACAACGCATCCGATGTTAGCGGAAGTCAGTGACCGGAAAAACTGTTGTTATTCCACCTAAGGCCATGTGTAATATTCACCTTGTTTTCATACTACTACTTGTTATAAAAGACCTCTTTAGATACGCCGTAGTCTTTCCCGGAAAGGACCGGCTGTTAAAAAGATAGCAAGTGCATTTAAACCCTTTTGGTTTTATCTTTTCCAACGTAATCGTACCTTTGTGGTGTTATCCGGTTTTCCTTTATTTTGTGTCAGAATACAAGCGATTATACACGTAAACAACACATTATATTTGAGTTTAGGGTTCGTCTGTTTGTAGAAAGAAACGAGTTATGAGAAAATGGAAAATTAAATGTTTACTTGTATGATGCACAATATAGAGGCTCGCGGTGAAGATAACAGCCACCTGGATCGATCGCTTAAGCTACGCTTGCCGCGGTCGGTTTGTGGATGGGTGACGATTTATTACATATCGAGACCCTTCCGTAACTCGGAAAGCAGGTTAAGCCGTAACTTCGTTACGTGTAGTTAAAAGCTCGAACGTCTGACAACCGGTTTACCAAGGGGTATCAATGCCAGATGTAAAATAGGATTATTAGTCGATTCGCACGAATCTACTCGCCTGAAATGGGTGAATCGACACTTTTAAGTAATATATTATTTCTAGTATTATTACTTCAGTACTTTTGATGCTTTCAAGATAATTATTTCATAAAACGTTGATGAATTTAGGCGTAATTATTAAACAGATGTACCTAGCTACTCCATTTTTACTTGTACATATATCTATCTTACTTTCAGAGAATTATCCGGCATACCAATAAATCTTTACTTATTACTGTAATCCATCTTCGTCAGTCGACGCCTACGACGTTCGTCGTTCAGCCCACAATGCCGCAACTGATATTTTTCTTTTATTCCTTTATCCAAGAGTGAACATTGTTTTTATAGAGATTTAGGAGGTTTTTTGGTGAATTTACTCTGATAAGGCCATTTTGTTTGCGTTTCTCGTCATAATATTTCGTTCCGTGTGTTGCCGGACTTAATGAATAGCACCATCCCGTTTGGTATCGTAAAAGGCCACTAAGGTACTTAATAGAGAATGGGCAGTAGCGTTCTCCATTTATTTTACCACTACACTGCGAATGCCAACCCGGCGCCAATCGTGGCGATTTTGGACAACCCCCCGTTTGAGAAAGGCCTATGGTCAAAAGTGGACGTCTTATGTTTGAAATGATGATGATGATGATGATGACATAGTATTTATTCTTGCTTGTCCACATGAAAAATAAAGAAAAAGCAGAGAAGGTACACCTGCTCAAAAACTTGTTTTCAGTATTATATAATGGTCTTCCCTTTCCGTTTTTCAAATGGAGATGTGTGCGAAATCAGAAGAGAGAAGACTCTGACCAGCAGGACATTACAGGCTAATTAGAATCTAAGTTTACATACAAATGAAATCGCAGACCACGTTCTTTCATGACGACGTTCGTGTTTTCCCTTCCATATTATATTGTGTTTAATGTTTCCCTCACGGTGGTAGCTAATTCCTTTTCACAATAGAAGGAACTCTAGCAGCATGCAGCAAGCCATGCGGATAGAATGCGATACGTGAGTCCTTTTTAAATCCGTAACGGCAACAACACTCATAGGTAGTTTGATTGCAGTTGTACTGTAGACATGGGATACAATGAACGAATTTTGTACATTTTAGCAATTCGACGCGTATATTTTTTTTTATGTATTACCACGCATAACTTTTTACGTAGTAGTCCGATTGTGATAATTATTTTTTTATTGGAACGGGTATATTCCCAAGGTGGTCCCATATAAATTTGGAAAACAAAATCGAACCCTCAAGGATTGTCAAACAGATATCTGTAAGTATGAATTAAAGGCGACTAACAAGGAAGATGTGAGTGAAAACGCTGGAATATATCGTGATCTTATTGGTGATGATATTCAGAACGGTCAGGTGCTCTGAACTCCCAACCGGCGTGCGTATAAGACTACATGTATGAACGTAAATATAACCAAAAGAGTAACTACATAAGGATCGTAGCAAATTTATAGATCTATGTGTTTTTAGAAGTTTATCAGGGCTACTAGAAAGGGTCCACAATCACTACTGTAACATCGCTGAAGCTTCCTTTGATTCACCTAGAGATACGCTCTGTGAAGTGCGCTTGTCCGATTAACCGCGAGAGTTCCCAAAAGCTAGGCTATTAGTGAAGCCAAAGCCCAATAAATCTCATCGGCACCGTCATAAAATCGAACTAAACCACAAGTTTCAACGCTAAAAATACCGTAAACGAAAATTCCTTTTGAAAATATCCTGACAAATCGTTGTGAAACGGCGAACTGAATGCAATGATAACTCTGCAGCTCTGCACAAAAGCCTTGCATCTACATAATCGATGGCTTATTGGCATTCCCCCTTTTACTTCTAAATTGCAAATTTTCCGCGCGATTTCGTTTCACAGAATAAATTTTCAGCCGCGAAACGGTATGCAACTGTTCTGTATTTCTTATTCATTTTCCTTCGCGTGCTCCCCTTATTTATTCGCATTGTTAGTTTAAATGGAGTCAACTTAAAGAAAAACCACAATAATTTTGGAATGCTGTGTTTATTCGTAGGAATTGTATTGTTTGATGTGTTTCGTGACTACAAAGGAGACCTCGTAAACCAGACGGAGTTCTAAAGGCGAAGTCTTTATTAAACGTTAAACGGTTACGAGGCGTACGTACGATATGATGTTATAACAGTGACACTGCAGTCTATCAAAAGCTCGTAACAGCGAGATCGTTTATTTGCAATAGCTCCATTTATTTCCACACACTTTTGTTATTTAGGAACTGTTATTATACTATGCAACTGCAAGTAAAAAGAAACACTAACTTAAAGATTGTGTCCGTCGCACACAGTTCGCTTGATATAGAATAAAGAAAAAAACTGATATCTATGGCAAAGAAGAAAGAGATTTGAAATCGTTTAAAAAAAGAACAGTACGGAACACAGAGACAACAAAGTTACATCCTAACTACACGCTAAACACACCCGCGTGGCTATTCGAAACATTTGACCAAAAGTTAGGAGGAACTTTTTAAGTTGGGTAAGTAAATAAAACCTATTAACTTTGCCTTTATTCTTTTCATTTATCATAAATAGAATTAACGCTTCGAGATTCGAATTCGTTCTTCATTTGAAGTTATTCATTTTTAATTGACGGCGATTATGGAAAAAGATGGAAACCAGAATGACGCAGACTGAAAAAAAAAATGCAACGCCTGATGGCGATGGACGGAGTTGATTGAATATAAAAGTGCACTTGCGATTTACCTTCTTTCTTTTATTTCAATCGGGGTAAGTTCACCACTTAAACCTGAGCAGTTTTCTAAAAGATACTGGTCAAACTTACCCCTTGAAGTTACTGTTTGGTGGCAAGAAATATTAGTCCTCACTAATTGAAAATATAATCGAATTATTTGTGTTACGCTACATAAGTTGCAGACCGTATAAACTTTACGAATTTCTATAATAATGTTTTCGAAATGGAATTTACATACGAAAAACTTTAATAAAACGAACTGTCATCAGTTAACACTATGTTGTGTAAATCATCGCAACAATAATAATATTTCAATAGTGTAATCAACATAATACGTGTTCCATGACCATAACTAACATAACGTTTTCATACAATAAACAAAATTAATTGCCTAATTATTTAAGGTTACGGCAAAGATTTAATAGAAAATGGAGTGCTAAGGTGCAGGTCAACAATGGCAACAAAATTTCACAATCTTTGTAATAACTTCCTTATCGTGTATCTATTTAATAGATATGCAAACACTGTCTCACGCACACAAGCGGAGGCAGCTGCTATCAGTAATGTCATCCGTCAGTCACGAAAAATGGCGGGAAACAGAGACGGTGAAGCAACAGGAATCAACAGGATTCTACATTTCTCATTAAGAATAACAATTGATGCAGTACGTTGGCAAAATTGGAATTATAATGATCATTTCTGTACTGTTACATTTAAAGCACGTGGGTTTTCTATGCCCAAATGTTCAGCAGGTCATTGGCTGGCCTGGGACATTCATAATTCTGACGCTGTTAACGGTTACTTGACTTATAATTGCAGGAAGTTACACCAAATTACGATATTACGTAAAAATGATCATGTTATGAAATACTTTTTTGCACATTCTGTCACTCAATTTATTGAATTGATTGTATAGAATTGTGCTCCTTACAGATTGTGTTCGTTTGACTATCCATGCTAACACTCCATTCTTACGTATTCCTTGTTGAAACGCAGTCTCGTTAATATAAGGCTGCTTTGCAAAGCTTCGTGAAAATTTATCGTTCCTTGTTGTACAACGAGAATTTATACAGTCTTAGTTAAGTAAATAAGGTCCCATTCAATTATGTGCTTTCTGGCTTAACTTTTTGTTCTAAACTCGGATTCCTTGTTAGTTTGTGGTGAAGAAATGTCTAGAAGGTACTTATTTCAATGTATTGTTACTGTGCTGCTTGTTCTGTAAGATTAGGTTCTAAGTTGGTTTTAAGTGGTTTCATGTAATTCGACTCTTGTGGAAGCAATAACAGTGAATTCATTATTACGGTAATGCTTGTTACAAGCAGGTTACTTACTGCTTTCAAAGAATTTGTGTTCTGTTTTTGAACTCTTTCTATTTAATTTTAAATGAAAACTATTTTCTACTAAAAAAGCATCACGAAATGTAAAATTTGCAAATAAATTTATTCTTATAGCTTATTAAAAAACTAAACTAAAAAACCGGCAAAAACTGCCAAAACCTAGCTTACCAAAAATTTAAATGATATAATTGTCTTCGCAAATGTACCTACCTTTAATATTGTAATCTTAGGTAAACAACATGTTCCAGAAACAAAAGAGGGATAGAAGAGACAGCACTTTTTATTGTTTTGTACAAAATTAAATCTCTGTATTTACCTAGCGTGTAACTAAATTGATCGCAGACCCCAAAAGCAGCTTAGTACCATGTAGATAAATATGTACAAAATGGTAGGTACCTACGAGGTCGTTACGTTCACTTTCGGTCTTCCTTCCCTTCTTTAGCTAACATGCACGGCATGTGGCAGTCTAGACGTAATATTTTTGAACCGTCCCGCTGATACCAAGTGGATATAGGAAATGGCCCCATAGAGGCATATGGTGCGAAAATTGTGGACGTAACTAACTTACGTTATGGCTTGTGCATAGTCTTGTGGAAAATGTGACAAAATTAGTAACTGGGCTATAGTTTTAGAGAGAAAGCTATGATTTTGTTATTTTGCTTGCACAGGTTACGAGGGAAAATATCTAATTGGCGGTCAAAGATATTGACAGCCAATATGTCGCTAGTGTTGTCAAAATCTTTGTGGTGACACGTTATTACACGCTTTATATTAGCTTCACTTGTATGTATGTTTGTTTGTAACCGACTCCTTATAGCGCGATTTTGACCCACTTTAAACGACCAGATTTCATTTAAACTCTGCAGACTTATCGAGGACCGATGACAATACTATAATTTCATAAAGTGCCATTATCCTTGCCAGGGTTACCGAGACCAGGTTCTCACCGGGCATGGGTGCTTCGGTGGGTTCCTGTTCAGGATAAAGCGGGAGGATACGCCCGGGTGTTTCCATTGTGAGGATCGTCTGGAGGACACGGTGGAGCATACAGTGGAGGTTTGCCCTGCCTGGGCGGGGCACCGCCGTGTCCTCGTGGAGGCGATCGGCGGCGGCGACCTCTCGCGTCCGGCCCTGGTGCGAGCCATGGTACGGAGCGAGAGGGAATGGGAAGCCGTCACCTCCTTCTGCGAAGCAATAATGCTTGCGAAGGAGGAGGCGGGGCGCGTGAGGGCGTGGCAGTCTCAGCGCCCTCACGTTCCTAGCCGCCGCAGGAGGAGACGCCCCGGGCGTCGGGCCATCGTAGGCGCGAGCTTGCGGGTGGCGAGCAATGGGTAGCTCGCCGCCCGGTAAAGACCAAGCTCGGGTCGACGGCGCGTAGTGTTCCACGCGCGCCTCAAAGAGATGTCAGCAAAACTGAAGGGGTCTGCTAGGACCGATGCCTGCCGGGGTCGCGTGATGTTTCGAAAGAGATACCGTGACCCTGGCACATGGGCAATTGAAGGAACACGGGTGGGTTTTAGTCAGTAAAAGTCTGACATGCCCTCCCACTCCGCCCAGAGCGGGAGAAGTCATTTGATGATTTCGCATCCAAAAAAAAAAAAAAGGGTTACCGAGACAGCAAAAAAACTGTCTTAAAAAACTACGCTGACATACGTCACTAACTACGCTGACTTACGTCTCAAAATCGAAACACCCTAAAAATAGAAAATAAATAATAGTTTAAAAAAACTAAAAAACACGTCTCCATAGAAAACCAAACTAAAAAGTAGAAAATAATGGAATAAAAGCGTGGGGTGCCTGATATCAATAAAAAAAATACTTTAAAAAGCACCAAGAATAAATATAATTAATTAATTTCCATTTAAGTAAGTGACATTCATCATCATTCTCCTGTGGTTATCTCAATTTATTTTGGGGTCAGCGCAACATGTCTTTTCCTTCTACATGACTCTTAGTCATCATCTCGGGAGTTCAAGTTCCCTTTCCCTTTCTATCCATATCATCGTTCACACAGTCCATCCATCATTTCTTTGGTCTCCCTCTACTCTTATAGCCATCGACATTCATACTCAAAACTTTCCTAATCATATATTCCTTATTACTCCATATCACGTGCCCATACCTCAATAACCGATTTCCACACAACTTTTCAGCTATCGGTGCCACTTTCAGACTTCCTCTAATTTACTCATTTTTTATTCTATCCATTCGTTTAACACAACGTCTCTCTTTACATTCTCATCTCAGTAAGTGACATTCCCATTTTAAATAAAATTTGTACTACATTTACAACTGCAGTAAATGTAGTAACAAACTACCTAGATGAACTATTTAACTGGCTGGATAGCTAGTAAACCTAACCACGATTAAACTGAGAGCAGGTTCACGTTAATAGTTCCTAGAGATCGGATTGGAACTCGCTGAATCGTTCGAATGGACTGTTTGGTCGGTAATTTGAGCTAATCCCCGGCCATGTTACTTTGATTTATTTGTCGTAACTACTAAGTGCTTCGCAGCCCCTTATTTAATACTAGCTTCTGCCCGCGACTTCGTCCGCGTCAAATTTTTGCTCCCCTGACCCTTCCCGTCGCATCGATTTGCCTGCTAGTTTTCGTCCACGTCGTTTTGAGTTATAGTGAGTTAACCTTAAAAGATAGACATATGCTCTCGCGGACTTTTTTTTAGAACTTTTTAAAAGGAACAATTCCGTCATACATCATTTTTGCGTTACTTTAACCGTTTACGCAGCGCATGCAACGGAAACTCTCAAAAGGAATAAATTTTCCCCGTTTTTGCAACTTTTTTCATTACTGCTCCGCTCCTCTTAGTTGTAGCGTAATGTTATATAGCCTATAGCCTCCCTCGATAAATAAGCTACCCAACAAAAAAAGAATTTTTCAATTCGGACCAGTAGTTCCTGAGATTAGCGCGTTCAATCAAACAAACAAACAAACTCTTCAGCTTTATAATATTATATATAATATATAATATATATATTATTAGAGGATTTGTCAAGTTTGACAGAAGGAAGACCACGTGACCATGGTGACGCGCCGAATGGAAGGGGCGACACAGCGTGAGCGGGGCGCACAGGCACCTCGGCCACTTTGCTCGAGAGCTCGGAAGCGACGGACGTGTACTAGGAACTGTAGATTCTAATTATTTCGATGTCTAACCGTTTCACGTTGTTGTGATCTATTTTTTATTCCGTTAATTTTAAATAAACAGTTCTAGGTAGTTTTGCTTTTCTTTTAAAAAAAGTCAAATGAGCGCCTGATCCATAAGATCAGTCGTGGGATAGACATACACGCGACTTTGATCGTTCGCCATCTATTTTTACTGTTATTAGTGTTCCGTTTTAAAGTAACATGGAGACACGTGTTAAGTGTTTTAGTCGTGTTGAGATCAGGTTGTGTGCATTTGAAAGTGTTGCCCTATGTGTTAATTATTTAATTCGTTTATAGTTAGTACGCATTTTTAAGCAAACCAACACGTGTTACCTTTCCTAAAATGTGTGTGGTTGAGGTTATCGTCGCAAGTAATAAATTATTTTACGTGGTGTAGTGTCTACTGTTGTAATCATGGCGGGTCACGAGTACCCACCGCGTGAAAATTCACCTAATCTTAATTCTCGTAACTACTATAATGCGCATAACCGTTGAGATGTTCGTAACAGGAGTCTATACCGGTAAAATCTATCCATGGTTTTAAATCTAACTTTGATCCGTCCATGCGTAGTTTCGATTTGCGGTGTAGTGAGGTAGATCATGTGCGTTCAATAAATTACGGTGTACGGATAAGCATCGGAGGGTTGACCGCGAGTTTTTAGAATGAATCGCTCATTGCGTAAAAAGTAACGTAAAGCTACATGGCTAAACGAGTGGGTTAGCAACTAACGTAGCTGATCTAATTTCAAGCGGGAATTTAAAACATTGTGCCCACTTTAGTTAGATTTTTCGAACATTTTTTTCGACGTCATAAAACGATAACTACCCGACATTTGCAGCATATGCTAGACGTTCTTAGTAACAATTTGGATGATCAGAGCTGATCCCGGTTAATGTTACGCGTGGTGTTACTGATACCGATATTCATGCAGCTAGTACTAATGACAAATTAGTGCCCGATTGTTTAGACAACTTTTTGTCGGTATACGTGAAATGTACGTAGGTTCGTCAACGCAGTAGATTTCGTATAAATGAATCTACTACAAGTATGCGAACACAGTGGCAATGTTGATTTGAAAGATAGTTCAGTGTTTTCATAAAAAAAACGTTTTGGCCGGACGCAAATGTGTCGTAGATGTATTCAATCAGAAAACCAACTAGGTAGTAATCGTGCAAATGGTTCAAGTACGGGCGGCAGTGCAATCAACCAGATCACCTAAATCGTAAACTTGTAAAGAAAAATAGGTCATAATGGAGGATTGAGCCACATAGCAAGTACAATGATAATTTTTGTCACGAAAATGTTATTTAGTTGAAACGAAACGATTAACGACTACAGTAATTGGGATGGTGCTTTTTGACATTTTAAAATGTCACGGAGCGTTTGCAGTGCATTCGAACGACATAATTTCGAGTTTTGCGTGCGATAGGTAGTCAGGCAGGAGTCCTTGTGGCTTAGTAATAACAGCCGCACGGATCGATCGATCAGGTCAACCTACGTTTGCCGCGGTTGGTCCGTAGATGGGTGACCATCTTTACATATCAAGACCCTTCCCTCGGAAAGCACGTTAAGTCGTTGGTCCCGGCTGCCATTTGTGGATCTTAGACAGTCGTTACGGGTTGTCAGCAGCCTGAAAGTGTGACAACCAGTCTCACCGAGGGGTATCGTGTTACCCGGTGACTAGGTTGTGGAGGTCAGATAGGCTGTCGTTTTATGTAAAATACTGGTATTCAGCTACATACGGTTAGACTGGAAGCCGACCCTAACATGGTTGGGAAAAGGTTAGGCAGATGATGATGAGGTAGTCAGGAAGTAGAAACATCTTACCGTACTACTTTGACAGGTTTCCCGAAGTAACGCTCGAAATTAACTTTCGTGTTGTTTTGTTGTTTTGAATTATGAACACGGTCATTATAGGTACTGATTTTCTAAATAGAAATGGAATCACATTTACTCACGTGCGAGGTATGCAACGACTTACTAAAGTCGACAACGTCCTTGTTTGGAATTAAGTCTGATTTGTGTTTATGGAAGTATAAGGAACGTGGTGAGAAGTTCTTCATCTTTCATAGACAGAACACCTGTCTAGTGGGTTACTGCCCCATGATTGCTACCGTAACGTTGTATTTATGCTAGTCCCGGGGTGAACTTTGCTTGAGCGATGCAGGGTTTTACGAGACGTCAGTGTGATGTGTAGTTCACATGTGGCATGGTAGAAGCCGCCACACGTTCACTGATTGATTAAATACTTGTAGGTTAGGTTAGGAAGCGGCTTATGAAAATAATTAATGAGTTTGCAGATAACCTGATGACAGGTACTGCTACTACTACTGTGCAAACGGTATCATGCACATTCGTTTACAGAATGACACCTCAGTCGTTTATCAGCCGTTTTAAATGAGGAATTATAAACGCTAACTGGCGCTAGATTTTCGAAATTTTTATGTCACTTATGCTTTTTAGTTAAAGCTTAGAGAATGTGAAGCGCAGGCGTATTTGGAAACTGTCTCATGTAATGTTGACGTTCAAAAATTGTTGATTCTCAGCTTAGTTTGAATAAATGACTTTTGATTTGCTCGGTAAACTGAAATATAAATTTACGTTTTTGGATACTGAACTCGAATACTTTGGCAGACTTATTGAGCATGGTCAGGTACGGCCGAGCTCGAGTAAGGGTTTAGTTAAGTTTCCGAAACCATCTAATTAGAGTGGTTCGTCAGGTTTTGTGATTGGCAGGCTATTTTCGTAGGTACAGTACATTGCAGGCTATGCCTCACAAACCGTTTGTAGGAAAGGTGATCCTTTCAAATGAGCGCGGAACAAGACTAAGGCCGTACTTATGTAATTAAAAGCCTAACCGTTTTGGCAATTTTCGATCCTAATTTGACCACTGAGCTTCTTACCGACGCCAGTGTTATTTGTCGTGGTGAGGTTTAATGCGATACCACGAGTTTTATTGAGCCCGAGTCGTTGACTATTTTAGAAAATCCACAAAGGGCACCAAGTAACGAACTTGAGACCTTAGCAATTGTTGGTGCATGAGAATTTTCTTAGCACTATTTTAATTAATCGGTGTAAAGTACAAAATAATTACCGATTGAAACTTTGTAAAGTTGCCAGATCGTAAAGGGAATTTTACGACGTGGCACGTTGGTGGATTTACATGTGGTACTTTCGATTCGCGTTAGAGCATCTGAATTAGGTACTTGTTGAAGGTGTGCAGTGACATGACGCATATGTGAGTGAACTTTGTCGACGGCCGCGTACATTTGCTGTCGGCAGTTTTATGTTTGTTGACAGGGGTTCCCGAGGTACTGGTAAGCTGGACTCCTGGACCACCTCTCCGATAAGAGCATGAGCTGATGGTTCGTACGAAGAGAAGACTCAGACCGCCGCCGAACACATGGTTCAGTGGTCTGGTGAGTGGAGTCCGGAACCGTGTAAGACGTTTATCGATATTGGCGAGTGGTTTTGGTAGCCCCGACATTGTGACAACCGATTACTCGTAGCCGTGACAGTATGGCTGTTTTCTGCCTCGACATTTGGCAGTAAGGTTGGTTATAGCCTCGACCCTAGGGCTATCCGTCTGCCTCGACATTATGGCAGTTTGGTTTGTTATAGCCTCGACATTATGGCTATCCATTTGCCTCGACACTATGGCAATTTAGATTTTTAATAGCCTCGACACTAAGGCTACCAGTTTACTTCAACATTGCGGTAGTTTGTTGTGTTGTGTTACAGCGTCGACAGTTCAACATTATGGCAATATGTTTGCCTCGAATGTGGCTAGTTGTGAGAGTTCCTCTGGAAACCTGATCATGTTTATCAGGCGATGTTGTGGTTGTTTCGGTAATGATTGAGGTCCGGAACTCTTTCATTGGTGATACAATCTACAGCTGCTGCCTATAATGGTGTAAAAGCTGAAGAAAACGATTGCATATCATTGCAATGGGTAGCTGAAAGTTCCAAATTTCAAATTACTTTGTACTGGTCTTGGCTTTGTTATGTTTCAGGTGACGAGCCCACCATTGTGGATCAAGTAAGCGAGGAACAGATAAATGAGCAGTCTATGTCAAGAAGCCAAGCTGACGAGGTCGTTCAGCTGTCAGGAGAGGCCGTATTAGAGGATTTGTCAAGTTTGACAGAAGGAAGACCACGTGACCATGGTGACGCGCCGAATGGAAGGGGCGACACAGCGTGAGCGGGGCGCACAGGCACCTCGGCCACTTTGCTCGAGAGTTCGGAAGCGACGGACGTGTACTAGGAACTGTAGATTCTAATTATTTCGATGTCTAACCGTTTCACGTTGTTGTGATCTATTTTTTATTCCGTTAATTTTAAATAAACAGTTCTAGGTAGTTTTGCTTTTCTTTTAAAAAAAGTCAAATGAGCGCCTGATCCATAAGAATATATAATATATAGTATAGATTATAGTATAGATTTTCTTTTTGAGTGGGTAGGTAATCCTACCTACTTTGCAATGCTTGTGACTTTAATTACATCCATGGCTAATTAAATGTTGAAAATCATTATTACACTCGAGAGCAATGAATCCGGGTCACTTAAAGAATCCTAAAAATCTCGGAAACTAAAAATGCTAGGTTAATGCAATAAATTGTATTTAATAGACAATGTAATACTCCTTAAATGAAGGTATTAAAACTTCTTAGTTATTGTAAAGTTATATCATAAAAAAATCAAATTTGAAAAAGGGCCACTTTCGAAGATGGAACTACGAAATTACAGCATTTGGTTTTGCTTTTGTTTGTAATCTGTCATTTATGTGGGTACATAAACCATGTTGATAGTGCTCTATATTCATTATTCAAGCTGAAATTATGTCGCTTACGCCTGAAGAATGCACCAGAATACTTACAATGCTGGAAACCGGCCGGAGTCAGCGCGATACAGCCTGGACTGTCGGTGTGTCGCTGTCAACAGTACAAAGAGTTCTCCGACGTTACGAAGAAACTGGTTCTAACCTACGCAGACCAGGAACGGGCAGAACCAGGTGTACCACAGCACGAGAAGACCGATACTTGGTGAACACCATGCTTCGAAATCGCTTTCTCACAGGAACTGAACTCACAAATCAGTTTCGACGCCTCGGAGGAAGTAACCCAAGTGCATGGACAGTAAGACGTCGGCTTGCTGAATCTAACTTAAAACCCCTTAGACCTGCATCGATTTCTTATTCAAGTGATTGAAGGAGGCACTTATGAGATGAGCCAGTTTATAGATTTAATTACAAACAGTGAAATTATTGCGTCATACGAAAAAGATCATTGGGCGAACCCGCGATTTTCGCGTTTGTACTCGTATGTCATGCATTTTTTCGAAAAGGCAGAAGCCGCCATCTATTGAAACAACCAAGTGTTCAAGTTCGCCGAAAATTATGAATGCGATGGTCGCGATTTTCAGCGACGATCGCTCGGGTTAGAACACACGATCTTGTGTGACGTTCTCTTTTATATAATGATATAAAAACTTACAGATTTATTGCTGAAACTAAACGTGGATATAAAACGTCTTACACAGCGTTACCTATTACGTTTGCCTGTACAAGTGCTTCCACTACATCGGTTTTATTGCCCCGAAGAATAAAATGTTTTGCCCCAAACCTGGCCAAATCATACAAAAGATTTATAGCTCCAACTAAACCTGGGTATAAAATGAAGCAGTAAATATTTACATCTCAACGTGAAACTGAAGTCACGTGCCATACTTTGTTACCATTTTATTGCATACGTATTTATGACTTGCACTTTGGGAACCTCACGTATTGCTCTATCTGTAAGAGATCTCTGAGCGTACCTGTATGGTGTTGCTATTATTAAGGTTATTTTCTGCCTTAAGAATGTTGCAAATAAGTTTTCGTAAAATATTTTTTCTGCTTTTTCATGAGGTGCGGGTGCACAATGAAAGGGATCTTGAAGGAAATACGTAATCCACTGCTTCATATGTTTGTAAAGTTGGTCTGCTCGACAACGTTAATAGCGCAATGAAAATTTATGAATTGTGAAAAACCGGCCAAGTGCGAGTCGGACTCGCGCACCGAGGGTTCCGTACAAACCTGTAGGTATCCTCGGTTTATGCATAAGGTTTACGTTTATGAAATTAAATGTTCTTTTTTTAATTTTTATATTTGAGTTGATGGAATTAAAGGTAAATTGCGGTTTACGATTTATGACGTATTAAAAAAAACTACTTACTCGATCTCGTTCAAACCAATTTTCGGTGGTAGTTTACATGGTAATGTATATCATATATTTTTTTTAGTTTTATCATTCTCTTATTTTAGAAGTTACGGGGGGGGGGGGACACACATTTTACCACTTTGGAAGTGTCTCTCGCGCAAACTACTCAGTTTAGAAAAAAAAAATATTAGAAACCTCAATACCATTTTTGAAGACCACAACAGCATAGCTCTTATAGTTTCGGAGAAAAGTGGCTGTGACATACGGACGGACAGACAGACAGACAGACAGACATGACGAATCTATAAGGGTTCCGTTTTTTGCCATTTGGCAACGGAACCCTAAAAACCCGTGTTTCTTCAGTTGCCTATGACAGAGCCACGGTAACTCTTTCGAACAATTCCGCGACCCTAGCAGGCATTGGTCACAACGCGCCGTCGTCGACCCAAGCTTGGTCCTTACAGGGCGGCGAGCTACCCAATGCTCGCCGCCCGCAAGCCCACGCACCCGGTGGCCGGGAGTCCGCAATTGACTCCCGACGCCCGGGCGTCTCCTCGTGTGGCAGCTAGGTGCGTGAGGGCGCTGAGACTGCCTCTCCCTCACGCGCTCCGCCTCCACTTTCACGAGTATAACTGCTTCGTAGAAGGAGGTGACGGCTTCCCATGCCCTCTCGGTCCTTACCATTGCCTGCACCAGGGCCGGACGACAGAGGTCGCCGCCACCGATCGCCTCCACGAGGACACGGCGGTACTTTGCCCCGGCAGGGCACACCTCCACCGTATGCTCCACCGTGTCCTCCTGGCGATCCACCATAAGGCGGAAGGTGAGGATACTGTGGCGTTCTCTAGCCACTCCTCAAAGAGGGGACTTACTGGCGCAATAGTGGCGTGCCTAGCACTGGTTTGCGATAGTCGTACTCGCTATGTCGCCATGAGATCCTGCCGGAGCTCTGTCCGCCATGCCGTGATTTGTCGCGGCAACGGAATTTCCGCCCCGGCGTTTTGCCTCCTCGCGCCACTTCCACATATGCGCGGGGCTTTTTACCTACAGATCCCATGGCAGCAATCCGGCAAGGAGGCTCGCCGCCTCACAGGAGACCGTGTGGTATCCCCGGACTAACCGGATTGCCATGACCCTCTAGGACGCACTCAACAGGCGCGCTAGGTGAACTCTCACACCGGTACCCCGTAAAGGGCCATCGACCACACGACCCCCGCGTAGAATGTCCGGGAGGAGGCGTTTGGCCCCTTAGATTGGGCAGAAGTCGCTTTAATGCAGCCCCTGCCCGCTCCAGTCTGGGAGCTAAACGTCGGAAATGCTCCACGAACTTCCACCGGCTGTCGAGGAAAAGTTCCAAGAACTTCATCGTCGACTCGACAACGATGTAAACCCCTCCTACAGTTAGTTGGGAACCCGACGGTGGTGCGTTCCGAGGACCATGAAATACGCAATTACCCTGCAGGGTCAGGATGACTACTCACCTCATTTAAAACGTACATATGTTGCTGCCTATAAAACACTTACAACTATAAGGTTTCCATTTTGAGGACAATAACTTGGGAAAGTGTCATGTGCATGTAATTTCGAAACGAGACACCGTGTAATTGTGTTACAGTTACTTCAAAGCGCTTCCGTCTTCGTAGTTTTATCACGGGTTCTGAAAATAGACACGCTTTTTTTTTTTTTTTTTTTCAGGATGGGAAATCATCAAATGACTTCTCCCGCTCTGGGCGGAGCGGGAGGGCGTGTCAGACTTTTACTGACTAAAACCCACCCGTGTTCCATCAGTTGCCCATGTGCCAGGGTCACGGTATCTCCTTCGAACAATCACGCGACCCCGGCAAAAATAGACACGCTTAGGTGCAAAACTGGGCTTCTGTCTAGCTTTACGACTTTAGCTTAAACCTAAACAATTGTTTGCCTGCAGCTTAGGATAACACAGTGCATTATGCACTTTATATCAATAAAGCTACATTCAAAAATTGTTCGTCGATGTTACTCTTACTTATGTAGGACTTAAAAAACTTGGCTGTGATGGAAAACTGATCTCAGCTTAAATTCATTTTCAGTTCATCCTGAACAACATTATCAAGCGAGCTGAAACATGAAATACGTTCCGATATCGACAATACATTTCACAAAATGTAAACATCACAGGGCCGCACTCGACAACGGCCGGTCCAGAGCCGAATTCACCCGAATGGGACTTAAATCGAGCCCTCTCGTAGTGTCGACCTATTGACGCCTCTGCACGCTTTATATGAAAATTGAATGACCTCCAATTTGGTGGAACGGGTGGAATGACATCTTCACATTGGACGTTAAACCCCGTAATTGCAGCCCTTTGGTGCGTTATTGGCATATTTTGCGTTTTGACTTCCGATGTTTAGTCTAGATGTTATGGCTTTTGGGTTTATGATGGATGGTCCTATTTGATGGAAGTGCATTTATAGCGGGCCATTTGTTGTAATGTTCCGTAAAATGAGGGAGATAAATTACTCAATAGGTTGTTAGCCTGGCAAAATGCACAGCCTTTTTAGCCGACTTCAAAAAAAGGAGGAGGTTTCTCACTTCTTTCTCACACATTCGACCGTATATATATTATATATATATTTTTTTTATGTGTGTTCACAGATAACTTCGTCGTTTATGAACCGATTTTGATGATTTTTTTTTCGTTGGAAAGGAAATATCCCAATAGTAGTACCATGATAAGGAAACCAGGATCTGATGATGGAATCCCAGAGAAATCAATGGGAGAATTCGAAAATCGTGGTGGCAACTAGTGCGTTTAATTTTTTTTTTTTCATTAATTATCATAAAGCACTACTATTTAATGAAGGTCTGAAGTTGCTCTGATGATGAAGCTGAAAGACAGTCGAGGGAATTCCTCAACAACTTACAGCAATTACCCGGTGTTTGGACTTGATTCATTTTTATTGATGAACACTTTGCACCCATATGAATTATAAGTGCCATTACAGGTCTGATGATGGAGACCATAGACAGACAGTCGAGGGAATTCCTCAACGATTTACAGCAGTAGTAAAGTATTAAATTTCATCTGGCGAGTAGTGGTACAGGAATTAGTGCGGGGTAGATAAAAACTAAAAAGTTAAAAATAAAAACTTTCTTACAAAAAAAAACCGACTTCCTCAAAAACACTACAAAATGAAAAATAACTTTAATTTCGGAAGTCGATGGCAAAAAACTCAAATACAGATCCTAAGACACCGACTTCCGAAATTAGTTTTTATTGTGTTTTGTTTTAGTTTGTACTGTATTTACTGTAAAATCTATACTCAATACTAAAAAATTGTAGTTCCTTAGTGAATCTTGTACCACTTACAAAGACTCCCATAGCCAAGCGCGACACGACAGTGCGACGCAATTTTAATAAAAAAAAAAAAATAAGAAAACTTAATGACATTTGATCTACTGGAATCGCATTTTAAAACACTCCTGTTACTTATATGGGACTTAAACATATTTGGAGAAATGTGGGTATACTGTAGGTACGCCTCTACCTAACACATCGAGTTATACAGGCGTGATGTTATTTTTTTTAAATACGTTCTTTTTGTGAGCGATCTGTGGTGGTTAAGTATTAACAGTCGCTCGGTTCGAACAATCAGGTGAACACCGATCGGTTGATTACGTTACCCCTGGTCGCGGTTTCCATGCCTCAGAAAGCACGTTAAGCCGTTGGTCCCGGCAGTCACACGTAAATGATAAATGATAAATGATTTTATTTCTGTAAGTAGGTTTGTACAAACACTTTTACAAGTCAATAATATTTTTTTGAGCTAGATGAGGTCGGCGTTTCCTATCTGACTACTCTGAGAAGAAAGGCCGAAACAAACTCAGAGATCACAGTCTCTTTTAAAGTCCAGACATAATATTGGTAACATTATGTGAAAACTATGTAGGTAGCTGTCTGAAATGGTCTTTAGAGGAAAGAACCAAACAGATTGAGTGGACCTGTCCAGTCAGTGCACGCATTTGTCACTAATCGTGCGGCTCAACTCAGAACTTGAGAAGCTCAACGATCCGACGAACAATACCAAAGAAAGGACATTTGGGTAGGCCGCAAAAATTACTCAACCTGCCAGATCATAATTACAACATACTTGACAAGTAAAGAAATATAAAATAAAAGAAGAAACATACCCACACAGTCTTCACATTCACAATGATTAAACAATATGATAAAAGTAAATATTCATGTCATTGTATAAATAGAATTTATCAATGTCAATGTGTATATGAAAAATCCGGAAAGGATCTCGGTCTAATCACTTGATGACCATGTTAGTCGCTGTCTGAAATGGTCTTTAGAGGAAATAACCACACAGATTTGAGTGGACCTGTCCAGTCAGTGCACGCATTTGTCAATAATCGTGCAGCTCAACTCGGAACTTAAGGAGCCCAACGATTCGACGAACAATACCAAAGAAAGGACATTTGGGTAGGCCGCACAAATTACTCAAACTGCCAGACCAAAATCGAAAGTAAAATAATGACCCACATAGTCATCAAATTCACAGTAGTTAAAACAATAAGTACATATAGTAAATATACATGTGGCTGTAAAAAAGAAAAAAAAATATAAAATAAAAAAAATATCAAAATAAAATCAGAATAAAGTAGCAAAATAATATATAAAATCAACATTCAGTGCAGTTATTGGAGCAGCTCAATCCCAAGCAGTTTTATCCTCAATATAGTCTTTGACAGTATAATAGGCTTTTTGACATAGTTTCCGCTTTATAAAAGATTTGAATTTATTTAAGCTTAGTTCTTGAATGAGGCTGGGAAGTTTATTATAAAAACGTATACATTGGCATCTAAAGGAGCCACCTATTTTCTTGAGCCTGGTTGTAGGAATAACAAATTTGTTTTTGTTTCTAGTATTAACATTATGGATATCACTGTATCTTTTAAAGAGATTAATATTTTTATGTGCATACAAAAGATTTTCATAAATATACTGAGAAGGCACAGTCATTATATTAATCTCTTTTAATTTATCTCTGAGGGAGTGTCTGGGACTTAATTTATAAATTGAACGAATTGCCCTTTTTTGTAAAACAAAAATTGTCTGAATGTCGGCGGCATTTCCCCACAATAGAATACCGTACGACATCACACTGTGAAAATAACTAAAATAAACTAAACGGGCTGTCTCTAAATCAGTTAAATCACGAATTTTTCTAACCGCGTATGCTGCAGAGCTAAGCTTTTTTGACAATTTTTCTACATGAGGGCCCCACTGAAGCTTGCTATCCAGAGTTATGCCTAGGAATACTGTGGTATCTTCGGGTTTCAACTCTTCATTCTTTATGAGAACACTAGTTTCTACTTGTCTAACATGAGGTATCGTAAACTTAATACATTTTGTTTTTTTTCTCGTTTAGAAGTAGATTATTAACATTAAACCAGTTAACTACATTTGCAAGGGCACTATTTACATTGTCAGTAACTAGCTGCTGACGTTTGAGTTTAAATAAAAGTGAAGTGTCGTCGGCAAACAATACTATATCATGTTTATCCTTTATGAGGTAAGGTAAATCATTAATATAAATAAGAAATAAAAATGGGCCTAAAATTGAGCCCTGGGGGACCCCCATTCTAATTACAGATCCAGGTGATCTTTTTCCGTTGACGTCAACTCTCTGAATCCTATCACTTAAGTACGAAGTAAGAAGATCCAGAGAGGCGTTCCGGATTCCGTAGTGGTGAAGTTTCCTGATCAATGTTTCATGAAGAACACAATCAAATGCCTTGGACAAATCGCAAAAAATGCCCAAAGCATCGCACTTCTCCTCCCATGCATTATAAATATGTCCTAAAAGTTCAACTCCGGCATCGGTAGTCGAACGACCCCTTGTAAAACCAAACTGTTTGTTATGTAATAAATTATGTTTATTAAAAAATCGTTGCAATTGATTTAGAATAAGTTTTTCAAAAATTTTACTAAAGGTAGGTAGCACTGAAATAGGTCTATAATTAGTGGGGTCTGATGTACTACCCGATTTAAACAAAGGTATTATTTTACTGTTTTTCATAAGATCAGGAAACTCACCATGGTCAATACAATTATTAAAAATAGCAGCTAAAGTAGGTGCTACAATATTTATAATAGACTTAGCAACTTCCACAGAATTACCCCATAGATCGGCGGTCTTTTTAATATTTAACGAGTGAAAGGTTTTAATGATATCTGTAGAGGTGATATATTGGAAATGAAATTCATTATCACATACAGGCACGTTTTCTTTAAGTAAGGACTCTGCGGCAGTCGGTGATGAGTTTAGAGAGTTAGTAATTGATTTGGGAATCTCTGCAAAGAAATTTTCAAAGGCCGCGGCGACTTGAGAATCCGATTTAATTATACTGTTATCAATGACAAGACTGTAATCACTATTTCGATTGCATGACCTTCCCGTTTCGCTATTAATGATATTCCATGTCATTTTAATTACATTACTGCTATTTTTTATTTTTGAACTCAAATAATGTGACTTGGCAATACTACAAACTTTTTTAAATAAATTAGAATAATTCTTAACATACAAATTAAATTCAACAGTGTTTATACATGTCCGTTCATCATACAATTCATAAAGTCGTTTTCTACTTTTATGTATACCAATGGTGGCCCAGTCACTGAAAGATGCGTTACTACTAACCGATAATGTCTTAGGTATGAATGTGTTATCAAATTGTGTGCAATACATTTTAAAAAAATTATTATATTGTTCGTTAGGGTCATCATTAGTGGGCAAAAGTGGTAGTTTACTCGAAAGTTTAGTTTTAAATCTTTCCAAACGATTGTTAGTTTTTGGGTTAACAGTGATATCTTTTTTAGTTACTTTTTTGTTTACATTTTGGATAGTGATCAATTGTCCACAATGGTCTGAGTCTAATAAATTTATAATTTCTTTGTGGATTGGTTTAACATCGGTATAAATATTATCTAAGCAAGTGGCACTAGTGGGAGTTATTCTAGTGGGCTCCAAAAATTGGTTAGCAAGATTGTATGACTGAAACAAACTTATAATTTTAGTGCACAATCCAGATTTTTCTAACAAATTAACATTAAAGTCACCACAAGTGATGATGGACTTATTTGAATTACAGATTTTGTGTAACACTTCATCCATGACCTTTTCAAAACAATCATACAATCCTGAAGGAGGTCTGTACACACTTAATACAATGAACTGCTCCAATTCTATACAGGCTATTTCAATTGTTCGCTCAACAGAGAGGCTCACAATATCTGTACGGTCTTTAAATTTAAGCTGGTTATTAACTAAAATTAATGAGCCACCATGTATGGCATTTACTCTGTTGAACGAACTACCAACCTGGTGGTTACTAAAATTGAACATGAGCTGGTGGCTTTTAAGCCAATGTTCTGTCATACAAATAATATCTATATTGTTACAGTTCAGGAATAAATCTACTTCTAAATCTTTGTTCAAAAACCCTTGAATGTTTTGATGCACCAGGTTGATACTATTTAATTCATTTACATTATTATTTGATTTTTCATTTGCCATCCTTACATTTTTGCAAGAGGTAGCCTCTATTGTCTTACTTTCTAATTTAAATGAGAATTAATGTCACTAATTGCTGCCAAGTCATTGGCAGAATAGTTTAACATGTCAGTGCATTGCTCAAAAGAAGCAAGTTGTTTAGCCAAAGTCTTGGCTGAAATACAAAGAAAATATGATAGCGACACAGCTATCTGTCTTTTGTGATAGTTAGAGAGATAGTACTTAACAATATTATATGTATCTGTTGTCAAAAACAAATTTTTTCCAACAAAATGATTGGTATCAATTAAATGAAATAGATTATTATTAAATGCTAAATTATGTAATGTCATATTTATTTCATATCTTAACCTATTTTCTTCCTGTGGCAAACTTTGACTATATGGGAATGTGAACAACACAATTTTTCTTAAACTAAGATTATTCAATGTTCTATAATAATGGAGCAATTCTCTTTTGTTCACTGTAGATCTATGACAGTCATCAGACGCCCGAAAGTCTGACAACCGTTTTACCAAGGGGTATCGTAGTCAATAACTGAGTTGTGGAGGTCAGATAGACAGTCGATCAATGTAAAATACTGGTATTTAGCTGCATCCGGTAAGACTGTAAGCCGACTTCAGTATAGTTAGGGAAAGGCTAGGCAGATGATGATATTCTTTATCTAAGAAAATTTAAAACCCGATGTATTTAATGCCTGTGGCCTTTTTTTATTTATTTTTTTCAGGATGGCAAATCATCAAATGACTTCTCCCACTCTGGGTGGAGCGGGAGGGCGTGTCAGACTTTTACTGACTAAAACCCACCCGTGTTCCATCAGTTGCCCATGTGCCAGGGTCACGGTATCTCTTTCGAACAATCACACCTCAAACTTTACTTCGCATGTGTGTCTCTACGTAAGCACTTTCATTATAATTATAATTAAGTAAAGTGTTAATACCACAAAATTTGCAATAAGGATAAAAGTCTCGTTAGATATTTTAATTAAAACGAAACAGCGACCTTTTTATACTTTGCTAAGCAGTTTTATTTTGCCGCGACGTCGCTGTTCGTATGTGTACATATTTACCTACTTAATTTTGCATACTAAGTAATATGAAAAATTTACATGTAAGTACAGTTTTGTCACGAAAGTATTTAAAAATGAATATTAATGAATTCGAAGAAATAATAAACTGTCTTTGTATTCATGAAAATAATCAAACCGCGAAATAAATACTCACCTAATTAATATAACAAAATTAGACATTTATTTAAAAAGGCTGCAAACACTTTAATGACTTCCATGTAATAGGGGACGAGCCTATTGCCATCAACTGGGCACAAATCCAGACTCGGGGCTGCTACTGAGAAAATCGAGATATAATAATCCAATAACACTTTACCCGACCTGAGAATCGAACGTGGAACCTCATGTTCAGTAGTAGCGCTAGCGCCAACTAGACTAAAGAGGCAGTTGGGAAAATTAAAGTTAATGTATAAGTATCCCAAAGGCATGTTATTTTGTTACTTTCCCTATTTTCTAATAAAACTCACAGACACTATCTAACAGCGCCACAATTTCCATTTAACGACTCGTTTCCTGAAAATAACGAAGAAAATGCCCTAGCAGCGATAAGCCGCCGCTGTAAATTAAAAGTTAATTGTATAACAAAAGCAGTGTTTGCCTTAACCACTGATAAGCCTGTATAAAAGACCACTTCCTTCAGAGAATGGACTTTGTTTTTATTGTATAATAAAGCAGTTTGAAAATTTTGCACTGATTATACGGTTCGAGTGGCTGTAGTTGTGATCGAGTGTGGTCAGGCTATGTTGGTCATGTCCGGGCTGTGTTGGCCATTATGGGCGGTTTGGTGTGAGGTAAATGTTCTAGAAAATAGGGGTAGGCTTTATTTACTTTGCTACTTGATACGAATTGTTACTACAGGGTTATCAAAATGTGGACATCAGAACACTTGTGCGAAAAGGACCATTCAGGGAATCCACTTGCGGTAAATTGCGCGCATGGACTTTTGCGCACGTGGACATTTGCGCGACCGGACTGTTGCGCAAATAGACATATGTTAGTGACAGTTGCGTAAAAAAGTTACCGAAATAAAATTTATTCATAATATAACGCCCGTATTTTTTACAAAGGTTTGGGCAGGGATGTATCATCAGCTTTAGCACTCTCGAAAACCATGAAAACGACACCCAACGATGAAAAATTTTAACTTTTAATGTAAGTGTAATGAAAATAAAACTATGACAATCGTTATTGACGTCTACTTGGCCTATTTACTTCTAGTCTGTCTATATCTTGAACATGCTAGCCAACTGTAGGTGTTGTACACCCCTGACCGACACTTTTATAGAATACAGACATGATCTAGTGAAGAAATTTCATTACCTCAACTTTTTCGCTCAAGTGGGTTTCTTACGTGGTAATGTCTTTTACGCAAGTGTTCCAGCTCCTCAAAATGTTAAATTATTGAATCTAGCTACGACAACTGAAACGATTTTAAACCGTTTTATTAAAACTAAGAGGTAAAAACGGTTACGGATTATTCCCAAAATACGAGTATGATATCGAATTATTATAGCTTGGTAGAAATACCAAAATAAATAATTTCCATCAATCTTTCTCCAGCATTTGTATAAAACACGTTTTTAATCAAGTCCATTTGATTGGCCGTAACTAATGCATAAAATACACATTCATAATAATATTTTATAGACATTTAGCTTGCCAATTTCACGCCAAGCACATACCATGACAGTATTATTATTTACGATAAAAGTCCACTGCAAGGAGTTTTCATCCCAACACGTCCAGCGGCCGCCTTATGAAATATTTGACAAGCCTTTCTATATGAAATATAAATTTTTCATCATAGTAGTAAGTCGACATGCTTGCATTAATAACAAAAAGACTCTGAATAAATAATACACATAATTTATTTTTTGAGTTATCCTTACTCCTTTTGCGAGGTTTGACCAGAGAATAGAAAAAATAAAAACTAAGTTGGTCAAGTTATGGGCGCACTGACAGGCAGGCAGACAAAGAGATATCACTATTGTATGGATAGATTAAATTATTTCATCACTACTGCTCTCAAAACGGTGAAGGAAAACATCGTGAGGGAACCGGCATGTCTTAGAATCAAAAATTCGAAGACATGTGACATCTACCAAACCGCACCGGGCCTACGTGGTGTATGGCCCACTCTCTCTCACCGAGCGGAGTCTTGTGTCCCAGCAGTTGGAACATTACAAGCTGCTGATGATGACGGATACATTGTAAGATTAGAATATATAATCTTGAATCAATCAACCAGGGTAAGACGAAATTCTTGAAGTAAATGTAGAACGAGCAGTCTTTCCTACATTTTCATACCACCAACAAAGATAGCAACGTTCAACAAAGTTCTTCAGTATGTAGGCTATACGTTCCTAGGTTTAATGCTAAGTACCTCTGTTAGAAATCTATAAAACAACCGTAAAGGTATAAAATAGTTGGGTATTTTGTTGTAAAGTTTATGAAGTGAAAGTCCCACTACTTGCATTATAACGGCGCGGGTTGAATGTCAAAGAAAAGGTGTGGTCTGGACCTTATTAAGTTATGGGTTGCAAATGGTTGTATTGGTAGCTTGCTTATTCATAAAAATTGTGGAAAAAATCGTTGGTAGATCTGTATCTTTTTAAAGGCTCTGACAGCGCGACGCGAGTCTTGAAGAACAATATTGGTCTAAGCATAGCTAATACTACAATAAAATGCTAGCAATCATGTTTTTAAAAGAAGAATGTTATGCAACAGTGGCGTTATTTTTAAACGAACGAAAATTTTACAGAATATAAAAACAATTTTTGAAGTTAAATTATTTCTTGGAATTTTCCTTACCTCAGAACTAAAATATAAAATTCGCAATTCCTACTAGTTTTTACAACACGTTGCAGGCAGACGTATGAAAACCGAATGTTGCATACAAGAATAGTCAGGAAGCGGCGAGTTGTCTGAATGTCTGCCTTCACTCACAAGAGGCGTAAATTCTAAACGTCGTAAATATGAAAAATATCGTGGAAATGTTCGGACGGGCGCTGCAATAAAAGTTACACTGCAGACAATTTGTGGGGAAACTGCAAAGTATTGTGCAATAAATGCTATGAGTATTTGTAATGGTAAATGAAATATACCCGATAAACTTTCTGCTTTCTTTGCTGCTTTTTTTGCGGGAGTCTAGAGTCTTGTACTTCTATGGTAACAGGATGTGTTTCATTTCAGCTGAAAGACGTACACTGCAGGACATAGGTCTCCCCCAATTTGTGGGGGGGAGGGTTGTCATAATGGCCACGCTTGGCAAGCGGGGTTGCGATCACAGTATGATGGTAAAGTGCCCATTGCCTAGTAAGTCCCTTAGTCGCCTCTTACGACACCCACAGGAAGAAATGGGATGGTTTGATTCTTCAAATTACGGAAGTGAAAATTTCACAGATTAAATTACCTGTGGTCTAGAAAAGTGTTAAAAGTATTTATAAAATTCTTTACAGGATGTCGTTAAACGTGCAGAAATCAGGCGTTCCATTTCTGAATTCAAACGAATCAAGCAACTGTAATTTTTTTAGTTTGTTAACTATGTGTATCAATTACTTAGTTAAAATATGGCTTGGTAGAAAAAGGAAATGGATACTCAAGAACCCATTAATATGTAGAAGGTTTACGTATTTACCAGCACTTAAGAGTAATACATCACTCAAATTATAGGGTACTGGAACACGAAACATGATTCGAAAATAATTATTTGTTTTTCAATATCCTTAATGACATTGCTATGGTCTGTCTTCGAGGTAGCGCCGCTAGTCTTGATGGATGGAGCACATTAAAATAAACATCTGTCCATTTTTCAACTCGCCCTGATAGCCAATTACACCGCTGTGCTACAAATAGCCACAGTTTTACGAATCATTGCTTTCCTGTTAAATGGGTTTACAAAACAACAAAAGTAAAACTTTTATTTGGTTATTATGGGCGAACTAATAAGTTTCAGGAGATATTAAAAATAGTAAGCTGTCAAATAAATCTTGAATATTGGATGCGGTAGACGTCGGAATAAAATTTTGATAGGAATATAATGTTGTCGTAGGAAATGAAAGTCTTTTAACATTTTGTCGGAGATTGTACGATCAACATTGTTGCTGAACAAAAAAATGCAATAATGTTCCGATTGAACTATTACGAGCCGAAGAGCCAAAAAAAATAAAGGTCCTCTAGGCGACGATAAACATTTAATTTAAATATTATGGGCTTCGAACATATAAGCTTCAGCCGGCGTAGCATGACCATTTCTATATCTATTCTACCAAGAACAAAAAAGTTCCTTATGTATTTTAATTCTGTAAAAATGTTTCTATCTCATCAGAAAAATAGTCATCATACTTGACATCGTACTCTTGTCGACTGAAGAATAAAAACATCTCTTCTTTTCAGTTTTGCACAATTTTTCTACGATACAATCTATCATTTTGTCCTATCTTCCGTCGACAAATTCCGTTTCTATGGCGGTCATGCTACGCGTGCAGGAGATATTAAAAATAGTAAAATGTAAGATAAGGTTTCTGCTGCCTCGTGGTCGCTAGCGGTACTGTTGAGCATGAGGTTCTGGGTTTGATTACTAGGCCGGGCAAAGTGTTATTGGATTTAACAGTAACAACCCGGAGTCTGGATTTGTGCCTGGTTAAAGGCGCGCCCCCTATAACATGGTACTTAAACAGAGCTGGCGAAATATTGGTGTACTATAGATATACCTCTACCAAACCCTTCGATAAACAAGTCGTGTTGTTATAAGTGTGTTTAATAAGTCTCGAAAATTGCATGTGGTAGACGTTGGAATAAAATACTGTCGTTGAAATGAAAATCTTTTGATCTTTTGTTGGAGATTGTACGACCAAGAGTGTTGCCAGAATGCGGAAGCAAAAAATGCCATAACGTTCCGAGTTAACAATTAAGAGGCTACGAGCCAGGTAAATAAATAAGACTCCTCTAGCCGACGACAGGCATAAAATTTAGTTTCATACTCGGGTAACTTATTCTTAGCTTATTCTGTGCAATTTCCTATGCAAATTTAATTGTACCCGAGGTCCACGTAAATCTCTACTCTCTCTGGCTGCAAAGTTAATTACGCGCCAGGACTACTCTGTGCGATTAACGAGCCGGCTTGCTTTTATTGTGTCTACATCGACAAAGGAAAGGAAAACGTGGAAAATGATATTACCCGAAAATGAACTGTGCTGTTATAACACGGATTTCATACCAAAAACTGAACAAAAGATGCTTGTTTTGAGGCAAAGAAACGCTATTGTTGCTCCAAGATTTATAGTTTATTTTGTGATGCGATTAATCGAAAAGCTCATCAATGTATTGTCGACGTAAATTAATTAAAAACATGCGGTATTTTCCTTTACATCACGCCGCAGAATTCCGTCGACTAAATACCAAGTTTATTATTATTATATACAATTACAGTTAGAAAGTTTTAATAGGGCTGCTGGAAAGAGCCACGCATGTGGAATATTATAAATGCTGGAGGAGTGACAGCTAGTTAGCGAATTTACCAACGAGTGCAGTTAACCGTCACCTGAGGCTTTACTTGTTCAAAAATCTTGACGATTACGAACGTATGAAACTTGTTTCTGCACTGGCTTTTTTTTATAACCTGTCGTCATTCCAGACTATGTCTTTGCAAATTTCATCATCATCATCATCATCATCATCCATCCGAAAGATGTCCACTGCTGGACATAGGTCTCCCCCAATTTGCGGGGTTTGCCATAATCGCCACGCTTGGCAGGCGGGTTGGCGATCGCACTATCTTAGTAAAATGCATAGAGAACGCTGCTGCCCATTCTCTAGTGAGCCCCTTAGTCGCCTCTTATGACATCCACAGCAACAAATGGGATGGTGCTATTCTTTACGTTCGACAACACAGAAAAAAAAAACAAAGTTGCAAAAAACTCGCGGACGTATAACATACATACATACAGTTCAAACACCGAACCTCCCTTCTTGGTCTCGGTTAAACATATTCAACAAAATCTTTCCAAGAATCCAGCAAAAGACACAAACCAACCAGAAGACATGTAGTACCACGATAATAAAGTCGCGTGTCACTCTGATGAAACAGACACGGACATGATAAGATTTAATGACGTGCTACGCAAACACTATTGCAATTCTAGTTTAACGGCTCACACCGATCTATTACCGCAGATAAGCGGAGTTATGTAGCTGTGAGGAATAAAGTATGTTAACGCGTAGTATGCAAATCAATCTTTCTGCTGAAAGACGTCCACTGCTGGACATAAGCCTCCCCAATTTGGGGGATTTTCCATAATCGCCACGCTTGGCAGGCCAATTGTCGATCGCATTAAGGTGGAAAAATGAATAACGAACGCTGCTGCTTATTCTCTAGTGAGTCCCTTAGTCACCTCTTATGACACCCACGGGAAGAAATGGGATGGTGCTAATGTATAAAGTACTTTACGTTCGACAACACACGGAAAAAACAAAATTTAAACAAAAAAGTCGCGGACGTGTAACATACATACACACAGATCAAATACAGAACCTCCCTTTGTTTTTTAATTTGACGTGCTACGTAAATACTATTGCGATTCTAGTTTAACGGCTCACACCGATCTATTGCCGCAGATAAGTGGAGTTATGTAGCTGTGAGGAATAAACTATGTCAACGCGTAATATGCAAATCACGGCTATGTGATCTTAAGTGTGTGAGTGCACGCGCCGAGAGCTTCGCCTTAAGGGGTAGATGGAACTCAAGGTAAATGTGACGTGACTTGAATTTACTTAGTTTTGATATAGTTTTTCGTACATTTTGGAAAGGATTTTGTTGTTCCAAAAAAGACGGTAAGTATTTACCTACTTTTGCTTTGGTGTTGAAGGTTTTAATCGTCAGAGAATTAAGAAAAAATTTAGCTTGAAATAATTTTGCAATTTTCGTCACTAAAAATAAAAAAATAATAAATAAAAAGTCGCAATTTTGTAACTTCAAGGTTAATTTTGTCCACACTATCCACATCCACACTAATAATATAAATTCAAAAGTAACTCTGTCTGTCTGTCTGTCTCGCTTTCCTGCTAAAACTACTGAACCGATTTAAATGGAATTTGGTACACATATAGTTTAGAGCCTGAAAAAGGACATAGGCTACTTTTTATCCCGGTAGTATGCTCCCGCGGGATAATTGCCGACCTCCACGCGGGTGACGCCGCTGGCAAAAGCTATTTTTTTATATTTGTTTTTTTTTTATTTAGTTATCGAAATCGGTACCCAACGCATCGGTAAAATATTGCCAACTAATTTAAATTTGCCCTGTATGCACATCAACAGCTGAATAAGTAGGTACCTCAAGCTTGGATATCGCTGCAACCGCCTCTAACAATAAATTTCCTCTAAATGACAAACGGCCGACATATCCCAGATTCTCGCGTCCAGACAACCTTTGGTATGTACAAAAATCCTGAATATTACACTGCAATGCGTCTTTGCACGTTTGGCATAAATCCAACTTCAACAATGACAGCATCAAGTTGTGAGCTTTCCAAACTTTCGCCATAACGAACGCTCAGTGGGCTGCACTAATGTACTGTTGACCACAAATGTGGATAGTTCCATAAACTAGGATATTTATCAGAAGATGTGGTAAGGGAAACGGGAGAATGTTTACTTTGCTAATTGATTGAAGCAGAAATTCTTTGAAGATGCAAACACGGAAGAAGAAACCAAACGAGGCGGTAACACATTGCTATAAAAGGAACTGGCACCCTAATTGTGTAACATACTATTTATAAAAATATGAATTATTTTGAAGGTTATTGCTAATCCATCGCTTTATTTGTTCGAAAACTATGTCTAGTCAACAAGTAAAGCACGCAATGAATGTTGTTCAACTGTCAAAATGTATGTTATGCAAATACCCCGCTCATAATAGTAACGTAAATAATGACTTAGCCGGATATTTTTGTGATTGGAACCGACCTCTGCTTATTAAATAAACCACTCGCAAGAAAATATGTTTGATAATATAACCCTTTTCCAATATTAGTTTCTTGCTTATTATCCACAAGGGGAGATGAGATTGCTTTTAGAATTAATTAAGTTAAAACCCCTTCTTTAAGAACGCTCAAAGTTGCAGTGTAATCCAGGATATTATAATCTATATCAAATTATTGTTGCTAAGTGAATATTGAGTGCAGTAGCCCAGTAGTAAGGGCCCCGACTTACAAGTTGTACGCCGTAGGTTCAAACGTAGTCAGGTGGGTTATTTTGTGTAAATTATTCAATAACTTATTTTCTCAAAAGGTGAAGGATAACATCGTGAGGAAATCAACATGTCCTAGAACCAAAAATTCTAAAACGTGATATCTACCAACTCGCACTGGGCCGGCGCGGCGGTGTTGTGAATTACGGTGTTCCTACAGAGAAGCATAACGGACTGATTATGCAAAAGAACATTAAAATGTTCTAAATTCAAATATACCCATGATCCTTCATCATACTGTTGAAACGGTGGCAAAACAATTCCAAACCAAAATTGACGAAACGATTTTGTGATCGAACGTACCCACACGTGAACAAATGAGGACTATTTATGATATTGGTTCCTATATGATCTCTCTCATTTGTACAAATGACACTCACACATGGACACCTCTATACCTACGCTAATACATATTTACTCATCATCTCGGCATTCGCTTGAGTAATGGGTTATTGATTTCGATTAGGCAATTCTTTTATGGTTGTTTTTATGTTAATAGATGTAATAAATCAAGAGTATTTAATTATATGTTTGATTTACATTAGGAACCAGATGAAATAGTGCAAATTTGTTTCGCCTTGATATTTATGTCTTAATTTTTATTTGGGGGCAAGCACCGGATGATGTAGTACGCAGAAAGTGTGAGATAGAAGAAAGAAGAAAAAGGTTAAAACTGGGAAAGAGGAAAAACATAGTGACGTTTCTTGTGTTCATGGTGCACCCATTGTCGCGCAAACTGTAGGTAGCCATGAATACAACACATGACTCTAGACAAGAAAGAAAACTGCGATATAGTAACTTTTTTTAGCGACGATAATTTTCAGTGCAACGAGGTTCAGAATCAGGTACTAAATTTATGGTAACAAATTGAATCCTGTATAGAATCTTAAAGAAACCCATTTTAAACCAGTCTTATAACAGACAGTTCAATAGACACGAATAAAAGTAAAAACAATGAACATTGTTGAACCTTAAGAGCTTCAACAATTTCAACAAAAAACGAAGTGTAAATTGCTCACGCTAAAGACAGAATACCGTTAAACGTGAACACCGACTCAATAGCTAACTGACCAAACCACAGCCAGTAAACCAGCTTCGTTTGTCCTTAATTATCAATGAAGACAAAGGTAAGGACCTATCTATATTCAAGAGAGCAACCGCCATCCGCCACAAAGTCGCCGACTCCCAAACTATCACGTTAGCGACGAAGGGAAGAAACAAGTAAATTCTATTATACAGATTGTTCTCGCCTTGGATGCCAAAATGTGCTACTTGGTACATGCCAGGATGTTTTGCTCGCCAACTAACTTTATGAGATATGTGTTTTGGTGCAATCCTTTTATACAGCGGTATCTATCTGTTGGCTTGAGTTATTGTTTATTTTCCTTCGTCATGTCGCTTTGGCGTCGTTATGGCACATTGTGCTGCTTCGTTGGAGCTGTCACTTTGTTTTGTGGCTGCAGTAGAATGTATTTTATGGTCATCTTACGTTATTGTTTTTATTATCACTTTATACAAAGTTTTTATCAGATATAATATTATGTTGAATCTCAGTTTTTTTTCTGTTCACAATGTTGTTAATGTCTTGTGACTTAGTAATAATAATAACAGCCGCACGGTTCGTTGGATCAGGTTGAACAATTGGTGTGGTTAGTCCGTGAATGGAGTGGGTGATCTTTACATACCAAGACTTCTTCGTGCTTCGTAAAGCACGTTAAAGCGTTGGTCCTGGCTGTCATTTGTGGTGTAGTTATGGATAGGCAGGAACTCGAAAGTCTGACAACCAGTCTTAACTAGACGTATCCAGTTACCCAGTAACTGAATTGTGGAGGTCACTCGCTGCATGTAAAATACCGGTATTCAGCTACCTCCGGTTAGACTGAAAGCTGACCACTGCGCTGTGCCGCTGTGGTATTAATAACTTGTTTTAAAATCTTTGCGATCGCTGTCATGTTTTTTACATCTTGTTGTCATTCATCACCACACGGAGTTTACAGTTTCAGCCGCTCATAAAGTTTCAAAATAACAAAATCTAAACTGACCCGCATTTTTTCTTTACCGCTGGCTGATCCCAATATAAAGTGTAAACTTCATACCCGACATGTTTAAACTAGTTAATGGAATCATTTGTAGCTATTCTCTTAGTTATTCGAATCGTCCGCTTGGCGCTGTAAATTTTAATTATAGAACTCTTAATAAGGGAAGCTACTCACGACACGGTACGGTTTCATCACTCCTGTGATGATAGCGAGTCTAATTGGTGCAGTAAATTTAAATAACACTGACACTTTACTGTCGGTGCTGCCTAATTGAGAGAGAGAATCGTAAAAATAATTTTACCCGCCTCATTTGTACACTCTGCTTTACTTTTAATTTTATTTTCTTTTGGTAGTAGCTGGCTGATTGAACTGCCTACGTATGCGTAGAATTTAATTTACGATTGAAACTTACTTTTAAACCTCTTCGGCGGGAATGGGATTTAACTTTTTTATGAATGTTTTGGCGCGTTATCCGAGATGATAAGTTTAGTTCTGGTCATTAAGTATTACTTTATCTCTATAAGCTGGGTAGGCCAACAGGCGTAATAAAATCAATTTTGATTTAGAGAGATTGAGTTTAAAGTTCAACGCTACTATGAACTATTGACGTCTCTTTCTGTTATTTATTGGTTTCATGCTTTAGTATTGTTATGGGTTCATTCTCATAATTTATAATGGACGTTATTCCATGTGAGTGAGAATAGTGTAGGAGGCTGTTTATAATATTTGATTTAAATTTGCATATTCGATTAAAATAAGCAATTTCTCTAAATCGGTGTGCTATTTTACCTACGTAGACTTATTTAAGTAACCTTAAGTTCTTATGGATCTTCTAATCAAAACAAATTCTAAACTTAGAAATAATCTTGTAATACAAGCACTTAAGTATTATAAATACTTACGCAATCTGGTATTCGAATCAATTAATAAAAAATATCGTTCTAATCACGTATTAACATGCAGAACTTTATCAAGCGAAGGGCCTTAGTTGACGTAATAAGCGGAGTTATTTTAATTGGTATAATTACCATGCCTGCCACATCGACCATAGTTACAGCAGCACAGAATAGTTTAGTTCAGAAGGCCAGCTCGATACAACGGTCGAAAACGCGCGCACACATAGACACACTTCACGTCAAGTGAGAGCAAGTCATTCGCAATCATCAGTCACTTCAGATAATTTAAGATCATTTGATTTACGCGTCTCCAAAACCGTGTTCTTAGAAAAGTTACGGAAGCCCTCTTCTATATCCGCAATTAGGATCTTCATTTAGATCTCACGTTGTCCACCATCCAGCACTTCATGAAACGTCTATCAAAGCGTTTCTCTGACTCTGTTATAAAGCACCCCAATTCCCTGTTTTCGGCGGTCGCGCGGTGAACACCCGCATACGTTGGATACCCGACAGTAGCATACCCTATCCATTCCTGATGATACTACAATCCTCCTCCAGGAGAGGACCGCCGTTCTTCCGTGCCGCCCGCCGCCGAGGCTCACGGCGAAGTCCCAATCTATGTCCGTCCCGACCTTTGTTCGAGCCAGCTTGTGCCGCTGTAGCTTTAAATACTTCCGTTCCAGCCCATCCCTTGCCGCCAAACTCCAGGTCCATCACCTTCAGAGGGTGCTCTTAGTGTGTGGCCGCTTAATTTTTACGTTTCAAGTTAATTTATTGAGGCAACAACATGCAAGCCCAGTCAAATAGTCGAGAACCTCCTAGATTGACCCGCGAGATGTCCTAAGTAAAAAAAAATGTACTATCTACGTGTGCGTGCGTTTACACTTATTTTGTGAAGTAAGCCTTCTGTAACAATTTATCTTGTAACCACAGTGACAGGGTTTTAGGAAATCGAAGCATGCTCGACCATACGGATGCATTATTTAAACGTCATGCGCATCACAATAACGGTTAAAAGGACATTTTTCATTTACGACAGCAGTTTAGTGTTAATAAGGTTTAAGTATGGATGTGGGCACTTATTAGTGGACGTGATAGAAACTTAACCGTCGAATAGTTCTGTTGGTTAGAGAGATACTGTAAACTCTTGTGGAGGTAGAGAAAGTTACATATCTTACCTATGCTAATGTAAAAGTTATATTTTCTCATTCATGTAAATACTAGGGTAATTTATAACCCTTATAGAATAGAGAGAGATAGGCTGCTGCATCATTAGACTTTACTGGAGAAACCGAATGTTAAACAGTAATAGAAGTGCGAACTTTATAAGCAAATATACTTAAACTTTCCACGATATTCTGCAAGTCAACGAGAACCTTTAGATACGAAAGTATATTTGCTTTTGACTTATGCCATGAATCAAGCTTTTGCAACAACATTTCAGCAGAATTTTAAACGAAGATTAATTTGTCATGGGTTCGTACTTATTTAGTTCAAACAATTCATTTTTAAGTGTCTGAAAAAAGGTACAAACATAAAGCGACAAATTTTACTTTAACTGACAAACAACGCCGCTTGTTTTCCTTCTAATAAAATAAACAAACTGAGCACAACAAAGAAATTCTTCACCTCACAAGCGTTTTGACGTGAATAAAGAATGAAACGGAATTTAATGTGACCGCTAATGGTAAATTTCCCACGAGAGCTTCATTTTCAGTATTAGCTGGCTCCGACGTCGGATACAAAAGTTTGTTAAACTTCGTATACAGGATGGATAATGTGAAGCGAAATTAAACCGGCGAATAACTGGTATACCCCGTTAGGTCTTTTGTACACATCCGTTTTTTTTTTTGCCGTAAAAAAATTACATACTTGAAGCGAAAAGCTCGGGTTGACCGCCGTGTGTGCTTCTTATTCGGATGGATCACTATGGAAGCATATTGACAAGATGGCACTGTCGCCGAATTTGCATATACAACGTGTAACATAATTAACGCAAGACCTCATACACCGCTCGCTTACGTTGTGTTAAAAGCAAAATACACCAATAGTGACCAAAACGTATAGCTAACCCTAGATCCTAGGGCAACACGGTTTTCTTAATAATAACAGCTAGTTACCATTATTTTATGCATTTAAAATTGAGTCTTGGTGGCTTGAGATAAGATTTAGTTTTCTTTGGTCGGTGGTAGACAAGGCAAAATACATACGTTTAGAAAAATGGATGCAGTAATCAATTACGAACAAATTTCTTTCAGGACTTGCCTCTATTCTGTTACACCTTGTATACAAGCATACACGATTTTTTTACGGCGCGGATAACACAACAAGCAATGTACGCACGGCGACTAATCAAGCTATAATTTCAAGTATAAGCTGACTTCTCATCGTACGAAAAATGTATACAATGTGAACTCAGCTAAAACTGAAAATTAGCTTGATATGTAGCCATGTGTACAACGAGTCTAACTCTTTCGACAGAGCAAAGGCGGGGATAATAAAAAAAAATATTTAACCTGATTTTTGCTTGTAATTAAATTGTTTTCGCTTGTGAATGTTGAGGATGCATTAATATTATTACTATTATGTTCTTGATTGTTATCTGGAATATGTGGTTATTTTTTATTATCTTTTTATTCGTTTAAATGCTGTTTTTCAAGTTTTTCAAACATTAATTGATTTTGTTCCACTTACAACTTATACGTATCGCTTGCCTAGCATTATCTATAATGGTCAATGAAATGGCCTTGCATGCAGGATAAGGACACTGTTGCGTATGTACTCTTTGAAGGGACAGGCGTCGCCCATATTAGGTCAGAAACCCTCGGGGCACCCGGATCTTACACAAACGTTCTCAACAGACCAGAATATATCTTCATGACTTATCAACTTCTGGCGGGACTGGGCTGGTTGGAATAACCATCGACAGTCACCATGACCTACACATAATGGTCTACTTGAAGGACTAAGTGCAGAGACCAAACTCTTTAACATATATCAAATATATCATCATTCATCATTTCAGTAGAAAGACGTCCACTCCCGGACATAGGATATGACACCTACGAAAAGAAATGATATAGTGATAGTTCTTTTCGCCCGGCAGCACACGAAACAATATGTAAATTCAAATATATACACATACATATATAACATTACGCCTTGTTTCCCAGAAGGGTTCGGCAGAGGTGTACCTATAGTACACCCACATTTCGCCTGTTATGTTTAAGTCCCATGTAATAGGGGGCGAACCTATTGCCATCAACCGGGCACAAATCCAGACTCCGGGCTGGATTCAAATATATTTGGCTAAGTAATAACAGCCCCACGAGTCAATAGATCAGGTTAAGCTACGCTTGCCGCGGTTAATCCGTGGGTGAGTGACCATCTAGATATTAAGATTCCTCCGTACCTCGGAAAGCACGTTAAGCCGTTGGTTCAGGCTGTCTTTTGTGGATCGTAGACAGTCGTTATAAGTCGTCTGAAGCCTGAAGACTGTGAGACTTAGCCTGTAGAGCGCCAAGGGGTACTGTAGTACCCAGAACGAACATAACTAACATCTACCCTCAAAATTAATTAAAAAAAATCTCATTAATTTCAGCTTTTTAACTGTATATTTTATTTTGGTATACAATTGTGATTTTAATTTACGAACTACGGATGTGTATGTGATCGGATTCGGATGTGATCGAATAATATTTGCGGTCGGCCGGAAAATTGCGGAAAATGAGGCTATCAAGTCGTTATCAACTAGTTCTATCAAGGGATATCGTATTACCCAAATACTGGGTTGTGGAGGTCAAATAGGCAGTCGCTCCATATAAAATACGGATATTCAGCTGAATCCGTTTAAACAGGAAGCCGACCTCAACACAAAAGGCTAGCTAGATGATGACTCAGAATAACTCAGAAGCTCATAACTCAGTAGCTCAAATGTTAATTCAATATTCTTAAAAGTAAACAACGATGACCTGACAGAAAGATATAAAAAAGCATATTTTCGTAAAATAAAACATTGTCACTAGGTATACCCACTTACCATAAATTATTACTAACAGCACTATTCAATTAATTTAGTCAAAAACCTAACGCTATTGTCGTGTCCACATTATTGATTAAAAGCTCCACCAAAAAAGATGTTACGATAACTAAAAAAAATGGTCAGAAAATGGAGCAATTTCCTTTTAAAATAACGGGTTACCAAAACAAAAGAGGAACATTAATAGTGTTATTTTGAAATACGAGCGGTGCACAGCTTCCCTTCTTGTAATGGCCCGATTTTTCTCAACAAGGAAACTCGATGAAATGCATCAGATTTTTTTTCCTTCAGCAATAAATTAGGATCGGGATTGGAATGTTTTATCTTTCAACTTCGGATTTATGTTAGTTGGTGTAAGATAAACAACTGGTTCCGGCCGTTTGGTATGTATTTTGTTTCAAGTGTGTAGCTTTTTTTCTATAATAGGTTTTGTTAGTTTTTCTTTTTATTAAGTTACTCACTATGATACGTATTTAGAACACGGGGAGTAAATATAAGGAAGGTTATCTTAGAAATTGGAATATTCTACTAGGTAATAACTAGTCGAACTTCTTACCAAAATTGAAGGCCTTACCACTCACAAAAATACTCTTAATGACTTGACATTTCTTGAAATTATTTCATCACCACTGCTCTCAAAACGGTGAAGGAACACGTCGTGAGAGAAGCAGGATGTCTTAGAACCAAATATTTGAAAAATGTGACCGCTACCAACCCGTACTGGACATCTTGAAATGCGATGGAATATCACTTATACAGGGTGTCCAAGAACCTGGCGTCCAACTGGATTCCCACGATGCACAGTGGAACGAATGTATGGGAGCGGTTGGACGTAGACATGTCCGAAAAAAAAGAGTAAAATTATGCCAAACTAATGATGCCATCTTATTCGATTACTTAATGCCTTCATAACTTGTGGTGATGAATTTCTTCATAACTCCCATATTTCGGGAGTAATTTGAGAAAATGTGAAATTTTACTATGAAAATGAGTGTATCGAGCTCTCTCCCTCCTGATTCCGGGCTTGTTTCAAGTAGCGGTCTCTAATATCATAATGCTAATACTAAGAGCTATATTTAATACTAAGACACATAGTGCGCCAAATGTGCACTTTCTGGGATAAAGAGTGATGTTTATTTTATAACACAATTTTTTTATTTTTTGTTTATTTTGTTGATTAAAACCGTTTTTCTAAAGGTTTACCTTATTACAATAACATTTCTGAGCAGCCAATTAGAGAAGATATAAGCTAATTAGGATATATAATTAGGGACTTAAGGTTTACATATAAAACTGATGCACTAATGATTACTGATAAGAACATTGCTATTATTTAATTACTAAATGGCTCTTAATACACTAATTTAGCATGCATCATTTACTAATTATCACAATAACTAATTACCTTGCAATATTTAACAAAGGATACCTGGGATACCTGGATTTTATATAAATAGGTCACTATTAGTAACTTTAAAATCAGTGTTGATTTACACCTCGTTGTATCCAAGCTAATCTCGCAATGTATTTTCCAAATTTTAATACAAATCTTGATATTCACGTTGCTTTATGCGCACGCGCACATAAAGATTTACGCGACTTTAACTATTTGTTCAGTGTTTTAAAAGATAACAGTTGTGTTCAGTTATGTGAAAGTGCTGAAACAAGTTTAAAAGACTGGTGTCGTCGATTTTGCTACCGCATTTATGCAAAATGGACACAGTCTGGAAGAAGCACAGATAAGTTTCGGAAGAAACATGAGATTTGGCTACAGGCTGCAATTCAATGGCCGGAATTACAGAATGAAAATATGGAACCTTCTACAGAAAATATAAGTGACGTCATCGAGCCCATAATTTCTCCTGCTAAATCTGATGCTTCAACTTGTACACATCCTAGTCCTCGTAAATCTTTTGAGGACCTTAGTAACCGGCAAAAAAGAAGACGCACTGAAGATAGTCTTTCATGCAGCAGTAGCAGCGCTGAAATTATGTTTTCGGCCGAAAGGGCGCTTCAAAAGGCAGGACAAAGCGATACAGCTTATGTTATGAAATACTTGACGGAGAATCCAGAAGAGGCCTCAAAAATCAAAGCCTTCATTGAAGGTAAATCAATTCAGGTACGGGAAATATCCCCTTTGAAGGCATTGGCTCTTTATGTATCGATGAACTTATCGAAATGGCGCTATAACACTCTTCGGGATTTCAACACTCAAGAAGGAGCTCTTCAATACCCGAGTTACTACATGTTGGTTAAAGAAAAAATTAAGTGCTATCCGGCCAAAGAAGATCTCACAGTTACAGAGAGCTCTGCAAAAATCAAATTACAAGCCTTGATGGATTTAACCTCAAGAAGACTTATTAGGTCGTTAGAAACCCCTGTTGATCCCAATCAACAGCTCGTATTGACCAGCAAATGGGGTTTTGACGGATCATCTAGCCAAAGCATTTATCATCAAAGGACGAGTGAAGATGAGCAAATCGATCTTGCTAGTAATTTTATGATTAGTCTTGTACCACTGCGGCTCGTCTCAAAAGGTGTAACAATTTGGGAAAACGAGCGACCATCTTCCACTTCATTTTGCCGGCCAATATTGTTTAAGTTTATAAAGGAAACCAAAGAAAATGTGCAGAGAGAGATGGCTGAAATCGAAGCAGAGATTGAAGCCTTAACTCCATCCACCATCACTGATGGAATTAGTGTCAAACACCAACTGCTGTTGACAATGATTGATGGTAAAATTCATTCCATTATATCCAATACAGCAGCTTCAGTGTGTGACATATGCAAGGCTTGTCCTAAAGAAATGAATAATTTAGAGTTAATCAAAGATAAACACGCAAACGAGGACATGTATAAATATAGCTTAAGCACCCTTCACGCTTGGATTCGCTCAATGGAATGCTTATTACACATTTCCTACAAATTAGACATAAAATCATGGCAAGCAAGGGGTGATATAGCAAAAAGGCAAGTTGATGACAGGAAGAAAAGAGTTCAAGAGGCTGTAAGAAGAGAAACGGGCTTACTTCTCGATGTTGTGAAACAAGGCAGTGGATCCACCAACAATGGCAACTCGGCAAGGAGATTTTTTGAAAACTACACTAAATCTGCTGAACTGACCGGAATAGATGCTATGCTTTTAAGAAAAATCTGTGTGATCTTGCAGTGTATTTCATCAGGAGAGAAGATCAACGTAACTAAATTCCGAGAGTTCTGCTTTGATACTGCTAAGCTTTACGTGGAGTTATACCCATGGTATTATATGCCTTCTTCACTTCATAAAATTTTAATGCATGGGCCAGACATAGTTCAGAACATGTCAATTGTGCCCATTGGTTTTCTATCCGAAGAGGCATCTGAGGCTAGAAATAAAGATTTTAGAAAATATAGAGAGGGGCATTCTCGAAAGCATAGCAGTATCTCATGCAATGAAGATATTATGCACAATCTTTTACTGTCTTCTGATCCACTTGTTACAAGTATCCGTCCAAAAGGAAATAAGTTTGTAAAAAAATCTTCTTTTAAGGAATTTTATGAGCTTACGGATTCTGAGAAAAGTGATATCGAATTTGTTAACATAAATGATTTAGCGGACATCGATTCTGAATTTGAATTAATTGATGATGATGATGATGACGAAGATAATTAAATGATGTTATTGTTTTAAAATGTGTAACTTAGTAAATTAGAGCTTACATCTTAATTATTTATTGTACTTTTAATGAAACTAGGTAATTTATTATCAACTTACTTAAAAGTCATACTCTCATCAGTTCTTGTGAATATTTTTGTTAATATATATTTCTGTATGTATATAATATATTTATAGACCTCTTAATAAGTCTGTCTGCGGTTTAAAGTAAATACAAATGGGGAAAGAAGGTTTTTTTTTTTAAATTTTCATTTCCTTTTATCCCAGAAAGTGCACATTTGGCGCACTATGTGTCTTAGTATTAAATATAGCTCTTAGTAATAGCATTACGATATTAGAGACCGCTACTTGAAACAAGCCCGGAATCAGGAGGGAGAGAGCTCGATACACTCATTTTCATAGTAAAATTTCACATTTTCTCAAATTACTCCCGAAATATGGGAGTTATGAAGAAATTCATCACCACAATTTATGAAGGCATTAAGTAATCAAATAAGATGGCATCATTAGTTTGTCATAATTTTACTCTTATTTTTCGGACATGTCTACGTCCAACCGCTCCCATACATTCGTTCCACTGTGCGATGCCCCAAGTTCTAACAGTACTCAGAAAAATATTTTAAAAAATCCACCCCATGTACTTACAGAATTATACTGATTTCAAAAAAAAAGGGGAAATGAGCACCCTGTGACATACTTTTGAATGCTGTGACTGCTAATGCTGATAATTTCGATATTTCTTGGAGGTTTTGTAATCTAGGGTATTGCTGTGTCTAAATAGAATGTAAAAATAAAGTACTTATTGTACCATTTTAAAATAAAATATTATTTTAACTAAAGGTGATATGGAAAACTATTGAATTTCGCAACTTTGACCGACTGTAGTGTAAAAAAAATGTACCAAAATAGTATGGCAAGTGACGTCAAATTTTGACGCGTTTATTCCTCTTTTTAAAAAGGTATAATACTTACACATTAATTTGAAAAAAAAAATTTTGATAATATTTTTACTCAACAACCCAATTTTTACGAAGTGCCTACCTACTAACGGTAACTGTCGGACCCTTTCTTATCTTAGAAACTGTTATGTTACTATTATTATTTACTTCGGTTCCAAGAGTGAGCAAGAAGGAAATACACACAGGTAGATGGGTTCCCAGTAGAATAAAAGCAAAGAATGTTAGTTTAAAGATATTTTATTACAATAAATGTTCAAAATGTTGACCACCCGCGGCAATACAAGCTCTCACTCTCCTTAAAAAGGACCGCTTTATGTTTCGCGAGTAACTTTTTTGACGTATCACCTGCACTGCTTGTGTTATCTTCTCACGAAGGTCAGCGATGTCATTAATGGGCTTCGCATAAACGAGCTCCTTCATAGTTCCCCAGAAAAAAAAATCCAGCGGATTTAAGTCAGGTGAGCGGGCTGGCCACGGGATTGTTCCTGATCGCCCAATCCACCTGTTCGGGTATTGCTCGTCCAAAAACTCTCTAACGGATACGCGAAAATTTGCTGGACAGCCGTCGTGTTGGAACCACATATCTGGTGGGGTCTCTTCTAGTAAGTTTGGCAAATCATTTTGAAGAAAATTTAAATATGATTCGCCAGTCAAATTCTCGGGCATCTCAAATGGACCAATAATATTCCCACAGAGAATACCGGTCCACATGTTCACTTTGAACCGGTACTGGGATCTATCTTCTCGCATCAAGTGCGGATTTTCCACATGCCACTCGTGCAAGTTGTGTAGGTTCATGTAGCCATCCTTCTTAAATGTTGATTCATCTGACCACAAAATTTTGTCGATAAAGTTTTCGTCTTCTCGATGTTTTTGCAGGATTGTTTCACAAAACGCGACTCGGCTCGGATAGTCTCGAGGTAAAAGACTTTGCACTCGCTGTACGTGGTACGGATGATATTCTTCTTTTTGGAGAATACTGTGTGCTGTGCTCTTCGGTATCCCCGTATCAGCTTCTATTCCTCGCACAGAGATGCTTGGATTTGCCGACACCGCCTCTAAAACTTCATCGCGTATGAAGTCATTTACGGGTCGTCCTTCACCAGCTACTTGATTGGGGAACCGCCCGTCACATAGTGATCTGTGCACATTAATGAAAACTCGATGGTCGGGATATCGCGTAGCCCTCGGATACCTTTCTCTGTAAAGTCTCGCTGCAGCTCGTCCATTACCTCTACATTCTCCATAAATGTAGTGCATATTTGCGTATTCTTGCGGAGTGTAGGTCGCCATGGTAGCACACACAAAACACAAACTGTCCAAACACAGGCAAAGGTCGTCGTAAAGAGTTCGTTTCAAAGTCCAGAGCACAAAGAGTAATCGAGTCCAATAAACAAAGCTTTAAATCGTAGTACGTGATCAATGGTAACAATAAGAGAGAGGTGCGTAGTAACGGCAGGAGGCAGTGACGCGTACTGACCGTACTGTTATCCTAAATAGCACGATCCCAGATAGCGTCACTATCTATCTCACTCGCACCTCTAACCTTTTTCTCCCTCACTCTTACCTGAATAATGGGGTACCATAAAGAAGAACCAGCAAATCGCAAAGATAGTTTCTGTCTTGCTCCCTCCTGTTGTAATAACGAATCACTATGGTGAGATGCATGCACATACCGTCCCTTACGGTCTAACCTGTTTTTTGAGAGGCCTGTTGTTATTTTTATGAGCATACAATAGTAATTCTTTAGAGGTTAGATTCAATTCGTCGTAAATTTTTCTTTCTAAGAATTCTGTAAGACATCGTAAAAATTGGGTTGTTGAGTAAAAATATTATCAAATTTTTTTTTTTTCAAATTAATGTGTAAGTATTATACCTTTTTAAAAAGAGGAATAAACGCGTCAAAATTTGACGTCACTTGCCATACTATTTTGGTACATTTTTTTTACACTACAGTCGGTCAAAGTTGCGAAATTCAATAGTTTTCCATATCACCTTTAGTTAAAATAATATTTTATTTTAAAATGGTACAATAAGTACTTTATTTTTACATTCTATTTAGACACAGCAATACCCTAGATTACAAAACCTCCAAGAAATATCGAAATTATCAGCATTAGCAGTCACAGCATTCAAAAGTATGTCACAGGGTGCTCATTTCCCCTTTTTTTTTGAAATCAGTATAATTCTGTAAGTACATGGGGTGGATTTTTTAAAATATTTTTCTGAGTACTGTTAGAACTTGGGGCATCGTGGGAATCCAGTTGGACGCCAGGTTCTTGGACACCCTGTATAGAGAGTCGTATTCCTCTAGTAGATAAGTGAGTCCACCACTGTTTAATACCTTTATAAATCTCTCTCATCATTCTGAATTGCCTACTTACATTTATTACAAAAGTATTGAAAAAAAAAAACAGCTCATTTAAATATCTATATTTTGTTAATATTAAGATTTTATCTGAGATAGCTTATGTCTTAGTTATTACAGACGCACGGTTCAATCGAACAGGTTAAGCTTCGCTTGCCACGGTTGGTCCATGATTTGATGGATTGCATCATGGTCGAAAAGTACGCTAAGCACTGGTTCTAGCTGTCATTCGTAGATCTCTGACAGTTATTACGGATAGAAGCCTTCAGGGCGTCTGAAAATCAATCTTGCCAAGTGGTATTCAACTGCATCCGATTGAACCGGAAGGCGAGTCCAACATGGATAGAGAGGCGCCACGGCGTCCTCACCTTCCGCCTGACGCAGGTTCTCACCGGGCATGGGTGCTTCGGTGGGTTCCTGTTCAGGATAAAGCGGGAGGATACGTCCGGGTGTTTCCATTGCGAGGATCGTCTGGAGGTACGGAGCGAGAGGGAATGGGAAGCCGTCACCTCCTTCTGCGAAGCAGTAATGCTCGCGAAGGAGGAGGTGGGGCACGTGAGGGAGTGGCAGTCTCTGCGCCCTCACGTCCCTAGCCGCCGCAGGAGGAGACGCCCCGGGCGTCGGGGGTCGATTGCGGACTCCCGGCCACCGTAGGCGCGAGCTTGCGGGTGGCGAGCAATGGGTAGCTCGCCACCCGGTAAGGACCAAGCTCGGGTCGACGGCGCGCAGTGTTCCACGCGCGCCTCAAAGAGATGTCAGCAGCAGTGTAGGGGTCTACTAGGACCGATGTCTCCCGGCGTCGCGTGATTGTTCGAAAGAGATACCGTGACCCTGGCACATGGACAACTGATGGGACACGGGTGGGTTTTAGTCAGCAAAAGTCTGACACGCTCTCCCGCTCCGCCCAGAGCGGGAGAAGTCATTTGATGATTTCCCATCCTGAAAAAAAAAAAAGGTGAGTCCAACATAATTATGTAGTTGGGAAAGCTTAGGCAGAGGTAATGATAAATTAATTACACTACTCAACTTTAAGATTGTACAACTAGTAGATAGTAACAATATGCTTTTTTTTACCTATTATTGTTTCTAACATTCAGTTTTTTTTTATTTTCTATTGCTTTCTGTAATTTCTGTAGTCTAAATGAATACTAGAAACAAGCCTTGAAAGAAATATACGCTTGTGTAAAGAACATGTTGCCATAGTTTCAAATTGATGTGTCCATCATAAGATTCAAGGATCATTGAACAATTAATTATCCATTACACTAATGTTTGCTATGTTGATTGATTCCTGCTAATCCCATTTGCTACGGGGATTTAATTAAGTGCAATCACGTTCGAGCATGCATTTGAAGCAAATGGACTGACAATGTTCGAAGGGTCATATCAGGGATATGTGCAGTGTTTGTCGTGAAATGGTGATCAGAAATTATATCATTTAACGCATGTTCCGTGTGGTGCCAAACGTAAAAAATAGCACCATCTTAATTCCTACCGTGAGTGTCGTAAAAAGCGACTAAGGGACTAACTAGAGAATTGGCAGCAGCGTTCGCTATGAGTTTTACCAACATACTACGATCACCAACCCGCTTGCCAAGCGTGGCGATTATGGCAAACCCCTTTAAATTGGGGGAGGCCTATAAAGCAGTGAACGACTTTTGGTTGAAATTATGAATGAGGTTGAATGCATGCTTGGTGAAGAAGATTTTTTTCTAGAGTCCTCCGAAACCATTGCTTTGGCTGATATCAGTGTTACTTGGTAGACACCAACCTCTACCGTAGCGGAGAACATGGACAGAAATAATTAATTAAAATGATAGACATAAAGTGCGGTGGTGGCTGGTTACGGCCACAGCTTACGAACCCAGAGAGGCATTTTACTTTGTGTATAGTTCATCACCACTGCTCAAAATTTGTGAGGGAACCAGCAAGTCCTAGAACGAAAAATTCGAAAACATGTGACATCTAATAACCTGCACTGGGCCCACGTGGCGGGTGTCGGCTCACTTCCTCTCACCCAGATGAGGCTTGTGTACCAACAGTGGGAACATTATAAGCCGATAATTTATGCATGTTATTTTACCATCATTCGTCGTTAAAGCCTAAACACGTTCACTCCTGGACAGATTCTTCCCCCAAGCACCACCACTTCATATACCGGTCGATGCAAGAGAAATAAATAAATTAGATACACAATCAAAATCATAATATCTTAACTATTCTATAACCTAACTATTCACTTCAAAGCCCAGTCACAAACACTGTCAAAGCAAATGGCCATAAATTTCCATTTACGACGAAACCACTAAAATAGAATAATTATTACACAATTAGTACGCAATAGATAGCGTCCGTGTCTAGGAGATGACATAATGAATGTAATTGATTACGACGGTGTCACCCGACGGATGGCAATAATGGGATCGTTTGTAGACTGATAACTGCTTCGGGTCATTGCAATAATGTTGTCACATAAGTTGATATCAATGGCAAAGATGACGTGGAAGACCAAGTAGGAAACGAACCCAATGATCATAGGGAGTTTTGAACACCGCGCGTCGTCATGTAAAAATCAAATGACATTTATTCGAACCAGGCTGAGAAACTTTTTGAACATTAAAATTACATATGACAGTCCCCCAAAACGACCACCCTTCACCACTTCCTAGTGCATTAGCTAGCAAAAAGAAGTGAAGAAGAAGAAGCACAGCTGTCTGTTCAGTTAAAAAAACTTGATTCTATACAACAGTAAATAATTGATATTACGAGACACAAAACATTAAATTCAATTATTTAACATATGTTTCAGTTATCAAAATAACAATAAAAGCATTGAAAACTTTACTCAAGCAGAAATAAACAATAAAAACGTAAACAAAACTTAATACCTTAATAAAAGCCTCGAAGCATAAAGGGCGTGCCCGCTTACTATGTAATCATAACTTGAAGTCAAAAATGAAAAACATGGACCTTTTGTGATGAATATTGTGCTGATTAGTTTTGTATGCTTTAGTAAACAAAACCACCACAAGCAACACGTCATGAACCTCCATTTTCTCAGGATTCTGAAAAAAGGATCTCTATGTTTTGGTTTCACAGTACGTTAGGGCCTGTGGAATATTATCAAAAAACGATTTTCATGAACAGAAAATACTATTTCACTTATTTTCACAATATCTGGATGACCGAGCTTTGCTCGGTATTTTTTGGTAAATTGTGTTTAAAATAATAAGTTTGTGTTCAAGTTGACTATCGATAAAGTTGGTCATTGAAAACACGATTAAACGACATTTTATAAAAATGAATCCTAGCTAAATCGATTTATTGCCCCCGAAACCCCCTGTATACTAAATTTCATGAAAATCGTTGGAGCTGTTTCCGAGATTCAGATTATATATATATATACAAGAATTGCTCGTTTAAAGATAAAAATATCTGGTTGACCGAGCTTTGCTCGGTATTTTTGGTAAATTGTGTTTAAAATAATAAGTTTATGTCCAAGTTGATTATCGATAAAGTTGGTCATTAAAAACATGAATAAAATGACATTGTATAAAAATGAATCCTAGCTAGATCGATTTATCGTCCCCGAAACCCCTTGTATACTAAATTTCATGAAAATCGTTGGAGCCGTTTCCGAGATTCAGATTATATATATATATATATACAAGAATTGCTCGTTTAAAGGTATAAGATTCAGCAATCGTAGTGCATCGCTCGTGGTAAAAGCTCCTATTTCTCGATATTCATAGAAATTATGGAATGGTTTATTAGAAGTCAAGACCACACAACGTGGAGGTCAGATGGCAGTAACTTTGCGTAAAATATTGGTATTTAAACGTCACTGGTTAGAGTGGAATCAGCTTCCGTCATTTAGGAAAAGGCTTGGTAATACATTAATAACGTCGCCTTCGGTTACTTCATTAGGGGAGTGAGACATCAGCCAAAATTACGCGTTATAAATTCAGCCAATGGCTAATCTATTACTTCAAACACGAGAGTATTTGGAGTTGACAATCGTATTTTCTTAAAATTTTGTCTGTGGGAACGGATCAGTCAAATTCTTACAGTTTAATACTGCAGGTACGTACTTGCATACTTTTTAATATAAGTTACTGGCTTAACTATACATTTAATAAATTACCTAATAGGACCATACCTATATCCTAACTAAAATATTATTTTATATTCATTCGAACGAAATTTTGTTTGTTGTTACGCTGTCATGCTGAAAATTGAAAATTTGTCACACCTATAGACCATGACCTGCATAGTAACAGAGGGTTTTCATCCTGGGTCGCAGATGACTTCCCTGGCAATAGCTAGTAGTTTTTATTTGTAATTAAAGAATAAGTCATTTATCGAATTTGACGTCTTTATTATCATTTCTGAAATCTGCAGGCCATAGGAAAACGGGACATTTGGCTACTTTGTTTATGCACAATTTTTCATTATTCTTTCAAAACACATCGAACGTTCAGTTGCGTTTTGTTTTTGTTGATGATTCACTAAACTTATAGTTTTGCTTTACATGAGGGTATCTATGAATCCCTTCGTTAGACAGGACTTTGCCATTTTTTTTACCCTAGGCTAAACTCCTCAAGTTGGACAAGCGTAATTCGGGTCGGCAACTTGCGACATTTTTTGTCCCAAAAGATCTGATAACAAGCGAGCAGCTTGCCCCTCGTCACTTCGGGACTTAATGCTATCATTAGAGGAACAGCCTTCCCTTTCGGAGATTAGTCTGTTACACTTGTATGTTACGGTAAAGGAAGAAATTTGTCATTCTAAATAATAATTCTGCCATGTTATTATGTCTAGTTCATTTTGTACTGTTTGCCTACAGGACAAGACAATCAGAAATTGCGATTTTGATTATAAAAACTGTTTGTAATTACTACAATGATTATTTTGTGTACTTTTGTACCTCTCTCTAAAAACAAATACTACATTTATTTTCAATTTATTCATAATCATATATTTATTATTCATATACAGGCATATTTCCCACTGCTGGGACACTAGGCCTCCAGTAAGTTAAGAGTGGGTCGTAATTTATCATGGGGGTCCAGTGCGGGCTGGTAGATACACACAAATCACATCTTCGAATTTTTGGTTCTAGGACATGCCTGTTTCCTCACGGTGTTTTCCTTCACCGTTTTGAGAGCAGTAGTGATGAAATGTTTTTATATAAAGCACCAACCTGAGTTCAAAACTACTACTTGGAAGTCGCTGCGATACCATAGGGCCACCACTGCTCGATTTATTATTGACCCTAATTTATTTGATGACTGAGCAAAGTTTCAATAATTTTGTATGAAGATCCCTTTTTTAGGGTTCCGTAGCCAAATGGCAAAAACGGAACCCTTATAGATTCGTCATGTCTGCCTGTCCGTCCGTATGTCACAGCCACTTTTTTCCGAAACTATAAGAGCTAGAGCTGTGCTGTTGAAACTTGGTTAGTAGGTGTGTTCTGTGAACCGCATTAAGAGCTCTTACACACGAGCGGCATGTTGCCAACGGCAAAGGTAATTGCTACTGTCGATACGTGTCAGCGGCAGCCGTCCACGCGTCTCGACGGTAGCTGACGGCAGCCGACGGCAACTGACGGCAGATGTCGACGCGTCTCAACGGCAGCCGACGGCAGCCGGCGACACGCCATCTTCAAAGAAACGCGTCATCATCGCGTGTCAACGGCTGCAGTTACCTGCCGTTGGCAACATGCCGCTCGTGTGTAAGAGCTCTAAGATTTTCACACTAAAATAGAAAAAAATCAATACATTTTGGGGTTGAACTGAAACACATTATTTTCTCCCAAACCCATACGTCTGGGTTATCTATGGATAGGTCTTCAAAAATGTTATTGAGGTTTATAATATCATTTTTTTTTAACTGAACAGTTTGCGCGAGAAACACGACACTTCCAAAGTGGTAAAATGTGTCCCCCCTTTAACTTCTAAAATAAGAGAATGATAAAACTAAAAAAAAATATATACATTACTATGTAAACTACCACCGAAAATTGGTTTGAACGAGATCTAGTAAGTAGTTTTTTTTTAATACGTCATAAATCGTAAACCGCAATTTACCTTTCATTCAATCAACTCAAATATAAAAAAAAAAAATATGTCATAAACATAAACCTTATGCATAAACCCTGAATACCTACAGGTTTGTACGGAACCCTCGGTGCGCGAGTCCGACTCGCACTTGGCTGGTTTTTTTAACTAATAAACATTGAGAGTTACAGTTATTTAGAAATAAGGCGTGAAAAGATTCCATGAAAGCCTACCTTTAACGATTCCTTAATAGCAATGAATGAAGGTAGTAATAGCCCAGTATTATACATAAAAGAAAGATAAAGAAAAAGTAACAAATAAGGAGGCTGTACATTGTAATGAAGCGTGGACTAATAAACGTTTTTCCCTATAAACCTATTTTACGATAAACATAAACTTGTACTTAGGTGCGTAAAGGCCTATGCAAATTATACAGGTACTTTCTGACTGTCGGCTGTAAAATGTCGGAACCTTTGAAGTTTGATACACAATTACTGAACTTGGACATTGGCCTTTTTTAAGTTTTAATTTAACTGACGATCTATTCAAAGTATCACACACACACATCGTGAAATTAATTACCTGTATCTATGTAGGTACCTACTAAAAAAGATCATAATAATTTCAGCTGAAAGACATCCACTGCTGAAAATAGGCCTCCCCGAGCATCGCCACTTCGACCGGTTCTGTACTTCTTCCATCCAGTAGCTTCCTGCGGCCTTCACCAGGTCATCGATCAATCTTGTGGGAGGCCTTCCAACGTTACGTCTTCAAGTACGCGATCGCCACTCCAGAACATTCCAGCCCCATCGGCCATCTGTTTTGCAAGCAAGCAATGTGCCATGCGTCTGCCACTTAAATTTGGCAATTCTTCGTGCTATGTCGTTTACTTTGGTGCTTCGACGGATCTTTACATTTCGAATTCGATCGCGTAGGGAAACTCCAAGCATAGCCCTTTTCATTGCCCTTTAGATGACTTTCAGCCTTCTTATGAGGCCCATTAAAATTATTTATGTCTAACTAATCCTCTGACTAAGATGAAGCTTAATTCCCAGCATTAGAGTAATTTGATGCTATATATATGCATATTTGTTGATACTTCGTTAGTGAATTATAAGGACACTATGAATAATAAATGTAGATGAAAGGACGTACATACTGGTATCCCTTTTAGTTCGAAGTTCTGATCGACGGGTTCAACCAAGTAGAGTATTAGAAGTACCTCTTTCAGTATAATGTTCCACCGATCGCTTACCAGAACCCATCTGACGGTAACTATAGTGACGTTAATCTGGCGATCTCGCAACTGGCTACAAGTGCGATTAGCGCAGGGACCTATCCCGGACTTATTGGGATCCCGGGGTCCCTCGGGTTCCGGGCTTTGGGCCGATCCGCTCGTTATTTTGCATTAATGCCCCAAACTTTCCCGGCTAATACCAGTTGATGAAGGAAATTTCATTATAGGCGCTAATTAAGAAAAAGGCGAATCCTCTTTCCAATTTGGTTTATCTTTTGGACGTAATTTGATGTTATTTTAATAGAACTTACTCGGACAACGCACTTTCATTTGTTTTTCTCATCTGCTTAGCCTTTTCCCAACTATGATGGGGTCGGCTTCCAGTATAACCGGATGCAGCTCAATATAAGTATGTTACATGGAGCGATTGTCTATCTGACCTCCACATTCCAGTTACTGGGTAATATGATACCCCTTGGTAAGACTGTTTGCCAGACTTTCGGGCTTCTGACGACCCGTAACGACTGTTAAAGATCTACAAATGGCAGTCAGCACCGGGGAATCTTGGTATGTTAGGATAGTCACCCATCCACGTACCAACCGCGGCAAGCGTAGCTTAACCTGATCAATCGATCTGTGCGGCTATTATTACTTATTTTATTTGTTTATCTCTACCGGATTATTGTCCCTGATGGAGTAATTTTGTAATTTTCAAAGGACTACTTAACTCAATGATTGACATTATTAGGTACTGTGGTTTTCTCTCACATTTATGTCAGTTCTGCAGTATCTATATTTACTGTTGTTATATATATAAGCAATTTCAACGTATACATACCTGCCTAAGGAACACAGTGTGAAACCCCATACGTTTGCCATAAACTTTTACGTGAACACAGCGTTGCTAACAAAACACATAAAGTTAGACATACAAGAATACACGTACATACTTCGACATTCACAGGCATCTGTTTTCTGAGATACGGTTTGCACATATCTACTTATTTACATACAACTTTTCTGCAAATAAAAACCTCGAACACAGTACTTACAAATATTTTCCATAAGACCGTTAATATCCATTGCTCATTATAAAATCTCCCAAACTAATAAATTCTTTTATCATAAGCCCTTATCGTATATATCGTGGTCATCACCTTACCTGGCTTTTCATTATCATCATTTCAGCCGAAAGACGTCCACTGCTGGACATAAGCCTCCTCCAATTAAGGGGGTTTGCCATAATCGCCACGCTTGGCAGACGGGTTGGCGATTACAGTATGGTGGTAAAATACATAGAGAACGCTGCTGGCCATTCTTTAATCAGTCCCTTAGAGCTCTTACACACGAGCGGCATATTGCCAACGGCAGGTAACTGCAGCCATCGACACGCGATGATGACGCGTTTCTTTGAAGATGGCGTGTCGCCGGCTGCCGTCGGCTGCCGTCGACACGCGTCGACATCTGCCGTCAGTTGCCGTCGGCTGCCGTCACTACCGTCAAGACGCGTGGACGGCTGCCGCCGACACGTATCGACAGTAGCAATTACCTTTGCCGTTGGCAACATGCCGCTCGTGTGTAAGAGCTCTTAGTCGCCTCTAACGACAATCACGGGAAGAAATGGGATGGTGATATTCTTTACGTTTGGCACCACGAGGAACGCACCACAGCTTTTAAAGTTATGTTCTTATCAAAATGACTGCTGAAGTGCTCTCAACTTATTTCAACAATCGCGCGGACGTCAAAATATCGCAGCGGGATGTTTTCGCGTACTGGTTCTTCAACGCACTAGTGTTGAGGTTGAAAATCCAAAAGTGTGTACTGATAGACTGACTAACTGACTGTTTGACTTATAAATTATATTGTGCAATATATTTTACGACGCGAATATTTCCAGTGCGCGATTCAATCCTACCGCGACAGTGGACTTACTCCAACTTCCCACATATTTATTTATTTGTTTAATTGTATATCTACTCGTTCAAGCAAACTAACATAAGCCAAGCGCACAATATTAACCGATAAACATAATGCGCAAAAACTATAATAAGTAAAAAGGGTAGTACACAAGGGCCAAGAGGTGGCAGCCTATTCTCTCCCGTTAACAATGCCGAAGGCATACTTAATACATTTTATAAGCATTTTAGTACAATGCTTATGCAAGAGTAAGCCACCAAAGTATAATCTTGTTCCTACTTATAATCCCGAAAATCGTAAAGTCGGTAGAAAGCAAGGGTTAACCCGTCAGGGGTCGTAAAAGTGAGTTTGTATTTTTACCTAAATGGTATATTTATTTTCCATTTTTATTACATACTTCCCGTCTTCCCACAAAATTTAATCATCGCAGAATAACAGATTTCGCAGAGAATGAAGACGCTTTTGATACAGTTTTCAAAAAGGACTCGGCAAAGTTTTCCCAACAATGGAAACAAAGGCATTACCAGACGGAATACGTCAATAAAATCTTTGGAGCATTTCTCAAAGAACCTTTCAAAAGTCTATAAGCCACTGTCGGGCACCCTCTTATTCACTAGAATGGACTTGAGGACTCGTCGATTCCTTTAAAACCCACTGTTGGGGAAATCGCTTTTTCATCCCTGGTAATGGTCCTCGCTCGGGGACATTTTAATTAATTGCGACTCCGAGTGCTTTTTTTAGTTTCGCTATAAATTATGGAGCCATCTTTGATATAAAAGAGAAATTAAAATTAGTATTCACCATTGTCATGTCCGTTTTCATTAATTAGCTTTTAATAACTTCTAATGCCTTTGTAACATCCTGTTCTGTTTGAATGATTAAATTTTATTTCAAGTTTGAGGTGGTTAATTTGATGTACGTACTTAAAAGTTGAATCAATATTTACTTATTGATTAACCATTTGAATGGGTGTCTACCCAACTATTTACTCACACGCATGAACTAACACGGATTAAGAAAATACATTTACATATTTTATTATTCTGTCAATTTATTGACACTACACTTAAATCACTCAATCTGAACCAGCAATTAACACCATCTTCAAAAGAATTATGTATACTAAGCACGTATTTACATAAAATAAAAAACGTACTCTACCAAAGGACACTTTACAAGGGCGGAAAGTTAATATCAGATTTTATAGGCGTGATGTCGTAAAACTTGGTTCAGTACAAAAGGAGTCTATTCTCTGATCACAATCTGGTACTAAGGTGCTATTTATGTACTCATCTCGTTTTACTTCGGGTTTATCACCGGCCGCGGCAGAGGCTTGACTCTCATAAACACTACTTAACGCTAAAGGCGACGCAAATACGGCCTAACAGTCTTGTTTGTGCCACTATTTTCTTAACAAAACACTGATAAGTTGTTACTTTACTTATGGAGAGGTAAGAAGTATTTTTTTGTTTATTTACTAAAGTGCATCGCGGGGTCAAATAAGGTTCAAAACAGTACTGCGATCGATTTTAGTTCAATCGAATTACCACCAAATTTTGCAGTTTTAATTACCTGTCCTTATTGGTGATGTTCTTTAAAATGGTCAGGTAGCCGTAAACCGGCGCGCGTAAATGACCATATGTATGAACGTATAATAGGCAAAAGAAGTAGGTATTTAAGGTTCGTAGCAGGTGGCGTACCGTAGTTTCTGCCTACCTAAAAATAATCTCAGCTCAGTGGAACAATTTTCAGTTATTTCTTTATTTCATTGAATTTCCTTTATTTTGAATACGTTTTGTTTTTGGGTGGGTATCAATCAAAAATTCGACCAATCTACGCTCAAAATGTTGAGAACCATGCGAAGAAATATTTTTTGAGCTCTGTCTTACGTGTTTAATAAGGATACCTTGAAAAAAAATCTGGCTTTGAATATGTACTATTATGCCTATAAAATACTGAGCGTTTTACGGCGTCCTACGTTTGAGCAGAGCCTTAAAGACTCTACTCTCTCCTCCTTTTATACCGCAAACTATTGTGGCCAACTAAGCCTGAAGACAAAAATAGGCTTGGAGACAATAGTTTTAGCGTGGTTTTATAAGCGAGTAAACAAAGTAATAAGATTCTAGGCTGGAAACATGTCCGTAAAACTCTTGTCCTAGTTCTTAACAATAATAAAAACCGGCCAAGTGCGAGTCGAACTCGCGCACCGAGGGTTCCGTACAAATCAAGGTTTAAATATATATATATATTTTTTAATTTTTATATTTCAGTTGATTGAATGTAAGGTAAATTGCGGTTTACGATTTATGACGTTTTAAAAAAAAACTACTCACTCGATCTCGTTCAAACCAATTTTCGTTGGTAGTTTACATGGTAATGTACATCATATATTTTTTTTAGTTTTATCATTCTCTTATTTTAGAAGTTACGGGGGGGGGGGGGGGGGGGACACACATTTTACACTTTGGAAGTGTCTCTCGCGCAAACTATTCAGTTTAGAAAAAAATTATATTAGAAACCTCATTACCATTTTTGAAGACCTATTCATAGATACCCCACACGTATGGGTTTGATGAAAAAAAACATTTTTGAGTTTCAGTTCTATGTATGGGGAACCCCAAAATTTATTGTTTTTTAGGGTTCCGTTGCCAAATGGCAAAAAACGGAACCCTTATAGATTCGTCATGTCTGTCTGTCTGTCTGTCGGTCTGTCTGTCTGTCTGTCTGTCTGTCTGTCTGTTTGTCTGTCCGTGTATGTCACAGCCACTTTTCTCCGAAACTATAAGATATATGTTGTTGAAACTTGGTAAGTAGATGTATTCTGTATACCGCATTAAGATTTTTACACAACAATAGAAAAAAAAAACAATAAATTTTGGGGTTCCCCATACATAGAACTGAAACTCAAAAAATTTTTTTTCATCAAACCCATACGTGTGGGGTATCTATGAATAGGTCTTCAAAAATGGTATTGAGGTTTCTAACATCATTTCTTTCTAAACTGAATAGTTTGCGCGAGAGAGACTTCCAAAGTGGTAAAATGTGTGTCCCCCCCCCCCCCCCCCCCCGTAACTTCTAAAGTAAGAGAATGATAAAACTAAAAAAAATATATGATGTACATAACCATGTAAACTTCCAACGAAAATTGGTTTGAACGAAATCCAGTAAGTAGTTTTTTTTTAATACGTCATAAATCGTAAATCGCAATTTACCTTCCATTCAATCAACTCAAATATTAAAAAAAAAAAAACATTTAATTTCATAAACATAAACCTTACGCATAAACTGAGGATACCTACAGGTTTGTACGGAACCCTCGGTGCGCGAGTCCGACTCGCACTTGGCCGGTTTTTTTTTTCTATTTTAGTGTGAAAATCTTAATGCGGTTCAAAGAATACATCTACTTACCAAGTTTCAACAGCATAGCTCTTATAGTTTCGGAAAAAAGTGACTGTGACATACGGACGGACAGACAGACAGACAGACAGACAGACAGACAGACAGACAGACAGACATGACGAATCTATAAGGGTTCCGTTTTTTGCCATTTGGCAACGGAACCCTAAAAAGGAGGGAAAACGCTTCGTAGATTTTCATAACAAAAAGTTTGGATACAACGTTATGTAGACATTGTGATTAGGGTTGTAACGGAACTTCGCCTCCGCCTCCGTTACTGCGGACGTTCCGCAAGAAATCGTATCTTCGCTTCCGCCTCCGCCTCCGTAAAAATTTTGCGGAGTTGTAACGGAGGTTTATTTACGAATCATAGAACAATAACACGCGTGCAGCGACGCTCAACGACGACTCAGCCGTACGGCCGCGAGTTGCGCGCGAAATTGTCAACGAGTACACGGCGGGAACGCGGTTGGGGTGGGGCGCCTGCCCCCCACCCAACCGCGTTCACGCCGCGCATGTCATTTGCAGAGATGCCAGAACGTCCCAAAAGGGACGATTTTGGTCCGATTAGACATCTTTACGTCCCTTCGATGTCCGGTCATATATTCCGTCCGTTTTCTGTCCCTTTTTAACCGACTTCAAAAAAGGGACGAGGTTATCAATACGACTGCATTTTTTTTTTTATGTTTGCTACCTCATAACTTTTGACTGCGTAAACCGATTTTGATAATTCTTTTATTATTTGAAAGCTGGTGCTTCCCGAATGGTCCCATTTTAATTTGGTTCCATTCGAACAATGGGGCCCATGTGAAAACCATATAAGTCTTAAATTTGCATTAAGTATTTGCGCGACAAATGAACGAATACTGTATGTTTGTTACCTCATAACTTTTGACTGGGTGAACCGATTTTGATGATTCTCTTTTTATTTGAAAGCTGGTGCTTCTTTAATGGTTTCATTTTAATTTGGTTCCATTCGGACAATGGGATCCATGTGAAAACCATATGAGTCTTAAATTTGCATTAAGTATTTACGTGATAAATGAACGAATAACGCGATTATATTAGTGCGGAGTATCTACCGTAACTAAAAAGTAAAAAATAAAATCTTTAAAAAAAAAAAACAACCGACTTCCTTAAAAAAAACGCTACAAAGTCAAAAATAACTTTAATTTCGGAATTCGGTGTCTTAGGATCTGAATTTAAGGTTTTTTGCACCGAATTCCGAAATTAAAGTTATTTTTGACTTTGTAGTGTTTTTTTTAAGGAAGTCGGTTGTTTTTTTTTTGTAAAAAGTTTTCAAATAGCCAACTACAGTAATTTACTTTTTTAATGCCTTTCAATTGCAAATAACAAAACGCAGTATTAAACATTACAAAAATGCGTAAAACTTTAATTGAACTAAAGTTTATCTCGAATTTATGTCGTACGTTCTGGAGCTATTGAAAAATTTTAATAACAATATCTTAGGACAACCAACACAACGTTATCTGATCCCACACTAGGCAGAGCCTGTACTATGGTTACCAGACAACTGATAAATATACATATATATTTCTAAATACATTATACTAAATACGTACAGATAAATTACACCCAGACACAGAACAAATGATTGTGCTCATCACACAAACATTTGTCCTGGGTGGGAATCGAACCCACGACCTCAGTCTTAGCAGTCAAGGTCACTAACTGACCCTGCCACTAGACTAACAAGCCAGTCAACATTTCAAGACTGGCGGGAGTATTGCCTAATGAAGACCGATGCGCAAACGAGTTAGGGTCTGCCGGGGGAACAATACTGGAAAAAGTTTTCCAAATAAGGATATTGCCAGGAAAGTAAAATACAAACATCAGAAAATTTATTGGAATGCTGTTGGTTTTACCCATTTACAAATGCAAGCGTGGACAGTGTTTTCAGTAAACTGAAAAGGATCAAGTCGGAAAGAAGAACCCGCCTCAACACCAATACCTTAGTATATTTGATGGCAACGAGTGCGGGAATCAAGGATGTCGTTAAGTTTGAGCCGACCAAAGACATGCAAGAAACAAAATTAAAATACTGAAAATCTTTAACAAAACCAATCACTTTTTATTTGTTTGCCCTAAAATACATATACTATTGTTTGTACCTACTCAGGCCCTTTTAGGCATACTTTTTTCTCATTCAATCGTAACAAATTAATATTTCTCCAGTCATCCTTTTTGTCCAAAAATCGTCCCATATTAGGTAGTCGTCCGAAAGTCGACGCAGGTACTGGAAACACTGGTCATTTGCCAAATGATACACGACAGGAACCAACCTGTCAAATTGTTTGGACGACACAAATTACTACTTTATCTAAATCCACTTTCACCTCCGCCTCCGCCTCCGTTAACCTCCGCATCCGCGGAGGTGAAACTCGTCGTCTCCGCATCCGCATCCGCCTCCGCTAAGAAAGCCTCCGCTACAACCCTAATTGTGATATATTCGCCTGGCAGTAAACAGAATAAGACACCCTTTAAGCGAAAAGCGTAGAACTGGTGCCCTGATACTGTGAGACGGAGTCGCAGCAGACAACGTATGCGATGGAGGAGAAAGATAACGTACATAACATAACATAACATCACATAACATCACGCCTTATTTCCGCGGAGGGTTAGGCAGCGGTGTACCTTTTAGTACACCCAAATTTCGCCAGTTATGTTTAAGTCCCATGTATTAGAGGCGAGCCTAATACCAGTAACCGGGCACAAATCCGAACTCGGGGCTGCTACTGAGAAATTCCAGATAGAAAAACCCAATAACACTTTGCCCGACCTGGGAATCGAACCCAGGACCTCATGCTAAGCAGTAGCGCTTGCGACCACTAGACCAACGAGGCAGTCATGGAGGAGAAAGTGCCGTCAAAACTGGAAGGAGGACGCACACGGTCGTGAAAGATGGAAGGAGTGGGGGAAGCCATTGCGCAGGAGTGCGACAGCCTAGGCTAGTATAAAAAACTTTTATATTCCTCCTTCAACCAGAATTCGGTTCTGGTTAAAACTTCCCTAGCATATGTACTAGCAGAGACACTAAATTCAATTTTGATAACCTATCATTAACAGCCTTAGCGAGTGAAAAAGTTTTGTGGACCGGCGCCATATTTTGCTAAATCCAACTGTCGAAGCGTCGCGCATATGCGGCTAGAAGTTTTGAAAGATTTTTATTTTATTCAGCCACAAATTGTTTTGAGTTGTGCCAATGCAGTTCAGCTAATGAGTTGATACTAGAAATACCACTACTTAAGTAACTAAGATAAAGGAGAAATGCAGCAGAAATTCCAGATGATACGCGACTACAGATCTCGGCAACCACTTAATATAGAAATTTATAACATAGCTACTCATGATACTGACAAGTATCGAAATAATCATAACTTAGAAATTGCTTCATCCATACAGGTAACTTTAATCTACTTAATTTACTTATCTACATACCATATGCATAATTAGTTTCTATTGGTTTGAGAGCTAAAGATAAACTTGGAACAGAAGCTGGCTATTTAACGGAATTAACTATGTCTAAGATAAGCGTGCTACTAGATACGGTCCTATTAGCAGTGCTTGCTTGTTTCGAGAATATACCAGATATAATCGCGTAAACGTTGAACGTGTGCCTTGTATGTACAAAACAAACTCTACCTCGAAATCTTCATACAATACTTAACCAAAGTCCTTTGTTGTTAGGCGTTCACGCTTCATTTGAATTCTTTGACACAGCGGGGAACGAAAGTAAGTGCGTTTTTTATGAAGTCTTTAACCTTTAACTCTAAAACTAGTTTGTATTTTAATGAGTTAATACATCAATACATCATCGAGTAATAGTGATGGTTAATATCGACGCGCAGGTTTTCGCTTCTCGCCGCCGCGGGGCGCCGTCTCTCTGAGGTCCCGACAGCCCCCTGGTGGAACAACCTGCCCCCTTCATTGTGGCTGACACGAAACACAGCCGTAATCGCACCGAAGCAAAACAGCTACGAGCTTTTGAATTATGCCTCCAAAGACCATAATCTCCGATTCATTGCGTAGTGTTTAAACCGTGAAAGCAATTCATTTTGCATGTCATCGTTCAATAAAGTTTTGTATAATAAAACAAACTGCCACCTACACGTTATGGTACACTCGAGCGCAACTTTTACAGACTAAAATATTGATGTGCATATTTTAGATGATTATTACCATAGTGTCACGGTACCGCTACACAAATACTTGTATGGTTGCCCAACAATCGACAATCTATTCCGACGTACCGTAAAACAGTAAACAGAACTCCCATGGACCATTACACGTCGAGTATTTGTAAAATAATCAAAATGTTGGCTCCGTCCACAAATGTTTGCCAGAAACTCGTTAAGTTTGTGATTTATTTGATCTGATGTGTGCGCAATCGTTTGATAGCTCAGCTTTGTATACCACTTCAAAGCCACGACTTACACACAGTTGAAGTACCTGACCGACTGATCGAACAAGTACTTGTAGATAAAAAAAAACATTATGCAAAAGTACACGTGTTTGAAGCCGATTAACAAAAAAAGGACCGAGACTTGCTTACTGTTTGGTTTAACACTCTCTTTTTCCCCAACAAAACAATTGGAAAATATTTATCCAGTCGAGAATAAAATTATCAAGCAATTAACTGCTAAGTGGCAAAAGAAATCTTCGTTCAACATCTTCGTAGCCGCTGTTGATTTTAAATTTAGTATAATATTATATAGTGTTTGAGCGGTGTGTTTACATTGAAAATGATAAAGACCACCCGGCTGTGTATGAAGGCATACAGTCGGTGGATCCGTTTTGTGCCAACAGCAGTTGGTTTGCCTCAGAGCAAACAGAACAAGACAAACAAACACTCGATCGGGGAAAGCGGTCGCATTTGATTTTTATTTCTTTTACTCTCAATAGGGAAAAAGCAGTTAACGATTTAACACAAAGAGACTCTCCGATGCCTTTTTGCAAGCTTTTTTATTCTTCACCTTTAATGTCGTGAGTGCTTCACATTATCTTTGCTGGAATGGGCCATTCTCTTTTTGTTTGCAAAAAGGAACGTTTTTTAATTCGTTTAATAAATAGCACTAGATTACCATATTTATTGCATAATTGAGATACAATTCTTAAGTAGCGTAATAAGAAAAAACTGCAGCTTATCGAGAATGTTTTAAAAATAGTTCATAAAGGAGAAACCAGGCAACGCTTCACTACAATAAAAAACACTGTCAATATTTTCCCCTTGTGAACAAAATTATGAAAAAGTTTTGAACTAAAAATAAAGAGGAACTTTGAAACCATCAACAAACTATCACGTCTTTAGGAGCTCAAAGTCCCCTACTAACGACGTTATCATTGTCGGAAAGGAAAAACCGTCAGCTTGGAAAGCCTGAAAATGCAACGGGGAGACTAGACGAAAAAAATACGTTTCCGACGGGTCCTTGTACAGACTATAAGCACCACTAACCGTGATAAAGTCAACCACAGACTAAAAAAGCCAGTTGAATAATTAAAAATACAGGTTTACAAAACTATTAAATTCGTTTTGTTTATTTTACTAAAGACTTGCCGACTGTAGGGTCCAGACCTTGAGTTTTAATTGTGAAAACGAGAAAAACGAGTTTACGGTTTTTTGCTATGATTATTGTCAATTACCCACCATACAATATCGAATTGATAATTCTAAGGACTGTGTCTAATAGGGATTTAAGGATATTTTTAGCATTTAAATTCAGTATTCAATACTGCAATTTTGTTTGAAAATTGTCGGTATTTTATTCTAAAATTGTAATCATCGTTTGTATTCATTCAATTAGACGTTTTACATACAAAAGAAGAAAGGAAACCTGTTTGGATAGAATTATAGTGTAACACAGTTAAGCGAAACTTATCTCAACATAATTCACGGAAATTTTGCATGCAATTGTCATGATCACATCCACGACTAACAAGAGAGGAATCTTTTAACGCCTTTTAACACTTGGTATTAGTTTTATCATCATCGTCCTGACCATCATCATCTCAGCCCGGAATCACTCCTTTTTCCACCATACTTCTGGGTTCCGTGTGCCTCACATCCAGGTGCTTCCCGTGACTTTGCAAATATCATCAACCCTATATGCTTTTAGACGGCACTGGTATCTTTGGCCTAACCTTGGCCGTCATTTATTCACAGTTTTACTCCATCTGCCATCTTCTCGCCTGGACAGGGCAACTAGTTTGCCCTGTCCAACTCCACTTGAGAGGCATCGCCTTGTCCTGACTTTTGACCAACGACGTATTCCGGTGTTACGCACTCGGTCCAGTAGAGTTATGCCAAGCATGGCTCGCTCCATTGCCCTTTGTGATATTCATATGCAGTGGACAGTCTCTTTTGTAAGCGTCCATGTTTCGGCAACGTGGGTCATTGTTGGCAGGACACATTGGTTGAAATGGTGGATTTTTAGACATCTTTTTGGGCCGACAAATATTTTCCTCCCTCAGGAAAATTAAAACACAGTAGGCCAACAGAACCTGCTACTCTGTGACGCTCAGCAGTAGCATTTATGTGTAAGGTGCCCGGCTTGCGATCCCCCCGTCGCGATAACACGCACGGCACAACTGATGGCACGGTGCTCCCTATACCTATTTGTAATTTACTTAAAAATATGGCGGTAGATAAAGTCAGAGGGTTCTTGGCGGCTAATTCCGCTGTTTTGTTACGTGTCTGTTTAAAGCGTCGAGAATTTGTTACATGGTTTCGACTTGAACGCTCGAACTGATCGTATCGTTTTGAACAATGTGAGCTCACACCGATTAGTAGTCGTCCTTTTTTGTTTCGATTCGACTCCTAATTTTCCTTTAGAGGTATTCAGAATAATGTTTCCTACGTAACTTTTGCCTAAGGACGACTGTTGGATTGCTGCTCCGTTTTAAAGTGAAATTAGGTGTAGTTACAGATAAAGAAAATGGCTCTGCGGTTGGTAATGAGTGCACGATAATTTGCTTTACACAAAGCTCTTGAAATGCTAAACTTTTCTGGAAAATCACTTGGTTAAAGATGGAAAAGAATGTAAAGCGTCAAATGGAGTCACATTTTTTCCTTCATCTAAACAAATTAGAACATCTTTATTGCTCTCTAATCTTAATAACGAAGATATTAATATCCTTGTTGCAATAACGAAGGCAATTAAGAAAGCAAGGGAATAAATTATTTGAATTAGTCATACGCTTAATTAACTTCTGTCTTAATTTTAAGATGTCGTCGCATTGAAGCGACAGCGGAAACGCAAATTAAACATCTCGACGAACTCGCGTTGAAAACTCCTCGCACACGCCTAATTAATAATTTTGGTAAATTTTAGCATACAGCGTCATTGATTTAATTTCGTACTTTCTGCGTACTTGCCTTGCTTTTCAACGACTCATAGCGATTTCCAAAAAATAAACAAGTATCTACGTATAGCGCCTTTTTGGGGTGTGGTCAAAATCGGAACTAACACTGCCATCTTGTTCTTTTTTTAAACGGTTTTATTTGAATAAATTTTAAATCACTAAAATGAAAATTACTCAACAGCGTACATTTGGTGTATAGTATCTTATACCTTTAAACGAGCAATTCTTGTATATATATATATATATAATCTGAATCTCGGAAACGGCTCCAATGATTTTCATGAAATTTAGTATACAAGGGGTTTCGGGGGCGATAAATCGATCTAGCTAAGATTCATTTTTAAACAATGTCGTTTTATTCATGTTTTCAATGACCAACTTTACCGATAATCAACTTGAACATAAACTTATTATTTTAAACTCCTATACCTTAAACGAGCAATTCTTGTATATATATATATATAATCTGAATCTCGGAAACGGCTCCAACGTTTTTCATGAAATTTAGTATACAAGGGGTTTCGGGGGCGATAAATCGATTTAGCTAGGATTCATTTTTATACAATGTCGTTTTATTCATGTTTTCAATTACCAACTTTACCGATAATCAACTTGAACATAAACTTATTATTTTAAACACAATTTACTAAAAAATACCGAGCAAAGCTCGGTCAACCAGATATTAAGTATTTATTGGAACAAAACTGCGTTACAATTTTGTGTTCGTTAATACTGCGTTAGTTTAATAACTGCGTCGTAGATATTAGCACCTACCCAGGAACGAAAGACACCAGGGCCTCAAGTCTGCTATTTTTTATTAATTCGTCATTCCAACACAATCCCATTGTCATTTTGCTAAAAGTTCGTAATCTGCTAAATCATAATGGCGGATCATTGGTCGGTCAGTGGTCTCGTAATAGAATCGTGGTACAATGACATTGTCGTATTGCCATTATTATAAAACTCGTTAGTAGAAATGATTTTCTAAAAACTACTACTAAATTTGAAAATTTAATTATGCCAGATTTCATTTATATATATATTTACATATTATTTATTAGTGTTTTAAACAATCTGAAGTAGTAAGAAGTTCGTAATTAGCAAAAACATTGCATTAACATGTATAACGCGGATAAATGTGAAAATAGACAACTCAATATTTTATCTGTTTAGCTGTCAAAGTCAAATGTGGCATTACTGCTTACTGACGTTAATCTGTTTTTATTTCCAGCGGCCGGTGTTTTGTGTGTTAATTATTTATTCAGTTTTCTCACCTTAATTTCTGCCGATACGCTAACGTTTCGACGCGGTCTGGCCATAAGAGGAAAAAATTAAAAATTCCAAATTCCGCTTCGGAAATATCAATAAAGGGGTTTGTATTCATTCTCGTCAAGCGACGGGCTCGACGACGTCTTTTGCATTCTGTCCATCTTCTTTCTTTAGAATCCACGGCGTTTGGCTAGTTCGAGAATATTAGCTCGTAGTGAATACATTTCTCCGTTCAATATTCCACAAACACGATAGCTAGCAAACACTTTTTGACAACCGAGCTATTACAATACAAGCAATGACTGCACAATGACGGTCCAATGGTAGGTCACTGATCAAAGGAACTGTCAAAATTTGAGCAGATTACCGCATAAGTCAGTCATTCATTTGTCATTATGTACGAGATTACCATTCTAAGCCATTTCTTTCAATGGAGTGTCAGTGGTTGACCATTGGAAAGTCATAATGACGCCATTATATTAGTAGATTACTAAACTTGTCAAAATCAACAATTATGAAATCAATGATAGACCATTCTGACACTATTGTAATAGCAGACTTGAGGCCCAGAATTCTATAATAACTAACAATTTTGATTAAACTTATAGAAACTAGTATGTACAAGTAAGTTGAAAAAATATAGTGTCTATCAAATTTTTCATGATCACCACGTAATGGTAAGTGCTATAGTTAGGTATTTAAACTTAATTATTCATGCTTCAATTTTATGAAAGTTTCAAAAACAGCTCATTAACTAAATTAATAATAGGTATAATACTCAGATGTCCTTCACTGCCCCCCAGGGATATAAAATGGGTCCAACTTAAAATTAGTTCCGGGAATATCCAAAACTTTTGGGTTGCATCCGTATTGTATCCGGGATTAATTTTAACGGCTGTATTAGTTTAATTACCGTATTTCGCCATGTTATGGAATATAACAAGATTTAGGAGCTGTGGTTTTAAAGCCGTAGTTTCGCTTCGCTAAAGATAACTTGAACCGGCAAAGGGATTATTTTAATATGCAAAATACAGTTAACTCATTACGGATGAACGATGCTAATGCCACCCTGCCTTTCCGCTATGAGTGTACTACGTGAGCTCGACAAATGGATGTGCAAATAACACTTGTGCGACAAAACTGTAATGCGACTTACGATAGTTCGAATGCACGCTTGTGCGACACACTGAATCTAGTCGTTTCTAACACTCGCCCTATGTGAGCTCGAGTGTGTCGCACAAGCGTGCATTCGAACTATTGTGAGTCGCAGTACAGTTTTGTCGCACAAGTGTTATTCGCACATTCATTTGTCGAGCTCACGTAGTACACCCTTCCGCTATGAAAAGTTGTAAGTACCTGTAGAATCCTGTTGATTCCGTATTTAAGTTGATAATATCACTTCACTGGCTCACCACCACATCAAGTGCTACCGTTCAGACCTGCTTCACCGTCTCTGTTTCCCACCATTTCTTGTGACTGACATATGACATTAATGACAGCAGCTACCTCCGCTTGTGTGCGTGAGACAGAGTTTACATATCTATTAAACAGATTCACTACAGAACCTATTGAAAAATGCGATCACCAACCAATGTGTTTGCAAAATTAGTAGATGTATACCACTCTTTAAAATTCACAGACATTTGACTGAAAACGTGACAAACTCGAGAATCATCATAGTGCCGTCACTTACCTAATAAAACTGTGTGTCAGCAGAAAGAGGAAAATCCGTATCCCCGAATCAAATGCTCCACTTGTAAAGAAAAAGACAAAACGCCCAACGGGGTCCTATAAACAACAAACAAACAACATTCTCGCTATCTCTGTCTCATATATTTCAATTCCCTTAACAAATCCTCGGAATAATAAATAAAAACAATGCTTACATAGACAAAGCGCCTATTAAGCTTGGTATTAGTCATGGTTCTCTTTGTATCATAAATCACCGAAAAACAGGCACCTCCGCCATTGCGTGACGTCACGATATACGCCGATGTCATAATTCTGTTTCGTTTTTTTTCGGCGTGACTAATTCTAAGCCTTAATTGGTTTTAAATTAAACTTTATAGACAATAGTAATTAGGTTTGATCATTTGTGTATTGGTTTTGGAGGGGATTTGTTTTTGGAATATTAGAATACAGGTGATTAGAGCGAATTGTTTTATATAAGCTTTTGCCTGCGACTTCCCACGCGTGGAGGTCGAAAATTATCCCACGGAAATGTACTATCAGGATAAAAAGTATCTTTTGTGTTAAACCAGGTTATCTATACTAATATTATAAAGCTGAAGAGTTTGTTTGTTTGTATGTATGTTTGTTTGATTGAACGCGCTAATCTCAGGAACTACTGGTCCGAATTGAAAAAATATTTTTGTGTTGGGTAGCCTATTTATCAAGGAAGGTTATAAGCTATATAACATCACGCTACAACTAAGAGGAGCGGAGCAGTCAGGAAAAATGTTGCAAAAATGGGGAAAATCGCACGGGTAGGCAATTCTACGCGACGGGAAGGGTCGAAGGAACAACAAATTTAACGCGGATGAAGTCGCGGGCAGAAGCTAGTAAACTATATATGCGCATAATTTCATTCAAATCCGTTCAGCCGTTTTTGAGTTACAAACTTTCAAATTTTTACATTTATAATATCAGTGGGATGAAAGTATGCTGAGCATGAAAGTAGAAAATGTCATAAATCAAGAATTTTAGACAGAAATCATTCTCAACACTATTTGGCACCCCAATCCACTTGTCTACAAACATTGTAGATATCAAAATTACGAGCGATTATCACGGGGAATCGTTTAATAACTCAAACATTATTTCTGCCATAACTTCAGGAGTTACCCCCTTACGAGACCGGTTTATGGGCAAAGTAAGTCTCTAATTTCTCAATAATTTGTTACTGGATAAGATTAAACGCATAAAGACTCCTTCCGTGACAAAACTCCTTTCGAAATTCCACTTAGAAGGTGGGGCAATAACTTTGTGAGATATCTTACAGAACCGATAACCAACGATTGGGGAGGTACACCTGAAGTGCAGAACTGGAAATTGGGACCGTAACTCAACAAGTATTAGGGGAGGAAAACTCCGTAGACTCGCCATCTGTAGGCCTTATCTACCGCCATAAATATCGTACGGTACCCCGTACGAAACGAGTACGAATTATGGCTCCGAAGGTACCTTCAGTCGTCGTAATGGATAATTCATGCACCCTTCGCCGCCGCTCTCTGTTTCATAATTTTCCAGTCATTTTTTGTAATTATTATCCGTTGTTTGTGACTTTCAAGGACTGGAAATACCGTGAGCTATAAACCGTCTAAGTTTGAACGCTTCTTTGATGCTGAAGAATGCTAGAAATTTCCAAAAATACAGAGTAAAATAATGACTAATATTTTAATAGGCCCTCTGTTAAAACTGAATATTATATCTCGGTTAGCCTGGCTATTATTTTGAACATGCTCCAATAATTAATTTTGCTTACAGGAGCTGACGTTAATAGGATATAGCCTATCTCCAATCATGTAGTTGAATTAACTAGCTCTAGGGAGTGGAGTGAATAACCAGGATTAAGTTATAACAGGTTCCGTCAGCAACGAATGTCAATTAACACTAAGGCCTCCCCCACATTAGGCGTGCGCGATCCTCGGGCGCGAGCGCCGCGCGCGCGTCGCGAGCGCGTCGCGTTTAGCTGCCCTGCGGCGCGCTCGCGGCGCACTCGCGGCGCGCTCGCGGCGCGCACGCGGCGCTCGCCTTGGCGTTTAACCCCCTACAGCTAAGTCAGTCACAATTTGGACAATTTTCGTTTCAAAATCCACACTATCCACACTAATATTATAAATGCAAAATAACTCTGTCTGTCTGCCTGTCTCGCTTTCCTGCTAAAACTACTGAACCGATTTAAATGAAATTTGGTACTCAGATAGTTTAGAGCCTGAGAAAGGACATAGGCTACTTTTTATTCCGTGACTTTGTCTGCGTCCGCGATAAACGACACTTACGCAGAAGAAGTCGCGGGCAGCAACTAGTCTTTTATAAATAAAGTGCTGATTTCTTCCCACACCTTTTTTTTGCAATACGATCACTATACTCCTTTGTAGTCATGTCCCATATCGCAGGACGATTCTGTATTTCTAGGATAAAGCTTTCGATATTAATTTCACTCGGTGACTATTTTTAACGTGTGTCAACGCAACACTGTCCCCACCATGTGACTGACCGAAACAGTAGCGGGCGAAGGGGTAAGAACGCGACTCGAGCGCCGCGTGCGCGCCGCAGGGCAGATAAACGCGACGCTCACGCAGCGCGCTCGCGACGCGCGCGCGCCTCTCGCGCTACTCACACGCCCGAGGATTGCGCACGCCTAATGTGGGGTCAGCCTAAACCGAAGCGTTCGTTTCAACATTACTCTGAACATCGTTCGTCTCTTAAATGGAAACAGCACGACATTACATTCATAATCCCACATGGTAAGGAATGTGATCTTCACACCACATCCGCGGATATATAAATATAATAGAACGAACACAATGTAAGTTTAGCGCATAGCGCGTACTCAGATAGTTTAGAGCCTGAAAAAGGACATAGGCTACTTTTTATTCCGTGACTTTGTCTGCGTCCGCGATAAACGACATTTACGCAAAAGAAGTCGCGGGCAGAAGCTAGTCTTTTATAAATAAAGTGCTGATTTCTTCCCACACCTTTTTTTTGCAATACGATCACTGTACTCCTTTGTAGTCATGTCCCATATCGCAGAACGATTCTGTATTTCTAGGATAAAGCTTTCGATATTAATTTCACTCGTGACTCAATTTTAACGTGTGTCAACACAACACTGCCCACCATGTGACTGACCGAAACAGTAGCAATATACAACAAGTTACCAGAATCCATAAGGACAGAGAAAAAAAGCCATCTATTTACTGATAAATTAAAAAAGCTGCTGTTAAGCAAAAGTTATTATAGCGACAACGAAATTTTAAATGATAAATCCCTGAAATTAGTTTAGAAAAGTCCAAAGCATGTATTTCATCTATTTTTAATTACTATTTTAGAATAAGTTACATTATAAGATAATCAATAGGTCCTCCTCTCTACCTACTGTATTTTCCTTTGCTGTGCCCGACAGGGTCCACAACTGTTTCTAAATAAAATGTTTTACCACCTAAGCATTGTGGAATGCAATAAAGTATTGAGTATTGTAGCGGGCGAAGGGGTAAGAACACGACTCGAGCGCCGCGTGCGCGCCGCGAGCGCGCCGCGAGGGCAGCTAAACGCGACGCTCTCGCGGCGCGCTCGCGACGCGCGCGCGGCGCTCGCGCCCGAGGATCGCGCACGCCTAATGTGGGGTCAGCCTTAAGTTTATTTTATTATAGGCAACTTATTTTTTGAACACCATGTTTAAAAACTAATGTAAATTTCAAAAAACTAAAACTCTTTTTTTATTTTATCATCATCATCTGCTAAGTCTTTTTTTAAACTACGTTGAGGTCAGCTTCTATTTTAATCGAATGCAGCTAAATATTAGTATTTTACATGAAGCGACTGCCTGACTGAAATTCACAACCCAGTTACTACTAGGTAAAATGATATCTACGCTTTGGTAAGAACCCTGGTTGTCAGACTATCGGCCTTCTGACGACCTGTAACCACTGCCAAAGATCTACGAATGACAGCCAGGACCAACGACTTAACGTGCTTTCCGAGGCATGGAGTCGTATTGTTATGTTAATATGATCACCCATCCACGGGACATCCGCGGCAAGCGAAGCTTAACCTGATCGATCGACCCGTGCAGCTGTTATTACTTAGCCACAATCATCATCATCACCATCATTTCAGCCGTAACACGTCTTTTACTGGACATAGGCCTCCCTAAAGGGGGGCTTTGCTATAATCGCCACGCTTGGCAGGCGGGTTGGCGATCGCAGTATAGTGGTAAAATGCATAGAGAACGCTGCTGCCCATTCTTTAATAAGTTCCTTAGTCAGTTTTTACGACACCCACGGGAAGAAATGGCATGGTGCTATTATTTACGTCCGGCACGACACGGACTCCCCAATTAACCACAAAAGTGTTATTTTATACGATAGTCAAGAGAAACACACTAAGTGACATACAAACAGATTTTGTAGTCTTTCGTTGTTAACTGTACCTTGAATAATGAATACGTAAATTGTGAACAAAATACGCAGTTAAGTCTTTGGCATAGAAAAGCAATGAAAGCTAATTCGAATACGATTTTGACTACCGATATTGTCCTTAACTAATGGGCACACAGGAAACCTGTTCAGCATTATCACTGAACACGGGAAGAAAATATCGCGATGAACCCACGCGTAATTATACCTAATGGTGTACTGCCTGGTTCCTATAAAATGTCAAATTAAATTAGCAAAATGAAAAGAAAAGAAACAAAAAGTTTTTTTCATCATCCAGTTTTATTCAAATCTTTTGATAGCAGTGTGACAAATACATTTAACGCAACTAAACGGCCGACCCGACCTACCTGCCAAGCGTGGTGATTTTGGCAACCGTGGCCCTGGCATATGGGCAACTGAAGGAACACGGGTGGGTTTTAGTCAGTAAAAGTCTGACACGCCCTCCCGCTCCGCCCAGATCGGGAGAAGTCATTTGATGATTTTGATGATACTGATCAATTATTGACCTTGACCCACGGAAAGATAAAAACAAATTTGGTTAAGGGGGATATACCAGAATAGCCCGCGAAAGCTAAAGGACAATTGGCAATTTAGTATGGGCCACGTACCCAAAAAATAAATTGACTGCAGCATACAACTATGTCTGTCTTTTATGCCATGAGGGAGTTGTTTAATTAATCTAAAGACATTTAAAGCTACAGTTAGTTTACTGGAGAAAAAAATAAAAAACTGGTTAAAAAGAGAATGGGTAAGATGGTACCCAGATGCATAGTTATGCATCTGGGTACCATATTACCCATTCTCTTTTTCTTACGTTTTTTTATCAAATATCAAGTTTTATGTTTATTAAAAGGAACAGAGGAAAAAGGAAGGAGGTTTAAAATATGAACTTAGGGGGCTGTATTGATGATTTTAATGATCTTTATTTTGTAAAGTTTTATTTGTTACGGTTGCGAATCATATTTGAATCAACATACATATAACCTATCACTGATCAGCAAACTGCAAGAGCCTCATAGAGATGTCAGCAGTACTGAAGGGGTCCGCTAGGACCAATGCCTGCCAGGGTCGCGAGATTTGTTCGAAAGAGATACCGTGGTCCCGTCGGCATATGGGCAACTGAAGGAACACAGGTGGGTTTTAGTCAGTAAAAGTCTGACACGCCATTCCTCTCCACCCTAGGACGGGTGAAGTCATTTGATGATTTCCCACCCACGAACAGAAAAAATAAATAAAAAAACTATCACTGATCTGCAAACTGCATGAAAAGTTAGAAAAATTTAATTTCGCGGATTTCCCCCGTTTTTATATTTTGCAGCATTTAAATTAAACATTTGTCTTCTTTTTATTGCAGTGACTTATCTACATACAAACCTTCTTCCTCAATCTACATGGTTTTCACATGATGTGATCCAGATTATGTCTGGACTTTAAAATAGACTGTGACCTCTGAGTTTGTTTCGGAGTAATTTCTTCTCAGTCAGTTAGGAAACGCCGACCTCACCTAGTTTAAAAAAATATGATTGACGTGTAAAAGTGTTTGTACAAATCTAGATACAAACATAAAACAATATATCATTTAACTTTGCCTTGCTGAATTCTTTATTGAAGTTAGCAATTTTATATAAGAATTTCACATAGTTAAGTACAACTGTTTAAGAATTTTAAATGATTTCGCAACACTCGTCGTGGAGTTTCCTAATAATGTTCATATCATTAAATAGTACTTCATCATAATTATTATGCAAATTCAGTGTCTCATCAAATCAAATTTTCAATAATGTTTAAGATCTCTCAGAAGGAAAATGTTAACTAAATTATAGTAGAAAGCTGTGTCGTAACCACGGATTGATGAGTACATGGAGTGATAATATGAATTATGAAAAAGGGATCTTTAGACAATGATCGTGACATAGCATCTACTGAAGAATTAAGTAACACACAGTACAGTTACAGTAACTTAATTCTTCAGTAGATGCTAAGAAGAATTTGATTACGAGTATATACTCGTAATCAAATTGTTCTAACTTAACAGACCACTGTGCTGCTGGTGGGTTTGTTGCCACACTTCTTCTTCTCAGTTAAACTACTAGGAGGTGGTGAAAGGCGGGCATTATGGGTGAGTCTAATGGAAATTTGACGATCAACAACTGCTGAGTCTCAGCCTAGTACGAATAAATGAGGTTTGATTTTGAATTTCTAGCTAGAAAACAAGCCAAGTCTCTTCAGCTAGGTATTTTCAATCACCATGAATATAACGGTCAACTCACATGTGTAGAATTTTAAACAGCAGAATTGAACAAGAAAAATAAGACGGGCATTTTTTGCTCTATCCTGTCTCGCAATCTGCCTGTTAATCTGCTAAATAACATATAATACCTTTTCCACTCATGAAAATGTGTTGAAACTCCATTAATATTTACTCCATGGTTACAAATTATAATATCCCTGGGTGAAATATTTAACGTTGTCAGACAAGCTTTTATCTAAGTCAATTAATTCGTGCTGTATTGTACTTGATAGAGCTGAAATATCTATGTCTGGCTTTTAGTCGCCTGGGTTGAATGTCCATTTTATACAGTGCTTTTTGCTGTTTTGCATTTGATAGATACTGGTTTAAAAGGAATTTCTGTGGGAAACTATGTGGGAGGATGATGTTTAGATGTTTAGTAGAGTATAATGTCTTACATCTGATAGTGCAAGATGATGGTGATGTTGATTTCGTCTTTAAATAAGTTGGTTCTTGATGTTTTCCTACCAATTTGTTGCTAATTGATGAACTAGTTAATCTCGTATTTGCCCATACATAATCTGTTTTTATAATTGTGTAACATTGTTTTTGTAATTTATATGACAATGTACCACAATGTATGCAAATAAATAAAATTGATGAGCTTATTTGCTATGTCAAAACAACAGGTTTTATTAAATGCGTATGAAAGTATATACACGGTACTTATGACAAAAAAAAAAAAACAAGTTCTTTTTTATCTGTTGTTTGTTCCTGCTAATCTTCGAAAGAACTGGACTGATTTTGACGAGACATTTACTGGCAGATACATAACTGTTGTTATAAAGAGTAACAAAGGCTCGTCTTTTGTCCCGCTAGCATGTCCCTGTGGTATTATTTCCACGATCGACGCGGATGAAGACGCTGGCACAGATAGTAAAGAATTAGAATAAATAGGTACCATTTGATACCTATTTTCAACTTATTCTTATCACTTTTTGGTGTCTTCAAAGCCTTCTTAGAGAAGGCAACCTAGTTTCCCACCTCTAAAGATTACACACACATCCTTGACAAAAACTTATATCCCCAACATATTTGCATAAGTATTCGTGCATAACAGCATAAGTAATGATTCTAATCATGGCTGGCTGTGCCTTCCTCAATGTCATTTACGTCAAACGCCGACATTCATTTGTTTTTTCCTTGTCACTCCAGCAGCATGCGTATCCCTCTCAATTTTTCTCTGTCATCGTGACTCCCGACTACGGTACACGGCAGAGAGCTCTTCACTCACAAAATTGCCCCACAGGGGGAGTGCTGATTAATAAAGAAAATAAAATTTTATGGAGACGCTTTTGAGATATGATTTGGGAAAAGTCACCTTCGTTTTGTACGAACTGAATTCTGATTTTTATTTCACAGGGAATATGTAAAGGAGTCTTATTTTGATTGCGTGAGTTGGGACGTGAATAACAATTTTCTCACTGATTGAATTCGACAATATTATTATGAAAATGAGTACTTCAGTTCACTTTTTCATCACATGAAGCCTTGAAATTAAATGGAAAACCGACATTCATTATTCATAGCGAAAATAAATTCATCATTCATACTCTTATCAGGTTTTAAATACGAAATAATCAAATCATGAATTAACTTTTAATTTCTTACCGATTGAACTTTGATATGAAAAAAAAAACCACTAAAATATTTCGTAACAATTTTTATTGTTGCTCTCAAACGTCTTAATCTTTCGATACAAATTACACCTTTATTCTATTCAAACGTTATTAGTTTGCGAGTCATCCAACACCTGGTGTGAAATGCAATCAAGTTTAATTATTACGGGTATTAATAACAAGGGTGCACTCTGGGGTGAGTATGAAACCTGTTGTCATGGCAACGCCCTCCGTTTGGACACAGCCTGCGATGCCGCCACGCACAAATAGGTACGTTCTTAGTTATTTACGAGTAAAGCTGATTACTTGTGTAATTGTGGGGCCACTTTTCATATGGTTGTAATCATATCTGAATGTTGGGTGGAGATGACGGAAAGGGATTGGTTTTTGGCTGAAGACTGTTGAGCGGAAGCTTCCTTTTCGCATTAAGTTTGTTGCGAATATGGGTGGTTTTAGATAGCCAGCTGTTTCACATTTGTGATAATGGATGAATTATTTTGATTGTCATGCAACTGTGAATTTTTCATGAAAATATTCAATATCAGATTACTAGTTAAGTTTTAGCTTTTCATGAAAACCCGATTTTATTGTGATCTTACAATATTTTCCCTTATCGATGATTTTTACGAATCAGATATCATTTTTTGTACAAAAAATAAATATTATGACAATCTATACCGATTCTAATTATATTACCCCATTTAATGATTACTATTTAGTACATTTAGTTTCTAATAAAAAATCATTCAATACGAATATGCTGGGTTAATATCAGGGGTCAAACTTGCATAGTCACTGCAATCACAACTCACAACCCTTATCGTTAAAATTGGGGTTATAACTATGTCCCTCTACTTAATTAGAGCAGTAAGGAAACAGTATTAATTAACGATAAAAAGTTTCTAATAGTTGTGTGGCTATATGCTTATCGACTTATTTTTTTTTATGAAACACTATTTTAAGCTGATTTTTTCGATTATTTGCGATGTTGATGATTATTTTGTTTATTAGATCGGGCCAAATTATTCTTTATTTTGGGCTACAAAAAACATGGTATAATTTTATTTCCCTTCTTCTTAGCTCAGAATAACAATAAATAGTCTCAAACGAAGGATTATGCACATATGTATTGTCCCCATTCTCACATATGGTACTCAAACCTGGTCGTTGATACTTCAGAAGAGATCCAAGCTCGAAGTTTACCAGCGCGCCGTGGAGTGCGGTATCCTAGGGTTTTGAATTTCAGACCGTATAAGGAACACAACACGGCGCGCCAAAACCCAAAAAGCTACACAGTTTAAGTGGGACTGGACCGAACATGTCTGTCGCATGTCAGATGACAAATGGGCAAAGAGATCCACCGATTGGGTCCCACTAACGCACGATGCCATCGCTTCAGCCCGAGACGAAGGTAGTGGGACAAGGTTAACTCCTACTGAAAGGACTGGCCAGCACTAGGAAAAAATAGAATTGTGTGGAAATTCCCATTTCCACACAATTCTATCTTACAGTAAAGAGACAGATCAGCCTAGTAAGATTAGATTAGATCTTCTTCGTTTGTTGATGGCAACCTAAATAGAGTCGGTCCAGAAATTGGCTAGAAGATTGGCACCTGCAGTAGCATCCATCAGTTCCTGTAACGCGCAGATAAGGTGACATGTTGGACACGATATTATGTGTCCCATTGTTTGTGGATCAGCAAGTTTGCCCTCCCTGGTTTCTATATTTTTAAGTGAAAATTTCTTTAGCCACGTTGAGTGATTTTTGGTAGAGGCAAAACTTTTCGGTTCGCGCCACTGACATACTAATGTGACTTAAGACATACTACTGTGAATTAAGTATTCACTTCTATCGGCAGTCCCCATGACTACTTATTTTTTTTATAAGGGTTTCTTGAATTAAACATTTGAACATGACTTTCATACCAGTTACTTTTCATGGCGTAAGTACGGCTTCTGCACGTCATCGTCAATAAATAAACCGCTCTTAGCAGGAGCAACTTTAAAGGTATCAATTAATTAAACTTTTATAGGAGTATTAAATCTTTGTAGGTTGCCGGTTCCTTGAGTGCGAACGTTACCATTCATTTGCGACGATTTACAAGCAATTCGCAAGTTTATTGCATTGTAAAGTTATTTTTAATTGTGAATTTACATCCTTGTGTACTGGCTGTTAAAGTTTGGTCTGCAGCTGTTGTTAGGATATTGTTAAAGGTGTCGTAATTACGTCTGGGTATCCCTTTTCGGAATTTACGATGGGTTTACACCTGGTTTTCGATATAGTTATTAATTTTCTGCATGAATGTGTTCATACAAAGTAATTGTGAACGCGGTTTGCTTGGCTGAAAATTATTTTATGATTTTCTGGCGTATCAAATAATATTCATTCTTTGTTGGGATTTTATTAAACAAGCAATCATTATATAGAGTGTCTTGACCTCTTGTCTTGTCCCTCGTTAAGATCAAGAGGTCAGCTCATCAAGAACTTAATGATGCAGCTACCAATAAATTGTCCGGGGAAGCAAAGTAAAACAAACAGATAAAAATTCTTCCAGTTTTAATTAAGCTGGATTTACAAAGTACAAATTATCTTCCGATACAGCGTAGGAATCCTGTCTCAGTACAAAATGATATACAACTGTGATTGTTTAAAATATTCATTTTAAAAATTTTGGTTCTTATTCGAAATCCTAAGTCGCTACACTCAATAAATACGTCAATGATAAAAATTGTATAAGGATATCAAATATTTTAAAATATTTACATAAAACGTAAATTTGAATACGAAATTATACTATATCACAGTCACTAGAGAAAGATGAAAACCTAATGCCTACATTACGTTACATAGCAGTCTATTTGTAAACACATCCACAAGAACTACAATCTTTGAAAGCTGTCTGTTACACCGTCGCGTAACAACGCCCACAGACCCTGAGCATTGAGACTGTTAATTACGTTAACAAACTAAACCTGGCTTCTTATGTCATTGTAAATCTAGAAGTCAATCAATTATGTAATACAAATTCTACTTTTCATTATACGAAGTTGCGCGAAAGTTTAATATAAACCTGCCAATTTTTTTTAAGAATGTAGCTAGAGAGTCATTATAGAGTGTGTTATCCAGAGTGGTGGTACAGTACTTTGCACTCATAAATTGTTTTATCATGATGTGAATCTTAAATGTTTTAACACATTAGTATACGATACCACTTCAAAGATTATAAACAAGATAGTTATAGAGTTAAATTCTAGCTCAAGAAAATTCTTATTACTTTATTGCATTACGCGACGGTGTAACAGGTATCCCACTTTACCTTAACGATCATAATATGCAAAATCCTTTATACATTTGTACAGTTCACTATAAAGTAATATTGCTTGTATTACATCCTAGTGATATTAATTTACAATTCAATTAACTTCTATACGTATGACCTGAACAACCTGATGTCCCCGAGTGATTTGTGAATGCGTGCATTTCTCGATATGGCGATTCCCTGTAAATGGATAAAAGTAAATACTGAGATTAAGGTTTTTATGGTAATCGATTGTTGTTGGAGCAGTATTATACACTTCCTTACCTCTCATAAGGCGGTGGTGGCAGAATATCACATAAATTCATCCTACAATCCTGATCGCTTCTCCCTTCACTTGCGTATCTCTGTTCTTGATTGGGTTGTCTAAAAGTATTTTCTCTTCCCAACCAATGCCATTGTGGGTAGTCATACTCTACTTCAGCCATGGCCCAGTCTTTGTTGCCATCATGATGACTTGAAGACCTTGAATGATTTGTTTTACAAGAAGGACAGTCTTCTATTGACATCTCCTGCATTTCATCGTCGTTCCCACATTTTGTCATCTCGCTATAGTCTTTTGTGAGAGTGGAACTGCTACTTCGGCAGCACGTGGAACATTCCTCGTTTGAGTATTGGTTGCTTTCTCCATAGGACCTGACCATGCTGTTGTCGTATGAGCCTGGACTGACGGCGCACTTCATGCATGAATCTTCTGCATCTGTGTGATCCTAAAATTTGAGTTCACTAATAAAAAGCTTAGACTAGAAGTCAAACAAAAAATAAGAAAAAAAAATCCTGTATACAAAGTGAGACATAAAAAATTGTCCACTGCAAAAATTTAGATCTGAGACGGAAAATTACAAGTGAATACAAACCTGATAATTCAACTCAGTATAAATAGCGCTGGACGCGTAAGGTTCTGGTTGGAGTCTCCTCAGTTGAGGTTCCTCTGGTATTGGATTCATAACATTCGTATGTTGCGGAAGACTGTACTCGGCTTCCATAGCCATTGTACCTATTGAGTGACCACCTAGAGGAAAATACCATGATTATATAAAAAATAATATTTGAATCGATGTAGTTATAAAATTTGAGATACGAGAATTTCCTTACCATGTAAAAGACTTTGGTGACAATTCAAAATTTCTATTCTAGGTTCGTTTGAGCCTTCAAACATTGGCCTTTCTCTTAACCAAACAGCTTCCTTGCCTAAAAGGCATTGTTGAGCATTGACAATAGCGGTACCTGCAAAATATTTTTTTAGTCCTAGCTAGACAAACACATCTTAGTTGAACAAGAATAGATCTCGGTCTGACTCATCTCACCAGTTGTGTTTTGGCTTTTCCTTTGCTTCGTCTGCTTTCGCCTTATATAAACAATGACACCAGTGCCGACTAGTATTAACACTAACAAAGTTAGACATAATGCCAGCAGCCAAGTTTCTTGGAACATTGACACTATCGCCTTATCCGTCGATGGTTCGGTTCTGAAACAGAATGTTTATTTTTAAACCGCTTAGTTCCTCGCACTGCAGGAGACAACAACTGTGGGTAAAGGGTTTCCTGGTAAATTGTAATATCAAAAGGTTTTAGAAATATGAGGAAAATCATTTGGCGACTTCAAAAAGACAATCTGAGCCTTTTGTCCCACGTTTGCTACACATTTTGCTAGCAACTGCTGATGAAGGTCTACAAATGATGTACTTACTGCACGTAATGTCTCTGCGACTGCGTGGGCAGCATGTGTATGTGCGCGGGCGCGCTGAACGGGCCGTGTCCGCGCCGCGTGACGGCGGCGGCGCGCGCGCTGTACCGCCCGCCGGCGCGCAGCGAGCTGGCCGCGGCCGCGCGCGTGCGGCCGCCCAGCGACATCTGACCCACCACCCGACCCCCAGTACTACCACCCACACGAACCTCAATCTAAAACAACAGTAACCTCAATATAAATTATAATCAACTAAACAAATGTCAATAGAAAATTGTGTTCCTATTTTCTACTGACCAAATAACCGGAAAGCTCGCCGTTCCATGTATGCGGGGGCGGCGGATCCCACCGAATCCACGCTGATGTCGCATTTATCACTCCCGCTGTGACGCTTTGCGGTGGCTCCGTCGGAACTACAATACATTCATCTAACGCTGTAGTTATACCGTGATGCCTTAATTACATGCAACAGCAAGCATTTCAATTTCAAATCGTTCTTACCGTCTTCTTCAGTGACACCACTCTTCAAATTAGAAGGTTTACCCAATAATAATTTGTAAAATGGCATTAAAAATACATCATATTGAGCATACGGCAATAAGCCTGTTAAAATATGACTAGAAGACCCACTATTGTGAACTGTGGTCATTGAAAAATTTTCATACTTCTTAAAATCAGCTAAGCTTTCTTTATAAGATATATTGGAATGCTGGTAGTCTTCTTCTAAAACGTATTGTCTGTTAAGGGAGGTACCGTTGAACCAAATTTTTACTCCTTCTAAATATTCGTTATAGTCCGTTAATACCTGAAATAGCATCAAATAATTTAATATAAAACCATCAAAAATACATGCATATAAAAAGTCAATGTAATTATTGTACGAACATCCCAAACAATTTTAACAGTAGTAGCAGATATTCCTTCCACTCTCCTCAAAGCTAGAACATCTTGTTGCAAGTACCGACGTGCCTGAATCAACTCATATTGGGTCATCGGCTGATAATTCTGATGCTTCGATAACTCTGGATATGGAGACGATGATTCCAAATCTCCATTAAACGAATTAGCTTCTCTTCTTAATACCTAGGAAGAAACAACAAATGAAGATGTAATTACTCAATTAAATTCATACGTCAAAGAATTTCTAAATCTATACGATGATATTGATCTAACCTGTAAACTTGCGGTATGCAAGGCACTACCAGCTGCACTCACAGCAACACACGTCAATCTGCCAGCATGTTGAGTCGTAACCCTGTCTAGGTACAGAGACCCAGTACCGTGGGTCGATTTTGGGAACACTAGTTCCTGTAAAACATATAATCTTGTAGCGATACAAATCAACAATCTTCATTGTGCAGCTACAGTAAAATTATAACACGCAATGAAGGAAAGAGAAAAAGAAGGAGGAGAGAGAAAATATAGAGGAGAGGAAAAGGAACTTAAAGAAAGAACAGAGGAAAGCTAAGATGATCTTTATAATATTCCCATTGGATTACTAAGATTTTGACATCCGTACCTGCGATCCTTCCATAGTCCAAAAGACTACAGGCGGTGGAGCACCCTCAGCCTCACACTGAAAGGATATGGCCTCACCTTCCCACGCAGTTTGGTCTGAAGGCACTCGAGTAAAATGAGGTAGTGCTAGAAAAAAGTTACGTTATTATTTTCTGTCAACAATAAAACATGACTAAAACTTTCGTTTACTTAACAGTGAGAAAAGTTTTATGTGAATCTTGCGATTATTTTGAAAAAATAAAGAAATTTTAATCCCATTTCAAGCAAAAATTGGCAATTCAAATCAGTCTAAGGAAATGAAAATTTTGCACACACATTTGTACCATGTACTGCCAATAAGTGAAAACTTAGCTCTCAATACAAGGTGAGATAAGTACCTAAGGGACATGATATAAATGAAATCTGAAACTTACAATGAAGCGTAAGTGTAGCTGCTGCCGCGCTGCTCCCAGCTTGGCTTTCTGCTCTACAAGTATATGTACCGGCATCAGTAGCAACAACGCGATCTATTCTGAGAGATCCTCGACGAATGATCGCGTATGGCGATAATGAGCCATTGTCTCGGGACCACGTCACTGACACATCGGATTCTGGTGATGCCTAAAATTATTTGAGAATGTTAGAAGACAGTTATGAAATATACCAAAATTATACAACAGTAAAAGGCAGATATTTCGAAGCTAAAGATAAAGCAGAATTTAATTTGAGTTCTTATCAACTGTAAGAAAACCCATAAAGAAACGTTGCGGTTGACAAGTTCAATGAATAATCAGTCCAATTTTCCACTATATTACCTGACAATGAAATTCAACATTCTGTCCTATTAATGCCGTTATGTTATTAGGTTTCACAAGAAAATGTGGTCTGCGTAATACGAGCAATGTTGCAGGGCGCGATTGTCTTTCCCCGGCAACATTTGACGCAGCACATCTATATACACCACTATCTGCTGGAAGACTTTCTAATATTCTGAGATCACCACCATTTACAATCATTATTCTGAAACAAACAGCTAATTTAGGAGACTTAAATTAAATTATGGCTGTAATTTGTTTATCAACTTAATAAGAACGAAAATAACCAGATATTTTCCAGAATCATGAATCATTGTAACTTAAATTCGAAATGAAACACATGCCTCAGGCAGATCGTTAAGCCAATAAACGTTCACACGCAAAATAATTTACGTTGTTTGGTTACTCTCAGCATTAAAATATTGACTGCACTAAACAAGACAATATTTATGTTAACTGAACAATGTGGTACCAAAATAGTGGACGAAGTTCGAAGTCCAAAATTAATTACCTCCCGTTAACTTCTACATCTAAAGTTTGGCCGTCCTTTGTCCAGTGCACGCCCGGATCCGGGACGCCTTTAGGAGCGGAGCATTCTAGCGTGGCTGGTTCACCACTGGCCACTTTCACGTCTCGAGGTTCGACTCTGAAGTCATCGCGGAGAACTAGAAAGAAAATTTTTATGCAACAACGCAACTTCTATTTTTAAAGTTATATAGATTCTTATTTCAGATTCTTAAATAAAAATGATGAAGAGTTGCAAGGATATCCACGCGCAAACTGTAACCATCCTGCCGGGGTCGCGTGATTGTTCGAAGGAGATACCGTGACCCTGGCACATGGGCAACTGATGGAACACGGGTGGGTTTTAGTCAGTAAAAGTCTGACACGCCCTCCCGCTCCGCCCAGAGCGGGAGAAGTCATTTGATGATTTCCCACCCTGAAAAAAAAAAAAAAAAAAAAACTGTAACCATAAATTTAGCACATGATGAGGCCCTTCTAGCGTAGATATTTCAGTTATAAAAAAATCTGCTGTTTCATAGACAAGTGTAATACCAACACAGTCAAAATACCTACATGTTTTTTTTTTTTCAAATTTGGTCTGAAAATTTTTTCACTGTTTTTTTTATCAGAATCATGTTTTGAATCCATAGTAGTAGTTTGAGAATTAACAAATAATATAAATCCTCTAAATTCTATTTTGCATATCTTTTCATTATTGATCATGCATTATTTTAAGCGACACGCTCGCTTAAAATAATGCATGATCAATTTAATGAAATTGCGCTCTGTAATATTCTGCTGACTACTACACATAAATTATCAATTTGTTATACTTGACACAAATAACAAACTTACAAAGTATTGCATTACTCCATAAAGACCGCAGCGTAGATCAGAAAGCAAATAAAGATTTCACCCGACCTTTTAGCGGTTAACCGCACAGAGGCATAACCGTGTCTAGTTACATTTGCAAACATCGGAATCAGGTAAATATATTTATCGAGATCGATTCCATTGAACGAATAAGGTACGATTTCAGTTTATTTATAGACATAAACTGGAATTTTGTATGTGATAATAATGATATTTGTATTTTGCAATAGAGACGGATTTATTTTAAGTACCATTTCTAGAATCATTTCTCGTTCAATAAGGTTAGTATCTTCGTTTTGAACGCCATAATAGCCACTATCGAACTTCACAACACGTATAGCATACTCAGGTACAATTTAATTATTTAGTTTCAGATTGCTACCATTCAGAAGTTTAGGGTTGAATAGTAAAGTGTACTTAAGATTCTGTTTCAAGCTCCTTATAGTTTCTAGGCATTGTTACCGAGCCTGACAAATGGCAATCGGTTCTAACCTTACGTTGAGCAGTAATAATAATATTAACATCAAAGGCCTATTGTGTAAAATGGATTCTGTTTAGAGTGTTCAAATATTGTTTCTGAGCTTGATTAATGGTTATTTGCTTTAAACCCACATTTGGATCCTAAAATTCAAACACTTTCGCATATTACGTAATGCCAGTATCCATTTGTGAATATACACCAACAATACCTCCTACCAATACGTTGTCATGGATTATTCAAACGCCACATGCAAGTGCAGTACTTAAAGCCAATTTAAACGTACTTACACGCAATGAATCAGTACTTACCAGCAATGGTGAGTGTGGCGTTCTTACTGACTGCCTCACCGACGGAGTTGCGTGCGACGCACCAATACACACCCTCGTCGTTTTCTTTCTTTCCTCGCATAACCCTACAATTTAACGATCAACTCAATATCGGTCATAGTGTACGGGTAGTATTTTGAATGGAGAACGAGTAGCGTTAAATTATAGGTTGATATATAAAACATGGATTGAAGGATTTTTGTTGAAGAAATTGCTGCTGCTTTTCCGGATGTTCGGTGTAGCGGTGATTTTGATATTTGTGACCGGTTGTTTCGAAATTCAAAGGCTGATTCAGCTGTCTATGATTGTACCTACGTCATGTACGTGTCCTATGCATATGAACATTTCCCTAAGGTGTCTAGACTGTATCGATTTTGACTAATTTAGTGCCTCAGGCTAAGTTTGTTGTGTACTGCATTGTCTGTTCTATATTGTATGTATATATATATATATATATAAATACCAAGTACGATAAGTAGTTCAGGTAACTTTAAAAGGTTTAAAGCTTGACTTAAAGCTAAGCAAAGTCCCTGACTGATCGTTTTAAAAAGTACAATACAAGAAAAAAAAATGTTTTCGACGGGTTTATTTCCATGCGCAAGTTCTTTCGCTTTACATTTTTTATGTCGTGTCAAGACAAGGCGTAATAAAACACCATGTACTTTAGTTTTTTCTGCCTCTAATTAACACAACAATAAAAACTCCGGCCAAATTAGTCTGGCTGTTTTTATGAGGGAGCACGCGAAACACACAGAGTAACAGATTATGCGAGGTGCCAAGGACTGTGCTCTACAGCCTACTAGTGATGTTACTCTTGCAGTATGTCTGCGAGACTAACATCACTTTACCACATATTTTTTTTTTAGGTTGGTTTTTACTACTTTGTACTTATATACAACCTATATACCAAGTAGTATACAGTTCCTATTTCAAATAATTTTATCTAGCCTAGCTTATTTTCAAGGTTATAAGATCACCTTTATTATTGGATTGTTATAGACTTGTTATCAGAGATGCGCCGATTACAAGTCTTACCGAATTACCGAGTACCGAGTACTCGTCGGTTTTAGATTTACCGAACGGAACGGTACTCTACCGAATAACGTCGTTTAGTTGACACAGGTATTGGGAACATACGAAACGCTTCAAATATTAGGTACAGTAGAGTGACAGGCAAGTTTTTGGCATTGCTACTAAGAATTAGCATCTACAGCGCCACGTGAAGATCTGAAAACTGCCATCTCTATGGAGTTAGACCAATATCTAACTGAAATATTTATTACCACGAGAGATTGATTATTTAATAAAATATTTCCGTTTATTCATGTGACTTTCTGATAATGGCTAATCTATATTAATAGTGTAAAGAGGTTCGGTTATAAATTCTTTTTGAGTAATTAACCTCGACAGTCAAACCGAGTTATTCGGCCGATAACGACTATTATCAAAATGACCGAATATGTCGAGTACCGAGTAATAACGTAAATGAGTAAAAGTACCGAGTACTCGGTAAAACTCCAGTTGATATTTTATCTGTCAGAATTCAATAAATATTTAAATTGTCATTAAATGCAATTTTGATTTCTGAAATCTGATTAAAGTACATTATTTTACCTAGAATAGGCATCAGTAACAGTATCCAACACATATTACAATAACTCTATCTTTTTACATAATATCAAGTTAATAAGCCTTTTGTAATAACTTTGGTTACAGCCATAACGTTTATTCAATAAACTTTTCATATAAATAGTACAATAACCATAAAAAGTTTGTGTAAGCCTTACGGCCTACGGCTCATATATGACCGTCATTACACTAAGTATGTTATATTAATTCCACTTCATGCCTTTGTTACGTTATATTCTGCGGTAAGTATTACATTCCCGTACTTAGAGTATTCCTTTTTTGCTTTAATAAAACCTTTTTTGTATTCGAGTATGTTGTACAATAAAAGACATTGCGATGTCTAGTGCATTTTGCTGTATTTTATAACGTGTTTTATCGTGTATGCTGTTAATACTAGGTATATCGTTTTAAAAAGTTAATAAAAGATCTCGTTAGTAATATTATTGCCCATTATATACACCTCCGTGAATAAATATGACAGTTCATTTCATTTAATATTTTTTTAAATAATGCTGTTGTACTCTGAAACGAATCACGCTGCAGTATTGTACTCCAAAACTAATCACGCGCACTAAGGTTATTAATCTTCTAAATATTTTTTTCATGTATTAAAAATAGAAAATTCATCAATTAATCGAAAGGCCAGATATTAAAAACATAACCGAATAGTACCCAACAAAATCAAATCAAAATATTCATACAAGCTAACACCCGTAAAGTCAGACATAACAATGATAGGTAGCGCCATCTGTCATGTTATGTTCGAATTACAGCGTACCATGAATTAATTAAACCTCGAACGTTTATCACGACAGACAGACATTCGAATCTCTGCAATGACTGCAGTATGCAATGTAGGCGCAGTAATTAAATATTTTGACAGATCACGACTCGAAGAGTAATAAAATTAATATGGCAGTCACGTCACAGCAGTCTTAAAGGTTTGACAACAATGTAACTTATGTCATATGCATATTAAAAATCCCATATGTATAGATAGATAGGTATATAGATAAATCGTTTATTTGGTGCACACAAAAGACGTAACACTACATACAAACCACGATGAAATAATTATTGAACGTGATAACAAATTAGTGAAGTAGGTACATAGTGCCAGAACACAAAGAGAAAAAAATATATATTCAGTATAAACCATCAATACATGTTACTTTGTTTGCATGTTACTCTTGCAGTTAATTTTATGAATAACAATAAAATCTGCTAACTATGTCTTAAATAAATAAACAAGTATAAATCAATAATCTTGTTTGGGTAGATTCATGATCGCAGTTTTTGTTTATAGTCATAACGGACAAGAAGACGTGACTGATGAGTTCTAATCCGATCGAAAGCGTCTTGGATTGGACAAGGCTGGTCTATTTTTTATCAGGAGGAACTACCTATCTGTCCATTAAGAATTCACCAGTTTCCCGCCTATCATAGTCCACCATTAGGCAAAGAAATGCCCTAAGAAGGAAAAGAAATGCCCGTTGTCACCCGTATACAGGGACCTATTGTTATTTGCTAGCCGGCGGCCGACGGACGTCGACGGTAAAATTCTGAACGCGACCACCTCTGATTACAATGGCAGTCGAATTTTCACAGGTATTGCTTTATTAACCTTTCCAAGGCCATCGTTGGCTAGAGCCAAATATATAAATCTACTCTAGTAGTATACGATCATCAAAGAGGACAATAGCATACAATTTTATAATGGCAGGGCACGTCGGCCACTGCGTTTATAAGATGACGTTCAAAAGGAACGTTAGAATAAAAAGTAATAAGACTTACCTAAGAAACAGCAGTCCATCTTCAAGCAGCACTCTGTGTGGGTGGTCAGTAGGGGCCAGAGGGGAGCCATCTTTGTACCACAGGATAGAGGGCTTGGGCTTGCCCTCCGAGACGCAGCGGAGAGTAGCAGGCTCGCTGCGGCCAACTATAGTGTCAGCTGGATGCTCTTTTATGCGCGGAGCCCGACTTTGAGCTTTGGGAAAACAATTTAAAATATTCTCAATCAGAAAAAAAACTCATTCAACCGTTGGTGTCAAAATTAGCAACTGTATCAGTAAAAAGATTAGAAATATATTTAAAAAAAAGTTCGTATCAAAGATGGAAATATTAAATATAGAATTTAAGTCCTAATTGTCATTAATATCTGTGTCAATTAATTATTTATGAGACGTTAAGAAATATCATATCAATATCAATAAACTTTTTATGAGAAGCAATTAAAACAAATTAGTTTTCGATATTAAGTAAGACATTAACATCTAATCTGAATTCGAAAAAACTCGTTCGAATTTTATTGCACTATATAAAATTGTTTAAAATTAAAAGAACCGTAAAATATTAATTAAATAACTGTTTAAATAATAATTAGAACCGAAAAAAACAAACTAAAAAAACGTAACACTGAGGTTTTATCTCTAGCTCGCAAAATTTTAATCTTGCTACAAAATCTGAGTTACGGTTAAACAAACTTATCTTATTTTTCACTTACCTTTTGTCGCGCACGGAAAACTGAACAAAAGATGCAAAAGCACTACACACTTGAACTGGTTCCATCCGAGATTATCTCTTTTAATTGGACCCGCGATCATGCTTGACACTACTGATTAACGTCACTTCTCACTTTACACGTCATAGTTTATTTGTACACGAGAAAAAACACACTCATCAAACTTTTAACTGATAAAAAAGTTCCTGTTTCATTTTCGAATTTCGAATCATAACATCGTCGGTAAATGTTTATAGTTTGCGGAGATCGCGATGTGTTTGTGGCGTGTAGCGACACAAGCTCCCCGTTCAAGGGTCCGAGGGTTACTGCCCCCCACTCTAGTTTGTCATTTCGCGCCGACTCAGTAACGTGCGGCTTTTGCATACTGCCGAAAGCACAAGGAAAGCTTGATGATACTTAATGATTCTCGCAGAGTGCACGCCTGCAATAATTTGTATATTAAAAAGTTCTGCTCATTAACTCATTTATGGGCGAATGTTTTGCATCTGCTGGTATAAATTTAAAAAGTTATGTTATTGTTTCAGTTGAGTTCTTACTTACGGACAACGGTATGTGGAATAATGCTGCAGTTGTTCTTAATTAGCTTTGGACACTGAGTGACAATGTGATTTTCGAAATTCATGATGGTAAACAGTTATTTTAAAGAGCTTCATAAATATTTTAACCTGCAACGATTTTACATCAAAAGTTGATGTTCCATTGTTTTAAAAAACTTTACAAATTCTAGTATAGTAGAAACCGTATTCGTCAAAATTTTATTTTATCATCCAACAGGTGCCAAACACGCCAACCCGTCTTTCAAGCGTGGCGATTATGGTACCTAGCCCCCCCAAACTGGAAGAGACCTATGTCGAGCAGTGGACATCATGCGGCTGCAAAGATAAGGTACTAAACGAAAATTTAATCGATTTATGATAAAATGTACAGCAAAACGATTTCCATAAAGTACATAGTAAAATTACTTACGGCTACGAATGCTTCTAACGGAACAAATATACTACCTACTACTGAAGTACGCCGCTCTACGAAGAGGTTACTACGCTACGCTACGAAGACTACGATCTCCTTACTTTACTAACGATCCGCCGGTGCTTCATATGATTTTTGCGGCTTGACAAAATACCGTGATTTCTTTTACGTAATTTTAATATAATGTAGGTATTATTTACATAAACCTTCCCGAAGAAATTCTCTAAATAACGGTGTAAACGTCATCGAAATCTGTGCGTGGTTCGGAAGAGCAACGCTGTTACATAGACAGACACGAAAAACGACTTTTATCCTACTATTCTATCTTATCTTCCTAATATTATAAATGTGAAAGTTTGTATTTTCAGATGTCTGGATGTTTGTTACCCAATCATGCAAAAACGGCTGTACCGATTTGGATGGCACACATATAGTTAATAAACTGAAGTTACATACAGGGTGCCTACTTTCTATCCCGGTAATACGTTCCTATGGGAAAATTCTCGACCTGCACACGAGCGAAATCGCTGGAAACAGCTGGTTTATAATATTTATAAATTCGAAAACAAGTTATTCATTCGTTAATTTCATAATTCGCCGAACGACACAAAATTGGCTTGTTTTATAAAGGTACCTAGTATAGCTTCAGGAAATAACGCGAGCTTTCAAAAAGTGTTAGTCATCGGGATGGAGACATGTAAGCTTATGGATGTTCCTATCTACGGCTCAAAAGTAGGTCAGATTCACCAGATGGTGTCGTCGTAAGTCTATGAGGGACAATACCAAGAATTGAATGATAAAAAATAGGCACTTAGACTTAGATTCTAGAACGACATTCAGTCATGAATCTTCATTTGAAAGTGACAGACTTGACACTAATCGCTACTCAGTCTAGTTTCAATTATGATCAACAATGTCATTTTATTGGCAGAAATGAGGTCCATTATAATCGTATTGTTCTATATGAAAATGTATCATCAATTGACTAGGTTAAGATAACGTCAAAGTGAAAAGACCACGTCATAGTATAATAATATCAATATTAAACCTTTCTGTAATAGAAATCTACCATAATAATATAATAGCAATGGTAACGTCCACAACTTGCAAATTGTAGGTCGTAGATTCGAACCCAGACCGGCGCTTAAATTAGTGTTAATAACTTCTCGCAACGTTATGATCGTAGGTTCGTACCTAAACCGGTGCTTTACTTAATGTAAATGATTTCATCACCCCTTCTCTCAAGAAATTTTAAGGAACCAGCCTGATCTCGAACCAAAAATACGAAGACATGTGACATCTACCAACCCGCACTGGGCTCGCGTGGTCGATTATAGCCCATTACTTTTCACAAAGAGGCCTGTGTAGCCTATAACCAAAAATGCGAATACATTTCACATTCGTAACCCGCACTGAGCCCGCGTGGTTGATTAGGGCTCACTCCCACTCCCTTCCCTCATAGAAGAGGCCTGTGACCCAGCAGTGGTAAGATTTTAGGGTAATTATGCTATGATATACTATCTGTCCTTAAATTCTGACCCAAATAGAAACAAATGACCCGCGCAAATTGTGTAATTAACGATCTTCACAAGAAGATCGATGTATTTACATGCCAGTTGAGTGAATTCGCAAAAATACTGTTGTTTATTTTATGTTATAGTATAGATTAAAGTAGGCTAATGTTATTGTTTATTATATTATATTTTAAATAATGTGTATTTTATATTTGTAAACTTGGTATAGATATTATGTTTTTTTATTTTATTGTTCGTAGTATGTCAATTTTAAGATCGCAGTATCGCATATACTGCGGTTTATAAATAATAAATAAATCTCTTCAACATTCTTTCTCCCAATCTATCCTCCTTAACGAAATCTTCATGCATCTGCCTTCTCTATATTAACTCAACAAATCCCAAAACAAATAAAATATTAGCAATACTGTAGCCCGGGATTAGCCAGCGTCGATTCTGTACACGTGGCGGCATGAACGTGTCAATTGGCACTCCCAGCATATGCCAGTCACGTATGTAGCCTAACTGTTTGGCGGTGACGTCACAGATAGTGAGGTAGACTAGATAAGAACTATTATATTACCGTGCTGATTTTATCTTGATGGGAATGATCGATTGGATGATGTTTGTATAGCTATCGACGATGTTAAGATGTATGTATATGAGTGAGGCTTAACATTTTTAAATCTATACTTCTATACTAATATTATAAAGCTGAAGAGTTTGTTTGTTTGTTTGGTTGAACGTGGTAATCTCAAGAACTACTGGTCCGAATTGAAAAAAAAATGTGTTGGGTATTGAGGAAGGCTATAGGCTATACGACATGACGCTACAATCAAAAAAAGCGGAGCAGCAACGAAAAATAGACGAAAACTGGCTGGCAATTCGATGCGACGGGAAGGGTCAGGGGAGCAAAAATTTGACGCGGACGAAGTCGCGGGCAGAAGCTAGTATCGAATAGGCATGTTTCGTTTCGTTTGTTTCCATAGTTTAAGCTGTTGAATGTTGTCTTGAACATTTGTATGGATCAACTTTAAAAATAAACGGACTTCCGTACCCCGAAATACAAAGTTTTTGTAGAGCTTTACCCTCTACATAAATATTTTTAAGTTACGTTACTTCCTTGTTTACCGGTTGTTTTTGAAAACGTGCAACTCCTTATCTAATGATAGCCATTATATATTATTATATCTCACTGCTGGACAAAATCCTTCCTACTCTTTTTGCAACTCGCTTTGTTCGAAACTGCCAAGAACGAACCTTTATTAGAATAGCTCATCTCGCATCTGCTTATTGCAGACTTAAAACGAACCTATGAATTTACAAAAAAGAGTCAGCATACTTAACTCATTTTATATTTCGCGAAAACATTTTTGAGACCACGATAGGATCTGAAATGGGACTCGAAAAACTATAAACCTACAGAAAAAAAAACAACACAGAAACCTAGCAAACCTTAATTACTACATCGAAAAATCCGTCCCTAATTACATTAATTGGCAATAATGCGCAGTCCATTCTTAATTAACTTCATCAACCGAACATTTATTACCACCAGATTCGCTCATTCAGTTCGGTTTTATATCCGAGTACTTTCCTACGTCAGTCTGGGTGTAATCAAGCCGTGGCCGGGACAAAGGAGGCGTCCTTCATTAACTCCGTCCTACTAAAATATTCATTAACTGTAGTTAGTTGGTAAGTATAGGATTAGGTCGGCTTTGGTAAGAGGTTTTGGCAAGGATTGAGATAGGTCACTCGAAAGGTTCGTGATTTAATTTAGTTGTAATTATAGATAAGTGGTTTTGTCATTAGTTTTGCTGGGAAAGTTTGATATAAAAACCAATAATTTAGATCATATCTTCTATGAGCTTAGTAGGTAATTTTGTTTCTTTAGGCTTGCGGCTTAGTAATAATTGCCGCACGGGTCGACCGATCAAGCTCAGCTACATTTGCCGCGTTTGGTCTGTGGATGGGTGGGATCTTTACTTTACATATACATTTACCTCTCTGTGCGTCAGAAAATACATTAATTTACAGATGCAAGAATGGGGTCCACCCTTTATGGCAGAATTTTTTTCGTCATAATATTATTTTGCATAACAGCGGATGGCATGAACTTCATTTCGCAGAAAATCGTTTGGCATACACTCATTTATCATACATTCACAACGCATAATTTTATAAGTCAGAATCATCTTTCGGCATAAATTTTATTCCATAATAATTAAAAAGTAGAACCATCATATCGCAGAAAGTTCGCAGTCAGAATCGTCTCTTGGCATAATTTCATATCGATAGTTATTAAAAGGCAGAACTATCATATCCCAGAAACTTTAAACTTAGAATCATCTTTTGGCATACATTTCATATCGAAGAAGCATGCAGCATGCAAACAAGCATGCAGCATGCAAACAAGCATGCAGCATGCAAGCAAGCATCCAGCATGCAAGCAACCAAGCATACAGCATGCAAGCAACCAAGCATGCAGCTTGCAAGCAAGCATGCAGCAAGCAAGCATGCAAGCAAGCATGCAGCAAGCAAGCAAGCTTACAGCATGCAGGCGAGCATGCAACATGCAGCATGCATGGTTTCTGTCACGGCTTCGGCGCTGCGGGGCTCCGGCGGACCCACGCGACCTCATCGTCACAGATGGTTTTACGCTCACCACCGCGGCTTCGGCTTGCTGGCCGGCTTTGCCGGCCAGCCTCAGCCGCGGCGGCGACCGTCAAAACCACCTGCTCCTCAGCTCGCGGGCCGTCTCGCCACTCCGCACCTACGCGGGCTTAAATTACACTCTAGGGATAGGGCAGACAAGACTACGTGGAGTCGGTTCTGCAGCGATTCGTTTCTGTCAATAATTTTTGTAGCACAACATATACTGACGTTTTGAGACACTATTTCATTTTATTTAAGGTTAAAATGCTATTTAATAGAAATGAAAATATGCCTAACAAAACTATTCTAAATGAAATTCTGCCATCTTCATAGTATGCCAAGTGAAATTATGCCAAATAATCATTGCTCTAAATAAATGTTATGCCTAATGAAATTATGCGGAATTTTAAGTCTGCCAAAGGTATTTATGCGAAATAAAATTCTGCCATCTTAAAAGTATGCCAGCGTTAAGTCGAGCATATAAACATTCGGCCAAACAATGATTATGCTCAACATTTTTTATGCCTTACAAATACTCGTTTAAATAAGATTATGCCAAGTGTGTTATGCCAAATAAAATTCGGAGCATCAAGTTTCTGCCAGATAGAGGGAACCCGCAAGAATGATAGCCGGGCCCAATGGGTTCATTCTTGCATCTTTTACAGTCGTTATGGGTCGTCAGGACCCTGAAATTCTGACAACCAGTCTTATTAAGGGGTATAGTATTACGCAGTAACTGGGTTGTGGAGGTCAGATGTATAGTCGAACCATGTAAATTACTCTAAATCAGCTACATCCGGTTTGTCTGGAAGCTGACCCCCAACAAGGTTGGCAAAAGGCTAGACAATGATGATGGCTTTCTTTGAGGTTAGGTAGATTTTTACCTCTCAAGAATTGAACAAAATATTTATATTTAATAAAAGTTGAAAAATTTCAGGTACAAGCAAATGACCACAAAAATATTGTAATGCATGTATAGGAAGACCCCTTAAAACTCAAAACAAAACACTCATCAAAAAACCATGAAAAAGTTATGCTCACAAAGACAAAAGGCCCAATATTCTACCTTCCGGACCCCATAAAGATAAATCCTCAATGTGATATTTACTTCCATACGGTGCAAATGCGGGTCACGTAGTGCAGGCTCTGTGCGTCAGGTGAGGCGCACGATACAGATCGTAGACACGTGCCCTCGGCTCACGAGTCACGACCAATGGCTTGCGCCAGGGCGAAGGCAAAAACTGTATAGCTTTTAGCCCCGGCCCCGAATGCATTGCACACCCGCTTATCTGTGACTTTCATGTATGGAGTGAATCCGTTATGTTGTGGCGCGTGATTCCGAGTGCTTTTGAGTCGGTTAGAAATAGAAAAAAACCGGCCAAGTGCGAGTCGGACTCGCGCACCGAGGGTTCCGTACAAACCTGTAGGTATTTTCGGTTTAAAAATATATATATTTTTTAATTTTTATATTTCAGTTGATTGAATGTAAGGTAAATTGCGGTTTACGATTTATGACGTTTTAAAAAAAAACTACTCACTCGATCTCGTTCAAACCAATTTTCGTTGGTAGTTTACATGGTAATGTACATCATATATTTTTTTTAGTTTTGTCATTCTCTTATTTTAGAAGTTACGGGGGGGGGGGACACACATTTTACCACTTTGGAAGTGTCTCTCGCGCAAACTATTCAGTTTAGAAAAAAATGATAATAGAAACCTCATTACCATTTTTGAAGACCTATTCATAGATACCCCACACGTATGGGTTTGATGAAAAAAAACATTTTTGAGTTTCAGTTCTATGTATGGGGAATCCCAAAATTTATTGTTTTTTTTTCTATTTTAGTGTGAAAATCTTAATGCGGTTCACAGAATACACCTACTTACCAAGTTTCAACAGCATAGCTCTTATAGTTTCGGAATAAAATGGCTGTGACATACGGACGGACAGACAGACAGACAGACAGACAGACAGACAGACAGACAGACAGACAGACAGACATGACGAATCTATAAGGGTTCCGTTTTTTGCCATTTGGCAACGGAACCCTAAAAAGGGTTCTTTCAATACGGTATTAGCAGTATGCGGCAAGTTGTTATGCAATACGAACATATATTATGTTTAGTCTGATGTTAGAGCCGTAAGTAAGGTTTTATGATAAGGTCAATTAATAGATTGTAACTGATTCAAAATATGTTTGTTTAAAGAAAAAAAACACTTACGTCCTAAGATCATTTTAAATGCGCAGTGTATCTGGAAACTAAAGAATTTATTATGATCAAAAAAAGTGAAGCCAAGAAGCTCGCTCCCAGTCTCGGACCCCAAATGCACCACACTTTCTGGCCCCCCTAAATATTGCAACAACTTATCTTTGGCTTTGCAGGCATTGTGATGTATCGACTCTATCAGCTATATTATGTTGCAATAAATGTGGGAAGAAATAGCGGAAGAATGCAGTTTGTGTTTTTTATGGGAACAAAAAAAATTCGAACAAAATAAATCTAACGTTGAATTGTTATAAAACTAGCTATCCCACGGGAATGTAGTACTAGGATAAGAAAAAAAATCTTATGTCCTAATCCAGATTAATTTAATCAAAACCGTTCAGCCGTTTACGCGCTTAAAGATAACGGACAGACTGAGTTCGCATTTATATTTTTTTATAGTATTATGTCTGTCCATTATGTAAATATAAATGCAGATTCCAAAACACACCTACTTTGAAAAGCATGCAACAAATAAAATAAAAGTAAGAAAAATGCAAATACAATTCAAGCGACACTTTAAAGTTTACAAAATAAAGTGGCGGCGCTAGTGAAATAAATTCTCATTGGTATGAAACAGGTCAGTATCGGCCAAACGCCTCGGGGTCCACTAATTCAATCAATTTTCCTACCATAAATAAAGCGGCCGACAGTTCGCGATACCCGCTCCACACGTAATTGAGAAGCAAGAATATGGACGGCTTCAAGCGACAAATCAATTAAGCCCCAAGGAGATAAAAAGGATGCGTCAATAATTTATTTCGAAATAAATGAGACCCTATCCGATACGTCTGCAGGATACGCTAATGTAAATTTTACGATAAAGATTAAGACGCGTTGGACTCCGGACATTAATCCTGCGCAATGCAAAATAAATGATTTTGTGTTAACGCTAATGCTAGAAACACGATTATCTGTAGTCTCCCGAGAATTGCCACTAGCAATTAAGTGTCCGCCCATACTCGTATACCATTTAATCTATTAACAGTAACACTTAGCGAAGTAGCGTTGGTTGTATATAAACAAAACAAATCCAAATAAAAACAAACAGGAAAATAGATACCAGAGCCTGGCGGGGCTTATGGAATAATCCTTGTTTTTGTTAAGGGTGCCCTGCCAACAAATGGAAGTGACAGTGTCTACACTAGAAAATTAATCGTGAAAAATCTCTTGAAGCGGGAGGACGTTGGGGATAAAGGAGCAGCCGCTAAATCGTGCCACGTGCGCTGTCTATTAACAGTTGACACTATTGGGCTAAAGCCAAAGGGAGATCAGTAAACACGCTATAAACTTTCGGTATAATTTATTGTGAAGTGTCTATAGATAGGATACGCTTAGTTGAACGGCAGTTCCTTGATCTAAAATGGATTACAATAATTTTGATTTTAACTGAGGTAATAATTTAGGCCTTCTAGTTCGTTTTGTTGCCAGCCTGTTTGTATTTAACGATTATAAATTACAATAAACTATGTAAATTGACTTTGAAATATTAACATTTTGTATTGAATTTAATGAAATCCAATAAAATGAAAATGTTAGTGCAACCCCGCTAATGTTATTTACAATATTTTTATTGCCAATATTTTAAAACTTGCTAAGTGCGCAGTTTCACTCGCGTGAATGTCGGAAATGATCCCGCAGGAACGTGACACCGAGACAGAAGTAGTCTACGTTACTCCTTAAAACATCAATGAAAGTCTAGTCACAATCAGTCCAGTCATATCGGAGATTAGTCGAAACACACAGGCAGACAACTTATTTTTATGAGTACCGCATTTACTTTCATATGCATTTAGTAAAAAGCTGTTAATTTGACATCACAGATAGACGCTCCAATTTATAATACAATTAAATCAACTTCAACTTTTGAATTGTCAAGGACATAGAAGCCGTGTCTAGTTATACTTATACCTCTTTGAACTGTTATCAATACTAGGTACATTACAGCTATCGCGACGTACAATGAGTAACAAATTAGACAAGGTCTACCGCAGGGCGTCGTTATCTCGCGTCGAAGCGTCGCTCCTGCGTCTCCCCATCGCTGTAGGCTTTGCTTATCTTACTACAATTGGGGAATTTTCGGTATTAGACGTTCGCTTAATACATTGCTTTTTGATAAGATATCGGGGCTGCCACAAGGAACACTGTTCTTCATTAATCAATATTGACTGGTGAGAATATAAATAATAACAAGACAACGAAAAATGTTAAAGAAACCCAATGTTTTAATATCTCAACAACACGCGTGGGATATTAAGATGCAAACCCCACAGGTGCAAATAGGTCACCAGTCCCATCAACTTATACAGCCTATATTTTTTATAGCCCCCTACCCAGTATGAGGTTTCTGCTCTCGTCAAAATAAACAACTTTTGTTCTACAAGTTGTGAAAATTTATGCAGGTTCTGTTCATTCTAATAAAAAATATGATCAAAGTTCCCCTTTCTTTTGCGATGAGATCCGCTATGCAAATTTTGGCAAACGTTGCAAGAAACAGTGTTATTTTTGTTCCAATTTGTGTGCATATTGCTGTTTTCAGAAAAGTAATATGACAAACATTATAAATTTAAAAGTCATTGCGCGTATTCATTGTTCTGCTTTCTCACAAAACACGAACCATAAATTCTGCTTAAATGAAACAACTTTTTTAAGATAAATTGCAAGATTTGTTACCGAGCAGTGGGCACAATGAGTAACAAATTGCAGTAGAGATACAACTCGCTTCGTTTATCTTTGCAGTAGCTTCATTCGTGATGCTCTCCTGTTTCAGGGAATATTGTGTATCGGGTTTCGAAATAAAACAATGGTCGCAACTCGAGTCGGACTTCCACAATGCTTTTAAAAGTTAATTAACATTTTATTTTGAGACATTCATAGCTACTGGGAGGTAGAAGTAATGAGTAATGTCACGTGTTTTGTTTTGCATGAACTATTAAGACAATGATCTTTGTATCGGGTTGAACAGTTAAATGCATTCGCCACAATGTGGGTCTTATAACACAGTCACTTGACGATACATTGTAAACTCTATCTTATGCTCACACAAGTATGCTACAAGTACGTTTGAGTGTAAAACCGTTCAAAATTTAGGAAAGATGTAGATAACATAATATGACACCTACATTCTTCGGTGGATAGCAGAGTTGTACCTAAAGGACGCCAACTGTTCCGTCCCGTTCGAATTGTTTACTCTATGCGCCTACGTTTCTAGACGTGAACAGAGTGAGAACTGTAATTTGTCAAGTTTGACTTTCACACTTGGTTTTGATCTGGGGAAGAAATCGGTCCAATTTGGTTGTGCGACCCTGTTGTAAATTAATTCCTTAGAATCGGTCGTTTTGTGGACAATCTGTCGTGACCCAATTGTTTTGTGTGTAAATAACCCCCTTTGAAGAAATATTACGGGTTGAGTTTGGATATATCTTTTGTTTGAAATAGTTTGATGTGTTAGTGATACCATTGAAGACCGCGTGCCATGAAAACTTTGGGCGGATTGTTGCGGCCTGTATCCTGGAAATCCCATTTATAACGTCACTACACAATACAATATATACTCACTTACATACATAAATCCAGGTAGGCTCCAGAGCAGGTGTTCTTCAACCAGGTGAGTCTTTTGTTTGATTGTATTAATCAGCTCCGCGCACGGCGGACAGTTTCGCTCGCCACTTCTTGACCCAGGGCCCACGATTATCGCGCTTCCACATAATATTTAAATCCTATGGTAGGGGCCTGGCCTGGCGGCGAACACCAACATTTCACCAGCTATGTATGTTTTAGTCACTTATAATAGTTGGTGAGCCCGGTCTAAATCCAGATTCCGGGCTGTTACTAATAAATTCCTAATGGAAAACCCAATAACACTTTGGCCGACCTGGGACTCACACCCAGGACCTTATACTCAGCAGAAGCGCTTGCGACCACTTGACCAAAGCGGTAATCCGATTGTAAATAATAAGGTACCTACTAAATTATTATTCGTACGATCACTGCCGCAAATCATACCACTTGGTATTCTATAAAGTAGAGCATAAAACCGAATAGCGATAGGTAATAGCCCCACCGATTCTGCATACGATAACAGACTCCCCTAAGCACACTCCTCGCACATTTGTCCTGTCGTTATCAGTGACAAACAGTTTAAAAAAATGCGAACGGCCAGTTTTTTTTTCGCTTATACCAGCCAGAAGGGAATGGAACAGTTGGGTTTTATAAGTAGCATTTTATATAGAAAAAATCTTTGGTTTCTTTCTATAACCGTTACTATTTAAAAGTATGCAAAAATAATTAATTTAATAGTCTATCTATACCTACCAATAATAACATTTGTTTGTTCGTTTACACGCACTATTCTCTCAAAGCAGCTTGAGAGAATAGCGCGTTTTTGGAAGTCAACATTTTATTTTTATTCTCCCCTTTTCATTTATTAGCCCATATCTTGAAGAAGGCTATAACACTATTAAATATATAGTTTAAACATCACACTAGTACCCTTAGGAGCCGAGCATAACATAAAAATATCACAAAGAACGCTAATAGCAGCTGATGCGATGCGACGGGGTGAATCGGGGATGTTTTATTAATTTATTAATAACATCCTTCAGTAATCTAGCACTGCTACATTCTCAAAACATCTGAATCTCTGCAGAATTTGTAATCAAATAGTAAGAAAATTTCTAAATCAGATAAAGTAATATACCCAGTAGTTGTACTATTTGCTGCAGCACTGCGTAAATGCAATAGCGCGACCGAGTTACAAAATGAATGCGTCAGCGTCGTCGCTCCAATAACAGTAAGCTTAACTCAGCAGAAAGGCAAGCACAGACAGTTTTATGAATCCTCTTCTATTGACCCTCTTAGACAAATTCTCTCAACACGGTACAGAATTTAAAAATTCAAAAAGAAATGAAGATTCCACAGAGCACAGAGATGCTCCAGCAGCCGCTATTAGAGATAATATTCCTAACGTATTCTATACAAACCTTGTGTGTCACCGTTTATTCGCACTTCTAGTCCACGACCCGTATAAACCAATATGCCTGGTCTTTTCCCTACTATATTGGGGTTGGCTTCAAGTCTAAGTGGATGCAGCCGGATACCAGTATTTTATATGGAGTGATTGTCTATCTGACCTCCACAGCCTAGTATCTGAGTCATACGATACGATACCCTTTGGTAAGCTTCTGACTACCAGTAACGACTGTTAACAATGTAAATATAACAGACGGGATCAACGGCTTAACGTGCTTTCCAAGGCACGAAGGAGTCTCGATATATTATGAATGGTACACGAACAGTCGAACATATATGAACCGACCGCGGCAAGGGTACAGCTGTTATTATTAAGCCACGAGCTCTTCTAACGAGTCTTTGACATATAGAAATTGACAGCTTTGAAGCTGTTTCGTAAAAGAAATTGTGCGCTCAACGCACTTTTGACGCTCTTCATTATATTAGTATTGCCTTCTCTAGACACTGATAGCGCGAAAATTCCAAGTTCTGTGGAAAATCCTAATATCTAGAGCTATAATTTTATACCAAAGAATATTTGCATGATTATTTCAGACTCGCTTCATGCAAACATGCCACAAAATTTTATGGGATTACTTCAGATAGATGAGGACATTAGAGAGTCTTGTCACCAAATGTATCCCACCCCTTTTACCCCTGCAGTCGTTATGGGAACGAGAGTCTTTTATCAAACGCCACAGAGCGATAATACTTTCGAAACTTCTACATTTTCCGGAATAGTATGTGTGGAACTGTGGACACGTATGTATTTATTGGCTTAGTTCATTCTGCACGTTGTAACCGTTTTGATAAAGTTCGTAACAGAATGAGAGACTTAAAAAGTTTCATGATTCAGTTATCGATATTGTTGACAGCGTGGGATATTCGACTTTTCTTCGATGGTTTTGATTTTTCTCTTTGTGCATGAAATTCTTTGCTGTTTCGTGTGGTTTACCTGATGGAAATGTTATGCATTCTGAGAAAGCGTAATAGTTAATGCTAGTGAAGGAAAAGATATTACTCATTTACCTAATGAAATCCTTACAAAAGGATGGGATTTGTTGTAAAAATTCAAAACCAAATCGTACGTTTCGAGTTCCGAAATTGGTATTATTTTTCGGACACATCAAACAACAAAGCTAAGCCAATACAGACGCATACATATAACGCCATACTGCATGACGCTGAAGGCAAATAATGGCAATAAAAAGAAGTTACGCATTTTCAACTGACATATAATAACAGGATATGAAATAAAAAATAATAGGATGAGTTGGAACGATGCGACATGATATTGTCATTAGTTACAATCAAAGATTTATTTTACGGTCTGAGTTGAGTTGTTACAATTGAGCACATAAAAGGGAATGGGCATGTTTGTGAGACAAAATATTCTGGATGAACTCTTGTCAAAAATATGTAAAGCTTTGAAAACATTTATTGTGAATACTGGTTGGAATATAAACCATGTTTTTTCGTCCCAAATATTAATTAGACATCCATTGCTGGATATAGGTCACCCACAAGCACCGCCTTTTCGCGACCGGTTTTGTGCGTCTCGTATCCAGCGGATTCCTGCACCCTTTACCAGGACATCGATTCATCTTGTGAGAGGCGTTCCAACGCTACATCTTCCACTCCAGAACCTCACGACCCTATCAGCCATCTGTTCAGCGAGCCATGTGCTTTACCCACTGCCACTTAAATTTAGCAATTATTCGCACCTGCTATGTCGGTTATCTTAGTTCTCCTACGAACCTCTTCATTTCTGATTCGATCGCGTAGGAGACCTTCAAGCAGAATTCTCTCCATTGCCCTTTGGGTGACTTTCACCCTTCTTATGAGGCCCATTATGAGCGACCACGTCTCAGTAAAAATTAAAATACTAAAATCGAACTGCCAGAAAGTCGGAACGAATATTTTCAAGCTATAACAATCAGTAACATTCAACAAATAAAACTTTCTAATAGAGACGTTCAACCCACCCGTTAACGAAACCATTGTTCACGAAATATCGATTGGTAGCCACGTGGAACAGACAACGGCTTTCATAAAATAAAACAGGGAGTAGATTGTTTCCAACATTTTGCCGGAAGACGTGGAATGGATTTCGGACTAATACGTACCCTTCCTCACGGACCCTCGCATAAAATAGACTAGGGTTGTAATGCAACTTTGCCTCTGCATCTGCAAATGCGGAACTTCCGCAAGAAACCGCTCCTCCGCCTTCGCATCCACCTCGTTTAAGCTTTTTAGCGGAGTGGTAACATAAGTACCTATAATTAAGAAACTCGGCTTCAAAACGAAGTGAAAGAACCTTAATGGGGTGGAAATAGAACTCTAACTTTCAAATGTTTTGCTCCTATGTCATGCCCGCTGCCGTCAGGTACCTAATGAGCAAGTGTTCAGTGTGGCCAGTTTAATTTATGAACCACTTAATTACCTAGTGGCACTGGTCTCCACGTAGGCAAAACCAAAACTGCAACACGGGTTATTATGAAATAGAAAAATAAACTGAGGACAAAAACGACATATTAGTGTGACAACGTTGAAAAGATAGTCATTCCAAAATATTAAAAAACTTTTTTTTTCACCGTAACTTTCACATCCACTAAAGTGAAGCTCAACACCACCGCCTCCGCTAAGATCCTCTGCCACATCCCTATAAGTCTAAAATAGAGGATGCCATCGCTCCGATTCCTATTGTCAAACTCAACTCGGTGCGTGCAACCCTTCCTTATTAAACAGACGAAAGTTTTATTCCGTAGGTGTGGGTTTGTTTGATTAAATTTTGTTCGTAACACAATATTTTAACGGCAAGTTAAAACATTTGCCTACGTAATTTGTTTGGCTGGGTTAAATTCACTGTTTAATTTGTTTGTTTTAATTAGCGTTTATTTTAGTGAGTTGGTAAGCCATTAAATCTCTTGTAATTATGGTTTAAAGTTCATTTGCAGGCGTTGCTAAAGCTTTGCCATATTTTTCCGATATTTATATTGTATCATCAACAAGTTCTAAACGTGTATTTATTCGAGTTTTCCTGTTCTTAGCGAAATACTTTGGAAAATGTACAAGCTTTTTCGAATATATCTGTAAGAGACAAGCCGGAAAAACTCGAGAGGACGGAAAATTGACGTCTTTATTTAACAAATCATTGGGTTCCGAGAAAAGCTCCAATTTCGATACACAATCTTTATTGCGATAGAATAGACAGAGAAAATATTTCAATCGTTCTGATTTTTGTTCCGATTTTAAGGTTCAGTTTTTGTTTATACTGTTTCAATTTTAAGGTTTCCATTTTATTCCAACTCTAGAGTATTTTTCATTGGAGGTACTGTAATATATTTTTAATTCTTTGGTAGATTGATTTGTCAACAATTTTGTAAGTAATTACAACGCTAATAGCGTAATGCATCGCAATGTCCTCGTCGTTATAATTTCAGCCGAAAAACGTCCAGGTCTGGACATAGGCTTCCCACATAAAAAATGGGGGGTTTTCCATAATTGCCACGCATGGCAGGCGATCTAATAATAATTGGGGTAGTGCCCAGTGAAATGGAATGTTGAATAACGATCTAAAATAAATAAATAAAAATTCAAAACAAATATTTTCTGCGTCATTATTTAAAAAAAATTACGTAACAATAGTATGCGTCTATCGTCTAAGCAGGCGATCTTGCTGTCAAACAATCGATCTAGCTGCAATAATCATTCCCAGTTTCGTATAGTTCATTATGTCATTTCCACAAATAAAAGTATTACTCTCACTGACCTCTTTGCTAATCGTAATTATTCCTTGACTTTGATTGTTGACAGACGTCGCACTTATTGAATCAATTCAATTATTTCATTCCGTTCTGACTCACTGTGAATCGTAGTCGCGTTATATTTGTTCCAAGTGCAATCTCAGAAATATGAAGATTCAAGTGCTAGTGTTTTCATTTGCCTGTTTATTTGTGATAGTTACCTGCAATCATTTGATACTAGGCAATACAAATAATAATCTAAACATGATACACCATACAGTTGCACACTACGCGGCTATTCCGTTCATAAAACGAGTGAAAAATGTGTTCTACAGTGGACATTCTGTAATTAATGTAAGTATTTTATAATTACCTCAGAATTTTTTGTAAGGAACAATTAAAAATATTACCGGTGTTATAAAACTTCAGATTTGTTTTCAAAGCACGTAATCCTAGAAAAAACGAATATAACTTTATACAATTTAAGGGGAAGGTAAGGAGGTAAACAACTGCTGCCCCCTTGGTAGAATGGAATTTATTTTGAATTTGCTGTTTCCTCTGCTTCTCTGTTTAGAGAATTGATGTTTTTTTGTGAATAGATTTTTGGTTTCAACCCAAGAATTCTTTTTTCAATACTTTAAATAGCACTGTGACATGTAAACTAAGACCATCCAGCGTCTGTTGTGTTATGGTTTTAGAAAATTCGTAAAAAAATATCTAAATTTGTTCTTGAAAAATTACAAAAGTGATGGGAGAAGGTCAAAGCCCATAATCGATCAACAAAGTGCATCGGCACTCGGCAGGCGCGTGTATATCGCTTAGCCGTTTTTGAAATTTCTCGTGGATCATATACTTAGATATTATTTACGAATTTCTGAGTCATTTTACGTTTTGACAAAGTTCTAATGATGTTTTTTTTTTGGTGTCGATACCCAACACGTGTATACAGAATTGTCAACGAATTTAATTTTATAATATATATTTTAATGATCTGAATTTATGATAGCATTTTAATTAATGCACGCCATAACTTTAACTGATATCATTTTGTTTATCGTGTTTCTATATCATAGTTTTTAAAAGTGTTGACTATTGTAATACAGGAACCCTAGTACAAGAGCCAGGGCTACCTTATTTTTGTGTCTTGTTGAAGTGAAAATAAATAAATAATTATTAATATTATTGATATCTGTGAGATTTACCTTAGCTATTAATAATTCTATCAGTGCACCTTTAACTAAGTATATAGAGACCTCGAAGTTCAAAAGTTTTTTTTTTTTGGCAGATGGCCTACACTTTTTCTTCCGTGTAAGCCACAAAAACCTGAATAAATAATATAAATGTAGGTATGTTGATTCCAAGGATTTCCCTCAATTTTCTTCCAATGCTCCTTTCGTTTTCCATCGATTCAGTCAATACAATTTGTAGGATCATCAAATATTCAAGGTGTTTCAAGAAATTCGGACGTGCCTCCGATTGTATGGGTTACCAAATAACTAACCGAACGTGTTTGTAAATTATTCGTTCCGTTCCAAACACTCTTTGAAAACAATATATCTCTCTCTTTTATACATCAAAAACATTGGATTGTCTGATTTCAATTCGATCCAATGAAAACATAACGAGTGTGTGTATTGGCTTTCTTCGGCACTGTGATATTGTTGAAAAGTGTTTTGAGAACATTGCTAGCTATATTTTGAGAGATAGGGGAAGATCCTATATCTTGCCCAAAATCACTTAGATATGCAATATTTTTAGACTGTTCGAAGAGTCTAACCGGTCTTACCTAGGGGTATGATGTTACCCAATAACTTGGCTGTCCATGTCTGGCAGCCGACCCCAGCAAAGTTACGAAAAGGCGAGGCAGATCAAATTGGAAGAGTCAAATCTATGACTTGAAAAAGTGTTATTTTTATCCTATTTACAAAATAAATATCATCTTAAGTAAAGCTGAAGCAATTTAACTTAACTAAACCCGACAGGGTACCCTATTTCGAAACCAGTAAAGCCGGTAGTGTCTTACTTTATTATCTCATGAATCTCTCTTCCAGAGACGCGCAACATTTTAACTCGCTCCATCCTATGTTCACCCTACATGTCCCATGAATAGTTGATGAGTAATCCTCCATCCATTGTTTCAGAGTATCATGGCGTACGACAACCAACACACAAACGGCTCAGCCACGGTAACAGCAGGTGGTATCGGATACACGTACGTCAATCTTAGGCTGAAGAGCGCGAGAGGAAAAGAGCTGGATTATGATATTGGGATTTATTCTTAGAATTTCAACCTTACTGTTTATATTAAATAGTTTTTAGTCCGACTTCAGACTTGTAGCATAAGAACATTGTTAAGAATCTCAGTTTAGTTTTAAGTTATCTCTACTCACACTGTTTTGATTGTGTGTGGTCTGTAACAGCAATATAGTTGCTGCAGTTTCGTCGCCAAACCTCGACAACTAAATGCGACGTATTTGATTGCTATGACTATGTCGAAAATCTCGCGTAGTTTTTCCTATACAAAATGTAAGGACACTGAGAAGCAAGGTGTTGTTTCCGAACTTCCGATTTTTATAATTGCGACAGTAACATCGGCTTGATATGTTAATTACTTGTTATAATGTTGAATCACAAAAAAATATAACAGTAATTATTCAAATAAATCTATTTGAATAATTACTGTTATATTTTTTTATTATAGTTATACTTATTATACGATTTTTTTTTATTATAGTTAATGATGTATATTGCATAAAATACAGATTCTACTGATTAGGAGAAGACACTGGCTCCTGTTGCAATACAAGTTAATTTAGTGCAGGAGTCAGGGTTTCACTTTATTTGTACATAATTTTTATGCAACTAAATTATATATTATATTTTAATAGCAATCGTCATGTATTTACTGTAGACATATCTCTAGACTTACCTAGTACTAGGTACATTCTGATGATCAATTAAAATGAATCTTCATAGAAATAAATACCCAGCTATGCTTTGCTTTCGTGTAGTCTCCTTAATTATAAATTAGTTTCCAATTTAAAGCCTATTCCACACCGTACAATTTGATTGATAAAATTTAATCGAATCGCCAATATATTTTCTAAAGTAGAAAAAGCAATTGGCGATAAATCTGAAGTTAAAGTCATGAGTTTATAGAAGACATTCAGTCTGAAGTATAATTTGAGTGCCGGAGTCGATTTAAAACTGGAAAACTCAGCTGTTTACACACAGTCTATAATAGCGGTTCAGCTACTGGGTGAGTGCCTTTACTTCATGAATCGAAGGTAAGCCAATTTCCTGCAAACTTTTAGTGTTCCTAGATTGAGATTGATAAAAATAATTTTGTAAAATTAAAACATTTAAAACGAATGTCACTTTTATTTTAGAATAATACAACTGAATTTTTTAAACCATCATTCATTTATTCTGATAACGTAGGTATAATAATGTTACAATGGAAACTTTAATAATCGTTAATTGCATTAATTTGCATTTTAATATATTTTTTACGAATATATTGGTGCTGATTCTATTGTTAACCACAATCACCACATAAACTAAATTTAGAGTATTGCTATCTCTCAGTGACAGACTGCGAAATAAAAGACAAGTGACGCTTTAGCACTGCTAAAGTTGATTACGTCACTATTACTTCGAATTTGGCGTGATTTTAAGCATGACAAATATACATAGTCCGTTGAAGTTGTGTCGAAGAAAATCTTAGTTCAACTAAATTTCGCAGGTCTTTTTCTTTCCCATTTCTATTGTTCCTTTTTCTAATATTCTTTTTTTTATTTATTTTCCTTTTTTCGTCTCTTTCTTGTTTTATTGGATGGAAAAAGATACCAACAGCCTAATTAAATTTTAGTTGTTGCATAGCAGAATCAGCACCAGTGGCATGAAATTTCACAATGTTGGCACGAATGTGAAATCTGACTGAAGAAATAATAAATAAAATAAAATAAATTATTTTATTTATTCAGTACCTTAATCGAACCTAAAGTTGGAGAAGTTCCATGCATTCAAAACACAATTAGCTGCATATTTATTGAAAAATACCACCTTTCCCAAAACCTGAATGTATTGGATGAGTGTAAAATTAATACAACAACGTCTGTGACGAACGTTTCATATTAATCATTTACTGTAAGCATTGTTCTCATGTAAGTGACTTTGTGTCTTTTTTGAGAATAAATATCTTTAAACCTAAGTTCTGAAAACAAATTTTAAATTGTTTGACAAAAATAAAATTATTACAAAGTCTGGAACACATCGGCGGGCGGTACGCGGCGGGTCTGCGGTCACAAAACGTACGAGCGACCGGTGTGGGGCTCTTGCGTACGATCATTTCTCTTGTGTACACCACACCTATAGGTATCGTGGGTATATACCCACAACCGCAATGTCGCCCACAACCGTTGAACGAGACCTTATTTATGCTCAAATGTTTTACCGAACTAAAAGCTGGAGCGAAGATGGTTAGAGTAAGTTGAAACTATAGAATTTTGTTAATAGAATAGATTCGTTTGTACATACATATAAAAAAAATTTTAGTCAGCAACTCAATATATTATTATTTTAGCTGGCCTAGTGGTGAGAACGCCGACTTAAGAGTCACGGCTGAGTTTTAAGGTCCAAACTTAGACAGGCGCTTTATTTTGAATAAATTATTTCATCACCATTGTTCTCAAAACGGTGAAGAAAAACGTCGTGAGGAAATCAGTAGGTATGTCCTAAAACTAAAAATTTGAAGACATGTGACATCTACCAACCCGCACGGTAGATAATGGCTCATTCACTCTCACCGAGTGCCTCTGTCCCAGCAGTAGGAACATCATCGGCAGATTATACTATCAAGTTGATAACCAATGCATTTTCTACAGAATTAACTGTTCAATTAAATATTAGGTAAATAACATTATATTCAAACATCAAGGAGAACAATAAAAGCATGTTCCATGGTACTACATCACACAAATCTCTAGTTGAAAAAAAAAAAAACAAATCAAATTAAGAACGCTGCAAACATGTTCGAACCTTCAAACTAATTATAATAAATTGCCAGTATTTTCTAAACCCGTATATTTTGCTTCAGTGGCAGTTCCAACCGCTGTCCCCTATTGACCTGGCTCATCCATCATCCTCTAAGTTGTTATCCCTTCTCAACGGTTAGTTCATTATAGCCTAAGTCAGTGAGCATCAACACCGGGAGGCTGTTATTTGTCATCTATGTTTATGGTGCTGGAGGTGAATCGATTAGGTTACTTGAGAGCTGATTTAAAGTCTTATTATGTTCGTCTAATATTTAATACAATGTGTTTGGTATTTAAATGTATATGCATAGAATATAATATTGTTTCATTGTTACTGTTGTACTGTGTACCTAAGTACTTAACTACACACGTTATTAAAAAAAAAACAATCAACTTCCAAACAAAAATACTAAGTAAAAAATAATTTAATTTCGAAAGTCGATGTCTTTCGTTTTATATTTTCGTTTCTCTTTTTTAATTAACTTTAATGTTTAGTTACCTTCACTTGCTAAGTAAATAATAGTGACATGAAAGTTATTATGATATCATCAACACTAAGTGAAAAATACGTATTATTGAAGTTCCCTCAAAAAGCAGTAATCAGAACTTGACCACATTTATGTGGGACTACCCTTTCAGTGAGAAGAAAAAAAAACCGTTTCATAAATTACGGAATTTTGAGGTAACAAACATTTAAAAAAATACAACCTAATTGAGAACCACTAAATAATTGAATAGTCAAGAAATTAAATATAACTGAAAAGTAATGAAATCATACACCTCAACATTGCTAACGAGGTATATTAATTCTTGAAAAATACAGTGCATAATGAAAACAGTCTGAAAAGTACACATACGAAAAAACGTCGAATAATCATTTTCAACAATTTTAATCTGGTCCATCCCATGTGAACCATGAATTGTTAATAAGGGTAACATCGTTCACTAACTTCATTTCATAGCATACGCTCAACTAAGAGTGGGTAGGTAATCCTGAGCCGAAGCTAAAGATCCCTACCATGGCCATATGATCGAGGGTTCGGAACCTACGTCTTTATTACGATGATAAGTGAGGTGAGGAAAGGCCTGAGTTATGGAACGAATTTGTGAAATTTATGGATAGTGTTAATAAATGTCTTGGATCGCTAAACCATTTATCTTGTGGATTGGATCTTCATAGTTTTTATACGTCATGAAAATGTGTTGTTTTTTTGTTTGGAAAACCTATTTGAGCTTTGCATCATCAGAATTATTGTGTTTTTAGATTCATCATTAAATAAAAGACGAAAACTGTACTTGTTGAGTACCTATATTTAGGTACTACCTATATTTTTTTAAGTGGGAAATCATCTGATGACTTTCCCGCTCGCGTATTTACAAAGGCTATACTATTTTAGTCACGAGTCAGACTCTAATCAGTGAGCTTTTGTTTGTGCATATTACTCAACAATACCTAGTCTATCTCAGTAAAAAAAATGACTCAAATAGACTAGCTTTTTGTTTTAATATTTTCAAAGAAAATGCACGGACAAAATCTAGTTCTATATAATACATATCACTTGAATAGCTAAGCTTTTGGCGAGATATTTTTAATTTTATACTCGCAACAAGTGGGTAGTGTTCTTTACCTAATAAAAGTACTTCTCGTTTGTTAATTCATTTTATTTTTGTTTATCAAATACATAATAGAAACGAGCAATTAAAATGATAACAGTTGTCACGTAACTATCAACCTATAATTGAAGCTTATCTATTTGATTAATATGTATTCAAAATTAATATGTATGTAACTGATTGCCACCTGCGCTAAGATAGGTCGACTGTTGCGTACCGTTTATTATCTGTGCGACTAACGGAATGCGCGTGTAACGAAGTGACATCTGACATGACAGTTTTGACGTTTTGACACTTTCTCTTGGAATTTGGTGGGAAAAAAGGGAACACGTCGCCGCTTGAGTCTCGCGATCTTTTTGTTGAAATCAATCTCTTAACCGGTCGTTTTTGGTGGACAATGGACCATGACCCAGTTGTTTGAGTGAATAACCCCTATCTTGGTGTAATATCACGGGTTCATTTGTTGGAAATACCACGTATAAATAGTTGAAAGTCAAAGTGTGACGCTGTTGGGACGAGTGATTTGAAGACCGCATGCTGTGATCGTCTCCAGCCTAATTGGAAGCGGAATCTAACCTGAAGAATACTCGTAACGTCACCACACAATACAGATACACTCACTTACATACAGAACTCCAGGTTGGCACCAGAGCAGTGTCCTTCAACCATGAGGTAAGTGCTTTTGTTGTATTTGTAATTGTTCACTTGTATTGTCTGCTCCGCGTACGGCGGACAGTACGCTAGCCACTCTTGTCTCTAGAGCCCCAAGGTTATCACACTTCCACTGCGCACTTGAAATCGTATTGTACGGGGTCTAGTCTGGCAGCGTACATTTTGGTATGCAGAGGCGTGGTTTTAACCTACAAAACCACCAATTTGGTAATTTACAGTAGGCTAATTACTTGGCAGTCTCTATAAGGGAAGTAGTAATTCGCTGTAAATATTTGTTATCGGTAATTAATTGTTTGTTTGAAATAATTTGGAATTTATTGAGTCGAGTAACTCATATTGCCGGGGGTCAACCAGGTTTGCATATATGCTTCAGAGTTGGTTAGATTGAGCTATGCTATAACCTCTTGTTGTTGTTATTTGACCTCTGTTGTATTGAATGTCAGGAAGACATTAAAATATTGAGTTTGTACCATTGATATGGTTATTTGTGAAAATTAATATTTGAAAAATTATTGGCATTTTTGAGTATTACCATTGTTTTGAGTTGGAATAAAGGATTATTATTGTTGTACCATTAACAAAGTGGTTGGTGAACTTAACATTTGGAATTGGATTGGAATTTGAATATTTGAATTGAATTGTGAAATAGAATTTTGAACGTTGATATTGGGTTTGAATTAAAATAAAAGTTTATTGTTGAATTGAATTGAAACCAATTTAATGTTATTTCTTGAGTTGCTGATTAGTCAGTTTGGTAGTTTGATTGTAGTTATTTTGTAATATATTGTTTGAACTTTGTTACTTAATTATTTTGTTTGGTATATTGAATTGTATTGTTTGTGCAATGGCATACAAAGCGGTGAGAGAGGCAATCAGTGGATTGACCACACAGCTGCGGTGGTTCGCTTCAGCTGCAGCGACCGCTGAGCGCCAGGATCTTGAGGGGATCACTCTTGCTCGGTTCGAGCAGTTGAACTTGAGACTCGGCAACGTTGATGCTCTGCTCACCCGCTACAACCAGTACATTTGTGAAGTGGATTTGGAAGTGCTGGACCAGGCAGCACGTGACAAGGTCCTTGCTGACTACGACCAGATCTTGGACCTGGGGGATGTCATTGGTCAACGTGCTCGGGAAATATTGGGGAGCCGGACACCTGTCCAGGTCAAACCGGAGACCTCGGTTGTTTCAGGTCCCGGACTATTGAGTAGACTGCCTACTTTGGAACTGCCACATTTTGATGGTCGTCTGGACCACTGGTTAAGTTTCCAAAACCTGTTTGAAAGTTTGGTTGATGCACGCTCGGACCTCAGACCCGCCCAAAAGTTGGCCTATTTGTTGTCTGTCCTGGAAGGTGAGGCCCGAGCCTTGGTGCAGCATCTGTCTTTGACTGACTCAGCCTACCCTACCGCTGTGGAGCTACTCACCCGGCGGTACCAAAATAAACGTTGTTTGGCTGACGTTCATATTGGATTGATTTTGGGGTTACCGGTCATTACTAGTTTGTCAGCATTGCGTACTGACCTGTTGAACCCGTTGGTGGCAGCGACCAACGCTTTAAAGCAATTGGACTTGCCGGTGGACCAATGGTCTTACTTTTTGGTACATGTTGTGCTGCAACGGCTTCCTGCCGATTTGAGGGCTCGTTTCGAGCAAAAGTATGGTGGGGATAGTGTCACACATCTCCCCCCATTTGATGACCTCGTCCAATTTTTGGAGGATGAGTGTCGGTTTGTGGACAACTCTGGCGTTGCCACTGAGTCATGCCAGCCGTCTTCCCGGCCACGAGACCAGGGACGGACTAGGGCCCGCGGGCCTGTTGATAGTCGCCCCGCCACTCGTTTTGCTGGCACCCAGAGTCGTCCTGGTTGTGAGTTTTGTAGGGACACGGGGCATGGCATGGCAACTTGCGCGGCCTTTTTGAAATTGCACTTGAGTGCCCGCCGCCGAATTGCCAATGCACGCCGCCTGTGCTTCTCTTGTTTGGGGGCTCACTTCCATCGGGACTGCCCCAACCCCCGCCCTTGTAGATTTTGTAGGGGGTCCCATTTGGATATTTTGTGCTCTAACGCGAACCACGCTGGCAGACCAGCCTCTGATGGAGGTTCGCGCACGGGGGGGTACCATGGAGCTGGTCACCGGGCTTTTGGCTCGCCGGTTGTGAACCGGGGAGAGGCCCGCAATTTTGAGCGCCGCACTCCACCCCCCGCGCAAGTTGATCGGGAGCCGCGCGACCGCCATTTGTTCTCCCCGCGTAAAGGCGATTACGCAATTGTTGCTAGGCAGCGCTGGCCAGACCAGCACCGCCTTCCCTCCCCTCCATTGGCGGAACGTCCCCGATTGGATTCACGCCCCCCGCCATTCAGGCATCCGGTGGGATATGCCCTTCCAGCGATGGCGCGTGGCTCGGGACACCGCGCGTACGAGGCATTTGACCTCCATCCTCGTCGGGAAAGACTTGTGCCTGGGTGCGGCGATCGGATGCCGCCCAGGCATTGTTAGGACATTGGCGCCTGCCCCGCTAAGGTACCCGTCAGCTCGACACGGTTTTGTTGCCAACGGCATCGGTCAGGGTCTGAGGGCCCACGGGGGACTCTGTTGTGGTCCGTGCCATTTTGGACATGGGAGCCCAGGGTTGCCTTTTGTCTATTGTTTTGTTGTTTTTGTTTGTGTATTGTTTTGGGCAAAATTGTTTTCTTGAGCGCCTTTGGACTGCGGGACTTGGCTGGGACGAGCCAATTCGGGAAAACCTGTTGGAAGATTGGCTCCAATTTGTATCCGCACTCACTGCAGTCAACGAGGTCGTGTTACCCCGCGCTATCCTCCCCCCTGGGAGCTACACTGCTACCCTTGTTTGTGATGCGTCTTCGCACGGTTATGCAGCTGTTGTTTGTCTGCGCACCGTCTGCGCACAGGCCAGGTGAATTTGTCACTGGTCTTGGCCAAGAGCAAGGTGGCCCCCCTCCGGACGACACTGACCACCCCTAAGTTGAATTGTCAGGGGCGGCGCGTCTTGTGCGTCTATTGAACCACGTTGCTCACACTTTGGGTGGAACTGTGGACATTCGGGTTTCTTACGCCTGGACGGACAGTCAAATTGTTTTGTGTTGGTTGAAGACGTCCGTCCACTATTTGGAGGTCTTTGTTGCGTACCGAGTGTCCCAGATTCAAAATTTTGATACGCCTTTGATTTGGAGGCCCTTGCCTGGAGATTTGAACCCAGGCGCCGTGGCCTCACGTAGGTGCATGGCACCCCGCCTGTTTGCTTACCCCCTATGGTGGGGACCAGACTGGCTGACTCATCCCGAGGATGATTGGCCTCGATCGCCAGTCTTGATGTCGGGTCCTTTGCCCGGGCTCAAGGTGCTCGCTGTTGGAACGAAGGACCCTGATTTTTTGTTGAGTCGATTTGGCTCCCTCGACAAATTGTTGAATTGTTGTTTTTTGTTGTTGAATTGTTGGTGACTGATCGTCACATTAAGAACTCGCATGCCGGTTGCAATGCGCTGTTGGCCATTCTGCAGCGAGAGTTTGGATATTGTCGGGAGCCGTTAGTAAGTTGAACCCCTTTTGGTCGATACGGGTCTTTTGTTGTTTGGTTGTTGACGGTTGAGGCACTTAGCCTTCCTTATGGGGCCCGTCACCCCTTTTGTTGCCTAAGGAGGGCCATTTGGTTGTTGTTGTTGTTGTTGTTATTGTTGTTTGGTTGTTTTGTTGTTTGTTATTGTTTTGACCCTCCAGCCTGCCCCCATTGGGGGGGTATTTTGAGGCCGTGGTGAAGGCGGTTAGGGACTCTGGCGCAGATTGTTGGGAGACACCGTTCTCACCTTTAAGGAGTTAGCTACGGTATTTTGCCGCTTTGAAGCTGTATTGAACTCGCGTCCATTGTGCCCGCTGTCTACGGACCCGAACGTCTTGGAGGCCCTGACCCCGGGCCATTTTTTGATTTGACAGCCACTTGTCGCCCTGCCGGAGCACCCTTTTGTCGATGTGAGCCAAAATTGGCTATCGCGGTTTCAGTTGGTGCAGCAGCTCGCTCAGAGTTTTGGAAGCGTTGGAGCTTGGAGTATTTGCACATCCTCCAGCAGCGCGTCAGGTGGACTGATAAAACGCAACCTTGTCGGGATTGCCAAGTGATTAGCGGACGGGAAGGCCCGTCCGGGGGGGGTAGATGTTGCGTACCGTTTATTATCTGTGCGACTAACGGAATGCGCGTGTAACGAAGTGACATCTGACATGACAGTTTTGACGTTTTGACACTTTCTCTTGGAATTTGGTGGGAAAAAAGGGAACACGTCGCCGCTTGAGTCTCGCGATCTTTTTGTTGAAATCAATCTCTTAACCGGTCGTTTTTGGTGGACAATGGACCATGACCCAGTTGTTTGAGTGAATAACCCCTATCTTGGTGTAATATCACGGGTTCATTTGTTGGAAATACCACGTATAAATAGTTGAAAGTCAAAGTGTGACGCTGTTGGGACGAGTGATTTGAAGACCGCATGCTGTGATCGTCTCCAGCCTAATTGGAAGCGGAATCTAACCTGAAGAATACTCGTAACGTCACCACACAATACAGATACACTCACTTACATACAGAACTCCAGGTTGGCACCAGAGCAGTGTCCTTCAACCATGAGGTAAGTGCTTTTGTTGTATTTGTAATTGTTCACTTGTATTGTCTGCTCCGCGTACGGCGGACAGTACGCTAGCCACTCTTGTCTCTAGAGCCCCAAGGTTATCACACTTCCACTGCGCACTTGAAATCGTATTGTACGGGGTCTAGTCTGGCAGCGTACATCGACGGAGCCCCGCTTCGCGGGGCTCCTATTTCTGGGTGGTTTAAAAAAAAATACGGGGTACTCTGAGTCGGGGTATTAACCATGGATGGGATTTCGTCCACGCGTGACTGAAATGGTACTAGATTTTGTCCGTGCATTTTCTTTGAAAATATCAAAACAAAAAGCTAGTCTATTTGAGTCAATTTTTTTACTGAGATAGACTAGGTATTGTCGAGTAATATTCAGAAACAAAAGCTCACTGATTAGAGTCTGACTCGTGACTAAAATAGTATAGCCTTTGTAAATTCGCTTCCCGCTCTGGGCGGACCGAGAGGGCGTGTCAGACTTTACTGACTAAAACCCATCCATGTTCCTTCAGTTGCCTGCGCCAGAGCCTCTGTAACTGTTTCGAACAAATTCGCAACCCTGCAGGACCTTAGTTACCTACGTCTTCCACTGCCAAGAATTTTTTTATGAATGAATCTTCATATTTCAGCTGTCGTATATCGTAGGCTATCGAAGTTTAAAATATTACAACAATTACATGTATACCTTTGTTATACATATATGCAGTTTCAGGCTGCAGGTTTAAAAACGAGCGCAAATGGAAATTTCTGTTCATAAATCGTTGAAATTTATTGTCATTTTAAACCATAAGGGTAGTAACACATGGGTCGTTTACAAGATTGCGGAAATAATGCAAGTGGTCGAATGCGCGACCGTTCTATGATTTAATGTGCTATTCTGTGCTATCCACTTATACGGATATGTTACACAAACCGCAAAGTAAGGTGTAATGGTTGTGTGGATATTCACCCTACAAATTTTCTTTTGGTGATTTTTATCTGTGTATAAAATGACGTATTTTGCAGTTGTGAAATTACAGGCTGTTTTATCGCAAACGTGAAATACCTGTACATTTTCCTGCATTGTAGTGTATAATTATAATACTGGAAACACCGGAAAGGGACGCCCTAGAAGAACATATAGTGACCTTATTGGTGATGTTCTTCAGAAAGGTGTGTACTACACGCAACCGACGTCAATTTCAATTTTCAATTTAATTTATTCATGAACAATTTTCATTGTGTTTGAAATTACATAATAAAATAACATAACAATAAAAAAGGTAAAAAAAACATCAGAAATCATTATAAACATTAAAATAACATAAAAATCTCACATCTCATACAGTAATATTATAAAATGTCAACTCACTATAACTAGGAACAAAAAAGCAAATTTAAAGTTAATATTGTTCAAATAAAATAAAATGTTTATGTCAACTGAAATAAATAAGAGGACTGACTGATGATACCAATATTTGTCATTTAAAATAATGTCTATAACATTGACTAAACAATAGTTCTCTCGTTTCTGTATGACCAGATGTATGAACATAAACGAGGCAAAAGGAATATCTAAGGGTCGTAGCACTGGGCGCTCTGTAGTTTCTGCCCACCCCTATGAGAAGAAGACATGAGTTTATATATGTACGTTTGTAAATTACGAGTAGACGGAACTGGCTGAAGACCCGCTGGATGTGGAAAAAAGTTTTCAGTGCAAAATGCCTAATTTTGTTGTTGGTTAACCGTGCCAGGCAGACATCTATCCAGATGAACCATAGGTTTAGCATAAAAACTGCATACATATTCAGGTGGAAGGAGTTAATCTAAAGTATATATCTGTTACGGCTAAAGGTGGGTGTGAACATAAACTTAAGATTAGCCGGCTAAACTTAGGTTTATCTTCGAGAAGCAGCTAAAGTTCGATATCACGTTAGTTTGCGTTGTGATATTCCATCTTTATCCGGCTAATGTGCACATTAACCGAAACGAAACGGCTAAAAATGTATTCGATTGACGCGCCGGGCCGGCGGAGGGCTTGAGGGGGCGGTGGGGAAACAATGCGCGCACACGTGGCAATGTTTTCGTTTAGTTAACAATTATTACAACTAAAATTTGCCTGCGAGTGGATAATTAGACGATGGTTAAAACACTTCAGCGCCAGATTGTATGATTTATTATTTTGAACTGGGTGAAATATGTTAGGTTAGGTTAAAACTGTGACCAACCGCGCGCAAGCAGCGGCAGCGGCCGGCGAGCGCTACTTCCAAGTTGCTCGTGTAAAGAGATTGACATTGTAACTACCCACCACTTTAGAAATCATTCCAGCGCGCAGTATTAATAAACTGCAGGCGAGTCGTCCATTAGGTATTTCATACATAGTTGAAATATCAATAATCTTAAAGAAAAAAAATTAGATCACTCGTTCGTTAGTGCAATTAATTTTAGTGTAATCAACATTAAGTTAGTGAAACAGTAGTTGAGTCGACCAATATGCGTTATGAACATTTGTCAATCAACCGTAGTTATCTTGAAAATAGTTAGAACAAAATTAGGTATTATAATACGTAACCGTAATGAGAGTGATTATTTTTTAATAAAAGTTTTCTTGTCAAAATGGTAAACATTATTACATTGTTTCCTTTTTCATTTCCTTCTACATTTTTAGCCAAGGGCCTCCAGTTACACTTAAGTATAGCCGGCTAAAGATAGAAGAAACTAACATTAACACCTCCTCGAAGATAAACCTAAGTTTAGCCGGCTAATCTTAAGTTTGTGTTCACACCCACCTTTAGCCGTAACATATCTAATATTATAAAAATAAAATGTTATATTTTTTTGTATATTTGTTTGTTATGCTTTCACGCGAAAATGGCTGAAAGGTTTTGGATGGCGTTTGGCACATGCGTAGATCGTTACCTGAATTAAGACATAGGATACCGGAGAGTAAACATAAAAGAAAAGTGTCACAAACTAATTTTTACCGACCAGAACAAAAAAAATACGTATCTAACTAAAAGGAACTTACATAAATCTTTCTAGAACTATTAACAAACTAAAATATAGGGAAATTCAAAAACAATTATATTTGATAATCCAGGTTGAAAACTATATGTGTGCCTAATTACATCCAAAGCCGTTAAGCCGTGATTGAGTAACGGACACACAAACATACATTCAGGATTATTAAAAAGTACCCATTCGCCCGATTCGGGCGAGTAAATTCGTGTGAATCGAATAATAAGCCAGTTATATCTACCCACTTCCCACAATCGACCACACATACACTTTCACGTCACGTTACTCGTTGCTGTTCTAATATTTCATAGGACGGCAAAAGGGCAAATTGTATCAGCGGCGAGGCGTCTAGAGTGGAATGTGACGGTAGAGCCAAATTGGAGGCGACAACATGCTTTTAGCGTCTCGTCTCCGCCTCAGAACTCTGTGGATAGTGGTACAATAGGATCAGAGCTTTGGCAAGGCCCAGGTTACAAGATCTTAGCCTAAATTATGTTTTGTTTTAGTTGATTAGCTTTAGTTCGCGTTTGTTTTGGACTCATGCTTCGAAGCAATGTTATATTTAAAATCGCCTATACTTTTGGTTGGATTTCAGTCAAACCAGATGCGGCTACATACCTGTAGGTAGGTATCATACATGAAGCAACTCTCTGTCAGACTTCTACAATCTAATCAGTGGGTAACACTATACCCCTAGGTAAGACTGGTTGTCATTGTCTGACTTTTGGGCTCCTGAATAGCTGTAACGACTGTCAAAGATATACGAAAACGATAATCGCGAGTTGTGATAAAATGCACGGTCATCCATCCACGGACCAGCCACGGCAAGCGTATTAGTCTCCCACGGTATCCACAATGTACAGTAACATAAATCATTTTAATTATAAATATTGGCACTGATATGACTTCTTCGAATTCATATGCAGGTTCTTTTTAAGTTAACCTTGGAGATTAATAATATCGGTGACGGAACAACATCGTAAGCAAACCTGGACTTATAGCAAAGCCGACGTCCACAAGAACGTAATAAAATAGCGGCGTAATGTTTTCGCTCTCGAGATTTTCAAATCTCGGCATTGAGCCGAGAGTAGAGGATTGAACAGAGTCCATTTCAGCGCGTCGAAAATCGGACAGTGGTGCCGATTCCCTTATTCACAAACTAAACTAAATTTAAGTTCAGTGCATCTTTTTCTTTCTATTTCATTAAGGAAAGGACAGAAGATAAATTTTAGTTTAGTCCTGTCAAATTAATCAGCGCTTGACGTAAATTGACGTAATTTTAGTAGGCAAGTTTTTAATCACGTCTAAACTTGTATGGAGTAGTGACAGGCGCTGATTAATTTGACAGGACTAAACTATTTTTTTTCTTTTGTCCTCTTCTTAATGAAACACAAAGAAAAAGATGCACTGAACTTAAATTTAGTTTAGTTTGTGAACAAGGGAATCGGTACCAGTGTCTTTCTATTTTATTACGTCGACTAGCTTTGAAATCTCCAACACGTCTTGAGCCAGCGTGGTGATCAATCCTCTTGCCTTCTCTGTATCAGAAGACGCCTTTTCCCCGCAGTAGGACGATCATAACCAGCCTATAATGTTCCCGCTGCTGAGGCACATTCCTCCTCTTGGTGAGAGGGAGTGGGCCGTAATTGACTACGCGGGCCCAGTGCGGATTGGTAGATGTCACATGTCTTCGAATTTCGAGTTCTAGGTCATGCCGGTTTCCTCACGATTTTTTTTCTTCACCGTTTTGAGAGCAGTAGTGATGAAATATCATCATCGAATGCCGTAATCAGAGACACAATAGAAAGACAATTGCTTATGTCGAACTGTGTAACTTAAGACATTCAAAAGGTTAACACAAAGTAGAGCATCTACTTTGATTAGTGGGTGGGACATCATCAAATGACGTTTCCCGCTCTGGGTGGAGCGGAAGGGCGTCTAACTTTTACTGACCAAAACCCACCCGTGTTCCTTCAGTTGCCTATGCCAGGTAACTATTTCGAACAATTCTGCGGCTCTGGCAGAGGAGCACCTGCTTGGGTTCGAACCTTCGGCCTATAATTCGTAAGTCGCGACCGTTACCACTGGGCTATCTCCGCTCCAGCGCTGCACCAATGTGATGATAATAGGCTGGAATCATTTATGCATATTACCTCAAAGGATTATTACCTGTCACTTAGACCACACGTCAACACAGTCTCTTCGCGAGTAACTATTATAAGGATCTTGTTTACGAGGAGTTACTTCCAAAGTTTAAGCATCTAACACAATTAAGGAGTTATCTTTAACGTTCCTTTTGTCTAAATATACCCCACAGACTATATTACGTACGGTGTATTCAAATTATAATGTGTCTGCGCGGTTAGTAGACATTGAGATATGTATAGTTCTTGAAAACACTGCGGATAGTGGGATAGGTCAATGGAATTGTGTGTTTAAATCTAACAGACAAGACTGTATGGTTCGGTCATTGGTTTCATGCATCGATACATGATAAATGATTTATTTTCTGTAAGTAGGTTTGTCAAAACACACGTGACGTTTTACACGTCAATCATATTTTTTTAAACTAGGCGAGGTCGGCGTTTCCCAACTGACTGCTCTAAAAAGAAAGGGTGAAACAAACTCAGAGGTCACAGTCTCTTTTAAAGTCCATACATAATCTTGGTCACATCGTGTGAAGACCATGTAGATTGGTGTCTGAAATGGTCTTTTGAGGAAAGAACCACACAGATTGAGTAGACCTGTCTAGTCAGTGCACGCATTTGTCACTTATCGTGCAGATCAACTGAACAGAAGAACTTAAAAAGCTTAAGGGTTCGATGAACAATACCAAAGCAAGGACATTTGCGTGAAGACCGCATACATTATTCAAACGTCAGATCATAATTCCAATTTACTGAAAAAGAAAAAAAAAAACACACATTCGAAGGGTAAAACACCGGCCCTACAGTTGCGCATTTTTTCCATTATACCTGCAATGAACATATCGTTGGGTATGCCATCTTCTTCCAAATTGTGTAACAACACCCTTAAATATACTGGATATTTTTTTATCCAGCGCGCAAACTGTAACCATGAATTCAGCATATCATTCTAGACCCCCAGCGTAGAAAATTTTCGTCGGCTTTACAAAAAAAAATCTGCTGTTCCATACATTTTGACCCCGTAGGTATTGCATTTTTCTATGAAACAGCAGATTTTTTTTTTTTTTGTAAAACCGACGAAAATTTTCGACGCTGGGGAGTCTAAAATGATATGCTGAATTCATGGTTACAGTTTGCGCACTGGATAAAAAATTATCCTGTATGTTCCTAAAAAATAAAATTGTCCTTATCTTTTCAAAAATCTCTTGCTACCTGTTTCGGGTAAATGGGTTCATAGATAGATAAGTGCTAAAAAGAGCCTTTTCATGTTTTTTTTATGTATACCCGGCATTTCATAGGTGAGCAGCGGTGGACCAATGGTAACACTAGTCATAAGTTTGAACACAAACAGGCGCTTTACTTCGTGTAAATTATTTCATCACCACAACTCTCAAAACAGTGAAAGAAAACATCCTTAGGAAAGTGGCATGTCATGGATCCAAAAATTCGAAGACAAGTGACATCCATCAACCTTCACTGGGCCTACGTGGTGAATTGGAGGCCTGTGTCCTAGCACTAGGAACTATATAGGCTGATTATGAATTCATAATTACAATTATTTCAAGAAACTTTTGCAATACTCACACTTAAACTACATTTACGTTCTCAAAGAACCAACTGAGCAAAATATCGTTTGCATTAGATAAACTATGTTGCGCTAATAAAGTACCACTAAGCTCAGCAAATCTGTATGCAAATAAGTCTTACCCCGGTATCACTAAGTTTGTATACAAGTTCCATATACGGCCTATGTATTAAGTTCAATTGACTTGTAAAATTGACTGCTATTACTCTGATCCGATAAATAGATACACGAATAAGGTTAGTAGTAATAAAGTCTAATAGATTCGTTGGTCTTGTGGTATTAGGCTATGAATTATGAATGTAGGTTTAGTCAAGTTGGAAGTTGTTTTGTTAAAGTAAATGTCACAGAGTATTTTTGCCCAATAGGTAAGATTTATTGATGTTGACAAAGTATGTGGTGATTTCATTTTGATTTTTGAAGGAATTTTAGATTCCCTGTGATGCTGGAAGTAAAGAATAGCACCATCGCATTTCTTGCGAGGATGTCATAAGAGACGACTAAGGGACTTATTAGAAAACTAGCTTTTGCCAGCAGCTTCGCCCACCTGGAGTTCGGAAAATATCCCGCGTGATCGTACTACCGGGATAAAAAGTAGCCTATGTGTGTGCCCAGGTTAATTTTTTTTAGCTCGAAAGCGCATTTTCATCCGACTTGCTTCAAATTTATCGTCACTGCTCGGCTCCTATGTGTTTTAGCGTTTTGTTATAGCCTATATCCTGCCCAGGAGTATGGACTACAAACGTACCAAGTTTGGTTAAAATTTCTTCAGTAGTTTTTGACCCATGCGTGCACATACAGACTGACAGACAGACAGACAAAAAATTTACTGATTGCATTTTTGGCATCAGTATCGATCACCATTCATCCTCCAATATTAATTTTGAATATGTTTTCAATGTACAGAATTGACCTCTCTACAGTTTTATTATAAGTATAGATATACCTAGATGGGCAGCAATGTTCACTACGCATTTTAGCACCTTACCTACCAAGCGTTGCGATTACGGCACCACCCCTCTAAAACTGCTTGTCCAGCAGTGGCCGCCTTTCTGCTGTAATGAGATGAAGAGGAATTTTTGATGTTTTATTTAAAATACAAGCCGTGTGCCCGTTAGAAATTACAAACTTTCATTTCCAATTTACCCCCCATACAGAAGAAATTTTCAAAAAGTATTTCTTAGATCTTACTTTCGTGATATATGGAACTCTTGTGCAAAATTTCATGCTTCTACACCCCGGGTTTACGCTATGCGTTGATTGTTCTTGTGAAAACTTCAAGCTTCTATACCCGGGGTTTACGCTATGCGTTGATTGTTCTTGTGAAAACTTCAAGCTTCTATACCCGGGGTTTACGCTATGCGTTGATTGTTCTTGTGAAAACTTCAAGCTTCTATACCCGGGATTTACGCTGTGCGTTGACTGTCAGTGAATTTATGTACCACCATGGGAAGAATGCGTGCGATTCTGTATAGGTATGAATCGCATTGACGTTAGCTAGGTACTATGAGGTTTAAAATTAAATTAAAATTAAAACCCGTTTATTTCAGGTAACAAAACCCATATTAGGCAACAACATTAACATGATCAAATTATAAATACAATGTCATACATACATTATAAATAATCAATTATTTTAAATTAATACAAAAGATAAAAATATCAATATTATACAACACACAAATTAAATACATTAAATTAAAAATTCATAATCCAGATGATCCATTAATTAAAATTAAAATTAAATTAAAATCCATTCATTTCCGATGACTTCATCCATAAAATTCGATTTAATATATAAAAATAAATAAAAATCCCAAAAAAAATAATAAAAATAAATAAACAATTCAAATTACCCGCTTAATAAGGGATCTCCATAGCGGGGAAGAGATCCTATCTGCGATAGTCTTGAGAATTCCGTTGCAGCTGCCACGCATTCTGTAGATCAGGGATGCAGTTTTCTTACGGATGATGGCATGAAAGCCATCATCAGTGCGATACAGCGCAAACATCCCTGATGCACTACAGAAGCGAGGCAGCCCCAACATCATCCGGAAGATGTTGTTATACTGGATGCGCAGGACATCCAGCGATCTTTTGGTGTGACTGACACACAGATTTCCGTATAAAAACTTTGACAATATGCCTTGAATAGCGTTATTTTAACTAGTCGAGAGCAGCGGGAATATCTGCGGGCCAGCATGTTACCCCTGACCGCTAGGGCCCTGCGCTCCCTCTCAATGACCAGATCGTCTTCAAGACCTTCGGTAATTAAAAGTAATTAAAAGCGTCCTGATTTAGAAAAAACAAAATCATTTATCTTTCTAAAGATTTACAAAGATTTATTTATATTTTATGAAAATGAAGATGTTTTTCAATTCACAGCAGCGTTCAAGAGATGATATGCTTTGTGTAACGAAGTGTGATGGGCCTAAAGGGTTAAAACTTAGTCATGCACAAGCTTGTTCAAAGCAGTCTACTCTGCGAAAAAACATTTGTGTAGTCATTTCAAGAAAGTGACTTTAGATGCTAGTACAAAAGCATTATTCTTCACAAAGAACAAACATATCCATCCGGGGCAAGACGCTACACTCTAGTTTAGTTACATTGTCCATGATTTCGTTGCTGTTAGGATAAAAGTATTATTCTCCGATATTAATTAGAAGGGCAATTCTCATAATTAAAGACGTTAAAAATCTAGTCGCAGTCTCTTCTCGGCGACAGTCAAATGTCAAAAACTTATCAAAAATGTATGGAAACTCAAGGTGTTTTTGACAGATTGAGACTGCAATCAGACTGTGAATGTTCTTAAAACTACGAGAATTGTCACTCTGATCTCCTCCACATTTGTCATGTGCACAGCCAAAGTGTGGAGCTCTCTGCCAGTGTCTGTGTTCCACATTTAATTTGTCTACCTTCAAATTAAAAGTGAACAGGACTTTCAGGGCACGGTCGCTCCAACAAAAAACCTCTTCCACCGCTTTTCATCAAGCGTGATCAAGGTCGGGAGCTATCTGAAGATGCTTTGAAAATAATTTAAGTAATATTGGGGCGAAGTTACTGCACTCACATAGAAAGTCCATATTTTTGACAAAAAGTGCAGTGTTATACTAAGTGTCAAGGGATTTTGGACCATTTGCGATGCAACAATTAGGTGTCACCTTGGCTTGCTCTGCACTAAAATCGCCTTATAAAATGGTTATCGAGTTCGATGAAACAGGAATCAGAACTCAAAGATGGCGCCTTTCTGAAATTAAATAAAAACTTATTGATAGTCAATAACTTCCTCGACTGTTATTACAAATGATTATATTCTAGAAACTTAACATCCCCAGTGAATTAATAGATATAAACGGCAGAAATTCATTGACTAGAAATACAGGAAATTGAAATCGCATTAAATTAAATTACTGTTCTATTCGAAGACCACTTACTTCGAAACTTTAATGCTTCAGTCTTTAAGTTTCAGTTCATTACCAATTGATATAAATCCAGTATTAATTTCCGTGCATAATTCAGACAGTACTTAATGTCGGCAGAATACCGGGAGAGGAAAGTAATCAAAATTATTTATGATCCCACTCTTAATTAGGATTATAATATTTATGCACAATGGTATTAAAGCCGATTCGTGACTGGTACACGTCATTAATCTTTAAAGGTTTTCTTTTAATTAATGTTTTTTCATGATTGATGTAGTGCATTAGTGCTTGCCAGTATAATTATGATTACGTCCTTCATTTGCATAGAACTAGGTAAGGCAGCTGTCAAGCTATCAGAGCCGGGATGCAATCCAGTAACCTAAAATAACTACATTTTCATTCTTCGTCCTCTTACCAGAAAAGTTCAGGTCATGACTAAATATTAGCTAATCAACATGGTGGTGGATGGGCCCAGGTTAAGTCAATAGGGCTTCTAAAACAGATTATGCTCAACCGTGTTCTAGAAAGGGCTAGCTAGTAAGGGGACTACTGGGATGTCGAAGAAGAGATGCTGCGACGGACTCAAATAAATTATGAAAATAATCACGATGCTTATTCACAGCCTTGGACTTACAACTTAGAAACTCTGGCTACTAAATGTGTTTAGAATTGAAAATCTCGGTCAAGGGAATTAAACGTAATTACCTTTAGTTATAAAATTAATATTTAAGGATTCTGTATATTAATCATACACTTTAGAAACACCTAATTACCTCGATGGAAAAAAAACAACGTGATCCATATAAAACAAACTAAATCCTTAATTAGGCGTAAATACTTCACAGAAAGTCATCAGTTTTTTAATAAAAACAGAACTACATTTTATTTACCTATAACGTATAAATATTTTCAAAATGTGTATGTATTTTAATAATACAAAGGATATATCTAAATTAGCGCGTAAACCCCGCCTAAATTAGCGCCAGAAGTTCGGTGCACCCTTAATTATTTTACCTCGTCACCAGAAAATTGTACATTATCCATGCCACCACCATTACGGTTATGAGCAATTTTTTGTACCATGAAACTATCTATCCCATAACCATTATGCATAAAATTTGAACCTTCAAACGATGCAACAAAACCTGCATGTGATAATGAACCTTATAACTTAATAACCTTTATGGGTTGCATGCCAGGAAAATGGCGTTAGATAGCGTTGGATATCGCATTCGCCATAAATTGTGGGCGACGAACATCAAGCCAGCTCACCACGGAGATTGACATTCGATTAAATGGCTGTATGCTAAACGCTCAACTTAATAGGTTCGTGGTCCTGGATATACACCAAAATAGGTGGTAAAAATTTATGAAACTACTAGCTTTTTCCAGCGGCTTCGCCCGCGTATTATACTTACAAACCTCCCTCTTGATTCACCCTGTCTATGTTGAAAACCGTGTTAAACCCTTTGCGTAGTTTAAAAGATCTAAGCATGTAAAGAAGATTATCTAGAAATTGAAACCCACGCCATCTATTAGGAATTCATAAAACTAACCAATGAACACACATTGTTCTATAAAAAACATTTAATTTGCAAATATTGAGATCAGTAATTGAGATAAAAACTATCCTATCTTTCAAGTTAGACCAAAATACGGGTACATGTGAAATTTGATTGAAATCGGTTCAGTAGTTTCGGAGTTTATTGGCAACATACATCGTGACACAAGATTTTTATATATATAAGATATAAGATAAAGCAAACTTGCTATAAGAGTATCTACCTAATTCCAATCAGTCTGCCTAGCCTTTTCCCAACTACATAATATGTTCGGGTCGATTTCCAGTCTAACCGGATGGCGCTTGCTGAATACCAGTATTTACATGGAGCGACGGTCTATCTGACCTCCACGACCCAGTTACTAGGTATTAAGATCCCCTTTGTAAGACTAATTGTCTGACTTTCAGGCAGTGGTCTCGAATGTCATAGAGCGAGATCGGTAGAATTGCCAGTTAAAAACGGTATATTTGTACCCAAAATCGGTAAATGACATTTCCATGTGTACTGTGAAATCGTAGAATATTCGTTATATTTCGGTATTTCGGTAGAACAGAGCCCATATCGGTAGAAATACCGAAAAATCGGTAGGTTCGAGACCACTGCTTTCAGGCTTCTGATGACCTGGTCTGCAAACCCGTGCGGTTGTTATTACTTAACCTTTTTTTTTATGGGAAATCATCAAATGACTTCTCCCGCTCTCTCGTGTCAGACTTTTACTGACTAAAACCCACCCGTGTTCCTTCAGTTGCCCGTGTGCCAGGGTCACGGTGTCTCTTTCGAACAATCTCGCGACTATTACTTAGCCTTAAGCCACTCTATCTCCCATAGTTTCTACCAAATGTCTGATGGGCATTTCAAGTTACGACTTGACACCTGTAGCAATACTAATGATTTTCTCTAGGTTTTGTCAAAAACATACTTTAGAAATACAATATAATTTGCTATAGCAAATGGCATGCTTGATTACCTCGTTGGTCGAATGGTTGCAAGCACTACTGCTGAGTGTGAGGTGAGTTCGATTACTAGGTTAGACAAAGCTTTATTAGGTTTTTCCATCAGGAATTTCGCAATAGCAGCCTAGAGCCTAATTTGTTTGTGTTGTGATTTGTTGGTAGCACTCTATTACATGGGAATTAAACATATGAAATGTGGGTATAGGTACTATATCTGCCACTCTACCTCATCCTCCTGGGACTACAGCCGTGATGTTATATTTTCTTTATCATTGCAATCACTTTTAGAGTAGATGTAAGAAAAGGCAAAATGAGCAGCAGTCGTGACATAAGATAAATACAAGTTTTAACAATTGAAAAGTCCTGAAACAATCATAGATAATCTAAACTTAAAAGCGAAAAAAAACTTCAGGGTGGCAGGAGCAGCACCAACGCGCAAACTGCAGGTACCATGAATTCAGCACTTAATATTCTAGTCATATAGAAATTTTTGGTCGGTTACCTAAAAAACCCTGCCGTCCTGTATATTTCTCAGGAACATGGTGTCCCTAGTTTTACACGTCGTCGTACGGAAGAAAGTCGCTGGCTCTCATAACGCTTTCAGTTGACGTCATGAAAGAGCATTCTTGAAATTTCATCTTGCAAAAATGTCTTATTCTCCTTAAAATAAAAAACAAAACGTACGGAAATGCTGTGAGACGTGAAATGAGATTCAACGTTTAATATTAAAGGACTTGTGAGTTATTTGCATGGATAATTTATTTAAAAAATACTTGTATAAAATATGTTGTGAAAAAACAGACAAATTAAATTCTTGAGTACCTATGTAAAAAAATTATATATATATGTGGTGTTTTACTTATGTTGTTAAATTATCTTTGTTTTGACAATAAAAGTTACAAATGCATAGCAGATTCAAATTAGTAGACGGTTTTTGAGGAATTTACTAATTAAGTACTTTATACATAATTACCTATTAATTGTCACATATAAATGGATGTAAAGAATTGCACCGACTCATTTCTTCCCGTGGGTGTCATAAGACTCATAAGGCGACTAAGAGACTTACTAGAGCAGCATGTATGGCAGCATCGTTCTCTATACATTTTACCACCATACTGCGATGAAAAACCCGCCTGCCAAACGTGACGTTTATGGAGGTCTATGTCCAGCAGTTGACGTCTTTCAGCTCAAATGATGATGATGATGATGATCTAGCAATGTCTAAGTATATTTTCACACTTGTAGGTTCTTATCAATCAATTTAAATTTAGATAAAAAATCAATGGCCAAAAGTGGTCCAAATATCCACCAATAACGAACCGCAATCAGTTTTGCCAAGTATCACGTCAAGGACTGCTAGTTGGTCTAGTGGTCACAAACACTGCTACTGAGCATGAGGACTTAGGTTCGCACCCCAGGTCGAGCAAAGTGTTTTTCCATCTGGAATTTCTGTGTACCAGCTCTTAGTCTAGATTTGTACCCGATTGATGGCAATAACCTCGCCCCCTATTAAATGGCACTTAAAAATAACTGGCGAAATATGGACGTACTACAGATACACCTCTGAAACAACGCGTGATGTCATGTCACGTCAAGGTCTCTTAACCCAAAAGAATTCTGAAAATAAGTGTAACAGTAATTTGTATTCAAAATAAAAACTAATAAACTAACCAAGTCGATCCACAACGTTTTTGATTCAACCATTTCAGTGTTAAAACTTTTAAACATACCTATCAATCAAAATAGTACTTCACATTTTCATCAAACCCAAAGTACGTAGGCACGAAACATTACTCCATTCCCCTACGTCATAACAACTTAAGTGCATTTTGATCAAATATTTGATCAAGGAAAAACGCCCAGCCAACGAACACCAACATTTGTCATCGTATTGACACCGGTAACCCTGCAATTAACATGAGTTAGCCCGTCCGGCATCGCATCGTATCCGCCGATCAATCCATTATAAGTCCATCCTATTTACTTGTTCAATGTTGTTTCAAGTGGGTAGTTATTAGCTTCTGAGTGCTGTCTGAATTACCATTTGTGAATATGTTACTTTTGTAACCCTTTTTACGAGTGTAGAGGATCGCTTTAAAGTCTATCATCATCTATCTATAGCTAGAAATAACACTAACCAGAGTTTTATGGCACTGTCTATCATCAGCAGCCTATAATTTTCCCACTGCTGGGACACAGGCCTCCTCTCAGTGAGCGGGAGTGGGCCATTTTCTACCATGCGGACCCAGTGCGGGTTGATAGATGTCACATGTCTTCGAATTTTTAGTTTTAAGACATGCCGGTTTCCGCACAATGTTTTACTTCACCGTTTTGAGAGCAGTGGTGATGAAATAATTTACACAAAGAAAAGCTTCTGTATCAGTTCGAACTCACGACTCTTAAGTCGCGGCCGTTAAAATGTCTATCGTTGTCTCGATATTACATAACGTAGGTACAGACGCTAGCACATCATGGTACCCGAAACTGACAAATTCTGCCAATCAACCTTGAACCTAATGCTTTAGCAGTAAAGTTGAAAATCTATAAAGGACAGATTGCAGAGGCTTGATGTGCTGACGTAATACTATACGTATTACGTCAGCACATCAAAGCTTACTTTTTATATGTGATGCCTAATACCAAATTATTAAATATACCTACACATATTATAGGCAAATTTTAGTTGTATATTTCACATATTCGTATTCTTATTTCTTGTTCTGATCTACTTACTACTGTCTACATTTCTATTTAATTTCTCCTCCTCCTTCTCTTCTTTGTACTGAAAATATAGTTATGTCGTATCCCAGTGTATTTTACTTTGTGTACAAAAGTAATCATTAAAGTACTTAAATGTCAACAAGACAATCGTTTTAAAAGTGGCATATCTATACTAATATTATAAAGAGGTAACATTTGTTTGTAAGTTTGTATGTAGGGGGTAATCTCCGGAAGTAATGAACCAATTTTAAAAATTGTTTCACTGGTAGAAAGCTACATTATTCGTGAGTGCTATAAATTATAAAGATATCATGCATATTAGCCGAGCTATCTCAATTTTTGTCTAGCCAGGCGGAAAAAAATTGCTCTTACAACAGAGCTATTTGCATGCGCTGCCTTAACAGCTGTATATAATTCAAAACAATGTACCGCAACCTGGTCCGCTTTGAATAGTTCTACAAAAGAGTCCGCAACACCATATATCTATCTTTCATAATTTAGCAGATATAGTAGCTTTTATGTGTTAAAAAAAGTATTTTTCGACGTACTTACCTTTGGACGATTTTTTAAACAACAAAATATTAGACCTTATCGAAAAAAAGATTATTATGATCACAAGAACATCATAGAGATACGATTTGCTCGAAACAGTATGTCAATTGGTTAAATGGTTTCGAAGATAATACAAAATTACTAAATCGCAAAATGCCGCCGTCCATTCACGAACCGCATTAGAACATGCTTTGTACGGACGTTTTATCCATTTACCATAGATGACAAGCTTTTGATGAATTTGGTATTGGCAAAAGTCAGACAATCCGGGAAAAAGGGGCTTGCTGTTGCCTCTTCAGGGATTGCCGCAACTCTATTAAATGATGGGAAAACAGCACACTCCACCTTTAAGCTACCATTGACAGTATCATTGGAACAACAGTCAGTATGCTCCATACTTAAAAATGGACCGCTCGGGAAACTGTTACAAGAGACATCTTTATTTTGGGACGAATGTACCATGAGTCATAGAGCTCATGTTGAAGCAGTAAACCGAACGCTTAAAGACCTCAGAAACTCAGATGCTGTTATGGGTGGTTTTAGTTTTGTTTTTGCGGGTGATTTTCGGCAAACACTGGCTGTATTAACAAAAGGAACACGCGCCGATGTTCAGGGCATGCTTAAAATCATCTTACTTATGGAGTTTCGTCGAAACTCTCAATTTACGAACAAACATGAGAGCTTATTTGAGCGACAACTACGATAACGGCTTTCCGCATCAACTACTAAATCTTGGAGAAGGAAAAATTATTACTGTTGGTAGCACCAACAGCACTAGCGTCTAGCGATGACATTAACCTTGACGATAGATTAGGTCACATATTACATAGGTTAGAACATCCGATAGACGCTATTTATCCCGGTCTTGAAAATTTATTGGAAAGAGATTATCATTGGCTTTGTTCCAGGGCAATAGTGTCTCCTAGAAACGATATAGTGAATGAGATAAATAAACTGATTTTAGAGAAAATTCCCGGTCAAGTCAAACACTATAAGTCCATTGATACGGTGTGTAATATTGAGGATACAGTGCACTGTCCTCAAGAATTTTTAAATTCTTTGAGCCCTTCTGGCCTACCTCCTCTTAACTTTAGGGAAAAATTGGCATTCCTATCATGCTATTAAGAAACTTGAGCCCCCCAACATGTGTAATGGCTGCTGGCTGCTGTGTAATGACTGCTTATAAAAGAGTTGTGGGAGAATATAATCGTGGCGACCATTCTCACAGGGCCAGCAGTGGGACAACTGGCTTATATTCCGCGGATACCCATGATTCCGACGGATTTACCCATACCGTTTAAAAGGCTACAGTATCCCGTCAAAATCTCTTTTGCCCTCACTATAAATAAGTCCTAGGGTCAAACATTCTCTCTGGTGGGCATTGACCTGAGAAAGTAGTGTTTTTCCCATGGACATATGTTGGCTTATCTTGAGTTGGAACTCCTGAAAGACAATATATTTTGGTACCAAATAATAGCATTACATCTAATATAGTATACAGAAATGTTTTGAATAATTAAATTTAACATAATTTATTCAATCATAATCATTTCATTCACTCATTTGAAATCCGGTTATATAGCCAACGTGGCATGCAAATACATACATACATACATATGCAATAAAAACAAAACCCTCCTTTTGGCAGTCAGGAAATAAATCATAGAACTCACAAGTAACCCTACCCAACTGTCACCCACCGATCAGAATGAAACTTTGCACATCGATATAACACTAAAAAATATTGAACCCGTGTTTTTTATTTTTCCGGAATCCACTTTTTAGGGGTAGAAACCACCCCTAATAACCCCTAAGTACCCAGTTGCCCCCCTAGTTACCCACGTAACTCTGGGTAGAGTTAGTTTATTCGACTGCTTTTCATCAGCACATTACGATCTTGACCACAAACAGGCTAACCCACCTTAACCCTAATATAACTTATCGCCACAAACCGTTACAACCCTTATAAACCTAGGGGGTGGTTTCTACCCCTAAAAATTGGATTCCGGAAAAGTAAAAAAACACGGGTTCAATATTTTTTAGTGTTATATCGATGTGCAAAGTTTCATTCTGATCGGTGGGTGACAGTTGGGTAGGGTTACGTGTCAGTACTAACCAAACCACACTCATAATTTCATCACAAGTTAAAATGTTTACCGCCCAACGAAGTGGGCACGGGTCAGCTAGTAACAATATAAACAAACAATTGCTGTAGAGCTGGCCAATAACTAAACCGTGCATTTGAACCTTACCCGTTACCTACACCTGCGAATATTAAAAACTAGACTAATTTTATTACAAAATCTATAAACTCAGTTTAAAAGTCAAAGCATGCTGGTACTCTTATTAAACATTTCAAGCAGTCTTTGGATAAAAAACCTGCGATCAAAAAAATCTAAATCAAAAGTCATTTATTCAAATTAAGCTGAGGATCAGCACTTTTCGAACGTCAAAATTACATAAGTCAGTCCCCCAAAACGGCCGTTTCACCGCTTCCTAGCACTTTAAAAAGCACCTAAAACTTTTTGCTCGATTGCTCGTAAGTACCGTCTTAGTTCGCCTACTCCTAATACCATTAATTGCCCATATAAGGCGAGTACAGACTGGTCGTAAGTGCACCCGAGCAGTGTGGGAGGAGACCCTTCCATCCACGGATAAACCTCGAGTAAATTGCTTGTACCTAAGAAGAAACTTAACCTCAAAGATCAATTCTATTTGCATGCATTTAAACAATCCGTCCGATATTGCTAGTTGGTTTGTTGAAAACATGTGCAAACAATAAGAAAAATAACAGTCTTAGTAAAAAAATCTAAGAGAAAACATTGCTTTTAACTGGTTTCGTTTATTTATCCTTCAGAATAGCGGAACATTTGTATAACTACATAATAGTAACTAGATTTTGCCAGCGGCTTCACCCGAGTATTATCCGTATAAATCTTCCCCTTGAATGACTCTGTCTATTGATGAAAATCGCATTAAAATCCGTTGCATAGTTTAAAAGATCAAAGCGTACAAACACAAAATGTGATTTTGTTTTATACAATGTTAAGATATACTGCGCAAGAAATAACCTTTCATTCACAACAAACGCAAGGTTTACAACCATAAATTGATCTAGCACACTCATATCATTCATAAAAACTGTAATGACTAAATCAACAGCCAAAACTAACACATTAAGATTTGTGTTATTCATATTAAAATCCATTCATTACTGATGTGTTGATAACCCTAATGGTAGTGTTGTAAACACAAACACACAATAACAATAACAACATGACACACAAAACAGTTCAATTGTTTTGTCTACAGCGGATTTGGTCGAAAGAGTTACCATGGTCTTGGCACAGGCAACTGAAGTATGGGTAAGTTTAAGACGGTAAAAGTCTCACAAGCCCTCCCGCTCTGCTCAGCGCAGTAAACGACATTTGATGATTTCCTACACAGAAAAAAAAATTAAAAATAGTTGGTAATAGGAATTCAGTACGAAAGTTCCGACGTATATTGTAAAAAATACGATCAATAAGTTTTTTATCCGATCTACTATTGTCACAATATTTTACATGGAAGATTACACACAACATTATTGAACAAAAAAACAGTTGTCAGTAATTTTACTTTTTCACCACGTTTTAAAAGACATTTGATAAAGGAATAACAGAAGTAAAGATTTCAATAACGATAGTGGAATATATGTACAACTAGCTTTTGCCAGTGGTTCGCCTGCATGGAAGTCAAAAATTTCCAATGCAAACATTTATAGCATAAAAAAAATCAACTCTGAAGTAAATAACATCCTTCGTTTCTTCATTAAGACCGTAGTATTTATAAACAACATTATGCACAGCACAATCAGAACGCACTGGCAGTCCCTCCATCATCGAATCAATAGTCGGAACTAATGCCGCCCCTCAACTGCGGCCAACAGGCAATTAGTGCTAGCCCGCCACCCGCACGGATATCCGTCTGCCACGGAGTAAGTAACAAATGGAGAGAATAACGGAAATAGAGACGAAATGCATCGCAAAATCATAGCTTTTATTACAGTAAACAGTGTTTATAATTAATTTAAATGAAGCTATAAATTACTATGACAGCTCAGCGTCGGGATTCCTTCCCCGCATTTTGAAGCCTGTCATTCTTATCCGATTTTGAGTGTTGGTAAAGTTTTATTATACAATTTTGATTTATTTATTAACATACAGTAAAATACAGAGTATACAATTGAGTACAAAGGTAATGCCTATTTCTTTAAAAAAATCTTCCAGCTGACCTACGAAAGGAGATATGAAAAAGAAATGTAGACAATAGTGTATGAGAACAAGAAGAGATCATATGAATATGTGAAGCCATAAACTAAAATATACTTACAAATATAATGTAAGAAATTAACATATACTTCAATAAATACATAATGCTAAAATAGGTATATACCTAAATAAACTTTTTTTTTTGTTATTCTACGCACAAATTAAAAATGCCAACGATAAACATGCTTTATTCCGCAAAATAGCAAAACATTCTAATTTCAGCTTTGGTAATTAATGAGCTTAATTGCAATAAAGATTATAATCAAGCTCATTAGTGTACTTTCATTCCATTTTCTTTATACTCCATAGCGCCTATCGATTTGCACGCGGCAATTATCCTTGCGTTATGTCTGGCTATACTGGGCTTCGATTCCGAAGCTAAGGATCGATTACCGGTGTTGGTTAGCGACGGAGATAAGCTTATGTAAGCAATATGCAGGCTTCGTTAGTGAAAAGAAAATTACAAAGCGTAATTTTGGGAACGAGGAACTGATCTGAAGAAGTTGGTTTGGACAGTAAAGGTACCTACAGAAGGGCGCGATGCGATGGTGCAACGCGTTTGAGGTTAAATAATTTCCTTGAAGTTTTCATAGAACTTATTCTACTGGAATTGCATCACGCTTGTCTGTTGGAAACTTAAATTGATCTTTATCAGAAAAATAATGTTGACCCAAAAACTTGTTCCTAATCTAATAACATGGATATTTGCAAACTTGTCAGATCTTTCAAGAATCTATGTTAACTTTTGTTTTTGAAGAAAAACAAATTATTCTTGAAAACTTTTCTGGTACCGTCGCCAATTCAACTAAGTGAAATAAATTTAGTTCAACAAAATTTTCTTAGGTCCCAAAACTAAAAACTTAAGCTTAAAACATAGCTATACTAGTAAAAGCATATGAATATCGTAAAGTTTGCATTTTCGATGAACTTGACGGCGTATATGCAAAGTTAGGAGAACGTTGCAAGTTTGGAGACATGCTAAAGCTTCTGCTTCGAGCATTTGTTTCTGCCAAGTAAATCTCAGCAAGCCTTTGTTTACTCCAAATATTCTAGTTATAGTCTAGACTTACTCTTTTGGAATTTCAAAGATTAACACACCCGGATTCTGAATTGAAAATTTGAAGTTGAGTTGCCAAAATCAACTTTAGCACCAAAACTTTTTTTTATGTCATCTTCATCTGTCTAGCATATTCTCAAATATGTTGGGGTCGGTTTCGAGTCTAACCGGGTGCAAATGAATACCAGTATTTGACATGGAGTTGCTTATCTGTTACGCCTTGGTAGGCTGGTTATCAGACTTTCAGGATTCTGACGACCCGGAAAACCTGATAATTATCTACGAGTAACAGTCGGGACCAACGGCTTAACGTGCTTTCCGACGCACGGTTGGGTCTTGGTATGTAAAAATGGTCACCCTTTCTCGGACCGACCGCGGCAAACGTAGCTTAGCCTGATCAATCGAACCGTGTGGCTGTTATTATTTAGCCTCTTTTCTTATTTCCTTCTCCTTTTTCCCTTTTTTTTATTTCAATGTGTGTAAAATTATATTAGTACCGTGTGGTGCCGGACGTAAAGAATAACACCACCTCATTTCTTCCCGTGGGTGTCGTAAAAGGCGACTAAGGGACTTACTAGAGAATGGGCAGCAGCGTTCTCTATGCATTTTACCACCATACTGCGATCGCCAACCCGCCTCCCAAGCGTGGCGATTATGGCAAAGCCCCCCAAAATTGGGGAGGCCTAAGTCCAGCAGTGGACGTCTTACGGCTGAAATGATGATGATGATGAAAATTATACTTTCTTAGTTTCGACAAGTCACGAATCGCTCCGCTCCGCTCACGTTTTCTGCAAAGATATTTTAATTTTCTCGAGTTTCGCATTAAATAAAGGTGGCCCTATGGTATCGGCTCCGACTAACGAGTTGCTGTTCGGGGGTTCGAACCCAGACAGGCGCTTAATTTGTGTAAATTATTTCATCACCACTGCTCTTAAAAACGCTTTCAGAAAAATCGTGAGGAAACTGGCATTTCTGGAACCAATCAAATCAAATGCTTGTGACATCTGCGTGGATTACGTCCTATTCCCTCTCACCGAGAAGAGGCATGTGTCGGAGCGCGGTGTTAAAAATATAGGCTGCTTATGATGACGATGAAAGCTAAAGTAGTATTTTGACAAATTCTCAACTTCTAATTCATAATTCAGAAACTGGGTGTAAATGTTGAATCCGTTCCAAAACATTCACTTATCTAGCTCAGCTCCAAAATTGTGAAATAAACAGTTTTTTTCTCCGATGTCAGTATTTTCGTTGTTATTTACGGACAACGTTCCAAAAGTACATTAACACGATCTACGAGCTATAGTTCTGATAATAATGGCCTTGTTTATAAGGACCTCGAGCACCCTCCACTCAAGATATCCTCTTAAGGAAAAATTCTCGCAGTATTTTGTCCCAACCGAATATCAGAAGATCCTACTAAAGCATTAAAAATAAACTTTAAATCTTTTTATGCTGTCCAATACACCATTTCCTCAAATTCTAGTCTAAGGCTAACGATAAACTGGTTGTGAGAGCGCAATGGAACGTAAAACGAAATAGAGATTTTCTCGTTTCGTGTTTCGGTAGCAGGTTCCCGGTTGTATCGGATTTTCGTCTCGAAGTCAATTCCAGAGTAATGCTATTTCGTCGGTATTAAAAAGCGTCTCGCTGCATCAATTGATCGAATTATTGTAATTTTTGATGGAACGTTCTAGGGTTCTTTATGTATTAAAATAGGGACGTTCAATTTGTGCAAATATGTATATAAAATGTGTTTTTTAATTCATACGTTTCTAAGTAGTCTGCGCTGCAATCACAACTTACTAACTTATTGAACTTGATTTAAATTAAGTTCAGATTACGATTTCTTCTTTTTGGTACGAAACTAACTAACTACGCTTACTAAAGAATAGGCAACAGCGTTCTCTATGAATTTTACCACCATACTGCGATCGCCAATCCCCCTGCCAAGAGTGGCGATTATGACAAACCCCAGCAAAGTGCTTGGGGGAGGCCGATGTCCAGCCATGGGCGTTTTTCAGTTGAAATAATGATGAATGATAAACCAACTAAGCTATAGCTTATAAATAAATCTTTCAGCTCAACAAGCTTCATTTGCTGACTAAAACGACAGAATCGACATGAACAACATCTTTAGTAACCCCTATAAAAATGGTCTGTTAAAAGTTAAACTCACTTTTTAACAAACAACGTGTCAATGTTCCAATCAAGATTAATGCCTCTCCCACACATATCCTCAAATATATTGTGTTCGGCGCATGGTAATACAATTTAAAGTTTTGGAGCCCACATGAGCCTTCGTCTGGTTGCCATAGCAACGCCCTCCCTCACGGATTGCTCGCCTAAATTCCCAGTAAACGCACGACGTGTGTGGATAAAGGAAGCAATTTTCCGAGAAGGTGAATATCATTAGCCGATTCTATCTGGCTCCTGTTTGCAAATTCCATTAGCTATACAAACTTGCAATCGAAAATCTTATCATAATTCCACCTTGAACGATTTTCTGACAAAATCCTTCCCATCACTGTATTTTTAAAGGAAAAGTTTGAAGGATTATTTTTGAAGAAAGAAAATACGTGTCTACATACGACTTTCAGAGCAAAATAATCTTTAAACGGCACTACGTGAGCAGTGAATCCCTCTTAACTGTATGGACGTCCAAATAATCCTTTTAATTTTCACGAATGAAACTGTTAATTTACTTTACCCTGTATTCTGTCCAATTCATTGAAGTTGAGCTCGATGGAATTAATAATTAACTTCATTCATGATGTCTGTGTTAAAAATGTAATTTTAAACGACTTTTGCAGCCTCGGAAAAATAAGCAGGTTGAGTTTTGTCACTTCTATCTACCGTTGTGTCTGACTTAAATTGAAGTTTTTATTAATATATACAGAAATACTTCGCATTACTTTCTAGTAAAATAGAAATAGTCGACCTCGTAATTCCTCACCACTTTTGGCATCAATTCCCAGTAAATTGAAATTTCACTAATACTCAAGTATGTCACTCAATACTCAAGCATTACTGAAAACTAGATTCAAGCCTGATTAGTTGAAAATAGTTTTGAGTACTGCTTGAATATTGAGTGACGTTCTGTAATACGGGACTAAGATTTAAATGAGTGTCACAAATAGATCTTATGGGTAATAGTCTTGTGGGTTTGCGATCGGGGTAGGAGGGTAACCCAAGCAGCAAAATTATCCTATAGTGCAGATGATATAGGCCTCCAGCACTTATAATATTCTCTTAATGGTTCAAGTATTTGCTGCCACGCTTATAATAGCAAGCATGGAGTAAGTTGGGCCTTATAGTATATCTGATCTTATACATTAACTTATAATTACTTATAGGTAGAAATTAAAGGTGCAATGTAAGCTTGGATGACCTATAAAAGTATCGCGAGGGTGTAAATGCACTCAAGAGTAGATAAACTGGTAAGCTATACTTATAACTGCTAACAAGAAGCATTATAGAACTACTATAAGTAAAGTACGCCAATAAGAGTGATAAACAAAACTAAACATACTGGAAACTATTTGCATTTATTATTTGGTTTTACAAGGGTTTATAAATTTACTTTACAGAACAATTATAAGTAAAATGGAGCGGTTTTATAGTGGTATAAACCAATATTGTTATAATCTTAACACGATTATAAAGGTTTAATATAATATATTTAGTATCCAAAACTATATCCGTGGTGTCCTGTACAAGAATACATTGGTTTACAATGGTCTTGCAAATGCGGTTATAGTCTCACTACGGACATTTTGATTTTTATGTTGTATCGTATTCGTTGCCGACGTGCTTCTATATTTACTTTTCTTTCAAAAATGGATCTATCTGAATGGAAACGGCTAAAAGGAAATGGTTATTACAAAGGAAAAGTTCAGAAAATCTATAAACAGATAATTCAGGTGTCGGGGTCTAGCTTTGTATCCGGCGAAAAACGAATCGTAAAAATAGGAGAAGGTTCCGTACAAAACAGTTACTTTGAAAATTTTAGACAAAATGTTTATATTAATAATTCTGCACAATTCGACGTATTATCGATAAAAAGCGATTTAGACTTAGAAGATTGTATTAGTGAGGAACTTGTGCAAGAACATGAAAGCGATATTGAACACTATTCGAATTTTCAACTACATAGTGATCTTAGAAAATGGGCTGTAGAATACAATATACAACATGCGGCACTAAATTCTTTATTTGAAATTTTGGATAAGAAGATTGAATATGTCCTGCCTAAGGATGCCCGTACATTTCTTGACACTAATAAAGAAAATCATTCTTAACAATCAACTGGTGCATTCATTATACATATCATAATGCAAACTTTATGATATTTATGACATAGTATATTTATATAAAAATATCGATGTGTGTAAGTGTATATAAATATTTTGAATGCTATAAGTATTTCATTTTTATATACCGTATAAATGAATGACTTATTGGTATAGGTAAAGAGAAAACAGAGAAATTAAACCTAAACTGACAGAAATTAGGTACTATTGAGTAAGTTACCAAGTTCACATTTGTCACTGGTGAAGTGGTCATAAACTGAGTAGAAGCATGCATTTTTCACACCAGAAATTATCTTCTTTTAACAATGATCTTATGTGTTCTTTATTTAGAACGAAGTGTCGGGGCCGTCTTGCAAGATTTTTTGAAACTGTATGGTTACAACAACGACATTTGTGTTTAACAACAACAAAAAGCGTGTTTCGTTCCAAAGCCACCTTAAGGTTTTTAAAGCTCGGAAATCCGTTTTAGTCAAAAAGTGATCGACGACGTCCAGAAACGTTACCATTTTCAATGCAGACGCCTAAAAAAAAAACATTGAAATAAGACATAGGTACCTAATAGCAATATAAAATATCCATCCGATTATAGAAATATTTGCGGAACTCTAATTCCAAACAATATGGCCAAGCAATGGTTTCTGATATTTACCTTTATTAAACAAAGTACGCCTATAATGGGTTGTTAATGTATTTGGGAAAACCAACTTTGTCAAAATGGCGACTTTTCGTTGTATGTCTTACTGAAACCAACATTATTTTAAAATTTAATTTAATGAAAACGCAAATTTCAAGGGGCGTGTAAAAATTTTGATAAAAAACTTATAATACTTCACCGAAAATATACTTGCGCCATGCACATTCAAACACATCATACATCTTGACTTATTGTTAACTCATAATTGATATTCTAGATAATATTCGAATTTATAAGAAATGGATGAATAATTTACCTTTACCTATCCATATTAATTTTTACAAATGTGCGCAGCATTCACCAAATCACAGCACTTTGTATGAGCTTGTAAGAGATTCACTGTGTACGTTATAGTCGTATTTGGTTCCATTAAACGCTGATAGTTAGCTTCGCGGGAGTAAATAGTTTTACGTAGTCCAACTATAAGGTCGTAATTGGTCAAAGTGGTATTCACCAAGTCTACTATAGATATTTAATTAGGTAAAATACGCCTATAAATTGGGCCCTTTTCCGTGGTTATAATTGCTTACTATTCCGTTATAGTCCTAATGAAATGGTGGTTCCAGGACAATTACTAGACCACATTTTGCTGCTTGGGAAGGCAATAAGCACTCAAGGCAATAAGCAATAATTACTCAAAAACTAAGCATACGTAAACAGATTACAATATCTACTTGATCTTCACTCCCATTATAGCCTTAAATAAAAATCAGACAAAGCACATAAAAACATCTCAAAAATAGATCTGCAAAATTATGATCACTCACCGAAATTCAATAAAATTCTACTCCAACCTGAAAACACACTACACTACATAAAGCAAACACCACAGTTTATTTAAAAAAGAGATTCAAATCTTTGGGATTGTCGGAATATATCACGGTGCAATGAAAAAAGAATCGTTCAGCCGGCAGTCGCGTCGGCTCTTCGTTTATTCACCCCCTTTATTTACAGTGGGGATTTTCTGATTTTAGTCGGGATTTTCCCCGCACTATCTGTATCGTTGCTTCGTGATAGTTGTTTTTCGATGTCGTGTGCTGTTGCTTTACTGAAAAGTGTGTTAGACTGTTTGATTTAGAATTTGGCAACTGATGTATAGTTTTTGCTTGTAGATTTGTTCTTAAATCTATTGCGTTTTTCTAGAGGCCATACATTATTTCATGCATTTTTACACCTATTTTTACTGACGAGAATCGATCTATTTCAGGGACAAAAAGATTTAGCGTACAGATGACCATTGCTATGAATTTAAAATAATTTTAATTTAATTGCTTTCACCAGGTCATCGGTCCACCTTGTTAGGCTTTCCAACGTTTTCCAGTACGCGGTCGCTTCAGACCCTTTCGACCTCATCGGCCTCATCTGTTCTGCGAGTAATGTGCCCTGCCCACTACCACTTAAGTTTGGCAATTCTTCGGGCTATATCAGTTACCTCGGATCTCCTCCAGATCTCTTAATTTCTTAGAGAAACAGAAAGCAGGGAACAGGTCGAAATGGCGGTGCTTGGGCATAGCCTGTCTCGAGCTTTTGACGTTTTCGGTTGAAATGATTATGATAATCATTGAACTGCAAGGAAGCCACAATAACCGACCAAACCTTTGTCATAGTCTAGTCACAGAACGTGTCAATAGAATAAACGAACATTCAATTATTACACCCCAATCTCAAATATAAACGTCACACTACCTACCCGAAGAATTCCTAGACACCTAAGAAACACTAGAACGCTTTCTAGCCATAACAATACACATAAATATCGTAGTAATACCGCACACGATTCTCAGAAGGCTATATCGATAGAATCAGTTATGAGGGTAGAAATCCCCGGTAAACCCTCGCTTATACACCTATGGAATGGAAGCCAGCCTCGCCTTAGACAACGGATAATAGTTTCTACATGAATATGTAATAAAGAACCCGGTGTTCCTAAGTTTTCTTAAGGTAAATACAAAAGGGAAGTTTTGGTTTATTCATGTACTGATGGAAAATGTGACGGGAAGATAGAGTAGGAAAGTAGTTAAAAAAGATTGTGGTTTTTATTTATTTTCATTATTTTGTACATTTCTCAATATTTAAAATGATTTAAGGTTCTTACAGCACTTCGTTTTAGGTTAAGAGGCAATTAAAAAAATGTTTTTTTTTGTAATGATTTTGATTCATAAAAATACAAAATGAAATTTTGCACAAGCCTAAGTGTGAATACGAAATTGAGGATAAGGTAAGGTAATTAATCCTAATTCAATATTGAATTAAATATGGGATGAAAATTTGTATCTGTGATTTTGGATGAAATTCGTCTTTTTTGGCGATGGGAGATCCCATTGACCACACGGCCGTTAGCTGCTTTATAATTTGTGTGCAAAAAAAAATGCAAGAAAACGGTATTTTATCGTGTCTTTGGTACAAACGTTATGTTTAGTTTTAAATAAACGTCTACCTACCTCTTATAACTAACAATGAATTTCCTGTGTCACATGCTCCATTACATCTACAAACATCCATCCAAATATTTGTCTCGATACGGGAATTGAACCTGCGACTGATCGCAGAAGATGGAGGCGCCATGGACCAATATTGGTTCCCAAACTCCCATAATTGCAGTGTGTGTGGGATTTTAAAATCAAATAAATAATAATGTTTTATTATTATAAACAAGAAGAATAAATACGGGTAGTATGATTTATTTGATGAGATTGAAATAGGATAATAATAAAAACGAGTGATGGACCATTGATCGAAATTCGACCGTACTTCATTTGAATAGAAATACATTATTAAATGAAAAAATATATATAATAATAAATATAAAAAAGTTATATGGTTATATTTGACATTCAGTAACACTATACACAAATAATATTAAAGACAAATATTCTCGATATGATTATAGATTTTAAAAATGTAATAGGTTATAATTATATCTATAAAATTAATTTATTACCTATGGTTATACTTGACATTCAGTAAGACTAAAGACACGAAATATTAAAGACAGATGTTCTCGATTGGACCACAGATTTGGACCATAAACAAAAGAATATCTATACATGTGTGTATTAAATACACGATAGTGAATAGTAGTGTGTGTAACGTGTTATTTATTGAAAATAATGTATTTTTACGCATAATTTTAAAAAAAATATTAGCATTCGTCACTTCTTCTCTGTATAAACTATAAGTGTGCGAAATTTCATACTCCTCCGACCGCCCAATTTTCGTATAAAGGGATCCAAAGTTTTCGCTTCACGTATTAATGTATAGATTACGGCAAAAGTTTAACCAAGGTTCTAGTGACGTAATTTAACGACATCTATCATATTTTCATCTATAATTGCATAGTATAAATTAAAGTCGTTTTTCGTGTAGCCCCTCAGGTCGATCGATCAGGTTAAGCTACACTTGCTGCGGCTGGTCCGTGGATGGGTGAGCATCTTTACATACGGTTGGTCACTCGTGGATCTTTCACAGTCGAAACAGATAAAGCATTAAGAAAGGCAAGGCTTCCATTGTGTATTACTAAAATTCATCTAAAGTGATGCAACCTGCCGAAAATCTAAGTTACTTTACGATATAGTTTTTCATCTCAATCTTTGAACAAATTACACCCAACTATTCATGTAATCTCTTATAACGCCCACTACACGTCAAATCTCCACCCAAAAAACATATTCTATTAAGCACAATGCCCCATAAAATTGTGAATAAATTTGATTTATGAAAACAACTAACATACAAACCTTTACGTTTTCACCAAAATTACACTCCCACGTGCAAGGGCGGACAGATGAGCAATTAATCTAAATTAGAGCAATAATTTAACCCTTACCGGTTATTATTCAGAATGAACCGAGCATCAATTTTCGCCCGGTGCCTTCACTCGATTCGGAGACCGGAAAACAGTTTATTATTCACAATTTGTTTGTGCTCGTGGTCGAAATAAAATATGTTTAATCAGGTTGTTTCGACACGGTTTGTTTAAGCAACTTTAAAATATTTTTTGCTTATGAACAGCGAGTTATTGAAAAAAAGAATGAATTTATTTCATATTTTGCTAGCAAAAATACGCAAAGCAAGGTTTATACTAAGCAATATTGTAATGTGAATACTTTTTAGCAAGAGAAGTGGTGGCCCAGTGGTAACGGTTGCGACTGACATTGGTCATGGGTTCGAACCCAAACAGGTACTTTAGGTAAATTATTTCATCACCACTGCTCTCAAAACTGTGAAGGAAAATACCGCGCACCGTGAGGAAACCGGCATGTCCTAGAACCAAACAAAATTAAAAGTTTGTGATATCTGCTAACCTGTACTGGGCCTGCGTCGTGGATTGTGGCTCATTGCCTCTTACAGAGAGGAGGGTTGAGTTCCAGCAGTGGGAATTTTATAGACTGATTCTGCTGGGTTTTTTTTAATATCAACTGTATGAACTTGAACAAGAACTGTTAGTGACCAAATCGATCCTTTTTTGGAAGAAGTAAAAATATTTTATACGCATATTTTCAAAGGGCACCAACGTCATATTTCTACAGCACTGTCCACTCCACAGAATGACGATATAACTTTAAATCGAGGCGAAACATAGTAATTATACCAGTTACCACAAACCGGCAATTTTAATCGGTCTCCACTTGACACATGCAATTATGAATCCAAGGCGCAACTTTCCAAAACCTATTTAAACTTTATATAAGTGGATAGATAATGAAAATTGCATCCTTCATGTCATAAAGTTTTTCAAATTTTCTTGTCAAAGTTCGGAGTGACGACAAGATTGATCGTCCTGTCGACACGGAAGAAAAATAGCAAGCCGGGGTTTCAAGAAAATAAATCAGGATTGTTTTTAGTCGAAACGATTTTGTGGAAATACTTAGAGGGAATATTTCAAGTAGGTAACTGAAATCAGTAGTTTAGTTAGTTAGTTTTTAAATGTCTTTATTATAAACATAATATTACAGAAGGTATGCAAAAAGATCTTATTCTAATTGTGTACAACCATAACAGTAACAAATTCTTAGGCTAACTTACCTTTACAGACATTTTACACTTTTTTTTCCAAAACATTCTCTAATAAGTTCACAAGAACACAGTATTATTTGACGGTACAAAAGTCTTAGTAGCACTGACTTTAAACGCATACCACTATACGAGAGTAGTAGTGGCCCAGTGGTAACAGCCGCTACTTACTAGTTGCAGGTCGTGGGTTTGAACCCAGACAGGTGATTTACTTTGACCAAAATTATTTCATCAACACTGCTCTCCAGACAGTGAAAGAGAACATCGTGAGGAAACCAGCATGTCCTAAAACCAACAATTCGAAGACATGTACCATCTACTACGGGTTAGTAGATTCAGGGTGTAGATTACAGATCCCTCCTTCTCAGAGTGGCGAGGTCTATATCCCACCAGTATAAGCTGATTATAAATTGACTTAAATCTGTATCTGTTTTTTCATCCACAAAATATTTCTATGAATTAAACTGTTCAAACAGTTTACTATTATACCTAAGAGTGAACCGTTTCAAACAGTTTTATGCTTAGTAATTCGAGTAGTCGTTAGATTCAGCTATGTGAACGTGATTCAGCATTGCATATGTAAGCTGTCACGCCCTTTATGCCAGGTGGCTTTTATTTTGGTACTTTTATTTACTTTATACAAATATTTTTTGCTTTTGCTTGAGTATAGATTTCATTTTATTTCTTGGAATATTGGGTTGGCTAGCTGACTTATGGCAAATCATTTAATTTAATATTTTGTGTCTCGTAATGTTAACTCGTTACAATTGTATAGAATCAAGTTCTTCTAACTTAACAGACAGCTGTGCTGCTGGGGAGTTTGTTCCGTCACTTCTTCTTCCCAGCTAAAGCACTAGGAAGTGTCGAAGGGCGGGCGTTTTGGGGGGACTGTCTTTTGTAACTTTGACGTTTAAAAAGTGCTGACTCTCAGCCTAGTTTGAATAAATGATTTTTGATTTTGATTCAATCGCTTCGGTAATCTTTCTTGTTTTTATTTTCATTTTGGTCTTGAATTGAAGAATCGAAGTTATTATCAACAAAAACCACCGAAAAATATTTGTTTGTATTTATGTATTTGTCTGGTTTGGCATCACACGCTGTAGAAGACTTTTGATTTCAAATATTCTCAACAAATAACAACAAATGAAATATCATCAATGTTAACATACCAAACAGAAACAATAGATAAGCATCCATTGTATGTAACCGTCAAGACTACGGCTGCATAAACAAAATACAAATTGACCCGACAACATCTTTGTTCGTCAGTTAAATTTAAACATAATTTGGAAACGAGTTTACTCATTAACGTGACGCGTCATTTTAGCAAAACTTCGTTAATTGTGAGCGTAGTGAAGTTGTCGCGTCGTTTGTTCGTCGTTTATCGAAAGAGAGGTTATCTCATTCGTCGCCGCACAGTCGCTTATGCTATACTTGTGCAACTATGTGAAATAAAATCGAAATGCGTTTTGTATTCTTGTTATTTGTTCTGTCGTGTTTGTTGTGCGTGTATGTGCTGTGCTCCGACATGATCATTGGCGATACTGTTCATCGGAAGATGGTGTTCCATCAAAGGGTCAAAGATTTTGCGATACCATTCAAGAAGAGAGTGAAGTCTTTGACCTTTACCGATCCGGAAAAGAGGACAATAAAGGTTAGTTTCGTTTAAATATAAAAAAAAATTGTAACTTAAAATAGTTTTATTGTTTAGTTATATTATAAAGTTCAAGATTAAATCATTAAGGTTAGCATAGAATGGGTGAATTTGCCAACGAAAAATAAAATAAAATGAGCACACAAATTAATACTAATGATATGATGCGACAGTTTTGAAGGTTTTGAGTCCTAGATATTGATTATAATTATAGTATCTGTTATTTGAAACTTCAAAGCATGAATAAATCCTTGAACTCGATCAAATAAAATGACGTTCAACATTCTTCACACTTCTAAGACGTAGGTAATATCGTTAGAAATATTTTTATAGTGTACCTTGACCAGTCAACATTAACACTAGGTACAAACTTGTTTCATAATTTTACCTTATTTGAAGAACAATGTTTATTTTCGACGTGAGTATTACGTACAAAACCTGCTTCGTTCACTGTATCATTATATACAACCATAAGAAATGTTTTGTAATCAAATTAATTTGGCTAATGTTATACACATTTGTGCTAGAATTTTCTTTCACAATATCTTCCTTAATGGCAGCCTCTATTAGATCTGTGGCTCAAGGTGATACTGATTACTTAATCTAAGTTAGATAATCTTATATGTAAATATTCTATTATATTATTGACTAGCTATTGCCCGCGGCTTCGCCCGCGTGGATGTCGGAAATTAACGCAGGAAGACGTACTACCGCGGTAAGAATGTGTTAATCCAGGTTATATAGGTATAATAGCTGTTACCCGCGACTTCGTCCGCGTGGTATTTAACAAAAAAAATTCATTAGTTTTTTTTTCGTGAGATCATATTTTTTTTTCTAAAATAAAAGTAGCCTAAGTTACTCCCTGTTACATCAGCTATCTGCCAGTGAAAATCCCGTCAAAATCGGTCCAGCCATTTCAGAGATTAGCCGGAACAAGCAAACAGACAGACAAAAATTGTAAAAAATGTTGTTTTGGTATATGTACCGTGTATACATCCATATACACTTAATAAAAAGTGGTTATCTTAATATTACATATACACTTAATAAAAAGTGGTTATCTTAATATTACAAACAGACACTCCAATTTTATTTATTTGTCTAGATTTAATTGATTTGGTTTGCTTTTGAATTTTAAGATTGGGAAGTAAAGTTCCATTTGCATTGGCAATTATCTTATCTTAGTATCCATAGAGGATCAATCGCATAAGAAAGACTCTTCCTGTTTACACAGATGAAATCATACAACAAAAATGGATTTCCATTATTGTTCGTTGAAGATAATTAATTTGCAAAACTGTAGTAAGTAGGTACTTATCGAAAAAAGAAGTCGTAGGTAATAAAACAAAATTGTTATCTCAAGAAAACGGACATGACCCGAAGCTAGTTCAAGCAAATGACAACACAAAAAGTAATTGACATTGGAGTTAAAAAACAACACTGACTTTAGAAATATCTAGGTATTTTACTGTAGTTATTTTTAAAGCCATTATCAGTGCGGTTAGCAAAAATGTTTTCATACATATTCACAAAGATAAAGTTAGAAGAAGGTATGTAAATATTGCGGTTTGATGATGAAGTCAGCACTCTTAAAAACGAATAAAATAACCTTTGTGATAAGTAATTAATAATAAAATGATAGTCGTGCATACCTAAAGCTGATAGGTTCTAACAATGTTTTAACATTGAAATTTTATGAGGGAAAAAAATAACTAAAATTCATCATCATCATCATTTCAGTCGTAAGACGTCCACTGCTGGACATGGGCCTCTCCCGTTAGGGGGGTTTTGCATTATCGCCACGCTTGGCAGGCGGGTTGCCGATCGCAGTATCGTGGTAAAATGCATAGAGAACATTGCTGCCCATTCTCTAGTAATTCCCTTAGTCTCCTTTTACGACACCTACAGGAAGAAATGGGGTGATGCTATTCTTTACGTCCGGCACAACACGGAACGACCAAAATTACTTTTCTTGAATTAATAATTTACACCGTCCTTATACCTGAGCCCTGCACCCTAATTGCGAAACGCACAATTTATCAAAATCTGAATGGGATTGAGGATTATTTCTAAACCATTGCGTCATTTGTTCGAATAAATTGTCGGCTCAGCAACGTAAATAACGCAATGAATGTTGTTTAACTATGAATATTAAACCAATTCCTACCGATAAAAAGTTCCGCAATTACCCCTCTGTTCTGTAAGTCAAAAGCATTTACTACCTTTTGAGGCCAAGATTAAATTATTTTTCGTTCTTTTACAGGGTGTTGCAGCCATAGACAACGACTTCTCCCATGCCAGTGCCAACATAACTTCTGGTGGTGTAGGATTCTCCTATGTCACAGTCCGAATGAAAAGTCAAAGGCATCATCCCTTAAACTTTGAAGTGGAAATATACGTCTAGTCAGACTAAATGGTGGAAGTGAAATCGTTATTGTAAGGGACTGTAAAACAGCTTTAAAATGTTAAGTGAGAGATGGCAAAATAAATGGACAGTTTGATAAAGAAGATGTCCTAATGATGTTCGGGCGCATTCGACGATCTTCGAGTGTATCTGCATCGGCGTTAACTTCATTCAACAACTCTGTTTCTCTTCTTCATTTCAAGTATACCTAAATCCATTGAAAATGCTTTCGGATTTTGATGAAGGATTTGACTCTAAACCACCAAAACTGCTCAAAACTTCTCTCAATCTTACCTATATTCTATCTACATTTTAAATACAGGGAATCCCTGTGAACATTCTCTACTAAATGATGATATAAACAAACCAAAACTTAATGTTAATAAACTTAGTAATAACTATTGTCCCTTTGTATGCAATAACGAACTGGTGCCAAAGGACAGGGGATCCCCTATACCAGGATGACTAAGCGACTAGTATCGCCGTCTCGCCTAATGTCACTATTAGTACCAAACTGACGTTATAGTCATTAGTTTATAGGTTAACTCCATTAGTTTTATCGTATGGTGTAAATGTAATGAGTAATGCTACGTGATTCATTAAAGCTGTTATAAATAGTATAGTGAACCTTTAACTGTTGAAATCTTTATTAACGATGATTCTAATATGGGCCAAGTGCCAAAGTGATTAAATGGAGCTAGGAAGCCCATATCTGCTTGCAGGAAAATAATTGTCTTTGAAAACAATAGATTGTTAGTCTTTATTTGATTTTGATTGATGTTAAGTAGCACCTGGATAAGATTATTATGCATTTGCCACAGACTATTGAGATTCCTTGTTTTTTTTTTTTACATCGAAATATGTTAAACAACACTTTAAACAAATTACTGCATTGTTAGTGTCAAACAATGCATTGATTATAGTTTTAGCATCATCAGCATTGTAGAAAATTCCGTATATGCAGTGAACAATACCTGTTTATGTAGCAATTAACTAATTAGAGTACATTTGAGATGTTTGTTGTTTATATTTACTGTACAAATGTATTGAGATGATAAACCTTGCTATGCGGTCGTGGTCACGTTTGTACTAGTAATGGTATAACAATCAATATGTATATTCACCAGACAGTTTCTCTTTAGGTTAGTAATAAAATTTAAGATTAAGTGGAGATCGGAAATATTTCACCTGTGTTTACGGTTCACCCGAACTACGGATGTTCGGAAGTAAATGCATAAACACGGGTCAAATTTTTGGTAGATGTTTTATTTTTAAGGCATTTCCTTCTGATATTGTATTTCAATAAAATATGAGAATATAGCAGGTAATGCTTGTATTTTTAAGGCATGTAAATGCAAGAATATGTAATTCTTAAGTAAGGGTAGGGGCACAAATTATTGTATACCAATGTGTTTCTAAGATTAGAATATGGGCTAGATGCTCTCAAAATATGTTTATTTGACTGTCTTTATAATATTCTGTTTAAGGAATATTATGTAAACAGTGTAGTCGATTTGATGTTGAGAATTTTGTAATCTGAATCTCATACATAATTATATTGACGGTTGCCAAATAATAATACATTCATTAGATATAATCTGTAGGAATGTTTGCTAAGATGTTATGAATTATTAATAGTTCCTTGAGTTATGTATATTATGTCAAATAACTGTATAAATAGTTAAATACCTACATAATCTGAAAAGAGAAGTTGTATAGATATGATACATTTTGATTAATTAAATGCAAATCCAATAAAATATTATATGTTTTATTGCCATAGTACGAGACCTGTATGAGACGAACACACGACGACAAATCAAGCTATACATTTCCAATTTTAGCTGACCTTGCATTGTATAGGCTTTTCGTACGTTTAGAAGTCAGCTTATATTAGAAATGTATATATCATGATTTATTGAAATATAGTACTTAAAGTACAGGCAAAGAATTGTAGTATAGCCCTATACTACAATTATTTGCTTGTTTATACTAATATTATAAAACTGAAGAGTTTGTTTGGTTGAACGCGCTAAACTCAAGAACTACTGGTCCGAATTGAAGAATTCTTTTTGTGTTGAGTAGCCTATTTATTGAGGAAGGTTCTACGCTATAACACCATGCTACGATCAAAAGGAGCGGAGCAGCAACCAAAAATGATTGAAAACTGGCAGGTAATTCGATGCAACAGGAAGAGTCAGGGGACCAAATATTTGACGCGGACGAAGTCGCGGGTAGAAGCTAGTTTCTTATACAATTTTCAAAAGATGGATGGATTGAGTGAGGAATGCTACGAAAGAGAAGGACTGAATGATATCGTGACAGTTAACCGGGGAGAATGGAGGAAGTGAAAGTGCTGTGCCAATATCAAGACACATGGAACAAAGGCAGAAAGAGGTGTAATGTTTTTTACCAAGTAAGAGCAGACAAAAATACATAGAACAATTAATGGTGAGCAAAGCTTTATTTTTGTGAGTGGGAAATAATCAAATGATGTCTCCCGCTCTGGGTGGAGCGAAAGGGCAATTCAGACTTTTACTGACTAAAACCCACCCATGTCCCTTCAGTTGTCCATATGCCCGGGCCACGGTACTTCTTTCAAATGAATCTTGCGACCCTGGCAAGCATCGGTCCTAGCAGACCCCTTCAGTTTGCTGACATCTCTTCGAGGCGCGCGTGGAACACTACGCGCCGTCGACACGGGCCTAGTCCTTATCGGGCGGCGAGCTACCCATTGCTCGCCGCCCGCAAGCCGGCGCCTTAGAAGTTACGGGGGGGGCATCTCCTCACGGACGGGATTTTATCGCGCACTAGATTTTCAACTCTCTGTGTTGAACCGAGCAGTGGGATATCGAAAAATTTTACAGCCATAACATTCTCATTGACAAATAACTGGCCCAATGCCAGTACGTTATTAAATAACCAATTTCCCGCCACAAACTCTTTCAATATGCATAGGATGACAAGTTGCACCTCGCCTGGACAGATTTTAGAACTTTTAATAATATTTTAACATTTATGACTAGCTTCTGCAAGCGACTCTCCCGCGTGGAGGTCGGTAATTATCCAACGGGAACTTACCCGGGATAAAAAAGTATCCAATGTCCTAACCCAGCATAGTAAGCAGCATAGGGACTACCTATGTGCCAAAGTTCATGTCAATCTTTTATCTTTATAATATTATCTTCGATGACAGATATCTGGTATCCTGGTGAACCTTTATTACTGGGTGTTTCTGTCCAGTCAATCCAGAATAGGGAGAAATGAGTAGGTATTGATTAATCTTACGAATAATTTACTATAGACATCACAAGAAAATTTAAAAATAGATTTAGGAGTTAGAAGTTCAGGAAGTAGTTTTAGTCAAAATAACAAAGCAAAAGGCCTCTGTTAAAAAAAAAAAGACAATGATATTTGACGATAGGGTACGATAGAAGACTGTCATCTTTCTTAGCACATCTGCATCGTATCGAAAATCAAGAATCGAAATAAGTCGAACACGGTTGTTATTCTGAAGACAATAATTCCTAATTCCGACTCATAAATTTTTCAGCGCCTTATTCCGAAAATAACCGCCGTCTACCTCACAAACACGCAAAAGGCATAATTGATAATTCGATATACCGTGCATATATGCCACATTATATGGCAAGCTCGATATAGAATTCCTATCACGTTCTTCCCGCTCAGATTTTCGTTGATGTTCATTTCACGCCCGTCAATCTCGGAATACATTGTCGTATATTGGCAACCAGAAATTTGGTTTATTATCCGAATTACAATATTAAACTCTCTCTCGCTTTTGTTGAAATTTAACTTTAATCTAGATTGGGTCACTGAGTCGTTCGTTTGTGTGGTATTAATTATTTTATTCATGAATATCAATTAAACTATATGATATTCAGAACTAACAAATTATTATGGTATTTAACTGCCTAATTGGTCTATTGGTCGCAATCGCTCCTGCTGAGCATGAGGTCGTGGGTTCGATTCCCAGGTCGGCCAAAGTGTTACTGGGATTTTCTTGTCTGGAATCAGCCCGGAGTCTGGATTTGTGCCCGGTACAAGGCCCCTATTACATGGTACTTCAAAACATAACTGGCGAAATGTAGGTTGTACTATAGGTACAGACGCCAACACATCAAGCTACTACAATCTGTCAGATTTCTTTGATAGATTTTCGACTTTATTTCTAGAGCATTAGGTTCAAGGTTCATTGGGAAAAATTGACAGTTTCGGGTAGCTTGACCTGGTGGCGTCTGTACTTACACCTTTTTTTTGGGTGGGAAATCATCAAAAGACGTCTCCCGGTCTGGGTGGAGCGGAAGGGCGTGTCAGACTTTTACTGACTAAAACCCACCCGTGTTCCTTCAGTTACCCATATGCCAAGGCCACGGTATCTGAATTTCGAACGAATCTCGCAACCCTAGGTACACCTCTGCCCAATCATTCGCGGAAACAAGGCGTGATCTTATGTTTGTTGTATTATGGTATTTTAGCTCCCCAGGCTCATGATAGTTTAGCAACATTCATTACGTTCTTCACGTTGTTGAGCAGACAATATTTTCGAACATCTGAAGCAATGGATTAGTAATATCGTTTAAAATTATTCAGATTGTTATTGATGGTATATTACACAATTAGGGTGTAAGTAGGAAAAAGTGTTTATACGGTTTAAAATAAGCTGTCTTAAAAAACTTATATGAATTGAGTTAATTTTATACACTGGTCATTTCATAATAATATAACACGATAAACGTTTTATCAAAAGTATCAATAAAACCTCTTTGATATCACGAAACGTGTGGAAAATACATGAGGACTTCTGAAAGGGAAAACGGCTTAGGACCGGCTGCGAGGCGCCTCGTTTTTTGTGAGTGTTACCCCGCTAATAAATCAGAGTAGGCCTCTGCCCAGCGGTCAACTGACATGGATCTAAGAAGGAACAATACTACGGCAAATATAATTATGTCCGCCAGAGTCGCGAGATTTGTTCAAAAGAGATACCGTGGCCCTGGCATAGGCAACTGAAGGAACACGGGTGGGTTTTAGTCAGTAAAAGTCTGACACGCCTTCCCGCTTTGCCCAGAGCGGAAGACGTCATTTGATGATTTCCCACCCACAACAAAATATATATCTTTATATATAATTCTACTGTACGTGTGTATGTCACTGAACTCCTCCTAAACAGCTGGACCGATTTGAATGAATTTTTTTATTTGTTTTTGGGTGGCACCCTGGATGGTTTAGATTCACTATTGGACCCGGTAGGTGGCGCTGCTATCGAGTTCTAGGAATCAGGACTACGTCTGTACGGTCAGGTAGTATAATTATGTAGATTTTTTTGTGTCTTGTTTTCAGTCCGATCCGGCCCGTCTCTTGCTGCCGTCTACCAGCGGTAAGCCAAAATCCGTTCCCCACAGGGTACGGATCTCGGCGGACCATTACCGAGTAGTCACGCTTTTTAAGTTTCTAAGCCCGGACTTAATTTTTTAAGGCTAGTCCGGTTAAGCAGCCGACAACCACATAGAGCGACCTGCGAGATGGCATTCCTAAAAAAGGGTTTTGTTTTGCATTAAATACTTTATTTTGTCGCCGTTGTGACCCAGCCTTTTTCAACTCAATACAAGGTTGGAAAATTACTGGAGTTTTTCTTTTAGTTTTCTATCCTCTTTTTGTAATAATCTTCCCGATTAAAAAGTTTCTTTCTAAGTTACCGATGAAGCATTTTTTCTTGATAAACATAAAATTATGTTTGATAAAGTAATTAAGATAATGAAATTACCTATATTTTAATGAGAGTTGAACAAACAAGTTCTGTAGGATTTTTTATCATCTTTTAATAATTAAGCGGTTATACCTAAGTACTTGTGTCCTCATTAAAAGGTAGCCAGACAACGTTGTTTTGGTTATCAATCTATTTATATCGGTAATATAAATTAGGTAAACAATGCCATTACTGGAATTCACAGTAAACATTGTGATTTCGAAACCCGTTATTTACCGTACTATAAATTACACTGTAATAGTTTAAATGTTTTGTTCAAATGCTTAGTTTCAATAGTAGCCTGTTGTTTTGTTAGTCAATTGGCCGCTACTTGCTCCGAATTCCAACTTTGGAAATTGAAATTATTGTTTTTGTTCAATTTCATTGTAGTTTTAGCACACGTTTTCGTGTCGAGAAATAGGTTTATTAACCGACTAGCATGTATTAATTCGCCCAAATCAGGCGAATCTTCATTTTTAAGTAATATGATATTTTCTATATACAACTCGCACGAAGTTAATTTATTTGTGGGCGAATCGACAATTCCATTCCAGTACCTATAAGGTAAATGGCACGTTTAGGAAATCACGAAAAGTTAAAGAAAAGTACACTAAATTTATTACATACAAAACAGAACGTGCCAATTGCCTCATACGTATTTCTCGAATTATTGATTCGCCCACAAATAAAATAATTTCGTGCGAGTCGCCTATACAAAAGAAGGCTACTGATAAGCTACAAACAAAACAAACACTACATTGTACTACCTCGAAAACCTGCTAAAACCTGCTAAGCCCCAAAATTTCCAGATGTTCAAACAACGCCGTAGCAGCTTTGCCTAAATTAGGTACTAAGAACTCTCAGTACTCCAAAAGCCAGCCAGAATTTTAAGAAAAAATTCACACGTTCAAAAAAAGAACGAGCGTTCCACATTCATACATTTGTAAACTGGCATTACGACAAGCATGGCGCGAAATAAAAAAGCATAGACAACGCCCGGAATATTTACGTTTATATATTTCATCAAAGAGACAAAGAGGAAGTTGGCGCGAGGGATAAACAAAAAGGGTAGGGTTTTCTCGCCCTCCCTTATTAATGTAATAACTGACACTTTGTTTTATGCGAGCTTCTACTTAGGTAACTATAGTTCGTTTGTGGACCACGATTACTGAGATGCTTACCGCGGTGTGAATTTTAAATTACTAATTTGCGGAAACGGTAAAGGTACGGAAAATTAGTTTGTTAAGGAATCATTAGCTAGCTCTTGTGAATGTTAAGGAGTTATTCTGTATTGCCTCAAAGTTTTTTTATGGATTTAGAGTTCATGAACACTTAAATGTTTTTATAACAAGCTAAGTTATTCATACGATAAGCTTACTTTTCGTTAACTTCTTAGTTAATTGTTCGCCCATGCTAGACAAAGATAAAGTAGCTTAGGGAGTGAGTACTATTAAAGTCCTAGATGGATCTAAACGCGATCCCTAAGCTCCTCGTAATTGGTTTTCTGTTAGAATATTTTAATTTTCAGACCGGGAGTGGAAATGCACCCAATTAATCGCGATAAGATCTGCCCTATCGCATTTGGATTAAGTTCCTACGGGCGTGATCGATGGCATAATGGACACATGTACCTTTATACAGAGTAGAAGGTAAAGTCGGGGAAATGAATTGTTAAGCAAAGCGACTACTAACATAAACTGTCTGTATATTTGAATTATAACGGTCATTATGTGGCAGTAGCGGGAATCATTTCCCTTTTCTTCCCGTGGGTGTCGTGAGATGTGACTAAGGAACTTACTAGAGAATGGACATCAGCGTTCTCTATGCATTTTAGCACCGTACTATGATAGCCAACCCGCCTGCCAAGCGTGGCGATTATGACAAATGCACCCCAAATCGGGGGAAGCCTATGTCCAGCAGTGGACATCTTTGGGCTGAATTAAATTTGGTAGTAGTAAGAAATGGCTATAACAGGATAAATAGACGTAAGGTCCATTTTCTAACTGTCTGTACACTCCATATAGCTTATGTGCTTTATTTGTTTTACAAAACAAAATGTTGAAAATTCCCGACATAAGCATTCCTCTCCAATGTTCCACGAATGAAAAGCTTGAAGATTTTCTTGATACAGTTTATTTCGCGAAACAAAACAGAATGCAGCGTCACGCCACGGGAAGCCTTCACGTCCGAGACAGGAGTTCCCTCCAATCGCAGTCCAACTATCGTCTACGTTCCATATCAGCCGAACGTTCCAAACGTTCAGGAATTTCCAATAATACCTTTCTACTAACATACACGTGCCAACTCACAAAAACATTCACAGACACAATAGACTTTATAACAGAGAAGTAAAGTTCAGACTAGCTTGTTCCATAATCTCGGACAAGCAAATAGAATTTTGCGAAAGGACTTTCGCGATACTAAAGGTAAATTCGAAAGAGTTTCCAGCTCTCTAAGCTATGTTGTTACCAGCATTAGGTACTTCGCGACGGTAAGGTTAAATCGTTGGCAGTTAAAGGAAATTGCTTCAGTAATGGAATTATTTTCTTAGGACGCTCGGTAAAAAAATTAAATTATGCAAAGAAACGCGAATAATTTTTCATTTTACTTCAAACGGGGCAGGCTTAACGACTTTCATAGGAAAACATTACGTCGATCTAGTTAGGGTTCTGTTGCCAAATGGCAAAAAACGGAAACCTTATAGATTCGTCATGTCTGTCTGTCTGTCTGTCCGTCCGTATGTCACAGCCACTTTTTTCCGAAACTGTAAGAGCTATGCTGTTGAAACTTGGTAAGTAGATGTATTCTGTGAACCGCATTAAGATTTTCACAATAAAATAGAAAAAAAAACAATAAATTTTGGGGTTCCCCATACATAGAACTGAAACTCAAAAACTTTTTTTCATCAAACCCATACGTGTGGGGTATCTATGAATAGGTCTTCAAAAATGGTAACGAAGTTTCTAATATCATTTTTTTCTAAACTGAATAGTTTGCGCGAGAGACACTTCCAAAGTGGTAAAATTTTACCCTTTCTTCCCGTGGATGTCGTAAAAGGCGACTAAAGGGACTTACTAGAGAATTGGCAGTAGCGTTCTCTATGCATTTTACCACCATAGATACTACGATCGCCAACCCGCCTGCCAAGCATAGCGATTATGACACCCCCCCCCCCCAAATTAGGGGTCTGAAATGATGATGATGATGATGATGATACGTAGAAATAAATTTATATTTTTAACGATTAAGTAGGTTATCCGCTCTTCCGATATTCTTTCATACAAGGAAGTTTATTCAAACTTTCTTCGTTACGAAACATTTCTGACTCAGTAACAGAAAAATAGGGCAAAAATGTTTGATAGCTTTTTTTAAATAGGTAAGTACGGAAGTAAGTATAGAAGCAGTTATTGCGTACCACACTAACAGTTTGCAATAGCTTTGTGCACAACGCCGCTAAAGAAGTTTTCACTTCAAAAATGTTTGTACATAATTATACTACCCAGTCCTATGGGGCTAGCTTTTATAAAGACGTTTGACGATGGCCGATTGTATTAAAAGGGAGTCATTAACCCATTTCTTTGTGGATATTTTTAGCCCATTCACAGCTTTGTTATTGAACTGTGCTATCAGACCATTGAACTTCCTGCTTCAAGTAATAGATGTATAGTCTTTATAGTATATTGCATCGTTTGATTTGTTGACTCTGCTGCAAAAGTAATGTCAGTTTTGTAATTGGATAGTTTTATGGTGATAGCCTTGTCTGTTTTAGAGCTATTCTATTTTAGATTATTGATTTTCAATGTTTGAATAGTGGGTACTTATAGGTGGGATGTTTTTGTATTTTTTTCTTGACGGTATGATGCTTTATGAAACCCCAAATATTTAGAACTTTCTATTGTCATTAGACGTTATTTCATTTGTTCATTAATCTTACACCACAGAACACTACGACTTTCTTAAACAAGTCAACAACCATAGTGCACAAGATCCCTTGAAACTTAGTAACAAATATATCAACAAAGACAAAACCTATGCAGCTCACGAATATCCAAGTACCAAAACAGATGAAGTTCCTGCTAAGTTTCCTCTCGACAAAGTTTTTGTAGCACGTCATATCAAACTCCCATCGCGCCTTCTACAAAGCGGTTTTAATCTTCCCATAAAACGTTGACAGAGGCGGGGACTGGTTGAGAAGCTAATTGTATAAGACTTGGGGGCCATCTATCAATCAGGCTCTGTCGGGGACCGGGTAGAGACTAATTTGCTCGTTTGTTTTGCCCGTAAGCTCGCGGCTTGCCCGTTCACTGATAGATGTTTGATTACGGACGGACTCTGGCGTATTATTAGATGGATTTGTGATAGCATTGTCGATGCGGGCTTTTGGAGCTGAAATTGGAAAGTAATTAGATTTTGTTAAATTGGGAAGCTGATTAGATGTTTTGTTTAGTTTAGAAACGGCTTGTTTGTCTCGTATAACTGCAATTGACATCTGCAACGTTTATAACAATGACATGTTCCAAAATTCTCACATACTTATATGGTATAAGTGTTATGTGAAAATGGCATGTTATAAATGCAAAATTACCTACTGCACAACGGACCAAAAGTTACCCAAGTAGAAATCACCTAAAAGAATTCGTTGGTAGGTTCGAACATAACATTACCTAAGACCTAGAAATAAGAATCTTACTGCTGGTAGCCATCGCTAGAAAATCTTATATCAACACCATTTCACCCAACAATTTTCAATCCACAGAGCACAAAGACAAATAACCAACAAAACATAACAAACCACAAATGGCTTATGTTTATCTCCGGTATCACATAGCCGTTGTTAGCGGTATCGGTGCACCTACCCGGTATCACGTACTAAAACACAATGAAACAAAGAGGAACTTTATAACTGCAGGGGATCCCGGCAGGCAGGCATCAGCCTTCGAAATGGCACCCATAAAATAGTTACAACCGAATAGGGAGTAGGAAGGAGATGTATTCATTGAGATAGGTACGAGAATTTGCGATAGTGGTGGGATTAAAACTTCTGAGTTGATCGAGACGATGATATTGGGACATGTCAAGTAATGAACCGCTGCTGCCACCGACTCAAGTTGATTTTTTACCCGGTTACGGCGAAGCAAAAAGAAGGGCCATAATTTTGACCGGTACGTTGGTATGTGTATGTTCATCTGTTCCCTCGCTCCTTTAATAATAAAATGAAATAATTACAAAATTACGATTGTTGGAAAATGCATCGTGTTTGCAAAACTTAAAACGCTATTTTCCAACAATAGTAATTTTGTAATTATTTCAGTTTATTATTAAAGGAGCCATTTGACAAATGAGGTATCATTGGCGGCGTCTTAATTGCCGCCGTCATAGGTTCAATTGAATGTGGCGCCCTCTAGAGGACAGAAAGTCGTGAACTAAAAATAATAATGTATTGAGTATCAAATGAAAGGGCTGAAGTAGCACATTTTAAATGGGCATTGCTAGCTAACCCCAAATTAAATAAAATAAAAAGTAGGGAAAGTACATCCAAAATGACATATACGGACAAAATGACACATCGGGCTTTTTTCGAAATTGGCGGGCTATAATCCTGCAGTTGTCATATCATTATGTGACGACGGCCATGGTGGCATACCTGTTAAGTTTTTTTGCGTTTTGTGTGCATAAAAGTTTTTTATTTTTATTGATTTCGCCCCTTTTTTGATCAGTTTCTCGTGGTTTCTATTATATCTTTTGTAGTAAATTCAAAAAGTGTAGCATTACGCTGCATTATTACAAAGTATTTATTTATAAATCTCGTGCTTATAGTAATTATGACTTAATTAGTGTTTAGATAACCTGTGGGGCAAAATGACATACTTACATTCGGGGCAAAACGACATATGACCATATCAATGATGAGCTATTCAATGTTGAATCGAACTACGATAATGATCCTAAAAAGCAGTCAGAAAAAAGGTGTACACTGGTACATAAGACTTATTACGCTGAGGACTCAAATGTAGAAGATTTCTAGGGTGATGATGATGACTGCGCATGCTTTTCTTGTAACGGCCTCTTTTCCCGTTCCAAACCCAACGAGTGCTGGCTACGGTGCAACAATTATCCTCTTTGGGCTCATATTCCATATTTTGTGAAATATGTACTTCATAATTTTCGTATTTATTATGTATGTCATTTTGTCCGTACTATATGGACAAAATGAATTTCCTTAGAGGCTTCGATTTATTTTAATTAAAAAAAATATATGGTTCCTATTCAATTACGAGTTTACGTAGGTTAAAACTTATGAACCAAAGATGATCAATCAAACTAAACAGTGATTGTAACTATGTTAATTAAACATATATGATTAAAAAGCAAAACCGTATGTCATTTTGGACGTACTTCCCCTATATTCAAAAACTGAAACCCGACAGTTGAAAAATCACACTCTAAACAGTATGAAACAAGAAAATATTTTGCGGGCCCACCAACCCTAACAAAACAATACATTCTAACAGTAGTAAGCGTTCATAAGCTTCACGGGTTGCAGATGAAAATATTCAATTGTTTCATATGTTTAGAGTGTGATTTTTCAATAGTCGGGCTTCTCTTACTTTTGAACTGTAATCGTAATCTCGTAGCATAGTTATGGTCTGATACAATCTGAATGACCAACGATGCGCCAGAAAGAGATCATCATCAGCCTATAATGTTCCCATTGCTGGGACACACGCCTCCTTTCTGTGAGAGGGAGTGGGCCATAATCCACCACGCGGGCCCAGTGCCCAGTTAATAGATGTCACTTGTCTGCAATTTTTTTATTCTAACATATGCCGGTTTCCTCACGTTTTCCTTCACCGTTATGAGAGCAGTGGTGATGAAATTATTTACACAAAATAAAGTGCCTGCTTGGGGTCGAGCCCACGACCTAAGTGACTCGTAAGTCGCGGCCGTTACCACTGGGCTACTACTGCTCCTAAAGAAGAACAGCAGTCTATCTATTCTGTAAGAAACTCGCCGTGACAACTCAGGAGAAGTGAGCTCTAAGTGAGATATTAACAGTTTGCCGGCTGGTATCAAATTCTAATTTAATAGGTATTAGAGAGTTCTAAGTTATTGTAATGCCTTACACCTGCCTGCCTGCCATGCAATAGTATTATTATGATAAACAACTTGCCTTATTTCAATCGTAACTTTTCATTGAAGACGCCCTATGTTTTGAACTTAAAAATAAACCAAAGTTTGGTTTGTAAATACCTAAGTAATGCTAGCTATGAAAAACTGGCCTGCCCTATGTAGGTACACCAACTGAATTCCTACTGTCAACATTTTTTTAGGATTAAAAGCATCATAGCAGGACAGACAGTCCTCTGTGCGTCGGCTTTTATTGCAAATAATACCTCACAGTGACATCAAAGGGGATTTTTAATGGATGTGCACCTGGAATTTTTCAGTAGCCGTCTACGGTTACGTACGGTTCGTTTCAGTGAAATGGTGGACAATATAAATTCCGACTGAAAAATGTTTCATATGAAGGCTTTATTGACTTTTATTACTAAAACTGAATGATTTACAAACCTGTCCAATTTGTTTTTCCATATTTTTATTGCGAATTTTAACAATTCATAGCATTCGATAAGTTAGTATGAACATTCGTGGAATAGTTAAAATTAACATAATTTATAAAAATAAAGAAAAGTCGATAAAGTGTTTTGCTGAGGAATGGTTACGCAGGAAAATATTTTACAGTCCAATAAAGTCTTTTTAACCAAAATAGATCGTTTTCCCTTCCTCTTTTACTTAACCAAACCAAACTTTTTGTAACACACCCCAGTTTTCTTTGTCTTCTCAAAACAATTCAGAGAACAAGCCCAGGAAGTTTGGTGTAAAGCAATATAATGAAACTTTGGTTATATTAGAGGCTGCGTTCGCATCGGTAACACAATCACGAACCACTTTGAGAAACTTGACGAAGGCTTTTTGGTAAGGGAAAGTTGGCTAGAGACTGGTGTGTCCCGCACATACAAATGACTCCAAATGGAGTGGCAAATGTAAGGGAGAATTATAATCTAACGACATTGCTGAAAGAAGTGAAGCCATTGTTGGTTCCGCTTCCTTACAAATTTTATATAGGGTGTCAGTGTCTGCTTAGGAGAATGAAGTCGATTGTGCGATTTGATTTGATTGCATCGTTTGGTGTTGATTCAAAGACACCTAGGTAATGATTTTGGGATCACTTTATTTGAGTGATCTTGAAGTTGACAGCGAATTCTGATGCATTTAGTTGACCCCTTAGTTTGTCGTCTTCTACATTGACTATTTGTATTTTAGATCATTAGGTATAAGACGTCTGGTACCTCTTGCTGGTAGACAAACAAGATGTAATTAATCCGTATGTAAGCTGTATATAATGCAAGCATGAATTAATTTCAGTATCTCATTCTGTCATGTTTATAATTACACTGTGTTGTATAATTTTCTAAGCTCTCATTGGAGCATCTGGTGTACTAATACTGTTGCCCATGTTTTAAGACTATTTAACTAAAGAGTCAGGTCAACTTTATAGGCGTTTCATCTAAATAATTTCAATGTGTTTTTTGCATAATAAATATATCTTAAATGAGTCCGATTGAGGGGCAAATCATGACCACTGTGATTTTCTTGTACAAATATTAACAAATTCTTGTCATCTTTTCAGTTCCTTACAGGATGATAGATTAATTCTACTGTGTTATCTAGAGGCAACTTATTTGTTACTATGACAAATCCTTCATTTTATAAAAGAAAAGTAATTACGTAAGTTTTCGCCTTCCATTTTCTTTCATGAGTCTATTTGCCTAATTTTCGACGAGCTCTGAAATTAAGCGCTTTGTGTATCACTACTACAATTTGTGAGGCCGTAAAAAATGCTAGCATGTACCAGGGACGCATAGAGTGAAGTAGTTCTCCGGCCACTAAAACAAGGTCCTTAACACTTAGCTCGCTGTACCATCTTTTTTGTATGGGAACATAAATCATTGTAACGAGCGGTCTTCCTGAAGCGTATTCTCGCGTTTTCCTTGTACGGATGCTGCTTGATGATAAACTACTTATGGGTTTAGAAAAAGTCCGTTTATGTGCCAAACTTTGTGGTCGTGTTTGTTTCTTTTATTTGTTTTTGGTTGAGCGTTTATTTGTTTTACGGAATGTGTTGTCTCGTTAGAAACGTTACGGCATAACTTTTTTGGTGTGTTTTTATGATGTGCGTAAAACGCTTTTATTGAAATAAAAATAAACCGGCGTTCTGTACCGTAACCATAAATGTCCTCTTTTTATTTATTACCATGATATACATTTTCCTTTTGAATGTTTTATTCAAATGATTACCGGTTTCAAAATAAAAGTATTTCTTTATTGTTAAACTCGTCCCAAGCTGCTTTTGTAATTATATTTCATGTAACCTACCTGTAAGTATAATTAATTAGAGATTAAATTAGAGCCACAAATCTCATTTCTACGCTCATCAACACACAAATAAACAGAAATAAAACCCGAAACTATTATATTCACAAAACGTAAAAAAACTTATGGAAATTAACAGTCCCTTCAAAAGATTAAAAAAATGTTTCACATCTAAACATGTGATCCAAATATAGGACAGACAGACCGACAAAAGCGTTTATAATTAAAAATGACACTTTTATAATTATTTGAATGTGAATAGAAGAGTATGGAAGCAGAGAGGTGGTTACGGGCCTATTAAATACTTTTTACGTCTTTCAACGGCGGCGTGGGCCCGAGAAAAAAAAAACAAGCGTGAATGAGGGCCACAAACGTCAGAATAGTTTTAATTTATGTCAACAATTATTTAGAATACGGAAATCTTGTGGATTTTCATTCTACATTGGCACTATTAATATCGCCCACCGAGCTTCTTGCGACACCATTTTGTCTAGTTGGGAAATAATGTCGTTTCTTTGGACAATATTGATAGGGGTCATAAATTATATGACATGTGTTTTCCGGTTTAAATGGATTGTCATTTTATATTGTAGGTACCTAGATATACCACAAAAAGTTAAAGCACTGCCAATACTATTGTTGCAAACATATGTATGTAGGAATATTCTGAAAGCTAGCTAGCTGAAATAAAATAAAAAGTGTGAAGAACCAATATCGAGGGAAAGGTACTGTAAACCGAAATACAGGCTTTGCCTAGTTCGGTTGCAATACCTACATCCATTTATTAGAAATGTATACTGCCACACTATTTTCCATGAAATATTATTAAGTTTTTTGAGAAATAAATTTACTTTACTTTACTTACTTACTTTACTAAGAGCGAAACCTCTTACGCAATCATCATCATCATTTCAGCCGTAAGACGTCCACTGCTGAACATAGGCCTCCAATTTGGGAGGCTTTGCCATAATCACCACGCTTGGTAGGCGGGTTGGCGATCGCAGTATGGTAGTAAAATGCATACAGAACGCTGCTGCCCATTTTCTAGTAAGTCCCTTAGTCGCCTTTTACGACACCCACGGGAAGAAATGGGGTGATGCTATTCTGTACGTCGGGCACCACACGGGACAACGGAAAACTCGCACGCAAACAAACTCAGGTATAATAAGTGAAGGAGACTTAGATTTTCATTTTTACCTCACTATGGGCTTTATCACCTTCGAAAATGATGAAAACTCTCTCTGTCTGTATCTCGGTTTCCTACCAGTTATTGCCAGATTAATTGGATAATTATCATGTGTCTGATTGAATCTTTTTTGTAGACTCGAAACATGACTAGTTGGATAAACGAAGTTTCATTTATTATTGTATAACGTCCGGTCTCCCTCCCACCTTGTATACCTATCTTTATTGGAAACTCGATTTCATCAACTCAGCGTTCTTCAGTTTTGTAGTTCAATTCATAATCGCATGTTGCTTTCATATCGGACAATGACGCATACCTAGTCAAAGGTCAATTGTTTTATTAAAGTTGATAACTGTTTCACCTAAAAATAAATATGATGACATAATTTAGTTTATATTAACTGGTTGATCCACGTTCTATTGTCGCACGACATACGAAAGGTCCATCAGGGTCGAAAGGTTACTGTTTTTATCGATGAGGGTCTAATAATAGTCCTTCAAACCAAATTTCGGCCATGGCGACCAATCTCAGCAGAGACCAGTCTTCGGCGCGGGAGATATAATATTATAGTGCTCAAGTGTGTGACGCAAACACAGGTGCACTATCTCTTCCCTCACTCTCATAGTCCGACGGGACTGCATACCGACATGACTGGAGAGAGAGATCAGGCGCAGGAGCAACGGCTTAACGAACTTTCCGAGGCACGGGGTATCAGACCGCCAACTTCCAAACTCCGGGCTCTTCATCATCCCAAAGACGTCCACTGCTGGACATAGGCCTCCCTAAAGCACCACCACTTCGAACGATTCTGTGCTTCTCGCATCTAGCGGATTCCTGTGGATATCACCAGGTACACTTCCAGTACACGGTCGCCACTCCAAAAATCTTCCGGCCCCATCGGCCATCTGTTCTGCGACCAATGTGCCCTGCCCACTGCCACTTAAGTTTAGAAGAAGAAGAAGACGAAGAATCGACAGGAAGTGGGCGATAATCAACCACGCGTGCCCAGCGCGGGTTGGTAGATGTCAATGTCTTCGAATTTTTGGTTCTAAGACATTCCTCATGATGTTTTCCTTCACCGATTTGAGAGCAGTAGTATTTCTACACCCTACTAGTTTAACTTTATTTAAGTAAAATTAAAATGAAGTAAACTTAGCTATTTTTTATTTCTCACCTATTTTGTCACACTACTTTTTTCTAATTTGTGTTTTTTCATGCTGTGCCTTTTACGTTAGGTTAGGTTAGCTGCGGCCTTCTTAGGCCTACCTTGATAACGACGCCCGCATTCACGAACCCACTGTGTGACGACCCTAGCCCATCTGTCTTAGTGCTTCCTATAGGTGTAACCCGCCCAGTTCCATTCCAGCCTGGCAGACTTATCGCCAAAATCGGCGATGCCTGTCTTAGATTGGGGCGTATAAAGGTGTTGCGAATTTGGTGATGGGTTTTATTTAAAACAATTACTCAACTCATTAATAATAATATTCATAAACACATTTGGTAGAGTAAACCTATATATAAGTGAAAGTCCGAAACATATCGAAAAAGGCTGCAGGCTATTATATTATAATTCAAAAGCCTACGACATAGTCAAATTTTAGGCATGTGGCGTAAGAAAAATTGTGAAAGAAAGACTTATTGCATCATAAATACTACACATGATTAACATTTCTCATTAAACTATCATTTCTTAATAATTAACAGCTCATTATTTTGAACGATTATCATCTTAATCAATTCATAATTGCTTTTACCATTTGATGATAGGCTTACCATACCATTAAGACACAATCAAAATAAATAAACGTAAACGTGGCGTAAGCCTAAACCTAGCGCCTGCTTATTAAATACATACAAAAACATTAAAACAGAATTTATCGCGTAATGAACGTTATCTCACTAGTAATTAAACACATATTAGCTTTTAGAAAACTTACTAAGCCGACTTCATTAAATACAAATCTTGGCTAATTACCGCGTCGATGTAATTAAACAACGGTGCTTCGTTCACATCTACTCTTTAGGCTGCTTGTCCACTGGAGAGACAAGCGCAGAAGTGCTAACATTTTCAAGCTCTGCACTTCTCCGCTTGAATGGTGTGCAATAGCCTTAAGGTTCATGCACACATATCTATCACGTCGCCTTGAAATGACGTGAATTTGAATACTGGCAGGTTTCATTCACGAAAATACAAATTGACGTGAACGTGACGTTGACTGAGACACGCTGGTTGTGCTTGTCGAGCCGACGTCCTTACGACTCCTAACCTATCTCTAGCGAGTCTACTAAGGTGATATAATCTAAGTAGAAGGAACGACCACCTGTTCAGACCGGAGGAATCCCCTGGACACGGGAAGCACAGAACCTGTACAAGTGGTGGAGTTTGATCTGGATGTGGGAAGCAAAGAAGGGGGCGAACTGGTGGAGTTTGGGGCCTTCTATGTCCAGCAGTGGACGTCTTTCGGCTGAAATGATTACGATGATGACAAGTAAACGTGGCATCAACTCTACGTTGAAACGTGTATTGTAGCGAACGATACCTACTTACTAACTATTCACATAAACCACGTCACATCTCAAAGGCTGACGTGACGAATAGATGACTTGGCGGTGACGTGACAGATGCGTGTGCATGAACCTTTACTTTCCAACGAGTTTAAACCCGAGATCGAAGTAAGAAGGGAGACGGTCCGCTTCATTAGTGGCTGGATAGTAAGAAATACCATAATTCAAACCATATAATTACTTTGCATATACAGCATATGATAATTTTGTGTTATAATGGTCGGGTGTATGGTATCCACTTATTGCACCTGATTAACATTGTAACATATCATGGTTATTTCCGAATTATTATCGTTTAAGACGCTGATGACTTTGACGTTGAATCTAATTTTCTCTTTTAATGAAACTTGTTCTGCCTACTTCTCAATTATACCTTTCTACTATATCTTTAATAGTTCTACGCTTAATAGTCATTGGCTTACGTTCTCGGGTCATTTATTGTTGTGATAATTATTAATAATATTAAAATAGCCTAGGGTTATCTTTAAACATTCTGAATAGTTAATGTTATTGCGTTCTATTATCGCCCATGTTTATGATTTTCATCTCGTTTTACTATTTTACTGCTTGTTTGATAGTGTATTTACAGTTAATGTGTATGTAGTAATTAATGCTCTGCTGTTTAATATTGCAAGATATCCATTAACTAATGTAACAGCTTGCTGCGACGCTTCTTGGCAATTAACTTACTCATGTCACCGCTTATGCCATAAATTAAACATTTTATTATTATTTATGTATACGTAGTTCAACAAGCTTTAAACGCAGTTCAATATTTGTTGATAAGTTTTTGTGGCACAGAATATTTTTTTTTAATATCAAAACTTATTGCATACAACTAAAAACGTAAATATGGCTTGAGTCGAAATGCAAATTTTCTTGTGTTTTTTACTATTTGCAGATCAGTGCAAGGTTGTTTATGATGATTAAAATATGATTAGCTACCGTAACAAATATGGCTTTAAACAATTATAATCATTTAAATCATCAGTACCACCCTCTTTGACTTTTATGAAATAGACATGAAATGAACTTATGATATGGATAGAACGGGGGTGTCTACTGATATGTGACGACTAATAGAGAAGTGTAGAAGAAAAAAAAAAAACCGGCCAAGTGCGAGTCGGACTCGCGCACCGAGGGTTCCGTACGAACCTGTAGGTATTTTCGGTTTAAAAATATATATATTTTTTAATTTTTATATTTCAGTTGATTGAATGTAAGGTAAATTGCGGTTTACGATTTATGACGTTTTAAAAAAAAACTACTCACTCGATCTCGTTCAAACCAATTTTCGTTGGTAGTTTGCATGGTAATGTACATCATATATTTTTTTTAGTTTTGTCATTCTCTTATTTTAGAAGTTACGGGGGGGGGGACACACATTTTACCACTTTGGAAGTGTCTCTCGCGCAAACTATTCAGTTTAGAAAAAAATGATATTAGAAACCTCATTACCATTTTTGAAGACCTATTCATAGATACCCCACACGTATGGGTTTGATGAAAAAAAACATTTTTGAGTTTCAGTTCTATGTATGGGGAACCCCAAAATTTAATGTTTTTTTTCTATTTTAGTGTGAAAATCTTAATGCGGTTCACAGAATACACCTACTTACCAAGTTTCAACAGCATAGCTCTTATAGTTTCGGAATAAAATGGCTGTGACATACGGACGGACAGACAGACAGACAGACAGACAGACAGACAGACAGACAGACAGACATGACGAATCTATAAGGGTTCCGTTTTTTGCCATTTGGCAACGGAACCCTAAAAAGACTTGTTGCAGGAGAATGCTGATGAGTCATGTAATGAAGTTATTCATGACTATTTCATAAAAAAGTATTTCATTCAATAGTATATAACATAACATCACGCCTTGTTTCCCCGAAGGGTTGGGCAGAGGTGTACCTATAGTAGGTACACCCACATTTCGCCAGTTATGTTTAAGTCCCATGTAATAGGGGGCGAGCCTATTGCCATCAACCGGGCACAAATCCAGACTCAGGGCTGCTACTGAGAAATTCCAGATGGAAAAACCTAATAACACTTTGCCCATCCTGGGAATCGAACCCAGGACCTCAAGCTCAGCAGTAGCGCTTGCTACCACTAGTCCAACGAGGCAGTCAGTCAGTCAGAGAGTATATAATGAAGTTAAAGGGTCGTATTGATGACAGTTCAACAACATTCATTGCATTATTGATAAGTTTAAGGAGATTTTTGTTTTCGAATAAATGAAGCAATCATTTTAGAGGTTATTGCTAATCAATAACCTCCAAAAGATATTTAGGATAGAATGTATTTAATGAACCAAATATAATATACATAGTAATTGAATATAACACAAATACACCAATAAAATATTATAAATCCATTTACACAGTCAATTAAATTAACACAAAAACACATACTAAATTAGTGAAAATAACGTTTACTATACGTCAAAAAACCCGCCCCTAACTGTTCCCGGTGACCTCCAAAATGATTCAGATTTGTTATGCAATTAAGGTGCTGGTAATAAAAAATATTTTTCGACGTAGTGTCAGTCGAAGTCCAGCTGTCTAAAACATTTATCTTATACTCAATCAATCTTACATATACCTTCGCAAGGGAGAAGATACCTACGTTCTACGAAATGCTATTTAAAATCCCCTAAGGTCTACGGCAGAAAAACTGCATAAAGGTAAGTAAATAACGTAGAGAACCACTATTAATTTCCAGCTTTTTAATAAACATATTTTTCCATTGTGTTGTAGAACGGGCTATTAAAAAACATCAAGCCACTTTGGTTCGCGTAAACATTGACCAATTAACTGTAATTTCAGTTCCCTGAAAATTACGAGTCCGGTCTCCGGGGAAATTTTTCATTGAAATAGGAGCAGGCAAAAAGTCGGAACGACATTAATCAAGGAAGAGGAAAAATGAATTGTTCATACCTTTCCTATTATTATAGCTGTAGACAGAGTACTGTACTTTTTGTGTAATAATTATGAGGAAATTATCATTGGATAGCCTTGTAAAATTTATATGAAATTTTGTTTGAAAGTTTCAGATTCGGTTGGCTTTTAAAGTGCTTGATAATCCTACCATTCTAAAGTTTGGATTTTTAGATGTTCGGATGTGCGGTTACTCTATCCCAGATAAACGGTACATTTTTGGGTTCCGTTCCAAAGGGTAACCAACGGGACCCTATTACTAAACCACCGCTATTCGTACGTCCGTCTGTCTGCCAACGTGCTGTATCTCATGACCCGTAATAGGTAGATAGTTGTAACTTTCACAAACTTTGTATTTGTGTTGCCCCTATATTTAACAACAAATAATAAAAATAAAAACAAAGTTAAAAACAAAAGGGATCTCCATTCAAGGTACCGTTTTTACTCTTGTGATACGGAACCCTTCGTATACGAGTCCGAAACGCACTTGGCCGGTTTTTATCCCGGTAGTACGTTTCCGTGATATACTTCCCGTCCTCCACACGGGGGAAACCCGCTGGCAAAAGCTAGTCCGTTTTTATTTACTTACACCAGATTGTTATACATCCATTATTACATCGGAGTTCATAAGAGATTATGAATAGGTATTATAAAACGAATGTGCATAACCAGCAGGTTATTTACTTCTTGCAATGCAGGAACAGATATGGTGCCACTGCAATGCAACATTGCAAAAAGTAACAAGGTGGAAACTCGCCGTCTGTGTAAAGCTAACAAAACCATATTATCCTCTATTTTCCTCTGTTGACACAAACGAAATTTGTACAAAAAGAAAACAGCATTTTTATTTTGTTTTCACTTTAGAATATTCTCAACTTTGCACCTAGTTACCACACTATTTTGGAACAGCTGTGGCTTTTAAACTTCAATATGGGGATAACCGTGATATTTCCCCCAAGTGCCCTTCAAACATTCGTTTGCAGAACATACAGAACTATTCAGTTCTTGGCTTTAAGTGCTACAAAGCGTGGTAGACAATTGTTGAACTACCAACTTAGGGCTACAAAGTGGGCACACATCAAAGTTTAAAATTTTCCTTTTCAATTGTAATATGTGTGCAGAAAGTGAGTGGTGTCGCACCATACAACCTCACAATGTTGGGGGAAGTAGTTTTATGACCCTGGCACCCCAGCGTGCTGTAAGTCCGGGTTGATTCCTTGATCACATAGTATACGCAATTATTCCAGAATAAAACTTCGTGAGTTACCTGTTCAACAATTTCAGATCAAAAACCTGGAATTAATTGACTGTTCTCCATTACACAGGTACCTATGCATATATCCCTATGTAGGTACCTAAACCAAATCTGAACCACACAAAAGTTAGTCTCAAGAAAGACATTGGACCAGCGTATCGAATCCTAAACCAGATTGCTAATTTGATTATACAGGATCAGTTTTTATCCAGTGCGCAAACTGTAACCATGGATTCAGCATATCATTCTAGGCCACGACTTACGATAAGTAGGTCGGGAGTTCAAACCCAAGCAGGCGCATTACTTTGTGTAAATTATTTCATCCCCACTGCTCTCAAAACGGTGAAGGAAAACATCGTGATGAAACGGGCATGTCTTAGAACCAAAAATTCGAAGACATGTGACATCTGCCAACCCGCACTGGGCCCGCGTGGTGGATTATGGCCCTCTCTTTCTCACCGAGAGGAGGCCTGTGTCCCAGCAGTGGGAACATTATAGGCTGATGATGATTCTAGACCCCCCAGCGTAGAAAATTGGTGATGGTTACAATTACGCACCAGATAAAAACTTATCCTGTATTTTACTTTGAAATAAAATCTAAAGGATTTCAGCCCCCCTTATTTCGTAACACACTATTACTCACAAACTGAATCATTTTGAAGAATATAACTAATCCATTGCTTCAATTTATAGTAAAATTGTCTGGTCATCAATGTAAATAACGCGATGAACGTTGTTGAACTGTCAAAGTGAAAACCATTCCTACTGCTAATGTGTCCCACTATTATCCCACGGTTCACTTACCACAGCTTCGTATTTCAGTAATTTTAATTGACTTCCAAAAATTTTAGTAAGCAATGGTAGTTTGTACTCATATCCACTACTAATCCCCACAGCTCATCATAGCTTCTGAGCTCCCACCATATACTGTACATCTAAGAATGCACGAGCGTCTTGAGACGTCTCCCCCAAGTCAGTTGCAATTTTACGAGCGGTCGCCCCAAGCCGGTGGAACCCCTGCGTTGCACGCAGACTTCGATGGAAAGTAATGGAAACAAACAACAATATTTTGTAGACGGAAAATTGCTGGAGGCTCACTGTACGGGAAGGAATTTGTGTTGAATTTTTTAATCTCTTTCAGCGTGCCGGAGCGGTTTAAAAAGGATAGAATTGAGAATATGGTATATGGTCGAAGTAAGCAGGAATGTATGTTTTGGTGATTAATTCTGACCCACCTAAGGTAGAGCTCATCATCATTCTCCTGTTATGGTATGGCACCGACTATCTTTAACCACATTCCTAATTCCATAAAAAGGAACCAGTAACAACTTAAAAAAAAAGACTAACTTTACTTCTTTTAGATAAATGCTACTACTCCGTATCCGCTTTCCCAGATGATACATTTTAGTTGTAAAATATCTGGTTGACCGAGCTTTGCTCGGTGTTTTTTGGTAAATTGTGTTTAAAATAATAAATTTATGTTCAAGTTGATTATCGATAAAGTTGGTCATTGAAAACACGAATAAAACGACATTTTATAAAAATGAATCCTTGCTAGATCGATTTATCGCCCCCGAAACCCCCTGTATACTAAATTTCATGAAAATCGTTGGAGCCGTTTCCGAGATTCAGATTATATATATATATATATACAAGAATTGCTCGTTTAAAGGTATAAGATATATCAATGTTTGATACTTATTTTGATGTTTGAACTGCATCAATATTTGCATGCCAAAGTGGTAGAATGTACAAGGATTCCTTAAATCACATAATGTAATCACCTTATTGTAAATACCTACATTCTGAGCAAATAAATAATGTTCTATTCTATTCTATTGTATTCCTGCCCTTATCCCAATTTATTTGGAGTAGGCGCAACATGTCTTTTTCTTCCACACTTCTCTATTAATCGTCATGTCAGTCAACCCATTTCTATCCATAAGGCACCTAAGGCAAAGGTACCTACAGGTATTGCTATTGAAGAAGTAGGTAGGTTGTTGTGGTGGTGTATTTTAGGTGTACGAGCGGTGGTTGCCCAATGGTAACGGCTGCGACTTACGAGTTCAGGTAGGTCGTAGGTTCGAAACCAGACGAGCGCTTTACTTTGTGTAAATTATTTCATCACCACCGCTCTTAAAACGGTGAAGGAAAACATCGTGAGGAAACCGGCATGTCCTAACCAAAATTTCGAAGACATATGACATCTACCAACCCACACTGGGCCCGCGTGGTACATTACGACCCACTCCCTTCCATGCGAGGCCTGTTTCCCTACGTATGTTTATGTGTATGTTATGTAAGTTAGCCCCGATATTGGTGTTGGATTGGCACTACGACTGATGTTAGTGCAATCAGAAATTTTTAGGTTGGTACTTAATTGCTTCGCAATATCTTCCCCACATACCGCAGTGTCTCAAGACGAAAGGCTTTAACCAGTGTATGTTGCCGGTGATGACCTACAGCACTGAAACGTGGTCGCTCACAATGGGTTTCATAAGAATCCTGAACGTCACCCGAAGGGCTATGGAGAGGACTATGCTTGGAGTTTTCCGACGCGATCGAATCAGAAGGATGAGATCTGAAGGAGAACAAAGATAACCCACATAGCCCGAAGATTTGGCAAACTTAAGTAGCAGTGGGACACTTTGCTCGCAGAACAGATGGCCAATGGGGCAGAAAGGTTCTAGAGTGGCGACTGGGAGGAGTAGTGTTGGAAGGCCTTCCACATGATGGGCCGATGACCCGATGAATGCCGCAATCATCATCATCATCATTTCAGCCGTAATACGTCCACTGCTGGACATGACCTCCTCCAATTTGGGGGCTTTGCCATAATTGCGACGCTTGGCAGGCGGATTGGCGATCGCAGTATGGTGGTAAAATGCATAGATAACGTTGCTGCCCATTCTCTAGTAAGTCCCGTAGTCGCCTCTTACGACACCCACAGGAAGAAATGGGGTGATGCTATTCTTTACGTCCGGCACCACACGGTACTTGCACACGGTGAACGCCGCAAGAATCCACTGAATGCGAGAAGCACAGAACCGGTCTAAGTGGCGGTGCTTAGAGGAGGCCCCTGTGCAGCAGTGTATGTCTTCCGAAATGTTGATAATGACTTAATTGCAAGTAGGTACTGAGTACTGTTCACTTCCTTTCCAGTACAAAAACATTATTGTACCATAACTACAGGAAGGAAAAACAACATTGATCCAGCTATCTAATTAAAAAAGACGGAACATTAAACATCAATGCATCCACGCACGCTATACCCAATTTATCGATGTGTAAGATCAACGTTATCGCCGTCGCATCTTGACGATGATATATTACCGGCAACTTAATAACGATGAAAATGAAACTATAGGGCCCAATTATGCATCATTTATAAGAACTCATGCATATAAATCAATGTAATCACGGTGCAATGGTAATCACAGGCCGCGAAACCGACTTGACTATGTGCCGGTCATACTGAACGTGTCACTCGTGTCGTGAGCTTAATAAATAGAGGGATATTGAAATACTGGATGTATTTAGGTCTTATTTTGCAAGGTAGACAAAGACAAGTTAACTTTGGTGTCACGCTGAATATGTTACTATGGGTTACATATTTATATATTTTGCCAAAGTAGGCTCTAAAGTGAAAATACACCTAGTAAATTAAAAGTCTTTGAAAAATTACCTTCCCAGCACCCTTTTCTGTACCTACAGACAGCGGCAATTTTTAGGTACTTATGTTGCTGTTGCTACCTAGATACTAACGATAAGTTGGAATCTGCATGTTTCGGTTCACTGGGTAAATTGAATTAAACATTCGTGTCAAACCAACCAGAAAACATACACCACCAGAACTTTTAATTCACCAGGTGCATTTTCACTTTAAAGCCAATTTTCGCAACAAATCCGCGCCATTTAAAAGATTTACGCGTTCAGAAATATCCACTAGGTTCAAAGGCAAGTGGAGCGTGCGTCAACAATGTTTGTACCGTCGCAAAAGCATGAAAGCGACAAATGCAGTCGGACAAACTGCAGGCCGTTTATTCCGGAGCACCATGGGAACGGACACGACTGCGAATTTAAAATTCCATTTCCAGGCACTACGAAAAGTTCAAATTGCTTCCACTTAAACATAACTATGTATGCAGGTGTACTTTTATTGAAAACTAGCTTCCGCCCGCGACTTCTTATTCCCCCGACACACCCCGTTGCATCGCATCATCTGCCCGTGCCATTACGTCGTTTTCGCTTAGAGTTCTTACTGACTTTTTTTTCTTTTTGTTCGGCTCCTAAGGGTCATTTCGCGATGATAAGTAGCAATGGTTTCTCATGATTGTGAAAAATATATTTTTAAATCCGACTAGATGTTCCAGAGATTAGCGCATTCAAATAAACTCTGCAACTCTTCATTATCCTATCCTACTAATATTATAAATGCGAAAGTTTGTGAGGATGGATGTATGTGTATGTGTATGTTTGTTACCCTTTCACGAAAAAAACTACTGAACGGATTTGGATGAAATTTGGAACACCGTTAGTTTATAACCTGGATTAACACATAGGCTACTTTTTATCCCGGTAGTATGTTCCCGCGGGATAATTTCCGAACTCCACGCGGGCGAAGCCGCTGGCAAAAGCTAGTAATACATATTGAGTAAATATACGTATGCAGCAGGGTGCTTACTCTCGAATATAATTCCAATAGATCGACATTAGTCAAACGTCAGTTGGTTGAGTTAAACGTCAGGGATTGGCTAGACTCAGTGAGTCCAGCCAATCCCTGACGTTTGACTGACAATTCCAATGTCGATCTATTGGAATTATATTCGAGAGTAAGCACCCAGTGGTGGCAGGCGCGGTCGCAGCCTATGATTTTGGGGGGGGTCACCATGAGTACTGAAGAATATTTTTAGGAAGGTACATCTACTCGTTGGTCTAGTAGCCGAAAGCGCTACTGATGAGCATGAGGGCCCGGGTTCGATTCTCAGGTCGGGAGTATTATTGGGTTTTTCAGGCAAATCGTTCAGAGTTTCGACAGCGTGGCTGACTTTAGGGGGGGGGGGGGGGGTCATGACCTCTAGAACCCCCCCCTCTCGGACCGCGCCTGAGTGGTGGCCTATGCAGTGGTAACAGCCGCGACTTACGAGTAGTAGGCCGTATGTTCGAACCCAGCAGGAGCTTTACATTGTGTAAAATATTTCATCACCACTGCTCTCAAAACGGTGAAGGAAAACATCGTGAGCAAACCCGCACTGGGCCCGCGTGGTGGATTACGGCCCAATCCTTCTTACCGAGAGTGGCCTCTGTCCTAGCTGGAAGTCAGCAACAGATATTAACCTGCTACCGTGAGGGAACTAACGGAATAATTCAGAGCCTTATTCAAACACTTAGGATAGTTACTTTAAGTTTGGCGTACCTACAGTAGAATTTTTGAGTTTCATATAATTCCAGATGCTCTTTAGAGCCCAGTTGAGTAAGCTAGCGCCATCTACAAAACTGCAATAAAAGCTTTTTCATGACGTAATACTACGGAGACTGACGTAATTTAGTAGAAGTTAACTAGATGGCGCTTTTTGAAGTATAACAAACTACATTACACCCGGTTTATAATGCATGTATGTCATATACAGTAGCTATTTTATTAGATTTCATTTATGCTGGTATTATTTCTTACATGTTTCATTTTTATTTTGGTGCGCAGCGCTGTTAGACTAGATACACTGCAATACAGCCTCTTGCTTTTTTGTAGATTTTATTGATAACTAGTATTATTAGATATTTCTAGGTAGGTCAAGAAACCTTGGCAGCAATCGTTTAAACATGCTTATGTAGATGAATTTACTTAAATCGATCCTGGGTAGATATGCGATATGTGATGACAACTATTGTCCACACGATGATCACCATTGCCAATCGATGTTGACAGGTACTCACACCTTGTTTAAATAATAATAGTTTCTAATTAAATAAGCCAACGTGCATAGGTGTTCTCAATTGATTGTTAGTTAAGTTTATAAAACGCCTAAATTTAGAATTGCTTTTATTTAAATTCCCGCTAAAATGAACCCATCATCTCCCTCGTATGCTAAGGATTTTCAGTGTAAACAGTATAACCCCATGTATGCAATAAATGAAATCACATGTCATAATAATCTACAGTAGTTAGCAAAATTAAATATCAACTTAAAAACCGTAAATTTAAGAAGTTAAATAAAAAAAAACGAAATAAATGCAGTAAAAGTAAACACTGTTTAGACCACAGTTTAGACCGCGTACCTTTGTACTTTGTGATTTAGGTGTACAGATTTTAATTTTTTAGGCAAATGACCAGAATACATAACAGCGTTGTGATAGTTTGTACTGCGTGGCAACGTCACTTTCCAGTATTCAAGAATGAATCACTGACCAACTGATTCTTTAGTGTTAAAAATTTCTCAAAATTAAAACTAATTTTTTTACCTCATTTAACTGGACTGAGTATTATTTTCTATTATGTTTTGTGTATCATCAGTAAAGGCGACAACAAGTATGTGGTGTGTGTATACTTATTGCATAATGGGTTGAATTAAGTACGAGCAAATTATATTGTGCATAGGATGAGTAAGTAAAATATGCATTTTTAATGGGCATTTATAAAAATGGTAGTAAAATGAAACACACAGTTACGTTTTTTAAATATTTACTAATACCAAATCAATCTTAAACACACATCAAAACATACATAATATGCACAATCTCACTTAACTAAAATTATTTATTTTCTATATATTGTTTTTGGAAAACAATTTTAGATTTTGTTATTCTCCGCTATATTAATACTTTAATGAAAGATAATAATAAATATGTACAAGTTCTTTTAAGGCACTCGATTAATATTTGCCCTAATAATAAGTACAAATTAATATTAAAAAACAATGACATGTGATAAGCCCGTCTGCTGATGGCACTAAGCATGTTTCAAGAAACAAAATTGCTAATGTTATTGCTTATGAAACACAGTATATTACTAGTTATTTGCAGACAATAAAATTATTTGTACGTTAAACACATCTATTTCATCACATATTTTCACATTTACATGAAACGGATTCCTCGAGTTGTTATGGCATTTGCATTTTATGATTAAATCTTTAAATGCTTTTTTGTATTAGTATGATTTGTACGAACTATGTAGATGCATATGAAGGGTGAATAAACGCAGTTTTCATCCGTTTTTTGAAAACTGCTTGGATATGAATATTCTGCATAAGAATGATTTTTTTTTCTGTGAACTCAAAGGAGGATAACAATATATTATTTTCAACATCATTGTCAATATTGTCCAGCATATATTTATGAACAAGAAATTTTAGACCTTAACATAACGACATAAAAACAAAATTAACATGTACGATTACATGAGATGATGCAATGTGAGACGCAACCAAGTAATAAACAGGTTGACATGGTTATAAAGGTGATTTTCAATGCTCTATACTTTTACATATTTATGGGGAACTAACATTTATTTATGATTATTTTAAAGTGTTAACACGTGCTACGAATAAGGAGACGTCTCAAATTAATCGTACTTAACTATGCATGAGTGAGAGACCAACAAAATTAAGTACTTATTTTATGAAATAATCATGGACGGAGTGTTAACAACTTCGATGATATTTTCACTGATGTAGTTTTACAAGGATGTCTACTTACAAATGTAGGTGTTCAACATAACGTTACTTATTTAAAAATATTTAAAAAAAACTGTAAGTATAGAATTTGCAAAGGGAAATTTCTTTTAAATTGGTTCCAAACTCTTTTTTACTTATTTAAAAATATTAAAAAATATTGTAAGTATAGAATTTTGCAAAGGGAAATTTCTTTTAAATTGGTTCCAAACTCTCTATAAAAGCACCTAATTAATGCAAAACGATAAAAAAATTGTTACCAACTAATTAGCTCTTCTAATCTAATTTACTTAAAAACAATTTAATTTTAAAGAAAATATGTATCTTTACAGATAACAATCGTGATAATATACTTTACCGACCGCATTAATCTCAATATCAGATCTCTATAAAATCTTGTAAAAATATTCTCCCAACTTATTTTAGTTGAGATTACTTTAATAATAAAATATTATTTAGTATTATAACATCTCTATTGCACTAATCATGATTTATTATTGTTATAATATTGCTTTTAATTACATTATGTAGCTTTACACATAACAATATACATGTAATGACGAATAATTGCCCTTGTTACATTAAACTTGAACGTTTGTGTAATCTTTGAGATTGCGTTTGGGTAAATATTTTTTCACTGAATAAACTAACTGCAGATCTCTGATATTTGTATAAGATAGAACGAAATCTAGAGATTCCCGAAGAGATTGTAACGAAGGCACTTATAAAGTTAATAATGTTGCCACAACTAAAGTAGATCTACTAGACACTAAAACATTTGGGTGTTATTATTTATATTCTTAGACAATTAATATTCAAAACTGACGACGATAAATGTATAAAAATTAACATTTAGAAAAGTTAACAATAATTTAATCTCTTCTAACTTAGCTATTAATTAGCATTATAACAATTTCTATAGAACCAAAAAGGTAAGAACATTGTACATTTAATTAAGGCACATGGGATGTACAAATATTCAAAGTTATCTATAAATATTAAGCGCTAAGAGTAAAATACAATGCTATAAATATGATTTATTTCAAATGAGAATTCATACACTCATTGACCATTTAAAAAAAAACGTTTGTAAAGGAAGACATTGATGATTTAAAATTTGATCAGAAAAAAGTAGTCAAATGTTACTATAAAATATGTAGTCTTTGGTTTAAAGTAATGTAAAAATGATTGCCGAAGGTTTGTCGGGTCGATGAGTATATGAAGAAACAACCTATATTAGACTATAATCCAATGTCAGTCCAATTATTTATATAAAAAGCAATTTAATATATTTTAGCATCGTAGGTACTTACTTGACCTCTTGCATGACGCCATCCTGTTCTCGTGACGCGTAGTAGCGCCACAGACTATCCGTATCCATGTAGCGTCGAACGATCAGTGTAGGTACGTATAAATTGCGTGCGCAGTACTTTGTATAGTACATTGAATATTTGATTGAAAGATTTTTTCATCTAACATCAAGTATAACTTGGTTGAAAAACATGACTGCACCACAAAGCTTAATTCATACAACAGTAAAGCTTCTAAATGAAGGATTTTTTAATGTTTTGTAAAGAGATCAAAAAGCGAATTGTGTTAGCAAATGTATTTCAGTATTAAATCAATCTAGCTACGGCATGAATTAAACTTTAGTAAGAAGTCAATATTTTACTCAAACCATTTTGTTTTAGTGACGGCGCTAAAGGTGCGAATTTTCAAAAAAATACTTTATGTAAATAACGTTAAGAAACAAGTTATCAATAAAGATGTATAGGTTATAAAGGTGACACGTTTAGCGCCGTGATTTGTCCGGGTAGCCTAACAACACTCGTGCTTTAACAACAACACGTTCAAGCGACAACAGAAGTACAATAAGATACAATATAGTAAATATAGTCGATGGCGTGAGGCCATTTCATAAAAAAATTATATAAAAATGTTAATAAAGTTCATCATGTTATAAACATAACAGGCATATAAATGTTAATAGTTAGACTATTATAATACATAGTATAATGTTAAACGTGAAAGGCCCAACAGCTAATAGCTACATGGTGGTCGATGTTCCGATGAGTATGTTACGCGGCGACATAGGGGGCCGGCGTGCAGGGGCCGGCCGCGACTCCTGTTAGTTCCTCGGCGCCGTTAGCACTCACCTAGCCGGGTTAACGAGAAGAGAGAAAAACAGAATGTTAGTATCGATCAAAATGTCATGGTCCGACTACACGAGTACCCCCAATCGCGAGTTAGCACGCTTTACCGCTTGCGTTGCGCTGCCGGCGCCCAGCTGCTGACGTCACGCGGGTTAGAGGGGCGAGAATGTAAGGCGTGTACGTAATGGTATCTCAACATGTGAAAGATAGACAGTGGGTACCGGCAACATGCAGCCATTCAACAGATGCGATAAACCGTGGTCTCGGATTGACATGACTAGTGTACGGAATTTCTCATAAAAATAGAAATTTGATTAAAAGGGGGAGTCTATCAGGCATTCGCGCCGCGACACTTGTTCTGTTTGTGGCCCAGTTAATACTATACGGGTACTTCATTAGTTTACGCAGTTAATGGTTGAAAAATGTTAAGTCAATTTAGTATGTAAATGATAAATCTACAAATATAGGATTAAATGCCCAATAGTTCCCAAAAGAGCAATGCTTGAAACATTAGCGGAGGGGGCCGCGATGTGACGAACATGGCTCAGACAAACAAGCATAATAAATTTATCACTTATGTTTAACCATAGCACCCAGATGCAAGTATGTAAGTTATTCAACACATTGCTGCAACATCTCAATACTGTATATGGCGGCATTCTCATAAAAAGTTGTTAATAAGTTTGTGAACGAATCAATGTCATTACATATTTGCATGTTAGTGACTCATATAATATAAATACATAGTTACAGATAATCTGCAAGTTGTGACAATAGCAGTTATGATAGTGCACTTAATAATTATTATTATGTCAACAAACGGGAACTTGGCCTTGTGGAGTTGCATGTTAGTTGTGTGAGGCTACAATTGACCAAATGACTTCACGTCATCAACTTTATCGACATATATACTCTTGTAACACATATAACATTTACTTTAGCACCGCGGACCTAACGAGACTAAAGAAAGAAAACGCTGTATTCAAATTTTCAGACAATTTATTGCGTGTATATTCTCAGAAAATGCATTTATTTACAATCAACAACGGAAACAATACTTTACAAAACATTATCTCATATTATCATTCATTTTATAAAATTACGAATAGCATTTCGGCTTAAAATCATTTCATATAAAGAAGCGTGAAAATACGTAACCGACATAATGGATGTCGGCTTTAAATCCACAAGGACACAAGTGCAAATTATCTTAATAATAAACCACTTTCAAATAAGAAAGTAAATATAATACCTAAGGCAAAAAATAAAAACAACTAGCTTAAAAAAATTCATATAAAAATCTTATATTGACTAATAGAAAGTTGTGATGATTATGAAAAACATATCGAGTCAAAGGAGGGGCATTACGTTTAATACTGGATGGATGGCACAAATTCTGAGAATGCTCTTTCCTTTGACTAATACTGGGCGAGACTCAGGAAAGAAGGATCTCACAACCGGCTTGTAGCACCTCCGTGGATTCTATTTGGCAAAATTGAACACTACCGACTACGCGACCATTTACTTAGTCAAGCTTTGCAATTAAGAATAGTGTAACATCAATCCTTCTTCCCTCAAATATATAATTTATATCTGAAAATATTACGAGTGTCCGAAGACATGTTGTGATTTCAATTGTTACAACAACAGCATTGAAAACAACTACAGACAAATAATTTGGTAACGCTGATGTTCAACTTTGAATTAAGATAGAGCTCTAATAATGCCTCGCATCACAACATGTAACAGATCTAAAAATCTATAAAAAAGAATATAAAATCACAGTTTTCAAATTATGCAGTGTCACCTCAGATCCGGTATGAAGAGCGATAAAGCGTCATATCCTCATACAAACTATTCAAGAACGTAACTAATAAGTACACAAATAATAAATATAAATAGTGACACAGAGAGACAGTAAAGCAAAGGTACCCACGCATACTCGAGACGAATATGGTTGCTCGGAAGTATAAAATTGAAGTGAACATATACTAAAATAATATAAAAAATTGAAACTTGCATGTATATTGAGATGTATTCGAGTGAGATTCGATATGAAATGCAAGTTCCAATTTGTGCGACACCAATAAGACACAAGCAAACGTATTCATCTAGCTGCATGCGCGCGCACGCGCTTCTCACCTTGTGAACAAAATGGCGGCGTGAGAGCGTTTTGGCGGGAATTAAGGCGCCGGTAAGGCAGTGCGCTGGTAAGGGTGCTCCCTGACCTGCGCGAGCCGTTGCGCCCTCCTCACCACACCTAGCGGCATATACACATTTAACATCTGCGTTTTCGCTCAACTACAAAAGCTTCCAACACCGAGTCGGTGAACCCAAACCTTTGCTAATGATAACATGGATTAAGAAATTCACTGGAAAACCAATTTGGAATACATTTAAAGCTGATAGACTAAATAAAACTGAGTGTGGCTTTACATCTAAATGCTGCAAAGAAAATGAATCTCATGTAAAATAGAAATATAAAAATTATTTCGTTTTCTACACTTAAAGATCGCAAGTACCTAGATATCACTGCCAAATACTCGTCATTGTCGTTCGGTAATACTAAGATATAATTTTTATTATTAAATCTTCATTTGGCAGTAACACTAACTTCTATTATTATGCTTAGGCCTATAGATTACTCTATTATCTATTTTATTGCTTTGGAAAATATAACAAAATAAAACATTTCGAACGGGTCTACGTACGCCCGGTCAAGGTACAGGTAATGGCTGGCTTCGATAATTTCATGTTTTAATTAAAATTGACTACAGTGTTAACTGCGATATAATAAACCTAAACAATAATATACGGGTGTATAATATTCTCATAAAGCTCACTCTTTTCTAACCTAACTAGAAATCTTTTAAAGATAATAATAATACTTAGCCTATGGTATGTTTATAAATATAATAATATGGCTAATAAATTAATAAGTTACGATATAATAATTGTAGCAATAACACTATGCACAATGCGGGTACAAGTGTGATTGCTACACCCTAAACGTATATAAACATTTAAAACCGCCTAGAATGTTCCACGTTTTGTTCGTAATGTGAGTGTGTATCGCGTTATTAATTTTGTCAGTTTTGTTAAAATATAGTTAAATATGTAAATGTGTTGTTTTCGTAAATCAATTTGTATTTGGTCCCTTTTGCTTGTAATAGCTGAATTATCTATGCAACGCATTGCGTCATTCAGATAAACTACTGTTAATACGAAATTTTCTTTTGTTATTCACAAGTATTCAACTGGAAATATAGAAAAAAGGATTAAAAAAAACCACATGCAAATGGTGGAATTTTAGAATACATGATAATACTTTAGAGTAAGATAACTTAGTCCAAAACTCAATGAAGTTTGAATCTACATTAACATAATGTTAATAAATTAGTTGTGTTACAAGCCAGGGTTATCAAAGAACTATAAATGATGGGTTCTATTCATATCTATCATCATTCGAGTGAAATTTATCAGTAACAGACAGGTAAATTAATATATATAAAACTCTATGTCTTTGTATATTAAACATCGGTAACTTATATAGAGTTCTATTGGCAGTTTAGATTCAACTAAAATAATATCTAATTTAAACAATTATTCAACTGCCATCAGCCCTAACACGAAATAACTGACATAAAAGAAAATATATTTTCAATAAATATTTCTGATAATTATATTAATTTGAATAAATAGTAAAATTATTCTGTATATAATAATTAATATATCTTTGACTGCAAAGTAAAACAAAAATTATAATTTGTATGAAACTGTACAAAACAGCCGTAGAAGTAAAAACAATGTTCGTAAATATTAAAGACGATAACATCGTAGGTACAAAATAATGAGTCGTTAAGCTAGACGTACTTAAAACAATAAAATCTTAAAGTATATAAATTGATCATGGCGTTTTATTATGACTGTAAAGAGGACGTCCTGTGAGGCGTTTAGAAGGAGAATTATGATATCAGGGAGGACGGCAATAATGATGCGTAGTTCGATACGGCGCTTGCAGTCTGCCGTATCTTATTGAGGGCTGATGCGGCCAATGTCAAAAGCCAGCTAGCAGATATCTCGACGCTGCAAACCCCATTAAAATATTTATATCACACACAGTTCAACATAAGCTCGACACCATACGTTAGAATAGTGTACATTAGTCTGTTAGTGCTGTGTAATCACGAGCCTGATTGTTCTTTATTAAGCTGATTTAAATAAATAGCTGTATTTAGTGATCTAGCAGCATCTACAACCGTTATCGAGTTTCTGTGTATCATTTACTTTGTTTTGGAGTTATTAAGTCTAATATCGCGCAGCAGGATAATCCCTCCAAAAATGGCTCCAGATGTAATCGGTCAAATCACGTGCTATGGACAAGAAACAATGGCGTTACAATTCTGTCCGTACTCTTTAGTTGTTAAAATCAGTACCGTCACAAAGCCCCTTATAAATAGTAATCGTGTCAATATAGAATACATAAAATAATTATGTGATGAGAAAAGGCTATAAACATGCCAGATTATTATTGATTCGGCACTCAGTATGTCGTTTAATTGAGAAATAGTTGCCAATTCAAAGGCCCCACTTTAAAGATACTATGCTGCTACAAAGACACATGAATTGACCATTCAGGGAAGCAATTTGTGGAGATTATTCTGCTACTCATGAAGTTGCTGGAAACAAGCTTGTACTGAAAGCTTTATAGAAAATAAGACATGCGACATACGGATGAGCGTTATAGCCTATAGGCCTTTGGGCTGAATTAAACCGAAGGTATTTGTAACACGGGGACCTAAGATGGTACGATTCTATTGGTCGCGGAACATGTGATGAAAACTATCGGGCCATGAATGATACGGACTGGCCTAGTATCTTAAACTTTAAACCTATGATTATAATGACTGTTACTGACTGTTATTGCCATTTTTCCAATGGCATTTTTTAAATACTGTAACGAGGCGTCAGCCTGTGTGTGTTCGTAATTAACATGCGGTTATTTTGTTCGATATTTGCGATAATAGTTATCAAATTGTTTATTTTGTATACTAATTTGATCATACGTTTATTTTCCTACTATAATTACTATTGATACTAGTGGACGACTGAAAACCCGGTACCGTGTGTATGTAGCGTTAGTAGATAATAAACGATGTTTGATAACTATATGTATTTACCTAAACACTGATCGATCATCATATCTTTCCATGATTTCGCGATTCAGTTTTTTTCTTTTTGCTTTTCGATATCAATTCCATGTCCAGCAACAGGCATTATTTATAAGAAATTGTTTATTTTTTTTGGTATTTCTTTTGAAATCAGTCAAATACAGTTGCCGTTCAGCTGCATTTCACTTTAATTCCTAATAAATAGTAGTCTTGAAAAAAATGAATTTAATCGTTCCTAATATTTTGCGACCTACGGTTATCAAACATCGTTCAAAGATATCAACGGGCGAACAACCCACCCGTATGGTCCGCTGTGGCGTACTCCGTTGTCAGGAGCGGGTTGGCGGCGGCGGTGAGCGCGGCGTAGTTGGCGTAGTCGTAGGGGGACGCGTAGATGAGCTGGTGGGACGGCTCGCCGGGAGACAGGAGGCCGGCAGCGGCCTGCGAGGACCCGTTGAGCAGGCCGGCCTGCGCGCCTTGCGACATGCGCGGGGACAGGATGAGGGGGGCTCCCAGCGGGGCCTGTTGGCGAAGCGCCACGCCGCCGCCGCCCGGCGCCAGAAGGCGCTGAGTCTCCGCCGCAGCCGCCGCCACGCGCCGCCACTCCTCGTCCGCTGTGGGATCGTCTGCATTGTATCAATGGTACTTATATCAGCTCGCGTCGGGTTCCTTGCCCTCTTTCCCGCCATGTGAACCATTGATGAGAAAATTGAAACCCAATTAGCACAGCTGTTTTGATGGACAGTTCGGAATTGTTAGTCGATTTTGCTGGTGCACGTTGATTCTTAAGCAATGTGTCTCTATTCCGCATAGTCACGCATTTGATGTCGCTGATTAAAATAATAAATGACTAGATGAAAAAGAAATCTGTAAAAATAGAGGACGGCCACAGGAACTTAAAGTCATCGTGCACGAGACAAAATATTTTTCAACTGAATACACAAACTCCTTCATGAATTATACCTATAGAATATCACACCAATAGCGTACACTGAAAAGGAATCATGATAAAAACACATTTCGTCGTCCGTAGCTAATTCCTCTTAGGCTCGAACGGTTTCCAATGGCCCTTAATAAATGTTAAGAGCTCTTGGTGCGGTGAAATCACCCATGTTAATAGTTAACAACCGTAACATGCCACAAATCAATTAAGTTAGTCATCTAAGCAGTCGCCTCGATGACTCACATCCTCAAACAAAAGACACATTTTATGCTAACTTCAACAATAGGAAACGTAATGAAAACAGAGCAGAATATGTACAGTTGTCAGAAACCAATTCAATGAGAATAATCCCACGTTTATTATGTAATTTGTCATGCAAAATTATGTGCCCCACAACATTGTATTTTATCCAGGAAACAATCACAATTACTTGTAAGTACCTCGTTATCCTGTTACATTTCTTCGAAATGATTGAAACTCCTTTGAAATGTAAGTTTGAATGTCATGAGATTTGCACAGTAGGTATATAGGATCCCCAGGATATTTCCACCAAACACCCTTGAAAATTTCACTCAAACCCTTGAAACCAATTTAATAACTATCTACTCCAAACAGTGGTTCATTGTCTCTGATATCGACAGGCCTTTCTTACGGCCTTGATAGGTAAGCCACCTCTGGACATAGGACCCTGTTCTTTCACACAATAGCCAATCATACAGACAATCAGACAGAGGAAACTTCTTGGCCTACTGTTTGGAAGTAGGTCGTAGGTATATAGATAGAGGTCATGGAGTACTAAGAAATGGAGTGGTAATGAGGGCGAAACTCAATGTCTTAGAAAAATACCCTTATTTGGAACATGCTATATGACTCAACGCCTCACGGTGAATGAGTGAGCCCGCGAGTGAGTATTCCATTCCTTACTTCTCCGTAACTGTATTAGTAAGTCTTAGTGGGTAGTTTTAGTGACAAAACATGAATGCGACCATACTTATGAGGCACTGACCGTTGACGGGTACCACCGCCTTCGTGCTAGAGTCGCGGTATGTGCCGTTTATGATAGCCAACTCCATGAGTTGACGTTTCTTCAGTTCATCTTCGCCATCGGCTTGCTGTAGAACAAAAGAAAGGTTTTACTGATTAATATGTTCGCGGGGAAGACATGGATGAGATTTTCACATACTAGGATACCATTGCGCAAAAGGGAGGAGGAACTATACTCAGCAGTGGGTGGAACTAGGCTGCCATTGATGAGGATGATGTTCATAAATAAACAGTTGAGGATTTTTCCAGCGATAAGGCTATGCGTTCACTTTCAAAAGATGTCAAAGAAGGTGACCGAAATGTTTGGCTTGGTCAAAAGCATGATGCAACTACAAACCAGTCTTTCATGTACTTAAAGACTATTTAAGGTTATTTCACGGCCGATTTTTATAGTATTGTAGACGGAAGTCCATATTTAGTGAATTAAGACCAGCTTTTTGATGCTTTTGCTGGAGGAAATAAATCCGAGTATCTATTCATAGTATAGAGCTGAAGAGTTGGTCTGGTTGAATGCGCTATCTAAGGAACTACTGGTCGAGAGAGCAAATCATTTCACGCGGAAGAAGTCACGGGTAGAATTTAGTACAACAAAATGTCGAATAAGGAGACAAGCTTAAATCAGGGAGAAGCATAATTTCTACATTTTTTTTTAAAATGTTATTCAACAATGTGGTGGTTTTAAGACAAAGCAAGAAATACCATAAACCAATAAGATGATGCACAAACTATGCATAATTACTTATGGCAGGGTAATTAAAAACGAACAATAACGTGCTTTATGGCTCAGAATTGAGAGGTCAAGTTAATTAAACATAATTCTAGAACTAAAATAAGGTCAGTGTCGGTAAAACACTATATTTGTACTGACGTTAGCATTAAATTTGGGTGCAGAAGCCGTATATCATTTTTGACCGTGATGGCTGTTTCGCAGCCAAGAACATTATTTTGGCAACAGTATTTAGAAAAATATACATTGAGAGAAATGAAGGAAATGAGTCAGAATACTATTAGGTACCAGACTTGTCTATCTTGTTCCAAAAATATCCATTAATGTATTTATTTGGACTGAATGTTGCGAAAGGCAAATACCAGGGTACGTACCTACAATAATATCTATAACTTGGAAGTTGTATTGGTCTAGCAGTGGACTGGAAAAGGTCGAGTTGATTCATTGAATGTATTTTACAAAGGGCAGCAGATGGGAGAAAGAGATGGCGCTATGCATGACGAATAACGCTGTCTCTTTCTCGCACTGGAACAAAGATGATTTTGGGTATTTTCTATACGGTGCCTGATCTCATTTGATAGTTAGAAACCAACTAATGGGAATATTCAGTAATTACGCCACATCAATTAAGAAAATACTAGAATGATCACGATTAACTAAAGACTTAAGGAGACCAAAGGTACCAATACTACTTGAACATTTCGTAAAAGTAGAACACGCTATCAAAACAAAATTATTAAGGTATCTAGGTAGAAGGTAACCAGTGTTCGTTAATTAGTGGTAATGAGTCCAAGCCTTGCAGCGGTTCAACACAATTGCTGATGACGTCATCAAGCCTTAAACGCACGGCAATGAACGTAACACTGAATGAGATCTGTATAAAGATAGTAGAAGACTTTGTTACATTATTCCCAAGGAAGATTTCACTGATATTCAGTGGACGAGAAAATATTTTTCGTATCTTTCGAGGAAGGAACGGCGGTAAGCTGCCAGGTTCGTGTTGGACAAAGTAAACGACGTATAGTGACGTGGATTAAGATTCCGTGATCGCTGGTCATTCTTCGACTATGAATAGAAATCCAAGAAGTAGAAAATTAGATTGCCATCGAAGAAAACTATAAAGAAACATAATCTTTGGTGCCGCGCAGTCGTGTAAAAGAATATGAAGTTTCCAATTTTGTATAATGTTATCGAAATTAGATTCAATAAAACACAGTCCCTTCGATTTCTTCAGCTTTACGTAGGAACGGACTGACATTGATGACGCTAACGCGCCTACCTTCAGACCAAAAGTTCTATGTTTAACTTTGGAACCCTAAAAACGACCGTGCGTCGTGAGAGATACATTCGCGGCTACTGGAATGAGTGCCAAATTTTCTATTTGGCATAACAGTCTGCCAGTATGTTGGAGAGTTTATCTTAAACAGATAATTCGCGAACATTGGATTGTTCGCCTGCGTGGTAACCGACTGTTAAGTTAATCATAGTTTACTATTACGGAATAATAAAATGCTAGTATAAAAGAAAGGTCGAAGATTACGTTGGTCATTATCCATCCTACACGAACGTATTTTAAGAATTCATTCTATTTTAGTGACAAGTATAACACGTTTGCTACGTTGGGTTAGTGGTAGCAAGCGTTACTGCTGAGCTGGTCTTGGGTAGGATTCCCAGGTCGGGAAAAGTGTTATTGGATGTTTCCATCTGCAATTTCTCAGTAACTATGGATTTGTGCCCGGGTGATGGCAATAGGCCCGTCCCCTATTAAATGGGACTTAACAGACGAAATGTGGGTGTACTATAAGTAGAACTCTGCTCAATCCTTCGAGGTAAATAGGCCAGGGCCTATCTACCTCGAATTACATCAGGATGTAATGTTAGGTATGACAAGAATGTTTAGAAGAAATTGTGCACAAATACAGTAAGAACTCTTACTTTTAAAGTAAGCTAAGAAATAAGTAACATTAGTTGCCCAATATGGTGGTAACAGGGTTATTTTAAACTTTTCTCAACGAGGAAAAATTTGTCATGATAAAGTACCTAGTACCAGTCAATGAGCAACCAAGTTTGTGTCCCTTAAGGTAACCGCAGTGCCAGTCTGCTAAGATCGAAGACGCTGCCTTTCATCAATAATTTCAGACTAACACAGTATTGTTCTAGGCGTGGGTTTCTCTTTACGACTTGAATTTTGCTTTGTCCAGTTTGAAGCTTCGATATTTGAACTCGGAGGTCTCGAACCTACCGATTTTTCGGTATTTTTACCGATATGAGCTCTGTTCTACCGAAATACCGAAATATTACGAATATTCTACGATTTCACAGTACACATGGAAATGTCATTTACCGATTTTGGGTACAAATATACCGTTTTTAACTGGCAATTCTACCGATCTCGCTCTATGACGTTCGAGACCACTGACTGTTACCCTAGGGTGAGTTTCTTTTAACCAAATCGATCGAACGGTCCGGCTCGGCGCTCTGATTGGCCCTAGTTGGGGAAGGGCCAATCGGAGCAGCGAACGTTGCGTAAGATCGAGATGGTTAAAATACACTCACACTAGGGCCACTGACGTTTACTTAGTCCCAAGTTGGAGTACATATGTACAAACAGAAGGATAAACTTTCGTCAACTGTACGGTCGCCGACTTCCTAATGATGTCGTGCCATGACTAATTTGGACAGTTCTATGTGCACTGTCGAATCAAATAAACGAATATAGCGAATAATAGACTGACTGTTATTTCATCATCATCATCATCATTTCAACCGTAAGACGTCCACTGCTGGACATAGGCCTCTCCCAATTGGGGGTCTTTGCAATAATCGCTACGTTTGGCAGGAGGGATGGCGATCGCAGTATGGTGGTAAAATGCATAGAGAACGCTGCTGGCCATTCTCTGTTTAGTTCCTAAGACACCCCACGGGATGATGCTATTCTTTACGTCCGACACCAAATAGATGGACTATTATTTACCGACTTTTAAAATGAAGCTTAATACTTACAGGTACAAGCAGGCGTTTGACTTCATCGACAGCCCTGGCCAACTTGATCTTCGCCCTGTTCTCAGTGTCCTCAACTGTGAGTAGGACATGGAGGTCGTCAGCCAAGTGCTCCCAATTGGGCTTCCCTCTGTTTGCATCCTCCTGAAATTCATTGAAATCAAACAGTTTAGATTCTAACCTTAAAACTTATAGGTAAACCGGAATGTCCTAGAAACAAAAAATCTAAGACTTGTGACATTCAACGAGCAACACTGAACCGGCGTAGTGGATTACGGCCTTCTCTAGCTTACAGAAAGGAGGTCTATGTCCAAACATTGGGAACATTACAAGCCGATTATGATTTTGCATCCATTTTAGTGACCTTCTGATATTATTTCCAATGGTAATGATGGTCCTATTTTTGCACACTGTATGAAAACAACAGTCAATTATAGCGGGAAATTGGAATGAAGTAGGTACTCCTTAGATTCAATGCTTATCTCTACATAGTATACCTAAAACAAAGTCGCATCCTGCGTCTATATACGCTTAGAACAGATTTTAATGCGGGTTTCATCAATAGACAGAGTGATTCAATAGGATGGATGTATATTTTGCGAGCGACGCCGCTGGAAAAAGGTAGTGTTACTTATAACATAAGCAAAAACATGTAAGCAAAATGACGCCATGAGATGACGTCATTTTCCCTATAACAGTTTTGTACTGAGAGTTTGTCGGTCCAATTGGTGTATTTCAAGCATTGTAATGCTATTTTATAAAACTACAAAAATCCGAACCACAAGTCAATGTTTTTTCAGGTCGGACGGAGTATTCAAGTACCCATTACAATATTACATTTTACTATTGATAGTTGAAGTATGGTTGTGAATATAAATAGACACGAACATTGCTATAGTCTCAAGGACGTAACTGAACGTTAATGGGTAAGCACTTCAAACAAGTCCATACAAATCTAAACGGAAGATCCATATTCGTTTCTCAATGTTTAGGCAATACTATTCATAGAAATGGATTGAATCGGAGAATTATGGCTTGATATTCCGAGCAAAACAGCACTCACAGTTTTGCTCATAAATTTCCAACCAAAGATTAAAAATAGAATAATTTTTTAATCGCTTTGCAAATGGATGTAAATAAGAATATTAACTGTAATTGGTTCGTGACTTTTCTTCTCATGGCCAAAGGCAGACTAATTGCTGTTTGCAAGTATGATTTATAAAAGAGAGCATGTCAAATTGAAACTTGACAACATGCAAATAAATAAATAAATTGGCAGTTAAATTGTACTCGCTTTGACAGAGGTGATTGAGCAAACAACGTTAAGGGGTGTTACATCTAGTTAACGGTCGAAAAAAAGCGTGTTTTTGTGATTTATTTTAAGGTAACATGATTGCAGGTTTCAAACTGTTTTTGTTTTTCATAGTTAAGGATATATGTTTGATTATGTTTCGTAATTTTTTTATTGCATAAAATTTACAAATGTGTCAGAGGATCTGACACATTTGTAAATTTTATGCACTTATCAATTTTTTAAAAAATGGTTGGCGATCGAAAGTGAAAGTCTAGATTTTGGTGGAAAAATCACTTCATTTTCCTTGATATAAAAAAGTATGCATCGAAAAAAAATCCTTCGATTAAAGACTAGATAATACAATACAAAAACGCAATTCATTTTGTTTTTTTGATTTCAGAGGATCGGTAGAAAAGTTACAGCTGTCACCGCGGAAGGCCTCAGCGGTCCGGGAAATAATTATATTATACATATCTAACACATTTGTAAATTTTTTGTAATAAAAAAAATTACGAAACATAATCAAAAATATACCCTTTACTATGAAAAAAAAAAACAGTTTGAAACCTGCAATCATTTTACCAAAAACAAAAACACAAAAACACGCTTTTTTTTTCGGCCGTTAACTAGATGTAAACCCTTAAAATAAATGCTAAAGTTTGGAACGACTGCTGCTATCCGACCTCTAGAACACAGTTACTAGCTGGGTAGGAACGCTTAATAAAATAATAATATGCTTGCTTTTAAATGACTAAGTACTTATTTCCCTCTTGCGGTAGTTATCTAAGTGAATTTCGAAGCATAACTACTTTTCTGCATTAAAAATATTGATCTAAACTAGAAACTGGTTGCCATTAATACAGACACATAGAACCGTTTACTCTATTGGTTGAGGACCAACCAATCACTGCCTTGTTTAGAAAATCTCAGGAAATTATGCTCCATTTAGAATAAGAAAATATTGATAAATGAAAGTAATCTCATTTAATTTCCAATCGTTAGCTGCGTGGAAAATATAAAAGTAAGTAAATAAAATAAACTAGTTCACTTATATAACGTTAATTAAATGTTTTACGATGTTTAGTAAAAGGAAAAGTTGGAGTAAATAAATTTTGGTTTTTACCTTTTTCTTATCCCTCATTGATCCTTTTCCTCTGACCATGATTTTGCATCCTGTCTCTTGTTCTAACTGTTTGGCTGTCATACCCCTGGGCCCGAGAATCCTGCCAACGAAGTTGAACTGAAAAAGAAGAACAGACATAGATGAGTCTCAAATTGACACAAAAATGTGGAAATTTTGGAAAGGTTCATTTGGAAGCTTTACCAGCAGATTAAATAAATAACATTACAGAGTATTTATAATGTGTTTCAATCAAATAAGAAAGCCGATCAACATTCTGAAATTTCATTCAACATCTATTAGGTAATTCATTCAAAGTTTAAGATTACGAAACGCCGCGGTGACGCCGACGCCACATGCTAAGACCTAATTCAAGTGTGTGACTACATCTAATGCCATTAGCTGTTGGATTAATTACTCGCTTCGTTACACATAAACCATATTTCCTGCACATACACGCATGCTGTACATACGTTTAACCTCAATACGTAAGCTTCAAAGCAACGGTCAGCCCGATGTATATGAACTGTGAACCAGTATCATTCTGCCGTCCACGAGCAAAGCTGAGAAATGGACCAGTTGGCACGCCGCCAAACCCCGCGGTTCACACTAGCGCTTTTTTTTTCTAAAGGGATATTTCAGGGAGCCCAACGACGGTTCAAAATATAACAATAAACAAGCGTAGTAAATAAAAATTGAGGTTAGAAATTCGTCACATGTCTCATGCTAAATTATTTTGCGTGACAGCGTGCAAATTGCTCGAAGATGTTATTATGCGACTGAAAAATTAACTGACGCCCGCGTCGGTAGCGAACATGCATTTAGCGAAGATAGGCAGGCCGAATAGACACGCTTTGAAGTCGTAAATCTGAGCGAACATTCAGTATCTCTTATTGTGACAATAGGTTCATTAGATATATTTCATTGCGACGATATATTTCAATGAGAAATATGAGATGCGGAAGAAGGCGCCCCAAACGAGCTGGGACAGCATTCGTTAGCCGTCGCGGTCCAGCGCCTGCCTCGGCGACAGACGACAAATTGTAAATCACTCAAAGAACAGACGGACCGAAGTTACACATGCCGATACAAATCTTTATAGTCCAAATAAATCTTTTAAAACCAGCCAACTGTACGGAACTAGACAATTATAAAACGATATAAATAAGTACTGAACCAATGCTGAAAAGCTAGCTTTTTCATTGAGAACGATACAACGCTACAATATTCATTTCATCTTTAAAACACGTGAGTGATTTCAACGCGCTGCTTTTAAAATTTCATAAATAAATCAAAACGAGAACGTTTCAAACCGCACAATTTGTAATGATGGAAAATATCATTTAACCACAGGTTTTGAAAGCTTTATTTTCTTTGATGTGCATACGTAGGCTGCGGGCAGAATTTCCTTCTATCCCGTTTATATGCGCGTGGTTTCTGAGCAACATAAAATCCTAGCCGTAATCTTGTAGTGATCATAATTCCAAAGAGGAGGGCAGTCCCGATGCTATTTAGCGGTTGGCCACAAACTGCTCGCCTGAGAACACTTCCTTTGCTTGTCAACCATTATATTACATTTCCCATTATTGTATTGCAAGGACCTCGTAAAATATTACGTTGGAAGCGAAACATGCTTTGTTATGAGACCTAAATGCTAAACTAGAAACTGTATTTTTTTTATGTGTCTCCTGTTTCCTTTCAGGTTTCAGCGATCGCTCAGGAAGAAGAATTTTCGTGATTAAATGCAAGGCAATTTCATGATCCTGGATTGTTTAATAAACCCTATCAATCAGATTATGAACCATTTTTAGGGCTATTGTTATTCCATCGCTTCATATGTTCGAAAAATTTGCCTGTTCACCATCTCAAATAACGTAATGAATGTTGTTGAACTGTTCTGATGACGACCTTACTTTTTCTCGGAAATAAATAATCTGCTTGTATAACGGGGACTGACTCTAATCATAACTTGGGGCGAATTCCAGACTTATGAATTCCTGACATCGTCTGGGTGTGAAATGATGTATCTCAAACCAGACGGTAATGAATACGGGGAGTGTCTGGACACATTTTCTTGTCAAGAAAACGTCACAATTTGGCCCACGTGACGGGAACAAACCTCGATCGCAGGCGTTCGGTCGCCGGTCGCCGGACGTCGGGCAACGTCGAAATAGCGTCGCGATAGTTGGCGACGCGCCCGTGTTTACTTTATTGCATTTTTCTACTGTTAGTAATATTTTTATGAGAAAAGTAATTATTTTATTTTGTACATTACAGAAATACCTGTACACGTGCCCGGATTCACGGGCACAGTTTGTCACTAGAATTATTTTCACCGCAAATTTTATATTAGGTCTTCACCTATGAAATTGCCGTTCTGCAGTACTGGCCATTTCAAATCAAAATAATTTTTGTTTGTCTAAGAATTCTAATTTCAAATTAATTTTATTTTAAAAACATGGAATTCTTTTTCCAAAAGTAGTCATTTCTTTATTGATTAGTGTTACATTTTCATCGCATTTCAATCTTTTTCGTCATCATGGATACGTTAAAAATTCGGGTAATTATGGAATATGAGTATCGTCGTGGCAGCAACGCGGCACAAGCGGCACGCAACATCAACGACGTTTACGGAGCTAACACTACAAACCAACGCACCACCTGTTATTGGTTTGCTCGCTTCCGTTCTGGAAATTTCGACCTGAAAAATGAACCTCGCGGTCGTCCGAAGACTTTGGTCGACAATGACGAATTAAAGGCGATCGCGGAAGCTGATGATACACAATCTACGGCTGAATTAGCAGCAGCTTTCGACGTTAGCGTCAAAACAATATTGGTCCATTTGCGTCAAATTGGCAAGGTAAAAAAGCTTGACAAATGGGTGCCGCACGAACTCAATGATCGCCAGCGCGAAGTACGCGTCGAGACGTGCCTTGCACTGCTCAACAGACACACAAATTAAGGAATTTTGAACCGCATTGTTACCTGCAATGAAAAATGGATTCTGTTTGATAACTGCAAGCGCTCAGCAAGTTGGTTGGATCCTGGTTCAGCACCTAAACAATGCCCTAAACGAAAACTTACCCCTAGAAAAGTGATGGTCACTGTTTGGTGGTCTAGCGCCGGTGTGATTCATCACAGCTTCTTACCAAACGGGGTGAGCATTACTGCAGATGTGTACTGTGAAGAACTGAACTCAATGATGGAGAAGCTGGCACATCTCCAACCAGCATTGGTCAATCGCTCGTCTCCGCTGCTCCTGCACGACAACGCGCGACCTCATACTGCACAGCAGACGGTCTCCAAGTTGCAAGAATTGGGGTTGGAAGCTCTCCGTCATCCGCCCTACTCACCAGACCTTGCGCCTACAGACTACTACTTTTTTCAGAATTTGGATAACTTCTTGGCGGGAAAAAAATTCAATACGCGAAAGGCAGTACAAAATGCCTTTGAAGAATTTGTTGCCTCCCGTCCAGCTGATTTTTTTAAGAAGGGCATCAATAAACTGCCACTGCATTGGCAAAGATGCATTGATTGCATGGGTGATTATTTCATATTCAAATAAAAAATACATGAAAAAAATTCGTTTATTTTTTTTCATACAAAACGGCATTTTCATAGGTAAAGACCTATTATCAGATCTAATTTACCTGTCAGCTAGTTGGTCAGGTAGCAATTTTCAAATAAATACTCGAATAAATATCTAGTTCATATCAATCCGTTCGAATAATACAAGGAAATCGGACAGTGCAACTGTAAACAAAAGCTATGGGAAACGTACGCCGCCGCCGGCGCATCTAATCGATAAACATTAACCAATTGCATTCCAGCCCGCGGCGCATGCGCGCACCGCCCTTTACTTATACACCGATACGTACCCAGTATCTACGATTAGAAGAATTAATACAAACACCACTTTATCTGTTTAAGTATCGGCGGTTATCGGAATTAATGCAAATAAAGTTATTTGTTTGTGGAACAATAAATCAGTAAACGCTACTTCTTGTATTAACGCATATAAGGTCTGCTGCAAATAGGAGTTAATAATAAAGAGATCTAACACAGATATTACCGTTATTATGGAACTTTAATCCATGTTTTTATATCCTATCTGACAGGTCATGACGATTTACGTCTCCAGTAATTACATTTGAGCAGATATTTTATCGATTGTTGATGTAAATTGTATATTTAAGCCTACCAACACGTTATAAGGATCGTTATAAATAACGTATCGGAAGCTAATAAGTATATTTTATAAAGTAAGGAAGGAAAAAACTGGTCAAGCACATTTCCAGTATAACCCGACTTCTCACTGTACGAAAGGCCTATACAATGCGAGGTCAGCTACAACTGGAAATATATAGCTTGATGTGTAGCCGTGTGTACTATAACCAACAATAAATTATTGGAAATGAACGAAGAGTTCCGATAGCAACATATAATTTACTGTTTAAAATATCTGATAGCGGTTCCATTTATGTAACGCACTAGCGCACCGTAGTGTATAACGTGAATGGATATACAAGCAGTTGATATCTTCGATCAATAATAGCACTAGATAAAGGATCAGGAACAAAAATAAGGCGCTCAAGTGGCCACGTTTGCACACACTTACACATTTATATTTCTTACTACGAAATATAGAAGAATGTTTCATAATAATAACAAATTCAGTTTATTATAATCCTTAACACTCAAACATAAAGCATAATTACGATTGCAAAATATTCATATTTAAGTCCTTTTGTCATCGGAGAAAGGTAAAGAGCAATAAATTTAAAATGTCCCTTAAAAATCTAAAGTCATTTTTATATAAGTACAAAATTATTTATTCTAAACTGAAACTTAAAGTCTAAGCAATAAGGTTAAAAACAATGTGTTGACAATTTCATGCTTACTCTATTTTGGAACTAGACGTAGTTCATGGTATTACATTTCAATGCTCAGAACACAGTACGTATGGAAAGACGTAGAGTTGCAGAATATAATTGTGAAAAGGTATGTTTTGGTGGTGGCAAACATTTTTAATCGATTTAAAAAAGTAGTAGGACTAAAAAAGTATAATAGTTGTTTTATTTAATTAAGTGCGGGTTAAATCAATGTGATCCACCCGTATAAAAATGAGTGCATCTACTTTTATGTACCAGTATTTAGAAGTTAAATTTGTATTAAATCAAATTATTTTTTCATTTCACTAGAAGTGCGGGCGTCCCAAATTTGACCTAGTTCGATATTCTTCCTGCTCTAATAATATTTTATTATGCATATAATCGTAACTTTTTATGACTTTTCATGAAATATGATGATTATTATTATTTATTATTTATACGAGACTTCAACCACGTAATTGCAATATACATATTTTTTTATCCAAATTTACCTCAGTCGTTACGTTCCGCGCTTCTAGTGTTAAAGTTCAAATATGAATTTTTATAAGGTTTTTATATTTCTTCTCCTCTTTCTTTCGCTACAATAGATACCCATTCTGCACAGCGAAATGGCTCGCTAGGAAATCTACAAACAAAAATAAAATATAAAATTACAATACTACTTTATGCATTCTCTGTTCCAGAACACACAGTGTTTGTTACAATAGTTGGTGCGTTCTCGCAAACATTGGTCAAACAACCATAATATGTATTTGCTAAATGATTTATATTTACTATTTGATTGTTTTTATTTTATGAAAAACACTTAAAGATTTAAACTTATGGAAAAAAAGATATTTCTACCAAAAACTTGGTGCTACAGTGGTTATTTACACAATTTTTGAACGCGTGCTGCGGCATTTAGGACGTCTTATCGTTGGCTATCATTGGACCAAACTAATTTCAAATAAGAGCACAAAACTATTTGTGCTCTTATTTTTCGGGCCGTTTTTGAAGCGCTCATCGGGAATCTAGTACATTTTTGATCGAAGGTTGATATAGTCTTTTGTAATATTTTGTATTGGAGTTTAGTCGGTAGGAGTCCGATATAAGCCTCGAGGGTTCTCCCAGAGGGTATTTATGAGGTTTCGCCACGGGAAATAGCAACAACGGGAGCAGTCGTCGTAGGTCGTAGGTTCGGAACCAGACAGGCGCTTTTTTAATCACCATTGCTTTCAAAACGATAACGGTTAATGTAACTAAACAGACAGCTGTGCTGCTGGAGTGTTTGTTGCGCCATTCTTCCCAGCGAAAGCACTAGGACGTGGTGAAGTGCGGGCGTTTTTGGAGGATAATCTATTGTAACTTTGACATGTCTGTATGTATTTTTTTTTTTTTTTTTTTTTTTTTTTTTTTTTTTTTTTTTTTTTTTTTTTTTTTCAGGATGGGAAATCATCAAATGACTTCTCCCGCTCTGGGCGGAGCGGGAGGGCGTGTCAGACTTTTACTGACTAAAACCCACCCGTGTTCCATCAGTTGCCCATTTGCCAGGGTCACGGTATCTCCTTCGAACAATCACGCGACCCCGGCAGGCATCGGTCCTAGTAGACCCCTACACTGCTGCTGACATCTCTTTGAGGCGCGCGTGGAACACTGCGCGCCGTCGACCCGAGCTTGGTCCTTACCGGGCGGCGAGCTACCCATTGCTCGCCACCCGCAAGCTCTCTGTATGTATGACATGACGAAAAGTGAAGATTCTCAGCCTAAATTGAATGAATGACTTTGATTTTGGTAAAGGAAAACATAGTGAGGAAACCGGGCTGTACAAGAACCAAAAATTCGAAGACATGTGACACCTACCTACCACACTGGGCCCGCCTGGTGGATAACGGCCCACTCCTCACTGGGAGGTCTGTGTCCCATCAGTGGTAACACCAAAGGCTACTTATGCATATGCACCACGTGAAAAGGGTGTCACTCTTAATACTGAACCACTTTTTCTGTGAAACCTATATTCGAATAAGGAAAGAAAATAATTATCATCATCATTATCCTGCCATTATCCATACTAATATTATAAATGCGAAAGTGTGTATGTGTGTATGTCTGTTTGTCCGTCTTTCACGGCAGAACGGAGCGACGAATTGACGTGATTTTTTAAGTGGAGATAGTTGAAAGGATGGAGAGTGACATAGGCTACTATTTGTCTCTTTCTAACCCCCCCCACTTCTCTAAAATGGGGGGTGGAACGCGCTAATCTCAGGAACTACTGGTTCAAATTGAAAAATTCTTTTTGAGTCGGGTAGCCTATTTATTAAGGAAGGCTATAGGCTATATAACATCACGCTACGATCAAAAGGAGCGGAGCAGAAACAAAAAATATGACGAAAACTGGCAGGCTGCGATGCGACAGGGTCAGGCGAGCAAATATTTGACGCGGACGAAGTCGCGGGCAGAAGCTAGTCCTATATAACTTGAGGTTGGCACTAAACGTTTTCTCTTTTCATTCTGTCTCGTCAACCTTATTATTAGAATCTTGAAAAAAAAAAAACATCTTCCTAGGTGGGAAAACGTACCTACCAAAGCAAATGAAAGTTCAGGAATCAGACTACGGTGAACATATTGGCTGAATAGAACCGCCCCCTTCCCTTCATCATTTCAGCCGTATGACGTCCACTGCTGGACATGCTGCCCATTCTCTAATACAGCCTTTCCCAAAGTGGGCGATAATGCCCCCTTGTGTATAATAGACATCGTAGCCCACTATCTAGCTGTAACTTTTAATAAATGTGTTGATTCGGGATCTTTTCCTGACCTCATGAAGAGTAGTAAAGTCATACCATTATTTAAAACAGGTAATAAAAATAACGTTGGCAATTTTAGGCCCATTTCTATCTTACCTGCATTTAGTAAAATATTTGAAAAGTTAATACTCAAGCAGTTGCTAAGACATTTTAATTTAAATAGCCTCCTTCATAATGAGCAATATGGCTTTACAAAAGGTCGTTCGACAACAGATGCGGGTGTTGCTCTGCTGAAACACATTTTCAACGCATGGGAGAACTCGCAAAATGCTATCGGAGTTTTCTGTGATCTCTCCAAAGCTTTTGATTGCGTTCACCATGACACACTTTTGCGTAAACTACGTCATTACGGTGTTCAAAACGAAGCTCTCAATGTCATAAGTTCTTATTTACAAAATAGGCACCAATGTGTAGATGTCAATGGTGTAAAATCTTCCGGGCTACTAGTTCAGTTAGGTGTACCTCAAGGCTCAATACTGGGTCCATTCTTATTCTTAGTGTACATTAATGACTTACCATTCTATTTAAAGAATATCTGTGACATTGTACTATTTGCTGATGACATCTCACTTATCTTTAAAGTAGACAGGAATAGAAAAGATTTTGACGACGTGAACAGTGCGCTCTCAATGGCTACGGATTGGTTTACCACAAATAACCTAGTTCTTAATGCTAAGAAAACGAAATGTATAAAGTTCGCCTTACCGAATGTTAGGAATCTGGGACCCAATGTCGTTTTAAATAATCAGGTGCTTGATACTGTACACTCGGCAGTTTTTCTGGGCATAACAGTAGACGCCAAACTTCAGTGGGGATCACATATAGGGGTCACAAAACCGCTGGTATATAAGAAAACCGGTTTTTCGATTTCCATTTCATCCCAAAACCGGTTTTCCGGTTTTTTCGGTTATTTCGATTATTTCCATGTTTTTTTTACTTAAACCTCTTTTTATGTTTCTTAAGTCTTTTTGTCGTCAAAAGTCGTTAGTAAACTTTATTGCTAAAACAGAGAACACTAGAATAAATTGAAAAACTCCTTTTGAGAGAATAAACTACAAAAAAAAAAAACAATAATTATTGTATCTGAGAATCAAAAAATACATCTGGCTTAAAGCAACGATAAATTAAACTCCATTCTTATTTTTGTAATTCGACCGTAAAATTGAAAGAATGTCTAAAGTGTTATTATCATTCAGCAAGATTCGAAGCCGAATTTACTTTATTAATCAGATGTATTTTTACAGTTTGTTTGACGTCAATTAATCAAAATCAAATTATGAAAATAAAAACGTAGCTCATTAAATTAACCGGATGATGAGAAGATTCTTTTAGCCGCGACACTCAGTGGGAGAAACTTTAAACAAATTATTGTACACCTGCAAAAGCTTCTATTTTCATAAAGGGCCAGCTCTACTTTAATCATCATCATCATCATGTCAGCCGAAAGACGTCCACTGCTGGACATAGGCCTCCCCAAGCACCGCCACTTTGACCTGTTCTGTGCCTCCCGCATCCAACGCATTCCTGCGGCCTTCACCAGGTTATCGGTCCATCTGTGGGAGGCCTTCCAACGCTCCGTCTTCCAGTACGTGGTCGCCACTCCAGAACCTTCCGACCCCATCGGCCATCCGTTCTGCGAGCAATGTGCCCTGCACACTGCCACTTAAGTTTGGCAATTCTTCGGGCTATGTCGGTAACCTTGGTTCTCCTACGGATCTCTTCATTTCTGATTCGATCGCGTAGGGAAACTCCAAGCATAGCCCTCTCCATTGCTCTTTGGGTGACTTTGAGCCTTCTTATGAGGCCCATTGTGAGCGACCACGTCTCAGTGCCACATGTCATCACTGGCAACACACACTGGTCAAAGACTTTTGTCTTGAGACACTGCGGTAAGTGGGACGAGAACATATTGCGTTGCGTAGCGTCTACTTTAATGATGCCAGTTAAATCATTCTCAAATCCCGTATCAATAGCAGTGGACGTCCTTTTTTTTGGGTAGGAAATCATTACTTGACGTCTCCCACTCTGGGTGGGGCGGAAAGGCGTGTCAGACTTTAACTGACAAAACCCACCCATGTTTCTTCAGTTGCCTATGCCAGGGCCACCGCTCTTCCGAACAAATCCGCGACCCTGGCAGGCATCGGTCCTAGTAGACCTTTTCATTAATGCTGACATCTCTTTGAGGCGCGCGTGGAATACAACGCGCCGTCTACCGGGCCTGGTCCTTACCGGGTGGCGAGCTACCCATTGCTCGCCGCCCGGTAAGGACCGGAAGTCCACAATGGATTCCCGACGCCCGGGGGTCTCCTGTGGGTTAGGGGCGTGGGGCATATATTGCCTCTCCCTCACATGCTCGGCGTCCTCCTTCGCGAGCATTACTGCCTCGCAGAAGGAGGTAATGGCTGCCCTTGCCCTCTCACTTTGCACATGGCCTGGACCTAGGCCGGACGCGAGAGATCGCCGCCGCCGATCACCTCCACGAAGACACGGCGGTGCTCCGCCCAGGCAGGACAAACTTTCACCGTATGCATATTCATATTCATATATTTGCGTTCTACAAGGTAAAACAGGTGTTAACAAAAAGCTTAAAGCTAAGAGCCGTTGTAGATCCTGTTAGGGCACAGCAAAAGGTATTGTTAGGTATGTACAATTATTACTTATTTCTAAAAATTAAATTAAATAAAAAAAAGTCATAATCTTAGTAACTAAAAATTAAAAAAGAAAATTATACAAAACTGAGTAATTGGATTCTAAAAAATAAAATATTGCAATAACTAAATAAAAAATAAATCAAAATCTTAGTAACTAAAAATGCTCCACCGTGTCCTCCAGACGATCCACACAGTGGTAACACCCGGCCGTTACACTATCCTGAATAGAACGTCGTGAAGCACCCGTGTCTGTTGAGAACCTGCGTAAGGCGGAATCTGAGGACGCCGTGGAACTTCTCCAGCCACTCCTCAAAGAGAGGAAGTGGTGGACGTAGTACGTCCGTTGTTAGGTTGAGACTCAGACACAAACTTTTCAATTGATTGATATTATGCCTCGGCAAAGACAGCACCAATGGTGTGTTCAATATAATAATTGTAATTGATGAGACAATATGTGTACATTGTAAACATGTAATATCGTTGGATTTTATTATTTTAAAAGAAAACCGAAATAATCGAAACCTCGGTTTTTGCTAAACTGAAACCCGGTTTCTAAAAATGACGTGAAAACCGTTTTAACCGGGTTTTTCGATTTCGGTGAAACCGGTTTTGTGAGCCCTAATCACATATATCAAGCCTAGCGGGAAGGCTCAGTTCGGCCGCCTACGCCGTAAGGAAAGTTAGACAGTACACGGACGTTGATACAGCTCGATTAGTCTATTTTAGTTATTTTCATAGCATAATGTCCTACGGCATTCTGCTGTGGGGCAAAGCCGCGGGTATTCAAAATATTTTTGTTCTTCAAAAACGAGCTGTTCGAGCGATTTACCAACTAGGTGCTAGAGTTTCTCTGAGAGATTTGTTTAAAGATATTGGTATTCTTACGGTGGCATCACAATTCATCTTCGCCAACATCTTATATATTAGGCAAAACATACACTTGTACACTAAAAACAGTGATATTCATAACATTAATACTAGAAATAAGGACAAACTACGTGCTCCTTTTCACCGGCTTCATAAGGTTCATAATTCTTTTGTTGGTCTTGGTATTACCTTTTATAACAAGCTGCCCTCTGCTTTGCTAGATTTGCAGTTTAATGAGTTTAAAGCTAAAGTAAAATCCAACCTTTGTTCAAAGGCATACTATTCTATCAACGACTACTTAAACGATAAGAATAGTTGGTCGCTGTGATTAACTCAAGACAATGTTTATGTTCTTTCAATCCAGAATTAGCTTTCCTACTGACAGTTTATATGGGTAGTTCATATAATTGTGTTTTTTTATTTTATTTTTATTTAACTGATTTTGTTAATTATTTTTTATTTTCTTTTAATTTCACTTATTGTGGACATAATCTACTCATTACAATGATTTTAAATGAGTTGTATTGCAACATGTAGTTAGCTAGCGACCTCGTCAGCTGTTCATAATATTCTAGCCTGACCAACCGGCAGCAAGTTCGTCATGCTCCCCTAGATGTCACTGCTTGCGGTAGCGTCGGGGGTCGGGTTACCACCTTCCCTCAAATATGGCGAGGGGGGTAATGGCTGACCTTTGCGTTATGCTCGTGAACGGGTGCTGCTTGTGGTGACTGGTCGACTTGCTGACCATGGTTTTTGTTATTGTTATTTATATTAACTGTTATTTTATTTTTACTCCGGAGGTCCTAGTTTAACTATTGTAACTTCAACTTAGCTTTATGCATCAATGTATGTATATGTATCATTTTGCGTCGTTGAATATGTAAGCGGGCACGCCCTTTATGCCTGGAGGCTTTATTTAAGTTTTACGTTCTGTTTACGATTTTGTTTTATTACTTATTTCAGCTTGAGTTTACTTTTCAATGTTTTGTTCGTATATTGGCGTGTGCTAGCTGACATATGGCGAATAATGTATGTTTTGTTTTGTTTTATAATATTAATTACTTACACGATATTGTATAGAATCAAGTTCTTCTAACTTAACAGACAGCTGTGCTGCTGGGGAGTTTGTTCCGCCACTTCTTCTTCCCAGCTAAAGCACTAGGAAGTGTCGAAGGGCGGGCGTTTTGGGGGGACTGTCTTTTGTAACTTTGACGTTCAAAAAGTGCTGACTCTCAGCCTAGTTTGAATAAATGACTTTTGATTTTGATTTTTTGATTTTGTGGGCGCTGCAGGGCCTAAAGTAGTCTACACAACGCCCCCATTTTTTTTTCTGGGTTTCTTACCACCCCTCCTTTAGGCCCTGCAGCGCCCACAAGGGGGCGTTATCGCCCACTTTGGGAAAGGCTGCTCTAATAAGTCCCTTAGTCACCTCTTACGACACTCACAGGAAGAAATGGTGCTATTCATTACGTCCGGCATCACACGGTACATTTCCCCTTCCCTTACAGTTGCCAAAATTAACAGCTCGTAAACATAATATATTGCAGTTTAACGTAGTACTAACGGTACTACGTTAAACTGCAATATATTATGTTTACCCCTAGCTGAAAACACAATAGTGTTTATATTGAGTAGAAATGTGTAAGTTTTCCGTTCGTAATTGGCAGTCGTTTTGTGCCGTAATGATAGCGTTCCGATAGTACCGCAAACCACGTGCAGTGGGAACCACAAGCATGGTTAGGCGAGGTCGCTTTGGTAGCGGGGAAGATAGATAAACATTGACTGTACACACGGCTACATTGAAGCTATACATTTCCAGTTTAAGCTGACCTCTCATTATACGGAAATCCCATACAATGTGAGATCAGTTTATACTGGAAATGCATAACTGGATATGTAGCCGTGCTAATGCTGTGACTAATTATATTTAACCGGTGATTTATTTATTGAGTACTTCAAGCAAACACATGTCCAGAGGCGGACTTAATGCCATACTTAATTTGTATGACAATTAATCTAATTTCATATTTGAAGTTTCGTTATGTTAATTACTAACCTACTATTGTACAAAATCTAGTTCTTCAAACTTAAATGACAGCTGTGCTACTGAGCAGTTTGTTGCGCTAGTTCTGCGCTATTTTTGACGATTAAAAGTATTCTCAATCTCAGCCTAGTTTGAATAAATGATTATTGATTTGGATTTATTTGGGTTTGCATATGTAGTTGATTTTTCAAATGCTGTTGCTGCTAATTTATTTTTTAATTTTACCTGCAATGGTTGCTTCATGCAAGTATAAGTAACTTTCTTCTACTATACAGTCATCTATGACTTATGACAGTCCAAAAACAAAAGAAAAAATTGCATTCTGACTGAAACTAAAAAGATGTGCCCATATAATACCTAAGTTTATAACTAGACCGACAGAACTAACCGTTAGCCGTCAAGGTAATTAAATTAAAACTGAAAAATATTCTTGCACTTGATTCTCTATTAACAAATGGCTAATAAAATATTTAACTTACCAATGACATTATTACATGACAACTTTATTTTTTAACATGGCAATAAACATTTTATTTTATGAGTGATTTTGTAACGTATCTTTAAATATTAAGAATTGAAGGCGCTTTTCGTGCTTGTCTGTGTAATCGCGTTTTTCTTTTAAACTATGGAATGGAATTTGATGCAGTTTTTTTCCATCATTTAGAGCACATAATAGAAGGTTTATGTGTATTATAAATTTATATTTAACTTACATATAATATACTTAGAAATCGCATAATAGTATTAAATAAACAAAGTAAACCCGATGATTACTATGGTAACCTCAGATGCTTGATTTATTGATATTATTTTAATTAATTAATTATACAATTCATTTTGTTCAACACGTTACTGCACTGTGGAATAAAATTATATATCGTGCAATTAATGTTAACTGCTTTAGAATTTACTTTGTTATCTTGTCTCGATTGTTTATTTCCCGCCTCTTGGAGGAATTATTTTTAAATTGATTGATTTGAAATTCAAAATCAGTCAATTATGCACAATCTCAAAATAATTTTTTTTTAAGTAGTCATGTAATTCAGGTGGTAATGGCGATCCACTTCGATCGCGTTATTCAAAACCGTTGATTTATGAAGTTTAAAACTTACCAAAATTCATGAATTTTATTCATACACCGAAGTTTCCAAGATTATTTGAAATATTTTTGTACAAGTCCAAGAAAATTGTGTGATTATGCGAAATATATGTATTACTAGCTTTTGTCAGTGGCTTCGTCCGCATATTATACATATAAACCTTCCTCATGAATCACTCTGTATATTAATTAAAACCGCATTAAGATCCGTTGCGTAGTTTAAAAGATCTAAGCGTGCAAAAGCGGGATACGACTTTGTTTTGTACTACCTAGATAACTGACTCTATCAGCAAACCGCTTTCCGCTGACAGTTTTACCTGGCCCACTCGATAACAAGCAAATGCCGTTTCATCGCTTTAAAATATTTATTATTATCATTACAACTTTACGTGGTTCACTGTTTCGTGTCATTGTTTAAAGCCCGTTATAAATGCCAATGCCTTACTTATTTCATATCATTGGCACATCAAACGTTTTCTTAGGAAATCCCACGTTATTTCGGATTTTCTGGGAAGACGAAGATGCAGGTATTTTGAAGGTATGAGGCATAAAGCAGTTGTTCTAGATATCTAGGTAAGTAAATCACGCGAGATGTGTCATACGTTAAAATGCGTGTAGAATGCTAAGAGGATTCTTCGGTAGATGAGTGATGGTCTGATGATTCTTCTACTTGTCACGTAACGCACAGGAACGTGACAAAACTGTTGACTAAATAAGCAGACAATATACACGTGTCGTGTAAGTAGGTACATAACTACGTGGGATTTCCTAAAAAAAAATCCTTGGAGCTACTTAATTTTATTGTCCTGTTCGGAAATGAATCCATAATAACGTCTGATATACCTATAAATTGGTTACTGATGTATGAAAAGGACCTTATTTATTAAGAGAACACGTCCTCTATCATTCTAGAAGGAATGATTACGAGATATCTGCCTAACGTTCAGCAAAAGTAAAAGAAACTAAAGGCGAATATCAGCAAAGAAATTGAACAAGATTACTACATCTTAACTGCAACAGTAAACTTAATTAGTAAAATTCGTCTTAAAATAATGGTGTTCTGTCAATTTTTTGAAAACTAGCTTCTGCCCACGACTTCGTCCGCGTGAATTTTTTTGTTCTCCCATCCCACCCTATCACATCGCTTCCCCCGCCCGCGGTCTGACATCGTTTTCACTTTGCGTTCTTACTGACTTTATCTTTTTTGCCCATCCCCTAAGCGTCATTGTAGCGTGATGTTAAGTTGGGCTATCAAATGTAAAAAGATTTTTCAAAATATCCGATTAGTAGTTCCATAGATTACTGCGTTCCAACAAACAAACATAATGAACGAGGGTCAGTTCAAATACCTACAAAAGATATCCTATACGTAAATATCAAAGCTCTTATCCAATAATTTAGAAAAAAACGACATCAAAGTCAAGGAGGAATTCGATGAAGCAATGGTCAAAAGTTACGGAGAACATAAACTCGATTGCAAAAGCCAATAATAATATATTATTCTATTCATGGGTCAGGCAATGCCAAAACAATAGAGTGTTTTTTTTTTACCATTAAGAGATTAGCTTATCATCTTATAGAAAGTATAGACCGTAAACTAACAAAAATCGTACTATAATCTATGACCGCTCGTTGACTTATTCCTTACATCTAATTCACTACGTATTTCTGTTAATATCAGACTTGCAACGTTTGTATAGGGGAAAATAGAAGTGGTCACTGCTCTAGAGGAAAATCGAGCAGCTGTTGCTGAACGATCCTATTGAATCCGGTTACTAATTATTGTAGAATCGAAATAACAATATTCATTAGGGTGAGAGGATCGGAATTGTCATAAGTCATAATAACAGAACACTTCATTTGTTGTAGATGCCTACATTGAATGAAAGAACAATGACGTTATCAAAAAACAAGAAGCCAGCTTGTATACAAATAATAAACACAAAATATTAGCCCTATTAAACTTCAACAAAGAAAAACAATAGAGCAACAATAACAAAACAACTGAACTTTTGACCGCCGGTGATTGGCCATCATTAGTGAGGCTGCGAGTATGCCGGATGAGTGCAGGCAGGTGGGTGTGGACGAACGTACCATATTGCAATTGATTGATGGTATAATTCTAACATAATTGTCGTATAACGATTGGTCACGAGTCCACGACGCGATACGAAGTCGCCTCGGGGCTGACTGCTGTTGCGCCGATTGTCAGTAAAGCTTAGTGTATACAGATAAATCATTATCCTCATGATCATTAGTTTACTCTTCCATTAACTGTTAAATCACGCCTTTTCCTATACTATTTATAGGGTTAGTTTCCTAGTACAACCAGACACGACTGAACAACAGTTTTTTATATGGATCACTGCTCCGACCTCTGCAACCCAACCCAAAGTGGGGGACATTGGTATCCTCAAACTATCCTAGTCACTGTTGCGTGTAACCCTTTTAACCTTTTCCCGTGCTTACAAGTGGGGACTTTATATTATGTTCTGTAATGATTAACAGGGTATTCCCATTGTTACGGAATTCAGTTCTCTCGCCAGTATAATATTACACCGATTCAAAACAATGAATGGTTAGCGTTGGTTATTTTTATAAAATTCTCGGCTACTGGGTACTAAAAATGCCTGTGGAAAGTTACGTTAATCTTACACGTGCCTATTCCTGCGGATATAATAGGTTCCAAGGTTTAACCTCCTTCTGAATGTTGTGGATGAAATGGAATTTTGGCTACCAACGTAATGGGGGAACGTGTCAATCGTTACACGAAAGTTTTGTTTTCTTTTCTAAACCATTTTAATTCTAGAGATCTCGGCTTGTTGCCAGGGCTGGACAGATGCATATTAATAAAAAATATATTAAAAGTACGTGAATTCAGAATATTAAGAAAAGTACCAGAAGAAGTCCGGGTCGCTATGTTCCCACGCAAAACATAACAAACAGTTTGGGAGTCACTATGTGCTGGCGGACAACAGAATACTAACACAGTCATTACTTTTTACATTCGAGGAAATATTTATCTTCTAGCGTGAAAATAAAAACACCCCATTAAAAATATTGCTTTCGAGATAAAAGAGAAGAACAGAGCATTGTTCCATTGCATGCCATGTCAATGCTAAGACGGTGACAAAATTGACAACTTAAGAAACATGTCATGAAATAAGGTGCACTTTCATTATTAAAAAAATATAATAATTGGAAAATTGGGTCTGTTCTCGCCTTTACAAGTTCTCAGTCCCTAATGGTTAGAAAGATAAAATGATCAACCCATAAGTACAGAGAATTTACGGGACAGACAATAACTTACTGTAAATACAATACCAAAGTAATACTGATTAATAAATCAGCTCATACTCTAATGACTTAACAAGCTTTACCCGGGATTAGTCACGAACCTCTGTTTACTCATTAATTTATATGATTTTCAATATAAATGTGACGTACAGGGTAAAATATTACAATATTTTCAAGAATTTCTGAGAACTCAGATGTTGTAATGTATATATACTATACTCATTAATATAATGACTTATAATATGAAACCAGATGTGCTAATAAGAACACGTGATTTGAGTTGCATTAATGGAATAACAAGACAATCTTAATGGAAACAACTTCTGGGACCACAATTGTCATTAAACTAAGAGCCGATTGAATACGGAAGCCGGTTTTTTATCTATTGAAGATGGACGACTACTGAATTGGTAAACATTGAACAAAACCGATGATTCAATAAGCAAAACAATCATTGCGCAGAAACAAAGAGCCTACATAGATATTAAGTAAGTATTGAGCGCAGTTACTTCTAAAAACATTATGGAAGACGATGTACTAATAGATACTGCTGTTAGACAAAGTCTAGAGCGGGCCACGACCCGTGACCCGTGGTCGACGGAGCGCGACCAATCCGATCAACCTCATTACCGTATACCGAATGCACTGCTGCATCTACCCATACTCTTATGAAGGTACTAATGAAGAAGCCTACTGGTATAAAGCATTCTGAAGATATATTGAAACGAAGGAATGTTAGAGTCGCGAGATCCATGACAATATAATATGTTTGAATTAGTGATAAAGTAGTAAACTTACAAATTTTAATGTAGGTAGCTAACAAGCATGATTTGGGTTTATATTTGATAGAAAGTTGGAAAAAAGAGAAGCAACAAACAAATAAATGCTCTTTCTTAGCTTAGAGGTTATCTATTTGTGATGCAGTTGAATCAATTCAGGAACTGCAAAGTTTAAGTATATCAGTTGAAACTACAAAAACTAATGTCAGAGTAAGGCATTCAGGCATTGCAGTCGCTCTTGCCTAGTTATATTATTTACTGTATGCGTTCAGCTCTGTATCTACTTTCATTCACAATGGAAAACGTTCATTCATTAAACATGTCCAGCTGTTGCCGAGCATTTAAAGTTATATTTTTCCTTGTCTTACTGTGTGAAAATGTCAGCTGAAGTCATTTATCTCTATCATGCAATTTACATTCAAGAGTTTGTTTTCGCGTACAACATATTGTGGGAGCCAGCGATTGTGAAACGGGCAAGAGGATGTAATTTAGAATTCCTTGTTTGTTGTAAATTCTTATGTAGTCGTTCTGTCATTGTCCTCGACAGATTATTTTTCTTCCTCGTTATGTTATTCAGCTTTAGTTGATTTAAATCCCACAGGAACTACTTAGCTGGCTGTGAACAGTCACATGCTTACTCTATGACGTAAGCTTATTTTGTGTAAAACTTTAACGTCATCCATTGTTCCTTTGAAACGTGGTTGAGTAACAATCATTAGGAAATAGTAACATTGCCGATAATAATTGCGTTATTTTATATGGCTTCTTTTATTTTGCTTTTAGTTTCGTAATGTTAAAGCTTTACCTAAATAGCCTATTAGCAGAACATGCCATTCGCATGGTGTCATAAGTTTGTGCGTTGTAGAGATAACGATGGAAGATAATCTACGAGTAGTAACTCGTGGTTAGCTAGACAAAAGCGTCCGTTATGAGCTGGTGTCGAAGGCGGCTGAACTGTGACCCTTAAGTGAAGTAGGACCAATCCAATCAACACACACCAACTCCTTGTTATCAGCCGACAAAGATCCTAAGTACTGAATATTGTTTCTGAATGCTCTTTACATTAAATTTGTCTAGTTTAGAAAGATACCGATAGATTCGACCGAAAATCAATTGGAATATCAAACTGCCGCGATAAAAATAGTGACTATAATAGAGTTCAATGATTCCATTCTTCATTTGTCCAGATTTACTGTGTAAGAGATAAATGGAGCGGATATTAGTGGCACACCCACACATGTGTTTACTGCATGCGTTATAGCTAAAGCCATAAGAAAACTTCATTAAATTATACAAAGCAACGATGTCAGAGAAAAACACAGGGCATATGCGCCCACGCACTGCCACAAATTCAGATAACTAACAACTCGCGCGCAATTCAAAAACAGCGAGGCATCTTAAACCGGGCAGCTTTTGTTTGTGTAAAACATGTTTGGATGTGAAAGCCTATAAACGGTGAAAGATACATAAATTAACGCGAATATATTACTTTTTTACGGAGACACATTATGTGGAGTCGTATTTTCTCAATTTGTCGTTATTATGATTCCGAGCACTACATTATTATAGCCAACTGCGGTATGCAAGGCCACTGAAATATACGAAACATAGTGAAAATCTAGACTTTAATTTACGTGCTGGCCGTCATATCTGAGAGGCTTTCGCCAAATAAATATTAGTTGCTAGACAGAATCTTTTAGCTTTTGAGTTGACTATGAAAAATTCTGAAAATCAAGTATTCATGTTTAAAATAACGGGATGTATAAAACTACTAAAGTATTTCAATCGATTTATTGATGGATAGATCGGAATATCGTTAATCTATTCGATCTGAAATTCTCGACTGGTCGTAACCTAAACAAGTTTCTCGATGGTGCAGTAGCGCAAATTGTTTAATCTTTTTGAAACACATTCGCGAGCTTTTACTGATGTTTGCACTCGCGAATGATAAAGCACACGCTGCTATTGCCAGACATGTTTTCACTAAAACAATTCAGCCGTCCGACCGGTTCGGCGGCGAATATAATTCTGTTTTACGTTCTTTCCTATAATAGCCGGTTTATAGCGGTGAGTGCGAACTAACGCGATAAGATTACAATTATATTATTTACGTGATTATACTTACTTGATTTATTAATGGAAAGTAATTTCCCAACCCTTCAGATATACAAAGGCGTTATGATTGTGTAATTTCAATTACGATTGACTAGTTAAAAGAATGAACCGTGAAATATGTCGGCTGATCGTCATGAGATTTTCACAAACATGGTTGAAAGTTCATGACCGCGAGAAACAACATTTGAGGCCGCTATTAACATTTCAATTTCCTAAAAGAACGTATTTTAACTACAAGAAAAGCTATACCTAAGTAGTGTTTATGGGCGATACTGAATTTTACTACCGAATCCGATCCAACGCTTCCAAATGCGTCAGTGTCATTGGCTTTTAAAATGGGCCATCATTTTATTGACCTCTTAGTTGGGTTCTTAATTCCCATCAAACCAACGAGTACAATCTCCAAAATTTGTATGTAGAAACTAATATGTTGCTGTGCAGTGCAATACAAGGACTTATAACACCTAAGTATTCTCTGTGCGTTTAGAATAAGTAGCTAACCTCTCCAGAATCGTAATGAACTCTAAAGGCTTTCCTCTTTTACGAAAGTAATCAAGCTTCCACTTCAAATAGCAGATAAGGATAACTGCCTGCATGTAATTCAACTCGTCCACATTTAAGTTTCCTTGAATAAAATAACAGATGTCTTGCTTTCTCTCAATGTGAGCTCGGCTCTAAGATCCTCCATTAAGACACGCATCAACTGGTACTTCTTGGGGAGCAAAAAGCCGAAGTAACGGTCCCACCGATATGGCAGGATTTAATAACTCCTCCGGCCCTAAATGGAGAGAGGCAGATTTCGAGGCACGGGCCTGCGACTGTATCGATGTCGATTATTTACCAAGATCGTGACTTTTACAGTTTTGATGTAGAGTACATCTGTTCATTTGAAATAATATCAACTTTATAGTCACAATCGTAGGAGAAAAAAGACTACTTGAAATAAACTTTTCCTATACAAAAACGACGATTACGGAGATTTCGACAATGTTTACAGAAGATGTCTGTATAGAATTGGATGGAAATAACACAAGATTCCGCGATTCCGCGACGCACATGTATTGGTAAACGCTAAACGTGTTTGCGATTTCTACACCAAAAACTCATAATTTCGCATAATATAATCTGTGGGAATATGCGCGAATGCGTTTATAACATTTCAAATGAAGCTAGACTATCGATAATATTAGTATTAGGAAATGCGCGTATTTTATCGATGTGTTAACATCACTATGCAACGCAAGCGGGAACCTGTGAGACCAGAATGAGGTTCGAACTCTCCATCTAGTGGACTATGATCGAGCAGCTTTGAGCGCGCTCGTATGTGCTCAGCATATCATTTGCCATACCAACAATGCGGAATAGAACATGTTCCGCATTTGGTTTGCATTTTTTTCTATAAAGGACTAGGAAAATAATTAATTAGGTAGCTATCTATCCTGCATTTCTATATGTGCATAACGTCTCAATCTTAAGAATAATTTCATTACTATACAAAGAACATAATACTGATTTGTATAAGACTCTATGAATATTAATATCAGGTACTTTGTGGGAAAATATGGTTTGAATTTTGTTTAACCGTTGTATGCTATGAACCGTTGTACCTCCGAGAAATTCACACTTGTTGCGGAACTCAAATATGAATATTATAGTATTCGTATTTGCCTAGCCAAGTAGAATAATTAAAACCATCTAAACAGAGACTGGGTTAATGAAATAAAACAGTGTAGTAAAGGTGTTGAAATAGACCCTAAAATCCACATTAACGTGAGCACAATGGTGTATCAAAGAATGAACACGGTGCTATTTGTTCGAGCTATAAAGATGAACGGTACAGTTACAAAAATAAAACATTTCAAGATATTAGTCACAGCAGCCGGTGTACCAAAACTATTGTTTCGACAATGTGTTCAACATACGAATCACATTGGTACTGTTAGCTCTATTTCTGGAATAGTTAACGTTTACTTTACGGCTCAGTTTTTGCGAGCGAATAAAACATTGATGGTGTGATTACCAATTGTGAAAACATTATTTTAAGATTTGGCAAAATACAGTGATTTGTTTGAGCAATAAAATCATTCGGCGTGTCGGAGACTATACGCGATAGTTTCTAAGAACTCCATCATGTGACGACCATCTGCATCGTTAAGGGTTTTCATCATTATTTCTGAGTACGTGACCGACGTCTCGGAACGGTTCTTTTGATCGACAATCAATATAATTCAACGATCAATTTATCTTGAGATTTATGTCTACATTGTTAGATTCCTCACAATTATTCAGGTGATCTATGACAACATTAATCCCAATATGAATATTCATCGTACTGGCTTAGATCTTTGAAACTGCGTTGATATCTCGGTAATTGATACACAAAGTGGAGCTAATTGTATGGAATCAAAGTATCAACTTTATTTACTGCTTAGCTATGAAAACAGTTTGAGAAACTAAATTGCATTTAATGTTCCTGTTTCTCACATTATCACGTGATAAATTCAGTATTTGTTATTCAGCTACTCAAAATTGTAATAAAATTCAACTAAATTAATTCAGTGGCAGAGGTTCGTTAGATGACACCTTATATGGAGTCTCAGTCGAGTTGATGGCGCCAACAATATATCTATGAGTCAACACACATCTCACTAATGTTGATTAGTTTCTAATACACTTTAAAGGAAATATTGGATCTATAAATCCTCCTTCTGATGTTGACGAACATTTAAAAATGGTAAGGCGAAAATGTTTGTAGATAATGTGAAAAACCATGAGCTAATTACATAGATAGCAACTCTATTGAACCAAACCCAAATGAAGAATAGTGAACTTTTCGGTTTGCATGTTCAGAATGTGCCTAATATATAAATAAATCAACTAGTACATTGAAAGCCAAATAACACGGCATGTGAACTGATGCATTGACAATATTTTCATCAGCTGCAATCGAAGTTGGCACGGACATGTAGTGCTAGGTGTTATCCGATTTTAATAATGAATCATTCGGTTCATTGAACTTGCTGCCCAAAAAGGCACTCGATTCGTGTTCGTTTGCAAATGACTAAGAATCAGTTGGTAACAATGAATGGGCCGTAGCATTAAGAGTCGCCCGAGAATCAACAATCATTCCAAAGACGAGATAGCCCTGACATAAGTCTCCAAATGTAGCAGCCTGCCTACCTTGTGTTTCTATCTGTATGACTAACGCGACTGTTACAGTAAAACTCGTTACTCGCAACAATTAGTTCGATCTACGAAGAAATTATTAGAATTCTCGTCCGTTATAAAACCTTAAGAAAGTTAAGATGGATGATCTGAAGATAGCTTTACGTGTATCGTGCTTCTTCCTTTATTACCTTTTTTGTAATTCAATCAATGCTAATGTTTCACAGAAGAATCTTAGAACACGGTGTTTTTAGACGATGATTTTGAAGTGGGTATTATTAGTACACAATTAAAAGCCTTATGAATTAATTACTTGAGTGTTTACAAAGCAATACAAATTCATTATGGTTATAATTGCTTGAGCTCATCTCACGAATAATGTGCATACAAGTTTCGTCAGTATCCAAGCAGGAGTGTTTACACTCACTTATTACAAACACTCACTGCTCAAAATACTGTTTGTCTCTTGACAAATGAATAATTAATGACAGAACAATTTGGTACTGTGTTCTTACAGAAAGTGCTCATTCATATTCTGATACTTTAATGGTTTGTTAATGAAACATAAGTTGTATGAATACGACAAATTAGGTTGTAAACAATGATATTACGCATGTGTCGTCCGTCACGCTCTTTCCGGTTAAGGGAACAAATCAAAACAATGTTCGAAAATGTTATGATGTTCAAGCAACCACGCACTGAAATCAGTGTTGGAATTTGTACAATAATTCTTCTTCGTCTTTCCACCTTAGTCCTATTTTTAATTGAGGTCGATGCAATTGTTTTCATCTTCATTTCTCTCTTGGCTGTCACATTATCCTTCACTGCCCTTTCATTCATATCGCTCACTCAATTTAACATCTTTTCTTTGGTCTACTTCTTTCTCTCCATCAACATTTATATTCATCACTCTCTTAGTTACAAACCTAAAATATTATCCATCGTGTCGGAATCCTTCTCAGCTTCTATGACAAATATTTTACCTTATTAGTCGAAATATAACAATCCTACATGTACAATATTTCGAATGAGGAAACCAAGGGACAGTACCACAAATAAAACTTTGTATCTTAGTATTGCATACGGGTCACGTAGGTATAGCCAATTCAAACAAGTTGGGTGTTTTCAGTAAATCCATAAAGTTTGAAACGATACGGCTTTAATTAGAATTTCTCGGAACTGTAATAAAGCAGATTGGTCTAACGTGGTAACGAAGTAAATCAGTGGCTTAATTTTCTAGAACAATAAGAAATACTCCACAAAATAAACAACAAATTCAAAGACTTCCTGACAGATTATGATCGTATGATTACAAATACTAGGGATCGCCCATTGGTCGAAATTCGACCGTCATCATCATCATCATCATTTCAGCCGTAATACGTCCACTGCTGGACATAAGCCTCCCCCAATTTGGGAGGGCTTTGCCATAATTGCCACGCTTGGCAGGCGGATTGGCAATCGCAGTATGGTGGTAAAATGCATAGAGAACGCTGCTGCTCATTCTCTAGTAGTTTCTCTAGTAAATTCGACCGTATTTCAATTGAATAGAAATACATTATTAAATGTTACAATGGTTGTACGGCTCAGAGCGGTCAAGTTGCAGTCAGGTGAGTTGACGAAAACCACAGACTTCATGATCCCAAGTAGTTTATTGTAAAGTTACAAAATGATGTTGGATGCTAATCCGTGGTATTATCGGTAAGGTAGCTAATGGTTAAGGTAGCTAATGGTTAACTAACGTTTAGTATAATAAAAGTATATAAAATGAATTAACGAAAGTAGGTCGCGGCGTCAGCGACTTACTGGCTTGTACGTAAACCGTACAATGGTACATTATGTTTGAGATTCAGTAACACTATAGACAAATTGTTGACGCTGTACTACTGTGGAGAGGGTTCACTGGTGGGATGGTGATGGCCAGGACCAGGACGTAGGTGTAATGAGTAAAGAATACTTCTTCAGGACTCTCTTCTTTATTTTCTTAATACATGAAATGAATTATCACAGAAATTTGCTCTGTTTTTATAGATTATGACAGTTCAAAATGTCATAATTATAACCAGCCTGTACAGTCGTGAGGCATACAACCTCTACATTTTGCAAACGACACTCAGTAAGGGGGCGTCCATTAATTACGTGAGGTGTTCAAGGGAGGGGATCAAGCTAAATCTTTCCAAATCTCACTTAGGGGGGAGGGGGAGGTCTTGGCAAATATCACGTAATTATTTTTCTCGCAGAAAACGGTGTAAAATTGCGTGAAAAAATATTTCCATAATAAAATATGGCCAAATCTGAAACAATAATACACTGATAAAAAAATTAACTTGACTCAAGAGCCAAAATCTTGAACCAAGAATACCATTTTGAAGAAAATGATTTTCTTGAGTGAAGAGAATAAATTTTTGAGTTAAGAAATTATTCTTGGTCTAAGAAAATTCTCAATAATCCAACACGTTTACAGCCCAAATAGAAGTTTTGAAGAATCTCGCGTGAGATTAGGGGAGTTGAGGAAAATCTTACGATATCTCACCAAGGGGGGAGGGGGGTCTTCTCAAAAATGCCTCACGTAATTAATGGACGCCCCCTAAGACTATAGACACAAAATAATAATGACAGATGTTCTCGATTGGACCACAGATTTGGACCATAAACAAAAGAATATCTATGCATGTGTGTATTAAATACACGGTACTGAATAGTAGTGTGTGTTACGTGTTATTTATTGAAAATAATGTATTTTTACGCATAATTAAAAAAAAATATTAGCATTCGTCACTTCTTCTTTGTAGAAACTACAAATGTGCGAAATTTCATACTTCTCCGTCCGCCCAATTTTCGTAAAAAGGGATCCAAAGTTTTCGCTTCACGTATTAATATATAGATACCATCACATGTTAAACACAGATATATAATCATCATTTTCATTCCCTTGACCTGCGCTGCCTGGCGTTTCAGATAAACCCAATAGAATCTATCGCAACTAAAGTGCTAATTACGTCACTACTTACATCTGGATGTTCTTTTACTGGCACGTAAACTTTTTCTGTGAGTGTGGTGACCATGCCTTCAGGCTCTGGTAGAACGAGTGGTTCTTTCTTGACTCCATTTATTTGGAATAAACTTGCTCGAACTTTTGCTATTTCTGTAAAGAGAAAAATACATTTGTTAGCTACGTGGACAACATCTGCTCTAATAAATTTTACACATGAAACATGTCATATAGACTCGTTAATTTTAGAATACCGTCCCAAACGTTTACTAGTAAATATAAAATTTTATGTCCCGTGGAAAATTCCTGCTTTTATGAGTACTTATTTCAGTTTTTGGAAAACTTACAATACCTAATTACGTTGTTATGAATTTGTGTGTAACACACATTATTTTAATGGTTATGGTTATAGTTATCTGGAAATATAATCATTCTCGACAGCTTCATAGTGTAGGTAATCAATATTTTTAGTAAGTATCGGATCTGTAATAAGTTCGAAGGCTACGACAATAGTCGATGACTGCTATGACATCATCTGACAGATATATTGATAGATCTGATGCTGCACCTCTAATAATATGGCTGGCTAACATAACGCACAGAGGCCACCCCAGCCGCAGTGATGTAATTGAGTTATGACATATTTTTAATAAGCTTCGAATGACTCATGCATGGGCCAGGATAATCGGTAAGACTGTTATTATTTCTTGATAAAGGTCCAAAGAAATATTTTAAGCATGACGTTTTGGACCCAACCTACATGGTCTCATCATCATCATTTCAGCCGAGAGACGTCCACTACTGGACATTGGCCTCCCCGAATTTATGGGGCTTTGCCATAATCGCCACGCATGGCATGCGGGTTGAAGATCGCAGTATGATGGTAAGATGCAGAGAGAATGCTGCTGCCCCATTTTCTAGTAAATCCCTTAGTCGCCTTCTACGACATCCACGGGAAGAAATGGGGTGATACAATTCTTTGCGTCCATAGGTCGTAGGGACCGTGGTCGTGGTGGTGTTGCCTACATGGTATGCCTGTACGGAAATACTACAAATAGTAGTATACAGTATCTGAATAATTTACTTATGGATGCGTCGTTTATTTGCTCTATCAATGCAATGTGGTTCAAAGACCACATGGCTGGTTGGTGCAAAAGTATTATAACACAAGCTCGCGATTTCCTCACCGTATGTGAAGAATCGTTGTGCAAACACAGGGTCTCGTTTTATCTTCCTTATCCAGATAAAGAGGTGATGAGTCATCGGCTAATTTTCGGACGCACAATCAGACAGCCATCTGTTTCTGAGATACCGTTAAAAGTATGTCAAGTTATAATGTGATTACAAGTAACTTATCATATCAGCTAGTCGCACGTGCTAAACATTTTATTTTGTGGTAGCTTTACTATCTTCAATCAATCAATCAACTCAAAAAGCCACTGCTTGTATACTATCTTATCTAAGCGATATCTGCTTGCCGAAATTAAAAGTAGATTCTGAAACTTTCAAGCTATGTCTTGTCAGATATTTGCTTACAATAATGGAATTTCTCATTTTAAATTTTTTATCTGCAAAAAAAACATCGAGTACAGTTATGCAAGGTTCTCTTCAATTTGTTAATCTCTCACGCTATCAAACGGCTCATATGCGCAGACGCACGTATCCGCCTGACCATACGGAGTCCACTGAGGGGCTGGCGACAATGCGGAGGAGCTTTCACGCCATATAAGGGCGGCAGAGTGAGTAAACAAGCCATTAACCCGCCACGGTGCCCGTGTGATAGCCAATGGATTATGTATTTAATTGCCACCTTTTCTTGCATATTGATGGTGAAAGCATTTAGGATGAGATCTTTATGCTTTATATTCTCCGTATTTTTCAGTCTCCAAAACAACTTAATTGGTAGCCGACAGCATGTGCCGGCTACTGAATTTTGCGGTTGTAACACCTTTTTTCTTTTTGTGGGTGCGAAATCATCAAATGACGTCTCCCGCTCTAAGCGGAGCGGGAAGGTGTGTCAGACTTTTACTGACTAAAACCCACCCGTTCCTTCAGTTGCCTAAATGCCAGGGCAACGGGAACGCTTTTGAAAAAATCTCGCGACCCTGGCAGGTTGTTTGTAACACTTATGTTCCTATTTTGTAATGTAGTAGGCACCGCCTTATTGATATCCTGTAAGTTGTTTAATACTAAGATGACCTACAAATAACGGACTCATGTGACCAAGCTATATTGAATCAGTTGATTAATTGGATAGTAATCGTCACTGACAGCGTTTGTGTATTTGACAAGTTGAATCGTCTGATGGTCAATACAAGGTTACATCAAGAGCAGATCGTTTAAAAAACTCCTTTTGTAACATGTCACAGCGGTTGACGGGTGTCGAAACACTTGTAATGGTCGTAGAACAATGCAGCAGTCTTTGTGCTGGTAAATGTGAGTTAAACAAAAACAATCGCGTTATAATAGAGGCTGTGTTTTGTCGCAGGTGGTTTTGGGGGCTGTCCGTCCGTCACTCCACGTCTCTGCGCCTGAGTTTGATTAATGTACTCGGATTTGACGTGAACGAGTTTCGGAATATGTCGTCTGTAGGAGGTCGCTGTTGCGCAAGCCACCAAACTTGTGTACCTACTTCAATCTCGTGTGAACTATGAGACGGATCATTTTAGTGATGGACAGCTATTTACACATTCTTGTTGAAGTTTCGACGTCTTTTGACGTATGTTTATGCCGCTAGCTTTTATTTCTCACTAAAAAGCACAGCTTCAGACGCTATCATTATAACGTATAATGGAAGCGTTTAAAGTAACGTGCAGGAGTTATTTATGAGGCTTGCAGATGTATCAGAAAATGTTTAATGACAGCTTGCATGCTCTATCGCCTACGAGCATCACATTAACCCATTTCTTGGAGATAATTCTTTCAACTTGCGGGGGAAGAGGTTCGTATAATTCAATGTTTTCACAACTGCGGATCGCGTTACTAATTTGAACGTGCAATCAATCTTAAAAACCACGAATTTAAATATGAAATTAATATTTGAATCGATTTTAATTAAGTTAAGAGTAATAATTTACCTAATTTATTAGATTAGTTGATGATGTGGATCTCAAAAAATTTGTTTGCATCAAATGTAGAGCGAGCAATCCATAAACAGGTAGCAAAGCCACACAACACAGTAAACATAGTTATATTTGTTAACAAGGTTTAATTTTACCATTTACTCAGATTACTCCAACCGCAATCGCGATCATTCTATATACGTAATTCTAGCCTTGCGAGACTCCCTTTAGGATCACAAGCTAAATCTATCTCTGAGTCTTTGAGTTAAGATTGAAATTGAGTCGGGTGTCGTTGATAACTCTATAATATAATGATGTTTGAACGCTAGCGTAGGAAGAGCATTCACTATAATAGGAGAGCAAGCAACTTGTGTGTCACAGAGTGACAAATGTCAATTGCCGCTTCGATCTCCGAGACCACCTACGGAAAAGCAAACGCTGTTAGATTACCATGGATTTGTGACCAAAATTAATGGTAGGTAGTTTATTACTTTCAATTTAACATGACTCTGAAATTACTCCTCCTTAATGAATAGGTACGGACAAGAAAACAAGATTAATATTCCTGATTAGTGATTACTGTTATTGAATAACGTTAGTCGTAGATAAGTACCTAACCCAAATTATTCTTGATCACTTACTCCTCTAAATACTTATTTATCTTGTCCCAGTTACAGTTCAATAACATCACTGGCAGTTTTATTACTATCACCGATTAAAAGACCCTTTATTAAAACACCCAGAAAATATTTACTCTCTAAACGAATTTAAAGTATTGTACAATTTCCTCCCTGGAGTATTGCGACAGCGAACCTCACATACGTACGCTTACTGGTTCCAGATAATGCAATGCCTCTCTTGCATTGTCACGGGCCACAATGGCAGACCGCGGTACATTCACTCTGTAATACCTCTCCTCATTCTATTCTAATACCTACGAATTTAATAAGCTGTAACTTCGAGCCCAAGAACGATATTGTCACACTGAATTGGATGCTTTGATACGTGATTACATTTTTATGCTTTGCCATGAAGACACTGCCCACAAGGTTTTATAGTGTCTATTAAAAACCTTAAACTCCATTTTATAGATCACGGTGCGATGTTATAAATTATGTATTAAATAAACATGTGTAGTGTTATCGTGTTAAGACGGGATTGAACTCGACCCCTGGTCAGTTATAATACAATTTTCAACATATATTTCAAGATAAATGTGATTCTGTTGAGAAAGATCACCAATACACTATATAGTATAAATTTTTATTTTAGCATATTTTTATAATAAAGAGGTTGAGTTACCGTCGAAATTTGAGCAGTTAGGCAACTGTTTTTGCTTGTGGTAACTGTATCGTGTTATAGTGTAGTAAAGTTGAATCGTCTAACAAAACTTTCAAAGGTTAATATAAACACATCTCGAGAAATCTGTCTTGTAAGTTCAAGGTCCTCTTAACAGTTAAGAAATGCACATTAATGCAACAGCCCAATCAAAAAATGCTCTGTAGTTTTCCGTGACAGGGTCATTAAATAGCCATCTGCGCGAAGTCGCATGCACAGAAGTCGCAGTGAAAAAAATGATATAATTGGTTCTTAGAATAGGCTAAGTCACAAAATCACTTTCGTTAGCAGCGTTGGTCGGCGGAAACAATTAATTTCTTTCATCACCAGCAACAGTGGTGGTATTTTGTAATTTAACGACGACGCTAATGCAACAGCCGTCGTAATAACAAACTAAGTAAACGGACGCGCGGTCTAGACAGTGAAATTACAAGGTGGTGCATTAATTAAACTTGACTGTCACAATTGGAGCATAAATGAAAAAGATTTATGTGAATATGTGAAGGACTATAACAGACTATCTATTCTATTCATTTCCACTTTTGTTGAACTTATAAATCTATGAGAAATTTCAAGTCGGTGCAACTTTAGAGCTAGAAAGAATTTGGAGCGGCAAACTAGCAGTCACTAATAGCTTTGTTTTCTGCTAGTGTAGAGATTAATGTTCCCTGAATAATAATATATGAGGGCAAATTAAGAACAATGTGGATTGAAGGGGAATTTTCTCACGTTGAGCGACGATGCGTAAACACAGCACCACGGTCAGTAGCGACCGGCTTCACTTGCGTCGACCAACCACGGAGACTTGAATCACGCGAATAATTATGTTGATATATTAAAATGTGAGTGTAATTACCCGGCACAAAAGTGACATTAAAGGAATTAGACTTCTCTGGGAAACATTTGATAACTCAACAAAGCTTATGTGTTAGCAGATCTTGCCAACGTAGGAGCGACACAAAACTCAGATGACTACAAATACCAGTTTTATTTTGACAGTAATCTGATATGATTTGCCAGAAAGCTGAAATACACGAAAACTGTATCGCTATTGAGGCAGAAGCACAAGGCTAGCGTGACACGGATCAAAATAATTTAAGATTGTAATCCTGTTTTACCTCGTTTTTCAGAATTGAAACAAAGTAGCAGAATAACAGAAAACTAAAATAACCTTAACGGAATTTATGAAGAGCCAGCTAGGTTAATAACAACAATAAATAATCATGATGATGACATAAAATGACTATAATTTTCTATTCTTGACAAACCCACTTCTCCGTCTTACCTGACTTCCCAGGTTCAATACTTGTGCTCTGCGCATAGTAAAAATCTCCGTTCCACTCACAATCGTCTTCTACGATGTCCTTCTCACCGCTCTGGTTTCATTAAATCTTCTTTCTTTGTCCAGGCGGTCTTTCTATGGAATGCGCTTCCTCTGAATATCAGGTTGGCAACCAGTCGGTTTTCGTTTAAAGTGAAGGCACGTGAGCATATTCATAAGAAGTTGGCAGAATCATCCCAGCGCTGATTTGCTGGATTCGTTTTCTCCTCTACCTATCGTTATTTCTCCAGACAATGTTTATTTTCGTTATATATATATATATATATATATGTATGTATGTATGTATCTATGTATATGTCTATGTATTTGTATGTATTTTTTTTTCCGAATTATCTATCCCTATGTTGCACCTACCATGTTTTGTCTCTGCATCACCCTAAGGTTTACTGGTAGAAAATGCCTCAGGCATTAAGTCCGCCTGTGTACAGTATTTTTTACTTGTGCATAAAGTTTTAATAAATAAATAAATAATTTGACCACGAATAATAAACAATAAACACCTGTGATAAAATCAAAGAAAATGTGAGACATTGTAAGTGTGAATAAGGTCTGCAAAATAAAGGGAGAAGTATGTACAGTCCTCAGGCCTTAATAGGAGCACATCAAGAGAAAGAAAACATCAAGAGACATTAAGAAAGAGCGTCACGCTATGCATGGCAGACGACGATCTGCAAAGCCGAAATCAAAATCAAAAGTCATTTATTCAAACTAGGCTGAGAGTCAGCACTTTTTGAAAGTTACAAAGTTACAAAAGACAGTCTCCCCAAAACGCCCGCCCTTCGACACTTCCTAGTGCTTTAGCTGGGAAGAAGAAGTGGCGGAACAAACTCCCCAGCAGCACAGCTGTCTGTTAAGTTAAAAGAACTTTTTGTTACACCCGATGTGCCATATCAGTAGGCACACATAGTACTGTAGTCAGTTTTCGACTTGTTTCACACGTCTTAGCTCTGGAAAACGCAGCTGACGCGAAGCCAATGCCGACCGAATTAAGTTAATTTGACATTGGTGAACAAAGAACGTACATATCCGGTGTGTCCTAGGAGAACTATTGTGGTATTGTGTTCGTAGACGGGCCATTTGTAATCAAGCTTGACAAATTAGATTATTAAGTAATCAAACCGGATCGTACTTGCTTGTTGGAACAAAGTAACAAAACTAATGATCTTGGACATCAAAGCGTATTTAAGTTAGAAGATGAATAAGTTAGCCCACTCAATATATCATACAATAACAAAGTAGGGTGTATAATAATAGAAAGCGATGCACTTGAGGATGATGAATGGGAACAAGATAATCAAAAGGCAGTAGTGAGCTAAGTTGCCGGTACGGTAGCTTCAGACAATATACAGCGTCGGAGAGATGTACTGGCACATCATGGCGGCACGGGCTTTGCGTGGATATCTCCTAATAATAATTAGTTATTACTCCTAATTAATTATTAATTAATTTGAACCAAAGAAATTATTGCTTATTGCATGCGCGAGAAGCGCGAGATACTGATAAGATACAATGACCCGATAGGAAATATTGAATAAATTTGCATAACCGATTGCCTAACTTTAATGTGTGCTATACATAAAGATACATTTTCAAAACTGCATGAGATGAACCTCACATTTATTGTCCGTCTGTCTGAGTCTATCTTGTAGAGATTTCAACATTTTCGTTTGTTTTGGCTTTCATATTCTCATCTTATAGTTGAATTGAAAAACTCAGTGTGCCTTTATTACTAAATGTCACTATTAGAGCAGCCTGTGGTTAGTCTTGTAGGGTGAAAAAGAGAAATTCAAAGTTTTCCAAATTGAGGAGTAGGTATTATTTTTCAGTACTACTCCGTGAGATCTAAGATTCGAGCGTGACAGTACATGTAAATTACATTTTACAACTTATTTAACAACTCACAGAGCTCCTGCAGTAATATCCGACTTCCTGTCCTCGATGTCAAGTACCATAGGCTAATGTCTAGTCATGCACATGCATTATGCAAACATAGAGAGAGAATCAATAAAAAGCTGCAGCTGTTGAATCGTAGAAAAGTTCAAGCATAATTTTAGAGGTATACATAAAACCTCTACAACACTACACGATATTTAGGTCATTTGTGTTTTTAATAGGGTTCCTCCCTTTCTCTAAATCACCATCCCAATTTAAGGCTCCCGCAGAGATGTGCGATGCAACTTTGGTTGGAACAATTTATATGAAAACTTCATGGGAATTTGATCTACTAGAGTCGCTTCGCGCCAAGCCAGTCTGCGGGAAAGCCTTTATGGAAAGGATGTCTGAATATCGCGTAGTGAAATAAGGCTTTTAGTATACATATCATCAGAGTCTATCATGAAAATACAACCGGTATGGCCATTTGCAATTAAAAAGATGAATACGTAAATCATAGTAGGTAATCATAGTAAGTATTTAGTTCCAAAGGGCAATTCATTCAAATCTAACCAGTTTAATTTAACGGGGGGATTTAAAGCCTAAATAACTCATTTACACTTTTTGTTGTTCTACCAATAACACTAACTACAACCAGCCTTGAGATGACACAGACCCGAAGTGAGATTAAGTTATGTTAAAATTGTTTGTGTGTCAAACGAGTATAATGACAGTCTCAGTATACAACTAACATAATAGATGATTCTCCCAAGATCCCATTAGTCATTCCTACAACGCGTGGGAGGATGACAATAATTATACGTAGAAAAGTGACGAAATGAGATTGACGGTGAATCATTTACGAATGAAAACAATGATGTAGAAAAGTACAAGTTAATTTGGACGCTATACAAAACAATGTATGAAGTTACGAAATAATAAGTGCATAAATCACAGCGGGACTGACATTGGCCATTACGAAATGTACACAAAATGGAAACCAGTTGAAAATGCCAGCGCAACCTGCGCGTCTTTAGAATTGTGATTGAAAAGCTTTTATCTTGATATCTTTATCTATGCACGATTGAAGCGTCGTTGTTACATTGTTTAGGACACTGATGCGACATTTGAAAATTCACTGAATACCACAATTAAAATGGATAGGTACATAAGTCATGAGGACAGAGATACCGTTACAAATAAAAGCAAGCTTGAATATTTGTGGTGCATAGCGAAACCTAGTCGTTTGGACTGCAGCTAATTGTTTGAAGTGTGACTGAGAAATATGAATATCGTCGGCGAAACACGTTATGTTAATTTCAGAGAACGTGCACATAAAACAGGTGGTCAAGCGTAAATGTTCCAAAGAAAAAATAATATACTCATATTTATGAATGGCAGTTAGCAGACACTGGGTGTGAATGAAAAAATAAACGCATATTTGCATACCACTCCGCAAGGGTAGCAGCAAGACACTCGATGTTTGTGTGACATATATGTATAAGTAATTTACCCAAACACACACGTTAGAAGGTGATATCGCTGATACTGTGGTAGCATATACGCTCACAGAAGTGAAGACCAATTTGTTGGCTTCAGACAAATTTGTTTTCTATTAAATATTCTTTCGTTAGCTTTATTTACATTTTAAAACTAGGTAATCATAACATGATTTTGTTAAAACTCATCATCATATTTTCTACAAGTAATTTATGTTCGAGAAAGATCAACACAAGCAACCATTTCACAAAAATATAATGGCTTTTAAAGTGCGCACTTTTACTAGAGGAGCACAAGAGGATGCTGTTAAAATAATATTGTATGAGTACAACATGCCGACTAACGAAACGAGAGTTATATCTCTATAAATTGTCTTAGTACGAAGGAATACGCATGTTTTCATACAAAGCGGTTACAGATTTATGGTCCTATTCGTTAGGATTTACGCAGGTTCGACACGTGTAAATAAGCTCACTAGTTAACATCGCCTAAATGTGTCAAAGCTGAACCAATGGGCACTGTTACGCGTTCGAGTTTCCAGAATGCTGGCCAAGATCTATACTATTTATTCCGCGAACACTATCCACAGTCGACGGTTCTTTTATTATAGCTATAAAAGCATTGAGTAAACCGTAGATTTTCGCTGATTTATCGCCTAATATTTATTTTTCACGGTTTACTTGCCAGGCCCATTTGTATATAGGACGAGTTTACAGTAGGGAAACTGGGGTTTCCTTTTTATGTGTTATGTCGGTGCCAAACAACGTGACTTGATGCGACGCGGACATTAATATAATATGGAACATTATCGTAAAACAACGAGCTCTGGATGTTTCAGTATGTCGTGTCAGTTTGCGACTTTAATGCACCATTATGCTAGTTCAATAGAAAGTTTATAACCTCCGGTGTAGCCGTTTTATAAAGCCGTTCACGCAAAAATCGGTGTCAGGAGGAAGGCATAAAACTTCTTAGTATAGTCGATGAATGTAATAAAATAATTAAAAACAACTATGAATCAGTTTGGGTGGGGTGTTAAGTTATATATTGTGACATATTGATATTCAACATATTGACGAGCATTTTTTTATACTACAATAAAACTGAAGAGCGTCAAATGTCGACACCTACCATTCTGGAATGGGCTTCGCATTCAATGGACGTCTCGTGGGCGTAGCTTATAAACATTGAATGACAGAATTAAACCAATGACAAGCTATTGAATAAACACTTCAACAATTTTAAACATATTTTAATGGCGTCATACAATGTGACACATCGTGGATCACATTTTACAACAACAATATCGTTCAACTCAAGCTGCATATTAAATAAAAACGCAGTTCGTCAATATTAAGTTGCGAAGAGTAGCTTGAGAACGTGAAAGTTATATAGCGGTTGGTAATATGCAAGCGAGGCGGATTGTTTGAGACAAATATTTGACAATAGCAAGCCATGAGCCAGCAGCTAAGTACTTAGCTCAGACAAACTCTTTCCAACCTTGCCATTCATAACATATTGTTAACGCGGCTGGTAGCACCGCCTACAGTGAGACAGGTGTCAAATTCGCTTTAGAAAAACTTATTGTAATGAGCCGTCTCACTTAATCACACGTAAGACACACTTCATGTGTAAACCACCTACGCGAACTATATTTCAAGTAGGTAAACATATATGTCAATGTTTAATGGCCCACAAAACATGATTACCAACATTTATGGACAGTCAAGAATGATGTATTCATTTTTCAAGGATTCATCAACAATTACAGATGTACAATGATTGAATTCAATTCAATTGCAATTCTTGTAATAATCGTAGATGTAATCAAATACACGTAAGGCCAATCTCGTGTTGTCGCTGCGAAGATAATTTTGCTAATTAATTCTGTGTCCCTAACCTAATATAAAGCGAAGTGATGCCATAGACACCTTTTTGGCTAGATAAAAATTGGCATTCTAAATAATTCTAAATTGGCATAACAGACATGAGAAAGTATTATATCTAGATGATTATAAAGAAACAGCTATAGAGTTAAACATCTTTGACGATGTTCAGTTTAGACACGGAATCGGTGCAATATTTATGGCAAATGTAAGAGCATTTGCCATAAATATTGCACCGATTCCGAGCAACCAATGTCCGAGGGCAAGAAAATTATACGAAAAAAAAATATCAGTAGAGAATTGATATAGAATAAAATAAATTTTTAGAAGACAAAGAACCGGCTGTTGTGGTTGTGGCGCAGCTTGGGAGGGGCCTTTGTCCAGCAGCAGATTAAGAAAGGCTGAGTTGAATTATTGATATTAAATTAAAACGAACGTGTCTCTTACAGAAAATCAATTGCGTGTGGGCAAAAAAAAAACTATGATTAAATGTTCTCATCAAACCCGGTAAATAATGAACAAAAATTAGAACTTTACCTAATAAATGAAATATTGCTTCCTAGTCTTTTTCTAGCTCTAACAAGATGTATGGAGAATAGTATTGTCTTGAACAATAAATAAGACAGCTAAAGAAAGCTGCGTTTCTCTATAAAGGCGACAGTAAAAAACACGTTGAATATCTTTATGACTTACGACTCGCGGGGCTCTATAGAATTTTTTCACGTCTCAACACAAGTGTACGAAGCTTACCTGAAATAAAATATCAACAATATTAACGCTGTTAGCTATTGATACATGGACTTAATGCTTATTAGTTTATGTAATTACTGCTGTCTGGTATAACACTGAGCTATTGATTTCAACATTGTCATTGGAGCCGGTTTCCGTAGGGAAATATTAAGTGCGTTGGCCACAACAGGTGCTATATTTACAAGACAAACAGAACAAATTAGATGATCATACTGTTGTATTTAGTGTTATTTCAAAGTGTGCAATCGCAATGCCTATTTTAACTAGTTGCAACTTCGGTATACTATAGCTAGTCTGTCCGAGAATTCCCCGAGGAGGATGAGGAATAATTATTCACCGGTAGTGAGAGATTGCCAGACATGATGTGGTCCAAGAATATTAAAAGTCCAAAGATAAAGATAAAATGTTCATAATAGAAAGAGTAGAAAATACTACTATGAGTGCTGCCAACGAAGAAGCACGCCTGAATAATATACAACGTGGTAAAAACTCTCACGCACCAGTATGACAAATTCTGCGTTCCAAATTATTCAGACAACAGTTTTCAGTGCGTTGTGCAACTCAGTGTTGGTTTAGCCCCCTGACGCAACTGCACGTTCAGCTTTTAAAATCATTTAGTGCTGGTCTGACAATATTTACTAGGCGAGGCAGATTTCGATGCTACTGTTAAACGTTTTTGTAAAGAATTTATGAAACCGGGATATCTAGGTTGCATAAAAGCAATATCGATTTATTCAAAGTTGTTGTTCAGATAATGCTTTTAATGCGTCGTGAATTCATGACATTCGATTAATTAGATTAACCTCTTAGAACTGCTTCGAAAATAACGCAAACGCAATCTTTTTATTTTGGAGGTTAATTAGCACTAAAGTTCAATAGAAAGGCAGTTGACAACACGAATCATACGAAAATAGCAATGACATAATTTGCACATAGAATTAAATATGTTAATGCCAATAGACAACCAATAACGAGCATTGTTAAGCGTGAGCACGTTTCAGGGGACTTTGTTGAACAACGGCGCTTATTAGAAGAACCAAATGTTACATGATATGACAGATGATATAATTCCGTTTATACATTAATAGAGAACTCATTCATAGCTCCGACACTCGTGTAGCGGTCACACGCATCTAGAGGTGATAGTCAGAAATAACCGTCTCTATTTCTTTGTGGATGTTCACGCGTGAGACTCTTGGCACAGAGTTCAAGCACATGCACGCAAAAGAAAACAGTGCAATTAAAAATACTGAAAAGAAAAATACTCTCAATAATCGCTTTGTTTTTTTTAAATTCGTCGGCGTTAGTGACGAGGCGCTACGGCGATGACACGCACGTGTATTTAAAACTCATCTTCTATACTGTAGAAAACGTGATTTTAAGTTTGGTTGTATTTGACAAAATTCTTTGAATATGCTTGTCTCATATAATATAATTTAGAACTTGGCACGGTACGTTTGTTGTATTTCAGTAAGATGCTTGGTAGTGGACCCATTTTATTCAGACCGCTTTTTGATTTTAATCGTTGCTGAAAAACAAGGTAAATTATTGCGACAAGAAATTTATTCACCCTCGCTAGGCCAGTAGCATCCATTCTAATCAATGCATCATATTCAATAGCAGTAACAGTTTTGTCTTTATTGGAGTGTGTATGTAGTTTGATTCGCCTTGATGATACCCCGTCGATTTAACGACGAATATTTTATTTGGAATTGCTTGAGAAATATGGTGTAGCACCCACTTAATTAATAACAAGTCATTAAACTCTTGGCTACACAGACTTGGGAGTTACGTTGGGCCGGCTACTGTACTAGTTGGATGTGTCGAGATGTTAGTTAATCGTGTTTGGTCGAGTATAAAACTTTATTTATTTTGGCTGTTAACAGAGGTAGATGAACGCTGGTAGAAATTGGCCAACCTCCCAATCGTTATTATAATTTCAGTGGTCATTTCTATCTGTATCTAGCATGTTATTTCGCATTTTAATTCATTAAATAATTATAGCTATAAAGCATTAATTGATTAATTAATTTTAATGTTAAATACTGCACATAATGTTGTCATAAAATTAACAGGTGTGTAATTGGAAGCTATTTAAATGAACTCATGTTTGCATTTAGAGTTATTCAGCGACACACATCGAATTTTCTAAACAGGATTTCCCATGTATTTTAACAATTTAACGAATTAAAATGTAATCAGTAAAAAAAATATCAACGATACTGAATAAAGCTGAGTGAATTAGCTTTCTAAATGGTTTCCTTTCAAGATAGTGTGTCAGAAAGTTAACAAGGAGTTACCTTGCATAAGTAAAGCGACACAAGGTGTTAGGATAACCGGCAATTTAAGTACATTTTGATGGATACCTTGGGCACATCAAACTTTATGTGATGCAGTTTATACTTCTATTGTCTTTATGTTCGGTTCAGAAGACAAAGCTTACATCATTGACGATAAAACTATAATATAGGTAGTCAACATCAAAGCATACGGTGCTTGCAATTTTAATGCTACATTGTCAGAGGTCACAGCTCAGCACTTAGTTAATTATATGACTTCAGCGACAAAATTTTAATGTCACAAATGATGTGTTTTGACGCGAAACTGCGTTTAATTATAATTTGTTAGTTGTGCTCTTTTAGATTGTTCACGGATTATTTCAGATTACAATTAACGTTGGAGATGGTTGAACTATCTATCTTGGCTATATTGTTTAATTTGGCAAAGAGCACCAAAAAACATATATATCAATATGTATAAGACAGTTTATCCGGGCTGCATGGAGCAAGTTGTACGACATTCTATAATCAGACAACAAGTTTCGCCTCTTAAACCAGTGTGGTCTACCCACCATGACGTACGGTGCTAAGACTAGAACGCTCGGAGAGGCATGGAGTGTTCCATGCTTAGCATTAGGCTATTAGACGAAGTTCCAAACGTCAGGCTTACGAAGACATATTCTAAAGGTTTCGATATCGGAAAATTTAAGTATGAAACTCAAATGGAGTTGGATAGGATACCTGGCAAGGCGAAATAATGACAAGTAGAATAAAGACAGTGCCCAAGTGTCGGTTGTCGGTCCTCCGGTGGCATCATGGTTAGAATCGCGGGTAGAACCTAAATGAGGCTGCCAAAGAATAGTGGAGATCGGCATTGGTCAAGAGAGGCCTATATCCAGAAGTGGGTGAAGTCATATTGTAGACGATGATGAGGTAGGTAAATACCAATTAGGTTTCTTTTATTACACTGTTTTTATATTGCTATAAAGTTAAAATGCCTTGGCCGCTGTAAAATAATCAATTCCACATTCCACATTGTTGAAATGCAGAGAATGAAATGTGCTGAAAAATTCGGTCATCGCTGAAATAAATAGACGCAGACAATTTATCGATCGAAAAATCTCTTGGATTATTCCAAACCGTATTATCCAAGAAATCTAATGTAAGCACAAGCAGACTTACGTAACCATGTATTTACATTGCTTTTTTATTGTTTTCTTTTCACATTTACGATCACAAACAAATCAATAAGTTAGATATTAGATATAGTGAACACAATTCTGTAGGAAGGGATTGATTTAACTTCCACGATGTAAAAAAAGTTATGAAGCCTTTTATGGGTTTATTATTATTCACTTTAAATGGAAAAATAGAATAACGTGGGTTATTAAGAAAACTAGATGATATAATTATGTAAATATTGGTATAATTTATACTCATTATTGATTGTGAAACTTAAAACGCCGGTGTTGTCTTACATTAAGTGTCCGTCACGGATGAATGGCCGAAAACATAACCGTGCGATGCATTCATTCATATTTCAACGAGGCGTTGGAAACTATAGTTTTCATTAAACCACTGGAATCACGCAAAGAGAATGATCTATTGAGAAATCTTGTTTAACAGAGGAAGAATATACTGAACTTATACATAACTAGCTTCTGCTCGCGACTTCGTCCGCGGTAAATTTTTTGCTCCCCCGACCCTTCCCGTCGCACAGTGGTCTGAAAATCGAGCTCCATACTCATAGAAACGCAAAGTCAGGAAATTAAAAACAAAAATTGCAATATGTCTGGTATACATACCTTTATATAATATTAACGTATGGAAGGTAATGTAACTCCACGCGTGAGAAAAAAATAGTTTTAAGTTTTTTTTGTTTGGGAGAAAACACTTAAAGTTAATTTATTTGAAACTGAATGAAACTGAAGGGCTGGTGCTCATACGAGGTATTGTACCATACACGGCGATCAAGGTGACATCAAATTTATATACCGTTCGGTGCCGCTTCGCGCGTACCAAATTTTTTAATTTTCGATAGCTGATTTTTCAAATCTTTGACACGGTTAAACGAAGTTGACCATCGATTTACTTGTACTATCGTTAGTTAATAGCCTACTAATGACTTTTTTGATGAGAATAATTAAATACGTTATTGATCAAATACTTTTTTTACAAAATTGCATAATCAATCATAATCACGGTGAATAACAAGTGACTGAAAACTGATGTTACTAAGTACCTCATTTGTTAATCACCGTGACTATGGCTGAGTTATAATGACATGCTCTTCCACTCCGCCCAGAGCGGGAGACGTCATTTGATGATTTCCCACCCAAAAAAAAGACCTCTTACTTATTCACTTCCGTAGGAGTTGCTTTACATAGTATATCACAAGTCCGAGATGAGGTATTTGGTAGATGAGAAGTGATTTTGCCATCAATCATGGTCATAAGCATCGAGTGCTTAACAGCATGGCTTCCCATAATAGAAGGCCTTCAATCTCGTTTTCAATCGTAGCCTGTTCTTCAACTATGTGCATCTTGTTTTCGTTAGAAAACTTAAAATATAGGTATTGGTCTGCAGAACATTGTGGAAGATGGCTTTGGATTCTCCCATATTACTTCTTCGCTACAAACTAAGCACAGAGGAACAAACGAACACATAAAAATGCTAAAATCGTCATCATCTGCCATATCACCATCAAAACCCCACTTGCATATAAGTATAAATTCTTTGCCTACCAGTGAATATTCTGCACGTACGAATTTTCCAAGTCTAGTCACAGTTTTGATCAAAATTGCTCGGAGTTTTATTTTAACCCCTCTTTCCGTGACTTCTATGGCATTTTTTGGCGAATAGCAGTTCTTCTTCGCTTCAAGGATAGCTGGATAAATTTTTGCGAATTTAGTTGATTTATCAGAAAATGCAAAGAACGAATTGAAACAATTCTGTCAGACTTATGTGTTCTCGTTGCGGAATAAATGGATCTCGTGTAATCGCACGAGACTTACATTCATAAAAAAGTATGCAACATGGCTGCAAGAGGGCATAAAATGGCCTGAGGTCGTGAGGGAAAAGATAACCCCTTCTATAGTATTAGAAGAACAGCAACCATGTTCCAGTTCTGACTTCGCTATAAATGAGGGTGCATCAACATCCTGTGGACCGGAAACGTGGAGTGTTGGAACATCAACATCAGTTGTGACTCCCAGAAAACCATTTGTGAAGCTAAGCTCGCTACAGAAGAGTGGAAGAGCTCCTAACGTACAGCACTGAAAGTCTTGCTCATGCAACTGGTTTAAAAGCACAAAATAAGAATTTATCAGATATCATTAAACTAGTCTCGGAGCATCTCGAAAAAGCTACTAAGATAAAGGAATTGTTAAAGGCAAAGAAAACTGTGCTCATAGATTCTGCTGATAAAGCTTTAGGGATTTTGACCTCTTTGTAGCTTTCGAAGTGGCAGTATATAACATTAAGATATTGTGCAAAAGAAGAAGGAAGACCATTGTATCCTTTTTATACACGGAAAGAGGGGTTAAAGTAAAACTCCAAGCAATTTTGATCAAAACTGTGACTAGACTTGGAAAATTCCTACGTGCAGAATCTTCACTGGATGGCAAAGAATTTATACTTATATGCAAGTGGGGTTTTGATGGTGCTATGGCAGATGATGACGATTATAGCATTTTTGTGTGTTCGTTTGTTCCTCTGTGCTTAGTTTGTAGCGAAAAAGTAAGATGGGAGAATCCAAAGCCATCTTCCACAATGTTCTGCAGACCAATACCTATATTTTAAGTTTTCAAACGAAAACAAGTTGAACATAGTTGAAGAACAGGCTACGATTGAAAACGAGATTGAAGACCTGCAGCCTTCTATTATGGGAAGCCATGTTGTTAAGCACTCGACGCTTATGACCATGATTGATGGCAAAATCACTTCTCATCTATCAAATACCTCATCTCAGACTTGTGATATACTATGTAAAGCAACTCCTACGGAAGTGAATAAGTAAGAGGTCTTTTTTTTTGGATGGGAAATCATCAAATGACATCTCCCGCTCTGGGCGGAGCGGAAGGACATGTCATTAGCAGCCATAGTCACGGTGATTAACAAATGAGGTACTTAGTAACATCAGTTTTCAGACACTTGTTGATCACTGTGATTATGATTGATTATGCAATTTGGAAAAAAAAAGTATTTTATCAATAACGTATTTAATTGTTCTCATCAAAAAAGTCATTAGTAGGCTATTAACTAACGATAGTACAAGTAAATCGATGGCCAACTTCGTTTAACCATGTCAAAGATTTGAAAAATCAGCTATCGAAAATTAAAAAAACTTTTTACAAAAAAAAACAACCGACTTCCTTAAAAAAAAACACTACAAAGTCAAAAATAACTTTAATTTCGCAAGTCGGTGTCTTAGGCTCTGTATTTAAGGTTTTTGCCACCGACTTCCGAAATTAAAGTTATTTTTGACTTTGTAGTGTTTTTTTTTAAGGAAGTCGGTTGTTTTTTTTGTAAAAAGTTTTTATTTTTTGACTTTTTAGTTGTGGTAGATAATCCGCACTAATCTAATCGCGATATTCGTTCATTTGTCGCGCAAATACGTAATGAAAATTTAAGACTTATATGGTTTTCACATGGACTCCATTGTCCGAATGAAACCAAATTAAAATGGGACCATTCGGGAAGCACCAGCTTTCAAATAAAAAAAGAATCATCAAAATCGGTTCACCCAGTCAAAAGTTATGAGGTAACAAACATAAAAAAAAAAAAATAAAAAAAAAAAAATACAGTCGAATTGATAACCTCCTCCTTTTTTTGAAGTCGGTTAAAAATTTGGTACGCGCGAAGCGGCACCGAACGGTATATGAATTTGATGTCACCTTGATCGCCGTGTATGGTAAAATGCCTCGTATGAGCACCAGCCTTTCAGTTTCAAATAAATTAACTTTAAGTGTTTTCTCCCATACAAAAAAAACTTAAAACTTTTTTTTCTCACGCGTGGAGTTACTAATACCTTCCATATGTTAATATTATATAAAGGTATGTATACCAGACACATTGCAATTTTTTGTTTTTAATTTCCTGACTTTGCGTTTCTATGAGTATGGAGCTCGAGTTTCAGACCACTGTGCGTCGCGTCGAATCGCCTACCCGTGCGATTTTCCTCGTTTTTGCAACACTGCATTTTTTCATTACTGCTCCGCTCCGTTTGGTTGTAGCGTGATGTTGTATAGCCTATAGCCTTTCTCGATAAATAGGCTACCCAACACAAAAAGAATTTTTCAATTCGGACCAGTAGTTCCTGAGATTAGCGCGTTCAATCAAACAAACAAACTCTTCAGCTTTATAATATTAGTATAGATGAGGAGCAAATGGAGAAGGAACACCATGGAGGAAAACTTGAATTTATGGAAACTGTCAACGATGACAAATGATGTTCAGAGTTACGTTAAGGCCTCCCCCACATTATGCGTGCGCGATCCTCGGGCGTGTGAGTAGCGCGAGCGCTGCGCTCGCGTCGCGAGCGCGCTGCGTGAGCGTCGCGTGTGGCCACCGTGTAACGTGTGTGCAGCGAGCGAACGGCGCGCACGCGGCGCTCGCCTTGGCGTTTAACCCCCTTCAGTCAAGTCAGTCACAATTTGGACAATTTTCGTTTCAAAATCCATACTATCCACACTAATATTATAAATGCAAAGTAACTCTGTCTGCCTGTCTCGCTTTCCTGCTAAAACGACTGAACCGATTTAAATGAAATTTGGTACTCAGATAGTTTAGAGCCTGAGAAAGGACATACGCTACTTTTATTCCGTGACTTTGTCTGCGTCCGCGATAAACGACATTTACGCAGAAGAAGTCGCGGGCAGCAGCTAGTCTTTTATAAATAAAGTGCTGATTTCTTCCCACACCTTTTTTTTTGCAATACGATCACTATACTCCTTTGTAGTCATGTCCCATATCGCAGGACGATTCTGTATTTCTAGGATAAAGCTTTCGATATTAATTTCACTCGGTGACTATTTTTAACGTGTGTCAACGCAACACTGCCCCCACCATGTGACTGACCGAAATAGTAGCGGGCGAAGGGGTAAGAACGCGACTCGAGCGCCGCGTGCGCGCCGCAGGGCAGATAAACGCGACGCTCACGCAGCGCGCTCGCGACGCGCGCGCGGCTCTCGCGCTACTCACACGCCCGAGGATTGCGCACGCCTAATGTGGGGTCAGCCAAAGCGAAGCGTTCGTTTCAACATTACTCTGAACATCGTTCGTCTCTTAAATGGAAACAGCACGACATTACATTCAAAATCCCACATGGTAAGGAATGTGATCTTCACACCACATCCGCGGATATATAAATATAATAGAACGAACACAATGTAAGTTTAGCGCCGGGCTACACGATATCCATTACAAAACCAGTACCATCTAACACCGACAGCGTCAAAACGTCACTTCAACTGACATGAACACTAAAGGCGCATTTTTATTGATTATAGGGCAAAGGAACACATCGGACCACCCACAGAGGCCTAGCGTCTAATTGAGGGTCGAGCCCATTGTCCACGCGACAGAAAGTTCAAAGGTCCCCAGATTAAATATCAATCAATGAGGTTTTTTGTAAAAATTCGTCATCTCTTGTCGGAAGAGTACTTTGTTACGGTCTGTGGTTTTTTTTAGTCGTAGTTACATATTTCGAAATATTATATTACATTGAATTTAAGTACAGTGAGAAACGAACGAACACATTTTGTCTGCTTTTTTACTTCGCAATTTTAATTTTAATAAGAGTCTTTACAAACAGAATTGTAGTTTAATTCGTAGTTTAGTTCGTGACGGATGGTAACCGTTTAGATTAAGAAACGACAAGTTAGCCTCCAGGTATAGTCAACGCTTAAGTTAACTTCAATTGAAGTGAATTATAACTACAGTTCTTCATCGTAAATATGACAAGCGCTGGTACGATAAATATACCTAAAGGGACACTGATGAGCTGCTAATTTATTGACCAATTAATTTAATAAAGTATATAATCACACGTCTCGGCTTAACCACAATCTACACTAATACAATAAATGCGAAAGTAACTCTGTCTGTCTGTTACGCCTTCACGGCTACACCACAGAACCGATTTTCATGAAATTTGGTACCGGGTAAGTTTGAACCCCCAGAAAGGACATTATGCTACTTTTAATTCCGTAACTTCGTCTGCGTCCGCGATAACCGATATTTACAGAATAGGTCGCGGGCAAAAGCTAGTAGTTTATAAACTAATATCTACCACACTGGTTTTTAACTTCACCTTTGACAAACGTTTAGTAATTTGAAGTTATTCGGTGCGTTTTGTGTGTTATGTTAAAACGAATGCGTTATTTTTTAAACATTGATTGATTGCTTGGCTTCATGTTGCATGACAATTATGTCATCTATTTATAAATAACTATGAACAATTCGACCATGACTCTTAAAGGTACACGTAAAACTCTCGAGTAAGTACTTTAAATCTAAATTAATGGTAATTAAACTAGCGGCACCGATACCTTGCAATGCTCAAAATAGGGTTGGGTATCTTGTTCTTGGTGTATAATGTCTAAGTATTATTTTATTTTAAGAAAATACCTCACGTCATGACATTTAAATATATACTTATTTAATCTGATTGTAATATAAGTACATGTTTTATGAATGTTTTATTTTATGTCAATAATCATCGATCACGACATGTTACTTCAACAGAAAACGACATAAATACAGTAGCAACACCGGTAGTTGATTAAAATTACTTTTACAATATGCCAGCTTTTTAAAAAAGGAGTATCGTATGGCAGCCCTGAAAACGAATCCACTTTATTACTTAGAAGAGGCTTTCTTTATCTCATGACATGACGGTAGCCGACAAGAAACAAACCGACAGATCGTTCGGCGGTGAACCAAAATGATAGGTTACAAACACGATGAAAGAATAATTCTATGCGTTTAATATTTTCGAACTGTTCCAGCCATTAATTTGTTTAATGTTGATATTAGACATTAACATTGTTTGCTAATAATATGATTTTTATAGACAATTTACAAAGCGAGATGCGCTTATGTTAGCAATGAACACGGTGTTATTTTTAGCCTTAATCTTGTGAAAACGTGCCTGTAATATGCAAAATATTGGAAGACAACCTATCACCATATTTCTTTAAGACTGGGACTATACATTGGAATAAGTTAGGAATAATAATTCATTTGGATGAGCAGACAACGATATTAAAACGTAAACTTGTATAATTTAAGCATTTGCCTACTTAACTGGAGCCATTCATTCACTGTGCAAAAGAAGGTCACTTAGATGTCGCAAGTACTTACTGTAACTTACGCAATAAGGTTAAATAAATAAGTAATTTGTGGATTAGGTTATGTTCAGTCATTAGCTACCCACATCGGATCGGAACTATCATTACGAAACAGCGCTCATTTCCTAAGTATTCTCAAGTTAAGATGTAAGTACCTACCACCTACATGGAATAAGATAATCTTTATATCGAAGGTGAATCGGCCGCCCACGGCAGCGGCAAAAAGTATAGTCATCAGCTTACATCTAACAAAGGTAGCCGATTCGCCGGCCGTCTTAGTCAGAACGCCCATAATGACGAATATGGACATTTGTACAGCAATGTGTAGGTGGCACTTAGAACCCGGCCCCTGCCCTTAAAAGGAGATATGAAAAGTTCTATCGATATACGCAAAGGTGGCGGCGCTAGAGACCAATCTGGGGCCCGAATGTCGTCTGTCAAAATAATACAAGCAGCTGTCAGTGCTGATGGCATGGTTCCTAAAACGAATTAATCAAACAGACACTGGACAGAAGCAAGCTAAGCTGAGAACAGTAGTTTCTACAATAAAACTCTAATAGATGTCACAGTAATTACCTATCCGCAACTTTCTCGATTTACGCGAGAATTCTTCGATCAAGAAAAAAGCAGAGATTGACGTGAAGATGAAAAAATTGCTTTAATTATCGTCACATCATAACTGCGTTGTGTTATAAGAATTTATGTTCGCGTCGTTTTGGTTTAATCCGAGAATAATGGTATAACGGGCATTCGATAAAGGCCGTCGATGGTTGAGTTGGTAGTCGAGAGCAAATGGGTAAAACAAATCGTTTTGGAACAGCTTCAGTACACGTAGTTTGTACAAATGTACATACAGAAATGATATCGCATTTAAATAGGTACACATTGTACGCCCTGAGCGATGTTTGAGCAAGTCCAAATGCTTGCTGGACTATTGCCGGAGCAAATACTGTCGGTACAAGTAAACAGTTTAAATGCAATGATGTAGCAAAGCTCATTGGGAGGTGGTACATTCAAATACGAGTATTTGAATAACAAGTGAGAAGCCAGTTCCCAAATTCCCGTTATAAAGTAATCAAGTACCGTTCGGGGTTGATAGAGAGAGATATTGCCAAAGCGGTTTCACAATTGTTCAAGTCTGGGGAGCTACTCTGTAACTCCGTCAACGAAGATAATCGTCCGAAAGCAATCTGAAATTTCGAAGTTAGCCCCCCTAGACCCGATTAATTAAGTTTTTCGGACGTAATAATAAGTATAACACATCGACAGTAGGAACACCTGTCAAATCGTGGTCATTCATTCTTCGGATGGGTCCCAAAATAATATTATATCCGTAGGTAATCGCCTGTAACTTCGGCCGAAACTACGGGGTTCGTGCTTGGGAAGTCGACCTCATGATCATAAAGAAAATTTATCCTTATAAATAAGCAGACTTCAAAACGGGCCTACATCTTCATGTAAAAGTACTTTTTAGAGTCAATTCGGCAGAAATATCGTATACAATATCTATCGATTAAATTGAGCATAACTGACAATCTATACTACCTACAGTTGAGCAAATACGAGTTAGTCCACGACTTTCCTCTCAAAATGACACTTCCATTAAAATTCTCAATTTGGCACGATTATGAACGTTGAAATATTAGATTGGATTATATGAAATATCGATGGCAAGTAACGGATGTGATGGATGCAGCCACAAGACCATATTTCATGCAATGTATGACCCATTGTATCTAGCCCTGTGACAAATTGCAACTGCTAGGCATACAAGTTTCGATGGCAATATTGTATATCGCAATGAAATCGGAATTTGCATGGTAGATCTTGTAGTATTTAGGTCACAGAAAACAACTGAATATCAGGTACTGTTAATGTTAGATTGCATATGATTGGGACAATTGCGTGTTTTACAAATATTATACATCGTCCGGTGGCGATGGCGTATAAACATTGCAAAATATTTATCCTACAAATAGAACCATGGCTTGCTGCACAGTTTCACTATTCCAAACTATTGAACATATTAAATGTAGGAACAAACACCTATTAAAACACAGTTATCCATCACTGTTTGATTTACAATTTTCAATTTCATTGTGCGCTCAAGATTATACTGATAGAAATGTCAATACAATAAATAGGTCTTTCAGATAAGTCCCATTATATTCTTCCTTCAGTTATTAATCACTGGGCGCCATAATTCTTGTCTTAACGGTCCCGTTAACCTTAAGACCCGCCTTGTAATGTAAGGCTTTATTCTGTGTTCTAAACAAAATACCTAATAAATGGCGTCACAAGCAAGTATCATAACGAAGATAAAAGGATGTAGCTATACAAGGTCGCATATTGTCAACGTTACGCACAATGTTAGCCACGAAACCGCCTGGCATGTTTTTAATTTCAATAGCTATTTACCTTTCTTGTTTGTAAGCATTCATGTTTAATACATACGTGTGGACAGTGTTGAAAGTAAACTATAACCTCAAACGCGCCCAGAACTTGTCACGAAATTATGGACTGATTTTATCCTAATGGTCTCCAGTTCACGATCTTTAGATAGGTACTATAGATTTTTGATTAGCATATTATATTAATTTTAAGGAACGTGCTAACAAGATTGACGTTGTCTAAGACAATTTTAAAGTAACAGTTATAAAGTTTAATAAAATATTGTTCACAGCTCTACTTACGAGAACATTCCGATGCTTTTATACTGTTTGCGAAAACTGAGAACAAAACACAGTTCGTCCTATTTAACTTTACAAATGGCATCCATAATCCTAAGCAAACAAATATGCAAAGTCGAAGTCGCACCACATTTCGAAATTATGAATACAAATAGGGCTAACAACAATGGTCAATGGTTGACGTCTTTGGTAAATTGCAGCTGTTGGTACAAAGAGGTGGATCATTGACGCTAACACCGACCACGCTTCTGAAACACGAGATGTCTGCAACAACTCCGACGGCCGACACACTTAACGTGCTATAAACAATCGAATACCTAAAATAGATTTTATTACCAGAGCAATTGAATTCAATGTCGGTACAAATGATACTACACTGTTCATTGTGGAATGTTTTACTTCATATGAGATTCTAAAACAGCATGCTTAAGACTTATTGTTGGTTGATAATACGTTGTGAGAACGAAGGGCTTGTATTCTACTTGTACAGGACTTGCGGTTCAGTCATAATACTCATAATATAACAGTTATTTTATTGTCACTGATTTAGTTTTCAGGTCACGCACTCACTAGACTGTTCTACATCTAAATAAGTTTCCATGCATGTGGCACTTTTGTTTCGGTGAGTCAACTAAAGGCCAGATGACTGCCGCCATACCACAAGTGACCTCTAATTCGTGCCGCCTATGTCAGAGGTCCGCCAATTTAAATAAAATATCGATACTCTCAACTCTGTCACAGCGAAAACTAGATAAATGGACGTTTGTTGCTGTGAAGTTGTGTTTTAACATGTTTCTTAGACCAGCCCATTGTCATTAAAATTCTTCAGTATGCAACAATAGGCAGTAAATTAGTAGCAAATGTGGAACAACGACAGGAAACAAGAGAAACGTTTGTTAAGACTACGCATCGCATGGGACGGACAAAAAAAGGGGAAAAAAGCAACTAACGGTCATCCCTTTGTCTTTGCGAGTAGAAGAAATCATTGAGCAAAGTGACGATTGTTTTGCAAGATAGGTACCTACAAAGATAATGCAATGAAAACTGCCTACACTTATTTGTATGTTAATAAATACCTGTTCATTCAATGATTGCTTACATGCATATACATTTTGTTGAACGTTTGTCAGGAAATGAATTTTAATGCAGGGTGTGGGATTTGCACACGTATTTTTTAAAAGGAGATCAATAAAATAAATAAATTGTTGAAATGAGTCTTACCAATACACGTCACAAGTTTTACGAGACAGGAAGTAATATATTTATATATAATTTTGAAACGAATAGTAGTTAATTAAGGAGCTAAAGCTGATGTGAAATCTAAATTTCGAGATGCCAGAAGCATATCTCAGGAGGAAAGAAAGAAAGCAGGTTTAAATCAACAACAAAAGACTGAGAGCGATAAAAGAAACCAAGTGTAGGCATTTCATAAATGGGTAGATGATAAAATAAAACTTTAAAACGAATGGAAAAGAGACACAAAATTGTACTGTTGCTTGTTTTTACAGTAACGGGTCGACGTTAACCTAATTAAGACAAGTTTTCGTGATCAGCTGTTTCTGGGTCACCTACCGTTAAGTGAACATTTTCCTGGATTCATGGTTATGCTTATGACTTATGAGGTATCACTTAGTAGAATTTTAATTGAAGATTTACCACGGCATTTACGTATGTACCGTTTCTCGAAACATTTATAAATAAGCTAATCATCATCATAGGCACGTCATGCGCCAAAGCAATCTAAGCTCTATTGACTTCTCCAATTCGACGCGACTGTGTTTTTAGTTGGCCATAAACGATTTCAAAAATTGATCTGTGGATAAGAATTAACAGCCACACTGGCCGATAGATCAGGTTAAGCTACGCTTGCCGCGGTTGGTCCGTGGATGGGTGCCCATCTTTACAAACCAAAACCACTCCGTGCCTTGGAAAGCACGTTATGCCATTGGTTCCAGCTGTCATTCATGGATCATTGACAGTCATTCCGGGTCGTCAGAAGCACGGTCTGACAACCAGTCTTACCGAGTGGTATGGTATTACCCAGTGACCGGCTTATGGAGGTCCAATAGGCGGTCGCTTCATGTTAAATACATACAAGCATTCAGCAGCATCCGGTTAGAATGGAAGCCGATCCTAACGTAGTTGGAAAAAAGCTAGGCAAATGAGGAAGTAATTTCAAAACTACCTACAGTACAAAAAATTAAAATCTGTGAAGGTAATTTCAGTTCTTCCAACTTTTAGGAGGATAGTGTGGAAAAAATATAAGCAAAACTCAATTTAAAACAGAGTAACTGAGTGCATTCGATTGTATTATCGCTTAGTAGCATTGCCAGTGCCCTACAAATTAAATATTCTGTGTGCACCTCAAAACGATCGTCGACGTCGCCATTAATCAGAATTTTAATTAATAGATTTACGGCTAGGGTTCGAACAGTCGTAAAAGTGACATCAGAGGAGCTTAGAATTGACAGCCGTTAACCGAATTTAAAAAATCCAATGAGCAATGCGATTCCGTAATCCTACATCTTAACATGGCAAAAAATAATGTTACCAACCTAATACTTTTTATAAGGACGTTTGAAGATTACCTCATACATACAGCGGCGCGGGCGCCCCTCGTGAGGGCTGACGTCATCAACAAAGGAACTACGATTGAATAATAGGGGTCCCTTTAATAAACACAAAAGAGAACCTGCGCACAGGTACGGTATAAGCGAACAGGTGCCACTTGTTCTTCTTTATATATCTTAAAATGTTTTATCTCTATTTGCACCTACAGCTTACGTTTTTTTCCTAATACAAGTTGCATCTCCAAGATTTCTCAAATTTGCATATACTCTGTCTCACTTTGATAAATTTTATTAACATTAATTAAAATGGTGGATTTTGCAAATCACATCTGAACAGTGGGAGAAACTAGTATTTATAAACGCAAAGCTTTGATTAGTTCAAGCACCTTATCTGCGTTCTCTCTGCATTACAAAGTTTATCCAGACAGTCTTCGCATTGGTTTCCGGTCATAGATTATTTAAATTTATTACTCACTAGATATTTTGGATCCCCTTTCGATATAGTAAAATAAACACGTTCTAATACTGCTTATAAAACGTAAGACACACTGTGTTTGTTTACATTATTACTAATCTTTTTAGCGTCCGAGAAGTGATATAATCCTACGAAAGCAAATTCCTATTCGTCCAAGACTTAGCAGCAAGATGACGTAGAAGTAAAAAAACCTATGAGAATTGAACATTCAATAGGCGTTCCTCTGACTTACCGCAAAATTAGCGGCATCTGTCGCTTCGCTTGAGCACAAAATACTGTATTTTATGCGCGGTCGTCGAGCTGATTCCGCTTACAAGATTTATTACGGAATCTTTCAAGTGATCGAAACAAATTACGTCGTAATAATTTAATGTCTTGCTGTCTAGTTTAGTCGAAACATGCATTATCAATCAATCAAGACTCCCAATTCGTTGCATTGTACAAATATAATTTGTGTGCTAATTTCTTTGTTGAGAAGCAAAATATGTTTGGTAAGAAATAAATCAACTATAACGGCTATACCGTCAACTTTTTTTTTGGAGTGTTCGAGTTATCTTTATTTTCACTCCTTATTAAGTAAGTCAACGATGAGCATGGCGCAAACTAAAACCTAGATCCATAACCACGTCATGTTCCTACGTCACGTTTAGAAAATGCAGCGAACAATGTGACAATCAAACGTGACAGCCGAGTTAACATTAAGCGACACCAATTTACATAAATTAATTAAATAAACAAAGGCAAGGGTAACCGATGACTGTAAAAAATAAATTTAATATGGAGAAACGAATTTATACTTCATTTGCATGTTGCTCAAACTCAATCTAAAATTATAACTGAATATAGCATTAGCGATATATGCAAACGAAGTCCATGCGATCGGCAAGTTCAAGGCTTTTGGAAGCGGACAGAGTCAACCACTACGTTCTTATATCAAAGCAATAGAGTTTACATCGGTCACAAACGTAACGAATCGCTTACGATGAACGTTTCAAAACTGCAATCACATTGTTACGTGTCGACGGACGGCAACAACCTGATTGTACCGTTAAGCGAGCCGCGCAAAACTGACCTAGTGCCGGGAAAGTTATCAGGGACGACCGTGTTCCGTTTCACGACCCAAGCCGAGCCCAGCATTCAGATTAATCAAGAGTACTCAGTATTACCCTTACTTTTTTGCCAATTCTCGGAAGGAACACTAGGTCATCGGTACGAGATAATATCCTAAGAAATCAAATCGCTGATGTCATGCAACAGAACGTTCTGATGGTAATTTGAGTAGATCAAACCAAGACGCTAGTTTCATTATTAGTTATAAAACGGCCAACGGTGTCATATCATTCTCTGTTAATGAACATTAATTCGTTGCAAGTGGAACTGATTCAATTGCTATCACCCATCTAGAGATGGCATTGAACTTTGTCGAAACAATTTGTATCAGCCGGCTTGTAAGTGTGGCATGTTCAGACGGTGAGTTCAGCCAGTTCTTGATACCTAACGGAAACGATTCAAACCGGAACATATTTTGATGCCTTTCAAAATTTATAGAAGCCATTATCACTCTTTGTGAAACCATGGGATCAAACATGTAGTAGATTAATCAACAGAGAATAACAAGACAAGTCTAAAAACCAGTTCAGGTCAAACGAAATGAATTGACCGATAGATTATTTGAGAAAATTGAACGTATTTCATGCAAGAGGTGTATCAAGGATGTTCTGATGCATGGATAAGGAGAGTGTTGTATATTTATAGTTGCACGCGGGGTCGACGTTCCTCGTGCGTCTCCCACGCCGCGTTTGCCCGGTGCGATGGGATCTACAAATCAGTTACACGATGAAACACACTTGACTCTATTCGCACGCAACTGAAAAATAACACAAATTCTAGTAGAGACCCTAACATTTTCCACAACCAAAAACTAAAACGAAAAATAATCAACATTTTTGTTGCTTCATATGGTAATTCTCATCACTTTATAAGTTATGTGAAGTAATTTTTGTTGCTTCATATGGTAATTCTCATCACTTTATAAGTTATGTGAAGTAAGATCGCACTATTAACTAAGCCTATTTGAATAAAAACTTGTCACTGCAATTAAGCTCAAGATTTGTCCAAATAAATCAGATCTGATTGATAGCTAAATATGGCACCGAAAACAAATAGGTAGGTTTGTGTATACAAAAGCTTATTTGGCATATCGGTAAGCAATGATATATCTTATTAGATTTTACTTGAAAATGAAAATTCCGACATGGGGGTTTATGATACCAGTTACTCACAAAGTGGAGCACATAACTTTTAGCCGTCAGAATAAAGTAAAACATATGTGTTATTGCAAACATGAAATTTGTTTCACAGCAACTAAAACGTAAAATCAATGACTTAAATACGACGTAATTAAGTATATTTTTAAAGAATATTGTTTACCAAATGTCTAGGTAACATTTTTGAGGAAGATGGATAAAATATATCCCTCATCATGACTCACAGACAACCTCTAACTGGGTCATTCTACGTTTCTACAGAATACTGATTATTCTTAGCCCAACACCAGTTAGATTCTGCTTAATTTTGAAACGAAAAATCTACTCGCACTTAGCAGATGAAAACATGTGAGAAGCGGCGTATAGTTTGATTCATGTAAACACAATAAGAGCTCGTTCACATTAGGTCGGCCCGACAGTTTTATCGGGCCAGTAATCGTGTCGGATTCATACTGGTATATGTATTTCAATAGCGCCGTTCACATTAGGGCGACCCGATAAAACTAACGGAGCCGACACTTTTACCGGACGTTCAGCCACGATTTCTATCGGGTCTGGCATAATATTGGCGTACTAGCAAGTATAGCACCGTTCACATTTGTCGGCGCGTTGCGGCGGAGGCACCCGCCCGCCTTCATTTCACTCAGAAATGATTGGATGCACCCAATATTTCCTTTTTCTTTTCTTCAGCCTTCTATTGAAATACCACACAGTCAAAACGTCGTCGTCGTCCATCGTATACAAAAGCCAGCGCTCAACTGCCGGGCAGCGGTAAAACGACGTTGTCGGCGGTGGTGTTCACATTAGGTCGGATCGGCAGCTTCTAGTGTGAACAGCAACACCCGACAGCCGGTAAACGATAAAACTGTCGGGCCGACCTAATGTGAACTAAGTCTCACAAGTATGTTGATGGTGCGAAACTGGAAAGCCGTAAGAAGGTAAGTGGGTTCGTTAATGCAACTACATATCGTGCTTTGCCTATTACGGTGCCCTGTACGTGGAGGCACTTTTTGACCCTTACGTCCAATAGCCCCAAAATGTAGATTACATCATTTGTGCGGACAGTGTGGACATCCATCTCCAAAAACTGAGCCATAAAATAAAAAATGAATATGCAAATTACAATGTTTTGAAGTCAGAATAGGTGGAATATCAACGTACTGAGTATAAAATGGCTAGAGCAATTAAACAACAGCCCGTAAGACGAATTTTAAATAATTTGGTGACACAAATAGGCATTTCTTTGCGTGCTAATGAATTAAATAGTATGTTCAGTTAAATAAACGAAGTGACACACTTAACAGATATTCCAAGAATGTTTCAATAACTCTCCAGACTCTCCCGACACCGAATAGACTTATTTAAATATATTTAAAACGATAGAATGCAGATCCAGTGTCATTTGTAACGTCTCATTCATAATTTTAGAGCGAGGATTAAAATAGCGATCGGTTACGTCTACGACGATAGTGAAAAATGAAACAGGTGATGCAAGGAGTTGTGAAGACGCGATGCGGGATGACAAACAAACCACGGTCATTCAACTCTACAGGAAGAATATGTTTTCTGGCGGCTGAATTTAATACACGCATGTTTATGTTACTGCTTCAGATTCTCGAAAAAAGGGTACATATGCTTGGATGTCTGAGATGTTTTCCCATCATCGTTTTATTATTCAATTGATGAGAATACCCGGACAGAAGTGACATCAGTAGTTCATGATGGTTATAATCCACGTTATTCTTTTCAAACATATTCGTGGACAGCGAAAATAAAGTTACACTGACTAATTACTGCTTGGACAGAGTCCCAACCAGATAAACACCTAAACCTCAGCCAAAAATACACAAGATGGCGTCGAGTTCATAATAAAACAATTTAATGGGCCAGCGCGCTTTCCGCGGTGACGAAATCTGCGCCGACGCATTCTCGTTGCGTAACTTGAAACGCGATCTGTGCAAGAGAAAACTGTTTAAGGTCAAAATAATTTAACTTTATCGGTAGCCTAAGTGAACCTGCAATAAAAGACATAGGCGGTCTCATTATAAAAAGCAGTTTAACTAAAAACCCAGGTTTAAACCTCATTAAACAATGGTTTAAGTTAAATTTTTATTACAAAAAAAGGTTTTGCGATAAACCATAGACTAAACCCTTGTTTAACGTTAAACCTGGACGACCCCTGGTTTATCGATGGGTCTAAGTCGCATCTGTCAAATTTCCACTTTAAGGTTATCATTTATTTCGTTGTGTTGTGTTGTTTTTATCCAAAAATGGACATTAACATGGTTAGATTTAATTGATAATCAGGATATTGAAGCTATTCAGTCATTAGAAAGGTCACGCCGATTCAACAGAAATCGGGTTCCAGTCAATCCCTTCATTGAGTTATCCGATGAAAATTTCAGGCAAAAGTAGAAAACAAAATTTATACAAAAGTATCGCAAGTCGAAGAAACGCTTAGTAAACCAAGCGTTTCTTCGACTTGCGATACTTTTGTATAAATTTTGTTTTCATAAAACGCGCGAAAATGTTACGTTTCGTTACACGAACTTAGATGTACTACTACCTAATACATTAGTAATGTGATTAAACCTAAACAAAACTGCAATCGATACGTAATATTAATGTCCATGCAAAATAACAAAGTCTCAATATTTTGAATATTCCTTACATAATTAAATCATTGATAATACTACCAAAACGTTTTCTTTTCTTGGGATACGGAACGTTGCAATAGAATGATATCATGACGAACGAGTGATATTTGTGTTAATCTGTGGTTGATATTAAGATAATGGTTTAAATGACGGTATTAGGAAGACCACGATTTATAAATGTTTTGTAATACGACGAACAAGTTTAGACCATGGTTTTACAGATGAGCTTGGACTTGATAGTTTAGGTTTAAACCAAGGCTTATTTAGTTTTTTGTAATAAGACCGAGGGAGTCTAATCAAATTATAAGTTTCCATAAACATTGTTATATCAATGAGGGAAAACGAATCCTGCTCATCGAGGTTTTCCTAGTCAAATACTAAATAATTGGAATATGGTAAAAGCCCAAGTCTGAATCCTTACCAGGGTTACAGTACCTATGTTGCAGTGGCTTTATAGGCAGTGACTTTAATAACATTTAATTTATTGCTCTAGTAATACAAATCAGAGGGGGCGTTGGACAACAAACGAATCTGACGATTGTTTACGCGCGACTGCGACGGAACGGGCGCGGCGGAAGCTTGGCGGAACCTCGCGTCATTGGCTTGCGTCTGCCGGCCCAAAACTTGGCCACCATTGCCACGCCACGTTTCATTCATGGCACATATCATCCGCTATATCATACGTCACATTCAAGATAACAATCATATGGAAATATAAATCAAAAGCGAATGTAAACACCACCGCTTCAAAAAAAAATTGAACCGCAATCGAGCAGTCAGAAATATCTGATATTTCCTAAACTCTTCAATTCAACAGAATTCTTGATCCGACTCGGATTATAGTTGTTTAATGAACGATTCTTAAAACAAATAGGTACCATTCTTTTAGAATGCTTTAGATTTAATGACTCGACCAGATTTATCGTGACCGGAGACAAGTAAGGAACCATTTGGGCACTCCCATCCTGAGCGTCTTGTAATTTTTATTACGCAGGCAACCCCGCCCTGCATTGTTGTGGGGTTTAATGAGCGTACGCTCGTGCCGGCTCTGTTCCTGTTGTGTTAGCGAGTATAAAATATATTGGATACGGCAGACTTTATTTTCTGAATTCTTTATAAAATGTCCCAATGCCAAGAGGAATTAGGGTTACATTTCATGAATATCTGTCTCTTTATGCTACACTAATCTTACTTTACGTAATAAAAAGGAGACTTGCGAGAATTAGTTTCTATTTTCAGCCTAAACGGCGAAGCCCGCGCCATTTTGTCTAATTACAGCATGCAGTGGTAAATAGCCAATGACGTACACTTGTAGATAGGACTATGATTGAAGGACATCGGGAAACTAGATGTGTTTTGTAAAGCTCTTACTAGTTACACATTAAGTACGTTAGAACTTTCTGAATTTCCGTGCAGAGATTAAAGAGTGTTATTTGATGTTATACGCTCGAATCGTAGATTTTTTCAGGACTTACAATGGCAGATACTGACTATAGTCATAACAATAACCTCAAAATGTACACGGCAACATACCTGAAACAAGAAAACATACAACTATATTAAAACCATGAGGATCGCAACAGCATTAGTACAGTTCCAAATAACGCATCCGTGAACCAAACCGCCTCCAGATGGTTTATAAATACACAACGCCATGACATTAAAAATATCCAATTAATTCGTATTAAACCCTATTTGAAGAACATTTTCAAGCGAATTTAGGCTTTAATAGTTAACGGGCAAGGTTCATAAGCCACGTTTGTCGGACGATGCTTTCAGAGATATCAAGAAGACGGCTGTGTAAGCCGTTACAGGGTTCCGGGCTAGCGTTTGATATTTTTGCTCCAAGAATATTTTTATTTAGAGCATGAAACTGAAATTTGCTTTACGATTCAACAGCCTAATTATATTGTAGACAGAATATTTTGCAAGTAGTTTAAAGTTGTTATAATATTTTCTTAGAGCAAAATATTAGCACATCACAGACTACGCTTCATTAAAATAGCATAACATGCATGTAGCGAGGAATAATAACTTTCACGAAATTATTTATTATTCAAAGGGGAGAGTTTTATCACAAAACAGAAATTATAAAGTCACCGTTAAAACATAATGGAATGCAGGACAGATCGATGAGGACACATGCGGGTAGGAAGCGAAAATTAATAGCTGTAGCAGTTAATTTTTGTTATTATTAAGTGAGGATTACATTTTGATGTCACATTCATACTTGATTGACGAAACGAAATAATTAGGCAGCTTCTGCTTCTGTTTAGGTAGAAGCGCCAGGGTATTTATAGAGGGCAATTTATAGATAGATCAGAGTTAAGTTTTACGCTGAACAAAATATGATTCGCAACCAGTATACATACTGGTTGCGAATCATATTTTGTTCTAGGATATTGAATTATAATCATTCAAATGATCAATACAACTCTCTAAGTTCATTTAATACAATTGTATAGGTAAACAAATCGACGAAAATTTTAATTTCACGACCTGAAGTGCATCTACGTAAAAGTCAAAATAATAAAGAAATTGAATTCTAATTCTATGGTCTAGTGCAATACAAAACTAGGTAGCTGCATGTCAAATCTTGGGAACGAACCAAAAATGGAGATCGATACGACACTTGTGAAGGTAGAGAGCGTCAGACAAATGAAGCAACAGAAACCTACTCTAAAGATTCTTAAAGAAGTAGATCAATGAGGAGATGGAAAGACGAAAAGACATGGGATGGAACATTTCAATGTATTTTTATTTTATGATTGCTAACTTATTGTAAGTATTAAACCTTTGGCAATGACTCTCATGAAGCTATATGACAGTTAAGAGAGCTAAAATTTTAGATTTAATGATGATGATGATGATGATGAAAACTAGATTTAAAACGGTATAATTTGCTATTATCTTAAGTCAGATAATCCCTCATAATTTATATTAAAGTCTACAGAAAGTATTCGAGTAATTCTGTAATGCATATAAATGACCCAATTAGATGAAGTTGGCCAGCATCCAGAGAACAAGACTGGATGCAGTTCCCTCTATTTAAATGATCACTTTACTTACATAATGTGCCTACTTCTCCGTTTTGTAGCTCTTGCTTTGAATCATAGTTACACACAGTACTTTAATATTCATATTAAGAGTCTTTTCCAACCTGTTGTTCGGAACCTGGAGAAACGACATTATGAACAGGACGATTATTTATCATCATTAGTACAGAATTACGTAAATTACGAATAATATAGTTGACATTAAACATACTCGGAGACTACCGACTGACCTTAGATTAACACCACAATCTTCTCATCTATAAGCAGGTTCGTTAATAAGATAAACAGTAACTTTATATGCATAATACAAGTGTTATTGCAATCATCCTAACCTACATCCAATGTCGCTCAAGGAATTCATTGTACTTGGGTAGAAATTCCACAATGCAAATATTTTATGAATTGAAACGTTCTGTTATTTGTGTTTCAATTAAGATAACATTTCGTCGCGCTTCGGCATAGTCTATAAATAAGAAATCAACTTTGTTTTACACAAATGTGCTTCTAGGAATTTAAAAATTTACCTCAGCGGGAGAGGCATTTCTTTCACTCAGAACCGCTTTTTACGTGTCAAAAAAACTCCAAGATCATCATTTTGGAAAGCAAAAGTGAGCATTATTTATGAAGAACATATCAAAATCATGAACATTTATAAATGGTATAAAGTAGAAGTAATTAAATTAACAGATGACGTCGCGTAGGCGAGCCAGCAAACACGTGAAGTGTTAGTTGAGCTAGAGAGTGACAGATATATCTGTAATAGGCGAGTAGGAGTGAGATCGTAATAATCTATCAGCATCTGAAAGTAGGTAAAGACATAAGCAGACGACTTCTCGCCGCTGAGTCATGGCATCACGACCTTTACATGCGATAGAAAAAGATATTTAAGAGATTCAGCTGATATCTTTATTTCCTGCAAAAATTATAATGCTATAATAATAGACCGGTAAGTACATATCTTAATTTAACTCAGTGTGGATTTCCTCTGGCCTTGTATCAATGAACCAAAGTACCAACAGTGAATTTCGTCACAGCTTAAAAAAACAGTATCCAACAGTAATCGGATATTTGTTCAATTATCGTCAGTGTTTGATGTGTGTGGTATAAATCGCATATCAACAATTGCACAATCACATGAATGAACCGGTAAACGCTGTGCGTTCACCAAATTGCTTAATGCGAAATGAATGGGACCCTTAAGCCGTCTACACTAGAACCGACGGCAGAGCGGCGCCTGCACATCCCACACGTGTGGCGCAACGGAGGCACTTTCGTCATGTTTGTGTTGCTTGTTAGTATCGCCTTGCCTATCGATTATAGAAAGCGAATCTCAGAAATTTAGAAGTCCATGTGAAAAAACTGGTCATACTCAACGTTGATGTCATACCCTTTTTTAGGTTTCGACTAACAAATACTCATTTGTATCGCTTGCTTTGAATATTCTGCTTAGACAGTTTGCAGAGCTTATATCTCAGAACATAGGAAGCTATCTATTATGAACTGCGTAATAGCCTTAAACTGTCGCCGATCGACATGTCTCTAAATGTCGACTGTCGGGCGCCACCTACGTACTTCTGTAGAAAGTTGAAGAACTAGACCAACCCAGTTTGGACGAATTACGAAGTTTATAAGAAATTACGCAGCAATACAACGATCACTACGCAATTCGAAATTATATACGTTTTTATATGTTTTGATAAGCCTATATTTACGTATTTGGATAACTGGTGAATTGTAGGGAGAAGGGATTATTACTGTCTACAGACTCCCGCACCCTAAATCGGATCCACCTGTGGATCAGATGAACTTCAAAATGTCACGCTTATACTATAATCAGAGAATGACTAATTCTATTCTTTATCCGTTCCATATCCGCGTTTTAAATTCGTAACGTGACACCTTATTTCACTTCATTTGCATTAATTACAATGAAATGAACGCTAACATTGATAAAAAGAACTAATTATAATTGGAAACTGTCGTCAATGTAAACATTAAATAACAGGTCAGACAGCGTGCGCCTGCGCTGCATGGATCGCGATTAGTGTGGAGCGTGAAGGCCGGGCAAGCGTTATCGTAACCACAGTAATAGGGTAAACAATAAATTTCACATTTTTTTGAAACTCTTACTACAATATGTAATCTACTTTTGGGGTTAGGGACTTGTGAAGCTAGACTGGAAAACAAACGCAATTAACAATACTGCTATTGAAACTGTTAAGCCGGAAAACAAATAGCAAAGTATCTGAAATTCTCTATAATAAGTACGTAGGCACCTAAGCATTCTTGAAGCTCTTTTAACAAAATATACTTACGTAAGAAATGTTTTTTATAAAACGAGTGCACATGCTAAGAAACAGTCCAAAGATCCAAAGCATACCACTAAAGAATTAACTGCTTTACTAATAAACAACAAAACAATATATTTTTTGGAAAACTATATTCACAAATTAAAAGAGCAATAACTCTAACCTGAATTTGAATGTAAAGAAGAAAAAATATTTGACGTGTGCCAAGCAAGATGTAAGTGCAAGTCTATAAATTAATCGCATCGACTGACGTGTCTTTGTACTTTGTCTGTAGCAGTAATTTATTATAATAAATATTTTATTTTTATTACCGTATTCAATAGGATTCATAAGCATTACACAAGATTTACATTCATTTGTTGTAGTTAATACAAAGTAGGTACGTAACTAACTGGTGTCTAAGCAACATTTCTTACAACAATCCTATTCCATAGACCAGATATCTAATGGGATTTTCCAGATTATGCAAAACTATTCGTAGTTTACTTGTCTTTGTTTCATTAACCTTGAATTCTAATCTCATTTGATGTTGAGAGAGGAAATGTTGTTTTTTTATCTCTTAGTAGTTATTTGGATCATGCGGTTTTAGCAGCTGTTTTATTTTTAATATACAGTTTGAAGTTGCCAGCTCACTGCAATTTCATTAATTCAAATATTTGGTAGAAAAAACGTTTAGTAAGCAGAACCATCCCGAAAGTTTCAACCTGTCCCAAACTCTTATTCAAACATTATGGCTTAGTACGTTCACCAAAACCGAAGTAGCCACTTGAACAAACCTATATTGTTAGACTTTTCATACAACCATTAAATGAGACAAAACAAGCTTAAGTACATATAAACGAAAATAGAATAAACGTTAGTAAAATATTCAATAAAATTGAATGGCTACTGGCAACTACTGTTCACGTTACGCCAATAGGAATTGTTTGTGGACCAGAGGTGCACTTAACCGAGAATCAATAGTCAACTCGGCTCACCTACAACAAAAACCTTTTTTGTCAAAACAAGAAGATTTATAGGCCTATTGTCCTAAGTGGGTCAACGATTCTCCATCTGTCCATGCAGTATTTACGTTTCCCACTAACAAAGTAGGTAAGTTGTAACTGCTAATGCATAAAAGCAGTAAAAGGTTCTAAAGTCTAATCAAACATTACTGACAGTTTCGGTTAGTTTCACACAGGAAAGAATGAGCTTCGACACATTTGCTAAGAAAGGTTTAGGATATGACGTCTTAGTTTTGTAAAAGAAAATCACTTGCTTCCGTCAAATGTATATTGTAAGGTTATCTAAATTCGTGGATCGTCGAGCTTTTGCAAATGACATGGTTAATCCCGTTAAAATTCTAAATTTGTTAAATGTACACGGAAGTTTGGCAAAATATTTGTAGCCATTATAAATTACTTAGAATCTGAGTAACTATCTAATATTTGATGTAGACCTGTTTGTGTATTTTGAGAGCTTTGTAGACATGATAACTTGTTTCTGTGTTTACAATACAACGATGAATAACCCTACAATTTTGCGCTAATCTTCATTCAAAACAGCAAAATAAATGCATAATAATCTACAAAATGTCATCTACCGAACACTTCAAAAGATTCTTTTAGAAATCGAAGTCACAAGCGGTGCGGACCAGTTCTCATAACACACCCAAATGTTATGTTTAAAAGAGATAAAGAAGACATCCGCCGGATTGTGTGAAGGTTCAGGGAAGTTATTTTTGCAAAATCGCTGGTATTTACTTATTGTTAGACTTAATATATTTAAATAAGGTATAAGAACCTGTCCCAAATTGTACATAAACTGAACAGCCTGCAACATCAATATAGGCTATTGCTACAGTCGAAATCGTCACGTTTTTGAAATAAGCAATAATGCTGACCTACGCCTGACTGTCAAGAATCTAGTGATACTGTAGGTGTTGAGGGCCACAATTAAACAAAGCAGGTCCAACCAAGGTACCTCTGTAGTGGGCTGTCAGCTCCCACGCTTGACTCCGACGTTTTTGTTTAGGTACCAGTTAGCAATCCGTCTTGTTTCTATTCATGTTACAAAGTTGCTGAATATTCACGTATGCTAAGTAGTGTCTTAGAGAGAGCACATAAACTTAAATTATGTTTAGATAGAGTTGTCGTGCAACTCGGAAGGTGAGCCAGCTTTGTTCGTAGCTCACATTGATACAGAACTTGTCTTTGTGGCTGATCTAATTGATTTATGGAAAATGATATCAACTATTCTGATTTACGATCGCGTTTCCAGTTATGTCGGCTTTCTATTTCTAATAATAAGCGGAAATAAAATTTCTAAATCTGTACGTAGAACGTAGATTCAATAAATCATATGACTCGCGTAGGAGAGCCGAAATGGTGCGATGCCGATGGTAATATTATGGAACCGAAATGTAAAAGTGATATTAGAAGGATTGTACGGCTCTACGCGTAGGCCTCGGCGTCCCGCCCACGGGACTGGTTCCCTCGACATTCTGAAGCGATCGATTTTCATTTCAAATTACAGTGCTTACGCACAGCCCACACATTCTTCCCGAACGCGTTCTTTGTTCGTTCAAGTGCACTAAGTATGATGGCCATCCAGATTAACATTCCATGTAGATGTCACAGTTGACTCAAATGTGCCACTTTTCTAACTGTCCATTTGGAAAAACCCAATCCTGCATTTCATAAGCGGAATTTTATATTATTTGCCCAAAATAATGTCTCAGCTGCGGCACGTATGTTATGGCTATGTTTTACTAGTACGGTCAGCCAAGAAAGTGGTGTACCAGTTTTGATTTAGTTTCCCGGTCATCGAAAATTACAACAAGGTTCGTTATAAAAAGATATTACTGAAAGAGACAACATTATCATGACGTAAACCTATGTATTTAGTATTCATACGTCATATGTCACATATAAGTACATGACATTTTAACCTTTAGTATAAATGAAAAGGACATTAGTTTCAGTAATACAGTAATCTGACATATGGGACATAATATCGCAGCGCCATCTACGATTAGCTTTGAGTTGCCTTCCCCATTGAAATGTTTCCAAACAAAAGTAATAAAAACTATTTAAATAGACAACCGAATTCCATTTGAAAAAGAAAACTGACAATTGACATTTTGTCAAATATATGCAAAAAATCGATATATTTTCCGTGTTATTTTTCAATCAACTGCATATAAAATCATCTCAATGCCTGCCAACTTGACCATTGCCGAAAGAGCACAAATAATTGCCCAATTTAATGAGGGAAGCAGTATCAGTGCGATATCCCGGAATTTGAATATATCGAGGCGTTCTGTCCGCTTTTGGATTCGTCGTGAAGGAGAGGAGGGAAGTTTGTTGGATCACAGAAGAAGTGGTCGCCGGCCTGCACTCTCCAATAACGATAGAGAATTCATGAGACGGGAATATGAAATCAATGGTTTTAAGCCCACAAAACATTTTGCGGAGATGTTCGATGTGAGTGCCCAAACAATAAGGAATCATCTACATTACATGGGGTTGCACCACAGGCATTACGCCAAGAAAATATATTTGACGGATGCTCACAGACTTGCTCGTCTGAACTTCGCCAGAGAGCACTTAGACTTTGATTGGTCTAATACAGTGTTTTGTGATGAAAAAACGTTTAAATCCAGTCAGCATGGACGTCTTCACCTTTGGCGATATAATTCAACACGGTATAAAGATGATCATGTAATCCCAAATAGAGAATCAGGTCGAATTTCCGTAAATATTTGGGGCTGGATGAGTGCGGATGGTGTAGGAGAATTGTGTTCTCTACCTCCTCGAGCGACGGCTGTAAATTATATCGACGTGCTTCAGAATGCAATGCTACCGACAGTCCGTAATGTTTACCCGGAGAACGAAGTGCCACAATTTGATTTTGTTCAAGATAATTGTTCAATTCATAATGCGAGGATCGTAAGAGCCTGGTTTCGTTCACACACTGACGTAAGGGTAATTCAGTGGCCCTCAAGATCGCTGGACCTCAACCCGATAGAAAATCTTTGGGGCCTTATGGTCCAACGATGGTCGCATCAAAATGAAAGAACCAAACAAGCTCTTATTAGTCACTGTAATTATATTTGGGAGGAAATGCGGGGAACCGATATTTGCTCACGGCTTGTTGGTTCAATGAGGTCTCGTCTTTTAGAGGTTATAGAGGCCAACGGCGGTTACACCCGTTTCTAATTTTTAAAAATTTTCAATATCTTCTAAATATTACTATATATGCTATGTTTTTGTTTGTTATAAGTATTTTAAAATTGATTGTAGAAATTTAATAAAAGGATAAATCTATTTTTAGCTTGTTTTTTATTGATATTGTAATTACAAGTTTACAGAAATTGTAGGTTTGTGGATTCGCCTTGTGCCTTTACAATTTTATGTAACTTGTTGATTACAATTCTGAATTTGTAGATACAATTTTGTCATCAAAATCTACAGACCCCCGCCGTTGATTTTACGACGTCATTGGTTCCATCAAGTTCAAACTAAGAACAGCTGTCACGTTACAAACAGTAATAGTCGTTATCAATAATCAGATAAAGACAGCAATAGAAGTTGTCAGATCGATCTGCAAGCGAAACTAATCTTTATCACCTATGAATCTGCAAGCGATATTCAACCTTAGGGTGGTACACCACTTTCTTGGCCGACTGTACATACATTTTCACGGCCTTAGAAAAATATCTCTCATTAGCAGAACGATCACGTTGCTTTACATAAAGCGTAGATACTCTAGCGGCAGTGTCGTGGGAACGAACGAAGAATAGACGTCTCGTATGATCCAGTTTTCTACAGAGATGCAGTGTAGCCTTATCGAGGTCGACGCGATAATGAGTCGCGTGTCAATATTTGCTTTCTGTAAAATTTTCTGAAGTATCTAACTCATACAAAGAAGGTAAGAAAGCAAGTATTTCCACACATTCCACGTAGGTACTCGTGGTCCACGTAGGCTTTCCCTCCTACGTGATTCAACTACGAATAAAATATTATATACCAATGGGTTTTTCGTCTAAATTGCATGACACAGTTTGTTTGAACCATTTTCATTGAGTTAGGATAAATGGCCATGCCAGTGCGTGCTAGAAGGGTGGTCCTGAAGCAAAATATTTGTAGATAATAATTTTGTAATTGTCATTCTTGGCTACCGCGCAGCCCGATCAATCAATGTCAAGTCTTTTGATAACTTTAGCAAGTAGTGGTCTAAATTCCCAGGAAACAAAAGAGTCAGCCTAGGCCGTAAAGTTAGCATTTCATAGTCTGACAAGAGCCTTTATTCTCTTATTGGGTGGATCATTTAAATTAGTATACTTGATTAGTCTAGAAACAGTTTCCATAGTGCTTTGAAAAATATTAAGATGATGTTGCCTTGTTTTGTAGATTGGGTGGGTTTGGTTGATCCCTATAAGGAGCCTTCGGGTAAGGTCGGTTGACAGTCGAAAATTGATTATACAATATACATCGACAACTGTTTTGAATCTCTGCAATTAAGCAACCCACAGCAAGTTATAACGTGTCAGAAAGCGACTGGAACAACCTTGGCTTCTACACCTCCACGCTGCCCACGGCTACCCTCATTTGGTCATCGACGTAGGCGCACCCGCCTAATCGCATACTAAGCAACCTTATAATGACCCAACTAAGACTCACTTTTGCTACAGGGTTGCGGAACCGAGACTTGGCATCAAAGGTAGGTGGCGCCTACGCATCAAAACGCAATAATTGCATTATTAAGTAGGTATTACTTGCCGGTGTAATACGATTTCATTTAAACAGGGTCACTAGAACTTGTATTGAATTTTACGGCAGCTGCAGCATCAGATTAATTAGCCAGCCTTCAAGATAATGTGACAAGTAGGTAGGTACATCTTAGTATGCATAAAATTATCATTTTTTCACAAAGAATTCTCCTCTGATATTTTTCCGATAAGAATAATGCTTAAAGGCTATTAAACTCATTTTTATCTTTTATCATGGTTTAATCTGCAAATCAAGTGTGTGTAACATATTTGATAAAACTTATCTATAAATCTATTCTTTTTATTATCCACTTATATTGTTCATATCAGGATAGATAAAATTTTGAACCGATGTTCCATTGATGTCTCTTTATCTTGTGATACATGTCCAATCTATGTTTTTATCTATAGCTAGGTATCTATTGAATGTTTTGATTGACGAATTTGTATGTTTACTTTAGTTAACGCATTGTTATCTAGCGATGCTTACTGTTCTTCTTGGAATGCAAACAGCCAAATAGTTGATTCGATATGTAAACATTGATCGGTCGATATTGTTTTAATTATAAAATATTCTGTGTTATAAAATGTCAGCCATCACATCTGGATAACTCATGTCTATTATTATAGATGAACTTTAAATCTCATCAGTCGAAACATGGTCTTTAATAGCATTTAACATTCTGAACATGGTATTATTTTATAAGTACTCTTCTGCGTATGTTAAAGTTTGTGTTAGTTATGCTCGTGGCTGGCAGAAGACGCAATGATTTTTTTTATTTATTTGGCTCCAGAAAATGTTGAAATTGTGGTGAACTATATTATTTTTCTCATATGCCTAATATTCCAGCGTCTAACGAAAATAGCCGTCGTAATTTCTTAGTTCGGCGTAACGCGATACGCCACGCCTGTCGGCTGTCAGCTTGCCGTCGATATTTTCGTCAAGTCGTCAGTGTCCACCGTGGACCGGCGTGACATGTCAAATAAACCATAAAATTTCAACAACATCGCTGTAGTGGACCACGTTGATCGTAACTTTTAGTGGACAACAACATGATAAAATATAAAGCTTGCGCATATCAACGAATAAAACTCCACATTTCCCAATCTGCCTCGGGTGAGTCAAACCTTACCAATCTTATCAAAATGAAATTAAAGAGTCAGCCCTCGAGTCGAGAGCTCTTGCTTTTTAAGGCAAATGTTAAATCAACAAGTTTTCGAGAATGATGCAAGCGGAATATTACCTGGGCCACGTGTTTTAATACATCCACGCAATGACGATTGTGGCCACTTTTATTAAAACTTGTTAGCACGAAGCATTGGATATGGAACATTTCAATCCACTCGGACTACTTATACCGAGACCAATCTTATTAGATTCATGTGCCACTAACATTATTTCGTAAGTGCTCATTTAAATGCGAGTAAACATTGGACAATATAAGACCAACGAGAACATGAGGACATCTGCTGACGGTTCAATATAACAGAAACTGTTTGTCTTCTTTATATTTGCGTCTATAGAACATTACCTCTTCGAAATAGAACTAACAGTTTCTGCCAGTTGTGTGTCGCTAAGATAGATATATTAAAGGTATGTCTTATGTACCAGCTTTAATACAGAAACTCACGATCACAATTTGAAGATTTGTTCTGAATATAAACAAATGAAGGCGAATGTAGCCAACAAATTCTATTACCCATATTGAACCGTGTTTCGTGTGGTTCCGGACGTAAAGAATAGCACCATCCCATTTCTTCCCGTGGGTGTCGTAAAAAGCAACTAAGGGACTTATTAGAGAGTGGGAAGCAGCGTTCTTCATGCATTTTACCACCACACTGCGATCGCTAACCCGCCTGCCAAGCGTGGTGATTATGGCCCAAAAAATGCACAGAACCGGTCGAAGTGGCGGTGCTTTGGGGAGGACTATGTCCAGCAGTGGATGTCTTTCAGCCTAAATGATGGTGATGATGATATTGAACACTGCTTTATACGAGTGACTCAAGAGAAACAGCCCGACTTAGGGAGTTGTCGTAGGTTCGACCCCTGACAGGCATTTCACTTTGTGAAGCTCACCCCAATATTCGGAGACGTGTGACATCTTCCAACTCGCATTCAGCCTGCGTGTAGGATCATGGCCCAGTCACGGAGAAGAAGCCTGTGTCCCAGCAGTGGGAACATTATAAGCTACTTATGTATTTATTTGTGTAATTTGAAAATTATATAATGACATCTTTAACTTTGAATTGGAAGGCGAGGTTTCACTAAAACATTTAAAAAGGCATCTTAAAAGCACCAATAGAGCTATTTATATTGATAGACAAGTACTAGTACCTAATACTTATAGCGTAAATGATTATCGGATTGCGTACAACTTACTCTGTATTCATACCCTTTAATCCCAGAGGGCAACGCTAACAGTAAATGGTTATGGCTACGACATTATATGACAGTAGAGGTATCGGTCGAGTAGACCTTGCTTTGCAGTGTACGTGAGTCGAGTAGCTAATGTCTTTTAAAGTAACACGTCGTCTTTTCATTGAATTCTCTGTAGGTATCACTCGTCTTAGAATGTTTATTGGTTTAATTACAAAAATTGTTTGCAATGGTCATGCTTAGCGCGGTTTGTTGTCTTACAGAAACTTGCAACATTTTTTGGCAGAATGGCATCCGAATTGTTATTTTAACATGGACATGTTAAGGCTTCTTGAGACAGGCGTGATGCGACATTTGTAGCAACAATTTCCATGAATTTTTGATAGAAATTGTTCCTACGAGAGTCACGTTGCGCCTGTTTGCGGGAGCCTTTATGTATTTATTTGAACCGTGTTCAATATAGAAATGTTCACCACCTTAGAAATATTCTATGTTCGCCACAGTCAACCTTACATCCATGACAAACACTTCGACTTTGACAAGGCCTTTATCTCGTAGCACTAAGGGCGGATTTCGTAAATTAAGTGTTATTTCTGACCGTAGGTACCCACCTTCCAACCTATTTTAAGGGGCTTTATTTATGTAGGTACGTTTATGAATTGCCTATTATTATCCTTATATTTTTGCCAATTCTGACTTGATGACCCGTCTAAATACCATTTACCTACAGTGTAGGTAACTAAATGACCGGCAGAAGATTTTATACTTACATGAATCTAGCGCCGACATTATTATCGTATTCTGCTGATCAGCCGGCTCATAATATCAATTAGGGCTTGTGTAGCGAACGGGCATAGCATAGCCACTCAAGTAGATACGTAGGTACCAGCATTCACTTATATGGTGCCAAAGTGACTTAAACCTGTTTGTTATTGAAATATCTGCCTTAGGATTATCACAGTGAAACTATGAAGGTTGGTAAGGTATCAGTAGATAGGTACCTTTAAGCATTCGTTCAGGATTGTACCTAGTCTCTTCCCATTAGAATCAAGGAAAACGGAAACAAAGCTACGCAATACAAACAAATAAACGGAATAACTAGGTACCTATTTACCTGCCATGAAATAGGTGATGATCTATGTAGTGAGCTAAACTAGCTTTTAGCGTTGTTAAACAATCTAAAAATACATGAACAATATCTATTTTTTACAATAATTCATACTTTATTCAAATTATTCAATAGTAAATAGGTATAAACTACATATTAATATAGTCAAGTCATACATCAAAATACATTCTATATTCAAATGGCCGGACTTATTTTGCAAACGTCAAGTGAGTATAGTCGGCAGGCGCTCAGTAGCAAAGATAAGGGCTACACAGTATCCATGGACTGGTTACGTGTGGTAATAAAACGAGGCTATACATCGCACAAGGAGCGGTGCGCCTGCGCAGCGCTACGTACAAATCTCGTATGACTGAGAATGGACGTTGGACGTACGGTACCTACACAGAGTGGCGACATTCCACCAACTCGCGCGGAATGCAAGAATACGGCCCTGCGAACAGGTTACCCCCAGGGCTCGTCATCCTTCATCTCGCGCGTCCCCATTTAAAATATAACCTCAAAATCATAACTCGACTAATTAAAGATTTATTTACAACAGCTGCGTGGACAGCGAAATGAGACACATTCATAAGCGTAGTCACCAAACTCGTTTACTACATACAGTACATTTCACCGATCTCTTTCGTCGGCGACAATCTAACGACCGCTGACCGCAAATCGGCACAGAGACGGTCTGCTTTACTTCGCTTTTCGAAATGAAGGATCGCATTACAAACACCACTGGACCATAACTCGGCGGGGCGAAGACAAAAATAAACTTAATATCGTTTGCGTTGTAACATTTGTCGACGCATCCGATTTATGATCGCCTCGGTGACAAGCATCGACGATAGGAACTGGTACTCTCGGCTGCCGATGTATTATAAATAGTTCGACACGATTTTGACCTACCTTCATCCAGAAGTCGCTCCATGTGCATGAAAACATTCGGGAATGCAGCCAGTTGCTTCCTGTCTTTGAGCAACTGAGCTAAGTAGTCCGCTATACTCTGCGTCGACGGATTGTTATTATCACACATCATGAGTACTATTTATATAACTAACGACACGTTAAAAGTTTATCCCAACACGATCAATTAAGATATTGTACTTTAGTTACTGATTATTGTTATTTTTGTGAGATTATGTTAGAAAAGTTAAATTCACTTCCACACACATCGAAGTTTCGATCACCACTAGTTGAAGTTGACCGGAGTGAAGTTGTGGGTGAATATAGCGCTGCGCCTGCGCTCTTGTCGAATGGATTTTTTGTGAGCGCGTGCGACTTCTGTCCACAGTGTAGGCGTAATAATAACATACACTGCTCTCGCTCACACTGGCTACACTGCGCTTTATATGTGTCTCGCTCGCGCACCACAGAAAATAAACGCGAATCAGTCGCCATCTAGCCAACCCAGTTACAACTATAATGATATGAGTTGACGTGACCGTAACTATTCACTATTTTCATCTATGTATGACGAAGCAACAGAAGTATTGTTTTAATATTTTTAAACGCGTTTATGGATGTTTTCAAAAAAATGAATATTTCAGTTAAATCCTATTCTGTAAAATAAAAAATCGGCTTGCTTATTATAGGTCTATATTCAGTTCACATACAATATTTTGCGATTTTTTGGTAATACGTTCAATTTTGAACGTGTTGAACACTTATTTTAGGTATTAATTCTTCGAAATACTTTAAATTAGGCAACTTAAGTCCGATAAATTCGAAGAATGATGACCTAAAATATAAGGGCAGAAGGCGTGAGCGTGTGCGAGCGAATGCGTCTTTTTAGTTCACCATATATGGACCAAGACACCAGTCTTTTGAAGTCGTACTCGTTGTACCTATATCAGTATCAAACGAATAACTATGTGTAGGTAGGTATCTATCCACTATCCAGTAACATTTTGAAAATAATTGATTTGGCATCACTGCAATTATAGGGCATTGCTACTTGAAAGTGAATTTGTGTGACAAAACCTTTTCAAAACATATCCGTACTTACCTAGATTTAATCCACACTAATATTATTAATGCAAAAGTAACTCTGTCTGTCTGTCTCGCATTCCTGCTAAAACTACTGAACCGATTTAAATGAAATTTGGTACACAGATAGTTTAGAGCCTGAGAAAGGACATAGACTTTTTATCCCGGTAGTATGTTCCCGCGGGATAATTTTCGACCTCCATGCGGACGAAGCCGCTGGCAAAAGCTAGTGATTTTATACATTAATCTAGTGTAATATAATAACCTCAGTTTTAATCCAAGATCAGGCAAGTACCTACATACTTAATGATCTAAAGAACAAATAGAAAAGACGTAGAACTACGTTTTAGACAGCTGAAGCAAAGAGTAAAGTTTTGCAACAGCACGAAGGTAATAATGGAAGAAGCTAGAAGCAGTCTTCAGTCAGTAGTCTTCTAGTATTGATGGAACTGAAAGGCAAAACCAGTTTATAGAGAGTTGTTCAAAAAGAGTTCTTTATAGTTAGGTACCACTAAAACAATAGTTTTGTTAGTAGGTAGGTACAACTGACATTCATCAATTCAATCGTTTGCATAGCTCCGGTAGTTGGTTTGTCACGACTAATAATTAGGCTCAAGGTTTATTAAGCCGACTGCAAATCAAGATAGTTCTTCATGAAATTGGTAAAGCGACGATTCACCTTTTTATTATACAGGTACTGAATAGGTACATAAGGTAATTCACTATACCTACGGTTAGTTTTCAATACTTACATTTTTCACATCTTTAGAATAGATCCATAAATAACTACCTACAATCCCGTCTCTAAGTTTTTTAAAGTGAAGGAAAGCCAGGAATCCCGCGAAATTTAAATGTTTTTACGTGTTTTGTAATTTGTAGGTCAGTCTCAGGCTGTACTTTGATCAAAATAATATTCAGACCGTAAGATAGTAAATGTAACACATGTGTGTTTAAAGACGTATACTTTTAAAATCATCATTACAACCCTTTTTTTGTGGATATCATCAAATGACGTCTCCCGCTCTTGGGAGGAGCGGAAGGGCGTGTAAGACTTTTACTGACTAAAACCCACCTGTGTTCCTTCAGTTGCCCATGTGCCAGGGTCACGGTTTCTCTTTCGAACAAATCTCGCGACCCCGGCAGGCATCGGTCCTAGCAGACCCCTTCAGATCATTACAACCCTCAAAGTTAATTTAAGCCCATTGAATGACTATTTCATGAATAATGCGTAAAGTAGCCTGCGAAATTCAAATTTTCTTACGTTTTTTTAGTTTATGAAATTGACATTAAAATGAGATTCAATGAACTCTGAACAATGAGCTGAGGGTTATATGATGATTTAAATTCTGTAAATACATACTTGTTACGGTCGCGAATCATATTTTATTTAATTTACTAGGTACCTAACACTGACCAGCAAATCACAAAAAACGTAAGAAAGATTGAATTTCGCGGACTACACTGGCGCTCCCCAAGCTACGGTTTCCTAGAACATGGTTCCTAGAACGGTTCCGCAATGTTTTGGCAATGGGTGTCATTTACCCAAAATAAACGTTTTTTTTTTTAATTTTGTTATGAATATAATGGCCGACATCAATAGCTGCAATTTTATCACTATTTCACATTATGGTATCCGGATGCGCTAAATAAGCCTGTAAAATTCAAATTTTCTTATTTCTTTTCCTATTTTTCTAATGGATTCAAATATGTATAATTCGTGTTCATAACAAATACCGCTGTACAGAATTACACGCATTATATTCATCAATACATTGTTCTAAGTTCATTTATTCCCATTGAATGACTTTTTCTTAAAATAGCACAGATAGAAGGTAGAGTGTCAAAAAATACTGTATTTGGACAGCCGTTATTGACCGTTTACCGCTTTCTGAGAAAACCGATACTTAAGCTTCCTTGCTGAGTAGATAATGCTACCTGCAATATGACACTGACATTTCGCGACTGCATTTTGACCTTTAGGTACAACCCAATCTTAGGACAATCTCAAACTATTTAATTTACTAACACTACTTGAATGACGTGGCACAGCAATAACAGCTCCTCCTCAAACACCTACACGCAGTATTTCATCAAGTTAGGTAGGGATTTTTTTCTCTTTTTACATAAAAAGAAAACTGTGGGCGAATGGAGAATTGTTTTTCATATTATTAAAGACTTAAGTTACGCAACGTGTTAAGAACATAAATGGAGTGTGATTGCTCAATAATTCATATGTTTTATTGTTAATGGTTTTAGTTTATTGGCTTAAACTGTGTTCATGTAACCTACCAGCGGCGAGGTGTAAATTTTTCTAAAAGAGAAGCCGAAGCGAAGTCGGCTTTAACTTACTGACTCATCAATAAAGAATACTTACTTACTATCATTCTAAAATTAATATAGGAATGTAATGAATTAAATACAATTAAATTGAACAGCTGAAAACCGAATAAAATATGCAATATTCCTCTATCTCGTTCTCGCTGACGCATTTTTCTATACCTGTCTCTGTCATAACCCGTTGTACAGCGGCTTGCTCTCGTACATATCAAGCGGTGCCACGTGACCTAAAGTGAAATCATTACGGGATCGCTGTTGTATGAATTTTTAGTTCCCGATTATGACGTTTTGGCGCCGGGTTAATTTAGAACATTTCTCTTTTGTTGTAATACAAAGCTATAAATAACCTTTTTTGTTGTTTGAATGTTTGGTGAATTAAATACCCGTAGTGTAACTATATTTATTGACAATAGTAGCCACTATTTACATACTATTGTATTTTTAATAGTGATAGAGTTACCAATGCGAATCCCCGAAGGCAAGCCGGTAGGAATCGTGTTATATGGTGCTTTCGCCACTGTAACCTACGTATATTTACTTGTGACGAAGCAAAATACTTGATTATATTTCAGACCATGAAAGAGAAGAAGCTTCTATTAAATGCCTTGTAGTAGGTAACACTAAGAATAAACACCAATCCAAACAATTGACATGTCATACGATAGTAGCCGAAGTACCTTTGCTGAATATATTTTCCGTCACCGGTAATTAAGTACCTATAATTATGTAAGAATCCATCATCATCATCATTTCAGCATAAAGACGTCCTCTGTTAGACATAGGCCTCCCCCAATTTGGGGGTTTGTTATAATCGCCACGCGTGGTAGACGGTTTGGCGAGCGCAGTATGATGGCAAAAAATATTGAGCTTTTCTGCATAAGGCGACAAAGCTTCTCGTACAGTAGCTTTGTCGCCTTATGCAGAAAAGCGAGTATGTGGAATGCAAGAGCGAGCAAAGCGAGCGCAATAATTTTTGCATCTCGCCTCGAATGTGGTAGATTTTATTTTATCCATGCACACAGCAAGAGGACTAAATGTGTCGATTTATATAAAGAGACTTTAGATACAATAAAGGATGGAAGAGCGAGCGAAGCAAGGTCGATAATGTTAGCACCCCTCTTAGGATCGATTAAATTTTCGTAATTCTTTCGGATATTTTCGGAGTTCAGTATTTTGTTGACTAATGCCCAAAGACTTTATAATCGAGGGATTGCAGAATGCAAGAGCGAGCGAAATGAGCTCGATTTATTTGATCACTCCTCGATTAGTTTGAGTTCTCTATTATTATTTTAGGAGGCTTCGTTTATTATTTTAGTTCTGAATGTTTTTACACCAGAGCGTGAAACCAGAGAATATTTTGAAGCCAGGGAGGTGCAAGTGCACTCTCTTGCATCCTGCTACCGGCACCCGTGTAAGTATCATGTGAAAACGTAACCACTACACTCCGATGATCGCAAACTATGCGTCACCTCTTGTCGTGCTTTCTGTGCACTAACACCTGCCCTATGGAAGACTTTGCGAGGCCAACGATAATGCTGTCGATTTGGCTGAATTCTGGTCGAAGCTAATTTAAAACCAACAATTAGAATCATCAACAGCACGCGTAGCATGACCAGCATAGAAACAAGTTTTGTCGGCGAAAGAATAGACAAAATGGCACGGCGATGTTAAAACTGAAGAGAGGAAATGTTTCTATTCTTCAGTCGAGAAAATTCTACGATGTCAAGCATAGCGATTAATTTTTCTCTACTTTTGAGTTGGAGTTTTAGTTGGGGGTACATTTTTTTACAGGATTATATTAATTATAATCATCAATACAATACTCTAAGATCGTTTAATCCCACTGTATGACTATTCAATGAAAAAGTTCTTAGCGGATCCACCTTAATTACATTAGTTACCACTCTCTTGCTATGGAAAGAATAACTGTCTTTGTCTTCATAGAAACCCGAGTCTACGGATCGCCCCGTGCTCGGGCCGAAGAGATGTCGAATTTAATAGAAAGAACTTTGTCTATTCTTGGTAGAATAGAGATAGAATTGGTCATGCTACGCCTGTAGGTCGAAGAAGAATTGAAGAAGGAAGAAGGTTGCCTTTATTTATTCATGATTATTAAACAGACGAAAAGGTAAAACTTAGCATTAGAATTCTGGAGACTGTGTCTACAGACTCGATAGTAAGTAGGTCCTTATCTTCAAGTCTTGAAGCAAATTTTTGATCGCACTAAAGAGTTCCGTTCTAAATATTCACAATCTCTTATTTTTCTATTTAGACAGAAGAATTTAACGGTGCCATGCAAACCATGTTCATTTCTTACTTATCTTGTGCAGTCTTTGTCACTAATGGCGACTTTACTACCAAAATCGACCAGAAATTATTTTGTTCCACATAATTATGGACACATTCTGAATATTTTAGACAAATATATATAGGTAATACGTACATACATATTTGGATAGTATAGCCTTACCTTAAAATAAGTGTAGTACTACATAAAAAAGAATTTTGAAATAAGAATTTTAGTAACACATCTGGAGGAAAAATATCCAAAGACAGACATTTTTGGAAACCTCTAATTATCTTCTTAAACACTAATTGGTCTGATAAAAAATAAACTTTATATCACCGTCGAAATTCGTTTTTAACAAAGCCAGCACATTCGATCAATTAAAATCACCCAAGTTAGTTACGTTTTATCAATTCCGTTAAAAGGATAAATGGATAATTGACCCCTATCCGATGTTCTCGTGGATCTATTGAATTAAACGGATTAAGCACACAAGTTCCACGCTCTATATTCCGCTATTATTTCTGAATTGAAAGCTTTATTACGAACCTACATCTTAAATAGAAGGGTCATCTGTTATGCTTCAATATCTACCATAGCTACACAGTATGTAATTACCGACTAGTTCAATCAAAGTTATTGCCTAGCGTTAATGCAACAGAACAATCCTATTAAAAACAAATCACACTAACAATATTATGTATTAACATTAATCCTGCCTTACAATCTATTGTTTCTCATAAAATAAATCTGCGATGACCATATGCATGTAGGTATTTATTAGCGGTACCTGCAATTAATTACTATTTACCTACTCATTGCTGCAACGTTTACGTCATACTGAAGATGGTTGCACCTTCTTAATCAGAAGACATTTTCCTTAAATAAGTAATACCTACCACAGAATAAACTAACAAGGAGGTTGCTTAGAGTGAATTAAATGTACTGCAAAATGCTAAAAGTATTTAAAATCGTTTTATGACAACATTTTTCATCGATACACGGGCTTGACTACCATAAAAGCATCGTGATTATGCGGCCGCTCCAGCTATGGCAGCTCGTTCGGACTCTAATTATCTAGGCGCTATGGAACTTGGATATACGAAGATGGTAAACAACGAATGCCGCTATCGGGTATCTAACTCTCGTCAATAATAAAAACATTAGATTGCAAATGCTACCAGCAATTCCAACCTCTTGAATATTCTAATTGGAACTTTGCAAATCGCTTTGTTTTCACAGCATATCTTTAGATCTTGATCGTAATTTTACACGTGAGGGGATTAGAATGTACAAACATTAGACTTTTTTTATCGTATCCCCATAAAAATCTATCAAAACAGCCGTTAACAGCAACACATACAAAGGCGAGTAATAAATATTTTTGAAGTTAATTATTGATCGACAACGCATCGTTAAAACGTCGGTATCACAGATCACAGCCATTACCTACATTGTGTTTCTGTATAGCATGTGGTGCACAATATGAAATTAAAATAACGTCAAGTCCGCAACCATTTTTATGTTCATGTATGTAGGTTGGAGTGCCGTGCGCACAGCTTTGCGTCTTGGATATCTACATGTCCGGCTTTCGGCCTACGATTTGTGCGGCGAGGAAAACATTGCGTCACCCTAACATCGTGTGACCATTTACTACAAGTTTCCCATCTTTGATCTTAACCAAACGATGACACAAAAATGCCTCGTCGGACTCTTGGACTACCAAGTTTCATACTCTTTTTAACAGCAAACGTTCCTCGTTTCCTGTATTATTCGTAAATCAACGTCACATTTAATTTTATGAGACAAAATGTGCCCACTAGTTTAAACAAACTTTTGAAACCATCTAGACGATGAAGAAATTTTATTTTGACAAGTTATAAAATATTGAATTGCTGATCTGAAATAATTCTGATCGTAAACTTTCAGCTAGATAAAGTTGATTAATTGAACTGAAGATGTGTAAGTTTTGCATTTGTTTTATATTGAAGATGTAATTTTGACTAAAATCTGTTTTTAATAATTTCACATTTTCGTTAGCCGATAAAGAAGATGCAAACCAGGAGGAGCGCTTGGATATCTACAAGTATAGGCGTAAACCACCTAACAACATTGTATCTCTAGGTCCACCAAGAATTGCCTCTGGAATCGCCAATATTCGCCTAGAAATGGATGAGACTCATCGACAAAAAACTTACGCAATATTACAAGAAGGACGATCTGAATTTTCTACAAACAGCAAACTGCGAACAATTCTTCTCATTTATTCAAACCCTGCTTGGAAAATATTTATACTCACAACACTGTTCATCGCATACATTCTGGACACTTGTGTTTATACATTCTGCAAATCAAGCAGAAGACCGTTTTGGGCCATTGTTATTTTATTGTGTTTCAACTTCATATTTACTTTTGACGTCTTCATCATTGTAGGACTGAAATTCTTTAAAAAATGGAGAAAAACTCTAAACCTTGTTGAACCAGATACATTTAAAGTAATTCTCAACATTGTACTGGCAATCCCGTACTCATTCTTGTATTTAATGGACGATAATATGCTAAAGTTCAATTTTCATGCGATTGCACCCTTGATAGCAACAATACGAGTATATAGGATCATAGAATATTTCTACAACAGATCTTCGCAAGCAGGCAGCAATCAATGGACTACATTTTTGTCTCAGTATTTGATACTTTTCTTCTTATCTGTTCACACCTGGGCATGCGTGTGGTATTTGTTTGCGAACAGAAGCTTTGACATACATAAAATTCGAACTTCATGGTCGCTTGCAGCAATATACTTACCGACAGAGGAAACACTTGACTGGTACTATGTCTGCACATATTGGTCAGTCATGTTTCTCACTACGAACGCCCTCGGAGATTTATACCCAGTGACCACAGCTGAAAGAGTAATCGCAATACTGGCGACATTACTTGGCTTTCTGCTAACAACTGTTGTATTTGTGGGTTCCTTAACATCACAATTCATTACTATAACAACTAGACGTTCCAAATACGTAAGGCAACTAAAGAAAATTCAAAACCATCTGCGGTTGATTCAAATGGATTCAGACACTTCAAAGCGTATAATAGGGTAAGCAACTGTTCTATCTAATAGCGCTAAGAAGTTAGTGCTGCGTGTATATATTTTTTCCTTTGTAGGTATTACGAAGATCTCTGGTACCAAAAATCAGGAGTTTTCAAACCTAAGCTACTCGGACTCCTACCCTATCCTTTACAAATGGAAATCTGTTACGACCTGAATGCCGTTCCGCTCTATAGCTCCCTGATCTTTAGGAAGTTACCGGAAGCATTCCTTAGGAGACTATCTTTAGACATGACGCACCAGTTTTATCTACCAGGAGACGTTGTATATAGCCATAACCAGAACAAGACTATTATGGTAAGGCTGCATGCATAATATCTGTTTAAAATATTAATTAGATATCTGTTTCATTATAGTACATTATGGTACAAGTGTGTAATGTTGGTGATTACCGCTGAGGCGCCATTGAGACCCGAGCCGTCAGGTGAGGGTCTTAAGAGAGCCGAGGACGGTAATCATCAATACACACGTGTATCATACGACGTTTTTCAACACACTTGCGAGGAAAAAACAAATAACAGCAACAAATGCGATACAAACAAAATATGAAAATTAGGGGAAAATTGGGAAATGGCGCGCAATTTTTTTTTTTTGCACGCGCCAAATGTAAGTTGATTGATTACAGCCATACAGCCTACTTCAAAATGATAATTTTTGTGATAAAATGCAAATATTTTATAAGAAATTATTGTGAATTATAAATAATTTGATAATAATAAATGTTTTTTCGTCTTAATTAGGGACACATTTATTTATTTCAAAAATGTAAATAGATTTTCGGTGGCATAAAACCTCTTTGTTGTTACAAAAAAAAAAAAAAAAACTGTATTACCCGGTTAAATTGAAAATGCTCTGTTTACTCGCATATAATTTGCAGTTAGGTACTAACTTAACTTTGTAGGGATCATTCTATTATGTACTAGTGTGTAATATTATTATGCACGTGTATGTTATAGTTCGGTTTATGGCCCTAAGAACGATATAATAAGGCTCACTTTACGAGCAAGTGTGTTGAAAAGATTATTAAATAATGCATTACTGTTAGGTATGTGTCACTAGTGGCGTGTTAGAATTATTATCCGACGAAGATGATGAAAGTCCAATGATTTCGTTTGCAAAGGGGACTTGTTTTGGTGAAATTTCTTTAGTCTACAATATACCGGGTACGTAAATGTTTTACCTACCAAGAAAATGCTCATAATTTAAAAGGATGAACAAACCTAAACAATTTACTTTTTACACTTTCAGCCCGTTGCACAGTTAAAGCTGCAACGTACGTCGAATGCCAAGTCTTAGAAAAAACTAAATTCATAAAACTGATGATAACATATCCAGACCTCGTTGAATCGATGCGCACTGAGATACAAGAACGCATCAACAGGAGTCGGCTAAAGAAAATGAAGCAAGGAGAAGGAAACGAATTCTCTTTAAATATTTACGCGTCTAAAGATCGGAAGAAGAGCAGTATCAAATGTTTGAAAGATAAATTGAGATTTATTCAAGGTATTTCGTATGATGCCTCCAATTAGTGTAATTCATCCCTTTCGAATCGTTCAAGGCTTTTTTATGTTGTCCGGATAGGAATTTTACACAAAAAAAAAATAATAATTGAATAATGGAACAGAATTTGTTTGAAATGATCTCCTACAAAAGTTAATCGCAATTTATTACATACACAGGCGCATCGGATGTTGACACTTTGACAAAAGACGATCACCTTGATGAAAGTTGCTTGGACCTTTACATCATATCGGAACATATCAAGAAGAAAATGACAATGTTCACATGCATCAAGTCCAGGTTTCCCTGGATATTAGAAGCTGACTGTCCCCTCGTCAAATATTGGGAATTATTTATGCTTTTAGTCGTATTTTACATTTGCCTCGTCTATCCTTATTTCATAGGATTTAACCGCAAGTTTCCCAATGGAGTTTACTTCTATGCCCAGATAATTATAACCATTTCACTGATACTAAATCTTTTCATGACATCTGTAACTGCAGTTAAGACGAAAAAGAAGTACATAAAGGATTTTAAAAGCATAGTGGGCTACAGGATGAACACTCTTGGTTTCTATCTTGACGTTGTCGCAATTATACCGTTTGAATATATCGTCACGATACATCAAACTGTGAAATATCACGATAACTACAGGGATCACTTATTCTACTTATGTAAAGGAATAAAGCTGTGTTTAGTTTGGAGACTGTCAAGTTTCTTTGAGAGTTTGGAAAGAAAATTGCTATTGAATTCGCTTCTTGTTAAGGTGGTTCAACAAATTTTAATCGTATGCTTTGATTTACTTAAATGTATCATTTTATACACTAAAGATAATTTCTAATTGCAGATAGTAAAGTACTGCGTATACATATGTTTACTGTGCTACTGGTCCGGCGTCATACTTTACATGGAGTCTTGTTTCGTTAACCGATGCTCGGAAAACTCATGGTTTAGTAGAGCATTGATTTGGGACGACAAAAAACGAGGATACAGATCTTCCAAGTAAGTTCCTTCATATTGATGGTTGTTTGATCATAAAGAAATAATACATACTTACGATGATAATTTGTAGCATTAGTGGTATCGTTGGTATATGCGTGGTAGGTGCTGATGAAATCGTACTTTCACGATTTCTACAGAATCGAATTCCTTCAATAGAAACATTACGTAAGCCGCCTAAAACTTTCGGGTAAAAAATGCATATTATTGCATGAAATACTTAAACTACGTAATAAATTATTTTGATCTGGGGATTCATGATTCATCAAGCATAGGTAATCTATTAAACTTTTCCGCTGAATGATTTATTTTTATGACTCATTTTAAAGACAGCAGTTATTATAAATTCTGGTGACCTTCGTTACTACGTATGTATGGTTTCAGAGTGTGTGACGGGTGTACCGTTTAAATGTTCAAATTTACCACAAAATTTATGTTGCATTATGTACACGTACCACAGTGTATGGACCTGAATTAATATTGTCAAATATTTATTACCAAAGTACCTATGATATCGAGTTTTCCTGTCATCGAATAGGTATGGCAGCGACTACACAATGTGCCACCTCGTTTTTGCATCCATTAATATGTTTCAAACTACTTCTACACTCAATAACAATAGTATTCCTACTCTTAGGGTTTTTTTCCGATCTGCTCTGGTGTCAATGATACCTTACGCTATATTACATTAAGTATCTTTGTCCCCAGAACTGAATACCCAATTATAACGTCTGTTTACTTTGCTACGACCATCCTGCTTTCTGTCGGCTACGGGGACTACACGCCCGGAGACTTCTACGACATGGCATTCATAGCTTTTCTTAGCCTCTATGGAGTTCTACTCTCCGGGTATTGTGTGTCTGAATTCTCTGCTGTTGTCACACATTGGTCAAGGTAAACTACCCACATGTGATTGTAATTTGTCATTGCAAACACGTAACAAAAAATGTTTTGAATCGGTTTGTTAATAGTGATGAATGACTGTAAGTACTTGTTGTTAATTCGGACAGCAATTGAAATATGGAAACTTATAATGTTCAATTCTTTGACTGCAGAACAAAAACCGCTTTTCTGGAAGTGATCATAACGATAGATAAATTCATGAAAGAAAACAATATGCATCCAGCAATCAAATCTCGGATTATGGCGTTCTACGAACTACAGTGGCAATACAACTCGGTAAAACATTCTACAACAAATACTCAAGAAGTAAAAAGTACTAGGTAACTAATGAATTCGTTACAATTTTAGGGAGTCGAATTAACAGATGACAATTGGTTGGAGAAGACGGTGGTTCCTTCAGAACTGAGGAAGAAAGTCTTGCATCAAGCTAGATTCAAAGCTCTGACATCTATCAAGTTCTTTCAAGTGAAAAATAAGGCTTATATTCATACACTGACTGAAGGTTAGATCTCTTGTGTTCAGATAAAGGGGATTCTTTAAAGCAGAATGATTTTTTGACTTGCCACATGTAAAACTGATTCGATGAAACAGTGTTCTGGTACTAAAGAGGTAGGTATCGTTAATTGACAGCAATCATCGTCAACTACAAATGGCTCGGAAGGAACTGGACGATACATGAGTTAATCAGTTTAGACGTCAAGGCTGAAATCGTTTACTATCGGGAATTTTCGGAGCCTAAGGAGTAATTTACGTTCAGTAGTAAATGCATTTTTATCATGATAGAATGATTATAATAACTATGCTTTATTGTTTGCAGCGGCAAAAGACATAATTTTACCACCTGGCGAAATTGTATTCTATGGGGGCACAGTAACAAGGGAGTTATACATAATAGAGAGCGGTTACTGCTTAGTGACGTCCAATGAAATGAGGGAGACCAACACTGAAAGCATCATAGGGCCGGGCAGTCATGTGGGGTTACTGGTACTATTGTACGGAATCCCCACTCTAAGCACCGTGGTTACATTGACTCATTGTAAGGTAAGCTGAACTGTCCCCCCGACCTTTTACAGGTGGGTTGGTATAGTGGGTAGTCGTCCTACGCTCGCTTTCTGCCATTCGACCTTATTTAAGGTTATTCTATACGATTGGATCTTTGTTGCAACAAAGGGGACCGTTATCAGGTAGAATACATGTAAGGTCTGCTTGTAAAGATCTGGCTAGTACTAATTAATACAAGGGGCTCTGAATAATTCTTGGTCGGAGTCTGTCTTGAAACTACGGTACGAAAGTACGGTACTGACACAAAGTGGAATGTTAAGTAATACACAGGCGCGGTCCGAGAGGGGGGATCCTAGGGGTTATGACCCCCCCCAAAGTCAGCCGTGCTGTCGAGAATCTAACGATTTGCCTGAAAAACCCAATAATACTCCCGACCTGAGAATCGAACCCGGGACCTCATGCTCATCAGTAGCGCTTTCGACTACTAGACCAACGAGTAGATGTACCTTCCTAAAAATATTCTTCAGTACTCATGGTGACCCCCCCCCCCCCCCCAAAATCATAGGCTGTGACCGCGCCTGGTAATACATAATACGTAAATAGGTTAAACATATTGCTTTCTTGGATTCTATACAAAAATGTTTATAGTTACTCATGTTGAGACAGACTTAACTAGAAGAGATTGATTCATTTTCCTGAATGGCCTTAAAACTTGCACGGAATAATAAATAGTGGAAGACCTTAACGAAATAGACTCTCAAGGAAGTACTAGTTGATTAATATCGTTATATTCCAAGTTAATCAAATTAGGTGTATAAATTGTCTTCCCACACAATGTAACTAAGGATTGAACAAAAAAAATCGTAAGAAATATATCAGAATTTCAATAATGTTTTAACGGTAAATTAGTTCATGATGATTAAAAAAATACAAGCGATTCTACACCATTATGATACCTAGTTTTACAAATGAAAAACTTGTGAATCAAGCTATAGATAATTATATTTTCCCTTTTTCCAGCTAGTAAGTGTAAGCCACTATGCATACACGTCGGCACTCAGTCTGTTCCCAGACATGAAGGAACACGAAGGCTTAATGAAACCAGAAGAACTACGAACCATGGAGGAGCAAGCTAAAGCACAGAGCACTGATTCTTATTTACAGCATTATAATCGATTGACGGAAAAGAAACAGAAAGTCAAGATCACCAGTCTTCTTCAAGAGTTTTTCAACAGTAAGTCCCTTTTTATGAAAGTCCAGGTCCCTAGGTGCCTAAGCTTTATTGAGCATAATTAGGCTATATCGTTTCCGCTGTGAGGAGTGGCCCGTAATCCACCACGCCTGCCCAGTGTAGATTGGTAGATGTCACATGCCTTCGAATTTTTGGTTATAGGACACGGCATGTCGTCACGATGTTTTCCTTCAGTTTTATTTGGTCATGTTTTAGTGTATGGATAAACTTGAAGTGTCGGTGAAGATCGAACTCTATTCAGTAATAAAATGCAGCAGATGGAGCACCGCTATTCAACAATCTTGGGACTGATTCAGTATCAGATGATCTTTGAAATTGTTTCGGATGTGTTGCCTAATTCACGCTACATCATTCATCTAATTGCAGACTCGTTCATAGACCTCTCAGCAGAATACAAGAGATCCAAGGATAAATATTGGAAATCTTTCAAACAATTTCAAGTACTGAACAATGTTGCGCACTATTTACTGTTGCCTATTGCTATAAGACCGGATGGTATATTTTTGAAAACGTGGGCGATTATGCGAATAGCCACTGCATTTTTATTGTGTCTACTCATACCCGTGAGTTTCTATTTTAAAATGTTTTAATGACACCTATTAGATCAACTGTTCCTCTAGATTTGGAACGTCTAGACGTGTTTATCAAATAAATTGTTTTTTATTTAGCCTGAAAATGGACTTGATCAAATAGGGAAGCTTGTTCTGTTTTGAACAATATTATGCATTTAACACTGAATCATCATTGCGTTTTCGAAAAGATATAAACGCTGACGACAATGACACTCACTGTTGGGGTGAAACGCAATAGCGTCGGTGTTTTAAATATATTATTGAATTATGCAAGAGTACCCAGTTACTTCCGCCAATTAAAACAAATTAGGCACCTACACAATCTGAAGATCCGTATACTTCTAAATCTAGGTGGGTGTCTATTTCGACACAGTCAAGCTTAACGCAAACATGGGCTCATAAACAACTTCCTTTTCTTGAAACTTCAAGGTGATAGTATCTATGGCGCCACAGTTTGGATCATTTAACGTAACACTTGTGATTTTGGAAACCATCTGCTACATAGATATGTATTTGATGCTACATGTGGCGTATTACGGCTCCAAAAACCAGTTGATATATCATCCATATATGACAGCAAAGCACTATCTACAGGTGAGGTCTTAAATAAGTTTTAAACTTTCATGGTCGAAAGAATTGAGAAGGGCGGAAGTTTGTTTCATCTTAAGCACAATAGGAGTTCTGGGAAACTGATGGTTTACCCTTTACGAAGGTCATTGTAAAGCATGAAAAGAAAAAGGACATAAGTAATATAAAGTTTTATGATCATGCAAATAAGTAGGTAATCTTACAGTCCCCATATTATTTTTATTAAGGTAAAAGCTCGAGGTTAGCCCGCGAATTTAAAAATTCCTCTAAGTTTTTTGCAGTTTGTGGGCCAGTGCAAGGTTGAATAACTGTTTCATGAAATAGGCATTCAATGGAATTAAATGAACTTAAGAGATTGTGATGATTTTAATGATTATAAATTTATAGTTTAAAAAACAATAGAAAAACACGCTTTTATAAATGCACGTAAAAACCAAAAACTTAATCGTGGTCAAAGTTCATTACAAGACCTTCCTAACAAGTCCAAACACGGCTATGATACGATATTGCATCATGGAATGCCAGTGCCTATCATCCGGCTTCATCATCAGACCTTGAAACCTAATCGTAGTCAAAGTTCATTATAAGGCTTTTCTAACAAGTCCAAACACAGCTATGATATGATGTTCCATCATGCGGTTCCAGTTCATATCTTCCGGCTCCATAATCAGATCAGTTCGACCATATTATTGTATTGTCATCAAAACTACATACAGCTGCCAATTTTCGTGACGCTACGATCCTTGGAAGATGGTTAAATTAGTTACCTTAGATTCCATTACATAGTTAGTTACAGGTCGACCTATTAAGCGTGTTAATAATTCTGTAAATACCTACATAGGTACGTGTACGTGATACGGTCGCGAATCATATTTTGTTCAACATACAGCTTGACACTGACCTGCCAATTGGAAAAAAACGTAAGAAAGGAGGAACTTAGCTTTAACCTTAACAAACAAATTATAATTTCAGGGACAATTCGTAGTAGACTTAATAACATGTTTTCCTTGGTACGCTATATGGAAGCTATTTGTCCCCAAACACAATGAGGATCACTCCGACGACGATCACGAGTACAATGACCACATGTTCCATTGCGTGTTGAGAATGATTAACGTTTCGCAGATAATTAAACTGTATGCTGCGTCTTGGGCTGAATCTATAGGTGCCTTGAGACGGGTAAATACTTTAAGTATTTTATAACTAACTATTCTTGACCGATTTTCAGTTCAAAAGAAAAGAAAGTCGTGGGACCCCGCTGGATACGAGAAGCGCAGGACTGGTCGATGTAGCAAAGATGAGGGCTTATCTCCAGCAGTGGACGTCTTTCTCTGGATGAATGATGCTAATGAAATGATTCAGTATCCGCGTCAACCTGACGTTGTCCTAAGAATCAATAAAAGGGGTTTGCTCACGCATGCTTGTCTCTCATATGTCTGTGATTTTATGCAGGGATGTTAGGGAGCTCCGTAACCGTAACCGAAACTATCGGATATCCGATATAGAAATTTATCCGTAACCGTAACCGAATCCGAAATAAAAGTTTCGGATAACATCGGATTTGTTTTTACATTTTTATTTTAGGTAGATTAGATAACACTCAATATATATTTATAATAATTTTTATTTTAAATAGCTGTAATAATTACTCACAGACTGATTGTAATTCCTACCAAATGGTGACATATAAATAAAACCATTTTATTAGCTCTTTGTATTTTACTTTTGAAATTCCTTAAAAGTTTAATATCCGTAACCGATATTATCCGAAACTAACGGATAATCTGATATAATTTCATATCCGTATCCGTATCCGGTATAATAATCATTCCTACATCCGTATCCAATCCGTATCCGAAATTTTATATCCATAACATCCCTAATTTTATGTATATCTCCCCAGATCCCTTTTTATGTTCATCTAACCATACCTTTCCAGGCATACTTCATGAGCGTGGTGCATTTTCTTCTGCTAACATTATTCTTCTTAAACCTCTATACTTCGCTCTTGGTCACATTATCCTGTAGATACGTCAAAGCTGATGATCCGGATGATTTCGAATATAAAATATCAAAACTACCGCAGAAAGTACCTTATTTGAAGACTGCTTATCATCCCGATGGCAATATGGTTTGTCAGGAAGGCAAGTATGAATATTATACAATTTCTAGGTAGGCTGCTGCTAATACAACTTGGCAAAATGGAGAACAATAGATCCGTTCGATACCCAATGTGAATGCAGTGCTGTCCAGAACATGACCCATATGCGAGAACGGCCCAAATGTTCATAAATCTGCACCTTTGAGGATCGAATGCTCACCACTGACTCTGCTATTGACGTGGCCTCCAACTGAACTTTACACGCCTGAATAGTACCATCGACTCGAAAGGAAGAAGATTTCAATGTCTTTAGAAGTCGCGGTATTTTTGTTTATCAATAGGTTCGTTCCAGGCTCGTGGATAGACGGAGTAATAATAATAAAAGGCAAGCACATGTCGCCAACTAAAGTATTCCTGCTGGCTTACTATTGGACAGCAACAAGCTTCGGTGGTGCTGGCTTCGGCGATATCACTCCTCAGAATATAGTCCACATGATACTGTGCATTTGCGTCAATATACATGGTGTCCTATTTTTTGGGTGAGTTCACCGCTGTTTTTACAAAGCTCTATTCATTTGTAGTGTTAGAAAGTGTGTTTGTACTGTTCGCATAAGTACGTACTTCCAGAAATAATTTCGATTTGAGTGCGAATTCACGCTAATAGCAATGACGATAGTCGCAAATGTTTTGAACAATTTGGTATTTTCTTTTCTTTGAGATATGTGTACGCAAGAATAGCATCACTGAAAGCCATGGCAGATCAAGTGGTGACGAAGTTTCAAGAAGATCTGAAACATTTAGAAATGTTTCTGAATAGAGAGAAGGTACCGTTTGCATTAAAGAAGACGGTCATAGAATACTGGAAGTATCAGTGGAAGAGAACAGGTGGATGGTCGGTATGTGCTTCTTATAACATGCAATCAGAGGATTTTTTGCTTCGAAAACGCAGTTTCGATCACTGTTCATAGCACAGCACAATACAGTTAATTCAAAACAAGCACAAAAACATATAGGCAATAATACACATGACAAAACTACAAATTCTAACATGACCATTAACAAAACTGCCCACACTTTTACAAATACAGAATGATCCCTGCCATCCTGTATTTTCGACAGAGAATCTGTTAAAATGGATTCAGTACATAAATCTAAAACCCTTGCGTCGATAATTAAAAAAAAAATGCTGTTCCATACGTTTTGACCGCGTTAGTATTGCACTTTTCTATGAAACAGCAGATTTATTTTTGATAACTGACGCAAAATTTCTACGTACGGGGTTGTACAAGCATGTGCTGAATTCATGGTTACAGTTTGCAGGGCGACGTATTGTATGTCAAACAATAAACATCGATACATACTAACACATTACATTAAACAGAAAACAAGGCACTAGATCACTTTTTGTTGAAATTGCATGCATAAATACTTGCTAAAAAGTGGTCATTTTCTGTGCAGCACCAATCTATACTTGGTAAACTACATGCAAACTTGAATGAAGATGCAGTATTATACATGTATGAAAAAACGTTAAGAGAAATCCCATTGTTCGAAGACGTCGAGTATTCATTTTTCAGGGCTTTTGCCAAGAAACTAAAGGAATTTTACTTTCAAAAGGGATACATGGTTATGAGATCAAACGAAGTTATCGATACAATGTATATCATTTATAGAGGAAAGGTTAGTTGTAAACTGAAGACGACTACTATTGAAGAATTAGAATTGGCTTGTTTCCACTGGATGAGATTCTAATAAATTACCTGGCAGATGAATTCAAATTACAATAGTTCTATTTAATTTTGTAATTTGTCTGGTAGATACTGCCTACCTATCCGGAGACTGTTAATCAGGCCCATCTCTTTGAAATATGGATTTCAATTGTTGTATTTTCAAAACAGGTGGATATTATGTCAAATATAAATGAAGTGGAGGCATGTATGGGGCCAGGAGGAATATTCGGAAACATAAGAGGAGCCTCAAAATATCTGACCATGTCAAATGTAATTGCAAGTCGAAACATTGACTTGCTTTGTATTCAAGGGAGGGATTTCTACTCACTATTGAAGGTATTTCCAGAGCGCCTTTAAGACCGCGATACTGAAGCCATGTACAGTACAGTAGTAGCGTTTCATACGAGTACGACCATTTAACATTATTCAAATAAAGTTCATATTCCTATGACCAGGACTAAATTTTATATTCGCTCTATAGATGTTACTAAATATGCAAAATCTTCTATTGCAGAGTTATCCATCAGTTCTAAAAAAAGTAAAGCAGTCAGTTGAATCTGCGGCGAAAGACTACGTTCTGCCGACGATAGCGTCCGAAAGGAACAGCATGGAAGTACTAAAATATTTTAATTAAATTTTTTAATGTGTGTTTTATATTTCTTACGAATTTTAATTCGTTCGTTTATATGTTTTTTAGCAGCTTACGGTTTTTCCACTGTCGTATGAAACTGGGGACGAAGAGGAAGAAGAAGACGTTGAAATAGATGCAAATGTATATGTAGAGGTAAAGTTTTGATTTAATGAGAGAGAAAACTGCCAACTTTCACCACTAGCAGCGCTAGCAGCACAAAGGGTTCGTCAATGTTTTCCACAGCTTGTGAAATAAATAGATTTGAGTAAACCTTAAGATTAGTAACTGCATTAACGCTGTGCGTTCAAATCCACAAAAAAACATTAGACATTCTGTTAACTACTTGTACCACTAACGCCATCTATGCACCCAGTTTCGCGTATATTGTCCCATTCAAGCTTGATGTTCAGTGATTGGCTTCTAAAAGCTAATACAAGAAATGTAGTAAGAAAATTGAAACCAATTATTTGTTCAACTTTACAGAGTCCAGACAAAAGCATCGCAGAATCGCACGGATCGAAGTCTATCACATCGGCAGGAAACGTTGATTATACTCCAGCAGCACTTATGTTTTTCAAGCCACACAGGTATTTACTAGAAATATATGCGCTTTGACGTAGAGTTGTGGACATCAGCCATAGCTTACCTATGAGGACTGTTTCATTAAAATTCTCAAAATTTTGTATTCCAGATGGTTCCGTAGCAGCATCATACCAGATAGCAAATTAGTCACGTTTATGGGTAAGCGAATCACTTCATCTCTATGAAAATCTCAAGTTAATACTTCTATTCCAAATATATGGATTTTAATCGTAAATTCCATTCTTTATTTTCAGAGTATCTCATTCTCGTCATATCGTATTTCGATTTCATGTTACTTGTATACCAAATGGCATTTCTCTCAGTGCCATATTTCTTTCACGTTTGCATCATATTCGACATCCTGTTTCTATTTAAAGTATTTCTGGATGTCCACAGCGGTTACATGAATAGATACGGAGATTATGTTCTGAATCCAAAGAAAGTCAGAAAAATGTGAGTCTTGAGCTATCGCTTCATTGACGTTGTAATGAAGTAGGTTATGTTGTAGTACCTTTGATAAAAAGTTTGATGTAACATGTGATAAGAAACCTGAAAGCTAGACCACCAATAGCTATAGTTTATTATGTCGTCGACGATATTCTGACATGTCCGCTTTGTGCTCGAAGTTTTGCGGCCATAGTAGGATAATTATGCTAGTCACATGAGAACATATGAAAGAGCAGCACATCTAAGCTCTCGACTACCCTGAACAGTCATCAAATGCAGTCGCTGTGACCGAAATCGGCTAGAAGGCATAATTATCATTTAGCTCTGTTAAACAGACCTCTGAAATCGCCCTTATACCATCTTAGGCAAGCTTGGGATTGAACATGATTTTGTGGCTTTCCAGGTATTTCTCCAAAGTATATCTCCGAAGAAGAGACTTTCTAGCAAACTTTCTGGTATGCTACCTCGTGTTCGTTTTGACTTTGGCAACACCTATGAAAATGGCTTTGTTCTGCTATTCGCGTACGCCTCAACTAACTAGAATTTCTTATTTATTTACGTATCGGACGCATAGGAAATCGAGTATTGGTTCAGCGAATTTATTGTTTAAACTGACGTAAGTATCAATCGATATTTTTAATACGGCTACTTCTACCAAGAATATAGTGGGAATTTAATTCAAAGAGAGTCGGGGGACAGTTTACACCTAACGTAACGCTTGCGCACTGACAGCCACCGAATGTGAGTTAGCGTTACGCTGTTTTTAACTCGGAGGAACGGAGAGGTTCTCAATTCGGTTGTTTATAAAAAAAGTATTTTTGTTACCTCAGAACTCCGTCGTATATAAAACTAAAGAAAATTAAATTTTCTTTTGTTTGTAAGGATATACTTAAAGAGCGGTTCCATATAAATTGAATTCAATCTGAAAAGTGGATTTTGAGTTAGCTTCTTTTTCCACTTAGTGTATGTGAATGATGTTTTAACTTCTCGTCACTGTTATTTAGAAAAAGTGTTTTTTTTTTAAATATTTTAAATAAACAATCTAATGTGTGTGTACGTAGTGCGGTCCATGAGTTGTTAGCCTTACATAGAAAATAAACAAAACGTAATTTGGTTTTTCCTTCATAAAGTAGGTACAAGTCTCAACATGCACTGTGTTGAGTTTCAACTTGTTTCATTTGGTACTTTAGTTTTGAGAGCGATTTACATACATGCAGTCGAGTGATTTTCACAAAATGTATAAAATTGAATATCGCGCTGTTATAAAGTTTTTAACTAAAGAACGTCTAACGCTTACGCAAATAAAAGAAATATTGACTGTCGTTTACGGTGACTATTGCCCTTCGTATGCAACAATAAAAAAACCGGCCAAGTGCGAGTCGGACTCGCGCACCGAGGGTTCCGTACAAACCTGTAGGTGTTCTCGGTTTATTTTTAATTTTTTTTAATTTTTATATTTTAGTTGATTGAATGTAAGGTAAATTGCGGTGTACGATTTATGACGTTTTAAAAAAAAACTACTCACTCGATCTCGTTCAAACCAATTTTCGGTGGTAGTTTAATGTACATCATATATTTTTTTTAGTTTTGTCATTCTCTTATTTTAGAAGTTACGGGGGGGACACACATTTTACCACTTTGGAAGTGTCTCTCGCGCAAACTATTCAGTTTAGAAAAAAATGATATTAGAAACCTCATTACCATTTTTGAAGACCTATTCATAGATACCCCACACGTATGGGTTTGATGAAAAAAAACATTTTTGAGTTTCAGTTCTATGTATGAGGAACCCCAAAATTTATTGTTTTTTTTCTACTTTAGTGTGAAAATCTTAATGCGGTTCACAGAATACATCTACTTACCAAGTTTCAACAGCATAGCTCTTATAGTTTCGGAATAAAATGGCTGTGACATACGGACGGACGGACAGACAGACAGACAGACAGACAGACAGACAGACAGACAGACATGACGAATCTATAAGGGTTCCGTTTTTTGCCATTTGGCAACGGAACCCTAAAAACTGGTCTAAGCTGTTTCGATGGGGTAGAGAATCATTGGTAGATGATCCACGTGAAGTAGGCCCTGTCACAATGACGACCCCAGAAAATATTCAATTTGTGGAAGATATTGTTCTAAGTGACCGTAGATTAAAAGAAGAAATTGCTGCACAGTCTGGACTTTCAAAAACAAGTGTTCTTAGAATTCTTCACAAGCAACACATGACAACAATTAGTGCAAGGTGGGTGCCACGGATTCTTAGTGCAGTCCAAAAGCAGCGACGTGTTGAATGTTGTGAAGATTTTTTAGAGCTTTGCCGCGATGACTAGGAAGCAGCTATTCAATGGATTGTTACGGGCGATGAAACTATGATTCTTTACTACGATCTGACGTCTAAAAGGGACTCGATGGAATGGCACAGAAAGGGAGAACCGGCACCAAAAAAAACTAAGGTCACTCGAAGCGTTAAGAAGCTCATGGCTTCAATTTTTTGGGACTGTGAGGGTATCCTTCTCATCGATTTCAAGGAAAGTGACACGGTTGTAAACGTAGCTTATTATAGTGACTTACTACGACAGTTACGCCAGAAAATTATTGAAAAAAGACGAGGGATAATAACTCGAGGTGTCCGATTGCTTCACGACAATTCTCCAGTCCACACTGCTGCGATTTCGAAGTCTACAGTTAAGGAATGCGGCTACATAGAGTTAAATCATCCTCCTTATAGTCCTGACCTGGCCCCCTCAGACTATTTTTTGTTTTCAAAATTAAAATCTGATTTGAGAGGGAAAAAAATTAACAACGATGAACAAATTAAACAGGCTGTTTACGACCACTTTGATAGTAAAGATTCAGCATATTTTTATAGTGGCATAGAAGCATTAATCAGACGTTCTGAAAAATGTGTTGCAATAATGGGAGAGTATATTGAAAAATAATATTAGTTTTTTTTTTATTTCCATCTGTCCTTCTATGTTAGGCTAAGAACTCTTGGACCGCACTACGTATTTTCGTATTTTTGCCACCGACTTCCGAAATTAAAGTTATATTTTAAGTTTTTTTTTTCCTAGGAATCAGTTGTTTATTTTGTTTTTAATTTTTCAACTTTACGTCACAATGAACTCACAATAAGAATGCCTTAACGACTTCACGTTTCTATGAAGGCTCACAATGAGCTTGCTTAAAATCGGCGGCTGGTGTTTAGTATAAGTCTTTCCACAACTTACAGTTTTGGAATTTTTCAGAACAATAGCCATATGGGCATCGATACTATCGCATGTGAACGCTTGCCTTTTCTTCAAGCTGTCCTGCATAACTCCTGTGCACTGCACATCGGCTAATTGGATGTCCAAGGCAGCACTCAATTTGAGGGCTAAATATTCTGAGGTATTCTGACGAATTTTATCGAATAGTTGGCCTTTGAAGGTGCGCGAAAATCAGGCTGACTGAACGAGTGGCTTAGTTCCATTGCCAGAAAAGGAAACCACAGGGATTGTTATGAGGAAGGGAATGAAAAGCTGCACCTTCTTTGCCTGTAGGTACATCGAAGGGGTGGGAGATCTTTTCTCAGCAGGATGATAGTACGTATAAGTTAGAATAATTAAGGCACTCAAAAAGCGAAGCACTATTTTCGCTGTTTAGCATAATTATAGGGGAAGAAGTTACAACTAACTTATGAAACTACGAATAATCTTTTTTTCTGTTCACAGGGCAATTACTTTGCTCTATACGTGGCAGCGCTGTGGTACATGATCAACTTACTAACAATAACCGGTACCGGAGATGTGTCTTCGCAAAACAGTTTCGAAGTTATTGAAACTATCATAGTTATTATCGTTATTAAGTTTTGCACAGGTATGTGATAAAGATTAAAATAATTTAGACGAGTCAAGAGTCTCTTCAGACTTGCTTTACGACAATCGTCCTTAGGTCTCTTTAGAACGTCACACGCTACATTTAAATATTTCAAAAGTTTACTGTTTAGCAGACTTTATATTTTGTAGGTACTTTGATGTACAGAAAGCGTAGTTGACGGCTATGTGATGTGTCTTTTTACACCCTTTATGTGAAGTCCTTTTTTATATTTTCCAGGGCTTCTCATATCAGAAATGTCGGCAATGATCACAGCTCATTCGTCATCCCGTATAGCATACGATTACGACATCAACGAATTGAGAGACGGACTGCGAGATATGGACCTGAGTGTTCATCAAATGAGTAAAATGTGGGACTACGTACGCGAGCTTTGGAATAGACAACAAGGAAAACAGGTGCTCATTCAGTCTTTGATTAAAAAAAAAAACATAAGTTGGTACCGAAATAAGACCTCCAAAAGAATAAAAAGTGAGGTAGAGAACGTCTAATTTAAAATTGCACGCCAAACACTACATTTTCTGTACAACTCTTAAAATGTGCATGCAATAAGCTGTAAATGGGCGTGCAATTTTAAACCAAACGATCTCTGCTTACCTGTAAAACTTTAAGAATGGAAGGAAATATAATTAATTGGAATTTTAGGGGAAGGCCCTACATAGCCAATAACAAAACAGATATTTTGGCATGATTGTCATTCGCTAAGCCTTTACAACGCCCACTTGTCTCGTTGCCAAATCGGCAAATGCCAATTTATTATTTGACATCCCAATTCATGTTATTAGTTAATTCAAAAGAGATCTAAATGATCATGCATCGAAGTTGAAATTAAAGGTTTTTCTCAATCAATAAAATATAATGATTATGTGGCACCTTCAGAATGAAAGAGACCGACTCATAAAATGATAAAACTCTTATTAAAAATGGAGGCATATTATTGTGATATAGGCATCTGTTTTAATTTTTTTTTAAATACTTTCCTCAAGACATTTTCCTCATTCCTCCGTATTTTTATGTTATCACGTGACCATACCATGACAACCGATTCCCACTCAACTTAACAGTTCTTGGTGCCACTTTCAGACTTCCTCTTATGTAGGTACTCATTTCTTATTCTATACATTCGTGTAAGGCCATGTTATAAAAAAAAATATTATTTTAAAATCTCTAATTAGGTCTCTGAAGGTGCGATGTATAAATACCTATCTGTAGTTCTCAGTTTCACATTTATTTATTGGCCAACAATGTAGGCACTTCATCTTCAAGGTGGTACTTCATCTCTAAGCTTAGATGATTGACAAAAGGTCACCCTAAACCCCTATAACTGCCTTTTCCCCTATTTTCAAATTGCAGATGCCGTCCCTAGTCTACAAGCTGCCATTCCGTCTCCGTTGCCAAGTAATGCAAGCCGTATACGGATCCCATATCAGAGAATCCGTCATATTCAGTAAAACTGACGACGATTTCCGAAGAATGTTGGTAATGTGGATGAAACACTGTGTGTTCTTCCCTGGCAACTACATCGTGCAATGTGGTGACTCAGACCAATGCATCTACTTCATCCATAGAGGTCAGGTAAGTGTGTGAGGTAATCTCACTCATGATATCATCGACAATATGTCATTTATATTAATCATTATTTAATATGTATGCCTGAATACCCAATCTTAGTTAATTTACACGTATATGCTATTTAATCAACTTGACAGTTTATAATAAAAAGGTCTAAAATTAGCGGTTGCAACGGACATTTAACTTTGTCTAATACAACATAGAGCTCTGAATTGAATTGGATCTCAAACTTGATGTTTCAATGAGTAATTTGTAATGGTTACTTTAAGGTTGAAGTGTTAACAGTGCATCCGAACTTGACGGAGTCAATCTATGATGTGTTAGGACCGGAAGACAGCTTTGGGATCGCCCAGGTTCTTTGAATTTTGATATTATTTAAATAAGCAATTGATAGAAAAGAGTTTTTCAGGAGAAAATGTTAGAAAATACACGATTTTTTTAACGAAAAATTGGTAGCTTAGTTATTGTATCCTTTATCCTGTTGTAAGCCGTGGATCTACGTGAGACACAATTTATTTTTTATATTTGTAGGTAGGCAATAAGAATAGGGGCAGACCAAAGAAACGACGGGTGGTGTGTACTGTGTGAATGATGTGTATGGTAAGAAATAGGGTGACTACCGAGATGACCACTAATAGGGAAGAAAAAGACATGTTGCTGACCCCAAGTAAATTGGAGAAGTCTGATGATGATTTATAGGTAATTATGGCTTTCATAAGGTTCATAAAATATTTTTTTTTATAGGGTTTGTTCGTGGGAGTGGTCCACCATTTTTCTTTCCGAGCACGCACTGTCGTCGACATCGTATATTTAAAGTTGGACCAATGGAAGTACCTACTGGACTATTACCCGAAATCCGCGAAAATCGTTCAGAGGAAAGTCGAGAATGTTTATTTAGCGATCTAAATATTTTATGATATTTATGTTTTAGATTACGTTATTATTAATGACTAATGAATTGTTAATTAGAATAATAAAATTAGTTTTGCGTTTTAATCTTGCGTTTATTTGTAACCGACAAGAAACAGTTTTGGTATGAAAAATATAAAAATAGTTTATGGCACAGTCAAGTAGTTCTAAATTACATAGTGAAGGCAAAGACTTGCTAAAGCAGTGATGTTAGTGTGATAGCCCGTATAACAGAAAACAAAGTGTCGAAAAGTAGGTTTAAATCACTTCTGAAATAGCTAAATAATAATTTATAAACTAAACATTTTTGGTTGAAATATTTGCTGACTACTTAAAAGCCTGATGCAATACACAATTAACAAATCTTAAATCATTTAACATGGCTTTTAAAAAGGTATAAAAAAGGTCGAGATTAACAGATATTTCCACCAAGTAATTAGTAATAACAAAATACTACAAAAAATCTACTAACCAATTTAAAAAACAAAAACTAAAGTCAAATTCTACAGTTTACAAAATAAAAAGTAATCAAACATAGACAATTAAGTAACCTTACCAAAGAGACAAATCATTCATAGATTAGTAACGTTACTTTTCTTGCTTTCTCTTCCTAGTTACTCTCTGTGTGATGGGTATGACTTCATCGGTCACATCCAAATTTTCAAATGATTCTTCAATTTCTATGACTGGCTCCGGTACAATATTATTCCTTGTAGAACGCCGTGCAATCGAAACTTGGCTAGGCTTGGCTACAGTATTGTTGCTTTTAGAATTACTTTTAGTCGAAACCAGTGTTGGTTCTTCCACAATATTGCCCTTTGTAGATCGTTGTGTAGTAAGTACTTGAGCAGGTTCGGCCACAATACTGTTCCTTGTAGAACGCTGGGTAGTAGGCACGCGTATAGGCTTTGCTACAGCATCGTTCCTTGAAGAACGTGTACTCGGAACTTGTGTTCGCACTTCAACAATATTGTCCTTTGCAGAGCGACGAGTAGTAAGTACTTGAACAGGCTCGGCTACAGCACTTGTCTTTGTAGAACGACGTGTATTAGGAACCTGTGTTGGCTCTTCGAAAATATTGTCGTTTGTAGAACGACGTGTATTAGGAACCTGTGTTGGCTCTTCGGAAATATTGTCGTTTGTAGAACGACGTGTAGCATGTACTCGAGCGGGTTTGGCTGAAGTACTCTTCTCTGAAGCAGGACGTGTTGTAGCAACTTGTGATTGTGGTGAGCTGGAATTGATTATTTTTAAGAATTAGAACAAAAAACAATAGACACTAACAACAATAGGCACAGTGATCATCATCATCATCATCATTTCAGCCGAGAGACGGCCACTGCTGGACATAGGCCTCCCTCAATATAGGTGGTTTGCAAATAATCGCCACGAGTGGTACGCGATTTGGCGATCGCAGTATGATGGTAAAATGCATAGAGAACGTTGCTGAGCGGGAGAAGTCAATTGATGATTTCCCATCCTAAAAAACAAATGGTGCTTTTCTTTATGTATGGAACCAAGGCACATATTATATGTATAAACAATATTGTCTGGTTAACAGTAACATAACTTGGATGTTTTTCATTGATATTGTGCAAATTCATAATAGTTATCTGTAATAAAGGTTTTACCAGACTTAATAAAGACTGGTGTCTGTTGATCATTCAGCGTCAATAATATCATTGGGACGAACAGACTGTTCAAAATGATCTCAATAACTATGTAAATTAATTATTAACCTAATGACGCAAGGAATGGTTTCAGAATGAAGACAGTACGCGACTATTGTCATTCTGACAAGAACTTTATCCAATTGAGATAAAGTTTAACTTTCTTAGTTGTTGACATCGTTTTTGTGGTGCCGGAAGTAAAAAATAATATCACCCCATTTCTTCCCGTGGGTATCGTAGAAGGCGACTAAGTGACTTACTAGATAATGGGCAGCAGCGTTCTCTATGCATTTTACCACCTTACTGCGATTGCCAACCCGCCTGCCAGGCGTGGCGATTATGGCAAAGCCCCCCAAATTGGGGGAGGCCTAAGTCCAGCAGTGGACGTTTTACGGTTGAAATGATGATGATGATGATATGCGTTCAACAATATCTCAATCTAGGTTGACAAACTTTAGTAACTTTGTCAATCGAAAAGTGACTTACTAGAAAATGGGCAGCAGCGTTCTCTATGCATTTTACCACCTTACTGCGATTGCCAACCCGCCTGCCAGGCGTGGCGATTATTGCAAACCGCGCCAAATTCGGGAAGGCCTACATCCAGCAGTAGACGTCTTATGGCTGAAATGATTCTGATGATCAATCAACAGGAAAGTCAGGGTGACTTTGTGTGTTTGAGAGAGAAGAGAGAACGATAAAAGAAATTTAAATGAAGAGTATTATTGTATAGGTTAGGATATATACAAAAGCATGTAGCACTGTCTCTATTTATGTGTGTTATTGTATTATGAAGAATTTATTTGATGAAATGATGAAAAAAATTGTCATTGAAATAGTTGAAAGTGGGCATGCTTAGGTTATCTAGGTGTTCTAAGGTGATTACCATTACAAAATAAGTTTGACTCTAAATATAATTGTTTCTTTAAAGTGAAAGCCCTATAGTAGTCTGCAAAATTCATTTTTCTTAATCTTTTTGCGATTCGCAGGTCGTGGCCAGGTTGTCCGACCTTACATAAGAAATCTGGTTTTACATAATTATAATAATTTATTAAGTATCAAAATAACCCTTCAACTTCATTTGATCGAATGAGTTTCTGAAAGCGGACGCGGAGCTCCGATAGGATGAAACCAGGATAACGCGAAGATGGTGACGACGAGTCATTCAATTGAATTAAATGAACTTACTTACTTTCATTATAAATTAATGAAAGTATAATGAAGTATGACTGCATGATTCAATAGTACAAAAACTACAAACCAAAAGTGGGTTTCATTTTCATCTAAAACTGTAACTACTGCTACTTCTACAGGATACAATTAATGACAAATGGGTGACCTTACCAAACAGCAATGAATTAGCATTAGCAACGTAGCATTAGTATTATTTTACATTTGCCATTTTCGCTTCCGAGTTACTCTCTGTGAGATCTCCGGTATGACTTCTTGGGTCTCGTCCATCAGTTCAGATGATTCTTGACCTTGTGTAGGCTCTGCTACTGTGTTGTTTTCTTCAGACTGAAGTGTAGTATCCGATACTTGCGATGGTGGTAATCTGGCACTGAATAAAAATATCATAATAATTATCGCAGTTTTTTTTATATCAAGGAACATTGAAAGAAATGTGGACCAATTTGGTCTATTTATTAGTCCTATAAATATTAATAGCAAAATAAAACACTTTTTGCTTTGTATGACATTTTGTAGATTGCCCAAAATTCTTGATTGTCTAAATTGGTATCGGCAGTCTGGCAGTTTAATATGAAATCCTTAATGTTGTATAACTATCACAAAAAAAAGTCACACCTAAACCCCAACGATTGGTAGAAGTGTATAAAACACATATCACATCTGTACTTTAGAAGATTCATGTAAAGGCATCCCCTCAGGCTGCTACTGATAAATCCGTATTGGAGAAATCCGAGAACGCTTCACACAACCTAAGAATTGAACCCAGGTTGGTCAAGTAATTTGAAACTAACCCTTCAGTATTCAAGCGCTCCAGTTGATCTTGCTGGAAATCGATTTTACAGCATGGCCACTTTTGGACCCTCTCTAAATACCGCAACAAGCATTTCGTATGGACAGCTTGAGCACATCCTGGACAGTTGTAACCCTGAAATAACATAATTTTAGGTTTAAAGACAGGACTTTTGCCATTGTTGACTTTACAGCTGAATGTTGTCTAACTCCGTACGCAAAATACGCGCTTAGACGTGAAGTTGCGGACACCAGTCCGTTCTACCTAAGTTGTCTAATTCTTAACTTTGTACAACTATAGACACTCGGTGTATAACTTTTCACCCAAATGTCTTCAGCAATAAGGTTGAAAACTGGTTGACCACTAGTTTCCGTGAGTACACCGTCGGTGTACATAGCAAACAGTGTTTGTGATGAGAAACAAATGATTATGTATTGTACACAACAGTATTTTGTGTTAATAAACTTATTTTATTTTTATTAACACTATTGGTGCACTCTCAAACTTAAGGACAGTTTGAGAGTGGTTCCAAAATTGTCTTAAATAACATTTTTCAATCATGCAATTTTACTGAAATGTTTGAATGCACCCGGCTAATGCGGTACACAAAAGTGCACTGAACACACATATAACATAGAAAAACGTCAATAAATATGTTCGGTGAAAACACCAAACATATTAAAGGCCATGAAAGATGGATGCTGAGATGAAACAACAATAAGTTAGTAAAACTAATGAAATGATCATGATAATAATGTTTACAAGGTGAAAACAGCCCACCTTTAAGATTAGTAGAACATTTCAATTTCTTATTGTACCTAAAGGATTTGTAGGTACCTGAGGATCCCCCAGTCATTTTATGTTATTTTGTCATGATTTCGATTTCTTTTGCTCTTTTCAACAAATTCCATAAACCGAAGTACATATATAGCTTGTTGTAATGATAACAAAAGCTTATTGATGTTAAAAAAGGTTATTGATACATGTTATTATAAATTAATGTTGCTTCTTGTGTCTGTCTGTGAAGGGATTTTTCTTTTAAACTAAATTATAGAACCAATTTTGATGTATTATTTGCCATAAATGTATTCTTGAGATTTTTCTAACGTACATATTATAAGGTATTCTTGCTGTTTTGTACAGTCATAAAAAGCATGCAAAGCAGGGGTGAGCCGCTAGTTAGTTGTAATGAGAAAATAATTACAAATAATAAAGCAGGTTATGTGATCTATCAACTGAGATCTAAAAAATTCTAACTTAAAAAGAAGGCTACATACTCTGAAAACAATATGTTTACAAAGGAAGCATTCCTCCACAGCATGCGGCATGTTCTGTACAAAATATCCTTCAAACTCGTGAATGGCTCTCACTCCCAAGGCATAGTTATCCTCCACCTTATCCAAGTACCGCATTCTGCACCAAGTGTTCAGCACTTTCTGAAATGTTATAATTGTAATGTTATTTCTATATTCTGCTCTTGGATCAATCCAATTGCGAATAATTCACATCATGATGAAAATAAGCAGTCTGACAGATAGTAGCAGCAAAGAACAAGCTCACTGCTCAAGTGATGGCAGATGTGCATTTATGTATAGCCACCCGTGGAGGCATTTTAAAACACACAAAATATGACATCGAAATTATTAAATGTTTTGCCCATCACTGAACATAAACTCATTTTTATAGGGAGAGGTGGCACATGCAGCACAATTGCCTCTAAAATATAAACATAGTCTGGAATATACTCACTTGTGCATCAGTTTTAGTGAAGGTAGATTTCATACTACTAACTAAATTCATTGCATTGATTCCCGTTATCTGCCTAGATTCAGTACTCATGATGTGTTCCATAAGCAGCCTGAAATATTCAAGTTCAGTAGAAGAAAATATGTTCTGTGCTTTAGTTGCAGCATCATCGGCCAGAGATAAAAATACAACAACATCCTCATTAGTGGCTTCATCTTTGGTAATCTTTATTTCCTGGTAATATGGTCGTATTTCATCATTGATAGCCTTCACTAAATCAGTCACAGATAGTTCCTCTTCATCTGAAACAAAATGATTATTTTTTGTTTATTTGCCATGTTACTGTTTTTTCTGAAAAAGGCATTTGATATTTATCTGTTTTAGTATGTAAAATAGCATCCGCCCTTCATTCAGTGATAGGTCTTTTTTTCCATTGAACAATATCAGCTCATGAAACATCCCATAGTCAAATTCACTATTTATTACGTAGATAACATTACCTTACCGCTTCACTAGCGTTGCCAGACGTCCCGTATTTCCCGGGACGTCCCGTATTTTAGGCATAGTTTAACATGTCCCGGCGGGACTAACTCTGTCCCGTATTTGAACTGTACTTCATTTTTAATTTTGAGATCGATCCAAGTATTCACACACGCAACGTTCGTAAAACGTACTGTTTTAATTGTCTTCGTTTTTAGTATTCTAGCTCAAACTGTTTCGTGGAAAGGGTTTTTTCACAGATGAGACTTAGGACTGATGTAAGAAATAAACGTACCCCTAATTGAATAAAAAGCGAGTTGATGTCCGTTTTTATTTACCTACGATTATAATTGTATTGATTTTTAAAGATATGTTAAAACAAATAAAAATAAGTATGTTAAAACTGACTCGATCCTCGAAAAAAATAAAAAAAGATGACACAAAATAATTTAGTTTTTTATTTGTCCCGGGTAAAAAACTGGAATCCCGTATTTATTTGCCCATTTACTCATTTGTCCCTTAAAGGCTGAAAAAAAATCTGGCAACCCTACGCTTCACTAGTAGCATATTAAGTCATAGACTAATCTAAATAAGTTTGGTTCTTCATTAAATACCATGGTATTCTATTAGTTCAAAGTTTTTGTAGTTGACATATTTGACATTATATTTTACCATTATAATGATTGCTTATACGCTTCAACATATCTGATGACATGGAGTTAGACCGGTTCCTTGTCAACACCGGCTTACGTAGTAGCTACGGACCTCCCAGTTTTTGTAGTTTCTTACCGTTAAACCTCTCCATAACTGCCTGTGCGTCGATGATAGATAGAACTCCTTGACTGGCAACTGTTCTTAGAAAGAATCTATGCATTTTACCGTACGCCATGGCTGTTCGTAATATTTTCCTTTTCTTGAAGAAACAATTACCAAATTATTTGTTGTGGATCTCTTTGTTGTGGATAAACAAATAAATTGGTGGCAATTTGACACTGACACTTCATATCGCGTACATTTGAAATGTCAATGTCAAGCAAGACTCAATTGTTAATGTCCAGTGTGACCAATTCAAATTTGAGTGGCAAGAAAACAAAGCCTGCTAATCCCAAAGTCCCATAGGCTCAAAATAATGCCATAATAATTTTAAGATTTTTTGAAGTTTCAAAGTGTAAAAGTTTAATAATCTCTAGTTATAAAAAGTTATTATAAAGCTGAAAAACGCGCTAATTTATAGAACGTCAAATTGATTTACGGTGACTATCAACGACACTGAGTGCCTTTGACGTCATCCTAGATAGGCACTGAAGATAGCCAATACGAAACTTACTGTTTAACAGTTGATCGTTAAACACTGCCATGTGATCATCAATATCAACTATCAACAGAGATACGCAATAGCTTTGCATGCGTAGCATGACCGCCGTAGAAAAGGGTTTTGTCGGTGGAAGAATAGACAAAGTGACAGTTCACACAATGTGAAAATTAACAACATTATACTACATTTATCCAAAGTTTCTTTATTTATTTACTTACGGTTGTTGTTTTGTTTTAAATCTAAATCAACTCTATTAGTCATGGCGATTATAAAATCAAATTGTCTTCACTACCTTGTACAACAATAGTTATGTGTGATATTGACAGTTTGAATAAAAAACTTTCTTCTGAAATAGTCTACCTCTATAGGGTCGTAGACAAAGATCGTGAGAAACGAACGACAAAATGACAGTTGCTAGAAAGATTTCTACGGTGCGATGTCAAAATAAGAGAAACTCACTAAACACTAAACTCTCTAATTTTCTAAAGAGTTGTATTCTTCGTAGAAATGAAAGCACCATGCTAAGCCTGCATAAAACGGTACAAATTTTTCTACAATCTGTAATTTTGTTTATTCTTCCGTCGACAAAACCCGTTTCTATGCTGGCGTAGCATGTCATTTCTATCTCTGTTCTACCAAGAATAGGCAAAGTTCTTTCTATGGTGTTGCTACGCGTGCTGCTGTACATACAGTAATAGAAAGGACTAAACCTGCCAAAAAAACTTTTTACAAAAAATAACAACCCACTTCCTAAAAAAACACTACAAAGTGAAAAATAACTTTAATTTTGGAAGTCGGTGTCTTAGGATCTGTAAATAAGGTTTTTTTGCCACCGACTTCCGAAACATCCTCCTTTTTTTGAAGTCGGCTAAAAACGCAATTGCCACAGGTCACACTGCAAATGTCAAACCTTTGTTTTTTTTTTTTTTTTGGAATTTTATGGCCTGGTAACTGGACCTTTAGGTCAAATCTTATTTTATTATCGAACACTGCACTATCACTTCATTTTTAAATTGTTTTAATAGTTTTTGCCTTTTTGCCCATATAAAACTCATAATTTCACTCACAGAGAAAAATCAGTTTTGTTTTTAAATCGTACTCTATTCGGACACAGGTCTTTTTGGCTAGGTCAATAATTTATATTATTTTATTACTTAGTTAGTTTTTGTAGTTTCTTACCGTTAAACCTTTCCAAAAGTGCTTGTGCCTCGATAATCAATGTACCTCCTTGACTGGCAATTGTTCTTAGAAATAATCTATGTAGTTTATCGAACGGCATGGTTAAATATTCTCCTTTCTTTGAAGAAACAATAAACTATTTTTTGTTTGTCGTGGATAAACAAATACATTAATAAATTGATGGTGATTTGATATCTCGGAAAGTAAACAAAAATCTGCGATCTGCGTGTGACAGCGAGATTTGACATGTCATGTCAATCTCAAAAAGAGGTGAACCGACTCCCTGCCTAGTGCCTGTTCCGAAACATCCGTAGTGTTTCCAAAGATTGGAACATATTTTAAATGCAGCATTTGGAACACTGGAACACTACTTCGCGGACTGGGCGCGTTGTGTTGAGCCGTGGGCGTAGACGGAGGACGTGAACGACATCGTCGCTTGCGAGTAAGGGCTAGTGCTAGTGTTGCAAAGGACTCGAGTCCTCGAGTTTTAATTTTAAAAACTCGACTCAATTATGCCAGACTCAGTGTGCTCAAAAGGCTCGGAATCTAAAGTCAAGCCGAGCCCGAGTAATTTAACAGCCACTCGAGTTTTAAAAATGACTCAAGTCTTAGAAAAGGACTCGAGTCTTAGAATATTAGGTCTTTACCTATGAAATTGCCGTTCTGCAGTACTGGCCATTTCAAATCAAAATAATTTTTGTTTGTCTAAGAATTCTAATTTCAAATTAATTTTATTTTAAAAACATGGAATTCTTTTTCCAAAAGTAGTCATTTTTTTATTGATTAGTGTTACATTTTCATCGCATTTCAATCTTTTTCGTCATCATGGATACGTTAAAAATTCGAGTAATTACGGAATATGAGTACCGTCGTGGCAGCAACGCGGCACAAGCGGCACGCAACATCAACGACGTTTACGGAGCTAACACTACAAACCAACGCACCACCTGTTATTGGTTTGCTCGCTTCCGTTCTGGAAATTTCGACCTGAAAAATGAACCTCGCGGTCATCCGAAGACTTTGGTCGACAATGACGAATTAAAGGCGATTTTGGAAGCTGATGATACACAATCTACGGCTGAATTAGCAGCAGCTTTCGACGTTAGCGTCAAAACAATATTGGTCCATTTGCGTCAAATTGGCAAGGTAAAAAAGCTTGACAAATGGGTGCCCCACGAATTCAATGATCGCCAGCGCGAAGTACGCGTCGAGACGTGCCTTGCACTGCTCAACAGACACACAAATGAAGGAATTTTGAACCGCATTGTTACCTGCGATGAAAAATGGATTCTGTTTGATAACCGCAAGCGCTCAGCAAGTTGGTTGGATCCTGGTTCAGCAACTAAACAATGCCCTAAACGAAAACTTACCCCTAGAAAAGTGATGATCACTGTTTGGTGGTCTAGCGCCGGTGTGATTCATCACAGCTTCTTACCAAACGGGGTGATCATTACTGCAGATGTGTACTGTGAAGAACTGAACTCAATGATGGAGAAGCTGGCACATCTCCAACCAGCATTAGTCAATCGCTCGTTTCCGCTGCTCCTGCACGACAACGCGCGACCTCATACTGCACAGCAGACGGTCTCCAAGTTGCAAGAACTGGGGCTGGAAGCTCTCCGTCATCCACCCTACTCACCAGACCTTGCGCCTACAGACTACTACTTTTTCCAGAATTTGGATAACTTCTTGGCGGGAAAAAATTCAATACCCGAGAGGCAGTACAAAATGCCTTTGAAGAATTTGTTGCCTCCCGTCCAGCTGATTTTTTTAAGAAGGGCATCAATAAACTGCCACTGCGTTGGCAAAGATGCATTGATTGCATGGGTGATTATTTCGATTAATACAAATAAAAAATACATGAAAAAAAATTCGTTTCACTTTTTTCATACAAAACGGCATTTTCATAGGTAAATACCTATTATATTCGATTCTATGAATAACTCGTCAGATTTTTTTTGTACGCATAATTACATCATAACCACTAATTTGAACTTATCACTTTCTATTCGAGTCTTTTCCAATGATGAGCTACAAGTCTCATCTTCATGCTCTGAGTTTTTCTTTAAGACTCGCATACATTTTAAGACTCGAGTCCTTTTTAAGACTCGAGTCCTCTTTAAAACTCGAGTCCTTTTTTAGACTCAAGTGCTTGACTCTAGACTTCGGGCCTTTTGAGCACACAGAGTCTTGCATAATTAAGTCGAGTCTTTAACCATAGACGGCCTTAATACGTATTTAGGTCTACTTTTTCAAAATTGGTTTTTTGATTAAAGTACCGTAGGTACCTGTATATGTATACTTTTATATGCATTTAATGAAAAGCTGTTTATTTGAAATTATAAACAGACACTTCAATATTATTTATTTATTTAGACGTCTAAATTAATACGATACTGAACTTTTGAAATTATGTTGTCATCGAAATCAAAGGTTTGTACCTAATTTCAGATCAACCTGACAGGAAGGAGCTTCGTTGTCAAAAATTTTTGACCTCAAAAATATCAAACGACGCAAGTTCAAAATCGTTTAAAAATATAAAAATATTTCATAACAAACTTAACCACTTTTAATCGAGAGAGCTGGCTAAACCACAGCTTATCAAATGTCACTTGCGATCGAGTGTAGCGTTCAATTACTTACAGTGGTTAATGGCTAATGGCTACCGTGTTCATGATCGCTTCTTATAGTTACCAATGTTCTTTTATTCTGGACTGTGATTTTATTCGGTATTATGTAAGGTACTATAATGATTATTATGAAGAATCCATACTTACTAATATTATAAATATTAAAGTGATTCTGTCTGTTACCTGTTCACGCCTTAACGGCTAATGGATTTCGGTGAAATTTGGCACACAAGTAGACCATACCTAAGCACCTGACATATGACTTTTTTATCGCGATTGTATCCCTACGCGGAGGAAGCCATGGGCAAAAGCCTCTTAAATATTCTGGTGCTGTGCCTTTTTGAGCGTTTCCAAGGGATATAATTATCTGTTTGTTAGTGAAAAACACGTTTATTTGCCTAAGGAAGAAGTAGGGTCTCGGTTCTTTCATCATGCCAGTATTCGGCAGAGTTGAATATCTACCAACATTTTGCAAGTTACGAGCCTTTTGTTTTTCGCTAGGAAATCATCAAGTGACGTTTCCCGCTCTGGGTGGAGCAGAAAGGCGTCTCAGACTTTTACTGACTAAAACCCACCCGTATTCCTCCAGTTGCCAATGCCAGGGCCACGGTAACTTTTTATAACAAATCCGCGACCCTAGCAGGCATCGGTCCTAGCGGACCTCCTCAATATGTGCTGACAGCTCTTTGAGGCACGCGCGGAACACAACGCGTCGTCGACAAGAGCCTGCGGCCTGATTGCGGAACACATTTAATTTCTGATAAGGTCACCCGGGGCGAAAGCAACTAACAAAAATTATTTTGAAACTTTGCTTCCCTCCACCGTGAGCTACTTAAATAATAGGGATATTCTAATAAATGTACTTCATTGCACAGCTTTCGATGAACAGTTTCGACATAAATTAGGTTAGAAATAAACTATGGTTTTTCATTAATTTGCATTATTGTTGAATAAGACCGGTAAAAGTTACATTCACCCCACTTTGGGGTAAATGTGACTATTCGTTATAACTCTGTTGTAATCTATTTCTAAATGTTGTTGTCAAGAGTACATGTAGATGCACACAGAATTATCTGTAAAAGCTATCTATAGTCGCTGAGATACAGTTCAGTTTCAAGCAAATTTACTTTTCTTTTTTTGTGGGGTGAATGCGACTGTCTTCCATACTGACTAGTGTTGAGATGTAGTACCTTCTAGTTTACTTATCGATAAATATTTGTGATCGAGAATTAACAATAATGAAAGGTTTTAAATATAGGTATCTTAGTGCAAAAACGCAAAATCGATCTGAGCGTTCATTAAGAATAAGATCAATAAAGTATATTACACTCAGCTAGAGTAATTCTATTTTATTAATGGAATTTAGGACATAAAATAAAAGCAATAAAAGATTTCTTATTTATTTAATTTAATTTATTTATTGACTTGTGTATGTAAAATTCTTTGACAAATTCACGATAAGTACGCATTGTATTGATGACTAATCTATTAGGATTTAGGTAAAAAAAGGGATTTCTGTCTGTAATTTGAAAGTTTATTTAAAAAAAATATTACTTAAAGTAAAAAAAACTTAGGATAATTCTCAGTCAAAATCAAATAAACTAAACTTGTTGAACGAGGAATATTAAAGCGTTCCGCAGCAGCATAACTGGTCAACTGTTTTTCCTTTACTAGTCGTACAGTTTCAAGAAGTGTTTCAGAGCAATAAGTTTTCTCCTTTTTGCTTTTATAGTTTCGGACCATCTGATAAAAAAAATTGTATTTTGTATTAACTTAGTACACTTTTTATTTAAGCTATCTATTTCATTTTGTTAAAACTACGCAAAATCCAAAACACTTCATACTAATTGCAGCTAAACATTATGCAAATACGCAAAATTCACTTATCGAAATATCGACACGGAACGTCACTAGTAATTTGCAGATTTCGTACAAAAAGCATGGGGCGATTGTAACTGCAAAAATAGTTGCAATAACCCACGTGCATGAAAAGTTGAGGTTAATGTAACTATATCAATAAAATGTTAATTATAACACCTAGAGTTTAACGAAATATACCAAAAACACTTACGTTTTGTCTTAGTTTTAGGATGCATTTCTATTTTTCCTTGCAACGACTTGAAATATTTCTAATATCACAAAATAAAACACAGGACACGGCAACACGTTGCTCCAAAATAGCGGCTGACAGAAAATTATCTTGCAGTACTACAGTAGGTGAACTAGCGATGCCATTTGTACTTTATTTGAAAAAACTACGATTCCGCTTTACTCCAATAGATACAACTATCTACAAAAATGATTAGATTCAGAGAAAATTGAATTAGTTGCTTTAGCCTCATAGTTGCTTTCGCCCCGGGTGACCTTAGCAATTCCGAATTTAAACAAACTCCAGTCGATTTCGGTTCCCATAATCGGAATTGTGTAAATAAAATGAAACAAATTCTGCCAAATTGACTAGGGAGGGTACCAAAATCTTACCCAATCGTTTTCACATATGCGTTTTGTTTAATCAAAAATGAACTATTTGCTTGCGAATAATTTTACAATAATATAACATTGTTTTAATGACAACTGATGGTCTACTACTGCTTATAAATGAAAAAGTACAATGATTTCTTAAAAAATTAAAAACCAATTTATAAAACACTTTCTACCAAAAACTACCATATTTGAAAAACACAACGAAACGTTATTGTCTTCACGTTTTAGTTATCTGTGGCCAGTGGAAAAATAGTAGAAAACAGGGTTGTCAACTTATTGAGATTTCCACTAATCTCGGGTTGGTCGGTATGGACACCGCAACTGGCGGACTATTTGTTTGTAGCTGGTGATTTTGTTTTGGTTAGTCTAATTTAAATTGTTGAAAATAATAAAATTCACTGGTAAAGCTTTGACTCGAGAAAATATTATATTAACACGATACTGGCAAGCTGTTTTATTATTTTCAAGAAGCCTGTGGCACTTATGATTATTTTTAAATGCCGAAACCACTTTGGATACAAACGTTGATTTGGAAAGATAGTTCGGCATGACAAATATAGTGAACAGCGCCAGTGTGAATATCGAAAAACGTGATTTTGAAAAAAATGATCCATGTGAACCTACTTTAGGGGTAGTAAAATTAACCATTATTCCATTATTGTGTAGCTAACAATCAAAGAAATATCTTCACTTACTTTTCCAGTAATTATAGTGTTATATTATCTATAGCACATTATGTTATAACAAAGACATGATAAGTTTTATTTCATCCTCAAAACGACGACCGAATGACAGTAATAGGAATAAATAATATAAAAAAATTGCGAGTATAGTTTATTTTACTCATTTGCAGACACGGGAAAAAAATTGGCAACACTGAGTAAAAAAAAAACCGCCTTTTGTTTGTTTATTTGTTTTGACTTGAATTTTATTGCAACTTGTTGTTTTCATTATACATAATTATATTTACTATTCGCATACAGATACATGGGCTTCAGCCGATGAAAAGCAGTTTTGGAACATTTCTAGTGGCACAGAATATTTAACTAAATGTTCACCAACCCTCGAGTGTTGGTTTGGAAGACCTTTGGCAAGAATAGGGCTCTGTCTTCGTTTTGTACTGGCTGCATTAGGACTTACGCTGTTTTACTCGAAAACGAAAAGGACAAGTCAATATCACCACTGCAAGTAAGTACGCCTATGTAAATAGGAATTATGCAAAGACATTAAATTATATAGACGGGACATAACGAACAAACTCGTAATCCAATACTTGTGTCCTAGTGGTCATATGGCGTTTAGTCTAGGATGGCATGTCTGCATGTCAACACGCATTTGTGTCCGTTAAACAAGAAAAGAAAAACATTTCTTAAATAAATATGCCGCTTGCGCTTTACGATATTGCAAATCACGCTATGGTAAAACGTCTGGACCTAACTTCGGCTTGTTTTCGTAAATATTTTTCAATAATTTAATTAAATAATATTCATCGATGGTTCTAGAACATACGATAATTTTGTAATAAACGCCCTCTATTGCTGAGTAGCTTTACTACTGCCTTGCAGAGATGTTATGATGTTTATCGACTTTGTTATCGATAATATTTAATTAGGTTGATAAAATTCAAAATATTTGAACTTATTTATGTAATTTTAATATCAATTTAGCAACAATGGTGCTGTTTGCTCACGTAGATATTTATTTTAGAACTCTGTATGTATATATTATGTTTGTGTTTATGTACCTATGTAAGTATTATTCTCATATTATTTGTTTTATTTTTTTAAGTGAACTGTTTTTTTATTTTCTCTTTTACTTTTACACACGCTGACTACATCTTTTTATCTTCTCTTTTATCAGAGGTATGCTGGAAGATATTTTTTTAGAAATAAGCATTACTTTTGTATGCACATGTATTTTGCTATTCTTATCTGTTTGTATATGTGCGTACGTAAAATTGGTTTCTGTTTTAGGTTTCCGAATGTAAATAAAGTTGAACGTGAAAAGTGGATACAGTTTGTTTGTTCAAAAAGATCGTAGAGAAGTAAATTGGCTTCCATCTGCTTCGTCAAAATTATGTTCCAAGCATTTTAAAAGCGGAGACATTTACTTTGGAAAGACGGGTCGATCAATTTAAAAAAAAGGATCGGTACCTTGTACTACAAGAGAAGTTTATACATTTTTCGTAGTCGTTCATTATGTATGTATGGTAAACTAGAACATTCCCTATAATTCCCACTACTCACTTGACTTTTGATATCTGTCTGCTCCACTATTTTAGGCCTTTTTAAAAGTTAACAAAACTGATTTTATTTGATGGGACCTAACTTAGGTCCCATCAAATAAAATCAATTTTGTTAACTTTTGCCTTAATTTTAATTAAGCTTTAATTTTAATTTATCACATTGACATTAGTGATCGGTGAAAGAGTCCGTGAGGTCACAGACTCTTTTCTGAGTTTGTTTCGGCATTTCTTCTCAGAGTAGTCAGTTAGGAAACGCCGACCTCAAGTAATTAAAAAAAAAAAATAAGATTGACGTGTAAAAGTTTTTAGACGTTGACACGTCTAAAAACTTTTACACGTCAATCTTATTTTTTTTTCACTTGACAGTGCCCATAATAATGATAACTTAGTAATTAGTCTGTAAAAAGATTTTTATAAATAAATAACTTGTACACATTGAATCTAGTAATCATTCCAAATTGTCTGGTATTTTTCAAATGTGAAAAAAATGTAGTCACTTTTCAATATTATCGATAAATTATATCGATAGAGAATTGATGAAATCAGGCTTAATCAAGTTTTTGTATTCGAATGTTTACTATTCAAAGCTAGATTCATGTATGCGATGCACTTGAACGAATTTCACAGAAAGGTGGCAAAAAAAGGCGGTAAATAGGATCCGGGAGCGAGCCTCATCACACTTAAAATAGAAGAATACTACGTAGTTATTGTAAATATGCGTCCAACCACCAAGGAGAGCGTTTTATAAAGGGGATTCTTCTTGGAAATACCTAATGAAAGTGTAAACCTGAATATTGTTGCATGCTTCTATTGTACTGCTTCCTAGAAATGAAATTCTTTGACTGTGCCATCCCGCTATTCAAAAAGCATGAACATTCTAAGAAAAGTTGGCTCTCGTATAAAAGGCTCGGCACTAATGTTTGTATAAATCGTACTTACCTGGCCTGCCTCGGCATCCAGTACGTTAGGTGTTTTGAATGCGAGGCCAAATTGACTCCATTAAAAGTTTTGAAAGCGCTCGTAGCTTAGATAATTTACTGAGAGAGTTATGCCGTCTATAAAAGCATACGTGGGTACTGAAAACTAATGAATTTATGTTTGTGTTTATATTTTCGTAGGTACCTACTTAACTTTGTTAAGTCGAAGCTTAATGTGTGAGTTGGTTGAAGTTGTTACCTACATAACTATTTGTATTAGCTAATTACCCGTCTCTTTTGTAGCCATCTATAGCTACTCACTAAAAATAAAAAAGTATACCTATAGGCGGATATAATGTAACTACCCAAATGATTGTCGTAGAGAAAACTGATGGGCACTCAAACTTTATATCCAATCGCTTAAATGGTGCTTGTGTGCCATCGCCACTCAAAAGATATCTTTTTAAAAGTAGGTGATATTGCCCAACTCTATAAAAGAATATGCTCTTGCAACGTTACGTTAAAGCTTCATAATATTTTATCAAGTTAAATAAAAGTATCTTTGAGAAGACACTGGTTTATCGTAGACGTAGCGGAACATTATAGTTGATGTTCATGATAGAACACCAATTTCTATTCTCTAGTTTAATTCCCGAACACGAAACAAGAAATTGGCTGATAGAGTAGAGTGACCTATACACACGTATTTGTATCTATTATATCGTGTGCAAACTTTTCCTTTGAAATTGTGGTGATCTCACAGGGGACGGGACCCCATAATTGATAAGAGAGCGTGGGGACACAGGACGCAGTAATTAGGGAACGGGGAAGCAATTACGACTTTAATAGGAGCACGATGCTCGCGGCCCATACGTTTGCTCCTTAATAATGTTATGTGTTGCTTTGTTGGACGCTAAAATTTGTTACGGGAATTGTTATAAACCAACAATCAACTTTACAATCCCAACAATCAACTGACTCATCAGGATCGCAATGAAGAAATGTTTTGTTTTTGTGTTGGTGATTTTTCCAAGAAATATTAGGTATAGTAGAGTTTTAAACATTACCCTAATTGCGTAACATCTATTCTTGAAACAGACAAAGTGTTGACAAAGTTTAGACTTCAATTTTTAAAAATCTTACTGACGCTGTTTTTGGATCTTGGTGCTGATAAAACGCTAACCCATGCTTGTAACTTAGGCGCGGGTTTGCGGATGTGCCGGGCGCGAGTAATCGGCAGCTCGCCGCCCGGTAAGGACCAGCGGCCTAATTGCGGAACGCATTATTGGCAAATGATTGAGACTAGTTGCTTTCGTTTTTATCGCAGTTTGTTTAAAATTACGAATTTGGTATTGCGTTACTCCCTTAAAGTGTGAAAGCAACGGCTAGTTGGTTTGAACGATAAAGAGTGAACGATATGTCAAGAAAAAATGGGCAAACGTCTATTTTTGGAATTGCGTAACTTATTTGACAAGCGACAATTTGCTTAAATCGTTGTCATGAAACAAACGGCTAGTTGTATTGAAGCAGAAGGCGAGCTAGTCGTCGCTATCGTTTTCCGTTCCACATATTTTATGATTTAAACGTAAAATCTGTAAAATTATAGCGAAAAAATGTAAGTGGTAGTCTTCCTGATAAATTGTGGATGTGATTTTGTGTAAAACTCCAATAATAAATGACTATTAGTGGTATTATGAATATCGAAAGAGCGAGGTGATTTTATAAGAAAAATTGGAAGTTTTCTTCTGTGACAAGTGTATACAAGGCAACGGCAAGTTATCTGCATCATGTGCATGATATTTAAGAACCGAGATAAATTAGTGGCATTTTTACGAAAGAAAAATTCGGGGGTCCCTTTAGTATCGTTTGGCAGGCGGAGGGGGTGGTGATGGGGAGGGGGGAGGGGGGAGAGGTGTCCACTCTCCTCTGGTACCACTCCCGTGAAAAGGTATCGCACCGTTTTTGAGAAAAACTGATATTTGTAATCTAACCTCAAAACACTAAAATCACCTACTGCGGTCAAGGAAAATCACGTGCGGTTCTAAATTTGCTTCAAATCAATACTAATAAAGGCGTCGTCGACGGAGCCCCGCTTCGCGGGGCTCCTACTTCTGGGTGGTTTAAAAAAAAATAACCACGAAGGTGATGGCGGGGTCCAGTGTTGCCACTTTGGGGAATTTGTCGCTAGATTTAGGGAATTTTGCAATAGCTCAATGATTTTTTCCTTTGCTAAGTCCCTAGATATAAATTTGGTGACTTTTAGCGACTTTCTCAAGACGACATAGGCGACGATGACCATTCACCATGATAGTGACTCGTCTGCTTGTTTGCCCCTGGTTGTTTAAAGAAAATTGAGTATGGTATTTTTAAAAAAAAATATTGAAAACACTGACCATTTTCAGTACGACCGATCGTCACACGATGGCGTCAAAATCGTAATTGGTGCTCTCTCTCTCTTGCGTACTGAATTAGTAATTGGATGTCCCTGTGTCCCATAGATAGTTAATGAAAGACAGGGGAATTCCCCTACAATAAAGATCGTCGCAAGATGGCGTTAAAATCGTGATTCTACAAACAGAAGAACTGATTTTTCAGCTGCTCCCAAATCATAACCCAAGACGGATTTAAATGCCTTAAGAGCGGAAGGTAGGCTAGCACTTTTTATATCCGAACACTACTATACTAACACTGTTATATCTCAAATTGATCCATCTTACTGAAACTGTAAAAAAATGTTTTCCTGATTATAAAGAAGCCGCGAATATCAAAATGCACAGAACGAAGTGTACTGAAGTGATTAAAAATATTTTGGCTCCCCACTTCATTCAAACGCTAATAAATGACATCGGATCACAAAAGTTTAGCATCTTGCTCGATGAATCCACCGATCTTAACGTATCCAAATATTTGGGGGTGGTTTTACGATACTTCAGTCCCACAAGAAAAACTGTAGTGTCAAAAAACTGCGAAGAGTCATGAGTAATCATGACTGAATAGGATCTAGGGAATTCTAAAGAATTTTTGACATCCTGAATTCTTATAATCTAGCGAGATTCGATGGTACTTCTAGTGACCTGTCCAAATTGAAGGTGGCAACACTGGCGGGGTCTTTCAGACCCCGCCATTCCCTTCTAACCTAACCTGTCCGAGTCGGGGTGCCCTAAGTCCCGAGCTCGCTTCGCTCGCTCTTGCATACTAAGAGGAGTGACATTGTAGTAGACTCTATAACTTTCTAGGTTGTTATAAAAATGAAACCACAATAAATATCAAGGAGAAACGGAATAAAAACAAACGTCACAAATGACACATGAGTCACGACGCAAAAACCAGAGACTTTTTTTTGCGTTCCTTTTCACTGATTTGTACACCACAGACGATATATTAGAACACATTCGGTTGTCGATCGCCCATTTTATCGTTCCGTTTCACCTAATAACGTTTACATTACGCTTTTTATCTGATTTAAGGTTAGAAACAATTTTTGTGAATTTCTGGAAAAATATCCATTACCTTGTAATAAGAGTGGTAGCGTTATAATCGGGGCCCCACCCTCTACCAGATTTAACCACTTTTAGCTCCCTCCGCCTGCCAAACCAAACTAAAGCCAACCCAGGAACAACTATAGAAAAAAAATTGAAGCAGTAAATGTCAATGATTACCTACCTCTATACGACTTCGATGAACATAGGTGCACACACACCATACCTACTTAGACTTATTTCCACAACATGTCTGTTTAAGGTACTTACTTAATTTTCAATATTATTTTCTTTAAAAGTGTTTAACATTGAATATTCTCACTTTATGTAGCTACCTACCTAAATATTGTATGTACCTTAAATGTTTTTCTCATTATTAAGGATATCGAAGCCAATAATAATTGTTTGTCCATGGATTACAGCCCACTCCATCTCAAAGAGGAGGCCCGTGTCTCAGCAGTGGGAATTATATAGGCAGATTATGGTAATCCCTGTCAAGTTTATTGCACATGTTGCAAATCAATTCAATCAAACAGTATATGAGTGGATATGAACATAATCAGTATTGTAGTTCATGACTACAATACTGATTATGTTCATATCAGACTATGGTAGTCTTCAAAATTGTTTTCTAAAGATTGAATTTTAATGTTACTGTAGAGCATCATAATACTTTAGGGGAAAGTGGTCGCCATTCGTACGCGGGGCACATTCGTACAGTTAGTATAACAGAAAAACTAAACGGCACACAAACTCGCCTTTGCTTGTGTACATAGAAATGCCAGCCACCATGTTGCTAGCGAAGTGTCGCGCTAGTCGCACCACGGTGTTTCGGCTGACGAGACGTAACGTTTTTTCGTGGGCGGTGAGTAAATTTTTTACGTAAGTTTAATTCGCAATTGTAAGTAGAACTGTTTTGTTTTTGAAAAAACGGTGATGATTAATTAATGTTTAAATTGTTTATTTTTGAGCTTTAATTGTTATATTTCTGAAACTAAATTAGAATTTGTATAAAGTTGTGTTTTAATTTCGTGTTAGGCATGGGGTGCATTCGGACAGCCTAACAGGGGGCACATTCGTACGCGTACGAATGCTCCCCTTTAGATTTTATTAACTACCAGAACATCAAAATTAGATTTTTATGCAATAACAATAGCGTATGCTTCAAATAATTCGGTAAATGTGACACCTAATCTGGAGACAAACACTGTCCAGCCAGGGTCGCGAAATTTGTTCGAAAGATATACTGTGACCCTGGCACATGGGCAACTGAAGGAACACGGGTGAGTTTTAGTCAGTAAAAGTCTGACACGCCTTTCCCTCCACTCAAGAGCGGAAGACGTCTTTTGCTGATTTCCCACCCACAAACAAAAAAAAGCACTGTCGCTCTAAACATTTTTACCGGAATTGGCGAACCTTCAACATCTGTGGCTGAGACACAACCGGAACAGAGTGCTTATCTTCCCATAACGCCAGAAGTCATGAGACCTTATCCTACAGATGTTAGAATAAAAAAAAAACAATAAAGGAAGAAAACCGGGTAAATCCCGTATATATACAGATACACCTGAAAAAACTGAAATAGAAGAGAGACATAGCCAAAAAGAACTGAAAAAAAAAAATAGAACAGGAAAGGAAAGCCAGAGCCAAAACAGTCAAACGTAGTTTGAAGGAACTTAATTCTAGATAAAAGAAAAAGAAAGCTAAACAGATAGAAAGTGATGAAGATTTAGACGAATCTGAAGGATCGCAATTTAGCTTGCGGGAGAGTTCAACATCTCCAATCAATTATGAAACGGACGAAGAGAGTGATGATCGTAGTATCAATGATAATTTAAATGTGTTATCAGAGAAAATCAAAGATAATTGTTTTCTTTTGGTAAAGTTTGAAAAAAAGACTTCTGTTTTTTATTACGTCGGAAAAGTTCTCAGTCATAATTCGGGTACAGAGCTGAAACTATCTTACCTTCGGAAGAAACCGGGATCATCATGGTCATTCTTTTTCCCTGATGTAGAAGACATACACACTCTGTATATCAGCGATGTCGCCATGATCCTCCCTGATCAACAATCACGAGCAGCGTTTCAGCTAGAATGGCTAGCTACTTTTGCAGTTAATTTAAATAATCGTAATGTGCAATAACTTCCAAAGTAACAACCAAATGTAGGTATGATTACCTACTTGAAATTCAAAATGTCAAAGACTGTACAACGATCTCATAGAAAATGATTGTAAAGATCTCATTTAGACTTATTTTATAACTTAAAATTTATCAATAAGTAAACATAGGATGAACGATTTAATTTTTTGTTATTTTTCTACAGAAAGATTTTAAATCGACTATGAGTCGATTCAAACATTATTAAGTTAGTTCTTTGATAAATAAATATTTTTCAAATAATTAATAAAAATTTAACGACTTTAATAGGCTTTATAATTACCCTGTATGAATGTACCCCATGGCGTATGAAAGTACCCCACCTACTGTACGAACGTACCCCGTACGTGAGGTAGGTTCGTACAAATTACCTTATCGTAGAAAAATGACTATAATTTTTTAACCTTTTGACATAATAATTTCGGATTTTTTTGTAACAAACTACAATATATTTGATACCCTTAGGTACATAAACGAGACTAATTCTACTATTAATCATAAATTTAATAAATAAAATCTAAAAAGTGTACGAAGGGTAACCACTTTCCCCTATTTCTGTTTATTATGAGGTGCCCTTCAAAATAGTTTTTCGCATTGAATAGGTTTTGCTTGATATAAAGCAATGTATGTAGTTATATCATAGGTCCATCAACCTTTTTATCTAATACCTAATACTAGACTAAATTATAATGATGGATATTCCTTAATCCAGTTGGAGGATGAGGATGTACTTAAATTCATTTTTTATCTTTCAGGTAGGTCAACCACACTAAACAGGAGAATTGTAAACTTTCTCTTTTGCCCTCACAACAAACATTACTAAGCTGTATTTAAATTATAAATGATGACTTCCACAAGAAAACACTTCAAGAGGAGAGGAAGAATTTACAAATACTGTTGTCTGAAGGTTGTAATTATATGAATAAAAATGTATTTTTTGACCATATATTTGTTTCTGTTTACCTCAAGGTGATAATGAATGCCAGTTAATTAAGTTACACACCATTCTTTTCTAAACAGTATCAAATAGTCCATAGCTAGTCTTTATAAAAAAAAAAACTTAATGCTTAAATATTTCATAACAAGTTATTTTATTTGTAGCTATATAGTTCATAAATGAAACACTATTAAAGTTAACACTGTTTTTAATCAACACAGTAAGTACATAATTTATCGCTGTTGAAATAACATTGAATGGTTTTCTTAAACACATTTATTATCTTTAATGAACAATATTCAGTTCCTATTTCTGCCCTTGAGAAGCTTGAAAACTGAAGTAGTTGCGGAGCAGCAGTAACAGTGCAGTCAGAAGTAGATCTCAGCAGTGGCCGAAGGAAATAGCAACAGCATCATTCATGCTGCTTTCAAATCTTCACAGGTGAAACGCCTGAGGACTCTCCTGCAGTTTTAAAACAAAATCAAATTATTTTCTACTCAATTATAGTACTTAATAAATAATGCAGCAAACTAGGCTCATTAACTAGACTTTCATCAACCCACGGCTGGGCAAAAGCTCTAGGCCTAGTCATTGCTGTTGTTTCACCAATTTTTATTGATCAGCTATTTCTATTGAACATAACACTAAATTAGAATGACAAACAATACTTATACATAAAATATATGATGTGATTTATTTAATTTGCCTAAATAAATGTATTCATAATTATGAGTTGCCAATTGATTCTTAGCATCCATACATAAACTCACGCTTTTATCCCATGGGGGTAGGCAGAAAGTACAGAATGCCACCTACGATCCTTGCATACTGTTTTTGCTTTGTTTATGTTCATACATCTGGTCATACACGCACGCCGGTTACCAGTACTACGCACCTGACCTTTCTGAACAGCACCAAAAAGGTATCTCCTCCTAAGGTGTCCCAGTGTTCCAGTGTTCTGGCGTGTCTAGTCACATCGGCGTTGTAAATACTTGTTGTTAGCCACCTATCATTCATCCACTCCAGACTAAACCATCAAAGCATACTTAATGCTTGTTCTTAACTGTGACAAAAGGCTCACCTCCAATGATTGATACAGAAGATTGTATTTCCATGTCCAGCGTTGCCAGCAAATTCTTTGTAGGAAAATCCCCTGTATGTCAACTAGATTGATGTTGGTAGGGAAGCGTTCCATTCATGTAGATTCAGCTCTAGCACCTTCTGCGAAAATATGATTAATGTACTGTTGTTACTTCGTTACTTAGTGGTTATTTTAGTTTGCATCAGCATCTACATACATACAAAAATATCAAATAACAATAATATATATCTCTTTTGTTAGAATGTGAGGCTGACATACATAATCATTAACCGATTCCGTGCGGAGGTCTTTTTAGCCGTCTTTAGTGCCTGGCGTCAAACATAAATTCCGTGATGCCTCTGGGGCATCAAGCGCCAGAGACTTTGATGATTCCCCTGGGGAATCATCCGCCAAGAATAGTAACTTTTAGCTTGTTTTCGTGTTTCCACTTGTTAAAGAGTCATTTGCCATTGTGTATCGAACGTAAGCGGTCAGTAAATTCGTTCAGAGCATTTAAAAGTGACGATCTGTGTGTTATTATGGAAATGGAAGGTAAGTGAAAATAATGCAAAAAGGTTTACAACACCTGATGTGTTGTAAACCTTTTTGCATTATTTTATGGATTTATTTATTCAAGAGTGTTCTAAAGAATTGGTTCACCTACCATTTGAGTTTGCAGCGAGGTGATATTTATTTATTATACAGTGTTTTGTAGAGAAACAATGTTAAATCCGCTATTTTGTTGTAGAGTTACCCAGAAAAAAAAAAAAATATATTCCTCAATCAGAAGTCGAAACTCAATGCGACGACGACGACGTGTTTTATGAGAATTCACAAACCTATGACGATTGGGAACCAGAAGTGAATAAGGATAGTGGAACTATAAAAAAAACAACGAAGGATTGTGCAACATGCACAGAAAAATTAACAAAAGATAATTTCACGTGCACCGAAAAGACCCGGGAAGAAATAGATGAGCGGCGAATTCCAACAACTATTGATTTGCATGGTTGCAAATTTTTTGGAGAATTCGTCTCCAACGAATTGCTACGATTTAGTATAAATGAGAGATATGCAATTATGCAAAATATTATAGAAATTCTGAAATAATCATTTACCAACATTATAGTAATGTGTGGGGATAGAGCTGATGAATAAGAGTAAAATGAAACCAAGTTTAGTGTTTATATAGATTTATTAAGATTTTAGTTACGTATAACGTGATACGTATAAGGTGAATCATTATAAGTATGTAAGAGACTGATTTGTCATACAAATCAGTCTCTTACATAATGATGTAAGAGACTGATTTTTCATTATGTAAGAGACTGATGTTTCATTACAAAAATAACTTAATTATTGTTAATTGTTCTAATTTCTAAATAATAAAAAGTAATCAATTTAATGTGTTTCCATTTTTCATTGAACCTCGACACTTATAGCTACACATGTCTACAGCGAAACATTACTCACAAACCCATATAACATTTTTAATATTTATGGTATTCCCGGAAACATGGGGTGAGACACAATCCTGGGAATCCTGGGCAATCAGGACACCCATACAGAACTTGGTTGCTTTTCTTTGTTTTTTGGTAGCATAATCTACACCGCTTTCTACTAATCCTTCCGCCATGCCTTGGGAGTTGTATTGGCAAATAGTTATATGCGCCGACGCAAACAATTATGACCGTTGCGAAGTTTTAAACAATAATCAACCCGTATTCGCAAGGGCATACGGAACTTCATAGGCGAAGAGCCGACAAACAGCGCAAAAAATGGGTAAATCCCATTGTTTCCCCGCACTCTTTATAACCCCATTGTTTTGAGGCAAAAATGAACCTTATGACAAAAGCATTTGATTTTCTGAGAAACATTCCAGAAAGTTGGTTGTTAGAATTATATTCAATAATAAAATGTGACTCGACAACATGGTTTACAACCCCTGAAGTCTGCTAATTAACGAAATTACTTCAAACGAACACTGTGGGCATGTTATGGGTGACAAATAGACACTTTTATTTACGGGACTCTTTTGATACATGTCGTTTTAGCAGAGTTTTTTTATGTTTTAGTTTTGTATCCTCTCGGGCACCATACGCCATACGCAATAGATTTTACATGATGCCCTGTGCGGCATCATCCGCACGGAAACGGTTAAAATAACTAGAAATAAGTTGCAGAAGTCTACACAGTAAAACAATGGTTGTCCGTCTGGTCAATAATGTACCTACAGCTACAAATAATCACTTCTACACGCATAATTCCAAAGAGATTTAAGATAAATAGAGAGGCCATCTGAAGAAATGTCAAAGAAAAATTGTGATCCCATGGCTCAGAAACGCCATCTAGCATAGTATAGCAAAATTAGAACGGCTATGAAAAACATTTTTGTACAAAATTTTACTCTCCAGCGACATTAACGCCATCTAGCTTTGAATAGTAAACATTTGTGGGGTTACTCAATAAAAACACTTTAGTCACACTCACTTATCACTTTAATCAACTTTCTTGTAACACGGTTAGCGACAGACTGACTGTCAGAGCTAACGCGCTACCCCGGCCACCAACAAAAGTGGGGACCGGATGTAGCGCGCCACCTCTCTTGGTAAAACAGTATTATTAATTTATATCTCAAATACAGTCAGAAACAATTCTACAATTCTACAAAATATTATTATTAACATTACGTAATTTACAGGGTTTAATTGATGCATAACTTTAAATGTAAAATCAATGTTTACCAAAACGGATATTAAACACACCACAAGTAACGCCATCTAGTGTTTAAGATGACAGTCATATCTAACGGAAATTGACTGTCATCATACCAAAAACAATAATTAATACATTTCTAAAATCAATAGCCTATCTTATTATTACTACATTCTAACATTCGGCCATCCGCAAAAATACGCGTCCTCGCGTATATAGGCATATATATTAACAAGACTTACAAGCATACGGGTAATATTCGAACACCTCAATCAACTATAACAATTACAACTGTAATTAAACGAAAAATGTTTACAAGTGGTACAAGTCGCTACTACCTTGAAACCACCATGTTCGGTTTACTAGTGGTATAAGTCGCTACTACCTTAAAACCACTAGGGCGGTACAAGTCGCTACTACCTTGAAACCACCTTCATGTTTGGTTTACTAGTGGTACAAGTCGCTACTACCTTGAAACCACTAGGGCGGTACAAGTCGCTACTACCTTGAAACCACCACGACAATTTTTAGGTTGAGTTTGCCAGCGTACCTCAGCCTATCTAGAATCAATTTTAAAACAATTCACCAAAACACATTAAGTATAATCTCACAATCTTGCCACTAACATTGTGGCTTTATTTAATTAACCTAGTCATCCTCTTCATTGGCCGAAGAGGAACTCGAATCGGTTCTGTTATAGTGGGCCCAAGCTTTCATTTTATCTACAGCAATGACGGCGGAATATTTCCGATTGCCCTTTTGGGTAATCGGAGTGTCCTCAATTTGATACCTGTCATTGCCTAAAACCTCAACTACTTTGTAGGGACCCCGATATTTTGGAATTAGTTTTCTACTCTGCCCTGTAGCGCCAATTTCACGCTCAACACTGACTAAGTCACCTACGCGGAACTCGACAGGCTTAGCAGACTTTTTGTCATAGTATGTTTTCTGCTTCTCTTGATAAGCGGTGATGTATTCAGTAGCCTCATCTCGTATTTCTTTAATTTTATCTTCTGAATATGGTTCACCGTTATCAATAGAAGCTTTAACCCTACCTTCCGTCAGTCCGGTTAAGTTAGTACCAAAAAGAACTTGGGCTGGTGTCTTGCCTATGCCTTTGTTAAATGTGTTATTTAGGCCCAACTGTATCTCGGGTACTTTAACATCCCATTTTCTTTCGTCTAAACCCACACACTTCGCGGTCAGGGCCTCTAGTAAGGTACGATTGTATCGTTCGACTTGACCGTTGGCGCGTGGGGTTGCTACCGCGTTTAAAACGTGCTTTATACCTAACTTTTCCAGAAAACCGGTAAATTTACTACTTGTGAAACAAGAGCCCCGGTCGGATATAATCCTTTTTGGTAGGCCAAATATACTAAAATAATCTTGCATTTTTTCGACAACTATTGAAGACTTAGTACTGCGAACCGGTTTTAAAACGATGAATTTTGTGTACGCATCTATAATGACGAGCAAATGAGTGTTCCCCTTTGAACTTTTGACAAAAGGCCCAACGTGATCTATGTGAACAGTAACAAACGGTTTATCATCTTTTGGAATAGTATGTAATGGTGGCCTCTTTTTTGATGAAGACTTTGAGTAAGAACATTCAAGGCATGATTCTACATACTTTTTCACAAAACGCCTCATTTTAGCGAACCAATAAGTTTCTCTGACTTTACTCAAAGTCTTATCAAATGCAAAATGGCCCAAGTCATCATGGCACTGTTTAAGTATTTGCCAGCGTACGCCCTTAGGCACTACCCATCTTTCACCCTCAGCAGTTTTCCTATATAATTTACTATTACGTATAATATAATTATTTTTAACATCAACGATATCATCTGCTTGGGGGTCATTTAGAATTGATATTTTTCTTTGGATCTCCGAGTCTGCCAGTTGAACGGTACTCAACCAGTCTGACTCACCAATTGCCATTACCAAACGATCACTACAGTCACTATCAGCTTGTATGTCGTTAGGCGGTGGATTCCGACTCAACGCATCTACGTGGGCCATTGAAGCTCCAGGCTTATAATCAACACTAAAATTGAACTCTTGCATAGCGATCCACCACCTAGCGACGCGGGGAATTAAATCTCGTTTGAGGAAGGTTGCTCTTAATGAATTGCAGTCGGTAATAACTTTAAACTCTATGCCAATAAGATATACGCGGAACCGTTGAAGCGATGCAATAACAGCGAGAGTTTCGAGTTCATATGCCGTCATATGCTGTTCCTCAGACGTAGTTTGTCGGCTAAAATATGCCACAGGTCTTAACATATTTTTGCTGTCCCGCTGCATAAGCATACCGGCTATTCCTATTTTACACGCGTCTGTATGCAATTCAGTTAACGCATTAGTGTCATATAACGCTAAAACAGGCTTTTTCATTAATTCTGTATTTAAGTCATAAAAGGCTTGGCTTTGTTCTGGGCCCCAAACCCACACGGCTGTTTTCTTTAAAAGCATTGTAAGTGGCTTAGCTATCATTGCGAAATTTTTAACGAAACGACGAAAGAAACTACATAATCCTATAAATTGCCGAACAGTATGTTGGTTAATAGGTTGCGGAAAGTCTCTAAGTGATTCAATTTTTCGTGTTCCCGGTCGAATACCCTCTGCACTTAATTCAAAACCTAGATAATATACAGTTTTTTTAAAGAAACAACACTTAGACAGTTTAAGAGTTAAGTTAGCTTGTTTGATCAAACCCAATACTTTTTCTAAACGGTCAAAGCCCTCGTCAAGCGTTACGGAAGGCACAATTATATCGTCCATATAAGCAGATGCAATTCTCTTAGCATTGACATTTTGTTCCTCTTGCGACGGGAAACCTCGGTTATTATTTAGAACTAAATGTATTGTACGCATAAAAGTAGATGGTGCATTTGCCAAACCAAATGGCATCCTATTAAACTCATATTGGCCTTCCGGTGTAACAAACGAAGTTTTATGACGATCAGTTTCAGCAATTGAAATTTGATAATAGCCGGACGCGAGGTCCAGAGTAGTATAAAAGCTATAACCCGCAAGGTCGTCGAGTTGGTCATCTATTCTAGGCAACGGGTAATTTTCTTTAATGGTTTTACGGTTCAAGGCTCTAAAATCAATGCATAATCGAGTCTCACCTGTCTTCTTTTTAACGAGTACTATAGGACTCGCATAGCAGGAGGTTGATGGACGAATAATACCGCACTCGAGTCACTCCTGTATCATTTCTCGTACTTTGGTTCGTTCAGTAATCGGAAGTCTGTAGGGTCTGTACACTACAGGTTCATCATCTTTCAAGTTTATCGACATTTCTGTAAGCTCGGTTTTCCCTAACTCTCTTAAACTAAACGCGAAACATTCTCTATATTTATTTAATAATTCCAAAAGTTGTTTCAGTTTATCCTTATTAAGATCCGTATCGTTACTGATATCGTCTTCCGTTATCGGCCGTAAAGATTCACTAAGCTCTACTCTAGACACATTAGCTATATTATTTGTTAAATCTTCCTCTTCTGCTTTTAAACCCCTAGCTATTACGACATCTTTTTTTAAGAGAAAGGGTTGGTTGGACTTGCCTTTAATTAACCCAACTCCTATTCCATCTACAAAAGAGAATAGCCCTTGCACCAGATAATGTTCGCGCCCTAACTGATAGCGATTATTCCCAGGAACGTACACATCCCCATTATAACCCGGTTCGGTATGAATGTGTACAGGAGTCAATCCATCTATTATAGTATCTATTGTACAAAAAAGTTTGATTTTATTGAAAACTGATTCACCACCACTAGTAGAAAAACGTAAGTTGGCACTATCTTTCTCTACAAATATATGAGGTTGTTCGGTATACGTTTGTCCTACAATAAGAGGTATCCGCATTACCTCGTTTGGTACAATAAGAATTTCAACGGTTGCTACTACCCCATCAAGTGCAACAGTTGCTATAAATTTCCCTAAGGGTCTAACTACGGCCTCACCAAAACCTTTAAGTACGGGCAAATCCTGACTAGGAACCCAATCAGCAGATATATCTTTGGCGCAATCTAAACTCATCATGGTTGCAGAACTACCAAAATCGATAAAACAATTAACAGGATGCTTGTTAACCAATCCTTGCTTATAATATTTAGTGGAGTCACGGTCTGAACTGACTACACACATTATGGTTTTTACTGGTTTGCCATCTGTTGAAGCGGACGTTATGAGTAGATTGCATCTCTCTACGGTATGACCAAATTTAAGACAACGTGTGCACTTTACCGAAGGCTTAGTGCATTGTGACTTATAGTGTCCTTCTTGTAAACAATTATAACATTTAACCACACGACTTTTATTGTCCTCTTTGTCGGTGCTGTCCGTTTTATTGTTGAATGTCCTAGTTTTCTTTCTATCATTCGGATGAAAGTTACTTTTAACTGCTTTTAAATAAGGTAAAACCTGATCCGGAGTGTCAAAACGAGCGGCTTCAGCTCCTAATCTGACACTACGGTCGTCAATCCCGTGAACAATGCAATCCACAGCGCGATTACCTTCGATACTACATCGGTTTAGTAACACCACTTTCTCATAAAAGTATTCTTCTAGAGAATCGTTAAATTTAGCACGTTTGGATAACATCGTTTGAAGTAAGCTACCATAATTCTCATTACTAGGGAACGCTAACCTCAGTTTCTGCTGCCATTCAACCCAACTAAATAAAACAGTTGGCAAACCCTCATACCATTTCTGTGCCATGCCTTTTAATTTTTGGAGAGCAAAATGAGCAGTTTGTTGGTCTGACCATTTATATATTAAAGCACATTCGTTGACTTTATGCATCCATATATCAATCGTCTGTTGCTTGCGTTCCGGGTCAAATTCAGGTATTGTGTTATGATTTGATAATTTATCTAAACTGTTGTTCCTACTGTTTGCGGTTTGCAATGCTTGGACAAGCTGCGAGACTGAAACTGCATCATTCGCGGCAGACACAGAATAAGTTAGTTTAGACTCACCGCGCTCTCCAGCGTGCCGGTTTGGCGATCGGCGACTGCATCTACGACTGTTCTGGTTGCGACTGCGTCGGCTGCGACAGCGTTGACTGCGATCCTGTCGGCGTTGGTCGTGTTGACTGCGACTGTCCCGGCTGCGACTGCGACTGCGACTGCGTCGGCTGCGACTGCGACTGCGTCTGACTCGGCTGCGACTGCGACGGCTGCAACTACGATGGCTGCGACTGCGTTGGCTGCGACTGCGTCGGCTGCGACTACGACTGCGACTGCGACTGCGTCTGACTCGGCTGCGACTGCGACGGCTGCGACTGCGATGGCTGCGATTGCGACTGTGTCGGTTGCGACTGCGACTGCGGCGCCTGCGACTGGGTCGGCTACGACTGTGACGGATGCAACCACGTGTGTATGCAAGCCCACTTGGCAGCAATGGAGAACTAGGCCCATTGCTGCAGCTATCTTCATGATTGCGTCGTATCTTATGGTTAAGCGTTTGCCGCTCTATAACTTCAGGATTTCGTGTTTGCTCAGCAGACGGCGTCCGCAAGCATCGTTCACCGTACATACTCATCTTTTAGCTGATTCAATTCAGAACGACCAAACTTATTTATGTAGGCCTGAATATAATTGGCTGGTATAACCAACCAAAAAAAATCCCACTTCTGAAATGTGGGGTTACTCAATAAAAACACTTTAGTCACACTCACTTATCACTTTAATCAACTTTCTTGTAACACGGTTAGCGACAGACTGACTGTCAGAGCTAACGCGCTACCCCGGCCACCAACAAAAGTGGGGACCGGATGTAGCGCGCCACCTCTCTTGGTAAAACAGTATTATTAATTTATATCTCAAATACAGTCAGAAACAATTCTACAATTCTACAAAATATTATTATTAACATTACGTAATTTACAGGGTTTAATTGATGCATAACTTTAAATGTAAAATCAATGTTTACCAAAACGGATATTAAACACACCACAAGTAACGCCATCTAGTGTTTAAGATGACAGTCATATCTAACGGAAATTGACTGTCATCATACCAAAAACAATAATTAATACATTTCTAAAATCAATAGCCTATCTTATTATTACTACATTCTAACACATTCGAATACAAAAACTTGATTAAGCCTGATTTCATCAATTCTCTATCGATATAATTTATCGATAATATTGAAAAGTGACTACATTTTTTTCACATTTGAAAAATACCAGACAATTTGGAATGATTACTAGATTCAATGTGTAAAAGTTATTTATTTATAAAAATCTTTTTACAGACTAATTACTAAGTTATCATTATTATGGGCACTGTCAAGTGAAAAAAAAATAAGATTGACGTGTAAAAGTTTTTAGACGTGTCAACGTCTAAAAACTTTTAAACGTCAATCTTATTTTTTTTTTTTAATTACTTGAGGTCGGCGTTTCCTAACTGACTACTCTGAGAAGAAATGCCGAAACAAACTCAGAAAAGAGTCTGTGACCTCACGGACTCTTTCACCGATCACTAATGTCAATGTGATAAATTAAAATTAAAGCTTAATTAAAATTAAGGCAAAAGTTAACAAAATTGATTTTATTTGATGGGACCTAAGTTAGGTCCCATCAAATAAAATCAGTTTTGTTAACTTTTAAAAAGGCCTAAAATAGTGGAGCAGACAGATATCAAAAGTCAAGTGAGTAGTGGGAATTATAGGGAATGTTCTAGTTTACCATACATACATAATGAACGACTACGAAAAATGTATAAACTTCTCTTGTAGTACAAGGTACCGATCCTTTTTTTTAAATTGATCGACCCGTCTTTCCAAAGTAAATGTCTCCCATCAAATAAAATCAATTTTGTTAACTTTTGCCTTAATTTTAATTAAGCTTTAATTTTAATTTATCACATTGACATTAGTGATCGGTGAAAGAGTCCGTGAGGTCACAGACTCTTTTCTGAGTTTGTTTCGGCATTTCTTCTCAGAGTAGTCAGTTAGGAAACGCCGACCTCAACTAATTAAAAAAAAAAAAAAAGATTGACGTGTAAAAGTTTTTAGACGTTGACACGTCTAAAAACTTTTACACGTCAATCTTATTTTTTTTTCACTTGACAGTGCCCATAATAATGATAACTTAGTAATTAGTCTGTAAAAAGATTTTTATAAATAAATAACTTGTACACATTGAATCTAGTAATCATTCCAAATTGTCTGGTATTTTTCAAATGTGAAAAAAATGTAGTCACTTTTCAATATTATCGATAAATTATATCGATAGAGAATTGATGAAATCAGGCTTAATCAAGTTTTTGTATTCGAATGTTTACTATTCAAAGCTAGATGGCGTTAATGTCGCTGGAGAGTAAAATTTTGTACAAAAATGTTTTTCATAGCCGTTCTAATTTTGCTATACTATGCTAGATGGCGTTTCTGAGCCATGGGATCACAATTTTTCTTTGACATTTCTTCAGATGGCCTCTCTATTTATCTTAAATCTCTTTGGAATTATGCGTGTAGAAGTGATTATTTGTAGCTGTAGGTACATTATTGACCAGACGGACAACCATTGTTTTACTGTGTAGACTTCTGCAACTTATTTCTAGTTATTTTAATGATTATGTATGTCAGCCTCACATTCTAACAAAAGAGATATATATTATTGTTATTTGATATTTTTGTATGTATGTAGATGCTGATGCAAACTAAAATAACCACTAAGTAACGAAGTAACAACAGTACATTAATCATATTTTCGCAGAAGGTGCTAGAGCTGAATCTACATGAATGGAACGCTTCCCTACCAACATCAATCTAGTTGACATACAGGGGATTTTCCTACAAAGAATTTGCTGGCAACGCTGGACATGGAAATACAATCTTCTGTATCAATCATTGGAGGTGAGCCTTTTGTCACAGTTAAGAACAAGCATTAAGTATGCTTTGATGGTTTAGTCTGGAGTGGATGAATGATAGGTGGCTAACAACAAGTATTTACAACGCCGATGTGACTAGACACGCCAGAACACTGGAACACTGGGACACCTTAGGAGGAGATACCTTTTTGGTGCTGTTCAGAAAGGTCAGGTGCGTAGTACTGGTAACCGGCGTGCGTGTATGACCAGATGTATGAACATAAACAAAGCAAAAACAGTATGCAAGGATCGTAGGTGGCATTCTGTACTTTCTGCCTACCCCCATGGGATAAAAGCGTGAGTTTATGTATGGATGCTAAGAATCAATTGGCAACTCATAATTATGAATACATTTATTTAGGCAAATTAAATAAATCACATCATATATTTTATGTATAAGTATTGTTTGTCATTCTAATTTAGTGTTATGTTCAATAGAAATAGCTGATCAATAAAAATTGGTGAAACAACAGCAATGACTAGGCCTAGAGCTTTTGCCCAGCCGTGGGTTGATGAAAGTCTAGTTAATGAGCCTAGTTTGCTGCATTATTTATTAAGTACTATAATTGAGTAGAAAATAATTTGATTTTGTTTTAAAACTGCAGGAGAGTCCTCAGGCGTTTCACCTGTGAAGATTTGAAAGCAGCATGAATGATGCTGTTGCTATTTCCTTCGGCCACTGCTGAGATCTACTTCTGACTGCACTGTTACTGCTGCTCCGCAACTACTTCAGTTTTCAAGCTTCTCAAGGGCAGAAATAGGAACTGAATATTGTTCATTAAAGATAATAAATGTGTTTAAGAAAACCATTCAATGTTATTTCAACAGCGATAAATTATGTACTTACTGTGTTGATTAAAAACAGTGTTAACTTTAATAGTGTTTCATTTATGAACTATATAGCTACAAATAAAATAACTTGTTATGAAATATTTAAGCATTAAGTTTTTTTTTTTATAAAGACTAGCTATGGACTATTTGATACTGTTTAGAAAAGAATGGTGTGTAACTTAATTAACTGGCATTCATTATCACCTTGAGGTAAACAGAAACAAATATATGGTCAAAAAATACATTTTTATTCATATAATTACAACCTTCAGACAACAGTATTTGTAAATTCTTCCTCTCCTCTTGAAGTGTTTTCTTGTGGAAGTCATCATTTATAATTTAAATACAGCTTAGTAATGTTTGTTGTGAGGGCAAAAGAGAAAGTTTACAATTCTCCTGTTTAGTGTGGTTGACCTACCTGAAAGATAAAAAATGAATTTAAGTACATCCTCATCCTCCAACTGGATTAAGGAATATCCATCATTATAATTTAGTCTAGTATTAGGTATTAGATAAAAAGGTTGATGGACCTATGATATAACTACATACATTGCTTTATATCAAGCAAAACCTATTCAATGCGAAAAACTATTTTGAAGGGCACCTCATAATAAACAGAAATAAAGTATTATGATGCTCTACAGTAACATTAAAATTCAATCTTTAGAAAACAATTTTGAAGACTACCATAGTCTGATATGAACATAATCAGTATTGTAGTCATGAACTACAATACTGATTATGTTCATATCCACTCATATACTGTTTGATTGAATTGATTTGCAACATGTGCAATAAACTTGACAGGGATTACCATAATCTGCCTATATAATTCCCACTGCTGAGACACGGGCCTCCTCTTTGAGATGGAGTGGGCTGTAATCCATGGACAAACAATTATTATTGGCTTCGATATCCTTAATAATGAGAAAAACATTTAAGGTACATACAATATTTAGGTAGGTAGCTACATAAAGTGAGAATATTCAATGTTAAACACTTTTAAAGAAAATAATATTGAAAATTAAGTAAGTACCTTAAACAGACATGTTGTGGAAATAAGTCTAAGTAGGTATGGTGTGTGTGCACCTATGTTCATCGAAGTCGTATAGAGGTAGGTAATCATTGACATTTACTGCTTCAATTTTTTTTCTATAGTTGTTCCTCTTTGCATTGATCGCTTTTTGCTTTTCCAAATAAGCAACAGCTCGACTGGCTTGCTCAGCTTGCCACAGGTTAAGCATAATAGGATACGAGTTACGAATTTTTCTTTCGTAAAAATGCCACTAATTTATCTCGGTTCTTAAATATCATGCACATGATGCAGATAACTTGCCGTTGCCTTGTATACACTTGTCACAGAAGAAAACTTCCAATTTTTCTTATAAAATCACCTCGCTCTTTCGATATTCATAATACCACTAATAGTCATTTATTATTGGAGTTTTACACAAAATCACATCCACAATTTATCAGGAAGACTACCACTTACATTTTTTCGCTATAATTTTACAGATTTTACGTTTAAATCATAAAATATGTGGAATGGAAAACGATAGCGACGACTAGCTCGCCTTCTGCTTCAATACAACTAGCCGTTTGTTTCATGACAACGATTTAAGCAAATTGTCGCTTGTCAAATAAGTTACGCAATTCCAAAAATAGACGTTTGCCCATTTTTTCTTGACATATCGTTCACTCTTTATCGTTCAAACCAACTAGCCGTTGCTTTCACACTTTAAGGGAGTAACGCAATACCAAATTCGTAATTTTAAACAAACTGCGATAAAAACGAAAGCAACTAGTCTCAATCATTTGCCAATAATGCGTTCCGCAATTAGGCCGCTGGTCCTTACCGGGCGGCGAGCTGCCGATTACTCGCGCCCGGCACATCCGCAAACCCGCGCCTAAGTTACAAGCATGGGTTAGCGTTTTATCAGCACCAAGATCCAAAAACAGCGTCAGTAAGATTTTTAAAAATTGAAGTCTAAACTTTGTCAACACTTTGTCTGTTTCAAGAATAGATGTTACGCAATTAGGGTAATGTTTAAAACTCTACTATACCTAATATTTCTTGGAAAAATCACCAACACAAAAACAAAACATTTCTTCATTGCGATCCTGATGAGTCAGTTGATTGTTGGGATTGTAAAGTTGATTGTTGGTTTATAACAATTCCCGTAACAAATTTTAGCGTCCAACAAAGCAACACATAACATTATTAAGGAGCAAACGTATGGGCCGCGAGCATCGTGCTCCTATTAAAGTCGTAATTGCTTCCCCGTTCCCTAATTACTGCGTCCTGTGTCCCCACGCTCTCTTATCAATTATGGGGTCCCGTCCCCTGTGAGATCACCACAATTTCAAAGGAAAAGTTTGCACACGATATAATAGATACAAATACGTGTGTATAGGTCACTCTACTCTATCAGCCAATTTCTTGTTTCGTGTTCGGGAATTAAACTAGAGAATAGAAATTGGTGTTCTATCATGAACATCAACTAGAATGTTCCGCTACGTCTACGATAAACCAGTGTCTTCTCAAAGATACTTTTATTTAACTTGATAAAATATTATGAAGCTTTAACGTAACGTTGCAAGAGCATATTCTTTTATAGAGTTGGGCAATATCACCTACTTTTAAAAAGATATCTTTTGAGTGGCGATGGCACACAAGCACCATTTAAGCGATTGGATATAAAGTTTGAGTGCCCATCAGTTTTCTCTACGACAATCATTTGGGTAGTTACATTATATCCGCCTATAGGTATACTTTTTTATTTTTAGTGAGTAGCTATAGATGGCTACAAAAGAGACGGGTAATTAGCTAATACAAATAGTTATGTAGGTAACAACTTCAACCAACTCACACATTAAGCTTCGACTTAACAAAGTTAAGTACATAGGTACCTACGAAAATATAAACACAAACATAAATTCATTAGTTTTCAGTACCCACGTATGCTTTTATAGACGGCATAACTCTCTCAGTAAATTATCTAAGCTACGAGCGCTTTCAAAACTTTTAATGGAGTCAATTTGGCCTCGCATTCAAAACACCTAACGTACTGGATGCCGAGGCAGGCCAGGTAAGTACGATTTATACAAACATTAGTGCCGAGCCTTTTATACGAGAGCCAACTTTTCTTAGAATGTTCATGCTTTTTGAATAGCGGGATGGCACAGTCAAAGAATTTCATTTCTAGGAAGCAGTACAATAGAAGCATGCAACAATATTCAGGTTTACACTTTCATTAGGTATTTCCAAGAAGAATCCCCTTTATAAAACGCTCTCCTTGGTGGTTGGACACATATTTACAATAACTACGTAGTATTCTTCTATTTTAAGTGCGATGAGGCTCGCTCCCGGATCCTATTTACCGCCTTTTTTTGCCACCTTTCTGTGAAATTCGTTCAAGTGCATCGCATACATGAATATAACGAAAAGAGCGACTGCATGTTTCAACCGAACTACAAAAAGTGGAAAATAGGCACGATCCGTGGCAGACACGCTGGAAGTTTGAAAGTGTGCCAAATACTAGTTAAAGTTTACCACTTCTAGCGTGTATCTAGAGGATGAAAATAGGTACCCAAGTGTTTAAATAATAGCCGATAACCAACAGAGCTTTAAGTATTTGAAAAATATTTAAAAATATTATTCTAATGATGCTTTAATGTCAAACACAAAAATAAAACTCAACTTAAATAATAAGGGTCTACTGGTAGTGTCAGAAAAATTCAAACAAAAATGGAAAACTGCCACTCAAAGAGCAATAGAGCGGTAAGTCTAAAGGTTTTTCCAAGAGACTATAATGCGATGTTCAATGACTATACCTACCTGTCATTGTCCAACATTTAGTAGTAGGCGAAGCGTTAACAATTTGGTTTGAAGGCAGTTAGAGAAGTTTTAATGGAGCAATTTGGAGGTGTATTGAAAACAGCCGGCTCTCGGAAGCGACAGAATTGAAGCAAGCGAGCTCCCACCTCAGCCGTTTAAGAAAACCAATTCTAATTTCCCAGTTTTGCCTTGTTTCTAGTGTAATTTTTGCATTGTTGCTAGGCATAACGTCAGCCACGATGTTGGGATTAAATGCTGCTGTTTTGCTACTTTAAAGTAATAGTGCCGCCATTGTTGTTTCACGGTGGCGTTAAACTGCATTATGTGTTAACTTTGTGTATTAACTATTAAACATTATGTTTACATATTATTTAGTTGTTTTTACAATGAAGCAGTCAATTAATTGATGTTACAAAGGAATATGGTAAATTTATTTACGCCTTTAGTTTTGTGTTTATATGGATTCAATACTAAGGTAAATCTCTAAATATTGAATCAAGGGGCAATCGATTATTAATTGAAATAATGAATATCAAATCCTAACTGTAAACATAACTCCAACGGTCGAATAGATAAACTGACAACGACGAGGGAATTTCCACTAACAACTTGCGTTAACTTCCTAAATTATAACATTTCAAAATTACTTCACATAATTCCCTAGATAAACGCAAACTCTACGAATGCGATGTATGCTAAGATTTAATATTGTATTTCTGCATGAAATGACGCAGTTTTGCATAGAGCTAACTGAATGCAGTCCATTAAAAGTTCTAACAACATTCATAACTCGGCTCTCGAAATTTGGTCTTAGCTAACAGTTTACCTTCGAATATTTATGACTAGCTTTTGCCAGCGGCTTCGCCCGCGTGGAGGTCGGAAAATATCCCGCGGGAACGTACTACCGGGATAAAAAGTAGCCTATGTATTAATCCAGGTTATAAACTAACTGTGTTCCAAATTTCATCCAAATCCGTACAATAGATTTTGCGTGAAAGAGTAACAAACATCCACACATCCATACATCCATACCTACATACAAACTTTCGCATTTATAATATTAGTAGGAAGTAGGATATAAAGCAACAGATTCATACAGCGATTGATGTCTGAGGATAGTTTAGCTATCTGCATTCGTTTTTTAAAACATGGTGATGTCAGATAATGTTCTTGATTGGCTAGCTTTTTAAAACGTACTAACCACATTATGTGACGTGGGATAACTACTATGTTTCAAGGCAAATAGGTATCCTATTCAACCGTTCCTCTAAAAGAGTCATAATAATGAATTGATTCCATTATGTATTATCTTTAATTTCGATAAAAAGACATCTGTAGGTTTGTGTGTTATACAAGCTATAAAATTCAGTTGTAAAGCTTGTGATAGAGCTGTGCCCGTCTGCAGTCTTGATACTTCATACAAAATGTAACAGATGGAGTTACTGATCACTATTCTCTGGGCGCTGCGAAAGTTTTGTTGACTTACAAGAGTTATGAAAAACTGAAAAGATGTTACTATGTGTTTTTCAGAGTTCACTATTATGGCAGGTTCATTGACATGGGAGTTTCTACACCATCCTTAATGCCCATTTTGACAAAATATGCATTACAGTTTATTATTGACTGCGTTTAAGACAGAATAAGACGCTGTTTAATTATTTATAATTGTATGTAGATACTAGCTTTTGCCAGCGGCTTCGCCCGCGTGGAGGTCGGAAAGTGTCCTGCCGGAACGTACTACCGGGATAAAACGTAGCCTATGTGTTAATCCAGGTTATAAACTAACTGTGTTCCAAATTTCATCCAAATCCGTTCAGTAGTTTTTGCGTGAAAGAGTAACAAACATCCACACATCCATACATACAAACTTTCGCATTTATAATATTAGTAGGATAATCATACCTCTCTATTTTTATTTAAATAATACAAAATGTACGGACTAAAGTTCTAAAACTAATAAGTTTTTCAGACGTGAGAATAGGTAGAGGTCGTATATTACAATTTTCAAGCTCCTAGTGACTTCAGTTTCCATACGATTTAATTTCTCGCATGTCTATTCTACCGAATGCCGACCGCCGCCGACTGGCGTAAGGCCGAGTACAGCATAATTTCACGGATGCTTTACCGACTACCCGACGACAGTGATGTATGAAACTATTCACTTAAGTGTTTTTAGGGTTCCGTTGCCAAATGGCAAAAAACGGAACCCTTATAGATTCGTCATGTCTGTCTGTCCGTCTGTCTGTCTGTCTGTCTGTCTGTCCGTCCGTCCGTATGTCACAGCCACTTTCCTCCGAAACTATAAGAGCTACGCTGTTGAAACTTGGTAAGTAGATGTATTCTCTGAACCGCATAAAGATTTTTACACTAAAATAGAGAAAAATTAATAAATTTTGGGGTTCCCCATACTTAGAACTGAAACTCAAAAATTTTTTTTTCATCAAACCCATACGTGTGGGGTATCTATGAATAGGTCTTCAAAAATGGTATTGAGGTTTCTAATATCATTTTTTTCTAAACTGAATAGTTTGCGCGAGAGACGCTTCCAAAGTGGTAAAATGTGTCCCCCCCCCCCGTAACTTCTAAAATAAGAGAATGATTAAACTCAAAAAAATATATGATGTACATAACCATGTAAACTACCACCGACAATTGGTTTGATCGAGATCCAGTAAGTAGTTTTTTTTAATACGTCATAAATCGTAAACCGCAATTTACCTTTCATTCAATCAACTCAAATATAAAAATTAAAAAAAAAACGTTTAATTTCATAAGCATAAACCTTATACATAAACCAGGATCCCTACAGGTTTGTACGGAACCCTCGGTGCGCGAGTCCGACTCGCACTTGGCCGGTTTTTTTTGACTTTATAATACCAAGTTTATGGAGGTGAAAATTGTATTAAAAGATTGTGTTTGCGCTTTTACATTAATGTAATGTATGTGTGTAGTCTTCATTTAATTATAGTACAGGATCTAGTCTGGGTCAGGGTTGGATCGGTCTGGTGCCGGACGTAAAGAATAGCAACGTCCTATTTCTTCCCGTGGCGTGGGTGTCGTAGAAGGCGACTAAGGAACTTACTAGAGAATGGGTAGCAGTGCTCTCTATGCATTTTACCACCATACTGCAATCGCCAATCCGCCAACCAAGCGTGGCGATTATGCCAACCTCAACCTTTGGGAAGGTCTATGTTCAGCAGTGAACGTCTTATGGCTGAAATGATGATAGTGGCAGGATCTAGAGATATCAATACAAACGAGATTTCAATTGTGTCTCATCATATGATATTGAAGTTGTCTTAAACGGTACTAAGCTAAAGTGGCTGATTAGCTGGTCATCGTTACGATCGTATCTATAATTAATGAGCTTAATCAATTATGATAAGATGTGTTTGCGAACTAACGTCGGTCTGATATAAACATGGCTATATACGATGCAAGTTGAAAGAATTAAAACAGCATTGGCTAAAAATTACACATCATCGACACTGACAGGTTGAAAGTATTGGACGAAATAAACCAACATTTAACTTCGTTTCTAAACGTCAGTCGAAAACGTTTGTTTGGGTATAGTTTTGCTGTTTATACAACGACTCCACAAAATAAACCACCAAGAATGAACCATCTAGAATCAAATCAATTCAGTCTGAAGTGGTTTCTTTGTTTACCTACAAGTAGGAGTACAAGCGATTTGGTAATTTCATGGTACAGGACAGAAACGGTTTGTCTCTGTCGCCTCGTTCTTTTTTCAAAGTGTATCGAATGAAATGCCTAGCACCGTAGTGCTGCAAACCTTTTTTCAGGGGTCCATCGTGTGTACGGATCCAATTTGGCTCATATTTGATCTGCATTGAGTAGTCACGAATTCGGCGATCGAATACATTACAGATTCTGTTTCCGAATCGAAACGTGTTTTAAAGGGAAAATGTACTAGTGTTTGTTTTTGGGAATGTCAACAATAAACACGGCTGGCAGTAACTAGGAATCGTTATGGATATTTTTTTAAATGTAATTCTGCGTGTGATGCTTATCCGTGTGATGCCGGACATAAAGAATTGTAGGTACCATTCTATTTCTTCCCGTACTAGTTAATTGGCAGCAGCGTTCTCTTTGCATTTTACCACCATACTGCGATCGCCAACCCGCCTGCCACGCGTGGCGATTTTGGCAACCCCCCCCCCTCTTTTTTTTGGAGGAAGCTTATGTCCAGGAGTGGACGTCTTTCAGTTGAAATGATGATGATGATGAATGATGCGTGATGCGTAATGAATCGTTTTTCAAACAAAAACGAAAAATAATAGGTAATCATGGTGTCATGAATTGTAATAAAACTATCAAGTACATGCAATGCCCACACCTGACGTTTCTGGAGAACATCACCAATGAGACACTATATGTCGCCCAGAAGTTTTCACCCTTTGACAGCCGCTCTTCATTTATCCTCTCAACATGAACGAACAATCTAAGCATAAGTACTCTTTTCGATTTTTGTCACTACATCTTCTTTGAAACCGCATCATTGCTTTATTACATCATTCCTCAACCTAATCAATGCATGTAGCTTTGAAAGGGTTAGGTATCACCCCAGAAAAACCTACACTAAATAATAATGATAAAAAAACGATTACAATTATGATGCTGTACATAGGTACTTACCTCCACAAAAGTGACCTTACTTGTCTCCCTAAAAAAGAAATATTTACGTTTACCTACTTTAACTTCATTTATAAATTTATTTTGGAACAATGGCTTTGTATTTTAATAAAAGTGTTATAACTTAGTATAAAAATGTTACGAAACTTGCCGCGAACTGCTCGGCCGAAAGTAATTCAAACAAAGTAGATAAAAGTTGCGGCGCTAAAGAAGCGATTAAAAGAAAAATTAGCATTCTTTCAAATTAATTACTTCCATAATAAAAGTTTTTTATAGGAAAGTATAATCCCAACATTTGTCGCTTACGTTAGATAGTATCTAACAATTTGTACATAAGTATCAATATCATCTAAGTACCTACTCAATGTGTGTGTGAAAATCAATTGGTGCATGTATGAAAAATCATTTCAAGAACGAGTCTTCCGATATGTAAAATGTTTTTTTTTTCTGTTCGTAGTTGTCAGGACAAGGTTTGTATGAAATATTTTTTAATTTTGGCAAATCAACTGAGAAAATTCAAAAAACGAACGGGTACGAACACCTTGTACGCTAATAAAAATACAAATTTTTGCTGTACGCAAGTACGTTTTTCCTTGCCTATTATGGTTACGGCTACATAAAGGCCAATATACTACAAACTCCAATAATTGAATGCAAATTCTAATCACAACTGCCATTCTTTGCCATTTCTGCGAAATTTCTTTAACAGGGAAAATTGGCGTTGTGTGTTAATTTAATAAACGATTAATTTTCTTGACTGTATCTACTAGATGCGAGGATGTCCCACTTCGCATATAGGGTCGAGTTTTGATCAACTTTTACTAGTAGATAGGTAAAAATATATGATTTCTGTGTTTCATCATCAATAACTAAAAGCATCTGTAATACTAACTGACAAAATAACGATACCCTACAAAAAGCACTTTTAATTAAATCCTTCCATTTGCAAATGTGTAAAAAGGCACCGTTAAAAAAGGTGAATGTTCACTGCACAGTACAATAAAGTATGAATTTAAATCGGCTGAACATTGGCGGGTAGTTTTGAACGGCTCCTAACTGCTCTATTATTTCGCAGTTAGTTTCTTTCAGGCTCGATGCAGGGTTTTGCTTTTCCTATCGGTTACTCGTTATGTTCGGGTTTTGTCGGTTTTTTCTCGTACTTTTGGTCGAATGTGACGCCCTGCGGCCTGATCTAGTTTTTCGTGTGTTTATATTAACTTTGTTCCAAATCTGACGTCGCGGTCGGCTGGTTTGGTGGTTCAATTTCGTATCTCTACATAGTATAAAACGAAGTCGCGTCTGTACACTTTGATCTCTTAAATAACGCAACGGATGTTAATGTGGTTTGCATCAATAGACAGAGTGATTCAAGAGAAAGGTTGATATGTACCTACATATGTACATATAATACGCGGGCGAAGATACTAGCAAAAAGTAGTAATATTACGAAATATTTTGGATTACATTTTAACGGTTATATACTTAATCTTGGCTTTGCTGAAAATTATTTTCTTTGAAGACATGTTTCAAAAGATAATTCATTGTAATGAGCTCTCGCTCATTATCCCTCAGAACATATTTTTCTAGTCTTTGTGAAACATCCAACGATTTTGCACGCAGTGAATATAGATAGAAACTCACCGAGGCTTTTAACTTCTCCCGGCAAGTATTAGCTTAGCTTCCCGAACCGGACATGCTTCGTCGATGTTTACTTGCTGTTTAGTTTTTCTTTAATTTTGTTTGTGTTCTTCACATGCCCGCTCAGTTTGTGGTCTCCACTACCTTTTGTTTTGTTTGCACAAAGGAAACGTTTCATGTAGGTCTTAACTGTTTTATCTTCAGTTAACGTTGAAAAGGCTTTTGAATTTAATTAAACGGATCTTTTAATTTGGTGCTTCCTGAAATTAAAACAGTTTACTTTTATTTTTAAGAGATGCAATCTGTTTACTGAGGATAGGTACTTACTGGTTTTCATTGCCGAACAGTTGGTTTTATTTTTTTACCAAAACAAACAGACTTAAGTATTTCTTTTCGTATAATTAGTATGTCGATACTAATGATGCTTTATGTCTTTTTATGTGGACTCAGCCTTTACATTTTCAATTAGTTAATAAATTCAAGTTTTTACTGCTTTCCATAAAAAAGTTTGAAAATAATGCATTGAAAATTGTATTGTTTGATTTAATTATAACTTCAGTTTGGCTGACAATGTTACTCAAATAGCCAGACTTTAGCAACTTTGTACAAGTGCAATCGGAATTGCTATTTTTATGACTTTATAAGCATAGCGAAGTCGTACTGGTTATAAAATCCTTCAATAACCTTAAAAAATATCTACAATAAATTATAGAATCTTATGAAGTAATTTACAGTCTTGAAAATTAATTGAAGGGGGTATTCTAGTGTAGAAATTTGAAAAAATAAACGATTTTTTTTCTTTATGATATTTTCAAAGCTTAACCTTTCAAGAAAATGTCCTCAAAAGGATTAATCAAAATTTTAATTATTTCTAGAGATATAGCTATTTCAGTGACACGACTTCAATACAGGCTCGGCTGGAAAGAATCGACCAAAATGCATTAGGGATCATCTGTTTACCTGCGAGAGTCTCCTTCGGTCGTAAATAACTATACACTCTTATACTTTAGTATTATACCCTTTTATTGTAGTTGTAAAATAATATATCTATACGTATAATAAAATTGTAAAGAAGTCAATTCTGTACATTGAAAATATATTCAAAATTAATATTGGAGGATGAACGATCGATACTGATGCCAAAAATGCAATCACAAATTTTTTTGTCTGTCTGTCTGTCTGTCTGTATGTGCACGCATGGGTCAAAAACTACTGAAGGGATTTTAACCAAACTTGGTACGATTGTAGTCCATACTCCTGGGCAGGTTATAGGTTATATAACATAACGCTAAGACACAGGAGCCGAGCAGTGACCATAAATTTGAAGCAAGTCGAATGAAAATGCGCTTTCGAGGTAAAAAAAATTACCTAGATAAACACATAGGCTACTTTTTATCCCGGTAGTACATTCACGCGGGATATTTTCCGACCTCCACGCGGGCGAAGCTGCTGGCAAAAGCTAGTACATAATAATTCAAGGTCACCCTAATGTTTTTGAAAGTTTTCTACACTTAGTGTTTAGTTACAGCCAGTTTCCAATAGTTAATGAAGGCTTCATTCCTATTTTGAAAATGATGTCTCTTATGGGGATGGATATTGGTCCAGAAGTTCACGCGTTCGCCACCAAACGAGATAATGCTCGGATTAATCGTTCAGAAATCCGAACTTCTAACGCCTCATAGGAAGCCCAAACTGCTCATTTAGAAGAAAGAAATACGGAATATGCTTTTTTTGAAGTAGAGGAAGGCCCCATGTATGGAGCAGGAGTCGTGGATTGAAGAAAGTAAGTATAAAATGTAATTTTATGGTTGATACTGGGCGTAATTTTACCTGAAACTTTAAACGCGTTTTTCTCGAAACTACATTTTTCAAAACGTTTGGCATGATTTCTCAAGTTCTACTGAACCGATTTACTTGAAATTTGGTGTGAGTCTTCTCAATACATGTCTCTATCGCACTAACTATTATTATAACAATATGTTATTTTTTAATATTTTAAAAATTCAGTAAAGTACAAATAAATGGAAAAAAATGTATAATTTTTTCGGACAGCCGTAATTTAGCAAAAAAAATATTTTTTTCCACTTTTTCTTAGTTAGTACGATAGCAGCATTTATCTAAATTAATAATCTATTATATTTTTTTTGTTTCAGATCATTATAAAGCTTGCTATCGTGACAAATTTGACGTGCCATTTATTTTGTACCCCCACTTCAACAACATATAACATTTTCAGTTTTTTCTTTTTTGACTGTTTTTTATTTTTGTTGTATTCTTTAAACATTAATAAACGCCTGGTCAAAAAATGGACGCTACAAATACTTTTTGTTTTTTATTTATAGCCCCCGAAAAAACACCTCAAACTCATTCCTCTACACTAGAATACTGCCTGAATGACTTTACAGATCTACCTTATGCCTTATATGCCTTATCTACAAAACCTATATACTTTGACCAACTGTCATACATAAATGTGCTATACTAATTGTCAAAAAAAATGATCATTTGATAGGCTATATCCCCAAGTTATTGTGTAGTAATTTAAGGCGATATCTACACAAGGCCATTCGTCAATCACGCGCGTCAGTGGCGTCTTGACAGCTCCTGTCATGAACTCTCGAGGCGTGCGCACCAATATGTTACGGACTTTGTAGACACAATAGGAACTTGGTGCGGTACACATAAATAGATACCATAGATCCAATTTTGCTGTCTGCTTATAAACATTCTGCTAGTTACTAGTTATATATTTACATTTAATACTATTAGCTTTGTCAGCGGCTTCGCGTACGTGGAGGTCGAAAATAATCCCACCGGAACAAACTACTGAGATAAAAGTCCTATGTTTTAATCCAGGTTATAAACTTTCTCTGTGCCAAATTTCATCCAAATCCGCTCGGCCATTTCAGCGTGATTGAGTAGCAAATATCCCAACGTACAAACTTTCACATTTATATATTGGTAGGATTAGTAGGACTAGCTTTACCCGTCCCTGCTTTGCACGGTTTTAACGACTTATTAAAACATGAAGATTTTTGAATATATAATTGTAATTTTTAAATTAATTTACCTATTATGCACGTGTGTGAATATATTGTAACTTAGGTACAGCTCTGCCTAACAGGAAAATACAGGAGAAGGTAAATAAATGAAATTTCTTTCAAAATGATGTGAAAATGACATCAAAATTCATTGCTTAGTTTAAAAGCAAAGGCGGTCACCTACAAATTATAACAAGGGCTAAAAATATATATGCCGTTTATTTAATAGTTCACGGAAAAAAAAAGTTCTTACTTATTCTGTAAGCTCGTTAATAATTACTCATGTAAACTGCCGCGTAATTATACTATCCCATCAAAAACATAAATGTGAAATGAGAGCCAAGTTCAATATTATGATATTTGTCTTGGTTGTTGACTTCAACGACAAAAGAAGTGAGATCTAAATGGGTGCCAAATTCAAGGGTTAGTCCTGAAATGTATTTATAACTACATAAAATATCATTTCTGCTTATAACTTAGGATAATATATTGTAGCCTAAGGTCTGACTTGGCTAGTTCTCATATACGAATTATTATGTTCGATAGCTAGTTTTTATAAGCAAGCCAAATTTTCGGAATAATAAAATAAGAACGGAAAAGTAACAGGTTTAGTACTTGCGAATGCTATAATATAATTCGTATATGAAAACTAGCCAAGTCAGACCTTGGGCTACAATATATTATCCTAAGTTATAAGAAGAAATGATATTTTATGTAGTTATAAATAAATTTCAGGACTAACCCTTGAATTTGGCACCCATTTAGATCTCACTTCTTTTGTCGTTGAAGTCAACAACCAAGACAAATATCATAATATTAAACTTGGCTCTCATTTCACATTTATGTTTTTGATGGGATATCATTACTTTTTGTACTTAAATTATTAGTAGGTAATTATTTATAACGAAATTAATACCGAATGGTTTTTGTTAAACTACCGTAATTTCCTACGTTTACGGGGTATAATTGTCTTTTTTGTGTTATTTTCTATATTTTCTTGTATGTTTGAAATGTTCGAGTGAATTGCCAATAAAGTATCCGGTTTTTTTACGCGTTTTCTGTTTATACTTAAATTGGCCAAGTCGGGGCAGTATAACGCGCGCAGAAGATTGTACTCTACAAGAGAGCTCACTAGTGCCTTTTTTTTTGGATGGGAAATCATCAAATGACTTCTCCCGTTCTGAGCGGAGCGGGAGGGTATGTCAGACTTTTACTGACTAAAACCCACCCGTGTTTCTTCAGTTGCCCATGTGCCAGGGTCACCCTAACTCTTTCCAACAATCACGCGACCCCGGCAGGCATCGGTCCTAGCAGACCCCTTCAGTTTTGCTGACATCTCTTTGAGGCACTCGTGGAACACTACGCACCGTCGACCCGAGCTTGGTTCTTACCGGGCGGGAGCTACCCATTGCTCGCCACCCGCAAGCTCGCGCCTACGGTGGCCGGGAGTCCGCTATGGACTCCCGACGCCCGGGTCGTCTCCTTCTGTGGCGGCTTGGGACGTGAGGGCGCAGAGACTGCCACTCCCTCACGCGCCCCACCTCCTCCTTCGCGAGCATTACTGCTTCGCAAAAGGAGGTGACGGCTTCCCATTCCCTCTCGCTCCGTACCATGGCTCGCACCAGGGCCGGACGCGAGAGGTCGCCGCCGCCGATCGCCTCCACGAGGACACGGCGGTGCTCCGCCCAGGCAGGGCCAACTTCCACCGTATGCTCCACCGTGTCCTCTAGACGATCCTCACAATGGAAACACCCGGGCGTATCCTCCCGCTTTATCCTGAACAGGAACCCACCGAAGCACCTATGCCCGGTGAGAACCTGCGTCAGGTGGAAGATGAGGACGCCGTGGCACCTCTCTATCCACTCCTCAAAGAGGGGACTTACCGCCGCAATTGTGGCATGCCCATCACTAGTGCCTTGATTTGACTTGTATCTAAACTGATAAGATGTTCTCCATCTAAGGTTTTAACTTTGGAGAGTCCAACGTAAGCCTGCCTTTTACTAAATATAGAGGAGCCTATGTCGAGAATTGTGATTTGTGGGTAGTAATAGCATATGCTAAGCAAATAGGGAATTGTTCCCTGTGAACATATACATTTCTTAATATCTGAAACTTGGTCTTGACTCGTTCTAGTTCGTAAATTAAAACCGTTAAAATCCACATAAAGACCAGTTGTCATAAGCTTTGATTGTTGATTGCCGATTCTTACATTTTTTTTACATACATACAGTTATTACAGGCACTAAATACATAAGTGTTCCTAATAGAATCAATTAAGTGAAAAATTATAATAAAATGATAAAAAATTACCAGTTTCTGATTTATTCCTTTGTATTCACCTAATTACCTATCTGCATGCCAAATTTGAACTTTCTAGGTCATCTGGAACTGGGTTAGAGTTTTGATCTATAGGTCAGTCAGTGATAAAAATGATGATTTTTGGATTTTTTGTTATTTGAACTTGGCTTGACACGCTACCGCGTGTCTAGATACTCAAACAAAGAATATGTAATCGAATGGAATAGGCAGCTTCCATCGGGAGGCATTGGAATAATTCGGTGTAAGTTAAGTGTTTAACCCACCCGTAATTCTATTGTACGACTCTACAATGAGTCGTACAATAGAATTACGGGTGGGTGATATATACGTAATAAAAAGATAATTATTTAAGACGATTACGTAACAAATTACCTATTATCTACTGAATTCCCAAGAAAAACAATTTGTTACCAATAAGTTTTCATTCTCAACCTCATTCAGATTTAAGTATACATACTTACCTACTTATAACTATTATAACTATACTAAAAATATTATTATTTTTTATTCAAACTATTGCCTATACCATACATACTCACTAAAAGTATTGTAATAATAATATAACCACAAATATATAAGTTTTTTTTTTTTTTAAGAAAACCTATGATTTTCGTAGCATAAATCGCAACCTTATAGGTCAGAAATCGAGAGACAACCGGACACAAGACAGCGCTCGCGCTAATGAGCGCGGCTGCCACTCGCTTGTAGATGTTCGCGTCATCGAGACACCGCTCCCACCCCGCTGCTCCAGCGTCACACCGCGTGCCGTGTACCGAAATGCCTATTATTTAATTACTAGCTTCTGCCCGCGACTTCGTCCGCGTCAAATTTTTGCTCCCCTGACCCTTCCCGTCGCATCGATTTGCCTTCTAGTTTTCGTCCACTTTTCGTTGCTCGCTCCTTTTGAGTTATAGTGAGTCAACCTTAAAAGATAGACATATGCTCTCGCGGACTTTTTTTTAGAACTTTTTAAAAGAAACAATTCCGTCATACATGATTTTTGCGTTACTTTAACCGTTTACGCAGCGCACGCAACGGAAACTCTCAAAAGGAATACATTTTCCCCGTTTTTGCAACATTTTTCATTACTGCTCCGCTCCTCTTAGTTGTAGCGTGATGTTATATAGCCTATAGCCTCCCTCGATAAATAAGCTACCCAACACAAAAAGAATTTTTCAATTCGGATCAGTAGTTCCTGAGATTAGAGCGTTCAATCAAACAAACAAACAAACAAACAAACAAACAAACAAACTCTTCAGCTTTATAATATTAGTATAGATTTATAAATATTATGATCTTATACTTTTGATGTGCGCTAAATATTGAAACAATAATTATTAATACTAAATCCCCCAGTTAATAACGTAATAAATACGAAAGTCGACTATACTCTAAGTTATAAGTACTAATTCGGAAATATTTGGATAAAAAAAAATAAGGGTGGTAATCAACTCGTTATATATTCACGTGCGGTCTGCACGTGAATACATAACGAGTATAAAATCCACATAAAGCCCGGCTATCACAAGTTTTGATTGCTGATTACTAAGAGAATCAATTAAGTGAAAAATTATAATAAAATGATAAAAATTTACCAGTTTCTGATTTATTCCTATGTATTCACTTAATTACCTATCTGCATGCCAAATTTGAACTTTCTAGGTCATCTGGAACTGGGTTAGAGTTTTGATCTATAGGTCAGTCAGTGATAAAAATGATGATTTTTGGACGTTAATATCTAAATAACTGTTTGAGATGTGCTTATGAAATTTGAACCACATATGTATCTTGCAAGTTTCAATATCAATATATGAGCCAAATTTGACATGTCTATGTGAAATAGTTTTTGAGTTATGAGGGGTTCCAAAGTGGCTCCAAATGGTTCGTGTAATATTACACACGGTGCTGCTCGCCAGTTCTGTTACTTGAACTTGGCTTGACACGCTACCGCGTGTCTAGATATAAAAACCTTATAATTAACTTGTAAAACCTTCTGTGAAAATATTTTTCACACTATTATTTCATGAATTAATATGAACTATATGAGAATCGAGCTCTAACAATTATAAAATGTTAACTTACAAGATTATTTTTAGTGTTGCGTATAGGGATGCCCCGGGATTCTTTGCTTTGAATTAATCTTCTGGATCGCAATGGACGTTACTTCGTGAATCGATTCACGATCTTAATCGTATTGTATTGCATCGATCTTAGAGGAGACTGGGTACGGTTGAAACATTTTAGTGTTTATTGTCCATTGCATCGGGATTGGTTAAGCGAGAGATGACGGAAATATATTAAATAAAAAACCATGTATCTGTCTACTAATGGGCAATGTTGTTTGAGATCACTGTATTGTATTTTATCTGTAATATCAAATTAAAAAAAAAAGAAATTAGTTTCAACCGTCCTAACGCCAGGGTCTGTTGAAACACTGCCTGGGGTCAATTGAAACACATGTAAATTATACAAAATATACTAAATGAACATGTTTTATTCTTCGTCTTATAATATTTTACGACTCGTTATGGCACATTTGAACATCACACATTTTACTTACACTTACTTTATTCAAAATCAAAAGCCATTTATTCAAACTAGTCAAAATATTAACCTCTAAGTCCCTGAGATACCACATTTCATATAGACACAATCGTTTTTTAATTGTGTCTGTAATTACGGTAATTGACTGGTTAATATTCAAATCTTTCACGATACTTATAATCTAACATTATTTTTATTAAAGCTAGCCGTCCTAGAAATACTTGTAGCCGGTACTGACAGATCAGGATTTCTTTTCATAAACATTCCAAACCATTCTTCGCCAGCCATTTCGTTGTTATCCGAGGTAGTGATAAGTCGTACTTGACGGTAGTTCGTATGCTAATTTCATAACATCCTTTTTAGTTAGGGCAAAATATATGTATGTACATCTAATTTAATATTTAGATAGCTCACATTCTTGTTCCTAGTTAAAAACTCGATTGTGAGCCCTATATCCCATTTTTTGATTTTCATCGCCTCCAGTCGCATCTCGTTTACGTTCACACCTCAACAGGGAACAGTGGTTCAGTCCATTCTTATCTGCCGCTCTTCTTAACGAAGAACCGGCTTTAACGTCGTCATAGGCTTGTTTGTATGTTGATAAGTCTGTCTGCCTTCTTTTAGTCTTCCTTTGGCGTACCATTGGCATCTAAAAAACAAGAAAATTAAACAAATAAACTGTTTCAACCGTACCCAAAAAAAAATGTTTCAACTGTCCCCAACCCCCCTTCTAGGTATAAAACAGTTCCTAGTAAGAAAGATATTAAATTTGAATAAAAACGTATCATACAGCTATATTCTACAAACTTCAATTGAAACGATACAAAACTCTCAAACCTCTAACTGTAATAAAACCATAATAATTACAAAAGATTACGAACAAAAATACTTACTTTTCCGTCAACACAATGGGCCCTCCTATACACAAGCACAGTGCGCGAAGAGCCACGCAACACCATAATTCGTATTTCGACTTGTCGCCCGCTTCTTTCTCCCCTTGTACCCCCTCACCTTATCACACATGGTGTCGAGATATTCGCTTTGTTTCAACCGTACCCAGTCTCCCCTACTCGATCTCAGAGGATCGTATCGTAATTTTATGATAATATTGAAAAGCACAATATGTATGCAAAATTATATAATACTTTGACAGATAGCCGTAATAGGCTACATCCAGTGCGTCTGTTAATTTTTTTTTTAATGTAAACAGCTGGAATCAGTTTTGTGTAAAACATCTTTTATACTTTTCAAAACTAATAATTTAATAGAGAAAACAGACGTTTGGAAGGGAATGCTAACATACCCGACAAGTTGTAGTTCGTATTGTTTAGGTTTATATGATACGATTTCTTCATACGATCTTATATGGGCATACAATTCGATCTGGGTGAAGATCGTATCCTGTTGAATTGATTTTAAAAATCGGTAGATCGTATGGCCATGAAACGATCTTCGGAAAGATCGATTTAGATCGGGCATCCTTACTTGTGTTCATTTGATATGGGCTGATTTATGCAATCATTCGATTTTTGCAATCCAAAGAAAAAACATAGTATTGCTGGATTTTGTGTCAAAATATCGATAAAATGTGACCCCAAACGTAAATAGTGCATTAGCAGATATGCTACTGTTAGCTTTTGGGATTAGTGATATAGTAATCTCTCAGGTACTCGCGTACACAGCGGACTCCCGGCCACCGTAGGCGCGAGCTTGCGGGCGGCAAGCAATGGGTAGCTCGCCGCCCGTTAAAGACCAAGCTCGGGTCGACGGCGCGTAGTGTTCCACGCGCGCCTCAAAGAGATGTCAGCAAAACTGAAGGGGTCTGATAGGACCGATGCCTGCCAGGGTCGCGAGATTGTTCGAAAGAGATACCGTGACCCTGGCACATGGGCATATAAAAAATATTTCTTTTTTTTTTGTATGGGAGTGATTACATTTTACTCAATTTCTCAAAAACCTTAAGCGATGTCGAGATGGCATTCACATATGTTAGAAAACTAATAATTCTGAGTATTTGGCTCGAAGAAACTTATTGCTTATCTCTGCGTACTTTCGAGATAATAGTGACAGAAAATAACAATTTTTTTTAATGTTAATTGTTCGCTTTTTTTTAATCATAGCCTTACTCATATCGCTATAGGTCCGCTGGCCAGCAAAATGGAGCTTCGACGCGAGTTTGCCGGGATAACAAGATGGCCGCCTCTCATGACGTAACGTAATACGGTCACGAATCGCGCGCGTACACCTCACTCAGTGTACAACTAAATGTGGTTGCGGTAAGACGTGTCCTTATTTTTTCTGTGCGCTTGAAGAAATGCTTGTTGTTTGTTTGTTTTGTTATTGTTGTATTTTGAATCTTTGGATTTTAAAATCAAATAATTTTTGTTTGTCTTTCTTTCGTCGAATTTGTTTTCGTAATTTTTTTTGTTAAAATCAAAGTCACTTTGTCTTTGATATCTTTGATTCTAATTTGTTTTCAATTTTCCTTAAAATTATAATATGTCCGCATTTGTCACCAACTTAGACTTAAACGTTGTTCTTAAATCAGGAGGTGGTTTTAAAAATGTCGAATTTTTATTTAATGCCCTTATTGAACGTATTGGTGTTGAATTGTCTTCCGAAGATTTGAGTAATATTAAATTATTTTGTCGTAATTTTTCAAGTAATATCTCAAAAAGATGGTCTGCTTCCAGTAGAGCTCAAAAGACCTTTCTTAACAAAAATTCAGACTGGTTACAATCCCAAATAGTTTGGCCAAAATGTCAAAATATCGATTTAAGCAGCATTTTTAAAGTTGCCGAGGAAGTAATTCCAAATTTCGAAACGCAAGTGGATACTCATCAATTAAGTTATGGTACAAGTAAAAAACCATTTGTTGATATATCTGATAAACAGAAGAAAAGGCGTTCTCTAACACTTCTAGATCACACAGAGGAGGAATTAGTTTATGCTTTATGTGCCAAATTAAAAGAGTCTAAAAAAACAAAATTAGCAGCTATATTAAACGAACTCAGCCAAAACAAGGAAAAATGTGAGATGGTACATGATGTACTATTCGCTAAAAAGACTGACAAACCGTGTTTACCAGATGATAAAACGTTAGCGCTTTACACCTCAACAAATTTGTCAAAATGGCAATATCGAAATTTAAGAACTATTCTTGCTTCAGAGAAAATGTATGGTCTTCCATCCTATCAAAAGCTCCTAGAAGCTAAAAAAACTTGTTATCCTCCAGAGTCAGACATAACTGTAACTGAATCTGATGCTAAGATAAGACTTCAATCGCTTCTAGATTTGACAACTAATAGGATATTAAAAACAATTCAGCACAACTCTGCCGACAAAAAATCGCTAAAACGAATAAGCAAATGGGGTTTTGACGGGTCATCTTCTCAAAGTAATTATAAACAAAAGTCACACTCCGACACTAAAATTGACGATTCTTCAGTTTTCATGATTAGTTTGGTTCCGCTTCGTTTGGAAGAAGAGAGTGGTACTATCTTGTGGCAAAATCCTGCTCCCTCTTCAACAAACTATTGTCGTCCAATTGGCTTTATATTTGCAAAAGAAACAAATGAATTGATAAAGAAGGAAAGTGCATCCTTAGAGGAAGAAATTCGTAATCTTGTTCCCACAATTGTAGATAATTTTGATATTAAACATGATTTGTACATGACTATGATTGATGGGAAAATTTCTACTGTGATTTCCAATACTTCTTCTGCAGCTGTTTGTAATATTTGCAATACCCCACCTAGCAAAATGAATGACTTGGACTTTGTATCCAAAAGACTCATCAGAGAAGATATGTATAAATATGGTCTGTCTTCGCTTCATATGTGGATAACATGTATGGAATGTATTTTACACATTTCGTACAACTTAGACTTCAAAAAGTGGGCTGCACGAAAAGAAGATAAATTGTTAAAAGAAATTAAAAAGAATTTGACACAAGAAGAATTCCGGGAAAGAACTGGTTTGTTAATTGACATAGTAAAACAGGGATTTGGTACAACCAATGACGGTTGTTACCGTCGGCAAGAAGGTTTTTTGAAAATTATGAAGTATCTGCTGAAATAACGGGTATCCACCCTGATTTAATCAAGAGATTTGCAGTCATTTTACAAACAATTTCATCTGGTCAACTTATTAATACCAACTTGTTTAGGGAATATTGTAAAGAAATAGCAATGCTATATGTAAACTTATATCCATGGTATTACATGCCTTCAAGTGTCCATAAATTGTTGATACACGGTGCTGATATTTGTGAAAATTTCTCCTTTATTCCGATAGGCATGCTTTCCGAAGAAGCTTCCGAAGCGAGGAATAAAGATTTCCGGAATGTTACAATGGCACATACAAGAAAAATCGGTAGAGTTCAGACTAATTTAGACATTATCCACAGCTTTCTAATTAGCTCAGATCCTTACATCAGCCATATCAAACCAAAGTTTGCTCGTTTACATAAACAGTTGTTTCCAGAGGCTAGTGCTTTGATCTTGAACAATGAATTGCTTTCGTTGGAAAACGAGGAAATAGAGATTTCTCAAGAGAATATAGACCCAAATATTAATCTTTCACCATAATATTTTTTCAGAATCGTTTGTGAACATATTCAACTTTATGTTTGCAGCTTAATATGTCTTCATTTTGATTGTTTTTTAGAATTGATGAAAGTAATCCTTCAGAAAGGTCATAGCTTTTCAGTCATTAGTGAGCCCCCATAACCTCTTTTACAGAGAAGTCTCTTTTTACTTATTTGACATTACGCATACATTATAATTATGTGCTAAAGTAAGGCTATGATTAAAAAAAAGCAAAAAATTAACATTAAAAAAAAATGTTATTTTCTGTCACTATTATCTCGAAAGTACGCAGAGATAAGCAATAAGTTTCTTCGAGCCAAATACTCAGAATTATTAGTTTTCTAACATATGTGATTGCCATCTCGACATCGCTTAAAGTTTTTGAGAAATTGAGTAAAATGTAATCGCTCCCATACAAAAAAAAAGAAATATTTTTTTTACAGAAAAGTATTTGAAGTAGGACAATAATATTTTTTTGCCTTATCTGTTATCATTGTATCAACAATAAAAAAAAAATATCAGCGGTCTACTATCAATGTCCACTTTTTTTTAATTTGGGACCAGTGTGTGCCGGCAGAAGTGAAAACTTGAATATTAACGTTGTGCATTTTTGATATTTTGGAATGGTTAGGGAATAATTTTGCACGAATTGCTTTAATTATCTATATATTAATACGTGAAGAGAAAACTTTGCATCCCTTTTTACGAAAATTGGGCGGACGGAGAAATATAAAATTTCGCACTCTTATAGTAATTTATACAGAGAAGAAGTGACGAATGCTAATATTTAAAAAAAAAATACATTATTTTCAATAAATAACACGTTACACACACTACTATTCATTACCGTGTATTTAATACACACATGCATAGGTATTCTTTTGTTTATGGTCCAAATCTGTGGTCCAATCGAGAACATCTGTCTTTAATATTTTGTGTATAGCCTCGACTGTCTATGGTCTATAGTCTAGTGAATGTCAAGTATAACCATAGGTAATAAATTAATTTTATAGGTATATAACCTATTTCATTTTAAAAATCTAATCATATCGAGAATATTTGTCTTTAATATTATTTGTATTAGCGACGATAGGAATTTAGTTTAGATCTTAGATTATATACCTCAGTCTTAAGATTTATAAGAAATATGTTTTGTGGTTTTATGGGGAGTGTCAAGTATGGCATTAGTAAGTTTCCCATACAAAACTTAGTGTCGTGTGCAAACTGTAGAGGTTGTATGAGTCACGATTGTATAGGCTGGTTATAATTATGACATTTTGAACTGTCATAATTATATAAAAATAATAGGGAAAATTCTCAGCTGTCACCATCCATGGATGCGCGTGGCACGCTGTAACATAAACACACACGAACATTCGGCCTGCGCCGCCTAAACGAAACAGCAGGCGCAGGCATACATTTTCGCCGCGCCGTAGAAAGAGAGGGGGATACTTCCTCTCCTACTCTCTGTCCGTCTTACGAATTTTCGATCAGGGTCACGTGTCCTGACGCGAGTTTATCATTTTTTACCCATTACAAAAAAGTGCACAACGCCGCTAAAGAAGTTTTCACTTAAAAAAAAACATCTCATCATTTTAGAACTTGCTAGTGACTAATCAGTTTCCCGTAAAGCTTGTAAGCTTTGAGAATGCGAATTAATCCTTATTAAAGCAGCATATCTGCTAAAAACCTCAATTACAATTATTTACTTCAATTATTTATTACATACTTAACACTTATTTTTTGGGATTTGTATAAAAATGCTTAAAAACGGGACTCATTATTATGTCGGCGCTGTCTGGTCTACCTGTATATTATACCCAAAGCCATACACTGGTTTTGGTTGGGCCGAAGATTTTGCCGTATTTTGGGCGAAACCGAAACTATGGCCGAAACCTAATTTTTGACCCAAACTGGCCGACGCCGATATCGAACCTTTGGTCGGACACTAGTAATTTGATTCATTATGTAGGAGGTTTTGCTTGGTCTTGGCAAACAAGACCTTTGTATTCAATATCATTACCATTCCTAGTCAGGGAGTGATGCAAAAACAGTGGTATCAGCTGTTTCCACCCGGCGCAATTTGTCAAGTCACAGTGAAGTATGTGTGCTTGCACTAGGGGTTGTTTTTAAGCTAGTATGTACTTATTTACCTATTTGTTTCATGTTTCTTATTCCCCATAGAGTATATAGAGTCGTAACTTTCTTGGGAATTAGAAATTTTTAAAGGATTTTTAAAGGCCTAACGACAACCTACTTTTGAAAGTAGGAGCATTAACACGACATTCCCAACTAAATCATTTCAATGTCGGTCATAAATGACTGCATAGAAAATATTGTTTTAGGTAGATACCCAAACCCACACGCCTGCCGGCCAGCGTAACAATTCAGAGAGTAAATGTAATTATAATTCGGCGCAGGACTACCGATAGTATTTTTATCTCACGAAGCGATGCGCGCTGTAGTTGTGGTTACTACCAAGTGTACAAATGTACTATGAATGTGTGTGTACGCGTAGGAGCTCTCGGTACTTTCCAATACACTGGCGCGTGCACACCACATATACACTTCTGAAGTAGTCTATGTGACGCTACTCGTTTTCACGCACACATTCACAGCGTGTTTGGTTACATACCACAAGTAAAGCGCGCGTCACCTCTTGATATAAAAATACTGTACTAACTCCCCGGTTCTTTTTTGTCTTTACTAGTCATCAGAAAGTTCACAAAAGAAGTAAAGATTAGTCTAGGTCGCTGCTGTCACCAGATAAGTACGGTGTAGACTTCTCATATCTTTTGCTGCAGCATAAAACAAGGTCATTACAATCTATCCTAACTTTTGAGAACGTAATAAACTCGTTGGTATCACGTTTGACAACGATAATCGAGTACCAAAGCTAATGCGAGCGCTGCCCCAATAGTCTGCTACGTTAATTGAAACTGAGTAAACCCACAGAAGCAATTTATGACGGCTAATAAATGGCACAATGTAGTGTGTTGTGTACAGTTTGCCAAGCTGTTTGTTTAGCTGTATAATGGATGATTAGAATGTCGCTCCGTCAAAATGTTGGACATGAAAAATTAATGCGGATTATTTGGGAATTGGCTCGTCCATGATTATCATACTGTTTGTTTTTTATAGTCTTGTGATTTGAATATTAATAGTAGAACCAATTATATGAAGTGTTATGAAGCGGTTGGAGCTTTATGTAACTACACTACCTACTTAGGTATGTAATAGATCATCATAATCAGCTTATATTGTTCTCATTGCGGGGATACCTGCCTCCATTACCGGGCCCAGTGCGGGTAAGTCATGTCATGTGACATGACATATCTTCGATTTTTTAGTTCTAGCACATTTCAGTGCTCTCGCGACATTTTCCTTAACTGTTTTCAGAGCAGTGGTGATAAATTATTTGTACAAAGAAAAGCGTCGACCTGCAGCTCGTAAGTCGTGAAAATTACCACTGCTTATTTTTATAATATTACACTAGCTTTTGCCAGCGCCTTTTCCCCAGTAAGGGACCGAAATTATCCAACAGGAATGACAATCAACTCAGCCTATCGCAGTCCACTGCTGGACATAGGCCTCTCCCATGCTGCGCCACAACATCCTGTCCTCCGCTTTCCGCATCCAGTCTGTCCCATCCACCTTTTTGAGGTCGTCGGCCCATCTAGCTGGAGGGCTGGCGGGTGAATGTACTACTGGGATAATAGTATCCTGTGTGTTAATCCTATGTGTTATCCATCTATGTGCCACCTTAATCCGTTCAGCCGTTTTTGCGTGATTGAGTTATAAAAAAGCACATCAAAACATAAAAAATACGACTCAAACTACAACTGCTATATTTACTTGTGAAACAACATGCATCTTTAATTCATTATCAAACAGCGTAACATTTTATTTTTTCCTGAAAATTGGTAAAATAATGTTAGTGTAAGCGTCGTAACCGCTACTTCTTCTTATTGGAAATCTATCGCGAATTAATGTAACAGCACTGTCCGAACCAAACCCACACATCAGGTACTGACTAAAAATATGTCTATTGGTTGTAGATTGTGTAGATATGTGGAACACAAACGTTGGCTCTTTGCCATTCAGCCGTTTAAAACCTGTGGGAAACAGCCTTTTCATTATTTAATTCAACAACCATCGTATTTGCGCCAATGCCAAAATATATTGAGCGAATTCAATAAAAGTTTGTATACGTGCTATTAAAAGCCACTGTGAGCGACGATATTTATGATAATGCATAAATGCACGATGCCGACCCCTGATACTGTGGAATTTTATTAAAATCAAATTCCTTTTTGTAATGTATGAGTCATAAGTCCATTAAGTAGTCACTGTATACATTAAGTATTGTAATTATCTGGTAGATCTTAATGTGGGCTTTTTAACTGATATTTTGTAGAGTTATGAAGGTAATTCACTTGAAGGCTAGGTAGAGTTATAGGTATGTACGTATACGGCTTACCTGTTTAAAGACTTAAACATTAAAAGTTAACATTGGGAGTCTGATTAGTAATTAAAATGTTGTCGATTTCGCTTATTTATTTGATTTCACAGACGTACTTTTACAGTTCCGGTGTACTTTTCAAGTTAAAATACAGAACTAAACTTCAATCCATTTCCTGAAAAAAATATGAAAATGAATTAGCCATCTAATCTAATAAATGATCATTTAAAACAATGCAAATCTCGTAAACTCGACAAAAATAAAAAAGTAGCTCATTTATTAGATCATGATTGAAATTACCTTTAATGCCGTGTATTAAAACTTCTAGAAACATAGGCGTTTAATTGTGAAATCACATAAGTAATACAGCAAAATCAAAAAATAAAATGTAAACGGCCTCTTAAGCCAGAGAAAAAAATTCTGTCAATTTCGACACCGACAAAAACTGTTTTATGTCAAAAAACATAAAAAAGATCTCACACTTCTTTTACCCCAGAGCAGAGCTCGTCCCTCCCTAAGGTACCATTAGACAACTTGTAACCCCCCCTTGCTTTTTACAGGCTGAGCGCCTTAAGTGCCTCGCCTGCTTAAGCCCAGTGATGCTATAAAGGCCGGAAGAGGCCAACAGCATCTGTCCATTCGAAAAAAGGAAGACAATAGACAGAATACTAATGTACCTTGTACAGTGCATTAACCGTGGTCTATAGCTTTACCACTAAGTGCTTAGGGCTTTTTTTTGGTGAAATTTGACGTTTAATTTAGTTTTTCGGTCAACCCCTTCTTTTTTCCGTTAAGTCTTAAGCTTGTTTCTTTAAGAATTTGTTTTATACTTGGGTGGTTTCATTTGGGTTCTCTTATTCAATTAGCAAAGACAAGTTGGGTTAATCCTTCCAATATTCGTCTCTACGTTAATGTAAACACAGCAAACAAAGCAAAAGCGGGTAGCAAAAGAATTTTCAACGCTAAATAAAATAATGGACCCGATAATAAACACGTCAAATAGTTCAGTTCACGCGACACGTTCCATCGAATTCCTCTCATACAAGCGTTGTCAATAAATTCATCCTTCATAGTCGCGGTTTAAGGATAGCTCACATAGTCTGAATGTCTGCGCAAGACTGACATTGTCAACTAGAAGGCTGCGGTTTCGATGTCGGGGTATATAGGCTATACAGGTTAGGCAAGTATTCGTAGCCAGCGTGCCCGAAACTTGGCATTTACCACCACCTTTATGGAAGCGTTTGCGTTGGACGGCATTCCATGTATTTAGTTGAATATCATGGATAGTGCTTTGATGTTACTGTTGTGCGGAAGTATCTGCATACGTGTTTTGTTTTGTTGGAGGTCGCTGTTACATGTTTTTTTGGTGGTCATAATTGTGTGACTTAGTCTGAGTCAAATAAAAAAAAAACAACGTCCTTAAAACATTACAAAGTGAAAAATAACTATGATTTCGGAAGGCGGTGTCTTAGGATCTGTATTTATGTGTTTTGCCACCGACTTCCAAAATGCCAGATAGGTATAGGTACTATACCTATAGTACCTACACCTGTACCTTCACCACCTATAGTGCACCCACATTCGAACCCTTCGGGGAAACAAGGCGTGATGTTATGTTATGTTATGACATCCGAAATTAAAGTTATTTTTCGCTTTGTAGTGTTTTGAAGGAAGGCGGTTTAATTTTGTAAACATTTTATTTTAAACTTTTTAGTTATGATGTCTACCCCGCACTAATTCCTATATCACTACTAGCAAGGTAAAATTTAAGACTTATATGGATGCCATTGTCAGAACTGGAAATTGGGACCATACGGAAAGCACCAGCTTTCAAATAAAAACAGAATGATCAAAATCGGTTCACCCGGTCAAAAGTTATGAGGTAACAATCATAAAAAAAAATACACTCGAATTGAGAACCTCCTCCTTTGAGTCTCCTTGAAGTCGGTTAAAAATTGACTTTTCCTCTCTTTTAAAGAGGTTGGTTGGAACTGTAGTCTTGTAGGTAACACAAACACACCACATAAAAACATGAAATTAAGCATGTATAGTACATGATGTAACACAAATGACCAGCTTAATACACGATTGAATAAAAGAGAAAATTATTCAACATTTACTGTTTGCTGAATGACTAATTTCTAATAATAAAATCAAATTTGGAACTAGGAATGGCTATGATTTGAGCCTCCCACGTTCCTTTTTCGAAAATTCATTGAATGAGAGGTGCCATTATTAATTTAAAGTAATTTAAGCGATGTTATCCAGGAAAATAACCCAACAACATTACAAAATACACACAACAAAGCAGGCGTAACGTACGAACTCGCAAATGGTAAGTGACAAGTTCGAAGCCAATTCAAAGTGAAAGATAAACAGCCAGAATCTGAACAGACAAAGAAGACTTCTGACAAATTGTTCGTGTTAGCAACTCCATTGGTTCTTAAAGAAAAAATAAATATTACTCAGGAAAATCGTCAGGAAGTCGGAGCAGGAAATATTTTGGTCCTGGTACTTGTGGGCCTCCCTTTCGACGGATCATTTAACACTTGATTTGATTAACGATATAAATGCTCGGAGCAAGATGCATGCTGATAAAATTACTGTTATTTTTGTTTTACTCATTAATTTCAGTCATCTATCAAAATAAACAAAATGAAGAGGTTAACTAATGGTCTTCTATGTTGATAAATTGGATTAGGGTTCTTTGAGACAGTTTTGTTATATTATCAGTGTAAAACAGTTCCTTACGACTACTTTGTTTGTAGGTTAGTAGAGGAATCATGCAGTTTTATGAAAGTTAAAACTGCTGTAATGCCCTACTAGCTGTCGGAAAATTATAATATCTAATACCCTTATCTTTTTTACATAATATAAAACAAAGACACTTCCTGCATGTGTGTACGTTTTGATCTTTTAAACTACGCAACGGATTTTAGTGCGATTTTCATCAATAGACAGAGTGATTCAAAAGGAAGGTTTAAATCTATACTAATATTATAAAGCTGAAGAGTTTGTTTGTTTGTTTGATTGAACGCGTTAATCTCAGGAACTACTAGTCCGAATTGAAAAATTCTTTTTGTGTTGGGTAGCCTATTTATCGAGAGAGGTTATAAGCTATATAACATTACGCTACAACTAAGAGGAGCGGAGCAGTAATGAGAAATGTTGCAAAAACGGGGAAAATTTATTCCTTTTGAGAGTTTCTGTTGCGTGCGCTGCGTTAACGGTTAAAGTAACGCAAAAATCATGTAAGACGGAATTGTTCCATTTAAAAAGTTCTAAAAAAAAGTCCGCGAGAGCATATGTCTATCTTTTAAGGTTGACTACTATAACTCAAAAGGAGCGAGCAGCAACGAAAAATGGACGAAAACTAGCAGGCAAATCGATGCGACGGGAAGTCATGGGAGCAAAAATTTGGCACGGACGAAGTCGCGGGCAGAAGCTAGTGTATAATACGCGAGCGAATAACTTTCTAAAGAATGAACAGCCGCGTTCTCTATGCATTTTACCACTCCGATCGCCAACCCGTCAGACAAGCATAGCGATTATGGGCAACCCCAATGTGGCAAAGGCTTATATCCAGCAGGGGACGTCTTTCATCTGAAATGATGATGATGATACAGGCGAAGCCACAAAAATAAAAATAAAACAATTGAAGCACCTTTCACAACAACACCCAATAGTCTAAAAATCTATACTTAATCTATACTAATATTATAAAGCTGCATGAAGAGTTTGTTTGTTTGATTAAACGCGCTGATCTCAGGAACTACTAGTCCATATTGAAAAATTATTTTTGTGTTGGGTAACCTATTTATCGAGACAGGCTATAGGCTATATAACATTACGCTACAACCAAGAGGAGCGGAGCAGTAATGAAAAATGTTGCAAAAACTGGGAAAATCGCACGGGTAGGCGATTCGATGCGACGGGAAGGGTCGGGGGAACAAGAAATTTAACGCGGATGAAGTCCCAGGCAGAAGCTAGTGTATTAATATGGACACAACTTTGTATTAAAATCCGTCAAGGCTTGGCATTCAACGACAATGAAATGCACTTCCTACCAAGTTTTGTAATACTGAGTAACTAGGAACTAGGTACTTAACATCTTTGCTTTCAACACAATGGAAGCCCACCTAAATCTCCACTTTTGTCATAATTTCCTAGTCTTGTAAGAGGTTACCTAGTAAGGAATGCAAATTCCACGAAATGCATTCACTAGAACAACGATTCTAATTTTAATCCAGCTTTTCTTCGTCAAAACTGTGTTCATTCCTCGTCTTAAGGACACAGGCAGAAGTTTAGTGAGTCAAAATAGCTTTTTTTACATGAGTTTATTTAATATTTCCAATTTTCAACCTTCTTAATCAATCAAATCATAAAATATATATTTTTTTACTTATAGAAGGAATCAACAACATAAACAATTTAAATTTAAGGTCATATACCCTAACTAGTCGATGGTATTGTAAAATATTTAAAAAAGCGTTAAGTTTTTTTTTCCTGATAAAACAAATAAAAAGCACAAACATTAAAAGACAGGAAAAAAATATGTGGGGTCGGAGGATCGCTGTCAGGACCGAAATTCCTTACGCTTTCTCTACAAATCAGAATGTTACCTAGTTTGCTCTATCTTGTTAATACTAAAACTTTCTTTCTGACCTCATTACAGCTTCAACACCGTCGAAAATCATTAAAACGACACCTATGATGAAATTTTTGAAATGTTTGCAGCCGTCATCTTCAATTTTTATTTTGATCTCATTATCGATTCCGAAACCCCCGAAAGACATGAAATATATGTCTCTCTCTCTGTCTCTACTTACTAAGTAGGTACTTAGACGGACAGCCTATTATAATGATTAACCGTATCGATTTACCTTGGTCTGTGCGTACCACAGTCCATACCTAAGCTTACGCTCGCGGGGTAAAGATCAACCAAAATATACAAAAACCTAGTTTGTAAGTACAACAGCTAACCGCTTAAGTCTTGTGTCCCGTTGTTTCTAGACCAATTTATTTTACAAGTTTTTATATCAAGCAAACGAGCTATTCATGACAGGACGGAAGCCCGTCTTATCTATAAAACAAACTTTGCTAAACGGATCGCCTAGAAAAAGTTTCGGTGCCTCGAAGACTTCGCCACATCGAAGATCTCGGTGACCTAAAAACTGTGAAGCTAAAGTGACTGTTTTGCATTTTCTCCATTGATAGCGTAACGATGGTGATGAAGTAGTGTCGTTATTATGAATTTCTTTTTAGGATTCCGTACCAAACTGGTAAAAAAGAACCCTTATGGTAAGGCGCATTCGATCTATCCATTTTTGTTTCAGATCAGCCGAAGGTCCACTGCTATGTATACCTTCAAGTTATTTCTGTTCACCTGCTATGTTTTAACACATTTAGGAAAGTAAGCAAAAACAGGTTATTTTCCGGATTTTAATACAGAAAATAAAGAAGCAGGAAGTAAAAAGAAGCAAACAATTATTTGAACATTAATGATGGGGAAGGCTTTGGGATAGCAGTGGACCAACATCAACTTATATACTAGTTTTCAGATAACAGTAATAAAATGAATTTTGTCTACAGATAAGTTTTCAGTCATAAAATGTCATTTTATATCAATTTGATGATACAAATCTGCACGGCTATATCGTAAGTAAGTATCGATACGATCATTATTTTGTTCATGAAAATGAGAGAAAATTCGGTAACATTTTCCGCTGTTCTAAAACGAATGCAGCACCACCTCCTATGATTTTGTTCGACAAAGCAAACTGAACGTTTGTTGCAACTATTGTTCGTGCATTCCGACTATTGTTTAGGTATTAAGAACTTACCGTTTTTGACGGTACATAAATGTTTTTATTTGTACAAAAAACAAAACGCCGTCTTCTTAAAAAATGCGTTCTAACTTGTGTCCTTTCAGTCAGTTTTTTGTATTTCGAATCTTATTTTGACTGGTATAAAGTTCTAAATATAAAATGGGTAACTTAGACGTGGGTTTATATTAGTTTTGTAGTTTAAACTTAAACACTGTCGGCATAAAGTTTAAAAAAATAAAAATGTCTTGAGGGTACCCGTATATACCATGATAAAGATAAAGAAAAATCTTGTTTTGTAGAGGCCTTCGATGTCTTTGTAAAAGAAAACTCTAAGCTAAGCTAGACATAACAAAAAAAAACATTGATGATTGAGATGATAGGTAATTTAGAGGACGTATACGAAATTTTCATAGAGATGTATTTTTAGTTATTTTAAATACTGTGTTATAAAACAGTTGCTGGTTTGAGGTCAAGTCATCATCATCATCATCATCGTTTCAGCTGAAAGACGTCCACTGCTGGACATAGGCCTCCCCCAATTTGGGGAAAGTGCCATAATCGCCACGCCCGGCAAGCGGGTTGTCGATCGCAGTATGGTGGTAAAATGCATAGAGAACGCTGCTACCCAGTAAGTCTAGTAAGTCCCTCAGTCGCCTCATACGACACCCACGGGAAGAAATGGGGTCGATTAACAAAATGATAAAAAAAAGGAGCTTAAACACAATAACTGAAACGATCTTTCAGTTGTACATTAAATCTTGTGGGAATGCAGAATTTTAACTATAAAAGCACTTCTGTAAAACTACGTAAATCAGCAAAATCGACAAAAGATTGTATCATCATTAGCCTATAATGTTCCCACTGCTGGGACAGCGGCCTCCTCTCAGAGAGAGGGAGTGGGCCATAATACACCACGTGGGTCCAGCGCGGTTTGGTAGATGTCACATGCCTTCGAATTATTGGTTCTTAGACATGCCGGTTTCCTCACGATGTATTCCTTCACCGTTTTGAGAGCAGTGGTGATGAAATAATTTGCACAAAGTAATACGGCCTCTTAAATAAACTAACTACATCGGTAAGTGATATTGAATAACCAAAAATATAGACACTTTTATCGTTATCGGTTTTAGCATTAACACTACAATGTAACACGCTACATCCTCACATTCTCGACAACAGGGCACTGAAACCATGTTATAACTGAAACTGGGCTTTATAAGCGCATAAATTGGCGATCAGCCATCGTGCGGTTCAAAAACGGCTGTAATTGGCGCTACCATAATTTAATTCTGCTAACGTAGTGTTTGAGCTGATGCCAGCAAGCTCAAATTCAATAAAAATTCAAGCCAGCTCCCGACCGAATCATGGGCCATCAATTTTGCTTCAATGTGCTCGTTCGTATTGATATCTCGTACACAATCGATGAAGTTACCGAGTCTTACTTTTGTAACGGAATATTACGTTGCTTATTAAAGCTGTGTACTTATTACCTAATAATTTTCATTGGAGGTTGCATGCTTTCATTAATTTCTTACCTACTTTTTTTTTGGATGGGAAGTCATCAAATGATTTCTCCCGCTCTGAGCAGAGCGGGAGGGCGTGTTAGACTTTTACTGACTAAAACCCACCCGTGTTCCCTCAGTTGCCCATATGCCAGGGCCACGGTAACTCTTTCGAACGCATTTCGCGACCCTGGCAGGAACGACCGTAAGCTCAAATAAATTTTGCGTAATATGGTTCGGTGGGCACTTACAACAATTAAAGTTTTTTTTTTAATATTCATATCATACTCAGCCTATAATGAGACACATGCCTCCTCTTGGTGAGTTGGTATATGTCACATATGTTTGAATTTTTAACGACTTCAGAAATGAGGAGGTTCTCAATTCGCCGATCGCAAATCAATAAGTAATTCGCTCAATTCTAATGTCGAAAGTCGGCCACAAAAAGCTAAAATACATATATGGGACCGTTCAAATATTACGTAAGCACATTTATTACAATTTTTTACTCCCCCGTCCCCCTTGTCAGCAAAAGTAAGCAAAGCTCTTACCCCCCCGTGCTTACGTAAACATTGTTATATGCATTTTTCTTTTAATGTAATCTGTTTTTTTATTGATTCATGAACACTAGTTATAATTCTAGAAATAAGAAAATTGATTTAGGATAGGGAACTTTAACGCATATAATATTCATTTTAAATACGTCAAACCGTCAACCGTAGCGAAACGAAACAATAGGTTGACGGAAGAAAAGTCAAGTGAATAGAGCGCGGTCATTTCCCTACTCGGTTCTAAGCGAGTACCTAAACGTCTACATTATTTGCGAGAATCCCCGAAAAATAAGTTTCATTTTCAAACATAGACAATGTGTAACCCACACATTGTCTATGTTTGAAAATGAAACTTATTTTTCGGGGATTCATCCCATGTGTGTAAAAAAGTAAATAACTACTGCTCACGTAATCACCATCTAGACCCCCCTACCCCCCATGTCATCAAAAATAAGCAAATCAAAGACCTCTCCGCCCCCCTATAGTGCTTACGTAATACTTGAACGGCCCCTATGTCCGAAGACACCGACTTCCAAAATTAAAGTTATTTCTTATTTTGTCGTGTTTTCTCGGAAGTAAAAAAAATATTATTTTTTAAAGTTTTTTTTTGGTTTAAGGCATACTGATTTCCTCATGATTTTTTCCTTCACCGTTTTGAGACCAGTGGTGATGGAATAATTTGCACAAAGTAAAGTGCCTGTCGCCTGTCGCCAACCCGCCTGCCAAGCGTGGCGATTATGGCAAAGGGCCCCAAATTGGGGGAGGCCTAAGTCCAGCAGTGGACGTCTTTCGGCTGAAATGATGAAAGTGCCTGCCTGGGTTCCAACCTACGACCTACTACGGCTACTACTCGTAAGTCGCGCCGTAACCACTGGGCCACCACTGCTCTTGCACTGGGCCACTATTGCTCTTTTTTATATTATAAACTAGCTTTTGCCCGCAGCTTCGCCCGCGTGGATGTTGGAAATTAACGCAGGTATTTTTGAAAAATAAAATAATTTTTCTAAAATAAAAAATTGCCTAAGTTACTCCTTATTACATCAGCTACCTGCCAATAAAAGTGCCGTCAAAATCGGTCCAGCCATTTCAGAGATTAGCTGGAAAACCGGCCAAGTGCGAGTCGGACTCGCGCACCGAGGGTTCCGTACAAACCTGTAGGTATTTTCGGTTTAAAAATATATATTTTTTTAATTTTTATATTTCAGTTGATTGAATGTAAGGTAAATTGCGGTTTACGATTTATGACATTTTAAAAAAAACTACTCACTCGATCTCGTTCAAACCAATTTTCGTTGGTAGTTTACATGGTAATGTACATCATATATTTTTTTTAGTTTTGTCATTCTCTTATTTTAGAAGTTACGGGGGGGGGGGACGACACACATTTTACCACTTTGGAAGTGTCTCTCGCGCAAACTGTTCAGTTTAGAAAAAAATGATAATAGAAACCTCATTACCATTTTTGAAGACCTATTCATAGATACCCCACACGTATGGGTTTGATGAAAAAAAAACATTTTTGAGTTTCAGTTCTATGTATGGGGAACCCTAAAATTTATTGTTTTTTTTTCTATTTTAGTGTGAAAATCTTAATGCGGTTCACAGAATACACCTACTTACCAAGTTTCAACAGCATAGCTCTTATAGTTTCGGAATAAAATGGCTGTGACATACGGACGGACAGACAGACAGACAGACAGACAGACATGACGAATCTATAAGGGTTCCGTTTTTTGCCATTTGGCAACGGAACCCTAACAAACAGACAGACAGACAGACAAAAATTGTAAAAAAATGTTGTTTTGGTATATGTACCGTGTATACATCCATATACACTTAGTAAAAAGAGGTGATTTTAATATTAAAAACAGACACTCCAATTTTATTTATTTGTATGTATGTATGTATAGAGTATATAGATGTATAGATTAATTAAAAATTTATTTAATGCGATGAGACAATTTTAGTCAGCAAACCGCTTTCCTTGTTATTACGTTCTACTAACTCCGGTTTTCACGAACACATATTTAATTATTCGGGAACAAGAATTCATAAGGCAAGAATGAAGTATGCATATCATTAAAAAGTTGGACCACACGCTCCAGGGTTTCAATAGAAGTCACACGGAGATGACGTGTTTACAAAATATCGACGTAAATACTTACCTATAAGATATTAATCATACCTTAAAATATGCTACCGTTTGTTAAAACTAACGTAATGGATATAAAAATAAGGAGCTAAATAAGGTATATAAGTTAAGTAATATTAAGTGCTTCAAGTAATTTATAAAATATTAAAAAATACTAAGATAAAAAATGTTTTGACGTGAAAACGTCTTTTCGCTCGGTGTACTAGTGGTTTTAATATTTCTGACCGACAAAAACCTGAAAGGTTTTAACCGCTATTAACTACGAAAGTTTTAGGGCTATTATTATAGTTGTAAAGTCTTTCCCATCTGATTAGCTTTCTATCGATACTTTCCCTTTGATATTTATAGGTACAAATAACCATATTAACGTTCAAAAGTTACACAAGTTGAAAGACTAAAACATTTGCAGCAAAGAAAGAGGATCATTATTGGTTTTGTGATAAGAAAATGTGCCTGAAAGTCTTCGCTATTAGCCTAATATTTAAGGTCAGCTTTCTATCCATACTAAAGTTTTTTTTTCTCTTTGAAATCTTCAGGTACCTACCTATAAAGAAAATCTATAACAACTATTAAAAGTTACAAAAGCCGAAATACAAGTACTAAAATATTTGCAGCAAATGAAGCAACACATTATTTTTAACATGTTTTTGTGTGAAAGAAAATATGCCCACAAGTCTTCACCATTAGCCTAACATTTAAAGTAAGCTTTCATTAGAGTTTATTTTTTCCTTTGACATCTGCAGGTATGAAGAAGATCCATAACAACTATCAAAAGTTACACAAGTCGAAATACTAAAACATTTGCAACAAATAAAGCGAAACATTATTTGTTTTGTGTATGAGAAAATGGAACCTTTATTTTCGTGCAAAAGTTAGTCTCCACTTTCAGTGAAACTTCAACGTCGTTCCCACATCAAACACCGACCAAGTTTGTTAAGTTTTTAACACAACTCTTCTGACTTTCGGAGTATCTTGAAGTTAACATTGACATTTATTCAAAGTGAATCTAAAGACGCAGAAGTATTAAATACAAATGTTGTGAAGATAATTGACGGGTTGGTGAAATTAAATCGACTAATATTGGTGATGAGTTTTATGATCTTGATAATGAAACCCCTTTACATATCGGTAAAGCTCTTTATGGAAAGTGTTACTTGAATGTTTTATAGTTTCATCAATATACTTTCAGGAGGTTTAAGTTCTAGGGTCTCAATTCAGTAATCTATACTAATATTATAAAGCTGAAGAGTTTGTTTTTTTGGTTGGTTGAACGCGGTAATTTCAGGAACTACTGGTCGGAATTTGAAAATTCTTTTTGTGTTGGGTAGTCTATTTATTGAGAAAGGCTATAGATTATATAACATCACGCTACGCTCAAAAGGAGCGGAGCAGCAACGAAATATGGATTTATTTTCTGGTGTACAATAAAGCATACTTATATAAATAAAACTGGCAGGCAATTCGATGCGACGGGAAGGGTCAGGGAAGCAAAAATTTGACGCAGACGAAGTCGCGGGCAGAAGCTAGTCTACTATATAAATCTTTTTACGTGTCTATGTCACTGAACTCCTCATAAACGCCGGAATCGATTTAGATGATTTTTTTTGTGAATGTTTGGATAGGGCCCTTAGATAGTTTTTTTTTTTTTTTTTTTTTTTTCCAGGATGGGAAATCATCAAATGACTTCTCCCGCTCTGGGCGGAGCGGGAGGGTGTGTCAGACTTTTACTGACTAAAACCCACCCGTGTTCCATCAGTTGCCCATGTGCCAGGGTCACGGTATCTCTTTCGAACAATCACGCGACCCCGGCAGGCATCGGTCCTAGCAGACCCCTACGCTGCTGCTGACATCTCTTTGAGGCGCGCGTGGAACACTGCGCGCCGTCGACCCGAGCTTGGTCCTTACCGGGCGGCGAGCTACCCATTGCTCGCCACCCGCAAGCTCGCGCCTACGGTGGCCGGGAGTCCGCAATCGACTCCCGACGCCCGGGGCGTCTCCTCCTGGCCCTTAGATAGTTTAGATTCACAATAGGTGGCTGTGATCTGAGGAAACAGGACAATATCTGTCCGGTCAGGTAGTACAGAAATCGGTAGTTTCGTGCAAAAATAAAATATAAAATTAAAACTTTTCTGTGCCTTCACTAAATACTCGAACCTGCATGTTTTAATTGCAGAATGAGCCTGCGTTCATCGGGTGTGATCGTGATCAAGAGATCACGATCACACCTGATGAACGTTTATGATGGAACGAAGGTGTATAGAAGTTTGACCGCTATCGCTATGTGTGTCTGTAAATAAAGAATATCACACCCAAATCGGATCACCCGTTTAAGAGCTACGGTGCCACAGACAGACATTAAGATGCCTGTTTACTCTTGCTTTGAAGGCAGACTTAAAAGCTTGAAGTTTATCTTTAAGTGTAAGAAAGACGTTTATGCCTCGAGCTTTTAAGACGGTATTTAAGTTCTATCGTTACGTGAGCGTAAAAGCTGGTTTGTTAAATGACCTCAGGTTCGATGGGGTTGCGTCGTCTTGCTACAGAGTTCCCATGACCACCTTTTGGCTCCATCCACTATCAGATCAGCTTCAGGTCATAATAATACGACATTGTCATCCAATTTGCATGCAAAATTTCAGCTTAATCAGAAACTAGGAAGTGGGTCAAATCTAACTTGCAGGATTTCATTACAGATACCGAGACAGGTGAAATTAAAGCTTGTAATACCTAAGCGAGTTTTGGATCCATATATCGATTATAGTAGTAACCGACAGGTAACAGGTATTTACACGAAAACTATTAAAGCTTAAATAAACAAAAAGCCCATATTCCCCAGATACATGAATGTAATCGAAACTCACGTCAGTAAAACAACATTTAAAGCAATAAAACAAAAAAAAAATCCTTTAGCACGGCAACCGCAAAACGTTTCCCGTCATTACCGCCAAGTAAACGGTAATGAACGTTTTAAAAGATATTGCGGCGCTATTAAAAATATTCCTGCTATCCCAGATAATGTTCATACTTTCAGAAACACGATAGTTTTCCCGGGTAGCGCCGCTTAAGGCGAGGAACACACGGCCCGATCTCCCCACAATTCATTTCTCATTTCCGTAACGTTCGCCCGTCGCTGATCCTCGCTCGGTCACAAACTCTCATCTTGTAACAGGTAATTTATTTTACTTAAAACGCCTTCCATTCCAACAAATAACGGTTTGGAGAATGGAATGAGCTGGATAGTTGCAGTTTTAACTAAGGTTCTGTAAAATATTACTCGATTAGACTTTTCGCGCGCACGGATTCTTAGCCCGTGATTTTCCAAGCGAGATATTTTCTAGTTAGTTCTTTTAGGTATGTTTTTTCATTGTTCTATATTGCTTATGGAATCAGCTGATAAAACTCTTCGCTTTATGAATGGCTCGAAAAACTTAGTCGAGAACGGCTAAGCCGTATGAATCAACTCTGTGAGCTATCGATTCGCACTTGACTGTCGTTCACTTTTGAACTCATGCACTGCGATTTAATGTTCTTGTTTTTCTTTATGTTGAATGCGTTTAAAAGTGGGTGGAATTTATTAACTACTAGCTTCTGCCCGCGACTTCGTCCGCGCCAAATTTTTGCTCCCGTGACCCTTCCCGTCGCATCGATTTGCCTGCTAGTTTTCGTCCACTTTTCGTTGCTGCTCGCTCCTTTTGAGTTATAGTGAGTCAACCTTAAAAGATAGACATATGCTCTCGCGGACTTTTTTTTTAGAACTCTTTAAAAGAAACAATTCCGTCATACATGATTTTTGCGTTACTTTAACCGTTTACGCAGCGCACGCAACGGAAACTCTCAAAAGGAATAAATTTTCCCCGTTTTTGCAACATTTTTCATTACTGCTCCGCTCCTCTTAGTTGTAGCGTGATGTTATACGCCTTATAGCCTCCCTCAATAAATAGGCTACCCAACACAAAAATAATTTTTCATTTCGGACCAGTAGTACCTGAGATTAGTGCGTTCAATCAAACAAACAAACAAACAAACTCTTCAGCTTTATAATATTATATAGTAATATAGTAAAAATATAGTATAGTATATATAGTATAATAGTATATATAGTATATAGTATAGACACCAAAATAAAGTTACATACTTTTTTTAATGTACGAGTAATAAATAAATCAAATGTGTATTCGAAGACATCTATAAACCCGCACTGAGTCCGCGTGGTAGATTACGCCCCACTCCCTCTCACCGAGAGTGGGCCTGTGTCCCAGCAGTGGGAACAATACACGCTGATTATGAACATGGCACCAAATAATATTTTGACGTTAAACAGAATAAATACTACTATGATATCAAAAAACAAAAATAATTACGCGAGCAGTAATTTAAATTGATGATTTCAAAAGACCCATTAAATTACATACAAGCTTGCCTGGCTATTTAAACTGAAAAATATTTTTAATTACAAACAAAAACGTAAAATATTATACATGTTATCCCATTAGGTACTTACATTTTTACTAACGAAATCTGCGTTCCATTAGTGTATGAAAATAAAAATAAACATTAATAAAAATGGATGTCACTATTTGCAGAATAACTTTTATTTACTTTGTAAATCTTTCTTAAATAACCTAACAACCTTGACCTTGACTTTACTTTCATTGACATTGACCTCTTTCGCATCTTTTAAAGGTGGGCTTCTCCAGATAACGTTATTGGTCTCAGATTATTTGGAATAGATCTTATTTGGCTCATTGTTCTAGTGGTCGCAAGCGCTCGTACGAAACGTGAGGTCCAAGTTTCGATTTCCAGATCGGACAGTCTTATTGGGTAACTAGCTGAACCGTGCCCACTTCGTTGGGCAGTAAACATTTTAACTTGTGATGAAATTATGAGTGTGGTTCGGTTAGTACTGAGTGCTATGATTTATTTCCTGACTGCCAAAAGGAGGGTTTTGTTTTTATTGCATATGTATGTATGTACGAATGATTATGATTGAATAAATTATGTTAACCAGGCAATTACCGTAATTACAGAAACAATTAAAAAACCATTGTGTCGATACCAAATGTGTCTCAGGGACTTAGAGGTTAAATTTAATTATTCAAAACTTCTCTGTAAATTATATTAAATGTAATGCTATTATTTGGTACCAAAATATATTGTCTTTCAGTAGTTCCAACCCGAGATAAGCCAACATATAACTGGCCATGGGAAAAACACTGTTTTGTCAGGTCAATGCCCACCAGAGAAAATGTTTGACCCTAGGACTTATTTATAGTGAGGGCAAAGGAGATTTTCACGGGATACTGTAGCCTTTTAAACGGTATGGGTAAATCCGTCGGAATGAAGGGTATCCGCGGAACATAAGCCAGTCGTCCCACTGTTGGCCCTGTGAGAAAGGTCACCACGATTATATTCTCCCGCAACTCTTTTATAAGCAGCCTTGTGCCATTACACATGTTGGGGGGGCTCAAGTTTCTTAATAGCATGATAAGAATGCCAACTTTTAACATAAGGTCATGAGGAGGTAAGCCAGAAGGGCTCAAAGAATTTAAAAATTCTTGAGGATAGTGCACTGTATCCTCAATATTACACATCATATCAATGGACTTATAGTGTTTGACTTTACCGGGAATTTTCTCTAAAATCAGTTTATTTATCTCATTCACTGTATCGTTTCTAGGAGACACTATTGCCCTGTATTGAACAAAGCCAATGATAATCTCTTTCCAATAAATTTTCAAGACCGGGATAAATAGCGTCTATCCGATGTTCTAACCTATGTAATATGTGACCTAATCTATCGTCAAGTTTAATGTCATTGCTAGTACTGTTGGTGCAAGGACAGCTAATTTTTCCTTCTCCAAGATTTAGTAGTTGATGCGGAAAGTCGTTATCGTAGTTGTCGCTCAAATGAGCTCTCATGTTTGGTCGTTAATTGAGAGTTTCAACGAAACTCCATAAGTAAGATGATTTTAAGCATGCCCTGATAACATCGGCGCGTGATCCTTTTGTTATTACAGGCAGTGTTTGCCGAAAATCACCCGCAAAAACAAAAGTAACACCACCCATAATAGCATCTGAGTTTCTGAGGTCTATGAGCGTTCGATTTACTGCTTCAACATGAGTTCTATGACTTATGGTACATTCGTCCCAAATAATTAAAGATGTCTCTTGTAACAGTTTCCCGCGCGGTTCATTTTTACGTATGGAGCATACAGAGTTCCAATGATACTTTCAGTGGTAGCTTAAAGGTGGAGTGTGCTGTTTTCCCATCATTTAATAGAGTTGCGGCAATCTCTGAAGAGGCAACAGCTAGCCCGTTTTTCCCGGATTGTCTGACTTTTGCCAATACCAAATTTGTGAGGAACCTTTTCCCAGTGCCTCCTGGAGCATCTAGAAAAAATATTTTACCCCTGTTATTTATGACACTGTCAATAATAGCATCAAAAGCTTGTCATCTATGGGTAAATGGATAAAACGTCCGTGCAAAGCAAGTTCTAATACTGTTCGTGAATGGACGGCGGCATTTTGCGATTTAGTAATTTTATATTATCTTCGAAACTATTTAACCAATTGACATACTGTTCGGGGCAAATCGTATCTCTGTGATGTTCTTGTGATCATAATAATATTTTTTTCGATAAGGTTTAATATTTTGTTGTTTAAAAAATCGTCCAAAGGTAAGTACGTTGCAAAATACTTTTTTTAACACATAAAAGCTACTATATCTGCTAAAATATAAAAGATAGAAATATGGTGTCGCGGACTCTTTTGTGGAAATATTCAAAGCGGACCAGGTTGCCATACATTGTTTTGAATTATATACAACTGTTAAGGCAGCGCATGCAAATAACTCTGATGTAAGAGCATTTTTTTTCCGCCTGGCTAGACAAAAATTGAGATAATTCGGCTGATATGCATGATATCTTTATAATTTATAGCCTATAGCACTCATGAATAATGTAGCTTTCTACCAGTGAAATAATTTATAAAATTGGTTCATTACTTCCGGAGATTACCCCCTACATACAAACTTACAAACAAATGTTACCTCTTTATAATATTAGTATAGATGAAAAACGTTAAGAATTTATCAGTGTCAGCCTAGAGTCTTTTTTTTTTTTTTTTTTTTTGTCAGGATGGGAAATCATCAAATGACTTCTCCCGCTCTGGGCGGAGCGGGAGGGTGTGTCAGACTTTTACTGACTAAAACCCACCCGTGTTCCATCAGTTGCCCATGTGCCAGGGTCACGGTATCTCTTTCGAACAATCACGCGACCCCGGCAGGCATCGGTCCTAGTAGACCCCTACACTGCTGCTGACATCTCTTTGAGGCGCGCGTGGAACACTGCGCGCCGTCGACCCGAGCCTGGTCCTTACCGGGCGGCGAGCTACCCATTGCTCGCCACCCGCAAGCTCGCGCCTACGGTGGCCGGGAGTCCGCTATTGACTCCCGACGCCCGGGGCGTCTCCTCCTGCGGCGGCTAGGGATGTGAGGGCGCAGAGCCTGCCACTCCCTCACGCGCCCCGCCTCCTCCTTCGCGAGCATTACTGCTTCGCAGAAGGAGGTGACGGCTTCCCATTCCCTCTCGCTCCGTACCATGGCTCGCACCAGGGCCGGACGCGAGAGGTCGCCGCCGCCGATCGCCTCCACGAGGACACGGCGGTGCTCTGCCCAGGCAGGGCACACCTCCACCGTATGCTCCACCGTGTCCTCCAGACGATCCTCGCAATGGAAACACCCGGACGTATCCTCCCGCTTTATCCTGAACAGGAACCCACCGAAGCACCCATGCCCGGTGAGAACCTGCGTCAGGCGGAAGGTGAGGACGCCGTGACGCCTCTCTATCCACTCCTCAAAGAGGGGACTTACCGCCGCAATAGTGGCGTGCCCAGCACTGGGTTGCGACAATCGTACCCGCCATGTCACCATGAGATCACACCGGAGCTCTGTCCGCCGTGCCGCGATTTGTCGCGGCAGCGGAGTTTCGCCCCGGCGTTTCGCCTCCTCGCGCCACTCCCACATGTGCGCGAGGACCTTTGCCTCCAGATCCCATGGCGGCACTCCGGCAAGGAGGCTCGCCGCCTCGCACGAGACCGTGCGGTATCCTCGGATTAACCGGATGGCCATGACCCTCTGGGCCGCAAACAACCGGCGCGCTGGGCGCAGCCTCAATGAGCCTAGAGTCTGAAGTTGTACCCGGTTGATGGCAACAGGCATACCCCTTATTAATAAGGACTTTAGCATTACTGACGAAATAGGGGTGAAACCCTAAGGGGATTCAGTAGCGATGTTTAAAAATTAATATTTGGTAATAAAATACAATGTCAATTTTAGAAAAAAAAAAATGGTCTTTCACAATAATACATTTAAGGTTTACCAAAAATTCCAAGTAGAAAATGAAAATTACACAAGAAACAGTGTATCGTTGGTATTTAAAAAAAAACATTGTGTCACAGACAGTATCCTCAAAATACTTAACTTACAGTTACACAAAATACAAGCAAGAATTTCCCGTGAACAAAAAAAAAATGACGGGTTGCACTCCGGGAGAAGTGAAAACTTGAATATTAACGTTGTGCATTTTTGATGTTTTGGAATGGTTAGGGAATAATTTTGCACGAATTGCTTTAACTATCAGTATAAAAGTACTATCATTTATGTGGTAGAATACAATATTTATTTATTGCGCTATCGTACACAAACATGACAATTTAAGTTTATCTCTCAGAAAAATCACTCTCCGTCCGTCTTACAAATTTTCGATCAGGTCACGTGTCCTGACGCGAGCTTAACATTTTTTACCCATTACAAAAAAGTGCACAACGCCGCTAAAGAAGTTTTTACTTCAAAAAAAAATTAAATTGAAACTTTGATAAGAGACCAACTTCATAATCGTATGGTTTCTGATGTAGTTTGTGATAGGAGGAAATCGCTTTCTTGCCCATTCTTCTCCATACGAAACTACCATTTGGAAGGGGCGACTTTAATCAATTCTATCTTATATATATAAAAATCTTGTGTCACGATGTATGTTGCCAATAAACTCCGAAACTACTGAACCGATTTCAATAAAATTTCACATGTACCCGTATTTTGGTCTAACTTACTGGATAGGATAGTTATCATCTCAATTATTCGCTTATGTCGTGAATGTAAACGAATAAAATGTATCAATTAATTGTTTCTTAAGCAAGTGTTTATTTACTGTTTAGTTTTATGAAGTTTTCATAGATGGCGGTGTACGTTGATTCATCAATAAAATTATTCAATATTGTTTGACATCTAGGTTGCAAATACACCCAATAGATGACGCTGTGTTCTGTTTCTTAGAATATAAATTCTATTACTTTATTTCACGTAAAATTTATTTATGTTTACGATATAACCGTATTATTTTAATGGTTTGTGAGTGATATTTTTATAATTATACTGCGTATTATGTTACAATATTATTACCATTAATAACAAAAAAAATGTACTATATTTGTTAGAGAATTATTAAAGTCTTGGCGCCAAATTTTAATCAAAGTTTCAAGATCTGGCCATCAAATTCTATCGAGTCGCCATCTCTGGTTTGAATGTCCAAAGCTTTGGTATCTCATTCGTTCTCGAGACCTCCTTTGAGCGTAAACAAAGCTCCGTCTCGAACCATCGAGACCCACTATTTCGAACAATCGATCAATCGATTCTTCTCGAAGCATACGAACTAGAACGTTCGGGAAATTCAAGGTTCAGGTATAAATACTGGCGCCAAGTGTCACCGCAGTTCAGTTCCTTTTTAAACGAGTGAATTAATACTATCTCCCGGAAAGTGACAGTCTCAGTAAAATCTCAGTGCAAGTCTTAGTACCTACTACTCTCTGCGTCAGTCTCTACGTAAATATACCTGTGCATTTACCAAGTATATAACCTCTGCAAGTATTAATCAGTGCAAAATCATAACTTTATACACATGTAAGTATTTTTTGCTTGCATTTTATTTTATTTTCTTCATGTATTTTGTAAAGAAGTCATTGTTTATAAAGAATAGTTAAAGATAAGAAAAATAAAATTTACATTTAATAAATTATAGTTTGAAAAAAAATAAAAAAAAACACGCTTTTGAAACCAATTGAACTAAAAATTTAAAAATAAAACCTGAGTACTCAATTGAAAAATTCATATTGTTGTACAAAAAGCGTGGGGGGCTTGATTTTCATTGCTATAAATATTTTAACGATAGTTTAGTATACCTGTAGTCATTATAATAAGCACCCCGCGCATTTTGTACAACAAAATGAATTTTTCAATTGAGTACTCCAGTTTTATTTTCAATTTAGCTAATTCGATTGTACCGGAAGGGTTTTATTTCCTCAATTGCGATTAGAGAAATAAAATTTGGCGGTACGTAGTTCGCCGGGTCAGCTATTAGTATTATATTTTATCAAGTTCTTGAAATATCGTAAAGAAACCGGCATGTCCTAGAACCAAAAATTTGAAGACATGTGACATCTACGAACCCGCACTGGGCCCACGTGGTATATTACGGCCCACTCCCTGTCACCGGGAGGAGGCCTGTGTCCCAGCAGTGGGAACAATATAGGCTGATTATGATGATCAAGCTCTTCTAAGTGAAGAGACAGTTGAGCTGCTGAAGAGTTTGTTGCGTCAGTTTTTCTTCCCAACTTGCCGGGGGACTATCTTCTTCCCAACTAAAGCACTAGGATGTGGTGAAGGGCGGGCATTTTGGGGACTGTCTTATGTAATTTTGTCATTCGAAAAGTGCTGACTCCAATCTGCAGTCCAATCTAGGGAACAATGAGATCGCTTCGGAAAGCCTCTGATACTCCCAGGAAGCTTCTGCGCTTTTAGGCGGAGCTAGACTGGCTTTGTTAGCCAGAATAAAATAAATATAAAAAAGACCCTCATTCGGGGACCCACCCGAATGAGGGCCTAAGTGCGAAAAAGGGAGTCCCATCATAATCGAAAGGGAGTCAAAATCATGTTCAAAGTTTCCGTTACATAAGCACATCTATACTTAATACAATATTATAAAGCTGAAGAGTTTATTTGTTTGTTTGATTGATCGCGCTAATCTTAGGAACTAATGGTCCGAATTCAAAAAATATTTTTGTGTTGGGTAGCCTATTTATCGAGGAAGGCTATAGGCTATATAACATCACGCTACGGTCCAAAAGAAGCGGAGCAGCAAACGAAAAATGGACTAAAACTGGCAGGCAATTCGATGCGACGGGAACGAGAGCGAAAATTTGACGCGGACGAAGTCGCGGGCAAAAGCTAGTAATAATGTAAAATGTTGTTGTTCAAAAGTGTCTTTTATGTGCCTATTTGAAATAAATGATTTGAAATCAGTGTAAAAGTTTGGCCTTTATGTCATAGCAGTAAGGGTGATTTTCCTAGTGTAACTTTTACCACTGATGTACACACCGAGTTATTATACTTTTTTGTGGGTGGGAAATCATCAAATGATGTCTCCCACTCTGGGTGGAGCGGAAGGGTGTGTCAGACTTTTACTGACTAAAACCCACCCGTGTTCCTTCAGTTGCCTATATGCCAGGGCCACGGTGTCTCTTTCTAAACTGATATTTTAAAAGACTAAAGTTTCGATGTTTGTTTTCACGCGAAGCCCCACATTCCCACGGGCGTAATAAAATCGCGGCAGGATTATGTCTCGCACTAGATCATGAACGCACTACTAAGTTTCAAAATTCTCAATTAATTTCTATGAAATTTTCATAGAAATTTTTCTAGTAGAGTCATATCTCGCTGCCGTGTTACACCGCTCAGCCTTTTGTCATCTTTTACGATTTAAATATTGATGAGCGATTCCAACTCAACCCTTAGCCTTTTTTAAGTAATCGACTAGGCAATGCGTCCTTTTATTTTTGTTGCAATTCCGGACCAAGTTTTCGTTTTACCACAGTTTATTTTGATACGGATTTGGAGCGAATGTGGCGAGACTAATTTCATGCTGACTGTGAAAGAGGGCCAGCGAAAATCAAAGCTCGGTTTACTCGCAAAATATATAGCTCCAGTCTATATTTTGGTTGGGTAGTTGAGCGCTATTTCTGTTGCCGTGAAATATGGCACTCGGTTCGAACAAAAAATATACTTTGTCAATTTGATAAGTTGACAACTTGTAAATAACAACTTGGATTGTGTTTGTTTAATTTTGTAAAAAATGGCCTTATTTTTGTAATGGCTACAAACATGGTTACAGGTATAATAATAATGTATATAATATAATATCCCACCAGCCTATATCTATGTTAATACATATAACATCAGCTATCTATTAGTGGAAGTTCCGACAAAATCAGTCAAGCCGTTTCGAGATTAGCTGGAACAAACAGACACAATTTGTATACTTTTAAAGTAAAAAGCCGTTATTTGGACATTATTAACAAACAGTTCTATTTTATTTATTTGAATACATTAATTTCATCAAACACATTGCCGAATACATTCACAACAGGATTATCTTTCAAAGTCACTTTAATGATTTTGGTATTCCAATAGAAACAAATATCTAATAAAAATAAAAATAGACTTTTCAATAATTGTATCTCTCATTATGATGAAGTCGTAATGACGATTGCCAAATTTTGAAATAAAAATTTAATTTAGTCTTTCGACACAAAAATGTTGAGAAATATTCCTAAGTGTATGACGAAATCGAATCGGCCCTGGGCGAGGTGCTAACAATATTGAGCTTACTTCGTTCGACCTTGCATGCTACACTATCTTAATTTTTAAGCTTATTTCTATAAATCGGCACAATCAGTCTTCTTTCTGTATGAATACAAAATAAAAGCTATTCCATTCGAAGTGACATGTAAAATTATCGCGATCACTTTGCTCGCTCTTGCATCTTACATTCTCTTAATGGACAAGCTTTTCTGCATAAATCGACAAAGCTACTCTTTGTATGAATGGACAAGCGCTAACCTAACATATCCGACATGAAGTGCAAAAAAGATCAAGCTCGCTTCATGGATTTGAAATTAAATTTGCCGTCACTCATGCATACTATATAGTAAATGTAAAGTCCCTGATCCTTAGTAGTATGTAAAAGTACACAAACAATGTCTCTAAAACAAACAAAAAGTTTATTGTAACAAAATCGCAAGCTGTGATTTTTTACGAAACCTAAACCGCTCTGATGGATTGTTTATTTATTGCCCTACTCACTTTATTGGCTCCGGTTATTGTCAATTAAAGGCAACGATTTTAATTGAAGCCAGTATTCTGTTGCAAAGTAAATCAATTAGTGCAAAGGGTGTAGGCGGTGCTCGCAAATTGATTCAGTTTGCCCAACCTCTATGGGCTTGTGCCACACTCATTCAGAGGTTGTGTAGGTAAACCACAGAGTACAGAATCGCCACAAATGACGGCAGTATTAATAAAAATCGTGGCGCGGAAAATGGGTTTCGCTCACACTTCTGTTACGCATCGTCTTCAAAGCTGTCAATTTCTAGACGATTTTTTGTGTCAGTGCCAGTAAATGGTGACACACTTGGTTTAGTTATGAAAAGTGTTGATGTCGCTTCTAGCAGCGATCGCCGAAGCATCTCCGTGTTCTGCGAACAAAACATTTTTTCCAATTACGGTGTGAAAATTTAAACCGGGACCCTTCCCATTCCCCACACCATTTTGTACCGGGTTCGTAATAGGACGAACGCTAATGTCAGGTATAAATAGGTATAGTTATTCAGTTGATGTTGTTAATGAACATGGGAGAATGTCGTATTTTTGAATGTAATCATTTGATTAGAAAATTAATGAAAAATAAATACAGCGGGAAAATAGATGTATTAGGCGAGTGTCAGACACTAAAAAGTGCCAGTAGATAGTAGAATTAGAACAGTTTGTGATATTCACTAGATAGAACACGTAGGTAGGAAGGTATGGGCTGGATGCGGAAGACCGAGTGAGGTGGCGCAGCTAGAGAGAGATCTACTATGTCCACTTGTACAGGCGTGATCTACGGCCAAGTTGATTGATTGACACGGCATAAGGGAGAGCATGCTCCACCACATGCCTTGTCAATCCAAATCTTTCTGATCAAAGAATCGCATCTTATAAAGAAGAAAAAGAACAGCAAACGCTAAAAGATAACCATGACATTAGATGTCGCGCAGCAAAATGACGAAAGATTTAGTTTCCATACTAAAACCCGACTACTGAAAGATGACGCTCCAAAAGATCAAAACAAGAATTATTGTTATCTGAAAGCCGTGGTCGTATGCAACTGCTCTAAAGATTATGATGACTTGCTACTGTTAGACTGTATTGTTTAGAGGGCATACGACCACGGCCTTCAGGTGAGAATATGTGCTTATTTCATACTCTTTAGAGCGTTTTTTGAGAAGTCGGGTTTTAGTTTTTGAACTCAGTTTTTATTTAAATTATTTTGGGGTTAGCTTACAATGCAGAATTTTGGAAATGTGCTAATTAAGCCCTTTCATTTTATACCAAACTCAGTATTATTGGAAAAAGAAAAAGATTTTTAGTTAATGACTTTGTCTTCCAGAAGATGCCATTTTGAATTTAATATGACGTCACGAAGCTAGCTGACAATCAAGACGCTTCTAGAGATACCTTAGTTGTGTACTTAGGTATGATAAGTAGTTTAAAAGTTATAAGGGAACAGATGAACACACATACATACATACCGGTCAAAATCATAACCATCCTTTTTTGCTCCGCTGTACTTGTATGAAGAACTTTTGTTGTTTGGCATATTTCCAGTAAACACCGTATACCAGTATTTATTAATATTAAAGACCTACATAAATAAACAATGCGATCACCACAGCTTCATTCCAGTTTCACCGGAGGTGTGCAATGGTTGTGTCACTGCCATCATTTATGTAAAACTGTGGTCCCTCTAATAAATTAATCAACTGGTGCATTTATGGGCGAGAGCAACAAATTGCTCAATAATGATTTTCATGGCACAGCTTGTGCAAATTTATAATTTCCTCACACACAATATATAAGCTAATTACCGTTGAGTGGCGGACGGAAAATTATTGGTATCAGCATGTTTAATTGGAAGTAAGAATGATTTAACTCTTACATATTTTCGAGTTGGTATCACAGACATCACCATCATCAGCAGCCTATAATGTTCCCACTGCTGGGACACAGGCCTCCTCTCGGTGAGAGGGAGTGGGCCATAATCCACCACGCGGGCCCAGTGCGGCTTGGTAGATGTCTTCGATTTTATTATTCTAATAAATGCCGATTTCCTCACGAACATTTCCTTCACCGTTTTGAGAGGACTGGTGATGATATAATTTACACAAAGTAAAGCGCTGCTTGGGTTTGAACTCACCACCTACTTACTTAGTAGGTAAGTCACGCCCGTAACCACTGGCCACCACTGCTCTGTCATAGGTGCTCTGTCTTTTCAGACATTAGTAAATTTTATCTGGATCGTTTCTGGAGTTTTATGGATGTCGTCAGTCAGGGCAAGGAATTCAAAGAGTGTTTTCGTTTATAATAATAGAACTTGCGAATATAATTGAATTTCGATGATTGCGTGCGAAATCTCATATTATAAGATGTCTAAGTAAATGCATTTATTTCAAACTAGCTTTTGCCCGTGGCTTCGTCCGCGTAATTGTCGGTTATCGCGGATGCACATGAAGTCGCAGAATTAAAAGTAGCCTATCCACTGCATATGCCTCTCCCATGCTGAGCCACTACACCCGGCCTCCACCTTCGGCATCCAGTCTGTCCCAACCACCTTTTTGAGGTCGTCGCGCGTCGGTCCATCTAGCTGGAGGGCGTCCCACACGCGCCACTACGCTTGCCGATACGCGGTCTCCACTCCAGGACTCGTCTGCTCCATCGGCCATCGGTCCTTCGACAAACATGGTCAGCCCACTGCCACTTCAGTCTGCTTACTCTGCAAGCTATGTCGGTAACTTCAGTTCTTGTCCGGAAAACGTCGTTCCTGATTTTATCCTTCAAAGAAACTCCGAGCATAGCCCGTTCCATAGCCCGCTAAGCCATCTTAAATTTGTGGACTATCCCAATCGATTTTAGTCGACCATTCCAAAAGGTAGTTTTGAATGGATAATAATACGGCAAAAAATTCTAATCTTTTAAAATGTGTAAATATTTTAATACATAATTTAAATGTGAAAAAAAATACCTACAATAAAATTACCATACCAAAGAGGCAAAAAGAATTAAAAAGAAGCATTAACAGATAAATTAATCATAATCCATACTATCCACATCCACACTATCCACACTATCCACACTAATCCACACTTCCACACTAATATTATAAATGCAAAAGTAACTCTGTCTGTCTGTCTATATATCTGTCTGTCTGTCTGTCTCGCTTTCCTGCTAAAACTACTGAACCGATTTAAATGAAATCTGGTACACATATAGTTTAGAGCCTGAGAAAAGACATAGGCTACTTTTTATCCCGGTAGTATGTTCCCGCGGGATAATTTCCGATCTCCACGCGGGCGAAGCCGCTGGCAAAAGCTAGTATGATATATAAGTGGTGGTCACATATTTCCAATAATTGTAAAAGTAAGTACTTATATGATTTTCCTAGAATATTAGATAACAAGTAATAAGTCAGTGTCTGAATTTAAAGTCATCATAGAAACTAAATTAATGTCTTAAAAATAATGAATTATATAATTAAATTAGCAACCAGTTTCATTTTGTCTAGAGTCTAGATTGTCTAGAGTGAAGAGTGAGTATAGATGGAGCAGAACCAGCACGCGTAGCATGACCGCCATAGAAACGGAATTTGTCGACGGAAGAGAAGACAAAATGATAGATTGTATCGTAGAAAAATTGTGTAAAACTGAAAAGAAGAGACGTTTCTATTCTTCAGTCGACAAGAGTACGATGTCAAGTATGAAGACTATTTTTCTGATGAGATAGAAACATTTTTGCAGAATTAAAATATATAAGGCACTTTTTTTGTTCTTGGTAGAATAGATATAGAATTGGTCATGCTACGCCGGCTGCACGTTTTTAAGCTTTTCTTATCTTGGATATAATTTTCTAATTTGAAATGTGCTTGGTCACAAAGTTTATTCTTAAAATTAGTTTTATTTTTCCTTTCATTTAATTGCAGAATATCGCAAGATATTTTGACTATGTGAAATTTTCCTCGACTTCGAAAATCTTCGTGAATTGACGAAAAGACAATAAAATCAAATTGTGTTATTCGAATAATTTACATAAACCTACATGGGCACTTATACCATCAGAGGTTGAGTGCTCGGTTCCAATTAGTTGATTTCTGGTTGAGTAGGTCTACCTACCTATCTAAAACATGTCGTCGGTTGTTTAACCAAACATGTCCATTAACAAACAGTATCGGGTTGATAAAACAAACTAAGAGGGCCGATATCGCAACCGCACACTTTAAAAGCCCATGACGAAGGTACAAACAGACACTAAGTTTTCAAACTTGGTATATTGCTATCATTGTTTTGCGGTCTTAGGGCTATACCCTTGTAAAGGGAAACACGTATTTGCGGTTATCAAAATGTCCGGGGTCGCCTTGTCTTCAAAGTGCTTTCGATGTGACAATACTATTGCTTTTATAGAATAAACTGGGGCTGCCCACAGCTTTGTCCACAATGGGCGAAATCAAGGGGATTTGGGGAAATGAAGGCGCGATGTGAACTGAATAGTTCTTTGCATTGATATCCCTTTACTCGAGTGTCTGGAGTTCTGTATAGGAACGTTGAGTTTCGATTGTCGAAAGTTGAAGATATTTCTATAGTTAACGTTCCAACTATATGTATAGCACAGCGGACCCCTTCCGGGAATAGGCTCCACGTTAGATTAGGTAAAAGTTTGTTCTAAAACTAAAACCCGGTTACTAAAACTAAATCTCTGAAAGGTATGAGCCAAGAAGATATTGTCATCTGAAAACCGTGGTTGTATGCCTCTGCCCTAAAGCTTACTACTGTTAGAAAGTATTGTTTGTTAATCAAAATTAAAAAAAAAAAAACAAATTCTACCTTGGTTTAGTTTTATTTAAGTTCATAACTTGATCTCCTGTAGACGGTGCGATATACAATTTAATGTGAGGTCGGATAATGACACCACAAACAACAGTAAATTCATTAGCCTTAGCTTTTTATATTAAGCCGCTAACAGTTACCATGAAATAATCAGTATAAATAGTAGTAATAGTAATAGCAACTCTTTTCGTAGTTTAGACGTGTGGTACAGTCAGCATTAACTCATACAAAAAAAATTAAATTAAAAATTTAAAAAACCCCCGACACAAAAACCTAATTTCCCTTTAAAAAGTAAAAAATAAAAAAATAAAACTCAATCTTAAAGTACCTAAATATGTATTAATAATTTAAAAAAAAAAAAAATACGTCGCGTTGGGGGACCGCTCCAGACCTAACAATTTATTTGCAAATAGTCTATTACCAAAATAATGAAGAAAAGAAAACTTTTATAAAATTACTTCACAATATTGCGTTTAGGATACGACTAACGTCTGCCCTCGCGGAGCGGTCCCCCAACGCGACGTATGTTTTTTAAATTTTATTTTTTATTTTATACTTTTTATAGGTAAATACTTATTATAATGTAGAATCACACGAAGCTAAGAACACTCTCGATTAATTCATCAATATTCTCTTTCAGTGCGCTTTCATTTGAGACCCCAGTCGAGTATATTTGCTGACATTCGGTTACCCTTCTCCACTTTCTGCCCCACAACTTTTAAACGGCTCGACCGTTTTTCATCAAACATATCTAAGAACACTCGCACATAAGTCACCTTTAATACAATTTTTTTGATTGAAATCGCTTCATCCGTTCGGGAGCTATGATGCCACAGACAGACACACAGACAGACAAACAGACAGACAGACACGTCAAACTTATAACACCCCTCTTTTTGCGTCGGGGGTTAAAAATATAAGAGATATTAGAATGAAAACTTGCTAATTATTGACATATTTTGTTCGTCAAATTGTTAAAAACTAGAGAAAACATATTATTTCCATCCGACAAACAGGCGTAATGTTATGCAGTACAGAATATGAAAAAAATAATGTGGACAACTACGAAAGTTATAAAAATAAATTGGAATAGTACCTATAGGTAGATATTAGAAGTCTATAATATTCCCACTGCTGGAACACAGGCGCCGTCTCTGTGAGAGGGAGTGGGCCGTAATCTACTACACGGCCCCATGTCACTTCTTCGATTTTTTTCTAGGACATGCCGATTTCCTCACGATGTTTTCTTGCACCGCTTTGACAGCAGTAGATTTAACATAAGCAAAATTTTGAAATGTTCAGAGATTATTATCGCTAACTGTGCATAATAGTATTAGGGATGTTATTGCATTTTGGCACACGAAAATGTATCATGTTATTGTCCATTCTGGGTCGAATTGAAACAATATTGGTACGAACATTATGTTGGTATCATTTCAAATGTTTAGTATCGAATGTTATGTAAGCCCTCACATTTGACCAGTGGTATTGGACATTGTTAAAACTGTATTGAACTCAAAATTAATAATTATTCTGACTATTGAACATCTGTTAATCCTGGAATGACTTCTTGCAAATTTTATGGACAGCTATTAAGTGAGTGAGGTTTGATTTTTTGTATGTTTGGTTGATACGATTTCGCGGTAAAATGGCTGAACGGATACCTACGTATGAAATTTGGCACATGGGTACCGCACTATCGCATTACGTGTAAACATGTAAGGATAGTTGTAAGGAAGATTTTCATAAATTAATGACCTGGATTAGGACAATGGACTTGCGTCTCAGACTTTTAAGGACTCTAGGGTATGGTATGCACATTTTATTTAGAAAATTTAAGATAATTTCAAGCTTGTTTAACCCTCCGCCAACCGTGTGTTTTTTCTTGCACACCGCTAACCGTCGGGGACGATATCGTCTTAATCGATAATTTAACACATTTAAACGTAGGGAATAATTTTAAAAAAAAACAGGGAATATGTTCTAGATTTCTTTTTCCTGTTCCCATAGTTTTTGACTTGAATATTTTATTATACTAAATTTTCATTCAGAGCACTGATGATGATAATGCGATGAAAAATATTTATATTGTTACGTAGATCGAAAAGTCTACAAACGTCAAGTTAATTCCATTTGAAGATGGGGCAGTGTTCGAAACTACTAGAAATAACACGCTAACACCATCTGTTATCGAGTAGCAAGTACTACACAAATTGTACGTAGACGCTACCGCCATCTATTATCGAATAGTGGCATTAAACAGTAAATAGTTATTTGTGGAAGTTCCCAGAAGCTTCTACGCTACTTGTGAACTGTGGCACAGTGTCGAATGTTCGCGAATGTTCTGCTCGGGATATAAATAGTGCAGCCTAAATCGAATAAATCGTAAGCAAAATACTCCTCGTGACGTTGAAGGAGTTCCATAAGCTTGGCCCTATCACTATCTGACACAGCGACGCCCACGCTTATTTGACTTTCATCAAACCGTTTGGCTGAAGCCTCTCCAATCTGCTGGTCCGAAATAAGAGATTCAGTGTTCTCAAGACTGTTAACTTCTTGCAGCTTTTCGGCCCGAGCAAACAAGAAGCGGTCTTGCCAACATGGTAACGAATAAGGCGTCACTGTAACGAAAAGTGAACCTTGCTTCACCCTCGTAAACACCCCCACAAACTAAGAACTGATTGTTTGGCTTCCCTACAATTCTAGTATCTAACACTACGCCGACGAGCAGTTCGTTTACGAATGCGGTCGAATGCGATTCAAGTGGTACAGTACAAGCGAGACAAGTGATTCCTATTGACGTTTCTTGTTGTTGTGGTATTTGTGATTATTTAATTAAACTGTTTTGTGTGTTTCGGTAATTTATCCCGAAACCCCAGCTCGTAATAATATTTTACATACCTAAAAATTCTTAAAAGTTACGTCGCCAACCGTATAGGACGATATCGTCCGTCCACAAACTTGCACATGCTCGTACTCACTGACGTTACAATGGCTATTGACGCGCTTGCGCCTGTGAGGTGTGCGCGAGTGTAAGTTTTTTTACAGAGGGGTTCGAGGCCTCTTCCTTTTCTCCTTCCAAAGATATGCGTCAGCTCCAAACTTGGTACGGACGATATCGTCTGGTTCGGTTGGCGGAGGGTTAAAAAAGTTAATTAATATAAAAAATCCAAGCTCAAAAAATAAACAGTGACATTTTTCTTTAGTAGAAACCATATCTTCGATCATAGCCAGGTACAGCGCAATCGATTCATTTGTTTTCAACACTGTAAGACCTGTTGTTTACACGGCTACACATCAAGCTATGCATTTCCAGTTTAAGCTGACCTCTGAATATACGGAAATCCTATACAATGTGAGATCAGTTTATAGTGGAAATGCATAGCTTGATTTGTAGCCGTGCGTACACCCTCCTTTCTGTGTCGTGCTTTTATAGTGATCAATACAACACTGACGACCACACGGAGAATCAACCGTAGTTTTTCACGGCAAAAAAAAGTATGTGAAAAAAAGGCCTTATGTAGTCTATTTCCCTAAACAATAGAGCATCACAGACAACAAGGCGATATAATGATAGCAGTAAATACATTATAACACTACACCGACCGAGTTTCCTCCTTATGATAAAGGTATTAAAACTAATTTTGTCCATCCACTCGACACACAATAATATCAGTGTTACCTATCTTTTGTCAATGGTCATTTTCCGTCGAATAAACGACAAAAGAGACTGAATACAATGTGACGAAAAGAATTGCGGTTGAATCAAGCGTTATTATGGTCACAATAATAGTTACGTAAACTGCCTATAATATCAGCCTGTTATTGTACCACTACAGGGCCAAGGTTTTTAATACAAAATAGGAATCATCACACATGGTCACTGCGTGGTGAAATTTCGGATATTTTTTGCAAAGATCTCTGAAGGAAAACTTGGCGAGGAAATCGCGAAGTTTTCCTTCAGAGATCGAAATAATGAAATTAAGAAATTTAATATCTCTGTATTTTTTTTAACCCGTTACGGTGAAGGTTTTAGGTGGTTTATGATTTTGACCGATATAATGTATGTGTACGTATATCTGTTCCCTCATAGCTTCTACAACTGATTATTATTATTAGACAAACCAGAATCGTCTTAAGCGTCTTGACCGTCCGCTAGTGGCTATGTAATGTGACAAAGCATTAAATAAAAAATCATGAACTATTTTTTTTTAATACTAAACGTAAGCTACGTTGGTCGTTCTTTGATCTGACGGGGCATTTTGCAACAACTATCCTAGAAGATAAGAGGACTCTTACTGCAGATTGGTTCGTCATTCAGTTGTTTGCCAGTTGTTTTGGAAACTTTTGGAAAATGTTCATGTTGCACAACAGCGCCCAACAAGCAGGAACCTCCTCCACTACGTCAACGCTCCAGCTCTTTCCGCTAGACGGACTATCGAATATTTATCGATTGAAGGTGGGATCTTAGTGAGCCATCCTCCTTATAGTCCCGATCTGGCACCTTATGACTTTTATGTCTTTCCAAATATAAAATATACTAGTGATCGCCCATTGGTCGAAATTCCACCGTACTTCATTTGAATAGAAATACATTATTAAATGAAAAAATGTAGATAATAATAAATATAAAAAAATAATATGGTTATATTTGACATTCAGTAACACTATAGACAAATTGTTGACGCTGTGCTACTGTGGAGAGGGTTCGCTGGCGGGATGGTGATGGTCAGGACCAGGACTTAGCTGTAATGAGTAAAGAATACTTCTTCAAGACTCTCTTTTTTATTTTCTTAATACTTATTAACTGCTGGATATGGAACAACATGGAATGAATTATCACAGAAATTTGTTCTGTTTTTATAGAGTTTTCCCTATTATTTTTTAATTAATTATGACGATTCCAAATGTCATAATTATAACCAGCCTGTACAATCTATGACCAGCCTGTACAATCGTGAGGCATACAACCTCTACAGTTTGCACACGACACTAAGTTTTGTATGGGAAACTTACTAATGCCATACTTGATACTCCCCATAAAACCACAAAAAATATTTCTTATAAATCTAAACTAAATTCCTATCCTCGCTAATACAAATAATATTAAAGACAAATATTCTCGATATACTCATAGATTTTAAAAATGAAATAGGTTATTTAACTATAAAATTAATTTATTACCTATGGTTATACTTGACATTCAGTAAGACTATAGACACAAAATCAGGCTTACCAATTTAGGGGTTTTCCCAAATGTAGGGGGTAAATAAGAGGATTGAGATATTGTAGGGGCGTTCCATTTTTAGGGGTATTCTTAGGGATTTTTTGCCATCTTACATTTCTCATTGTGTTTTTGATTACAATAAAAGTATTAGTGACTTCTAGAACGGTTCCTCGATACTAAGAATGCAGAGTGAATGATTAACAAATGTCGCGTAATAAATATAGACAAATATTACTACTGTGTGCCGGTCTATGATTACTGAAAATTCGTTGGTTATTTTCATTATAATTTTTCTGCGGATTTTTTTAGTAATTGTGGCAATTTTAGGGGTTTTTAACTTAAGCCTTAGGGGTAAATATTTCTGGGTGTTGGTAACACTGCACAAAACAATAAAGACAGATTTGGAACATAAACAAAAGAATATCTATGCATGTGTGTATTAGATACACGGTAATGAACAGTAGTGTGTGTAACGTGTTATTTATTGAAAATAATGTATTTTAACGCATAATTTAAAAAAATATTAGCATTCGTCACTTCTTCTCTGTATAAACTATAAGTGTGCGAAATTTCATGCTCCTCCGTCCGCCCAATTTTCGTAAAAAGGGATCCAACGTTTTCGCTTCATGTATTAATATAATTATAGATACTTAGCGGTATTCGTTTTATGAACCCTGAGGATGCCGTGGATGCATTTAAAAAGACGTGATAAGATCCTTAAAGAAGAGAGGGCCGGCCCACTGCTTCAGTCAATGTAGTAATGGTTCAGTTGCATGCGACGGTGCTTAGAAAGGAACAGACACGTCTTTGAAAAGCAATATAAATAAAAAAAAATCTGTGTGTCCTACGCATGTTCAAAAACTAAAACCCGACTACCGAAAAATTACGCTCTAAACAGGATGAAACAAAAAAGTATACTCATAGAAAAGCCGCGGTCGTTTGCCACTTTGCCCAAAGTTTATAACTGGTTACCTACTTGTTTCATATTTTTTCGAGCGTGATGTCTTAGTAGACGGGTTTTAGTTTTCGAACTTACTTTTTGATCTACTGTTTAAAGTAGATAGAACTACTACTTGCTAGCTTAAAAACCTGCAATCTAGTGCATCAAAAGCTAACGCCTGAACTTGCTATTTAGATAACGATTTACGATATCAGTACATACATAGGTACTATTATGAAACAAAGTCACGCCGCCTCGCCGCGTCTTTTTTTGAACTTGCTAGGTAATGTCTGCATTAGCTGTTGGATAGGAATTTTTATTTTGCATTTAATAGCCCATTTCTTCATCATCATCATCTGACTGCTGAACATAGGCCTCCCACAATTTGAGGGGCTTTGCCATAATCGCCACGCTTGGCAGGCGGGTTGGCAATCGCAGTATGACATTTAAATGCTTAGAAAACGCTGCTGCCTATTCTCTAGTAAGACCCTTACTACAACCAAGGGAGGAAATGGGGTTTTGCTATGCTTTACACCCGACACCACACGAATCGCCCATTTCTTGAGGAAAGTTATATTACTACATGTTATATGACAAAGTTTCCTCGCCGCATCTGTTAGTCTGTCTAAACATGCAAATGTCTAGAACTACCTGCCGTGTTAAAAAAAAAAAAAACAATTTGCATTTGGTAGCCAAACTGTTAGCGCCATCTCTTTTTATTTGTTAAACTATTACGCAAGATGTCAAGCTAGTCCCCTTCCCACCAATCAACATCGTGCACCTCCTTGACGAGCGTCGCCATCTTTATGGCTCGCCCGAAAAAGACATTATGACAGTTCAAATATGGATTCCGTTGTGATCGCATTCCCGCTGTGTTTTTTTTTACCCGCTGTACTTTTATCGCAGAACGATATAATTGAATATTATAAGTTCATAGCAGTCCCGCTGTTTCTTTAGTGGTGTATTCTGTGGCTTCGACGGTAAAACTGAAGTGCTGTGTTTGTGCCTCTGGACTAAGTCGACACGTGGTGCCGAATTGTGAAGACTCCGGAGCAGAGCTGCTGGTAGATCGAGCGGCCACACGAGGAGGTAGGTGCACGATTCCCTCACCCCTTGGCCCTAGGCGAGACACTTGCGTTCATCAGTTTTTTCCGGTCCGCGTCGAAGGTACCTAATTTCCGCCTTCCGTCGGAGCCCCACCATTATTGTGGTCCTTCGAACCGTAATGATACGGTTTCCGCCCCTTTTAGGTCACCTAATAGGAGATTTAGTGTTAAAACCCGCCGTTTTTAGGTCTTCGTTAGCCTAGAAAACGTACCGACGCCATTACGCTCGTTGCGAACAGCGAAGGTATTTATTTCATTTTGTTACCGCTTAACACTAAATACTTATTTTCTCGCTGTCATACTAATATTTCATCTTATTATTTGCTGTAATATTCATATTCTCAGTGGTATTCGCGAAATAAGGTTCTATTTCGATAATTATCGCTGAGATTTACCTTTTTTAGAAGTACCCACTTGTACTTTTATATTACTCGCAAACTCACAAATAAATTATTTTTGTATACCTTCAATTTAAAATTCTCATTTCATAATTAAGAAAGCTATTAAGTCTGGTAGCACGGAGTTTTCGTTGTTGGCGTTGGAAGCCAAACGGAATGCTTTGTTCGAGTGTTTACAGTCTGCCTACGATTTATCTAAAGACATAGGCACGGGAGATGAGGATAAAGACGCCTTTCTGGACGCTAGCTCAAACATTGACGCTATTCGTTCCGAATTTCATAAAGTTATGGATCAGTATAATAACTGTCTACTGACAGCTGACCCCACCGCGCGCGCTGATTATAAAGCACTGGTTTCGTTTGAACAGTTATATAGTCGCTTAAAACGTTTGGTTGCTACCAATGCAGACATCGTTCCGTCCATCTTAGAAAAAAAATCTTCTATCATTAAGTTACCGCCGATTGAATTAATGAGTTTTAACGGTGACATTCGTTCATGGCCATTGTTTTACTCAAATTATAAATCCGCTGTTCATGATAATCCATCTCTCTCGGATCATCAAAAATTAGATTATTTACAGGGCAAATTGTCCGGTAAAGCGCTAGCCACATGCGCCGGCATTGTACCTGCCGCTGAGAATTACGAACTCATTTTCAATACGCTAGTGAATCAGTATGAAGACAAACGCACACTAGCGGCCACTTATTTAAAACAGATCATAGATTTTAAACCGTTAACTTCCGTTACTTCCGATAATTTAGACATTTTTAATGATAAGTTTGTTAACGCCGTCCGTGCCTTACAACATTTAAAAATTCCAGATTTATTGAATTTAATTTTCGTACAAATAGCTATTACCAAGTTAGACAGTGAAACTGTTCGTAACTTTGAAAACAGTCAGGATCAGTCTGATATTCCTTTATTTAATGATTTAGTCGATTTCGTTAATAAACAGAGTAAAATATTGTATCGCACCCACGCTTAAACAGCCGGCGCGCAAGTATATAATTCCGCAAAATCAGCTGATCGTTCCCGCAGTTCTAATGATAGTAAAAAATCGCAGTCCTCCCCGCGTTATAACGCGTATGTAAGCACGGTCGAATCTGATTCAACAGATAAATGTTTGTGTGTACTAATGTCACACATCAACACTTATTTAAATGTCCTGATTTTCATAAATCAACTCCGTATGAACGCTTACAGGTTGTTAGGAAAATTAACGGTTGCGTTAATTGTCTAAGTATTAAACATAAAATATCGAGTTGTCAATCCACATCTGGCTGTAGAACGTGTAAACAACGTCACCATTCACTATTACATTTTACTCGGGATTCGAACCCACGGACCGCGGAAGGGGCGAGTTCAACTATACCTACGTCGCAGCGCGAAGCGCCCGATCCGGTGACGTCAACGCAAGCGAGCGCTGCTGTCGTCCCTTTAGCGCCCGTGCCCGCGTCCGAGCCAGTGCGCTCCACCGCGCAGCCTGGTGTGGCTTTGTGTTCGATGTCCGTTGACGCTCCGCGTTCGTTTTCCCCTAATGCCGCTTGCAGCGAGACGCCGCAATGTAATTCGCATACTACTGTTTTACTCGCGACTGCGCAAGTCGTGGCGTACGATAATGCTGGACGTGAACATTTAATAAGAATTTTGCTTGATCCCGCGTCGCAAAGTCACTTCATTACTAGGGAATGTTGTGAACTTTTACGTTTACGTCAGAACAATACACGGTCTATGACTGTAAGAGGTTTTGGAGGCACAGAGAGGACGTCCTTCGGGACAGTAAATTTACGTATATTTTCACGCTTTAATAAAAATATCCGATTTGATATTGACTCGTTAGTAGTTGATCAAATTACGGACAACTTGCCTTCCGCTTTTGTTGATATTAAGGCCCTACCTTACTCGAATAAACTTCAGTTCGCTGATGATAGTTTCGCTATTCCAAGTAAAATTTATATTTTAATTGGAGCATCGCTATTTCCGCATTTACTTTTGCCTGACGTGGTTCCTGGTGGCCCGTCAGTGGCCGCCGCTGTCAATACGGTGTTAGGCTACGTACTCATGGGGGTCGTACCTACACTAAAAACGTGTCTCTTGAAGGACTATCACACTTAATCTCCATACAACACATACTTGGCTTTTCTTATGAAACCGCGACATACCTACGCCTCGTATTCCACTTTTGTACGAAAATATATTTTTGGCTTTTGAACAAAGTAAATAGTTAAAGAAACATAACATAAATAACATCGCGCCCGAAGTGTAAGACAGAATTGTTCCTATACTTGGTATAGCCATCACACTTGCCAGTTATGTTAAAGTTCCAAGTAAAAGGAGGCTAGCCTATAGGCTGGCATACATTAGGGGGCAAATGAAGAAACATGTTGTGGAACATATCCTTCAACAACTACGTGAAATGTCCCGAGACAATTGTCACGGAACATTTTGCCGGCCACTCTAGTCAGTGATCATAGAAATGTCGCCCGAGGAGGTTGTGGCTATTAGTGCTGCGTACATAGTAATTATATCGAGTGTGTTGAAACGTAAGAGAAATAGTAGGTGATGGATGCAGAATTTCTTACTAAAACGAGAAAGAAGAGTTAATATTCTAAGTGATCTCCGAATGTGACAAATGGCGCGACATGGCGCGGGACACGTGCGCTCGCTCTCAAGGCGGGAGCAAGCAACATGCCCCGTGTCACGTACAATGTTGCGGGGCATGTTGCAGGACACCATGCAACGTTGCAGCGTCACATATATTGAGTGTCGCTTTTCCCGCCCTGGGAATCGGACTCAGGACCTCATACCAGCAGTAGCGCCTGTAACCACTAGACCAACGAAGCAGTCAAGTGACATTATTGTCACGAGAATTAAAAGAATTATGAGTAAAAGATATTGTGCTGAACAATTAAATTAAATGACAAACTTGTTCAGTCCCGTTTAAATTGGTTACTCTATGCGCCTTCGGAACGCGCCCGAACGGAGTGACATCTGACTTGTCAAGTTTGACTTTGACACTTGACACTTGTCTCTTTGATTTTGTTCTTGAAAAGGGATGCCGGTCCAAATTGCGCGTGCGACCCTGTTGTAAAGTAATCCCTTAGAACCGGTCGTGCTGCGCCATAGTCCCTTCGCCTATGGATAACAATTTGATTTCCCGCTTCTGGGAACTTGAAGAAGTTCCTGGCCCGCCCGTTCAGCATCCTGCTGATGCTGAATGTGAATATTTTTATCGTTCAACTACGCAACGGGACCCAGTTACTGGTCGCTATACCGTCGGTCTACCGTTTGATAAGGATGTGTTCACACTGGGTGGCTCATTCAATATCGCTCGTAGACGTTTTTTATGCTTAGAGAGGAAGCTTGAAGCTTCACCTGAGCTACGCGCCGCTTATGACGAAGTTTTAAATGATTACCTTTCTAAAGGTTATATCTCGCCCGTCTCAGTTCTTCCGCATGAAACTGCAGATGTGTACCCTACTTACATAATCCCACATCATGGGGTTGTCCGCCCAGACAAGTCTTCGTCTAGGTTGCGTCCCGTGCTGGATGGCAGCTGCAAAACATCGTCCGGTGTTTCGTTAAATGATTTGCTGCACAGTGGGCCCACCTACAGGGTAATTTATTCAAAATTATTTTAAATTTTCGTCTACACTCTGTAGCGATGACCGCTGATTGTAAACAAATGTTTTTACAAATTATGATTCGCGAATCTGATCGACGTTATCAGAGAATTCTTTATCGTTTTAATCCTAAAGACCACCCTCCGTGGTCCCAATGGCCCCCCTGGCTAACGTTACATCCGTCGCAGTGGCCTATTACTGAAGGTACGGAACCGCTCACGTTGGACGAGATACCGGAACAAAAGAAACTCGTTCACGCTGTTTTAATTCCCGCTAACGCTTCTTATGTTTGTGATACTCTTTGCCGCCTTTCGTCATGGAGTAAAATACTCCGTACGATTGTTTACATTTATAGATTCGCTAATTTGTTACCACGTCGCGATTCCGTACATATAACCGCAGCTGATTTGAGTTTCGCAGAAAACAAATTGCTGAAACTTATCCAAAATAAACGTTTCAATAAAGAAATTTTAAATTTAAAACTGAACACGCAGGTTTCATCATCTCTTAATAAATTAAGACCGTTTTTACATAACGATTTAATCAGAGTTGGTGGACGTCTCACCCATTCTGATCTAAGTTACTCACAGCAGCACCCGGTACTTCTGCCAAGCCATGACTTTTTTGATAACTTATTAATTGAATATTATCATAAGAAATATTTACACGCTGGGCCTGAACAGCTCATGTCACTATTACGGCAGAAATACTGGATACTGTCTGCTCGTCGTGCTATTCGTAAGGTGGTTCACGATTGTAATATTTGTTTCCGCGCTCGACCGCGTCCCGTCTTCCCGCTCATGGCTGACTTGCCGGACTGTCGGACGCGTCAGGTTATTAAGCCGTTTACTGACACGGGCTGTGATTACGCAGGTCCTATATCTTACACTCCCATTCGCCGTCGGGGTGCAAAGGCTTTGAAAGCATATTTTTGCGTGTTCACTTGTCTCACAACTCGCGCGCTACATATTGAAGTAGCCACTGATCTTAGCACCGCCAGTTTTTTAGCTGCACTTAAACGGTTCTTGTCTCGCAGGGGCCCTGTCCCAGTAATGCACTCGGACAGAGGCACTAATTTTGTAGGCGCTAATTCTTATTTACGCGTCTTATATAAAGGGTCTAGCCGGATAAGTATGACGAGTCTGCCCCCAAATAGAAACCTGTATCGAAACTTATGTTTTATAATTGACTTGATGAGTAAATACAATTTATGTAAGTTTTGCGATCGCCTTTCGCTTTGACCTTGAGATACGAGTAAAAATAATCGTTGCGTACGATTATTTTTGACTATTTTTCAAAATAGTATATCTCAAAAACTGATTGAGCTAAAGGAATGAAACTAATGCCAGGCTTTAGGGTACATTATAGAGTATATCACATATTTCTTTTAAATTTTTAGAATAACTTTTTATATAAAAAAATAAATAAATAAGTAAATAATAATTTCTTTTTTTGTGTTATCTAAAACTTACAATCACGAAAATAATATATGTTATGCTCCTTTATATGTACTATTACTCATAAAAATTGCGTTGGATAAAAATTGGTGCAACACTTCGAAAAAAAATAAAATGTGATTCGCGCCTTATAGTAGTACCCTTTACTATAAGGCCCACATCACAATTTTTTTCGAATTATTGCACTAACTTGTTTCAGAATATAGATAACTAGCTTTTGCCCGCGATTTCGTCCGCGTAAATGTCGGTTATCTATACTTATAATATTATAAAGCTGAAGAGTTTGTTTGTTTGTTTGATTGAACGCGCTAATCTCAAGAACTACTGGTCCGAATTGAAAAATTATTTTGTGTTGGGTAGCCTATTTATCGAGAAAGGCTATAGACTATGTAACATTACGCTATAACCAAAAGGAGCGGAGCAGTAATGAAAAATGTTGCAAAAACGGGGAAAATCGCACCCTTCCCGTCGCGTCGAATCGCCTGATTCGACGCGACGGGAAGGGTCGGGGGAACAATAAATTTAACGCGGATGAAGTCGTGGGCAGAAGCTAGTCGCAGAATAAAAAGTAGCCTATGTCCTTTCTCAGGCTCTAAACTATCTGTGTACTAAATTTAATTTAAATCGGTTCAGTAGTTTTAGCAGGAAAGCGAGACAGACAGACAGAGTTACTTTTGCATTTATAATATTAGTGTGGATTATGTTCAAGAGGTAGAATAAAAGGTTAAAAAAAAGAAAAACATACAGTGCTCAATATTTATAATTATCGCCACTTTTAATACTTTTAGTGTTAATCAAAATTAGTTATTCTTTTCTTGTTGGGGGGGGGGTTCGATGTCATCCGGAAACTTGAATGGGGGTACGTGGAGCCAGAAGTTTGAGAAACCCTCTAATAGACGATCTAAATAATCTTTCAGTACAATATGTGAAATCAGCACCTAATATTATTAAAGCAGAAGTAAAATCAAGACAAAAAGCAAAGTCTATCGTATTTACTTTCATTGTATTTCCGACGGTAATGATTTATTTTTATGATTTATGATTTTTTTTTTGTTTGTTCTCCGTTATTGCTGTGATTGCCCTAATGGCAACCATACAGTGGAATGCTGTTCACATACAGCAGCTATTATTTATTATCTGTCGTATGGACGATATTTGTCCAAAATTGTGCGTCCTGCTGAGATTCTAACTAAATTATTTGCGACTCAAAATGTTCCAGTAGTAATTACTCACAACAGTGATGATGATTAATATTTTTTACTAGCTTTTGCCAGCGGCTTCGCCCGCGTGGAGGTCGGAAAATATCCCGCGGGTATCGTCACTGCTCAGCTCCTATGTATCTTAGCGTTATGTTATATAGCCTATAACCTGCCCAGGAGTATGGACTACAATCGTACCAAGTTTGATTAAAATCCCTTCAGTAGTTTTTGACCCATGCGTGCACATACAGACAGACAGACAAAAAAATTACTGATTGCATTTTTGGCATCAGTATCGATCACCATTCATCCTCCAATATTCATTTTGAATGTATATTCAATGTACAGAATTGACCTCTCTACAGTTTTATTATAAGTATAGATATAGATTTCTGGTAATTTGATTAACACTAAAAGTAATAAAAGTGACGATAATTATAAATATTGAGCACTGTATGTTTTTTCTTTTCTTTTTTAACCTTTTATTCCACCTCTTGAACATAATTATCTATATTCTGAAACAAGTTAGTGCAATACTTCGAAAAAAAATTGTGATGTGGGTCTTGTAGTACAAGGGTACTATAAGGCGCGAACCACATTTTATTTTTTTTCGAAGTGTTGCACCAATTTTTTTCTTACGCAATTTTTATGAGTAATAGTACATATAAAGGAGCATAACATATATTATTTTCGTGATTGTAAGTTTTAGAGAACACAAAAAAAGAAATTATGATTTCCTTATTTATTTATTTTTTATACAAAAATATATACTAAAAATTAAAAAAATATATATATGATATACTCTGTAATGTAACCTAAAGCCTCGCATTGGTTTCATTCCTCTACCTCAATTAGTTTTTGAGATATAGTATTTTGAAAAATAGTCATGCGTACGATTATTTTTACTCGTATCTCAAGGTCAAAGCGAAAGGCGATCGCAAAACTTACATAAATTGTGTTTACTCATCAAGTCAATTATAAAACATAAGTTTCGATACAGGTTTCTATTTGGGGGCAGACTCGTCATACTTATCCGGCTAAACCCTTTCTTAATAATGTCGAGTTCCGCTCTCGCTTCGAAGAAGAGCTTGCTGAAAACCGTATCACATGGAAGTTTAACTGCCCGGCCGCCCCACATTTTGGCGGATGTTGGGAGAGTATGGTGAAGGTCGTCAAGACGCACCTTTTCAAGGTCACCGGTCAACAGCTTCTCTCTTACGAAGAGCTAGTTACAGTGCTCGTTCAGATCGAGTGTTTGTTAAATTCTCGGCCTCTTACGGTTCTGAGTGCCGATCCCGCAGAACCTACCGCGTTAACGCCAGGTCATTTTTTGCATACCGCTCCTTTACTCTCATTGCCCGCGCCTGAAGTAGAATCAGATAATCTCAACTTGCTTCAGAGACATTCTCTGCTTGATAAATTAGTGCAATCTTTTTGGAAAAGATGGAGAATGGAATATTTACATAGTTTACAAACCCGAGAGCCAATCAAGCCTGGCACGGTTGTTGTTATTATAACTGACAAGTCACCTCCTTTATCGTGGCCATTAGCGATAGTAGAGAAGATTCTTCCTTCCAACGATGGTATAACGCGTGTAGTTTCTGTAAGAACAGCTAAAGGTACATACGTGCGTCCGGTCGTACGTTTGTGCCCATTACCTACGCAATAAGATTGTTATTTTTTTGTAACCACAGTAGTTTAAGTGCTAGCAGTTAGTTCGTTTAAGATTGTCACAGTTTATCTTATATAAATCGCAGGTTCAATATTATATTTTCGCAGTTCTTTATTACACTTTATGATTGGATTTAAAGGTGACCCTTTAAAAGGGGGAGGAAATGTTAGCGCCATCTATTTTTATTTGTTAAACTATTACGCAAGATGTCAAGCTAGTCCCCTTCCCGCCAATCAACATCGTGCACCTCCTTGACGAGCGTCGCCATCTTTATGGCTCGCTCGAAAAAGACATTATGACAGTTCAAATATGGATTCCGTTGTGATCGCATTCCTGCTGTGTTTTTTTTACCCGCTGTACTTTTATCGCAGAACGATATAATTGAATATTGTAAGTTCATAGCAGTCCCGCTGTTTCTTTAGTGGTGTTATTGTGGCTTCGACGGTTGAACCTGAAGTGCTGTGGTTGTGCCTCTGGACTTTGTCGACACGTGGTGAGCCGAGCTCTGAAGACTCCGGAGTTCCGAGATTCTGCTGGCAGATCGAGCGGCTTCACGAGGAGGTAAGGTGCACGATTTCCCTCACCCCCTGGCCCGTAGGCGAGACACTTGCGTACATCAGTTTTTTCTGTCCGCGTCGAATGTACCTAATTTCGCCTTCCATCGGAGCCCCACCACAAACTATAGAGAAAAGTTAAAGGCTATTTAACATCACAGCAAAAATAAACAAAGTCGGAAAGAACGCTGAGCGAAAATTAAGTGTTAAGCGCGGACGGGCGCGGGCGATGCGTGCGTGCGCGGGTAAAACCTAGTATCTATGTATGTATATCTTAATCTTCACAATAGATTAAGGCCTCATTACACTATTTCGTGTTCCGTCTATTCTTTGGCTAATTGTCTATTACGAAGAACACTTTCATGGAATTCCAAGATAAGCTTTGTATTAGGATGTGTAGTTACTCGAAAATACTTGTCGTATCGATCCTTACTTTCTAAGGTAGAACAAGAGATTACAATTAGCTGTAACTATTCTGTAAAAATGTTACCTTGAAAACTTAGGTGAAGTGAACTGTCAATAGTGGCAATCCCTGGCATCAGGTGGAATGGTAGCTCACTTCACGCCACGTTTTCGTGAGTAGATTTCTACAGTTCAAGTTCTATATCGTAAATAAAAGTCTCTAATAGATTCAAGCAGTTATGTATGTTGTGTACTCTGTGGTCTCGGACTTGCAGAGTAGCACCATCTCATTTCTTCCCACGGATTTCGTAAGAGGCGACTAGGAGAATTACTAATTAGGGACGAGACTGGGCACTAGTGTTCTATAGGCATTTTACTATCATACTGCGATCGCCAACCCGCTTGCCAAGCGTGGCGATTATCAGCTCGAACGCACCAAGTGACTTTTGTCACTTTTTTGTATTGAGCGTTTTAAAAATCAACAATGTAATAGCGGGAATCGAACGTCACGCTTTTTTAACCGACTTCAAAAAAAGGAGGACGTTATCAATTCGACTGTATTTTTTTTAATATATATTTTTTTTATGTTTTTTTCCTCATAACTTTTGACTGGGTGAACCGATTTTGATGATTCTTTTTTTATTTGAAAGCTGGTGCTTTCCGAATGGTCCCATTTTGGTTCCATTCGAACAATGGGGTCCATGTGAAAACCATATAAGTCTTAAATTTTCATTACGTATTTGCGCGACAAATGAACGAATAACGCGATTAGATTAGTGTGGAGTATCTACCACAACTAAAAAGTTAAAAAATAAAAATATTTTACAAAAAAAAAAAAAAATAACCGACTTGCTTAAAAAAACACTACAAAGTCAAAAATAACTTTAATTATCTAGCGCTGGTCGACCAACCCCACTGGGTTCGATTCAGAAACATTGTTGATTTTTAAAACGCTCTATACGCAAAAGTGACAAAAGTCACTTGGTCGACCGTCTAGCAGTGGATGGCCTTACACCAAAATGAAATTAGATTTGTATTAGTTAAATCAAAATCAATTATCATAATCTTATAGCAGTGCAGAGCCGCTTACTGTTAGCCAAAGGCCTCTACAATTGCAGGTCATTCAGGTCGAATCTCGGGCAGTCTCATCCAACTGCTCCCAAAGACCGGTGATCGAGATCGTGGGGAAGACCTGTATGAGAATCGCACATACCATAACAGCATGCCATAAAAGGGAACAGGTTTATCCTCAGCAGTGGGTGAAACAACGCTGCCAATGATGATCACCATGAAAACGTTTTCGAAACAAAACATTTCAGATGTCAGTGTAAAAACTTACAGACAATCGCCCCAAAAGTTTAAACAACACAACTCCGAAGACAAGATGAACGGGCCGAAACTTTGTTCAACAAAACACAGTTGTTACTCTTGCTACAATCAGTTCTGCAGATAGCTAATTCAACTAATTAGAACTAACAGTTGCACTGATTACACAATAAGTAATGGTACAACACTATTGCTGGGACGTTGGCAATTTGCAATGCTTATTTGCAACGACACATATGGACACATTACATTTGCCGCGCGACCATTATCATGGGATCGATAGCGTCTTCCAGATATATTTAACATAATTGTTAGTAACAATTGTTTGTTACAATTATTTGTTATTCGGTGCGGTTGTTGCTAGATGAAGAAGATGTTGTGACAAAAATAAACAAAGCAGAAAGATTATGTAAGGATCGTAGCAGGTGGCGTTCTGTAATTTCTGCCTAGCCCCATGGGAAAAAGGCGTGAATTTATGTATGTATTTTAGTAACATAATAAACATCACGCTTATATTCACGGAGGATTAGGCGGTCGTGTACTGTCTCATTCCACACAGAGATACACTGCTGTTGTTAAAACATTTCACTTTTTAGGGTTTCGTATTCAAAGGGTGCCAGCTGCACCCTTTTACCAAGCCTTCGCTGTTAGTCCGTTAGTCTGTCTGTATGTCAGTGGGCTGTATTTCCTTAACCGTAATAGGTAGATAATTGAAATTTTCACAGAGTGTGTATTTCTATTGAGACTTTAATAAGATACAGAAATAAAAATATAACGAAGTTAAAAATCAAAGGGGGTTCCCTTTGATTTTTAACTTCGTTATATTTTTATTTCTGTATCTTACCATACCATACCTACATATAATTATCATTTCAGTCGTTAGATGTCCACTGCTGGACATAGGCCTCCCCCAATTTGGGAGGTTTTGCCATAATCTTGGCAGGCGAGTTGCCCATCGCAGTATGATGATAAAATGCATGGAGAACGCTGCTGCCCATAACCGTAATAGGTAGGTAGTTGAAATTTTCAGAGAGTGTGTATTTCTATTACCGAAATAAAAATATAACCAAGTTAAAAATCAAAGGGGTATTTATGTCTCCGTACAACGGCAACTATTCATGAAACTTTGTGTTTCACGAATAATTCTTGTCAGTTTTTAATAGTTCTTTCTTGTCCTGCTTTCTATATGTTATTATATTATTTCTTTTTATATTCTATATGCTAGTAATGTTTAAGTTCCACGTAGTTCCAATAAGGGACGAGTCAACTACTTTCAGAAATTCCATATGGGAAAATAACAATTGTTCCATATCGTACGATTAGGTAACGAAACGATAATTATATAATAACTACTTCGGACACGGTCATCAAAAAAGTTGTTCAATAAAAATATTGGAAAACTACAATTAAAGTAATTTTCTTTTATGGAGCAAGTTGGAGTGTTATATCTGGTTCGTAATTAACATTCATCATTTAGTGGCCACTTCAGGTTTTCATAAGTGATTCAGTTTGAATGTTTGAAATATTTTTGAATAAAGAATCACTGCATAACAATGAGACTATGCTTAGATGGTTTGGTCATGTTGAGATGATGACAAAAGGATAGCTTACAAAAGGTGTTTGCAAGGCAGATGTGAGTGGAAACGGCGGGAGGGGACACCCTAAGCGTATATTTGGTGACCTTATTGGTAATGTTCTTCAGAATAGTCAGGTGCATAGTACTGGCAACCGGCGTGTGTGTATGACCTGATGTATGAACCTAAACGAGGCAAAAGGACTATGTAAGGATCGTAGTAGGTGGCGTTCCGTAGTTTCTGCCTACCTCCATGGGACAAAGGCGTCAGTTAATGAATGCGCGAAAAAAAATACTTCAAAATCTTTACCTTAAACAAATGCTGTACGAAAAATAACAAAAATATCTTATATCTTTAAACGAGCAATTCTTGTATATATGTACAATATATATAATCTGAATCTCGGAAACGGCTCCAACGATTTTCATGAAATTTAGAATACAGGGGGTTTCGGGACCTCTCGCGTCCGGCCCTGGTGCGAGCCATGGTACGGAGCGAGAGGGAATGGGAAGCCGTTACCTCCTTCTGCGAAGCAGTGATGCTCGCGAAGGAGGAGGCGGGGCGCGTGAGGGAGTGGCAGTCTCTGCGCCCTCATGCCCCTAGCCGCCGCAGGAGGAGACGCCCCGGGCGTCGGGAGTCAATTGCGGACTCCCGGCCACCGTAGGCGCGAGCTTGCGGGTGGCGAGCAATGGGTGGCTCGCCGCCCGGTAAGGACCAGGCTCGGGTCGACGGCGCGCAGTGTTCCACGCGCGCCTCAAAGAGATGTCAGCAGCAGTGTAGGGGTCTACTAGGACCGATGCCTGCCGGGGTCGCGTGATTGTTCGAAAGAGATACCGTGACCCTGGCACATGGGCAACTGATGGAACACGGGTGGGTTTTAGTCAGTAAAAGTCTGACACGCCCTCCCGCTCCGCCCAGAGCGGGAGAAGTCATTTGATGATTTCCCACCCTGAAAAAAAAAAAAAAAAAAAAAAAAAAAGGGGGTTTCGGGGGCGATAAATCGATCTAGCTAGGATTCATTTTTATAAAATGTCGTTTTATTCGTGTTTTCAATGATCAACTTTATCGATAATCAACTTGAACATAAACTTATTACTTTAAACACAATTTACCAAAAAATACCGAGCAAAGCTCGGTCATCCAGATATTGTTTATTAAAGAGTCTAGACATGTATGCGAAGGCAAAGTATCGAACGTTGTAATTACATGTGAAAAAAAAATACAGCTGGAAGTTTGAAAGTAAATTCAGATCGGAGAGATATGTAAGGGAAAACACTGATGTCGAATGGAAATATTAACTGTTTCGATAAGTTGTAATCTATCCGACATAAATCAAAATTTATGGAAATATAAATATTTGTATTTCGTGTGGTGTCGGACGTAAAGAATAGCACCATCACTTTGCTACCCGTGAGGGTATCGTAAAAGGCGACTAAGGGATTTACTAGAGAATGGGCAGCAGCGTGCTCTATGCATCTTACCACCATACTGCAATCGCCAACCCACCTGCCAAGCGTGGCGATTATGGAAAACCCCCTCAAACTGGGTGAGCCAGTCCAGCAGTGGACGTCTTGCCGCTGAAATGATGATGATGATGATGATGACAATGAAGATAATAAGACGCATTAAAATTACACTATATAATAATAAAAATATACCCAAAAAACATTCAATTTAAACTACCGCCCTATATCATTTATTCACATCAATACAAACACAAAAAAAATAATAACCACCCTCTTCGTTTCAAATAATAATCGGGCTGTGTAAATACATGAGTGTCGGGTGGGCGATGCCGATAGCGTGTCCAAACGATGGCATATTGCTCGGGATAATCCGTCCGAGCTATCCGATGACGCGTACCGTGGAGACTACAGCGTGATTGTGATCGAGATTTGACAGTTTCGTGATTATACGTAATTAGTATTTGTTGTTGGTTGTTTTGAGGGTGGGGTTTTAGGGTTCTAAGGGCTTGCGTCTTTAAGCCTTGTATACTCAAAGTAATTTCAGCATTGTGCTTGAGAGCATAGAATGTGTTTTTCTAATAACGTCGCCCACTGAAAATCCGTGCTGTGGTGTAGGCCCTCCATAGCACAGCATTACGCTGAGTGAAAGCTTCTTTTTACAGGACGAGCCACTGCCGGCTATTTATGTTCTGTTCTAGTAATTATATCCTTTTTTTTTTGTTTAAGGTAATAACTATTATTAATTCGAATTAACTTTTATAATTGTTAAATCCGTGTGGTGCTGGAAGTAAAGAATAGCACTATACCATTTGCGACTAAGGAATTACTGGAGAATGGGCAGCAGCGTTCTCTATGCATTTAACCATCATACTACGATCACCAATTCGCCTGCCAAACGTGGCGAATATGGCAAATCTTCTCAAATTGGAAGACGCCTATGTTCAACAGCAGTTGTCTTTCGGCTGAAATGATCATGATGATGAATTGACAAAAGTATTTTTTTATTTCTTCTCCTTTATTTTTCTCATAGAATTGACAGAAAACAACAGAACTGTCTTCTTTTTATTCTGTTTTGTAAATGTAAAAGTAAATAAATAAGTTAAGTGGTTGGACAACAAAATTCACTCGGCTATAGTGCACAATAATATGCACTCATGCAGAATACGTACGGCGCGGTTGCTTTATGTAAAACAATTAATTCGTGTCACCATGCGCAAAAAGCTCATCATACGCTGGGTTAGCAACGCGAGAGTTTACATTACATTGTTTTTACTTGTTAAATTAAAATTTAACTTTTATTTGTTCGAATCGTAAGTCTATGTAACAGAGGAAGAAATTTCTATAATAATAATAATATTCCACAACTGTCACACAACGCCATCTAGTCCCAAGCTAAGCAGAGCTTGTGTTATGGGTACTAGACAACTGATAAACATACTTATATATTTCTAAATACATACATATTATAGATAAATTACACCCATTATGGTAAATAGTTATACCTAGCTGTCGATCTAAAAAATATACAACTAGCTGCCCGTACAGACGTTGTCCTGTTTCCTTGAACTTGATAGCAGCGCCACCTACCGGGTCCAATAGTGAATCTAAACCATCCAGGGTGCCATCCAGATGCATATAAAAAAAACATTCAAATCGGTTCAGCCGTTTAGGAGGAGTTCAGTTACAACAAAAAGTGGCATTGATTTTTATATAAATAGATTAAATAGGTGGGATGCATAAGAAAACCCGTAGGTGCCCATTACAGATTTTTTGCTAGAGCAGTAAAAAAAATTACAGGGCTGCGGAAATGGCCAAATATGTACTAATGTATATTAAATAAATCATAATTTTAATCTATCTATAACTTTGACTGACAGCTATATATAATATTTAATGAGGGTTTTAGTAAAAGTGACTCATTATTTAATAATAAGCTTCTGCACGCGACTTCGTACACGTGAAATATTTGGCCCCCGACCAATCGCGTCAAATTCGTGTATTTCTTTACACTTAGCTTTCTACCAGACTTTTTTCATTTTTCTCGGTTCCTAAGGCTCGAAGCGTTATGTTAAATAACCTTTCTCAAGAATTAGGCTACAAATGTAAAAATAATTTTCCAAATCCGAGTGGTGGTTTCAGAAATTACTTCCTACAAACATACTTTACCACTTATAATATGTCTGGGCCAAGCCCCATACATTTTTGCCCAAGTTCCTTTATTTGCCAAGTAAATTCCTAGGTAAACTGTTCAATAAAAATATTATGCTTTTATTGTAACTCATCCAGTCTAGAAGATAGAATAACAGCTTACTTAACTATTCAGGTCTACAGGCTAATCTAGACTTTATTTAATACGACTAACTTGTCTACAGGTCTCTTGTAAATTAGTTAATTCCATTGTAATTCACTTACAACTTATTCTAGTCCACTTTTATTATATTAGCACTTCTTTGGAACTTTGGGTTGCACGTTTGATGATAATATTTGTCTATTACGTAAATTATTTTCTGACTAGCAAGAATATTTTCTGAAGGGTATCGTATTATCCAGTAACTGGCTTTAGGAGGTCAGATAAGTAGTCACTTCACATGTAATGCTGGTTTTCAGTTGTATCCAGTTGAACTTCAAGCCACTATTGGTTTTAAAAAGGCTAGTGACGCTGTGATTTTGATTGACTTTTTTTAGACTAGCCGTGGCTAGGCTAAAAAAATAGAAATTAGCTACAAAAAAAAAAATAATTTAAGTGCCAAAATATACGTTTTTACAACAGTTGGGATTTTCTTGCCATGTTAAAGAACCAAACTTTAATAAATTTAAATACTTTATTAAACAGGACCTCTCAAAAAGGTTTCTATAAAGTAAAAGATTACTTGGAAGACAAAAAAGGCTTGGGATTAGTTAAATTACTCCAATGTACCCCAAAAAAGCAACGAACTATTATATACGCAAAGTGTTTCAGAATAATACTGTAATTTTATATTTATTGATTAACATGACTTAACTGAAAAGTATCATAAGTCTTCCCTTCTATTCGTAATTTTTTTATTTGGTGTTATGGACATGATAAGCTTTGTGAACACAACTTTTATCAGTAGACACACACAGTGCAACCTTTTAAAAAGAACTAAACCAAAAACCTCGACACGTCGAAACCATTTATTCCCATTCCGTGCAGTCATTTGCTTGTCCTTCAATATTTTGTAGTCACATAGAAAAACGATCGCTCTTTCATCCCGCACCGAGTATCGGCACCGTGATCTATTTGTTGGGCCCGAAACCCAGGCACTTGGAAAATGGTATGTAGTCACGACACATCTTGACGTTTGACTGATGGTGACTCGCGTCGGTTCCTTTCACGCTTGGATTGTAGCGAAACTCGTATACAATTGTAGCTATTTATTGCAGGCCTGGGAAATGATTTGCGGGTATCGACGTCCGCCTCATCTGGCTGGGAAAGAAAGAATTTTAGATATGAAATATGTTGTGCGAATGTTTTCGCTAGATTTGTGGGAGCTGGCTTGTTCAGGCGTAGCCAATAACTTCTCGTTCAAGGTTAAGATCTGGAAAGGTTCGTCGACCTTTTGGTAAGTACCTGAATACTGTCCAGTTTTTATCGTGTAGATCCTTATGTCTGCATTCGTAAAGACGTAAACATATCACTGCGGGATTTTTTCGTGCACTGGCTCTCTTCAACGCGCTGCTTAGCGCAGAAAGCTGAAAATAGTACAGTATGTTTCTTTGACGCGTTGGGATGCAGCCTGTTGGATCCCAATGTTCAATTTAACACCGAAAGATGAAATTCCAGTGCGCGATAAAATCCCGCTGCGATATTTTTACGTACATACGAACGTGTTTTAATTCAGATTCCAGTTGGTCCAGACGTCTTAATTTTTGCAGACGTCATCAATTATTGTATTTTGTATCGTGACGTATGCTAAAAAAATAGATAAATAAATGGTTTCCGTGCTAGCAAAGAGCTTTTAAATGTTGTTGACCTTGTTAATGATAACAGCGTCCCATCTACAAGTAATATCAAAATGGTGTGGTAAAATTTAAAGGTTTTGTGTACGAAACCTACCAGACTGAACAACATTCTCCATGGGACCAAAGTTTTACACTGTCACATCGATGTTAAATTCCATTATCTTAAAGTTGACCACACATCCTGATACGTGCTTTATATTTTTCTGAAGAACCTAAAAAAATTACAGATATATTCAAATGATATCGATTCGATTGAACCTACAATAAATACTTAGTGTTCTGAACAGCATACCATGCAATATACTCGCATGTATTTCATTAGGGAATTCTCCGAGTTTCAACCGTCTTGCTACGTGATAGATTTGAATCGAATATTATTGGATAGCGCTTTACCATACCATACAGAAATTACGCGTTAGATCGCAATAATGGATAAGTGGTTTCGAATCGACAATTTATTGCTTAGCTACGGCATCTTATTTCCTAAGCGCTGTTTAATATTTTTGTTAGGAGTCATAGATCATTTTGTGGAAGGTAATATTTTTATTAAATAAAAAATACAGAACTCTCTGGAGCAATGGTGGCGCAGTGGAAACAGCCGCAATGAGTAAATAAGTCGTAAGTTTGAACCGTGAGAGGTGCTTTACATAGTGTAAATTATTTCATCACCACTGCTCTCAAAATGGTGACTGAAAATATTGTGAAGAGACCGGCATGTATTAGAATCAAAATTATCTAAGATTCGCCCGCTCCCTCTCACAGAGAGGAGGCCTGTTTCCCAGCAGTGGGAACATTATAGATTGATTATATTATAGAACACTCGTGTTGTTCAATTACGAAGTTACAACATCCCAACTTCGGAACCCTTATGAGTGTGTGATCAGATACGCAATTGTTTAAAACTACGCAAATGCTTTCTTCAACCTAGCATTAAAATGACATGGGTAATATCCATAATTTTAAGTACGTCCTCAGTCTGATCTCAGTCGCAATGTCTTAAAATACCTCTCATTCCATACTGTTTTGACCAATTTTTGCCTTTGATTATGGCTGAGATGAGATTCCGACTAGATTTGAACAGTTTTAATTACGAGAATTGGTTTTCAGGCCTTCAAAATCATCAGTCGCGTTCACCATCCCAAATCAATGCCGCAAATTACACTTAACATTAAAATATTAATTTCCATTTCCTGAACAACGAGGCAATGTGACGGGGCCCTACTAATAATGTAATTTTAATCCGCCACCGGTAAATACCACCACGTGAAAATTCATCCATTCATAATTTGTATTGACACAAGTAGATTGAAATTGATTGAATGCAGCTCGAGTACCGTTGCATGGATCGTACCGTATGAGTTCGCGGTTTCCCCTTTTCGGAGGACAACTGTTACTAAATTCAGTATTGCTTTTGTGAGATATTGAAATCGTTAACGCGTGAAGAGTACTTGTATGGAAAGCTGTTTTAATTTGTGAAAAAGCGAAAACATTTATTGTTTTTGATGTTTACGCGGTTACAATGAATGGATAAGTGAATCCATTCATATAGGCATTATTGAATGCAATGTTAATCTGTTTTTTTTGGAAACTATTTATTTTTTCGAGATGGTCCGACTATTTACTAGCCCAAAGAAAGACAATGTTTTATTGTGTTGTCTGGTATCACGTTTAACTACCGTTGCTAACCATGATTTCAAATTAGTTTTACTAAAGCAATGATAGTGACATACGTTAGTTATATATACGTTACTTCTGAGTTTATCTAAGCTTAAGAATGACACAGTGCAAGCACATTACAGGCAAAAAAGCAGTGGGTACCATCTATTGTATAGATCAAAATTAAAAAGGCCTAATAATAACCAAAGAAATTCTATCAAAACCACCTCAACAGGTTAAAACCAATTTAGCGGCATAAAGATTGGACGTTCCAACAAGCGGATCATTTTCTGCTCCATCATTCTGGAGCATCAAAGGCCCTCAAATTAAGCTCGCTGGGAAAATAAGCGCCTACTTTGGTGTGAAGAAGTTTTAATATTTTCAACGAAGTGGCAACTAAAGAATTATAAGGACTTCGGATTTTATGAAAACTTAAAAATGTACTATTTTGCAAGACAACAATATGTACAATATGTTCAACTACGTCCTACATTTTTAAAAACAGACAGTCAATTTCAGATTGTGATTGGCTACACCGCTACAGCTAGTGCACATTGTTCAAGTGCATACCTCTCCAGACAAGAATGTTTAATACAATACAAGCACAAAGTTGCGAATAGATACTGCACAAGACAGAATAGGTTTTCCGAACACGATACTGTGAAAAACAAAACAGCAAAACGCGATTGAGAGCACAAAGCTTGTCACACGTCGCTAGACAGCTGAATGACAAAAGATAAACTTTATATGATACTAGTCAATCTCAGTCTCCCCAAATACAGATAATAAGTTGAAGATACGGTGTACTGAACACTGGCAATAAATCTACTCGTATTACTCCGCATAAATAACCAGATGTTCTTAATAAATCCCATAATTTGATATTGTTGTGTACACGATATTCTGTAATAGGGGCTAGCAAAGGGAAAAAGAAACAACAAAATTTGCTTGGCCCAAGAGTGATGGACGAATTTCCTGGTAAACGGCTTCTTCCGCGCCGGGACTATTTGTCTGAATTTGAATCGCATTTGTTTCCAGGGAAATTTGTCTCCTAAGCCTCGGGAGTATATCCTGGGAACGGTTGCGGTACTTCGTCTCTTTTAATTGAATAAAGACCTCTTCATTCGTTCCTTATTGTGTAATTATCTACATACACTGTATCCGTATTTCCGCGAGACGCCGACTTGATTTTATTTTTCCTATAAAGCTTTGCTGTAAAATCACAGTGAAGGAAGTCAGTGTTTACTTTCTAATTTTCCGGTTGTCTTCACCAGGTCTGAGGGCAGACGGGCGATGCCTGGCATGTTATATGTGACAGGAGTATTACACAACCCTGCTGATAGATGGTATTTGTATAAAGAGGAAAAGCACAATGCAGATTACAATACCTTTTGTTTTATACCGTGTTCCTATTAGGCGAGCAAGTACTTAAATTACCTAGTAAGAGAATTTCCTTAAGTTTATCTTAACGACTGGCTGATCCTATAATGGGTCATATAAATTGCTTATTATCGGTACGAGTGGTCATTAGGAGGAGATACGAAATCCTCTACTTAATGGTGGAATAACATTTGATATTACGCTCCATAGATTTGTTATTTGAGCCTATAGATTCATGTGTCCTAAGCCTTTATTGAGGACATATAAGGTTTAAAATTTCCTTGTTTATAAAATTCGCCAGAAAGAAGATATCTATAGGTAGATAATATTGCTGCTAATTTAACGTCACAGCGAACTCTTCAACAAACTGTTCTTCAATTAAAATCAAGGGTGGTGGATTAAAAAATACTTGAACGGGTCCATTCGGAAATAAATTACTGCAAAGAAAAGGATTACTCGCCAATTTTAGATGTCTTTCAAAATGTTCGGATAGCGCGAAGCGATGATTAAGTTCTAAAAGTTTGCCTAATTTCTTGAATTTATTATCATTTTATTCTTTTACAGACTCTTTACTGAGTTCAATGAGTATGAAAATGTTTGAATCGTAATAATCAGAGTACTTTTCATGAATTCGAAATATCAGGGCGGAGAAATGTTTTGACGGCTTTCGGCTAAATTGTTTTATGTTTATTAGGTGCTTAGCATGTTTTTCGAAAAAAATGAAAACGTTACTTTTGAAGTATTGGGAGATAGGTCTCTGATGTTTTGCTTCAAACAAGGTTGCCACAGATATATTATAGGTAGCAATCATTGCCAAAATATTATTTCTTCCTAACAGTTCATGCTCATATCCTATCTTCTGAAAATAATCCATGATCGGAATGAAGTTATGTGTATCACAGATGTTGTGCAGCGTTCGACGCTCATCTTTCCGCATTGTAGTGCCGATCAATATACACGATGCATACGCAACAATCCCCATACATGTTACGAAGCGTAACAAGTTTAAAAATGAAAATAAAACCAAGAAAAGTTTCTTCGCTCCGAGCAAGCTGTAAAAGCCAACGGAGTTCCCGTTGGCTTTTACAGCTTGCTCGGAGCGAGGAGGGGAGGGTTTTATTTTCATTTTTAAACTTGTTACGCTTCGTAACATGTATGGGGATTGTTGCGTATTACAATCTTCAACCAGAACGCACACAAACATTTTCTTATAAGCAGGGCAAAATAAACAATACATATTAAAAAACAAAGAAAACAAGCGTCGCTGTATTTGCAGAACGAACACAGTTCTTTAAAACGTTCTCATAAATATACGACCTCATTTAATAGATAAAATAGTAATATTCTCTTAAATAAGGAAGTGATTTCCAGAATTATTATTCTCATTCCGCAATAGAGAACTTTTAACAAGAAAACTTTTCAATGTTCTTCGGCAACAATGTTCCCGGGAAGTTATTGTCGGTACCAGCGAATAAATTTTGATCACTCTATTAAATCGATCAGGGGACACCGCTTAAATAGGTACTTTTACCTGTTACATTATTTAATTTTGTTCTTCGTAACTTTAGAATGGAAAATGTATCTATCTGTTGAATATTTAACTGTAAACCTAGCTTACTATAAAAGGTAACATGGAATATTACTCGCCGTTTATTACCAGCCGGTCTCAATCTACCTAGCCAAGTATGTTGGCGTCGGCTTCCAGATTGGACTAGTCGACTAGATGCTGAATATCAGTATTTAACAGAGTTACTGCCTTTCTGACCTCTATAACCCAGCTACTGGGTAATACGATACACCTTGGTCAGACTGTCTTGTGACGACTGGCTGGCTAGCTTCTGACGACCCGTAATGACAGTCCACGAATGACAGTCGGGACCAACGGTTTGACGTGTATTCCGTGGCACGTAAGGGTCTTGGTATGTAGAGATGGCCACCCATCCACGGGCTAACCGCGGTAAGCGTAGATTAACCTGATCGATCGACTACCCACCAAAACGTAGGTCAAGTTAGCTTAAAGTGAACTGGCTTTCCACCCGACGCTTGGGATTGACAGTTTTCTAACTCACTTCACGTAATCATTTGCGATGAGATGTTCACAGAATAGATAGGTATGTACATATATATGAAACCTCCATGCACAGTCCAATAACGAAGCTCCTCAAGTCAATTCAACTATACGTGACCTAAAATTGTACACAATTAGATATTCAAAATTCATTGCAGCCACTAGTGCGGAACGTCGTAAGGTGCAAAGTTGGTCAATATAACTTAGTTCAGACTTCCTTTGTTTATATCGTTTGCCTTGTTTTACTGAGAATTTCCGAATGTAGGTAAATTGCGAAGTTGCTCTGCGGTGCAGAATGATATAGGTGTACATTGTGATAGTGGTACAATTAAGTCCATTTGGTAAGTACATTGTAGGTGAGACTGTTGAGATTTTAAGACATTGTGTTGTACACTGCGGTCATAAGGCAATTTAATTCAATGCAATTTATTGCTGAACGTAGTTATAAATACATTTGAAAATGTTGAGTCGTTGCGCAGTTCATTATGACCTATCAATTAAGGCATGCAAAATACGTATATTATTTGTAATTATTAATTTACACAAGAAAAATAAAAAAAATACAATTAAAATCATTTAAACGATGGGTTATGTCAAAAAAGAAAGGGTATAGCAGGTTAAGTATTGAAAATGTGCCCCCAGAGCCAAATGTAATGACTATGATATTGTTAAGTACGCTGCTCATTTGAATTACTATTTATGTAGTTTTTGACTGCCTAGCTCTAACTGTCATTGAGTAACCTTGGAAAATGTCCTAATAACAGACCATTTTTGAAACTTTTCGTTCTCTAAAACTAATTGAGCTAGGAATGTGATTCCAAAGCTAAACTGTTGACAACATTATGACAAATATTATGTATATCGATCTTACTTAGTTTGCTAAAAATAAATATTTTTTTTTAATGAAATAATTTTTCTTTGGCTATTATTAGTAAGTTCTAACAGAGTGACCACTTTGAAAAAAATCTCAGAAATAGTACTTAGTATGTTGATTTTACTTTTACAAGTTTCATCGAAATCCTTCACCTGCAACATATTAAAAAAAAAGAAAATGTTGCTCAGGTCCCTATTTGTGACACTACACATACAATTTTTAAATGATATGTTTAATGATAATAATACACAATAAGAAAAAGTTATTCTCCATCCACTCTGCTAACCCCGTAAGGGTTTGGCGTGCAGTTAAGTATGCAAATCCAATTCAAAGTATGCAGATCCAAGTGTATTTTTATTCAAGACCCTTAATACAGACTGTGCCTGTATACTTCGTGGCACACTTATTAAACACTGATTGATGTACCCTTCTCGCTCTTCCGCATTGGCGGGAGAACACACAAGAGCGAAAAGAGTATATCAAACAGTGTTCAAGATGTTTGCCGGGACCTATACAGTGTTACGTAAACGTTAAAAAAGTAAGTACAGAAACGATAGATTTTCATTCACTTATAACTGTCTATAAAACATGTAAAATATGTTTACGGATATTTTGCAGTATACACACTTCATGCATGTTATTTAAAAACGTATGTGGAAGCTTGGATTCCCTGTGTTCGATTCAAATGTTACCGCAAAGCCAGTTCAAACAAGCTTGTGAATAGCTTATCAATACTTTTTTTTCTACAAAGTTGATGTTTTGCCTATTCGTTTTAAGTGTGTACAGTGCAAAATATCCGTAAACAGATTTGACATGTTTTATAGAGAGTTATAATCGAATGAAAAATCTATCGTTTCTATACTTACGTTTTTAACGTTTACGTAACACTGTATAGGTCCCGGCAAACATCTTGAACACTGTTTGATATACTCTTCTCGCTCTTATGTGTTCTCCCGCCAATGCGGAAGAGCGAGAAGGGTACATCAATCGGTGTCAAATAAGTGTGCCACGAAGTATACAGGCACAGTCTGTACTAAGGGTCTTGAATAAAAATACCCTTGGATCTGCATACTTTGAATTGGATTTGCGTACTAAACTGTACGCCAAACTCTTACGGGGTTAGCAGAGTGGATGGAGAATAACTTTTTCTTATTATGTATTATTATTATTAAACATATCATTTAAAAATTGTATGTGTAGTGTCACAAATAGGGACCTGAGAAACATTTTCTTTTTTTTTTGAATATGTTGCAGGTGGGGGATTTCGATGAAACTTGTAACAATAAAATCAACACACTAAGTACTATTTCTGAGATTTTTTTAAAAGTGGTCACTCTGTTATAACTTACTAATAATAGCCAAAAAACATTATTTCAGTTAAAAAAAATATTTATTTTTAGCAAACTAAGTAAGATCGATATACATAATATTTGTCATAATGTTGTCAACAGTTTAGCTTTGGAATCACATTCCTAGCTCAATTAGTTTTAGAGAACGAAAAGTTTCAAAAATGGTCTGTTATTAGGACATTTTCCAAGGTTACTCAATGACAGTTAGAGCTAGGCAGTCAAAAACTACATAAATAGTAATGCAAATGAGCAGCGTACTTAACAATACCATATTCATTACATTTGGCTCTGGGGGCACATTTTCAATACTTAACCTGCTATACCCTTTAAATTAAAGTTATATTTATTACCTACATAGAAATTGACAAGATTTTTTTTAAAGGCAAGACGCGTTCCTATTTATGATAGTAACTACTTCAACTGAAATTAATAACTAACTCGATGATCTATTGATTGTAAGCGCTACTACTGAGCACAAGGTCCTGGGTTCGATTCTCAGGTCGGGCAAAGTGTTATTGGGTTTTCCTATCTGGCATATCCAGATTCTTGCTAGGTAGTTGGCAATAGGCTCGCCGCCTATTGCATGGGACTAAAAAATAACCGACGAAATGTGGATGTACTACAGGTATACTTCTGACTAATCCGTCGGGTAAACATGGCGTGATGGCATGTTATGTTATTACGGTAGATCTACTTATGATTTTTTTATAAAACTAGCACGGTATAGATAACTAATATGATATAGGGAACTATGCAGGTACAATTGTATGTCTGTTACGTCGCTTGACATATGTATTTTCCAAGCATGAATAGTCAATGTTTCCAAGAAACCACCGATACTGATGAATCTTTGCAAAGGTATCCTATTCCCTGGAAAACGATACATAATGAAAGTCATATTCGAATATTAATAATATTTTTTTTATGTACATAAAGGTTTTGTAGTACATAAGGGACTAACAAAGTACCTATGCATAATTAGTTAGGTACATGGTACAGGTAGGTACCTACAATTAATTGCTGGGTGAACTGCTGCTCTCCTAGCAAGATCACTGAGTAATCTGTACCTATATAGGAAAGACAATTTCGACGACTCCCAATTTGGGTACCACAATAATCATAACATGACTATTGTGATACCCAAACTGGGAGTCAACTGGGGGTATGCTTTTGGAGCTTATAATATATTGAAACACACAGAAGCAAAAATCTTAAAATTAAACATTATTAAAAACTTGTACGGTGTCGAACTAGCAATAGTAATGGTACATAATATTATTATGCCAATGTTATCATTATCTACCTAGCCTTTTCCTGACTATGTTCAGGTCAGCTTCCAGTCTAACCGGGTGCAGCCGAATACCAGTATTGTACACTGCTGGACATAAGCCTCCCCCAATTTGGGGGGATTTGCCATAATCGCCACGCTTGGCAGGCGGGTTGGCGATCGCAGTATGGTGGTTAAATGCATAGAGAACGCTGCTGCCCATTCTCTAGTAAGTCCCTAAGTCGCCTCTTACGACACCCACGGGAAGAAATGTGATGGTGCTATTCTTTACGTCCGGCACCACACGGGACAATACACGGGACTTAGCTACAAACCACAATAATTAATATGTCAGTGTATTGGCTTATAATTAGAAATAATATTATTCCAACGAGAATTGTACCGATCTTTATCATTCGAACACTTAATAAGGAGACGCGTGACTGTTATGAACGACCCTTTGTTAAAGATTCCCAAATAGTATAGTAAACCAATTTTTGATCATTTTCCCTAGCCTTTTAATATTATCACAATTATTATTGGATAGAATGTAATCGACATTGCTGGCAATATATAACATATCGAACGAATAAATTATTATTTGAACGGTATGATTTATCGTTGTTGCCGTTTTAATTGCAGAAATATTATGTATGTACCATATTACTAAAAATTTCAAACAAACGTAACAAAATGTCTGAATGTGTAGTCTTATGAGTATTTAAGGTCAGAATGCCAATTCTCGTTCTTAGAGACGTTCTAATTCAAGTCGCAATATTATCACAGCTACTATCAAAGTCAAAAACTTCTTAAAAATGTAGGAAATTGATTGTTTTTTAACAGACTTCAAAACGGAGGAGGTTCTCATTTCGTCTGTATTTCTTTTAATGTATGTTCCGCGATATGTTCGACAAAGGCCCTAGGGGTATAAGCATAGTGAATTTGCCCTTGAAAGATATTAGCACGATACTTAGAGGATTATTAGGTATCAACAAGATAATAAGATCCTGAAAGTTTCAGATCTCTAACCCATTTGGTTTTTGAGAAAAATAAAAAAAAATAAAAATCTGACAAAATCAGAAAAAAATAATTTTCTCAAGAACGCGTGAATCGATTGATTAGAATTTTTGATATGTTTTGGAAGCTGATAGTAGCTTCTAGAAAAAAAATTAACACCTTTAACGGTTGATAAGAACCTTGAAAAAAAATGCACATTTTTTTAAATTTTGATTTTTAACTATGATACGATTCTGGCACAATCATGAAACTATTTTTTTTGAATTCCCCATTCATTTTTCTATAGACTTACATACTTTTAAGATTTTAAAAAAAGGTACGCCATATTGCAAAAAAATAAAAACCATTTTTTGTGCAAATATTTACTTCATGTATTTCAAGCCAGCATCTTTATTTGTGTCGCTCGTTTATGTTTTTTATTCTTATTTAAAGTAGACATGTCTAAACCAATAGTTAAATCTTAAAACATCAGTGAATTTCAACTAAAATATTATAAACATTGTACGCACGGCGAAAAATCAAGCGATAGCAGCAATGCTTGATGAAACAGGTAATCATACCATTCAATACGTAAAAGACCAGTCAAATATACGCGAAGCTCAAATTCAGTCTCGTCATATCAATAAGAAGGTTTATAGATGTTTTATTGAGTATAAAATCCCATCAAAAACATAAATGTGAAATGAGAGCCAAGTTCAATATAATGATATATGCCTTGGTTGTTGACTTCAACGACAAAAGAAGTGAGATCTAAATGGGTGCTAAGTTCAATGGTCAGTCCTGACTTGGCTAGTTTTCATATACGAATTATTATGTTCGGTGGCTAGTTTCTACCAGCAAGTCAAATTTTCGGAATAATAAAATAAGAACCGACAAGTAGTTAAAACTTGCGAAGGCTATAATATAATTCCTATATGAAAACTAGCCAAGTCAAGACTGACCATTGAACTTGGCACCCATTTAGATCTCACTTCTTTTGTCGTTGAAGTCAACAACCAAGGCATATATCATTATATTGAACTTGGCTCTCATTTCACATTTATGTTTTTGATGGGATATCATTACTTTTTGTACATAAATTATTAGTAGGTACTTATTTATAACAAATTTATAACAAAATTAATACCAAATCGTTTTTGTTATAAGTGTTCCTAATAGAATCAATTAAGTGAAAAATTATAATAAAATGATAAAAATTTGCCAGTTTCTGATTTATTCCTTTGTATTCACCTAATTACCTATCTGCATGCCAAATTTGAACTTTCTAGGTCATCTGGAACTGGGTTAGAGTTTTGATCTATAGGTCAGTCAGTGATAAAAATGACGATTTTTTGGACATCAATATCTAAATAACCGTTTGAGATATGTTTATGAAATTTGGAGCACATATGTATCTTGCAAGTCTCACTATATGAGCCAAATTTGACACGTTTATGTGAAATAGTTTTTGAGTTATGAGGGGGTCAAAAGTGGCTCCAAATGGTTCGTGTAATATTACACACGGTGCTGCTCGCCAGTTCTGTTACTTGAACTTGGCTTGACACGCTGCCGCGTGTCTAGATAAAAAACGCTATTGGTCCCAAAAACATGGCATATCTGTGAGTGGGCAAATGGTCTTAGAACAATTAGATGCTACTCTCACGTTGCTGGTATTGTTTATTATTTGTCACACGAAAGATATTTGAACAGATTCTGAGGCCTGCTGAAATACTAAGCAAATTATTTGATGCAGACAATGTTTCGCCTGTGTTTTTTTGTCTGTGGCAAATCATCAAATGACGTCACCCGCTCTGGGCGGAAGGGCGTGTCAGACTTTTACTAACTAAAACCCACCCCCTTCAATTGCCCATATGCCAGGGCCACGATATCTCTTTCGAACAAATCTTGCGACCCTGGCAGGTCGCCTGTGATTGAAGATGATAGTGATGAAGACCGCTAAAATGTGATTATAAACTTTTTTGCAAATATACCTTTCAAACATTTGTTTTTTTTTTATTTATAATTTATCGATTAAAATCTGTTTCTTATTTAAGAAGTGTATACATGGCTACATATCAAGCTATACATTTCCAGTTTTAGCTGACCTCCTATTGTATAGGCTTTTCGTAAAATGAGAAATCCACTTTGACTGGAAATGCTCGATTTGTCTCTTTGTGTACAATATTTATAATATTTTAGTTGATATTCACTGATATTTTAAGATTTAACTATTGGTTTAGACATGTCTACTTTAAATAAGAATAAAAGACATAAACGAGCGACACAAATAAAGATGCTGGCTTGAAATACGTGAAGTAAATATTTGCACAAAAAATGGTTTTTATTTTATTGCAATGTGGCGTACCTTTTTTTAAAATCTTAAAAGCATGTAAGTCTATAGAAAAATGAATGGAGAATTCAAAAAAAATAGTTTCATGATTGTGCCAGAATTGTATCATAGTTAAAAATCAAAATTTAAAAAAAAGTGCATTTTTTTTCAAGGTTCTTATCAATCGTTAAAAGTGTTAATTTTTTTCCTAGAAGCTACTATCAGCTTACAAAACATATCCAAAATTCAAATCAATCGATTCACGCGTTCTTGAGAAAATTATTTTTTTCTGATTTTGTCAGATTTTTCTTTTTTTTTCTTTTTCTCAAAAACCAAATGGGTTGGAGATCTGAAACTTTCAGGATCTTATTATCTTGTTGATACCTAAAAATCCTCTAAGTATCGTGCCAATATCTTTCAAGGGCAAATTCACTATGCTTATAGGGCTTTTGGATCAATTTCGGAAATTAATTTATCAGTGGAAAGGGTACCTAGTATTAAATATCTTTTGGGTTGTTTTTGCGTCAGCTTCGATAAAATACGCGTGTATTTAATTTACTATGTGTATCTCTTTGATGTTGTAATACTTCCTGTCACTGTTGTTTACATAGCAAGTAAACGAATTGAAAAGTGAAAAAAAAACTTGGTTGTTTTTTGACAGATTGAGACTGAGATTAGAACGTCAACGTACGCTCTTAAATAACTAAATCAGTTCAGCCGTTCGCCACAATCTCACAGACAGACACACAGACACATACGTTAAACTTATAACAGCCCCCTGTTTGCGTTCGGGATTAAAAATACGGGCATTACCCCTTAGAACAAACAACTGTCCGGCAAGATACGGATAATAACCCGGAACAGTGTTCCAAAGACAAATAGATACATTCTGTTTTCAAAAGACAATGGACAGTGTCGAAACACGGTTTTCAACCATCAAAAACCCGGGCTCCGCCACAAGACGTCGGATTGCTTGCAGCCACCAAGGAAATGACTAGGAAATTGCCCCATTATGCTTGCAAGTCGTGAGCTGCATTCGAATTACTTCTTTGCTTGTAATTTTGCATAGTATGAGCGACGATTGCGCTTAAAAGCATCTACGCGCGATGGGGAGTCGTGGGAGACATAATGGCATGCAATTGTGGATTATGGCCTCATATTTTAGTTTGTAGATATGTAAGGACGATTTTATGTTGATATTTTGCACGCTGCGTATGTATTTGATAGGTTCATTTCGGGTTTTATTTTACAAATGCCAGTCATTTAGGATGAAGATATAAATATATGAAGATTTGGTGGCTATGGTTGCTCACATTATGGTTTTATTAAGTAACGTGATAATGTTGAGTTTTGAATGTAAGTAGGTTAACAAAGTTTTTTTTTGCACGTTCTTTAACGCAGCTTGCAGTAGGAGTCAAATAGTTGAAATCGTGACGTAACGAAAATACGCTATGCTATGCGACTTTTTATTACATGAAAGAGAAAGAGACAGAGAGAATGAGATAGTTTTCATGGTTTTTGAGGGCGCTAAAGCCGATAGTGAGGTCAAAATAAAGTTTAAGTATTTTAAAGATAGAGTAAACAACGCTATATTCGTAGTTGAAGAAGAAGCGTAAGGAATTTTCGTTTATGACGTGGGCTCCCCGGACTCCACACTTAAAAAAATAATGTAAATTATGTTTTAAGGATTTACTTACCTACGTGCTACCTACTTACACCCCTTTCAACCCCTTTCCCCTTTAAACGCATTCGTGAGCGTTATTAATCCGCTTCAGTTTCAATACCATTTTCAAGCCAAATAAAACTTTATTGAACAATAATACGGTGATATTATTACTCATTGATTTTTAATTAAAACACCATGCAAATGTATCGGCTGTACGGTGGACGTATCGCCACCAATGCCGTGAACTTTAAATTTTGCGTTATCTGCATATAGGGTTGACACAAAGGATATCGTTGGCCGCCCATTGTATATTTTGTAGTGTTGAATGTATTAGTATTATTAATAATTTAATTAAAATATAAATACATCATTCATTTCTTGTGGGAATAACACCTTCAACACTTTTATACCGACGAAAAAAAACGGAGGAGGTTCTCAAGTCGACACGTATATATATTTATTTGTTTTTTTTTTATGTATGACCACGCATAATTTTTTACAGAGTAGTCCAATTTTGATCATTCTTTTTTCAATGGAAATTGAATGGAATTAAAATGGAAATTCCCAAATTTATATAGAACCTATATAAATTTGGGAAAAAAAATTGAACCCTAAGGGTAGGAAAAGGGGACGATTGATAGTTCACTTTTTACAGAGTAGTTCGATTTTGATAATTCTTTTTTAATTGGATAGGGCCTGCCTTGCCAAGTTTTATTAGTAGATAATAGTCACACAAAAATATAAAATAAAAGCTTTTTAACAAAAATATCAACCGCCGAAAAAACTGAAAAGCAAACAAATAATGAACAAAGATCACTCTCAAAGCGCCGACTCAAAATGACTGAAAGGTTTATTATTTGTTTACTTTTCAGTTTTTCCAGCGGTTTCTTTTTTTTTTGTTTAAAAGCTTTTTAATGTTGCAACAAAAGTCCTAAGATGAACCCCTTTTTTTGTTTTGGTAGAAGATGAACCCATTATGTGCTATTTGAGTTAAATGTACGTAGCGTTGGAAGGCCTCCCACAAGGTGGACCGATGACTCGGTGTAGACCGTAGTGTAACGCTGGATGAACGAGAATTACAGATCCGGTTCAAGTGGCGATGCTTGGGGGAGGCCTATGACAAGCAGTGGAAGTATTTCGGCTGTAATGATGATTGATGATTATGATGACTATGACAGGTAGGTCGGCTGTTTCTCGTTTTATATATTAATGTAATGCTCGAAACATTTTACGTCAACATGTTTTTTTTAAAGGGCGAAAAGGTAAGCGTTTACTCTCTTTATTTTAAAATATCTGGATTACCGAGCTTTGCTCGGTATTTTTGGTAAATTGTGTTTAAAATAATAAGTTTATGTTCAAGTTATAGTTCCCCTCTGCTTGATGATGCATGTGTGTATTGGAGGTGTTAACGTGTGCGTTAACAAAGTTGATTATCGATAAAGTTGGTCATTGAAAACACGAACAAAACGACATTTTGTAAAAATGAATCCTAGCTAAATCGCTTTATCGCCCCCGAAACCCCCTGTATACTAAATTTCATGAAAATCGTTGGAGCCGTTTCCGAGATTCAGATTATATATGTATATACAATATATACAAGAATAGCTTGTTTAAAGATATAAGATAATAAATGTTAAGGGTGCTAGTTCCCAAAAGAAAACGATATTTTTTTCTGCCTCCAATTATTCGGAACAATATTTTCAAAACCTTAATTATGTCCTTTGATTTTAATGTAGGCATAGTCGAAGACATTTACAAAGTGGTATGTCGATTGGTCTCATTCTCCTGTCCTTATCCCAATTAAATATTATTTATTTGATATTAAATCTATAGGTACTTTCTTTACGTCTCATAATTATGCACATTTATTTATTTATTTATTTAACACTTTAAGCACATATTATGTACAGAGGCGGACTTAATGCCATAGGCATTTTCTACCAGTCAACCTTTGGGTGATTTAGAGACACACAGTGGTAGGTGCAATGAATTGAAGAATATTCAAAAATAATCGTATAACCTATTTAAATCATAAATATAATACATATACCTAACTATATATAAATATAAAAACAACATACATACATATACATAAATAATCGAATTTACTAAAAACAAATGAGACAAACAATGACGAAACATTACCGTTGTGATGAAACTGCCACCTTCTTGCGAATGTGTTCGCGAACTTTAACTTTGAAGGTCAATCGGTTGGTTGCCATCCTGATTTCCTGGGGGAGCGCATTCCACAGAGAGACAGACTGGACAAAGAAAGAAGAGTGAATGAAGTCTGTGCGATGAGTGGGACACTGAAGAAGCCGATTGTGCGATGAGCGTAGATTTTTATTGTGGTTGGCGCAAATGTACTGAAAGTGTGGGGCCAGATAAACAGGGGAAGAGGGAGAATCAAGAAATGAAAACAATGTGGTCAGCGCCCTTTGCTCTCTGCGCTGGCGTATGGGCAACCACTTAAGAAGGGACCGATGCGCAGAGACATTATCATATTTACGCAAATTGAAAACGAATCGAATACAGTTATTGAGAAGACGGTCAAGTTTGTTGAGGAGATCTGCATTCAGGTCATAGTAGCACACATCACCATAATCGATGATAGGGAAAATTAAGGACTGCACAAGCATTGTCTTCGTGGTCGATGGTAATAAGTTTTTTAATCGGTACAGAGCCCGCAGCGTTCCAGTAACCTTTTGGCTTACCCTAGCGACTTGAGTATGCCAGTTCAGAGAGTTATCGATATGCAAGCCTAGGTCCTTAACGTCAGTGCTGAAAAGAACGATCGTACCGTCGAAGAGTATTGGTGGCAAGATAGTACCAACCATCTTGCTAATGCTACGAGGACTGCCAATGATGATCGCCTGACACTTCGTAGGGTTTACAGCTACACCAAATCTATCAGCCCAGGATTTTATGGCTATCAAGTCCCTATTTAGTTTGCAAATAGCGTCCGGTAATTCATCAACCTTCCCTTGAGAGTACAGCTGCAAGTCATCTGCATACAGATGATACGCACACTGAAGTTCGGAAATAATTAGATTGATAAAAATAGAAAACAGAAGAGGTGAAAGTATACCGCCTTGAGGAACGCCAGTTTTCAAATCACGCCAGCAAGAAGAAGAATCTCCAGCATGAACAGACTGCTGACGTTCCTGAAGGTAAGAGGAGAACCATTCCAGTGCTTTGGGAGAGACCATAACAAATGAAAGAATGGCTAACAGGATGTCATGACTGACGGTATTAAAGGCATTCGAGAAGTCCACCAATACTAGAGCAGTAACTTTGGTATCTTCCAATCCTGCTCTTATATCGCCAATCACTTTAAGGAGGGCGGAAATAGTGCTGTGCCCAGGCCTAAACCCAGATTGAAGCGGACTAATGATAGAATTATGATGAACAAAGTTGGAGAATTGTTTGTGCACACAGGCCTCAAGCACTTTGGATAAGAAGGGAAGGATAGAAATTGGACGGAAGTCAGTGGGAAGAGAGGGGTTAGAAACCTTAGAAAGTGGGCGAACGTAGGCTTTGCGCCAAAGGGAAGGGAATACTCCGGTGAATAAGGAAAAATTAATAATGTGGGCAATCGCGGGTAGGAGATGATCCAGAATAGTTATGATCATACCACGAGTGATATTGTCACATCCTACCGCTTTGGATTTGATGGAGAGAATGATTTTTCTGATCTCTCCCGGGTCAACTGGAATGAAACTGAAAGGATTAATTTGAGAAAGCGTTAGACCTGAAATTAGAGAAAGAGTTTGCTGCTTGGTTAGACGATCCATGGTAGGAACAGTGGAGAAATGCCGGTTGAGATCGTCTAAGTCAATTGAGCTGGGGAGATCTAAATGTCGCGATTTGCCGATACCAAGAGTTCCAAGGAATTTCCAAATATCGGCAGAAGACGAAGAATTGATAGTATCAAAGTTGTGGCGGCGTTTAGCATTGCGTATCATCTGATTACATCTATTCCTTGCAGCCTTGTACAATGTCCAGTTCTCGTCAGTACGATCCCTTTTAAATTTATGGAACGCGCGGTTCCGACGTCGCATTGCCATTTGGATACCTTTTGACATCCATGGTGCAGGTGGGCGTTTTAACTTTACCTTTTTGACGGGAGCAGGGATGTTATAAAGGTTGACTACAACGTCGTTGAAGATGGCAACCTTGTCGTCAACTGAAGTGGCTTCCGTCATAGGCTCCCAATTGACCACAGATGCATCTTCCTTTAGCTTCTCGACATTCATCCGTGCAAAACAACGCCTGTACAGAACTTTGGGCTTAGGTTTAGGAGGTTTCAGGATATAAGAAAGGAAAATCATGTCGTGGTGAGAAAAGCCAGGAGCGTCATGTTGACCGTGGGAGGAAACAAGGGAAGGATTCGAGGTAAGGATCAGGTCGAGCCAGGTGTCATCGCCAACAGTGTTATGGTGAGTAGGTTTGAGTGGCAACACGTGCAGACTAGCTGACTCGATCAGGTGGAGGAGCTTACGGGACCGAGGGGAGTTTTGGGCAAGGATGTTTGTGTTGAAATCACCCATGATGATATGATGTGCGTACTCCGAACCCAAAGATTCAAGTACTGATTAGAATTCAGTGAAGTAATCGACAGTGGGTGGACAGTAGTTTTGGCTCCTTTGACACAGACTGCAAGGAAAATAAACTCAGCAGAAGCAGAATAATTTGAGGAGGAAGAAGCAAGTATTTTAAAGGGAAAGTCATTGCGAAGGTATATGGCCACACCACCCCCTCCTTTACCAATTCGATCATTCCGTATAAGAACGAAACCAGTAAGAGGGTAAGTGGTGGACGGGAGATGTGGTTTAAGCCAAGTTTCAGAGATCAAGATGGCGTGAACGTTACTGTTATTAAATGAGTCATACAGCTCGCTGTAGTGGCTAGGCACACTTTGAGCATTAATATGACACACATTCACCAACCGATTAGACTGATCATTGACATTTATACTGATGGTTATAATAGACCTATAGCGTCGGTGGGGAGCAAATTAAGACTCACTAATTACGATAACAGTTTATAGTTCAGGAAAACAAGCTTTAGCACTAAGAACAGTCTTGACAAATTCACTAATTAGCTAGGTTTTATTTTGAGCGCGAGCCGTTACCGCTCGAACGTGTCACAGCCGTATGTCAACTACGAGTACCTAAGCGCGCTCTAGCGGACGGCATACCAAAAGACGCTCTCGTGTGGCCACGCTATAAACCATAATAAAAAAAGTCGCTCAAAAAGCCATGAGGTGAATTCAGTATTATAAACATACACTCTCGCCTTCTTCCTATGTGTTTAGTCAGAACTCCACCCGCTTCTTCTTCGTGTCCCTGGCCCAAAACTTCACCACTTCCACGGTGTTATCGGTGGCAGGGCAGAGGTCATATTGTCTGCATCTTTTGGGCCACAGAGGGCAAGATCAGAGGTGAAGCATATTTTGTGACACGCCACCCGCTATTTACGATCCTAACATACTCCTACTACTTCGTTTACTTTCATACAACAGAAAAATGTTCAAACACGCACGCCGCTTGCGAGTACTACGCATAACGCATGACCTTTCTAAAGAACATCACCAATACGGTCACTATATGATCTTCTAGGGCATAACCTCCTGGTAATTTAACTCACATCTGTCTTATAAATACCGTGTATGCTTGTAAACTTAATATTAATGGTAGAGTAGAGCAGCAACTTCTATTTTTTTTATGGGTAAGGCCGGTTTCTGTTGACTTCTCCTGCTCTAGGCGGAGCGGAAGGCCGTCTAAAGAAAGAAAAAAGAAAGAAAAATTGTGTATTCAGCACAAGTAAAACGCACAATATAAAATAGTAACAAAAAATAAAAAACTAAATACACGCGTACAAAACAGCCAAAAGCCCCGTATTCCCACCGTGTTTCTTCAGTTGCCCATGTGCCAGGACCACGATATCTCTTTCGAAAGAATCTCGCGACCCTGGCAGGCATTGGCTAGAGCCAATGCTTGCCAGGGTCGTGAGATTCTTCTCGAGTCGCGGACCTCCTCAATTTATTATAACTTTGTAGCTTGTAAACTTAATATTAACAGTAGAATAGTGTAGCAACCCTATGATTGCAACATATAAAATCGTGCCGGTTCATTCGGCTCCCGCATCCGTGCCTACCCGTGTCACTACTACACAAATTACACCATTTAATGAGAGTCACATCTGACTACCAGGTTAAATGATGTTTTATCAACAGCCAAATCATTTCCATTGTATAAATGTTTTTTTTTCATAGAATGTTACAGCGAATATTCCACATGATTACGTTTGTAGCCATAATTTCACTAACCATACCACCACTTTTAACACTATTATTTTAGATAAAGATATATAGAGATTATAGAGAGAAAGAGATGCTGCACCAGTTGACGTCGTCATGTTGACACCGGTTGTCACTGTCGACCAGCACTGTGGCTCTGTCTTGTATAGCGTCACTGCATTATTCAGATTTTTCAGGTCATTTTGCGTGGATGTGATGAATATTTTCACCCTTTTTTCTTTTCTGCTGTCCAATAGACATATTTTCTAACTTTACTTCTTTCAGGTCGAGCAATACAGGACGTATAGCGCCCTAGGAACCCCTTCTATAGTCTACGGGTTAAATCCATAATAGTGACACGCGAGATTTTTGTTCACGTAGCCGTCCAGTTGTAGCAAGCCGTCGTAGCAGATGGCGTAGCTTTTCGTAGCACTGAAGGCAATGAACAGTACATCGTCAGGAAAAGAGAGTTTGTACATAACATACGTAAAATTGTATTGGTATAAGTAACCTCAACAACAATAATGATTTCACTGTTTAGGCAATTTCACCCGCAGCGACTGCATTCCATGGCCTTTTAGCATACTGATTGAGAGCTTCGATGTGTTGCTCTCTCGTATATTTTTTATTACTTACATATCCCTTTTTGGTTTTCAAACTTCGAGCGTAAACCGAACACGTTGGAACACCATTGAATATGTTTTAACGTATTGCTGTAAGAGTCTAACTATGAGGTTCCCGCCTACCTAAATCTATTAACACTTGCCAACAATCCAATAAACTCTATTTGATGAGTATTTCGACAAACATCCTCGGTGTAGTGTATTCATTGAGACAAGAGTTGGTCCTAATAATAGTCTCCCGAACAGTCGATTAAAATATGAATAATAATTACGGCATACTTGAGAAATTCAGAGGTTCCTCAAGTAAATGGGTTTTGTTGGCAAAACTAATGAAGCAGAAATCAGTACTTACATTAAATTATTAATTAAATTAGTACATTAATTTTTGGATGGATTAGAAAGTTTAAGTTTGGAGTTTTAATATTAATAACTATGTGTAAATTACAGTTTCAGATGGCCAATGGGGCCGAAGGGTTCTGTAGTGGCGACCGCGTACCGGAAGACGTAGAGTAGGAGGAAAGGAGAGAAATGATGATGATGATGTATGAATTATAAAAGTTCGTCTACATTTTATAAATGTTTCTTATCTAAGAAACAGTTACAAATCGTACGTAAAATTGTACTAAAATTCTTTGAAATAATTCAATCTTATCACAATCTTTCACCAATCATCAAATTAACACGAACTAAAACCATCTCTCACAAAAGAATTATGATCTCATTCCTTTTATTCATAATCGCGATCGAGAAGCAAATGTAATAACTCGCTGTTACTAGCCAATAATACACTGGATCGAGGGGTACGCACGAACAAAGAGCGGCACTAACCCGACATAGCCCGCACAAGGGGGGTTAAGTGTACTACAGCACTAATCGCCTACAAGTGCCCCTTTGGAAGATTCCAAGTGTTCTTTCGACGGATCACTATTGCCAGAGAAACACGTCCCGATGTTAGATAATGAATTTTCCCTAATTGGATTAGCGTATTGAGTCCAAGTGGTGATAGTTTAAACGTTTGTTTGTGTAATCTACGGAAATATTTAACTGATCAACTAAAAAGTTGACCTTCTAATGATAGTTATTTTTTAATTATTTCTGCGGTTCTAATGATGCACACTTTTATAAATCACTGAGCATCTTTTTATCTTTCTTGCCTCAACTTACAGTTGGTCGCAGTAAATTGTCTTATTAGTATGTATTTTTACCACCGCTAAATAGTTAATTTAGCTTATTTTACGTATTTTTAGCATCAAAATTAAACTTTTTGTTTTTTATACAACACGTCTTGCAATGGAAGAGCGGATTCTCCTAATACAGGCACTATCTACCTAAAAGGCAGATACAATCATGAAAAAAAAAAACTGTTTGAACCTATACTTATTTTACCAATAAACAATTATTTTTTATAGGAATTATCAGATGTTCGATTATGTAAACGGTAATCTAGAATGAATGTAATTTCAGGTTTTCGGGTCGGGTCTAATTAGGGTTTAGCCGTTGTATTAAGTCTTTTGGTCGTAATATTATGTTATTGCGGTTCTGCTAATTCCAAATATAACTGATTAGTCCACTGGGTCTTTTTTAATGTGTTAGGGGTATAATTTTGAGAAATCGGTCAATATAGAAAACGTAAATCTTTTGCTTTTTCTTTTTTTTCTTTTTCTTTTGTAATCTTTTTCTCCGTCTCGCATAGGGTCACAGCATTATGCTGAGTGATGGCCGTTTTGCGTGGATATGACGCATATTTTCCCACATCTTATTTTTTTATTTCTGTACTAGCTTTTGCACGCGGCTTCGCCCGCGTGTATGTCGGAAATTATCGCAAGAGGACGTACTACCGCGGTAAGAATGTATTAATCCATATTATACATACATAAAATTACGCCTTTTTCCCATGGGGGTAGGCAGAAACTACGGAACGCCACCTGCTACGATCCTTACATATCATGTGTGTTTGATGTACTTAAAATAAAACTAATAGTATTCAGAGTAAGAAGACTGCGACATAGGGCTGGATTAAATTGAATATAAGTCTTACTGGTTTTTCTTAACGCTCCTATTCTACCTATACAGACACTCAATTATTTACCAGACACCAAATTAAACATATAATCGCCCGTATAGCTTTCGGAAAATATCACTCGGAAACCTACTACGGGGATAAAGTATCCTATGTATATGGTAAGTATCCAGGATAACCAAAAATCCAAATCCATCCAAAAATCTAAACATCTAAGCAATATTTCGCGGTCTCTTACTTGGAATAATACAATTAGGTTTATTTTGAGTACTTCGAACACACATGATATTCGCAGTTACTATGAAGCCAAAGTAATCTGAATTACAATATTACAATCCTATTAATCCTGCACTACCCGACCGCTAACAACCGGGACGGCCGGACGCGGGAAGGCCCGCTAGCCGCTCTGCGGCGATTTTATTATAATCTCTGATATCTTCTAAAATATTAATTTTAATGATATGCTGTAAAGGGCAATTTTGATCTACATGAAATGCACAATTTATTTAAGGTACTTAATTGCATAAGGATTAATGCTGTATTGCTTAAAATCGCATTCATAAATAAGCCATTATTTCTCGTAAAAAGTAAAGGATAAAAATGGTTATTATGGGTTATCCCTAAGAGTTAGACATATACCATTGCGGATTTTTTTGTAGAACTTTTTAAGGTGTACAATACTGTAGTACATTATTTTGAGCTGTTTCGTAGGGTTCAGCCAGCGTTCGCAATGTAAGCGCAAAAAATTGAGTTTATTTATGACATCACATTAAAAACCTCTAAAATAATCAGCGTTTCTTTACTATATTATGCATGTTATATACATATAAACCTTTCTGTTAAATCATTCTATCTATTAAAAAAACCCGCATCAAAATCCGTTGCGTAGTTTTAAAGATATAAGCATACATAGGGACAGACAGACAGCTAAGTGACTTTGTTTTATAATATGTAAAGATAAAGATAAAGATAAAGATGTTTCTAGTCTTACTGTGCGTCATGTTTGCCGCAAATAAACGTATTTTCTTTCTTTCTTTCTATACCAAAAATATAATTATAATCCGCCTATACTTTTCCCACTGCTGGGACACAGGCCTCCTCTTGGAGTGAGGGAGTAGGCCGTAATCTACAACGCGGGCTTAGTGCGGGTTGGTAGATGTCACATATTTCAGATTTTTTTATTCTAGGATATGACGATGTTCTCCTTCACCATTATGAGAGCACTGCTGATGATATTATTGACGCAAAGTAAAGTACATGCGTGGGTTTGAACCCACGACCTACAACAAGTCGGGGCCGATACCACCACTGCTACTGGCACTGTTGCACCTAAAATATACTTGCGCATAACCAATGTACTTTGTGAAAATCTTGTAAATACGATAAATAAATCACTGCGGTTAGAATAATGAATGTCAGTGTTTCCATTAAAATGCGTCTAGGTCGTGAAGGTGAAACCAATTATGTAAACGTGCATAATATTATTTTTCGTACAACTAAAAACAGCTTTGGTTAAATCACTATTCTTGTGTAAAGAACCGTGAAAGGTCTATTAGCATACACATATGAATATTCACAACGCCAAACACAAACGCCATTAAGTCGTTTAAAAAGTTGGCTGTCTTTTCCTGCGTTGATAAAAATAAGATAAAATAAAAATACGTGCCAAGCTAACATGCATCTTATTAAAATGGATTAAAAGCTTGTTTCTCCATGTTTGTAGACTTTGACGTGTCTCTAAATACGTCTTTTGAACTTTGAATAATAATAGGCGAAAAATTTTCATACGTTTGAAGTGTTTCTTTGAAAATGTGGCTTTTCGTAAGGAGAAATTAAATGAATTTTGGTATTATGTTTCGTTCACCAGTGTCATTTGTCACATGTATGAAAAGAAAAAGATCCTTAATTTCTTATAAGTTACATCAAAGATATCGTTTTTACTTCTATTTGAATTTCTGAATAAGATCCCTTTGAAAAAGATTTTGTTATTATTTATTTTTATTAATTCAAAGCTTCAATAGGCGTTTCGTGACATGAATATTTTAGCGTGAGCCCCTCTATATGTTTGAATATAATTGGACCTAAACAAACAGTTACTAATTCATAAATAGGTACTATGTTTACCTTTAAATGCACACCCTTGCATATTTGAAGTGTGGGCTGAACATTTGCATTTTCTTTTGAATGTATTATTAAACTATCTTCTCAAAATACCCACGATATAAGCTTTGAATGAATATTCAAACTATTAAAACAAGATTTAATGCTAAAACTTCTATCCAGAGATGGTGCACTGAAGTGTAAATAACAAAGGCAGATTGTGGAATTAATCACATTTCTATGCAGAATGTTGATCCAGCATGGAAGCACAGAGGATGAATCCAGCAAAGAAACAACTTTAGTAGAGTGGCCATTATCAGGTGACCAAAAAATTTCGTGCGGTTTGAGTGGTAAAATTCAAGTCTTGTAGATTTATTTAGAAACCAGTTTATCTATACTATATATAATATTATAAAGTTGAAGAGTTTGTTTGTTTGATTGAACGCGCTAATCTCAGGAACTACTCCGAATTGAAAAATTCTTTTTGTGTTGGGTAGCCTATTTATCGAGGGAGGCTATAGGCTATATAACATCACGCTACAACTAAGAGGACCGGAGCAGTAATGAAAAATGTTGCAAAAACGGGAAAAATTTATTCCTTTTGAGTTTACGCAGCGCACGCAACGGAAACCCGTTGCGTGCGCTGCGTAAACGGTTAAAATAACGCAAAAATCATGTATGACAGAATTGTTCCTTTTAAAAAGTTCTAAAAAAAAGTTCGCGAGAGCATATGTCTATCTTTTAAGGTTGACTCACTATAACTTAAAAAGAGTGAGCAGCAACGAAAAGTGGACGAAAACTAGCAGGCAAATCGATGCGACGGGAAGGGTCAGGGGAGCAAAAATTTGACGCGGACGAAGTCGCGGGCAGAAGCTAGTTTATTCATATAAGTACCCTAGCATTCTAAAATTCTTTCCCAACGTGATATAAGTGTGTATATCCCACGCTCATAAAAAGTTTTGTTTTTAGGAGCAAAAAAGTTTGCAACCTCCTCTTCGATCTAAACTAAAGATTGAAATTTTTTATTCGTTATATGATTACTTAAAGACAAGAAAAGGTGATAATCGGTTGGAGATATATCTTCACCGGATATATATATATATATATACGGCGGATGAGGGAGTAGCTCCCATCATAAAGCATTAATTTTTTCAAGAGTGACCTTAGCAACGTGTGGTCTAGCGTTGTCTTGTAAGAATATATCTTTCTTTCGATTTACAAGAACAGGCTGCTTCTGAAGTAAAGCCCTGTGTAATCGGTCGAGCTGCATTGAGTAGAGTTCAGCAGTAATTGTTTGACCCTCGGGAAGGAACTCGTAGTGTACTAAACCAGCAGCAGTCCACCATACACAAAGCATGATCTTCTGGGAATGAGTTGGAGTCTTCGATGAATGTGGTATTGGCTGGTTTGGGAAAAACTAATGATGGGTTCCTTTCGTATTACTGTACGTAATCCATTTTTCATCAGCTGTAAGTAAACAGTCCAAAAACGGCTCGGTTTTGTAGCGGGAAAGCAGTGCCGAACAAACTGATACCAGATGGAACCTGTTTTCGTGTGACAATTCATGAGGGATCCATTTACTTATTTTCCATGACTTTTCCAGCTGATGCAATTGCAAACGGATGGTTTCATCACTAACACCAAACATTTATGAAACATCGTGGCAGTTTAATTTGGAGTCGTTTTCAATGACAGCTAGTAATTCTTCGTCGTCAATCACGGAGGGTCTTCCCGAACGAGGTGAATCTTCAAGCGATTCGTCACCAGACACGAACTTTTTGAACCACTTTTGTGTAGTACGTTCCGATACAACATGTTCTCCAAATGCCGTACATATTTTACGAGATGCCTTTGCAGCCCTTGTGCCCAGTTTAAATTCGTAGAGCAAACAACCCCGAATCACACCCGTATTAACTGACATGATGAATAAAAAATATTCGGTAATAAACGGCGTGTTAACAAGACCAAGTACACCAACTAATTGACGGGTTTGTACACGCTTCATTGTTAGTGAATAGTTGGCGCGAGTTGTAGTCTAGTCAACAAGTTAAAAAACGTAAAAAATAGAGATAAAGATCCTAAAAATATGAGCGATGGCTGATTCAACTCAGCCTTATTTACAACGTCAAATTAAAATTATAAATAATGGAGATAGAGTTGCGGAAGTTAGTACTTTTTCATTGGAAATTTCCTCTTCTTTAACGAACTTTTTTCAAAATTGCTTAAATGTTAAAATTTTTCGAGTTATTAACAAAAAACGAAATATCTTTTTTTTTCATCTTATTTTGTTAATAACAATTGCTATTTTTTACCTGCACCAAAATCCTTCAAAAACATTTTTCTAGAGGTGATTCCGAATCGAATGAACCATCGCTCATATTTTTAGGACCTTTATCTCTATTTTTCACGTTTTTTAACTTGTTGACTATACTATAGTCATAACAGGTCTAAACATGTCTTTTTAGTAAGAGATGTCAAAAACCATACGAATTTTTTGGTCACCTGATATTTATAGCGGCACTATAAACTCCATATAAAAACATAATTAGCCATCCAATTACCATAACAAACGGCATTCCAACCACAAAGCACACATCAAACGACCCTTTGCACATCTGAAATTAAACGAAATCTAAAAGAGTTTCCCCTGCCTTTAATTTCAATTATGTGCGTAACAAAACAATATGAACCAAAATGTTGTGCACCCCATAATGTTGTCCTTACTCTACTAATGATATCTTTGAGCGGCACACGCGTGGCATACAAAACGTTTGCCGCCCCTGTAAATTTGCCAAGGCTTAATGAAACCGAGAAACGCACTGTCGAAGTCTACAGATTTGATTAGACCGGCACGCCAAACACGTAGCCTGTTATGTTCATTTGATTAAATAAATGTTTGATTCGCAATAGTTTGCTTAACACAGCGTCTGGCACTGTCAAGAAATTAGATGCGCTAAGAATTAGTAATTCGAGACTTGGACCAATTTTAGTGTCTGAATTGTTTTGCTTGTAGACAAGGTTGAACTGGCTAACAATCTGTCACCAGTTGTCCTTTTTGGGATTTGTATACACAACACGTTTTCTTCCATATGTCTTCGAGAGTTGTTGTCGGGCTCAAGTTGTTGCTGTTGTTGAATGCCAATTTACTCACATAAGAAATTGAGCCAGAAGGTTCAACGGTTCGTAGAAATTACCCATGACGTGCGAAATGCGAAAATCATGGATTCGTGACATTTTAGGGAGCCAAGAGTCAGCACCTCAAGATTAAATAAATCTAGCTTCTTAAAATCGAAAAAAAATCTATTTGGATCTCGAATACATACTTACTTAAATTATAGGAACTAGAACACGAACGAAAAACTAAGAAACAATTTACTAAGAAAAACTATAAAATATTACACTCGCCCGCGAGCATAGAGTAGATGAAGAACAAAACAAATACGACGACTTCAGTTAAGCTTTTTCTGATAACAAAAGCACTACTACGATATTACATGGTACGGTACTTGATTGCTGGCAGTTACATTCACAGACAACGTCATATGCGAACACTAAAAATATTCCTGTAAGGAAATTTTCAAATTGAATGCAACATTTCATGGCCCCTGGAATGTCCGCGTACAAGGAATTCTATTCGTATCGTTTGAGAATTTCAGAATGGTTTCCTAGAGTTTTGTAAATCGACCTTATAAACTATGCAGAGAAAATTATCTATATATTCTGTAGACATATTATTTGACGTCGAAAACTGCTGATTCTCAACCTAGTTTGAATATACGACTTTTGATTTTGATTTCATAAAAATGAATATTTTCAAAGCATTCCGGAAAAGAAAGGAAAACTTTCTTTTATTATTCTGCGCAAATTGCACTAACCAATTTTTCATAACATGAAGGAGTTACTGATGTTTGCCAAGGTTACTAATGATATAGGAAAAATGTACATACGACTTCACGTCATCATCATTTCTAGTATATGCTGACATCTCATTGTACCAAAAGCCTATACAATGCGAGGTCAGTTAAAAGTAAAGTAAAGTAAAATTTGTACTGTAACTCCCGGTTTCAATGAAATGTTTTCTTTCACTGCCATAGGTTAACGTGAAAATACATTCATCATCAGCTTAACCTTTTCTCAACTATGTTAGGGTCGGCTTCCAGTCTAACCTGATGTAGCTGAGTACCAGTATTTTACATGGAGCAACTTCCTATCTGACCTCCACAACCCAGTAACTGGGTAATACGATACCCCTTCGCAAGACTGGCTCAGACTTTCAGGCTTCTAACGACCGTTACGACTGTCAAAGATCTGCGAATGACAACCGGGACCAAACGGCTTAATGTGCTTTGCGAGGCAAAGAGGGGTCTGGATTTGTAAAGACGGAAATACGTATACATCCACGAACCAACCGCGGCAAGCTTAACCTGATCGGTTGACCCACGCCGCTGTTATTATTTAGCTACAAGCCCCCCGTGAAAATATATGATGAATTTAAAAACTGATAATGGTGCTTACTATATATCCCCATTCTGTTATTACGTACTCTTTTAATGCAAGAATGGCTGTGAGTATTGTGGATTGTGTTAAATACTAACAATAGTGTACATCAATCCTGTAGTTACAACTGAACTTCGTTCAGGCCTAAAATCCGGCTCGTAGAACAAGATTAGTCCCGCTATTGCAAAAGCATTGTGCTCTGTACGTTTTCTATTACCAAAAGCTATGGCGAGGCTAACACCGACCGAATCTATCGTACATGAAGCTGCATGAGAAAACAATTGGAAAAGTCCTTTTTGAAAACATTGGTATTATTAGTGACTATGACTATCATTTGTCTGGTTACCATAGTACAGGCTAGTTTGGGATCAGATAACAGTGTGTTGGTTGTCCTGAGATATTTATTTATTTATTTTTAAACAGTATTTTTTTTAATGATGTCTTGTCATATTAGGAAACTTTTAGGGATTGTAAAATTAGCATTTGTGCGCGACTTCGTCTGCGTGGAGGTCCGAATTTTCTCACGGTAACAAACTATCTACCGGGATAAAAATTATCCTAAATGTACACATACAAGAAAATACAGTCGAATTGATAACCTCCTCCTTTTTTTGAAGACGGTTAAAAAATATGACAAATTGGGCACAGGTGACCATGCCACGGATTAGCACCCAAATAATGGTCTACTTGTAAACCATTATTTGTTTTGTTGTGGCAAATATCATCAAAATTCCTTCAGCCATTAAGGAGTTAAACGCAACAGACATACAGAAAGACAGATTTACTTCCGCAAGTAGTATGGGAGTATAGAAGAAATAAAAGCTTAACAATTCGAACGGAAAGAAACAAAAACATTTTCATTTAACCAAATTACAAACCGAAATGTATTCTCTTATGTGAGTGTGTAAACCCCGTTATCTGACGCAGAGCCGCGGGCGCAGTCACCACTGTCACTAATATAAAATATACAGCGTCATCAAAAATGCAACGAAACAGACTGCATGAATTATGGTTACAACGCTTCAATGGAAAATAAATATGAATGTCCGACGCTACCGCCATTTTGTATTTGTCGCCGCGGTAATTTTAACGATATGATTTCAATTGACGGGATGGACGTTAATATGGAAATTATCTGTTATTACTGGGCTCGTAAATCGTTTGTTGTGTAAATTACTAACACATACCTACATATATCATAACGCCAGTAATCCCCGAAGTGTAAGGCAGAGGTAAGTATACCCATTAGTCCAACCACATTTCGCCAGTTATTTTAAGTCCCATGTAATAGGGGCGAGCCCATTTGCCATCAACCGGACACAATCCAGACTACGGGCTGCTTATGTGACATTTCTGATGGAAAAACCCGATAACACTATGCCCGACATGAGAAATTGAGTGTCGAACCCCAGATCTCATGCTCAGCAGTAGCACTTGCGACCACTGAGCAATTCAAGTAGTCAGTTCTTGTAAAAATATTGTTGATAAAACATGACATAACATTTGGTATAGAAATATTTCATTGATAAAGGTATTAATAGTATCGGCTTGTCGTTACTAAACATCGAAATATATTCTTAAGTCAGACCGAAGGCAGTTCTAAGAAATATTTCGTTTGATAATTTTGTCATTTTATTTCACCCTTCAGTGTATAATTTTAGCTTGTATTGTTCCAGGGAGAAAAATCTGAAGTAATTTATTTTGCCTACCATGAAAACTGTTAACCAATTACCCCAAAAATAAATCAATGCTGTCGTAAAAAACGAAGTGATTCATTATTTATGGACGTAAAATCGGCAGTACGTGTCGGGCCAGAGGGGAAGCGAGGAGAGTAGTGCAACGCTGGCCTCCTCCAGCGTCATATTTATGCTGACAATAACTGTCTCATTAATGCATTTATATCACCATGATTTATCCACACTTTCACACATGTTTTTGAGTATCAACATGTTAACGTATTGCTTGCTTGTATTGGGTTTGAGTGCGGCGAGCAATGGGTAGCTTGCCGCCCGGTAAGGACTAGGCCCGTGTCGAGGGCACGTTGTGCTCCACGCGCGCCTCAAAAGATGCCAGGGTCGCGAGATTTGTTCGAAAGAGTGACAGTGGCCTTGGCATATGGGCAGCTGATGGAACTCGGGTGGGTTTTAGTCAGTAAAAGTCTGACACGCCCTTCCGCTCCACCCAGAGCGGAAGACGTCATTTGATGATTTCATACCCAGAAAAAAAAAAATGATAACCTATTGCTTCGTCAGTTAAGCATCTTTGTGGGGAGCAAGATTTTAATGAAAGTTCTCTGTGAAATTGTAATTAATGAGCCGCATTATTACGATTGGGGCTCATTTGGATGTCACATTAGTAACGTGAATTTTGCTTTGTCTTGCAAATTATTTGTCGTTTACTTAGGATTATCTTAAGTCGCGAAACCCTTTCTAAGTTTTGAATGTAGCTTAAGAACGTGAGCATTACTGAAAATGTTTTTAATCTTTATAGTAATAACCTAAGTGGTGAATTTATTTCAAGCTAGATGCCAGTTCTGAAGTAGGTACGGCCAAAAAACAAAAATGTATTCTCATCTTTATATATACAAATTCTACTGTACGTGTGTATGTCACTGAACTCCTCCTAAACGGTTGAACCGATTTGAATGATTTTTTTTTTGTATGCGTTTGGGTGGCACCCTGGATGGTTTAGATTCACTATTGGACCCGGTAGGTGGCGCTGCTATCGAGTTCTAGGAAACAGGACAACGCCTGTATGCTCAGCTAGTATATTATATTATTTAGCATCAAAATATTAAATATAAAACGTATTCAAACCTGTAAACTGCACCCGGTTAGACTGGAAGCTAACCCAATATAGTTGGGAAAAAGGCAAACCAAAAGAAGACATGTACTCAAACTTGACAAAATTACTTAAACATTCGTTAAATTATTTAAGTTTGAATAAAATTTCTTGTTTGTGTGTTGCCGATCGCCAACCCACCCGTCAACGCGGCATTTATGGCAACCCCCGCCCCCCTCTCCTTTGAGGGAGACTTATGTCCTGAGATAGATAGAGAGAGATATATGGATAATACAATGAACATTGTTTGTTTTCCCAAACAAATTTAAATAAAAATTCAAAATCAGTCACCGCCAGTAAAGTACACTAGTAAAGTTTACACAGAAGTCTCATGGAACTGGTCTCGTCGGCCAAGCGACTGACGAATAGCCTTGCAAGTTCCAAGTTCTTTGCACGTGTAGTTAGTTGAGACCTAATCGAACCCAGTGGAAACATACTCCTGAAGCTCTGCAGGGAATTGACATGTTTGTGGCGAAGTTTGGAGCTGATCTGACCTACTTGTTATAGAAATTTGTTCTGTGACACTTTCCTTTTGATAGGATGGGGAAGTGTACGGCATCTTTGATTGCAAGAGACTTTAACAGTCAAAATGTCTCATGGCAATACAATAGCCTATTAAAATTAAAAGGTTTTAATATACAAATTAAAATTATAATTATAATTAGAATTTAGGTCATGACGACCAATCTCAGCGGAGAATTACCTTCGACGCAGCAAAAATTATAGTACACTCTTGTGTTCACAGGTACACTCTCAATTCCTTCACCCTTATAGCCCAATGAGGCGGTAATTTGACACGACCGGAGAGAGATCAAGCGCAGGAGTTACGGTTTAACGTGCTTTCGAGGCACGGGTGTATCACACCGCCAATTTTCAAACTCCGGGCTGTTACTAAGGAAACCTAATAACACTGTGCCCGACCTGGGAATATAACCTAGTACCCCATATTCAGCAGCCACAATATAGATAAGTAAGCATATGGAATTTAAGTACTCTTTTGAAATATAGTATTTCGTCTTCATAGCCTATAACATAGCTAAAACAATGAAAACCAGTTTAAAAGCAAGACTTTGAAAGCATCTGAAAAATTACTGACTTTAACCATCTGAAAATGGCGCAATAACAAATTTAAATGCAACATTTCACCCAATAACTGTGTTCGAAAGAAATACCATTTTAAATTTCCCCACTTGAGCTCCAAGTTAGGAAACAACAATATTTAAAAGTAAAGCTTAAAGGTGTGAAACTCGAGAAATTGCACAAAACGGGGTCGTATCTTAGAAGTGGCTATTTATACAACAAAAAATATCTTATTAATTTTATCAGCACTGCTCTCAGAATGGCAAAGTAAATCTTCGTAGAGGAAACCGGCATCTAGTACCAAAAATATAATAAGCATATAAAAATTACACCAATGTGCCTTGTTGACTCAATCTAGCTCTCAGATAGGAGGTCTAAGTCCTAGTTGAGGGAATATTAGAGGTTTATTTTGTTTCAGAAAATAATCCTAATTTTTTGGTTGTTCTCGTATTCGCTTTTTAACTTAGTAAAATCTGAATCTACGGCTGCAATTTCGTAACTGAGTTTACCACTCCTGAACTTGATAAGTTCTGTCTTAGAACATATCAAATTAAAGCTTTAGCTGTCAGGCACATGTTTCTCCACCTAGGTTCCATATTGCTGTATCTATATTTGGACCGAAACGGTACGCTAAGCCACGTAAAGTGTACACTTACCCTAAACGCTTCTTCCGCATTCATGAATCCTTTCATACACGGATCCGTTTGCAAATGCTACACCTGACCGAATCCTAGTTTCTCATCAATATGGGTAGACTCGAAAAGGGAATCCATATCCATCCAGGGGATATATGGATTCCCTTTGCAGGTATTCGGCATGCAAATATGGTATTCGATGTTGGTGCTACAGGTCGGTGTGACAACACGAAGGATTTAAATTCGAATATTTCCAGTTGTATGCAAAAAAGTCGTAGGTACTAAAAAATTTAATAGGTGCACTTAGTATGTAAGTAAATAATTATTTAATATGGTATCATTAGGTACGCGGGGATCAGGGGTAGGGACTCTGACTTTGATAAATTTAATTTAAAAAAATACTTTTGTGGCAAAACAGCGCATTATCATATATTAAACGATTTTGTCTGTTATTTATTACCAATTTTTTTTATGAATAAATTATTCTTATTTTTACTTAGAGTAGAAAATCTACTAGCTATCGGATATTAGGTATTATCAAATTGTAGTCAAAGTTCAGACCATACACAGCCTTCAGCCTACTATATAACAAGCAGAATTGTGTTAAAAACACTATCCTAACAAGTACCCTTTAGTAAGTAGTTGTTATCATAACATTCTAACTAACAAAATGTTATTTTATCTCAATTTTTTTGCAACACTTTCATCCAATTTTTGTAGGATGTTATTTATAACTGTTTCAGTCACGCAAAACCGTGGGTCTGATAGGGGTCATAAATCTTTGTATGGTCTGGTCATAAATAAAGTAAATAATTCTTTTAATAATCAAAGTTTATGAAGGACGTTACGCCTTTACAATAACAGAAAGTAGGCATATTCATTAGGGAGGAGGCCGATACTTAGCCGTGGGTAATGCAAGGTTATCAATGATGGTGAAGATTAAGAAAGAAAAAAAGAAAGAAAGAATACCGTTTACTAATAACATATACAGCTTGAAGCATATTTAGATCAAGGGCGATCCGCCCCTTCTTCGGCATGGTATTACATCTTGACAACACATCGAGATTCTGTATTATATTGTAACTTTAATATTAATTTCTTCACAAAAATGAGGAGGTTCTCAATTCCTTTTGTTTGTTACTGCGGAACTCCGTCATTAAAAACTGATATAAAAAAAAAAAAATTGGGTTGAAAGCGTATATATACCGAGAGGTATAATATAAACTAAGGTATGTTCTGACAAACTAGCAGCCAAACATCAATATAAGTGTAAAAATCAACCCACTACCAAAAATCACACTACAAAGTGAAAAATAACTTGAATTTTTAAAAACGATGATAAAAAAACGAAAATACAAAATCAAAGACTCCGACTTCCGAAATTAAAGTTATTTTTCACTTTGTTATGTTTTTTTCGGAAGTCGGTTTTTTTATTTTGTAGGCTATATTTTTTTTTCTTAAATCTGGTGTACAATAAAGCATATATAAAGTTAATGTACATAGAAATCTCATAAGAAAATAATTCTATAAAAGATGGTGAAAACCGCGTCAAAATCCTATGCGTAGTTTAGAAGAACAACGCAGTCACACAGACAGATACAAAAACAATGTATAAAATAAGTAATTAAAACATGCTTTATCTTAGGTCCAGCTCCCCAGTTCGAGTGAAGTTATCTCAATAAAGTAAATAAAAATAAAATTGTTCTAAACAGCTGCACAGTAAAGTGCCTTGTCTCCTCTGTTCTTTGTTTCCATTTAATCGATTTTTACATATTACACTAGAGAACTTGCTACAAAACCTATGTTCTAACCGCGACATCGCTCTGTGAATTTTTTTGTTCCCGGATCCACCTTGGCGCATCGCATCGCCTGTACGCGCTTTTACTTTCTTTACGCTCAGCGCTCTTTCTGACTTTTTTGTATGGCTCCTTAGAATTCTGGCGTACTGTAAAGTAGTCTATAACGTTTCACAAGAATTGGTCTATCAAATGCAGAAATAATTCTTCAAATCCAACTCTCGTAGTTCCAGAGATTAGCGATCAACAAACAAACAAGCTCTTTAGTTTAGTGTAGATAGGAATATATTGTAGCCTGCAGGCGCAATTATCGGACACTGATTCTAAGTTATCGACTAAAAGTAGGTCACTGTAGTACAATTTGCCATTGCAAGCATCCATTTTCATGCATTAGTGGTCACAGACTAACTATCAGAAAGCACAATACATCAATTATTATTGAAGAACTAGCTGACCCAGCGAACTTCGTACCGTCTCAGAATTAATAAATGTTGTGTTAACTTATCAGATCCCACCAACACAAAGCAAAGAGCACCAAGTTCCATATACCCATGTTAGACCAAGTTATGACAAAGTGGTACTTCCAAGACATAAAGCGTTTTCTAGCTACCACACACCCATGTTAGGTGAGCTCCTACCAAATTATGCCAAGCTGGTACTTCCAAGATATAAAGCGTTTTCTAGCTATCAAACACCCATGTTAGGTGACTTTGTATTCTTAATTTTCTAATTTTCCGCGCATTTTTTTATTTTTTTTCTTTCATAAGAACCTTTTCCTGACAATAACAAATACAACAAAAAAAAAAGAAGTGAAATCGGTCCAGCCGTTCACGCGTGATGTTAGGTGAGCTCCTACCAAGTTATGCCAACCTGGTACTTCGAAGACATTAAGCGTTTTCTAGCTATCAAACACCCATGTTAGGTGACTTTGTATTCTTAATTTTCTAATTTTCCGCGCATTTTTTTAAATTTTTTCTTTCATAAGAACCTTCTCCTGACAATAACAAACACAACAAAAAAAAAAAGTGAAATCGGTCCAGCCGTTCACGCGTCATGACGTGACCAAGGGAAATAGGGATTCATTTTTATATATTGTATATAGATTCTCACATCTATTTCTATTGCGTAAGACTTAAAATTGTCTGAATCATCATTATCATTTCAGCCTATAGACATCATCAACTGCTGGATATGGGCCTCCCTGAAAAGGGAGGGTTTTTCATCATCGCCACACTGGGCAGGCGGATTAGCTATCGCAGTATGGTGGTAATTACTTAGAGAACGCTGCTGCCTATTCTTTAGTAAGTCCCTAAGTCACCTTTTACGATACCTACAGGAAGAAATAGGAAGGCGTTATTCTTTACGTCCGGTGCCACACGGAGCGGAAATTGTCTGAATATTTTGACAAAAATAATTGGTGGTTAGCGACACCCACCGATTTCATGACAAGATACATAAAAGCAACATACATTTAATATTTAAAACAACATACAGACGTGCTGTTTACACAAACGTTGTGTGTAGGTAGCGCCTTAAAATTAATTAAATGTGTCCCAAGCAGACATTTGCGTGCGGTGGAAACGTGTCTCTTGAAGGACTATCACACTTAATCTCCATACAACACATACTTGGCTTTTCTTATGAAACCGCGACATACCTACGCCTCGTATTCCACTTTTGTACGAAAATATATTTTTGGCTTTTGAACAAAGTAAATAGTTAAAGAAACATAACATAAATAACATCGCGCCCGAAGTGTAAGACAGAATTGTTCCTATACTTGGTATAGCCATCACACTTGCCAGTTATGTTAAAGTTCCAAGTAAAAGGAGGCTAGCCTATAGGCTGGCATACACTAGGGGGCAAATGAAGAAACATGTTGTGGAACATATCCTTCAACAACTACGTGAAATGTCCCGAGATAATTGTCACGGAACATTTTGCCGGCCACTCTAGTCAATGATCATAGAAATGTCGCCCGAGGAGGTTGTGGCTATTAGTGCTGCGTACATAGTAATTATATCGAGTGTGTTGAAACGTAAGAGAAATAGAAGGTGATGGATGTGGAATTTCTTACTGCAACGAGAAAGAAGAGTTAATATTCTGTCTCCGAATGTGACAAATGGCGCGACACGGCGCGGGACACGTGCGCTCGCTCTCGAGGTGAGAGCAAGCAACATGCCCCGTGTCACGTACCATGTTGCGGGGCATGTTGCGGGACACCATGCAACGTTGCAGCGTCACGTATTTTGAGTGTCGCTTTTCCCGCCCTGGGAATCGGACTCATACCAGCAGTAGCGCCTGTAACCACTAGACCAACGAAGCAGTCAAGTGACATTATTGTCACGAGAATTAAAAGAATTATGAGTAAAAAATATTGTGCTGAACAATTAAATTAAATGACAACTTACTTTAGCAAAGCGAGCTCAGCTAAATGGACTACTTTTCATTCTGCTATTAAAGTAAAAAGACTATCAGGAAAAATAAGCATGTGCATCAGAAAAACATTACACTATCTTTATATTTTTTACTATAGTAAAGTAAAAAAGTTTTTTGCTTACAATAAAAGTTTTATCCTTCACTGTGCGAGTATCTTCTCAAACGCAGACCGTTTATATTTATGATTTGTTTCCATTCAACAATGTCTTCAGATACATTTATTTTTAAAGGCATTAATTTAAAAAAAGAACTCAAAAACCAAAAGTAATAAGGTGCGGTATCATTTCATAACTTATTTTAGTGTTCCCTAATATTGGATTTTCAGTTCAACTTCAGACAGTAGACCAGTCATAAATAACAGACGTTGTAAACGTTCTTAAAATTATGAGAGCAATTCTCGTAATTTTAAGAACGTTTACAGTCAAATTTCAGTCTCAATATGTCAAAAATTTCTTGAATTTCCCAAAATTTTTGAGAAGTTTTGGACATTTGACTGTCGCCGAGATGAGACTGCGCCTAGATTTTGAACGTATTTAATTACGAGAACGGGCCTTCAAGTCACCAATATAGCATCTTTCTGAATGTCTGAGATGGTATACATATGTATAGAGATATGGTAATAGGTTATATCTCTACAAATACGCATACCATCTAATCAATAAGCCTCCAAAATCAATTAGCCATCTAGGGAATACCGCACAGCAACATTGTCCTGTAGCAATGCGGACAAGTCGTCGGTCAGCCGACATCAGACGTCACCTACATTAAGTACTTACTTGTATCTACCTGGGTAGATAGGTAGGTGTCACATTCGCGTTGTCAAGCAGCAGGTGGAACGGTTCACAGTCCGTTACTAATGTATAATTAGTGGGACATTGATTTGGATATGACCTTCTACGGAGAAGTTCGATTCGATTTTGAGATCAATGTTCTGATTAAAATGATATTATTGAGTTAACTGAACTAATTTATTGTACGTTTTCAACATCTAATTTTGAATTTTTAATAAAAGGACAGGATTCAAAAGTGCATTGAGACTTATAATGCATTTAATAAACGGGATACTGTTTCTGCCTATAAGTGTTTTACTGAGAAAAATAATAACTATCAAGGATATAAGAGACAATCAACAAAAATAGCAAAAATGTGTCACTTCTCAACCTACACGCTAGAAAAACAGCACCTGCCTGCCACAAAATCTCGTGCAACAATGGACACAAGAAAGCAATTGTCGTGCCGTACCGAGCGCCACCTAGCGGCACCTGAGTCGGCGCCATTAATCCGTGCCCCATCGCAACTGGATCCTTTCAAACTTTATTCATTGTTTCAGTTTCGCTGCACTGGACCCCTCCCGCTTCCCCGCCTCGGTTTACTTAGATTGGATTTGTCTTTCATACACTCACTACCTAATTCAAGGATTTTGTATTTTACATTCATAGTTTACTTTGCAGAACACAGATAAACATGTCCTATGTTTTATTAAATACTAGCTTTTGCCAGCGGCTTCGCCCGCGTGGAGGTCGGAAATTATCCCGCGGGAACATACTATCGGGATAAAAAAGTAGCCTATGTCCTTTCTCAGGCTCTAAACTGTCTGTGTACCAAATTTCATTTAAATTGGTTCAGTCGTTTTAGCAGGAAAGCGAGACCGACAGACAGACAGACAGAGTTACTTTTGCATTTATAATATTAGTGTGGTTTAATTAATTTCAAAGCCGTATTCATCCATTGTCTGCTTTTAACAACACCGTGGACAAGTCTAGTTAGGACCAGTCTGGGGTATTACGAAGATATAGAAATATTTAGTACTGTACCTATTATATTGTTATGCTCAATAATAATACCTTCCAACTCAATCCGAATCCTTTGTGACAAAAGCAATACTTACTTGCCTCCGAAACTATCGCCAATTGTACTTGGGTCGTTATTCTAATGAGTTACGCAATTGAAGTAAGTTTTCATTGGCAACCCAATAGTTCGACTAATAGAGCGGTGCTCACGTTTCGACATATTAATCGTTCGCATAGGAATTGTACCCACTTGCCTATTGTGGACGTGTCCCGTAACGTGGCGAATTACGATCTAATTGTCTCTTGTAGCCTAGGCTATGTTTGTTTCTTTAGTAACAAATGTAACGGTCGAATGCAAGTTTATTTTTTTAATCTTTATTTATTTACAGGGTATTTTCTATAAAGAATATGCCACCCCGATTATTGAAAACAATAACAAAAAAACTGGCCTACCCGCAACCTTGTACCCATAATAATAATATGATAAAGAGTTCTGGCCTCAGAATGCAAGTTTATAAGGTTTGTTTTTCTCTAGGAATAGATTATTCAAACAACAGATTCACAATGCTCCCATTACTAGGACATGGGCTGTCTTCTGGGTCACTCTCTAGTACGCCATAATGCACCTCGTGACCCCGAAGCGAGTTGGTGGGTGTCACACGTCTTCGAAATTTTAGTACGAGGACATGCTGGTTTCCTTAGCACGATGCTTTCCTTGAGCGTTTCCAAAACAGCGTGGCTATATAAAACAGTTTGAAGTAAAATAAGGACCTGTCTGGGTTCGAAACCATACCCGAAAGTCAAAGTCGATACCACTACTGCTTTCCATCAATTTTTAAATGAAGAATCATCAGACGGTTTCATTTCAATTGGTATCTAGATTAAAAAGAGGTACAGTTTGTGAGTTTGTTTGTAGGAAGTAATCTCTGGAACTACCAGTCAGATTTCGAAAACCGTCTTGCATTGCATAGCCCAATGCTTGAGGTAGGTTATAAGCTATTTAACATCAAGCTACGACCTTGCTGCCAGGGTCGAGATCTATTCGAAAGAGTTACCGTTGCCCTGGCATATGGGAAACTGAAGGAACACGGGTGGGTTTTAGTCAGTAAAAGTTTGACACGAAGAGCGCGAGACGTCATTTGATGATTAAAAACCGACCCATAAAAAAACGACCCTTAGGAGCTGAAGAAATTGACATTAAGAACGCTAAGTGTACAACAAAGTAATAACGAAGGCGGGCGATGTGATATAACGCGATGTGTAATGGGCCAAAATTTCAGAAGAAACTAGGTTTTCAATACAGCCATTTTGCTTATGCAATCTTTTAAAATCAGCCCAGACAAACAGAAAAACAGCCAAATACAACCCCTATTGGGGTTGTATTTATTTGTCCAAGCTAAGTAACCTCTTATTTATTATAATTACGATTTGTCACGCCTGGGGCTAATTATCGGTTCGAAGATAATTATACTCGGAATTTATTATCCTAAGGTATAATTTAAAATCAATCTTCAGATAAATTTTGACAGAAAATTTTGATTTTAGATTTAATAACGTAACTTCTGCTGTTTGTTTCAAAATTTTGAGCTGTGACGCTGTTTATACAGTTATTATAATCAGCCTATATTGTTCCCACTGCTGGGACACACTCCCTCATCTTGGTGAGAGTGACTGGGCTGTAATCTACCACGCGGAATCAGATGTCACATGTCTTCGAATTTTTGGATCAAAGGCATCACGATGTTTCTCTTCAGCTATTTGAGAGCAGTGGTGATGAATAATTTACAAAAGCAAAGCGTTTGTCGAGGTTCGAACATTCTACAGCTCGTAAGTCGTAGCTGTAACCACTAGCCCACCACTGCTCTATGTCTGTTTTTGTTATTTAAGAGGCAATATTTTTAAAGAAGATAAAACTCAGGACTAAAAATAAAAAAGTCTAGATAAGTTTTAAACCAATGAGAAGATAATATTTACATTTCAATATCCGATGACAGCAGTAGGTTACACTGCCAAACTTGTCAGCTTTATGGCAACACTACCTTATGTCTGTGTTGTAAAAGTGAAAAATGTATATTGCCTGCCAGAGAATAAATTTATCGTGGCGGTAAAGCTGAAAACATCAGATTTATAAATTCAGCTAGAGATTTGTTACACACTTGAAAATGTTTTCACAGAGTGCCTTGTTGATATTCTATAGTTTTATGTAATTTTTTGAAGAAAAAGTCAATCAGCGGATTGACTTTTTATTTTATTACAAATGCCTAAATCCACCTTAGTATTAAATCTCAAATCTCAAATCTAATAAAGATTTATTCCATAATGTATACAGGTGGTGGGTATTAATATATATAAAAACAATTATGGACCCCGTAGGGCACAGCAACATTTTAAATTCTAATTAGAATAGAGGAAGAGCTCTTTATTTTTTTATAAATTCCTAATATTGGTCTGTATTTTTAACAATAATATATTAAATTGTGTATTATAATAGTTGATTACGTATTTATTTGGATATTTCATATTGTAATTCGTATATTTAGTTTCTATATTTTAATAAGAATTTTATTTTAATCATGTTATTGTTATTTAATTATTAAATATATTATTACTATTAATTTATTTATTATTGACATTACCGTGCTACAATAATACCAAGTTTTAATCATGTTATTATTATTTCATTATAATTTATTATTACGATTAATTTATTTATTAATTATTGACATTATTGTGCTATATTATATAAACCTAATTATTATATGTCATGTATGTGTGTCTATTTATTATTATTGAAATTATCAGATAGATATTCGTCTATTGTGTAATAGCATTTATTTATTAGGAATTGCTTTAACTTGTTCAAGAATATATTTATTTTGTTTTCATTTTTTTATACTGTCTGGTAATTTATTATATATTTTTACAGACATTGAATGTGGACTAGAAGAATGCAATTTAAGGCGGGACGGAGGCAAATTTAGTCTGTTTTTATGGCGCAGCGAATATTTAGTTTGTATTTCTTCCCGTGTTTTGTAAGAATCTGGGTGTTTGCGGACTAGTTTACATAATTCTACAATATAAATACTCACTAGGGTTAGAATTTTGTGTTTCTGGAAGTACGGTTTGCAACTATCTGTTTGTTCAATATTAGTTATTATTCGTACAAGCTTTTTTTGTAGAGTAAATATTGAGGGTGCGTCTGTACTATTGCCCCATAAAATGATGCCATAGCTAAACCAAGCGTAGGCATACGCATAATATGTGATTAGAGCGGTTTTTTGGTTGGTGGTCTTTTTGATTTCGCGGAGGGCGTATGAGAATTTAGATATTTTTGTTTTAACTTTCTGTATGTGAGCTTTCCAGTTTATATGTGTGTCTATTGTTAAACCAAGAAGAGAGAAATTGTTAACTGTTTCTAATGTGTGCTGTTTAAATGTGAAGTTTATATTTAATTGCTTTTTTGCCGAGGATGAAAAGTTATTAATTTTGTTTTATTAAAGTTAATTTCAAGATTATGCTTGGTCATCCAGTTACTTGTTTTATCCAGAATAGTGTCCAGTGTTTCACTCAAATTAGCCGGTGTCTGACATGAGGTGAGGAGACAAATATCATCTGCAAAAACTACACATGGTCCGTCTATGCTTTTGGGGAGGTCGTTTATATATACAAGGAATAAGAAACAACCCACGACACTTCCTTGGGAAATTGAAGCATATATTGGTCTGACGTCTGATCTTACTAGTTGTGTTTCTTTTGTGAATTGATTGTAATTTTCGATCTCAACTAATTGCTCCCTATCTTTTAAATATGATGCAAACCAGTCATAAGCGTTCCCACGAATTCCAATTCCATGTAGCTTATTTAAAAGTATTTTAAATTGGACCTTGTCGTACGCCTTTGTCATATCGAGTAATATTCCTATTGCATATTGTTTGTTGTTAATTATGTTGAGGCTTCTTGAATGTACTTATACACTGCTAACGTAGTCGATCTATTTTTACGAAATCCGTTTTGGCAGTCGTCGAATATCTTATATTTCTCACAGAAGGAATTTACGCGATCGCACATTGCTTTTTCAAAAACTTTTGATGCTGTGGGTAGGAGGGCAATGGGTCTTTAATTATTTGCATCTGTTTTAGCGTTCTTTTTGTGGATAGGTTTTATTAAAGATGTTTTAATGGGTCCACCCTTTATGGCAGAATTTTTTTCGTCATAATATTATTTTGCATAACAGCGGATGGCATAAACTTCGTTTCGCAGAAAATCGTTTGGCATACACTCATTTATCATACATTCACAACGCATAATTTTATAAGTCAGAATCATCTTTAGGCATAAATTTTATTCCATAATAATTAAAAAGTAGAACCATCATATCGCAGAAAGTTCGCAGTCAGAATCCTCTCTTGGCATAATTTCATATCGATAGTTATTAAAAGGCAGAACTATCATATCTCAGAAACTTAGAATCATCTTTTGGCATACATTTCATATTGAAGAAGAGTGCAGCATGCAAACAAACATGCAGCATGCAAGCAAGCATACAGCATGCAAGCAACCAAGCATACAGCATGCAAGCAACCAAGCATGCAGCTTGTAAGCAAGCATGCAAGCAAGCATGCAAGCAAGCTTACAGCATGCAGGCAGCATGCTCAATCTGTGTGGTTCTTTCCTTAAAAGACCACTTCAGACACCAATCCACATGGTCTTCACATGATCTAACCAAATTATGTCTGGACTTTAAAAGAGACTGTGACCTCTGAGTTTGTTTCGGCCTTTCTTCTCAGAGTAGTCAGTTAGGAAACGCCGAACTCATCTAGTTTAAAAAAATATGATTGACGTGTAAAAGTGTTTGTACAAACCTACTTGCAAAAGTAAAGTCATTTATCATTTAGCATGCAACATGCAGCATGCATGGTTTCTGTCACAGCTTCGGCGCTGCGGGGCTCCGGCGGTCCCACGCGACCTCATCGTCGCACCTGCTCCTCAGCTCGCGGGCCGCCTCGCCACTCCGCGCCTACGCGGGCTTAAATTACACTCTAGGGGTAGGGCATACAAGACTACGTGGAGTCGGTTCTGCAGCGATTCGTTTCTGTCAATAATTTTTGTAGCACAACATATACTGACTTTTTGAGACACTATTTCATTTTATGTAAGAAATGCAATTTAATAGAAATGAAAATATGCCTAACAAAACTATTCTAAATGTAATTCTGCCAGCTTTATAGTATGCCAAGTGAAATTATGCCAAATAATCATTGCTCTAAATAAATGTTATGCTAAACGAAATTATGCGGAATTTTAAGTCTGCCAAAGATAATTATGCGAAATAAAATTCTGCCATCTTAAAAGTATGCTAGCGTAAAGTCGAGCATATAAACATTCGGCCAAACAATGATTATGCTAAACATTTTTTATGCCTTACAAATATTCGTTTAAATAAGATTATGCCAAGTGTGTTATGCCAAATAAAATTCGGAGCATCAAGTTTCTGCCAGATAGAGGGAACCCGTTTTTAATAGATTGGGGAACATACCTTCTTCAAATTCTTCGATTGATTAATTAACTTATAAAATGGTAAGGTAAGTTCGTCAGCGCACTGTCTGAAAAGAGTTGGGGGGAGATAAGATAAGATAAGATAATCATTTATTTGCCCAAACATGAGTACAAGACATACAACATAAATTGTCAGCATGCAAGAGATGTTAATAGCGGATATAAATACAGATCATCACGTTTGCCGTAAACAATGGCATGCAAATATTTAAACAGTAATTTAAAATGTAAGTATGAGTCAATTTTTTTTAAATGTCATAATAATAAGCGAACATTAAAAACAAAGAATTGGTAAAACATAGGTAATCATAATCAAAATCTCTCATCTAAAAACTCATTTATATTATAATAAGCTTTATCTGCTAGAAAATTAATAACTTTCCGTTTGAATGGTAGATCACTTAACTCCTTCCAGCTTTTAGGTAGTTTATTATAAATTTTTGGAGCCATGCAAAATACACTTTTTCTCATGAGTGACGTCCTATATTGTTGTAGGCAAATTTGGCTATTGTCACGTCTATTACGAGGAAATCGATCTGCCATGCGAGAAAATAGGTGAGGGTTAGACCTTAAAAATATTATATTTTCTAAAATATACAGTGAAGGTAATGTCAAAATTTTGTATTTTTGAAAATAAGGCTTGCAACTCTGAGTTGTTTCAAGTTTGAACATCGACCTAATGCAACGTTTCTGAGTCTTAAATATTAATTCCCGGTCCGTCGAGTTCGTCTATACCGTGGCTATTTTTATTTTTTAGGTTTTTAAGATCTTATGTACTTCGTACCCATCGACTGGACTTAGAAACATTGTATTTTCCGAGGGGTTGATCACTGATGTTTCTCTCGGTTCGAAGTCGGGTGTATTGCTGGTGCTTTCACCAATGGATGCGAAGAAATTATTGAAATAGTTAGCTACTTGTTTAGGTTCACTTACTAGGTCTGTAGTTTGTAGTGTTATGTTTTGTTTAGCCTTTATGGTTTTTTTTGTTTGTTCGTTCTTTTACAATGTTCCACATGGTTTTTACTTTATTTGTTGATTTTTTCATTTTATTTATGAAGTGCAATTTTTTGCCGCTGTCACAGAATTTTTTAAGATTTTTTCGTATTTTTTATAATATTTCGTAAGTGTAGAGTTATTTGTTTTAAGGGATAAAATTTTTAATAGTCTTTTGTTTTTACAGGATTGTTTTATACCAACTGTTAGCCAATAGTTATTACGTGTTGTGTTTAGCTTAACTTTACGTTTAGGAATACATTCGTCCAAGATATCTGTCAGTATGTTGTGGAACGACTGATAGTTCTCATCTATTGTTTTATTAGGCTGTATGATATTATTCCAGTTTTGTAAATTTAGTTTGGATGTGTATTAAAACGTTCAGTGTGACATTCACGAAAAAGCAGTGTTGTAGGTCATCATCATCATTATTTCAGTGGAAAGACGTCCACTGCTGGACATATGCCTCCCCCAATTTGGGGCGCTTTACCATAATCGCTACGCTTGGCAGGCGGATTGGCGATCACAGTATGGTGGTAAAACGCATAAAGAACGTTGCTGCCCATTCTTAAGTAAGTCCCTTAGACGCCTTTTACGACACCCACGGGAAGAAATTGGATGATACTATTCTTTACGTTCGGCACCACGTAGGTATAAGCTAGCTGATTTAAAGACAAAACAGAATAATCAAGACCCAATCAGTGTTGAATGAGTTCATTTGGTTGCATTATAATGTTCTATGTGCACGTTTGTACGCCCACTGTAAAGACAATTTGTGCTTTCCAACCTTAAAGGTTATCAAAGTCTATTAATCAAAGCTCACAGCGTTCAACCCGACAGAACTCTTTAGAGCAAATTCTGTGTAAAAAATACTATTGGAAAGCAATTAATTTGGGAATTGGCCAGCTCCGCGGCTGCGGTGCGGCAGCGCGCGTGGATCCCCGACAAATGGCGGCCGTCATTTAATTCTGCCGATCTCATGTTTGTGCGCCGCGCCATCATATTTAAATTGAATTTTGGAATACGTAGAAATGCAAACAAAGGCGGATTATTACGGCGCACAGTTCAACTGAACGAATTCAATGTTCTTTAAAATTAAATTTTATATTTGACCTTTAATAAGTCAGTATCAATAAAATTGATATTTTAATGCCAATATTATGACAGACCCATTAAACCATAATCTATCATAAAGCTTGCAATAAAAACGACTATTTATAATTGCAATGAAATGCAAATAATATTAACTGCACGGGCTTAACTATAGTTAAACTTAATGTTAATTAACGCTCATTTATTTATATTATATTCCACAGTAAATACGAAGTAGAGCTTAAGCTTAAATAGTGAAACAAAGACTAGGAATATAATGGCAACATATAAACAGTAATAAAGATGAATGCTCAACTTTTGTCTGAGTAACAAAAGTGCTGAGTCTTTTAATCGTATATTTTGTCATCTGTGTTTGTATGTGACTTTTAAAGCCAATGTATATGCTATTTCACGTTTCGCTTGGCTTTGTTAATCATTTACAGTTTACTTTCATTTAATCCACATCCACACTATATATTATATATTTTATTTATTATATATTTTATATTTATTATTATTAGTATCCATACTAATATTATAAATGCAAAAGTAACTCTGTCTGTCTGTCGGTCTGTCTGTCTGTCTGTCTCGCTTTCCTGCAAAAACTACTGAACCGATTTAAATGAAATTTGGTACACAGATAGTTTAGAGCCTGAGAAAGGACATAGGCTACTTTTTATCCCGGTAGTATGTTCCCGCGGGATAATTTCCGAACTCCACGCGGGCGAAGCCGCTGGCAAAAGCTAGTTTTAAATATTTTAATCCATTCTTATTTTCTTTTAACTTTATCTCTGAGGTTTAGTATCTTTTGGCTGCAAAAATTGGTTAATCATCTACGTAACATAACGAAACTTCAGACCTTGTTTTGCTGATGGGTTGGACAGAGGTGTACCTGTGGTACATTCACATTTCACCAGTTACGTTAAGTCTCATGGGGGTGATCCTATTGCTATCAACCGGGCACAAATCCAGACTCCAGGCTGCTACTGAGAAATTCCGGATAGAGACCAAATAACATTTCGCCCGACCTGGGTTCTTACACAAGACCTCATGTTCACCAGTACCGCTTAGGACCACTATACCAACGACGCAATCAGTTAAGCATCCAATATATACATAATTGTGTTTTTTTGGAAGGCTTTGCAAGGTCTCTCTTTTGTAGGTTATGAGTATTTATTTCCTATGTTATTTTATGAAAATACTAAAGCAGTTGCCGTACCTAACCACTCACTACTACTCTAAACACGTTCAAATATTCAAAAGCACCTAACGAAACAGAAACCCGAGAAATTTCCAAGAAAAGTATAACATAAACTGCATCCTCCGTTAGTTTTCGTCGAGTTTCTTATAAAATTGCTGGTAGAATTTTTGACGTAATAATCTGTTGAGATTCATGAGTAACCCGGCTTGTCATTACATGCAGGATGTCGTGATGCTAACGAGCAGTGAGCAAATAACTCCTCATAATACAACCGAGAGGAGGTATACCATAAAAAGGATCGTTGGAAATATTATGCTACTCGAGCGAGTTACGTATTGTGATGGAAGTGTTTGTTAACGTTGTTTGTTGGCTGGAGAACATTTTGGGTAGCTGAGAGTAATTGGTAAGCGTTAAAACGTCAAATACTTGTCGCGATGCATTTATGATTATTGTAAGTTATGCACAATTTAATTTAAAAATTATAGCTGTTAAAATTATGACTCTTGTATCTCTACCAATAACGACGCAAATACTAGTAATAGTAATGGCAGTAATAGATTTACATCATAGACGCTCCCAAACGGAAGTAGCGAACACTGGTAAAAGTAGCTTACGTAATAATTTATATAGGTACCCAGTTTGGCAATAAAAATGGTTGCATTGGTAAGCAGAACGATTCGTATTTGGTGACAGGAAAGCCTCATCTAGTAACGATATACACATAATATCACACCTATACAGGAAAATTTTTAACCAGTGCGCAAATTTTTTTTGGTGGTTTAGTATCAGTAGTAGAACACACATTTGAACTATTTTTTCAATACTTTTTTATTTAATTTTTATACGACCTTAAATCAGTAATCTGTGGACATCCTGCATATTTAGTAATATGATATCGACAATAGAAATAGGTCAGTAACGGCGCGCCGGCGTAGGTACTTCGAACTTCTTAGAATTTTTACCGATCGAACAGCTGGTAGGTACTTGTAGCTACGCTCGGTCGTTCAGCTTTGGCACCGCGCCGGCGCCGCGCGCCATTTACCATAAAAACCAGTTTCAAAATAAACATCTTTCGTTAACGATAACTTAATTTTTTTGTACTAAGATATTACAAAATAAAAATTGCATGGTTATTATAACTCGTTTAAGTTTAATTTGTTAAAATTTGCGCACTGGTTAAAAACTTATCCTGCATATTCCCTCGATGGGTTTAGCAGAGGTTAACCCACATTTCGTCCAAAGATCTCAAGACCCAGGACCTCATGCTCAGCAGTAGCACTTACGACCATTACACCAACGAAGCAGTCAGTGACAATATATCCTATCTAAAAACTACCCGAGCAGTAAGCTGTGCCTGCATCTATGATGGCTGGTTAATTTTCGCACGCAATAGATTCATAGCTTTTCTAATTGTTGGCGTTTATGTTTATAAGAATCCACCAATTTTACTTAAAAGCTGGGCCTCGTCCTGCACCAAGATTTCCACACTTATAGTAACCTTCATTTAACTGTATTTGTCAATCTATACTATAATATTATAAAGCTGAAGAGTTTGTTTGTTTGTTTGATTGAACGCGCTAATCTCAAGAACTGCTGGTCCGAATTGAAAAATTATTTTTGTGTTGAGTAGCCTATTTACCGAGGGAGGCTATAGGCTATATAACATCACGCTACAACTAAGAGGAGCGGAGCAGTAATGAAAAATATTGCAAAAACGGGGAAAATTTATTCCTTTTGAGAGTTTCCGTTGCGTGCGCGAATTGTTTCTTTTAAAAAGTTCTAAAAAAAAGTCCGCGAGAGCATATGTCTATCTTTTAAGGTTGACTCACTATAACTCAAAAGGAGCGAGCAGTAACGAAAAGTGGACGGAAACTAGCGGGCAAATCGATGCGACGGGAAGGATCAGGGGAGCAAAAATTTGACGCGGACGAAGTCGCGGGCAGAAGCTAGTACTTTCATATGGCAGCTCGGTGAGTTATTTTTCATTTTCAGCTAAAACTGGTCACCTTAGGTACAGACTCTAGCGCATAAAGCAACTACAATCTGTCAAATTTCTTTAATAGGTTTTCAACTTTATCGCTAAAGCATTAGGTTCAAAATGGATTGGGAAAATTTGACAGTTTCGGGTAGCTTGATGTACTGGCGTCTGTACAAGCTACCACTAAAAAGATGTATTATGTCGACACAAGAATAAGGGGAAGAGCTCATCTGCATCGCTGTTAATGGGGGGTAAAATTTATAAGAGATTATTTGGCCTAAAATAGGCCAACCTGTTCACGTGAAGAGTTGACCAAATGCAAGCATTGTGATTAATTGTAACTTTAAATGAATTGGTCAAACGATTGTTCAGCATTTACCTATGCAGATATTTATAGTTTCAATTATCAATAGGTTTCATGAACAATGCAACAATAATACAGCATTCAAATAGCAACGATTTAACTATTCACTGTTATTGGTACATCCTTGTTAGGTTATAAAAGGTCATTTGCACTATTAAACAAATTGGCATATCCTCATACTACTAGCTCCGTCAAGTTGACAATAGAAATGAGTAGAGTCTAGATAAATACATTGTTGTCTGATAGCTGGCCATATAATTTTACTAATGAATTATATTTTCTTTATTTCTGTAATCAAATAATATTAATAAGATCTGGATGACCGAGCTTTGCTCGGTATTTTTTGGTAAATTGTGTTTAAAATAATAAGTTTATGTTCAAGTTGGTTATCGATAAAGTTGGTCATTGAAAACACGAATAAAACGACATTTTATAAAAATGAATCCTAGCTAGATCGATTTATCGCCCCCGAAACCCCCTGTATACTAAATTTCATGAAAATCGTTGGAGCCTCGGAAACGGCTCCAACGATTTTCAGATTATATATATGTATATACAAGAATTGCTCGTTTAAAGATATAAGATAAGTGGACACTAATAGGCCACTGGTAACGATCATGACTAACGAGTTGAACGTCATAGATTCGAACCCAGACAGATGGTTTACTTTGTGTTAATTATTTTATCATCACTGCTCTCAAAGCAGTGATCGGAAACGTTTTAAGGGAACCAGCAAGTCCTAGGACCAAAAAAATTAAGACGTGACATCCAACAACCCGCACTGGGCCCGCGTAGATTACGGAACTCTAACAAAGCGGAAGCCCGCAGTTCAACATTATAGACTCATTATGTTTTTTCTATACAGGTAAGTAAGAACCACCCAGAGCTATACAACGTAAATTTTTGTTTATGCGAAACCCGAAACACGGGTCTAGTATTTTTATGTAAAGAATCTATGAAAAAAATTTCAAAACTGTATCATTAATAATCACAAAGTTATAAGCTTGATAAGTTGCCTGGTTGTCCACGCAAAAACATATGCAGATCACCACAAACAGCTAGTGTACGTACCATCTCCGTGTAATGGACGTTTGAATACGAGAAAGACATGATAATTTTAAAATCGAAACAAAAAACTAAGGCCCGCGACTTGGAAGCGTAATTAAATATTTTTGGTACAAAATATAACATGGTGTTAAAATTATTGGAATCGATTCAGTTACTGATTCTGAACAAACTATATTCAGGTTTCGCATATACTAAAAATAATCTTGTATATTAGGTGTTTCGTAGGCAAGTTTTGAGAGCACATTCACAGTAAAAGATAAAGCCAAGGGCAAACTTTCTGCTATAAAACAAACAACATCTAAAAGACACGAAATCCAATCTAAACCGCAAAATTACCGTTATTTCTCTGCTTTCCTAAATTAATGATGTAATAATGAATAAGACAAGTAATAGCGACTTAGTAATATTTTCCACTAGCGCGTGTAAACGAGCTCGCACTGTCGCAAAGTGCGGTCGCACACACTGGCAACACGCTCGCTCTTATTAATAATAATAATCTATATATATAAAAGAAAGTCGTGTTAGTTACTTCACTTATAACTCAAGAACGGCTGAACCGATTTAGCTGAAAATTGGCAGGGAGGTAGTTTAGAGCCAGGAGAAGGACATAGGATACTTTTTATCCCGTTTTTTTTTTTTTTTTTTTTTCCCCTTTTTACGACCGCGTTCCCGTGAGACGTCACATAAAACGTCAAAGAGAATACAAGTCACTATAAAACGTGGTACTATGACAAAAACGTTGCCTTCGAAGTACCAGGTTATCATAACTTGACAGGAGCTTACCAAACAAAGGAGTGTCAGCTAGAAAACGCTTTATGCCTTCGAAGTACCAGGTCATCATAACTGGGTAGGAGCTAACCTAACATATGAGTGTCAGCTAGAAAACGCTTACCAGATCACCACCGCGTACCAGGTTGTCAAACTTGGTACGTTTATAACAACATTTATTGAATCTGAGGCGATACGAAGTTCGCTGGGTCAACTAATTATCTATACTAATATTATAAAGCTGAAGAGTTTGTTTGTTTGATTGAACGCGCTAATCTCCGAATCGAATCCGGTCCGAATTGAAAAATTCTTTTTGTGTTAGGTAGCCTATTTATCGAGGGAGGCTATAGGCTATATAACATCACGCTACACCTCAGAGGAGCGGAACAGTAATGAAAAATGTTGCAAAAACGGGGAAAATTTATTCCTTCTGAGAGTTTCCGTTGCGTGCGCTGCGTAAACGGTTAAAGTAACGCAAAAATCATGTATGACGGGATTGTTATTTTTAAAAAGTTCAAAAAAAAAGTCCCAAGAGCATATGTCTATCTTTTAAGGTTGACTCACTATAACTCAAGGAGCGAAAATGGACGAAAACTAGCAGGCAAATCGATGCGACGGGAAGGGTAAGGGGAGCAAAAATTTGACGCGGACGAAGTCGCGGGCAGAAGCTAGTAATAAATAATAAAACATTTATTGTCAGGTTACAATGACCCATAGATATATACCTTACAAACTAACATACATAAGTACTAAGATTTAAACTAGCGTAACAAATTAACTTACAAGGCCTTGGTAGCTATCAAATTTAAGATTCTGTTAAATTCTTAGGCCCGTGTTATTATTTCCGACTAAAATGTTCGCCATCAATGTTTTCATAGAGCGATAGTCTGTCTAACACCTGGTTTCTGAATTGCAAATTTGGAGATGGAAACTTCTGAAACTCTTCTTTGGCATTTAGCATAATCACAGTCTAGAATATGACACGTTTTCAGCTTTAAATCCTCAATTCAGAAGCTGGGTGTAACTCTTGACTTAATGATACTGCGCTCCCACTGCCGCGACACAACCTCCTGCCAGTGAAAGGCAGTGGACCATAATCTACCACGCGGGCCCAGTACGGGTTGGTACAGGTCACTGGTCTTCGAAAATTAACAGCTTTTCACTAAATGCAAATGAAAGTAAATACGGTACTTACACCAAAAAATCATTTTTTAAACTTTTGTCTGTCATTAGCCGGAACAAACAGAGAGACAGACAGTCTCTCTGTTTGTTCCGGCTAATCTCTGAAATGGCTGGACCGATTTTGATGAGACTTCTATTGGCAGGTAGCTGATGTAATAAGGAGTACTTTTATTTTAGAAAAATACCTGCGCTAATTTCCGACATCCACGCGGTCGAAGCCGTGGGCAAAAGCTAGTCTAAAATAAATTACAAAAAGTTACTTAAAATGTTAAGCGAAATTAAAGTAAATATTAAAACTGCAATTTCTGCTTAGAAATAAATACGATATCATAGCGAAATTCACTGTATTTTATAGAACTGCGTAAGAATTATTATCCGTAGGTTTTCTTATTGTGATCAGTGACTCAAATTAACTTGAAATTAAAACACTCGTTTTAGCCATGTCTAGACAAACTTATCAGTAACTTAATAAACACTTAGGTTATTAAATATCAAAAATAAACTTGAATAGTATAAACGAGCCGATATTTGAAGCGACTGGTTTTAAATTTTAATATGGTGTTTCGAGCCAATGGGTTCTGACCAGTAAGTTCGAACCCATGCAGCCACTTAACTTTGCGTATTTCATTTTATGACCTCTGCGGCATGACAAAACGGTGAAGGAAAACATCGTGAGGAAACCGGCATGTCCTAGACACAAAATTCTAAGAAATGATACATCCACGAAACCGTACCGGGCGCGTTTTGTATTATGGCCCTCTCCCTCTCACAGAGAGGAGGCCTGAGTCCCAGCATGTTATCTTGTAATGTTCCCAACATTACAAGATAACAACATAACATCACGCCTTGTTTCCCCGAAGGGTTGGGCAGAGGTGTACCTATAGTAACACCCACATTTCGCCTGTTATGTTTAAGTCTCACGTAATAGGGGGCGAGCCTATTGCCATCAACCGGGCACAAATCCAGACTCTAGGCTGCTACTGAGAAATTCCAGATGGAGAAACCCAAAAAATTTACTTTTAGATTCATCTTTCCGCAATATAAGGTCGTAATGACAACCTATAACATTAAAATCTCCTTGAAAATCGAGTGGGCCGTATTCAATTGCGTTTTAGTGCCAGTTTATTTTTTTCTCACTCGTACTTAATACGAGTATCGAGTAGACACACGATTAAATAAATGTCTATTATATTTCCTTGTTAAGACTTGCTCCACGTTCTGCTATCGTGTCGTATAGGACATGAAACAATTTTTACTGTAGACCACTTCAAGAGACTGTTATAAAACTTCTTAAGGTGGGTACTGCCCGGCTTTACGGGGTGTAATGTAACATTCGCATCGAGCATATCGTTACTTGTTGCTCGCTCGCTTGCTTTTCCGTACTGCCTGCACGAAAATTTGCATTGCAACATATTACATTACGCCCCGGCCAGTAAGTCACCTTTTTGTATGTCGCCTATGCTGACGGATTTTTAAATAAAATTGAGATGACATCTTTTCCTCAAAGCATGAAAACATTTCCGCTGACCGAGAATATTACACGGTTAAATTTTGTTAAACTCTATGTAAATACAAATTCAAATTAAGTAGACTACGAAACAAAGTCAATCGAGGAATTATTATTTACCTTTGTTCCGTTTAAATATACCAAACTATCTCATAAACCGGCCGGGCGAACATCTAAACTAAAACATTTACTAAGCAAATTGTATCGAGCGCCTTGGTTCAGTAGACGTTGGAACTTGGTTCAGACACAGTCCAGGACTAACCACAAGGAGTTCGTCATTACTGAAGTGCCTTTAATTGGAACTGAAGAGCAAGCAATTATTATGCATAACTTTACAAGAGCCATCGTCTCTCTCGAGTTAATAGAGTTTCTATTAATTGACAAGAATTGATTTTTCAATGCATATTATAATTGTACATTTTGAAATCTTTCAACAATCATATTTTATTTAAAAACAGATTCAATTAAAATTGAATGTACAAACATATCTACCTACGCATGAAAAATATTAGACAAAAAGGTTTAGGTACTTGAGTTCCCAATCTTAATTAAATTTCGTCAGGTTCCAGTCTAATCGGATGCAGCTGAATACCTGTATTTTAAATAGCACTACTGCCTATCTGACCTCCACAACCCAGTTACTGGGTAACGATACCCCTTGGTAAGATTGGTTGTCAGATTTCTGGCTTCTGACAACCCGTAACGACTGTCGAAGATCAGAGGAAGAGGCCCGGAGGGGAATCTTAATTAAATCTCCCAATGGACTCCAAGGAACCGGACATCAAATAATATAGAGTGGCAGAGACTTCGACACGAAGCCGTTATCATGGATTCGGTACATGATTGTGAATCCCCCTGCGTAACCATTTTTCGTCGGTTATTAAAGAAAAATGCTATTCCATAAATTTTGACGTTGTAGGAATTGCACTTTTCTATGCAAAGCACATTTTATTTTAATGGCCGATAAAAAACTTCTCTACTAAGGGTCTTGAATCATATGTTCAGCGCATGATTCAAGACCCCTAAAATAAATATTTTTTATCCTGTTTACAGTTTGAGCGTCGATATACGCCCTACTACCCTGTTAGTAGGTACTTTAAAACGTAATATTTTTCAGCAACAAAGTTATTTATTATGAGGGTATTTCTATAAAACATTACAAAAGATAAGGAAGTCTTTTTTAACGAAAGCAATGAATACCTCGTGAAGAAAGAAAAAAATTAGTTTCCGCTTTCAAAGTGAGTCCCTTAGATTTTAATATTTATAAAATCCCGTTGAGGACCGGAGTTGTGCAAACTGTCTTCACTTTTTTTTGTAAGGACCCCAAAGTTGGCGTTTTCATAACTCTTTCTTTGGTGGAAGGACTTTCTCAAGTTTTCCGCTGACACAACATACCCTCTAGTCGCTTTTGGGGACGATAAATAGAATGTAAACGGTTTAGCAAACCTTCTATTTGAGAAATATGTTCACAATAAAGAGATTTAAGATTTGCTAGCTTACGAAGTATGCTTTGATTTACGAGTTTTGCTGAATTGTATAAAAAGTGTAATGGCCGAAAATAAAGTTGCTACATTTTTATTATTGTCTGCACTGACGATAGTGCCTTCAACATTGAATTTATTTTAGTGCTTGCTAGACTTGATAATGCTATGACATGATTTATATTACATTCATTCGAATAAAAATTCAAATAAAAAAAGCTTCTAGCTTTTTTACACCAAATAAGATTTTCAAAGTAAATTTGTTGTCTATTTGCTTGTGCAGTGAGAATGCTATGCACTACTAAATTTTATGATAGTTGAAATTAAAAAAATAGAAGTCATTTATTTAAATTTGGCTGAAGATCAGCGCTTTGTTTGCGGCGAACGTCAAAACATAAACAAACACTTGAAGTGTTTTTTTCATTTGTATTTTGACAATACTTTCTCAGATAAAAAACATTCAAAATCTCAAACAACAACAACAACCACCAACAACAACAACAATCTTTGCAATTAAAACCAGTCAAAAGGTCAAAAAATATTTGCTGTAGGCACAACATGATTTAAAACATTCAGTAGATTTATTAATACCTACCAGGCGAACTAATTAAATGATAAATGATTTTATTTCTGTAAGTAGGTTTGTACATCACTTTTACATGTAAATCATATTTTTAAAACGAGATAAGGTCGGCGTTTCCTATCTCTCTCTGAAAAGAAAGGAACACAAACTTAGGTCACATCATTTGATGACCTTGTAGATCAATGTCTGACATAGTCTTTTAAGGAAAGAACCCCACAGATTCGAGTGGATCTGTCCAGTTAGTGTGCGGATTTGTCAATTATCTTGCAGCTCAACTCGGAACTTAAGGAGCTCAACGATTAGACGAACAATACCAAAGTAAAGACATTTGGGTCGGCCGCATTATCTGCCAGATTATATCATCAATTAATCAATGTAACAATAATAAAAAAATACTGTCAGATCTGTTTACCTTTATGACAGGTAACAAAACATTTTTTTCCCCAAGAAAACTGTTCCACCTTTCTCCTTCGTATTTTTAACCTCTTAACATATTGGGTGTATTTCGTGGCGACAGTCAGTAAACAAAATAATATTTAGATATGAAGTCGTTATCTGGGGTTGAACTCGCGAGTGTGACAAAGTGACATCTATAAAGGCGGTTGAAGCGGCAAAACACTTGAATGTCGACCCCTAAGAGCCACGAAACACGTAAATTGAATCAGAAGATGCGGTATTGAGGTGGTAAAGATTGGGATTGATGTTATTTGTGTGCTGAATTGAAAGTCACAAAGGGTACTCTTAACCCCTAATTATGGAAAAAAAACGCTTTCTACTAAAAAAAAAAAAAACTCAAGTTTCCGATGGCGGTATATCGTTTTTAGTCTGATATAATGCGTTTTTTTAAATCGTGCAATACTATTGTCCCCTTAAATGAAGGGGGAATTAGAGAAAGTGTAGTCGGGTATATTTCTTTATATACGTTTACTTTAAAGTAGGACAATAAGTATGTTGATGTACTTATACATTCATAGATATGAATCTCTACATAGTATGAAACGTGGTCGCTTCCTGCGGCTGTAAGCTTTTATCTTTTAAACTACGCAATGCGGATTTTAATGTGATTTTTATCAATAGACACAGTGATTCAAGAGGGAGGTTTATATGTATAGGCGGGCGAAGCCGCGGGCAAATGCTAATGTTAAATATTTGTTTTTATTTTACTCAAACTTTTCACTACCTGCTATTGCTAACTTTCAAATTTAAATATTTCAAAATATAAATCAAACCAAGTAAATCGATGCAGTATTGAAGATTAAAATCTTAGGACGCAGTTGGGCATATCAGTCTGTAAAGTTACACCCGTTTGAACAAAGGAATGGAGGACGCCCGGCGGCTATGTCATACGATAGGTGCACAGGATCTTACATTTATTTGCATTGGTTGAATTGAATGGATAAAATGTAAGTTCCATGAACCTTTGAAATATTGGGGCGATATTGTCGGCAAACGTGAAATTTTAACTATTTGGTTGCCCAGAGGGTAGGCAATCACGGTTTGAATGCCGCTACAAATTCAAGATATAAAATTTTCTTGCGTGAAACAAAGTGCAAGAAACAGTTACTGCAAAATACTCGAAATTATGTCTTTACTTAAATCTTTTATATGAGCTAACCATGTCTGCTCACTCCTAAAAGGCAACCACCATCAAACAAAGAGAAAAACATAAAAAATCAAAAAACATAAAAAAAATTATATCTTGAATTTGTAGCGGCATTCAAACCGTGATTGCCTACCCGGCAATCACGGTTTGAATGCCGCTACAAATTCAAATTTTCTTGCGTGAAACAAAGTGCAAGAAACAGTTACTGCAAAATACTCGAAATTATGTCTTTACTTAAATCTTTTATATGAGCTAACCATGTCTGCTCACTCCTAAAAGGCAACCACCATCAAACAAAGAGAAAAACATAAAAAATCCACTGCAATGCTCGAAGTAGCCACGTTTCATTACATTCGGTTTAATTCATCATTCGTAGCTCGTCGTGTCGGTATTGTTCGTGAGTTTGGGCACTTCGAAACAAACTTCTATGCTCAAGTGTTTGCGTTCCTGGCTCTTTAGTAAATTGTTATTCATAGCTTTGTATAAACGCCGCCCTCTCGGAAAGAGTACTTCACTCATACTCTTACGCTCTTATCTCCCAGTTAATATCATCCCCAGTTGTAAGGAAATTATTTTTCTCTAGTCCTTTGTTTCCTTTGTAACTAGTTGGAGATTGCAAGTTGGGATGTTTCGCTTTAATTCTGATTTTGTCATCAAAAGTATGTTTCTGCAAAGATACTTTGTGTACTAATTATAACCTCTGAGTTTGTTTCGTCCTTTCGAAATAGGAATAGAATAGGAAACGCCAACCTCACCTAGCTCAAAAAAATATTATTGACTTGTGAAAGTGTTTGTACACACCTACTTACAGAAATAAAATCATTTATTATAAATTATTATTAATCAATACTTTATTTATATATTTAACATAATCGACGATATCATACGTAAGAGTTCATTGCTAAAGTAGCTATAAAACTCGTACGCCCTCAATATATACAGTGTAAAATATTATGAATGAACGCACCTGATCTAGAATTTAATTCATAATTTATTTATAAGTTGCTCAGCTCTTATTAAGGCGCCCGACTTTATTGCTCGTAAAATATCCTAGCGTTTACCCGAAAGAAAAAATAAACAAAGAACGCTAGTAACAAGTTGAAATATAACTTAGTTACCAAACAATTTGATTAATTATAAAAAGCCACCAAGATATACGCGACTCTGAACATTATCGTTTGAATTTCAAACCGAAACTTAAAGAAAAATAAGGATAGCAATAGTTTTCGTAGTTTCACGATCATGAGATTGATAACGGACATGCGCAATTCTGCTTTAGCTCTGTCTTTGAATGAACACTACTTCTTTCATACGTATAAAATACAACCTTATACCATTCAATTATGTTACATTTTCCTTTATTTAACCTGTAATTGTGTGCACCAACGCATTGGCACGTTACCGTGAAGATGCGTCTTGAACGAGCTACACTCACATATTGCTATCAGTGCACACAGCCGTACATTATAGAGAATCCCGACGACTCGAACTAAGTTGTTGTCCGTGTGTGTAGGTATATTTCTGTGTGTATATAAATTTTCGTTAAAGCAAGATAGGGTAAAAGAGGAAAACCGCCCGTAGTAAAAGCGAGCAAAACGGCGGCGGCCGGGCGACCGGTGACAGTTGTCAGTATGTTGTGGAGCACGGTAAGGGATGGTGGTCTCGGGGGAGGTCGGTTTTGGCGCTAAACATTTCGATTTCCCGCGCTTTATCGCCCACGTGGACTGTACTATTAATTAACTGTATAATGACACGCTGTCATAGAACACTTTGATAACTTATTGAAATATTGTGACATCGAAATGTACTCGTGTAGTTTTATGAAAAAAGTAACTTTGAACTCATGATTGTGTCGTGCCATATTGGTAATTATCTTCGATCGTATGAGAATGTAAGTATTATAAATATTATTACATATTTTAAATATTGTTGGAGTTTAATTCAAGTTGAAGTTCTCGTGAAAATTATTTAATTCACAATTTTTTTTTGCTGCAAATTTGTTGGCTACATCGACTATTTTAGCCAATGTTTTGAGTGCAAATTATTTTGAAATCAGAACATGAATTTTCGTAGAGATTAATTTGAATGTTCAATGGGGCTGAACCAATTGAAAATACAGTTTGTTTAATGAGGCCGCACTGATTTTAATTATTGTTTCTGCAAACCATTATTTATTTAACTTGGAAACCTTTATCCTGTTATTTATTTTACAAAAAAATTAAGCTCGTGGATTAAATAAAAACAAATAAGTACACTTTACAAAAGTTTTAAGTAATATTTCTGATTAACATTGATTGTTGGTAAAGTTTTAAAATGTTTGCGTCAAGAAAAGAGTTTCGAAGAATTCTAAACAAAATGGCGTAATTTGTTGTACGGCTTCCGCTCAACTTTGCCAATAAACATAATTAACTTAACTTTTAGTATGAACTGAAAGCGTCACGCACAACACCCTTTGGGACAGCTATTATCAAATTATATCTTATTGTCTTCATTCATAATTCCCGCAGTCGAAAACTTTAGTGTCATGTTTTGGTGTTTCATTTACTTTTAGTAACGTTTACATATGTATTTTGATTTTTATTTTGAAACCATTATCTTTAAATTATTAAAAAGTTAATTTACTTGAAACAAATACACTATTTATAATTTATTATTTACACATGCCAAGATTTATGAAATATTAAGGATAATACGACTAAGTTGTAACTACATTTTTTTTTTCATTAAAAATAAAGGAATTATTCGAATAAAATACAATCATTGATTTGACAATTACGTTGTTCCAAAAACAAAATGAAAAACTCAGAGACAAAAAAAAAACATAAAAGAATAAACTGAGCACAAACAAGCCAGTCCGTTGCACCCTGATGGGTTGATGTGCATTAATTATCTGTGGTCTTGCTAAATGAGCCAGACTTTACTCTCGGTAGCCGCGACACAGGACATGTGAGGATTTAAACATCTACATTGTATGCCAGATGCAGCCCGAACTTTAAAGCCACGTAGTCATTAATTTTAAATGTTTATGTGTTCAGTGAATTATTAGTTTGATGCAGTAGCGTTGTTCGTTGACAGTGTTCATATTTACAATTCCCAACGAAAATAAAGAGCATTTTAATATTCAGTTTTCAGACTGAAAAAGTTTTAAAAACGTAGGATTTTTGTGAAATGTCTTCTAATTGTTTTTAACTTGAGAGCTTTGTCACCCATAACACAAGTTGAATCTTAGCTGACAGAGGTTTATAACTCTGTATGAACCTACAATTTATAAGACGAAATTAAATTTTAAACTGGAAATAAACATTAAGTTATTTATTTATTGTAATTACTTTAGAAGGCTATCTAGGGAAGATAAGAACTTCTCACAATGATTGTGCTCACTATAGTAGGATTTACAATTACTACAATCATACATTATCATAGTCATTACAATTAGAAATCCAGAAATTGTTAAAGTTTCCATCAAAGTACCAATATTTACCACATACCAACCCTAGATATTTGTACGGAAATGAAAACGTGATTTCCCAGATCCCAGTTAGCGATTGGCAGCACTAGCAACTTCCATAGAGAAGTCAAATGAGCCAGAGCTCACCCGGGGGGTTACACGTCAATAGATATGAGGATTTACATACGAGTATCTACTCCGAACGATAGATGAAGCTTGGAACATTAGTGCCGCGTCAAATCGTACGTTCTGAATGTTTGTTGGTAGATAAGTTTTTGGTATTGTCATGTTTAGTGTAGTGGTCCAAATAAAACTGTTATTAATAATCATAACAAATTATTTAAGACGTATTTCTTATCTATACTTAATATTATAAAGCTGAAGAGTTTGTTTGTTTGATTGAACGCGCTAATCTCAGGAACTACTGGTCCGAATTGAAAAATTATTTTTGTGTTGGGTAGCTTATTTATCGAGAAAGGTTATATGCACCATCACGCTACAACTAAGAAAAGCGGAGCAGTAATGAAAAATGTTGCAAAAACGGGGAAAATCGCACGGGTAAGCGATTCGACGCGATGGGAAACGCGGACGAAGTCGCGGGCAGAAGCTATATAAAATAAAGTAGATTTTCTTTTGTCTGTGTGTGTGTGACCGCGATGTTTTTTTAAACTACGCAAAATATTTTGATGCAGTTGTTATTGTCATTTAAAGAATTTATTCCGTAAGGGTTTTGTGAATTATACACTAACATATTATAATGAAATCACAAAAAAAAAATAGTCATAAATACGTGCGAAGTTCGGATGGGTCGCTAGTCAATAATAAATCAAGTAAATATAAGTAGTTAATTTTTTGCGACACTGGATATGCAAGGCAAAGAGCCAAATATTACATCGGAATTTAAAACAAGAAATAGAGAAAAACATTAAAATAGGCTCATTTGTTTGATAGGTACCTACAGTAATTACAAACTTCCTTTATCCACTAAAATTTAATTTCAATTTAAAATCATGATAATCTGAACTGCGCCATGGTATTCATAGGCTGATTAACTTGGTTGGTTATTCAGCCATTTATTCACGGTCTGGCAAAATGAGCCAGGCTTAACCCTTCAGAGCCACGCGATGCATTCGATGTGCCAGGGTTTTAAACATTTTTATTGTGACGTGATCGTACATGAATTGATTATTTTTGTTTGCGGATTTCTTTAAATCACAATTATTTATTGAAGACGTTTTTGTTCACCACATAGACCACAATTGAACAATAGTCATATCGCACGTAATCCATGGGGGTATTCCATGGTGTTTATCATTATCATTTCAGTCGAAAGACGTCCACTGCTGGTAATAGACTTTCCCCAATTTGGGTGGTTTGTCATAATCGCCACGCTTGGCAGGCGGGTTGGCGATCGCAGTATGGTGGTCAAATGCATAGAGAACGCTGCGGCCCATTCTCTAGTAAGTTACCGCTTACGACACCCACGGAAAGAAATGGGACGAAGCTATTCTTTACATCCGACACCACACATGCATGGTGTGTATACATACACATTATTATTTTGTAATTTTTATTTTCTTTCACACGGCCTTTGTGACACACATATTTCTATAAGTAAATATGTATAATGTGACCGAACATACCAAACGACATTTTGTTAAAATACTAAACATTTTGGGTCGCTGTATCCGATACAGGGATATCGGTAACACAGTTATTTTAATAGAAGACTTACTTTTCATTTTAATATTAACTGTAACCACCACAATAAAGTGAAATCCATACTAATGTTATAAAGCTGAAGAGTTTGTTTGGTTGGAGGCGTGATTCTCAGCAACTACTAGTTCGAATTGAAAAATTCTTATAGTGAGTAGCCCATTTATTGAGGAAGGATATAGGCTGCATAACATCACGCTACAACCCTAAGGAGCCGAGCAAAAATAACGAATACGAAGATCTCACACGGGTAGATGATAATGCGAAGGGGTGGGTCAGGAAGCAAGAAATTTCACGCGACGGACGAAGTAGCGGGCAGCAGCTAGTAGATTATAAAATTCTTTATTAAACCTAAACAAAAATATGTTTGGTAAAAGTAACAGTGGGAGGATAATTCCGGCTCATATTTACCCTAAAGGCAAATAATAAGGCCTTCAAATGTAAGTTATCTAACGCAAACATACTCCATGTACCCACAAGGTGTTTGATATTATCATTAGGGGATTTAAATAACTACACCCACCCTCACCCACATACGGATATGCTCAAAGTTTACTGTCGTACCGAGTTATTAGTCTGAAATAGTTTTGTAACTAATTTCGAGGTAATTAATGATAATCTTAGCGACTGTGTTTAACATCTGGCTTTCTCTTTATGGATGTAAATTGTTATATTATTATTGTCATCAAATGATAAAGCTGCTTTATTAATTGGAGATTTTTCCATCTGGGATTTCTTTGTAGTAGCCCAGAGTTTGGATTTGTGCCTGGTTTTTTGTCCATGGCAATAGACTCGCCCCCTATTACATGGTACTAACTGGCAATATGTAGGTTTTCAGTTAGGCCTAAATAATATTGGGACGTACAGACTGTCAAAAATGAACCAAAACATCGATTGAAAATTAAATCTTAACTCAGTGACAAAAGAAATGATTCAATATAAAGACAGTACACGACAACTGTTATTCTGAAAAGAACTTTATCCAATTGAGATAAAAGTTTAAATTGTCTTAGTTGTTGAGATCATTTTTAATACTGATCTGTTCGTCTCGATATTTTTAAAACTGGCTGTACTAAGTTACACCTCAGTCTACCAGTTCGGGGGTTATAGGCGTGATGTTATGTATTTTTGATGCCACCTTTTTTCCTCAATATCTGTATAAACGTTAGTATGACACGGACACAACAATAACAAATCAGTATGACCTCTGACTCAGCGCGAACTATACAATGAACTGGCCATCCTGGCCTTCCAAGGTCTTACATGCAATTTAACGAGAAAACATTTTGTGAGACATAAAAAGATCTTCCCATTGCCGTATCAAGACAGAAGATATTTTTTTCTTGTCATCTAAGAAGCTAGCTTCCTGATAAATAATATCGCGAGTTCCTAATTTTCCGCAGTATGATAATAACACCTAGGGAAACCAACACATCCACTGATTAAATCCATACATCACATTGTAAGAGATGGGGTGACATAAGCTTGGCACCATACTGTTAGATTTGCATACATTATTAATATATTCAATTAATTAAGTACATTATATTATTCATTACTCGTATATTCAATTGCGTATATATATTTAGAGATTATACTGTTACAAACACATAGTTATTATATTAATAACGGCAATACAGAGTTACACAGTAATTGAAATAAAATGCTACGATATCCGTAGCGGGTCACGTAGCGACCGCTACGTCGTAGCACGTAGGTATGATTACGTCGGCAGTACAAATAAAGATTAGATACTATCTAAGTTCATTATAAAACGTACTACAGTATGTTCGTTGTACATGGTAGCAGAATAGGATAAAATGTTAAATGTGTTTGCTGATAATTTATTTTGATTTTTGATCAAAATGTGTCCGGCGTATTTGTTTTGATGATAAAAGCTATATCTTTTATCATCAAAACAAATACGCCGGACACATTTTTTTGGAATATGACATTCCATCCCAATTACAAATTTGGTATTTACAGACTATGATTACTGTATGATGATGGGCAATCTAATACATTCTTTATACGGAACTTTCCTTATTTTCTTTTTATCGGCTGGATTATCTTACTCAATCTGCCTACCCTATGTTGGACTCGGATTACAGTTAACCAGATGCAGCTTAATACCAGTATTTTAAATGGATCAACTGCCTATCTTACTTCTACACCCCAGTAATACGATACTCCTTGGTAAGACTGGTTGTCAGGCTTTCGGGCTTCTGACAACCCGAAACGACTGTAAAGAAATTACAAATAGACAATAATATATAATATAATATATTATAATATTTTAGGACAAGCAACACACCGTTATCTGATCCAAAACTAGGTACAGCCTGTATAGCAACCAGACAACTGATACATAAACTTAAATATCATTGCTAAAAAATAAATGTATTAAATAACAGCGGGACCAACAGTTTAACCGCTAAGTGCCCGAAATACCACATTTGGTATAGACACAATCGTTTTTTAATCGTGTCTGTAATTACGGTAATTGACTGGTTAATCATCTTTCCGAGGCGCAGAAAAGTCTCTGTATGTTAGGGATGGATCAATCCACGAACCGTTTCATTCGATCGACCAATCGTAATGAAACACAAAATCAATATGGTAAAATACATAATACAAAACTTTAAGAAGCAAGGTCCCCTTTAATGCTGTCCATCGTCCATCGGAAGCCGTCTAATGAGTAACATTAGATAAGTTCACGATTGATAGTGGGTATATTTCGTTAGTCACAGCGAAGTTTTTATCTTCCAATCGTAAATGGTTTTACTCCTACAACTTCTAGGAAACAGTCATTTGTTTCACGGAGACAAGTGGCCACTTATTTCGTTTTGCGTTTAGATTACATTCAGGACTGAAAATGTTGCGCTGAATACAAATATTCGGTTTCTTTTTTATGAGTATATGGAAAAAATATATCAGGAACAAACATGTTCAAAATCTAGGTGCAGTCTCATTCTTGGTGACAATCAAATGTCAAAAACTTGTCAATAATTTATGAAAACTTAGGGTTATTCGGTGATTATTATATAGTCCTCCAGACCGTATTTCGGCCACAGCGGCCAATCTAAACGGAGACTAGCCATCGGCGCGGGAGATATTATAGTACTTAAGTGTGTGCGCAGACACAGGAGCACTCACTTTTCCCTCACTTTCATAATCCGATGGGACGGCAATCCTACACGACCGGAGAGAGATCAGGCGTAGGACCAACGGCTTAACGTGCTTTCCGAGGCACGGGGGCATCACACCGCCAACTTCCAAATTCCAGGCTGCTACTAAGAAATTCCGAATGGAAAAACCCAGAATAAGGTGAAGGAAGACTTCGTGAAGAAACCGGCATGACCTAGAACCAAAAATTCGAAGACGAACGCGGCCAAAAATTTGACAACGCGTTGGTTGAAGTATGTGACCTGTCGCACTGGGCCCGCGTGGTAGATTACCGCCCACTCCCTCTCACCGAGATGAGGCCTGTATCCCAGCAGTGGGAACAATACACACATACAAATTGTATTGGGCTGTTCATTGATAGTGAGGTGAACATTCATAACGCATGTAATTTAACAATAAGTTGTTGAGTTTCCAAATAAATAATAATATAGGCTCATTCTAATGATAAGGTATTATATCATATTTTGCTAATTAAGCTTAAGCTTTTTAATAGCTTTACCAATAAAAATCTGTTGTGTGCGTGAAACACATTTTTCATTCTACGAAATACCCTTCGACAAATAATCATAATATACACGCATAGGTCACCCACATTGTCATGAGATTCTATATGAAAAGCCGGTAAAGATAGTACTGCGTTATCAAACACCATACATTCGTACATATTTAAATTGGCTTGCACAGAGACCCAAAAAAAACATAGCTCTTTGTGGCTGTTATTACATTTCAGTCGCTTTTCATTTGCCGATGAAAATATGACGCTCTGTAGTGCACAGTGGTTCAGTGCGATCATATTTTTAGTTTACATGCCAGAGCCTCCATTTATGCCAGGTGTAAAATTAAAGGATTTATTAGCTTTCGGTTGACAGAATAGTGCTATATGCAGGTTGTAAAATCGGATAGGGAAGCGAAAAAAAGGGGAAGCGCAGGTCAGCATCAGGCTGCTTATTGAACAAAATATTATTCACGACCGTATATGATGTATGTATTTACAGAGTTATAATCATCGTCGCGGCCTACCTTAGCGCATTCTTTTTAAGTATTAAAAAAAATATATACAAGATTATTTTTAGTATATGCGAAACCTGAATATAGTTTGTTCAGAATCAGTAACTGAATCGATTCCAATAATTTTTACACCATGTTATATTTTGTACCAAAAATATTTAATTACGGTTCCAAGTCGCGGGCCTTAGTGTTTTGTTTCGATTTTAAAATTATCATGTCTTTCTCGTATTCAAACGTCCATTACACGGAGATGGTACGTACACTAGCTGTTTGTGGTGATCTGCATATGTTTTTGCGTGGACAACCAGGTAACTTATCAAGCTTATAACTTTGTGATTATTAATGATACAGTTTTGAATTTTTTTTCATAGATTCTTTACATAAAAATACTAGACCCGTGTTCCGGGTTTCGCATAAACAAAAATTAATGTTGTATATAAAATGTTTATACAAGATTAGTGCCGTGTGGTGCCGGACGTAAAGAATAGCATCACCCCATTTCATCCCGTGGGTGTCGTAAGAGGCGACTACGGGACTTACTAGAGAATGGGCAGCAGCGTTCTTATTGCATTTTACCACCATACTGCGATCGCCAATCCGCCTGCCAAGCGTGGCGATTATGGCAACGCCCCCCAAATTGGGGGAGGTCATGTCCAGTAGTGGACGTTTTACGGCTGAAATGATGATGATGATAAAATGTTTATTACTAAAATAAGAGGTACAGTAAATCTCCTTAAAAAAAAATAGATTTTTTCTTCTGTTGTTTGCACTTAAGTGTCAAAGGAGTGCTTTGGCATTCGTACTAGGATGACCCTGTATCACGAATGCCATCACCTTCCTCCAGACCTACTAGAATAGTTCCTAATACTATACAATATTGTATTGAAAAAGAGATGTACAAAAGTAAGTTTTTAAGTATTTTCAAGTTTTTCTATTCATACTGGCAGTAATGAAATACAAAATAACTGCGAGCTAATTTTAACGGCTTAATTTTTCAATTAAAAACGTTAAAGCAGTTTGAACACGTATTTTAATGTCCGCGAGTATCGTAAAAAACTATCGGATGTTGTTTGCTGATAGTTTTTTGCTAATATCTGAATTACGTTCAGCTGCAGGAGGATACAAATGAAACCGATACAATTTGCTTAAAAAAAGAATTTAATTTTAAAAAAAATATTACAAGTGAATCGGTAAAAGTAAGATGCGTGACAATTGCTCGATGTGAGAATTAAGAGTGGTTTTTTAATATACTAATTCAATGTCGATTACTGCACAATCTTCGGTCCCACGCCAACGGAATGCTGAGGAGGCGAATCGCACGGTGCCGACACGGTGGGCGCAACGCGGTGGGTCATTCAATGCGGTAGGTATTAGTCAATGTCTTAAGGTTTTAGGGTTCCACGAGCACGATATAACTTCTGGACCTTCTTTTTCCCTTTGCAAGACTTTAGTTTATTTATTTATTTATTTATTTATATATGCTTTATTGTACACCAGAAAATTAATTACAACAAAAAACATTTCACAATAAAAACATACAATGGGCGGCCTTATCGCTTTCTGCGATCTCTTCCAGGCAACCTTGGAATGGACAGTGATTGCGTGGACATAAAAATGGGGTTGTCACTGGTGCAAATACCATTTACTTTAATAAATACATATAATAATCATATATATCCTATATAATAGATACTTATATACATACATAAGTACTATATATATATATATATATATATATATATATATATCAGAAGATGAAAGACAAGTACAGATAATCTCAGCTACGTGAACAAGATCACAACAACAAGTAATGCAAGTAGTTTAATCATCATCATCATAGTCAGCCTATAATGTTCCCACTGCTGGGATACAGGCTTCCTCTCTGCGAGAGGGAGTGAGCCGTAATTCACCACGCGGGCTTAGTGTGGGTAGTTGACATCACATGCCTTCTAATTTTGGTTCTAGAACATTTGAGCCGGTTTCCTCAGGATGTTTTGAAAGCAGCGGTGATGAAATAATTTTCACAAAGTAATGGTACAAGTAAATCGCTTAACAGTTTTCTAAATACAAAATGTTATTATAATCCACACTAATATTATAAATGCAAAAGTAACTCTGTCAGTCGGTCTGTCTGTCTGTCTGTCTCGCTTACCTGAACTAAAAAACTACTGAACCGATTTAAATGAAATTTGGTACAGAGATAGTTTAGAGCCTGAGAAAGGACATAGGCCACTTTTTATCCCGGTAGTATGTTCCCGTGGGATAATCCCCAACCTCCACGCGTGCGAAGCCGCTGGCGAAAGCTAGTGTTAATATATCTCGGGATTTTTGAATCCCGGTCCTTTGGAAGGCATACGAGGGGCCGAATCCAACTCGTAGAGGCCCCTTAGACAATTTAGATGGAGTGAGGTACCAACCGACGATTATCCCTGTATACACTGTGCAGGCGCACCCAAGGACAACCTCCAGTTGGTGTTGGCCTATTGCAGGATATGGAAACAAAGATAATTATTACTATTGTGATGTGATATAGTTTAATGCGCTTCCAAAAGCATGTAAGAAAAATAATAATATTAACTCACTTTCACATAAAAACATTGCTCCTAATTTCCTCACAATTATTTCAGCACCACGGTCAATGGACTGGCTAATGTCGGCGCGACTGTTTACACGCGTAGATTACGTGTTAACGCAACAGTAACTGTATAGATCGCAAACAATTAGCTGCTCATTACGGTACTAGCCTGGAGGTACTGTCAAACACATCGATATTCGCTTCAATTACTGGATATGACTGGCAATGTATTGACGGATGGATGCCAAATTGAACGCTAAATTCACGACTTGTATTAACATATTCATTTATTTGTTTATAAATGAACTTAGTTCATGGTTTTTTTTTTCTGGATGGGAAATCATCAAATGGCTTCTCCCGCTGGAGTAATGCTCGCGAAGGAGGAGGCGGGGCGCGTGAGGGAGTGGCAGTCTCTGCGCCCTCACGTCCCTAGCCGCCGCAGGAGGAGACGCTCCGGGCGTCGGGAGTCGATAGCGGACTCCCGGCCACCGTAGGCGCGAGCTTGCGGGTGGCGAGCAATGGGTAGCTCGCCGCCCGGTAAGGACCAAGCTCGGGTCGACGGCGCGTAGTGTTCCACGCGCGCCTCAAAGAGATGTCAGCAGCAGTGTAGGGGTCTACTAGGACCGATGCCTGCCGGGGTCGCGTGATTGTTCGAAAGAGATACCGTGACCCTGGCACATGGGCAACTGATGGAACATGGGTGGGTTTTAGTCAGTAAAAGTCTGACACGCCCTCCCGCTCCGCCCAGAGCGGGAGAAGTCATTTGATGATTTCCCATTCAGAAAAAAAAAATGCTGCGACATTTGAAAAAAAGAGTAGCAGCGGTGGTATTCTGATAGGGCCTGCTGTGAGTTCGCGGACTGATGCAGAAAACAAAATCAATAAATTAAAAATAAACAAATAAGTAAAGTATAATAAAACACAAATAAATTTATTATTAAAATCTTAGAATCCGCGTGTCAATAATGGACGTAGCATCTTACTTTTTTAAATAGTTTTGGGTGGCAAATCGTCCAGTGACGTCTCCCGCTTTGGGCGGAGCAGGAGGGCGTGTCAGACTTTTGCTGACTAAAATCCACCCGTGTTCCTTCAGTTGCCTGTGCCAGGGCCACGGTAACTCTTTCGAACAAATCTGCAACCCTGGTAGCATCTTACTTGTCTAGGTAAAGCTAATCCAAACAGTTGGTTAGCCAAATAGCCTGCAAGACCCCCATAGTCAACATTTCTGATACTGTAGCTTACATTATCGTAACAACTTAGTTAAACAACTCACAAGTCAACAACAATAAAACACAGATGTTATAACCGAGAACTGTTCTATGCATAATGTATATATACATCACTGTACATACATATTACCCAGGTGTAGTGGCCCGCATTTCAAACATGACGTGTCCCGGTAGCAATATTTTGACTGTGACATATCTTTACGACTATACAGTACAGATATATGTACGTATATATGCCAGCAATAATGTCATTCCACACATTTCAGGTAATAATATACACCGCAGAATCTCATATTTCGTAGTCTACGCCGACACCACATGCTGGGCCAAATGTCAAATAAATATTGTAAAATCTTGGTACTGCTTTCTCATAAACGTGTAATCGTTAGATATAGTATAATATTTTCGTTTAAGTGGCTGTTTTGAGTTCAAAAATATAGAAATTGGTTTTGGTGGGGCATGCTATAGCTCGGTTGTTTGGTTCTTATAGCAAGTTCTGGTCTATTTAGGGTAACAAAAATAAATTAAACTTTTTCCTATGACCACATATGGCATCCTGACATCAAGTTGAAACCTGATAGCAGGGCATGATTCTGAACCCCCCCTGCGTAATTTTCCGTCGGTTATATTAAAAAAAATTAAACCGCCGAAAAAACTGAAAACTTGTTTTCAAAGATTTTATTTTTTAATTTTTTGTGGCTTAAATCTACTAATTACTACACGCTTGCAAAATCGGACTATTCTGTAAGAAGTTATGCATTACAATTAGAGGATACAATAGAAAGAAAACGGTCGGGATCCCGGGATCCCGTCCGTTTTCTGGCCCCGAAAATCCCGGGACTGTACTTGGCTAATCCCGGGATTTTCGGGATTGCCACAAACAAGTCTAATTTGTATTCCGTAGTCCGTTGCGCCTTGACAATAACCTTGCCTAGATTATATGAATAGCATTTATTACATAACGACAAAAAACAACCTTTAGATACGCCGTCGTACGATACGTACCTACGATATACATGGTACACACTAAACAGGTATCGTCCTAATATACATATGTTTGTCGTAGAACTTAAAAGGGACTTATAGGAAAAGTTACAGCTGGAAATTAACAAGAGTATGTAATCCCCAGATCCTGAAGTACAAGTATAAAATTAATTGGGCTTGGCAAATATTGTAGTATTAGACGTGAAATGAGCCTGTTCAAAAATGGAGGAGTTCGTGGATATAACTCAGAAACAGCATAAAAGTATCTACACGTATTGTCTATTCCTCCAACCAGCATAGAACCTGAACGAGTGTTTTCAGCTGCTGCTTATGTTGGCAATAAACTACGAAGCAGGCTTGGAAGTCAAAGATTGGATGCTTTGATATTTTTCTGCGATTATATTTTCGTTTTTTTTTTGTGTTGTCTTTTTGATTTCTTGCAAAAGTATAGTTTTTTGTTTTGTCTTTATTTTTTCTTATTATATTGTGATTTTTGTTGAGCAAAGACATTAAAAAGATTTTTTTTATTATGTTGTTTTTTTTCATTTTAGCCCAATTAAAAACCACATAGTCTAATCCCAGGATAGGCCCGGGATCCCGGGATTACGCTTCAAAAATCCCTTAATCCCGGGATTGAAAAACATGCTCGGGATTGTATCCTCTAATTACAATCAAGGAGTAAACAATCAATCATCTCCTGTTTTCTTACCCTAAGGGTTGGAATTTTCTTTCCAAATTACACGAAACATGGAACTTCGGGATATACTCTTTCCAATAAAAAAAGAATAATCAAAATCGGTCCACTTTGTAAAAAGTTATGCGTAGTCATACATACAAAAAATATACGCGTTGAATTGAGAACCTCCTCCGTTTTTTTTCGTCGATTAAAAAATACTGTACTCATATATTTTGACCACATGGCACTTTTCTAAGTAACGCAGTTTTCTTATTTTTTTTTTTTATAACAGACTAAACTTTTCTACGCGGGGCTTAGACAGATCTGCTGAAATGTTTAGGTGGGCTACTGACAAAAATGACAAATTCGAAATTATACCGAGGCAATCTCAATTAAAAAACTAATGGGACAAACAACAAAAAAAAGTTTATATCATTCGATGTTCGAAGGTCAATTGTCCGTATTCGATCAGCTGTTTTTGTAATTTTTCGAGGAACATAGTTATTTTTATCAATTTCACTAAACCAAAGTTGTCGTTTGGTTGTATTAATGGACATGAAGTCCCGGTCGGTGTCATTTAAAGATTTGCAGGAATAATAAAAAAAAATATTGGTTTATTTTTATTTCATTAATTTTCGGTATCGATGTAACCTAACACGTGGCTAAAACATTGCAAGCTAATTTTGACCCTGTGCACATTTTGCACAACTTGGTTGGCCGTGGTTTGCGTTAGATTGAGTTAGAAAGATAACTAGTTACACCCGTGTTTCACTGCATCATGCAGGTAGCAATTAATACCTCGCCGCGGGCTTATTAGGTAATAGTTTGTTGTCGTAGCTATGCGCCAGACCAGTCAGTTACTAATTGTGTAACCAACTATGACGCCAACCTTCTTTTTGTTAGGATAAGTAAAAATACCGGGGCTTGTGGCTAAGTAATTACAGCGACACGGGTTGATCGTTCAGGTTAAGTTACGCTTGCCGCGGTGGGTTTGTAGATGGGTGACCATCTTTACATACCAAGACCCTTCCTTCCGTGTCTCGGAAAGTACGTGAAGCCGTTGGTCCCGGCTGTCTTTCGTAGATTTTAAACAGTCATTACGGGTCGTCAGCAGGGATGTTAAGGAGCTCCGTAACCGTAACCGAAACTATCGGATATCCGATATAAAAATTTATCCGTAACCGTAACCGAATCCGAAATAAAAGTTTCGGATAATATCGGATTTGTTATTACATTTTTATTTTAGGTAGATTAGATAACACTTAATATATATTTATAATCATTTTTATTTTAAATATCTGTAATAATTACTCACGGACTGATTGTAATTCCTACCAAATGGTGACATATAAATAAAACCATTTTATTAGCTATTTATATTTTACTTTTGAAATTCCTTAAAAGTTTAATATCCGTAACCGATATTATCCGAAACTAACGGATAATCCGAAATAATTTCATATCCATATCCGTATCCGTATCCGGTATAATAATCATTCCTACATCCGTATCCAATCCGTATCCGAAATGTCATATCCATAACATCCCTAGTCGTCAGAAGCCCGAAAGTCTGAAAACCAGTCTTACCAAGGGGTATCGTGATACCCAGTAACTGGGTTGCGGAGGTCAGATAGGCAGTCGCTTCATGTAAAATACTCAACTGCATTCGGTTAGACTGTAAGCCGACCCCAACATAGTTGGGAAAAGGCTAAGCAGATGATGATGAAGTAGAAATACCAGCCTATTATTGTCACACTGTGGGGCAAAGGCTTCTTTAGATACAGAGAACGCAATAGCATTGGTCATCGTGCTTGTTTAAGGCGGGTTGACGATTTAATCATCATCAAAAGAGGACTCAAAACAACAAGGACCCAGTGCGGGTTGGTAGATATCACATGTCTTTGAATTTATTCCTCACGATGATTTCCTTCACCATTTTGAGAGCAGTGGTGATGAAATAATTTACCCAAAGTAAAGCCCCAGCCTGGGTTTGAACCTACGACCTACAATTCGTCAGTCACGGCTGTTACCATTGGGCCACCACTGCTCTCGACGATTAAATACTTATACGCAAATGTCCTGCCGATCTGGTAGCGTCTTGTGATGGGTCGTTGAGCTCCCTAATATAGGGTTGAGCTAGACGATGACTGTTACATACTTGTCTTCTGTTGGAAAAGGTTAGCTCAAAGCTTCAATGGCTCTTTCTTCAAAAGGCCCATACTGATATGGTCCTGGACTCACATAAAATTATAATATTGAAATATATAATGTTTGGACTGTAAAAGAGACTATAACCTCAGGGTTTGTTTCGGAATTTCTTCTCAGGGAACAGTCAGTTGAGAAATGCCGGCGCCATCTACTTTTGAAAATATTGACGCGTAAAATGTCTTTTATGATCTATTTATATAAAAAATATTAATTGTTAGATCAGGTTTCTCCACGATATTAGAAATGTCCGAGATACATTCAGAAGTAGATATGAATATCTACATTGAAATATATAAATGTAACAACGACAATTCCGAAAACAAGTGGGTGGTGAAAACGTCAAAAGGTCACATACAATTAAAATGAGCCAATTATTAGTAACCGCGACAACAAAACTGTTATTGATATGTTTCTGAAAGGGTCGTTGTACTGGCTAATGTAGGAATACAACCCTCAATTTTATACTGAATAAAACCTACGCTCACAGGATATTTCTTATCTTCAACTAACATAAACGAAAATTATCCTTGATTTAACAAAAGCTTTCTATGTACTATATTTAGTTACTGTAATATCTTTTATCTGTAAGAGTCATTACTACGATTTCGTCAACCTCAATATGTCTATGTTACACAAAGACTCGATTAACTCTTATCATTTATGCCAAATGTTCGCTGTTACAAACCTAGGGCGACAAATGGACCTAGAGCGCCCGACTTTTCCACATCAAATGACCGTTAATTATAAATTGTTCTACGCTATAAATATATAGCCTCTGCCAGTAACTTCGTCACCTCCACGAGCTTCCTTTGTTTGTCTAGTACTAAATATAAGCGGCTTTAAAGGAACTGTTCACGGGCTATCTATGCAAATCACATCAAGGACTTTAACTGGAACAAAATAAACACCAAGTATAATACGAGGGAGTAAAGTTAAACGCTCCTACAATTATTACGGTGCCCGCCGTCTTTGTAAATAGAACGTCACCTCACCAGCCGTTTCGTGTATTTGAAATTTTGAGCTGCATTTGAACACGAATGCTTTTGTATGTGAATCGGAATGGGGAACAAAGAACTACACATGGCTTCAGCGGCTGAAGTAACGTTCAATAAAGTTCTATTCATTTTAAAATAGCGGACTGTAATGTACATTAAAGTTATGTGGAAGTTACATTAAGAAGAACCTATTTTTGCAGAACCTGTTAGCCTTTTTTCTTGACCAAAGGCTAAGCATTGCCATATAACGTGGTAATGCCACCAGTCTTTTGGGTACATTACTAGTCGTTAGCGATGGGGATACATTTTTTCGGCGCTATATTTTAGCTTGTGAATTGTTTTAGTTAAGTTAGGATATCGTTTTGTTATTTGGATTATTAATTTGGTCAATTTATACTTTCAGCGCCTACGCACTCAGTACAAATCATAGTGTCGCTAGATACAGATAATAAGAAAATGATAAAAGTGTAGAACTTTAAATAAAATTCAAGTCGATATAGAATCAGTGTGACTAAGTTCATTTCTACACGCGAAACACAAAGTTGATCAGTTATGTATAAGATAAAGTTAGTTGGCTGCAGTCACAATAAAAATAAAGGAAAAGTAAAGGAACGATTCTAACGATACTTTTCTTAAGAAAATAGTCGCAATCAGCTGTTAGATAAAGTTCGAGTTGGCGGAGCGCGCAATCCAGAATTGGCGAACAGTTTTAAAACTGTATCCACGTGTTTTACTTCGAAAGGAGGAACTTTTTAAAAATATTCAAGTAAGTATGTATTAAGCAAATAAGTATTATAAACTTGAAGATTTAAGTCCCGGTCTCACGAAGTTCTTAAACTTCTTATACTATTTGGATGCGGAAATTTTCCTAAGGAACTCCGCGGTCCACTTTTTTTTGCGTATACAACTTTTTTTTAAAGAAAACATGAGAAGTATTCTTTCATATCTTGTTTGTAGAGTCTGGTAACATCGGTAATTTAAAAGTTTTAAAGCTGAAAACTAATAAAATGAACGAATTAATGATGAAAGATCTATAGCTAAACTAATACCTAACAGCTGTAGCAGAGCCTATTTTAATATTAAATTAACTAACCCTGAGTTAAACTGACATCTACCAACCCAAAACATCCGCATTTAAACATACGTAATAGAAGGCAAAATTTAATTCACATGTACCAGTAGTGTCCGATTTAATCCCGATGTGAATTCGGTTCGAGTCACAGTGGTCGAGACCGACAGTGCTTACTCTGAAGTTTGTAACTTTGCCGCTTCCCCCATTCGCCTCCTTATGCCCTAAGGATACGTACAGCTAATATGTGGCTGAATTTTGGGGGTTCCAATTTAGTCCTATTTATACAACACCTTGGCTTCGGACGGAGATTGGGTGGGGAGTAGATGCGATTGATTGTTTGCTTTTTAGGTCTATCTACTCGTATGGCGAATTTGGGGTAGAGTGCTGAGTTTAGTAAGATAAAGTCTCATCTCTTAGTTGACGTAAATACAAAGTATTCCAGACCGTATTTTGGCCATGGCGGTCAAGCTTAGCGTAGAATAGCCCATTGGCGCGAAAGATATTTATAATGCACAAGTGTGTGTGTGCAGACACAGGGTCACACCCTTTCCTCACTCTCATTGTCTGATGGGAAGGCAATTCGTCACGACCAGTGAGAGATTAGGCACAGGACCAACTGCTTAATGTGCTTTCCGAGGCCCGGGGGTATAACACCGCCAACTTCCCAACTCCGGGCTACTAAGAATTTTTTAATGGAAAAACCCAATAACGCTGCTCGTCCTGGTTATCGAACCCAGGATCCCACGCTTAACAGTCGAGCTTACGAGCACTAGACGTGAGATGAGAAGGCAAAAGTTTTTAGTATTACGGTTTACTTAATAATTCAATTGATTCCTCTTGCAAACGGAATGCACGCATGTAGTCAGTTTAACAGTTTTGGCTTTTTTTTTCATGATTTGTTTTATTACCTTTATTGTTTGAGTAGGTACGTTTTAGAACTTCGATGAATTTGTGCAGTAACTAAAATGAATTGTTTTTTTGGCATGTCAGAAAATCCACTATCATTCGAGCGTATATTGTATAATGGTACACATGCTATTTTTAATATTTGCATGCAAACATTTGAAATGTTGGCATGAAATATCACCATTTTAACATACCTACTCGTATAGAGCTTGTTACACACAAAATCAGAACAGCTTTCATACCATATGTGTTTTGAAAGTCAAAACATTTATTTAAAAGAGGCACAAAAAGGCATTTTTAACGTCAATATTTTTATTTAGATAGAATTGATTGAAGTTGCCCCTTCCAAAAGATAGATTCGTATGGAGAAGGATAGGCAAGAAACTACACCTTTACTTTTATTTATATAATTATATGCAAATACGATGCACCTAGAATAAAATTATTATAACGGGGAAAATTATTGAAATTAAAGCAATGAGAGATAAATCTTAATATATAAGGTAATATCTATTCATACACGAAATATTTTAAGAGGTACACCTGTAGGTGGTAAAGAAGCTATAGCAACGAAAAAAATTTTTTTGTAAGAGTTTAAAAAAAAATATTTATAAATTATTTGACGCATATAAGAAATACTGGCTCCTTCTTATTTTTTACGGCTCGAGATACCGCGGCCATGCTTGTGCCATCCGGTCGTCGCGCTCTGAGCGTCAGGTGGGCCATTCATAGAATTTGGAGTAAAGGTTTTATGCAAAACGTCTCAAGTAGTTTTAAAATTATAATAATTACGAAAATTCAAAAACGCTTAGATAAAAAATTTCATTTTGCTTCTATAGCTTCTTTACCACCTACAGGTGTACCCCTTAAAATATTTCGTGTATGAATAGATACACCTTATATCTTATATCTTTAAACGAGCAATTCTTGTACATATATATAATCTGAATCTCGGAAACGGCTCCAACGATTTTCATGAAATTTAGTATACAGGGGGTTTCTGGGGCGATAAATCGATCTAGCTAGGATTCATTTTTATAAAATGTCATTTTATTCGTGTTTTCAATTACCTACTTTATCGATAATCAACTTTAACATAAACTTATTATTTTAAACACGATTTACCAGAGAAAACCGAGCAAAGCTCGGTCATCCAGATATTATAAATTAAGCGATTTAACCGATTTTTTATCAAATTTGCACAACGTGTGCAGTTTGATTCAATTTGAAAGATAGGATAGCTTACATCTCAATTTATAGTCGCAATATTATTTTATTGCAAATTATTTGTTTTTTATTTGACAGTCACAATCTGTTAGCTCCAAACGATTTGAGCAAATAATTGACACGGACGAAGTCGCGGATAGAAGCTAGTTAATTATATAAAATTTACATGGTGTTCACATATTTACAAACATTGCAAAGACAAGTACACCATAATCTATGAAGTTGTTCTTAATACTTTTAATCTTTTGAAGTTCAAACAAACTTTGTAACTTTTCAGTATGTGAACAACAGCTAGAAACTGGTTATTTGACTAACCAGAACCCATATGATATCGTTATAAGAGTCATTGCAATCCCTAATGGACTCCAGACCTCTGATGTCAGGGGCCAATCAACGAAATGTTTTGTTTTAGGCATTCAGTCTTCATTAGACCGTAACTGTCTCGATTTTTCTGTTTTGTGGCTTAATTAACAACTTTTGCCTTACAGCGCTCTTTGTAGAGCGAGCAGCAAAAATGTTTTCTTTGCCAAAAACGTTCTACGATTTTTTCATTACTCTGTACTTTGGAAAAGTAGATGAAAAATTCCAGATAAAAGTATCAAACAAGTGTCATTCCGTCTAAATAAGGGAATCTTCTTTACCGTAATGTTAATTAAATTTATTTTTGTCTAGAGTTTCAAACTACGCGACGCTATTTATGTTTTTGATGTTTTTGCTCCTGAGATGCAGTTCATTCGCTTCTACTTACTCTTCTACTTCGCTGCTACATTAAAAAAATGTTTTGTTTCGGGGGAAAACCTTCAAAAGCTTTGGGGATAACATTGGGGAGTGTGGGATTTTTGCCTCACTAAAACTAACCCGGCTGTCACTATCTACACATGAAAGAGGTACCGTCACCTCTCAAAAGACCTTGTACCTAGCTTACACGTCTAGATGTCTAAGCTTCTTTGTGTCATATTCTGTGATTTTATAATAATTGGACCTTCATAGCATTATCTAGCCCAATTAAATAGGTCCACAAAACATATTCCCGCCCAAACAACTGTCAGTCAAGTAGCATGGCGGCCGCGGAGCAATCGCGCGCACGCTGCAATCACGCCGCGCATTGTTGCCGCCCCGTGCAGCGCTTATTGTGCGATGTTGCACCTGAGCCACCGTTCCTCTTGTTGGGAACTAGGACACACAGCGCGACCGTCTTTTCACTGCAATTGTATTACGCGCCATTGTCCCGTTTCATTTATTCATAGCTATTCACCGAGGACAGCTTTCCCTTTCTAGATTACAGCCGAATATGTGTTGTGTTGTGGATTTTCATACGTTAGCGAGTGGTTTCTGGTTTAATGTTTCGTTTATTTTAATAGAAAATTTGAAGCTGCTTGCAAACCACAGATAACAGAAACTAAAGATAACACCACAGATAATAGAAAATATCTATGTTGCAAACATAAACTCACGTCTTTTTCCGTCGTGATTGCTAGGCTAGGCAGAAACCATAGAGCGCCACCTGCAACGATCCTTAAATACTCTATTTGCTTAGTTTACATTCATACATTTGAACACACTCGTATTCTGGTTGTGAGTCCTACGACCTTTCTCAATTTTGAATCTATTTGTAGAATCAGTCATTGTGAATTTGGCTAGAACTTTTTACAGAAAAAACAAATAATGATCCACCTTACAGAAACAATCAACCAACCAACCTGAAACCCAAAAACAGTTTAAAAATAATTGGAATAAACAGAAAATTGTTCCACTTATTGAAACTCAATAATCCGAATCAATTTCAATGTTTACCTAACCGATTATTCACCTATCTGGTTTCCACAAATTACTGGACAAATAATATTTACCAAAGTTCAAATACTCATTTTGTCATTGCAATGTTGAAAGGTAGGTAGAGATTTAAGGCACTAAAACAAAACTGACCACTCACATTTCGTCATCATTTATCATTTTAGCCTTAAAGGCTGAAACGGAAAACAGGCCTCCCTTAAAAAAATGGGGGGGGGGGATTGCCATAATCGCTACGCTAAGCAGACCGGTTGGCGTTCGCAGTATGGTGCTAAAATGTATGGATTACGCTGTTGCTCATTGTTGAGTTAGTGTGTCTTTTACGACATCCATGGGAAGAAACGGATTGATGCTATTCTTAACGTCTAGCACCACACGGAACATTTCACATTACATTTCGTCAGTTATGTATAATTATAATAAGATTAGGAGGCAAGTTCAATTAATTAAAAATTACATTAACACAGGCTTGATGACGTAACTTTCTTGACCACTAAAGGAAACTTAAGCTTTTAAAAGCCATGAATTGTTTATGAAACTAGGTAACTTTCATGAAGAACTTTAACCAACCTTAAGTGAAAGCCTTCGCAACGATGTGACAACTATTAAGTATTTATTTCAGTCTCCAATTCGATAACATGAGAAGTATTTTCTGAAACATTAATTTTGTAAAGGTCACTATAACAAGGTATTAGGAACTGTTATTAAGAACTCCGTTACAGTTTATTAATTACTGTCTATCGTTCACAGAGTATTTTACCTAGACGTGAATAATTGTAACGTTTTAATAAAATATTAGTACGTTATACAAACATCCGCGTTTAGCCATACTAGTAAATATTGTCATCATCATTTCAGCCAAAAAACGTCCACTGATGGACATGTTATGTAGGTCTCCGTCAAGCATCGCCACTTCAACCGGTTCCGTGCTTCCCGCATCCAGCGGATTCCTTTGACCTTCACAAGGCCACCACTCCACCTAATGGAGACCTTCCATCGCAACCATCGTGTTACGGATCGTGGCTGCTACTCCAGACCCTTTCTTTTATTAATAACGAGCTTTTTCCCGCAATTTTGTTCGCGTGAAATTTTAGCCTCAGACCCGTCACGTTTGGCGGGTACGATTGTATTAGTAGATTGTAGATTGATTGCAAGCCAGTGTTGGGCACGCCACAATTGCGGCGGTAAGTCCCCTCTTTGAGGAGTGGTTAGAGAGGCGCCGCCGGACACGGGTCCTACGGAAGGTTCCTGTTCCGAATAAGGCGGGGAGAAACGCCCGGGTGTTTCCAATATGTGGATCGTCTAGAGGACACGGTAAAGTATACGGTGGAGGTGTGCTCTGCCTGGACGGAGCACCACCGGGGCCTTGTGGAAGCGATCGTCGGCAGCGACCTCTCGCGTCCGGTCTTGGTGTAGGGCACGGTACGGAGCGAGAGCGCATGGGAAGCCATCACCTCCTTCTGCGAAGCAGTAATGCTCGCAAAGGAGGCGGCGGAGCGTGTTAGGGAGAGGCAGCTTCCGCACCCTCACGCCCCTAGCCACCAAAGGAGGAGACGCCCCGGTCGTCGGGAGTCTATCGTGGACTCCCGGCCACCGTAGGCGAAGCCGTGCGGGTGGCGAGCTACCCATTGCTAAGTAAGGTCCAGGCCCGTGTCGATGGCGCGTTGTGTTCCACGCGCGCCTCAAAGAGATGTCAGTATAATTGAAGGGGTCCGCAAGTACCGATGCCTGCGAGGGTCGCGAAATTTATTCAATAGAGTTACCGTGGCTCTGGCATATAGGCAACTGAAGGAACACGAGTGGGTTGGCTGGTTTAGTCAGTAAAAGTCTGACACGCCCTCCCGCTCTGCCCAGAGTGGGAAAAGTAATTTGATGATTTCGAACCCACAAAAAAAAGACCCGTCGCGTCGCATCCCATCACCCGTCCGCCATATTACTTCGTTAACCGACATTTTCTTATTTTATTTGGCTCCTTAGAATTGTAGTGTGTTGTGTGTGTTTCATGAATTGGGCTATCAAATATAAAAAGAACTTTTCAAATACGAGGGTAGATCTAAAGATTACATCCGAAAACTCACAAAAAAAAAATTCTGCCCTAGTAGTGGCCAAAGTTATTTTGGCGCGTAAGTCAAGTTGTAAACTTTTAAATCATGGCAATGGGTAACCCATTGATTAAAAAGTTTACAACTTAACTTTCAATGTAAATGACACATCGAAATTTAATTTATATAAATATAATAGCAAATAAGAATGGGATACCGACCCGTTTTAAATTCTGTTGAAAACCTGGTAGGAACCTAAATCCCGTAGACGCTTTTTACGACACCCCTAGGTGGCTGAGTTAGTGTAGCTGCTAACCTAGGTAAGTAACTATAACTGCCAAGTTCTTCGGAGCAGTGACAGTAATTTTCAATTTTAAAGCCGTACCATAGTAAAGCCTGAAGTCATGTGAACTGCTAGCAGGGTAATAAACCGTTCTTTTCAATTGAGTTTAACAACTTAAGAACCAGTATGATGTAGTTAGGTATTCGCCATTTTGTATTAGGTAATGTACTTAAAAATAGGTTAAACTTATACCGGCACTGTGGCACCGTTTTGTTTATTATTTCACTTCAAATAGACTAGACACCCACCCGCTTAAATATAAATCTTGACAAAACAGTACTCACCTAAAGGTCAAGAAGGTAAAGGAAATGGAAAGGTACATCTTGCATTATTAGAATGAAGTATTTCGGATAAGCTTTTGATTTCGAAAGACTTTTACATCACTCAGAAAGTTCACGTTATATAAACAAAGATGAGACATAAGACTTATGGTACAGACGCCCAAAACTGTGAAATTCTCCCAATCAACCTTAACCCTAATGCTTCAGCGATAAAGTTGAAAATCTATTAAAGAAATTTGACAAATTGTAGCAGCTTTAAGTGGTGGCGTCTGTACTTAAAATATCAGAAACAAGTTTTATCCGAAAACATCAAAAAGTAAGCACTAATTTAATACAACCCAATTCCAAAACTCACAATGTCCGTGTCTATTTTTGCGTGTCCGTAAAACGTCAGATATGTGTAAATGCAAGTGTTCCAGCCCGGATGTGTGGCTGGGGCATCTGCCCATCTATCACTCAGATATTGCGTATGCTTGACAGATCTGACGTACCGTTTTGGTTTTTAGGATTCCGTCAGGACCGAAATCCTGTTAACAAAGCACTTTTATCTCTGTATATCAGTTATTCTGAAAAACACTCACAGAAAATGAACAGATAATGTCGCACACTTTTTTTTTGATAATTCTATTGTAAGAAATAACGAATAACTATAACGAAGAAATTTCTGTATAATCTTTCATCCCCTATTTAACCCATATAGGGAAGGGGAAATAAATGGAAGTTTTGTCCAAAAAATTACGTTTTGAACCCAGAGGTTTACCCTGCGTGTTGTTTGTCAGTGAATGTATTAATGATTTTAAGATTAATATAACATAAGATATCAGGCCTAATTCTTTGTCCGACTGCGTTTTTTTTTTCTTCCATAAACACTAACCAGACTTCCTAAGAATGGTTATACTTGCGCAAAAGAAATTTCCGTGAAAGACACTTGCGTGAAAAGACATTTCAATGAATGATCTTTGCGCGAACGGACTTTGGACATATTTGCGAAAGACACTTGCACCATTCCACTTGCGGAGTGAATTCGCGCAGTGTTGTTCGCGCGAGTGTCTTCCGCGTAGGAGTCCAGTAGCGGAAAAGTCCATTCGCGCAAATGTCTATTCTCAGAAATGTCTTTTCTCGCTAAAGTCTTTTCTCACAAAAGTCCATTCGCTGAAATATTATCGCGTAAGTGGGTTCACGCATTTTTGTTCGGGCATGTGCGATCCACCCTTTATATATGTCAAAGCAGATATTGAAAATGCACGGTCATTTCTAGCTAAATGATCGAGTTCTTATTTTATAATCAACATCAGACTTGTATCGATATCCTGCTGCAGAAATCTGAAAATATTATTCTAATATCTAATTACTAGAAAATATTTCTGTCCATCGTATCTCTTTTCATTAAGTTTTCATAAAGCTAGACAAATCATTGCCTCAGAAACTTACTGACACCTACTTACTTCGCAGATTTTTCTTAGAAATACTTTCTCTTCACTTAGTAGAGCCACTTAAATGTCGGTCAGTCCAAGTTTTATACGTTCTAAATACTTACCTTTTTACACCCGACATCAAAAACAAATAAATATAAGAGTTATTTTCATTTAGGTACAGATATTGGAATAGTTCGTGAAACAATTTTTTAAGCGTTTACAACTAGTTAACACTTAAGTGTTATATCGAAACGGTTGGTTTTTCAGTATCGAGGTTTTACGTAAAATAGATACCAGCACATGCCTTAGTTCATAATTGCACTAACTACAAAATTTTCAATTTTCACTTTTTTAATACCAAACACACTAAATATACATTACAATATTGAGATATTATGATGGAGTTAAAGGACTAGTCTTATGAATAGATGCATATTTGTTTTGTTATTTTACTTTGTTTTGTACTGTTCTTGTCTAGCTTTAAAAAACTTTAAAGCTCTCTCCTCAAAATTATCAATTACCGTATTTCGGCAAACTTGGAGAGGGCTCACTTTTTGTTAAAAAAGAAAGATTAATACTGGTTCCATAACACTTTGGCATTTGGTATTTTACTTTGTTCCGTCAAATAGCTTCGTAATAGGATTGTTTCAAACTATTTTCGACGTCGTAAGAAAATTATGACTTAAAGTAATTTCCCTTTTTTGTCTGTAACTACCATTCACCGTGTAAATCGTTAAAAGCATCATAGCATTATAACTACACGCTTTTATTTCCATGTCAAAAAATAAAAATCCTTTTAAATTACTTTTCAGTTCTCACTCACAAAAAACTAAATAAAATGAAATATAGTCGCGATGTATCAGCGTGATATTTAGCGTCGGCCATTTTTTCCAGGCGACTGGTCACTCACAAACTAATTCAGGGCGTAAACAGACTGTATGATACGGGGCACAAAGCTGCGGTCATCCGGGACTTGGGGACGAATGTCATCAATCATGCTGATATTGCGTGACGCATCAACTTGCGAAACGGACGGACGGACGGACGGACTGACGACATTTCTCTTTACATGTTTATCGGATTTAGACCGTTTTGTTATAGTGGAGCTAATGAGGTGGTTTTTAGTTGTGTTGATTCGATTTGGTTTGTTAATTTTGTCGTGTTTTTTTTTCGATTATGTCGTACTTTTTCACTCCAATTAAAGAAAACCAAATTCTGTGGTATTATAAAATAATAATAAGTAATAAATATAAAAACTATTAAAACGAATGATCGAAAAAGTCATGTGAATGGAAAGGTAAAAAATGTTGAACATAATAGATTAGCAAACAGTGTAATAAGACTTCATTCAGGACCTAATTTTAAATTGCTCTCGTAAAACCAAGACTCGTGAATTCGCGGTTGAGTGGGCGAGAATTTACCACCGAGCACCCGACTTCTACATCCCATGCATAACCTTTACAAGAATGTCAGTAAAGAAAATGTAAACACAGATTCACATTTCGTGTATCAGCTTGCAAAGCTCGTATCGAGTCGCAAATAATAAATATTTGCACGATCCGTCCGAGTACCGGTCGACAGCACACGATGCCGAATACGTAGTGCATTTCAGACTTAAAACGCTTTCGAGAAATAAATGTGATATTTAAACTTGAAATGCACTTATATTTTAAAAGGGAAATTAAATATTTCCCTTTTGATCTGACTGCTGACTGGTCCTCTAGAAACTTTTTGACTTTTTAAGGATGTAATTTTTTAAATGAATGATTATTTTCTTGTGCGAGCAGAACTGGATGCAGTAAATAAGCTGGATCATCCCGACCAAGTGGATTAGGTTAGATTAGAACTCTGACCAACAGCGCGCGGGCCGAGCGAGCTAAGCGAGCGGTGCTACAGTTGTGGGTGGCCAGCGCTGCATCCAAGTTCGTCGCAGTTACTTGGCTATTTACCATTTTAGAACCCTAAATTTAAATGAAAACTTATAATTATTTGAGGTTAACAAGAAAACGCAAACCATATTAGAGTAATCAATAATATTTTCAGGAACGCAAAATGGGAATTATTTGAAGTTCGACTGAATGAATTCCATTTTAAAATGTGGCCACGCACATTTCGTTTAGGATCTTAGTTATATTGATATCGATTCGAAAGGTAGAATAATGTCTTGCTCTCATCAAGATTCATTTAAAAATAAGAAATATTAATTATATGAAATAATAGTTATTACCCTCATGGTCGGTCCGAAAAAGAGATGGTGCTATCAGTCATGTAACTCATGTATCTTATATCTTTAAACGAGCAATTCTTGTATATATATATATATAATCTGAATCTCGGAAACGGCTCCAACGATTTTCATGAAATTTAGTATACAGGGGTTTCGGGGGCGATAAATCGATCTAGCTAGGATTTATTTTTATAAAATGTCGTTTTATTCGTGTTTTCAATGACCAACTTTATCGATAATCAACTTGAACATAAACTTATTACTTTAAACACAATTTACCGAAAAATACCGAGCAAAGCTCGGTCATCCAGATATTGTCGAAATAAAACGTCATAATCTGTTCTATAATAGAGTGATCAAATCAATTCGATTCTCTTTGAAGATTTCTCTCATGATAATTCCACGATTCACAGTTTCAATATACAGCCAGTAATTTAATAAACACGGACAGTCTAGCTATTTGTAAACTTTAGTAGCTATTTGTGGAATACCTACAAATGCAAAGTAAAAAACAAGTGACCTGTAAAACTGAGAAAGGGTTGAAATAGATTTGACCAGCTCTGGTTTTGGTGTGGGCAGATGTAGGTATTCAATTAAATGTCAGACTGTCGTCAAAGTGTGTGCACCCACGCTCTAACACCAATCGCGTCTTGAAATAAATTCGTTGTTCAATCGATCACTGATAAAGTTTTTGAAGACTTGTCAAAAATTTATGGAAACTAGAAGTATTTTCACTGAATGAGATTGATCAGAGTGTGAACGTTCTTCAAATTACGAGAATTGTCCTTCTGGTTTACACAGGCAGATTCTGTGTTCCAATTTCAAATTTATTTAGCATAATAGCATAACATGACCAGCCCCACTGCTGGAACACAGGCGTTCTCTCTGTAAAAGGGAGTGGGTAATACAATATGCGGGACTAGTGTGATGGGCACGCCACAATTGCGGCGGTAAGTCCCCTCTTTGAGGAGTGGATAGAGAGACGTCACGGCGTCCTCACCTGACGCAGGTTCTCACCGGGCATGGGTGCTTCGGTGGGTTCCTGTTCAGGATAAAGCGGGAGGATACGCCCGGGTGTTTCCATTGTAAAGATCGTCTAGAGGACATGGTGGAGCATACGGTGGAAGTGTGCCCTGCCTGGACGGAGCACCGCCGTGTCCTCGTGGAGGCGATCGGCGGCGGCGAGCTCTCGCGTCCGGCCCTGGTGCGAGCCATGGTACGGAGCGAGAGGGCCTTCTGCGAAGCAGTAATGCTCGCGAAGGAGGAGGCGGGGCACGTTAGGGAGTGGCAGTCTCTGCGCCATCACGTCCCTAGCCACCGCAGGAGGAGACGCCCCGCACGTCGGGAGTCGATAGCGGACTCCCGGCCACCGTAGGCGCGAGCTTGCGGGCGGTGAGCAATGGGTAGCTCGCCGCCCGGTAAGGACCAAGCTCGGGTCGACGGCGCGTACTGTTCCACGCGCGCCTGAAAGAGATGTCAGCAAAACTGAAGGGGTCTGCTAAGACCGATGCCTGCCAGGGTCGTGAGATTGTTCCAACTGAAGGAACACGGGTGGGTTTTAGTCAGTAAAATTCTGACATGCCGCTGCTCCGCCCAGAGCGGGAGAAGTCATTTGATGATTACCCATCCAAAAAAAAAATGAATAGTGTGAGTTGATAAATGTCGTGTATCTTTCAATTTTAGGTTAGTAGGACATCTCCATACAATGTTTTTCTTCAACATTTTGAGAGCGATGGTGATGAAATCATTTACAAAAAGTGCCTGTCTGGGTTCAAACCTACGACCATAATAACTCGTAAGTCCACGGGCCAAAACTGCTCTTAAAAGTATTTTCATCCCACCATCTCGGAAAGAGTATTTTTAATCTTCAATATCTGAGTGGAAAAGCCGTTCTTATTCTCTAGAGGATAAAGTAAATTGAATTTAGAACATCGTGTGCACTAAGTTTGTGATAGTTTTCGGCTTGATTCGTATATGAGAACTAGCCAAGTCAGACCTTAGGCTACAACATATTATCCTAACTTATAAGAAGAAATGATATTTTATGTAGTTATAAATAAATTTCAGGACTGACCATTGAATTTGGCACCCATTTAGATCTCACTTCTTTTGTCGTTGAAGTCAACAACCAAGGCATATATCATAATATTGAACTTGGCTCTCATTTCACATTTATGTTTTTGATGGGATTGTCACTTACATAGAGGATTCAGGCTGTAATTTGAAAGTATGTTGAGGAAAACGTATTTTTTTTATATAGTTATTTTCATCAAAGAGTAAGTTGGCTGATACATCAAAAACATGAGTAATTTAGTAACTAAGCGTAGACATCCAATTTGAACGTACCACACAAAATAGAATAAATCCAATAGAATTCTTCTATATGAAATAATATTCCGCAGGATCTATTTTTAGAACCCTGAAACAGCTTCATAAAATACCGTTATTATTCTACCTGAAAAGAAAGACGTTTTACCTAACAAATCACTTAGTCTTGGGTCTATTTGTTCTCCTTGATTGAATTAGTCGCTTCGCCAGCGTTAATATTAATATTGATACATCGAGAACTTCATTAATACTTCCTTCTTTGAGAACCTTGCTTCATATTGCATGTAGGAAAAAAACATGAATGGAAGTTGGTACTACTTCATACCGTTTATAATAAACTAGCTTTTATCAGCGGCTTCGCCCGCGTATTATACATATAAAACTTCCAGAGAACCTTTAATCAATAGACAGAGTGAGGATTCAATTCTCACTCTGCCTATTCATGAAAACCGCATTAAAATCCGTTGCGCAGTTTAATAAATCCAAGCGTACAAACGCGGCAAGCGATTTTGTTATACTATGTAAGATGTTTTATAAAAGTAAGATAAGAATGGCAAATTAAGAAAAAAAAATAATTTCTCACGCAAAACAATAATAAAATAGAAAATAAGCTGTGAAGTTTGTTGTGTATTCTGTAAAGATATAAAGCTAAATTGTAGGATTTAACATTTATGCGTTGCCGTCACAACTTTGCCATCTTTGCAAAGTCTACATCGAATGTTTGAGGAAGCCCTAACGAACCTAACAATACATTACACGAGACGCTCCCTCAATGGGCTTTTAAACATAAGTGGGTAGATAAGCAATTCATATAGGTTATGTTTCCTCTACGCCGCTTCTAAAGGAAGACCGTGTAACGGGAAAATATAAAAGCGTTTAGCACGAACATATCCCACGTATTCAACTAAACAACAGTTTATCGTGAAAATCTGTGTGACATAAGGAAAATGGACAATTTTATTTATACGAAGCTCAAATAAAGGCAACAGAAAGGTTGGGAAGTGAACAGGGAGGGTCAATATTTGCTTCTCGTCAGGCAAAATTGTGGGTGAGCGCACTTGACACCGGACTAGTGGAATTCAAATAGATTCGTGGAAAACTTTGCCTCCTTACATTTTTGCTAACAACTGTATACATTGGCTAGTGCCGGCAGCATTCAACTGGAAATATTAGTGTATTTAAAAATAGAAAGTCATGGAACAAACTTACACCTTACCAATCACGTTGCACCAAAAATATTTAGATGACATTTTAGGATTTTGCCTATAAGACTAGCTTGTAGTTTATTTTGCAGACATTTTAATGTCATCTTCGTCTGCTTTTAAGAGGCCGTAAACGATTGCATCACATGAAAGATCGTTTCATTTATTATCTAATGAACGAACTACTCATTATCAGCATCATCATTTCAGCCGAAAAACGTCCACTGCTGGACATAGGTCTCCTCCAAGCTCCACCACTTCGACCGGTGTTGTGCTTCCCGCATCAAGCGGATTCCTGCGACGATCACAAGGTCATCGGCCCACCCTGAGGCCTTCCAACTCTACGTCTTCCGGTACGCGGTCGCCACTCCAGAATCTTTCGGCCCCATCGGCTATCTGTTCTGCGAGCAATGTGCCCTGCCCACTGCCACTTCAGTTTAGCAATTCTTCGGGCTATGTCGGGTACCTTGGTTCTCCTACGGATCTCTTCATTTCTAATTCGATCGCATAGGGAAACTCCAAGCATAACCCTCTCCATTGCCCTTTGGGTAACTTTCAGCCTTTTAATAAGGCCCATTGTGAGCGACCACGTTTCAGTTCCATAGGTCATCACTGGCAACACACACAGGTCAAAGACTTTCGTCTTGAGGCAATGCGGTACGTGGGACGAGAAGATACGTATATTGCGTAGCTTCCGCATGCCCAGCCGAGTCGGATTCGACGATTGACCTCTTTCTCGAAGTTGTACCTACCTAACTAGACAGTCTGTCCTAGGTACACATACTTGTCCACAACTTCGAGCGTAGCACCTCCAATTTTCATTGCGAACTACTACTATTATTATATTAAATTATTCGAAAGAACTACTATTTTATTTAAATATTTATAAAGTAACGTCTATAAAATCCCATAAAGCAACGTGAATGGCCTCTTTAAGTGTTCACAGCAGATTATAATAATATTTTAGTTCAAGTGGTGCTCAACAGTTTCTACACCAGCCTTTTTTTTTTTTTTGTTTGGGAAATCATCTAATAATTTGTCGGGGCATGTCAGACTTTTACTGACTAAAACCCACCCGTGTTCCTTCAATTGTCCATGTGCCAGGGTCACGGTATCTCTTTCGAACAATCACGCGACCCCGGCAGGCATCGGTCCTAGCAGACCCCTTCAGTTTTGCTGACATCTCTTTGAGGTGCGCGTGGAACACTATGCGCCGTCGACCCGAGCTTGGTCCTTACCGGGTGGCGAGCTACCCATTGCTCGCCACCCGCAAGCTCGCGCCTACGGTGGCCGGGAGTCCGCAATCGACTCCCGACGCCCAGGGCGTCTCCTCCTGCGGTGGCTAGGAACGTGAGGGCGCTGAGACTGCCACTCCCTCACGCGCCCCGCCTCCTCCTTCGCAAGCATTACTACTTCGCAAGCATTACTGCTTCGCAGAAGGAGGTGACGGCTTCCCATTCCCTCTCGCTCCGTACCATGGCTCGCACCAGGGCCGAAAGCGAGAGGTCGCCGCCGCCGATCGCCTCCACGAGGACACGGCGGTGCTCCGCCCAGGCAGGGCAAACCTCCACCGTATGCTCCACCGTGTCCTCCAGACGATCCCCACAAAGGAAACACCCGGGCGTATCCTCCCGCTTTATCCTGAACAGGAACCCACCGAAGCACCGGTGAGGACGCCGTGGCGCCTCTCTATCCACTCCTCAAAGAGGTGACTTACCGCCGCAATTGTGGCGTGCCCAGCACTGGGTTGCGACAATCGTACCCGCCATGTCGCCATGAGATCACACCGGAGCTCTGTCCGCCGTGCCGCGATTTGTCGCGGCAGCGGAGTTTCGCCCCGGCGTTTCGCCTCCTCGCGCCACTCCCACATGTGGGCGAGGACCTTTGCCTCCAGATCCCATGGCGGCACTCCGGCAAGGAGGCTCGCCGCCTCGCAGGAGACCGTGCGGTATCCCCGGATCAACCGGATGTCCATGACCCTCTGGGTCGCACTCAACCGGCGCGCTGGGCGCAGCCTCAATGAGGGCGCCCACACCGGTGCCCCGTAGAGGGCCATGGAACGCACGATCCCCGTGTAGAGCCTCCGGCAGGAGGCGTTTGGACCCCCCAGATTGGGCAGGAGCCGCTTTAAGGCAGCTCCAGTCTGGGAGCCAAACGTCGGAAGTGCTCGACGAAGTTCCACCGGCTATCGAGGACAAGTCCCAGGTACTTCATCGTCGACTCGACGCCGATGTGAACCCCTCCCACCGTGAGTTGGGAACCCGCAGGTGGCGCGTTCCGAGGACCATGAAAACCCATGGCCTCGGACTTGTGCAATACCACCTCGAGTCCTAATTGCCGGATCCTATCGACGATTGTCACAACCCCGCGTGTCATAAGTTCGGCCGCCGCCTCGTGCGACCTCCCCTGCGCCAGGACCAACGTGTCGTCAGCGTAGCAAACTACGCCGACGCCGCTAGGGAGGTCGGCGCGCAGCACCCAGTCGTACCCGATGTCCCACAGATGCGGCCCCAAGACCGATCCCTGTGGGACACCGCACGACATCTCTCGCCGGTTCCAGTCTCCCTGGTGACCGGGGTAGATGACGGCTCTATCCGTCAAGTAAGCCTCGACTACGCGACAGAGGTAGGTCGGCATCCGGTGATACCGGAGTGCCTCCCTAATGCAACTCCAAGGCAGGGTATTAAGTGCGGTCCATGGCCCTCTACGGGGCACCGGTGTGGGCACCCTCATTGAGGCTGCGCCCAGCGCGCCGGCTGTTTGCGGCCCAGAGGGTCATGGCCATCCGGTTAATCCGGGGATACCGCACGGTCTCCTGCGAGGCGGCGAGCCTCCTTGCCGGAGTGCCGCCATGGGATCTGGAGGCAAAGGTCCTCGCGCACATGTGGGAGTGGCGCGAGGAGGCGAAACGCCGGGGCGAAACTCCGCTGCCGCGACAAATCGCGGCACGGCGGACTGAGCTCCGGTGTGATCTCATGGCGACATGGCGGGTACGATTGTCGCAACCCAGTGCTGGGCACGCCACAATTGCGGCGGTAAGTCCCCTCTTTGAGGAGTGGATAGAGAGGCGCCACGGCGTCCTCACCTTCCGCCTGACGCAGGTTCTCACCGGGCATGGGTGCTTCGGTGGGTTCCTGTTCAGGATAAAGCGGGAGGATACGTCCGGGTGTTTCCATTGCGAGGATCGTCTGGAGGACACGGTGGAGCATACGGTGGAGGTGTGCCCTGCCTGGGCGGAGCACCGCCGTGTCCTCGTGGAGGCGATCGGCGGCGGTGACCTCTCGCGTCCGGCCCTGGTGCGAGCCATGGTACGGAGCGAGAGGGAATGGGAAGCCGTCACCTCCTTCTGCGAAGCAGTAATGCTCGCGAAGGAGGAGGCGGGGCGCGTGAGGGAGTGGCAGTCTCTGCGCCCTCACGCCCCTAGCCGCCGCAGGAGGAGACGCCCCGGGCGTCGGGAGTCGATTGCGGACTCCCGGCCACCGTAGGCGCGAGCTTGCGGGTGGCGAGCAATGGGTAGCTCGCCGCCCGGTAAGGACCAGGCTCGGGTCGACGGCGCGCAGTGTTCCACGCGCGCCTCAAAGAGATGTCAGCAGCAGTGTAGGGGTCTACTAGGACCGATGCCTGCCGGGGTCGCGTGATTGTTCGAAAGAGATACCGTGACCCTGGCACATGGGCAACTGATGGAACACGGGTGGGTTTTAGTCAGTAAAAGTCTGACACGCCCTCCCGCTCCGCCCAGAGCGGGAGAAGTCATTTGATGATTTCCCATCCTGAAAAAAAAAAAAAAAAAAAGGCAGGGTATTAAAGGCGTTGGCGATGTCTAGAGACACCGCCAAGACGACCTCACCCTGGGCCACTGCATCCCCCGTCGTGAGGGCTCGCACACGCATGATGGCGTCCACCGTAGAGCGCCCCTTGCGGAAACCGAACTGGCTGTCCGCCAAATCCGGCCCCTCCCGCGCCAGCCACCCAACGAGGCGGTCTGCAATTACTCTTTCAAGAGCTTGCCCACCTCGTCGAGCAGCACGATGGGCCGGTAAGCGGACGTAGAGTCCGCTGAGCGCCCCGACTTCTTAATGAGGACCAGTTTCCCCGTCTTCCAACGAAGTGGGAACTGGCCCCTCCCCAAACATGCGCTTAGGAGCCCCGAGGCCCGAGAGCCCGAGGCCCGAGAGCCTCTAAGGCCAGGACCCAGGCTTTGCCAGGCAGGCCGTCGGGTCCTGGGGCGGTATTTTTGGCATTTAGCCGACGTACCGCCACTCTCAACTCTACCTCGGTCACCTCTGGAGCGTTGTCGTCGTCATTTCTACACCACCCTTACCATCTTATCATAAGCTGCTTTGGAGAATGGAGTAGAAAGTTGTAATACCCGGAGTGTCATGAGAACATAAAGTTCAAGCTTTATTTTTATATTCCATTGTCTTCTTGGTGGCTTTCATAAAATTCCTTATAACATGTTTTATTTGAACTAAAATTAAATGGATGTTCTAAAAGTATATTCAAACATTTTACGCTTTTATGAAATGGCTCCTTATTTTTTACCTTTTCTACTAAAGCAAACGGAAAACGTTCAGGTTTAGTATCTACTAACTTGAATTGCTTTTTATACATACGATATTTCACTTAAAAGTTATATTAAGTTAGGTTATGTACGTAGTTAATTATGAAAACTAGCAAATAAGAACAATTGCTGCAAAAGAGGTTCCTTAACGTAGTAGAATTCTTGGTGTTTTTATTATATTTTTTATTTGCCTGTTCATCCAGAGTAATCTCTACGTGCAAAAATTAAAGTAATGACAGTTTCTCCTTTTTTTTTGCGTGAATGTAAATGGCCTCGGTTCTTTAACTTTATTACGTAAATTTATCTTAAGACTACAGTAAAGTTTACAAGTGGCTCTAGCATGAACGCACGAAGTAACCCTAATGTAATATCCAACGGTTTTAGGATTGAAAATACTCATTTCAAACGAAAAGTCTAAGTTAGTATTATGTTAAAAAACTAAGTTAGTATTAAAACTCAGTTTTTAACATAATACTTACATAGACTTTATTAATATCTTTAACGGCTTATGGCTATGTAATTACAGCCACACGAGTAAGGATCAGGTTAAGCTAAGTTTGCCGCGGTTGGTCTGTGGACGGGTGACATACCAAGACACCTCCATGCCTCAGTAAGTACGGTATGCTGTTGGTCCTGGCTGTCATTCATGGGTCTTTGACAGTCATTAGGGGTAATTAGAAATCCAGAAGTATGACAAGCAATCTTACCAAGGTCAAGGAGTATCGTATTACCTGATAACTGGGTTGTGAAGGTCTGATAGGCAGTCGCTTCAAGTAAAATACTGGTACTCAGCTGCCTCCAGAGACAAGAACAGATTAGACTGGAGAGCTGGTTACGCAGATGGATTTCCTTTATTTACTGGACTGTCTTTTATTTATTTAATAGATTTTTACAACAAAATGAAGAATTGTATTTTTGATATGTTCACGGAGGGTGTGTGTTTATGACCACACGATAGAAGTGAAAACTAACGACTATAGCCGAGCATATACGATTCAGCGTCACCGACGGACTAGAAATGAGTATATCCATTCAACGCCGCCGACTAAAGCGTGACGGTACAATTTCGTTCACTGATCATAAAGTGCGCAAAGTGCACTCAAAATTATTGATTTCAAGAATTGTTCAAATGTACCTATGTTACGCGATTGTGCTAGGGCCTCTAAATGAATAACTATAAGTGTAAACCACAACCAAACCAGGGTTCAGGGCCTTCATTTCGATTTTTAAAAAGGTTCTTTCTTATACAGTTCCAGTTTCGGTTTAGTTCTTGTTCTAGAGTACCAGTTCCAAATCAGGGTATCAATATACCGGTTCTGTAACATCCGATTTAAAAGTTCTTTAAGAAAGAAGGGATATTTTGACACTTACCTGGCGTATATTTTCTTTCAGCTCGCGTTCAAAATATTGGCAAGTGGAAGGCTGTATCGGTGAAATAATGGTTCTTAAAGGTTCCAATTTAGGTTCCTGTTCAAGTTTGGGTTCTTGCAACGGAACCACTGAATATCGGTTCTTACCGGTATTTTAGAAACTATTTCAATCCCTGTAAACCTTGCACTGAATGTGCACTAAGAGAAAGAAAGCGTCTCGCATTTTATTTGCAGCGTCTTCGATCTTACTTCTATTCTTGTTCGAGCAAAGCGAAACACATTGAGACATAAGTGTCGCACACTTGTCGCCATTTCCATTGTGGTTTGAACACTAAGCACAGAAAATAGAGCTTTATTAAGTATAGATATAGTCTACACTTATAATAAAACTGTAGAGAGGTCAATTCTGTACATTGAAAATATATTCAAAATTAATATTGGAGGATGAATGGTGATTGATACTGATGCCAAAAATGCAATCAGTATTTTTTTTTGTCTGTCTGTCTGTCTGTCTGTATGTGCACGCATGGGTCAAAAACTACTGAAGGGATTTTAACCATACTTGGTAGGATTGTAGTCCATACTCCTGGGCAGATTATAGGCTATATAACATAACGCTAAAACACATAGGAGCCGAGCAGTGACGATAAATTTGAAGCAAGTCGGATGAAAATGCGCTTTCGAGCTAAAAAAAATAACCTGGATTAACACAGGCTACTTTTTATCTGTATAGATGTAGATGACTAGTAAGGAGGTGTCTACTGAGATGATGTCTTATTAGAAATATAGAAAGAAAGAAATTATTTGTCAGGATATTGTACAAAGCTGTTAGGTAGATTATGTGTTATGATCATAATATTCTACTGTTTCCGGCGTACAAATATGATTCGTATAACTTTGGGTCATAATTACATAAAAATTCAGTATTAATCATTAAGACTAAAACTACAAAAAAAGATGCCATATAGAGATGTCACAAGTTTTTGAATTTTTGGTTCTAACACATGTGGGTTTCCTCACGATGTTTTCATTCACCGTTTTGGGAGCAGTGGTGATGAAACAATTTGCACACAACCAAACTTGTAAGTCGGACCAATACCACTGGGTCACCACTGCTCATGAAGATATACTGCGCCAATCCCAAGTGAATTGTGCAAAGGGTAAGAAAATGCTGATAAATCACAATGTGATTTGAAAAGCAATTGTAGTTAAATGTTTGGTTACCTATTTCTTTACACGACTGTACTAACGACAGAGATGGGTCAACAACCTTACTAACTTATTCTATTCCAAAAGAAAAGTCTTCATATTGACTTAGCCTTTTTAGGTACCTACTTATCAGGCAAATAATGTCTTTTTAACAAATCCAAACTCCCAAAAGTGACCTTAAAGTGAGTTAAAGGACCTAATGTAAAAAATAAAATGTTCCGATTTTTCGTCCTCCATTTTTATGAGACCGAATTTTTGTGGTTACCGCCTTCACATCGCGTCATCCCCAATTTAAACTTTCAATCTCTCGTTATCATGGTGTATCTCCAATTAATGTTAATAGGGGATATTAAAAGTTTTCTAGATGTGTCTAATTGGTCCTGTCAAAATTAATATTGAACGATTTATCTGAATGAGTGATTTCATGCGGGAGTCATCTTGTTGTAGATAATATATATATACAAATTGAGTTTGATCTTCATAAAACCTATTTAACTTATGCAGGTTCTGGTTAATTTTACTATAGACTTATTTGCAGTTCGTTGGTCTAGTGGTCGCAACAGTTACTGCTGAGCATGAGGCTCCAGGTTATTTTTTCCGTAACAGCCCGGAGTCTGGATTTGTGCCCGGTTAATGGCAGTAGTTGCGCCCCCATTTACGTGGGTTCCTTAAAATATCTGGTGAAATATGGGTATTTAATTAACTTTCGGGGAAACAATGTTATAGAAAATATTAAAAGTTGTGCGGAAGTCGGTTATCATGGTATGAACACGTGATGGTGGGGAAAGGAAGAAAATATGAAAAAAGTTTTGAGTATGATCGTCGATGACTTTAAGAGTAAGGGAAGACCAAAAATACAATGGATGGACTACGTGAAAGATTATGTGGCTAGAAAGGGGACAACCGAGATGACGAACAATAGAGAAGTGAAGAAGAAAAATATGTGTGCCGACCGCAAATAAATATGAAAAGTTATCTACACTCTACAGTAGGAAATAACCTAAAAGAGAATAAAAAACTCTTTCATTTTGTTTTCTCTACAACTGGTTTATTTGACTAGTATGCAAGTCAAGCATGAGAAAGCTGTTTCAAGAATTGGGCACAGGAGGGCAGGGCTGACGTACACTGTTGACAGTTGAAACATCCAGACGAACAAAACAAGCAACTCACCAAATGCCACGCTACAAAATTGTGTTTATAGGGTTTGCAATGTTGGAAAGGAAACAATACTTTGTATAGTTTATTGTTATACGGTATGCTTATGCTGGCTTGTTGGTTTTCATATGTCCGTACTGTTGGTAAAAAACAAAGACTATCAATACAGTTTCAGTTCGTAGTCATAACGTATGACATGGCAATAATAATTTTCAGTAACGTTGCATCTACGCAAGGTTCATTTTGATTCTACGTATACGTCATGTTCGTGAATAGGCGCCGTCAGTTGAGACTGGTCATACTGTAGCTACCATGGCTTGTTTTTATTATTTTATTTTGGATTGTTATTATTCTTTGCTTCTCTTTGCTGTAACCTGGACGCTGTTAATGTGAATTTTATTTTAGGTTTACTACACTACTCGGATGTTTCACGTAAAAAAAATGCAAAACCCCGTTTCTTCTTGTGGGTGAAAGGCGACTAAGGGACTTACTAGAGAATGGGCAACAGCGTTCTCTTTGCATTTTACCTCCATACTACGATCGCCAACCCGCTTTGCTTGCCAAGCGTGGTGATTATGACAAAGCCCCCCAAATTGGGGAAGGCCAGTGTTCAGCAGTATTGCAGCTGAAATGATTATGATGATGATGCGACGACTCGAATGAATAGTTTTTCAGGCGAATCGTCATCGGTAATCGTTGACTAATATTTAAAAGTGACGGTTTGTCCCACTCGGGCGAGTTAATTTGTGTGAGTGGACCTTGAGTGGACTCATAAGTTTCTTTTTTTACATCGTTCTCAACATCAAAATATTAGTTGCACAAACACTAAGCGACCCGCCCCGGCTTCGCACGGGTGGACATTTATATTTTAGGGTCGCTGAAAAAAAAAATTCTTTTGAAAAGAACTTTTGATAATGAGTATCTAAATAGTTCCGAAATCAATTTTAATAAGTGCATTAATTTAGTAAATTTACTCGATTTGGCCGCGTCCGCTGCGTAGAGAGTCGACCGCGCGAGTGAGCCGCGCGGCAACCTGCTTCATAGATGTGCACCCCCCTCCCCTGCGGTTTCGCCGTGCGAGTCGTGCGACACCATCATTCATTTTAATACCAATTACAATTTTAAATTCGTAATATCTTTTGAATGGATTGTCCGATTGGAATAAAATAAAAAGTAATTTATAGCTATTGAAACAATCTTGCTCAATAAATAGTATATTTGGATAAGGATTAGTATTTGACGATAATAAGATCAATAAACTTAGGCTAATAATTTTAATTACTTTTATTCTATGGAAAAGTGGTTGTAATGGCTAAAATATAAATGTTTGGTTTATACTATCGCGCACTTTTTTGTAGGCATTATTGAGTTCTACAACTTTTCTATAGAAGTCAACCATACATCTCTAACCATTTAGGCAGCGTTCGCGAGAATCGTTAACGTACGGCAGTTTTTTCGACGCCTTACTCCACAATTTTCACTACCACGAAAAATCCTATCTGTTTTCCGGGATAAAATATAGCCTATACGGATTCAACGGATTAAATGGTAAAAGAAATTTTGAAATCGGTCCAGTAGTTTTTAAGCCTATTCAATACAAACATACAAAAATACAAAGGTTTCCTCTTTATAATATTAGTATAGATAAAAGAATGTCGAATGAGTTTCTTGCCCGTTCTTCTATATTTGGTACCTACTATTATGCTTTGCCAACTAGCTTATTATTTTTTACTGACCAACTCCTTGACAATTCAAAAGTGCCTATTAATCGTTTAATGAAAATAAATGCTTTGAGTTTGATCAGCACTCCAATGTCTGAATACTAGAGGTTCTCCAACAATTCTCAGAGCGGCTTTTAGCCATTCCCAAAAGTTTATAAACGGGCAAAGGCCACTCTCGTGTTGGTCAGGACAAAAAACATTTGCAGTCTCATTCGGACCTAAAGTCAGCCTAGTGCCTATTGTCACTAAGTATAAGTTAGTATACAACTTCTATTCACGTACATTTTGACCTTTAGCTCGATTGAGTTATTTGAACTTTAATAAGGCAAGGGAACACTAAGACTGTAAACATTTCAGCTTCATTGAAGATTCGAGTACTAAAGCTAGCATTAAGTCCTCTATTTTGTAATCAGGCCTTAAGTTATTCCACATTACATAACGTTTTTTAGATTTTTTCTAAGAATAATGATCAAATTGTATGATGTTGGATGTTTGTGTGGTGTCAGATGTAAAGAATAGCACCATCCCATTTGCTTCCATGGGTGTCGTAAAAGGAGGCTTAGGGACTTAAATACTAGAGAATGGGCAGCAGCGTTCTCTATGCAATTTACCACCATACTGCGTTCGCCAACCCGCCTGCCAAGCGGGTTGATTGTGGCAAATCCCCTCAAAAATGTCTTACGGCTGAATGATGATGATGATGAATCATTCATCATCATTTTAGCCGAAAGGCGCCCACTGCTGGACATAGGCCGCCCCAAATTTGAGGGGATTTGCCATAACCGCCACGCTTGACAGGCGGGTTGGCGATCGCAGTATGGTGGTAAAATACATGGAGAGCGCTGCTGCCTATTCTCTAGTAAGTCCCTTAAGCCTCCTACAAACCGGCGCGACGCGGCAGCGCGACGCGACACTCGTAGAACAATTTTTATGTGAACTTCATGGAAATTGTTCTACAAGAATCGCGTCGCGCTGTCGCGTCGCGCCGGTCTGAATAAGCCTTTAGTCGCCTTTTACGACACCCACGGGAAGAAATGGGGTGGTGTTATTCTTTACGTCCGGCACCACACAGTACCAGTGCAGTAGTTGATGAATGATTATGATGTATGATCGTAATCGTAGTAAACAGCATTTAAATACTCCAAGTGTCGAGCTTTAATAGGGTGACTATCTGTTACCAATACACAGTGGGAATACTCTGTTGCGATACTGGCCACCAAATGCTGACTCCGTTCGGCATAGCAAACAAGGCTGTTTTGCAGCGCGCACGTAAGCTGCGGTCAAGCGTTCTATGTTTGAATTGACGTGCAGCGTTGCGAACCAATCAACACACGGAACGCAGAACGATATCCTGCAGATTATGTAAGCTAGGTAGTTAAATTTTGGTGAGTTTGATTTAGGAATGTAACGGAGACCATCTTAGCGGAGACAGAGGCAGAGGTCCAGAGACTGACGCGAAGTGATAAAAAGGTTAATTTAACATACTATAAATATAAAAATTCTACCTTGTAATATCTAGTCAAAATTAAAAAGTGTCAAACCATGAGTACCTTTTCGCAAAAACAGTTTTGTGGTTTTATCACTTTCTAGGCGTTTGTTGGTCCACAAATTAAACCGGCTCCACTAAAGAATTGTTCAATTGGTATTGAACTTAGTGAAGGTGGTTGAATGGAAAAAAAACCCTAAAGCTTCAAGTTATATCTCCACCATATTTAAGTCGTCTCTTTGTTGGAACCGAATTTCTTTGTTAGACCTCTGTTACAACTCTGTTCAAAAGTTGCGGTTGTGGAGGTACGACTTCATGCGTAAGTAAAAGAGCTGCTTGTTTACAAAAAAAAAATGGATGTGAGAGTGACAGCGAGCTGTCAAATTTTTGGTACAATATTCTCATTTCTCCTTGTTGGCCCCAAATTATATAAAGTTAAAATCCGGTTTACAGTTTCATCCCGATTCACCCCTGCTTTTCTATTCGCCCCGTTTTACGGTACTGGGATTCTTATTGGATCTATGGCAGAATTTATCATGATGTTTAGTCTGTATTACAAGCATTCCACCAATAACAATCCATGCACAATCCGAGCGTTTGGTTGTGGTCTTTGTAAATAGTTTGCCGTGCCGCAATTTATACGGCATTCGGAATTGATTGGAGATTAAAGGATTACGATAAATTATAAACCTATGCATCAAATACGTGATTAGTTTAATGCCTGCATTGTGGTGCAGTAATTACTAAGCAATAAATTACCATGAGATACTTAATAAATGTATTTAGTTTAAAATCCCACTATTAGTATTCAAATCCGATTCACTAAATTGGTGCAATCTTGTACCCGTTTACGGCGAATCAAAAATCAGGGATATGATTTCATGAGAGTTATGATTTGTATAAATATACAATATCTGGTTGACCGAGCGTTGCTCGGTATTTTTTGGTAAATTGTGTTTAAAATAATAAGTTTATGTTCAAGTTGATTATCGATAAATTTGGCCATCGAAAACACGAATAAAACGACATTTTATAAAAATGAATCCTAGCTAGATCAATTTATCGCCCCCGAAACCCCCTGTATACTAAATTTCATGAAAATCGTTGGAGCCGTTTCCGAGATTCAGATTATATATATATATACAAGAATTGCTCGTTTAAAGGTATAAGATAAGATATGTGATTTCATCTGTATCCTCTTAACTTCTAAAGTCATCATCATTTGTGTAGCCTTTTCCCTGAGTTCGGCTTCCAGGCTAACTGGATACAGCTGAGTACCAGTATTTTACATGGAGCGACTGCCTATTTGACCTCCACAACCCAGGTAGGTACTGGGTAATACGACACCTCTTGGTAAGACTGGTTGTCAGACTTTCGGGCTTCTGACGACCCGTAACGACTGTCTAAGATCTACGAAAGACAGCCGGGACCAACGGCTTATCGTGCTTTCAGAGGCACGGAAGGTCTTGGTACCCATCCACGGACCAATCGCGGCAAGCGTAGCTTAACCTGAACGATCAACCCGTGCGGCTGTTATTACTTAGCCACAAGTCCTTCCCACATATTTCCTTCCCTTCTTCATAACTTCTAAAATACAAATCATAATTTGACAAACATAAGCCCCCCTCTAGAAAACAAAAAGTGAGGAACATAGAAAAAACAATCTTCAATGTCGTTTCGGATATCAAATGAATTTTATTAAATTTTTATATTACCACATTTCCAATATATATACACCGTGACATTTTAGTCGTCTTACAAAGTTTGTCCACTCAATGTGTCCAATATACATAATATACCTCTAAGCGTGATTAAAAAATTGTTACCATTAACTAAGATGATAGGTACTAAGAAAAATAAATAATGCTTTTGAATTATGGGCGCCATCGGCCACCTGTTCTGCGAGCAATGTGCCCTGCCCACTGCCACTTCAGTTTAGCAATTCTTCGGGCTATGTCGGTTACCTTGGTTCTCCTACGGATCTCTTCATTTCTGATTCGATCGCGTCGGGAAACTCCAAGCATAGCCCTCTCCATCGCCCTTTGGGTGACTTTCAGCCTTCTAATAAGGCCCATTGGGAGCGACCACGTTTCGGTTCCATAAGTCATCACTGGCAACACACACTGGTCAAAGAATTTCGTCTTGAGACACTGCGGTATGTGGGACGAGAAGATATTGCGTAGTTTCCCGAACGCTGCCCAGCCGAGTCGGATTCGACGATTGACCTCTTTCTCGAAGTTGGACCTACCTAACTGGACAATCTGTCCTAGGTATACATATTCGTCCACAACTTCGAGTGTAGCGCCTCCGATCTTCACTGGAGTGGGTATCACATGAGCATTGGACATGACCTTTGTCTTGTCCATGTTCATCTTGAGACCCACTCTTCCGGAAGCTTTACTGAGGTCTTCGAGCATTGTACTGAGGCCCTCCATAGTCTCAGCCATAACAACTATATCATCGGCAAACCGAAGGTGAGTGATGTACTCGCCATTGATGTTGATGCCAGCCCCTTTCCAGTCCAGAACCTTGAAGACATCCTCCAGTGCAGCGGTGAACGGTTTCGGAGAAATAACGTCTCCTTGTCTCACCCCTCGCTGCAGAAGGATAGGTTTCGGGGTCTGGTCATGAAGTCGGACTGACATAGTGGCGTTTTCGTACAGATACTTCAGCACCTCGATGTACCGATAGTCGATCTGGCACCGTTGAAGAGACTGCAGTACAGCCCAGGTCTCGATCGAATCGAAGGCTTTTTCCTAGTCCACAAACGCTAAGCAAAGAGGCAGGTTATACTCTTCGGTCTTCTGTATAACCTGCCGCAGCGTATTTATGTGGTCTACGGTGCTAAAGCCTTTACGGAATCCGGCTTGTTCGGGAGGCTGGAAGTCGACAAACCTGCGCGCTAGACGGTTCGTCATGACTCTTGAAAACAGCTTGTAGGCATGGCTCAGAAGTGAGATGGGCCTATAATTCTTAAGTAGGGCATTGTCACCCTTCTTAAAGAATAGTACCACCACACCTCTGTTCCATGCCTGTGGCGTTATGCCTTCAGGAGCTCAACCGTAATTCCGTCATCACCCGGCGCCTTGTTGTTTTTGAGCTGCTTCAGAGCCATCCGAATCTCGTACAAGCTGACGTCCGGGATGTCTTCGGTATAATGTCGTTTAGTTATGAAACATCTTGTTAATAATGTTTACATATCAGACGGTAGGGAACATACCTACCCAGTGCACGAGTCAAGTAGATCACTCCATCTCCATTTTCCATGAGACAAAATATCAATTTCAAACTAAATACATCATGCGTCATCATAATCCACACTATATTTATATTTTATTTTTATTATATATATATTATATTATATATATATTATATCCATACTTAACATTATAAATGCAAAAGTAACTCTGTCTGTCGGTCTGTCTGTCTGTCTGTCTGTCTGTCTCGCTTTCCTGCTAAAACTACTGAACCGATTTAAATGAAATTTGACACAGACAGTTTAGAGCCTGGGAAAGGACATAGGATACTTTTTATCCCGGTAGTATGTTCCCGCGGGATAATTTCCGACCTCCACGCGGGCGAAGCCGCTGGCAAAAGCTCGTATTATAAATTCAAAAGTAACTCTGTCTGTCTGTCTGTCTCGCTTTCCTGCTAAAACTACTGAACCGATTTAAATGAAATTTGGTACGCAGATAGTTTAGAGCCTGAGAAAGGACATAGGCTACTTTTTATACCCTTAGTATGTTCCCGCAGGATAATTTCAGACCTCCACGCGGGCGAAGCCGCTGGCAAAAGCTAGTGAATAATATTTTTATTTATTAGTTATTCAAATGTTCATTGTTTTTCTTATGGATGTGTTGTAGTCATTGGATACATGAAGTGGGCTGCCGTTGGAAGACGATTAAAATGTCACAGTGTATATATAATTTTGTGAGCTTACCCCAAAATAATTTCAATAAAAAGTGAGATCAAAACTAAAACCTGACTACTACAAAACTAAAACCTGAGTACTACAACAAAACTAAAACCTGAGTACTACAAAATCACGCTCTAAAAAGTATGATGATACGTGATTTTTCAACAGTCGAATTTTTATAAATTGTGAAAGTTCATTCACAAAAACTCGTAGACGTAAAACGTTTATTTTTTGTACCGACAATCACTTTATCCTAAAATTCATTACGAAAATATCAAATTGTTTGTTAATTCTAATTCAAAACTTACCTGCCTAACATTAAAGTTTCCGCATTCGAGTTAATTCCCACCCAACCGCTCTTCCAGGCTGCAATTAGAAATCTTCATTTTCATTAAGAGCTCAAATGTTCAAGATTCGGTTTAGATATCACCACTATGGCACTGTAAGACGATTATGTAAACTATAATGCCATTACAAACGCCATGTATAGCGGCTTTGCGTAAAACGATAAGCCTGAGGTGAAGCTGCGAGCGCAGATATAAACCAGAAAGTAAATTTCAAAGGAAAATTCAAATAAACGGTATTCGAGAAAACGTATTCGAGTGTATTTAACGAGGGTAAACAGAAGTTTTCATACGGAGAATTATGGGGGAATATAATTGAGTATCAGAATTATTAATTCTAAATGACTTGGTGCTTGTTTTGGGACTGACGTGTCGTGTCCTCATTTAAGATTTATTACAAACTGATTTAGGTAGCTTTATGTTTCGGATTTTTATTATTTACATATGCAGAGATATGAAGTGAGTATCATATGCATTTTATAGGGTAGAATGGACATCGGTACTTGATAATAAACCCCTACTTAGCCTAAAACATTTTATTTATTTATTTATTTAAACTTCTCGCACACAAAAAAGGTACAAAGGCGGACTTAATGCCATAAGCATTCTCTACCAGTCAACCAAGGGTGGTGAAGAGATTACATAAAACAAACTGCTGTTTTATAGAAAACTGAAACCCTACCTACGCGGTCTAAATGACCGCATTTTTTTAATAACTAAAAAACATCTAGTCTAGAATCATGTAATTAATCCATTGGAAAAGGTCGATGCCCCTGCCATCCTGTATAAAGATGAAAGATTTATTTGAAATGGTTAATATATGATAAAATCTCAAACTAGTTATAGGTACATATAATTGGTTTGTACCCATTTGAAATCTTTTTTGTAGTTTTCTTTTTTTCAATATAGACATAACGAAAATGTAACTATAAAGTTTGCCCTCTATTTTAATAAATGGCAAGCAATAGTATGTCTAGACTTCAATAACAATATTCTCAAAAAAATAAATGTGTTGAGGTAATTTTATTCCATTTATTTTATCTTCTATTGGAATAGAATAACATTTAGTTCTCAATGTATGTATGAAAAGAACATACCAAAGGTGTGTCCGTATTGGCTTTGGCTCCGACTGTCATTGGCCCTTTTGGCATTATTATCATTTTTTTTTTTGGATGGGAAATCATCAAATGACTTCTCCCGCTCTGGGCGGAGCGGGAGGGCGTCTCAGACTTTTACTGACTAAAACCCACCCGTGTTCCATCAGTTGCCCATGTGCCAGGGTCACGATATCTCTTTCGAACAATCACGCGACTCCGGCAGGCATCGGTCCTAGTAGACCCCTACACTGCTGCTGACATCTCTTTGAGGCGCGCGTGGAACACTACGCGCCGTCGACCTGAGCCTGGTCCTTACCGGGCGGCGAGCTACCCATTGCTCGCCACCCGCAAGCTCGCGCCTACGGTGGCCGGGAGTCCGCTATCGACTCCCGACGCCCGGGGCGTCTCCTCCTGCGGCGGCTAGGGGCATTATTACCATTGTTTTGTTTTTCTGCTTTTTTATAGTTTTATTTTTTTAATGAAGTAATGCCAATAAACACATTTTTCTTTCTATCTTTCTTTCATTGGTAGATCTTTGACAGTCATAACGGGTCCTCAAACAGTCTCACCAAGGGGTATCGTATTACCCAGTAACTGGGTTGTGGAGGTCAGATAGGCAGCCGATCTATGTAAAATATTTTTACTCAGCAGCATCCGGTTAGACTGGAAGCCGACTACAACGTAGTTGGGTGAATACTAGGTAGATGATGATGATAGTAATTAAATGTAATTGATTGATAGCTTAGCCATAATGATTTAATTTTCTGAGCCTTAAGCTTACGCAAGAAGCGAAGAAACTCTTGAATCTGCCGGGGTCACGTGATTGTTCGAAAGAGATGCCGTGACCCTGGCACATGGGCAACTGATGGAACACGTGTGGGTTTTAGTCAGTAAAAGTCTGACACGCCCTCCCGCTCCCTCCAGAGCGGGAGAAGTCATTTGGTGATTCCCATCCTGAAAAAAAAAAACCCTTGAATTAAATTCAACAAAATCCTGCTCCCTATCCTACTAATATTATAAACGCGAAAGTGTGTATGTATGGATATAAAGATAAAGATAAAGATGCCTTTATTTGTATAAACATGTGTAACATGATACATAATATGCACATATAGATGGAAACGAGTATAGATGTTTGTTCCTCTTTCACGCAAAAACTACAGACCCGGTTTAGATGAAATTTGGCAACCCGATAGTTTATAACCTGAAGTAACACATAGAGTACTTTTTATCCCGGTAGTATGTTTTCGCGGGATAACTTCCGACCTTCACGCGGGCGAAGCCGCTGGCAAAAGCTAGTATTGACATAAGGATAATCACGGACACCAACAAGGTTTCCCACACACTTTTTAAATGCCTACCTACACAGTCAGATCTCTGGCCGGCAAAAGGGTAGGGGTTCACCAATGACAGTATTAATGTCCGATGTGATAAAGGGTGAGCCTATCGCCATTTATCGGACACCGCTCCAAGCCCAGGTCAATTGAGAATTTTCCAACAGGAAAATCACATTATCACTTTGTCCGAATGAGGGATCGAACCCAGAACTTTACCGGCTTTCTATTTTGTTACCACTTGAGACGGGTATCTTGTAAAACGTATGTTAATGTTATTGAATTTGATATGAAAACAACAATGTGAATGCTGAACTGATTTTATTAATTTGTTACGTAATCTGATTTGATTTTGTTTCTGTTTTATGTGTCTCATTCGTGTTTTGTTTATTTTTACCGTTTTGGTATTTTTGGTGGCTTGTGGCTAAGTAACATTAGCTGCACGGGTCAGATCAGGTAAAAATGCACTTGCTGCGGTTGGTACGTGGATGGGTGAGAATATTTACATACCAAGACACTTCTGTGTTCGGAAATTGGTCCCGACTGTCATTCGTGGGTCGTTGACAGTCGTTACGGTTACCAAGTGTATCGTATTACCCAGTAACTGGGTTGTGGAAGTCAGATAAGCAGTTGCTTCATGTAAAAAACTAGTATTCAGATACATCCGGTTAGACTGGAAACCGATCGCAACATAGTTCTGAAAAAGTTAGGCAGATGGTGAGTATCTTCATAATATATGTATGTTTACAAACTGAATGAAGTTATACTATATCTATTATACTATACTTATACATACAGCCGCATAAAATGTTGAATTTCTAAATAAATATTAAACACCAAATGAACAATATATTTACGAAACTCCCTCCGGCTACTCAAGCAGAATAGACCAACTACTTATCAAAATGTAAATAGTATTTTCGTTAACCCAACCGGAATTTAAGTTACAAGTTCATACCGAAATCGCTAAGTGCCGTACCCAAAACCCCGATTCATGTTTGAAGGCAACAACTACATATAATTATAAATGCAAACAGGTAAATGTTTGCCCAATGTAATGGCTTTTGATCCTATTTAGTGTGCCCGCAGTACTATCACGAGCATAAATAACTTATTTTATTCGCACGAATGTACTCGCCCGAAACGGGTGAAACTGAATTTTGTAGGCTATTCGCACGAAGGTTATAAGTATATTTTTATTTTATCAGGGACAAAAAACAGTAGTATAAATACAATAATCACAACACTTAGGCTGTAGAAGCATATACACTACTACCGACGTTATCCACAAATCATTTAACAAAATAGCTAGCTGTTAAAAGACGAAATTTATTCAACTTAATCTAGTGTGATTTACATTTACATAATCTTATATTATAATTGTTATTAGGTTGGAAAACAAAAGCAAAATATACAATTTAAAAAACTGTAGTACCGTTATATTATTATATTCTGTAAGCACCACTGGTCGTCCAACGTCTATCTGTTGTATTAAAAAGTGAAATATATACTTGTGGGCCAATCGCGGTTTCAGAAATACATATTAGGATTGCCCAATACTTAATTCTGAAAAATCACAAAACGTGCCAGTTGTGGCACGTGTTTTATTTTATGTAATAAAGTTAGTGTACGTTTTCTTTAATTTGTTGTTGTTTTTTTCCTTAACGTTTTATTCAAATCATGCCACTTGCCTAATATGTATTTGTGGAATGGTCGATTGGCCAACAAATAAATTAACTTCTTGCGAATCGCCTACAGAAAGTATTTATTTGAAAAGTGTGTTTTTGCCCATTTCGCTTCATAAACATGTGATAGCAGTGGGTTATTTTTTGGATGGGAAATCATCAAATGACTTCTCCCGCTCTGAGCGGAGCGGGAGGGCGTGTCAGTCTTTTACTGACTAAAACCCGCCCGTATTCATTCAGTTGCCCGTGTGCCAGCGTCACGGTGTCTCTTTCGAACAATCTCGTGACCCTGGTAGTGATAGGAGTGGTGGCCCAGTGGCGACGGCCGCAACTTATGAGTTGTTGGTCGTATTTGTTCGAACACAGACATGCGCTTTCATCGTCATAATAACAGGCGCTTTGCTTTGTGTAAATTATTTTATGACCACTGCTCTTAAAACGGTGAACGGCAAGATCGTGAGTAAACCGATAAGCTCTAGAACCAAATATTCGAACGCCCGCTCGCTGCTCGCTTTCTCTCACAGAGAGAAGGCTTTTGTCCCAGCAGTGGGAACATCATAAGCTGATTATGCTATGCTTATATTATATACAGGTGTCCGCACAAAAATGTGGCAATGAAGGAAAACCAAAACTATCCGAAGAGAGAAGCAATGCCACCATTCTTCAAACCGAGTTGTCATCTCTTAGAAAGAGAGACATCAGAGATGACTGCACAAGAATAATTTGAAACAGATCGTAATTTTATCCAATGTTTGCCTACCTACCACATTGGCAATGAATAATCATGTCCCAGGTAATATATTTATGCTCGTGACTGTAGCAACACGTAAAATTAATTACCCGCAAAAATACTGACGTATTGCGTATTTCTGAAACGGGTAATTTCGAACAATTGTTAGTTTTTCAAGGTTACGAGTGGGTAGATTAATTAATTCTGTAATGAAGATACAGGTACGTTTTCAATCCTCGTTAATGTTTCAGGAGTAAAACTTTTCTAATTATTTCATTAGTGTTGCTTCTGGATACACACTAGGTACATATTAGCGTGTTTTGTTTGCGTCAAGTTGCTGTTACAAGTTTAATTACCCAAATTATTTGCAAATGTAACATTCGAATTTCATGAGTTATTCATGTTCATCAGCTTTTTATGAACTTTCTCAAACATTGAAACTCATTACAACACTACGCTATTTCCTTTCGCTAGAGGTGAACCATGATATTTTTATTTTTTATTACTGAACGGGCCTGCTCTTGATCTCGATCATGCCTGATGGAAAGTAATTGATGAGGTCTATGATGAAACGAGCATACCCAGAAGATGGCTGTTCGCTCTAGTTTTAAAGGTAGACAGGTTAAATGTGGAAGGGAACACAGACGCAGGGAGAGAGTTCCACACTTTGGCTGTGCACATAATAAATGTGGAGGAGAAGCGCCGAATACGATTGGTTAGGATATCAACCGAGTGCGTATGGTACCCTGCAGTACATCTGGTAGTCTGGTAGTAAAAGAGCGATGATGAGATCAGGTCGTGAAGCCCCTATGTACACTCTCCAAAGTACAGCCTATAGAAGAACGACAGGCAAACAACTCTACGTCAATAAGCCAGGCTGTGAAGCTTAGCCAACCAACGTTTCATCGCCTATGAACCAAATTAGGGAAAATATGGAGGTTTCCCGAAAAATACGAAGTTCCGTAAAAGTGTCAAAATCAGTGTTTCCTTTTCAACTTACATAATAATATTATGAGAGCTTACGGTCAAAAGATTTCGTTAAAAGTTTCTGTTCGTTGAAATTATAGCAGACAGATTCTCGGAAGTAGGTATATATCTTCGCTTAGTTTACTGAGCTCTGGCGTGTATAATGTTTTGATGATGCAAGTTTTCTAGAAAGAATTCTCCAACTTGTTAAACACGTGTGATGGTAATACTAAGAAAGTGATGCAAATAGTTCCATAAATGTTTTAGAAATAAGAGAGCTCGTTTACCAGAAAAAAAAAACACTGAGTATAATAAAATACTCCTTTCTGCAGAAACCCAAAGCTAAATGTCACACCGTACCGTACCCTGTCAAATAAAAACACAAACACTATCTTTTAAACGCTCTACAACCAAATTATCCCACGCACGACGCAATGAAACAGCCATAGAGCCCAAGGAATTGGCAGTTTGCGGGGAAAACCGAACAAAAAGGACGTGTGAATGTGACAGTGGGCAGTAGGGGAGCGACACCCATTCTCGTCACCTGTCGCGCTCTCAATTGCAACGTCCACGAAGTTTTGCACGCAAACAATCCTGCGTCACTGCGTCGCGTCGCGTCGTGAGATGTTCATAGAAATGGTCTATTAGAAATGCTGGAACGTTGATCGCATTTGTTTGATATTATTCTTTGTTGATGTTTGTAGCTTTATTTAAATGTTGTTTTAAGAGAGACTTTTAATACCAAGGTATTTCATTCAGGTACATATTAATCGACCCTCAAATAATTCTGCGTACCTAGAAATATTATTAAACACTCCAATTTAATCTTTGTGTATCTTTTAGTGAACCTCAAATAATTCTTATTTTAAAGCCCTTTGTAAGTCAATTATACAAAAAAGTGCGACCACTTTCAACAAAGGCCAGAAAGTAAAAAAGAGGCACAGTTATTTATTCAAGCAACGTAGTCATCATTAGAAGATCAATAAGTATTTAGAGGGTCAGTTATTTATTTCCCTTTACTGCTTTGCTTCAAAGTTGAAAGAGTTTTAGTAGGCAGATATAATTTATAATTATGATAATTTAAAAGTATTCTGTAACTAAATTTTCAAGCGACTATAAAACATAAACAGGCAAACCAAAACGAAAATGAATAAAAACACTTAAAATCTCTAAAAATTTACCGGTTACAGACACACAAGAGATACATTTTCCCAGTGTAATTTTATAAACCAAAATTATCCACTAGCAATGACAGACAATAATCCCTATGATGTATACCGACGAGGCCACAGTTCCCTCAGACCACACCGCGGTATATATTCTCTGCTCAAATAAGCGAAATTACCGAGTGCTATTAACAGTTTCATCAATTTACATTAAATACTAGCAATGCTTGCGATTCCATCTACGTAAATGAGGGAAACTGAGTTGCTTAGTACCTATAAAGGTAACTGACTCGCGTTGGTCTTGTAGTCCTGAGTTCTATTCCCAAGTCGGAGATTGTTATTGGGTTTTTCCAATAGGAATTTTCCAGTATGCATCCTGGAGTCAAGTCCAGGGCCCAGACCTTATTTCTTAGGACCCGACATGGCGGTGCATAGTGTTCCACCTGCGCCTGTTTAAATTACAGGGGGTGGGGTGGAGAAGCTCAACACCTCACTCCCCCCTTGACTTGAGGTCCAGTTAGGGATCGCGGAAGTCGCATTCAATCTCATGATCCCCGACATAGCTGTGAGAGGGAACACCGAATTGGATTTAGTTGGTAAGAATCTGACAGAACTCTTTGCTCTCCCCAGGGTGGAGGACATCCATGAGGAACTTCACCACGACATTAAAAAAAATTAAACCGTAATTACGTCCTGCTCCTGATCTATCTCCGGTCGCTTCGGATTGCCGTCCTATGAAAGTGAGGGTGGAGTGCGAATGCATCTCTTTCTGCGCACACACTTGTATACTATAATATCTCTCGCATCGATGGCTAGAGTCCGTTGAGATTGGCCGCCATGCCCGAAATACGGCCAGGAGGATTATATAAGTACAAAAAAAGAAATCGCCCGCGTTGTTGGCTATTGCACCAAGATTGCGTTTGATCGAGGTAGACCAGTTTGATAGTAAATTGCTTTAAAACATACTCCAGGAATTACCGATGAATGTAATATGCTGCGGCTGCCATGCACCACAAACTGGAGCGGGCCAAATGATTAACTGACCGCAAACTCGGTTCACCTTAAAACTAAAGGTACATATATCGACGAATTGCACCATAAGCCAGATTAGCCAGAATCTGACGCTTTCGTCGCCGACTTAAAAGTGCCGAATGAATCTACTTATACTTTAATAGTATAAAGCTGAAGAGTTTGTTTCTTTGTTTCTTTGGTTGAACGCGCTAATCTCAGGAACTACTGGTTTGAATTGAGAAAATCTTCTAGTGTTGGGTAGCCTATTTATCGAGGAAGGCTATACATAACGTTACAATAGGACCATTAGGAGTCGAGAAAAAAGAAAAATGTCACGAACACGAAGACCTCGCACGAGCAGGCGATTCGATGCGACGGGATGGGTCGGGGCACCAAGAAATTTGACGCGGACGAAGTCGCGGGCAGAAGCTAGTAATAAATGTACAGAAATAGCCCTCTTTGAGATTTATCATGTAGGAGAGATACATTCATTAGGTACCTTTACCCTTATACCTACATGTGTGCGGGAAAAGGATCCAGGGAAAACACGGTTTTGTTCTTAATTGTCTAGACCTTCATTAATATAGAATCGTTTCCAACAAAGTGATGATTATTATTAGGAACTTGGATTTAGACATTCTGAAAACCACAACTCAAATATTTTGATTCAAGTTTATTCAAACACGTGTATTATTATGTCATAATCAACGTATAATATTCGCACTGCTGGGTATCCCAGTCTCTTCTCTGTGAGAGGGAGTGGGCCATAATCCACTACTCAGGTCCAGTGCGGGTTGGTAGATGTCATATGTCTTCGAATGTTTGGCTCTAGGTCATGCTGGTTTCCTCACGATGATGTTTTCCTTAACCGTTTTGATGGAGTGGTGATGAAATTAATTACAATATCTGGTTGACCGAGCTTTGCTCGGTATGTTTTGGTAAATTGTGTTTAAAATAATAAGTTTATGTTTAAGTTGATTATCGATAAAGTTGGTAATTGAAAACACGAATAAAACGAAATTTTATAAAAATGAATCCTAGCTAGATCGATTTATCGCCCCCGAAAATTTGTAGACAGGGGGGTCTACAAAATTTCATGTAAATCGTTGGAGGCGTTTCGGAGATTTAGATTATATATATACATATATACAAGAATTGCTCATTTAAAGGTATAAGATTAAATAAAGTGCCTGTCTGAGTTCAAACCTAGGTCCTACATCTCATAAATCGCGGCTGTTATTGTTACCACTGGGCTACCATTGCTCACATTTAGCACCATTAGGTAAAACTATAAAAAGTCTTAACGCAATAGAAGTTCTGCTTAGGTTTTCTATTTAGTTACAACATTAATAACATAGACAAGAGGCTCATTAAAACGCCTTTCACTCTATGACGTAATTAATGAAGAAAATGGTAGAATATCTCACATCTATGCTCTACGTGGAATAAAAGGCAAATGTTAGGAATAACAATTTGGAACGTAGAAATATGGGAAAAGATTTTCAATGGACAGGACTTAAACATAGCTGACTTAATGTGAATGTGCTATCATCATCATCATCATCATTTCAGCCGTAAGACGTCCACTGCTGGACTTTGGCCTCCCCCAATTTGGGGGGCTTTGCCATAATCGCCACGCTTGGCAGGCGGGTTGGCGATCGCAGTATAGTGGTAAAATGCATAGAGAACGCTGCTGCCCATTCTCTAGTAAGTCCCTTAGTCGCCTTTTACGACACCCACGGGAAGAAATGGGGTGGTGTTATTCTTTGAATGTGCTATACCTCTGTCTAACTCTTCAGTGAATACCAGTGTTATGTTTTTAGATAGTGAAAATAAAAGCGGAACTTGTCGTAAAACTTAGTGGTTGTTAATCTCAAAGAGAATTGCCGTCGACTAAATATGCTAGTTGGACAGTGTAAAGTCTAATAAAGTCCTAATAAGTCTCTAGTACTAACTTTGGTGATATAATTTTAACTTGAATTATTTATTAAATACTTAGTTAGTAAGCACGTGCAATATCTAAACCAATCCTACTTCCTACTAATATTATAAATGCGAAAGTTTCTATATATGGATGTATGGATGTGTGGATGTTTGTTACTCTTTCACGCAAAAACTACTAAACGGGTTTTTTGGAACACAGTTAGTATACCTGTTAGTCTAGTGGTTAGTGACACTGACTGCTAAGACTGAGGTCGTGGGTTCGGTTCCCACCTAGGACAAATCTTTGAGTGATGACCACAATCATTTGTTCTGTGTCTGGGTGTAATTTATGTATAATATGTATGTATTTAGAGAAATATGTAAGTATGTTTATCAGTTGTCTGGTTGCCATAGTACAGGCTCTGCCTAGTTTGGGATCAGATAACGGTGTGTTGGTTGTCCTAAGATATTTTTAGATATTTTTATTTATATAACCTGGATAAACACATAGGCTACTTTTTATCCCGGTAGTACGTTCCCGCGAGATATTTTACGACCTCCACGCGGGCGAAGCCGCTGGCAAAAGCTAGTTTAAAATAAGTAGGAAAGTGTAACCGTTTAATATTATCCATCCTTCCGGATAAAACAGGGAATACTGGGATACTTAATCAAGTATCTGGACGCTCGATTTATCACGTCACATCATTTTATTAGATAGCTACTTTAAAAATATATTAAGTTCGTGAAAAGCCCTTTTATGGAAACCATAATAATTACAGCTTTTACTGCAATTAATGACGCAATAAATCTTTTCACGAAATATTTTGCGGCATGTTCCGAACGTTTCCATCGACATGTGCCTTCAGTGTGAAAAATGGATGATGTTAACCCGGAGTGAAACACGCTGCAATAACGTTTCTGACCAATGAGATAGCTTAGCATTCGTCATCATCACATGACGTGACCCACACACGTAACACACACGTGCCTGTAAAACAGGGAAATTTACAACTTAAACAAACATTAATACATATATGAGGGTTTCAGCATTTCAAGGTACCAAACTCGACTCATTGTCTGTGTGGTGCCAGTCGTAAAGAATAGCACCACCCCATTTTTGCCCGTGGTTGTCGCAAAAGGCGACTAAATGACTTAGCAGCGTTCTCTATGCATTTTACCACCATACTGCGATCGCCATCCCGTCTGCCAAGCGTGGCGATTATTGCCCCCCCCCCCCCCCCCGATTAGGGGTGGCCTATGACCAGCAGTGGACGTCTTGATGATGCCAATGATGATGATGATGAAATTCGATCACAAGGATTAAACTAAAGATTCAATTCAGTTACGACGTTTTGATTGTTTCCACTTATCACACAACATTTTCCACTTGATAGGTTTGAATTTAATTTTCGAACCAGCGAAACCTCAAAATGATAACGTCCTCAAAAGACAGTCGATACCACTAAGCGGGCCTTTCTATTCGCCTTCTATAGGGAATATCTTTAAACTCCATATCGGTCGAAATTATCTTATCAGCTTTATAGTTCAATAGGCAGCTACAATTTCATCAAGCAAGTCCATCGGTTTCAACTTCTATCATGGATTAACAGTTCTTCCAATATCCTCTAGCTATGCGAATTAACGGACTGAAGACAAAGGTAAAAATCGGAATGAAAGCCTTTTTCTCTTTATTTCGAAAGTGAACATCAAACGTGTTTTACATGTCAATCACTGAATGGAATACTCCTGAACAAGAGAACATGTCTTTTTAAATTGCAAATAAAAAACTTTTGAGTCACAGACATTTTTTCGAAGCTTTTATTCCACACTACGAGCTATGCTGCGAATTTGATTCGTTTGCACTTTGCAATCGACAGGTTCTGGAAAAAAAATCCATATCGCATTCATCAGAAATATGTATATTCATCGTTGTTTTTGATTTTGGAACTGTAGTGTAAAAGTTTTGTAGAAGAAGGCAGTTTTATATAAAGCTTATATTTTGGAACTACTTTTAATTAGGTCAACTTAGAATTAGGTAGATTCTTGTGTAAATTGAGAGAAAGAGAGAGCAATAGCCTTTTTCCTTCATTCCAGCCTACTCCCAGGTTGTCAAAAGCGAAATTACTTTTTTGTAACGTTAGCTCAAAATTAATTACGCGTCACTGAAACATGTGCCTTCCTAAACATGATATGTGTGCGGACCGGTGTGACCGTGTGTCCGTTATCCAGTGGGCGCATTAGCGACTCTGACAGTTCATTTATCTTATTTGCAGCTCGGTTAATTAAGTCCTCCCCACAGAGGTGTCGTAATTTCGTTGCTGATTTGTTAATTTTCCAAAATAATGTCAAGAATAACACATTTGGTTTCAGGTTAGGAAGCGTATGTGGGTGTTATGAACAGGTAAAATACAGATACAATTAGGTAGGTATGTGTAATAGGTAGATATGTGTAAGAATATGTAGGTTGTTTGAAAGCTAGTTTTAGGTTACTCAAAAATGACATAGATAAAGAATTTGAATATCTTTAGACTTACTTTTTCTTATTTTTTTAGGCTATAACGAATATTTTAGAATGAGGCAAACTTTTCATCCTTATATCGAGCATTGGCAAAGCTTATTTATAGTTCAGATATCAGGAATTTTTTATAAAATATAGAACGTAAAATATTCCAGTGATTCATTGCAGTTTTTGTGCGCAGACGACGTTTTATGAGGGTCTTTTAAGCCCATTATTTTTTGCACCATTTAATTTCGCATTTCAAGTTGTTTTTAGTAAACACACATTTGTTTTGCTGAACCTTTATAAATGTCTGAGTGGATGCATATAGGTCAACATAAAGACAACAATAAAAACTTCTCGCAAAATAAAAACCGACTTCCGAAAAAACACTACGATGCAATTTTTCACATTGAGGTGTTTTTCTTTTTGGAAAAAGAAATATTTTGCACTTTTTAGTTATAGTATGTTTAGAACCTTACTAAAGGTTTGCTAATGAAACTAAAGCGGACTGTATACACTTATATTCTGATTCTAAAGGTTAAGCAGTAAATGTTGAAAGGAACTTTGAATGAGTATGCGCGCGAGTCGTTGACCGAGTTCGGTGCTGGAGTCTTGATGTTGCCTATATCTACGGCTGAAGACGGCAATATCCTAGTAATTTCTGGCAATATAATACAAATAATAGTTTCGCTGTAGCCACCATTCCGAGCTTGAATTGTAATGAATGGTATACGAATTGGTGTGGAGTAATAGTATATACTCCACACCAATTCGTATACCATTACTTGCTATGTCTGCCAGGGTCGCGAGATTCGTTCGAAAGTGGTACCGTGGCCCTGGCATAAGGGCAACTGAAGGAAGACGGGTGGGTTGTAGTCAGTAAAAGTCTGAGACACGCCCTTCCGCTCCACCCAGAGCGGGAGACGTCATTTGGTGTTTTCCCACCCACAAAAAAAAAATACTTGCTACGTTAGCAACAGTTGCAGGAAGCAATAGAATGTCATCTGGATATACAAAGTGGATTAAAATCGTATTATCGAGGCCAAAGCAAAGTAGGTAAATACAATTTATACGGTTTTATAACCACCCCTGAGGTAATCATTTTTTGTGGTTTGTAAATCATCAAAAAAAAGGTCCCAATCCATTAAAAATAGAATTTTCTAAATTCATTCACAATCGCCGGAAATATCGCTAAACACACATACTAAAATAAAAATAAAACATGTAGTCGAATTGAGAAACTCCACCTTTTTGAAGTCGGTTAAACCCGGTCGACTCAGTCGGTCGGTTGACTGTGAATGTCAGTCCAAAAATGTTAATACTTGCTTCGAAACAATATAGGTATTCAGTATAAATACGCCTACATCTACATCCAAAATTAACTACGACTCTAATATTGTTTTACATCAAATGAATTGAAACAGCTCAACATAGTAATCCTTACTCAATGCCACAGTATATTTACAAATATCAATTTACCGTACAGGCAACAATATTAGCCCTAAAGCTCAGTTAATCTAATATTATAATATTGCGGGAACAGATAATCCAAAGTTTGTTTGTATTAATAGCGCCGACAAACCTGGAGCTCTCATTTAGTATAGATAATCGAATACTTAGCGATCAGCAATTACATGCAGATGGGATATTAGTCCAATTGGTCTCATATCTCTATGCAATTGCATCGAGTTTGTAATCGGAACGGATAGTTCAAAGTAGGAAAGTCAGGAATTTAATTTATAAGCAATTTGTCTACTCCAGTTTAATTTGTTTAGGGTTTCGTACCTCAAAAGGAAAAACGGAACCCTTTCATCACTTTGTTGTCCGTCCGTCCGACTGTCTGTCTGTCTGTCTGTCAAGACCCTTTTTTTTTTTTTTTTTTTCAGGATGGGAAATCTTCAAATAACTTCTCCCGCTCTGGGCGGAGCGGGAGGGCGTGTCAGACTTTTACTGACTAAATCCCACCCGTGTTCCATCAGTTGCCCATGTGCCAGGGTCACGGTAGCTCTTTCGAACAATCACGCGACCCCGGCAGGCATCGGTCCTAGTAGACCCCTACACTGCTGCTGACATCTCTTTGAGGCGCGCGTGGAACACTGCGCGCCGTCGACCCGAGCTTGGTCCTTACCGGGCGGCGGGCTACCCATTGCTCGCCACCCGCAAGCTCGCGCCTACGGTGGCCGGGAGTCCGCAATCGACTCCCGACGCCCGGGGCGTCTCCTCCTGCGGCGGCTAGGGACGTGAGGGCGCAGAGACTGCCACTCCCTCACGCGCCCCGCCTCCTCCTTCGCGAGCATTACTGCTTCGCAGAAGGAGGTGACGGCTTCCCATTCCCTCTCGCTCCGTACCATGGCTCGCACCAGGGCCGGACGCGAGAGGTCGCCGCCGCCGATCGCCTCCACGAGGACACGGCGGTACTCCGCCCAGGCAGGGCACACCTCCACCGTATGTCGGTAACACGTGAAGGTATCGAGTTCAAATTAAAACGATATACTCAAGCATACAGTCTCTTGGAGGTGTGAAAAAATCAAACTTCTAAGTTAACGTAAAAAAAAGATATGGCCGTCTACCCCGCAAAAGATGTATATTTCGACACTCTCAAGGGAATCAAAATTTATCTAATGCTTTTATTTTCAAATCACTACTTTAATTTTTTGATAATCGTAGTAATGTCTATAACGCGGAAAAATGACGTAGGGTGTCAATATACTTATCAATTCATTTATAACTAACCAGCTTTTGCACGCGACTTCGTCAGCAAGGATGTCGGAAATTACCACAGGGGACCAGGGTAAAAAGTATTGTGTTAATTAATCTAGGTTATATAAAGTGTGTCACAATTCCTCCAAATCCGTTCAGCTGTTTTTGAGTGATTGAATAAGGAACTTCCAAACATACATCATCAGCAGCCTATAATATTCCCACTGCTGGGACACAGGCCTCCTCTCGATGGGTCCACCCTTTATGGCAGAATTTTTTTCGTCATAATATTATTTGGCATAACAGCGGATAGCATAAACTTCATTTCGCAGAAAACCGTTTGGCATACACTCATTTATCATACATTCACAACGCATAATTTTATAAGTCAGAATCACCTTTAGGCATAAATTTTATATCCATAATAATGAAAAAAGAGAAAATCATATCACAGAAAGTTCGCAGTCAGAATCGTCTCTTGGCATAATTTCATATCGATAGTCCTTAAAAGGCAGAACTATCATATCTCAGAAACTTTACAGTTAGAATCATCTTTTGGCATACATTTCATACCCATAATAATTGAAACACTCATCTATTACATTACAGAAGAATCATGCTGCATGCAGATATGCAAACAAGCATACACCATGCATGCAGCATGCAAGTAAGCATGCAGCATGCAAGTAAGCATGCAGCATGCAAGCAAGTATGCAACAAGTGAGCAAGCATGCAGCATGCAAGCAAGCTCACAGCATACAGGCGAGCATGCAACATGCAGCATGCATGCTTTCTGTCACGGCTCCGGCACTGCGTGGCTCCGGCGGTGCCACGCGAGCTCATCGTCGCAGATGATTTTACGCTCACACCGCAGCTTCAGGGGCGGTGCGCGTCAAAATCACCTGCTCCTCAGCTCGCGGGCCGCCTCGCCCCTTCGCGCCTACGCGGGCTTAAATTACACTCTAGGGGTAGGGCAGATAAGACTACGTGGAGTCGGTTCTGCAGCGATTCGTTTCTGTCAATAACTTTTGTAACACAACATATATTGACTTTTTGAGACACTATTTTAATTTTAATTTAAGGTTTAAATTCAGTTTTATAGAAATTACACTATGCCCAACAAAATTATTCTAAATAAAATTCTGCCATCTTCATAGTATGCCAAGTGAAATTGTGCCAAATAATGGTCGCTCTAAATAAATGTTATGCGAAACGAAATTCTGCGGAATTTTAAGTCTGCCAATGGTAATTATGCTTAATAAAATTCTGCCATCTTAAAAGTATGCCAGCGTAAAGTCGGATATATAAACATTCGGCCAAACAATGATTATGCTAAACATTTTTTATGCGTTATAAATATTCGTTTAAAGAAGATTATGCCAAGTGTGTTATGCCAAATAAAATTCGGCGCGTCAAGTTTCTGCCAGATAGAGGGAACCCCCTCTCGATGAGAGGGAACGGGTCATAATCAACCACGCAGGCCCAGTACGGGTTGGTAATGTCACATGTCTTCGAATTTTTGGTCCTAAGACATGCCTGTTCCTCACGATGTTTTCCTTCACCGTTTTGAGAGCAGTGGTGATCGCCCGCCCAAACATACGATCTTTCGTTAATATTAATAAAATTTAATTTATTTTACGTGTATGGTTTTAATCGTTGACTAATAATTTGCTGTTTGAGCGTATGTAACAGTAGTCACAATACCCTCCCCCCCCCCCCCCCCCGCCGTTGAATGACACATAGAGATTCAGAAAACGTTTGTAGAGCGTTCTTTCTGTCATTCATGGCGGTATAAAAGACTTTTTAAAGTTCGATAATTAATATTAACACGCGGGTTCAGTATAGAAATTTGCGGGTAAAATTTTACTTAAAACAAATAATAATACTCATTCACACCGCATTTCAGCCATGACATCCAATCACAAGCGTGTGCGCAGACACAAGTGCGCACTCTCTTCCATCACTCTCATAGTCCTATAAGACGGTATGCAAACATGTATGTTAAGCCGTTGGTCTTGCGCCTTATAAGAGATAAGGCGCAAAACCAACGGTGGCACCAGGAGTGTAAGATTGCGTATCTAAAACAAAGAAAAGTATCGGTTCATACAGGCTTAGAAAAAAAGTAGACACATTCTCGGAAAATGTTTACAAAATAAGATCACAAAGATACAGATACAAAGAAATTTTCGTCAAAATCCACTCATGGTAAGCCTCTTCACATCCTTTTAATAGTTTATGAGAATACTTTTGGCGGTATCAAAGGAATGCGTCAGGGAAAAATAATACCTTATTTTTATCATTATACGTATCATATTCATTTATGGACATGCGGGGAATTAGAGGGTGAAGCGCCTATAAGTCAGTTTTTACAATGTACATACATACACTTGCCCATGTTTACTTACTTACAGGAAGTGAGGTATGAAAATAACATTTCAAAAAGTTGTTACGTTCACGATTAAGGAATGGACTATCAAAATCTATCATACTAGTGACTTTTGTGGACATGGTGTAAACCTACTCATATTTGTTTGGATTTTATTTGAAAACTAGCTTTTGTCAGCGGCTTCGCCTGCGTGGAGGTCGGAAAATATCCCGCGGGAACATACTACCGGGATAAAAAGTACCCTATGTATTAATCCAGGTTATAAACTAACTATGATCTGAATTTAGTAGGATAGATATACTATTGACGACTTTTTTGTAGATCTTTTGAAGACCATCATTTTTGTAATACATACTTTTGGTGTATGATCAACGTATGCGAGGTTAAGAGCTCGAAAGCGCAATTTCATCCGACTTGCTTCAAATTTATTGTCACTGCTCAGCTTCTATGTGTCTTAGCGTTATTTTATATAGCCTATAACCTGCCAAGGAGTATGGACTACAATCGTACCAAGTTTGGTTAAAATCCCTTCAGTAGTTTTTGACCCATGCGTGCATATACAGACAGACAGACAGACATACAAAAAATTTACTGATTGCATTTTTGGCATCAGTATCGATCAACATTCATCCTGCAATATTAATTTTGAATGTATCTTCAATGTACAAAATTGACCTCTCTACAGTTTTATTATAAGCATAGATTAACTATGTATACGATATCAACACAGGACTGTGGATTCAATTGGCGTTAAAAGTTAACCGGAATAGTCATACCTAGTAAATATCAACACTCTAACATGAAGTCGTAAACTCGAGAAAAGTTATAGAAATATGAACCATGTTGAATTAAAATATATTATTAATAAGAAATCCTACACTATCTTTAAAAAGTAATAAAAAGCAGGCCTTTGCCCTGCAGTCAGACATCACAAGCTTTTTATAATAAGAATAATAACCCTACCGCTGCACAGTGGTCTAAAAATCGAGCTCCATACTCATAGAAACTCAAAGTAAGGAAATTAAAAAACAAAAATTGGAATGTGTCTGGTATACATACTTTTATGTAATATTAACGTTTGGAAGGTATCAGTAACACCACGCGTGAGAAAAAAGGTTTTAAGTTTTTTTTGTATAGGAGAAAACACTTAAACTTAATTTATTTGAAACTGAATAGAACTGAAGGGCTGGTGCTCACACGAGGTATTGTACCATACACGGCGATCAAGGTGACATCAAATTCATATACCGTTCGGTGCCACTTTGCGCGTAGCAAATTTTTGAATTTTCGATAGGTGATTTTTCAAATTTTTACATGGTCTAACGAAGTTGACCATCGATTTACTTGTACTATCGTTAGTTAATAGCCTACTAATGACCACTGTGCGCCGTTGCCGTTTCTCTACGTTGACGTCGTGGGGGGGCTTGCGCACGCCTATTTTCTATGTTGGTAGCATTTACTTAGCCGAAACAGGTCTGGAATGAGGAGCCAGACTAAGAGAGATGCAGAAACCAGTAGGGCAGCATGTGGCGACCTGTTGGGCAGTATTGACCACACGGACTATCTCCCGGGTGACGTCTTATTCCTCTGGCTTGGATTTATGGGCCGGCTGGAGTGAATGCTGACGAGGAACGAAGATTCCACCTTTTTCTTGACTTTATGGAGTGACTTGAGTGGAGAATCGCAAGAGCAAAGGTGCTCGGAGGGAAAAAATGTTCCAGTAAGATACTGGTAGGGATGTTCACCGTACTTCCAAGATTATCCTGATAGCCCCAGAATATTTCTTTATTCACTTGACCCAATCATTTCTGCTGCCTTATCGTTATGGCACTATTTACTAGCGCTTTACTGCTTTTGGTGCAAGTCACACCAAAATAGATGTAAAACATTAATCAGGCCGCTTATTTGTGGATTTGTACTGATTTACTGGGTAGTTAATGCGTCAATCCAAAATTTTCATCTAGACATAAATTCTAAAACTATATTATTTTCGGCATCGGAATCGTTTCCACACCTCGTAGCAATTACTTTTTACAAAACTATTCAACATACAATCCGATACTTCCTATTCAATAATGCTAAATATCCTACCTAAATGAGTAGATGCGTATACCTAGTGCATTTAACAGTTCCTATGGCATTCTAGTCTTTGCTGTGGTCACAGCAGAAACCTCAGATTAAATACGTACTAATTGGATCCGTTAATTACATCGGTATTTGATAATTAGCTTAGGAAGTATGAACGGCGGTTTTGGTACCAGTTTCGGAGCAAATTGGTACTTCTGGTGACATTACCTACCAAATTAAGGTAGTAGGTAAGTATTGTGAGACCGCATGGTCTTTTGTATAGGTATCCACCAAAGAAAAAATCGTATGATGAATATGGTTTATTATTCCTAATCAACGTTCTACGAATCTTATTTAAATCACTGCCTTCTTCCTCTTTTCACTCCGATCTCTCTTATATAGTTTTTTCTCGATCCTATTCTAAAATAGTTTGACAGTTCGAATGCATTAAAGTAGTTATAACCAGCCTATACAATCTTAGATATGCCACATACATACAACCTCTACAGTACTCACTACCCAGCATCGTAAAAACTATTATTAATTTCAAAAAGAATTTATTTGATAAATTAAAGTCACTCACTGGACGCCTGAGGAAGGACATCGCCGTCAAGGTAGACCATGGCGAAGATGGTGTGACCTGATAAGATTTACAGGACAACAAATCCAGAGATTGCACAAGACAGAGGTCTAGAAGGCAAAGCGGAGGCCTTTGCTAAGCAGTGGGACACAATGTAGACTTACAAGAAAAATAATCTAGAACCTAATCATCATCATCTCTTCAGACGTAAGACGTCCACAGCTGGACACAATGGCCAGCCAATGCATATAATAAAATGCATAGACAAAGCTGATGTGCATTCTCTAGTAAATCCCTTAATCGCCTTTCACGGCACCCACGGGATGAAATGGGGTGATGCTAATATTTACGTCTAGCACCACACGGACTACTTAGAACCTAATATTCAAATGTTAGTGCCTGAAAGATATATAGATAATTTATTATGTTTTCAAAGCCAGATAGCTAGCCTTTTAATAAGTATATCCTTGGATTCTTCATTAAGTAGCTACTCTGTCATCGTCTATCTCTTTACAAACTGATGGTGTTACGTTTTCGTCTTGGTACAGTTTATTTGCTATTAGATAGGTACTGTCCCTGCCAGGATCGCGAGATCTGTTCGAAAGAGTTATCGTGGTCCTGGCATAAGGGCAACTGAAGAAACACAGGTGGGTTTTAGTCAGTAAAAGTCTGACACGAAGAGCGGGAGACGTCATTTGATGATTTCCCACCCACAAAAAAGAAAACCGGCCAAGTGCGAGTCGGACTCGCGCACCGAGGGTTCCGTACAAACCTATAGGTATTCTCGGTTTAAAAATAAATGTTTTTCTTTTAATTTTTATATTTCAGTTGATTGAATGTAAGGTAAATTGCGGTTTACGATTTATAACGTTTTAAAAAAAAACTACTCGCTCGATCTCGTTCAAACCAATTTTCGGTAGTAGTTTACATGGTAATGTACATCATATATTTTTTTTAGTTTTATCATTCTCTTATTTTAGAAGTTACGGGGGGGGGGGACACACATTTTACCACTTTGGAAGTGTCTCTCGCGCAAACTATTCAGTTTAGAGAAAAATGATATTAGAAACCTCATTACCATTTTTGAAGACCTATTCATAGATACCCCACACGTATGGGTTTGATGAAAAAAAAGTTTTTGAGTTTCAGTTCTATGTATGGGGAACCCCAAAATTTATTGTTTTTTTTTTCTATTTTAGTGTGAAAATCTTAATGCGGTTCACAGAATACATCTACTTACCAAGTTTCAACAGCATAGCTCTTATAGTTTCGGAAAAAAGTGGCTGTGACATACGGACGGACAGATAGACAGACAGACAGACAGACATGACGAATCTATAAGGGTTCCGTTTTTTGCCATTTGGCAACGGAACCCTAAAAAGTAGGTACTGTAAATGTTGCCAGCAAAAGACGATCTTTCCTTGTACTGGCTGGCTATAAAATAACTTTGATCAGACTGTCAAGCTAATTTAGAATAAGCCTATGTTTTTTTGTTTCGGATAGACAGAGTAAGTAGCATAGCAATCGCGTTGCTGTAAACAACCAGCCAGTCATAGACGAAATAACAATTTAAATGCACTAAAAAAGTGTTTCATTGTTCAACGCTTCGCATTGAGCTCCTGAGATCCACCTGCAGGGCGAGCACGACCTACTGTGATAGGGTTGAGTCACACATTTTATCACAGTTTGAGAACAAAAACCGTGACAAAATGCGTGACTAAAGCTGATTACAAAGACTGTGCACGCCCTGCTGAGGATCTCACAGTACTATCTACAGATTAACGCATTTTTTTTAGATTTTTTAAATATTGGCCAATGTCTCTATTTATAAATGTACTAGCTTTTGCCCGCGGCTTTGCTCGCGTTAAATTCGGGGTAACACGGTTCCCTTTTCTGATGTAGAACACAGAAGAGAACTCGAAACAGAATGTTATTTTATTATGCTACTGTAGACGATATTATAAGTAAAGACATATTATGTCTTTACATTTGGGGATAAATAATAATAATAATAATATTCCACAACTATCACACAACGCCATCTAGTCCCAAGCTAAGCAGAGCTTGTGTTATGGGTACTAGACAACTGATAAACATACTTATATATTTCTAAATACATACATATTATAGATAAATTACACCCAGACACAGAACAAATGATCGTGCTCATCACACAAACATTTGTCCTGGGTGGAAATCGAACCCACGACCTCCGGCATAGCAGTCAGGGTCACTAACCACTAGACCAACAGGCCTGTCAATGGATAGAATGTAAAGATTCTGGGAATTGGACACACGCGAACATGCTACGTACAATTGTCCATGGGAAAAGCACGGCTTTTCTAAGTTCACCCCAGCCACCTAAGAAAGGAAAAAAAGTAACTTATGTCACTCACCATCCCTTCAACAATCTCCACTTAAAAAAATCGCGTCAATTCGTCGCTCCGTTTTGCCGTGAAAGAAGGACAAACAGACACACACACTTTCCTATTTATAATATTAGTATGGATTTAATAATAGATCTCAAGAAATATTGACACAGATAGCCCCAACTTAGGATTTTTGTTTTTCAGTAACGAATACAAAAATAGATCCAAAATAATTATAATGAGCACAATTTAAATTCCTTTGTACAAACAATTAATTGGCATCAAATAAACCCGAAGAATAATTGAGCATAAAGAATGAACTTTTAAATTCATTTCAGGTCTTTGGAAAGTACGAAAAGTTCTTAAGTAATCTCGATCCATGTCGAAACTTGGTAATAAAGTAACAACGCTTAGGGGAAGAATTTTTTGTTCATGAAACGATACATTTTTAGTACGATGTCCTCACTGATGTCAGTTAGGATTTTTACTTTATTAGTGGACGATGAAAGAGCTAGACTAATTTTGATACTGGTTTTTTTTTTATAAAAATGGCTTTGTTAATGAACAATGAAGTTTTTGTGGTATTTTTAATGTCGGAAAATTACTGAACATTTTTTCATACCAGAATAGACACCCAGAAACTTTTTGCAAGTAATTTCTCATTCTTTGACCTCAAACAAAACTGGAATACGTAAAGCCCACAGAATAATAGTAGCCGTACAAAATACCAATAAAACCTTCATTTCTGTGGCATTGATTCAGTATGGATTTTCTGACGGACACAATAGACGAAGCCGAACGTTGCGGTGTGTAATAATGGGGAGTGTCCATGCAGAATTGTGGCTTATTCAATAGACGGCCAGTCGGATTTATGTTCCGCTCCACCGAGCGCTGTTATATACGCACTTTATTCGTTTGCCAATATGTTTTGGGGACCTTGAAATAAAATTCCAAGATCTTTTACGATCTTTCAACAAACAGGTGGGGTTTTAACGTAAAAATAAGCCATGTTCCGTGTGGTGCCGGACTGTAAAGAATAGCGCCATCCTATTTCCTCCCGTGGATGTCGTAATAGGCGACTAAAGGTCTTACTAGAGAATGGGTAGCAGCATTCTCTTTGCAATTTACAACCATAATGCAATCGCCAACCCGCCTGCCAAGCGTGGCGATTATGGCAAATCTTCACATAAAATGGACGGAGCAGTGGACGTCTTTCGACTGAAATAATAATAATAATAATAATATTCCACAACTATCACACAACGCCATCTAGTCCCAAGCTAAGCAGAGCTTGTGTTATGGGTACTAGACAACTGTTAACATACTAATATATTTCTAAATACATACATATTATAGATAAATTACACCCAGACACAGAACAAATGATCGTGCTCATCACACAAACATTTGTCCTGGGTGGGAATCGAACCCACGACCTCCGGCATAGCAGTCAGGGTCACTAACCACTAGACCAACAGGCCTGTCAAAAATGATGAAATGATGATGATTCGTTTGTTAATAAGTTTTAGGGAACCCTAAAATAATTTCCAAGATCTTTTACTATCTTTCAACAAACATGTGGGGGTTTTAACGTAAAAATAAGCCAAGATCGGCTCTACGCCTCTTGCGATCTCTTCATGTACGCGGATGTGTATTTTAGAAGCAATTTCCAATTTAGCTCCAGCTTCTGAAGTTTGTTTTTCATCTATTGCGATATAGACTTGTCGGATGAGCTTCGTATCTAGCTTACACAAATATATTTTGTAACGAGAGAAACTGCTGAATGTCGAAGACAAAGACTCAAGGCAACTAGCCTACCACTGTTCTTGCAATGTTTAGTCCTGTAACTGAGAAACTGTTAATATCGGACGGGCTTGCCTTACACTGATTTTATAGATCATTTCGTGCTAAGAAAATATTATATTTAAATATTCTGAATCCTACCCTAGGTCGAATATTGCAAATAAGACGACGGTGAGCGAGTAATAATATGATATTACAGCTGCCATTTATACGGATAACTAGAAGGAAACAGACGGGGGTCTACCATGGAAGTGCCAGACACGGAAATTCAATTTACATTTCCATTGAGTTTTTCTTTGATAATATAAATTAATGGTTATAAAGAGAAGCGCATTGTATTCCGAAACGACCTAAAACTTAATCTAGTTCATTATCACTAAGGAGTTTCTTGTTGTTGTCAATGTGGGAGGTACAGTTTCTTAGTGAACAAATCTTAAGTGCTTCGTCACCAAACGATCTTGAATGTCACGTCACTACTTAGTTGATCAAAGCGCTTCCTGTATAACTGTCTGGGTTAAATTACACTTTGTAACTATAACTACAAGTTGATGAATTCAACTTTTACGTATACATGTGTTATTTAGAAGTAAACTTGTTTTTGTATTTCGTCGGTAATGATAGTTTATTTTATGTTTTAGTGTCAGCACGCCATCGCTTCTTTACGATATTTATAGCGAACTTAAAAAGCATGAAATAAAACAATTCCATTTTTTGAAATTGTATAAAAAGACAGGAATAATCCACAGCCAGACGGACATCTAAACAGAAAATTACCATTAACCTCTGTCAGCCGACAAAATACCCGCATTTATTTTTAACTACAATTTATTTTTGTCAAAAAATACTACACTGTTTATAGAAGCGACTGTGTATACAGCGTGTGCTAAAACAAAAAAGTATTTATCATTTATGGTAGGCTGCTGGTGACACGTGGGAAAATTGTCGTCATGAATAATGGTTAGCCGACAAGTTGTCAACGGACTGTCGGGCTAAGCCTCACTGACCCGACACTACGTTTAAATATGTGCGTTGTCTCTTAATGTGTTTATAGTCGGATATGTGACACATAAACTATGCTTCAACAACGAGATACAGACGCGGTTGCAACAGTATGATGCTTAATCTATACTAATATTATAAAGAGGAAACCTTTGTATTTTTGTATTTTTGTATGTTTTTATTGAATAGGCTCAAAAACTACTGGACCGATTTCAAAATTTCTTTTACCATTACTTAGAGGGATTCTTCCGAATCCGTATAGGCTATATTTTATCCCGGAAAATAGATAGGATTTTTCGTGGTAGTGAAAATTGTGGAGTAAGGCGTCGAAAAAACTGCCGTACGTTAACGATTCTCGCGAACGCTGCCTAAATGGTTAGAGATGTATGGTTGACTTCTATAGAAAAGTTGTAGAACTCAATAATGCCTACAAAAAAGTCCGCAATAGTATAAACCAAACATTTATATTTTAGCCATTATAACCACTTTTCCATAGAATAAAAGTAATTAAAATTATTAGCCTATGTTTATTGATCATATTATCGTCAAATACTAATCCTTATCCAAATAAACTATTTATTGAGCAAGATTGTTTCAATAGCTATAAATTACTTTTTATTTTATTCCAATCGGACAATCCATTCAAAAGATATTACGAATTTAAAATTGTAATTATGGTGTCGCACGACTCGCACGGCGAAACCGCAGGGGAGGGGGGTGCACATCTATGAAGCAGGTTGCCGCGGTCGGCTCTCTACGCAGCGGACGCGGCCAAATCGAGTAAATTTACTGAATTAATGCACTTATTAAAATTGATTTTGGAACTATTTAGATACTCATTATCAAAAGTTCTTTTCAAAAATACTTATAAATAATTTCATTCAATATTTCTTAAATATATTCTTAAATAGTTCGAATTATTTTCGAAAAACTGGTATTTATTTTCGTCTGACGATAGGTAGGGTTTTTTTTAACATAAACCCAAGATAAACAATATGCCTAAAAAGAAACGATCGCAGCTATCTGAAAGTACTTCCCAAGCGAGATTAGCAAAAATACGTCGCAATGGGGAATCTCCTTCAGAAAATTCTGAACGTCTCGCAAGTCAAAGAGAATACGTTTCACAGTCGCGGGCAAGAGAATCTAGCGGTGAACGTTCGCAGCACCTTGCTGAAAATAGAGATAGACTGTCACGAGCACGCACTAGAGAAACCAGCGATGAACGTTCACGTCGCCTTGCGGAGCAGAATGTAAGATCGTCGCAGGTACACCGGGTTAGGGGGCAACTCGTCCACTTCGAAACTGGGACCTGGGACCATTTGCCCCTTTTCTAAATTGATAATAGGCAACTGGGCCCACGTTAGTTCAGGTATTGAGACGATTGTACTACTGAATATTCTCTAGGGGTTAATTGGTCCCAGTAAATTGATACAGGCTGTAGCAAAGGGAAATCAACCAGATCTAAAGGTTAGTTGATCTCATTCGTTTTATGTCATCTAAATATGAATAATAATGAATAATTCTAATAATGACCAATTTTTTATTCCATGCTATAAAAAATATCCTTTAAAGCTAAACAAATCAAAAGTGAGCATTTTTTTTTTCAAAAGCAAAATAAATCAAACTTAGTAGTTCTTCTTAAAACACTACAAAAATATGATTGTTATTACTTTGGTAAATTGAAAAACGATAGATATATTTAAAAGAAAAAAAAAACATCTGAGACCATTAAATCAGAAAGACGACTCAAAAGAATACTTTGAGAGCTGACCGACAATGAAATTAGTATAGGACATTGTATCGAGAAATTAGATAAGTAACTAGGATTTCTACTAAATGTTTTGTCACGCCTTTTGTTTAAAAGGTTTTTTTTTTCTGGATGGTAAATCTTCAAATGACTTCTCCCGCTCTGGGCGGAGCGGGAGGGCGTGTCAAACTTTTACTGACTAAAACCCACCCGTGTTCCTTCAGTTGCCCATGTGCTAGGGTCACGGTATCTCTTTCAAACAATCACGCGACCCCGGCAGGCATTGGTCCTAGCAGACCCCTTCGTTAATGCTGACATCTCTTTGAGGCGCGCGTGGATCATTACGCGCCGTCGATCGGAGCTTGGTCCTTACCGGGCGGCGAGCTACCCATTGCTCGCCGCCCGCAAGCTCGCGCCTACTGTGGCCGGGAGCCCGCAATCGACTCCCGACGCCCGGAGCGTCTTCTCCTGCCGCGGCTAGGGACGTGAGGGCGCAGAGACTGCCACTCCTTCACGCGCCCCGCCTCCTCCTATGCGAGCATTACTGCTTCGCAGAAGGAGGTGACGGCTTCCCATGCCCTCTCGCTCCGTACCATGGCTCGCACCAGGGCCGAACGCGAGAGGTCACCGCAGCCGATCGCCTCCACGAGCACACGGCGGTGCTCCGCCCAGGCAGGGCACCCTTCCACCGTATGCTCCACCGTGTCCTCTAGACGATCCTCACAATGGAAAAACCCGGGCGTATCCTCCCGCTTTATCCTGAACAGGAACCCACCGAAGCACCCATGCCCGGTGAGAACCTGCGTCAGGCGGAAGGTGAGGACGCCGTGGCGCCTCTCTATCCACTCCTCAAAGAGGGGACTTACCGCCGCAATTGTGGCGTGCCCAGCGCTTGGTTGCGACAATCGTACCCGCCATGTCGCCATGAGATCCTGCCGGAGCTCTGTCCGCCGTGCCGCGATTTGTCGCGGCAGCGGTCGCAGCGGAGTTTCGCCCCGGCGCGGTTTAAAAGGTTTATAATTTATTTTGGTTTTGAAAAAAAAAATGCGTTTGTTTAGTTTTAAAGGATATTTTTTTAGTATGGAACAAAAAATTGGTCATTATTAGTATTATTCATATTTAGATTACATAAAACAAATAAGATCAACTAACCTTTAGATCTGGTTGATTTCCCTTTGCTACAGCCAGTATCACTTTACTGGGACCAATCAATCCCTAGAGAATATTCAGTAGTGCAATCGTCCCAATACCTGAACTAACGTGGGCCCAGTTGCCTATTATCAATTTAGAAAAGGGGCAAATGGTCCCAGGTCCCAGTTTCGAAGTGGACGAGTTGCCCCCTAACCCGGTACACCAACGACAATTTTTTTTTTTCAGAGAGCTTAAAAAATAAATGTCCACCCGTGCGAAGCCGGGGCGGGTCGCTAGTTTAATATAAATTTGTTTTGATTTTGCTGGACAGAAAGAATAGCACTATACCATTTCTTCCCTTGGGTGTCGTAAGAAGTGACTAAGAGACTTATTAAAGAATTGGCAGCATCGTTCTCTATGCATTTTATCACCATACTGCGATCGCCAACCCGCCTGTCAAACGTAGCAATTACGGAAAACCTCCCCAAATTGGGGGAGGCCTATGTCCAGCAGTGGACGTCTTTCGGCTGAAATGATGATGATTTTGATGTTTTGGTTTTTAACTTTGTTTACGTTTTTGTTGTGATTTATGACTTGGCTGGCATTTTTCATATGTCCGTAAAAGTAAGATACGAGGCAGCGAAGCAGACAACGATAACCTCATAAGATAACCTTCAAAGTCATCGTTCGTCACTCGTCCAGAGCACTTGTGTATTTTAATAAGTGCTCTTCAAATACAACCAATAGTATCGTAAAAATAAAATTCAAATTAGGAAAACAATTAATTTGTGATTGCGTCATTTCGCCTCTGTGTTCTGCGCTTCAGAAACCTCAGAACACACAGACGTGCCGCGCGAGTGTTGGGAAATGCACTAAGGTAACATTCGAAATTCATTTTTTTTTTTTAGCAATTTGCAGGACAGTGTCAGGTTATATTCGAATCACACAGCTTATAACGCTTTTGTGAACCACATCTACTCTTATATCTACTTGAAATTTGGTGTAAGGCAGCGAAGACAAAGTTTGCAAGTCTGCAAGGAGAATAAAATGTAATTAAGCAAATGTATTTTCTTAACTTCCCATATTTAACACAAACAAGTACCTATAATTTGTGAAGATACCAAAATAATGAACATAAGATATTTTCCACACATCTATTACTTTTTATCCGTAAGACTCTCAACAAAAGCGTGTAGATCAATTTATCAGTTACCAACGTAAAATAGATTCCTCAACGTAGCACTTGTCCAGCAAGTTTTTTGATTTTGTCAAAGAAGAGAACTAATTTTCAAAACAAAATATCATCATGCCTATATAAAAATTACACTCAGTAAATGACTTCAAGACTCGATTTGCTTAATATTTCATCGCAAATAAACACCCTTTCGAAAACCTAAATGCATTGGATGCACGGTTGTGTGACTTTGTCTTTTTTGAGAATAAATATCATTAAACCAAACCTACTCCAGCACGAAAACCCCAGAGGTCATATAGCATTCATGCGTTGTTATTATTAATTCTTTCGATTTACGCTGCAGAACCAAGGAAACTCGGAATAAGATCAAGAACAAAATGAATAGCAAGACGGGAAAACTTAAAAGTGTAAGTGAACTCAGGAATAGAACTTATCATAAAAGGATTACGGATAAACCCATTCAGGTAGACGAAATTGCAATGGAACATCTCTGGCTACATTTTTTCTTTACCATCGTTCGTATTTTGCCCAGGGATTTTCATTCAAGCCTCATTAAACCTTATTTAAAAGTAACCGGACGTTAAAATTGGTCCCCAAATTACAACTTGATATCGTCCACAGGCGATCCGTTCCGTGTTGTTCGAACGATTTATTTAACAATTTATGGCGGCTAGAGAATCTGAGTCGAACCGGATTTATTAAGGTAAGCCTCGCAAGAATTTATTACGCCGTTATGCTCTTAAACATCGAATGAAAGAAACCGTGTTTGAACAACAAATTTAATAGACTCGTTAAAACGGCTCGTTGCTTCTAACAAACTGTTTAATAATAAGTATATAAATCTTATATCGGAACTTTGTCAATTTTCTCGCGGAAAGGCAATTATGAGAACCTTATGATTGAGAGCTTTTTGACATCGTCATTAGACTTATTTTGCGAAATTAATAAGGATGTTATTAACGACAGATGCTTGATGAAGTATTCGTGACCTCTGGCCTTATATTTATAAATAGAACTCGTTATAAATTGCTATTCATTATCATTATCATAACTCATCCTATTGTGACTCCTTGGTGTCTCGGAAAGCACGTGCAGCAGTTTTTCCTGGCAGTCATTTGTAGATCTTTGATAGACGTTACGGGTAATCAGAAGCTTGAATGTCTGACAACCAGTCTTGCCAAGGAGTATCGTGTTACCCCGTGACAGTCGATCAATATAAAAAGTCCCCAGTCGAACCTGATGCAAGGATATGTATTTTATAAGCCAAGCCCAATAAAGTTGGAAAACGGCTTTTAATTCTATATTTTCATTTAGTTCTTATACCACTGCAACTTTAAAACTAACCATCTATCTACTGTATATTACCTGAAACTTTTACAACCACTTAAAACAGGAAGTAGAGGAAAAGGAACGGAAGATAATATCACAGAGAACGGAAAACTTATCGTCACCTGTTCATCGTTAATAATACATTACACTCCAACAATATAAAACGATGAAGTTCGAAGTCATAAGTTTCAAACAAAAAATAAAAATGGATCGTACACGAACCCTTGGAGTTTTTAATCATAGTTTATGGAACAAAGTTTTAATTACAGTTCTGTTCCCGCGTGGCGATCGCTTCTAAGGTTTAAATCCTTTAATTGGAGACCTTCGTTAGCTATAATAATTCTCCTCAGTTTTATTCTTTACAATTATTGTAAGATCCTTTTCGCATTCTGTTTTGTAATCCTTTGTAAGATTTTCGTCCGTAACAATTTTGTAATGATTAAAGAGGGCATTTATTTTTTGTTCCTCTGTTGGACACAAATCGTTTTTCTCTTTAGGGATATTTATTGCTATTTGTTGCTGGATATTATTTATAATTGGTTCAGGGTTATTCAAGTGTACCTCAGGCTTACGTGCTTCACTCAGATATTGGATTAATGATCTTTAAGGCTTTATTCTGATGATAAATGTGGAGTCACGTAAAATGAACATCCATTACTAAATATGATTACTTACTGATGAAATTAAGACCATTACAAAAATATAACGAAATAAAACAAGAATGATGGACGATAATCGCATTTTGTGGATCCGGGATAGATAATTTACATTGATCCCGGGGTGTAGGTAGTGCGCCATCAATACAGCTAGGGCTGCAATTAGTTCCCCCGGGATTCCGGAATTCTCCCACATGGGATATTTATTTCTTGGCCCGTGTTTACTGATTGCCGTTCAGATCAAATGAAACTACATTCCTGCATCGATTTGCGGTAAAAGAATTAATCGAGTTGAAATATTTTTGAGGCATGAGTTTCAGTTGAACTGTTGCAGGGAAATTGTGTTTCTGAGTTTGAAATTGTTTTGAAATTGCGCTCTAAGTGTTTCTTATTTTCTTTTGCGTTATTTTTTTTCTATGTCTATCTGAAACATAGGTACATATCTACTTGTGTATATGTTATAGTCAAAGTCCGATACATAGTCTCTTCGCGGAAGGACTGGTTTATCCTAGGTTTGGCCAAAGCCATCAGGCAATCCCCGAAATACATTTCAATTTCGCCCTTTGCCTGAAGTATTTTTAGTCAAACCCAGGAGCTCCTAACTTTTCAGTCAAACGTCGAAAGTAAATTATTCTGTTTCGGTTTTGGCCTAGTCAATCCTAGAAGCGACTGCAAAACTCGGTCAAGAAAAATGATTAATTTGCCACTTTAATTACCTAAGAAATTATTAAAACAATTAACATTAAAGTTAATGCCTCACCATGTCAGAAAAATGATTAATTTTCCATTTTAATTACTTAAGAAATTATTAAAACAATAAACATCAAAATTTTAAAAATGTTATTTTTTTATACCTAATCTTACAAACTAATCTCCGTATATTCCAAAGCATTTATTTATTTATTTTATACTTTATTGCACATCGTACAAAAGGCGGGCCTAATGCCACACGGCATTCTCTCAAAGCATCTCAAATATAAAAGTGAAAATCACGTAAGCTGACCAATCAGGTGTCAGAACTGGCAGAGTTAAGCGGTTCTTAAGACTTGAAAGCTGCTTAAATGATAAAATGCTTCCAAATATACGAAGATAAGACACTTCATACCTATATCGGAGTTTGACTCGTCAAACCCCGATTTAATAAAATTGTGTTTTGACGTTTGCCTGACCAAATTAGTCTCTCCCAGGTTTGACGAAAATTGTTTAGTCAAAGGCCGAAAATTTACATTTGTTTGGGCTTTGACTAAGTCATTCAGTCTGACCTGAGGATTGACCAGTCCAACCTAGGAGCGCCGGAGCTTCGGAGTTTGCCTATAACATATATACAATATGTAACAAAAACCCTGTCCGATCCAATATAGGCGTAATCTTCGTTCAACATACGTACTAGAAAAAATGATATATAAATCTATCTAAAAAAAAACAAAAGGTAATTGATTTTTTTATTTTTATAATCCATGCGAAATATAACAGTGAATATGGGAAATTTTCATAAGTTAACAACACTCCACCCGCCGGCAAAATCTTGATATTTTTACCTATTTTTATTTCAAAGGCCACCGCCCTACAGTACCGCGTTGTAGGCACTCGTTCGACTCTGATGATGCCGACTGGTTGCCTACCGGCGCGCTACTTGTTGGCCAATGGCCAGTCTTTCGTGTAGATAGCTTTTGATCGGACGTCTGTCTGTACGTATCACGTGCCGCTATCGTTTCGCGAAAAATGTCGTATTCCAATCAGCCATTCCACTGGATTTTTATTTATGGGGTCATGTTAAACAAATCTATATATATAAAAGAAAGTCGTGTTAGTTACTTCACTTATAACTCAAGAACGGCTGAACCGATTTAGCTGAAAATTGGCAGGGAGGTAGTTTAGAGCCAGGAGAAGGACATAGGATACTTTTTATCCCGTTTTTTTTTTTTTTTTTTTTTTCCCCTTTTTACGACCGCGTTCCCGTGAGACGTCACATAAAACGTCAAAGAGAATACAAGTCACTATAAAACGTGGTACTATGACAAAAACGTTGCCTTCGAAGTACCAGGTTATCATAACTTGACAGGAGCTTACCAAACAAAGGAGTGTCAGCTAGAAAACGCTTTATGCCTTCGAAGTACCAGGTCATCATAACTGGGTAGGAGCTAACCTAACATATGAGTGTCAGCTAGAAAACGCTTACCAGATCACCACCGCGTACCAGGTTGTCAAACTTGGTACGTTTATAACAACATTTATTGAATCTGAGGCGATACGAAGTTCGCTGGGTCAACTAATTATCTATACTAATATTATAAAGCTGAAGAGTTTGTTTGTTTGATTGAACGCGCTAATCTCCGAATCGAATCCGGTCCGAATTGAAAAATTCTTTTTGTGTTAGGTAGCCTATTTATCGAGGGAGGCTATAGGCTATATAACATCACGCTACACCTCAGAGGAGCGGAACAGTAATGAAAAATGTTGCAAAAACGGGGAAAATTTATTCCTTCTGAGAGTTTCCGTTGCGTGCGCTGCGTAAACGGTTAAAGTAACGCAAAAATCATGTATGACGGGATTGTTATTTTTAAAAAGTTCAAAAAAAAAGTCCCAAGAGCATATGTCTATCTTTTAAGGTTGACTCACTATAACTCAAGGAGCGAAAATGGACGAAAACTAGCAGGCAAATCGATGCGACGGGAAGGGTAAGGGGAGCAAAAATTTGACGCGGACGAAGTCGCGGGCAGAAGCTAGTTGTTTATAAAAGAGAGTGCGATTCGGAAATCGAAGTCAGATCTCGAATTGTGGCAGAATCTAAGTGTGGCAGCTTTCGACTCACTTAAATCGGACACAAATTCGCTGCAAAGAGTACGTGCAAATTTAGTGAAAAGGTGTCGAATGTGTATCAGTGTTGCAGGTGGACATGTGGAGTACGATCGCCGAAGTATGCAACAACAAGAGAACTGAAACCTGCAGTCGGTAAGTACTTTGCCCAAAGGACATCATATTAAAAAAAGCCCTTATCAGGGCTACATTTAATTCAATAAATTGTTTCTTAATAAACATGATTAGGTCTCAGGATCACTATGCCTACAAAACAATATCAGCTGATACCTACGCGTCGGCATAAGGTATGACGTAGCGTAATTTTTTTTCGTTATAAGTTTGTTTGGCGGCACGCGACAAAGCAGGTTCATGACAAAGGCGGCGGCTTCTTTGACACAAAACTGTACATAGTAACACGTGAACTTTGTGAGCGATCAGTGTTGCCTTTGATTCGTTTTTATTTTTTATTTAATTATATTCACAAGGGAAAAAAAATAATCTCAAATCCATTAATTGGTTACGTAATAATGTACGCAGTACGATGCCGAATAATACCCTTAAGGATCGGACAGGGTTTTTGTAACATGCTGTATTATGAACCATACCGTACGTACCTTTAAGTGGAAAGGAACTCGAAGCGTGCAATACGAGATGCGGTAGTCCTGGAAACGGCTTCAAGTTGCATATAGACAGTAATTGCAAAACTTTCAGCATCACACAAGTATAGGTAGACTCGATATACGAATATGTTGACGTTGTTATTTGCGACATATCTAGATTTTATATGATGCTGTCTTTATACTTTTAAATTAAACTCTAATTAGTATATAAGAGAGATGATATAAAAATATGAGTTTCACAAAAAGTGTTACAATTTTGAAGAAAAGAGAACTTGACTTTGACTTCGCAATTAAAGCTTATTAAAAAGATTACCATGGAGGTAACGGTAAAAATGATTACTCTGTTTACGACTGCTTTGTTTTTGTATCGGTGGGTTTATCTATTTTGTTACCTCACATAGTATTATTTAAAAAAGAAATGTAAGCACTTTAATGATTCTGAGTTAGTAAAAAAATACAATTCTTAAACATCGATTCACACTCAACAAAAAGTTAATCAAAAAACAATGGCCAAATCGAATCACTACCTACCTAAGTTCCCACCTGGCCCATATTACAATAACTCAAAGAGTTCCCATCCTTATTCTGGAGGTCCTCGGTCGTATTTCCCTTCGATTGCAGGCGCGGACAGGCGCCGGTTAAACTTCTGACACTATTCTTGCTACGTCAGCGCCCGCGTAATTGAATCTTGTGGGTCCGACGAGCGGCCCAATGCGACGATTGCTTATGAAAACTGCTCGCTCCGACTTTATCGTGAAAATGAATAGGATTATTGGTTGGTGCGTGTTTTTGGTGAGTGAGGGCCGGTTTTGATGGCGAGTTCTGTGTCTACTGTGTTAGCATGTGTGTCTTATGAAATGGGGTGTAAATTGATTAGAAAGCTTTTTATGAAAGTAAAGCTCATTTTTGGGCCAAATTTCTTTAACACAACTTACGGTTGGAGTAAAAATTGTAGAAATCGTCACGTAAAGAAAAAGAGCTATGCCCTCTTCATACGACTTTTTACTATATATAATAGAAAAGATAGAGAAAGAGAGTGAGCTAGTTTTTCATGGTTTTCTAGCGTGCTGAAGCCGATAGTGAGGTTAAAATAAAAATGCAAGATGGTGGCTGCGACTTTTTCTTCATGTCCATCATGGGTGCCCATGGTGAGGTAACAGTAACTTTGAGTTTTTTTTTTCAAAATAGAATAAACCACGTTACATTTGTAGTAGAAGGAAAAGCGCCAGGAAGTTTGTTTCCGACGGGGGTCCTCCGACACCACATCGTTTTTAGAGTTACATCGTCGGATTATCATTAAATCTGTACTTATAAGTATGTAGTAGTCCTCTATGCATACCGTACAACGAACATCAAAGTATATATTATGTAGGCGGTAATCCTTGAGGCGTACATAATTGAAACACAAATTTAATATTTATTGATATAATGAGCTAACACACTGTTATTAAAACGAAATATAAAACTCATAAGACACGAGTATTGATTCACATTAATCTAATTTATATGGCTATACCTACCCACAATTTTCTCACACCGACAGACGGTTGTTAATCACCTAAAAATTACTTAAAATCGTCATCAATCACTCTTGTTTGTTTATCTATTATCCGAATACAAACCACAGTTAACAATTTATTGGGAACTCGACTGCGAATGTTAATAGAAACACTAGGTATCTAAAGAATTAATGAACAAGTGGAACTTTAAGAAAACCACGAGTTAGAAGCATGCAGTCACGTACTCCGCGAACGTTAGTGGGTTTAAAGTGAGCAGTAAACCACCAGTCTAGAAGAATGATTACTTGGCGTAGAATGCGGTCTGGTGTTTACTTAGAAAATATCGCAGGGTTATTCAAAGTAAATTAGTAAGAAGGAGGAGCTTGTGGCTAAATAATAACAGTCGATCACGTTTATCGAGGGTTAAGTTACGATTGCCGCGGTTAATTCGTGGAGGGGTAACTATTCATAACATATCGAGACTCCTTCGTGCTTCGGAAAATACCAGCTAAATGGTCGGTTCCGGCTGTTGTGTGTGCATCTTTGACAATCGCTAAGAGTAATTAGAAGCCCGAAAATCTAAGAATCATTCTCACCAAGGAGTATTGGAATACCCAGTAACAGGGTTGTGAAGGTCAATTTGGTTGGCAATTGCTCGATGTAAAAAACTTTTTAACAAAGAATTAAACCGCCGAAAAAACTGAAAAGCACAAAATAATAAACCTTAAAATTATGAGTCGGCGCTTTGAGTGATCTTTGTTCATTGATCTTTCATCGCCGACTCAAAATTTTAAGGTTTATTATTTTTTGCTTTTCAGTTTTTTCGGCGGTTTAATTTTTTGTTAAAAAGTTTTTATTTTATATTTTTTGTGGCTTGAATGTACTAATAATACTTAGCAAGGTATACCCCATCCAATGAAAAAAGAATTATCAAAATCGGACTACTCTGTATGAAGTTATGCGTGGTTATACATTACAATAAGTGAGTGAACAATCAATCATCACCTGTTTTCCGACCCTTAGGGTTTGATTTTGTTTTCCAGATTTATATGGGACCACCTTGGGAGTATACCCTTTTCAATAAAAAAAGAATTATCACAATCGGACTACCATGTACAAAGTTATGCGTGGTCATACATAAAAAAAAAAATATACGCGTCGAATTGATAAACTCCTCCTTTTTTTTTTTCGTCGGTTAAAAATACTGATATTCAGATGCATCCGGTTAAACTGGAAGCCGACCTCAACTTTGTCGCAAAATTCTAGAAAGATTAATTAATTTGAAGACACCGCACTATTCTTATATCTTCAAAGGACCTATATAGAAATAGCAATGTTACAATGGGCATAGGGATAATAATCAAACATATATAACCAAAAATAAAATATACTAAAAAAGCAGTCTAAAATCCCACAGATCGACGGCACAGCCTAGTATAAAGTCACAGTAACCCACATCTGTCGTTCGACTCACACGTAACTCCGGTATACGAGTATGCACCTGCTACAATCTATATTCTCTTTCATCCGTACGTACAATATTGAAACAGCGAGATTAAACTTTCTATGTATTCACGGATTAATTTTTAAATTTAGTGAAGTTTAGAATAGAGTGATTTTTTGTCTGTCTCTCTCATTTTTTTTCGTGTGTACACCATCGTTTATCCACCCTAGGTAAGCCGGTAGCTTTTTCTGGCATTACAGGAATTTTGTGGTTGATAGTCTTAACCTACCGACTCTTCTTAACCCAGAATTTGGCAAAGAGCTTTGCACTTTTAATAACGTCCATCGACTCTTGTAGTGTGTAGACAATAAGACAGTACCACATTAACGATTGACGAACAAGGGCTCTGATCACATCAGAGGGACACTGAGCAAAGGCAGGAGTGGGGTTCAACCAGTAAGAGTCCGGCACTGCCTAGACTGCGTCATAAGTTAGGCAGCCTGGGCGGCCATGAGGATTTCCCTCTCCAAGAAAAATAGCATCTATCCTCTCCTGCAGCGTGCAGACAACAGGACACGCTTTTTTTTTTGGATGGGAAATCATCAAATGACTTCTCCCACTCTGGGCGGAGAGGGAGGGCGTGTCAGACTTTTACTGACTAAAACCCACCCGTGTTCCTTCAGTTACCCATATGCCAGGGTCACGGTATCTCGTTTGAACAATCTCGCGACCCTGGCAGAACAGGACACGCTGGTCATGATATTAAGTACCCCGTTGTTTGTGGGATACAACCATATTTACGATCCAGGACGGTGACATTCCTGAATCTTCACCTGATCTAGTTTTCTTTGCTTCAACCTACCTTAGTCCAAAGTCTTACCGAGTTCAACAACTTGATGTTACTTCTTCCACATTTCAGCGTAACTCAATACCGCTATTTATTCTTACTTGATGCTTCGGATTTTAACAAGCTTTTCAGCTAAATTACAAAATCGACAGAGCGACTGTTACATCCTTCCCAAGTTAATTATATCGATACTATGTTGCGTTATACTGAATTTCTTAATAATTTACACAACTTACATAGTTTGGCTTCTATCAGAGCCTTCGGGCGTTACATAGCTATTACTCGAAATACACGTCGACTGCGTTTGCAACGTTATCTAGACGATCACAAACATGATGAGTTTGTTTAGGAATATTAATAACTTTCAATGAAAATGGGTACTGTGGTTTTCTTTACTGCAGATATTGTATTATTTCTATTGTGTATATAGTAGAAATAATACTATTAAAATACAACGATATAATGTTGTATGAGTTATTGCTGATTTTTATTCCTTTCATGCTCCAAGCAATAATACAGTTTGCTAATATGCAATATAGTGAAGGCATAGACTACGACAATAATAATATGGTGTAATTATTTGTTTTACCTATACATCTGTATAAGGTGTATCTATTCATACACGAAAAATTTTAAGAGGTACACCTGTAGGTGGTAAAGAAGCTACAGCAACGAAAAAAAAATTGTTTAAATGTATTTTTTTCAAAATTTAATATTTAATTATTTATAAATTATTTGACGCAAATAAGAAATACCGGCTCCTTCTTATTTTTTACGGCCCGAGACACCGCGGCCATGCTCGTGCCGTCCGGTCGCCGCCCTCGCAGCGTCAGGCGGGCCATTTGGTCTGTCTGTCTGTCTGTTTGTTCCGGCTAATCTCTGAAATGGCTGGACTGATTTTGACGGGATTTTCACTGGCAGATAGCTGATGTAACAAGGAGTAACTTAGGCTACTTTTATTTTAGAAAAAATATTTTATTTTAGAAAAATACCTGCGTTAATTTCCGACATCCACGCGGGCGAAGCCGCGTACAAAAGCTAGTCTACACTAATATACACTACTACACCACCACTACCACCACACCACCACCACTACCAGTATTTCATTTATCCAAACAATCATATCGGAAACAAGTCAAGCAGATATTGTTAAGTAAACAAATTGTGCCATAACTCATCCTTATATAAAAAAATCTAATAAGGATTATCACTTAGTGGAAAATATTCACATTGATGTTATTTTTTATTTATTCTGATTGTTTTTTATTAATATTTAGGTACACATTTTTAACTTTGATTTATTTGTCCACAGTCGCATATGATTGCTCAACATAATGTACTTGTAGAACTTTCTTTCTTCTTTTTTTTTTCTTCTCTTTATTTGCCACTTTCTACTTAACCTAGATCAATGCCGTGAAACTCTGTAATTTGTTTAAGAGGTAATTGTAATCATCTCACTATCAATGTGCAGTGGATGCTAGTAACTTTGACGCAACTGCATTGGGCTGTTCATTGATAGTGAGGTGAACTTTCATCATAATTGCATGTAATTTTAAAAATAAGCTGTTGAGTTTCCTAATAAATAAATAATATTATAAAGAAGAAAAATTTGTATTTTTGTTTGTTTGTTTGTAATGGATAAACTCAAAATCTACTGGACCGATTTTAAAAAATATTTCACCATTAGAAAGCTAGTAGCTATCTGCGAGTAACATAGGCTAATAATAAATAGGCCCTATTTTTTCTAATTTTATTTTAGAAAATATAGGGGTCCGTAAGATATTTGGGTTTTTCGGACCCAAGGTGTAAAAAATCATCTAAAAAAGTTCCTTATTAATAATATGTCTTAGAAGTACCAGGATGACAACCTGGTACTTCGAAACTCAAAACGAAACGAACTTGGTAGGAGCTCACCTAACATGGGTGTGTGATAGCTAGAAAACGCTTTATGTCTTCGAAGTACCAGGTTGGCATAACTTGGTAGGAGCTCACCTAACATGGGTGTGTGGTAGCTAGAAAACGCTTTATGTCTTCGAAGTACCAGGTTGGCATGACTTCGTAGGAGCTCACCTAACATGGGTGTGTGGTAGCTAGAAAACGCTTTATGTCTTGGAAATACTAGGTTGGCGTAATTTGGTAGGAGCTCACCTATCATGGGTGTGTGGTAGCTAGAAAACGCTTTATGCCTTCAAAGTACCAGTTTGTCATAACTTTGTCTAACATGGGTATATGGTACTTGGTGCTCTTTGCTTTGTGTTGGTGGGATCTGATAAGTTAACAAAACATTTATTGATTCTGAGGCGGTACGAAGTTCGCTGGGTCAGCTAGTGTTGTATATACTTATGTTTTATTTTTATAAAAAGTTAACATCATTCTTTACTCAGACGATCAATTCACCACAAAATTGTTTTTTAGTTAGTCTGTTCGAATAGAAAAAACAAAATATGAGGTCCTGTTACATTATATACGCTCTGGTTTTGTATTTTACCATTTGATTATTTCTAGCTCGGTGCTATAAGCCAAAAAGACACCAGAGCACAAAGAACGGTCACCCATCCCAACACAAACCGCTGCAATCACAACTTAACTTCGCAGATTGAAAAGATACAACAGCCATTAAGCTACAAATCCCCAGTCATCTAGACCATTAACGTGTCCACAGCGAATTGATAGCGAGGAACGGCGACATTTGATATTACTGCAATTTCAACTACAGCAATGCAGCATTGTGACTACAAGACGCAAACAAACGCATTTCAACTCAGAGCAATGGCCGCTCTGAAAATGCAGCTCGAGAAATTCTTTTGATTCCGTCTATCGCTATTGTGTGATTTAGGGCGGGGTCACATTTACCGCGATTTTGATGAAGAATTTGGAAGAATACCAACCGAACTCGTATTAGAGATCTATGTGAACAGTTGCTACTTAGCTGTAGCCAAAATCATAGCACCTTTTAACACTTTGCTCCCTATAATTACTACAGTTTACAATAAATTCAAAATAATAACATGGACGATGGAACTGAAAGGTTCTGTAGTGGCAATCGCGTACTGTAAGTCGTCGTGTTGGAAGGCCTGAAATCAAGATGAATACGTGAGGATTTTACCAAACCAACCAACCATTTTTACCAAAGTCAACTTTTCAATCGGAGCTCCGATGAAGTTAACATGCCTTTAGCGAGTTGAGTATTAGTGCAGTATCGGTAGTCGGCTACTTACTTGGAACTAACTAACATTATATCAAACAGTGTTCGATGATATGATATATGCAGTTCTTTTGGAACTATAGGTGTGTACAAATCAATCGTAAGGAATGTAGAAAAAACGACTAAGTTTTATATAACTTTTAATATTTTTTTCGGCACCGGTCTTGGCTTCAAAGGTTTAAACACTTAATAAAGTATTTTCAAGTCTGGATGGCAAAGTGCAAGCAATATGCCAGAATTTTCTGGCATATGATAATACGTTTAAAACAATTTTTTGTCAAAATCAATAGTGAAAATGTACATGCACCGTTGCTTTCGTAAACATGTTTTGGAAGACAATACTTTGTCGACAACAAGCGTCCTTTTCAAGGCAAATAACTCTTAAAGCACGCTATTTTATGGAAAACACCTAGATAACACACTTATACAAAAGAAAAGCTTACAAAGTGCAGGTTAGGTTCACACGTTAAAGGAAAACAGAATATATTATACATGGTGCTTATCTTTCGCCAGTTGAAACCGTCTACTAAGGGGAATGGATTACCTCAGCATTCGTAGGCGTGTGTCTATTCAGTATGTATAGAAAGAGTGTGATGTACACTTACGGAAAAACAACATCCAATATGGAATTCACCTTTAAATATTTAATCGTGATATAGGCTTTGAGGCTGCGGATTCGGATAGTCAACCCACATGCTTCCTACGTCGGTACTTTTAAAGAAGAAAAATGCTTTAGAAAAGTGGGTAAGAATTTTCTTTTACGTGTCTATATCTTCCGTTCTGAAAATACGTGGGTTTATTTTGGTCTTATTTGACAAGCTTAAATTCCAGTGTTTTTCCAACGACCTTTTATGTAGGGGGTGAATTTGATATTTCAGCGGCTGATAAATGATGTACTACGAAATTTTTATATTATTTATAAGTTACACTTACATACAGTACATTTTCTATAGTCATCTATATCCTTACGTGTTAGGTATAAAACGTTTCTCGCGTTTGTAAGCTTACATCTTTTAAAGTACGCAACGGATTTTAATGGGGTTTTCATCAATAAACATAGAGATTCAAGAGGATGGTTTATAGATACAATCAGTGGACGAAGCCCCTGACAAAAGCTAGGTCTTATAATAAAGCTGAAGAGTTACATAGTTTGTTTGAACGCTCTGGAACTGCCGGTCGAATTTGAAAAAAATATTTACGCGTGTGGTAGCCTCATTCTTGAGAAAGATTATAGGTTATTTAACCCCGCATTGCGACCGTTAGGAGGTCAGCAAAAAAGAAAAAAGCGATAACAAGTAGCTATGCGATGTTATACAAAATCGCGGGCAGAAGTAAATTTACAAATATAATTTCAAAAGTAATAAAAAATTGGATCTACAATGAAATTTGCATAACACATAAAAGGCACTATCACTTATGGTGGATTCTAACTACAGTCAACAACCTAGCCACGTTAAAACTTGTGAATATACTGCATCAGTTTGCATGGCACTAGTGAAATAAACAAAACACCAAAATTTCTCATAACAAAAAAAAATACTAAGGGCTTAGTAGAAAGTAAAAAGTATATTTATACTAACCTGGTTTCTAACTCATAAAAAAGTGTTTAATTCATTAATTAAAACTGAAATTGTATTCTTAAGTCTAGAACATTTTCAGACACAAGAATTCAATTTCAGTACAAAATTGTTTACATAGATTTTTTTCCACAAAATGTTCACTATTAAATTTAACTACTCTTTCAAACAATAAAGGAAGGCGACGAACTTTAAAAGTTTTTAATTCCATTAGTCCAGGACTGGCTGTCTTAAAAGCCAGGACTGGATATTTAAAAACTTTGTATCTGTTTGATACTGCCAGTAACGACACCATTAAAGATTGGCAAGGTAAAGAGAAACTAAAGAAAATACATCAGCCCAGGTACATTAAAAGTTGAAGACTCCAGGGAGTACCTATTTCACCTGGTTACATTGTATTATTTTCTTTGAAAGTACAATTTTTCAAGCCATCTGTTTCAATAAAATTCAAATTATCAACACCGGGATCAACTCATCTCCTTTGAGGGCTGTTGATCCGTTTCCTATTATTTCACGCAATATTCTGAGTGATTGCAGAAATATTGTAATATCTTCAGATCTTGTAGCGATGAATATTGGAAGTAATAACAGTGTAATTCGTTATGTTTGGTATTTATTCATTTCGGTAAATTTGTTGAAAGAACGCAACGAACCAAATTGTTAAAGGGAAATTAAAACGAATAATCGTTTTAAATTAAATTGAATTGTGTACGCAAACAAAACGAGACAAAGCAAATATTTAGCATTTTGCGGCCGAAAAACAAAATTACCGTTGAGTACCTATGATGCTTTTATTAATTAATTACTATTTTATAACGGTTTTGTTACCTTGGTATGTATCTATGTAGCGGAATCATGGAACGAGATTTTCACCTTGCACTATCAAGGACCGATGGCAATACAATAATTTCATAAAAGTGTGCCATTATCCTGGCCCCTATCACCAGTATAGCAAAAAAACGAAAACCCGTTTTTGTAATAAATACAAAATAAATAGTAGTTTTAAAAACGTGTAGATGTTAAAGTAGTTGTGTAAAAGTGTTGTGTTATGTAAAAGTGGTTATTTTTTTATTCTGTGCTACAGATCATCAATCAATATTTAGTTTGATATTCTATGCAAGCGTGTTTTTATTTTATTCATTTATTTTATATCACACATCATTTTTAGTCCATAGGTTTACATACCTAAATACTTTATAGAATACAATTTTTACATGCCCCAAGCCCGATAGACAGGTGCATGTAATGCCTGCCAGTGCTGCAACAAAGGCCCGTCTGACCTGTTGGCAACAACGGTAAGAAGACTGTTGCCGTTGCGTTGAGTATGCCTTGACTGTTGCGATATTTTTTTATAATTTTTAGCACGTAATCAAAACACAGTCACTTTACTTTATAAAAAACACAAGTAAGTAGATCCTATATTCAAGCGCTACTCAACTTTCTTCAAGAGAGCATATCCTACCGGATTGAGCGCAAATTCAACGGAACCGCGTGAAGTCACGTGCCGCGATAACTTGCTCCAGACCGCTGCTCTTGCACCTATAATTTTGAAACAAGCATAGTCCAACTCCAAAAGCTTTCTAGCTTGGTTCGAGATCTTGAGGTTAAATCGTACCTTGTTGAAAGTGCTTTGTATGAAGCATCCGACTTATTCAAGTGAACAGAGATTTAACGTATCTCACACCTACTGAGAGTGAGATTAAAGTTTTGAGTATGAATGTGAATGGCTATAAAAGTTGGTTAAGATCAAAGAAACGATGGGTGGATTGTGTGAAAGAAGACTGACTATCGCGATGGCGACAAGGAAGTATGGAAGAAAACGACACCTTGCGCCGCCGAATAAATTGGGAACGACAAGATAATGATCTTATAGGTACCAAAGTGTACATGCCATCTACATTAATTTTGCCTGTAGTCTTCAGTAATGGCTGCTCCTTTGACTAAAAGGTAATCGAACAGCAAGAAAAGTTATGGACTAATCTATACTATATATATATATATATATATATATATATATATATATATATTATAATAATATAAAGCTGAAGAGTTTGTTTGTTTGTTTGATTGAACGCGCTAATCTCAGGAACTACTGGTCCGAATTGAAAAATTATTTTTTTGTTGGGTAGCCTTTTTATCAAGGAAGGCTATAAATTATATAACATCACGCTACAATTAAGAGGAGCGAAGCAGTTATGAAAAATGTTGCAAAAACGAGGAAAATCGCACGGGTAGGCGATTCGACGCGACGAGAATAATAATAATAAATAATAATAATATTCCACAACTATCACACAACGCCATCTAGTCCCAAGCTAAGCAGAGCTTGTGTTATGGGTACTAGACAACTGATAAACATACTTATATATTTCTAAATACATTCATATTATAGAAAAATTACACCCAGACCAGGGTGGGAATCGAAGCCACGACCTCCGGCATAGCAGTCAGGGTCACTAACCACTAGATCAAGAGGCGGGTCCGACCAGAAGGGTCGGGGCAACAAGAAATTTAACGCGGACGAAGTCGCGCAGAAGCTAGTCACATAATAAACCCAAGTGTAAATACGATCGAACATCGAGTCTCTGCAACAGACTGTCTTACATTGTGTGAGTGACATAGATGACGTTAGACTGTAGCTTCATAGACCATTTTCAATTTTATTAAGTACCTAGTACCTCTTAACACGCCTACACTGTCCTCCCATATCTAATAACACTGTGATTTGAAAACATTTCAAACGTTCAAGCCAATTATTTTTAAAAAAGAGGAACCGTGGAGTTTTTTGCCGGCTCATCGCCATAGTAAAAAACCAATTGGAATCGTGCATCTAGCTTCTGACGATTCATAGGTTCCCATGTACATACGTTTATCTATACTATATACTATAATATTATAAAGCTGAAGAGTTTGTTTGTTTGTTTGTTTGATTGAACGCGCTAATCTCAGGAACTACTGGTCCGAATTGAAAAAATATTTTTTTGTTGGGTAGCCTATTTATCGAGGGAGGCTATAGGTTATATAACATCACGCTACAACTAAGAGGAGCGGAGCAGTAATGAAAAATGTTGCAAAAACTGGGTTTTTTTTTTCCTTTTGACAGTTTCCGTTGCGTGCGCTGCGTAAACGGTTAAAGTAACGCAAAAATCATGTATCACGGAATTGTTTCTTTTAAAAAGTTCTAAAAAAAAGTCCGCGAGAGCATATGTCTATCTTTTAAGGTTGACTCACTATAACTCAAAAGGTGCGAGCAGCAACGAAAAATGGACGAAAACTAGCAGGCAAATCGATGCGACGGGAAGGGTCAGGGGAGCAAAAATTTGACGCGGACGAAGTCGCGGGCAGAAGCTAGTGTGAAATAAAATATTTTGATTTTGCTCTGCAAAGCCCAACTTTTTTTAAACTCGGTGTGATATTTAATGTCGGGTCAGAAACCGGCAGTAAATATCACCTGACACTTACATAAGTGTCGATAAGATACATACATACCTTAGTAAGTATCTTTGTTTAGTAGTATTATCTCACGAAGTGACGCGCTCTTTAGTTATGGTTAACAAGTGTACAAACACGCTGTGATTGAGTGTGTAAGCGCAGGAGCTCTCGGCACCGTACAAGACAATGACGAAATCTAAGGTATGTGTGTGTTGGGCACGCCACAATTGCGGCGGTAAGTCCCCTCTTTGAGGAGTGGATAGAGAGGCGTCACGGCGTCCTCACCTTCCGCCTGACGCAGGTTCTCACCGGGCATGGGTGCTTCGGTGGGTTCCTGTTCAGGATAAAGCGGGAGGATACGTCCGGGTGTTACACTATGGAACGCGCTAATCTCAGGAACTACTGGTCCGAATTGAAAAAATATTTTTTTGTTGGGTAGCCTATTTATCGAGGGAGGCTATAGGTTATATAACATCACGCTACAACTAAGAGGAGCGGAGCAGTAATGAAAAATGTTGCAAAAACTGGGTTTTTTTTTTCCTTTTGACAGTTTCCGTTGCGTGCGCTGCGTAAACGGTTAAAGTAACGCAAAAATCATGTATCACGGAATTGTTTCTTTTAAAAAGTTCTAAAAAAAAGTCCGCGAGAGCATATGTCTATCTTTTAAGGTTGACTCACTATAACTCAAAAGGTGCGAGCAGCAACGAAAAATGGACGAAAACTAGCAGGCAAATCGATGCGACGGGAAGGGTCAGGGGAGCAAAAATTTGACGCGGACGAAGTCGCGGGCAGAAGCTAGTGTGAAATAAAATATTTTGATTTTGCTCTGCAAAGCCCAACTTTTTTTAAACTCGGTGTGATATTTAATGTCGGGTCAGAAACCGGCAGTAAATATCACCTGACACTTACATAAGTGTCGATAAGATACATACATACCTTAGTAAGTATCTTTGTTTAGTAGTATTATCTCACGAAGTGACGCGCTCTTTAGTTATGGTTAACAAGTGTACAAACACGCTGTGATTGAGTGTGTAAGCGCAGGAGCTCTCGGCACCGTACAAGACAATGACGAAATCTAAGGTATGTGTGTGTTGGGCACGCCACAATTGCGGCGGTAAGTCCCCTCTTTGAGGAGTGGATAGAGAGGCGTCACGGCGTCCTCACCTTCCGCCTGACGCAGGTTCTCACCGGGCATGGGTGCTTCGGTGGGTTCCTATTCAGGATAAAGCGGGAGGATACGTCCGGGTGTTTCCATTGCGAGGATCGTCTGGAGGACACGGTGGAGCATACTGTGGAGGTGTGCCCTGCCTGGGCGGAGCACCGCCGTGTCCTCGTGGAAGCGATCGGCGGCGGCGACCTCTCGCGTCCGGCCCTGGTGCGAGCCATGGTACGGAGCGAGAGGGAATGGGAAGCCGTCACCTCCTTCTGCAAAGCAGTAATGCTCGCGAAGGAGGAGGCGGGGCGCCTGAGGGAGTGGCAGTCTCTGCGCCCTCACGTCCCTAGCCGCCGCAGGAGGAGACGCCCCGGGCGTCGGGAGTCCATAGCGAACTCCCGGCCACCGTAGGCGCGAGCTTGCGGATGGCGAGCAATGGGTAGCTCGCCGCCCGGTAAGGACCAGGCTCGGGTCGACGGCGCGTGGTGTTGCACGCGCGCCTCAAAGAGATGTCAGCAGCAGTGTAGGGGTCTACTAGGACCGATGCCTGCCGGGGTCGCGTGATTGTTCGAAAGAGATACCGTGACCCTGGCACATGGGCAACTGATGGAACACGGGTGGGTTTTAGTCAGTAAAAGTCTGACACGCCCTCCCGCTCCGCCCAGAGCGGGAGAAGTTATTTGATGATTTCCCATACTGAAAAAAAAAAATAACAGGTATGTGTGTGTGAGTGTGTTATGTGCTGACGCCACTCATCTTCTCGCACACATTCACAGCATGTTTGTACCCTTGTCTACCACAAGTAAAGCGAGCGTTACGTCGTCGTGAGATAAAATACTGTAGCACAAACAAAGTCGCACACCTTTCCACAGTCGAGTCGACTTACACGTTGAAATGACAAATTCGTAAGCTTTGTTTTCATTCCATTCAAGATCAACATGAAAATATAAGTAAACATGGATGCAGAAATAAATCAACATCCGTATGTAAAGCGTTAAGTAAATAGGGATATTCTTTGGATCTCCATTTTCGTAGAAAAAGCACGTGCATTATACTTATATTTGCGTGTGTTCTCGAATGCTTTAATTTATAGGCTGTCATTGGCGGTTGTTTAATAGTCGTTATGGTTAGTCAGAAGCCAGAAAGTCTGGCAGCTTGTGGTATCGTATTACCCAGTTACTGGGTTGTTGACGCAGCCGAGAGGCACATTTTCCAGCGAGTCTTTGTTGTACTTTACATATGATTTATATTTTATTATCTGTTGTATTTTGTGTGTAGGCACTATGCCACATAAATGTATTTTATTTATTTTCTTTTTTTCTGTCACAAAAAAATAGCAGTATTCGGTTGAGTTGGGAAAACGCTAGGCAGATGATAAAAGACTTAATTTATAACTTTTACTAGAAATGTACCTATGCCATAAATAAATCAACCGACCCTAAATCTTTCTTCTTACGGCTTGTCAAACGTTTTGATATAACTATGCTGTATATCGAAGTCTCAAAATGTTATCAAGAAATCTAGACATTAATCGGACATTATATTTAAATTACATTATAATTATATATGTATATTTCAGTGATCTTAATTTTAGAAGTATGTTATCATATAGGTATGTTTTCCCGTCGATAAACAATGCATGTATAGTAATACATGCATTGTTTATATCTTTTATCATCTCTTCTATCGCAGGTATACTGTAAAAGATTTCTTTAGAAATAAACATCGTATTTTATATATGTGTACATAAATGGTTAAATCAATAAATACATGGGACATAAACTTAACTGGTGAAATGTGGGTGTACGGTTATTCTATCGATTTATATCCCTTCGCGAGCACAGGCGTGTGTTATATTATGTTACTTAAAGATGATTTTTTGCATGGCATTTTTAATTAATATCTTTGAAACCGGTGCGGAAAACCTCAAACGGCGAAACCAATCTCATTGGAAGTTACATATTTGAGCCGTTTGGGGTTGAAACATTAGGGCCATGGGGTCCGAGTGCCCACTTGGTTTTTCGAGATATTACCAAGCGGTTGGTCGACTCTTCACGTGACCAGAGGGCTGGCCCATTTTTTGGCCAAAGAATCAGCATTGCCATACAACGTAGCAATGCTGCCAGCCTTTTGGGAACTTTTCCAATTGACAGCTATGTGGACGAGTTTTTTAAAGCCCTCTGATTCATTTTTCTCTGTTTTTATAAACTTTTATACTTGTACATAATATATTAATTTTAATGTTAAATAAGGAATTGTAAAATATTTAAATAAATAACCACATATCTTTGAAACTCATGTTTGTTTGTCTTTGTTTCAGACTAGTCATCGACGGACACATGTTTTCGCCGTCGTCGATGAAAGCGGCCTGGTGGCTGGCCACATTTTTTAGTGTATTTGTAACAGGTACGCAATACAATATATACTATATAGTTCCGTGTGGTGCCGGACATATAAAATACCACCATCCCATTTCTTCCCACGGGTGTCTGAAGAGGCGATTAAGAGAGGACTAGAGAACGGGCAGCAGCGTTCTATATGCATTTTACCACCATACCCACTCAACCGTCCATGGTTACAAAAGTAACCAAATAAAATTTCGTCGAAACGTCCATGGTTACTTTTGTAACCATGGACGTTTTATGCGTCATTCGTCACTTGAAACGTGTTTATCGCTACAGTCCTTTGATAGTCGTACATTAGAAAAATACTAGATGTCGCTATATGAGATTTGTCATCCAGTAGAGTGAATTTCATCTATGGACCGGCAACATAAAATTTAGAAAAAAAAAAAGAAAATGACAGTTCATCCGTGTTGTCTAGTGAACTATGTTTGTGTGTGGATCTCCAACTAAAATATGGTAAGTTTTCTGTTTTTATACCACATTTATGTTGTTATTGTATATCAAATTAAACGTGAAGATATTTCCTTTACGAAATATGCATTACTACGCCAATTTCGAAACGTTTACATGGAATAATATAGCTGGAAAAGTTTTATGATGACCGCGCGGACATTGTTCGTTGGTTGTTGTTGATCCATTTTTCGAATTAGTTGTTTTTGTTAAATAAATGCTTAAATATAAGAGAATACTTTACTATTAGCACTATAACAGCTATTTACAAACGAAATATATTGAGATGGGGTCTACAAATTATTCAAACGCAACTCGTAATTCATGATTTTAGTGTTGGCTCGGGGACCTTTGGAGAAGTATTTGTTTTTTCTTGATAGAAAACTAAATACTTATATTTAGATATTGGTGTCATTTTGAAGGGTATATTATGTACTATTATAATAAAAATAATTTTGCCTAGTAACTATTATACTTTTCTTGTAAAATACGAAATAAAAAATAAATACGATATTTTATTGAAATCCCCGACTTTATTTTCTAATTAGAATTCAATATCTAATTAGCTTTTTGTTTGATTAATTTAGTTTTTTCCAATTAGAATTCGATATCTTATTAGCTTTCCGTGAGTATTTCTTATTAGAATATAGCTATAGTAGTTTTTCAGTCGTAATCGTTTTTGTGCAAAAAATTCGCAATGTCGTAAAAAAGAAAGTGAAATTTGACGCCCGGACAGTTGGGGAGATAATCGCCGCGCGGGTTGGACGGTTGAGTGGATATTGCGGTCACCAACCCGCCTGCCAAGCGTGGCGATTATGGCAAATCCTCTCTAATTGGAAGCCAATGTCCAACAGTGGACGTCTTTCAGCTGAAATGATGATGATGTCGTAATATAACATCAATATTTTCTATTTATTTTTATCATTTTTGTACGATGAAAAAAATGAAGTAGGTATAGGTAAGGTGTAAAGTACTGTTATGGGTATAAGAAATGTTAAATGCCAATAACGATTCACCGAAGTTAACCTCTGGTGAGAGAATGAAAATAATATCTCGATTACAAGAAAATGATTTCCCAGATACCGAATGAAGGTTTAATACATTACAGTCGTAATGAATTTGCGTACAAAATTGTGGGATGCCTTGCGGCTTTCCTATAGTGTGCATTGGTCCATAGAAAATGTGGATTATTAGGTGATTCGCATCAATTTACTCCCTCGAAACAGGTGAATAGACAACATTAAATAATATATTATTTTGTTTAAACGATCCGCATCAATTTATATTGGTAAGCGAATCTACAACACCAGAAATACGTATTAAAGTCAATTGGCAGCAATTAAGAAAATGTATACTAGCGCACAGAAGCACTAAGACTAAAATATTTGAAAATAAAAAAGAAACAAGGGACCTGAAAATTGAGCTAGTGAAACCTTCCTAAATATTCTAATTTAAGGTCAAATTCCAGCCTTGTAACGCCAGGCCCAAGTTTCTATGAATTTTGGGTTTCTCCTTTATCAAATATATCTTTATTGGACAACAATTTCTATGTACATCTCACTCATAGATTTAGGTATAGATTACAATTTTGATGTGCATCAATCAAAATAGAAGAATGCGCTTATTTTAACATGACTGGTAAATAAAAACTAACGTACAAAGTAATAACACTAGTTCGATTTTTAATTGCGTTGTTTTATGGTGCGGCCGGCCCATATTTTCGATTACTCCGCTCTGTCTCCTTTTCTGCATTACATTATTTCATCCACATTGCAAATAACATCTTACCTCTACAATTCACCTGTCAGGGTCGCGAGATCTGTTCGAAAGAGTTACCGTGGCCTTGGCATATGGGAAACTGAAGGAACACGGGTGGGTTATAGTCAATAAAAGTCTGACACGCCCTTCCGCTCCACCCAATAGCGGGAGACTTCATTTCATGATTTCCCACCCAAAAATGCTTTCAGTGAGCATTATCTTTTCTCATACCTATTACTCGTGCGGACACGACAGAAGAAGATCTAGACACCCTGTAAATATTTTCATCCCATTAGGTACTAAAAATAAATATTTGAACTAAACGACGAAGTGCAAGAATTCAGTTTACATAACTCACCTGTATCTCCGAGGCTCTAAGCGCCACAGGACAGTAACTCGTGCAGCTACCCCATTGCCCGAGAGTACTATTCAAATAAATTCCACTCGGTTGACCTTTACTACATGTATGGGACCTAAGCTTAGTGACACTGTTTTTCTTTCTCTTTATAGTGTCTTATTATAGGCTCGTGTAGTTATTCACAACCGTCCGATAGGCTATCGTATCGAAAATGACAGTTGATCATTTGTCAGAATATGGTCGGTATGTATAGTACCTTTTTTCTGGCTGGAAAAATCATCAAACGACGTCTCCCGCTCTGGTCAGACTTTTACTGACTAAAACCCACCTATGTTCCTTCAGTTGCCTGTGCCAGGACCACGGTAACTCTCTCGAACAAATCTGCGGCCCTGGCAAGCATCGGGCTTAGCGCTTAAATGTTTACTGACATCTGTTTGAGGCGCGCGTGGAACACAAGTATACCTGGTCTTAAGTTTACATAGATTGTGTTATCTCATTCTACAATATGGGTGTACAAATGATATCATGTGATGAGACAATAGCTTGCATAGGTTACATTGGTGATAAATTATTATTTGGTGATAATTATTCGATTTGACAGTAAACAGATGTCGGAAGATTAATGGTCGTCCGTTTGATTTAAACTGACAACATTTTCAGATTTTGGATTTGTGAATTTTTTTAAAGAACTCGTTCGATAACATTGATTTATTTTCGATTCGGTACGGAAGCGTATCTACTGATTGTGACTAACTATGCTGGTATTGATTCTATCCTGCTATCAGGAAATTGTTCGAGCTTAGGAGCTACTTATAATTATAATGAGAGTTTTATACAATGTTTACAGCTGTCATATTTTCTTCATCATAGGTCCATATTTATTTAAAAGAAAATAACTATTACCCCTAACTAAAATAAAACGTTGTATCAACCTACTCTTCTTAAAAGGCTTCCCCGATAACTTTTCAAAACACTTAGTTCACCATTATCTTTAGAATACCTTATACTAAGGTACTATCACAGCCTATTTCCGCCATCCTGTCTCACCATTCAAAATAAAATCTAATCTTTACGAGGTCACTTCCTAACCAAAAATCACGATTCCACTCTAAAATCACGGAATATGCTAATGCTTTCGTAAGAAACTCCCCCGACCCGCACCTGTTTCGCACAACACTTAGGTATTAACCCCTATTAGTAGAGTTTACTTGTTCCGCTAAATCCGACCGGTGCTACATTACATTTTATCCACACTGCTCCACTGTTCGGTTTAAAGCCTACCCTTATTTAGAGTGCGCGGCTAATACTTGGTGACTCTACCTTAAATAACTGGGTGCTTGAATATGACCGCGGTAATGGATTTTGTTTGAATTAAGGTGAATGCGCAAAGGTAGTCCACGCAATTCACATTTTCTTCCGTTTTTTTTTTTAGATTTGTAGATCAGTGTCAAGTTATATGGATGTTGATTAAAATATGAACCATTGAATGATATTTTCATGAAATAGACATTCAATTAAATTAAATGACTTAGGGGATTGTATTGATAATTTTAATTCTGTTAAATATAGACATATTACGGTTTTGAATCATATTTTTAATCCTCACACAGCCTTTTACTGAATTGCAAAAATCGTATGAAATTCGTAGTCTTCTCTGGCGCTTCCTCCTTAAGTTAGAAATTAAATGATTTTATTTTAGACCAAGGTACGTATGGTACAAATTATATTTGAAATCAGGGCCTATAAAATGTTTTAAAATCAGAAAACAGCAAAGAACATTGCTTTAATTGTTCTATTAGTCAAAAGACGTATGAAATCTGTACGATAAATCCAAATTTAATTTATGGTTTAAATATCTGTTAGTAATATTTCACGGAAACATCAAAATCTCGTATACATTTTAAACCTACTAAACACGGTTTTATTCTTGATCTTATTTTCTGGCACGATATTTGGACGATATAAAGAATGATACGACAAAAAGAAACTCAGCAAATAAGTACAGTGCTTGTTTTATGACCTAGATTTTTTTTGTAGCAAACGATAAAGCGCTTGAAAGCGATGAGCGATGTGCGCTGAGAAAACTAGATTGTTAAAACAAACATAAGTAAGTAATAAAGACATGTTACCTAACGGGAATAAAGCTCAGACGGATAACAAAAAATCTAGGATTGAAACTTGTAAGGAGTTTTAGAGGAAGATAGTAAAAGAGTTGTTAACGAGTTGCTAATTAAAGTATACAAGATACTTAAAAACTTGTCAACACTTAGACGTAGGACTTTACTGCACAAAATCTTCAGATACACTGTCTTCATGACGATCCTTGGTTATAGGGGTTAATAGGAAGACATTGTATCTTGGATATAGGTATAGGTGAAGCGTCAATGCTTTTACCAATATAAAAAAATTAAATAACAATATTTTAGGATTCTCACATAGAACATAATAGTTTATCATTTCAAATTAAATATTTTAGTTTCTCAGTTGATGAATCCTCGCACCAATATTTGCTATTGCAACGACCATGTATCGAAACGTTCTTGAGTATTAGTAGACCTACATCTGTGCTTCATTGAGAACTTATAGTGCAGTGTTGATTTTTTGGAATTTGAACCATTCTACCGGTGGATTTATCAAGATTTAGCTAGCCGGCCGGCAGCATAACCTCGCCATCTCCAGTAAAAGAACGAGCTCGGGATCTCTGGATTGTTAAGGTATGTGGTTGCGTTGCAATTTTTAATTCCTTTATATTGGTTTCACGAGGATTCATCAAATGTGGAAATTTTAGGCTCCTGCCATAACTTATATTCTTAATTTCAAATTGAGATTAGTTCCTAAAAGCAATCTCGTAGAAGGTGTAAGCTATTAACACGCCCATCACCAGGTATTTTATTTTGGTACATAATAAACGAAGACTACCTTGTCTGAATCGTTAATGATTTTTGAAATAGATACCTATATGAAATTTTGTTCCGCCCGGGGTACGCTCTTGTGTATGTTGGAAATTAATAGGTCTTTACCTATGAAAATGCCGTTTTGTATGAAAAAAATTAAACTTTTTTTTTCATGTATTCTTTATTTGTATTAATCGAAATAATCACCCATGCAATCAATGCATCTTTGCCAACGCAGTGGCAGTTTATTGATGCCCTTCTTAAAAAAATCAGCTGGACGGGAGGCAACAAATTCTTCAAAGGCATTTTGAAGTTAAGAAGTTATCCAAATTCTGGAAAATGTAGTAGTCTGTAGGCGCAAGGTCTGGTGAGTAGGGCGGATGACAGAGAGCTTCCAACCCCAGTTCTTGCAACTTGGAGACCGTCTGCTGTGCAGTATGAGGTCGCGCGTTGTCGTGCAGGAGCAGCGGAGACGAGCGATTGACCAATGCTGGTTGGAGATGTGCCAGCTTCTCTATCATTGAGTTCAGTTCTTCACAGTACACATCTGCAGTAATGCTCACCCCGTTTGGTAAGAAGCTGTGATGAATCACACCGGCGCTAGACCACCAAACAGTGACCATCACTTTTCTAGGGTTCACAAGTTTTCGTTTAGGGCATTGTTTAGGTGCTGAACCAGGATCCAACCAACTTGCTGAGCACTTGCGGTTATCAAACAGAATCCATTTTTCATCGCAGGTAACAATGCGGTTCAAAATTCCTTCATTTGTGTGTCTGTTGAGCAGTGCAAGGCACGTCTCGACCAACCGACGCGTACTTCGCGCTGGCGCGCGAAGTACGCGTCGGTTCGTCGGGCGCCCATTTGTCAAGATTTTTTACCTTGCCAATTTCACGCAAATGGACCAATATTGTTTTGACGCTAACGTCGAAAGCTGCTGCTAATTCAGCCGTAGATTGTGTATCATCAGCTTCCACAATCGCCTTTAATTCGTCATTGTCGACCAAAGTCTTCGGACGACCGCGAGGTTCATTTTTCAGATCGAAATTTCCAGAACGGAAGCGAGCAAACCAATAACAGTGGTGCGTTGGTTTGTAGTGTTAGCTCCGTAAACGTCGTTGATGTTGCGTGCCGCTTGTGCCGCGTTGCTGCCACGACGGTACTCATATTCCATAATTACTCGAATTTTTAACGTATCCATGATGACGAAAAAGATTGAAATGCGATGAAAATGTAACACTAATCAATAAACAAATGACTACTTTTGGAAAAAAAATCCATGTTTTTAAAATAAAATTAATTTGAAATTAGAATTCTTAGACAAACAAACATTATTTTGATTTGAAATGGCCAGTACTGCAGAACGGCAATTTCATAGGTAAAGACCTAATATTTCACAGGACCGGTATCTGGATAAGAAGTAGTAATTTTTCTAATTAATACAACGAGCCTACGTTACTCCTTATAACATGAGCTACACCAGTGAAAGTGCTGTTAAATCGGTCCAGCTGTTTCGGAGATTAGGTGAGATAGCAAAGAAAATAAAATTTGTCTTTTTTTTATGCACGCAAATGCATTAGTAGAATCTGTATATGGCTGAGCTTTGATGTATCATAACAAAACAACCATTGTGTATTACCCATATTTGCAAAATAAAATTCTATTCTATTCTATTATATTCTTTTATTTTGACATTCCAAACAGAGACTTCCAATTTATGTATTTCTTTTGTTTAGATTTCAGGAGACCTTAGGAACAATTCTCGTAATTTAAGTACTTTCAGAGTCTGATCTCAACATATTATAAGTCCATCGATCTGTCTCAATCTGTCAAAAATACCTCGATTTCCATTTTTGACAAGTTTTTGTCATGTGATTGTTGCCGAGATGAGACTGCGAGTATATTTTGAAAGTTATTAGTTATGAGAAATTGCCTTTTTATTCATTTTGAAATTGCCTTCAAAACTTTTAACAATGACACTAATCCCCGTGTCAAAGTTTAATAACTAACATTGAAACCGCTAGAGGGCGCTTGGAGCACTTTAACCAAAATTATTTTTCGTTTCGCGACATCGACAATTTAATACTCGTGCCTTAGTTAATAATGACATTAATAATTTATGAGAAAACTCTTAAAGGTAGACTAAGTATCTTGATAATATTAATAATAAAGTGGGATTGTAAGACAAGAAACTACAAAATAAGTTAATTAGCCAATAGTTAGGTTATTGCACTAAATATAACCTAAAATATGAATACTTGGTTAGCTTCGACACAATAATTTAATTTTAAAAAAGTGAGGTACAGTCTGTTACAATAATCTAAAAATAATCTTGTATAAGTCATAGTGTAGGGTAAAATTGAAAGACAAAAAGTAACATAATTTAACATAACTCTTCTACACTGTGTATGTCACTGAAAACCTCTTGAAAGGCTGGACCACGATTGATGAAATATTATGTCTCTTTTCGTGGATCCCTGGATAATTAAGATAATAATTGGACCCGGTGGGTGCGATTAAATTTTATGAAACAGGACGTGCATCCGGTCAGCTAGTATTTAACATAAATCATAGTATTCGAAATATGTTTACTGCTTTTATGATATTATTTTTGCTTAAAAATCTCAATATTTCCATACTTGCAGGTGAGATGCCGATCCAGGGGGAGGTGGAACCTGAGTTTCTTCAGGCTCTGGAGAACCACACAGTTACACAAGGACGAGATGTACACTTTACGTGTGTCGTCAATCATCTATCCAATTATAGGGTAAGTAAAAATGCTTTTACAAATCCAGCTTCCTGATTGGATAACTCACTATCATATCTGATGCTGTTGTGAAAAACATACACTTAAATGTCAAAACAACATGCTTAACATCGCGCCTTGCTGAGCCGAAGAGTTTGGCAGGAGTGTATCCATATTGCACCTGCATTTCGCCAGTTATTATGTTTTTCGAGCCTATTGACATCGACCGGGCACAAATCGAGATTTCGAGCTGCGAAATTCAAGATTGAAAAACCTTTGCCTGACCTGGGATTCGAGCCCAGGACAACCGTTGCGCTTACGACCACTAGACCAACGAGGCAGTTATTCCCTATCCCTATACCATATGCTAATAACAGTCCAGTATAAAGAACAAGGACATTCTTTTCAATATATCATCTTAACTCTATGCAAACTTCACTCTTCAGTAGGTATAACTTCCTAAGAATCCTATAAAAGCTTTTTAACAAAAATATTACGTGCCAGGCGAATGAGCGGGAGGCATTAGGTGTTGCGTGGCGTGGCGTTATAGGCTCGCCCCCTATTCCATGGGACTTAAACATAACAGGCGAAATGTGGGTGTACTATAGGTACACCTCTGCCTAACCCTTTGGGGAAACAAGGCGTGATGTTATGTTTATGTTGTGTTATTACGTGCAACTGAATAATTAAATTCATCATCATCATCTGCCTAGACTTTTCCCAACTATTTTGGTTTGGTTTATTCCAGTCTATCCGGATCCAGCTGTTTGCTAGTATTTTACATTGATCGACTGCCTATCTGACCTCCACAACCCAGTTACTGGTTAACATGATACCTCTTAGTAAGACCAGTTGTCAGATTTTCCGATTTTTGACTACCGCTAACGATGGTTAAAGATCGATGAATGACAGCCGGCACCAACGGCTTGGCATGCTTTCCGAGGCACGCAGGGTCCCGACAACTTCCACAATTGTTACTCAATTTTGAAGAATAGCCGGTGCGGTTGTTATTACTTGCTCTCCAATTTCGAGCTGGTCGATTATTAAACCAAAATAAGAACAACCAAACCAACTTTATAGGATTGACGTCAGACTAATATTTTATTACTTATAATTAATTATCTTCCATAGTAAGATAATTTAAATTTTTGTATATCAGATTCACTAGATTTTACATATAAATATTGTCGATATTTTTACCTGGATGGCTTTTTCATCCAACATACATGATAATTTTATAAGTTATGCCATTAACTTATAAAATATTCGTGTATTACAAAATGTTTCGTTGGTTCGGAGATAAACACTTACATTCATTTCTAAATCAAATAGGAAAGATTTGAAAGTATGCTCGGTAAGCTAAGAGCCCTCGCCTTGATGAAAAGAGCGTGTCAAGCCAAGTTCAAGTAACAGAACTGACGAGCAGCACCGTGTGTAATATTACACGAACCATTTGGAGCCACTTTTGACCCCCTCATAACTCAAAAACTATTTCGTATAAACGTGTCAAATTTGGCTCATATAGTGAAACTTGCGAGATACATATGTGTTCCAAATTTCATCAACACATCTCAAACGGTTATTTAGATATTAACATCCAAAAATACATTTTTATCACTGACTGACCTATAGATCAAAACTCTAACCCAGTTCCAGATGACCTAGAAAGTTCAAATTTGGCATGTAGATAGGTAATTAGGTGAATACAAAGGAATAAACCAGAAACTGGTAAATTTTTATAATTTTATTATAATTTTTCACTTTATTGATTCTATTAGGAACACTTATAATAATTCAAAAAAATGGTCTGACTTGGCTAGTTTTCATATACGAATATATTATAGTCTTCGCAAGTTCTAAACCTGTTACTTGTCGGTTCTTATTTTATTGTTCCGAAAATTTGGCTTGCTGGTAGAAACTAGCCATCGAACATAATAATTCGTATATGAGAACTAGCCAAGTCAGACCTTAGGCTACAATATATTATCCTAACTTATAAGAAGAAATTATATTTTATGTAGTTATAAATAAATTTCAGGACTGGCCATTGAACTTGGCACCCATTTAGATTTCACTTGTTTTGTGGTTGAAGTTAACAACCAAGGCATATATCATAATATTGAACTTGGCTCTCATTTCACATTTATGTTTTTGATGGGATAGTTTTATTTCTAGGAATAATTACAAGATAATTTTATCTGAATATGTATTTTATTCATGAGCAGTGGTGTCCTAGTGGTAAAGGCTGCGTCTTATGAGTTAGAAGTCGTAGGTTACAGGTGCTTTACTTTTAGTGAATTATTTCATCACCACTGGTCTTAAAACGTCGAAGGTAAAAATCTACTAACACGCACTGGGCCCATGTGGTGAATTACAGTCTACTTCCTCTCGAAGAGAGTAGGTATGTCTCAGCAGTGGGAACATTAAAGGCTGATTTTGCATGTATTTATTAATTCGATCCCACAGTACTTACCTATTTATATTGACAACCTATGCGACGAAACATTTATATTTGAGCACGATGAAAGTTATTCCAGGACGAGTTATATCAAAATTTGCAATACACAAGCAAGCATTTACTTTGAACATGTTCAACGAATCTCAGAGCGTCAAAAGTCAAACACAAATATGAGCGTAGGTACAATATTAACATCGAGTACTTTGTGGTGCAGACTTGGTATGTATTATTGTTAGCTAAACATTCGTAAGTAGATACGTAGGGGTCGAAAAGTCATTTCAGACAAGTTACGTTCCTACCAGGGTCGCGGATTTGTTCGAAAGAGTTACCGTGGCCATGGCATAGACAGATTTTAGTCAGTCAAAGTCTCTCACGTCATTTGATGATTTCCACCCAGAAAATAAAAAATATAAGCTACCTTCTAACTACATCAAATTTTTTTCCAAACTATTGTACACGTAAGTAAACACGTAGGGGTCAAAAAGTCATTTTAGACAAGTTACGTTCCTGCCAGGGTCGCGGATTTGTTCGATAGAGTTACCGTGGCCATGGCATAGACAGATTTTAGTCAGTAAAAGTCTCTCACGTCATTTGATGATTTCCACCCAGAAAATAAAAAATAAAAGTTACGTTATAACGACACCAAAAATGTTTCCAAATTATTATACATTTGTGCCTCTTTCTATGTGACCCTATTGGTAAAAAAGCCCTTCAAAATCAAGTTTTATTACTTCAAGTAAGTTCTCTTTTGGCTGTTTTTGACATCGAGAAATATTCTTTGAATTTTTAGAGCACAGTCTTAACATATTTTCCGTAGGAAAAATATCGGATCTTTTGCATATGTATTTGTCCTGTTTACTCTATAACGGTGGATGTATGCCTCAAATCTACTTACTTGTTGGCTACAAAAGAACGTTTCGAAGAGTGCATTGTGGCATATCGTTCGTTGAAAGGATTTGACACGGATTCGGAGGAGAAACTCGAATATCTTATAAAATCTCTGAAGGATTATCTTGAAAGGAAAGCAGAGTACAAGACGACTGTTTGGTGGAATTGTTACCGAAGTTTCAGGACCACTTCGTTGTACAGTTTTGTAAGGCAATGTTACTTTTATGATCGTTTTTATAAAATCGTTTAGAGAAAGTTGATCTTAGAGTGCATTTAAAAAATTCAATTACAAAAAAAAAACTCTACGTACAAAAGATTATTGGAAAATATCATTTTATTTTTGAAGCGCATCTATGTTTAATGTTTTTTCAGCAAAAACAATTGAATGATTGTTTTTTATTTGCTGATATATTTTATTCTTGATATTTATTTAATTTCTTATCAAATTGCTGGCTGGCTTGTAATACAAATTGAATTGTGACTGAAAGTTACTGAACAAATAGCAGTAACGAATGTCTCAAAAGTTATTTATTTACTTTTACAGATCCATAACATTGGCATCTAACATCGCAGACTCAGATGTCTGTCTGCTTATCCGTCGCAGATGTCTATTGCTCTAAAACCTAACTGCAAAACTCTAAAAAATGAAAACTTCTTAACTAAACATTTGGAGAAGTTTTGATAAAATAGCAGCAGCATTTAAAATCAAAATATTTTATTTCATATAAACCTGGGCATTTATGCAACGTCAGAAGCTAGGTGCGTGGTTCCAGTTTAATGATTTCTATGGAGAAAAGCTAGCAAGAAACTATGGTTGTCCTTTAAAAATAATTGCCTTTTACAATGGTATCAAATTACAGCGTTAATAGGCATAGGAGGGTTACTTCGTTGCACTAATTAAAATAAAAGAAACATTTTACTAGTTTACCTAAGTAGAAGTACCTTGAATAATAAAGGGGAGAGCAACAATAAGCTCATAAGAGGCATATGTGTAACAAAAACCCACGTGCACCAAATGACAAGCCAAGCATGAAATAAGTGGTCCACACTCCGCTGCATCCGACTGAGATGTACACTTCATCCATCATAAAGTTTGTAATCTATTAAGGATTTTGCTCTCTACACTCGGAGAAAGCATGTTCTCTGACAGGAGAAAAAGAACGGAATTAACTGTTTTTTGACAAGAAAAAAGATAAAGTGATAGTGTTAGAAAATAGTCGCATCTTATATTATACGGTAGGTTTTGCACAATTTTTTTTTACATAGCTCACAGTAACTTTTTCTTATGCATTTTTCAATGTAGGACGCTAATAAATGGTTAAACGGATAAAAAAGCTGTGCACTCGTAAATACGGTTCCTTTTTTTACAAACAAAACGTCTTTACTTAAACTTAATGCATTCATTTTGTTTCTTTGACAAAAGTTGCGGTTCTAGCTCTCTGCGTGGGAATGCTTAAACAATACTTACAATCTACTCTAATATATAGTTTTACTAACTTTTGCCAGCTGCTTTGCCCGCGTTGACGTTGAAAATTATCCCATGGGATATCACCGGGCCAAACAAATGTATAAATGAAAAAGGTCATAGTCCACTCGTATGCAAAATTTCATCTAAATCCATTCAGCCTTATTCGCCTATAAAATATATAATATTAGTAAAAAGTAAGATTTCTGCACTCATTATTGTGTGTTTAAAATCCTTAATCAGCATATAATGTACCCCACTGCTGGATCACAGGCCTTCTCTCAGTGAGAGGGAGTGGGCCGCAATTCACCTCGCAGGCCCAGTGCGGGTTAGTAGATGTCCTGTATCTTCGAATTTTCGGTTGTAGGACTTCCTGATTTTCTCACGAAGCTTACCTTCATCATTTTGAGACCAAGGGTGATGAAATTATTTGCACATAGATACCTCACTGGATTAGAGCCTACAACCTGCACCTCGCGGTGGCTACCACAAGGTCGTGAATAATATTTTTCTCTACATACCGGATGACATTTTTTACCGTCTCGACCTTCATATGGTGTATTGTGTAACTAGACTAGAAGGCAGAAAGGCCTTCAGATTCATCGCAGGTGACTTAAGGAGCACGGGACGCGGGCGGACGGGGATGCGTGTGCGGCTCGTGCGCCTGCGAAAGATCAATGAGGCCGCCTATCGGCCGGCTTCAAAGGGCCGTAGCGCGGTCCTACCGCGCTACGAAATCATTGATACATACCGCGCATTGAGTAGGGTGCGTATGATTTGGGTTTCGATAGATTTTAATTGTTTTTTTATTCCTTTTTTTGTGGGTGTGAAATCATCAAGTGCCGTGTCCCGCTCTGGGTGGAGCGAAAGGGCGTGTCAGACTTTTACTGAATAAAACCCACCCGTGTTCCTTCAGTAGCCTATTCCAGGGCTACGGTGACTCTTAGTTTAACACTGACCTGCCATTTGCAAAATTTTAATATGGTGACTCTAGCGCATCCTTATACTCGTACTAAGCTGGTAATACAGAATCATGTAACGTTATCTGTCACACACCATAAACTATAGACACAAGTTGAGCACAGTGAATGCCAACATTCATGTAATTGACGAATAATTAAGTGCCTCTGTTAACTGCTCCAGGTGTTTACTTACCTGTAAAATTCGTTACATAAATATTATAAATGGTTACTCTTTAGTGGTCTCAAGAAACGGAAGTTAACTCTGTTCATTTATGCATTTCCTTTACAGTTATATACACCGTCAAAACTATTTAGTTATATTCAAGTTCATGGTTGCGAAATCCCGTGAAATTTTAATTTAATAAAATTAAAATTGTGTATTTCATCAATTTAAAAAAAAAAAACTAAGCTTGTAATATCCTATTATAATAATTTGAAATTATTTGAAACTTAAACTATTTGGCGGTATTTTAGTTCATTTAGAGAAGACAATATTACCTATAATAATTGATGTTCCCTACGTTGAAATGTTAGTAGTATGTTTTTTTAATAACCTACGAAAACTGTTCTTTCCAGAATTATAATAATAATAATATAATAATATTCCACAACTATCACACAACGCCATCTAGTCCCAAGCTAAGCAGAGCTTGTGTTATGGGTACTAGACAACTGAAAAACATACTTATATATTTCTAAATACATACATATTATAGATTAATTACACCCAGACACAGAACAAATAATCGTGCTCATCACACAAACATTTGTCCTGGGTGGGAATCGAACCCACGACCTCCAGCATAGCAGTCAGGGTCACTAACCACTAGACCAACAGGCCTGTCTATTATGTATGTACTAAATCTATGGTAATAGTTTACATGTCGACGGCGTGACCACTCTTTATACATTAGAATTATTATCTCACACATTAGAATTATTATTATATCTCACACATCACTCCTATTTTCCCGCAAAGGGGTCAGAGGTGTAGTTATGCACACCCTCATTACGCTTTTCACCTACATTAAATCAGCAACTTTATAAATTTGATAAACATATTCAACAACTAGGTACCTACTATACAGTATGGAAACGACATATTATGCAATAAATGATACCACCATTGTTCTCGCCTTTTTTGACGAGATACAAAAAATAAACCAAATCGGTCCAGTAATTAGTTCAAAATAAAGTTTAAATTTTAAGAAAATTTGAGCGCTCTGTAGAATTGAATCTTTCGGTTAATAATTCAATTAACTTGGATTCCCAAATATTGAAAAGTGACGTTGCCACGCAGTGCAAACTATCACAACGAGGTTACGTATTCTAGTTATTTGCCAAAAAAAAAATAATCGACACCTAAACAACAAGGTATGAAGGTACGTTGTCTAAACAGGGTGTTTACTTCTACTGCATTTATTTTGATATAAATTGTCTTCCAAAATTTAACTTGTTTAATTTACGGTTTTTAATTAATATTTAATTTTGCTATATTTCAGTGGGCTTGTATGACTTGTGGTTTCATTGATCGGATATATATGTGGTTTCCATACTGTATGTCATACAAAAACAGTAAAAATTCTCGCATTTTACAACCGCAAGTCGGCGAGTAAAGAACTAGCTGTAATAAAAGATGCATACTTTATTTGATAACAATGGCAATCAGAACAAGCTAGGATGACATAGATGTTTCTTATAAAAACTGATTGTTACTGTGTCGTGTATTTATCGGACGTAAGTTGTTTTTTTACTATTGAAAGAAATAAATAAATACATTTATTTAGTACAGACCAAAAGGCACACAATAAAGCATTATCATCATATATCTGTTGTAGGTACAGTCAGAAAAACTCCACATCCACACTTCCATGCACACTATCCACATCCACACTCCACACTAATATTATAAATGCGAAAGTAACTCTGTCTGTCGGTCTGTCTGTCTGTCTGTCTGTCTGTCTGCCTGTCTCGCTTTCCTGCTAAAACTACTGAACCGATTTAAATGAAATTTGGTACACAGATAGTTTAGAGCCTGAGAAAGGACATAGGCTACTTTTTATCCCGGTAGTATGTTCCCGCGGGATAATTTCCGACATCCACGCGGGCGAAGCCGCTGGCAAAAGCTAGTAATTAATAAGTAAATTGACACTCGACGCCAATTAACCGTGTTATTAGCTATGTTATTTATCTAGCTGCAGCAGCAGCTTGGCCTGCGTAGAGATCAGAAGTTATGCCACGGGAACGTACCACGTACAAAAAGGTATCATAAGTGTAAATCCAGGATAAACACTATCTGTTCACCAAATTTCATCCAAATCAGTTCACCTATTTTTATGTGATTGAGTTATAAAACATTCAAACGTACTAACTTCCAATAAATATTAGTAGGGTCAAGAATGACGGTTATGATTCAATTTAAGTTAGTAGTTAGTTTACCTAATAATTGGTAGGGATGTTATGGATATGAAATTTCGGATACGGATTGGTTACGGATGTAGGAATAATTATTATACCGGATACGGATACGAATATGGTTATGAGATTATTTCGGATTATCCGTTAGTTTCGGATAATTTCGGTTACGGATATTAAATTTTTAAGGAATTTTAAAAGTAAAATACAAATAGTTAATAAATTGGTTTTATTTATATGTCACCATTTGGTAGGAATTACAATCAGTCTGTGAGTAATTACTGCAGCTATTTAAAATAAAAATTATTATAAATATATATTGAGTGTTATCTAATCTACCTAAAAAACCGGCCAAGTGCGAGTCGGACTCGCGCAAAAAGGGTTCCGATACTGGATTTCGTTCAAACCAATTTTCGCTGGTAGTTTACATGGTAATGTACATCATACATTTGTTTAAGTTTTATCATTCTCTTATTTTAGAAGTTACGGGGGGGGGGGGGGACACACATTTTAGCAGTTTGAAAGTGTCTCTCGCGCAAACTATTCAGTTTAGAAAAAAATGATAATAGAAACCTCAATACCATTTTTGAAGACCTATTCATAGATACAGTCCCCGGCACGTAACTTGGCAAGAGTCGTTAGATGCGCACAAGTCGTTTTATAGGTCTCTTTGGTGGTCAAGCGGGACGCGGGGTAAGAGGTAGCGCCGATCCGAGCGCGCGATTCGTCCGTCAGTCGACCCCTGCCTCCCGCACCGCGTCTACGTTCCGTTCGCTCCCGATTACACTTACGTGCACGAAAGTTGAACCCTTTGTTTTTGTTAAGAAAGCGACCATATAGTCGACACAGTCACTGAAAGTTTAATTATTTACACCGGTGACGATAGCGACTCCTCCGACGAGAGTGAAGATGATTTGTCGAGGATGAGGAGCCTACTCCTTCCACCAGCTCAGGTGGTACTTTTAATTTGATGCCAGGCGTAACAGTTTTATCAACTGATAGTGACGACGAAACCACCTAATTTTTTAATAAAACTTAATATTTTTTAAGTACATTTTTTTTACTTTGCTTATATATATATATATATATATATATATATATTATTTATAACACCTAATAAACTTTACGAATTCCTCTCCTTTCTTTAATAATGACAAGCAAAAAAAGTGACCAGTTTTTTGTTCCACTAAGTGCACGATGCGCGAACTTTCCCCCACTGCGCCAAAACCTTGCCAAGTTACGTGCCGGGGACTGTACCCCACACGTATGGGTTAGATGAAAAAAACCATTTTTGAGTTTCAGTTCTATGTATGGGGAACCCCACGATTTATTGTTTTTTTTTTCTATTTTTGTATGAAAATCTTAATGCGGTTCACAGAATACATCTACTTACCAAGTTTCAACAGCATAGCTCTTGTAGTTTTTGAGAAAAGTGGCTGTGACATACGGACGGACAGACAGACAGACAGACATGACGAATCTATAAGGGTTCCGTTTTTTGCCATTTGGCAACGGAACCCTAATAAAAATGTAATAACAAATCCGATATTATCCGAAACTTTTTTCGGATTCGATTACGGTTACGGATACATTTTTATATCTGATATCCGATAGTTTCGGTTACGGTTACGGAGCTCCATTACATCCCTGATAATTGGTTACCCTGACTCTTTTGACAGTGAAATTCTGCTATTTTTAAAATTCACTTCTTTGAAGATATAATTAGAATTCTTTGAACAATTTATCTTTCCTTGGCGGCTTTTAACTTTTTCTCTCGGTAACTATCTGTGTGACCTAAAACAAATGTCTTAACACTCCCATTTAACAAAACGAGGAAATTCTTTTTTCATCTCACCCACTACCTTTTCTTACCGCTTCAATAATACCATTTGTTTTAACAATACCTTAGACATAAACCTAGATATTTCCGTTCCTCTAAAAATAAATAAAATTGCCGAGAAGTCACTTCGGAATAACACCATTTTATTGCATTTGAAACGTCCAATACGTGACTCAAAATTCTGAAGATTCTGGCACTCAGCATTACTATAGCTTCCCATTAGTGAAAGAATATTTTCGCTGAATGTGAGAACCGGTCTAGGTGGTTATGCTAAGAGAAGGTCTATATCTAGCAGTAGCCGTGTTTTGATTGAAATTATAATAATTGTCATTAAGAATATAAACTAGGATAAAAAACATAGGTACGTACCTACGTACCTATGTTTTTCAGCATAAAATACCTTAGCATTAAATTACCTTTATAAGGACGAATCTTAACAAACTTTTAGGTATACCTAGGTAGGTACCTAGGTATACCTAAAAGTTTGTTGTAAGTTACTTGTACGCATCTTAACAAACTTTTAGGTATACCTAGGTGCCTACCTAGGTATACCTAAAAGTTTGTTAAGATTCGTCCTTATAAAGGTAATTTTATGCTCAAATAAACTTACAAGTTTTAAATTAACACGTAATCAAACACTCTTCAGTTCCAATACCAATTCTGTTCAATTTTGTAACAATGTATTTATCTACGTCGTATTAATTTTGAACATCATATACACCCATCTTAAATATTATAGTAGCACTTAAAACTACGTACGTAAAAGTATGGATTAGACTTCCTACAATATCCTTTGTCTATTTTCTCTACCAACATCAGATCCTAGAATCCTAGAAATCCCTTTATGAGCAAGTCGCGACATTGTTATGTATGTAATGTTTCCTATTCAAAACCAAAATTAGGTTTATAATATAATTCATGTGTAAGCTGCTTTCATTTACAAGGAAGAATAAATAAACTTTAGAGCTAGAGCTAATTACAAGAACAAACATAAACAGAAGAACTGCAAAACATAAATCGTGTCTATAACTCAAATGAAACAGTATGTAAACATCTAACTATGAAAGCTTGTACTGGAACAAAAAGTGGTAGTTGCGACAAGTGCTCGCATTCAGTCGGCGGCACTAGCCGCGCTTGCGCTGAAACTCCACGGAAATAATTCTCACAAACAATGAAATTGTTACTAATTTATTTTCCAACCGCAACAAAGCGAGATGTCACATGAAAAATGCTCGGGAGCGACGCGGATGAGACACCGTGCATTCCTCCCGCGAAACTCTCCACAATTTCACGTGTCGCACCCTCAGTTTTACATTTGCTACAGCGTTTAAGTCACATTAAGTTTCGTCTTCACTGTGAACAATACAAACGATTTAAAACTCGCGAGAGCTCCGGGGAAATGCGAGCGATTTATGACATTAATCCTAGATATAAAATGAAATTTCACGCTCGTATGCAACGGTACAGAACCGTTTTGTTTCGTAGACACCCGCTCTAATTGCATTGTTAAATTTAGCTTCCGGGTGTTTCAGATATTCTTGACTTTGATTAAACTTCATATTGCGCGTCTGTTTTATAAATGTGTACTGTGTTTGTGTCAATATGAAGCCAATTCTATCTGTATTGTCTCGTAGTCAATATTTATACTGCCGCTACAGATTATAAGGAATCCAATAAGGCTTTGATAGAACTGCGAAATAATGGCAATATTATTTTAGGTGGCGTGGATTAAGTCAGACTCGAAGGCGATTCTGGCGATACACACGAATATGGTGGCGCTGAACCCGCGGCTGAGCGTCACTTACAATAACCACAACACGTGGAAGTTGCACGTCAGCAACGTCCAGGCCAACGACTCTGGCACCTATATGTGCCAAGTCAATACAGACCCTATGAAGAGTCAGGTAAGTTACACTTTGTCACCTACTAAACTTACGTACCTGAGTTTACAAAGTAACAACTTATTTCGTAGAGAGCGCTCTAAAACTTAAATGTAACATTTGTCAACAAGATAGCATTTGTTTCCTTTTTGAAGCGAACTTTGTATAGCTATATAGCAATACTTGTGAAGTTGTGAAAGAACAAAAAGTGTTCAATCAAGCAGCAAGTGCTAGAAGCACTTATTTCATTTTCCAATAAATTAAAATGGAACACTCTGCAAGGGCGAGTGGACGCCTGATTAAGTGCAGTACAGAAATCGATAACTGTGAGGATATAATATAAAATTATTTTGTGGAGATTGGTATTTTAAGAGACTTCCGTTCCTCAAGAGGAATATATGGGCTTTGTTCATTGAAGAATTTTATATGAGGACTAGTTAGTCTTCAGATAAAATTCTTCAAAGTGACTATAAAATACGATGGAAAAGGGAATTATTTTCTTTTGTCTTATTTGTGGAAGTGACAACATATATGTATAATAAAGATAGCTATAGTCTCCTGAAAAGAAAAACACTAAGTAAAAATTAAGTGTAACTAGTTGCCTTTGGCTACAGTGCGGCGTCAAGGATTATACAGCGCTTTATTTTACTTTTCAAACTCACGGACGAGGTTCATACATTTTACATTAAATCCTTCGTAATCCTATCAAAATATTTAAGCAGGTAATTACTGCAAAATGTAGGTGATGAATTTAGGTGTTTATCAAATTAGGGTGAAATTCATTTTTAAACTCAGTATCAATCGGATTTATGAAATTAGCCGACGTTTACACACGGTATACCTATGTATGGCGCTATTAATTAAAATAAGCGGCAACGGCCCAATTTGTGACAAGCGAGAAGTTGAGGTCGTGAGTTCATATCCAGGTTATATTTAAAACAACCATAATGAGGGAAGGTTATAAAATATAAATAGTATATGGTATGGTAGATAAATAGTATGAATACCTATCAACAGTAAAGTGTACTATTTATTAAAACTATACCTGGTTTCTATTATCATTTTTTAGGGTTCCGTTGCCAAATGGCAAAAAACGGAACCCTAAAAAATGATAATAGAAACCTCATTACCATTTTTGAAGATCTATTCATAAATACCCCACGCGTATGGGTTTGATGAAAAAAATTTTTTTGAGTTTCAGTTCTATGTATGGGGAACCCCAAAATTTATTGTTTTTTTGTCTATTTTAGTGTGAAAATCTTAATGCGGCTTACAGAATACATCTACTTACCAAGTTTCAACAGCATAGCTCTTATAGTTTCGGAAAAAAGTGGCTGTGACATACGGACGGACGGACAGACAGACAGACAGACAGACATGACGAATCTATAAGGGTTCCGTTTTTTGCCATTTGGCAACGGAACCCTAAAAAGTGTTGTAAATGTTTTGTGCAACAAATCCCTCTTAATATATTCGAAAGTGATGAAGGGTTTCTTAAAAACGTCCGCCCTAGCCTTAAAAGATACCTTGCAAGATTTAACCAAACCTGTTTCCTATCAAAAAGAAAATCTCGGTATTTTTTTTTACTCCTACAGCGCAAAATAATTCATGTAGCGCTCAGTTTCCCAACCCTAAACCATCATTCTCACTTCCCACTCCACTACTACCAAACAAAAGACGTCACTAATAAAGCCTAACAAGCACAATTATTTTTGTCAGATGGGTCATTTATCCGTGGTGATCCCGCCGGACATAGTGGACAGCGTGACGGAGGGCAGCTCGGCGCAGGAGGGCGGCAGCATAAGATTGACGTGCACCGCAACCGGGGTGCCGCCGCCGACCGTGTTGTGGCGGCGGGAACACAACCGACCTATAGTGTTTAGACATGATGGTGGCAGGGAGAGGAAAGGTAAGTTTACCTTGTTTAGATTTTCTTTATGTCATAGCAGGATTCTGCAAAACTAACTCGTGATTTTTTGGAATTAATGTGATACTGGTCTCCCTCCTCAAAGTGTTACTTTTACATCGAACATTTGTATTTGCTTATGTTAACCTGAGGACGTTTAGATAAGTTGATACTTTGTATATTATGTTTCAACTTACACCAAACACGGCAACTGGCTCGTTTATTTGAAACGTCCCCTTTATGTTTTGCCACTTACTAAGGTAGAAAAGGCGACTCGCCACGGTGTTTAGATTCACCTAACTTTGGTATTTGAAACAGTAATTTCATCAACGCAAACCATCGTAATAATATCTTTTATGGATTTAGTTAATCGTCAACTAGCGGCGCCCTGCGGTTTCACCCACATAAGGCTTGATGCAAATATCGGGATCAAAAGTATCCTATGTCCTAATATGAATCATGGTCAACCTATGTACAATATTTCATTAAAATGCGATCAGTCGTTGTATCGTAAGCGTACCAAACAAGCATACAAAAAAAACCGTTCTCTTTATTATATTCGTTTACAAGTTTAGGGTGTTTGTTCCCTGTGGTGCCGGACATCAAGAATAGCACCATCTCTAGTCGTAAAAAGCGACTTAGGGACTAACAATGGAATAGGCAGCAGCGTCCTCAATGCATTTTTAACCGACTTCAAAAAAAGGAGGAGGTTATCATTTCGAATGTATTTTTTTTTAACTTTGTTACCTCATAACTTTTGACTGGGTGAACCGATTTTGATTTAAAAGGTGGTGCTTTCCGAATGGACCCATTTTAATTTGGTTCCATTCGAACAATGAGGTCCATGTGAAAACCATATAAGTCTTAAATTTGCATTAAGTATTTGCGCGACAAATGAACGAATAACGCGATTAGATTAGTGCGGGGTATCTACCATAACTAAAAAGTTAAAAACAAAAACCTTTTACAAAAAAATAACACCTGACTTCCTTAAAAAAAAACACTAGGAAGTCAAAAATAACTTTAATTTTGGAAGTCGGTGGCAAAAAACCCTTAAATACAGATCCTAAGACACCGAATTTCGAATTTTTTTTGAGGAAGTTGGTTGTTATTTTTTTGTAGAAAGTTTTTTTACCACCATACTACGATCGCCAACCCGCTTGCCAAGCGTGTGGATTAAGGCTAACCCCCCAAATTGAGGAAGCATATGTCCAGCTGTTTACGTATTTCTGCTGAAATGACGACGGTGATGATGATGATGATGAGAAGTTTAGATACATTCATGACAGTGTTAAAATACAACTAGCTTTTGCCCGTGGCTTCGCCCGCGTGGATGTCGGAAATAACGCAAGAGGACGTACTACCGCGGTAAGAATGTGTTAATCCAGGTTATATAGGTAATATATACTCTGCGTGCCATTTTCGATCCAGATCCATTCAGCCATTTTTGCGTGATTGAGAAACAAACACCCAATCATACATATTTTTACATTTATAATATTAGTAGCAAGTAGGATTATAATAAATATAGCTGTTACCCGCGACTTCGTCCGCTTGGTATTTAACAAAAAAGTTTTTCATTAGTTTTATTTATTTTTCGTGAGATCCTTTTTTTTCTAAAGTAAAAGTAGCCTAAGTTACTTCTTGTTACATCAGCTATCTGCCAGTGAAAGTCCCGTCAAAATCGGTCCAGCCATTTCAGAGATTAGCCGGAACAAACAGACAGACAAACAGATATTAATTTAAAAAAATGTTGTTTTGGTATATGTACCGTGTATACATTCATATAAACTTAGTAATAAGCGGTTATTTTAATATTTCAAACAGACACTCCAATTTTATTTATTTGTCTAGATGTTATCTACTTGTTTAGAAGAGAAGATAGTAGTTCTCTTGAAGATAATAAACGCCGCATTGCTGGTGTCGCCATCAAACCTGATCTTATTAGAGGCGAATGCCGCAGCGAGTTATCTTTGTGTTGGAGTTTGATTGGACTTCTGTTATTGCAGCTGTAATTGGTCAACGTAAAGCCACTAAAGCTGAGACTGTGTGAAGAGATTCCGAGTCTTTATACAATTTGGTATACGAAAACCGTAGTTTTGACTGCAATCCGACATTAGATGAGACTTGTAATAATAAAGATTTTGTATAACGATTTGTTACTTAAATATGAGGTATTTCATGTATGAAGTTCTACGTTATCATCTGTCTGACCTTTTCCCAAGTATGTTGCGGTCGGTTTCCATGACAACCGGATGCAGCTAAACATTTATCAGGATTTGAGAGGCCTGTTGGTCTAGTGGTTAGTGACCCTGACTGCTCTGCCGTAGGTCGTGGGTTCGATTCCCACCCAGGACAAATGTTTGTGTGATGAGCACGATCATTTGTTCTGTGCCTGGGTGTAATTTATCTATAATATGTATGTATTTAGAAATATATAAGTATATTTATCAATTGTCTAGTACCCATAACACAAGCTCTGCTTAGCTTGGGACTAGATGGCGTTGTGTGATAGTTGTGGAATATTATTATTATTATTTTACATAGGCTGACTGCCTATCTGTCCTCCTCGAACAAGTTACATACTTTAATTTGTACTTAGGTATGTATATACATATGTATTTACCGTGTAGTGACGGACGTAAATTATAGCACCACCCTATTTCTTCCCGTGGGCGTCGTAGGAGGCGAATAAGGGACTCAGTAGAGAATGGGCAGCAGCGTTCTCTATGCATTTGACCACAATACTGCGATCACCAACCCGCCTGCCAATCGTGGCGATTATGGCAAACTAATGTTGGGGGAGGCCTATGTCCAGCAGTGGACGTCTTTCGGCTGAAATAATGATGATAAAGATATATATTTTAAAACAATTTTTTTTATTGTAAATGATAATAAGCTCTAAATCATCATGATGCTAAATACAAATAAATCATTAATGGAAATCATCAGCTAAATCCATTTTGATTTCATAACATATCTACATATATTGAAATTAAATGATAAGCCGTACTGCTCATATCGTTATATAAAAGTACAAATATAGTGAACCTACAAATATAATGTATTATTGGACAGGAAACATAATGTATGGCGCATTAATTCTGAAAGCCGTAATTATTCGCTATGTGTTATTAATACATGTATCTGTCAGTCTGCCACTATAACGTAGCGTTATGTGGGTATTTGCCAACATAATAGTGCGAAATATTATGTTGAAGCTGGTATGTTTTTTTATTAGGGATTGGAACGATCAATTTCAACTTTAATTAAACAATTATCTTAAATCTGATATTAAAATCACTTTACTATGTCAATAAAACCGTGTTTTTTTTTTGGATGGGAAATCATCAAATGATTTCTCCGGCTCTGGGCGGAAACTTTTACTGACTAAAACCCACCCATGTTCCATCAGTTGCCCATATGCCAGGGCCACGGTATCTCGTTTGAACAATCTCGTTACCCCGCCAAGAATCAGACCGTTTAAGGTTACTCTTAAATCTTAATTATCATCATCATCGTTATAATCATTTATAGCCCCGGCATTAACCGACTTTTGGGCATAGGCCTCTCTGCTTGTGCTATGCCCTATGCTCCTAGTAACACGAAATGGATTACTTTTCAACAACAACAACAGTAAATGTCAATTTGTTCTTCTGGTATGAGAATTCCGAATAGATGATATCTTAATATTAAATTTCCCTATATGTTCATTTCGGAAAATTAATTGTCAAGCAAGTTGACAGCCTACATAAATATTTCGTGTTATATCCATTTCATAGAACTGTCAAAGAACAGTCAATTCGATTCACAATTATTTTCCTGATCGTGGCAGCCGCCCGCTACACTACCGCATTGGTAGGATCCGCCGTCCGAGGCATACTTTATCCATTCCCGATCACGCTACAACCCTCCTTCAGGAGCGCTGTCCTTCCGTCTTTGTCGACGAAGCCCAACGCGTTGCCCCAATCCATGTCCGCCCCGGCCAATGCTCGAGCCAGCCCGTGCTACTGAGCCCGTTGCCTTAAATTCTTCCCTAAATAATAATAATTCCAGTTACGCCTGTTCCTTGCTACCCTCTACCAGCGATGCCCTAAGCCGGAGTCCATACCCCGCAGGGGATGCGTTAAACACTAGCTAAGCGCACCCCCTGCGGGGTACGGACTAAAATCTAGAGCGACTACTCAGTTGCTCTACTTTTTAATTTTTAAGCGGTGGCAAACATTTTTAATAAACAATTTTTTTTACTTTACATGCCTTGGTTCCATGGCTCGTAATGTAAGCATATTTTAACTGACATTATCCCCACTCAAAACAAATATGAAAACATATAATATCATTTGTGGAGTTCAAAGCACATTCAATCTAACTGAACACAAGTTTCGCCTTATTAAAGACAGCGCAGACGCCATAGCGGCATGTCTGGTCGGAAGTAATCAACAGTCGGTATTGTGGCGCATAATGAACTGTGCCGGTTCATGGCTCCTCTCGCCACTTCTCATGTAATATACATATCTGTGGGCTAATAACTTCTTAGTAGAATAAGATTGATACATATGCTACAGCCTGTTACGGGTCGTCAGAAGCTCGAAAAACTGATAACCAGTCTTACCAAGTGGTATTGTTTTACCCATTAACTAAGATGTGGAGGTTAGATAGGTAGTCGTTTCATGTAAAATACTGGTATTCAGCTGCAACTGGTTAGATTGAAAGCTGACCCAACGTAGTTGGGGAAAAGGCATGGCAGACTGATTGATTAATAGATGATAAAAAACGTAGTTTATCACGCGTTGTTGTCTTTTTTAAAAGCAAAGTTTTGCAAAATCACGATATTAACTGTTTCCAGTCTAACTGGATGTAGTTTAATACCATTTTTTGACGTATCCTGCATTGCCTTTACGATCCAGTTACTGAGCAATACAACACCCCTTGGTAAGACTGGTTGTCAGACTTTCGGGCTTCTGTCGAGCCGTAACGACTGTCAGAGATCTTCAATTGATAGCCGGGACCAACGCCCTAGTGGGCTTTTTGAGGCGCTGTCCCCACGTACTTCAAGAACCATGTTAAGATGTTGGTCTCGGTATGTAAAGACGGTCACGCATCTATGGAGCAACCGCAGCAAGCGTAGCTGAACTTGATAGATCGACCCGTTCCGATTTTGTGACTTATTATCATGAAAATAAATCTTTCTTTAGTTAACACGTTGAGTGCCAAACACAGATTGATGGTTAATCCGATATAGCCACAGATTTAGAGCGCATACAGAATTGTTAGTAGCAAGCACGCGATATCGCGTCATCGGCCATATTCTCTTCTAAGTCGCGTTCTTTATTGCTGAAAGTCGTGTCCCTGAAAGGCTTTCGTGGCTTTCTTTCAGAGCCGTATCACGCGATATCGCGTGATCGGCATGTGTTAAAAGATGCAGCTACTAGCCAATATAACATAACATCTCGCCTACATTCTCCGAAGGGTTAGGCAGAAGTGTACGTACCTATATAGTACACCAGTATTCGCCAGTTATGTTTAAGTCTCATGTCATAGGGAATGAGCTTATTGCCATCAACCGGGCACAAATCCAGACTCCGGGCTGCTACTGAGATTTTCCAGGTACAAAGTACATTTAAATCAAAACAGACTCACAGGCAGCAAAGTGCATTATCCGAAAGTCCTATTGTCACTTCTTGCATACATTATGGCTCCTTGGTACATTAATTAGAACATGTTACCTTCAACTCGTTGTTATGTGCAAACAGAAAAAAGGACCCAAATGTTAATAGTATTGTAAAACATAAAGGCACTTCACATAATCAACTCTATTACGTAAACGAAGAAGAGAATGAAAATTATCTCAGAGTTTGTCTCCCTTTTGGTCTAAAGGCAAACACGGACTTTTAAGTTTTAGATTAAATTACCAGGTCGGCTAAAAGTGTTAATAGCTTTGTCTGGAATTCTATGTATTTTGTATAAAGCGTCACGAAAATATTCTCCAGTTCTTTGTTAAATATTCATAATTATACTAAATAGTTTGTGTTTCAATTAGTAAATTAAATATCCGCTGCAAACAGTTTTTTGTTAAAAATAAGCCACTCCAAAGTTAGTGGCAGTCGTTAATTTAGCTCCGTTAGTTGCTAACGTTTATAATTTCAGCGCTTTGAATTTTCAAGCTGCTTTTTTATCCATTTATCATGGAAAAGTTCTGCTTGAATGTACCGACAACAGTTTACTTGCATTTTTACGTAACTCCTGCTTTGAGCTGCGACAACTTTTTGCAACTTAAGAATCAGATTCAGGACATCGCATACAATTTTACTATAGCGATATAGTTGTAGTTCATGAAAATGGTAGGACCGTGGGATTCAAGTGCACTTTCAGTATTTTGGGACATCGCAAAGCATTTGGTCGACTCTTCACGTGACCAGACGGCTGTACAATCTTTAGGTTAAAGAATCAGCATTGCCATCGAAAATGGGTACACTGCCACCCTTTTTGGGCACTTTTCCCACTAACGGCGATGTGGACCAATTGTTTGATGCTCAGTGAGCTCTTTCCTTTTTTTTCTTTACTTACTTCTACATATTATATAATTTTTTATGCATGTCAGTATTTAAAGTAATAAATAATTACCCTAGTTCATGAAACTATCCAATAAAATTGAAGGTAGAGATAGAATCGTTAACTATTAGCTTCATTGTGCTGGGTACCGGTGAGACGCAGACGAGCGCATGCAGCGGCTGTAATAGCTCGGAAAATATCCTGATTTGTACGGTTCCTTTTTCCTTATTTAACGCCGGCAATTTCAAATCAGATTTACGTCTTAACAATCAGGGATTGAAATCAATGAAACGATAGATTTATCTTTTGTTCTGGTTGTTAAACCAACACTGTATTATCATAGTTATTTCAAGGTAATTGTGATATCATTGGTAACAGTAATATCAAAGTTGATTGTGTTTTTCTTGAATCTTGGCTAAGGCTATTTATGTCTGACGCGAATCCTTAAATTGCAAATATATAATATATTGATTCCAGATCAAATTAAAAGATCCATATGTTATTAGTTTGTTAATGTTTACATAATGTTAGGAAAATTCTACATACAAAATTTAAACGACGACATGGGGCTGGCCCACCTATGATCCAATATACTCAGGATGCTGTGAGAGCTGGCACGTATTAGAATACGTGTACTGAGAATAGAAGACTACCGTTTCCGAATTATGGCATGAGACCCATCAACCCTGGCCACGGTGAACATCCCGGAAGCGCTACAAAAGCGTGGTAGACCCAACCGCATCCTGATAACTCTTGCCTATAAGTATCAAAACAACTCGTCCACAGTTTTTATCCATTCGTGCAATTTTAGGGTTCCGTACTGAAATGGTAAAAATGAATCCTTATGTCTCATTATAAGGGTCAGTCTGTCGGGCGTCGTGAGTCAATTGCAGAGTCCCGGCCACCGTAGGCGCGACCTTGCGGGCGGCGAGCAATGGGTAGCTCGCCGGGGTCGCGTGATTGTTCGAAAGAGATACCGTGACCCTGGCACATGGGCAACTGATGGATCACGGGTGGGTTTTAGTCAGTAAAAGTCTGACACGCCCTCCCGCTCCGCCCAGAGCGGGAGAAGTCATTTGATGATTTCCCATCCGGAAAAAAAAAAGGGTTCTGCTAGGACCGATGCCTGCCAGGGTCGTGAGATCTGTTCGAAAGAGTTACAGTAGCCTGGAATATAGGCATCAGTAAAAGTCTGACACTCCCTTCCGCTCCGCCTAAAGCGGCAGTCATCATTTGATGATTTCCCACCCACAAAAAAAATCGGTCAGTCTGTCACAGCTGGATATCTCAAAAACTATTAATGCTATTGAACTTGAAATTTTGAACAGTTTTAGATGACGTTTGCCCAACTATTTTGTCAATAAGAAACTTGTTTTCTTCTTTGCAAAATAAACTGAACGAATCGAAGTGGTGCTACTAAGGCATGTGGGGTATCATATGAAAGACCACTATTTGCACATTCTAAAACATATTTCCTTTTATTTTTTACCATAATGTGACATATTATATGTATATCAGTTCATAATACGAGTTACAGTGACACCTCAGACACCTCAGATAAGTTTGTTTGATTAATTTATTTATTATCTTTGTTAGGAACTAGAGACGGCATAAATGAATAATCATATTTCCTCTGACACAATTCATAGGCACGATCCCAATGATTTAGCTGTTTGTGCCTAATTTGTGCTTGGACAAACCTATTCGGTCGCTGTTACATAAAACTTCTTTCGTTTACTGGATCTTTTCTTTCATTCGGATTGAGCCCGTCCCTTCCTACCTTCTACCAGCGATGCCCTAAATCGAGGTTCATACCCCACACGGGGTGCCCTTAGCATGTAGTATCTCTAGTTTTAAGTTTTTAAGCCCTGGCTGGAGGCCTTAATTTAATAAGGTAGCCATAGGCAAGACCAGTTAAGCAACCGACAACCCCGTAGGTTGACCTACGAGATGTCATACCAAAAAAATTGATGATCTTTTCAGAAGTTTTTTTTTACAAAAGTACCTGTACTTGAAATTATCAAGTAAAGTAAGGGGAAATTCACTGCTTAGCAATTTGACAGCCAACTTGAATTGTCTGTATGTTCAAATCACAACTGTCATTCTTTGACATGTATGTTATATGAAAGGGCTATAACACGGCAAATTAACGTGGAGTGTAAATGTTTTCATTAACGTAAGGCATGTTACCTCACGTTGCTTACTGCCTCGCCTTGCATTAAAAATTTAGTTATATTTAATTTTGGCAACACTATTGTTTGTTGTTTTTAAAATGACAAATAAAATTGTTAAGACAGTAAGTCCAAATAACTCTAGTTTCTTGTTTCCCCTCAAACACTTGCTTTCTCAAAAACTAACAACACGTGCTTACCTACATGCAGTTTGTGACTCTGTGCAAAACACGAGTGTTTGGTGTCAAGTATGACAATAAAACTTTAGTTTATAAAGCATTCGTGGAACACAACTAACTACGTTAGATGTTAAGCAGCTTATTTAAAATGCTTTTGTTTAGCTACTTTTATAAAAGGAAGGAAGGTGAGGAAAATTTAAATCCCAGTGAGCAGTGACATAATCCTGAAGACCTTTATAATCTGCCTTCTTAGAACACCGCGCTTGTATTCATAGTCATATTTGTACCATTTCAGCTGCGATGTTTATATCGTAGAGTATTAAATCGTGTTTCTTGACATTTTATTTTCACTGATGTTAGGAGTCACATAAATATTCAATGCAAAATAAAAGTAATGTAGGTAAAATTCAGAGTGGCACGGATATCCTATCAGTACATGATTCTGAACATCTCTGTTATGAAAACTGTCGTCGGTTATTTTTAACCACCTAATTGCGAGTTGGACTCGCACACGAAGGGAATGTTTCTCAGGGTGTGTTAGGTCTTTTTAATGCTTGGAACACACGTTTAGCAGTATATCAAATGGATATAAGTAAAAAAGAGCACAAACAGGCAAAAATCCATAGAAATAAATAAACTAATTAGAGCAGGTCGCGAGCGTGGCAAATGAACTCGCGATCCTTCGTCCATTAGGATTGTTTTATTTTTATTATTTGTTGTTATAGCGGCAACAGAAATACACATTCTGTGAAAATTTCAACTGTCTACCTATCATGAAATACAGCTCACTGACAGATAGACGGATGTATGGATAGGCGGACAGCAGACTTAGTAATAGGGTCCCGTTGGTTACCCTTTGAGTACGGAACCCTAAAAAATTTGCTGGTCCATTACATTTTGACTGCGTAGGAATTGCACTGTTTTACTAAACAAACGTTTTTTTTTCTTTTAAATCCGACAAAAATTGACTTCTTCTTGGGTGGAAGAAACCTAAGAAAATTTTCTAAGCTTTCTGCGTGGAAATTTTTCGTCGTCATGAGATGAATTCATATTTTCAGTGTGCAAATCAATGTCCTTGCCAGTATTTATAGTTCAGCAATAAACTAGAATGAGTTGCAATGGAATAGAAATGCATACAGAAAAAACTAAAATGCGAAACATTTATTGGCATTCGTGGAGTGTATTCTAAATAAAACTCGGGTAGAGCAGAACCCGCAACTGTAACTACTAAATACTTGAAACACCTCTCATAGGTTGTTCTGTTTAGCTACTAGTTATTGGAACGGAAGAATTTCTCATTTCGTTCCACTCTTACATTTTTTTCAAGTGTAAATGAGCCCCTTTCAGTCCATACCGCGAATGTAATGAGAGCAAAGGAAACTTGTTATAGAAAAATTCTGTGTAGTATAAATATTTACTTATAATTAAAATTAATGAAGAGTTTGTGGCTGAGGAATAGAAGCCGATCGATCAGGTTAGGCTATGCTTGCCGCGGTTGGCCCATAGATGGGTTCCATGGTTATATACTAAGTCCCCTCCGAACCTTGGAAAGCACGTTAAGCCATTACGGGTCGTCAGAAGACCGAAAATCTGACAACCAAGGAGAACATGTACCCCAGTAGGTAACTGGGTTGTGTAGGTCAAATAGGCAGTCGTTGCACGTTAAATACCGGTCTACAGCTCCATCCAGTAAGACTGGAAGCGAAACGAAACATAGTTGGTTTATTGTATTCTTAGTAACTGACTACATGTATATTTCATCACTCTTCATTAGAACTTCTCACGAATGAGATATCTTCTATGTCGCCTCAAGAATCCTATGTTTGGGTAGGGTTACACACAAAATATTTCATCAAAATCAGTCCAGTCGTTTCGGATTTTTTTCTTTTTCTTTCCTTTACATACAAACTTAAAGAAGAACTTCATAGAAATATTAAGATAAGTATCGATTCATGCATATGTGATGGTAGGACTGATTGTTCAGTACACATCAAATGATTTCCATTCGTTCAAGCTATTTTAATGCTATATGCTGTTTACAACAGAAGCACGGTTTTTTTTAGGTTTCCCTTTCGGGTCTTCATAAACTAAAAATATAAAAGGTACAATAATAAAGTACGCCAATATTGTGTCGTGGCTCAAATTGATTAGTTTCATTAAATTATGTTAATGTAATGCAAAATAGCTGTTTTCTGATTTACAACTGAATACCGATATGAAAATGAAAACCATATCCACGGAAATAATTCACTTTTGAAACGAAATTTAAAATACTACACAATCTTTACTACTTACAAAGGAAGTATCTACACGTGCCTACTTTGTTTTACAAAGTAAAAGTTCACGTGCAGAGACTTATTTTTCCTCAATACTCTTTTGTAATAAGAAAATGATCCGAGAGCTGTACTTCACAACACTCCAAAGCGGCAACATCTATGGACACCGCTCTCATTGTTAACCCTTCAGAGCGAGTTTTCCTTTTCCCCGAGGTGCCGAAAGCCGCCATTCTGTTCAAGTCTTTTTTCCAATTCAATCTACTTTGCATTGTCCCCGACACTCGCATGAGGCATTACACCTAGACACCCCCTACCCTTGCACTTGCTCCCAAGCACTTCTCTTTCCAATGGATTTTATTTACGCAAGAGAAAGCAAGCTTTAATACATATACCGCTGAAGACAATAAGGCGCCTCCAAACGAGATATAAAAGCTTTGAGTTAGTCTCGCGTTCCTTTTAGTAGGATTCCTTTGAAATGAATCGAATAATTCGCGGAGTTTATGCTTACGGACGCTTTTTTATGTGAGGAGTACTTTGTTAAGTGTGAAAATAATGATTGTCGCTTGTGGACTGAGATCGTTGTTATGACAATAATAGGGTCTCAAATTTCAATGGGATGGATATAATTTGATATCAACTCCGGCCTACGCATGTATCCAACTTCTGTTATTTACTAATCACTGAAGCGAAAGTTGATAAGGCGTCTGAAGTTTTGTTTGTCTTCGCTCGGAACCCGAACCCGAACTTTGGTGAAGGTATTTTGTAGTTCCTTACCTGATCAAATAAGAGACTTTATTTTTCTTCCATGCTTCTAAAACCCAGTTGTATTATTGACGACTTTAATTTATTTAATGTAGCTACACAGTTACCTATTCAAGCGGTCCCAATACGTAAATAATTCAATTCACCATAGTGTTATTGTTTTAAGAAAATTTGTGATAAAAATGTAATTTTGGTACTCTCCTTTCGTAACTTAAATCGACTTCTTCAAACAAGTTTCTGTCGGACTCTTTTACATCGTCCCGTTGGCGGAGCCTCGACCAAAAAAGGACAACCTCCTCTCTCGACTGAATTTTTATGAACTTTTTTGTTTGCCTTTTAAGACGAAATGTAAAGTAACATCACCGCGGGCCGGTTTTTGAAAGGGCACTGCATCTTAAAGGAAACTGTAAATTAAGTTTCTTTTTGAATCTTCGCTCTTTCTGTTTCGTTTGCGTTTACGTTATGATTCATACTGTGAAGTTGGTTATTACAGCTGCATATATACTGAATGTACTTCAAGGCTTATTTTTTCTATGCTATTGTCGTAAGACGTGTCTACAAAGATACTTTCTTTACATTAAATATTGCGTTACGTAGACAGACGTGGCTGTCGATATTTTGACGTCATAAAGTGCTGACTCTCAGCCTAGTTTGAATGATTTTTGATTTTGTCTAGGCACAAAAATAAAGTTAAGGTTATCATAGTAGGTACTTTTTTCTGTAAAAAGGGTGCCACATGCTGGGTTAGTTATTGATTAATGAGCACAAATACTAATTCCATTTCTGAAATATTAATAGGTAATAAGTACAACATTATCTAAACATTAGGTTCCGTGTGGTGCCAGACGCAAAGAATACTACCACCAATTCTTTCCGTGGGTGTCGTAAAAGGCGACAAAAGAACTTACTAGAGAATGGGCAACAGCGTCCTCTATGCATTTTACCACCATACTGCGTACGTAATAATCGACCAAAGCCGGAGTGAGTCGCTAGTGTTGTATAATAATTAATTTAAAGCCAATTAAACACACTTAAACTTTACGCTGTAAGTACCTCAACCCTAAATGTAGGACATACAAAAGTCGTTTACAGACAATGAACACAAACGTTACGTTTGTGCTGTAACAATAGCGCGGTATCCAAACAATTGACTAATAATACCGCTCGGCAAACTGTTACATACCAAATGGAAATTTCGCGTAACGTTCAGTGCAGCTATTGGCCCTCTTAATGTAAATGTGTTGTTCCACGATCGACGCCACTGCGCGAATCGTAAACATTATTTATGATATTATGATCAACAATAACCTACATTAGAGGTACGCGAAACTATTCCGTGAACCAGATATATGCCAGAGAATAACGTTATTGAAAGTTTTATGAGTTGCTGTTGAGAAATCATTCGTAAATCATATTACATTATTGTTTTACGTAATGATATCGCAGTTTGGCCAATCTCTTTCTAACTCCATTTCCCTACAATTGGTACTTACGAACGCAATATCAATATCTCTTCTAAGTACTTACGCATTGTACTTCACGAGATAACGAGAAAAGTTTATTATCAAGTTTTTTTACTTTGTAAGAAGTGGCTGCTATACTTTGGCGTATATCATCAGCTTCGGTCAGTTCCTACTAATACTAGACAACGATAAAACTCCACGTACAAACCCCCAAACAGGGAGAAATAAAAGAAATACAAAGCAAAAAACAAGTCGGAATAACGTTAAACAATATCAGTGTAGGACCGAAATAATCCTTAATACATCGTAGGTATACTTTATCGGGTACCCAAGGAGGGTGGCTATTGCGTAGGGATTACCAATTTTATAAGTAAGGTATTCGTGCGAATGTCACCGCAGTAACCATAACGTTTTACTGGCAGTTTGCCCCTCGTTGGAACACTTCGTATTTTTAATAAAAAAAGCAATATAGTTTTTCACAGCCAAGAGCTAGGAGAATGGGAAGGCTAGGAATTTCCAATTTTAAAAATTAAATTGCTTTAAACAATTGTTGTGTTGATGGTTCCTTCTAAGTTATTGCGTTGTCTTATCGTCGTAACAAATACTTAGATGGTGTGCACTAATCATTGTAAAGGACGTCTTGAGCGGAACACGTTTTCCTCAAGCAGATCCGAAAAATATACGAGGTGCATTGACGCGGAATACAGAGATATCGGAAATGATTACATGAACTTGAATACGTACGGATATAAATTGTACCGGAGTGATAAAACATTGGATTGAAAGTCTGAAAAATGCGCCAATAGTGACGGATCGGTACTGAGAGCATCGTTAATTCACCAATTCCCTGGACATTGCAACACAATCCCAGTGCGAGGGATCACAATGAAATAAAATATTTTGTCTTTTGTCTTTTTTTTTCGTGAAAAATGCAAAGAAATTGTAGTGCATGTTACCATTAAAAGTACTGCATAGTTTTAACTGTGTTTAATCTGTGAGTGGATATTTATCGCAATCAATCGTATTTTATTTACAGTTTTCACTTACATTCAAAGTCTTGAAAGCATCATAAACTATCTATAATATTATAATATTATTTACCGAATACACCATACATCATAACACAAAATCCACGGGGTTGCGTAATAAATAGTCCCTTTCACGAACGAAACCGGCGGCAAAAGCCAGTATAAATCTGTAAGTGTCACATATATTATTGGACACAGTTGCATTTATCCAGTACATTTCTGACGTGGCCTGGGTACAGTCGCCGATAAAATTCAATCGCTTCAAACGTATCTAAATCCTTCTACCTTATTTCATTGTCACTTGCGATTCAGTTGCTCGGGTTTCATTCTAGTTTGATCCACCTACGGACAAACTACGCACGTTGTGACGCATCTACAGCTTATACATATATGGGTAAAGCTGTAAATCAATGGCGATGAGTTGGATCAGTGTCGCTTTTGTAACTTTCCCTAATTTTATGGAATGTCTATCGGCTCACTGAAAGGGGTGCAAGGTTTATCCATTATGTGAAGGTTAAAGGTGAAAAATAAAACATTTTAAATTCGGAATACCATCTCACAGATATGAGGTTGACGGCTGCTTAACCGGACTTACCTGTGGCTACCTTAATTAATGAAGGCCTCCAGCCAGGACATAAAAACTTAAAAGTAGAGCGACTAGTCGCTTAGGGCACCCCCTTTGGGGTACGGACCTCGGCTTAGGGCATCGCTGGCAGAGGGCAGCAAGAGACACGCTGGATCAGAATGGACAAAAAAAACTTAAATGTCAACACTTTATCAAGCTAGTTAGTAAGTTGGTATTTTATCGTTTTCCGCATCTGAATTAATCCAGTTGGACGGTTTCACGAACAGGAGGTATTTCTATTTACTGCTATGACTCAGATCAACGAGAAAGCGAAATTAGAAAAGACATACAGACAGATAAACCTAAGTAACGTGACGTATTAACAAAACATATCACGCGCAGTACTCTTGATTGTAACTACTGCAAAGGATATAAAATGGGGCATAAACTGGCTCATACAACAATAAAAATAAATTAGATAAAAGCTCGCAATGAAACTTTACCCATTACTCGGCTCGCGTAAAACACAGTTTCATGGGTTTGTAAGATTTAATTATTACAAAATACTTCCCTGAAAACGTGTAATGTAAAACCGTTCGGTACACAAATTAAGGGAGAAAGTTAACATGTAATTTTCTTGTCTTAGAAATTTTGTTAGAAGCTTCTATCGATGTTATAATGTTCGTTGACGCGAAAAGATAGAATTCATTTTAATTATTTTGATCTGCACGAGTAATTACGTGCAATAATTATCGTGCAGACACATTAATTACTGGCCTATTAAAAAGTGGAATTAACGGTGCCACTAGCAATCATTGCAATGTGAATGGTGCGAATGTAACTCGCATTGCCTACCTATGCCAGTGATAGGTTTATTTTTATCTATTTGATTTTAGTTTTCCTAAAAAGAGGATATCGGTAGGATGTAGACGATGATGACTGTAGCATTCTCTACCGGGTTATCCCGGATTTTAAAGGCTTCACAGGAGTGGCACGCAATCCGACGGCCCTCCAGATGTTATGTAGTCAATGGAAATTTTCATAAAATATCAAGCAAATCTTAAGTTACGCTGCACAAGTTGCCGCCCCGACCCTTGCTCGAGCCAGCTAGCGCCGCTGAGCCTGTAGTTTTAAACTTTAAACTTGTCCCTAAGTAATAATCATTCAGATCCAGCCCGTCCCTTGCTGCCCTCTACCAGCAATGCCCTTTTTTTTTAATCTCGAGGTGGAAATCCTCATGGATGTCCTCCACCTTGAGGTGGGCGGAGGGGTCGGTCAAACTCTTACTGACTAAAACCACCCCGGTGTTCAGTCCCACACCTACGTCGTGGTCCCCACGGGAACCAATATGTCTTCCACGATCCCCGACTGGTGCCGGGCCGCCTTTGCGGGCCTCCTCGCGTTGGGGAGGAGTAATGTGTTAAACTCCCCCCCATACATCACAGAGAGGCTCGCGTGGAACACTACGCGCTACCATCTCGGGTCCTAAGGAATAGGGGGCGACGGATGTCCTCGGATCTTTTCGCAGCCTCCTGCTGCGACATAACTGATTCGCAGAAGGATACCACCGCGTCCCAGGACTCCTCGCTGCCGACCATCGACTCGACTACGGCCGGCAGCGACAGGTCACTGCCTACTCCTGAGACGAGAGCACGACGCGGGTCCTCCCAAGCGGCACATTCTCAAAGTCAAAGTCAAAGTCAAAGTATCTTTATTGTGGGCATATGTAAGTTACAGGTCTTAACAATATATTAGAGTATCAATATGTCCTGCCTTATAGGCATACAATAATTATGTAGGTAGATATTGGCATAAAAAATTTGGAATTATTATAGATGGTAAGTTATTATAAATGTAAAACTACAGTGAAACTATCACATGGTCAATACTAATGCATGTCAAATACGGTGCATCTAATACATGGTCAATACTTATATATGTCAAAATACAGTGGAACTAATAATGGTCAACAATTCAGGAAATCTTGGATCGTGTAGAATGCTTTATCAATTAAAAATGTTCGTAATTTATTTTTAAATACTGAAAGTTCCTTAGTGTCTAGAATGCTAATTCTGCCAGCGTATGCCGCGCCGTGTCCTCCCGGCACCAGCGATGCCCTAAATGAAGGTCCGTACCCCACAGGGGTGCCCTTAGTGAGTAGTCGCTCTAGCTTTACGTCTTTAAGCTCTGGCTAGAGTCCTTAAACCGGCAACCTCATAGGTTGGCCTGCAAGATTTCATCCCAAAAAAAAAATAAGCTGCTAGTAAGTCTGGACTAACAAAATGCTTGGTTAAAAAAAAAATTGTATTAATAAAGGTGTTGCACCAAAGTGAATAGTTCTATTATAAATTGTAAGTAGTAACCGTTCCAAGACGTTAGTAGATTTGGGCCGCGCCGGGCCGGCCGGGTCGGAGCCTCAAAATTACCGCAATAACGGTAATTGCAATTTGCTGCTGAAACTAACCACTGTCTTCATTCTCTTCCGTTGTAATGTTGATTTAGTAGCATTATTTGTACACAAATTGTGGGTGTGGGTTAAAGTTTGCAATAATAGAAGCACCTGGAATGCTTGTCATAAGAAGTGTTAGAATATATTTTCATGCTTTTGAGATGACCCTATAATGCAAGTTGTTTTGGTGAACCTTTCTGCTGCAGGTTTTCTTAACCCGGATTTCGGTAGGGTGTACCGGAGTTAAAATCTTGATGAAAAAAACATAGGGTAATTCCGTTTTACGAGCTCGTTTTTCCGGTATAAAACGAAGATCCATTGTAGATAAAATATCGAGATTATTAATTTAAGAAAAAATAAGCGTGTTTATCGAATCGATAAAATTATACGTTGCTTAATTTAAAGCTAGTCATCGGATTCACTTCTTTGAGACAGACATCACTTTAAAAGCTGAAAGTTTCGCTATGAATGTAGTAAAACTAATGTTCCCATAAAAGCAGAGATAAATCTTCTTCCACGCTTATGAGGTAATGTTAGCACTTTAGAAAGCATCACTACATTTATTCTTGAGTGGTTCCATGCAAGGAAACTACATTCAGAGGCGTCTTGTCTGTTCTTGTTAACCAATCATTTGAAATAAAATTACTTCTGATGTGAACTACGTAAATCGTTTGAGTGCATTTAAAAACGTGGATCTTCGAGTGAAATAGATACGCCGAAGAAAATAGAAGTTGATTTTTATATTAAATTCAAATTGGAGATAAAAGTTTAAGTTTGTGAAGTAAAATGTCTCAGTTGCAGAGATAACAAGCTCCAAGTCTTTCTAGGAGTTGCTTATCGATGTTCAAGCATTATATCTTTGAGGTACTGAATATACAAAATGAATGTTTAATTTAATGTTTTGTGTCTCATAATGTTACCTCCTTACAATTGTATAGAATCAAGTTCTTCTAACTTAACAGACAGCTGTGCTGCTGGGGAGTTTGTTCCGCCACTTCTTCTTCCCAGCTAAAGCACTAGGAAGTGTCGAAGGGCGGGCGTTTTGGGGGGACTGTCTTTTGTAACTTTGACGTTCAAAAAGTGCTGACTCTCAGCCTAGTTTGAATAAATGACTTTTGATTTTGATTTTGATTTTGGGTTAGGTTTTCTCGAAATTATGGAGAGAAAACCTAATTAAATACTAGCTTTTACCGGCGACTTCCCCCGCGTGGTGTTCAGAAATTATTTCACGCAGCATTAAGTACGCCTCTGCACATTTTTGTGCTAAAAGTATTAAATAAATAAATAAAACTTTCTGCGTGCCAAATATCCAAATCTGTTAAGCCATTATTGTGACATTTTTATTTTTATTGTATTATACTATAGCTGTATTTCGGATAAGCTTTGAAGATTTTGGACACGAGACACTTAAGTATACAGGTATACAGACAAGAAAACAATTCACACAGGCAAAACAAGGTAGGCGACTGACTTGCTTTATTGTTTACTAGCTGACCCAGCAAACTTTGTATCGCCTCAGATTCAATAAATGTTGTAATAAACCTACCAAGTTTGACGACTTGGTACGCGGTGATGGTCTGGTAAGCGTTTTCTAGCTGACACTCATAGTTTGGTTAGCTCCTACCAAGTTATGATAACCTGGTACTTCGAAAGCAAAAAGCGTTTTATCTGACACTCCCATATTTGTTAGCTCCTACCCAGTTATGACAACCTGGTACTTCGAAGGCATAAAACGTTTTCTAACTGACACTCGTATGTTTGGTAAGCTCCTACCAAGTTATGACAACCTGGTACTTTGAAGGTCTACAGCGTTTTCTAGCTGACATATTATACCCTTGTAAGTGAGGTCCTGCCGAGTTATGACCACCTGGTACTTCAAATGCTTAAAGCGATTTCTAGCTGACATACAAAATGTATATCACCTTGGGTTACATTACTAAAGTTTTAGTAAGGTTCCCCTAATCTTTTCTAGCCATAGCCTATGTTACGGTGAATGTAGTTTTCTAATGGTGAAAGAATTTTTGAAATCGGCACGGTTGTTTTTGAGTTTATTTATTACAAACACACACACACACACACAAATACAAATCTTTCCTCTTTATAATATTAGTGTAGATTGTGGAATCTACTAGACATATTCAGACGAACAACGACAAGGACTTGAAAACTCAGTGCAGTCACTAAAATATTTAAAAGACAGAAAATATAACGTACCAAGTAAGCTGTGTCTCTTTTGTCTACAGTAAGTATAAAAACTGAAAACAGAAATACTGCTGTCAATATTTACATTTCTACGTTTCTTTTTGATCGCATCGTTACTAACGCCTATGTAGTAAATGATACCTTTGTTTTCTCGCTGATTGGGCACAAAAATATGTAGTTTCTATTGTCTGTTTATTATTCCAAACAAGTTTCAGGAGGTAATACGTACTGGTGCTTTTGTTATATTGAATAAGGGTTCCATTTATTCGGTGTTACCAAGAAATAACATAATGTATCTCGAGAGTCTTTTGTTGTAGTCGGTGCTATGCTGCGTTTGCATGCCTATAATTGGTTTATATTAAGGAGACCTATTCACGCGCTAGTGATTATTCTTTTTATTCATTCGAAACAACTCATTATTCCCCTAACTTCTAAATGAAATTACCGACTAATCATCATTTACCTAACCTTTCCCAACTATGTTGGGGTCGGCTTTCAGTCCAACCGGATGTCGCAGAATACAAGTATTTTACATGGATTGATTGTCTATCTGACCTGCACAACCCAGTTACTGGGTAATACGATACCCCTTGGTAAAACTGGTAAATTACAGACTAATGTTAGACTAAATTAAACAAAGACTAATTATTGAGTAACTAATTTAAGTTTTCGTGACCCAAGGGCTGGTTTTTATCTTGGCCAGAGGCAAGTACAACGTGGTAATGCCGCCAGTCTCTTGGGTACATTACCAGTCGACAGCGATGCGGATGAAATTTTTGACGCTTTTTTTAATTTGTATATAGTTTTAGTTCGTTTAGGTTATATTTTTTTTAGTTAATTTAAATTTGTAATCTATTGAAATAATGAGAAACATTTTCAATAAATCCTATACAGATACCGGGTAAAAAATAAGTTTTTGTTATTTAATTCCTTATCTTATCTACGACAAGAATGTACGTTAAAATATGGCACGACGTGCAGCAACCATAAGACTTAATGGGAGCGAATACAAGTCGCTTACAGTGGCCGTAGGCGACGGTTAGCTAGCTATTATTACTAAAGTACTGCCACATTTGTCAGCCCCACCACTTTGTTCCTGTAAGAGTCAGCAACACCACTATATTTCATGTTGTTCCTTTACTTTCTTCGAGTAAATAATCGTTTACAAGAAGAGAGTTTCTCACCCGAATAATTATCGAATGGAGATAGAATACCATTGTGAATAAACACTTTTTCATTTGAAAACAAAAAAATCTATAAATTAACCGGTTGGGTATCGGGAAATATCCCACTAGAACTATCAACCGGGATTAAAAGTAATAAATCAGTTAATCGAGGTTATAAACTATCTGCGTGCCTAATTTCGTTCAAATCCGTTCGGACGTTTTTGCGCCAATCCAGAATATACGTATCTACATCAAGATAAACGGACAAAAATTATAAAACCAATTTTCTGCATCAGAGTCTTCCCCACGTCTTAGTAATTACCTTTTTTTCGAAAATATTTGATTTCCAGTTTCGACCAGTTTCGCAGTTCAAAAATAAACTGCATGTAATATCTCATTCACAATCACTTCTCTTTTTTTGATTCTACTGAAGTCGAATGGACATTCTCGCCTCTCGCTTAGACAAGCGAGATACAGTACCGGTGTAAATGTTCCTGTAACGTAGAACATTCATGGTACTTTGATGTTATTACGACTTTACAAAATTCATTGTTTCGTGTTCATAATTTCGTAACGATAATGTGAAATGTGATGAAGAGTGTTTTCCTAAATAGAGCCGTAAGACACGGTTAAATTAATTTGAGTGCTGGAAGTAGGTATCACATTTGAAGTTTCTGGAGGTACCCATTTTCGTGAGAAGCTATATTGGAATTGAAACTCATTGCGTGGTTTACATGGAGTACTTGGGTTAAAGTAAAATGTATCTTAATGACTTTTTCAGAGTGGAGTTTGTTCAATTCTATTTTCTATACAAATAGGCACCTTTCGTTTCTTTTCAGTAGGTATGAAAATATTAATATAGACTTTAACAAAACAGGTATAATTATATTTATTGTACTCTTATATTAAAGAATGAAGAAATTCATTGTTTCGTGTTCATAATTTCGTAACGATAATGTGAAATGTGATGAAGAGTGTTTTCCTAAATAGAGCCGTAAGACACGGTTAAATTAATTTGAGTGCTGGAAGTAGGTATCACATTTGAAGTTTCTGGAGGTAAGGTCAACCGGGGCAATTGCGTCATAAAAATACCTTAGTCTCTTTTAAAAATTTATATTACACTAACTTTAAATTTCTTGGAAAAACCTTTAACGCAAATGTATAAAGAAATTATCTGTGCGCAACCTTAACAAATCGTTTATTTCATTAGTAACAATTAATACGAGTAAATACACTTTTTTTTTAAAAAGAGAAATTTTAGACGCATTTTCCCGTTTTGGGGCAAACGCGTCTTCATAAAATAAGTTTTAAACCTGTGACGTTTGAAGGCTGGAATAGATATATTTTACTTCAACTAAAGTTTTACACCCACATCTTTCAGTAAATTAAGAAAATATTAAATTATTATTACATCAGACGCGATGTTATAAAATCTGGGAAAAAGCGACTGTTTTTTCATAGACGCATTTACCCGCTGTCAAATCCAGGCGTTCAGAACATTTTATTTTTGAAGGTAAAATTAAAATAAATTCTTATAAAAATACCTGGGTGCTAAATAAAAGCAACATGTAGATTTTTGAAGTTTAATCAAAATCAAGTTACAGGTAGACGAAAACTAACATGTACACTATTACAGTCAGAGCTTTTTCAATTTAAGAGTTTGATGCAGGGCTGCGGTGGTGTGCCGCCGCCGCGCCGTAATCCTGCATAAAAAAATGCTATTTAAAAAAAAAAAAATGTTCTATCTAAACAATGTGTAACAAATGTGTAGTATTTTTATTGGTAAATCAAAACAAAGAATCTAGGTATGCCACAGGCCTCTACTCCGTTCATCTATGATAGCCTATTTCCTCACGACTGTCAAAAAGGTCATCTGGTATAATAATGTAAGAATCTAGAATTAAATCAAGTATTATAATTTTTAATGAGATTAAATCTTATGTATTTTATAAATAATCACAAATTATGTCTCATATCAATATCAGTCCTTGCATACTCCTAAGTATGCACTAAACTATTTGTATTTTAAAGCTGGTCCATCTATGTATCATTATATTAAAATGTATGGCTATTATAATAATTGACATTCACAAGATCAAATCTTTCATATTCTAATATCACAATAAAATCAGATCAAAATTACGGGTAAGTTTTACTCTTCGAGGAGCACACCGAATTTCCTGTTCCACATACATACGGGCCCGTATTACAGAACGTCAATCAATACTCAAGCATTACTTAAAACTAGATTCAAGGCATTTGATTGGTTGACACTAGTTTTAAGTAATACTTGAGTTTTGATGTGCGTTTTGTAATACGAGCCTCAAAGAATTGATTACGAAATTCGATGATGCCCTAATTTACATTCATAAAATATTGAAGAATCAACACTTATTCTATCTAAAATAAGATAATAAAGCCTTAATCCAAATATAGCTATAACAAAATCAATTCTCTATTCCAACAAAATCAATATAAAAACATCATAATAATAGTCTCTCAGTCGAAAATTTAATATCCTAAGAATAAATACAATAATTAAGTACATTCTATTGGATATTAAAAGCTTTTAAATTTTCCTTAAAAATAACATGACCTCTTCGGGTTATTTGGGGTTTTTCAAGAAACTTTTCAATGTCAGCTTCATGTCGGAGTACTAAAACATCTTCGACATCGGGGTAATGGAATGAATCAATTTTACTATTCTTAATGATTCTTAGAAATTTGACTTTTGGAGCCACTATGTCGGAATCGAGATCCATTGAAATTATGTTTCCGACAAAGTGCTTTACAGTTTTTTTTGTTACAAACTTAACTACTATCCAATCATCAACTTGAGGACGTCTTGGTTCGTCCAGAGTGACCGTCTCTCTTGAATCGGTTCTCTTTTCATATTTTAATTCACTTAATACTTGATCGTCACTAGAGTCGTGGTCAAGAAAACGGGTTCCCTCTATCTGGCAGAAAATTGATGCTCCGAATTTTATTTGGCATAACACACTTGGCATAATCTTATTTAAACGAATATTTGTAAGGCATAAAAAATGTTCAGCATAATCATTGTTTGGCCGAATGTTCATATGCTCGACTTTACGCTGGCATACTTTCAAGATGGCAGAATTTTATTTCGCATAATTACCTTTGGCAGACTTAAAATTCCGCATAATTTCGTTTAGCATAACATTTATTTAGAGCAATGATTATTTGGCATAATTTCACTTGGCATACTATGAAGATGGCAGAATTTTATTTAGAATAATTTTGTTAGGCATATTTTCATTTCTATTAAATTGCATTTTAACCTTAAATAAAATGAAATAGTGTCTCAAAAAGTCAGTATATATTATGTTGTGCTACAAAAATTATTGACAGAAACGAATCGCTGCAGAACCGACTCCACGTAGTCTTGTCTGCCCTACCCCTAGAGTGTAATTTAAGCCCGCGTAGGCGCGGAGTGGCGAGGCGGCCCGCGAGCTGAGGGGCAGGTGGTTTTGACGGCCGCCGCCGTGGCTGAGGCTGGCCGGCGAAGCCGGCCAGCAAGCCGAAGCCGCGGTGGTGAGCGTAAAACCATCTGCGACGATGAGCTCACGTGGGACCGCCGGAGCCCCGCAGCGCCGAAGCCGTGACAGAAACCATGCATGCTGCATGTTGCATGCTTGCCTGCATGCTGTAAGCTTGCTTGCATGCTGCATGCTTGCTTGCATGCTTGCTTGCTGCATGCTTGCTTGCATTCTGCATGCTTGTTTGCTTGCATGCTGTATGCTTGGTTGCTTGCACGCTGTATGCTTGCTTGCATGCTGCATGCTTGGTTGCTTGCACGCTGTATGCTTGCTTGCATGCTGCATGCTTGTTTGCATGCTGCATGCTTCTTCGATATGAAATGTATGCCAAAAGATGATTCTAAGTTTAAAGTTTCTGAGATATGATAGTTCTGCCTTTTAATAACTATCGATATGAAATTATGCCAAGAGACGATTCTGACTGCGAACTTTCTGCGATATGATGGTTCTACTTTTTAATTATTATGGAATAAAATTTATGCCTAAAGATGATTCTGACTTATGAAATTATGCGTTGTGAATGTATGATAAATGAGTGTATGCCAATCGATTTTCTACGAAATGAAGTTTATGCCATCCGCTGTTATGCAAAATAATATTATGACGAAAAAAATTCTGCCATAAAGGGTGGACCCCAAGAAAACAGTCCTCTTCTTTGTCGTCTTGAATAATGTTTTCACAATAAGTGTTCCAATTATCAGATTCTGTGCCATCGCTTAATATTATTTCTTTATCTGTACTTTCATCTGATGAATACAATATTTTCTTCTGTGGTTTTTTCTTCTTAGAAGCTATATACTTTTCTTTCTTTCTGGATTTACTTTTATTTGCGCATCTTCTTGACTGTCGCCATGTTTTTTCTGCTTCACGTTTTTGCTTTTCTGCTTCTTCATTTCGTAACTTTTCCAGGTAATATTCGCGTGTAATGACTTCACAGCCTTTCGCAGCTTTTTTTTCTTTACTTTATCTGTACTATCCGATTTTTTAATTGTGCTAAGCAACAAATCCTCAAATGATTCTCCTTGTCTATCAGAAATGATACGATTTTCGAGAATTTTGATTCCCGAAGTTCCATTACTAATACCGGGTATTACAATGTCAGAAGGTTTCAGATTCAAAGAAGTTCTTGTAATTTCTGGATTCACCTTATTTATTATTTGTAAACATAAGCTGGATAGAGATAGTATGTCGAGTTCGTTGATTTTGGCTTTGTGTTTTTGAAATCTCTTAAGAGAATCTGGATCGAACTTGTCTTCTGAGATAACGTTTCTGTTAAATGGGAACACACCCCCTTTTTTAAAGCCATTTCTAATTATTTTAGGATCCAATTCATTCCAGCATTCGCCAAGGATTTGGCTGAATTGGTCCTTTTGTAACTTGGCTCCAACGTTCAAACGCTGCCACGCCAATATTTTTGCGTCCCATCTGTCTTTCATGGATTTGAAAACTGCTAAATCTAAAGGTTGTAAAAGATGGCTGGCATGAGGTGGCAATTTCAAAATGGTCACACCCATTTCGGCGGCTCTCTCTAATATTTTCAATTGAATATGTGTTGAATGACCATCATAAATTAGCAAACATGGTTTTTCTTTGGATAAGTGAGGCAAGACTGTACCTAGCATATACTTCTCAAAAACTTTCAATTCTATCCAACCATTTTTGGTTGCAGCGTATGTGGTACCTTCAAATGCATTTTTAGACATCCACTGGTCCCATACGTTTTTGCCTCGGTATATGATCAGTGGAGGTAATTTTTCGCCAAGAGCGCTAGCAGTAAACAAGACCGTGACGTTATCTTTTCCCGCGGATGCTATGGTTCGAGTACTTGCGTAACCTTTTGCACCTACAACTTTGGTTTTTTCTGGATCTTTACTGAAACTAGATTCGTCTAAATTCCAAATTCTTTCAGGGGAAAATTTGAAATCTAGTTCATTAATGCAACTTTCAAGTGTGTTAAAATATTCTTCAATAATAAAGGGGTCGCAAGCTGCTTTTCTGGACATTTCTACAGCTTGCGGCTTCTTTAAGGATAATTTGTTTCTTTTAAGAAAAGCGGAAAGCCAATCATACCCCGGTGTATTACTCTTAAACTGTGTTTTAAGTTTATTACTTTCAATTTATTTGGTTACTATAATAGATGTTTCTTTTGAAGAGAGGCCGAAGCCATATTTCTCCATAGTATGTAGGCCAGCAGCTAATCTTTTTTCATTTTCGGCATCGATTTGTGTTGGTCTACCACGTGTGTCTTTAACAACTCCTCGCCTTTGCTTTACTCGATCTACTATAGTTGTACGCGGTATCCCATATTTTCGTGATGCTTGATATGAATTAAGGACTCCATTTTTTACTTCTAATACTGCTGTTTTTAATGTTTCAAGAGTGTAATTAGAAATAGTCTTTTTTTTATAATTGCGAACCATCTTCAAATGATTAACATCTGAAATAGAATTAATAAAGTTGTAATATAAATTTGTGCTAAGTTTGAGATGTTAAGTATATTAAGTATTACTCAAAAATATTTATGTATCGTTTGCATTGTGATTTTGTACCGAAAACTTTAAAATTAATTTAAAAATAAATGTCTCAAGATTCGGAATAACTTACAAAGTATTAAAAGAAAAAATAATATTGCAGTTATAAATTTTCATAGCAATATTCGCATTCATCCTCAGTGTAGTGCATGTACAAAGTATAAATAGAACAAGATGGACACCAAAAGAATGAACTTTCTAATAATGCCTTTGCAATTTGAGTATTCATATTCAAAATCAAATGATGAGGTCCAGTTGGTGTCGTATGGGACTGTCCGCATCCGAAACATTTATGTGACCAAATAAAATGTGTTTTATGCCATGGCCAGGTAAGTATCTGCTCTATATAATATTGAAAGTCATTTCTGTCTAAATATTTGTCGATTTCAAGATATCTCAATATAACCATTGTGATCTAAATTACCTGCAACACAAATTGATAACTACACTAAAATAAATAAAATTCCTAAACTTCTCATAAAAAATTTAGAAACGCAAATTCAATTCAAATAAAGCTGTTAAAACGAAATAAAATTGACTACAAGAAAATACAAAAAAAAAAGGTTTAAGATCTCTGGTTTTGGGGCAAATGCGTCATGCAGACGCAATATCCCCGAAACAGCAGACGCATTTACCCCAAGAAAACAGACCTAACCTAATACAATTAAATCTTCATTTCTCCACAAATAAAACGATTTCAATAAAAATAACTATCGGTATACAGAGGCTACAATATGTTGAATATGAACATTTCATTCAAAACACGGAAAACTCAGAAAAAACATGGATTCTTAAAGATTTTAATCACTCACCACAAGCAGTACGTCTTGACGAAACACGCGTTATTTTCAATATGGCCGATATTTTAAATTTGTGCGGGACAACGCCATCTATTGAAAGTATACGCTATGACTTTATTCAAAATGAACAAAACTAGATGGCAGGAGAGGTTAGTATTCAAACACATTTTAAATTATTTCGATTAGACGCAATAGCCCCCAAGACGCAAATGCCCCGGGTGACCTTACCCATTTTCGTGAGAAGCTATATTGGAATTGAAACACATTGCGTGGTTTACATGGAGTACAGTGGTACCCAACTGATAAGGCGCGTCGTGAATCTTCGTTCGCGCAGAAAAGAAAGTATGGCCCCGAAGATTAACGAAAGAATGCAGAAAACTTAAAATCAACCTTAGACCACTACTATAAGGTTCATAATACACTGTGTCTGTTAATTCCGTCTCACTCGCAAGTCACGCCCCTCCGCACAGTTACACTTCGTGCCAATTTTATCGGCCCACCAGTTTTCATCAAATACAGGTTATTTAAAATGTACGATTTATTTAATAAAGAAATATATATTTATTTAGTAAACAATAAAAAATTGTGTTGCTTCGGCCGTTCGATCAATAATTTTCAAAAATCGATCTTTTAGAAATGTTGTATTCTTAGACTCCTGAGCTTCTTTCTTCATAAACTCGTGCATTATTAAAGCTAAAAGAAAGGATATGCATTATTGCATTATTTCCCGAGCTTGACTTTTAATTGGTTGCCCCCTTTTTAAAGAACTCATTTTATATAATAAAAAGAAAACACTTTTGTTGTCACTACGTGTACTTTTGCCTGCTGCGCGTGCACTCGTTGAGAAGTATGGCGGCTAACTAACATGCCACGCGGCGCGCGCTAACATGGCAGTAGCTGTCGACCAATAGCGGTACAGGAAAACGAAGCGCGGTGCGTGGAGCGTGCCGATTGGTCAATATCATTTCCCGCGCTTTGAAAATTCATCTTCTGCGCAGGTACATCGGTAAGCCATATCAGTTGGGTACTACTGTACTTGGGTTAAAGTAAAATGTATCTTAATGACTTTTTCAGAGTGGAGTTTGTTCAATTTTATTTTCTATACAAATAGGCACCTTTCGTTTCTTTTCAGTAGGTATGAAAATATTAATATAGACTTTAACAAAACAGGTATAATTATATTTATTGTACTCTTATATTAAAGAATGAAGAAATTCATTGTTTCGTGTTCATAATTTCGTAACGATAATGTGAAATGTGATGAAGAGTGTTTTCCTAAATAGAGCCGTAAGACACGGTTAAATTAATTTGAGTGCTGGAAGTAGGTATCACATTTGAAGTTTCTGGAGGTACCCATTTTCGTGAGAAGCTATATTGGAATTGAAACTCATTGCGTGGTTTACATGGAGTACTTGGGTTAAAGTAAAATGTATCTTAATGACTTTTTCAGAGTGGAGTTTGTTCAATTCTATTTTCTATACAAATAGGCACCTTTAGTTTATTTTCAGTAGGTATGAAAATGTTAATGTAGACTTTAACAAAACAGGTATAATTATATTTATTATACTCTTATATTAAAGAATGAAGAATTTTATTATCTTATTTATAATCACAGGCCGAAATGGTGGAGTTTGGTGACGCCAATGTCCAGTAGTGGAAGTCTTTCGTCTGAAATGATAATGGTGATTTATAATCAGTCTACATTGTCCCACTGCATGGCAAAGTTAAGTAGAAAAAATAAAGAGAGGCCCTTTACTTTTTGTACTTAACCCGCTCCTGAGCTAATATGGGCCAAACTCTATGAGAAGACGTTCATTCAAATTTTTACCTGTGAAGGGTTACTCATAAAAAAAATATATTATAAAATAAAATTCACATTTAAATATGTTTTTCAAAATTTACAATAATCTTTTTGTTTAAAGACGTGACGAAAAACATTACCTTGATCATTGTTCAGCGTTTAACGTTTACTCCTTCAAGTGTTCAGTTCAGTTTAGATTATTACGATCCGTCTGTTAAGTGAACGCTCTGTCTTTAAATGCCAGAATGTTTATTACTTTCGTACATAATCTCGTCTGGCATAGTTATTTTACTCTCTAAATGCTATATACCGTTAAGGTTTATTGTAAGCCTAGGAGTAATTTAGTAAAAGTAAGGTCATATTGCAAAATCAAAAGAGATATTGAGGTTATGCTTAGATGGTTTGGTCATGTTGAGAGGATGAATGAAGGACGACTCACAAGGCAGATGTGAATGGAAACACCGGGAGGGGACGCCCTAGGAGGACATATATTTCTTCATAAAGGTCAGGTGCGTAGTACTCGCAACCAGCGTGTGTGTATGACCAATTGTATGAACCTAAAAGAGGCGAAAGGAGTGTGTAAAGATCGTAGCAGGTGTGGTTCCGTGGTTTCTGCCTACCCCCAGCCCCATGGGAAAAAGGCGTGATTGTATGTATGTATGTGTATTGAATTCCTTTTATGTGCTATTTATACAATTTTAATTTCTAAAAAGGTAGAGGTTCTCAATTCGGTTGTATTATTTAAAATGTTTGTTATCTCAGAACTCCGTCACGTTCCTCATTTAGTTATAAATATCTGCTTTGAAAAATTATTTGGTTTAAAAGGGTATACTTACCGACTGGACCCATATTAATTTTATCAAGTTCTGGTTAGTGGTTTTCGAGTTATCATCAATATTGTATATGTTTTAACACGTAGTTTATGTTGTTGATATAGTAATTTCCCAACACTGTTACTTAACAGTGAAGGTACGAATTTGTGAAAAACAGTGAACATTAAAAAGTTTATTGAAAAAACAAACGACTTAAAAAAAAACACTATCTAAAAGTGAAAACTATCTGTAATGTCTGAAATCGGTGGCAAACCCGAAAATACAAAAACATCGACTTCCGAAAATCAAGTTATTTTTCACTTAGTAATGTTGTTTTTTGAAGTCGGTTGCAGTTTTTAGGGTTCTGTTGCCAAATGGCAAAAAACGGAACCCTTATAGATTCGTTCGTCATGTCTGTCTGTCTGTCTATCTGTCCGTCCGTATGTCACAGCCACTTTTCTCCGAAACTATAAGAGCTATGCTGTTGAAACTTGGTAAGTAGATGTATTCTGTGAACCGCATTAAGATTTTCATACTAAAATAGAACAAAAACAATAAATTTTGGGATTCCCCATACTGAGAACTGAAATTTAAAAAAAAAAAAACATAAAACCCATACGTGTGGGGTATCTATGAATAGGTCTTTAAAATGGTATTGAGGTTTCTAATATCATTTTTTTCAATAGTTTGCGCGAGAGACACTTCCAAAGTGGTAAAATGTGTGTGTGTCCCCCCGTAACTTCTAAAATAAGAGAACGATAAATCTAAAAAAAGATATATGATGTACATAATCATGTAAACTTCCACCGAAAATTGGTTTGAACGAGATCCAGTAAGAAGTTATTTTTAATACGTCATAAATCGTAAACCGCAATTTACCTTTCATTCAATCAACTCAAATATAAAAATTAAAAAAAAAAACATTTAATTTCATAAACATAAACCTTATGCATAAAACCGAGGATACCTACAGGTTTGTACGGAACCCTCGGTGCGCGAGTCCGACTCGCACTTGGCCGGTTTTTTTATTACTGTATTAAAGTCTTTTTAAAAGCATTTAAATACTTTTCCAGCTGTGCACGCAGCCGAAATCCTTTAACTAACAACATCTTTTTCCAACAAAGGCACATGAGATGACAAGAGCTTACATGTTCAAGCATTACCTGCTATGACCGCTCTTAATGAAAGAACAGTCTTCCACCACTTACCCTCAAGACAATAACCGTGACGATTAACTTTATGACGTCATCCTCATGCTTCAACAAATACCTACTATTCTACAAGTCACTGAGACACAAACAAAAAAAAATACCGTCTCGCCTTGTAACAATATTGATACGCAATAATACAAAGAAACTAATAATGCCAACCTTCCATAATACTTGTAAACGTTAGGAGAGCCACTTGTTTGTCTTCAAAGCAAATAATAAAAAGGGTAGACAAAGTCATAGCAATAATTGCGAGAATAATGTGGAAGTTAGCTGACACAGTCTTCTATTACTACAGACAGAAAAATATCGCTATTTATTAAAGACAGCTGAACCGTATTGGATGTGGGAAAATTAGATGTCGATGTTTTACTTTTATTTTTATCGATAAATTGTTAACTCTGAGGCAGTTGCGAGCGAAGTTGAAATATAATGTAACGATAGATAAATTTTTGAATTATTTTCTTAAAATAATTTCACGTGAGGCTTGCTTGGGAACCTTACAAGAGATTTCAACTTGAAATGTACTCGAGACTTTGCTAAACCTAGAAAACACTTGACGATATTTGAAAATATACTTAAACAAAAGAAGGTTAACGGTGTCACGCTCTTCGAAATTTTTATACCTCCATTTTAAAATACCTTGGAGTAACGGTACCAAGTAACCATTGCCTGGAACCTGCTAAATAAACTCTATTTCAAATATTAATCGAAAACGAAACCTCTTTCTATTCGACCTCTCTAATCTAATTTGCTGCTTCATTTAAAAACCGCTGATCGGGTCATTCGAGATCAAAGGCAACGGATTAGCCCCACTTAAGGCACTAACGGATAAAACCCTTGTAAGCACTAACTACATGCTCCACAGAAAGGCTATATAGTTCTAGAGCTTCTGACCGCAACTCACCTAGACCTTTTCTTGTCGATGTTCGAAGGCATAATGCGTACCTGTGACATTGAGTGGGTTTGTATGTATCTTATCAGATAAGGGCTGAACATTTGCCAGTGAATAGACCGAGTGAATTTATGCCAACAGAGTCACTTTTCAAGACTGTCTGTGACCGCGTTGTTCTTCTAAATTTTGTAACGGATTTTCATGCGGTTATCACCATTATATAGAAAGTTTATTCCGAAAAGTTCATGGGTAAAAACATTATTATTATTTCAGCCGAAAGACCACTGCTGGACATAGGCCACTTTCAACGGTGCATTTTTGGGGGGATTCACCATAATCGTCACGCTTGGCAGGCGGGTTTGAAGATCGCAGTTTGATGATAAAATGCATAGAGAACGCTTCTGCCCATTTTCTAGCGTGTCCCTTTTTTTTTTTTTTTTTTTTTTCTGGTTGGGAAATCATCTAATGACTTCGCCCGCTCTGGGCGGAGCGGGAGGGCTTGGCAGACTTTTACTGACTAAAACCCACCCGTGTTCCATCAGTTGCCCATGTGCCAGGGTCACGGTATCTCTTTCGAACAATCACGCGACCCCGACAGGCATCGGTCCTAGTAGACCCCTACACTGCTGCTGACATCTCTTTGAGGCGCGCGTGGAACACTGCGCGCCGTCAACCCGAGCTTGGTCCTTACCGGGCGGCGAGCTACCCATTGCTCGCCACCCGCAAGCTCGCGCCTACGGTGGCCGGGAGTCCGCAATCGACTCCCGACGCCCGGGGCGTCTCCTCCTGCGGCGGCTAGGGACGTGAGGGCGCAGAGACTGCCACTCCCTCACGCGCCCCGCCTCCTCCTTCGCGAGCATTACTGCTTCGCAGAAGGAGGTGACGGCTTCCCATTCCCTCTCGCTCCGTACCATGGCTCGCACCAGGGCCGGACGCGAGAGGTCGCCGCCGCCGATCGCCTCCACGAGGACACGGCGGTGTTCCGCCCAGGCAGGGCACACCTCCACCGTATGCTCCACCGTGTCCTCCAGACGGTCTTCTAGTATGTCCCTTAGTCGCCTTTTACGACACCTACGGAAAGAAATGGGATGGTGCAATTCTTAACGTCTGGCACCACCGCCAAATGGGTACAATACATTAGTATTAAACCAACATTATATAATTAAAAAATATTCATGTTTTGGCAAGTCGTAAAACCATGCAAAACATAGGGGGCTTGTAAGTGTACTTTATATATCATCTACTGACTACATGACATCACATAACGGTTTTACTTAATAGCTAACAAAAACTGATCAAGTGTAAAGATTATCAAATATCCACAGTTGTTCCTTTTTCAAATGTGAATAGAAGTCTCTAAAAAAAGGTTGATCTAGATCTATTTGAAGTTTGGACTTTAAAAGAGATCAGTTTGTTACGGAATTAATTCTCAGAGATTTGTCAGCTAGGAACTGCCGATACCATCTAGTTTTAAAACATTGACTTATAAAAGTGTCTTTAAAGATTTACTAACATACTTTTACTACCACTACAACTTTTTTAAATTTCACTAGCTATTCCTTTTCAGTATGAGAAGCTTTTGGCAAGCCAGGCCCACAATAAGGCTGAAATTATGACATTAAAGCCTCACGACCATTTGTATATATAATACTAATGACACGACCATTGATTTTCTTTACAATGTAACTGTAGGTAAGTCCACTATCACGGCTTAAGCCTCTATAAGCTATAGACACACTTTTTCCAGACAGATGACCTTTCCATTTAATTAGGTCTTAGAAGATTCATCGTAATACTTGGTCCCATTAATTAATTAATTTTGTGTTGTTGTGAGCCGATTTCGTTTACATTTTACTGATAGTATCTAATTATTATCTGAAAATAAACCTTAAATTAGGTCCTTACAAGTAATTTTTGTTTGTCAAAGTGTTTTAATTATAATCTACAAAATAGACAATATACATAGAATGAATCATTTCAACCCCAGTTTAGTAGACAATTCCCAAAGGGCAGACAGAAACGTACATACGCCGTTTGCCAATACAGTATTAGGTCACTCCCAATCTGATATTGGGCGAGCTTATCGCCATTTACCGGGCACGGTTCCAATCCCGAGCCATAATGGAGAAATTTCCAACAGAAAACCGCAACGTTTAATTTTAATTTCAATTTTAAATATCGATGTAACGTCAAGATGTCACATCACTCGGTTTGACCGGCGCTGTAAGCTTCACCAAGTACAAATAGAGAATGGTGGTTGCAGTAATAATGGCTTGGCGTATAACTAGTGCTGGCAGAGCGTTAAATTTATATTAAAAATGTCCTGACGCAGTATTACACAACACATGCGCTTTGTTGTCAATGCTTTGTTATTTACTCACACACAAACCTCGTTTATATGTCCATATGTGCGACAAATTGATTACAAAGGGTGCAAACAAATAGTCTCTAGTTCCATACTAGTAGATGTTAGAGTAAAATTATAGGTGTTGGGCTTATGTTTTTTTTTTGTTCGGTCGAGCAAATAATTGTTGCCGACAGGCCGTGAAATTTGAAACTCTAGGCTAGGTCCGATTTACAAGCTTATTTTATTCTAACAAAAATTCCTACCTCAAAAAGCGTTTGTTGTACTGTGGGCAAAAATTTTACCCAAAACATCGTTTTATGAACTATTGGTACAAAAACGGAGTTATCTTTGTATACGCTTAAAAGATACAAGCCAGTACAGAAGAAAAACAAGATTAATCGTATTAATTAGGCGCCACTGTTTCACTCTGTAGGTATTCGCAGCCATAACTCGGGCCGGAGCAAAATTCGAGTAAATTGCTTGTGGCCCCAAATCAAGTGCCAATGACCGAATATATATATATATATATATTATTCTTTGAACAAATAAATACACGGAGAATAAGCAAATGGACTAGTTATATAGATTATTGAAGTGAAACTTCTTACACGGCGATTCGGTAATTAAACTAGAAAGTGAGAGTGACATTTCAAGGACGCATCACAGGTTGGCTCATTCCGTTATTTTCATGTGAGAGAAGTAAAATATAACTCTCCTTCTTTCTGTCTCTCACAATAAATGTCTCATATTTAAGGTGGATGCGGAAAGTTAGTCCATGAAATTCAAATTTTGCTCACGTTTTTTGCAATTCGCAGGTCAAGTGTCAGTCAGGTCGTATGCTAATTAAATGTGATTCGCGACCGTGACAATTTTGGCTAAATAGAGTTATGATAATTTACACACACATAGACTATTTCCTGAAAAAGTCATTCAATGGACGAGGGTTATTTTGATTATTTTAATGATTTATATTTCTGTATAAGCATAATCGTGCATCACACTGGCCTGCAAATTGCAAAAAACCGGGCCACACCGATGGTTGCTCCTTAAGAAGTTTCATTTCTATCACGAGCAGGGTGCTGCACGCGCATTTTTTAAATTATAATCCTTTTCGGCGCTGCACGCACAATTCTTTTTTTAATTTTCAAACGTTGTCTTAACATCTATGGAATTGGAAAATGTACACTTTTCATAAAACGGATCGGATAGATGCTGCTAATGACCGTATATCTGGCATCGTTTTTAAATCACATCGCATTCGTAGAAAAAACAGGTATAAATAGACAATGATAATTACATAGAATGGTCTAGGAATAGCACGGGATCTTTGCCGCACTTCTAAGCCAAGAGAAAAGTAAAGGAATTTGAGCACTAAGATGAAAAAGACCTCTAGCCAAGCGAAGCGACTACTTACTTATGTGTTTTATATTAAACTCTGTTCAAAGTAATTACAGAGTGCCTACCTAATAAATACGAATATTCCAATCGCCAATACAATTTCAATCAGCTCAGCAAAAATATTCAAAACAATAGCGAAGCAATCCACAGCATCTGGCTTCAACAAATGGGTGGAATTATATATTTATTGTGATAGGGTTGTTTTGATCTTTGATTGAACCATTAACTTGATTGCTGTACTTTAGAAATTCAGTACTAAAAGTTGGGCAAAGTGTTTTAATTATCGTCTTAACTCGGTGCCAGCGAGCAAAGTAGTATGAAGTTTCCGAATTAACTGAAATATCCGCTTCAGACCCTACACAGTTGACTTTTAAAATATTTTACACGCTTTTTAATTTTTACATACTAATTTGATGTTGGAGTTTGTAACTATTAATTAAGTGGCTTCTTGTCAGATTTTACGGTTTCGTATTACGGTTAACGATACTTTATTTCATTCAAAATGTTTGCAATTATTCTTTTATTCCGAGTTGAGCTAAACGATTAGTGACAAATGCTTGCACTGACTGGACAGGTCCACTCAATCTGTGTGGTTCTTTCTTCAAAAGACCATTTCAGACACCGATCTACATGGTCATCAAATGATCTGACCACCAAAATTATATACGTTTCTTTTTTTTTTATACACATTGACATTGATAATTTTTTTATGTATACAATGACATGAATATTTACTTTGTAAAGTATCGTATTTTTTAATTATTGTGAATGTGAAGACTATGTGGGTCTTTTTTTAATTTTGTTTTCTTTCGTTCTTAGTAATCATGATCTGGCAGTTTGAGTAATTTATGTGGCCTACCCAAATGTCCTTTCTTTGGTACTGTTCGTCAAAGCGTTGGGCTCCTTATCTTCCGAGTTGAGCTAAACGATTAGTGACAAATGCTTGCACTGACTGGACAGGTCCACTCAATCTATGTGGTTCTTTCTTCAAAAGACCATTTCAGTCACCAATCTACATGATCTTCACATGATGTGAACAAGATTATGTCTGGACTTTAAAAGAGACTGTGACCTCTGAGTTTGTTTCGGCCTTTCTTCTCAGAGTAGTCAGTTAGGAAACGCCGAACTCATCTAGTTAAAAAAAATATCATTGACATGTAAAAGTGTTTGTACAAACCTACTTACAGAAATAAAATCATTTATCATTTATCATTTATGGAGAAAAACATAATAACTAAGCCAATTTACGGTTTCTCCGGATAGAAAACGTAAATTGAGTTACAATTAAAAAGCAGGTAGTAAAACTATGAGTAAAAAGAAAACATAACCTGGTTTTTTAGCTGTTTAAAATATGAAAGAGATTTTGATTCCTTTGTCATTTTATTAGAGTATAGTTTTTCTTGTTAGATCTGGATTAACTAGTATTGGGGGACTTCTTTGTTAGAATGTCTCTTGAAGTAGGGGATGCCAATTAGTCTCGAAATTGATAGCTGCTAAATCGTTTTTGATATCATCTAAAGTAGCAATGTAATTTTTTACGCAATCAGTGAAGATGGTTGTTCGGCTCATTTCGACAGGGGTTCCGTACCTTAACAAATGTCAAACGTGAATCCTCAATCATTTAGTAGATAGGTAACAATCTATAATATCACCGGGACCGGACGGACTGCACAACTACTGGTTAAAATGGCTCACCAGTTCACACAGTCGCCTGGCATCTGATTTCCAGTCATCCTTAGAGTCTGGGTCGCTACCGCAGTTTCTAACAACAGGCGTTACCCATCTGCTCTATAAGTCAGGTAGTACCGCGGAACCTAAGAATTATAGACCGATCTCATGTTTGTCGACGGTTTATAAACTTCTTACATCCATTTTTAGAGCGAAAATTAGTTCGCACATTGATAATAACTGCATTATGTCTGCGTCTCAAAATGGATGTAGGAATGGGTCCCGTGGTACTAAGGAACTACTCCTCATCGACATGGCCATAAGCCAACAGGTCCGTCGATCCCGCAAGGATCTGTCGACATGCTGGATAGGCCTACGCCTCGGTGCCACATGCATGGCTCAGGAGGGTGCTGGAGTTGTATAAGGTTGATGCAACTCTATGCACCTTCCTTGAGTCGTGCATGGGGCAATGGAGGACAGTCCTTCGCTATCCGGGATGTCCACAGATCCAGCGAAATGATGAGCCTGTATGGATTAAGCCGGGAATATTTCAGGGCGACAGTTTGAGTCCACTTTGGTTTTGCTTAGCCCTGAATCCTCTAAGCACACTGCTGGAGGATTCAGGTCTAGGCTATCGGCTGAGGAGAGGTGGTCAGGTTATATCTCACCTCCTCTACATGGATGACCTAAAACTATTTGCCCCCAGCAGACTGCAACTGATGGAGCTACTGAAGGTAACTGAAACTTTTAATAGTGCCATCAGGACGGGGTTTGGTGTGGACAAATGTGCAGTCATGCATGTAAAGCGAGGTGAGGTTATGGAATCCGAGGGAATCCAACTTTCGGATTCCATACACCTCAGATCCCTTTCCTCATCCGAAAGCTATAAGTATTTGGGTATGTCGGAAGTATTAGGCATCAACGATGCTGACATGAAGCAATCGTTGAAGGAGCGCTTCTTTGGTCGCCTGAAGAAGGTATTGATTAGTCTTCTCTCAGGCGGAAACAAGGTGCGCGCCTTCAACGGTTGGGTCATGCCGGTTTTGATGTACTCTTTCGGCATACTCAAATCGACTCAAACAGAACTCGACGCCCTGGATAGGAGGGTCCGGACAATGCTGACCGCAAACCGGACGCATCACCCACGATCATCGGTGATGAGACTGTACATCCCGCGGAAGTGCGGGGGTCGAAGCTTTTTAAATGCAAAGACCCCCCACAACCGTGAGGTGTGCAGTCTCAAGGAATATTTTCTGTAAGCCGAAGTGGGTATGCACCGGTATGTGGTTGCAGTGGACAAGGGCCTCAAACCCCCTCCCCATGGCTAAAGAGAACTGGCACAAACCTGTAGTACTTACTACCGATGACCGCAAGGAAGTATGGCGAAACAAGGAGCTTCACGGGCGCTTCTACAGGGCTCTTCATGAGCCCTGTGTAGATTTCTTAGCGTCCGTATCCTGGCTACGTTTTGGTAACCTTTTCGGGGAAACTGAAGGTTTTGTCTGTGCAATTATGGACGAAGTTATCTTGACGAATAACTACCGGAGACATATTATGAAGGACGGGACGGTTGACGTGTGTCCGGCATGTCACCATCCGGGTGAGTCCATCAGACATATTATCTCTGGTTGTTCTCGTCTGGCTAACGGCGAATACTTGTACAGGCATAACCAAGTAGCCAGGATTATTCATCAGCAACTTGCTTTGCAATATAAACTAGTGGATTCTGAGGTACCGTATTACAAGTATGTGCCCGACCCAGTTCTCGAAAATGACCATGTCACGTTGTACTGGGATCGGTCTATCATTACTGACAGGACTATTGTCGCCAATAAGCCTGGTATAGTGGTGATAGACCGGTTAGCGCGCCGCACAATGATAGTCGATGTTACCATTCCGCATGACGGCAACCTCGTGAAAGCTGAGAAAGACAAACAGATTAAATATCTTGACTTAGCACACGAGGTTGTTGACATGTGGAATGTTGACTCGGCTGTCATTGTGCCGATTGTCGTATCAGCTAATGGGCTGATGGCCGATACCCTCGACCAACACCTGTCGAGGCTATCGTTAGGCGGTTGGATCAAGAGCCTGATCCAGAAGGCAGTACTCCTTGACACGGCTCGCAGCGTGAGGAGGTTCCTGTCTCTGGAGCCCTAACCACCGGTAGCTTGGACCCAGCTCCCGCTACGAGTGGATCACTATTTTTTATATTTTTAAATGTTTTTGTATTATTTTTTTGTTGTAAAAATATTTAAAAATGTAATGAAATATGTAGAAAAATAAATAAATAAATAATAATATGATTTTTGTTATTTTAATATTTAAAAATAGAATTAATATGTTTGTAAAATGAAATAAACAAAATAATAATATCTTAGGACAACCAACACACCGTTATCTGATCCCAAACTAGGCAGAGCCTGTACTATGGTAACCAGACAACTGATAAGCATACTTATATATTTCTAAATACATACATATTATAGACTAGCTTCTGCCCGCGGCTTCGCCCGCGTAGATGTCGGAAATTAACGCAGGTATTTTTCTAAAATAAAAGATTTTTTCTAAAATAAAAGTAGCCTAAGTTACTCCTTGTTACGTCAGCTATCTGCCAATGAAGTCCCGTCATAATCGGTCCCGCCATTTCAGAGATTAGCCGGAACAATTGTGATTGTGCTCATCACACAAACATTTGTCCTGGGTAGAAATCGAACCCACGACCTCAGTCTTAGCAGTCAGGAACACTAACCAGTAACAATGCATTATGAGCTGTGGTGGCCTAGCAGTAACTCTCCCGACTTATATTTCGTAAGTTCGAACCCAGGCAAGTACTTTGCGTAATTTAATTCATCACCACTGCTCTGAAAACGGTTATCAAAAAAATTGTGAGGTAACCGGATGCCCTAGAACCAACAATTCGAATGTTAAACAACAGACATCCATCAACCAGCAATGGACCCACATGGTGAATATAGCTGACTCCTTACCAGAGTCCTGGCTGTGATTAGTCGTATGCTATGCTTATGGGGAACAGTAGTAGACCAGTGAAAACGGCCGCGACCTACCGAGTTGTAGTTCTTAGGTTCGAGAACACAGATAGGCTCTATACATTTTTTTTTAATTTCATCACCACTGCTCTCAAAACGATAACGGAAAATAACGTGAGGGAACCGGCATGTCCTAGAACCAAAAATTCAAAGACATGTCGCATCTACCAACCCGCATTGGGCCCGGTAGATTAAGGCCTACTCAAACACACAACATACTAACATTATAGCCTGATTATAGTTTTGCTACGTATCGAGTCGAAAACTCGCACCTTATTTGAACCAATAACGCACTTGGCAATTGAATTGAACAGCTACGTACAGCTGTGTTTGCCAGCGCGTGACCGCAGCCAGCCTGTTATTAGGTAATCTGACAAACCTACGGCACTTAACTCTGCTTAGGATTAGCTTCAGTCGACCTTTCTGCTCTAATAGTTCGCTATCATTTAATAATTAATTAGAATTAATAATTACGTACTTAAGTCGATTATTAAGACCTAAGCATATATCAGTAACCTAAGTCACTGATATATGCTTAGGTATCAATGAGGTATCTACAATCAGAGAAGTTAATTGATTAATAAATTGACGTTTCGACACGTTTCGAGACATTTATAATTTTGAATTTGCGAACATTTTAAGATGGTAGTCAGTTTCCTAATCAGTTAATTTCCATGGTTTTATATGTTGGTATCAGTACAGTAGGATTAATTTAAATGATTAATCACGAGCTTGCGCAATTATGAAATCATCCCACTTTCCAAGCTATTTAGTTAAAAAATTACCTCATTTGCAACAAATGAACGCCACGCGACACCCCTGACCAAACCCACCAATCAACCTAAACAATACAAACAGAAACATTATCATTCTGTTACAACTTATATCAAAACATATTTCCACAAATCCCATCGAATTCCTCCCCACATAAAGGTCGGAAGGGTTGAAAGATTCACGCTGAATTTGCGACTAAAATAGCTGACTCAAACCAAAGCCCTGTCAAGCCCAAATTGGATGAATCACGTGACATTACGAATGTATCGTATACATTTATTTGATAAAAGCGTACGTTGAACGTGTCAGGAATGTAATAATGTGGGTATAATAGCACCGCCAATCACCGCCATACGTGTAATATGTGCTACAGACTACTAGACGTTGTCATCGTGTTAAATTAACATGATGTTTCAACGTTTAATCACGTCGACTTAGGACTTCCTAAATTAGTTCCTTATTCTACGTACATCAGATTGGAACGAGGATTCTGAATGTAATCTCTAAACTTTGGTGTTCGCGTTTGTGAATCGCTAAATTGAGCGAATTCCTACTACCAAGCGTATCGTATATTGTTTTGTTTTGAATCTACGTTCGAATGCTTCTTGTTAGATAGTAAGACTAAATTAGTCATTTGAATCTTGATTATTACGAAGGGTTGTCGACTTCATCAAATGGCTATGAATAGTATAAATGAGCTAAGAGCGAGTTTCTAATGAATTTTAGTTATACGAGGAGGACAGTAGAATGCGAAAATGGTTTTAGAAAAACAAAATATAATAATTTAAAAGACATCATCATCATCATTGCAGCCTACAGACGTCCACTGCTAGACATACTGCTGGACTCCCACAATGATGGGGGGGGGGGGTTGCCATAATCGCCACGCTGCGCTGGTATGCGGGTTAGCGATCGCAGTATGGTGGTAAAATACATAAAAAACGCTGCTGCCAATTCTCTAGTAAGCCACTTAGTCTCCTTTTGCGACACCCATGGGAAGAAATGGGACGTTGCTATTCTTTACTTCCAGCACCAAACGGAACAATTAAAAAATAGCAAATACTTAAAAACTGTCTTACTTTTGCAATACTAAAATTGAAAATCCTTTTTAATATTTACATAGGTACCACAAATATCTCTTGTGGATACATAATTAACGCAGGTTTATTATTTTCCGTTTTCAACCCTTTAAAACTTCCATAGTTCCGGGATAGGGAAAGGTAAAGTTAGTTTTATCTCTATTAAACAATCATTTAGTTTGGCCACAGATCTGTTAATGAAAGAATAACACACCAGGTGCATTACTTCTCATGGTACCTGTATATTTTTATTATGGTAGACTTACTTATCTTTTATGGAAAACAGTATAAGTTACTGTAGTTAAAGCAAAGAAAGATTTAAGTGAATTAAAGTAAGTATATTGCCTAGAGTCTCTTTGTTACGATAGAGTAACTCAAAGGAACCCTAAAAAGTATTTTTAACAAACAAACTTATCTGTAATTCTGATAAACAAATCAACGTAACGTGATTATGCTAAAAAGTTTTCTACACATAATAATTACGTCTATATGGGAACATGCTAAAACTTCAGGAGGATGTAAAGTGGAAAGTATCCACTTTATTTAATAGAAACGAGCTCATAGCCGTTCTTCAATTTATAAGGCACATATAGCGTAATAGGATGCGTTGCCAGCGTTATGAAAACGCTTATAAATCTGTTATGGGGTTCCGTATACAGTTTAATTTCCTAGAAAACGTTAGCTCAGTAAATAAACCGTTATTTTTACTAAGCCACACGCGCCAAGTACAATGCGAACATAAGCCTAATGGATTTAGCGTGTAAGTTGCATTTAGGGGACTTAGTCCATGCAAAATAATCGCACTAGCTCCCCGCCAACGCGTTATCGTGCAACTGGCTTAAATAAACTGCTTTTTTCTTCATTTCATTTCCTTTATGAAAGCAAATGAACTGTTGGATGTCTTAATTAACCCGGAGTATACACGAAACTCGCCTTAACTTGATTCAACAAGTAGCAGTGGTATAACTAAGTAAATTAATTTGATTACGCGGTGCTGAATCAACGTCCCCACACTGTTAATGATTCTATTCATGATGATCATGAGCAAAAGTTTCAATGTTCATGTTTTGCAGCGAAGTTGTGGAAATACAGACGGTACATTCTGTTTGATATGAAAACAGACATTAACCCCATTACAAGACAGTTTTTAGTTTTAGTTTCCTGCAAGTTGCTGAGTAACTAAAGTAACTATCGGTTACGGTAGCATGCGACCGCAGCGCCATGCCTTCGCCCGATTATTATGTAAATTAAAGAAAAAGCCCCTGCCCAATCGGCCGAATCAACGAATGCGCTTCCAAAGTGTTCATTAACATAATTTATTCGCGCCTGTCAGTGCCGGTCTTAAATTTGTGGAAGGTTATTTTTCAACGTGGAAAAATTGTGTAAAGCGGTCACGTATTTTTTAGCGTCAGAGGATCCGTACGGTGTAGTTTAATAATGTCATAACCAGGGCCGAGTGAGAGCCCTGCGATAACATCGGAGATACATCGCGCCGCTCGGATTTCCAACAATAATTTATTTTATGCGTAAGGTCTCGGTTACCGGGATGTTTTATGCACAAATGTCTAATGAATACCAAAGGATTATTATCACTAACTTTACTAACTTCTGCAGAATTCTGAGAACCAGTTATACCAAGGGGTATCGTAGTACCCCGTAACTGGATTACGGAGGTCAGATAGGCAGTCGCTCCATGTAAAATACTGGTGCTCAGCAGCATCCGGTTAGACTGGAAGCCGACCCCAGCGTAGTTGGGAACTATCTTAAAGGCTCGCTTGAAGATCTTTTAGGCTAAATTAAATATGGTTCTAGAATAAAGTTCTCCGTCGAGACTAATGTAATAATTCACGGGATTACAAGATTCTTAAGTATTAATAGCCTGTCCCTAGTTCAGGCGAACGGTTATTCGGGAACCGCTTAAAGTTGTCACTTTAATCTCTTTTGGCTTCGAGCACTACTATTGCATCTAGCGGAGAGATCGTTTAGATTTCTCGTGGTTTAATAACAAAGAAGTGATAAAAATAAAGTGCTTTCTGTGTTTATTCGCACGAATCCGTAGCAATTTGTTGAAAAACAAATTATAATATATTTATTAAATGTACAGAGGCGGACTTAATCTCATAAGAATTGTTTACCAGTCAGCCTTTGGGTGAAGTAGAGACAAACAGTGGTAGGTGCAATTACGAAAAATATAAATAAACTAGCTTTTGCCCGCGACTTCGTCCGCGTCAAATTTTCGCTCTCCTTCCCGTCGCAACGAATCGCCTGCCAGTTTTAGTCCATTTTTCGTTTGCTGCTCCGCTTCATTTGAACCGTAGTGTGATGTTATATAGCCTTCCTCGATAAATAGGCTACCCAACACAAAAATATTTTTTCAATTCGGACCATTAGTTCCAGAGATTAGCGCTTCGATAAACTCTTCAGCTTTATAATAATGAAGTATAGATGTGCCTATGTAACGGAAACTTTGAACATGATTTTGTCTCCCTTTCGATTATGATGGGACTCCCTTTTTCGCACTTAGACCCTCATTCGGGTGGGTCCCCGAATGAGGGTCTTTTTTACATTTATTTTATTCTGACTAACAAAGCCAGTCTAGCTTCGCCTAAAAGCGCAGAAGCTTCCTGGGAGCATCAGAGGCTTTCCGAAGCGATCTCATTGTTCCGTAGATTGGACTGCAGATTGGAGTCAGCACTTTTCGAATGACAAAATTACATAAGACAGTTCCCAAAATGCCCGCCCTTCACCACTTCCTAGTGCTTTAGTTGGGAAGAAGACAGTCCCCCGGCAAGTTGGGAAGAAAAACTGACGCAACAAACTCTTCAGCAGCTCAACTGTCTCTTCACTTAGAAGAGCTTGATCATCATAATCAGCCTATATTTTTCCCACTGCTGGGACACAGGCCTCCTCCTGACAGGGAGTGGGCCGTAATATACCACACGGGCCCAGTGCGGGTTCGTAGATGTCACATGTCTTCAAATTTTTGGTTCTAGGACATGCCGGTTTCCTTACGATGTTTCAAGAACTTGATAAAATATAATACTAATAGCTGACCCGGCGAACTTCGTACCGCCATATTTTATTTCTCTAATCGCAACTGAGGAAATAAAACCCTTCCGGTAAAATCGAATTAGCTAAATTGAAAATAAAACTGGCATACTCAATTGAAAAATTCATATTGTCGTACAAAATGCGTAGGGTGCTTTATAATTACTACAGGTATACTAAACTATCGTTAAAATATTTACAGCAATGCAAATCAAACCCCCCACGCTTTTTGTACAACAATATGAATTTTTAAATTGAGTACTCCAGTTTTATTTTTAAATTTTTAGTTCAGTTAGTTTCAAACGCGTGTTTTTTAGATTTTCCAAACTATAATTTATTAAATATAGATTTTATTTTTCTTATCTTTAACTATTCTTTATAAACAATGACTTATTTACAAAATACATGAAGAAAATAAAATAAAATGCAAGCAAAAATAGTTACATGTGTATAAAGTTATGATTTTGCACTGATTAATCAATCAATCAATCAAATCAATTTATTTCGGGCTACAAAGACCCATAACATAAATACAATATAATACAAATACTAATACTTGCAGATACACTGCTACTTGCTTGATATAGTAATACTTGCAGAGGTTATATACTTGGTAAATGCACAGGTATATTTACGTAGAGACTGACGCAGAGAGTAGTACTAAGACTTGCACTGATATTTTACTGAGACTATCACTTTCCGGGAGATAGTATTAATTCACTCGTTTAAAGAGGAACTGTACTGCGGTGACACTCGGCGCCAGTATTTATAACTGAACATTGATTTTCCCGAACGTTCTAGTTCGCATTTGAAACTTTGATTAAAATTTGGCGCCAAGACTTTAATAATTCTCTAACAAAATAGTACAATTTTTTTTGTTAGGTAATAGGTAATAATATTGTAACATAATACGCAGTATAATTATAAAAATATCAGTCACAAACCATTAAAATAATACGGTTATATCGTGAACATAAATAAATATTACGTGAAATAAAGTAATAGAATTTATATTCTAAGAAACAGAACACAGCGCCATCTATTGGGTGTATTTGTAACCTAGATGTCAAACAATATTGACGGATTTTTATTGATGAATCAACGTACACCGCCATCTATGAGAACTTCATAAAACTATGTTTAGTTTTATGAAGTTCTCATAGATGGCGATATATAATTGATACATTTTATTCGTTTACATTCACGACATAAGCGAATAATTGAGATGATAACTATCCTATCCAGTAAGTTAGACCAAAATACGGGTACATGTGAAATTTGATTGAAATCGGTTCAGTAGTTTTGGAGTTTATTGGCAACATACATCGTGATACAAGATTTTTATATATATAAGATATTAAGATACACAATCTATACTGTATATTATATATAATATTATAAAGCTGAAGAGTTTGTTTGTATGATTGAACGCGCTAATCTCAAGAACTTCTGGTACGAATTGAAAAATTATTTTTGTGTTGGGTAGCCTGTTTATCGAGGAAGGCTATATATAGGCTATATAATATTACGCTATAACTAAGAGGAGCGGAGCAGTAATGAAAAATGTTGCAAAAACGGGGAAAATCGCACGGGTAGGCGATTCGACTCGACGGGAAGGGTCGGGGGAAAAATTAATTTAACGCTGACGAAGTCGCGGGCAGAAGCTAGTGAATAATAAAGATAGTATTATAATATAAAGATAATAAATGCCTATGTTATAGTACCCATATCTTGTAGCAAACTATTGCTGTTCGCTTCAGACGTCTAGAAGTGCGATAAAAATTATGAAATTAAAACATAACCAGAGTAAATGCGCATCTCTGCCTGTCAGGTAATTTTCCGAATATTCCCGTTTTCCAGAAATATTTTAATTAATTGATCTTGGGTAAGCGCCAAAACAAACAATCTCAAAAGTAGGAAAAGGCAAATACCTAGCCACTTGAATTAAACGATACTATAAATTTTCCAGTTATAATCCTTCCTTATGAAAAATTATGACAATTTACAGTTCATTTTTTTACAGTTCATTTAATTGTTATTCACAACAAAAATACAAAATACAAAATTTTATTAGTAATAACTTTACAAACTTCTACAGTATTTAATCTTACATAGAGGTCTCCTTTTAAGTATACAAATACCTGTGCTAGGAGACCCCGCTCTTCTAAAACTAGAAACAATAATGTAGGAGTGTACATACAATGAAATCAACTTATATCTAAGAAGGCGTGTGTGTGTGCGTGTGTGTGTGTGTGTGTGTGTGTGTGTGTGTGTGTGTGTGTGTGTGTGTGTGAGTGGGTGAGTGAGTGAGTGTCGCTTTATGTCAAATTATCGCATGGTGTTCAATAAAAGTGTTTCAATGTCATCGTAGACTATTCTACGACAATAGACTATTCTATTGTCATAACTTTTCATAAGGAAGGATTATAACTGGAAAATTTATAGTATCGTTTACCAAACCAAAAAAAAATTTTAGCAATTCCAGGAAAATAAGTATTCTACCATCGAAATGAACTCTGTTAGCAATTTAGCATCCTACGGCATTTTTTTAAATAAATATATGTCATATTGTTTCTTCTTAGCGTGTCAATATACAGCGATGCCAATATACATATATAGAGTCCGCCTAGAATTTGGCTATGAGCTTGGCATGTTTAATAGCTCCATAAGCTCCTGTAGCCTACAAACAACAGGACAATTTTTTTAATTTTTTCCGCTAAGAGTCTCCAACAATTTGACCTGAAATACTGAGACTATCTAATTTTTAAATCGCAACCCTGGACTTTTTCATCATCAATCAGAGGTATTTCGGCAATCACGAACTTTGTTGTCTTAAACTCACAATAAAACGTGTATTTCTTGGAATGTTCTCAATTATATACATGTCTTTGTATAGTCATCATAAAATTAACTTCTCTCTCATGGTAGCAAAATAAACGAACAATTAATTAATCTGACATTTAGGAAAACCGGGTATTGTACGGTATGATACCTTAATACCTCAAATATTTCACAACAAACTACGTTGTTTTCCGTAATGAGTCGAACAATGTAACAAGAATTATCTGCCTTTGTGTCAAAGGGTTTCTTGGTCCCTTATTCCAGGAACCCGTCCAGATTATCGCGCGTGCGGCCTGTCGTTTGCTTGTTACTTATTAGTGAAATGTAACCATATTTCAAACAAAAAACCTTCATTAAACCTTACGTCAAAAGATTAAAAATAATACCTAATTAGAAGCTTATTTTGTACAAGCTTTTTCCGCGGTTTGGCCGGCGTACATATCAGAAATAACTCCACAGGAACGTGTTACTGAGATAACATAATGTCACATGTCATAACCAAGGCCATGATATAATTGTGTAAATTTCATCAATCCCTTCAGCAGTTAAGGCGTGAAATGGACACAGACAGACAGAGTTACTTTCGAATTTACAATATAAGTATGGTTATTTTTCGTGTATAAGTTTGGGACGAAAGTGTTTAAAGCGACATGTGGTAGGAGAGGACTAGTTTTCCCGCCAAGAAATTAGTGAGAGAAAATGAAAATTCAGGACGGCGATGGATTTTGAAATTTAACTTGGTTGTCGTTGTCATAGTTTTTGAGGGTAAACCTAATAGGGATGTATTTACTTACAATTAGCAATAAATTTCTCTGACTGAGTCTGTACTCACTCAATACCTTAGAGACGCTAATACAATCGGTACGATTATATTGGTGAGTCGCAAAAACAAAAACATACTTCATTGGCTGTGACAGATACTCATACTAGATGGCTCTGTATTAAAAACGAGTATTAAAATGAGTGTGTACGTACGAGTATCGCATAGGAAACTTTGTTCGTGACGGGGGTCTCCCAACCGCACAAGTATTTTTTCTTTGCATCATGTTTTCCGCAAATAAATGTATTTTGTATCTTTTCTTTCTAAACAACCATGTTTTTTTTGTGCGCATTGAATTTAAGTTATTTGTGTGGTTGTAAGTATCTTGCTACATGCTCTCCGAACTAATTATGTTATGTTCTGAAGTTTCACATGTTAGGAATACTTAAAGTTTATTAGTAAGGTAGGTATTATCTAATTACTGAACGTTATTTTATCGTATCTTACTGAGCGTGGATTTAAACTTTTGAATCCGAATTATTCCTTACATTAACGACATTAGAACGGGCTTATACGAACAGTTTTATAATCACGAAACTTTGGAAACAATTTTGTGATTGCAATCGATATTGATGATTTTAAAATAGTCTGACATAACTTTCAGGTCTTAACAATAGCTAAAAATAAGCTATACCTTTTCAAGAACCAATAAAGTTAGGCCAAAAAAGACACCTACATAATTCGATTAAAATACCAGGTACCAAAATAATCAAATTAAAGAATTTATGAGTAAAAACTCTCCATACATACGATCTCATACACGATAAGTACGCACCATTCAATTTTCATTCCTGGTCAAGGGTAAAATGTTCATAGACATTTCATGCTAATATCATACGAGGGTAAAAGTGATCGGATATCTTCGGTCATAATACTTAAGTGCTTTTATGAAACCTGACGATATATGTATATGGGGGTTGAAAAATAAAAATTAGCAATAAAACGGGACACGAATAAAGATCACCTTCCATATTTCGGGCTTTGTTTTTTTTATGTTTTTGATTTTAAAATGGTTACGGTTGATGAAATTGGATTGTTTCAGGTCATTAAGGCTTTTCCGTAGACTTTTTTAAGTGAACTGCGATAAAATGGTCAAGTTAATTAATAGTTGGCAGCAAGAGTTTTTGATTGATTCGGGACTTGATCCAGGTAATAGAGCGAATTCGCATGTTTAAGTATTTTGTCACCTTTGACGTCGCCTATGAATAGGAAGGGTGCGCAAAATGCATAATGGAACCAAGTGACAATCGACATATTGGTACTTGACATTTTACAATTTTTTTTTTTTTGTGAAACATCTAACACTTACATAAGCATCATCAGCATTTAATGATGCTTGTATGATTTTCAGGTAGAAGACTTCTACTGCTCGACATAGGCCTCCCGAATTGTTTTTATCTCACCATAAATAATAAAAAAATATAAAGGATACACGTCCATCTAAAACCCATACTTTTATTACTTTTAGATTATCGCTTTATAACCACGTTCCAATTATTATGGGGGATACTAAAAGCATTCGTGAACAACATGAGTTATGTTGAGATACGCCCATAACTCACCCACTTGCTTTATGGCTATTATAATCCGTAACGAATTATCCATCAATATAGTGTTGGGAATCTATTTTATCGCATCTTTGTCAATAGTATAATAACCACTGAATTATGGTTATGTTCTAGCGACCCACCAATATAACTGTACCGATTGTAGTTAGTATAAATGGCTCTTAGGTCAATACCTTTGTTGAATAATAATAGGTACGAGCGGTTTTATTCAATAATAGGTATGAGCCTATATCTCAGGGAAATTGATTGTTAAGCAAATTGATAACCAACGTAATTGTGCCGGATTGTGATTTAAATATACGGTGAATTTATTTTGATAGTAAATTTTCATTCAAGTTTATTTCCCTGAATGTACCTGAACATCAATCTGCCTAGCCTTTTCCCAACTATATTGAGGTCAGCTTCCAATCTAACTGGGTGCAGCTGAATACCAGTAGTTTACGACCAGTACCGACTGTCAAAGATCCAGAAATGACCGCCGAAACCAATGGTTTACCGTGGTTTCCGAGGTACGTGATGGTTATGGTATTTAATGATAGTCACCTATCCGCGGGCTTACTGCGGCAAGCGCAGTTAACCTGGTCGATTGACCCGCTGCTGCACATGCCATTCTACATGTCTCTCAAATTATGTGTCTATCCGAATTAACCCGATTTTTTCATTGCTGAAAAGGAAATAACTTAAGATAGAAAGGGATATAATTGACGAGAAAACACGGCAATTCAGGACATTTTTTTTTTTTTTTTTCAGGATGGGAAATCATCAAATGACTTCTCCCGCTCTGGGCGGAGCGGGAGGGCGTGTCAGACTTTTACTGACTAAAACCCACCCGTGTTCCATCAGTTGCCCATGTGCCAGGGTCACGGTATCTCTTTCGAACAATCACGCGACCCCGGCAGGCATCGGTCCTAGTAGACCCCTACACTGCTGCTGACATCTCTTTGAGGCGCGCGTGGAACACTGCGCGCCGTCGACCCGAGCCTGGTCCTTACCGGGCGGTGAGCTACCCATTGCTCGCCACCCGCAAGCTCGCGCCTACGGTGGCCGGGAGTCCGCAATCCACTCCCGACGCCCGGGGCGTCTCCTCCTGCGGCGGCTAGGGGCGTGAGGGCGCAGAGACTGCCACTCCCTCACGCGCCCCGCCTCCTCCTTCGCGGGCATTACTGCTTCGCAGAAGGAGGTGACGGCTTCCCATTCCCTCTCGCTCCGTACCATGGCTCGCACCAGGGCCGGACGCGAGAGGTCGCCGCCGCCGATCGCCTCCACGAGGACACGGCGGTGCTCCGCCCAGGCAGGGCACACCTCCACCGTATGCTCCACCGTGTCCTCCAGACGATCCTCGCAATGGAAACACCCGGACGTATCCTCCCGCTTTATCCTAAACAGGAACCCACCGAAGCACCCCTGCCCGGTGAGAACCTGGCAATTCAGGACATTGAGTAAGTGAAAAATCGTAAACCCAGATTTACTGAATTTAGCTAGCGGATGCCATACGAAAATCAAGCTGCCGACGGATTGAAAGCGTTCGTCTGTGCTCCACCTAACACAATGTAATTGTAATTGTAATACCATTTGTGGACATTATGTATGTTATCCAAACAATGAATTCGTAATAAGTGATGTTTGTAAACAGACAGCCGCGTTAATGAATATTAGATAACAAACCATTTTCGCTGGCCATCATTGCGATTTATTTGATGTCCAACAAAACGGTTTTAATTACTTTTTTGTTGGTACTACAGTACAAAACAATTAGTGCTGTTCAAAATTAAAACTTAATATCGTAGTATCATTTTATTAACTGGACGAGTTTTGTGTTTTTGTCTGATTTAAATTTCATGATGGCCCAGTCATTAAAGCGTCTTATGTACAAGGTTGTTGGTTCACAACCGGGCAATTAAAAAATTGCTTTCTTTAATTTATTTATATTTGCAGAGTTTCTGTGATTGTGGCAAAATAAAACCTGCTGCGGGGTCGTTCAATCAGTTTAAGCTATGTTTACCGCGGTTTTATCGAGGATGGGTGACCATCTTTATACACCGAGAACGAAAACACGTTAAGCCGTCGGACCCGGCTGTAATTCGTGAATCTTTGACAGTCATTACGGGTCATCAGAAGCCCAAAAGTCTGACACCCAGTCTGATCAAGTGGCATCAGTCTCGTAACTGGGTTGTGGAGGCCAGATTAGCAGTTCCTTCATGTAAAATACTGGTGTACAGCTGCATCCCGTTAGACTGGAACAACCCTGACCCCATAGTTGGGAAAAGGCTAGGCAGATGATGATGTTCTAAGTTAATTTTGGAACGTAGGGTCCAAGAGGGTGAAATCGGTAAAGGAAAACAAGTAACATTGTTGTTGACTAAGACCGCAACGAAAGTCATAATAAATCATCGAGCGAAAATTTTACAACAAAATCCATTTCGACGTACGAAAAACACTTTTAAAATTGCCGCCAATTTGTAAAAATAAAATGACATATAAATTCATTACACATCTACAGATTCCCAAAGAGTTCCTAATTCGAAATTTAAATACTTTTTTTCATCGGCTGCTTTTCTTACTGGCCCATTCTAAAATCTTTCAAAGTAGTCCGTATTATTAAATGTCATTAAAAAACAAATGTTTAAGTCTCTAACTTCAAATATTGAATTTCAATCAAATGTAATCGTAAAAAAATCAAATGAGATGTATTAACTATGCAAAAGAGCAGAAAGAATTTTCAACTAAACCCAGAATAGAATTTCCCTTTCTAAAATAAAAAAATTGATGTTTTGCATTATCTCGCTGTCTGATTTTTATGAAAATTACGGGATTGACTTAATATAGCATTTTTATTTTGGTCACGTTCGGAATTTTATAGTCGACAGAGGCGACCTCCTTTTTCGGATTAAAACCTCACTTGCAGATAAATTTCAACGAGTCTGACAAAACAAATCTATATCAAAGTAAGAAAGCTAGATTTTGAGTAATGCAACTAACATAGACCCGTTTTAGTGTTTTCGATATTATTTGCCTGTTTACTAAATTTACCTATATTGTACTCAAGAGGTCGACAGCTTGTTATGAAAGTAGCCGATATATTTTAAAATTAATCCACTCTTTTATAACACAAACGCCTTTTTGCTCAAGAACTGGTATCATGTTCAATTAGAACTCCGGTAGTTATTTCGTGACTAAGAGTGAGTTGCACCAACTAACTTTAACCATAACCAATGCCTTGTCAGCTGTCAAATCTCCGCCCCCGTGTCACAAATGTGACCAGTTGTGACAAGGACGGGACAGGGGGTAAAAAAATAATGAAATTTGTGTGATGTAATTCACGGATATATTCCCTAGCCGAAGATTTGACAGAACCAAGGCATTGGTTATAGTTAAAGTTAGTTGGTGCAACTCACTCTTAACCATTAGCTGTTAGGGCCTACGGCGTAGCTCGCGTAGCCGTAATCTTACCGCGTCTCCTACGCCGTAGCATTCATGATAGGACAAATGCTAGAATGCATTTTTAGATGAACAAAACCAATTGATTTAAAAAATTCATAAATAATCAAGGTTTATTCACACAATACTCTTTAATCCACTACATACACTTACAACCGATATATTATATAGCTGTGAGTCCGGTTATGTGGTCTAGAGTCGTAACGCTCATTATAATGTTGCCCAACTTCTATCGTTACCTGTTTAGAATACTGAATTTAATTTAGCTAGGCTACAACTATACAAAAAACTAAATAATTGAATATAATTCTTAATTTAGGGTTGTAATGTAAGACTTTCAAATTTATTCCGAGTTTCCATCACTATTTTAAAATAATAGCTGAACATTGTAACATTTCCGATAGCTTTGAAATTTTAACTGCAATGTAAAGTAATTTTATAAAGTATAGAAATATTTCTTGCTTTTATTTTACTCGTAGTATGAAATATCAGAATTGTTCTACTGCCAATTTAGAAGACTAGTGATTGGATAATACCTGAATGTTAAGTGAATAATGGTAAAATAAATTTTATAGAATCAGTAAGATAAAACTCACTGCTGAAACAGCTGCTGAAACACTGCTGCACGGCAGAAATAACGCTAAATTGGGGTACAAAACATAGTTTTAAAATAGATAAACTTACAGTATTCTGTAACTGCCCCGTTGGTCCCGTGGTCGCAAGCGCCACTGCTGAGCCTGGGATCCTGGGTTCGATTACCGGGTCAAGCAAAGTGTTATTGGGTTTTTCCATTAAGAATTTCTAAGTAACAGCCCAGAGTTTGGAAGTTGGCGGTCTGATACCCTAGGCCTTGGAAAGTTCTTGAATCCATTAGTCCTGCGCCTAATCTTTCTCCGATCGTGTCGAGTTGCCTTCCCATCGGACTATGAGAGTGAGAGAAGAGTTAGTGCTCCTGTGTCAGCGCACACACTTGTGCACTATAATATCTCCCGCACCGATGGCTAGTCTCTGTTGAGATTGGCGGCTATACTATAATATAAATAAATCATCCTTGGGGAGCATTCGATTAGAACATTCAAAAAAGCTTGAGCTTGCCTATACTTTCGCGAGAAATCTATGCCAAGCAACTGCGACAGGCAGAGTTATACCAATATAAGAGTCAAAATCTACACAGTAAAATCCAGAAATGACATCCGTGACGGCGAAAATTAGAGCAGGAATACCGTTAGGAATTTCGCGCGAATAGAACCAAATATTGGGGTTCACTTTGGAGGAAACGTCGTACGTACTAATATCATCATTAACCTAGCCTTTTCCCAACTATGTTTGGGTCGGCTTCCAGTCTAACGGGATGCAGCGGAATACCAGTATTTATGTTTACCAGTTTAAATGGAGGAACTGCCTATCTGACCTCCACAACCCAGTCAATGGGTAATACAATAACCCTTTTGTGAGTGCGTGTATATTGCTCTTTAGGTGTGTGTAGGAAGAGAAATCAAATACTAATTAGATTTGAATATATAATTAACTTCACGGAACGAATTACATTAGGAATTTAGTAAGATCGTAAGCGCGACTATAAGTGATGGTGTCTGCGGGCGAACTATCCGTCGCCGGGCACTGCGCGTTTAATTCAAATACAAAATGAAGCATCAGCGCCCCCTTTTTTTTTTTTTTTTTTTTTTTTTTTTTTTTTTTTTTTTTTTCAGGATGGGAAATCATCAAATGACTTCTCCCGCTCTGGGCGGAGCGGGAGGGCGTGTCAGACTTTTACTGACTAAAACCCACCCGTGTTCCATCAGTTGCCTATGTGCCAGGGTCACGGTATCTCTTTCGAACAATCACGCGACCCCGGCAAACAATCACGCGACCCCGGCAAACAATCACGCGACCCCGGCAAACAATCACGCGACCCCGGCAATCAGCGCCCCCTTGGTTAAGACTGGTTGTCAGACTTACGGACTTCTGACGACCCGTAACGACTGTCAAAGATCTACAAATGACAGCCGGGAGCAACAGCTTAACGTGCTTTCCAAGGCACGCAGGGGTCTTGCTATGTAAAGATGGTCACCCATCCGCGAACCAATCGCGTCATGCGTACCTTAACCTGATCGATTGATCCGTGCGGCTGTTACTAACTAACTACATTACTTACTCACACTCATGTACCGTGTGGTGCCGGACGTAAAGAATAGCACCACCCCATTTCTTCCCGTGGGTGTCGTAAGAGGCGACTACGGGACTTACTAGAGAATGGGCAGCAGCGTTCTCTATGCATTTTATCACCATACTGCGATCGCCAATCCGCCTGCCAAGCGTGGCGATTATGACAAAGCCCTCCAAATTGGGGGAGGTCATGTCCAGCAGTGGACGTATTACGGCTGAAATGATGATGATGATGATGACTTACTCACAAGCCCGTTATAATATATTGGTACATATTTTTCAAGCCGCTAATGATGATGTGGCTCTAATGAATGGTTGGTCGTCATTAATACCGTGGTGAACGCTAATGTCCGGTTTCACGCATCGACTGCGACTAATTCTCCCCCCTTCCGCCCTTCCCCTTTATATGTCACGTACAACATAACGCACAGTTCGTTACTGTCCGCTTTTGCTGTACAATCTCTTAATTACACTGACTTGTCGGTCCACCGCGAATAAGCGAAATAGTTTTTGAACCCGTTTAACTAACATTCTAAATGAAAACAAAATGTTGTGCAGTTAAATTTCAACTAGCTCGTGTGTAACAGCCGTTTTATTAAGCTGTTTGACGTTTATCGGTCTCTTCATGAAAACTGCACTGTTTATTTATTTATTTATTAATGTTTAAATAGTTCACTCTTTAAATGAAGAACGTTTCCCTGAAATGCTTTTGACTGAGCGAATAATAATTAGTATTCATTTTGTTTTACCGTATTGGAACTCGTCTGCATGGGGAAATTATGAATAAATACATTGATAGTGCCTCGTTGGTCCAACGGTTGCATGTGCTACAGCAGAGCTTGAGGTCCTGGGTTCGATTCTTCGTCAGCCAAAATGACGTCAGGTTTTTCCATGAGAAATTGCTCAGTAGCAGCCCGGAGTTTGTATTTGTGCCCGGTTGATGGCAATAGGCTCAGCCCCTATTACATGGGACTTAATCGTTACTCTCGAAATGTGGGTGTACTGAGTGCACTCATGCTTTAGCCTTCAGGAATTACAAACGTGGTATTATGTATGTATGAATACTAGTAATTGTCTTTACCTTTGTCTAGAAAACATAGCCTCGATATAAATAGTTCTCAATATCTGCCGACAGTTAGGCACAGAGAGGCTTGCACATTGTAGTTCCCGCAATAAACGGAGGCTTAATAAATCATCGGTAAACTGCGCTAAAAGGAACTTAAACACAATACCTCGGCACGGACTCGTAATTTCCCCCTCCCCCGCTACGTCCATATTTTACAGCTCTTTTACCCGTTCATTTTTAAAATACGATGTTCGACAAATTCACTTAATGCCGCGTTAAATGAACCGTGTTCGCATAATAAAAGATTTTATACTCAAAAGCGATTTCAGAATGGACGATATTTCCGTGAAACGAGAAAATGCCGCACTCCACGTCGACGCTTCATCTCGTCTCTAGTACCGTCGGAATATTTTTTTCGCGCTCGAACGACTCTGAATTCCGACGAAATAAAGTTAAGAAAACACCACATACAAATAACGCTCAGATTACTTTAAATACTCCGGTAAAGTGAGCTCTAGGCTCTTTTACGGATAATTTATTCGTTTATTAAAAAGTCCCGTGAGCTTTATTTTTGCTGTCACAATATTAAGTTGGCCTAAGTCTGTGCGGAACATTTCATAATCCGTGATGCTCGTCCAAAGTTAATAAAGAAAATACAAAATAAACATACCCCATTCTAGGTACGCCAGGCTAGCTAAAAGTGGCTAATTACTGCCAAAAAGCGATGTAAAAAGTCTCCTTCATTTTTTATGGGCATATCATGCTAGGCTCATCATCAAAGTTTGCCTTTCATCACAGTTTCGCTGAATAAAAAGAAGTCCGTTTTTGTTCAAAAATTTGTTTTGCCTTTTACTGGCTTTGAATCGCTCGTAGAACAAATAACATTCCTGTTCAAAATAAAATTTTAACTAACTCTCCTGTTAAAGAGCACAATATTTTTCAGTATTTATTTGTGATCAAATATTGATTTAAACCAACTATTGAAAATTGTTTATTTTGCAAACCTGTCTGGGCATGCGTGATGGATTACGGCCCAGCAGTGGGAACATTATAGGCTGATTTCGTGTTTTGTTGTGTTATTTAGTTAAAGAATAGTTTCCTGCATACAACATATTCCTTTTTGCAAATACATGAATTGGCGCTCTCCTATTTCTTAAAATAAATCCGTGTAAGTGAATTCCTCTGTAGATCCCTATCACAATCCTAAAAGCCTTTTAGCACATAAAATATTCCCATGTGTGGTTTATTTTTGTTGGTATGTTTTAACCTTTTGCATTGATTACGTATTTTATTTTATAATTCACTGTAAGATCATGAATATGTTTACTGGAGCTGAAATAAAAACGTTTTTCAAGCGTCCTACTTAGCTACGTTTTTCTCGTTTTACGTGGAAATGAGATAAATGTATAAAATGCATTAGCCGGTTATTTTTCTGGCTCGGCTTGGCGCGAGAACGTTTTAAGCGATGAGCTAACCCATAACATTATAACCCCTTTACACATAAATGTACTAAAAGAGATAATGTAACTAAAAGGTTCTATGACTGTGTAGCCGTCTCTTTTTATGCTAATGAAAAAGAAAGAGACATTTTTTGCTGATATCTCTGTTATCTACACTTGTACAGTGGATGAATACTAATAAAACTTTCTGTTTCAGTGGTGGACATCCACAAAGGCGAGACCTTGGAGCTGGCCCACGTTCAGAGGACAGACATGGGGGCCTACTACTGCATCGCCAGCAACGGCATCCCGCCCACAGTCAGCCGGCGCTATCACGTCGAAGTACATTGTAAGTGACGAAAATTAACTCAGAACTTACATACATAAACTTACACCTTTTTCCCATGGGGGTAGGCAGAAACTACAAATCGCCTCCTGCTACGATCCTAACGTACTTCTAAAATTAACTCAGTATTTAAATAAAACTGTTTTAACAGCAGTTATTTAGATTATCTTTGGCAGAAGACGTTTATGCGCTGATATGATTTACGATGATCTAAAAAGTGTTCCCTGCACATGGATAAATCAAACGACAGAATTTTCATTTAAAAACGAAACAACATATCAAAATTCACTCAAGTTAAACATACGCGTGCATAAAATGTTGATACAAAACGGCAGGTATTTATGAGTTTACAAAGGAGCTATTGAGTGTGTAGGGCCCGAACTCACAATTTTCGATCGTCTGTCGATAATATCCAATTTACTCTTGTTTTCACTCCAAATTCGTAAACTGCCCAACAACAGTCAAGAATTTCAGGAAGGTATTGTATTTGAAGGAGAACTTATTTCTTTTCTCCAAAATGGCTACATGAAGTACACTTTTTGAATGTCAAAAGATCCGCCCTTTCGATTATTTCGCGTTGAGGAGGACAAGAAACTCAGCGACCCAAGTTTTACCGAAGTTATTATTCCGTTTAAATGTTTTACTTTGGACTTTAGGGTCTTTATTTACCGCAGTTTGAATTCACAAAATAGAATGATGAAAAAAAGCTCTCCTGTTCCTTAGATACTTTCTGATTGAAAGGATTAAAATACTTCCTTCAAAATAAACTTTAATTTAAGTTAATGATCGCCTAGAAAAGACGAAATACCATTAAGACATTACCGGGAATAAATAAAGATGGCAAACACTATAAAGTTGCGGTTTTGTTCGTCGTCGCTGTCTAGTAGTTCCATTTGCTTTTAAATAAGCAGAACTTAATAGAAATTTCAGACAGGCTGCTGAACTTTAGCAGAGGCTAAAGCATTTTAGATGTGTATTAATATAAATACACGGTTCATTCAAAAGTCTTAGGCTTATACCATCTTGTGTCAAATTAAAAGACAATATTATCTTGACTGACGATAAGTTAAGTGCCCCGGTATATTTCACTTACGTTTCAAGCAGTTGAAGTGAAAGATATATATTTTTTTACATTCGAAGAATACATTTCGATAAACATTTCTAATGGAATTGACTGTTCACCCTTTTCAACGTTTCTTTAAGTCTACATTCACGAGTCTATTAAATTGAACTAAAAGCTTGTTTATCTGGCACACACGTTGAACGAACGAAATTTCTTTTTTTCTATTGACGACTAAAGTATGTGAGTTTAAAACAAAAGTATTCGAAAAACCAATTTTCTTTAGAAACGTACCTAATAAAAACTTAATCGCTTTCAGTAAACTTTATTCTCGTCTTTTTGTACTTCGTAAATTATAATGAGTATGAACAAAAGCTGAGTATATTAGCACATTGGAATTTGAATAGTAATATGTTTTATAATAAATTATTCAAAGATATAAATTAGATTGCGAGAGATATGTTTATATCCAACACGGGATGTTAATTTACGCATATTAATCATGTCCAGAAATTAATTACAAATAATTGTGTTTCACTGGAAAGGCGTCTATTTTATACCACGAGATCAAGAAACATACTCACCAGTCAGCCATTATTAATTTGACAAAATAAGTTCAAACATAGAACCGTAACATTAATTTATGTATTTTATCTGCTCAACAGTCATACCACAAGTGAAGGTGACCAATCAACTTGTAGGAGCCCCGCTCGGCAGTGATGTGGAATTGCAGTGCTTTATCGAAGCCTCCCCTAAAGCTATGAACTCCTGGTACCGGGAAGACGGTAACTGTAAGTATTCCAATGGGGTTATTTTATCTATTGATTAGTTTTTTTTTTTCTCTCCGTAAATTTAAATTGTATTATGTAAATTACATGGATTACAGATTTAAATGAACAAAGAAAAAAATATAACCTAAATTAACCAAAACTATTTACATTAATAAAATTAAAAAAAAAATCTTTATTAATTTAAATCTGTAATCCATGTAATATAATACTTAATTGTTTTTTTTTTCTCGCGGTTTTGCCCGCGTGTAGTTGGGAAATTATTCCTAGGGAACAATTTATCGAGATCCCAAGTCATGATTTATATCTGTAAAAACATTTTAAAACATTTCCTATTTTTACTATTACAATAGATAGAATTAGTGTGGACCTTAAATTGAATAGACTGGCCTTCCGGTCACAAGCGACTGCAAAACGTAACGTCAAGAGTTCGATTCCCAGTTCGGGCATAGTGTTATTGGGTGTTTCTATCCAGTATATCCCAGAAGCAGCATGAAGTTTGTCTCTTTAATGGCAATACTGACAAATGCGTGCAATGATTTGACAGATCCACTCAATCTGTGTGGTTCTTTCCTCAAAACACCATTTCAGACATCAATCCACATGGTCTTCACTGATCTAATTAATATTATGTCTTGACTTTAAAAGAGACTGTGACCTCTGAGTTTGTTTCGGCCTTTCTTCTCAGAGTAGTCAGATAGGTAACTCCGACCTCATAGTTAAAAAAAAATATGATTGACGTGTAAAAGTTTGTACAAACCTACTTGCAGAAATAAAATCATTGATCATTAGTTCACCCCTATCACATGATACTTAAACATACCTAACAGACAAAATGTGAGTGGGTATAGGTACTATACGCCTGCCTACCCCTTCAAGGTATACGGGTGTGCTATCATATTGTTACAAATATTCAAAAATTAAAAAGGTTTTTTTATCTACTATATTTTACTGACATTTTAAGACTTTAATCCCGGAAGACCTTTGAATTTATTTAGGTGTTTTCCTACAAAAATATCGCTAAGTAAATAATAATCCGCTGAAAGTGCCGCCTCAAACCGTGTTTACAGCGAACAAGGTATTATCCCTTCTTTTCTTAAAAAAATCAAAAAGACGGTTTCCGCAAAATGCTTGAGAAACATCAGGGTAACTTTATATACACACCTGCCAAGTTAGGAGAGCACGTGGAAAAATGTTTTGCTTTGCTAGCTTTTGAAGACGCTCTCGTAACTATGTTTTCTTGCTACCTGATTTTTTTAACCTCCTATAGGTACTAGACAACCCGTTTACACCAATTTAAAAGGGTTGATAAAATATTATTTCAACTTATCGTATGGAATTAGATTTTTTCATTGTGTGTTGTAAAACATTTTTAGCTACTTTAATATTAGTGTACATAGGGACATAGATAGGTTGATAACAACCTACAAAATAAAGAAAACACGAAATATAAATGTGTGAAAACTTCTGAAGTAGGTAACTAGTTTTTACATGCCAAAAAAAAAACAACAAACACAGTTACATTAAAACAATATAATAATCACGCCTATTTTCCCAAAGTAATCTTTGGGAAAATAGGCGTGATTATTATATTGTTTTAATGTAACTGTGTTTGTTGTTTTTTTTTTCATAAGTTATTTTAATCATAAGTTTACATATAGTACATCTACAACTAGGCATTTACGCTCAAGTTCCATGTACCAGTACGCCACTTGTATTTTTTATATACTTTGTTCTACTTATAAAATCATGTCAGACCTATGTACCTACACATTAAGTTCACTCACTAACAGATCTTTCCCTCCACAGCGCTATTAAGCGACAAATTGACCGAGAACCCGAAACTTCGTGTATCAGAAACTATAATGAACGAGTACTCGCTGTGGATAAACTTGACGATAAAGTCTCTAGCGCCGGCGGACTACGGAACTTACGTGTGCGCCTCTGTCAATGCGCTCGGAAAGATGGAGAGCCAAGTCAGTTTGCATAGTAAGTGGCCAATATCATTATACGTCTTAGTTCGTGTTGTTGCTACAGCTTAGAGCATACACATAGCGTTAGTTCGGTAATGTAGCCGAGGAACATTCAATAGACTGAACTGGATACTCGTCGTAATGAAACGTCCAATCTTGTCCATGATTTAATCAAAGTCCTTGTATAATATATACAAGATACTTTGTGCAAAGTTCCTCATAACTCTCCACTATCAGGAACATTGACCATAGTATCTCATATATGTATGAATAAAAAGGAAAATTAATTTGGCATAATTTGTTTTTCACAAGTATCTTAAAACCAACTCATTTTCTCACTAACATTCACTCTTCACTATAGACCCATCACAAGATTCAAGAAAGTTAAAAACATAGGTAGGTTAAGAAGCATGTTTGTCAGATTACATATTATTAATTACGCATGACGAGGTAGGTCCGTGGATAGCTGAAACTTCATTACATATCGAAAACTCGTTAAACAACGGTTGACTGTCATTTACAGATCTACGGAAGCCGAAAAGTCTGATAACCAGTCTTACAAAGGGGTATCGGTTTACCCAGTTACTGAGTCGTGGAGGACATAAATGGTCACTTCTTGGACAATATTGGTATTAGAGTGGAAGACCACGCAAACATACTTGGGAAAACACTAGCCAGATAGCAAAAAATATCTCCAAAGCTTAAATTACATTAACATTATTCGTGGAAAATATTGGTATTCAGCTGCTTAAAATGGAAGTCGCCCCAAACAGTTGTGAAAACACTACCCAGATTGCAAAAATATACTGCCCTTTCTCCTCTCTCCAAAACTTAAGTCACCATAACATTATTTTACTTTACACAGGACTAGAACTGAGCATGAACGGCTTCGGTGCCGAGGAGCCGATGGTGTCGGGCGCGGCGTGGCAGCGCGCACGCAACCTGCCGTCCCACCGCGCGCGCCCAGCCGCGTCGCACGCGCATCAGTACTTCCTCGCACAACACCTGCCACCTCAGCTGTATGCTTTACTACTTACCGTGCTACGATATATGCATACTTTTTAAATGTTGGTATTGTTAAATAGAAGCAGAATTTGTATAGAGTTGACGTACCCTGCGTTCTAAACGAAAGTGACTGTCGATTGTGTGTTTTTGAATAATGACGTACGGCTTGATTGATCGTGCTAGTGTATCATCTATACGTATTATAAATTAGAGTCGCTTTTTGAGTCTATATGTGAGGCCGCGAAGTCTTTTATACTACTAAAAATTACTGATGTCGAATTCACTGTCATTTGGAGAATTTATTTCAGAAGTTTATATGTATAATCCATTAATATTAAACTTCCAAATAACAAATAAATCACGTATTTGTTAAGTCATAAGAAACAATGTCACTGGTATTCATACAAACTGGAGTAACAATCGCGTATTGTTGCGACATTCGCTTTTGGTTAGGATGCAGCCATAGAATGACAAAAGCAAAAGAAAACGTCTCTAAACGATAGGAGGGATCTTTAAAAAAAAATGTCGTCAATTTGCGTCAGTTCTATATAAATTCTGCCAAACTATGAGCAGTGTGTGCCATATTTCTGTACAGGTATTCAAAGATATGTAAATGAACTGTAATCAATATTAGCGTAACATCTTTCAAATATTCAATCGTAAATAGAAAACCCCTTTTTCTGAAGCTGTATACTTGAGAAAGACCATGATGCAAGCTGTACATATTATCCATAAAAGATAAAAGGTATTATTAATCCAGATTGTTAGAAGAAAATCCGTTTCAACACTTGCCTTGTGGTTCATTATTACCTACTTTTAATTTACTCGTGTTGGTTTATATAATTATGCATGTCTTATAAAATATTTTACAGTAGGCAAACAATATTCATTTGCAAATGGTAACTTTATTTTTATCGAGTAATGTGATTTGTTCTTTTTTTACCTCATGAATGGAACAATGTCTTTTACCAGAAATTGTCAGATAGAAAAACTATTAAGAATGTATAAGAAATTCAATAGGAACTAATATTGTAATATCAATTGTAATAGCCGGGTTTAATGTGAAATCTAATAATATTAAGAAATAATCGATTAAATATTTAACTGACTAGCATAAGTTACAATGTAAGTAGTTATGTCGTTAGGAACATTTCCAATATTATCGATCGATATTCTTATTGTTTTAAACCTATCTTGAAATCTTGTGCTAACGTTACGTTGACTTTGACAATAAATGTGTAATTTATGAAATGTAATATTGAAATAAATGTCCTTATGAAACCCTTCGTGAATGTGTTGATTTTAAACTGTAAATTTTTACGTATGCAAACTGCATCTTCAAAGGCTGCTCTGTATAAATGAGGCTCGTAAAATACGAAAGAGTTATGATAAAAACATTTATCAATACCTGTGAATATGCTAACGACAAAAATCATCATCATCAGTTCACCTGTCCGTCTACTGCTGGACATAGGTCTCGCTTGCCATAATCACCATGCTTGGCAGGCAGGTTGGCGATCGCAGTATGGTGGTAAAATTAATAGATAACGCTGCTGCCCATTCTCTAATAAGTCCCTTACAACACCCACAGGAAGAAATAGGATGGTGATATTCTTTACGTCCGGCACCACACGGCACAGACGACAAAAATATTTTGTACTAGCTTTTGCCCGCGGCTTCGTTCGCGTTATATTCGGGGTAACACGGTTCCCCTTTCTTGATTTAGAACACAGAATCGTTTGTATCATAGAACCTGTACTAATTTTGCGGAGAGTCTCACACAAATCTCCATCCCCCTACTCAATTTTTTTTGCTCCATGCAAACTTCCACCCCCCATTTTAGGGAAAAGGGGGGTAGAAAGAGACAAAAAGTAGCCTATGTCACTCTCAAAGGACATGAACAATATTAGCAACAATAGCATTAACAAAAGACAAAAATCACAAAATCTCTACATAGCAAGTCTTAATGTAACCCTACTTTCTGACAGCAAAATTGAAGAATTGAGATACGCTATTAAATCAATTAAATGGGACATAATAGGCTTATGTGAAACAAGAAGAGAAAAAGAAACAATAGAAGAACATACCGACTTCATCTTATTTCATACATCTGGAACGAATGGAAGAAATGGAGTTGGGTTCTTGATAAAAAAATACCTAAAGAAGAACATACTAAACATAAAAAGCTTTTCGGACCGGGTGGCGATTTTAGAACTAAAAGCTCCTGACAACTCTACTTGGTCACTAGTTCAATCATACGCCCCCACAGAGAAATACACCAATGAAGAAATAGAACATTTTTATGCAACAGTACAATCCGCCTTGGGCTCTATTCAAACAAAAAATATTATTATACTCGGAGATTTCAACGCAAGAATCGGGAAAGCTCAAGAAAACGAAGGGAAGAATATAGGAAAATATGCACACGGGAAGCGAAGCCCACACGGCCAGAGACTAGTAGAATTTGCACTGGAAAACGACTACTACTTCATAAACAGTATGTTCCCATGCAAGCCACACAAAAAATGGACATGGCAATCCCCAAATAGTAAACTGTTTAACGAAATTGACTATATATTAACAAACCAACCAACGTTTATAAAGAAATTTGACATAATAAAAAACCTGAACTTCTATACAGATCACAGGATGATAAGATGTGAGTTATATTTAGCCTAAAAACCAAAAAGAAGAAAAATTGAATCTGCTGACTATACCAGAGACCTACCAATTATCTCAGAAAACGTCACTAGCTACTGGGAAAATAAATTCATGCAAGCTGTTGGTACAAGTACAGTAGTTCAAAACCAGTACGATGAGTTACAAATAGTATTTCAAGAGTTTTTGAAACAGTTACCCCGGAGGAAAAAACATACAAATAAGTATATAGACGAAGAAACAAAACATCTTTTAGAACAGAGAAGGAATCTATACACAGAAAAGAGAACAAAAGTAATAAAATGTGAAATAACAAAAATAAGCAAACAAATAAATAGAAATATTACACAACAAAAAAGAACAATACAACAAAAAACCTTTGAAAAATTCATAGGTAAACTGGGAGCTCTACGTAAAGCGTACAAGAAGCTGAGCGACAAGTCAGAGTGGACAGAGAAACTTAAAAACAAACAGGGAATTATACAGTCAAGACGTCCTGACATCATAAACGAAGCCACACAGTTCTATAAAAAACTCTACACTACTCCGGATAGCGATTGGAATCTTTTATCCACAAAGCTTAACAACTATAATGCTGAAGAGACAAACACAGATCCACCAAGTATTTTGAGGTCAGAAATAGAACACGCAATACGATCACAAAAAAATGACAAGACACCAGGTAACGACAACATCACCAACGAGGTTCTTAAGGCGTTATGTACTTCACTTCTGAAACCTCTCCAAGCATTATTCAATAACATCCTCCGAACAGAAATCACTCCAGAACAATGGTCAAAATCTACAATCATATTGCTGCACAAAAAAGGAGATAGATCCGACCTGGGAAATTATAGACCAATTAGTCTCATGACAAACCTATATAAGATCTTCTCAAAAATCATACTGAACAGGATAACAAGCAGCCTCGATGAAAATCAACCGCGCGAACAAGCGGGCTTTCGCAAAAGTTACTCGACTATAGATCACATACAAGTCATAACACAACTAATAGAAAAAGTAAAGGAATATGGAAAGACGGTATATATGTGCTTTATAGATTATACAAAAGCGTTCGACTCTTTACATTTTGAAGCTATATGGACATCACTAAGACAGCAGGATGTTAATCAAAAATATATAAACTTAATACATAGTATATATTCAACGTGTCACGCGAAAGTACGCTTAGAACGCGAGGGTGCGGAATTCCCCATACAAAAGGGAGTAAGGCAGGGGGACCCCCTCTCCCCGAAACTCTTCTCAGCTGTACTAGAATCTAATTCAGACGTCTGGATTGGGAATCAAAGGGAATAAAGGTGAATGGGGAACTCCTGAATCATCTACGATTCGCGGATGACATTGTTGTTTTTGCAGAAAGTGCATTAGAATTGGAGAGTATGGTTATTGAACTAGATAGAGAAAGTCAAAAGGTGGGACTCTCTATGAACATAAATAAAACAAAAATATTAACCAATGGAACACCCCGAGATATTAAAATAGGAAACGAAAAGGTAGAATATGTGAAGGAATATGTATACCTGGGACAGCTAATATCATTACAAAACCATGCAAGAAGAGAAGTAGAAAGAAGAATAACTCTAGCTTGGCGGAAGTATTGGAGTTTAAAAGAAATTATGAAGAACAGCTCTATAAACATAAATATCAAGAAAAAACTCTATGAAGTAGTGATTCTACCATGCCTTACCTATGGTTGCCAGACGTGGTCATTAAGAAATGAAGACGAAGAAAAAATAGCTATCTGCCAACGTAAAATGGAAAGAAGCATACTTGGCTTAAAACTTGCAGATAAGGTCAGCAACGATAACATCAGAAAGGAAACAAGGATAATAGATGTAAGAAGAAGAACGAGATCATTGAAATCGCAATGGGCAGGACACATATGTAGAATGCGTAACAGTAGATGGACAAAAAAATTAACAGAATGGTTACCAAGAGACCTGAAAAGGAAAAAAGGGAGACCAATTAAAAGATGGAGAGACATCTTTAAACAGAGATGTGGCCCGTATTGGATGGGATTGGCGCGTGAAAGAGATGTATGGAAAGGTTTAGGAGAGGCCTACGCCGCGGACGCGACTATTACAAATAAAGATTAATTTACTATTAAAAATTTAATTTAAGAATGCATGCAAAACTTGTAATAGGAAATAAAGGCTATTTTTATTTTTATTTTATTTTATTTATGTCACTCTCCGTCCCTTCAACTATCTTCACTTAAAAAATCACGTCAATTCGTCGCTCTATTTTGCCGTGAAAGGCGGACAAACAGACACACACACTTTCCAAACAAAAGTTTTACCTCTATCCACTCCATTACATTAAAGCTAAAAGCAAGTAAGCAAAAAAACCTATGCAGACCGCTATAAAAGAATCAATCCACATTAAAAAAGCTATCGACTTTACTCTCAAAGCTAATTCAATATCCAGAGATTCCATTGACCTATCTCGAGCTAGATAGGTATTGCAGGACAATGACGAATGGTCGATCCGACCCGCTAATGCATTTTTCGTGTTGCACTTGAATTAATGTGTCTCCAGTTTCATTTCATGGGGAGCGCCGGCGATTGGCGGGTTTAATAACCGTGAAAAGGTCGTAAAATAAAGTTAATCATTTTATTCGACGTGGAGTTTACTGGCCGTTCTGTTATCTGGTACCGATACCTTGATTCTACCTGCCACTGAAATACTCCACTTTACGATAACGACACAGTATATGTGAATTTTAAGAAGCAATGTATCGCTTCTTGAGTGGTCTGACTTTAAACTATTTTTGATAAGTATTTCGTAAACCAGTTTTGTGCTTCTAACAAACGCTTGAATATAGTGGCTTATAGTATTTGATGTGCTGTGAAAACTCAAGCAATCCAATGTTCCTTATTTCCTTTGTTCATCTTGAAGGAGTATTACGTCCAATGATTACTTGTTTCAAATAAATATTCCCCAAAGCAAAATAACTTCAAATCTACTTTATAAATTGTAGACCGCACAATCATAAATGACAAGCTTTGATCCGAAATTCATTTGAAATGGCCTCCAAATTACGGGAAAATATTGTTCAGTTTCTTTCAAATGTCTAATAGACCCTGAATCCTTGTTCCCAGTTGTACAAGTTTGGAACTTATTAAAATTCTTTTAGTATCCCCCCGACTCCTGCTTTTAACCTAAACCTTTTAGTGTAGTTTTAAAATTGGGAGGTAGAAATTATTTTTTAGTCTCTGAATAGAAAGCAACTAACCCGAAGATCATTTGAAAATGGCTGTATGAAAAAAATGTTTCACTATAAATTCTAACTACAAACAAATAGAGATGAGAAGCAACAGCCGTTAGATTTACTAGCGCTAGTGAAGTCGTGGACAGCTATCCACGAAAGTTGAGGATTCATATCTAATGATTATTAAAACGAATGGCGGGGTGCGGTATAACACTCAAACTAAAAGTTTCATCAACATAATTTATTCGGGACACTCGGCCGAGTGGCCCACGCGGCCGCAGCTATTTTTTTCTTTATTCGTTCAGGATACGCTCTGAATTTTGGGCAGACGATTTTTCAGAGGGAACTTCAATTGTGCAACGCGGTCACGTAGTTTTTTAGCGTCACTCGAGCAGACATGCGCCTGAGTTTAATAATGTCATAGGCAGCCTTCAGGGTGCTTATGTGCGCCGCGGCCGTAGCTGATAGCCACCAACAACGTGACTTAATATACGCCGCGTTTAGAATAGAATAGTTATTGATATTGATTAAAGAGCAGTAAATGGTTCTTATACATTGAATGGGACATTTAATTTTGATAGTTCAAAGTAGTGACGTGCCGGATTGTTAAAAATGTATTTCCGCGGATACGGATCCAAATACGGATATTTGGGATCATGATCCGCGTGTACGGATACCGATCTTAACTTTTTTATTCAATCGAATTCGATGCGCGTGACTGCGCTGATATCGTTTCAAAGTTAGTTGACGTCACTTGACGCTTTGCTTGACAGGACATGTTTCGCTTTGCATTGCGCTGGTCTATCTTTTGTTTTGTGTATAGACAATCACTAGATAAATAAATGAGTTTAGGAAATACAAAATAATCAGTATGGTAATTAATAGTTTTTCATTGCTATTTGTTTTTCTATGAATTTCATCTATGTATTGAAAATGAATAAGGTCTGCCAAAAAGCAACGGATACGGGTACGATCGGATCTATCTTCTTCCGCGGATATCTGCGGATACGGATATCCAGAAAATCACTATTTCGAAGGTAGTCGTTCACACTATATCAAGCGACATAGTTAATTATTTATCAGTTCCTTAAACCGTTGCCCTCGCTTACCTCCTGCAATCCTCATAACGCTTTAGCAAGGAATCGATAAATATTCGCAAAACTGCACAAAGTCACGATCGTTTGCTCTGTTACCAATAAATCGCAAACAACGCTGATAAACAAACGCGGCCATTGTGATTTGCGGTATTTTTAACCGACTTCAAAAAAAAGGAGGAGGTTATCAATTCGTCTGTATTTTTTTTTTTTTTATTTTTTTTTTTTATGTTTGTTACCTCATAACTTGTGACTGGGTGAACCGATTTTGATGATTTTTTTTTTATTTGAAAGCTGGTGCTTCCCGAATGGTCCCATTTTAATTTGGTTCCATTCGGACAATGGGGTCCATGTGAAAACCATATAAGTCTTAAATTTCCATTAAGTATTTGCGCGACAAATGAACGAATACCGTATGTTTGTTACCTCATAACTTTTGACTGGGTGAACCGATTTTGATGATTCTTTTTTTATTTGAAAGCTGGTGCTTTCCGAATGGTTTCATTTTAATTTGGTTCTATTTGGACAATGGGGTCCATGTGAAAACCATATAAGTCTTAAATTTTCATTACGTATTTGCGCGACAAATAAACGAATAACGCGATTAGATTAGTGCGGAGTATCTACCACAACTAAAAAGTCAAAAAATAAAAACTTTTTACAAAAAAAACAACCGACTTCCTTAAAAAACACTACAAAGTCAAAAATAACTTTAATTTCGGAAGTCGGTGGCAAAAACCTTAAATACAGAGCCTAAGACACCGACTTTCGAAATTAAAGTTATTTTTGACTTTGTAGTGTTTTTTAAGGAAGTCGGTTGTTTTTTTTGTAAAAAGTTTTTTGTAACATTCGTCCGCTCGGGCAATGCTGTCATGCGACAATAATTCTTTGAAAACGCTCCTGACAGTTTTGCCGCAAGCGACGCCTCTGCACTAGAATGGGATTTACTATGTCATACGAAACGTTAGCGGTCGACGAGGATTTTTTCACAAAAGCCATTCAAACAAAACCGATGCTAGCTAGCTAAACGGACATTTATAGCTCGATGTTATATACCGGCTTCAGGCTTGTCTCCCGTTTGTAGGCAAAACGAGATCGAGGCTTTTTGTCACTCGCAATTTACAAACCAAACAATAAACATCAAAAATAATCTTAAAATCCAGATGAATAGCGAAGGCGGGCGTCACGACGGAATAAAAACAAAAACAAACCGAAGGTAAGTCGTCGTGTTATCTTGATCTTAAATAAAACCGATTTCTTTAGCCAAAAATTCTGTTTGGTAAAGCCTTATCCGGCGTCGGATTCATTAGGATAATTGCACAAGTCAGACAACAAAAGCATTAAACTTTATAAGTATCGAAAAAGTTGCAGGTCTAGTCGATAAATCAGTTATTGCTTTGTAAGCGTCACGGAGTTAAAAACAGAGTAAGTCCATAAATGCAAGCAGATTATTAGATTAAAAATCTATTCAAGGAACAGGAAATAAGTAAGTTAATAAGCTATTGCTTTTACATTCATGTTTCATGGGGGAAAAACTGTTCTGTATTCATGTGGCACAAAGAAAGCTAATTCACTAACGCGACAGAAATCGCTCGAAAACCCTTTTTATTGGAATACGTAGTGCCTGCTTAGCTTTACATAAAAAATAATGTTTTCAATCCTGGAAACGTTCTTTGTTTCTTGATATAATTTATCTGAGTATGAAACTTTTAGTAAGTTTAAGTTTGAATTAGAATAAATAAAATGATAAAGCCTAAAATATTCACATTTGTATAAAATATATTATGTATAAAATGGGGGCCGGACCCTGGGTACAGTGGGCCGGAATGAGGACGTCATTCAGTGCGGTGATCAATCTATCGGTCTCGCCGAAGTGACGCATCGATGGACAGCGAAATATATCGATACCGAGACCCGCGCGACCCTACGCAAAAACACGTAAGTATAGACGCGTACATATTTTAGTATCGCTCAATTACTTAGATTGGTACAGTCGAGGAGAGATCCTTTTTTAGGATTTTACATACTCGCCGCTAGTACATATTGTACGAATTTTCGATTCGCTCGGAGTGTATCAGCGATATTGAGAGTTTCTTTGCAGAGTAGTTTTAGGCTTTGAGATTGGCACGGTTAACACATAGTGGAAAGTGGTGTTTGTAATCTGATTTAGAAAAGAAACGTGATGCCTTCAATGTTTTTAGGCTTGAAATTAGGGTTGACTTTATAGAGAAAAAAAAAGGTTGTGTGTTGTAAGAAGATAACATTTTCCGTTTAGGTTACAATTATTTTAGGTATAGTTTAGGTTAGGTATCAAAAAACTCTTAGCTACTGCTTAGAGATTTTTGATAGCCTGGCGTTTGCTCATGCATATTTTAATTATATAGAACTTTGTCATGAAACTACATATTAATTTGGACTACAATAAGCTAAAACAATGTCTGTCTAATTACTTACCCACTGTGATGTGTCCCTGTCACATAAAAAATCTACTACTACCATTATAGATTTGCAAAACTGAATCGGGTTCCGTTTAGTAGACTAAGTTATTAAATTGTATAATAACACCGGATATATTGAATTAAATAATACCAGAAGCTCATAACTATTATTCAATAAACCCCAACTAACATCAAAAATAGACGAAACATTTTCCAGAGCCAAAAGTTTAAAAGTACAAAACCAGTCACCAATTGTACGGGGGCTAAACGCAAACGGCTCAATAAAAGCCAGCGTGTCCCGTTGGTAAACAAAACTGCCAGTCATTAGACTGAGCGAACGAAAACATTCGGTCCAATTATCCGGGCCGAGCGGTCCGCACGAAAAACGCCGTCTCTGACCGAGACCTAATGACGACGTCAAACGAACTCATCAATCTATTTCGGAGACCTGAAGACCTAATGGGAACTTTTAGTGTTTACGTATTAGGCTGTCTTGGGAGTTTCAAGAATAGAATAAAGAAACTCGGGCAATGGAGGACGAAGGTTAGGTAATTAATAGTGTTAATTAACCAGAAGATCCCCTTCTTTCGAACTTTTTAAGTGCTTTATCGAGATCTGAGAAAGAGACTCATCAGTCAAGTTATGACGTTCTGCGGTCAAACGTCATCTGGGTTCTCCCTACACTTAACAATTTATGGGAGTAATGAAAATGGCACAAACAAAAGCATCATCATTACAAAAGTTTCCAAACCAGACTAATAAAGGAATATGTATGTGTCACTTAATTAAAATATTATCAACGGGTGTGACCGCACGTAGTAAATGGTAATCATTAGGTATTGTAATTACTCCGAAATTATCATTCAATGAGCGCGTTATGTACAGCGTTCGTATTATAAAATTAATTAAAATGGCACAGGTTTATTATTATGTTAATTGATTAGTATTCCTGAAATTATAGATATACAGATAGATAAAAAATCATCCTTTAAACTCTATTATTTATCTAAATGTAAAAGTGTAAAAAAATACAAATCTACACATTTATGTGGTTTTACCTGATAACGTTTGTTATCAGCTGAACTAAACGAATGTTCTAACAGTATAAATAAATACGTAACGTTACAAATCAATACAATTTACGAAAAGATTGTTTATTTGGTCTTTTTAGAGAACCAATAGCAATCTCTACAGATTCAGTCCAGTATTTGGCTACGACCTTGGTACTTTAGAAGTTTCCATCAGTTCCCGCAACTTGCTGACAAGAAGACACGTTGGACACGACATTGAGTACCCCATTGTTTTTGGAATCTTATACCTTTAAACGAGCAATTCTTGTATATATATATGTATATAATCTGAATCTCGGAAACGGCTCCAACGATTTTCATGAAATTTGGTATACAGGAGGTTTCGGGGGCGATAAATCGATCTAGCTAGGATTCATTTTTATAAAATGTCGTTTTATTCGTGTTTTCAATGATCAACTTTATCGATAATCAACTTGAACATAAACTTTTTATTTTAAACACAATTTACCAAAAAATACCGAGCAAAGGTCGGTCATCCAGATATTAAGTTTTTAATTTGGTATTTATATAATATCGTTTGATGGTTGTAAAATCAATCAATCAATCATTCTTTATTTGTGAACACAGGTAATAAAGGTCTTATGTATACATTCTAGTCGAGCTCTATGCCCTACCAATAAAAATTGGTGTACACATATATTAAGTTTGTAGTAATCAATCTGAATTTATATAATGCAATGTCACGTTCTTGTTAATAATGTCAATTTTACGTATTTGAATGGATAATTAGTCAATTATAGTTTATTTTTTCATGCATGTCAATAGTAAAGTTTATAAAAGGGCTAGTAATGTCATATTAAAATAAGTTCAGCAGCACATAATACATGATCTACCAACTCCCAAACTAAATCAAATTTGTATTTTGGGAGTTGGTGGTTCTCAAATTCCAATACTTACATAGACACAACCTTGTAGCTTCGTAACCTTTAACACTTAATAGTAAATAAACGAAATATACATTGAGAAACAAAACTCTATCAATATTATCTAAAACTACAATTTACAAAGAAAGTAATAATAATAGGCAAAAAAAATCAAAATGAATATATACCTTCATATCGAATGTTTCTTATGCTTTACTTTTTATAATTAGAAGCATCTCAGTGTGAGCATAATCTATCAGTTTGAGTATTATTTGACACAAGCGTTAATAACCAAAGACATACAGAGTGAACTACTAGACTAGGCATATATCCAAGCTATTTGAAACGCACGCATTATCTAATTAGGTGCTAGTCATAATTTCAGCCGAAATAGGTCCACTGCTGGGTCGCTGCTAGGCCTCCCACATAGGGGGGATTTTGCCATAACCGCCACGCTTGATAGGCGGCTTTGTGATAGCAGCATGGTGGCAAAATGCATAGAGAACGCTGCTCCCTATTCTCTAATCGCCTTCTACGACACCCACGGGAAGAAATTAAATGGTGGTATTTTTATGTCCGGCAACACAAGAAACAAGTGATAGTGTGTCTTACCAAATAATAATACTAAAAAGCGATGTGCATCTCAAGGTTGCACTAGGAGGCAATAGGAGTCCAGTTCAGCATGTATCAGTCAAATGTACCAGATGATATACTGCTGGATCGTTGTAGCAACATATGGACGACAAGCAGACGAGATAAATGCGCAAATTATATTGGTGGCAGAAGTGTGATGCGCCGAATGTAATTAAGTAACGTATTTAAATGTTAAGTGATGTTTTTGTTTGTATTGTATTTATTTGATTACTTGATTGTTTACTTAGTGATGCGTAAGTTTAGTGTGTTTACAAATAATATTTTCTTATAATGGCAAAGTTGTGTAACTATTTAATACCTGATTTGAGTTTGCAAAAAAAAATCCTAGCAAATTCGTTTGTTAATATTAAAATTTTTGGAAAACGGAGTCGCCAAAATCACTCTTGTCGAACGGATATACTAATTGTGATATCATAACTATATTAGTGCCCAGTAGAATTGCTGTCAATCCTCTCTGCATAAGCCTACCCCTACTACTCACCATTTACGACACCCACGGGACCAGCTATTTGCATCGGATGACAGCCAGCTGAAAGCCTCTAAGTTTCCTTCCCCCCCATTCTGTCATTAGCATGGAAATTTAAACGTAATAAAGCATTGGAAACCCCTAAGATTCCCGTCTCATCGAAACGAGCACGAACTACGAAAGTGCAGGGGCTTACTAGTTTACGAGTGACAAATTACTAAGAAAATAGTCATTTACAGGTCTATTATATTCCTTTAGCAAATGAGAATTTTTAATGAACAATATTTCTGTAAGCTAGTGCGCTCGGTCCGCGTAGTTCGCTTTACTCTTTAACTTGCAACTTTAGATGAGAAAATTATTTTTCATTAACGCTTGGTTGCATTTCAACGTACTGCCAGTGGAATTAAAATCAATTACTTACTTCCGTTAGAACAAAACAAAGTTCTAGAAAATTCTACCGTCGCGTCGCTCCAGTTTGTAGCGATTTCCACGAAAATCGTTTAATGACTCCTATGGTTTAACTGTTCGGTCCAAATTCATTGGATTTGTTAAGCGAATAATGCATTTTGTTCAGTATTCGGAATACATTTTTTAATATCAGTGCGAGTTTTAAGCTCGAAAGCTAGTATGAAACTAAATTAAATTCTAATTTTTAATAATGCAAGAAAAACTAGTACTTACTTATCTGGTATTGAACAAAGTTTACAATTATTATAATTAATAAAAGCAAGTTTCTTAACAGCATATCATATAGGGACTAAAAAGGAAACAAAGTCATTCTCATGTAAATTTCTCTTTCAAGAGCTAATAAAAAGTCGATTACAAGGAAAGTCGCAATGAAACTAAGAATTTACAGTCACTGAACCCTTTTCACTGGGAAATTCAATAAGCCGGTGTACGGGGGCTCTCACAATGTTCTTTACCCTGGTTATGATATTGTTAAGGATCGAGTCCTAGCGAAGCCACCGACACTAAAAAATACGTGACTGTTTTATACGATCCTATCCCACGTTCGTGAAAAATCGGCGTACTTGGATAGTCTCCCGATATAAAGAGATCCGAATAGGCGTTCAGCGGATCACGCCACTTACAGGATAATGCAAGTCTTTTGTCTATGTCGCTCAATCAGTGCTATACTTTCATTCATTCTGGGCTGAATGAATCTAAGGAACAAGGGAGCCGATTGTAGCAAATCTAGCTTCGATTGTAGGAAATGTAGGCGTTTTGTATTTTTTACGGTTTTATAGAACGATCTGAAAGCTGAAAAGTAAACTGGATTAGGTGCTATTGCTCGTAGAAGTGAGCGTAGACATGGGTGCTTTTAGATGTGAATGGACGAGAACGTTCCGCATTCGGATTAGTCAATTCGACTGCCAGCATGTAGATGGCATTCAAGAATGGACCTTAGTGAAAAATCTTTTAGCAATGGGGAAGAATGCAGTGACTTAAATATCCTTGAGTCTAAAGTCACATGTGTGTATATGTGTTTTCTACAGATAGAACACACACATACACACAACACACACACATGACATTCAGACGTTGGCATTCAGAAATGTCAACTTAAAAAAGGAAATATCGCTTGTTCATGACTTCACAGTAAAAAGTACTTAAACTTGTGCAGTAAGTTTGCATTTATACTCTGATTGTACTGAAAGATAATTGAAATGAAAGTAAGAACTGAACAGAGCGCAATGAAACCTTTGAATGAAAATTACTTTTATGAATTTTTCAGTTGGTTTATTTAGCTTTACATACATTTTCCAAGCTTCGTGCAATATTCAGCAGTACGGTTTGAAGAATAGCGAAATAATCGAAAAGCTTCGAAATATTAAACCACGCAACACAACCCCCAGGAAAACACATGCTCTTTGCTGAAAATGAATAGAAAACGACATAGACTGGTATCTACCTATCTTTAAAAAAAATCTAAAACTGTATATCGAACTAACTGAATCTCAGTGAATATTCGATACGATTGAAGCGGTATCGTTAGATACATTTTTGCGGTTTCAACGGCAGGTGTCGGGCAGCCATTATCAAATACACACACCAACGATCGCGTGTTATCGCTCCACGCTGTCACTTTAACAGATTTATTGGTCGTTCCATTTGACCCAACGCACTCCTGTTCTATATAAAAACGTTTACAGAAAATGTGCTATTCCCATACTTCACGAGTATCGAAAGACTTATGACGTAATTTATTGAAGTTAAATGCGCATCTGGAATTTGTAATGAATTTTCACTTCATATTTGTCATGTAATAGTTTTACATCTAAGAATCACATTTATGTTTGAAACCCCAATCTATCTAAGTCGAAATTTTAGAGCGATTTTTTTCCTCTTAAAATTCGATAAGTAAAAACCTAAAGCGAATTATAAGCACGACGAAATCTAGTTTTGCAATAAAGTTGCACTCCCTCCAAACTTCTGTTCGTAAATATATTATCTGCAAATTCGTCATGGTCATATACCAACTGAGTTACACAACAAGTTGAGTTTGACACTTGTTCCTTAACTCTCCTCATCATTTCTATCTCAGCTATCTTCTGCTTTGGACGGCCGGTCAATCTATAAATAGTTCTCAATCAAAGTCAATTGAAGGACCTACCTTAAAACACTCAGTCTCTAGTACTTAGGCTATACATTTAATTGCTCCGTAAAACAAATTACGTCCACCTCGTGGCTCGTAAATGTCTATTGAGATTTTTTATTATCTTTACAAATTATTCCGCAATGGGGTTTTCTCGTTTTGTTTACCCTTTTCATTGCATTGTGTTGTCCGGTCACCGTTTATTAATTTCCTTTAAAGGCTACACACAAAAGGCCATTCATTATGCATATCGATAAGTATAAACGTTACTTTTTAAGGGAAACGGGCACATCTGAAGATGTGACAGTAAAAGTGTAATATTAGACGATTTATGGAGCGTTAAAAGGCGTTGAAACCCAATGGGCCACGAATAAAGGCGCTCACTCACCAAATAAAATACCGACTCAATACATTGAACAGAAATATGCTTGTTATGACGTTAATTACAATTATTCGTTTTGATTGCATATTTCCTTTATCAGCTTTAAAATAATTCAGTCGAATGTACTGCCTTTATTTTTAGAATTGTTCACTGTTGGTCATGCGTATCTACCGTTTTCGGGATTCACACAATGAATTCTCCCTCTGTCGACGCACTGAACAGTAAGCGTTAAAATTATTGGAATTTTATTTAAATAAAAAAACTATTGAAGAGCTCGGGAAATACGGCGTTCGGCAAGCGAGTACCCGTCGCGGAGAAGTGTCGCTTAAATGGCAGAGTGCGATGTATTCGAGGGCACGCTTATATCGCATGTTATTAAATTCTTTTCCTCGCGACTGGTGATGGCAATCGCCTTATTCAATTACATGCCAAACAAGGCATGAGAATAGCAGACACTGACTTCACGGAGAAAATGCCGCTATTGAAAATGCGAAGCTTATTTCATTTAATTCTGTTGTGATGTGACAACTGTGACAAGCGACTTCGAGTGTTTTTATAATAAAGGATCGTGAAAAAAATGCTCTTTTCAAGTTACAAGATGAAATGAATTTTATTGTTTCAATATTAAATGGCGTGAGACTAAAACTTTATTGCGAGCCGCAATAATCCTAGAGATTATAGAACAAAAGAACTTAATGATTCTGAAAAAGTATAAAGGTTACATTTCACTTGTCTCGTGTTTATTTTCGGCCGACATAAAGCATTATTTTAAGGTAAATTGACAATTTAAAAAAGTAATAAAAAGCCTCTATTCTGTAGGGATGCGTTAAAATATTCTAAAGTGTATTTTATGAGGGGCATATCTCGTCCCTACGAGCCATAACTATAAAACAATCAGCACAAGAATCTCGAATATTTCGCGGGCATTTCCTCAACGAAGTTTTATTAAAAAACTTTTTGTTTTTATCAGCCGTGGAGTTTCGTATCTATGGAAATCTGTTATTTTACTATTATCTTCACATTGTCGGCTTATGTATAACCAAATACAATTTTAAATATTGCCAAAATGTTGTCTTCGTTATGGCTTTTACATGATCTTTTTACAATGTAAAGCACGAATGACACTTTGATCCATTTTACTAAGGTACTAAATGATTGCTACTAATATACTCATTAATATTATTACTAACTTACCTAGTACATTTTTCTCCATCCTCAGAAATTCAATTCACCTATTCTGGAATTGCTTCTAATGCGTAGAATTCATATCAACATCACATAACGATTTTAATACACAACAAAGTTTCGTATTAGTTCGGCTTTGTGCAAGCACTCACTTGTTCACGTATTATGATCGTATTTCGCGGTTGGTAACGGATATTGCTCGCCTGTCCAACTCCTTTCCAAAGCAATCTGTGTTTGACAGATCTCACAGTTTTGATCACTCGAGCGAACCTATACCCTAGCCTTTCAGTAACCACTGCTCCGTTTTATTTATATTTTCTTTACATAACTACACTCAAGCTCCAACAAATAAATGGTATAAGGTTCTCATGCGTGTATTTTCGGGAAAGAGCATAAGGATTTTCGTCGGTATATTCGCACATAAAATTTTAAACTTTAAGCCACGTTAAGCCATGATGGATATAAGCAACCTTTTGAAATATGAGTAGTTGACCGCACTTAGGGTTTTATGTATCAAACATTTAACCTAAAACATTTTGATAAAAACATCCTAATGATGGAAATCAGCCAACACATAATAGTAATAATAATACCAGCCTATTACTGTCCCAGTGAAAGTCAAAGGTCTCTTCTTATCCAGAGAAGGCAGGAGCATCACTACGTTTTTTCAAGACGGGATAGCGATTTCAAAATTTTATAAACTACTTCTGCCCGCGATTTCGTTCGCGTCTTTCTTGCTCCTCCAACCCACTCCGTCGCATCGGATCGCCGGCCCATGCGAGTACTTCGGATTCGTATTTCTTTTCTTTTTGCTTGTCTCCTAAGGGTCCTAGCGTATTTTTTTAAATGTTTTTACCGATCGCCTTCCCCGATAAATGGGTTATCCAACAATAAAAGAATTGGTCGATTGGAATCAGTAGTTCCTGAGATGAGCGCGTTTAACCAAACAAGTTTTATTATATTACTAGCTTTTGCTAACCGCCACGTATTCTACATATAGGTAAATCTTCCTCTAGGATGATTCTGTGTATTAATGGATATCGCATTAAAATCCGTTGCGTAGTTTAAACGATCTAAGCGTAAAGACGCGAGAAGAGACATTGTTTAAAAAAAAAATAATTGCGTAAAAATTCACTGACAGCAGTCCGTCAAAATTAAACTAAAGAGTCATAATAATAAATTTAACACACTAGAATTCGTGTTCTTTTTTTTTTTTGCAGGTGGGAAATCATGACGTCTCCCGCTCTTGGGCGGAGCGGGAGAGCGTGTCAGACTTTAACTGAGTAAAACCCACCCGTGTTCCTTCAGTTGCCCTCCCAGGGCCATGGTATCTCTTTCGAACAAATCTCGCGACCCTGGCAGACCCTGACTACCTCATATTGTAATACACGCGATATACACGTTGACTTGAGAACCCCTCCGTTTTTTTTTTTTTCATCGATTAAAAATAAGTATAAAATGATGTATAAAAGTTGATGTAATTTGTGTCAGTTGTGTTGGTTTTTAAGCCCAGAAAATACGTACAAATTCAAAAAGTCACATTGGTGCTCTCCCGGATATGAACACTATCACCTACAAATAATCTGATAGTTGGGTTTACCTGAGATAAAAGCCAAATATGCTCACCACACTCTATTTTCACGGGGTCACAAATCCGCCTAGGGGCAGACAGAGGTACTTTAATGTCACCCACAATGTTATCTGAACAAATTTATAATATCGTCAGTCACAGCGCTGGCTATTTATTTAGGTTTTTATAAGCCTTCTTTATTTATATGCTCCCCACTTTAGTGTTAACTACATCATTTCAAGCGAAGCATTTGATGTACGGTGGATAATAAAATGTTGAGAGCCTCTGCGAAAATCGGGGTTTTGCGAAATATGTAGTAGTTGAAATAGTTTTACGTTTACTTTAATCTAGCTAGGCTTTATAGTCAATTCTATGATATGTACTATTCATTGGGGTTCCAAATGATACAGATATACCTACTACGCATTTACGTTACAATGACAATGAACTTACTTTCTTTTGAGGACGTTTTCTTCATTATTATGGATAACTAGCTTTTGGCAGTGGCTTCGGAAACTATCTCATAGGATTGTACTACCGGAACAAAAGTATTCTGTGTATTCATTGCGGTTTTAAACTATCTGCGTGCCAAATTCCATGCAAATATTAATCACATTTTAAATATAAGTGTGATTTGCAAGATAACATAGAGACGAAAAAAAACCTTAGCCAGATACGAGCAATAGGATTCAAATTCAAAACTCACATCCTAGAAATCCTCCTGCTTAAACCCCAATTGAATCCGTAATAAATCCGTGTAAAGACTTTCTGAAGCATTACTTATAAAAGTCATCTTATGATTTATTTATTCGAGATGAAGATAAATTGAATCGTCTAAATTAAATGGCTATAATAAATGAAATCTTCATTACTCATTGTCAGGAGCATGCCTTCATTCACTCGCTAGATTATTTTGTAGACGGATCGTTATCACATCTTGATATATTACTAACATGCATAAATAACCACAAATTAAATATTTTATATAGTAGTGTTAGTAAGAGGCTCTTGCTTCAAACTACAAACTAGTCGAATTTTTTGCGAACTATGTACCGTAAAAAACTTTTTCAACAAAATAACAACTAACTTCCATAAAAACACTACAAAATAAAAAATCACTTTCATTTTGGAAGTCGGTGTCTTAGGATCTGTATTTAAGTTTTATTTTTAACTTTTTAGTTTTGGTTTGTGCCCCGCAATACAAAGAAAAAAAATCATTAAAATCGCTTCACCCAGTCAAAAGTTATGAGGTAACAAACATAAAAAAAAACCGGCCAAGTGCGAGTCGGACTCGCGCACCGAGGGTTCCGTACAAACCTGTAGGTATTTTCGGTTTAAAAATATATATATATATTTTTTAATTTTTATATTTCAGTTGATTGAATGTAAGGTAAATTGCGGTTTACGATATATGACGTTTTAAAAAAAAACTACTCACTCGATCTCGTTCAAATCAATTTTCGTTGGTAGTTTACATGGTAATGTACATCATATATTTTTTTTAGTTTTGTCATCCTCTTATTTTAGAAGTTACGGGGGGGGGACACACATTTTACCACTTTGGAAGTGTCTCTCGCGCAAACTATTCAGTTTAGAAAAAAATGATAATAGAAACCTCATTACCATTTTTGAAGACCTATTCATAGATACCCACACGTATGGGTTTGATGAAAAAAAACATTTTTGAGTTTCAGTTCTATGTATGGGGAACCCCAAAATTTATTGTTTTTTTTCTATTTTAGTGTGAAAATCTTAATGCGGTTCACAGAATACACCTACTTACCAAGTTTCAACAGCACAGCTCTTATAGTTTCGGAATAAAATGGCTGTGACATACGGACGGACAGACAGACAGACAGACAGACAGACAGACAGACAGACAAACAGACAGACAGACAGACAGAGAGACAGACACAGACAGACATGACGAATCTATAAGGGTTCCGTTTTTTGCCATTTGGCAACGGAACCCTAAAAAATACAGTCGAATTGAGAACCTCCTCCTTTTTTGAAGTCGGTTAAAAATATAAATACAAAAACACTAGAAAATAAGTCGTTTTAATATTAAGTTACTAACACTCTATGGACTCTTTCTTCGCAAAGAGTCATCATCATCATCATTTCAGCCGTAAGACGTCCACTGCTGGACTTAGGCCTCCCCCAATTTGGGGGGCTTTGCCATAATCGCCACGCTTGGCAGGCGGGTTGGCGATCGCAGTATGGTGGTAAAATGCATAGAGAACGCTGCTGCCCATTCTCTAGTAAATCCCTTAGTCGCCTTTTACGACACCCATGGGAAGAAATTGGGTGGTGTTATTCTTTACGTCCGGCACCACACAATACAGTCGCAAAGAGTAATATGTATTTATTAAAAAAATACTGGTCTTAAAAGGAAAGTCCCTTTATACTTTATAAAGGGACTTTCGATAAGGGTATTAAAAAGCTTAAATAATTAAATTAAATACAAAAAAATTATTGATTTTATAATTCACAACCTACCTAACCACAAACCGGCCCAGAATCTACATTTTGGGCAAAAGTAATTTTTTCCGTTGTCATACCTTTCAACTCAGTGCCTTTTCAACAATAACGTCTAATAGAAATAAACAATATGGCTGTCTTTGGTAACTGTTATGGATGCCAACTAAACTCCAGTTGGAAAATACCGAGCTCTCTAAAATTAACATATTTCATATTTAACAGTAAAACTGCTATCTATTTCAATCCATTAATAATATTAATTCTGTTCGCTATAAAAATATTTTAATGCGCTCCTAGCAAACTTACTGCATAAATTATAATGACATGTCGTAATTACAATAGATTTATTAATGTATCGCACACGAGTCTACTTATAGTTGTATTTTGAACTTCAATACCTATTTATTAAGTCAATTTTAAATTGCACGCCTTGGTCCAAACTTTCATCTTGTACTGGCATTAAATAATGAAGTCCCAGTGAGCAGTGGTAGTCCAGTGGTAACGACCCCGTCTCATAAGTTGTAGGTCGGGGTTCGAACCCAAGCAGGCGGTTTACTTAATACTTACTTTAAAAATAATTTAATCACTTATTCATTGCCTACTTTGCAAGAACAGCTAAAAGAGTTACAACCTATGCAAAACGTCTTGGTCGTTTCGGTATAATCTGACTTTGTCGTCTTTGGTGACCTTTGTTGCACTTCTCTTCAAACATTCAAGCGCCAAGTCCACCGAAATATGTAGATAACCATTATATGTAAATTCGGGTTAAATTGAGTATAAGTTATACTTAATTTCTACTGTTTTGTTTATGCTTATATATTATTATTGTTTATGCATACTGTGTCTATCGGTTAATATTGTGCACGTAGCTTGCATGGCTTTTGGCTTGTCCTAATTTGGTTGAACAATGTAACGATTGTACATAGACCAATAAATAATTACAATAGATCACCACTGCTCTCAAAAACGATGAAAGAAAATATCTTAAGGAAGCCGGCATGTCTTAGAAACGAAATTTGAAGATAAATTTGTAATGTTTACCATCGCGCAATGGGCCCACATGGTTTATTATGGCCTATGGGAATCACAGAGAGAATGCCTGTTTCCCAGCAGTGGGAACATTATAGGCTAATTATGCACAGTAATGAAATACAATCAAGTGTCATTATAACAAGAAATTTCCAGAGTGTAACTTTCCACAAAAACTGCATAGACGTCATTTACAAATATTTACAAAGTTGTGTAGTCGTTTATTTACAAAGTACATCAATGGCTGATGACAAGCTGTAGGATCTATACTGAAACATATATGTGTCAAGCGACAATGTGATACGAGCTCAGAGGAAATAGCCGACCTGCATCAACGACATGCTGTTTTACATAGAAGCTTGAAAAAAATACATATTGTATGCTACCAATACGTTAGTGACAAAGTGCTTAAGAAAAAAAAATACAAAACACGTTTAATTGCGGCAAACATGACGCAGAAGAAAAACACAAACATAAAAGAGAAACAAAATAAAAATTATGATTAATATGTTGCTTAGAACTTCTTTGATGCATGTCGGGGTTTATCTGTTATTATTTTTGCAAAGAAATGATTAGGAACATAAGCATTCAGTTTCAAACGTACAAGCACTTCAGAGTTATAACCCAAACAAACCTTTCGCACCAAACTACAAAAGTAGCAACAATAACAAAAAGTATCGGTTCCCATTTCAACAAAAATACACCATAGCGTAGGTGACGTAAAAATAGCAAGTTTTTGGATTTTTCTGTTGCCTATAATGATATGATAATTCGATTGCCCATTGTGTATTATTGCGGTCGGCCGCGGTCTTGAACCCAGTGGGAATATAAATTTTAAAAGGTAAATACGAAAAAGGCACTGCCGTGAATCTTTTTATGGCGCTATTGTATGGAAAAATGATATGCTCTCGTTATTGAAGAGAATCGTAAGCGTAAATTTTCACCTGTGCTGTTGTACTCGTAATATATTCTCGAAGCCATTAAGGTTTCGATTTCGCCGTAAAATCTGGTTATGTGCACTTAATTTGAAACAAAGGGTTTCCATTGTGATGGAACGTACTAAGTGGGTCAGGTCTGTACATCAGTGGAAACTTTAGTAATTTGCCATACACGACGTACTTGCCGTGACGACCAAATAATGTTTCATTTGCAGTAATGAGATTTTGCGTGGGCGTTATTGTAAACCTCTGGTGACGTGTTTTCAATGGATAAACCCTGTTGGCAGACGTTGGTAAATTGTTGAGGTTTTCCTTCTTAATCACATGAAAAGTTTTTTGTCTAGAAACGAAGAGAAACAACCGCAGGACATTAATATCCTCATTATTTAAATCAAGGTTATTTTTTAAATTAAGCTAGACGGGTACTATTCCTCCGCCAGAGAGACTGATAAACTACCACGTTGGTTTCGGCATTTAGATCCTAACTCTCAGTTAATCCAAGCCTTACTACAACATGTAGCGCGTGATGTGTATATTTAATCTTAGTTTCTCTTTAAATATAACGTAATTAGAAAGAGAAATTGAGAGTGTAGTTAAAAAAAAAACTTCAAGGGAGTTACTCTTTGAACACAAAGTAATCAAAATAGGTGAACATGCGTAGACATTAATTCAATCTGGAAGAACTGAAAAAACCCACATACGTAATATTTATTGCATGAAAATACGTGACGAAACTATTCGCATTATCGGATAACTTTGGTAGATGCCAAGGAAAAATATTAATTGACTGATATCATTTATAAAATCCTTATAAAAAGATCAAGTAATCACCAACATAATTTTTTACGTCACAAAAAATCTAAACCACCGTACAGCCAAGTCATGGTGACTTTATCGAAAGCTGAAATTTTTTCGCCGAACTGAACTTAGTAGTGACGTAGTCCTTGATTTCAACGCTACGATTGGCCCACGCCAAATAACGGAATAAAAGAATAACCCAACATTTTTTGCGACCAATAATAATAGCCTTTGATTGAAGAACGTTCTCTCCAGGCACAATATGCGTGTATTTAACAGCTCCTCTTTAGTCAAAGACTCTTTGAACTAAAAATGTGAAAAATCCTCACTAAAACCCTGGAGGCTCACGTAAGCCATTACGTCCTCATTTTTTAAAGTTTTATTAAGTAGTATGTAATCCTGAGACCCTTTGGCTTAACTGACAACACGGTTGGGTAATGAAGATCCATCCCTCGTGAGCCGCCCATCACTTTTTGGAACGAAGCGTTTTTGCTAAAGAGGGATTAGTGTACCCTCCTCGAGCTCGATTTTCCTGAGATGCTTTATCATTGGGGTTTCCGACTAACATGAGGTTAACTTGTAATCTTAGCTTTATTTGGTCGTTGTAGCGACTTAATACCTTCAAGCTCGGTAATGAAGCGGTTTTTATGAAGACCCTTTCCTTATTTGATTTTCATCATAATGCTCGCTCAATGGTCGCCTTGTTACTCCTTTATTTCAATTGTTTACGGTTCAGCCTAGCTACGGATTTCAATGTAATAGTCGTAGCCTTTATAAGGGTCCGCAGAAATGGGAAAAATTAAGAACGGATCATTTTTAGATTACAACGGAAGGGCAAACAAAAAGACACTTTTACAAAAAAGGCATATTTTTAATAATAAAATTTCATTAACGTTGGTAAACATCGAATGTTTTTAATTATCTTCAGGCCGTTCATTCTGACGTTTCAGCAACAACGTAGATGCTCTCCTTGCGTAAAAAATATGGAATACAGTGAAAAACGTCGAGTCAATTTGCGAGCATTTGTCTGGTCGCCTTTATTTGCCGGTCGAGCGGGCACAAGAGGCCCCTGGCCAGCCACGGTAAATCAGCTTACATTTTTTTCAAAGGTTTTCTGTGTTTGGCGGTCCTCGCATCAGTGGCGTAAAAACCTTTTCATTTGTACTCTAACATGTTCGCTAATTCCGTATAAGTAGATAAACGAGTCACACAATATCTTTACACTTGAGTCGATGTAAACAATACTCGGATATATTTTCAATAAGAGTTGATTAACAGTTGGACAACTTTGGAATTCTAGTACTGACGCCGACAAAATGATTTGTACATTTTGATATATATGTTAACATTAGTGATGTGCTGGATATTTATTTATTATTATTTATTTATTTAAACTTCTCGCACACAAAAAAGGTACAAAGGCGGACTTAATTCTTTTTCTTCTTTCTTTCTTTTCGTATCCTTATCCGTATCCGTGGATATCCGAGCGAGAAGAACGACCCGTCAGTTACTTTTTGGCGGATCTTTCACGGATCTTTATATGATTAATTTTCAAAACATTAATGAAATTCTAAATATAGGTGATAAGGTAACAGTGAAAAACTATTAAATTCCATTCAGATTATTTTTTTATTTCTTAAAAAAAAATTGTGACTAAACTAAAAACAAAACAAAAGAAAGACCAGTGAGAGGAGGCCCATATCAAAGCAGTGGGAACGGTATAGACTGATTTATGCTTTTGCTATATAATCTGTCAATACGATGTCATCCAATTATAAATGAGGTTACAACAGCTAAAAATAAACTGTCTACGTGAATTTCGAATAGCTTCGCGTCTACTACCTGTCGCACCTTAATCTTCCATTACCTCACTCCTACGACGAATAATTAAGCCCTGCCAATGCAGTGGACCCCTATAAAATAGAGTTGATGGAACGGCAAGCGTCACTCATAACAATTGACGCGTGTTTATAATTTCGTGCGAGATTGTACCATCACTGTGTAGGTACAGTCACGAGCACCAATATGTATGCACTAAGCAACTTTTAAAAGTGAATTTCTGGTATTGTACTGATTATAATTTTAAGTTATTACGAACTTAGTATTTTGGAACCCACACTATTATGAAATAGACCTTATCCTAAAGCTGCAATCGTTATTTTAAGAGAAAATCGCTGTTGAATCTGGCTACGTATTTACATATTATTGCTCGTGACTATACAAGACAAACCGATTTTGATTCCGACTGTGTTCATTTCACAAGCTCTCAGTTCAATTAGTTTTCGCCTCACTGGCTGATCTAATTGCTGTAATACAGATAAGTACTTGCTAGTGTGATTGCATTGTAACGGGACTCCGCAAGACGAATAGCATGAAACGTGACTACAATGTCACAAAATAACATTACTTCACCAACTCTAACATTTCTAATGTAATACCTATAAGTCTGTGCACCTATTTCTAAATGGAGGGCGAATAGCAGATTCGAGGCACGTCGGGGCCGACTCTATCGCAGTTTTCAATCCAAAGTCGAAACTAGAAGATTTGTCACGTACATTGCAACTTTTACAAAGGAACCGTATCATTTCCTCACCTTTTGTCGAAACTTTGTCTCCGCAATTACGACTTAATCAGCTGTGAATAAACAGCTCCCAAAACTACCGTCAATTAGTATTATAAAATATTCCTAGAACATACTTCATGCGTTGGTTCAGCGCTGAATAAAACTCATATTATGGCAAAACATTTCCTGCGGAATTTCAATTTTAAGAGGTCCCATCCATATATTTTCGCTGAGTCACGTCTCGAGTCCGCAGTGCAAATAAGAAAATAAATAGTCTTTTTCAATCTCCTGACCATGCCGATACATCGCAACGTTAAATGACCAAGTACGTGTAATATGATCAACGAGGCTCTCCATCACAATCCATCAAGTTGAGTCGCTGTGCAGAGCGCCGCAATAGTCTAGGTCCCGACAATCCGGCGAAAAGCTCGCCTTTTAAGTGGCTGGATTTTACATTACCCCGTGACAATGGAGGAAAACCTGACGGAAAAAATAAGAAGGTCAGAGTACCCTACTCCCAGACAAAGGTTCTTTCTGTGTAAGCCACTCAAGGTGACACTTTACCCGGATTAAAGTTATCGTAGTCTGCCAAACTGAATACAAATGCAGGGGCGCCGGGCCCGTGTTGTTCGCTCCTATGTGCCTTGTTAAGATGATTAGCTGGTGTTAAGAATGGAACTGCGAGGACTGATTTTACGGCCACGGCTTTTACTGGCCTTTGTGTTGGAGTGATTGATTTTTGATTTAAGAATATTTTTGCTTGAAATATACTTTTATCATTTCTAAGTTTTATAAATCTTCGTGGATAAGTAGCGACATAATTTAAAACTTCACTCGGGATTTTCGTATTTAAATAAACCAAGCTAACAGTTAATTATTAAAAGAGGAAGTCGTAAAATCCATTCTTCGCAAGAAAATGAAACGCACAAAAACGAATTCGGATGTCTCCCGTCGAGAGCGTTCCCCCGAGAACGGCCGGGTTCCTTACACATTTCGCAAATTCACGTTTGGGCTTTAAAGTGACCGGATAATTTTCTTATCCTTTACTTTTAGAGGAAAACTCGCCAAAAACGCCAGCGCTCTTTGTATTACGGCGGTCGTTAAACAACTTGCGGATGATGCCCGCGAGCCAAATATAACAAACTCACTCATTCGATATTTCTTCATCGTCTGTCAAATAAACGAGCACAATAAATGTTTATTGTCCTCGAATTACTCAAGTGAGAAACGGTATAAAGAGAAAAGAATGGGGCGCGCGGAAGGGACCACGACAAAAGCGATCCTTCTTCGGACCACCAGCCGTGACGGCGCTTACATTAAGGTTATCGTCATCCGCCAAACTGAATACAAAGACTCGCCTGGGAAGAGCCCTGTGATTCATGTGACCGACTCGCCGTATTATCATACCATAATACTATATTGAGGAAATACGACATGGATACTCTTGAGTTTATGAGTTGTTCTTATGGAAAAAAGAAGGATTCCGTATAAGCACTTCACAGAAAAATACGAACCCTGAAAGGAGCTCCGCTGCTACGACTCAAGAGGATCCTTATTTTATATGTTACGAGTATCGTAATATGCTATGTAGTTACGCAAATTCAAACATAAACGGGTAAAATCTTTGTGAAACGCAATGTAGCTTGGTAATTTAATTTATGAGATTGAATGCCAGAGTAACTCGTAAGTCGACAAGAAAACATCCTATTAAGAATTTATAAAACATAGAAACAAAACGTGTCCTTGTTCTTTCTTATCTTATTGTTTTATACATCGAAACTAAACCGACTTCTTCCTATACAATAAAAATAAAGACCTCAACACTTTCCTACTAATCCGCACTAAATTCGGCCGCACTATAAATCAAGCTACCAGGATAACATAAACTGCAATCTCGATGTGTAAACATCATAGTAGTGACGTCACGAACGGTAGACAAAGGTCTGAATAACCGCTCGTAATATTATTACGGAGCGTAACAACGAGAGACAAATCCGAGGTCGCAGGCGTCGCGGCCACTGTTATCTGTGACCGTCGGATTCCTCCCGGGAGGAAACATTATCTAACGCCCTGTATTACTGCCACCCGATCTGATTCCTCTAACGTACTACGACTGTATTTGTAACACAATAACATTTTAGTTTCATTTCGGCGTTTGTATTGTTCGGGTAAGTTTAGGGATGAACCCTAAATGTTTGGGCGGTTTTTTCAGAATTTAGTTAAACAACCTACGTGGGTACACTTTATCTCTCGGAATTACCAAACACCAGTTTTCATTATCTGTTCACAACGCAAAAAGACACTAAATCTCGTGTTCTAGAAATTGTTCGCATTCCGGACGGCATAAAATTACCACTGTAACGACATACAGGATAAAAACGTTATCATAAGTTTAAAACAACACAATTCACTCCAATTCCCATAGCATGCCATCGCCCTTAAAATTTTGCAGATTTACTCTTATAATAGTTGTATATTAAACTAACTGACCGAACAGACGTTGTCCTGTATCCTAGAACTCGTTCGCAGCGCCACCTATCGGGTCTAGTTGTAAATGTAAACCATCCAGGGACCCAGGTACTGCCAGGGTCACGAGATTTGTTCGAAAGAGGTACCGTGGCCCTGGCATACCTGAGTAACTGAAGGAACATAGGTAGGTTTTAGTCAGTAAAACTCTGAAACGCCCTCCCGCTCCGCCCAGAGCGGGAGACGTCATTTGATGATTTCCAACGCACGCAAAAAAAATAGGGACCCAGTAAACACACTCAAACCTCTCTTTAAAATCGGCCCAGCCGTTACGGAGGAGTTCAGTTACCTACACACATACAGAAGAATTGTATGGATAAAGATATAGCATTTATTTTCATGCAATCATTGTGTCAAAGTCTAGTTTTAAGTCTACTCTTTTATAATTTAATCATTCGCTCTGAAACGAATTGTGTATCAAAATTAAAATAAAAAACGGCTTTGTTATGACGGATCTCCGCATCGTAGTCAGATACTTGATATTATCAATGTCAAAAGCGTAAGAGTGCTATTAATTATTTCTTACCAAAACGAAAGTAATGTCTTTACATCTGAATGTATACAGCCGTCATAAAAGGAGCTCTTTGTTGAAATTATAACATAAAATATGCTTTTCAATGGAAACAGATATTTATGAGATGTCAGTGGCTTTAAGAGTAAAACAATAGTGCAATATTTCAGTTTTTGTTTCGTTTCTGTAAAAAGTACAATCATAGACATCCTTGGGAAACCAGCATTCACTAAGCCGCTTTGGACCGACGTGGTATATAACGGCCCACTCCCTCTCACAGAACCGAGACAACAATGGGAACATTAAAAGTGGACTTTTCAGGAATGCCAAATGAGGAAATTAAATATCCATGGATCTTCTAAACATTTTCCAGCAAAACATACGACACAAAACTTAAAATCTTCAACCCACATTTTCCCAAGCAAAGCCGTACGCTAACCCTGTAGACACAACGTAAACAAAGGCTCGGGATAAGTCATAAAATAAGCATCGCTCTAATTGAAGCTTATTATGCGACACTTAATTAGGTTCATAAAGCGCGACTTTTGCACTCGAGAGCCGAAGAGAATTACTTTGAGAGGGAACTTCGAAGACGAGTTTGTTTTGCAGTGTTGTGTGAGTTTAGACGCGGATGTGACCGCACGTCGTAAGTGCATACGTTTGTGAAATGGACTTTTAATACTGGCGGTTAGGTCTTTTGTCGAAAAATATTAAAAAAAAGTTATGTTGGCTCGATTGTGATTTGATTCGAATTTCGAATACCTGCAGTTATGTCTTTTGTCTAAAAATATGTATAAAAGTTATGTTCTGGATGGATTGTAATTAGATTCGAATTCCGAATACCTGCTTTGCCTTTTATCTAAAAATATGTTTAAAAGTTAAGTTCTGGAAGGATTGTAATTAGATTCGAATTCCGAATACCTGCTTTATCTTTTATCTAAAAATTTGTTTAAAAGGTATGTTCTGGAAGGATTGTAATTAGATTCGAATTTCGAATACCTACAGCTATTTCTTATATAAAAACAAATGTTTTAATAGTTATATTTTGGTTGGATCATAACTGGATAGGTTTAACACAATTAAATACTTTATATCTTCTGTTCCATGGCATGCGTTTTGCGTTATACGCAAATAAGACTTTATATAAAATGTTCAAGACATTATTTATGAGCGGAGTGTCTAAGCGAGGTACCTAATAAATATTTAATATCTCACCGTTTATATAACGCCCTTGCTGTGCCTCCATAAAATTGTAAAATCGATAGGTACTTTCCAGTATGTTTTTATTTGATAAGATTTCTTCATAATGCTTTATGAATATTGATTTTTATAAGAAAGATAGACATGATAGAATATAATTATGAATTTAAAAGCAAAAATCAGTCGTTTATGCTGCTAGTAATTTTTTCGTTTCATCGTGATGATATTTTAAGTACTTAACTACCCCACCGATGGCCTTAGACCCCAATAAATATCGTGAAATCATTTATTATTTGGGTTTATCATGTTAAAATATCCACAACCATCACGCGTGTGAAGTTTTGCTACCTATAATAGTTTAATTTGACCCTATATATCTGCTGGTACTCTTCTTTTTTACTTTTACGGCCCTAATATATACAAATAACTATGAAATATAGTAGGCGCAAAACACTTTCAAGCGAACCCAAGTATGTAGGTACCGTTTATCAGACCAGAAAACCTAAATCATAAGTACCATAGGCTTTTCGCAAGACCAACTTCGGTATTCCAAACGCGCACATAAAATCGAAAATGGGGCAGCATAAGTACATGAGTTATTAGAGCGCTACACATTTTTCTTAGTTAGCCATCTATTTCTATACTAACACATACGTTGCAATAAATTTTCATATTGCAAGAGAACGCAATATTACGAGGTACGGTAAGTGCGTTATATTTCATGTCCGCGGCCGCGCTCTCTCTGCCTACTTGATAATACAGTTATTCCGCGTACCTATTGAGGCTTTGTCTTTGTATGGAGACTTGATCGTTCTTTAAGTTTATCAGATGGGAGATTTTGTGAAGTAGCGCACAATAGAATTGAAGTATGTTAGTGCAGCGAATATCTGAATCTTCGAATCGATTTGATATCAGGCGGGACATTCTGCAAAAATGATTTACCTGCCTGGCATTACTGGACAAAACGATACCTCGTGGTATGACTGGTTGTCAGACTTTCGGGCCTTTGACTTTGACTGTCAAAAATTCACGAATGACAACCGGGACCAAGAGCTCAACGCACTTTCTAAGGGACGGAGGGGTCTTGGTATGTAGAGATGGTCACCCATCCACGGACTAACCTCGGCCAGCGTAGCTTAACCTGACCGATCGACAAGCCTACTTTTATAAGTTTTGTAAGCATAGAATCTTATTTATATCATTAGTTTTATTTAGACCAAACTTTGTAAAAATCACAAGTCAATATTGCTACTGACTCTGTTACTATTGTAATAATTTAAAAAATATCCACAGAAACATTTTAGATTTTGACAAAGTCGAACTCGTTTAAAAAAAAATGTGCCTTTTTCCAGGCAGAATGTACATGGCACACTCCTATCTACTCCACCTGTATTTTAATGTAACCTACATTCGTTGCAAATTAATTATTTGATAGATTGATTGATTGATCTGTTCTGTTTTAATGAAAATGAAGTGAGCTGTCATTCGACTTACTATTATTTTGACTTTTAGCACGCTTTTATTCGCTTCATACGTATGTGCCTATGTAACGGACACTTTGAACATAATTTGGACCCCTTTCAAAATGTCGGATTAACTCGAAATTTAGCATACTTATCAAGGACTAATGACAATACAATAATGTTATAAATTTGTGCAATTTTCCTTGCCGGGGTTACCAGGATATAAAAAAAAACTGTCTTAAGAAACTACGCTATCATACGTCACAACATACGAAAACTACGCTGTCATACATCACAAAATTCGAAACACCCTACAAAATGAAAAAAAAAATTAAATTAAAAATTTAAAAAACCCCCGACACAAAAACCTATTTTCCCTTTAAAAAGTAAAAAATAACTCAATCTTAAAGTACCTAAGAATGTATTAATAATTCAAAAAAAATACGCCGTGTTGGGGGACCGCTTCAAACCTAACCTAATGTTAATAAAACGGGAGTCAGGTGTTGTAGGCGGGGGTGACGGTGTTCCCTTGACGAAAGAGTGAAATTAAACCAGTCAGAATGTCGTAATAATTGAGTATATTTGGCACACATAAAATTACACAGAAATCACTACAAATGGTTGTAAAAGAGTACACAGCACACAATATAAAATACAGTCAGAATAAGCAGTACACACAATTAAATCCTAGCTATATTACACTTGAAGACTGGCTAACTAGATATAGGGTACATCGCGACTAAGCAGTGGACAGCGGAGCCACTTACTTCACAAATACTACGTGGTAACTTGATGATTCATGTGAACTTGTAACAATACTAAATCCAAAAATAGACGCTCGGCCCTTTTATAACTTTTGTTGCCTACCGCAAGTAGCGTATACATTTCTTTACTTTGATTAGCCGCTCCGCCAATTGAGAGCGAGAAAAATGGACTTTCCCTAAGGTACAGGTTTCGACTTGTCGAGAATTTCAAAACACGTGTAAGCGAGTTCAAGGTTTCTGCTTTCTTATTGGATTAACAATGTGGCTCGTCCTATTGGACATACGCTACTTTCAAAATCGTGTACGAACTACATAAGGTATTTTAGGTATATTCATACCTACTCACAGCTAATTAGTGCTTTACAATAAATGAGTTAGGTAACTATATGCTAATTAGTTTTACACAAACATAACACAGGCATTACAGACTAATTAGATTCCAACAGGTTATTGTTACAGGTAATTGCAGGTTAATTAGAATTCAAAAGGTCAAGACAATGGTAATACAGCTGATTATAAACATACATCGGTATTTACTTAAGTATCTTCATGGAAATCTACTACTTTTATTAAAGAACAGTATAGGTATTTGTTTAGGTATTTTACAGAGGCTATACCGGAGTTACCGAATACAATAGCGAGGAGATATTAATGTTAAAAGTTAGCTAGTCTCATAGGGCGTCGCCCACAACAATAAAGAAACATAAATACTAACTATAGCTTGTTTTATTGAGCTTCGCCTACATTCCACCCCCTGTAACAGGGTTCAACCGACTTACAATTCTTGGTCTGTGGGAAGCACAATAATCTTCGCTACGGGTCGACGTAGGACCCCATTTACAGTCTTAACATCTACTACACGGATAATACCATCGTGTCCATGATACACAGCTTTGATGAGACCTTTGGTCCACGCACTTCGCGGTCTATTATTGTCCACAATCACTACTACGTCACTGATACGTACGTTCGGCACATTGTTTGACCACTTTTCCCGACGTTGGAGTGTAGGCAGGTACTCTCGCAGCCAACGCCGCCAGAACATGTCGGCGAGCGCGTTCACGCGCCGCCACTGCCGGCGAGAGTCGATGTCTTCGGCGTCGCTCGATGCAAACGGAGTACTCCCGGACGCAGTGCCCAGGAGTAGATGGTTCGGCGTCAGGACCACGGGCTGGTCGTGGTCGTCGTTCACGTAGCTCAGTGGCCGGCTGTTTACGATCAGCTCGGCTTCGGTGAGGAGGGTGTAGAGGACCTCCTCACGAGGGGCACGCTCCTTGAGCGTACTGCGAAGTGCGTTCTTCACGGATCTCACCAGGCGCTCCCAGCAGCCACCCATGTGTGGGGCCGCCGGGGGATTGAAGTGCCATTCGATGCCACGGTGAATGGCCTCGGCCCTTATCTGACCTTGGTTGAGGTCTTTCAGGGCTGCTCGAAGCTCGGTATTGGCCCCGATGAAGTTGGTACCCTGGTCAGAGTACAGATGTGCTGGTTGCCCGCGGCGCGCTATGAGGCGCCGCAAGGCTAGTATGGCGGAGTCGGCGCTTAGGGAAGCGGCCAACTCAAGGTGGACGGCGCGTGTAGTGAGGCAGGTGAATAGGGCACCCCACCTCTTCTCGCGCCGTCGCCCGATTGCGACCTCCATCGGGCCGAAGTAGTCCACCCCCACTCGCACAAAGGCTCGTCTGGATGGTTCCAGCCTTGCGAGCGGCAGGTCACCCATCTTCGGTGGCGCGGGCTTGGCTCGGCAGACGCGACAGAGTTGGCAGTTGGCAACCACTGTCTTCACTGAGGTTCTGATTTTAGTGACCCAGTACTTTTCCCGTAGATTGTTGACGACGGTCTCGTGGTTGGCGTGCAGAGCCATCGCATGGTAATGAGCGATGAGCTTTCTTGTCAGAGGATGGCGGCCCTCCAGGATAATAGGGTGCCGCTCGCCGAACGTGAGCACCTCACAGGCACTCAGGCGCCCTCTCACTCGTAGCAACCCGTCGTCGGCTATCATGGGGTCGAGAGCCTTGATGCTGCTGCTGCTGGGAACGGGCAGGCCTTTAAGGATGGTGGCCCGCTCGCTTTGAAAGCTTTCTTCTTGACACAGCCTCAACAGGCTGTTGTGAGCATCTTCTAGGTCTCGCTGACACAGCTCCGTAGTCGACCGACGTTTGCGGCATCGGCCGCTGAAGATGAGCACGCGCGCCATGACACGCTGAATGCGCGTCCACGATGAGTAGCGCTCGTACTCTAGGAGTGGTGCCGCCGGTGCTGCCGCGGCGTGGACCCGCTGGATGCGCTCAAGGTCCGCTTCCGACGCCTCAGCCTCGGGACACGCAGGCCACAGCTCCTGTGGGTCACATAGAAACGAGAGGCCCGAGAGCCACTCTGCGTGGTCATCGGGCCAACACAACCTGGTGGCCTTATCAGCTGGGTTATCCTGTGAAGGTACCCAGCGCCAGTTGCCTCTGTCTGACAGCCTATCTATTTCGGCTAGTCTGTGCGAGACGAATCGTTGAAATTCCTGTGCATCGGAGTTTATCCATTTTAATACAGTCTTGCTGTCGGTCCAAAGGAATTTCTTTTCGATTCGTATACCTAACTCTTTGTGGGCAGTGTCTGCTATACGACAGGCTAACACGGCTGCTTGTAACTCTAGCCTGGGAATGGATACTACTTTTTGTGGAGCTACTCGCGCTTTCCCTAGTAACATAACCGATTCCCTCTTTCCTTCAGAGTTAGAGCCCACTAGGTATACTACTGCGGCGTAAGCAAGCTCGCTGGCGTCCCCGAACGCGTGTAATTCTAAATTATCGAGTTTTAACCCGTACCACCGCGGTATTTTTAATTCGTTTAAGCGGTATAAATTATGGAGCCAATTAAACCATACTTTGGCGTCCTTTTCTTTTAAGGGTTCGTCCCATTGTATTCCCGACTTCCATATTCGTTGCATTAATATGCGTGATTGAATTACACACGGGTACAGGAAACCTAGCGGGTCGTAAATCGACATTATCATACTAAGAAATTGTCTTTTAGTGGGCACTAAGCTACCATTTATAATTTCCGGTGGTAGTCTCTTAAATGACAGATCAAAACCTAACTCGTCGTCTTTAGGTGACCATATTAAACCTAGGGTCCTCTCTACTGAGCCTGTTCCCTTCTCAAGGGCTACCTTATCAGGCATTTCTATTTTCAGCCTTTCCCTTAGCTCCGATGAGTTAGTGACCCACCCCCGGATAATGAATCCACCGGATGCATGTATTCGTGTCACTTCCTCTATTAACGTGTTAGCCTTCTCCTCGGTCCAAGCACTATCTAGATAGTCGTCCATATAGTGCCTAGATTTAATGGCTTCCACAGCTTCGGGATAAACATCAATGAAATCATCGGCATTTTTGTTGAGTATATATATTGCCGTAGTAGGGGACGAGGCTGCACCAAATATCATGGAATTCATCGCGTATGTATCTGGTTCTTTATGGTGATCCGCGCCTCTCCATAAAAATAATTGCGCGCCTTGATCTTCTGCCCTTATTTTTACGCGTAAGAACATATCAGCGATATCCCCTGAAAACGCGACGGGGCCTATCCTGAACTTAATTAAAATGCCTAGCAAAGAATTCAGTAAGTCAGGTCCGGTTAGCAGATTATCATTTAAACACGTCCCATGAGACGTAGCGGCTGCGTCGAACACTAAACGTAGCTTGCCCGGTTTGTTCAGGTTAACGACTCCGAAATGCGGTAAATACCAAACCGGCGAGCTGTCTATGTTACCGTCTACTTTACGCGCGTAACCTTCGTCTACTAACCTACCTATCTGAGCTGAATATTGCTCAGCGAAACTAGTGTCTTTACGCATACGTTTCTCTATGCCGTACAGCCTTTGCCTGGCCTGATTATAATTATCAGGTAACTGAATATTGTCATGTTTCCACAACAAACCGACCTCCCATTGTGACTGGTCAGGGATACGATGGCTAGTGCTGTCTAACACGGCTAATGCCCTTTCGACATCTTTATGTTTACGTAAATTCTCTGAAATACCTATCGCTTCTAGCTCAAACTGTGATTTAACTAGATTATGTAAATCAGGAAGGGAAACGGTCATGCAACTAACACATTCTTTACTATTATTATTGTTATTAATATTAAATGGTCCATGTATGACCCAACCTAACTTAGTGAGTGAGGCAACTGGCTTACCGGATTTTCCTTGGCGGATGTCCTGACTGACGAGCAGCTCCCAGTTGTCCTGTCCGAGAAGCAGCAGCGGTTTGGCTCCCCTCATCTCTACGCAACCCAAGTCGCGTAGGTGCGCGTTGTCGTCGATCACTGTGGCGGACACTGTTTGCGTTGGTAGGTTAATGTCCACTATTGTCCGACACGTAATGTCATGGCACTGACCGTTAGGTCCTTTTACGCGCACTTGTACCACTCGCGACGTTGAGTCTGTTACTCCGTAGCCACCCGCGGTTTTTAAGGAGAGAGGAACACATGGGCCCACTAAGTCTGTGGCGAGCGAGCTGTCGATGAGTGACACGGTCGCACCATCGTCCAGTAGTGCGTAACACTGATTATCGTCACTGTTTCCATCGCTGACCGTTACTGGCATAATTTTCAGTAGTGCCGTAGCTCGCCACTCGCCTATATTTGTGACACTTTCCGTCTTACTTTCTGGCGGCGTAGCCACCTTTTCTTTCGGCTGCTTATCCGCGTGTAACAGCAGGTGATGTCCGAACCCGCACTTCTTGCATCTACTCGCACGGCAGAACCTCTTGGGATGTTTACTCACGAGACATTTGAAGCATGTGTTCTTCTCCTTTATCGTGTCCCAACGCTGTTGAACGGTAAGCTTTTTGAACTGGTCACACTCTTCTATGTTGTGCTTTCACATATAACGCATTCTTCAGGAGCGGCAGACTCGTCGCTCTGCGTGTTCACTCGTTGCGTCAACGGAGGCCTGCTCGCGGCCGAGCGCGCGGCGTTGGCTGGCCGAGACTGACCGGCGCCGCCATACTTCTGCTGTTGCTTGGCAGGGGGCTTCGATGGACCGGGCTCAAACATACTCGCCTGAGTGTAGTACGACGTTGAGCGTGTCAAGTGTATTAGAAAATGTGATAATATTTCTAGATTTGGAGACACTCTTAGGTCCACCCCCTGTGTGTTGTCCAGGCCCATTGCGAAGTCACCGTATTGCGCGCGCTGTACAGGGGTCAGCTTGCTCAGCAGGTCACTCACCAGCTGTGGATTATTTATATATCCATCCGCACGAATATTTTTGAGTAACGAAACACAATTTCGGACCGTTGACGAGAATTTCCTTAGTTCGCGTCCACTTTCCGTTACTCTAGGTAATTCTTTGACCTTTTGTATGGCGTACTGTAGCACTAGGGTCGGGTGACCGTACTCATCCTCTAGCGCGCGCATTATCTCGGACGGATCAGTTGACGATCGTAGTAAGTCCTCTACTGATACCTTTGCGTCGCCTTGTAACGAGGTTTTTAATCGTGCTAAGTTTTCGTGCGCCTTGAAATTGTATAGTTGTGATGTTTCCCAGTACATGTTCCGATATGATATCCAGTCGGCTGGGTCACCTTTAAAGTAGGGCAATTCATATGCCTGTCTTGGTACCGGTCGTGGTGGTCGTGCCATGTTCGTGATAGCCTCTGCCAGTCTGTCTATCTTACGGTCTCTGTCCCCTGACGATTCTCTCCGCCTTTCTCTTTCATCCGCTCCGTACTGCATCTGCCGCCGTGTATCCGACTCGAGTGTGGCTACTCGAGGTACACTTGCGACCGGAGTGGTAAAGGCGGTATAACGGCTGGGTAACTGGAACCTTACTCCATCTGACGTTACTGGCGTGTACCTGGACGTAATTGGTGCCGTTATGTTAGGTAACGGTACAGACGCGGATGTCCTAGGTACTCGGACTGGTCTAGATCACACGGCACTGACGACCCACGGTGGTTATTCACAAGATTCACCCTACTTACGGTTTGTTCACGGGGGTCAGATGTTTCACGGGGCGCAGCCATTTCAATAGGTGCGCCTGATACAGCCGGCGTCCCCAATACTTCTATCAATTGGGGGACTTGGGGCGTGGTTTTCACCCACTCTTCGACGCGCTGTGTCGTACTCACATCTGACTGTGAATCATCGCTTTCAGCGGCCGCCTCTATCTCAGCTATTTCCGCTTCCATCCTTTTCTTGACGAGGTTTTCCTTGTCTTTGACCAGGTTCTCTTTCAACTGCACTAATTCGCGCTCCGCTTCGTACTCGATCCGTTTTTTAAGGTAATCGACGCTCCTGTGGCTATTTCTTGACGATATTTTGCTGCGCGGCGAGGTGTGGCGACCCTTGGGCGCTGCCTGCCCCCCGTGCGCTCTCTCTGACGTCAATTTACTGTGGTCAATTAATCGGCCACCGGTGAGCGGAATATTGCGAGCGGACGTCGATGCCAATGTCGGTGCTACGGACGGAGAACCTGGAGCCCTTTCGGATGGTAAGCCTGAGTCAGAGACGATGTCCTCTGCTTGTCGCGTACCCATTTCTTCCGCCAGTCTTCGTAACTTGCTGCGTGTGGTGATTTCACTTCTGTGACTCATGATTCTGACTGGTTCACTCTATTCTAATTGAACCTGATCCGGCTCGCAAGGACCAAAATGTTAATAAAACGGGAGTCAGGTGTTGTAGGCGGGGGTGACGGTGTTCCCTTGACGAAAGAGCGAAATTAAACCAGTCAGAATGTCGTAATAATTGAGTATATTTGGCACACATAAAATTACACAGAAATCACTACAAATGGTTGTAAAAGAGTACACAGCACACAATATAAAATACAGTCAGAATAAGCAGTACACACAATTAAATCCTAGCTATATTACACTTGAAGACTGGCTAACTAGATATAGGGTACATCGCGACTAAGCAGTGGACAGCGGAGCCACTTACTTCACAAATACTACGTGGTAACTTGATGATTCATGTAAACTTGTAACAATACTAAATCCAAAAATAGACGCTCGGCCCTTTTATAACTTTTGTTGCCTACCGCAAGTAGCGTATACATTTCTTTACTTTGATTAGCCGCTCCGCCAATTGAGAGCGAGAAAAATGGACTTTCCCTAAGGTACAGGTTTCGACTTGTCGAGAATTTCAAAACACGTGTAAGCGAGTTCAAGGTTTCTGCTTTCTTATTGGATTAACAATGTGGCTCGTCCTATTGGACATACGCTACTTTCAAAATCGTGTACGAACTACATAAGGTATTTTAGGTATATTCATACCTACTCACAGCTAATTAGTGCTTTACAATAAATGAGTTAGGTAACTATATGCTAATTAGTTTTACACAAACATAACACAGGCATTACAGACTAATTAGATTCCAACAGGTTATTGTTACAGGTAATTGCAGGTTAATTAGAATTCAAAAGGTCAAGACAATGGTAATACAGCTGATTATAAACATACATCGGTATTTACTTAAGTATCTTCATGGAAATCTACTACTTTTATTAAAGAACAGTATAGGTATTTGTTTAGGTATTTTACAGAGGCTATACCGGAGTTACCGAATACAATAGCGAGGAGATATTAATGTTAAAAGTTAGCTAGTCTCATAGGGCGTCGCCCACAACAATAAAGAAACATAAATACTAACTATAGCTTGTTTTATTGAGCTTCGCCTACACCTAACCTAACCTAACCTAACTAAGCAGTCAACGTCTGCACTCGCGGAGCGGTCCCCCAACGCGACGTTTTTTTTTTTGAATTACTAATACATTCTTAGGTACTTTAAGATTGAGTTATTTTTTATTATTTTTTACTTTTTAAAGGGAAATTAGGTTTTTGTGTCGGGGGTTTTTTAAATTTTTAATTTAATTTTTATTTTGTACTTTTTATAGGTATATACTTAATGTAATGTAGAACCAAACGAAGCTAAGAACACTCTCGATTAATTCATCAATATTCTCTTTCAGTGCGCTTTCATTTGAGACCCCACTCGAGTATATTTGCTGACATTCGGTTACTCTTCCCCACTTTCCCCCCCACAACTTTTAAACGGCTCAACCGATTTTCATCAAACATGTCTAAGAACACTCGCAGATAAGCCACCTTTAATGCATATTTTTTTTTATTGAAATCGCATCATCCGTTCGGGAGCTATGATGCCACAGACAGACAGACAGACAGACAGACAGACAGACACGTCAAACTTATAACACCCCTCTTTTTGCGTCGGGGGTTAATAAATAATAGTTGAAAAAAAAAAACAAAAAAACTGGCTTCCGTAGTTTTTTTTACTATTATTTTTTTAAACTGACGGCTCACTTCACACAATTTTTTCACGATAACATTTTTTTTTTTTCGAAATATGTCGAGAGATTTAATATTTGACTAAGCATCTATGAAGAGTCATAAACTCATAACATGACTACTAAAACATTGTGTTGTTCCATATTCAAATAAATCTCAAACAACACACGAACGGACCGGTAGGTGTCGCACGGCTTAAAGCTTCGAAAATGTAGCATCAGATTTAATTTGAGGTGACACGTGGATTAGGCCGTCCCTTATAAACATCAGAGTGACTTGTGCCCCTAACTTGAGGTCCGATTAGCAGGGGAAGATAAACTGCCTGATGCTCTGTTGTGTTTCACTTCCTGATTCTGATCACTAGGGATTATTTATCGTCAGAATGAGCACGTGGGGTGGATGGGAGTAAATTGGTTAGGATATGATGATAGATTTTAGTAGGAGGTAGTTGTTAATGGCAGAAATGTATTTAACTACTTGTTTCGTTTTGGGATTTTTTCTAATAATTTCAGGCATATAATCCTTAGTATAAACTCTTTGGATTGAACATTAAAATCATGCAAATATTTTAACACTTCACCTGACCAGAGGGCTGGGTCATTTTTGGTCAAAGAATTAGCATTGCCATTCAACGTGGCAATGCTGCCAGTCTTCTGGGCACGTTTCCGGATGACAGTGATGTGAAGGACGCCTAAGTGTCCTTTTTTTGTTTTTATTTGTATACTTATTCATTTATTTTAGTACCTTTCCTGTAAAACCGGTTTTAATGGAAATATAATTATTCAATACAATCATATCAATCTAACATCCCAAACATTTGAAAACATATCCAAAATTAACTATTGTCCATATTCCTATCGCTCCGCTTGCCATTTCAAACCTTTGTAAACAAAACAATATTATTACAGCAACATAATAGACCAACATTCAACAAATCCAAAGTGTATTAGACCGTAAATGATAAGTTCAATATATTGAGGAGCTATTTATTATTCCGTCCTATTTACTTGCAAAGCTAATAAAACAAACCACAAGTGAACAACTTCAGATGAGAACCAAAACTAACACACGATATTTGTAAAGGGACACTTAATTGTTTAAGAAACTTCGGTTAGATACGACCTTTAATTAATAGAGACAGCTATAAATTTTCATATGTGAGTAATAGTCGCATGCGTCTTGGCAAGCATTAGGTACGTAGGTAGTGCGCACACCAGAGCAAAACAGTTTATCTGTCGTCCAACATAGATACGGAAAAACAGTTTTGTCGTGTGTCAAAACAGTTTTTCCGTACCGAGATTTGTGCGTTACACACTCACAAATCTACTGAAAACTGTTCGTAATTTTTTCCATAGATAGTCACACAGGCGTCACTTAAAAATTCCAACGGATTCGAGTTTACAATCGTGAATTTACGTTTTTTTTTTCATGTCGCTGGGACGACAGTTATCAATTTTTGTTAGCAAAAAACTTCGCCACTTCCACGGCGTTATTGGAGGCAGCACAGAGGCCACTTTGGCTGCATGTTTTGGAGCTCAGAAGGCAGGATAGGAGGTGGAGTATAGTTTGTGACTCAGCTCTTCATAAACACCTTTCTGTCGTTCCGTCGATGTAGCCCCACTTATACATTACACCTCGATAATTTTCATTTTTAGGGTTCCGTTGCCAAATGGCAAAAAACTGAACCCTTATAGATTCGTCATGTCTGTCTGTCCGTCTGTCTGTCTGTCTGTCTGTCTGTCTGTTCGTCCGTCCGTATGTCACAGCCACTTTCCTCCGAAACTATAAGAGCTACACTGTTGAAACTTGGTAAGTAGATATATTCAGTGAACCGCATCAAGATTTTGACACTAAAATAGAGAAAAAATAATAAATTTTGGGGTTCCCCATACTTAGAATTGAAACTCAATTTTTTTTTTCATCAAACCCATACGTGTGTGGTATCTATGAATAGGTCTTCAAAAATGGTATTGAGGTTTCTAATATCATTTTTTTCTAAACTGAATATTTTGCGCGAGAGAAGCTTCCAAAGTGGTAAAATGTGTGTCCCCCCCCCCCCCCCGTAACTTCTAAAATAAGAGAATGATTAAACTCAAAAAAATATATGATGTATATAACCATGTAAACTACCACCGAAAATTGGTTTGAACGAGATCCAGTAAGTATTTTTTTATTAATACGTCATAAATCGTAAACCGCAATTTACCTTTCATTCAATCAACTCAGATATAAAAATTAAAAAAAAAACATGTAAGTTCATAAGCATAAACCTTATACATAAACCGAGGATCCCTAAAGGTTTGTACGGAACCCTCGGTGCGCGAGTCCGACTCGCACTTGGCCGGTTTTTTTAAATTGACTTTCGAGTTTTGAACGGTTACCTGAGTGAGATTCGAATTTAACTTTACAGATAAACACTACATCCCATGTTTTCTGAAAAAAATCTCACCATGCTAACATAAGTGAAGTGAGCAATAGTTTCAATGGTGTTAATTCCGAGTATTGCCTAGAATAAGGTCCGCCATACGGTGGCAGTGACCTGTCATTCCAATGACAGCTCACGTCAAGGTACCTTCACCTATATTTTCACGGTGATATTATTACAAAATAGTCCGACAGGTCTGCGCCCAGTCTTAGGATATATATTCAAGGGCCAAGGGCGGAAGGCGAGGAGATAATTTGATAAGATCCCTGCACGTAATCATAGTCCGACTAACAGTATTAAGCCGTCGCGTCGCAAGCTGTCGAGTACTAAGTGTAAGAGGTCGGGCTTGTTATAATAACGTTTTAACTTAGTTAAGTGACGTTTGAAGCTCGGTTTCGATTAATAGTAACCTGTTTGAATCTTGTTACAAGCTTCTTCTTCGTTTTACTAACGTATTTTGTATTCAACTTTGTTTTGTAACTCTTTGCTTGAAGGTTGAGACAAAATAGAGGTTGTCTTCCAAATATAATTGACTGAAAATGTAATTTATTATTTCAAACAGACATCTTGTCTCATATGAAAACCAATAAAAAATTACACACGTATCTCGCAAATAATTCATGTTAAAGTTAACAGACATCCCAGAATTTAAGTTAATATTTCGCAAGTATAATAAAACGGGGCAATAAAAATCTCCAATCTAATTCCCAATTCATTTTAACCCGGACCGCTTCAGATTTCGTACGCATCGATTTCAAATTTATCATCCGCCCGTACGTTCCATAATAAAGTCAGCTTACAAATAACTTGCATTCGGATTGAGAGACTGACATATTTCTCAGTTCTTCGAAGCGACTTCCAGAATATTGATCAGCTGAATCTCTCATACCGCGCTGCCAGATGCTCACTGAAAATTACTTTCAAATAAATCTGGTGAACTTGTAGCAGACGTGACGTGGTCGATGTACTTACCAAGAGTACAAAATCTTCCGCGATAACGTGTTGAATCACAATGGAAATTATAATTGAGTTATAAGTTAAGACGTCTCTAGTGCTTGTTTATTGTGATAACGGCAGCGTATTATAATTTTGCGGGCCGATGTCGCGGTCGTGCTGCCTTAAAATGATTAAGTGTATCGATTTATCTGGGGAAAGGAAATGCGGTGTGTAGACGGGTGGTTTTTGAGAGACTATTGTTAGTGATTTGGACCTTTATGGGAGACTATCCGCCATAATTGAGAACTATCGAATTTCCAAAGCTTGCGGAAGAAAGAGTACGAATAAGAGTTTTATTAAAATAATTTAAATTAAAGGGTTAATTATTAAAGAATCGTATTCTGTACCTACTTGTTGAATACATTCTATGCTAAGAAAAATTCCACGCCTTGACACATTTTCTAACGAGCGAGCAATTTTATTTATTTTAATTAACTAGCACAAGCTTATAGATTTCTGAACCTAAAAGAACATTTTGTACGATTTTATATACCACATATTTTAAGATCCAGAAAGTAATGATAAGTACCAAATAGTTTTTTCTCAGAAAGACTACTGGAAATCTGAGCATCCAATGTTTATTCTTCGTCTGAACTTTCAATAAAAGTTGTAACAATAATGGAGTTGAACCTGAAAATAGTCATTGTACATGTGTATAATGACCCTTTTTTTTAATTTATGAACAACATTAATATGGAACAAGTCCTGAAATCACGAAAAAAAGTTGTCACTATAAAATGTTGACCCCTTTTCAGGCCCAACACCATTTTAATTACACCTCATAGATAGCCATAAAATTCCCTGTACGCAAAGATATGTTTTACGTATTTTAAAAAAATACTTAATCTATAATCGAAGTAAAACATTGATACCTTTGTTGTGTATTGTAGGCTGTACAATGCATATTTCATGACGTGTCCATCAGTTTGATGAATGCCTATCAACGGACGTTTCCATATCACGTCTGAATAATAAGTTATGTATGCGTACCTGTTCCTAGCTTCAGTAATTACTTAACTAGGAAATAAGCCCTTTTTGCTAAAGCTGATCATTACTGAAACTCCTATCCTGTGCGACGACTAACTCGATATAGTCTTCCATATATAGAAATTAGATTTTGCTCTAAGTACTAAATTAAAATTGTAAAGTTAACTGTACAAATAATATACAAAAAGAGGTTTAGGCTTAGGAATACTTCGACATTCGTTCGCAACGCTGTTATCAAAAAATATGGCCACAATGGAGAATGAATGGAGACTGACAGCATTGCCACGTTGAGTGGCAATGTTAATTCTTTAACCAAAGAACGACCTGCCTCTGGTCACGTGAAGTATCGACCAATCGGCAACCAATTTTCTTAAAGAGGAGACGAGTAGTTGGGCCCCATAAATAGACCGTTTTGCCCCCAAAAAAACTGTAGTTACACATAAAAACAAATACGTGTGGTGCCGGACATAAAGAATAGCATCACCCCATTTCTTCCCGTGGGTGCCGTAAAAGGCGACTAAGGGATTTACTAGATAATGGACAGCAGCGTTCTCTCTGCATTTTACCACCATATTGCGATCGCCAACCCGCTTGCCAAGCGTGGCGATTATGGCAAAGCCCCCCAAATAAGGGGAGGCCCATGTCCAGCAGTGGACATCTTGTGGCTGAGATGGTGGATGGTGATGGACACATAAAGATACAGCATTTGCGCCACTTGACGGTCTCAGCAGCCGCAGCAGCGGAAGCAGCACAGCTCGCCGTGCTTAGAACATGAGATGACGTAAGGGTGTCAAGACAGATTGTGTCCCACATCAGAGGCTGACCTACCTTCCAAGGCAATAACGTCATGCCTTCTGGTCTCTTCCCATCGTCTCGTACCAAGCCATTTCTTTTTCTTCTTTTTGTAAGGTCCATTATGTTAAACAATGATTAAAGTAGATCATTCAATATTTCCATGTATACAAGAGGTCACTATTTATCTGGGATTTTAAAGTGTAATAAATGAGAATTATTAAGAATAGATACGCAGTGATTAAACATGAGCGTAGAGTATCTAGTTTTATTCCCAAGGCGGTAAGCAAACATGTTTCGTCTTTTAATATAATGTCTGACAGATACACGATTCTTCCGTAGGCGCGAGCTTGCGGGTGGCGAGCAATGGGTAGCTCGCCGCCCGGTAAGGACCAAGCTCGGGTCGACGGCGCGCAGTGTTCCACGCGCGCCTCAAAGAGATGTCAGCAGCAGTGTAGGGGTCTACTAGGACCGATGCCTGCCGGGGTCGCGTGATTGTTCGAAAGAGATACCGTGACCCTGGCACATGGGCAACTGATGGAACACGGGTGGGTTTTAGTCAGTAAAAGTCTGACACGCCCTCCCGCTCCGCCCAAAGCGGGAGAAGTCATTTGATGATTTCCCATCCTGAAAGAGAAAAAAAAAATACACGATTCTTTAACCATACGAATTACCCTACATAGGTACCTACTGTGAAATGTCAAACTTTATAACGTTAAAGGAGTAAAATATGACTGTGTTAAGAGATAGGGATTGCGTGGACCAGACCCGGGTTGACGGCGCATTGTGTTCCACGCGCGCCTTATAGAAATATCAGCAGTAATCGAAGAGGTGTACCAGCACCCCTAGCCAAGTTGATAATCTGCAATCGTTAACGCTAGTCGCTCAACGTTAAGTCACGTGGTTAGAACAAACGAACAGAAAATTCGTAGCCAAATTCACATCGTTCAAAATGATAGAATGATTTTTTATCGTTTCTACAATGTTCAACGCTAAATCCTTTGTTATAATGTATCGTTTTTCTAAAGACATTGTAGAACGAGCGGCCGACTCGGGCGCTTCAACATGGCTACCAACTTATCGTTTTCTACAATTGCTGACACTGAGGCGTTACCGATTGTAGAACGGTAAACGTTTGTGACTTGGCTAGGGGGGCAGGGCCGATGCCTGTCAGGGCCGCGCATTTGTCCGAAAGAGTTACCGTGGATCTGGCACAGGCTACTGAAGAAGTTGATTTTAATCAGTAAAAGTCTGACATGCTCTCTGGCTCCTCCCGGAGCGGGAGAAGTAATTTGATGATTTCGAACTCAAAAAAAAGGTGTAAAATATATCTAAAGTACGACCCTTAAAGTACGAATAATAAATACCTTAGGATAAACCACAAAAAGATCCGGACTTAAACTCATGTCAGTGTACTTTACCTTGTGTCACATAGTGATGGATTTGCATAAATGTACCAAATGGAAAATTATGTCTCATGAGACAAGTAGAGTACTCCTGACTGATATTTGAGAATATTGGTAGGTGTTCCTGCTAGGAATACAAGGAAGAGGATAAATCACACCTTGTCTAGATTTTCTCTTGTTTGTTAAGTACCTAAGAGGTAACCATCATGCCAGTAACGTCCCTATAGTGTTTAGCAGGTTAAGCTATAAACAGAAATATTCCTATACGTAGTATTATCAGCACATTTGTCAGATATTTACATTGTATTGCGATTAAATTTGGAATGCAGTTATTGCACAATTAAACTGATCTCTCTCAGGCTCAATGCCCATTACCGCAGGTATGGATCTGTACATAAATTAATATTCTCAAATCCAAGAGTTCCGTCTGGTGCCGGATGTAAAGAATAGCACCATCGCATTTCTTCCCTTGGGTGTCGTAACGGCGACTAAGGAACTTAGTAAAGAATGGGCAGCAGCAGTCTCTGTGCATTTTACCACCATACTGCGAGCGCCAACCCGCCTGCCAGGCGTGCCAATAGTGGCAACGGCTCCAAAATTGGGAGAGCCTATGTCCAGCAGTGGATGGCTTTTGGCTGAAATGATGATGATCAAAGAAAGTCCAAGCACTTACTTTCACTATGTCGTTGTGTATCAAGATATTTTATAAATCTGTGAACGAAAAAAGGTAAAGAAATAAGTCACATTAGCCAATATGATTACTTTGATTATATTTTTTATTTTAAAATGTCATAAAATGATATCAACATCTTAAAGTTAACATTGATAAATAGTCGTATTTCGTACTAATAACTTGGTTTAACGTGAATTCAATTATTTACAATGATTGTCGTATTTATTGTCATTAATTATTTTAAAAACAAGTTTCGATAAGTCGAGTATAGTTAAAATCACCGGTACATTGAAATAAAATTATATTTAAATTGTAAAAACTGAAACTCATTCATTATAAATGTATCTGACGTTAAAATTATATAATATGGATAATTATTTTTAAATAAATTGTAAAAAAACTGCAAAAAAACTGTATACTTAAAATATACCTTAGTGAATACTGTTTTGTATAATCAAAATGTATTGTAAAAAGAAAATAGTACCTACAAATGCTGTATAAACAGTATGAAATTAATCATCTACTATACTTTTGTAAGAATTGTCAGATTTTTAAAACTAAATATTTAAAATGAAAACCAATACGTTTCTAACATTTCATATTATGACACTTAATCGAACTGAATAATGATAGAACTTTAAATATTCAAATCTATAATTATTACTAAATACACGTTCATACATTTTTACAGTAGAATCGATTCTTATCAAAATTCATGTTTTTATATTCATCGTAACACTATCCCTACAATAAATTCTTTCTCGTCACTTACATAAGACTACGTTATTCTGAAGTCCAAAAGGAACTTCGTCTAATATTTTATTAAACTCATAAACACGAATGAGCCGAATACATTACTTTAATATACTATCCGGAAGACATAAATTTATTATTAAGTATCGAATATCCAATTTTATCGTCTAACACTTTCTTGTTTACAAAATAACTAATTTATACTTAGACCGTTATTTAGAACTAAATATTAAATATGCTTTAAAACAAAAGTATATTATTGTATAAGCAGATAAACAATTACAAAAACTACACAAAATTTTACATTCTTAACATTTATAAAGCGTCTTATTAAGTTATCAAAAAATACTAACTTTTGGAAATCATTTAAGTAAACTTAAAAATGAAAATCGAAGTTAATGTATGAAGTAAATCTGAAATAACTGAATATAATATAATAATAAAATACAAATCAAAAAAATTGTTGAAATAAGGTAGTTAGTTACCTACGTGACATTTTCTAAAAATATCGGAATTTTGGTCATTTATTTCGTTGTTCTGGATAGCTGTGTGAATACAGAATACCCTTTTTTAACATAAAACAAAGAAGATTATAACAAAACAGAAAATAACAGTATGACTACTCAATGCAAATTATATCAATCGACTAATGGTTATGTTTTTAATAAGTAACAATGGTCTCTAATTTCTATTATATCTTATCACTAACTACTATTGTCTTTACAATCGTATTGTCATTATACAAATTATTATATAAGCACTAGCTTTATTATTATCATATTTTCCTTTTATAAATACAAGTTACTGCCTCGTTGGTCTAGTGGTAGCAAGCGCTACTGCTGAGCATGAGGTCTTGGGTTCGATTCCCAGGTCGGGCATAGTGTTATTGGGTTTTTCCATCTGGAACTTCTCTGTAGCAGCCCGGAGTCTGGATTGGTGCCCGGTGGATGGCAATAGGCTCGCCCCCTATTACATATGGGACTTAAACATAACAGGCGAAATGTGGGTGTACTATAGGTACACCTCTGCCTAACCTTTCGGGGAAAGAAGGCGTGATGTTATGTTATGTTAAATACAAGTTACCATGCTAATTTATTATGCCATTATTAATGTATAGAATTGTATAGAATAATAATACGAGAATAATAAAAATGTTTAAACGGAGTTTCTAAAAACCTCTTTAGACACGTTCGATCCTCTTCAAGTCTATCAAATTCTTCTTTCATTTTTAATAAATATCCGTCTGATATGATAACAATGATATTTTCAAAAATTTTAGTTGTCATTACGTAATTATTATTATCAACAGCAACTCCAGAAAAATACCCGTTCGTTATGAGTAGTGCGAGTGATTATTAAAAATGAGTTGTATTTAAATTTCGAATTAATAGCTCCTGCTTAGTCAGCACGCTCAATCCAATTACTTTCACTAATCACTTGCATTAATCAAGGTACACCTAAACAGGCCTTAAAGACAGTCGAGCCTTACTCTTAAGAAGTTCGTATTTATTGTCTCAATTTACATATTAAGGCTGAAACTCATTATTTTTATTTATTAACTGCCGATAATGTTTTTACATAACAATATTAACATCGAGATCCACTAAAACGTTTACAACAACCTCAAAATACGTACTTACACATATAAAATTCAACAGCCATGTTTTTATCACTACATGTTAATGCTATCTCTTTTAAATAATTCAGAAATCTAATTTCTTTCTATACAACAAATTTTAGTAGCAATATGAACATGGATAAGAATGTGGAGGCTTTACTGCCAGTAAGTTTGTAAGCATTATTGTATACGATGTATTGTCGCGGTGAGCCCGTGGGGCGTAGTTTCTGCCGTTCGGTTCTTTGGGCGTATTCGTTGACAGTGTTGTTGGGTGGTGTGAACGCGGTGTTGTAGAAGTTGAAAGCGTTGTTGAGCTCCGCTTGTCGCATGTCGGCGTCGAGCGCGTTCTGGTTGCCGCGGTCGTGTGGTTTCTTGAGGTGACGCTTCGGAGGCCGCGTGGTGGCAAGAGTTGTCGTCGTTGGACGAGGCGTCGTTGTTGTTGTAGTCGTGGTTGTTGTTGTGGTTGTAGTCGTCCTTTGAGGCGTCTCTGTTGAGAAACAGAAGATTTTGATTAGTTATTGTTTTTTTTAATATAAAATAGGACAGCAAAGAAAACTCAATGATAGTCAGCACTGCCATCCTTAAGAACTGACAAACTGAATAATTAAGTGCGTTCGTCAAACGACTTAACTAGCTACAGACCTCTATAATCTCTTATTCAAAATTTTCCTTTCAAATCACCCCACCCATGTCCCTTAAACCTCTTAAATGCAAAAGCAAAACTGACCTGCCAAACCTATTACGGATATTAACTATTCATGACGATAATATGACCGTACTAGATAATTAATTTACCTTTCAAAGTGATGATGCCCTCGGCTTTGCCGTATCCGTTAGCCGCCGAGCACGTGTATTCGCCAAAGTCGTTCTTCCTCAGTCGATTAATAGTCAGGTTCATTCGTAGTGCATACTCGTTCAGTATCTCTTCTGATATCACGTACTTTGAACTGTTCAGCAGCTTACCACCTAGGATGAAAAGAAATTCGTTATCAATTTTAATGAACAGGCTATGTTATGTTTTTTGTTTTTATTTATCAGTGATTCGAGATCATAAAATTTCTATAGCAATAAAAAAAAAAAACATGCTATTGAAAAATCAATATCCATCAAACTATTGGCGCCCACTGTGGGACATTTATAACGAACAATTTTTTTTACTCTGTTTATTTTATAGAGTAAATGAAATAACTTTCATTCATTTTAATAGTCATAGTTTTTATAGCGTGAAAGAATTTTTAGATTGTAAATGTTATATATGCTTGTGTAATATAACTGTTAAGCAAAAGCATGTACCTATGCTCTTGTTATTTTTTTTACCATCTTTTATATCATGTTTTTAGCAAATAAATATTATTATTCTATTCTATAAAACAAAAACCTGAAAACTACGTTCTGACAGCACATTTAACAAAGACGTTGGCGCCCAGCATGGGACCTTGATTCGAAAAATAAACCAGAATTTATCTGACGTATTACTTACCAGCTTGCGATTTTCCTCGCTGCCAGGTGTTGAGTGATTTAGGCGAGGCCTCGACGTAGCACTGGAGGGTGACTTGCATGTCTGCCGCTCGAAGAACCACTGGACTCCCCACTCGCACGATCGGCTCGACTGGACACAAATAATAGAGGGGTTAGATTGAAAGAACGGACGGAGTGGCGGAATAATGGACGTTTTCCTTAAGTGATAAAATAATTCTAAGTAGTACATTTGTTATTTTGGCACCCCTCGAGGCCCATTAGTACGGTTCAGTAACTCACAACTGGTAAAAAGTTTGAGATCAATAAAACGTGAACTACGAGCAGCCTGTACTTAGGCTTTTCTTAGGAATAACATAATTGCTTTTTACCCAATTCTAGAAATCAAACCAAAGACGTCATTTTAGTTCACTAACACTGGACGCAAGAGGAAACAAACGTCGACGAAACTCAAGGAAACCAATTCCACGGAATCTATTGCACCGTAAAAGAAAATGCTTTCAGCTCCCGGCCTTTTAAAAAACATTAAGCATACAATACAACATTACCTCGCAATTGTATATTCAGTAAATAAACCTAATTACCCATACAAAAGAAATGATCAACAAAGTTTAACTAGGACGAAATTAAGTCCACTCAATTAGGTTTACGCAAGCCTTTAAAGTCAGCCAGTTTTGTTAAAGAGATAAGTTACACACTTTATATTCTTGAATCTTTATATTTTACGTAAGTTTACGTACTTTTTGTTCGTACAATAATGCAAAACTTCTTTGCGAGTCACACCACGCTTGTTTTATTCAAAGGGTAGGCAGGGGTTCTCCAATGGCTTTTAAATTTAGTTCTAATGACGTCGGCGAAAACTCCGAACCCTTGCTGCAACTTCACAAAAAATGCAAATACACTTTCTTCACCCCCGACGTCTTAGGTAAAAGGAAAAAGGGTTTGATATATAAAGCATTATATACTTACACAATACAGAGACTTCGTACCGACGACTCTTGGTCGGCGGGATGCCGTTTGCTGCAATGCACAAGTACGTCCCCATGTCAGAACGTTGGAGCCCCTTCAGCGCCAAGATCGAGCCTACGTAGCTCTCTATAACTGTTGACCAAATCAAACAACATTAATTTAATATTATTTATAATAACAAAATCTAAAACAACTGTCAATTTTGTAAAGAAATTTGCTTTTATCCTGAGTCAATTGGAGAATTACTGGACATATATGTACTTATTTATAGCACGAATTAATGTATTAAAACAGCTGGCTGGATCAGTGGCGGTTAGTAACCGCAAAACCAGCTGGTTTGAATGAATGGTGGTGCTCATCGAAATGAATACAAGTAACGGATCTCTCATAAATACACACTAATTTCTACACTGAAGTTATGTTCTCAATATTGATAAGACGTTGAATTCAGCGAGCATAGTTTGTACCCTGAGTTATAAGCCGAACATCGAACTATTTTAAACTAACTTTGAGGTCACATAGCCTTAGCAACAGCGACCCAAAGGCGTGTTTATTACCTTTACTACAAGGCAGTCTTAGTAAACACCGTCAAAGGTTATGATCTAGGTCTCAGATCAATGAAAGATGGCGTCTTTATTGCATGACATAAATCAGTATAACAAGCGCATTAAACGGCCCTTAAAAAAAACTTATAGTCATAAAATTTGTAATGTGCCAGACGTAAGTGAAGATAAAATATTTTATAGAAAATCTTGGTGAAAAGGAGATAAGATTTCTGATAAAATTTAAAACTAAATACTGCGGTATTCACTACGTTTTGAACAAATCACTTCGCTTCGATTAAACTTAAAAAAACTTCTCAAAAATTGTTGTTTAGTGCTAGAGGAGTAGTGGCCTAGTGGTAACAACCGCGCCTTACAAGTTGTAGGTCGTAGGTTCGAACCTAGATAGTTGCTTTACTTTGTGTGAATTATTTAATCACCACTGGTCTCAAAACGGTGGCGGAAACATCGTGAGGAAAGCAGCATGTCTTAGAACCAAAAAATTCGATGACATGTAACTTATCAACCTGCACTGGCCTGATGTGGTGGATTATGGAGATGATGCCAGAGTCCCAGCATTGGGAACATTATAGGCTGACTATGATATGACTGTAATAGGTGAAATATAATACAGGTATTGTTCTTAAATTTTGAACATTGAAATAAGTCATAAATCATACACAATAAGTTAAGCTACTCTTCAAAACAAACAAGAAAATTATCAGAAAAGTCATTCGTAAAAAAAAGCTGTCACGTATAAGCCGTGGTATTGACGTCTTTATATTATTTTGATATAACATTCCACAGAAAACGTGACTTCAACACGTTCATAATATGGCACATCAAACAAACTAGCACTTCACAACTTATGAATAAAGCGAAACGCGTCTTACATGAATAAATTTACTAAAGCGGCAAAATCTTGGTCCATATTTATTACAACAATTTCGTAACTGAGTGCGCAACGCCCAGGAGATACATTTCGGTCTGAAAAATTATGCCTTACATTTACACTGAAATGTACTTACTTACACAATTGCTACAGTCAACGATAATCTTGAGATAAATTGTTTATTACTATAGAGAAAACACCTATAAAGTCTGAATATTACGTTAATCTTAATAGAAAAAAGTGGGATAATTGCGTTCCAGTAGCAATGGCTTTCATGTTGACAGTTCAACAACATTCATTGCGGTATTTACGGTGTTGAGCAGATACATTTTTGAACATATGCAGCAATGGATTAGCAATTTATATCAAAATCAATTAAATTGTTATTGATAGTGTGTTAGGAAACTAGAATGCAATCTTTCTGATTTAATTAACTTATTGCTTAGTAAGTATAAAAACACTACGTCAAAAAATACGACGTTATCAGGTTGACAGCAATGTAGAGGAGTATACTTTGAAAATAAGCCCGTTTTAAATTTACTAGACACGTTACGGGTCCTTAGTAAGAGAACAAATGAATAATGCTAGTAGAATTCTTTGGCAGGGTCTCAAGAGTCAATGGCGTAATAAGAATTGCAAACGAGCTTCTATAGAATGAACTAGGAAGGTATGATAACTTGAGCTCTAGTGCCATCTTTATTGCTTGTGTTTTACTATAGCCGTATCAAGTTCTGTTTTCATTAGTACTGATTAAAATTCCATATTGGAACAAAAACGTTGTACCTCTTTTTACGAAAATTACGTTCGCGTTCATAAAAAGAGGTACAACGTTTTTAACGTTTTCAACGGAGGAGTATAAAATTTAGCACAGTTCAAGTTTATATGGAAAATGAGTGTAAAAAGCATACTATATATATAAACCTTCTTATTCACTCTGTCTATTGATGAAAACGGCATTAAATGTTAAATGTTGTCTGTTGCGTTGTTTAAGAGATCTAAGCGTACAGATGCGGGAAGCTACTATGTTTTAAACTATGTAGAGATAGTTCAATGCGATAAGACAGTGTAATGTGTTAGAAATACAGATCTATTTCTAATGCATTATAGTTTTAAATGAATTATGGTCGGATTGCGAACACTAGGCGACCACTAGTAAGTAATCCTAAATATGGTAAAGATACTGAAACGTATGGAAGAAGCTTTTAGGTGCATATATAAAGAAAAATCTCCCTAGGAGGACATATAGTGACCTTATTGGTGGTGTTCTTCGGAAAGGTCAGGTGCGTAGTACTCGCAACCGGTGTGTGTGTATGACCAATTGTATGAACCTTAACGAGGCAAAAGGAGTGTGTAAAGATCGTAGCAGGTGGCGTTCCGTGGTTTCTGTCAACGTCCATGAGAAAAAGGCGTGAGTTTATGTTTGTAAATAAAGAAAAAAACCGGCCAAGTGCGAGTCGGACTTGCGCACCGAGGGTTCCGTACAAACCTGTAGGTATTCACGGTTTATGCAAAAGGCTTATGTTTATGAAATTAAATGTTATTTTTTAAATTTTTATATTTGAGTTGACGGTTTACGATTTATGACGTATTCAAAAAAAAACTACTTACTAGATCTTGTTCAAACCAATTTTCGTTGGAAGTTTATATGGCAATGTACATCATACATTTTTTTTAGTTTTATCATTCTCTTATTTTACATGTTACAGGGGGGGGGGGACACATTTTACCACTGGAAGTGTCTCTCGCTCAAACTATACAGTTTAGAAAAAAATGATATTAGAAACCTCAATATCATTTTTGAAGACCTATCCATAGACCTATCCATACATATCCACCACACGTGTGGGATTGATGAAAAAAATTTTTTTGAGTTTCAGTTCAAAGTATGGGGAACCCCAAAATTTATTATTTTTTTCTATTTTTGTGTGATAATTTTAATGCGGTTCACAGAATACATCTACTTACCAAGTTTCAACAGCATAGCTCTTATAGTTTCGGAAAAAAATGGCTGTGACAGACACGGACAGACAGACAGACATGACGAATCTATAAGGGTTCCGTTTTTGCCATTTGGCAACGGAACCCTAAAAAGGCTGTCGTAACCAATGTTTTAATGTGCTGTATTAGAAATTACAAAACTCCGATAATCGTATCCAAATCTCAAACCCTCACACTTTAATCAAAACATAGCTGAGAAAGCCATTCGTTCCACGATGGCTGTCAAATTAAATTTAAATGGAAATAATTTATCGCTTTATTATAGCATACGACCCCCGCTATACTAGGGGCACATAAAATACTGTTACTACGTAACGCGTACAATATCAAAAGCGGGCGTTTGTATGAAATTGTGTTTTATTAACGGGTTATAAACTTGGGTTGCGACATGTCGTAGCCAACTTGTTACTCTAGACGTCGGCTCTGATTCAGCAATTCCCCGTTATTATTGCGCGGAGACTAATTGTTTTCCGATTTCATTCTGGCTGAAATATTTTCTGCAACTGAACGTATTTTAAATGATGATATCGCTCCATTGTTGAGAGACGTTAATTATAATGTAATAAGGTTGTGATTCATTTAAAAAGATTATTGTAGTAAGTACGGGAATTAATTAGGGTTTATTATTTCTGGAAAAGATCTGCACCCTAATTGCGTAACGCACTGTTATGTGTGTGTATTATTAGTTTATAACCTATTTGTACTAGTTTACTTCTCTTATTTATAATTCACTAGCTTCTGCCCGCGATTTCGTCTGCGTAAATGTCGGTTATCGCGGACGCAGACAAAGTCACGGAATAAAAAGTAGCATATGTCCTTTCTCAGACTCTAAATTATCTGTGTACCAAATTTCATTTAAATCGGTTCAATAGTTTTAGCAGGAAAGCGAGACAGACAGATAGAGTTACTTTTGCATTTATAATATTACTAGCTTTTGCCAGCGCCTTCGCCCGCGTGGAGGTCGGAAATTATCCCGCGGGAACATAGTACCGGGATAAAAAGTAGCCTATGTCCTTTCTCAGGCTCTAAACTATCTGCGTACCAAATTTCATTTAAATCGGTTCAGAAGTTTTAGCAGGAAAGCGAGACAGACAGACAGACCGACAGACAGACAGAGTTACTTTTGCATTTATAATATTAGTTTAGATAGTGTGGATTACTATACATTTTTAATTGTTCCTCTCAACCAAAGCACCTGTCATTTAACCTCTTCACCACCTTTGGTTGACTGGTAGAAAACGCCTAAAGCATTAAGTCCGCCTTTGTACCTTTTTGTGTCCAAGAAGTTTAAATAAATAAATAATCAGAATCTTAATCATTTTGAAGTTTATTGCTAATCCATTCTTCCACATGTTCGAAAAAATAAATTTCCTTAGCAAACAACGCCATGAATGTTGTGGAACTGTCGAAATAATAACGATTCCTACTGATAGCGTATTATGCCATTACCCCTCTGTTCTTTCTGCGATAGTTCATCCGCATGAATTTTGGAAACACATCTGATTATTTTTTTGTCTAATAAGCATATTATATTCAGTGTGGTGCTGAACGTAAAAATTAGCCCTATTCCATTTCTTTCCGTGGGTGTCGTAAGAGGCGACTAAAGAACTTACTAGAGACTGGGCAGTAGCATTCTCTATGCATTTTACCACCATACTGCGATCGCCAACCCGCCTGTTAAGCGTGGCGATTATGGCAAAACCTCCCATTTTTTTGGAGAAGGGCCATGTCCAGCTGTGGACGTCTTTCGGCTGAAATGATGATGAAGGATACTTATCTTCCGGATTAATCCTCTAGAATCTTATGCACAATGACCCCAAAACACTCAAACTCCATTCACTCGCCCTTTACATCACCTCTCAATGTTTCAAATACAATAATCTCAAAGACAATCTAAAGGACTTAAATACTTTGTTAATCCAATTTAACGATACATTTGAGTCGTATTATTATAACAAAGTTAATTAAGTTTGCTTTCGAGATATAAGTTATCGGTTATATCTAGCGATATGGTTCACTTCACTTCATAACTAGATATTAATGTTTCAGGTCCATATTGAGAACAATATTGTGTTTCATTTTGTTGTTGGATCTATGCTATTGTTTCCTTGTTGTACTGCAAATTCAGTGATTAGTACCTTCGTGACAGGTGATATGTTTCGTCTGAGGGCTTGTGTTCTTTTCTTTTTGAGAAGACGGTAAATAGATTACGTCAATGGGTGAGGGTTTCTTATGTCTGCTCATTACCACTAATTGCGAGCACCAATTTACTCGCTCAAGCGTAATTGCACCATTTTATTATCAATTTGCATTACTTTTTCCCGGAAAACCTTCAAATTATTGCTTTTCTTGTTTACATTTTGCAAATACAGAAAAAAGTGTACAAATAGTTAATTAACGGCGGCGCTATCACGACAGAATCAATGATTTACAGTTACTAATGCGCTCAGAAACAAATTCTCAATAATACCATTCCGACTGGCGTTCGCCGCAAAAGAGGAAAACGAGAAAAGTGGAAAAAGGAAAACGTGAATAGCAACAGCGAAGGCAATTCTTACATATTTAGTGAAGCGTGTTTAACATGTCCAATTAATACAAAGGCAGAGCCGGTTCCACCACTCTGTTAACTATTACAACCACCCTCCGTTTACAGAGGGATGCCAGTCTTTTGTTTACGCTTAATGGCTTAAATAAAACGGGTCAAATTCGTAAAACACCGCAACGAAAAGGTTTTAAATAGCCCAGCGGGGACCGGCAATTTTGGGCCTAATACATTTAGATTAAGGTATAAATTACAACACGGGATTAAACACCATTAAAAATACAACAGTGTGCGTATGTGTTAAAATGACTAGGCCTATAACTGCTTTAACTCCTATGTCTTTTCACCTAGTGTTGCGTTGCGCTGTAAAGGGTACGTCATTATAACTATAAGAGATAACAGCCTTTTGTCAGGCCGGTCACTAAGCCGTTCGTTTAATTTCCTGACCGAACCCCGGATTGCTACAATATTTTGTTTAAGTAGTAATTGAGTTCTTTGAACACGTTTTTTCCGCGGAAATGAATTCCGGCCGTGAGTATCAGACGTCGCTTTCTTTTGTTTAATGTTGACAGCGCTGTGCTTTCATCGCAGAAAAAAAAAATGTTCTCATTGAATTTAAATATTACGTGAACATTTTATGAAATGATTTATTGTATAGAATCATAGGTTTTAATTAAAGCTTTGTACAAAAAGTATTTATTGATGGTATAAAATAAATCTGTTTTACAGGCAATTTGTGTGGGCGTCTCTTATTTAGCGAAGCCTCGCCTCGTCCCGCCTGTCGATCTGAATAATTTGTTTATCAACCCGTAAGAGACGATAAATAAATATTGCATGATTATGTGTGCGCTATCGTATCGTTCCATCATTATTTAGATGTCATTCTGGCGCACGTAGTACATTTATATCGAATTGAATTTTTCTTTCCAATATCCTTAGAGCAATATCTTAATAAATCCCATAAAACTCCAATGTTTTAACCGCTCTAGCACCTGCGCCCGCTCCGGGCGGGCTTTGAATGCAAAATTAGTCTTGTTTCTTTTTTACCACTTAGCCGGATTCGCATCAGCGAGGATGCGAATAAAATTCAACGGAAAATTGACGGTATATTTTTTGCCTTTGGAAGGTACGTTGATTATTATCTTTTATTTGAAACAATTGCTACTTGAAAGAAATAAACAATTTTCTATTTTGAATCGCAAAATCTCTTTTTTATCATTATTGGAAATAAATAAAATCTGTGGTGAAATATTGTACAGTGTTTTGTTTAAGAACGTTTTATCCAACCATCATAAAACAATCGATTGTCCTCGAAGTATATTCACTCACCTACACCATGAAAATGCAAGAAGACCCTCGTTTTATTTCCACTCAAAAAAATAAGGAATTCCCTCAATCAATCACTGTCGCAAGTAAGCCTATCAAGAAATTAAAACTCTCTCAATTGGAAGGATTCAGATCATATATCTAAATTCCTCAGCCCGAGTCAATAGGACAACATTTATCTTTTTCAGTTTGCATTTTAATATTTTTAAGCGCTTTTATAAAGATTTATCTCACAAATCTTGTGTTCTTTTTTACAGTTCTTGAATAGGTTCCAGTCTAGAATAAGGACAAAATATACTGTAATCCTGTTGCGTCAAGTTGACTGCATGCCAAGATTTCTTTCACTTAATTCTCTCGACTTTAAGGATAATAATCTTGTTGTTAAATACATTATTAGCTCTGTTTTCTTTGTAAAGTGATTGTAGCTTTTTTAGATATAGTCAAATGAAATTTATACAAATTCTTGGTGTTTCTGCATGTTGACGAGTAAATCAAAGGCTTTTCATGAGAATATATGCCGTTTGTAGAATCTGTCTAAACCATAGATAAGTACTAATGTAATTTTGAGATATACCTTTTAAAGCGTATTTAGAGTTTTAGACAACAATCCAGTAATGTTTTAGTTAGACCAATATTTAAGGGACTAAATAAACTATCCATGCCTTTTCGATTCTTTTTTTTTTCTTGTTTTTCTGGGTGAGATTTCATTAAATGACATTTCCAGCTCTGGGTGGAACGGGAGGGCTTTTCAGACTTTTCCTAACTAAAACCCACCCGTGATCTTTCAGTTGCCTGTGCCAGGGCCACGGTAACTCTTTCAAACAAATCTACGACCCGGGCAGGCCCTAGCGGACCCCTCAGTATGTGCTGACAAGCTATCCATGCCTAAATCTACATTTTAAATAACAAAATAAACATACAGACCTGATCTGATGGTCTCTCACAAAATAAATCTACAATATCTCTCTAAGTGTACTGTAATGAGATCGCATTCGTATCTTGGTTCATGATGTCATCACCACACTGCCTTCACATCACCTACAAAAACAAAATGATCTCACCTTTAACCTCCTTTCCATTGTCATCTCGGAACACAATGTTCCGGCCCCCCGTCCTCTTCCAGGATATGATAGGAGCAGGTACTCCAGCCGCTGTGCAGCGCAGTTCCACCGAGCCCCCTTCAGGAGCGCTGGCTTCGGAGCCGTCTTCGTCGGCAATGTCTGGTGGTATCACCACTGAGAGATGGCCCATCTGTAAAGAAGTTTTTAGTTAGCATGTTTGAAGATATGACCGGGAAATCCGTACGCCACAAAGGAGCAAACAGAAGTGTTTATTTTATACATAGTTTTCAAATGATGATTGTGAAGAGGTGTAAAGTAAAAAGAAAGTATTAGCCTAAGCATAATAATGTTCAGATTATAGTGTTCCCACTTTAGGACCCAGGGCTCGTCTATTAAAGGGAGTGGGCCATAATCCACCATGCAGGCGCAGAGCGCCTTGGTGGACGTCACATGTCTTATATTTATAGGTTGTAGCACATGCCGGTTTCCTCACGATGTTTTCCTTCACCGTTTGGGAAGCAGTAAATAATGCAATTAAAAAAAAAAACAATGTGCCTGCTTAAGTTCGCATTCACGGCCTAAAACTCGTAAGTCGGGGCCACCACTGCTTTCAAAGAAAACATCATGTTTGATTTAAAAAAAGAACTCTGTTTTAGGGGCCAATATCCTTCCATATTTTTAGGTTTTATCTAAAAAAATAAGTATTTCCAACCCCGAAGGTGCTGCTAAACTCAGACTGCTCATTTCAGATAACAATGCGGCAATGTCATTATAATCAGTGACCTTTATACGACTAGATGAGGTTCATATTTCGAAAGCATAACCTTATAATTTCTGCAGCCATCATAATCATTAGCCTCTCTCCTCTTGCATTTTTCGGCAAATCTCATCCAGCCCGCTTAGTGTTAATGATCCACCCAAAATAATTCATTGTAAGAGTATGTAGAGTTCTAAAGACGAGGCCTACATTCGCATTCAAAGTCACCGGGCTTATGTACATAGGTATGTGTAACTTCTAACCGTTATTAATTATGGGGTGAGCGACACTACAACTTCTATTTAATAACTGTCACGTTTGTAATTAAGATCCTTGGGGTATTGGTTAGGTAAAGGTATAAGAGTATACAAGGCACTCATGAGGCTATTTAGTTATAAGGGTATTAGTTACCATCAGACCCCATATTTACAAAATTATCATCATCAGCGTAGCTTTTCCCAAGTATGTTGTGGTTGGTTTCTAGTTTAACCGGGTGTAGCTGAATACCAGTATTTTACAAGAAAGAAAGAAAGAAAGAAAAAAGAAAAAGTATTTATTGGGACACGCACAGAAACAATACAAAAACAATACTTAAAAAACAATGAATCAGTTCTAAACAAAAGATACAATATAAAAACAAAATTTAACAGAAAGAGAAAAAAAAAACAGAAAGTCCTGTGCGAGGCCAAAGGGCCCCTATCTCAGCATGATGCTGCGACATTTAAAAATAAGTGTCGCAGCGCTGGTATTCACAAGGAGTGACTGCCAATCTGGCCAACGATACCCATAGTTATCAGATTTCGGGTTTCTGACGACCCGTAACGACGGTCAAAGATCCATGAATGACGGCAGCGACCAACGGCTTAACATGCTTGCCGAAGCACTGAGGAGTCTCGGTATGTAAAGAAGGTCACTGACCGACGGACAAGCCTCAGCAAGCGTAGCTTAACCTGATAGATCCACCAGTGCGGCTGTTATTACCCCAACACCCACTTAGCTACTCAATCATCCACCCTCACAGCCACCACTACAATATACTCATACATTGTTTAATTATCCCTTAATATTTACCCAATTACGTAGGAACACCCAAACAAATAATCCCAAAGCAAATAAGTATTTTTGTATTAGCTCATTTAATACACTAACCACAGAAGGCTAAATAAGTTTAATATGGTTTGTTAATAATTAATAATAATGAAACTGTTTATGGAAGAGTATTTTAGTATATTTTTTTTCCTCATCTAATTCTTCGTGCCTAATGATAAATGATTTTATTTCTGTAAGTAGGCTTGCTTGTTGCTTACAAGTAAATAATATTTTTTTGTGCTAGATGATGTCGGCTTTTCCTATCTGACTACTCTGAGAAGAAAGGCCAAAATAAACTCAGAGGTCACAGTCTCTTTTAAAGTCCAGACATAATGTTGGTCACATTATGTGAAGACTATGTAGATAAAATGGTCTTTAGAGGAATGAACCATACAGATTGAGTGGACCTGTCCAGTCAGTGCACGCATTTGTCACTAATCGTGCGGCTCAACTTAGTAGCTCAACAATTCGACGAACAATACCAAAGAAAGGACATTTGGGTAGGCCGCAAAAATTACTCAACCTGTCAGATCATAATTACAACATACTTGACTAATAAAGAAAGATAGAAGAAAAAAAGAAACATACCCACCCACACAGTCTTCACATTCACAATGATTAAAACAATATGATACTTTAATAAAATCGCACTGTTGATTTTGAACGATTTTCGATTTTGCACCGAAAGATTAATATTATTTTATTTAAGCATTAATTTAGGTGTTTTCTAGTGTTAATAAAAACGGGCATAAGAAATATATATTTCTTATTTTTCCCATCTCTAAGAAACTTTTGGTGATCAAACCCTGATCTAATCGTACTGTTTTGTGTATCCTGTTGGTGTACGGTCACCAAAAGATATAAGGTAGCAGGATATAGTTGAAATTTAGTAAGAACACGATGAAAGTTTTCGAATAAAATTAAATTTATAATTAGAAATCAAACAGTTCATTAACCAAATTAAATTTCGTTTGGTTTCTTAATAAACTTCAACTATATCCTACAAACCTGGTTATTTATCTCTTTTGGTGACTGTACGTACATGTAAGATCAATACTTTAGCTATATATTAAAAGGAAGTTTCTAAACTTCGCACAACAATGTGTAGGTATATAACTAGCATTTGGTTGTATATACATAGCCAAAATAACCTTATATATTCGCAATCTACAGTAATCTAATATAACAGACTTTGTAAACAAAACTCATACTAATTCACTTGCAAATATTGGGTTGGCAAATAAATACTGAAACACTTTTATATTTTGAAAGTTTTAAAATATTTAACTACAAGAAAATACTAGTAAATTGTAGAACGTTCTGGAACGTATCGGCTGAGAGGTATATAAACGCGCACGGTTCCGCACTAAAGCAATAGTGATCAAAATGGAGGAAAAACAAATTCGTCTGTTAATGTTGTACGAGTTTAAAAAAAAACAACAGCGCACGACAGGCAGCTGAAAACATCAACTCTGCATTCGGCCAGGGAACCACTAGCCACGTGACTGTAAGCCGTTGGCACAAACGCTTTGCTGACGGAGATATCAGCCTCGCAGATCGAACTCGCAGTGGCCGACCGTGTGAGCTCGACGATGACACCCTGCGTTACGAACTGCAATTGTATCCAGATGCAACTACACGAGAATTGGCTGAGCGACAAAATTGTAGCCATACAACTATTGAAAATCATCTGCATGCGCTTGGCTATAGAAAAGTTATAGCGTGATGGATCCCCCATGTTCTGACTGAGGCTACCCGAACGGCCCGGGTATCAATATGTCAATCTCTCCTCCTGCGTTCCCATCGCAAAGATTTTTTAGCACACTTAGTGACCGGAGATGAGAGTTACATTCTTTACGAAAACGATACGCGGCACGCTTTTTGGATTCCTCGTGGGGATGACCCGCCAGTTCAGTCAAAGCCGAACCCCCATCGCCGTAAAATTCTTCTTAGCTGTTTCCGGGACGCGCAAGGCATACTCTTCTGGGAGCTTCTCCACGACAAGCAAACTGTCACCGCCGAGCTCTACGCTGAACAACTGCGTCGCCTTGCCACTGCTATCCAAGAGAAGCGGCCAAGACGTATCGAGGTTCACTTACTACACGACAACGCCAGGCCGCATGTTGCTTCTGTTTCTCGTTGTCAACTGGAACAATTAGGCTGGGACGTGGTACCACACCTAGCATATTCTCCAGACCTAGCTCCATCGGACTACCATCTCTTCCGAGCTCTAAAGTATTTCCTACGCAAAAAAAGGTTCCGCGATTTTAATGATATTAAATGTAACCTCGATCTATTTTTTAACTCTCAGAATCAAAAGTTTTGGTCCGATGGCATTCAGTATCTGCCCTTAAGGTGGTCACAAGTCATTGATACACAAGGTGACTACATTGTAGATTAAACGTGAGTAATTATTAAATAAAAAAAGAAAATTAAAATTGTTTCAAGTGTTTCATTACTTTATTGCCAACCTGATATTTTCAAATAACTTTCAGATTGTGACGTGATTTCCAAATGTTAATTTGTTTGTTGTATTGATTAGGAACGTAAGCCATTTTAATGTCATTGGTATCGGACTGACTACACGTAAAGAATAGCACCATCCCATTTCTTCCTGTGAGTGTCGTAAGAGGTGATTATGAGACTTTTTACCCCCATACTGCGATCGCCAAATCGCCTGCCAAGCGTGGCGATTATGGCAAACCGCCCTAAATTGGGGCAGGCATGTGTCCAACAGTGGTCGTCTTTCGGCAGCAAATAATGATGATGATTAATAAAATAATGGTGACGTGATTTATTTTGTATCTATAAAGGTTTTATTTCTCCGTTTGATGTCTTTATCCTCCAATTTATTACGTTACGGTGCAGCTTGTCTTATTCTTTTATTCTGCACTATTTAGCTTTCATCTCAACATTCAACCTCTTTCTATCCTTATCATCTTTCACAGTCCACATCCATAGTCGCTTTAATCTTTCTATTCTCTTATAGCCATCCATTCATACTTAAATCTTTTCCCGTTCCTATGGGTGTCCCTTTGTCATATTTTATTCTAATCACACACTTCAGAGGAGTTTAACAGCCTGGCACTTTATGTTTTAATTACATTAAAATATAAATTAACGACGCAAAATATACTCGTTCATTTTGCTGTGAGAATAACAATTAATTACCATAATCAAGCACTCGCGGCTTTGATAAAGTCATCAAAGGTTTATTTTTTCTTATTTGACGTTCTTTTAACAATTTTGTTATGAAATTATCATAGTTACTGGTAACCGGAGTGTTTGTACGACAAGATGTATGAACTTAAACGAGGCAAAAAGAGTATGTCAGGATCGTAGCAAGTGGCGTTCTGTGGTTTCAGCCTACCCCCATGGGAAAAAGGCGTGAACTTATGAATGCATGTATTATCATAGTTTACTTGTGAAACAAATATTATTTTAACAATAGCTTCTGCCCGCGACTCTGTTCGTGTGGATCTCGTAGGAGACCACGATATACTATAAAAGAGTAGAATAGGATAAATTTGATAACTTTTATTTTGGGCGGAAGTCTATAAGGTTATTAACAATTTTACTTAACTTCAAGTGTTATTAGTTTACAGACACAAATTAACCCACACAATTAAAGTTTAGCGTGAAGCTGCATCTGCGTCCGCAACATCGGGAATTCAACCGATCTGTGAATATAATAATAATATAAAGAATGGGTGATTCATGTTAAGGTATTCTTTTCAAAATTAAAGAAATAATAAAAATATCTTTAATTTTTTGGTTATCCTTATTATGATACAAAATAAACATTCCTTACATTTATTATTTTAAGATCATTTCTTTCAAATGTTGGCCGTAACTGCGATTAACATGGGCCATTCTGAAGTTCCAATTATCTATACTCTTTATAGATAATTGGAACTACGAGCATTTCGAGCGGTATATGGCGAATAACGCGTGGAATATTGGCTTTCAATTCCTTAATCGTACCCGGCTCATCCACGTAGACTTTGGACTTTACATAACCTCAAAGGAATAAGTCTAGAGATGTGATATCACACGATCTACGCGGCCAATTCACCAATAGGAGCGAAAAAATTAAATGTGCACCAAATTGTCCTTGCAACAAAGCGATGATTTCACGGCTTGCATGACCATCGTTATCGTGTTGGTACCAAATGCCTTGAAGATCATTTATGCAGCAAATAGTATGTTATCATGGCGCGATAACAGATTTCAGATCTTCAGAGAAATTCAGAATGGACCATGTAAACCGCAATTATAATTTGAAAGATATAATTTTTTTTTAAATCTAAAGAATGTAACCATTCTTTATTAATTGTATGATTACATTATAAAGAGTAAGAGAGACACATAGAGAGAACATTATATATAATATGTTATTTAGATGTAGGTTAAGATTTAAGAATATGCAGCACGTGTTTTTTTATTTTTTTGTAGGATGTACTTATATTAAGGATTTAGCATGTAAGACCACGCTATCGCATTGGATCGCTGATCTGTAATGGTAGTGTAGGTAAGAATTGTGTAAATAAATAAATAAATTATAAAGATAACCTGATAAAATTTATATTTTGATATATTTTTTACCATTGATAAAAGTACCTCTAAATGAATCACCCATTACTACACTGAGATTACTGCGACGAACGCGCGTCATCAGGGACGCATATTTATTCCAACTAGTGGTCGCCCAGAGGTCGAAACTCGACCATTATTCGTTAATATATACAAATATTAGTTTTCAGCACTATTTCTCCAAATAAACTTTAAATGTGCCAAATTTCATACACCGCCGTTCGCACAATGTTCGTACAACGATGTGCAAAGTTTTTGCTTCACGTACTAATACATTATATAGATTATTTCAAAGTATTACATAAGATTACAGTTTTGCTATGTGACACAACAGCATTTACTTCATGTTGTCATATTTATTACTTATGGTTATACTTGACCTAATCAGCAAGACTATAGACACAAAATATTAAAGACAGATATTCTCGATTGGACCACAGATTTCGACAATATACTTTCGTAATTTCGTAATCCATAATTATATTTGACATTCAGTAAGGCTATAGACAAATAATACCAAAAACAAATATATATCGATTTGTGCATGTGTGTATTAAATACACGGTAATGAATAGTAGTGTGTGTAACGTGTTATTTATTGAAAATAATGTATTTTTACGCATAATTAAAAAAAATATTTGCATTCGTCACTTTTTCTCTGTATTAACTATAAGTGTGCGAAATTTCATACTGCTCCGTCCGCCCAATTTTCGTAAAAAGGGATCCAAAGTTTTCGCTTCACGTATTAATATATAGATTAATAGCGGCAAAACCATTAATATGTTTATCTGCAAACATCCGTAACACACTACAACGCCACGGCAGCCATAGCAATACTTTCGGAGCATTATTATATTGAACACGTGGGTCAAGTTGTCAAGTGAAGTATAACAGTCACATTTTTATAAAAGTTCCTTGTAAACTACGTCTGTAGTTTTGCTCTCAGCAGCCAAAATATACAAAGAATCATGACTGGACTTCGACACGGTCTGCCGAGTGACTTGTTGATAGTCACCTCACAATTCATTTATTAAAACTAAAATTATTTCACATGATTTTTTCTCATACTGTCCAATAAAACTATTGCATAGTTACCGTAAATCAAGCTAATTGTTTTTCCCACCCAATTAATCCACACTACAATAAAATTCTGATTCACGGAATCACCCATTTAACTAAATGACATAGCCCCATTAAAACTAACAAACTCCCATAACATTTCAACCCGTAGGAATAAAATGTGTTGTTAATGGAATGAGATGAAGTGAAACTCGTTAAACTGAATTAAATGCACCGTAGCCATCCGTAGCAAGACGGCTAAACTATGGAAGCGTAGCGGCTACGCTACGACCGATGCTACGAACACGTAGCACTGCTACAAGCTACAAATTGGTACATGCTACCCATTTGTTGAAGTCAATTAAGCTGGCTACTGCGCTGTAAAAACTTGAACGTGTTCGAGTCGCACGCAACACATACAGATATTAATCGGGGACATTACTGACGTACTCGTAGTTGGTCCACGTTGCAGACAAAGGAAAACACAGTCATTACGGCGCTCGCTCCCACGAGAAAACGACTAAGTTAACGTAGAACGTCGCAGCTGGATTAAAATCGACTATTATACTAGTTTCATACACGAATTGTTATTGTTTAATTGCTATGCTGCGGCAAAAATTAAGGGAAATGGTACACATTCTTATTAAAATTCATGTCTTCATTAACGTAATTTCTTAGTCACTTTGCTTTTGTTTAATCTTTCATTTCGTACTATTCTCTTCATAAACTGCAAAACAGATGCTAACTGACACGACTAATCCTCTGAACATTACTTAATAGAGAACACCGCTGCAGTGTAACATCATATTGCATCGTTTATCTCCGCGATAAGCACAATAGCTCCTGAGATACCATTTACGCAAGTCCTTTGTCTAACAGATTAACTGACTACAATTTACAACTGGACGGAAAATAAGGAACGATTAGGTCTTTTGGAATTTAGGATAGGAATGCTATAGTTTATATTCCTATAGTTCCATCCTTGATTCTAATAATGTAAGGTAAGAGGTCCGTGAATGTTGCATGAAGACGTATTGTCCCCATTCCTGGGCTCGGCGGACTGACTTTGACAAAATTCCCCGCGTTACCCCCGACCTCGGCATTCGAGGGCCAGGTAGATGCCGAAAATCGCCACTTGGATATTTTTGTACCTTAAACAACACCCCTTTGATGGTAAAAGACAAAGAGCAATTTCACTTTTTTATATTTTTTTGTTTATTTTTTTACGCGGCACTGGAGTTTTACGCTGATGTGAGGATGATGTTGAGTTTTGTTGAAAAAGGATGTTTTGTTGGCGTATAATTTAATCGAAATGAGTAGCATGAAAGGATAATTTGTTATAAAAGGTGGTGTAAACAATTGAGGCTACGTTTTTAATTCAAAACAATGAGTTTTATTTCAGAGAAGTTCAACCATAACTTTTAAATAGAAGAATGCGATACTCCTTTGTCCGCATCTCCAATTCCTTTAGGAAACCTGCAACACACGGACTTTGACAGAATTCCTCTTGAGCTGCACGACTGAGCGCCACTGAATGAGATGAATTCCCCTTGCGAATATTCAGATATATAATTTCAACTTCCTGTCATTTTTAAACTGTATTCCTGTAACATTTTTGCTGATATTTCAACACATTCTAATGTCCGGCTTTCAAAGAAGGTATGCAAGTACATAATGTTAGGTTTTCTCTGCAGTGTGAATTCTTGGAGACAGTTTCGTGTCACATGAATTATGTAAATTCGTGGTGCAGCCCGCGAACCGAGTGGGTTCGAGATTTACATCCGGGAAGCGCGCGACCTCACATTATAAATAAATATAACTGTATGTAATACAATTGTCGCTGAATATACAATGTGTTATGTGTAATGAATAGCTGCGGGCTACGAGCATCAGTCTAACTATGCAAGCACGTGCATGATTTATGATTTTGAAACTCTGTGTTTGATTTTCCTAGTATTTTCATGCTAACAATGCAGAATTCAGGGGTTCACCGATGAGTTAACAATATTATCTTACATACACCATTGTCTGGGTTACCTGTAATATCCCACACATTGGCTTAAACCAACAATTCTATTCCCAACATTAATCCTGGCAAAATTCTGGCTACAATTGTTATACGTGCAATATCCTAATAACGTAGATTTTAAAGCAGTGTGCGTATTCTACTGTTATCGCAGCGAACACTACTATTTATTGCCAGATTAAATAGAATATGCAAATTTGTTAGCGCTAAATGTTATCTAAAAGCGTTTCCATTCTATTCTTATAACAGGTATAAAAATACATTGTCACTAGAGGCAACTACGCAAGTCACGTAGTATCGTTCGAAGTTATAGATTCAAAGGCTCGTTCCGCGCCGTAGGGTGGGTATCAACAGGTAAGTGAGTCATTTGTTTTCCCGGTGAAACATCTCAGCTGAGTGAGGTCTTGACGTGTGCCGCGAACCGAGATGCGAGAAGATGGACAAGCAACTTGCACGTGCTCAGACTGTTGCCCATTTTTACACGTCACTGTGGGTCAATGTTTACGGCGCTCATTACTTTCCCCGTGTTTACCTGGCTGTTTCCTTCCAACGAAGTAAAAGAAGGTTCGAAAAGTCTCGTATTGTGTACATATAGACACTGATTATATTATGCAAGCCCCTGAGCACACCTGATTGATTACCATTATAATTCTGTTAGTTAATTAAAGCTTAATTGGTATGCAGAGCGTTTGATAGCAATTGAAACTACTGACCTATTTATGGCTCTTGTAATTGTATACTAGAAATTAGTAGGCTCTAGTTAATTGGATTTAAAGCAGATTAATAATTTTGAGATATTTTACTTGCGATGCCATGAAACCGACTTGAGCGAACAGCGTCATAAAGTGTGAAGTTCATAAACGTCGTGCGAATACGAGGTCTTTATAGTTCTCTACACGAGATTGGCTGAGCAAACATTTGCACGTGAAGCCTTGCGCCGGACGGAGCCCGTTTTTCCGGCCAGTGACGATTAGCTCGCGGAAACTCAATACGTCCAACCAATTATTTGAAGCTAAAGCCTCCCGCCTGACACTCGCTATGATGGACGACAGCCGTCACTTTATCGCCTATTTTTTTACCCCCTCTTGACCCGAACCCCTGCTTGGCTTTTATACCGCTGCATTTACGACTCAATGCGTAAGTAGCTACCACAAATATAAATCTCTTGTCGGCATAAAAAACTTTTCACGTTATATTGTGTTACCAAATCCGCAACGTTAGAATAAACGTGAAAGGGAAAACTTTGTATAATAAGAGAAAAATCTCTTTAGACACTATAAATATTGATGTATTCTCGAGACGGCTTTCACCATATTCAGTTGTGGAGTGGCAAACCCTTATGAAAAAGCAAATACTTTGGTTGAGCTCGCACCTGTAGCCCGACACAACAAAAGAATGCTGAGTAACGCCTGCCGATTTTTCGGCTAAGAAATAATTCACTTGTTGATTCTTCTCTCTAGCTTTCTACTTACTTTCCTTTTATGTATTATTTATTTTACTTCCAACGAGCTTTGGCACGTTATCCGGTTAGCGAGAGTACATAGACAGCCGAAGCTAGATTCCAGAAAACAAGCAACAACAATATCTGTATGTACTGGAATATCAGAAACTAGAACAACTATGCCTATTCGTTGTAAACATGGTTCGAGATAATATTTCAACGAGCTTACGTATAATCCCGTAAGCATCGTAAATCCCGCATAGGAAGCTAAGCTTTGCCACAATATTTAGAAGCGCTTGAATTTTAGGCGGTCGCTTTAAAGCCTCGGCTTTATATTGAAGGTGAAATAATTGTGTAACATGCACAATAGGTTCACATTTTACAAGGAAGGATTCCTCGGAGCGTCTCAAATTCCTCCGTCGGCGTATTACTAAGTGTTTGTTACAGCGGGCCTTAGTTGCGACATCACGAGGCAACTATGTGTCGAAGAATGTGTTTATGGTGCCAAGAATGAAGCTCCTTAGCAGCGGCGGGATTCTGTACTGTCGCCGGGTCTACCTACCGAGTACCGAGGTAACGGCTTCATTTGTGTTGTCGACCTTTTCATTTACCCCTCACATATTTTTGTGACTTTATAATCTGTGAACACTACTATACGAAATCGAAATAAGACACGTAATCTCTACATACGCGTCACATCTGCAAGAGAAACGATAATAATAAAATTTTGCGGTTACATAATACATAAACGTTACGCAAATAAAAGCACCCAAATGAACAACAAACAACACTCGAGCCATTTTTATTCCTCTTGCGGTATCAAACCTTTTTTCCTGATTTACTTTACAAATCCATCGTAATTCCGCCGCTGACCTTTAAAAATACCAAAAAGCCCTTTTGCCTACCTGTTAAATTGCAAAGCTTTCGTTATGAAAATTCCTTAAATATTATCCTATGAGGTGGAGGAACGATTTATTATAAACTTTCTAATTGTGAAGATTCTTCCACTTCACGAATTTCATTATTATTTTGCATCGCCCGAAACTCTTTGCCCTTTTGGAAACCTCAAAGGATTTCTTTATATTTTATACCGGTCGTTTTAAAATCGCGGTCCATAGTAAGAGAGCATCTATCGTCCAACTGGGCACGGAGTTCAGCGCTGTAAACATTTCGCAAACGGGACTTTAATCCCGGTCATAAAAGTAATCCGCTCATAAAGTTACGCGACGATGGACAACATAAGGGTAGGGATTTTCTCTCACAAAGATTTCTAAGTAATTAAGATAAAATACCAGGAGTTTTTGTATGTAACTGGAAGCCAGTAGCTCTCGTTTTTCAACGCTCATATACCGAGTTAATCCTCGAGTATGCAATAAAGCTGCTAAAGTATTTGTGTTCCAGGCGAAATTACCCATATTGAAAATACCCTTCGTCGCTAACAGCCGGCTGAAGGCTTATTTATACGCTCGTGTATACACTTCCCCTCGGAGTAGGTACGTAACTGCCTACTGCCTAGGTACCCACATTAAATTTAGAGCCTCTCCGAATCGTTAAATACTCACAATTTAATACAATCCGACGGACTTATGAACTGCTGCGTATTGATTTGTAATTACGAAATTGCTTTTGTTTAAGTTATGCAAAGTATTTGCTATTAAAACGGATTTAAATTGTGACTGAGTTTTATTTGAACGGCAAAGTTTGGAAGTTTGTAATTTGTTTGATTGATAGGAAAACGCTTTATTTTCGTATAGTAGCCACTTGACTGTGTTGAAATGTGATCTTTGTGAGGGGCAAAAAAGGGGTAGGATTACAAAAAACACGGTCGTCCATCACAACCTCTGTCAACACAGCTTCCCATCAATGCCGCAAAAACAATTAGTAGGTCAATATTTATTTAATTGCCTGAAACCGACCGGGCGTGAATGATGACCGGTGAAGCCGTTGTGTGTATTTGTTGTGTTGATGGAAATATTGTAATTACCCGATAAATTAAACGTAATGGTCACAGGAACAATGTAAGTCATTGGCTGTTAAATTGCAATGATATGAGGAACTGTGGTGCGACTACTAATGTGGTTTCAGCGCGAAAAGTAAGTAGCTAATAAAATATTTATGACCGTAGTAAAAGCGATACCTAATATGCACTGGTTTATAAGATATAAAATAAATATACTTTATATTTATGTCACACTATTTGAAATACATTTACTCACTAATTGAAAGTCAACTTGAGCAGTTTGTTTACGCATTAGAGCTTTAATAGTGTCAACTATGTCAACATTTACAGCGTTCAGAGATGCGCTTGTAACTTGATTCTTTACTTAAACTCTTAGGAGGTGTTAGTAGCAGTTTGTGTAAATAAAAAGCCTTTTTGCTTGCGCCGGAGTAATAGCGACCCTAAGCAAATACGTGGAGACGTAAAGTGAGCAGTCTCTTTTGTACGGAGATATCAACGTAAAATAATGCTGAAAAGAATTTTTGAAATGCTCTGTTGCTGTCGTAAATAATGAGACTTTAGAAGGAAAATGGCTGTGCACTATGAAGTTTTAGTTTGTGCTATCTAAGTACAAGCATTATTACTTACGTTTAATATATCGTCTTTAAAAGCTTAGAATACAGTTTAGAATCTTGAAAATAAATCTAAGGGTACGTCAAATTCGTCTCGAGGACACGGTGGAGCATACGGTGGAGGTGTGCCCTGCCTGGGCGGGGCACCGCCGTGTCCTCGTGGAGGCGATCGGCGGCGGCGACCTCTCGCGTCCGGCCCTGGTGCGAGCCATGGTACGGAGCGAGAGGGAATGGGAAGCCGTCACCTCCTTCTGCGAAGCAGTAATGCTCGCGAAGGAGGAGGCGGGGCGCGTGAGGGAGTGGCAGTCTCTGCGCCCTCATGCCCCTAGCCGCCGCAGGAGGAGACGCCCCGGGCGTCGGGAGTCGATTGCGGACTCCCGGCCACCGTAGGCGTGAGCTTGCGGGTGGCGAGCAATGGGTGGCTCGCCGCCCGGTAAGGACCAGGCTCGGGTCGACGGCGCGCAGTGTTCCACGCGCGCCTCAAAGAGATGTCAGCAGCAGTGTAGGGGTCTACTAGGACCGATGCCTGCCGGGGTCGCGTGATTGTTCGAAAGAGATACCGTGACCCTGGCACATGGGCAACTGATGGAACACGGGTGGGTTTTAGTCAGTAAAAGTCTGACACGCCCTCCCGCTCCGCCCACAGCGGGAGAAGTCATTTGATGATTTCCCATCCTGAAAAAAAAAAAAAAAAAAAAAAAAAAAAAGGGTACGTCAAATAGCTCGCCTCATTATGCACGGAACTAACCATTAATTAAACTAAGAAGCCATTTAACATTAAAACCAAAACTCGAATACGTGTTGGGCAAGGAATCGCAATTTAAAGTAATGAATATAAAGAGCAAAACAGACGGAACCATGATTCACGGTAAAAAAAACAGATTTTTCAGAATATTCCCTTACATTTTCAGTAGTTAAATGTTCAGAGCTATGGAATTAATTAAGTTTAAATGGGCATTTCCGCGTATTGCAAAAAATATTACTACATACTTTTTTTTTTAGGATGGGAAATCATCAAATGACTTCTCCCGCTCTGGGCGGAGCGGGAGGGCGTGTCAGACTTTTACTGACTAAAATCCACCCGTGTTCCATCAGTTGCCCATGTGCCAGGGTCACGGTATCTCTTTCGATCAATCACGTGACCCCGGCAGGATTACTACATACTTTATGCAGCGATTTTAAATGGATTCTTTGCTGTCAATTACCATCTGATAAATTTGTGTAACCGGCTTTAAACATCTAAAGCTCACGATACACGATATACGTCAGCATGTAAGCGTATGTGTCCTGGTTTAAAAAAAAATACTGTAAGGTATCATGACTATTAGGAACCTTACACAATGAAAATTATTTACCTGTGTTGTCAACGAAGCACCAACAGTCTTCTAACAATTATTCCGAACACGAAACCTTTTAGGAATTTCAGGCTAGAGCATATTCAAAGCAACTATCGCGCTCAAGGCAACTATGTAGTTGTAAAACGCTTTGCAGCAACATAAACAGCTACGTGGAACATTTGAAAGTTGTCTCCTCATGAAGATGTCTCGGTGACATTCCGCGCCTCCCTTTGGCAAGCGCGTGCATTCCGCGCACGACTTGACAAAATTCCACCGGTACCCTGCGCGTCGACGGTGTTGTGTCACAACTACCCGCAAAAGGTAAATAACTTAATAAGTGCCAGTTTTGTATTATTATAAGGCTGCTTGTGTTTGAGGTATGACTCTGTTTACTAATTACCTAGTTAAATATGACTACGATCGACTGTGGCATCTTTACTTTCTATGAGCAACTTTAGCTATGAGCACTGTGCTTAAATATGTCTCAATTACTTAAACATCTCTTGCCGCCATTCAATATCAAAGTGTAACAAAAGTAGTCAACTCGACTATTTGTACATTATTTTCAGTAATTGTGAGATATTTTATTCATTTACATATTTTATACACGGGTAAATTTGCTCAAGGAAAGTAAAGATGTCATGCATAGTAATAATGGGAAGCAAAGTTCTTTCGTGAATGTAGACAATTGTGATCACAGATTTCATATTCACTCTTTCATTTACCAAAAGTTATGGCAATTATTTCTTTATAATACTGAATTCTTGACCTATATCTAGCTCGCTTTGTTCTGCAAAATAATTCTAGCGGTTGTGACAAAGGAGAATAAAACTAAACTCAATGAAAGCGCCAAAGATGACGCTTCTAGAAACCGAACCACTGAAGGATAAAGGTAAGTGCTTTTAGCGTCATTTCTAAGCTGTGGCCTGTTTTTACGGACCGATACAATTATATAATGTTCGTAAAGTATAGAAAATAGTGCGGCCGTTCGTTTCAAAAATGGATGGCAAAGAGAGTTACTGGAAGCACGTAGCAACGAAGCAAGTTACTAACTCTTAAAACGCGTCAACACCAAATTAATACCCGATACTATAAAACTTGTAAAAACCGCCAGTATCCAATCAATACCCAAACCAGCTAAAACATTAAATTAAACCTTCTTTAACATTTCGGACAATGCCCTGAACTTTTCCTCCACACCTCCTATAACAACATAATGTTTTGTACAACCCTGTGATATGTAGTTGTTTATACCATACCGAAGATAACGAGAGCAAACAAAAGGAAACTACGCTAAGGGTTACCTCGTACACCAAAAGTTTTACGCTACAACTTATAAGCGTAATAAATTGGAAGTATCTACTTATGCCGCGGACGAGCAAAATGTTTACGTTTAGTACCCGCATGACTATGAAAGACACTCTGTTCCACCCAAAATAACATACAGCGCTTTGACTCGCGTAAAATGTTTTGTCATTTACATAACCAGGCTGGGATTCTCGAAAGGTTAGGGGAAATGGCTCGTGCTAACGAGGTAAGGTCTTAGAGAAATTCGGCTAAAGAACGTTGGTCAAATGCTTTGGGGTTAGGGAGTTCAAAGGGTGCCAACGGAACACTATTACTAAGGCTCAGCTGTCCGTCCGTTTGACCGTCCGTCTGTCTGTCTGTCACCGTTCTATGTCTTATGAACCGTAATAGAAACTTGAAATTTTCACTGAGTGTGTATTCCTATTGCTCCTATAACACAAATATAATAAAATTAAAAACAGTTAAAAATTAAAAGGATTCTCCAGGCAAGAAACATACTTTAAAAAAAAATTAGTTAAATATGTATGTATACAGTCGTACGTAACTCTTCATCTGCAAGTCTGACTCGCACTTGGCCGGTTTTTTGTAAGCTAATTACTCAGGCTACCAAAAGTATTAACTTATGTGTACTGTTTTATGGTACGGGAATCAACTATACCTCAAGGTTTAATAGGCCTTATTTAGCAAAAGCTAAATAAGGCCTATTAAACCTTTTTTTTTTTTTTTTTTTTTTTTTTCTTGATGGGAAATCATCCAATGACTTCTCCCGCTCTGGGCGGAGCGGGAGGGCGTGTCAGACTTTTACTGACTAAAACCCACCCGTGTTCCATCAGTTGCCCATGTGCCAGGGTCACGGTATCTCTTTCGAACAATCACGCGACCCCGGCAGGCATCGGTCCTAGTAGACCCCTACACTGCTGCTGACATCTCTTTGAGGCGCGCGTGGAACACTGCGCGCCGTCGACCCGAGCTTGGTCCTTACCGGGCGGCGAGCTACCCATTGCTCGCCACCCGCAAGCTCGCGCCTACGGTGGCCGGGAGTCCGCTATTGACTCCCGACGCCCGGGGCGTCTCCTCCTGCGGCGGCTAGGGACATGAGGGCGCAGAGACTGCCACTCCCTCACGCGCCCCGCCTCCTCCTTCGCGAGCATTACTGCTTCGCAGAAGGAGGTGACGGCTTCCCATTCCCTCTCGCTCCGTACCATGGCTCGCACCAGGGCCGGACGCGAGAGGTCGCCGCCGCCAATCGCCTCCACGAGGACACGGCGGTGCTCCGCCCAGGCAGGGCACACCTCCACCGTATGCTCCACCGTGTCCTCCAGACGATCCTCGCAATGGAAACACCCGGACGTATCCTCCCGCTTTATCCTGAACAGGAACCCACCGAAGCACCCATGCCCGGTGAGAACCTGCGTCAGGCGGAAGGTGAGGACGCCGTGACGCCTCTCTATCCACTCCTCAAAGAGGGGACTTACCGCCGCAATTGTGGCGTGCCCAGCACTAGGTTGCGACAATCGTACCCGCCATGTCGCCATGAGATCACACCGGAGCCTATTAAACCTTGAGGTTTTAGAGCTGTATTCTAGAATGATATAATACATAAGCCTGATTCTCAACCTGAAACTAGGTTTCGTATAGAAAATTATTTGATAAGTTCAAGTTTTATGTTTGAGTATCATCCTCCTAGAACTGGGCTTAGATTGTTCCAAATTATACACTTTCTTTTTATTCTTTTGCCCTCGCATTTAAGGTTAACAAATTCAATGCAAATAGAAGGAAACAACCGATCGAATGCCAGACAAATACCAATTACCATTATTGTGCATAATACAATCTTATAAGGTGTGATACCCTATTAGCGACGAGGGTCGATAAACGCCTTGAGAGGCTCTCGTTAAGTGATTGGGTCAAGCACTTAATGCAGAGAACAGTACTCCATGACACCTTTTGTGAGGGTTCTGAGAAACCTTGGTGTTTGAGATCCCCTACTCGATTGAGAGATTCGTACGTACCCACAACTGTATGATATTATATTAAATATCGTAGAAAATCGGACTGGAGACTCAGAATTGGGTGGAATAAACCTGTCAGTGATGATTTGTATTAAAAAATGCGTTCGTTTTAGAAAAAAATAGCGATTGCCTCATGTTTCTTTGCAGATTCTACAAAGAACTTGTTATAGATTACATGGACATCAGACCTTAACCTCTGCACCTTTGTCCCTCTCAGCGAGTAGAGGCCTGTGTCCCAGCAGTGGGAACATAGGCCACTGATGATAAAATCTTAACATATTTAAATAATTGATTTTATCATACTTTGAATTGATTCTGTGTGGTGCCAGACGTAAACAATAGCACCACCCAATTTTTCCGTGGGTGTCGTAAAAGGCGACTAAGGGAGTTACTAGAGAATGGGCAGCAGCATTCTCTATGCATTTTACCAACATACTGCGATCGCCAACCCGCCTGCCAAGCGTGGCGATTATGGCAAACCCCCACATTCCTTGGGGAGTCCTGTATATAGCAGTGGACATCTTTCGGTTGAAATCATGATGATAATGATTTTAAATTGACCGCGTCCGTGTGACCGCGCTCTTCTTCTACACGACGCAACATCATTTAGAATATTTATTCTGGACGGTTTGTGTGTATAAAAATTATCAAAGAACATAGTTGCAAAATATTTCTTGTTACCTACGCTGATGCAAAATAGTTGAAAACTAAGCAAACTATTTTATTCTATAGATTAATACGTGAAGTAAAAACTTTGTACCCCTTTTAACAAAAATTACGCAGACCGTGGAGTACCTACACCTGATATGCATATACCTTCGTACAGCTAAAGTTTATACGGAGGAGTGTAGAAAGCTAATATGTAATATAATTATTATATTAGAATTAGAATAATTATATAGAAATAAGAATATAGATAATTAAGTATCTAATAAAAATGTTTTGTTCAGTCATAAAATTCAAATGAATAATGGTCGAATTTCGACTAATAGGCGACCACAAGTTTGAATAAAACCATCACGTAAGCTATTTACTAGGTATTTGTTTGTTTGGAATTTTAGATCAGTTTTGCATACCTTGAGAAACCTAAGATACAGGTCTATTTCTAGTTCAGGTGTTATCCAATGATTACACAGCTCTAGTCTAAGGCCCTAATATTGTAAATACTTATGAAATAAATACAGCAATTATTTCAATAAACTACATATTTCAAATTACATGATTCATCATCATCTGCATAGGCTTTTCCCAACTAGCTGAATACTTGCGGCATTATTTTACAATCAGTGATTGCCTATCTGACCTCCAGAACCCAGTTACTGGGTAAGACACCCCTTGGTAAAACTGGATGTTAGACTTTTGGACTTCTGATGACCCGTAACGACTGTCAAACATCCACAACTGACAGCCGGGACCAACGGCGTAACGTGCTTTCCGAGGCACGGTGGTACGTAAAGACGATCACCCCACCACGAACCAACCGTGGCAAGCGTAGCTTAACCAAAAGGTAAATTATCGATGTTTACTCAAATCGTAAAACCGTGCGAAGTAGGAGCCTGACGCTAGTTCATTATAAGAGAAATTGAAAATGCTTCGCCAATCCTATTTTAAACCACTGTGCTGTAAATAACGTTCCGTGCAAGCATGTGAAGCAGAGCCCCTCCGTTATCATAATATTGTGCCAAAGTTACACGGTTCTGTGCGAAAGTTGACATTGTAATAACAGACTTACTTTATGAAAATAAAGAATAAACTTAACAACAAGTTGCTATAGAACCCTTTGCAGTAAATAAGGCAGATGTACCTACAACTGTTGGCATAAGATCTAAGCCACGTCTTTAGCTATTAACAATATTGTACGGAGAATCTTCATAAATAAGACAGGGGTTTCGCAAACATGGCATAAAAATGAAATGTTAAAATGCAACTGTCACTTTTATGCCTTTGCCCTGCAGTGAGATAATAAGATGGTCGTATAATTATTGACTATTAACAATATTTTACCGAGAATCTTGATAATAATAAAACAGAATTTTCGAAAACATATAATGATATGTTAAAATTCAACCGTCAATTTTCTTCAAAAAGTGACGCTTCGAAACCGCACTATTACTGCGTTGTCTGTACAATTATAATGCGGGTTCAAAGCGAGACTTTTTCAAATTTATATTATTATCTTTCTGAGCTTATCTTGGACTTCATTAACGTCATAATATTTTGAGGGAAAAGGATCGTGAGATAACCTGGATTTAAATAGTACATTATGGTACAAGTGTGTAATGTTGGTGATTACCGCTGAGGCGCCATTGAGACCCGAGCCGTCAGGTGAGGGTCTTAAGAGAGCCGAGGACGGTAATCATCAATACACACGTGTATCATACGACGTTTTTCAACACACTTGCGAGGAAAAAACAAATATGTATTGCATAAATCGTTTTACCACACAGCAACAAATGCGATACAAACAAAATATGAAAATTAGGGGAAAATTGGGAAATGGCGCGCAATTTTTTTTTTTGCACGCGCCAAATGTAAGTTGATTGATTACAGCCATACAGCCTACTTCAAAATGATAATTTTTGTGATAAAATGCAAATATTTTATAAGAAATTATTGTGAATTATAAATAATTTGATAATAATAAATGTTTTTTCGTCTTAATTAGGGACACATTTATTTATTTCAAAAATGTAAATAGATTTTCGGTGGCATAAAACCTCTTTGTTGTTACAAAAAAAAAAAAAAAACTGTATTACCCGGTTAAATTGAAAATGCTCTGTTTACTCGCATATAATTTGCAGTTAGGTACTAACTTAACTTTGTAGGGATCATTCTATTATGCACTAGTGTGTAATATTATTATGCACGTGTATGTTATAGTTCGGTTTATGGCCCTAAGAACGATATAATAAGGCTCACTTTACGAGCAAGTGTGTTGAAAAATATGTTATTCAACACTTCAACACGTATTGGGCATGGTGGTTTTCAATGCTCGAGTATTCTCTATTTGAGAAGATGCCTTTGCCCGGCAGGAGACAATCACATGCTCGTATAATTATTAGCTACTAGCTTTTGCCAGCGGCTTCGCCCGCGTGGCGGTCGGAAATTATCCCGCGGGAACATACTACCGAGATAAAAAGCCGAGATAAAGTAGCCAATGTCCTTTCTCAGGCTCTAAACTATCTGTGCACTAAATTTCATTTAAATCGGTTCTGTAGTTTTTGCAGAAAAGTGAGACAGACAGACAGACAGAGTTACTTTTGCATTTATAATATTAGTGTGGATAGTGTGGATTAACAATATTGTACGAGAATCTTGATACATAATAATTATACAACAGAAGTTTTGCAAACATAGCATAAAATGAAATGCTAAAATGCAACTGTCACCTTTATGTTCGTGCAACAATAGAGATGGTTCGAAGCGTGACTTTTTCAAATTCATATCGTTTATGTTCTTAGTTTATCTTGAACTTTACTAATATAATAATATTGTGAGGGTAAAACATCGTGAGATAACCCTGGCCCGATATTTTATTCTAAAGTCCGATATTTTTAAAGCGCAGGAGTTTTCTGATTGTGATGCCTTTGCGCGGCAGAGAGATAATACGATGCTCGTAAAATTATCACAAGGAAAAGTGATTATCGTATCGTAGGTCTACACAAGCCTTCACGTAAGTTCATTTCAATTAATTTTGCACATGATTTTAATTTAATCCTGTCAGTTAAAGGCCTAAAGGGAGTTTGCCATAGTCCCCTGGCAGGCGGGTTGACGATCGCATGGTGATTAAAAACCATAGAGAACGCTGCTGTCCATTCTCTAGGAAATCCCTTAGTCACCTTCTACGACACCCACGGGAAGAGATGGGATGTTGCTATTGTTTACTTCAGGAACCACACGGATAACAGAGCGTACGGATTTTAATTTATATCTGCATATCCGCCATTCATTGAAATTAAGCTAAGAATAAGCCCTTTTTGGACGTCAAAACATATATTACATAGTCCCCCAAAAACGCCCACCTTTCTACAGTTCCTATTATGTTACCTGGGAAGAAGAAGTGACGCAACAAAATCCCCAGCAACAACAATTTATAACATCACGGCTGTTTTTCTCGAATGTTAGGAATGGTGAGGCACCTAGATGTGATTGCTAGAAAACTAAGATCACATCTTTATTTCCTCAAAAAAATATTTAGTATGTTCAAGCAATAATAAAACCCCCAATTAACAAAATAAACCATCACAAAACTTCAAGATTTAAAAATACACCATCACGTTCGATACAGCCCTTAGCAGTAAAATGTTGCAGCATATCGACAGCTCAGGTAAGCCGCATCCTCTGGTTATAATAATATTGTATGAAAGTTACTCCGTCACCGGCATGCGAGGAACGACGCCTCGCCGTAACAATTTTGTCTACACTTTGACATTACGTGCTCAGGAATATGAACTCGTTCATGGTGTTTTATATTTTATGTTGAGTTCGTGGTAATTAAAAATGTTTTGACGATGCACAAGGGTCGATAAAGTTGACTGAATTTGTTTATGAGAGGATTTGGAAGCGATCGTACATTTATTGATGCAGTTATTGTGGATCATGATTTTTGTGCAAGATTCAAGAGTTCATAGTAACACAGTTCACAGTTCCAAGTAAAATACACTGTCGATGATACTTTATTCTCATTCCAATCTAGCCTTTCAATTAATAAGTTCCTAATTTAAATATAACCTAAAACTGCTTAGAAACTATAAAAATAAATAGTCGAAAAACGTCTTTTTTATTCACTGTCACTTTTTCCACGTGTTCTATGAAATGGCCAGCAGTTGCAATAAAGTTTAAATTCACTTACACTGCACTAAACCATTTCAAAAGATTTTGCCCTTTATAGTCTTCGCACGAATTCAGTGTAGTCAAGGAGTTGGATGGCCTCGACATACACGTCATGATGAAGCCCGTGTTCATGAGCTTCTGAAATATTATTTTTTGTATTTCTGTGTTTACGACATCAATTTTGAGGTCCCGGTGGAGGTCGCTGTTTCTAATGTACCAGCGCGGGCTGACTATATCGCTTAGTACTTTATTTTGAAATCGTTAAATGATTTGATTATTGGCTGGTCCAACCCCACTCTGAATACCGTAAGTCCATACAGGATTTTAAAATGTGTTATACTAATCTATATATTCATACGCTGAACTTTGTACCCCTTTTTACAAAAGTTACGCAGACGGCCGAGTATCAAATTTGGCAGAATTAAAGTTTATATGGAGGAGGAGTGTAGATAGCAAATATTTTTAAATTATGGTCGATTCCGAACACAGAGCGACCACTGTTACCACTAGTAACAATAAAAGAAGAACAATTTAGAAAATATATGAAACATATATTGTCAAATGACTTCCACCCCAAGAAGACTTATATAAGGTGTATCTATTCATACACGAAATATTTTAAGGGGTACACCTGTAGGTGGTAAAGAAGCTTTAGAAGCAAAAAGAAATTTTTTCTAAGCGTTTTTGAATTATTATAATTTTAAAACTACTTCAGACGTTTTGCATAAAACCTTTACTCCAAATTCTATGATTGGCACGCCTGACGCTGCGAGGGCGACGACCGGACGGCACGAGCATGGCCGCGGTGTCTCGGGCCGTAAAAAATAAGAAGGAGCCAATATTTCTTATGTGCGTCAAATAATGTATAATATTAAATTTAAAAAAAAAACTTTAAAATTTTTTTTTTTAGTTGCTATAGCTTCTTTACCACCTACAGGTGTACCTCTTAAAATATTTCGTGTATGAATAGATACACCTTATATAATACAAAATATATAGCTTTAGCCATAATATTATCTTTACAATTCACTTCTCAATATAAATATCCTTCTCCAAACTACCTAACCTACATGTAGAACGGAATTACATATCAATGTTTCATCTAGATATATCGGCATGTCTAGCCAAGCAGAAACGTCCGAGATTCTTATCTTAGAATTGATAGATCATTAATCTGTCAATTTAGTCAATAATTCCGATACACTAGACCGGACGGAAGTGAACGTTACTGAAAATGCTATTCACCAGGACACTTTGATAGTTTGATAAACGGTACGTGCTTACTCCATACAAGCCCGATAAATTACTTGCTAAAGTGAAATGAAATTGAAAATTGATACAACAGTATATAAAAATAATGTTTTAAGAAATGAATTGTAATGAATGGCTGTTTCTTAACCACATGCTTATTAATATTTGTACAGAAGTAGAAAATATCCTAGATTAACACAACGAATACTTTTTATCCCGAAAAATGCGGTCGAAGCCGAAGGCAACAAGCGAAAAACATCCATAATACAAAAGCAGGATCCCCGCGTTTGCGAGATCACTAAAAAGTCAGCGAGTTTAACAGTATAACATGCAACAGAACAGAACAGACACGCGTTCCGTTATAATACAGAATATGTGAAAAATGTAGAAGAGAAATACATGTAATACGGATTTAATTTATCAGATGAAACGTTCGGCACGTGACACTGCCCTGGAGCCGATGCAAGCTGACGATCGCAACGATTGCATATATTTTAATATTAGCCGGCTGCACAGACCGCTCAGATGGAAACAATTACTGCCCATTATTGATAAGCAACTATGCTCTAATTAAACTAGCTTATTGTAAATGATTCACTGATATGTTTCAAAGATATAATTATACTCAATTCTCCAATTATTTACTCATGGTTTCACATTAACATGATATTGTTATTGAAATCAATGGTTCACGTTTGCTCTGTGATGAATGGTACTTGAGTTAATCTAGTTGTTTTCTGGGAATATATATTATCGAGGTATTTAATCAAAAGATAAATTATTTGTTAACTGTAAACTGTTTACTTAGTAATTGATACAGGTTAAGAAAAGTTCATCATCATCATCATCATCATGTTTGTTGTTTTTTTTTTTGTCATTTTAATACCTTTTTCTAAATAAATGTAAATATTTACCTTACTTGGGAAAAAAATGAACCTCACGACACACTGGGAATTCTAATGTCCGTTTCCACCGCGCGGCCAACTCTTCAAATTTGATGAAATTTTGCCAGGAATTAGTTGTAATTTGTTACAAAAAAAACTAAGACGCTACGACCAAAAACAGTTGGCCGCTAGAACCGCCACTTGCCGTAGTGATCGCCCGTGATTACACAAAAACTAAATAATGCAGATAGGCGAATGATACATCAAAAGAAAGATCTTAATTTGTTGTATTTGTTACAAAAATAAAAATCATCAAAACTTAAATATACAAAAAGTTATGCTATATTTAGTTTTCAGGTTAAGTGTAGGTACGTATCTCACCATAAAATCAAATTAATAGAGGCTTATGTGTATGGACAATTAGTTGCTAATTTGTTGCAGCAAATAAACAAGATACTAGAAAATAGGTTCAATATTTTTTTTACAGTCGATTTTAGTTGGCCGCGCGGACGGCAATATGCCTAAAATAGAAATGGCGTTTATTGCGTTATTAATAGTAGGTTCAAACTTAGTTCTAGTACTAATCGACAGGTATCGTAGCCAAGTTTGGATAAATGTGGCGAATATAACTACATGCTTAATATTTTAGGAGATATTCATTAAAATATAGTAGTATGAAACTGTATTAGCGTAGAGTGACCAAAAATGTTCATAATAAAGTGAGACTGAATCGCCATTATTGGAATGTTCAGTAGTCATATCTTATTTTTAGGGTGAAACTCTTTAAGACATCCTATAGCATACTTTATAAAAGTCAAATTCACAAATCGATAAAAATTTCTTTATTCAAAATCAGCATACAGGCAAAAATTAAGTAATATAAGTCAATTTTTTTTTTTTTTTTTATAAATTACCATAACATTTATAAATTAACTGAAACTAATGTAAGACACAGAATGTAGACACATTCTCTTAAAGGTACCTACTTATTTCAATTTTACAATAATTTTAAAAATATAGTACTTAATTTTATTTACGCCACATTTATCCATACAAGGTTACGTTACATGTCGATTAGTACTAGAACTAAGCTTGAACCTACTATTAATGACGAAATAAACACCATTGTATTTTAGGCATATTGCCGTCCGCGCGGCCAACTAAAATCGACTGTAAAAAAAGTATTGAACCTATTTTCTTGTATATTTCTCGTTTATTTGCTGCAACAAATTAGCAACTAATTGTCCATACACATTAGTCTCTATTAATTTGATTTTATGGTGAGATACGTACCTACCCTTAACCTGAAAACGAAATAAAGCATAACTTTTTGTATATTTAAGTTTTGATGATTTTTATTTTTGTAACAAATACAACAAATTAAGACCTTTCTTTTGATGTATCACTCGCCTATCTGCATTATTTAGTTTTTGTGTAATCACGGGCGAACACTACGGCAAGTGGCGGTTCTAGCGGCCAACTGTTTTTGGTCGTAGCGTCTTAGTTTTTTTGTAACAAATTCAGGAAAAGAGGTGTGTTTTGTAACAAATTACAACTAATTCCTGGCAAAATTTCATCAAATTTGAAGAGTTGGCCGCGCGGTGGAAACGGACATGAATTCTAGTGTTGGGCTCAGGGCATGTGTAAAAAACTAGTACCTAATGCACAATATAATTTTTTATTAGCTTTTTGTTTTTATGTGAACATTTTTTTGATTTATATATTTCAACTGAAAGACGTTCACTACTAGGGCATAGTTTTCCCCAAAACTGCCAGTTTAACCGGTTCTGTGTTTTTCACATCCAGAGGATTAAGAAAGATTTGAACTGAAATATTGACTATCAATATTTTCCAAATCATTTTAATATATGACCGCCTTAAGCTCCGTTTAATTGTAATTAAATCAGCCACATCATCGTACAAGTTTAACGTTGTATAGTAACCGTTTTTTTTTTTTCAGAAATATACTTTTACTAGCGACGGTAACTTACTTGACTCATCATCGGATCAGTATTGATCTGGCACATGTAGGTGCCAGAGTCTTTCGGCTCCACATTGCTGATGTACAGCTTCCAGGTGTTGTGCCCGTTGTGTGTCACGGACAGTCGAGGGTTCAGCGTCACCATGTGTGTGTGAATTGCCAGGATCGTCTTCGTATCTGATTTTATCCAGGCCACCTGGGAATTGGAAATAAACTGAAATTACTAGTCGAACTTCTGAGATTAACAACGTTTGATCTTAGTTATTTCAAAGTTTCTTTGCAAAAAATAGCTTTTAAGAAAATACTGCCTATTGTTATATGGCTTAGGTACTGTCTAGCAAGCCTCCAACTGTACTTAATATGGTATACAGTAAAGATTATTCTATTTAATTTCGTTTCGACTTTACTAATTCCTTCAGCAATGTAAAGGTAAGTGAATTAGTAAAAGGAATTAGTTTCATGAGAGCAGACATATTTTCTACTAGCTACTGCCCGCGACTTCCTTCGCGTCAAATTTTTGCTCCCCTTCCCGTCGCATCGAATTGCCTACCAATTTTCGTCCATTTTTCGTTTGCTGCTCCGCTCCTTTGGACCGTAGCGTAATTGTATATAGCCTATAGCTTTTCTCAATAAATGGGCTACTCAACACAAAAAAAAATTTCTATTCGGACCAGTAGTTTCTGGGATTAGCGCGTTCAACCAAACAAACTCTTCAGCTTTATATGCTGTACTAGCTTCTGCCCGCGGCTTCGCCCGCGTAAAACTAACGCGTTAAAACTAACAATAGTGAAGAAATATATATAACGGAACGGCAAATTACCTACTTGCATGACTTTGAAGGCAACTTTAAAGCGAAAGTATAAATTCTCTTTATTACACGCTTTATATTAGCTTCACTTGTATGTTTGTATGTATGTTTATTTTTATGTTTGTTTGTAACCGACTCCTTATACCACGATTTTGACCCACTTTAAACGACCAGATTTCATTCAAACTTTGCACACCTGTCAAAGACCGATGACAATGCAATAATTTCATAAAGTGACATTATCCTTGCCAGGGTTACCAGGACAGCAAAAAAACTGTCTTCGTAATTTCGAAAAAAATTGTTACCTAAATTATTCAAATGAAGATTTTACTTAACTTGCTGTTCACAGGGGTTTAAGACTATTTATTTTTTAGTCTATACTTAAAGTATATCTTTAATTACTACTTTATTTAGAGGTTCTGCCCTTTTTTAAGATAGGAATTCATCAAATGACGTCTCCCGCTCTTGGGTGGAGCCGGAGGGCGTGTCAGACTTTTACTGACTAAAACCCACCTGTGTGCCTTCAGTTGCCCATGTGCCAAGGTCACGGTGTCTCTTTCGAACAATCTCGCGACCCTGGCAGGCATCGGTCCCGGCACACCCCTTCGGTTCTGCTGACATCTCTTTAAAGCGCGCGTGGAACACTACGTGCCATCGACCCGAGCCTGGTCCTTACCGGGCGGCGAGCTACCCATTGCTCGCCACCCGCAGGTTCTGCCCTCAGGTGCTAATACAACCAGGCTGCTAGATGAGCTCACTTTCGAGCAGGCTACGTAAAACTGGCCGTGCGAGAAGCAGTCCCTTCTAAGATAACATATCCCGCTGTTTACAGTGACTGTCCCCGAGACTTATTTTTTTTTTTGGATTGTTCTGGGTGGAGCGGGAGGGCATGTCAGACTTTTACTGACTAAAACCCACCCGTGTTCCTTCAGTTGCCCATGTGCCAGGGTCACGGTATCTCTTTTGAACAATCACGCGATCCCCGAGACTTATTAATCGTCATTGCTAAACCATAAGGGGACTGCGGCCTTTTAAACACGAATGGGTACTCCGACGGTATTAGTGGTATCTGCGGTATATAGTACACCGATACACCTTGATCACAGTCAGTAAATACAATGGTCACACACAACCTGGTCCCTTTGCACAACTTGGCCGAATTAAAATTTTGTAGTAGCATTATTGGAGCACCCACTTTGAGGATAAGTGTGTGAGACGAAGACCAGATGGGTTGAATAAATTGAAGACCTCCTTAGGATATATATATAGCATCATCCTTATGAATTCGACACGTATGCATGTAATATACATAATTAGGACAGATGTTTTTTTGCCTGTGTTTACTTCATTGGTTTATTTTGAATAGCTTCTGCCCGCGGCTTTATCCCCGTGGCCTACAAAAAACAAATGACTTTTTTTTTTTTCAGAAACAAACATTCGCGCTCTCACTACCTCTCAATTTAATATACGAACTGACAATATCCGAAACAAAGCAAATAGGACGAAGTTCTCCGTAAAACTAAACTAATCTCTGGGATGAGAGTAGTATAGTTTTAATAAAACTCAAAGCGTATGTAAAAAGATTTATATAAAAGACAATCAGAAGTGGATAATGAACAATTAATATTGTTTACTACGAAATAGTGTGCCTACCGCAGAATTTCTTTGTAAACAATATTTTTTGTTTTTACTTCAGGTTCTGGAATCCCCAGGCTGCTCTGTGAGCTTACTCTTGAGCAGGCCACGTATAACTAACCGTGTGAAAAGCAGTTCTCCCTTAAGTCTACCCTATGTTAAATTGTTTTGACTTGAGATTTATTTATGGTCTTGTCAAAGCAGACTTTGAGGGGAAACTGCACTCTTTTGAACTCAAAGGGATAGTTAGCGTTAGAGGTATCCTCGGAATAAACACAGACTCCACGCAGGAACAACGTGTCAGTATAGTTGCCTCGATAACATTTCGTTGCAATATTTTCACTCACAACCTGGTGTCATTGTTTTGGCGGTTTTAAATTACGCAGCAACATAACTGGGCGCCAATTCTATATTTTTATACCTACATATGTGAGCTGAGAGACCGAGAGGCTTTAACGTGTTATGAAACTAAACCGGGTAATGTATGGCGTCATCACTGTTTATCACTCGAGTCCACTAATTTATAATTATTTTCATCTCCTTCGAACGATCTCAAAAGAATTTCATTGATGATTGTGGCTTGGTCGTTATGTTTTACTTTAATGCAGGGGTCGGCAACACGCGGCCTGCGGGCCATGTGCAGCCCGCGGACGTCTTACTTGCGGCCCGTGAGTGTTTGGTAAATAAGTAAGAAAATATTTGGAGGACCGAGTTTTGCTCGGTATTTTTTCGTAAATTGTGTTTAAAATATAAGTTTATTGTTCAAGTTGATTATCGATAAAGTTGGTCATTGAAAACACGAATAAGAAATATCAAAATAAATGCATGAACGAACCGCGATCGTATAGTGTGAATCAAGCCTTAAGAACGCGCTTCGCTCTGCCCGCGAACGAACAAATTTTGTTTATTATTCTGAAGTGAGATGGTTAAGTAGAGGTGCAGTATTGAAAAGGTTTTGATCTTAGAAAAGAAATCAACACTTTTATGAATGAAAGAGGCAAATCTATTCCAGAGTTGACAGATACTCAATGATTAATAGACCTAGGATTTTTGACAGATGTAACTCATGAATTAAATACGCCGAATGTAAGGCTTCAAGGAAAAAAAAAAATCTTTGCTAAGCACACAGACGTAAAGGCCAAATGAAAATCAAACTCTTTATAAAACATATTGATGAAGAAGAGTTGGATCATTTTCAGAATTGTAAAAAGGCTGTCGAGGAAGTTGGAATTATTTTTATTGGAAAAGTAATCAAATGAAAGAAATTTTAATACTAATAATAATAACTGCAAACTAAATTAAGCGTCAGATTTGGTGATTTTGAAAAAAAATCAAGCTATCTGAAGATTTTAGCAAGCCCTTTCTCGTGTGATCTTGGAGTACCGAGTCTACAAATGAACGCGATTGATCTCCTATCTATTGATGCTCTCAAAAGCTCTTTCTATGAAATCAATGATCTTGTTAATTTTTTTGGCAGCTTGCAATTTTTAATAGGTAGCACTTTTTTATGCGACCAAACTTTCTCAACTGTCAATTATAGAAAAAATAAATATGCTCCTCGCCTCATAGATGAGCATTTGAGAGTGATTCTACGAATTGCAACGACATGACAGCTAACATACAAGAAATAGCCTCCCAAATGCAACCTCAGATATCACACTGAAATTTACTTTGTAGTTTTAATTAATATTTTCGGTGATTATTTTTCTAGCTATAGGTAAATCGCAAACATATAAACATAATATAACTATTACGTGCACGAATTAAATTCCGTTTGTTTTAACAATTTTAATAGCATTCTCATTTTTTACATGCTTTATATTAGCTTCACTTGTATGTTTATATGTTAGTATGATAGTATGTTAGTATGTTTGTTTGTAACCGACTCCTTATAGCGCGATTTTGACCCAGTTTAAACGACCAGAATTCATTCAAACTTTGCACACCTGTCAAAGACAATGTAATAATATCATAAAATTGTGCCATTATCCTTGCCAGGGTTACCTGGGCAGCAAAAAAACTGTTTTCGAAAACTACGCTGACATACGTCACAAACTACGCTGACATACGGCTCAAAATTCAAAACACCCTAAAAATTTAAAAATAAATATTAGTTTAAAAAACTAAAAAACACGCTTCCATAGAAAACCAAACTAAAAAGTAGAAAATAATAGAAAAAAGTGTGGGGTGCCTGATATCAATAAAAAAATACATTAAAAAGCACCAGGCGTGTTTTTTAGTTTTTTTTTAACTAGTATTTTTCTGTGGGATATGACCATATATGGGATATATGTAAGATTGTAGGTATATTGCCCAATATACCTACAATCTAGGGCTCATGTCACAAGTGCGGCCCGCCTTTAGTTTATTTTGCCACCTTGTGGCCCTTGCCTGCCAAAAGGTTGCCGACCGCTGCTTTAATGCATAAACCAAATCGCACTATTGCTCACTGAACGTACAGATTTATATGTTAGTGCGTAAAGTATTATAGTGGGTATGTGCCCAATTAGTTTTTACTTATAAAGTTGCATAGGTATCTATTAAAGAATAGTTATTGTAGTTATTCAATGTTATCTATTACAGAAACAAACGCGTTTTTTACATGTACTTACTTCATCATCATCTGCCTAGCCTTTTCCCAACTATGTTGGGGTTCGGTGTCCAGTCTTACCGGATGCAGCTGAGTACCCGTACTTTACATGGAGCGACTGCCTACCTGACCTCCACAACCCAGTTACTGGGTAATACGATACCCCTTGGTAAGACTCCTTGTCAGACTTTCGGGCTTCCGGCGACCCGTAACGATGGTCTAAGATCTACGAAAGACAGCCGGGACCAACGGCTTAACGTGCTTTCCGAGGTACAGAAGGGTCTTATTATGTAAAGATGTCACCCATCCATGGAGCAACCGCGGCAAGAGTAGCTTAACCTGAACGATCGACCCGCGTGGCTGTTATAAATTGCAAATATCCCTACTAATAAATATTAAGTTTGTTACGCTTTCACGCGAAAACTACTTAACCGATCATTATGAAACTTTGTACACATATTCTTGGAGGTATCCGAAGTTACATACAAGATAATTTTTATGAAAAAAAAATAATTGCGAAACATGGTACGGGGTAAGTTTGAACCCCAAGAAAGGACATAGGCCTATTTTTATTCCGAGGGTTCGTCTCTATCCACGATAACCGATATTTACGAGGACGAAGTCGCGGGAAAAAGCTAGTTAGTTCATGTTAATATCAGTTACATATTTGATACGTCTTGATACCTTGGTTAAGATTCGCACGCGCACGTCTACCAAGCCACGTAGGATATTCGAAGCCCTATTTGACTCAGTAAGGCGATGATTTTGGAAAAACTGTGATACACGTGTCACATAATTATACTTGAAGAGTATTTTTGTGTCAATCGACATAGAGAATAAAAAGTTTCATAGAAAATTCAACCCCCTATTTCACCCTCTTAGGGGTGGAATTTCAAAAAATCCTTTCTTAGTGGATACCTACTCTTTACAAAGAACACACCCTCCAAATTTCATGTCTCTAAGTCCAGCGGTTTAGGCTGTGCGTTGATATATCAGTCAGTCAGTCAGTCACTCAGGACTTTGAATTTTATATATATAGATAGATACAAAACTGCATTTTTCATGTGCAGTAAGTATCTAAAGGAACACTGTTACAAAGCTAAGCTATCTGTCTGTCTGTCACAAGAATGCACGTTTTAAACCCCTTATAGTTATGAGATACCGATTTACTTAACAGTGTTAGAGCAAGAGTTTGTTACCACCACAAAATATTGACTCAAGTTGATATGAAATGGGGCAAACTACTTTAAACTACAAGTTAGTAAATATGTATTTAGTTTTCAGTTTACGGCTCGAGTTATTAAACTTCGTGGTCTGATAAACAGCAATGACAATACACATTAACACATACTTTAATATATGTATGGCCGTTTTGAAAGGGAATAACTTTCTTCATTATTGAGAATAGTAACTGAACACAGAATAATTGTACTATTCTCTGTTCTTTAGAATAGTTTTGAAATTGGTTTATGGTCATACTTATTTATCTATTGTTGTAAGTATAACATAGTTCTACGAATCGTTGTTACTTTTTCATACATTGTTTGCTTTTTTTATTTCTACTACAAAAGCCATTTAAAAAAACTTCATTCGCATTCTGACTGTATTTTAAGACTCTGCAGATGACTCGATAATTCACCAATATCTCACCTTGTAAGTTCCAAGATGGTTGACCGTACACGTGAAGTGCACATCCCTGCCCTGAGCCACCGTCAGGTTCTCCAGCGGAGACAGGAACTCAGGCTCCTGCTCGCTGTAGCCCGACCCTTGCAGCTGACCTGCAAACAACATTCACCTTTAAATCATCGTCATAAGGATTAAAAACAAATTTATTTTTATTGAAACCAGTGAAAGAAAAGCTTTGAGTGAAACTGCTAGAATATCCATTTAGGTTGGTAGGTACGGTAGAAACGCCATTAACTAGCCATTTACTTCTCAAACAAAAGCTAATCCTCCCAGCTCACAATTACTAGAATAAATTAACTGACACTTTGCTGGGGCTCTCTTGATAAACAATACAGCGAGCAGTTGGATCAGCTTTATATTCAACGATAGCCAAATACAATCAGAAGAAATACAGGTCGAATTGGCCTTTCAAATTGGTTTAAATTGGGTCAGGCTTGCACAAACAAAAGTGGGGAAATTGCTGATGCTACAGAATTCTATAGCAATTGATCTACTTTCATTAAATAAATCTCTCCATCCGAAACCAAAAATCGCAGCGAATTACTTTGTTTACCGGAAAGTAATACCAGCCATTTAATTCACATCATACATTGAACAAGAGTACGTATCGAATAATATCAGCATTTTTCCAAAATTGGCAACGTTCACTTTGAAAAGCTGAGAATAAATGAATTCCTGTGAATACGTTTTTACATTCAAGTAAATAGCGTCGTACGTATAGCGAACAAAAGATATGCATAGTGTAAGCGAGTCTAAGAGAACAGAGAACCTCCAGAATATGGAAGCGGCGAAGTGCCGATTTGCGAAACAAATACAGTAGCTCATGTTCCAAAACATCATTTGTATAATCCTTCACAATGAACCGGCAGCGCTCAGTAGCCGGCGCCGGCGTTTCAACGCGACCAACATATGAACGCCTGAGCTTCAGTTTTCGGCGTTCGGTATTCGGCGATTAGGGACGTAAATCGGGAAAGGTTGGCGCATAAAAAGGGTCACACTAAATGTCCCATACTGTGACATCAAAACGATTAATGGGTTCGTGCGGGATTTCGGAACGCCGAATATTTTCGTTCAATTCTGCTAATGCGGGGATGAGATTAAATAAATTTTTCACTTTTTAGCTCGAACCACAAAGCAATTCAATTAAAAAAATGGAGGCGCTTTCATTATTTTTTCTCATTCATTTGTAACGACTCAGATATCTGCGAAAAGTCAAATCCAATGGTTTTATACAGTAGAATTTGTAAAGCCCGCGACTTCGCTCGCATTCATGTAGACGAAAAGTAATGCCCACCCGCTCCGCATTTTCCTTGCCTACACAGCGTTCTCTGTATTCGTCGATTTGCCGCAATAAAATGGTTCTGTCTACTTTCCACTTCCACTTACTTTCCTATATCATCTCACGAGACGAGCGTTAGACTAAAATCTAATAATCAACTTGTTCTAGATTCAATTTTTATTTTCTCACCAGTACAAAAAAGCACATTCGATTATCCGGCACTGGAGTTTGACCCCTCGTGATTTGGAACCCTACCCGTTGTTCTTTTATACCTACTCTCATAATAAGCATGCTAAGTTCAATTAACAGGAGTTAACAGAAATTATGTTATTTATTTAATCCATACCGTGTGGTGCCGGACGTAATGAATAACGCCACCCCATTTCTTCCCGTGAGGGACGTAAAAGGCGACTAAGGGACGTAGTAGAGAATGGGCAGCAGCGTTCTCTATTCATTTTACCACCATACTGGGATCGCCAACCCGCCTGCCAAGCGTGGCGATTATGGCAAAGCCTCCTAAATTGGGGGAGGCCTGAGTCCAGCAGTGGACGTCTCACGGCTGAAGTGATGATGAGTGATGATGATTTAATCCATTCGCTTTAATTATGATAGTGAAAAAAGGCAACACATTTTTCCTATTAAGTGAAATTGTTTTGTAGCGAATGAAAAACTAGAATTTTCAATATCGTAAATAATAAAGCGACTATTCAGGTGTAAATATTTCGTAGAACTGTCACAAAACCGTTATTTATTATTAACAGTAGTGTAAATACACAAATATTATAGAAGTGATATTAATTGAAAACTGAAAATGTAATTACTTAAATAATAAACAAGTTTTGGATTGTTGTATGGATGGATATGTTTAATTAAGTGAGAATAACATTCCATTGGATTTGATTAATTCTCAATTGCTCATATTTGTGGAAATATTTCATTATGAATTGATAACTTTGCTATTAGTATGGCTATGCAAGCTGTAAACCTATTTTGATTTTAAGGTTATTATAGATTGTTGACGTAATAGGGCTAAATCACAATCTATACTCTGTACTAATATTAAGAAGAATAATTTCTGAGTTTCTTTTGTTAGGGCCGTCTTCAGAACCACTGATACGATTCCAAAAAAAAATTCAGTGATGGAAAGCTACTGCAGTATTGCCCGAGTTTCATCTTACTATCCTACTAATATTATAAATGTGAATGTTTGTATGTTTGTTATTAAATCACGCAAAAACGGCTAAACAGATTTGAATGACAATTGGCACACATATATTTTATTACCTGGATTAACTCATAGGGTACTTTTATCCCGGTGGAACTTTCCCGTGAAGTTCACAGCAACAGCTTTTTATCCGGTGAAAAAACATAGTAGGATATCCATATGTGACGTTGTTTGTAGCGGGCAGAAGTTTGCCATGTATAAATTGTTAACTATAATGCCCTCTGATCTAATTAGAACTTTCCGAAAACAAGTACAACCGGTAAAATGTGTATCTCAAGCATTATTAGTCAAAGCTATCAAAATATTTATTTATCAGCACTAATGACAATAAAAAGATGAGTGGCGTAACAAGTTATATACACAGTGTATATTAATTAAAACAAAAGTATATTAGTCTATCATACACAATTAAAAAGGTAGGTATAATATTGAAATGTGTTTGCAATGCTGGCTGTGATCACTGACTTTCCAAACACGAAAATTCTATTCATGGATTGAACATCAAATATTTTGATCTAATTTGCATAGATTTTGATACTGTTGTTATAGTTAGTTGTATCTACTCACAATGGTATATTATTAACCTATAAGGGGTTATTAAAATACTTGGAAATTCTAATTACACACACCGAACAGAGAACGGAGCAGAGTGTTATTGTTTCAAAATTGTAATCTGCATTTCCAATGAGTATTTTTGTTCCTATCAGAAATAGGTAGTAATTTTTCTTATTGACCTATACGCATGACCCGCGGCAATGCCGTGTATTGTCATATATTAGGGCTTATATAGTAGCAGTATATTAGCGTCCCCTACAAACACTGCGGTCGGAAAATACCTCGGCTTTATAAACTGCAAAGTAAGGTTAGCAGGTCAAAGCTTAAGCTCAAAGAATTAACATAAACAGTGTGCACAGAATATAAAATATCTTGTGTACCGTTGAAAATTAAAAACACATGTCATTGGTGTTTCATAACTTCTCATAGTCCGTCTTTATATCCTGTGACACAGAAATGTGTGTAACTGGACTACTATGTGGCTTAAATTTATCAGTGAGTGCACAGTTCGCAGATTTCAGAGCTTACACTAGCCGTTACTGACCCCTTAATATATTCACTACGGAACGTTTACATGTCACCAATTGTTCGAGTTATCGGTACAACCCACATTCGCATTAGTCGTTTCCCCGAATTTGGAACCGGTACTAAAAAACCGTTGGTGAGAACGGTATCGACGGTATCCTGTATATCGCAAAACTTATACAACCCTGGTAGGGGACTCTTTCTAGTTATAAAATACAATGGACTGAGAAGTGAATTAAGACCCTTTATTCTAATTCTACCTCTTACCTGTTTGCACCGGATTAGATATTCTCAATATGTGTTACGAGTACTCTTATGTTATCATACAATATTTTTAAAGTAACCTCAGAACTTATGTATGGCAAAATGTCTAGTATCACCATGTGCCAGATAGGTATGGCTATATTTCTGAGTGTGACAGACCATCAAAGTGAAAATTTTCCTCCATAGATCAAACATCGCAATCGCGAAAAATAATGGACTGTACCCTTTAATAATATCACATCTTTCTGATTGTAATGTATGTATGGTGTTAAAAAACTAAAAATTGCAAAAAATATAATACATTATATGAAACTAGCTTTTGCCAGCGGCATTGCCCGCTAGATACAGGTCGGAAATTATTCGACGGGAACATACTACCGGGATTAAAAATAATGTATGTGTTAATCCAGGTGATAAACTATCTGTGGGTGCTAAATTTCAACAAATTTGTTCAGCTATTTTTGCGTGATTCTCTAAAAAACATTAACACATACAAGCTTCCACATTTATAATATAATAGTATTAAGTAGGACTGAACTTTCTTCGTGTTATTTCGATTAAAACAGTTACTCAGAGTGCAGTGTATCGAAAAGATAAGACGTGGAGAAAATTAAAATTATTATTTTCATCGCACGGCCGGGTAATGGATTTCCGGGTCAATGCTGGTAATATGACCCTTGTAAATTAAACGGGTATGGATCTGATTCACACGAAGCTTCAGTAATACGCTCCTAACTTGGCTGTTTACGTGTTCACTCGCTCAGTACTTAAGATTTTCTATCTCGCCGCGTTCACAACTTGCCTATTGTGAATTCTAGTGTAAAACTTTATCTATGCTATGAAGTTAAGTAATATACGTGGGGGAAATTATTGGCGGCTATATTTCCTTCATAACCAAAACGCGTTTGAATTTTAATAGTTATGCACAAGTCTGTCGACTACGTTATACCTACTGATGGTATTACTGACACACAGCGATTACTGATAAACGATGATATGATTATTGACTAATGCTTGCAATGACTGGACTAGTCCACTCAAATCTGTGTAGTTCTTTCCTCAAAAGACCATTTCAGGCACTAATTTACATTGTCTACACATGATCTGACCAAGAGTATATCTGGAATTTAAAAGTGACTTGGACCTTTTATTTTTTTGGCCATTTCTACTCAGGAGTAGTCAGATAGGAAATGTCGACTCCATTTAGCTTTTTTTTTTATAATATGACGTATAAAAGTGATTCCGATATCCTGTTTACAAAATAAACAATTTCACTACGTGCACTACGTGAGCATTTGTCTAGGGAGTCAAGGTTCAGCTAACTTACTTTTCTAATATAAAAAGCAATCTTTTAATAAAATATTTTTGAACTTTACAGATTGCATTTATAACTTTAGAAGCTTAAGTAGGTACACCCTTCCAGGCCCCGTTGGTCTCGTGATCGCAAGCGCGACTGCTGAGCGTGGGGTCCTTTGTTCGATTCCCAGGTCAGGCGAAGTGTTATTGGGTTTTTCCATTAAGAATTTATTAGTAACAGCCCGAAGCTTAGAAGTTGGCGGTGTGATACCCTTGTTCCTCGGAAAGCACGCTAAGCCGTTGCGCCTCATCTCTCTCCGGTCGTGTCGGATTGCCGCCCCATCGGACTATGAGAGTGAGGGAAGAGTGAATACCCCTGTGTTTGCTCATACACTTGTGCACTCTAATATCTCCTGCGCCGATGGCTAGCCTTTGTTGAGATAAGTCACCATGGCTGAAATACGGTTTGGCGAACTATATATATTAGGTACACACTTCCAGGATTAAGAAGCTTAGTACATAAATACAATTAGCATACTATAAAGAGGATAGCTTCGTAACACAATATATTTTATTCCTTTTCTTCTTTTTACATCATTTCGGTTTCACTACAATACTCCTAAAATAACTATTCCACGGAAAACAATACAACCGCCTGTTTCCCACAGAGTTACAAGTGCTACACTATACTACACAGTCCACAGTGAGCCGATAATGGAACAAAACGAGGCAGTGTTTATAGTAGACGCGAGGCCTTTGTCACGTCGCCGCGGCGCATCGCGAGGCGGCGAGTGAAGCGGCGCGGCGTAACTGTCAAATGAAAATTAATAACACCCCGATACGGAACATTCGTCACTCGTCTCCGGCCACACATCATCCCTTTATCGAGTTAAAACGAAAGTAAATATTTTATGAAGCCAAAAATTTCAGTTCAAATTGAAACACAAAAGCCAAAAAGATATTTCATTTTTAATGGAATATTTCGGTGAACGAATTGTCACTTATGATCACGTCAAATAGTAATGCGTATTCTCCTTTAAAATGACAAAAAGGCAATAAATTTCGAATACAAAATATCTATTTATCGATTATAACCCAAAGATGTCACAAAACATATTACTCAAAGACGTTTAATAGCAATAAGTAAGGCTTTTATCCGAGTCAAATGAAAATTAATAACTCCAGGCCAGTAGCCGCCAGCCACGCGGGAACTTTGTCGACCGACGACCCCTTTATCTTGATATCCACCACCCGAGCGATGGATAAAATTATATCTACAATCATAAATCAACTACGCGTTGTACCACATAAAATATCATTAACAACATTGGATAAAATTCAAAAAGGGTTCACATGCAGCAGTGTTCCAATTAAAATTCACTTAATAATCAGCGAATATGAATTTTAATAATTATATCAATTATTGCGAACTTCACCGGTCGAGCCCTCCATATTCGATTACGTATTCCAATTATTCAGTATTTCACGCTCATCGACGTCTATAATTACATTCTGATAGAATTGCGTTAAATTCACCACGCGTACGATCACTAATTTCCATACAATTAATCCAATGATTAGCAGTAATCCGATGTGGGTTTAACGCATATCGTTCGCATTTCACACAAACATCATTATTTATATTGTACGTGTTTATTTAAATTGTGGAGTTTTCATTAGGAACTATAATTAAACATTTCACGGCACGGGACTGGGATGAAGTGAAAGCGTTATACAATTAAAAGAAAAGGTTGTATAAAGCGTTTTCAATTAAACTTGGAATCCGGTAGGGCAGCGTTCAGTGCGGGTTCCTTACGTCTGCCGCGTCGGAGGCGCGTCTCGGTACGTGAGGGAATCTGGAGCGGTATTGCTTCTAAACTGCAGCCCGCCACTGTAGACAGTCGTTAAAGTGCAACAATTTGCTACATCACGTGAAATGCGGTCTAGTTTTAACTCACGTTCCGAACAAACACGTACAGAAAGAAACAAAGCTAAACGTGCATGGAATTGTGACTTGACATGCTGTTCTTATATACCGACGTAATTTTACATGCTGCGGTTTTGAGCTTTTTTCATTTTCAAGCTTTGTAAATGTTCATTCCATTTTAAACGTTTATTTAAATTTTGTAAGTGAACATTTGCATTCCTGCATAAAATCGATAACAATACAAAAGTCCAAGAGCTTGCAGAATTCAAACATTTGCTGCACGAGTCGCAGCTACCAAAACTTTTCTATTTATTTTAGTGATTCTTTTGAAGGTTCTCGGTTATATAGAGTTATAAAGGAGAATGGCAGAAGTTCATAGAACGCTGGCATTAAACTTTTTTAGTTTCTACAGAAATAAAAGTGGCATGGTTTGATAGGTATTATTATGAGCTTTTATTTAAAAAAAAATCTAAAATAATAACAATGGGGTTAAAGAGAAATCTTATTTTTTTGTAAAAGTGAGGTTAAGTGCATTAATGTTTGTACTTTAATAGGTTCCTTTACCTCTTTTACTATTTTAACGCATACTTAAATGTTTATTGTATGCATAATATATTGCTAATTATGATTTGTAATGACTTGAAAAATTATAACTACTTGTTGAAGTTTGTTTAGTTCAGTGATTTACCCGCTGATCATGTACCTAATGACAGTTTAAGTGTACTCTGTCCGTTTTAATTTAACCTAGTAGTCAAAGAAAACTCAGCATCCTAATTGCGAAACGCACTATCTACCAGGATCTGAATCGGATTGAAGATTATTTCTTAACCATTGCGTTATTTTTTCGAATAAATTGTTGGCTCAGCAACGTAAATAACTCAATGAATGTTGTTTAACTATCAATATGAAACCAATTCCTACTGATAGCAAGTTACACAATTACCCCTCTGCACTTTAGACTCACTTAACGGAATATAGGCATATAATATAGAACGGGTTCGTTCCACGGGTTAGTGTTGCCAACAAAAATAAAATCGGAACAATTATGTTGAACAAAAAATACGTTCGATTTCTTAGCTAGCTTACATCAAGTCCTCGGAAACTCTATACATATTTTGTTTTTTTTTTGTGATTTTATTTTATAAATTATGCACTAACAATCAAAACATTATGTAAACTAATGTAATAATAATTTATTTGATTTTGTATATTTTTCAATAACAACAACAGTATGACAAGGCCAAAAAGCCTTGTATCCATGGACTTAGAAACGAAGACTATTCCGCTCTGTGTTAATCAAATCAAGTTACTTTTATTTATCGAGATTATATCCCCATTGTCAATAATAAAGTTAATATGGCTATAAATACATAAAAAATATGCGCTTTTTATTTAAATAACTTTGAATTCTGTACCTTTTCAAAATTAGTAATGCCAAAAAATGCCATCTCCTTTAATTTCATATTGTATTATAATTTTTCCCACGTTTTCAAACGACTGAGTCAAGAAAAAACCGGAAGACGAGATACGTCTATATACTACATAAAAGGGCTGGTAACACTATCACTCGCACGTAAACCTAATGTTAACACATTTTAATGAAGTATCAATTTACCACAAAACAATGCCACTAAAATGTAAGTAAACGTGTGTCTAAAACTCAGTCAAAATAATAAAAGCTTTCTAACTTCGACACACAAAGTTCAACGAAATTTCCAACAAAATCATGACGAATAAAATTTCCCGAATTTTCGGCGAATATTTGGAGTGGTCTTTGGGGCACCAGTTTTAGCATTACTTTACAGTACTAGGAAGGGAAAATTAATGTTTTCAAAGCGGCAAGAGATGGTCGACAGGATATTAAGCTTTTCATCAGGTTTTCCATTAGTATGTTCGGCTGCTCGCTATGTCCAATAAATAGTTGTAAACTTACCTCCGCCAATTTGCGAACTGTATGTAAAAGCTTTGGACGAAGTAGTAATTATTGTTTTTGAGAGATGTATTGCTCTCAACTATTTACTAGTTAACTTCGCTTGTAAATTACATGGCTTTTTTGTAATGGCGCTTGTATTTCACGGAGATTAACTAGGGCTACTTACCTACAAATGTTTAAGCTATATTTTACAGATTCCTCACTTTCAAACAAACAATTTAGTCTAGTAACTTCCAAAATGTTCCTTATTTTTTATGTCTTTGTATGTTTCCTTTGTCGACGTCTCTCCGCCATATTTGTACATCCATGTGGAAGTAAAAATTTCGCGGATGGAAATTTTTACTTCCACTTAAATATCGTACTGGATTTTCAACTCACCGTACTGAACCGAGCATTAAGAATCCAATAGAGTGCATCTCAGGGCTTCGAAAAAAACACTGTTCAAACAATTTTCAGCTCTCGGCGCTAAACTGTGAGTTGAACTTACAGTGCGCGAAAAAATACCACTGCGATATTGTTACGTCAGTGTAAACGTCAACTAACGGCTTTAAATTTCTATCGACTTAAGGCTCGTACAGACTGATTTGCTACGCTGACGACACGCTGGTCACACGAGGCGGCGGCCGACATAATGACACGCGGGGTTGCAACAATCGTCGATAGGATCCGGCAATTGGGACTTGAGGTGGCCTTGCACAAGTCCGAGGCCATGGGTTTTCATGGTCCTTGGAACGCGTCACCTGCGGGTTCCCAACTCACGGTAGGAGGGGTTCACATCGGCGTCGAGTCGACGATGAAGTACTTGGAACTTGTCCTCGACAGCCAGTGGAACTTCGTCGAGCACTTCCGACGTTTGGCTCCCAGACTGGAGCGGGCTGGGGCTGCCTTAAAGCGGCTCCTGCCCAATCTGGGGGGTCCAAACGCCGCCTGCCGGAGGCTCTACACGGGGGTCGTGCGGTCCATGGCCCTCTACGGGGCACCGGTGTGGGCGCCCTCATTGAGGCTGCGCCCAACGCGCCGGTTGAGTGCGGCCCAGAGGGTCATGGCCATCCGGCTAATCCGAGGATACCGCACGATCTCGTGCGAGGCAGCGAGCCTCCTTGCCGGATTGCCGCCATGGGTTCTGGAGGCAAAGGTCCTCGCGCACATGTGGGAGTGGCGCGAGGAGGCGAAACTCCGCTGCCGCGACAAATCGCGGCACGGTGGACAGAGCTCCGGTGTGATCGCATGGCGACATGGCGGGTACGATTGTCGCAACCCAGCGCAGGGCTCGCCACAATTGCAGCGGTAAGTCCCCTCTTTGAGGAGTGACGGCGCCACGGCGTCCTCACCTTCCGCCTGACACAGGTTCTCACCGGGCATGGGTGCTTCGGTGGGTTCCTGTTCAGGATAAAGCGGGAGGAAACGCCCGGGTGTTTCCATTGTGAGGATCGTCTGGAGGACACGGTGGAGCATACGGTGGAGGTGTGCCCTGCCTGGACGGAGCACCGCCGTGTCCTCTTGGAGGCGATCGGCGGCGGCAATCTCTCCCGTCCGACGATCCTCACAATGGAAACACCCGGGGTGTTTCCATTGTGAGGATCGTCTGGAGGACACGGTGGAGCATACGGTGGAGGTGTGCCCTGCCTGGGCGGAGCACCGCCGTGTTCTCGTGGAGGCGATCGGCGGCGGCAATCTCTCCCGTCCGGCCCTGGTGCGAGCCATGGTACGGAGCGAGAGGGCATGGGAAGCCGTCACTTCCTTCTGCGAAGCAATAATGCTCGCGAAGGCGGGGCGCGTGAGGGAGTGGCAGTCTCTGCGCCCTCACGTCCCTAACCACAGCAGGAGGAGACGCCCCGGGCGTCGGGAGTCGATAGCGGACTCCCGGCCACCGTAGGTGCGAGCTTGCGGGTGGCGAGCAATGGGTAGCTCGCCGCCCGGTAAGGACCAGGCTCGGGTCGACGGCGCGTAGTGTTCCACGCGCTCCTCAAAGAGATGTCAGCAGCAGTGAAGGGGTCTACTAGGACTGATGCCTGCCGGGGTCGCAAGATTGTTCAAGCGAGATACCGTGACCCCGGCACACGGGCAACTGATGGAACACGGGTGGGTTTTAGTCAGTAAAAGTCTGACACGCCCTCCCGCTCGGCCCAGAGCGGGAGAAGTCATTTGATGATTTCCCATCCAGAAAAAAAAAAAAAGGCTCGTACAGACCAGTGCGACGCGACGGTCGCGCTCGTTTCGGCGATTTATATCCGTAGAACAATTTCTATGACCGCGAGTCGCGACAAGACGCCCGTGTATAAAGTGTCGCTCGCGTTTTCATAGAAATTGTTCTACGGATATAAATCGCCAAATCGCGCGCGACCATCGCGTCGCGCTAGTCTGAACAAACCTTTAAGAATCGAGCTAAAGATCAAACCAAGGTCTCACAACACCATTGTAGACCAACAAGCCAATAGGTATTATTAATTCGGTCGTACAAGGTAATGGGCATAATATTCTACATTGGAACAAGGTTCGTTAGGCACATTAAGGTAATTTTATTCAAAATGGGCGTTAACTCTCCGCCTTGAAGTTTAACAATGTTTATTACTAATTAAACTCAGAGGCGAACATAAAGGGAATAGCTTCGTGAAACAGTCAAACGCGAGGTTCTCTCACTCTCTCTAATCTTGTCTTTAGCTTGAAACTAGAACATCTGAATTTTAATACATATTTCAGGCTTCATCGTTTTAAAATAAAGTAATTTAGTCATCAAAGCTTCATCATTTTAAATTTATGGAGCGTAATAATTTATACTTGATAATTTAGTCACGGCGTCACAAGCTATCTAGGAGAGAAACGTGTCATTGAACAAATTGACAATCTTTGATTACCAAGTATGAACATAATAGTGCTGTAATTGCCTTAAGTCATTCATGTTATGTAGGAGAGGTCTTCACTAGCTTACCTGCAACAATAGTGAGGAGCGCAAACGTCGAAACTAGTGGTAAGCCGCCGGTTTCCATGGAAACGGATCTTGAACGCCGTGATGATTCCGCCGTCATGACGTCAAAAGACATTTGATATCAAACTCTTTGGTCGTGCTTCACATTGCGTGATTGTGTTATCAACCCTCCTTCTGAGGTATATTTTCTCAAAATTTCAAGTATAATACATATATTAAAAGCATTATTTATCCTACGTTGAGTAAAGTTATTTAAAACAGTTATTTATTGTCTCGTAAAATTACAGTGTTATTGTGGTTTCATTTCAGCCACGCTCGGTGAATCTGGAACAAAAAAGAGAAATCAAATGAGTATAAAGGATATTTATTTTTCCTTTTCGAGAGAACAGGATTCAAAGCCTTGTGAGTGCGAAGTGCGTTACAATGAGAATGGATCTTTTGGAATTAAGCAGCGCGTAACCGCACTCCACTCTTTTTTTAATTACTGATTTGGAATAAGTATTTATTAAAAATTGTTCGAGCATTGACAAATCTATATTATTATATATTATATTATTATATTATATATATTATAATATTATAAAGCTGAAGAGTTTGTTTGTTTGTTTGTTTGTTTGATTGAACGCGCTAATCTCAGGAACTACAGGTCCGAATTGAAAAATTATTTTTGTGTTGGGTAGCCTATTTATCGAGGGAAGCTATAGGCTATATAACATCACGCTACAACTAAGAGGAGCGGAGCAGTAATGAAAAATGTTGCAAAAACGGGGAAAATTTATTCCTTTTGAGAGTTTCCGTTGCGTGCGCTGCGTAAACGGTTAAAGTAACGCAAAAATCATGTATGACGGAATTGTTCCTTTTAAAAAGTTCTAAAAAAAAGTCCGCGAGAGCATATGTCTATCTTTTAAGGTTGACTCACTATAACTCAAAAGGAGCGATCAGCAACGAAAAATGGACGAAAACTAGCAGGCAAATCGATGCGACGGGAAGGGTCAGGGGAGCAAAAATTTGACGCGGACGAAGTCGCGTGCAGAAGCTATATAATATAATAGAAAAATATGCTTAGATTGTTTGGTCATGTTGAGAGCAATGAAGAATAAATGAAAGGCGACTAACAGAAGGTATCTTAGGTATAAGGCAGATGTGAGTTCGCGAGATTTGTTCGAAAGAGATACCGTGGCCCTGGCATATGGGCAACTGAAGGAAGAAAGACGGGTGGGTTTTAGTCAGTAAATGGCCGATACGCCTTTCCGCTTCACCCAGAGCGAGAGAGGTCATTTGATGCTTCCTACCTAAAAAAAATGGCAGTTGTTAGTGGAAACGCAGAAAGGACACGTCCTAGGACGCCATATAGTGACGTTATTGGTGATGTTCTTTAGTGAGGTTAGGTGCGCGATACTCGCAACCAGCGCGGTGCGTGTATGACCAGATGAACGTAAATGAGGCCAAAAAAGAGTAGGTACATAAGGATCGTAGCAGGTACTGTTCTGTAGTTTCTGCCTACCTCAAGAAGAAGCGTGGGTTTATGTATTTTTGTACGATCGAGCGTAGTAACATATCTACCTTCTGCCCGTGACTTCGTTCGCGTGGAAGTCTTAAGACACCACTAATTATTTACTAAAATGACAGCCACATTTATACAAGATGCAGTTTTAAACCTGCAAAACATTTCAGGAGGTTATTATAAGACTCGTAAATAATCATATAACAATACGATACCAAGTCAATAATCAATAAGTAATACTTTTCATTTTAGATTTTTTAATTTTATTGTTTTCCAGAATAACCCTCTTCAAAAAATCTATAAAAGAAATGTCGGTTGCGTTTGTTTGTGTGTGTGAAAGCGCAATTTAAGGACACGCACAGGCTGGCTGCGTTTTAAAAAAGGGAGTTCACACTTACCGATTTTCGTAAAAAAGAATAAAATGAAAATAAATACCTGCCCATTTTATTGTTGATTCGGGTCGAGAATCTCTAACATAATTACCTCCTAAAATGTTTTGCAGATCCAAAACTGCACCTTGTATAAAACTCCTTTTGATTGAATAGAATAGAATAGAATAAAGTTTATTGTCTCCAGTATTCCAGCTAGTAGTAGGTACACATACACACAAAACTATAATACTGGAAGCAAAAGGTTTAAACTTCTGCATTATGCCTAGGTCCCCCTAGCGAGTCCCCTTTCTGCGCGCTGGTTTTCAGCTTAAACCCTTGGCTCCTGTTTACAAAAATAAGTTAAGTTTAGTAACAACGGATTGATGAAGTCACAACGCATCGTCCACTCACGCTGTTACTATACTTTCGCTTATCGATCTTTTTGGCTTTTTGCTCAGGTCCCTAGAGTCGTAGCGTAATATTAAATGGCCAATTATCTTCCGCATGGATTGGGCTATCAATGCTTAAATTATATTTCTAAGTCCGACTGGTAGTTGCATAGATTAGCGCGTTCAAACGAAACAACAAACAAACTTTTCAGCTTTACTATACTAGTAACTGGATAAAATAAGATATTCCCATACATCATAAATGAAATAGTTACGTCATACTATTTCATTAAGACCCATCTGCCCAATTTCTTGCCAACGCTTAAGCCCCAGCCATGACTTAGGTCTATACTTAGCGAAGTTGTTAACATATAGCGTATATAGCACACTTGACCGCGAAAAAGTTTTTAAGTAAACTAACTTGATTTGAACTCAAGTTTCAGAGGTAGCCCGTCGTCGCCCGCAGTCGAACCGCAACTTTACGGTCAAAAGAATGGCATTAAATAAAGCCTGATTTATTTTTTCATACGCTCCTGTGTCTAGGATTTTTATTATAATTTCCAATGTGGGTGGCAATTTTATTGTTATAATCGTCGAGTGGGTATCTAATGGCCTGATTCAAGTTTTTAACTGGAGCAAAAAGTTTATTGTGTTGCCGGCAGAAGATGGGTTGGATTGTTACTGTTACAAATAGTGCACCTTATTTATCGCTGCGTTTTATTCATAAAATCGTTTGCCTATCTATAAAAAATACTTTTAAGATGCGTTAAAAACTATTTAAAAAGTAAGGTGTGACAAAAATACTTTCACAATAGGAACCTAGTTTAAAAATATGGTGCCAAAACAAAATAACTACCTGAATAAATCCAAATAAGCGTCCACATGTTTACCTATTGCTGTTAGGGATGCGTGCAATAAAATACCGAACGTTCGATGTTTTTCAGTTTCTATTCAATTGGCTTTCGAAAATAAACACATGCGAAGGATATAAAAATAAAATAAAATCGGTACAGCACCATCGTAAAATATACAAATTTTGTTTCATACTTTAGAATTAAAACGTATTTCTACTAGCGACCACGACCACCTAAAACCAACCACGTATCGGTTAAAAAAGAATAGGTATTTGAAAACCGGTGAACAAAAAGGAAAGCGTAATATTTTTTATTTCATATCTGCAAGGAACAACGCAGGTGCAGCACTGCAGTAACCTATACGTGTGTACCGTGCACTACGTGGAGGTATGTACGTAGAAACACATGGTAGTTTTTTATTAGAGCAGTTTCCGCGGCGCAGCGTGCACAAACTGAGATAAAACAGGAATGATTGCCGCTCTGTCGCGATATTGTTTCAAGTGTTTTGTTCCATTCTGCTGGCTCTTCAGTGCTTTTTATTCATCCACACCCGAACGCCGAACTGTCACATAAAAACGGCCGACTGACGAGGCGGTTCGTTCTGATGTAGATGTGGCTACGCATTTGTCTAATAGGTCCCGATTCGTAAAACCTTTCGTTTTACTTTTATTACAGTTGTAAACGTTGAGTTTTTTTACCACACATTTTGATTCGAAACTGGATGTAATAATAGAAATTACCTAGCAAATATCTCGACAGAAATGCCAGTTCAATAGTAAGTGTGTGGGTAAATACTTACTTGAGATTTTGTTCCACATTCGAAATACTATAAAGCTCTCTGAGATTTCAAAGTAAGGTAAAGGGGACATTAAGTGAGGATAAGTATCGTTCGTGGGCAGGAATATAATAGTTCACTCCGGGGACTGTTCGGCTCCATCAATTGAAACATGCTCTCCCGTGCCGGCGACGGCGGCGGCGGCGTCTTTGCCGTACGAACGAGCGTCGCGACAATAAACAATACAAACAACCCTGGGCTGCGTTTGACACCAGCCCGTTCGGAGTGGATTAGAGCGCTCTACAGGGAGTTCGGCAGCATTTAGGGAACGTAATAGCCTTCCGCCGTGACCTGTTTTAGTTGCGACAAATAGAGATTTACGGGATTGCTACCGAGGGATTTTCAAAGGAGACTGTGCTCCGTAATAAAATTGAATGGTGTTTACTTTGCGGCTGCTTTATTCTCGTTGCCAATTTGACACGGACGCCATTTTTAAAACGATCGACTTTTAATATCTGTGAGGTTTCGTAACGACAGAATCATCCGACTGTCAATCGATTCCAGTCTTCTCGCATTCGACAGACTGTCCGACAAAGTTTGAAACAATTTAATCCCGCTTGAAATATGCACGAAAAAATTTGTCTGAGCTAAAAGCGAGCGAGGGGAAACCATCTCACAGCGCCGTTAAAATACATTATAATTTTTGGTGGATAAGGAAAAAATCACAATGACGAGGCCAGACAATGTAGCTGGGCAGCGATATCGTGAAACATAATTAGGTACCTATGCCCGGAATTCGATGAACTTAATCGTATGAAACCCCATGTTAGGAGCGAGTCGCCTTCTAACCCTTGATATTACAGAGGTAAACCCCATTTACGACATTCCGTTGCTTAATAATTTTACATCCGTCCACAAAGACGCCGCGCTGTGTTATCTCACGAGTGGCACGCCACCGATACGAGTGCCAACCAGCCCCTTACTCTGCTCCTATTGTCGTGTTTACATTGTCTATGCTCATTCCCGAATTCCGATTAACGCAAAGCTAAAATCGCGTTCATATTAATACTCTGTTTCTCAAGCAGACACAAGTTACGTAGATAACGAACACAATTAGGTAATGCCGCCTGCGTTTTGACTACACAATGAAGCTTTTCTGTTTTTATTTAACTTTGTTCAAACTTTCTTTATGAATTCAAGTTTCGGAAAGTTCCCCTCTGCTTGGTACGGACACTAAGAAAAACTAGGATTATGGGTGAAAACAAAGAACCCGATAAAAAACTACTCGGTACAACTTTTAGAACTGCGGTGTTAAGCAACCTTGGAAATTTATATTAAATAAATTTCTTGTTCTTTGTCTGTTTAATAGCTTCACGTTGATAAATGGAAGCAAACGAGTTTTAATATATTCTCTACCAGATTCGAGTGGTGGAGCAATGTGTGGACATATTATGTAGAACGGCCCGCCGGACGGTAAAACCTTTCTTCACAATTAATTCCGCGGGCCGTGTTCAACCTTTGCACTCCCCAGTTTCTTAATTCGCAATTAAAAAGTTAAATTGTCCGGTTAATTGCTGCCATTGTGGTGGACGACGTCTACTTATTATTCAGAATTGCTCTCTGAAAATTTGATGAAAAATTTGCCGAGAACCGGTTGCTAAATCACAATAAGTAATTAGCTTATCTGTCGGCGTCACGCGGGGTGCCGGGGTCTCGCGGGGCAGGAGTGCTCGCGGGGGGCGGGGTGGCGAGTTCACGTCTTACGTTAAGCTCTCAGTATTAATCTCGACTCTGCTTAATAAACGAAGTGAATAACTTGGATTAAATAAATCACAGTATCCGAATTCTTGGTTGACTTTGTAACCGATGTTTGAGTTGGCGTGCTCGACGTGAGATGCGCGTATATTGTAGGTACGCCACTGTGTACAATCTATGTTACCGGTAATATGTATTAATTAATTGTTCGTACATTTTAGTTGGTTCTGTTCATGAAATAGAACTTGTTCTTTTCTACTTCTACTTTCGCCTTAAGGCTAACTTAGACTGGTGCTAAGCGACAGCGCGACGCGATTCTCGTACATCAATTTCTATGTAAAACTTCATGGAAACTGTTCTACGCGAGTTGCGACGCGCCTGTTTGTCGGCGCCTTTAGCTTGTGACCTCCTTTTCTTTTATTTCTGACAAAAACTACTACCTGTCCTGTAATCTAAAAATAACGCGATAGCTATTTTCATACCTCACCCAACACCTTTCTGCGAGATCTGATAATCCTGAAGTAACATCCTACAGCAGTAAATCGTTGACAACTATAGCACATGTAAAGAGTAGCGAAGCGATCAGCGTTCAAGGTATTTGCTTGATATGCATCTGCGTCCAGACCTACACCGTCTGGCCGTTCAGTAATTAATGTTTTGCATGTTTGTATTGCAACAGTAACCTCCGGAATCTGAAACACTGTTCGATTTAATCTGTTGCCAAATCTGCTATTGATTCTAGTGATTTGATTGGCTTTCGTTATTTTGATTAAGTGTTACAATAGACAAAATGAGATAGTGAGATAAACTGTTTGGAGACTTGATCAGGCTTTGTGAACTCGAAGATGAGTCGAAAGATTAGTCGTGTATCGAAATTCGACCATTGTTAAAAAATACGAAATCTGCCCACAATTCAAAAATATTAGCTTTCTGAATGCCTTCTCTATATCTTTATGTTTAAACGAATAATCTGAATCTCGGAAACGGCTCCAACGATTTTCATGAAATTTAGTATACAGGTGGTTTTGGGGGCGATAAATGGATCTAGCTAGGATTCATTTTTATAAAATGTCGTTTTATTCGTGTTTTCAATGACCAACTTTATTGATAATCAACTGAAATATAAAGTTATTATTTTAAACACAATTTACCAAAAAATACCGAGCAAAGCTCGGTCATCCAGATTCTGCCATCTCATCCAGATCCGGCCTTTAACTGTGCCAAATTTTATACTACACCGTCCACATAGTTTTGAAAAAAGAGATATGAAGTTTAATTCATGTAGGTATATATAGATAAGAAGACCATATTAAAATACATATTTGTACAGTCAAGGAAATTAATTATTTTATGAAAGGAAATGTTTATTTGTGTGAGTAGATATTTCAAGACTGTAGGGGTCTACTAGGACCGATGCCTGCCAGGGTCGCGTGATTGTTCGAAAGAGATACCGTGACCCTGGCACATGGGCAACTGATGGAACACGGGTGGGTTTTAGTCAGTAAAAGTCTGACACGCCCTCCCGCTCCGCCCAGAGCGGGAGAAGTCATTTGATGATTTCCCATCCTGAAAAAAAAAAAAAAAAAAAAAAGATATTTCAAGACACTATAAAACGTCAATATTTCTTTGGTAAATATTTTAGCACTAGATGGCGCCGGCCTTTCCTAGCTAGGGATCTACCTGAGTTGACCTGCAAAAAACTTTTTAACAAAAAATTAAACCGCCGAAATACTGAAAAGCATAAAATAATACTTAAACCTTAAAATTATGAGTCGGCGCTGAAAAATCTATGATCATAGATTTTTCGCTTAAAGCGCAGTTTTTCGGCGGATTAATTTTTTGTTAAAAAGTTTTTATTTTATATTTTTTTGTGGCTTTAATGTATTAATAATACTTGGCAAAGTATACCCTATCCAACACAAAAAGAATAATCAAAATCGGACTACTCTGTATAAAGTTATGCGTGTTTATACATTACAATCAGTGAGTGAACAATCAATCATCCCCTGTTTTCCGTCCCTTAGGGTTCGATTTTGTTTTCCAAATGTATATGGGACCACCTTGGGAGTATACCCTTTCCAATAGAAGAAGAATTGTCACAATCGGACCACTATGTAAAAAGTTATGCGAGGTCATACATAAAAAAAAAATATATATATATATACGCGTCGAATTGATAACCTCCTCCGTTTTTTTTCGTCGGTTGAAAACAAACATCGAGGTCACGGTGACGGTCTCTTTTAAAGTCCAAACATTATATCATTAAAATTTTATGTGAGACTATTTATGAAGAACAAGCCATTGCAGCTTTGAGCTCACTGATTTATTGTTTTGTCGACAATTTGTCGGTTAAATATAATAATTTCAAACAACCGTCAAAGAGTAGCAGTTGTAATTAGAATGTACCGACATTAAAAACAATCGATTTCCCCGACTGTACTTAGTTTATAAATAATTTGAAATAGATAAAGTTTTTAGTATGAGCAACAGTCGCACTAAAAGAAAAAAAAACGCATTTTACATTAAATATTTGTTTATAGTCAAAATGTTCAGTTCATAAAAATTCACAAGGCATTCAAAATATGGCCCTTTAAAACCTACCTATCTATATAGAGGTAAAGAATTTTATATTAAAGTCTACATAAAAGGAACATTACTAAAGTCTGGATTAGTCTTAGTCATCAATACAGATCTTACTAATCTGGTCCTAAATTGCCTGTCTTATTTCGCCTGGCCTGCTTTTAGCTGGAATAAGTCAAATCTAAAACTTTAACACTTAAACTATTTTACTCAGCACGTGTAAGTTTGTAATTAAGATTAATCGTGGAATTTGTTGCTAAACTTTATTATGACGTTAAGGCAATAAGTACCTCAAGATATACAGCGTGTATCAAAAAGGTGTAGTCATATTTAAAGCTGTGGTACAGACGATCAATCTGAACTACTTTCTCCTTGGGATAAATTTTCTCAAATCGTAATTGAGAAAAAATAGTAAGTTATTCCGTAAAATCGTCCATATATTCGAATCACAACTGTCACTGAACTGGCTACCTATAGCACGATGTAATTTGTCAATTTAATAAACAAATAATGTCCCTGACTGTTTGTGCTAGTTTCTGGAATAGTAATTCCGTAATGCCGTGTTTCTGTAATTTGTGTTTTATGAACTGTGTCCAAATAAACTTTATTGCTTTTTTCTTTATCTTTCTTTCCTCTGGAAAAAATCTAGTTAAATCGCGTGCCTTGTTGTGATTGGTTGACCAGAATACTAAGAAGCAATACAATTAGCAACTTGAGATTAGATAGTGGAGCCACTGATTAAGAATTTGAAGAAGCTTTTTTCTGAGAAATTGGTAATTAGGTATTGGCTCGAAAACAAAAATAATGAGATAAAAGACTCTGAACTTTCTTTCAGAATCATCAACTCAGCCTATCGCTGTCTACTGCTGGACACAACACCCTATCTTCCGCCTTCCGCATCCAGTCTGTCCCAGCCACCTTAATGAGGTCGTCGGTCCATCTAGCTGGGGGGCGTCCCACCTTCGCAACCCCCCGTTCCGCCGTTACCGTGATGTAGTGGTCAGGTGGACCAGGAATAGCAGGCCCAGAATACCACCAGCATATCTCGGTAATTCCTGAATAATACTGGTAGTTTTTATAAATATTAAAATGAAAACATATTTATCCTCCATAAATGCGTATTAATGCTTACTTTCATGGTGATCGTTCAAACGGTGTTGGAATTTTCCTATCTTACAAATTCCAGCATCCATTTTAATAAATATTCGTAATATATGAAATCAACCATATATCTAAAATAATCTTACATTGCAGTTTAAAAACTTGTTGACGCCCCCAATAAAATAGGTTACCATCTTGATCACTAATAATAACAATGAAGAAAGTTTTTTGAGGTAGGTACGTACCTAATGCAGCTACTTACCTCCTTTTATAAAAATTCCGCAACGTAAACAGCTTAAATATTTCTTTTCCTGAAATCTTCTTCCGTTCAATATTACTCAGGAAAAGGGATTTTCATAAAATATGTTGATGAGATTAAATTACATTAATCTTGAAAAGTGGTCGAACCGTATTTTTCTTAACCTCAGGAACTAAATAGAATATTAAAAATCTGTCCCTTAACTGTACTTAATTACTCTTCCGATTCAAAACTTTTTCAAATACAAATTGCTCAAAGATGTACGACCCAAGACAAGCACTATCACCAAAGAAGATAAAGTTAAAAATTAAATTTTCGATTAATTACATTCATTGTGGCCGAAAACTTCGCTCGTTACTGGCGATTCTCTGAAATTCAGGTTTAACTTAGTACTAAATCCCTTTTGGAAGTTTTCAAAAGAAGTATTGACTGCCACTGGCACTCCTGAAGGCGGTACGTTTACCTTACCTATTCTTCGACTCAATTGAAACTTTTATCATTGACTTTCAAATAAGTGAGTTGCAACTAAAATAAGATTCAACTAACTAAATACGAACAATATCTAAGGGCTTATAACTAAGCAGTATTTAAATTGGATGTATTATACACAGTCTTTCAGATATACCACAAAGTTTTTGAATAAGTTTATAATATTTTCGTTGTGTTTTCTGTTTAGGAGCATCCAAAAACTTTCGACTAATCTCATTTAAAATATGGTGTGCTGTTTCTTAGGAGTGATTCATATATACATAATTCTATACATAGGTACACCAACTTTAGAATTTAAACATAATTTTGAGATAAGAACCCAATATTATGCAGTACTTCTGTAAATTGTTAATAATTTACATAATTTTCAAAGTTTTCATGTTTAAAATGCAAAGGTATCTTTCGGTAGTCATGAAAGGATGATTTTTCACAGAGTCTTATCATAAATTAAGATTCTAAAAGCAGCCTTAGATGGTTCCTATGAGAATCATATTTTGTATATGAATACAAAACCGGGAACCATGGCAATTAATAAATATATGAAGATTATTCTGTTATTCCATATTTCTACTTAAGTATCTATATATTAATACGTGAAATGAAACTTTGGATCCCTTTTTACGAAAATTGAGCGGACGGAGGAGTATGAAATTTCGCACACTTATAGTTTCTACAGAGAAGAAGTGACGAATGCTAATATTTTTTTTAAATTGTGCGTATAATATATTATTTTCAATAAATAACACGTTACTCACACTACTATTCATTACCGTGTATTTTATACACACATGCATAGATATTCTTTTGTTTATGATCCAAATCTGTGGTCCAATCGAATATCTGTCTTTAATATTTTGTGTCTATAGTCTTACTGAATGTCAAGTATAACCATAGGTAATAAATTAATGTTATAGATATATAACCTATTTCATTTTTAAACACATGATCATGTCGAGAATATTTGTCTTTAATATTATTTGTCTATAGTGTTACTGAATGTCAAATATAACCATATTATTCTTTCATATTTATTATTATATATATTTTTTCATTTATTAATGTATTTCTATTCAAATGAAGTACGGTCGAATTTCGACCAATGGGCGATCACTAGTCTTTTGAATTAAACCACTTCTATTTTAATCAAATAAACCAACCTACTATTATCTCTGTAAACATCGGCTTATCAAACGAATATTTATGATATTAGTATTGTGAAAAAAAAGATATAGGTTCCTATAAATGACTGTGTTACATGTTGAAGTTGTATTTTGTTATTTGTTCATGAATCAAATAATAAAATGCAATTAGCGAACGTTAACTATTTACGGTGCAAATCGGAACCGGTAAAGGTATTACCGAATTCCATTTATCGAAATGTTGGGTCCGTCAGTAGAACAAGTGCATCCCAAATATTGGAGCGGCACTTGAACCGGGTCATGTGATCCGCATTCGAGGTAAAACTGTTACCAACTACATAACAATCAACCATATACATTTTGCTAGCGATTGTTGAAAAATATTAATCCGTGGTCTGCGTTTTGATTCCGAATACATACAATCAAATTCGATTCCAGTGTCCGTTCAATTCGTAAAAGCAATGAAACGAAAATAGTTGGTTCTACTTCACTGCTTGTTATAGAACAATCTTTAAATAAAAATTGTTTAGTTATTTGAAAAATACTTAGTCTTTATTTTTTGCTCGTATATACAGTAACATGACCTTCAATATTTCTATACAGTACAAGTAGTGGAAATATTTAAGGCTTCGTTTAGACTTATTCATTTGAAACACCTATAGCAAAATCGATAAATCCAATCAGAATGTTCGTTGATGTTCTTAATTTAAATTTTGTTAAAGACGGGATTATCGAAATAAATACCGTGGAAATGATTATTGTACCGATAATATCGGCCATTAATAGCCTACTCCAAAGCCAGGGTCTTATTGGGCTAAAGGGTTGAGTATTCGTGCCCAGTATCGATTACAGATCGAGTCCGTTGTCTTTAAGAGAACCCTCGTTTCATTTATCTGTCAGTTCAATATTTCGGTTAAACTTGATTAAGGAATCCTTGAATATTTAGACATGGTACCCGACCAATCTTGGCATATTTGATGAAATATATTACATCATAATGTAATTATTTTCCTTTCGAAGGGCCTGGACTTTTTAACGATCGTTTTACTTAATTAAGCGTTTATAAATTCATATACGACGAATCGGCGAATAAGATCCAATGCGATGATATTATCAAAATAATACACTGATGTACTGCCCAAATATAGCCTTTTTTTTCCAGGATGGGAAATCATCAAATGACTTCTCCCGCTCTGGGCGGAGCGGGAGGGCGTGTCAGACTTTTACTGACTAAAACCCACCCGTGTTCCATCAGTTGCCCATGTGCCAGGGTCACGGTATCTCTTTCGAACAATCACGCGACCCCGGCAGCCCAAATATAGGCTCTGTTTAGGAATAGGACCTCTCTAGGGAAAATAACACTATTACAAAAATATTCAATCAATAATAATCGCTATCCATATCAAATTAAGACCCCGTTCTTTGTAAATATTTATTTTGTTTAGAATGTGTTCCAATAGCAATGACATTTAAATCCTTAAACCAACTTAATCATCTTAATTTAAGATCTTATTCATTGTCAGATAAAGGTAATGTACGTAATGAAAATAATGAGTGTAATCTCCGAAAATGGCAAACAATATTACCTAAGTATACACAGGCTGTCAGTATTTCTATTAAATCTTTTGTTTTTCGTGCAAGTTCACGAAATGTTTTAAGAATTCCTGTATATTATTTGTTTGTGCTCGACGGCACGACTTCACGACGAGTTCTAGTGATTTCCTCCGAGACAGCGTCAATGAGATTTACCAAATTTTCCTCTCAAGTTATTTTTATTCTCTGTGCGGGATCGACGTTATTTCACATTCAAACATGGTTATACGGTAAATGTGAATTCAATAATGTTTGTGCGTGTGAACAAACGACTAGACGAGTGTACATAAAACGGTATCTACTTTATAAATTCTTCCTTTATACCAAAGTCGTGGACACGTGTTTGATTATGCATAATCAGCCTACACTTCTTCTTCTTCTTCTCGTTTTGGAAAGGATTGGGCCGTAATCCACCTCGCGTGCCCAGTTTGTATATGTCACATAGTCTTCAAATTTCTGGTTAGTTCACGTCGGTTTCATCACTATGTTTTCCTTCATCGTTTTGAGAGCACGATTATAACTTCCTCAAATTAATCTTTTCCAGGAAATCTCGTTCTTTAAGTTTCCAAGAAGTATCACATAATTAAAAATATAGGTATTTCTGTTACCAAAACTATTTTAGGAAATAATGAGTTAATTTGAGTGAGGTTACCGTGGAATTCCGAGAATCTCGGAAAGGGATTCAAGTATGTACCGAACCGTTAGCTAGTCGGCAACTAAGACAAATTCCTGAGTCCGTGAATACAGCTGTAAGAAGTGCCGATTTTCACGGTTGATTAACCGTAACGGTCTACCATCCCGGTTTTATTTAGTTTTTGTGGCGGTCTGCGATAGAATATCTCAATATTATTTTCAATAAACGGACTTGTTTACCCATATTTTGGCTTTCGATATTTCATATGAGCGCATTCGGCTCAAATCTGGTCGGTCCCAAGTTTGAGCAATAAGTACGGCGGCAACATCCTTTCGTTATACAGGTCCGCAGTATATAGGTTTTTATACGTTCGGCTCTGTGTTATTGGGTTCGCGGCGGGTACCGGCCAGCTCTGCCTTTATTATCTGTTGACACTGTATTTGTTCTCCGACACGACCAACTAAATTATTGTTCTCTCGTTTGTCGGGACCTTATTTTATTATTTCCATCCTTTCATATCTTCCGCAAAACCGAGTTTACTTTAAAACAACTTCTCGTTCTACTAATCATATTTTATATCTTCTACTTGTTGTTACGCTTTCCTTTGTACAACGAATTTCTTGGTATTTATTATTGCTTATATAAAAAGTAAATACGAGTTTAATATTTATTAGGAAAGTTTAACATTCCCTCATTTCTTCCTAAAGCGAAAAATGTTAACAATGTTTAAAATATCAGCCAAGGGTGGTGAGCTCATAAGTTAAGAATTGAAGGAGAACAAAGATAAAGAATACAACTTTGGTAAATTATGATTATCTTTACAGGCAACTTCCCGGGAGACACGGGGTGTATCAGCGACAGTTAGCTAATGCGCGGAGGGTGACGTTGGTAGCGGCGGCCTCTTATTGGGACATGTATTGGAAAATCTTTATGTTATTATTTACGCGGCGAGGAATTTCGCGGCGCTAATACCCGTCGCGTTGTACATTTTATTGAAGTTTTTATTAGAAAATACCATTCATACTCGGTGTCGTTCGCGAAGGAATTTGACTTATTAGTACCTATAAGGTAGTCTTGTTCCCTTTACACGAGGACCGGCATTCGGAAATCTCATTAAAATATCATGTCCTCTCGCATTTAGAATTTAATATGATGAAACTGATCCGAACAAATATTATTTATCCATTAATCCTAGAACGCTGCCGGTTTTGAATTCCACATAATTCCAGCGACACCCGAACTTTAGAACGTGTTGACCTTTGAATGGTTGACGTCGAATCCCTGGTTAGGAATTTTCCCTTTATTTAAGTAAATTTTCTCTGAGTGAATCGTTAACGCAGTCAAATCCTAGTTTATTAAATGCTATTTAGTAATCAACGGCCGTGGGGCGATACCGCTGCAGACGGAAATTGTGCAACGTTTTATCAAAATGCTTCCGCCGCCCGACCGCGCTCGGCGATACCAATGTTTGCATCCGTGCGCTTTGCCGCAACCGCTTGCTATTATAGCTATGCCCCGCTAACTCCGACCTGGCAACATGAACCGAAAGGAAAGGGCGCATTCAACAATCTTAGGCCAGGCACTGGTATATGGAGCGCTCGGAGAAAGTGCCACATTGTCCGTAGTCAGCGAAGATTTTTATTAGCTCGGTTATCGACGACCCCACTATATTACACGTCTGACAGGGCGACACTTTTTGCTTTATTTTACTATCTATAAAAAAGACCAATTTGAAAGTTTTTATAGACGTTTTATTAACTTTAGACTTCAGCAATTTAAACTAGTTTCTAAGTATTAATTCTTCTCAGTAGTCTGTCAATCAAGTTTCGGATTGAGCGATAATTTGATGTTGCAATAATAAAGGGCCAAGTTTTACGAATTATATTGGAAACAGACTGCGGGCACCTAAAATTGAACAACTCCCCTCTGGTCACAAATCAAAAGCTCGTCGGGGCAATTATTGGATTTCCAAAATAATTTCATGAAAGCCGTTTATGCCTGCGGTCCATATAAAATATTTTATTGGCTACGTAAAAAAATGCCTCTTTTATCAAAGTCAAGACTCGTAGCTAAATGGCTATAATGAAGATTTATTCGGGGTAAACAAACATTGTCGCGCGTTCAGTTCTTGATAATTAATTGACCGATCCTAGCACAATTATGATCATCTTTCTTCGTAAACCACATTATCAATTTAAGTCTGCGCTATAATTCTTTTAGCACAAATAAATTCACTGAATGAATTAACTAAATAAAGAATGCTTCTTTAAACGGTTCAAAGGCGCGAGGGATACGCGGTCGTAGCAGTCACTGCTACGACGTTTCTCGTAGCACGAAGCGTAGCCAAGACGCAGGAATGTGTACTTTTTGTGAACTATCAAAGTGTAAAGGCAATTCAACTAGTACTTACTAACTAGTGATGTTCACTTTTATTTATTTTGCAATAAGTATGTGGAATGATTTTATTTACCTACTTAAATTAGATCAATCACGCACTTGGATATGTCAAAAGTTAGAAAACAAACGTGGTTTAAAATATATACAAATATCATCCATAATCTTTTATATGTATCAATTTTTCAGAGTCGGTTTTAGCAATCGTCAATTATATAAGCTAAGTGAAACCATGTTGATTTCTAATATTTGTACGTATTTCATTCGCTGAAACGAAACCAATTTTACTGATTGTGTTGTGGTTTATTTATCTTTTTGCAATTCCCTGAACGTTTCGCATATCGTGCACTCATGTTTTTCCCTTATACTGTAACGAGTGAATACCATCATCTATGGGTGTATAGTAGATAAATATATTTAACTACATAGCCATAGCTATGAATGGAGGTAGAATACGAAAGAGGAAGCTAATGGGGTGTGCAGAGTTCGTAAACGACGATGCTTAGTTGTTCCTATGGCTACGCACTGCGCTTTTTTTTTTTTTCTGGATGGGAAATCATCAAATGACTTCTCCCGCTCTGGGCGGAGCGGTAGGGCGTGTCAGACTTTTACTGACTAAAACCCACCCGTGTTCCATCAGTTGCCCATGTGCCAGGGTCACGGTATCTCTTTCGAACAATCACGCGACCCCAGCAGGCATCGGTCCTAGTAGACCCCTACACTGCTGCTGACATCTCTTTGAAAGCTACGCACTGCGCTAGGGTTGTCACTTTTGGTTATTTTTGTTATACTAGATAGCACTACGCCCGCGTCTTCGTCCACGTGAAATTAATAACTAATGTTACTCCTGAATAATGTAGCTTTCCATTGGTGAAAGAATTTTAAAAATCGGTTCAGTTGTTTTTAAGTTTATCCATTACAAACAATCAAATCTTTCCTCTCTTTAATATTAGTGTTAATATAAGCTGCGCCACTGCCTGCTTTTTGAGTATTTCAATCCAAGATTAAAATGGCTCCACACTACTTTCTCGAGATTTTGTATGGAAATTATTTTGTTCATTTGAATTTAAATCTTACTAAATGATACAGACAGGTAGTTTACCCAAATTAAAAATGAAATAGGTTTTTTTTACAAAGTAAAACTACACATTATTAACGAACGCGATTTCGTGATTACAGCTGTTAAATACAGAAGTGGATAAATATTACACAATATGGTACTCAGCTACAATTTCACAATAAACCAAAGGTTTAATCAGTGAAAGCGATGCCCAAATTAATCATTATTACAGTTCCAATTCATTTTTGCGGCATTAATAGTTATCTGTGCGTTAAACCATCGCTGACCGTATTGCGAAGCGCTCTCTAGTTATTTCTGTAGTGCAATTTCAATTACTGCAGATGCATAAATTTTATTTGTATCGTGGCAACAACCTACCACGTAGTTATCCGTCTATAATGGATTGTTACTTCGTTCCGTGTTCGTGAAATAATTGAACTGAGTTTCCATACATTTATTTTCTGATCAGTTATCGATTTTAATCGCATGTTTAAAGAGTTTAATCATTATCAGTATATTACAGGTTTACTTATTAAAAGAAGTTTGTTGCTAAGTAATAACAGTCATCGTCAATCTTCTACGTCATTCTCATCTCCGGTCCAAGCGTACCACTAAGACGTTTGCCACTAAACCGTGTCGCACAAACCTCGGCCAGCATGCACCCATAAATAGAATGTTGACTTTTTACAACACTGCATTTTCAGTCGACAGCAAAATTGATATTTTCCTCGATAGTCTGCCAATGTTTAAAGCTAAAGTAAATAAAATTTGTCTGTAATCAGCTGCCTACATAAGTCATTAATACTTATTTAAATTCAATAATGCAATTTTAATTTAATCCTGTTGGTATTTAATTTAATTTAAACATGTCTTCAATTTTAAATCATAATAGTATTTCAATTTCATTTAGTTTAATTAGAGTTAGAACCGATATTTGTATTTTATCCTTATCATTTATATACCGATTTGTCTTTGTTATTTTATTCAATATTCCGTTTTTGTTATCTATGTGTGTATACTTAATTGAACTTTATAGTTGTATTGTTTTAATGTAATGTGACGAAATCTATTATTTTATTTCATAATTTAATCTTATTTGTAATACTTTGGTAATTTAATAATGTAATCGAACAATTTAATCACCTTCAATGTGAATGTTGTGCATGCCTATAAGTGATGTGTTTACACAGAACTTTAATCCGTCATTACATTATGTTAATATCTTTGTAAATATGTCGTTGGTGTGCCTTGCTTAATAAATAAATAAATAAATAAATAAATAAATAACAGCTTCGTGGGTCGATCGGTTAAGCTACGCTTGCCGCTATTGTTCCGAAGATCCGGTGACCATCTTTATATAATAAGAGCCTTCCGTGCCTCGGAAAGCACGTTAAGCCGTTGGTTTCGACTGTCTTTCGTAGATTTTAACTGACCTGTTAGACTAGTGGTTAGTGACCCTGACTGCTAAGACTGAGGTCGTGGGTTCGATACCCACTCAGGACAAATCTTTTCGTGATGAGCACAATCATTTGTTCTGTGTCTGGGTGTATTTTATCTATAATATGTATGTATTTAGAAATATATAAGTATACTAGCTTTTGCCAGCGGCTTCGCCCGCGTGGAGGTCGGAAATTATCCCGCGGGAACATACTACCGGGATAAAAGTAGCCTATGTCCTTTCTCAGGCTCTAAACTATCTGTGTACCAAATTTCATTTAAATCGGTTCAGTACTTTTAGCAATGCGAGACAGACAGACAGACAGACCGACAGACACACAGAGTTACTTTTGCATTTATAATATTAGTGTGGATAGTGTGGAACTGTGGATTTATCAGTTGTCTGGTTACCACAGTACAGGCTCTGCCTAGTTTGGGAGCAGATAACGGTGTGTTGATTGTCCTAAGATATTATTATTATTTGACATTCGTTACGGGTCTTCAGAAGCCCGAAAGTCTGACAACCAGTCTTACCACGGGGTATCGTATTACCTAGTTACTGGGTTATGGTGGTCAGTCGCTTCATGGATACTGGGATTCAGTTACATCCAGTTAGACTAGAAGCCGATCCTAACATAGTTGGGATAGACTAGGCATAAGATAACTTATTACAAGGAGCGCTACTTCTCTAATATCAAAACGACAGAGTAGAAAGAGAATATTCTTCCACACATTCGAGGATATAATATCTATCTGTATCTATGTTATTTTTTAGTGTTACGTGAAGTGACTGCCGACTGACCTCCACAACCTTTGGAAACCCAATATGATGTTATCTACGAAGGCGTGCGTGCTTCCCTCTATCTGATATAATGTCTTATTTTTATATACTAGTCGGTTGACCTATTCTTCTATATATTGAATAGAATGCTTATTTACTTGTGTTGTAGAATCTTTTGAAAAAGGACATTGGTCTTGTACCAAGATACAAAGAAATAGAAAGAAAGAAATCACGTTATTTTGCCGTAAACATTACAATTACACACCAACAGTTATAAAATGTGACCCTGAGTACACACAGTCGTAAAATTACTTTCTGTATTATAAATTAGGACCATGTAGAGTTTATTATTTTTGTGATTCGTCCAAACTCCATATGTGGCAGCGGAGGCTTTTCCGCTGCCACATTTGGAGGGGTAATTATAATAATTTATAGCTAAATCATAAAATAAATTGAGAATCATCGTACAGATTTCATACGGTTTGATTCATAGGCCGGTTAGGCCAATGTTCTTTGTCACTGCGACGCATTCATACGTAAGAATGAGCCGTGGCGGGTAATATAGTTTCTAAAAGTTGTTGCTCTGCAAATGCTAATACGTCGTATCGTACCAATATCAAACTAAAAACTGTCAAACAGATTACTAGTAAGTAAACAATAAGTTACTCGTTCAGTACAATAATCAATTATCTTCAAGAGTACACTTTAACTTCACTTAGTTGGGAAGATTCGCAATTAATATTCTGTCATAGGAAAAGCCAGGAGCATAAATATATTACTATGGACAGTTCGGCAATAATATCTGATTTCGTGATTCATTCATAAATATCTATTCTCAAAAAGACAGCAAATATGATCATCTGTGGAAGGCATAAACGAGTGTGTACACATATGCGATACCGAAGAGACGCCAAAACTATATACATATACTTATATGTACATGTGACTATAACATTGTTAACAATGTACGTAATTTATACTGTGGATAATTGTGAACTGTTTGTCGAAAGACCGATGCCCGATTGAGCAGATGAATCCTGGATTGGAGACTGCGTATTGGCAAGCGTAGTGAGGGACCCCCCAGCTAGATGAACCGACGACCTCAAAAAGGTGGCTGGGACAGACTGGATGCGGAAGGCGGAGAATAGGGTGTTGTGGCGCAGCATGGGAGAGGCCTATGTCCAGCAGTGGACTGCGATAGACTGAGTTGATGATAATTGTGAACTGTACCATATTGCATACTTATATAACGTATTAATTTTCGATTACATCGTGTAAATAATTTCATCATCACTGCTCTCAAAACGGTAAAGGAAAACATTGTGAGAAAACAGATATGTCCTAGACCCATAATTGGAAGATTTTTAGTTTTATATATCTTTATTGAGCGTTATGATATCCATTAATGTGTTAATTAAATGTAAGATCCTTCGCAATTTATTACACGCTGCCATCAGTCTGACAGTTGTTGCACTCCAGTCATAGACTTTGATTCATTAAGTTTCGCCACGACTAATTTCAATGTTTCTTGAAAATGATCCCAGTTATTGTAGTGTGTCCCTCTTAGCTTCCCCTTCAGTCTGGCAAAACAATTGAAGTCCAACGGGCAAATATCTGGTGAATAGGGTGGGTGATACCAAGTCGAAATTCCCTGAAATCCGTAACGGCCCGAGCTTTATGGGGTTTTGCATTGTCATTTAACAGTACTGGCGTACTGAAATCCTTTCCATCAAGCCATGGCTGTAAATGCCTCTCAAGGAACTGTTTATAATTTTCGGAATTGACAGACTCATTTTCAGGCAGCAACTCCCAGAAGGCTATACCATCCCAGTCCATACTCATAATCAACATCCTCTTGTTGCCGTGCGTCGGCTGGCGGGTCGTTGACGGCACTGGCTCTTCTTTTGCTAGCCACACGCGGAACTGCTCACGATCCGGTTCCATGTAGAGAGCAACCCAAGTTTCATCAACAGCTACACTTTTGGAAAGCAGTGATTTGTCCTTCTTATATCGCTCTAAGTTCGCCTGACATGCCAACACCCTATGTTCCTTTTGCGCTTCTGCCAGTTCAATAGGTACCCACTTTCCGAGAACTTTCTTCATTTTCAAGTCATGTTTGACAATCCTTTGGATTGTTGATTTTGGGACGTCCAATAGTTTGGCAAGAGCCCTTAGACTCCAGTGTCTCGACTCATTAAATGCATTTTTAATTCTTTTATAGCTTCTAGATTCTATCTTCTTTTATAGCCAAAGACGTATGGTTACCACCGCGATGCTCACCGACGTCAGTTTCGCCACTTCTAATTTTTCGCATCCATTCTTTTATAGTGCTTCTTGCTAAGGCTTTCTTACCGACTGCTTTCGTAATATTAGAATGAGTAACACCTACAGACCAGTCCCACAAATAAGCAAATTTGAGTAAAACCCGTTGCTCATAATCACTTATTGAATTAATTATCTGTTCCTTTAAAGACATTTTACAAAAACGCGAACCAAACACCACTGAGATTTAACTTAGAGTGCAGCAATTCTATTGACACCAGTCACGTTACAACCAGTCCAAAAATGAACAAGACACGACACGTCAAAAATGGATGGGTTTGCTTGGGACAACCTAATATTATCAATCTATTCATCTCAAACCATCAAATTGTGAACGAACCTGCAGGCAGACTTACCGACAGGGTTCACAATCCGTCCGATTTTAACACCGTCCTTAGTAGGTCGGTCTTGGCGGTAGCCGAATTGGTCGCAGTAACTAAGCCTGAGCACCCTGAACCAATGGGTTAGGTTAGAACTATGATCAACTGCGCGCGAGACGAGCGAGCGGCGCGCGTCCTTCCAAGTTGAACATAGTTATTTTACTTTTGATTATTAGGGCAAGGTGCATTCCGATCTGCCAGGGTCACGACATTCGTTCGAAAGATTTACCGTAGCCCTTGCATATGGCTAACTGAAGAACACGGGTGGGTTTTAGTCAGGAAAAGTGTGACACGCCCATCCGCTCCACCCTAGAGCGAGAGAGGCCATTTGATGATTTCCCAACCAAAAAATAAAATGTGCTTTCCGTCGCCTGCAAGTGTGCTACCAGTATTTGTTGGTATGCCATGCGTTAATTGTAAATGGTTTCAAGCAATTCACATCTGTTCATATTTTAAAATCACGCGATATAGATTAAAACCCAACGATTGACTTAATCAAGCCGTGACATATATGTATATTCAATTCAAACACCCATGATGAATGATGTCATTTCATTGTAGAATTTTCTTTGATACCACGAACAAAAAGTTAAGTCAAAAAGGTCTGAAATTCTAGTTATTCTTGCAGTTTATTAGTGTCACATACTGCACCTTAAACTCTCATATTTGCTTCGCAGGTCGAACGAAAAGTGTAATTGAATTTTCCCGTTAGAAAGATGCCCAGTTATAGCGGGATTGGAACTGTGCCCGATAAATGGCGATAAGTCCGCCGCCTATTACATGGCACCTAATAACGTCATCGGTGAACTAGGGCTGTACCGCAGCCCGCTCTAGCCACATAATTCAGAGGTCACAAACTTGCCGGTTCAGGGATATACTGATGTTATTTTGATGGAATATTTCGGAAAACTTCCGGAACTTCCTAACACTTTTGTTGAAAAATGTTGATAATGATGTTGTGTGCATAAAAATGCCTTAGAAAAACATGAACGGTTTACTAAACTACCAAATGTATCTAACCGTCGTTCTACGTCGTGGTGCTCTTTAAGATAGTGCAAACTATTTTATTAAAAATGTTTCTAAGAAAAGAAACTGGCGATGTGAAGTCACTTTCAAACTCGACGTTATAGGAAGTATAATGAAAATATTGTAGCTGCGCTAGCTAAGCTATGATCGATGGCCGTCATGCAGGGCCGGTATTGCATGGATCACGCTAGCATCGTCGGTTGCATTAGATTGCGTTTGATGCCGCCGTATTGATAGCAGATTGATTCTAGATGGATAATTTGAATGGTAATAGGTAGGTAATAGATTCTGCTATCGATAATTTTGTTATTAACAATGCTTTGTGATAAGAAAGAAGTCATAGCTCAACAGAAAATGAACTAAAAAAACAGTCAATCTGCCTAGCCTTTTCCTAACTACGTTGGGGTCAGCTTCCAGTCTCACTAAAGTAACTGCTAGCTAAATATGCAGCTTATTTTATATGTAGTAACTGCCTATCTGATCTCCACAACCCAGATACTGGATAATACGATGCCCTCAGTAAGACTGGTGTTCAGACTTTTAGGCGACTACCCGTAATGACTTTCAATGATCTACAAATGACGGATCCAACGGCCTCGATATATTATGGATGCTCACCCATCCACAAACCTGCAGCGGCTAGCGTACGCCTAAACGTGCCTACGCTGCTTCTGACAACAGGGCGGTGTATCGGCGATTCCGCGGAAGGCTACGCGACACCACGCAGCGCAACACGACGCCGTCACTTCGTGTACAATAGTTTTACATTGTTTTTATTTGTATGTATGTTAGTCTGTAAGGTATTTATGTTATGGGTCTTTGTAGCCCGAAATAAATTGATTTGATTTGTTTTGATTTGTAGCAGATGGCGGATGGTGGAACCTTCGATATTATACCCGTGCGGCTATTATTATTTAGCCATGAGTTAAAAAACAAACAATGATCACATATTAAAATGGTTCATAGTATTGTTTTTAATTAATTAGTCGATGAATAGGCAAATAAAAATATGTAAACTAGCTGTAGGTTATATTTTTAGCCACCCATCACGTCTCAACCTGCTTACTGTAAACGATAGAATCCGAATCCCATCAGGGGCCAGAATCAATTTTGTTCTACCGATCCAGTAGAGATTACCAAAGCACAAAATCATTACAGGACAAGTAACGTGCAAGATAATACCCTATCTTCATTACTTACACACATAATGTAAGTAAGAGAGAGGAATCGCAATAAAAATCGTAATGATACCGCAATAACGAACTCACGATAACTGCCGAAAGGAATTGATAAGGAAAATATAGGGAGCGTTACATATGGGTACCACATGCTCGACGGAACCCTTATTGGATGGGGCGTGTTGCCTTAAAAGATTCATGGATTCCTATAGAAAGGAATGTTTCTGTATTTAAATATTCCGAGAGAATGTAGAATGAAGAATTGGAATTTTGGAGGAGGATGTAGCGCGAGTATGTAGGTTATCGATATCTCAGTAAATAGAGAGAGCGTTGAACATATTGAGCTAAACTAGACGTTTAGTATTCTCTGCCGAACACGTAGGCGAGAAAATGAGGTGTTCATCTAGGGTTGGTCAAAATCTAAATAGAAAATAAATTCTATAATTTGTGACTTCGGTCTTCAGAATTTTGTTTAGAGTTTTGTATAAGTATATTACTAGATTATGTAATGTGATGCGTCGGTTTATAGACCTATCAAGCCCTCTAGGCATGTGTCAAGTCAATGTAAGGCCATTATGTTCAAGTTTTAATTGAAGTATTCAGTTAAATGTCCTTCTGAGAATAATTACTACAATAATGTATTAAGAACAAGAACGTACCATTGACCTTTGTATAGATTTAACATATGAATAAGAATGTAATGTTGCCTTGTTGTTTTATTTTGTAAATTTGTTCCCATAAAATATCAAGAAGTGACAGACAGGCCTAGCTGTTTTAAACTTTTTAAATGTAAAACGTCGAGAGAAAATGGCGAAGCATCATTTTTGTTATTCATCGACAGTTCATTCATCTCCAGTGAAACATTGACAGATCCATTATAACTACGAACAATGGTAGCGGCACCATACAAATTTGTAAGGACCGTTTTTCATAATACGACGCTAAAGTGGCGAATAGCTGTGATAATACAGCATTCTGTTGTTACCGAATTGTATTCAAGGTTTGATAGCATTTACTTTGACGAAGAAAATCTTAATAAACGCTACGTGATTTAACTGTAGCTATTTGTCATTCCACTCCTTAAATTAAAACGCTTTTAATTAATCTTCCATTTCATTGTTATAAATAAAGAACATGTATTTGGCTTTAAATATACGAGTAGGTATTAACGTAGCGTACACAAAATATTGCATAAACAGTGTCACCGATATGAAAACGAAATAATCAACAACGCGGTTTAATATCGTCGCGAGACCGACCTCTTTCGACCCTTTCGTTATTTACATCCCAGATTATTATCGAAGTAAATGTTCTACCATAACATGGTTCACTTCCAAAACATACTTATAACAGAGTTATTTCATAAATAATAATTGAAATAAATAGCAATTTAAAACTCGTTTTCAACCAGTGACATTGTTATAAACTTTTACAAAAGAGTGCACCGAAAAGAAAAAGAACTATAACAAAAACACTGAACTTGAAACTTATGTTTTTTTTTTTTGCAAGAAAACAAAGTTGTGCGGTATCCTTAGGATTGCTTAAACTAATAAAAAGTTATTATAAAACAAAAAAGTATTTAAGCACGATTGCATGCATTACCTTGTGACGGTTGCAGCGTCGGAAGCCACCACCCGCGGATATTATTTTGTTGCAACACGAGAGGGCGCGAGGGAGACGGCGAGAAAAGCTCCTTAACAACTTTTTAAAGGGAGCACTCGGATGGAGCGAGCGCAGCGCAAGCCGCGGGTACCGGCGATTCATTAAGAGCGAGCGTGGAGGCTGCGATGGCGAGCGCCCCCCCTCGCCCCGACCCTCATGGCCCCACCACGCATGCGCCCCGCCGCCCTCCAATCGCGGCCCTGTTGCTTCTGACAGCCGCACAACGTCAAAACGTAAACGCTATGAATACGTTTAATCGCCGCTGAATCTTCCGACAATCGCGATGATCTACGCTTAGATTAGGACAACTTTTGCGGGAAGCGACAGATGCATTGTGCCCGCGAGACGCGACTCCGCTTGACTGGCCAAGACGTTGGCGCACAATTGAGATAATAATAAGACTCTTTACAATTTATTCAACAAAAAAAAATATCGTTTGACTACTGTTATCTTAAAATATATATTTTTTCTGTTCCTACCTACTAAAAAATAATTAAGGTTCACATATTTTGTTAATTCAATCTTCATGCATGTATCTGTTCAAACAGCCATAAAAGCCATTTTAAATCTGGCAAAGTGAATGTAAGCTCGGGCTACTTAAAAAACATAAAACCCGCTCGTTGGGTGACTGTAACCCGCTGAACCTCCATCAGGGCCGTACAAGCTAAATCTAAATCCCTTAAATACGTTACCCAGATATTTATGGTAGGGCTAATAGCGCCAGTTAAGCCGAAGACCAGGCGTACCAACGATATTTTTGAAGATAAATGCAAAACGGCTCTGTTTCTTCAAAAGCACCTAATCCCGCATAATTAGAAGTAATTGACAAATGAAATGCCAGATTGCCAAGTCTGCAAAGTTTTGTTTTAATAAGTTTCACAAAAATTATTTTCTACATAGCTTAACGTCACGCCTTGTATCATCAAAGAGTTGGACAGAAGTGTACCTGTAGTAAATACATTAACATTTTGGCAGTTACCGGACACAAATCAAGACTCCGAACTGCTACTGAGAAGTTCCAGTAATACCCAATAATACTTTATCTAACGTGTAACTTTATGCTTAGTTGAAGTGCTATTAACCAATAGACCAACGACGCAGTCCTTCATTTAAATGTGGGTGGTGTATTAGCCAAATAATTTTTTGATCATTTTCTTAGTTCGCCTTAATTATAAGCCCTCGCTGTCTTTTCTTTAAGAAAAATAATCAGATGAATGAATACCCTTGAGCATTCCAGACTCGTCCTTTGAGAAAAGATTTCTCAGATAAAGAGAAATGTGTACCTTCGCAAAAAGTATGACGCCGAAGAAAACGAATCAAAAGAATTCTTTAAACATCACTTATAAATACAAAACAATAAAATAAGGATCTCTGTTATGATTAATGTTATAGATTATGATAATAAAAGAGAAAAAAACATTTATCTAAAGAACTAATTAAATGAATATGAAATCTGTTGATGTGTATATTCTGATATCCTTATCCTTACATTGTATAAAGTCATATTTTGTGTATGTACGCTTCTTTTCGCTTATCTTTTAAACTACGCGACAGATTTTAATACGATTTTCATTAATAGACAGAGTAATTCAAGAAAAAGGTTTAAGTATATGTAAAATAAGCGGGCAAAGCCGCTGGCGTATGCTAGTTGTTTTATAAATTAGCTATCATTACTGACATATTTCACTTCATACAGCCAATTATTTTCTTATCAGTCACCATTGACAAGATAAAATATTTACAATAATTACTATTTCTTTTTGTCAATTGACATCGAAATTATTACAAACCAGAGGGGTAATAGCGTAACTTGCTATCAGTAGGAATTGGTTTCATATTGATAGTTAGACAACATTCATTGCGTTATTTACTTTGTTGAGCCGACAATTTATTCGAACAAATGGCGCAATGGTTTAGAAATAATCTTCAATCCCATTCAGATTCTGATAGATAGTGCGTTTCGCAATTAGGGTGCAGGTCACTTAAAACTGGAGGATGAATTAAATCTCTGCTCTATATAATTAAAAATATCTAAGATGCATCCACATAATTCTGACAAAATCGACCTCAAAAAATAAATAGGGAAACTTAAAACTATTGTGTATAAATGAATATTTATTACTAGCATATGCTTTGAATTTATAAAACTGCCCCACATCGCATCGCCCGTCCACGCAATTAAGCTAAGCGTGCTTTCAGTTTTTTTTTTCTTTTAGCCCGGCTCCCTTTGTTTGTTATAGCGTGATGTTAAATGGTCCATAACCTTCCTCAAGAATTAATCAGATAATTTTTTTTTTTCAATTCCGACTGGTACTTCCAGAGATATTTGTAAGTTAGTTTGATAAAACGCGCTAAAATTCAAACAAACAATTCAGCATTATTACATGAATGTAATAATGTTGAATTGTTTGTTTACAGAATTGACTAGCTAGTAACTGATACTTCACTTTTGATTTCAATTTGCTTTGCTACAACTGGCAAGCTAAGAATGTTCAATCAGATGTAATTACTTTGATAATGGTAACAAAAACTTTTCTGAAAATTAACCGAATGTGATGTGTCAGATTTGTGAACTAAAGTAAATTCTGGTATTTTTGTTACACCTACCCACAAGGTTACATAATAAAATATGGCACGGTTCGCAGTGAATTCAATTTAACTTTTCGTTTAACACATCTGACAGTTGGGCATAGCCTCCCTATGTTTAATTAGTTCATAAACATTGTATTAGTATCGTTATTTCAGCATTGTACCAGTTTTGTAATATAGTCGTATCAGACAAGGATTTGAAGATAAGGCATCACTCGACGAATCTTATTCTGTTAGGATCTGTACTCACAGATCCTAACTATACCTAAAATACTATTCCTAAAATACTCATTTTGGTTTACACAAACCATTATAAAAACAAAACTATAAAAAAAAACATCAATGATATCGTCTTTATAAATGACAAATAGATTTTGAGTGAAATTTTGTTAAAAATATATATGTATAACTAGTTATAAAATACAAAATATGCACATATTTGTGCTATTTATAGGATAGGAATGCATTCATTATACATTGAGAAAAAATATTTTTCGGAAAATTAAATTAAATCCTTTTAAAATCTGTCGTATTAAACATTATTATTAGGTGTACCATGTACGTCTTCGCTTCGCCATTAATCTTTGTCAAAACTTTACAAATTGGTAACCATTACCTTTAGTAAATTTATTTCCAGTGTCTTCAAAATTGATTAATTAATGATATTATACAATACCGATTGATGTCCTTGATTTCGTCAGAATATTTCTAACTTACAATGTCAGAGTAGTGGAGATTGGTTCTTGTATTGTGAAGTAAAACAATTAACCGACAAGAAAATAAAAAAAAACCGGCCAAGTGCGAGTCGGACTCGCGCACCGAGGGTTCCGTACAAACCTGTAGGTATTTTCGGTTTAAAAATATTTTTTTTTTTTTTAATTTTGATATTTCAGTTGATTGAATGTAAGGTAAATTGCGGTTTACGATTTATGACGTTTTAAAAAAAAACTACTCACTCGATCTCGTTCAAACCAATTTTCGTTGGTAGTTTACATGGTAATGTACATCATATATTTTTTTTAGTTTTGTCATTCTCTTATTTTAGAAGTTACGGGGGGGGGGGACACATTTTACCACTTTGGAAGTGTCTCTCGCGCAAACTATTCAGTTTAGAAAAAAATGATAATAGAAACCTCATTACCATTTTTGAAGACCTATTCATAGATCTTCAAAAATGGTAATGACCCCACACGTATGGGTTTGATGAAAAAAAACATTTTTGAGTTTCAGTTCTATGTATGGGGAACCCCAAAATTTATTGTTTTTTTTCTATTGTAGTGTGAAAATCTTAATGCGGTTCACAGAATACACCTACTTACCAAGTTTCAACAGCATAGCTCTTATAGTTTCGGAATAAAATGGCTGTGACATACGGACGGACAGACAGACAGACATGACGAATCTATAAGGGTTCCGTTTTTTGCCATTTGGCAACGGAACCCTAAAAATACAGATTTGGAGGTAAAAACTAATTTGGAGCAATTACTTTGTCTTACACCAGACAGGAATTATCTCAAATTATTTCAAGTTGCTCTAGGCAACTACTTAATTATTTCTGCCCCCAAATATAAAGGCTTTGTACGTAATTCAGAAGCCCATCATTTCCAATATATATTGTTCCAACATTCGTGTCGTATCGTTTTTCTTGAAAAGCAATTCTCTTGTTCAATATAATATTTGCCAAACATTATATCCATAAGGTACCAATGTGGTTACCCGCTTACTATGCGAAATGAAATCACGTAACAGTGAGCGAACGTCATATTCAGTTTGCGATACCTACACACAACTTGGAAGTAGACATGTGTTTGCAAAAACATATAAATCCTGTTTCAACCTAGTTGGCACCTTCTACTTACATCAATATCTGTTTACTACTTTCACTCTTACAGCGAATGAACCGAACTAAAGACATTAAAAGGGTCGGCCGTAAGCACAGGTGTGTAAAATCAAATGTAGACATCTAAATAACTATTGGGTCGAAACACATTTACTTAATCCCGTGTACTGTATGTGCTATAGTCAACCCGCATGTAGATATATTTAGATGGGTAATTAAATTAATCTTATAATCTCAGAGATAATGTGGAATTTTCCGATTCCTCTGAGTGCGTTCAAGCATTCCTATAACAAAGATATTCTTCGAAATCTCGGTGTATTTTGGGGAATACGAGACTGAAACTCGTAAACGTAAATTTGTTCCTAAGCCAGCAAATGCTTTAAACGTAGGCTGTCAAATATTTAGTGTGGTGCAGAGCTTCGGCAACTCGTCCTACACACAAAGCCACGATGAGAGAGTCCCATCGAAACACTTCACCTGTACTTGCGGTAATTTGTAGTGTGACTTCAGGAATTGAATCTCTCTGCAAATAGTTAAACACTAAACCCCGTGGAGAAATTAATTCACCTCATCCTGACTGTACGAGTAACAGTTCGATGAGGTTTCGGTAAACGACTTTGACTTTACAAAGACACCAGTTTGTGTATACAAACTAAAGCGATTAAGAAACGCTCAATGTGTAGAAAGTCGTTTGAGCGCGATTGCGGAGGTACGTTTAGATATAATTTTTTACTGGAATGCGAGAGCGGACATCGAAAAGGGACCAATAAAATATGCAGATTTGACTGCGGCCGTATTTTTCTCGGTGTAATCTGCATTATTCAGGCTTTGTCACGAACTTCGACAGTTTAACAGCGTTTATCTCTCGCCTTGCAAATTGAGCTACGACTTTAAGACAAACGGGAGTCACTTTCATTATCATAATGGACCTCGGCCGATTCTTTGTTGGTGAGCCGAGGATGGATTCTAGTTGACGTTTTACGAGACGTTCTTTTATCTTTTATACCTGGCTTTTGTTTACTTCTTTTCGAATGTTCTTTATTAACTAATTTAAGAACACGGTGACATGCTTTCTTGCTATGGTGATATTTAAGACGGTATATTTATAACTTTGTATGCTCTGCATTTGTAGCGGAAAAATGATTTTAGTTACTGTCTCTTTATACCGTGTGATGCCGGAGGTAAAGAATAGCACCATTCTATTTCTTCCCGTGGGTGTTGTAAGAGGTGACTAAGGGATTTACTAAAGAATGGGCAGCAGCGTTCTCTATATATTTTACCACCATACTGCGATCGCCAACCTACCTGTCAAGCGTGGCGATTTTGACAAATCCCCCTACATTTGGGGAGGCCTATGCCCAACAGTGGACGTCTTTCAGCTCAAATGTTGATGATGATGACTTTCTATTTTCTCGTTATTTTTTGTTATCTTATGTTGGATTTTATATAATGATCGGTCAGCAAAGTATCATTCATTCCTATATTCAAATATGATCTTCAATAATAACCGTTTTGCGCAATAGTAAATAACATAACATCACGCATTGTTTCTCCGAAGGGTTGGGCAGAGATACCTATAGTACACCCACATTTCGCCAGTAATGTTTAAGTCCCATGTAATGGACGGCGAGCCTATCGCCAACAACCGGACACAAATCCAGCCCAATCCAGCCAATCCAGTTGGTACTTAGAAATTCTAGATAGAAAAACCCAATAACACTGTGCCCGACCTGGGAATCAAACCCAGGACCTCATATTCAGCAGGAGCGCTTGCGATCACTAGACCAACGTGGCAGCCAGTAACTAATACTGACCGAAATCCAATGCACTACCGACATATGTCAAAGGGACCTCCTAGTAATAGCCGACCTGTCAGGTACAACAGCATAGAATCCCGTATGCACCTCAAACAGAATCCTATTACCACTTCAATAGGACATCAATCCGCTTTCACACAAATAATTAATCGGAAATCGCCAAAGAAGTACAGTCACGTTCATTAATACCTTACCTACCTTACCTACCTTATAATCAAGCTAAATTCAAAAGAAATTTTCGTTGAAAGAATTCGTAGAAATTTCATAGTGTTACGAACGTAATCTTTTCGAAATATAATGAAATAATAAGCCTTTTCTCAAATTCGCAACAGTTATTTTCACGAGAAACTTGTGTTTCAATTTTGTTTTTATGCTCGTGAATGTACCTATGCTCGGACATGTTACACGATAAAAGCTTTACCGACGTAAGTAGTAATTTACCCATGGACAAGCTCCCTGTTCCAACGGCAAGGAACGGCCGAGTGTCCACCAGACCAAAACTAATCGCTGATAGAGTACGCGCTTGCCAACGATTGGACTATTGATTCGCTACCATCTACCGGCCGACGTAAATATGTAGGTAGGGTATGGCAGCACGCCATAAATTGATGGCTTAATTTGTATACTTGACTGTACAGGGCTCCTGTATATAAGTGTTTGTACTGATTGTATCTATGCCTATTAATATTTTAAAGCTGAAGAGTTTCTTTAGTGAAATGCGTTAAGCTCGGGAACTGATTCGAATTGAAAATTTCTTTTAGTGTTGTTGCCTATTTTCCGAGCAAGGCCTAATGCCTATTTATCATCACGCTAGGAACCTTAGGAGCCGAGCAAAAAGAAAAAGTCATGAATACGAAGTACTCGCACGGGCAGGCGATTCGATGCGACGCCGAAGGGATGGGACGGGCGAACAAAAATTTCACGTGGACTAAGACGCGGGTTGAAGCTAGTGGTTTTAATAACACCTGAAGCCTATTTAATAAAACTGATAGACGACAAGTGACTAGCAACAATTTGAAAATCCAACAATTTTACAAGATAATCGTAGTTTAGTCCCATTACACAGCATCTGTCGTGATAATGTGTCCATTATGTCTTTTATTTGACAAACATGTCGCTTTGACTGGTATTTAAAAAATACTCTAGGAATATTATTATCTATGGCATCTTCTTCTTTCGTCAGCACGAGCTAGTCGAGTCATTTGAAAATTGTTTATGTGGGGAACGTTCAGCCGGTTGACTAACTGTTTAAAACATATCAGAAACTTTGAACGAAAAAATTTATCCATGTAGCCCACAATTTTCTAAGAGCAACTTACTAATCCCTAGTACTTGTTTACATTTCATATATAAACACACAACCTACACCATTCCCACATTATCCACCGAAACTTTCACCCTACATTCACATCAAAACAGAATGCAAGGCTAAACTCCGTCGGCCAATATTTCATATCATAAGTTCCCCTCAAGGTCCGCTAATATTAGAAGGGCAGTCGGAGGTCACAGTAATCGTCGATGACTCGTGCAACGGCACGACACGAAGCGATTTATGACGACTGTGGACACCCTTCGCATAGCTAAACCCATATGTACACAGTACACACATCTCCCTTGTAATTTTACGCCGCAATGTTGTGTGTGCATTACTCCTTAGGGTTCGTTTATTGAAGGTTTTGTGAACTCGCTTTTCAATGTAACTAAAAACGAATTTTATTTTCTCTCAATTACTTTTAATGATGGCCTGGTAGTTTGAGTACTTTATGTATGCGGTCTACCCAAATGCCCTTTCTTAGGTATTCTACGCCGGATCGTTCAGCTCCATAATTTCTGAGTTTAGCTATACGAATACTGACAAATGCACTGACTGGAGAGGTCCACCTAATCTGTGTGGTTCCTTCCTCAAAATGTAATTTTAGACACTAATCTACACGGTCGTCACATGATCGGACATCACAACATCTTATATATTAGGCAAAATATACACTTGTATACTAAAAACAGTGATTTTCATAATATTAATACTAGAAATAAGGACAAACTACGAGCCCCCTTTCACCGGCTTCATAAGGTTCATAATTCTTTTGTTGGTCTTGGTATATTACGTTTTATAACAAGCTTCCCTCTGCTTTGCTAGATTTGCAGTTTAATGAGTTTAAAGCTAAAGTAAAATCCAACCTTTGTTCAAAGGCATACTATTCTATCAACGACTACTTAAACGATAAGAATAGCTGGTCGCTGTGATTAACTCAAGACAATGTTTATGTTCTTTCAATCCAGAATTAGCTTTCCTACCGACAGTTTATATGGGTAGTTCTTATAATTGTTTTTTTATTTTTTATTTCACTGATATTGTTAATTTATTTTTATTTTCTTTTAATTTCATTTATTGTGGACATAATCTACTCATTACAATGATTTTAAATTAGTTGTATTGCAATATGTAGTTAGCTAGCGACCTCGTCAGCTGTTCATAATATTCTTGTCTGACCAACCGGCAGCAAGTTCGTCATGCTCCCTTAGATGTCACTGCTTGCGGTAGCGTCGGGGGTCGGGTTACCACCTTCCCTCAAATATGGCGAGGGGGGTAATGGCTGACCTTTGCGTTATGCTCGTGAAGGGGTGCTGCTTGTGGTGACTGGTCGTCTAGCTGACCATGGTTTTTGTTAGTGTTACTTGTATTAACTGTTATTTTATTTTGGTCCGGAGGTCCTAGTTTAACTATTGTTACTTCAACTTAGCTGTATGTATCAATTTGCATCGTTGAATATGTAAGCGGGCGCGCCCTTTATGCCTGGAGGCTTTATTTACGTTTTAAGTTCTGTTTACGATTTTGTTTTATTATTTATTTCAGCTTGAGTTTAGTTTTCAGTGTTTTGTTGGTGGTATATTGGCGTGTGCTAGCTGACATATGGTGAATAATGTATTTTGTTTTATAATATTAATTACTTACACAATATTGTATAGAATCAAGTTCTTCTAACTTAACAGACAGCTGTGCTGCTGGGGAGTTTGTTCCGCCACTTCTTCTTCCCAGCTTAAGCACTAGGAAGTGTCGAAGGGCGGGCGTTTTTGGCGGGACTGTCTTGTGTAACTTTGACGTTCAAAAAGTGCTGACTCTCAGCCTAGTTTGAATAAATGACTTTTGATTCTTGATTTTGATTTTACAGAAATAAAATCGATTAACATTTACGATCAAAGCATTATCAATTAGAATGACTGACCAACGAACGTGATCACACACTTGATAGATGATCGATCTAAACGGTCCATGTCATCGATTGACCATAACCTCCGTGCAGCTTTTTCTTTTGGTTGACGTGAAAAATTATAGCTTTTAGTGCGGTTCAATCGTGTTACTATGTCTAGCACGTTCGTTCCACTATTAAGGACTGCATGTATGAAGACGGCCATTGTTGAGCTCTCTCTATTAACTTGGTTATAAATTATATAAAAGGACTTCAACATGAAACTAGTTTTATTACCTACAGCAATCCATAGGCGCCCCTAGACTAATCGGACGAGCAATGACTTAATCAAACTACTCTCAACTTCAAAGCATTCCTTACAATCAAACTCCGATTAAAGCATTACTTTATAGACTTTAGAGCCCTATCCTAGCTTACAGGACTCACAGCTGTACAACTCGAAGTCACAAATAACAATAAAGAGCTCGGTTCAAAGATCCGAAGTCCACAAACAAGTTCGTTGTAAATCTTGGCAAATCCTATACGTTTTGTTAGGCAATTTATAGTACGAACTGCCAACTAACAATGTAGGTATTGTAACACTCGCTGATTGGTAAATTGACCGATCCATCAGTCTGACAAATGGTTTACAATGAATAGAGTTTATTCAAGATTGTTAAACGACTTCGTCCGGCCACATGTGGTTCACAAACAGGAAAATGCTCACCTTCACAATATTTTTAGCTTCGTTCGCTTGAGATGGTATTCATTGTGAATGCGTTTGGTTGGAATATTTTATAAGAAAAAATGTTTTACTTACCTTTGTGATAAAAAAAAGAAAAATTGTCTATTCGTATTTAATAATACGGTTATGTACAAAAGTGCGCTGCCAAAAAATAATAGATTATAAAACTGTTGCACAATGAGGTGTTGTACTTCATAGCACGACCATGGACGCATTCATTATAACTTTAGATGGTAATAAAATCCTTTAAATTTGTACTAATTTGTACCACTAATTAGAAATTTTGTACCTCTCAATTATCGTAGATATCCAGGTCGTGCTAGGAAGATTCCTTTCCAGCACGACAACGCTAAGATTGTAGCTGGCATTATAGCTATAGATGGTACTAAAATCCTTTTAATTATTACTATTTCATACCACTAATTAGAAATTGTATACCTCTCAATTTATCGTAGATATCCAGGTCGTGCTAGGAAGATTCCTTTCCAGCACGACCACGCTAAGATTGTAGCTGGCATTATAGCTATAGATGGTACTAAAATCCTTTTAATTTTTACTATTTCATACCACTAATTAGAAACTGTATACCTCTCAATTTATCGTAGATATACATTTCGTGCTGGGAAGATTCCTTTCCAGCATGACCACGCTAAGTTTGTAGCTGGCATTATAACTATAGATGGTAATAAAATCCTTTTAATTTATACTATTTTATACCACTAATTAGAAATGTTACACCACTCAATTATCATTAACACTATCTTGCGTCAAGTATAAAAATCATATACTGGCTTACAGGCAGAAAATGTTTTTTTTTTTTTTTTTGCTTTTCTTACAATTTACGATAATTTACCAGTAATAAAATAATAGTACATATTGAGTAATCATTTTTAGGCAAGCTACTATTTCATTAACTTTTATTCCAGCTAGAATTTTAGCGTGGTCATGCTGGGAAGGAATCTAGCCAGCTCGACCTGTATATCTACGATAATTGAGAGGTATAAAATTTCTAATTAGTGGTATAAAATGATACAAAGTTAAAGGGTTTTATTACCATCTATAGTTATAATGCCAGCTACAAACTTAGCGTGTTCGTGCTGGGAAGGAATCTAGCCAGCACAATCTGTGTATATCTACGACTAGCTGACCCAGCGAACTTCGTAGCGCCTCAGAATCAATAAATGCTGTGTTAATTTATCAGATCCCACCAACACAAAGTAAAGAGCACCAAGTACCATATACCATGTTAGAACAAGTTATGACAAACTGGTACTTTGAAGGCATAAAGCGTTTTCTAACTACCACACACCCATGATAGGTGAGCTCCTACCAAATTATGCCAACCTAGTATTTCCAAGACATAAAGCGTTTTCTAGCTACCACACACCCATGTCAGGTGAGCTCCTACCAAGTTATGCCAACCTGGTACTTCGAAGACATAAAGCGTTTTCTAGCTACCACACACCCATGTTAGGTGAGCTCCTACCAAGTTATGCCAACCTGGTACTTCGAAGACATAAAGCGTTTTCTAGCTATCACACACCCATGTTAGGTGATCTCCTACCAAGTTATGACAACCTGGTACTTCGAAGACATAAAGCATTTTCTAGCTACTACACACCCATGTTAGGTGAGCTCCTACTAAGTTATGACAACAGTCTGTTACTTCGAAGACATAAGGCGTTTTCTAGCTACCACACACCCATGTTAGATGAGCTCTTAACAAATTATGTGTTTATTGATTAATAAGGAACTTTTTTGGATGATTTTTTACAACTTGGGTCCGAAAACCCCAAAAATCTTACGGACCCCTATTTTTTCTAAAATAAAATGAAAGAATTTTTAAAATCGGTTCAGTAGTTTTTGAGTTTATCCATTACAAACAAACAAAAATACAATTTTTTCCTCTTTTTAATATTAGTGTAGATAATTGAGAGGTATAAAATTTCTAATTAGTGGTATAAAATAGTACAAATTAAATGGATTTTATTACCATCTATAGTAACAATGCCAGCTATAAACTTAGCGTGGTCGTGCTGGAAAGGAATCTTCCCAGCACGACATGTATATCTACGATAATTGAGAGGTATAATTTTTTTAATTAGTGGTACAAAATAGTACAAATTAAAAGAATTTTATTACCATCTAACGTTATAATGAATGCGTTCATGGTCGTGCTACGAAGTACAACACCACAATGAGGGGTATTAAAACACGAGAGTGTTTAACAATCAAGCCGTAGTAGGCGAGATTTTTAATAATATCACACAAGTGTTTTAATACCTAGTTATGTGCAGTTTCATACACTGCTTTATTTACTCTCATACATCGGGGATCGAACCTACTAAATAGAAGATCCTGAGGTTAAAAGAGTAAGTAATAGTTTTATAATGTTATCAAAATGGCACACCCCGCATCTGACATCCATTAGAAGAAATAATTGATAAAAACTTATTGGAGATATTTACTTCTTGGATTTTCCATATTATATTGTATTGGTTAAAAATATTGTTTTTATAGCAATATTTTGTTAAAGAAAAAGTATATAGGTACATGAGTCTATTTTTAAATATCGATATTGTGTTAAGAAGTATGTCAATATTAACTTGTTTTGAAGATTATAATTCGAATTTTACGATATGAGAGAAGACAAAAGCTTTAATTTATTTATTTAGGATCTCCAACAAAAGATGTATCTGTACTATTTTACTATATTAATATTATAAAGCTGAAGAGTTTGTTTGTTTATTTGTTTGATTGAACGCGCTAATCTCAGGAACTACTGGTCCGAATTGAAAAATTATTTTTGTGTTGGGTAGCCTATTTATCGAGAAAGGCTATAGAATATATAACATCACACTACAACTAAGAAGAGCGGAGCAGTAATGAAATATGTTGCAAAAACTGGGAAAATCGCACGGGTAGGCGATTCAACGCGACGGGAAGGGTCGGGGAAACAAGAAATTTAACGCGGACGAAGTCGCGGGCAGAAGCTAGTACAAAAATAAAGGGCAACATCAGATATCAAGAAGGTGCACTCCACTTATAGGAGACCACAGCATGCACAATAGATTTAACAACTAAGCCAACATAATTAAAATATTATTGATAGGTAAAATTTCCGACGTTGGCTCCCAGACTGGAGCAGGCCGGGGTTGCCTTAAGGCGGCTCCTGCCCAATCGAGGGGGTACAAAAGCCTCCTGCCGGAGGCTCTACGCAGGGGTCGTGCGATCCTTGGCTCTTTACGGGGCATCGATATGGGCGCGCTTTTTGAGGCGGTGATCAGCCCGCCGGTTGAACGTGTCCCAGAGAGGCATGGCCATCCGGCAAGTGCGGGAATACCGCACAGTCTCCGGTGTCATGTTGAGGGCAATTGTCGCAAACCAGTGCTGAATACGCCACAATCGCGGCGGTAACTCCCCTCTTTGAGGAGTGCCTGGAGAGGCGCCACGGCATCCTCACCGGACATGGCTGGTTCGGAAGGTTCCTGTTCCAGATAAGGCATGAGGAAATCGACCGAACAGCTCCACCCAGAGCGGGAGAAGTCATTTGATGATTACCCAACCCATCCCATTGATATCAATTAAAAAATAGCTTAAAAAGTACCCCACGCTTTTTTCCATTATTTCCTGCTTTTTAGTTTGGTTTTCTACAGAACCGTGCTTTTTAGTTTTTTTAACTATTATTTATTTTCAATTTTTAGGGTGTTTCGAATTTTGTGACCCATGTCAGCGTAGTTATTGAATTTTGTTACGTATGTCAGCGTAGTTTTCGAAGACAAGTTTTTTTGGTGTGGTAACCCGGTCAAGGATAATGGCACAAATTTATGAAATTATTGTATTGTAATCAGTCCTCGATCAGTCTACAAAGTTTAAATTAAATTTGACCATTTGAAGTGGGTCAAAATCGAGTCCAAAGGAGTCGGTTACAAACATACAGGTCAAGCTAATAAAAAGCGTGTCAAAAAAAAGATAAAATTTGGTAACAGTGAACGCATTTTTAAAGGACATACAAAAAAAGAAAACGCTCCATTAGAGATACAGAAATTAACATTTAGAGATCCTTAAATTAAGTTAAATCTATTAAACAATTCTTATATTAAGAGAGAGACTCGCAGATGTCTAAATTCTTAGTTTTGTTTGCTTCAATTTAGCCTTAACTGCAATCCTATACAAACATTTCATATTCAGCAGGTTCATTATTACAGTGAACCTACACAAAAATCAAAATCAAAATCAAAATCAAAAGTCATTTATTCAAACTAGGCTGAGAGTCAGCACTTTTTGAACGTCAAAGTTACAAAAGACAGTCCCCCCAAAACGCCCGCCCTTCGACACTTCCTAGTGCTTTAGCTGGGAAGAAGAAGTGGCGGAACAAACTCCCCAGCAGCACAGCTGTCTGTTAAGTTAGAAGAACTTGATTCTATACAATTGTAAGGAGGTAACATTATGAGACACAAAACATTAAATTAAATGATTTGCCATCTGTCAGCTAGCCAACCCAATAATCCAGGAAATAAAATGAAATCTATACTCAAGCAAAAGCAAAAAATATTTTTATCATGTAAATAAAGGTACCAAAATAAAAGCCTCCTGGCATAAGGGCGTGACAGCTTACATATGCAATGCTGAATCACGTTCACATAGCTGTTACGACCCGAGTTACAACTCGAGGCCTCAAAATGATAAACTAGGACCATCGGCGTAAAAACAAATAAACAGGTAGGTAATTAACAACAATACCAACATCAAGGTCAGCAAGACGACCAGTCACCACAAGCAGCACCCGTTCACGAGCATAACGCAAAGATCAGCCATTACCCCCCTCGCCTTATTTGAGGGAAGGGGGTAACCCGACCCCTGACGCTACCGCAAGCATTGACATCTAAGGGAGCATGACGAACTTGCTGCCGGTTGCTCAGGCAAGAATTGAATGACAACTTGTCGAGGTCGCTAGCTAATCATTTTATGCAATACTAATCATTATAATATGTCAAAGCATAGAACATGTCAAAACCAATAAATACACACAAAAAAATGACTAACACAGTAAAAAAAATATATAATAAAAATTATATTACAGCTATATAACCTATCACTAGGTACGCTAGTACTGGAGAAAGAACACAAACATTGTCTTGAGTTAATCACAGCGACCAACTAGTATTGTCATTTAAATAGTCGTTGATGGAATAATATGCCTTTAGACAAAGGTTGGATTTTACTTGAGCTTTAAACGCATTAAAAGGTAATTCTAGTAAATAAGGTGGTAGCTTGTTGTAAAATGTTATACCAAGCCCAACAAATGAGTTATGCACCTTGTGAAGCCGGTGAAAGGGAACACGTAGTTTGTCCTTATTTCTAGTGTTAACAGTGTGAAAATCACTGTTTTTAGCGTGTAAGTGTAAATTTTGCCTAATATATAAGATGTTGGCGAAGATGAATTGTGATGCTACCGTAAGAATACCAATATCTTTAAAAAAGTCCCTTAGAGAAACTCTGGCACCTAGCTGGTAAATTGCTCGAACAGCTCGTTTCTGAAGGACAAAAATATTTTGAATATCAGCGGCTTTGCCCCACAGTAGAATACCGTAAGACATAATGCTGTGAAAATAACTAAAATAGACTAACCGAGCTGTATCAACGTCAGTATATTGTCTTACTTTTCTGACGGCGTAGGCGGCTGAACTGAGCCTCCCCGCTAGACTTGAAATATGTGGGCCCCACTGTAGTTTGCCATCCACTGCTATGCCCAGGAAAACTGTCGAGTCTACAGTTTTAAGAACCTCTTTATTTAAGACGATTTCGGGACCTAGATTTCTAACATTCGGTAAGGCGAACTTTACACATTTCGTTTTCTTGGCATTGAGAACTAAGTTATTTGCCGTAAACCAATCCGTAACCATTGAGAGTGCACTGTTTACGTCTTCAAAATCTTGTCTGTTCCTATCTACTTTAAAAATAAGAGAAGTATCATCTGCAAACAGTACAACGTCACAAATACCCTTTAAAAAGAATGGTAAGTCATTGATATACACTAAGAACAAGAATGGGCCGAGTATAGAGCCTTGAGGCACACCTAACTGAACCGGTAGCCCGGTAGATTTTACACCATTAATATCTACACATTGGAACCTATTATGTAAATAAGAATTTATTACGTTTAAAGCTTCGTTATGGACACCGTAATGACGTAGTTTACGCAAAAGCGTGTCATGGTGCACGCAATCAAAGGCTTTGGAGAGATCACAGAATACTCCGATAGCATTTTGCGAGTTCTCCCATGCGTTAAAAATGTGTTTCAAGAGAGTAACACCCGCATCTGTAGTTGAACGACCTTTCGTAAAGCCATATTGCTCATTATGAAGGAGGCTGTTTAAATTAAAATGTCTTAACAACTGCTTGAGTATTAACTTTTCGAATATTTTGCTAAATGCAGGTAAGATAGAAATAGGCCTAAAATTAGAAACGTCTTTTTTATTACCTGATTTAAATAATGGTATGACTTTGCTACTCTTCATGAGGTCAGGAAAAGTTCCGACATCAACACATTTATTAAAAGTAACAGCTAAAGAGGGGGCTACGATGTCTATTATATTACTTAATAGTTTGATGGAAATGCCCCAGAAATCACCAGTGTTTTTAGACTTAAGTGTGTTAAAAACATTAACTACATCACGAGGCGTTACATGTTCAAAATTGAATAGGCAACTACTTTTAGGCACACTACTATGCAAAAGGTTTTCAGCTTTAGACGGGGAGGAATTTAAGGAGCGAGTCGTAGTTATAGGTATGTTGGCAAAAAACTCATTAAATGCCTGTGCTACGTCAACTGCCGTATTTACTAATTTGTTGTCGACCATAATTTCAAGTTGTTTTTCTTGTTTAACCGATTTACCCGTTTCATTGTTAATGATTTTCCAAGTGGTTTTTATTTTATTATTTGAATTTTTAATTTGATCGCTTAAAAATTTAGATTTAGCAAAAGCACTAACCTGTTTAAATAATTTTGAATATTTTAACCGACTTCAAAAAGGAGGAGGTTATCAATTCGGATGTTTATATTTTTTTTTTTTTTTTTTTTTTATGTATGTTCGGCCATAACTCCGTCATTTATGAACGGATTTCCAAAATTCTTTTTTTGTTCGAAAGGGGTTTATTCCGAAATGGTCCCATATAAATTTCATATAGATCTGATGATGAGTTCCGGAGACAGACACCGGAACTCTTTAAAAAATGACAGCAAGTCAACCGCGATTTCTGCTATCGCATAAATATGCACCGTTTGTTTGGAATTAGTGCAGGGTAGATACCAAAACTAAAAATTTTAAAATAAAAACTTTTTTACAAAAAAAAACAACCGACTTCCTTAAAAACACTACAAATTGAAAAATAACTTTAATTTCGGAAGTCGGTGGCAAAAATCTTAAATACAAATCCTAAGACACCGACTTCCGAAATTAAAGTTATTTTTCAATTTGTAGTGTTTTTAAGGAAGTCGGTTGTTTTTTTTTGTAAAAAAGTTTTTATTTTACATACTCTAGGAAAGGAGTATCAAACCTGTATTTTTTTAAACCATATAACTCGTATAGCCTCGCTCTACTTTTATAAATACCTGGAGTAGCCCATTGGTTAAAGCCGACGGAGGTGCCATTAATGTCAATGGTTTTGGTCTTGAAAGTAGATTGGTACTCTTTTTGCACTACATTAAAGAGGGCTTCATAAATTGCATTAGGATTCTCGTTTTCTACTATGGATGGTGTAATTCTACGAGCTACATTATTTTTAAACTTGGTGCAACGAGTAGCTGTATAAGGCCTGCATTCAAGTTTATGTGCCTTTTTAAACAATGACATAGGGAAGCTAGATAGCAAACCACAGTGGTCGGACGTTAAATCAGTTAGCACTAATTTATTTTTGGCATCACCATCACTAAATATATTATCAAGACAAGTTGACGAAGAAGCTGTGATCCTAGTTGGTTCAAAAAACAAGTTAAATAAATTAAAAGACCTGAAAAGATTGAGAAGTCTAATACTCAATGGAGTAACATCTAAAATATTAATATTAAAATCGCCACATACAATTATACTTTTATTACTTGATTTTAACTTATTGAGTAAATCCTCCATTACTGACTCGAAACAAACGAAATCCCCAGAGGGGGGTCGATAAACGCAAACACACGCAGAAACTAATTACAGAGTTGATGTGGATAAACATTGGCGTTGTAACACACTCAAAGAATTTCATAGAATCCCATCAGTTCGTTTCATCCATAATCCGGCCACATTCAACACACTCTCTACAGGTAATCAAAAGCATCAATTAGAGCAAACCGTTTTGGTATGTTTGGTTTTCTCGAACTTGTATGTATTATCGCCACACAAAAGCATGTGTAGCTATGAAAACACCTACAATGTAGGTTCAATGTTTCAACTCAAGTGATTGTAATCTCACTTTACGCCTACATAACATATATAGTTGACCTTTTCATAAGTATTTGGAAAACCGTTCCATTATCTGCCTACGTTAATGCTTTTTAAGAATTAACGTGGGCAGACCAGAACCGACAGAACTTGTTGTATTTAATTTTATTTGAAAACACGCTCACGAACAAACCCACAAGTCAGATTCTGAGAACATAAGTAACTGTCATATTATTTTTTACCATGAGTACCATTATCATCAAATATATTGGTGGTAAGTCTATAATCGAGTCAACACACCTCACTAAACCTTCACGTTTCTATTTAATAGCTGCCTGTGTCGAATAAAATTCTACAAACAATATAATAAACTGCAGACACAAACATGAAACCGAACAAGCGTATAATAACCAGCTCGTAGCGCGTATCCCGAAGCGCGTAGCCGTAGGCATTAGCTCCAAAATCTCGTAGGTCAAGATAGCGTAGTCCAAAGCCACGCTACGCCAGTAACTAATCATAGGCTTAGTAATCTAAACCCTAGTCGTATTCTTGCGGCTAGTATTTAGTACTGATGTTCACTTGTACTTTTTATGTAGATGTACATAAAATACTGAACAACACTCTTAAACTTGTAGGAAATAATATACCTCGTAGATTTTAACTTACTTTTACTGTGATGTAAAAGTTTATTCCATCTGTATTTGAGCAAAATGTATGAGTATTAATAGTAAATAAAAAAGTTCTAATACTAAAAATCTAGAACACAATAAGGATCAAGTAACGAAACAGTTAAACTGCAAGTGTCAAACCTCATTAAGCTCCATTATACTTCGTTCCAAAGGAATATTAGAAATGCTTGTAAGTTAATTAAAAGGCTAAGAATCGAGTTCAACGACACATCCTCAATGAGAAAGATTAAGTACCCAATTCCACATTATTAAAGTCTTAATGAAAAGAACCGAAGGGTCTGGTAAAGTGACTAAAAAACTTTGAATCTCAGATTTGTAACAAAAAATGTGACAAGTCATCAAATCTACATATTTTATTAGAGTCTCCCTCCCGACTGCGACCCTCTGTCGGTCGGGACTGTTCTGGACTAGTGATGCACTTTCGTGTCGTGGAAGACGTATCGATGTTTTTCTTAGATTAGGATCTAAGAAAAACATCCATACGTCTCAGAAATTGCTGATGAGGGACAACCAAATCCAAATTTTAATTAAATGTGTCAATAAAAAAATGTGAGGTTTACCAAAATCAAGTGATTTAAAAGAACTATTGTTTACATGGAATATATGACATTTCACAAATTTTGCACCACGTAAACATTTCTGAAACCAAAAATGATGGATGAAACACTGAAGAAATATCACACGAGCCTAAACTGCTCCACCGATTTGGGAATATGCTGTTGTTACTCTCCATGGCAAAAAGAATACCTAAAAATGGTTGGCGCCTTTGCGTCGGGAAAATGAATATCTGGTTTAATTTTCATTTAATATTTCATCTTCATATTCTGTTTGCACATCCGTGAATGTCAATCTATTTGTAGACAAATATTGTGCAAAAATAACATCGCTACTACATAAAATATTTTTTAAATATCTATTTTATAGCACTAATAAAACGAAAAATCATAACAAAAAATATTTTCTACATTTACCAACATATTTGTACTTTTGTGGGATTAAGATATAGTATGTTTAAGTTCTGTATACAGAAAACATTTATGACAAACTCGCTCTATATTTATACAAAACGGGGGTTATCCAATAAAATATTTATATCCCACAATCTTTATTGTGTTTCCTAGCTGAAGAATGGTAACGTTACATTTTGTTATATATGTCACTTACTCGTTTTCCGGGAAAACATGCGAAGAAAGGACGTTTGAATTCAACTGAAATCTTTGTGTAAAAGCCAATAAGATTTTTTTGTCTTTGTTATACCTATAAGGACAGACAATAATAGCATATTGTTTATTATGAATACCATAATATGCGAATTAAATATAATAAAGAAATACATTTTATATCGGATGACAGAATGGGCGGGCGGTCTTACCGCTAAAAGCGACCTTTCAATAGATTGAAAGGAGAAAAAGAGACAACAAGAGGCTACTTTTTTTTTTAACTCTAGAAACTATCGATAATGGTGATGTAGTAAGGAGCGGCCCAGTTAATATTACAGGACTTTCAAATAGGTATCAACGACAGCCGGTCGGGTGGCGGCGCGGGCGGCGCGTGGCCTCCACTCTCTGCGGCGACACTTCATAAAGAACACTTTTATACTCAAGCCTTTTATTTATGATGCCCTTTCACATCTTTGGCTTCGTTTTATTGTCTGATATAGTAGACGTATTATTGAATTTCCAATTTAATCATTCGATTGTATTTTGAGTTGCACCGATGTGAATAGGAATCATGATATTTATTTATTGTAGCTTGCTACGATGTAGTGATTGAATTTCGTTATTCAACATTGACAATGCGGATTGTAAATAATAAATGAGATAACAGAAATTCTATTATGAAGTAAACCTTTGCTGTTATGGAATAAAAAAAAAGCTGCAGTCTTTCAAAGTTCAAAGAGTCAAGCGAATCTTCTTTGGAAATAGATAACAATCGAAATGTATAAAAGGCTAGCTCTATTAAAGGTTTCGGTCCATGTATCGTGGCTACATTCAGACAATATAGAGCGTCGAATCAAAGAGTTGCTATATATTATTTAAATCGAGAATGGCGTCGGTCTTTTTACTGTGGAGTGGCGGTCCGCGGTACATCGGTCGGCACTCTGCGACGTGACCGAGCGACGCAGCCCGGAATCACATTGACCTGGACCTACAGCTGGATGTGACACTCTTTTTATTGCACTTTAAAATCAGAGCAAGTAATAAATAGGTCAAGTATGCATATATGCCTATGACAGATCACTTGTAGGGTTAAGAAAAGGCTGGCTGTTTACATTACTTGTTTTTTTTCTTTTGATTTATTTAGATATTTGGAGTATATCATTCTTTAATTTGGTCGTCAAAAATTTGAAAACTTTAAGACATGCATTGTCTTGAAGATTTACTAAACAAGATTAATATTGAGTGTAAGGAGAAGACAAAAATCTTTTACAATTCATTAGTATTGGATTAGCATAGGTTGGATTGTTTTCTTTGTATTCATTATATAACAAAGGAGATTATATAAAACAGATCTACTTTACAATTAATCCATTAAAAATGCAAAAATCATACGTTAGCTGCAAAAATAGCATTACAAATACCTTCTGGAAATTCAAAGTTACGAGCTCTTTCAGTTCCTTCCACTCACTTTAAATCGAAATCGAAATGTTTTATTCCAGCCAGTGAAAATGCCACGAATGCCTCGGGCGAATTACTTGTTCGCGAAAATTTTAGGCTGACTCCATGGATAATGGTCATCAAATACGTTTTGAAGAAATACTTAAAGTATAATGCACAATTTATGTGCATAAAACTTTTCATAATTAAATATTTAAATAATATTCACAGCTTTATAATCCTTCAACAAAACACGCTTCAAAATAATTAACAATTCTGAAAGCTTCATTTTAATTGAAACAAGTGACGATTGTGCACAACTTTATTAAAATATTGCAAATTATTTAAGTTTCGAACGATTTTGTGCGTCTACAAAGTCACGAATTGTAGGATTTAACCGACTTAGTTGCAAATTGTTTACTAAAACACTGTTTTTTGTATGCGAGTGAAGTACAATTAATCGTTTCTGAAATAAAAATGTTTGCTATGAAATTAGTTTAACTTAAGGCTGCAATATTAGAATATATTCACAAGCCAAAAGACTTAACTATTCTAACATCTGTTTGAGGTAAAAGAGACTACTCAAATACACAAAATGCAAGGTGTCAAACCACATTAAAAGGAACAGAAATGATCTATAAAATACACCTGCGGTCTAATAAAAAAAACTCCAGATATTGCGCCGAATAGCTTCACGCTTCATTGGTTGTTTCATATTTTTTCTGACAAAAGCTGAGTGTTGCTTGATATAGAATTATTCGATTATATTTGTAATGCTGTGTTTCCTTTCATACCCTTCTCACTAAAACGACCGGCCGCGAATCTGTGTTTATACTCTTACGATATTCACTGACTTGGTTTGTTATATAATAACATGTTAGGTGTGTTATTTATGGGTTTCTTATTTACTGTATCATGTTTACTTTGTCAAAGTCCCTCGTAAAAATGTTTTTAGGTCTGATTTCACGAAGTCTTTCAAATAATTTTATGAGCCTAGATATGAAATAACACTAGTAAGTTAGTAACTATCATTGGAAAGTGTAATTCGTAATATTATTAAAGTTAACCTTGCTCGCAGCTGTAAACACGCGGTCTGTAAGTTCGGCGGCGCGAGTTCACAAGTTGTACCCATTGCGGCAACTAAGATGAACCCGAGGGCGATACCAAGTTTCGGCACGTATATTGAGACTAGAATAGATGTTTGATGAATACGAAATGCGATCTCAGTAACATGTCGCAAACTTGCTACACGACTCGTGGACGGGACAGTTTAGCGAAGTTTTGTGAAATAAGCATCCGTTTTGTTAACCTAACTCCCGAGTAGGTACCCGACCCATCAGAGTTATAGTGACATTTAATTTCGAACATATCAAACTAGTTACACACGGTTTTCATTATGCGAATTCATTAACACTGCATCGGAATAGAATTCTGAATTCCATTGAACTGTGGACGAACGAGCTACGTTGGAAATCTAGCTGAAAAGTTGGATGGAAATGGTTTTTTGCTTGTTAGACCAGAGTCGCTCCGCGCTACGCAGGTTTTCTGATTTGTTTTACAATTTAAAATGTTTTTTTTTTTACTTTGCTACGGGCGTATGTAACTTTGAGAGAATGCGTATTGTTTTAAATTAATTTGCAAACGTTTAAAATAAAATGTCAATCTTTAAAAAAATATGAATACTGCGTGAGTTGGCAAACTAAACGAAAACGTTTAAGTCCGGTCAAGTGTCAGTCAACACTAGCCGTTTTAAGCTTCAACTAGGTACTACACTGAACACCTAACCTGACCTCGTTAGTACATTATGATCAACAAACATCACTTGAATACATCGAACGAACATCAAACAGATGCCATCGAGACTGACACTCGATTTTCTGTGTTCCTTAACCACAAATGAATCGCCCTGAATAACTCCATTGTTTTTGCGCAGTTGAGCAAAAAACAACTCAAGTGTTTTAGAAAGAAATAAAGTATTGATTACGTTATTTTATCCGATAAAGGACAAGCCATCAATCAAACTGATTGAGGACACCTGTTCTTATTTTTCCGTAAAAGTAGGACAGTGTTTATTATTTTTTTACTCTTCTTATCTTGTATTTCCCTATTGAATATTAATCTTTGTTTTAATAATTCATTCTTATCCTCATGTTTTACATCAAACTTCAATAATATATTCATGTTTATGAACCCTTCTCCAGCGCGTCATCCCCCGTCACGCTTCACAGAACGTCCTTTCGCCGATCAAACATCTGAAGTGTAAAGAGCGAAACTTTACTCAGTGGTGTCCGCCCGATCCGAAGCAAGCGCAGGCAGACAGTCATCTGACAGGTGGCGGGCGAAGGACCCATTAACGCGCCTTCCGCGCCGCCTGCGTCACTGCGTTCACGCGACTCGACGTGCCTACCACAGCACCCCTCGCAAATGGACAGCTCAATGAAACACTTTCATTGTCACCCGATGAACAGCCCGTTAACGCCTGATTGTCTGGCGAAATTCACTGTTAAACCGTTTATTAGGAATTCGTTGATGAGAATGTTTTGATTAATTCGGAGTTCATTTTGATGTTACATTTTCAATGTTTGCAGTCGTGCTTTCGTTCATTTCGGCGAATTTTTAATTTTAGGGATTTTTTGTCCACCACTGTAACTATCACATTTTACGCATAAAGCGTAAAATGTAATAGTTACATACGACGAAACTGTATTATTTGCTAGTGCATGACTCCTTAATGTTGTGTTGGGTTTAGTTTTTGGGTAAGAATAATATCCAAAATGTAGTTTCCTTTTCGAAAAGTTAACATATTCATGCATTATTCAAAATGCTATGCTACGAACAATTGGGCACAAAGCCTGATGGAAATAGTTGCAGATGGAGCGTCTGTGAACTACCCTGACACACGAACTAGAGCCGTACCAATAACTAACTGCCCTGCAGCTCTTGTTCACACACGTCTAATAAAATACAACTTTTATCGTATATTTTCAAAAATGTGTAGAGCTCGGCTAGTTTAATAATAGGTGCACACTATTATTCTAAACTGTCCCAGTGCTATTTAACCATTACAGTTAAATTAACTAATATCATTGTATTATAATTATTCCAACTATTGTTTCTTCGGTCGTAATTTATATCTTCCTTGGGTTTTGGTTAGATTATGGGCAAATGCATTTTAAAATTTACTCTCAGAATAGTATTCACTGAAGAAAACTTAACCCGAGAACTTCTCAATATACTCCTTTACTATTCGAAATGCAGGTCAAACCGTAATTCTAAATTATTGATACCCCAAAAAAAACTAAAAGGAAATAGGGAAACTAATTTCGATAAATAAATAGAACACATCGGTTAATCCGGATCCTCTATAAAAAATGTAACATGAACATTACTTCTGCTACCGATCCAATTACTCATCGAAATCGGATCATGTAGTTTTTCCTTATTTTTCCATAAGTACTGGCCGGAGCAGAAATCTTAATCCATCAGAAATGGATAACATTAGGAATGCCCAAAAAACGGTTTATGTAGGTACTAAAATTGGTACCCAGTATTCTGGTAAAAACGGGTAAAGAATTTTATCAAATAAGAGTCAGAATTATTGGTTTTTATATATTATCCTTCTTTCTGCTAGTCATTATCAGCAGCCTATAATGTCCCCACTGCTGGGACACTGGCCTCCTCTCGGTGAGAGGAAGTGGGTCATAATCCATCATGCGAGCCCAGTGTGGGTTGGTAAATGTCACATATCTTCAAATTTTTGGTTCTAAGATATGACGTTTCGTCTCGATGTTTTCCTTCACCGTTTTAAGATCATCGGTTATGAAATAATAAACACAAAGTAAAACGCCTGCTAGTATCTATGAACAACTACAGTCTTGAAACTTTAAAAAAAATCTATGACCCTGAACTTCTGTAGGTTCTCTTATGAGACATCACTGGCGGGCTGATATGAAAATCGATCCAAGTAAAAATAAATAGTTTAATACAAAATTGCTCGAACAACATTGATGAATGAATACACCTTTTCAAAACATGGGGAATCCTTTGATGCGAGGCGCGGCTGCTCTCACACCTCAGGAAATTGAAACAAACATTGCAATCCCTTCTATCGAACACTCCATATGTACACATTAAAAGCTGTGCGGTATTTCCAGATACGAATCGAGATATTTTTAAATCATTCGTTGACAATTCCATTTGAATTCGATTATACTCAAATCGATTGAATATTTCGCAGAATACAAATTGACTTTTAATAGAATCTTTTATTGAGAGTGCTTATTATTTAAATTGAACTTTTTTCTAATCAAGTGCCTTCATTTTTTTTTTGTAATTTGTTGTTAACTTCAGAGTATTATTTTAATTGTTTGTGATATGAGTTAATATAGCCAGGGCTTGTGGAGATGCGTTGCTGCAGCGCAAAACTTTCGAGATATATCGGCGACACTCGCAAACAAAGCGGCACTGCCACAATAGGTACCACTTGTACAACAACAGCCACGTTATCAATGCAACTGAGAAAGTGGAAATAAAGCATTTTATTCCTTATGCAGCCGTAATACTGTGTAAGGGAACTGAGAATGAAAGTTTAGAGTGGCAAACTTAATGTTGTAACTCCACACTCGCGCCACACGCGCCGTTCCCGGGAGATAAGAACACGTCATAAAAGAGGCACCCGCCGAAACTTTGCCTTAATTTCTGTATTTTCCATTTCGTAATCACTAAGAGACGTTTTAAACAGAATATGGTTAAGATAAAATATATATCCCAGGAATTAACTGTAGTAAGCTCCGTAATATCCTAGGATGTTAGCTCACCTGAATCGGGACCTTCCAGTTTCAACTATAAATTCGGGTATTAAAATTTTGTCTTTCAAAATAGAGTCGAATGGATCCGAACTGAATGAAGGAATTTAAGCGGGCTTTCAAAAGTAGTATGTAAATGAATTTTAAGAGTAAAAAGATTTATGAGACGCTATTTAGGGAATGTTCTTGTTTATAGTCCTTATCTTTATTAACTTAATGAGATTAAAGTTATTAATGCTATTTATGGAGGAAGTATATACACAACTCGCTAAGGCATTCAAGAGCTGTTTGAAGTTCACTAGTACTATCCCCAATTCAATTAATTAAGCAATGTAATATTTAATAGCAATCTGAAAACAGAACAAAAGATATCAAAGCTTTATGATAAATAGGACCAGCAATCAAGTGTTACAACGTGGCAATGTGTACACATACACAGACACAGACACAATACAAGACAATTTAAACACCAGTGGTTAAATACGAAAGAGCGAATCGCTGTACGTTGGGAAATTTAACCACGGCGCTCGATGCGAATAAGTATTGCTTCCTAACGCATATAGCAAGTGTTTGCAGACGGAGATTGCAATATTATGTACCAATCTCTTGCCTTTTCCGAGGTGCACACCGCTCACTGCACTTCTTAGCATTGGAAATATTACCCTATTGAGGTCTTAACGTCTATGGTGAGGTGAAAATGTTTGCGCAAGGTGAGGTTGAGGCAAATATTTTGTCGTAAATATAGGTTTGGAAAAACAGGATGAGGAGATCATATTTCTTTTAATGCTGTGTGGTTTTGGTGAATGGTATACGTGATGGATTTTATCAAACGATTTGTAGTACATCATTTCAGCCGATAGATGTCCAGTGCTGGAACACCGCAAGCAACATCACTTCGCTAGTGCTTGTCATTTTTGGGGCAGTTTGCCATAATCGCCATGCTTGGCAGGCGGGTTGGCGATCGCAGTATGGTGGTAAAATATATAGAGCACGCTGCTGCCCATTCTCTAGTAAGTAGTACGGTCGTAGCAAATTATGAAGGTACATATTTCTCCCCTTGTTTATCATTGTCCCGCCCTGGCTTCGCCCGGGTGTACAGAGTATGCGACGGGTGTCGTATTATAGAATTGTTTAAAATAACTTCGTAAACTACATTTTTTTAAGTAATACGTAAAATATAAAAATGTTTACTGTGGGTTATTCTCAGGACATGTACAGACGTCAACACATCAAGCTACTACAATCTGTCAGATTTCTTTGATAGATTTTCGACTTTATTTCTAGAGCATTAGGTTCAAGGTTCATTGGGAAAAATTGACAGTTTTGGGTAGCTTGACCTGATGGCGTCTGTACATATACCATTGCGGATTCTTCTGTAAACCTTTTTCATATATACAATTCTGTATTACATTATTTTTATCTATCTTATAAGGTTTAGGCAGCGTTACCAATGTAAGCGCCCAAAAATATGTTTTGTTGTTTTGTTCGTTTTTTCTCTACTATAATTATGCATTAGTCATATCTTTCGGAAGAAAATCTTCTATATGACAGCAAAATCCGTTGAATGGCTTAGAAGAAGTAAGCGAAGAAACAAACAGACGAAAACAGCGACTTTATACTGGTAAGCTAGAGATTCAATTTACTGCATTATGTGTCAACATGGCATAAGCATTTAGGTACTATAGCTGTACCAAGGTGTATAGTTTTGAGTAACGTAATTTAGTACCAGTTGATGTCAGAATACATCTCATTATTGACCCTCTTCTTAAAATGGAAAGTGTTAGACTAGATTAGGAACCTAGAACGAAGCATACAATAATTGCGGTCATTCAACCCGATGTAATCGTTAGTACTGAACGTGATATCAAAGCGTACGCTTTTGATAGCACTGCGTACTGCAAATAATGGCTGTTTAGTAGGTACTGAGTTTTTATAGATAGAGGATCCCTAAGAAGTATATATTGAAGCAAAATATGAATGGTATCAAAACAGCTTTCAACGCGTATTATAACATTTTTCGGACGCCTCAGGCGTTCCTCAAGAAATGCCTAAGAAGATTTCCGAAGGGTCGGAACAACATTTAGTTATAGAATCGTTTGTAACAATATTTTATTTGGCAATAGCTCTGTTGGATGAATCATTAGAAGGTCGTCAATCGATCCCTCCCGAATACCATGAAAATGTTTGCAGAATTTCACTTACACCGTTACAAACTTATTAAACACTGGCAACTAATAATTGATTTTAAAATTGGAGCGCTCATTAGATATTGTATGTATAAGTTTCGAGTGTACATTTTACAATGCTACTTTGTTTCCTGATCGACAAGCCCGTTTTAGGAAATTCTGTTTTGTTTGTGGTTCCTTAAGTTTCTTACATAGGATGTTTTAGGATAACCCGTAAAGTTTCAAACTGGATCAGAGCCCTTTTAGGTACATGGCCTGACCCCACAGTGAGATGACGAGATTTATTTGATGTTAGAATCAATGATATAATAGTTCAACTGTAGCGCAAGAAATTAAAACATTGATTTGTCTAAGAACCAAATATCGTCTTTATTCAAAGCCCTAACGTCAAAACTAAAAAGAAAACTGTTTAAGCGTAGTATCTTCCAAAAAATCCGCGACGGTTCACTTGCTTATATTTTCTAGAAAAAGTTCGCGACGTAATTTTGACCTGAAGTGTCATTATTGTGCATGTAATTTAAAAAGCATATGAGGCGAAAACAAACTGTATTTTTCGTCGCTCTAGACACACACTAACCCTACTAAAATGACCTGATTAGATACTATTCCATAACAGTTACATTCTGATGCCAATCAGTTCCCGTGGTCGACCACAAACCAACGCTTGTAACAATTCGGATTGTAAAAACTCAATTTTTGAAAGCGACGCAATATCGCGGCAATATTTGCTTTTAGATCAGCTTTCCTTTGTTCAAAGTCAACCTTTATACGAAACATAACGCGTTTGCAACAGCTCGACAGCTCGACAACTGTGGATGTATATTTTTCAATCGAATCGCAATTGATTTTGAGAAGTAGACTGCTATAAAAACTGCTGAGAAAAAGCCTGCCTTTCCCAGATATTACATAAGAGTTGAACAAAAAGAAACACCAAAATAGTACAGAATACTTCGATATTGACCAAACTTTTTAAGCATGGGCGCCATACACTTATGTATGGCGCCCATGCTTAAAAAGTTTGGTGAACGTTGAAGAATAATTGAATTATAAAAGACTTAACAACCAAAAACTCATATTCCACAGTCATAATTGATAAACGCTCATCATAATCACGCACGACGTACACAGTATAGCATGAGCGACGGTAAGTGACATGACAAACGGGCGCGGGCAAACCGGCGGTAGTCGGTAGTGCAAGATTTAGTGCCGCGCGCCCGCGATAACTACCTCTGTTTACACTAGATTTAACTTGTGCCAAGTGCCGTGACTGCGGACTAGAGCCGATCGGTCGGTAATGTGGATAAATATTAGTTATGGTCCCTTGTATAATGACAGTTTGGACGAAAAACTTGTTGTTTTCGTAAAGGTCATGAAATATATTTTGCTTTCAAACTGTTAGGGCGAATTTCACCGATGAGACTGAAGGCATTCAGTACTTCTAAACCGCGTTTAAGAATCAAATCAAATCAAAATATTTTTATTTCACAACTCTTTTAAAAATAATTGGTTTTTACAATGATTTCAAATTACAGTGTTAGTAGGTATGGGAGAACGGTATAGGCCTGTCAACAAGTACCAGGTACTGAATAAGATAGAAAATTGTCTACAGTCTACAACGTTCTCACATTCACAAAGTATAAAATAATCTATATAAATAATAGTATTTCATAAATAAGACATAATACACTATTTAAACCCAATGTCATTATTGCCATGACAACCAATATTAAAGAGTACAAATTAGAATTGTAGGTTATAATGTCAGATAATAAGTAGATGTCAACGAAGAATGTAAAAAAAAAAACTTAAATAAAAAATGTACATCGTCATTTGGGAGCAGTTAATAGACATTTACATGGTTTAAGAGCATCAACATTCCACAACAATTTTGGACACTGCTCATAGTTAAAAGGATTACTAGAACTTCATTTAGTTTTATAAAAGTTTTATGACAAAAACTACTTTCCAGATTATATGAAATACATTCAAAGATAAGTTATGAAAGCTATTGAGTATCGACATTTAAGCTATCATTCTGCAAATTGTAATTTAACACGGTGTAGCGTTTCTTTTATAAAAAATTCCAATAATTGTTTTTCAGACAAAATGATGTAAATTTTATTTGGTGTAAAATAATCAGTGACTAGTTATAGTCACTGATAGTGTTACACCAAAAAATAATCAGTGACTAGTTATAGTCACTGATAGTGTTACACCAAATAATTTTTTGAGTACATAAAGCATGAATGAAGAAAAATATTATGTACTAGCAGATGGATTACAAAGTCCCACATAATATGTTTACTACCTACCAGTTGTAAACGCTTCGCAGAACATGTAAATAACGATGTACTGTATAAGTATATTGTCGAAATATGTAATAAACATCTGCAAAATTGTTAGTCAGTTAATATTTAATACCTATGAAAAGTATTCATTAAAATTTTAATTAAAAGTGCCTTCGCTTCATATTGAATCATATCGAGCGAGCAGTAAAAAGCTAAAATGTAGAATATTAAAGCTACTCACACTGGGTCAGTTTATTTCGTTTCCGACTCTTTGCCCATGCGAATTTCATATTCGCTCCGTGACGGACGAACGAACTTAAAAAGAGCTACCAAAGTACGAATTACGTCATTCATTAGCCGGGACGAAATTGCATCTGTTGCATCAACAACTACGGGTTACAGAGCGGCAGTGAAACGTCATTATTTTGCGACATTTATTTGATTGCGGGCGCACCTAGCTTACAAAGCTTTGACCGTCCAAACAAACAAGCCGTGGACGCAATAAGCTCGCAATTTTGGACGGACGCTCGACAAATTTACCAACTGGAATGAAGTCTCAACTATGGTGCAACGGACCGTTGTCAACAGGCCACGTTTTATTACTCACGCGCGCTATTGAATTTCGCTGTTCCGTTTCCGTGTCCGACACTGCACTTGGTACATGTAGCGTTTGTAGTTGGTATGTAACTATAGATACTTATATAGTGTACTCTGAAACTGTACTTTCAAAGTTCAACTTTTGCTTTGCACATGCATTTAGATGCTAGGGCACGTGGATGATTCCTTCCTGGTTTTTGTAAGATTGTGCTCGAGGACCAAATCAGGAATTTCTGTGCATTAAAAGGTCTAATTAATTAATTGCTACTTCTCATAACATATCGAAATGGTTGGTACAATCAATCATGACCAGTACCTATATCTGTTTAAATCACGTGAATCACGGAAATAATATTGAAATTTCATCATCATCATCATCATTTCAGCCAAAAGACATCAACTGCTGGACATGGCCTCCCCCAATTTGGGGTTTTGCCAAAATCGCCACGCTTGGCAGGCGGGTTTGCGACCGCAGTATGCTGGCAAAATGCAGAGAATGCTGCTGCCCATTCTCTAGTAAGTCCCTTAGTCGCCTTTTATAACACTCACGGGTAGAAATGGGAGTTGTGTTCAATGCAACAAATCAATATAAATGTCATTCGACTAACGCTATATACCTGAGACTTCTTTAAATATAACATAATTCTTTATTTTATATAAAACAGATTGTAGTACATATCAGTTTTAAAAGTAGGTAGTATAAAATAAAATATCTATACAATCAAGTGGGTGAGGTGACATACTGTTCTCCTAGCTAGGCTATGAAATAGCCTGTATTAAGGAGTAACAGTGCCAACCCTCTCTAATGTGGGTACTACAATTTTATTCTTACAAGTAGAATTTTTAATGTTTTACATACTATTTGGTGCGCAAGCGCATTTGTGTACGTGTATGTGTGTGTGTGTGTGTGTGTGTGTGCGTGTGTGCTGAGCGTGCGTGTATGGGTCTGTGTGTAAGTGTGTGAGCGTGCGGCTGTGTGAGCGTGCGTAGGTAAGTAAAGGGATTGCATTAGTGTGAGTCTATGTTTGGTGAGTGGTACAAGATATAAATTTATTAGTTAAATTAAATATTTTTCGGTTTCGTCGTAGGTTTTATTTTGTAGGAATGTACGGACAGTCTTTTTACAATTATTATAAGACAATCTATTTATCGGACATTTTTTGTTCATTGTATTGTAAAGAGACGGACCTAAATAATAAAATAATCTTTTAGTAAACGACACACGGGTTCTTGGAGCATTACATATTTTATCTTTTCGACGTTTGGTCATTTCAATATAGGGGGTTTTACGGTGTTGCAGCAGAATTGTGTGTAGAATAAAGTGTTGCCGTACGTTGAGGACGTTGCAGTTTTTGTATAGCTGATTAGTTGGATAAATTATCGGACGAAAGGTAGCCACTTTCAGTATGGCGCGATGTGCAACTTCCAACGGTTTGAGGATGGTTTTTGCAGCACCACCCCAACAGGCAATACAATAGGTAATAATAGATAGGCATAAGGCAAAATAGACCTTACGTATAATTATAGGATTTGCAATATTTCTTAAAGTTTTGAAGATATATAAGTTTACGAACTCTGCCAGTGAGGATATGTATGAGGTTTAAATTTAAGATTCTTATCTATGACAATACCTAGATATTTGATTTCATCCGTAGACGATATAGGTGTACAGTGGCATGAAGCTTGAGTTTGCAAATTGCATGTGTGGGCTTTAAGTGATAATGGTGGGTTAGGTTGTGTAACAGAACTGATTGAATAGGTAATGAACTTCGTTTTGGAGGTGTTTAGTGTAAGCGTATGGAAATTAAGCCAGTTTAGCGCTACATCAAAGCCATGCTGTGCTTTTTCCTCGAGTTCCGACCATGTATTGGCGCTAAAGGTTATAGCAGTGTCATCTGCAAAGGATGTTATCTTGGCATTTGGGATATTTATATTGCACAGGTCGTTTATAAAAACTAGAAATAAAGTGGGACCCAATATGATTCCTTGTGGAACGCCATAGTAGATGGGGAGCTCATTGCTGCTGTGACAATCAATCTTGACTATCTGGGAGCGATCTGTGAGGTAGCTTTGAATAAGATCAAGTTGCAATCCCCTGACACCCATTTTTTCTAATTTGAGTAAGAGAGAACCGACGGGGACGGTGTCGAATGCCTTCGCGAGGTCTAGGAATATCGTTAGGACTTTTTTATTAGTGTTTAGGTTTTGTACGACATTGTTAATTAATTCCTGTACTGCGTCACAGGTTGACTTGTTTTTACGAAACCCAAATTGGTGTGGTGTTAGTTTGTAATGTTCTAGGTAGTATACAAGTCTTTTATTGATAAGACGTTCCAGGACCATGGATAAGGCAGTCAGAACTGCAATGGGACGGTTATTATTCGGCTGGTTCCCGTCGCCTCCCTTGAAGACTGGGTGAATGATTGATTTTTTAAAAGAAGAGGGAAAAACGGCAGTTTCGAAACAAAGGTTAGAAATATGGCATAGTATGGGTGCCAGGGAGATTGAGTATCTCTTTAGGATGTAGGGTGATATACTATCCCAACCAGTTGCAGCATTAGAGCGCAATGAATGTATGACTGTTATAATTTCGTCAGGATCAGTAGGGTCGAGGACAAACGAAGAACTCGATGTGATGTCAGAAGCAGGCTTAGTGGCTGTCATCGGTTGCGTAGTTCGAGACGTACTAGTGTGAATTATATCATTTGCAAGCCTCTCGCCAATATTAACGAAGTATGAGTTTATAGTGTTGCAAGACTCAATAGGGGAAGATGATAGAGTTAGTAATTGAGCAGATGCATTTTTAGTTTTAATAGTGTTAGTTACCCGTTTAATACTGTTCCATAGTGTTTTTGGGTTTTTACTAGCTTTTTCAAGTTCCTCCGTATCATAAATTCTCTTTGCTTTCCTTATTACCTAGACACAAAAATTTCTGTATCGAAGGTAAGTAATTTTTAGAACCTCATTTGCTGGGATTTTTTTAACTTTCTTGTGTAGAGCATCTCTGTTTCTAATGCACCGTAATAAACCAGATGTGATCCACGGTTTGACGATTCTCTTTTTGGATGAAACTTTTTTAACTATGGTGTTCTCAGAAATCGATACAATCACTAAATTCAGTAATTTATCGGTAGCCATATTTACGTCTTTTATACTTAAAATAGGGTTAAAATCCAGTTTTGACATTGATTTGTCAAGCCCTTCATAGTAAATTTTTGTTATAGTATGGGAGTTTGGTACCGTTCGTAGACATTTATCTTGGATGCAAAGTAAGGAGGAGGAATGATCAGTTATTGTGGAGCTTAAGACAAATGTGTAAGTTGGAGAAATTGTTTTGATGAACGTGTGGTCCAAACAATTGTCATCCCTGGTCGGTATGGTGTGGGCAGGAAGATAACCATGAAAGGCTAAGCAATTTAAGTATTCGTGGGAGTGCATATCAGATGTGGAAGGTTTGATGTCCACGTTCAGGTCACCTGTTATAACTACCCATTTGAATCTATGCAACGACGGAAGAATGTTGTTAAGAACTGTGAGAAAGGTGTTTAAATTCTCTATTGATGGCGATCGATAAATACAGATTATCGCCAGGTCGAAGTTAATTTTTATAATAAGACCAGAAGCAGAACGGTGGAAATCTGGCTCCTCGCAAGTAACAGACAGGTCAAATATAGTAGCCATATAATCGAACATCTTCAAGACTATAGCGCTACGTTCAAATAGAAAATGGATACTATGCTATTATTACCCAGCTACAGCGAAGCAAAAAGGAGGGTTATGACATTGACCGGTATGTAGGTATATCGACCGACAGGTATTCTAATTTGACAAATTAATTGATCGTCCACTGATTATATGACGTCACATTAAATTTGAATATAGCGCCCTAGAAGACACAAAGTCAAGATTATTTTTTATGTGATGCCAATTTAGGTTTCAAAAGGCTTGAATTAATTACAAAAAAAATATTAGCCAAAATAAATTAAATAAAGAGTGAGTTCAAAAACTAAAACCCATTACTGAAAAATCATGCTCTAAAAAGTATAAAACAAGAAAATATTCTCATCTGAAAGTCGTGGTCCTATGCCACCTACCTTAAAAACAATACATTCTAAGAGTAGTAAGCGGTCATAAGCTTTATGGCAAAGTGGCATGCGACCAGGGTTCTCAGAACAGAATATTTTATTGTTTTTTACTTTTATGAGCGTGATTTATCAGAAGTTGGGTTGGGTGTGAATTTTTAAACTAGCGTTTTATTCTATTTACAATTAAAAATACAGATATTTGAACTTAGATAATACTTAACTGCAGATAGAACGATAACTTACATTTAAACAAGCTAAATATTATGTAAAACAACAATATTCTTGACACAATTGTGTTTCAAACATGGCGCCGACGAGAACATTCAGTGTTATTGCACTAGCATGATAGTCGGGAATTTTACCATACCCGGCCCGGGTGCATCCGGATATTCCGGGGCAGTCGTTTGGCGGGACATTAATTACCCGGCCACTTAACCGGGTGTGCCATGCGGCCCCACTGTTTTATGATAAGTAGATATAATGGGCACCGATAGTTGTCATTTATTTTTATCGTTTTTATATAAATATTAAATTGAAGTGCGCGGTGAGGGAATGGTGTGTGGTTGTGAGTAACGTGAGTAACGCCACTGGGCTATGATTTTGCTAATGGATGAGTTGTAAAAATTTTGAATGATGAGCGTTGCTGTTATTAATTCAGGAAATCTGGTCGGATATGGAGAAAACGCTGTGTTAAAAGCTACCCTACGTTCGTCAAAAAGCATATAAAATGAGTACGCTTGCAATGCGATAGTTTAAAAACCGTGTTCTGCAAAAATAATACTTTCGCTTTACAAATGAACGCACCGAGACGAACATTTACAAGTTTACAAGCCTCATTTAAAATTAAACAACTTTTATGTGCACATATTAATAAGGACAACATAAAGCCGTACAGTACGCACACAACTTTTATTAACTAACCACATTACGTACAGTACGCACACCCGCGACAGTATCGCGGGGCGTCATTTGTGAAATAAATCGTTTATAATCAAGTGCTGTGACGTCATCAACAACTGTCTGCGGCCCGACATGTAATTTCCCGGGCGTCAATTATCAGAGACGCGACTCGGTCGAGGGCTTCTGTCAAGACATTTGATAACACCTTATTATAAGCTTCGCTACGTAATAACGCAGTTGTTGACGTTTTTGAACTTTGAAAATGATGTTAAATTAATTTTGATTAAATTATTATTTGATTTGTGACAGGTATCAAACAACTAAGTACATTACTTCAATAGATGCCGTTTAACCTTCATGATGTCATTAATATTAAGGATATGTTGTTACAAATTGTAGAGTTCTGTACATTTTCCCGACCATGGAAGATCAGTAGGTACGGTAAATACTAGCCTCTGGACATTTCATCAGTTTAAACTGTGACTTGTGCATTGTCAAAATGAATCTCAACTGTAGTCTATAGCGTTATCTGCGTAGCACAGTAGGCGTGCCATCTTTTGCGTAGCATAGTCTTCGCAAAACAATCTGCGTAGCACAGAATAGATAGCGTAATCGGCGTAGCATGGTCTGGGTTGCACAGTCGGCGTAGCATGGTTTTCGTAACAGATTCTTTCCAGTATTTCAATTCAGCATTGTGTAATCTGTTTAGCAAAGATTTAGCTCATTAAAATACCTATAATTTTTTACCACACGAAGTCCGTCTTATTCGTTACTAGCTTCTGCCTGCGACTTCGTCCGCGTCAAATTTTTGTTCCCCTGACCCTTCCCGTCGCATCGATTTGCCTGCTAGTTTTCGTCCATTTTTCGTTGCTGCTCGCTCCTTTTGAGTTATAGTGAGTCAACCTTAAAAGATAGACATATGCTCTCGGGGACTTTTTTTTAGAACTTTTTAAAAGGAACAATTCCGTCATACATGATTTTTGCGTTACTTTAACCGTTTACGCAGCGCATGCAACGGAAACTCTCAAAAGGAATAAATTTTCCCCGTTTTTGCAACATTTTTCATTACTGCTCCGCTCCTCTTAGTTGTAGCGTAATGTTATATAGCTTATAACCTCCCTCGATAAATAGGCTACCCAACACAAAAATAATTTTTCAATTCGGACCAGTATTTCCTGAGATTATCGCGTTCAATCAAACAAACAAACAAACTCTTCAGCTTTATAATATTAGTATAGATAGATAATCTGAAACGAAATCTGCCTCCGACATTAAGTCCGCCTTTGTTTGTATTTAAAGTTTTTAATTGTAAAGTTCTTATAAATAAATCAAATAAAAGTTATCTCTAAGTAGGTACGTCGCTATGCTTCGCTAGTCAATCCCATATCATGCCTAGAATTAAACCTTCATCATCATCCACAGCCCAACTTCAATCTCTGCTGGGCATAGGCCTCCACGATCCTGTGTCAGCCTCATCCAGAAATAAAACCCTACATTTGTCTTATCAATAAAAAAACACTAAACCGAAAATATCTTAAACACCCGAACAGAATAACACTTAAAATACACTAATCCGGTCCTTAATACGACCTATTACGACTAAATCACTTCACGCTTATTTCCCTAATCGCTCGTAATTTATACGATACCTCCTCGTATTACAAATTGTGCTACTAATACTACAAATCAAACGAAACGGTTTCATTGTAGCTATTCCACTTCTATTTGGACGAACGAACCAGACTTATTAACTGAAATTGACTTAGTTAAGCAAACGCTCGTGTATGCAGACTACGACATCTGTCAAAGTCATGTGTGTTGTATGTTTCAGTTTATTTAGTTTGTGTGTATCAAGTCTGTATTTGACTTCACTTCTATGAAAACTTTTTATGATTCCTTTGAAACATGTATAAGGACTATTGTGTTGGTTTAGCAATTGTGTAAAAAAATTTAGACTAAAATATAAAATATAGGTACGAGGTTTATACTGAAAGTTTTAAGAATAAGCCAGTAAGAAAAAGAGTGGATGAAAAATTTATTTAAATTTAGATTTAGAAACTCTTTGGGAATCTATAGATGTGTAATGAATTCATAATATGTCATTTGCATTTAAAAATTGGTGGCAATATACAAAGTGTCTGTCGTGCGTCATAATGAGAAAAATATCACTCAATTATTCATTACCACTTTTGTTGCGGTCTGATTCAACTACCACTTTCATTGCGGTCTTACACAACAACGATGTTACATAACACAACATCACGCCTTGTTTCCCCGAAGGGTTGGGCAGAGGTGTACTTATAGTACACCCACATTTCGCCTGTTATGTTTAAGTCCCAACGATGTTACGTTACATCGATATGCAATATAAAATACGGGGCGTATTTAAATAACAATATTTTCTGCGAAACGCAGGCTCTGTTTTAGAGTAGTTGCTTTTAACTTACTCTTTATTTAAATGCCTTAGGAATAAAGGTAAGAAAAATATATTGAGAACCTTGAATATAGGTACGTCAATAGACGAAAAATAATAACCTCAATTTCCTACATCCTGATACAAATTGCCATCCGATCGATCCAATTTACCAGCACATAACCAGTTTAAATTATTTGCATTGAGCTTTACAAACATAACCATATTTGATGTGTAAAACGTGGCGCTTTACCCGGTTAACTACCGGGTAATCAATTAACCGTTGACCGCCTGCATCCGGCTGCAACGGAACTATGATGAGACACCAGATAAATGAACCGGAAATCTGGCCTCACTTAGTTACAAAACGGTCTGTGTATGCACTAGCGGGTTAAGATATGAGCTTTGGGTGAACTGGATGTAGTTTAGTTCAGTTTTATTGGTGAAAAGGATGTATTTTTTTTTCATGAGGATGATCTTTTTATTATTTTGCGTGGCATAGTCTTCGTAGCGCAATATGCGTAGCACAGAGTAGTTAGCGCATTCGGCGTAGCATGGTTGCGTAGCAGATTCGTTCCAAGTCATCATCATTCATCATCATTTCAGCCGGATGATGTCCACAGCTGAACATAGGCCTTTTCGTTTGTCCTAATCGCTACACTTGGCAGGCAGGTTGGCGATCGCAGTATAGTGGTAAAACGCATAGAGAACGCTGCTGTCCCTAGAAAATCCCTCAGTCGCCTTCAGTGACATCCACAGGAAGAAATGGGATCATAAAGTGGATTTTGTACTTATTACAATATTAAATAATAATTTATGTTTCCACCACCATACAGTATATAGCCAGTTTTATATTTGAAAGATTTGTGTGTCGATGCCGATAGAACAAAATTTTACTCGAAATGCAATGACACGTATAACAGGTAAAAAAATTAACGGTTGATTTTCTTGTCCATTCTTCTCCATACAAATCTACCTTACGGAAGGGGTGACAAGAATCAATTCTATTTTAATGTAAGTGTTGACGTTCAAAAGTGCCTTTTTTGTGCCTATTTGAAATAAATGCTTTGACTTTGACACGTCAAGGTAGTTGTGAGGTCACTATACACATATTTCTCTTACATTTTACTACGTTAACAAAACTAACATGAGACCCGTTGTATCTACCAAAATTCAATATAACGTTTATGATGTTCCGAACACTATTTTCGCTTTGTGAGACGAAATATAATTCAGATAAAGGCCCATTGTTATTTGTTATCAATTATCGTCTCCTTCAAAGCTTTACTCTGTTATTGACAAATCTAATACCGCAGAATCAAACGAATTGTAAACTACTCCCGCCATAATATCGGTTTCACACCAAAACCTATTTGTTTCGACCACAATACTGTTAATGAAACAATTGAATATCTAAACTTGGTTACGCTCAAATGGTCGATGGATTATTGATAGATAGAATATTGAATTATAATTATGACATACTAGTTTTTTCCAGCGGCTTCGCCCGCTTATTATATTACATAATATCCTATTATGATAATATACTTACAATATTTTTTTCTGATTTGCCTGTGTACCTAATGTGTTAATTTGGTGCTATCTGACCTCAGATTTGCTTGGGTTTTGATGTAGTCACTTTTACTCTCCATCATGCGATTTTTTATTACCGTTACCGAGTAACCATCTCACCATATTTTCCTTTCGTGTGATTCGTTACGGTTTATGCACCGCATGCCGAAATAGCTCTCAGGATTTTTTTCGACTTCTTTGACACAAGTCGCTTTTATTCGACCAATTTACCCACTATTGTTCTAAATTATAGCAAATATGTTATTCTGATGTATAAACAATAATAATGCAAAGTTTCATCAAAATCCGTTGAGTAATTTTTTACGTGAAAGAGTAACAAACATCGTAGGACAGGATAAAACCTAGACCGTGAAAATTATAGATAACTAGCTTTTGCCAGCGGCTTCACCCGCGGGAGGTCGGAAATTATCCCGCGGGAACATACTACCGGTATAACAAGTAGCCTATGTTCTTTCTCAGGCTCTAAACTATCTGTGTACCAAATTTCGTTTAAATCGGTTCAGTAGTTTTAGCAGGAAAGCGAGACAGACAGACAGAGTTACTTTTGCATTTATAATATTAGTGTGGATAATTTTGAATATTTACATAGCGTGACAATGGGCGGTCTTATCGCTAAAAGCAACAAGGAGGACAATACTGCAGGTGATTACTTGCAGTATTTTCCACTGACTACTGGCGTACCTATTACATATTACCGTATACATACACCTAAAATAAATACATAGGTATGTACATAAAGCATATATTATTGGGAATTTGTAGGTAGTTGCCTAGTATATGTATCTTTACTTAAATTCAATTAAGAAAAAGAAACAGTTGTCAAATTGAATGTGAACGTCCCCAAATCTTTCGTTGAATCCTGATGGAGACACGACACCAACAAATCTGTTAGTCCCTTATCTTCCAATCCGAACCCGAAGGAACTTAACCCGAATGATTTCCGAGTCATTAACTCACTCCCACCCGTCCTAAGCTAGATAGACAACATCTGACTTAGATGTGTATCGTGTGTACCTCGGCTTACAGATTAACTGTCACTGATCTCGCTGTTACACAGAATTGGAGTTATCAACCACGGACGCGAAGAAATCGTGCTATCTCCAAGTAATGCAGGCTTAGTCGGCTCCAATCAAACTAAACAAACCCCACTAATCGTATTTCTATTCTCTATCTGGATCTGCGGAGTTTCGTGAGCGTCGGATTAGTCCGTATCCAGACAAGACGGAGTTATGGTCTCGTTACCTCGAATGACTCTAAGTAAAGTGGCGTTTTAAGATTACGGAGTCTGTAGTAGTGCGACGTAGCAATATTGAACGCTCATTACAATGTTCTGATAATGGAAAAGGGCGGCCCGAATATCCATTTGGGTAAAATCAATGATGTTCTGGAAATTTCCAGTTTAATTAAAGGCAGGCTTAGCAAGAAACAATTTGACCTTGGCCTGGGAGCAATGTGCTTTTCGGGATTAGTTAAAAATTCATCAAAATAATATTATAACCGGTAGAGAGTTGGGTGTAAACTATTCATCTTATACGTATGTTATCACTGCTGCAGCTGGGCGCATTCCTTAGAAGCAATTAATTGTGCCGCCCTCCTCCATTTATTATGTCATCTTGATGGCGTAAGCGAGCAAGCGCATCCGTTACTAAACCTCTTAACAGTGTCAATCTCTTCTCTCTGTAGGTACTGACTGTACTTTAGTAACGTGGAAGAGAATACAGAATACATATATCTTTTCAAGTCACACAAGGTGTTCGTTTTGATGACCCATAACTTCATGGTATTAATGAGACCATGTCAAAGAATCAACTGGCACTTGAAGTTTTTCGTTTTAATTGTTCATCAAAAATAATACGATGTTACGATGTTATTTATGTATACGTGAAATATGATAACGTCGCATTTTCTTAGCTTACAATTTGAATTATTGGTTTGATTGAAAATGATATACTCGTACTTATCAATGATAAATTTTACACCCATAGTCAAGAAAAAAAATCATTACTTGATTTCTAAGCCAAAAGCCTTCACCTGTATGTTTGTAACTGACTCCTTTGAACTCGATTTTGACCCACTTCGAACGGTCAGATTTCATTTAAACTTGGTAGACTTATCGAAGATCGATGACAATACAATGATTTCATAAATTTGTGCTATTATCCTTGCCAGGGTTACGCTGAAATGCTTTAAAAAATTGAAAACTACGCTGACATACGTCACAAAATTCGAAACACCCAAAAAAACTTAAAATAAATAATAGTTTAAAAAACACGCTTGATTTTTTTGTTTTTTTTCAATCAATCAATCAAATCATTTATTTGCAATGAATGTAGGTTACATTAAAATACAGGTGGTGTAGGTAAAAGTGAGCCATGTACATTTTGCCTGGAAATAGGCACGCAAAAATTTATAACCGATTTTTTTTTAACTTTTATTTTTTATTTGTCGCAGCATCATGCTGAGACAGGAGCCTTTTGGCTTTGTATGGGACTTTCTGTTTTTTGTTCTTAGTCTTTTATCGTTGTGTGTGTGTTTAGTGTAGTATATGATTTCCTGTGCCAGGCACAATAAACAGTTTTTCTTTCTTTCTTTGATTCTTTGACATGGTCTCATTAATACCATAGAGTTATGGGATATCAACATGAACACGTTGTATATAGTTAATAAATAGGTCTTTGTTGAAACCGTAGGTTTGTTTAATAGCTTCCATGTGATACAACGAAAGCCAGACGAAATTCAACTGACTTAAGAACGAAAGAAAGAGAGACGAAACCACAAACCATTTGAACTAAGTCGCATGCGACATGAAGTTAAGGATAAAACCACTTGAAATCGATTTGTTCACTATTTTTACAGCCGTAGGCAAGAATTTATTTCCCGATATTAGAAACGGCTAAAATGCAGCAGGGATTCAAAATGCCGAAACATTTTGAACCCAGTTCGAACAAGTTGTTTTGAACTGATTTGAAATGAAAATCGGTGACTAACGTTGCTCGGCCGTAGTCCCAATACCATTCTTGTGTTATTTACTCCTAGTGCTATTTCTGTCTATAAAGTTTAACTGCACTGGGTGAATTACGTTCGGGTTTACTACAATTGAAACGTTATAATGTTATAATTGACTTTGCTGCTTAGGTAATGTTCTGATCATTACAATACAACGTTATTGTATGAACTTTAACGAAAACTTAGACCTCTGAGTACTTTCGATGTTTCATCTCAGAGTAATCGGCCAGGAAACAACTACTTACATACATACATAAACTCACGCATTTTTCTCATAGGGGTAGGCCGACATTCATTTTCTGAATAAAATAAAAATTTTGTTCAGAAAATGCTTTAAAAGTAAATGGCAATCACCAATCCATTTACCAGCCGCGGTCGTTAAAATTAAAAGTGTCAGCTGATAGACGGTATATAATTAAATTATTATGTAACAGGACAAAGGTTGTTAAGTTTTATTCAATTAGAAGTTGTTAAATTACTAAGAAGGGTTTTACGAGGCTACACATTAATTATCTCAAGCTGGCATCTTGTAAAACCGACACGGGCTTAACAAATATCGGAAGCGGCCAAACAAGGCTTCTTAACTTTGAAAATGCTTAGTCACCGCCGAGCTTGTGCGAAAGAGATTGTTTCTGAAAACAACGCCACTCCACAGAGTAGATAAACAATTTTGCTGAACATACAAAACATGAACATTTGTTCTCTACTTAGTGTTTTGTACGAATTCGGAATTACTCTAGTAGGTGTAACTTTAGCACTTTTCCTGTTTTATAAGAAATATGCTGGAACATAGGTACATATTCGATGACGTATGGGTACAGTTAGATACATCAATAATGGTGGCGGCCCCATTACAGTAGGTACAGCGATCTGGGAGAGCCTCACAGTCACAGTTGTAAGCTCGTCGTTCGTCTCGAAACATGAACCGCGGATCAAACTTTCCTCGCGAGACATGAAACTTGACTCGAATGATAAGATTAAAATATTACATCGGCTTCGCAAACTCACTCAGACATTATTCCAGTGTTGAGTTACAGTAGTCGTTATAATTATAATGTTAACACCGCACTCAACTTAGGCGATTACATAAAGAGGTTAAAGCCTATTAGATCCGTGAGCCGTATATCCTATAATAGGTTCTAAACTTCTAACTAAAACTTTATCGTAAGATATAACTTCAGAATGAACACTTTCCGTTTCAGTTGCTCGTTTCGGTCTTATCAGACGGTCGTTGGGAAGGATCCTGAAATTTATATTATTGGTGCAGTGGACGGAAAAAGTAGGGCAGGGAGGCACCAATTTGTAGCTTTTGGCAAGCAGTTAATGTTAGGGAGAGGGTAGAAAGTAAAACTAATATAGAATACGAAGTGCAGTGGCAGCATGCAGGCAGTGTGTCTGAAGGTAGGCACTAAGCGGGGCGGTGCGGGCGCGGCCCGGGGCGTTCATCTAATGAGCATCCTGCCTCTCACAATGTACCGAGATGATATTCCGCGGTGGCCCGACGACTATTATTATATTCCGCCAAGCGAACCGCCGCGGGCACGGCGTGCAAGCCTTTTCAAAATAACTATGTTGCGCTATATTTACGACGACTTAAAGCGAACCTCTAATTCTAAATGTGGAGATTATTCCGTTCAAATTGCACGCCACTCAGTGTTATGGTGCAGGAATATTTCAGTGTGGCTTACCTACTAATTTTCTCACTGGCGAGCATTATTCACGTTGAGCTTTACGTACCTGTAATAATATTTAGCTACACTTTGTTTGCAGAATTACCTAGTGTGAGTAATTTAATACCAATGTAAGAGAAACGATATCGTCGTTTCTCTATCATCACATTGTCCATTCAAATTAAGTGTCGGTTTCTGAAATCATCTTGTATTAATTACCTACTTGTATTAACTCAAAATTTAAAAATAAAACACTTAGAATGGGACAACCTCTTAACCGTTTAGTACAACGAATAACTTAAGGAATATTCTCATTAAATTATAAAATATTGGAACCGTCGCTTGTGGATGGCAATTGTCTGATTATTGTTATTAATTCGCAGACTGTGATTTTGTGTATTTATCGTCCCCCGGGGGAAAGAAATGTCTCCAAATTTCTGGAATCATTAAACAATATTTTACTAACATTATCAACATACAGTAATATTTTCCTTACTGGCGATATTAATATCGACATAACGCCATCTTCTTCAGATTCAAGAGCAGAAATGTACCTTAATTTATTAGCCTCCCATGGCATGTTGCCTGCGTACTATATTCCCACGCATTCTCATACATGCCTTGACCACGTAATTGTCAAATCAAAACTTTCAGTAAAATGTATTGTTGCCCATACAACCCTTACCGACCACTACAGCGTCATTATTAGTCTTTCTAATATGAGCCCCTCACACCATCGTTTAAAATCAATAAGACGTATTCATTACCCATCCCTTGACGAAAAAATTAAAACTATTGATTTTGAACACATTTACTCTTTACATAGGGCTAATGAAGCTGTATCTTTCTTCCTTAGCACCCTGACCACCTTGATGATTACTTGTACTGAAAAGATTACTGTTCCGAGACGTAAGCGATTAATTAAGCCATGGATTACCCCTGGACTACTGCGATGCATGCGAAATCGAGACAATCTTCATCTCAAGTCTAAAAAGCATCCAAATGACGAAGTTACAAAAATAACCTATACACGCTACCGTAATTTTTGTAATGAACTTTTAAAAAAATTAAGCAAGAGTATGATAAGGTTGAACTCTCTAAATGTCAGGGCAACACTAAAAAATTATGGGACACCATCAAAACAATCACCTACACCACTAAACAGAACAGCCCACCTATGGATCTGATTGATCCAAATAAGCCCAAAAACTCTGTCAACGACATAAACCAATACTTTGTAGGAATCGGTAAGTCTCTAGCGGGAACTATCACAGGGTTTGACCTTACCACATTCCAAACTTCTTCTGTGCCGCCTTGTCTCTCTTCTTTTGTCCTGCTGCCTACTGATGTGGAAGAGATCAAAAACATCATAGCATCTCTTAAAACCACTTATGCCATTAAGTGTGACGACGTTCCCAGTGAATTGATTAAAAGACATTGTAGCTTATTATCTGCTCCCATCACGTTTATTTGCAACATCTGCCTATCCACTGGTGAATTTCCCTCGGATCTCAAGAAATCCGTAGTCCACCCAATCCACAAGTCTGGTAGCAGGGACTGTGTCAATAACTATCGTCCAATATCCATTTTGCCTACACTATCCAAAATTCTAGAGAAACTTATTAACAAACAATTAACCAATTATCTCGAAACAAACAAACTTTTATCGGATAATCAATATGGTTTTCGTAAAGGTAGATCAACCAGCGATGCTGTACATCAACTGACTGATACCATAGTCTCTAAGTTGGATAAGAGGAAAAAGGTTCTTACGATTTTCCTCGATTTGGCGAAGGCTTTTGACACAGTCTCTGCGCCACTCTTACTGAAAAAGCTTGAACACCTCGGAATTCGTAGCGAACAGCTAAAATTGCTCGAAAGCTACCTGCACGGGAGAGCTCAACGTGTTGTGGTTGACAAGTGGATGAGTGATGACTGCGAAGTCAATATCGGTATTCCTCAGGGGAGTATTTTGGGGCCTACCCTCTTTTTAGTTTTTATCAATGACCTCTGCCAGTTAAACCTCATTAATGGCAAGATTATTACTTTCGCGGACGACACAGCTCTTCTTTTCTATGGAGACACTTGGGAGGAAGTGTACCACTATGCTCAGATGGGCTTCTCGCGCGTCATGGCCTGGCTAAATAATAACTTACTCTCACTTAATACAGACAAGACTAAATACATAACATTTACACTAACAAACACTCACGCAGCACAAATCCCATCACTAGATATTACCGCCCATTCTTGTAACCATAGCACTTCCTACACATGCACTTGCCCAAAACTGGAAAAGGTAGACTCGCTGAAGTACCTTGGTGTAATTATTGACAAAAACCTAAACTTCAATTCCCATATCGATGTGTTGTCTAAAAGAGTAAGAAAGCTGATCTTCATTTTTAAAAACCTACGACGTGTTGCAGATGCTAAAGTTCTTAAAACAGTATACTTTGCACTTTGCCAATCTGTCCTAAACTATTGCATCTCTGTTTGGGGTGGTGCCCCTAAATCATTTATGATTAAAATCGAGCGAGCTCAAAGAGCAGTGCTCAAGGTAGCCCATGCTTTACCGTTTTTTCACCCTACCTATGAACTCTACGATAAGTGCAAGGTTCTTACTGTTCGACAATTGTTTATCGTTCAAACAATTTTGCGTAAACATTCTACCTTGATCTATAACTCATCCTTGCACGCTCATAAACGCATAAAGACAAATGTATGTTCTACTCAACTATGTAAAAGTAGTCTTTCGCACCGCAACTTTTGTTTTCTTGGCAGTTATTTATACAATAAATTAAACGCCATTTTAAAACTATACGCTCTCAATAAATCAAACTGCAAGCGTGTCCTCACTGCTTATCTACTGAACCTTGACTACGATACCACTGAAAACTTGCTAGCTGTTATAAAATAAATGTGTTTAAAGCCTGCCAACCACTCCACACTACATAACACCATATTACAGTAAACTACAGCTCACCACACCTCACTATGCCACACTACACCATACCACATCACACCACGCAACACATCACCACACCGCACCGCATCACACCACTCAACACATCGCCACACTACATCACATCACACCACGAAACACTTCACCACACTACACTACTAAATACTACACCACACCACACTTCAGTACACCGTGTTGTGCTGAAGTGTGACACCACACTACACTTTTACTCACAATGTTAAAAACATTTATCTATTTTAAAATTTTGTATTCAAATTTCATTCTTTATTTTTGTTGTATTGTGTTCTCCTGCCAAAGGTTAAAATCATTATGTTTCATATATTATCGTTAAAATTAAAACCTCAAACACTGTTTTGGGGGGGGGGGGGGGCCTGGTAATCTGTGTGACAGGTTTTTCCTAGTGCAGATACCAGTCTCCCACAAAGGATTTGTACTGATTATTTCTTCGTAATTTTAAGGAGCCTTTGTGGAAGAGAAATAAATGTTTTATTTATTTATTAAATGAACTTGACAAGTTAATAGGTATTAAGAGTGTGTTCAGACGTTCTACATACGTCTTCAATATAACCGGTTCGGTGGCACGGTTCGACTCAATCCGACCTAATCTCGGCTTACAGGAGATCACAGGAAACGTTACCGTCGCCGTGATAACGTTTTCCATTTGCTACAATATGAAAATTATATGTGTTTGAATCACAAATATCAGGGAAACCAATGGGTGTTGAGATTGTTGGAAACAATTAATTACAACTAGACATTATGTTAACAAGCACGCAACCTTGGGGGCATTTGAATATTTTAGTTGGAAAATCAAAACACAGCCAAGCTTGTCCTACCCAAGGCACAGAAGACATGTCATGTTCTCGTCCTGAATACTCTCAGTCATAGAAGCAAACAAAAAAAGATCGCAAGTCGCTATCTTGTTGAGGAAACGTCATGTGAACTTGGAAAGATCATGTAAAATCAATGTTTTTTCTGCTACTCTTCTGCATAATTAATACGCACGGCCACAGATCAAGCTATATTTCCAGTATAAGCTGACTTCTCACTGTACGAAAAGCCTATACAATGCGAGGTCAGCTAAAACTGAAAATGTATAGCTTGATGTGTAGGAGTCCGTACAATCGAAGCTTAAAAGATCACTCATCCCTAACCTATTTACTTTTTCCTCATACTCGTACTAGCATCAGCTATCGCTGTTGCGACCAGTTAGTTTAAAGTTTAAAACTTAAAAAAAGAGAAATCGTAGAGACATTGACACCGATGTTACAGTGTGTTAAAATAATGGCAACCTTATACATAGGTATACACATAAAATAAGAAAGAGATGGAAGATGGGCTTACAATTCGGGTCGACTTAAAACTTCATAACAGGTGACGATGACGACACTTCAGAATAGGCCGCCTTAACATGCATGAGCAACTGAGAACTGAGCACGAGATCTGCAAACTAATTAGCTTGCTAGACATTACTTCTTGTTTTCCTGTTATTATGATATTCAAACAGAATTGGCGCCCATAGGACGTGGCTTAGAAAACAAGGCTGTTTTCTTAGCCAGGTCATTCTACTCACAATCTAGTCAACGTGAAGCTGCAGCGAAAAATGTTTCCAGTAAAGTAAACAAAATACAATTTCTTGTTAGCTAGAAAGTCCAAATACAAATAGAAAAGACCGATTTTATACTAACCTTTATATAAACAATGCAATTTTCCATTCGGTCGGCGCTGAGAACAAACTAAATGGAAGCAACTTTTCTACTCGATAGCTCGCAGCGAGATGCTTCGCGAGTTTTATGATGAATAATAAACATCGTTTAATGTTTACTATCCGTAACAACATAAGTTTTGTAATAAAAAATGTGATATTTTTTAATTATTTTAATAACAACATGCCTGTTACTTGCCAAGAATTCTTAATATCTTCAAAGGCAATAATGTATAAGCTTATATCATATTTAGTATTTACATGGAGCGATGCATGGTATTAAAATAAGTTAGGTAGTTAATTTGACTAATTTAGGTTGATAAAAGAATCAGGTAGCTTTCTATAAATAGACAAACATCAATGTGATCATCATTTCAGCCGCAAAACGTCCACTGCTGGACATAAGCTTCCTCCAATTTGGGGGATTTGCCATAATCACCACGCTTGGTAGGCGGGTTGGCGATCGCAGTATGGTGGTAATATGCAAAGAGAACACTGCTGCTCATTCTCTTATCCCTTTGTCACCTTTTACGACACCCACATCAAGAAATGGGATGATACTATTCTTCACATTCGGCACCACACGAAACATCTATGGAATACATTTCTTTAGTATCTAAAAGCAAATAAGTGCAAACTTTAAATAAATAACTTAGGTACAGATTAAGCTTACAACAGTACTCAACAATGTGTTAGTTTCTTCAGGGAACTTTCTTATTCTAAAAGCTTAACTTCGACAGAAACATGAAATTATGATTTTAACATTTCCTATTTCAGAAACTGTTGAGAAAATCCAACAGAAACAAAAGGTAATTGCAGCAGCGCAAAACAAATCCAGGCTTTGAAGTCAGCCCGCCTGTATCTAACGACTAGATGAAGAAATAAGCTTTCCATAAGCAAAACTACATTTTATATAGAAACGAAAGCAAACAACTTTATCTGGGTAAAGTCAATGGAAAAGGGCAATTCGTATTTTACGCAATAAAGAAAAAATAAAACCCCGCGTGAAATATAGGTACAGGGACATTTCCTGTTGAGCCGTTACGTACCGAGGTTTTGTTTTGGATTTATTGATCCTTTATTGCAGTAAAGACGGCTTGGGTGTGTCTAACTGTGCATGGGAACGAGAACTTCGGAGAATATTTCTAAACAGCGGAGAATTTATGGTAAAAATGATAATAATATGCTTAAACTTTTCGTGGAAACGCGGGCGAAAAACTACGGATTGTTTACGGTGTGAACATGCTTTGTTTAATCTTATCAGCAAGTGACGAAGAAAATAAGACTACTTGTTTTAAGTATTATGTTACCTAGTAATCGTTAAATCAGTCCCTGTCAACATCGAAACATAGCGAACTATTCGTAGTAAGTAGATAGATTTAATCACATGCAGTCACCAACACCATCTTAACGTCCTAACTTTCTATTAATATCCTAACTAAATATTATAAATAAGTTATTTTGTTTGTTCCGCACATGAATAAACCATGACCTGAGGTAGAACATAAGTTACTTTTTGTTCTGGAAATACGTTCTCGTGGAAAGAAATCCGACCTCAACGTGCACGCAGTCAAGGCACGCAAAAGCTAGTTGTTAATAATATTACGAATCAGAACCAATAAAATAACTTTTCACTCGTTTCTTTTTCAACAATCAATGTTTAAAACAAAACTGTAGAAGACTCTTACATAAGTCGTATATTTTTTCGTTTTTCAACTTGTCAATAAAACTCGTGAAGTAACAGTAACTCGCTGACAAGTTTCATCTGTTTTAAATCAATGTTGGTTTCCATTGCCACTAGACAAAGTTTCACTGAAGGAAGCCAATAGAGGGAAGGAAAATAAAAAGTTCCTTCCCAACTCCGCTCGAAGTGTCAACTGAAGTTCAACAATCGACGTTGGAGAGAGTAAGGAAATGTGTCCTGGAACACCGTCAAGATACCTATGCATTTTTTTCAAACAAGATAACAATAAACGTAAGCTTAGTCTTTTATGGTAGCCACTACAATTTGCATAAAAGGTTACTGGCCCCTGGGGACCCCTGGATTTGCCCCAGTTTGAAGATATCCGTTGACGTCAATAAAAGTAACTGTCCCGTAGAAATGAACCCTCCTTGTATTATGTGCACGTTGTTTTATGAAAAGGTCAATTCCGAATTTAACATCGTTCCTGTTTCCTCGGTTACTTGATAGTAGGACAGTATTATTCGTAGAGCGGTATCTTTTGACTGACACTTGGTTGTATTGTCAAGTGGGTGGCGCAAACAGATCGCCAGGCAGCTTTCACGCTGGAGTGGCGCTAAGCGCGACCATTTCATGAAGTAATCCGCACTCCGAGAGGCATTAGCGGCTCTCCCCGCCCAGCTTCCTCCTACAACACCCTGACGGTGCATTTTCATACATTTATTGTAACTTTATCCCTCTAAGCTTTATTTAAAATGAACTTAAATATTTATTAGCTATAAATTTTTATTTCTCTTCTATCAAAATGATGCGTAAATTTATTATTTAATTGTGCCGGAAAAGTCTGAGAAGCAGAGATTATAAATATAAAACAATTTTGCATTGCAGTATAAGCCGACAGCGAACTATCTGGGCGCTGTTTACTTGGCAGTGCAGCGCCAGAGACGGTAGGCGACGATAAGTAGAATCGTTTCACGGCATAATCCTCTCACTGAAGAGGTATTATCGTACTGTGGACTCCGCCTGACTAGGGATAAGCACTGCATTGTGTTGTAAGTGTTGGCATTCTGACGTGCGCCTTCTTGTGCCAAGACTTAGCGGGAGAAGAGTAAGGGACGTAGTTTATAACGTATGTGGAGCGAACTTTCACCAATTTGGTCAAACTAAAATTCAATATAGTCACCATCTACCAAGCCTTTGCCCAACTATGTTGGAGTCGACTAACCGGTTGCAGCTAAATACCAGTATTTTACTTGGAGCGACTGCCTGTCTGATCACAACCCAATTAGTAGGGGTTACACGATACCCCTTGGTAAGACTGGCTGTCAGACTCTCGGGCTTCTGACGACCCGAAACGACAGATAAATATCCTCGCATGACAGCTGGGACCAACGATTTAACGTGCTAGCCGCGGCACGGAGGGCGATGATATGTAAAGATGGTCTCCCATCTACATACCAACGGCTAGCGTAGCTTAACTGATCGATAAACCCGTGCGTCTGTTATTACTTAGCTATAAGTCCTTCCAGGATTAGTATCGTTATCAATCAGCTTATGTCCGACGTTGACCCTACTAGGTACAGACCATTAAATAGTACCTAGTCCATTAAGTAGTAGTCTTAGAAACATAAAGCATCACCTTTGTACATTTTTTTCTATTCTTTTCTTCTTGTCTGTTTATATATGTGTGTACATAAATGGTAAAACAAATAAATCATTATGTGCGTCTTGACCATAAATTGATAAGTTGTCATAGAAGTACAACAGAGTTCATTGGTAAAACACGCCCACCAGGCACTAAGAAATTAATGAAATATTATTTGCTAAAACCGCACGAAATCACAAAGATGTCGTTATTCACACATTTCTTAAAACATTAACAAAAGTTTTTTAAATAGCGCTTTGTTGTGACATCTGTTTTCCGGCCATTGCACCCTGTAACTTTTAGTAAAAGATTTTCCGCCCAGAGCCTTTTGCCTAAAACCTCTTTAGAAATGTCCAACACAGACGCGTTATTTAAGAATCCGGTCAGATCACAAAGCAGTTTACACTGGTAAAATTACGAAGTTAACTACCAACATATTTGTGAGTAGATAATAATATGTTTTCTTTTATTCTGAACGTTTTTCAAAACAGATCCACTCTGATACAAAAGCCGTTACTGAAGGTAGGAAATATTGAAAATATTTCTGAGTATAGGTATCATAATTTTTCAGAGATGCACTCCCATTGTGGTTGATGAGTAAATAGGCTGGCCACTGACGCGTTCACAGTCATTTTAGTAAAAGCCGGCCTTTGTCTCGTTGGATCTTTCCCAAATATAGCGTGGACCGTCCGATACGAAGACAAAAAGCCACTACACGCTGATGGCATGAATATTGAAAACAAATGCAGCCATAAACCACCAGCTCTTTTATATTTCGGAATACAAACAAAAGTCTTTGGACAAAAGATTCATAATAATGCAAGTGCAGTACTCTCGATAAGTAGCCGGAATAATGATTGAGGCAGCATCACGTCGAGGGACAATTCAAACTCCCAAACGTGACTCGAAAGTGCGAGGCGGTTGCAAAATTATAATTCATAAAAATTCATCTCGTGACATGATTTTAATCTACATTTCGATTGTCATCTGCGTTATTCTAAGGGATTGAATTTTAAGGGCGAGAGATTTATTATAGGTTAGTCTGTGAGGTTTAATTGAGGTCCATTCAGCTGAGATATTGGTAAACGGTCAGCCGACGGCGGCGGGCGCGGCGCCTGATTGAACTGTCTTTCTTGTGTTATTGTGAGAGTAATCACGGTATTGGCGAACTCAATTACTTATTTTGTATTGTATTCATTTTTAAATGAAAAATACTTTGCTGCCTTCTCCAAAATTTTATGAAAATTGCGCCGTTGCCTCATAATTACGTTGTTAAAGTGAATTTCATTAGGTTTCCTTTGCAACGCAATAGATTTGGTGAAAAATTAAAAGTTTCCAATACAAACTGTTTCAGCCGTATTAAAATTTTCCGTCTAATATTTATCTATCGTCAAAAAACAGAGTTATCTGTACTTAAATTACGGGTACACACGATAAATGCAGCATTCCAGTTTTCAGTTTTAGCTGACCGCGCATTGTACCTATAGGCTTTTCTAAGAAAAATATCTGTAGATTAATATCTATGCCGTCGTGCGCACAAATCAAAATATTAATCTGAAGATCCGCTCAAATCAAACCTACAAAAATCAACTGATAAGACAGAATTATCACAACGGATGAAGCATGAAACGGTTCAGTTAGTGGTCTCAAGACGGACTATTGAGGTTTAACAATGGGGCCAATCACGCGCCAACTTCCAACCCCACTGGCGAGCACGTCCTCGCACTTCCGACTTGCGGATACTTCGCGAACTAACTCAGCCACGGACGAAAAATCCCCAATCAATTGAAGAATCATGATAAAGTTAATGATATCGTCTCTGACGTCAATTTATTCGAAGCGTGTTCGCGCCGAATAATTTTTTCTCACTAATTTCATTTGCGGAGTAGCTGATTTCAGGTATTTGTTGATGATTCATCTTGAATCTCATAGACGAGCTTGAAAGTGTTTTCTTGTTATTCTGAAAAGTATCAAACTAAAATGTTAACTTTATCCATTGAAAATGGTCCCAAACCTACTAAATCTATATATTAATACGTGAAGCGAAAACTTTGGATCCCTTCTTACGAAAATTGGGCGGATTGGATTATGAAATTTCGCACACTTAAAGTTTATACAGAGAAGAAGTGACGAATGCTAATATTTTTTTTAAATTATGCGTAAAAATACATTATTTTCAATAAATAACACGTTACACACACTACTATTCCTTACCGTGTATTTAATACACACATGCATAGATATTTTGTGTCTATAGTCTTACTGAATGTCAAGTATAACCATAGGCAATAAATTAATTTTATAGTTAAATAACCTATTTCATTTTTAAAATCGATGGTCATATCGAGAATATTTGTCTTTAATATTATTTTTCTATAGTGTTACTGAATGTCAAATATAACCATATTATTTTTTATATTTATTATTATTTACATTTTTTCATTCAATAATGTATTTCTATTCTAATGAAGTACGGTCGAATTTCGAACAATGGGCGATCACTAGTTACTTTAAACCCTGTAGGTAATTATCTAAACCCATTTATTATATAATCGAATACAGAATTCCCAATAAATTTCTTAGAAGACGATGCACAAGAGGGAAGTAAAATAGAACAGGATCTGTTGCCACAATGCTCGAAGCGATGCAAACCTACAAAACTTTACGTCACACACGCAAGATTGTCAACCTACATCAGCTGAATCCATCAGATACGGCACTCAAAGTTACAGGTACCGCGGTACAACTCCAATCCGGTGTTGTGCAGTAAATAGGTCGGCTAAAAGTTGTCCCATCTCGCGCGTGCCGGAGCCGAACCGAACTTACAAACGTCCGACGCAGCTGCCGGCTCGATGCTCCTAGATATCTACGACACAAGAAACTAGTCTACATTCTACTAATCGTTTTTTATTACGACTGGACAAAGGAATCTGCGTAAATGTTCTGCACAAACTTCGTAACACACTCTACATTCTACGATAAAGTTGTGAAATTCTAGCAATTATAATGAAGGTGCATCGGTTTTAGTGCAAACTCCTACATGCCACAAACTAGACGAGATAATAAGCCTTACTGAGTATAAACTTGAGTAGGTTACGCATTACTACTATCATAGGTTGTGGATTTAACAGTTTTGGTTTGATAAAAGCAAATCCGAACGATTTGTTTGATATATTTTGGTGACTGAAAAGTAGGTACGATTAGGCAGACGGCAGATTACGGAATTTAATAGATAACACAATCGCAATTCAACAATAACTTCAGAGAGACTTCTCTAGAGTTGTTGTTCCTAGTAGAAAAACTCCACTGGCCACTGCCAGTGTGGTTTTTCTACATTCCCTAATGAAGTTTATTTAGTAGGTATAAGTTCTCCTCTTAGGAAGGAGAAGAAATTATACCGACTAATTACAAAATAGATAAGCATTAACGCCTGCCTTCACTAATCTAAATGCTAGATTGTCATGCCTCCAAACGGATTAATAACCCCAAGGGATCCCATACCTAACTAAACTACCTACCCGAAACGTAAACAGGTAAGTATCCAAGTTACCCGCACGTTATTAAACGCGCAGTCATATCGGAATCGCTATAATCGAATACGCTCCGATTCATAATCGTATTAAGCCGGGGGTCTGTATCGATTATATCGAGTAGATACACATGCTGAGAGCGGAACCGATAGCCAAATAAACTAGCAAACCGCATCGATTACCTGTCAATGGCAGCCTCCAGTGGAGTGACCGCGTCGCCGGACCAACGGAGACCGTCCTGATTGTGGAGGTACGACCAGCGCTTTCATTACCGAATACTTTCCTATACTTTCCTATATTTAAAACTTGTGAATACTGTGCAAATTATCTCAGCAATAAACAATATTTTTGCAAAATACGACCTCTTACGGGCTACGACTGGGCTAATATTACCAAGAATATTCCTCGCCTCTGGCCAAAAAGTTACATTCAGAATTCATACAACGCAACAAAAAGACAGAAGAATCTGCACAGCAATTTCATTATTTTATGGTGTTAACAACACAATAGAGAGAACTTTGTCCTGACGAAACTTTTCTACACTTTTAATAAGAAGCCCATTCAGCGCATACTTTTCATTAGTGGGGAACTGGTGAAGAAGGGGGATGGCTTTATCGCAGTAACTCGTGACATCAGAAAATTAAAAGTGCGGAGTCATGGTTGGGCTATCTTAGAAAATAGGGTGACTGTGCTCTTACAGAACTTAATTAATCGACGCTTAAGCCGCTCGGTGAACATGTCCTACAATCGATATCGAGAGAGACATAGGCTTCGGCTACTTCAGAACAGAAATAAATAGGAATGTACATTTGAACTGGGCCGAAAGAACTAAGCAGACTGAATGACTTGTCGAATAATACATAGGGTCTGGAAAAAAACTGGGTTCCTAGTTTTACTTTTAAAGTACCCTCTCTAATTACTGCCTACGACTGTGTTCTCATTTTCGCAGCCAAAAACAACAACAATTCCTTTGGTTTGAAAATACACCAGACTCAAAAATACAACTATAGTGAGTCCCCACGCCGCAGACCCTTTAGATGTTCAAGCATTGGTGGTGCGCCCTCTCACGACTGTTTCTGACACATAATCGATATTGCACGAGACGTGTGGCTTTAGCACTGGTTAATGGCATTTATAACAATCAATACACAACACACAATTGAAACGTCAGACGCAGAAGAGATTTTTGAACTTTATGTCAAGTCAGGAAAATTAATTGTTTAGCAAATCGGCTACCCACTTAAATTGTCCGTAATTTCAAATCTGAACTGTCTTTCTTCGATTATATAGCTTTCTCACGGCAAATTGGCGTGCTGTTCCAATTTGATATAAACAATAAATTTCACTGAATGTATTTGAAACTTAAGTGGATGTAGTGTACCTACTAGAGCCGCGCTCGCACAAACATTTTAGAATTGAATCGATGCGATGTGAATATGATAAGATGTATCAAATTCCAAATTGACCGCGTTCAAGCCATTTTCAAGGGGGACGCCTGGCAACTGGCAACCCCTTTAGTTTTAGATATGATTGCGGTGGGGGAAATCCGAAGTGGCTAATTTTGGAACAAACCGATGTCTAGCCGTGTATTTGATTGATTAATTGGAGTTATAAATAACGTAATCGAAGTCTACTACTACTCGTCTGGTGTTTGTAGTAAGTACCGACCTAGTAAGTAGGTACCTATTAAGACACACATAGAAACTTGACTCTTTTCTCTAGAAATCAGCTTTGTATAAAATTCAAACTGTAGATACAATCATAGAAAAGGCATAGCCCTACTTGAAAACTACTTCTTGGAACTACTCGGGCAAAGTGAGTACCCTTTAGGAAACTGAATTAAATATCTAGGTACATAGTTCATCCGCGTGCGAAATCCATACAGTCGTGGTTTAAAGCGGTCGCCCACTGCGATTTTTGCAGCGATTCAGTAGTGATACAATCCCAAAAAGACCACGATACAATCACAATGCTGTCGCCGGTCCTTCGGTCCTTCGGGACCTTCGCCCACGCAACCATGATTCTGTATCACTACTAGATATAGCAATTCATGAATTCAGCTACGATACAGTCGCGAACAAGAATTCATACAGACGGGATGCAGTAACGACACAGCCATACGGTGTAGTGCCTACTTGTGAATGCATGTGGACTACCTACATCTGCCTGTCCAATGTATTCACGTCACGGCACCCCCCACTCTTTCTTTGATAATTTGCTCGATGTGAATCATTTTGAAGGATATTGCTAATCCATTGCTTCATATGTTCCTATGTTGCTTCATATGATCATTTGTTCTGTGTCTGGGTGTAATTGATCTATAATATGTATGTATTTAGAAATATATAAGTATGTTTATCAGTTGTCTAGTACCCATAACACAAGCTCTGCTTAGCTTGGGACTAGATGGCGTTGTGTGATAGTTGTGGAATATTATTATTATTATTTCCTTTATTTCAGTATATAAACATATAAATTATATTTTTAAATATTAGAATATAAATAAAACATTTAAAAATATAAAAAATAGTAGCCCACCGGTATCGGGAACAGGGTCCAAGCTACCGGCGGTCAGGGCTCCAGAGAGAGGAACCTCCTGACGATGCGAGCCGTGTCCAGAAGTACCGCTTTCTGAATCAAGCCCTTGACCCAGCTGCCTAACGAGAGCCTCCTTAGGTGTTGGTCGAGGCTCTTGGCTATCAACCCATTGGCTGTGACGACTATCGGCACAATGATCGCTGAATCCACATCCCACATGTCGACAACCTCGCGAGCCAAGTCAAGATACTTGATCTGTTTATCTTTCTCAGCTTTCACGAGGTTCTCGTCATGTGGGACCGTTATGTCAACAATCATTGTGCGCCGCTCTACTCGATCCACCACCACTATATCAGGCTTATTTGCGGTAATAGTCCTGTCAGTGATGATGGATCGATCCCAGTACAATGTGATATTTCCATTTTCGAGAACTGGGTCGGGCACATACCTGTAGTACGGCACTTCCGATTCCACAAGGCTGTATTTAAGAGCAAGTTGCTGATGGATAATCCTGGCTACTAGGTTGTGTCTATGCAAGTATTCTTCGTTAGCTAGACGAGAACATCCGGAGATTATGTGTCTAATTGATTCTCCTGGACGGTGGCATGCCCGACAGATGTCAACCGTGCCGTCTTTCACAATAAATCTCCGGTAATTGTTCGTCATCATAACTTCGTCCATAATTGCACAGACAAAACCTTCGGTTTCCCCAAAGAGGTCACCGAAACGCAGCCAGGCTACGGACGCTAGTGTATCTACATCGGGTCCATGTAGGGCCCGGAAAAAGCGTCCGTGGAGCTCCTTACTCTGCCATACTTCCATGCGGTCATTAGTGTCAAGTATTACAGGTTTGCGCCAGTTCTCGTTAGCCAAGGAGAGCGGGGTGAGGCCCTTGTCAACCGCGACCACATCTCGATGCATCCCCACGTCGGTTTCTAGGAAATATTCCCTGAGACTGCATATCTCGCGATTGTGGAGAGTCTTAGCGTTTAAAAAGCCTCGACCTCCACACTTTCGCGGGATATACAGCCTCATTACCGATGACCGTGGGTGATGCATTCGATATGCAGTCAGCAGCGTACGGACCCTCCTATCCACGGCGTCGAGTTCGGTTTGAGTCCATTTGAGTATGCCGAAAGAGTACATCAAAACCGGCATGACCCAACCGTTGAAGGCGCGCACCTTGTTTCCGCCTGATAAAAGACTATTAAGTACTTTCTTCAGGCGGCCAAAGAAGCGCTCCTTCAACGATTGCTTCATGTCAGTAACATTGATGCCCAACGCTTCCGACATACCCAAATACTTATAGGTTTCGGTTGCGGAGAGGGCTCGGAGGTTTATGGAATCCGAGAGTTGGGTTCCCGCGGATTCCACAATCTCCCCTCGCTTTACATGCATGACCGCACATTTGTCCACACCAAATTCCATCCTGATGGCGCTACTGAAGGTTTCAGTTACTTTCAGTAACTCCATCAGTTGAAAATTGTTGGGGGCAAAGAGTTTAAGGTCATCCATGTAAAGGAGGTGAGATATAACCTGACCACCTCTCCTCAACCGATAGCCTATACCTGAATCCTCAAGCAGTGTGCTCAGAGGATTCAGGGCTAAGCAGAACCAAAGTGGACTCAAACTATCACCCTGAAATATGCCTCGCTCGATCCTTATCGGTTCGCTGCTCCTTTGGATATTTCGACATCCTGGATAGCGAAGGACCGTTCTCCACTGCCCCATACATGAAATCAGGAAGGTGCGCAGAGTTGCATCAATTTTATACAACTCCAGCACCCTCATGAGCCATGTATGTGGCACCGAGTCATAGGCCTTCTTGTAATCTATCCAACATGTCGACAGATCCTTTCGGGAACGACGAACCTGTTGGCTAATGGCCATATCAATGAGGAGCAGCTCCTTAGTACCGCGGGACCCGTTCCTACATCCATTTTGAGAGACAGACATGATAGAGTTAGTGTCTATATGATTGTAAATTTTAGTTCTCAAAATGGATGTAAGAACTTTATAGACCGTCGGTAAACACGTGATCGGCCTATAATTTTTGGGTTCCGCGGTGCTACCTGATTTATGGAGCAGGTGGGTAACTCCTGTTGTAAGAAACTGGGGTAGCGAACCAGACTCCAAAGCAGTCTGGTACTGAGTCGCCAAGCGAGCGTGCGATCCTACAAACCATTTTATCCAGAAGTTGTGCAGCCCGTCCGGCCCTGGAGACTTCCAGTTGGGCAACGGACGAACTGCACGAGCAACATCCTGGGGGCAGATAGTAATAGCCCCCATTTCTGGTATAGGATCGCAGGCTCGCTCGACTTCTCTAGCCCAATCACCTTCGGTGTGACTCACAGGCACCGACCAGATACTGCGCCAAAAAGAACACATGGCATCATTATCCGGCAGATGCGTGTCAGCCACACCTTGGATCGGTCGCTCCCAAGCCCTATAAACCCACCTTTCATCACTCTGGAAGGCGCGATTCTGAGTGTATCGGTCCACTCGCCGCTTATACCTACGAATACGGCTTGCCCATGCATAAACTTTCTGCTTCAGGAAGTCTATGCGCTCTGTGACACGGGACATAAAATCCTGAGGGCTGGTATCAGTCCCTGAGAACGCCCGTCTCACAAAGCGCATCACTCTAGGGCGAGTATTGCCCTCCCTGAAGCAGATTAGTTTGCCGATGAGCGCTCTGGCCCCACTAATACGTCGCTCAATTCTGCACTGCCAGGCTGGTACGGCTGGTTTTGGTCGTGTAGCTCTAGAGTCACTAGCAAATTTGACGTGAGCTACACGACATGCCGCTACAGCCGCGCAGTACAGAATTGCATGAGTATCAGTGAGGTCTTCGCAGTCATCAAAATAGTTTGACAACTGCGAATCCAGAGCCGCCACCAGCGCCCTATTTTTGTTATGCATGGGCAAACGAGGTAAGCGTGGTCTAAGTTCGGGTGATATGGACCGATATTCTCGAATCGCATCCTCCAAAGCACTCCTCAATTCCTCATTGCACTGGGTACTTACGTTTGTAGCCCTGTCATCATTCCCCTCATCAGCTTGACTTGTCAAGTACTGTGGTGGGACCACAGCAGTCTGCAACGGGGGTGCGATGACATGGCTACTCTGCATTTCATTTCGTAGGCGATCAAGTACAGTGTCATCCAACATATGATTACGCTGGATGACCCGCACCTGATCCGATAGTCGTTGGGTTGAGACGTTGACAGCTGGCTCAAGCACCTGAAAAAGAGAGAGCATCCGAACACGGTACGCGGTCAGATTGTTTCCCCCCTCTGTAGCCCCATAGTATGAGCGCATGACATTCTCATTGATGGATCTTGTCCATCTCATGCGCTGCACACTTCCGCCGGGAGCTGGGACCCTATCAGAGGCCGGTGGGCGTCGAGGTCCTAAACCGTCCGGCGGCCGGCGTCCTCCCCGTCGACGAGCAGGTGGTGGCGTCGTGGGCGGGGAGAAGTACTCGTCGCTCGAGCTCGACGCAACTGCCACGGCCGGTGTCGTCACAGCGCCCGCAGTGGGGCTGGGTACCGGCGGCGGCGAGGCGGAGCTGAGAGACGAGTCCGGAGGTGGTGGGCGTGCTCTTCGTGCTGCTGATCGGGTCAACATACTCGTAGTCTTCACATTCCTTTTGATTTTTTCATTTCATTGTGATTTTACCGGGGGTGACATGACAGATGTCACCCCCGATTCGGCTGTTTTAACTTGTGTTTTTTTTACATTATGGTGATTTTTGTAGTTTTTATAATTCCGGAAGGTTTTAAAGGTCGAGGATTTCTTTTCTATTGTACAGTTTTTCCTAATTTGCGTTAAATATATATTTTTTTCTAAAATAAGGAATACAAGACGTCTTGTCAACACAGTGTTGCCAGCTTTATTATTTATTATTATTATTATTATTATGTTCGAAAAATTTGTCTGCTCAGCAACGTAAACAACGCCATGAATGTTGTTGAACTCTCACAATCACCCCGCAGTAGCGCGTTGGCGTCGATGCAGAAGCGATGCTGAATCGATACTAAGCGATTGTATACCTACTAAATCGCTTCTTTCTTGCGTTGCAAATGTGACAAACGTCCAAAACGAGAGTAATGAATCGCTGCAAAAAGTCGCCATAGTGGGAAAAGATACCAAGGGTCAAATTGGGTACAGTGTAACAAAATAGTAATTTCATTTTAGAAAAAAACCGGTTAGTGGGTATATACAGTTAGTACCTATATACCAGTTAGTACCAAAGAATCAGCAAAAATGATTTAAAATTTTTACATAGAAACTACTTATTTTTTTTTTTCCGGGATAACAGATTTGTTATAGTTTCCAGTTCTCACAGGGGTGGAATCAAGTTTAACAGTCATAGCGGCACAATATAACAAGATGGTGCACTATAACAGTGTACCTAATCTGCATAGGTACATAAAACGAAAAAACATTGAAAAAAAACCTTTAACTAGCCTTTTTCATATTTTTATGACAAAGAACATTAAAATTCGCGCCTTTCACTGAGCATTTTGACGTCCGATGCCAGCTATATGGCGATGCATGAGATTGACAAAACACATAAAGAGCTAACATACATAACTAACAAAAGGACAGAGTAAATTTTGATGATAGTCTGTGCCCCCTGTTAGACTCTCCCCTCTTGACCCTACAGTTGCAGCACATTGCAATGCCTTAAAATTGAAACACCGTGCTCATATCTGGTAGGTAGATATACTCGTACAGTATAGCTGTATACATCGACATAGACACCATTACACCTCATACGGGTTCCCTCTATCTGGCAGAAACTTGATGCTCCGAATTTTATTTGGCATAACACACTTGGCATAATATTATTTAAACGAATATTTGTAAGGCATAAAAAATGTTTAGCATAATCATTGTTTAGCCGAATGTTTATATGCTCGACATTACGCTGGCATACTTTTAAGATGGCAGAATTTTATTTCGCATAATTACCTTTGGCAGACTTAAAATTCCGCATAATTTCGTTTAGCATAAAATTTATTTAGAGCAATGATTATTTGGCATAATTTCACTAAGCATACTACGAAGATGGCAGAATTTCATTTAGAATAATTTTGTTAGGCATATTTTCATTTCTATTAAATTGCATTTTAACTTTAAATAAAATGAAATAATGGTGCCGATTCTGTTGTCACAAAATTCTCTAAACTAAACTAAAAATCACTAAAATTTGGTTTAATCCTGTCAAACGACTATTTCCTATTCTGAAATAGACTAAAGTGACACAACTTAACTATATTTTAGTTTGACAGCACTAAGATTGCACTGAGTTACCTATTAGTTTAGTGAAAATGTCAATTTTGCTATTCTGAGTTTGCCGGTTTTCACCAAAAATTTTGACTATAATAATTTATTTTAACTAAATCTGACTATTTTTAATCGCGATTAAAAAGGTGTGGAATAAAACTAGTGGTCATGAACTTAAATTCTCTACAACGCCTCGCCTTCACGTGCAAAAACAGTTCTGTATTTTTTTAAGTAATTTTATTTAAGTAATTTATTTATTTGCCATAAAAAAAAATACAGTTGGGTACCTAGGTGGTTCGTTATGAAACACTGTACATTGTATACATGATTATCAGGATCTATGTTAAAATCTGTACTCAAGTATTATAACCCTGCCTCTCTAGGTAAACCTGTATCTTAAGAGACAGTGATCAGCCGTGAGGGTTTTGCTCTGTTTTATTTTCTTTTTGCTTATATCTTGAAAATGGCGTGTCCTATCGCAAAAATAATGAAATTTTCGGCCCCCTTAGTAAACCTCGGCACATTTAAATCTCAACACGTGGGTAATATTTTTTTTATATTTTTCAAACAAAAGTGAAAAATTCCATATAAAACACGTTGAGGCTGCCCACCCAGCACGCGCCTTCGTCTCTCAAAAAATTCACTCTACGCAATGCACACACAAGTACAACGTTGCGAAACCAAAAGAAAAAAAAAATACCACGCTGAGTCGCGATTGTCAAATTCGATTTTAGTCGTGTCAAAATAATTTTTAAATTTAGAGATTTTTCTTGCAGAATAGCGTTACAATTCTCATAGCCAAAAGTAAGGAATTTTAGAGATAGTTTAGTTAGTTTAGTTCGTGTACAACAGAATCGGCACCATTGTCTCAAAAAGTCAGTATATGTTGTGCTACAAAAATTATTGACAGAAACGAATCGCTGCAGAACCGACTCCACGTAGTCTTGTCTGCCCTACCCCTAGAGCAGGGGTGTCAAACTCAATTTTGCAGAGGGCCATATATTTGATTAAGAATGTGTAGGCGGGCCAGGTTCAAATTAAAAAAAAACTAAAACATACTGAATTATTTTAACACCTTTATTTATTTAGTTATATATAGTTATAATTGTTACAAATCATACCAAAAGTAAGACAGAGGGTAATTATTTTGAGCTCGAGGATCCGGATACCGGATATTTTAAACCTGCGTAGAGGCATCGAGTGCAGTCTAAAATCTGTAAAAAACAAGATTCATTTATTTGTGATATATTGTGATCGCGGGCCGTTTCAAAATGGCCCGAGGGCCGGATTCGGCCCGCGGGCCGTATCTTTGACATGCCTGCCCTAGAGTGTAATTTAAGCCCGCGTAGGCGCGGAGTGGCGAGGCGGCCCGCGAGCTGAGGAGCAGGTGGTTTTGACAGCGGCTGAGGCTGGCCAGCAAGCCGAAGCCACGGTGGTGAGCGTAAAACCATCTGCGACGATGAGCTCGCGTGGGACCGCCGGAGCTCCGCAGCGCCGAAGCCGTGACAGAAACCATGCATGCTGCATGTTGCATGCTCGCCTGCATGCTGTAAGCTTGCTTGCATGATGCATGCTTGCTTGCACGCTTGCTTGCTGCATGCTTGCTTGCATGCTGCATGCTCGGTTGCTTGCATGCTGTTTGCTTGGTTGCTTGCATGCTGTATGCTTGCTTGCATGCTGCATGCTTGTTTGCATGCTGCATGCTTGTTTACATGCTGCATGCTTCTTCGATATGACATGTATGCCAAACGATGATTCTAAGTTTAAAGTTTCTGAGATATGATAGTTCTGCCTTTTAATAACTATCGATATGAAATTATGCCAAGAGACGATTCTGACTGCGAACTTTCTGCGATATGATGGGTCTACTTTTTAATGATTATGGAATAAAATTTATGCCTAAAGATGATTCTGACGTATAAAATTATGCGTTGTGAATGTATGATAAATGAGTGTATGCCAAACGATTTTCTGCGAAATGAAGTTTATGCCATCCGCTGTTATGCAAAATAATATTATGACGAAAAAAATTCTGCCATAAAGGACCCCACCTCAACAGCACTACTTTCTTGAACTCTAAGCAAGACTACGGGCACAAGTTTACCTGCACTACTTCATTAGCTTTCACGTGAGAAGACTATTTGATTGGCGCAGTAGCTTGGGGTCTGCCTTATCTTCAAAGTTTAATTTCTGTGTAGGAATCCAACTAGGACAAAAAAAACAACCCTGCAACCAATTAATGTGGCTTGTATATAATAACTGGCTTCTTCTAACGACATCACCCGCGTGCGATTTCTTGTTTTAACATAAAATATCCTAAGATATTCATGTAAGTTCCCATTCATAAAAGAATTTTCGGAATCGTATCAGTGCCTAATTCGGAAGATTACTCCGTACATCCTCATGAATTTTAGTTATTTATAAGTAGGGCTCGGATAAATATGTAAACACATATTTTTATTTGAATCATTTGCATTAATTATTTGATTTTCTACATTAATTATGATGGTTTAAGCTGGAAAATGAGGTTTTTAATCCATATTTTTCCATATTTTAGGGTTAACCCCATATTTTTAGAATTTAATCAAATGATTCCATATTTTCTATCTTTAGTATTTAAACTAGTAAAAACTGCATAATTTTTGCTTTCATAGCGCTGCGGGAATACTTTGTCGTTGCGGGAGGAGGCATTTTCGCTTACAGAGTTATGCTTTAAGTTTGCGCCAGTTATACTTCCTGTGACGTAGAAAGGTCATTCAGTCAATATAAAGCGTTTTTCCGATCAAACAGAAGGAGCTTAAATTTGGAAAATTTTAAGAAACATGTTATTGTATACTGCAACAACTCGAAAAAAGAGGCAGACTAAATTTTAGCTAAGCAATTTAATATCGTCGATTTTTTCAAACACTTTTATTAGAATAAAGTGTTTTTTTGTTTGGTATTAGTTGGTCAAGCAATATAATTTCATTGATTTAAAAAAGAAAACAAACAATTATACTAGAATAAACTGTTTTATGTTTGGTATTAGTTGTCTTTTCAGTTCATATTTCCGTTTTTTAGATCCATATTATATGTACATATTTTGGGATTTTTAGCACATATTTATCCGAGCTCTATTCATAAGATTACTAGGTAGGTATATGGACTAACAAGAGTAAAGGCTTATTCAAACAGGCTCGACGCGACAGTGCGACGCGATTCTTGTAGAACAATTTCCATGAAGTTTACATAAAAATTGTTCTACGAGTGTCGTGTCGCGCTGTCGCGTTGCGCCTGTTTGTGGGAGTCATATAACCCGTTATGAAATCGTCGAACATCAAAAACAAATATGTAAGTAAATTAAGATTCATAATAGCGAAGACACAGACATGGCAAAGGTAACGAAAGTATTTAACCAAAATCTATATATTAATACGTGAAGCGAAAACTTTGGATCCCTTTTTACGAAAATTGGGCTGACGGAGGAGTATGAAATTTCGCACACTTATAGTCTATACAGAGAAGAAGTGACGAATGCTAATATTTTTTTAAAATTATGCGTAAAAATATATTATTTTCAATAAATAACTCGTTACACACACTACTAATCATTACCGTGTATTACACATGCATGTATTATACACACATGCATAGATATTCTTTTGTTTATGGTCCAATTGACAATATCTGTCTTTATTTTGAGTCTATAGTCTTATAGTTAGGGAGCTGGCGAGCATTTCGGTATATGATTTGCACACGTTTCACGTCGAGGTGGATTGCAGTTTAAATCATTACGAATCGATTTGGTCCAATCAATTAAGGTCTTATGTCGCTGTGTTTTCGCGTTACAGCGGATTGAAGTTGCTTAAAAAATCGGGGTATTAAATCATTTGCGCATGTATGCCTCTAGAGTTCATGGTCACAATCATCTTGGAAACGAAGAAAATCGAAGAGGCAGACATTCAGGACTCTGCATTATCATGGGACGGAGTTGTAAAAATGTTAAAAAAAAGCTCTACTAAGTCATTTGCACGCGGTTCTCATTGCGCCCATTCGATTCACTATGACTCTATGGATTCGAAAAAACATGTGGCAGACTCTTTGTTCACTGATTTTCAGCTGTATAACTTTTTGAAATTCACGGAATCAAGGGACAGCGGGTATTGCATGGGATTATTGTTATTATTTATAATTTTATTCTTATAATTTTGTTTAATATTATCCTCTAAACTCACGGTAACGATTAAACTTCTGGAGCTGAAATCTATGCAATGATATTTTTTCTCAATGCCAACCAGAAACGAAATGCGCTTGGAACTTTAAACAGAAAGAATTTTTTTTAAATTGCTTGCTACATTGTAATCTGAATAGGATTAGGATCTGGATAGGAACAGTCTTTAACTTTTTTTAATCAAATTTGTGGAAAATACGTAGATTTTGAACCAAGACGTGTGAAAGTGCCTGAGAGCGAGAGAGAGGAAAAGCGTGCAAAATAAAAGGGGAGGCTGTATATAGATATACGCTCTATACATTTAGTTTCACAATACGGAAAAGGTCGGAACTGAGTTATACCGTTCTCACTCATATTCCCTAATAAAAGAGAGACACCACGAAAGGAACTATGGGGATATTTTATACCTGCTTGGTTTGGCGCTAGCGTCAGGTTGAAAAAAAAATCTAATGGTCGTTTGGAATATCAGAGGCTTGAACGTCTGTCTCATCGATTTTCCTGGTTTTCATAAGGAATTCAAACATCAGTCCAAGAGGTAGACGTGTGCGCATAATATAGCACACCTTTTTTTACATTTTTGGAGCACTGTCAACAGACAACGCAGAGGTAACATGTTGGCAGACTATTTTTCCGTGGTTCTTCTCATTGTTTTTAATCGAACAATTAAAATCTGCCAAGTGTGCACTTCATATACAGTTTTTTTAATAGTAAAAATAAATGTAAAAATTGAATACTACAAAAATCAGAGCCCTGGTTGTCTGCCTTTTCGATTCTTTGTGTTTCTAGGATGACTGTGATCGCATAATATAGCACACCTTTTTTTTAAACATCGTTGAAACGCTGTAAATTTACAACGCAGCGCCACCATGGTGGCAGACGAGGTCCTTGATGTTTCTTAGGGTATAATTATCACTATTAATAACGTCTGCCTTGTGTGCTGATCATATCGAAATTTTGCTCGCCAGCTCCCTAACTGTTACTGAATGTCAAGTATAACCATCTACACTATCTACACTAATATTATAAATGCAAAAGTAACTCTGTCTGTCTGTCTGTCTGTCTCGCTTTCCTGCTAAAACTACTGACCCGATTTAAATGAAATTTGGTACGCAGATAGTTTAGAGCCTGAGAAAGGACATAGGCTACTGTTTATCCCGGTAGTATGTTCCCGCGGGATAATTTCCGACCTCCACGCGGGCGAAGCCGCTGGCAAAAGCTAGTAGGTAATAAATTAATTTTATAGATATAGGTATTTAACCTATTTCATTTTTTAAATCTATGATCATATCGAGAATATTTGTTTTTAATATTATTTATCTATAGTGTTACTGAATGTCAAATATAACCACATTTTTTTTATATTTATTATTATATATGTTTTTTTCATTTAATAATATATTTCTGTTCAAAGAAGTACGGTCGAATTTCGACCAATGGACGATCACTAGTATAAGAAATTGCACGTAGATAGATAACAAACAAAACTTGGTTAGTGTAGCTAACATCTTCGTTGGGATTCGACTGCGTCGACAAACTCCTAAAAGTTTGGTTGAAACTTAATTTAGCTGGACTAGTCCACGACCGCTGATGGAAAGTTTTAGCAAAGCTCTGTACTAATGGAAGGCGAACTAAATAACTGGAAGCCATCCACGAACTGAGTGAAACGTGCTGTTTTATACCTAGTTATGTCTAAGTACGTATGTATGTTGCAGGGTGCAGGAAAAATCTGTAGTGTGACCGCAGGTATTTTATACCAGCCTTATTAGGCACCTTAACTTTGCACTTGAAAGGCCTCCGGTAAAAAGCATTACTGTCGGTATTGCTTTCTACCGGAGACTTTTCAAGTCAGTAATGTAGTTACTAAAATATTCAGTATGGATCATTCCGAGTATTTTGGGACCTTGTTCCATATAGTTCTGAAGGGCTACCAGTTGTTACGAACCTATATGTTTACCGTTTCTTATACCCTTCTCTAGCGCAACGTGAACAAAAGTTTTAACAAAGCTTCGTTGATCGTTTGAATATTGTAAAACTTGTACTTCTACGCACCGTTTCCGAATTAGGAGGATTCTAATTTTTTTAAGAAAAATAGAAAGCTCCTAACTCAAAAACGGTGCGTCGTATGGCCATGCTTCTCAGAACCAAATGATTTCTATTGTCAAGGTTAACCCGAAAGTGAAATAAAAATTTCAAATTTCCGAAAAATAAAACGAAAAATGTACTGAATCCCAAATTTTTTTACAGATTTTTTTTTTGTTTTCGTTGCTACTCATAGTTTCCATAAGCGTTTACTTCAACTCCTAAAACTCCACCCATAAGATGACCCACCCACCTAAAGATTGTTTAAGCTTTTTCGAATTCCGTATGGGCGCGGGACGCAAACTGTGCGAGCGAATGTCGTCTCGCAACCCCCGTGTGGTTTCGCATCAGTTTGCCCACAGCTTATATTATAGCTAGATTTAAGGGTCGGTTCACATCTGACGGAAGATGCGTCGCGTATCATCGGTCGCGTAACGCCAGAACAGACAATAATATGAGAAAACATTCAAACCTTTCACACTTAACCGAAGATGCGTCGAGCGTACAGCGTCTGTTCCGTTTCCGTCAACGCATTGTCGGCCGACGTAAAGAGCGGCAACGTTCAGCCACGTGTATTTTGACTGATGCACTTAGACTAGGCGTAATATCAGCGGAGATCGTTTGTGTACAGACCGTTCGAAGTTTTTTGCATTGAATATGTTTGATACGGAACGATTTATCACGGAATTACAAGTTACGCCCGACGCATCTTCCGTCAGATATAAAAACACACTATTAAACCGAATAGACGCGACCGATGATACGCTCGACGCATCTTCCGTCAGATGTGAACCGTCCCTTAAACCTACTAGCTTAGAGCATTTAGGTTAAATGAGTTGATAAATATCAAACGCCAATATGTCCACAATAAGTTAAAAGGAGATATCATAGTATTTTCATTTTTTCAGGTGCTGACAACGTTATTTCTTAGACTTTATGATTTATTTTACCTTCGTTTGACAATGGTGCCGATTCCCTTGTTCACAAACTAAACTAAATTCAAGTTCAGTGCATCTTTTTCTTTCTATTTCATTAAGGAAAGGACAGAAGATAAATTTTAGTTTAGTCCTGTCAAATTAATCAGCGCTTGACGTAAATTGACGTAATTTTAGTAGGCAAGTTTTTAATCATGTCTAAACTTGTATGGAGTAGTGACAGGCGCTGATTAATTTGACAGGACTAAACTAAAATTTTTCTTTTGTCCTCTTCTTAATGAAATACAAAGAAAAAGAGGCACTGAACTTAAATTTAGTTTAGTTTGTGAACAAGGGAATCGGTACCACTGACTATTTCCGGCAATGTAGAAATATAACGAATCAATTCAAATCTTGCCACATTCGTTAAAACTGGTTTGGACATATTGGGTTTTGAACTAAGCTAATGGACATAAACTACTTTGAAAAAAATGCATGGTCGGACATATTTGAATTTGATCAGAAATACTATTGAATGACGTCATCATTGCACTAGAACCTAGGGGTGGCACCAGGTGTTACCTACGGTGTATGGTGTTAAAAATTACTCTGAATATTTGATTTTTTAAAAAATGTATTATGAAAATTTTATCATTAACTTACTAATCACAATAAATCAGTCTTAACAATAATCAGTTAGCAAATTATTAGTTAAACAAAGTCAGTAATTTCCTCGTTTTCTATATCTCCGGGATCTATTACACTTTCAATTTCGGAATCGTTATTTATTGCACTGTTTGTCGCTCCTGGTAAGAATATTTTTATAATAAGATAGATCTTCAAGTTCCTGCCAGTCATTCCCATAATGTTTTATCAAAAGATTGTTGACATCATTCAATTTTGCTGCTTTGACGGTAAGGCTGACCCCACATTAGGCGTGCGCGATCCTCGGGCGCGAGCGCCGCGAGCGCGCCGCGAGAGCGTCGCGTTTAGCTGCCCTGCTGCGCGCTCGCGGCGCGCTCGCGGCGATCTCGCGGCGCGCACGCGGCGCTCGAGTCACGTTCTTACCCCTTCGCCCGCTACAATACTCAATACTTTATTGCATTCCACAATGCTTAGGTGGTAAAACATTTTATTTAGAAACAGTTGTGGACCCTGTCGGGCACAGCAAAGGAAAATACAGTAGGTAGAGAGGAGGACCTATTGATTATCTTATAATGTAACTTATTCTAAAATAGTAATTAAAAATAGATGAAATACATGCTTTGGACTTTTCTAAACTAATTTCAGGAATTTATCATTTAAAATTTCGTTGTCGCTATAATAACATTTGCTTAACAGCAGCTTTTTTAATTTATCAGTAAATAGATGGCTTTTTTTCTCTGTCCTTATGGATTCTGGTAACTTGTTGTATATTGCTACTGTTTCGGTCAGTCACATGGTGGGCAGTGTTGTGTTGACACACGTTAAAAATAGAGTCACGAGTGAAATTAATATCGAAAGCTTTATCCTAGAAATACAGAATCGTCCTGCGATATGGGACATGACTACAAAGGAGTATAGTGATCGTATTGCAAAAAAAAGGTGTGGGAAGAACTTATACTTTACTTTGAACTTACACTTTATTTATAAAAGACTAGCTTCTGCCCGCGACTTCTTCTGCGTAAATGTCGTTTATCGCGGACGCAGACAAAGTCACGGAATAAAAAGTAGCCTATGTCCTTTTTCAGGCTCTAAACTATCTGAGTACCAAATTTCATTTAAATCGGTTCAGTAGTTTTAGCAGGAAAGCGAGACAGGCAGACAGACAGAGTTACTTTGCATTTATAATATTAGTGTGGATAGTGTGGATTTTGAAACGAAAATTGTCCAAATTGTGACTGACTTAGCTGTAGGGGGTTAAACGACAAGGCGAGCGCCGCGTGCGCGCCGCGAGCGCGCCGCGAGTGCGCCGCGAGCGCGCCGCAGGGCAGCTAAACGCGACGCTCTCGCGGCGCGCTCGCGACGCGCTCGCGACGCGCGCGCGGCGCTCGCGCCCGAGGATCGCGCACGCCTAATGTGGGGGAGGCCTAACTCCAACTGGTATTGGAATCAAACTTAGCTCACTTAATCTCTTTCCGCGTTTTGTCACCGATTTACTGTTGCAAATGTCATTTCGATAGGAAACTTCACCGTGAACATGAACTGAATTACGATTTGCTTTGTTGAATATAATTCTTTTGCATTTGCTGATTTGAAAATGCCAACTTTGAGTTGGTTTGAGAAATTCTTTGGTTTTGTCTTTCCAGTCGAAAACGGGTACTTCTATCGCCAATCTGTGAATATTTGCATGTTCTCTAATAATGTTTTCATAATCACTTGGCTTAATAATGTTCTCCCTTTTCTTTATAAGTTTTTCATTTAATGCGAACACCCTGTCGGCGGGCAAGAAAGAATGACCTGTCACGGGAAATACCATTTCAATTTGCTTGATATTAGCCGTCGTTTCTAGAAGCCATTTCATCACCATACATATAATTATAGAATTTTTGTTTTGGCCGCCACAGCCGTCTGAAATCAGTCTTATTTTGTTTACTCCAGTCATATCTATTGTATTTATACAGTGGTACAAAGCGGAGCAGATCTCATTGGAACCTTTAGCCGCTTCATCTTCAGTGCAAACATACGCATAGATAATATTATTGGATGTCATGGATGCATGTGAAGTGCCGATAACAACTGTAAAATTATATCAATACAATTGCCTTGAGTAGTATGTTGATTGGTCCGGTATTTTTGGTAGTGGAAGATTTTTTTCACAATCAAACGAAATTATTAGAAGACCAGGGACTTCCTCTTGCAACATTTTATAGAATTGTTTGGCACGCAGTTTGTGTATTCTGTGCTGTGTCATAAGTTCCTGTTTCTTAGCTGGTGAATACTCAACTTTAATTTTTTCGATCAGTTGGAGACAGACAGAACATACATCTGTCGTCGGGCTACCAAATCCGATGTTAAATCTCGTGTTAAATATTTTTCTAAAAAAGCCTTCTTTAACACCGAATCCTGGCAAAGACTGATCATTATACATTTGAAACATTTTTTTAATGTTTAAATCTGGGTGAAGATATTGCCGAACCTTTATCTGTTGCCTGCAATAATGGCTTTCTAAAGGTGTGAAACTACGGTTTCTGCCCTTGAGGCAAACGCAAATTGCTTTCTGTTTCCTCCTCTTCTTTCCTTAGCTAAACCACCAGTTTCGTAATGTCTTTTCGCTACTCCTTCAACTCTGGATGCCTTTAATCGGGAAGCCAGCAAGAAAGTTTTTTTACATACAGGGACAAATTGCTTAGTTTTACAATTCGGTAAGTATATAAAACTTTACAACAAAAGCCCTAGGATGTTTAATCCCTTTTCTTGGCCGATAACGTTTTACTTTTGTGACAGCAATGTATTTAAGTATAAAATTGTCGTGTTCAATTTTTGAGTCATTTTCATAGAGTCTTTGATGAAAGTAAAAGAGATCCTTACTCGTAAGTGACAAACATTTTATAGTGTTTGAGTTATGTTTACATGGAGGCTTTTTAGGTAAACCCGGTGCGCAATATCTGAAAAAAAAAAAACCATTCAACCTTTATTAAATCCATACTAACCCATAAAAATCCTAACAAGCTTCATAACCCTTATTGTCTTCGATTTATTTGCTTTCGATATCTTCTGTAGGTACTTACGAATAGACTGAAAAAAATACGTTCAAGCACTCATAATAAATAACTAGTTTAATTAGAATAGAAAAGTATATCCTAAGTATAGAATTTTAGAATTAGATAAAACAATCCCGAAATTCGAATTACGTGAGAAATCGTAGTAAATGCGGTGGCAACCCTATACCTACTAGAGCAAGCTCAGCCAAGGTAAGGAAAGTTAGACTTACAATTTTCGTTTTTTTTCCGCTTTGACCTTTTCCTAGCTTTATCAGGTTCAACATTTTTCACTTTCGAGTCCATTCTAACACTATTTAACTATTTAAAATGAATATTAATTGCGGAACCGTATCAAAATCGATCTGTAACCAAAACACTAATGGCCGCCATCATAGCCAGTCGCTTGATTTGATTGGTCCGTTTGGACGTATTGGATTTTGTTATGAATGTCTTTGGGGACTTATTAGATTTTGAAATGAAACGGAGTTTTTGCCCAATATTTTTGTAGTAAATAAGTGGACATATTAGAATTTGTAAAATATTGAAATATTTTTTTTTCTCTATTCGTTGATGTAAAAAAGTATTTTTTTGTCTGTGGTGGACATATTGGCGTTTGATATTTATCAACTCAAATGCTCTAAGCCTACTAGACATGCCTGTATGTCTGATGGGTTAAAAAGATACATACAGGTCCAATAAACAACGAACTGATACATACGTAAAGAAAGATAAACCAATAGAAACTTGGCTTTATTTAACTATTTTCACAAGCCATAGAAATAATATGTATTAGATTGACAACACTAATCAAAGATGACAACTGACATTATGAAATACTATCAGCCAGTTAGTAAGGAGATTATATATCATTCACCCCCTCTATGTTTTCTTGATCGAGGAGGTAATCATTAAGACGAATTGGGAGTCTCCTTAACCTTGCTGATCTAGGAACAGCCTGAGGTTGTTCGGCACCGTTGTTATTGGTTTCAGGAGTTCTAAAAATGTCTTCTTCATCATTTTCATCATCGTTTGAATCATTTCTGTTTTCTGTATTTCGACAACTTAACTCAGCTTTATCCACCAACGTAACAGGAAGCGGTGCCAAATGCCTGTTAGATACTGTCGATTCCTGGCCATTGGTGCGTCTCACGTACGAGTAACTTGGGTTACTATGCAGGAGCTCAACTTCCTCCACATAGGGATCGGTCTTAGAACCTCGTACATATTTTTTTAACAATACTGGACCTGGAACGAGCCACGATGGAAGGGATTCTCCAACAGGTGTTCTTCGAGGAAAGTTAAATAGTCTCTCATGTGGAGTGGCATTTATCGATGTGCACAAAAGTGAGCGCACGCAGTGTAGCGACGGTTTTAAAGCTTGCTCCCAGTTTTCAATGGGTAGATTTTTTGAACGTAAGTAAAGTTGTATTGTTCTCCAGAGCGTTCCATTCAATCTTTCTACCTGGCCGTTTCCTTGCGGATTATACGGCGTAGTGCGAGATGACGCGATGTTACAATTTCGTAAGAAAGTTTGCAGATCTTCTGACATGAAGGAAGCACCTCGGTCATTGTGTATATATAGGGGTTGACCAAATTCAAAGAAAATATTTCTGAGACAGTTTATGACAGTCACAGAGGTCATGTCCGCGCAAGGATAGGCAAACGGATACCGTGAAAATTCATCTATTATCGTGAGTATATACTTGTTCTTAGTATTTGATGGCAAGGGGCCCTTAAAATCAATATTCAGCCGCTCGAAAGCTGATGTAGCTTTAATAAGTGTTCCCTTGGATTTTGCGAAACGTGGCTTAATTTCTGCGCATATTGGACATGAGGCAGTCATTTGCTTAATATCATTGATAGAGTAGGGCATATTTTTCTGCCTGATCCAGTGGTACATTCTAGTTATTCCTGGATGAGAAAGGGCATCATGTAATTCATATAACTTGTTGTTACTTATGGATGCGCAAACTCTGGAGAGGGCATCAGCTGCAACATTTTCGTTACCTGGTCTATAAATTATGTCGTACTTGTAGCATGATAGTTCTAGCCTCCATCTTTAGAATTTGTCGTTTTTTATTTTGCTTGTAAGACTTTGGCTAAAGATGTGGCTCACAGATTTCTGATCCGTTATAAGAATAAAATTTCTATTCAGTAGATAATGCCGCCATTTCCTGAGACTTTCAACGATAGCACAAGCTTCCTTTTCTACAGAAGCATGCTTGCGTTCACTGTCTGATAGCGTTCTTGAAAAGAATGCAACGGGGCGACCTTTTTGAGAAAGCGTCGCGGCTAAAGCAAACTCAGAAGCATCTGTTTCAACTGTTAATATTTCCATTTCATCAATAGCAACCAATGCTGCCTTCTGTATGTCTGCTTTTAGTTGCTGAAAGCTGTTCTGCGCAGTCTCATTAAGAGGAACGTGGGTTACATTAATTAACGGTTGGATCTTCTCGGAAAATTTGTTGACCCATTTGGCGTAGTGGGCAAACAGCCCTTGTGCTCTTTTGAGTTCAGCGGCATTAGTTGGTAGCGGCAAATTTATAAGAGGAACAAGTCGATCTCTATCAGGCTCAATCGTATTATTTGTAATCGTGTAACCCAAAAGGCTTATCGTACTTTTACTAAAGTTACATTTTTGTTCATTTAACGTTAGTCTGTATTTCTTCACTGCGGCCATAAATTGTCGCAAATTCATATCGTGTTCCTCCTTGTTTTTGCCACAAACAGTAACGTCGTCAAGATACGCAAAGATTCCTTGTAGTTTTTCCTTATCGATAATATATTCAAGAGTTCGTTGAAAGGCGGCTACTCCATTGGTGACACCAAATGGTATCCTCGTAAATTGATAAAGTTTTCCGCAAGCTTCGAACGCAGTAAATTTTCTTTCTCTTTCTATTATCGGTACCTGATGATATGCGCTTTTCAAATCGATCTGGCTAAAGTAATTAAATTTAGCTACCTTTGAAACAATCAATTCTATGTTAGGAAGCGGGTATGCGTCTAGGTATGTAAACCTATTGATAGTTCTGGAGTAATCGACGATCATGCGCTTTCGATGTCCTCCACCACCAGTAACCAGAACCTGAGCGCGCCATGGAGATATACTTGGTTCTATTATACCATCTTTTAACAGTTTTGCTATTTCTATCTTAATAAATTCTTCAACTTCTTTGTTATGGCGTCTAGATTTAATAGCGATAGGAGCTAAATCTTCAGACAGGTGTGTAAAAATGGTGGCTGGTGGTACAGAAGCTTCCATTACACAGATTTGGAGAGCCTCTCTAGTACCTCCAAATTGGAATTCAAGCTTAGAATGATCTTTCAAAATATCATGCCCAATTATGACATCTGCGCATAAGTTGTTCACTATTAAAAGAGGACGTTTTACATATTTATGTTTGTTAATGATAAGAGTAGCAAAACATATTCCATCGACATATGATGTGTGGCTAAGCGATGCCAGATTAATGGTCTGTTTATATGGCCTTTGTTTCAATTTCATCATATGAGCTATTATTTTCTAGATGAAACTCACAGAACTTCCTGTATCAATGAGAGCGTCTACGAGAATATCATTTACTGTGATGGCAACTGTTGCTTGTTTTAAAGTAGACGGTGATGCAGCGGAAAATACAGTGCTGATAGACTCTGGTTGTGATACAGTAGGGTTTATAGGAGTGGATATGGCGTTGCTAGTGGTGGAGTTCCGTGACCGACAAACTGACGCAAAGTGTCCTTTTTTGGAACATAACTGGCAAGAAACATGGAAAGCAGGACACTTAAATCTCTAATGAAGATTCCCACCGCAAAAGAAACAGCGCTTTGTTGATTGATGTCTTGTCAGAGGAACTGATACTGCAGCGCTAGAATTTGGTATAACTTGCAGTTGTGAGGTTTCTTTAAGTAAAGCAGGCGTCGACAGAGCGTTTAGTGTAGTAGGGATACTAACACTCATTGTGGCGGAATCTTTCTCAGCTGTTTCAATGGTCACGGCCTGTTTGAGAACTTCATCCAAGGGTATAGAGGTATTTTCTAATAAACGTTCTTTTATTTTAGGTGATAGAATACCTGCTATAAAAGCGCAACGTATCGCTTGATTTCTATGTTCTAGTGCCGAGACCGATTGGAGGTTGCAGTCTTGTGCCAGTAGTTTTAAAGTTCGGCAGTACTCCGAAATCGTCTCATCACTCTTCTGTTTTCGTGTAGCAAGAATGTGACGGGCTAATATCTCATTTTGGGGCGTAATGTAGGCTTTGTTTAAAATAGATACGGCATCTTCGTAAGACTCGCAGTCTCGTATATGAGTGAAGATATTAGCAGTGAGGTGGTTTGCTAGTAGTTTAAGCTTTATTACCTCGGTTGTTCCGTGCGGAATTTCTTCTGTCAGAAAATTAGTAAAGGTATGAAACCAGTGTCGCCATTTTTCACCAGCTAAACCACCAGCTAAACCACCAGCACCAGTCAAATTTTTCCGGGCGAAGGTATCTGGCTAGATAGCTTTGTTTCCTAGCTCTTCTTCACCGTCTGCATTTTTCTTCGACATTTTAGATACAATAGTTAATTAAATTGATACATACGTAAAGAAAGATAAACCAATAGAAACTTGGCTTTAATTAACTATTTTCACAAGCCATAGAAATAATATGTATTAGATTGACAACACTAATCAAAGATGACAACTGACATTATGAAATACTATCAGCCAGTTAGTAAGGAGATTATATATATATCACGAACAACCTCATTTTTTTAATTCTGCCAAGTTATACTGGGCATCCTGTAGTTCTGTCTCTGCAAATCAAACTACTTACTGAAAATTCCAAAAATTGGGCTTCTCCATTTGCAAAGTAGCTAATTTCAATACTTCATTATTTAATTGACGTTATTTTTTGAGGATAGATTGAATGAATCCATAGTCGATTATTATTTCTCTCAACCATTAAGTGACCACCTTTAGAAATTCACCAACGAAAATATTACTAAAGTTACAACACTACGGCATACGCGACGCGCCGTTCACATCTGTCACGTTTCTCACACAAAATATTTATCAATTTTATTTTAACTAAATACAGCTGTAAATTTAGTATTACTATAATTGGGCGCTATGAATCTAGGAAGTGTTTATAGAAGTAATCGACCGTCTTTTCCTTTTTAAATGCAACTTAACAGTGGTTAGAAATGGACCAACAATTCTCATTGTCCTGGAATAATTTTCACGGGAACCTGACTAAAGGTTTCGCCGGTTTATTAGGAAATGGCGAATTTGTCGACGTTACTATTGCTGTCGAAGGCCATTTGTTGCAAGCACACAAAGTGATACTTTCAATATGTTCACCTTATTTCAAGAAAATGTTTCAAATGAATCCATGTCAACATCCAATTGGTAACTATTAACTGTTTTATTGGAATCAAGTTATACTTGTAACCATTTTTTCTGTCTACCTTGCTGTTCTAATATGATTTTATACCTTTTGCTATTACCTTTCCAGTTGTACTAAGGGATGTGACTCACAAAGCAATGAAAGACTTGCTACAGTTTATGTACCATGGAGAAGTGAGTGTGAAACGTGAAGATCTCACTAGTTTTATAGGAACCGCTGAAGTGTTGCAAATCAAAGGATTGACAAACAAAGAGGTAAGTGTTATATTACTTTACCGTTTTGAAATAATTATGTTAACTCAATGTGTTAATAACAAATCAGAGTAAAATTATTAATTCCCATTTTCTAAATTAAAAAGAAAGTCCTAAATACGTAACAATGTCCTTAATACGTCCAACATAGTTACACAATCCTGAAATACCCAATGTACTTCAACTAATTGATCATTGTAACATTTTCAGACTGAAGAAGATGAAGACAGTGAAAGAGAGCAAGATTTAACAAAACACAGAACAGAAACTCAAAACAATACTCCTGATGCTGAGTCATGTGTGTCAGACAACTATGACGCTGGCATGAATGATGAAACAACACAAAACAATGAACTAGAGCTGCTAAAACAAAGGCAACTAATAGAAAAACTACATAGAATCAGCAACCTTAAAAGGAAATCCAATGATTTCCTACAAAAAAACTACTTTTCCGACATACTAGACCCTGAAAAGCGACCTAAATTAAAAGAAAAATCTATTTACACACATAATAATCAGATATATCAAACAAATAATTATGAGAACCTGAAAAATTTATATGATGACAATCCTTTAGATATTTCTTCTACCTATAACACACATTTACAGAAGACAAATGCCCAAGATTTTAATGAGAAAAGTAAGGATCAAACTCTGTCTGATAATGGATTGGATTTGAAGACGGAATGTGATGATAGTGATATCATAGTAACAGACCCAGCTGTATGTTCCAATACAAAAAATTATGAATCTTCAAGAGAAGGGAAAAAAGATCTGTCCATACCCATGGACTATCCATCGCCACAAGACAGTAAGTATATTTTGTTAATGAAAAATTATAACAATCTCTAAAATCCAGCACTGTTACATAATATCTACCTCCATGTAAAATTTGTTCTCTAATCTTTACATCCATTATCTTTGCTTACTAATACTTCCTCCTCGTAGAATCATCCAGAGGGGGAATTGCGTAATATGCTATCAGTAGGAATCGCTTTCATTTTGACAGTCCCACAACATTTATGTTGCTAAGCAGACAATTTTATCAAACATATGAAGGAATAAATTAGCAATAACCCTCGATATTATTCAGATTAATAGTATATTACGCAATTAGGGTGCTGAACACTAAGATTAGAGATTGTGTTGAAAATGCAATCATTTTATTTTTCACTCGGTAATTTTCCAGTTTTCTTTTGCATTAAGCTTTTTTTTTATGAAAACACGATGGCATTTTCAACAATTTACAATCTCATGAAAAACTTTTCTGCCTTTTATTATACAAACAGTGCAATGAAAATGCCCATCGTGATTTCAGATACCAGCTTGAGTTCGTTATTCATCGATCTTAAAAACTTAGTGAATGGTAAGGTGACTAACAATGCACTGAGAACTAACACAAGCGAAGACTATCCTAGACCAACAATGGAGCACCGCCTTGTAACAATTCCACAAAAGGAAGATGGAAAAAAGAAATATCCGCAGCGTTCATGCCGCCTCTGCTGGAAAATAGGACGAAGACGAGACACTAGATTTATGTGCAGCGCATGTGAACTGCCATTCTGCAAAACTCCTTGCTTCGGAATCCATTTTAATGATATACTCAAAGTATCTCAATTGCAAGGAGACTATTATGCAAATTAATAGTTTTATTTTTATATATAGTATGCTTCACCCCTCTATAGAGGCAATATTCAATTATTTATAAGTAAAAATTATATACATATTGGTAGAAAAAAGATCTACTGTAGGGCTAGTAATGAGGCCTGCTATTTATATTTTTAATACACAAAGCTGAATCATAGATTCGAAAAAGATTTGGGACCAAATCTATAAACTGGATGATTGTGACAAGAACACCTTAAAACGTTGCATAAATAGTGTAGCATAGGTTATTAATAATAAGTACCAGTTACATTTTGGAGTAATAAAGATCATAATTATCATAAAGCACAATAAATAAATCAACTGTGATAGTGGGACTATGTTCTCAAGTGCCAATTAATTATTAAATAAAAAACAAGCTATTTTTATAAAATTGCATTCAATTAGAGAATATACATATATTTCACACTCTCCATTAGTGCCATTGTGTTTCGCCATAAATTTTTATAAAGACTTTATTGCTCATATTCTAGTCTATTTATTGTACTATTTTAAGGTATCATCTAATAATTATTTCAGATACTACTTCATATTAATTAGAATAGTGTTTGGACTAGTATTTTGACATGAAACAATTTTGATATCAAAATGATCTCTATTAAACGTATTTTACATCAGTTTTACACTTATTTTGTATAAGAACCAAATTGAGATTTACATTCCTGATTATTTTACATTCGTATTTTTTAAAATACTTTTAAGGCCTCTATGTGGAACAATGACTTAAATTTTTATAATGAAACAGAAGAACAAGTGCTATTTTTAATGTGTGATGTTACTTAATAAATGTGTTTTGAATGATAATTATAAGCGAATGTATTTTTATATCCATATTTTTGATTAAATGAACTTATAAACTGAACATAAAGTTTATTTTATTCTGTAGTATAAAAGTAGTTTTGAAGAGGATTCGCTAGATTTCATGAATTTGATAATAAATAACAACGAAAAAAGGTGGCTCTAAAACGCTTTCTTTACTTGCAGGTGCTCTATCACTTGTTGTGAATGGATCAAATGAAAACCAGCAGCTACCAGTTCGCTACAAATATATCTATAGTAGGAAAGGCCACAAACAATTAGTGCATATGAACTTTGTTTATACCAAACATTCAACAACCCACGGGAAGACTTCGTGGCGGTGTGTACAGTATTTCTCTTTAAACCGATGTCCGGCCACTGTAGAAACGATAGACTCCATGATCTATGCCATCAATCACCAACACAACCACGAAGATTGTTACGAGAAATTATCAAGAAATAGTATCTACGAAATGTGCGTATCGCCCAAATAGAAACTAAGTTTCATGTATATAGTATTATTAATGTAAGTGGACCTCAAACGTAAACGTAATGAAGCCTTTCTAGCTTAGCTGAGTCTAAATCTCGAAGAGAGTTTATTATAGCTGGTTATTCCGTTTATTCACTCTAAGGGTCTGAATCCATTGAAAATATGACCGTATTACCATAGCCTAGAGTTGAAAAAAAAGAGCAACCGAGTCGCGAGCACGCGCAAGTCGGCTGACGTTATTCATTCAATTTTCTACTTTAAGATATTCTAATACGGTCCTATTTTCATGGAACCAGTAAATTGCTCAGGTATTTTCCTTTCTGTCTGAGCAGACCCTTAGAGTTGCAAAGGACTCGAGTCGTCGAGTCCTAATTTTAAAGACTCGACTCAATTATGCAAGACTCAGTGTGCTCAAAAGGCTCGGAGTCTACAGATAAGCACTCGAGTCTTAAAAAGGACTCGAGTCTTAAAAAGGGCTCGTGTCTTAAAAAGGACTCGTGTCTTAAAGAAAAACTCGGAGCATGAAGATGAAACTTGTACCTCATTATTCGAAAAGACTTGAAAGAAGGCAATAAATTCAAATTAGTGGTATGATGTAACTTTGCGTACAAAAAAATCTGACGAGTTATTCGAGTTTTTTCGAGTGATGAGCTACAAGACTCGAGTCGTTTTTAAGACTCGAGTCCTTTTTAAAACTCCGAGTCCCTTTTTTAGACTCCAGAATGACTCGGGCTCGGCTTGACTCTAGACTCCGAGCCGCTTGAGCACACTGAGTCTTGCATAATTGAGTCGAGTCTTTAAAATTAAGACTCGAAGACTCGAGTCCTTTGCAACACTACCTTAGAGTGGATTCTCAAACATGCGTTTCCGCGTACTATCCACTTTCGTACCTACACGTAGATAAACTGAATAACCCTTCTATTTGGTCCGTGGCTCCTGACTACAAATAAGAGAAATGTATATTGAGACTACGCTAAGCTAGGAATAGTAATCTTCAAAATGAATAAGCCTCATTACTGAGGTCTAAAAAGTTCCTATGTTTAATTTAACGATTACTCGGTCTATATATCTCAAAATTTGTGTATGTATAAATTTCGGAATGGTTTTTATACGTAAATATACCTTTAGACTCATCTAGTCAGAAGATAGATTATTTTCATCTTGTAAAAACATATTTCTGCCCTATAAGGATAATTAATAAAAAATGTTTATTTACTTCGTATTTGTTTTATTTAACATTAAAAATAAATAATTTGCTAAGAGGGTACTTTCAAATACATTTCCTTTCAGATTTTCAGTAAACTTATTATTTAACGCGTTTCACATTTCCAGTAGATTGTTCTGCAAGCATTGCTGCCATTCTTTTTCTTGGTCTGTGTTTTTTGCTGAAACCAATACCTGAAACAGAAAAAAACATTATGTTAATTTGCTTTAAAAATACGGTATGTAATACAAAAGGTGGTAAGGAAATAAGTATTCTTGTGCGATAACACACTATTAGGGCCGGGTCACACCGGAATGGCAGCGGCCGGCAGCGACGCGGCGAGCACTTTCAGTGTGAAATAATTTTAAACTTTAACTACACACTTAAAAGACCAGTATCGCTTGAAAAGCTTGAAAAGGTCGCGAGGCCGCCCGCGGTGACGCGAGTGGCCGCGCGCCTCGCGCGTCTTGTTGGTGTTTCCGCCCGCGGCTGCCAGCGGCGACGCGAGGCCGCTCGCGGCACCGCGGGCGGCTGCGCGCTCCTCACCCCCGCACCCGCCGCAACATTGACTGAGCGCACCATTTTCCTGTGGTCTAAACTAGTCAAGAAGATAACAGGCGCACGGGGTCTGGAGATCGCGCGAGGCCGCCAACGGCTGCCAGCGGCGACGCTGGCGGCCGCTGCCATTTCGGTGTAACCCGGCCCTTAATAGGTATCTTATTTATTTAAATACATTTTGTTTTTAAATAAATAATTATCTATACCTGTAATTGATGATTATTGTACAGTCAGCATCAGTAATATCGGAACGAAGACTGTTCAAAATGACCTAAAAAACTTATAAAAAATCTTGACACAAAGAATGTTTCAGACTGAACTGTCATTCTGACAAGAACTTTATCAAATTGAGATAAAGTTTAATTTTCTTAGTTGTTGAGATCATTTTGGACAGTCTGTTAGTCCCCATATTTTTGACGCTGACTGTACCTATATGTAGTAAGGAAATAGGGTTAATTGCCTAAACTAAACTTCACCTGCAACTCAAGAACTTTCAAATGCACTATAGACGGGAAATTTAAAATTACGAAAAATTAATTTTAACTATGTAGTTTACATATTGGTTAAATCTTTTTACTTACGAACATCAACATCAGGTCTTTCTTTTAAGCCAAAAGATCGTGCTACGGCATCGACATCCATTGTTATCAAATTGAAAATATGCTTCAATTTCTTTACTTCAAAAGCTCTCATGTACCCTTGAAAAGCTTCAACTGCCAACTCGTGAAATTGTGGGTCTGACATAGCAGCATCCAGCTGAAAATTGTAAAGAGTTTTTGTTAGGCCTATCTTATGTCCTAATTTAAGCGATCGTCGCGATCACGAATTGTGACTGACTTATCCGGAAAACAGAAACGCGTCTTCTGGTGGCATGACGAGACATGATCGGGTTCACCGAACAAATGATGACAATGGGTTATACAAAATAACATCGCGATGATTTGAGTCGTTGATATAGCGTCATTTTGCCTTCCAGAAAATAAACAGCTTGTTTTCGTGAACAGGCACGCCTTACCTTGGGTTGTAAATTAGAGAATTTTTCCCATGCTTCATATTTGTCTAAATATATTTTGGATTCTTTCAAATATGAAACAAATTCTATTTCGTCTGGTCGCAATAAAATCACAGCATTTCCTTCTGCTCCCATGCCTCTTGCAGTTCTGCCCACCCTATGGATGTATTCCTGAAAAATGTAATACATTTTTCAAAATGTTCATTTGCACCGCAGTGCGACAGCCATTCTGTTGGCAACTGTGCTAATCAAGTCATTTTTTTTTTCTTGTAAGGAGGTTCTTTACCGAATCTAAAGGATGCGTTCATTCGAACTTACATTGGCATCGGATGGTGGATCAAATTGTACTATCCAGTCCACTGCCGGTATATCCAACCCTCTTGCTGCTAAGTCTGTACAAAACAAAGCTATTTTTTCCGCATTGTAAAAGTTTGTTATTACATCGGTTCTGTCTGCTTGGCTCATTTTACCCTGCAATAAAATAGGATGAATATGCTAGTTATATAACAAAAAATTGTTTCGTCCTTTCAGCTACTAACATAACGCTAACTAACTACCACAAAGGGAAAAGTTCGACGACTCATCTTACTGCATTGCCGTCACTACTTGACATTGGCAGAATAGTCGACACCGACTCAGTTGCCAAAGGAGAAAAAAAACTAGTCATAATAATGAGTATTTAGATTACCGCCGTATTTTGGATTAAACTTTTTTTTGTCGTATGTTAAAAGTCATAACAGCCAAATAACCAAAGGCAAACAGTATAATATCTGTCAGATTGGCTGAAAGAGCCATATGATATGAACTTATTTACTTACATGGATACATAACACTGAAGCCTGACAATACTTGCTAAAGAACTCGTGGTGAAATTCTACTGACTTACAACTAGAGAAAAACACCATTATCTTGAAGTTTTTCGTTTTCTTTAGTAATTTCTGTAGCCACCACAACCTATATTCTGTTTCACATACTGCATACCTGGAATGAAAAATTAAATTATAGTTATAAAATCAACTAGTTTAATACGTGAACAATTGTTATGCTGACCTTACAAATCTTAATCTGTTCAAAAAGAAAAGGCTTTTTAACCAACTTCACAGAAAGGAGGAGGTTATGCATTTGAGGCTTTCTTCTTCAAACTTGTCCCTTTTGATTGATCTCTCAATCATACTTTTCTATTTGATTTGACATCAGTATTCATGAATATTATTAATTCCTTACCCCTGTTTCAGACCTTCAACAGTTGCCATGAGATTATCTTCATCTGTGTTTATATTGTGCACCTTTTCCTTCATTGCTGATTTAATCAAAGCATCAGTTCTTTCGGATTGTGTAGCACTAAATAGCATGGTTTGTCTGTGTTCTGTAAATATAATTTAGGAACCAATTTTAAATAATAATTTATTGAAGCAATATTACTAACTAACAGTCATGAAAGCTTTTAAATATAAAAACAATCTTATTCCTTACTGGATAAGAATGTTTTTATAAGCTCTGTGTGCTAAGGTGAGACTTACTTGGCAAGCGGTTAACAATTTGTTTCAAATCTTCTTCAAACCCATACTGAAATATTTTATCTGCTTCATCTAATACTAAACAACAGACATTTCTGTAATCAAATTCCTTTGTTCTCATATGATCAAATAATCGTCCAGGTGTTGACACTACTATGTGAACTCCTGAAATAAAATAAAAAATATTTAAAAGCATGCAATGAAAATGTAGCTGTAAATTTGTTCTTTAGTAATTTTCTGCTTATCTTCTTTTTGTAAAAGGAACAAATTCAATAGAATGGTGGTTGCGGTGCAATACAGAATTTAATATAAATCTACCTCTAACACTACTGTCACAGTTAGCATGAAATTGACAACTAGTGCAGAAAATATAAACATTAATTTATCTGTATTGCAGTCACTAATTCAGCTGTGAAATATCAAAACTCAGTATCTGCATAAAATTAAATTTTACAGCCGGCAGAGCTGAAAAACGATTTCTGTACAACTAAACTTTTGCTACAGATACTATGTTTCCGACTTTGTGTAACTTTGTATTTGACTAATTTCTGGGAGTTTTTGCTAGCCTAGTATATGGAAGGTGGTCTATAAGGTTGAAAAATGCAAAAATACCCATTAAAAAAAAATTACAGATACAGGGTTTGAAATTGAACAGTCGAATTCTGATTAAAAAGGACCAAATTACAACTGTGTTTCACTACTGACCTGTAGAAAGCTCAGCACTCTGTTTCTTCCGACTTTCTCCTCCAATGACCAAAGCTGATGTGATGCCCCCATGATTTGTAACAAGCTCTTGCAGCACACTGTATGTTTGTATCGCTAGCTCTCTTGTTGGTGATATGATTATACAACAAGTACCTGAAATAAACCCAATGTTTTTGTTAGTCCAGGGCTCGTAGCTATTTAATGGACTACATGTGGTCCTGTACAGATTTAATCCTAGAATTTTTTATAAGTATAAAAGTTCATTTGTATTCAAAGAATTTGCAATGATAATTCATTACAGTATGTTTACTTGTTAAAAAAGATCCCTACAGTACATGAAAAGGAACATGTCTAATACATTTTTTTTTTTTTTAAACCCAATACTACTTTCGCCGCTTGAGGTTTTCCGCAGCCGCAGCGGCAGCGCCAGCGCAGCAAGCCGAGCTAGGAAGATGGGATGGCGCAAAAGTATCGAGACGTTGCATCCCACACTAAAGGCCTTCCCACCTTCCAAGGAAACAAAGACATACGGTCCGGTCTCTTGCCATCGTCGCGTGCCAAGCCATTGGATTCTAATACAGCTGGAACGCCGACGGTGACAAGAGCTCGTCGGATGATGTCGTTAATGTTCGCGTGCCGCGCTAAGCGACCCGCACTTCGGCTACAAGACAGGCCTTGGTGTCCTAGACTGTTGACAACTTTGCCACAGTGGCAGCGATGAGGAGAACAACAAGGAACTCTTAGTCTTAGAGAATCAGCGAGGCGGAAAGTAGTGTCGTCGAGCAAAGTGCCTATGTTCGACGACGGTAGCGCATGAAGCCAGAGACCCGATTCCCATTTAACCACAGCCAGCAGGCGCGCACGCTCCGCAATAGTAGCAGATGAGTTCAGTAAATTGTCTTGTACAACTCTGCAGAGCGGCTCATCCCACCGTCTTTGGGAAAGTGGGTTATCGGGTAGATTTGAACTCGGGCAAGCGAGTTTCCAGGCATCCATAGCCTCGGTAAAGCAGGGCACATCAAAATTATTCAGTGTGGAAGCTAAGATTTTCCTGATTAATTTCTCAGTGCCGTGGACCAATACATTTTACATTACCTTGAATCTGTTTTTCCATACATTTGATAACAGTTTCTACAGCTGGTATAAGAAAGGCCAAAGTCTTTCCAGAACCTGTCTTAGCGGTTGCAACCACATCTAACCCATCTAAAGCTGCCGGCAATACCTCAGCCTGGATGTCAGTCATTATTTTAAATCCCATTGCCTTTACGGCTTCTAAAGTTGTAACAGAAACTTGATCTTTTAAAAACTTGAATTTCTTTCTGGGATTTACTCTTTCCTCGTCCATGACTGTTTTCTAGATTTGAAAAAAGTGTCAGCAGTATCTGTGTGTCCTAGTACAAAACTCACATGTGGTATTCCGCAACGTAGAAAACCTTTAAATTCTGATTTATCAACATCAACATAACCAAAAATTTACTAAAAACAAACGTGAAACGAGAAGTGTCACTGTCATGACACTTTCTACCGTCAAGCTGTCACTACAGATAATTTCTAGAAATCGTGGCTAGAAATAGAGTTCTCTTTTGCTCTTTTGCTTTTGGCAATTGAGCCGATGCACAGTGGATCGACGGCTCGACGCCATACAAGCAAAGGGACATAGGCAACTCAAAAATACATGTGTCAGTTTTTGAAAAACAAATCATTCCATCGTATAGGCCTACTTATAAGCTGTAAAAAACCTAGGAAGTATTTTGCTTATCGGAATCTTATATTGAGAGCTATGGCACCAAATGTGATTTTTTTGTATGGGAAATGGCATAAAAAATAATATACCTTCTGAGTCTCTTCGTGTTTCGACTTGATTTTTTTATATGGTAATAAGACATTTGCTAAATTTTCTCCAAACAAACATGGTGTGCCACTCGCACTTATGAGGTACAAGCGTTGACCGATGTTTTCCTTATTATCTACAAATTGATTCTTAAGTTATTATTTCGAAATATTTTATCTCCAAAACTCACTTCACTGGTGACTTACTGATAAATTGGTCAGGTCAAAAATCATCGGTGCACTGATAATTTAAGAGAGAGATAATTTTAGAGAGATTAACTAGTGATAAGAATTACATCGAAAAGGTCATGAATACACAAAAGGTGAGGTAATCAGTAATTATAAGGGGGTCTCAGGTAATGGCCTCATTAGGTGTAATAAAAATTGATTTACAGAATTTAACAAGAATCGATGGTTAGGTGGTCAACAACACAATCGTTTCCAGAGATTGGGTGCAATAAAACGTTTTCTGGTAATCTATTATCAGTGCACCGATGATTTTTGACCTGACCAATTTATCAGTAAGTCACCTGTGAAGTGAGATTTGGAGATAAAATATTTCGAAATAATAACTTATGAATCAATTTGTAGATAATAAGGAAAAAATTGGTCAACGCTTGTACCTTATAAGTGGTGTGAGTGGCGTACCATGTTTGTTTGGAGAAAATGTAGCAAATATATGTCTTATTACCATATAAAAAAATCAAGTCGAAACACGAAGGGACTCAGAAGATATACTATTTTTTTGCCGTTTCCCATACAAAATAATCACGTTTGGTGCCATAGCTCTCAATATAAGATTCCGATAAGCAAAATACTTCCTAGGTTTTTTACAGCTTATAAGTAGGCCTATACGATGGAATGATTCGTTTTTCAAAAACTGACACATGTATTTTTGAGTTGCCTATGTCCCTTTGCTTGTATGGCGTCGATCCACTGTGCGATGTCGACTATAAAATAGAATAGAATATAGTTCTTACAGACTCAATATAATCGGTGTCGAATGAATGCATTTGTCTGTTTATTGTTTCATGTAAGTAAATAAGTTGAGTTCACATGCTGTTTTAAGCCAATCTGAACAATGTTTGCATTGTGTTTGATGATGATGTCTAGTAGTAGGTCTTTTCTCTATTAAAGTATTGGAGTTATTGGCATGAAAAGTCTAAATACAAGTTAAGCCAAGAACCTTTGATTATACCTGTCGAACATTCATTAGTCATTCATCACTTTTAATTTTTCAATTTATTTCAATAGAGTATAAATTTAAATTAGTTAAAAAACAAAATTGTAACCTAAATAAACTAAAACTATTTACAAATTAAATATAGCCTCGAAAATTTCATCCGCATTGGTGTCATCTGGTAATATACCCAAGAGACTGGTGGCATTACCATGTTGTATGGCAATGCTTAGCCTCTGGCCAAGTGAAAAACCAGCCCTTGGGTCACGGGAAGTGTTCACCAGCCGTTTAGAGATTTCTTTAAATAGGCCAAGTGCTCTCGGACCCCACGGCCCGAGGGTTTCAACCCCAAGCGGCTCAAAAATATAATTATCAATAAAGCTATTAGACTTACGCCACTTGAGGTTTTCCGCAGCTGCAGCACAGCACGCCATGCCAGGAAGATAGGATGGCGCAAGAGTATCAACGCACATTGCATTCACACTAAAGGCCTACCCATCTTCCATGGAAATAAATCCGTCCGGTTTCTTGCCATCGTCGCGTGCCAAGCTATTGGGTTCTAATACAGCTGGGACGCCGACGGTGACAAGAGCTCGTCGGAAGATGTCATTAATGTTTGCGTGCCGTGCGAATCGACCCGCACTTCGGCTGCAAGACAGGCCGTGGTGTCCTAGACTGGTAACAACTTCGCCACAGTGACAGCGATGAGGAGAACACGGAGCTCCCAGACGTGGGGAAACAGCGAGGAGGAAAGTAGTGTCGTCGAACTAGGTGAAGCCATAGGCCCGACTCCCATTCACCCACAGCCAGCAGGTGCGCACGCTCCACAGTAGTAGCAGACGTGTTAAGCAAATTGTCTTGTACTACTCTGCAGAGCGGCTCATTCCACCGTCTCTGGGAAAATGGATTATCGGGTAGCTCAGAGTTCGGGCGAGCGAGTCTCCAGGCATTAATCATTACTCATCGAGGTCCCGCCTTATAGTAGATCTTTAGTAAGAAGCCCAAAAAATCCTGTCACCAGTATCAACCAGTCTTAGACTGTACAGACCACATAGAGATACCAATCTTACCAAATCCAGGGATAGTTTTGTATTACACAGTAAAAAAAGTCGTGGAAAAGGCTAGGCAAATTGATAATCTTGCAGTTAGTCTATGGATTTTATTCATCTGTGTAAACGTATAGATGTCATTCTGTGACATCTGTCATTTCAAATTTACACATTGTGGAACTTGGAACATGTGTGTTTTCATGTGGAATAAATAATTAATAAAGTTTAATATGCCTACCCCTGACAAAATCCTTATGAGGAAAATAAAAAAAAGAGAGAAGAAGAAGCTAAAGCTCATCAATCAGAAGAGTAATGAGGTTTCTGAGGACAAAGCAGGTAACATAACCTCGAGGATCATACAATGCCTTTATTTTCTCCTATTCAACAATTAACAACAGTCAAAATTAAACTGTCTGTCAATTTTTAGCAGAATATAATGTTTTAACCCAGTAATTTCCAAAAAGTAAGTCAGTAAAGGTTTGGACCTCGCATGTTACAATTTCCTTTTTCACTATTACAGAAGCTGAGACCAATGTAGCGAAAGAAATAAAAAAAAGACCACGTGAGGAAAACGAAAAGGCAATGCCCAAAAGTATGTATTTAATACATTTAAAAACCATAGACCAATCACTAAAATTTAAATGACCAAACTGTTTCACTGCTGCATGATTACAACAAATTTTTGTTAATATAAATCCTAATTTTATTATTTGAAATGTCCACATATTACTGAACTATGTAAAGTATTATGAACACTATACTTCCATTTATTAGAAAAAACATAATAAAAAACTTTAACTGCAAATCCTCTTTTGAACCAACAAATCTATTGTTACTTTATAGAAAAACAAAAGAAAGTAAAGCAGGAAATAAAACCAGAGCCAGTGGCAGTGAAAGAGGAGAGTGAGTCAGAGAACAGTGGATCCGAAGCTGAAGAGGACAGTGACACAGAGAATGATGCTGAAAACACTACTAATACAGAAAGTGAATGTAAGTAACAATTTTCACCTTTTACATTATTTACTCACAAATGGATGGAAAGATCCATAGTCAGACCCCTTGGCCTTTGTTCACTTAGAGAGAACAAAAACATTGTTAACAAAGGTTGCTTATTACATGTCCATAATTTCGGAGAGCTATGCCACATATTAGGCAATAATTGCATGCTTTATGGCATACATTTAACTAAATTATTGCCCCGTAATTGCAATGACAAATATTCCATGTACTTATTTTTTTTTTTGAACCTCTTCAGAATGTTTTTTTGCTAATGATTGGAAATTTTCACTTCAGAATTGAATGTGATTTTATTGTATGTGCTGTTTACACTTATATCAGGTTGTGAATAGCAACTAATTTGTCCATACCATGCAACAATAAAAAAAGCAAAATACTAATATTCAAACACTTCCTTCTTTCAGTGCCTGGGTCCAGCTTATGTCTTGGCATATTATCAGATCAAAAGTTCACAGCGCTGGAAGGAACAGTCTGTGAATCAACCTTGATGGGCATCAAAGATATGGGCTTCACTACTATGACAGAAATACAGTCTAAAGCTATTCCACCACTCCTTGAAGGAAGGGATCTGGTTGGTGCAGCCAGGACAGGATCCGGAAAGACTCTAGCCTTCCTTATACCAGCTATTGATCTTATCTATAAGCTGAAATTCAAGCCTAGAAACGGTGAGTTTGACTATCATTGGTTTGTCTTACAAAACCGTTTTACTTTCGTTTCTTAGTAGACCTTACTTTTACTGCAAGAGGCTGCAATAAAAAAAAAAGACTAAATTGTAATGATGATAAAAAGGCGAATGTGAAAACTTGACTGCCATAACTCCATGACCAGTTAATGTACTCTTTAACATAAAATCGAGTCTCCGGTGAAAACTGTTGAGGCACATTTTGTGTTGAAGTCCCATTTACTGTAGAGTTTGAGAAACAGTCGTTTTGTGAACACAGAATGGATATCTGAACTTTGTTCAAACAAACTAGATTTTATATTGATCCTTGTTCCATTTTTAAACAGTTCATTTTATTTAAGGTACTGGTGTAATTATTCTGTCTCCCACAAGAGAGTTGGCTATGCAAACATTTGGAGTTTTGATGGAATTGATGAAGTATCATCATCATACTTATGGTTTGGTAATGGGAGGAGCTAACAGAAGTACTGAAGCTCAAAAGCTGTCTAAAGGTAAATTTATGGCTTATAATACAAATTAAATATATGGCATTGTGCCTGTTACCCCGAAGGGCCAGACAGAGAGGTACCAATAGTAAACCTACATTTCACCAGTAAGTCCCATAAAATAAATTGCATGCAATAGGGGCCAACCCTATTTGCAAAATTATTATTATGATTTGTCTTCTTTTCTCATTTTTCCACATAAGTTAACCTACGAAATTTAATTACAAATAATTCCTTTTGAATTCTTATGGTGACTAATTAATTTTTTGTCTATGGCAGGTATTAATATACTAGTGGCAACACCAGGTCGTCTATTAGATCATTTGCAAAACACACCAGACTTTTTGTACAAAAACTTGCAATGTCTCGTCATTGATGAGGCTGACAGAATACTGGAGATTGGTTTTGAAGAAGAAGTTAAGCAGATCATCAAACTATTGCCTAGTAAGTAACTAAACAAATAGCATGATTGCATCTTCTTTTTCATCCATTGCGGGACTTCCTCTCCTGCGGGGCATATGGCCTCTTTTTAACGTCATCAGCAAAGTGAAGCCTTTTTTATTTTTGGTACAGTCTGTCTTTCAAAATACAGGATTCTCCTAGTCTCATCTGTAATAGCCATACCTATCTTTTATTGAAACAACAGTAATGTTACCAATGCTGTCTTTCGTAAATAAATGATTACTTACTACTTGTGGCCTCCCCTAACCATGCCACTTCTGCACGCGCAGCATGACCACCATAGAAACGAGTTTTGACAACGGAAGAATAGACAAAATGGCACGGCGATGTTAAAACTGAAGAGAGGAAATATTTCTATTCTTCAGTCGACAAAATTCTACGATGTCGAGCATGGCGACAAATTTTTCTCTACTTTTGAGTTGGAGTTTCAGTTGGGGGTAAATTTTTTTTACAGATTATATTAATTATAATCATCAATACGATACTCTAAGATCGTTTAATCCCACTGTATGACTCTCCAATGAAAAAGTCCTTAGCGGATCCACTTTAATTACATTAGTAACCACTCTCTTGCTATGTAAAGAATAACTGTCTTTGTCTTCATAGAAACCCGAGTCTACGGGTCGCCCCGTGCTCGGGCCGAAGAGATGTCGAATTGAATATAAAGAACTTGGTCTATTCTTGGTAGAATAGAGATGTTGGTGTGTTTCTTTGTTTGTGAGTGAAATTATTATTTCACAAGCAGCAATAAGAATTTACACTGTCATATTGCAGCAATAAGAATTTACACTGTCATATTGCAGCAATTAGACTTTGATGCCGCAAGCCCCATCAACCCGCTACAGCCTTGCATCTGTGTTCTATGTTATGGGAGTTTGGTTTCCGCACTTACAAGGAGACCGCCAAGATTGTCCGCCTCCGATTTCAATGATTTTTATATATGTTGTTATATTTGAGTAAGTGAGTAATTACCCAGAAGGAATTCACGCAACGCTCAATAGTTTCAGAGTTGCTTCTACCGAGCAACTTAAGGAGCACACCTAGTGAAACGGCCTAAAAAAAAGGTGATTTTGGGAATTTTTATTAAAAAACGTACTTTATTAATTGTTTCGACAATTTGAGAGTATATTTATACATGTTTTAAGAATATAAAGCAAAATTTTTGAAATACTTTTTTAATTTATTTTTTAAGTTATAGGTACACGATCTCCGACGGCGCGAAAAAAATAGGTTCTGCACTGCTGCAGTAATTCCGGCCTTCTCCGTGGATGAAATATAAAAAACTCGTAAAACTAGAAGATATTGTCCGAACAATGACTTACGATCAAAAAAAAAATATAAAATGGCGGCGTTTTAAAAAAAAAGTCGAATTTCACCCAAGATTTTGGTCGTTTTTGGCCTGCCAAATATCGATTTTTGATCAGATCAAAAAATCGATAGGTCTATACAATATAGAGAACTATATAAAGAACCTATAGAAAAAAAATCGGAATTATTTTTCGGAGCCAGGCACGTTTAACGCGCTTTTTTCGAAACAGCATTTTCCGAATTTGCTGCAATGCTCAAAGACAAATGATCCGATCACTTCCGATTTTTTTTCTACATGTTTTTTATATAGTTCTCCATACAATGACTTATTGATTTTTTGATCTGATCAAAAATCGAATTTTGGCAGGCTAAAAACGATCAAAATTTTGGGTGATAAACGACTTTTTTTTTAAATGCCGCCATTTTGTCGATTTTTGTTTTTTTTTTATCGTAGGGCATTGTACGGACAATATCTTCTAGTTTAACGAGTTTTTTGTTTTTTAGATTTCATCCACGAAGAAGGCCGGAATTACTGCAGCAGTGGTGGACCTTTTTTTCGTGCCGTCGGAGATCGTGTATAACTTAAAAATATTTAAAAAATTTCACTGTATATTCTTGTAACATGTATAAATATAGTCTTAAAATTTTGAAACAATTAATAAAGCAGTTTTTTTAATAAAAAATCCCAAAAATCACCATTTTTTTAGGCCGTTACACTAGGTGTGCCCCTTAAGTTGCTCGGTAGAAGCAACTCTGAAACTATTGAGCGTTGCGTGAATTCCTTTTTAACCCCCGACGCAAAAAGAAGGGTGTTCTAAGTTTGACGTGTCAGTCTGTCTGTATGTGTGTGTGTCTGGCTGTCTGTGGCATCATAGCTCCCGAACGTATGAAGCGATTTCAATAAAAAAAATGTATTAAAAGTGACTTATGTGCGAGTGTTCTTAGACATGTTTGATGAAAATCGGTTGAGCCGTTTAAAAGTTGTGGGGGAGAAAGTGGGGAAGAGTAACCGAATGTCAGCAAATATACTCGACTGGGGTCTCAAATGAAAGCGCACTGAAAGAGAATATTGATGAATTAATCGAGAGTGTTCTTAGCTTCGTTTGATTCTACATTATAATAAGTATGTAACTGTAAAAAGTATAAAATAAAAAATTTAAAATTTAAAAACCCCCGACGTAAAAACCTAATTTCCCTTAAAAAAAATAATAAAAAAAACTCAATCTTTTAAGATTGAGTTTTTTTTATTTACTTTAGTACCTAAGTATGTATTAATAATTCAAAAAAAAAAATACGTCGCGTTGGGGGACCGCTCCAAACCTAACAATTTATTTACAAATAGTGTATTACCAAACTAATTAAGAAAAGAAAACTTTTATAAAATTACTTCACAATATTGCATTTAGGATACGACCGTCAACGTCTGCCCTCGCGGAGCGGTCCCCCAAAGCGACGTATTTTTTTTAAAATTAATACATACTTAGGTACTTTAAGATTGAGTTTTTTATTTTTTTTTTAAGGGAAATTAGGTTTTTATGTCGGGGGTTTTTAAATTTTAAATTTAATTTTTTGGTTAATTACTCACTTACTCAAACATAACAACATATATAAAAATCATCGAAATCGGAGGCGGATAATCTTGGCGGTCTCCTTGTTAGTCCTTTGAGTGGACCATTGTGCGTGGGCCATGGCGGCCGTCGGTCTTTACTCCAACCAGCCCACCCTCCAGAAGTTTTGCCTTGCATCTTTGAAATTACAATTAAATCATGTATCTTTTTTCAGAACGTCGTCAAACAATGTTGTTCAGTGCCACTCAAACTAAGAAAACAGAGTCTTTGACGGCTCTCGCTGTGAAACATGAACCTGTGTATGTGGGAGTGGATGATCACAGAGAACAGGCCACAGTCGACTCTCTTGAACAAGGGTTAGTATTGTTTGTTACGTAACATAACATGAAGCTTGTAATCCCGAAAGGGTGAGGCAGAGCATATACATATAGTACACCCACATTTTGCTTGTTGTGTTTAAGTACAATGTAGAGGCAAGCCTTTTGACTTCTGTTACATTCTAAATAAAATTTATAACATAGGAAATCGGAGTATACCCCTTATCCCTCGCGCACTAATCAGCAACGACCACGACACCTCATCAATTTTTTGCCGTCGTGGTCGTGATCGCGTAGTGCAGGTCCCTAAGACGAAAAACTCGCATTTGGAGAATCACATTGCTGTTATACTTAATGCAACAGATATCCAACATTTCACCTTCTAACAGTGTAAATTAATCAGAAAATACCAAAAATACATTTATTATGCTACTTGTTTATTTAACATTGTTTTCTCCTTACTCTATTATGATAGTAAATAAGATTTTATGTTGAACTAGCTTTTACCAGCGGCTTCGCCCGCGTGGAGGTCGGAAATTATCCCGCGGGAACGCACTACCGGGATAAAAAGTAGCCTATGTCCTTTCTCAGCCTCTAAACTATCTGTATACCAAATTTTATTTAAATCGGTACAGTAGTTTTAGCAGGAAAGCGAGACAGACAGACAGACAGAGTTACTTTCGCATTTATAATATTAGTGTGGATTTTCTTTTTCCAGGTACATTGTATGCCCTTCAGAAAAACGTATGATGGTCCTATTCACATTCCTAAAGAAGAATAGAAAGAAAAAGGTGATGGTGTTCTTCTCCACCTGCATGTCTGTGAAGTACCACCATGAGCTATTCAACTACATTGATCTGCCTGTCATGTCTATACACGTAAGTTACAAAATGTATCATCATTATTATTTCAACTTACAGAAAATCTTCAAATTGGTACCTTATATGACCATGATAAAACTTGAGCCACAGTTACCAAGCTAAAAATTGTTGCCAGCTACATAAAACGAAAGCTATGTTATGTTTTAAAGTTTTATAGGCAAATGTTCATAGCAGCAACGGGGCTATCTCGTGTAAGGGCGAGGCCACAACACTGCGTTGCGGCGTCGTATCGCAAAAACGACGTCGCACAGCAATACAACTCGATGACGCAACGCAAAAATTTCATCGCATACGACATCGTACGACAATACGCTAACCGTCAGTTCAGTTTCTAGTGAGACATGGACCGCAATACACGGGTCCTACTTTTGTCCCAAAGGACGGGACGTTCCTGAACTAAGAATATCAGGTAATCGATATCGTAATCCACCATCATGAAACGTGCGCACCTCATTCAATGTTGACACTAACTAAGAGGTAGCGCGTCGTCGCACTGCAGATTTGTACGTTGCGTCAGCGCATCGGAAATTTCCACGATGCGTTGTGCGGCATCGTAGATTGTTACGATGCGACGCCGCAACGCAGTGTTGTGGCCTCGCCCTAAGGTTGCAGCATTATGCTGAGCGGTGATCGTTTTGCATGGATGTAGCGCTTATTTTCCCTCAACATGTACTTGCCATATAACCTCTACCAGGTATATTTAAATATTATCTTATTTATCAGGGAAAGCAACAGCAAACAAAACGTACGACGACCTTCTTCCAATTCTGCAATGCCGAGACGGGGATACTGTTATGCACGGATGTGGCGGCCAGAGGCCTGGACATACCCGCCGTTGACTGGATCGTGCAATATGACCCGCCTGATGATCCCAAGGTATGAAACGCTAATTTATTTACCACGATAAACATAAACTCACGTCTTGTCCCCAAGTCGATGGGGAGATACTAGAGAACGCTAGTTGCAATCATTTCTACATACTTGAGATCTGTCTGTATCGTTTCTTTTCGTTCGTTCGTATCGTTTCAATTGCAGTATTATAGTTTTGGCAATCATTATAATTTAAACCTTATTTTATTGTTCATAAAACTGATACTCGTAATAAGAAGCAACATTAATATTAAGAGCCAATTCACATGAGCATTACTTTTAACAACTATAATCCCACAGTACTATCAACTGTCATATTTCAAGCATCAAAGATTTCGATAATCGTTGCTTTGTTACGCCGCTCAAGTACCGGAAAATATTGGCTTGAAACACAAAATATAAGGGTTTTTGATACTTAAGCAACATAGATTCAGAGTAACGGTATTTTTACTTTTTTCTGGGGCCCATTTGTTTAAATAATATTTTGTTCTATTGTTATAGGAATACATCCACCGTGTAGGCAGAACCGCCCGAGGTCTTGGAACAAGTGGTCATGCATTGCTGTTCCTTCGCCCTGAAGAACTTGGCTTCCTCAGATTCTTGAAACAGTCCAGGGTCGCACTTAACGAGTTTGAATTCTCTTGGAATAAGATTTCTGATATTCAAATGCAGGTTTGTAAATATGCGAAATAATTTAACTATAATAATTTAACTTTTAACGGGTACAGTATGTCCCAAAGCGAAACCGCGCACATCTGTATGAAATATTTTCGCTCCTATTAGCTGGGAGAACTTAAAAACCAAGACTTGTAAAAAAAACATGGCGCAGATGTTGAAATTGTACAGACGCCAACACATCAAGCTACTACAATCTGTCAGATTTCTTTGATAGATTTTCGACTTTATTTCTAGAGCATTAGGTTCAAGGTTCATTGGGAAAAATTGACATTGTACATCAGCTTGTTAATGTCAAAATGTTTAAAACATTATCATAGACATCTGTAATCATTGTTTCAGCTGGAAAAACTAATATCAAGAAACTACTTCCTGAACCAATCGGCTAAAGAAGCGTTCAAGAGTTACCTCAGGGCTTACGACTCTCATCACCTCAAGACTATATTCGATATCGATACTATAGATATGGCCAAGGTGTCCAAATCCTTCGGATTCACGGTTCCACCTGCCGTAGAACTTAAGGTGGCCAACAAAGGACCTCCACAAAAGAGGAAAGGAGGCGGCGGATACGGATACTTCAAGTCCTTGAACGCGCCAAATAACTTCAAGCAAAAAGCTGAGAAAACTAAAATCTACAGGCAGAAAGGCAACAACAGGAAAAGTAGCTAATGTGAGCTAGAATAAATTTAAATAAACCACATTTTATTTAACAGCAGTTTTATTTTGATCAATTACATAACGTACATATCAAATATTTACTACTTATCATACTTCCATGCTCCATTTGCATTACCCCAACTCGTCGAATATCTATATCTTGACATAATATCTAACAGTCAGATTACATGTTGTTGATAAACAATAGTTTCAGTATACTCCAAGTATGCTCTTATTTTTTTCAAGTCTTCGTACGAACTTTCAATCGTCATTTCTTCTTCGGAACTGAAATATGATAGCTAAGAAAATATTGATGCTTTTTTGGGTTCTTATCGCGCAGTAATATTTGGGCGAGAGCTTATCTAAACTGAACATTCGGCTGGCATTGAGATTAACTGGGTTACACGCGACGAAATTTTTGCATGTAGATTGTAGAACAATGCTGCGCAAAATATTTATTTTTAGGGTTCCGTAGTCAACAAGGAACCCTTATAGTTCTGCATGTTCATCTATCCGCAGCTTAGCTCAGACTCTTCGTCGTTTCAGCCGTAAGACGTCCACTGCTGGACTTAGGCCTCCCCCAATTTGGGGGGCTTTGCCATAATCGCCACGCTTGGCGCCTGCCTAGGTTGGCGATCGCAGTATGGTGGTAAAATGCATAGAGAACGCTGCTGCTCATTCTCTAGTAAGTCCCTTAGTCGCCTTTTACGACACCCACGGGAAGAAATGGGGTGGTGTTATTCTTTACGTCCGACACCACACGGTACTAGAAAACTACAATTTTCAGACTCTTAGTACTAGAAAACTTTGCATCGATATACATATTAGTCACGCCGACAAAGTTGTATTAGGTTACCTCTATACATAAAATAGGGTGTTTATTTTTCTCGTCTACCCCAGTTTATCGCTGGATAGGTCTTTCAAAAATCTTACTGGTTTGCGAAAACAATTTTTCGATTAAGGTATCCGTTTGTGAATTATTAAGCTTTAAAATGCATTCTTTTCAGTCAAGTGTCCCGCTTTGCCAGCTAAATGGTTTATTTTGGACACTGAAAAAAGTTAAGTAGCCTTAAAAAACAAGTTTACTAGTAATAATCGACCAACTTTCATTTGCAGTTGGAATGAATAAGTTATTCTTCTACTTGGAATTAATTTATCTCAACTACGGAACCCTTCATTGACATTGCATAGCGGATTTTTCATATTATTGAGGGGGACTGCTCTTGATTGACCTCGATCACGCCTGATGAAAAGCGATGGATGAGGTCTATGATGGACCGAGAGTGCATAAAAAACGTTATGTTCAGTTTGCGTCAATTAAACACTGTTACAAAACGAACCATTTTTTTTTTTAAATATAAAAGTTTACGGTTTGTCTATACTTGAATAGACACTTGAATTCATAGAACGACAGCATTTTGCCAAGTTCCACTTTAACTAGAACTTTGCAATACAGACCCGCAGACCGTCAACTGCAAGGTAGATATAATGAAACCAGCAAGATATACATATTAATAGATGTTATTGAACAGGTATAAGTAACACGGATAGGTCGCTAGTTAAGGTTACATGCGTATCCGGTGTCCACCAATACATTTTGCAAAATTCAGTTCACATAATAATTTCCTTACAACTATTACGCTAACACAGCTTCATGCATATCTACCAATATTGGAAAAAGGTCACGGTCAAGGTCGTTAAAGGTCATCCATTAATCTGTACACAGACCGTAATCTATACGATGTTTTGTAAAAACAAAACAAGTATAGCCGATTACTACACACAGCGTTTAATTGAGGCAAACTGAACACGATTTAGGTGGGCAGTTATGCGATAAAACCATGGTCTAGTATTTAGTTTCCATTCACTTGGGATAGCTCATACGCAGGGCCGGACCGTGAGTTTAGGGGGCCCTGGGCTAATACTACGTAGGGGCCCACCTAATTACTCAAACTCAATAATTACAAAACTCAGTTCGAAGTCCCAACACCTGAACGTAGACTTGAATATTAAATTAATTGAATGGGTTTGATTAATCGTAGGATTCGCAGGGCTGCAAACCATACGATCTGTTTAATTTAATCAAATTATGGATTCTTTCGCATTATCGTCTATTTTTTACTTTGACTTGACTTAGCTGGGGGCCCCTTGAATTCACGGGGCTCTGGGCTGAAGCCCAAAAAGCCATATGGTAGATCCGGCCCTGCTCATACGGAAACATTATTTTCTGCTGTGGTTATAACGTGTAACTTCCTTTGTAATTTTATTGATGTCATCAACATCATTTCAGCAAAAACTTCAATTGCTGGACATATGCCTACCCCAATCATAACTACGACTGGTCCTGTGCTGTCTGCATCCATCTAATACTGGGATCTACCCTTCGAAATAAATATTCAAACTATAATAAAAAGGATACGGAAATCGACGTGAGGCTGTTCTAGAAATCCAAAGGCTTTTGCTGCTAGTTTTAAATCCAATGAATTGATATTAAATATCTTTTTGAGTGGATGTGTCTTATAGCATCTAAGGAATGATAGATACGCCTTTCTTGCCAGCGTCTTCATTACACCATTATTCGATATAAGATCTTCTAGCTGAAAGAAAGATGAATATGATATCATGGGTGATATAATTTACGCACAACTTGACTGCAAGATCGCGTACCGCGATTATGTCGTAAGTTATGTTGCCAGGTATCAAATCGCGATGTTGCCAACTACTATATCGTAAAAAACATGGGTGAAAACTGTTGCGTAACTTGCTCTATTTGTAGTATTAGATATAACAGAATAGACAGTACTCGTAGATGATTCATGATAATGCTTTGTTAGATAATAGGTATCAGTGTCAGATTAAGGATTATCTTCGTATCTCAGAGCCCATCATGACACTGCTTTTAATTCACAGCAGTTTTTTATACTTAATTTTTTTCTTGACGTACGGGTACCGTCCATCACTACTAAACACTTACCATATCTTGAACCTCATCTGGAGGATCACCAAAAGTGTATTTATCTAAAAAGACCTTTTCTTTTTCTAAAAACTTTATAAAGTTTTCTTCTTCGGGCCTCAACAAGATGACTGCATTTCCTTTATTGTTGAGTCCCCTGGCCGTGCGACCAACTCGATGAATGTATTCCTAAAAGATAAGATAATGATGAAATAGTAAACATGTCCAGTCGGCTTTTATATAATACTAGCTTCTGCCCGCGGCTTCACCCGCGTGGATGTCGAAAAATTCCGCATTTCAACCCCCATTTCACCCACTTAGGGGTGGAATTTCAAAAAAAACCTTTCTTAGTGGAAACCTACTCTTTACAAAGAACACACCCTCCAAATTTCATGACTCTAGGACCAGTGGTTTAGGCTGTGCGTTGATATATCAGTCAGTCAGTCAGTCACTCAAGACTTTGAATTTTATCATCATTTCAGCCGTAAGTCGTCCACTGCTGGACTTAGGCCTCACCCAATTTGGGGGGCTTTGCCATAATCGCCACGCTTGGCAGGCGGGTTGGCGATCGCAGTATGGTAGTAAAATGCATAGAGAACGCTGCTGCCCATTCTCTAGTAAGTCCCTTAGTCGCCTTTTACAACACCCACAGGAAGAAATGGGGTGGTGTTATTCTTTACGTCCGGCACCACACGGTTTTATATATATAATTTTATATTTAAAGATAAGATAAATGCGTAGCAGCCAATATTTTCAGCGATTCACACTATAATGTCTGAGAGTTCGCACGCTATCAGCTGCACTTTGGTAATAGAGATAGGTACAGAAGTTTAATCAAATGAACAGTATGTGTCCTGGAACAGTCGGTCTAGACACGCAGATTTTAGTCGGTTCATTAAACAAGGCAACTTCAAGGCAAGTGGTACATTACCCATCAAAAACATAAATGTGAAGATAGGAGCTAAATTCAGCATTCAGAATATGCGTGGTTACCGAATGCGCCGACTAAAGAATTAAGATCTAAATGGGAATCAATTTCTCTAAATAATACTATTTATTTATGAGAACATAGGTACAACATTCTAAAATAAATTTAAAACACAAATATCTTGCCTTTTTCTGACACAAACAATGTTTGCTATTTATAAAATAACTTCTCAATTTGAATAATCGAGAATACTCCTCAAGATTTGACTTATTTATAAAATTTTCTTGATTTGAATTGAATTCAATGTTAATCACATAAGAGTCACATGACGCGCAATCGTGAATTTCATATTGTACAGCAATGTGCAAATAACCAAAACATACCTTTGGATCCGATGGCGGGTCATATTGTACGATCCAATCAACGCTGGGAATATCTAAACCCCGAGCTGCGACGTCAGTGCAAAATAAAACCCCGTTTTGCGCCTCAATAAAGTTACGATACGCTTCTTTCCTCCTAGCTTGACTTTGTTGACCCTAATAAAGATCATCATAATACATTTATCAAGTTAATAACATAAATAAACATGACATTTCGCTTGTTACATAAATATAGTGCAAACTTAATTTATTATAGATGATGACGACTAATATTAGAAATGTTAGAACAAATAATGTAATTTCTCCTACTGAACTACACACAACAGCTCGTACTGAATTGAAAACATTAGAATTGGGTGAAGCTACACGCTTCAAAAGATTTTCGAAGAGATTAATTGGACGTAGTTATGCAAAAAGGATCCAATCCACAACTTGGTCAAAAATGAGTTAAGTGCACCAAACTGATCCAAATTATACATACTACGATTCAGTAAAAACGACCTAGCTAAAAATAGCTTTATTTTTCGTGTACTTTAATTTTTTAAACCAATGGTATGGCGCTTCTTATTTTTTTTTTTTCAGTATAAACTATTTAAACTTTCTGGTTCTTAACTAGTATTTGTACCAGAATATGTTAATATACCATTACTACTAAAAAAACGTGTTAATATTCCACAGACATTTTTTTTTTTAAGTAATGAAATAATACCTCTTGAACTTCAAACGTCAATAATTCAAAATTAACTGAATGTGGATTGGATCCTTTTTGCATAACTACGTCCAATTTTGTCCATGTCGCGCGGCTCGGATTAAATTGTCATATTGATGTTGAGTTCGTAAAACAATTTAATGGTCGACTAAACTGTAGCAATTATAATTAGACGCGTAGTTAAGAAGGTAAAAACCCTTGACTAATCGATAAAACAGTAAAACATTATTGATGTAGAGCAGTGTCTAAGATCAGCAAAATCAGGAAAAGCAAACATTGTTGCAATATTTATCTCGTCATATCGCATCATATTTCACACACGTTATCATTTGACTGTGTTACTTAGTCACACTCACAACTCGATAGCGACAGGAATGTGATGCGTTCCGATCCGTTTATGAGAATGTTAGCTAAATATTGGTGTTAGGCCCTGCAGATAAAAATATAGCGCTCTGTCTGTGTGCTGAGGTTCTGCTCAGCACGGTACAGTCCACTGTTAGACATCGCGCGCTATTTAGTTCGGTCCCCAGCTACTCTGCTCTCATCCAGCTTCTACTAGCCATCCTTTTCTCTTTTTTTTTTGTTGGTGGAAATCATCAAATGACGTCTCCAAATCTGGGAGGAGCGGAAGGACGTGACAGACTTTTACAGACTAAAACCCACCCGGGTTCCTACAGTTGCCTATGCCAAGGACACGGTAACTCTTTCGAACAATTTTGCAACCCTGACAGGCATCGGTTCCAGCGGACTCCTTCAATGTTTGCTGATAACTCTTTGAGGCGCGCGTGGAACATAACGCGCCGTCGATCCGGAGCGATAGCGGAGGACACGGTGGAGCTACTAGCCATCCTGTGAAGATCGTCGCACCACCACCACAGGCGCTACCTGTTCTTATTGTCAGTTATGGTACTCTAACCTCATCTATAGCCACCTTTTGAAGACCGCCAGTCTACCCAACCAACTACCTGACCTACTTGAGCTTATCAGTCTTGCTTGTCAGTCACGAAATTAGTATACTGGGTGGCAGAGACTCTAGGAAATCGTTGGTAATCAAATAAAAACAGTTGTTTCATAGAAAAGAGCAATTCTAACGGTGACACGTGTTCAAGTGATGACATATTTCAATATAGGGGGTTCAGATTCAGACTCATGTTGCGCGCCGATATTCCTGCCACCGTGTATACTAATCTTGTGACTGACGATGCGCTCAAGCAGGCAGGTGGACAGGTAGGTTGGGTAGACTGCCGATAGACTGCCAGTTGGACGAGAATAGAGTACCCGAGGGCAGATGTAGACAGCCAAGGGCGGATCCAGGGGGTGGGTCATGGGGGTCATAACCCCCCCCTGGGCTGGTTCCACCGTGGACCACTATTTAAAATGGTTAAACATAGGTAATAGTTTTAAATAAGGATATTTTTTTTTTTGTCACAATATAGATTTTATGTAAATGCGTCCGATGCGTCCGATCCGGCCTGTGGACGGTTAGCTTTAGAAGGAAATTATTACTTATGACTGACGTTTTCGGTACCTGTACCATAGACAAGAAACCGGTACTTTACCATAGATTGGTAGAGAAAGGGTTTCCAAAGTAATGAAATTTTAATTGCCGTTTCTACCCGTTTTGGCAGACTATACATACATTAATAAAATACCTACTTTTTTATTTTATGTATGACTAGCTTTTGCCCGCGGCTTCGCCCGCGTGGATGTCAGAAATTAACGCAAGAGGACGTACTACCGCGATAAGAATGTGTTAATCCAGGGCAATCAATGGCACACAGAGTATATATTACCTGTATATAATATAGGTAATATTACTCTGTGTGCCATTTTCGATCCAGATCCATTCAACCATTTTTGCGTGATTGAGAAACAAACACCCAATCATACATATTTTCACATTTATAATATTAGTAGTAAGTAGGATTATCTATACATCTATACAAACAAATAAAATTGGAGAGTCTGTTTGTAATATTAAGATAACCACTTTTTACTAAGTGTATATGGATGTATACACGGTACATATACCAAAACAACATTTTTTACAATTTTTGTCTGTCTGTCTTTCTGTATGTCTATCTGTTTGTTCCGGCTAATCTCTGAAATGACTGGACTGATTTTGACGGGTCTTTCACTGGCAGATAGCTGATGTAACAAGGAGTAACTTAGGCTACTTTTATTTTAGAAAAATACTTCCGTTATTTTTTTCCGACATCCACGCGCGCGAAGCCGCGGGCAAAAGCTAGTAATTCATATAGCTGTTACCCGCGACTTCATCATCATCATCATCATCCTATAATGTTCCCACTACTGGGACACAGGCCTCCTCTCGGTGAGAGGGAGTGGGCCATAAGTGGATTATGGCCCACTCCACGCGGGCCCACGCGGGCCCAGTGCGGGTTGGTAGATGTCACATGTCTTCGAATTTTTGGTTCTAAGACATGCCGGTTTCCTCACGATGTTTTCTTTCATCGTTTTGAGAGCAGTGGTGATGAAATAATTTACACAAAGTAATGCGCCTGCTTGGGTTTGAACTCACGATCTACTACTCGTAAGTCGCGGCCGTTACCACTGGGCCACCACTGCTCCGACTGCCCGACACTGCGCGACTTCGTCCGCGTGGTATTTAATAAAAAAGTTTTTCATTCGTTTTATTTTTATCGTGAGATCCTATTTTTTTTTCTAAAGTAAAAGTGGCCTAAGTTACTCCTTGTTACATCAGCTATTTGCCAGCGAAAGTCCCGTCAAAATCGGTTCAGCCATTTCAGAGATTAGTCGGAACAAACAGACAGACAGATAGACAGACAAAAATTTTAAAAATGTTGTTTTGGTATATGTACCGTGTATATATCCATATACACTTAGTAAAAAGCGGTTATTTTAATATTAAAAACAGACACTTCAATTTTATTTATTTGGCTAGATTAAAAACAGACACTTCAATTTTATTTATTTGTCTAGATTATAAAAATTAAATTATAACTTCTTGTGACTTGACCACGACTATGTGACCCCCCCCTGGCACCAAAGCTGGATCCGCCCTTGTAGACAGCGCGCGATTTTAAAACCCTATCTATGTCTAACAATAACAGCTCGAGGTTGATGAAGAAAACAGCTAATAGTTTGAAGTAAATAGAGCAAAGCCATCAACTTAAACTCCATACTCACATGTATACTCAAAACGGTAGCTTTACAATGCATTCCAAAAAAATCATGATGAAAATCCACAGATCTGCATGATGAGAAAAATACCATGACTTTTAACTTCTTACTTTTCTTCAGCATTTTGTACAACCATGAGATTCTTTTTTCTACTGGACAGATGTAATACCTGTGTAAAGAAGTGAAGAACTTTTAATGATCTTGAAATCTGGATGTTATTCTTCTGGAAACACTTGAGTAATTATCATGTAGCAGGCAGGGTTTCGAAACACGCAGAGAGAGAGCGTGAATGGTACTGCAACCAAATGGACCAATAGAATGCAGTTGATCTTACAAACAGATTGACTGGTGGACTGGATTCGGAAAGCTGGAATGAGGTGTCGTATTTACTTAGGTATCCAGTACTAAACTGACCAATTCCTCCACTCAAACCATTAGAGACTTAGGGTTAATTTTTAGCCTGGTTTAGATCAGAGGAAAAAATATTTTCGCATAGTCTTATTTATTTATGAACAGTAATGTTTATATTTGTTTACCCTTGTTGGAGTCCAGAGACTGTAGACATTTTGCTATCAGTTACAGATATCAAAACTGGATCAGTTCTCAGTGCCAGTCTAGCTAAATTCTTGACATTTTCGCCCATAGTAGCACTGAATAATACTGTTTGCCTTTTAGCTAGAAAAAATATTAACAATTAGTAATTACAATACTTAAGAATATAAAAACTGATGCTAAAGGCATCTTTATTTGCACAGCTGTTTGACTTTTCTTTTATTTACACAAAAACAACTTGGTATTTTCACAATAACAACCTGATAAAAGTGTGAAATAATTCATACATATCCATTTAGTTTTCATTGCATTGGAATTTTCGATAAAAACTAGAAAAACAGGTTTCAAGTTAATTCAATGGCTCTCAATATAAATTAGTCTTCACAAGAAGCCATATTCAAATTTTTAGTCATTGCATCCTGAACTATCAGCGTCCCTATCACCTTCCTGAAAGGTTAATAGTTTTACCACTGGTTTTCACAACAATGTGTAACTACCAATCACCCTTGAGCCCTTTTTATATGAAAAGAGTGAGATTTATATTTATAAAAAGAATAAAACATTTAATTTATTTCAAGCTCATAGATAGATCCTTACAAACTAATATACATTAGTTTTGAACAAAACTTGTGTTAATTAATTTAGCTTGAATTATGTTAGTTGAATGTATGCTTTGCCCTGCAGTAGCACATTAATCAAGCTGTTAGTTTTTCTTATTCTCAGTACTTGCCAATAAAACAGATATAGAACAGAAAATACCTAGTGTGGTAGAAAAATTTCAACAAACACTTACTTGGTAATAAACTGATGATACCAGTAATATGTTTCTGAAAACCTGCTTCCAGGAGTTTATCTGCCTCATCTAATACTAAACACTTGAGTTTGTCACAGTTAAACTTATCCGTGTTTTGGAGATGATCTAATAGCCGGCCTGGTGTACTGACTATTATATTTGCACCTGCAATATTTTTAAATGGTATGAATGATTGCTGTGGGAATTTCTTTTACATTTTTCATTCTTGATTTTAGCCATTCTCAAAATTCTCGAAGCTATGTTGATAGCCTAGATACAGATAGATTATTCCCACCATTCTAATCAACAATCATTTTTATTTAAGTATTAAACAATGTCACAGTTCTCATCAATGTATAGCTGTTCAAATACGTAGCTCAAATACAAATAAAAAAGGAAGCATTGTTATTTTACCTAGAATCATAAAACCTTACCTTTCTTCAAATTTAAGATATCTTTAGCTTTCTTCTCACCTCCCACAATAAGACAATGAGATAAATTGATGTGAACAAGTATTTTCTTTAATACATCAGAGGTCTGCAGTGCCAGTTCTCTTGTAGGTGACAATATGATACAACCAGTACCTGAACACAAAATCAAACTGATGATAGTACAAGGATATTTATAACAGGTTTTTCATAGGCCAAACCAGAACACCAAACAGAACAAAAAAGGTTATGATTACTTTGCTGATAAAAATAGGAAAGTTTACTATCTATGAATAAGAAGTAAATGATAAAGTCATCTTACCTCCTTTTGCAGACCACCCCAACTTAAGTAAATTATCAACAACAGGTAAGAGAAACGCTAATGTCTTTCCACTGCCCGTCTTCGCCGCACCAATTAAGTCCTCCCCTTGTAGGAAATGCGGCAAAACTTCGGCTTGTATACGCGTAGGCTTCACAAGACCCATGGAACTCAACGCTTTCAAAATTCTATCGTCAACCTTTCCTTCTAACATTGAAAAACAAGAACGCGAAACTATTTCATCTACTTCCATTTTTTATTCCGGTTAACACACTAAGCACTGAAGGAACTCGTAATTATTATACTAACCACTAGTTACTCTTGCAATAAAATTAAAGAGTAGAGGTTTTAATATACAAATTACAAGATTATTTGACGAACATGTGCCTTTGTTTACGTTTTTGAGATGATCCATTTGACACTTTTTTTGCCAGAAATGTCAGACTGACAACTGATTTGACAGTTGATACAAATCGATTCTCGTAATTTATTCGAATCATTCAACGCAGTCGGACGATTACAAATTGATTTTCCTTCTTATTAGTCATGAACTCATATTGTTTGCATCATGGAAAATCCTTGATCTTCGCACAAAACGGTAATAAATCCGAAACAATTTATGAAGAATTACATTTCTCGTCATCTTCGACCAGAAGTGAAAGGGGGGGTGCAAGTAGAACCTATTGAAAGTAGGTCAATCCATATTATGCCCGCCAATAATACATGATAACGTATACCCACCTAACTACATTTCCACCAAAATTTTACATGGCAATGTACTTTAAATACCTAGCTGACTTGCATTACTGACTGGATTGAGTCATTGTTGTTTTTTGATGATTTTTTCCACAGCATTCAACCTCAATTATGTACAGTACATGGTACAAAGTAATCTGCACTACGATTTTGTTATACCTACCGTCTCGAGATAAAAGTAGGATTCATTCAAAATAATATGAAAAAAGGTAAAATTAAACGAGAGGGTAATATTAAAACAATAATTTTATTGATCACTCACAATGTTTTGTTCACTTCATTAAAATTTTATTTTCTACCTGAACTAAAACAGCCTTGCATTTGAGGAATGTGAGAGAAATAATAATGCATAATGTTGAATATTTCAGTCTTTACATCAAAACACTGGTGAAAAATAATTCTTGAAGTTAATATATATTTGAAATTATTAACACTTCCACTTAAACAAAAATAATTTGACTACTTGATATTTTTCTACTAACTCATGCTATATTAAATTCCAATTGATTTCCAATACACACATGAAATTCTAGTTTATTCATAATGTGATTTGAGACTTGTCCTTAGAGAAACGTGATAATGGATGACTGATTTACATTTGTAACTTAGGTGTTAACACATCATATAAGAGTGTGAAAATTTGAACACTGGAATTATTAAAGTTCATCGTGGGATGAGTGCTGTGCAGTTGAATGGGATTCATCACAGGCTGCAGGTGTGCTAAACTCCATCTTATATTCACAGCGGAAAGGTTCTGTGACAGATAGGAGTTTAGTCTCCAAACCACAACTGATATGTACTGAGGTCATCCTGCTTGGCCCGTTCCAGCAGGCAACGCCATTTGTATACTTCATAATTGAGTATTTGTTGTGATCTCCACCAGCCCATTCTCCCCAGTTTCCGAGGCCAACTTCTGCACCACCATTCTTAGATTTTTGTGTTACCTTCTGGAAAACACATAACCTGTACACATACTCTTTGTCTTCATACTCCCAACATTCACCATCCAAAGTGGCATACTCTTGTTGCAAGCCATAATCTTTCTCAAGACTTTGTTGAATTTTCCTAATGTTAGCTTCTATTTCTCTAACTGTACGTTCAGCTTCAGTATGTAGTTTTCGAGCCTCTGTAGCCTCATCAACTAACTTTTGTGTTTCATCATCATAAACATTGGTTTGTTCAGCTTCTGCTTCCTGTTCCTCTTGTTCATCTTGAGGTAGATCTAAGTCACTGGCCTCATCGTCATGTCCAGCATATTCAGTGTCCAGGTCACCAGCCTCATCAGCATCTTGTTCTGGTTCAATTTCTTCTTGTTCTTCAACTGGCTTGAACAATCCATCCTTTACCATCAATAGTGGTTTCAATAATGACCAAGTGGTTGTTATGAAAGTGTCTTTGTCTACACTGTCATTCTCACCAAAGAAGTATTTAATTTCTTCTTCATCAAGTTCTCCATTTTGGTCTTTATCAAACACTCTAGCTGATATTATTTCATCCATTGACAACACTCCATCATTATTAGTATCATAATTATTGAAGTGTTCTAATGATTCTTTAATTGAGTTTTGTTTCTCTTCCTCTGCTTTCTTTTGTTTTTCCTGCTCTTCAGCTTCTCTGTATACCTTCAGAGCTTCATTCTCTTTAGCTTCCAACTCATTTTTGAGGATCTCTTTCTCATCCTTAATCTGAACAGCCTCAGATTTGTCCTTTTCTAGCTGTTGAAGTTGTTCTGCCATCTCATTTCGTTTAGTATTTCCTTTCTCTATAAGTTCTAATCTCAGATGACTACCTGCTTTGTACAGCTCAGCCACACGTTGAGCTTCAGCTCTGGCCTCTCGGCCTAGTTCTTCACAGGTGTTAACACATGTTTCATCTGAGGCGTACTCGTCGGTACCGTCACAACAATCGCAAACACCATCGTTTACCCTCGAACTGGGTATGTTTAGCGGTCGATGACCGGCGTTTGTGCAATGGAAAAAGCCATTCAGACATGCTGAAGTGCCAGGCTCGTCACTGCCGTCGAAGCAATCGCAGTAATCATCGTTTACATAGCTAAACGGTATCGAAATCGTTCCGTCGAAACAGGTGAAATCTTTTGTCGGCGAATATAGCGGTGCTTTAGATAAAGAGACACCACGGGGTCTCGGCACATCAGACTGAACGTATGTGAATAAGGAACAAACAATTAAAAATACTGAGTGAAATTGATTGATCCATGTAGAATAGATCATGATTATTTTAAAATTACACTTTTATTTCTAAACACCGGTCACTCGCGAAATTGCAATAGATAAATAGAGAACGTGTAGCAGAAATGACAGCGCTGACGTTAACCAACCAAAATCAGCCACAAAAAAACAGAAAATAAAATATTATTGTCTTTGGTTGATACAGATTATATAGCAACTATCGAAAATACCTACTACAAAGTACGTACTAATTCCATAGCATTCCATGAAAGTCAAGGTTAGCGATGTAGTGAATATTCGTGTTCGTATTCGCGAATTATTACATGCTACATTTACAAATTCATGCAAATCGCGAGGCGAATGGCGATGCGAATAACGAACACGCATTCAGTTCAACAAAGAGTTCACTCGCTATTCACCTCGTGCCTCGCTTCGCTATTCGAACGTTCGCATTGGGAGCGGTTTTTCGGATGCTAATCAAAGGGCACGAATGGCGAACACGAACTTACTGTTTACACATTCGCCTGCATTCAGTTGACAAGCTAGCGGCCGACTTTACAGGACTTGTAGACGCAATTATTTTCACGTCCTCCATGTTCGTGTGCGAATGACAAAATAATACTCCCTACGAATGTGTGAACAGTAAGTTCGCGACAGCACTCGTTTACGAATGTGTTGTCGAATGTTCGTCGAGTGACGAGGCGAATGGCGAACACGATTGTGTAAGTTTAGGGACATAGTTCTTGACATTCGAATTTGCAGAATTCATGGGAATTAATTGCGAATATGAACGCCAGGAAAAACGTAAGGTGTATATAATATAAGGTAAATAAAAAATTACCAAAACCTAACTATTCCTCTCTTAAAATATTGTTTTTAATCAGTAGTCAAATAAATCAACATCCAATTTGAACATAAAAGCCTCAAAATCCACATGTCTCTTTGTTTACGATACTATGTTGAATATGTAATTAGTTTGATAAACAGCCATCGGCGTTTTTCGGATAAGCTCGGTAATGCTCTGAATAAGGAAAATGATGACATATGTGTGCGTGTAAGTGGTGTAAAGACTTGGCGCTAGATCGCGCCAACTGAATATTCGCATTTGCATTCGCGAATGTTGACGGTAAAGCTTGGCAAAAAGGAGTCTGTCGTGGTAACAATTGGAACTAAAATATATTTTTTATGGCAACATTCCTTTGTTTATCAACAACAAGTAGCTAATCTGTCATTGTGTTATGTTCCCGGTTGTATTTCACTTATTTCTAATTAACTATCAATTATATCGGTATTAAAAGTTTCAAGCCATTTTATTGTGTTACTAATGGATTATTGAGGTTATGTTTTCTAGTTTGACAAATCGCGTGTACGTTGACTCTTAATGCTTGATACTTGAAATTGAAAAATTTACACGGAATTAATATGATGGTCTTGTATATTTTATTTTCAAGGTAAATCTCACAGTAAAGTTGGAGAAGTTGTTAATGAAGGTGAAAAAAATTAAGGATTGCCGCCCATTGTATGTTTTTTTTTTTTTGTTAAATGTTCTTGTTGTGATGTATTTTCTGGTGTAAAATAAAGCATATATAAATAAATAAATAATAAATAAACACCATAAAAATTGGCGGAGGAAAGAATTAGACGATTTTGATCCGTGTGCAATTAGACAAAATTTTCAACACTGTAAAGAAACAGGCAAGTATTTTTTGTTTTGCTATTATCGCATACCACATATCACAGAAAAAAAAGTATAATTCACATTTATAATTTTTCAGGTGCCTATTCTACCTAATAAATTACCTGTAGTTTGAGGAGACTTGGGTTATAATGGGAGCCGTAAACGTCTAAGAAAGATTTTTAACACAATTTATATTTCATAAATAAGAAATGTAAAACTGACACATCAGTGTTCATGGAAAAATCTATCATAGCACCGAAAAGGAATACACGAATGAAGTTATGTCTTGTGTGTGTCTTGTGTGTGTCTTGTGTTGTCTTGTGTGTTGTCTGTGTTGTTTGTTTGTGTGTTGTCTTTGTTGTTGTGTTGTGGGTGTCTTTTTAAATAAAACCTAAATTTTAGCTTGTTTTTTTCATTTTCATTGTCATGTGGATAGTGATAGCGTTTTGTGTACCTGACGGCTTCATTAGTCAACTGTTCAAGTTTATTCGATATTGCCCGAACATTTCGAATGCGACATGTTACAGGTACTCTCCGACTTCCGATTAGTTTCCGACAGTAAGCAGCTATTAGTAGCCTTCTTTTAGAGTATAAACTGTCAGCATTATTAGAATTCGTTCATTATCATTTATGTCAAATTTGATACAGGCATTGCAACCATCGAATAGTTAAGTAAGTAATATTGTGCATCAGGTTCAATCGGCAATCCCTGAGTGTAATTTAGTGTATTTTTATAGTGAATAAGTTTACATTATGTTATTATGATGGCACTCACATCTCTTAGATAAAAGGTTATTCCAGCGAAATAATGCGCAATCTACTAAATACAATGAAAGTAAAAGCCTGTGTGCCTATCAAGTCTTCAAATGTTTGTTGAGAATTCCCGGAATCTCGTGTTTGTTGATTAAAACACCAAAGTATCTTATCACTTTTTGTCCTAGTATACAGGATGGCCATACCTACTAAACAGGCGCCCTCATTTTTTCCAGACTCTTTTTTGCCAAGCTGTACATATTCGCAATCACATTCGAGATCGTGTAATACTTTAAAATACAGGGTGATTGGAAGATGGGTGCAAAGCTTTAAGGTGAAGATAGTATAGACAATTTAGAACCATTTAAGCCATGGTTGTCTTAGACGAAGTCTTACCAAATTTTTTAGTTTTTTTTTCGGAAATTCTCAAAATTTAATGTAAACTGCATAATTATGGCCAAATTGAATGATAAATGAATTATTTTTTTATTTATTTAATTAAAGTAATGTGTAAGCAACCAAGCAAAACATGTTTTAGGCTTCTGTGTCATTAGACATTTTTTTACAGATATTTAAAGCTCAGAAAAAATAAAAAATTTGTACAATACGTCTTTTAAAACTTATTTTAAAAAAAACGAAGGGTGATTTTTTGTTCAAACCTTTTTGAAGACATGCTTGATAATCGCTCTTTCTTTTGAGGTATCATTTATGCGGATATCTTACAAATTATTGAAATTAGGACCTACAAACTAATTCGAGGGAGAAATTTTAAATTTTAGGCAGTCTAACAAAACACAAAATTTTTGCTTAAAAGAATACTTTATGTGCTCGAAATGATAATTCTCAAAATTTAATGTAAACTGCATAATTATGGCCAAATTGAATGATAAATGAATTATTTTTTTATTTATTTAATTAAAGTAATGTGTAAGCAACCAAGCAAAACATGTTTTAGGCTTCTGTGTCATTAGACATTTTTTTACAGATATTTAAAGCTCAGAAAAAATAAAAAATTTGTACAATACGTCTTTTAAAACTTATTTAAAAAAAAACGAAGGGTGATTTTTTGTTCAAACCTTTTTGAAGACATGCTTGATAATCGCTCTTTCTTTTGAGGTATCATTTATGCGGATATCTTACAAATTATTGAAATTAGGACCTACAAACTAATTCGAGGGAGAAATTTTAAATTTTAGGCAGTCTAACAAAACACAAAATTTTTGCTTAAAAGAATACTTTATGTGCTCGAAATGATAACATTGTTCAATTCTAAGAATTTTTGGCACATGCAGGAACCAATTGAGGGGAACCCATTGAGGGGATTCTCTAAACAATGGCCACCGAGCGCGGTGCGACGGCATTTCCAGGTAGAACGCCCAATGAATAGCAAAAAGCGATAAGAGTTGGTTTTTACAGCAAAATGGTCTTAGTTACTGAGGCAACAAAGTCGTTTTTCTTTAGTCAGGGTCAGTCGGTCTGTGATAAAGCCGTTACATCTTTTACTTATTAGTCAAACTACTGCCCTTGTGAGTGGACGTTGTCGTGTTGATTCACAATTTACCGTGTTCAGTTGTAGCCCTTTGCGTTCCTGCACGTGTTGTTTGCGTTAGTTTTGAACTTTTTTGTTTCACCGTGTCCAGTCGTAGCCTCGCGCTCCTGCACGTGTTGATTTTTGACTTAATTGTGTTGAGTTGACATTAAGTGCCCTCCTACGCCGTTTTTCTTAATTGTTAAGTGACTATGGCTACTTTTTCCAATCAAGAATATGCGGATATCGTATTTATGTACGGTAGAGCAGACGGCAATGGATCTTTGACGCGACGGATGTATCAAGAGCGCTATCCGAATCGCAGGATACCGAATGTCAGAGTGTTTTACAACACGTTTCGTCGTCTTGCCCAAGATGGGTTTCACCGCGTGGAACCTGGAGTCAACCCGGGCAGACACGAAACTGCCGTCGACGAAGATATTTTAGCAGCATTTCAAGCGGATCCTACTACCAGTACTAGAGCAGTAGCTCGAAATTTAAACATTTCTCAATGGAAGGTGTGGCATACAATGCACCAAAATGATAAGTATCCGTTCCATGGCAGGAGTGTGCAAGGTCTAGTAGAGCAAGATCCTCAAAGAAGAATTCAGTTCTGCCGTTTCCTCCTCAACAGAGACATCGAAGATGCGTGGTTTCTGAAATCAATCTTGTGGACGGATGAAGGTAAATTTTCAAGGGAAGGTATTACAAACTTTCACAACATCCATGAATGGGCCGACGCAGACAACAATCCACATTTTAAGAAGCAGGTGTCATTTCAGATGAAATTCTCTGTGAATGTATGGGCTGGAATAATTGGCAGAACATTGATTGGGCCCCACTTTTTGCCTGATCCATTGAATGGCGAAAATTATTTGCAATTTCTGCAAATTGATTTACCACTGCTGGTAGAGGAATCAGGTGTCCCGATCTTCGAAAGAGAACGAACAGTCATCTTTCAGCAAGACGGCTGTCCAGCGCATTGGACTTTAAATGTAAGGGAACACCTCAACAATTGCTTTCCTGATAGCTGGAACGGCAGGGATGGACCCATCCCTTGGCCCGCTCGCTCCCCAGATCTGACCCCGTTGGACTTTTTCGTGTGGGGCGGGCCAAGGAACTGGTGTATAACAACATAGAAATAAACACTAGAGAAGAATTGATACAAAGAATAAATTCAGCGTTTGAGACAATGAAGCAGGAGATGATGTTGAAAATAACGACTACAGAAGTAAGAAGACGGGGCCGTGCTTGTATTAGGAATCACGGCCGTCATTTTGAACATGAAAAATAAATAATTTTAATTCAAATGTTGTTTTAATTAGTCTGCCTAAAATAAAAAATTTCTCCCTCAAATTGGTTTGTAGGCCCTAATTTCAATAATTTGTAAGATATCCGCATAAATGATACCTCAAAAGAAAAAACGATTATCAAGCATGTCTTCAAAAAGGTTTGAACAAAAAAAGCACCCTCCGGTTTTTTTTAATAAGGTTTAAAAGACGTATTGTACAATTTTTTTATTTTTTCTGAGCTTTAAATGTCTGTAAAAAAAATGTCTAATGACACAGAAGCCTAAAACATGTTTTGCTTGATTGCTTACACAATCTCTGAATTACTTTAATTAAATAAATAAAAAATGAATTCATTTATCATTCAATTTGGCCATAATTATGCAGTTTACATTAAATTTTGAGAATTTCCGAAAAAAAACTTAAAAATTTGGTTAAAAATATTTGGTAAGACTTCGTCTAAGACAACCATGGCTTAAATGGTTCTAAATTGTCTGTACTATCTTCGCCTTAAAGCTTTGCACCCATCTTCCAATCACCCTGTATATTCATTGAGCATGGTCTTTTCAGTACTGCAATAATAACTATCCTAAATTAGATTTTAGTGTGATCTTTTCTCTTCGGTTCTATGCATGGGGGTAGGCGGAAAATACAGATGGCCAATAACGTTTAGGTTTAAAAAATGAATTGTTTATCTTGTTGTCATTAATTCTTTGAGTTATGGGACATCACTACTCACACAATATTAACTATTTTAGATATTACTTATCACAAAAATATTTTTATTAACTGTAAAAACTGCTAGGACCACTAGTATCGTATATTCCATTACCACGTTTTGCACTGTCAAAACACAAACTATACAATTTTCAAAACATTCACTAACTTTGATTGGTGTGTTGGTCTGTGAATAACCTTTTTGGTCTACAATTAATATCCTGCGGCTAAGTCAAGGCTAGTCTATGATCAAACTTATTAGGGATGATAGCCGGAAGACGTCCACATCCACTGCTGGACATAGGCCTCCCCCAAGATCCGCCTCTTCGACCGGTTTTGTGCTTCCTGCATCCAGCGGATTCCTGCGGCCTTCACAAGGTCATCGGTCCACCTTCTTGGAGGCCTTCCAATTTTACGTATCCCCGTACGTGGTCGCCACTCCAAAACCTTTCGGAATTGTATAACATTGAAATAGTATAATGTAAATAACTAGCTTCTGCCGCGACTTCATCCGCTTTGAATTTCTTGCTCCCCTGACCCACTCCGTAGCATTGAATCACCTGCCTGTGCGAGATCTTCGTATTCATGACCTTGTAACCAGGATTATCCTGGTTTATTAGCATATACTGCTACAAATGCTCTGAAATACAATCTGGTGAAATCGAAGTACTGTACTATAGGTCTACAGCTTGGCAAAAAAGAGTCTGGAAAAAATGAGGGCGCCTGCTTAGCAGGTATGGCCACCCTGTGTACTAGGACTAAAAGTGATAAGATATTTGTTGTTTTAATCCACAAACATGAGATCCCGGAAATTCTCATCAGTCAAGATTTCAAGACTTGATAGGCACACAGTCTTTTACTTTCATTGTATTTAGTAGATTTCACATTATTTCGCTAGAATAACCTTTTATCTAAGAGTGCCATCATAATAACATAATGCAAACTTATTCAGTTTAAAAATTAATTAAATTACACTCAGGGATTGACGATTGAACCCGATACACAAGACAATGTTCAGCTATCGCATTTGCGGCCACCATCTAGGGTATTCACAACCATTCGATGGTTGGTATGCCTGTATCAAATTTGACATGAATGATACTGAACGAGTCCTTTTAATGCTGACAGTTTATAGTCGACAAGAAGGCGACTTACAGCTGCTTACTGTCGGAAACTAATCGGAAGTCAGAGAGTACCTATAACATGTCGCATTCGAAAGGTACAGGAAAAATCGAATAAACTTGAACAGTTGACTAATGAAGGCGTCAGGTATGTCTATGTGGGGTACATAACATTATCACTATTCACATGACAATGAAAATGAAATAACACGCTAAAATTTAGATTTTATTTAAAAAGAAAAACGTGACATAACATCATTCTTGTATTCCTTTTCAGTGCTATGATAGATTTTTTCCATTAACACTGATTTGTGTCAGTTTTGCATTTCTTATTTATGAAATCTAAATAGTGTAAAAATCTTTCTTACACGTTTACGGCTTCCATTACAACCTGTCTTCTCAAACTATAGGTAATATATTACGTAGAATAGGCACCTGAAAAATAATAAATATTAATTATACTTTTATTACTGTGGTACGCGATTAACAAAAAAAAAAAATACTTGCCGGTTTCGTTATAGTGTTGAACTTTTTGTCTAATTGCACACACAAAATCGTCTAATTCTCTCTTCCGCCAACTGTTTTGGTGTTCCTCCAGGTGTAGACCAGGTGTAGAAAAAATCCTTAATTTTTTTCACCTTCATTAACAATTTCTCTAATTGTACTGTGAGATTTACCTTTAAAAAAACATAAAGACAATCATATTAATTCCATGTAGGTACATTTTTCAATTTCAAGTATCAAACATCAAGAGTTAAGGTGCACGCGATTTGTCAAACTAGAAAACATAACCTCAATAATCTATTAGTAAATAAAACAATAAAATGGCTTGAAACTTATAATACCGATAAAACTTAGTATTAGAAAGGAAAAACAATGACTGGCATTGAATAAAAGATAAATTTCTTGGATAAATACCTTTCGTGTCGGCAGTTCTTTCGTAAACATTGTCAATCGGAGACAAAATTTGTTCCGCTTCAGATTCCGCCAAATTCCTTACGAAAACTTAGTATATCACAGCTCACACCACTACTCCTTATCGTTTTATTCATTTTATATATGTTCAAAAGCATTAATAATTGATAGTTAATTAGAAATAAGTAAAATACAACTGGGAACATAACACAATGACAGATTAGCTACTTGTTGATGATAAACAAAGCAGTGCTGCCACCAAAAAAATATTTTAGTTCCAATGGTTACCACGACAGACTCTTTTTTGCCAACCTATACATAATGATTGTTAACATAACAGTATCACATGACGAGAACGTCGTGAATGCTAAGAAAGATCAACTTCTCGATCAAGTATCTTGACTTGGCTCACGAAGTTATCGACATGTGGGATGTGGATATAGCAGTTGATAATCGTGGCGGCCAATGGCATAATAACTAAGAGGCTCAACCAACAATAGAGAGAAGGCTCTCGTTGAGCACAGGCGCGGTCGCAGCCTAAGATTTTGGGGGGGTCACCAACACAATTTGTTGCAGCAGCAACAAATTGTAGTATCCCCAAAGTCAGCATCACTGACTTTGGGGGGTGTCATGACCCCTAGAACCCCCCCCCCCCCCCCTCGGACCGCGCCTGGTTGAGCAGCTGAATCAACTTGGCGAATGGCTGAATCAGCTTGATTCAGAAAGCTGTACTTCTGGAAACGCCTCGTGTTGTTAGGAGGTTCCACACTCTGGGGCCTTGTTGAACCATGTTCCCAATACCGTTGGGATACTATTTTTTTATACTCTATTATTTACATTTACAGTAAAAGCCTCTTATTCGCGCTTCCTTCATTCGCGTTTTCACTATTCGCGGATTTAATCGGTACATACACATTGATAATAAATAATAGTTTATATTTATATATTGTGAAGGATGGCACGGTTGACATCTTTCGGGCATGCCACCGTCCGGGGGAATCAATCTGACACATTATTTCTGGCTGTTCTCGTCTGGCTAACGGAGACTACTTGCATAGACACAACCTTGTAGCCAGGATCATCCACCAGCAACTTGCCCTGAAATACAGTCTTGTGGAATCAGAAGTACCGTACTATAAATATGTGCCCGACCCAGTTCTCCAAAATGGCAATATCACATTGTATTGGGATCGATCTATCATCACTGATAAGACTATTGTTGCTAATAAGCCGGACATAGTGGTGATAGATCGATCAGAGCGTCGCACAATGATAATTGATGTAGCAGTCCCGCATGACGAGAACCTCGTGGAAGCTGAACAAAATAATATATAATAATATAAATAGGCTACCCAACACGAAAATATTTTTTAAATTCGGACCAGTAGTTTCTGAGATTACTACATTCAACCAAACAAACAAACTCTTCAGCTTTATAATATTAGTATAGATGTGTATACTGAAATAAAGGAGATGGAAATTAACCTCTAAGTCCCTGAGATACCACATTTGGTATAGACACAATGGTTTTTAATTATGTCTGTAATTACAGCTTGGCAAAAAAGAGTCTGGAAAAAATGAGGGCGCCTGCTTAGCAGGTATGGCCACCCTGTATACTAGGACTAAAAGTGATAAGATACTTTGTTGTTTTAATCCACAAACACGAGATCCCGGAAATTCTCATCAGTCAAGATTTCAAGACTTGATAGGCACACAGTCTTTTACTTTCATTGTATTTAGTAGATTGCGCATTATTTCGCTGGAATAACTTTTTATCTAAGAGTGCCATCATAATAACATAATGAAAACGTATTCAGTTTAAAAATTAATTAAATTACACTCAGGGATTGCCAATTGAACCTGATACACAAGACATAATGTTCAGCAATCGCATTTGCAGCCACCATCTAGGGTATTCACAACCATTCGATGGTTGGTATGCCTGTATCTTTGACATGAATGATACTGAACGAATCCTGTCAATGCTGACAATTTATAGTCGACCAGAAGGTGACTTACAGCTGCTTACTGTCGGAAACTAATCAAAGTCAGAGAGCCTGCCGGGGTCGCGAGACCTGCTGGGGTCGCAAGATTGTTCAAGCGAGATACCGTGGCCCCGGCACTTGGTCAACTGAAGGAATACGGGTGGGTTTTAGTCAGTAAAAGTCTGACACGCCCTCCCGCTCCGCCCAGAGCGGGAGAAGTCAGAGAGTACCTATAACATGTCGCATTCGAAAGGTACGGGCAATATCGAATAAACTTGAACAGTTGACTAATGAAGGCGTCAGGTATGTCTATGTGGGGAACATAACATTATCACTATTCACATGACAATGAAAATGAAAAAACACGCTAAAATTTAGATTTTATTTAAAAAGAAAAACGTGACATAACATCATTCGTGTATTCCTTTTCGGTGCTATGATAGATTTTTTCCATTAACACTGATGTTTCAGTTTTACATTTCTTATTTATGAAATCTAGCTAATATATTACGTAGAATAGGCATCTGAAAAATAATAAATATAAATTATACTTTTTTTTACTGTGGTATGCGATAATAGCATGAACAAAAAAAAAAAATACTTGCCTGTTTCTTTAGTGTTGAACTTTTTGTCTAATTGCACACAGATCGAAATCCTCTAATTCTTTCTTCCGCCAACTGTTTTGGTGTTTCTCTAGGTGTAGAAAAAATCCTTAATTTTTTTCACCTTCTTTAACAATTTCTCTAATTGTACTGTGAGATTTACCTTGAAAAAAAAAATATAAAAACGATCTTATTATATACATGTCGGTACATTTTTTAATTTCAAGTATCAAATGTCAAGAGTCAACGTATACGCGATTTGTCAAACTAGAAAACATAACCTCAATAATCTATTAATAAATAAAACAATAAAATGGCTTGAAACTTATAATACCGATAAAACTTAGTATTAGAAAGGAAAAACAATGACTGGCATTGACTAAAAGATAAATTTCTTGGATAAATACCTGTCGTGTCGGCAGTTCCTTCCAAAACATTGTCAATCGGAGACAAAATTTGTTCTGCTTCAGATTCCGCCAAGTTTCTTACGAAAACTTGGTACATCACAGCTCACACCACTACTCTTTATTGTTTTATTCATGTTTTATATGTACAAAAGCATCAATAATTGATAGTTAATTAGAAATAAGTAAAATACAATTGGGAACATAACACAATGACAGATTAGCTACTTGTTGATGATAAACAAAGCAGTGCTGCCACCAAAAAAATATTTTAGTTCCAATGGTTACCACGACAGACTCTTTTTTGCCAAGCTATACGGTATTCAATGGGTTAATCAACATCAATCGTTCCATCACTAATCATTTATTCGTCTGTCATAATGTCATTGTCAAATGCGCTTGTTTGTTTGTCCGAGTTGTCCGACAAACAAACAAGCGCATTTAACAATTGAGCGAACTACGACAAACTTTGTGGTAGTCCGCTCAATTGTCCCATAGACGATAGAGGGCCTGTCCGCTTGTGTATTATATTCTGTGGTTGCAGTTGTCGTATGTTTGTGTGGTTAGATTGTGTATTTTTCATTTTGATTCACGAAATATAATTTTCCCCGTATTTTGACTACATGTTTGCAATTTGTTGAAGAGGTTTGGTCCAAGTGAAAGTACACGATCAGCATGGAAACTATATTAGAACAGCAAAGAAGCTATCATGAAGAGAGGGAGAGGACGATGGACGCAATGGTCAAAGAAATACTTCATAAAAAGACCGGGGTGAGCCTTAATCCATTTTAATACCGTTCACGAACGCCTAACTCTATATAAATTATGTTTAATTCATATAATAGCAAATGAAATATTTTATAACCAAAGACCCAGTTTGAACCTCACTGTTTGGATATATTTGTACAGTGAAATCGTATTGGGTTAAGGCTCCCACAAACAGCCTCGACGCGACATTACTAGAACAATTTCAATATGAACTTCATGGAAACTGTTCTATAAAAGTCGCATCGCGTTGCCGTGTCGCGCTTGTCTGAAGAAGCCTTTATTCTTGATAAGCAAATCATTTACAAATTACTTGTGCTGTATCGCATACTTTTAAGTAGTACCATTCCTTTTGTACTTGCACTAGCTCAGAAGCAAAATATGCATTACTTTTTCTTAATTATTATAGAAATACAGATAAAACTGTTAAAGTAATTGTCACAATCTTATTTCGTAGAACAACACCGTTCCGTTATTGTTGTAAAAGTAATATTTTATAAGAATTTGGTGACCATACACTGTTTCTTAAAAACAAGTTGTAATCTAGTTTGAATGGCAGTTAGATAAATTTTTTAGTACAGATTTTACAATAAACCAAGTTAATTGTATAATTCAGACACTAAGTTGTAACTATCTGTAATTGTTAATGAGTAAACATTTATATTATTATTTTCAGCATCGAGAAACTATAAATGCTGATCATCGCTTGAAGAATCTGCATGATGTGAGTATTTGTTTTTGTTTTCCATAATAACCTGAGTTATAATTCAATGATTAAAATATGATTAATTCTTGTTCATGACACAATTCGTCTTCCTGAAATTTAGTATCTTAAATTTTCCTAGTACTAGTATTCACTACACATCACACCTTGTATTCCCAAAGGGTTGGAAGAGGTGTGCTTATTTGTTCATCTACATTTCACCAGTTATGTTAAGTCTCATGTAACAGGGGGCAAGTCTATTGCCATCAACTGGACACAAATGCAGACTGACCATTACTGAGAAATTCCTGATAAAAAAAACCCTATAGCATCTCATGTTCAGAAGTCTTCTTCTTTTCATGTTGATGGTACTCATATGCTTACTTTATTGGAACGAAGTTCCTTATCGCGCATTGTGAAAGGGGGCTAGATGGAAAAAATTAAGACCAAAAGTTGTAACAACACTTTTTGCTGTAGTTGTAAGCCGTGCGGCGTGCGCGTGTTTCTCTGTCTGTCTCTCTCTCATAGAAAGGAAGCCAGTTATTTTCGATTCGTCTTTCTATTTCGCATTGAACAGTGTGGTGTCGCGACGATTATTTTTGTTGAGTGTATGGTTTTTTGTACATAATAAATAATAAAAAAAAATATTACAATTCCTTAACTAATTAATTGAAAGGAACTTCGTTCCATCCGGGTGTCCCTTGACACCTCTCAAGTTTTTCTATGTATATTGTTTGACCCCAGTAGTTGGCCACGTTTCTCAATGTTCTGCGGTAGCACTAGCAAACACTACACCAACAAGTCTTTATAGAAGTAGTATTCTTATGTCTTAGTTTTACTGACTATTCTCTTGTTTCAGAGATATGTTGAATCAACTATACGGCTGAAGGAGCTGTATGAAGACAAGGATGGCCTTCGTAAAGAAGAAATTGCTGCATTATCTGGACCCAGTGAGTTCAACGAGTTCTATGCTAGACTCAAGCAAATCAAAGAGTTCCACAGAAAACATCCAAATGAGGTGAGAAGTGATTTCTATTTAATTTAGCTTGTTATTAATAAATAAAGTATAAGTTTATGAGCGAAATATAACATCAGAGACTAAGGAATGGCACCTGCTACAATACATACTCCTTTTGCTTTGTTTAATATGTTCATATATCTTAACACATTTGATCATTGAGTAGTTCTTTTGTGGAAAACTATGGTAAATTGAATTTATTATTGGTTAATGTTGCAGATTTGCGTGCCAATGTCTGTTGAATTTGAGGAGTTATCGAAAATAAGAGAAAACCCAGCTGAAGATTACACCAGTAAGAAATCAGTCTATTTGAGGCTATCTCTCAATAAATACAAAATTAATTAATTGGAATATTTATTTACTTACTTTTTATTTCAGCTCCTGTTGAGTTTACTGATGAAGAAGGTTACGGAAAATATTTGGATCTGCATGAGTGCTATGAGAAATATATCAACTTAAAAGGCATAGAGGTAATATCATTATGTTTTATTTTTAATGGTCTTTGATTGTGAATTCATCCCTAGTTCAGAGTTACCATTTCAATGTGGTTTCTTCATATCTTGTCTTTTTTTCTCCACAGAAAGTTGACTACATCACATACTTGAGCATCTTTGACCACCTCTTCGACATTCCCCGTGAGCGTAAGAACAGTGAATATAGAAACTATATCAGAATTTTACTTACTTACTTGAAAGACTTTGTCAATAGAGTAAAACCTCTGCAGGATCAAGCACTGGAGATGGCAGCAGGTCATCATGAGTTTGTCAAGCAATGGGAGGCTGGAAACTTTCCTGGATGGCCTGTAAGATATTTTGAAACTCCTTACTTGGCACCAAAGAGGTTCACTTACAATTATTATTTTTTATCAACAATGCCTTTGTGCTTGTATTCATTTAACATTTCTTGCTCACAGAAAGAAACTGGTGGTGCTCTAACAAATGTGGGAGCTCATTTGGATCTATCGGCTTTTTCCTCATGGGAGGAACTTGCCTCCCTTGGATTGGACAGATTGAAATCTGCCTTAATGGCTCTTGGATTGAAGTGTGGTGGAACTTTGGAAGAGAGGGCACAAAGGTATGAAACAAACTTAGAGACCTGCCTGATTTTGTCATTGTCTGAACTTATGATTTCTAATTTTTTCATTCTATTTTTAGATTGTTCAGTACTAAGGGTCAAACATCCCTAGACAAGTCCCTAGTCGCAAAGAAGGGCGGCAATAAAGCAAAGGCATCAACCCAGCAAAGGCACAAAGATGTTGCTGCTATTGAAGCTCAAGTTTACAGGTAAAACAACTTTTCTTGTTCTTGTTTCTAATTCTTTGAAAAAACGACTTTATTTCTTAAATATTAAAGACTAGGTTTTGCCCGCGACTTCGTGCGCGTAAATGTCAGTTATCGCGGGTGCAGACGAAGTTGCGAAATAAGAAGTAGCCTATGTCCTTTCTTGGGGTTCAAACTTAGCCTGTACCAAATTCCATCAAAATCGGCTCAGTGGTTTAGTCGTGAAAGCGTATCAGACAGACAAAGTTAAGTTATTTCGCATTTATAATATTAGTATAGATTAGAAATACTTAAATGTAATGTTGAATTTTCAGGTTTGCCAATATCGTAAGCAACACTCGTTCCGCGACTATCGAGAATGTCACCCGCCGTGCGGCCCGTGCGGCTGGTGAACGTCGTGATGATAGCGGAGATGAGAGTGATGCCTCTGCAGCACCCGATGTTGACTCCGATGATGATGAAGTGCCATACAATCCCAAGAACTTGCCTCTTGGTTGGGATGGAAAGGTTTGTCATATAAAATGTTATATCTTCCACACGTTATATCTCAAGTATAGGTACAATGATAATAGTGAGTAAGTTATGTTTACTTACATACTGTTGACGTTTACCATCACAAATCAGAATATTCGCAAGGATTTGGAAGAAGATGAAAATTGGAACACGTAAAATTGTTATTAGTTTGTACTTGTGAGATGGGTCCGCTTGCGAACGCGATGAACGCGGGTGCGTTTACGCCTGTTTGTGATACACATAACAATAATGTACAAATTAAAATAAAATGTTTTTCTTTGCTTTTAACAGCCGATCCCATACTGGCTCTACAAGCTGCATGGTCTTAACATCAGCTACACGTGCGAGATCTGTGGTAACTACACTTACAAGGGACCGAAAGCCTTCCAGCGGCACTTCGCAGAATGGCGTCATGCTCACGGAATGCGGTGTCTAGGTATACCGAACACGGCCCATTTTGCTAATGTCACGCAGATTGAAGATGCGCTTGCGTGTAAGTATTTAAAATAATGCCATGTGTCGTATTACCTTCAGGAATGGAAGTTTACAATATATTTAGAATACAAATCTAGTGCTCAAATATATAAAACCATTTGTCTTATTTCTAGTGTGGGAGAAAATCAAACATCAAAAAGAGAACGAGAGATTCGTAGCAGAAAATGATGAGGAGTTTGAAGATTCGCAAGGAAACGTCGTTAATCGTAAGACGTATGAAGATTTGAAGCGACAAGGACTCCTATAAATATTATAAGTCTTGTATTTTTTATATAGATATCACTATTAAAATAATGTAATAGACAAGATTTTGGCGAGTTATTTTTATATTACTACTAGCTTTTGCCAGCGGCTTCGCCCGCGTGGAGGTCGGAAAATATCCCGTGAGAACGTACTATGTAGCCTATGTGTTAATCCAGGTTATAAACTAACCGTGTTCTAAATTTCATCCAAATCCGTTTAGTAGTTTTTGCGTGAAAGAGTAACAAACATCCACACATCCATACATACAAACTTTCACATTTATAATATTAGTAGGATATGTGCATTGTAAAATAGTACCAAATTTAATTAAATTTATGGTTCACAACGGTCGGTTGGTCGTACTGGCTTGCACATAAAAGGTAGATATATATGCTGTCGCGGACTTTTATTTAGATCTACTTAAGACAAACAATTCTGCGGTACATCATCTTTATGTAACTCCATTGGTTTAGGCAGCGCACGCCAAGATAGCTCTCAGATGGAAGATTTTTTTCCGACTTAATTGACACGTATCGTTATATTATGACCAAAATTACATAAAATCATTATAAATTGTAGCCTAAGTGTTATTCTGATGAATAACCTATATTACTGTAAAGTTTCATCCAAATCCGTCTAGTACTTTTTTCGTGAAAGGGTAACAAACATACACATACACATACATCCATCCTCACAAACTTTCGCATTTATAATATTAGTAGGATAAGAAATAAACTGATTAAGATAAAACGTATATATTTCCCTTCTAAGAATCTTATCAATGCTCGAACATGATTGCAACTACAATGAATTAATTCGTTGGGTTTTGGGGTGATAACTAGGGGTCACAAAACCGCTGGTATATAAGAAAACCGGGTTTTCGATTTTCATTTCATCCCAAAACCGGTTTTCCGGTTTTTTCGGTTATTTCGATTATTTCCATGTTTTTTTTACTTAAACCTCTTTTTATGTTTCTTAAGTCTTTTTGTCGTCAAAAGTCGTTAGTAAACTTTATTGCTAAAACAGAGAACACTAGAATAAATTGAAAAACTCCTTTTGAGAGAATAAACTACAAAAAAAAAAAAACAATAATTATTGTATCTGAGAATCAAAAAATACATCTGGCTTAAAGCAACGATAAATTAAACTCCATTCTTATTTTTGTAATTCGACCGTAAAATTTAAAGAATGTCTAAAGTGTTATTATCATTCAGCAAGATTCGAAGCCGAATTTACTTTATTAATCAGATGTATTTTTACAGTTTGTTTGACGTCAATTAATCAAAATCAAATTATGAAAATAAAAACGTAGCTCATTAAATTAACCGGATGATGAGAAGATTCTTTTAGCCGCGACACTCAGAGGGAGAAACTTTAAACAAATTATTGTACACCTGCAAAAGCTTCTATTTTCATAAAGGGCCAGCTCTACTTTAATCATCATCATCATCATGTCAGCCGAAAGACGTCCACTGCTGGACATAGGCCTCCCCAAGCACCGCCGCTTTGACCTGTTCTGTGCCTCCCGCATCCAACGCATTCCTGCGGCCTTCACCAGGTTATCGGTCCATCTTGTGGGAGGCCTTCCAACGCTCCGTCTTCCAGTACGTGGTCGCCACTCCAGAACCTTCCGACCCCATCGGCCATCCGTTCTGCGAGCAATGTGCCCTGCACACTGCCACTTAAGTTTGGCAATTCTTCGGGCTATGTCGGTAACCTTGGTTCTCCTACGGATCTCTTCATTTCTGATTCGATCGCGTAGGGAAACTCCAAGCATAGCCCTCTCCATTGCTCTTTGGGTGACTTTGAGCCTTCTTATGAGGCCCATTGTGAGCGACCACGTCTCAGTGCCACATGTCATCACTGGCAACACACACTGGTCAAAGACTTTTGTCTTGAGACACTGCGGTAAGTGGGACGAGAACATATTGCGTTGCGTAGCGTCTACTTTAATGATGCCAGTTAAATCATTCTCAAATCCCGTATCAATAGCAGTGGACGTCCTTTTTTTTGGGTAGGAAATCATTACTTGACGTCTCCCACTCTGGGTGGGGCGGAAAGGCGTGTCAGACTTTAACTGACAAAACCCACCCATGTTTCTTCAGTTGCCTATGCCAGGGCCACCGCTCTTCCGAACAAATCCGCGACCCTGGCAGGCATCGGTCCTAGTAGACCTTTTCATTAATGCTGACATCTCTTTGAGGCGCGCGTGGAATACAACGCGCCGTCTACCGGGCCTGGTCCTTACCGGGTGGCGAGCTACCCATTGCTCGCCGCCCGGTAAGGACCGGAAGTCCACAATGGATTCCCGACGCCCGGGGGTCTCCTGTGGGTTAGGGGCGTGGGGCATATATTGCCTCTCCCTCACATGCTCGGCGTCCTCCTTCGCGAGCATTACTGCCTCGCAGAAGGAGGTAATGGCTGCCCTTGCCCTCTCACTTCGCACATGGCCTGGACCTAGGCCGGACGCGAGAGATCGCCGCCGCTGATCACCTCCACGAAGACACGGCGGTGCTCCGCCCAGGCAGGACAAACTTTCACCGTATGCATATTCATATTCATATTCATATATTTGCGTTCTACAAGGTAAAACAGGTGTTAACAAAAAGTTTAAAGCTAAGAGCCGTTGTAGACCCTGTTAGGGCACAGCAAAAGGTATTGTTAGGTATGTACAATTATTACTTATTTCTAAAAATTAAATTAAATAAAAAAAAGTCATAATCTTAGTAACTAAAAATTAAAAAAGAAAATTATACAAAACTGAGTAATTGGATTCTAAAAAATAAAAAATAAAATATTGCAATAACTAAATAAAAAATAAATCAAAATCTTAGTAACTAAAAATGCTCCACCGTGTCCTCCAGACGATCCACACAGTGGTAACACCCGGCCGTTACACTATCCTGAATAGAACGTCGTGAAGCACCCGTGTCTGTTGAGAACCTGCGTAAGGCGGAATCTGAGGACGCCGTGGAACTTCTCCAGCCACTCCTCAAAGAGAGGAAGTGGTGGACGTAGTACGTCCGTTGTTAGGTTGAGACTCAGACACAAACTTTTCAATTGATTGATATTATGCCTCGGCAAAGACAGCACCAATGGTGTGTTCAATATAATAATTGTAATTGATGAGACAATATGTGTACATTGTAAACATGTAATATCGTTGGATTTTATTATTTTAAAAGAAAACCGAAATAATCGAAACCTCGGTTTTGGCTAAACTGAAACCCGGTTTCTAAAAATTACGTGAAAACCGGTTTAACCGGGTTTTTCGATTTCGGTGAAACCGGTTTTGTGAGCCCTAGTGATAACAAATGAAAACGACAGAGAAGAGTGTGATTTAACACCCATAAAAGTAAAAAAAATGCACGCTGTATGCAGTCAAAGGCTGTCTACAACTCCCCTAGGAGTAATAGGATTCTCTAGCCTGCTGTGGCATAAGATAAAATATACCATAGTTTGGCGCTCAAGGGCGCTATTCAGGTCTACAGGGTATATCGTATATTTACATTCTGTCTTACGCTACCGCCCCTGTCTAAACAACGCGTTAATGGTATAGCTTGGCAAAAAAGAGTCTGTCGTGGTAACCATTGGAACTAAAATATATTTTTGGTGGCAACACTGCTTTGTTTATCATCAACAAGTAGCTTATCTGTCATTGTGTTATGTTCCCAGTTGTATTTTGCTTATTTCTAATTAACTATCAATTATTAATAATTTTGTACATATAAAAATGAATAAAACAATAAGGAGTAGTGGTGTGAGCTGTGATATACCAAGTTTTCGTAAGTTTGGCGGAGTCTGAAGCGGAACAAATTTTGTCTCCGATTTGACAATGTTTTCGAAAGAACTGCCGACACGACAGGTATTTATCGAAGAAATTTATCTTTTGGTCAATACCAGTCATTGTTTTTCCTTTCTAATACTAAGTTTTATCGGTATTATAAGTTTCAAGCCATTTTATTGTTTTATTTACTAATAGATTATTGAGGTTATGTTTTCTAGTTTGACAAATCAGTGTACGTTGACTCTTGATGTTTGATACTTGAAATTGAAAAATGCATGGAATTAATATGGTTGTCTTTATATTTTTTTCAAGGTAAATCTCACAGTACAATTAGAGAAATTGTTAATGAAGGTGAAAACATTTAAGGATTTTTTCTACACCTGGAGAAACACCAAAACAGTTGGCGGAAGAAAGAATTAGACGATTTTGATCTGTGTGCAATTAGGCAAAAAGTTCAACAATAAAGAAACAGGCAAGTATTTTTTTTTTGTTACGCTATTGTCACATACCACAGTAAAAAAAGTATAATTTATATTTATTATTTTTCAGGTGCCTATTCTACGTAATATATTATCTATAGTTTGAGGAGACGGGTTGTAATGGGAGCCGTTAACGTCTAAGAAAGATTTTTACACTATTTAGATTTCTTAAATACACATCAGTGTTAACGGAAAAAATCTATCAAAGCACCGAAACGGAATACACGAATGATGTTATGTCACGTTTTTCTTTTTAAATAAAATCAAAATTTTAGCGTGTTATTTTATTTTCATTGTCATGTGAATAGTGATAATGTTATGTAACCCACATAGACATACCTGACGCCTTCATTAGTCAACTGTTCAAGTTTATTCGATATTGCCAGTACCTTTCGAATGCGACATGTTATAGGTAGTCTCTGACTTCCGATTAGTTTCCGACAGTCAGCAGCTGTAAGTCGCCTTCTCGTCGACTATAAACTGTCAGCATTAACAGGATTCTTTCAGTATCATTCATGTCAAATTTGATACAGGAATACCAACCAACGAATGGTTATGGTTAGATAGTGGCCGCAAATGCGATTGCCGAACATTGTGTCTAGTGTATTGGGTTCAACCGGCAATCCCTGAGTGTAATTTAATTAATTTTTAAACTGAATAAGTTTTCATTATGTTATTATGATGGCACTCTTAGATAAAAGGTTATTCTAGCGAAATAATGCGCAATATACTAAATACAATGAAAGTAAAAGACTGTGTGCCTATCAAGTCTTGAAATCTTGACTAATGAGAATTTCCGGGATCTCGTGTTTGTGGATTAAAACAACAAGTATCTTATCACTTTTAGTCCTAGTATACAGGGTGGCCATACCTGCTAAGCAGGCGCCCTCATTTTTTCCAGACTCTTTTTTGCCAAGCTGTAAATTAGGTATTGTAGAATGCAGCCACATTTATCATCTGTGGCTGGCTTGAGTTCACTTGAGTTTGACAATGACAACATTCTGTCAAACAGGTGACAGTAGACAATACAGCAAGTTAATAACAAACCCATGTGTTGTTTTTTGGATAATAATTTTGTAGGGAATTATTGTTATTCTTTCGTAAACTATCGTATAGTTACAATAAAGGCGACTACTTTAGATAGTGTATAACAATGCCAGAGAGTTCAGGCAGCCGGATTTATACCGGTTCTAGGGTTTTAGGTTATGTCAGTACACATGTGCCCTTTGTTGCTAGATTTATCAAGAGACGAGGAGAAACACTGCTATGTACGAGTGTGGGCAAGTGGTTTCATACCTATGGATGTGATAAATTCCGTTTGCTCAGCGTCAGCGGTGAGCATCCCGGTCCTATTACCTATATGAGTGGGGACAGCTACCACGTCTATACTGCTAGTGAGAATAACATTTACGCATGGAGACGAGGTTGCGAACTCAAGCATGTTTACAAAGGCCACAATGCGCCAGTGCATTTAATGTTTCCCTTTGGTATTCATCTCATTTCTGTTGACGAAGACAATGTGTTGAAAATTTTTGATATAAAGGACGAATCGGAGTTCCTTGAACTTGGTTTTGATGAAGACAGTTTCAAAATAACCACTTTATGCCATCCGCCAACTTATTTGAATAAGATACTGCTTGGAAGTCAGCAAGGTCAGTTGCAGTTATGGAATGTCCGAACTTCCAAGTTGGTGTTTACTTTCCAAGGGTGGGAGTCAGCCGTAACTGTCACGGAACCAGCGCCTGCCGTGGATGTAGTGGCTGTGGGCTTGGCCAATGGAAAAATAATCCTCCACAATTTAAAATTTGACCAGTCAGTAATGGAATTTGTTCATGACTGGGGAATGGTCAGTGCATTGTCTTTCAGACTTGACGGAGCCCCAGTTATGGTGACAGGCAGCTCTGAGGGTCACATAGTAATGTGGGACTTAGAAGAAAAGAGGGTGATGTCTCAAGTACAATCTGCCCATTTCTCTAAAATATCTGGGTTGAAGTGTTTGATGTCTGAGCCGTTGATGGTGACAAACTCTGAAGATAATTCATTGAAGCTATGGATATTTGATATGCCTGATGGTGGTGCAAGACTTTTGAGGAAAAGGTGAGAAGTCAAAAAGTGATTTTCAATTTTAATAAATAAAAATGGGTATCACAGATTTTGCAAGGTGTCTAGCGGGATATTAGCTATTTAATTTATATATAACCAGCTTTTGTCCGCGGCTTCGCCCGCGTGGATGTCGGAAATTATCGCAAGAGGACGTATTACCATGGTAAGAATATATTAATTCATGTTATACAGGGTTAGGGGGCAACTCGTCCACTTCGAAACTGGGACCTGGGACCATTTGCCCCTTTTCTAAATTGATAATAGGCAACTGGGCCCACGTTAGTTCAGGTACTGGGACGATTGCACTACTGAATATTCTCTAGGGGTTAATTGGTCCCAGTAAAGTGATACTGGGTGTAGCAAAAGGAAATCAACCAGATCTAAAGGTTAGTTGATCTCATTCGTTTTTGGTAATCTAAATATGAATAATAATGAATAATACTAATAAGGACCAATTTTTTATTCCATACTAAAAAAATATCCTTTAAAACTAAACAAATCAAAAGTACGCATTATTTTTTCAAAACCAAAATAAATTATAAACCTTTTAAACGCCGGGGCGAAACTCCGCTGCCGCGACAAATCGCGGCACGGCGGATAGAGCTCCGGCAGGATCTCATGGCGACATGGCGGGTACGATTGCCGCAAACCAGCGCTGGGCACGCCACAATTGCGGCGGTAAGTCCCCTCTTTGAGGAGTGGATAGAGAGGCGCCACGGCGTCCTCACCTTCCGCCTGACGCAGGTTCTCACCGGGCATGGGTGCTTCGGTGGGTTCCTGTTCAGGATAAAGCGGGAGGATACGCCCGGGTGTTTCCATTGTGGTGATCGTCTAGAGGACACGGTGGAGCATACGGTGGAAGTATGCCCTGCCTGGGCGGAGCACCGCCGTGTCCTCGTGGAGGCGATCGGCGGCGGCGACCTCTCGCGTTCCGCCCTGGTGCGAGCCATGGTACGGAGCGAGAGGGCATGGGAAGCCGTCACCTCCTTCTGCGAGGCAGTAATGCTCGCAAAGGAGGAGGCGGGGTGCGTGAGGGAGTGGCAGTTTCTGCGCCCTCACGTCTCTAGCCGCCGCAGGAGGAGACGCCCCGGGCGTCGGGAGTCGATTGTGGGCTCCCGGCCACCGTAGGCGCGAGCTTGCGGGCGGCGAGCAATGGGTAGCTCGCCGCCCGGTAAGGACCAAGCACGGATCGACGGCGCGAATTGTTGCACGCGCGCCTCAAAGAGATGTCAGCATTAATGAAGGGGTCTGCTAGGACCGATGCCTGCCGGGGTCACGTGATTGTTCGAAAGAGATACCGTGACCCTGGCACATGGGCAACTGATGGAACACGGGTGGGTTTTAGTCAGTAAAAGTCTGACACGCCCTCCCGCTCCGCCCAGAGCGGGAGAAGTCATTTGATGATTTCCCATCCAGAAAAAAAAAGCCTTTTAAACAAAAGGCGTGATAGTTACCTATCTAATTTCTCGATACAATGTCCTATACTAATTTCATTGTCGGTCAGCTCTCAAAGTATTCTTTTGAGTCGTCTTTCTGATTTAATGGTCTCAGATGTTTTTTTTTTTCCTTTTAAATATATCTATCGTTTTTCAATTTACCAAAGTAATAACTATCATCTTTTTGTAGTGTTTTAAGAAGAACTACTAAGTTTGAATTATTTTGGTTTTGAAAAATAAAATGCGTACTTTTGATTTGTTTAGCTTTATAGGATATTTTTATAGTATGGAATAAAAAATTGGTCATTATTAGTATTATTCATATTTAGATTACATAAAACGAATGAGATCAACTAACCTTTAGATCTGGTTGATTTCCCTTTGCTACAGCCAGTATCACTTTACTGGGACCAATTAACCCCTAGAGAATATTCAGTAGTGCAATCGTCGCAATACCTGAACTAACGTGGGCCCAGTTGCCTATTATTAATTTAGAAAAGGGGCAAATGGTCCCAGGTCCCAGTTTCGATGTGGACGAGTTGCCCCCTAACCCGTTATACATACATAAAATTACGCCTTTTTCCCATGGGGGTAGGCAGAAACTACGGAACGCCACCTGCTACGATCCTTGATTATTTACCAGACACCAAATTAAATATAGTTATAAGAATAGTACTTTGGCCAGTGGCTGCGCCCGTATAGCTGTCGGAAAATATCAACTGGGAGAGCAAGAGGACGTATTACCGTGGTAAGAATATATTAATTCATGTTATACATACATAAAATTACGCCTTTTTCCCATGGGGGTAGGCAGAAACTACGGAACGCCACCTGCTACGATCCTTGATTATTTACCAGACACCAAATTAAATATAGTTATAAGAATAGTACTTTGGCCAGTGGCTGCGCCCGTATAGCTGTCGGAAAATATCAACTGGGAACCTACTACCGGGATAAAGTATCTTAAATGGTAAGTATCCAGGATAACCAAAAATCCAAATCCATCCAAAAACCTAAACATCTAAGCCATATTTCGCGGTCTTTTACTTGGAATAATACAATTAGGTTTATTTTGAGTACTTCGAACACACATGATATTCGCATTTACTATGAAGCCAAAGTAATATGAATTACAATATTCCAATCCTCCTAATCCTGCCGGCCGGACGCGGGAAGGCCCGACAGCCGCTCTGCGGCTATTTTATTATAACTTCTGATATCTTCTAAAATATTCATTTAATGATAAGTATGCTGTAAAAATTTTGATCTACATGAAATGTACAATTTATTTAAGGTACTTAATTGCATAAGGATTAATGCTGTATTGCTTAAAATCGCATTCATAAATAAGCCATTATTTCTCGTAAAAAGTAAAGGATAAAAATGGTTATTATGGGTTATCCCTAAGAGTTAGACATATACCATCGCGGACTTTTTTGTAGAACTTTTTAAGGTGTACAATACTGTAGTACATTATTTTGAGCTATTTCGTAGGGTTCAGCCAGCGTTCGCAATGTAAGCGCATAAAAATGTGTTTATTTATGACATCACATTAGAAACCTCTAAAATGATCAACGTTTCTTTACTATATTATGCATGTTATATACATATAAACCTTCCTCTTGAATCACTCTATCTATTAAAAAAACCTGCATTAAAATCCGTTGCGTAGTTTTAAAGATATAAGCATACATAGGGACAGACAGACAGCGAAGTGACTTTATTTTATAATATGTAAAGATACGTTAAGCACACTAATGTACAGAGGCGGATTTAATGCCATAGTAATATACTCATCTTCCTTTATTTTTGTCAATTAGAAATTCAGCGTGATCAGATTTTTTTAAGTAAAGATACGTTAAGCACACTAATGTACAGGGCGGATTTAATGCCATAGTAATATACTCATCTTCCTTTATTTTTGTCAATTAGAAATTCAGCGTGATCAGTTTTTTTTAATTATCCAAAAATCATTAATTAACTTCAATGTTTATATTGTAGGGAAGGACATTCTCAGCCACCTACAATGGTTTGCCACTGTGAACCAAGTGGTAACAATCTTCTAGCAGCAGGCAGTGACAGTAGCTTACATATCATGAATACTGTCTCAGAAACTTTCAACAAAAGCCTTGGAAAGGCTTCACATAACAGAAAAGCTTCGAAGAAGAAAAGTAAGTGTACATTTTATTCATATGATTAAATTAAATTTCTGAGCCAAATTTAAAGGTCACCTGCAAACATCAACCTTATGAAGCGCTGGCTGGCTATAAAGTTGCAAATGAACAGTCAAGCAGATTTAGAATGAGATTTTCAAATTTTACTTATTTAAAAAACAGAAAAAATGATGGTCAGAGAAATACTAACGCTTGGAATAAATATAATAATTTTAATCTTCTTTAATTGAATTTATCCCTCACTCTGAGAGGTCTTAAGGCTCATAGAACAGGTGGCATACTCTGTTTAGGCTGAGCCCAGCTTTGCTAATGGGGCATAGCCTTAGCAAAGTGTTTTTTACTATTTAGTTGACCCAATTGGTTTAGCTTAGGAACCACAGTAGATAAGTAGTCTCATTAAACTGAAGTTTTAGTAAATCAGCGACGCATTTGTGCCAAATACGGGAGGGAAGTTCGCGAAGGAAGCTTATACCACCTTTTATATTACTGTCCACATATGAGGCTGACATTAGGCCGTGTTCACACCAAAGTGTAAAGTCTGCCGCCGCCGGCTGTGACAGCTCACGACAAATCCATGAATAAACTTACTTCATCTAATGATCCTTTGTTTTTCATTCGCTTTCACGCTTGGCGTGAAAACGGCTTTATGCCGCATTTTGGCAGAAGCGTAAATATTTATCGACAATGTATTTGGCATTGTTAGACGATGCGTAATTATCGACATATCATCATCATCATCATTTCAGCCATAAGACGTCCACTGCTGGACTTAGGCCTCCCCCAATTTGGGGGGCTTTGCCATAATCACCACGCTTGGCAGGCGGCTTGGCGATCGCAGTATGGTGGTAAAATGCATAGAGAACGCTGCTGCCCATTCTCTAGTAAATCCCTTAGTCGCCTTTTACGACACCCACGGGAAGAAATGGGGTGGTGTTATTCTTTACGTCCGGCAGCACACGGTACAAACGACATTATCGACATATATCGTGACTGAATACGTCGAAGCGTACATTAAACCGGCATGATTTAGGCAAGTGTCGTTATACTTAGTCAGATTTTTATTAGCTACTAGCTTTTGCCATCGGCTTCGTCCGCGTATAATACATATAAACATTCCTCTTGAATCACTCTGATTATTGATGAAAACCGCATTAAAATCCGTTGCGTAGTTTAAAAGATCTATGCGTATAAACGCGGGAAACGACTTTGTTTTATACTATGTAAAGATTAACAATACTTTCCCTTTCAGAGAGAACACAAATTGACCACCTAGTACTACCACCAATCACAAAGATAAGTTCGTGCATGCAACGCGACAAGCAATGGGACAGCGTTGCGTCACTACATGAAGGATTCTTCATGGCCACGACATGGTCTTACAATAAAATGCGAATGGGTGACCATAAGTTGAAACCGCCGGAAACAGATAAAGGAGTTGTGGCTACTTGTCTGACTGTAACACACTGTGGAAACTTTGTTGTTATTGGTGAGTTCTAACTGTAAAAGCTACCTAGAATGAATTAATAATGGAGAACTACTGTCAGCCTATCAATTTACCTTGGGGTATTCCAATGTTCAAGTTATGATATAAAATGAAATTGTTATCTGTTTAGTATCTACAGTAGGCCTGAAAATAGTTAACAATACTCTTTATTACCAATTTTTTTGACAATCACAAACCTAACTCATCATCTGTCAAGCCTTTTATCAAATATGTTAGGGTCTTCCTGCCAGCCTAACCAGATGCGGCTGGAAAACAGTATTTTACATAGACCTACTGCTTATTTGACCTCCACGACTCAGTGACTGGGTAACACGATACCCCTTGGTAAGACTGGTTGTCGGACTTTCGGGCTTCTGACTACAATAACTCAAAAATCCACGATGACAACTGGGACCAACGGCTTAACGTACTTGGAGGAGTCTTGGTATGTAAATATGGTCACCCTTCTATGAAGCAGCCGCGGCAAAACCTAGCGAAACCTAATTGAGCGACCCGTGCGGCTGGCACACTGCTACATAGCTACAACTGCTACAAGCCCCTCAACCACAAACCGAAGGTTTTTATTTATTCCCCTATGTTTTTAACACCCAGGCTATACCAATGGTCAAGTTCACAAATTCAACATGCAGTCTGGTCTACATCGTGGGTACTACGGTAAAGAAAATAGGCTGGCACATAAGGGTGCGGTTAGAGGGGTGGAAACGGACCTGTTCAACCAGAGAGTGATCACAGTTGGAGCTGATGATCTACTGAAATTGTGGCATTTTAAATCTGGTAAGTACGAATTTATTCCGAGGCTGAGTTTGAAAAGAATTTATTGTATTTAATGAAGGGCAGGTGTATAAGAGTACTTAGTAAGAAGAGGCCAAATAAATACCTTTAAGAAAAACCTACTTTATAAAATAATTTAAAGCATAGACAAAATGCGACATTCTGGAGGATATGTTTTCCCATGCGCATCTAAACAGCGACATTCGGTGATCCTTAAAAGGCATATTAATATCATGTATGAGTACTCCATTTGTTTATTACTCCGTGTCCAAAATTTGTCCTAATTTGCTCCTATTTCTTATTGTAGTTTTGCGTAGATATTATTAAGGGAATTGCTATTGCGTAGATATTATGAAGGACCTTGCTGAAATCCGAAAAATACCGTATGTTTAACGAATTTTGTTGAAGAATCCTACCGAGCTATTTTCATATGAAAAATATATGTCATACTTAAGGTCATGGTAAATACTTTGTATTGTTTAGAATTTTAATAAACTTTCCCAAATTTTAGAAAAATCAGGCAGTAAACAAGTCCTCCTTCAACCTAAATTGAAAATTGTCTCTGTAACGGCTGAATCGTTTGACATTAATTTTATATCGAAATATGCGTACTGATTTATTTAATCATTTGTATTGTTTACTTTTGCTTATTTCTTTTTACATTTTTAAATAATAAATAAAAACCAGAAACTGCGCGAGAAACCCGTTGCTTTCTTGTGACACATACTCGGGACGCGAATGACGCGATACATCAGTGCCTTGATGGCTGCCGTGATAAAATAATTTTTGAAAGCTAGGTCAGCAGACAAAGTCCATCATTTAGTTCCAAATAAATATTAATTTTTAATTGTAGAGGATAACAATACATAAGAACTCTCAGAGAGCGATTAAAAATAGGCAAAAACCTACATATCTGTGTTCTTGCTTAATCTTCAGTTCGTTTGTGTTTTGTTATGGTAGATGGCACCAAACGAAAAAATACTAGTACAGAGGTCAAATCGTCAAAGTCATCGGGCAATGTGATAGCCTTAAACAAAGTTAATAGTTATAGTGACCAGTGGTGCCTCAGTCGTAACGGCTGCGAAGTACGAGTTGTAGGTCGTCGGTTCGACTCCAAACAGGCACTTCACTTTGCGTAAATTATTTCACCACCACTGCTCTCAAAACGGTGATGATAAAACATCGTCAAGAAACCGGTATGACCTAGAACCATAAATTCGAAGACATGTGACATCTACCAGTCGGGTGTGATCGTGGTGGACTACGACCCACTCCCTCTCCCAAAGAGGAGGCCCATGTCCCAGCAGTGGGAATATTATAGGTTGATTATTATAATAGTTTAACTACCCTATGTAAACAAATACATAAAGTCGATGGGACATTTTACCTATTCAATTTGCTCAATCTATTTTTGTTTTATTTGTTAACTTTAAAATACTTTGGTCCTCTAGTCGTATTTCGAAAATAACACTAGTATGTGGTTTCTAATTTGGTTTCATTTGCGTTGTTTTGGTGAATTCACCTTCCTGTATACGTTTAATTGGAGAATAAAACAAACCAAACTATAAAAAAATTGGATATCAATTGTTTTTTTTGCATTGTTCGGAAAAAGATTTTCAGTTAAGAGAAACCTATCGTACATAAGTGTATATGTCACCGTATAATTTTGATCATACCTAGTTAGTTTCTAATCAATCTTGCTGCAAGATCTACCTTGCGGCAAGATAGATCTTGCGGCACATACCTACACCAATTAACGCAAGATTCTTGCGAGATTATAAACTACATAAATATCGAAAAATTGTGAACTTGGTAAACCATGGGTGTATACTGTCCATGGTAAACCAACAAATTATAAACTGGTGTCAAACTTGCATGCGACGGATCGCACCAATATTAGCCAAGTAACTGCGACCAACTTGGAGGTAGCGCTCGCTCGGCTCGCGAGTGGTTACTCACAGTTCTAACCTAACCTATCCCATTTAGTCGGGGTGCCCTGGCTTAGTTACTGCGACCATTACGGTTATCGCCAAAACCGACAAATCAGGGATGGTTCACAATTTTACTGGTGATAAAATCGGACACATTGTGAACCCTATCGGTAATTGCAGAGTTCGAATCACAATTTGACGGTTTCACATGTACAGATTATAAACAATCGACAATTAATATACTGTGTGCAGCTGTATACAGTTCCCAATATATTGACAGTTCATTACAAGCTAACGTTAGTCATAGTCATACGCTGACATATAGAAATAGAAAAAAGAATAACTCAAATTACAAGTGTTTTTCAATGATAAAACGGTATACAAAAACCCGCAGGTAGACAATTCGTAAGGCTGCTAATGTCCTGTCACGCGCATACATTTGTTGATAGATGCACTAGAAGTTCCTTTTGTATTTCATACTTTCTTCTTCCATCCGCGTTATAAATCTATTCAATAATCGTTCCATATTCATTCATCTTCGCCAACAAAAGCCACTAAGTTTTAAATATTCTTTCAGCAACAACCCCTTATCACGTAATAAGATTAGATGAATCGGTGTCCAGTACAAAATGCCATAGAGACAGCGGGCTATTAGCTCTCGCAAACGAAGACTTCTCTATAACACTTATAGACATCGACACCATGAATATTGTAAGGAAGTTCGACGGCCATGATGGGAGGATAACTGATATTGAATTTGATACTCAGAGCCGGTGAGATAATATATTTATTTACTTTCGCACTTGGATTTCTTTTGATTCTAAGTTTGTTTTGTGTGAGTTCTTCGATAAGAAAGTTTTTGATAATGATCGTTTGTTGTAGATGGTTGATCAGCGCATCTATGGATTGCACTATATGTACGTGGGATATACCAAGTGCCAAATTAGTAGATATATTCTCGGTAAGTTAAGTTTTCAGCAACTCTTTGGTCGTTTTGATTCGGGATGCAGGAAATGCAGGTTTTTTTTTCTGACTGATGCAACAATTTTCACATTAAAGAACATAAATCAAGCTTGCGATGGTAGACAACATTGATAGTAAATTTCAATTTGGGGTATCCTGTAGTGATAGTTTGTGTTGGTGAATAAATACATTTTTTAACCCCCGACGCAAAAAGAGGGGTGTTATAAGTTTGACGTGTCTGTCTGTCTGTCTGTCTGTCTGTGGCATCATAGCTCCCGAACGGATGATGCGATTTCAATCAAAAAAATATGTATTAAAGGTGACTTATCTGCGAGTGTTCTTAGACATGTTTGATGAAAATCGGTTGAGCCGTTTAAAAGTTGTGGGGGGGAAAGTGGGGAAGATTAACCGAATGTCAGCAAAAATGCTCGAGTGACCCTCAAATGAAAGCGCACTGAAAGAGAATATTGATGAATTAATCGAGAGTGTTCTTAGCTTCGTTTGATTCTACATTATATTAAGTATATACCTATAAAAAGTACAAAATAAAAAATTAAATTAAAAATTTAAAAAACCCCCGACACAAAAACCTAATTTCCCTTTAAAAAGTAAAAAATAATAAAAAATAACTCAATCTTAAAGTACCTAAGAATGTATTAATAATTCAAAAAAAAAACGTCGCGTTGGGGGACCGCTCCGCGAGTGCAGACGTCGTTGACTGCTTAGTTAGGTAATAAGACTATTGGTAATTAAATTGTTAGGTTTGAAGCGGTCCCCCAACGCGGCGTATTTTTTTTTGAACTATTAATACATTCTTAGGTACTTTAAGATTGAGTTATTTTTTATTATTTTTTACTTTTTAAAGGGAAATTAGGTTTTTGTGTCGGGGGTTTTTTAAATTTTTAATTTAATTTTTTATTTTGTCTTATGATCGTCGTTTTTAGGTAGAGCAGCCATGCACTTCGCTCAGTATGTCCCCTACGGGTGACTTCTTAGCAACAACCCACGTAGGAGAAGTGGGCGTGTTTCTTTGGGCGAACAGATTGCTGTACGAGAGAATATTCCTCAAGCCAATAGACAAAAAAGATGTCAATATACCTAAATTAAGTAAGTAGCCCTTGACCTTTTCAATTACGATGTTCTGTTTCTAGGAAAATAGTCTCGTCGATTACTATAATTGCTTATACCTTTCCTAGGATTGCCAAGCACAGCACCTGAGAAGCCAGAAATAGACGACATAGGAACGATAGACTTAGGAGAAGAACCAGAATATAGGTCCCCGATACAAATAAGTGAAGAACTGATAACCTTATCAGATCAACCAACTTCCAGATGGTTGAACTTATTACATCTAGATATTGTCAAGAAAAGGAACAAGCCTAAAACTCCGCTGACCGTGCCAAAATCAGCACCATTCTTTTTGCCGACCATACCAAGCCTCGAACTAGAGTTTGACTTAGAGAAAGACAAAGACGGCAATAGAGAGACAAAGCTGTTAATGCCCGATTCTTTATCAACACTGACAGTATTCGGAAAGAAATTATTTGTTTGTGAGACGGAAGAGAATTACGAGAAGTGTATAGAGAAATTGAAAACTTTGTCGCCGGCGGCCATTGAAGCTGAGGTTACAAGTATGGCACCCGACGCTGGCGGGAATATAGATGTGATGAAGCAATACCTGAAAATGTTAGAGGTTATGTTAAAAAGCAATAGAGATTTCGAATTAGCCCAGTCTTACATGAGTTTGTTCCTCAAAATGCATACTAAGGTCATATCCCAGAATCAGGAACTTCGAGACACTTTAGTGTCAGTTGAGGAGACCGCAACAAAAGCGTGGGCCAAGTTACAAAATGAATTGTTGTATAATATCTGTGTTGTCAAAGCGTTGAAAGATATGTGAGTAAGTAATTAAATATTTTAAGCATAGTTTTACGTGTTTACATTTTTCAAATCGTGTTAAAGAATAATGCTATTGTAAACCAATTCATTCACACATACGCTTTGCCGCGGCATAAAATATGAGAGTAGGTAAAACCTAAAGTACAAAAAAAGATGAAAAAAACTCAAACTAAAGCTGTTCGTCCATACAAAGAGAAAAACCGAAATGTACTAGTGCGGGAGCACGCCCAACAATGAAACGTAATAGATGATTCTTTCTTATTGTGAACATTGAAAAAGTAGGTTTTTATAAAAGTCGATGCGAATAATCTTGTTGCTGTATTAGAAGAGCCTCTTAGAAAATATAACCATTTAGAAATGATACATATATACTCCTGACATACATAATTATATTTTTAGCTATCCATTAACTGCCTACGTAATATCTTACTAATGCCCACTCTCTCTGAAGTAATTTAAAGCTGTTCTAAGCAACAACCGTTCAATAGCAACGAAAGATTTATGAGGATTATTCTCTTTTGATAAAATATGAATTTTCCCCTGTCTATGCAATTTTTCTACTCCATTGGATTCCGCCTGTTTGCGGATGATCCCGCGCGAGGGTCTTTGCGGCGTTTATTGAATATTTTTCGAAGGGAATTAAATCGCGGCCGATCGGTTCACCGGAGCCGGCGTTCATTAATGGCCCGCTTCATTTTCGCAATAAGTATTCATTTCTCCACCCCCCTCCGCGGCCCACGACCGCCGCCGTGAATCTCCAATGAAAATCTGATTGTGCTTCCTTTCCTTTGCATTATGAATATCTATCAAATTCCTTCGCATCTTAGCGATTCCTTTATTGAGACGGCTCGAGTGTTAAGCAAATAGCGCGAACGTTTCATTAATGTTTCTAATTTATTTTTTCGTCTACTTCCACGACGTAAATTCATGAGGAATGTGTAGATGTAACAAAGGCTTTGAAAAGTCATTTCGATGTGTATGCGCCTTCATTTGCAAGCGCTTTAGAAAATGTTAATTTCCGGAGGGCGTTCGGAGCGCGTAGCTTCTGTACATGTGTTATAATGTACGGTTTCAAACCAGCTATGGGTACAATTATTATGGAAATACGTGTATATTTCCGTTTGAGAAATGTACTTCTTGTAATTAATTACAAAGCTATCCACGTACGCATTCCTCATTATATTGAAGACCCTTTAAACTTAAAACATCGGGCTTTTCCGTAGTCGCGATGAAAACGAATTCAAAGACGTGTAACTATGGAGATATGTATTGGGAACGAGTTCGGTGCCTGTGTTAAACAAACATATCGTATCGTCACCTGCTTTCACTATTATGCATGAGCGACCCACTAACCCAATACGTTTTAAGCTGTTTTCTTAGTCACCAAGTGTTCAGTCCTGGTTATCTAGGTATCGTTGTCTATAAGAAAATATGATGCTGATGATCCAGAAGTGTCCATACTTTGTATTTAATACAGTCAAATTACCACTTAGTAGGTATGAAGGAATGTACGTGATTGAATTTTTTTTTTTTACAAAAATATTAAATACCCCGAAATGCTTAGTAATGGAAATTCATAATCAAATTAAATGAACAAATTCGGACCCCACGGCTCGCTGGCTTGCAAATTGGGATATGTAATAGGTAGTTATTTAGCCTAAAGGGCGTTTAAGGGCTAATACATATTATGAAAAAAATATGGCGTGTTTTTTCAGAATCAGCCTCAGCATATTCACTATATCCAGTTTGAAACTGTCTAGACCAGGGTCGATAATTTTTGAAACCAAAAAATAACAGTAGGATGAAACCCATTAGAAAAGTAGGGGAATATGATAAAAATGTAAGGAAAAATAAATTACGGGCGATCCGAGTTCGGGAAGTGGGAGGGGGGAGGTTTTAAGGGTAAAAAATGGTTTATCTCGATTTCCGGCAAAACTACAAGTCCTATGGAAAAAAGTTAAATGGCAAAGTTATAGGTAGTAAAAAGATCTACAACTGTTGTTTTCACAATTTTTTCACATAACCTTAAAATTTTGTGAAAAATTCATAAAACCAAGTTTTTGGTTTTTTATTCTTATCTTTTTCAAAAAAAAAATTCTTTTCTACGAAATTTTATGAAAACTTACCTTACTATGTCCAAAATACACTGTAATTTATTTGGTTTAAAATATTTATTTTTTCACCTTATTTTGACTTAATACCAAAAAAGCATCCTAATTTTCAATCGAAAATTCTCGTGTCAAAATATCAGCTTTTTCAAAAAGTTGGTGGGCTGTTTGTTCGTTGAAATCTCTACTTTCTGATGGTGTAAAAAAATATACATTACCATAGTAAATGTTCTCAGAAAATGCAAAAAATTCAAAAAATCTCGAATTCGAAAAATTTTTTTTAATCGATTCAACGATTCAAAGCTGCTTTTTTATTTAATACACTTGCTTATCATCTGACTTATTGCAGATTATACAAACAGATTCATCCATACTGATAATCTGAAAAGACAAAATCAAATTAATAATGCCTTTAAAGTTTTATCATGAGTATAACTAAATTTGTTTGTACAAAAACGAAATTACTATTTTTTATTCTTGTGCGAAAATATCATTCAATTTTATTTTTTTAGGCTATGTTATGTTAAACATACTATCTATGAAAGAAAATATTACTATTTTTATTTTAAAGTTGATTAATATAGATTAAAATACAGATAGTATTTACCTTGCTAAGTAGATTCCAAACGATTCTTTGAAAGTAAATTTGTCACAATTCTCTTACCTAAAGTAACTCAGCCTGCACGTGTATTTTTAAAAACGATGTTGTACACTGCTCTGTATCTCGAATACTGGCTAACAGTTTTTACAGCTGCTATGAAATAACAGGTATGTAGTAAGGCCCAGACCCTCCTAGGTCCGTCCCCACTTCTCTATGAAAATGAAATACCTTACAATGGGCTAAAATTTACCATTGGACACTCAGGTATATAAACTATCTTAAAACAACAATAAATAGGCATCTACAAATATTATTTAAAGAAGATTCTACAACTTTTTCAAAATATTGTAGCTGTCTTATTAAATATTAACTTTATTAACTAATTTGTTTATTAATTATAGTAGTATATTTCGATTTGCATTTTTTTCGTTTATCAATGTAACATGAAATCTTACGTTTTTTAAATTATAAGTGTAAATTTTAATAAATAGCTCAAAATTGTACATGTGATTACATTATATTATATTCACATTATGTACATTCAAAAAAAAAATTCGAATTCAAGTTTTTCCAATTTTTTGCATTTTCTGAGAACATTTACTTTGGTAATGTATATTTTTTTACACCATCAGAAAGTAGAGATTTCAACGAACAAACATCCCACCACCTTTTTGAAAAAAGCTGATATTTTGACACGAGAATTTTCGATTGAAAATTAGGATGCTTTTTTGGTATTAAGTCAAAATAAGGTGAAAAAATAAATATTTTAAACCAAATAAATTACAGTGTATTTGGGACATAGTAAGGTAAGTTTTCATAAAATTTCGTAGAATAGAACATTTTTTTGAAAAAATAAAAAACCGAAAACTTGGTTTTTTGAATTTTTCACAAAATTTTGAGGTTATATGAAAAAATTGTGACAACAACAGTTGTAGATCTTTTTATTACCTACAACTTAGCCATTTAACTTTTTTCCATAGGACTTGTAGTTTTGCCGGAAATCGAGATAAACCATTTATTACCCTTAAAACCTCCCCCCCTCCCACTTCCCGAACTCGGATCGCCCGTAATTTATTTTTCCTTTCATTTTTATCATATTCCCCTCCTTTTCTAATGGGTTTCATCCTACTATTATTTTTTTTCACTTTTTACCATTTTTGAAGGCTTCAGCCCTGGTCTAGTCTGACAAATGAATTGTTTAGAAAACTACTGACTACTGACCTAAATTGACCTTTTTTAACAGCTACAATTTTTTGACAGTTGTTAGAAATGGCTATAAGCCGACAATTGACATTGGGTGTCTATTCGCTTAACAATTAATTTCCCAGGCTTTACACACGAGTTGCAGACACATAATTCTTGAATATTACATTCAAAGTTTTTTAATCAGAATATAGAACAAGGAAATGAGGATTGTCGTCCATTTTCTATTACCGATGCTTTATTCCGCGCCATTTAACTTTTTCAGTTGAAAGTTGAATCTTCATAATGCGGCGACGGTGGGCGGAGCGCCACTTGCCGGCGACCACTTCACAGCGTCCACTGGGCATTAAACTCAATATCTAGTAAATTAACTATTGATGCAGATTATAAAACACATTTGAATGGGTTCTTATTTTAAAAGTTTCATTTTGAAAAGAGTTTTTATGGTTCTTTGATTAAATTCTGCAGACTTGATTTTATCGTATCTACCTACTTTATTGGTACTGAGGAGTACTTACGAGCAGGTATCTGAGCAGAGGGGTAATTTTGTAATACACAATCAGTAGGAATCCCTTTCATTTTGAGAGTTCCACAACATTCATGGCGCTGTTTACGTTGGTAAGCAGATACTTTTTATGAACATATTATGAAAGAATGGAATATTTACAAAAGGATTCAGATTCAGATTAATAGTGTGTGACGCAATATAATGCAGGTCTTGTAATGCCTGGTTGTAGGTTCAGTTCTACTTTTTTCTCCTACTTCCCAATATATATAATAATAATATTGTTACGAGCTGGGGTTCGGGATAAATTAATTTAAACCAATTTACCAAAACACACAAACTGTTTAATTAAATAAACACAAATATCGCAACTACAAGAAACGTCACTTGGAATCACTTGTTTCGCTTCGCTACTGTATCACTCGAATCGTATTCGCTCGCTTCCGAAATCGAACTGCTTGTCGGCCCGACAATCCGCTATTTATATCCCGAGCAGAACATTCTCGAACATTCGACACCGCCACAGCGTAGAAGCTTCTAGTAACTTCCATTGAACTGTTTAATTCCACTATTCGACAATAGATGGCAGTAGCGTCTACGTACAATTTCGTGTAGTACTTGCTACTCAATAACAGATGGCGTTAGCGTGTCATTTCCAGTAGTTTCTAACACTGCCCCGTCCTTAGATGAAATTAGCGTGATGTTTCTAGACTTTTCGATTTACGTCACACTGCCCCTTTCTGAGACGGAGTTAGCATGATGCTTCTAGACTTTACGATCTACGTAACAATATGTGCTGGTAGAGTTTACTTTGTCGAAACAGGCCTAGGGCCAGCACCCCTAGCCAAGTTGATAATCTGCAATCGTTAACGCTAGTCGCTTAACGTTAAGTCACGTGGTTAAAACAAACGAATAGAAAATTCGTAGACAAATTCACATCGTTCAAAATGACAGAATGATTTTTTATCGTTTCTACAATGTTCAACGCTAAATCCTTTGTTATAATGTGTCGTTTTTCTAAAGACATTGTAGAACGAGCGGCCGACTCAGGCGCGTCAACTTGGCTACCAACTTATCGTTTTCTACAATTGCTGACACCGAGGCGTTACCGATTGGAGAACGGAATTCGACACGAAACGGTTGTGACTTGGCTAGGGGGGCAGGACCCAGACCAATAGAGATACTTAAACCCGATGGGCAGGAAGTGATGAGCTGTTGGGCAGTGGCGACCCCACGGGCCCCAGCTCCCGGGAGAAGTCTTGCTTCTCACCTCTCTCTTGCCTTTATAGCTGAGTAGAGCTGGTACTAGCTTTTTTTTTTTTGTGGGTGAGAAATCATCAAATGACGTCTCCCGCACTTGGGTGGGCGTGTTAGACTTTTACTGACTAAAACCCACCCGTGTTCCTTCAGTTGCCCATTGGGCAGTAGCGACCCCACGGGCGCTAGCTCCCGGGAGAAGTCTTGCTTCTCACCTCTCTTTTGCCTTTATAGCTGAGTGGAGCTGGTACTAGCTTTTTTTTGTGGTTGGGAAATCATCAAATGACGTCTCCCGCTCTGGGGTGGAGCGAAAGGGCGTGTCAAACTTTTACTGACTAAAACCCACCCGTGTTCCTTCAGTTGCCTATTGGGCAGTAGCGACACCACGAGCCCTAGCTCCCGGGAGAAGTCTTGCTTCTCACCTCTCTCTTGCTTTTATAGCTGAGTGGAGCTGGTACTAGCTTTTTTTTTGTGGGTGGGAAATCATCAAATGACGTCTCCCGCTCTTGGGTGGAGCAAAAGGGCGTGTCAAACTTTTACTGACTAAAACCCACCCGTGTTCCTTCAGTTGCCCATTGGGCAGTAGCGACACCACGGGCCCTAGCTCCCGGGAGAAATCTTGATTCTTACCTCTCTCTTGCCTTTAGAGCTGAGTGGAGCTGGTACTAGCTTTTTTTGTGGGTGGGAAATCATCAAATGACGTCTCCCGCTCTTGGGTGGAGCGGAAGGGCGTGTCAAACTTTTACTGACTAAAACCCACCCGTGTTCCTTCAGTTGCCCATTGGGCAGTAGCGACACCACGGGCCCTAGCTCCCGGGAGAAATCTTGATTCTTACCTCTCTCTTGCCTTTAGAGCTGAGTGGAGCTGGTACTAGCTTGAGTGGAGATTCGCAAGAGCAAACGTGCTTGCAGGAAGGAAGTATTCCAGTAAGATCCAGGTAAGGATTTTGACAGTACTTCCGGAATTCTTCTGATAGCCGTGGAATACCTCTCCTCTTTTCATAAGCACCTCAGGACATGCCACTTTGTCGCTGCGATACTATGTGGCAGCGACCGTTTTCAGGGGCCTATTATTGAGTGTGCTGACCCCTACCAATTTATCTGCATATTATTATCTGTATATATAAAACAGGACAGGCGCCATAGTCTTTCCATAGTCCTAGATAACCAGTTCACTTAGCCACCCAAACGCATAGTCCAATATCTTTATTCCATAAAAAAAAACTCGGTTGGTGCAGGAATATTTCAGAACATTGAATTTTCTGCACTAGTGCTGCACCAACCAGAGTTAGTCCTGGAGTGCACTTGCTATCTGGATAATCGTCGCGTCGGTTGGTGCCCAAACACTTAAAATTGTCCTCTGCAATTTGGCTTCGGCCCCTCTTACGCCTTCCAACGGTCTGGGACCCCAGGGTCCTAAGATATGTCGGAGACATCATATAATAATAAAAAGTTTATTTTCCCTCAATGGGTTTGTAGCACTTAACAGTTTTGAACTATAAAAAATATATTGTGAGAGCCTGAAGTAGATTTAAAAAACCTTTATTACAGGTCACCATTAAAAAAACCGAGAATATTACCAAAGACGGCTCAAATATCTCTCTTTTCAAGAAAATTCTTTGCATGCTCATGGAAAAGTCAAAGTTCAGATAGATTTATACACGCTGGATGTTGGTACGTCGGTTACCTGTCGCTATTGTTATTTACCGACATCGGCGAACGATCTCTCTTTCTCTGTCTAATATTTCTTCGGGGATGCCCTTCGACGGTATATTCATAAACTTTCATGTTAATAATTTTGGGAATGAAAGGAAAGTCATAAAGTATGTACGAGGAAGTGGAAGAAAAACCTGCGCGAGTCGTAAAACTTTGAACGGTTCGCGTGATGGGCTAGGAACTATTATTACGCACGCATTTTTTACACCCAGCACTTTATTTAGCTGGGATAGATACATTTAGATGTCTATGTTACACGTTCATAATACGCTTCGATATTACAGCAAAAGAGAAAAAAAAAAACATTTTGTAGGAAATGTATTTATCTACTATAAAGGTTCAAAAAGACGCAAGGAAAACAGACCCTTACATGCGTATTTAAAAAAATAAACATTCGCCTTTCCCGAGTTCGCTGAGGGACTTGTGCAAACATTGTATAGAGATGCTTACCTACGCATTCATTAAACGAAGCAATCTTATTAAGCGTAATGAGTTCAAGAGCATGTAGCTTCTCACTTACCTGTTTCGCGTAATTACATTAAAGCGCTTCCAATAGGCCTTTTCGCAATGTAATAACATCGATTCATCATTTGCAGAGAATCGAATAGATTGAAGACGCAATTATGAATGTCCGTCAAACGTCCTTTGCTGTATCATCAATAGCACATAAAAGAGAGTTTTAATCGATACTTTCAGACTCAAAAGTACCGTAACTAATTTACGCGTGTTACGTTATGCAAACACCCGTTATAAAGTGCAGCAAAATTGTTTCATGAAAAGTGTATGGGGCATAGCCGTTTGTTGACTATTGGTTAATTAAAAGCAAACAGAGTGGGGCAGTTTACTTTGTCCATGGTGTACCACTCCGATATCCGTTTTCTGAACTGCCTGCGACATATCGGACGGTCGCGGGTACTCGTAACTTTTATTGTGCCGTTGTGCGGGTAACAGGGTTGAGCGGCGAACGACTTTGAATAAGTGCTAATGCAAATATTATGTTCAGGATTCTTTTTGGTTTCGCTCCATTATCACGGTTACGCTTAGTCATTGGATGTTTGTGTCTGTTCGATAGGTATTTGTTCATGCGGCTCCATTTACGTAGGTAACTCTATGCTTTCATCTTTATAGACGCCTTTATTGAGTCTGGCGTTACTTTCGATTTTTTTTTGCGTAGGTTTATTTTGCTCTCAGCAAATACCTTGTTTGTTTTGCAATCACATTTAATATCAAATTTCGGTTTTAGATTGGCTTCCAAATCATAATTAATTGAGAAGCCAATTTAGGTAAAATAAATTATCATTACATAATAAAATGAGCGAAAAGTTTGTATTCGTGCCCATCTAATGATAGTCTATACGAGTTTGATTGGGTTCAGTATTAATTGACTTGTGCACAAACGATTGAATCGCATAGGCAATTTGCTCGTAAATGCTTAGGTATATGCTGAACCACGTGGAGTGGAACTAAGGTTGTCTGTAGGAGGATGAAAATACCTACATAGATACCTACCTATTTCGAATGTTAGTATTTCGGTACTACATCATGAAGGTAAATAGTTACTTATACATACCATGGAGGTTCACTACGTTTGATCGATATGTTGACATGCATGTAGGTACGTGGCTGGTATGTAGTTATACATGCTTGTGGATGTGTGCGAGAGTGTAGTGTGCGTTGATTTGTGCACTATAATATCTCCCACGTCGATGGCTATTCTTCGCTGAGATATTATTGGCCACCATAATTCTGAATAGCCTTTTCCTAACTATGCTGGGTCGGCTTTCAGTCTAGCTGGATGCAGCGGAACATCAGTAGTTTACATGGAGTGACTGCCTATCTGACCCCCACAACCCAGTTACTGAGTAAGGGGCCGTCCATTAATCACGTGATGTTTTTTTAGCATTTTTGAACCCCCTTGGTGATACATGGTGAGGTTTAAGACTACCCCCCTCCCCCTATATCACGTGTATTTTTTAGTACTACAAAGAATCTATTTTTTTTTGTAATTTTTAAAAATACAGGTATAAGTATCATCTAATTAAAAAAAGAAAAAATAAACTTGATATATTATTACACCCCCTCCCCTTTGTGATATTTCCCTCCCCCCCCCTTTCGAGCCTCACGTGATTAATGGACAGCCCCTAAGTAATACGAAACTCCTTGACTCCGAAGACTGGTTATCACTTTCGGGCTTCAGACGACCCGTAACGAATGTCAAAGATCCATAAATTGCGGCCAGAATTAACAACTTAACATGCTATCCGAGGCATGGAAGGGCTTGGTATGTACAGATGGACCCATCTACGGATCAACCGCAGCAATCGTAGCTTAACCTGATCGATCTACCCGTGCGGTTGTTATTACTTAGCGATTATTGGCCATCATTGGCCGTAAGTCGCTCAGGAGGACTGTAGTTAAAAGTATGAATTAATCAAAGCAGAATATTGTCAGTCAATCGTTCGCCCGTTTTCACTGACTTGAAAAAGGAGTAGAAATTTTATTGACTACCTATTTAATTCACTTTATGTATCATGAATTCATGATGATGTTCTTATACTTCCTGTCACTGCTAGGTTTACCTGGCCTGTGTATACCACAAATTAGTGTGAGGTAGGTACTGTAGGACCCCAGAAGCTCCCTTTTTACCGGGGTCGAACAATTAAACAATCTTTTGAGGAGGAATACAGTTAATTATTCCTAGAAAATGTTCTACGAATCTTATTTATAACTTTCTTCTTCGGCTTGTCAGCCCGTCCTCGCTTATATTGTTTTTCTCTTTCCTATTCTAAATTATTTTGATAGTTCAACTGTATTAAAGTAATTAAAGCCAGTAATTTAAACAATCATTAGGTTGTCTCAAGCAGACAACTATAAAATAAAAATAAAAACTTTTTGCAAAAAAGAACAACCGACTCACGGAAAAAAAAAACTAAGTACAATGTGAAAAATAAAGTCGGTGGCAAAAAACTAAAATACACATCCAAAGACACCGACTTCCGAAACTAAAGTTGTTTTTTCTGTAAGTATGTAAAAACTGCTTTTTTGGATGTCGGTTGTTTTAAGCAAAAAAGTTTTTTTGGCAGTTAATATAATCTACTGATATTCCTTCAAGAACCTAATAAAGAAATCAGATAAAGTACCCAACTTCACAGTGCGCAGTCAGGCGTGGTTAGTTAAGCGAATCGGAATGACGGATTTGCGATGGCGAAAATGCAATTTTCAATTTTACATTCATAAAATGGTACCTAATGATAGTTATCTAATATTGAATCTGAAAAGAGGAGTATTCTGAATTCTATAGAGCTATCAAAGCATCCGTAGCGAATCTCAGGCCTAATTATGGATAGGAGGGTAGTTACTCTATCATATTCGATGTGTCAATGTACGGTGGCGTTGCCCACACAATGGGTTAAATTACCGTATCACAGGACAGGTAGGTACACACACCGGACAGTAATTAATCAGTATATGGGCATATGTAATTAATGTTTTACACATAAATTATTATCTCACAACAATGCTTATTACATAATTAACTAGATAATATTCAAAGATTCAATTAATTGGAGATAACATCTCATATTTGCTATAATATTTCTGTAATCTTTTAATCGTTTCTTCTCTACAGGATTACGGAGTTGAGATATGTTTTTTTAATGTGCCGTAGACTTATGTAAGTTTTTAAAAATGCCAATGTAAATTTCACGCTGGAAAAAGCTAATATTAAAAACTTACCTTTCAGACATACATAAATAACTACCTTCTGCCCGGGATTTCGTCCGCGTCAAATTTTTTGCTCCCACGACCCACCCCGTCGCATCGAATCGCCTGTCCGTGCGAGTACTTCATATTCGTGACTTTTTCTTTTTGCTCAGCTCCTAAATGTCCTAGCGTGAAATTGGCTATCCAACACTAAGAATTATTCAATTCGAACCAGTAGTTCCTGAGATTAGCGCGTTCAATCAAACAAACTCTTCAGTCTTATAATATAAAAAAGAAGATAGATAGATAATATTAGTACAGATATGCTTATAGTGCTGCTACTGTTTCTACTGCTGGGACTCAGGTTTTCCCTCTGTGTTCGGCATCAAGCGGGCCCAGTACGCGTTTGAGAACAGGGTTTGTCCGACTAAGTTGATTACGCTTGCATTATGAGGAACTGCAAGTCAAAAGTGCTTCAGCCCCATAATTGCGTTCACACTGTTGAATCATTTAAGGATTTTGCTAATCCACTGCTTAATATGTTTGAAAAATTTGTTTGTCAACAACGTGAATGACCCAGTGAATGTTTCCAAACTGTCAAAAAATGATAGCCATTCCTACTGTAAGTGTGTTACGCACTAAGTTGGGATTCAAACTTATGACGCATCGTTTGCTAATACGGCCGCTTAGTCATTGAGGTAAAATTACTACTAATAGGTATTCAATGGTTTTTAAATGAAAAAAAAAGAAGAAAATAAAAGTAAGAAGTTTTTTTATTTACATTTCGAGCCACGCTTCAGTGAATACAGTATAGGTGTAGGTACTTGAATAGGTAGTTAGTACCGTTATCCAGCTAATCTACTCCATGTGGATAGTAGGAAATGAGAAAATGTAACAGCTGCCTGGGAGAATCGAGGGTTGTGATAGTCCAATAGTGATTATATGGAAATGCGATCATGCTTGAAAGGCGATTTCACACTTGTCGCTTTTTACTGAACCATTGGCGAGGTAACTTTGTGTAGCCATACGAGTGTGAAAGGTACTTTGTTCCTATAACAAACGATGTTATTTGTATTGGCAGTGATAACTATGCGTTTTGTAATCGGATTTGAAGGGATAATAAGGTTTTCATTGTTGTATTTAAATTTTATCTACGTGTAAGTTCAGTTAAGTGGAATTATGATAAACCAACGCCTTTACTTATGTTAGGTAAACATTGGGTGTCAAATATATTGTAGTTCCAAGCAAACATAGCTCTATGGTTTAGTACCTTGTCTCAGTCTCTTCAACTGCATTTACATACATAAAATCACGCCTTTTTCCCATGGGGGTAGGCAGAAACTACAGAATGCCACCTGGCCACTATATGTTCTCCTAGGGCGTCCTCTTCCAGCGTGTCCAGCCACATTTAATATCTTTTTTAATTTCTGTCACTACATCTTCTTTTAAACCGCACCGTTGTCTTATCACATCATTCCGCAGACTGTCATTCACAATGTATTGGCACAAAAAGTATTAAAAACAAACGTCAAACTATTTGATGTTTCACTATGTATTTGTAGGACGGTATTAGTGACGCAAACGATGTCTGGAAGGTCGATATCTGGAGGCTAAAATGATATCCAGTGACACTGAAATTAATCAGAGTTTCTCATTGAATTGATTTGTTAAAATATCCGTAGAAGACAATTTAGAGTGGACCTATCGAATTGTTCTAAATCTAAACACGATCTTTGTAAATCATTATTAAAAACGTTTCTCGAATTTAATCCACCCATCTCGTCAATCGAAAGAAAAAGGGTTTTCGTCAGCGGTATGTTAATTACAGAAACCAGAATACACCCTTTTAGCGTCCGTCCATTTCAGTACTTTCATGTACTCTTTGAATGTGTTCGTGATTTGTCGAGAGGATTATTTTAATTCGTGTAAACGAGGCTCTTTGGTACTCTTTGGTACCGTTGTACTTAATTCCAGTAATAAGTACTTGTGTATGTACGTGTGTCATTCGCGTTCCTTTATCGTCTTTCTCTACGGGTGGAGCAAAGTTTTAAGCGGTGACATTATAACGTGTGTGGAGTGTAAGCGGTGCTGTCATGCAGTTATTCCGGGGATTAGTGCAAATAATAAAACATGATTACCTACTGATTAGGGAGTTCAATTAGCTGCACACTTTAAATGATTATATACTTGTAAATTATTTTTTTATTCGGGTATTAAAAATGTTTTTTACATATTCATTGGTACACGTTACCATCTCAGCACAAACAAATACTTTTAACATCACCATTAGGCTTCGATAAGGGGTTACACATTTACTGAAACTAGTGATCGCCCATTGGTCGAAATTCGACCGTCAATCAATCAACTCAGCCTATCGCAGTCCACTGCTGGACATAGGCCTCTCCCATGTTGCGCCACAACACCCTGTCCTCCGCCTTCCGCATCCAGTCTACCCCAGCCACTTTCCTAAGGTCGTCGGTCCATCTAGCTGGGGGGCGTCCTACACTACGCTTGCCGATACGCGGTCTCCACTCTAGGACTCGTCTGGTCCACCGGCCATCGGTCCTTCGACAGATATGGCCAGCCCACTGCCACTTCAGCTTGCTTACTCTGCGAGCTATGTCGGTAACTCCAGTTCTTTTCCGGATAACTTCGTTTCTGATTTTATCCTTCAAAGAGACTCCGAGCATAGCCCGCTCCATAGCGCGCTGAGCGACCTTGAATTTGTGGACCAGCCCAACTGTCAGTGTCCACGTTTCGGCACCGTATGTCATTACGGGCAGGACGCACTGGTTGAAGACCTTAGTCTTCAGACATTGCGGGATAGGTGACGAGAAGACTTGACGAAGCTTTCCAAATGCTGCCCAACCTAGCTGAATCCTCCTGTCGGCTTCCTTCTCGAAGTTGTGTCTACCAACCTGGATGACTTGGCCTAAGTAGACATACTCCTTCACAACTTCGAGAAGCGAACCCTCGATGCGGATTGGATTCGGCAAGACATGCGAGTTGAACATGACTTTCGTCTTATCCAAATTCATGCCGAGGCCAACCCGCCGGGAGGCTCCATTCAGGCTGTGCAGCATCTGGTCCAACTGTTCCAGCGTCTCTGCCATTATGACGATGTCATCGGCAAAGCGAAGGTGTGAGATGTACTCGCCGTTCACGTTGATACCCTGTCCAGTCCAGTCCAGCGTCTTGAAAACATCCTCCAATGCGTTGGTAAACAGTTTCGGGGATATAACATCCCCCTGTCTCACCCCTCTCAGCAGTTGGATGGGCTTGGTTTTTTGGTCCTGGATCTGGACAGTCATCGTGGCAGCGTCATACAAGCATCTCAACACTTCGATGTAGCGCCAGTCAATACGACATCGTTGCAGAGAGGCCAGAACTGCCCATATTTCGATGGAGTCGAAGGCTTTCTCGTAGTCCACAAATGCCATACACAGCGGCTGGTTGTACTCCTCGGTCTTCTGTACAATTTGCCGAACAGTATGGATGTGGTCTACGGTACTAAAGCCTTTTCGAAAACCGGCTTGTTCTGGCGGCTGGAACTCGTCAAGTCTCCTGGCGAGACGGTTCGTGACGACTCTCGAGAACAGCTTGTACACGTGGCTCAGAAGTGAGATGGGTCTGTAGTTCTTCAGCAAGGTTTTGTCACCTTTTTTGAAGAACAGAACCACCGCACCTCTGCTCCACGCTTCGGGCGTTGTACCCTCTTGGATGACGGAGTTAAAGAGACTCGCGAGCTCTGTCAAGACTGGAGCCCCGCCCGCTTTAAGGAGCTCTGTCGTTATTCCGTCATCGCCAGGTGCCTTGTTGTTCTTTAGCTGCTCGAGAGCCGCCCTAATCTCGCACTGGTCGACATCTGGGATGTCCTCCGTGTAGTGGCGCGTTAGTTCGGCTCGATGGTCATCCGCACTATGTTCCGCTTGTTTTGCCGTCCGCGTTGAGTATAGGTGCCCGTAAAAATCCTCGACTTCCTCGAGTATCTCGGACTTCGAAGTCACGATTCTGCCATCCCCAGTTCTAAGTTTCGTCAGATGGGACCTTCCTAGTTGCTGAGCGAACACTTTCGACCCTCGGTTCTGCTCAATCGCGACCTCAATGTCGCGGGTGTTGGAGCACCGAAGGTCGCGTCGCGTCAGCTTTCTGATCTTTAAGTTTAAGGCCCTCTTATCTGACGAAGACTGCTGCGTGGATGGCAACTCTCGTCTTTCCCTCATAAGTCCGAGAGTCTCTGAGGAAAGTTTGGACACCTTACTTTTCCGCTGTGACGGGAAAACTCTGCGGGAAACGTCGCGTAGTGCCTTGACCAACTCGTCGGCCTTCTCGTCAACGGTGCCAGTGGTTTCCAGTAGGGCGAATCGATTTTGAAGTTCCAGTTGGAACTTTTCGGACCCTAGAGCGGCTTGGAGCGGCGTAGGTCGGAGGGTAGGCCTCATCATGCGGATTCTCTCAGCTCGAAAGTTGATATTTAGACTGCCTCGGACAAGTCTGTGATCGCTTCCGGTATTAAACCTATTGATCACGGAGACATCTCTAAATATGTGCTTCTTATCCGTCATGATGAAGTCTATCTCGTTCCTTGTCACGTTATCGGGGCTCTGCCAGGTCCACCTCCTATGGGGTTTCTTTTCGAAGAACGAATTCATCAAAAAGAGCCCCTGCGATTCTAAAAAGTTGACCAGCATTTGCCCCCTGTGATTTCTGCGCCCCACACCGAAGGGTCCGACTCTCGATTCGCCGCGTTCCTGTAATCCCACTTTGGCATTGAAGTCCCCCATAACAACGTTGTAGTGGGCCTTAGTCGTACAGTGCATTGCCTTGGCAATATCCTCGTACATGGCCTCGGCTGTGTCGTCAGAGCATGTCGAAGTCGGCGCATATACCTGTATCACTTTCAGGTAGTACCTGTCAGTGAGTTTTAGTACAAGGTACGCTACCCGTGTCGACACACTACTGATTTCCACAACGCTGTTAGTGAGTTCCTTGTTGACCAGAAAGCCGACACCGCCTTGGGAGAGCTGATCACCTTCGCGGAAGTAGAGTAGGTGGCCTGACTCCAGAGTTATCGTATCCTCCCCCTGTCTTCGGACTTCAGATAACCCCAGTATATGCCAGTTAATGCGCCCTAGCTCTACCTCTAGTTCGGCAAGGTGATGGTCCAGCCTCATCGAACGTCCATTATACGTAGCCAGATGTAGTCGTCGTTGGTAGCCTGCCGTAACCCGGAGATTCTTAGCACCCCCCGTCCCGCCGTTACCGTGACCGCTACCTTGACCAGGAATAGCGGGACCACCGGGAACTGGGGGCCGTTGTTTTGGCACTTTATCCATGGTGAGGTTTAATGCCCGTAGTCACCACGCTGGGCATGCGGGTTGGTGACCGCAGTGCCAATCCTTTCGCAGCGATGACGCTGCTGCCCGCCATCGCTCTGGAGGATTTCGATTGGCTTGTTGGATGGTTATACCGCCATCAGTCGGTCGCCAGCGCCTCGTCTGTCAGTGGCAGGGTGTACCGCGTGCAGGTGAGGTTGACTTTTGGAGAGTCCGGTTGTTGTGTGCTCCCCCTTACACGACCGTACTTCATTTGAATAGAAATACATTATTAAATGAAAAAATATAGATAATAATAAATATAAAAAATAATATGGTTATATTCGACATTTTTTTTTTTTTTTTTTTTTCAGGATGGAAAATCATCAAATGACTTCTCCCGCTCTGGGCGGAGCGGGAGGGCGTGTCAGACTTTTACTGACTAAAACCCACCCGTGTTCCATCAGTTGCCCATGTGCCAGGGTCACGGTATCTCTTTCGAACAATCACGCGACCCCGGCAGGCATCGGTCCTAGTAGACCCCTACACTGTTGCTGACATCTCTTTGAGGCGCGCGTGGAACACTGCGCGCCGTCGACCCGAGCCTGGTCCTTACCGGGCGGCGAGCTACCCATTGCTCGCCACCCGCAAGCTGGCGCCTACGGTGGCCGGGAGTCCGCAATCGACTCCCGACGCCCGGGGCGTCTCCTCCTGCGGCGGCTAGGGGCGTGAGGGCGCAGAGACTGCCACTCCCTCACGCGCCCCGCTTCCTCCTTCGCGAGTATTACTGCTTCGCAGAAGGAGGTGACGGCTTCCCATTCCCTCTCGCTCCGTACCATGGCTCGCACCAGGGCCGGACGCGAGAGGTCGCCGCCGCCGATCGCCTCCACGAGGACACGGCGGTGCTCCGCCCAGGCAGGGCACACCTCCACCGTATGCTCCACCGTGTCCTCCAGACGATCCTCGCAATGGAAACACCCGGACGTATCCTCCCGCTTTATCCTGAACAGGAACCCACCGAAGCACCCATGCCCGGTGAGAACCTGCGTCAGGCGGAAGGTGAGGACGCCGTGGCGCCTCTCTATCCACTCCTCAAAGAGGGGACTTACCGCCGCAATTGTGGCGTGCCCAGCACTGGGTTGCGACAATCGTACCCGCCATGTCGCCATGAGATCACATTATATTTGACATTCAGTAATAATATTATAGACAAATTGTTGACGCTGTGCTACTGTGGAGAGGGTTCGCTGGCGGGATGGTGATGGCCAGGACCAGGACGTAGGTGTAATGAGTAAAGAATACTTCTTCAGGACTCTCTTTTTTATTTTCTAAATACTTCTTAACTGCTGGATATGGAACAATATGGAATGAATTATCACAGAAATTTGTTCTGTTTTTATAGAATTTTCCCTATTATTTTTAATTAATTATGACGGTTCCAAATGTCATAATTATAACCAGCCCGTACAATCTATGGCCAGCCTTTACAAACGTGAGGCATACAACCTCTACAGTTTGCACACGACACTAAGTTTTGTATGGGAAACTTACTAATGCCATACTTGACACTCCCCATAAGACCACAAAAAATATTTCTTCTTTATCTAAACTAAATTCCTATCGTCGCTAATACAAATAATATTAAAGACAAATATTCTCGATACGATCATAGATTTTAAAAATGAAATAGGTTTTATATCTATAAAATGAATTTATTACCTATGGTGATACTTGACATTCGTAAGACTATAGACACAAAATCAGGCTTACCAACTTAGGGGTTTTCCCAAATTTAGGGGTAAATAAGAGGATTGAGATTTTTTAGGGGCGTTCCATTTTGAGGGGTATTCTTAGGGATTTTTTGCCATCTTACATTTCTCATTGTGTTTTTGATTACAATAAAAGTATTAGCGACTTCTAGTACGGTTCCTCGATACTAAGAATGCAGAGTGAATGATTAACAAATGTCGCGTAATAAATATAGACAAATGCTACTACTGTGTGCCGGTCTATGATTACTGAACATTCGTTGGTTATTTTCATTATAATTTTTTAGCGGATTTTTTTTAGTAATTGTGGCAATTTTAGGGGATTTTAACTTAAGCTTTAGGGGTAAATATTTCTGGGTGTTGGTAACACTGCACAAAATAATAAAGACAGATTGGGATCATAAACAAAAGAATATCTATGCATGTGTGTATTAGATACACGGTAATGAACAGTAGTGTGTGTAACGTGTTATTTATTGAAAATAATGTATTTTAACGCATAATTTAAAAAAATATTAGCATTCGTCACTCCTTCTCTGTATAAACTATAAGTGTGCGAAATTTCATACTCCTCCGTCCGCCCAATTTTCGTAAAAAGGGATCCAAAGTTTTCGCTTCACGTATTAATATATAGATTCTTTGAGAGCTCGCCGAAGCTACGCCGTAGCACATTACGCCGTAGCACACTACGTCGTAGGAAAATCGTCCTTCATGCAGGTTGTATAGCACTTAAGCACTCAGCTAAACCGAGATGTAGGATGTTTGTATGGCTAACAGGACGGATGTGTAATTTGCATAGCTATAAATTATTAAGATGACCAAACGGTCCGCTGACCTTTCCCTTGTTTACAAATTAGGTGCAAATCTGACTGCCTCAATGTTGTAATGTTAATAATTCGAGTAAGGTTGGCAGTTTGACTTTATAATTATTATTGTAATAACTATCAGGCCGATACATGATATTTTGATGAAATTAATATATTAACATGTTGACATATTTAATTGGATCACTATATTGTGTATTACGCTTTAAATTTCATTCATTAAGTTTCAATGTTAAATAAATGTGAAACCGTGTGAATAGCTTTGTCTGTTAATTATAAATAATATTATTTATTTCAGACGTAGTCCGTATCCTTATATAGTACAAAACAAAGCATTTTTTGTTTATACGCTTAGATCTTTTAAACTACGCAACGTTTATTCAAGAGGAACAATATCGCCACAAAGCCGCTGGCAAAAGTTAGTATTATATAAAAATTAAAATCAAATAAAACACAGTGCATTAAAATAATCAACAATTCATAAAATTACACAAAAACATTAGAAATACATAAATTGGTTACTCTACACCAGTGGTTCCCAATTAGTTTTTGCTGCGTACCACTTCAATAAAGACCTAAAACCTGCGTACCCCTTATTGTAGCAATCACACTAATATTATAAATGCGAAAGTTTGTGAGTGTGTCTATATGTTTGTTACTTCTTCACGCTCAAACGCCTGGACTAATTTTGATGCAATTTGGTATACAGGTAGTTGACGCCCTGGATTAATAGATAGGCTACTTAAACGAGATGTGGGAAGCGCGGGATAGCGCACGGGCGGTCATAGTGCTCGGTGCTCCGTGCTTTTACGATGATGATCGTTATAAAATAATATTTTTGAAGTTGTTCTGGTTTTTACACGCTTTATATTAGCTTCACTTGTATGTTTGTATGTTGGTTTGTTTGTATGTTAGTATGTTTGTTTGTAACCGACTCCTTATAGTGCGATTTTGACCCACTTTAAACGACCAGATTTCATTCAAACTTTGCACACCTGTCAAAGACCGATGACAATGCAATAGTTTCATAAATTTGTGCCATAATCCTTGCCAGAGTTACCAGGACAGCAAAAAAACTGTCTTCAAAAACTACGCTGACATACGTCACAAACTTCGCTGGGTGTTTCAAATTTTGAGACGTATGTCAACGTCTCAAAACTCAAAACACCCTAAAATATAAAAAATAAATAATAGTTTAAAAAAGTAAAAAAACACGCTTCCATAGAAAACCAAACTAAAAAATCGCGCTATAAGGAGTCGGTTACAAACAAACATACTAACATACAAACATACAAACAAACAAACAAACAAACATACAAGTGAAGCTAATATAAAGCGTGTAAAAAGTAGAAAATGATGGGAAAAAGCGTGGGGTGCCTGATCAATAAAAAAATACCTTAAAAAGCACCCCACGCTTTTTTCCCATTATTTTCTACTTTTTAGTTTGGTTTTCTATGGAAGCGTGTTTTTTTATTTTTTTTTAAACAGCTATTTGTTACTGATAGCCGCACGTACCCTTTGATGCAACAACACGTACCCCTGGGGGTACGCGTACCACTAATTGGGAAACACTGCTCTACACAGTTCAATTAAATACATATGTAAATAATGAATTAAGGGCAAATTTCAGTGTGACCATTTGTGGCAGGATCCTGCCCTTCTGGCAAGTTTAGCACTTTATTTTAACATCTGGCAGGATCGCTTAACATTTTTCTAATCTGGCAGTAGGCAGGCACGAAATATTTTGGCACTATTTTGGCATTTTGAGCTTAAAGATTTGGCAGAATTTGGCAGTTTTCTTGCTTTTAAGTCAGACAAGATCTTTGAAGTTGGTCACACTGGCAAGTTTTTGATTTTAAATCGTTAGATCGTTCTTTTGAACAAAAGTACATTTTCTTTTAGTATTTCCTTAAATATTATTTAGCTTAAGTCTAGCTACATTTTTTGATGTAAGACTCTTACAATTCATCTCTTACGTTTTTCCACAAAATACCAATTCAGACACCCATTCCCATGGTCTTCATGATGTGACCAAGGTTATGTTTGGACTTTAAAAGAGACTGTGACCTCTATGTTTGTTTCGGCCTTTCTTCTCAGAGTAGTCAGTTAGAAAAACGCCGACCTCACCTAGTTTAAAAAATATGAGTGACGTGTAAAACTGCACAAACCTACATATAGAAATTAAATCATTTATTCATGAACAATGGTTACAACAATATTTTTGTAGAACTGTATTAAACTCGCTAAAACTGTAACTAGCTAGAGCGGACAAACAATAGTAGAAACTCAACTACTATTACTTTTTTAATAAAAGCCTTAGGTCGAGTAGTTAAGTAGTCGAGAATACTGGTAAACAATATGATTAACCCTGTGTTTGGAGGCTCTTATATGGGAAACAATGTGTCATTTCTTTGTATTTAGTTTTTGGGAAATTGCTGAAGGTACCCAACACGTACATATTTAAATATAATCAGCGTATAAGGTTCCCACTGCTGGGATACAAGCCTTCTCTCTGTGAGAAGAAGTAGGCAGTACTCCATCACGCGGGCCCAGTACAGGTTGGTAGATATCACCGAATACCGATATCATGTCTTTGAATGTTTGGGTTCTACGACATGCCGGTTTCCTCAAGATATTTTCCTTCACCGTATTGATAGCTTTGGTGATGAAATAATTTACACAAAGTAAAGTACTTGCCGGAGTTCGAAATCATTATTCACAACTCTTATGTCGAAGCCGTTTCCACGGGCCTACCACTGCTCTCTCTTGGAACCCGTACATGAAGATCTGCGTAACATTTTACGTGTTCCTCGCTAGCAATTCCCACACATTTATTTGCAAGACACTTGTTTACGTCAAAATACGCTCTTATAATTCGATAATAACGGCGACTATGTACGTAGCTATATTATTTTGCTTGATATTAGGGTGAGGGCAAAGAGTGAATTGTTTAATCCGATTCAGTATTTCCCTTGCTGCCCTGCCCCGGTGACAACCTAAGCCGAGGTTCGTACACCAGAGTCCCGTTGCCCTTTCGGTGAAGTCGCTAGTTTTAATCCGACTACGGCGAGCGAAACAAAAAGGAGGGTTTTGATTTTACCGTTATGTATGTATGTTCATCTGTTCTCTCATAACTTCTAAACTACTTACATATCATGATTTGACAAATGGGATATCGTTGGAATCGTCTGTTGATTATAGGTTATGTGACATCACATTAAATTAATTAAGCCCTCTAGAGGAAATGTAGACAAAAACTAAAAAAAATATCAACAAATCCGTTTTGGATATCGAATGAAAGGGCACATCACATTGTAACAGTAGTAAGCAATCATGAGCTTTAGGGCAAATTGGCATACATAATAAGGACAAAATGACTACTTTTCAGACGCGAATATTTTCTTTTTAAGTTTTAAAGGCCTGGCTCCAGGCACTTAATTTACTGAAGTACACACATGCAAGCATTATGCATCTAACAGTTATCCTGCGAGATGCCATTTATTGAATAAAAACTAGCTTTCATCAGCAGCTTTGCCCGCGTGTTCCAAATATAAACCTTCCTCTTGAATCACTCTGTTGATGAAAAGTGCATTAAAATCCGTTGCGTAGTTTAAGAGATCTAAGTGTGCAGACGCGGAAAACGATATTGTTTAATACACAATGTAGTGAAAAGTAGATTCTACAGTAGGCACCTTCAAACCAAAATTACGTACCTCAGTAGGTACTAAGTTTTGATTCTATCGATGAATCCTAGCTTGATGATGTTGATGGGGTAGACTATGATCCTCATTTACATTTAAACATATTTTTAATACACAATGCGAATTAAAAACATAATCGTTGGGTTTAATATATAATCCTGTTAGCATACTCATTCAGGCAGCAGATAATATTGTTGAATAAATATGTTTGCCCCATTATATTCTACTGTAACTAGCGACACTTTTGGAAGGATTAAATTTCATTATTTTGCTACCATATCGTTTACTATTTCGTATGCCTTTTATCTTAGAGTGCTAACGGAACCCTATTACTAAGGCTCCATTTTTCACAGATTGTGTACTAACTATGGTCGCTATAACAAAAAATAATGAAAAGAAATATATTATGGGGGTACTTTACATAAAATGTGGGATTCATACTAAATTGTTAAGAAAAAAAAATGTTTTCAGTATTTTACGGTGGTACTTGGCCACTTTTTTATAATAGTTGCATTATCTTATTTTAAAAAGTAATTAAGATACTTATCGGTATGTTTGTAGAAATGCGTGTAGGTACCTCCTTTCATAGCAGAGTCGATTTTTCAAATGAACTGAATCTTGAAATGGACATAATGCATAGAAAAATTTATCACGGTAGAGTTTGGCGAATCTCTTGATGGTGAATTTAAGTATGTTATACGAAGTCGTTGACACAGAAGAAGACGCAGCGCCTGCGTACGACCACAACATAAGATCGAAAGAACAGAAATTCATAGTTCACACTAGGTTAGAACACAAATCCCATACACATGACGTCATTACGAGTATTAATTGGCCGTATTTATAGGCGGGCCGCAATCTGCAAGTAGTTGTATGTCGGAATTAGAATGTAATCGGGTACCGGCGCGGCGGAACGGAACAACAAGGATTTACGAGCACCGCCGCTTCCGCACCATGCACCCCCAAACACTCAAAAACTACACCCCTTACCTTTTTGTACTGTGAATAGCTTTTTTTTATGATAAGTGGAATAAATTGCGGACGTCCAACCAATTTGTCCGGTTGTGTTGGTTTTTCTTCGTCCTCGCATATGTTTCGTCGGACGGCGGGACTGTATGCAAAGTGCTCGTGAGACCTCGTGATTTACCTGTTTCATGCTATTTTCAAATTCTTCCTTCTACAGTTAAGTTCGTAAACGTAATTAAGTGTTTCTTGATTTATTCATGTCCAATTAAAGTGGAAGTGTTTGGTTGTGATTTATGAATGGACTGCTAAGGATTTACGATTTATTTGATGTGAACGTTTGCTCGTTTACTGCATATCTCCAGCGCTTTTCCGGGTTATTTAGAGCGATATTGTCATGAACTGGTATTGGTTATAACTTATTTGAGTTTAGGGGTCGTTCCACTACAGTTGTAGTTAGGTCCCATCGGTCTAAAGTTCTTTAACGAAGTTTGCGAGTCCAATTTATGCAAACAGCAAAGAGCGAAACAGAAGTCAACAAAAAATTTAGCTCCACAGTGAGCTGAGCCGTGGTCTTTGTTCTTCTAATCCCGACTTTCCTTTCAGATAGCGTTCAGTCAGCTCTTAAATTAAGAATTTATTTCAGAACTTCATACTTTCCTGTTCCCCTTTGTGTTGCATCACAATGGAAATTATTATCAATTGGAAAACTTTCCGTTTCCACAACTTCTATAAAGGCTCACGTTTTATTTTCCACTTTTGACTTTCTTTTTGTTTTGTAAGGCGATATCACAGCGGGATATTTTACTGTGCCATCTTGATTATCAAAGAAATTATAAAGTAAGCGACCTCTTTGTAACTTTTAATACGACCGGTGTGATCGTAAACTACCCATTATAAAATTCCTGTGAAACATTAATTATTTAAAATTATTTTTTAAAAGCGGTTCGTGTAAGGCTATCTCGTAAAAGGGTTTCCAATGGAATATTCATGATTACCCTGAGTAACATTAATGGTTGTTTTGAATTCCCTCATGTGAAAAGAAACATAGTAACGTGGGATATGTTTTTCACGAGCTTATCTTCAAAATTGGCTTCGAGCATTGCTTGAAAATTTGCATTCCATATAGATGTGATGAATAATTTATATCACGATGCCTCTGAAAATTAAATAGGATTTAATGAAAAAACTACATATGTATATACCTAATACATGGCTTAGCATAACGAGTAAGTACTTTGAGGTCAAGATACTGATATTTTTGTAAATTTACGAGTAATATAAACAAAAAGAGAGGGTGCGGAAACTGAAGGAAAATGGATTTCCGTGAGACAAATAACTTTTGTTGGCAACTACCCGACTCTTGGCACACACAGATAAATAAATCAGTGTTATTGAATATTCACACAGAAGAAGATACATTTAAATCATTTAATGTACACTTTTACCAATACAATCAATGGATATTAAAGTAAGATGAATTATTAGTTCCAATATGAAATAAAGATAGGTTCGCATCCAAAGATTATTAATTTAATAACTCAAATAAAAATAACAATAAAGCTCAATACTTCACGACTCCAACGGGAATTTTATTTCGTACGGATAAAACACGTAAATTGAAATAGTCCAACAAAAAAATATAGGACACATTGAGATGACATGTCGGCGCAGTTTATGACAATGGAAGCCGACGAGCCACTTCGGCTGAATTTAATCCGCAGCGGTTAAAGTTCCCTTCAGAAACAATAACAATTCGTTCAACGATATAATGTGACCGCACAGTTTTCCCCGGAGGAAGTTTTAAGTGCAAAAGGCCTCACAAGTTTATGTGTTGAATGAATCTAGGAACCAGCCGCGTAATGTAAAAGTTGTAATTTGATTTGCAACCGTTACCACTAGCTCCCATTGTTTTCATTTACCTACAAAACGGCTTTTTGTTCCTCGTTTAAACAAGTTACGACTTTGAGAGTTATGAATAAATTAATAGCTTTTCATTATACCCGCCTCTATCTACTTAAGGCGCCTGCAAAGGTTTTTACTGTCATAATGAAAATTGAGGAAGATGTAGCTACGCACGCATATATTAATTTCATTGAATAAATTGTACGGATTCTATCATTTTTTTATCTCATTTCTGTGTACTCGTTAACGTTTTGACTACCTACAGAACAGTTTGAGCGTTCAAACTGTTCTGTTTTTAAAAACCTTCGCTCTAATTCAAATGAACTAAAATTACTTCATAACCACGTGTAGGTGTTGTCTTCTTGGAACCCGACAGGTTCCAGTAGATAGTACAGTTTTACATATTTAATGTAAATTTTTATGGAATTATGTTATCATGTCTATAGAAACAATGACAATTTAGTACATCCGCTGTATTTCACTAAGACCCATGTTATAGGGGGCGAGCCTATTGCCATCAACCGGACACAAAGCCAGACTCTCGTCGAATTTTCACCGACACTGCAATGCTGTAAGTAGATTATAATAAAAGCTTGGAAAAGCAGCTCTCAACTCAGCATACAATTATTCGCAATACAATTGTATTAAGTGTATTAAAATTGCATTAATCAATTTTAATTACAGTGAAGTGGCATAATGTCAGCATTATGCTACTTCACTGTTATTATTTAATTTTGTACAAGTACAAATTCCAGCCACAGCCGACAGGCGCGATCTGTAGTGTATGAGAAATATCTCAACTCAGCCTATCGCAGTCCACTGCTGGACAAAGGCCTCTCCCATGTTGTGCCACAACATCCTATCCTCCACCTTCCGCATCTAGTCTGTCCCAACCACTTTCTTTAAGTCTTCGGTCCATTTATTTGAGGTACCACGCTATGCTTGCTGATATGCAGTCTCCATTTCAGGATTCGTCTGCTTCATCAGCCATCGGTCCTTCGATAGACATTACCACCTCACTGCCACTTCAGCTTGCATGCTCTGCGAGCTATGTCGGGAGCTCCGGCTCCTTTCCGGATAGATTCATTTCTGATTTAATGCTTCAAAGAAACTCCAAGCGTAGCCTGCTTCATAGCGCGCTGAGTGACCTATGAGATATGTCAAAAGTACATAAATTCTACTTGGAAACCACTCTTGTTATAATAACTGCTAATAACCCTAACAACCATTGCAAAAATCAATTCCAAAGCGTGCACCTGATTAGCCCTAATCAGATTTAATTGTACCTCAATACCTCATTTGCTTACGTTCTATATCTACATCTAGTTGTTATTTCAAAATGCAGCCTGATTCAGCTCGATAATAATACTGATAAAAACTGTATTTTATTATTTAGCGTTGTAATGTAGGTCATAAGTGCCGACCGGTCGACCAGGCTGCAAGGCAGCAAAGCTTCGGGAATATCGGTTAAACATTGCATGCTGGTCCTATTATGCGCAGTACCGTGGTTGCTAATGAAGGGATATTAGGAAAAAACTGTGACAAAGGGGCATTAATGAAACTACTCGTTAAGAAAATGCTCTGGGAAGACGTCTCTTCCTATTCGGAAAAGATATTGTTAATATACAAACACAATAGTAGATCTTGTCTTTGTCTTTTCGAAGTTTTTATTATATTTCAGTCGCGGACAAAGAATACGTATCCGTACGAGGAACTACAATTACTCTTTAAATAGCTGATCTAGCGGCATTCATGAAACTGTATGTACAGTTAATAACAACAAACACACAGTCAACACCTAAGTTTATCTCTCACCAAAGCTCCAACGTGTCCTTCAGGTGATCCACGCAGTGATAGCACCCGGGCGTTTCCTCTCGCTTTATCCTGAACAGGAACCTCACGAAGAAGCCGTGTCCGGTGAAGACCTGCGTAAGGCGGAAGATGAGGACGCAGTGATGCCTCTCCAGCCACTCCTCAAAGAGGGGACTTACCGCTGCAAGAGTAGCGTGCCCAACCTGTATGTGGCCTGGCGTTGTCATGAATATTGAATTTTCACCCATATTCATTAAATTCGGGTCGACATGTTCAGTATGTTCACTAAGAATGTCTTCCAGATATGTATCTTGCACTAGTTAGCGTACCATTTTCTATCAGCATTAACTCCGTACGACTTTCTGCAGAGCTTCCAGTCCAAACCACTATAGATCCAGCCCCAAACGGCACATTTTTCTCCAAACAAGCTAGAATAAAACGTTCCCCTGGAATTCAGTAGATTCTTCGCCACACATCATGTGCATACAGGATCTGGATACATCAGAAAATATTACTCTTCCCTTTCGTCGTCTCCCTATTGTGCGTGTTCGCGGACATAACGAAATTTCGCTACCCGATGTTTACTTTTAAATTTAAGAACCTTTACGGGGTCTATGTGGGGTTAAATTGGCTTCAAGGATCCCTACATTCAGCTCACTTGGGCTGTCACTACGAATCTCCCGAAGTTGATTTGGTACTTCAACGGCCGTGAGGTGCCGATTTCGGAGCATGGTCGTAATTATAAGCCGAGCCGTAGTATATCTTGGTCTGCCTGGTTCTGGTCTTCTTATGTTCCGTCCCATTTTCTCGAAACATTGGACGACTCGCTGCACTGTAAAGTAACACGCCTATTGTTCTTGCTGCACTTCGCTGACTTCTGTATTCTGTCTTCTTCGAACATAGTGACGATGCGTGTACATTGTTCTGATGTTAGCGACATGATAGTAATTCATTAATGATGGCGAAGTACAATAGAGACCGCTTTGTGATTTGACCAACTGAAAACAAATTTGAGAAAACAAGCAAAAGTAAAACATTCGCGAATTGAATAAATATTTGAAAATTCAAGTTTAAAAAGTAATAATAACTGCGTTGTAGATCATTGAAGGTTTTATTTTATACGATATTAAAATTCTCTGTTACATAAAGTAAAGTTCAAGCATGTACCATTATTAATTTGCAAGTTATAAGGATTTTCGTCATTGCTCCGTATTATTTGATCGCGGGTGTAGTTTCTTTTCAACAGTTTTCAGCGTTACAGTCTATATACCTATATAACGTTAATCATACAAAGATTTTACTGAGAATTTCCTTCATGAGAGTACTTTGTACAACTAGAATATTTCATAATATGGTACCATAACGGGGACAAAATTCTGGGAAAATGTCTAACGCGACCCGTTTTCTCATTTTAATGATACCTGGAACAGTTTAACATTTCCTTTGAATGCCTAGGTTTATGTTTGTTTTTTTTGGCTGGGATATCATCACATGACATTTCCCGCTCTAGGGTGGTGCAGAAGGGCGTGTCAGACTTTTACTGACAAAAACCCACCCGTGTTCCTTCAGTTGCCCATATGCCAGAGCCACGGTAACTCTTTCGAACAGATCTCGCGACTCTGGTAGATAGGTTTATGATTATCATGGAAAATGTTGATCTGTTTATTCAGAATTCGAATTTATCGCCATGGTAGTTATTTGATCTAGCAACCCCAGTTAATACTACAAGGTGTGACAATCTCAAGCAATGTGGTTGCATAGTTAATTGGATAACACGATTGTTAGCTTACATCAACTTTACAGTCAACAGATATTATGTACACAGAGTAGGTGTTTGGGGCTTTAATCAGTCACCATTTCACAGTTGACTAAAATTTTGCAATAGACTATTTTGATGGGATTGCGTAGTTTGAAACTAAATAGGTTATTTCACCTAATTTAGAAGTAATTTACATATCATGCCAGTTCTGAACTTTTGACCGGGGCATTTTCTAGCGTGACCTTTATCAATTTATTGATGTTTACTTACTAAGTAGTAGTAAGTAGTAGTTTGTTTACTTATTTATTAGTTCCACTGTATTTTGACATATATAAGTATTGACCATGTATTAGATTCACCGTATTTGACATGCATTAGTATTGACCATGTGATAGTTGCACTGTACTTTTACATTTATAATAACTTACCATCTATAATAATTCCAAATTTTGTATGCCATATCTACCTACATAATTATTGTATGCCTATAAGGCAGGACATATTGATACTTTAAAATATTGTTAAGACCTGTAACTTACATGTGCCCACAATAAAGATACTTTGACTTTGACTTTGACTTTAAGGTTTCTTATTTAGAGGGTGTTTTATGAACCCTAAAATGTCTGTAAATTTGTCTACTATGAAACTTGGGAAAAATGTTCCTTTATTTTTAATAAAATCTTGTTCTAAAACTAAATATCAGTATCTACAGGCCTACAGGCCTTCGAGTTGTGAAGCTCCTAGCTAATTAACTTAACGAGAGATTTTGTCCTAACAATTTGCCAGGACCTAGAAAAAGTCTCGTTTTATTCAGAGAGCCATTGAAAATATGGGGCCACAGTCACTTAGTGCCTGCTTTGCTGGGTACTGAAGCTATCCGTGTCTATATAGCAGTATACCTAATCTATGTAAATTATGTAGGTAGCAATTAAATCTATACAACTAAATAAAATAGATGTGCCTGTTTGTAATTTCACATTAATAGCCTTTCATTAAATGCATATGAAAGTATATACGGTACTTACATCAAAAGATCAATTTAAAAAAAATGTATTTCTTTTTGTTCCAGCTAATCTCTGATACGGCTGAACCGATTTTGACGGAACTATCACTGGCAGATAGCTGATGTTATAAGGAGTAACATAGGCTACCTTTTGTCTGAGTAGTACGCCCCTGTGTGATTATGTCCGAACTTCACGCGGGCAAAGCCGCGGGCACAGCTAGTAAATAATAATGTTCGAGCTCATTGACTTTAAATCCTTTCTGTTTTCCTATAAATATTATTTTCGTAAAACAATGCAAATTTAAATTTTTCCGGGAAATTATAGGTACTGTTTTACTTTAAAAGATACCTGCAAATAAGCCGCAATTTGGTTTCAGGCTTTATAATAGTACGGGACCACCCGTTCAACATAGTAAGCGCGAATTAAGTAAAACAACAAAGGTACCTATTTGTTGTTGTGCTTAATACACTGGGGATGTTCACCGGGTACCGTAATCACCACTTACAACCTTAATAAGTATTTTGAACTCTTTGCTCTAACCTAAAGTGGGCCAATTCCCTGTAATTGTGACTTGGGTGCTATTTACGTTTGAATTTAACTGTGGTTGGGTAAAGGCAAATTGTGATAAACATACCTAGTTATTTACTTATATATTCTGAGACATACCTACTGAAGTATTTCTGAAACGGCGTATCGTAGCAGTTAGCAAAGTGTTACGAACTTAAAAAGTAGCCAACACAAATTTACAGTCTCTAAAAGGTTCTTTTACACAGATGCCGCTGTGTGTATAAAAAAAACCTTTCCAGAAGCTTTCGCTAATTGAAAATCAAATATAATCACGTCCATTTTCGAGTTTAATTCCATTTACGAGGCACAAAAAGGCCAGCTGTACATGAACTACATTCACGAGGATGCCTTTAGCAGGATAGCATTGCAAACGTCAGTCTTGTCGGACGGCCGCGCCGCAAAGTAATAACAGTCGCTGCTAATGGATTGTGGTATTTAGGTAACTGCCTTCGTACATGTTTAGGCATTAGCCTTATTTTATCTATAAATTCGTGTACCTCTCTCATAGTTTTGGGCTCCTGGTACAACTGTGCTGGATTTTTAAGTTTGTTGTTTAAGGATCTACTATATACGTTTTTAATTCATGTTACATTTATATTTGTATTTTTTAACCTGTTTTCCTACATGTTTAGGCTAAGTCTCATTTATGTATACCTCAATTTTGGATTTCTGGTATACTTTTGTATTTCATTACTAGTGTCAAATGCCTACTATGTCTATTTTGACAAAATTCTGCTCTTTGGTACGTAACTAACTTTTGAAATTGACTCTGTAAATAGAATTGTGTTACATATTAATTGTTACAATATTCGGAGAAATAGATACGGCTTAAAAGCTTCTGCGCTTGTGTCAATGTACCATTAATTACGTGTGGCGTTGTGGGGGGGGAGGGTATGTATTATACACATTGTGTATCTATACTAATATTATAAACCTGAAGAGTTTGTTTGTTTGTTTGGTGAACGCGGTAATCTCAGGAACTCCTGGTCTGAATTGAAAAAATCTTTTTGTGTTGAGTAGCCTATTTATTGAGGAAGGTTTTAGGCTATATAAAATCACGCTATGATCAAAAGTAGCGGAGCAGCAACAAAAAATGGACAAAAACTGGCAGGCAATTCGATGCGACGGGAAGGGTTAGGGAAGCAAAAATTTGACGTATACGAAGTCGCGGGCAGAAGTTAGTTATATTTTAAACGTGAAAAAGAGTAGCTCATTTAGCTTGCTTGCTTATTTGGAACATTTCCTAACTCGTATGTATTTGCATGACCCACTATTTTTAAGGCATCACTGCATTTCATATCATTCGGAGATTTCATTTGAGGAGTTTTGTAGCCATTTGAAAAAGTATCTAAACGATTTAAACCTGTTCATTTTATTTCTTAGGGACTTCTCTCTGGTTAAATACTGTGAATATAGAAAATATTAACTAAATTTATAGCCTAATTTGTCGAAGTAACGACCTACCTTTTCTACAGACTTAAAATTTTCATTACATTCATTTAAAAAGACAAGCGAATAATTAATTGAAAACGGTCCGAAAAGTAAAAAAAAAACCTTAAAATACATTTAGATCTAGGTAACCGGGGTGAACTAAATTTTAAAATTCACATTGAATTAGGTTTTCCAATGAAACGGTCGTGAGTAGGTACTTGACTCAGGACACAATACAACAGTGACAAAGAACCCCTAACGACCCCGAATTTATCGTGAACTTTCCACTAATACCGTCATTAAACAACCCTTTGTTTTCTTCTTTGATAAAAACGCCTCGAAGCACCTCGGAGTTCGTAATTTTTATCTTTCCCTGCTTGAATAGTCACCTTAGGAACAAAAGCAAATACTTTTGCGACAATGACAACAGCTGTCTCCATTGTCTGCAATGGGCCTATGTTTATTAATTTAAAGTTCAGATTTCAACGAGTTTCGAGTTTGTTTTGTCAATCTTTTGATAAAAGTGATTGTCGTTAAGATGATAAGTGCGCAGGGAATGATTACTTTAGGGTAATATGCCTTTTGCAGAGAGGGTTAGCAGTGGTGGCCCAGTGGTAACAACAAGTTACGAGTTTTATATCGTAGGTTTGAACCCAGGCAGTCGCTTTACTTTGTGTAAATTATTTCATCACCACTGCTCTCAAAACGGTGAACGAAAACATCGTGAGTAAACCGGAATGACCTAGTATAAACACATGTGATATCTACCAACACGCACTGGGCCCACATGGTGAACTACTGCCCACTCCCTCTCACTAAGAGGAGGCCTGTGTCCCAGCAGTGGGAATATTATAGTATGCTGACTATGAAATATGCATTTTGAATTACATAGGGTTGTTGGGGTCCTAATTTATTGTAGCAGGCATATTTACATTTAATGTAAGGTTTGTTATGTTTAATCCTTTTTTTAAAGTTCGTAAGAGAAATTCCTGAAACGGAATTTATGTATATCATTTTAACTAGCCTCTTTACATACAAGGCACAATATTTTTTTATTATTCCTGAGCCTTTAATATTAACACTGCATGCTTTCAATTTCTTTAGACTGTAGTTTAATTACAAGCTATGAAATCCACGCCAGTTTGTGTGAAGTTTCAAACGAGAAAATTACATTATGCTGGGAGTAAAATCCGTTGGGTTTCGGGCCCAGCAGGGTGCATACAATTGAATTATTTAAGGTATTATGACGTTAAATTGCCCGAAGGAGGCGAGTATACCGTAATCAGGTAAGAAGGCGGCGGGCGGCCCGTCTGAGGCACCTGTCCCGCCCCCGACGAGGAACTAGCTATCAACGAATTTCTCGCTCAAGGAATGAAGGTACAAAATATTGTAGGTCCCGTGAAAAGTTAAAGGGATGCGTATATTCAATTATTTATAGTTGGTCAGTGGCTGTTCACATCGTCGCCGCTGGCGAGTACTCGATTCTCGTAGCGACAAGAGCTAACAAAGAGAAAAGGTAGGTACTCACAGCAACACTCGCTTAGCGCGCAGAACACTCGCTGAGAGACTCACGCTTAGTATCTTCGAATATAGTTTAAGTTTATTAAGAAACCGATCGATATTTTCCCATTTAATTAAATTTGATAAATCATCTGTTTGTTCTCTATTTAATAAATTAAATTATATTTGAAAACATTCTACAATTTCTTTCTGAACTATAAGCGGCGACCCTAGTTACTTATGTTTTTTGGTGACCGTACATACGCATACCAGCGACTGATAGCTCATAGTCGTCGCGCACTCATTAGTCGCCAACTCGTTTGTAGTTGCTAGCTTGACTCTTCTCGTTAATCGCCCGGAAGTAGAACAGGTGCCTGAAACAGCCCGCAGATAACCTTAATTTAAGCGCGGTAATTATTAAAGTTGATCGTTTTAACTTGTATTAAACAACGAGTGTCGTGTAAACATGTAAAGTCAAAAGAGAGGCATTAAGTTGATGTATGTGAACAATGTTTACAGGCGTGAGTGAATAGATATGAATGAAACCTACATTTTATTTTTAGTAACTTCTCATGAAACGGTACGTCTTTTAATTATTTACGCTGTAAATTCATCATGTCGCCAAAAACACTTCTACGTGAGATATTCAATACATGCATATTTAAATTGGTCTATGTAGAAAACGTTTATTTTTACTTCTTGTCTCAAATTACTTTACCCTGGAGTATTTCATAAGTTACATCGAGCTCTTTATCCTTCTTTATACGAAAATATAAAGTATAGGTACCTAAGTGACTACCCAATAAACTTTATAGGATGTGTTTCTCATGAGAATATGTCAGGATATTATGCCAAGGGTACTCTCTACGGTCAAAACTTTATGCTTAACTCTTCAAACTCATTGATAGGCACTTTGCCTCTAATTTTCTAAACAACTGTCAAGCACAACTGTTCAACAATTTGTCTATTATAATATGTATAATGTTACATTGAATCTATACTAATATCGACGGTTAAAAGGTAATAGGGCATAAGCGCCATTTTGGTCGAAAATGACTTATGAATTCCATCCTACTTAAAATTTTCTGCTCTTTCGAATGCGTGAACGCGAATTACTCCCATGGCTCTACGATGTCTTTAAAATTTTCACAATATGACAATAAACAAAAAAGTTTTGCTAATTGTTCTACAATTTCAAACTTTAAACCGCTGTCTTGAACAATTTGGTTTTTGTCGCTTATACCCTATTACTCGTACCTTTTAACCATCGATATTATAAAGCAGAAGAGTTTGTTTGTTTGGTTGAACGCGCTAATCTCAGGAACTACTGGTCCGAAGTGAAAAATTCTCTTTGTGTTGGGTAGCCTATTTATTGAGAAAGGCTATAAAATCACGCTACGATCAAAAGAAGTGGACCAGCAACGAAAAATGGACGAAAATTGGCAGGCAATTCGATGCGACGGGAAAGGTCAGGGGACCAAAAATTTGACGCGGACGAAGTCGCGGGCAGAAGCTAGTGACAAAATAAAACAGTACCGAAATTAAATATAAGTGAAAATAATGTTTCAGAATAGGTAGCTTAATCCTCAATATTCGTCTGTTAAATTGTAATTCCAATCGGAAACCCTGTTTATAAATCTTTTTTCGAGTCTTCGATTTCCAGTAACATTCAAATATAACTGAAAAAAATATGAATTAATCGCGACGTTCTTTTTATTGCACGTGATGTAACATTTCATCTATATTTTTTATTGAAGTTTTTCAGGTTTGATCGATGCTTGGATTTAGAGCTAAACAAAAAATATACTGGCGTTATTAGTTATTGGGACTGGACCGAAAATAAAGTAGATTTGTATTTTTCAAAGGAGTTTTCATGTTGAAGTAGTGAATTGACTGGCCTGTTAGTCTAGTGGTTAGTGACCCTGACTGCTAATACTGATGTTGTGGGTTCGATTCCCACCCAGGACAAATCTTTGTGTGATGAGCACAGTTATTTGTTCTGTGTCTGGGGGTAATTTATCTATAATATGTATGTATTTAGAAATATATGTATATTAATCAGTTATCTGGTTGCCATAGTACAGGCTCTGCCTAGTTTGGGATCAGGTAACGGTGTGTTGGTTGTCCCAAGATATTTATTTATTTATTGATCTAAGCCTTAGATTCTAAGGTATGTTCTAAGAGGCTCTAATTCACCTTAGCACACATTTGCAAGTTGATTTTAGTAGCTTGATTCCAACTTAAGTGAGACCTAACCAAATATAACATTGATGAAAAATATGAATGGGAACTGAAAACTAAGGGATAAAAAAAATATTCCATTCTACCGGAGTCAATCCTGGTCGACAATATTCTCTCACGTGCCCCAACGGCACGCGCTTGTAGTCCGAAGGTTTGCCATCCCTAGTCTAGCGAATGAGACAAAAAAAGCCGCATTCCGGCCAGCTTTGTTCCGCTCAGGGAATTTTCTTATAGCTTATTCATTTGCGTTCGATCGTAATACCCGGATTCCTACGATACTTAAGCATATCACCAAATCTAATTACATAAAGCTGGATCCAGGCAAACCTGTGGCGCCTCTCTCAGGTTGATTGTATACAAAGTCGGTTTAATTTAGTGAAGCACCGAGCTAACCTAGTTACCCTAGCATAAGTGCAGTTAATTTTCGAGATTAGCATTTGTGTGAGACAATTAGTCGTGAGTAAACTTTAAATAGAGCTTTTGAATAGACTTATTGCCTTGCTTGGGCGCTTAGCTGGAGACCGACTAAAAAGTGGGGGCAAAAACTTGAGCTGGTAAGTACACTTCTATTGAACGGAGTGAAGCGGTGCAATTACGTTAGTCCTCTCCCGGTAGTCTCGCCCCGACGGGCACAAAGGCTCGCCCTTGCTTTCATTTTCAATCATCATTTTGTTGAGATTTTTTGCTTATTGCATTCATTGTACGGAAGTCTTAATATCGCGACACTTTTAAATGAAGTACGCCACAATGGTTCGCTTTATTTGTGTAACAATTAGTATTGTTTTTAATGTACTACGTGGCTTTCGTCTTACTTTGTGTACTTTATGTTTCATTAGCACTCATCAAATGCTTATGTACTTTTTGATCTCTATGTCTGGGTTTTTGTTTGATTGCTAATTACAGGCCTGCTACAAATGCAAACAGGTACTACACCACAAATTGTGCATTAGATTAGCAGCTACACTAAAGTTAATTAGTAACATTTCCTGGCTAACACAATCAAATGTCCCGTTTACATTAAACAACTACAAAACTGCATAACATATTTTATTGGCGTTTTCCCCGTTTGACAATTTGAATGGCTATCCCTTGAGTGAAACAGCAACGTCGGGAAGAAATTGCAGCTGTAAGTACAATCTTCTTTTTTGTATTCCATTCGCGTACAAGTTGCCGCAAACACTGCAATGTGAGAGGAGTATTGTCGCAGCGAAATCTGACTAGTTAGTTTAGGTATTAAGTCTCTGCGTGTACTACACGTGCAATATTCGTGCATTGGTTGAGGACGTATGTGTAATTTGATCTCAATATCAGCAAGAAGTTTTTGAATCAATGATGATGATATCTATCAATTCAATCCATAAAAAAAAAACATATTTTCATTTGTCTTAATTTCGGTTGCCAAAGTTCATATTTTTTATGAATTTATTATTTAATGCTATTATTTTATCCGTTTTTTTAATGATTTTTTATTTATTGAATATGTATCAACGTTACCCATGATCAAAATGTCAATAAATCGAATTTCATACATTTTAATCTATACTAATATTATCAAGCTGAAGAGTTTGTTTGTTTGATTGATTGAACGCGCTAATCTCAGGAACTACTAGTCTGAATTGAAAAAAATATTTTTGTGTTGGGTAGCCTATTTATCGAGGAAGGCAAATATAACATCACGCTACAACTAAGAGGAGCGGAGTAGTAATGAAAAATGTTGCAAAAACGGGGAAAATCGCACGGGTAGGCGATTCGACGCGACGGAAAGGGTCGGGGGAACAAGAAATTTAACGAGGACGAAGTCGCGGGCAGAAGCTAGTTTCATATAATGTGCCTTTTTTCTTTTCCTACCCATATTACCATTTTTTCAATGTTAGCGCTTGTTACTAAGTTAACTAACATCTTTGATTTATTTATTCATGCATGTTTACCTATAAGTAACTGTTGAACTGTTGTTTTACTTTTGTTTCTATCAGTGTAATCAGTTGTTGGTGAATCTAATAAGATTAATAAATACAGTATGTTTTGTAATTTAGTTAGACACTTGACAAAACCTAGAACAACGAATAGTTACTGTCAAGGTCGACGGCAAGCGTCCGAGGGTCGTAGTCCACTTAGATAAACGGGCCAAATTCACTCATCTAAACTCCACGAGGCGCTTCAATGCCAAGGACAGGCACGGATGGCGAAACATCGTCAAACAGAAGATGGCTTCGTGTCAGGGGAATCACGACCCTTCGTAATGAGGAATAAGATTCGAGAATAAATTACACGAGGAGTGTATCAATAAGAAATATACGAAGTATCATATTTCCAGAAAACAATATTTCGATAGTAGGTACTTTTATGAGACAGTGCTTTCGTCATAAGAATCTTAATTCTAGTAACATTCTAAGCTAAACACAATCGCAGGAGGAGACGCCCCGGGCGTCGGGAGTCGATTGCGGACTCCCGGCCACCGTAGGCGCGAGCTTGCGGGTGGCGAGCAATGGGTAGCTCGCCGCCCGGTAAGGACCAAGCTCGGGTCGACGGCGCGCAATGTTCCACGCGCGCCTCAAATAGATGTCAGCAGCAGTGTAGGGGTCTACTAGGACCGATGCCTGCCGGGGTCGCGTGATTGTTCGAAAGAGATACCGTGACCCTGGCACATGGGCAACTGATGGAACACGGGTGGGTTTTAGTCAGTAAAAGTCTGACACGCCCTCCCGCTCCGCCCAGAGCGGGAGAAGTCATTTGATGATTTCCCATCCTGGAAAAAAAAATAAAAAAAAAGCTAAACACAATCATACATAACCGCTATGTTGCAGTTCGTTAAAGGTACAAGGCGTCGTATAACAACTCCCGATACAAGTAACGTACCACGTCTAATACAGTACCTTTGTCGGTGAATTCCTCGTATAGATACAGGCACTAACTAGGCTTTGAAATATTACCGTGAACAGATTCGCTCCGTCGAGCCCGCTATGCTCGAACCCATCCGTCTCTCCACTATTCCCGACGTATGCAAGTGTCGGCGTGACGTTAACGGTACTTGAGAGACAGATCGTTGCTCATTTACAAAATATTAGCTCCCCCTTAATTGGCTAACTTTCCACGAATTATCTTACGTAACTAGCAGTTAGGTAGCTCAAGTTAGTTTATCTCTTAGTAATTAGGATTTATGTACATTCGTACGACTTTCCTGAGAGTACATTATTAATTTATTTATAACACTGTTGACCAAACTGTTAGAGACCAACTCGTTTTTATACTCAATTTAATTAAATGTCTCCTTACTTACATAAAGTTCAGTGCAAACAAATGACCTACATATTTATTTGGGTTACCAAGAGCTGAAAGTTTGCAAACTCTACCAAGATTCTAATTACATTGGCAATCCTCAATGTAGGTATTAAACGTAGGGAGATTTAGTTTAATACAAAAGTCTGAAAAGTACAAGCAGATAAATAAGGTTGCTTGTTGACCGCCGTTAATGAAACGCAAACAATCCCTGAGTAAATTCTGCGATGCAAACCCGCTACAAGTTGTTGTATTCGTGTACCTACTGTGCACACCACTCTTTGATGTGCTTCTTTTTTGTACACTCTCAATGCGGAATTAGAAGTGAACGAATTAATTACTTAGCTCTGCGTTTTGCTGACTTTACTTTCTCCCATAGAAGATATTATTGATGTTTTTATTTCGGAATGATTTCATTCGATCACACTTTTATTACGACCACAAATACGGGCGGAGAATTAACGTTAGTGGTAATATTAAATATGTAACCGCCAAAAGCCCATTCACAGGAAAGGCAAAATACTAAATTACTATTCACAAAAAAACTTGGTAACTTTTTGTGTAACAAAAAAATAATATTTTTTTAAACTATGACGTAACTCGCAGAAAACCTATACAACCTAGATGAACGTACGTGTATTTCGCGAAAAATTTACTCATACTATACATAATTGATTTTGTTACACGTTGGGTTAAAGGCTTATTCAGACCGGCGCGACGCGACAGCGCGACGCGATTCTTGTAGAACAATTCCCATGAAGTTCACATAAAATTTGTTCTACGAGTGTCGCGTCGCGCTGCCGCGTCGCGCCGGTTTGTAGGAGGCTTAATACTTTAAATGTAATACCAAGTCTGAAGGTGCATTAACTATCACATTGCTTATTCTCATAAAATATACAATAGGTGCACCACAATAAATAGTTTAAATAAAAAATTAGATTTTAGATTTTCCTTCAAGATATCGAAATTTTCAAGACACCATTCATTCAAGCAAAAAAAATTGCAGTCGAAATGTATATTTAACTCAATTTCGTCATTTTGGCGGTGACATTAATTCATATTACAACTGACGTCAATTAAAGTCGGAGTTAGTTACTATCAGTTAACAAGCGTTTAAACCGTGCAGTCGGAATGACGTAAGCGGTTACATTGTTAGTGGTTGTCGGCATAACACAACACAACACAAATTCGTTTCTGCAATCACGGACGTGGACGTTCGAAATCTGATTTACCGCTGATTTGTGGTCAGGTGCGGCCGCGTATATGTACCTACGTACTGTGCGCACTGCGTACCCACACCAATGTATGTATGTAGGTACCTCCTATGCAAACCAAGTTATGTCCCAAATATAACTCATATCACCTGTCGTCCTGCCTGAAATATCGTCGCGGAACGATTTTATCACTCACGATGATGTATCCTTTATTGTTGAATACATTACCAAAGTTTGTCCTTTAAAACCCTGAAAATTGTCAGGCTTCATTTAACGACGTTCACATTCTCTGTTGGAATTTCGATGATAAAAATAGCAGGCTGAAGAATATTCGGTTTCAAAGCCACGTGTAGGTTCGATATTATTTTTTCTAAGTTTATTCTACGTTCATTTTACCTGGGGTTGTTAAATATTTTGCTATCAACCAATGAATAGGTTTAAAAACATTTATTTAAAATTATGCTTATGAATTGGTGATGATTATAAATGCTGCGAATTCTTATAAGATAGCTTTTGCGAGCAATTGTCTAGTTTTATGAGTTAAATACTCATAAAACTAGACAATTGCTCGCAAAAGCTGAAAAATCCAAGTAATCTTGTTAAAAAAAATCTTAATAAAGTATAAATATTTGTTTAACTTTTATGGCACGATCTTGTTAAGTATGTATGTAAAAAAGGCTCTACGAAGCGAAATTTTTTTATGACAATTATTTTTTTTCACTTACAATTAAGACGGAAGTTCGAAAAAATTTTTTTAGTTAACAATTGTTTAACTTGTCGAAAAATTAACTTTAAGTAAAATTTCCAACGGGAATAAATTATTTATAGTATTCAGAACACAGCACAATTTTTTCAAATTTAAAAAAATATATTCAATGCCTTAAATAAATTAATTAATGTGCCGAACTCTCTTTTGACGCCGCGCGCTCAACCTAAAAATGTCGCGCGCAGATCTATTTTCAGCGTTAAATTAAAATTATAAATAATGGAGATAGAGTTCCGGGAGTTAGAGTTTTTTATCGAAAGTTTCCTCTTCTTTCAGAATCCTTTTTTGAAATTTCTCAAATATTAACAGTTTATGAAATATTGGCAAAAAACGAAATGCCATTTTTTTTCATCTTTAATTGTTTATAACTTTTGCAATTTTTTATGTGCTAATACACGCTTTTGGCACATTTTTCTAGACGTCATTCCGGATCCAATGAGCTATCGCACATAATTTTAAGAGCAGTATCTCTATTTTGTACCATTTTCAACTTGTCGACTAGACTAAGTCTACGAAATTACAACACAACACCCCTAATTTGGCGTCGCGCGTCGGGGGCTAAAAACAGAATCGTCTATGAAATGCTACAAATTGAGGTTTAACGCTGTAAACAAGAAAAAAGGGAAGGTAGCAGTTGCCAAGTCGGATCCAGTTACTTGCACCCGTCCGGACTGTGTTATAGACAGAAATGAGAGCGTCGAAGTTGGGTAGAATCTCGGCAAACTGTCAAACCTGTTTCATTTACGACGAGCACCTCCATATTTATGTCTAAATTTGCCGGCGGCGGAGATGGATACCGGTGCAGTACATATTATGTACTTTTAAGGACTTTTCAGTCACATCGCACTAACTTTACTCGTAAATCATAGAGTACTTTGTATTGTAGAACTTTACCTAAATGTCACTTAAACATGCCTACTTAAATGTTATCAAACTGTGATGAATAATACAGTCCCATTTTGTAAAACGAAAAAATCACTTTTACAATAAATTATCGAAGAATCTTTGTCCAACGGTGAACTGAGGTGAAAATAATGATCGAACTTGGAAAACATTTACGCGAAAGATATTAAGGAACGATTATTGGTTATTGCGCAAAACTTTCTTTGTTCGACTCATGATAATAGGCGAGCGAATTATTATGAACAGACTTTTATTGTATTTCGATGAATGAGTATTCCTTACAGATGTTCTTTTTATTGGGTATGAAATTGCTTTAAACTATTACTGGTACTTTGGAACTACCACGGGAATATCCTAGCAGAAAATTCGAGTTTCCCGTCAAACTGGAGCCAGTACACAACAAAGCCATTACCAGTAGACGCGCGGCCCAATCTTATTTTCTAAGTTTAGGAATCGAGAAGTTGTTCACAAACGTCAAGCTATGAGGAAGAAATAACCCAACACGTATGTACGCGACTTATTGCTAACGCTATTTTTAGTTTCTTAAGTAAAATAATTTTACGTGTAGCTTGTGTGGAGCCTGCAGTGTAAAACCACATGTTTATAGTCGCGTTTTGTTTTACGGTATTTGGATGGGATCCAAGTTTAAAATATTTTATTTTTATATCGTGATGAGCCCTTTATTAAAAAATAAATATACATATATTTACGAGTAAACATTTACATCATTTTATACGTTTCCCATAAAAAACCAAATTACAACCGATGTCCATTATTCGTATAGGTAAAAGCGTTTAAGGGGCACATAAGGTCACGTCCAGCATTTTGATTGCTATCAGAAATGTATTGGCAATGGCTGTCGAATCTGATTTACCTCTGATTTGCGGCCGCCTGTGACTCGCGCGCAAACTTCCGTGTTGGATTAACGTTGGCCACTATTGTGTTTACCTCGTCCTCACTTTACCATTATTTGAGAGGAGGATAAGTGTTTTATATTTAGGTGTTTAACGTTATTTAAAAACGAATAGGGAATTAAATGATGAGTAGCTACATCTATATAATGAATAATGCATTATCAGCCTGTCATATTTCCTCAGCTGGGTGGGACACACGCCTCCTTTCGGTGAGAGGGACTGGGCCAAAATATACCACGCAGGCCCAGTTTAGGTAGGTGAATGGCATATGTCTTCGGATTTAGGACATGCCGATTTTATCACGATGTTTTGCTTCACCGTTTTGAGAGCAGTGGTGATGAAATTAAGACAAAATAAAATGTTACAACTTGTTAGTCGCTGCCGTTTAATAATACTTCATAGACGTTTTGTCGCGACGATTTTTGGGGCATCAAACTAAATAAAGAATAATAAATAAAGTGCCAAACGAATAGAACTAAGGTTCAGTTAAGGCCAGTATTGTTTTTAGGGTTCCGTTGCCAAATGGCAAAAAACGGAACCCTTATAGATTCGTCATGTCTGTCTGTCTGTCTGTCTGTCTGTCTGTCTGTCTGTCTGTCCGTCCGTATGTCACAGCCATTTTATTCCGAAACTATAAGAGCTATGCTGTTGAAACTTGGTAAGTAGGTGTATTCTGTGAACCGCATTCAGATTTTCACACTAAAATAGAAAAAAAAAAACAATAAATTTTGGGGTTCCCCATACATAGAACTGAAACTCAAAAATGTTTTTTTTCATCAAACCCATACGTGTGGGGTATCTATGAATAGGTCTTCAAAAATGGTAATGAGGTTTCTAATATCATTTTTTTCTAAACTGAATAGTTTGCGCGAGAGACACTTCCAAAGTGGTAAAATGTGTGTCCCCCCCCCCGTAACTTCTAAAATAAGAGAATGACAAAACTAAAAAAAATATATGATGTACATTACTATGTAAACTACCAACGAAAATTGGTTTGAACGAGATCGAGTGAGTAGTTTTTTTTTAAAACGTCATAAATCGTAAACCGCAATTTACCTTACATTCAATCAACTGAAATATAAAAATTAAAAAATATATATATTTTTAAACCGAAAATACCTACAGGTTTGTACGGAACCCTCGGTGCGCGAGTCCGACTCGCACTTGGCCGGTTTTTTATGATTTCAAATGGGCAGGTTTTACAGATCCATGCTCAAGCGTGAATCTCAATTCAACATTCCTCAAATCACAGAGAACATAGATAAAGGTTGATAGATCAACTCTAATATATTTCCAAATCGAAACTGCTTGGTATAAACGTTAACAGCTTTATAGTCCGGGCTTCAAGATTCAGCGTTATAGAATACAAAGACAAAACTTCATAATCCAACTAAATAAAGTGTCAAACGAATAAATCAATGAATTGAACAGAGATCCAGCCGAGGCGATTGAATATATTATCTGTTGCCATGAATGCGCTAATGTTGGAGAATTTAATCGGGGAGCGGGCGTGGGAGCGGAAGAGCTTCGTTCGTTGGATTTACGAGCGAAAAAGCTTCCGCCGCTTTCGACGTTCACGCGGAACTATAACAATTTTTGTACATAACAATTTAAATAACTAGCTTATATTAAATTATGGTGATGCTAAGTGCGAGGTGTCTCGTACATAATAGCAATGTTACACAAGTTTTACTTTTTAAAATTTATCCGGTATTTTAGGAATTCTGACAGTCATTTTGTAGTTATAGCCTAGTTTACTTTTTTCATCCATTAAATGCATATCGACGATAAAACTGTAAAAGCAATTTGATTCGACTATCACATCGTTTACAAATGTATTTTACAGGTAAAGTGAAACCAAACATCTATGGATATACCTACAAATGTGAATGTAGTGAAAATGGTTTACATTCAACAATCCAGACTGAAAGAGGAAAACGGTCAAGTTGTAATGCACACGCCGACAAGCGACGCAGACGTTCACACAACAGTGAACGAAAGTGAAAAGCTCCTTACATTTTACAAAATATTTTTATTGTTTGCCAGACGGTTGCCTTCCATTCCAGACATTTATCTAGTACAAGTTATTTAACAACCGGAGCACAAAATTTCGTCGAGTATAATTTATAAATAGCCCTCGAAAGCGCGATCGCCTAATTTGCTTTTCAGATATTTAGACGTCTCCCCGCTTAAGGGATTACACTTCATAATGCCCAAGGACCATTGTTGTAGCTTGATAAAATTTAATTTGTCACAAGGAGCGAGTCCTCCATCGAGCCGCGAGCCAGCCAAACGAACCGAGGAAAGTAATGATCACATGAAATCCCAGATCAAGAATTAAGAGCACTTTTGTTTTAGTAAACCGACCGGAATAATAGCTGAAGTTTGGCGTCGCTATGCCGACAAATGATTTGATGAGCTCCATCAGCACTCGACAACGCTCGGATAATGTTTCGTTCCGCGACCTATAAATGAAAAAGTTCTCGGAACAAACTGTACGTCCGATGATGTACGATAGAAATGGATTTTAACACTGTTTTTTGCGAGGCGAGTCACAACAGCGTTGCAATCTTCGTATACCCTTTATGTGTTACATTTTGTCGGGTGAAGCCCTGAATAGGCGGCCAGTCTCTTTGATGGTATTGAAAGAGAAAATGCTTATCGCACCATCGCCCGTAAATAGCCGAGTGGGTGTCGAATTTCTCTACACATGCTACGAAAACACACTTATCCTTTTTACTTAAACTGTTTTCACATCCCTTCTCAATACTCTGAAACTATTCGTCTCGAGTCTTGCCCTTTTGAATGTATTGGCAGGTATATTTATTGGGTATGAGACCGATATGTTTTATGTGACGTAATTTATGCAGGTCATTTTTATCCTTTTATTTATTTTCGTTTTCTTGAGTATGCTTTTGTATCTGTTGACAATAAAACACATCAATTGAAAGAAGGGTTTTCTTTTGTGTCGTTGTTGAACGGAATAATTGTTTTAATGAGTATCATTATGATCATTTGGTAAATGATCGTCCAATTGTGTTTGGAAATGTTCATTATAAATCTCTGGAAATTCTAAAAAGCAATGTAAATAAATAAATAAAGTTATCTTTAAGGTTGAATGTTACTAAATGAAGCACTATTAGTTCTAATTCATTTGATATATCAAGCTATCTATTAAAATATGTGATCAATTATAACTGAATAATGTTTAAGGGACGAACAATATCTAGCAAATAATTCTCACGTTATCATAACCACTTTACACTCATCTTTGGATTGAAAAAGCTAATGGCTTGGAACAAGTCGAGGTGGTTTAAATAAATCGGCGACATTCCATTTCCTGCAGTAAGTAATGCGACCTCATGATTCCGTTTTAAAAATTGAATTTCACGTTATCAAGTTTATCTGAGTCTTAGTTGAGAGAACGTTGTTAGCACCTCAGACCAAAGGTTGGCCATACGAATGACAATGACCATGACCATTTGACCATTGTGAATTACCATTTCTAAGTATCTTCTAATATTATAAACTAGCTGTTGCCCGCCACTTTGTCTACGCTCCAGGATTAATAGTTTTATATGACCTGACCTCATGATTCCGTTTTAAAAATTGAATTTCACGTTATCAAGTTTATCTGATTCTTAGTTAAGAGAACGTTGTTAGCACCTCAGAGACCAAAGGTTGGACCTATGTCCATAAATTCCACCTATGTCCATTTCTATAAATAATATAATAATAATAATATAATAATAATATTCCACAACTATCACACAACGAATGATATAGTTATCCCCTTAAGCCGATCATAACTATTTCTATGTTTTATGTACCTTCTAGTATTATAAACTAGCTGTAGCCAGCTACTTCGTACGCTCCAGGATAAAAAGTTTTATATGTCCATCTTCAGGTCATGGTATCTGTGTGATAATTTACATCTACACTTATTTTTAAAAAAAAGGTAAAATTTGTTTGAAGGAAGGATCTCTGGAACTAACAGTTGGATTTGAAAAAATCTTTTTGGATTTGATAGCCCCATTCTTGAGGAAGGTTGTGACCTGAACATTCCGCTATGATCCTTGGGAGCCAAGCAAAATGAAAAAAAAAAACGCTAAGTGTAAAATTAACAGCGCGGACAAAATTATGGACGAAGTTCCAGATTATAAACTATTTATGTGCCTATCATCCAAATTCGTTCAGCCATTTTACCGTGAAAGCGTTACAAACAATTAAACTCACTGTCGCATTTGTATATTTTTATTAGTTAGAAGGAATAGAATTTGAATGTTTACATGGTTAGATTGCTCTTTGGGTGACCTTAAGCCTTCTTATGAGGCCCATTGTGACCGACCACGTCTCAGTTCTATATGTCATCACTGGCAACACAATGGAGCAGGAGAGCGAGCAATGGAGGGGGCTATGCTTGGAGTTTCCCTACGTGATCGAATCAGAAATGATGAGATCCGTAGGAAAACCAAGGTTACCGACATAGCCGGAAGAATTGCCAAACTTAAGTGGCAGTGGGCGGGCACATTGCTCGCAGAACAGATGGCCGATGGGGTCGGAAGGTTCTGGAGTGGCAACCGCGTACTGGAAGACGGAGCGTTGGAAGGCCTCCCACAAGATGGACCGATGACTTGGTGAAGGCCGCAGGAATACGTTGGATGCGAGAACCACAGAACAGGTCGAGGTGGCGGTGCTTGGGGGAGGCCTATGTCCAGCAGTGGACGTCTTTCGGCTGAAATGATGATGATGATGATGGTTAGATGTTTGTTACTCAATCGGAGAAACTGGATTTGGATGAAATATCGCACACAAATAGTTTATAATCTAGATTGAACTCGTAAAATATTTTAATTCCAATATTTTTACGGGATGCAAGAAGCACAGAAGCGGCCGAAGTGGCGTTGCTTGGGGAGGCCTATGTCCAGCAGTGGACGTCGTTCGGTTGTAATGATGATGATGATGATGATTTGTACGGGATCGAACCTTATGAAGGTGAAACCGCGGGGCGCTGGTAGTCACAAATACAAATCGTAAGTGATCAATATTCTTATCTAATCATCATTTCAGCCGTAAGACGTCCGCTGCTGGACATAGGGCCTCCCCCAATTTGGCAGGCGGGTTGGCGATCGCAGTATGGTGGTAGAATGAATAGAGAATGCTGCTGCCTATTCTCTAGTAAGTCCCTTAGTCACCTTCTACGACACCCACGGGAAGAAATGGGGTGATGCTATTCTTTACGTCCGGCACCACACGAGACAATAAGTCATCTTATCTAATAAGAAAGTCTAATAAGGTATTCCGTTTGATAACAATTAACATTTAACAAGCAAAGTTGGATGGTAAGTTTAAATCTCGTGTTTCGACGTTATTTGGCAAATTAATTCAGAAACTTTAACTTGAGGCACGCGAGTGAAAGATGTTTTTGCAGACAGAGTTTGTTACTTAATAATTCCTTGATTGTAGTCTGAGCTCTCCAGATTTTAAGCCCATAATTGATTTCCGTGTTCATAACTCTTATTAAGTCAAGAAAGACCGGTTATTTAATTAAATTAATAATTATAATGTTCTTATCCAACAAGAAAAATCGGTGCAAAGTAGAAATAATTAAAGTTGCATTTTGATTTAGGAATTCGACTGAATGCCTCGTTGGTTTAGTGGTCGCAAGTCTGAGCATGAGGTCTTGGGTTCGATTCCCAGGTCGGGCAAAGTATAAATGGTATTTTCGTTAGGGATGTCTCACTAGTAGCTTGAAGACTGAATTTGTGCTTGATTCATGGCAATAGGCTTGCTTTCTATTTCATGGGATTGAAATATAACTGGTGAAATATGGGTGTACTATAAGTACACCTTTGCCCAACCCTTTGGGGGCTACAGATGGCATGTTATGTTATACTGAATTTTATACTTAATTCATTAAATAAATAAAGTATTTTTTTAATTTAAAAAAAAAAAAACGCAATATTCTAAGGTTGGCTCATATCATCAAAAGGTCTCTGTGAAGCAGTTGACTACGAAAGGTTGACATGATTGACTGAAACTGTGTGTTATACAAGGGAAAATTTTCAGAAAAAAAAAAAACAGACGGCTTCCAGTATTTGGTTTCGAAATACGATGTCTTCGGTTTTGTATTTTTTACATAAATAGGTATACCATTTACTTGCTGTATATATTACAGTGACAGGAAGTTAATACGACATCATCAATAAGTATACACTGACTGGAAAAAAAATACGTATTAATGAAGTCAACTCAAAAACTACTCCAAAATTAACCAAATTTAAATGGGCACACCCCTAAGTATGTGTATCCATACACGAAAAAAAAAAAATTCTAAACCGCTCCACAAGGCCGGATATTAAAAAAAAAACTGACTTATTGAAAACGTTCTCCATTTTGAAGTCGGTTAAAATTTAAGCTTCTTTGATGGGGTATAGGTACCCCTGTCGATGGACAGTTAGTTACTAGGAGTTCCACTGAACAACTTCTTTTTTCTAAATTATTTCCTTCTTAAATAAAATGAAATATGTTACTCATGTTCCTGATGTATAAGATTCCCAATCCTATCTGACTGAGCCAACTTCAAAACATTTTCACTAGTGCATTTTCCGCGATAGAATGTTTCTTTGAATTTGGTGTTCAGTTTCAAACGTATGAATTCGTGGTAAATGCTAGGTTTAATTTGAAAACGGTGTTCGTAAAATTTTACTTTGCCATCTCTATTTGAGTCTTCTACGAATAGTCGTGTGAGTTGTTACCACAATTAGTAGAATTAACGCGATAAATTCCTGATTAAAATAAAACGAAATGTGTGTTAAGCAAATAAAATATTGTTTTGGTCATAAAAATCTTATCATGGAGCTCATCACTATAAATTAAGTTACCCAAGATGTTGCAAGGAAAATAAACGTTCACCGTGGCTCACATCTCATAGGGGATAAGTAGGTGTCATTGTGTCTAGGTATTATTAGTAATTTTTTTTGTGCTTGAGAAATCATCAAATGACGTCTCCCGCTCTTGGGCGGAGCAGGAAGGCGTGTCAGACTTTAACTGACTAAAACCTACCTGTGTTCCTTCAGTTGCCCATATGCCAGGGCCACGGTATCTCTTTGGAACAAATCTCGCGATCCTGGCAGAGGTACTATTAGTTTTAGATCACGATCGCACTTCGCACGGACGTAAAAATATCGCGGGTGGATTTTATCGCGGGTGGATTTTATCGTGCCTTGAATTTTCAACTCTCGGTGTTGAACTGAGCTTTGAGAATCCAATATTGTGCATCCTAGCGTGTCGAAAAAACACACTATTTGATTTTCGACTTTCAGCGCTAAGCACTGGGTTTAGGATCCAGTGTACCGAAAAATCCTTCCTCGATATTGTTAGGTTCACAGTTTCAATGCAACTAGTTGATCTCGTGTTGTTTCAAGGCTCGTACAGACTAGCACGACGCGACGCCGCGCGCGAATCGGCGATTTATATCCGTAGAACAATTTTCTATGACCGGGTCGCGGCGCGACATGTCGCCCCTGCGTGAAGAGTCACGCGCGTTTTCATAGAAATTGTTCTATGGATATAAATCACCGAATCGCGCACGACCGTCGCGTCGCGCTAGTCTGTACGAGCCTTGAAACAACACGAGATCAACTAGTATCCTTCATATAGTCTCGCAGTGACCATTTCACAGCATCCGTGGTCATCTATGGTGCATTTATACGTGACCAGGAGCTGCACAGCAAAAGGGTAATTATGTTTCGGTACTAAATGAAAACAAACACTATCAGATCAAACTAAGGTCCATTTTAAGCTTAACTCTAATATTGAATGTGGCAGAAACAAATAGTGGAGCTTCATTAAATGTCATTGTGATATTCCCGATAATGTGAGAGTAGAATGGGAACTGTTTATTAATATGTGGCCATAAGTTGTGATATATTTGCGGTAATTAATCGGCTTTAAATTCAACAGGATATTGTTTTAAAATTAATGAACATCGCGTAATTAGGGGCTGTTTGGATTGTTTTTCTTTAATTACAAGTTGAAGTGACCATTAAATTGATTGTTGATATAACGTACCAACGTCCTTGTGGTGCCGGACGTAAACAATAGCACCATCCCATTTCTGCCCGTGGGTGTCATAAAAGGCGACTATGGGACTTACTAGAGAATCGTCGTCAACGGTGGACGTCTTTAGGCTGAAAAATAAAATGATGATGATGATTACGAATGACCCTGCAGTGAGTTTGCAGGGATTAAGCCATTCTACCCAAACTGAACTTCTGATCTTGATCCAAAGGGATTTTACATGAAGCTACTGCCTATCTGGTCTCCACAACCCAGTTACTTATAGGGTAAACGAGACCTCTTGGTCTGACAACCAGTCCTTGTCAGTTTCGGGCTTTTGATGACTTTTAAATCTCGCATGATCAATATTTTATTTCGCATGCAACCATATTTGTACGCCTCTTGGCATAACATAGCGACCTATGTATTTTTAACCGACTTCAAAAAGGAGGAGGTTATCAATTCGGATGTTTATATATTTTTTTTATGTGTGTTCGGGCATAACTCCGTCATATATAAACGGATTGGCAAAATTATTTTTTTGTTCGAAAGGGGTTTATAATTTAAGAACTGTATTTACTACCTCTGTTACACAAATAAAAAATGATTATTATTATGACTCGTAATTACTGTCAATGATCCCCAAAAGACATCCGGGACCAACGGCGTAGAGCGGTTTCCGAGGCCCGGACGGGACTTGGTATGTAAAGATCATCAACCATCAACGGGACAACCGCGATAAGCGTAGCTTAACCTGATCTATCGAGCCGTGCCACTGTTATTACTAAGCCTCAACACAAAGACTTGAAATATCAGAGGGATTATAAAAATATATTTATCCATTTTATTAAAAAACACGATTCAACTTTAACCTGAGCACGAGCCTAAAGCATCAAAACAGTTTTAGTATTTGGAACTTTATGTCAATTTTGGTAAAGTTTTCATACAAAATTGAAACCTAAGACCGGACTAAGTAGCGAGTAAGTAAGCATACGGTGGAAGTGTGCCCTGCCTGGGCGGAGAACCGCCGTGTCCTCGTGGAGGCGATCAGCGGCGGCGACCTCTCGCGTCCGGCCTTGGTGCGAGCCATGGTACGGAGCGGGAGGGCATGGGAAGCCGTCACCTCTTTCTGCGAAGTAATGCGCGAAGGAGGAGGCGGCGCGCGTGAGGGAGTGGTAGTCTCTGCGTCCTCACGTCCCTAGCCGCCGCAGGAGGAGACGCCCCGGGCGTTGGGAGTCGATAGCGGACTCCCGGCCACCGTAGGCGCGAGCTTGCGGGTGGCGAGCAATGGGTAGCTCGCCGCCCGTTAAGGACCAGGCTCGGGTCGACGGCGTGTAGTGTTCCACGCGCGCCTCAAAGAGACGTCAGCAGAACCTGTTACGAATCTGCTTAGTGAAAGAAATGGATAAGGCAGATCTGATACAATTTATTAAATGAAAAAGAGTAAACTGTCAGAGTAGAATGCTTCAAGAGGGCTTCAGAGTAGACCGGCTTCAGAGTTCAAAGTAGACGGGCTTCAGAGTAGACGGGCTTCAGAGTGTGAACGCTTCAGAGTAGACGGGCTTCAGAGTAGTTTTCTCAGAGTGCGGGTGCTTCAGAGTAGTTTCCCAGAGTGTGGGCGCTTGAGAGTAGTTTCCCAGAGTGCGGGCGCTTCAGAGTAGTTTCCCAGAGTGTGGGCACTTCAGAGTAGTTTCCGAGAGTCTACAGTCTACCAGAGTGTGTCCTCCAGAGTGTACGGCCTCCAGAGTGTGGTCCTCTAGAGTGTGGCCCTCTAGAGTGTGGGCCATCAGCGGTTCAGACGCCCCTTTTTAACCCCCGACGCAAAAAGAGGGGTGTTATAAGTTTGACGTGTCTGTCTGTCTGTCTGTCTGTGGCATCATAGCTCCCGAACGGATGATGCGATTTCAATAAAAAAAAATATGTATTAAAGGTGACTTATCTGCGAGTGTTCTTAGACATGTTTGATGAAAATCGGTTGAGCCGTTTAAAAGTTGTGGGGGGGAAAGTGGGGAAGAGTAACCGAATGTCAGCAAATATACTCGAGTGGGGTCTCAAATGAAAGCGCACTGAAAGAGAATATTGATGAATTAATCGAGAGTGTTCTTAGCTTCGTTTGATTGTACATTATATTAAGTATATACCTATAAAAAGTACAAAATAAAAAATTAAATTTAAAATTTAAAAAACCCCCGACACAAAAACCTAATTTCCCTTTAAAAAGTAAAAAATAATAAAAATAACTCAATCTTAAAGTACCTAAGAATGTATTAATAATTCAAAAAAAAAACGTCGCGTTGGGGGACCGCTCCGCGAGTGCAGACGTCGTTGACTGCATAGTTAGGTAATAAGATTATTGGTAATTAAATTGTTAGGTTTACGGCGGTCCCCCAACGCAGCGTATATTTTTTTTTTCAATTATTAATACATTCTTAGGTACTTTAAGATTGAGTTATTTTTATTATTTTTTACTTTTTAAAGGGAAATTAGGTTTTTGTGTCGGGGGTTTTTTAAATTTTAAATTTAATTTTTTTATACCAAAACCGTCTTCCCTTTCCAAACATTTTCAAAATATTAGTTTAGCCATCATCTCATCTGACAAGTGTAGTCGGCCAGGACACATCCATGAGTGTGTGTAGCTGGCCACATGAGTGCGTGTAGCTGGCCACATGAGTGCGTAAAGAATTTTATAAATATAATTTTAAGTTAAGTTATTTAGTAAACAATCGTAATAATTAATAAAATCAAATAGCTAGACATATTGATAAAAATAATTTAAAATTATATAAACCAAAAAGTAGCCATTCATAGACTAAGCAGAAGAGTAACTGACAGTTGACAATTTGGCTTGTCACAACATGAAAATTTGAGTTAATATTTATTTCAGCTATTTCCAAGTTAATAAATCGTATTTAGAACGATTTGCTGAGTGTAGACATATAAATAAAATAAAATAAGTAAAGCATGAAGTGTAAACATAGAAACAAATAAAGAGGATGATAAAGAATCATGAATTAAAGTGTAAGTATAGGATGAACACTATAAACCGAACCTAGGACCGATGCCTGCCAGGGTCGCGAGATTGTTCAACGAAAAGAAACGAAAGAGACACCGTAACCCTGGCAAAAAAAGACCGGACTAAGTTGTTACTTTTGTAAAATGAACTATTTTGGAATTCTATTAGGTTCTTATTTGAAAAACAGGCTCATTCGTTTTTAAAAAACAAAAATGTTATCTTGTCATAAGACCGTACCTGCTTGTTTTCTATTTTGACGAAGAAATGAAAACGTGATGAAAACATGTTCCTCGAATCGTCTATGGAAAACAAAAACAAAACCCCTTATAATATATAACAAATACGATTTACACAGTTGTTAATTTCAAGTAAAAGTACAAATGCATAAACCTCGAAAATATTTTCCCGGAAATTCATCATACGATTTTGACTCTATTCGAGAACTGTACAAACAGTTCTCGAATAGAGTCAAAATCGTATTGCAAAAAGCACTGCACGTTTTTAGGTTTAGTCAAAAATATGTAAATACTGACTACAAACGACGGACATGTATTGATAAAAACCTCGACAACTTTCGCCGTTTCTGTTTGACAAACGCTAAAAATGATGGCGAATGTTTTGCCCGTTATAAAATGTTTTTCACAAAATCTTTTATCTGAAATAGTTGTAGGTAGGTTCCACCACAAAGTTTGCTATTTTCAGCAAGAGATTAGGTATGTACATATCATTGTTCTGAATAGTTACGCCATAATAATATGTATATTACCGTGAAATTTTATCGCTATTCAAAATAATTAAGAATATCTATAATGTGTGATTTGACAATCATAATTTATTATTCTGACTATTATTAGCCTGGTCAGGTAACTGGCCTGGCAAGATTTTTAAGTAGATACCTATTTAAATGTAACTCAAATAAAGCTCTGTCCACACTTAAACGAATACTGCGCGGGATGCAATTTGCGATTGCGCGTGATGACTGTTTTAATGGGGCATCAACTGCCAGGGTCGCGAGGTTGTTCGAAAGAGACACCGTGGCCCTGGCACATGGCCAACTGAAGGAACATGGGTTTAGTCAGTAAAAGTCTGACACGCCCTCTCGCTCCGCCCAAGAGCGGAAGTCGTTATTTGATGAGTTCCTATCCAAAAAAAAAGGGGGCAGCTTCAGGTGCTTATTGAAACGTGGCGGTATTCCGTAAAATGGACGGTTCGCGTGCTAATTTAGGTATTTTCTTCGTATCATTAAAACAAAACCATGTGGTGTCGGATGTAAAGAATAGCGCCATCCCATTTCTTCCCGAGGGTTTCGTAAGAGGCGACTGAAGGAAGTGAGTACCGATGCCTGCCGGGGTCGCGTGATTGTTTGAAAGAGATACCGTGGCCCCGGCACATGGGCAACTGAAGGAACACGGGTGGGTTTTAGTCAGTAAAAGTCTGACACGCCCTCCCGCTCCGCCCAGAGCGGGAGAAGTCATTTGATGATTTCCCATCCAGAAAAAAAAAGAGGCGACTAAAGGAAGTGAGTACTAAAAAGAACGGGCAGCAGTATTCTCTCTGCATTTTACCACCATACTGCGATCGCCAATCCGCCTACCAAGCCAAGATTATGGCAAAGCCTCCCAAATTGGGGGATGCCTATTTCCAACAGTGGAAGCCTTGCGGCCCAAACACGAATGGCTGAAATGATGATAATAATGATGATTAAAACAAATACACATTTTCGTAAAATGTATTCCGGTGTAGAAAACATGTAGTTTTGTTGTTATTTAAAAAAAACTGTAGACCGTTGGTGAAGTACTTGATGCTAAGGTTTATTTTGTTTTTTAGAGATACCTTACTTTTCGAGAAATGGTGTTTCTAAAGTGATTGATTAATAGAGTGAATCCTTTAATATCTTAAATATAATTTGCTTTACAAGATTAAGAAATAATGTGCATCATGCGAGGGATCAAACGAACGCAATTATTTCACAAATCGCTTGGTGCGCTCTTAATGATTTTAGCAGTCACGTGACTATTTGCGCCTGCTTACACGTCTCCATACAAGTTATTGATATTACTCGGCAGGAGCGAATTTCGTCTCACGTTCAGCGCAGGATTCGCTTCAGTTCGAACAGAGCTTAAGTAAATACTTGTTATTTAAATCTATCTATATCTATACATAAGTATAAGTTAAAGTCGTTTTTTGTGTATATCTGTGTGACCGCGTTTTTTTCAAAACTACACAATGTATTTTGATGCGATTTTCAACATAATTTAGAGAATTTATTCCGGAAAATGTGTACAATAAACTTATTATTAAGATGAAAGCTCCAGGACAGCCCGCGAAATTCAAATGTTTATTTTTGAATAATATAATACCTACTCATTTGATGATGTGTAATACTATCAGTGGTCACGAAAATTAAAGGTTGAATAAATATTTTCAGTTATAAATGTGGCACGAATATATGGAGTAAGTAATGAGTATAACAGAGGCATTGTTATTTTTATTCTATTAAAGTGAGGTCTTTATTTATGTAATCCTTAATTGTTACCGATTTTTTCTGCTCTCTACAGGTCAGTGTAAGGTTGTATGCAAATATGGGCTTTTTCATGAAGAAATTTTGTTAATAATTGACTACTAAAAACCTACATTACTTTTGAATGTGGGTTTTTTTTAATTACCTACGTATTTTGATATCCTATACCTACCGCCGATCGAGCCAATTCAATCTTACTTAAAGGCAATAAGACTTAATATTAAATGCATAATGTGGCTAGGGCACGATTTTCTTAATAATATTTGTTAGCTTTAATTTAATTTAATTCTCTAATTTGAGTGTATGAGATCTTGCGTTTATTAGTTTCTATTATATATTTCTTAAAATAAAATTTAAAACAAAAAAAAAAGTTGTACAAAGTCGAAAACCATGCAAAGAAGGGGAGAGCGCTAGTAGTAGATAAACATAGAAATTATAAAGGTTATAGTTGAGATGGTGAAACCGGCTTGTCGGCAAATCCCCAATAACTCAAGTAGGTACACAACACAGTACGTTTTCGATCTAAAAAGTTATCGTTTCCGTAAACAAGTAATCATTCCGCGGTTGCGTGTGTTGGCCTGTAGACGAATTTATTACAATCTAATAACGGCTAGTATTTACTTAATTAATAATAGGCTGAGCTGATAACAATAGTGTTGATGTTATTGGGTGAATTAAAACTAGTGTTAAAATCTATCGTTTGAAAAACATAACCCTATCCTTGCTGTCGAGTAGTCCGGTAAAATATTTATAGACAGTCCTTACTGTAAAAAAAAAGTAAAATCATTTTTTAAGTGTTAACATTAATTGTTAAATAAAATAAATGTGTTAACACACCTACAGATTTATAGAGAGTCCTTCCTGCAAATAACAAAACATTTTTTAGTGTTATCTTTAATTGTTAAATGAAATAAATGTGTTAACATTCCTACAGATTTAGAGATACACCTTCATGCAAATAACAAAAGCATTTGTTCTAGTGTTATCATTAATTGTTAAATAAGATAAATGTATTAACATACCAACAGGGTGTCCAGAAAAAGTGATGCTGGATGTGAGATTGATTTGAATGACAAACTATCAAAAGAAAAGTTGGCCTGAATAAAATATTGCTCAATAAAGTTTCTGCTGTAAGTGCCTAGTGACTTTATTTTAATATATGACGCTGACGTCTACAAATGTCAACTTTTTTGCGGAGGTTCGTATTACTGCGACAGAATTGCAGTGGAAAGTATGATATTTTACGTTTGACGTAGGATATACAGGGAGGCATGGATATCGAATCACAAATTGTAACCATTTATTCAGCATATGATTTTGGACTCCTAGCGTAGATTTTTTTCGAAATCCGACGAAATATTTAAACGTAGGCGTTAAGAATCATGTGCTAACAGTTCTTGCTAACAGTTACATTTTAATATCTTTTATTTGCATTACATTTATATGTAGTATATTTATCTCTGAATAAATACCAAAGTAAATGCATCTATGTAATGACTTAATTACATGTGACTAAAACTATCATTCATGTTGTCATGCTGTGGCTTTGTAGAAAAAGGTGCATTCTTAAATGTTCTTTCAAGTTGCACTGAACTGTTTTGTGTGTTTGAATAATAAGTGATATAGTATTTAGACAGAAGATGGAACTAATTAATGAGACACAGTAAGAATAAACCTTTTGTACAAATTACTTTTATTTTGGAATAATAGTATACCTAGTAATTTGTTGATGTTTAAAGCTATCAGTGCAGATGAAAAATAAAGATTGAATAAATATTTTCAGTTAGAATTGTGGCCCGAATGTATGGAGTAACTTATGAATATAGCAGAGAGGCTTTGTTATTTTTATTCTATTGAAGTGAGCTCTTTATTTATGTATGCCTTACTTGCTACCGAGACACTAAAGTATAGCATATTAATCATTTATTGTGTTGTAACTAAGGCAAACGTAGAACACGTAGTACATAGTAGTAGATAAATAAACAAGTACTTTCAACCGTTCCAATTTCTGACATTCTAGTAAACTGTTATCTGTGAAAAACTAAATGTGAGGAAATACTCGTACGATGGCAGCAAGCAACTACACCGGCATTAAAACAGAAGACATCGAGGATACCTCAAGAGATGTGAAAATTACGTGGACACCATTTTTAAGACAGGTATGTTATGTTTACATATTATCTTAAATTCAGTCATCCTTTTCATTTCAGTCGTAAGACGTCCATTGCTGGGTATTGGCCTACATCAATTTGAGGGAGTTTGCCATAATCGCCACGCTTGGCAGGCGGGTTGGCGATCGCAGTATGGATTTTGACAAACAATATCGTTTGTCAGTGATTGTATATACTACATATTCGTCATTATACCATCATTATTATCATCATTTTACTATCGTTATTATGATCACCCACAGTCCGACTTCGCCTGCATCTAGGTATAGACTTCTCTTTGCAAATACCGATCCCCATGCACCTGTACCAGCCTAATCCAGGTTTTGCCAGCGATAGCAATACCTAGTACTTCTATATTGTCCCTCAGACCGTATTTCGCCCATAGCGACCGTTTTCAACGGAGAATAGGCATCGCGCGGGAGATATTATAGTGCACAATGTCAGTGCAGACTCTGGGGTAGGTACTCATTCTCACAGTCCGATGGTTCGACAATTCGACACTATCGGAGAGAGATCAGGCGTAGGACTAACCAACTCTCAAATTCCGGGCTTTTACTAAGAAATCTGTAATGGAAAAACCCAATAACGCTTTGCCTGGCTTGGGAATGGAACCCGTTCAGCAGTCGCGCTTGCGACCACGAGGTTTACGGAGCAGTTAAACGTAGTACCTACTTAGTGCCTAAACCACTGGTTCTCGAATAATGAATTCTTTCAAAAGAGACACACAACGAAACTAAGAATTAACGATTTTTGAAAATTAATCCTCCTCCAAAAGTGGTTAAATAGAGGACTGTATTATGGGAAACTCCATTGTGTACTCGGCTTGTGTTTTGTTAAATTCAAGACCCCCAAATCCGATTATGGTATAGATTTGTTTTACATGAATATGGTACCTAGGTAATCGCCAATGTTGTGGGTTCGGTAAACTTATGAAATCATTATTAATAAATACTAACTTCTGCCCGCAACCTCTCCATGTGAATTTACCTGTTTCCCCGAGCACGTGCATCGTCTGCCATCGCCTGCCTGCGCTATTTCTTGGTTTTTGCTTAGCGTTCTTTTAGACATTATTTCTTATCGATGGACTGCAAAAAAAAAAATCAAATCGTCCAGGTAGTTCCAGAAATAAATAAACATAAAAAAGCAAAAAACTATTCAGCTTTATTATTAGTAGGTGTAGATTGATGCTGAACCATCAATCTAAACCTACTAATAATGAAGGTGAATAGTTTACTACTACTTATGTGCCTGAATAATTCTAATACTAATACATATGCACCTAATTACCTAATAGCTGAACTGGTGCTGATAGAACATGATCAACATCCTGTGGTTAATGTTCTCAAAGTTCGCCAACGTCACAAATTGCTGACAAATATATCGCTGTTTTGTTTTATCTGACTTTATTGAGTTATTCATCATCATTTGCGAAACATTTTCCCAACTATGTTGGAGTCGGCATCCAGTATAACCAGATACAGAATACCAGTATTTTACGTTACAACTCTTTCTATTATGTATTGTTAAATCGCTCTGTAATACACTAAATTATTGATTACTAGCTGATGCCCGCGGCTTTGTCCTCGTGGATATTATCCAACGGAAACGTGCTGTCGGAAAAAAGTAGCCTATCTTACTTCTTATAATATCTAATACATACCAATGAAAGTCCGTCAAAATCGCTCCAGCCGTTTCAGAGATTAGCCGGAACAAACAGACATATAGACTGACAAAAATTTATTTTATTATTATGTGAGTACCGAATATACTTTCATTTACATTTAGTGAAAAGCAGTTAATTTGAAAATACAAACAGACACTCTAATTTTAATTATTTGTGTAAATGAATTGCAAAAATAAGTGTGAATTTTGATAAGAACAGTTTTAGGTGGAAAAACAACTAGTACGAAACTACTTACCTACTAACTTAGTGTTACGACATTAAAAAGAAAGAATAAAATAATGTCGCTTTTCGTGTCTGTCTTTGTGACCTAGTTCTTCTTAACTACACGATGAATGTTGATGCGGTTTTTACTATTATACACATACAATCACATACATACAATCACGCCTTTTTCCCATGGGGGTAGGCAGAAACCACGGAACGCCACCTGCTACGATCTCTACACACTCCTTTTGCCTCTTTAAGGTACTATTATTTTAAGAATTAATTCTGGAAGGTTACATAAAAGGTTGAATGAATACATTCATTGAACTTTAAAATTATAAAGAAATGTCTACGTTTTCTCAATTCCTAAAATTATGTGAAGCAGGGTAATCAATATTTTAGTGCACTTTAGAGGATTATTTTATAATTTCATAGTAATTTAAAAAAGTTCTAGTTTTTGTATGCGACTTTACCCGCGTGTATGTCGAAATATAGAGATGTCTTACGGGAACGTACTACCAGGATTCTATCTGCATATTGACACAGGTTATAAACTGTCTTTATGCCGAAATTCAACCAAGTCACTTCAGCTGTTTTTGCGCCAATCCGGAACAAACATTCAGATAAACGGACAACATTTCGAAAAACTATTTTTTCCGACATCAGATGCGTTCCTCGAAACCTTCCAGAACGCCAAGGGGTATCGATCTAGTAACTGGATTGAGGATAAGCAGTCACTCCATGTAAAACATTAGGATACAACTGCATTTTGTGTGACCAGAAGCCGACTCCAACATAAATGATAAATGACTTTATTTTTGCAAGTAGGTTTGTACAAACACTTTTACACGTCAATAAATTTTTTTATTTAAACTAGATGAGGTCGGCATTTCCTATCTGACTACTCTGAGAAGAAACGCCGAAACAAACTCAGAGGTCACAGTCTCTTTTAAAGTCCAGACATAATAGTTGGGAAACGGCTAGGTTGATGATGATAATGACTCGTTTTCACACTTCGCAGCATTGAAGTACTAAAACCGTACTATGAATATTTTTCAAAAATATTCGTAGTACGGTTTTGACTATGAATATTTTTCGAAAATATTCATAGTACGGTTTTGACATGAATAGATTTATCAAAACAGAAAAATATTTGACAGCTAAGTATTTGCAACGTTGCCAACTTTCAGAATGCAGTTTGGTTAAGAAATTCACTATTTTAATTACACGCCGGCCAAAGTAACTAATTTTAAATGCTAGATTCTTAATTAAAATTCAATGCCACAAAAGCAAGTTCTAGCAAAATGTGGATTAACTGGTCTATGGGGCTATAAATAAATGTTAGTCGAAAGTGCGATTAAATGATTATTTAAATTCTACAATAAGAACAGAAACTTTTATGAGTGTGTGCATCGTGTAGACATAATTAAAAAAAAATAAAAGAATACATATGGAAAAGATTTTTTATAGCATAACGTTCGGCATAGGTTTACACATTACGACATTTACAAAAACACTTTACAAATAAGGATTAACAAAAAAAAAAAAACATAAGTGTATTATAAGTAGGTATATTATATATTAATTTAAATTAATTTTCATTACGATTTGCTTCCGTATTTACTTATTTATAGAGTTGTTAGTTTTTTAAGTTAAAGCTCGGACTCTTTTGAAAATGAGCCTACAAATAACGTCATAATTTGGTATTTCATAATCAGAACTCGAGACTTCGTTATTTAATTGTTTGTTTTATAAAGGCCCGTATCACAATGGTAAAATGCGGGTGTATACGATTGTTGAATTTTGGGAACTTGTCAAAACAAAACGCATTTGTGTAATGGTGTAGGTACCTACACTAATTTCCACGTAATTGTAAAGTTAAGCGCACATTGGGATCGCAGCGGGCCGTACCGCAAGTGCGCAAAGCAGTGGTGATTGTTTCAGACGGATTTATAACAATTAAAAAACCGGCCAAGTGCGAATCGCACTACCGCACGAGGAGCTCCGTACTAATATCGGCAAAAAAATCACGTTTGTTGTATGGGGGACCGTAAATATTTGTTTTATTTAAATTAAATTATTTATTTTTAAAGTAAATATGTAACTATATTCTGTGAATCTTTCAAGCGTCTACCTGTTGTCAGTATCAATATCGAGTAAAAACGAGCATTAAAACCATGTTTGTTGTATGGAAGCCCCGTTAAATATTTATTTTATTCTGTTTTTTAGTATTTTTTGTTATAGCGGCGACAGAAATACATCATCTGTGAAAATTTCAACTCTCTAACTATCACGGTTCGTGAGATACAGCCTGGTGATAGACGGACGGACGATCGGACAGCGGAGTCTTAGTCCCGTTTTACTCTTTGGGTACGAAACCCTAATAACCAGTCTAAAATGTTCCCACTGCTGGGACGCACACCTCGTCTCGGTGAGAGGGACTGGACCGTATTGCACCACGCGATCCCAGTTACGTGTTTTTTCGATGCGCTATTCGATTGTTAACTCTCGGCGCTTAAGCATAATGCGTTAAAGATCCCGTGCGCAAAAATATCCCTTCGCGATATTTCTAGGTCCTCGCCACGTGGACTTAATGTTTGTTAACCATGTTTCAGTTGTTCGTGGTTGGAGGAGTATGGACGATATACTTCGTGCTCGGGTTATGTTACGGAGCCCCCAACGTGTTCATACCGCAAATAAGGAGGGATGCTAACTCCACGGAAGCGGTCAGCGAAGATATGGCATCGTGGTTGTGTATGTAAATGAGTAAACTAACTACCCGATTGCACTACTGGCATGGGATATGGCTACCTTCAACTGTTAAACAGCCCGTTCAGTACAAGATAAATAAGCTAGCTTCAGTTTCATTGCAGTTATTGTAGTTACCTAATTGAAATGGCAGTTTAAAACATGTGTTTTTTGTGTAAATTTCACTTACGTGATGGGAATAAATATTTAAAGATTACTAACATTGGTCGTTGACCTAAATAGAAAATCATGAATATATTTTTTTCCGTTTCATGTCTTGTTAATTGTAATTTGTGCTCTGTAGACTGGCATGATTAACATTATTGAAATATTAATATTTTGTAATATACATATTTATGCCGCTGGATAATTATTTTATATCCATTACTACTGACCCGACAGAGGTCCTGTCCGATCAATAGTTCATTCAAAAAACTACGTTCAGTTTTACGCGAGTTTGAACATTTTCTGGTAATTTTTCCTATTATCTTTTCCAATACCGGTTGCAAAATAATCAAAATATTCGAACATTAACGAACGAACGAACATTTTGAAACCAAAAATTGGTCCAGTCATTTTCAAGTGGTGCCCTTGGCAACGAGGTATCTAATGAAGTAATTAATTTTATCATTTCCTTTTTAGCATCAATCCATGGATACGGCGCGTTACCATGGATACTAATACTTCCAATACTCACGCGGCGGTTCGGAAGAAAAGTGCCGTTCGTTATATTGTGTGTCAACACACTAATTGGATATATCGTATTTTATTGCAGTACTTCAACTGCTGTTCTTCTAATTAGTGAAATAATGCAAGGCATGCTCGTAGGCAGCAACATGACACTCTTGATTGTTATTGTAACAGAATACACTTCACCGCGCTACCGAGGCATTTTTATGACAGTAAAATCAACAATATTCTTTTGGGGAGTATGGATCGCTAATGCAACTGGAACATTCAGCCATTGGAAGAATATTGCTTTTCTAGCTTTTGTATGTTCTATATTATCTTTGACTGCGTTTCTATGGCCCGAGTCACCGTCTTGGTTGGCAATGAATGGACGTTTCGTGGAATGTGCGGCGGCACACCATTGGCTGAAAGGATACGACAAAGATGCCGAAAAAGAGCTAGAGAGTTTAATACAGTCACAAAAGGAATATCTGACACGTTCTAGACGGAAAGAAGCTACGTGGAGTCGACTCAAACATATACTGGAAACGATAACTACAAAGGCATTCTACAAGCCTCTTTTGTTGTCAATGACGGTCATGTCACTTTATAATTTTTCAGGGAAGTTTGTTTGTAGTATGTATTCTATTGAGTTAATTAAGAAAATAACTAACAGTGAGTCTACAGCGTATACAGGCATGCTTATATTGGAAGCTGTCACTATATTCAGCATGCAAATTGGATGCGTTTTGTCGAAATATCTCAAAAGGAGAACATTATTACTGTCATCATCTTCGATTGGGATTATGTTTCTGTTTTTAATATCACTTTATTTGTACCTGATAAGATTGTCTGTGATACTGGAAAATAAGATTATTTCTTTACTTTTGCTGACTTTATTTTCTATGACTATAAGCTGTGGACCAATGATACTAGCGTGTTCCGTGTATGGAGAGTTAACGCCATTAAGATATCGAAGCTCGTCATTACCAACACTTGCTATATTTTCTGAAATATTGATGGCATCTGTTTTAAAAGTGTCGCCGTATATTTTTAAATTGTTTGATTTGCACGGCGCCTTCCTTTTCTATGGTCTCTCAGCGTCTATTTTTGCATTTTTACTGTATAAATATTTACCAGAGAGCAAAGACAAAACTTTACAAGAAATAGAGAACTATTTTAAAGAAACACAAAAGTCTGAAGAGGTTTCACAAGACTTAATGGAAGAAAAAACAAAAGATAAGGTGTGTATTAGGTGATAAAACATAGTGTAAATAAATTCTGAAGTTTATTTATCGGTGTGTTTTTTCTACTACTACTTACTATCTGAATAGTAAATAGTCAACAAAGTATACGAAGAGCATTTATTTGAATATTGTTAACAAAATAATTATGATAAATGTATTGTGTATGTGTTTTATTGTTGTCTCTCGCTTGATCACTATCCCAGCTCAGCCTTTAAGTCATATATTGGGAATTTCATTCGAACAATTTCGTTTATTATCAGTTGTAATTGCCTACATTCATTAACATAGTCGCCTTGTTTGAGTTTAATGTTGAATTTATTCATTGTGTTTACTGGAAGTACTATGCAACAAAATGTTATCAAACAATAAGAATTTATTGGTAGGTTTAATACCTTTATTTATGTCAATCCAAAGAAGTAGATAAATTACAAAATACACTGTTATAGTTACATAAAAGATCAATGATTTTATTTCTGTAATAACGATATTTTTTAAACTCGATGAGGTCACCGTTTCCCATCTGACTACTCTGAGAATAAAGGCCAAAACAAACTTAGAGGTATATTTCAGGCTTTTTTTGCAATCCAGATATAATCTTGGTCAGATCATGTTACGATCACGTAGGTTGGTGTCTGAAATTGTTTTTTGAGGACAGATTGAGTGGATCCATCCAGCCAGTACACGCATTTGTCAGTAATCGAGCAGATCAACGATTCGACTAACTATACCAAAGAAAGGACATTTGGACAGGAATAAGTTACTATGCGTGGTTGTTTAACCGCTCTATATGCTTCTGTGCCGAATTTAACATCAATCAATGTAACCGAGTACTCTTCTAAATTCTGTTCACAAATCCGAAAAGCTTTATGCTGTTGGGGGCATGGCAAATCGAGAACATGTTAGTTTCGACAAGACAGACTATCGAATGGTTGTGACATAGGTATGCAGGTGAGTATATTTCCTGTTAGGATTGAATTTCAAAGCGTACACAGCTTTCCATCTACACCCATAAACACACACACGGGAAACGTCAATTCGGCGATATATCTAGATCAGCAATCAAATAGCGTTTTGGTAGTGTGTACGTGTAAATTGCTGGTATAAGTCCTTTCTAGGAAAGTTAGAGTAACACTTGTTTTACTCAGGACAGAGGTACTACCCGAATTTCCCCGAAGATTATTTCAAGTTGCAATATGTATGTAGGTACTATAAATTGGAATATATGCACTGCTGGGAGGTATTTGTAAAGTCAGAGAAATTGGCTATTTAAATTGTCCGTAAATTCAAATTACAACCGTCAGTCTTGGAGAGTTGAATGCAATGGCTATAAAATGCCAAATTGACATTGGGTGTCAATTAGCTTAACGATTAATTTCCCTGACTGGACAATGTTCATCAGTTTCTAAATTATTAAACAAAAACATTTCAAGGGCAACATTGATCTTCTTTGTCCTGATGTTAGTAAAAACTATTTATATCGCCGATTCCACCTACATCCCTATATTCTCGATAACCAAGCCTATTTCTATCTTTTCTTGTAAACACGACGCCATTCATAATTACGTAATCAAGGAACTACACGGAAGTGGCCGGAGTGCCTGTCATCGTAAACTTCCTGCTTGGGTTGGTATGAGCCGATGTGGTGCGGGTCAAAGCACTGGAAGCCATCATGACTTCTTGACATTAACTCCAGAGAAAACAAAAAGGAAAGATCACAAGTGTTCTCGCTCATTTGCACTTCTTATACCACTTTTGCAGGGACTTAAAAAAATATGGATCGATAGAGTTTTATTGCGCATTATATTTTCCTCCCTCACTTTATAATCTAGCATTGAGAATCCAACAGAGTGCATCTTAGCGCATCGAAAAGACACACTGTTCGATTTTCAACTCTCGGCCCTGATCATTGAAGCTCCAATGCGCGAAAAATTGCGACGCGATCAACTTACGTCCGTGCGAACGTGAACTAATAGAAGCCATGTTGTGTGTAAATAGCAGGCCACTCAGAGAGTATTGCGAAAAAAAGTTTTTTTTTTGTATGAGAGACTGGCCAGTTATAAACAATTATAAAAATAATGATTATTTATAAGTAAAAATAGGTACGTTTCAATTTAAAAAAATCCCTCCACATTTTTTGCGAGCTAATTAAATTATCGTGTCTCATTGGAAAATGGATTTGCGCCGGGAACATTTTCGCGCTATGATTTATTACCATTTCAAGTGTCGCCTGAAACCGGACGAATCATACGATAGACTTCAAATTGCATTCATGGATGAAAGCCCTTCCAAGGCTGTAACTGTGTATCGTTGGTATAACGAATTCAAACGTGGTCGACTAACTTTGGGGGATGAAGAAAGAAGTGGTCGCCCTTTGACGGCTGTTACGGAGGAAAACGTGCTAGCAGTGAAAAATTTAATTCAAGACAATAGGCGAATTACGTATCAGGAGATTCAACACATGCTGCAGATTGGATCGGGAAGCCTTCACGAGATTCTACGCGTGCATCTTCGCGTGAGGAGGATAGTTTTACGCTGGGTGCCGCACAACCTCACCGATGCTCAGAAGCAGGCCCGGGGTAAATGGTGCCGTGATATGATAAACAAATTTGAAGCAGGCTCGTCCCGGCGTGTTTACGACATTATTACAGGTGATGAATCCTGGATTTAAGGTAGACCGAGGCGAATCGGATCAATTTTACTTTGAAGTAAAAAAAAAACTACTTTTATCAAAGAAATCACAGTATTTATTAATTTTGCTTTAATCAGTACTTTTTTTAGTATCATTTAACATGCTTTGAACCAGGGTCGTCTCGGCATGTTAACGACATTATTACAGGTGATGAGTCCTAGATTGAACAATACGATCCAGAAACGAAGCGCCAGTCGACGGTTTGGGTGTTTCAAAAAGAATCAACGCCTACCAAAGTGAAGTGAGCTAGAAGCGACGGGACAATTTTGATCGCGAGCTTTTTCAATTTGACTGACTACTTGGTGTCAATCCTTTTATTGAACCAAAGAAGCATCAACGCCGAATGGTATACTACCAAATGCTTGGCAGAAGTTTTCTCTGTTGTGAGCAACAAGCGACCAAACACAGGGCTCCGTGGGCTCCACCACGACAACGCGCCCACGCACACCGCGCTCAAAACATAGAATATCATCTTTCCTACTAAAAAAAATCGTCAAGTACTGGTCCCTCCATTGACTTACCTCTGTAACCGTTGCTTCCGAACAGGTATATTCCCGGATGCTCTTAAAAAGGCAATTATATACCCTATTCATAAGGGAGGGGACAGAAGCTGTGTTAACAATTATAGGCCAATATCAGTATTGCCAGCCATTTCCAAAATTTTTGAAAGGATTTTAAATAAACGTCTAGGGAGCTTTTTAGCGAAACATAAAATAATTGCAGAGAATCAGTACGGCTTCCGACACGGAATGTTGACCGAGGATGCGGTTTTGGATCTCACGCAACAGGTAGCTAGAAATCTAGATAATAAAACTAAATGTATGGATCTTGCGAAAGCATTAGACACAGTTTCTGTTCCCAAACTTATTGATAAATTAGAACTCGTCAGCGTACGTGGCTTACCACTTGAGTTGTTTAATGATTACCTCAAAAACCGAACGCAACTGGTCAAAATCGGCTCGTACTATAGTGACGAACCAGTAACTTCTGGCGTCCCTCAAGGAAGCATACTTGGGCCTACACTCTTCCTAATTTACGTGAACGACCTGCGTAGGATGTCCCTGACTAACTATAACATTTTCGCGTATGCTGATGATACCGCGATTCTTGTTTACGGACCTACTTGGGATATGGTCAAATCTACTGCAGAAGAAGTCTTGTACAAAATAATGACGTGGCTCAGTTTAAACCTCTTGACACTTAACTTGATTAAAACATCTTACATACCATTCGCAATCCGACATAACACTGCACCTTCTCATACTTTCTCTGTAATTGTTCACTCGTGCTCAAATTTACTCGGACCCTGTGGTCTGTCCAGCGCTCACCAGAGCGAACAGTGTAAGGTATCTTGGAGTGCAGATTGATAGCCGACTAAGATGGGACAAGCAGATTGAAGTCGTTACCATAAAAACATTGCGAATTATACACATCTTTAAGTCCCTTAGAGACTCTGCTAGTCCTGATACACTGAGGATGGTGTATCATGCTCTTTGTCAGTCAGTTCTTGGGTATTGCATAAACGCTTGGGGCGGTGCGACTAAAACCAGTGTTTTGAGAGTGGAAAGAGCGCAAAGAGCCGTACTCAAGGAACTATCTAAAAAACCTTACAGGTATCCAACCACGCAACTGTACTCTGACTGCAAAGTCCTTACAGTACGGCAACTCTTTGTGCTAAGATCGATTCTTAGAACACATGTTGGTCTTCCTCCGCCAAACCCAAACAAGCGAGTAAATCTCCTCCCGAGAACCCATGCAACACAAAACCACCTTTGCACAACGCCAATTTTACATATTAGGTACACACATATTCCAAAAAATTAATTCGATATTAAATATTTTAAACTTTAACATTTATAAAGTTAAATCCGTAGTAACTGAGTAGCTATTATAAAAGGACTACACTTTTCTTTTTTTTTCAGGATGGGAAATCATTAAATGACTTCTCCCGCTCTGGGCGGAGCGGGAGGGCGTGTCAGACTTTTACTGACTAAAACCCACCCGTGTTCCATCAGTTGCCCGTGTGCCGGGGTCACGGTATCTCGCTTGAACAATCTCGCGGCCCCGGCAGGTATCGGTCCTAGTAGACCCCTTCAGTGCTGCTGACATCTTTTTGAGGCGCGCGTGGAACACTACGCGCCGTCAACCCGAGCCTGGTCCTTACTGGGCGGCGAGCTACCCATTGCTCGCCACCCGCAAGCTCGCGCCTACGGTGGCCGGGAGTCCGCTATCGACTCCCGATGCCCGGGGCGTCTCCTCATGAAAGGACTACGCTTACACGGAGTCTTTACTAACATACATCACCTAGTAATCCAGCACAGAGGACAGTCGTAGTCTTATAGCTTAGGCACTTACACTCTCCAATCATAAACACAAACGTGTATGTAACACGACATTACATTTTATCTTATTTAATTTGCACTTCACTATACATAACAAAATTACAGACACTTCATAACATCAACACCGTTCACTTGTTGTAATAAATCATTTTTAAACAATCAATTAGCCGAATACTGTCTCCTAAAATACAGGCTATCCTAGTTTAGGTAACAGGGTTATTAGACATGAGACATACCTGCCAATCTCCATACCCGGCCTTCAAGGTATGGGTATCGCCAAATACCTGGACCAAAAACCGGGTTTCAAAATACCTGTAAGTATTTGGGTGTGTTATGATTTCGTTAAGTAAACGTATGCGATGGGGGTATGGCATACCTCCAATATTATGTAGGTACGACGTTTCAAGTAAGAGATATGAAGATGGTTATTAGTGAGTACTAAATATTATATGCAAAATAACATTAATTTTATTTAAACTGACTAACTAGAGTAGCTGCGTAGTTAAAAATCACTTTATTACACACAATATATTTTTAAGGAACTCTTTGATATGATAAAAATGAAATTCGTAATATTTTTTATGCAATAACGTTATTACGCAATTATATTCCATAGGAACGTAGACATATGTATTTTTTTACACGTGAATTAGATCGTCCGAACGTTCCTAAAGCATGAATGACGCTTCGGGTTCGTCCGTAAGCAGTCGGGTAGCTTCGGGAGGTTTCGGCGGACCGATGCTGCACGAACTGGCTGATACCTTGTGGTAGCGGTCCGTTTCATACTAGCCCATACGTATGACGTCATACCTTCAAGATATTTACCCAGTATTCCGGTCTGTATCCGGGCTGCGTACTGGGAAGCACATACTTGGTATATATACCTGTACCAGTATATACGACTCACCTCTAAGGGTTATATATATTTTGTACAGATTTTGCAACTTGTGTGTTGTGATTTTTTTTGTGAATAAAGTTATTATTATTATTACAAAAAAATCCTAATACTTTTTTTTGTAACAGACATCCAAAGTTGTCATTCTGAAAAAACTAGTTTCGAGAAAATGGAGTTTGAAAGTTAAGGTTACAAGAAAACAATGTTCTACTCGTTTGTTACATAGATTTTTCTACATTGATTTATTATTTATTTATTTATAGTTAATTAACACGGTACAATACCAATCACATTAATTAATGAATCATCAATTCATCATTATTTTTTTTTTCATTGTTTTTTTATAGTTCCCAACACATTATATGCATCAATGTATTACTAACATAACCGATACTGTACTACCAATATACAAATAGTATTAAAATTCAAAAACTCAACTTAATAATTATGAAAATATTGACATTAAATAAGACCTACCGACATCTGGTACCCTTTTACTAAACGTTTCCTTTTAAAAATGTGCTTAGAAATGTTGTCTGTAGATGTTAATTGTATCAAATTTGTTGTAGACTTGTAGCACAATAATCAGTAAAGGTCTCTTCACACAGAACCGTCACGCCACGCCGCCGCCGCCGTCGTCGGTTGCGCCGAGTGCTCTGTGTGAAGGCGTCCGTAATATCTAGTACAACAACTACTCAGTGTCGCGTCGCCGCCCGTCCCGTCCCACCGCGGCCCGCCCGTTGTGTGAATAGACCTTAAAAATCACAAAATGCCATATTTTCACCCGATTTTACAAAAACGCAAATAATCCGGCAACTAAATGCCAACATCTTGTACCTATATGAGCGGAACGCCACATATTTCCTTTTAAAATACACTTAAGACCGTTTTCTTTCCAGTATCGCTCTCGGCTACACTGCATTATAGCGGCTGTTCGCAATACCCATGGTAACAAGTTTTTATGGACGAAAAGTACCCTTAATAATCATTTGCATAAATACATTGGTCGGGTTTATTGTTTTCTATTGCAGCATTAACGCAATCCAACTATTAATTAGGGGTATAATGTTGGGAATGCTACTGGCAACCAGCATAAAAGTTAGTGAATATTCTTCTCGACAAGGGATGTTCATGAAAAGCGAATATTTGTTTTTGGTGCCTGTCTTGTTCGTCCAATAAGGGAAGTACTGATGTTGGGCTTGAGGTCTTGGGTTCGAATCCCAGGTCAGCAAGTGTTCTGCCCGGTAAGGACCAGTCCCGTGTCGACGGCGCGTAGTGTTCCACGCGCCCCTCAAAGAGATGACAGTAAAACTGAATGGGTCCGCTAAGACCGATACCTGCCAGGTCTTACCAGGGTCGCAAGATCTGTTCGAAAGAGTTACCGTGGCCCTGGCAAATGGGCAACTGAAGGAACATGGGTGGGTTTTAGTCAGTAAAAGTCTGACACGACCTCCCGTTCCGCCCAGAGCGAGAGACGTAATTTGAAGATTTCCCATCCACAAAAAAAAGGTCAGCAAGTGTTAATGGCTTTTTCCAACTGGTATTTCTTAGAAGCAAATTGGAGTCTGGATTTTTGCCCGGTTGATGGCAATAGGTTCGCCTGCTATTCCATGGGACTTAAACATGACGTGCGGAATGTAGGTTGTATAATAGTATAGGCATACCTCTGCTAAACCCTTCGAGTAACACAGGCGTGATGCTATGTTATGTGTTTGTTTTGCTGAAATGTATTAGAAATGTGACGGAAGCGTTTTTCTATTGGATAAACATTAGAATTATCGTGTTTTCAGCACTCTCCCTTTAGAATGTTTTGTTTAGCCCCAGTTGCCTTTCTGTTTGGCAATGACTGGACATTTTGAAAAATGTGAAACGTCACAACATTGGCTGAATGGGTTCGACAGGGATTTGGAACGAGAAAATCTCAAGGCTCAGTTATTGAAGCAGATGTTTTCACCGAAATATTTTTTTTACTTATTATATTAAATATAATAAAATAAAATAATTCTTACTACCAAACACTCATAAGGGGTACTAAACAGAAAAAATAACTTACACCTACCTATGTTAGTAAACTTATTATCTATTTGGAACAAGGCTGTTGGTCGATATACATCTTCGAACAACATTACCTAATAAAGGAGATTCGCACCTCACCTCTATGGTCTTTAGGATGGAGTTGGAGCTTTCCCGCACTCTGCTGAACAAAGAGGCAGATTTCCGTCAGACAATAGCGTAGAAGCCAACGACGTGCGCTTGTGCAAACATATCTGAAGTACTGCAGAAACGGGGCAGTCCCATCAACATCATGAACCCGTTATTATATTGGACCCATAGGGCGCTAATAGCCTGCCGACAGACATGGCGTCAATTCAATTTTGTCAGAGAGATAGTTTAATGTTAGTGAATTTTACTAGTCATTTGTGGATGTCATGCGTCAACGATTTCTCTTATTTTTCTGAGAAAATTCGTTAGCAACACGTAGGTAAGCTGTGTATAGACTTTATCAAAGAAAATTCTTTGATATATTAGAATGGTTCGCTATTCGTAGAACGCAAATTGGCTGTACACATTTATTTGTGACTGCGTATTATGCTAACAGCAGGAATGGCTTTTATTGTGACGGTTCAGCAATATTCATTAAGAGGCCTCTCACAAAATTAGAATGCTCGAGTTTAGGTAAAATACGGCAATCTTATGTATGTGTGCTTAGCTATCCACACATGCACAATACAAACAGTGTAACGCGAGTGTCAAGCCGGTCTAAACAATCTTGAGCCGTTAGAATTATAATGCGGTATTTAGAGATTTATGAAAATACTTACTTTTATTTAGTCAGTCTAATAAAGATTTCTAGACTAATAAAAAATTACAAATATATGTTATGTAAAGTATACAATAAAAATAAAAAAATCAAACAATTACATATTGGTGCCGATTCTGTTGTACACCGAACTAAACTATCTCTAAAATTCCTTACTTTTAGCTATGAGAATTGTTACGCTATTCTGCAAGAAATAATCTCTAAATGTAAAAAATATTTTGACACGACTAAAATCAAATTTGACAATCGCGACTCAACGTGGTATTTTTTTTCTTTTGGCTTCGCAACTTGGTACTTGTGTGCGTTACGCAATGAACTTGTTGAAAGACGACGGCGCGCGCAAGGGGGCAGCCTGGACGTGTTTTATATGGAACTAGCTTTTGCCAGCGACTTCGTAGCGTAACGTAGCGTAAGCGAGCGCTAAGAAAGGAAGTAGAATTGCACGGACGAAGTCACGGCCAAAAGCTAGTAAACTACAAAACTTCTTTATAAACCACATTTTTTGCTAATCTATTACTGTATGCCAAAATTATCAGACTACTGGGCGAGCTTACGCGAGAGCAAGCCACATAGAATTGCCCGTGTGAAAAACAGTTTTCTCTCAAGTCTATACCCAGAAATTTTAATATCTGCCCTTGTGATTCTGGTCATTGCAAAGTACTTTGAGGGGAAACTGTTTTCGTTTGAATTCAAAGGGAAGATCATTCAGGATCAATACAAAATAGGTTAGTATTTCTCACCTTAGTATTTCTTTTGGTTTTGCCATATAATTCATTTGAAAAAAAAAATTGGTTTGGTTGTTTATTTTCATTGTTTTTTAATTTTTAAATTATATTATTTTTGTTCAGGAGTAATTTTGTGCAATTTTTTGTATAAATCTTCTTGTCTATTTTGTTTTATGTTTTTGTGCAATTTTTGTGAAATAGTTGTTGTTTTCGTAATCAGCGACCCAATAAATCATAAAATTGATACCCCTTTTCTACCTTTTAGGGATTGAATTCTGAAAGAGTCTGACACACGTGTTTACTCATTTATTGATAGGAAGTTTCGAATAAAATAGTTTAACTGATCTTGTTTCCCCATACAAACTTTCAAACCCCTTTTTCACCCCCTTAGGGGTTGAGTTTTTAAAAACCCTAGGACACAAAATTGTTTATTTCTATTTGTTAACCTAAAAACAAAGTTTCAGGCTTGTAGCTTTAAAACTGACGGACTTCCATACAAAATTTTAATCCCTTTGTCACCCCCTTAGGGGGCGAATTTTCAAAAATACTTTCTTAGCGGATGCCTACGTCATTACAACTATCTGTATGCCAAATTTCAGCGAAATCCGTTCAGTAGTTTCGGCTGTGCGTTGATAGATGAGTCAGTCAGGTTTGCCTTTTATATATTTAGATTTTTAATTTTTTGTTTGAATTCTATAAAAAAAAATATTACCCACGTGTTGAGATTTATATGTGTGGGGCTTTATAAAGGGAGTCGAAAATGCCATTATTTTTACGATAGGACACGCCATTTTCGAGATATAAGCAAAAGAAAAAAAAAATACAGTAGGTACTGTTTTTGGACGTGAGGCGAAGCGTTGGTGTGAATTTTTGTTCATGATCACTAGTTGTATTCCACACCTTTCTAATCGCAATTAAAAATAGTCAGATTTAGTTAAATTATTTTAGTCAACATTTTTCTACAATTTATTAAAATAATGCTTTCATTGATAATAAACGAAACTCTTATCTTATACAAATAATAAAATGCGAAGAGTAGCAAAATGTTGTAGTCGTAGTATATTTTTGCGTTCACGATACGAGTACCCGAAAACTGAGACGCGGGAAAAAATGGCACAGGTCCTGCCTCGTTGGGCGCTTGCGCGGTACTAAACGCTGCCCGCTTGTGCATCGCAATTTATTCTAATTTAGAGTGATTTCAAAAACGATATTATGTCTAATTAAATAAACGAATTTAAATAAAACTTGAGAATTCGATTCTTTATAGAGCATACTTTATATTGACATGTTTTAAAGTAATTATGCTTTATTCAAACCAAAAAAACGCGATAAAATTGCGAATAAATCGTAAAAATTGCCATAAGACTTATTTTTTTTTACTAATTAAGCTTATTAAAAATCAATATTCTTGTATTAAATAACAACAACAATACAACAATATTCCACAACTATCACACAACGCCATCTAGTCCCAAGCTAAGCAGAGCTTGTGTTATGGGTACTAGACAACTGATAAACATACTTATATATTTCTAAATACATACATATTATAGATAAATTACACCCAGACACAGAACAAATGATCGTGCTCATCACACAAACATTTGTCCTGGGTGGGAATCGAACCCATGACCTCCGGCATAGCAGTCAGGGTCACTAACCACTAGACCAACAGGCCTGTCATTGACAACAGGCCTGTCATGCTGTAAATGTAACAACTAGATTATATGTCTGATGTTTTGTGTATTTTTTTTACTCAAATTTGTACATATTACATAACATAACATCACGCCTTCTTTCCCCGAAGGGTTAGGCAGAGGTGTACCTATAGTACACCCACATTTCGCCTGTTATGTTTAAGTCCCATGGAATAGGGGGCGAGCCTATTGCCATCAACCGGGCACGAATCCAGACTCCGGGCTGCTACTGAGAAATTCCAGATGGAAAAACACAATAACACTTTGCCCGACCTGGGAATTGAACCCAGGACCTCATGCTCAGCAGTAGCGCTCGCTACCACTAGACCAACGAGGCAGACATACATATTAATGATAGAAATAGGAGTCTGAAATTGACCCTGCGCTGATTTTTAAGAAAACTAGTTGTGGGAGATTAATTACTACGAAGTAAACAAATAAGTTTTTGTAAATGTGCTACTAAAAGTAACAAAACAAAAGATTGATCTATTTTTTACATGTGTTCATAAATCCCAGAGTATTTATAATGATGAGATGAGAGGTAAATAAGGCGACTAAAATCTTTGATATTCGCGCAAAAATTTAAAATGGCTCTTAAGTTATTTACATTGTTGAGGAGACAAAATTGTCGAATATATAAAGCAATAAATTAGCAATATCCTTCAAAATCATTAGGAATCCGATTGATAGTGTGTGACGCAATTATATAGGGTGCTGTTCGAAATGGGCATTGTATTATTGTTTTTTCCTTCGTTCTTGGTTTGCATAAACGATGAACTATAGTTTTGTGACTAACGGCTTTTATGGGAACGCCATAGAGACACTGCGTCAGCATCTCATCACCTAATTTCTGATATTTGACTGGTACTGTAGCTACAAAAGGCCAACCCGCCTGTCAAGCGTGGCCCCCCTCAATTTGGAGGAGGCCTATATCCAGTAGCGCACGTCTGTCAGCTGAAATGATGACTTTACTGCCACTAGTCATAACTACCTACAAATGAACAGTTTTTTGCTATCTACCGTTTCGCTGCGTGTGGATGGTTATGTTAAAATCCTACTGCTGGCCGCTTTCAGCACATTTGGTGAGGACTGGTGTCTGATAATCACAGAAAGGTACAGTAGCATAGTTTGGCAAGTCCTGCTCTTAGGCACGCAGTTTCTTCATAAACGTTGCTTAAAGTTAGCTTATTATAGCGGCGGCATTTCATTCAGTTTGGCAATTCTTTGGGCTATGCCGGTTACCTTGTTTACCCTGCAGCTCTCTTCATTTTTTATTCGATCACGTACGAAAACTCCAAGCATCGCCCTCTCCATTGCCAATTATATGAAGACGTAATAATACTGTCACACTCAACTAGCAGCTAATCTTAATATTTTCAATTTAGCTGTTATGATTTCCGACCCCATCGGTCATTGGTTCTGCGAGCACTGTGCCCCTGCCCACTGCCAGTTAAGTTTGGCAATTCTTCGGGCTATATCGGTGACCTTGGTTTTCCTACGGATCTCATCATTTCTGATTCGATCACGTAGGGAAACTCCAAGCATAGCCCTCTCCATTGCTATTTGGGTGACTTTGAGCCTTGGAGTGGCGACCGCCTACTAGAGGACGTAGCGTTGGAAGGCCTCCCACAAGATGGACCGATGACCTGGTGAAGGCCGCAGGAATGCGTTGGATGCGGGAGGCACAGAACAGGTCGAGGTGGCGGTGCTTGGGGGAGGCCTATGTCCATCAGTGGACGTCTTTCGGCTGAAATAATGATGATGATGAGCTGTTATGACTATACTTATGGACCTTTTATGGGCCAGTATTTTTCTGTGTTAATAGGTAATTCATTCACAAATAAGTGTATTTCATAGATGGTACACCTGAAAATGATGACTTTTAGAAATATTTGAGAGAGAGGGCTGTTTTAAAAGCATTGCGACACACACATGGAGTTAAATGTGAGGGTAAATGGAATTGAGGAGTGGATAGAGAGGCGTCACGGCGTCCTCACCTTCCGCCTGACGCAGGTTCTCACCGGGCATGGGTGCTTCGGTGGGTTCCTGTTCAGGATAAAGCGGGAGGATACGTCCGGGTGTTTCCATTGCGAGGATCGTCTGGAGGACACGGTGGAGCATACGGTGGAGGTGTGCCCTGCCTGGGCGGAGCACCGCCGTGTCCTCGTGGAGGCGATCGGCGGCGGCGACCTCTCGCGTCCGGCCCTGGTGCGAGCCATGGTACGGAGCGAGAGGGAATGGGAAGCCGTCACCTCCTTCTGCGAAGCAGTAATGCTCGCGAAGGAGGAGGCGGGGCGCGTGAGGGAGTGGCAGTCTCTGCGCCCTCTCGTCCCTAGCCGCCGCAGGAGGAGACGCCCCGGGCGTCGGGAGTCAATAGCGGACTCCCGGCCACCGTAGGCGCGAGCTTGCGGGTGGCGAGCAATGGGTAGCTCGCCGCCCGGTAAGGACCAGGCTCGGGTCGACGGCGCGCAGTGTTCCACGCGCGCCTCAAAGAGATGTCAGCAGCGGTGTAGGGGTCTACTAGGACCGATGCCTGCCGGGGTCGCGTGATTGTTCGAAAGAGATACCGTGACCCTGGCACATGGGCATGATGGAACACGGGTGGGTTTTAGTCAGTAAAAGTCTGACACGCCCTCCCGCTCCGCCCAGAGCGGGAGAAGTCATTTGATGATTTCCCATCCTGAAAAAAAAAAAAAAAAAAAAAAAAAGGGTAAATGGAAACAAATTTTTAATTTATATGTATAATAGCTGTGGCCCACGACTTTATCTTCCATCCAGGATGAAAAGCAGCCTATGTCCTAACCTAGGTCATGGTCTACCCGTGTACGATATTCCATCCAAAAGGTGTTCAGCCATATTAGCGTGAAATCGTAACAAACAAACACATTTACTTTCGCATTTACAATATTAGTTAGGATAAGTGAGAGATATGTATGTATCTATACCTAGTGTAGTTTTTAATTGAACGGAAATGAGATTGTAAATGTCTCTTTAAATTCTAGAATATAAATGAGGCAATTGAAGATGTATAGAATTAGGTAATATTATAATTAACGCAGTACTATACAGGGCGTCCCACGGATATGCCACATGGAGGGAAAGTACCTTGAATATTGTAGATGGAACATTTTACTGAAAGAAGACATTATTTCAATTTAAAAAAACAATTTGAACTGCATTCATACATATTTGAATAATTGTATGGTTAACCTGGGAATCGAACCCGTTACACGAGAAAAATAATCACCCTGTAGTTTTATTATACCGATCGAAAAGCTTTATCATAAGGATTATTTTTTGCTAAATAACATAGTATCAAAAATAAAAGGAAGACCATGAATTTTAACATTTTTAATACAAAAATAAATCAATTTATCAAAAGCTCAAAATGAGTCCCTTCCTGTCGAACACAAAGTCGCACTCTTTTGATTATTTCGCTCCTTGTCGATTTTTTGATCTTGTCGTGGTGGATATTTTTTATATTATTTTTTTTATAATCAGCCAGCCGCATTGCGATGGACAAAATAATTTACGCGTCTTTCGGCTCAGGATACGGCTCGATTTGTTGCATACAACCGACCAGGTACCTACTAATTACGTACCTCTTTATCATTTTATCATGCACTTAAATTATAATAGGGAAATGATGCGTACTTCTCAAGTGGGTACATTTATTGGTAATAGGTACTTATGATAATGTCAGTTGTATGTCCTTACGGCAATGTCAGCTCTTAATTTTTCTGAACAAAATTTCACATCAAATGTTAAAATTCATGGTCTTCCTTTTATTTTTGACACTATGTTATTTAGCAAAAAATAATCCTGATGATAAAGCTTTTCGATCGGTATAATAAAACTACAGGGTGATTATTTTTCTCGTGTAACGGGTTCGATTCCCAGGTTAACCATACAATTATTCAAATATGTATGAATGCAGTTCAAATTGTTTTTTTAAATTGAAATAATGTCTTCTTTCAGTAAAATGTTCCATCTACAATATTCAAGGTACTTTCCCTTCATGTGGCATATCCGTGGGACGCCCTGTATAATACACGCATCATCATCATCGTCAGGTGTCACACTTTGTGTTATCATCTGACATTATGCTGAGCTGAGTCCCTTTTGGCATTATTATCATTGTGTACTACTTTATTTTTATTAGTTTGTAGTGTATGTAAGTGTTAATTTTAGTTTGATTCGTATTTTAGTTTATTATTATATAATTGTCTTTATTATTATTTAATTTTATGAATGCTTGATATTATGAATGTTTGATTAATTTTTATTCGATTATTTACTATTTGATTTTATCTTAACCATTTCGATGTATGTTTACTCATTTTTAATTACAATGTGCAAGCTGCGGCTGCCTATAATTTAATGTGCATTTAGCGTATGTTATATTGCTGTAATTTAATCTGTGTGATTGTTGAATGTAACATTTATTGGCGATTCTTAAATAAATAAATAATAAACACATTTTTCATTCTTTCTTTCAAAAGTGTTTTGGAAGCAAGGTAAATAAATACATATGTCATGTCAACTTAAATTAAATATTTTCGTATGGGTAGATTGGCGAAGTACTCTCTGCTTTTGCATTAATTAATACTTTTCGCAGTTTTTGCTTTCATCTTTGTTAATCCTGAAATATGTTAAAAAATTAAATAGAAGTTTTTATTGCGTTAAATGAATTTCTGCGTTCACGAGCATATTGCCAAGAATCTTCAACTCAGCCTATCGCAGTCTATTGCTGGACATAGGCCTCTCCCAAGCTGCGCCACAACACCCTGTCCTCCGCCTTCTGCATCCGTCTGTCCCAGCCCCCTTTTTGAGGTCGTCGGTCCCTCTAGTTGGGGAGCATCCTACACTACGCTTGCCGATACGCAGTCTCCACTCTAGGAGTCGTCTGGTTCATCGGCCATCGATCCTTCGATAAACATGGCCAAACCACTTCAATCTGCTTAATTTGTAAGCTTTGTTGGTAACTCCAGTTCTTTTCCGGATAACTTCGTTTCTGATTTCATCATTCAAAGAAACTCCGAGCATAACCCGCTCCATAGCGCGCTGAGCGACCTTAAAGGATCCAACTGCCAGGAATCGGCTTTCAACATTCCCACGGTTCTGATAATTTCTTCTCAGCTCAAATGACGTCTTTTCTCCGTAATAATGTTCTTTTGTATTGATTCCAATCAGAAGCATAGCAGAAATTGTACTGATTTGGATTCAAACCCGTTGCAGGATTATTTTGGAACACGACTTGACAGATGATTTTCATCTTTTGACCGAAATTCAAAAACTGTTCCCTTTTCAAATGACGAAATTTACTAAAAAGTATCACATACACAAAAAGTATAATAGAAATCAGATTTTTAGTAACTAGCAAAAACGTGCTTGATTCCTAGACACTTTTGATGTGTGTATATATATCTTGCTACGAACATATACATAATATACACACAGCTGCCACAGAATGTGGACGTATTAAAAATACGCATCTATTCTGTGAACACGCACAAACGCAATACCTATAGCACAGCTAGATATTTAAAACTTAAAAACTGAAAATGAATCAAGACAGCGTCAGTTGTTAACTCATCGGACACTCGTTAGTGTCTATTCGGATCTTCCTGTTACTACTAAATATAAACACAGTGTGATTAAGCCCATTCTCGTCATCAAAAAATAGCTTTCGAGATTCAAGAGACGAAGTCCACGTTCAAATAACCTTTGACGTTTTTAATGAACGGTTCTGGAAAATATGGAATAGACCAAACAAGCTGTGATTCAATAAGACAAACCCCCATTGAAGATTTTTATTAACGTAATTTATTATAATAAACACGAGATAAGAGAAAAAGTTTCTTATCTCGTGTTTACTAACCTGCCGATTTAAAAACAGAGATTTTGGCATAGTCGCGGAAGCCAGTGTTTCAGTCAAACGTGTGTTTCATAACTTCCATATTTTGCTTTACCTTCAGTTAAAACTCTCACGCTTATAATTTCCGGGGAATAAGCAAATGTGTGTCCAGTTTACATGCAGTTCGCCGGTGGAATTATTTGAAGGAAATAGTGGTAAACCAGGTGAGATTTTTTGTTTATATTAAATCAAATAAGAACGTAAGGTTCAAAATCGTGTACCTATAGGTAGAATTATCATCAGGATGATACATATTTGTGTAAATAGTTTGTACAGTCATTACTAATAATTAGGATTAAAATAAATAGAAGTCGTTAGTTAATTTCGGATACATTAGTATCGCTGTCACAATATGTTCGGCATTTTTATTTGGCTAATTAGGAGCAGTGTTAAGGTAAATATATCCAGTACTTGCGTGTCGTGTTCGTGTTATTGTGTGGACCGTACTGTCGAATCTTTACATAACAATAATTTGACGTGCCTGACTCAAATGCGCGTCAGCATAAAGGTGTAATTTCATTCATGTGATGGTGTAGTATCTCTTAGTTACTTTTTGGATGTATGAGGAATGCTGCTACAACTTGGGTACATAAAATATGTTCTACCCACATGTCTTGTTACATTATACTATATTTTGTACACTTCATTTTGTTGAGGAAATGTAGGTATATGTATAATAAGTAAAAAAAAGATCAATTCATAGTGTTGTAGACATAATGTTATAAAATTGAGGCAACCAATAAAATTTCTACGTATTTACTATATATTTGTATCAATGGCCTTAACTCGGATTAAGCCGAATCGCAAAATAATAATAATGTAATTTAAGTATGCTATAGGCTGACAGGTAGGTACTATAATTGTAAAGGTAAATACGTTTGCGAAGCGAATTGCTATAATCGAGGTAGCAACATAACTGTGTCCTAATAGTAAATTATAATAATATCGAATAAATAAATGTAAGTAATACACTGATAAAGCTATTTATTTGTGCTGCGATGCACTTGCTTACGCAGACGCTCACACTCGGTCAAACATCGAGGCATCTTCTCGTCAATGTGGTAGCACCCTTATTAGTGAACTCATCGGATTCAGTGTGAATGCACGAAAGACATCGATTGTTTCTACCGGTGTGTCTACCTGTGATCAGTGGTTTTCATTCGTTTTATAAACATGACTATTAAAATGTGGTTTCTAACTAAATAGTTTACTGGTTCTTGGATTGAAAGGAAAATATGGTGAGGATTTATTCGTGTAAAAATGTGGGTGTTTCAAAAATTGGACAATTAAAGCTATTATAAATCGAGTGCAATGTTGTGAACTGTGTTATACAGTGGAAATTACAAAATATTTCGAAGATATGGCTCCAAATAATCGTCATATGCTTAACCTTTTCCTAATTATGTTGGGGTTGTCTGTCAGTCTTACCGAGTGCAGACTGAATGTTACAGTTTTTCACATGGTGCAACTACCTATCTGACCTGTTATCATTGACTCAAAATATGTTATAATAATATTTCAATAATAATTACCGTAACCTGTACTTTATTGTTTTACACAAACGTTTAATTTATTCTGCACAAACAAGACTTGACGTGGGACACATTCGTTCACGTGTGCTCATAAAAAAAAAAACAAAAATATGTAAATAATAACATCTGTATTTGTACAGTATCGTTCGTAACAATAGCAAGGTCTTTGAAAATTTTTGCCATTTTTATTGAAATATTGACAAATGTAAACTACATGAGAATAAAGTGCGTTATTGAATATGATTTTCTTTTCCATTTTAGAAGTCACTTCATGATTGCTGAAAAACAGTGTTATAGTAAAGAAATTGCACTTTTTTATTGAAAATGGAAAGAGGTATCGAGGAGGGTGCACCCGAAAATGACGACAATGAAGAATGTCCGAAACATCCGAAGTTCTTGTGGCAGCCATTCTTGAGACAGGTTAGTAAATAACATATATTTGGTAGTTAGGATTTCTAGGACAGTGTAACAAGAGTGGAAGTTGATTGATTAGGTACATTGCTTGGTCTGAGCAACTTCGACTCTAACTTTGTATATTCTACATGTCGTACTTAATACTGTAACGAAGAAATGTTGACATAGACGAAATAACTTTACTTACGCGAATGGACAAAAAAACACCCATCAATGCGATTTTCAAAATTATGTTAGTTTCAAATTATACTAGTCCACTGAAACATTGCTCAGTAGAAAAAAAATTGTGTTGGTATATTTTTATAGAATCTTGAACCTTATCTGCAATGGTTGACATGCTAAAATTATTCTGTTTCAATACCTAGAGGTATAATATTATTTGATCGTTTCAGCCGAGAGACGTCCACTGCTGGACATAGGCCTTCCCCAAGCTTCGCCACTTCGACTGGTTTTGTGCTTCCTGCGGCCTACACAAGGTCTTCGGTCCACATTATGAGATACCTTCCAACTCTACGTCTTCCGGTACGCAGACCCTACTCCAAAACCTTTTGGTCCCAGCGGCTATGTGTTCAGCGAGCGATGTACGCTACCTACTGTCACTTAAATTTGGCAATTCTTCGGGATATGTCGGTTACCATGATTCTCTAACGGATTCCTTTATTCCTGTTACGATGACGTCGGAAAACTCCAAGCATAGCCTCCTCCATTGCCCTTTGGTTGACTAGGAGTTCGGCCGCAATTCCATCATAAACTGGTGCCTTGCTCTGCTTCAGAGTCATTCTAATCTCACACAAGGTGACGTCCAGAATGTCTTTAGTATAGTATCAGGTCAATCTAGCTCTTGGGTCGTTTGTCAGATTCGTAATGGGGTAATGGTTGACGTTTAGAACGTCTCGATCTCTTTCAACAGCTCAGGTTTAGCGGATACCATCCTACCATCATCGGTCTTCAATTTCGTAAGCTGGCTCTGTCCAATAGACTGATCCCTAGCGAACACCATGGAACCTTTGTTGCACCCTATTGCGTCCATAATATAATACGCTTGGTATTAAATCGGTGAAGTTCACTTTGCAAGGACTTAGAGATCTAGCTTGCCTTTCATCCATGAGTTGCAAAATAAGACCAGAGAGCTTGTTGTTTCTATTTGTAAAGGTCAGGTCTGGATGATCTTAGATCCAGCCATATCGACAGTTTATACAAACCCATCGTTAAAATCGTTCACAGTGCTCTGTAGGTACCTGAAACGTTAAAAGTTAGTGGTGAAGTAGGAGTCGTTCGGGGTTTTGGACTTGGATCGGTGCTTATTAGTCGAGATCTTTCCAGCTTAATATTGAAATTCAATATGCGTCTTACCATGCGGTAATTTCTTCCAGTTTTCACCATGTTTATCCAGAGACATCATTCAATAATTGTTTCTTCGTCGTGGACCTCGTTACGGGCAATCTCATTTTTTGTTGTACCATCAGGGCTCTGTCAGGTTCACTTCTTGTGTTTTCTAATAGGGTTCATTTAATAATGAGAGAGATTTTCCCTCTGTACAAAACTATCGTCCAACTCCAATTGATCGATCCGCAACTCGTCATCGCTTCGTTTGTCCAATTTTGCGTTGCTTGAAGGCCCCCATGACATTATATTATTTACTTTATAGTAATCATAAAATGTTTTTTTTTTCAGTTATACGTTTGCACGGTATGCACGTCGATATATTTCGTCCTGGGACTATGTTTTGGAGCACCTACAGTCCTCATACCACAACTGAGGAAAGAAGCGAATGCAACTGAACCGCTGACTGACGATATGGCATCTTGGTTGTGTAATATTCATGTTTATATTTACTGAATTAATTCATCTAAACAATTTAATAGTCTGTTGATATACACAATAATCTTTACAGTCGGAAAGACAATTTTTCAATTCAAGATAGTAATACGCCGAATACGGGTTTTAACACATACGATAATCGGCAGCAGGATTTGGCGCGATTTATCGTGCATCTAAATATTTCAAGTCTGTGCTTTTCTTGTTGCATCATCTAGTTTAGTTAGACAAATGTGTCTTAAAGATTTATTTTTAATATTATTCGATAGACTGTTTGGCATTTTTGCCGAATACGAATGTTTGGTACACCTGATGAATTACCAAATATTATACCAATATTCGGCCCATCCTTAATTCAAAACATTTAATTTAGCTTCTGCAACGTTCTGTGAAATCCATAATCGATGAAGATTTAAGTCACAATTTCAGTAATCTTATGTAAACTTTAACTCTTTTCAGCTTCCATCCTCGGCTACAGCTCCATGCCATGGGTCATCATTCTACCAATACTCACACAGTATATTGGAAGAAAAATTCCGTTCTTAATCGTAACAGTACTGACGATAGTAAGCTTCATTGTTTTCTACTGCAGTACCAGTGCACTGCACATCCTCATCAGTGAAATACTGCAAGGCGTAACTCTTGCCAGTAACATGACGGTTCTTATCGTCATCATCGTGGAGTACTCATCACCGCGATACCGAGGAGTGTTCATGATGATCGAGTCCTCAATATTCTTCTGGGGGGTGTGGATTGCTAATGTGACGGGAACCTTTAGTCACTGGAAGAACATTGCAATCATAGCGTTTGTGTGCTGCCTTTATTCCTTGACTGCCGTCATCATGCCTGAATCTCCGTCGTGGCTAGCAATGAATGGACGTTTCGAGGAGTGTGCCAAAGCACATCATTGGTTAAAAGGATATGACAAAGACTCTGAAAACGAACTCGAGAGTTTAATAAAATCGCAGAAAGAATATCTTAGAAAGTGTGCAGCGCGGGTAAAATCCACTTCGTGGTATAAACTACGAATCATCAAAGAAACAGTAGCCGCTAAGGGTTTCTATAAACCCCTGTTACTTTCAATGGCTGTAATGGCATTATATCATTTTTCCGGAAAATTAGTATGTTCCATGTATGCTGTAGATATAATTCGTAAAATAACTTCTAGTGAGTCTGCTGCTTACACCGGTATGCTTATCTTAGACGCTGTTACTATACTTGGTATGCAGATCGGTTGTGTTTTATCAAAGTTAATAAACAGAAGAACTTTGTTGTTATCGTCGTCAGCTCTAGGAATTATGTTTCTGTTTATAATATCATTATATCTGTATCTAATTAGTTTGCAAGTCATAATAGAAAATAAAATTATTTCTATTGTTCTGCTGACTTCCTTTTCAGTTGCCATAACATGTGGTCCGATGATAATGCCGTCCACCATTTTCGGTGAGTTAATATTTTTAAGATACAAAAGTTCTTCGCTACTCATTCTCACTTTGTTTTCCGAATTGTTAATGGCAACAGTATTAAAACTGTCTCCACATATATTTAAAGCATTTACATTGCCAGGTGCTTTCTTGTTCTACGGCATATCAGCTTCCATTTTTGCATTTATTTTGTACAAATATTTACCTGAGACCAAAGATAAAACCCTGCAAGAAATAGAAAATTATTTCAAAGAGTCGCATGAAATGGAAGAGGATACCCGTAAAGCGTTTATTAATGAAAAGCCGGATAATTATGACACTCAGAAATGTTAGAAGATTTTTATGCTTTTGTAATTATATTTAATGGCATTTACTGTGTAAATAATAGAACGTAATTAAAGCATAATTAAAGTGTTTACATTCTTTCTTTGTTTGTTTCCTATGTTTGAACTTAATTCTCAAAATTTCTTTGATGGGCTTTATGTTGAGCGCTTGTTAAACATTTTTATTTGTATAATAATTCTATGTAATTAAAATGAAATAATTTTTCATCCATACGCTATATTGTAAGTTTTCTCTATTAAGGTTGTACCATACAACAGCTAAAGTAACGTTGTTTAAATCACAATTACGACTGTTTCTACAATTTTGAATTGTCCAATAAACTCTCGTAAAGTTTTGCCTCTCGACTTAAGTAGGTCAAGCTGGGACTGAGCCCGAGTTTTAAGTTGGAGTACAGTGAAGATAACTGATTCACCAAAGCCACAATTAAGTACCTTTTGCCGCGTAGCTCCTTGTCGACAGCACGGGTTGACTGAGCAATGACCGAAATTCTGAGGTTCAGTGACGCTGAATACTCAATTGCATCTTTGCCTCTACAGCTTCTTTGATCTGAATTTCGTGTTTATTGTTCACCTTTGGTTCAATATTTGCGATATTTCGAGAAAATACAAAATAGTATCTTCATACGTATACAGCCCCAAAATGATGTAGGTATACATACATTCATTGATAGACAAGAATTCATTGTTTAAACAGTCTTTGTATCAAAATAAGTGTAAGTATTTTTGAGGCTGATTAGGCTATACATAGTTAAGTATTTACTTTTTGCAGCGATCGTTTGTGTACCGGAATTCCAAACAGTTTAGTACTGCATAGAATTAACGAAGTGCATCAAGTGCATAATTAAAGAGGTATTGAGAGAAGTATTCAAAATGGCGACAGTACATAAATAGTAAGTGCTGGTTGGCAAGTCTGTCGACTGTTCAGTTGACTCTTGTTTGCGTGGGATGGTGTGTTTGTCTTTTATTCGCGCAGCTGCGTCGTGACGAGAAAAAAGGCAAGAAAGAATATCGTTTATTTGAACACAGTTCGTGAAACCCAAAATGAAATAAAGTGAAAAAAGTGAAAATAAATAACAAAAACAGTGTGTGCCTCATGGCTGCGCCAAAAAGATTCATTTTGGCATCAATGCCAGACAGACGCTGTCTGCATGATGCCTGTTTTCTAATGAACCTTTAGGGACAAGTGACGAGGAGTATAATATTGTACAAACATTTTGAACATACCTACCTACCTAAAACATTATTTGTATAGTTATAATGAAATAAATAAACTGGTAATCAGGGTAATCATATACACTTATATAGACAAAATGAAACGAAAACAACAGAAACTCAGCAAAATCTGTTCTGATTATGAAGCGGTTATCTACATTGAAAGCACTTGGACAGGCACTTGGCAGTTTTACAATACTAAAATATTACTGTGGGTTATTGGAATAAAAAATTAGACTATTAGATTCTTTATACAAATTACTAGCTTCTGTCCGCGACTTCGTCCGCGTCAAATATTTGCTCCCCTGACCCTTCCCGTCGCATCGCAGCCTGCCAGTTTTCGTCCCTTTTTTTTGTTGCTGCTCCGCTCCTTTTGATCTTAGTGTGATGTTGTATAGCCTAAACCCAGAAACCTAAGCCAGAAACTACTGGTCCGAATTGAAAAATCTTTTTGTGTTGGGTAGCCCATTTATTGAGAAAGGCTATAGGGTATATAACATCACACTACGATCAAAAAGAGTGAAGCAGTAACGAAAAATGGACGAAAACTGGCAGGCAATTCGATACGACGGGAAAGGTCACGGGACCAAAAATTTGACGCGGACGAAGTCGGGGGCAGAAGCTAGTTGAAGATAAAAGAACGGTAATAATAAAGAAACTTTCATGCTACTCACACATTGGCGTGACTTTGTTATCAAAATTGCATGTAGCGTGTAATCCTATCAGTATTTAAATCTGAAACGGATCCGTATAACGGTGCATAATTAAATTAATTTCAACTGTATTTGCAAAGGTACAAGGTCGATATCTAGACAAATAAATAAAATTGGAGTGTCTGTTTGTAATATTAAGATAACCACTTTTTACTAAGTGTATATGGATGTATACACGGTACATATACAAAAACAATTTTTTTTTACAATTTTTGTCTGTCTGTCTGTTTGTTCCGGCTAATCTCTGAAATGGCTGGACCGATTTTGACGGGACTTTCACTGACTGATAGCTGACGTAACAAGGAGTAACTGTGAGATCCTAGTTTTATTTTAGAAAAAAAAAGGATCTCACAAAAAAAAAAAAATGAAAAACTTTTTTGTTAAATACCTACCACGCGGACGAAGTCGCGGGTGACAGCTTAAGAATTATAATCCTACTAACTACTAATATTATAAATGTGAAAATATGTATGATTGGGTGTTTGTTTGTCAATCACGCAAAAATGGCTGAATGGATCTGGATCGAAAATGGCACACAGAACCTGAATTAACACATTCTTACCACGGTAGTACGTCCTCCTGGGTTAATTTCCGACACCCACGCGGGCGAAACCGCGGGCAAAAGCTAGTTGATTAAATTTTTTTTATAGAACTGAGTCGGCAAATTACGAATGTTCTTTCTGAAGAGCTGATTATTTTTCCAATATCAGGCGGTCTACTCCTTAGGCACGACATGCAAAGTTTCGGCCATAGTTATACGGGTGTTATCCTGTCCTAGAACCAAAAATTCGAAGACATGTGACATCTACCAACCCGCATTGGGACCGCGACGTATGGCCCACTCCCTCCAACAGAGAAAAGGCTTCTGTCCCAGCAGTGGGAAAATGTATATTTTTATTCAATGAAGGTCTCGATAATCACATTAAAGGTATGAGCAATATCAACCTAATAGTTCCACAGTTTAAAGTAGATAAGGCTTTACCCGCCACATTGCAGCTCCATTGCTAATCTTGAATGATTAGGCTCACTTTCAGCCAAAAAAGTTTCTTATCTCGTTTTATCTGCGAGCCGACTTTAATTTACGGAAAAGACGAAATCAGCGGATTTTTTAAAACACTTCGTGGTCTTTGTCGGGTCTGATTTTAATACAAAGGTACATATAGATATCTATCTATATTTTGTTTTGTGTGAGTCCTCTCTTTGTTTATTTATTTATTTCTTTGGGAAAACAAACAGTTACACAAAAGTTCCTTAATTCATAACACTAGCACTTAGCTCTAGCACTTTTTTTATTTAACAGCTTTTATTTCTTATTATATTGTTTCGTGTGGTGCCGGACGTAAGGAATAGCATCATCCCATTTCTTCCCGTGGGTGTTGTAAGAGGCTACTAAAGAAATTACTAGAGAATGAGCAGCAGTGTTCTCTTTGCATTTTACCACCATACTGCGATCGCCAACCCGCCTGCCAAAGTATGGCGATTATGGCAAACCCCCCGGAATTGGGGGAGGAATATATCCAGCAGTGGATGTCTTTTTTTTTTTTTTTTTTTTTTTTTTTTTCCAGGATGGGAAATCATCAAATGACTTCTCCCGCTCTGGGCGGAGCGGGAGGGCGTGTCAGACTTTTACTGACTAAAACCCACCCGTGTTCCATCAGTTGCCCATGTGCCAGGGTCACGGTATCTCTTTCGAACAATCACGCGACCCCGGCAGGAGCAGTGGATGTCTTACGGCTGAAAATATGACAACGTTATGAGACATACCCTAACATCACGAATGTTATTCTTCCTTCTTAAATCAAAATTCGGAGTCCGTTCAACAGCACTTTACTTTCGGTAAATTCGATTAAAACAATTCTCGTTCATACGTAGTGGTCGATATATGCGTGTTTTTCAATGAAAAATACCTATTTATCCGAGGCTTTGTTTATACAAATACTCTGGTATTTGTTATTGCCTTTCATCCATACAATATGAGCGAGGCTATTTACAAAATAAATCCATCACAACTATTTAATCAGAAAACACGTATCATTATGAACCATTTTAACGTCAATAACAGTGTTTGAAAAGTGTGGAAGGCGCTTTGTTGTGGGGTTCCGTAGCTTCGAAGCAAACAGTTTTCTTTGTTCACTTTCATTATCTTGCTTTTGTCATATTTTTCTTGATTTTTTAAGACTCAGTTACAACTTGTTTAGAAATATGGAAGCTTTCTATAATTAAGGTACTTAATAGGAGTTGACGGTGAAGCCTGAGCTATCGTTGCATAAATAAATTAACCATTATCATATAGGTACATTACTCGACATGAATTATAATGTTTACAAAATATAAAATACTACCTTTGGCCCACGGCTTCGCCCGTGCGGCGGTCAGAAATGATTACACGTGATTCCGTTCACGAATACGTTCTCCCAGGAATAAAAGTATCCTTTGTGTTAATCCAGATTATAAACTGTATATGTGTTAAACTTCACGCGAATCAGTTCGGCCATTTTTGCGCTATTGGGTAACAAACATCCAAACATTTGAAAATCCAAACTTTCACATTTACAATATTACTAGCTTAGCTTTTACCAGAGGCTTTGCCATTGTGGAGGTCGGAAATTAATCCGCAGGAACGTAATACCGGGCCAATAAGTACTTTATGTGTTAACCCGGGTTGAAAACTATTTGTGTGTCAAATATTAGATATACAAATCCGTTTGGCCGCTTTTGCGTGATTGGGTAACAAACATCAATACATACATATTTTGTTTTGGATTGACATCAAGCAGTTCAACCTATGAGGTTCTAGGTTTCAAAACCAGACTTCTTCAAATGTACGTAACAAAATATCACATTTATAATATTAGCAGGAAGTATGATTACTCGCCAAAATAGATGCCTACGTATGTTTTTAATGTCCATATTTTTGCCATGGAGTAGTAATAACCCAAATCAATATTTGTCTATTTGTAGTGTATGAAGCTGCATTGCTGAACTGCGTTTACAAGTTTACCTTTCGATATAAACGAGTAAACCGATTCACTATTCGTGTGATTGCGGACGTAAAGAATAGCATCACCCCATTTCTTTCCATGGCTGTCGTAAGAGGCGACTAAGGAATTTACTAGAGAATGGGCAGCAGCGTTCTCTATGCATTTTACCACCATACTGCGATCGCCAACGCGCCTACCAAGCGTGATTATGGCAAAGCCCCCAAATTGGAGGATGCCTTTTTAATTTTGTGTGGGAAATCATCAAATGACGTCTCCCGCTCTGGGCGAGGCGGCAGGGCAGACTTTTAGTACCAAAACCCCACCCGCGTTCCTTTAGTTGCCTATGCCAGGCCCACGTTAACTCATTCGAATAAATCTCGCGACTCTGGCAGAAATTGGAGGAGGCATACGTCTAGCAGTGGAGGCTGAAATGAAGAATAATGATGATGGTAAATGAGTAGGTACCTCCCTACATATTATGTAGTAGTTTCAGCCAGTTTTCACAGAATCACAGGGTTCAATTGAATTGGCTAACTAAACTCCGCAGACGCGATGAAACATAATACTTAAAAATATCACGTAAGATCACGGCTTGTATCCACGAAGGGTTGAGCAGAGACGTATCTATAATTCCCATGTAATAGGGGGGGTTGCCAAATGCCATCAGCTGGGCTTAAATGGAAAAAAACCCAATACCAATTTGTCTGACCTGGGTTAAACCCAGGACTCAACCAACGAGGCAGTTCGAGGATAACACTTTTGCCAAACTGACCGCCGATAGAATCAAAGAAAACTAATTCTTATATCAAAGGTATAAGACTCAAATTTCAACGGATCAAGTAATGCTGTCAACACGATATTTTCTTCATAATAACAGTTAGCTATAAAAAAGTCTTGATCATTGTATTATGCATTTAACTCAATAATCTAATTAGGGTGTATGAGTTCTTGCGCTAATTATGTTACATGTTGTATAAATACATTGTAAGTACCTGTCTAAGTGTATCTATTGTGATGTGACCGTACTATGGACACGTATGAATAATGCAGTCAACGTTGATGAAGCTGACGAATGGAACAATGCGTCTTCGTGAAAGCCTCTAATGAGAGAGGTTTGGTTTGTATTAACACCTACTTATTCAGCAAAATTAAAGCGTTTTTAACCGCTATTATGAAATATGGAATTATTTGTTAGTGTTTCAAGGAATTAAGAGTTTAATTATGGAGCAGTAGTGGCCCAGTGGTAACTGCCACGACTTACTAGTTGTTTGTCGTAGGTTCGATCCAAGTGCTGGCGTTTTAATTTGTGTAAATTATTTGAACACCACTGCTCTCAAAAACGGTGCAGAAAAACATCGTGGGGACACCAGCGAGTCTTAGAACCAAACATGTGACACCTACCAAACCGCACTGGGCGTACAGCAGTTGGAACGTTACAGGTTGATTATGCATGATTTTAATGTGTATATTGTTTTCTTCTTCATCAATGAAGCTGTAAGACTATACAAGATTATTTTTAGTATATGCGAAACCTGAATATAGTTTGTTCAGAATCAGTAACTGAATCGATTCCAATAATGTTTACACCATGTTATATTTTGTACCAAAAATATTTAATTACGCTTCCAAGTCGCGGGCCTTAGTGTTTTGTTTCGATTTTAAAATTATCATGTCTTTCTCGTATTCAAACGTCCATTACACGAAGATGGTACGTACACTAGCTGTTTGTGGTGATCTGCATATGTTTTTGCGTGGACAACCAGGTAACTTATCAAGCTTATAACTTTGTGATTATTAATGATACAGTTTTGAATTTTTTTTCATAGATTCTTTACATAAAAATACTAGACCCGTGTTTCGGGTTTCGCAAAAACAAAAATTAATGTTGTATAAATGACATTACATTTAGGTACACGCTTATACAAATACAAGGATTTGGTTATATACCAATTCGCGCGTGGTTGGTCACAGTTTCAACTTTAGTAACCTAACCTCTATTGAATGTCATTAAGGACGATAGTTGAACGGCACCGTTTAGAAAAAGGTTGGGTTTACTGAGAGGCTAATTAAGCTAGTTAGCTACGACACAAACACAGGGTTACGATTAATTATACTAGTGGTCATTCGTAGGTTCAAACCCAGACAGATGCTTTACTTTGTGTAAAATGCTTCATCATCATGTGGGTGTATTATAGGTACACCTCTGCCCAACCCTTCGGGGAAACAAGGCGTGATGTTATGTTATGTTTCATCACCACTGCTCTCAAAGTGAAACAGTGAAAGAAAGCATCGTGAGGAAACCGGTATGTCCTAGGACTTAAAATTCGGAGACATATGACATCCATCAACCCGCTTGGGCCCGCGCGGTGGATTTCGGCCCAGTCCTAACAGACAGGCGGCCTGTGTCCCAACAGCGGGACCATTATTATTATCATTCGTGGTGCGAGTTCCAACTCTTGAAATCGAGACCTTCCTCAAGGCAGAGTTTTGGCCGAAGGGTGTCGTGTATCGGCGATTACGCGGAAGGCTACGCGACACCACGCAGCGCAACACGACGCCGTCACTTCGTGTGCAATAGACATTGTTTTTTTATTTGTATGTATGTTAGTATGTAAGGTATTTATGTTATGGGTCTTTGTAGCCCGAAATAAATTGATTTGATTTGATTTGATTATAGGCTGTTTATTCTTATTCCACTGGTCAACGACCAAATATTTTGCTTGCTGATGTCGAAGTTTGTATTTACAGAAAATCATTTTGTATTTATTATATTAATTCACCCCATATTAATTTCGTAATGCAAAAGTTGTATAAGCAACCCTTTTACACACAACCCCACAGTGCCGCAGTCTGCGGTCACATAGCAGTAGTGGGCAGAATAATAACAATGACATGATCATACTTTGTTGTAATGGACGGAAAAGTATCACGGCATAATTGGCGGTGAGCAGAATTGAAAATAAAACATATCGATGTTTTTTTCATTTACCAGCCGTGCACCCAATCGGTGCTCATCGACAAAACTGACGAACTTACATAGACACTTTCATTCTCCATTTAACCTCTTTACATGAATAAACCTTTCGAGGGTTACGGATTTGATCGAAAGAGCGTGACCTTGACATAGGTAACTGTCCTTCGGTTGCCTATGTCAAGGCCACGGTAACTCGTTCGGCCCACACGGGTGGGTTTTAGTAAGTAAAAGTCTGACACGTCCTCCCACTCCGCTCAGAGCAGGACACGTAATTTGACGATTTCCCACTCAAAAGGTGTGTCAGACCTTTAATGACTAAAACCCCTGCATGTTCCTTCAATTGCCTGCGCCAGGGCCACAGTAACTCTTTCGAACAAATCTGCTACCCGGTAGGCATCGGCCCAAGCGGACTCCTTCAATTTTTGCTGATACCTCTTTGAGCCGCCTGATCCTTACTAGGCGGCGACCTACCCATTGCTCGCCGGCCGCAAGACAGCGCCAACGGTGGCCGGGAGTCCGCTACGGACTCCCGACGCCCAGGGCATCTATACTTTCAAACCCTTCGGTTTATGCAGTCCGTTATCTCTCAGTGAATTGAAAATTTATGTGAAGTATATAGGCAAAAGTAATGATCGATATTGATGACCAATTATTTATATTTTGAATGTGAGGTACGTATTATAATTTTCGTAGGCATTTTCGAGATCCCTCCAACAAAAAGCGCCCACGGGAAGTTTAAAGGGCTGGTCTAATAATATCGTTTGATAACAGTACAATGCCTCTTGTTACAATTGATAAAGATTCAGAAAATATGTAGTTGTATATCAACAATTGTTAGACACATATTCTGGGGCAAAGCCACGTTGTCATACCAACTGAAGGAGAAAGTAGATATAGATTAGACACCAGCTTCTGTCCGGGAGTTTGTTTTCGTGGATGGGACACATAATATACTAAAATGAAAGCCACATTTTTATAAATCACTTGACTTCCTACTTACGTTTGTAGTTTTCGTCCCAGCAACTACACTATAAAGAGAGTCAGTACTAGGAGCAACCGGCTACAGTTGTGACCGTATGAGAATCAGCTTGTCTAGTGGGACGAGCACAGCCTAAAATTTACATTGATACACGAATTTCACAACATAATGGCACAACAATGATACACAGTCTGATAAATGATTTTATTTCTGTAAGTAGGTTTGTACAAACACTTTTACAAGTCAATAATATTTTTTGAGCTAGATGAGGTCGGCGTTTCCTATCTGACTACTCTGAGAAGAAAGGCCGAAACATGCTCAGAGGCCACAGTCTCTTTTAAAGTCCAGACATAATCTCGGTCACATTATGTGAAAACCATATAGATAGCTGTCTGAAATGGTCTTTAGAGGAAAGAACCACACAGATTGAGTGGACCTGTCCAGTCAGTGCACGCATTTGTCACTAATCGTGCGGCTCAACTCAGAACTTGATGCATTCCTGCAGATGATGTTTGCAATAAATAATATGACAGAGGATTGTGAACACACACAGGATTTCTCATTAACAGTCATCTAACCATAGATATTTATTTTTATTATAACCAGAAGACGTTCGTTCTACGTAATATCATACAATAGTACTATATTCGTTCCCCATTCAGCCCAGTCAAGTAATGGAATAATTGGACTGTTGTCATACCCGGATATATTTGTATTCTTTCTCATCTCAGTCTCAATTCTAACGAAGCGTATGGGAAAAGATTTTTGGAACGAAGTTCCTTATGGCGCGTTGCGAAAGGGGGCTAGAGGGAATTAAGAGAAAAAGTTGTAACGACACTTTTTAACCGACTTAAAAAAAAGGACGAGGTTTCTCAATTCGACTGTAGGTATATATTTTGTTTTGGAACGTAGTTTTTGGAACGAAGAGAGAGAGAGAGAGAGAAAGAGAGAGAGAGAGAGAGAGAGAGAGAGAGATAATATTTTTGTGTTGAGTGTATACAGGTTTTTTGTACATAGTAAATAATAAAAAAAAGCAATAATGAATCCTGGTAAGGAATTTCGTTCCATCCGGGTGTCCCTTGACACCTCTCAAGTTTTTGATTGTTCTAGTAAATACTAAAACCTCAGTTGATCTGATAGATTTTTGATCCTTAAAAGAAACGAGCCGATTGGAATCAACAAAAGTTTTTTTGTGAAAATTACGCCTTTTCTTGTTAACTATAAACTTTTTTTCACAATCTGCAAATGCAGATCTAAATATTCCAAAAGTTAAAAACAGTCTTAAGACGGGTTCCCTGTAGCAGCCACAAACAGTATAGCGTGATGATAATCATTTCAAAGATTAAATCTGTAACTATTTGCAATATTGTAACCATATTCTAGCAATAGTATTTTTTCCAATTTTTAAGTATAAAAACTAATGCAATATTACATAATCCCTGACCAGATTACAGTATGACCAGATTTATATGGTATATGTATACAAAATTAGAACAAATGTCACCATCATCATCATCATCATCATCATTTCAGCCGAAATACGTCCACTGCTGGACTTAGGCCTCCCCCGAGACGGCGGTTTGCCATAATCGCTACGGTTGACAGGCGGGTTGGCGATCGCAGTATGGTGGCAAAAGGCATAGAGAACGCTGCTGCCCATTCTCTAGTAAGTTCCTTTGTCGCCTGTTATGACACCTACGGAAAGAAATGGAAAACAAACAAAATCTATCCGGTAGTATTTACACTGAGAAAACTGACAATCATAAAAGAGGTGAATTCAGCTTAAAGTATGATGAATTCACTCAAAGGACGGAGCATAGTGATTCACCAAAAAGAACGATGATAATACTGATGTTGATGATAACAGTATTTAAGATGATGTGTCACCATGGATTTAGTTTTAGTTACCTACTATTTTTCGATGCCTTCCTCATATATCCAGTTATATCCTATTAGTTTTCCTACAATTTTTCGGTGACTTCCTCACATATTCAGTTATGTCATACAATTTTTCCAACTATTTTTCGGTGCCTTCCTTATATATCCAGTTATATCCTATTATTTTTCCTACTATTTTTCGGTGACTTCCTCACATATTCAGTTATATCATACAATTTTTCCTACTATTTTTCGGTGCCTTCCTCATATATCCAGTTATATCCTATTATTTTTCCTACTATTTTTCGGTGACTTCCTCACATATTCAGTTATGTCATACAATTTTTCCTACTATTTTTCGGTGCCTTCCTCATATATCCAGTTATATCCTATTATTTTTCCTACTATTTTTCGGTAACCTCCTCGTATTTTAGGTTAGGTCCTCTTACTTTTCCTACTATTTCCTCATATCTCTGGTTATAGCCTATTATCTTACGGAGGTCGCCCTCAATAGGAGGATTGTGTTTTTTAATAAACCAATTAATATCTCTATAATACACCAGTGATTAGTTGTAGTTCTACTCATTCTCCATCAGTAGGACTACAACTAAATACTGGTGGATTACACAGAAATTGTTTGGATTATTAGAAATCACAATCCTCCTATAATTGAGGGCGCCACTGGACTTACATGATCCCCTTATTTTTAAGTATCCAATATTGGTCCTTTCCTTTTAAATATTATTAGGTGTGAGCTCAACATTAAAAAAAACTGAAGAACCCTAAACTTGAACCTTAAAAAAATGGAGAGTAAGTAAAAAAAATAGAAAAAAGTACCTTGGCAAGAATGGTAAGAAGGTGAAAAGGGATGTATGTATAAATTAAACAGAAAATTGAATGGTATTTTTATTTCCATAGTATGAATGAATAATTATTATATACTCTAAACATTTATATTCAGTATAAAAGAAGACTGTTTTGTTTAGAAACATCCTCGCCTTAATGATTACAGTATCTATTTGTCGGTCATTATAAAGAATCATTATATACATTATGTTCAATAATTCTAGTTTTTACAAATTAAAATAAAGGTTGAGACGAGTAGAAATTTAATTTACAAAAAATAACAAACTTTACATTAATGTACCTATAACTAAAACATTTTTGCCCTTAAGGTGATTGCTTCAGGGTAGCCGTTTTTTGCAATTTGCAGGCCAGTGCTAGGTTGTATGTTAATTAAATGTTGCACGCGGGTGTAAGTACATAAGTTGTACTACATACGTCTTACACCCGCGTCTAACATTTCAATCAAAACCTAGCACTGGCCTGCAAATTGCAAAAAACGTAAGAAAATTTGAATTTCGCGGGCTACCCTGACGCTTTCACCTTAAAGCTGCATACAATAAATTGGTTATATTATTATAGTAAATATCTATTTTCAAGTAAAGTGCTACTATAAACACTCCGATGAGACTAATCTATCCCTCATACAAATACTTTACTTTAAAATCTATTACTAAAGGTGAACGCACACTTTTCAGAGCCGAAGGAGGCGAAAGAATCGAATTTTAGAATTACTTGTATGAAATCCTATGGAACCTCGCACACTTACCGAATCGGACGAATAAGGTCGTACGATTCGGTGCGGATAAGTGTGCGAAGTTACATTGGACTTCATTTAAGTAATTCTAAAATTTGATTCCTTCGCCTCCTTCGGCTCTGATAAGTGTGCGTTCACCTTAAACCAGCTATTGGTGCTGGCTCATACCATTACTTTATGCGGACACCGTTATCGGGCCGTCTTTATAGGATATCCTAAAGGGATATCCGATAAATACCGTAACTAAGGGTAGATTACTAGTTGAGCGCACTCTGCTATAAAAAAATAACTGCCCTTGGACTCTGCAGTGCCTCAAACTAGCAACGCCGCGTACGGTATAAGTACATAATTAATAATTATGTAAACGTTTCCAAAAAAAATTGATATTACTGGATTCAAAATAAAAACACCTTAAAAATGAGCAAACGAGTTAACTCGTTTGCGCATTTTCAAGGTATTATAGCAGCGACCGTAAGCCGTTAGAATACCTACAGAATTTTGAAATTTTTACTCTAGGTACCATCTACTTGTAATATATGACGTGTTACCTCGCATTAGAGTGAGCGTGTTAGGACACGGAGAAACGGCATTTTGGCAAGGAAAGCACAGATAATCATTACCACGTTTAACTTCATAAGAATTGTAATGAGAATTAAATTCAATAGTTTCAAACATACAGCAACGGAAAAAAACCTCTTCAGTATCTGTCACCAAAATTGCATCAATTTGGCCAAAAGTGGGTAAGAATTGTTCATCATCTATATCTACAGTAACAATAGAGTTCCGCTGCCATATAACACCAGCTATTGTAGCGGAAGTAACCGAATATTTGAGGACAACGCCAGTGCCGAGAGAAAACTTGACAGTGTCTCCTGAATTTAATGCAGATTTTTTTCCTAGTATTTTTGTTGTAGGTATTGTATTTTTCACAAACAAGTCATTGAGCATAAGTTGACATTTTATTGCTAGAGTCTTGCAAACATTGACTCGATTAAAAGATGATCTAGCCACTAACTTAGATACCCTGTGCTTGGCTTCAAAACGCATAGCCCACATGTTACGTACGGGGCCGAACTTCATTAGCATGGTAGGATAATGAGTCAGAAAATGAAACTTTGGCTGCAGGGGTGATTTTGTTAGCTCCGTGTACAATTGATTAAATTCTGCTATTATAACCCGGAGTTGAATATTGGTGTCACTGAAGACCCTATGACTTAATAACCTGTCGGTGATTTGCCGCAACATAATGTATAATTTCCATACTTTATTTTCTAAAGGAATGTAAAACCCGGCTATTAGGCTGAAGTATCTAATAAGGGTAAGCATTTCTGATGCTGAAGTTTTCAATTTTACTTTCGAACCTTGGACAACTAAACAATTACTTGGTTTTGAATTCCTATCTGGTCCATAATCAAATGAAATTATTCTTTGTTGCAATACTGAGATCTTTAAAAGACCTTCGGCAAGGAAGTGGTTTATGACAAAGGTCATTACATAACGAGCTACACCTTCTAATATATCATGCATTGGGTCTACTGCTACATTTTGAAATAAATCAAATCCTGTCACCTTAAGCCAACAGCATGATTCTTTAATGCCCGTGTTAGGTGTATCGTTTTCTTGCAATTGAGCGTGGTATGAAGTCATATTTCTAAGCAAGTTACTGTTTTCATATAGAGCAGTTTGCAAACCTTTCTTGTCAATGTTACAGATTCTGCAATGTTACGCAGATAATGATATAGATATAGCATTCAGTGCTTTTCACGACTTATTATGCCTTTTCTATAATTTATGCTTCCCAAAACTAAGAGTTAAAGTAAAAAGTAATCAAAAGAAACAAAACTGGATAAGCAAAGGACTGAAACAAAGTTGTAAAACCAAACGGTACCTACGCTACCAATATTATGGAAGTAAAAGTATAGGAAATAAAAATAAATATTTGCACTATTCAAAAATCTTACAAAAATGCATATACGTATCAAGAAGAAACGCAAATATTAAATTTATTAATAAAAATGAAAATAAATGCAAAGCTGTATGGAAAGTAATTAGGGACGAAATCATGAACAACAACTTTAAGGACAGTATAGAAAATATTCAAATTGATAACACAGTAATCACGGATCCTGTCGAAATAGCAACTGCTTTTAATAAGCACTACACTAATATGGCGCATACTTCTAGTACGGATATAAAAACAAGCCCTAAAAAAAATCCAGCAGCTCATTCGATGTTCCTCAAACCTGTGTCTGAAAATGAAGTCAAAACGGAGATATTAGCATTAAAAAACTCAAATTCTGAAGGATACGATGAGATTAATACGAAAATTATAAAAGCATGTACTAATGAGTTAAGTGAAATTATAACACATCTAATTAATTTATCGTTCTCGCTTGGTACTTTTCCAGATGCATTAAAAGTATCCATTGTTAAACCAATTTTTAAAAAAGGGGATAATTCAGACGTTAATAATTATCGCCCAATAACATTGATATCTATCTTGTCAAAGATATTTGAAAAGTGCATGTACAAACGACTGATCGAGTTCTGTCATAAATTTAACATAATTAAGAAGGAACAGTTCGGCTTCCAAAAAAACAAATCCACAACATTAGCAATTTTCACTCTTATAAAACATATATTGACGAATATTAATGAAAACCGTCTTACTACAGGTCTGTTTTTCGATTTATCGAAAGCCTTTGACCTAGTGTCTCATGACCTATTACTGCAAAAACTGGAGGCAATTGGAATAAGAGGCATAGTGCTTCAGTGGATATCGACATACCTAAATAACAGACGACAACGGGTTATCATTACAAAAGTAGATAGAAATAACGATATGACACCACACTCTTCCGAACTCAAGATCAACAGATGTGGTGTCCCACAAGGAAGTGTGTTAGGCCCAATTTTATTCCTTTTATACATAAATTCTATAATTAATATAACCAACCATAAATGTGTTTTGTTTGCTGATGACATTTCAATTATTGTGACCACTGATAAGAAAAAAAATACGATTGTTGATCATGAGACAGATATTAATAACACCATTGAAAGTCTAATTGAATATCTAAATACAAATAATTTATCAATAAATCTAAAAAAATCAGTTTATATACAATTTAATAAATCTAATAATGCTAAATACAACGTTACAATGAATATACATAAAATTGATGAAGTGACGCAAACTAAATTTTTAGGCCTAACCTTAGATCAAGACATAAACTGGAAAGCACATATTGATACGGTTTCAAAGCGGATAAATAAGTTCGTATATGCACTTAAAAAAGTCAGAAATATAACAAACGTTAAAACGGCGATAACGTCCTACCATGCATACGTTGAATCGGTACTCCGCTATGGCTTGATAATGTGGGGCAATAGCATAGACCAAAATAGAGCATTTATTGCACAGAAAAAATGTATTAGAGCAATAAACGGGCTTCGACCTGATGAATCCTGTAGGCCGGTATTTAAAAAGCTTGGCTTGTTGCCGCTACCGTCTCTGTACTTATATGAAACATGTATGTTTGTTAGAAAGAATAAGGAATTATTTTGTAATGCAGATGACTTATATCCTCGTAACCGACGTGACCCCCACAGGCTCGTACTGGATCTCCTTCCGAGACTAGCTAAATATAATAAAAGTTGTATATCTATGTGTGTACGTATATACAATAAGATACCAAGTAATCTCAAGATTTTAAATTTGAGATTATTTAAAAATAAACTGCATGAATGGCTGTGTAGTCATAGTTTTTATAGTGTCAAAGAATTCTTAGATTATAAATGTTAAATATGTGTAAATTTGTACGCTTATAACTGTTAAGCAAAACATGCATGCTCTTGTAATATTTTTTTTACCATCTTTTATACCATGTTTTTAGCAAATAAATATTATTCTATTCTATTCTATTCTATTCTATTCTATTCTATTCTATTCTATTCTATTCTATTCTATTCTATTCTATTCTATTCTATTCTATTCTATTCTATTCTATTCTATTCTGCAACACTTGTTAGCTGAAAAACTTTCAGTAAACCCGAGAATTGAATTCAGGCCTAAATTATCGCCAGTTATAGCAACAACCTTCAATTTTACGGTTCCTTTAAAAAACTTATTTTCTATAAAAATTCCTTTGTTTTGCAAGTAATTCAATTCCTCAATAACAGGGTCAAAAATAGCTTTGTTTCCATATTTAGTTTTGTCAGCAGAATGGCAAATAGCTAACAGCAAAATGTTATTCAACAATGAAAATAAATGTGGTGGGAGTGCTGGCAAGGAAACGTATACACCACCAAGCTTATGCACCCCAGCGTGGCTCCCCAAAGGATTTCCAATTTCAAAATCATCATAGTATACTACTAAAGGAAGAATAATGTCCGACGCCTGCGGTGTACACATTGCCAGCCATACAGATCCCTGCATTACATTTTCTAGACACATTGGCCTCATCGGATTTTCTTCACGGATTATTAAATTACCCCTTAGGTGGTTCAAATAATCCGTTACATCTTTCCAAATAGTGTCAATGGAAAAAAAATTCTTCAAAACCTGGCGAAGTTGAATTACTTGCATTGTACGTGGCTTGGTGTGTAATGTTAAAGTGTTACTCCTTTGTGAAATGTCAGGACAATAACCAACGATTACTTCATGTGGTGGTATAAAAGAACCTAATAAATTCAATTCTCGGAATCTCAAATATTCTGAACGAAACGGAAAAAAGATGCCCTTCAAAGCTGTGTTGAACTTATGAAGTCGTTTATTAATTTCGCTTCCAGATATGCTTTCCTCATCAGCTAGCACAGGGCCGAATACGGACATTAAAGACGGTGCGATATTGTCAAGAAGGGTTTGCAAATGACTAACCATAGCTTGTACAGACGATCGAGATACAGAGGGATTTACATAGAGCGTTGAAATAAATTTCAAAACTTCTTTATGAATAATACTATCAGCATTATCAAGGACTTCCGGTTCACTATCAGCTTCAATGAATATGTGCTCAGTTGCTACTTTGGTAGTCTCTGTTTCACACATAGGAACTACGCAAGCCTCGTTTGAGGTGGATGGCAAATAACGAGTGTTTACTTTATTCAAATGTTTTAAGTTAACATGTTTTCTAAATTGTCTAACGTCCGTGAAATACCGGTAGCATGCGTCTTCACCACATTTATAAACTCCAGTAATATCAATTTTTTCACATTCTTTCCTTATGTGGGTAATAAGTGAAGAAAACGTGGGAAAAGTCCTTTTACAACTGTGACACTTCATCTTAATTTAAATTGTGACTCCGAGAGTAACTAATATCTCCTTCACAGATTGTGACATACGATCGTACGATGTTTTGACTTTGTAAAAACCAATTTGGATAATAAGCCAAATGTTATAGCTTTCAGTAGGATATTTAGCCGCAGTAGCATGAAATATTTTAAAAGTCACATCAACAGCCTCAGTTAGTGTTGTGAACTTGTAAAACGTATTGTCACATACTGTGAAGGAGACACCTGACTGGCGGCACCAAATTATAAATGGTTGGAGGCTAATACCTAGGTTTTGAAGCTTTTGGCGACGCTCCTCAATTACCACTTGCACGTCTGCGTTATCATCCACGATGGTCACAAATCCATCCAATATCTCCGCTCGTGAAGCTTGCCAGTCTTTTCTAGATCGACGGGCAGGAGGAATATTAAAGAGACAGCCGAGTAGCAATATCGCTGCTATTAATTTTGTCTCCGGTTGTTCATCTGGAAAGAAAATAATAATAGTATATTTGACACAACACATCATCATTAACTGAGCAAATAGGGAAAAGTATCAGAACAAAATAAAATCTATCTATATAAGTAAAAATGAATTGCCGAAATGTGTGTCCGCCCGCCCGTTACTTCTGAACGACTGCACCATGTTAGATAATTTTTAAATTCTTTTTTGTCTATATATTTTATAACGGGTTCACCGACCCAGGGAGGTCGAGCACCTAGAACTATATAACAGAATCATTTCCTTACCGTCACAAATTGCCAATGTATCAGCTATTTTTCGACGAAGAAACGAGTCCTTTGTGGTGTTAAGCTTCTGCTGAGCAGCTTTTAGTATGTTTTCCGATGAAGCATCCAAGGCGTCGAGGCCCCCGGATTTATCAGGGAACAGTGCTTCGTAGTCATGAGTCAGGAGTCGCCATCCATCACTTGACTTCAGGATAGGATACTTATTGAAGTACTCCTGTAATGTCCCTTCCTCGTAGTACAAGTACCGGAGGCGAGCTCGCACCGTCTCCCGCCACAGGGCACTGACCTCCTGCCACGGACCAGCTGAAGGACTTGACAGCTGCTCTAATGCTGACGCTACGTCCTCCACTTCACCTGCACACAAAAATTAAAACGATTAATAATTAGTACAATGACAATAACGGTTCTTAGATTCAGATATTTTGTAATTTGTAACGAAAATTTATACTAATTCAGATATTTTTCTCAATAATTTTGTTCTTGATAATTTAATTCAATCTGAAAACATAAAATTTCTTGAAAAGGAGTTACCTTCTTTAAGTCCGGTCAGGTCGATTCCAGCGAGTGGAGGGGTGTCTAGCCTAGGACTGGACTTGGAGCGAGAACGTGACTTGGGCTTTTCAATAAGGCCCAACGAAACTAAATGCTGCCGTCGAGCCCTTCTGGCGGTGACTAACCAGCCAGAGATATTGCGCTTAGCCTGGTAAGCATCAGCCGGCAGGTACGACGCGTAGTATAGGGGTGGTGACTCCTCTTTAAATAATCTGCCAATGTCGTAGGATAGAGCAAGCAGCTGCGAATCTGTCAGAAGTACCGGGTTTTCGGCCGTAATGAGCTTCTCCATAAGCAGCTTGCATAAACGCCCACGCACGTTTGAGGGTAAGGTGCCCGTTTTCTGCCCAATTGCTATTATTTGTTTTCCCTCGACTGATGAATTCAGTATGGTATTCACCTGAAACACAAATAGTATAAGTATGGCATTACAAACTAAATATGCAAGGTAAAAGTTAAAAAAAAATGTCACTAAAATGTTGAAAATACAGGTTCAATACCTACCTTCCATTCAGTATAATGATCAGTTGGAGTCGGTGCCAGTCTAGGCATCATGCATTTAGTTGTTAGTTATAGCTGTCACCAACTCCAAATATATTACTGATCTTTGTGACATATAGTATAGCTCCTAAACGGCCGTCCGTACACACATACAGGACAGGACAGGTACAGACGTTAAACTTATCTGTTTACGCCGGGGGTTAACAATATTGAATGTCAATTTAAATTCCTTATCAAAAGTACAGGATAATAGGCAATAACTTACTAAATTGCTCCCGGTGGACTCTTGTCTAACTGCTTCACCCACTGACGACGACGAGTCCAGTGGTATCACCAGTATGTCACCATCCTAAAATAATATTTACTTTGAGACAATGTTATAATAGTACATGTAACAAAAAGGTGTGATAATATGAGTATGTACGGTCAATTAACCTCAATAATCGTTGAAATAATCACTAAATGTGTCCGAGTGCGACCGTTAACTAACAGGCTATAGCTAGCCCTAGCCGGAGATAACTCAAGGGAAGTGTTATATTTTTTTACTAGTAATCGGTTCAGCATTGCAGGTGTGAACGGTCCTGCCCTCGTCCCTTGATCCGGCCCTGATAAAAACTAATCGATCAAGATCAGGACTGATCCTGGTCTCAAAGAATGTCTATACCAAATTTTGCATCGGTTCAGTGTCTTAGGTATGAAAATGTGAAAAGGTCCTGCCCCAGCCGACAGATAGACAGACAAACTTACTTTCGCATTTATAATATTAGTATGGATGTAATTACAAATTAATACATATTGCTCTTGAACCAAAAAACAGTAAGTACGAGTACTTTTCTACAATTTTGCAGAACTTACCAAATTTTCCTGGTTAAGTCCTGCTTCGCAGTCTTGGTTGAGGATTGAGCTTTGCAGTCCTTCACACGGTGGCAGAGGCTCTAAGTTACAAGGTAGACTAGTTAACAAGTCATTCCTCAGGACCTCTTCAAAGAGTGATGAATTGTAGGAGTTATCCTGAAATTTAACAAGAAATTTAAAAAGGTAATAATAATGTACTTAGTTGGTAAACTAACAAGACTGATGAAAAGTTATGATTTTATTCCACTTTTTAAATAAATACTGCACCGGTTAAATTGTTAGGTATCTTAAGAAGACTTTAAAATAATAAAAGTTAATAAGTAGGTACCTACCTACCTACATGCAAGTAGGAGAATGTGCATTTAAGCGACGCAGGGCATGTGTAAGCAAAAAGTTTAAAACAAAATTTACTTTTTTGAAATACAATTTAACATGAAAACAAACCATATCTTTTGGTTGGTCGCTTTTTAACATGGCCAGAGCTGCTTCAAACCGGAGTCTGTCCCCTATTTGAGGGAACATACTATGTATGTCTTGTTTACTAAGCATCTGCATTGTTGCGATATCAATTCTTCCAGCTGAAAAAAAAGGTAAATTTAACAGCGCCCTGATTGCAGCTGTGAAATGCACTACGTCGCATCGACTTTATAAAATGTAGGTTGGTAGAGCTCGTCTAAGCTGAAATGACGCGCCCCACTACTTAAATTTGTATACGTACACTACGGTAAATGCGGTAGTGGGGCGCGTCATTTTAGTTTAGACGCACTCTACCTATTTGTTTTTTTTTGGGTTGCAGTTGCACATCGAATCTAGTGTATAATATAAATATGAACGTATATCTAGGTAGGTGGGTAGGTACCATACGACAAGACTATTCTTGGTTGGAGTGTACAGCGGCCAAAAAAGTGTTATTTTCGCAAATCGTTTATTTTCTCGATTCTATAGTATGTAACACCTAGAAAGGCTAAAAGTGTCTGGGTGTTTTTTGTCTCCGACCAACCGTTTGTCGTAAAAACGATGTCGAAGGGATCCATAGGTAAGGTTATGTTAGAACTGTGACCTTGAAATTGGTCGCGAATTTTTTTTAAGTATATTTTCATAGTGCCTCTAAGACGACACTCTGACCCTATTCTTGCTAGAAATTAGAATGTGTGAATGTAATGTGTGAGCTCATGCTAGCAACTTACTAGGTAGGTTTGTCAACTTACTTTCAAAACGATCGATGTAGCGTTCCAAATTCCACTTCTTCAAAAGATCACGCGTAGCCATATCCATTTTTGCACTGATCAAACACGTTCACTGGCACTAATGGAATTGTTATTGCTATTAATTAAACGAGTCGTGAGTCGTGACTTGCCGGCTGTAGCGGTGAAATACAAATGGCCGACCGAAATGGCGCGGCGGCGGAATGAAGTGAGAGAGGGAGACCTCATTATATAATGCCGTCACCTTAAATTTGTAGGACATCATTCAAATGCTACTCATAAATGGGTCTCTGTAATAATAATTTAGTAGGATACACATAAAATAATATGACTATATTATTGAACTTTGATGCTTACTCTAAAAATATGAGATTATTTAATCGTATTATCATAGGATTCACATAAAATAATATGACTGTAATATTAAAAAATGATGCTTACTTTAAAAATATAAGTTTAAAGCATTATAATTTAATATAGTACATTAGGGGGAGGTCATCGTATTTTTAGAGATACTTCTTCATATTAAACTATGAAATCTATTTATATTACGGTGACTGTCATTGTGTTTTTTAATTAGAATCTTATTTATAATTATCATACTAATTTATGGGACAGTGGACCATTTTCTATTACATTGTGTTATTATTTGAAGAAGACAATGTTATTTCATAATTACAAATTTTTACGATGACAAGTATCATAATATTGCATTATTTACCCAAAAAATTCGATTCCATCTTAACACATTTCAGTTCTAGCGTAATATTTACTTATTATCAACATATTATAAGACAACGCATCTATTTTAAACCAACGTCACGATATTTTAAGATTATGCCAAAATGACATTTTTCTCAGTGTACGTGATTCTGGAACAAACAACAAAACTATATTTTCGGCTTTAGAAATTCAACATAAGTATAGTTTTGACTTCGTCACTATTTAATTATACAAGTACATAGTTATATTTCTGATTTTGATCAAAGCAAGGCCCTATTAACTCGAGGCTTACCAAACGTGCCTATTTCGCCAATAAATAATAATTGGATCAAAAATCCTTTTGACTGAGAAGTAAATAGCGCTTCTTAGATATCAGAAGCCTCAAAATGATTATTCTACGCAAGTGGTCTACCAATATTTTCCTTTGTGACTCAAAGTATCTTTTGTTGTGGTTACTTAAAATTTGAACGCCATATTCCTTTCGCAAACCACATGCGATGTCCTAATTATAGTTCTATTTATGTTTCTGTTGCAGCTATTTGTGTGCTGTGGCCTCTGCTCAATATATTTCGTGCTTGGATTTTGTTTCGGTGCGTCTACAGTGTTCATTCCGCAAATTAGGAGGGAAGCGAATGCCACGGTTGACCTTAACGAAGTTTGGCGTTTTGGGTAGAGTAGGTAATATTTCTGTGTGTTATTGTATCGTAGGCTGAAGTACCTATATAAAACCGGAAACGGGACGTGAAAGCTTATAATATATATTTATTGAGGGGACTCAAAGAACGTATGATAGCGTATCGTTTAATTTAATGTCCTTATCGCTACAGTGTTAAAAGTAACATCATGTAAATGAATAGAGATATCACCTAATAATACGTTGAACTAGTAGGTCAACGACCCATGGCCGGCGAAGATAGTTCAAACGTTGGCATTCCGAATTACCTACTCGAATAACGTAAAAAACCGGCCAAGTGCGAGTCGGACTCGCGCACCGAGGGTTCCGTACAAACCTGTACTGTAGGTATCCTCAGTTTATGCATAAGGTTTATGTTTATGAAATTAAATGTTTTTTTTTTTAATTTTTAGATTTGAGTTGATTGAATGAAAGGTAAATTGCGGTTTACGATTTATGACGTATTATAGAAAAACTACTTACTGGATCTCGTTCGATGAAGTTTATATGGTTATGTACATCATATATTTTTTTTTAGATTTATCATTCTCTTATTTTAGAAGTTACGGGGGGGGGGGGGGGACACACATTTTACCACTTTGGAAGTGTCTCTCGCGCAAACTATTCAGTTTATAAAAACATGATATTAGAAACCTCAGTACCATTTTTGAAGACCTATTCATAGCCCACACGTACGTGTGGGCTATGCGCGTGGGCGCTATGGGCGTGTGGGCAAATCCCGTACTTATGGGTTTGATGAAAAAAAATTTGTTTTTGAGTTTCAGTTCTAAGTATTAAATTTATTGTTTTTTTTTTTCTATTTTAGTATGAAAATCTTAATGCGATTCACAGAATACATCTACTTACCAAGTTTCAACAGCATAGCTCTTATAGTTTCGGAGAAAAGTGGCTGTGACATACGGACGGACAGACAGACATGACGAATCTATAAGGGTTCCGTTTTTTGCCATTTTGCAACGGAACCCTAAAAATCAAGCGAAAATTGTACTGGTTTTACAATTTCCTGGTTGTATTTGATCAAAATATGATTCCAGCCAGCAACAAATATGTATTTATAGAACTATCAACCAAATCATTAGTATCATCAATACAATAAACATATATTATAAGGGCTGATTTATTTCGTGCCAATTTGCCCCTCTTTATGTCGCTCGTATGACGATCTTCACGAAAAATGAGCTTTAATAAGCTCTTTACAAAGTGGATTAATGTCTGCATATAGGTATGTGTATTTCGTTTCCGTACTTACTCAATTAATTAGGCTTTCTATCTATGTCCCTAAAGTCTAAACTAAAATAATAACTTGTAAGTAAATCCAATTCTAATATTAAATTATAACCGTACAATGAAATGGGGTGATTTGAAACAGCAGCTGTTCTCAGTAATTTTCCACATTGCCATTTAGGGAGACACAATTAGGCAAAATAATAGGTACGACGCTATTCCAGTGCATTTGCTTATTGTAAAGTTAAAGTTTGTTTGATACACGAAGAAAAGTATAAGGAAATAAAATGCAAGTGGTACTTATCCACATGAACTTGTTTCCTTCTCAGCTTCCGTGCGCGGTTACCGCGTAACCTGTGTCCTCATTACAGCAGTAGTTTAGCGCCTAGTGGGAAGAAAAATATCATTTTTAATTTTATGCTTTAACACTACAGTAGGCTGCATACTATTTGTCTATAGCACTAATACAATTCAGTTGTTAATAAGCTAAATAATGCAGGGCATGCTGTTCACTAGCTCCATTACCGTGGTCATTATCGTTACCGAGTACACTTCACCGCAGTATCGAGGAGTGTCTCAGACTATCGAGTCGGCCATTTTCTTACGAAAGTATCGATAGTTACCGGTGCCTTACATAGGAAGAACATAAGTATTATCGCGTTTGTTTGGCCTGATTCACCTTCTTGGTTGGCTAGGTGAAATGGCGTTCCGATTCTTTCGATGAGTGCGTCGCATCACTGGTTGAAAGGATTCCACAAAGAAACTGTGAATGAACTCGTAAATCTTATGACATCACAAAAGGAATATCGTCGGGTATGTGTTCAAAGCAAAGAAAGTTCATACAGATGTCAGTTAAGGAGTGTCGGGGAAACAATATTGCGAAAGCGTTTTACAAGCCTTTCGTCGTGCTGTCATGTCAGTATATCGTTTTCACGTAAAATAATATTCGAAGTACCTATACCGGCGCGCGGTTACTGACCTATTCCTATTGCCGATATCATATTACGAAATATTTAGGATGTTCATAGTTTACTGATTTAAGGTTGGTAAAAATTAAAAGAAAATATTGAAAAAAATAATTGAAATGTGTTCTATTACTGATACTGAACCATCAAAAAAAAAAAAAAAATTGCGTACTAAAAAGTGTTCCTGTATAATGTGCGTATGTCGACTAAAACAAAAATGAGCCTCCTAAATCAGATCGGACTTCAAAAGTGTTGATAGATGACTACTAAAATATTGATAGAAGACAGAGTGATTAATCTTAAAATGTCCGTTTATCTAAGTGACTGAGCTAATATTTATCAAACTGAATTTATCAGTTACAGCCTTGAATGTTACGAAAACCAAATATTTGGAAGAATTTTGTAACCACATCTTGGATCTACACGAACGTTGTCATGACTACAGTGAGCCATTTGTAACAATAAAAACTTAAAGATAAGTGATTCTTATAAGGCACTTGATTATGTTAATTTTTCTATATTCATCTATACTATACATTACGTATTTACAAATAAATAGAATAAAAGTGTTTGTTTGTAATGTCAAAATAACTACAGCTTTTTACTAAATGTATATGAAGATGTATACGGCCTTCCTAGGAAAAAAGAAAACATGTTTTATTTGTTTTGTCTGTCTGTTTGGCTGTTTGCTCCGGCTTATCTCTGAAACGACTGGATCAATTTTGACAGAACTTTCACTGACAGTTAGCTGATAAGAAAATAAAAATAATTAATATAAGCGCAACTATACATATGTACATACTATTATAGTTGTTTAATATATATTTATATTTACCATAGAATACCCCGAAAAATTGTCATCGAATGGTATTTTACGATAACATTTCCATAAAATTTTATCGTAGAATACCATTCGATTAATGTGACTATTCCAATAACAGCCAACTCATTGCTGTTGCTCTTAAAACGGTGAAAGAAAACATCGCGAGGAAAGTGGCATATCCTGGAACCAAAAATTAAAAGACATACGACATGTACCGCACTGGGCCCGCGTGGTAGATTATCACCGAGAGGAGGTCTGTTTCCTCGCAACGGGAACATTACAGGTTGATTATACAATTGATTAAGTAAATAATTTCATCACCACTGCTCTCAATATGGTGAAGGAAAACATCCTGAGCAAATCGGCATGTCCTAGAACCAAAAATTCGGAAGACATGTGACATCTCCAACCCGCATTTGGCCAGCGTGGTAGATTACGGCCCACTCCCTCTCACCGAGAGGAGGCCTGTGTCCCAGCAGTGGGAACATTATATGCTGATTATGCAACTGATTGATGGTAAGAAAATGTGTGTGTACTTTATTCAAGTTACTAACAAAATGCCTTACCGCTGTCCAACTTTAAATATACCCGGCAGTAGGGTTGCCAGGTTAGAAAACCGAAAAGCCGGACAGACCTGCCAGTTTAGCCGGACATTTGGGTAAAAACGCCGGACATCTTTGTCTAGTCTTAAAACAAAACTAAACATAAGACTAATTAACTAAATACTCTTTAAAATCTTTGTAACATAAACTAATTAATCTTTTGGTTGGGAGACACCTCCTTTAAAAGCTCATTTTCCTTTAAACTTGAGAAGTAATAACGCGGAGAGGACAGTGCTATTTCGCTCGCTTGCGTTAGCGATACAAGATGAGGCAGATGAAGACAAAAATTATCATTATCTAAAAAGCCTAGCAAAAGCCGGACAGGCCGGACACCATCTAATTTAGCCGGACATGCAACTAAAAAGCCTGACTGTGTCCGGCTTTATCCGGACGCCTGGCAACCCTACCCGGCAGTAAACTAGAGTGTTCAAAGATTGTAAAGTTGCAGGATAAATGTAGGAAGCGACATAAACACTACATAACTTGGGCGGAAGACACTCGCTGCTACTCAAGTTTCCTTTCATGCTGTGTTCAACACGGAAACATTTTTGTAACAAATTTTTGTGGATGTTTCATGATTGCTACAGGAGTTCTTACTCATTACACTGTCCATTGTTAAGTGTAACCTTAACTTTTTCATTAAACATTTACCATGTTTTATAAGTTGCTGTTATGACCATGCTTTGCTAAGGATAAGGCCGATTTCACAAACACTACGTCCGTATGGCGTGTGTAAAAAACATGTGAAATATTAAAAAAGAAAATGTCGGTTGGCTTTTCAGCTTGCGTATTCTTAGGGACAAAGAACAGTCAATTTTTTGTTTTTATTTTCTATATTTCTTAGGTCTTACGTCATCGGAATCAGAAAAACGTGCGCGTCAAGGGTAGTTCAATTCCGCAATAAAATCGGTAGAAATCCGATAAAAAAATTAGAAAAATTTACAGAGTTTAATTTTTTTTGGACAAATAAATACTTATTTTACTTTTTACTGCTCATAGTGCCTCTAAGTAATTACTCTATCTCCTACAACTCCCGTCTCTAAGACGACCCACTGACTTTATCTATGGACAATAATTATATTAGTAGTCAATATGATACACAATAAAATTAATGTCCCTGACTTTACAAGAAAGGACGTGTTTTCCTCATCGTGACTCCCGTTGTGAATGTTTTCGATTTTATTCATACCGAATCACAACATGAGAATGACAAAGTAGCGAACAATGGCGTGCAATTGGAAAAACCTATGACCAATACACACTACCTACTGATAAAGGTTGGGTTAGTAACACAATATTGTAACTACCATTACAAACTGTACTACTCCGAACATTTTCAACTCACTAACGATGCGCGAACGAATCTGTTATCATCAATTTGTCGAGTTAGTCGCCTGTGACAAGTGACAGATAAAATGCAGCCAAAGTCTCTCAGTTTAAGGGTTCCTGTGATTTATTGATGAGATCTCGTCGACTTGGCGACCCCCGCCCGTTGGCTTGTCAGACTAAGGTTGTATTCACGTTGGTGTTCGGCGCCGATATGCAAGCGTTTGTCGACGCTAATAAAACCTAAATCACAAACGAAGTTATCCGGAAAAGAACTGGAGTTACCGACATAGCTTGCCAAAGGCGATGGTTGTTTAAGGCGACAAACATGGCCAGTCCACTGTCACTTCAGCTTGCTTACTCCAAAAATCGTGTGCTCCACCGGCTATTGGTCCTTATTGATGGCCGGTGGAGCAGACAAGCCTCGAAAGACGAGGCCTGGGAAGGTGGAGGATAGGGTTTTTCGGCGCAGCATAGAAGAGGCTTATGTTAAGCGACTGCGGTAGGCTGATGTAATTGGTGTGATGAAAACTACCTGCGCTGACCAACGTTGATATTAGCGCCGAAAAACGGCATATCGGCGCCGGTTGTCAGCTTCCTACGTGGATACACCCTAACCCGCGAGTCCACGAACACAGGCTTACCTAGATAGTTCCTAATATCCATCACTTTCCGAATGTCAGTGACTCACTGACTTGATGCGGAATAACATTAGCAATTTCAGTGGGCACTCTCTGTAATCAGAGCAGAGAGCAGTAGTGGCCTAGTGGTATTGGCTTCGTTTAACGGGTAGTAGTAGGTCGTGACTTCGAATCCAGACAGGCGCTTTACTTTGTGTATGTAAATAATTTAATCACCACTGCTCTCAAAAACGGTGAAGGAAAACATCGGACGGCAACCGGCATGTCTTGGAACCAAAAATTTGAAAACATTTGACATCTACCAACTCGCATTGGGCCCGCGTGGTAGATTGCAGTCCACTCCCTCTCACAGAGGGGAGGCCTGTGTCTCAGCAGTGGGAACGTCATAGGCTGATTATGCTCGCTACAATCATTCGGTCAGCAGCTAAAAAGTATCGGGATGTTTGAAGGAAAGAAAGAAAGAAAGAAAATACATTTATTTAGCACAGTTGAAAGGCACATAACAGTTAATTATACCGCAGGAAAGAATAAAAAATAAAATAAAAAAGTGTAAGGTGAGATGTCAGAAACTAGCATTATAGTGTGCCTCACGGCTGCGCCAAAACGTTTGCACGGTATATTGTTGGGATGATACCAGTGAAATGTTGTGGTATTCGATTATCCATTTCAGATATCTACAATATGTCGTAACCGCAAATTAAAGGACAAAATATTTGACTAACAGTTAATGTTGTAAAATATTTTTAATCTACCTGTTCGGTAGGTAACCAATTAGGTTACAAAATGTTGTTTTTCCATTTACCATTTAGCTCATAACTCACAGGCATAAACTATAATCTACTACATTTTGCTAGCGGCTTCGTTCGCGTGGACGTCGGAAATCATCCCACGAGATCGTACTATCAAAATAAAAGGTTTCCTATATGTTAATCCAAATTATAAACTATCTGTGTGCCAAATTTCATCTGAATACGTTCTGCCGTTTTTGCGTGATTGAACGTATAAAATGTCACATTTATTATATTAGTAGGTTCCAGTAGCTAGGTAAGCAATGTATCAATCTTTTGTCATTAAAACTTTGTATAATCCAACCGACATTCAAGATTTATGAATTCCCAAATCACACATCATTGACCACGCTAAACGGCCACATAAAGTCATCAGCTCCGGTTATCAGATTGCAGCCCAAAACAAAGCGGTGACCGTTCTGCACACAATCATTGTGAAACCAATTCATCAGCATGCCATAACAAATTTAAATTCTCAATCATGGAAAATTGCACATTCACTCGATTCTCTCCACTTTATAGGTCGAGAGGCAGAGTAAACAACTGCCGAGCACACAAATAAAAAATAAAAATGGTCCCGTTAGTGAAAACGCAACGTAATCATTTTACAAAAATGCTGGTATTTTACGGAATATTACAATACTAATCCATAATAATATGCTATAAAGAATGCAACTCCATATTTGTCTAAAACATACCTCGAGTACACATATTCCAATATTTTCAGGTGAACGTATTGAAATATGTGCTTTATATTGCAGTAAACATAGTATTTTTGCTACAATATGAAATATTTGCAAGCCCGGCGGGGTTATGTATAGTTGTAGCCATGTAAATAAAATGCTACCTGCATAAAAAAAAAGCATTTGGCTGTAAGCATTTAAACATTGTTTTAGGTTATAAAAGTAGATTCATTAAATTTTATAAAACCAAATGCAAGGCAATACATATACAGGAAACAGGCCACTTATCGTCCTAACCTCAAAAATAAAAATAAACCTTATCCACTATAATTAAAGCATATTCCAAATAAACGTCTAATAATAAATTATTGCCCATTTATATCAGAGTTATAGACGTTACAGTCATACATTTACATGTGGCGTGGCGTTATCGAGTGAATAATCAGTTTATAACGTCTAAATAAGCGGCGGGGGCCGACACTACGTTATTTACAACTATGCAAATGGCCGCGTAAAATTCACCAGTAAATCTCTAGCGTTCCGTGGTACCGAGACAACCGACCTATTAGCACCCGATTTCGTGTAGTGCACACACGAGTGCTGATTGGAAATGTAAAAGGACCGTTGTTGCCTGCTGAAGGTAATGGAATATTCCGGTATGGGTTTCCAATCGATTTCTCGTATTATCGTTTGGAGATGCCGAGTGAGAATTATCTGTGGTAGAGGTTACGTGCACTCAGTTTAATTTTAGATTGTTCATCGAAATTCCGTACAAATTCTACCGTAAACAGTGAGAATAGGGACTTAATTTAGTTTAAATCACAATGATCAAGCATTGAAGAAAAATTTACTAAGTGCACAGATAATAATATTATCTTTATATATATAAAAGAAAGTTGTGTTAGTTACACTATTTATAACTCAAGAACGGCTGAACCGATATGGCTGAAAATTGGTGGGGAGGTAGCTTAGAACCAGGAGAGGGACATATAATACTTTTTTTTATCCCGTTCGACTATAAAGAGGAATGATTGATTGTTTGTTTGTATTGAATAGGCTCCGAAAGAACTGGTGCGAATTGAAATTTTTTTTTTGGGTTGGGTAGCCTATTTATTGAGGAAGGCTAAAGGTTATATAACATCACGCTACGATCAAAAGGTGCGGAGCAGCAACGAAAAATGGATGAAAACTGGCAGGCAATTCGATGCAACGGGAAGGTTCAGGGAAACAAAACTTTGACGCGGACGAAGTCGCGGGCAGAAGCTAGTATATACATAAAAGAAAGTTGTGTTAGTTACACTATTTATAACTCAAGAACGGCTGAACCGATTTGGCTAAAAAATTGTGGGGAGCTAGCTTAGAACCAGGAGACGGACCTATGATACTTTTTATCCCTTTCGAATGCGTTCCCGTGTGACGTGACATAAAATGTCATAGAGAATACAAGTCACTATAAAACGTGGTATGACAAAAACGTTGCCTTCGAAGTACCAGGTGGTGATAACTTGGTATGAGCTTGTCAAACAACAGTGTCAGCCAGAAAACGGTTTATACCTTCGACGTACCAGGTGGTCATTACTTTCTGCCAGGGTTGCGAGATTTGTTCGAAAGAGTTACCTATAGTAATATTATAAAAAGGAAAAATTTGATTGTTTGTTCGTATTGAATAGGCTCCGAAACTACTGGTCCGAATAGAAAAATTCTTTGTGTTGGGTAGCCTTTTTCTTAAGGAATGCTATAGGCTTTTATATAACATCACGCTACGATTAAAAGGAGCGGAGAAGCAACGAAAAATGGACGAAAACGGGCAGTCAATTCGATGCGACGGAAAGGGTCACGGGAGAAAAAATTTAACGCGGACGAAGTCGCGGGCAGAAGCTAGTATATTTATAAAAGCAGAAACTGACTGACTGCTATATCAACGCAAAGCCGAGACTACTAGGAATGTGCATTCGGCTTTTTTACAATGTATGGAAGGTTTTTTTTTTAATTCGAACTTTAAAGGGAAATAGGGGATTTAGTTTGTTTGAGAAATCATATTCCTTATGTTAATAATCGTAAACTTAGTATGTTTTTTATATAACCCGTAAACGCCGAACTCATCTAGTTTAAAAAAAATTTCATTGACCTGTAAAAGTGTTTGTACAAACCTACTTACAGAAATAAAATCGTTTATCTTAAAGGGGAATTAGGAGGTGTTTTAGGGTGAAAATACAAAGTCTCGGACGAAGTCGCGGATGAAGTGCTAGTCTAGATAAGCGGCAAAAAGGCACTATAAAGTAACTAATATGACAAGCTAAAACATAAGATTAAATGAGCTTAAAATCTGTTAAAATATAATCGTTTTTAATGTTGGGCAGGAGAAACAACGATCTACATACGGTGTCTGGTAGCAGCAGGAAGTATCGGTGTGATTATCAAAACATTTAATTAGTTATAACGTATACAATTTCAAAATTATTACCATTTAGACTAAAGACCATTAACATAAAGCGATAAAATTAATTTAACTTTAATATAAATATTAAATGTAAAATAAGGATTTAAACTGCAAATTGTTGAAAAGATTCCCCCCTCAAGTCATTTCATAAAATGAAAGACTTGTACCTTGTTCCGTCGCTCCTCTAATATCTTCACAATAGCCCCTGATTAATAACTAATAAGATTTTCTCAGAAATGTGCTTGTAACTGGAAGATTATTATATTAAAGCAAGAGGTAGAAATACTCTTCGTTAATTGTTTGCTTAGATTGAAAAGAGAAACTAGAGCTCGTGGGTAAATAATTACAGTTTTACGGAAGATCAAAGGTCAAACTACGCTTGCCCAACCAATCTTTATATATAAAATTCAAAGTCCTGAGTGACTGACTGACTGATATATCAACGCATAACCGCTGGTCGAAGAGACATGAAATTTGAAAGGTGTGTTCTTTGTGAAGAGTAAGTATCCACTAAGAAAGGTTTTTTTTTAAATTACGTCCCTAAGAGGGTTCGTAGGGTTGAAAATTAAAAAAAACCTTTCAAATCAAATTTCATGTACCTACGACCAGCGGTTTAGGCTGTGCGTTGATATATCAGTCAGTCAGTCACTCAGGACTTTGAATTTTATATAGGTATATAGATTGGTTGGGCAAGCGTAGTTTGACCTTCGATCTTCTGTAAGACTGTAATTATATACACACGAGCTCCAGTTACTCTCTTGAATCTATGAATATATCTCGAAATGGGGGTTGAATTTTCTCTGAAACTTTTTATTCCTTGGGTCGATTGACACGCGGTCGAAGTCGCGGGCAGAAGCTAATACACACTAAGACTCCTCCGTGCCTCGGAAACCACGTTAAGCCGTTGATCCTGGCTGTTATTCTTAGATCATTGACAGTCGTTACGAATAGTCACAGTGTTACGTTTGGTGTTGGACGTAAAGAAAAGCATCATTCCATTTCTTCCCGTGGCGACTAAGGGACTTACTAGAAAATGGGCAGCAGCGTTCTCTCTGCATTTGACCACCACACTGCGTTCGCTAACCCGCTTGCCAAGCGTGGCGATTATGGCAAATCTCCCTAATTTGGAGGAGGCCTATGTCCAGCAGTGGACGTCTTTCGGCTGAAATGATGATGACGGATAGTCAGAAGCAGGAAATTCTGACGACCAGTCTTGCAAGGGGCATCGCGTGCCCAGTAATTGTGTTAAAACTCCGTGTAAAATTCTGGTATTCAGTTGCATCCGGTTAGACTGAGAGCCAACCCCAATGTACTCGAGAAAAAGGCTGGGCAGTTGATGTTTTCATAGATTTGAAAAATAAAACAAAAAATTTCTGTAAGTGTTAAAATATGACTGATGAATAATAAATGTTAATTTGTATTGAGCTCAATGTTTTTCCATTATTCTAATGTAAAAGAGGAATGTACTTGTGAAAAAATTTGTGAATTTTTTTGTTAATGTTCGTCAGAACTCTCAATTAGGTATTTGCTGAGAAGGATAATTAGGGATAATACATAAAAAACTGACTCGGAGTTATTTTGATTTCTTAGTTAAAGGTACAAGAAATTCTGAATAACAATTGGCGAGAGGACAAGCGTCTAGGCGGTGTCCTAACTAAAGCTATCGTCGCGCGGACACTCAAACGAAGCGCGTTGCGTTTATTTTGTTCGGCGAACTTCAAACGCGTCGTCCCGCCAACCGATGGCGCCTTCCGGTTTTACGAACAAATGTTTGACAGAAATCTGAACACGATGATGCGTAGTCGCATGATCGATCGCTTAATTTGGTTAGGACATGGGGTAATAGTTTTATTAAAGTTTTGCATGGCAAGAACGGATCATCATCATCATCATCATCATCATCATCATCAGCCTATAGCAGTCCACTGCTGGACATTGGCCTCCCCAATTGCACGCCATTCAGCTCGATTTTCTGCAACTCTCATCCAGCTGCTACCAGCCACCCTGCGAAGATCGTCGCTCCACCTAGCCTGAGGGCGTCCTACCTTACGTTTGCCGATTCACGGTCTCCACTCAAGAACACGTCTACCCCAGCGGTCGTCGGTTCGACGGGTAATGTGGCCGGCCCATTGCCACTTCATCTTGCTAATCCTATGAGCTATGTCGACAACTTTGGTTCTCTGCCGGATCACCTCATTCCGGATTATGTCCCTCAGAAATACTCCAAGCATAGCTCGTTCCATAGCTCGCTGAGCGACTTTAAATTGATATCTCACAATATTAATAATGATTAATTATACAATAGAGTAGCGATTGATTTAGTATATTTTGTTTAGAAAAAAAAAAAAAAACTAGAAGAACTTAAAACCATGTTAGCCATTCCTATTCCTAAAGTGAAAACATTCCAGACGGTAGTATATACATAAACAAACAATATTAATCTCCTCTGTTTACTCCATACAACAAATTCCACAAAGAACGCGTTTTCAACAGTCATTGTATTGATAGCCTCGTCGGTAAACGGCTTAATAGCGAAGAGCTTTGATCAATATCTATGAAGCTCTCGTTCAGTAGTCGGATTAAAGGCTGAAACAGATGCCGAATATTCTAGACACGCCGCCGATAAGATATTCCTCCGTGTTCCTAGGTAGCATATTTATTAACTTAAAAATTCTTCAATGAAAAGCTTATTCATTTTGAACGAATAATATCTCACAGCGTCTAGATAAGTTTACGCTCGTAATATTAATTTATTGAATATTTGATCTCACTTAGTGTAGCCAACCGATACTACCGTGTATATTGTTACATGTAGGTCAACTATTTTCGGTATTTTGTTGATTTTTGTTCTAGTTGTTTTGATTGAATAATTAAGCATGGTGTTAACGTAAAATTTGAAACAATTCAGAATAATAAAACATTATAACATAACACCACCTTTGTGATCCCCGAAGGGTTAGACACCGGTGTACCTATACCTATACACTCCATAGTGTAGTACACCCACATTTCATCAGTTATGTTTAAATCCATGTAATAGGGGAAAGCCGTAAACAGTCAACCGGGCAAAACCCGAAAAAATCCTGATGCAAAAAGCCCAACTGGGGTTGCACCCAGGAAGTCATGCTCAGCAGACGAAAAAAAAAAACACTTTATAAATATTTTAAAATAAATTCCTCATGCTCAAAATCTTTCAACTTAAATTCTCGCTTAATTGGTACGCCATCGCCATTCAATTTTTTTTACAGCTTACTGTTAAATAGTGTTGAAATAACAAAAATTGCATACGGACCTACATGGTAATTAAATTTCCATTGTAAAGTATTTAAAGCGTTTTGCTGGAATTCTACAATAAACCGGGAATTTGTTTATTGAACGTAACGTCACTTTGTGAGCAGAGCGGGTAGAAACTGCACTATTTGGTGATGTGTACTGTCAATAGTGTGAATCCTTAGCACGAGGAGGTTTGACAGCTGATTAACCGTCTTCAAAAAAAAGAAGAAGTTCTCAATTCGCCTGTATTTTTTAAAATTTTATTATTTGTGTTTGTTTCCTCAGAACTTTTGATTGGGTGAACCTATTTTGATGATTTTTTGTTTACTTGAAAGCTAGTGCTTTCTTTGTGGTTCCATTTCAATTTGGTTCCATTCTGATAATGGGATCATGTGAAAACCATGTAAGTCTTAAATTTGCATTAACAAACATTTGAAAAAATACAGTCGAATAGAGAACCTGTTCCTTTTTTTGAAGTCGGTTAAAAATTAAAACTTAAAAAAATATAACAACCGACTTCCTTAAAAACACTACAAAGTGAAAAATAACTTTAATTTCGGAAGTCGGTGGCAAAAAACTTAAATACAGATCCTAAGACACCGACTACCGAAATTAAAGTTATTTTTCACACAAAAAAGTTTTTTTTAATCTATATTTTTACAGAATAAACCGGCAGTAAGTTTAACTGAAAAGAGTACACTGGTGGCCCAGTGGTAACAGTCACGTTTTACAAGTTGCTGGCCGTAGGTTCGTACCCAGACAGCGCTTTACATTGTGTAAATAATTTCATCACTACTTTTTTCAAAACGGTGAAGAGAAACATCGTGCGAAAACTGGCATGTCCTAGAACCAAACTTTTGAAGATATCTGACATCTATCAATGCACACTGGACACGCGTGGTTGATTACGGCTCACTCCCATTTACAGAGAGGAGGCCTGTACCCCAGCAGTGGGAACATTTTAGGCTGTTTACGTAAGTTTATCTAAAGGTATTTGCTTGTAATAAAACATCAAACCGCTCTAATGTGTCACCCTTTTACGACCCAAATAAAATCGTTTATTGGGAACCAAACAACGAATACATTCAGACAAACAATAACTGCAATCGTTAAAATTGAATAATGAGCTCGGCGCTCGAAGCTTTGTTACAACTTGAATTTGCAAGCAAACGAGGGAGTTTGTGTAACATTTCATCGAGCGAAAGACACAACATGCCGATCCGATTTCAACGAAGAGTAGACGCAAAATAGATAGGAATGTTACAGGTTACGTTCATTTGCTGCACAGTACTGTGAACACTCTGTCGAGCATTCGCAGTAACGTTACATTACACGAAAATCCTAACTCATATTATAAATGCGAAACTAAGTTTGTTTGTTACCTTTCCACGCCTAAACCACTGAACCGATCATCCAGAAATGTTGCTAATAATGTTTCGGACCGTTGGATTAGTTACTCTATGCGCTTTCTGAACGCGCCATCGAACGGAATGACATCTGACTTGACAGTTTGATTTTGACACTTGACAGGTCCTCTTAATTTGCCGCTAAAATGGGTCCGTCGCCTTTTGGAACCCCGCGACGCGTTTGTTGAAATTAATCCTTTTAAATCGATCCGTTTGTGACAATTAGTCGTGATCCAATCGCTTTGTTTGTTAATAACCCCAATTTGACGTAATAATACGGGTTACGTTTGTTAAAACTGAAGTTCTTGAAAGGGATGGTCGGTCCAATTGCGCGTGTGACCCTGTGTTAAGTGTTAGTGACGCTATTGGGAATGAGTGATTTGAAGACCGCATGCTGTGATTGCCTCCAGCCTTATTGCAGCGGATTGTTACCAGGAGATTACTCATAACGACACGACACGATACATATACACTCACTTACATACATAACTCCAGGTAACCCCAGAAGCAGTGTCCTTCAACCACCAGGTAAGTTCTTTTGTTGTATTGTAGGTGAGTTATTTGAAGTATATTGTACCTATTGCTTGAATTATACTTGTATTGTCTGCTCCGCGTACGGCGGACTAGTTTCGCTCGCCACTCTTGTCTCTAGAGCCCCACGATTTTCACACTTGCACTGCGCACTTGAAATCGTATTGTGAGGTCTAGTCTGGCAGCGTACAAATAATATGTTGTCAGGTGAACATAAATGGACATAGGTTCTTATTCCGGAAAAAGTATCGTTTCCGAGGAAAACAATAATAACGTTCTTATGATAATAGATGGCGCCAAGTGTCTTTGGAATAATGATTATACTATTATATATCAATACAAGCAGAGTTTAACCCGAATTCACCGTTAAATTCTAAATACACGTGAGCGAAGCTCAAGGCAAAACCTAATATTTTACAAAATTAAGTTTTTGCTTGTATAGTGCCATTCGTAAAACCGTTACATTACACAAAAATGCTCGAGGTTATGCTTTTACCTTTCTATTAAATTTTTATGACCATAACCCTTGCGAAGAACGTACCTCCCACACTATTAATGTGGGTGTCAAAAAATCCTTAAATAATCCCGAAGGATTATTCGTAGATTAAAGCAATATTGCTTGGCCTTCAGTTATTACTGTAAGCTCAAGACTGGGCGTTTACATAAATAGGTGAATTACGTCCACTTTTGGTTACAATTTGTTTGGTTTGCTTTTTTCACCCAACTAATTAGAGATGTGTTAGAGGCATATCTTTACATCAATACCGTGTATTCGAGTTACCGCAAGTTTCGTGTCTTATAATTAGCCTATATTGTTCCTACAGCTGAGATACAGGCCTTCTCTGTGATAGGGCCATAATCTACCACGCAGACCTAGTACGGGTTGGTATATGACACATGTCTTCGAATTTTTGGTTCTAGGATTGCTCGGTTTCCTCAAGATGTTGTTATTTCACCTTTTTGAGAGCAGTAGTGATGAAATAATTAAGAGTTAGTAAAGCGCCTGTCTTGGCTCGAAACTACAACTCGTATGTTGCTGTCACTAGCGCCGCTCCCGGGCACCACTGCTCTTATATGTTTCATGTGGTTTCTGAAAAAATAATCTTAAATACCTAGCTTGCGTCTTCGTTTATTGTTCGCAAGGCTACTGCTGAGCATGAAGTCCTGGGTCCGATCTCCCGGTCGGACAAAGTGTTATTGGGTTTTTTGATCTTTTTTTTTGTGCGGGAAATCATCAAATGAAGTCTTCCGCTCTATGTGGTTCAGAAGGGCGTGTCAGACTTTTAATGACTAAAACCCACCCGTGTTCTGTCAGTTATTTTTGCCAGGGCCACGGTAACGCTTAAAGCCTGAAAAAGCCTCGAAGAGCCTGGGTTCTGGCCTTGGAGGCCCTCGAGTCTCGACTAAGGGGACTTCTAAGCGCATGCTTGCAATACAAAATATTTATTTCTCTCTCCGCAAACGTTGGCTTAGAATTAACTCTTAGGACAAATCATCATCAGTAAATGTAAACAAAAGCTCCTTGCGAGAGACTGGAGTCTGTACTAGGGAAATCCTGTGTTACGGATCTCCAGGCTCCCCGTAGGTAATCTTATGGTACATTGTAGAAGTTTAAAGAACAAGCATTTCGTAATTTACATTTTACGCAGAAGAAGAAAAGGAATTCATATGTAGTTAAAAAAAAATGCTTAGAGAGCGGCCACTTCCCACTTCGTTGGAAGGCGGATAAACTGATCCTCATTAAGAAGCCGGGGCGCCCAGCGTACTCTCCGTCCGCTTACCGGCCCATCGTGCTGCTCGACGAGGTGGGCAAGCTCTTTGAAAGAGTAATTGCAGACCGCCTCGTCGGGAGGCTGATGCGGGAGGAGTCGGATTTGGTGGACAGCCAGTTCGGTTTCCGCAAGGGCCACTCTACGGTGGACACCATCATGCGCGTGTGAGTCCTCATGACGGGGGATGCAGTGGGCCAGGGTGTGATCACCCAATGCCCAACACCAAATGCTTTCAATGCCCTGCCCTAGATATTTTGATCTGTAGCAGCTCGGAGACTCGGACCGGAGTAGAGCATTTGTGCCCGCTTGATGGAAATAGGGTTGCCCGCTTATACTTGGGACTAAAACATAAGTGGCGCATTGTGGGTGTACTACCGGTGCAGTTCTGTTCAAACCTTGGAGAAAACAAGGCGTGGTGTTATTTATGTTATCTTAAGTGATATCAAGAGTAAAAGCATGCTCCTGAATGTTAGAACAAAAAACTGCGTTTACTGCAACGTGTGTTTCTGAGCCGTATGAGTATCTATTTGCAGCACATAGGTTCACTGTAAATGGCTAGCAAAAGTGACCGCCCGGGCATTCGAAACAGTCACAGTCAATGCAATAAGTGCGATTTCGTCCGAAGCGCTGTCAATCACTCTCTACATGGAATGAAGCTCGACGTCCAACGAGGAAGCTGTTCTGTGTGATGTATTTGACAAAAAATATCTAATCTATACTAAACTAGCTTCTCCTCGTGACTTCGTCCGCGTCAAATTTTTGCTTCCCTGACCCTTCCTGTCGCATCGAATTGCCTACCAGTTGTCGTCCATGTTTCGTTGCTGGTCCGCTTCTTTTGATTTTAGCGTTTGAACCCCAAGAAAGGACATAGGCCTATTTTTATTCGGTGACTACGACTGCGCCCGCGATAACCGACATTTACTTGTACGAAGTCGCGGGCAAAAGTTAGTATTGACATAAAATACAAGCTAAGACTTAAAATAATTTTAATGCTATGTAAATGTTAGTAAAAAGAGGGAAAAGAAGTCAGCCAGCCTGCATTTTTCTTGTCATCAGGAAAGTATCAACTGTTGAAGAAATGTAAAATTATTATTTTTATATGTTTTGATGGAAATTATGAAACTCAAATGTATTTTAGTGTATATGCTACATATGTGTATACTGTAATTGCGTATTTTTTTTTGTGTAAAAGATACAAGTTACTTGTATATGAATAAATTACAATGACTAGTGTCCTAAGGCTGGCAGCATTGCCACGTTGTATAGCGATGCTGATTCTTTGGCCAAACATATAAATAAAAAATATTCAATTAATAAATTCTGTGTACCTACGTATGTATAACTAACAATTAATCTCATTCGTATCTTATACCTGCGCACAATATTCATTGATTGGATTCAAGGAAAACGGAGTTATTATTAATTAAGTACGGAAGGACAAGTCTTACTTAATCCTATGAATCGCTTATACACTTATTGATTATACACAAATCAAATTACGAGCACGTGGATTATTATTCTCCTTTGTAAAACATGGTAGCATGTATCAAATACATAGAATTGTCCTTTAATATGAGTTATTATGTTTGATGAAACAGTAGTTAGGTGAAAGTATTTTAATGCTTTAACATAATGTTTTTTCTTAGTACCCTTCTTTGTCTCATTCCTCGGCAAAAGCTTCCCTCTGCTCAGTTCATCATTCGCGAGTTCGCTCGTCTTCCTTCACTTTCGACGGAATCTCTCCAGCTCGTCCCCCTATAATTTTACTTTGAACTGAAAAATGAAATGTTCGTTGAAAAATCGAAAAGCCGGCCTACCCGACTGCTTGTAAATTAAATTTTTCACTTAATATTTTCATATTAAACTGTAAAGTGAAACACACGGGTAGTTTATGTACCCGTATAGTACAACGCCCGCTCGTTGCCAGGGTGAAACTTAATTTTCGCGCGGTCGTGCCGGAACACTGCATATGTTTGTAAACACGTAATAAAAGAAAGGTTTTTATTGCGCGGGAAACACGGAAAAGTGCATTAGTTGGGCGTTCTATCTTAAATAAATCGCTAAATTGCTCACCCTTTCTACCTCTACAAAGCAACACTTAAGATTAGTTAGTAGATACTTATAGAAGATGAATATTACCTTCCCACTAATCGGCGTGCCGGGTATCAGAGTAGCCAACTCATAAATATTATTTTAAGCGTGATTACTGTAAAAGCTAGCGAGCAGTCGGTTTCAATTCATAATTTGTGGTACGGTGTAATGTTAATAAAAGCCGATATTTCCTGGGATGCAGCAGCTGGGAGCAGCGCGTATCCAAATGAAAGAGAGCTTTGATACATGTATTCCTGTAACTGCACTGCGGCATCGGTCTAAAGCAAAAAAAAATCTAGCAACGTGAGAGCCCACTGTTTTCCATTACCGTAATGGAGTTATTTTTCTGTTACATTTTAGTCGCAAAGTTTTAGATGGGCATGTGGCTTTTTGGTAAACGATATGAATCAAATTTCGACAGCATAGTTTAGTCTAAAATAAATTACAGAATTCGTGTACAAAGCCGTAACTGTTCGAAAAGGCTTATTTCAAAACGGGTGAAATTAAATTTTCATTAAATACACGTTGCCACTCCACTGTCAGAGAACTAACGAAAATGATTTATATTGTGTGACGACGGAAGGTGCAAGGAAAAGCAATAAATTTGAACCTAATTACTGCCAGGTGTCAGAGGCAAGCCGCAATGCCTGAACAACTTTACCCCATAAGTCAGCCGCGATCGAGATGAACGAACCACGTAATTATTCACACAAGTGCGCAATTAAACCAGATGCTTCTTATTATTACTGTGTTTAAGCATAGTTTGCAACTAACTATTCCAATTTGCTACATTAATCAACGTGTTAGTCTTTTGGAACGGAATGAAAGCAACAAAATAAGCCTTCGATAAAAACAGTTACTTAACTAAGTAAAAAGCAGAAATCGGGGCCTCGGCATTTTCATTGATAGCTCAACGAATGGGAAAGGTGACGTTAATCATGCTGTCGGACTTGATTAAATCTGAAATACGAGCCGCGGCGGCATCTATTGAGACAAGTAAATAAATAGCCGGCTTCAAAGTTGTCGCAATGTGCTAACGGGCCAAATATATCTTTAACTGGGACCAAAAGCGTCCCCACGTTGGAAACAAAAGAAATACAAACGACCGCCCTGGCGTGAAATTAATTCAAAGCGATGGGTCGACGAAATTGTATACAAAGGTAAGCGAAAAATAAAAGCGAAAGAGCCGAACCAATTTCCAAGGTCTTCTTTAGCAGCCATTGTGGCCCTTATCTGAGTGAAGACCGCAATTGTTGTCGCCGAACTGTCTAGGCGTCCACTTCACGAACGTAATACACCCTCTCCAGGAAAGGATCAAGTTAAACTCTTACATTAGGAGTGCGACTCGTTTTATATCAATTATAAATTCAATTTATTTCATTTAGAGAGTAGAATAGTCGCCCAATGGATCGCTGAGTTTTGCAGATAGCTAGCAGAATAATATTATTCTGTTAAAAAATAGCAACTTAGCCCATCCATAAAACTTTATCGCAGGTACATCAATAACGTACGCAGCTTAATATATGGAGAGTAAAAATATTATAGATATTGTCTTTTGACTGACACGTTAAACTGGTGAGCGATGCGCAAGTATTTACTGTTCTGGACGCCTGCTGGTGACATAAATGTTGATAACAGCAGTTAAATCGGGATAATAAAGAAATAAAAGTAAAAGGTAATGGGTCGTTACGTGTGCTATCCCACAGAGCGTCGTTGTGTGCACCTTGTTACGTTCTCACGGACGCTCCTCTGACCGAACGTATTTCGAGCGCAACGTTACTTTCCCAGAACCCTTTTAAGACAATTAGTGAGAAAGTGTAACGAGATATCCTTGAAAACAGGAAATGCCATTGTAATTAAGTGATTGTTATACGCGGGCTTTTCTAACTGTCAAAGCCTTTATTTCATACTAGCTTTTGCCAGCAGCTTCGCCCGCGTGGAGGTCGGAAATTATCCCGCGGGAACATACTACCGGGATAAAAAGTAGCCTATGTCCTTTCTTAGGCTCTAAACTATCTGTGTACCAAATTTCATTTAAATCGGTTCAGTAGTTTTAGCAGGAAAGCGAGACAGACAGACAGACAGACAGAGTTACTTTTGCATTTATAATATTATAGTATAGTATAATAGTATATATAGTATATAGTATAATAGTATATATAGTATATATAGTATATATAGTATATAGTATGGATAGGCAACTAACAGGCACTTTTCAACGTCATTTATAATATTCAAACTGATTCGTATAGAGAAGAATGCGCTAGGAACTTCAGTTACGCTATTAAAATGTTTAACAGTATTTTATATTCATTAATTGTAGATATGTGAAGACGATGTATCTTATACCTTTAAACGAGCAATTCTTGTGTATATATATATATAATCTGAATCTCGGAAACGGCTCCAACGATTTTCATGAAATTTGGTATACGGGGGGGGGGGGGGGTTTCGGGGGCGATAAATCGATCTAGGTAGGATTCATTTTTATAAAATGTCGTTTTATTCGTATTTTCAATGATCAACTTTATCGATAATCAACTTAAACATAAACTTTTTACTTTAAACTCAATTTACCAAAAAATACCGAGCAAAGCTCGGTCAACCAGATATTATAAAATAAAATGGCTATAACACAATGGGGTAAAATAATTAAAAATGAAGAAGATGATATATCATGTAATAGATGCATGGCACTTATATATTTACAAACATAATAAAAGTTTAAAATTTTTCTAAAATGTACACAGGTATTCAATACGTCGGTCTGTGAGTTAAAGTAACCACATAATGTAAAATCAATGTCAGAAAAATAATGAATTAAATTAAAAATACTAAACTACCTACTGAAAAAAGTAAACTACTGAGGCCAAACAACAGTTTTACCATTGTCAAGTTGATTAATATCCTCTAATGAAAAAGCTATACAACTAACAGTTCCTATGCGACGCCGAATGTATTTTATTGGCACATAAATCGTAATATTTTCTCAAACAAAATAAAATCAGTTATCGAATCGTTTGTTTATCTGTCAGCAGGTGTAGGCTCGCAGGTAAATGATGTGGAAGGTAGAACGTACGTGAACAGCCTGCAAAGGTTTATCGACAAATACTTCCAGCGGTATTGATTACTTCGCTTGCTTAGTTTTAAAGGCGTTTCGATCTGATAATCCTATTTACATGAACAAACTTAAAGTAGGCTAAATTAGTTAAGTTAATACTGAATGAGAGACTGACGGAAATTATTATTGAGTTGTTTGTTCTAAAAGCCAAAAATAGTAGGCCTACTTTATTATCGTCCTATCATAATAATTTAGAGGTTCGTAAGGGTACCTTCATTTCACACTCCCGTAAATCACGTTTTTGTTTGTCGGTGGCAGTCCTTTGTTTTGGACGAGAAATAGCCGGAGCAGTGTCTATGTAGATATTTGTCTATTATTTCATACACATACGGCTATGTGAGCTTCATTTTAATTATATGGTTATACCAACGTTATTGCATATCGCTACTTAATGCCACTGCTGTTATCAATAGCGGTTGTTGTAAAGAGTGTTCTATGGCCATGTTGATATGATTACACAATCCACGTACCGTAAACATGAAAAATGTAAGGTTAGGGGCATTGTTCCATTTTCCGTGGAAATTAGATGGTATTCTACTTTAAAACGACTACGGAGAAACCGAATTGGTGTCAGTTTGAATAGAATTATACATTTTACTATGTACAATGTGTTTTGCGGCATTTGGCGATTATATTTATTTGTATCGTTTATTATATGGTATGAGGTGAATAGCGCTTCCCTCAAGACTGTTAAAGTGGTCTACGGGGAGCTCCTTATTTCGGAAGTCACGTCCACAGGCACACAAGCTGTTGTTGTTTAGATAAAGACGTATTGTATATCGGGCTGATGTCCGGAACTCTATTCCTAGTTCGAATTTTGCCTACATAGGAACATAATATCGTTTGTGTTCAGTTTCGTCACAAATACTACTAAAATTAATGAGCATTTTGAACATTTTGTAGCAGAGCCGTAAGACTAAAATAATAAAGTACCCACAATTTTCACAAAAAATAAATGGCCCAGAAAAAGCGGGTAGTATTTTACTTTTACACCACGTACCTACGTTCATAATGAACTCCAGCCGTGTGTCGCTAATGCCCTGAAAACTGCGATACGTAGTGCCAAGCGGTTAAGAAGACCGACTTACCTTTAGTCTATGTACGTTTATAACTATACCTATTTTTAATCGCGTTATATATTATATTTAAAAAAAATATATCTGGAATTCAGTATATTTGTCTTCTACATGTATTGTAATACATACCAGCTAGTAAAAATGACTTGGATCAATGGCTGATCAAAACAATTGCCACTGAAATATGTTTTCTTTCGTCCTTAGTTAGTTTTATACTGTCTATGAAGGCATTGACGGCCCAGTGGTAATGGCCCCGACGTACGAGTTCTGGGTCGTGTGTTCTAACCCAGACAGGCGCTTTAATTTGGGCGATACATTTCATCACCACTGCTCTCAAAACGGTGAAGGAAACCGGCTTGTCCTAGAACAAACAATATAAAGACATGTGACATATACCAACCCGTACAGGCAACACTTGGTGGACTATGGCCTACTTCCTCTTACAGAAAGGAGGCCTGTATCCCAGCAGTGGGAACATTATAGGCTGACTATGATCGGGCTATACGGTATTTGCAGATGATGACACCTTTCTGCTTATCTACTTAGGTCTCTTCTGCTTAGGTCTGAAGCTAGCCTACACCTTTATCTGGGTTCATACTCGATAACAATGAGCAACCCATGTTAGTTCTGTTCCCACACTTAATAATGTAAGTATATTTTAACAAGTGCAAACATACAAATTGCATGTTGCCCGACTACGTGAAATAACTCATTAGTTACCTACCCCTCACCTACTACTCAAACAGGAAGACATGGGTCTATTCTTAATTACAACGTGGAATATATAAAGGGACTTCACACAGTAAATATAAACAAGTCCGTACCTCCTTCAGGATTTTTCATCGCCCACACATGCCACCGCTTAAAGCTATTAATCATGTTGATAGCAAAATTAAGACTTAATCCGCAAATTCGAATTTGTCTGACACAGCTGTCGGATGATAATCCTGAATTACGCAAGTCGCTCGGCCAATTTATTTTTAATGCAAATAAATACAGATTCGTCGCACCTGCCTGTCTAGATGTAGCGAATAATTAAGCAAAACATGAAGCGAAATAATACAAATTACTTTGAGACTTAGCTCGACTTTATTTTACGAGAATACATTATCTACTCTAAGCGGATTACTTGACAATCTTGACATACTATTACTCAGGCGTAAATTAATACATACTTCGGCTCTGTTTTGTTGTTTCGTGCGCGAGTGTGAAATTTTGCAGTTATGAACATGGAGGTTCTGGGAATTTGTCGGCACGGATTTTGCATGATTGCATACGTGCTGAAAGGAATGTTTTATAGGTTTTATTGAAAACTTTTTCATGACTTTGATGTCCGAAATAAAAGCGACCGAGCATTTAGTGTTGGCATGTAAAAACAAAAGACGGATAATTATTCTGAAAATTTTAAAAATAGTATGTTATAAATACCGTTTTGAGAAGTATTCGTTTTTTTTTAAACCTGTGGGATCCTAAAGTGTTGATTTGTGACATTTTAATAGGAGATTAATCATCATTTTAATAGTCTGCTTTTCTGATATTCATATTTTTATTTCATTACAAAGTTTACCGCAGCCTCTCCAACATTTTTGTTATTCAACTAAGAAAGCAAGCAGGAGGGTGTAAATCTTCTAAGTTTGTAGAAGCGTAGTGTGTGCCGTCGCGTAGTTAGAGCATGGGTCAAGTGCCTGCAACATTTGGCTATCGCGTACCGTGAGCGCATAACGTTGCATAATGTAGGTTAAACTTGTATAGAAGCGTCTTCTACAGCGCTTAAAGAACATACGTTTAAACGGAGACCGTTTCTTACAATTTTGAAACTGTTAATAAATATACTAATTGGCTGCCTTTAATTGTGCTACTAAATTGCTACTTCTTTGGTTTAGTAGCCGCAAGAGTTACTGCTGAGCGTGAGATCTGGGATCGATTCCCAGGTCGGAAAACGTGATATTGGGTTTTTCTATGAAGAATTTCTCAGTTGCAGCACGAATTCTGGATTTGTACCCGGTTGATGGCAATAGGCTCGCGTCCGATTACAATAGCCACAATTCGCTAGGTCTGGTAAAATGTGGGTGTACTTATAGGTCACCTCTGCCAAAGCCTTCGGGAAAAATAGGCGTGATGTTATGCTAATTGGCTACCTTTCATTTTGGTAGCTTATTTGTTTCTCATTTTAAATAACTTCCAACAGCATTATAAATGTAACAGTAGTTACATATACTTGGTACGTAAAGGGAAGTAAAAAATAGAACGGTAGCGAGCAATTTTCAAAAATACTAGGTGGATTTTACTTCGATTTTACCGACACTTACAACCGTTCGAAAAGTTTCGGAGTAATAATTCTACACGTACGAACCTACTGGTAGACCGCTTCTATTCCTTTATTTGTTATCAAATGAAATTGAGTCCCTACATTTAGGGGAAGTAAAACTGTTCTGTTTGCGAACCCCAAGCAGCATTCGCGTAATATTTCTCTGAAGCTCCATATTAAGGCGATCAGTAGGAGGCATAATAGAAGCTCTATGATACCAACGTGATTGAAGTCTAGGATTGCGTACAGAACGATTGTACAGCTAATAATAGCTTTGTATTGTGTCTATCTTTCTTTGCCTGGGCATTTTATCGCCTTCACAAAACTGTATAAGATAACAGATTTTTTTTTCTTAGAGTCGGGAGATACTCACCGCAATAATATTCAGAAGAAATATAATCTCGGAATTGTCTGGAAGCAGTGTTGTTTTCTCAGAAATATCTCGACGTGATTGCAAACGGCTCGAGGTCGTAATTGCTTCTTCCGCCTCTTGACATCATTATCTTTGCCATTATGCACCAAGCTAAGCTGCGACGGCGACGTTCCACAAACCTTCCATAAATTTATTATTGTACTTAAAATTTAATCTTGCTCCTTCTGGGGCCAATGTTCGGGTCAATTCTGTTGATGTACGACTAAGGATGTTTGGTTCGGGTTTTGGTGAAATTAAGTTTCGACTTTCACGTATATGGTGTATGGGTATATATAAGGCTTGCGCAAATACTGTATTGGTTTTAGTTATCGTATCATCGAAAGTCTGACAACCAGTCTTACTAAGGGGTATCAAATTACCCAGTAACTGGGTTGTGGTGGTCAGATAGGACTCGCTCCGTGTAAAATACTGGTATTCAGCTGCATCCGGTTAGACTGGAAACTAACCCCATAGTTGGGAAAAGGCTAGGCAGATGATAATGATCATCATACCGTACTTATGAAGTTTTATTATTTCGTTCCATATACGCTAAAATAAGCATATAAAGAGCACTTATCTTAACATAACATTTAGAAGAAGAAGTTGACAGTAAAAAAGAAAATACTTACATATATCAAATCCATCTTTTCTGACAATGAACATAATTCCTAATACTTCATTTAAATATACCATTCATGATTATTTATGACTAAAACGTTTCTACCTTCATCGACTATTACAATATCCACATTGGGCAATGTAAGTAAAAGCTTTTTTGACGCGTCGATTTATCACAAAACCACTGATTAATCACCGAACGTTCGATTTTTTTATTCAACGCCTGTATAACATTAGAAAATTGAATGAAATCGTTTGAAGGGAGATTTCCCTCTTATTCCCAACAATACAAAATAGAGAAAGATATTAATAGGGGTTCTCATATCATAGGAGGATATCTCGTAAGAAAGCAGAAGGCGTCCGCACATGTATTATTACGGATACGTGTAGCATAGTAACAGTTAGATATGGCATGAGGATACAAGCCTATAGACTCGAGATGAGTATCTCGAGACGAGTTATCTCGAGACCATTTGTGCAGTCAGTTTCAGTCGTATGGAGCAACTTATTATTTCTAGCCCGCGTGATTTGTACAAGTACTATTAGATTAATAAAGCCATTGTGAAGGCGAAGAGCTTTATCATTCTGAACGAGTTAATGTCAGATACCGAGTAGGCGAGCGGCTTGAGATTTTAACGACAAAAAATTGGTTCGCTTGAGATAAAATTGTGCATCTGTTTGCGGAGTTGGTCGTAAAGTGCGCTGTATCTGTTGTTGGATGAAATTGGTGCGATGCAAAGCGGTAATAAATATCAAGCGCAGGCGACGCATGATATCGATGTTACTGTGAATAAAGACCATTGCTCTCTCATAGATAAATCAGCATACAATTTGGATTCTCTTGCGGTATTATCAACCTAGAGGCACACACGTACTATTTGGATAAATCAAGTTCAATATTTGGATTCTCAACTTACTTTGATTCTACAGCTAACAAAGAAATCTAGAGCTAAAGCAAAAATAGTCTTGTGACACTATCTAACAGGACTCTAACATAAATAACGCTGACAGAGATATCGTACACAATATTACTAAATGCGGTGGCGTAAAATATAAATCAATGAATGAGTTATGAGTTCACTGATAAGTTTTGAACTGTAGTGTACACCAATGCTCTTGTTGCTATTGCATTTATCGATAAAGATTGATGACTTGTAACAATGTAAACGTTGTATGTGCAAAGTCAAGATGAACGTGACGTGATAATTTTGTTCCTATTTGTATCATAATAACGAGCATAAATACCTCACATTTGCGGCATAATTCAAACGCGATTTTTTTCCTAAAGTAGGTATCTATTGATTGGAGCAGTGATGGCCTAGTGATATTTGATTTATAATAAATAATAATAAATTCTTTATTTTCTCTTCCACAAATAAAACAAGTACAAACTAAATACATACTATTGAACCACACTAAGGAACTAACTTAAGACACAAGTTTTTTTTTTGTAGTTCGAGTTACACATAAAGGCAAAAATATTTTATTTGTGGGAGACTGGCGCCTAAACTAAGTCGAAACCTGTATTTTAGGACACCAGGTCCTCACCAAGAAACTTAAATACAAGGATGGGACATAACATACATATGTAGTGCAAGGACACATTTTGCAATTTGATGCTGGCATGGCATGTATAAGAGTTTATACAGATGATGACCTTCTCGAAGTTAATAAAGTTAGTACAATGAATGAAATACAGCAGAAGAGTCAAATAGTGTATGAATATTGTGACAGTGGATGTGTATGTGTGATGTATATGCGGTGAATGTGGAGTGTGTGGTGAGTGTCTGTGTTAATGAGTTATATGAAATGTCATGTTATAAATACTACAAAAAAATTAGTTTAGTTTTTGTCTTAATTTGGCTATTTCAGCCCCCGAATTACAAGATGTTGGTCGTGTGTGCAACCCAGGCAGGTGCTTTACTTTGTGTAAGTAATCTCACCACCACTACTCTCAAAACGGTGAAGGAAAACATCGTAAGTGTTCACTGCCAGGCTAGACCCCTACAAGGTTTTTAATTATTATGTGGAAGCGTGATAACCGTGGGGCTCTAGAGACAAGAGTGGCGAGCGAAACTAGTCCGCCGTGCGCGGAGCCAAACTACAATATGCAAAAGACTCACCTCATGTAGGAGAACACCTGCTCCTTGGGGTTACCTGGATTTATGTATGTAAGTGAGTGTATATTGTATTGTGTTGTGACATTGTAAATGGGTTTTCCAGGTTACCATCCGCTGCAATAAGGCTGGAGGCAATCACAGCATGCGGTTCCAATGGCGTCACTTTCACTTGACCTTCAAACTATTTCAACAAGATATATCCAAAACCCGTGTTATTTTACCAAATTGGGGTTATTTACAACCAATACAATTGGGTCATGACAGATTGTCCACAAAAACGACCGATTCTCAGGGATTACTTTACAACAGGGTCGCACGCGCAATTGGACCGACCATCCCTTTCAAGAACTTCAGTTTTAACAAACGTAACCCGTATTTTTACGTCAAATTGGGGTTATTAACAATCAAAGCAATTGGATCACGACTAATTGTCACAAACGGATCGATTTAAAAGGATTAATTTCAACAAACGCGTCGCGGGGTCCCCAAAACGCGACGGACCCTTTCAAGCGCCCAAACCAACAGAACTGTCAAAGTCAAACTGTCAAGTCAGATGTCATTCCGTTCGGGAACGTTCCGAAGGCGCATAGAGTAACTAATCGAACAGGACGCAACATCTACCCCCCCCGGACGGGCCTTCCCATCCGCTAATCACTTGGCAATCCCGACAAGGTTGCGTTTTATCAGTCCACCTGACGCGCTGCTGGAGGATGTGCAAATACTCCAAGCTCCAACGCTTCCAAAACTCTGAGCGAGCTGCTGCACCAACTGAAACCGCGATAACCAATTTTGGCTCACATCGACAAAAGGGTGCTCTGGCAGGGCGGCAAGTGGCTGTCAAATCAAAAAATGGCCCGGGGTCAGGGCCTCCAAGACGTTCAAGTCCGAAGACAGCGGGCACAATGGACGCGAGTTCAATACAGCTTCAAAACGGCAAAATACCGTAGCTAACTCCTTAAAGGTGAGAACGGTGTCTCCCAACAATCTGCGCCAGAGTCCCTGTGCCGCTTTCACCGCGGCCTCAAAAATACCCCCCCAATGGGGGCAGGCTGGCGGGTCAAAACAATAACAAACACCAAAACAACCAAACAACAACAACAACAACAATTTAACCAAATGGCCCTCCTTAGGCAACAAAAGGGGGTGACGGACCCCATAAGGAAGGCTAGAGTGCCTCAACCGTCAACAACCAAACAACAAAGGACCCGTATCGTCCAAAAAGGGGTTCAATTTACAAAGGGGCTCCCGACAATTTAGCCTTACCAGACTTCAAAGTTTCAATCTCCTTCTCAAAGTGTGCAGCCTGCACGGAGCGGACCCAAAGGAGGAGTGATTCCTGTCGCTCCTGAGGAGAGAGGACCGGAGACAGGCGTTTGTTCCCGGAGTTCGTAGAATTATGACCAAAACGCCTGATCCACGAGGTAACGTTCACCAATTTGTCGAGGGAGCTGTATCGATTCAACAAAAAATCAGGGTCAAACGGAGGGTCCTTCGTTCCAACAGTGAGCACCTTGAGCCCGGGCAAAGGACCTGACATCAAGACTGGCGTTCGAGGCCAATCATCCTCGGGGTGAGTCAGCCAGTCTGGTCCTCACCATAGGGGGTGAGCAATCAGGCGGGGTGCCATGCACCCACGTGAGGCCACGTCACCCGGGTTCAAATCTCCAGGCACGTGCCTCTAAATCAAAGGCGTTTCAGAATTTTGAATCTGGGACACTCGGTTCGCAACAAAGACCTCCAAAGAGTGGACGGACGTCTTCAACCAACACAAAACAATTTGACTGTCCGTCCAGACGTAAGAAACCCGAATGTCCACAGTTCCACCCAAAGTGTGAGTAACGTAGTTCAATAGACGCACAAGACGCGCCGCCCCTGACAATTCAACTTAGGGGTGGTCAGTGCCGTCCGGAGGGGGGCCACCTTGCTCTTGGCCAAGACCAGTGACAAATTCACCTGGCCTGTCGCGCAGACGGTGCGCAGACAAACAACAGCTGCATAACCGTGCGAAGACGCATCACAAACAAGGGTAGCAGTGTAGCTCCCAGGGGGGAGGATAGCGCGGGGTAACACGACCTCGTTGACTGCAGGGAGTGCGGATACAAATTGGAGCCAATCTTCCAACAGGGTTTCCCGAATTGGCTCGTCCCAGCCAAGTCCCGCAGTCCAAAGGCGCTCAAGAAAACAATTTTGCCCAAAACAATACAAACAAAACAACAAAACAATAGACAAAAGGCAACCCTGGGCTCCCATGTCCATAATGACACGGACCACAACAGAGTCCCCCGTGGGCCCCCAGACCTGACCGATGCCGTTGGCAACAAAACCGTGTCGATCTGAGGGGTACCTTAGCGGGGCAGGCGCCAATGTCCTAACAATGCCTGGGCGGCGACCGATCGCCGCACCCAGGCTCAAGTCTTTCCCGACGAGGATGGAGGACAAACTCCTCGTCCGTGCGGTGTCCCAAGCCACGCGCCATCGCTGGAAGGGCACATCCCACCGGATGCCTGAATGGCGGGAGGCGTAACTCCAAACGGGGACATTCCGCCAATGGAGGGGAGGGAAGGCGGTGCTGGTCTGGCCAGCGCTGCCTAGCAACAATTGCGTAATCGCCTTTACGCGGGGAGACCAAATGGCGGTCGCGCGGCTCCCGATCAACTTGCGCGGGGGGTGGAGTGCGGCGCTCAAAATTGCGGGCCTCTCCCCGGTTCTGTACCGGCGAGGCAGAAGCCCGGTGACCAACTCCATGGTACCCCCCCGTACGCGAACCTTCATCAGAGGCTGGTCTGCCAGCGTGGTTCCCGTTAGCGCACAATATGTCCAAATGGGACCCCCTACAAATTCTACAAAGGCGGGGGTTGGGGCAGTCCCGATGGAAGTGAGCCCCCAAACAAGAGAAGCACATGCGGCGTGCATTGGCAATTCGGCGGCGGGCACTCACGTGCAACTTCAAAAAGGCCGCGCAAGTTGCCATGCCATGCCCCGTGTCCCTACAAAACTCACAACCAGGACGACTCTGGGTGCCAGCAAAACGAGCGGCGGGGCGACCATCAACAGGCCCGCGAGCCCTAGTCCGTCCCTGGTCTCCTGGCCGGGAAGACGGCTGGCATGACTCAGTGGCAACGCCAGAGTTGTCCACAAACCGACACTCATCCTCCAAAAATTGGACGAGGTCACCAAATGGGGGAGATGTGTAACACTATCCCCACCATACTTTTGCTCGAAACGAGCCCTCAAATCGGCAGGAAGCCGTTGCAGCACAACGTGCACCAAAAGGTAAGACCAATGGTCCACCGGCAAGTCCAATCGCTTTAAAGCGTTGGTCGCTGCCACCAACGGGTTCAACAGGTCAGTACGCAATGCTGACAATCCAGTAATGACCGGTAACCCCAAAATCTGTTCAATATGAACGTCAGCCAAACAACGTTTATTTTAGTTCCACAGCGGTAGGGTAGGCTGAGTCAGTCAACGACAGATGCTGTACCAAGGCTCGGGCCTCACCTTCTAGGACAGACAACAAATAGGCCAACTTTTGGGCGGGTCTGAGGTCCGAGCGTGCATCAACCAAACTTTCAAACAGGTTTTGGAAACCTAACCAGTGGTCCAGGCGACCGTCAAAGTGTGGCAGTTCCAAAGTAGGCAGTCTACTCAAAAGTCCGGGACTTGAAACAACCGAGGTCTCCGGTTTGACCTGGACAGGTGTCCGGCTCTCCAATATTTCCCGAGCACGTTGACCAATGACATCCCCCAGGTCCAAGATCTGGTCATAGTCAGCAAGGACCTTGTCACGTGCTGCCTGATCCAGCACTTCCAGAGCCACATCACAAATGTACTCGTTGTAGCGGGTAAGCAGAGCATCAGCGTTGCCGAGTCTCACGTTCAACTGCTCGAACTGAGCCAGAGTGACCGCTTCAAGATCCGGGCGCTCAGCGGTCGCTGCAGCTGAAGTGAACCACCGCAGCTGTGTGGCCAATCCACTGATTGCCTCTCTCACCGCTTTGTGTGCCATTGCACAAACAATACAATTCAAATAAACCAAATAATTAAATAATCAAATAACAAAGTTCAATCAATCAATTACAAAATAACTACAAGCAAACAATCAAACTACCAAACTGTTAGCAACTCAAGAAATAACAAAATATTGGTTTCAATTCAATTCAACAATAAACTTTTATTTTAATTCTAAACCAATATCAACGTTCAACATTCAACTTCACAATTCAAATCAAATATTCAAATTCTAATCCAATTCCAAATGTTAAGTTCACAAGCCACTGTGTGGTACAACAATAATGAACCTTTATTCCAATTTAAAACAATGGTAATACTCAAAAATGCCAATTTCAACAAAACTACCATATTGATGGTACAAAACTCAATATTTTAATGTCTTCCTGACATTCAATACAACACAGAGGTCAAATAACAACAACAAGAGGTTGTACTAACTAGCAGGTGTTTATGACTCCATTCGCGTAAAAATTCGAACCTCGTATTGACCAGTCCAGTTGTGATTATCGACAAAACCTTTCTTGGTTGAACTCTACCGCTCTTAAGGGACATATTAAAACATAGTAGTTTATGAAGCTGTTGCATAATGAGGGGTATTAAAGCACAAGTGTGTGTTTAAAAACCGAGCCGAAGGCGAGATTTTAATATTAAAACACTCGTGCTTTAAAAACTAGCTATGTTTAGTTTCATACACTGCTTTACCTACGCTATACATTGAGATTGACCAACTAAGTAAAAGATCAAGATTAGTTAGAAATAGTTTTATTATTCTTTCAAAATGGCACGCCCCGATTATACATTCTCTAAGAAAAAAATGTTATATAAACTCTTTGGTGATATTATCTTCACGGATTTGCTCTAAATCGTATTGCTTAAAATAAATTATAACAATAATTTGGAAAAGTGATATATTATGGTTTTATTTTTAAATTTCATTCTTGTGTTTATAAAGTACTAGCTTTTGCCAGAGGCTTCACCCCGCATCCGACCTCCGGAAATTATCCCGTGAGAACGTACAACCAAGATGAAAAGTTCCCTATGTATTAATCCAGGTAAAAAAAAAACTGTGTGCCAAATGTGATCCAAACACTTTAGTACTTTTTGCACGAAAGAGTAACAAACATCCATACATCTGAACATCCTCACAAATTTTCACATTTATAATATTAGTAGGATAGTAGGATATCAAAATAAACTCGTTTTACAGTTTATAATTCACATTAAACGTTCAGTTGCTATTTTAAGTGCCATATCTAATAGTCACTGCGAAACTGCTACATTTGCAGGAAGATTAGGTGAGGAAAGATGTCTATTATTAACCATAACCATAGACGGACTTAGCTTTGGCCTTATCAATACATTGTTCCCAATGTAACAAGATTAAACCACAGCGGCAGCGCTCTAAAGTCACTTCAAATTCAGACGTTACCTATTAAGAATATTTAAAACTTTAAATAGTAATTTTGTAAAAGGAACTAAAATGCACAGTGGTAAGAGTGTAGTATTAATGAAGCTAGAAAGTTTTCAAGCCAGCCACGAGAAATTGTTGCATAACTCGGTACATATCCGCCCTCCAACTTTGTACCGTGCTATTGCACTAATATGCAAGGCGATATAATATCCCCCACCTACCCCCAGCTATGAAAACTCCTCAACTTTTAAATGCATAAATTATGAATCTGATTTCTTTTAAGTACTAAGTCTTCGTCCCGTAAGTCACTCGTTTGAAGGTTTTCTTTGTTAAAAAAGAGAATTGTAGATGGAAGCATTTTTAACAGTAAACTTTGTTAAGTTTCTATTTGAAAATAGAAAAATCATTGGTCTGACTCTCCTACCTACATAGGCACTTTGTAAAGAGGATTTGTGCGTATAAACTGTCAAACATATTATAAAAGGCACTTAACTTAGGCTGCTTATTTCAAAAGCAATTTAAATAATAAATAGATGAACATAGTGACAACGTAAAATATTTTTTCGTAACAAACAATTCTCCAAAACTGTCTAACTCTTATTTGGCATAAAAGTTCTATTATTCTATAATAACAAAATTGACGTATACAAAATTGTAAACCTTTAAACCGATTTTTAAAGTAGGAGTCGAATGGTTCGTAGGCCCTTTGGACACACGCGTTTTTCTTGACGTTCAAAGTTACGGTTTGTTCGCCGTGTGTAGGCACGGTCGTCATGAGTTGCATGGATCACTATGGAAGCTTGTTGACGGACATATTTTTCCTACGGCGCTGTTTATACGCTGTGTGTAGGCATGGTCGTCAATGTTGCATGGATCACTAAGGAGCTAGTCGACAGACATTCTTCTACGCCTAGGTTTATACGCTGTGTGTAGGCACGGTCGTCAGTGTTGTATGGACCACTATGGAAGCTTGTCGACAAATTTGTTTTTTCTGCTTACACACAGCGTATAAACCATATACGCTGTGTGTAAGCATGGTCGTCAGTGTTGCTTGGATCACTGCGGAAGCTTGTTGACGGACGTTTTCCAACGGCGTGGTTTATACATTGTGTGTAGGCACGGCAGTACATCGTTGCATGGATCACTATGGAAGCTTGTTGACGTACATCTTTTTTTCTACGGCTCTGTTTATACGCTGAGTGTAGGCATGGTCGTCAATGTTGCATGGATCACTAAGGAGCTAGTCGACAGACATGTTTCTTCTACGCCTAGGTTTAAACGCTGTGTGTAGGCACGGTCGTCAGTGTTGTATGGATTACTATGGAAGCTTGTCGACAAATTTGTTTTTTCTGCTTACACACAGCGTATAAACCATATACGCTGTGTGTAAGCACGGTCGTCAGTGTTGCTTGGATCACTGCGGAAGCTTGTTGACGGACGTTTTCCAACGGCGCGGTTTATACGTAGTGTGTAGGCACGGCCGTACATCGTTGCATGGATCACTATGGAAGCTTGTTGACGTACATCTTTTTTTCTACGGCGCGGTTTATACGCTGAGTGTAGGCACGGTCGTCAGTGTTGCATGGATCACTATGGACGCTTGTCGACAGACATGTTTTTGTACGGCGTGGTTTATACACTGTGTAGGCATGGTCGTCAATGTTGTATGGATCACTATGGAAGCCTCTCGACAAACTTGTTTTTTCTGTGGCGTGGTTTATATGTCGTGTGTAGGCACAGTCGTCAGTGTTGCAAGCTTGTTGACGGATATGTTTTTTGTACTGCGTTGTTATACGCTGTGTCTATGCATGGTCGTCAGTGTTGCAAGGATCACTATGGAAGCCTGTTGAAGGAAATTATTAATCTACGTGTGGTACGTACCGTGTGGTGCCGGACATAAAGAATAGCACCACCCCATTTCTTCCCGTGGGTGTCGTAAAAGGCGACTAAGGGACTTACTAGAGAATGGGCAGCAGCGTTCTCTATGCCTTTTACCACCATACTGCGATCGCCAACCCGCCTGCCAAGCGTGGCGATTATGGCAAAGCCCCCCAAATTGGGGGAGGCCTAAGTCCAGCAGTGGACGTCTTACGGCTGAAATGATGAATGATGATTAATCTACGGCCCGGTTTATAAGCTATGTGGCACGGTCGTCATTTTTTGTATAAACCACTATCGAAGCTTGTCGACAGACGATTTTTCCACGGTGCGGTTTATAGGCTGGGTGTAGGCACGAACGTCAGTGTTGCATGGCTCAGTATGGAAGCTTGTTGACGGAAATGGTTTTTCTATGGCGCGTTTTAATGACAGACATGTTTACTCTACGGCGCGGTTTATATACTGTGTGAAAGCACAGTCGTCAGTGATGTATGGATTCGTATGGAAGCTTGTTGACGGACAAGTTTTTTTCTATGGCGCGATTTCTACGCCGTGTGTAGGCACGGTCGTCAGTGTCGTATGGATCCTTATGGAAGTCTGTCGACAGACTTGTTTTTTCTACGACGCGGTTTATACAAAGTACCTATCGTAAAGAAACCGTCCGTGCACGAAGGGCCTTATATATAAAAGTTGAATGTTTTATGACCAGCTGTCTATTTGGTTGTGCCTAAAAGCAAAGTTTAGGACTACCACGAAATCGGCATATTGTTTAGATAAAATTATTAGGAAGGATGGGTTCGATAGAATCTAAGTGGTCTAGAAATCTATATTTAGCTATCGACATGACTCATTTAAAAATTCATTTTTCAGCCGAAAGACGGCCACTTGGTCACAGGCGTCGCCTCGGGCGTTGCCATAATCGTCACGCTTGGCAGGCGGGTTGGCGATCGCAGTATGGTGGTAAAATGCATAGAGAACGCTGCTGCCCACTCTTTAGTAAGTTCTATAGTCACCTTTTACGTCACCCACGGGAAGAAAAGAACGGTGCTATTCTTTACGTCCGGCACCACACGAAAACATACATTTCATCATCATCATCATCATCAGCCTATAATGTTCCCACTGCTGGGACACAGGCCTCCTCTCGGTGAGAGGGAGTGGGCCATAATCCACCACGCGGGCCTAGTGCGGGTTGGTAGATGTCACATGTCTTCGAATTTTTGGTTCTAAGACATGCCGGTTTTCTCACGATGTTTTCCTTCACCGTTTTGAGAGCAGTGGCGATGAAATAATTTACACAAAGTAATGCGCCTGCTTGGGTTTGAACTCACGACCTACTACTCGTAAGTCGCGGCCATTACCACTGGGCCAGCACTGCTCAACATACATTTAAAAATATCAAATAGTTTAATTATAATTTCTCTGTAATTTCACTATCAATTTTGCACTTTTCTTGTAGTAATGTGATGAGCACTTTTTTGTAGTAAGTAGTTACTTAACGCTAACGAAACTATCGTCTAAATAACCTTTGGTGCTGTTTAATCGACATTTTCTGTATTATGTTCGGGTAACAATGAGCGGCAGCTGTTCAAATAGAGTGCTCGGTTCAATTTTTATACAAAGCTGGTTCTATTATTGAAGAATGTGGGTGAAAGGGTTACTTATCAAGGGTAATTTTCGTAATTATCATAAATAAATAATTGTTAAATGTTTGTTTTTTGGATCACCTACTACTATAAACCTACTAAATTATGAAGTCATAGCAATATGATGTGTGTTTTTAAAGGACTTTTTTTTTTGAATAATCGAAATTTTTTGTAGTAAAAAAGACAGTCATATGTATCCCGAAAACCAATCAAACTGGGAGTATTTTACGTTATTGCAGGCACGAGCAGTTTAACTATCTGTGCGCTATCGATTCTATGAGTAAATAAAATGGACCTAACGCTACCGCTTTCATGTTGACAGGACAGTCGGTTCGGACAAAGAAAATGTACGAGCTGTAAAATACACGATTATCTAAAGTACGGCTAGTTTTAAGTGAAGTGGCCGCCATCGACCCATGTAACCCTTTGGGATACCAAGTTTTCATTGTAGTACCTACTTATAATGTCGACTGTCTGTGCTGAGTCCTGTACAATATTTGACCGTTCTAATTCTATTACATAGTATGTTTCATGTTCAATACATTTCTCACAGACATTATTGCGAGATTTTTATCCGCAACTTTTAGTATGTAAAGCCCACTTTTGACATTTTAATTACCAAATTATTATTATTAGTGGTTGCCCAGTGATCGAAATTCGGCCATTTTCATTTAAAACTTAATGTGTTTCTTATGTACTTTTTTAAAATATTATCTTTCTCCATATAAACTTTAACTGTGCCTTTCCTCTCCTCTGTCCACGTAATTTTCGGAAATGAAGTACAAAGTGTTTGATTCGCGTATTAATTTAAAGATATAAATAATTATTACACAAATGTTACTTTTTTCTTCTTTCATTTTGACTAGATTGTGGCATTAATTGTTTTAACGACAACTTTATTGAGTGAGATGTTGAGCAAACGCGCCCCAAAATATCATGAGTAATAAATTGGATATAAATAACATCGATGTGTACCAGACACAAAGAAATTAACTACATCTTACATCAAAATAAATAAGATTATTTACTTTTTCTTTTAGATTTATCGGGCCGAGTAATGGCGCGGATTCTTTTGGGCATAGACTAAAATAATTTAAAATGTCGCTTTCTTTTACTCAAAGACTAAATACAGCAGAAAGCATTTAGAGCTGCCGAAGTAATTGAAATGTAGACTCTAAGTCAATCCAAGTGAGTAGTATATCTTACCTGTCGATATGTTTAACTGTTTTAGATTAACAATTGATTCTGAAAGCTCTGTAAAATGTATTGTTTTTTATGTTTAATTTCGTTTGTTTATTTTAGGTTTATTTAACCTATAATCGGATCAAATGTCTCACCGCACAATCGAACAACGATTTGTTAGCACTTTCTACACTTTCGTGATTGACAAGTGTAGTCGACTTGAGCATCGATTCAACGCTGAGTAGTACGGTAGCCTTTGCATTTCAACTCACTGTGTTTAGTTTAGTCGATACCTAAATAAGTACACTATAAGGGCAACTAAGCTGTGTGCGAAAATCTAGTTTTCTCTTTGATAATAATCGGAGATCTCTTAAAATAAGTGCCTACTGAATTCGAATTCTAACATTTCTATTCAAACACAGTTTACTATTGAGGTATGAAAGGCTTTACGGAAATAATCCCGTAAGTACAATGTTGTCAGGCGTGTCGTCATGTAAGGGAACTATATTCAAAACGGCACGAGTATAACGCGGAAAGTTCCGTCGGCGAATTCGCGGTAGCAGGTAATTAAGATATTTAGAACTTGCACATGCTCCGCATTCAGAACTTCTTTATGAATATTAAATACTTAGCCAAAAATCCAGACCCATTATTATAACTGAAGCTTTCAGTTGGAAATTTTGTGTATAATTACAGGCAAGAATTAAACACAGAACTCAGTGCCGTATAGTTGGAAACTCTCAACAAGTTTATTCGTAAACGAATAAGTAACAAAGATGGCACACACACTGTGAATGACACATTACAACGACACGACCAATAACCCCCCACAACCGCCTGAACTTTCAACAAAGTGATTTACCTTCAATATAAAGTGAACCGCTGATTTACAACGACATGGTTCAACAAGACCACCCCTATTATTTCGAACAGCCCTTTAAAAGTTCAACAATTGACATTTGCGACGAAGACACTATTATGGGGGGCAATTCAAGCTTATTATTGAGCTATCAGCTTGGATGTCAAGATTGTGGATGATTGATTGTGATCTATTAATATAAATCAGTAGCAGGGGTTCCGTTGGGCAGTTGTGTACAAAAACGGTGTAATAAGGAGGATTGGTGGTCTGCAAGGCGAGATGCTAGTTCGTAAGTAATCTGTTGATCGCGGGCGACGGGCGGCGGCGGGTGGTGGGTAGCGTGTGGCGGCGCCTCGCGGGGGTTCGTGATTGCTGACATTTATCTTGTGCCTGGCTAATTAGCAGCGTGCGCCACTGAACTGACTCTAACCACAATGGGCTACTTCGCCCTACTGATAAGCCAACTGTCTGCATATTTAACTATATTAAGAAACATTTTAATTTTCAAAACAAAAACTTAGACTAATTGGGCATTGTGCTCTTTGGGGAGGGCTATGCCCAGCAGTGGATGTCTTTCGGCTGAAATGATGATGATAATGTGCACTTTAAATAATGCAATACATTGAACAGGGTACATTTTTAATAAAATATGGTTCCATTGTCATTAAAACATTTTTTTTGTGTAAATAAATCTTGATGTGATACAGAATAGTCCTTTTAAATTGTATTAACAAAGTAGTAAAGTTCATTGGATGCATGTAAAACAATATATTTTTTGTCCAGCGCGTGTGCTAATGAAGCCCACTGGGCGGATGTACTGCTCGTAAATACTAGTCCGTTTCGTTTTTCCGCTTCCGGGCTAGTGTTGCCATTACTTCAACGTTACATGTCTTATTTAACCTATAGGTATATTCGCTTAATTTAGACTTATGCATATATGTTTAAACCCTTATTTATTGGCTATAAAAAAGCCTGCATGTTGTTGGCTTATCGTCTTATCAATATGAAATACGACCGCCTGGGGTGTAACTTCTTGTGTATTTTTTTAGAGAGCTTAATTTTTACATGACGTTTACGAGGTTATTTATAAGCTAAACAATACAATACGGTTTTTTCGGTTGTAAAAGCAGATTAGTTTACAGATATTTGAACAGTAGTCATTAACGCACCATAGACCAAAAAATCCTAATCTGTTCTAAATACAATATTTTGTTGTTGTTGACAACGTTGCGGGTGATTTTTTTTAATGCCTTATGATTCGTTTCTTTATTATTATTTTAAATTGTTATTTTTTAAATTAAGTAAATATTGTATAGTTTAATTGAAATAATAAAGTCAACTCTCTCATAGATAACAAATATATATTTTATTGTCAATTCTTTTTTCTAATTTGAAAATGGAATCAACTCAGCGCACATACGAGGCCACTTACCTACAACGCAGTCTCTATTTGTGAAACCATCGACACTGATACGTTGATATTTCGATTCTCTAAAGCAAATTGCAGTAAATTGAAGAATTACCTCGTTGCAATTTCTGTGGAAGTGGTAGATGGTATCGCAGTACGGTTCCTACGGTTTCCACCGCCGGCTACTAAGTACTGATACCTTAGGGGAGGCTCCCCTTACCAAGCCACTTTACTAATGTCGATTATTAACTGCCTGCTACACTCAGAACAGAGAATTATATTGCCTACTTCTGGAAATTAGTTTGGTACTTAGGGAGCGATTCGCTAAGTCTATTTAATTACATGTCCATGTTGTTCGGTTGGATTATGATAAGAGGATTTTGTCGACATAAGTATGGGGTTGGTTTTGATATAGATTGAGAGAAAAAAATTACGTACTATCAAAAATAATTGGTTAACTAATTAAAAATTATTGGTTAACTAATCTATATATTAATACGTGAAGCGAACACTTTGGATCCCTTTTTACGAAAATTGGGCGGACGGAGGATTATGAAATTTCGTACACTTATAGTTTATACAGAGAAGAAGTGACGAATGTAAATATTTTTTTTAAATTATGCGTAAAAATACATTATTTTCAATAAATAACACGTTACACACACTACTATTCATTACCGTGTATTTAATATACACATGCATATATATTCTTTTGTTTATGGTCCAAATCTGTGGTCCAATCGAGAACATCAGTCTTTAATATTTTTTGTCTATTCGCCTCGATTCTCTGTCTACGGTCTATAATAGTCTTACTGAATGTCAAGTATAACCATAGGTAATAAATTAACTTTATAGATATATAACCTATTTCATTTTTAAAATCTATGATCATATCGAGAATATTTGTCTTTAATATTATTTGTATTAGCGTCGATAGGAATTTAGTTTAGATCTAAAAGAAATATTTTTTGTGGTTTTATGGGGAGTGTCAAGTATGGCATTAGTAAGTTTCCCATACAAAACTTAAACTGTAGAGGTTGTATGCCTCACGATTGTACAGACTGGTCATTGATTGTACAGGCTGGTTATAATTATGACATTTTGAACTGTCATAATTAATTAAAAATAATAGGGAAAATTCTATAAAAACAGAGCTTTCTGTGATAATTCATTCCATATCCAGCAGTTAAGAAGTATTAAGAAAATAAAGAAGAGATTCCTGAAGAAGTATTCTTTACTCATTACACCTACGTCCTGGTCCTGGCCATCACCATCCCGCCAGCGAACCCTCTCCACAGTAGTACAGCGTCAACAATTTTTCTATAGTGTTACTGAATGTCAAATATAACCATATTATTTTTTTACATCTATTATTATATATATTTTTTTTCATTTAATAATGTATTTCTATTCAAATGAAGTACCGTCGAATTTCGACCAATGGGCGATCACTAGTTAAAAATAATTAGGTGACTAATGACTTGGATTCGATAGTCTAGTGGCCAAATACGAGGTCTTGGGTTCGATTCCCAGGTTGGGTAAAGTACTATTGGGTTTTTCTACCTGGAATTTCTCAGTAGCAGCCCGGAGACGGGATTTGTGCTCGGTTGATGGCAATAGGTCGCCCCCTATTACATGGGACTGAAACATAACTGGTCATATATGGGTGTTGTAGCGGCGACACTATGTACCTAGTTATCTAATTATTGTTTTTGTTTGGTATAATATAATATACTCAAACAAAAGCATACTAAAAATAATAAATTAAAGGGAAATGTTCTTTAGCATCCTGTAAAGTGTATGCGATAGAATATATAATTTCTTCACTGCTCGTTAAACACAATAAATAATTAAAGAATCCTTCTCTTGGAAAATGTTTAACATATTCTCGATAATAAGTATAATAACGTACGAGAGTGGTAATTACAATATTGGCACGTGTAGTAATTAAATACAGATAGTGCCTCAGTTCGGCTGTTTGTTACGTCTTTATGGCTAAACCGCTGAACCGATTTCGATGAAGCTTGGAAATAATTTGAACTTAGATGAACTTAGATTCTGAAGCTACGCAATATCTTCTCGTCTCACTTACCACAGTGTCTCAAGACAAAAGTCTTTGACCAGTGTGTGTTGCCAGTGATGACATATAGCACTGAGACATGGTCGCTCACAATGGCCCTCATAAGAAGGCTCAAAGTCACCCAATGAGCAATGGAGAGGGCTATGCTTGGAGTTTCCCTACGCGATCGAATCAGAAATGAAGAGATCCGTAGGAGAACCAAGGTTACCGACATAGCCCGAAGAATTGCCAAACTTAAGTGGCAGTGGGCAGGGCACATTGCTCGCAGAACGGATGGCCGATGGGGCCGGAAGGTTCTGGAGCGGCGACCGCGTACTGGAAGACGGAGCGTTGGATGGCCTCCCACAAGATGGACCGATGACCTGGTGAAGGCCGCAGGAATGCGTTGGATGCGAGAGGCACAGAACAGGTCGATGTGGCGGTGCGGGAGGCCTATGTCCAGCAATGGACGTCTTTCAGCTGATAAGATGATGATGATGATGATGATAGGAAAAATATATATATGTTACGGCTAAAGGTGGGTGTGAACATAAACTTAAGATTAGCCGGCTAACCTTAGGTTTATCTTCGAGGAGGTGTTAATGTTAGTTTCTTCTATCTTTAGCCGGCTAAATTTAAGCGTAACTGAAGGCCCTTGGCTAAAAATGTAGAAGGAAATGAAAAAGGAAACAATGTAATAATGTTTACTATTTTTACACGAAAACTACTATTAAAAAATAATCACTCTCATTACGGTTACGTATTATATATACATATAATGTACGTAATATATATACATATAATGAATAATTTTGTTCTAACTATTTTCAAGATAACTACGGTTGATTCACATAATATATGTTCATAACGCTTATTCGACAGAATCAGAATCATTTATATGTGAAACCTAGGTTACAGGTGAAGGTGTTAATAATTAAATGATGCGCTATGTTTTGCCAACTACGAACTCAACGACTCAACTACTGTTTAACTTACTTAACCTTTTGAATGTCTTAAGTTACACAGTTCGACATAAGCAATTGTCTTTATATTGTGTCTCTAATTACGGCATTCGATGAGTTAATGTTGATTAAACTAAAATTAATTGCACTAACGAACGAGTGATCTAATTTTTTTTAAGATATTTGATATTTCAACGATGTATGAAATACCTAATGGACGACTCGCCTACAGTTTATTAATGCTGCACGCTGGAATGATTTCTAAAGTGGTGGGTAGTTACAATGTCAATCTCTTTACACGAGCAACTTGGAAGTAGCGCTCGCTCGGCTCGCGCGCGGTTGGTCACAGTTTTAACCTAACCTATTTCACCCAGTTCAAAATGACAAATCATACAATCTGGCGCTGAAATGTTTTAACCATCGTCTAATTATCCACTCGCAGGCAATTTTTAGTTTTAATAATTGTAAACTAAACGAACCCAACTAAGCCAACCCGCCTGCCAAGCGTGGCGATTATGGCAAAGCCCCCCAAATTGGGGGAGGCCTAAGTCCAGCAGTGGACGTCTTACGGCTGAAATGATGATGATGATGATGAAACTAAACAAAAACATTGCCACGTGTGCGCGCATTGTCTCCCCACCGTCCCCTCAAACCCTCCGCCGCCCGGCGCGTCCAGCGCGTTTCGTTTCGGTTAATGTGCATATTAGCCGGCTAAAGATGGAATATCACGACGCAAACTAACATGATATCGAACTTTAGCTGCATCTCGGAGATAAACCTAAGTTTAGCCGGCTAATCTTAAGTTTATATTCACACCCACCTTTAGCCGTAACATATACATATACATACTAAAACAAAAAACAACTGTGAATTAAAACTAATAAATATAGACTACAGATAGGTAATTATTTCGGAATATAATATGTGACCTAAAAGAGATACAATAATATTTAATGACAAAAAAAATATAATTGGGAAAATTCATCACCAGGAAATTGTAGTCTATCTTATGGTTAAAGAAATTTTATTTCTCAATAAGCAAAAATAAAATTTGGGATAAAAAAGATATTGTGTATTGTACGAAAAAAATTGAGAACAATTGTTAAAAAACTTGAAATACATATGGTTAAATGTATACCTAACTTTGATACTCGAACTAAGCAGCTATTGTTGTTCCTTAAAACAAAACATGTATGAGAAAGTGCAAATAGCGCTCCCCACATGCCCTAATAGCTTACTTCGAGATTTTTAAGACCCCATTCAGTCACTGTTACAAAAAAAAAATTCTTTCTTTAAAAAAAAATAGTTGGGCAATCATCATCGGATGGCGTGGATGAGAGACGCACAGAACTGAAATGTATGGCGGAAAAAGGGGAGACCTATACCCAGCAGTGGGTGATTCTGGGCTGAGATGATGATGATGACGAATCATCATCGAAAACTATTCCACATTTGATAGCAATAGTAGTTCCTGAGATATTCAGCTGTGACAGAAAGATGGACAGACAAACTGAGTCTCAGCATAAGGGTTCCTTTTTTACTATTTTGGTACGGAACCCTGAATATAACCATGTACAGTAGGACACAATTCAGTGGTAGCAAAACCAATATTTGAAGGCCTGAAAGATGTGAGAAATATCTGAAAATTTCCTGAATCTACAATACCTTAATAGTACTTATTATTTTTTGAATCAGCGATTTAGTCAAATCCCGCTTAAAGAAACGGTCTCGGAAGGGTTCGGAATCCCCAATAAACGCTTCGGCTGTCTTCAATATATTTTTATATTAGTCAAGGAATAAAATCCTTAACCCACTAGTTTAAGGAAAAGGTCTAGCAATTTACTGTTATTTAAACTGACTTTGTTATCTCTCTATCTTTCCTTATTGAAAATGTTGGATTTTTTGTGAAATACTACTTTTAGCAAAATTTGTATTTTTGTCAGGATTGTAGCAGGTGGCGTACTACAGTTTCTGCCTACCTAAGGGACAAGGCTTTAGTATATAATATGTGTTTGCCAACACCTTGATAACTTCACTTTAAAAGTACTTACTATACCTACATGAAACCTACACGAAATGCCAAATAATCGAGACTGTTGGTAGAAGAAATTGGAGAGTCAGTGGATAACAAATGAAGCTAACAAATAAATGTGTAGACAGTTAGTGTGAAACACGAAGAGTTAATATAGTTCTCACCAATGGAAAAAGGTCCCAAGTAAACTAATCATCTTTTGTCAGTCACAATGCCTATCCTAGAGCTGTAACTGAGAATGTCCTAACAAAGCCATCCAATTTACACTTTGAGCTACCTGGAAGGCCAGTATCTTACATCGGCAGCGGAGTCCAATGGCCCAATGAGTCAGCAACAATATAATTTGATTCTAGACTTTAAATAGCCCTGAAAGGATTAAACGAACGGATATATATAATTAACGAAAGCAGCATCAAAGGGCATCGTGGGACAGCAATCATTCCAAATAATATGCGATTCGTATCATAATTATTAATCCTCTTTAATTACGAACAAGTGAACGAACAGCACATTTTAATGTTGAAATTACCTATTTGTTCATTAAAACATATGGGATTAATGGAATAACGCTTTTAACTCGCCCCGTTTTGTGTAGCTACGAGTACATTTAAATTGTTGTCATTTGTTTCGGTGACCCAGTGTCTGAGGTCTCGGTATGAACCAACTAAAAATATGTTATCTTTTACTAAAGTAGAGATAGGTCCTCTAATAAGAAGCAAGTTTTGGGCTTTCAACTTAGCTGGAATGTTAAACTTTAGCGTATTTACCTAAGTAGCTTATCCTATTGAAGTATCGCTTACAACTATTTTTGCAAGATTTCGTTCATCGTCTTTTGACATTTTTACTTTCGGTTCATCCTTTTTTAATGATATTTACAAGTAAAAGTTAGAACCTAACTGAGTATCTAAAAGCTAGCTAAAAATAATACTTGTTTAGTGAATTCATCCGTAAATAGTCTCATTAGTCGGATAATTATCAAACAATTTACTTAAGACGACGATATTATCTTGTAACGGGTTCATTGTCTATTGTCTAGGTATATTCGGGAGTTAACAGCTAGGCTGTTAATACGGGTAATTATGTCCCAAATGTGATTGAATCGTGATTGATTATATCGATAAATCTGACAGATAATCTGCAATTAGCTATGGAGAAGTCTGTCGTCAATGGGCCCCGTCCTAAATAGAAATAGTTACATTGTCAAATACATGCCTATTCAGAATGTTGACGCTACAGTAATATCTTGGCATATCAAAAGTAGAACAGTTGACAGAGAAACGTCTTGCTCTTTGTATATCTTAATAATACCAGGCGTATTTGTGTATGTAGGCAGTACAATAAACATTGTGTGCCTGTCTTGTCTTAATATAAAGAAATATGATTAATTGTATTCATTTATGAGAACAACGGAGCGGGAAGCACTCAGAAATATTTGATGATTGGAAACAAAATGTTCCTGCATCATTCCTCTGAGGAAATTCTGCGATACAAACGCGTTCATAACTTTTTAGATTATGTTTTTTTAAAGCGTTTATATCAAGAATGATTTATGGAGACATTAAACCAAAATCATTCTTGTTGAATAAAAACTTTCCTTCCACAAATAAGTTACAACATTCTGTTCTCATTTATCTGGATCCAGTTAAAGGATGTTGCTCATTTTCAAAATTGAAAGAGAGTCAATAAAAAACCCACTATCATGTCAAACTGTTGTTTCAGTCCGCCGTATCCGACTCATATTCCAGTGTCCTTTGCCGTGTCCAGCAAATACAACTACATCAGCTACTAACCCGTAACTAATGAATCTCGTCGCAACTCTCACCATGTGAGGAAAAGTAAACACGCGGGGTGAGTAATAAATCTAAATTCGTCCATCAGTGAGTGCAGGCAAGCGTTCAGTGCGCTGGTTGGCGCGAGGCGTTAGTAGTTTGTCATTGGGAGGACACGCTTGGACGTGATGCCCAGTTTATTGCTTCCCCGGCACCGACTGATTGGATAACTCAGGGTAACTACCATAAAAGCCAAACTCGCTTTACTTTTCACTTTAAAGATCCCCTTATTTTTATAACCTACGTGCAGTGCGACAACGGGGCGCGTTTGTCACCCGTGGTAGTTGCCCACGTAACGCACGACTGGACTAGGATATACAACGCGAGGGACATTATTTAATGCCGCAGGACAATATTCGATTTTTATTTATTTCCTTGTTTTTTTTTTTGTACTGGGCTGTTTAATGGTATTTGACAAAATAACTGTATATCTAAGTAAGTCCTGGTTATTTTAATTTGAAGTGAGTTAGATTCTCTGCAGTCGTATCTTCTGTGTAGGCGGGCTTTAATATAGATGAAATCGCTTCATTCAAAAAAAAAAAATGTTCCTAAGAAATTGCAAAGGGCGTTAGACTTAAGACGGATGCAATCCTGTTTAAATTATATTGCAGTTTCTTGGTAGGTATCTTTATCATAAAATGTTTTTTCAGATGAACTTCCACGAAGTAAATTTTCTACAATGAAAAATTTAAACTGAGAATAGTAAAATAACTTTCTAGAGGAATGTGATAATGTAAATTTTCTTTCCGTTTTTTTAAACGTCCCAGTTTGCTCGGTGGCTGAGCTTCATGCACAAATAAGGAGTTAGCACGTACACTCGTCTTATCGTAAAGCACGTAGCTCGCTTGATGCCTACTTTATTGCCAGCTAGGGTCCTCGTGAATGCCGCTGCATTACACCAATGCACTCCACATTCTTTTTTTAATTGGGAGATACCAATGAAAACGTGTGCACGGTTTTTCTGCATTCAAATGCAGAAATGAAATAGAATGATCGCCGCTCAACTTACTCGGATATATGTAGGTGCCGAAATTCAATGCGTGCTTATATTAATCGAGGTATATCTACGTGTAGTTTGTTGGCGTGTGTTTGTAGGGCTTTGTGTAGGTATAATTGTCTATCTATCTGACGTAACAAATTAATTGGGCGTTGATCAAATTTGATCGAGCTCTGTAATTCACACGGAGGTGATTAAACTTTGATAAACAAACATAAATATATATTTTCATATTTAAACGCGAACCGTCCTTTTAAAATTTTATTTTTCAATTTACGAACAACATTTTATGAAGAAGTTTATCAATTCGTAGCAATTACCTTTTGAAATCGAAGGGAATACTTTGTAATTAATTCCTTCTTATTCCGTTCCGTTAAATTCTATTTTTAGTACAAAACAATTAATTGGACGTACAGGTATATGTCCTAAACACATTGAAGCGTTTATAGTACTTACGTACCATTAATTAGTTTTCCTAAGGTTAAAAGGAAAACAGACATAATTTAATTCAGAATTGTTCATATTTAACAACTGAATTAACAATATCTTATGAATTCTTACCCTTTAGAAATTCGAATTCTGTAAATGTTAAAAACAAAGACCAACAAATGTTGAATTTCTTTTCATTTAAGAATTTTGAACAACAGTGAGCAACTTTTGACCTACGGCGAACGATTGTTCTTTACTCAAAAACAATAGGGATGTCTATATTACAAAAAATACACGATTTAATCTCATTACCTTGTGCGAAACATCTTTAAAATTTTCTTAAATTTAATAACATCTTTAAACTTAAAATAATCACTATCCCAATTTATTTGGGGTCGGCACAACATGTCTTTTTCTTCCACACTTCTCTATTAGTCGTCATCTCAGTACTCACCCCCTTTCTATCCATATCATAATTGACACAGTCCATCCATCGACTTAAAATGATATTTATATGATATGTACATGTGTATAAGAAAAGAGAGAAAATAATCATTTAATCAGTAACGAGGCAATTTCGTCCCAGGTATAGATACATAGGTTGTTAATAAAACAGCAAATTCCCATGTGCAGCCAACGAAACTAATTAGGTATCAAAAGAACGACCTCATAGCGCATGTCCATTTTGTCCATTCCCGGAGCCTGGGTAAAAATCGCCTCCTCATATTTCAATGGCCCGATACCCCTTTGTATCTGAATGCGTATCACGTTCCCAAGTCGCACAGTTTACCCCAACAGGCGGCTGATTGAAGATGAAGAAAGTGGCTTATGTTATTATTCACTCCAACAGAGAGATCCTTTCGTTTTTTTGTTGATTTAATAGAAAACATTGTTTATAAACAAATATAGGTGTAAAAGGTCCCCCCCTTACCATGTCTATGCATTGTCTATACATTCTGTAAATACATAAGCACCATTTATATTAGAATTATATTATATCTATATCAATTGCTATCAAGCATCCCATGCTTTTTTACATTAAAATGATTTACAATTAATAACTCTGTCCCGATTTTGTTTTTTTTTTTCTATAAGTTTTCTATTATAGCATGTTTTTTAGTTTTTTAAACTATTACTTTTGGTGTGAAAAATACATAGCTGTTTACGGCAGCGCGTAATGGTACTTGCGCAATGCATTGCTACTGCAAAGGTAAAGGTTTTAGGGGGTAATTTAAAATGAAGTTCCTTTATAGTGAAAAATAAGTAAAAAAGAAGTTGAAAACTTAGATCTCTTTGCAACCAGCGGGTTCCAAGTTGCATATTATTATTATTATTATGTGTTAGTATAACGGCAACAGAAATACACACTGAATATTTCAACTATCTACCTATTACGGTCCATGAGATACAACCCGCTGACAGACAGATGGACAGCGGAGGCTTTGTAATCCGGGTTCCGTTGGCACCCTTTGGTACGGAACCCTAAAAATAACCTCTCCAATTCATACCATTCAACTACTATTAGGTACTTTTATTTTATTACATGTAAGCTAACATTTTGGCTTTTGTACTGGAAACTATTGTGTATAAGCCCATCTATGATAACGTTAGTTTCAGCCTAAATTTATTTCTGAAATAGCATCATTATTTCTGTAGTAATTAGTGCACTGGAAAGTGAACAACAATGCGTTGTGGATTTATTTCTTTGACGGTCCATTAACTACCTACATGATGCTATTGATATAGGAGTGTGTGGCTAAGTTATAACAGCTACTTCATGGATGACCATCATTCCATACCAAGACCCCTCCGTGCTTCGGAAAGCAAGTTAAGTTGTTGGTCTTGGCTGTCATTCGTGGATCTTTTATATTCGTTACGGGTCGTCAGAAGCCCGAAAGTGTGACAACCAGTTTAACTAACAAGGGGAAGGCACGGTGTGGGAAATTCACTTCGGGACGAGACTCCGTGTGGTAGTAGTGTCCCATAAGCGTATGCAAACCCTAAAATATTATTTCAGAATGGCCACTAGTTTCGAAGATTTTTTTTTGTTTTTAATTAATTATTTTAATAATTAAATTAATTCAATCGAGAAAAATGATGTTAAGTATTAAATTAATTTAAATTTATATTAACTATTATACTTTCTAAATTGTAAAAAGCACGAAAACTCAATAAAATAAACAATAACCAACCCATTCATATACAGCACAATATGCTCTGACGTTATCTGGGGAATTATTGCCTGAAGTATTTGTATGTCTCCAAGAACCAACTGGTAAATTTGGTCCTAGAGTTCAAAAAATGGTTGATGAATACACAGAAAAATGTAAAAATGTGCTACATGACATGATTGACATGTTCAAAATCTGGTAAACTGACAGCAGGATTATATTTAGACTTTTTACATAATTGTTTAAAGCCTTACGTAGGAAAAGAAAATTTTCTCCTTTTCATAGACTCTTGGGGAGGTCAAACAAAACCTGAAATTTATGATGAAATTTTTCAAGATGATAATTGCCTACTTGTACAGTTAAAGTTATTCCTCCAAAATGTACGCCTATTGTTCACCCTTGCGATGTTTATTTTTATATACAAGTTAAAATCTCACTAAAAATTTACAAAACGCCGCATATCTAGTAGAAAATAATAGAGAAATCAACTAACGGGAAGACTGTATAAAAATTCCAATCTTTCGTACATCATCAATTATTATCATCGCTAATTTTTTGTGAAATGATACGATATGCTTGGTATGCTGCAAAACTCTCTGAAGAGAGAGAAATATTTGTTAATGTGAATAATGTATGCTTTCCAAATTAACTACTTAAAGAACGTTGTTCTTGTAATAATTCTTCGTTCATTAACTGTGCGAGATGTAAAAAAAAATATTGTTTCGTATGTTTTTACGATAACTATCATCCAGGTTCTTGTTTGTAGAAAAAAATATATTTTGTAATAATAAAGAAAATACAATTAAAATTGTTTACTTGTTGTGTTAACTATTTATAAGATCCTACCATAATTATTAGCTGCTTTACAATTTGGAAAGTATGATAGTTAATGTAAATTAAAATACACTTAACAACATTTTTCTCGATTGAACTCATTTAATTATTAAAATAGTTAATTAAAAACAAAAAAAAATCTTCGATACTAGTGGCCATTCTGAAATAATATTTTTGGGTTTGCATACGCTTATGGGACACTACTACCACACGGAGTCTCGTCCCGAAGTGAATTTCCCACACCGTGCGGAGGGCACGGTGTGGGAATTTCACTTCCTTCAATTCCTTGTAAGAGGTATCGTATTACCTAGTAACTGGGTTGTGGAAGTCTTATAGGCAGCCGCTCCATGTAAAATACAGGTATTTAGCTGCATCCGGTTTTCAGCTGGAAACCAACCCCAACGTAGTAGGGAAAAGGCTAGGCAGATGATGATGGTATTGTACATTTTATCATTAGCAGATTATAATATAATAATAATATAATATATAATAATATAATATTCCACAATTATCACACAACGCCATCTAGTCCCAAGCTAAGCAGAGCTTGTGTTATGGGTACTAGACAATTGATAAACATACTTATATATTTCTAAATACATACATATTATAGATAAATTACACCCAGACACAGAACAAATGATCGTGCTCATCACACAAACATTTGTCCTGGGTGGGAATCGAACCCACGACCTCCGGCATAGCAGTCAAGGTCACTAACCACTAGACCAACAGGCCTGTCAGAATTGCATTTGCTTTCATGTTTCTATCGAGTAGTATCATTAGACATGACGCGTGACGTCTGTCTGAAGAAGTCTTAAAGGTAAACGCACACTTATCAGAACCTTAGAAAGTGATACAGCTGAAAAAAACTAATTTTGGAATGAGTTGTATGAAATCCTGTGAAACCTCGCAGAAAACTCCGTGACGAATTGGACGCATCGCCAAAAAATTCGGAAGGTATTCTAAAGATTGCCGCAGTCAATTATTTCGTGTGCGTTCACCTTAAGGTCCACTTACAGCGTTTGGTCGGGTTAAATGAATAAATGTAGAGTTAGTAAAATATAATTAAGAAATTAACATTCAACCTCCTATTACGCGTTGCATCACAAAAATGTGACAACGAGTTAGTTAAAGTGATTTAATTGTTTTTTTTTACTTGGGAACATAACAGTTCAATCAACGAAACATATCATAGAAATTCAATATTTGTGCACTGATGAATCTTCCCAAAAATGAATGAGCGAACAATTAATGGAGATTGTATACCCGTTTCATACTACATTACGATAATTATCTTAGAATTTTTAACATGACATTTCATTTATATCGTATTGTATGTGGTTTCTTTAGTTTAGTGATTATTGAAAACGGAAATAAAAAAGACATACCCACTTATTTTTATATGAGTTCATTAATATATTGCCTGCTCATATAGTACCGAATTTTCACCACTTACTAAAATGTTCAACAATATAAAATACAAATAAGCAAAATAAGTTATCAGCAGTACCCCGTAATGTCAAGTTATTTTGATATTACTTGCACTGACCAAGAGGTTAGCGAATTAACTCTTCTACTCCGGTGGGTTAATATTTAAAAAATTAACCCTGGTTAAACCGAGATGCAAGATGAAAATATTTGAGAAACTCTGAGTTTTTACTCCGAGATATTTGGAATAAATCTATGAACTTGCAAGTGGACCTAAGAGTAAAATCCGTAGGTAATTAGTTTTAAATAAATTTCTAAGTCTACCATCATCATTACCATCAGCCCTTTTTTTTTTTTTTTTTTTTTTTTCAGGATGGGAAATCATCAAATGACTTCTCCCGCTCTGGGCGGAGCGGGAGGGCGTGTCAGACTTTTACTGACTAAAACCCACCCGTGTTCCATCAGTTGCCTATGTGCCAGGGTCACGGTATCTCTTTCGAACAATCACGCAACCCCGGCAGGCATCGGTCCTAGTAGACCCCTACACTGCTGCTGACATCTCTTTGAGGCGCGCGTGGAACACTGCGCGCCGTCGACCCGAGCCTGGTCCTTACCGGGCGGCGAGCTACCCATTGCTCGCCACCCGCAAGCTCGCGCCTACGGTGGCCGGGAGTCCGCAATCGACTCCCGACGCCCGGGGCGTCTCCTCCTGCGGCGGCTAGGGGCGTGAGGGCGCAGAGACTGCCACTCCCTCACGCGCCCCGCCTCCTCCTTCACGAGCATTACTGCTTCGCAGAAGGAGGTGACGGCTTCCCATTCCCTCTCGCTCCGTACCATGGCTCGCACCAGGGCCGGACGCGAGAGGTCGCCGCCGCCGATCGCCTCCACGAGGACACGGCGGTGCTCCGCCCAGGCAGGGCACACCTCCACCGTATGCTCCACCGTGTCCTCCAGACGATCCTCGCAATGGAAACACCCGGACGTATCCTCCCGCTTTATCCTGAACAGGAACCCACCGAAGCACCCATGCCCGGTGAGAACCTGCGTCAGGCGGAAGGTGAGGACGCCGTGACGCCTCTCTATCCACTCCTCAAAGAGGGGACTTACCGCCGCAATTGTGGCGTGCCCAGCACTGGGTTGCGACAATCGTACCCGCCATGTTGCCATGAGATCACACCGGAGCTCTGTCCGCCGTGCCGCGATTTGTCGCGGCAGCGGAGTTTCGCCCCGGCGTTTCGCCTCCTCGCGCCACTCCCACATGTGCGCGAGGACCTTTGCCTCCAGATCCCATGGCGGCACTCCGGCAAGGAGGCTCGCCGCCTCGCACGAGACCGTGCGGTATCCCCGGATTAACCGGATGGCCATGACCCTCTGGGCCGCAAACAACCGGCGCGCTGGGCGCAACCTCAATGAGGGTGCCCACACTGGTGCCCCGTAGAGGGCCATGGACCGCACGATCCCCGTGTAGAGCCTCCGGCAGGAGGCGTTTGGACCCCCCAGATTGGGCAGGAGCCGCTTTAATGCAGCCCCAGCCCGCTCCAGTCTGGGAGCCAAACGTCGGAAATGCTCAACGAAGTTCCACCGGCTGTCGAGGACAAGTCCCAGGTACTTCATCGTCGACTCGACGCCGATGTGAACCCCTCCTACCGTAAGTTGGGAACCCGCAGGTGGCGCGTTCCGAGGACCATGAAAACCCATGGCCTCGGACTTGTGCAATGCCACCTCGAGTCCCAATTGCCGGATCCTATCGACGATTGTCGCAACCCCGCGTGTCATTAATTCGGCCGCCGCCTCGTACGACCTCCCCTGCGCAAGGACCAGCGTGTCGTCAGCGTAGCATACCACGCTGACGCCGCTAGGGAGGTCGGCGCGCAGCACCCAGTCGTAACCGATGTCCCACAGATGCGGCCCCAGGACCGATCCCTGTGGGACACCGCACGACATCTCTCGCCGGTTCCACTCTCCCTGGTGACCGGGGTAGATAACGGCCCTATCCGTCAGATAGGCCTCGACCACGCGACAGAGGTAGGTCGGCATCCGGTGATACCGGAGTGCCTCCCTAATGCAACTCCAGGGTAGGGTGTTGAAGGCATTGGCGATGTCTAGAGACACCGCCAAGACGACCCCACCCCGGGCCACTGCATCCCCCGTCGTGAGGGCTCGCACGCGCATGATGGCGTCCACCGTTGAGCGCCCCTTGCGGAAGCCGTACTGGCCGTCCGACAAGTCCGGCCCCACTCGCACCAGCCACCCGACGAGGCGGTCTGCAATCACTCTTTCAAAGAGCTTGCCCACCTCGTCGAGCAGCACGATGGGCCGGTAAGCGGACGGAGAGTCCGCTGGGCGCCCAGGCTTCTTAATGAGGACCAGTTTCCCCGTCTTCCAACGAAGTGGGAACTGGCCCCTCTCCAAGCATGCGCTAAGGAGCCCCCTGAGTCGAGGCCCGAGAGCCTCTGAGGCCAGGACCCATGCTTTGCCAGGCAAGCCGTCGGGTCCTGGGGCGGTATTCTTGGCATTAAGCCTTCGTACCGCCACCCTCATCTCTACCTCGGTCACTTCTGGAGCACCGTCGTCGTCGTCAGTGGTGTGGTCCGCATCGGGCACCGCAGTAGGCGGAGCCATCGGTGGGGGACTATGTTCCCCTCGAGAAGGGAACAGAGCGCTCACCACGCCCTCTACGAGTTGGGGCCGGAGACTCTGAGTCAGTGGAGGAGCCCATGGGCGGAGTTTCTCCCGGACGGCCTTGTAGGGCCGTCCCCATGGGTCCCTGTTCAGAGTCTCCAGCGACTCCTTGCGGGCCAGTCCTCTGGCCCGCAGGATCTCCTCTTGGAGGGCGGTCTTCGCCGCTCTGTACCCCTCGTATAGCTCCGCCTGAATGGCTTCCGTATCCGGAGGTCGGATGCGGAGCCTGCGGTGCCTGGTGTACTGGCGTCGTGCCGCAACGCACGCTTCGCGCAACGCTGTCAGCTGCGGCGACCACCAGTACACCTGGCGCCAAGCCCGTCCTGGCTGGACTCGGGGCATAGCCACGTCACAGATCTCGGACATGGCCTCCCGGAACCACTCGGCCTCGTCGTTGGTGTCAGCAGGCCTGTCCGGTGGTGACACCCAGGCCTGCACGATCGAGGCCTTAGGAGTTCAATTGCTAGATATAGACTTCTCATTTAGGTACGTAAAAATCCTCCACCAAATAAACAGAATATTGGATTCTCCAAACAATATTTACTAAGTGTTGTTTTAAGGCTCCCACAGACAGGCGCGACGTGGCAGCGCGATGCGAATCTAACAGAATATTTTTAAGAATATTTCATGGATTTTTATCTACCAGATTTATTTTGCACAGTCGCATCGCGCCTTTTTGCGGGAGCCTTTATTTTCTTGATCGGATATTGTCACCGAAAGATTACAGTAGTGGATATGACTGTCGAAATCGCATAAAGTCACGTCACAGGTGAAATATGAATTAATTGAATATTTACTCCTCCCCCTCTCCATAGGTATTATTATTATATTCAATGAAAACTTGAACAAATCTGAATCCATAAATAAGACAAAAGACATATTATCACAACCTACAATGATAAAGTTTATTCAGATGAACTCAAAATATTTATATTACCGCATAATATAGAAGATATTATTTCTCAAAGTTTACTCAAAAGGCAAGAATAAATATTTTTCCTTTATCAGGCTTCCCTTCTTCGTTTTAATTGCGTAAATCCTCTTTAAGGGGATCGTTTTCGATAAAATCTCTTTTTTCTGTAACGAAACCGAGATGATGTAATTACAGTTTCTGAAATCTGCTTACCTGTCTGTTTGTGGTGGCTTCTGTCTCATTAGAGTACTCATCAGGTTGATGTTATGTGGTATCGCGAGCTTCTGTTATGTTTTGTGATGTAATTATTGCTTCTATTCCGGGAACATCGTAATTCCCATTTGTGATTAATGATTTTATTTCTGTTAGTAGGTTAGTACGAACACTTTTACACGTCAATAATATTTACGATGTTTGTATGTATATGTGTTCGTCATGGATCTTGAAAGCTAGAATTAGAACTGATTCCCGATTGAGCTAATTTTTTTTTTAATCTAGTTGAGCTTGGCTTTTCCTTTTGGATTACTCTGTGAAAAAAGGCCGTAACAAATTCAGAAGTCATATTTTCTTTTCAAGTCCAGACATGATCTTGGTCAGATCATGGTGTCTGAAATGGTGTTTTGATGAAATAACCACACAGATTGAGTGGATGTGTGCAGTCAGTACACGCATTTGTCAGTAATCTTACAGCTCAACTCAAAACTGAAGGACATGCAACGATTTGACGAACAATATCGGCTACTCGGCTATGGTTAGTTCCAGCTTCAAGTTCATGCCAGAGGCTGTGGGCGGCCACCCTTGTCCATATACGTCGAAGACGCCATCCTGGATTATATCTAGTGACATCCTAAGAGAAGCTCGTCAATTTGGGTAAGGTAGCTATAGAGCTATGAACAAATTTTGTAGCGATTGCATTTGCAAAATGCATTGAGAACGCTGCTGCCCATTCTCTAGTAAGTCCCTTAGTCGCGTTTTCTGACACCCACGGGAAGAAATGGGATGGTTCTTTAAGTACAGCATCACACGATACCAGAGACCACAGACTGTGTAAACATAACCGTGCAGCTAACTTTTTTTTTGTGGGTGGGAAATATTCAAATGACGTCTCTCGCTCTAGGGTGGAGCGGAAGGGCATGTCAACCCGCAGGAGGAGACGCCCCGGGCGTCGGGAGTCGATTGCGGACTCCCGGCCACCGTAGGCGCGAGCTTGCAGGTGGCGAGCAATGGGTAGCTCGCCGCCCGGTAAGGACCAAGCTCGGGTCGACGGCGCGCAGTGTTCCACGCGCGCCTCAAAGAGATGTCGGCAGCAGTGTAGGGGTCTACTAGGACCGATGCCTGCCGGGGTCGCGTGATTGTTCGAAAGAGATACCGTGACCCTGGCACATGGGCAACTGATGGAACACGGGTGGGTTTTAGTCAGTAAAAGTCTGACACGCCCTCCTGCTCCGCCCAGAGCGGGAGAAGTCATTTGATGATTTCCCATCCAGAAAAAAAAGGCATGTCAACAAATAAAATGTCAACTCACTAAACCTAGGAACAAAACAGCAAATTTAAAGTTAATATTGTTCAAATAAAATAAAATGTTTATGTCAACTGAAATAAATAAAAAGACTGACTGATGATACCAATATTTGTCATTTAAAATAATGTCTATAACATTGACTAAACAATAATTTCAGTAGACTTTAAATACATACAAATGTTAAGTTGACAGGAGTAAAAACGCATGGTCAAATTACAAGTTACATGTCGTCGACAGAGTAGAGACATTTATCTAATAGGAATGCTTGAACTTTTGCCTTAAATGCAGATGTATAAATCAAGCTTTTTAAGTGTTGTGGCAACTTGATAAATATTTGCACTGCTTGATATTGTGAACTGTGCTTATTTCATCATAATTATCTAGTCTCCAGTCTAATTAGATGCAGCTGAATATCAGTATTTAACAAGGCGTGACAGCCTATCTGACTTCCACACTAACGGCACAATACCCCATATAACACGATACGTCTTGGTAAGACTGGTTGTCAGAACTTCGGGTTTATGATGACCCGTAAAGACAGTCACAGTTAGACGAAAGACAGCCGGGACCAACGGCTTAACGTGCTTTCCGATGCACAGAAGGGTCTTGTTATGTAAAAATTATTATTTGTATTTTATTATTATTATTTTGTTCTGCATTCATGGACCAACCGCGGCAAGCATGGCTTAACTTGATAGATCGACCCGGGCGGCTGTTTTTACTTAGTTACAAGCTACTCTCAGGTAAATTTTTCTATATATTTATGACCATGATCACGACAAAACAAACACAAACAAATTAAACAAACAAACAAACACACAACACAAATTTTACTTCAAACCATAATTTCAACACCAAACACCACACAAAGCTTACGTATATTCACTTCTTAAAAGAACAAAGTGTGATGCTATCAACGTTAGGTTGAACCGTCAAGTTTTATTTATTTATAGTCTACCAGATAAGGTTTCACTTTTGGCTAGACAGTCTAAAGGGTCTACCATAAAAGTCGCCGTTCAGAATTTGTTTTTTGTACAGCTGTGTTTGCGATAGCGTGGCGAGATTAGCCTGCTGTCTCCTATAAATCAGACGGGTGCATAATATTTGAAAATGTTTCATGTTTGCAAGGAGAAGCCAGACTGGGTTTTACTGGCGTCGATGAGTTAGTAACGGCATGTTCGTGAACTTTACATAATCTTTTGGTGCTTGTATTGGTTAGAGTATAGTCGGTGTTCCTTTTAGAGTAAGTTATCTTCACTGAACATGGTCGTCGAAGAATATATTGTAAGAAATCATTTAGACTTTCGCAACTTTCGATTTCACCAATTTGACGAGTCATTATACAGGTCATTGGGAAATTCTTTGAATTGGGTTACCTTTAGCTGGCAGATTTATTTGTCATGTTTCATCCTCATGGATGTTCTCTGTGCCCAGAAACTAGGGACGGGGTTTGTCAGATTCTTACAGACTTAAACCACACCTTGTTCTTTCAAACTATCAATTATATATTAATATATAGTTCCCGAATGGTCCCAACCATGAAGTATCGAGTTTACGTACTTACCTACCAAGTCAAATTATGACGATTATTAGGAAACTTCATGAGCAATTAAACATTATAGTACTGTGTTCCAGTGTAATCATTAATCAGTCTTATACCCGGTGAATTAGTCTGCAGAATGTAAGTAAACAATAAGTAAATGAACGAGTACACTATGTACTAACTACATATGTACATTGTGTACGAGTCAGTTTGCGTGTACAAACGGTACTAGCTCTCAGAATAGACTATTTAACTGTCATAGTGACATGATTACAATTAGGAAAGGTATTCTCACAAAAACGTCCCCGTTTGTGTATACCTAAATAACTTTATATTCAACTAGTTGACCCGGCAAACGTTGTTATGCCATATAAATAATTTCCTAGGCGGGGATAACTAATTAAATGACGATTGATCAGTTTTCGACCGGAGAGGAAAAATGATTAAATTACTAAAATGGCTATTAAAAAATAAGGGTTGATCGTAGAAGGGTCAAAATTGAGGATTGTATGTATTTTTGTATGTTGTATCATAAAAAAATAGAAATTAAAAATTTTGTCTAAAAAATAAAATAAAAAATTTAGGGGTGGACTACCCCTAACATTTAGGGGGATGAAAAATAGATGTTGGCCGATTCTCATAGATACCGGATAAGCACAAAAAATTTCATCAAAATCGGCCAAGCCGTTTCGGAGGAGTATGGCAACGAAAACTGTGACACGAGAATTTTATATATTAGACGAGAATTTTATATATAAGATATATTTTTTTGTCAGTGCGTATGTGTCATTTGTGCAAATTTAATAATACTTCGATTTTTACTAGTGTTCAGTAACTTGACAGTTCAATGAAAAATAATGATACCATACTAAAACTAATAGAGTTGGTTTAGTGAACGATTTCGTGGTAAAAACGAAAGATAAAAATGGTTTAATTAAAATAAAACAAAATATTTATTTAAATAAAATATTTAATATTTAAAAAAAAATATTTACAGTTTTGTCTTTTTTCTTCTAATGGAATCAATACTAAATATAAAACTCTAGTCATTTTACTGTAGTCATTTTATTTCCTCTGGCAACCATATACTTTATATATTAGCTGACCCAGCGAACTTCGTACCGCCTCAGAATCAATAAAACCCATGATAGGTGAAGTCCTACCAAGTTATGCCAACCTGGTACTTCGAAGACATAAAGCGTTTTCTAGCTATCACACACCCATGTCAGGTGAGCTCCTACCAAGTTATGACAACCTGGTACTTCGAAGACATATTAATAAGGAACTTTTTTGGATGATTTTTTACACCTTGGGTCCGAAAAACCCAAATATCTTACGGACCCCTATTTAAAAAAAAAATATAGCCTATGTTACTCGCAGATAATGTAGCTTTCTAATGGTGAAAGAATTTTTAAAATCCGTGCAGTGGTTTTTGAGTTTATCCATTACAAACAAACAAACAAACAAAAACACAAACTTTTCCTCTTTATAATATTAGTATAGATATCGATATAGTGTACTCGTTCATTCTTACACCACATTACTATCTTTATTATGTCAAAATCTGGTAACCCTACAACTTCTAGTTCCTGAATACGATTAAAAGTCGAAGTATAGTTGTTGGTTTAATAAAATAATATCTGTTATTAAGGATACATATATTGACCAATTCCACCATAGGACTAATACGAGCTTATAATTATTATGATCACTGTTAATTATTTATCATAATTCCGACCCCGTAACGTCCATTTCTATATAAGCCCTCCCAATGTACGGCCAAGGGGGAAATCGCCATAATCCGCGCTTGAATAGAAAACGGAATGGTTATAGGAGTTTGTTGTTATAAATAGAGACTGTAAATGCTCTGCCAGGGTCGCGATTTTGTTCGAAAGAGTTACCATGGCCCTGGCATATAGGCAACTGAAGGAACACGGGTGATGATGTACCACACGAAAAAAAAAAAAACTATGCATGCTGCTACCAACTCTATTGACATGTTCTCCTAGTAACATTTGGCGATAGGCATGGGAAGACCTTGTGTTAACTCCGGAAGTCACTCAAAAATTTACAAAATTATTTACGATTATAAATTCCGAAAAGCAAAATTTAATAAAGAAGTTACTAAGTACAAATTTGTAGCTTAACAGCCGACTATTAAAATGGAATGGTAGAATAGTATTCATAAAGATTAAGCCTTAAGGCGCCTATGTTCCCGCTAGATACGGGCACATATTTATGTTTGCTAAACGCGGAGCCTCATTTAGTTCGTACTGCACGCGAACTAGCCGTATAGGTAAATAAGTTTTAATTACTTGTTTATTGTTGTTTCTTCGTCAGTATTTCTATGGCTGTGTAAGAAAGTTTAGTTTCCTATAGCGTTGTTTATTACACGGATACACGGCCAGCTCTTCGTATAAAGTGTTAAGTGGTTTTCATCTACGAAGAACTGAAGTTTGTTGCAGTAATTATTTTGTTCCATCTGCACTTTAGCCCGTACTTCATATATTGCAGTTGTTGAAGCACCTATAAGTAATGAAACGTTACGAAAAAAGTCTAATACAAAAAATATTAGCAAAAAAACGCTGTTAACATAATCTTTAATCCTGCTCATTGATGCTATTTCTGCCACTTTGAATGATCAGGAAGTCGTCTGTTACAACCCTCAAAGGAAGCAAGAATGGCATAATTTATCCGGATCCTCATGCTACATTTAATTTTTCATTTAAATATCTCACCCGAATCAGTTCTACTTGGTTCCATATCGCATACCCCCTAAAATAAAAGCATAGCCTTTTGTATGTAAACGACGCCGGTTGCTCAGCGATTAAAAAGCAAAAATAGAGGCAGAATGGTAAAACTTTTTCTACGTGAAAGCACAACAATATAAGGTGAATAAAAAAGGGCATTGTCTCAAATATAACCTAATAAAACGTATGTGTTTTCTACTCACAATGCCACCCGTTGTCATGAAAAATTCTATAGAGATTCACAGCTCTCCATTTTTTAATATCTAGTCCCTCATCCAAACAAACAAAGGGTCTGAATTCTTTTCCGCTGGCTTTAATTTATTTCCAATAAAGATTGCTGGGGTACTTAGTAAGGTGGAATCGGACATTTTCTACGATCGTTTTTACGAAGCTTTCATAAAGGCTGATCAGTGGAAAAGTCGTGAAAAAGCGATTTCATCTAATTGGAAATTGAGTTTATTAGCTAAATACGTACTAACGACTTATTCGCTGACTCTCACAATATCTGGTGTGAGGAGGCAATAAAACGTTTATTTTATTACAACCGGAGCCGTGTTATGAACCAGACGGCATGCGAGTTTATTAAAACTTGTATTTTCTGTGTCAGTGCCTTTTTCTTAAGAATTCTCTTCTAGTGTTTGATTGAACGTTTAATTTAGAGTAATTTAGCTAGTTTTTTTTTGTGATGCATTCCGCTTCAAGAACTATCCTATGTAACATACAATTGCACGTGTGTATCAAAACATCTATATTTAAAAAATAAAAACTCTAAATTACGTTTGATTCGAAAATCCAGTCCGCCCTACGACTTTTCCAGCAGACTGTTAGGCTTTATACTAATTCATAGGTCAAAAATAATGACAGAGCCGGTTAAAAGATATCGTACGGTACATCCATATTTCACACTACCATACCTATAATTTAGATATTTTTGGACTTTTCTTTGTACTTTCGAATTAGTAATTCCAGTTTAATCTAGAAACTTTTCAGTAGCTATAAATTAAAGCGTCGCATGCGATTATAATCCCGCTCCAGGAGGGGAGGCTACTTATGCAAACTGGCACTTATGCAAAATGTAAGAATCTGCACGCCTGCATTACGTTAGGTTGTAAGCAGCGCTGTTAGAACAAGTTTCAATCATAATAGTAGTTCAGTAGTGCTTGGTTATAGATAATGTCATTGTCGCTTTAGTCGTAGTGGTCGGTTATTTGTATTTTTAACTAGTTGACCCGACAGTAGTTGTTCTGTTCAAATAATCATTCATACATACATTCCATGGCAGGCAGGACGTCCAGTTTTTCGTCAATTTAAGAATTTTTCGGGAAACTTTTCCGCGTCCCATTTCTTCCCGTGGGTGTTATAAAAGGCGACTAAAGGACTCACTAGAGAATATTAATATACTCAGGCAGGCGGGTTAGCAATCGCATCGCTAATCCGCCAGCCAAGCGTGGCGATTATGGAAAGTCCCCCAAAATTGAAAGAGGCCTATGTCCAGTGTTGTAACATCACTATTTAGTAAGTAATTAGTGTGTACACCACTAAATATAATCTATGGTTCCGGTCTGTACCTGTCCGGCACTGCTATGTCTGACCCCATCTGGAATACCACGACTGAACGGTCTCTGTGTAAACTGTGATCCTAGTCTCAATAAACTAAGTCTACTCAACATTATCTTTCATTTCAATAAACACAACATCCAGTAGTGGAAGTTTTTTGGCTGAAATGATGACGATGAATAAATATACATAGTGATGTTCAGAGAATAGCCATGGCCTACTCATAAATATGTTTTTTGGAAACTGGTTTCTACGTCTTATACGGTGTGTAATATAGAACACATACATGCAATACGTAATGGTTTACCGATGTGTTGATATGTCTCCTCATATGCTTGTAATTACATCGTTTGTCATACTTTACTAATTAGACCTCAACGTTAGTAGCAAATTGTATGGTACTCAAATTTCTTAGAACATACACACCATTATGATCTCTTATGTGTACAGTCAGTCTCAAAAGAATTAAAAATTCATATGCTTCATTATTTATTGTTTCAATGTGTGGCCGAGCTGAGCAGCAGTGGTGGCGCAGTGACGAACAGCGGTAACTCAGTGGTAACGGTCGAATTGTACGTCATAGGTCAGAACTCCTGCCAAGGTCACGAGATTTGTTCAAAAGTGATACCGTGGCCCTGGCATGTAGGCAACTGAAGGAACACAGGTGGGTTTTAGTCAGTAAAAGTCTGACACGCCTTTCTGCTCCACCCAGAGCGGGAGACATCATTTAATGATTTTCCACCCAGCCAACAATCAAACGAATGCTTATCGATGTATAAATATTTTTAAGGCTGACTGTATTACATACTTAATTTGCATGTGTCGAGTTTTAAACAAGAAACAACAAATAACCTAATATAAGTGTTGTGTTGCGTTTTCCCAAAAATGTTAAAGGATTTAAAGAGCCTTAACAATTTGGAAGTAAACAGAAAGTTTCCGGTACTTTATGGCGCTTAGAGCTGTTTGCTTTAACTCTTAACCGTTTACGACAAGATTGTTTTTAGGGCTAATTTTATTTTGGTATCTAATAAAAATGTTTGAGCTTCTTTTATAATATGAGGGCATTACGATTCACAATTGTTTATATGTGCTTAATCTGATATTATATTAAATTTTATCTTTTGAACTAACATAGGTATAACTTTGAAATCAATTAATTAAACAATTTATTCCATAAAAATCCTAATGCATGAGCTCTTATTTGTTGTTGCTGTATTTTTATATTTTATTAAAATAATAGCATTGTACCGGATGACATTTAATACTGGTACACCATATAAAATGGTAGAATGTGAAGAAGCTATTATAGTTTTAAGATTGTAACCTACATTCTGGCAAATGAATGAATTTGATTTGATTTGATTGTGGCTAAGCAGTAACAGTGCACGGTTCCATCGATCAAGTATGCTTGATGCGCTTGGCTCCTGCATGGGTGGACCATCTTCACACCCCAAGCCCCCCATGCCACGGAAAGCTCGCCGTTGGTACCGATTGTTATTTTTGGATCTTTGACAGTCGCTACCGGTCGTCGGAAGTCTGACAACTGGTCTTACCGAAGGGTATCGTTTTATCCAGTTAATAGGTTTTTGAGGTCATATAAGCAGTCGCTCTATGTAAAATACTGGTATTCTGATGCATCTGGTTAGACTGGAAGCTGACTCTAAAACATTTGGGAAAGGCTAGGCGGATGATGTTCTTTTTTTATCATATGCAGTACCTGGATAAATATTTAGGGGCCCTTTTCCCAGATTTTCTTGTAGACTAGTTAACCATAGTGAATAAAGTCGAGAGACATTAATTGTAAGCTCACCAACATAATATGGTCCGTAATTCAAATTGTAACTGTAATTTTTTAACAATTTTGTGAATTTGCTATGACACGGTGACACATAGGGTGTCAATTTACATACATACATACATACAATCACGCCTTTTTCCCATGGGGGAAGGCAGAAACCACGGAACGCCACCTGCTGCGATCTCCTCCCTCCTCACACTCCTTTTGCCTCGTTAAGGTTCATACAATTCATCAGGTCATACACACACGCCGGTTGCGAGTACTACGCACCTGACCTTTCTTAGGAACATCACCAATAAGGTCACTATATGTCCTCCTAGGGCGTCCCCTCCCGGTGTTTCCACTCACATCTGCCTTGTAGATACCAAGTCAATTTACTTAACAAACATTTTCTCTGACACGAGTTAGGTACCTAAAATTAAATACTTACCTATTTTTATAGATACCAGGTTCAGTGATTTTCATGGCACCGGCTAACATGGAGCAAAGCGTGCATCCTTAGAAACGCGATAATACCTCCACATTACATTTTATTTTCAGGAAATGTGAAAGACGATATCTTCCAAACAAAGGAGCATGTTCCGCGAAAAAATAAAGCGCAGGACTCAATTTTATACGGATAATTTTATTACCCTCCACACTTTCCAAGTTTCTCGCGGTATTTTTATGAATTTCTACAAATATCCATCTACTGAACATAATTCTAGTAAACTTCAATGAACGATTGTAGAGGTAGTGTTTCATTTTCCAGATGGATTCGTGATTGCATACCCCTGCAAGTTACAATTGCGAATCGAATCCGAAGCAATCAATAGCATATTTCAACCTCTGGACAAAATAAATTTCCAGTTGCTTCTTAAGATATGTACGGTTGTAGTTGGGGCTGCCTGTTATTATGAAGAAAATTCATTTCAGAAATATTAAATGGATGGATCCAAGAACAGTGTCTGCCTACTCATCATTATCATTTCAGCCGGAAGACGTCCACTGTTGGACAAAGGTCGCCCCACATTTGGGGGGTTTGCCATAATCGCCACGCTTGGCAGGCGGGTTGGCGATCGCAGTATGGTGGTAAAATTCATAGAGAACGCTGCTGCCCATTCTCTAGTAAATTCCATAATCACATCTTACGACAGCCACGGGAAGAAAAATGGTGTGCCCACCAATCTACTCTAACTAATTTATACTTGTGGTCAAATATTAAACTGTCTGTTTGTCTAAATATACAATCAGACAATTTCATATATTATCCGGATTAGCGCAAAAACACCTATAAACGGATTTGGGCGAAATTTGGAACACAGATAACCAGGATAAACATAGCGTTTTTTTACATTCCGGTAGTACGTTCATGTAGGATATTTTCCGAGATACATACATATATATTTTTATTGTTTTTTTTTATGAATAGCTTATTGTGTCCCACTGCTGGGCAAAGGCCTCCCCAAATCCTTCCTCGAACTCTTTGCCACGCCAACTACAACCACCCCTCGCTGTGCGCGTCCAGGTCGTCTCGCCACCGCTTCCTGGTCCACTGCGTTGGCGTCGTTCATATTCAGGCCCCCATTATTTAGAGACATTTGCCCAGCGGTTATCCTGCATACGGCTGATGTGTCCCGCCCAATCCCAATTCAGCCTGGCAGCCTGTTTTCATCGTCTATTATACTAGCTCTGGAACGCAGCGTGGTGTTCCGAATGTTGTCCTATCTTTTTACATCCAAAATGCTGCGTTCCATCGCTCGGCGTTTCATTATCTTTCAAGGGGGAACCTTTGCGACTCGGTGAGCGACCAAGTCTGAGCATCGTAGTTCAAGACAGGCAAGATACACACGTTGATGAAATGTACTTCAGAGAGATCGGCAGATCACCCTTCATTAGCGTCTTCATGGACCAACTAGCTACTCCAGGCGTTTTGAATTCGGCGCTCGATTTTTCTTTTCTGCTTATTTTGGAAAAAATAGGAAAATAGCATGCATATTTCTGAAGCCACGGGCAAAAGCTAGTTGAACAATTTGAACAAGCCTTGAGAGACAATGCACGAAGCTCTACATACCGAGTTGATTGGCTCAACATTGTTACATCTGCCCACTAAACTATGCCTAACTTCAATATTATCAACCTTTATGCACAAGCATAGTACCAGTGTGGGGTAAAGGCCTCTTTATATAAAGCCTCTTCTTAGTGAAGGAATGAACATAAATCACCTAGCTAGCTCCGTGTGTTGGCGATTTCAGACAATAAAGTCCCGGTTTCCTCACGACGCTTTCCTTCACTTTTGGTGGTGTAAAAGATAAACTGTTGTATTGCATGCTACTACGTTAAAAAGTCATATTATTATATTGATTTATTAATCGATTCACGCGAATTTACTTGCTCGAATCGGGTAAACAGACTATTAAAAAAAAAAAAAAACTGTAGGCGATTCACACGAAGTAAATTTATTTGTGGGTCAACAAGTCCACAAATAAGTATTAGGTAATGCAATTAGAAAAAAAAAGCGTCTGCCGCCGTTCGCCCATTTCGTGCGAGTAAATTCGTGCTAATCGTCTAATGAGCCGTTATACCTAGTTACGAGCTTTAGAACCACCCAATTTGTAATTAAGAACCTTAAATCCAACAACAGCTTGATGGACCTTGGTACTAATTGACATCAAAGTAATTTACTCGTACACATAAACAAGTATGAACATTTTCATTTTTCAACCGTTCCGTCGCCGTCGTGAGTGCGTGTCCGATATAATTCCGTAAAGTGTTCAGGGGTTCATTTCGCCCACAAATTGTAACGATTTAGTGAAATTAACCAACGTGTTGCCTTCATTTTCACACTGCTTGTGGTTGTATGAAATTGAAATCGTGTTGTTAACGAGTTACAAAAATATCGTGTCGGACTGTGATGTAATCTTAACAGCGAGTAGAGGTTTTATTATTTCTCTACGGTTGATTTGGTAATCTTATTTAATCAACATTGATGTTGGTAGTATTTTGAAGTGGTTATAGTAATCGGAACATTATTGAACTCCTTCTGTCATATCAGCACAAGATAATTAGCTCATGGTAAAAGGATTAACGAGTCAGTAAGTTGCTAGAACTACTAATTGCCGGGAGGTCAATAGTACCGATTCCCTTGTTCACAAACTAAACTTAATTTAAGTTCAGTGCATCTTTTTCTTTGCATTTCATTAAGAAGAGGACAAAAGAAAAAAATTAGTTTAGTCCTGTCAAATTAATCAGCACCTGTCACTACTCCATACAAGTTTAGACGTGATTAAAAACTTGCCTACTAAAATTACGTTTATTTACGTCAAGCGCTGATTAATTTGACAGGACTAAACTAAAATTTATCTTCTGTCCTTTTCTTAATGAAATAGAAAGAAAAAGATGCACTGAACTTAAATTTAGTTTAGTTTGTGAATAAGGGAATCGGCACCAATATCGACTTTTGTAGAGGTTTTTTGCACCTCAATTTTAAACTGTTATTGGACATAGAATAAAGTATCTTGCCGCGAAAGTCTCTAAAGTTATTAATAGTTCAGGGACGTTGAAAGTTACTAGATAGGTTAAACAACTTAGTTCTTTGGAGCACTGAACTTTAACTTACTTCGACAAAAATGTGTAGAAGGTAAGTAAGTTTATTTTTAATCAGCTCATTACAATACGGACTAGGTTAAGATAAACATGTAGTTGTGTATATTTGTTTATAAAATGTTGAGTGTGTCCGAAAATATCCGTATACGAAATGGTCAACGCTAACGTAATCAAAAGTGTATTAAACTTTTATAGCTCTATTTAACATTAGTGTCTAGTGAAGGTTTCAGATCACGAACGGCGTAATCCTGTATCTGATTCAAAGTGAATAGCTCCATTTGTACCCTCCTGAATGCATCCGGACCCTTCGGAATCGTGACAATCGCCATTGGAGCTGTGTTACCTGAGCTTCCAATTTGGGATTGGTGACGACGTGATGGAAAACCTTAAACGAATTCAAATAAAAGTTTTCTTTATGTGAATAGAGCTGTGCGTGGAAGGGAGGTGTTACAGACTGAAGTACATGCGCTGAAATAGTGACGGCCTTTGAAAACTACCTCGAAGCCCGTGCTGTCAAAAATGCAGCCACTGATATACAAATATAAAAGAAGAAGTAGGAAAGAAAAATATTTTATTTGAGACACGCACAAGAAATACAAACAATAAGAAGAAAATTGGATATAGCATTAGCATAAATGGCCTGTAATGTTCCCAGTGTTGGGACACAGGCCTCCTGTCAGTGAGATGAAGTGAGCCGTTACTGACCACGCGGTCCCAGTGCGGGTTGGTAAACGTCACATGTCTTCGAATTTTTGGTTCTAGGACATCCCGGTTTCCTCACAATGTCCGTACGACACGACGTATCGACACGGTATACACTGACGAAATGTTACTAATATTTTTCTAATTGAAAAATTCTAATGAGAAGTTAACATTGTACACATTAAATATGTATATTAGGTAAACTACATTTCTGCATGGGGCGTTTGGGATTCCGCCACTATTTGAGCGGATAGACTAAGTAACAAAACGAAGCTTAGCGACTAATCTTTGCGCATAATGTTATTGCTGTATAATGTGCGCGCTAATTAATTCTCGGAATTGCTCGCAGTTGTTTTAGTAGTAATGGAAACTGCCAGAAGGGTGCGAAAGGGAGAAAAAATAGCATTATGATTGTTTAAAAATTCGTAACAGCTGGGTAGAGTTTTTTGCTGGAAATAATTGGGTTATTACAAGATCGACCAAAAAAAAACACCTTAGTAAAGAAAGAAAATAAAATCAAAATATTTTATTTCACATAAACCTACATGGGCACTAATGAAAAACCAGAAGTTAGGTGCACGGTTCCAATTGGTTGCTTCCTATAGAGAAGAGCCGGCAAGAAAGTCCACGATTACGCTTTTAAAAACTTTTTACAAAAAAAAAAAAAAAAAACTTCCTAAAAAAAAACACTACAAAGTCAAAAATAACTTTAATTTCGAAATTCGATGTCTTAGGCTCTGTATTTAAGGTTTTTGCCACCGACTTCCGAAGTTAAAGTTATTTTTGACTTTGTAGTGTTTTTTAAGGAAGTCGGTTGTTTTTTTTTTGGAAAAAGTTTTTATTTTTAACTTTTTAGTTATGGTAGATACCCCGCACTTCGTTCATTTGTCGCGCAAAAACTTAATGCAAATTTAAGACTTATGTGGTTTTCACATGGACCCCATTGTCCGAATGAAACCAAATTAAAATGGGGCCATTCGGCAACCAACAGCTTTCAAATAAAAAAATAATCCTCAAAATCGGTTCACCCAGTCAAAAGTTATGAGGTAACAAACATTAAAAAAAACAGTCGAATTGATAACCTCCTCCTTTTTTGAAGTCGGTTAAAAATAATTGGGTTTCACAGTGGTTTCAAATTACAGTTTTAATAGGTATGGGAGGACAGTGTAGGTAGTAAAGCAGCTCCTGTTTTGGCTTTTAATTGTATCTGGACTTCTGGAGTAAAATAAAGTACAGACGCCACCAGGTCAAGCTACCCGAAACTGTCAATTTTTTCCAATGAACCTTGAACCTAATGCTCTAGAAATAAAGTCGAAAATCTATCAAAGAAATCTGACAGATTGTAGTAGCTTGATGTGTTGGCGTCTGTACATTTCATCGATTATAAACGACCTTAAACTCAACTTCACTCCCTGTCACCCTGAAGCCTATCCCAGCAGTGGGAACAGTATTAAGATGAGTGATGAATAAAAGAACTCAGCAATTCACACATTACTTGATATTCCTTCCTTAAACCAGGAAGCCAAAGAGAGAGAACAACTTAGAAAGTAACCTCAATCTATTCCAAATTACGTAATGTACCTATCGACAAATATTTATTCGAGATGTTAGAACTCGATATCCTATATTGGTTTGTATAAATCAAGTTTGTCGTGGAAGCATTTCGAATATTACGTTGATATTTTTATGTTGCAGGTTAAATATAAAAGATATTTTTATGTAATAACTATTTGCAGTTGCTTCCCTAATGTATTTTTAAGTAATATCAAACATTTGTAATATCAGCCTTGAATTATTTCGGTAAAGCTTACGGTAGAGGTGTGATTATACACCAAAATGTCTTTGGTGTATAATCATACCTGGCTCTTTTGGACCTTTTTGACTTTTACTGCGAGACGATAAGTAATCTAATGTAGTCGGAAGTATCTTCTTAAATCCTAAAAATATCAAAAAATTAACGCTTGTATGTTTAAATGATTGGATATCAACACGCTTTTATTAGGTCGACCTGTGTGTAACTCTATGTAATGGAATTTAAGGTCAAACCATCCACCAGGTTAATTTAACCATCTTCCAAGGTTCGTAGCGTCATGAAAATTGGCAGCTGTATGTAGTTCTGATGACAATACAATAATATGGTACTGTCAAACTGATCTGATGATGGAGCCTGAAGATATGAACTGGAACTTCATGATGGAACATCGTGTCATAGCTGTGTTTGGACTTGTTAGAAAGTTCTTGTAATTAACTTTGAACACGATTAAGTTTTTGGTTTTTACGTGCATTTATAAAAGCGTGTTTTTCTAGTGTTATTAAACTAAAAAAATATTATTTTTCACTCAATCACCTAAAAACAGTCGAACGGATTTGGATGAAATTAGGCACATAGGATACTTTTCCCGGTAGTACGTTCCCGCGGGAGAATTTCCGACCTCCGCGACGGGGAATCCGCAGGTAAAAAGTCTAGTTTAACCATAAAGCCCTTAATTGCCCCCGACTGCATAAGATTGATTATAGTAGTAAGTTTAATATTCAAAATAAATCGCTTAAATGAACATTTTGTTGTTTTCATCTTTTTTAAAGTTCACTTTTTACGCCGTCGGTTTTTTTTTGTATTATTAGTAAAAAGTCAGTTTTTAAATATTTGTGGGATAGATAAAGGGGTTACCCCTAAAACAATCATCTAAAGTAGATCAAACAAAGAAGAGGTTACAGGCTACGGGACGAGCTTTACGCTCATAAGCAGACTACTAAACTGGTGACGTACAAATAAGGCCAAAACCTGAATTGTGCTTAGGTATAAAAATATATTTTACTCAAAAGAAGTTTTAAAATGTACAGGCTCGCGTGCACGTATCGTTTCAGTTTTAATGAGCTCCACTAGAAATAGTGAAGGTGACATAAAAATTATTGAAGGCTATTAAGTATGTGCTGTACAGTTTTGTAGGCACTTTTTTTTAAATATAACTTTCAATTAGTCTTCCCGTCATAATAACTTTAAGGTAAAACCTGTTTGATCAAAGAAAACATTAATGTTTTGTACAACAAAACATTAAAGAAATGACAGGTTAATTGAATTGATCTGTAAGTGACAAAACTTCAGTTCATAGTAACATTTGTATGAATATGTAATAAAAATAAAGCACGCCTCTTTCAGTCGTTAACAATTCATATTGGCAGTACAGCACTTCACTAGAACGGCCCTTATAAGGTTAATGACCAACCGAAAAGGGAAGACGAAATAAAAAATTACGGTTACGAGAGCTATCATTAAAATCCCTTACCCAGGAATTCGCTAACCTCGGAATATGTTAGTAGCAACTTATTTTATGTTCGACTTGTAACACCCAAAACTTGCCCAGTTCTTAAGTCAAGATAAATTCGAGTATAAAAGGGCTGGAACTTTAATAAATAACGCTTTAATATCCATGATATTGATCATAACGTAACCGCGGTACATGAATCCGCGTAGTTACATAAACAAAATAGGTACACCACACACAGCAGCGATAAGTATCGTGTATGCGAAATGAATTCTAATGATGCCTATTTGTGGCGGTGTAAGGGTACAATTTCGAGCTCGAGAAAATTGTTCGTTCGTCAGATAACGGTCGTTGTGTGACACCTTCGGACGTCTCGGGTGACAAATTTACATTCTTGTCGCGAAGTGTCCTGAAACTGTTGTAGTAGTGAGATGTCGGCGCTTGTAGAGAGGGGCCTGACTCCGCCGCGCCGCTCCGCCTCGGCGCCTCGCGCCGGAGCGCAGGTGTCGCGTCCCTCCCCGGGCTCGGACCGACGACAAACATGAAATATAGAACTTCCAGGACACCTCGTGCATGATATATGACACTAGTGACGGCGACGTTCAAACAATTCCTAAACATGCTTTACTATTCTTTTAATATTTTATATTTCTTTGCTGCTTTAATCATGAATTATGATGTTTTATTGTAATACGCCTGTGTAAATAAGCACTCTGCTTGATTGATGCATGTTTATATAGTTTGGCAAACATTCCGTAACAAATCATTATATCAACCAAATGAGAAATCGATAAATATACCAATGCATGGGTAATGAAACGACGAATAAAATATTATTGTAACAATATATTTTATATACAAAGTAGCTTTATAATACAACGTAAATAACTACGAAGAGCCCCAGTGCGGGGTGCGAGCGGAGCCCGGCGCTGCGCTTGAGCGCTTCTAGCTCGCTGACGTCAGGGCTCTCGTCAGAGTCGCCCACCTCGTTGTACTGCATCTCCTCGAACTTGCCGGACAAAGCTGAAACAAAACACTCGCTCAGAAACACTCCTGAAATCCCTCGGGGCTAAATCGGACGCCATTTTCCAAAATATCAAGTTACTCGACATGACCATTAACTTTTGCCTCTAAACGCTTTTCTAAGTATTTCTTATCATAACAACAAAAACAAAACTTAGTACTTACAATACAATTTTATTGTCCCGTCCGTGTCTCCGAGGGAATTCTTTGATATGCAACTGTATGTGCCAAAAGTGTTTCTACCAACTTTTTTAATCTTCAGCCTCATATCCACTTCGTAGCCTCTCTCTATGGCTGTGATCTCGAACCTCTTGTCCGCTGCAAAGTGAAAATAACGATATTTTAATATACGTTATTAATAGTTCCGCGTCAAGCTCGGATTATGTATGATACTTACATTGTGATATGATTTGATCATTTATCGTCCAATAATTAATAGATCTAGGAAAAGCTTCTGAATGGCAGTCCAAATGTACAGTATCGCCTTCTTTTGCTCCCACTAATTGGTTTTGTATAGTCATTATCGGCGGAACTGTAACACAGAAGGAATATTTTCTTAATCTCATCAACTGGAGAGTTTTGAGTCTCGCCACATCAGTATGGAGCGAGCTAGTTAATGTAAGGGGTTGAGCCCCAAAGTCGGTTGACGTAATTTAGTTCAAATTAGCGTAGTTGCGGTTTAGGATTCAGCTCTAATGCTGGCGACACACGTTTCCGCTCTTTGCGAGGCAACCACAAGTGTGTATATAGCTTAAAGATTTATCTACATTGAGTATTTAATCTCTTTAAAGTCAGATGTACTCTTTGAAATGATGTAGATTTTGGTTGCGGTCGCAAAATCAAGTTTTCCAAAGGCATTTTATAAAACGATTGAAGTTGGCTTAAAGCGCGCGATAGACAAAAGCTGCCCGGCGCCGGCGGCGATATGGGCCGGCAGCGGTCCTGAACTATTTATGTCAATGAATTTACTATTAGCAGAACGTTCTGTCAGTAGCGGACCTAATTGAGAGGCTTTGCGGAAATTATAATAAAAACTTTGTCTTACTATGAATCCTTTGATTAAAATAGAAAAATACAATGGTTTCAAACTTTTGAAGGGTAATCTCCGGAATTAGTAAGATTCAAGACGTAATTGAGCCGAAACGGCAATATAATAATGGCATAACCCGATAAACCACTTATTTCGCTAATAATTGCCTAAATAAAAGAGGGCTGTTTGATTTTCAACTTTCAGCGCTACGACGAGCGTTATAAATTGCAGTGCATAAGGTATTGGCTAAAAACAAACAGAAAGGCGACTCACAATGCACGACCAGCATAACCCGTTTGCTGACAGAGGGTGGCACTCCATTACTGGCGATACATAAGTATGCACCCATGTGTAGTCTTGATACTTTGACCAGCTGTAGTACTGCGCCATTCACTGACGAATCTATATAATTAGAAAGATTAATCAACAAGAAAGAACAATTAATTAAAACAAAACAAAGGAGGTAAATAATGGTTTGGATTATTTAGAAAATGACGAAGTTAAAGGAACGAAGTGAAGTCATTTATTTTTGTTAGGCTCATTCTGTTGTTCTCCTTAACGCATTTGTATCTAATGTTTTCTTCAGGAGGCATAAATAAATTCAACGGAACTTTCGGCCTACCTAACGCTCACTTTAAATCAAATCCTATTTAAATTATAATTATTTGCGTTAACGTAAATTAAATTAATTTTTTCATTTCTTATTCTATGTATGTGTGCATTTTATGTATTTTTTTTGTAATGTGCGTTTTGTTTTTTCATAATAAACAATTTTTAAACGATTGCCCAAATAAAGGAGTGTTATGTTTCTTTCTTTTGGATTTGACTTGAATGGCAAGGATTCGATTTATGTCGATATCGATATCACCGTAACTTCACTATTTGTTTTTACATGCCATGTAAAAGTTTTTCCAAGAAACCATTATTTATCTATATTTTGCGAGGCTGCAACTTTAAGTGTTTGCTCTGAAAATTTCTAACCCCAGGGAGGTAAAGATTTGATCAAACCAACATTTCCTCTGGAAATGTCAATGTCCGCACGAGGCGTGTGACGGCAGCTATTTAAGTACCGTCAAAGAAATTAAATATTAAACAAATTGCTTATCAACTTAAATCGTCGGTTTATTCAAACCGCAGCACACCCAGCAAAATTACGTAGGGTGTCCAGTTGCTTAACAATTAATTACCCTACTAAGATTTCTGCACCTAACTTCGTTATCACGACAACAGAAGGCTATTTCTCGTAATTAAAAAAGGTCAAAATCTAGTCGCAGTTTTATCTCGGCGACAACCAAATGTGGCGTTCCGCGCTTATAGGTACGGTCAGCCAAGAAAGTGGTGTACCAGTTTTGATTTAGTTTCCCGGTCATCGAAAATTACAACAAGGTTCGTTATAAAAAGATATTACTGAAAGAGACAACATTATCATGACGTAAACCTATGTATTTAGTATTCATTCGTCATATGTCACATATAAGTACATGACATTTTAACCTTTAGTATAAATGAAAAGGACATTAGTTTCTACAAAGCAATTGAAATGTTTCCAAACAAAAGTAATAAAAACTATTTAAATAGACAACCGAATTCCATTTGAAAAAGAAAACTGACAATTGACATTTTGTCAAATATATGCAAAAAATCGATATATTTTCCGTGTTATTTTTCAATCAACTGCATATAAAATCATCTCAATGCCTGCCAACTTGACCATTGCCGAAAGAGCACAAATAATTGCCCAATTTAATGAGGGAAGCAGTATCAGTGCGATATCCCGGAATTTGAATATATCGAGGCGTTCTGTCCGCTTTTGGATTCGTCGTGAAGGAGAGGAGGGAAGTTTGTTGGATCACAGAAGAAGTGGTCGCCGGCCTGCACTCTCCAATAACGATAGAGAATTCATGAGACGGGAATATGAAATCAATGGTTTTAAGCCCACAAAACATTTTGCGGAGATGTTCGATGTGAGTGCCCAAACAATAAGGAATCATCTACATTACATGGGGTTGCACCACAGGCATTACGCCAAGAAAATATATTTGACGGATGCTCACAGACTTGCTCGTCTGAACTTCGCCAGAGAGCACTTAGAGTTTGATTGGTCTAATACAGTGTTTTGTGATGAAAAAACGTTTAAATCCAGTCAGCATGGACGTCTTCACCTTTGGCGATATAATTCAACACGGTATAAAGATGATCATGTAATCCCAAATAGAGAATCAGGTCGAATTTCCGTAAATATTTGGGGCTGGATGAGTGCGGATGGTGTAGGAGAATTGTGTTCTCTACCTCCTCGAGCGACGGCTGTAAATTATATCGACGTGCTTCAGAATGCAATGCTACCGACAGTCCGTAATGTTTACCCGGAGAACGAAGTGCCACAATTTGATTTTGTTCAAGATAATTGTTCAATTCATAATGCGAGGATCGTAAGAGCCTGGTTTCGTTCACACACTGACGTAAGGGTAATTCAGTGGCCCTCAAGATCGCCGGACCTCAACCCGATAGAAAATCTTTGGGGCCTTATGGTCCAACGATGGTCGCATCAAAATGAAAGAACCAAACAAGCTCTTATTAGTCACTGTAATTATATTTGGGAGGAAATGCGGGGAACCGATATTTGCTCACGGCTTGTTGGTTCAATGAGGTCTCGTCTTTTAGAGGTTATAGAGGCCAACGGCGGTTACACCCATTTCTAATTTTTAAAAATTTTCAATATCTTCTAAATATTACTATATATGCTATGTTTTTGTTTGTTATAAGTATTTTAAAATTGATTGTAGAAATTTAATAAAAGGATAAATCTATTTTTAGCTTGTTTTTTATTGATATTGTAATTACAAGTTTACAGAAATTGTAGGTTTGTGGATTCGCCTTGTGCCTTTACAATTTTATGTAACTTGTTGATTACAATTCTGAATTTGTAGATACAATTTTGTCATCAAAATCTACAGACCCCCGCCGTTGATTTTACGACGTCATTGGTTCCATCAAGTTCAAACTAAGAACAGCTGTCACGTTACAAACAGTAATAGTCGTTATCAATAATCAGATAATGACAGCAATAGAAGTTGTCAGATCGATCTGCAAGCGAAACTAATCTTTATCACCTATGAATCTGCAAGCGATATTCAACCTTAGGGTGGTACACCACTTTCTTGGCCGACTGTACCAGTAGGGAGGTATTGAGTTAAGGCCGGATGTAGAATCTGGAAGAGTCCCTTTATTATGCTGATTACAAAAAAAAATCCTAATACTTTTTGTCATAGATATCCAATGTTGAAGTTCTGAAAAAAAAAACTAGTTTCGAGAAAAATTGAAAGTTAAGGTTACAAAAAAACAATGTTCTACTCTCAGCAATTCCTGGCTAACGTCGTACAAATAGTATTAAAATTAAAAAACTCAACATAATAATCATGGAAATATTGACATTTCATAAGACCTACCGACATCTGGTACATTTATACAAAAAATTTCCTTTAAAAAATAATGTGCTTGGAAATGTTGTCTGTAGATGTTAATTGTATCAAATTGTAGGAAATTTGTTGTATAACAATAATCGGTAAAAATCACAAAATGCCATATTTTCACTCGATTTTACAAAAACGCAAATAACTCGGAAACTGGTACCTTTATGCGCGGAACACCACAAATATCAAAAACTTGTCAAAAATGTACTCGAGGTATTTCTGACATACGGAGACTGAGATCAGACTGTGAATGTTCTTAAAATGACAAGAATTCAGGTCTCTTAGCAGTTTTGCCAACTGCTAAGAGACCTGAATTCTTGTTAATTCTTGTTAATTGTATCAAATTGTAGGAAATTTGTTGTATAACAATAATCGGTAAAAATCACAAAATGCCATATTTTCACCCGATTTTACAAAAACGCAAATAACTCGGAAACTGGTACCTTTATGCGCGGAACACCACAAATATCAAAAACTTGTCAAAAATGTACTCGAGGTATTTCTGACATACGGAGACTGAGATCAGACTGTGAATGTTCTTAAAATGACAAGAATTCAGGTCTCTTAGCAGTTGGCAAGCAGGTAGTTAATTTTACACTGAAGTTAGCAAGTAACTAGTCATCATCCTTTCACAAAACTCGTATTTTGAAGTCTTTATGTGCTGCAAACTTTTACGTTCAGCTCACAACTCATGGTGAGTTTTTAGTTTGAGTGAACTTTTTATTCCTCTGGCTCCAATAAGAACTAGGTAAAACTAGTGATTCTTAGACATCTGGTTATTAAAGACAGCTCTTTAATCCGTCAATGCCAAAAAAAATCTCCAGCGAATTTGTTTCCTGTTACTGGGTGTGTATTAATTTAAACTACACATAATGAACTGGAGGTGTGCTCCGTCAAGGAATATACGGGCCCGTCCGAAAGTAATTAACCTGTCAAAACAAGTGTCAAATTCAATTTTTCATACAGGCAAATATATATCCGGAGTTGAGACAGCTGTCAAACCGTGTTGCCATTCATTCTTAGTTTGGGCCTCGAACTAGTCATATGCCCGCCATTGATTACGGAGTAGAAAACTCCCGCACTTCGACCGAAACTACGGATTTCGTGTTTAGAGACTAGACTTAATTAGAGAGAGACTGATTTAATGCCATAACCAATTAGGTTATAAGGCCCCAGAGACTGACTTAATGCCATATGCATTTAGTTAATAAGGCCTATGAAACTGATTTAATGCCATAGGTACGAGGCCGAGTCAAAAAGTTCGCGGAATGGAGGGGTTGGAGTGGGAAGGGTGTATTTTTTTACTTGATACTACTTATGGACTCAATACAACTATAAATACTAAGTTTCAGTCCAATCGGTTCATTATCCTTTGAGATATCGCTCGATACACACATCAATCGGGAAGAAAACATCAACTATGGAGAAAATTGACTATTGTGTCGTGATTAAGTTCCTTACTAAGCAAGAGAAACCGCCACAAGTAATTATGGAAGAGATGGGGACTCTTGCCCTGGAAAAACAATGATTTTTAAATGGGACACTCTTTTCAAGCAAGGTAGAGAGCCGATTGAAGATGATTAGAACTCAGGCCATCCGATTGAGGCAACGTCCTCAGACATTGTCGAAAAAGTTGCGAAACTTGTTCTGGAAGATGCTCGTTTAAAGAAGAAACGAATCGAAGAAATGGTTGGAGTATCATCTACAACCATTTTGAATATCCTTCATCATCATCTTGGCATGTCTAAAGTCAGTGCAAGATGGGTTCCGAGAATGCTCACGCCACTTCAGAAACCACAACGCGTCGAGTGTTCACGCGAGTTTTTGAGTCTGGGTAGCGAAAATAGAGATGAATTTATGAACCAAATTGTTACTGGAGACAAAACTTGGGTTCATCACCATGCACCTGAGTCAAACTAGGAGTCTATGCAGTGGCACAAAAAGTGCAGCACCTCCAAAGAAGTTTAAAGTGTCACAATCGACCGGAAAGATTATGGCTACAGTTTTTTGGGATGCAGAAGGCATTTTACTAACCAATTGTAAAAAAAGATGTCAATATTACCGGAAAATACTACACCACATTATTAGAAAAATTAAAAGACGCCATTAACGAAAAAAGATGGGGAAAATGGACTCGTGGTGTGTTCCTCATGCGGGACAATGCACCCGTTCTCCAGAGTCATGTTGCGATGGCTGCCCTACACAGATGCGGCTTTGGAACACTGAGCCACCCCCCTATAATCCAAGTTCAGCTCCTTCAAATTATTATTTATTTCCAAAACTGAAAAAAGAGCATCGAGGAAAAAAATACCGATGATGAAGTGAAGTCGGCCATTTCGACGTATTTTACATATAATTTTTTTTTCGAAGGTAAAAATAAACTTTATGAAAGGTCTGAGAAGTGTTAGGCTTAGGGGAGAATACATCAAAAAGGAAAAATAAATTTGTTTTTAATTTCTAGCCCCTTCCTCTCCATTCCGCGAACTTTTTGACCTCCCCTCGTATTTAAGTAATAAATGCGATAGGCATTTAGGTAATAAAGCCCCAGAGATACACCTCATGCCATAGGTATTAAGGTAATAAGGCCTCAGAGACTGGCTTAATGCCGCAGGTATTTAGGGAATAAGGCCCCAGGGACTCGGTTCCTGCCAGGGTCGTGAGATTTGTTCGAAAGAGATACCGTAGCCCTGGCACATGGGCAACTGAAGGAACACGGGTGGGTTTTAGTCAGTAAAAGTCTGACACGCCCTTCTGCTCCACCCAGACCGGGAGACGTCATTCGATGATTTCCCACCCACAAAAAAAAGGGGTTGGGTTTATGCTACAGGCATTTAGGTAATAAGGCTCCAAAGATTCACTAAATGCCAGAGGCATTTAGGAGATAAGGCCCCAGAGACTGGCTTAATGCCATAGGTATTTAAGTAATAAGGCCACAGAGACTGATTTATTGCGATAGGCATTTAAGTAATAAGGCTCCAGAGACTGGCTTAATGCCAAAGGTATTTAAGTAATAAGGCCTCAGAGACTGACTTATTGTGATAGGCATTTAAGTAATAAGGCCCCAGAGACTGGATTCATGTCATAGGCATAAAGGTAATAAGGCCCAAGAGACTAAATAAATTCCGTAGGCATGTGCGTGGATTAGGCATTTAGGTAATATAAATTAGTAAAAACAATTAGTATCTTACTAAGCTTACTGTGTGTGTCACTGAAGTTGGTAGTCGGCAACAAGTCGCCGGCCTCCTTCCTCCACACGACCGTGGGGGTGGGCACACCGTGGGCCGCACACCTCAGGGTCACGTTGGCCCCTTCTCTGGCCACCTGGTCACTACTCGTCGGGTAGTCCAGAATGTCCGGAGGAACTGCGCAAATCCGTAGCGGTTTTTCATATCTACGCGAATATATTATTAAATAGAATCTAGTATTACGAATGCTATAGATTTCAGTAAACAATTTGTTTTCATTCTGGCTCTCTACTGGAGTCTTTGATCAAAAGTTTTGAAAATATGATTCGTAAGCCTAGATTCGAATTACAACCACAATTACAAGCAAAATACTAAACGAAATTGTTGTTTATTTCTAAAATCATATTTAAGGGAAAAGGGTCTAAATAAAGATCATTTCTGAATTGGTAAGTAGACGTTGTGTAAACTTTATTTGAAATTCACCTTAACCGACATGAATTAATTATGAATATTACAAGTAGTTACGGTTTGGTACACCGATTGGTTTTATACTACACGCTCGGTTGCCTGTGTAAGCTAACAAATTAACTTCAAATAAAATTATACTAAGCACTAGTTGGATATCAAATAAAGTATACGCGAATTCATTTTTTGTAGGTACCTCCAAACATTTCTTTGTACAGTCAGTGAAACAGATTATTTTTGAAGTTAACTACTGAAATTGTTCGTATATTGAAATCACAGCTGTCATTCTTCATCAGTCGTATGACATGGCTATAGCTCTACAAGGTTACTTGTAAAACAGTATTTACGCCGCTACCTTGTTTTTTTTTACACATTTCAAGTGACATTTCACAAAACAATTTCACCAATGTTTACCACCAGCATAATCAGCCAATAATGTTCCCATAACTGCGACACAGGCCTCTTCTCAGTGAGAGACGCGGGCCTAGTGCGGGTTGACGGATGTCACGTGTCTCCGAATTTTTGGTTGGGACATGCTGGTTTTCTCACGATGTATTCATTCAACTTTTTTGGGAGCGGTGGTGGTGGAATAATTTACACAAAGCAAAGCGGCTATCAGGGTTCGAACCTACGACGTACACCTCGTAAGTTACGAGTGCTCGAGTGCCAAACGATTTGCTAAACAAAAACTTTCCCTGACTGTACAAGAACACATAAAAGTTTTGCAACATCAACATTTAAGAGTTCTACTACTAGGTGCACATAAGAATGTAGGTACTTACCTACTACATCTAAATAAGCCGTCTGGCTCTTCATGGGGTCGGTGTTGAGCTGGCACATATACCAGCCCCGGTCCGCCTGCCGGACGTCGTGTATGTGAAGGAACCACACGCGGCGGTCACTGTGGTTGACGGCGATTCGGTGGTTCTTTGTGATCACGTGGGTGGCGATCGTCAGGATCGTCTGCGTGTCCACGCGTAGCCACGCCACCTTGACGAGCATAACATTAGATTATTTCTCTATACCCCAGAAGATAAGCAGATGTGTAAATCCTTTGATAGTTATGTTTGATTCCCTGAGTGAGATTGAGTCGTTACTCTCGCCGTAGAAGGAAAACGAAGGTTAAGATTGTGACCGATTCACAGGTCGACATGACTCTTGTGGATTGAATATTAATAGTCATTTCGCGTAGATTTCGGGTCGCTGAAGTCGAACTGGCAATAAAAACACTTAAGTTTTCCAAACTAACCATAATAATGGTTAGTTTTTATGGGATTGAAGGTAGGTAGGTTAGAGAGTTGGTGGTTTGGTGGGTTAGAGAGTTGGTGGCATAGCCCGCTTAGAGTGCGGGGCCAAATTTTTTGAAAAATAAGATTAATTTCAAGAAGAACATGCAGCTATATTCGCTGTTCCCAGGGTCAGGTAGGTCAATCTGCAAATGCCTAAAAATTTGCAAACATGAAAACTTCAAAATGCGATATCTCAGCGAAAAAACTTTTTTACAAAAAAAAAATAACCGACTTCCTTTAAACACTACAAAGTGACAAATAACTTTAATTTCGGCAGTCGGTGTCTTAGGATTTGTATTTAAGGTTTTTGCCACCGACTTCCGAAATTAAAGTTATTTGTCACTTTGTAGTGTTTAAAGGAAGTCGGTTATTTTTTTTTTGTAAAAAAGTTTTTATTTTTAAATTTTTAGTTTTGGTATCTACCCTGCACTCATTCCAAACAAACAATGCATATTTATGCGATAGCAGAAATCGCGGTTGATTTGCCGTCAATTTTTAAAGAGTTCCGGTGTCTGTCTCCGGAACTCATCATCAGATCTATATGAAATTTATATGGGACCATTTCGGAATAAACCCCTTTCGAACAAAAAAAGAATTTTGTAAATCCGTGTATATATGACGGAGTTATGGCCGAACATACATAAAAAAAAAAAAAAAATATAAACATCCGAATTGATAACCTCCTCCTTTTTGAAGTCGGTTAAAAAAAAAGATATTTAGACAAACTCAACGGCAATTGAAAGATGGCTTGTACTTCACAAGCTTTCACAATTTTTGAAGAAAAAAAAAAGTCCGCACGGCTACATAACCTCAAATATGGCCAAAAACAGCGTTTTTTACACTTTTAGGTTAGGATTACTAAAAAACTTTAGAGAACCAAGTGTTTTTGTTGCCAGATTCGAATTCACCGACCCGAAATCTACGCGAAATGACTATTTATATTCAATCCACAAGAGTCATGTTGACCTGTGTTATGTATGTTTTATGTTCATCTACTTCCTCATAACCTCTAGACTACTTAGGTATCATAATGTGACAAATGAGGTATCATTGGAAGCATCGTGATTGTCTGCTTATAAGCTATGTGACATCAAATTAAATATGGCGCTCTCTAGAGGATACAAAATCGTGTTATTTTATTTAACGATGCCATGTTGGGTTTCAAAGAAAAGGGCTTAATAAGCTCATTTCAAATACATAAATCCCCCATTTCTTCCCGTGGGTGTCGTAAGAGGCGACTACGGAATTTACTAGAGAATGGGCAGCAGCGATCCTATGCATTTTACCACCATACTGCGATCGCCAATCCGCCTGCCAAGCGTGGCGATTATGGCAAAGCCGCCCCACATTGGGGGAGGTCTATGTGCAGCATTGGGCCTATTTGGCCTATTATATTGAAATGATGAAATACATAAATATTGTTACCTAGCAGTGGTCGTATGCAACCTATCCATTCAGGATCTTGTCAGAGATCGATAGTAATGTTTTATTTCCATACCAAGGACGTTGCCAACAACCGGACACAAATCAAGACTCCAAACAGTTACCTACTGAAAAATTCCTTATAAAAAACCTCAATACATAGCCCAGCCGTGAGATCGAACCCAGGCCATGTTCAGCAGCCACAGTTGCGACTAGTACACCAACGAGTCAGTCAACCACGCTAACTTCAAGAGAATGTAAATCTCTGAATGTAAAGTTCCTTTTTCTTTGACTAGATTTTATTAAACCAAATTAAAGGGTAAACACTTTCCTTTACAACGAAACAAATCAATTAGTATCGTTTAGTAGACACATGAATGCTGAATTATTGGGGTCCTATCTATATAGTTCAATGACACTAAATACTGACAAATCGTGTAAAGGTTCTTGATCTCTGAATAAATATTAATTGATTATAGTTGCCCTGTCGTCGTTTTACTGTCATAACAGAGACTAAGGGACTTACTATGGAACGGGTTCGCGTTCTCTAAGCATTTTACCATCATAATGCGATCGCCAACCCGCCTGCCAAACGTGGCTTAATAGCCACGCAAACTCGCCCCAATTGGAGGAGGCCTAAGTCCAGCAGGGGACGTCGGCAGATATGGTGATGATGATAGTCGCCCCTTGCAAAAGGTTGTTTTGTATAGAGAAGAATGGACAAAGAACTCCACCGTTACTATTTTAACTCCACCGTGCCACTCTGTTACTCTTCCAGGCGATCATCAACAGCGAGTGATTCGTGGAATCAGAATTGTATAGTGAATGATTTTAATTTACAGACCGGTAATAAATTTTTAAAATGTCGTCATAATTATGATATTCGTTATTAATGTTAGCAATGTGATGACAACATTCGAACAATTTCGAGTTCTCGGAAACGAACGTATCATTTTGAAAGTTAAAGCAAAATAGTGCCGCTTTATGTCAATTAAAAATATGATACTTATAGGGGCTGATTTCACTCGAGTCCGAAGTAATTTATTAATTTCAGTTAAAATGATAAAATAAAGTAGGTTAAATAATATTGGCCATTTAAAGGCAGAAGAGTTATTTGATTTTCAATAAAACTTGTACACACGGCTACGCATCAAGCTTTACATTTCCAGTTTACCTGACCTCCCATTCTATAGATTTAGCGCACAAAAAGAAGTCAGCTTATAGTGGAAATTTATAGATTTGTCGCTGTGCGTAGGTACTTATCTAATTTATTCTTTTCATATTGATATTTTATTTTGCCGTATTTTACCATTTTTGGTCTCAGGGCAATATTTAATATTAAATTCTCAGCGTCGGACAACAGCCAAATCCTGTTGGGTTGAGTTTCCAAATACCTTTGATGGAATCGCAAAAGGAAGTCCGATTTCAAAATATTATTTTTAATCTTCTTTGTATTGCGTTAGATCCTTTTTAATCAAAGGAAAGTTTTTCAAGCATCAGTGCAAGACGGCACAGGAGTGCGATTGATTTATAAAACAGGAAGGCTTTATCTGCTCTAATTGTTACCAAATATTATAAAACATTCAAGCAGTAACAAGCACCAACTTACACACTACAAGTACTACATTAGGGTAAGAATTTTCGTAAATCCTTAGTGCAGGCTTTTCTTATATAAGGTACTCTTGTGCAAAATATGCTTCGGTTTAGGCTGTGCACCGCCGCGAGTATCATGATCAATGCACACGCATTTGATACTAAGTTTTTCAACATACTTGCGAGGGAAAAAACAGACTTGTATTGCTTACTGGCCTTCTTCCGTGTGTGAAGTAAAAAAGAAAGAACATTTTTGGAAATAATTAACCATACAACGAAAACGTTACCAAGTATATTTGGCTTTTTATTTTTTTCACGCGTTTTGCCGCGCTATAGATGCGCGCTCCTGACCGTTATAGCACACGCATTTAAGTTCTATTAAGCTGAATTATTCAGCTTATTATACATTCGTGTTTTTTAACTTTACATTACCAATACAAAAAATTATGTGACTAATTTCAACGCATGGAGTCTAGAATCATGTGCTGAATTCAGGGTTTCAGTTTTTGCGTTAGTGTCCCTGCCACCCTATATATTACGAAAACTAAACAAGTGTCCTTCCTTATTATTTTCGTTGACTACTTCGAACACCTCACTTATTTACAGACTAAGTATAGTTTTGAGGTACTTACCCTGTATGAGCCGAGGTCATTGACGACGCACGTGAAAACAGCCTCTCTTCCCAAAGACACAGTCAAGTTGTTTAGACTATCTTCAAAACGTGGCACTTCTAGAACAACAATAATATTATTTCATTAGACTGTTATTGTTTTACCGTTATCAATTCTCATAATTCATTTTAATAGGTAACTACTTTCGTCTTAATTGTGGGAGTCAGTTTGTCTTTAAATATTTTCTGAAGGCAATTTTGTTGTATAAATTAAAATAGATTGTGTTTCGACGTGGGCCGCGATACGTTCTATCCGATCCTGACGATCCCACCACTCTCCTCCAGGAGAGTCGAAAAGAGACCTGTACAGCTAGGAAACCACACAGACACAAACCGTACCGACCTCGCCGCCGAGGTCCGTTGTCGCGACCCCGTCTTAATAGTCCCTCCCGACCCTTGCAAGAGCCAGCCCGCGATGCTGCGCCTTAGGCTTTAAATTTGTCCCTAAAAAATTTAACCCAGATCCAGCGAGTCCCTTGCTGTCCCCCCACCAGTGATTGCTTAAGCCAAGGTTCGTACCTTAGAGCTTTCGCTTTAGTTTTTAAGTTTAATAAGCTCCGGTTGTAGGCCTCAAAAGGTAACTTTTTAGAACTCGCCGGGCTACCATCCGTTTAAGTAGTAAGAATCTTTCAGGTTAACTACGAGATGTACCACCAAAAAAAAAAAAAAAATTCGACTTAGGACTGGCTTTGTTCATAATTCAATCTAATTTCTTCCAGGAATCTTGACAGAAGTAACTTAAGTGGTAGACAATTGACCTAATGCCTGTGTCAGGACTTACATGCTTCTGCCACCCTGGCGCGGATTTGTTCGAAAGAGTTACCATACGCTGGCATAGGCAACTCAGGAGCACGGGTTTTAGTCAATAAAAGTCTGACACGCTCTCTCGCTCTGCCCAGAGCGGGACACGTCATTTGATGATTTCCCACACCAAAAAAAAAGCACCTATACACCATTCATGTTAGCCAAAGTTGAGGCTAAACCAATCTGAATTTATTTACTTTAATAAAGAAGGAAGGAACCAATTGTAGAGGACGCACTTGAAACTAGACAGTAGACAGTTTTCACTTCGTTAGCTCTGGTCCGAAATAGCTGGAAACCATTAGGGTAGGTCTCTGTGGGTTGAAGCAAGCAGTCAGCAACCGGTTAAACATAAATAATAATTGTTTTTTTTTTATATATGTGAGAGTCTGTTTTGTCTTTAAATATATTCTGAAGGCAATTATATTGTATAAATTATAAATATCTGGATGACCGAGCTTTGCTTGGTATTTTTTGGTAAATCGTGTTAAGTAATAAGTTTATGTTCAAGTTGATTATCGATAAAGTTGGTCATTGAAAACACGGATAAAACGACATTTTATACAAATGAATCCTAGCTAGATCGATTTATCGCCCCCGAAACCCCCTGTATACTAAATTTTATAAAAATTGTTGGAGCCGTTTCCGAGATTCAGATTATATATAATATATATATATAATATCTGAATCAGATTATATATACAAGAATTGCTCGTTTAAAGGTATAAGATATGTGTATTGTGTTTCTACGTGGGACTAGGTTTATTCATAAATCAATCTAATTTTTATCAGGAATCTTAGAAGAAGCGACATTACTTGTAGATAATGTCCTGTTTTCCTTCTACTCCCAATGACTGTGTCAATACCTACATGCCAGTCACGTTAACCAAAGTTGAGGTCAAACCAATCTGAATTTATTTACTTTATTATAGAAGGAAGGAATCAATTGTAGAGGGAACACTGACTTGAGAGTAGACAGTAGGCAGTTTTTAACTTATTATTTAAACGTTCATTTTAGACCTAGCCCGCAATAGTGGGAAACTATTTGGGGAGGTCTTTGCCAATTGTGGGTTGAAATAGGCTGGCAGAAACCAGTTAAATGTTAAAACGCTTCTAATCTTCATAACGTTTTTCCCAATAATGTTGGAGTCGTCTTCCAGTCTAACCGGGTACAGCTAAATACCAGTATTTTCCAGAACATCTGGAAGGACCGCCTAAAAAACTAGAGACATACACCAGTTTTCCCGGTTTTTGTCTGTGGAGTTGAGACGAGGACTATCCAAGTAAGAGAAAGGCAGAGAAAAGACACATTCGAAATGTATTGTTGGAGGCGAATGCTCCTAATATCATGGACAGCTAAACACACAAATGATTCAGTCCTATCCCAACTCAATATCAAGATCTAATTGTCTACAATTTGCTTACAGCGTGTTTTGACCTACTTCGGCCATTATGTGGCGAAGGGGAGATAGCAAACTTGAAAGGCTGGTCATTGTCGGCAATACCAAAGGAAAGTGAGCTTTGACCAAGTAAAAAAGCTGCAGCAAATTTCAGCAGGTGGTAAGCTTGCCACTCGGTAAGGAACAAGCTCGGGCGACGGCGCGTGACGTTCAACGCGCGCCTCAAAGAGATGTCAGCACAAATTGAAGGCGTCCGCCAGAACCGATGTCTGCCAGGGTCCCGAGATTTATTCAAAAGAGTAACCGTGGCCCTAGGATAACACGGTACACGGCACAGTAAAAGTTTAACACGCCCGCCCTCCCGCTCCGCCCAGAGCGGGACACGTCATTTGTTGATTTCTCACCCACAAAAAAAGGTGGTGATGGCAAATTGTCCGCTTAAAGGGGTCGAGTGACCACGATTCTCAGTAATGAGAAACCGATTTTAGAAGAACATAAGCAAGAAATATGTTAACGTTTTTGGACGGTCTATAATAATCATACCTGTGAAAATAGCATAATATATAATTTAAAACTTTACTGTTTATTAATATGTGGACAATCGCGCAGCAGGACGATCGCACAGAATGTATTTGTTGACAATTTTAAATTAACTAGGTACCCATTTTCAATTTCACAATAAACAGAATAGATACTGAAATCCCTATAGTTATGATCCGTAGGTAATTAATGTTACCATATAAGAAAGAAAGAAAGAAAATACATTTATTTAGCACAGACTAAAAGGCATACAATAAATAGACTAGAAATAGTATGAAAAAAAAACAATTCAAACATAAAAGTGTAAGGTGCGATGACAAATTAGTATTAGAGTGTGCCTCACGGCTGCGCCAAAAAGGGCCAGTTCAGCAATAATGCCGGACAACTCGTGCCTGTCGCTGGTTTTCTGCTGGATCTGAAGTGTGAAGTGACGGATGTAAATCAGTTTTATATAAATACAGCAACGTGATGTGTGTATGCATTCATAAATTAAACAAATTTGTATGAGACAGAAATAAATTAAATAAAACAGTTACGAATATCTTATATCTGTAAACGAGCATCTGAATCTTGGAAACGGCTCCAACGATTTTCATAAAATTTAGTATACAGGGGGTTTCAAGGGCAATAAATCGATCTAGCTAGGATTAATTTTTATAAAATGTCGTTTTATTCGTGTTTTGAATGACTAACTTTATCTATAATCAACTTGAACATAAACTTATAATTTAAACACAATTTACCAAAAAATACCGAGCAAAGCTTGGTCATCCAGATATTGTACATACACAGTGTGCAACTATCGTGTAGTGTGTGTATAACTATCTAACACGTAGGTATATTCAATTTTCCTTGTGTAGGCCCATATTCCCACGGACTTAAGAAAATCGCGGCGCAATTTTTTCGCACTCGATTTTTATCATTTAAATTCGAACTATTTTTTTCGACTCGTTGAGACTCTCTCCTGCACTCTGTTGGCTTCTCAAACCTCGGTTCAATATAGAGAATTGAATACCAGTGCGCGAAAATATCCCTCCATTTTATTACGTCCGTGTTTATGTCAACTAATTTCATATAAGATAGGCTTTCTCTAACAATAGATACTAGGAATGTTCACATTGTACTGTCTGAAGGCAACTGTTGTCTAATTGAACATCAATAGCAAATTAAGAGCTTCAGCTGACAGTTGGTTGGGCTGTTTTGTTGTCGGTAGAGCATCTAATTGTTCTGCTAATGAGTTGTATCGGTTTCAATTGATTTTATAAACCATCGGCTTTTGTATTCAACTAATAATGATATTGGTTGAAATGTTCAGTTGTTGGTATTTTCCGTGACTCTGCAGGATACATTTGAATCCACGGTTAAAATAAAAACATCAATACGTTTGTTTGGGACCACAAATATACCTCTGTCTTTTATTGTCCTCTGCCTTAGCCTTTTTCCCAATTACATTGGAGTCAGCTTCCAGTCTTAAATCAAACACAGAGCATTTATTTCAATTAAACCATGTACATGTACTTTCGATCTGTCAAAAAGTCGAGTAGTTAGTCGGAAAGTTGGAGCTAGTCGTTCTTTCCAAAACGTAGATCTCTATAGAGGAGAACGAGGAGAAACTCCGAGGACACTCTTTTAAATCAAGGTATTACAAAATCGGCTCCCTATCCATTTGCATAAAAGTTTAAGACCTAATATAACTTGGCATACTTTTTTTCTCCTAATTATATTTTCGCATAACATTATTTACGCATAACAGCTTACGCATAATATTTTTAAGCATAATTTCTTTAATCATAATAATGATTAAGCATAACATTCTAAAGCATAAAATATTTACGCATAATGATATTAAAACATATTTTTAAAGACATAATAAAGAAGCATAATAATTAACTCCTAAAATGTTACACACTAATAAACGTGTAAACATGCAGCATGCAAACAAGCATGCGACATGCAGCATGCGGCATGGGTTCTGTCACGGCTCCGGCACTGCGGGTCCGGCGGTCCCACGCGAGCTTATCGTCGCAGATATGTTTTACGCTCACAACCGCAGCTTCGGCTCGCTGGCCGGCTTCGCCGCCCAGCCTCAGCCGCGGTGGCGAGTGTCAAAACCACCTGCTCCTCAGCTCGCGGGCTGCCGCGCCCCTCCGCACATACGCGGTTTTATATTACACTATAGGGGTAGGGCAGACAAGACTACGTGCAGTCGGTTTTGCAGTGATTCGTTTCTGTCACTAAATTTTGTAGCACAACATATTGAATTTATAAGACAATACTTTAACTTTAACTTAGGGTAAAAAATTGAATTAAAAAAATATGCCTAAATACTATTTTGCTAATAGTGATTATGCCTAGAAACATTAAGTATACGAATTAAAATTATGCCAAAATAAATTAGCCTTCAAGATCATTATGCCAACATAAACTGTATGCTAAAAAAAATTATGGCAAAGTATTATTATTGCAAAACAAATTATGCCAAAATAGGTATCAAAGTACATTAGGAAAAAGAACATTATGCGAAAAGAAGGGATCCCTACAAAATCTTGGGTACAATATTCTTTGCCCTTCTATATGTAAGAACAATGTGAATATTTTAAGAAACAAGTCTAAATATAAGATTAAAAATAAGCCCTGAAAGTTAAGAGATGACCAGTCTCAACCGACGGCACCCGTTCACGAACTTGACGCGTGGGTCAGCGCCATCCAGGCAACTATTTTGTAGGGAACCGAATGGTCCAACACACGCGCCACCATCTGTGAGACATTTAAGTGAGAATGACGGATTTAACCGGACGCAGCTGAATTATTTTAGTATTTTACATGGAGCGACTACCTATCTGACCTCCACAACCCAGTTACTCGGTAGCACGATAAGGTCCGAAATTTTGACGACTAGTCGAGTCGTCAAAATTTCGGACCAGTAACGACTGTCAAAGATCCACAAATGCCAGCCGGGAGCGACGGCTTAACGATGCACGGGAGGGTCTTGGTATGTAAAGATGGTCACCCATCCACAGACCAGCCGCGGTAAGCGTAGCTTAACCTGAACGATTGTTATTATTTAGCCACAAAACTCCTACACACGGCTACATATCAAGCTATGCATTTCCAGTATCAACCGATCTCACATTGTATTGGATTTCTGTATAATGAGAGGTCAGCTTAAACTGGAAATGTATAGCTTGATATGTAGCCGTGTGTAAATGTATCTTTCTATACTTTGGAATAATTGAGACTGTATAATTTTGAATCAGTCACAATTTCCCATGGTTATAAAGAGTCATGGCTTAAAGGAAATTTTATTTCGCACTTAGTTCAGAGTTCGGCCCTGAACTAAGTGCGAAATAAAATTTTCTGGAAGCCGACTCCAACATATCAATGGAAATAATAAATCCACAGAAAGTGCCTCTGGCATATAAAAATAAACATACAATAAATTATCGAGAGGCTATGAAAACCTAAACAAAATAAACAGTAACAGCGAAGCTAGCATTTAACAGTACAATTGAAGATGATAATCGGTAAATAGTCGGCTTGTAAATTAATAACGAACTGTAGAAATATTTACAATAGATTTATTTCCAGCCAGTATTGATAAGTCAGCTGACCTCAGCAGCGTGTTTTAATGAACCATTTATTTTATTTTATTGGGTGGTAAATAAGTCGACCGTCCACCTGGAGACTGTCGGTGATGGCGCTACATGGACATCTGCAATACCAGGGAGGCATCATAGATGCATTGTTATATCACAGACAAATTGCCTACGATTGTATAAGACCTGCAACTTCTCCCTTTAATCTAGGCAGAAGTAAGTAAAGTATTGTCCGCGGTGGAAACTTGCCATAATGTGTTAGTATTACATATATTTTCTTAGTTAAAAATGATAATGCTTTCATAGGGTGAGTTCCTAATTTAAGATTATATTCGCCGCGCCACTCATGGCTAAGTAATAACAGCCGCACGGGTTGATCGGTCAGGTTAAGCTACGCTTTCCGCGGTTGGTCCGTGGATGGGTGACCATCTTTACATACCAAGACCCTGTGGTGCCTCGGAAAACACGTTAAGCCGTTGGTCCCGGCTGTCTTCGTAGATCTTAGACAGTCGTTACGGGTCGTCAGAAGCCCGAAAGTCTGACAACCAGTCTTAACAAGGGGTATCGTATTACCCAGTAACTGGGTTGTGGAGGTCAGATAGGCAGTCTCTCCATGTAAAATACTGGTACTCAGCTGCATCCGGTTAGACTGGAAGCCGACCCCAACATAGTTGGGAAAAGCCTAGGCAGCAGATGATGACTTGCCCCGCCACTTACTATTGGTTTTCTGCTTCTCACCTTTAAATGCCCTGAATTGTTTACCAAATTCAAAGACGCGCTATTAAGAAATTCCATCGCAGGTTTAAAATTATTCTTAAACGATTATAATGTTGTCGAAATTTCAATCTCAATCATAACCTGCCCAAGTTTATTAGAATTCTATTGATGTACATACTCACAAAGTTATCGTAATTATTTCGTCAAAATCATAAATTATCTCTTTACAGAGCATTTCATTATACTCAATTTATGTTATTAGATTGAAATAACGATCAATTAGATATTTGCTTTTAAATATTACTTGGATAATGAGAAACGCTGAATCCAGTTTTTTGCTTTGAGCCGTTTGTATCTCTGACAGATAAAGTGATCAATTTAAACAAAGTAGTCCTTGGTATGAAGGCGACATGTTTATAGTCGTCCATATATCACTGAGCTTTATCTTCGCACTAATGTATCAGTATGTGTATATAAATGTTATTGTTGCCGGCAGTGTGTTCGCTCACGTACAGTCCTAAGCATTTATTGTGCCTAGAGCAAATTTGCTTGCGGGTCGCAATATCCAAGTGAGCGGGCCCTGGGGTGCTATCTTGTTTTATTTGCGCGCCAGAGCCGATAATGAACGTTTTTTCTCCGTATCTATTTTGAGCATTCAATATACTAAAGGTGTAATAAAGGGTCGCATATTAGTAGTCCTCCCCTTCCTCTTGCCACTGAAATTTTATTGTCGTATAATATAATCAAATTGTATATATTAGGAATAGTAAACTATGCTTAAAACAGGCTGTACTTCTATGAACTTAAGGTTCAGAATGATTTAGTATTGTAAAAGATTAGGCAAATAAAAACTATATATATATTTGATCGGCAATAAAATGGGCAAGTTTTATAGCTCTTCCATTTTGTGGCCAGCGTCTTATCGTAGTTTAAAATCTTTGTTGTGTAGAATATTAGTAGCTAATACAGTTCTATAGAAGGTTATTTCTTATTATAAATGTCTATGAGAAGGTTATAGAAACAAAATGGCAGCAATATATGCTGATAACATCATAGTGTAACCTGATTGAGCTTTGTTATGCAGCATGCTCCGTGAAAACCTGAAACTTGCCCCAACAGCCGGTAAGCTTACAGAATATAAAACGGACTCTACTTTGCACGTACACGAGTAAAGAAATGTTTACAAATTAATGGTACTATGTTTACATGTATATCGCGTTCGTGATACTTCCTAATAGAAATGAAATCAAACGGAACTAACCAGTATTTTCCTTATTCATTCCATGGACCACACGAAATGTATTTCCTTTTAAATATCTCAGATTGACAAATTCGTCGAAAGAATTCTAATTATTGTCCCGTTCGTTTCGGAGATATTTTATAAAATTCCTTGCAGCAACCTGCTATCAGAAAAGGTATCTGTTTATAACTTATGAGAAATACCCTTCCTAAATACCTCTGTACATTTCAGACAATTCCCAGATAACAAACTCGAAACAAAGTTTAAACTCCGCATATTAATGAGCGGATTTGTCTCGATGTATTTCTTCGAAATGAACGAATTGTTTAAGACACAAGGAGGTACGTAGCTGTTCCCTTCAGAAGCTACAAAAGATGATCTTTATCGCTTTATGGGTTCAAGGCGTGGGGTGAACCCCGGGGAGAATTTATGTCAGAATATTACCCCTCCTTAGAGACTCTAAAAGAAAGTTTTAAATGCTTTATGTCGGTACTTGCACATACGATGTTGCGGACGTTAAATTCTGTAATGTAGTATGTATTTTTACATCGTAAACTGTCATTCACGTTTGCCGATGTCTGCGGGCGACTGGTTTATCGCTCAGGAAGAATACCATTGTATTCCGCATGACAGAAAGGCAAGCACTCCCTATTGTTTTTTTATCGGACGGCAATTGGCTCTATTCGCCCGTAGTTCGTACACAATTTGTCGAGCCTTGTTAGAGATTGTGTTTATACGTGACGATTGCTGCTTAAATATACTTTCGGTTTGTGTAACATTTGGGAAAGGATTGGGTTTTTAACTTTGTATAATTTTCTGCTCATAAATATGAAATTAGCGCAGCGCTATCCTTTGACTTCGGGTGCTGTATCAATGTGGCCCTGGAGAGAAGAACTGCAGTATATAATATAAGCGCGTTCGATAAGCTTATTGTCCCAGTGCTGCAGTTGAAATTCACTTGTCCCGCTTGTTGAGTTAATACAGATAGCTCAGTGAGCAAACACTCATTGTGGACTTCATAGCTACCTATTGTGGTAGTATTTGGTCCATTCCAGACTTGGTCACACTATATACATAGAAAAGTCTTATACACGGTATATAGATTATATTAGACGGCAGAATAACATGTTTTTTAATGGAATATTTTTCTAGGATGTAGGCCACATTTATTCAGCACAAATTAATGTAACCGGTACAGAGTCTGAGAGCACGCACAGAAAATATCTACGACCCACGCGGAATTCGGAATTAGAGTCCGTGACCCAACGGCCAGCCGGACCAGGCAAAATAATCGTAAAGTAATACATTTGTCTATAGAAAAGTAACCATCAAGTTCTGAAAATTAAGTTTCGTTTCATAAACCATGCAACGCTGTAACATGGAGGAACATAAGAACCTGAAAGAACTATGAAATTACAAGAAATATAATAATAATAATAATTACTTAAGTAATATTGCCCAGTTGTTGCAGTTCTTTTGCCACTATCAGGGGGCCGATTCTACTAACAGAATTCTGCAAAAATCGCAATAGCACCGCGACTGGATCACGACTTTTAGGGGTTTTCTCATTCCACTAATGAACAACGCTCCAACTGCGGCTACGTTTTAGTGGACGCCAACGATCGATCGAAACAATGTAAAAATCTATTCTGCTAACAAAGTCGTACATGAGCGTGACGTTTAGTCATATTCTGCTATTATTTTGACACTCGTTAGAATCGAATCAACGCTGAATTTCGCCAGTTCATCTGTCAAAATTAGCGGTTGAACATAAGTCAGTAAAATGCAACTTTTATCCCATCGATCTAGGATTGCTTTCGTTTTTATTCCTAAAAATATAATGTTTTATTTATACAGATTTCGTTGAACTTCCCCATGTGGGTGATGTTGGAAAGGTTAGACGAAGAAATTTTACGTCAAGAGTATGCAATAATGCTTTGCCCCTTACGGATCGTCAGTGCGTTACGACATACCAATTCTCCAGAGACCTCATGAGAGAGAGCTTTGATTGACGAGATCAGTGACCACACATGCCCTTCAATCTACATTCTTACGGTATTGATACGGAAAAAGTTAACATAGTTACAGTGTGTTACTACGTGATATTTTCTATTGACTTAATCTTGGATGCACCGGCTTTTTATGTACCTGGGTTCGTACCAAACACTGATAGACCAGCCGCAATGTAAATGCAGTGTCAAAACTTTTAATTTCTTGAGTTTTAGTAATAAACTAGCTACTGTCCACGACTTCATCCGCGTCTAATTTTTGCTCCTCTGACCCTTCTCGTCGCACCGCATTGCCTGTCAGTTTTCGTCCATTTTTCGCTGCTGTTCCGCTCCTTTCGATCGTAGCGTGATGTTATATAGCCTTCCTCAATAAATAGGCTACAATACAAAAAGAATTGTTCAATTCGGACCAGTCGTTCCTGAGATTACCGCATTCAACCAAATAAACCAACTCTACAGCTTTATAATATTAGTATAGTAGATAGGTATAATGGATATCAGGTATTTGGTAATTTAAAAAAACACAAATTAACAGACTGCCCTTGTAACATATTACGCCTATGTATTTGCAAGGCTAAGTTACGGCATAATAATGAGGGGAAACAGTACAGATGCAGCAACACTGTTTACTGTTTAAAAGAAATTTTTTCAAATCATAGTAAATATACAACAGATAAATAGCTGCAAACCCCATTTTATAAAGCTAAATATTTTAACTCAGTCACTATACTCGAAATATGCAAATTTGCACATAAACACCAGAATTTTACAATAAATGACAAGACATACAAACAAGACACACATTCTGATACAAAACATGACTAAACCTACCTACATCCCATCTAAAAAAACATTCAACAAGCCCTCTGGTGATGTCAATAAATGTATACAAGAATTTACCCGAATCAATTAGTAATGAAAATAAATTCCATCTATTCACTAACAAATTAAAAAATCTATTAATATGTAAATGTTATATCAGTATTAGCAAACATTTAAGTGATAAATCCCTGAAATGTAGTTAAAATACCCAAAGCATGTTTTTTATTTATTTTGATTTTAGAATAAGTTAGATTATAAGTCCTATTCTACGTACTATATTTCTTTTGATGTGCCCGACAGGGTCCCACGATTGTAACTAAATCCAATGTTTACCACATAAGCATATACATTGTAGAATGCAATAAAGTATTGAGTATTGGAATGGTTCATGAAATCAAAAAACAAATAATGGAACAAAGCATTTTTATTACTATATCAATTTTAACGTCAGACCACTTGAGAAGTAGGTAGATACTTAGTATTTCGTCTAAAATAGTAGGGTTGTTTCACCACTCATGTTGATAACGTGTGCCAGATAGAAATACATAATATATTAATATTGCATGCTCAACATTGTAAGTGCACAACAGCCAACAGTCAGCAGAATGTCTGCCTGTATCGACCACAAGCAACTCTTGAGTCAGAAGTTGATATTTGGGTGTACCTAAGTTAATGTTCCTGAAAAATATATATTGTATTTATGTTAGAAGGGGCTAACTAATATTATTATTTTTCTCATTGGTGTGCAAAAAAATGCAAAATTATGTCTTTCCCCGCAGAGTCAACAGGTACAGGGTTTGTTTTGCAGATTACCATGGAATGTAAATATCCCTGTATCCAGAATTCCATATTGAATAAACAGTTTAAATTCTTTCTTGCATCATCAATACACACTTTCCTCAAACTGCATCTAGATGGTAAAATTTTGTGAATTCATGTCATGGTGATAGTCTGCCATTTTTGATTTAGTGCTAAACAATAAAAGTGCATTTGGCACGAAGCCTCTTTCTGAACCAGCGTGAACAATTATGTACCTTTTGCCTGCTGATATCTTGTCTATAACACCACTTGTTGAAGGCCCCTGCCATGACTTCTTGGGTCTATAATTTTGGTGAACATATGTCTCATCTAAATAAATTATTGGTTTCCCTTCTGCACGTTTGGAAGAAATAGTTCGTAAAAATTTGTGTCTCCAAGCTACAAGATCAAATCTTTCAATAAGTAAGGACCGTTCATTTTTGTTTTTTTTTAACTCATAACCATTATTATGTAATATGCGACGCAAAGTTTCACGGGAGCCAATAAACTCGATAGATTCCCTCAGTTCAGTCAATAAGCTTCGCAAAGTAGGTCTCGTTTTTGTACTAAGTAAAATTCATTAATTTTATTTCTAATAGCATTTATATCGAAGCTGTCCAAGTTAGATACTGTGGGCTTATGAGGTCGTTTTTCCCTGGTGTACTAAAAATTCCATCATTCACTCGTCCTTCCTTTTTAATTCTTTTTAAAGTTGCGACGCTAACTCCTGAAAAAGAAAACAATAAAACATAAATTACATCCCATACATTTATAATACCATAATGATATGAATTCTAGCAGTACATTACACAGTAAAAACACTGCATACACAGTTACATACCAGTGATTGACGAAATTTCTTCCAAAAACTGGTTCTGGGTTTTAATTAGCTCATTCTCTCCCAAAGCACTTAGTTTTGCAATAGTTCCTTTAACCGATGCAACTTCGGTACCTTCAATATTCAAATTGTCTGTAAACAAAACATCCATTACATAACTATGCGAATAAGGTAAACATGATTTTGAAGCAAATATTATAATACTATTTAGAAGTATCAAAATTATATGTATAAACTAACCTATAAAGTCTGTTATCGCAAGTAAACATTGCTGTTTTTCGTTGTAATCATCTCGTTTCTTTTGTTGTTTTTCTTCAAATGAATTCATCATAGTAAACAATAACTTCACGTCACTTTTTATTGTTTTGTTCATTTTAAACGTTAAAATTCGAGTATAAATACAATGAAATCCTATGAATAGTCTGACAATATATAAGTCGAATGACGTTTTTAGAAAGTTGCCATATAAAAACTTACGATTAAACCCCAGGATCAACTTTCGTGTGCCAGACTTTAGAAACCTCCCTAAAGGGAGGTACCTACCTACTCTCGATTCAAGTTGAATTAAATTGAGAAAATCAGTGCCTGACGAATACTAGTAATAGCAACATCACTAGCTAAACTGACAAGCCACCAAAAACTTCAATCCGTTTCACGATGATTTTTAAACCACTTTAAGCGGGAGTAAGCGGACTTAAAAACGGGATTAAACACCTGCACCGTCAATAGATTTTTTTTTTAAATCAAAACAGATTTGGTTACTACCTCGAACTGTAATTAGGTACATATTTACTAAAAAAAAACATAACATCGTTAAAAACGGTTCAATAAATGATTTTGTAGGTAAAATACGATTAATAGAAGTTCCCTTCGAGTCTTTAACATAACCGAAAGGCTTAATTTCACAGCTTTAGCTAGTTAGGGACGTAGAACGAAACGTTCTTCTGAGTTTTTGCTAAATAATAAGTTAAAATGTTGTATTTTTGTAACAATAAAATATCAGTACAAAACTATAATTATGGTCAAGATATCTTTTTATATTAGAAAATCCTTTATTGCCACTTATTCGTGTTTAGTGACATTTTTAGATTCAACTTTTTTCTTTGTGGTAACAATAAAACATACTATTTGGCATGTTGGTAACACAGGAAGCCCACTCGTATGTTCCCGTAACGATTCGGTTGCGATACGGCGTAAGTTTAGTTTCCCTTGTGCTTAACAAATAGTAGAATGACTTTACAGGACATTACCGACCTGCGATCGAAATCTAACCGTTGTGAAAACACAATTGAACGTGTAACTTTGCAAATTAGTGGAATCGCCCCCCAGATCGTTGCCTTGGAGCTGCCTTACAAAGCAAATGTCACGAACAACCGTGCATAAAATCCGTTGTAGCGAAATACAAAGGAAATAATATTTTATCTCGTTTGCCCGGTTTTTACTTTTTAAAACTTCAATCCATGCATTCATATCAGCACGTCTGTCTCGCTGAGGGGATTCGAAGCCCAGTTGGTGCATACGTAGATGTACGTTGGTAGTGTAGGTATGTTTCTTACACCTTTAAAGTTATATTATACAACGAGCTGTAGTAGTAAAGACGGACCTTTATAGCACGAAGCTTTTGCGACATCAAACGTGTGGATATGTTTTACGGACGAGTGCGGATTAGAACCGTTGGGGCATCACGCATCTGTTTCTATTTTTCAAATTCCGATCTCAAAATGTTTTAAAGAAGAAAATATGTGTGAGTATAAATCATGAAATAGTATGTATTTCGTAGTGGATATTTTTTATGCCGTTGCAGGTTCGTTGCTCTTTACTTTTTAGAAGCATGTGTACTGTGGAGGCATCACATACCTATAAGTCACCCCAAAGGTAAAATCTAAAAGAGGAATTGTAAAGAAAGAAAATGTAATGTGTTACAAAATCTGTAAAAAGATATCGCGAAAATGTGAACAAAGGTGGTAAAAGGCAAAAATTTAATTTGAGAATTTGATTTGAGATTTCGCATCCCATTGCATAATGTTTTCTTCTCTATTTTTAGCAGTATGTTGGCTTCATGTAGGGAGGGACTTGTGGCTAAGTTAAAATACCCATCGTTCGATCGATCTGGTTAAGGTACAGACGCCAACATATCAAGCTACTACAATCTGTCAGATTTCTTTGATAGATTTTCGACTTTATTTCTGGAGCATTAGGTTCAAGGTTCATTGGGAAAAATTGACAGTTTCGGGTAGCTTGACCTGGTGCGTCTGTACGTTGGCGCAATTGGTCCGTGGATGGCTGTCCATCTTTACATACCAAGACCCCACCATGCTTCAGAAAGCATGTTAAGTTGTTGGTCCCGGCTGTCATTCGTGGGTCTTTGACAGTTGTTACAGGTCGTCAGCAGCCCGAAAGTCTTACTACCAGTCTTATTAAGGGGTATCGTATAACTCAGTTACTGGGTTGTGGAGGTTAGGTAGGCAGTGACTCCATGTAAAATACTGGTATTCAGCTACGTTAAGTTATACTGGAAACCGACCGAAAAGCGGATAATATGTGGGCTTCATGTAGGGTTCATATCTGTTTATATTTTTAAAATTCTATCTTAACTTTAAGACGAAAAAAAAAAACCTATTAAACGGTTGACTTTTAGAGATTTTTATACTAATAACCAGGGAATTTATAAAATTTTTGTTATGTGAAACACAAATTCCAGAAATTACGAAAACCTTTATAAATCCGCTTTTCACGAGTGCATTGCCCTTACCCTATGGTGATAAAGGCAATGTGGCCAACCCAAAAGTGCACAAGAGATGTATTAGTATTTTGTTGAAAATTATGATGACATATAATAAAAATAAGTATTATTTATTATTCTTTGATTTTTTATAAAATAATCTCGCCCACCGAATGGCTGCTCGGAGCGGGGCAGGAGATTACTTATGCGGACTTTAAATAACTGAAATGACTGAGAACGCGCGACGACATTGCGGCAGGCCGAGACGAAGATGGCGGGACACGCTTGACTCCTACCGAAAGGCCAATACTGGCCAGCAATAGCAAAAGACAGAGTTCTGTGGAAAAAGGAGAGGGAGGCCTTTGCCTTTCAGTGGGACAATACAGGCTAGTTACCTTAAGTTAGATAGACTGAAAACGAATCGTGGCTGCTTAGCGTCCTATGGTCGCTTTCAAATAATCTTTCCGACTCTTACGTTACTTTACGTTCTATCAGATTCGGTATCAGAGTTTGGCAAAGGTAAGCCGCAGTAGGTAGGTAGAATTATATATTATTCCTAACATGCTGATTTAGTAAATACATTTATGATTACATTCATCGCACAATGGAATTAACATTTCTAGAGCAGGTTCAATAATTATATTTAGTATTAAAGTGATGTGTAGGTACACAATTTAGTATTCATTGCTCATATGTACTAATACTGTTTTCTAGGCACCCTTTGTCTCATTAGCAAAATATTTACTGTTATTCTGTCTTCGAGGGGTTAATTGTCTTATTAATACAACATGCATAAGTCGTTGATAAATTAGCATTGACGTGAGAAAAACGTCACCTGCGAACCGCCCCGCACACGCTCAAGAAACGCTCACGAAACGCCGGTGTTGTAACAATAGCGTGCTTCATCGTAATAAAATGCCGACGGAAAAATCCAAAGTGTTAATAGAATATTCAATTTACAATCGGAATACTGAATTTCATTTAAAACTTATGAAACTTATCATGAAATTATTGTTTTACAAAAATAGTTTTCATTCGTTTTGCACCATTTCGCTCGGTTTACATTCATTTTGCATAACTTTGAATCAGTTTTACTTAGTAACAGGTAAGTAAAGCCGACACCAAAAATAACTGTTATTGAAATACCTTTTTGTAATTTAGTCATTAATGTCCATTGTTTGAGCAGTTGTGGCCAGTTATGTCATGGGTTCGAACTCAGGCAGGTCGGGCTTTATTCTTTGTAAATTATTTCATCACCACTACTCTGAAAATGGTGAAGGAATACCGTCGTGATGAAACCAGCATGTCCAAGAACCAAAAATTCGAAGATATGTGATATCTACCAAGCAGCACTGGACCCGCGTGGTAGGTACACTGAATAGCTCACTCCCTCTCGAAGACTGAAAGCTGATTATGCTATCCATGGCTTACCTTTGAATTACGTAACTACAGATTTTTTCCCATTGTAGTTAAAAGAATTATTAATAAATGTTAAATTATGTAAATTAGATAGCTGAAAATACCGCATGTGTGAATAGTTCAGAGATCTGGGTAACGCTAATTATGTTTAGTTTCGCTTTAACATTAATTTGGTAATATAATTTTAATAAAGCGCTTGTGGAATATAGGTTATGTCAAAACATTCAGAACAAGCATTAGTTGGCACTGCTTATTGCGTTAAAATGTTGTATTTTTGTAACAATAAAATATCAGTACAAAACTATAATTATGGTCAAGATATCTTTTTATATTAGAAAATCCTTTATTGCCACTTATTCGTGTTTAGTGACATTTTTAGATTCAACTTTTTTCTTTGTGGTAACAATAAAACATACTATTTGGCATGTTGGTAACACAGGAAGCCCACTCGTATGTTCCCGTAACGATTCGGTTGCGATACGGCGTAAGTTTAGTTTCCCTTGTGCTTAACAAATAGTAGAATGACTTTACAGGACATTACCGACCTGCGATCGAAATCTAACCGTTGTGAAAACACAATTGAACGTGTAACTTTGCAAATTAGTGGAATCGCCCCCCAGATCGTTGCCTTGGAGCTGCCTTACAAAGCAAATGTCACGAACAACCGTGCATAAAATCCGTTGTAGCGAAATACAAAGGAAATAATATTTTATCTCGTTTGCCCGGTTTTTACTTTTTAAAACTTCAATCCATGCATTCATATCAGCACGTCTGTCTCGCTGAGGGGATTCGAAGCCCAGTTGGTGCATACGTAGATGTACGTTGGTAGTGTAGGTATGTTTCTTACACCTTTAAAGTTATATTATACAACGAGCTGTAGTAGTAAAGACGGACCTTTATAGCACGAAGCTTTTGCGACATCAAACGTGTGGATATGTTTTACGGACGAGTGCGGATTAGAACCGTTGGGGCATCACGCATCTGTTTCTATTTTTCAAATTCCGATCTCAAAATGTTTTAAAGAAGAAAATATGTGTGAGTATAAATCATGAAATAGTATGTATTTCGTAGTGGATATTTTTTATGCCGTTGCAGGTTCGTTGCTCTTTACTTTTTAGAAGCATGTGTACTGTGGAGGCATCACATACCTATAAGTCACCCCAAAGGTAAAATCTAAAAGAGGAATTGTAAAGAAAGAAAATGTAATGTGTTACAAAATCTGTAAAAAGATATCGCGAAAATGTGAAAAAAGGTGGTAAAAGGCAAAAATTTAATTTGAGAATTTGATTTGAGATTTCGCATCCCATTGCATAATGTTTTCTTCTCTATTTTTAGCAGTATGTTGGCTTCATGTAGGGAGGGACTTGTGGCTAAGTTAAAATACCCACAGTTCGATCGATCAGGTTAAGGTACAGACGCCAACACATGAAGCTACTACAATCTGTCAGATTTCTTTGATAGATTTTCGACTTTATTTCTAGAGCATTAGGTTCAAGGTTCATTGGGAAAAATTGACAGTTTCGGGTAGCTTGACCTGGTGCGTCTGTACGTTGGCGCAATTGGTCCGTGGATGGCTGACCATCTTTACATACCAAGACCCCACCATGCTTCAGAAAGCATGTTAAGTTGTTGGTCCCGGCTGTCATTCGTGGGTCTTTGACAGTTGTTACAGGTCGTCAGCAGCCCGAAAGTCTTACTACCAGTCTTATTAAGGGGTATCGTATAACTCAGTTACTGGGTTGTGGAGGTTAGGTAGGCAGTGACTCCATGTAAAATACTGGTATTCAGCTACGTTAAGTTATACTGGAAACCGACCGAAAAGCGGATAATATGTGGGCTTCATGTAGGGTTCATATCTGTTTATATTTTTAAAATTCTATCTTAACTTTAAGACGAAAAAAAAAAACCTATTAAACGGTTGACTTTTAGAGATTTTTATACTAATAACCAGGGAATTTATAAAATTTTTGTTATGTGAAACACAAATTCCAGAAATTACGAAAACCTTTATAAATCCGCTTTTCACGAGTGCATTGCCCTTACCCTATGGTGATAAAGGCAATGTGGCCAACCCAAAAGTGTATAAGAGATGTATTTGTTTTTTGTTGAAAAATATGATGACATATAATAAAAATAAGTATTATTTATTATTCTTTGGTTTTTTATAAAATAATCTCGCCCACTGAATGGCTGCTCGGAGCGGGGCAGGAGATTACTTATGCGGACTTTAAATAACTGAAATGACTGAAAACGCGCGACGACATTGCGGCAGGCCGAGACAAAGATGGCGGGACACGCTTGACTCCTACCGACAGGCCAATACTGGCCAGCAATAGCAAAAGAGAAAGTTCTGTGGAAAAAGGAGAGGGAGGCTTTTGCCTTTCAGTAGGACAATACAGGCTAGTTACCTTAAGTTAGATAGACTGAAAACGAATCGTGGGTGCTTAGCGTCCTATGGTCGCTTTCAAATGATCTTTCCGACTCTTACGTTACTTTACGTTCTATCAGATTTGGTATCAGAGTTTGGCAAAGGTAAGCCGCAGTAGACATGTGTAATTATATATTATTCCTAACATGCTGATTTAGTAAATACATTTTTGATTACATTCATCGCACAATGGAATTAACATTTCTAGAGCAGGTTCAATAATTATATTTAGTATTAAAGTGATGTGTAGGTACACAATTTAGTATTCATTGCTCATATGTACTAATACTGTTTTCTAGGCACCTTTTGTCTCATTAGCAAAATATTTACTGTTATTCTGTCTTCGAGGGGTTAATTGTCTTATTAATACAACACGCATAAGTCGTTGATAAATTAGCATTGACGTGAGAAAAACGTCACCTGCGAACCGCCCCGCACACGCTCAAGAAACGCTCACGAAACGCCGGTGTTGTAACAATAGCGTGCTTCATCGTAATAAAATGCCGACGGAAAAATCCAAAGTGTTAATAGAATATTCAATTTACAATCGGAATACTGAATTTCATTTAAAACTTATGAAACTTATCATGAAATTATTGTTTTACAAAAATAGTTTTCATTCGTTTTGCACCATTTCGCTCGGTTTGCATTCATTTTGCATAACTTTGAATCAGTTTTACTTAGTAACAGGTAAGTAAAGCCGACACCAAAAATAACTGTTATTGAAATACCTTTTTGTAATTTAGTCATTAATGTCCATTGTTTGAGCAGTTGTGGCCAGTTATGTCATGGGTTCGAACTCAGGCAGGTCGGGCTTTATTCTTTGTAAATTATTTCATCACCACTGCTCAGAAAATGGTGGAGGAAAAAATTCGAAGATATGTGATATCTACCAAGCAGCACTGGACCCGCGTGGTAGGTACACTGAATAGCTCACTCCCTCTCGAAGACTGAAAGCTGATTATGCTATCCATGGCTTACCTTTGAATTACGTAACTACAGATTTTTTCCCATTGTAGTTAAAAGAATTATTAATAAATGTTAAATTATTTAATTAGATAGCTGAAAATACCGCATGTGTAAATAATTCAGAGATCTGGGTAACGCTAATTATGTTTAGTTTCGATTTAACATTAATTTGGTAATATAATTTTAATATAGCGCTTGTGGAATGTAGGTTATGTCAAAACATTCAGAACAAGCATTAGTTGGCACTGCTTATTGCGTTTCATCTTACAACTAAGTTTTAACAATGAAGTTTGATCGCTTGTTAAGTACATCTCAATCAGTTGAAAGCGGCTTGTAAATACTAAGATTTCATTTACATTTAGTAAAGTTTAGTCTTTGTAACTAAAGTCTTACAACTTGGGTACAAATAATTAAGAAAGTAAATTGGGGTTGAAATTCTAGGGCCATGGGGCCGAGTGGCAATTTAGTTTTTCGAGATAATGCCAAGCGACTGGTCGATTCTTTACATGAGGGCTGGCCCATTTTTGCCCAAATAATCAGTTGTCAATGGCAATCAGTCAAATCTTATTGAATATTTTTGCTTGTAATGTTATTGCTTGTTTGTGTTTATTTTGTATGCTATTTATTGGCAAAACATAGTGCACATAATTTAGACAATAAACTCTCTGTGACCATACCTATGTTTTACAAAATAAATTATTTATACATTTTTTATATATTTGACAGGCCTGTTGGTCTAGTGGTTAGTGACCCTGACTGCTATGCCGGAGGTCGTGGGTTCGATTCCCACCCAGGACAAATGTTTGTGTGATGAGCACGATCATTTGTTCTGTGTCTGGGTGTAATTTATCTATAATTTGTATGTATTTAGAAATATATAAGTATGTTTATCAGTTGTCTAGTACCCATCACACAAGCTCTGCTTAGCTTGGGACTAGATGGCGTTGTGTGATAGTTGTGGAATATTATTATTATTGATTTATTGTTTTGATACATTTTGAATGACATTTCGCAACACAATTGACCAAATGTTCAATTGTGTTATCAACGTCACTCGACCGACAAAATATTGTTCCTGCCGTGTATTTTGGTGGCCGGTGTTTTACGGACTAATCATACAAAAGTAAGTAAGAAACAAAAACCTGAGTACTGAAAAATAATGCTCTAAAAAGTATGAAACACGAAAATATTCTCATCTGAATGCTGTGGACGTATGTCACTTTACCCTAATGCTTATGATCACTTAGTACTTTTAGAATGCACTATTTTTAGGGATAAGACCACGGCTGTCAGATAAGAATATTTTCTAGTTTCATACTTTTTAGAATGTGATGTTTTAGTAGTTCGGTTCTATTTTTTTAACTTACTTTGATTGAATTCGGTTTAAAGATTCTTTATTTATTCTAGAAGAACATACATTGTTCACTTATCGAATAAATACATAATTAAGGAAAGTGTAGTCTAGTAGCTAACAGTTTTGTTTTTAATGCAGGTAGGTACGATGTCGACATTTTATCGTGTCTAAAGCTACCTTAAATCGTTAACATAATAGTTTTGTGTTGTTAGTGACGTAATGCTTGAGTTTAGATTTAAATATGTTGAAAGAAGATGTGCTCCTGATTTCTACCGGTAGATTATTATAAAGTTGAACGCCTTCGTTTTTTTTTTGTTTTTCCTGCCATATTGTGTTCGCGGAGGGCGTGTCTGTATTTGGTTAGGGTTTCTTTGGCTGTATTTGGATGATTTCGTGTTGAAAGATAATTGTGTGTGTATGGTTTTGTTAAGAATTTTTCTGATGAGAATGCAGGTGTAGAATGTGTATAGTCGATTAATGCTCATAAGTTTAGTATTTTTGTATACCTCGACTGTAGGTGTGAGGTAATCGTAGTTGAATAGTAGTTTAATTATTTTATTTTGTGCTATTTGCAGGTCTTTAATCGCAGATTTTGTTGCACATCCCCAGATTTTGATTAGATAATTTATGTGCGACCGAACTAATGAGTTGTAGATGTTGAAGCGTATTTTTTTCGGAATGTTAATTATGTACCCGCGCATTGATCCCATTAGCGATGTTATTTTTGATTTTATGTAATCTATGTGTGCTTGCCAAGTAAGTTTGTTATCTAATCTAAGTCCGAGGTATTTTTCGAATTTACTTTTTATGATTTTAGTGTTGTTTATGTGTAAAGCCGGGTGGTCGGGGAGCTTTTTATTTTTAGCTGAGAATATCATGTATGATGTTTTTGATGCGTTTATGGTAAGTAGATTGGAGCTAAACCAGTTGTACAATACGTCCAAATCTTTTTGAGCGTCATCTATAATGGTGTTTATGTTATTGCCGAAGTAGAAAAGGCAAGTATCGTCAGCGTACAAAGTTAGTTGCCCAGTTAAACCTAGCTCTTTAATATTATTTATGTAAATAGCAAATAAGAGGGGGGATAACAAGGATCCCTGGGGAACACCGAATTCTATGGGAGATTCTCCACTCATCGCGTTTCCTATTTTAACTATTTGTTTTCTGTTGTCTAGGTATGAGGAAAGGATATTGTACATTTCTCCAGTGATGCCTATGCTTTTTAGCTTTAATTATCCTGTCTTCGTCTTTCGAGATTTAAATATTCACCTGTAGTAGTCCCGCTACGCTTCGACTCACTCGCACATAGTTAAGCGCCATAAGAAAGAAAGAGATAGCACTATTTCCACAGGCGCCCGATCACACCACTACAGCATTCGTCATTCGTTTCCGTGCGCGCGCGGCTACCGCACATAGTGAAATAAGTTTTTTCTTTTTTGGATTTTATTGGTGTTAAGCAGTTTTAAAAACTTAAAAAATGCCTAAAAGGAAGCATGCAGAAACTAAAGAAGACAAATGGCGAAAGAAATTAAAGAAATATGAACAAAAATTGTCTAAGGAAAGACGTCGTCATAGGCGTGTGTCAATTGAAGGTACATTTTTTTTTTTCGCAATTACACCTACATAATTTTAGTGGTGATTGTTATGGTACAAAATACAAGGCCGAAATGTATAATTCTTTGCCAATGGTACCTTAGATCTAACACGAGATGTTAGACGGTACATCAAACTTTCAAGTCAATACGAGATATTGACTTATTGTTTTCTCTTTTTTTTAGAGTCAATACGAGATATTGACCTATTGTTTTCTCTTTTTTTTTTTTTTTTTTGAGTCAATACGAGATATTGACCTATTGTATCTTACAAGAGTTAATACGAGATATTAACCAAAAAACATCGTTCCAGAATATCTGGAATCGGACAGCGGTGCATCTAGGCCTTCGTCTCCTGATCGCTCGCCTACGCCGACGGCTGCGGCGACGGATGGCATACCTGCTCACTCAGCGGGGCCAGTGGATGAGCCAGGCACCTCAGGCAACGGGAAGAAGTGCATCACAGCCAGCTGATCCCCAGGGTGTGACAGCCCTGGCCGATGACGCTAATACGAATGGCGATAATATTCCTCCTATTGCAGATCCCGAGCTCTTAAGGGCACTAGGGGATTTTGAAGGTGAAACCACCGATTGGAGTCCAGATATTGTAGCTGATTTATCAAAGCGATGGGATCCTATCCTTAAAGATGGCCTTAAAAAAGAAACACGAGAGGAACTATTAAAGAAATACCTACTTCCAAAAAACTGTCCCTTAATGAGAGCTCCAGTGCTTAATCCTGAAATAGCGGCAATGCTAAATGAGTCCGCAAAAAATCGTGATGTAAGGATTCAGAAGAAGCAATCGCATATGGGATGCATCCTGGCTATCTTAGGAAGGACGATGTCAGGTATATTGACCAAATCTAGTGACACTACCGACATCCTTCGTCTTCTTACAGACGCGACTAAGCTGTTGTCGGATTCTCATTACTTGGAGACTGAGACTAGAAGATCTCTTGTCACTCCAATGGTTGACAAGACCTTTTTAGAGCCTTTTAAGGATAGAAAGAGAGACAGTCTTCTTTTTGGAGAGAAATTAGGAGAATTTATTAAATCTTCGCGTGGAATACAGAAAACAGGCAAGCTGATCCAGTCTCCAGCTCAAACGAGCAATTTAAACTACAAAGGCCCGCCGTCACGCCAGCCTTATCACCGCTCCATTCGTGGGCAGTCGAGGCGCGGCGGTGGGACCAGGCCAGGATCGAACTACCGCCGCCGCGGGACAATGCAGGCGCCGGCGATGAGCCGGGCTCCACGGGCATCATCCCCTCACCAGCACCTTCCATCACGCCACAAGCTAGCGAGAGCGGCCCCCACAACGAGCGCGAAGCAGTAACTTCTCAGGTATACTCTCATGCTGGTCGCTTAAGGTATTTTATTGAAGCTTGGAAAAAGATTACTGAGGACAAAACGATCCTTGAGACCATTTCTGGTTATAGAATTCCCTTTCTTAAGCATCCTGTACAACATCCGGGTATGATTCCAAAATCATCTTTCTCGAAAGATGACAGGTTTCATATTAAACAAGAATTGAATCGTTTGCTGCAAGCAAATGTCATACGTTAATGTAATCCTACCCGTGATCAGTTTGTATCTAGTATTTTTATAATTCCTAAAAGTAATGGTGAGAAACGTTTAATTCTAAATTTAAAGAAATTAAATAAATTTGTCGCAGTTAACCATTTTAAGATGGAAGATGTTAGAACAGCTGTCAAATTAATGACACCTAGCTGCTTTATGGTTAACTTGGACTTAAAAGAAGCATATTTTTTGATACCTATCCACAAAGATCATGTAAAGTTTTTGAGATTTTATTTTGATAATATTCTGTACGAATTTTTGGTTTTACCTTTTGGATTGAGCTCAGCTCCTCATGCTTTTACAAAACTTATGAAACCAGTTTCTACCTTTTTGCGATCTCGAGATTTTAAATCAGTATTCTACTTAGATGACAGTTGTTATTTCGGAAACAATTATGAAGAATGCTTAAATAACATTAATGAAAGCATTAAGTGCCTAGTGAACTTAGGATTTATAATAAACTATGAGAAGAGTTCACTGGTACCAAGCCAATGTTGTCAGTTTTTAGGTTTTATTTTAAACTCAATAAACATGACCCTAGAACTCCCTATAAAGAAAAGACGCGACATCCTGTCACGTACCGAAAATATGCTAGTAACGACGAGAATCACTATTCGTGCTTTTGCTCGCTACCTAGGTACCCTGACAGCTGCTTGCCCGGCCGTCGCGTACGGTTGGTTGTATACAAAATCTTTAGAGCGGGCCAAATATCTAGCCTTATTGGATAATAATGATTATGACAAGATGATGACTGTTTCAAATAGTTTACGTGTTGATTTGACTTGGTGGAAATCTTCAATTTTAGACACCAATAACCCCATCAGACCAATGTCGTTTGCATTAGAGATCTTTAGTGACGCATCTAGTATCGGCTGGGGTGCAGCCTCTGGGGGAGAAAGTATAGGCGGTTCGTGGACAGAAAACGAGCGTTCTTGTCATATTAACTATTTGGAACTACTTGCAGCCTATTTTGGACTTAAATCTTTCGCGAACAAGGTCACTAATTGTCACATACTCCTACGCATTGACAATACTACGGCGATTGCTTACATAAATAGAATGGGTGGAGTGCAATACCCACATCTCAATGAAATTGCCCGTAGAATATGGACGTGGTGTGAAGAACGGCAGATATTCCTTTTTGCGTCCTACATAGCTTCATCTCAGAATATTGAAGCAGACACAGAGTCAAGAAACATAGATATTGAATGGGAATTGCACTCTACAGCATTTGATACTATTGTTTCAAAATTTGGTGAACCTGAGATGGACATTTTTGCATCGAGAACGAATGCTAAATGTAAAAAATATATATCATGGAAGCGTGATCCCTATGCTTACAACGTGGACGCTTTTACTATTAAATGGGATATGTTCTTTTATGCGTTTCCACCATTTTCACTCATTTTAAAGGTTCTGCAAAAAATTGCTATTGATGAAGCAACAGGGATACTTGTAGTGCCTCATTGGCCATCTCAAGCATGGTTCCCAGTATTCAGATCTCTTGCTGTAAGTGAAATATTGATATCTACTCCGGATAAATTTCTATTATCATCTCATTTCAGGGAAACTCATCCTCTGCATCGCCACCTTTCCCTGGCGGCGACTATATTATCCGGGAAGCCTTCGCGCGATTGCAGGTTCCTCAATCAGCACTGACTTTAATGACGTCATCTATTTCTGGGAACACTAAATCACAATATACTTCTAGCTTCAAACAGTGGTGGTTATACTGTCACGATAAAGGATTAGATCCGTTCCAGATAGAAGTACACGATCTTCTGGACTTTTTGTCTCAATGTTTCACAAATGGTTCCACGTATGGAACGATAAACAATCACCGTTCGGCTTTATCACTTATTTCCGGAAATAATGTGGGACAAGACGAACGTGTCAAAAGATTCTTTAGGGGGGTATTTAAGTTGAAGCCTTCCTTCCCAAAGTATAATTGTACATGGAACCCCAATATCGTCCTTAATTATTTTGGTGACTTATACCCCAACGATAATTTAAGTTTGGAGCAGTTGAGCAAAAAATTGGTTATATTATTGGCTTTGTCAACAGGCCAAAGATGTCAGACGCTCTCATTGATTAGGTTGCACAATATTATGATCAATCAAGATAAAGTTTTAATAACTATTACTGATTTAATTAAGACATCTGGTATAGGTAAATCCCAACCAGTTCTTGACCTTCCTTTTTTCCGACAGCGTCCTGCAATCTGCCCTGCAGAGACTTTAATAGCTTACATGAATGTTACATCCACCAAAAGAAGTACTGTAGATAATAAACTGATTCTAACTTTTAAAAAACCTCATCACGCAGCGTCTTCACAAACTATAGGACGATGGATAAAGCAGGGTTTGGCTGCTAGTGGGATCAACATTGAAATATTTAGTGCCCATAGCACTCGGCATGCATCATCGTCTGCTGCACATCAAGCAGGAATCAGTGTTGATGTCATTAGGAGAACCGCTGGGTGGTCAGATCAATCTGCTACCTTTGCTAATTTTTATAATCGGCCAATCGCTCAAACAAATTGTGAATTTGCAAACGCTGTACTTACTAATCAGTAAGGAAGTTTTGTTTATTTCTTTAGTTATAATCATTAAGTTATCTTTTTTTTGTGTTTATTAATTGAAATAAGAATACATGTATTATTTACTTATGGAATACATATTTTCAATTTAGTCCTACCTATAACATTGCAAATGTCTATCTCTAAACATCTACAGGTGAATATTTAAATCTCGAAAGACGAAGACAGGATAATTTAATAATCAAACGAACTTACCTGAAGTGAAGTTCGATTTTAATTATCCTGTCTTCGTCGAAGAGATTTAAGGTCCCTCCCTACCCTGACATTCAGATGAACCTTCCATTTCCCTAAACAATGTTATAGTTCGTCCGGTAGACTGGTACTCTGAAATGAATGACGAATGCTGTAGTGGTGTGATCGGGCGCCTGTGGAAATAGTGCTATCTCTTTCTTTCTTATGGCGCTAAACTATGTGCGAGTGAGTCGAAGCGTAGCGAGACTACTACAGGTGAATATTTAAATCTCTTCGACGAAGACAGGATAATTAAAATCGAACTTCACTTCAGGTAAGTTCGTTTGATTATTAAATAATAGGATTTTATGAGACACCGTGTCAAACGCCTTTTTTAGGTCAATAAAAATCCCGAGTGCAACATTTTTACTGTCAATATTTGTTTTAATGGTGGTGACTAAATCGATTGTGGCGCACAAAGTGTTGGATTTCGGCCGGAAACCGAACTGCCGATCATAAATATAATTTATGTTGTTTAGATATTTTTCTAGTCTCGTGTAAATTAAACGTTCAAAAATTTTTGAGAGTACCGGTAATACCGATATGGGTCGGTAATTCCCGGGATCTGATTTTGTTCCGGATTTGTATATGGGGTTGACTTTTGCAATTTTGAGGGTATTTGGGAATTTGCCATTTTTGAAACAGTTATTGTATAATTAATTTTATCGTTCGCTACTAATATAAATTATTTGTTTTTAAATTATGCTAATTGAGCTTTTTCATTTGAAATCAAAATGGCAGAATGTAAAAAACAAAATATTTTTCAACTCAATTTCTAGTAAAGTGAATTAGCGCATAAAGCGCCTATCTGCCTAGCCGTTTCCCAACTATGTTGGAGTTGGCTTACAAGCACCTTTATGCAGTTCATAATTTAGCCTAATATACACACGTGTTTTTAATTATTTTTTTATTTTTTTGAGTTTTGATATGGCGGTTTTGCCAGTGCCTTTATTTACACGCGGGAGCATGGCTGTCGTCAAATATCAAGTTCACATGGGAAGAAGGGCAATTGACATGCCACTTTGTTCCTCGCAACTGTATTGAAAAACGTCCTAGGAGAGCGCTATATGCCAATTAAAATAGCGTCTCATAGCTTAAAGTCAGCGGACGGTCAAGACACTTTTAACAATACCAATAACAATTGTCAAATTATGATAAGCAGTTTAGAAATTATGAGGGGCCATACGTACATAAAAACATACATACATACCAGTCAAAATCATAACCCTCCTTTTAGTTTCTAGTAACAATTTATAAAACTCTACTTCAGCTGCTAACTTTACGTTGTCCTATAGTCAACAACGGGCGACTATCCCAGACTCGGAGATATTTAAACTCCTTTACGTCTATTTGTCAGACTTGCTGATAGTGCTTACCAGGAAAACGTTTTATGCAGATTTCTTTATTAAAGAGACAAAAGAGGAAATTATTCATTAGGTATTTATATTCTGCGACGTCAGTTTGTTCAGCGGCGTCTATAAATATGATATTCTAGCATGCCATTAAGGCATAGTCGATATTGCGTAATCTAAACGATCCTTAAATCGTAAGTCGAAATTAAAAAGAACGCTATTCACCCTTAATGCGTGAAGAGTGAACACGCACACTAGTCATTTTTCGTTTTCTTTAGGAGCACGTCTTATGTTGCGCAAAACAGCAAAATACTTCATACTTTCAGTTAGGGCATTTTAAAACCACCAAACTAATATAAACAATTTTGCTATTAAACCGTACACGATCGTTTTACAAGACTTTTCCATTTGAACAAAAGAAAATATATCTAAGTTTTATTAACAAGACCTCATTAAGCCTAGACATGAATGCAAACAATAGAACGTCTAGCCGCATTTTACCATGGTCGCATTTTTATCTAAAGATACTGTTGAAACTTACAATTTTATTGTCAATATTTGTCCCGTTTCATATTATGGACACTGAATAATAAACGAGAACGAGCCCTTTAAAAGTGCGAACATAAAAAAGAAATTGCCGATAAATCACAATATTGTGTAAAACCTCACTTAATCTTAATTTGGGGCGATGCCTTTGAATGGGCGTTATGCAACGCGACTTATTTGTGCCGTGACTTAGTTGTGAATAGCATCGACAGGCAATATTTTCTCTTTACAACGAGGTTGGTACAAGACAACGCTTTCAGGCAATGACTTGTGCCGTGGGGGGCGATATAAATATTTGCGTATCGCATCACCGCCTGGCGGCTGGCGTGCTGCCCCGCGCCCGCGCCCGCTGCTGTTCCAAACGTGGCTCGTCACGCGACCACCACTGCCAATGTAAGAAGTTTATTCCACTTTAAATATCCTACGTGAATCGATATGTTCTACAAATTAAGGTCGGTTATTACGCCATACTACTGTTCTGGCTAGAACTCGTGCTAAAAGAAAATGTGAAAACTTGTCCGTCCGACCCAAGGGAGGAGTTTCCATGAATTATCTTAGTCCTAGAATACTAGAAACGTACTTGTGACATTTTCATGTAGCTTTAAAGCAAAGATTTTATGTGAAAATAAACTTTTTTACTACAGTTAAATTAGTAGTTCATTTCAGGAAACAATAGCCTTAGTACTACTTAACTTCATTAGTGGCATTCGTTACAAAATTAAGGACGTAATAAATGTCCTTACAAGAATCAATTAACAAAATTAAGCAACTTCAGTCTACCCAGGTAAATTATTATCACTACATTATCAAATCGAGTTAAAGGGAGTGAAAACTTTGGAGATAAGAAGTGTTGCAAAGAAGATTATTTAAAATATTGAGTAAGTAACAAATTTTCGAACGATCGGCGTGATTCGATAACTTTTCGCCGAAGTTAGCTGTAAGTTTGTAGAAGTTTCCAGCCGTGTTTCTGAACCTTATCGTCCGTGGAAGTAACAAGCCGAGATAAATGAAGTTTAGTTGCTCTTAATTTAATGGCTGGCCGGAAGTTTGGACGACGTGACCGGATGGAAGGGAAGCCTCTTTCCTACCAATTATTCGACTAATTAATAAGACATTGTATTGATAGGATTGTTAGCACCCTTCATAACACTCGGAAACTTCTTTATTTAGCAAATTCAGTAAAACAATTCGGTCGGAACTAACTAGGAGTGACTTATCGCGTCAAAACAGTTGCAAAACAAACAACGTCATTATTTACTTGAGAAAAATAAGAAGTTGCTCACAATTAAAGTGTGCGGAACGAGTTGCGGGTCGAAGTAACTACGGGAAATGTCTTCGAAGTCTCTCGAACACCGCAACTGAGCGAATGGCGAACGATTTAAACGCTTTCTTAAAGGATTTATCGGAGATGACACAAGAACAAGAGGAACGGAGGAATCGGGGAGGCAAATTCCTACCGGGGTACGACGGGCTAAAGCGGGTACTAAGATTTATTGAGGGACAAATTGTAACGGAATCACTGCTACAGTTAAACCCCTAATTAGTTTATCAGTTATAAATTAAACATTATTGCTTTTTTACGAGGAAATGATTTAGGGAACTCAGCGGTTTGTTTGTCAAAAGTCACTTGTGTTTATGTATAATAGGTTGTGCGTCAGTTAGTATTTGAAGTATAGCAATACAGGCAGAAATGAACGTCTTTATGCCGACTGTAATGTAGATGATTGGTTCTGTCAGCAATCATTTGTCCTGAACTTTTTTCGTTTGAGACTCGGGATTTGGGATTTATCTAAACTTAGTCATGAGGCTAAGTTATAATAACCGCACGGGTCAATCAACCAGGTTAAGCTACGTTTGCCGCGTTCGGTCCATGGATGGGTTACCATACTTACATTTCGAAACCCCTGCATGCTTCGGAAAGCACGTTAAGCCGTTGGTCCCGGCTGGCATACGTGGATCTTCTTTGACAATTGTTACGACTAGTCAGAAGCCTGAAAGTCTGACAATTACCCAGTAAATGGGTTGTGGAGGTCAGATAGGCAGTCACTCCATGTAAAATACTGGTATTAAGCTGCATATGGTTAGGCTAGACGCCAACCCTAGGTGGAGAGGAGGAAGCCTCCTAGTCGGAACCAGTGCGGAACCGCGCTTGCAGGACCCAACATGCTGCTGCGTCCAGCTACACCGACGACGCAGCTCTATGTGTCCCGTCTACCCTACACCACGAAGGTTGAGGAGATCGTGGAGTATGTACGACTGAATACCAACTGGACTTTGAGGGTCGAGAAGTTGGAATCGCGCCACAACACGAACTTCAAGTCATTCGTGGTGCGAGTTCCAGTTTTTGAAATCGAGACCTTCCTCAAGGCAGAGTTTTGGCCGAAAGGTGTCATGTATCTACGTTTCCGCGGAAGGCTACGCGACACCACGCAACGCAACACGACGCCGTCACTTCGTGTACAATAGTTTTTACATTGTTTTTTATTTGTATGTATGTTAGTCTGTAAGGTATTTATGTTATGGGTCTTTGTAGCCCGAAATAAATTGATTTGATTTGATTTGAAAACAGTTGGGAAAAGGCTAGGCACATTGTATTTTTTATCTAGATATTTTTTTAAGTACCTAAGTTAGTTGTTACTTTTAGGGCGGAAATGTTCTTACTGGCTCAAAGAAAGGTACAAAAATGGTATACAATTGTAAAGCGCTATGATAATATCCATTAACCTTTCAGTGATTGTAACTGTATTTGTTGTAATTTATTTATAACGTTAGAATTTGCATAATCTAATGTACAATTTACGTTGAATTCCAAATCAAAACTGACCGATGATGCGAACCCGAATTTATTTAACATTGATGTCGATCCTGACGTGAATACCAATATGAAATCAACATGCCTGTTCAGTTTAAATTAAATAGTTTTACCAATGCTAACCATAATAATATAATTTGGACTCAGCGATTGTGCCGATAGCCGTTACGGTGAATGGCCTAAAGGTTTGGTCTACTAGGAAGACGCTTCTGCCATATTATAAGGGGCGTCATGAAAAACTGTTATTTACACCAGTATTTGACATTTAGTTAGACTTTTTCTAAAGTCGTTTATCCCTAGTGCAGTTCTGATGCTAAACATAGACAACAATTTCAGACCGATTATTCAGTTTCAGAGGTTTAGTATGAGGTCTTAAATTGCATGCATTGTCTGAACGGTATGATAGATTGACGAAATCTGAGAATCTATTGTGTTATGCTTAGTTCTTTTTGAGATTGTTATCTTGAATCTAAGACGGAAGGTCGAGATATGTACCTAATCCAGATTTCTATAGACAAATTAAAAGGACCGAAGGTAATAAAATTGGGCACGCCACAATTGCAGTGGTAAGTCCCCTCTTTGAGGAGTAGATAGAGAGACGCCATGGCGTCCTTACCTTCCGCTTTACGCAGATCCTCACCAGGCATGGTTGTTTTGGGAGGTTCCTGTTCCAAACAAGGCGGGAAGAAACGACGGGTCGTTTCCCCCCGTAAAGACGATCCTCTGGAGGATACGGTGGAGCATACGGTGAAGCATACGGTGGAGGTGTGCCCTGCCTAGGCGCAGCACCGCCGTGTCCTCGTGGAGGCGATCGGCGGCGGTGACCTTTCGCGTCCTGCCCTGGTGCGAGCCATGGTACGGAGAGAGAGGGAATGGGAAGCCGTCACCTCCTTCTGCGAAGCAGTAATGCTCGCGAAGGAGGAGGCGAGGCACGTGAGGGTGAGGCAAGCTATGCGCCCTCACGCCCCTAGCCACCGCAGGAGGAGACGCCCCGGGCATCGGTAGTCAATTGCGGACTCCCGGCCACCGCAGGCGTGGCTTCCGAGCGGCGAGCAAAGGTTAGCTTGCCGCCCGGTAAGGACCAGGCCCGTGTCGACAGTGCGTAGTGTTCCACGCGCCCCTCAAAGAGTTGTCAGCAAATCTGAAGGGTTCCGCTAGGACCGATGCCTGCTAGGGTCGCGAGATTTGTTCGAAAGAGATACCGTGGCCTTGGCATACGGGCAACCGAAGGAACACGGGTGGGTTTTAGTGAGTAAAGTCTGACACGCCTTTCCGCTCCACCCTAGAGCAGGAGACATTTGATGATATCCCACCCACAAAAAAAGGTAATAATGTGTTCAGGTAATTTAGTTTCGTAGACATTTGATATCTCGGGGCAAAGTCAAAAAAAAATCGGGTATTATTGTAGAAAATATCTTGTTAGTGGCTGCGTGATTTTGTAATGGAAAAAACCCAATAAAACTTTGCCTAACCTGGGAATCAAAACCCGGATATCACGCTCAACAGTGGCTCTTGCGACCGAGAGACCAACGGGGCAGTTGTGTTTCTTAGTAACACACAACCCTGAATTTGGAAGTTGGCAGTGTGTGACACCTCCTTACTTCGGAAATCCGTTAAACCGTTGGTTCTGAGCCTGATCTCTCTCCCTCTCTTTCTCTCTCTCTCCGGTCGTGTCGGATTGTTGTCCCATCGGACTATGAGACTGAGTGCCCATGTGCGTGTGCATACATTTGTGCACCATAATATCTCCCATGCCGTAAGCTAGTTTCCGTGGAGATCGGAGGACTATTTATATAATCTTGTAAGTATGTATTATCTGCTTATCTATACTTATCTATACTAATCTATACTAATATTATAAAGCTGAAGAGTTTGTTTGTTTGTTTGTTTGATTGAACGCGCTAATCTCAAGAACCACTGGTCCGAATTGAAAAATTATTGTTGTGTTGAGTAGCCTATTTATCGAGGAAGGCTATAGGCTATATATCATCACGTTACAATCAAAAGGAGCGGAGCATCGATGAATAATGTTGCAAAAACGGGGAAAATTTATTCCTTTTGAGAGTTTCCGTTGCGTGCGCTGCGTAAACGGTTAAAGTAACGTAAAAATCATGTATGACTGAATTGGTTCTCTTAAAAAGTTCTAAAAAAAATCCGCGAGAGCACATGTCTATCTTTTAAGGTTGACTCACTATAACTCAAAAGGAGCGGAGCAGCAACGAAAAATGGACGAAAATTAGCAGGCAAATCGATGCGACGGGAAGGGTCTGGGGAGCAAAAATTTGACGCGGACGAAGTCGCGGGCAGAAGCTAGTTGACAATACGTCGTACTGTGTATCTACTGAAGATAGATTAACGATATCAAATCTCTGTTGTCAAATAACGTTATCATCACAGCTATGGTCCCTGTGGGGGCACAGGGACCATAGCTGTGATGATAACGTTATTTGAAGGACAAAATCATTAGCTACCCTGACCGCGTTTTGATAAAAAATACATTCTTATTAGCCTCAACGAAACCTTGTTATTGCTTAGGGAATTCCGCTTAATCGTCATTTTAATAATTCACGAACACATGTCTATCAATTACCCCGGAGGAAACTTTAGGCGTAAATTCAACCCTATCGTGGGTATATGATAAAAAGGTAGAAACTAGGAAAATTAACTGAATAATAAATGTGTGCGACCCCTGATTATGTTCACACGACAGTCGGTGAGCCCCGGGGGCATTTAACCTTTATTCCCGACTCCGGTACATGTGGTGGGTTGTTGTGCGTCGCGCTTCATGCCGCTAAGCCGGCTTTCGTCCGGAGCCTGGCTTCTACAACATCTCGGTGGACTGTCCCTCTAGCTAATATGTTGCTGCTCAACCGAAATATGAGTTATTCATACACTGAATTTAGTTTGTTACCGTTCTGGAGCTTATTAAAAATAATAATTTTGAAAAATGTTTTCCCTCTCTGAAAAATTCTGCCTTCATGTTCATTTGCAGAAACGTTGATCGTCATATTTCTCTTGTTGTTTATTAAGTACGTAAAAGTAATTAGTTATTAACCGGTGGCTTCACGTAACTTGTATTGTGTGAGTAATTAGAGTTAATCAAGCATATTAATTAAGTCATGGTTAACGGTACCAATACCATACAAATGATTCAATTAGGTAAGATATTTACTGACTTATTTATATTACAATATTTTCAATTCAAAATAGTAATCGGATAAATGATAAAGTTTTAGCCAAAAACCTCCTTAGTGGGATGGTTAAGGCTGGTTAACCTACATTATAAAACACATAAAAACTGTCACAATTTACTGTCTACTCACATAAGAAAAAGAAATAAACGCAAAGATTTCACACGGTAGTCCCTTATTTCATACAAAGATTTGATTATATTTAAAAAAGCGGGCTGTAACATCTGTATGTCGTTTCGCGCAAGTTTCCACTAAGGGAGCCCCAGTCACCTATAATATCGTAAGCGAAGGACAACTTACATATTATTTGTGAACGCGGTTTACTCAATTTGTTGCGCCTATATTACATTTACCTTAATCATAATTTACCTTAGGTACCTACGCTAAAACACGAGCATTTTCCGGTAGGTTGGTATAAGCAGATTTCTCATTATAAGTTAGTAAACAATTTCATAAATAAAAAAAAATACATTCCATCTTATAAGTAAGAGTCTGTTGACGTAAAGTAAGTAATTACACGGATTATTAAATTACTTTGCTTTATTTATTTTTTCTGTAATTTTATGAATGCTGCCAATTTACGATGTTTCTGAATCGCTCGTCAGTTAATTGACGCAGAGAAGTCACATAAACAACAACAGGATTTAGAAGCCATTCATTTGTGTTCTGTGAGCATCAAGATTTCTTCTCCTAGCGAAAAATATAATCGTATGTACCTTTTAGTCACATTATTAATCGTATAATAAATAAGAATGGCATTAACTAAATTATAGTTTTGACCGCACGATGAACCGTTATAGGTGTTTTTCCTTTTGTTTTTCTTACTTTTGTATAGTACTCCACCATACTGATAGATATAAATTCGTTGCGCGTGGTACAGTCAACTGTGTTAAGACTCCACTCTATCGCTATTTTGGCCTATAAGTCGGCGGTATGCGGCAGACATAACCCCTCTGCCATTTAAATTGGGTCCAGCTACATCGGTAAATTGCGTTTTGGAGCGCAGTGTAGAGTTGCTAACCCTATTAGTTAGTTTCAAATCTAGCGTACTGCGTTTAATGGGTCAGTGGCGAACCTTGAGTCTGGACTGGGACATCAAAGAGCGACTCAATGGTTCCTTCGTATACTAAACCTAGTGATAAAATGTAACTTTACAGGGGAGTAGTTTACAGATTATTTAATTTAAACGCGCTTAAGTAACCCTCGAAGTTGCGCTTTAGGTTCAAAGAACGGAGAAGAGAAGACGAAAACTAAAGATAAGTCATTCGACTTTAACATTGAAATTGAAAATCTGCACTTGAATAAACGTTGAAAACTATCATCACTTGTGTTTTTTCTCTTCTTATTTTGATCACAGGGAAGACCGAAAAAGTACAAAAATGCCTTTAACTATAAAGTCTATTGTTCCACGAAGTCCTTAATGAAGGGCGACCTTCCAATGAAAAAGTTGTCTTAATACTATTGTTATTTATATCACTGAGATATTCTGTTTGAAATTACAAAATCGATTGTATAATATCCAAAACTAAATGTTCATTATTAAACTTCAGTCTCTTCAATAAGTTGGATTTTTTAAATAGTATCTGTTTTCAATATTAATACTGTTGGCATATTAGCGTGTCAGCGTGTGTGCTGACATATTGGAAAATATTGTAATTTAATGTAATTGTGTTTTGTAATGTTATTTTAACTGTTGTATCTCATTTACAATCAAGTTCTTCAAAATGAACAAACAGCTGCACTGCTTGGGAGTGTGTTGCTCTTCTACTTCTTCTGCTCAGTTAAAGCACTAGGAAGTGTTGAAGAGCGCCTCTTTTAAGGGATTTTCTTATGTAATTTTGACGTTAAAAAAGTGCTGACTCACCCTAATTTGAATAAATGGCTTTAAATTTAAACAACCAGTGTTAATGCTTTTATTTAAATTAATATTTTTACGGATTGAATTCAATTTGAAAACTCGAGAGAAGATTTGTTTTTTTGTATGCTTATTTATTACAATTTCATAGTAAAACGGCTGAACGAATTTAACCTCTAAGTCCCTGAGATACCACATTTGGTATGTAAACAATCGTTTTTTAATTGTGTCTGTAATTACGGTAGTTGACCGGCTAAGCAAAATTTGGCACACGGGTAGACCATGGATAAGGACATATAATACTCTTTATACCGAGTTTCCTACGGGATCGAGACTCATGTGGGTGAAACCGCAGGACGCAGCTAGTCTGGAAGGGATAAGACTGTTTGTAAACAAACACGTCATAACTTGTATAAGTCTGATAAATTGTCCCACTTATACGGACTATTTACCATTGAAATACTGAGTCCCAATTATCGAAAAAATCTAAGAAATCAAGTCCCAGTTACAAAGGTATTTCAATGGAAAAGTGTCGAGACCATATTGACTGTAACTAAGGTTCCTCACATATCCAGGATCCACTTATCGAGATTTCACTGTATCTTGTATTTGGTAAACAAATACTACCGACATGATGACTAAGAAAAGCGAATGTCGAAATCACTATCATAATTAGCCTATATTGTGCACTGCTGGGATACAAGTCTCCACTCGGTGAGAGGGAATAAACATATTATATTTATTTTTTCTTTAACAGCCATTTTCTAGGGGTTGCTAAGGTAACACCTCCGCCATCCATCTATACCAGACCGCCAACCTTCTCTTCAACATAGTGCCGCTACAAAGAAACGGTCAAAAGGGAGATATGGACATAATCACCTCGGTGGCAGTCGAATTGGTGACCGCAGTTTGTTAGTACCGACGAGGACGTCTGCTGCACATTCTATGGACGCAATCCCACGAGTCGGAAAGGTTTTTCTCAGGTTTTTTTAGAAACCTATATGGATTTGTCGCTGTTTTTAGCGACGTAAAGTCTGTTGATATGGGGAACCTACTAGTGAAGGCATTTAGATCGTACTATCTTTCTTCTTACTAATATTAGAAATGTAACAGTTCGTATGTTTGGATGTTTGTTTGAATCACGCTAAAACGGCTGAATGGATTAGGTTGAAATTTGGCAAACAGATATTTTATAACATGGATTAACGCATAAGGTAGTTATTATCCCGGTACCAGGTTTCCGCGGGATAATTTTCGACCGTCACGCGGGTGTAGCCACTGGTATGCTGGTCGTCGTATTTTTATTAATTACTAGCTTCTGCCCGCGACTTCGTCCGCGTCAAATTTTTGCTCCCCTGACCCTTCCCGTCGCATCGATTTGCCTGCTAGTTTTCGTCCATTTTTCGTTGCTGCTCGCTCCTTTTGAGTTATAGTGAGTCAACCTTAAAAGATAGACATATGCTCTCGCGGACTTTTATTTAGAACTTTTTAAGAGGAACAATTCCGTCATACATTATTTTTGCGTTACTTTAACCGTTTACGCAGCGCACGCAACGGAAACTCTTAAAAGGAATAAATTTTCCCCGTTTTTGCAACATTTTTCATTACTGTCTCTGCTCTTCTTAGTTGTAGCGTGATGTTATATAGCCTATAGCCTCCCACAATAAATAGGCTACCCAACACAAAAAGAATTTTTCGATTCGGACCAGTAGTTCCTGAGATTAGCGCGTTCAATCAAACAAACAAACAAACAAACAAACAAACAAACAAACAAACTCTTCAGCTTTATAATATTAGTATAGATATAGATGTTGGATGTATTTTTATGAATAAATATTAATAAGCACGAATTTATAGTTCGATAATGGGCACATTCTAGCGGAATCTAATTAGACGTATTACTAAAATAAATAGATGATAACATCGCTCATTCCAGTTACGCAGGTTCGCTAAACAATGTGCATTGTTGATTTTAATTAGTTCCATCACTGTTTACATAACATTTTATACAAGTCTGCGTCCACCCTAAATAACCATAATGTATTTTTGGCCCGACAACGATATTTTCAATTATTTCCGTCCTTTATTAGTTTTTTATTTAAATTATTAACAAGCCTCTACGGCACTTAATCACAATAATTTGAATAACAGGATATCCGTTATAGATTTACCTTAGTACAAGGTCTGAATATTAAAAAAAACTATTTTTATATCTTGTAGTCACGACAAGTAAAGATCACTTTGTCGCCAGACATTTTATTGACACTAACCCGTAACTACCTTAATGTACTTGTATCGTTTTGTTATTTGATGTAGTTATTTGAACTTTTAATAACGGTACTAAGTGTTTTTTTTATAACCAGCGTATACCTTTACTAGCCTTAATGAAACCCACATTATGTTGATGTTACTTTATTCGTAGTGAATTAGGTTTTAGGGTTTTGTTTATGTCTACCAATTTATTTTAATATTTAGTATTACAATGGAATAGAATTGAAGTATCAGCAGCCATTTTACCGTCCCACTTTATTCTCAATTTTGTTTTTTGCCATTATTATTTTGTTACTTACCGACGGAATCCTTAAAACAAATCACAACATGGAAGACAAGTCCAAAGTGTATATAGAACAAGAGTTTTCCCAACAACATCATTCAAAACACATTGTATTTTAGCGAAAAAAACTTCACTGTTTGCGCGGCATAGTACGCGAGATCGACGATGTAGAAGTTCGTAGCCCGTAGCGGCGTAGGCGTGCTACGTGCGTCCGCGTAGCGAGTCGAGGCGCGACTGTAGGCTTGCTACGCGCGGGTTTGCTCGCTGAACGCTAAGTTCGTCGCTACGGTGCACATGCGCTACCGAACGCATTCCACACGAGCTGAATCAAACTTAATAATAATTCCTTCCTTTCCACTTCACTTATCAATCGTCTGGGTAGACTGGGATTTGATTTTCGTGTACAGAATGTCTTTTTGCCTAGTGGTGCAATATTTTGGGTTAACGAGTAATTCAGTAAAATTACGACTGTGTATTACAGTCGGAACGTATAAATTATTTAAATAAAAGAAAACCTCAAAAACGTGTTCTACTGAATAAAAAGAAGAATAAATTAACAAATCCTCTATCGTTGCCATTCTTCAATTAAATTTGCCAATGAGCTTCTTGAATAAACATCAACCAAATATTATTTACTTAAAAAAAAGCCCGGCTATTCTTTCAAACAAGTCTGCGTAAAACATCACTTTTATTTCACCGTAATTGTGTTTCGTAGGCTTTCTCTCTATTATTACATTACGTACTTACCGGAAATTCAAAAACTGGCTGAGTAAACAATGATATAGCTATTGAGGGTTCGTTTTAAAAGAACAGAGAGGTATTATTAGGTTATACTTTTTACGTAACACTTTGCATCATGCAACCGGAATGGGTTATGCGATGGAGTAGCCTCTGTAATTACTTGGAGAACTTATTTAACCGTAATTCATATGTGAATGAATGTAAAGTACTGTTATTTTTTATGGTAAAATGCCAATCCTGGAGCTCCTCGTCGTAAAAATACTATTATTATACTGAAACTATTATTTGAAAACGCCGGCACTTTATATAGAATGCTTTTTAAACTATTTATTAATCTTTACGCTAGTAGCCAGCTGATTTAATTTTACGACAATAATAACGTTTTAATCACGTGAAAAACGTATTCGGAAAAATGGGTATCAAAAAGAACACTCTTTTTCCCGAAACCTTTTACGCGGTAATGAACTGTAACAAAGCTGGTAAAAAACTTTGTGTCGATATACCGAGTACGCATTCCTAACATTCTCTAGCTGCCGCGAATTCTGAGGGAACCGCGAGGAACTTGAGTCCCCCAACCTCTGCCCCTGATTAATCAGTGAAGCAAACATAGATGCTCTGTAACCAGGCTGCACGTTTCCAAAATTACCCTCAAATAGTCATAACCTCCAAATTATTCAATTGTTTACAAAGGCGGTTCACCCACTGAAGATGCGTCCCGCCGCGGTACGCGGAGCGACGTACAACGCACGGGGCGCCTTCCCGCGCATTTCCGCGTCGGCAGTGTGTTGTGCTAGGCGTGATTTCTATATAAATTGAGATACTTGCATACAATGGTAAAATCTGCCATCCCGCGCTACGCGACGGGGCGAGGTGCAGTGGGTGGAGCGCCTAAGTCTTGCATTTCCGCATACACCAAATTCAACTGATTTTCGTTTACAAATTACAGTTCAGTCGTCTACCGGGTTCTAGAAATTCTTATGTTGGCACCATTTCGTGCTCATTCGGCGACAAGCTAAAGGAATAATTACAGAACCGATCGATAGTTATAAATAGGTTATGCAGACTTTACAGAACCGAATAACGGTTAATTTGTCAACAGATATTTGGAGCAGTCCGTTTTGCTTTAGTTCCGTACTTCAGAAGCTCTAAGTGGCGATTGTTTGTTAGCAAAGACACAGACCGTCAGCTGGCTTGTTTTGAGTTACACAGGATACGGCGGCCAGTGCGGCTCCCCCACTTCGCGGCAATGGTCGATATTTTAAACTACAACTGACCTTTGTTATGATTATCGCCGCGAATACTTAACGGTATTTACAAATTCCGACCGCAAAATATTACATTCGTTTCAATATATTTATGTATGAACCTGAATCTCTACAATTGGAAACCTATCCAAATATTTTCCTTACATTGTTACTCAGCATAAGAACCGCTATTTTTTATTTGTAAGAAAATCTCTGTTATTTTTATTGTATCAATGTAAGAGAAATTAAGGTAATGGATTCAGTTGCAAAGATAAATTGGAATTGCTCCACGTAATTTGTAACGTTACATGTTGTTTGTGCTTACTTAGGGTTCTCTTTTGTGTTTTGTCGAAAACAAACTAAGTCCTTTGTCTGGGAGGTCCTACGGGCCTACGGCGGTTTCCTTATCAGTAGCGTGTCCCTCGAGCTACAGATGTATGATCATATAGTCGACTGCTCAACTCATCCTGCTCCCATCGCAATGATTAGGTACGTTCGAATTCTAAATTCCTTATAAAACACTCCTAAAACTTTCAGCACCGCGCTTGTATACGAATATTTTATTTCCTCTGTCGGTGCAGCATCCTTTCAAAGGCACTTTTTTCAAATATTACTCGCGGAAACAGCGTACTGTTTACACAACGCTCGCCTTTCTGCTCATATCCAATGTAGTTTTCAGTTTAAAATTCATAGCGTAGCTTTTAAACTCGGTTAGATTCTGAATATTCTCGTGGTGAACCTGTTTCTAAATGAGCGTTTAGCCATTTTAATATCGCGGTGCATTGTTTAACTTGAGATGTGTGGCGGGGAGGCATATTTTTTTTTTGAAAAGAGTTTCTTATCTACAATGATTGCAAGGAAAGTTTTAACAAAAGTCAGAAAGGGCCATAGAAACCTGTACCTCAATCACGAATTAAGTGTTGTATGCCGTAACGTAACACCCAAAAGGTTTCTCTCATTTTCTGTTTTTCCTTGCTCCTAATGATCTGGGGAAGGTTGTGCTTTTTACGTCGTAATAACTGCGTACACATAAATAATTGAGAAGCGGAAAAACATTCCGACACTAAGATTGTAACATAATGAAGTACCTGCAATTGTACGTAAGTACCTTCTCGTACCTATATTATTTTTGTTTAAGCTCTAGTTTTTGCTGGGGGCTTCATTCGAGTGTGCTTGCAGATTGAGCCTAAATATTTACCGCTCAGAATTACAGGCTTGTTTACATTATTGTGAGTAGCTTGCATAGCAGAAATGTACTTTACTTGAATGCATCTTATTTCTTTATTGGTAAAAATTAAAAACCGTCTTTATCAGACACGTGTTAAGGTATTTATTACCACATAATACAGTCTTTTTAAATGATTTTGAAACAAAAATTATTCATATTTACGTTTAAATGTAAACTACCTACAATAATAAAAACTAAGGACTTTCACATCCAACTTATAAATTAACTGGCTTTAAAAGATTGAAATAAACGATAACGGTGGCAAAGAAATTATAAATATCTTCTCTCACACTATTCTAATACGTTATAAAAAATAAAATATTTGCTCATCATAATATTAATAGGTGTTATGTTACACAAAATATATGAAAAATATTAAATCTGTACGATATCTGTTTGATGTAAAAGTTTTTGTATCGAAAATGTATATAGCTTTTAGATTTTTTTTTTAAACTGGCTAACGCTCTTGTGCATATATTTTTTATTGGGTATATGAGCGAATTTACGTTTTTAAAATTGTTTTGCATAAAATAATCACATATTGAAGTGTTTTTATGATAGTAACAATAAAAGGATTATAAAATGTTATCTACGAATATTGTAAATTTGAAAGTCTGATTGTTTGGATGTTTGTTACTCCAACACGCAAAATGGCCTACCGGATTTGGATGAAATTTGGCACACCGATAGTTTATAACCTGGAGTAACACAAAAGATACTTTTGTCCCGGTAGCTACATCCCGTGGCATATTTTCTGACCTCCATGCTTCTCCCAGCTAGTACGTAATATGTATCCTTAAACTAAAAAAAACTTTGGATATAAAAGTAAATACAACTTCGGGAAGTGTTAATACAAAAGTTTATGATCTAAACGTTAAGCAAGACTTGCTTAGTAGTTTATACATAGACCGGTACATTCAGGCTCTATAGAGTTAATGTCAGCTCCAGTGTGGAATCTAATAAGTGGTGAGGTCGGCGGCAAGTGGTGACAATGTGCTGTTAGCCATAACGGTAACGCGTCTATCGCAGCTTGAGTGCCAAATGCTCATTTAATTAAGTGACATGGTGCCAACGGAGATGCACTTTAGACTATGTCATATATAGATAACTAGCCATTTGTGTGTCAACTCAGAATATTGCTGGTGAACCCATCTGCAGCTTCTAAACTTATAGAAGTATATGAAGAGCGAATAAAAGGTTAACTTCGTAAGTATGGCAATGCCCTAAAATAAACTTTGGTTATTTCGATTCTAAGCCATTTATACTTCACTTTTAAGGTGTACGTATGGATTAAAATAATTAATTAATTTACTGGAGATAATATGTCTGCAAATCGTCATACAATCGTAAAACAATAATTTCCAACATATCGAATGTTCACTTACAAAAATCTAATAAATGAAATCGATTTCGGCCCACAGCAGATATCGAAAATAAACTTAACTATCTGGATCGCCCGTGGACACGGCAGTTTGTTTGCGTTTAATTATTCTACGTGATGGGAACTCCAACCGATCCCAACTCCGTACCTATACCCTGATATATTCCCGCTGTCCAGGATTGAGCTGCATAATTATATTTACACTGAACATACATAAGTGTACAATGTACAACGAAGGAAGGTTGTCACAATCACACCTGGCATTTCAATTAACTTTTCTGAAAATATCGCGACACGTCGATGAATAAGAAATCAGGGCACATAATTTTTCCGTTTATCGCTGTTATAAACTGTAAAAGTGAGAATATAAGGCGGTATTCACTTTGATTTAATTAATAAATTGGTTCATGGCGCTAAAGATAATTTAAAAAGTAACACGAAATGAAGATTATCTAATCTAACCTATCCTCTAGTAATAAACATAGAAGTTATTCCTACTTCTCATTTTTACCTGACTACGGCGAAACCAAAGGGAGGGTTATGACTTTGACTGGTAGAATGTGGCTGTGTATATGTTCATGTTTTCCCTTATAACTTCAAACTATCATATTTCTCTCCAAATGAGCTGTCGTTGGAAGTGTTTTGTTGGCTATAACGTGGCGTAACATTAAATTGTATATAGCGCCTTCTATCAACTCAGCCTATCGCAGTCCACTGCTGGACATAGGCCTCTCCCATGTTGCGCCACAACACCCTGTCCTCCGCCTTCCGCATCCAGTCTACCCCAGCCACTTTCCTAAGGTCGTCGGTCCATCTAGCTGGGGGGCGTCCTACACTACGCTTGCCGATACGCGGTCTCCACTCCAGGACTCGTCTGCTCCACCGGCCATCGGTCCTTCGACAGATATGGCCAGCCCACTGCCACTTCAGCTTGCTTACTCTGCGAGCTATGTCGGTAACTCCAGTTCTTTTCCGGATAACTTCGTTTCTGATTTTATCCTTCAAAGAGACTCCGAGCATAGCCCGCTCCATAGCGCGCTGAGCGACCTTGAATTTGTGGACCAGCCCAACTGTCAGTGTCCACGTTTCGGCACCGTATGTCATTACGGGCAGGACGCACTGGTTGAAGACCTTAGTCTTCAGACATTGCGGGATAGGTGACGAGAAGACTTGACGAAGCTTTCCAAATGCTGCCCAACCTAGCTGAATCCTCCTGTCGGCTTCCTTCTCGAAATTGTGTCTACCAACCTGGATGACTTGGCCTAAGTAGACATACTCCTTCACAACTTCGAGAAGCGAACCCTCGATGCGGATTGGATTCGGCAAGACATGCGAGTTGAACATGACTTTCGTCTTATCCAAATTCATGCCGAGGCCAACCCGCCGGGAGGCTCCATTCAGGCTGTGCAGCATCTGGTCCAACTGTTCCAGCGTCTCTGCCATTATGACGATGTCATCGGCAAAGCGAAGGTGTGAGATGTACTCGCCGTTCACGTTGATACCCTGTCCAGTCCAGTCCAGCGTCTTGAAAACATCCTCCAATGCGTTGGTAAACAGTTTCGGGGATATAACATCCCCCTGTCTCACCCCTTTTAGAAGTTGGATGGGCTTGGTTTTTTGGTCCTGGATCTGGACAGTCATCGTGGCAGCGTCATACAAGCATCTCAACACTTCGATGTAGCGCCAGTCAATACGACATCGTTGCAGAGAGGCCAGAACTGCCCATATTTCGATGGAGTCGAAGGCTTTCTCGTAGTCCACAAATGCCATACACAGCGGCTGGTTGTACTCCTCGGTCTTCTGTACAATTTGCCGAACAGTATGGATGTGGTCTACGGTACTAAAGCCTTTTCGAAATCCGGCTTGTTCTGGCGGCTGGAACTCGTCAAGTCTCCTGGCGAGACGGTTCGTGACGACTCTCGAGAACAGCTTGTACACGTGGCTCAGAAGTGAGATGGGTCTGTAGTTCTTCAGCAAGGTTTTGTCACCTTTTTTGAAGAACAGAACCACCGCACCTCTGCCTCACCGAACCTCACCATGGATAAAGTGCCAAAACAACGGCCCCCAGTTCCCGGTGGTCCCGCTATTCCTGGTCAAGGTAGCGGTCACGGTAACGGCGGGACGGGGGGTGCTAAGAATCTCCGGGTTACGGCAGGCTACCAACGACGACTACATCTGGCTACGTATAATGGACGTTCGATGAGGCTGGACCATCACCTTGCCGAACTAGAGGTAGAGCTAGGGCGCATTAACTGGCATATACTGGGGTTATCTGAAGTCCGAAGACAGGGGGAGGATACGATAACTCTGGAGTCAGGCCACCTACTCTACTTCCGCGAAGGTGATCAGCTCTCCCAAGGCGGTGTCGGCTTTCTGGTCAACAAGGAACTCACTAACAGCGTTGTGGAAATCAGTAGTGTGTCGACACGGGTAGCGTACCTTCTACTAAAACTCACTGACAGGTACTACCTGAAAGTGATACAGGTATATGCGCCGACTTCGACATGCTCTGACGACACAGCCGAGGCCATGTACGAGGATATTGCCAAGGCAATGCACTGTACGACTAAGGCCCACTACAACGTTGTTATGGGGGACTTCAATGCCAAAGTGGGATTACAGGAACGCGGCGAATCGAGAGTCGGACCCTTCGGTGTGGGGCGCAGAAATCACAGGGGGCAAATGCTGGTCAACTTTTTAGAATCGCAGAGGCTCTTTTTGATGAATTCTTTCTTCGAAAAGAAACCCCATAGGAGGTGGACCTGGCAGAGCCCCGATAACGTGACAAGGAACGAGATAGACTTCATCATGACGGATAAGAAGCACATATTTAGAGATGTCTCCGTGATCAATAGGTTTAATACCGGAAGCGATCACAGACTTGTCCGAGGCAGTCTAAATATCAACTTTCGAGCTGAGAGAATCCGCATGATGAGGCCTACCCTCCGACCTACGCCGCTCCAAGCCGCTCTAGGGTCCGAAAAGTTCCAACTGGAACTTCAAAATCGATTCGCCCTACTGGAAACCACTGGCACCGTTGACGAGAAGGCCGACGAGTTGGTCAAGGCACTACGCGACGTTTCCCGCAGAGTTTTCCCGTCACAGCGGAAAAGTAAGGTGTCCAAACTTTCCTCAGAGACTCTCGGACTTATGAGGGAAAGACGAGAGTTGCCATCCACGCAGCAGTCTTCGTCAGATAAGAGGGCCTTAAACTTAAAGATCAGAAAGCTGACGCGACGCGACCTTCGGTGCTCCAGCACCCGCGACATTGAGGTCGCGATTGAGCAGAACCGAGGGTCGAAAGTGTTCGCTCAGCAACTAGGAAGGTCCCATCTGACGAAACTTAGAACTGGGGATGGCAGAATCGTGACTTCGAAGTCCGAGATACTCGAGGAAGTCGAGGATTTTTACGGGCACCTATACTCAACGCGGACGGCAAAACAAGCGGAACATAGTGTGGATGACCATCGAGCCGAACTAACGCGCCACTACACGGAGGACATCCCAGATGTCGACCAGTGCGAGATTAGGGCGGCTCTCGAGCAGCTAAAGAACAACAAGGCACCTGGCGATGACGGAATAACGACAGAGCTCCTTAAAGCGGGCGGGGCTCCAGTCTTGACAGAGCTCGCGAGTCTCTTTAACTCCGTCATCCAAGAGGGTACAACGCCCGAAGCGTGGAGCGCCTTCTAGAGGACATAAAATAAGAAAAGTAAATAAAAAATACCATCTTCCTTAACAAAACAATATATTCTAACAGTATAGCAGTAGTAAGCGATCATCAGCTTTTGGGTAAAGTGATGTGTATAATTACAAACTCAGCAATCTCAGCGCTTGATCTATGAATAAGGTTTTTAGTTACAAATATAATAAAGCGCTGTTTGAAACAAGCAGCATCGACAGTCGATGAACTGACAGATGAAACTTTGATATTTGAGACTAATTTGGGCACTCATGACTGTGTTCGGTTTGGACTTTGGTTGTGTGTATTCGTTTGCGTTATTGCATTTTCTTGGTATTCTGTTCCGGTTTAATCTAACAACTTGGCGTGAACAAAGGACTGTGAATCCTCTTGAAATATTGACCTCTGGCTATGATTGACCGAATGACGACTTGGCGTTTATTATACAGACTTTACAGAATTAAGATGGAATTGGACAGTGCTTCTGTATTTTGTGTTTACTGCGGATCAGCCTCGGGCCTCCATGGTATTCGAACTAAATTCAACATATTAAACATAGCGGACTGCTTCTCGATGTTACCAAATTTCAATCGTCGGTAAATTTACGTTTCTGTTGGTTCTCAGGACAACAATGTATGAACGCCGAACAATGTCCTTTCAATAAAACTTTATAAAATCATCCCCAACTTTCATCGTTTTCCGTGAGTCACAATTAAGAGCCCTCTTACAAAATTTGAACGCTCGAGTTTAGGTAAAAGACGGCAATCTTATGTATGTGTGTGTAGCTATCCACACATGCACAATACAAACAGTGTAACGCGAGTGTCGAGCCGGTCTAAACAAACTTGAGCCTTTAGAATTATAATGCGGTATTTAGATATTTATGAAAATATTTATTTTTATTTATCCAGTCTAATAAAGATTTCTAGACTAATAAAAAAAATACAACTATATGTTGTGTAAAGTATACAATAAAAATAAAAAGTTAAAACAATTACATATTGGTGCCGATTCTGTTGTACACCGAACTAAACTAACAAAACTATCTCTAAAATTGCTTTTTTTTAAGCTTTGAGAATTGTTACGCTATTCTGCAAGAAATAATCTCTTAAAAAATGCTATTGAAACTTGGTAAGAAGATGTATTCTGTGAACTGCATTAAGATTTTTACACTAAAATAGAAAAAAAAAACAATACATTTTGGGATTCCCCATACTTAGAACTGAAACTCAAAAAAAAAAATTTTCATCAAACCCATCTCTGAATAGGTCTTCAAAAATGGTATTGAAGTTTCTAATATAATTTTTTTCTAAACTGAATAGTTTGCGCGAGAGACACTTCCAAAGTGGTAAAATGTGTCCCCCCCCCCGTAACTTCTAAAATGATAAAACTAAAAAAAATATATGATGTACATTACCATATAAACTACTACCGAAAATTGGTTTGAACGAGATTCAGTAAGTAGTTTTTTTTAATACGTCATAGATCGTAAACCACAATTTACCTTTCATTCAATCAACTCAAATATAAAAATTAAAAAATAACATTTAATTTCATAAACGTAAACCTTATGCATAAATCGAGGATGGGTTCCCTCTATCTGGCAGAAACTTGATGCTCCGAATTTTATTTGGCATAACACACTTGGCATAATCTTATTTAAACGAATATTTGTAAGGCATAAAAAATGTTTAGCATAATCATTGTTTGGCCGAATGTTTATATGCTCGACTTTACGCTGTCATACTTTTAAGATGGCAGAATTTTATTTCGCATAATTACCTTTGGCAGACTTAAAATTTCGCATAATTTCGTTTAGCATTACATTTGTTTAGAGCAATGATTATTTGGCATAATTTCACTTGGCATACTATGAAGATGGCAGAATTTCATTTAGAATAATTTTGTTAGGCATATTTTCATTTCTATTAAATTGCATTTTAACCTTAAATAAAATGAAATAGTGTCTCAAAAAGTCAGTATATGTTGTGCTACAAAAATTATTGACAGAAACGAATCGCTGCAGAACCGACTCCACGTAGTCTTGTCTGCCCTACCCCTAGAGTGTAATTTAAGCCCGCGTAGGCGCGGAGTGGCGAGGCGGCCCGCGAGTTGAGGACCAGGTGGTTTTAACGGTCGCCGCCACGGCTGAGGCTGGCCGGCGAAGCCGGCCAGCAAGCCGAAGCCGCGGTGGTGAGCGTAAAAGCATCTGCGACGATGAGCTCGCGTGGGACCGCCGGAGCCCCGCAGCGCCGAAGCCGTGACAGAAACCATGCATGCTTGCCTGCATACTGTAAGCTTGCTTGCATGCTGCATGCTTGCTTGCATGCTTGCTTGCTGCATGCTTGCTTGCATGTTTGCTTGCTGCATGCTTGCTTGCATGCTGCATTCTTGGTTGCTTGCATGCTGTACGCTTGGTTGCTTGCATGCTGTATGCTTGCTTGCATGCTGCATGCTTGTTTGCATGCTGCATGCTTCTTCGATATGAAATGTATGCCAAAAGATGATTCTAAGTTTAAAGTTTCTGAGATATGATAGTTCTGCCTTTTAATAACTATCGATATGAAATTATGCCAAGAGACGATTCTGACTGCGAACTTTCTGCGATATGATGGTTCTACCTTTTAATTATTATGGAATAAAATTTATGCCTAAAGATGATTCTGACTTATAAAATTATGCGTTGTGAATGTATGATAAATGAGTGTATGCCAAACGATTTTCTGCGAAATGAAGTTTATGCCATTCGCTGTTATGCAAAATAATATTATGACGAAAAAGATTCTGCCATAAAGGGTGGACCCATCGAGGATACCTACAGGTTTGTACGGAACCCTCGGTGCGCGAGTCCGACTCGCACTTGGCCGGTTTTTTCTTTTGGCTTCGCAACTTAGTACTTGTGCGCTACGCAATGAACTTGCTGAGATACGAAGGCGCGCAAGGGGGCATCCCGGACGTGTTTTATATGGAATTTTTCATTTTTGTTTGAAAAATAAAAAAAATATTACCCACGTGTTGAGATTTATATGTGTGGGGTTTTATAAAGAGGGTCGAAAATGTCATTATTTTTGCGATAGGACACGCCATTTTCGAGATATAAGCAAAAGAAAAAAAAAATACAGTACTATTTTTGCACGTGAGGCGAGGCGTTGCCGTTGGTGTGAATTTTGTTCATGACCACTAGTTTTACTCCACGCCTTTTTAATCGCGATTAAAAATAGTCAGATTTAGTTAAAATAAATTATTTTAGTCAAAATTTTTCTACAATCTATTAAAATAATTCTTTACTTGATAATAAACGAAACTCTTATACAAAAAAAAAAAAAAAAATGCGAAGAGTAGCAAAATGTTGTAGTCGTAGTATATTTTTGCGTTCACGATACGAGTACCCGTAAACTGAGACGCGGGAAAAAATGACACAGGTCCTTCCCCGTTAGGCGCTTGCGCCGTACTAAACGTTGCCCGCTTGTGCATCGTAATTTATTCTAATTTAGAGTGATTTCAAAAACGATATTATGTCTAATTAAATTAACAGATTTAAATAAAACTTGACAATTCGATTTGTTATAGAGTATACTTTATATTGACATGATTTTTTTAATGTAATTATGCTTTATTCAAACCAAAAAAACGCGATAAACTTGCGAATAAATCGTAAAAATTGCCATAAGACTTAATTTTTTTACTAATTAATGTTATTAAAAATCAATATTCTTGTACTAAATGTAACAACTAGATTATATATGTCTGTTGTTTTGTGTATTTTTTTTACTCAAATTTCTACATATTAATGATGGAAATAGGAGTCTGAAATGGACCCTGCGCTGATTTTTAAGAAAACTTGTTGTGGGAGATTAATTACTACAAAGTATACAAATAAGTTTTTGTAAATGTGCTACTAAAAGTGACAAAACAAAAGATTGATTTATTTTTTACATGTATTCGTCAATGCCAGAGTATTTATAATGATGAGATGAGAGGTAAATAAGGCGACTAAAATCTTAGATATTCGCGCAAAAATGTAAAATGCCTCTTAACAAAAAGACGAGTCTTTAACATGCTCTATCCGCGTCCTAGTGACATTACCAAGTGCCTAATACGCCTGATAATAATCTCGTAAGTAGCTTTAATGGCTGCTTTCAGTATCCCACTGTAGCCCGAGACATTATTGGAAGTAATTATTTTATCTCGGGGAAGATAATTGAATCGAATAATTCGTTCTTGGGACTTTTGCTTATTTGAAATCTGACATCACTTGACGGTGAAGAGATTAGCGGTCATATCATTAATTATTTTGACCTATCGTTAGTGAATATATTAAAATCTTATAACATTTTGGTTTAACATGAATCAAACAACGAATTTAAATGAATGTTATATATCAGCAGCGCAAAGAATAACATATTTCTTTCCAGAGGGTGCCATAGCGACTAACGGACCTACTAGAGAATGGGCAGCAGCGTTCTCTATGCATCTTACCATCATACTGCGATCACCATTCTGCCTGCCGAGCGTGGTGATTATGGTAAGGTATTTGAGGCTATACAGCAATGGACGTCTTTCGGCTAAAATGATATTCAACAGGGTCCTGGAATCTTGATAAGTGCCCGGTTGAGGGCAATAGACTCACCCCTTACTATACGAGACTTAAGCATAACTGAGAGAAACGGGGTGAATTATAGGTACACCTCCGCCTAATCCATTTGAAGACGTGCGCGATGTTGCGTCATTTGTAAAATATCAGTTCACAATAAATTTACTAATCAAACATTTTCATCATAGTGTAACATTTATATGGTCTTAAGAAATTGTGACACATATACTTCATGGGGTAAAATTAAATTTAAAATTTAAAATACCCCCGACACAAAAACCTAATTTCCCTTTAAAAAGTAAAACATAATAAAAAAAACTCAATCTTAAAGTACCTAAGTATGTATTAATAATGAAAAAACACATACAAATAGTCTATTACCTAACTAATTAAGAAAAGAAAACTTTTATAAAATTAGTTCACAATATTGCATTTAGGATACGACCGTCAATGTCTGCCCTCGCGGAGCGGTCCCCCAACGCGACGTATTTTTTTTGAATTATTAATACATACTTAGGTACTTTAAGATTGAGTTTTTTTTTATTATTTTTTACTTTTTAAAGGGAAATTAGGTTTTTGTGTCAGGGGTATTTTAAATTTTAAATAAAAAAAATTTATTTTATACTTTTTATAGGTACATACTTATTATAATGTAGAATCAAACGAAGCTAAGAACACTCGATTAATTCATCAATATTCTCTTTCAATGCAAAACGCATTGAAAGAGAATTTGAGACCCCAGTCGAGTATATTTGCTGACATTCGGTTACTCTTCCCTACTTTCTCCCCCACAACTTTTGAACGGCTCAACCGATTTTCATCAAACATGTCTAACAATAAGAACACTTGCACATAAGTCACCTTTAATACGTTTCTTTTATTGAAATCGCTTCATCCGTTCGGGAGCTATGATACCACAGACAGACACGTCAAATTTATAACACCCCTCTTTTTGCGTCGGGGGTTAAAAACAAGACTTCATTGACCACGGACCACGATATTCAATCCCATGTTGTGAGCTGCAAACCTCATGGCGTTTATCGGGCAGAATTCCAAACTCCGGGCAACTCAGTGAAAATCTCAGTAATGTTGTATGAGCAGGAGATCGGACTCAATACCTCAGCCTTGCAGATGCATCTACGTCTGCTATAATAAAGAGCATGTGACTTTATTTTCATTCGATATTGGTAACAAAAATACACTTCATCATCATCATTTCAGCTGCAAGACGTCCACTGCTGGACGTAGGCCTCCCTCAAAGGGGGGTGTTTGCCATAATCGCTACGCTTGGCAGGCGGGTTGGCGATCGCATTATGATGGTAAAATACAATACATAGATAACGCTGCAGCTCATTCTCTACTAGGTCGCTTAGTCGCTTTCTGCGACACTCACGGGAAGAAATATTCTTTATATTCGGCTCCACACGGAACAAATATAGGTACACCTAATTTAATTCTTCTCCTTAGCGTGTCGACAGCAATCTAAATAGAGTTAGCCCAGAATTTGGCTACGAGGTTCACTCTTTCAATACTACTACTACACTTAGATAGTTATAATTTTATAAACGTATTTCGATAGAATGGTAGTAATAAAACGAAAAAGCCGGCGGCCATTGATTGTTTTGTTTTGTTTCACGAGATCAAATGTCATTATTATCGTGTAATTGTTTTACGTAATAAATATATCTGTAACAGACAGTGTGAAAATGTATTCATAGCCCGTTTTCTATTGTCAATTTATATTTTTCATTGCTTTCATCTGAAATAAAGGTAATTGTATATATTTTTTATTAATTTCAAAATCTCACTCAACCATTACTTTTATTAAAAATATCCTTAAATATATTTGAATTGTTTTCCTGTTTCAAATATCAGAAACGCTTAGTACAGGATTTTATTGCGATGACCAACAACTGAATGGTTCGCTATCATTACATTCTACTCCATTTCCGAATCGTTTTCGTCGATTCAATTTCATAATACACGATTTACTTACCGATATATGAGCGTAACTGTATAAACGTTGATGTATTAAACACTTGAAAGGTTCAATTCAGCGGAAGGTGGATTTAGTCGATAGCGGTACTTGGTCCGCTCCCCGAACCTATTCGTTTTGCCTGACCAGTTCAATATCTCCGCTCACCCGGCCTCTGGGGCACACGATATCCCATTTTGTTCATACTCTGTCAAAAATTACTTGCTTTGTGATCCAGTGCCACGATAGCACAAATGTTATGGCTTTATCTCGATATTTGGTCTCGCTTTTTGATACAAAAAACTGTTACTGATACTAAAAGTCGCTTTTTACTGAGTTTTAGATTAACTGTTTTTGTATGAAATAATACTTTGCGAAAATGTTTACGTTTTTATATCGTTTTAGAAAAAAGGTATATTTTGTTTGCAAAGTTTTTAATTTTCTCATTAAGTGTCGTCGCTTGTTTCAATTGCTCTAATGGACAGCTCAATCGAAATTTAAATAAAACGAAACCAAAGTAGATGTTATTTATTTTATCAAATAGGATTCATGCCATGTGATTAAATAGATTCTTGGAATAATTTTACGTATTTACTTTTACTCTGTTAGAGGTAAAGGTAAAAACATCTAGATGCTATAAAGATGATAAAAATCTAGATGAAATTTAGATCATATTTTCAATGAGTTCAAGATCTAAGACTATTATTTCACTTGCAACGATGCGATGCGAAAGATCCGACGAAATGTTGTCGTATCCTAATCAATATGATGATCCTTATTGGGGAGTTTCGCAGCAGATGTTCCTAACAACACACATAGATATACTACCGACAATAGCCGATACTAAAGGCCTATAAACGTTCCGACGCAATTGTTTATAATATCCACTATTTGATAAGGGTCGAAAACTCAACGCAGCTAAATTAATTCTTAAAGGAAAACAATGAAACAAGTCCAGGCATTTTATTAGATATTTTTCTTGTTCTATCAGATATTATCGTAGGTCCCAGGTCGAAATTAAAGCCATAGATTAAATAAGATCGCAGCTATCTCGTGCGTGTACCCATATTAGATTGGCCTGAGTAAATTTACTCCATGTCCAAATGAACTAATCCTGTGGGACGCTAGCGACTGAACTTTCATTAAAAAGACAAGGAACGTTCGTCGTACGTGCGTGTCGTGCCGTTGTAACAGGACCGTGGATAGTAATAATTGCCGTTGAACAGTTTGAAATCACTTTTTCGATACACAGTGGTGCAGTAGCATATGACGTGCAACTAAGTGATGTCCATAAATCCAGTCGTGACATGTTCTGTCCGGTGGAGTGTCGCGTGTTCATTCATTGTATGCATGTTGCCGCTTTACGCACCAACGAACTGCTGTTATATGTTTAATTTATTATTAATGAGGTGGCGGAAAATCACTGTATTTTTTATGACTGATTCCTGATCCATGTTTGTTTTGTGTTTATTAAAATAATAGCTTAACATTTTCCCTAATGATAAACAAACACTTTTGCACGTGTTATGGGTTGTTCTATCTGGATTTTTTTTTGTAGCAGCTCGAAGTCTGGATTTGTGTCCGGTTGATAGCAATAGGCTCGCCCCCTATAACATAGGATTTAAACACAACTGGCGAAATGTGAGAGTACTATAGGTACATATCTGCCCAACCTTTTGGGGAAACAAGGCGTGATTTCATGCGTTAAGTTAAATTGTACGTAATTGTGGTTGCATGACTAAATAGGCATATCTAACATGACAGGCATATTTAATCAATGTTTAGACAGCGGTACGTTTCCTGATTTAATGAAACATAGTAAAGTAGTACCAATTTTCAAATCGGGTAGTAAGACTGATCCTTCTAATTATAGACCCATATCTGTGCTACCAGCATTGAGCAAAATTTATGAAAAAATCATGTTGGACCAGATGTTAGCTCATTTCAACTCTAATGGGATTTTACATAGTCGGCAGTTTGGATTCACGAAAGGTAGGTCGACGACTGACGTGGGAGTACAACCCATCAGTCACATTTTGGAATCCTGGGAAAAGTCCCAGGATGCAATTGGCATCTTCTGTGACCTCTCAAAAGCGTTCGACTGCGTTGACCACAATACTCTGATCTGTAAATTACACCATTACGGAATTCGTGGACAAGCTGCTGATCTTGTTCTTTCCTATTTATCAAACAGGCAGCAAAAAGTAAATGTTAACGGGATGACGTCCTCGGAGTCTCTTGTTAAGATGGGCGTGCCCCAAGGTTCAATTCTTGGCCCTTTCTTATTTCTAGTTTACGTTAATGACCATACATATATATACTTACGTCTTACGTACTTACTATATATATACGTCCTTACATGATGGCTAACTTTTCGGATATAGTTTTATTCGCTGATGATACTTCTCTTATTTTTAAAATAGATAGAAAAGATACGGATGTCTTACATGTGAACGAGGGTCTAGCTGTTCTTTCAAAATGGTTTGCAGCTAATAATCTCTTACTTAATGCAAGCAAAACTAAATGTATTTAATTCTCATTACCAAATGTACCCCAAGTAGATCTAAATTTAAAACTTGACGGCAATAAACTAGATGTTATTTCGGAAACTAAATTTCTAAGAATTACTTTAGATTCAAAGTTGCAATGGGGTGCCCACATTACAGCAATTTCAGGTAGATTAAGTTCAGCTGCATATGCAGTAAGAAAAATAAGGCAGTTGACCGATATAGCTACAGCTAGATTAGTGTACTTTGCTTATTTCCACAGTATTATGTCTTATGGCGTTCTGCTGTGGGGTTCGGTAGCTGACGTAGATTCAGTTTTTATTTTACAAAAGAGGGCAATCCGCGCAATCTATAAAATGAAGCCTCGCGAGTCTCTTAGAATCAAATTTACAGAAATTGATATACTGACTCTTCCTTCTCTTTATATTTTAGAATGTGTCTTGAATGTTCGAAAAAACTTAGGCCTTTTCAAACTAAGAAGCGATTTCCATAATATAAATACTCGTAGTAAAAATGAAATTGTGATACCTAAATTTAGATTAACTAAAACTAGTAAATCATTTCTTATAAACAGTATCCGCTTCTATAACAAGTTGCCAAAGTCGGTTACTGAACTTAGCTACGGAAAGTTCAAATCACACATTAAGCGTGTCCTTATCAAAAATGCATATTATAAGATAAAAGACTACGTTCAAGACAAGGAAGTTTGGCAATAACTCCGTCTGCACATGTGGCTTCCCTGGTAGGCTCATTACAGGATAACCATGTAAATGTCTATTAACTGCTCCCAAAAGACGATTTACATTATTTATTTAAGTTTTTTTTTTTACATTCTTCTTTGACATACTCTATTCATAATTTGACATTATATACTTACAATTCTAATTTGACCTCTTTAATATTGGTTGTCATAACAACAATGAAATTTGGTTTAAATAGGTTATTATGTTTTATTTATGTAATACTATCATTTAAGTAAATTCTTTTATATTTTGTGAATGTGAGAATGTTGTAGGTCTTGTAGACTGTAGACAATTTTCTATTTTATTAAGTACCTGGTTGGTTGGTGGTTTTAGTAGTACTTGTTGACAGTCCTACACTGTTCTCGCATACCTATTAAAACTGTTGTTTGAAAACATTGTAAAACCCAATTATTTTTAAAAGAGTAACCGTGGAGTTTCTTGCCGGCTCTTCTCCATAGGAATCAACAATTTGGAACCGTGCACCTAGCTTCTAACGTTTCATAAGTGCCCTTGCAGGCTTATGTGAAATAAAAATATTTTGATTTGATTTGATTTGAAATAAATGATCAAGATGCCATCAGAAATTAATGGTTCAAAACCATAAGTCAGAAGCCAGTAAAAAGGGTACGCCAAAGTCACCTTTGGTCGGCTTAAAACTAAAATGTTTTAGAATTTAGAGCACAATTTGATGAACAAAAAGCTAAGTGAATCAGCGCTATTAAATAGGGCAATCAGTGAAATTCACCAACAAAATCTGCCTCGTGAAAGGATGACGTTGAACAAGCATTACCTGCCACTATAAATTCATCTCTCATTGTCAACCGCCGCTATCAGCGAAATATCGAATATCCACATCACGGTACGCTTTACGCATACGAAAACACGTTTAAATTGTATTATGATTGCTTTTAACTACAACAGCCTAGCGATTGTGTATAAATTATTGATTTGCTATCTACATAGATTGGGATTACAATGAACTAAAGTGAGGGTGTCTAGGGAGTAGGCAAAGATTATAATTAGAATACCTACGAATAATAAAACAGTAATGAAGATTTTTTGCTTGTTTGTCTGGATATATAAGTTTGCTCCATTGTCAAGGGCCGCACGTGTTATAAATAATATGCCGTCGGAAGATGTGTTCGATGCCCTGTCGAAATTTGCATGAAGAGCACAAAGGTGCATTGAAGAAGGCATACAAATTTGAAAAAAATATTGTATTTTTTTTTGTTGTTGGTATGTTTAATGTTGAATTTTATGTATAAGTATATTATGTAATACTAGCTTCTGCCCGCGACTTCGTCCGCGTTAAATTTCTTGTGCCCCCCAACGCTTCTCGTCGCGTCGGATCGCCTACCCGTACGATTTTCCCCGTTTTTGCAACATTTTCCATTACTGCTCCGCTTTTCTTAGTTGTAGCGTGATGTTATATAGCCTATAATCTTTCCCGAAAAATAGGCTACCCAACACAAAAATAATTTTTCAATTCGAACCAGTAGTTTCTGAGATTAGCGCGTTCAATCAAACAAACAAACTCTTCAGCTTTATAAAATTATATTATTAGATTAGTAAATGATAAATGACTTTATTTAGTATATTAGTATAGATAGTTTAATTAGTGTGTATAACATCGACTTGAAATCGGACCTGTAAGATGTTGTACTTATTGGTGTAAATAAATAAATAATAATAAATTCCTGGATTGACATATAGGATACTCTTTTAATCCCGGTAGCACGTTCCAGTGAGATATTTTCAACGCGGGTGAAGCCGCGGAAAAAGCTAGTTAGAGCTAAAACGGAGGCAATTGCCTTTAGCGTACTAATGTGTTAATTTAACTTGGTTGATAAAAGCTGCGTGCTGTTCAAATAAACCATGTCTATGTAGCTCTCTTGGGGGTTGTAGAGAAGAAAGATATCAGTGAAGCTGTGATTTTCATTCTTTTTCTGAACAATCGTTAGTTACCATGTTTCTTTGCGGTATGTATACTTACTTAGTGAAGTTTTACCGTCTGATTGTAAAGTGCGTAGATAGTAAAAATAACTAAAGGAATGGAAACCAAATGACGGTTTAGCGAACACTATGTGACTCCTAAATTAATGCCTTAGTAATAGCACTATAATATGTAGGCTTTCAATCAAGTGTATTCTACTATTAATGAAAACAGGTAGTACCTACTAATATTTCAAGAAACTTTGGAAAACCTAAATAGAAGTCACTAATCAGGATTTATAGTTAAAAATACCTTAATAATGTCTTTATGTATAAGTTCTTCAACAATACAATACATTTTTTTCAGGCAACTAAGGCCCATAAAAACACAATACATAAATAATATAAACAGAGCATGAGAGCATTTATGAGATTAATTTATCTATAATTAAGTAAACGAAACCTATGTGTTTTTATTTCTGGTTACGATTATGTACTTCGTGTGGACGTTTGGGTGATTAGCATGGGTGAAGTAGTGACGTCACAGGGCGGCGATCAATCTTGCAACACGCTTACCAGTCAGCTGCTGTACGGTGCACTGAAATGATAATTGTTTTTTTTTTTTACTAAATAACTAGTAAATAGGAAACTAGGTTGAAGTTGGGAAAGTATTTGCGGGTACAATCAATAACAAAACCATATTTTTTTTAACTTATTTTTTGTCAGGACTTTAAATAAACAGTGCATACTAATTCCGTGCTTTCACATTATTTTGAATATACCTACTTACGAATATACCGCTAGTGCCCGCAATGGGTAGCTCGCGGCGCGGTAAGCACCAGGCCCAGGTCGACGGCGCGCGGCGCGTTTTGTTCCACACGCGCCTCTAAGAGATGTTAGCATAAATTGAAGGGGTCCGCGAGGACCGATGCCTGCCAGTGTCGCGAGGTTTGTTCGAAAGAGTTACCTAGTCCAAGAAAATTAGTCAATTGAGGGCAAGTATCTCGCAATGAGAGATACTCAGCTATAAATTTGTAAAACCTTTTTTTTAACTCTAAAACTTGTCTCAAAACCTACTTATCGTAGGGTGTCCGCAACTACAGATATTCGATTTGATGACTTCAAAAAAAGGATAGCCCGCAAAATTCAACATTTCTTACGTTTTTTTTTTTTGCAATTTATAGATCAGTGTCGGGCTGTATGTTGAACAAAATTTAAATCGCAACCGTAACACGTATATATTTACAGAAATATATAATTAAAATCACCAATACGACCTTCTCAGTTCGTTTAATCGTTTTCTTGAGTAACTATTTCGTGAAAAACCCAATTTCCTACACCTTCACTTATCTTTTAACATTTGTTTTTTTTTTTACTTCTCTTTAATAAGTGACGATTAACCCTCCGGCTAATCTTAACGTTTCAACATGTCTAAATAAGTAAAAGAAAAACTCAAACTTCCTTCTATTTAAACTAAACCTTTCATTCTATGAAACTGATTCTGTAAAGATAAAAGGAGATAAGCAAAGGTGTAGGGTAAACGCAAAGATCGCCCATGATGACAGTAAGTCCAATGTGATAAGGGCCCAACATCCACATGTATCGGATCTAATTCCAATTTGGAACTATAATCCGAGAGTCCTTCTCAATTTCACCCGACTTTTAAATGAAATCCGAAACGCAGCGATCCATTATACCCAAGCCTTTAAAAAGGTAATTAACAGTATTTTATTGGGTGTTTCATTCGCATAGATTTCACGTATTTCGATACTGCTGAAATGTGATTGGCATGAGAAAATAAAATGTCCTGTGTCTCCAGGGAAGTACTTATATAGTTGGGATTAGAAGTAGGCTGTGTCCTTTTTGGTGACGTAAGCTTTTTTCTGTTGAAGGTTTTTCATCAATTCGTTATCCATTGTTCTGTTGGAATGTATTTGAACTGACACTACCAACTATGTCAAGAATGAAGAAATGCCAAGTACGTCTGTTTGTTTACGAGCTACGCGCCTAAATATAGTGAAAGGTTGGTTTCATATTTTATAATCTGTATCAGGTCTATCTCATTTGTAATGAATTGGTAACAGTGCGAAACGGGTACCTAATGAATAAAAGAAATCATAACTCTATAAAATAAAGTATATCAATGAGTAAAGAACAACATCATTTAATTAGCATAAATTACAGGTTCACTTGTGCATATTCAGTAGAAGTAAAAGCGTACAAATTAAAAATGCAGTTACAATATCCATACCTACAAAAAAAATATCTAGCATTTATATTTTACAAGGCTAGCCAATCGTTCATAATTTTATTAGAGCATTTCGAATAGTTGCTTTTTGTATGCAGTTTCACATTTGCATTTTACGAATGGCGTGTCGTAACACTACAAGTAAGTTATACATCGTATTGTGACGTTTATTATGGCTATCGTGGAAACTAACATTTATCAACTGCTCCAGCCACAATCATTTGTTACAAAACAACATTTCTTAAGAATTTAAAAAATGTTAACACTAGAACTACGAACACAACGACTCCGCAATTTGTCAACAGAAAAAGTAAAGTGATTAATAACAGTTTTAAATGCAAAAACTTGCATCATTTACACCTCAGCGGGAAATTATTCAAATTTATTCATGAGCCGCGGGAGTAGGTAATCGTCTCTAGAACCTGCATGAATAAATAGGAAGCAGTGTACAAATCACTGGGACGGCCACCCCGCGATATAGTCGTTCACGTCGACCTGTTCCATGAGGGGTTGCTAACTCGCTACCGATTGTATGCCTTCACCTATTTACAGAAACATGTACAATACTCGTCTCTCATATTGCGTCTCATTACTACAATACTGGCTGTCTCGACTTAAGCTGTTGTAAGGAGTTTCTGTTCTACTTTGTGAACAGTTCAAATAAGATTTGTTATTTTGCTCATTATACGACTGTTACGCAAATAGGTTTTTCAAACACTAAGTCATGATGTTCTTGAAGTTTCCTACCTACTTAAGGAAAAAGTACATATTATATAAGTACAATATAAAGCCACGTTTCCAACTCAGTACCGTCATTTCCAGATTTAATTTTTCTTATGCTAATTTAGGAAATAGAAGTCCCAACTGTGGACGTTAAATTTTAAAAAGATATTCAGTGGCCCGAAAGCTGCGTCATTGTAAGGGTTAACATTTTCTAAAATACGGACGAACTTTAGAATTTAAATAATTTATTCTTTTTTAAACTCGTTCCATCTATCTTTTCAGTTTTAAATTAATATGTGTGTAAGTTAGAGTAGTAAGGGGACAATATAATTAAACCTAAAAGGTATTTTTAGACTACATACATTTATCTACTGGTATCTGTAATTAGTGATCCATTAGTAATATTCATGCTTTAAATAAAGCTTTAACATCATTTTCACTCAATATCTTTTAATAACGGCAATTAAGAAGACAGCGGTAATGGAAAAATAAAATTATGCTTTCAGGTAACTAGAAAAATAAAACATGAAACGTTTTCTGTCGGGCTTCTTAATTAAATAAAAAATATACGGGGATGTAGACATTCTTTTATTTTATCTAATCGAACTTATCGAATGATTGATTCGTAAACAAATATTATATTAGTTACCTACTCGTACATTAGTTTATTCCAAAACAAATGACTCTCAATTTGGGTTTATACCTAGTCGGAAAGATGAAAACATTATAATATTATATAAGGTCGTAAAAACAGTTGGCTGGTTGGCTTTATAACACAAACTCTAAACGAAATATAATTGAAGTTGGCCGCTTAGTGAGTGTTCTGGGCCACCATATCATTTTCAGTGTTGCCCCGCAGTAGTAAATGACAATTGGCGGACATCAAAAATTATTTCGATAACCTTTTTATTTTCCTTCGGACGCAGCCTTGGGCGGAATGGCGGTCATACGGGTTAACAACGCGGTCCACCAGAACGCATTAACCCTTTCTTTGCCCCACGAGGATATGGCAAGCTAACGTACACTACGGAATAGACTGGAGATACAATAATATTCTGATATTTTCGCTTACGCTACCACGTTCCCCGCGAAAATATGCATACTAATTGAACATTAAGCTCCTCATTAAAGAGTGAAGCTTAATACACACCGCGTTTTAATTAATATTACAGTCATGTACAGAACATGGGATTCAGATCGGGTAAATCGTTCGGCTTAAACAAAAATTAAGTTTGAAAATGTTCAAAGGCACAAGTTGACGAGTAAGCAACCTCATAAAATTGGCTAATTTCGTCTTTCTTTCTCATTCGTCGGTTGGCACTCGTTGTGCTACTGTAGGCAAATTTTAATAAAGCTTACTGCGCCAACCGCGCCTCTCGCTATTTCGCACCATTGAATCCTTGAGCACTTTTTACCCCCGATAGAAGTGAGTGGGTCTATGTGTTCTGGTGCGATTTTCCTTTGAATATAATTAGGTACTATGGCTACGATTGTATTTATATAAGCTTCTTGTGTTTTTGGTTTGTTTTTCCGACATGATAATTATGTTATTCCTCGTTGCTGTGTGGTCTCCATAAAGTTAAGGAATTGTCAATAAAAATCTCAAAATAATAGAGATTAGGATTTAGGATACTGAAAATTTAACACTGCTTTTTACGTATGATAGTTGGGTCTTAGATGTGACGGAATTATAAGGTTGTGGTGGGTGTTTCCTATAAGTATCGAAGTAAAGTTATTTGAACTGGTCGCCTAAACATCTACAGAATTCTCTTATTCTTATTTTTAATATCTCTTTATATTCTTAAATATTATCTTGATAAAAGATCCAAAGGTACTCCACCCTATCTACTTGCTTAAATTTCTACAAATTTCGCTATGATTGAACTATTTTCATAAAATAGAAAAATAAATGAGAATTTCACTCAACCGTTTCATCGCTTAGACAAATTGTATTTTAGGATTTGGAACATTTTCATTTCAAATATGCGGTACCAACGTGAACTTGCGACTTTGTTCTCGTAGTTAATGATTTCGTCCCTTTTTCGACCCTTTCAAGGAGATTATTTTCATTCTGTCCATATCTCAAATTTCTAAAACGTCAAAAATTCAAAAATAGAACACTCATCAGTTTAGTAAGTCTTTGAATGTAAACAAAGATTGCAAAGTGCAAGAGAATTGCTACAGATTTGTATTGCATAATTTTGTATACAGATATCTCCTTCAGCAAGTTTGTGCGAGACAACGGCACTATGTGAGTAAAATGTTTTCCTTGTTCACAGTGCACGCTTTTGATTTTACACTGTCTCTACTTCAATATTTAAAAGCTAATATTGAATGTGCTTTGTTCGTGAGGTACCAAGTGTTTTCTGAGGAAGAAGATGGTACTTATAGTCGTTTACCTGTCGTCTTCCACAGAGTGGTAAGGAAAGATTTTGTGGCGAGCTAAGCGCAATCTGGCGTAAGATATGTCGCTCATAGTGAGTCACCGAAATTGCGCTGGTGGTATGACGCAACCTTGTTATGTAAAATTCGGGCGCCTACATTTGCACCAGGTTACGACCCTGAAATTAAATGAAGAGAACGGTCCTCAATGTTCTTTTGTGTACTAAAAAAAAATATGAGAATTCACAAACTCTGTATGCGGTGATAATCAAAGATAATGTCTTGTAGCTGTAGGTTGGTACTGACTACTGAAAGTCTAGGTCATATAAAGCAGTATTCAGGGTTAATATCATGGATATTGAACAACATTCCAACGAACCCTAGATAGGAGACAATGATGTGCCTACCTTCATAATATAGGTACCTAAAGGCATCGCGTGACTCACTTTGTACCTACACTAGTTCAGCTTTCCACGATTAAGTCTCACCTCCATTACGAAACAATGATAAATAAAATACATTTACTTTGAATCTTTTGTGGTGTAATGACTAAAGTAGTGATTGACGAATTAATGTCTTAATAATCGTGGTGTTAGTTACACGTGGAACGTCGCCTTTGATTGTTTAATTATGAATCTGAATTAGAAGTGTACCTAGATGTTTCCGTGAATAAAAATTATGAACTGCCTAAATAATAGAAGTTTTTCGTGTCTTTAAGACAATTTTGAAAAACTTTACTGCGAATGCTTTCGTTTGTAAATTGCGAAGGAGGAGGCAGAGCGCGTGAGTGAGAGGCAGTCCTCCTCACGAGTGCACCCTCACGACCCTAGCCACCGCAGGAGAAGACGCCCCGGGCGTCGACAGTCAATCGCGGACTCCCAACCACCGTAGCCCGTTTGCCTGCGTAAATAGAGGACTTTGCCCTACGGGAATGTATTACCGGGACTAAAAAAATTATACGGTTTTGGGCAGTAGTTGTATAGGCTGGGGTCACAGGCGCTCAGAGTGGCGACTCTGTTTGCCCACTGAGTGACCTCAAGGAAGACACCCTGCCCTTAGGGGCTTTGCACACAAGGGTTTTGGAGAGTCAACGGTGCCTGTTTCATATGCAGCTTGTGACTACTGGAATGGTTTTAGTGAGGTAAAAATCGCAGACTTCCGGTCTTATCCCAAAAGCATAGGCGCCTTTTGAAGTTTTCCCCCGAAAAATAAAAAGGTATAAATCAGGTATTAGATTAAATGCAATCAAATTGTGCTAATACCTGGTATTAGAAGGAGATATCTAACTGAATAGTCATTAAATTCAAATTTGTGACCAAGAACAGAAGTAGATAAAAATTTAACTTTGATTTAGCACTGTGGTTTCTATGATTATTTCAGAATTGTGTACTATGAAGTGGAGAGGCCTTTGCCTAGTAGTGGGACACATTGTAGGCTAGTTAAAAATATGCTTTGATCGTCTAGATTGAGCTAGAGACATCCAGCTCAAAAGGCATGCCCTATCGCTTCCCAAGTGCGTCCTCTACCGGCAACTAAGACAAGAACTACCCATATCGGCTAAAATTAATGCTATTAGCGTACTATGTTAGTTCCTCGCTTGCATATTCAAGCACTACGATGATAAAACACCTCCGTTACGAAGTCTACTCCAGTAAATTTACCCGTTGAGCGATCTAAGAGCGGTGATAACGCGACGGGAAAGCGTCACGCGAAGACAAGGACGCGGAATTATCAGTATTCATAAGTCATTGATAGGTACTCGTAAACTGTTGATAAAATATAGGGTAAGCTTTTCAAGTAGACGAAAACGGAAACTTAAACTATGCGGAAAGAGAAAATGGCGATCGGGCCATAAGCTCTGTTTCGGAGTAAATTAGATTACACAAAAATTAACAAGTTGTGTTTGGCAAAATATAACATTGGATATTATGAAGACCAATACCGATAAGTTCATACTGTGTATCGATACAACACCTACACCTTTACCTTTTAATGGCGTAACCTTAATTTCATCAAAATCTGCTTAATTTTAATTAAGTTTGTGTTTATACTAAACGAAATAGCGGACTCTCAAAAGATATTATTATTTTAGTGTCGACGCAGCTATCTATTCATTTCTTCCGCCTTTAGATGGTCCCGCAAATTCCAATAATGCCGACAGCACCACTCGTAGCTCCGAATATAGCGTCTCGGCTGCAAATATTGTTCGTACCAGACTTAGACGACCCAAGCAAAAATGGTTTTTGACTAAATTGATTTTCTGAAACCTAATAACGCCAGTGTGACCTCATTCACTGTTTGTATATTCGTATATATTTCAAGAAATCGGGAATTAAAAATCGTAAGAAGTCAGTCGACGCTATTAAGAAACTGTTCATCAATTTTATGGACCCTAAATTTCTGGTGGTAGGAAACTGCCTCGAGGCATGCGACTATAAACCTGGCTGTCTGGTGACACCGCGACAATGAAGGACAATACTGATAGCTACACACCTAATAGAAATAAATGAACAAAAATACAAGGGAAACGACTATTCATTTGTTTTCTTTTGTTTATTTGATAATTGGTTCGTTCTATTTAATTAAGAAAGCATGAAACTGGCATTCATGTCGAATACTCACACTGTCCTGTAGTATAGTTTAATGGATTATAATATAATCCATTAAACTATACTACAGGACAGTGTGAGTATTATTATATTAATATATTAATGGATTCTTTATGGAATAATATTATTTTATATCTGGGTAACTTAAAACCAGGTTAATGTAACTCTAGATATATACTTTGTAAACATTAGTCTCAGAAGGTTTGCTCCAATTCCGTGTTAAGAGAATCGTCCCAATTAGAGCGGACTTTTTCTTCGCGTAATTGTTAAGAAAACTTGTGTTACAATGGGACATTGGTTGGAGCCTTAACAAAACGTTCACCTCGTTGGCCCATTCTTATGGTAATTCGACCTCACTGTCACGCGGCCTTCTGTCCACACCCCGATAATATGCAAATTAGTCCCCTCTATAAAGTGACCTGAAAACGCTTCCTCATTAACTCCGTTTTGAATTCAGATGAATTCAAAAGCTAGATCACTCGCAAAGATAACGCAACTCATAACGTTACAGAAGATATCCTGCGACCTACAATATAAAACATTATGTAAGAACTTTATGAGTAAAATTTATAACATCTGCGGTATAATATGAAATTTCATAGATACCCAAATGTTCGGTAAAAAAAACTCGGTTTTAATGGGTGAAACTTCAAGGGCCATTAGTGTAAAGCCTCGCGTCATTCTCCGCGTACAAACTCAAGCTTTTTACTGCAATAAACTTTCTGACAAGCCATTTGTGGCCGGAAAGTGTTCGCTGAAATTAATCACATGACCCACAACAGGCCTTGTTTACTCCTACCCCCGCGACTCTTGATAACTTCTTTATTTCATTTGTGAATTAATGGCTGTCGTGGGGGCTCGCCTTTTTTAAACTACAGTCCTTGAACATGTCTATGTAGTTTTGAAGTTTCCGTTGTCTCACCCAAGGCAATTTAAACGTGCTTATTAAGATTCTCAAATTAAAGTTTTCATTGTTCTTTGTAGCTGAATCTCACAGTTAAATCAGCGAGACGTTAAATTTGTCGAATCAAAGAACTCGTGTCAAACACACAGCGTTTCAGTAGCATCGTGGATCGGATTGAGACTTAAACTCTGAATTGTGAAATTTCTCTTTGATATTCTGTCAGCAATTCTAAAGTCACGTATTTAATTCAAGTTTGTCGTCGGGATGCAAAATCACTGTAAATGATCACAATATAAAAAATAGAGAGAAAATGAGGCAAAGGTGGAAGTAGACGACAGACGCTGGTGAAAATTTAAATTGTTTGCAAGTCTCTCTAGGAGTTAGGTACTCTATGGTTGATGCGAGTGCAGAATAGCATGCCTGTGGGTACTTGGAGCGCGCTTTACTTAATCGGTTGAATTAATACAAAGTGGCTATGAGTTTCCACATCTGACATTATTCTTACAAATTGGTAAAGAAGGCTGAAGTCAGGAACCCAAATCAAATAAACCGGATTAGGTCATCGCTTTACGGCGAGTGGAAGTGGCGGGTCATCTCGGAGGAAGCAATTCTCGTGGTCGTAGATTGAATGCAAAATTGGATGAGATCCCACTGTTTTTACTGTATGGATCCCGGGGATTGTTACGTACCAACTTCCCCGCGTTTTATTTTGTCGAGGGCACACATTGTTTGAATGGTTTGATTGAATGTGACAATAGTTATTGTAACTGACGCTTCGAATGCTTTCGGGTTTCTTATTCAACCGTTTTCTCGAGAGATAAATTTATTCCCTTATATTGGATGTTTGACCGCTTTTTGGGCTTTGTAGTTAAAGATTGGAGGGAGAGAGATTTCGATATTGTATCACGGATGATGTAACGAAATATTTTAGTTATATCTGTAGATTTATTATCGCGGAAGAAGTATCTAGTAAAAGTACTAGTAGTATAAGTATAATAACAATACAACGACGCGCAAAATTGTATTATACTATGAATTCATTCTATGGGTCTAGACTGCGGAGTATAGAAAGTTTTTGTAGGTTATTAAAAAATTTGCTCCTTCCTAGAAAAGTATAACATCTACGCCATCAAAATGTATGAAACAGCCATTTTTTTTTTCTAACCGACGGCGACGTATGAAGTGACTTTTTCACAGACTTCAGAATCATGTACTTAATCCATGCTGATTGCTTCGCGTCGATGTCTCTACCGTCCTGTATAAAACAGAAATAAGGAACTCATAGGTATATTAGGTAGGTACCAAAAACTATTCAATAAATTTCCAACCCTCTAAAATACCTTCAAATCCACTGTCAATATTTCCTACAATACAAGAACACCACAATGCAACAAAGAAAAATGTGTTCCGAACATTTGTTTTGCTTCGAACAGCAAGAGCTGAATTCTTATACTGGCTGTAAAGAGGACTTGAAAACCGCTTTTCCATTTTCAAAGTTTACGAAAAATATTTATACATTCTTGTGACAAAGGAGCGTGTAGTTTAAAGCTCCCGTGAACTTATACTCCTAACAGGGCCAATCACGGACGGTAGTGCAAGTAGTACCGGTTGTGAGAGGTCAAGTGGCCCGCCATACTTGCATAGGCCAATCGCAATGTTACCTTGCATTCGTTGCTAACGAATTCTATTCACTAAAGAATTAATAGTGCGCTTCGCATGAATGAACATTTTATTAACGATATTTTTATTACCTCCATGCTCAGTGAATAGAATATTATTGTGATGTTTAATATTTGAACATAGAATAATTTTTGGTACTTGATCTAAAAGGTGGGTTAGGTAAGTAAGTAGTGAGTCAAGCGAAATATAAAATTAATATTTATAAAAGCTACCTGGGTATTATAAAAAAAAAAACTATTGTTCTAAAACTATTGAACTATCATTTGTTTTTAATAAAACTGTCGATAAGTAAGTAGATTTTTCATAATTTAAAATTTTAATACTCTGGCCCAAGTAATTTCATACAGAAAAACCTTGTCCCGCTTTACATAAAGTAACATTGAAAATTTATTTTTCGAAGCACAATGGTATCGGTATGAAATTTTAAGTTTTTTTTTGCATTGTTATGCGTTAAATTATGTTATTATATAATCAAAATACAATACATAGTTATTAATACATAACATTTACATACTTTAATGCATGTCCAAAATTCATTTCGTCTCCGTTACTCCACTCAGTTACAGGGTTTTACAAAATTATACCCATCTTGTAAATAAAATTATTTACTGGCAACGTTACACATCTAACACTGTAACAGGTGGCGTGACAATGGATTCTGTCAATTTGTTTTTCAGCACAGTGCGAGTATCTTTGTGTGCGACGTTTTAATTCGTCTTTTATCTAAGGAATTCGTTTGTGTGGTTTATCTGACTTTGGTTAGTATTTTCTCGGTTTTATATAATTACAACAGAAATGTCATGTAAGTAGGTCGAAGATTTTCGTGGCAGTGAACTTATTTCGACACTACATAGTATTTTGTAGGTTAGACATATGTTAATTGTTCATATACGTTACTTTTCTGTTACGTTTCTTTGATGTGTAAAGGTAAAGCTATGGCCATGGCAAAGGAGTTTACTGCAGTATGAAAATCATAATTAATTTAAAAGTTGTTCCGACTCCTTTTCCGGTACATTTTCTGTTACATTCAACTTATTTTCCTATCAGTTTCATATCCGTTACGTACAATTTTTGTGAATAACACCCACCTACTTATTTTAAATATCTATGCTATTTTTTAAGGGGAACAAAAGCTTTCTGTTTTTAAATCTGCCCCTACCGAAGTAACAGCGATTACGACAAATAGGTATTGATCCTATCATAAAAAACCGGTTTAAAACTTAACATAACTCAAAGAGAACTGAAAAAAGTAAACTTTCATGTTGGCAATGTTATTGGAATTGTGCAGGATTGCTCGCATTTCGTTTGCACAATATAACATCGTTTGATTTTTTTATTCTATTCGTTCCGTTGCATATTCATACTTTTGCATTCAGATTGGAAACTGTACAACTCTTCATAAGGTTACGTGACAAAAGGGAGCTCAGTCAAAGACGTGAGTCGTTTTGCGCCCCGTATGACGTCAGACCGCGCGTCGTTTCGTTGCCATTCGCTGACTATTGTCGCCGCGTTCAAAACTTTGACAAAAATGTCTTCCAGCTAGTGTTTTAAAACTTTTGTTCTATTTCAAAATCTGCTTTTGTAAGTGAATGAGTATGCTAGCGTTCTCACACACGCAAAAGCAAAGCTACATTTGTGTGGACGTGTTACACTAACATGTGAAGTTGTAATGAAATGTTTGCTGCCAAAATGTTAGTGCTAGTTTCCTAAATAAATCCTACAATATTATAAATATTTTTAAGAATTATCTGCCACATTTACATAAAATTAATTGAATATTCCAGTGACTTTCCAACCAATCAAAGCCCAAGCTGGAGGGCAGTTGAAATGCTTCTGTCTATGATATTAAATTAAACCCAAAAGAGCAAGCAATTTATGATAACTAGTTATGGAAGCCTAGCCACAAGTACTCGTGAAAATTAAATCAGTGAGCTTTAAGTATCACTACTCAGAATGCAATGAGCGATTCAAAGGCGAAAAACTAAAGGCAATGTTGTTGCTAACTGTACAGCCTCTGTATAAATTAATTTCAAGTATTTTGAAGCACCTGAAGCGGGATCCCGCATTAAACTTTCGGTTTCAATATCGACTGCGGTTGCAGAAAACCGCGGATCCCGCGAATTCAAAAGGTGGATGGTATTTTTTTTGTTAAGTAATTAATTATGAAGCGCTTAATCGTATTTATTTTGTCGTGTAGAATTAATTGAATTTATAGTAACCTCTTTAATAATCGCATTGCTTCAATTACTTCATACATAAATTTGAGTAAGTTTTTGAGTTTGACTTGGTTTTGTAAACATAAATACATTTATATGGAAAACTACAAAAAAACTAGTTACGACATAACCTCATAAGAATAAGTATATTCTAATCGGAAGCTAATTTTAGACAAATATACCATAGTATCTTTCGACTATTAGACTATTAGAATTCTAATCATGGAAATGAAGTAACGGTCAAGTGAAAAGACTCAACCGTTCATAAAGATTATATTTTTTAAGATACCTAACCCATCTACTTTCTTATTCTTTTTACTAATGTGAAACTTAATTTTAACTTATCAGTGCATTAATTAAAGTGGATTGTTTAATAATACAATTTTAATTTAATACAACCTGAAAATTCTCCTTTAAACTTTCAGAGGCTACCGTAACCCTCATAAAATTCAAAAATTTCAGTTAACTTCATTATAACACTGACTGAAAAGCTTTGTTCCAGCCGTGCAGAGAGCAAAGTTTATCCTATAGAGAGCTGCATCTATTAATTTTTGTTAACTAAAATTCTATTCGCAACTTTGCTCTCGAAATAATTTTTCTACGTTGAAGTTGGCGACTATTATTTGCCCAGTTTATTTTTCTCCAAGTATGAGAGCCCTAGAGTTGAACACACAGTCTGTGTTCAAGTGAGCCGCTTCGCTGCGCAGCCCCCGCGCACCAAAGCTAATATACACTGTATGTGACGGACTGTATTCTTTCAACCATAACGCAAGCAATAACTGCACAGCTTTGCTAAATGTAAAAGGATTTAGGCTAGATAAAACATTACATTGAACCAATATCTCTACACTTCATCGCTTTATTCTTATAAGCTCACGTCTCTTGGAAAATTAATCTAATACGTAGAAGATTTTTCGAGTAACCTATTTCATAATTTTAATAGAGGCTTTTAGGGATGCGCCGCTATTTTTTCATAAAAACGTCATGACGCATGGCCGCCATAAGTTTGCCCAGAAAAGAGCGGAGAGAGCTGGATCCATGTAATTAGACGCTACGAAGATTTATGTTACGGAAATTCCCAAATTCTTTTAAAATTTTGGCTGCGACACGTGCTTCTTCTTAAAACACTTTTCCTCGGCAAAAAACTTATTGCTTTAATAAGTTTAAGTAGCAGATATTTTACAGTTGAATGCCTTTTACATGTTGTTGAGTGTTTCAATTAAGTAAAATTGTAAATTAGGAGGTTTTTAAGACGGAAATTACATTTTATAAGAGTTGTAGCGATCTATACTAAACTTGTATAACGAATCCCGCATATCTACAGCGTAGTTCTCGAACATCTGTGTTTAAACCGGGAGCTTAAGCTTCTAGATCAACGACAACTTACTTAAGACAACTTCTGATACAAATACGAACATTATCTCCGTCCAATTTCGTTAAGCGAGGGGAAAAAGGTAAGAAAATGTATGAACTCCGTGTTTATTCGGGTCCGCTTTATTTCCATCGTCCTTTGGGGGCTCGCTTCATGTATCACTGCAGACGTCAGCCCTGGGTTAATTGTCTACGTGCGTTTTCAGCTGAATTCGTCACGTTCACCCGTTCACATCCCTATCGCAGTTTAGCTCCGTACTAATAAACGTTTTCTAAATCGAGCGCCCGATGTTACATCTACGAATATTCTGTATCAATATTTGTCTTTCTCTCTTTGTTTCGTATTACTAATATGAGAACGGCTTATGAATCTAGATTTATACGATATTTTATGGCTGAAATATTACAGGTTAAATTCTGATTTTGGAACAATTTGTGAAGTTCGCATGTAGGTACCACATTTTTGTTCCTATGTAATTTTAGCGTGGGCGCGACAATCTAACAGCTAGAACAACGTGACGCTGTGAGTGTGAAGCGTGTATTTATTTATGTTAGGGATTTACTCTGAAACGGCTTTAGCAACTAGAACAAAACGTTGACCAAATCACTAATTTTTTCCGTTTATATTATTACAAGATATACAAACCAAAGGAAGAGATCAAATCGAGATTTTCTTCATTGATCGAGTATTTATTTATACGTTTTGATGTTAGTGATATAATGCACTTTTGTGGTCGAGAGAGCCTTGAATCATCGGTCTGAATTCAAACCCCTTCCATTTCTTTTCGCTCTTTTTTTGAAGAGCACTCGAAACCAGTGGAATTGATACTCAATTTCATGTCAATATCTATGACAATAGTGACGTATGTAAGTCATCATTTGCCTAACCTTTTCCCAACTATGTTAGGGTCGGCATCCAGTCTAACCGACTGCAATTGAATACAAGTATTTTATATGCAGCGACTGCCTATCTCTCGTCCACAACCCAGATGTAAGTAAGTACACTGTCTAAAGAAGTAACGGGGATGGAATCGCGGAACTGAAACTTTTGTGCAGATTTTTAGATGACGAAAATTAATAAAAAAAAGGTAGACAGAACAAGCTTAATTATGAACACCATAAAAATGACAGATATTAATGTAGAAATTTTGACATAGGCTGACACGATGAGCGGTCTTATCGGTAAAATTTATATTTTACAGACAACCTTTGGGTGAATTAAAGGGAGAAGAGCAGACAATACTGCAGGTAGTCAATGGTGCACTTTTTACATAAAAACTAAGTACAGTCATCCATAAAGCATCTACTTATCTATACAAATCTTAACATAGTGTAAAACGATGTCGCTTTCCGCGTATGTACGTACTACCCGTTAGATATGAGCGCCGATGGCCAATCTTCCGGCGGCGGCGCGCCGATTTTTTTAAGTCGGCGGCGGCGGCGTCGGCGGCGTTACTTTAATTTAACTACCATAATTGAAATAAAAAATAATATACGTATAATCAAGATTTTCGTTTTCGAAAATGCTTCAGCACTATAGACCACATCCATACTGTTCGGCAAATTGTACAGAAGACCGAGGAGTACAATCAGCCGCTGTGTATGGCATTTGTGGACTACGAGAAACCCTTCGACTCCATCGAAATTTGGGCAGTCTTGGCCTCTCTGCAACAATGTCGAATTGACTGGAGATACATCGAGGTGATGAGGTGCTTGCATGACGCTGAAACGATGATTCTCCAGATCCAGGATACGAAAACAAGCCCAATCCAACTGCTCAGGGGGGTGAGACAGGGGGATGTGCTATCCCCGAAACTGTTCACCAATGCGCTGGAGGACGTATTTAAGACGCTGGACTGGACTGGACAGGGAATCAATGTGAACGGCGAGTACATCTCACACCTTCGTTTTGCCGACGACATCGTCATAATGGCAGAGACGCTGGAACAGTTAGACCAGATGCTGCAATGGAGCCTCATGGCGGGTAGGCCTCAGCATGAATGAACTTGGACAAGACGAAAGTCATGTACAATTCGCATGTCTTGCCGAGTCGAATCCGCATCGAAGGGTCGCTTCTCGAGGTTGTGAAGGAGTCTACCTTGGGCAAGTCATACAGCTTGGTAGACACAACTTCTAGAAAGAAGCCGACAGGAGGATCCAGTTGGGTTGGGCAGCGTTTGGAAAACTTCGTCAAGTCTTCTCGTCGCCGATACCGCAATGTTTGAAGACCAAGGTCTTCAACCAGTACCTCCTGCCCGTCATGACATACGCTGCCGAAACGTGGACACTGACGGTCGGGCTGGTCCACAAATTTGAGGTCGCTCAGCGCGCTATGGAGCGGGCTGTGCTCGGAGTATCTTTGATGGATAAAATCAGAAACGAAGTTATCCGGAAAAGAACTGGAGTTACCGACATAGCTTGCAGGGTAAGCAGGCTGAAGTGGCAGTGGGCTGGCCATGTCTGTCGAAGGACCGATGGCCGATGGAGCAGACGAGTCCTGGAGTGGAGACCGCGTATCGGCGAGCGTAGTATGGGACTCCCCCAGCTAGATGGACCGACGACCTCAAAAAAGTGGCTGGGACAGACTGGATGCGGAAGGCGGAGAATAGGGTGGTGTGGCGCAGCATGGGTGAGGCCTATGTCCAGCGGTGGACTGCGATAGGCTGATTTGAGTCAAGATTTATTATAATTTTGTCAACATTATAGTATTAGAATAAATATTATTCGATTTACCCTTATGGGATTTAAGCGAGACCGTTATGCGGTTATTACCTGCCCTGCAACAGAAAAAACTCTTTCGCTTGGGGCACTTGTGCGTATGGTTCGGTCAGCCTGTTTGGTTAAACTGAATGCCACCATAGTATTAATAGGGCATACGTACTTAGAACTAGTAATTCTGGTAGAGATTTAGTTATTATTGCATGTTATCGGTACAAATGAGTCATCAATCACAATGCAGGTGCTCTGCATTGTGATTGATGACTCATTTGTTTGTGCGCGCATAACTAATGAGTCATCCAAAAATGCTCGTCTCTGATTGGCTGTTATTTTTTAACTGCACGTTATCTATTGTTGAATAAATATATCGTAACGTTTCAGGTTATACTAATTTTGTTAATGATAGGTGAAATAATTTAAATTTGTACGGGCAAGTCGTTGATAATTATCTACATAATCAACTGTATGTATATTATTATAGTATAAGTTATCGTACGTATGATCAATATGAAACTGTGAAGTAATTGTAGCCCTGAAAAGGGCTGTTTATCATATTCCTAACCCTGATGGGCTTTTGTGGGAATAATTTAGAGCCGGATCACATTATTTCTTGTTCCAGAAGTGCTAGTGGGTCCGGCAAATTTTCGGACTCTGCTATGAGGCATTCTTCTTCCTCCATAATTTCACTGTCACAGGGAGGCTCAGTAGTCTGTAACAACTGAGTTGCTTCAGGCAACAACTCATTATGAACCTGTTTCATTATTTTAGGCCTTATGTAGGATATGTGGGGATCAGAGCTTATTAGAAGTCCATGGAGGATGTCTTCGTTTGTTGCTATTCTCCCCGTTTTCCGAGTGTGCCTCTTCCTGACGTTTCTGAAGTCCTTATTACGGGCTTCCGAAGCTTCTTCAGATAAGGTACCTAAAGCGAATAAGTACATACATTTTAATTTCAAAACGCAATCGAGTCAAATAATACATCAAACTATATTTATTTTTTACTTACCGATTGGCAAAACACCAAAGTGGTTACAGATGTCTGCACCGTGCATTAGAAGTTTATGTACACTAACTGGCATGTAGTACCACGAATAGTGTTGCACGTACACATCAGCTGTTTCTCTACAGTATCTTCTAAATTTTTCACAGTCAATGTTTTTGCATGATGATATGGCTTGTAGAATAACGGAAAATCTGAAAATCAGATTTTCGTCAATTCCCGTTATTCTGGAAGATCTTTTGTAATCTTGGAAAAAGCGCCTCGCTGTATTCCCGTCGTTTGTAGTTCCAAAACCCTAAAATGGGAAAACAATACTGTAATATACAATACATAGAGATATAATTCACAAACAACATAAAGAGAGCGAAAATTAAATACATACCTGTTTGACTATATCAATCAGCATTCCAGTTTGCTCACGAAACTTTTGCTGTGTGGTATTTTTTTTAGCTTGTTTCAAAGCCATTTATGTTCGCCGCGAGCAGTCCATCGTTGAAAATCCAGATTATAAGATATATGTAGAAGACATTCCATACACCGAATCTTCATATGCAGTGAAGAAATTCCTTGTTTGTAAATTTCTTCACGAAGTGGTTTAGAAGTCAAAGCGTCTAAATTATTCATCTCACTCGGTTTTGCCAAGCAAATGGGACACGTTGCATATGATGGTACTCCAGCAATAATATTGGCCACTTTTCCATCAATCATGGTCATATGCAATTCATGTGATACAATAATATTTCCACACTGTGTAGATATTCGTTCATCAATTTGTTTTTTCATCTCAGACTCTTCAGACTTTATAAAGTCAGCTGTCTCCGAAGTGAAAGTGAACTTCACTGGTCGACAGTACAGAGTTGAGCAAGGTGTGGGGTTCTCCCAAACTAGATTTTCATTCCCAGATGATGGCCTAGTAGACACTAGCCGAAGAGGGACGATGCTTATCATGACTACTGATGAATCATCGAACTCTGTAGCTGTGTTTGACGTTTTCTGTTTATAGTTACTCTGCGACGAAGAACCATCAAGTCCCCATTTCCAGGTCAACTTGAGTTCTTCATTTTGAGACCTATCAACAGTATTTATATCAAGTAATATCCTCTCCACAGTGTGGTCCAATAGCGCTTGCAATTTAATGTGAGCTCCGTTTTCGGTAATCTCCATACTCTCTTGTGGTGGGCAACATCTTTTCTTGGCATTTACAAGCTTTGGATAAGATGGAAAGGCAGCACAGTTTTCTTCTTTCAGAAATTGTTGAAGAGCTAAGTACTTCCATTTCGAGAGCGCAACTGATGTATAAAGAGCTAAACACTTATCTTCAGAGACAGTACTTAAGCTCTGCTTTTTGAATAGTCTCTCTTCTACTTCGGATAGCGCATCTGGATTACTGGAAAGGTATTCGACCACTTTTGCCAGATTCGTTTTGCCGTTGTCTTTCAATTTTGTTATGTACCAGTGCTGCAACTCTTCCTCGGAATTTTCTTCTACTATGGAAGTAGAACGTCTTTTCTTTTGCTTATTACTTTACTCTTCGAATGGTTTTCTGTGCTCCTTTTCTGTAGATGTTCCCGCTTCCGCAGTACATACTGCAAGAGTAGGAACATGGCAATCTATATCCACAAGCTCAGATAAGGCTGCGTCCGAAAAGCCCATCACACTTCTCAGATCAACACTGTCACAAACAGGCCAGTTGATGTTTTTTTCCAACCACTTGCGATTAATTACACGATTCATAAAAGTTTTTTGATTTCTACTTGACTCTATCCATTTTTTATTTAAATTTACACAAAAAAGTCGACAGAACTCCTTGATTCGGTTCTTGTCTTCTTCAGAAACTTCGGTAGTCAAGACAGAAATGATACTTTCATACAGAAACATATGATTTTTCAGATCACCGCCACTTCTTAATTTCACAAAAAGATCTAGGTTGGTACAAAATCCAGCCATAGTTCTAATGTAAATATAAAAATACAAGTATTTCACTGTGTTCACAAACAAGCGACAAGAGCGAAACTAGATGGACTTAATGAATGTCTTTATATTTATAGTTAGTGTTAATTACTCAAGTAGTGGACATAACAGTGAGTGAAAATTATTCAGCCAATCAGAGACGAGCATTTTTCGATGACTTATTAGTTATGCGCTTAGCCGAGTGCACAAACAAATGAGTCATCAATCACAATGCAGGTGCTACCGATAACATGCAATAATAACTAAATCTCTACCAGAATTACTAGTTATAAGTACGTATGCGCTATTAAAACTATTTATTTAACTAAAAAGAAGGTGAAAACAGCCAAATGAGACAAAAAATATGCTTTGAATTTATTTTAAATGACAAAAAAATTCTTCCAAATCATTTTTTTTTACCGAATGATTACTCGCGCTGCCGCAGATGGCCGGCGCTGATTTTTTTTTCATGGATAGAAAATGACCTTAGCTATCATATACTCACGCCACACACTCAACATATTAGTACAATTGAAGAAAAAAAATTAAACGTGATTCGCTCCATACAAAAAAATCTAATTAATTTTTTTCAAGACAAACTATCAACTTTAGAAGAAATTTTATAAGAATAAAAGTTGTCAGGAATAATATAACACGTCATATAAAAAAAAAATCGCATCGATATAGGAACTTTGTTGCCTAAGTCCACTAATTTTCAGTATGGGCCCACTGTGCGGCGGCGGCGCTGGCGCGGCGCTCATATCTACTACCCGTAGGTAGATCTTTAAAACTACGCGACGGATTTTGATGCGGTTTTCATCAATAGGTAAAGTGATTCAATAGAAACGTTTATTTGTATTATAGGCGGAAGAAAACCTAGTGAGTATATATAAAATAATAGACATGAAACAAGAGCAAAGAAATATATCTAATGATGTGTTTAAGAAGAAAAGAAGTCTTTTTCGCCAGAATTTATCAATATACAGTTTTTAAAAGGAAACAATCACATGTGCTTTACATTAGTGTATGTGAACCGAAAAATATTGGGACAGGGACTACGCAGCCGTGCTTTAATCCGATTGGTCGAAATCCTGTCCAAACAGTTTACACACTGGTTCGCACTCACATAAACACAAGGTTCATGACAATCAAATACCTATTGTTGGAGGTAGGGTTAGTACTTTAATCATAGTACATTCATACAAGCAGTAATTCCTCGTAGCGACTTCGTATATTATTTACTCGAGTAATAAATGACAAATGTTGTTGTTGAATGTATGTCGAGTGTCGTTTGTGCGGATATTAAACTCTTTATTTGTTCTGTGACATTAATTAGTTTGTGCAACAGAACTATATTATGCTTTTCCTTCGTATATTTGCTATACTGACCTCTCACTCAAGGTCTGTTCAAATGGCATTGCTTCAAGTTGTGACCAATTAAAAACTGTATATATACAACATTAATTTTTGTTTATGCGAAACCCGAAACACGGGTCTAGTATTTTTGTGTAAAGAATCTATGAAAAAAATTTCAAAACTGTATCATTAATAATCACAAAGTTATAAGCTTGATAAGTTACCTGGTTGTCCACGCAAAACATATGCAGATCACCACAAACAGCTAGTGTACGTACCATCTGCGTGTAATGGACGTTTGAATACGAGAAAGACATGATAATTTTAAAATCGAAACAAAACAGCGCGGCCCGCGACTTGGAAGCGTAATTAAATATTTTTGGTACAAAATATAACATGATGTAAAAATTATTGGAATCGATTCAGTTACTGATTCTGAACAAACTATATTCAGGTTTCGCATATACTAAAAATAATCTTGTATATGTATATCGGGATGTGAGCTTTATCGGCACCGTCGCCAGCCATTATGTGGGCGGATATTAGGGTGATCGGGCAAAGAAGAACACTCAATGCACAATAATCACTTTTAATAATAATCAAATACAATAGTCACACGAAACGTAGGACAGTTCCTAGGCTAGAGGTTGAGTTCTCTAGAACGGTCGGCAGGGAAGTGCCTTGGCCCTGGCGTCCCTCCACTAGCTAGGCTTCGTCGTAGCACAAAGTAGCCGAGTGTTAGTGCTGACTCGGGTCATGTGCCGCGCTTCGTTTAGCGACCGTCTCCGACATATACATAAGCAGGTTAGGAATTTTCTTATACTGAACGATCTGCACCCCTAGCCAAGTTGATAATCTGCAATCGTTAACGGTAGTCGCTCAACGTTAAGTCACGTGGTTAGAACAAACGAACAGAAAATTCGTAGCCAAATTCACAGCGTTCAAAATGATCAATGATTTTTTATCGTTTCTACAATGTTCAACGCTAAATCCTTTGTTATAAGGTGTCGTTTTTCTAAAGACATTGAAGAACGAGCGGCCGACTCAGGCGTTCCAACATGGCTACCAACTTATCGTTTTCTACAATTGCTGACACTGAGGCGTTACCGATTGTAGAACGGTAAACGTTTGTGACTTGGCTAGGGGGGCTGTTCGATAGATTCAGTCATTACGGGTCGTCAGAAACCCGAAAGTCTGACAACTAGTCTTACCAAGAAGTATTGTGTCACCAAGTAACTTGGTGGTGGATGTCAGATGGGCAGTCGCTCTATGTAAAATACTGCTATTAAATTAATTATTCAGCTGCATTCAGTTACACTGGGAGCCGACCCCAACTTAGTTGGGAAATGACTAGGCAGTTGATGATGACTAAACGATCTATTTAATACAGTACGAAAATAGATTGAATAAACGTAGTATCATTTGGTGGTATCAGTGGTACCGTGTGGTGCCGGACGTAAAGAATAACACCACCCCATTTCTTCCCGTGGGTGTCGTAAAAGGCGACTAAGCTGTGCATCTTCACGGACGGATCAAAAACAGACAGTGGCACAGGTGCTGGAGTCTTCTCGCAGGACTTCAACATACATATAGCCACACCATTAGGAGTCCACAATACAGTGTTCCAGGCGGAATGCATTGGGATCACTCTTGCCGCCTCAGCCATCATGGCCAGGGCAGTTAAAGACCACTCGATCCGCATACTCTCAGACAGTATGGCTGTTCTGCAAGCGCTGGACAGTCACTCGATTGACTCTGGGCTAATATACGAGTGCCACCAGCGCCTCAACCAGGTGGGTAGCCTCAATAATATAACTATTCAATGGATAAAAGGACACAGCGGTTCGCTAGGTAACGATGCCGCCGATGAACTGGCCAGAAGGGGGTCGAGCATGACACCGGTAGGACCAGAACCCATCGCGCCACTCCCCTTTGGGTTCCTACGCTCTCTGGTAAGAAAACGTACCAGGGATCTACACTGTAAGCTATGGGTGGACCAAAGTGAGTGCAGGCAGGCCAAGGAAGCACTTCCTACCATCGACGCCCGCCTCACTAAACAAGTCCTCCGGTTAGACAAACGACAGCTGCGTATGGTCACGGCAGCAATAACTGGCCATGGGTCGTTTAATAAACATCTATTTGTCATAGGAGTTACAGACAGTCCGCTGTGCAGGGCCTGCATTGAGGACGACGAGACAGCAGCGCACGTGCTTCTAAACTGCCCGGCGATCGCCACATACAGGGCCAAGTACTTCGGTAACCCAGGTACCCTACGTGAGATAGTCAGCAACATCAAGGCGTTGCTGGCCTTTCTCGAGGAGCTGGGGTGGATCGAATAACCGATTTCCCACCCGTACGCAAAATACGCGCTCAGACGTGGAGTTGCGGACACCAGCCCGTTCTACCTAAGGCGACTAAGGGACTTACTAGAGAATGGGCAGCAGCGTTCTCTATGCATTTTACCACCATACTGCGATCGCCAACCCGCCTGCCACGCGTGGCGATTATGGCAAAGCCTCCCAAATTGGGGGAGGCCTAAGTCCAGCAGTGGACGTCTTATGGCTGAAATGATGATGATGATGATGAGTATCATTTCACATCACTTCATCACTTTGCATGTTAATTTACGGAACCTATACATTCATACTAAGGGCTGAATATGTACTACAATCTGTTTTATACAACATGCAGTTTTGAACCTGCAAAAAAATTTAGGAGGTTGTTATGAGACTCGTAAATAATCATATAACAATACGATAACAAGTCAATAATCAATAATACTTTTTATTTTAGATAACCCTCGGGCTTTGGATCTATGAAAGAAATGTCGGTTGTGTTTGTTTGTGTGTGTGAAAGCGCAGTTTAAGGACACGTACAGACTGGCCGCGTTTTAAAAAGGGAGTTCACATTTACCGATTTTCGTAAATAAGAATAAAATTTAAAAAAAATACCCGCCCATTTAATTGTTGATTCGGGTCGAGAATCACTAACATAATTACCTCCTGAAATGTTTCGCAGATCCAAAACTGCACCTTGTATAAATAAATAATTATTTTTTCTGTATGCATTTTACCACCATACTTTGATTGCCAAGCTTGGCCATTATGGCAAACCCCAAATCGGGGGAGGCCTATGTCCAGCAGTGGACGTCTTTCGGCTGAAATAATGATGAAGATACATTTATAAAGATTTACAACATTTTAAACATAAAAAAATATGTTTAACAAAATAAATTATTGATTGATTGATTGATTTAATTCTACAGAATAGGTCCTATTGTATTGTACCTAAACAAAATGTCCATGTAATATTCAATATCTGGTTGACCGAGCTTTGCTCGGTATTTTTTGGTAAATTGTGTTTTAAATAATAAGTTTATGTTTAAGTTGATTATCGATAAAGTTGGTCATTGAAAACACGAATAAAACGACATTTTATAAAAATAAATCCTAGCTAGATCGATTTATCGCCCTCGAAACCCCCTGTATACTAAATTTCATGAAAATCGTTGGAGCCGTTTCCGAGATTCAGATTATATATATATATACAAGAATTGCTCGTTTAAAGATATAGGATAAAACATAAAACGGGCAGTGATTTGTCATTCTAAACGTGATGTTTAGATTTTATTTGACACTTTAATTTATAGAACGTTGAGCCTGCTTGAAATTTTCCATTTAGTTTCAGGTATATGGGGACCGATACCTATCTTGTTTCCAAACACGGTACAAATATTTAACTTCGGATACCGCTTTGAATTTAGCGACCGTCGAAACACACACGGTATTTTTAACTAGACGACCGGTTCGTTTGTGTTAGGAACCAATCTCGTTGATATATCCATTAGCCAAATAGAGAGCCGAGGCCCGCACGCCCCTTAACAAAACATCTGCGGGGAAGTATTCGTGGTACGAAGAAACCAACATTATTTTCCTTTCATTTCTATGGTACGTAACCCATGGACGGGTTACAAATACAATATGATAAAAGGGGTAATAATGATACAAAGAATTACTTTGAGTGCGAGTGTTTTACTTTTCTCATATATGTTATTAGGTTGTACATTTTACAATATGTGTATTATTCAGTGTAAAATTACAATAACATTGGTAGTGAGAGACGTGTGATTCATTAATTTTGTGTGCAATTTATACTGAAAATAAAAAGCAAATAGAAACATATAGTGGCACTATCATTTGGTAATTGATTCACATAAAATTCAAAATTGAAACAATAAGGTAGCAAACACGCACGTTGGTAAGTGGAAATCGTGCGAGTAGGTGTATACAAAATAAAACCTTCTGAATATTGCGGGAACGTGAGAAAAGGTAACTACACCGTATCCTGTCCGCACCTGTTATTTATGGTCACTCGCAATATGCATTCTTTTACTATCATTTTATGTAAATGTCACCACCTACTCTTTTAGAGAAGATAGCAAAATAATAACGCTGCAAAATAAAGGTTCATAGTGTTTTTTACTTTTCTAATTGCCTGCTTTCTTGTAAATAATGTGAGGGTGAATTAATATTGAAATATAATTGCATGCAGCCAACCCCAGGCTAGTCGGCGTTGCCGGCAACGTGTTATTATGGTAATCGTTTTCAAACTTTAACAGGTCAGTGTTCTCTGTTTCGTTGCAAGTGCCGTTGGTCACAAAAATGGCTGTTTTATGAAACAAATCTGCTATCAAAACCTTGTTTTGTTTTTATCGCTTTTGTTTATGCATGTGTAGGTAATTGTTTCGATGACTCATCATATTGTTTGCAAAGTTCTATTATAGTCTTGTGTAGATGTATCTACCTATTATTAATATAATTTTCTTTATTCTATTTCTCAAGAAATAGTAAGGTCGGAGCCACATTTGCTCATTCCCAGTCTAAACAACGAACACATCGGTATCTTAGAAAGAGGGTTCGCAAACCAAAACATTGTTCTTACCGCTGTCATTATAAAGAGGAGCGAGTAAACTAAGTGAGTCGAGAACCACGCGATGTTTCGTTTCTGTTCACAAAATAAAGAGGCCAATAAAATTCTGTTCAGTGCAACAGCTATCGTTCAGTGGAGCGGCTATCTGCATTTTATACTTTCGACGCCATCTCTTGGCACTTTATTTCTTTACTTTGTACATACATAGGTATGAGGTATACGTGTATGCACTGTGCTTGTTCGTTGTTTATTTAACGGATCGTGCCCGATGAACGGTTCTATTCAATCGAACGAAAGTACATGTACGCCCGAAACGTGCTCACCGAGTTTTAATTTCACAAAGGTTGTTAAGCATGTAATGTAAGCCAATTTGAACGGTAATGAAGCTCACTTTAAACAGATTTCAGTATGAGTAGGTACTATCTAAATGTTTTACTAGCAAGAGCATCCGGAAATGTCAACGTCAAAACAAATCGTATGCCGTCCGCAACGTCGAATCCTAAACAGGATTGAAACTTGGACGGGAAGCAATCTAACGGGAACAACAGTACATACAGCGGTCTACCGACGTAGAGCCCTACGTAATTTAAAGAACAAACAAGCTTCGCAACTGGGTTTACCTCTACTGCAACAAACTCTGCGTCGTCGCTTTAACTTACTCATTTGTCGCTTACTATCACTTGTACGTATGTAACTTAAGTCTTACAAGGGTTTCGTATTTCTGTTTAAGCTTTGACCACTTTACCCAGGGTCGAAATTAATATCGTCACCTATAAAACAAACATAACATTTTATATAAAACAGATTTAGAAGCCAATCGACGTGGTAAGTCTGTGTGTATATGAAATTCAGAGGCTCAAAAAATGCTATAGCACCGCAGATGAGTTCGGCTCAAGCGAAGCGTTATCAAGCCCAGTTAATCCTGTCTTCTGTATTATTGAATAAATTTTCCCTCCTGACGTACTTTTGCCGTTTTATATCGATTTAATGTATTGGAAAAAATCAGGCCATCGCCATTTCTCAATCGTAACAATGTTTCAAAGAGGAAGTCATGAGTTAGAGTTAAAGTTTTAATTAGAACGTTTGGAGGAATGACGAGGTGTTCATATTAGGTAATCCTATTAGCCGTGGCCTGCTCGTTGTATTACGGGCGGAAGGCGGTAAAGCGGTGCGATGTTATTGTTATGATGGCATAAAGCGAGCCATGTATCTCGCACAACGCAGGTGGCGCTAACTACCGGCAGTGTAGTGGAAACTGTCGACACTACGACAACTCGAGACACGGATGTATCTACACACCATACAATGTAATGTTTCACGGTTTGCTGATGCGCAAGTTAGAAGCTTTTACTCGAGTAAACTGAATTTTAAGATGGTACTTGGGAACACCGTCTCATTTTCACACACTATCGTTACTTTAAATTCATGTGCTTATTTTGCACTTTTTTATATTTGCCTTTTTACCTTATATAGACAAAGGCGTAGCTATGTTGTCTAATGCTTTCGTGTCGAAACGAAAGTGACATGTCAAGCGGTGTGGAATATACCATCTAACGGCTTGCCTTGAGTGTCGTAACAGGCGATTAAGGGATTAGGTAAGTGAATGGTAAGCTTCCACCTGTAGGTACACTGATAATATCGCACCGTGAAAGCCTAGCTTGCTTGAGGGTTACAGAGTAAGGTAATACTAAACCGTCAAGACTGATGTGAAGAGATGTTTCAGAATGTAGTTATTATTTCACAGATTTTTTATTTATTTATTTAAACTTCTCGCACACAAAAAGGTACAAAGGCGGACTTAATGCCTTAGGCGTTCTCTACCAGTCAACCAAGGGTGGTAAAGAGATTAGATGGCAGGTGGTGGTGGTGGTAGTTTCTTGTAAACGGCGTCTGGGTCTAGTCTAGTAGTGATTTAACTGTGTATAATTATGCTAATTATGGTCAAGAACAATAATTCATATGCCTTACGAAGCCATATGAGTACAACTGTGTATAGATCCAGGTTTTCTGACTTCCTGAAGATTTTACAAACGTCAATTTTTGTATAGTAATAATAATAAGTTTAGTTATCAAAAAAATTAATCTACCAGCTATGATGATAGCAGAACAATACTTTGCAACCATTTTAAAGCTTTTAATCAAGGGGCAAAGTTGCTGTTTAAAGAAGACAAATATGTATTATGCAATTTTAACTAGGTTGGGGTTTCTTCAAAATTTCGTGAAAGATTTCGTGATTTATTCCTAGTCCAAACATTGCAAGCAAGAGTTTGTTATAATTTTGTTTCCTTTGTTTACATTTCGCTTGTAGCCACGTCCAATAGCCCCTTTCTACCTCATTCTTAGGCTTTTTCATGTCACGACTACATGATTTATAACTTACTGAGATACGTGTCTTCGGTCTTCCCTAAAGTCTCAATAATGTTGTATAAGGCACTGAACATAAATAATAAATCGCCAGCATGTACCAAGTACCCATGTATTTTGTACCAAGAATGTGATTCTTGAACACAACCACTGGTTTTGCTTTCTAAGTAATGTAGCATTTTCCTTTATTTTTAGTTAGGTTGTTAGGTTTTATTGTAATTCGTGTTGTTCCGGAATTCATAGAAATTTACAACGATACCACGGTCTGATACGATCGTGGTTGCGGCGCCAAGTAATTCTATTAACTGAAATACGACCGTGCATGGTTTGATGGTAATTACTCGTTATTACTGTACTAGAATTTATAATCTTGAAGCCTTAATAAGAAATATCTTAGTAGTTAGTGGTATACTTTAGTATGGCAGCCTTAGTAAGATTGTATTTATGTTTGTTTTGACTTATAGTCAGGCGGGCGGTTGGCTAGAGTTACTGTTTTCTAGTTAATACACGCCAGCTGTTGCACAGATTTGTCTTGGTGTGAATGTTAACACGATGCCAACGGGTACGCTCAGTTTATGTAAGACCGCAGAATATACATCGTCCTACAGTTGATTTATACGTTGTGTCTGATAATCTGTTTAAAGATAGCTAGTTGAGCTAGAGAATTTAAATTTCTTAAAATCTAAAAGTGGAAAAATACTAGGCTAATCTTCAATAAACTAGTTTTTTTGCTGATAATCCAGACTTGACTGAAGCAGCTGTAATTCTGTTCCGTAGGCGGCTCAGCGTAATTCCTTTAAAGCCAGCATTCTGCCGCGTCCCAGTTACACCTGCCGCTGCGGACTCGAAATACGTCGTTTATGAAATCATTTTGTGTAAGAGTATTTCTTTTTTGTATGTAACTTTGTCCGTTATTTTAAGTAGGCACCAGGTGGCGTTAACAGGCGGCATTGCAGCGGAAATTGCCGTCGGTCGGTCTCGTCGCCGCGGCGGAGGGAGACTTGGCTCGCTTCGACCGCACCGCCCACTAGACTAGGCCCTTGTTAATTGTAGGCCAACACAGAAAACAATTAGTAGCACTCGTGTGCCCCGCACCGACTCGGAATATTTCATTCATTACTTAGATAAAATCACGGACCTACTTACGTAACATGCTCAATTAGATGTAACTCAAACAAGGAGATTATTCTGTTCGGAGTTGTTGTGTGCTCAAACTTGGAATTGGTCTGTCTGCTCACTGAGTCAAATTCATCTCAGAAAACATAAGATTTGAATCTATTTCACTGCCGCAATTGGAAACTACAAATTTAAAATAAAAACAAAGGCGGAAATTGCGCTTTTCCGCCTTTGTTATTCAAGTAGAAGATGACTTTCAACTTTCTTATTAAACAACGTCACATAACATGGTTTTGTACTTATAACACCAATTGTTGTGCTAACAATACTTAGTAAAACAAAAGAAACTGGCACATCAATTTATATCAACAGGGAAAAGCTAAACAAATGGATATCACGCGTACAAATGAAATGAGAAGGGCGGCTCCCTGACTTTAGAGCGTTTAATGACCTTTGAGGAAGGTGGTGTATTTTGACGTTGCATTAGTGAACAATGGGCATTAGAACTAAAACTAGATCCGCCTTTATCTTCGCAATTGTTATAAAACACAAAGCGCTTAACTAGTTGAAAGCTTTCGGCGCGTTTACACGGCGGTCGGCGGTTTGGCCGAGCCTATATTCGGCTTACGACGTAACGATGTCAATTGCTCCAATGATACTCGTAGTACTAGTAATTCGCACTGAAATATGTGTGCGTTGTACGAGTCGATAGGATTCGCTTTGAGTCTTGTTTTGTCTAAAACTAGGGTTTGCGATGAATGGATTTTAGAACCGAGTTTAATTGTTTTTGCCAACTATAAGCTACAAACAATGAGGCTAACATTAACGTTAATTGTTTATTGAGGCATTTAACTGCCTTTTAGTACCAAAAAACTATAGTTAGTGATACACTGCATCGTAAAGGCGAACGCTTCACATTAATTTGTACTAGGTAGGTATAATGTATTCAAATACTCTTTATAAAAATTTTACAGTTAATATTTACTATAATTCACCTAAAAGTTGATAAAACTTGAGTGTATTAGGAATACCAATTCCAATCTTTTTGAGTAAACAAGTAGAATATTATTAAAATTAGATTGAGCAAATAAATAATTTACTTTTGAAGTCAAATAGCTTTTTATTTATGGAAGTCTGGCTTCAGCATTATGCACGGGCCAATCCTTTGGGAACTATTTCATTTTTTGGAGTGAAATAACAATTTTTCGTTCATATTATTACTTTTATGATAGGAATTACTAGGTATAATATTAAAACCTGTATGTATTCAATCATTTTTGTAAATTTTCACGTTTAACTGTGCCTAGTATGAGCTTATTTTGAAATAAATGATTTGAATTTGACTTTGACACTGTTTAACCTAATTCAATAAAACATAGGTACAATCATAATCAGTCTCTATCGTTTCCACTGCTGAGACATGGCCCTGCTGAAGATGAGAGGGAGAGGGCAGGATGGCACAATATATTTTCTAGGGACAGGGACATACCAGATTCCTCACGGTGGTTTCCTTCATCATTTTGAGAGCAGAGGTGATAAAATAAATAAAATAAAGTGAAGAGCCTACCTGCCACGACCTACAAATCGTAATTTGAGGTCATTACCACTGGACCACACGAAGAAAGTTGTCCCAAATAAATACCAAAAGACGTACATGTACGTAATTTTCAGTTGATACTTCTATCTCATTAATTGCTCATTCCACATGCACATCACACTAACAAGTTAGATTCCTTAAATGCAGTGAACTTCGGAGTGCGCACACGTAGTGTAGTAAACATCAACTCAAACGTAGATATTTCAGCCCCGAATCCATACCTTGCAACTTCCCGAACAGAATAGAGTAATTGCTTCTGAGCTAAACTTAGGAATCAAGTGCATACCCGAGTTTAGTTTCAAGTAATTAATCTATGAGTTAGGAGAAATTGTTGGAGTCATTCGTCAGTCTCAGACTGTGTATTGAACCCGACGGTGGGAGCCGGGGCGTCATGTAATTCTGTTACTCTCTCCCACTTCCAGTTAATTGAATACGTCTGCCACACGGCTGAGGAGCCAGAAAATTCGATTCGAGGATCTAATGTATGTAGCAAACGTTCTTAGAGGGAATACTGCTTACTTGTTTTAAGAATACAAGCGACGGATGACGCGTTAATGGAATTGCTAGGCGCTACATCTTTAATTGCTTGTTGCTTAGCGTGTTGTTCCAGTAAGTAAAATGGAGGCAAGGTAAGGGGATCACTTTTATTTGCTAGTAGACAGTTAAATAATTGAATTCCATATACATTAAGTCCATTTCAGTTCATCTTTATTCAGTTATTCTCATTCAATTTATTTTTGAACGCGAGGTATGTTTTTAGCAAACCCCATCTATAAGAAGCCGTGAGAAAATATGATAACCAGGAGCAAAAGTCATATAATATGATTTCCTTTAGCTGTCTTCCATGAATAATCTTCTATAAATGAAGTAAATTCACTTAAAGAAAATAATGGCCCATCTTTTAAAAAATCTACGTTTACTTACCATCAATAACCTACCCTTTACGCAGTTGTCTAATCCCCGCACTCACAGGATATCGGTGATTAAAAAGCAGAATATTCTTCTTCCTTTGTTTTGTTGGCAGTGTAACGTAACAAACATGCAGTGTACTTCATGTAATCCATTAGTCGCTACTTTTCTTTTTAACGTTGAACTTTAACTTGGCACTCTCTGACAAACGTGATGGGGTGCTTTGAATTTTTCGCCCCCTTTAAGGAAAAAAAGTTTTGCAAAACATATGGTGTAAAAATTCAAAGCTGGTTTTGAATATTTTTGATCTAAATAAAACAAATGTGTAACGCCAGGTGGTGTTGGTTCTCACATAAATATCCGAGGTTTAGTTTGAAACTATTTTGATCGAAGGAGTTCACTGGTATCATGCACAATTTGTATTGCATTCATATGAATTTCACATTTTAAAAGACAATTTTAATAGTTAAAACTCTTTGATATAAACTAAATATGAAATTATGACCGGTTTACCTTTGGCCTACGGTTTTGCTACGAGCGTAGCAAACCGTAGCGGGCGGCGTAGCACTAACCTATAACCCTATCTTCCGATCTTCGAACAATGTTAGATGATCTCTACTACGATGCCCATAAATAAGATCGATGAAGACATGGTCCTGATTTAATATAAACCATCAAGTAAGTACATAAAGATCCTTATTGGCCAACCTTTAAGTAAATAAGTGTGATCTTTATATATCGAAGTCAATTGCAGTTACTGTAGACAAATATTGCCATTCTAAAAGTAAATAAATATTTATGTGCTGCCAGCAAAGTCGTCCAAATAATATGTTGAAAAGCTTTTGATGTTTGATGAATGTTGGGATATCAAAGTCACCTAGGTGTGTATGATGAGTTGAATTGAGGGATGTTCTCCACGTACTTATAATTTTACAAGCCCACCATGGTATGTGGTGATAGGATTTGTAAGATACGGTGAAATGCATAATATAATATTTAAACATTTTAAGTTTAATATTTCTAAATCTTGAAATAGTATAAATTTCAAGGAGTCAATCAGATTTTAAACTGAAAACGGAATTTAATAGCAGGCATTCAAATCGTGTGTTTTATGTAACATTGAATGAAAATTGGACAACTAAGTTGGAAATTTTTCAAGGATTTCCTTCGAAAGAGTCGCGCAATCAGTTGTTCAGACATTTTACAGTTATATAACAGAAAAAAAAATTTCATAGAATTTTGCAACATCTTTTAGTAACAATAAAATCAAATTCAGCATCAAAATGAAATCATTATCATCGTCATTTCAGCCGACAGACGTCCACTGCTGGACATAGGCCTGGCCCCAGGGGGGTTTGCCAAAATCGCCACGCTTGGCAGGCAGGTTGGAGCTTGCAGTATGGGGGTAAAATACATAGAGAACACTGCTGCCCATTCTCTAGTCTCTAGTTAGTTAGTCGCCTTCTATGACCCACGGGTTGAAATAGGATGGTGCTATGTTTTTCGTCCGTCAACACATGGAACTCAACAAAATCCAAGAAGACGACAAATGAGGCCGAAAAACTACTGGTCATAGACCTGGTAATATTTCGAATTTAGAAGGCACGTAAAACATTCATAAAGATTCAGTAAATAACAAAGCTAAGCAACAAAAAATTAACGTGACAAAACCACACTTTTATTTTATACAATAATAATTGAAAGCAATAATGAACCACAGAATAGATATTACAGTTCCACAGCGAATTGAAAATACATATTTTAGTATCTACTTAGCGAGCAATGGAAGCAATTATACTTACAATCCCGTACCGTAAATGTTTGTCGATACACTGCAATACGATTAAAATTGCTAGCTACCAGAAATTGCTGAATTACGTTCTATTAGTAAGAAGCCATGGGAAATTAATTTTACGTAATGTAATTTGATTTCGTTTGAGGCTTATTGCTAAGCGAACTTCAGTCTACTTTGCAAAAAGTGTGTTTATAGATCTTGGCAAAACCACCCCGTGAAGCCTTTAAAAGTATCATAGAACTTTTCCATGATTCATAGAAAAATATCTTGCGAACTTCTAATGAAACGACTTTTACTGAAATTGGTTGTATAAAAAGATTGTTCGCATTTACCCTCTTAAAATATACATACCTACGGGCTCTTTGCTTTTCTTGTAGGTTATATGAAAATATCAGCATCACTATCATCATTTCAACCGAAATACGTCCACTGCTGGACATATGCCTCCCCCAATTTGGGACGGTTTGGCATAATTGCCACGCTTAGCCGGCGGGTGGGCGATTGCAGTATAGTGGTAAAATGCATAGAGAACGCTGCTGGCCATTCTCTAGTAAGTCCCTTTAACGCGTTTTACGACACCCACGGGAAAAAATGGAATTATGCTATTCTTAACGTCCGACTCGACACTGAATGGAAAAAGTATCAAGTGGTGTCTTAATTGACAGATGTTCATTAGCTATATAAATTAAACCGCTGTTGTATTACTTACTAATTGAAGGTCAAACCCAAAATAGCTTAACAACGAAAGTTTAACACTTGACACTACCACCGCAGCGTAATTTAAGTAAGAGTCTCCATTAACTTCAACTAAGGAGGACGTCTCAAAGGAACAGAAGCGAACCATAGTAAAATAACAAGATTAGGAGTTAAGTGATATAAAACGTGATACTAATGCTGGTGACAAGTACACTAACTAGTATTAGAATGGAAGTAGAGGAACGTCAGTCAGATAATTTGGAGGCGGTTCCGATTCTATGGTGCAAGTGACCAGAGGCGAGCTGTTGAAAGACATGTTACTACCTAGTACTTATGTCCAAGCAGTATTGCAGCAGCATTGGAATTGTAAAAAAGTAAGTCCAAAATCAAAATCTAAACAGTCCAAAAACTACTGAAAAATCACGCTCAATTTTTTTTTAAGACTTGGTCGTATGCCAGTTTGCCCTAAAACTTATGAACTTACTACTGCTAGAATGTATTGTTTTGTTAGGGTAGGTGGTATACGACTACGCAATGCTTTCATTATCATCAAACTTTTCTCAAGCTATGACAAGTGCTCCAAAATTATGGGGGAAAAGATGGACATACTCGCATACGTACATTTCGGCCAAAATCATAACCCTCCTTTTGCTTCGCAGTAATCGGGTAGAAATAGACTAACCAAATAGTTTTATATACGTCCAGGGTTAGGGAATTGCTCTAAACATTTAACATTCATCTGTAATCCACATGATGTCCACTATAAATAGTAGGTATTCTATTATATTCTTAAGAACCTGCTGATTTTGTTTAATGATTGTTACTATACGATTGTTCGCCAAGCGGTTGGCCGAATCTTCACGTGACCAGAGGGCTGGCCCATTTTTAAGTCAAAGAATCAGCATCGCCATCCAACGTGGCAACGCTACCAGCCTTCTGGGCACTTTTCCCACCGACAGCGATGCGGACGAATTCTTTAATCCCCTGTTAGCTCTGTCCTTTTTTTACCTTTATTTAATTGTGCCTGCTGATTGATCAATTAGGGCTAAAACTAATGTATGGTACTTTCTTTACTAGATAAAATATATATAGAATGACCAGTAATATTTTATTCTAGGTGTATACAATCCAGTCATATCGACTAAATTGCTCATTACGAACATTTCGACTTTGTGAGAAGAAGTTGCATTAGTGTTTTTGACGCATTAGAGCCTACCTAATTATTTAATTGTCTGTATTTTTTTACTACAAAGAAAAACTATATTCTTTCAAGTTTTACTTTCTAGCATAATTGCACCTTAGTACGTAGGTACACGTTGACAATTTAACGCATGCAATACCAAAATAAATGAAAAGTAGATTAAGTTTATCTGCCGCGTACTCATCTTCTTCCCGCATTGTCTCTTCTCCTCATTTTCGAGAATCTGTTGTAACTGTTGAATTAAACAAAATTGTTTGTTGCTAATTAGTTCTATTTTAACTAATTTTGGAAATGGACGGTCGGTTCTGACAACGTGAATAAACTTTATATCCGACCTTGCTATTTCATTAATTCATCACTATGAAATATGAAATGCGCTGTAAGGTTTTACGTGCAAATCATAAGGTTCTATTAAAGAACCTTTTTTTTTGCATAGAAACATATACATTTATGTTCTTATTTAATAAACGATTTCTATCGATAGAAACATATAGGAACATACAAAGATAAGTTGCGTATGTCAATATAACAAAAAGACCACGTAAAGAATGGTACATAGGTCGATGAATATCACATTTTTCCGCTCTGGTGAATTTCTAGAAATACGAATTAATACGATTTCGGAAGGCATTCGACGAACAACCTATTTATATTAAATAAATTATTGGACTGGATTCAATGTAAACCGGGTAAATATGTAGATCTCATTTTCAGGATGAATCAGAATTCCAAATAAGAATGGATATATTATTAAATAATTATTTTGTAAGTGCCTGGTTGCTATTTATCCTTGTTTTTATACTTTTGTATTTATATACCCTAATTAATATGCATAAAGGCTGTACATGTATTCATTATTGTTACATGAATAGTGTAGAAAATATCCTATTGCACACTCAATTAAACAGTTGGAACAAATTAAAGAATAGGTTAGCTATATACTATTTTAAAAACCTTGTTTCTCCACAATATTTATTACATAAAATTTTAGAGAAACTAGGGTTTAACCGCTACTAAACCAAGTAACTGTACACGAATTTTTGACATCTACTCATTTTCGACATTATATACCTACAATTCTAAATTGTACCCTTAAATATTGGTTATCATTGCAATAATGACATTTCGTTTAAATAGTGTAATATGTCTTATTTATGAAATACTATTTATGTAGATTATTTTATACTTTTATACTTTGTGAATGCGAGAACGTTGTAGGCCTTGTAGACTGTAGACAACTTTCTATCTTGTTCAGTACCTGGTACTTGTTGACAGGCCTAAACCGTCCTCCCATACCTGTTAACACTGTAATTTGAAACAATTGTAAAAGCCAATTATTTTTAAAAGAGTAACCGTGGAGTTTCTTGCCGGCTCTTCTCCATAGCAATCAACAATTTGAAACCGTGGTGTTTCATAAGTGACCATGTAGGTTTATGTGAAATAAAAATATTTTGATTTGATTGATTTGATTTGAACCTTTTTCTCCAAAGTCGCTTACCAAACCGCTTCAGCTCATGCCTCACATCGACGCGCCCTAAGTGCTGCGGGTGCAGAAAGCCGCAGGCGCTTCGGCACGACATCATGTACCGTAGCGTGTTACATGCTGCGCACACCTCCGCGGTAATTGAATCCGTGTCTACTGCGATGTGGTGCCGTGCAACCTTCACCGACTCGCTATCTCTTGTGGGCTAGTTAGCCTGACCTCTCGTTAAGACAGTGGATAAGGTCACTGCTTTCTATAATGACCTTTGATAATGTTACAACAGTACAAAAGTACGTGGGTCAACTACAGACTGATATATTTACAAACGTAATCTAACTACCCACCACTATATAATTATGAACACCAAGCGATGTTACATCTGACCTCATCAAATCTAAGATACATCTTACAGCTAACAATTTTATATCTTATAACCATTATGGCAAAATAGGCTGCTTGTCTGGCTCAGTTGAATGAACGCAGTGGGCCAGCAGCGAATATCGAATATTAAAATATCTGTCTCTAAAATAAGCCCAGGATACATATTTGATTAAAATCTAACTGCCGCTGTAATTACGTGAACTGATTTCCACTGAATAACCGGTACGGAATTATCATCGCAATGATATTGGCCCCCAAAATGGCCTCCAACCTATCCTCATAGCCATCCCGAGCCTCGCATCTGAATACTGGTCTAATTTCATATAATTTCTGAATCTGATCATTGTTGGTACAACACACACTCCTATTATCTTTTTTTTTTAATTAGCCTACACTGTCCCACTGCTGAGCAAAGGCCTCCCCCAAATCCCTCCAGGTATCCTTTTCCCGGGCCACCTCGGTCCAACCCTTGGAGTACGCGTCGAGGTCGTCTCGTCACCTCTTCTTGGGCCGGCCTCGCCGGCGCCGTCCATCGTCAGGCAACCACTGTGTGGAGACTATTGCCCAGCGGTCGCTGTGCATGCGGCTGGTGTGACCCGCCCAGTTCCATTTTAGCCTGGCAGCCTTTTTGCCTACGTCTAGGATTCCCGTTTTGGAGCGCAACGTGGTGTTTCGTATTCTGTCGGTTCGTTTAACCCCTAAAATGCTGCGCTCCATTGCTCTTTGGCAAACCCCAAGCCGGAACTTTTGTGAATCGGTGAGCGACCAGCTCTGAGCACCGTAGGTTAGGACAGGCAGGATACACATATCAATGAGTTTTCGCTTCAGGGAAATCGGTAGATCACCCTTCATAAGCGACTTCATGGACCAGTAGCTTTTCCAGGCATTTTGGATGCGGCGATCGATTTCCTTTCCTTGCCTGTTTTCGAAAGAAACTAACTGGCCCAAGTAGATGTACTCATCAATATACTGTATTTCCTGCCCATCTACCTCGACCATACGCTTAGTGCTGTTGGTCATGGCTTTGGTTTTAGACCGATTCATCGCGAGTCCAACCTTAAGACTTGCCGTGCTTAGGTCTTGAAGCATAATTTGTAATTCCAGAGCAGTGGGGGCAAAAAGGACTATGTCGTCGGCAAAACGGAGATTTGTCAACCTCCTGCTGCCTATTATCTATTAAAACAATATAAAATGAATATCTGGTAAATCTGAAGACACATGTACTGAGAACTTGTTAGTTCGATCACCAATATACTGCTACCTCCGACCATTTTTTTTTTTTTTTTTTTTTTTTTCAGGATGGGAAATCATCAAATGACTTCTCCCGCTCTGGGCGGAGCGGGAGGGCGTGTCAGACTTTTACTGATTAAAACCCACCCGTGTTCCATCAGTTGCCCATGTGCCAGGGTCACGGCATCTCTTTCGAACAATCACGCGACCCCGGCAGGCATCGGTCCTAGTAGACCCCTACACTGCTGCTGACATCTCTTTGAGGCGCGCGTGGAACACTGCGCGCCGTCGACCCGAGCTTGGTCCTTACCGGGCGGCGAGCTACCCATTGCTCGCCACCCGCAAGCTCGCGCCTACGGTGGCCGGGAGTCCGCAATCGACTCCCGACGCCCGGGGCGTCTCCTCCTGCGGCGGCTAGGGACGTGAGGGCGCAGAGACTGCCACTCCCTCACGCGCCCCGCCTCCTCCTTCGCGAGCATTACTGCTTCGCAGAAGGAGGTGACGGCTTCCCATTCCCTCTCGCTCCGTACCATGGCTCGCACCAGGGCCGGACGCGAGAGGTCGCCGCCGCCGAAGCTCCGACCATTAGGTTCAAGTGAGTCGGGCGCGCACGCCGTCAATCCCCACGCACTACTCCATCTTTCCCCCATTTCACGCCACGTCTTAACTAATTATTATATGTACTCATTGGCTATATTACTTCGCATTAGCGACAACTGTGTTCAGTAAGGTAATTTTGTAAAAAGTCTAAGTTCACCTCCCCGTTCGATTCGGACAAAGGGTTTTATAAATTAGTTAAATTGCACCTCCAAGGACACGACTTTGGTGACCAAGCTAAGTATTGTCTGTCAGTCAATCACAATACTGTCTTACACTTGGTCTCATTGTATTAACAACATGACGTAATTGTGTACTTAAATACCAAAACCCGATAAGTCACAGCCCTACTCGAAAAAGAACTACGAATGCGGACTAATGTGAAATTTAAATTGTATAATGTTTGTTTTATCCACATCAAGGTAAGCCACATGGCCACGACCACCAATCAGCCCAAGATTCCATGATTTATCTTGGTGAAGCCGGCAAGTGCAAAGTGATTTTTTCAAACCCCGGAATTTTTCGCTAGTTTTTATCAAACATCGAAGTGTCAACATATACTTCAACCTGATTTTTAGGCTTAATCCCTTTTTTATACAGTATTTTTATTTCTATTCGAACACAATCTTACGTTTAATAAAAAAGCTCATGACTTATTTAGCCAATAAACAAAATCTTTACAGATCTAGTCTAAACAAAATCTTTACAGATCTAGTGGGCTATCAACTATCGTAATCTACTTAATATTATATTAAATGCCTGCTATATTTTTTACTATATAAGGTGTATCTATTCATACACGAAATATTTTAAGAGGTACATTTGTAGGTGGTAAAGAAGCTATAGAAGCAAAAAGAAATTTTTTATCTAAGCGTTTTTGAATTTTCGTAATTATTATAATTTTAAAACTGCTTGAGACATTTTGCATAACACCTTTACTCCAAATTCTATGAATGGCCCGCCTGACGCTACGAGGGCGGCGACTGGACGGCACGACAATGGCCGCGGTGTCTCGGGCCGTAAAAAATAAGAAGGAGCCAGTATTTCTTATATGCGTCAAATAATTTATAAATATTAAATTTTTTAAAAATTATTGTTTAGAAAAAAATTTTTTTCGTTGCTGTAGCTTCTTTACCACTTACAGGTGTACCTCTTAAAATATTTCGTGTATGAATAGATACACCTTATATACATTAGCATAATACTAAAACAGTATTAGTCAGATTTAAATAATAGAAGTATTTACTTAATAATTAACAGATTATAGCCACAAAAAAAATAAGTAAAATAAAAACTTTTTACGACTCAAAATGACTGAAAGTTTATTTTTTTTTTGCTTTTCAGTTTTTTCGGCGGTTAAATTTTTTGTTAAAAAGTTTAAATTTTACTTATTTTTGTGGCTATAATCTACTAATTACTACATGCTTGCAAAATCAGACTATTCTGTAAGAAGTTATGCATTACAATCAATGAGTGAACAATCAATCATCCCTTATTTTCCTAACCTTAGGGTTGAAATTTTCTTTCCAAATTTACACGGGACTATTTTCGGAATATATCTTTTTCAATATAAAAAGAATTATCAGTTGATTAGCGAACAACTAAACATTTACATATTTTTTTCATCGCCCATTTTTCACTTGGAGTGGACATACCGGGTTTTAATTTTTAACTACACGAATGTGATAATTATTCATAAATAAACTAAACTTTATTTTGTATAGGCTAGTTAACCTAACCTTCTCTGAGTTAAACAAACCAGGTATAGAGATATCCAGACAAATATAACAGCCGTATATATCAGTTTACTGTTCGAAGTTTCAAATGAATCCACTGTACTGTGAATTTTTAAAAACAATACCAGAAAAAAATTGAAACCGAACATTGAATACCACTATTTCTTCTCTACGAATATGATTTGTTTATTTTCTTTCTCTGAGAAAAATAAAGACTACACACTCATTGTAGGGAGTTCCTCAGTCCTTGTAGTTTTAATGATTACAAATCTCCAAAGTTAGTTACGACAAGTTATTGCTATTGCATACCTACTATTTATTATAAAATATTTTAAATCAGTATATACATCGCAAAACAATACACAGTAGATTTTACTAGTAGTTCAGACTTCAAAGGAAAATAAGTAGGTAGATATACCATATATGGAGAAAATCGGTGCAAAACGAGATGACACAATTGGATCTCTGTATATCCAATTATTTACCTGTACGAGAACACAGATAGAGTGTTTGCGAGTCGCTATGTAATCAAAATGTTCTCAACCACATTCAGCGAATTGAATTTTCTGTTCATCTCGTAATGGGTGGCTTTTATTCCATTGCCGGGAGCAATGAGAAGGTTCCCGAGGTGAGCATTGAAACAGCCGATGAATACATTATCGATATTGATTAAATCGTCTAATCTACAGTATCAACTTCATTACTCACGTTCAAAGTAACCGAAGCTAGAGTATTTATCATTCGTCTAAATACTTCTCTGTATTTAACCACTATTTATCAAGGCCACGATTAATTAAGCTGTATTTTACTGGGTTATTTCTGTAAGAAAAACTTCCTTTAATATTAAATGCACTTTGATAGAAACTGCTAAGTTTCCCAGTGAATTGAATAGCTTGAAGCTAGAAAAAGGCGGTTAGATGAACTGATAGAATTACAGCTGGCAGAAAAATATCCTTGTATTCTTATCTGAGGAAATGTGAAGAGAGCGAATATGGTTTCAAAGTAAAAAAGTTCACAAAGCTACAACGATAAATAATGACTCTATTACATTTATTTTAGGCATCCATTATTCTTTCAATAGAATTTATAAATAAATCAGTATAATATGAGTTCGCATCGTAACTACACCAGGCGTTCGAGGCTACACGAAATAATAAAAGATTGATTTTCAATTGAAATGCCCGAACGTGCTGGTCATATCTATAATCATTTCAGAACTGTAAACTTGATATTTTTCCACAAGCTCCCACAAAGGCCCCATAACGAAGTGAAATAGCCAAATAAGAAGGTCTTAATGTCGCAGTTAGCTGAGAATTCTCCCTTGTGAATGCTGGGTCATTAGCGCTATGTTATTGCGAATTACCCCTAAGACTCGGCACCCGGGACACTGGCAGTCACGTTTAATCTGAATTTTCCTTATACTATAGCTACTTTGTGCTGTACATGCGAGATTTCACGGAATGCTCTAAAGCGGCTTACATATGCAGAATTAAATTACTCTAATAAATTCAAAATGTTTCGGGCAGTATTCGAATGTAAAAGCTGTGCTTATTCGACTAACATACGTAAAAGATTGAACTACAACATATAAATGCACATCTTTTATCAATGGCATCGACTGTCATATTACAACAGGAATTTTAAACCATACGGCCGGAACAGGTATGACGGTTTCTGCCCGACAACTGGCTGGTATTGTTCATTGTTTTAAACGTCGAACGTTGCAAGCGTGAAGCGTATCTGTATTTAAATCACGTTAAAATATTTTAAGCCCTGTGAACAATCTGAAAGCGAAAGCTGATTTTAAATTACTGAACGGTGGCAGGCAAGTGGGACGAGGGTCTTAAAATCCATCACGCACGACGCCGATCTTATTTAGATAAGTAGCAGTCAGCTGTCGGAAGGCCGCCCTGCTTAGTTCGCTTGACTGATTGCTGCTAATGAATGTCACACTTTAATCTTTCCGTTAAATCCTCACACCCGACATTTTTTCAATAACGTGGGCGTTTATCTTTGAAACTTTATGCTAAACTACAAATTAAAGTAAGTCGATACGAAAGCTTTGAAACAGATTTAGGACAAAATTACCAAATATTTACTTTCGTCAGAAGGCGTCGCTAATTGGTTCAGATGTTAATTAAAGCCGGCTTTCTGCTTAGCTGGATATTTAAAATGAATACCTGTAAATAAATTAATCACATACGATTTCTGTCAGCCACACAAAATTGCATTTAATTAGGTATTATTCGCCACTCAAACCGCAGCTTGTTCAACAAGCCTACATAAATAAAGAGAGGTTTACATATGGACGATCTAACTGAGTGCGTACTGATGTCACCACACTGAATAACACGTTTCGCTGGTCGTATTTAATTTTACACCAACCAATTTATTTGAGCATCATTTTCATTAATGACGCATGAACTCAAACTCGTTTCTTTGATCTCCTAACTTTTCTGATTCTAATTTTATCTATACAAATAAATAAGAATGAAAAGTCTGTTTGTTATGTCAAATTAACATCTTTTTACTAAATGCATACGTAAGTGCACAAAGTAGTAATATTAAAGTGAAAACGGTGCTTACTCGTATATTTTTTTTCGGTCTATCTGTTTGTTCCGGGTAATCTTCGAAACAGCTGGACCGACGAGACTATCACTTGCATGAGGAGTAATATAGATATAGGCGGTAGCATGGTTCCTGTGGGATAATTTCCGATATCCACGCAGGGTCCGCCGCGGGTACATCTAGTATCTAAAATTTCTCACTGAAAACATTATTCGAGTATAAGTTTTGTTGTTCAACTACGGTTCTTAATTGCCAAGTCCAACTGTATTATTATAGTTTGAATCATTCTTCGGTTGTCAACGTTGAACATATCTAGCATGCGGTTGACGTTTCGGTTCACTTAATGCATTTCGCTTTAGCTTACGTTACCGCAATAACAGTATTAGCTAACGTCTCAGCATGTCTACAGAGACCGATGACTAATTCTCCCTTTATACTGTACCTGTGCAATTTACGTCATCAGGTTGGTTATAATGTTCAAATATATTATAACAAAGATCAGGTTTTCATCCATGTAAACCACAGGTATGGTATTTAAGACTAGTAGCAGTTTTCGTCTTGCAAAACGACCTTTCCATGAAGAATAATAGGCAAGGAATTCTTTTATATTTATTAGGGTGTTTGAGCCATTTGGGGTTAAAACACTAAGGTGTGTGTTCCGAGTGCTCATCAAGTATTTTGAGACATCACCTAGTGATTGGTCGAGTCTTCACGTGACTAGATGGCTGGCCTATTTTTAGTTCAAGGAATCAGCATTGCCATCAAAGTGGAAACTCTGCACGCCGTTTGAGTTTTTCCCACTGATAGCTATGCGGACAAATTCTTTGATGCCCAGTGAGCTCTTCCCTTTTTTCCTTTATATACTTGCACGTAGTATATTTATTTTAGTATTGGATTGTATATCGTATTAAAGATTTTTTCTGTTGGGCAGTTTCTCTTATGTATTATTTGAGTGTAAGTACACATGCGAGAATCAGAAACCCTGCATATCTTATGTGAATGCGACCCACCGATGCATAAACTGAATGTGCATCTGGGGAAGCACTTATGTTACCCAGATGAACTGCAACAAATCTTCGCTAAGAAATCCGTGAGCTCTTAGGAGATATGAGGATTTCTAACTAGGATCGCGACCACAATAGTCATTGTTAGAGAGATACGAGTTCTGTTTGCTGGAATAGAATTGCTATGAAAAGTACGACTTGGTCTATTTTTTTTAAAGTTTATCCGTGAAAGTGTTCAGTTGGTGTAAGCAAACATATCAGATCGAGGAAAAAGTTCTTTCGTATTTTATAGGTAATATCTGGATGACCGAGCTTTGCTCGGTATTTTTTGGTAAATTGTGTTTAAAATAATAAGTTTATGTTCGAGTTGATTATCGATAAAGTTGATAATTGAAAACACAAATAAAACGAAATTTAAAAAAAAAATAATCCTAGCTAGATCGATTTATCGCCCCCGAAACCCCTGTATACTAAATTTCATGAAAATCGTTGGAGCCGTTTCCGAGATTCAGATTATATATATATATATATATATATATATACAAGAATTTCTCGTTTAAAGGTATAAGATAAGATTTCATCCGGCGTACTATAACTTTATTTTACGTGTTTCTTTTACAAGTTCAAGCGAGCGGCTGATGCATAATCCCCCCCTCTACTATGCAGCTGACGATTTTTTTTCAGCTCAGTATGACGTAAACAATATATGAAAAAATTTGCAGCCTGTGTACTATGACTAATTTTTTTTTGTTTTTTTTTTTACTACTTCCGGAACCACCCACACCTGCACCCACCGCTACTTGAGTAGCTGGCGGTTGGTTCACTAATTGGTCATATAAGATCAACCATTGAGGACAGTATCAGCCGGCTTACTATGACTTTTTCATTTGCAACGCTACCTCCTCGACCATAACGTCAAACCAAACGCGTCAAGCCAATGACTTAGTGTTGCTTAACAACGCCATCTGTTGAAGTAGCTTTAGTGTTGTTGTGTCGTTAAAGCAGTTAGTTGCTCCCAATTAAAAAAAATAGTATTATTAGTCGCCAATAGATGTCAGGAACAGTCATATTTTTCAGTTTATGTTTAAAAGTTGATTATTGAAAACGCGAATAAAACTACATTTTCTAAAAATGAATCCTAGCTAGATCAATTTATCGCCCCCAAAACCCCTTGTATACTAAATTTCATGAAAATCGTTGGAGCCGTTTCCGAGATTCAGATTATATATATATATATATATACAAGAATTGCTCGTTTAAAGGTATAAGATAAAGTTTACTAAACTCTCTTTGGCTATACTTTTATGTATCTGGCTGGTTTTGATGCCATTAAATAGATGATATTTTAAGAAACAAAATAAAAAGGCAAATTATTAAGTTATATAATATATAACTGATTTCACACCATTTTCAACCGTTTTTTCGATACATTTTGCAGTTTTAATAGAGAAAATTAATTACTTATTTGCTTATTAAGATTTTGCTATTACGAATTGTTTTGCGACAAGCGATATATTTTCGAACTACTTCTTTATGAATCGAGGGTTTTATTTTGTACAGAATATGTAATATACATATGTAATATACATATTCTGTTAAATGAGTTCGGCTCAGTAGTTAGCCCAAGTAGGTGGTTTATGAGCCCCAAGGAGAGTTGCACTCTCCGCCTGGTGAACAGTGTCTCATATTATATCTTAGCATAGTAGTGATGTACCTATCTTATAGTTAAATAATCCTTCAAAATCTTCGCAATCAGCGTATATTGTTCCCACTTCTGGGACAAAGGCCACTCTATGAGGGAGTGGGCCACCGCACGAACACATTGTGGGTTGGTGAATGTTACCTGTCTTCGAATTTTTGAGTTTCCCTACGCTTATAAATTTGTACCTTCACCGTTTTGACGCTATGATGATGAAATTAAATGAGTAAAGTGCCTGCCCAGGTACGAGCTCACGACCTACAACTTGAAAGTTGGGGCCGATACCACTTGACTACAACCGCTTAAGAACCAGTGGTGGCCACTTATTTAAATAAAGTTAGACCCCAGACGTATTTCAGACAAAAACCCAGGCCATGTCCCTTACTTGTCTAACTTCTCGACCGGAGGATTTAAAAAGTTTATCAAAAAATTATGAAAACAGCACCAGAGATTTTGAAACAAAAATGAGCAACTACACGACCCATGTTTTAGTTGACTATATAAAAACATCAGCTGGTGCATGTGGCAGGCGTTTAGAATAATTTGCCTTTAAGCTTATCGACTAATCATTAAAGTAATCATACACGCATCGCATAGCAGTTGCGAGAACGTACTACGCACCTGAACTTTCTGAACAACATCACCACGTAAAAATATGGACATTATGGAAAATAGACCTATTTGTTGAAATAATTCCCTAAACTTCATATGAGCGCTAAGGTTGTCACTGTTTGTCTCTTGCATGTATCACGCGCCTGACCTTTCTGAAGTATATCAGGTCACTGTAAATGTCTTCTATATCGTGCCCTCCCGGCGGGCGTTTCCAGTCACATCTTCAATCAAAATAATGGAAGTTACTACAACTTAGTTTTTTACTTATTTTAGACTTATGTTAAACCCTAGATTCAGCAAAGTCCGTATTTCCCTAATTACCAGTCTTTTAGCTCAAAGACGACTTATTCTAAATGCTCGTGGCATACATCGTATAGGTTTCAGTCCAAACTCAGAAGCAGTATAAGCTCAACTATAAAATAAACGAACTTACTAAAGTTGAAAACAGGCTTGCCACGAACTCTGATGTTTTATCTCCGGCTGCGTGTATTTGCTTTGCATGAAGTGTTATTTTTCACTGTTCCGAAAACAAACAACGGAATGAAGTGGAATCATGTGTGTGGAGTCTGTGTGCCTTACAGCTTTATTTTATTTTGGTTTCGAACTTTTGGACCGTCAAACGATACAAAAATACGCATATTTATTTAAACTAGAACTAGTGATCGCCCAGTGGTCGAAATTTTACCATATTTTATTTAAAACTGAATGTACTTTGATATAAAAATATTTGCATTCCTTCTTCATCTATACATCTATACATACAAATAAATAAAATTAGAGTGTCTGTTTGTAATATTAAGATAACCACTATTTACTTAGTGTATATGGATGTATACACGGTACATATACAAAAACAACATTATTTACAATTTTTGTCGGTCTGTCTGTCTGTCTGTCTGTTTGTTCCGGCTTATCTCTGAAATGGCTGGACTGATTTTGACGGTACTTTCACTGGCAGATAGCTGATATAACAAGGAGTAACTTAGGCTATTTTTATTTTAGAAAAATTCTTTTATTTTAGAAAAATACCTGCGGTACTTTTCCGACATCCACGCGGGTGAAGCCGCGGGCAAATGCTAGTATAAACTATAACTGTGCGAAATTTCATAATTTTCTGTCCGCGTATAAAGGGTGCGAAGTTTTGCTTCACGTAATTATATAAAGATATAGCTAAATGCTCTAGTTAGAATTTCACTTATCAAAAAAAGTTATCTTAATTCCGTTGATACCATGTCGTTTAAAAGTTCTTAGCAATCATATTGAATATAAACACGTTTGATTTCTATGTATTTCTGTAAATAAATTATAACACGTAGGTTATACTATAAATTATTTCAATAACCATCGTAATAATTTATATTTATTCGTTTCCAAAGAAATAGTTAAGTATGAACTTATTGTAACGAGCTGACTGGTAACACACACTATCACTACAAACGTTATCACTACAAACTACATTATGCTTATCGATTGAAAAATAATGCTAAGAACCAAACTAAAACTTTAAGTCTATAGTTTATTTAGATATTTTACAAAACCTACAATTAGTTCCTTTTTGGGCGTATTTTATGCATGATAAATTAATGTTGAAAATTGTTTGTAAGTTTCTAAATTGATAATCTACTACAAACGTTGAATTGAGCAACCTAGCAGCCCGCATCACCGATTATGCATAACATAGCTACCTGTTTGCCATTCAAGAGAAATATCGATATAGCTTGCAGCCACGCTTATGCTATGCTGATAAAAGCGTCACTGACGCGAATATATTCTGGACAAACGTTGCATGTAATAAACCCTTTACACCTAAAGTTTTCCCACAAAACCAGAGGTGCCATTTCTGTATTAATTTTAGCTTTTATTTCATTTTCCAGTTGAATTTCAGTTAAGATGTATTACTACGCACAAATTTTCACTAGGCCTATCAAGTTGGAATTTTTTGGATATGTTCTGTTCCGATTCTGACGGCAATTTGGTTCAATGAGGTGGTAGAGATGACCTGTTCATGCATCCGGCGACGACACCTGATCAAAGATCTTTTTAAATATTACTAGCAGTTATATTTTTGTCGTGTGCCGGACGTAAAAAATATCATCACACCATTTCTTTCCGTGGGTGTCGTAAATGGCGACTAAGGGGCTTTCTAGATCGGCAGTAGCGACCTCTAAGCATTTTACCACCATACTGCGATCGGCAACCCGCCTGCCAAGCGTGGCGATTATGGCAAAGCCCCCCAAATTGAGGGAGGCCTACGTCCAGCAGTGGACATCTTGCGGCTGAAATGATGATGATGATGATGATGATGAATTACTATTTTAATAGTAGGTATGTATTTGTATTGAAGTTGGATAGAAAAAAGATATCACCATTATTTTTTAAATATAAATGTACATGTAAGTACTGAATATGAAAACTATATACTGAAAAAACTTTATAAAGATCATGTTAATCTTGCTTTTGACTAAAAATATCAGCACAAAAATGATATCTAATTTATTGAAAGTAAAGTTGCAAAGGAGCTGCCAGCTTCGTCAACTACGCAGATTAAAATGTCAATTTATTTTATGATACTTAAACCAAAGCAGTATTTTCCATCATGGCTTCCCGTTTACATACATGAACCAATGATTACTTGATAATCCACAGCTTTATGTTAGATAGCATAATTCTTAAAAAGTATTTTAGAATTCTAATCAAGCTCCCTCCAGCTCGGTGCCGAATGCAATGAATAGCATCATCCCATTTCTTTCCGAGAATGTCGTAAAAGACGACTAAGAGACTTACTAGGGCATAAGCACCAGCGTTTTACCACAATATTGCGATCGCCAAACCGACTGTCAAGGGTGGCGATTACTGCCGGGGTCGCGTGATTGTTCGAAAGAGATACTGTGACCCTGGCACATGGGCAACTGAAGGAACATGGGTGGGTTTTAGTCAGTAAAAGTCTGACACGCCCTCCCGCTCCACCCAGAGCGGGAGAAGTCATTTGATGATTTCCCATCCAGAAAAAAAAAGCGTGGCGATTATGGCAAAACCCCTCAAATTGGCGGAGGCAGCTGTGGACGTCTTTCGACTGAAATCTTTTATACCGGATGACATTTTTACCGTCTCGACCTTCATACGGTCTGTTGTGTAACTAGAATAGAAGGCAGGAAGGCCTTCAGATTCATCGCAGGTGACTAAAGGAGCGTGGGACGCGGGCGGACGGGGATGCGTGTGCGGCTTGTGCGCCTGCGAAAGATCAATGAGGCCGCCTATCGGCCGGCTTCAAAGGGTAGGACCGCGCTACAAAATCATTGATTCATGCCGCGCATTGAGTAGGGTGCGTGTGATTTGAGTTTCGATAGATTTTAATTGATTTTTTATTTAATTTTTTCCAAATTTCTGTTTTTGTTGTTCTAGTATGAAAATGTTACTTTAAATGTGTAGTATTTATTGCTAGATCAATTTCATTACATGTTATTACAAAATAAAAAAAATAAAAATTTCTGTGCCAAAGGCTTCTACGCCGTTCACCTATAACACCCATTTTTTTTCAAGACGTTAATAAAAGTCACCTGGTATGTTAGAAAATATTATCTGCTTAACTAAACAACGCTATGAATGTTGTGTACTGTCAAATTGAAAGCGATTCCTACTGATATTGCATTACGCAATTACCCCTCTAGGGAATTTACCGAAACTTGCGAAACGTGGGTGGGTACCCCCTGCCTACCCTTACAGACAATACAAGCGCGATGTTTTGCTGTGTAAAAAGTATATTCTCTATTTCGTGTTCAGATTTAACAGAATACTATTCGTGATGTAACCGAACGCACATCGCTACGCAACTCTGATTCCGACTAGTGTTAATTTGGGACCCAAATGAAAGGCTATGGTTTGGTTTTCGATGTAGGTACATCCGATCCCTTTGGGAGTTGCCAGCTTTGTTAATTACTAGGCACCATACGGCCAAGCTTGGATAAAGCCGACACGGCTTCAGCATTACTTACGAGGCACGTTACTTGAACCGTCTTCGGGAGTTCTGTGATCGGAATTAAACGAATCTTGCTTGCTGAACGAAGTAATGTGATTGTTTGTTTTTATTTTAAATATGAAAGACTGCTTCTCTCTTTACTTTATTGATGTATTATATACACTAGCATCGAATAATATAATGTTTTGGTAATTTGATTCGGTGAGACGAATAAATTAGTAAATTATATACATAGGTACTGAGCATACATATTGTTTTAGATAACAATCCAACAGACTATCCAAATTTAGTTCAATACTAAGTAAAATATTCAATCCTGCGTCAGTAAACGTGCCTAACTCCCCAATTATACGATAAACAGCACGCAAAACTAATCAACACTCCCCCAGTAATTACGCCACTAAACTTTGCATAATAGCTAATAAATTTGGACACAACATCCGCGAAACTGCATTTCCTAGTACATAGGCCATATAAATACGCGGTTAAATATCTGCCGAAATAATTTACTCTTCTAATAACTTCAAAAGTCTTTTTAAAACTTCGCCCAGGGAAACAATGAATGCTAGGGAGCTCCACTTAAAATTTTCCCCAAAGAAATATGTAGAGTTCTGTCGTCTCAAAAGGCGAATTCGTCGTTGGAATCTCGACGGCTGGTTTAATTAGCCGTTTTAATGAATGTCGAGGCACGTACGCTGTAAATGCGGCCCATTACCTGCGTAATTCACGCAATGATAACAAAGACGCGGGTCTTGAGGCGCCTCCTCAACGACACCGAACCTCACGACAATGAAGGCTCTTCCGTATTTTTCTGAAAATAACTTTTATTCAAATTAAATGAGGTTTCTCTTTAAAAGATATTGAACGATATTATAAGATATTAAAAGATACTGAATGTACTTTGATATAAAAATATTTGCATTCCTTCTTCATCTATACATCTATACATACAAATAAATAAAATTAGAGTGTCTGTTTGTAATATTAAGATAACCACTATTTACTTAGTGTATATGGATGTATACACGGTACATATACAAAAACAACATTATTTACAATTTTTGTCGGTCTGTCTGTCTGTCTGTCTGTTTGTTCCGGCTTATCTCTGAAATGGCTGGACTGATTTTGACGGTACTTTCACTGGCAGATAGCTGATATAACAAGGAGTAACTTAGGCTATTTTTATTTTAGAAAAATTCTTTTATTTTAGAAAAATACCTGCGGTACTTTTCCGACATCCACGCGGGTGAAGCCGCGGGCAAATGCTAGTATAAACTATAACTGTGCGAAATTTCATAATTTTCTGTCCGCGTATAAAGGGTGCGAAGTTTTGCTTCACGTAATTATATAAAGATATAGCTAAATGCTCTAGTTAGAATTTCACTTATCAAAAAAAGTTATCTTAATTCCGTTGATACCATGTCGTTTAAAAGTTCTTAGCAATCATATTGAATATAAACACGTTTGATTTCTATGTATTTCTGTAAATAAATTATAACACGTAGGTTATACTATAAATTATTTCAATAACCATCGTAATAATTTATATTTATTCGTTTCCAAAGAAATAGTTAAGTATGAACTTATTGTAACGAGCTGACTGGTAACACACACTATCACTACAAACGTTATCACTACAAACTACATTATGCTTATCGATTGAAAAATAATGCTAAGAACCAAACTAAAACTTTAAGTCTATAGTTTATTTAGATATTTTACAAAACCTACAATTAGTTCCTTTTTGGGCGTATTTTATGCATGATAAATTAATGTTGAAAATTGTTTGTAAGTTTCTAAATTGATAATCTACTACAAACGTTGAATTGAGCAACCTAGCAGCCCGCATCACCGATTATGCATAACATAGCTACCTGTTTGCCATTCAAGAGAAATATCGATATAGCTTGCAGCCACGCTTATGCTATGCTGATAAAAGCGTCACTGACGCGAATATATTCTGGACAAACGTTGCATGTAATAAACCCTTTACACCTAAAGTTTTCCCACAAAACCAGAGGTGCCATTTCTGTATTAATTTTAGCTTTTATTTCATTTTCCAGTTGAATTTCAGTTAAGATGTATTACTACGCACAAATTTTCACTAGGCCTATCAAGTTGGAATTTTTTGGATATGTTCTGTTCCGATTCTGACGGCAATTTGGTTCAATGAGGTGGTAGAGATGACCTGTTCATGCATCCGGCGACGACACCTGATCAAAGATCTTTTTAAATATTACTAGCAGTTATATTTTTGTCGTGTGCCGGACGTAAAAAATATCATCACACCATTTCTTTCCGTGGGTGTCGTAAATGGCGACTAAGGGGCTTTCTAGATCGGCAGTAGCGACCTCTAAGCATTTTACCACCATACTGCGATCGGCAACCCGCCTGCCAAGCGTGGCGATTATGGCAAAGCCCCCCAAATTGAGGGAGGCCTACGTCCAGCAGTGGACATCTTGCGGCTGAAATGATGATGATGATGATGATGATGAATTACTATTTTAATAGTAGGTATGTATTTGTATTGAAGTTGGATAGAAAAAAGATATCACCATTATTTTTTAAATATAAATGTACATGTAAGTACTGAATATGAAAACTATATACTGAAAAAACTTTATAAAGATCATGTTAATCTTGCTTTTGACTAAAAATATCAGCACAAAAATTATATCTAATTTATTGAAAGTAAAGTTGCAAAGGAGCTGCCAGCTTCGTCAACTACGCAGATTAAAATGTCAATTTATTTTATGATACTTAAACCAAAGCAGTATTTTCCATCATGGCTTCCCGTTTACATACATGAACCAATGATTACTTGATAATCCACAGCTTTATGTTAGATAGCATAATTCTTAAAAAGTATTTTAGAATTCTAATCAAGCTCCCTCCAGCTCGGTGCCGAATGCAATGAATAGCATCATCCCATTTCTTTCCGAGAATGTCGTAAAAGACGACTAAGAGACTTACTAGGGCATAAGCACCAGCGTTTTACCACAATATTGCGATCGCCAAACCGACTGTCAAGGGTGGCGATTACTGCCGGGGTCGCGTGATTGTTCGAAAGAGATACTGTGACCCTGGCACATGGGCAACTGAAGGAACACGGGTGGGTTTTAGTCAGTAAAAGTCTGACACGCCCTCCCGCTCCACCCAGAGCGGGAGAAGTCATTTGATGATTTCCCATCCAGAAAAAAAAAGCGTGGCGATTATGGCAAAACCCCTCAAATTGGCGGAGGCAGCTGTGGACGTCTTTCGACTGAAATCTTTTATACCGGATGACATTTTTACCGTCTCGACCTTCATACGGTCTGTTGTGTAACTAGAATAGAAGGCAGGAAGGCCTTCAGATTCATCGCAGGTGACTAAAGGAGCGTGGGACGCGGGCGGACGGGGATGCGTGTGCGGCTTGTGCGCCTGCGAAAGATCAATGAGGCCGCCTATCGGCCGGCTTCAAAGGGTAGGACCGCGCTACAAAATCATTGATTCATGCCGCGCATTGAGTAGGGTGCGTGTGATTTGAGTTTCGATAGATTTTAATTGATTTTTTATTTAATTTTTTCCAAATTTCTGTTTTTGTTGTTCTAGTATGAAAATGTTACTTTAAATGTGTAGTATTTATTGCTAGATCAATTTCATTACATGTTATTACAAAATAAAAAAAATAAAAATTTCTGTGCCAAAGGCTTCTACGCCGTTCACCTATAACACCCATTTTTTTTCAAGACGTTAATAAAAGTCACCTGGTATGTTAGAAAATATTATCTGCTTAACTAAACAACGCTATGAATGTTGTGTACTGTCAAATTGAAAGCGATTCCTACTGATATTGCATTACGCAATTACCCCTCTAGGGAATTTACCGAAACTTGCGAAACGTGGGTGGGTACCCCCTGCCTACCCTTACAGACAATACAAGCGCGATGTTTTGCTGTGTAAAAAGTATATTCTCTATTTCGTGTTCAGATTTAACAGAATACTATTCGTGATGTAACCGAACGCACATCGCTACGCAACTCTGATTCCGACTAGTGTTAATTTGGGACCCAAATGAAAGGCTATGGTTTGGTTTTCGATGTAGGTACATCCGATCCCTTTGGGAGTTGCCAGCTTTGTTAATTACTAGGCACCATACGGCCAAGCTTGGATAAAGCCGACACGGCTTCAGCATTACTTACGAGGCACGTTACTTGAACCGTCTTCGGGAGTTCTGTGATCGGAATTAAACGAATCTTGCTTGCTGAACGAAGTAATGTGATTGTTTGTTTTTATTTTAAATATGAAAGACTGCTTCTCTCTTTACTTTATTGATGTATTATATACACTAGCATCGAATAATATAATGTTTTGGTAATTTGATTCGGTGAGACGAATAAATTAGTAAATTATATACATAGGTACTGAGCATACATATTGTTTTAGATAACAATCCAACAGACTATCCAAATTTAGTTCAATACTAAGTAAAATATTCAATCCTGCGTCAGTAAACGTGCCTAACTCCCCAATTATACGATAAACAGCACGCAAAACTAATCAACACTCCCCCAGTAATTACGCCACTAAACTTTGCATAATAGCTAATAAATTTGGACACAACATCCGCGAAACTGCATTTCCTAGTACATAGGCCATATAAATACGCGGTTAAATATCTGCCGAAATAATTTACTCTTCTAATAACTTCAAAAGTCTTTTTAAAACTTCGCCCAGGGAAACAATGAATGCTAGGGAGCTCCACTTAAAATTTTCCCCAAAGAAATATGTAGAGTTCTGTCGTCTCAAAAGGCGAATTCGTCGTTGGAATCTCGACGGCTGGTTTAATTAGCCGTTTTAATGAATGTCGAGGCACGTACGCTGTAAATGCGGCCCATTACCTGCGTAATTCACGCAATGATAACAAAGACGCGGGTCTTGAGGCGCCTCCTCAACGACACCGAACCTCACGACAATGAAGGCTCTTCCGTATTTTTCTGAAAATAACTTTTATTCAAATTAAATGAGGTTTCTCTTTAAAAGATATTTCTATGTATCTATTGAATTAAACGTAACAATACGAGTAGGTACTTTATAGTTTCGTAGAAAACCTTGTTGGAAAGTTTTCAAGATGGCATTGAACGTAATAAAAACTAAATACCACTTTACAAATTGGCTTTTAGCAGTCATCGGGAAATTTCTAGGGTGTTCACAGATGTTTGCTAATGGGTCGTTTTTCCTTATGTACATTTATATTATCCTCTTTTGCCGCGAAACATGAAGGGATCTATGAGTTTTAGATGCATACAAACTAGCATAGTTATGAGTACTAAAACAAGGGACTATAAAAATATTTTCAATCCATTTGCCATAAAAATAGAGGTCGGGAAAATCGTTTATATTTATACCAAAAGTTAAGTAAGTATAAGCAAAGTTATCAAAAAAGTAATGAATGACAATGAACGTAACAGAAACAGTAAATCGGCGTTAAAAGCCGATTATTTTTTTGAAAATAAAAATCTAAATTAAATTATATTTCCAAAAATAAGATTGCTTTCCATAGATAACAGGAAACGCGAATAGCGATTATCGCATTTACGTCTTAATGTTTCTTTAAAAGCTTTTTTATATTTTCGCTTATTTATGCTAATCTGAAAGTCGGGAGCAATAATATGGAAAAAATACGGCCGACGGAGACACGGGTCTCCATAAAATGGCATAAGTGGGGCAAACTTGAAACATAATTTAGCTGTTTGAGAACTTGTCTTTGCTTTTAGTTGATATTTTTATTGTTAGCCTTTATCATATGTATCATATGGTTGGATTTAGGTAATATATTGAAATACCTACGTATGATTAATGAAATGAGGATATTCAATATTATGTTTTCTGTATTTATCATATAACATTACATGTTATTTATTATACCTAACAAGTTATCATATTTCCGTACGATCCTTTATATGTGGATACCGAAAAATAGAAAATATTTTGCAAGATTTATTGCTGAAACAAAAGAATAACCTTAGTTAGAATTTCCTCTTGTACTCAATTAATACCCCCAACATCTCCAACTTAATAGGCAAAACGAAAAGCACAAAGCCACTCCTAATTTCGAAACCACTTTGTTTTTTCACATCTAAAGAACACATGCTTGCAGGCATGTTTATACGTAATCCTCGTCGCACATTACAGTACTCGTTAAGTACTTGTAAGAATGAAGTGAGCAATAACGCATTGCTAACGATGCTCAGTACTCCAAGGAGTACAGGGTAAACGTGACAAAGGGCCGCGCTGCCTCTTAAACTGTGAACGCTTGCGAGCACTTGTTATTCCCCATATCACTGTTGTTTGATAGGAATTGTTTTAAATTATTTTACTGTTTTGATGTTGAAGTTTTAAAGATTATAACTTGACTTCATTTTAAGTTGCACCCTAATTGCGTTACACACTAATCTCATTCTGAGTCACTTTAAATTTAAAGGATATTGGTCATCCATTGCTAAATTTTTTCGAAAAATCTGTCTGCTCAAGGATGTAAATAACACAATAAATGTCGTTTAACTGTCAAAATGAAAGCTATTTCTAATGTTAGTGTCAATTACTCCTCTGGCAAGTATTGAGTTTTTCTTATTATTTATCGACTTATTGACTTGTTTGTACAAACCTCCTTGCAAAAATAAAGTCATTTATCATTTATTGAGACACAATTAATTATCCGTTGTTACGTAACACCTGGGAAACGCACGCGCAAACCTAGATTAACAGATATCATAATTTGGAAGATCTACATCATTTTGTTAAACTTTTTGTAGAAAAAAAAGGAGCTGCGCAAACTTAAAACATTTACCTACTTACTTCGAAAAGACAAACACTTAATTAGTCCTAAGCCTTTAAACTCGGTTAGCATCGCGTACAATACAACACAGTTTTGTTTATAGATCTACGTGAGAAAGTTACCAAAAACACAGAAAATACATAGCAATCACATACATATGGAGTTTGAAGATGTTTCAGCCAACTGTAATTTTCCTAAATTTTCCGACGGAAGAAAATTAAAATCTCTTGTACCTTCTTACTGTGTTACTAATGAAATATATAATTTTTCTTTCCCTTCCATAGTTAAACTATATTTTTTTTCTTCTACAGTACTAGTTACTATTTCTTTACGGTCTTATTTATGAAAAAGCTTATCAAAGGCTTTAGACATACTTTAGCTAAAGTACCGATAAGCCTATACAACGTTTGATAAAGTTTTGTATTCATAAACGAGTTATAGCTACTATGTCATTTAAAACTCAAAATGATGCCGTTATAATGAAGTTATCCAATAATTGACCACCTAAATCCAATTGTTAAACGAGAATGTCTGTGTACATACCGAATAATTGTGACCATAAACAATATTATGTACTGTAAACTATTCTATTATCTACAGTTTCGAAATTTTTGACGGGGTGACGTCATTGCTATTTATAGGACGTCACTAATACTGCTCGGCGATTTGGGATAAAAAACTCGGAACGAATAACATTTTATTTGAATGCCATCGTGTAGTAGAAACATGTTTTTTTATATGGCGATAACGTTGTAGTAATTTTCCAAACAAAGGTATGAAGCGATCTTTAAATGAAAGATATTTATGGTCTTCCGCCATTTAGTGTAAGGTCCCGAAAGATTTATCATTCCGCTTTATTTAGACATCTTAGTAATAAAAAATGCGTCCTTGTCAATGATTTGAAACTGTAACTGTCAACTGTTTAAGTCAAATTGACATTAAATTTGCTGTCCTGCAACACGTTTACGTCAAATGTATTTTTCATGTAAATCAGCTATTGTAGAGAGAGTCAGCCATGTTTTCCTTATAGCACTGCTAAAGTAGGATTCTGTCTATTATTTTATAATAGGCTTATAGAAAGTTTAAGTGCCCTAATGCGTTTATGAATAACACTTTTTGAAAACTAGATTTTAGCATGTGTTTAGATGTTCGATAACTTTTTATGAATAAGAGCGTTACTCTATAGTATACCTACTCTACTTTACCTTACGTACAATAGAGTATACTATAGAGTAACGGTCTTAAATTAGGTAGGTACCTAATTTCGGATTCAAGAGAAGTTAATATTGCATCTAATTGTTATACAAATAATCGTCAAAATTACCACAAGTATTAAATGACTTACATAGCATTAAGCGTTTAAAACTTTCACAGTACTTACCTTATATTTATTTATAAACGCAGCTGAAGCCGGTCTTAGACTTTCAAATTCTTACGCGAAGTTTGGGGCAACCGCGCCGGCTCGGGACACAAATTAATAGTTGTTCCATGTATTGTCGCTGAAAACTGTTTTATCAACAATGTACCATTTGGCGGGTCTTAACAAATTAGACTAGCCCTTTTGTGATTGTTCGGGATATGTTTAAGTGCCTACATATCTATTTACTTCTCATCATACTATTTAATGTACCTTTTATTTAGCTCTCACTTTTTCAGGAACAAATATGTAGTAGGTAACGTTACACGAGCTTACGATATTAAAACGTGATATAACATTATTTTCACCCTGAAACACAAACACAGTATTATCTAGCTAATTAAAAATTAATATGTAATCTACACTGTCCAGTTTTGGGCGGATTGTTTACTTATAATTATAATTTATGGATCCAAAATGTAGGGTAAAACAATGTTGGACATGAAGTTATACTAGAACAATTTTCCAGAAAAGGCAGCGAGGACTAAAATATTAAAAAAGGATGAGATTTTTATGTGTTTAGGTATTTTCAAGCCTTAAGTGTAGCATTTCTCATTTCTTCCCGTAGGTGTCGTAAAAGGCGACTAGAGAATAGGCAGTTGCACTGCGATCGCCAACCCGCCTGCCAAGCGTGGCGATTTACGCAAAACCCCACCAATTGTAGGAGGCCTATGTCTAGCTGTGGATATCTTTCGGCTGACATGTTGATGATGAGACGAAGCATAGCATAATCAGACTATAATTTTGCTACTGTTGTGAGGCACCGGCACGTGGGCCAAGTGCATGTAGGTAGATGTCACACGTCCTCGAATTTTAGTTCTAGGATGTGGTATGTGGTACTCTCACGATGTTTCTCTTCACCGTTTTTAAAAGCAGTCCTTATAATATCTTCATTTTTCTTTTTCGTTTCTTGAATTTCACAAGCTTCTGCGGCTATCTAACTGTGGCTGATTTTATCTGGCGCGTTAATAAAAGATCTTTGCATAATGCAAATCCATGGCTACCTGGGAGAAGAAAAAATTAAAAATGTTATTGTATTAAAAGTTTGCGATGGGATTCCACTTCTCACTGCTTATGCCTTTTAATTGTTTCCATATTTTTGGTGCGAATCCCAATTACTCCTGCCTGAATGAAATGTTGCCTTGTGAATGCAAGGGAGTCAATAAAATCCCTTATCCAAACGTACCATGTCAACTCGTTGACAAGTCTTGGAAGACCTAAAATTTTGGTTAAATTAATCATACCTGCGCGGCAAAGGCGTTTGAAATAGTATGTTATTATATAAGTATAGGTCGCAAGTGAAAACTGACAAATAGCAATTAATAATTTCGTAGTAAGGCTTCGATACCAATAATAAATAGGTACTTAAAACGGCCCACAGACGTCTTCTAACAAGCAGCAGAGAACGTTCTCTCAATATCATTTATGATTACAAAAAATGGCAGACAATTTATCATATTTCGGCGTAACACCACATCTAAAGAATTTACGTTTTTGCGGCTTCTATCAATTAGATTCCAATTCATCGAAGATGAGAAGAATCCTACACACAGCCTTCATGCGTTTGATTTTATTTCTTATTTTGCTGTATACTTTCCAGCAAATTATCAAAGTTTACCAAGTAAGTACCGATTGGAATAATCCTTTTATCATATTTTTTAGTTTTGAAGCTCCTACGAAAAGTTTGGATTAGCAGAATCGTGAAATGTTGTCAGTGTAGTCACCACAGCCCACCTTTTGGTGTTGATTCACGAAAAAAGATTTGTTCTGGAATACAATGTAGTTACTTACCCAGCTTCTTAATATGGTGGGGTAAGTACCATTATTTACGTGAGTAATTTGCCATTTTTAGAGAAAGGTGATCATTGGTGTATAAGTAATGATGTACAAATGATTCTTATATTTATATGTCATCTAAGTATTGATAAACAGATGCTACTAATAACGTTATGCCGGCTATTTACCCATATTTTGCTTTCCAATCTTCTTTTTAATTTTAAAAGTACAAGTTGAGCTGAACCTCAGCCGAAACTTTTTAAAGCTTAAACAATACTTTTTCAGGTTCGAGATGATCTTAATAAAGTAATGGATACGATGTTTCTGTTGCTCACTAATTCAGATTCTATTTATAAACAAATTGTCCTTTGGAAGAAAGCTAATCGTGTTGAAGTGCTTTTTAATATATTAAGAGGTGAGTGACCTCGATATTTTACTAAATCTTATATATAAAATTGTTCCGTAATGTTGGTTATTAAGAAGGGTTGCTCTTAATAGGCAAACCTACGCACGTTCATTCAATTCTCCTTTTGATTTGATGTCTTTTTTTTGTGAACTGTGCATTTTATGCTTCATTTAGATTCAGAGACTACGCTATTAAGCCTATACAACGAAAGCGCTAGGTTATACACATAAATTAAAATTTTCAGAGGTTGCATCATTACATGATTCACGATAAGTATACTTAAGTGTTCACAGAATCAGTATCAATAACCCTATTAAATGACTATTTCGTGAATTCATAACATTTGAAGCCAATTCTACCTACTACAGTGACTGTAGGTATTGATTATTCTAAACTGCAAATTGCAAAAATATAAAGTAAATTTCCATTTAGGCGGGCTACCTTCGCACATCCCCTTTTATTAGCAGTGATACCGTAGCTACTATGATCTAATCCATCTGCCTAATTTACTATTATTTCTAGCAATTGAAACGTTTAATTATAAGTACTAAATCCAGTTTAAAAATAGTACCAATAACATAGATAGGTACAACGTTAATAACCCAGCAGTATGTTTTCTCCAGGTCCAATATTTAATCAGAAAAAGCCAGAGCATCAAGAAATTCTGTTAGCAACTAGCCGACACGCAAGATTACTGCTACGAGCATTCAATATCACGGCACTATCCACCTGCTTGCTGTGGGTCCTGTACCCGGTCATACTATACGTGCAGAGAAAACCCGTTGATTTTGCAATATGGCTACCCTTTGACGCCAACCTAAGTCCGCAGTGAGTTCGAATTTGCACGTAAAACGTAAATGTTATATCTATACCTACGCATTACGTAATACCGACCGAAACTACGTGGACAGATTAAAATTATCATACCTAATTTTGTCTACTAGCATAATAATTTGGACTAGTATTTTACATAATTTGGAACTGTTACAAAAGATTGCTAGTTCAGCAAAACTTATCTATACATATAATAAAACTGTAGAGAGGTCAATTCTGTACATTGAAAATATATTAAAAATTAATATTGGAGGATGAATGGTGATCGATACTGATGCTAAAAATGCAATCAGCAAATTTTTTGTCTGTCTGTCTGTCTGTCTGTATGTGCACGCATGGGTCAAAAACTACTGAAGGGATTTTAACCAAACTTGGTACGATTATAGTCCACACTCTTGGGTAGGTTATAGGCTATATAAAATAACGCTAAGACACATAGGAGCCGAGTAGTGACGATAAATTTGAAGCAAGTCGGAAGAAAATGCGCTTTCGAGCTAAAAAAAATTAACCAGGATTAACACATAGGCTACTTTTTATCCCGGTAGTACGTTCACTGATATTTTCCGAACTCCACGCAGGCGGAGCCGCTGGCAAAAGCTAGTATAACATAATCAGCTTATACCGTTCCCAGTGCTGGGACACAGGCTTCCTCTTGGTGAGAGGGTTGGTAGATATCGCATGTCTTTGAATTTTTGGTTCTAGAACATGCCGGTGGTGATGAAATTATGTACACAAAATAAAACGCCTGCCTGGGTTTGAACTCACGACTTACAGCTCGTAAGTTGAGGCCTATACCACTGTTCTCTCGAGGCCGATAACCACTGGACCATCACTGCTCTCAGCAAACACTTGCACACAGTGAGCGCATGAAGTAAAATACCTAATCAGCGCTCGCCGTTTTTGGTCGATACAGTCTTAATTATATACGTAAATTCAGGAAGATTTATTGCTAAGGTTGAACTTTTAATCCTATTCACTATCTTGACAGTTCAATGCAAAATAATGATACCATTCTAAAACTAACTAGTGTCGGGGTAGTGAACGATTTATTTATTTATTTAAGGATCGCCAACAAATGTTACATTCAACAATTACACAGATTAGATAACAGCAACATAACATACACTAAATGCACATTCAATTATAGGCAACCACAGCTTGCACATTGTAATTAAAAATGAGTAAACATACATCAAGACCGTTAAGATAAAATCAAATAGTAAATAATCGAATAAAAATTAATCAAACATTCATAAAATCAAATAATAATAAAGACAATTACATAATAATAAACTAACATACGAATAAATTCATTAAATAATTTAAACTAAGATTTAATACTAATTTAATTTAAATAAATCACAATAAGATAGGTCTAAATACAATTTGAAACAATTTTCCTAAAAATATCTAAAAAAATCATATAATCATAAAATCATAATGTGGTTAACTAATTAGAACATAATTAAAACAATCAGATAAGAATTTGGCTCTTGTGATACAGGAATTCCTAGTACAAGAGCCAAGGCTACAATGATGTCTGTAACCTGAAGTGAACAATAAATAACTTATAACTTATAACTATTAAGAATAATTAACAACTAAAACTATCGCAATCAAAAACCCTGGGCTGAAAAGTATGAATTTAGTTTCCTTTTAAACATTGTCAGGTTGTCATGATAAATGTCGAGCTCCGCCGTTCGACAAATTGCATTGTATAGTTTGGTGGCTCTAGAAAGGGGGGAGTTACGCCCTAAATTGGACTTATATGATACCTCCTTGAAAAGTTTATAGGTGTGCGAACGAGGCAGTTTGTATGGTACGTTAATTGCAACCTTTGTTAGAAGATTCGTGTCAATCATGGACGCAACCACTTTTTTTAGGAAGATGAGATCCAAGGTCTTTCTGCGGTTGGTTAGACTTACAAGCTTGAAGTGCAGGGCACGGTCCTTATACGACTTTAGAACCTTTGCTTTGTTGTTCTGATACGCTAGGTGATAAACAAATTTTCTCTCAACTCGCTCAATGCGTTGCTCATGCACAGCATAATGTGGTGACCATATTTGAGAACAATATTCTAAATTACTACGAACTAGCGTGTTATATAACATTATTTTCGCTTAATTGGACTTGAATGGCTTTGTGGTCCTCAATACAAAACCCATCATTTTGTTGGCATTAGCTATTATTTTATCTATATGGCTATTAAATGTTAATTTGCTATCCAAAATTACGCCTAAATCACGTACATGGGAGACTTCCTTTAGTTGCACACCCGAGAGAGTATATTTAGTACTAAACACGTTTTTGTTTCTCGTAAACTTTATGTGTATACATTTTTCCGTGTTTAAAACCATTCTATTTTCTTTACACCATTTGACTAATCTATTTAGGTCACATTGCAGTAGTTTCGCATCATCCGCTGACTTAATAGGTAAAATCAATTTAAGGTCGTCAGCGAAAAGAAACGCCTTTGCATGATGAAAGCTCTGGACAACAGAATTAATGAAAATGTTGAATAATGGAGGCCCCAAATGCGATCCCTGTGGCACACCAGACGTTACATTGAATTCCTCAGATCGGACACCATTCACCACGACGTAGCATTTCCGTTTACATAGGTAGGATTCAAACCATTGAAGTAGTGGGCCGTGAACACCGACAGCTGCAAGTTTTGTCAGTAGGAGTTTATGGTCAACACTATCGAAAGCCTTGCTAAAGTCAGTGTACACCGCATCCACCTGAATCCTTCTGAATCCTTCTACGTGCTCGATAATATTTTCAGAGAATTCAACCAAGTTACTATTGGTTGATTTGCCTTTAAGGAAACCGTGCTGTTCACTTACCATTATGTTTTTTACGAGACAACTTAAGTGTGGATAAACAAGAGATTCAAAAACTTTCGGTATTTCCGAGATTATTGATATCGGCCTATAGTTCTCGACATCATTTTTACACCCTTTTTTAAGAACTGGGACAATTTTGGCTGTTTTCCAAATTGATGGGAAACAGCCCGTTTTGAGTGAGCAATTAAATAGTAATGTTAAAGGCTTGGACAGAGACTTAGAACATTTCACTAGGAATATGGGTGGTATTTCATCAGGACCAGGTCCTTTGAATATATCCAGGTTTTTTAATTTGTCAGTTACTACCTCTTCACTCAACGATATGCATCCCAATAAGTTTGAGTTTTCAATGTTTAACGGTGGTTTTGTGTTTGTGGCAGCTGTTGACTGAGCATAGTTATTATATACCAAGGAAAAATTTTTCGCGAAGAGTTCACAAATGTCAGAGCCATTGCAAGCCATTTCATTATGCAAATGCATCTCTCCTGGCATAGACATTTTGTTATCTCGCTTACTTTTGATGTATGTCAAAAAAAAACTTTGGATTTTTAAGTATATTTGTCTCTATGTGTTCAATATATTCCTTGTAACAGTTGTTATTCAATTGCCGACACCTATCCTTGAGTAGAGAGAGAGTAATTTTGTCCATTGGATTGTTATATTTATTTACCCGCAATCTAAGCCAGTATGTTTCTCTTAGCACCCTGTTAAGATCTCTTGTGAACCAAGGTGGCTGTTTACTACTATGTCTTCCGTGTGAAAATGGAACATGCAGACTGATAATATTTCGGACTATTGAGTAAAGTGATTTCGCATAAAGCATGAATGATAAAAATGTTTTAAATTAAATAAAACTTTAAAAAATCGTTGTTAGGTGTGGATTATAAGAATAATTAATAATTTTTAATAACAGTTATTTCCTTTTTTTATTTTCTTCTGATAGAAATAAAACTAAATAAGAATCATGTCATTTTGCTTATTTTTTTACTATAGTCATTTTATTTCCTCTGACAGCCATAGACTACATATATATCGATATAGTACACATCTTGTTTTAAGACAAGTTATTAAATTTAAATTACAAAGTTTGCATGTAAGTACATTATTTCAAGTTCATTCAATTTCATTCATTCTTGCACCACCTCACTATCTTTTTTTTTGTCAAAACCTGGTATCCCTCCAATTGTCAAGTTAGTGAATAGGATTAAAAGTCCAACCTTAGGCAATAACACTACCATCTTAAATTGCCCGTATATTCAAATAACAACAGTAACGGTCATTTTTGGTCAGTTGTATGGTTATAAATGTTATAATATCACCATTTAGGGTGTGCATCACAATTAATTCACCTGAATAAAAATACATATTACGTTCTTGGGGGTTCATTACCTATGCACTTACTTACCTAACCATATTATAGGTAACATGGTTTGGTACGAAAGTGCATGTGTATTAGGTATGCCTAAGTACTTACGAGCCAATAATGATTTAAGCAAGGTGCAGTATTCGGCCTTATCGTCGTAATGCGATCAACAAAGTGCTCTTCAGTGGAGGTATCTATCGCGTTATGTCCGTTCATTGATGCGGTATACGTAGTCTAATGTCCTGTTCGGAATATGCATCGGCTCATAGGTCTATAGGTAGTGGAAAGTTCACTCAAAACTGCCTTTTCTACAACTCTATCTGCCGTCTTTTAGATTTCGTACTGACCGATACAAACTCACGCCTTCTTCTCATGGGGGTAGGCAGGATCTACAGAACGCCATTTGCTACGCTTTAAAAAAATCTAGATACTCCTTTTGCTTCGCTTACGGACATACATCTGGTAACACACGCACGCTCGTTGCGAGTTCTACGCACCATCTTTTGAAGAACATCACCAATTAGGTCACTATTATCTCCTTCTGAATCCATTCCCGAAAATTCTATTCACATCTGCCCTGTAAATAACTTTAGTTAACTTACCGATTGTAGAGAAAAACCATCCAAACAAAAATTGTTTAAGATTTTACCTAAATAACAGTTCTTTTCCTACAGATTTTACTTCGTAGCATTTTACGTGTGGGTGCAAACGTCTTGGCTTGCCTTCAGTAACACTACAATGGACGTTTTTATAACTTTTTTTCTCGTACAGTGCAAGACACAGCTCTGTATCCTCAGGTGAACGATTTTCCGAGACTTGTTTTATAGGCAATAGCTGCAAATAAACGTTAAGACCGAATGTTAACACTTTACAGGTTGGATTTAGAACATATTGTGGAAACGAGCAAGAACGAAGCGGCAAAGACCTCGGAGGATTTTATCAGTATTTTGGATCGACGATTAAGAATCATTTTTTTGCATTATGATGAAGTTATCAAGTAAGAGTCCTTTTAATGTGCGGAATTATGAATATTTATAAGGAAAAAGATAGCTTTAAAAAATCACTCGTTTAAGGTTTTCAGGTGTGATCCAGGAAATATTTGGCGGTGCACTCTTGTATCAATTTTTAGTGAGTGGTTGGATAATATGCACTACAGCTTACAGAACCGTTAACGTAAGTTTATATAAATACACATTTAAAACTTACCGTTTCAGGCACTCACTTTTTTTTTGTGGAAACCATAAAAAAATCATATCTTTTATTTAAGTGGGTCCACATAACGACAGAAAGGTAATTCTGTGAAAATGTAGGTAAGTAATTCTTTGAAATGCGATACAGAAGTTATTTCCATATATTAATTTTTAGGGTTCCGTAAGTCCGAATTAAAAAAATATTTTTATTTTCTGTTGCAGATTGATCCAATGTCAGTGGAATTCGTGTCAATGGTGTTGTACATGTGCTGTATGCTCACTGAATTGTTCATGTTTTGCTATTATGGCAACGAGGTTGCACATGAGGTAAGGCCATCTCTACCTACACGTAAAGCGAAAAGCTTTAATGTATATAGGTGAGTAAGGTAAGGTAAGGTCTTTGAGGTTTTGCAGATATAGTGGGCTGCACGTCAGTGTCCACAAAACCAGTACATGCTGGCCTCTTATTTTGTTTAAACACTAAATACCCACCATTTGCCCAGAAATACAAGCTAAAATACTTTGTTAGAAATGTTATTGAAAAAACAAGATTGCTCCGTTAGTTTTTTGCCATGCGCCAATAGATCAGAAGGCTCGTAACTAAAAACGTTCAAAATCTAGTCGCAGTTGCACCTCGGTGACAACCAAATGTCAAAAATGTATGGAAACTCGCGGTATTTTTTGACAGTTTGAGACTGAGATCAGACTGTGAAAGTTCTTTAAATTAAGGAAATTGCACCTCTGATCCTTGTAAAATCTCTATTTATTTGTTTGCAGAGTGAGAAACTCATTGAATCCGCTTATGCTTTAGACTGGCTGGAAATACCGACAAAATATAAGCGTGCGATTATAATTTTCATGGAAAGAATTAAACGCACCATAAATCTCGTGGCAGGACGTCTGATACCACTTTCAAACAGTACTTTTGTTTCGGTAAGTTTCAGTGAGAACCTAGGTACCTTACACTAATGGTACACACTTAGCTTAGCTTCCTAAGTAATGTAGATACCTGCTATCTACCTATCTACATTATTCGTATAGGCTCAGGCTAAGGTTTGGCTTGATTCACCTTACGGTAAGTTAGCACCTTAGCCTAAGCCACATTGTTCGTATAGCGTGAATACTTTGTAGGTATTACCTAAGTAGCTAGCTACTTAGGTAGGTAATACCCCGAGGTACTCAATAAAATGAAACTCAATGTTTCAATATAACTTCTGCTTAATCTAATTACTTTTAACATCTTTAAATGATAATTTCCAGGTTGTGCGGAGTTCCTACACATTTTATGCATTTTTGAAGAACACAAATTAAATACAAAAACCAGTCAAGAGCGACTAGGACTCGTGAATCTAGAGTTCCGTACCATCATAAATAAATATTTTACTGCATATAGTATCGCAATTTTAGGTCAGCGCCATCTCTTGACCGATAGTAGAACAAATGTATAATATATTTCTGTTGATGATTACTGTAAAAGTGTGCTATTTAGACACATCTTTTTATTTTTACTGCAATCTTTACATAAACTTCTATCATCTAGAATAGTTAAAGTTTTTTTTACCATGCAAACTTCGGAAATAAGGGGGGGGGGGTATTTTTTTTTAATTTTTCGTCAACAGTCGAAAACAATGCGGCCTTAAAAAAAAGAAAATGTTTGAAAATGTGCATAATATCATCAAATGATACCCCACATGCCCCATGCCACATGGTCTAGTAGCCCCAATTCAAACTTTAAGAGGTCCATTCAGTCCCTGTAGCAAAAGAAAAAAAAACATACATAGTTTTATCTTATACCTTTTAAACGAGCAATTCTTGTATATATGTATATGTATATATATAATCTGAATCTCGGAAACGGCTCCAACGATTTTCATGAAATTTAGTATACAGGGGGTTTCGAGGGCGATAAATCGATCTAGCTAGGATTCATTTTTATAAAATGTTGTTTTGTTCGTATTTTCAATGACCAACTTTATCGATAATCAACTTGAACATAAACTTATTATTTTAAACACAATTTACCAAAAAATACCGAGCAAAGCTCGGTCATCCAGATATTTTATTTCTTATTTGCAAAATTGTTTGGCAAACGTCATAAAAAACTGTTCCAAACTTCACGTTGATAGCAGTATTGAAATCCAGCTGTGACAGACAGACGGGTAAACAGACTGTGCCTCAACATAAGGGTACCTTTTTATCGTGAAGGGGTCTACTAGGACCGATGCCTGCCGGGGTCGCGAGATTGTTCAAGAGAGATACAGTGACCGATATGGGTAACTGAAGGAACACGGGTGAGTAAAAGTCTGACACACCCTCCTGCTCCACCCAGAGCGGGAGAAGTCATTTGATGATTTCCCATCCAGAAAAAAAAGGGTACCTTTTTATCATTTTGATACGGAACCCTAAAAAAACAATGTTTAGGATAATTTTTGCCAGCTTTTCAGTTATCAAATTCTTCTTTTAGAATTTAGTATATAAATGATAGTTTAATTTAGAATTTAGTATATTAATTAGTACGTAAATAATAATATCATCATCATTTCAGCCGAAAGACGTCCACAGCTGGACATAGGCCTCCCCCAATTTGGGAGGATTTGCCATAATCGCCACGCTTGGCAAGCGTGCTGGCGATCGCAGTATGGTGGTAAAATGCATAGAGAACGCTGCTGCCCATTCTTTAGTAAGTCCCTTAGTCGCCTCTTACGACACCTACAAGAAGACTTGGGATGGTACTTTTCTTTACGTCCGGCAACTCACGGAACGAATTTATTAATTAGTCATATACCTAAATCGTGTTTCTATGAAAAGGACACATTTACAATCAAAACCCAATAACAGAGCACAGTTGCTAATTTGCCTGAACTACGTTGAACCTGTTCTTTAGGATGAAAAGTGCACATTTATTAATGTTATAAATTAACAATGACTTTAAGTATAACAACCCTCTTTTTGCGTCGGGGGTTAAGAACAGGAATCCGTAACATGCGAAACTACCGTCTTTCGCGTGAAATGATGATTTATTTATTTATAGTTAATTAAAACGGTACAACACCAATTAAATTGATTAACATAGAAACACATAAAAGGTTGATAATAATTAATACAATTACCTATATTAACAACTAATACGGAACAGTGGCATTTAGCATTTTTAAGGTGCGACAGACTGGGGATTCGGCTCTGGCTACAGTCTTAGATGGTAGTTGCGCAAAAAGGTTGTGCGCGCGGCTCTGACGTTGTCCAATGTATTTATCGGGCACAAACAACCGACAGAAAAGGCCATGGAGCTCTGGGCAGTCGATACGTCCCCGTAAGGTCTTAGAGGCTACCGAGAGTTGATCAAGGCCTCTTCTCACCTCCAACGATAAAAATGAAAAAAGTCAACCAAAATTCAAACTCAGAAAAATAATTTTGTGTAGGTATTGTTCAGTGTTTTTGTTAAGAATTTTGTTCATATAAACTGTGTGCTAATGATCTATTTACGTCAACGTCTATCAACTCTTCAATATAGTCTGTAATGTATCCTCTTATGTCTTTATTGTTTAGCGTAGAGTTAGTCACTGATAGATAGACACCTAGTTTGTACCCATTATCAACATTATCATTACAACATATCAGTGACCAATAAAGTACCTATGCAATTTGTAACTTAATTAATATTTTTTAAGAATCATTGATATGTTATAAACCGTTAACCAGTTATACCCGACAGGGTATTAAAAAAAGTACTTATGCTTCGAAGTTTGATTAGTTGGTTATTGTATTCGTAAATTCAAAAACGTATTATAAATACTTTTATTATATTAATGAAGAATACGAATATTCTAAAAAGCCTGTTATTCAGTTCGCACTTAAATAAAACGTTGCCATTTATGACGCGAGTCGCGACGTGTCCATAGACAAAGACTTAACGCTATAGTGTTGTTCTACGTAACAAAAGTAAAACATCGAGACCGAGTTTTAACGTCCAACTATAATATAGCGATTTCTACATAATATACAAGATAGTTTTGTTGTTAGTTTTGTGTTTTTGTTTAGGATAGTTATCATCTCAATTATTCGCTTATGTCGTGAATTTTGACGAATAAAATGTATCAACTAATTGTTTCTTAAGCAAGTGTTTATTTACCGCCATCTATGAGAACTTCATAAAACTATTTATGAAGTTCTCATAGATGGCGGTGTACGTTGATTCATCAATAAAATTCTTCAATATTGTTTGACATCTAGGTTACAAATACACCCAATAGATGGCGCTGTGTTCTGTTTCTTAGAATATAAATTCTATTACTTTATTTCACGTAATATTTATTTATGTTCACGATATAACCGTATTATTTTAATGGTTTGTGACTGATATTTTTATAATTATACTGCGTATTATGTTACAATATTATTACCATTAATAACAAAAAAAAATTGTACTATTTTTGTTAGAGAATTATTAAAGTCTTGGCGCCAAATTTTAATCAAAGTTTTAAGATCTGGCCATCAAATTCTATCGAGTCGCCATCTCTGGTTTGAATGTCCAAAGCTTTGGTATCTCATTCGTTCTCGAGACCTCCTCTGAGCGTAAACAAAGCTACCTCTCGAACCATCAAGACCCACTATTTCGAACAATCGATCAATCGATTCTTCTCGAAGCATGCGAACTAGAACGTTCGGGAAATTCAATGTTCAGGTATAAATACTGGCGCCGAGTGTCACCGCAGTTCCGCCCCGGCTGGAGGCCTAAAATGGTAACTTTTTAGAACTAGGCTTCAATCCGTTTAAGTAGTAATAATCTTTCAGGTTAAATACAAGATGCCAGACAAAAAAAAAATCACCGCAGTTCAGTTCTTTTTTAAACGAGTGAATTAATACTATCTCCCGGAAAGTGATATTTTCAGTAAAATCTCAGTGCAAGTCTTAGTACTACTCCCTGCGTTAGTCTCTACGTAAATATAACTGTGCATTTACCAAGTATATAACCTCTGCAAGTATTAATCAGAGCAAAATCATAACTTTATACACATGTAAATATTTTTGCTTGCATTTTATTTTATTTTCTTCATGTATTTTGTAAAGAAGTCATTGTTTATAAAGAATAGTTAAAGATAAGAAAAATAAAATCTACATTTAATAAATTATAGTTTGAAAAAACTAAAAAACACGCTTTTGAAACTAACTGAACTAAAAATTTAAAAATAAAACTGGAGTACTCAATTTAAAAATTCATATTGTTGTACAAAAAGCGTGGGGGGTTTGATTTTCATTGCTGTAAATATTTTAACGATAGTTTAGTATACCTGTAGTAATTATAATAAGCACCCCACGCATTTTGTACGACAATATGAATTTTTCATTGAGTACTCCAGTTTTATTTTCAATTTAGCTAATTCGATTTTACCGGAAGGGTTTTATTTCCTCAGTTGCGATTAGAGAAATAAAATATGGCGGTACGAAGTTCGCCGGGTCAGCTATTAGTATTATATTTTATCAAGTTCTTGAAACATCGTAAGGAAACCGGCATGTCCTAGAACCAAAAATTTGAAGACATGTGACATCTACGAACCCGCACTGGGCCCGTGTGGTATATTACGGCCCACTCCCTGTCACCAGGAGAAGGCCTGTGTCCCAGCAGTGGGAACAATATAGGCTGATTATGATGATCAAGCTCTTCTAAGTGAAGAGACAGTTGAGCTGCTGAAGAGTTTTTGCGTCAGTTTTTCTTCCCAACTTGCCGGGGGACTGTCTTCTTCCCAACTAAAGCACTAGGAAGTGGTGAAGGGCGGGCATTTTGGGAACTGTCTTATGTAATTTTTTCATTCAAAAAGTGCTGACTCCAATCTGCAGTCCAATCTACGGAACAATGAGATCGCTTCGGAAAGCCTCTGATGCTCCCAGGAAGCTTCTGCGCTTTTAGGCGGAGCTAGACTGGCTTTGTTAGCCAGAATAAAATAAATATAAAAAAGACCCTCATTCGGGGACCCACCCGAATGAGGGTCTAAGTGCGAAAAAGGGAGTCCCATCATAATCGAAAGGGAGACAAAATCATGTTCAAAGTTTCCGTTACATAGGCACATCTATACTTAATATTATAAAGCTGAAGAGTTTGTCGAAGCTCTAATCTCAGGAACAAATGGTCCGAATTGAAAAAAATATTTTTGTGTTGGGTAGCCTATTTATCGAGGAAGGCTATATAACATCACGCTACCGTTCAAAAGAAGCGGAGCAGCAAACGAAAAATGAACTAAAACTGGCAGGCGATTCGTTGCGACGGGAAGGAGAGCGAAAATTTGACGCGGACGAAGTCGCGGGCAAAAGCTAGTTTACATATAAGAATAGTATATATAGTCTTTTTATGATCTTAGGTATAGTTCAGAGGCTAAGCAGACCTTCAGTGTTAGGGAATAAATGCTCCAGTGTTGTACAAGCTGCAGCAATGATGCACTGGTGCATCGCTGGGACGAACAACAATTTAAATAAGCTATATTTATACAACATTAATTTTTGTTTATGCGAAACCCGAAACACGGGTCTAGTATTTTTATGTAAAGAATCTATGAAAAAAAATTCAAAACTGTATCATTAATAATCACAAAGTTATAAGCTTGATAAGTTACCTGGTTGTCCACGCAAAAACATATGCAGATCACCACAAACAGCTAGTGTACGTACCATCTCCGTGTAATGGACGTTTGAATACGAGAAAGACATGATAATTTTAAAATCGAAACAAAACACTAAGGCCCGCGACTTGGAAGCGTAATTAAATATTTATGGTACAAAATATAACATGGTGTAAAAATTATTGGAATCGATTCAGTTACTGATTCTGAACAAACTATATTCAGGTTTCGCATATACTAAAAATAATCTTGTATAGTAAGAAAGCTGTCACAGGCCATTATGTAGTACTGGTTTAATTAAAATTAATATTTTATCGATAGTTCGCATATTGCTTATCGATATTCGATGTCTTTTTATATCAGTTTAGTGTTCTGCTTGACACTATTACTGGTTGACAGCTTGATGACGTTGACGTTGACATTGTTGATTGTGCCATCTATTCTATTCTGTCGACATCGTGTGGTGTGATATTTTATTAGTTTCTAATATATTGTGGGAGTTTTACAGTATTCACCATTCAATATGTTTCGCTTCTTTCTGGCTTTTCTATTGATAAATACGTGTTACCAAAGTTTGGGGAATCCTATCCAACCAGTACCTTCAAGACACTTATTATCAAAATCACTCGCGACACTAGCAGATCAATGCAAAAGTGATGTATTGAAAAAACATATTTCAGAACAAATAAACCATTGCGCCGTATATGTACCGCCTTATAGTAAAAAGCAATTCCAGTGTTTGATATTCTATGACATAAATATGCAGTTGTGCGCAGCTGTGGCTACATCTAAAATAACTATAAACGAAGATCCTTTTGCAAAACTAGAAGAGAAACAGGATGTCAATGCTGTTTGCGCTCTGGCTAAGGAGTGGGTTTTCACCAATATTACGGCGTTCTTACATTACAAAGAATCTGCGGAAAAGTACTTGAAACTACCAGCCACTTGTGGGGAAGTGTGTGGTCTTGAGGATACTATGAATGAAGCTAATTACTATTGTAAATACTACAAGATGGGCTTGGAAATATTGAAGAGTCAACTTGCTTCTACAATAGTCAACAATGCAGTAGCAGCACCTTTGATAACAGAGCCTCACACTGGTGCTAAGGCCGATGAACCTGCGCCCGGCAATAGTGATCCAGTTAAACCTCAAGACACAAACACAAACACATTGAACGGTCAAATTAAGCTAACAGAGCCTGCTGTTGCTAAAACAACTCCTCAGAAGGTTGATGATGTTGTTGACGATGCAGTTGTGAAGCCCGAGACAGTGGCACAAGCAACGTCAAAACAAACTCCAAGTGGCGATGAAGCTGACAATGCTGAAAACATTGAAGATTCAGATATCAATGTGAACAAACCCGATGAACCTGTAGTACCTGCACCAGAGAATGTAATTCCTCATAATGATCCATTTAACAAGACAGGTGTGGTCCAGGCAGAGAAACCAGCAATTGTAGACGAGGTGGCAGCTCCTGACTTGCCGGTTCCAGCTAACAGTGATCAGAAACCATTGGCTGTCCAAGAAAACTCCAAAGGGAAAGTCATTGGTGATGCTGAGGATTATGGTAATTAGTGCTTTCTATAATTACACATTTTTATTAAAAATTCAACTTCATACTAAATTCTAATTTTATACCTTCACATTTGAGAATAATGATTATATTTCCTTATCAAATCCATGTTCCAGATTATTCATAGTCATTATAGAACATAGCTGTAGTTTACACTACTAATAATTAGCTTATAAATAAAGCTGAGCACTTTGTTTGTTTGTTTGAACCTCCTAATCTGTAGAACTACCTCTCCGATTTGATTTTTTTCTGCATTTGATAGTCCAAATCTTGATCTTCTTCTTTTTTCATGGCTATGAATATACCCTGCATGAGGAGCCAGGCAAAAACAAAAATGTCATGCTAATCAATACAAAGTAATCAGGCAAGTAGGTGATGCAATGTTATGTGGTGGGTCAAGAGGTCACATGAAATTCACATGGGCAGAAGCTAGTTTTTTTATAATCATGAACTATTTATTTATCTGCTAATTGATACGCTTAGATAGCCCGCTTAATTCTTTTTTTTTTTTTGAGGGTTGGTGTCAGTTCGTACTGTGACGAAAAAATGATTAGCTTCCCCCTAAAGTGATAATTGCACTGTTAAATTCATTCATCAATTCATCATTAACAGTATCAATCACAATAGCTAGTTAATTTATGTAGGTATATAAATGATTAATTCTTTTGTATACATCTACATCCTTTTCTGTATTTACATACAGGAAGTCAGTGTTTCTATGACCATAGTGATTTGTGGCTTGATGCTTGTTGATTTACAAGAACACTTGACAGTTGAATTCTAGATCCAATATATGAATAAACATGGTGTAGTACCATATTTGTGTAAAATTTCTGTTGTATGTAGTTTTCTAATTACCCAGTAAGTGGGCTGTGGAGTATATAGGCATTCGCTCCATGTAAAATACTGGTTGTGAAATATTCAGCTGTATCTGGTTAGATTGGAAGCCGTACCCCAACATAATTGGGAAAAGGTTAAGCAGAGAATGATGTGGTTTGTCTGTTGTGATAGTTGTGGTTAAAACGATAGAGCATATTTTTTTATAAAGACCTTATCGGTATTGAAGTACCTATATTCTGCCACTACAATGTTACTATGAATTTTATGTTTGATTAGTCATCAAATCCTTAATTAACTACTCATAAAGATAAGAAATAAATAGATTTCTTAATTTATCATTAAACTTGTATTTTATCAATATGATGGGGTATTACTAATAATTATATCATTCGTATTGTTTGAGAATATTTGATAAAATTTGTTTTTGCATATACAGCCAGCAAAAGCCAATCATATTTTGTATGCATGGCGACAAATCAAGCTATACATTTCCAGTTTATGCTGACTTTCCATTGTGTGAAAAGCTTATACAATGCGAGGTCAGCTAAAACTTGAAATGTATACCTTGATGTGTCACTGGGTTTGCAAACCGCATTTGATCAAAATCAAAATATTTTATTTCCCGTAAACCTGCATGGGCTCTTATGAAACGTCAGAAGCTAGATGTATGGTTCCAATTTGCTTATTCCTATGGATAAGACCTGGCAAGACACTCCATCCAATCCAGATAATGGTCCAGGATTGCTTGTAACAGTTTATTTCTGTAATAATCTGTGCATAACAAACCAAATTCTTATTATTTCAGACTCAGATGGCAATGAACCTGATGAAGAAAATGAAGAAACTGGAGCGGAGAACAAACCAGACTTAGAACCTGCAAACCAGCCAACTTTCTCTAGGAACAAATTGGTGGTGCCACCCGCTCACGAAGCAGAGGTTTCACAAAAAGGTAACATAACAAAAAAAAGTCTATTGTCTATTCAAAACAAAAGGTAGTATGAATTCCAGATATGCATATAGTTCTGCCATTTATTTAAGTACCGTATCTTCTTGAAAATAGAGTGCAAAATTTAAAAACATCAACACATTACTTTGGCCTCAAGTCAAGACCAAGGCCTCGAAATTCAAACAGTGGATTATAAGTATTCATAATTTAGTTGTGGCAAAGGTGAAGTTTTAGGTACTTACTAATTAAAACCAAATATTGTATCTATAAATTCAAAACAAGGAACCTTGTTTACTTATGCCAAATGTTACTAACTTATAGAGGTCATATGTGAAGGCATTTTTAAACATGAGTTTACACATTAAGATCTTTAGTAATGTGGCTTTAAAATCAAATCATATAAAGTCTAGCATATAAAACTGCCAGACCATGATTAAAACTGAATGAGAAAAAAACGAAACCAATAAAAACACCCACATGGTCTTCATATTTACAATTATTAAAAACAATGTAATACTTCATACCGTGTGGTGCCGGACGTAAAGAATAGCACCATCCTATTTTTTCCCGTGGGTGTTGTAAGAGGCGACTAAGGGACTTACTAGAGAATGGGCAGCAGCGTTCTCTATGAATTTTACCACCATACTGCGATCGCCAACCCGCCTGTCAAGTGTGGCGATTATGGCAAACCCTGGGGGGTTTGCCATAATCGCAAAATGCCAAAATTGGGGGAGGCCTAAGTCCAGCAGTGGATGTCTTACGGCTGAAACGAATACTTTATAAAGAAAATATTAATGCCATTGTTGTATAAATAAAACATCAATGTCAATGTTTACATAGAAATCCAGCAAAATAGTGGTCAGATCGTTTAAGGATCAAGTAGAAGGGTGTCTGAAATGGTTTGTTGAACAAAAATCCAACTCAGGGATTCAGAATGTACTGAATGTACTGAGTCCTCGGTAACAGGTTTCGCATACATGTCCATGCCACCGTAAAATGCATCGCACATCTATTTTCATTTCGAATGCTAGACAAACGTTGTTGTCTTCTTGAGTTCAAGCCGATTTAATTGATAAAGCAATGTATTTGCATGTCATATGCATACCTAACACTATTTTGGAACTGTACATTAAGGAATGCAAATAACGATGCCTTTTTAACATGCAACTATTATAAGAACTCCTGCTTGCTTCAAAGACAATCTAGTACGTAGATTATTAATAAGCTAAGCTGTACTGTTATTACATCGCTTCTTGAAAGCCTAAAATGGTTAACATTATTTTGCGAAGCAAGTACTGCAATTACAAGTATAAATCACGAAATGGGAGCGTCACAAATCTGAAAACTTATATTATCAGCGTAGTAGTTCGACACATTTTTGACAAATTGCTCGTGAGCCAAAAATTATCGGCTACCTGATTTCTAGTCCCCGGGGGACGTCAAATATCCGTCGGAATAAAACCGGTCGTCTATTTCAATGTTTCAATTTTACACCAAAATTTATTCGTTCACACTTCTGGTGAAGAATTATAATATTCGTGCTTATTTTTCATAAAATCTACTAGGTAGATAATCCTTATTCTGGAAGAGCTGCTAAGAAGCCAGAATTAAAATCTTCGTTTTCATTCGATTGTCTGTGTCTTTCATCATAATATATTGTGTTGAACTTATTTAGCGTAAAGTTTACTATTTCACTCGATCATGTTAACTAAAAGACTCGTCGATGTTTATTCAGGTGTGAACAATATACTCAAATAGATTTCTTTGCATATGTTTAACTCAGTCTAACCTAGTTCTTGTGCTCTCTATTTGAATATTTAAAAAATGTTATGTAGTTCATGAAAATATTGTATTATAATTTGGAATATTCAGAAACTACATCCAATTGCAATAGTTGTACATTTATGTTCAATAAGAGGGAAAAAAAATCACAGAACATCAAAAAAATTTGTCCACATCGCTGTGTTAACAGGAAAAGTGCCCAAAAGGCTGGCAGCATTGCCACGTATTTTAAGTCTGTTAGCCTATATATTAAATAAATATTATAGTCATAATTAAATATGTTTTTTTTTACTAACATTATTTATAGAGACAGCTTTTCAGTAGAGAATATAGTCACATGAACATGTTCAGGTTTAGTATGTGTAAAACTGAAAATTGGGCTTATAAATCATCCTCTGCCTAGCCTTTTCTCAACTATATTGGGGTCGGCCTCCAGTCTGACCGGATGCAGCTGAATACCTGTATTTTGCAAGGAGCTACTGCCTATCTGACCTCCGCAACCCAGTTACTGGGTAATACCATACCCATTGGTCAGACTAGTTGTCAGACATTCAGGCTTCTGACGACCTATAACGACTGTCAAAGATCCACAGACAGCCGGGACCAACGGCTTAACGTGCTTTCCGAGGCACGGCGGGGTCTTTGCTATGTAAAGATGGTCATACATCCACGAACCAACCGGGGCTACCATAGCTTAACCTGATCAATCGATCAGTGCTATTGCGTGTTATTATTTAGCCACAAGCCCCTTGGTCTATAAGCTTGATAATTATTTACAATCTAGCCTGCTATAGTAATAGACAATTTTAGTATCACGTAACTGATTTTTTATCGGTCAGAATACCGTCCATTCAAACTTTTTATAATATAAAACTGTTATAATTTTCAGAATTCTTCCCGAACTCGATGCCCGACGATTTCTCTGAGCAGGACAACGACCACTTCTTCCCATTCTTCATGACGTCTGTGATCCTGGTGGTGTTGCTCTACGTCCTCTATCATAACAAGAGCAAAGTCAGCAAAGTGGTGAGTACCGGTTCATCATCGTCATAGTTTTGAGATCTCCATTGTTAGCAGTGGACGCCAAGTACAGACATAGACCTCTCCCGAGCAAAGCCCGAGGAATTGTCAATTGGAACTGAAGTGGCAGTAGGCAGGGCATGTTGCTCGTAGAAGGGATGGCTCATGAGCCCGAAAGGTGTGGTGAATACCACATGTTTTTACATCAAAATCTGTTAATGAACCTTCGGAAGATGGATGGGATTTCCGTCTATTATTTGGCTGGTTAAATACGTGAAGATGGATCATTTGTTTATTTGAGAAGAAAAAAAAAAACAAATTGAAGTCATTAAAATCGCGCCAGGTTTGCCAAAAGTAGCTTAGGTATCGAACTTTCTCTTCATTTCATGTAATCTCTAACAGGATTTGATAAGTTCTTACTACAAAGCTTCATATTATTTATACGTATTTTCTTGAACTCGAAATTGAGTTAATTTTTGTGAGAGCTATCGCCAACTGCTTATAAAGTATATACTTCATATGGTCGAAAAAAAATTTGCCAGATATTTTTTCGAATATATGTATGAAGCAATGGACAACGTAAATATCGCTATGAATAATGTTGAACTGTCAAATTAAAGTCATTTCTACTGTTAGTGTGTTTACGAAAATACGCAAATACCCCCTTTTATTAAACCCTTATAAACGGTGTCTTGGTGCCTGCACACACAAAAGTAAAAAGTCCCGATACTAGAACATAATATCCATATTCTTTTTTCTTTTCCAGTTCTTCGGCTTAGTACTTGAAGGACGTCAAAGCGGTCGCCGTCGCAACAGCCGAGGCCACGCCTACCGTCGCCTGGACACGCTAGAACAAGCCATGAGCGCTAACACAGCTGCGCCACCCAGCAAAATCATATACTAAAACACTGCTAAACACTTAGGTAAAAGTAATCATTCAGTACATCCCCTTAGAAAGAAGTCTGACTGCGATCGAACGAACTGCGTTTAACGTCTTATGTTTCCGACAATGCGCGAGGAAAAAGAACTTTATTTATTTCACAATAAAAGCTAGAGTTGAATTTATGACCGGTAAATGCATTGTTTATAATCAACTCCAGTGGCGTCATCTAAGATTAGCATTCTATTTTGCCTTGGTGTATTTTTGTACAACTATTCGCGTTTTCTCGTGAAAACAAAATGGACCTTATTTCAAAAGTCATAGCATTTATTTTCACCCGACGAAAAAAACGGAGGAGGTTCTCAATTCGACGCGTATATTTAATTTTTTTTATATTTTTTTGTATTACTCGAAAAACGCGTATATTGGATAAAAATGCCACGTAAGATGTGGAACTGAGTTCGCTTGAATGTAGCATGTCCGCGGAAGAAAGATTGTGATAGGCACTGAATCTTCACTGTCAAACAATCACACTGACGATCCAGTGAACATAATCGCAAATAAGTTTTGTAAAGCCATGTTGTTTCGCTATAAAGTCCTTTTCGCATCTTTCATTTTTCATTCTATACTGTACAATTTCCATACAAGTGCGTTTTGAGGCAATTACAGGATTTTCACTTATAGTGGTGTAGTTTCAAATTTTCGTGCACCACTTAATTTATTCCATAGTCTTCAATTAATTTATCTAGTCTTTGTGCTGCCTATATGTTATGAAGAACGGGTGCTTTTATATTCTACATTTCGTTTATTTTATTTTCGTGCATTATTTTAAGTTGACATTTAATGGCCAGTACTATACTAATCTGTCTCCAAAAGTAATGGAGTGGGCAGAAAGTGCAATGCTTGGTCTAAAATTCTTAAAAATGCATGTGTGTCTAAAATTCTTCAAAAAAATTGTCTTGGGCCACAGACTTATTAGCACAGAATTGCCATTTGATTAATTTTGGTGATTAATCTTCTGTTTAACCAGTGAATCATTAAAAATAATAGTAAGGAGTATGCAACAGATTAGGAAGCGAGACACGGGTATTAAGAATGTCATGTGAACTTTTTCCAAATAAACAATTTCGCCTTTTTTATTTATGTTCCCATAAATCAAATAAGGCCATATAGTTGCGCAGCTTGTTTTTTTTTTGTTTTTAGTCAATAATAGTCACTTCTTTAGTACACTCACGTAGTAACTACACCACTTAGGTAGATAAAGTCAGGGGTTTTGGCTACCAACTTAAATTGTTCAAGGTATTCAAATCATAACTGTTGTTCTTTGACAGTTGGTTGAAATGGCTATAACACGACAAATTCCCGTAGGGCGTCTAGTGTCTATATCCTTAACAATAAAATTCCTTGACTTCCCACGATCCCATTTTAGCACCAATGTATGCAGAGGCAAATGTATACTGCTTTCGAAAGTTTTCGGCTGGACAATCACACTTTTTATTTCAATATCTCTTGCAAAGCAAATTAGGCTGCGTTATCACGACCGCGCATTTAGAGCTCTGGAGTACAGCTTTATTTACATTGAGTGAGTAGAGCGATTTTATCTATCACTATTTATGAAAGTACGACTACGAAGGGCCGCTCCATGTGAACGTGGTCGTGATAACGTTGCAAAGTCCTTTTATGTGTATTAGTACGCTAACAAAATGTGCACCAAGTGCCTGTCTTATATAAAGGCATTTTTATATCTTCTAAGCAGCTTCAGTAAAGGTGACAAGTACAACGCTAGGTTAAAAGAAAAAACAATTTAATTACATACAAAATACAAACAATATCTCTTAACCATTATAATAATTATGTTTTATGTAAACTGTGATTAAGAATTATTAAAACTATGAGGGTTTCTGTTTCGAAAATTATGAACGTTAAAAATGAAATTATTTTACTTATTTACTTAAGTTTTTTAGTTAGATCCTAATATTTAGATGATGGATAGAGGACATAGATTCAAAGGTTGCTGAGGATAGATGTTAAAAGGGTTGGTATTAGATCTCAATATGTTATAATATCTTATTAATATTGAGGCTGTTTGGTATATCTGCACAATCAGAATGAGATGGAATTTTGTAGCCGGGTTTGTGCGACGCGTCGCATAAATTCGCTGTGTTGAAAGAGCATGGTTCGATTTTGGTACAAACAGTGCATTATACAAAGTGTAAGGACCATACAAACTGTTACAGATAATTTAATTTAAATTGCACGCACTTACATACCTACACGCTAGACACGCGGTAGCGTGTCTAGCCAAGTTCAAGTAACAGAACTGGCGAGCAGCACCGTGTGTAATATTACATTCTTTTGTAGGGAAATGTTAGTGGAGAGGCGTGTAATTTTATACAAGATGACCTCTTGCATGAATTTACAAGGTTCATGATTCTAGACCCAACACCCTTATAAACGTGCAGTTCCATCCATTTTGACCAAGTACGTATGCCAATTTCGTTTGACACCTTTTTGTAATCATTGTGAAAAAGAACATATTCTAGGGGTCTAGAATTATGTGCTAAATTCATGGAAACAGTGTGTGCGTCTTTGTCCCTTACACCGTGAGATAGAGACTAAGTAGTTGCATTACATCTAGCACAGAAATGCCTTGTGCGACCACCTTCTGAATAGAATTCTGATAATGTGCAAATTACAACCAACATCGTGAAATGTATGAAGAATCGATAAGTGAATTCTGAAATATCATTTGAGACTTACATTTTTGGCATAATTAAAAGTAGAAATAATAGTAATTTATCTACCCTATAAAGTTTAAAATTCAGTGTAGATTTTATATCGTTTTCAAACTGTCTTTGTTAGAGAAGGTTTACACAGGTTTACAAACTTTACTATATTTTCTGGTATTTCTGGCATTTCACTCCTTATTAGCAGACATAGTTTGTAGTTTTATTGTTTAAACAAATTAATGTTATTATAAATATGTCATGTAATAAACTCCTGAAAAATAGATGTTATATTTAAGCTGCTTATGCACTCAATATTCTAAAACAATAAAATTTGTGTAAATTGTGTAAATAAATGTCGTATGCTAAAGTCTATAGTAATTATATGATAAACAAAAGTTGTTCAACATTGTTACTGCAACTTTTATTGTTACAAGAAACGTATTTCTGGCAAATTGTGTGCAACATGTTTGTAGCAACACAAAAACAATGTTACTGCAACAATCTTTAGCAATATTTGTTTATTATGATTATTAGGCTTTATAATCACGATATAATTCGTGGTAGCGTAGAATTCCCAATTACATTTCGATTTCCGTTTTGGTTCCGGTTGTGAATAGTAGCAATATAGAATTTAAGTATTATCTATTATAATAACGAGTATTAGTATCAGTTTGAACTTTCATTTGTAGTAACATATTATGAAGCAACGCGATTTCATTTCTTTTTATTTTATGATGTAATTAATAATTGTTCTTACAAATCGTGTCCTCTAAGGACTAGTTTAAGATTAGACTTAATTTATTTCACTCTGTATTTATAATAAAGTTCTAAAAATACAATTTATGTTTTTTATTTCTATTCTTATACCATACAACACAGTCCCACATGTTAGGTAGGATCGCCATCTACCTATAACTTTAAGAAGCAATCACATCCTGGTGAAGTATATCCGTGCCCCCGTCCTTCGCAAGTTGTTAAGTCTAACACTTATTGTTAGATGGCGCTAGTGGTGCGATGTTATATCTTTGACGTTTGTCCCAGTAAAATACATGATGCTAGGCAGTGAACTTAGAAGTTTCAAATCCCACGCCCTCTACCAATAATTTTAAGAAATATTCACATCTTGGTGGAAGTATGGGGATATTACGGGTTGCTCTTCGTTCGAGCCTCCATCTTCTGCAAGTTGTAAATGTGTGTAGTCTTACACTTAGATGGCGCTAGTGGTCCGATATATTTATGTTATATCTTTTGTCCAATGTTTGATGTTTGTCCTATTAAAATACATGATGCTAGGCAGGAACTTAGAAGTAATTATTATGATCTTCTACAAATAGTTTTAGTTTCATACAATTATGTACGTATATGACATTAGGTAGGTACTAAAGTTCAATTTCCTCTGCCAAATGTGGCCTAAGGCTCCGTACATCCTGTACATACTCGTGTTGTCCTATAACATGTTTTTCATGTAGAGTACAAACATTACACTTCCTTAATGACCCTTTATGACTAAAAATAATACCCAGCGGGGTGACTGCGTAGCACCGTAACAGTAGAAATGGCTTTCAGTTTGACATTCAACTACATTCATTGAGTTATTTACGGTGTTCAGCAGACAATATTTTTGAACAAATAAAGCAATGGATTAGCAACAACTTTCACAATGATTCAGTTAAATAGTGTGTTTCTCAATCAGGGTGCCGGAAGTTCATTCGCTCAGCGTGTTTCATGGGAATTGCGCCCCTAGAGTCTTAGATAAAATCATGAATTCCTAGAAGTAATACCTATAGTTTAATTTTATAGGTATTTGATTATACAACCGAATTTCCTTAGCAACATGACCACCTTAAAGGCAATTCGGGTCAATTCGGGGAAGCATAGAAACTCACGGAACTGAAAAAACTTGAGAGGTGTCAAGGGACACCCGGATGGAACGAAGTTCCTTTCGATTAATTGCATTTATTATTGTCTATATAAAATCTGTACTTACCTAACTCCATCAGCAATATCCGGAACTTGAGCAGAAACACTGTCAGGATTCATTTTGTTATTACTTTTTATTATTTATTATGTACAAAAAACCCGTATACTTATAGGTACTCAACAAAAATAATCTTCGCGACACCACACTGTTCAATGTGAAATAGAAAGACGAAACGAAAATAACTGGCTTGCTTTTCTATCTATGAGAGAGAGAGAGAGAGAGAGAGAGAGAGAGAAACACGCGCACGCCGCATGGCTTACAACTATAGCAAAAAATGACGTTACAACTTTTGGTCTTCATTTTTTCCGTCTAGCCCCCTTTCGCAACGCGCGATAAGGAACTTCGTTCCAATAACCTAGGTAATATTTCTACACAAAAGTCGAGCGGTCTATTCACTAAGTTCTGTGAAATAAGTCATAGTTATGAAACCTGAACAATACTCGAGTTCTTAAACACTAACAAATCGTAACAAAGGCATAAGGTGAAAATAAATAGCTTTATAGATCCGTTTAAAGCCAACTCTGCTTTTATACGAGGATTGTAACAAAATCAATTTTGTCCCCTTGAGTCGGTAGTAGATATTGATGGGTATTTTCATATCCGGCCTAAATTGGGTCATCGAATCCATTTATCATCATGATTGTTATGAAGTGTTTGGTTATTAGGTATTTGTGCGTGACGAGGGATTATGTTTCCTGCTAATGTTCACTTCCTACCGTCGTTTATTGATAGTTTTCGCTAGAATAGCAGAATCGTTAATGTAGCCACCCTACTTCCTAGGATTTTCTTTGTCTATTTTATTATAGGTAGTACTATTAGCTAAGTGATTGACTTTTAACTGAACGGGTAGCACGGATTTGGTATCTACTACCGAGGTACGTAGACTACCTACAGACTTTTTGTATATCATGTACAGACTTGTAAAAGTATTGGTCGTTTCTATCTAGGTGCGTACCTAGATAGTAAAGACTCCAAACTACTTCTCAACTGACAAATAAACTTTTTGATGTGCTTGTGCTAGTGAGATAAGAGGGATAGGTACGATCGGGGGGTAGTGGTTCGTTGTTAATTTTTTGAAAGTCAAGATAAGTAGTTAACTCCCATGTAGAGTGGAGAAAACATAGTCACATAAGGATTGACGGAGGTAGCGTCGAACAAAATTCCGTTGAATTAAGCTTAACGCGGACGGACTTGACATTTTGACCAGATAGCATATGATCGCACGATGTATAGGGAACTCTGCTGTCTAATCTCTAGTAAACCCCTTAGTTGCTTTCTACGACACCCACGGGAGGAAATGGGATGGTGCTATTCTTTATATCCGGCAACAATATAAAACCTCTGTATATAATGTAACTAAAACCGTATAATGTTAGGCACACAGGGATGTCCTCTCCTGCCACACAGATGTGGAGGTTGTAGAAGCCCTGCAGAGACAGAATGCCCACCTGTTGGGGGACATTCCTGCAGGTGATGTGAGGTTGGGGGTGAAGTACCGTCGAAAGACGAGGAACCCCCACATGTGCCACGTCATCCTGCAGGTGGCCCCTACAGTATGGCAGAGATTGACTACGGTGGGTCGCGTGCACATCGACCTGCAGCGAGTGCGAGTGCAGGACCAGTCTCCACTGGTGCAGTGCACTCGCTGCCTGTGTTTTGGCCACAGCCGGAAGCTGTGCACGCGGCCCGCTGATCTCTGCATTCACTGCGGGGAACCCCTCTTGCGGGCGGACTGTCCGTCACGTCTGGCAGATGAGGCACCTAGGTGCCATAACTGCGTTGCCGCCAAAATGCTTAAGTCAGACCACAACGCCTTCGATAGCGTGTGCCCGATACGAGCAAAATGGGATGCATTGGCACGCCTGTTGGTGGCGTATTGTTAAGGTGCTATCAGCGTTCTTAGGAATAAATGGCCACAACGGTATTTATAGAGAAATTCATTTTCAGAAATTCAAATCTACCACCTATCCTACCTATCTAAATAACTTTAAAAAACCCAATTGGAATCAAGTTCATGGGAAATTGGTCCAATTAAAATCCATAAGAAAAAACAAAATTATTATTAAAATAGATGCAGTAAATAGTAAAAACAGTTATTACGTTAAAACAGAAACCAAAATCAAAATTATAAACAAGCAAACCTTGCCGTTGTGGTTAAAAGAGTTCGTTGACCTGAAGCGGGTAAACAACCTAAAAAGTGGCACTCAGATAGTGGTTGTGAAACCTCATGCCCAGAATAGGAAACGCCACCGTAAAGAGCACAACCAGCCAGAAATAGTGAAAATGTTTAAAGAAGCAGCTGTCAGTCTGCTAAGACTGACAAGTTATATCTAAAACAGACAAATTTTTAAAACTAGTTATAAAAACATATAGGTTAGTGAATAAATGTAAAAATAGAATAAGCAATTATGTCTATAATATGATATATTGTGATATTAGAATAGCCATAACATAAACATAGCGTTGATTAAGTTAGAGATTTAAGTTTATTGGAATAAGAATAAGTAGACTCATAAGGAAAAACAAAAAAGCAAAATACAAAAATAATATAGACTCGTAAATAAACTAGTTATTAAATAGATAATGATATTTAGATTTATAAAAACCACCCACAAAAGAAAAACTAAAAGCCCTTCTGGAAAATTAGATATGGTGAGGCAACTGCTGCCAGGAACACATCGCTTCCTAAAATGGGACTGCTGAAATATAATATTATAACATGAAAAATGGAACAGCAATCAGAAAACCCTGAATACTAAGGTCTCTGATCATGTCAGAGGGATCGTGAGCAAAGGCAGGAGTGTGGTTTTAGCTGGTAAGAGTCCGGCACTACCCAGACTGTGTCACACGTGAGACAGTCTGGGTGTCCATGAGGATTTCCCACTCCTGCCAAAACAAAAAAAAAAAAAAAAAAAAATGTTAGGCACACATAATTGCCAAAACGTTTCGCTGCGAACTATAAGAGTTGGTCTACCTACCCAAGACGTACTTATGTGTAGTTTTTAGGGATGCAGATTTAGTTTTCGCGACGCCCGTGTGTCTTTAGGGAACTGGGGACACACGGGCTGAGATAGTTACAAGATATTATTCAAAAGGTAGCCTACTACTTCCTTGGTCGCCTGCTATGGCACAAATGCAAAAAAACTCGGGTAGTTCATTTTTCTGTGTACCTAGTGTGTTAGTACAACATACCTACAAACCTGATAACGTGCATTTGACTTATAGGCAGTTGTTTATGTGGTATTATGTGAGCAGAATCTGCTGTTGCATGGGTCTTCAGCAAGAAGAGAATATTTGTCCATCCATAGAAGTGTGTTCATTGTACTTGCGTACCTATACGTTTTGGTTCCATCGCGGACACTGGCAGTCGATCACTTTTCTTCCTTATCAACCGACGAAAAAAAAACAGAGGAGGTTATCAATTCGACGCGTATTTTTTTTATTTTTTTTTTATGTTTGACCACGCATAACTTTTTACATAGTGGTTCGATTGTGACAATTCTTCTTCTATTGGAAAGGGTATACTCCCAAGGTGGTCCCATATAAATTTGGAAAACAAAATCGAACCCTAAGGGTCGGAAAACAGGGGATGATTGATTGTTCACTCACTGATTGTAATGTATAAACACGCATAACTTTATACAGAATAGTCCGATTTTGATAATTCTTTTTGTGTTGCATAAGGTATACCTTGCCAAGTATTATTAGTAAATTAAAGCCACGAAAAAATATAAAATAAAAACTTTTTAACATAAAATTAAACCGCCGAAAAACTGAAAAGCATAAAATAATAAACCTTAAAATTTTGAGTCAGCACTGAAAAATCAATGAACAAAGATCACTCAAAGCGCCGACTCATAATTTTAAGGTTTATTATTTTATGCTTTTCAGTTTTTCGGCGGTTTAATTTTTTGTTAAAAAGTTTTTTACTTAAGAGGCCGACATTTTGGCGATATCACTCATTGACTTGATTTTATCGTCGTACTTTTACAGTTGAAATACTGTTTTACCACAAGCTTTATGCGCGACGCGACATTCATTAGATCATAATTGGAACGATATTTCGTGTTCTGCATTAACCTCTAAGTCCCTGAGATACCACATTTGGTATAGACATAATGGTTTTTTAATTGTGTCTGTAATTACGGTAATTGACTGGTTAAAGCATATAGAAATATAGTTGTTAACTATGAAATTTCGTAAATTGGAAAAGTACAACATCTTAACGCGGGTTTTTTCCGCGGTTGTACATACCTAAGTCAGTTTTGAGCGGCTGTAAGTTATTTAATTGGTCTTATAAATGTTTTTTTATTATAATACAGAGGGCATTACAAACGACTAGACACGTCAATATTTACGGTGTTGTACTTCGGGAGTCGGAACAACTGGAATTCCTGTCCAGCGGCTAATTTGTTGAAGTGTGAAAACTGCTGCTCATGACGAGCACAACCTCAAAATGTAACTACAGCTATGATCAAATGCCAAAAGGAGAAACTCATCTTTGTCGTAAATGACCTAGTTAGGTTTACAAATATAAAGTACCTACCTATATTCAGAACGAGTTTTTAAAGGTTTGTTGATCCAAACCAAAGGTTTGTTTGAAAACTCATCATTTCAGCCGAAAACGTCCATTGCTGGAAATAGGCCTCTCTCAATGTGAAGGCGTGTTCCATAATCACTACGCTTGGCAGGCGGGTTGGTGGTCGCAGTATGGTGGTAAAGAGAACGCTGCTGCCATCCATACTTCATCCAAAAACTCATCTATACTTTCATATTAAGCTGAAGAGTTTCGTTGAACGCGCTAATGACAAGAACCTACTGTTGTAGGTATAGCTCAAGAATCGCTGTCCACAGTAATGTACATATAGCCTTATAGTTATATTACTGTGAACAGCATATTTTTCATCGTATTTGCGTAAAACACTATCAATCAGAATCTGAATCATTCATTATTACCTATACAGATGTATAGATTATTAATATCATGCTAGGATCCTTAGGAACCGCGCAAAAAGAAAAAACTTCGACAGACAGGAGATTCAATACGAGCGACGGGGTTCCGGGGAGAAAGAAATTTGACGTGGATGAAGTCGCGGGTAGAAGTTAGTTCTATATATAAAACGTGTTATGGTGCTAAACTTGCAAAAGAGGCATTAAGGGTCATAATGATTAGGTAATGCGTTTGCAGGCATCCTAACACTGCACTGGATCGTTAACGTAATGTAAAAGTATGTTTTTTGTCACCATAATATGAGAGACAAGTTATACCTAGGTACGTTGTCATCATTTCCATATAGATATTCACCTACCTATTTGTGATATTCATATCTATGCGCAAGTTGAATACAAGCGCGTGAAGTTTCCAAGTCGCACTGTGCCAGATTCTCAACTCTCCATTCTAAAAGTTTGGAAAGTAGATGGCACACTACTGAGGACAGCATATTCCAGCATCCTATTTGCGTAAAACACTATGAATCAGAATCTCTATAGTTCAGTATTGTATAAATGCATAGATTAATTAAAGAGGAAAAGAAGAAAAATCCGGCCAAGTGCGAGTCGGACTCGCGCACCGAGGGTTCCGTACAAACCTGTAGGTATCCTCGATTTATGCATAAGGTTTATGTTTATGAAATTAAATGTGTTTTTTTATTTTTATATTTGAGTTAATGGAATTAAAGGTAAATTGCGGTTTACGGTTTATGACGTATTTAAAAAAAAAACACTTACTGGATCTCATTCAAACCAATTTTCGGTGGAAGTTTATATAGTTATGTACATCATATATTTTTTTTAGATTTATCATTCTCTTATTTTAGAAGTTACGGGGGGGGGACACACACACATTTTACCACTTTGGAAGAGTCTCTCGCGCAAACTATTCAGTTTAGAAAAAAATGATATTAGAAACCTCAATACCATTTTTGAAGACCTATTCATAGATACCCCACACGTATGGGTTTGATGAAAAAAAAATTTGAGTTTCAGTTCTAAGTATGGGGAACCCCAAAATTTATTGTTTTTTTTCTAGTTTAGTGTGAAAATCTTAATGCGGTTCACAGAATACATCTACTTACCAAGTTCCAACGGCATAGCTCTTATAGTTTCGGAGAAAAGTGGCTGTGACATATGGACGGACAGACAGACAGACAGACAGACAGACGGACAGACAGACATGACGAATCTATAAGGGTTCCGTTTTTTGCCATTTGGCAACGGAACCCTAAAAACACAAGTGCGTGGTTCTCGTAACCCGTGTACCTACGTGTATTACAACAAGTAGTCCAGCACCTTAATTTCAATTCAAAACACACCTGACCATGTTGTAATCTAATGAGTATTTGTTGGTATATTTCTATCATTATGGAGCAAATATTGTAGACAATCAAATTAATTCATTTCGTTGTAGGTATACATCTATTTGAGGCTGACTGTACCTAAGCAAGGTGTACCAATGAAGTCAAGGATGTGAAATAAAAAGTAAACAAAGTTTAATACTTATTTAAAATGAAAATTATCATCTGCCTCTCAAGTGAAAGGATTAACATAATTTTATTTAACGGATTTTCTGAACCGAACATTATGCTAATGACAAGAATAATAACGATAAAATTTGCAATATTGCTTGAGCCATAGCTTTTGTTAATTAATGCCTGATCGTGATCTGCGATCTTCCTGAAATCCTTTGGAGAAGATACGCGTTCTTGTTATTAACAACAAAAATAATAACAAAACGATCTTGACAGCGGTTTTTTGTGCTTAGATACACAACCGTAAAACTGTACAGGGGCCATCATCGACACGTAAACCGGTACCATGGATTCAGTATGTACAGACGCTAGCACATCGAGCTACATGTGTACTATAAATTTCTTTAATAGATTTTTAACTTTATCGCTAAAACATTAGGTTCAAGGTTGATTGGGAGAATTTCACAGTCTCGGGTACCTTGATGTGCTGGCGTCCGTACACGATTCTGAACCGACGAAAAATTTCAATGCGGAATTTTGTTGTTAAAATTTTTCGATCGTAAAAAATTATAAAGCTGTTTCATACATTTTGACCGCACAGGTATTGCACTTTTTAGGGTTCCGTTGCCAAATGGTAAAAAACGGAACCCTTATAGATTCGTCATGTCTGTCTGTCCGTCTGTCTGTCTGTCTGTCTGTCCGTCCGTATGTCACAGCCACTTTTCTCCGAAACTATAAGAGCTATGCTGTTGAAACTTGGTAAGTAGATGTATTCTGTAAACCGCATTAAGATTTTCATACTGAAATAGAAAAAAAACAATAAATTTTGGGGTTCCCCATACTTTGAACTGAAACTCAAAAATTTTTTTTTCATCAAACCCATACGTGTGGGGTATCTATGGATAGGTCTTCAAAAATGGTGTTGAGGTATCTAATATCATTTTTTTCTAAACTGAATAGTTTGCGCGAGAGACACTTCCAAAGTGGTAAAATGTGTCCCCCCCCCTTGTAACTTCTAAAATAAGAGAATGATAAAACTAAAAAAAATACATGATATACATAACTATGTAAACTTCCACCGAAAATTAGTTTGAACGAGATCCAGTAAGTAGTTTTTTTTTAATACGTCATAAATCGTAAACCGCAATTTACCTTTCATTCAATCAACTCAAATATAAAAATTAAAAAAAAAAAAATATTTCATAAACATAAACCTTATGAGTACATAAACCGAGGATACCTACAGGTTTGTACGGAACCCTCGGTGCGCGAGTCCGACTCGCACTTGGCCGGTTTTTTTGTAATGTAATAGCAGCATTCTAGGAGTTTAGAGTCATGAACTGAATTCATAGTTGTGCCACCTGTATATTCTTATTACTTTGTTTCATTTGCCTCCATAGTCTACTTACTAGGTCTGTAAAAACAAACGAAAGTAAAGGTCAGGTACCTAGTACCAACTCTTGATACGCAAATGTATGCCTACCCACATTTTGAATGCCTAAGCATCTTGTAGCTTATTAACGCCTAATTACCTGCCTAGGTATCTGCCTAAAGGCTCGTGTAGACAGGCGTGACTTGTCGCGCAACGGGTCGCGGAGGCGATTCTGTGATTTATCGCAGAATAGCACATCCACCTTTTGCACTGGCGCGACCACTCGTCGCGCTCGACCTCGTGGTGGCTGCGGCGAGTAGCGCGACAGCTTGTCGTATATTTTGTATGACGTCGCGGCGTATTTGCGGCCGTAACGAGACGCCATACAAAAGAGTATAAATGGCGGTGCAATTCAAAACAAAAACGTTGTCGTGCTATTCATCGCGGCGCGACAGATCACCCCTGTGTGAAGTGTCGCACGCGTTTTCATAGAAATTGTTCTACGGATATAAATCGCCAAATCGCGTGCGAATGTCACGTCGCGCTCGCGTAAGGTTAATTTTGTGTGGCCCCGTTTCGCAGCAGCGACTGTGGCGTCGCGGTCGCGTCAGTGTGAAAAGTGTCGCGCCTGTTTGTACGAGCCTTTATACTGGCAGATGGGCAGGTTAGTATCTACCTATTCTTTTAACGAAGTTGGAGCTAACGTAAGGGTATAGGGATATTAGCATAAAATGTTCAAGTTGAGATTCGCTGCCAAGCGTGGCGATTATGGCAAACTCCGCCGAAAAATTTACGGTCAAATTGACTGTACGTGAGGGAGGCAGTGAATGTCTTTTGGCTGAAATCATGGTGATGATGATGATGAAGCTTCGCTGTTGATGATTTCTTACTACTGTTCTTCATCATAATCGTCATATAAATCACCAGTTATGCTTGGAAGCTTTTGACTAATCATTGCCCAAATGTGCGAGATTCTGGTCATAAAAAAGAATCGTCCAAAAAGAACTACTACGTAAAAAGTTAAGGCGCCCTGGCGCTTTAAGGTTGTCACGATTCGGGTAGAACAATTTCCATGACATTAATAAAGATAGTGGAAAAACATAAAAATGGTTGGATTCGCGTCTAACACCTCCTTTTTTTCAGTTTAAAAGTACATCTTCGTGTTCTTTTTATTGCAGGCAAAACTTGTGTATCATCAAAATTAAATAAAATTTCGCAACTTAAATTCTTTAAATTCAGAAAGTAAAGAAAGCTCACGCGGTGGTCCTCATCGTTTTACTTAACTTTGCTTGGGTGGCTTTTGAGTTAGCTTCAATAATTTCTACTCTAACTACTTGATAGATGTTGATGATGTTATACAATTTTCTGTCAATGTTGTTATTTGTAGAATTAAAAATAAATAAGATTTTTCCAAAATAAACCCAACAAAGTGCAACAACAAAGCATTTGTTACTTCTAGCCTTTAAGTATATCTACTCGAAGCGTCGAAGCCACAAATGCTTTGCTTGCGTCGAAGCCACTAGTTTTACGTGTTACTAAGTCAACTCTTAGTAACACGTAAAACTAGTGGCTCATAGCGAACGAATGCATGTTTTTTTCTTGCAATGGCCAGACTGACGTTAGGTGGCACGCAGCCACACTGTATAATTAATTTGTTACTTGTTCGCATTTAAAACTACGCTAAGTAGGTAGGTAAAAACCAAGCGTAGCCGATGCGCTTGCAACCTACCAAGCGCAGTCCTTCAGGCAGACCTTCAAAATGCATATACAGTTATACAATATATTACTTAGGTACTTACACATTGGCCTATTTGAATCATATCAATTTGATGTCATTTAAATCAAATTCAAATTTGCCTTTTGCAAATTGCACCGTAACATCCAATTTTTCAATCTTATAGATAATCGGTATATCCAATTTTCATTCCTTATTCGTGGGCGTCAGGTATTCTTAGATTAATAGGTACATCATTATGTATCTAAGGGCCCGAACACACGCACTGAAACCACACCACAACGGTAACACGTGGACGGGCGCTAATTTGTATAAACATAAATTGTTTCTTTACACGGACCACAATTGGTCGTCGAAGCACCAGCAGCGAGACCACGCACTAGCGGCCGGCCACATCACAAACACGATGTTGCGTCAACCATTTGATTTGATTTTCTATAATCATAACGGAACTGTTAGAAGCTACAGAGACACTTTTCACACGAAACCACGGGCTGCCCAGATTCTATTGCTACGATGTAATTGGTTGGGGTACGTGTGCTCGGGCCCTAATTGTGTTAAGATTTCCTTTTATTTTATTCGTATGAGCGTGGGTGAATAAACACAAATATAATTGACTAAATAAATACAAATGGTATTAATTATGTAGCTTTTCTAGCTGTTTTCCTCATTGGAGATTGTTTTCTTCTTCATTTTGCATCATAGGAGGGTGTTTTCAGGCTCCTTTGTGCTTATCTAGTGACTGCTTAGAGTATCCTTTGTCTGTGTCATCTAGTCTTGGAAATGCTTCAGATTTCAGTCTGATTCTTCATTGTGTTTCTAAACTACAGTTACAGGTTAAACTACTCATGTGCCAATTGTTACTATTTCATCATTATCATACATCAGCAGCCTATAACGTTCCCACTGCTGTGACACAGGCCTCCTCTCGGTGAGAGGGAGTGGGCCATAATCCACCACGCGGGCCCAGTGCGGGCTGGTAGATGTCACATGTCTTCGAATTTTTGGTTCTAAGACATGCCGGTTTCCTCACGATGTTTTCCTTCACTGTTTTGAGAGCAGTGGTGATGAAATAATTTACACAAAGTAAAGTGCCTGCTAGGGTTCGAACTCACGACCTACTACTCGCAAGTCGCGGTCGTTACCATTGGGCCACCACTGCTCTCCCACTGTTCCACTACTGCTCTCAAAATAATTTAGCTCATATTTATTTTTAGCATCCACATGAGCCAAATTAGCAGTAGTTTAGGTCCCCTCATAAAATACACGGCATTCCGCGTTAACAATTAACCCCGAAAAACGAATAACATTAGTCGACGTCTTTAATCTTTATTAAGTTACGTTAAGCGTCAGGTAGCTAATTACACTCGGCTTAAACAAGATTACTCAGCACCAAAGCTCGCTCCCACAGATTATAATGAAACAAAACAAAAATATATATGAACTGCTTGGTTTTAAGCGGGTACTTAGCTCCAGTGGCTCATTTATCTTGCCCACTGTCTTACATAACAAGAAAAGAATTTGTGTTTTATTATTTAAATTTTACAGATTTTTTGTTCGTTTTTTTTTTTTCTTGTGGCCCTTGTCGTATATATCTCTTCTTAGACGTTCACTTTGGCTTCTATCTCTCTAGAGAGAACATTGTTATGTTGGGTCTCGAACACTCAATGTATTTTTAACGCATTATTATATAAATATAGTCGCTTTCTGTACTCCTTCTCCTTATATACTTTAACTATGCAAAATTTCAAGCTCCTCCATTCGCGTAATATTTGTAAAAAGACTACACAGTTTTTGCTTCACATATTAATATATAGATTGAGGCACTTACCTAAGATTGAAAAGAAAACTGAGTTTCTAAGAAGTACTTAGACACTCAGTTTTCTTTTCAATCTTGGGTAAGTGCTTGAGATTTTTCAACATACACGAAATAATGAAGGATCGTGGTAATACATTACCTACTCTCATCTAAAACATTTTTATGATATAATTAATGTTTTTCTTTGCAAGTTATTTAAATACATTAATAAATAAATTAAGTTGGATGTAATACTCCTCCAGGTGTTCTAGGTAAACTGACGTTAATCATGGCGTAAATGAGTTCCAAATTAAAAAATAGGAGTTTTAGTTCCAAAGAACTTGAAACAATGTAAAATCTCTTACTGATTGAAAATATTTACTATAAATCGATCGGCGATAAATCGATCTAGCTAGGATTAATTTTTATAAAATGTCGTTTTATTCGCGTTTTCAATGACCAACTTTATCGATAATCAACTTAAACATAAACTTATTATTTTAAACACAATTTACAAAAAAATACCGATCAAAGCTCGGTCATCCAGATATTAAGTATTAAATACGCAAGAAATTAAAATAGTAAATTAAAAAAAATGAAAAATACATGGTTTTAACATTGTAACTAATTGAATAAATGTATATTATTTATATAATAATAATTATAATTCTTAAATTCTATTCAATATTATTAAAACAGTATAATTTAGTAGCTTTTGCCCACAGCTTTGCTCGCGTTAAAAATAACAATAAATATCGTTTTTTTTTCATAATACATATCTTATGTTACTTTTAATACCTGCAAGAATATGTGTACAAAGTTTCATGATGATCGGTTAAGTAGTTTTCGCGTGAAAGCGTAACAAACAAACTACATTTATAATATTAGTAGGATTAACTAGGTAATTAAAAATATGGTTTATCACATTAAGCACGCAGTGTTCTCCCACCTCTGTCTTACCTGACTTTGCTGTGCCCGACAGGGTTCATAACTGTGACTTATATAATTATTTTCCTTCCAAATATGTATTTACATTATGGTACGCAATAAAGAATTCAGAATATGTAGAATAGGTATGTTGGGGTAAGTTTAGCGATGGGATAAGACAGTAGCGTATCCAATTCCTGGCTAATACTACTTTTTTTTAATGCTGACGACAGTATGTTCTTCTCTATTTTTTTCGTTTTGCTCTTGCTTTGCGACTGCCAGTTACAGCATTAAAAAATATTGAATTTCTGACTTATCCCAACATACCTACTTACTATACTCGTACATTGAAGAAAATAAAAGGTTTCAGGGACATCAACGTATGCGTTGATGTCCCTGAAACCTTTCCAAATGAAAAATTTCCATGCAGGGGGTTCAGGCAGAATCATGTGTTGAATTCAAGGATACAGTTTGCGTGTCGATGTTCCTGCCACCCTGTATCACTGCTACTAATATGTATCTTTTCACTATAGACATCGGTAACAAAAAAATTAAAGACAGTAAAGTCGAAACTTTATGTACCTTGTAGACAACTAGGTTTCTTAGTACCTACTACGTAAAATACACATAAACACAACAACAAACTCAATAATATGCTTGTTTGGGAGCTGGAGGTGAACATAACATCATGCCTTGTTTCCCTGAAGGGCTGGGCAGAGGTGTAACTATAATGCACGCACATATCGCCTATTATGTTTAAGTCCCATATAAAAGGAGGCGAGCCTCTTGTTATCAGCTGGGCACAAATCCAGACTCCGGGCTACTACTGAACAATTCCAGATAGAAAAACCCAATAACAATTTGCTCGACCTGGGAATCGAACCCAGGACCTCATGTTCAGCAGAAGCGCTTGCTACCACTAGACTAACGAAACAGGTCTACTAACTAGTTACACAAGAAACATTATTAATGCATGACGACACAGTTTTAGTTAATTGCTAGTAAACAAAGACAAGGAGGCGACACATACATCCCACTAAGTGACGCAGAACCGTGAGTTTGCGGAAATTTATATGCGTTCATATAGCGGCTAAAAGCCGGTTATCGTCTTGCTCGTAACAGACGCACATAAACTGGGATAATCCTACAATTATTACTGTTTTCATATGGGATAGGGGTGGTAAAGAAATGTGAAATAGTATTTGTTGGAGAAACGATCAGGAACGAAATAAACATCAGGGCATTCAGGCTGACTCTATAATTGCAACAAATAAATCCAGGGCAGGGGCACATTGCTCGCATAACAGATGGCCGATGGGGCCGAAAGATTCTGGAGTGGCGACTGCGTACCGGAAAACGTAGAGTTGGAAAGCCTCCCACAAGGTGGACCGATGACCTTGTGAAGGCCGCAAAATCTGCTGGATGCGTGAAGCACAAAACCGGTCGAAGTGGCGGAGCTTGCGGGAGGCCTATGTCCAGTGGCAGTCTCTGCGCTCTCACGTCCCTAGCCGCCGCAGAAGGAGACGCCCCGGGCGTCGGGAGTCGATTGCGGAAATAACAACACCCCGGCCACCGTAGGCGCGAGCTTGCGGGTGGCGAGCAATGGGTAGCTCGCCGCCCGGTAAGGACCAAACTCGGGTCGACGGCGCGTAGTGTTCCACGCGCGCCTCAAAGAGATGTCAGCAGTGCTGAAGGGGTCTGCTAGGACCGATGCCTGCCGGGGTCGCGTGATTGTTCGAAAGAGATACCGTGACCCTGGCACATGGGCAACTGATGGAACACGGGTGGGTTTTAGTCAGTAAAAGTCTGACACGCCCTTCCGCTCCGCCCAGAGCGGGAGAAGTCATTTGATGATTTCCCATCAAAAAAAAAAAAGGCCTATGTCCAGCAATGGACGTCTTTCGGCTGAAATGATGATGATGATGAATCCAGTGTTCAATACATTTTGATCAAAGTTGAACTGAAGAAAGGGTCAACATAATTCTATTTTTTTTCTTGATTAAGAAAATTAAAGGGCAACAATTTGTTTTCATAAATAACCAATTTTCGTTCCACTTGCACAAATAACCTCTTTTACAAAAATTGCAAAACTTTTTCAGTAAAATAAATCCAAGCACAAAATTACCTAATCAAGTTGGCTCGAACTTTGACAGCTGCAGCAAACTGTTGCCCTTGACCCTTTAGTGACTTATATACCTTCGGGATGTCGACATTGGACACACTTGCCTACTAATAACCATGACCAATCATGACCAAACTTTGGAGAAGGGTCACCTTCATTACATGCTGTCCTCCCATGACGACCCTCGCTTTGGTTTATAAATGATGGATTGACCACGTCACACCTACATGTCTTTCGGAGCGATGAGTTAAATAGTGTGCTATGTAACATCACGCATGTATTTTTCAAAGGGGTAGGCAGTGATGTTGATAAATTTATGTGCGTTTTGTTTACCGCCAATTAACGTGTTATCTTTCTTTCTTAAATAAGTTGTACATTCACCGCGCTATTTTGTGATTTAAATCTATAGTCATTTTAATGATAAGAGATGACACACTTCAATTATGAAGATGACGATGATGTTTTGTATTATTTTTGTAAATTGTCTTAAAGGCCCAAATTAACAATTTACCAAAATACAATTGTAACGAGGCTCAGTAGACGTATTTGCGACCTTATCTACTGATTTATTTTATCATTATTTCAGAATTATGTTGTAACATAGTAGGTACGTTAGCATTGTCATGTTGTGTTGGAATAAATCCCAGCAAATAATGCCAAGACTACCTACTTTACGTATCCTGAAAAACTTTCTACTTTAGCGAAGTCGGTATGACTACTATACTGAGTTCGGAAAATATTTGCGAAACATGGATGTTTCGCAAATAGTTTCCGAAATAGAAATCGTTCCTACATTGGAACGTACGAACGATTTCAATTTGAGTGTTCTATTTACATATATTTCACGGTCAGAACTTACAGGTAATGTTTTGATAAGTAATCTTTATGTACTATAATAGCAGAGCCCACAAAAGGGCTGCCGTTACGGAAGTCTTATGACCCACAATCAGGATATTGTTTTTTGTTTATGTAGGTATATGAATAGACATACACAACAGTTCCCTTTAGGTACATTGAATGCCGATGATTGTAGGGCTTGCGAAAACATTTGTTATGTATTTTCTTTTTATGTGTTATTATATTTTCGGCGCATATCTAATTATAAGATATTATATCATCATCATCATCATTTCAGCCGTACGACGTCCACTGCTGGACTTAGGCCTCCCCCAATTTGGGGGGCTTTGCCATAATCACCACGCTTGGCAGGCGGGTTGGCGATCGCAGTATGGTGGTAAAATGCATAGAGAACGCTGCTGCCCATTCTCTAGTAAGTCCCTTAGTCGCCTTTTACGACACCCACGGGAAGAAATGGGGTGGTGTTATTCTTTACGTCCGGCACCACACGGTACCACACGGTAAGATATTATATAACAATAAGATTTATTTCTGTACTTCATAAACGTATGTGATTATTGTTCTGTAAATCGATGTTGAGCTTCTTGTGAAATAGGTTTCTACTGGTATTCAGGCGTAGATACTGCACATTAGCACAAATTAATGTTTAACTTAGATGACACTTGTTGTAATATCAGATTTGCGGTTTGCTTGTCGACTTAAGTCTTCTCCTACTGTGGTCCCATATAAATTTGAAAAAGAAAATCGAACCCTAAGGATACGAAAAAAGGCGATGATTGATTGTTCACTCACTGATTGTAATGTATGACCACGCATAACTTTATGTAGAGTAGTCCGATTTTGATAATTCTTCTTTAATTGGATAGGATATGTCTCGCCCTTTTATTAGTAGATTATAGCCACAAAAAATTATAAACTAAAAGCTTTTTAACAAAAAAATTAAACCGCCGAAAAAACTGAAAAGCAAAAAATAATAAACCTTTTAGTCATTTTGAGTCGGTGCCAAACAACCAATGAACAAAGATCACTCAAAGCACCGACTTCAGTTTTTTCGGCGGTTTAATTTTTTTGTTAAAAAGCTTTTTCACCTCACATAATTTACTCCAAACCGGTTGTCAGCGCATTTTGATAAAGTAGGTATATGAACACCTACTTTATCAAAAGCGATGATGACCGGTTTGCCCACATAAAGTCATCACCCTCCATTATATAAAAGTTGGATGTAAGCGATAAGGAGCTGGATATGTACATAACACAATGTTAGGCTAAGGTGCACCTACATATAGTGCACGAACATTTTGCCAGTTATTGTCAAAAAAGAAAGAAAGTGCAACTCCCTAAAAATATTCCTCGGCACCCATGGTGACTCCCCTCATAATTTTGGGCTGCGACCGCGCCTGGGTAAATAAAGGGGACAGATTAATAGGAGGACCATTACAGCGTTTTTTCCTGACCTAATATTTTGACGTGACTGATTGTGGCTGCGTTCAGATACGCCGGAATTTTATGGCTTTGGGTACCAGTATTTCAAGTTCAGTAAACAGAAACTGCTTTTTGTGTTATGACTCATTGCTGGCATCAGTGAACATTAGGTATGCCATACAATTCATTATATGTAAAATAGTATTTAAATTAACCCCATAAGGGTCATGCCTTCGCTCCAGAGACGTAGGGAGAATCTACAGGATGGCACCTGTTCATCTTTTCAAAATGTAATTTTTCGGTGTGTCAGTATTTCGGTCTGACTTAATAAAAAGACGATGGCTGAATGTCTTTCCTTGGTATTGACATTACAAACCAATTTAAAATGCTAAGTTGGTTGGTAAACTAAAGCAGATTCTATCGTACGATGAGGAGGTAAAAATAACTCTTCAGATGACGAACATATTTTTATTGTGACTAAATCACAAATAGCTATAAGTCGATACTTTGTGAAGACGTGCCAAGCATTCATAGATTGTGATGATGTCACGATCCCCTATGTTGTACAAATATTCGAATCAATCTATAAGTAGAGGGAATAGATTACAATACCCAACTTAGAAAAACTTGTGCAAAGAGTCCTAATACAGATCTATTTCCTCGGAAATTTGTATTTATTTAAACGTATCCGCACGAGTTTTATTCAGGAGAAGTAAAGAGATTCTAAAAGTTGCATGTTTGCGAAAATACCTACTGAAAAAACTATGCCTACCTTAGTATTTAGTAATTTAGGGTGGTTTATGTAAAACAAAATTGAATCTTCTGAATCGACTGGCCTAAATGACTATCCATCAAAACGTTGCTTCAGCTGCTGAAGTGACTGAGCTACCTTTAAATTTATTGTGTTCGCTTCGCTCGCTCTTATAACCCATGTTCGCACACGTTCTCTCTGTGTCTCTTTCTAATATATACCAGCACGCGTAGCATGACCGCCATAGAAACGGATTTTGTCGACGTAAGAGAAGACAAAATGATAGATTGTATCGTAAAAAAATTGTGTAAAACTGAAAAAAGAGATGTTTCTATTCTTCAGTCGACAAGAGTACGATGTCAAGTATGATGACTATTTTTTGATGAGATAGAAACATTTTTACAGAATTAAAATACATAAGAAACTTTTTTTGTTCTTGGTAGAATAGATATAGAATTGGTCATGCTACGCCGGCAGGGTGTTTGCGTACAAGTATCGCTCAAGGAACTTCGTGCCTGACTGGGGTCCCGCGACAGCATGCGTTTTATTTTCATAATTATTCCTTAAAGTCATTGAAAAAAAAAATCCAAAATAGTATAACAATACTAGAGTAAGGAGACACTTCTTAACAGTTTAGCCCATGTGCCTTTCCTAGAAATATGGCCTGGATCCACCCTTGTGTGTGTGTCTGGCAGTTATAATAAGTCACTAGGTGGGTACTGGGTAACTACCTGAGTTTAATATGCAAGATCAAGGTGCCAAATTCAAGACATTATGTTCCGGGAACTAACATATAAACCTAAATGAAATATTTTGTTCTCACAATCCACTTTCGGCAAATTGCTATCAATTTCTATTATGAAACCTTCCCTTAAAGTTCCTATCCCGGTGATTATGGCTGAGGGTGGAAGGCCATTACCATTGACCCGGATTATAACTAGATTTATAAACTTTAATGACTTCCATATGATATGTAGGGGTTACCTATGTCATTTTGAAACTTAGGTACCTACAACTATGGCCACGGTTATCATTTGTGGGTAACGAATTTACTTGGGATAGATGATAAAGAGAATTTAGGATAGATTAAGAATGTATATATCTAACAGTTAGTGTGTTAATAAAACGATCAGCTTAGTTACAGCTTCACAGCGGTATGTTTGAATTATGAAGGGTAGGGTTAAGTAGAATCATCTCTGTATATGAAAGAGTGTCCGTCGAAATACATTAACTAAGGGCGGCGCCACATTCGCATCAGGCTAAATTTTAAAGAAACCGCAAAATTTCACTCGAGTAAGATCGAGATTTTTTTTTATAAAACTAAAAATAAAAAAAGTCACTAAGCGTATTTTTTAAAGTTAATGAAATAAACTCCCTCTAGTTACACGTTTTCTTATAACAGTTCTTTGAGGTTATATTTATTAAATTATTTTGTACTACGCAAGTAGTTGAGGTTCAATAATCAACTACACTCGTCGCCAAAGCTATTATTTTTTTTAACTCGGAATACTTCAATTCGTTGACAACTGCTATATTCATACGATGCCCATTTTCTACACCAATGCTGTTCTGGACGGTTTTTGAACCGTTATTTAATATATTGTATATATGTATCTTAGGACAACCAACACAAGGTTATCTGATCCCGAACTAGGCAGAGCCTATACTATGGCCATAGAGTTATAATGGATAGAGAAGCTATCGTAAGCAAAATTCTTGCTCCATTTTAGAAAGAATTAAAACTAAAGTTCGCTGCAGCGTTAAAACATTAGTTATGTCGTCTAACCAAACTATTAAACATGCAGCGCTAGATCGCTTACAGATTACAGTTTTCTCGCGACCAAAACGTCGTAAGCGCCGAGTATTTCATGGCGCTTACGCGTTTTGTCCAACGTAGTATGACAACGTGATGCCTCTATAGATTATACACCGCAGAAGAGATACAGCTACGATACCGCTTTTGTACCTACAAAACTTCATTAGAGTAAATTCACACTCTATTTCAAAATTTATAACTGTTAAATAAATAAAAATAGTAAAGTACAAAACTAAAAGACAATGATTTGATAAACGTTTATTTATATTCAATTACGTCTACAAAAGTCTAAAATAAAATAAATTAAACTCGGACCTCAGTGAGGCTTCCATACTTTTTTTTTTTTTTGGATGGGAAATCATCAAATGACTTCTCCCGCTCTGGGCGGAGCGGGAGGGCATGTCAGACTTTTACTGACTAAAACCCACCCGTGTTCCTTCAATTGCCCATGTGCCAGGGTCACGGTATCTCTTTCGAACAATCACGCGACCCCGGCAGGCATCGGTCCTAGCAGACCCCTTCAGTTTTGCTGACATCTCTTTGAGGCGCGCGTGGAACACTACGCGCCGTCGACCCGAGCTTGGTCCTTACCGGGCGGCGAGCTACCCATTGCTCGCCACCCGCGAGCTCGCGCCTACGGTGGCCGGGAGTCCGCAATCGACTCCCGACGCCCGGGGCGTCTCTTCCTGCGGTGGCTAGGAACGTGAGGGCGCTGAGACTGCCACTCCCTCACGCGACCCGCCTCCTCCTTCGCAAGCATTACTGCTTCGCAGAAGGAGGTGACGGCTTCCCATTCCCTCTCGCTCCGTACCATGGCTCGCACCAGGGCAGGACGCGAGAGGTCGCCGCCGCCGATCGCCTCCACGAGGACACCGCGGTGCTCCGCCCAGGCAGGGCAACTCCACCGTATGCTCCACCGTGTCCTCCAGACGGTCCTCACAATGGAAGGCTTCCATACTTAAATGACAAACTTTGCGGTTGAAAAAAAAGGTAGTATTAATGAATATCTCAGTTTCCTTCAAATAGGATAAGTTTTGTCAGTTTCTGTCTTTTTAAACATTGTAAATAAAACGGTAAAATTACGGATGAAAACTGACACCTGATGATTCGCTGACATTTCTTGATGTATTTTTGCAGTATCGAAATACGCACGTCGTCATATTTTCTGAAATTTGTCAAACATTCGGTGATATTATAATTATACTAAAAAGAAAGAAAGTAAAATAATTATTAAAAAATATCAAACTGGTTATAAAACAATTAAAACAGTTTTTAATAACACCACGTGAAGTCTAGGTATAGACGTATAATTTTACCTACAACCGGTTTTGTAATGGGACATCTGCATGTTTTAGTCTATGATTATATAAGGCGTTGCATTTAAATGAAGATTTATCTTTTATCTTGTGGTATTTCTTCACTTGAACAACAAATTATTTTACTTACTTGCTTCCTCAATAGTTATTTACGTCCAGGTCCCACTTTAATTCGAATTATCGTACTTTAATCTATTATCAGCGCTGCTCCGTACACCATGAATGTCAAAGTCACACTAAAGTAAGGTGTACGGATTGCAGTACAGTTCATTCGAACAGAGCGAGTGTTCGGATCGCGAAATCTAGTGCGTAGTACATATATATCGATGACTATGGCAATCAGATAACCGATAAACATACTTATATATTTCTAAATACAAACATATTATATGTAGATAAATTACAGCCAGACAGAGAACAAATGATTGTGCTCATCACACAAAGATTCGTTCTGGGTGGGAATCGAACCCCACCCCCTAAAGACTGAGGTCGTCTCAGTTTTAACAGTCAGGGTCAATAACCACTAGACTAACAGACCAGTCGATGCACACAGCTGGACATTTTAAACTTTTCTCCCAATTGCAATGATTTTCCTTACCTCTACTCTCATAGTTTGAAGGTAAATGATGCAAAGCCAAGCAAAGGGATGACATAAAATATGTAAATAGGTACGATTAAAGGAGTGATGAAGTAAAGGATTTTTTCTACCCAGATGGAGCATCTCACATTTTCAAACTTTAAAGTTAACAAAAACTTAAAAAGTAAAGTTCAGAGCTAGACATATTTGGCTGTAATCTGCTAATGAGTTGTTTACAGAGTTTCTCGACCTTTTCCTCACGACCACACCTCAATAAATACAGCGAACATGTTTTTCTCGAAGAACTAAGTCTTGTAAACTACATGATTGACTACTTCATTCTTCTTAGGATATAGCTCATCTATTCTAAGATACCTGAATATATTTTAGCTCTATTTTTCTTCCAAATACGGTAAGCCATTTTGTCGTGATTGAGTTAAGAACATTCATTCAGATTTTCACATCTATAAAATTAGTTGGTTAGTTCTAGTAGGTACTTGCTGATTAGAATTATTTTCTTTTACTTGGGAATATTTATCATCTAATTACGTATAACAAAGTAATTTCTCACGTTTGTACGCTTAGGTCTTTTAAACTACACAACGGATTTTAATGCGGTTTCATCAATAGACGGAGTGATTCAAGAGAACGATTTATATGTATAATACGCGGGCGAAGCCACTGGCCAAAGCTAGTAGATAATATAAAAAGAACCTTTTTGAAAAATTGCCGCACAGCAGGCACCTAACTTCTTTTTGTTTATTGTTGGTATGTTATTTTAAAGTAAATTGAAAAATGTTTTGCTAAGGGCGTAAATTACCTGATATTATGAACAATTATTGTTTTAAACATTAATTTCATTGAAAATTTTGGCAGTAGGTACGATGAAACATAAATTATACATAAGTGTGATACACGATGTTAGTAGGTAAGAGTGAACCAACCGGGTGTTTCCATTGTGAGGATCGTCTAGAGGACACGGTGGATGGAGCATACGGTGGAAGTTTGCCCTGCCTGGGCGGAGCACCGCCGCGGCGGTGCTCCGCTGCCGCCGTGTCCTCGTGGAGGCGATCGGCGGCGGCGACCTCTCGCGTCCGGCCCTGGTGCGAGCCATGGTACGGAGCGAGAGGGAATGGGAAGCCGTCACCTCCTTCTGCGAAGCAGTAATGCTCGCGAAGGCGGAGGCGGGGTGCGTGAGGGAGAGGCAGTCTCTGCGCCCTCACGTCCCTAGCCGCCGCAGGAAGAGACGCCCCGGGCGTCGCGAGTCGATAGCGGACTCCCGGCCACCGTGGGCGCGAGCTTGCGGGCAGCGAGCAATGGGTAGCTCGCCACCCGGTAAGGACCAAGCTCGGGTCGACGGCGCGTAGTGTTCCACGCGCGCCTCAAAGAGATGTCAGCAAAACTGAAGGGGTCTGATAGGACCGAAGCTTGCCGGGGTCGCGTGATTGTTTGAAAGAGATACCGTGACCCCGGCACATGGGGCAACTGATGGAACACGGGTGGATTTTAGTCAGTAAAAGTCTGACACGCCCTCCCGCTCCGCCCAGAGCGGGAGAAGTCATTTGAAGATTTCCCATCCAAAAAAAAAAAAAAGAGTGAACCAAAACGTGCTCAACTTTATTATTCCACGACTTCGCTTCCGATTTTCCTTTCACTGTCGTGTTTACACATTTCATGAGGTACAGACATCTCCAAATAATGTTTAGGTAGGTACTTAGTTTAACGGATCTCTTATCAATAATGAGGCATGAAATTGAGTGAACTAATCGTTCAGAAATATGAATATTGACTTGTGTTTACTGACGTGTGATATTAGACCTTTAGAGAAATTTAACTAAATGTTTCTTGTAAGCCTATAATTCCTACCACTGTTGGGTAATGCCCTCTCTTTTTTCCCTGTAGTTAATTTTCAATTCTCAATTCTTTATTGCATACCATAATGTTAAAACAGAGTTGGAAGGGAAATTATTATTTTAGACACAATTAAGGACCCTGTCGGGCACAGCAAGATCAAGTAGGAGAGAGGAGGAAGAACACTGGGTGCTTAATTGTAAATTATCTATATATTAATACGTGAAGCGAAAACTTTGGGTCCCTTTTTACGAAAATTGGGCGGACGGAGGAGTATGAAATTTCGCACACTTATAGTTTATATAGAGAAGAAGTGACGAATGCTAATATTTTTTTAAATTATGTGATAAATTACATTATTTGCAATAAATAACACGATACACACACTACTGTTCATTACCGTGTATCTAATACACACATGCATAGATATTCTTTTGTTTATGGTCCAAATCTGTCTTTATTATTTTGTGCAGTGTTACCAACACCCAAAAATATTTACCCCTAAAGCTTAAGTTAAAAACCCCTGTAATTGCCACAATTACTAAAAAAATCCGCTAAAATTATAATGAAAATAACCAACGAATGTTCAGTAATCATAGACCGGTACACAGTAGTAATATTTGTCTATATTTATTACGCGACATTTGTTAATCATTCACTCTGCATTCGTAGTATCGAGGAACCGTACTAGAAGTCGCTAATACTTTTATTGTAATCAAAAACACAATGAAAAATGTAAGATGGCAAAAAATCCCTAAGAATACCCCTAAAAATGGAACGCCCCTAAAAATCTCAATCCTCTTATTTACCCCCTAAATTTGGGAAAACCCCTAAGTTGGTAAGCCTGATTTTGTGTCTATAGTCTTACTGAATCTATAAAATTAATTTATTACCTATAGTTATACTTGATAACTATACGTAATAAATTAATTTTATAGATATATAACCTATTTCATTTTTAAAATGTATGATCATGTCGAGAATATTTGTCTTTAATATTATTTGTATTAGCGACGATAGGAATTTATTTTAGATTTAGAAGAAATATTTTTTGTGGTTTTATGGGGAGTGTCAAGTATGGAATTAGTAAGTTTCCCATACAAAACTTAGTGTCGTGTGTAAACTGTAGAGGTATTATGCCTCACGATTTTACAGGCTGGTTATAATTATGACATTTGGAACCGTCATAATTAATTAAAAATAATAGGAAAAATTCTATAAAAACAGAAAAAAAATCTGTGATAATTCATTCCATATTGTTCCATATCCAGCAGTTAAGAAGTATTAAGAAAATAAAAAAGAGAGTCCTGAAGAAGTATTCTTTACTCATTACACCTGCGTCCTGGTCCTGGCCATCACCATCCCGCCAGCGAACCCTCTCCACAGTAGTACAGCGTCAAAAATTTGTCTATAGTGTTACTGAATGTCAAATATAACCATATTATTTTTTATATTTATTATTATCTATATTTTTTCATTTAATAATATATTTCTATTCAAATGAAGTACGGTCGAATTTCGACCGATGGGCGATCACTAGTATTATATAATTGTTTGCTTAATTATAGTACTTGGATGACCGGTATTTTTTTTTTGTTGGTAATTTGTGTTTTTTGGAAATTATATTTAAATATAAATTACATACTGATGAAATGATGAAATATGAATAATATTTTTCGATCTTACTGACATAATAATAAAAAAATATGAACAGGTTTTTTAAATATTACTTTAATATTATATTAGAAACAAATACTTAATGTTTTACAGTTTATCAACCAATTACGTAAGTATGTACCTATATATTTTTGTCATCTCCATTTTAATTTTAAAATCGGGTATTAATTAATCTAATACTTTATTCCATACTATATTGCGGGTATGTCGAGGATTTTCATTTGGAAGATGGACTTTTAACGTAGTTGGTCGTTTAACTCTAGAAAATACCACATAGGTATAACATGTCATGCATGAAGACCGGACTTGACTTTAAGTCAACCCCAGCAGATCGGCGCGTAGTGTTCCACGCGCGCCTCAAAGAGATGTCAGCAGCAGTGTAGGGGTCTACTAGGACCGATGCCTGCCGGGGTCGCGTGAATGTTCGAAAGAGATACCGTGACCCTGGCACATGGGCAACTGATGGAACACGGGTGGGTTTTAGTCAGTAAAAGTCTGACACGCCCTCCCGCTCCGCCCAGAGCGAGAGAAGTCATTTGATGATTTCCCATCCTGGAAAAAAAAAACCCCAACAGATTCGAAAGTTTGCCCTTGGAATTGGTGGACAGTCATCGCAAATGCAGATCTAACGGAAAATTGGTGACGCTGCATGGTGCATCCCAGTTGTCCTTCTGATGAGTCTAGGATTATCCTTGGTATATACACTCCTTTGCCGGATTGTTTAACAGTTACAATTTTTGCCTTTATTATGTGATTGTACAGACTTGTCACTATGAGTCTTACATCATTGCATACTCCTTCTAAAACGTCTAAATTACGCAACAACATTACTAACGCATTTTGTTTCAATTTTAATTCGTGTAGTGGCAAGTCTGAAATGTTGACACTATTTAGAAATTCTGTTGTAAATTCAATTGCTCCTACACGTTGTGCTGCACGCTGCCGCAAATCTTGCAGATGTCTCTGTCGTTGTTTGTCATTTTTCATTAACTATACGTTGCGCTGCACGCTACCGCAAATTTTGGAGACGTCGCTCTCATTGTTTGTCATTTTCATTAACTACACGTTGTGTTGCACGCTGCCGCAAATCTTGCAGACGTCGCTCTCGTTGTTCGTCATGTTCATTAACTACACGTTGTGTTGCACGCTGCCGGAAATCTTGCAGACGTTGCTCTCGTTGTTCGTCATGTTCATTAACTACACGTTGTACCGCACGCTACCGCAAATCTTGGAGACGTCGCTCTCGTTGTTCGTTATTTTCATAAACTACACGTTGTGTTGCACGCTGCTGGAAATCTTGCAGACGTCGCTCTCGTTATTCGTCATTTTCATTAGCTACACGTTGTGCCGCACGCTGCCGGAAATCTTGCAGACGTCGCTCTCGTTGTTCGTCATTTTCATTAGCTACACGTTGTGCCGTACGCTGCCGGAAATCTTGCAGACGTCGCTCTCGTTGTTCGTCATTTTCATTAGCTACACGTTGTGCCGCACGCTGCCGGAAATCTTGCAGACGTCGCTCTCGTTGTTCGTCATTTTCATTAGCTACACGTTGTGCCGCACGCTGCCGGAAATCTGGCAGACGTCGCTCTCTTCGTTTGTCATTTTCATTAGATACACGTTGTGCCGCTCGCTGCCGGAAATCTTGCAGACGTCGCTCTCGTTGTTCGTCATTTTCATTAGCTACACGTTTTACCGTACACTGCCGGAAATCTTGCAGACGTCGCTCTCGTTGTTCGTCATTTTCAGTAGCTACACGTTGAGCCGCACGCTCTCGTGAAACATCTAAATCATAAGGCCTTTCTGCTCGTGTAATGTTAGTCAAGTTTTGCAAGCATCTTACTTTAGCAGCACGTGTGGGACGAGCAGAAACCTGATTATTTTCATGAAATGAGTCTTCACTGTGTGATTTTCTTGGTCCAACCTCAAACCAAACACTCTTTGGCTTAGTTTTGTTTAACAACGCCATCTGCTAGAGTAGCTTTAGTGTAATTATGTCGTTTAAGCAGTTAGTTGCTCAGAATAAAAAAAAAATAGTATTATTAGTCGCCCATGGATGTCAGGAAGAGTCATATTTTTCAGTTTGTGTTTAAAAGTTGATTATTGAAAACACGAATAAAACGGCATTTTCTAAAAATGAGTCCTAGATAAATCGATTTATCGCCCCCAAACCCCCCTGTATAATAAATTTCATGAAAACCGTTGGAGCCGTTTCCGAGATTCAGAATATATAATATACTAGCTGACCGTACAGACGTTGTCCTTTTTCCTAGAACTCGATAGCAGCGCCACCTACCGGGTCCAATAGTAAATCTAAACCATCCAGGGTGCCACCCAAACGCATACAAAAAAATTCATTCAAATTGGTCCAGCCGTTTAGGAGGAGTTCAGTGAAATACACACGTACAGTAGAATTATATTATATAAAGACTAGCTTCTGCCCGCGGCTTCGCCCGCATGGATGTCCAAAAATATCCCACAGGAACGTATTACCGGGATTAAAAGTACCCTTTGTGTTTATCCAGGTAAACAATGGGTTATTGCACTGCTTGTTTTGTGTTATCCAAGGTGTTGTAGGATAAATATTGCTAAAACATAACAATATTGACGGAATATATAACGGAACGGCAAATTACCTACTTGCATCGCCAGGCTATCCGTTTAAGTAGTAAAACTTTATTTAGGTTAAATATGTTGAAGTAATGTAATCGTACTGGCTGTACGTTCATAGAAATAAGATAATTATATATATGAATGTTTAAAAAATTAATGACGTGTTCTTCCGTGTGACATTGTCTTTCAATAAATAAAATTTTTGCTTCCACGAAAATACAACAAACGGTCATGGGCCCAGAATAGATAATTTTATTACGTTTTTAGTGCTCGTAAATATATTTTAAATAGAGTAAAATATTTTGTTGCACTGTAATACAATGTCTGTGGGTGACATTAACGTGCCTTCGACCTACGCGGGTTCAGGGGCTTCCCTTGCTTCCATCAAACAGTTGCATGGAAAAGATGGATACAGTCAGTGGAAGTTCAAAATGCGTATGTACCTGCTGCACGAGGACTTGTGGTCTACAGTTGTGGGGTATGATATCGAAGACAGTACATCGGTAGCGGTAAGAAAAAATAGAGAACTTAAAGCTTATACCAAGATGTGTCTGACTTTGGAAGGTGGAGCGATTACCCATGTACGGGCTTGTAAAACTGCAAAGGAGGTCTGGGACGCCTTAGCAAATGCCTATGAGGATAAAGGTATGGGTAGAAAGTTGGCGTTAGAACGAAAGCTGTATAGATACCAATTACTTGATTTTGGTTCGATTGAAGACTATATCAATGCTGTCATTAGCACTGCTCAAGACTTGGCAGACATAGGGCGATGCATTGATGATACGTCTATAGGAGCAATTTTACTTGGAGGTTTACCACCAGAGTTTGATCCCTTAGTAATGGCCCTAGAGAACTCAAACATTCAGGTAACATCTGAATTAGTAAAGCAGAAATTACTAAACGAAAGTGCCAAACGAGAGTCAAAGGAATTGGTTCTTGCAACAAATGAAAAAATGAAGCCGCTTAAAGCTGCAGAAAGAAAAGTTATTTGTTACGAATGTAAAGAACCGGGACACAAACGTCCAGATTGCCCAACCAGGAAGAAAGGAAAACAGGAAAGGCAGAGAAAAAGTAAAAATAATAGTAAGGAGACAACACTTATTTCGGCCTTGGGTGTTGGAGGTAATCTAGTTCAAACCGACTGGTATGTAGATTCTGGAGCCTCTTCACATATGTCCTGTATGAAAGAATGGTTTACCAATTTAAACACGTCTGAAAGCAAGAACATAACTCTAGCAAATAATAGAGAGATAATTTCAGCTGGCGTCGGTGAAGTGTTACTTGTAAAAGACAGTAAGTTAAAATTAAATGGTATCAAAGATGTTCTTTACGTTCCTGAGTTGCGTACGAACTTAATTTCAGTTAGTAAGGCTGTTGAAAAGGGTTTAACTATTGTTTTTGATAAGAAAGGTTGTTCTATGTACAGACGCAATGAAGTAAAAGTAGTCGGCAAATCAGTAGGTCATGCGACATGCAACGTTGGTGGCTTGTATAGATTGGATCATCAAGTAATTCACTCGGAGCATGCTATGGCTTCTAAAGAACACACTACTTCAAGTTTGTGGCATCGCAGACTTGGTCATCTGTGCCGCGTTGCATTAGAACATCTACGTCGTGGCAAAGCTAAAGGTATTGAATATTCTTCTTTAGATAAAAACCCTTGTATAGCCTGTATTGAAGGAAAACAAAGTAGAAAACCCTTCAAAATTATTGATTATAAGAAAGGCAGCAGAATTTTAGAAACTATACATTCTGATGTCTGTGGCCCTTTTGACGTAATGTCATTAGGTTCAAATCGGTATTTGGTTACTTTTATCGACGATTTTTCTAGAATGATTTTTTCTTACTTTATACCGTCTAAAGCGCATGTTAAGAAAAAGTTTTTAGAATTCGAAGCTCTGGTTGAAAGGGAAACTTCTTTTAAGATAAGAAACTTGCGTACCGACAACGGGGGTGAGTATGTTAATGGTGAATTCGAAGCATATTTAACTTCAAGGGGAATTAAACATCAGACTACTGTCCCGTATTGTCCTGAATCCAACGGTGTTGCTGAAAGGACAAATAGGTCCTTAGTGGAGAAAGCTAGGTGCATGTTACAAGATAGTAACCTACCAAAGACTTTCTGGGAGGATGCGGTACGCACTGCTACTTATTTGAAAAATAGATGTCCACATAGAGCTTTAGATAATCGTACTCCGTATGAGATATGGTTCAACAGAAAACCCGATATCTCCCATCTACGAATATTTGGTTGCCGTGCATACGTTCATGTGCCGTCTTGCGATCGCCAAAAATTAGATGCGAAAGCGAAACAGTACATATTTGTTGGTTATTGCAATAGCAACAAGTCGTATAGGTTTCGTGATCCCACCAATATAAGAAAAAGTATCAAAGGGCGGGATGTAGTGTTTTTAGAGAATTGTTTCACAAACGCTGAGATAGGGGACGAGTCACATCGTCATAGCATTATTCTCTCCTCTGATAACAATGATTTACAGGTACAAAGTGGGTCAGCTGATCCTGTAGCAAGTACAAGCACTGCTGCTGCTGAACCATCCCTACCTATGGCCTATCCTCTTCCTGCAACTCCAGTAGTACCTGTTGAGGAAGAAGAGACGCACATGGAACCTGAAAGGAGGTACAAATTAAGGGATAGAAAGCCTGTAAATTACTGTTCCGTCTGTTGTTGTTCAGCGATGCAAAGTGGTGAGTTGAAAGATGAACCTTGTTCTTATTCTGATTCTCTTTTACGTCCAGACAAGGACATGTGGATTGCTGCAATGGAAGACGAATATAATTCCTTAATTTCTAGCGGTACTTGGACCTTAGTAGAAAATACAGGACAAAAAATCATACCGTGTAAATGGGTATACAAGCTAAAACGTGATTCTGAAGGTAAAGTGAGTAGATACAAAGCACGTTTAGTCGCAAAAGGTTTTCGTCAAAGCTACGGAATAGATTACGAGGAAACTTTTTCGCCGGTAGTTCGTTACTCGTCGTTAAGGGTTTTGATTGCACTAGCCACTGAACAGAATTTAAAAATGCATCATTTAGACATAGACACAGCTTTCCTTCACGGAAAACTGGAGGAGAAGGTTTTTATGGCACAACCTGAAGGTTTTGTAGCTGAAGGTCAGGAGACCAAAGTATGTCAATTACATAAGTCTCTTTATGGTCTTAAACAGGCTGCCAGAGCCTGGAACAAAAGGTTAGATGAGGTGCTTCATAATTTAGGCTATAATAGATTAGAGTCTGAGCCCTGCGTCTACATAAAAAGGAGTAATAGTATCGCTATACTAGCAGTTTACGTAGACGATTTGATCTTGATTTATAACAAAGAAAATGAATTGTCTTTCTTGAAGAACGGCCTAAAGGATTTTTTTGGTGTCAAGGATCTAGGTGAACTTAGTTATTGCCTTGGTTTGCATGTCGTTAGGGAAAAGGGAACTAATGATGTGAAGGTAAATCAGAATCGTTACATATTAGAAACGTTGGACCGTTTTAATATGGCGGAGTGCAAAACTGTTCCTACTCCTATGGACATTAGTGTTGACCTGCGTTCTCAGACTGAACCAGCTGTCAATGTCCCTTACCAAAACTTAATCGGTTGCTTGATGTTTTTAGCTATCAATACAAGACCCGACATTTTGTTTGCCGTTAGTTTCTTACGTCAGTTCAATAAGAATCCTATGCAGGCGCATTGGACTGCTGCTAAACGTGTCCTGCAGTATTTAAAAGGTACGTTGGACTACGGTCTTAGATTTAAAAAGACTGGAGAACCCTTACGTGGTTTTGTCGATGCCGACTGGGCCAACGGTGGTGACAGGAGATCGTATACAGGTTACGTATTCAAATTAGCGAATGCACCAGTATCGTGGGAGTGTAAAAAACAACCCACGGTTGCCTTGTCGTCCACAGAGGCTGAGTACATGGCGTTGTCCAGTGCTTCTAAAGAAGCTGTTTATTTACAGCGTCTTATATCTGAGATAACAGGTGAGTCTTTTCCGGTAACTATCTATAATGATAACCAAAGTGCGCAAAAATTGGCACAAAATCCGGTTCATCATAATAGGACTAAACATATAGATGTCCGTTACCATTTTGTTAGGGAGTTAGTCGAAAATAATAAAATAAAATTAGCTTATTTGTCTACGGATAAGATGTTGGCGGATGTTTTAACCAAAGGGTTGAGTCGATGCAAACACCAACGTTGCGTGTCTGATATAGGCTTAATGATATCTTAAGATGTTTTATTTGCTATTATTTGTATTATTTTTGATTTGTTTAGTGCTCTATGTTTTTTTTTTTTTATAAATTAATGTCACTGTCATTGTAAAGTACAGTCAGGGTGATTTACATGTGTGTGCCTGTTTATACAGTCATCAGATGAAATTTGTAGCCTTGTCCGATTAAGGGGAGGATGTTGAAGTAATGTAATCGTACTGGCTGTACGTTCATAGAAATAAGATAATTATATATATGAATGTTTAAAAAATTAATGACGTGTTCTTCCGTGTGACATTGTCTTTCAATAAATAAAATTTTTGCTTCCACGAAAATACAACAAAATACGAGATGTTCTACAAAAAAAAAAACCTACTTGCATGCCTTTGAAGGCAACTTTAAAGCGAAAATATAAGTTCTCTTTATTCCTTGGCAATTTCTAAAAAAAATTTTACCTCAATTATTCAAATGACGATTTTACTTACATTGCTGTTCACAGGGTTAAAGAATATTTATTTTTTTAGTTTATACTTAAAGTATCTCTTTAGAGGTTCTGCCTTCAGGTGCTAATACAACCAGGCTGCTAGATGAGCTCACTCTCGAGCAGGCAACGTAAACCTGGCCGTGCTAGAAGCAGTCCCGTCTTAGATGATATCCCGCTGTTTGAAGTGACTGTCCCCGAGACTTATTAATCGTCATTGCGAAACATACCATAAGGGGACTGCAGCCTTTTAAACTTGAATGGGTACTCCGACGGTATATGTGGTATCTGCGGTATATAGTACACCGATTTACCTTGAGCACAGCCAGTAAATACAATGGCGGAGCCTCTACCACGTTTTGATGTGAGGTTTTCACACATGATGTGGTCCCATTGCACAACTTGGCCGGATTGAGATTTCGTGGTAGCATTGCTGGAGCACCCACTTCGAGGATAAGTGTGTGAGACGGGGTCCAGATGGGTTGAATAAATTTAAGAGCTCCATAGGATAGTGTATAGCATCATCTTTATGCATTCGACACGTATGCATTAATATAATTACAACAGATTTTTGATGTCTGTGTTAATTTCATTGGTTTATTTTGTATAGCTTCTGCCCGCGGCATTTTTTTTTTCTGAAACAAACATCCGCGCTCTCTCTACCTCTCAATATAATATACAAACTGACAATATCCCAAACAAATAGGACGAAGTTCTTCGTAAAACTTAACTAATCTCTGGGATGAGAGTAGTATAGATTTAATAGAACTCAAAGCGTGTGTGAAAAGATTTATTTAGGAGACAATCAGAAGTGGATAATAAATAATTAATATTGTTTACAACGAAATACTATGCCTACCGCAGTATTTCTTTGTAAACAATATTTTTTGTTTTTACTTCAGCTGTGAATTTAGCAGTTCTGCTAAATTCACCAGGCTGCTGGTCTGCACCAGACCATGTGTAAAGCAGTTCTCCCTTAAGTCTATCTCTGTTAAATTAAATGTTTGCCCTTGAGATTTATTTATGGTCATGTCAAAGCAGACTTTGAGGGGAAACTGCACTCTTTTGAACTCGAAGGGGTAGTTCGATGGCGTTAGAGGAATCCTCGGAATAAACACAGACTCCTCTCTGAAACAACCTGTCAGTATAGTTAGCTCGATAACATTTCGTTGCAATATTTTCACTCGCAAACTGGTGTCATTGCACAATTTTGGCGGGTTTAAATTACGCAGCAACATAACTGGGAAGCTAACTCTAAATTTTAATATGTGAGTTGGGACACCGGGAGGCTTCAATGTGTTAAGAAACTCCACCGGGTAATGTATAGCGTCATCGTGGTTTATCACCCGAGTCCACTGATTTATAATGATTTTCAACTCCTTCGACCGATCTCAAGAGAATTTCATTGATGATTGTGGCTTGATCGTTACGTTTTACTTTAATGTAATAAATTAAAGTCGCATTATTACTCACTGAACGTACAGATGTATGTGCCCAGTTAGTTTTCACTTATAAAGTTGCATAGGTATCTATATAACAATAGTCGCTGTAGTTATTTAATTTTATTTAATACAGAAACAAACGCGTTTTTTACATGTACTTACTTATTACTTGCAAATATTAGTTCATATATTAATATCAGTTACATATTTGATACATTCCCGTTACCTTGGTTGAGATTGGACACCAGTGACGACAATGCGCTCCCCGGGCTGCCCCGCACGCCATGCGCCCGTCTACCAGGCCACGTAGGATATTTGAAGCCCTATTTGTCTCAGTAAAGGGATGATTTTGGAAAAACTGTGATACACGTATCTCATAATTATACTTGGAGAGTATGTGTACCGATTTTTGTGTCAATCGACCCAGAGAATAAAAAGTTTCATAGAAACAACCCCCCATTTCACCCTCTTAGGGGTAGAATTTCTAAAAACCCTTTCTTAGTGGGTATCTACTCTTCACAAAGAATACACCCTCCAAATTTCATGTCTCTACAACCAGCGGTTTAGGCTGTGCGTTGATATATCAGTCAGTCAGTCAGTCACTCAGGACTTTGAATTATATATATAGATACTAGCTTCTGCCCGCGACTTCGTCCGCGTCCAATTTTTGCTCCCATCACCCTTCCCATCGCATCGATTTGCCTGCTAGTTTTCGTCCATTTTTCGTTGCTGCTCGCTCCTTTTGAGTTATAGTGAGTCAACCTTAAAAGATAGACATATGCTCTCGCGGACTTTTTTTTAGAACTTTTTAAAAGGAACAATTCCGTCATACATGATTTTTGCGTTACTTTAACCGTTTACGCAGCGCACGCAACGGAAACTCTCAAAAGGAATAAATTTTCCCCGTTTTTGCAACATTTTTCATTACTGCACCGCTCCTCTTAGTTGTAGCGTGATGTTATATAACCTATAGCCTCCCTCGATAAATAGGCTACCCAACACAAAAAGAATTTTTCAATTCGGACAGTAGTTCCTGAAATTAGCGCGTTCAATCAAACAAACAAACAAACTCTTCAGCTTTATAATATTATAAGTAATATAAGTATATAAGTATAGATATACGTACAAGAATTTCATTGTTGATCCGAGAAACTACGCAACAACGACTGAAGACGAGTTGTTGTTTTGTTGTAGCTTTGGCCCGGTTTATTGTCAGTAATTAAGTTTCATTCTTTAATTAATTAGATCTTTAACTTGTTTGCATCCAGTTTCTTTTAACAATTTTAGTAGATAATGGTTGTTTTTCGCCATTACATTAGATCATGGCCTTGACTGACTGATGACTTTTGGCTAAATCTATAATGATGTTGAGATCGTGGCTTATAAACAATGGCATGATTTAAGTGTCGCCTAACATGAGTGAGTTTAGCTATGTTCTTGTTTTATTATAAAACTGTCAAAAGGAATAGTTCTTATTTGAATATAAGGGCAATTTAGGTTGGTAGTCAATTTGCTTAATGTTTTCGTCTGACTTTACTTAATTCAGAAATATAACGTGTTATAACGTAAACTCAACTCTGGCAGAATAGAAAATGGTTTTTTTTTTCTGGATGGGAAATCATCAAATGACTTCTCCCGCTCTGGGCGGAGCGGGAGGGCATGTCAGACTTTTACTGACTAAAACCCACCCGTGTTCCTTCAGTTGCCTATGTGCCAGGGTCACGGTATCTCTTTCGAACAATCTCGTGACCCTGGCAGACATCGGTCCTAGCAGACCCCTTCAGTTTTGCTGATATCTCTTTCGAGGCGCGCGTGGAACACTACGCGCCGTCGACCCGAGTTTGGTCCTTACCGGGCGGCGAGCTACCCATTGCTCATCGCCCGGCAAGCTCTCGCCTACGGTGGCCGGGAGTCAGCTATCGACTCCCGACGCCCGGGCTGTCTCCTCCTGCGATAGATAACAGTTTAGTTGACAAATAAGAAAAAAAAACGAAGATTCATATATAATAATAATACTAATAATCGGTTGGTCCCCTCATCATTTAAAATTGTCTAAGGGGCCTCTGCGAGTTGGCTTCGGCCCCTCGTACGCCTTCCAAAGGACCGGGATCTCAGGGTCCCGAGATATGTCAACAATACTAATAACTACTGAAGGTAACTGAAACCTTCAGTAGCGCCATCAGGATGGAATTTGGTGTGGACAAATGTGCAGTCATGCATGTAAAGCGAGGGGAGATTGTGGAATCCGTGGGAACCCAACTCTCGGATTCCATAAACTTTCGAGCCCTCTCCACATCCGAAACCTATAAGTATTTGGGTATGTCGGAAGCTTTGGGAATCAATATTACTAACATGAAGCAATCGTTGAGGGAGCGCTTCTTTGGCCGCCTGAAGAAAGTATTTAATAGTCTTTTATCAGGCGGAAACAAGGTGCGCGCCTTCAACGGTTGGGTCATGCCGGTTTTAATGTACTCTTTCGGCATAGGTACTCAAATGGACTCAAACTGAACTCGACGCCCTGGATAGGAAGGTCCGTACGCTACTGACTGCATATCGAATGCATCACCCACGGTCATCGGTAATGAGGCTGTATATCCCGCGAAAGTGTGGAGGTCGAGGCTTTTTAAACGCTAAGACTCTCCACAATCGCGAGATATGCAGTCTCAGGGAATATTTCCTGGAAGCCAACGTGGGGATGCATCGAGATGTGGTCGCGGTGGACTCACCCCGCTCTCCTTGGCTAACGAGAACTGGCGCAAGCCTGTAGTACTTGACACTAATGACCGCATGGAGGTATGGCAAAGTAAGGAGCTCCACGGACGCTTTTTCCGGGCCCTACACGGACCCGACGTAGATTTTCTAGCGTCCGTAGCCTGGCTGCGATTCGGTGATCTCTTTGGGGAAACCGAAGGTTTTGTTTGTGCAATTATGGACGAAGTTATGATGACGAACAATTACCGGAGATTTATTGTGAAAGATGGCACGGTGGACATCTGTCGGGCATGCCACCGTCCCGGGGAATCAGTTAGACACATTATCTCTGGGTGTTCTCGTCTAGCTAACGAAGAGTACTTGCACAGACACAATCTTGTAGCCAGGATTATCCACCAGCAACTTGCTCTGAAATACTGCCTTGTGGAATCAGAAGTGCCGTACTACAGGTATGTGCCCGACCCAGTTCTTGAAAATGGCCATATCACACTGTACTGGGATCGATCCATCATCACTGACAGGACTGTTGTTGCAAACAAGCCTGATATAGTGGTGGTGGATCGACTAGAAAGGCGCACAATGATTGTTGACATAACGGTTCCGCATGACGAGAACCTCGTGAAAGCCGAGAAAGATAAACAAATCAAGTATCTTGACTTGGCTCGCGAGGTTGTCGACATGTGGGATGTGGACTCAGCGATCATTGTGCCGATAGTCGTCACAGCCAATGGGTTGATAGCCAAGAGCCTCGACCAACACCTGAAGAAGCTCTCGTTAAGCAGTTGGGTCAAGGGCTTGATTCAGAAAGCGGTACTTCTGGACACGGCTCGCATTGTCTGGAGGTTCCTCTCTCTGGAGCCCTGACCACCGGTAGCTTGGACCCTGTTCCCGATACCGGTGGGCTACTATTTTTTATATTTTTAAATGTTTTTATTTTATATTCTAATATTTAAAAATATAATTTATAAGTTTGTACAAATGAATAAAGGGATACTAATAACTTGATACTGAATGGGGGCGTGATATTTCGAAGGGCGGCGAAGTCATTTCAATTTAATGGTTGCACGTCAGAGGACGTTATTAATGTTTGGAGAACAATGACGTTGGACTATTAGAGTGTGGGTGGCTAAATACGTAAAGTATTGATGATACATTATTATTCTTGTTTGATTGGTCGTTTGCTAGAATTTAGATTTTAATAAACTTAGTCTTTCTTTAGCTAATGAAGCTGTAACTTATTTTTTGTAAGTCCATATTTTCTCATTACTTCCGTCCGTCTAGTTTTTACACCCCATGGAACATAATAAGAGAAGTGATTTTTTAGTTTAAATCTTACGTTTACTTTGAAACAACTGGAGCCGTCGTAAAAATATAGGTTTTAAAAATGTGTCCTAGAAGCTGTTAGAGTCGTTGATAATAACGATAAAAATAAATCGATCGTAAAAATAAGTACCAGTAAAAGATAAGTACTTTACGCATTTCGATTTTAAGAAAAAAATATAATTTAGATACTAATATTTGGCACACACTATGTGACATGCGACATACGTGTATGTGCATGGTCACAGTCTAAAAGCTGTCGAACTCGGCAAATAAACGCAAAAAGCTGCAGCCGACAAATTTCATAATAATAGGGTGGCAGGGACATCGAGACACCTTACATGTAGCCATGGATTCAGAACAACATTCTGAGTCCCATTGCGTTGGCATTTTTCCTCTGTTATCAAAAAGAAAATTTTTCAGCTATTTATACAAAAGTGAAAAATATCTACGAAATCAAAATATGTGGAACAGCTTCTTTTTTTTAGTAACCTACGAAAAATTAGGGTGTTATTTGCCTGTATATTTTGATCAAAGCTCCGCACACTTGGCTTCGGCGTCATGTAGATTCACTACAACAGACTAGGATAGTTGCACACTCTCACTACTTATCACAGCAACTAGACGTAGTGATAAGACGTAAGAACAGTTTGCACTGACGAAATTTTATTGGAAAAATTGTGAAGTGTAAGAAATTATATCATTATCGAAGTAACCAGTTTAGATATTGCTTAGTGAGCGAAAGTTATGTAAGATGGAGACGTAAGAACGATGGAATGAATGCTGAATATCGCAGTATTTTGTGTATTTAAAATAAAGCCTAAAGAGACACTTTGAATTTTTGGCGTTCCACCAAGCAAAGAAAATGTAATATGTATTACGTTAGGTATTTACAAGGCAGACGTGAGTGGAAACACCGGGAAGGGACGCCCTAGAAGGACATATAATGACCTTATTGATGATGTTCTTCAGAATAGTCAGGTGCGTAGTACTCGCAACCGGCGTGTGTGTATGACCAATTGTATGAACCTAAACGAGGCAAAAGGAGTGTGTAGAGATCGTTGCAGGTGGCGTTTCGTGGTTTCTGCCTACTCCTATGGAAAAAAGGCGTGAGTTTATGTATGTATGTATTACATTAGTCAGTAAAAACTTTTTTACAAAAAAAAAAAAACAACCGACTTCCTTAAAAACACTACAAAATGTTGTTTTCTTTTGTAAAAAGTTTAAATTTTAAATTTTAGTAATGTACCCCGCACTAATTCCAAACAAACAGTGCATATTTATGCGATAGCAGAAATCACGGTTGATTTGCTGTTATTTTTAAAGAGTTCCGGTGTCTGTCTCAGGAACTCATCATCAGATCTATATGAAATGACAGTGGGCTAAAATGTATGGGAGTTGGTCCAAGCGTCGCCAAGGATGAATCATATACTAAATAGAAGGGTACAATATACTGTTCAAATTTGCAGAAGGGCATCAAAATCTGTCTGAGAGATTTCGAGAAATGATAGCTTATTTTTGCCTCAGAAGATACTACGGATTTTTTATTTTGCTTCATTGTCGAGTATTATTATTTTTTGTTCGAAAGGGGTTCCTTTCGAACAAAAAATAATTTTGCAAATCCGTTTATATATGACGGAGTTATGGCCGAACATACATAAAAAAAAATATAAACATCTGAATTGATAACCTCCTCCTTTTTTAAGTCGGTTAAAAATGGCCAATGTTCGCTGTACGAGAACTTAAGAACGCGGCGCCTATACTCGCAAACCACGAGCCGAGACGCAAGGGCAATATTCGGTCGGAATATTGCTGTCTCTGTTTGACAATAGAAGGCCAACGATGACGCGGTATGCAGCCGTGTGTGAGTAAGAAGTTGTACTTACGTTTTATTCATAACGACTCCGAGGCATTTTTATTTACTAGTAATTAGGTATATATATGTTCGTTATTTGCTTTATTTTTGTTGACTACTCTGGGGAATCGTTAGTAAATGTACAGACTAGTAATGCGTTTTGTAGAAATTTCTATACAATGTCGGTATCTCGAATTATTACAATATCTCGAGATCTAGGCCTTTTGTAAAGTCTTACATACCTTTCCTAACTTGGTACTTGTAAACCAATGTATAATTATGTTGTTTGTGGTCTTCTATAAATTGATACATGAACGACGTGAGTCCACCTGTCATATTTATGTAAGTAAGTATTCTTTTTACTAATTTTAAAAATTGTTATCACTACATATTATAAAACAAAGTCCCCCGCTGCGTCTGTCTGCCTACTTGCGAAGAACTCAAAAAATGTTCAACGGATTTTTATGCGGTTTTCACCAATAGATAGTGTTTTATAAGGAAGGTTTAGATGCATTTTCAATTTTTGTTCCCCTGACCCTTCCCGTCGCATCGATTTGCCTGGTAGTTTTCGTCCATTTTTCGTTGCTGCTCGCTCCTTTTGAGTTATAGTGAGTCAACCTTAAAAGATAGACATATGCTCTCGCGGATTTTTTTTTAGAACTTTTTAAAAGGAACAATTTCGTCATACATGATTTTTGCGTTACTTTAACCGTTTACGCAGTGCACGCAACGGAAACTCTCAAAAGGAATAAATTTTCCCCGTTTTTGCAACATTTTTCATTACTGCTTCGCTCCTCTTAGTTGTAGCGTGATGTTATATAGCCTATAGCCTCCCTCAATAAATAGGCTACCCAACACAAAAATATTTTTTCTATTCGGACCAGTAGTTCCTGAGATTAGCGCGTTCAATCAAACAAACAAACAAACTCTTCAGCTTTATAATATTATATACTAATATATATAGTAATATATAGTATATAGTATTCAGCTTTATAATATTATATAGTATAGATGAATAGTAGAAAGTGTTACGCAAAATATTAGTAACAGACAAATATATTTCAATAATTTATACATATTTACGCGACGTGCAGATATAAAAGAGGATAAATAAAAAACAAAGACTTTTAATTAACATTTATTTTTAATGTACACGTTACTCTCCTAAGCTAAGCTAGGTTTAGAATCAGCACTTTTTTTTTTTTTTTTTCAGGATGGGAAATCATCAAATGACTTCTCCCGCTCTGGGCGGAGCGGGAGGGCGTGTCAGACTTTTATTGAATAAAACCCACCCGTGTTCCATTAGTTGCCCATGTGCCAGGGTCACGGTATCTCTTTCGAACAATCACGCGACCCCGGCAGGCATCGGTTCTAGTAGACCCCTACACTGCTGCTGACATCTGTTTGAGGCGCGCGTGGAACACTACGCGCCGTCGACCCGAGCCTGGTCCTTACCGGGCGGCGAGCTACCCATTGCTCGCCACCCGCAAACTCGCGCCTATGGTGGTCAGGAGTCGGCTATGGACTCCTGATGCCCGGGGCGTCTCGTGGCCGGGAGTCCGCTATAGACTCCCGACGCCCGGGGCGTCTCCTCCTGCGGCGGCTAGGGACGTGAGGGCGCAGAGACTGCCACTCCCTCACGCGCCCCGCCTCCTCCTTCGCGAGCATTACTGCTTCACAGAAGGAGGTGACGGCTTCGCATTCCCTCTCGCTCCGTACCATGGCTCGCACCAGGGCCGGACGCGAGAGGTCGCCGCCGCCGATCGCCTCCACGAGGACACGGCGGTGCTCCGCCCAGGCAGGGCACACCTCCACCGTATGCTCCACCGTGTCCTCCAGCCGATCCTCGCAATGGAAACACCCGGACGTATCCTCCCGCTTTATCCTGAACAGGAACCCACCGAAGCACCCATGCCCGGTGAGAACCTGCGTCAGGCGGAAGGTGAGGACGCCGTGACGCCTCTCTATCCACTCCTCAAAGAGGGGACTTACCGCCGCAATTGTGGCGTGCCCAAGAATCAGCACTTACCGAACGTGAAAACAACAAACCGCCCGCCCGTCACCAATACCTAGTGCTTTATCTGAGAAGAAGCGGCGCAACAAATTCCCCAGCAGCACAGCTGTCTGTTTAGTTACATAAACTTGATTCTATACAATGAGGCACAGAATATTACAATACATTATTTACCATATCTGCAAGAGCAGTGGTGGCCCAGTGGTAATGGCCCCGACTTACGAGTTATAGGTAGCGGGTTCGAACCCAGGGACGCGCTTTACTTTGTATAAATAATTTCATCAACATTGCTCTCGCACCGGTAAAGAAAAACATCGTGAGGAAACCGGCATGTCTTAGAATTAAAATATCGAAGACATCAGACATCTACCAATCCGCACTGGGCCCGCGTGGTAGATTACGGCCCATTCCCTCTCAGAAAGGAGGCTTGGATCCCAGCAGGGAACGTTATAGACTGATTATGTATTTGCCATATGTCAGCTAGCTATGCCAATATACCAACAAATAAATAAAAACTGGTGAAGAATAGTAGAAGTAGGTTTAAATAGTGTGTGTAACACAATAAATGAACATTATAATAATAAATTGTTCAGAATCGTTTACAGAATCGATTTCTGTTATTTTCTATACTGGCAATTGTTTATCCCAGAAATAATTAAAACTACGTTAATTATGGTGAAACTCACGTTCCCACGGACGTAATAAGATCGCATTTTCAACTGTCGGTGTTGAACCGAGCATTGAGAATACAACAGAGTGCAGCGCGGGTGAGTCTTTTTTTTTTTTTTTTCAGGATCGGAAATCATCAAATGACTTCTCCCGCTCTGGGCGGAGCGGGAGGGAGTGTCAGACTTTTACTGACTAAAACCCACCCGTGTTCCATCAGTTGCCCATGTGCCAGGGTCACGGTATCTCATTCGAACAATCACGCGACCCCGGCAGGCATCGGTCCTAGTAGACCCCTACAGCGCGGGTGAGTTTCAGCACGTCGAAGCCCAGTTGGATTTTCACCTCTTGGCGCTGAGCAGTACTTTGAAGACCCAGTGCACGAAAATAACCAACCGCGATTTTATTACGTCCGTGGGAACGTGTGTTAAGTCATAACATAATTAACGTATTACATTAACGTAGTCATAAAATAATTAACCTATACCTAGATAGGTAGGTAAATACTAACTTATACAAAATATACTTAGTTAGGTACTTGCGACTATTAAACTCGACCCACGAAATAAATAATGTTTATTTCATTGGGCTGAGTTTAAATATGTGTAAACAATTAGTAGCCAAGAAAATATTAGGCAGATAACTTATAATATATCATTGGCTAATAGGTACTTACTGTGAGACACATCCCAACGTTCGGAGTCCATGTTGGCAGCCAAACCGAATCGTAAACAATAAGGCGGGTTGCAGACCAAGAGCTAAGATAAGTTAGTTTAGCTTAGCTCGCATAGCTGATGCAGTTTTCCATACTTGTGTGCAGACCGCAAACTCTGCGATATGTATGGAAAACTGCGTCAGCTATGCGAGCTAAGCAAAACTAACTTAGCTTAGCTCTTAGTCTGCAACCCGCCTAAATCCAGGTCCGTAAACAAAGCAAAGTTCCTGCCAGGGTCGCGAGATTCGTTCGAAAGAGTTACTGTGGCCCTGGCATATGGGCAACTGATGGAATATGGGTGGGTTTTAGTCGGTAAAAGTCTGACACGCCCTCCCGCTCCGCCCAGAACGGGAGAAGTCATTTGATGATTTTCCATCCAACAAAAAAAAAGCAAAGTTCGTCAGAATTCTACATTCTCATCAGTCATTCAGTCTCTGTACTCGATACCAAATCAGAAGAAAAATCAAAATCCAAGTGCCATAGCATAGGTCAATAATAATGTCAGAAATATCACAATACAATTGAATAAACAAATAAAAGTACGCCCAAAATGCATGTTGCGCTAGTGTGAATGCATGTCCGAGCGCTACACAACACACGTACTGCGAGCCGCACGACCGTGCACACATTGACATTTTTGTGAGACGCGATAGCACTATTAGCTATTGAAATTTTATGATAATTTGGCTGTGTTCCGTAATACCAAAAATGATGAATGAAAACTTAATGAATTTTAAATTGGTTTTCGTTATTTTGTATCTTGGTAATATAAGCTGTGTTATGGATATAACATTATTACAGATATTGTTGTTTTTAATGCAGAAAAAACAAAAAGAAAACATGTCATTCACGTTGTAAAAATGTGCGAAATGCAATTCGCTCAAACTTCATTTTAGCTCAGTTTTTTTTAAAAAAAACGTCACCATAACCTAGATAAATACTGTCTAAAGCCGAATATCATCTTAAAATGGTGGAAATATGCTCAAATTGCAAATGATTTTGGTATTACGTTTGTATGGACAGATTGACCGTCGCCGGGCCCTTAAGATGCGGCTCATCGGCGGCTCTCTTATTTCTTATTAATCATTTTGGAGCTCGCGTCTACAGAACCGTTGGGTATTATAGTCTTGGAAATTACTTGCAAAGCAAATGGATACTCTACGTCAATTTACCGTGTAATACTTGGCGATATAATACAACTCTCAAAGAATTACACTTATTCGCACAATTAAAGATGGGAGTTAACTTTCTTAACAATTTACCATGACGTCACTTTTTTTTCCTGTTTTGCGGTGATGCTTGTTATAGCTTGGCAAAAAAGAGTCTGCCATGGTGAAAAATGGAACTTAAATATATTTTTTGTGGTATTATAAGTTTCAAGCCATTTTATTGTTTTATTTACTAATAGATTATTGAGGTTATGTTTTCTAGTTTGACAAATCACGTGTACGTTGACTCTTTATGGTTGATACTTGAAATTGAAAAATGTACAGTCAACAGCAAAAGTAGATGATCAAAATCAGAAATTCAATACTAATGAGAGCACTTCACGAATATATGGCAGTTGTACTAGTAGTAAATGTTTGGTATAATTTACAATCACATACTTTTGAATCACTTCGAAGCCACACAGTTTTGACGTGAACTCCGTTCATTAGTATTGAATTTCTGATTTTGATCATCTACTTTTGCTGTTGACTGTACATGGAATTAATATGATTGTCTTTATATTTTTTCAAGGTAAATCTCACAGTACAATTAGAGAAGTCGTTAATGAAGGTGAAAAAAATTAAGGATTTTTTCTACACCTCGAGAAACACCAAAACAGTTGGCGGAAGAAAGAATTAGACGATTTTGATCTGTGTGCAATTAGACAATATGTTCAACACTGTAAAGAAACAGGCAAGTATTTTTTGTTAATGCTATTATCGCATACCACAGTAAAAAAAGCATAATTTACATTTATAATTTTTCAGGTGTCTATTCTACGTAATATATTACCTATAGTTTGAGGAGAATTGGGTTATAATGGGAGCCGTTAACGTCTAAGAAAGATTTTTACACTATTTAGATTTCATAAACAAGAAATTTAATACTGACACATCAGTGTTAATAGAAAAATCTATTAAAGCAGTGAAAAGGAATACACGAATGATGTTATGTCACGTTTTTCTTTTTAAATAAAACCTAAATTTTAGCGTGTTCTTTCATTTTCATTGTCATGTCGATAGTGATAGTGTTATGTACAGACGCCAGCATATCAAGCTACTACAATTTATCAAATTTCTTTAATAGATTTTAACTTTATCGCGTCTATATTTTTTTTAAAGATTGATTGGGAAAATTTGACAGTTTCGGGTAGCTTGATGTGCTAGTGTCTGTACCTGACGGCTTCGTTAGTCAACTGTTCAAGTTTATTCGATATCGCCCGTACCTTTTGAATGCGACATATTATAGGTACTCTCCGACTTCCGATTAGTTTCCGACAGTAAGCAGCTGTTAGTCGCCTTCTTGTCGACTATAAACTGTCAGCATTAACAAGATTCGTTCATTATCATTCATGTCAAATTTGATACAGGCATACCAACCATCGAATGGTTGTGAATACCCTAGATGATGGCCGCAAATGCGATTGCTGAACATTATTTACTGTGTATCGGGTTCAATCGGCAATCCCTGAGTGTAATTTAATTTATTTTTATAGTGAATAAGTTTTCATTATGTTATTATGATGTCACTCGCATCTCTTAGATAAAAGCTTATTCTAGCGAAATAATGCGCAATCTACTAAATACAATGAAAGTAAAAGCCTGTGTGCCTATTATGTCTTGAAATTTTGTCTGTTGAGAATTCCTGGAATCTCGTGTTTGTTGATTAAAACATCAAGTATCTTATCACTTTTAGGGCGCCACCAGGGCGGCCATACCTGCTAAATAGGCGCCCTCATTTTTTTCAGACTCTTTTTTGCCAAGCTGTACGTATTTCAATAATTCTGCCAATTTCAAAGTCAAAATAAAACTGGTCAATTTCTAATTTAAAACGTTATTGCTACAAAAATAGAATATTGTAGTATAAAACAACATGCTGTGTCTATAAAACATTATTGTAGTAGAAATAGATTGAGAAAAGAAACACATGACGTTACCGATATCAATTGTCTACTTTACGTCGTAAAAAAACGTTGTTACAGAATGCTGTTTACTTACTCATAGACGATCGAAATTCATTCGCGTAGGTGTCATGTTTGTCATTCAAGATAATGGATTTGGTTAAATAGAGCACCTTTCGCATCGAAAACTGGGCATGAATTTCTTTATACTGTAAAGAGAAAATAATTGTTTTTTTTTTAAATATTTTTTCATTACGATTTCAAGCGGCTGAACAGATTTGGATGAGATTTACCATATGGGTAGACCATGACCTGGATTAGAACATAAAAGATTATAATCCAGGTAGATACGTCCTCATCTTCAATTGACACGTGCAGCTGTGGATAGATTACTCTTAAAATTCGTACAGCGCCGATCATAACGTGATGTTACATAGCCTTAGATAACTCTTGTCAAGTATTCAGCTATTTAATGTAAAACGGATTATTCAAATACGAGATTAGACAGCTTTATTATTAGAAAAAAATAGAATATATAGAATATATATAACAACATAACATAACGTCTTGTTTCCCCGAAGGGTTGGGCAGAGGTGTACCTATAGTACTCCCATATTTCGCCTGTTATGTTTAAGTCCCATGTTGGTGAGTGAGCATATTGCCATCAACCGGGCACAAAAATAGATATAAGTTTAGATTTATTCAATTAATATGAGAGTTTCATAAAGGAAGATCGCTGAAGAATGAAGAGCTATTATAACCTTTCTTGCTTCATTTCCTCAATTGCAATCGCTGCAAGAGAACATAAAAGGCTAGTTATTTTTTTTTATGTACGTAATATTCTAAAATCTACTATTTATTTGAAACTGATATTTCCATATATGTTCAATTAATAAAAGCGGCCTATTTAGGCTTTTATATAGGCTAACCTCCGTGTGGAAACTATTTTGTTGTATGAAGAAGGCAGCAAGACGAAAACAAGAAGGCACTTGTATGTTGTTAAAAAATAATTACATACCGTCTACACCTATAGAAACCTACCTACGTAACTAAAGCCAAGAAAATTGAATGTTTAGCAAATTGAAACCCTACATCAATTTTCCCTAATATTGGCAGTTACTAAAACTGTCAAATATATGGTGGTATGAATGTTGACGATCTCTGCAAGGATGCCAATAATATAGATTGGTCTACTTTATTTGCTTCCACATCTGTCGATGAGCAAGTCAACATTTTTGCGACAAAACTTATTGAGCTTTATGATCATCACGCACCTATTCGAGCAGTAAAGGTTAAACATTTGCCGGCGCCGTGGCTCACAGACGAAATTAAAACAATAATGCATAAAAAAGTGACGGCAAAGTCTAAATTTAAGCGTAGACCAAATGATGCTAACAGGGAAAGTTATGTCAAAATCCGTACTCACTGCAATAAGTGTGTAGGAATGCTAATCGCCATCACATTCATACGTCTGTCCAAAATGGGGACGCATCCAAAGTTTGGAAATTTCTTAGGACATTGGGGGTCGGTAAAACCCGACAAGAGACAATCCCAAAAGATTTAAACATTGATGCAATGAATAATCATTTTACTGCTTCGTCCGATTTTGATAGGACAATAAAATGTAATACACTGAATTATCTTTCTTCTCTTCCGACTCCCACTTTCTCTCCATTTCTTTTTGGTCAATTCTCCGCATGTGATGTTAAGAAGAGCATACTATCAATTACTTCCAATGCAGTAGGAAGTGACTGTATCAGTCGTAATATGTTAGTCCCTGTGCTGGATGTAATCCTTCCCATCATCTGTCATATCCTAATTTTTTCAGCATCTAGTGGTGTCTTTCCATGTTCATGAAAGGATGCTCAAATAATTCCTTTACCTAAAAAGCCTAATCCCTCATCCTTTTCTGAATATCGTCCAATATCTGTCTTACCATTTCTATCCAAAGTCCTTGAACGGTTAATCCACGTTCAATTAAGCACATTCCTCTCCAAAAATAATCTTCTCAACCCTTTCCAGTCTGGCTTCCATCCTGGTCATAGCACCACCACAGCGCTTCTGAATATTACGGATGATATAAGGTCAGCCATGGAAAACGGTTATCTAACGGTCTTAGCTTTGCTTGATTTGAGCAATGCTTTTAATACCGTTGATTTCGATGTTTTGCTTGGCATTCTATGCTCTCTTAATGTATCTCCATCAGTAATTGACTGGTTTCGTAGTTACCTGTTCGGTCGTCGGCAACGTATTTGTATCGGTGAGACTTTGTCTTCCTGGAGTAATACTTCTGCCGGTGTACCACAGGGTGGCGTTCTATCTCCATTACTTTTCGCAGTTTTTATTAACTCTATCTCCAACGAACTAATTCCTTCCTACCATCTTTATGCAGATGATTTACAAATATACTCTCGAGCTCCTCTTGGAAATCTGTCCGAGGCTATATTGGTGATTAATCGCGATCTAGCCCGGATATGCGGTTGGAGCAAGAGGTATGGACTTAAGGTCAACCCTATAAAGACGCAGGTTATTGTGGTTTGCAGTTCTAGGACTGTCTCAAGAATTGACTGGACGGCTCTTCCCCAGGTTACCTTTGACAATTCTATTATCCCTTTCAGCGAAAAAGTTAAAACTTGGGGATTTTCATTGACAAAAACTTCACTTGGACTGCCCAGCTACAGGAAGTTAGCCAAAAGCTATTTGCATCCGCTGCATCTTTGAAGAGACTGCGTAATTTTCTGCCGACTGCCACCAAGATTGCGCTTGCACAATCACTTCTGTTACCCATCCTTGATTATGCTGATGCCAGCTATCTTGACCTTACCCAGGACCAACTCGATAAACTTGAGCGGCTTCAGAATGTTTGTATAAGGTTCATATACGGTTTGCGCAAATATGACCATGTATCCGAATTTCGTGTGAAGCTCAAGTGGTTACCAATTCGCCTTCGCCGGAATGCCCATATTCTTTCCCTTTTATATAATGTGCTCTTTTCCCCTTACACTCATCTCTATCTTAAGAATCGTTTCCAGTATCTTTGTGACTCCCACGCAAAGTTGTTGAGGTCATCAGATAACTTAAACCTTAAAATGCCTATGCATTCTACAACTTTCTTCGATAAATCCTTTTCAGTTCAGGCTGCTCGTTTGTGGAATGCATTGCCAATTCAAATAAAACGCGCGCAATCTTTACCTGTATTTAAAAGACTCGTGAAGGAGCATTACTTGTTGTCGTGATCTTGTTTTCATACCTGTCGTAGTCGTATTTTATTTTCTTAGCTTATATATTTAGTATGTATGTATATAAGTATTTATTATACAGGATATATATAATTATATCTATGTATTTATTAAAATAAATTGTATTTGTATTTTACACCAGTGACAACCCCATTTTTATGTCCACGCAATCACTGTCCATACCAAGGTTGCCTGGAAGAGATCGCAGAAAGCGATAAGGCCGCCCATTGTATGTTTTTTTTTGTTAAATGTTCTTGTTGTAATGTATTTTCTGGTGTACAATAAAGCATATATAAATAAAAATAAATAAATAAAATAAATAAATATATAGACAATTTATGTCAAATCAAATCAAATCAAAATATTTTTATTTCACATAAGCCTGCAAGGGCACTTATGAAACGTTAGAAGCTAGGTGCACGGTTCCAAATAGTTGATTCCTATGGAGAAGAGCCGGCAAGAATCTCCACGGTTACTCTTTTAAAAATAATTGGGTTTTACAATGTTTTCAAACAACAGTTTTAATAGGTATGCGAGAACAGTGTAGGACTGTCAACAAGTACTACTAAAACCACCAACCAACCAGGTACTTAATAAAATAGAAAATTATCTACAGTCTACAAGACCTATAACATTCTCACATTCACAAAATATAAAAGAATTTACTTAAATGATAGTATTACATAAATAAAACATAATAACCTATTTAAACCAAATGTCATTGTTGTTATGACAACCAATAATAAAGAGGTCAAATTAGAATTGTAAGTATATAATGTCAAATTATGAATAGAGTATGTCAAAGAAAAATGTAAAAAAAAAAACTTAAATAATTAATAATGTACATCGTCATTTGGGAGCAGTTAATAGAAATTTACATGGTCATCCTGTAATGAGCTACCAGGGAAGCCACATGTGCAGACGGAGTTATTGCCAAACTTCCTTGTCTTCAACGTAGTCTTTTATCTTATAATATGCATTTTTGATAAGGACACGCTTAATGTGTGATTTGAACTTTCCGTAGCTAAGTTCAGTAACCGACTTTGGCAACTTGTTATAGAAGCGGATACTGTTTATAAGAAATGATTTACTAGTTTTAGTTAATCTAAATTTACGTATCACAATTTCATTTTTACTATGAGTATTTATATTATGGAAATCGCTTCTTAGTTTGAAAAGGCCTAAGTTTTTGCGAACATACAAGATGCATTCTAAAATATAAAGAGAAGGTAGAGTCAGTATATCAATTTCTGTAAATTTGATTCTAAGAGACTCGCGAGGCTTCATTTTATAGATTGCGCGGATTGCCCTCTTTTGTAAAATAAAAACTGAATCTACGTCAGCTGCCGAACCCCACAGCAGAACGCCATAAGACATAATACTGTGGAAATAAGCAAAGTACACTAATCTAGCTGTAGCTATATCGGTCAACTGCCTTATTTTTCTTACTGCATATGCAGCTGAACTTAATCTACCTGAAATTGCTGTTATGTGGGCACCCCATTGCAACTTTGAATCTAAAGTAATTCCTAGAAATTTAGTTTCCGAAATAATATCTAGTTTATTGCCGTCAAGTTTTAAATTTAGATCTGCTTGGGGTACATTTGGTAATGAGAATTTAATACATTTAGTTTTGCTGGCATTAAGTAAGAGATTATTAGCTGCAAACCATTTTGAAAGAACAGCTAGACCCTCGTTCACATGTAAGACATCCGTATCTTTTCTATCTATTTTAAAAATAAGAGAAGTATCATCAGCGAATAAAATTATATCCGAAAAGTTAGCCATCATGTAAGGAAGGTCATTAACGTAAACTAGAAATAAGAAAGGGCCAAGAATTGAACCTTGGGGCACGCCCATCTTAACAAGAGACCCCGAGGACGTCACCCCGTTAACATTTACTTTTTGCTGCCTGTTTGATAAATAGGAAAGAACAAGATCAGCAGCTTGTCCACGAATTCCGTAATGGTGTAATTTACAGATCAGAGTATTGTGGTCAACGCAGTCGAACGCTTTTGATAGGTCACAGAAGATGCCAATTGCATCCTGGGACTTTTCCCAGAATTCCAAAATGTGACTGATGAGTTGTACTCCCGCGTCAGTCGTCGACCTACCTTTCGTGAAACCAAACTGCCGACTATGTAAAATCCCATTAGAGTTGAAATGAGCTAACATCTGGTCCAACATGATTTTTTCATAAATTTTGCTCAATGCTGGTAGCACAGATATGGGTCTATAATTAGAAGGATCAGTCTTACTACCCGATTTGAAAATTGGTACTACTTTACTATGTTTCATTAAATCAGGAAACGTACCGCTGTCTAAACATTGATTAAATATGCCTGTCAGGACAGGAGCAATTGTGTCAATGATATCTTCAAGAACCTTAACCGAAATCCCCCATAAGTCTTCTGTGTTTTTTATGTTAAGACTTTTAAATGATTTTTTTATCGTGGCAATAGAAATGGGTTTGAATTCAAAATTAGGAATGTCCTTACTGAAGTTTTCTTTAAGAAGAGATTCAGCTAATATAGATGAAGAGGGAAGAGATTTTGTAACTTCTATTGGAATATTGGTAAAGAAATTTTCTAGTGTCTCAGCAACTTTTAACTTATCTGAAATGGTTTCATTATGAATTTTTAGAGACAATTCATTCTGATCGCGCTGTTTTGTGTTTCCAGTTTCTTTATTAATTACCTGCCACACAGCTTTGATTTTATTGTTGGAAGTACTAATTTTGTTACTTATTAATTTAGATTTAGCTTGAGCGCAGACTCTTTTGAAAACCTTAGAATATTTTCTTACATAATTATGAAGGGCTTGATCAGGAGTCAATGATTTTTCGTGATACAAATTATATAAAGTATCTCTGCTTTTTCTAATGCCAGTAGTAGCCCATTCACTAAATTTGGTTTAATATTGATTGTAACTTATTTTACAGGACATGCTTTATTGAATTCTTGGCATACCGTAGAAAACAAAGTACCGTAATTAATATTGGGGTCTTGTGAATCAAAACTTTCTGTTGAGAGATTCCTAAGAACATTATTATTAAACATTTTCAATTTATTTTTAGTAAGGGGTCGCAATTCAATGGTTTTATCTAAATGCAACTTTGTGTCTAAATCAAACGATACAAGCTGAGCAGTATGGTCCGACCTAACGCCACTAATTAAGGATGACTCTTTTATTTTACAATTGGTAAATACATTGTCTATGCATGAAGCCGAGGTCGGTGTTATTCTTGTTCGTTCATTAAATATACATTTTAAGTTGAATGATTTAAACAATGAGATAAGCTTGCATTTTTCGGGTGAATTAACTAGTAGATCAATATTTAGATCACCACAAGCGAAAACTAATTTATTCTCTTCAAAAAGTTTACCTAATATTTCTTCCATGATGATCAAAAATGATGACAAGTTTGAGGCTGGTGGCCTATAAATACATAAGAAAGTATGGCCCTCAACCTCTGCACATGCTACCTCACATAAGCGATCAACAGAACAAGCAGTGATATCCTTTCTTTCTTTATATCTAAGATAACGGTTGCATAATATCAAGGTACCACCCCCTATTGAAGACCTGTTGTACGCACTGGCCACTGAAAAGTTATTTAAATTGAACGACATTCTATCCGGTTTTAACCAAGTTTCACACAAACATAAGATACCCACCCAAAACATAAATGTGAAATGAAAGCCAAGTTCATTATTATGATATATGCCTTGGTTGTTGACTTCAGGGACAAAAGAAGTGAGATCTAAATGGGTGCCAAGTTCAATGGTCAGTCCTGAAATTTATTTATAACTACATAAAATATCATTTCTTCTTATAACTTAGGATAGTATATTGTGGCCTAAGGTCTGATTTGGCTAGTTCTCATATACGAATTATTATGTTCGATGGCTAGTTTCTACCAGCAAGCCAAAATTTAGGAATAATAAAATAAGAACCGACAAGTAACAGGTTTAGAACTTGCGTAGGCTATCATATAATTCGTATATGAAAACTAGCCAAGTCAGACCTTAGGCTACAATATATTATCGTAAGTTATAAGAAGAAATGATATTTTATGTAGTTACAAATAAATTTCAGGACTGACCATTGAACTTGGCACCCATTTAGATCTCACTTCTTTTGTCCCTGAAGTCAACAACCAAGGCATATATCATAATAATGAACTTGGCTTTCATTTCACATTTATGTTTTGGGTGGGATATCATTACTTTTTGTACGTAAATTATTAGTAGGTACTTATTTATAACAAAATTAATACCAAATGGTTTTTATTACAAGTGTTCCTAATAGAATCAATTAAGTGAAAAATTATAGTAAAATTATAAAAATTTACCAGTTTCTGATTTATTCCTTTGTATTCACCTAATTACCTATCTGCATGCCAAATTTCAACTTTCTAGGTCACCTGGAACTAGGTTAGAGTTTTGATCTATAGGTCAGTCAGTGATAAAAATGACGATTTTTGGACGTTAATATCTAAATAACCGTTTGAGATGTGTTTATAAAATTTGGAACACGTATGTATCTCACAAGACGTTTCAATATATGAGCCAAATTTGACACGTTTATGTGAAATAGTTTTTGAGTTATGAGGGGGTCAAAAGTGGCTCCAAATGGTTCGTGTAATATTACACACGGTGCTGCTCGCCAGTTCTGTTACTTGAACTTGGCTTGACACGCTCCCGCGTGTCTAGATCCATATGATATTTATCTATTAACATTTCCACGTCTAGGATTTTGGCAGAGAAGCGATTTATATTTTGATGATACAGTAAAATATTCTTATTATGCTTCTCTTTTGTCGCCTCTAAAAGTTTAAAGAGTCCATTACAGTATTATTAGAAGTACTAGATAATACTGTTGCGTCACTTAACCTAGTCTCAGTTAAATTATCAATAACTGCGTGTATATTGTAAGCTAACAAAGTAGCTAATACATGTCTACTTTTTTTGGGAAGAAACATATGTTCCCCAACTAAACGACGACATGTTAAAATATGCATTAAGTTGTTTAAACTAAAAATGTAATCATTTTCTTCATTATTTAAATTATCTGAATATGGCAGAACACATAATATTAGTTTACCAAGTTTATGTCGGTGGTGATTTTTGCCTAAAATACATTTGTATGACTTTACAAGGTATAGGTACTTTGAATTTTATCAAAATGAAAACATCAACAACTGAAACATGATATAATTCACTTTAGTTTCGACAGTCCATCAATAAAATATTATAACTAACTAGCTTTTGCCAGCGGCTTCGCCCGCGTGGAGGTCGGAAAATATCCCGCGTGAACGTACTACCGGGATAAAAAGTAGCCTATGTGTTAATCCAGGTTATTTTTTTTTTAGCTCGAAAGCGCATTTTCATCCGACTTGCTTCAAATTTATCGTCACTGCTTGGCTCCTACGTGTCTTAGCGTTATGTTATATAGCCTATAACCTGCCCAGAAGTATGGACTACAATCGTATCAAGTTTGGTTAAAATCCCTTCAGTAGTTTTTGACTCATGAGTGCACATACAGACAGACGGACAGACAGACAGACAGACAAAAAATTTACTGATTGCATTTTTGGCATCAGTATCTATCACCATTCATCCTCCAATATTAATTTTGAATATATTTTCAATGTACAGAATTGACCTCTCTACAGTTTTATTATAAGTATATAGATATAGATGAACCTGTCAGCTGACCTATACGATTAGCACGATGGACCGTAATTATGGAGTATCATACCAGCATAGTTTATTATAGTGAAATATTTTGTTACAAGTATTGCGTGTTAAGTAAGTACTCATTTTCGTCACGCTATGCTAACATCAAAAGAGGTAAGCTCAGAATTTTTTATGTTATTGGTTGATTTACAGGGTAAACATCAACGCACAACCTGTTAACATGAATTCAGCACATGATTCTAGAAACCTTAATGTAGAAATTTTTCGTCGGTAATAAAAAACCTACTGTTTCATAGAAAAGTGTAAAACCTACGTGGTCTAAATGTATGGAACAGATGTTTTGTTTTTATAGAAACAAAAAAAAATGCAGTGTCAGAATCAAGTACCTACTCGTATGTAATGTATGAACTCATAGTAAGTTACACGTTCCGCATCGTTTCTGCCACCTGTATTACTCGTAGCTACTAGACTGCCCCGCCTGTCTAGTGGTTGCAAATCTCGCATGCACTACTGCAGAACATGAGGTTCTGGTTTCGATTCCTAGATTTTGGCAAACAGTTGATGATTTTCTCTCTGAAACTTCTTAGTAGCAGTCCGTAGTCTAGATTTGTGCCCGATTGCTAGCAGTAGCCTCGCCCCTATAACATGGGACTTAAACATAACTGGCGAAATGTTGATGCACTAAACATAAATATACACTTCAGTCCAACCTTTTAGGGACAACTTTGGAAAAGAGATGGATCACGTCCCTTAAAAGGTTGGGCCAGAAATAGACACAAATGAAACAAAATGTAGGATTTCAAAGCCCCGTATATTTTTGTTCGTCGTAAAACTGTGTGAAGAGACATATGTATAACCCTTCCCAAAACTAATGACATAACACACTAGTAAAAAAATATACTGTCAATCGCGAAGTAATCCACTGTCTTCCTATAGATTGACTGATTGATTCACTCAATTCTAACGACTGTATCACAAATGGTTCATTTGCTAGCCCCCACTTTATAGAACGTTGGATCTCCGTAGGAAATAAATAAATGATCAATGATTTTATTTCTGTAAGTAGGTTTGTACAAACACTTTTACATGTAATTGATATATTTTTATAAACTAGATCAGTTCGGCGTTTCCTAACTGACTACTCTGAGAAGAAAGGCCGAAACAAACTCAGAGGTCCCAGTCTCTTTTAAAGTCCAGACATAATCTTGTTCACATCATGTGAAGACCATGTAGATTGGTGACTGAAATGGTCTTTTGAGGAAAGAACCACACAGATTGAGTGGACCTGTCCAGTCAGTGCAAGCATTTGTCACTACTCCTTTAACTCAACTCGGAACATAAGGAGCCCAACGCTTTGACGAACAATACCAAAGAAAGGACATTTGAGGAAACCAGGCAACATCAGAATGGTCCGAGTTGTGGGATTTAGGTAGTGTTATTGTAGCCGAGGTTAACTACAATGGGAAGGTCCAAGCTATAGTCCAAAAAAGGTGAAATCACTCAACAATTTACAAAAGAAAACCAAATACACAACCAATGATATTTAATATGAAATCACAACGAAACATTCATGATGCTGTCACACGAGTAAAGATGTAAATAAAATAGAATCCATCAAAGTTTATACCCGACTGACAAGAAGGGCACCTGTCTTTGTACGGTATATAGTTATCACGCTATATATATGTATTTTTTAATCAATTACCTACAGTCGTATATAATATTTTTGGAATTGTCTAATGTCTACGTTAAAAATAATTATAACTAATAGCATACGAGTATTTAGTTCTAAAGAGTAATCTTTCTTACACACAGGTTTCGTATTGATAATAGGGAAAAAAAACGCTGCGATGTTTATTTTTAATGTTGAGGTAATCTATGTTAGAAATAGCGTTGTGCACAGACTATAATTATGATTTCTGACAAATGCGTAACAATGGCAGGCAGTGACAACGATAACACAGGCCTGCAAATAATGGGGTCCTGTCAGTTGTTGAAAAGTAGAGTAATTTCCGGAGTAATTTTTTGCGTAGAATCCGAATCCGGGGTCAGAATTGGCCCATCACGTCAGGATTTTGAGATATTTGAGGTTATATACCCAAAAAATAGCGTTTTTGGCCTATTTTTGAGGTTATGTATAAATATATAAATAATAAATAAATAAATATTTTAGGACAACCAACACAACGTTATCCGATTCCAAACTAGGCAGAGCCTGTACTATGGCAACCAGACAACTGATAAACATACTTATATATTTCTAAATACATACATATTATAGATAAATAACACCCAGACACAGACAAAATGATCGTGCTCATCACACAAAGATTTGTCCTGGGTGGGAATCGAACCCACGACCTCAGTCTTAGGAGTCAGGGTCACTAACCACTAGACTAACAGGCCAGTCAAACTGTGTAGAAGACAAAGAATTTTTTGGGGTTTTTTCTTTAGTTGTATCATATACGACCACTCTTCTTCTTCAATTAGAGAGTCGCAGAGTTCTATTTCAAAGTATTATCATTCAGTCCACATTAATTATACTTTTAATATTGTACATTCCAAAAATACTCGTGAAATCAATTCCCAATTACCATTTCACTGCCAATCAAAATCAGCCTATATTGTTCCCACTGCTGGGACACAGGCCTCCTCTCGGAGAGAGGAAGTGGAACGTAATCTACCACGCGGGCCCAGTGCGGGTTGGTAGATGTCACATGTCTAGAAATGCTGCCATTTGCCAATACTTGAATTAAAATAACAATTTTTTAAACTGAAATATTTCCTGCTTAGTTTTGCAAAGTAACGAAAGCTATGGTGGGTATTTTTTACACTTTAATAACTTACTGTCAGAGCTAGGCCAGACTTTATCCGTGTCTTTTCCAGGACTAACTCCAGTGTTGCTATACCCTATTTATGTCACAAAAAAAAAACGAACCGAATACAGTTTTTCGACAAAAAATATTAACTAGCATTTCACGTTCCACAGTCGTAGCCTAGCACCAATTAGCCAATGGGGCAGTTCCATTTGTACCAACCTACATTCCTATGAAGTTTCGTACATTTGAATACTTTATATCCTCGCGTGATAAGTACCAGTCATTTCTTTTGTTCACAGTAATTGAGGCTAAATGAAAATGTGACATTCACATTCAGCTATTAATCTGTATATTAAAACCCCGACTGGTTTACGTGAATGAAAATAACTAATTAACGCCAAAGGTTACATTTTAAAGACGAGCCCCCCAAGCGAGAAGTAGTGGCCTAGTGGTAACGGCTGCGACTTACGGAAGTGAGTTCAAACATAAGCAGGCACATTCATTTGTGTAAATTATTTCATCATCACTGCTCTCAAAACGGTGAAGCAAAACGTCGTGAGGAAATCGGCATGTCTCAGAACCAAAAATTCGAAGACAAGTGACATCTACCAAACCTTTTGTGAAACAAAAAATACCTTTACAATAATAAAACTTAATGAGATATATTATGGCAATAACAGTTTAACGAATGTGTTCATGTCGCAATTACAGAATTGCGAAATTGATATTTTCAATTTTGTCGAAAACAGTTTCAAGAAATTAATTACGCTACTAATCTTATGATGAATTACTAGAATGGGTGAATATACCACGTGAATAAATATAAATACATTTTTTATTTAAATATGATTCTGCTCTTCAGATATAGTTATGTAACAATATCTTGTTACAAATTAAGAACAGAATACTCTTAAGATATAATTCACAAAACATGATATTATGAAATTAATAAAATTGGGTATACAATGTACTTTTGATTCCCACAAGGTGGACCGATGACCTTGTGAAGGCCGCAGGAATCCGCTGGATGCGGGAAGCACAAAACGGGTCAAAATTTCGGATGTGTCGGGAGGCTTATGCCCAGCAGTAGACTTCTTTTGGCTAAAATGATGATAAAATAAAATAAATAAATAAATATCTCAGGACAACCAACACACCGTCATCTGATCCCAAACTAGGCAGAGCTTGTACTATGGTAACCAGACAACTGATAAATATACTTATATATTTCTAAATACATACATATTATAGATACATTACACCCAGACACAGAACAAATGATTGTGCTCATCACACAAAGATTGACCTGGGTGGGAATCGAACCCACGACCTCAGTCTTTGGAGTCAGGGTCACTAACCACTAGACTAACAGGCCAAATGATGATGTACTTTTAATTAGCTGTCCCTAACGATCCTTAAATTTAATTACATAGCGTATACTGAAGTATTTCCAAAGAGTTATTTAATCATTTATATGATTAAATAACTGATTATGATTAATATGTTGTTCATAATTATTACACAATTATCAGGTAAATAAGATACTATGTTGTGCACCTTAATTGAGTACCCCACTTCTTCAGAATTTGAATCATTCTGAAGATTATTGTTAATTCATTATTTCATTATCTAAGTAAAAATTGTATGCTCAGCAACGTAGATAATGCCATAAAGATCGAATGTCAAAATTAAAGTGCATCTCGGGTCTTTCTCTCAAAATTAACATTATAGATTTAAATTTAATCTTTTTATTGATGATCACATAAATATCATTGTTCAGTAATAATTGTCTCTTCGGGTATGTCACTGATTAGGATTAACCATATCCCCAATCCCGCTTTGCAGCTTCCTTTTAAATACCGTACACTTAATTTAAATGCAGCAGAAAGAGACTACGACTTCTTAGCCGTCCATAAAAAGCTCCGAAGGAGCTTAATTAAAGCACAAGTGTCTGACATGAATATCGTTGCAGCAATGTCTCCAAACCATAATGCAATGTGCAATATATTGCTATCATAGATATTAATAAGATCAAATAGTCAATGATAAAACTCTATCAAACGAGGAATATCAAGAAATATTCTGAAAATAAACCTGTGAACGAAGTTTACATGATTTGGCATTTTTAACCGACTTCAAAAAAAGGAGGAGGTTATCAATTCGACTGTATTTTTTTTTTTTTTTTTTTTTTTTTATGTTTGTTACCTCATAACTTTTGACTGGGTGAACCGATTTTGATGATTCTTTTTTTATTTGAAAGCTGGTGCTTCCCGAATGGTCCCATTTTAATTTGGTTTCATTCGGACAATGGGGTCCATGTGAAAACCATATAAGTCTTAAATTTTCATTACGTATTTGCGCGACAAATGAACGAATATCGCGATTAGATTAGTGCGGATTATCTACCACAACTAAAAAGTCAAAAAATAAAAACTTTTAACAAAAAAAACAACCGACTTCCTTAAAAAAACACTACAAAGTCAAAAATAACTTTAATTTCGGAAGTCGGTGGCAAAAACCTTAAATACAGAGCCTAAGACACCGACTTGCGAAATTAAAGTTATTTTTGACTTTGTAGTGTTTTTTTAAGGAAGTCGGTTGTTTTTTTTTGTTATATCTTGATAAAGTTACTTACTTGAGTTCTTGACTTTTTTTCAGGAATATAAACAATGCAGTGTTGCTAACGAGAAGGTAAACGTCAAAAATGATCTAAAAGTCTACGTTACAGTTTTTTTCGCAAAACAATAAATGCAATTTTACTCAAATTCCAGATAAAACAATCCATATTTTGGGACTGTAAGCTGTAGTGGCCAATATCTCGAGTGTCCACTCAAAAGTCTCGGGTGCCGAGACAACTAAATGTATAAAAGTCCCGGGACTTAAACACACGAGACGCCCCTCGACCCAAACCCTAATTACGACCCAAGATTTTTCCCATCATTACAGAATCAACATCACGTCCTATAATAATTCACTTTAGATCCTCGATGTCCGTGAGAACCCTCAGCATTTAAATGCCTCTTTGTATTCGCTTCGTTTAGTCGAATTCGATTTGAGACTATTACGGACGCATTTAGCTTAATCCATAAATATCTGGATGACCGAGCTTTGCTCGGTATTTTTTGGTAAATTGTGTTTAAAATAATAAGTTTATGTTTAAGTTGATTATCAATAAAGTTAGTCATTGATAACACGAATAAAATGACATTTTATAAAAATGAATCCTAGCTAGATCGATTTATCGCCCCCGAAACCCCCTGTATACTAAATTTCATGAAAATCGTTGGAGCCGTTTCCGAGATTCAGATTATATATTGTATATATACAAGAATTGCTCGTTTAAAGATATAAGATAAGATATACGAAAAAAGACAGTGGAACGGTTTCCGGAAAATAGTAGTGTTAGGTTAATGAGTTTGAATGTTAATCGAAAAGCTTTATAAACTTAATAAATATTTTTTTTTTGACTGCCAATAAAACACGTTTTTTCTACCTGTGTATGTGGACACATGGGCTATTTTTTTTCAGTTTTTCAAACAAATACTCTCGATCATCGATTTAATCCACATTAAAACGATATCTGAAGACGGAAAAATCAGCAGATTCTTTTCTTTTTTGGAGTGACATAGTACACTGCTAAAACGGAGTGAAGATGTTACTTTTTGCAGTGAAAATGTATCATCTGGAAAGCATAAAATATGCTTCTAGGCAATTCGAATAGGTCATTGTAATGTGAACGATGCACTCTGATTTCAGTCATAGTACTGCAGTGACGTAGGAAGGAATAAGCGAGCAAGGTAAGGTTTGTTAGAATCGGCGTGAGGATAAAATCGTATGAATAAAATCCCTGACGTTCGTTTTTGAGAATATTTTTATACTGAGAATATTGTGTTCTTTGCTATTTTCAACTGACGAAAAAAACGGAGGAGGTTCTCAATTCGACGCGTATTTTTTTTTTAATGTATTACCACGCATAACTTTTTACATAGTGGTCCGATTGTGATAATTCTTCTTCTATTGAAAAGGTGGTGTACGCTGCCAGGCTAGACCTCACAATACGATTTCAAGTGCGCAGTGGAAGAGTTATAATCGTGGGGCTCTAGAGACAAGAAGTGGCGAGCGTCACTAGTCCGCCGTACGCGGAGCAGACAATACAAAGTGAACAACTCACCTACCCTACAACAAAACAACTTACCTCATGGTTGAAGGACACTGCTCTGGTTCCTACCTGGAGTTATGCATGTAAGTGAGTGTATATGTATCGTGTTGTGACGTTACGAGTATTCTTCAGGTTGGAATCCGCTGCAACAAGGCTTGGAGGCAATCACAGCATGCGGTCTTCAAATCACTCGTTCCCAATAGCGTCACTAACACTTAACCATCGGGTCATGACAGATTGTCCACAAAACGACCGGTTCTCAGGGGTTAAGGGATTACTTTACAAAAGATCGCGAGACTCAAGCGGCGACGAAGCTCCCCCTCAAGAACTTCAGTTTTAACAAACGTAACCCGTCTTATTACGCCAAGATAGGGGTTATTACAATTAATACAATTGGATCACGACTAATTGTCACAAATGGATCGATTTAAAAGGATTAATTTCAACAAACGCGTCGCGGGCGTCCCAATAGCGCGACGGGGCTTTTTAGCGGCAAATTAACAAGAGAAGTGTCAACGTCAAAACCAAACTGTCAAGAGAGATGTCACTCTGTTACTCGTTTAGAAACGTAGGCACATAGAGTAAACAAATCGTTCGGGACTAAACAGGTGGTATACTCCGAAGGTGGTTCCATATAAATTTGGAAAACAAAATCGAACCCTAACCCTTCATCATCATCATTTCAGCCGCAAGACGTCCACTGCTGGACGCTTCCCCCAATTTGGGGGGCTTTGCCATAATCGCCATGCTTGGCAGGCGGGTTGGCGATCGCAGTATGGTGATAAAATGCACAGAGAACACAATTGATTGAATTGATTGTTCACTCACTGATTATAATGTATAACCACGCATAACTTTATATAGATTAGTCCGATTTTAATAATTATTTTTTATTGGATAGGGTATACCTTGCCGAGTATTATTAGTACACTATAGCCACAAAAAATTATAAAATAAAAACTTTTTAACAAAAAATTAAACCACCGAAAAAATGAAAAGCAAAACATATTGCTATATTATATATTATTTTTTGCTTTTCAGTTTTTTCGGCGGTTTAATTTTTTGTTAAAAACTTTAAGGAACAAAATAAAATAGCACCAAATAAGATTCGTACGATCTTATCCCAGGGCTATACTAAGCCCAACACACCTTACCTTGCTTGCATATTTACCATAATTTCTTACGGTTCCAGCACAATAATCGTAGAATCACCATGTTCATTAAGGAGTTATTAAATGTACACAATTGCACAGTAGTCTTTAAGCCCAATGTGTTTTTACCCGTATTTAAAAGTTAATTAATCGAGAAAAGGGTTATTTTTGAAGTATCGAACTACTTTTTGGGACGGGCCCGTTCTTAGTTTACGGATTTAGAGGGTTGGCCCCTGGAGCCACCTTCGCAAGAGTTAGCAGCTTATGGACCTCAATCGCACAGATTACGTGTCTATGCATTTGAGTGAGACAATGAAGCAAAAACAAGAATTTCAAAGATTGACATAATTTATGAAAATATTTTTATTTGTTATATGTAGTTCTACATTAAAATGTACAACCGAGGGGTGATTGCGTAATACAATGATAGTAGAAATGGTTTGCATTTTGAGAGTTGAACGACATTAATTGCGTTATTTATGTTACAAATTTTTCGGACATAATTATGAAGCAATGTATTAGCAATATCTTTTAAAATTATTCAGATAATGATTGATATGGTCTTAGGCAGTTAAGGTGCAGTTCTTTCGAAATTGTAACTAATTTTGAGGGATTTGGTAGTATTTCACCGTGTTAGTATTAAATAAAATATTTGAATGTTGCTTTGGAACACAAGTTCCAGGTGAAACGTGAAATGTTTAGAATTATTTTCTTGTATAGTGAAATTGAAATTCACTGTTCTAATGTGGCGAGAATGCGGAGTATGAGCTTATGATTTAAATTTCATAATATAATGCAGGATTCTTGCATTGCTATTTTCATGTTACTTATGAATCTGCTAAAGACGCAATGTTATAGAATTACGTAATTTGCACTCACATAACGAAAATATTCTTTATTTTTCGAAACCACTTTGTCAAATTATGTTTTTCTTTCATGACGTTAATTGCGCAGTCAATTCAGTTAATTCTGCGACTGCACGTATTCCATACTCCATATTACAGATCCTGTTTATTGTCTGCACCACATATGCAATTTTCCCTGGACTGTAACAGACAGATGCTTGTCTGAAATCTGTACCTACAATTTGCTGTTAGCACATATTCCCTGGTTGTTAATTTGTCTTTAAGTAACATTTACCTGTTTTAAAATGATTCTGCGTATAGCCCGACGATTAACCTTGCCCGCCTTGGACCCACGATAAGATTATTGATTGTTTTTTATTTGTTTGACTAACACTAATGACTAAATAACAACTGAATCACTTATTATTATTAGGTTTAGTTTGTTTAATACTTGTTAACGAAACTAACTAATAACGAGAGGCCAGCAAATTAGACTCCAGCACCTTTGTTTTGGGTGCTATGCAAAACATAACGTTTATTCGTTATCCCGTTGCTGCGTGACATATGGAAGAACCAACAAACACATTTTTGTATTTATTAATAATAAGGTATGACTTATTTAGCCTTATGTTAGTACTAAGTGTTTTATTTTATAGGATTTAATGCATTAAGTTTTTGGACGCGTCCAAGCGTCACACAAAATAAATTATGTATGTAGTGATTTATTAATATTGCTAGAGCTAAAAAATCTGCTTACTATAAAAATGATTGCCTGTGAGAAAAATTGTATACATTTATCAACTAGTTTTTACAGATCTTTTACCTCCACACGATCTTTTTATCAGAAATATGTAATACTTAGGTACGTATGAATATTATTACAGATGGTGTGAATAGGAGACGTACCTATCATAAAGTGATGTGAAATATCACTTTATGATAGGTACGTCTCCTTCTTATCTTATTATCGTTTTGATAAGTACGGTAGGTACTTGTCTACGTGTGGTATGTAAATTTTCGGAAAAATGGAAGAGTTAAGACATTTTTCAGTGTCACATGGGCACATTTACCACCACGTGCTAGCGTATATTAAACTGCTGAATAATGGAGTTCGGGCGAATAACTCCGAACACGTCTCTACGATGTGAGGGGTTTTTAATATTTTTGGAAAATATCGATAGTCTTTCTTATCATACGAGTTGCTGTTTTTTTTTCAATCTGCTTTGTTTCACTGCTTGGCAAAGCTTTCTAACTCTTTTGTGTATTGGCTTTTCCAGTCAATCTCCCATTAACGCCTCTTTGTCATCACGCCAGCGTATCCTGGGCCGGACTTCGCATCGACGTTCGTCATCTGACACCTACTGCCTGACGACTCTGCCTCATTTGCCCATAATAGCATTTAATTGACTATCTACTGATTATTATAAGCCTTGACTCAAGAAAGAACAGAAATGCATAATTGGGTACAAAGTCATAAACTACCCTTTTGTTTCCGCAGTAACGCACCTGCCTACATTTTAACAGACATTCTGAATGTCCTTATTGTTAAGTTTTGAAATATTATAACAAACTGTAACATTGTTTTATTCGATCCTTGAGACATTTCTTTTATAATACTGGCTACGCTTGTGTTGAAAGAACGTTTTTATGAGACGACGGTTGCGAACGCGGGATTGCACTCGGACTATTCGCTCGGGGCCAGAATCGAAGGCGGACGTGTTATGAGTGATCAGCAATGTAGAGTACATTGCTGACTACACTACACTACTTAATGTAAGTTTTATATTACTATAATATACTTAATAATACTCATAAGTCACAACATTATAAAACATTTTCAAAAGAGTAACGGTGGAGTTTTTTGCCCGTTCTTCTCCATACGAAACTACCTTTTGGAATGGGTTATTAGAATCAGGGCTATTTAAAGGTGTCCCTATTTGATAGAAATGTTGTGCCTTTGAATGATAAAATATGTTACATGTCATATTCCTTATCCTGTTATACATGTAAGTCAGTTTATAGTTTGTCATTTTCGAGCATGGACGATTCGATACATTTGGGGATCCTTCCATTAGTCTCTAATTTGAGGTTAAATATATCATATTGGCATTTAATAAGTTGTTTTAAAGCAACGGTAGCCATTTTACAACATAATAAAAATGCTTTTAATGTGTTAATACTATGTTAAAGGTTGCATGTAGTTAGTTATACCTACGCTATTTAAAAACGGTTCGTGCATTTGTAAAATATTTTGATCTAGCTTTACCCGTCCGCATGAAATTTCCTGTTTTATCATAAAATATATTCTATAAAAATCGGAGTCTGTGAAGCTTCCCATCAGTGAAGGATTTTTTGGAATCGGATTTGTAGTTCGAAGATTGACCCTATATGCAAAATCACAAATCTAACCTCTGTATAATATAACTAGTTAAAGACATAAAAAAGCATACCCCCAAACCTGAACGCTACAAAGTAGATATTACTCACGCTCTAAATGAATTGCTGTCACCAACACGTGTAACTAATTCAGCACACGTATTTACAAGCATTAAGATCCCCAAGGAATGTCATTCTAACGATTTTAAAGTTGTAAATGTTATCGAAATATTCATGTTTTTCTAAGTACCTACCTACAATAACAAAATATCTTTACTGGACATAATTAATATACTTACAACTTTTGTTTTTTATTTACCTACGTATTAACTTTTAAAATTATGCCGCTTCGTCAACAACCAAAACTCATTTCTAAAATCGTCCATATTGATTTAGTTTCAGCAACCCACCACCTTCATTGGGATCTACAGTGGACCCGGCCACACAGACCTGTGGTCTTTCGCCCTAATACTGTGCCAAGTTTCGGTACAGGGCTATCGATGGCTCATGCAACAACCTTCAGAGACCATGGTGGTGCATGCCCCAGACGCCTTACGGACGGTTGGCACTCCATAATTATACTGATGGTAACAACTTACTTTGGTTAGTTATTGATATAGACCGTCAATTTTACACCATATAACTGTACAGTACCCGGCAAGAAAGTGGGTAATTGTGGAGTTGATCGTATCAATTAATCAGTTTTTTTGGTTGTGTAAACTTAGTAAGCAATCTAAATACGATGCAAAAATGAAAACTTATTTTCTCGACGTATACTACAAGTAACTACGCTCTGAGTGGTCATATACCAAAAAAATATCATCAATTATTTTTTTTGTATGGTGTATCTGTAAAAGTTGAAACAGCTAAAGATTTGTCACCGCTGATGAAAGTACCCAGACAATCAAAAATACTGTGGCAAGAAAATAGGCTTGCTATCCGAATATATCCTTATATTCAATGTCGGCTCAATGTAACATATGATTTACGAATGCATGCGAGAAGGTTGGTCACTCCGGGTCGGTGCTCGGTTTTTAACATTCACGTTTCAGATATTTGCATGCCATTTCACACATCACCAACGGAGCTGCATTATTGATGTTTGCACACTTTACCTACAAATTAAGCGCAGGAACCATTCTAAGGGACATTGAGTCTGGAATTGTTCAAGATCTTTGGAAGACTACAGGCATTTTGTCTCTGCCTTTATTTCTAGCCTTTAGCGGGTGTAAGATGACCAATTCTTTCTCGATTCTACCAAGAATAGATGATGATTTCAATCCTACTTAACATATTAAATACGACCGTAGACTCGTGTTTCTATGAAGACAAAGACAGTTATTCTTTCCACGGGGAGAAACCTAGTGATGTAATTAAGGTAGATGTGTTAAGGTATTCGATTTTTTTATTAAATGGTCATTCAACGGCATTGAATGAATTTAGAAGATTGTATTGATGATTTTAATTATTATAATATTTTTCAAAAAGTTCCAAGCGCCAAGTGTCAAAAGTAGAGTAAAATTGATCGTCATGCTTGATATCGTAGACTTTTCTCGACTGAACTATAGAAACATTTCTTCTCTTTAGTTATAACATCGCCATGCTTGAGGTAAAAATCTTTCCGAAATCTGTTATTGTTTGTATTCTTCCGGCGGCAAAAAAACTTGTTTCTATAGTGGCCATTATGCGTGTATGCTTAGGCTATTAGAAAAGTCGTATAACTATTGAACGTAGAGGTTTTCATTAACAGTCAACAATAGTTTAAGTGATATATGCAACAATGTATGTGTGTGTGTATGTGTGTTTTGTGATGTATTTTTATGGTGTACCATAAAGTACATATAAATAAATAAATAAATAGTTCTTGTAGCCATATCAATATTATAAAGTGAAAAGTATTAAAAGTAGTTACTGTCTTAGATTAATTAAATTTGAGTCAGAATCAGCACCTTAAATACGTAACACATGATCAATCATAATCAGAATCGTTTTGAAGGATATTTAATAGCCATTGTTTCCTACTAACCCGCACTGGGACCGCGTGCTAGGTTAAATCCCACTCCCTTTTGAAAGGAAGACGCAGCTATATACGCTGATTATACTGATGCTGTAATATTACTTGTTATGATTAAAAATGTATCTGCTCAACAACGTAAATAGTGAAATGAGTATTGAAATATCATTCGTATATAACTAAGTATAATATTTGTTCGACGCCAGGCCAAGGCCCTGGCCATAGGAAGCGTGATGGTGGGCCTTGGGCAAGAGTGACGCGAACTGTCCGCCGTGCGCGGAGCTGATTAATACATATATTCAATCACTCACCTGGTTGAGGAAAACTGGTTCTGGAGCCTACCTGGATTTACAGGCTCGTCCCAACCAAGTTCCGCAGTCCAAAGACGCTGAAGAAAACATTTCGCCCAAAACAATACACAAACAATAGACAAAAGGCAACCCTGGGCTCCCGTGTCCAAAATGGCACGGACCACAACAGAGTCACCCCGGGGGCCCCCAGACCCTGACCGATGCCTTTGGCAACAAAACCGTATCGATCTGAGGGGGTACCTTAGCGGGGCAGGTGCCAAGTTCCTAACAATACCTGGGCGGCGACCGATCGCCGCACCCAGGCTCAAGTCTTTCGCGACGAGGATGGAGGTCAAATTCCTCGTCCGCGCGGTGTCCTGAGCCACGCGCCATCGCTGGAAGGGCATATCCCACCGGATGCCTGAATGGCGGGGGGCGTGACTCCAACCGGGGACGTTCCGCCAATGGAGGGGAGGTAAGGCGTTGCTGGTCCCGCTGCCTAGCCAACAACTGCGTAATCTCCTTTACGTGGGGAGACCAAATGGCGGTCGCGCTGCTCCCGATTAACTTGCGCGGGGGGTGGAGTGCGGCGCTCAAAATTGCGGGCCTCTCCTCGGTTCTGAACCGGCGAGCCAGAAGCCCGGTGACCAACTCCATGGTACCCCCCCGTGCGCGAACCTGCATCAGAGGCTGGTCTGCCAGCGTGGTTCGCGTTAGCGCACAAAATGTCCAAATGGGACCCCCTACAAAATCTACAAGGGCGGGGGTTGGGGCAGTCCCGATGGAAGTGAGCCCCCAAACATGAGAAGCACAGACGGCGTGCATTGGCAATTCGGCGGCGGGCACTCACGTGCAATTTCAAAAAGGCCGCGCAAGTTGCCATGCCATGCCCCGTGTCCCTACAAAATTCACAAGCAGGACGACTCTGGGTGCCAGCAAAACGGGTGGCGCGGCGACTATCAACAGGCCCGCGAGCCCTAGTCCGTCCCTGGTCTCGTGGCCGGGAAGACGGTTGGCGTGACTCGGTGGCAATGCTAGAGTTATCCACAAACCGACACTAATCCTCCAAAAATTTGACGAGGTCACCAAATGGGGGGAGATTGTGGTAGTTGTGGATTGGTGGGGATAGTGTCACAACACTATCCCCACCATACTTTTGCTCAAAACGAGCCCTCAAATCGGCAGGAAGCCGTTGCAGCACAACATGCACCAAAAGGTAAGACCAATGGTCCACCGGCAACTCCAATCGCTTTAAAGCGTTGGTCGCTGCCACCAACGGGTTCAACAGCCGATATATTCTGTAAAAATCTCACCGTGAGAACTTAGGTGAAGTGACCTAAAACTGAACTGTCATTCCATCCGATGCTTGGGACTGACACTAATGACAGCTCACTTTAAGCTCACTTCACCCGAGTTATCACGGTGAGATTTTTACAGAATAGCACTACAGGTCAGTACGCAATGCTGACAATCTAGTAATGACCGGTAACCCCAAAATCTGTTTAATATGAACGTCAGCCAAACAACGTTTGTTTTGGTACCGCCGGGTGAGTAGTTCCAAAGCGGTAGGGTAGGCTGAATCAGTCACCGACAAATGCTGTACCGAGGCTCAGGCCTCACCTTCCAGGACAGACAACAAATAGGCCAACTTTTGGGCGGGTCTGAGGTCCGAGCGTGCATCAACCAAACTTTCAAAAAGGTTTTGGTCATTGAAAACACGAATAAAACGACATTTTATAAAAATGAATCCTAACTAGATCGATTTATCGCCCCCGAAACCCCTTGTATACAAAATTTCATGAAAATCGTTGGAGCCGTTTCCGAGATTCAGATTATATATATATACAAGAATTGCTCGTTTAAAGGTATAAGATAAGATATAATAATTAGGCAATTGATATTTTAAAATCAATGTTAAAATTAAATATATGTGTCATCTTGGACTTTTATCTCCATATAGCGTCTTGTATTCATTGAAACGGGTGATCAAAACAAATATCAAGATCCAGGAATTTTCTACTACGAACATTATACATACACGACAAAAGAAATCGAAATAAAATCAATAGCGTCACCATGGGTTTTTGTAAGCACACGCATTCGAAATTACACGAGCGTAGATAATGCGCGTATAGCAAAATCTATATATTCAAATCTATAATTCAAAGTCCTGAGTGACTGACTGACTGATATATCAACGCACAGCTTAAACCACTGGTTGTAGAGACGGGAAATTTGGAGGGTGTGTTCTTTGTGAAGAGTAGGTATCCACTAAGAAAGAGTTTTTTGTAATTCCATCCCTAAGAGGGTGAAATGGGGGACTAAAATGGTAAATTTTTCGACATCCACGCGGGCGAAGCCGCGGGCTGAAGCTAGTTCTTCATATTAGAGAATGTTCGTAGGTCGTAGCTAAGCTTTCTACGCGCTTAGCTTGCATGCGCTTGCATACTACTAGTAGATACGCGTAGCACACAGCTAATCCAAAAACTGTTTGTGAAGAAGTTCGATTATTGTGCATTTTTTTTCTGTTAAATATTCAGTTCAGGAATAATAAAAAAAAACTCTCAATATACTGACTGCATTGCTATTAAACAACTTATCCCGTATTTGTCTTAGCATTGTAAGCCCCTTCTCTCGACAGTCAATCATTTTCGCTGGTTCTATTTCCGATAAGATAACTTGCTTCTATTTATAAAATAAATAAATTATAAATAAATTGCTTATTAATAAAAAGGGACACATTTACAAATAAATACCTTAAACAATTAAAATAGAGCACATTTGCTAATTTGCCTGAACTAGATAGAACCTGTGTTTCAGGCTACAAAAGCAAAAATTCTTTAAGTAATAAATTAACAATTTGTAGTAATAACTAAGATTAAAATATAGGTAACAAAAGTAAAACAGCGTGTTAGCGGTTTTATTTGCAGACAACTAGTAAATCTTCTGTCTGTGCTTAATCTAGGGTTAGTAAATATTGAAGTATATGTTTTCTACAGCTATAGTAATTTAATTTATAGATACTTAGTTTTCTATTTAATCTATTGTTCAGAAATGGGCCTAAAAATGTATAGAATCTTTCTACAAAGACATGTTTTGAGGTTGCATTTGTTATACATACTATATCATTCCGTCTCTTGTTAGTATTGTCAGCGGTGTAGGTAAGCATGGTGTGCTGTTTTAATATTAATTGCATAGTGAAAAGCTGCCGAACAGTCAGCACGTTGCAGATTTTATAAAGTAAATCTGTGGGAAAGAAGAAGGGATGGAAGTTTGCTACCTTTAAAATTGCTCTCTGAGCTCTTTCAAGAGGAAGCAAATTCGTTTTTGGTGCACCGCCCCAAGAAGTGATACAGTATTGAATAATAGATTGACATAGGGCCAAATAAACCTGTGTGATTAATTTTTTGTCTGCTAATGTTCGCAGTTTCTTAAAAACATATATCAGTTTGCGCACTCTTTTATTAAGGCTTTCAATATGATTTTTTAAAGAAAGTGTTTCGTCCATTATAACCCCCAGGTATTTAATGTTGCTCATTTTGATGATAGAAGGACAATTTCACGTGCTGACTGTACAGTGTCCACATTGATGGGCATATAGATAAGGGTTTGTAATGTTAGGTTGAGGTTTGCGCATGGAGTATTGAATATATTTCGTCTTGTCGGCATTTATTGTTAATAAATTACTTTGAAGCCAATTAGTCACAGAATTTAATTCTTACTAAGCGAGTTCGAACAGTTCGCTACTGCTTTTTGCGGTAAATATTAACGCAGTGTCGTCGGCATATGATATAATTTTCCAGTCTTTAATATTTAGATTACACAAGTCATTAATATAAATCAGGTATAGTGTGGGGCCCAGAATACTCCCCTGGGGTAAACCGAAATTAGTATTTTTCTGCACATCACTCGTAATATTGTCTATTTTAACACATTGGTACCGGCCGTCTAAATAGTCAGTAAAGAGTTTCAGCGGCGTTCCTCTTATTCCTATAGTCTCTAATTTGTTCAGAAGAAAAGAAACAGATACCGTGTCGAACGCCTTGGCTAGATCGAGAAAGACACCCAAGGTCTGGTGTCCTTTGCCAAGGTCTCGTGAAATATGTCCGGTCAGGCAGTCAGGCTATGCACCGCATCGGCAGTCGATAATTTGGCTCTAAAACCAAATTGCGCAGGGGAGTAGATGTTGTTTTTTTCTAGATAATTAACTAGTCTAGTGTTTAAAATTTTCTCTAGTATTTTTGAAATCGACGGTAGTAAGGATATCGGCCTATAATTATTAACTACGTCTTTACTTCCGGATTTAAAGATAGGGATTACAACTGCTTTTTTTTAGGCAACTCGGGAAAATTCCTTTGGAAAGACAGATTCGAAAAACATGCGTTAAGGGAGGAATCAAAATATTCTTAAAGAGTTTAAGAATCTTATTGCTTTTATTATCCCATCCAGCTGCACAATCATCTTTTAGCCCGAAAATTATTCGGGATATTTCATCTTCATCAGTGTCCAGCAGAGCAAAAGATTTTGAATTACGGCTAATTATAGATTTTTGGACAGATTGGTCGCAATATTGTGGAATCTGCTCGGCAAGAGTTTTCCCAACATTTATAAAATAGTTATTTACATTGTTAGTTGTTATGAGTGGTGAAGGATTTGCAAGTAGTAAACTCGAACTTGATTCACGCTGTTTTGAGATATTGGTGATATTTTTAATACTTTTCCAAAGTTGTTTGCTATTTTTACCTGCTCTATTTAATTGTTTTTTGTCGTAATCTGTTTTTATTTTCTTTAGGATATTGTTGCAGAAATTCCTAGTTTGAATTATAACATTATCAGGGTATCTCTTACTTTTCTGATGAAGTTTATCTCTGTGTCTTATACAGCGAATTAATCCAGAAGTTATCCACGGTTTAATATTATAATTTCTTATTTACTGTAGAAACTGTCGTGTATTGTAATATTGCTTGTTGCACGTGTTATTACGTAAGATAAAGCCAAATTAGCGTCAGCAGTATTGTAAACTAGGCTAAAGTCTATGTTGCATAAATCATATTCGAGTTTGTTTGTGTTTAATTTGCTAATAGTCGGAGGAAGATTTAGTTTAGGCAGCGATAAATTTACTTAGCAGAACTGCGTGATGTTCAGTAATTGTTGAGTTAGTAACAAGCGTAATACAGGGTGATTGGAAGATGGGTGCAAAGCTTTAAGGCGAAGATAGTACAGACAATTTAGAACCATTTAAGCCATGGTTGTCTTAGACGAAGTCTTACCAAATATTTTTAACCAAATTTTTAAGTTTTTTTTCGGAATTTCTCAAAATTTAATGTAAACTGCATAATTATGGCCAAATTGAATGATAAATGCATTCATTTTTTATTTATTTAATTAGAGTAATGTGTAAGCAATCAAGCAAAATATGTTTTAGGCTTCTGTGTCATTAGACATTTTTTTTTACAGACATTTAAAGCTCAGAAAAAATAAAAAAATTGTACAATACGTCTTTTAAACCTTATTTAAAAAAAAACGGAGGGTGCTTTTTTTGTTCAAACCTTTTTGAAGACATGCTTGATAATCGTTCTTTCTTTTGAGGTATCATTTATGTGGATATCTTACAAATTATTGAAATTAGGGCCTACAAACCAGTTTGAGGGAGAATTTTTTTATTTTAGGCAGACTAATTAAAACAACATTTGAATTAAAATTATTTATTTTTCATGTTCAAAATGACGGCTGTGATTCCTAATACAAGCACGGCCCCGTCTTCTAACTTCTGTAGTCGTTATTTTCAACATCATCTCCTGCTTCATTGTCTCAAACGCTGAATTTATTCTTTGTATCAATTCTTCTCTAGTGTTTATTTCTATGTTGTTATACACCAGTTCCTTGGCCCGGCCCCACACGAAAAAGTCCAACGGAGTCAGATCTGGGGAGCGTGCGGGCCAAGGGATGGGTCCATCCCTGCCGATCCAGCTATCAGGAAAGCAATTGTTGAGGTGTTCCCTTACATTTAAAGTCCAATGCGCTGGACAGCCGTCTTGCTGAAAGATGACTGTTCGGTCTCTTTCGAAGATCGGGACACCTGATTCCTCTACCAGCAGTGGTAAATCAATTTGCAGAAATTGCAAATAATTTTCGCCATTCAACGGATCAGGCAAAAAGTGGGGCCCAATCAATGTTCTGCCAATTATTCCAGCCCATACATTCACAGAGAATTTCATCTGAAATGACACCTGCTTCTTAAAATGTGGATTGTTGTCTGCGTCGGCCCATTCATGGATGTTGTGAAAGTTTGTAATACCTTCCCTTGAAAATTTACTTTCATCCGTCCACAAGATTGATTTCAGAAACCACGCATCTTCGATGTCTCTGTTGAGGAGGAAACGGCAGAACTGAATTCTTCTTTGAGGATCTTGCTCTACTAGACCTTGCACACTCCTGCCATGGAACGGATACTTATCATTTTGGTGCATTGTATGCCACACCTTCCATTGAGAAATGTTTAAATTTCGAGCTACTGCTCTAGTACTGGTAGTAGGATCCGCTTGACATGCTGCTAAAATGTCTTCGTCGACGGCAGTTTCGTGTCTGCCCGGGTTGACTCCAGGTTCCACGCGGTGAAACCCATCTTGGGAAAGACGACGAAACGTGTTGTAAAACACTCGGACATTCGGTATCCTGCGATTCGGATAGCGCTCTTGATACATCCGTTGCGCCAAAGATCCATTGCCGTCTACTCTACCGTACATAAATACGATATCCGCATATTCTTGATTGGAAAAAGTAGCCATAGTCACTTAACAATTATGAAAAACGGCGTAGGAGCGCACTAAATGTCAACTCAACACAATTAAGTAAAAAATCAACACGTGCAGCAGCGCGAGGCTACGACTGGACACGGTGAAACAAAAAAGTTCAAAACTAACGCAAACAACACGTGCAGGAACGCAAAGGGCTACAACTGAACACGGTAAATTGTGAATCAACACGACAACGTCCACTCACAAGGGCAGTAGTTTGACTAATAAATAAATAAGATGTAACGGCTTCATCACAGACCGACTGACCCTGACTAAAGAAAAACGACTTTGTTGCCTCAGTAACTAAGACCATTTTGCTGTAAAAACCAACTCTTATCGCTTTTTGCTATTCATTGGGCGTTCTACCTGGAAATGCCGTCGCACCGCACTCGGTGGCCACTGTTTAGAGAATCCCCTCAATGGGTTCCCCTCAATTGGTTCCTGCATGTGCCAAAAATTCTTAGAATTGAACAATGTTATCATTTCGAGCACATAAAGTATTCTTTTAAGCAAAAATTTTGTGTTTTGTTAGACTGCCTAAAATTTAAAATTTCTCCCTCGAATTGGTTTGTAGGTCCTAATTTCAATAATTTGTGAGATATCCGCATAAATGATACCTCAAAAGAAAGAACGATTATCAAGCATGTCTTCAAAAAGGTTTAAACAAAAAAAGCACCCTCCGTTTTTTTTTTAAATAAGGTTTAAAAGACGTATTGTACAATTTTTTTATTTTTTCTGAGCTTTAAATATCTGTAAATAAAATGTCTAATGACACAGAAGCCTAAAACATGTTTTGCTTGGTTGCTTACACATTACTTTAATTAAATAAATAAAAAAATAATTTATTTATCATTCAATTTGGCCATAATTATGCAGTTTACATTAAATTTTGAGAATTTCCAAAAAAAAACTCAAAAATTTGGTTAAAAAAATTTGGTAAGACTTCGTCTAAGACAACCATGGCTTAAATGGTTCTAAATTGTCTATACTATCTTCACCTTAAAGCTTTGCACCCATCTTCCAATCACTGTATATGATAGGCTAGTTTTGATCATCATATTATGATCTAAGCAGGAACCGCTCTGATAAAGGTCCTAAAAATATGAGCGATTGCTCATTCGATTCGGAATCACCTCTAGAAAAATGTTTTTGAAGGATTTTGGTGGAGGTAAAAAATTGCAATTGTTATTAACAAAATAAGATGAAAAAAAAAAGATATTTCGTTTTTAACATTTAAGCAATTTTGAAAAAAGCTCGTTAAAGAGGAGGAAATTTCCAATAAAAATCTTAACTTTCGTAACTCTATCTCCATTATTTATAACTAGCTTTTGCCAGCGGCTTCGCCCGCGTGGAGGTCGGAAAATATCCCGCGGGAAGATACTACCGGGATAAAAAGTAGCGTATGTGTTAATCCAGGTTATAAACTGTGTTCCGAATTTAGTAGGATAGATATATATACTATTGAGGACTTTTTTGTATATCTCTTGAAGGCCATCATCTTTGTAATACATACTTTTGGTGTATGATCAACGTATGTGAGGATAAGAGCTCGAAAGCGCATTTTCATCCGACTTGCTTCAAATTTATCGTCACTGCTCAGCTCCTATGTGTCTTAGCGTTATGTTATATAGCCTATAACCTGCCCAGGAGTATGGACTACAATCGTACCAAGTTTGGTTAAAAGCCCTTCAGTAGTTTTTGATCCATGCGTGCACATACAGACAGACGGACAGACAGACAGACAGACAAAAAATTTACTGATTGCATTTTTGGCATCAGTATTGATCACCATTCATCCTCCAATATTAATTTTGAATGTATACTCAATGTACAGAATTGACCTCTCTACAGTTTTATTATAAGTATATAGAAGATATAGATATAGATATAGATTTTAATTTGACGTTGAAAATAGGGCTCCGCGCGGCTGTTACAGCATGCGCGCACCGGCGCTAAAGAGAGTTCAGTAATAAAAATATTTTTTTTTTAACATAAAATGTGATTTTAAAAAAATTGAAAAAATTCTAGTATCTTCTTACCACTTGAAAGAATCGAGCCCTGAAGAAAATAATATAACCAATATAGAAAACCAATATCACCTGTTAGTGTAACATTCTTAAATGAACTGAGTGCTAGGAGAATCTGGTTTATGGATTTGTTAAAAGAATCTAAGTTTCTAGCGGAGGGGGATCTATACATAGCGATTATCGCTGTGGTTGTACCAATTTTGATGACTAAACAATTACTCATACTCTCTTGTAGACTATGTTCCTCGACTGTGACCTTTAATGATTCCTTAGCAAATATTACGATACCGTCACTTTTATTGTGGTTTATTGTGGTATGTAATATGTTGTACTCCGGTATAACTGGAATATTATCGTAGCGGTTAGCTAGCCAACACTCGGTAAGTACCATTATATCACAGTCAAAGTTAAGTCTATGAAGAAAAATGTTAAAGTTATCTATGTTTAAAAAAATACCACGAATATTTTGAGTTAGTACAGTTAGTGAATTTTGATAGTCGGAAATATATTTTATGCAGTCCTCAACGTCACATGTCTTTGATTCTGTTAAAAATGTTGTACGGCTCAGAGCGGTCAAGTTGCAGTCAGGTGAGTTGACGAAAACCACCGACTTCACGATCCCAAGTAGTTTATTGTAAAGTTACAAAATGATGTTGGATGCTAATCCGCGGTATTATCGCTAAGGTAGCTAATGGTCAACTAACGTTTAGTATAATAAAAGTATATAAAATGAATTAACGAAAGTAGGTCGCGGCGTCAGCGACTTACTGGCTTGTACGTAAACCGTACATGCTCCCGAGGGAAAATTGGGATGAGCATCCATTACAAACAATAGTTAAAAATTAAATGTAAAAGTAAACAATTAATGTAAAGTAAATAGTTAAAAGTTAAATAGTAAACAAAAGTAAATGTGTAAAAGTATAGGTATAACATTCAGTTTAGTTCGTCAAAGTGAAATGCTTTCTTCGGCTGTCTTGCTTCGCTGTAGATGGGCTCCACTGCTGTCGAATGTATTTCTTGTAGCTCGATGTCCCCTCCAAAGTTATCCCTTCCTGTAGGTGTCGCTCCTGTTTTGGCAGAGAGTGTTTTGACGCCTTTCTTTGTTTTGCACCATCGTTTAGTGATAATATAGAGGGCAAGCACAGCGATTCCTCCCAACAACAAAGATGTAACCGAGTAGAGATAGATGTCGTGACTTGACATGTCAGACGCCTTCGGTAATATTTCTCTGTTCTTCTGAAATTCCAACTGCTGGTCTATTTTTCTTATTTCTACTGCAGTTGGCGTTTCTTGTTCGGTTATATTTAATTTTGCATTCTTCCAGCCGAGGTCAAAGATATTGTTAATTGTTGAGTTTATGGTTGGTATTTCAATCTCTGGTTCCATGTTCAAACTACTTCCCAGCTGATTGTGTGTAAATAGTTTGGCGTCCTTTTTCTGCAGTAAGCACTTTGATTTCAAAGAAATCACTCCAGTCCCGTCAATGACCGCTGGCGTAACTTGATCGTTACATATGACGCGCATCAGCTGTTTTCCGCACAATGTAAATAACCACATGTTCGATTTGTGAAGTTTTGTCCAAGTTTCTTTGCATGTTACGTCATTGAGGACGCATGATAAAGACTCTTGTTGGTTGACGACTTGGGCCTCACATGGGGCGTCTTTATCGTGCATGTTGTAGACAGGACTAAGTGCGACACAAATGAATTCGTCTTCTCCGTATGAAGTACATTGGCGCATGTCTTGGTCTTCCATTGTTATGTAAGAGTTTTTTACTAAGTTGATTGCGATGAAGCTTGAACTTGGTTGTACGAGTTTTAAACGTCCTTGTCTAAGGAACGGTATCGGTATGACTCGATATATCTTGTAGTCTTCATCGCTCAGCAACGGGATATGTATTTCAAATAACATATAGTTGTTAGTAATTCGGGCCTTCACTTGGATGAGGTCAAAATCCCTTTGAATGTCCTTAACCGGTAACGACAATCCCTGTGGCAACCTTCCGGATATTATGTTTAGCTGTTCGATCAGTTGATAGGGCGGAAATAGATGGGTATCTAAATGTCCTCTGTAAATGTTGGCGAGAGCATTTATCAGCATTTCCAATATTCGATTTAAATCATTTAAAATCAGAGTTGACGTCACGGCAGCGGAATTTATGTCGTTCATCGTGAATAGCATTTGCGCCTTGTTTACTACCTTTGTGATTTCGCTGCAAGTTTGGTTCATGTAGTTGCACAATGTTTCGAATTGTTTATCCATAAAGGCAGTGTTTCTTTTTATAATGTTATTTTCAGCCTCTACAATTAATGTTTGGTTTTTCATAAGTTGTAGTAGGTAGTCATCATTTGATTGTAAATTCTCTATGTCTATTTCGTACTTTTCGGCGAAATCTGCGTCGAGCACTCCGAAAAGAGTTCTTGCTAGTTTCCCAACCCCATCAAAGTAACCTCGTTTTGGTCTTGAGTGTTGAGTGAGCAGCATAGAGTTGTAATCAGCTAGGTGACTCAGTTCATGACGTAAGTGGCCGACAATTGTTTCGCAAGGCGTGTACTCATGTGATATTCTTTGGCATAGTTTATCTATTTGGTTCACATAATCGTTGATCCGTTGCTTGCCAGTATGACGTTAAGTTGTAGTAAACCAATAGAGTCCATTCGTCATGTATTAGCTGAATTTTCCCCGCTTCATCGAAGTAAATCGGATGATCGCTCGGTATAGGTGTAACCTTCAAGTTATTCGTTGGCGCTGATTGTGCAAATCCCGTCATCGCTAGTATGGATAGCAGAACAAGTGATGGCCAACTTTTCTTGGTTTTTGTTGTGCCTCCCCGTTTTTTAGTTTCCGAAGTAGGCGTTATTTTCTCTTCCTCTACTCTTGGTTCTTCGGGTTTCATCGGTAATGGTGAAAGCTTCGTTATTGGTCGTTTAAGTAACCCTTTCCTAGTTTTCAAGGTAACAACCCGTACTCGACCATCGGCGCCTGGATGTAGTTCCTGGACTCTTCCTATAGCCCAGCGGCCAGGAGGTAAGTGTTCATCTTTTACCAATACTAGGCTCCCTTGTTTCAGGTTTTCTTTTGTTGCTGCCATTTGCTTCGGATTTGCAGTTGATGTAGATATTCGTTCGACCAGCGCTTCCAGATGTGCACGTTCATTTGTTCAACAAGCCTCCATCTGTTTCTTAGATCGTGCTCAGCAAAGTCTTGCTCTTCTTGCGGTAGTGACAGTAGGGGGCCGCCAATGAGGAAGTGACCGGGAGTTAGATATTCCAGGTCTTCGACATCCTCTGTTAATGGGCACAGCGGACGAGAGTTTAGACAGGCTTCAATTTGATGTAGTAAAGTGGTGAATTGTTCGAAAGTAAGCTTCTGTTCTCCTAGTACTCGACGTAGGTGATATTTCATAGCTCTGACGGCAGCCTCCCATAGGCCTCCAGCTGTTGGCCATAGTGGTGCATTGAAATGCCACTTAATTTGTAAGTGGCTCATCTCATCGAAGAATTCAGAAGTCTTAAACGTATTGTGTTGTTCAAATTCCTGTTGAAGTTGTTTTGCTGCGCCCACAAAATTCGTTCCGTTGTCGGAGAATACGTTTCTGGGTGTACCCCTGCGGGCACACATCCTTTTGAAAGCGGCGAGGAACGTTTGCGTAGTCAGGTCTGACACCAATTCCAAATGCACAGCTTTGGTCACCATACATATGAAAATTGCTATGTAAGCCTTGCAAGTTTTAACTCCTCTCCCTTTGTTGATTTTCACATCCACATGTCCGGTGTAGTCGACTCCCGTGTTTGTGAACGGTCTTGATGGAGTTACACGCTCCTTTGGCAAGTCTGCCATCAGTTGAACGTTTCGGTTTGGTTTGAAACGATGACATCGGACGCATTGTCGTAGCTCTTTCTTGACTGTTCTGCTACCTCCAATGACCCAAAATTTTTGACGTAAATGAGCTAATGTGAGCCGGGCGCCTCCATGCAGGGTGTCGCGATGGGCCTCTTGAATAATAAGCTCCGTTAATCTTCCTGTTGCCGGAAGAATAATCGGATTTTTAGCTTCGGGAGATAATGTTGAGTAGCTTAGTCGCCCCCTCACGCGCAGTATTCCACTGTCGTCAAGAAACGGGGTCAGCTTCAGCAAGTTGCTTTTTGTTGATATTGGTCGATTTTTCTTTAAACATTCAATATCGTCGCCATAGTTTTCATTTTGAACGTTCTTGATAATCAATTCTGTCGCTCCCATAATGTCTTGTGGTGATAAACACATAACCACCATTTTTTTACCGCAGTCGGCTAAGTTATCGCTTGAGTTCAGTGTGCGTTTTTGCTTACGAATGTTGCTCAGTCGCAAAATCCATCCAAGCACTCGTATTACGCGTTTATAATTACTGTTTTTATTCAGTAATGTATTAATTATTTCACATTTGTTGTATGTGACTGCGCAGCAGTTTATTTCTTGCAACTCAGTGTTTGTTGTGTAAGTCTTGCGATTGTCTTGATGGATTTTTGTCATGTTTGTTTTTTACCAATCTGGTCCATTCCACCAAAGTTTAAAATCTAGCAGTTGAAAAGGTGTTAGCCCTCGAGTTGCACAGTCAGCCGGGTTTTCTTCTGACTTCACATAATTCCAGCAGTTTGCCGTAATAATGCTGTTTATTTGTTTCACTCTGTTGGCTACATATTTCTCCCATCGGTTTATGTCCCCTGCAACCAGGCTAAAACGACCTTGGAGTCGCTCCAGCACCTTATATGTAGGTTTTTATTGCAGAGAGTGTTCTGAACCTTTTCTAGCAGTTTGGCTAGTAAAACGGCCCCACAAAGTTCCATTCTAGGTACAGTAATCCTATTGCTGATTGGTGCAACCTTTGTTTTTGCCGTTATTAGCGTAGTCTTGTATTCGCCGGCTTGATTTCTCACTCGGCTGTAAATGACGCACGCGTAAGTTTTTTCGCTTGCGTCGCAAAACCCGTGTATCTCTAGGTTGTTTTCTCGACATTGTAACCATCTTGGTATTGAAAGTTTATTTAGTAACGCGATATCTTTTCTCATAGTTTCCTATTCCGTTGCGAGATCGTCGGGTAAGCGTTCATCCCAGTTGATTTTGCTTATCCAGATTTTTTGGAACAGCAGTTTGGTTTTTATTGTAAGTGGCGATAATAATCCAAGTAGGTCGTATAGCTTGCTTATTTCGCTCAGCAGTGCGCGTTTTGACAGATTTTTCTTGATTGGTAGATCCCATTGGTATGTGAAGTTATCGTTATCTTGATTCCACCTCATGCCCAGCATTTTTGAGTTTGTTGTTTTTTCTGGGCTAAAGTCGATATTCGTGTTGCGGCTCTTTTGATCATCTCGCAAGTCTTCCAAGATAATAGGTTCGTTCGTTTTCCATTTTCTCAAGTTAAATCCTCCTTTTTTCATCAACTCTATTAGCTGTGTAACCAGTGTTTTCGATGCCTCGATAGTATCCTGCCCGTACACCAAATCATCCATGTGGAAATAGTTTTTTAGGACGGCTCCAGCTTCCGGATAGGTATGTTTCTCATCTTCTGCGAGTTTATGTAGAGTGCGCATTGCCAGATAAGGTGCACTTTTCATTCCGTAAGTTACTGTGCCCAACTGCCAATCTTGTAGAGATTCGTTAGGGGAAGATCTCCAGATTACAGTTTGTAGATGTTGTTGTTTTTCGCTCAGCCAGATGAACCGATAAAGTTTTTCTACATCTGCCGTAAAGACGTATCTGTATGTTCTCCAGTTAATTAGTAGTGACAGTATATCCTTTTGTAAGTTCGGACCGCAGTACATTTGGTCTTTCCTCCTGTGACTGGTTTCATGTGTCCCATAGCGATGTATTCGTTCATAAAACGCCTGTACTCGTAACTGAGCTCTTTGTTTTTTAGCATTTTCCTTTCCAGTTGAAGGAACTGTGCTATTGCTTGTGACCTTGCATTTCTTAAGTGTGTTTCGAAGTTAGGCTTCATAGGCATTTGTACCACATATTGTCCGTTCGGCAATCTTGTGGTAGTTGCGTTGTAATATTCCTCACAGTATTGTTCCTCACTAGTTGATGCGGACTTGTCTGTAATTTCCTCGGTTTCCCAGAATCTTGCCATGTTTTCAAAGTCGTTAAGTGTCACCAAGCAGTTGAATGTCTTTACATTCCCGCATAGAATCCAGCCCACTTTGGTTTGTTGAGCTACTGGGTATCTGTTATCACTCCTGATGACGCCGTTAAGGATAAGTTCAGAGTAGATGTCTGCGCCCAAGAGCAGATCGATCGGGCCTGACAGGTTGAACTGTGGATCCGCTAGTTTTAAGTTTTCTAAATAGTCCCAGTTGCTGATTGAAAACGATGCGGTAGGTAAGTTGCTTATGAGTTTTTTCATAATTAACGCTTCAAAGTTAAATTTGTAGTCTGAATGTATTGACTGACATTCATTTCATTTCATTTATTTCATAAACAAGTACCTTGTATCTGAATTAACATACAAATTACACAACTACAGTAAATTATACACTAAAACGCATTTGAGTTCAATAAATTTCATCACCATTTAAAAATAATAAATTAACTGTAAATTAAACAATATGGACAACACCTTAATTTTTAAAAAATAACAATAAATTAATTAATTATAGACAAATAAGCATAGATTAATAAAATCAATTAAAAATAAGAATATTACAAATTATAGTCACATTAATAAATCAGAATGAACAAAAAATAACAATCCATGATTTCAATAAAATTAAAGTTCATCTACAGCATACAGACATCTATTCAATAGGATTTTTTTTGATTTATTTTGAAATCGCTACTATAGACAGCACTTTTTATATCTAGAGGCAACCGGTTAAATAATTTAACAGACTGGTATCGCGGACTGTGTTTAACAATTTTTAGGTTAAGACTAGTAATTTTTTTATTTTTCAAATCCAGTCTACGGGTGCTTTCCCTTATCTGCCGTTCTTCTGTTGTCTCATAGTCTTGTATGTGTTTGGCCAAATTACTTAAAAGTACCAGTACATAAAGACTTGGCACTGTAAGTATGCCTAAACTTATGAAATGTTGTCGGCAACTTTCCCTTTGTGAAATGCGTACCATGGTTCGAATTGCCCGTTTTTGTAGTACGAAAGCTCTTTTACTATTATATTCATAGCTATTTCCCCAAAAAAGAATGCTATACCTAATTTTTGACTCGACTAGCGCAAAATATACCATTTTTAGCTGTTCTATTCCGATTTCATTTCTCAAGGCCCTCAGAGCGTAACATGCAGACGATACCGATGCATCAATTGCTTTTAATTCTGGTTTCCAGTTTAACAGTTGGTCAATATGTATACCTAAAAATTTTACTTCGGCAACGAGCTCAATTGCGACTTCATTTAAGGCAACATTTAAATCATCTTTGTTACGGGCTGTGGTTTTAAATAACATTATTTGCGTCTTTTTAGTATTAATTAACAATTTATTTGCCGTGAACCATACATGAAATGCTTGTAACGTAGCATTTACCCTTTCTGTCAACTCTACTATGTCATTAGCTGCCACTATGGCATTCGTGTCATCTGCAAAAATTACTAATTTAATGTCCGGTAAAATTGAATTTAGATAATTAATCAAGTCATTTATAAATAATAAAAATAAAATAGGTCCTAAAATAGATCCCTGTAGGACACCCGTCGAGATGCGCACAATTTTGGATTTATACATTTTCTTAAAATTATCCTTAGTTTCGTCAATTTCAACGTACATCCGCCTGTTTTTTAAGTAGGAAGAGAATAGTCGTAAAGCATTTCCTCTTATTCCGTAATAACTCATTTTAGTCAGATGCAATTCATGGTCAATTGTGTCAAATGCAGAGCTTAAATCTAGGAAGATCCCTGCTACTCTCACTTTATTATTAATTTTGCTTATCACGTCATCTATTAATGTATATATGGCGTCCGCAGTGCCTACACCCTTTTGATACCCAAATTGTTTCTTATTTAAAACTTTATTTACTCGCAAGTGTGCTAAAAGTCGAATTTTAAGAATTTTTTCGAATAATTTTGACAGTACCGGTAATAGAGAGATGGGTCTATAGTTTTTAGGATCAGACTTACTTCCCTTCTTATACACAGGTATTACCTTCACCATTTTTAGTTGTTCTGGGAAGACAGCCTCTTCTATACATTTATTGAAGAAGTCAGATATATTAAAGTTTGTAATATGATAGGGAATAAAACCACTAAAATACGGGCACCATCTTTATTAGCAGAGCAGACAACCGAACACTGACACATTAAATAAATAGACAATATTTTGCTATATTACCACAAAGTCTCAACACAGCCCCTCAATTTATAGAATTTTAAATTTACAGACATGTAATAATAACATTCATAAATTGCTCAAACAAAAACAATATAACTTAAATAATAATTCTAACAAATAATTAAAAACTAACTCTTTGAAGTACAAGTACAATAATTCTGTAACATTTTGTTAATAATGTTAATATCATCTTTAAACATAAATAAATCAAAGTTGTACAGACACATTTATAACTCGAGAAACAAACATTTAAATTAAATTCAATTTGTTACAAAAATAAACATGTTTCTTAATAGGTAGCGATTTTGTAAAAATATCTGAAATGTTTTCATTTGTAGGTACATATGAGATAAATACAATTTTCTTATTAAATAAATCTTTTATGTAGTGGTATTTAATTTCAATGTGTTTAGATGCTTTGATATTAATTTGATACTGAATTAATTTGGTAGTGCTCTGATTATCAATGAACAAATAAGCCGAAATAGTTATATTATTTGTGAAATCAGACAGTATGCCCTTGATGTAAATAAGTTCACTCACAGTATTAGCTCCTGCTACATACTCAGCCTCAGCTGTTGATAGAGCGGTACACGTCTGCTTTCTAGAAAACCAACTTATTAAGTTTTCACCTTGAAATATAGCACACCCACTTGTGCTTTTACGATCGGTTCTGTCAGCAGCCCAGTCAGCATCTGAATAAGCCTTAAGTTTTGTGAGATCGCCTGTCTTTCTATATAACAGCCCCTGATCTGATGTTCCTTTTAGGTAACGTAATATTCTCTTACCTGCTGACCATAACTCCTGTGTAGGCTTGTCTAAAAATCTACTTAAGTAAGATACAGCATAAGTAATGTCCGGTCGACTATTCATTGCAATGTACAATAAGGAGCCTATTAATTCTTTAAAGGGTACGTCAATTACTTCCGATGGTAATCCAATATTTGCATTGAAGTTAACTTCCATTGGCGTCTTGCATGTTTTGCAATCTTGCATATTAAATTTTTGTAAAAGTCGCTTAATCATTTCACTTTGTCTTAATTCCAATGTATCCTTTTTCTTAGTAACTTCTAATCCTAAGTACTGATGTACTTCTCCTAAATTCTTAACTTTGAATTCTTTTTCTAAAGCCTTTGTCTTTTGCTTTATCTCATTGTCTTCTCCCATATGTAAAATATCATCAACATACAGTAATATCCAAGTCTTTCTTTTTCCATATAAACATAAATCATGTTTTGATTGTATGAATCCTTTCTTAGTTATGAAATCATGAAATCTTTGGTTCCAACACTTTGGTGCTTCTTTTAATCCATATAGGGCTTTCTTAAGTTTTAAAACTTTTCCTTCGCTAACTTTTATTCCTTTAGGACATTTAATATATACATCAACATCCAAGTTACCATTTAAAAATGCTGTTGGCACATCAAGTTGCATTAATTTCAAGTCTTGTTGAACTGCCAAGCTCATCATTAATCTGATAGTTGAAAGTTTTGCTACTGGAGAATAATTATTATCATTACTCTGTTGTTGAAAGCCTCTTGCTACTAATCTTGCTTTCTTAGTACCATCTTGCTTTGTTCTGAAGATCCATTTTGTATCTATTGCTTTACTTCCTCTAGGTAAAACAGCTTCTTCCCATGTCTGTAATTTTATCTGAGAGTTTAACTCCTTTTGTATTGCATTTTCCCAATCTTTATCTTGTATTGCGTCTTCATATTCTTGTGGATCCCCTGATAATAAACAGTATGCAGTATACAACTCAAAGTTTTCAACTAACCTTTTTGGTCCTGACCTTATCGTATAATCTTGTATTTCTTGAGTATTCTCTTCATTTTCATTTTCTTGATCTATTTCTTCACTGTTCTCATCATCTAATTTATCTTTCTTCGTATCATCTTTATCCTTCTTGGTTTCATCTTCTTGCGTGAACAGCTATATAAGACAAACAAAAACCCTAAAAACTTATGGCACACGATTAACACTATTACCCAACGAAAGCCACCTAAAACGCGAAACACAGAATTATTGGAATCAGCCGGTACCCCTAGCGAATCAGTAAACAAAGTGAACAAATACTTCTCTACCATAGGCAAGCGCCTCGCTGATGATATATTAAATAACCCTGATAGACCAGCTAGCGATGTACCTTTGAGAGAACCGCATCCGCCAGTCTCATCATTCGTTTTACTAAACTCGGACCCTGATGAGGTGGCAGCCGTAATTAAGAGCCTAAAAGCCGATAGTGCCACCGGCTGGGACAAAATTCCCGTAAGTTTTTTAAAGTCTGCACATCTGGTTATATCGCCAATTATCTCTTACCTTATCAACCTCTGCTTTGAGCAGGGAACTTTTCCCACCGCCCTGAAACAAGCTGTAATAACACCTGTGTTCAAGAGTGGGGACAGAGCTGACCCGTCGAACTACAGGCCGATATCGGTCCTCCCATCCTTGTCTAAAATATTCGAAAGAATAGTTAATCAACGTTTGGTAAGATATCTATCGAAAAATGAAATTATATCACCTTCACAGTTTGGCTTTAGACAAGGTAAGTCTACAGAAGATGCAGTCACGGCGCTGGCGTCCATTGTCACTGAAAAAGTAGACAGTGGAGGTAAGTGCCTGGCAGTATTTTTGGATATCAAAAAAGCCTTCGACACAGTCTCGGTTCCCATACTTCTACACAGGTTAGAAGACATTGGCGTGAGAGGTGTCCCACTTAAACTATTTCGAGAATACCTGAGTGAGAGAAAATATGCTGTAAAAATAGGATCCTTCATTAGTTCGGAGGAATTTGTCACATACGGAGTAGGGCAAGGTAGTGTGCTAGGTCCGACATTGTTCCTCGTTTATATTAACAGTCTGTGTAATTTGTCTATAGCAGATGCTCATTTATTCTCTTACGCCGACGATACTGCAATAGTCTTTTCGGGAAAATCATGGGACATCGTTAGCCGAACTGCTGAACGAGGCTTAACTACTATAGCTGCCTGGCTCGATCGCAGTCTTTTAACATTGAACGTCTCAAAGACTAATTACATCTGTTTCTCCATCTACAATCGTTCCCAACCATCACAAGACCTTCAGATTAAAATCCATACATGCTCCGACTCATCCAGCAACACCTGATCTTGTCTAAAAATAAACAGGGTCCTTAAAACTAAATACCTTGGTGTCATGCTCGACCAAAGACTATCTTGGCATGTGCACCTAGATTTAATAATGGGTAGAGTCAGGAAACTAATATGGACATCCAAGTTACTTCGTCACGTGGCTACTAAAGATCAAATTAGGCAAATTTACATCTCCCTTGGCCAATCTATAATAATGTACTGCTTACCAATCTGGGGCGGTGCAACAAAAACAAAATTTTTAGAGCTTGAGAGAGCTCAAAGAGCACTACTAAAGGTCATGTTCTTTAAACCAATGAGATTCCCCACTAAAAGCCTTTACGAGGCCTCGAATGTTTTGTCAGTTAGAAAACTATACATACTACAGCTTGTTTTAAAAAAGCATAAATCCCTTCCCTACATTCATTCCAGGACACAATCTCGGAGAAAGAATAATGTCGCTCCTGAAACTCCAGTCAAAACCACATTTGCCATGAGACAGTACACAAAACAATCATCACGTATTTACAATATTCTAAATAAAGAGCAAAACATTTATTCCATGACTTTCCATGACTGCAAAAAAACACTCACCCAATGGCTGGCAAACAAAAGTTACGAAGAAATCGAGTCAATCCTACATATGATCACATAACTCGAGAGGTACATTTCTACAAAATACACACACACACACACACACACACACACACACACACACACACCCTCACACACACACACACACCCTCACACACACACACACACACACACACACACACACACACACACAATCACATAAACACCCCACGCGCAAGCTAAAATAAAATCATTTAATAAATAATATTGTCAATTTGTTTTTGATTTTGTTATTAATTATTCTAATGTTAATCTGAATAAAAATCTGATTTCGGCTTATATTATTTTGAATTTTGATTGTAATTTTAATTTTGCTTTTGATTTAATTTAATTTTTATTTTATTTTAATTTTAATATTTTAATTGAATGTATTGTTTAATTTTGATTGTAATTTTAATTTTGCTTTTAGATTTAATTTTTATTTTATTTTAATATTGCAATTGAATTCATTGTTTATTTTGATTGTAATTTTAATTTTGCTTTTAGATTTATTTTTTATTTTTATTTAATTTGATTTTTATTTTATTTTATTTTAATATTGAACCTAAATTTATTGTTTAATTCCATTTAATTCCTCACTTATGTATAGTTAATTAAAAGCAGAAGAGTGGTAGTACCTAATACAAGCAATGCTTTGCTTAAAAGGTACTTCCTATAATGATATTGTTGTTTACATAAGTTATAGAAATAAAGATTTTTTTTTTGTTTTTTTTTTTTTTTGTTTTTTTTTTTTTCTTGTTCTAATTCATCTTCAAAGTATTCTTCCAAGTGTTTATCATAATTTTCTTTGTTTCTATTCTTCTCTTCTTTGTATTTTATTTGAGTCTCATCAAATCTGACGTCTCGAGATATTATTATATTATTGGTTTCAGGATCCCATAAACGATATCCATTTAAGTTATAACCTAAAAATCTCATTTCTTTTGCTCTTTGCAATAGCTTGTCCTGTTTTGGTAAAATATGTACCCAAGCTTTTGATCCGAATACTTTAAGTCTCTTCAAATCCTTGTTTCCAAACATCTTCTCAGCTGGTGTTTGAAAACTGATAGCAGAAGATGGACAGATGTCCATCACATCTGTTAATTTGATAAACAGCACACATTACAGCTTCACCCCATAGCATTTTCGGTAGTCCAGTTTCAATCAATAATGTTCTCGCTCTATTGTAAATGTTTCTGTTCATGCGCTCTGCAACCCCGTTTGACTGTGGACTGTATGGTGTAGTATATTGATGAATAATCCCCTTGTCTCTGCAAAATTTATAAAGTTTTTCATTTTTGAACTCACCACCATTATCACTTCTAATCTTTTTGACTTTATTACCTGTTTGTCTTTCCATTCTATTAATGTATTCAATAAGTACATCAGTAGCTTCGCTTTTTCTTTTTAATAAGTATACCTCACAAAAATGTGTATAATCATCTATGATTGTATGATAATATATCTCACCTTTAGGTGTTGGTGTAGTTACTGGACCCGATATGTCTGTGTATTATCTCACCTATATAATACGACCGAGGTTTTATAGTGGAATAAAAGGGTAATCGTGTTGATTTACCTAGTACGCAGGGTTCACATTGTTTATCACTGTATGGCAGATTCATAATTCTGAGCATCTTTTTGTTTGCATGGCCTAACCTCTAATGCCACAGATCTCTTGAAATAAAACATTTTTCATTTATTAAACTTGCATCTATAAAATATAACCTACCTATATTTTTCCCTATGACTTCACAGTTTGAGTTACAGATTAATACATAGTTTTTATAGAATTCTACTTTAAAACCTTTTTCTAATAGTTTTTTAACTGATAATAAATTATGTGACAGTCCAGAAACAATCAACCCTTCTATTTCAATTTGCATGTTATCATATTTCAAATTCAATTTACCTTTCATATTACTTTTTAAATATTGACCATTTGCTACATAAATTTTTACCTCTTTTTCTAAGTTTTGTACATCTGTCATAATTGGTACATGACAAGACATGATCAAATGTTCGGTAGCACCTGAATCAACAACTAATTGAACACAATCACTTACATTATTGACTGAGTCACCTGCACTATAGGCTGTGAATGCAACTACATCTTGCTCATTTTGCTCATCTTCCATCTGTGCCATTCTTCCAGAATGTGATGAAGTCCCATTGTATCTTGAACTCGAACCTCGACCTCTGCTTGTGTACCTCGTACCTCTGAAATAACTTCGTTGACCTCGTTGTCCTCTATCATTTTGATGACCTCTGTAGCTTGTTTGTTTGCTTCTACATTGATATGCTTTGTGACCATCCTTGCCACATTTAAAACATGTAAGGAAGCTGTGAGCATCCTTTGACTCTACCACATTGTTTTTATTCTTTAGTTCTGCATCTAATAATTTACTTTTGACATATTCCGTTGTAAGTTCCACATTGGTGGTTCCTAAAGCGGCAATTGTTGTATTATAACTTTCGGGCATCGTTAGTAGTAAGTGACAAACTTTGTCTGCTTCTTGTAGTGTGCTTCCAGTCTCTTCCAGTTGTCTTATCAATATGTCAAAATTATTGAAGTGGTCACTTAATTCAGTACTGGTATCACATTTCAGGGTTAATAATTGCTTCCTGATGTATAAAGCTGATAATGTACTCTTTCTTTTAAATACTTTTCTTAGATTATCAATCATGTCTATTGCGCTTGTTGCATTCCTTATATATTCTAAATGTTTGTCTGTTATGCTGCAGACTATTAGACTTCTTGCTTTCGCTTCCTTCATTTTGAATTCTTCCGTCTTTTTAATCTCCTCTTTTGTGCCCTCTTCTATTGATATTTTGCAATCTTTTTCTTCGAGTATACACGATATTCTAAGTAACCAATTACTGAAATTTGTTCCAGTAAATTGCGGAATCAATTTTTTCGTTATTTCGTCCGCCATCTTTTCTTCACTTTTCTTCCCTAATTTTTTCAATATATAATTTATAACTTTATACCTCTCAATGTTCTACTTATTCTCCATTTTCCATTATTCCATCATTTGCGCATTTGCACATTAGCGCAGTGGAAGCGTATTAAAGTTTGTAATATGATAGGGAATAAAACCACTAAAATACGGGCACCATCTTTATTAGTAGAGCAGACAACCGAACACTGACACATTCAATAAATAGACAATATTTTGCTATATTACCACAAAGTCTCAACAAGATAGAGGCTCGGCTAATATTTCAATGTGCTCCTTGAACAGACATATCGGCACTTCGTCATAACCACAGGAATGTTTGTTTTGCATTCCTTTAACTATGTTGCAAATCTCGGTTGGATTGGTAGGAGAAATATGCATGTCACTGCCAACCTTGTCCGTGTAAAGATGGAGGAATTCCGTGGCAAGGTGTCCTTTATTTACGTCACTAGTACCTTTGTAGTCAAATTGATTCACCAATAAGTTGGTAATTTCCCCTGTATCCACCACAAGACGTCCATCAACCTTAAGCCTAAGTCCCCGCTGAACTACTTTCTCATTATTAGTGCATTTATTTACAACTTTCCAAATTTCCTTACTCATATTTTTTGAAGTATTTATTTGCGTCATTATAGCAAGCTTTTTAGCTTTAGAAACAATCTGTCGATAAAACCTAACGTACACGTTTTTATATTTTAAAACACTCGGTTCAAGGTCGTTTCCATTGCGTGCACATAAAAAACGTTTCATTTTGCTGGAAGTACGTATCCCTTTCGTGATCCATTTAATTTGTGATTTATTCTTAAGTTTAGTTTTACATTCCCTCTTCTTGTAACTATTGCGAAACACCTTATAAAAACTTTGTAGGAAAGTATTAATACCCATACCAACCCAAGATTCTTTAAGAATACTCTGTATGAATGCTGCACTATTTTTAGTGTTGAATACTCTTTTATGTGATGTAATAAACCGATTCTCATTTAAATATGGATTGGATCGACTTTCCAAATGAACCTCAGCAAAAATACCTGCATGCCCGTCGGCCAAACCATTGTGATCTACTTCACCACCCGAAACACATGCATCAGGCAGATTGGTTATGATGTTGTCAATACATGAACTACTATTGTTACGAATGAAAGTAGCAGAAGAGATAAGATGCCTAAAATTATAACATTTTAACAAACTAAGGAATTCTGCACTGTTTTTGTTATCCTCTAGCAGATCTATATTAAAATCCCCGCATATTACGCATTTCCTATTGAATAAATAGTCCAACAGCTTCTCCAATCTTTCTAAGAACTGTTCGAAATTTTTAACAACAGGATTTCGATAGCAACAACAGATATAAAGACCAGTGATAGTATCTTTAACACCACAAATTTCAAAACATTCCATTTTATACAATTTATTAATTGGTTCACAAATTTCGAACTGCCTATCCACATGTCCCAAAATTAAACTACCACCTCTTAACTTATTTTTTCTAGTGTTGTACGCTGCTAATTTATAGCTATTTAGATGATTAAGATTTACAGTGTTCTCATTCAAGAAGTGTTCACTTATACACACATAATCCTGCTTTTTATCAAGAGTTTCCACATACACCTCTAGTTAATTTTTCTTATTCATAACACCACATAGGTTTTGGTGATAAATATTAAGGTAGATATATTTATTGAGATCAGATAAATTTACGTAGCTAATGGAATTAATAGGTAATTTAGGGTCGAAAAAAATCATTTTCATCTGTCTGTGTCCCAATGCTATCTGTAAATGGTTTATAATGCTTTGATACGGTCTCGTTGTCTGTCTGTGAATATGCATTATTATAACATTTTAATTCATCAGATTTCATTTTAATATATTCTATATAGTCATTTCTGTACTTTTAACGAAGTATTTCCTTGTGGATTAGCCTACTTGCTGTCATTGTATTTATGTATTTTGAAGCCCTTCTAGTATCGTTATAATTCAGATCCAGCGGCAGAAATGATGTATTATTAAAGTTGCTACATATCAGCTTAAGTGAATTATTGAGCAAATTAACATTGAGATAATTATTTTTATATATTTTGCCAACTACGACGTTCGCGTGTTTCACTTGTGCCAGGGTAAAATACAAAGTCGACTGAAAGTTCAGGGGATTAGAATCGTTAGAACCCCCTAGTATTAATATGAAGTCTGAGTGGGTAAGTTCCTTACACGAATCAACACATGACCGAATTACTTCAGCCATAGGGGCCCCTGGTCTAATCATCGCAGTAACTTGGAAAGAATTTCCTAGAAGCTCTTGAAGCATTATTCTCATATCAAGTCCTGTCTGGTCAGCAAAAATCTTCACCTGATGTTTTCTAGCGAATGATTGACTTGTATCTGTGTTCGATTTTATTTTTTATAAGTTAAAGTTAAGTTTTTTTTTTTAATTGTCTGAAATATTACTCATATCTATGGTCAGAGTTCCAACTGTCGCTGTGTCGACTATTGTCCCCATTCCAATGTTACCATGATCTTCAATGTATCGATAAGTAGGTTGGTGACTTATTATCGTTTTTTGTAAGTCACAATCTGATGTTAGGGGTTGCTCGAAGAAGCAGCTTAAATTGTAGCTTACGTTATGTGTTTTACCATCTGTCAGTGTGTTTAAATCTATTTCTTTAGATGATGTTCTTGTTAAGCCTTTTTTTTATACCGAACGACCCATATCGTTTCCGATACTGTGGAGAATAGAATTTGAGAGGCGACGCAATTGATTTGTGATTCTTATTTAGTTCTAAGGTGCCAACAGATTTGTACAGATTAATTTTATGCTGGGCTACTGACAACTCTTTTTTTAAGGCGCTATTCTAAATATTCAAACTTTCTATCTCAGAGTTTGCTATTTGTAGTTCCTCATTTAACTTATCTAGTTTGTCGCTGAGTTCTATCACTTCATTTCTGATATTTATGTTGTTTGGTAAACTTTGATAAGATATGTTTAAGTCAAAGTCACTGTCATGCAAATTTAAACTTGAACGGCGACCTCTTTTTTGAGTGTTAACATTTTGCATTTCATCCAGAATTCAATTAATGTGTAGTTAAATATTCTAAGTTCATTCCCCTTTGCAGTTGCCGCTAAGGGTTCCAACACCCGATACAACGGCGCTCACTTTACGACGCTGTAATCGGAGACGCTGTGCAGCGTTTTCCGTTATTAGGCTCACTTGGGAGCCTTGGTCAAGTAGACCTCTCAAGTTGATGAAGTTTCCATCAATTGTTCTGACTTTCAGAAGTGCAGTTGTCAACAACACTTCCTTTTCTTCGTTCGTTATGTTGTTGACCCCATAAGAAGTCGAAGGGGTCGACGATGGGTTTGCCTCCCTTGTTGCTAGTTTGTCGTTAAATAGTTCCGTTTCAGCTTCATGCATAAGTGTGTGGTGTGCCTTATGACACAATTTACACGTCTTTCGCGATTTGCATTGCTTTTCTCCGTGGCTGAATAGGCAGTTTTTGCAAATATGTAAGTTGCGAATTGCGTCATCGCGTTTGTTTGCGTTCATTGCCAGGAATTGTTCGCAATTCATCAAAACGTGATTAGTTTTGCATATTGGGCATGTTTTTGCTGTCGTGAAGAAGGCTTTTGGTGAGTTTTTGTGACTTGTTAAAGTACGACGACCCCTGCGTTTTATTCTTGTTGTTGTTATTTCGGTTTTCTGATCCCTTATGTGGCTGCTTTTCCGATTTCCATGGTTTGTTTGATGACGATAATTTTTTGGCTGTTTCCCGGCAGAGCTTCCAGTGACATGAATTTTGATTCTAGAAACTCGGCGAACTCTTCCAGGTCTGGAAATTCTCTGGGATGTTTGATCTCCTTTACATATTCGTTATACGTAACGCTATCTAGTTTTTGAACTAATAGGTAATCCCAATTGGTGGTGTCTAGCCCGATGTTTTTGAGTCCGTTCAAGCACTCCATCATGACATCGTGAAGCTTCCGTATGCTTGCAGCGGTTGGTTGCTGGACACTAGGTTGATTCAGGAGTGTGTTCATGTATGATGTGAATGCCGTTTGTTATCGTAGCGGTGGGTCAACATCTCCCAGCAAGATGCGTAGTTCTCAGCACTGATGCCAAGATGCTGAACCAGTTTCTCCGCCTCACCCTTCAGTTATGTTTTCAAGTCTTGCATTTTTTGAGCTTTCGAAAGTGTCGGATTGTTGTGTACACTTTCGAGATAGAGGTCTCTAAAAGTCAACCACTGGTTATAGTTTCCATGAAAATCCGGTATTTGAATTCTCGGCGTAGATTTCTCATAATGTGCATTGTTCCAGATGTTGTGTTGTAGCTTCCTTTTCAGGTCATCGTAAAGGTTTTCTGCTGTATTGTATTTCTGTTGATAAATTGAGTCCTCATCTTGTAGTATGTAGTCTAGTTCCCAATTTGCCTTTTCTATATGCTCCCATTTAGTTTTCAAGTTGCTTAAGTTGTCTTCTAATTCCCATTTTTCCATGGGTACCGTCGACGCTATGTTAATTTTTTGCACAGTGCGCTCGAACGCTCTAAAATTGCAGTATTGTTGACGCAAAAGATCTTGTTGCTTTTCCGTCGACTCGCTTGTTCCTCGAGGAGGTATGTGAAATTTGATATCATCGAAAGTAAATTTCGATTGTTCCGTACCTTGCTTAGGCGTCGAAGGTGGTTGTTCCGTCTTACTAGTAGATGCAGACGGCAGTTCCGATTTACGTTTCAACATGTCTTGCAGCACTTCTTCATACATCTTCTTCGTACTGTTGAAAATGTCGTCGTTGAAGTATTGAAGGTCTGTTGCTCCAGACTCTTCCAGTAGTTGATGGTTGTGAACAAACTTCTCCCAGTTATTGTTCAGCCGAGAAAGACGCTCCTCCAGGTACGCCAAGTTCTTCCGGATGGGGCTGTCCTTCTTGTAGTTGGTGCAAATAAGCTTCAAGTCTCGAAAGATAGTTTCTTGACGGCTTATCAGCTCTGCAACACTCTGAACCATTGTTGCTAGTTATAGCTTCGACCGTTGGTAGAAGAGAGTTGTGTCACCAATGGTACTAGTTCGTAGATAGTTGTGGATAAGTGTGTTCGCACTCTACTAACGCTATGTGCGCCTTCTCAATCCAGCTGGGGCGACCCGCTTGTGGGAGACCAACTAGACCGATTCGCTAACGTTATAGTAATAGAAACACTTTGCACACTGTTTATCCGGCTCGAAGGACCACTTTTTATGTACGGCTCAGAGCGGTCAAGTTGCAGTCAGGTGAGTTGACGAAAACCACCGAGTTCACGATCCCAAGTAGTTTATTGTAAAGTTACAAAATGATGTTGGATGCTAATCCGCGGTATTATCGCTAAGGTAGCTAATGGTCAACTAACGTTTAGTATAATAAAAGTATATAAAATGAATTAACGAAAGTAGGTCGCGGCGTCAGCGACTTACTGGCTTGTACGTAAACCGTACAAATGTGTTATCAATATCTGTAATTAATTTATCATCCATATTTAACTATAAATAATAATAAAAAATTAAGTCTAAAAATAATCAAGTACGCGGTGCTCTTAGGCGCCTTCATAATCTATCGAATTAATATACCTGTATTCGGCAGCTTTTTTTGCCGGACAATCTGTGTCTCCCGTCTTGTGGTTTGCTTGTTTCTTAAAACGAGAACATGTAGCACATTTAGGCGGGTTGGCTTTCTTTGCGCAATCTTGTGTTGAGTGCCCTTCTTCACCGCAATGCCAAGGTGGGGACAGTTAATTTACAAGTCTTGGCTGCGTGACCGTATTGCTGGTAGTTGTAACATCTAGTTACCAGAGTGAAGTCTCGTACTGGGCAGGACGTCCAATTTATAAATAGTCTGTCCTGTGTGATGAGGGCCTTACGAATGACGGTTGGAACTTCTATACTTAAAAAAGTTGCAATTCTTTGTTGCAGTCATTGAAGTGGGAACTCTACCTATGACTATAATGCGTGGTTTGCGTTTTTGAGGATCATCTACGGTAAGCCCTGATGAAGCGAGTTGGACTGTTTGCCTTAGCTTATCGAGGTTATCTTTGGTCTCAGTACTGATTATCAGGCCTCATTTTCCTATTTTGCGCACGCCTCGAACCTTAAGTTTCATTTCTCCGGGACTTATAATTTTCTGGACCATGTCTTTAGTTTCATCACTCGTCTTCGAGTTATCACATGGATAAATCGCCACGGAGCTAAGATTATTAGGGCGAACAAAGCTGTTGGACCCCTTCTTCACCATATCGGCAAAAGATGAAGTAGCCGCACCCTGTTTAGAATAGGACTCCTGAATTGTCCGGTTCGTCTCGGTTAGGCAGTCAGACAGGTCTCGAGTTTCGGCCATTGTTTTTAGAGCGGCATGGGTCTGTATGGCTTTTTGCTTAAGTGACTGGTATTGAACAGCCATTTGCGAAGCTCCTTTCTTGTTTGTCGCGGCGGTGTCGGTGTCGGGGCCGGTACCGGGATCGGGGTTGGTGTAGGTGGAGGGCTGCGACGTATCATCGCGCTCCGATTAAAGGGGCTGCCTTCCATAAACCAGAAATGATTGAGAAATAATCCAGTCAGTTCATTATATTAACTTGTCACTTAAAATGTTTTTCTGTATAACACGCTAATACACTAAAACTAGGTCACTATTTATGCGAATGTTAATTTATTTAATGACTAGCTTCTGCCCGCCACTTCGTCCGCGTCAAATTTTTGCTCCCGTGATCCTTCCCGTCGCAACGAATTGCCTGCTAGTTTTCTTCCATTTTTCGTTGCTGCTCTGCTCCTTTTGATCATAGCGTGATGTTATATAGCCTTTAGCCTTCCTCGATAAATAAGCTACCCAACACAAAAATATTTTTTCAATTCGGACCAGTAGTTTCGGAATCAAATCTTTCATGTCCGTAAGGATTGAGGAGCCACATAAGATTTTTAAAATCTGATCTCACCATTATTTAGCAGCAATGTAGCTGATTTTGCAGCACGAATTCTAGATTTAGCAGCAAAATATCTCACTAGTTATATTTAATGCAAAAGTGGCTCCTCAATCTAAACGTCTGAATTGAGGAGCCACCTGGAACTCGTTAAGTAATAGATGAATATTTTTGAAAATTTTGTATCATTTAGTAGCAATTGTGCATATTACTGTCTAAAAATTTCGCTTCTGTAGCGCTAAAATGAAAGAAAATACAATACTTTTAGTTTGGCTCCTCAATCTACACTCAAGAGGTGAATTTCTATTGGATGTGAGCGATCAATTAATATATTCGTCGTAGTGATCATTTAGCAGGTGTTGTGTTTGTTTTTGCAGTAAAGGAATAAAATAGTAAAACAGGGTAAATTTTGTAAATGAACGCATTTTCTTTGGCTCCTCAATCCTGACGTTCTAATTTTATATGTTTGACTGTAGCCACCTGAGATCTCAACGGAATCTAAAGCCAGAGATACTAACATTTAGCAGAAATGTCTGCTATATATATCTGCACAGTTCAGCAATGTATATATTTTGGATTCTGAAAAAACAATACTTAACTATTTTCTTGTAAATTCAGTGTGAAGGGTGACCATATTTTAGGGGTACCTACAAATTAATATTAAACACATACTCAGAAGATTTAATCTCACAATATATTAAACTTCTATCAGATTCTGCTTCTACTGATTTTGTGTATTTCAGTACACAAAATGAGAATCCAAATTGGGAGATGCAACTTTAATCGCTGAAGAAAAAACCGACTGTACGTTTTGTAACAACCAAACTGTGTGTAAATATACTCTATCAACACAGTTTCATATGAACTGAATGGTTGTGAAAAGTTTAGAGTGAGAGAAATACCAGAATTTGTAATGTTTTTGAATAAATTATATAAATTAACAGGTACAATAGAATGTATTCCTGCAATTATCAAAACTGGCACAGGCAACTACAAATGTCACTATATTACACTGAAAGAAGATGGATATTGGCTGATCAGTGCTTAAACGAATTTTACAATCTTAATCATCGTTACAGAACGATATGTTATGTTATTCATTCTATAACTTATAGCAAAATTGATTGCTAAATAACCAATTCGTAGTTACGATTATAGACATAACCTGTTATGAAAATATAAATTTAATAAATTACTTATCCTGGTTTCATAATACGAGTACAATATGGTCACCTTTCACACTAATTTTACAAGAAAATAGGTAAGTATTGTTTTTTCAGAATCCAAAATATATACATTGCTGAACTGTGCAGATATATATAGCAGACATTTCTGCTAAATGTTAGTATCTCTGGCTTTAGATTCCGTTGAGATCTCAGGTGGCTACAGTGAAACATATAAAATTAGAACGTCAGGATTGAGGAGCCAAAGAAAATGCGTTCATCTACAAAATTTACTCTGTTTTACTATATTATTCCTTTACTGCAAAAACAAACACAACACCTGCTAAATGATCATTATGTCGAATATATTAATTGATCGCTCACATCCAATAGAAATTCACCTCTTGAGTGTAGATTGAGGAGCCAAACTAAAAGTATTGTATTTTCTTTCATTTTAGCGCTACAGAAGCGATATTTTCTGACAGTAATATGCACAATTGCTACTAAATGATACAAAATTTTCAAAAATATTCATCTATTACTTAACGAGTTCCAGGTGGCTCCTCAATTCAGACGTTTAGATTGAGGAGCCACTTTTGCATTAAATATAACTAGTGATATATTTTGCTGCTAAATCTAGAATTCGTGCTGCAAAATCAGCTATATTGCTGCTAAATAATGGTGAAATCAGATTTTAAAAATCTGATGTGGCTCCTCAATCCTTACGGACATAATCTTTCCTCTTTATAATATTAAGTATAGAAAATCCACCCGTGTTCCTTCAGTTGGCTATGCCAGGGCTACGGTAATTCTTTCGAACGAATCTCGCAACCCTGGCAGAAAGTTATGACCACCTGGTACTTCGAAGGCATAAAACGTTTTCTGGCTGACACTGCTGTTTGATAAGCCCATACCAAGTTATGACCACCTGGTACTTCGAAGGCAACGTTTTTGCCATACCACGTTTTATAGTGATTAGCTTCTGCCCGTGACTTCGTCCGCGTCAAATTTTTGCTCCCGTGACCTTTCCCGTCGCATCGAATTGCCTGCCAGTTTTCATCCATTTTTAGTTGCTGCTCCGCTCCTTTTGTCGTAGCGTGATGTTATATAGCCTTTCTCAATAAATAGACTACCCAACACAAAAAGATTTTTTCAATACGGACCAGTAGTTTCGGAGCCTATTCAATACAAACAAACAATCAAATCTTTCCTCTTTATACCTAATATTAGTATAGAAAACCCACCCGTGTTCCTTCAGTTGGCTATGCCAGGGCCACGGTAACTCTTTCGAACAAATCTCGCAACCCTGGCAGAAAGTTATGACCACCTGGTACTTCGAAGGCATAAAACGTTTTCTGGCTGACACTGCTGTTTGATAAGCTCATACCAAGTTATGACCACCTGGTACTTCGATGGCAACGTTTTTGCCATACCACGTTTTATAGTGATTAGCTTCTCTGCCCGCGACTTCGTCCGCGTCAAATTTTTGCTCCCGTGACCTTTCCCGTCGCATCGAATTGCCTGCCAGTTTTCATCCATTTTTAGTTGCTGCTCCGCTCCTTTTGATCGTAGCGTGATGTTATATAGCCTATAGCCTTTCTCAAGAAATAGGCTACCCAACACAAAAAGTATTTTTCAATTCGGACCAGTAGTTTCGGAGCCTATTCAATACAAACAAACAATCAAATCTTTCCTCGTTATAGTCGAACGGGATAAAAAAAGTATCCTATGTCCGTCTCCTGGTTCTAAGCTACCTCCCCACCAATTTTCAACCAAATTGGTTCAGCCGTTTTTGAGTTATAAATAGTGTAACTAACACAACTTTCTTTTATATTATAGATTAAAATGCATTGATGTGCACATCTGTATGCTTTGAATGCTTACAATCCGAAACCACATTATCATTCAGTTTCGGTCGTAGGATGAATGATTGTGATGATTAGTATGTAAATTATGTATTGCGCATATATGTATGGAGATATGTTAACTTAGTCCTAATGGCGCAGGATGAATACTGGGTAATATCTATTGCCATAGGTAACAAGTAAGAGGAATAAATTATGTTTACAGGTTTTGTGATGTTTTTGGAGGACTTATTATGTGAGAAGCAACATTCCTACTTCTTATTCGAATGTTTTGTACATATAACTTCACAAGCTTCTGCCCGCGACTTCGTCCGCGTTAAATGACCCTTCTTGTCGCATTGAATCGCCTGCCCGTGCGATTTTCCCCGTTTTTGCAACATTTTTCATTGCTGCTCCGCTCCTCTTGGTTGTAGCTCCCATAGCCTTCCTCGATAAATAGGCTACCCAACACAAAAATAATTATTTCAATTCGGACTAGAAGTTCCTGATATTATCGCGTTCAATCAAACAAACAAACTCTTCACCTTTATAATATTAGTATAGATTAACTATTATAAAGATACACACTTTTGGATTTATAACATTAAGTAGTAAGTAGCAGTAAGTACATATATCTTGTTTTCCATCATCCTTTAGAAACGTTTACTCGTCACATGTTTCACAGATTTTTGCAAAAGACCAGCCCTGATCCAGTTAAACAGTTCACACCTGCACGCGTAGCATGACCACCGTAGAAAAAACTTTGTCTATTCTTGGTAGAATAGAGATAGAATTGTCATGGTACGCTAGCATAAAACGGTACAAATCATTCTACAATCTTTAATAAAATTAATTGTCTTTAATCTTTCTACAGTCTGTAATTTTGTCTATTCTTCCGTCGACAAAACCCATTGCTACGGTGGTCATGCTACGCGTGCTGGAAAGCAAAACAAAACCTCTGAGAATCCTAAAAAAACATGAGCACCAAATTTTGATTTATAGGAATCCCGATGTTACGGTAGTTTTAGTTTTATTTTCGTGAGATTTCATATAGCTTTCGTTTCCAGGTGTAAGCGCCCGGACGCTCTCAACCTCTGGCTATCCCCTTCCGGACCGCCGAGACATCGGCCGAAGTTTGGAATTAACCGAACGACGAGTATTTGACCCTATTTGAAACCTCAACACACAACAATGAGGAAAAATTTTACCCCATGATATGTCACTCACAGCTAACGTAATACAGTCCCGTAAGTTCTTACATTAATTTCTCACAAGATTTGTTTTTAGAAAAAAAAACTTTTGTTTGTTACCTAGTAATACACTCGATGACAAAGTTTGGTATGCAGGCTAGGGAAAAACGTATGTATACTGCACATAGTACACACTAAATTAGGTTAGGTTAGGTGTATACACCCTATAAGGGACAGCCCTCCACAAACTGACAGAGTGCATTCAGCTCCTTACTTTGAATCATAATCCACCGGAATTTTTCTATGGATTATTATTATTATTTTTTACGTTTTTTCAGCTTTTTCAGTTTTATTTCAATGTAAAATTACATTCTCTGAAAGCAGCACTCCATTTATGTAAACAATACGGCTAAAATCAAAAAAGCAGCATTGGATGTTGAAATACGCTAACCAACGACGCATAAAATCAGCTGTTCACTTTCTGTTTAACTACAGAGTTCATCGAACTCATCGTCAGCAATTGCACAAAGGCGGTTTTCCGAATTGATCCGAGATACATTGCGTGTGAGGAAATAAAACAAATCAGGTTTATTGGATTCCCATAACGGTCCTGAAATAATTTCTTGTACTGGTCATCTTAGTATGATATACTGAATCCACTCCATCAGTTTGTGGAGGGCTGTCCGTTACACCCAGTATATATAGAAAGAATAGATGGCAGGAATCAACGACGTGCAAACTGTAACCATGAATTCAGCACATGATTCTGATTAGCTGATTGATGTATGATGTGATTTGCTGATTGATACTTTTGATAAGTAAAAAAGTATGTCTCTCAAAAGTCAGAGTCAAAGTTTGTTTACAACCGACGAAAAATTTTACCGCATCGTAGGGGTTTTTTTTTGGATGGGAAATCATCAAATGACTTCTCCCGCTCTGGGCGGAGCGGGAGGGCGTGTCAGACTTTTACTGACTAAAACCCACCCGTGTTCCTTCAGTTGCACATATGCCAAGGCCACGGTAACTCTTTCGAACGAATCTCGCAACGCTGGCAGGCATCGGTCCTAGCAGACCCCTTCAGTATTGCTGACATCTCTTTGAGGCGCGCGTGGTACACTACGCGCCGTCGACACGGGCCTGGTCCTTACCGGGTGGCAAGCTACCCATTGCTCGCCGCCCGCAAGCTCGCGCCTACGGTGGGCGGGAGTCCGCTATCGACTTTCGACGCATGGTAGGGGTTAAGAATCATGTACTGAATGATGGTACCAGCATTCGCGGCGATGCCCACAGTCACACTGTATAGGCGAACGTAACATTACCAACTACTACAAGGCATGACATTTTTAGAGCCATAGAATTCCAGGGTGATCAATTTCACTTTGATGTAGGGATCAAAGTGAAATTGATCACTGTAGAATCCTGTTTATTCCGTATTTAATATCACTTCACTGGCTTACCACCACATCAAGCTATGTTATTATGTAAAATCAAAATTATAAACAAAATAATTTTATTTATACATTTATGCAATCCAATACAAATTATTTTTTAACTAAACTCACTCCTCACAAGTCAAGCCTGATCATTTTGTCTCATTGACATGTTGGACAAGAACTTTGAATTTAATCTCAGCTTTTGTCCAGTATCCGTGCTCCTAACAATCACATCCCTTTCATTATCCTGGTCTACTTGGTGCATAATAGGATTAAATCCATCCCTTTCTACATAAGTTGTATCGCCTGTGTGACTCCCAAATCTGTAGCTATTCTCTTCCTATATCCGATTCCCTTTGGCCATGGATCACACGGTCCCCACGTAGAACCAACTACAGGCGGCGCTTTGGCCCCCTAAGACAGCCCTAAGCCCCCAAGGAAGCAACAGATTGGGAAACTTTACCATTCTATTTTCAAATAAGCAAGTAGACCCTCAGCACTCATATTAACTTAATGACTGGTTTGGATTATGTCATATATCGGGTGTACTAGTCATATTGTGATGGTCAAACCCGACGCAACATAAAATTTATGTGATCTCTGATTCTCCTTTAATCATGATTTGATTAACCTAAAAACACCGCCAGAATCCTTAATTCTGCTAGAAATACTTTATCACTAGACGCAAAATTTAACAACTTATATTGTAAGGTAGGTATCAGTAGCAACCTGGCTAGTGTTTTATAAATTGATTTGCTCAGCCACACACGTACCTGTGATCAGATTTTTTCCTAATATTGTATATTGTTTCTGACCATTATCCTCGTCGCGATGTGTAGAATCCTGTTGTTTCCGTATTTAAGTGGAATAATTCACTACTGGATCACCATCACATTAAGCGCTACCGTGGGGTTTGACGCATTTGGTGCACATGTCAACTTCCGAGTGACTTTTTTATTAAAAAAAAATAAAAATGTTATAGTGATTATGTAGAGTTAAATTAAAATTATTTTTGTTTTGTTATAATTATTTTGCAGTAGGTTAATCTTTCTTACATATTTTTTTTATTACATTCATGAGACTTTTTATATTATTATTGAAAATTGTTTAAGTAAGTGTGTACCTACTTGAAAGTTATTTGTTGATTGTATTTTTAAGAAAATTACCTCCGCAAAACCAAAGATTCTTTAATTCTTAGACAATTTTTCCAAATCTCCACTCATCTTAAAAAGTGCTCCTTTTGCGAAGTGCACCAATTGAGAAGTGCACCAGTTGCGAAGTGTGCCATATGAGAAGTGCACCAGTTGCTAAGTTCACCATTTGAACATGGTGTACAAGTTGAGATGTGCACCAAATGCGTCAAACCCCTGCCGTGCAGACCTGCTTCACATGTGCTTTATCGTCTCTGTTTCTTACCATTGCTCCTGACTGATAGATGACATTAGTGACAGCAGTTGTCTCCGCTTGTGTGCATGAGACAATGTCTACATATCTATAGAATAAATACACTACAATCACCCGTTTCATTTTTAACCCCCGACGCAAAAAGAGGGGTGTTATAAGTTTGACGTGTCTGTCTGTGTGTCTGTCTGTCTGTGGCATCATAGCTCCCGAACGGATGATGCGATTTCAATAAAAAAATATGTATTAAAGGTGACTTATCTGCGAGTGTTCTTAGACATGTTTGATGAAAATCGGTTGAGCCGTTTAAAAGTTGTGGGGGGAAAAGTGGGGAAGAGTAACCGAATGTCAGCAAATATACTCGAGTGGGGTCTCAAATGAAAGCGCACTAAAAGAGAATATTGATGAATTAATCGAGAGTGTTCTTAGCTTCATTTGATTCTACATTATATTACGTATGTACCTATATAAAGTACAAAATAAAAAATTAAATAAAAAAATTTAAAAACCCTCGACACAAAAACCTAATTTCCCTTTAAAAAGTAAAAAATAACTCAATCTTAAAGTACCTAAGAATGTATTAATAATTCAAAAAAAAAAACGTCGCGTTGGGGGACCGCTCCGCGAGTGCAGACGTCGTTGACTGCTTAGTTAGGTAATAAGACTATTGGTAATTAAATTGTTAGGTTTGAAGCGGTCCCCCAACGTGGCGAATTTTTTTTTGAATTATTAATACATTCTTAGGTACTTTAAGATTGAGTTATTTTTTATTATTTTTTACTTTTTAAAGGGAAATTAGGTTTTTGTGTCGGGGGTTTTTTAAATTTTTAATTTAATATATCTGTAAGTGTATTTACTGTGTACGTGTGTATAAAGGGGTGATGAGTCGTGTAAATAAAACGACTGTTTCGGCGAGCGCTAATAGTACACGACTGAAATGTATAATTATTTATTCCGCTAATATAATATTTTTCCTACATGCAAATTAGCTGACGGGGCGCCACATTATTTCCCCCTTTTAAAAAAAAAATATAATTACATTTAGATTTCTTAAGTACACCTACATAACAGTACAGTTGTTATTATCATTAAAGTACATAAAAATAATAATAGGTTAACAATGAAAAACAAAAAATATTCTTGAATAAAAAGAGAAAAAAAAAAAAAAATATAAATCACTTGCACTAAACCTTTTCACTTTAGTCTATTAGTACTTGAGTTCTCTGGGACTCTCTTCACATGCCTTGCGTGCCTTGAGCTCCATTCGGATGATGGCTGCAGCTGCAGCGCATGGATACCGTTGGGAGTGGAGTCACTTGAGCTTGTCTGCCCTCCATATGCCGATACACATTTTTGTAGAATTTACTTCTGCACTTTTTGTAAAGGCAGAACGCTAATATCGCGACGGCTATGATGCAAACGCCACCCATGGTTACTTCAGTGACGGACACGCTGGAGCCGCCAGACCCATTGGAGGCGGCAGTTTGAGCCACCACGATTTCTTCCTTTGACCCACAGCTTCCCATGATTTTAAATTGGTGATATTTTTTGATGTTGTTGTATAACGTGTGTTATTACTTCTGTAATTTGTTGGATTGTGTTTGGACAGTTTGTTTCATTTTAATTTGGTATTTCTCAATTGCTGATGTTACGGAATTGCGAATCGTACCACCGGACGTATGACGCGGCCTGAACGTGTCGTGTTCGGCGCGGTCTTGCTATTTTCCGCTGGCTCTGCACTCTTGTGTTCGTTCACGTCTCTATTGTTACTTTTATATGTGCTAAAGGTTCGTTTACCTTATCTTCTATTAAAATGTAGGCTGGTTTTAGTCTGTCCACCGATACTACAGATGTTTTCCTTGGCATTTGGATTCTGAAATGCTTATCTTGCTTCTCTAAGACTTTGTATGGACCTTCATATGATGGGGTCAGAGGTTTCTTAACAGCATCCGTTCTGACGTATACGTAATCACAATCTTTCATGTCTGGGTGAATAAATGGTTTGTGGGTTGTGTTGTGGTGGTTGTTGTTAAACGGGCTTAGCTTTGCCATTGTCTTTTGGAGAGTCTGTGCATATGTTTCTGGTGATGTAACTTGCGTTTTCGGCTCGATAAACATTCCAGGTAGACGTATGTTCGTTCCGTATAACATTTGTGCAGGGCTGACATTTTCTTTCAATCGTAATGCTGCTCTTAATCCTAGTAGGACAAACGGTAATTCGTTCGACCAGTTTGCAGTATTACCGCGCGCGACTAGAGCAGTTTTCATTGATTTATGCCAGCGTTCAACTAAACCATTTGATTGCGGATGAAAACTTGTAGTTCTGGTCTTCTTGATACCAAGTGACTTAGTCAGAGCGGTGAATAAGTCTGACTTGAACTGTCGTCCTTGGTCCGTAGTTATGGTGTTTGGGCATCCGAATCTCGATATCCAGGTGTTCATGAGAACATCCGGTACGACTTTTGCTGTTATCTCTGCAACTGGTACAGCTTCCATCCATCTCGTTCCTCTGTCGATCATTGAGACAATGTATCTGTTGCCTCTGGATTCTGGTAATGGACCAACAATGTCTATGTGCACGTGATCTAAACGTGCTGTTGGTGGGAAAGTTCCGATTGGAGACGAGTTGTGCCTGTGTGTCTTGCTTTTTTGGCATGCCTGACATGTTTTAGCCCACATACCAACGTCAGTATTCATGCGTGGCCAGAAATAATGCTCAGTGATCATTTTCTTTGATGATCTTATACCGGGATGCGTTATGTTGTGCATAGTGTCGAATACTTGTTTTCGAAGTGACTTCGGCACATATGGTCTTGGGTTCGGTTTTGAATTTTCGCAAAATAGTTGTTTTGTTCCTGATAATTGCATACTTTTCCAACTAAGGTTATTGTTGTTCAACAGCTGAGTGAGTTCAATGTCATTGCCTTGCATATCTGCAATCTCATTCCAATCCACGGGTGTTGGGCAATCTATTTGTTCGACTCGCGATAATGCGTCGGCTACTGGGTTCATGTTACCGGATAGGTGACGGATGTCTGTCGTGAATTGTGCAATGAACTCTAAGTGATGTAACCTCCTTGGTGCTATCGTTTTACTTGTGGAGTTTTGTTTATTGGTAAAGGCATGACATAATGGCTTATGATCGGTATATACAATCAACTCTCGTCCCTCGACATAAGGTTGAAAATGTGTTACTGCCATGTAAATTGCCAGCAATTCTCGATCATATGTGCTATATCTTGATTGCGTTTCACTCAGTCCCTTTGAAAAAAAGGAAAGAGGCTTCCAGTTTCCGTTTTCATACTGCTGCGAAACGGCGCCTACGCATGTCTGAGATGCATCTGTCATGAGCGATAGCGGGGAATGCGTTGTTGGCGAAGTTAATGTAACGGCGTCGCTTAGACTTGCTTTACATTGATCGAATGCTTCTAGTGCTTCTGGAGTCCATTGTATTTCAGTTTTGTCGTTTTTCTTTGAGCCAATTAGGTATTTGTTCAACTGTCCTTGATGACGGGCTGCTTGTGGAATGTTGTTTCGGTAAAAATTAATCATGCCTAAAAATCTTCGTAATTCTTGCACTGTTTTCGGAATCGGATATCTGGTGATCGCTTCGACCTTGTCAGGTAATGGCTTGATACCGGTGTTTGTGATCTGATATCCAAGGAATTCTATTTGAGGTTTGCCCAGCACGCACTTTTCTTGATTGATTGCGATGCCATGTTCGTCTAACCGTTTAAACACTTCTTGTAAATGACGTCGGTGTTCGCTGACTGATGATGACGTCACTAGTATGTCATCTATGTACACGAAAATAAAGTCGAGTCCAGCTAAGACTGTGTTCAGGAATCTGACAAAGGTTTGACCTGCGTTTCGTAGTCCGAACGGCATTCTTGGAAATTCGAACAGACCGAACGGGGTAATCACTGCGGTTTTTTCTACCTCTTGTACTGGAATCTGATTATAGGCCCTTTTCAAATCAATTTTTGAGTATATGCTGGTCCCTGGTAATAGGTACGTGAAGTCTAGTACTCTTGGAATCGGGTATCTATCCGGTACAGTGATCGCGTTCAATCTCCTGTAATCTCCACATAGGCGTAATTCACCGTTTTTCTTGGTCGCCACGAGCAATGGGCTTGCCCAAGGACTCTTGGAAGGCCTGCATAACCCTGCCTCTAGCATGTGTTCTATCTCTTTCTTCACTCTTAGGTATTTATCCGCTGGCAAAGGTCTTGATTTGGAGTAAACAGGGTGTCCGTTGGTGATGATTTGATGGACTACGTCGTGCTTTGGTTGTGTCTGAGCGTTGAGAGGTTTCAAAATGTTCGGGTATTTTTCTAAAATGTCTGCATAATCTTCGGTTAAATTTACGGTCCGAAGTGTTGGTGTGCTTGACTTCATTAACTTTGCGTTTCTCTGAAGTCCAGTCGTACCATCTATTAAACGTTTATTTCGAATATCCACCAAAATGTTATGCTTTTCTAAAAAATCGGCACCCAGTATTGGTTGCGTAATGTCAGCAACGATGAAAGTCCATCGATACGGCCGTCTCAAGTTTAGATTTAATGTCAGCGTTTTGTCACCGTATGTTCTAATTTGCGTTCCGTTTGCGGCATAGATTTTGTATGTGTCGTCTGTTTTCAAACGGTTTCCTCTTCTAGGTATTGCTGAGATGTTAGCGCCAGTATCAACCAAAAAACGATACCCACTTTTTCGGTCGGTAACGCATAGGCGGTTGGAAGGTATGATAGCGCTGACGACCGCCTCTGTCAACGCTGCACTTAGTTTTCCGACGGTTTCTTCCAACTGCATGGTTTTTTACAGTTCCGGGCTCGATTCCTGTACCGAAAATGATACTTGCATAACCAGTTTGGGCTGTCAGGCGTAATCCTCGATCTTGAGAGGGATCTTGGGCGCGACCGGCTTCGATTGCGTCTATAATTATGACGTCCGTTATCGGATGAGTTAGTTTTCAAAACTGCTATTTCCATGGTCAGCTTACTCATTTGATTGACTAACTGAGCTATAAGCTGTGTTTGACTGCTTGATACTTCACACGATCTTCCTCTTCCGATCTTGTCTGTTATAGCGGTGAGGTTCATGTCTGCGATAACTATGTGCCTCTTGAAAACCAAAACCAGGGAGATCCGCTTGTGGAAGGCTGATTAGGTTGTGCAGTGCAGTTATCACGACACGGGCAAATCACGAGAAACACATATTAAATCACGGCGCATGTTGCTGATATCGGGGTCACCAAATGTAAGTGTATTTACTGTGTACGTGTGTATAAAGGGGTGATGAGTCGTGTAAATAAAACGACTGTTTCGGCGAGCGCTAGTACACGACTGAAATGTATAATTATTTATTCCGCTAATATAATATTTTTCCTACATGCAAATTAGCTGACGGTTTTTTTTTTTTTTTGGCACTGACTTCTCGTAGTTAGCCCGAAGGCTTTCACTACTTAACCGGGCTTTCCCTGCGAATGACTCTAGACGTTAATCTAAGGCCTCCAGCCAGGGGCTTACAAACTAAAGGAAAACTACAAACTAAGCGACTAAGACCTAAGGGCACCCCCTGTGGGGTTCGGACCTCGGCTTAGGGAGTCACTGGTGGGGGGGATCAGCAAGGGATAGGCTGGATCGGGGGGGTCGTTAACTAGAGGCTCAGCGACGCGGGCTGGCTCATGCAAGGGTCGGGGGGGACTATTAGCTAGTCGAGAGTGTCGCGACGACAGACCTCGGCGGCGAGGTCGGTATGACGGACGTTTCGGTCTAAGTAAGGTGCTGGTGGCCCTATTGCTCTCCTGGAGGAGGGTAATGGGGTCATCAGGGTCGGTTAAAATATGCCGCGGACGGCGGGTCTTGCTAATGCGGGAGGGGATGTAGTTGGCTGCCGCGACAACCAGAGGGTTGCGGTGGGTTGCGGCCCTATCGAAGAAACGCTTGGAGATGCGTTTCATGAATTGGTGGATAGTCGGGAGTTTAAGGTCGAGATGGAGATTAGCATTCCGAACGTACCAAGGCGAACCTGTGGCGTTGCGGAGAAAACGGTTTTGGAGGGTCTGCATCCTATGGACGTGGTGGGGTTTCGCGTGTGCAAAGACTGCACAAGCATAGGTCATGATTGGCCTTATGCACGCGGTGTATATGAGCTTTTTGCACCGAAGTGACATTTTGCTCTTTGGATTGAGAACGGGGTGTAACCTACCGAGAGCGAAAGCGGCCCGCGAGCGGACCTTCTTTATGTGCTCAGAGAAGGAGAGATGCTGATCTAAGATCACGCCTAGATATTTGGCTCGCTTCTCCCAAGGGATCTGCTTGCCGAACATGGATAGGGGGGTCGGGGGGCGGGGTTTGAGTCGCGGTTTCGTAAAGAGAACCGCCTGACTCTTGTCGGGGTTGACCTCGATTCGCCACTTCCTGAACCAGTCGGCGAGGTCGTCGACTGCGGCCTGGAGGTAGCGAATCAAGGCGTCTTGACTGCGCCCCGTGAAGTAAATGGCCGTGTCATCTGCGAACAGAGCCAACTGAGCCTTTAAACTTCTGGGGATATCGCTAGTAAATAGCGTAAAAATGAGAGGGGACAAGACAGAGCCCTGAGGGACTCCTGCTCGGATAGGATGGGGGGAGGACAGTGCCCCTTCGATGCGATAGCGAAAGGTGCGGTTCGATAGAAAGTCTCGTAGGATGAGCACGAGACGGTCTGGCACTCCGAGTTGGTACAGCTTGTATAACAAGCCGTTGTGCCAGACTTTGTCGAACGCTTTCGCTATGTCGAAGAAAACTGCACCCGTGAACATACCGCGTTGAAAACCAACGCTGATATGTTCGACGATACGGTGCACTTGATGGACACACGAGTGTTGGGTTCGAAAACCAAACTGCTCGTTGGGGATGAGGCCCTTTGTCTCGGCGTAATCTCTGAGACGCTTATAAATAAGCCTCTCATAGATCTTGCCGAGTACATTGAGCAAACTGATGGGACGGTAGCTCGAGGGCTCCGCCTTCGGTTTGCCGGGCTTTGGGATGCCAATGACTGTGGCTTCCTTCCAAGCCTGTGGGAAAATGTTATTGCTCAGGGCACCATTGAAGATGGTACACATGAGCATGATCAAGTGCGCGGGGAACAGCTGGAACACCCTATTGGTGATACCGTCTGATCCGGGGGCCTTGCGGGGTTTGAGACCTTTGATGAGCTCGTGCACCTCGTCAGGTGTGACGGGGGGCAAGGGCTCATCTGGGTCCTCAACGGGCGGGAGTGAGGCTCTGCGCTCGACCTCAGCGTCGACCTCAGCGAGGTGATCTGGGTCTACTGGCAGTGAGCTAGGCGAGCATTGTGCCTCGAGGCTGTCGGCTAGGCACTCGGCCTTGTCGGCATCCTCGAATGCAAGTGTCGCATCGGGGCGGATCAGGGGGGGCATTGTGGTGACTTCTTTGGATTTGAGTTTCCTCTGAAGCTCCCAGAATGCCTGGTGGGTCGGTTCTAAATCGCCCAGCATCTTTTCCCAACCGGCGGAACGTAGCTCCTCAATACGTGTCCTTACAGCACGCTGTAAGTGACGCAAGTGAGCCCTGTTCGCGTCGCAGGGAAAGTTGCTGTAGGCACGAACGGCCGCGTTCTTCTCATTCAGCAGAGCCCGTACATCGTCCGGAAGTTTCCAGCGTTGGTCTCCCAACTCTGGAACTTCCCTTGAACATTCGTTCAAGACCGATTGTACGTGCTCTGTGAATGAGTCGATCGCGGCCGTTGTGTCAGCGATCGAATCGAAGTGATCCGGGATGGAATCTAAGTGAGGGGACGTGGTGGCTTTCAGCTTTTCGCTGACTTTCCTCCAGTCCGTGATCACTTTAGTAGCGGGGGGTTGGGTGGGATCGTGGGAACCTAAGCGGGAGGCCAGGTGCATGACTACCGGCCTATGGTCGGAGTCGAGCTCGGGTATAGCTTCTATAGAATCCAGCCTAAGGCTGATATTCTTAAGAAGAGCTATATCGAGGACGTCTGCGACGTGGGTGGGATCATGGGGGAAATGGGTAGGGGTCATCGGGGCGATGACGTCAAAGTGGAGGGTGGAACAGAGGTCGAACAGGTGTCGTCCTCTGGTCGAGGTCCTGGAACTGTTCCAGGCTGGGTGTTTGGCGTTGAGGTCGCCCGCTATTATAACGGACTCGCTCAAGCCAAGAAGTAGATCGAGATCGTCCGTGAGGAGTTGGTAGTTCTCCGTCGAGGACTGAGGGGCAAGATAGGCCGATACCAGAGTGATCGGCTGATGACCTGTCATTCCTAAATGACAAATCGAAACTTCTAAACGGGAGAGGGGGGGAGGGTCCATGGGGATGCAGTACAGGGACTTCCTATAATAAATGAGGGTGCCGCCTTTGTGGCAGCGCGTCCTGTCATTGCGAACTAAGCGATAGTTGGCAATTTTCGGGTCGCGATGGTTCGGTTTAAGGAAGGACTCTTGAATGAGTAGAATGTCTAATTGATGGTCGCGGAGGAAAGTGGCGATCTCATCACGTTGGTTGAGTATGCCGTTGGCATTGAAAAAACCTAACTTTAGGGATCGGGGTTTGGTTCTCGCTAATACTCGACTATCCATAATGGGGGGCTTGAGTAGAGAGGGAGACAAGGGCCTGCGTAATCTCCGGATACGCGTTATAGATGGCCTGGATTTGGAGCAGGTTGCCGGCGCGTGCTGCGTCGACTAGCTCCTGGGCCATACGTTGGGCTCTGGGGGAAAAGAACGTTGTGAACGTACCCGAGATGATATTGAAGGCATCAAGGGGGTTCACCGTTGTTCCTGAAGTGGGTACTACGGGACGGGGAGCAGGGGGTGCGGCTTTGGCGGCGGGAGCGGCCATGGGCTTAACGGGCTTTGCGGGGGGCGCAGGGGGGCGGGCTGGGGCGTTAGGACGCGGGTCCGTTAACGCGGGGATCCCAGCGGGGGAGGGCTTGGGAGGACCTAATGCAGGGAAAGCCTGCATGTGGTTCCCTTGGTTCCAGTGATTCCAGGGGCTGGGTCTCTGGGGACTCAACCTCTCTGGAAGTTTGGACGAGGGGGCTTCTCTTAGCTGGCGAGCGTTGGCGCGCTTCGCCAGTTTGGAGGAGGAAGACTTCGGGGCCTTGGGGCAGCCCCGGTAGTTGGCGGGGTGGCCGGCCTCTCCACAGAGAACACAGCTGGGTGGCTCTGTGCAGAGGGCTCGGTCTTTGGGACGGGGGCAATCCACTGTTCCGTGGTTCCCCAAGCACTTGACGCACCTGGGGGTTGCGAAGCAGTGGTGCTGAGAGTGCCCGTAAAGCTGGCACCTATGGCATTGACCAATGTTGCCAGTTTTACGGGGCTTCTCAATACGAATGCCCGTGAGGCTGCAGACAGCCTTGATGCGGAATATAGGGTGATGACCCTCAGTGGGAGGGCACACCACTAAAACCAAGTCGTATGCCGGGCCATTTCTGGCCCGGTGCATTCGATGGACCTCATCTACGGGCACGTTTTGTGCCTCGAGGTCGGCCTTGATATCGTCCGTGGCGATCTCAACAGGGATCCGTCGGATCACCACCCGGATTTGACGCTCCTCAGGCAAGGCGTATGTGTGGTAAGACACATTACGTGCACTGAGGAGTTTTGTCAGGTCACGAAAATCTCGTGACGTTGGGGTCTGGACTTTAATGCCCTGCTGGGTTGAGCGGGCATTAGTGAAGTTGACCCTCTGGTCAACACACCACTTTGAGATCTCGGTCCACTTCGCCTTGTCCTGTATGAATACAGGGGGCGGGGGGGGGATCTTTTTAGCGGTCTTGTTGACCGGAGGGGTGGGGGCAATGTCGCGGGGAGCGACAACCTTTGCGGAGGTTGACGCTTTAGGGGTGGGGATGGACGCGGCGTTAGCCTGCGGGGTGGGGGCACGCGAGGGAGGGGACGACTCCTCGATCGCGGCGAACTTAGCGGCCGGGGCGGCGCTAGGGTTTGTCTTTTTACGCTTGTTTCCCTTGCCATGGGAAACGAGCGTGAAATGTTCCTCGTCAGACGAGGGGGAGGAGACCGAGTCTGCTGCTCGGTTTTCCTCCTCGCCAGAGGAGGCCTCTTCGGTGTCCATCGATATGGGCACCTGAGAGCTGGGCACGGGGGGAGACTCTAGGGCGTCGCTAAATGTAGCGACGCTAGTCTCGGGAGTCGAGGTAGCGTTGGCGGCGATGGTATGCGCTTGGGCAACCAGGGCGCGCTTTGATAGTCGCTTGAACAACCCCTTGAACTCGGGGTCATCCATGAAGAGCTCGCAGAGCGAGAAAAAACTTTCTCGCTCTTTTGAGCTCCACTCGGAGACCTTCGAGCCCAACATGGTTGGGAAATGGGAACCCTATTCGCTCATCGGAGCGCCTAACAACCTAACAAGCCCTAATCCCCGGGTGGGTGTGCCCGGGGGTGAGTAGCACTCCCTGTCGGGTATAGACAGGGAGGTGTGACCTACTGCGTGAGCCCTAATCTGTGTGTACCGTCGCCAATCTTATTGTGCGACGGGGCCCTAACCGGTCAGTGCGGATGGGTATAGAGATACCCTGACCAGTCTAGTGCGGGGGGTATAGAAATACCCGCGGCACTAGTACGCGGCTGTGGAAGCAAAACTGTCACCGGGACTGACGAGGGAAGCCCCCAAGGCCAGCGATCCGGGACCCGTCCAAACTTACGCCTAGCCCTGAAGGGGATAGGCGGGTGCGTTGGGTCAGCACCCACTCGGTTTCGTTGACACCGTGAGGTTTCCACCGAGGACCACGAAACTGTGGATTTGCCCAGAAGGGGCCACTACGTTTTGACGAGTTTCCAGTTATAGAAACAAGACTTGTCTTGAAAAAGACAGTTTGAGACAATTCACGATCGAAAATAAATTTTCGATCGCCAATTGGGTAGCCGGAGCGACTACGATGCGGAGCGTTGCGCAGCAGACACAACACTAACACTGGCACTTTCACAGCGGCGGCGTGGTGGGGGGCGCGGGCGGCGGAGCGGCGAGCGCGAGAACAACACGTCCGTTCGCTGCGGAGGTCGAGCGTGGAATGCCGTTAGCTGACGGGGCGCCACATATCACTTAGTAAACATTTTTTTATTTTTTGTTTATTTCCATTTATGAATAGATGCTGTCAATGGTTTCTTTATCTTTTTACTATTGAGAGAACATTGATTCTTTACACAGTTAAATACACAATCCCACGGAAAATTAGTTTTTGACTTGACTTCTCAACACTTGCACAAAATACGTATATCTCTCTATTGTTGACAATATATTACAGGATGTACAAAACGGGTAGGTGTAGATTTACGCTAAGATTATCGGGTTTCGTTCAAACAATATTTTTTAAGGTTCCGTTGCCAAATGGCAAAAAACGGAACCCTTATAGATTCGTCATGTCTGTCTGTCTCTCTGTCTGTCCGTCCGTCCGTATGTCACAGCCACTTTTTTCAGAAACTATAAGAGCTATGCTGTTGAAACTTGGTAAATTGATGTATTCTGTGAACCGCATTAAGATTTTCACACTAAAATAGAAAAAAAAAACAATAAGTTTTGGGGTTCCCCATACATAGAACTGAAACTCAAAAATGGTTTTTTTCATCAAACCCGTACGTGTGGGGTATCTATGAATAGGTCTACAAAAATGGTAATGAGGTTTCTAATATATTTTTTTTCTAAACTGAATAGTTTGCGCGAGAGACACTTCCAAAGTGGTAAAATGTGTGTCCCCCCCCCGTAACTTCTAAAATAAGAGAATGATAAAACTAAAAAAAATATATGATGTACATTACTATATAAACTACCACCGAAAATTGGTTTGAACGAGATCGAGTGAGTAGTTTTTTTTTAAAACGTCATAAATCGTAAACCGCAATTTACCTTACATTCGATCAACTGAAATATAAAAATTAAAAAAAAACATTTATTTTTAAACCGAGAATACCTGCAGGTTTGTACGGAACCCTCGGTGCGCGAGTCGGACTCGCACTTGGCCGGTTTTTTTTGTGGTGTAGTTTAGTGACGTAAGTAAATAACAGTATTAAATAAATAAGAAAAATAGTTGATATTTCATTTGTATCCTGTTTGTACTGATAAGAACTTACAATGTCTCTTAACACCATTCATCAGCGTTATCTGTTATTGAATATTATGTGAACTTATGACTGGAAGATATTATTCTCGTCATTATATAATATTTGTTTTCGAACAGACATCATCAGTCTTTCAGAATAACAAAACGTTTAAAGTTTTTTAATTCTTCTATTCTATTTTAGAGAACTGAAATATACCTTAGTTTGCAAACCTCTTCGATATTTAATAATAGCTTTTGCCAGCGGCTTCGCCCGCTTGGAGGTCGGAAAATATGCCGCGGGAACGTATTACCGGGATAAAACGTAGCCTATGTGTTAATCCAGGTTATAAACTAACTGTCTTCCAAATTTCATCCAAATCCGTTCAATAGTTTTTGCGTGAAAGAGTAACAAACATCCACACATCCATACATACAAACTTTCGCATTTCTAATATATCTATACTATATATATATCTATACAGGGTGATTGGAAGATGGGTGCAAAGCTTTAAGGTGAAGATAGTATAGACAATTTAGAACCATTTAAGCCATGGTTGTCTTAGACGAAGTCTTACCAAATTTTTTTAACCAAATTTTAAAGTTTTTTTCGGAAATTCTCAAAATTTAATGTAAACTGCATAATTATGGCCAAACTGAATGATAAATGAATTAATTTTTTTATACAAATCTGTAGGTGAAAGCTAAAGGACCTTAAGTCACATTATATAAATTATTCAGTAGAGCTCATTAAAGATGTCTATACCCGAAATTAGATATTAAAATCGACCGGGTATGAAAAGTAAATAGTGTATCGTTGTAGAATAAAAAGTATGATTATGAAGTTTTATTAAGCTATTATATTGTGATATTTTTTTTAACAAATATTGTTCATTAAGGCTGTATTATCGGACTTAAGGTTCTTTAACTTTGAAGTTTTTTAAATATCTTATAGTATTACGGTAGTTACGTCTCTCCTGTATCAATAGTATATAGTAAATTTAATTATTTTATAACTTAGGTACGACACAAAATCATTGAAACACACACTTATAAGTTTTAATGACCTGAGAAATGAAATAACTTTATACATTTCAATATTATTCATTGAATAAAACCTTTTACTTTTAACAAATCACCTAAATAAACTTTGAACTTTAAAATCTTTAATAAAAAAATCAATGAAATTAAACAAAAAAAACTTATTCTAGTAAGTCACATACTGTACCATCGTGGGCTAAACTATTATAAAAATTGTGAAAAATGGGTGGAATCTGTAAATCCTGAAACTTTTTAGTGCTTATACAACATTAATTTTTGTTTATGCGAAACCCGAAACACGGGTCTAGTATTTTTATGTAAAGAATCTATGAAAAAAATCTCAAAGCTGTATCATTAATAATCACAAAGTTATAAGCTTGATAAGTTACCTGGTTGTCCACGCAAAAACTTATGCAGATCACCACAAGCAGCTAGTGTACCTACGTACCATCTCCGTGTAATGGACGTTTGAGTACGAGAAAGACATGATAATTTTAAAATATACGTATTGTCGTTCGGTGTCTTAATTGGAAGCGTAATTAAATATTTTTGGTACAAAATATAACATGGTGTAAAAATTATTGGAATCGATTCAGTTACTGATTCTGAACAAACTATATTCAGGTTTCGCATATACTAAAAATAATCTTGTAGATTTGGGGCCTATTCGAATAGGCTGCAATATAGGTATGGCAAAGTCTTCTAGGGATTTTCTTTTATTTCTTATTAAGGACACCTTATCGAATTCTTGTTGAATTAAAGAGGTTTTATAACTCATTTCATCATGCACCGTGGACCACATACATACGCTGCGGCAGGTTATACAGAAGACCGAAGAGTATAACCTGCCTCTTTACTTAGCGTTTGTGGACTACGAAAAAGCCTTCGATTCGATCGAAACCTGGGCTGTACTGCAGTCTCTCCAACGGTGCCAGATTGACTATCGGTACATCGAAGTGCTGAAGTGTTTGTACGAAAACGCCATTATGTCAGTCCGGCTCCAGGACAGAGCCTCGAAACCTATCCTTCTGCAGCGAGGAGTGAGACAGGGAGACGTCATCTCTCCGAAACTGTTCACCGCTGCACTGGAGGATGTCTTCAAGGTTCTGGACTGGAAATGGGCTGGCATCAACATCAATGGCGAGTACATCACTCACCTTCGATTTGCCGAAGATATAGAAGTCATGGCTGAGACTATGAAGGACCTCAGTACAATGCTCGATAACCTCAGTAGAGCTTCCGAAAGAGTGGGTCTTAGGATGAACATGGACAAGACAAAGGTCATGTCCAGTGCACATGTGATACCCACTCCAATGAAGATCGGAAGCGCTACACTCGAAGTTGTGGACGAATATGTGTATCTAGGACAGACTGTCCAGTTAGGTAGGTCCAACTTCGAGAAAGAGGTCAATCGTCGAATCCGACTCGGCTGGGCAGCGTTCGGGACGCTACGCGGTATCTTCTCGTCCCACTTACCGCAGTGTCTCAAGACAAAAGTTTTTGACCAGTGTGTGTTGCCAGTGATGACATTTGGCACTGAGACGTGGTCGCTCACAATGGGCCTCATAAGAAGGCTCAAAGCCACCCAAAGAGCAAAGGAGAGGGCTATGCTTGGAGTTTCCCTACGTGATCGAATCAGAAATGATGAGATCCGTAGGAAAACCAAGGTTACCGACACAGCCCGAAGAATTGCCAAACTTAAGTGTCAGTGGGCACTACATATAACAACGACAAAACGATCACAATCATCACACGTGTCAGTCTCTGGTGGTTTAAACCCTAAATTAAAATGACTGTTGAAAATCTTTCTGTACGTCCAAATTTTAGCAATCAACTTATTATCCTTTCTGCACTCTTCTAAGTATAACTTATTCATTAAGTTTATATCTATATGTGCTCCTAAATACTCACGTGCTGTCTTTTCTTTGAGACTCTCGAGCAACTCGCGCTTAGGGGTAAAGAATGGGCACACCACAATTGCAGCGGTAAGTCCCCTCTTTGAGGAGTGGATAGAGAGACGCCACGGCATCCTCACCTTCCGCCTGACGCAGGTTCTCACCGGGCATGGGTGCTTTGGTGGGTTCCTGTTCAGGATAAAGCGAGAGGAAAAGACCCGGTGTTTCCATTGCGAGGATCGTCTGGAGGACACGGTGGAGCATACGGTGGAGGTGTGCCCTGCCTGGGCGGAGCACCGCCGTGTCCTCGTGGAGGCGATCGGCGGCGGCGACCTCTCGCGTCCGGCCCTGGTGCGAGCCATGGTACGGAGCGAGAGGGCATGGGAAGCCGTCACCTCCTTCTGCGAAGCAGTAATGCTCGCGAAGGAGGAGGCGGGGCGCGTAAGGGAGTGGCAGTCTCTGCACCCTCAAGTCCCTAGCCGCCGCAGGAGGAGACGCCCCGGGCGCCGGAAGTCAATAGCGGACTCTCAGCCACCATAGGCGCGAGCTTGCGGGCGGCGAGCAATGGGTAGTTCGCCGCCCGGTAAGGACCAGGCTCGGGTCGACGACGCGTAGTATTCCACGCGCGCCTCAAAGAGATGTCAGCAAACTTAAGGGGTCTGCTAGGACCGATGCCTGCCAGGGTCCCGAGATTGTTCGAAAGAGATACCGTGACCCTGGCACATGGGCAACTGAAGGAACACGGGTGGGTTTTAGTCAGTAAAAGTCTGACACGCCCTCCCGCTCCGCCCAGAGCGGGAGAAGTCATTTGATGATTTCCCATCCTGAAAAAAAAAAAAACAAAAAAACACGACAACGTCCACTCACAAGGGCAGTAGTTTGACTAATAAGTAAAAGATGTAACGGCTTCATCACAGACCGACTGACCCTGACTAAAGAGAAACGACTTTGTTGCCTCAGTAACTAAGACCATTTTGCTGTAAAAACTAACTCTTATCGGACGCGAGAGGTCGCCGCCGACGTTGTCGTGTTGATTCACAATTTACCGTGTTCAGTTGTAGCCCTTTGCGTTCCTGCACGTGTTGTTTGCGTTAGTTTTGAACTTTTTTGTTTCACCGTGTCCAGTCGTAGCCTTGCGCTCCTGCACGTGTTGATTTTTGACTTAATTGTGTTGAGTTGACATTTAGTGCGCTCCTACGCCGTTTTTCATAATTGTTAAGTGACTATGGCTACTTTTTCCAATCAAGAATATGCGGATATCGTATTTATGTACGGTAGAGTAGACGGCAATGGATCTTTGGCGCGACGGATGTATCAAGAGCGCTATCCGAATCGCAGGATACCGAATGTCCGAGTGTTTTACAACACGTTTCGTCGTCTTTCCCAAGATGGGTTTCACCGCGTGGAACCTGGAGTCAACCCGGGCAGACACGAAACTGCCGTCGACGAAGACATTTTAGCAGCATGTCAAGCGGATCCTACTACCAGTACTAGAGCAGTAGCTCGAAATTTAAACATTTCTCAATGGAAGGTGTGGCATACAATGCACCAAAATGATAAGTATCCGTTCCATGGCAGGAGTGTGCAAGGTCTAGTAGAGCAAGATCCTCAAAGAAGAATTCAGTTCTGCCGTTTCCTCCTCAACAGAGACATCGAAGATGCGTGGTTTCTGAAATCAATCTTGTGGACGGATGAAAGCAAATTTTCAAGGGAAGGTATTACAAACTTTCACAACATCCATGAATGGGCCGACGCAGACAACAATCCACATTTTAAGAAGCAGGTGTCATTTCAGATGAAATTCTCTGTGAATGTATGGGCTGGAATAATTGGCAGAACATTGATTGGGCCCCACTTTTTGCCTGATCCGTTGAATGGCGAAAATTATTTGCAATTTCTGCAAATTGATTTACCACTGCTGGTAGAGGAATCAGGTGTCCCGATCTTCGAAAGAGACCGAACAGTCATCTTTCAGCAAGACGGCTGTCCAGCGCATTGGACTTTAAATGTAAGGTTCTAATTTCAATAATTTGTAAGATATCCGCATAAATGATACCTCAAAAGAAAGAGCGATTAACAAGCATGTCTTCAAAAAGGTTTGAACAAAAAAAGCACCCTCCGTTTTTTTTTAATAAGGTTTAAAAGTCGTATTGTACAATTTTTTTATTTTTTTCTGAGCTTTAAATGTCTGTAAAAAAATGTCTAATGACACAGAAGCCTAAAACATGTTTTGCTTGATTGCTTACACATTACTTTAATGAAATAAATAAAAAATGAATTCATTTATCATTCAATTTGGCCATAATTATGCAGTTTACATTAAATTTTGAGAATTTCCGAAAAAATACTAAAAAATTTAGTTAAAAATATTTGGTAAGACTTCGTCTAAGACAACCATGGCTTAAATGGTTCTAAATTGTCTGTACTATGTTCGCCTTAAGGCTTTGCACCCTCTTCCAATCACCCTGTATAATATTATAAAGCTGAAGAGTTTGTTTGTTTGTTTGATTGAACGCGCTAATCTCAGGAATTACTGGTCCAAATTGAAAAAATATTTTTGTGTTGAGTAGCCTATTTATTGAGGAAGGCTATAGGCTATAACATCACGCTAAAACCAAGAGGAGCGGAGCAGTAATGAAAAATGTTGCAAAAACGGGGAATATCGCACGGGTAGGCGATTCGACGCAACGGGAAGGGTCGCGGGAATAAGAAATTTAACGCGGGCGAAGTCGCGGGCAGAAGCTAGTATTATATAAAGTAGAATTCTTTACTTGAGTAAAGGAGATTAAATATTTTTTCCCTTTCATTTGCGATTGGCGTAACATGTTTTCTTCTGCCAGTCTCCCCTGTCAGTTGTCACGCTATCTTTTCTGACACAATTCATCCACCTTTTCTTTGCCCATGCTCTCTCTCTATACATCAACATTTATTTTCATGACTCTTTTATTCAAATCAGTTTCATCCTTTTGTTAGGTTATTGAGGATGATGGTATGAGCAGGTGGAGACACTAAACAGTATTGTGTTTATTTTATAAAATGTTGGGCTATTTATACACATTCGTAAATCTAAAGAACATGTGGGCAATAAGTAAACTTTATCATTTACGTCAGCCAATCACTGCACAGCACTTATTAGTCCGTAGTTCACAAAACTAATGACGACGGGGGTGCCACCATCACGGTGGCGGTAGCGAAGCGCTAGGGCTCCCCGGCCGTTCTATGGCGTGGCGCGCGCGGCGTGTGCGGCGCGCTTCGAGCGTCGTAGGTAGTTATGTCGATGCAGCTACACTCTCTTCGCCACATGCTCATACCAAGCCAAATGATATCCTTTCAAATTTTCTGTCACTGATCCTAGTTTCAAACTTCCCTTTATATACCTACTAATTTCTAACTTTATCCATTTCCGCCACTCCACACATCCAGCTCAACATTATCATCTCCGCTGCATGCAATTTCTTTTCATCCGTCTTCTTCTGTATTCCGGTCCATACAGTACGAAAGGCCTTATCAAGAACTTAGTTGTTTATCCCCTTTATCTTTAATTTAATCTTCTTTACAAATTATTATAGTGATTGCTTTTCCGCAGCTTTTTCTACTGAAGCTGAAATCATCATCTTGAACAAATTTTTCACAAGTATGTAATAATAAGTATGTATGTTGGTTGATGTTTAGATTGTAATTGGTCGTAATTGACCCGTGATTGGAATGTAGAAGCCTGAAGCTGTATTGTGTATGTAGTTTTCAATAATTAATTTTGAGGAAACTTGAATAAATCAGTAATTTTCATCAAGTTACATAGTTGGGACATTTGTGCGCAAATACCTAATCATTGCTTTAGATTCTCAAAGAATGCAAAAGAGTATCATTTTGAAATTAAGGAGCAAAGACATCGCTGCACAAAGATGTGACACGACGACTCTCGACATCCAAACAAAAAAAGCACTTCGAATATCGATGAAAACGTTTAGACATTTCTTCGATTATAAGAGACAATTTTCTATATCACTTAAAGCGAGTCTTTTACGATATATTGCTCAAACAAACGTTGCTGACAACGATGGGCGCGACTTAATAAAACCGTATCTATTGTAGAGAAAATGGTGGATCTGCAATATCCGGAAAGGAAAATGGTTTCACGAAAATATTTTAGACAATTTCCTTGTACCGTGGTGTAGTTTGTTCAAATGAATTTTCTTTGCCAAAACAGTTTAAAAACTGTGATATGTTTTTTTTTTTCACAAAAATTGTTTTATTTGAGAGGGTACTTTTATAAACATTTAGCTGAATTTAAGACAATTGCTTTTATGATTTATCACTGGCTACGATTTTTAATGTTTTCCCCAATTTAGTTACTTGTGTGTATATTGGTAACGCATCACCTCATAACGTTGTAAAGTAACACCAAACAGGCCTTGAAATAAGTGTACGGTTGCACCGATTTAAGTTTCAGCTGTTTCCAACCCTATCCACTTCAATCATAAAATCTTTTGTACAGTTAAGGAACTGGTGACGTGCTGCTATGGCAGTGGTCGAGGGGAACATAGTCCCCCACCCATGGCTCCGCCTCCTGCGGTGCCCGACGCTGCGGACCACACCACCGAGGACGACGACAATGCTCCAGAGGTGACCGGGGTAGAGTTGAGAGTGGCGGTACGTCGGCTAAATGCCAAAAATACCGCCCCAGGACCCGACGGCTTGCCTGGCAATGCCTGGGTCCTGACCTTAGAGGCTCTCGGGCCTCGACTCAGGGGGCTAAGCGCATGTTTGGAGAGGGGCCAGTTCCCACTTCGTTGGAAGACGGGGAAACTGATCCTCATTAAGAAGCCTGGGCGCCCAGCGGACTCTCCGTCCGCTTACCGGCCCATCGTGCTGCTCAACGAGGTGGGCAAGCTCTTTGAAAGAGTAATTGCAGACCGCCTCGTTGGGTGGCTGGTGCGGGAGGGGCCGGACTTGGCGGACAGCCAGTTCGGTTTTCGCAAGGGGCGCTCTACGGTGGACGCCATCATGCGCGTGCGAGCCCTCACGACGGGGGATGCAGTGGCCCGGGGTGGGGTCGTCTTGGGGGTGTCTCTAGACATCGCCAACGCCTTTAATACCCTGCCCTGGAGTTGCATTATACTACCTCTGTCGCGTGGTCGAGGCTTACTTGACGGATAGAGCCGTCATCTACCCCGATCACCAGGGAGACTGGAACCGGCGAGAGATGTCTTGCGGTGTCCCACAGGGATCGGTCTTGGGGCCGCATCTGTGGGACATCGGTTACGACTGGGTGCTGCGCGCCGACCTCCCTAGCGGCGTCACGACACGCTGGTCCTGGCGCAGGGGAGGTCGCACGAGGCGGCGGCCGAACTGATGATACGCGGGGTTGTGACAATCGTCGATAGGATCCGGCAATTGGGACTCGAGGTGGCATTGCACAAGTCCGAGGCCATGGGTTTTCACGGTAGGAGGGGTTCACATCGGCGTCGAGTCGACGATGAAGTACCTGGGACTTGTCCTCGACAGCCGGTGGAACTTCGTCGAGCACTTCCGACGTTTGGCTCCCAGACTGGAGCGGGCTGGGGCTGCATTAAAGCGGCTCCTGCCCAATCTGGGGGGTCCAAACTCCTGCTACCGGAGGCTCTACACGGGGGTCGTGCTGTCCATGGCCCTCTACGGGGCACCGGTGCCCTCATTGAGGCTGCGCCCAGCGCGCCGGTTGAGTGCGGCCCAGAGGGTCATGGCCATCCGGTTAATCCGGGGATACCGCACGGTCTCCTGCGAGGCGGCGAGCCTCCTTGCCGGAGTGCCGCCATGGGATCTGGAGGCAAAGGTCCTCGCCCACATGTGGAAGTGGCGCGAGGAGGCAAAACGCCGGGGTGAAACACCGCTGCCGCGACAAATCGCAGCACGGCGGACAGAGCTCCGGTGTGATCTCATGGCGACATGGCGGGTACGATTGTCGCAACCCAGTACTGGGCACGCCACAATTGCGGCGGTAAGTCCCCTCTTTGAGGAGTGGATAGAGAGGCGTCACGGCGTCCTCACCTTCCGCCTGACGCAGGTTCTCACCGGGCATGGATGCTTCGGTGGGTTCCTGTTCAGGATAAAGCGGGAGGATACGTCCGGGTGTTTCCATTGCGAGGATCGATGCATGCAACTTTTAAAGCTTGGTACAACAAGGTATATAGGAAGCATGGCTCCTAATGCTCCTGCTGTAATAGTAAGCAATAGAAAAAGTAATTATAATTTGTGATATTACTTATATCATAAAAATTAAAGTTGTTTTTCATGCATGTCTATCTGACCGTCTGGACGACACGGTGGAGCATACGGTGGAGGTATGCCCTGCCTGGGCGGAGCACCACCGTGTCCTCGTGGAGGCAATCGGCGGCGGCTAACTCTCGCGTCAGGCCCTGGTGTGAGCCATGGTACGGAGCGGGAGGGCATGGGAAGCCGTCACCTCCTTCTGCGAAGCAGTAACGCTCGCGAAGGAGGAGGCGGGGCGCATGAGGGAGTGGCAGTCTCTGCACCCACACGTCCCTAGCCACCGCAGGAGGAGACGCTCCGGGCGTCGGGAGTAGATAGCGGACTCCCGGCCACCGTAGGCGCGAGCTTGCGGGCGGCGAGCAATGGGTAGCTTGCCGCCCGGTAAGGACCAGGCTGTATCGACGGCGCGTAGTGTTCCACGCGCGCCTCAAAGAGATGTCAGCAATACTGAAGGGGTCTGCTAGGACCGATGCCTGCCAGCGTCGCGAGATTCGTTCAAAAGAGTTATCGTGGCCTTGGCATATGGGCAACTGAAGGAACACGGGTGGGTTTTAGTCAGTAAAAGTCTGACACGCCCTCCCGCTCCGCCCAGAGCGGGAGAAGCCATTTGATGATATCCCATCCAAAAAAAGGCTATCTGACCGCGGTGTTCTTCTAACATTGTGTAATGGATGCTTATGCGCATTGTACCACTTTTAGAGTATTTATCCCGCAAGTTTTACATAAATCCAAATACATTAACACACATTAACATTAAACTTATCTATACATCTATATCTATACATCTATACAAATAAATAAAATTGGAGTGTCTGTTTGTAATATTAAGATAATTATACGTGTATATGGATGTATACATGGTACATATACCAAAACAACATTTTTTTCAATTTTTGTCTGTCTGTCTGTCGGTCTGTCTGTTGTTTGTTCCGGCTAATCTCTGAAATGGCTGGACCGATTTTGACGGGACTTTCACTGGCAGATAGCTGATGTAACAAGGAGTAATTTAGGCTACTTTTATTTTAGAAAAATTCTTTGATTTTAGAAAAATACCTGTGTTAATTTCCGACATCCACGCGGGCGAAGCCGCGGGCAAAAGCAGGTATATAATAAAAAAAAACTCGACATTTTGTCGAACCGCAGTAAAGGCGGTGCACAGTTGCTAGTGAACCTATGATAGATGATCCTCTCATAGGCGAGAACTTAGGTGTAGTAACTACTGGGTGTTAGTGGAAACACCGTTATCCTTGAAACCAGTGATTTGGTTTCGTTAATAGAACGTAAAATCAATGAAAAAAAAACAACTTTTTTTTTTTAAAGAAAATCTGCATTTTTCCACAAGAATATTTCACCCTATGCGCGAGGGCAACAAACTTCGGGAACTACACCTACACCGCGTGCGAACTGCACGACGCAACGCCGACACGGGTCGCGACCCCGCAGTCAGTCAGCTGGCAGTCTCGCTAGCGATCGCACGTAACGCCGCGTCTTAGCGTCCGTCGCTCATTTCTCGCGCGTGAATTGTGTTACAATGTCTTACACAAATGAACAGTGAACCGAAATGGTTCGGCTTTACGCCATTGCGGGTAATAATCTGAACGGGGCGCGTAGGATGTACGCAGAATTGTTCCCTGGACAACCTGTGCCAAACCGTGAAACGATGTTGGCGGCGCGCAACGTACCTACGTGCCGGCGTCGATAACAACAGAATGTTGGACGGGGAACCCATTTTGAACACGTGTTGAGGTTAATGTAAGTCGGTAAGTGTTGATATTTTATTCAGTCAGTGTAAATTTAATTTAATTTTTAATTAAACTGTACATAAAATTGTGATTAACTTTTTAAATACGCCAAAAGTACCTACCCAATGGTTTGGTTTATTAAAAACAAAATGTTTTCAAATCATTTAGAATCCAAAGCCATTTCGAATCAAATTTACATTTAGACTCGTCACGGTAGGTATTTGTGGCTGTCCTAAGCCATATGATGGGAAAGTTACATCACAGGTAATGTGTATTATTTTATGTGTTGTGTGGACGGAACGGCTGGCGATCGTTGTAGTGATTACGTCACTGATGCGCATATCCATGAATTTGCGGGCGGTCTGGGATAAAATCTGTTCTAAACCTTTTTAGGAATTTTTATTTTTTATTTTTTTAACTCGCTCTGTTATTTTATATTTAAGTCAAATTACCCATGGGTTAAGTGACAACGGTGTTTACCCTTACAGTCTGTATAGCTGTAGTGCTATTCTGTAATAATCTCACCGTGATAATTTGGGTGAAGCGAGCTTAAAGTGTGTTGTCACTAATGTCAATCCCTAACATCGGATAAATTGACAGCTCACTCTTAGGTCACTTCACCTAAGTTCTCAAGGTGATATTTTATCAGAATAGATCGGCTGATGCTAGGAATTGGCATTAATGACAGCTCACTGTCAGTTCACTTCACCCCAGTTATCACTGGGAGTTTTACAGAATATTGTTATAGGCGTGAAGGATAAACGTAAAAACGGCGATGGTGTTAACAGTGTAGCGTCCTAATTGTGTAGCATACTTTAAATCACAATCTAAATCATTTTGAAGGATACTGCTAACCCATTGCTTCATACATTCGGAAATATTGTCAGCTCAACAAACGCAATGAATCGCTGAACTATCCAAATGAAAACCATTGAAAAAAATCGTTGCCTTATAAATTTCGAACAACCCTCAAATTCAAGAAGTCAACCGGAAATAAATTATTTCGGATATAACTATGTAGGTATTGAAATCTATATGCATTGGAGCATAATTTTAAATTTAACTAGCTTTTGCCAGCGGCTTCGCCCGCGTATTATACGTATAAACCTTCATCCTGAATCACTCTATCTAGTAAAAAAAACCGCATCAAAATCCATTGCGAAGTTTTAAAGATCTAAGCATATTTAGTTTAAATTTGATATGATTAAATGAAAATTGAATTTATGTAAAAAAAATTACTAAGCCGGAACCTTTAATTTTCGTATGTCCCCAGTGTACTGTAATACGATATCCCTCGGTAAGACTGGTTGTCAGACTTTCGGGCTTCTGACGACCCGTAACGACTGTATAAGATCGAAAATAAAACCACACTATTCGATTTTGAACTCTCGGCTAAGCTTTATACGTCCGTTCTACGTCGACTAAAACTAGATAGAAGACTTATGTAGTGTCTGAGTGCTTTGTGGATCACGGGTCCGATTAAATGTTGCAAAAACGGGGAAAACCGCACGGGTAGGCGATTCGACGCGACGGGAAGGGTCGGGGGAACAAAAAATTTATCCCGGACCAAGTCGCGGGCAGAAGCTAGTGAAAGATAACACTTGACGAGATCACGAGGTTAATCTTTTGACAACACTTGGCTGTAACGAAAGATTATAGGTTTGCAGATTATCTTTATAGGACAGATTTTAAGAAGAGCCGGAGAATATTTGTCTGTGGGTCACAAATTGACTTCCAATAATTTTGAGCATTGTGGAGCCTACCACGCTTAACCAGTCAATTACCGTAATTATAGACACAATTAAAAAACGATTGTGTCGATACCAAATGTGGTATCTCAGGGACTTAGAGGTTAAGATTGTGAAATCCTGTCTTTTTCATATTATGATAAGATTAATATAAATAAATGTGAATAAGACGAAGGTGATGGTGTTTGAAAGAGATTAGAATGTATCAGTGTGTGATATGAAAATAAATGATTAAAGTGTGTGGCGAGTGAGTTCGAATATTCGGCGAATTTGTTTCCTAGGGATGGAAAGATTAATAAAGCTCTAGAAAAAAATTAAGTGCATGAAATAAAATAATGATGCGATACATGCGATTGTGACCAACCAGCTGATGTCCGAAAAAGCTCGACTGGCTTTTTACTCGCCACCCGCAAGCTCGAACCTACGGTGGCCGGGAGTCCACTATCGACTCCCGATGCCCGGGGCGTCTCCTCCTGCGGCGGTAGGGACGTGAGGGTGCAGAGACTGCCACTCCCTCACGCGCCCCGCCTCCTCCTTCCCGAGCATTACTGCTTCGCAAAAGGAGGTCTTCCCATGCCCTCTCGCTCCATACCATGGCTCACACCAGGGCCGAACGCAAGAGGTCGCCGCCGCCGATCGAGGACACGGCGGTGCTCCGCCCAGGCAGGGCACACCTCCACCGTATGCTCCACCGTGTCCTCCAAACGATCCTCACAATGGAAACACCCGGGCGTTTTCTCCCGCTTTATCCTGAACAGGAACCCACCGAAGCACCCATGCCCGGTGAGTGCCTGCGTCAGGCGGAAGGTGAGGACGCCGTGGCGCCTCTCTATCCACTCCTCAAAGAGGGGACTTTCCGCCACAATTGTGGCGTGCCCTGCGCTGGGTTGCGACAATCGTATCCGCCTTGTCGCCATGAGATCACACCGAAGCTCTGTCCGCCGTGCCGCGATTTGTCGCGGCAGCGGAGTTTCGCCCCGGCGTTTCGCCTCCTCGCGCCACTCCCACATGTGCGCGAGGACCTTTGCCTCCAGATCCCATGGCGGCACTCCGGCAAGGAGGCTCGCGAGATCGTGCGGTATCCTCGGATTAGCCGGATGGCCATGACCCTCTGGGCCGCACTCAACCGGCGCGCTGGGCGCAGCCTCAATGAGGGCGCCCACACCGGTGCCCCGTAAAGGGCCATGGACCGCACGATCCCCGTGTAAAGCCTCCGGTAGGAGGCGTTTGGACCCCCCAGATTGGGCAGGAGCCGCTTTAAGGCAGCCCCAGCCCGCTCCAGTCTGGGAGCTAAACGTCGGAAGTGCTCGACGAAGTTCCACCGGCTGTCGAAGACAAGTCCCAGGTACTTCATCGTCGACTCGACGCCAATGTGTACCCCTCCTACCGTGAGTTGAGAACCCGCAGGTGGCGCGTTCCGAGGACCATGAAAACCCATGGCTTTGGACTTGTGCTAGGCCACCTCGAGTCACAATTGCCGGATCCTTTCGACGATTGTCGCAACCCCGCGTGTCATAAGTTCGGCCGCCGCCTCGTGCGACCTCCCTTGCGCCAGGATCAGGGTGTCCGAGTGTCCACCGAGTGTCTCCACGTTGTTGTCGTGGTGGGGCTTGCGTGTCTCAGTGATCTTGGAGCTTTGCCGGCAGAGCCACTCATGCCGGAAAGGTCCAAGTGAGAGACCAGACTAAGAGGGACACAAGCATGGTCCATAACATCGGACTACTGTGAGGGGCGCGCCGTCTGGGGGTCGGAACAAAGTTCATATTCTAGGACGGTGCGTAATACGATTTTCGAGTTTTGAAGAGTGAATAGAGGGGTATCGTCATGCATTTGCGATGACTTCCTTCTGGTATGCGTCTATCTATCAGACGTGACCAAGAACGTCAAGCCCCCAATCGTATTCTGGGGGGGGGGCAACGAATGTCTTCCGCTTGCCGATGGCAACAAGAGCCGAGGAGGCTCATCACGTTCTCGGTCATTCGAGGACCTGACAAATTTTAACTTTAAGAAGCCTGACCAGCAGTCAGGCGGTAGTCGCACGGACGCTCCCTCCAAATTTTGGGGCAAGCGTCCGCGTGACTGTGAATCGGACCGCACTGGGTCGGCAGGACAATCCTCCAGCGAGGAAAGCCTACCGGCTGCTAAAGTGCCCACAGGGGGGAGAGGGAGAGGTCGCGTGTCATCCCTCGGAGCAGCTACTACAATGCTTTCGCGTGACACTCGGGGTCGCTTCAAGCGCCCTGGTACATCAGAAGTCAGTGGGGTGAGTGACTCTGGTGATGATCCTACAGCATTGGTCAGCACTAGAGCGGAGCTTAGTGCTGCACAGCGGGAAGCACGTAAGGCGGTAGCGAATGATAAAGTCGCCGAAATGGCAAGACAGGCGAGGGAAAGGCGGTTACAAGCCGCTGCTTCCACGGAGGGAGTGACAGCGGCGGCTCTCAACCGCCAGGTCATGGACGGCGTGGACGTAATCCTGAAGGTGGCCACGAAATCGGGAAACCTAAAGGGCACTTTCACGCGGGCTCTTAAGGAGGCGGCAAGTGGAATTAAAGAGGCGGTGGAAGTCCTCCTCAATCGCACTACCTCGGAGGAGACCTTAAAACTGCAGGAGGAGAACTGCCGCCTCCAATCGAGAATGGAGGAACTTCAGAGAGAGGTCACCGCTCTGAGGGCCGAATTCAGCCAGCAGCTAGCAAATCCGACTCCCGCAGCTGCTACCTCCGTTCCAGCACAGGTGTTCCTGGAACAGGACCAACTGGCCGATAAATTGGCGCGGCGCGTAACGGATGTATTCGGAAATATCCTGAATGCTCGATTAGCCAATATGCAGCCAAGTCCAGTTCCTGAGGGAAACTACCGGCCGTTACTTGCAGCGGACAAATGGAGACAAGAACAATCACGGTCGGGGCACACGCAAGAAGTCGAGAAACCCGAGGTGAATAACAGGCCTGCAGAGGTGGCCAAAAAGCCTGTGGAGGGGGCTAAAAAACCCGCGAAGGGGACCCAAAAGTCCGTAGGCACGCGACCTGCCACTACGCCGTTGGCAGAACCCAATGGTTGGACGAAGGTCCTTAGCCGTAAAAAACGAAGGAAGAAGAACGGTAAGAGGGGGAAAGCCGTAGAACCGACCGGAAAGGCAGCCAAGAATGGCCAGAAAACGCCCACAGTCCATATCCCTCGCTCTGCAGCTGTGGTAATCACCCTACAGCCCAAAGCTGAAAAAAGGGGCGTCCAATATGCGACGATTCTGGCAGCGGCAAGAAAGAAGCTGCCTTTCAGCGATTTTGGCACCCCAGCCGGCTTCCGATTTAAAACGGCAGCCACGGGTGCCAAAGTGTTCGAGCTGTCGGGCACTGGAAGTGAAGAGAGGGCAGATGCTCTAGCAGCCAAGCTGCGGGATGTTCTCAACCCAGAGGAGGCCCGGGTTGCAAGGCCTACTAAAACAGCTGAGATGCGCATAAGTGGGCTGGATGATTCGGTAACCCCAGAAGATGTAGCGGTAGCCATAGCCCATAAGGGTGAGTGCTCACCTGAAAGCGTGAAGGCGGGTGGAATCAGGTTTGGCGTTGACGGGCTGGGCACGATTTGGGTGCGGTGTCCAGTTACGTCGGCTAAGCGAGTGACCGATGGGGGACGCCTTCTGGTGGGATGGGTGTCTGCAAGTGTCAAACTCCTGCTACCCAGGGTCATGCAGTGCTATCGCTGCCTGGAAAAGGGGCATGTCCGGGCACAATGCACTGCAGATACAGACCGCAGTGACCTCTGCTATCGCTGCAGTCAGCCTGGCCATAAGGCGGCCCAGTGCTTGTTGGAACCGAACTGCAGCCTTTGTGCAGCTGCAGGAAAGTCCGCAGGGCACAGCGTAGGTGGAAAAGCCTGTGGTGTGCCTAAAAAGCGCAGCAAAAGGTGGACTAATACTGTTGGGGGAACTGCACACCCCTTACAGCCTAGCACCCAGTCGGTCGACTCTCGACCCAGGGAAAGAGGAGTTGCCGAGGAAATGGAGTGCCAGTAATGGCACAATTCCATTTCCTTCAGGCTAACATCAACCACTCTACCAGAGCTCAGGATCTTTTGCTCCTGAGCATGGCGGAGTAGTCGATCCATGCGGCGGTGGTCGCTGAGCCATATTTCGTTCCCCCCCGAGACAACTGGGTGGGAGACGTTGATAGCCTGGTGGCCATTATCGGTGGGACTCTTGTGAACGCCTCTCGAGGTCACGGCTGGGTAGCCGCCCTCGTGGAGGGCATAGTCACTATCGGGGTTTACTTCTCGCCCAACAGGAGTCTCGCCGACTTTGAGAGCTTTCTCGTAGATTTGGGAGCCGTCGTAGGCCAGTATCACCCTCGACCCACGTTGCTTCTCAGTGATTTCAACGCCAAGTCTGCGGCTTGGGGTTCACCGGTCACTGATCCCAGAGGTGAAGTGTTGGAGGAGTGGGCCATCACGACTAGGCTGACCGTTTTAAATAGGGGCTCGGCCACGTGTGTGCGGCAGAGGGGCGGGTCAATAGTGGACATATCGTTTGCCAGTCCCTCTGTCGCGCACCGCATCCATTATTGGCGTGTTATGGCAGAGGTGGAGACACTGTCGGACCACAAATACATACGCTTCAATGTCTCTCCGCAGACCGCTGGTAGTCATTACCAATCGGCCCCTCACACAGTCGGTCCACGCTGGGCGCTTAAACGCTTGGCCAGAGAGGCTCTGGAGGAAGCCGCTATCGTCCAAGCTTGGGTCAGGGAGTCGGCAACAGCAGATCCCATCGACGTCGAAGAGGAGGCGCTGTGGTTCAGCGAGGCAATGATGCATATCTGCGATGCATCAATGCCACGCGTCCACACACAGTCCACAAGACGCCGACTGTACTGGTGGTCTATCGAGATCGAGCGGTTGCGCGTCGCATTTACGGACGCCAGACGACCGTACACGCATTACCGGAGGAGACGTCGACGGGATCCCCGTGAGGAAGCTGCGCTCTACGAAGTATACCGCGCGGCGAAGGCGGCTCTGTGGCTGGCCATAGGTGAGTCGAAGACGCGAGCCTGGGAAGAACTGCTGGAGAATCTAGATGGAGATCCGTGGGGGCGCCCTTACCGTACAGTCCGGGGGAAACTTCGTCCCTGGGCCCCTCCACTCACGGAAAGTCTCGAACCGCAGTTGCTACAAGCAGTGGTCTCAGCTCTCTTCCCTGTGAGAATAGAGCACGAACCACCAATGATGACTCTGCTCACAGCCACAGAGCCTGAAGAAGAGGAGGCAGAAAGCGTCCCGGTGACACAACCTGAGATGATGGCGGCCGTGAGTCGGCTCCGGGCTAAAAACACAGCTCCGGGGCCCGATGGGGTACCAGGCCGTGCTCTAGTACTTGCCCTAAAGCAACTGGAGCCCCCGCTCAGAGGACTCTTCTCAGCATGCCTTGAGCGGGGCCAGTTTCCCACTCAGTGGAAATCAGGACGACTGGTCCTTCTCAGGAAGGCAGGGCGCCCTGCAGACTCGCCATCCGCTTATCGGCCCATAGTGTTGCTAGACGAGGTGAGCAAGCTATTCGAGCGTATAATCGCAGACCGCCTCGTCAGCCACTTGTGCAGAGAAGGGCCGAACCTGGATGACAACCAGTTTGGGTTTCGGCACGGGCGCTCTACCATTGATGCCATAAAGAGAGTCAGAGAGCTGGCGGAGGAAGCGGTGTCCCAGGGAGGGGTGTTGCTGGCTGTGTCCTTAGACATCTCTAACGCATTTAACACCCTGCCCTGGAGTTGCGTTAGGGAGGCGTTACGTTATCATCGGGTGCCTCCCTACCTCCACCACATTGTGGGAGCTTATCTTGCAAGGCGATGTGTCACCTACACGGGGCGCGACGGCAGAGGCCGGCGTGAGATGTCGTGCGGTGTTCCACAGGGTTCGGTCGTAGGTCCGCTCCTGTGGAACATCGGATACGACTGGGTACTGAGGGGCGAGCTCGAGCCAGGCGTGAACCTGACGTGTTATGCGGACGACACGCTGGTCACGGCCCGGGGGAGCTCGTACGGGGAGGCAGCGTTGCTGGCGACGGCTGCGGTCTCGCGGGTGGTGAGCCGCATACGGCGCCTAGGTCTGGAGGTGGCCCTCAACAAGTCGGAGGCCATGGTCTTTCATGGTCCCCGGCGGACGCCGCCAGCTGGATCACACATCGTGGTCGGGGGGTGTCGGATCGCTGTCGAGTCTACCATGAAATATCTTGGATTGGTGCTTGACAGCCGGTGGGACTTCGGCCCCCACTTCCAGAGGCTGGCGGCCAAGTTGTTGGGCGAGGCCGGGGCGCTGTCAACGCCGCTTCCCAATCTGGGGGGCCCGAGCGCTGCCTGTAGGCGGCTCTACGTGAGGATCGTGCGATCCATGGCCCTGTATGGGGCCCCGATCTGGGCGGCTGACCTGACGGCCGGCAGCATCGCTGTTCTGCGAAGACCGCAGCGAGCAATGGCCGTCAGAGTCATCAGGGGGTATCGCACGATCTCCTACGAGGCGGCTTGTGTGCTGGCTGGATCCCCGCCGTGGGACCTCGAGGCAAAAGTGCTTGCGTCACTATATCGGTGGCGCGAGGAAGCGAGGGAGCGGGGCGAGCGACTGACGGACCGACACATGGAGCTTCGTCGGTCGCAGCTCCGCGCAGCCCTGGTGGCGGGCTGGCGGGACAAGCTTTCACGCCCTACCGCCGGGCTCACCACCATCGAGGCAGTCCAGCTAGTACTCGAGCGCTGGCTCGGGAGGGAACACGGCTCCCTGTCATTTCGGGCGACGCAGGTGCTCTCGGGGCATGGTTGCTTCGGGAAGTACCTGTGTCGCATAAACAGGGAGCCGGACGCCTGGTGTCACCACTGCGTCGACTGCCGGGAGGACACGGCGGGGCATACGCTGGCAGAATGTGCCGCTTGGGAGGAGCCGCGCCGTGCCCTCATCTCAGGAGTAGGCAGTGACCTGTCACTGCCGGCCGTGGTAGAGTCGATGGTCGGCAGCGAGGAGTCTTGGGACGCGGTGGTAACCTTCTGCGAAACAGTCGTGTCGCAGAAGGAGGCTGCGGAAAGAGAGCGGGAGATCTCTTCCGCTCACCCGGCCCGCAGCAGGCGCACCGGGCGTCGGCGGAGGGCGGATAACGCCCTCTTCCGGCCCCCCTAAATGGGTCCAGGGGCAATGGATCTGGGGACATCCATTGCCCCCTATTTCTTAGGACCCGGGATGGCGGCGCGTTGTGTTCCACGCGCGCCTCTGTGATGTACGGGGGTAGTTTAGCATATCACTCCCCCCCTAACATGAGGAGGCCCGCAGAGGCGGGCTGGCACCAGTCAGGGATCGCGATAGACGCACTAGTTCCCGTGGTCCCAGACGTAGGTGTGGGACGGAACACCGGGGTGGTTTTAGTCAGTAGGAATCTGACAGACCCCTCCGCCCACCCCAGAGCGGAGGACATCCATGAGGATTTCCATCTCAATATCAAAAAAAAAAAAAGGATCAGGGTGTCGTCAGCGTAACAAACTATGCCGATGCCGCTAGGGAGGTCGGCGCGCAACACCCAGTCGTACTCGATGTCCCACAGATGCGGCCCCACGACAGATCCCTGTGGGACACCGCACTACATCTCTCGCCGGTTCCAGTCTCTCTGGTGACCGGGGTAGATGACGGCCCTATCCGTCAAGTAAGCCTCGACCACACGACAGAGGTAAGTCGGCATCCGGTGATACCGGAGTGCCTCCCTAATGCAACTCCAGGGCAGGGTATTAAAGGCGTTGGCGATGTCTGGTGACACCGCTAAGACGATCCCACCCCGGGCCACTGCATCCCCCGTCGTGAGGGCTCGCACGCGCATGATGCCGTCCACCGTAGTTGAATGGGGTTTTAGAAGGAATTTAAAGAACTTATTTCGGAAGGCATTAGGGCTGTAACCATTTATGCATTTAATTAAAAAAAAACCGGCCAAGTGCGAGTCGGACTCGCGCACCGAGGATTCCGTACAAACCTGTAGGTATTCTCGATTTATGCATAAGGTTTATGTTTATGAAATTAGATGTTTTTTTTTTTTATTTTTATATTTGAGTTAATTGAATGAAAGGTAAATTGCGGTTTACGATTTATGACGTATTAAAAAAAAACTACTTACTAGATCTCGTTCAAACCAATTTTCGGTGGAAGTTTACATGGTCATGAACGTCATATATTTTTTTTAGTTTTATCATTCTCTTATTTTAGAAGTTACGGAAGGGGGGGACTCATTTTACCACTATGGAAGTGTCTCTCGCGCAAACTAATTTTTTTCTAAACTGAATAGAAAAAAATTATATTAGAAACCTCAATACCATTTTTGAAGACCTATTTATAAATACACCACAAGCATGGGATTGATGAAAAAAAAAATTGAGTTTCAGTTCTAAGTAAGTATGGGAGGCCCCAAAATTTATTGTTTTTTTTTTCTATTTTAGTGTGAAAATCTTAATGCGGTTCACAGAATACATCTACTTACCAAGTTTCAACAGCATAGCTCTTATAGTTTCGGAAAAAAGTGACTGTGACATACGGACGGACAGACAGACAGACAGATAGACAGACAGACATGACGAATCTATAAGGGTTCCGTTTTTTGCCATTTGGCAACGGAACCCTAAAAAGTATCGAAGTATTTTTTTTTATTGAATTCCGGATTGGTGTGAATACGGTGAAACGGATTTAGATAAAATTTTGTACACAGACAGTTTATAACTTGCAATAAGACATAGGGTACTTTTAATCTCGGTAGGACGGTCACATGGGGTAATTCCTGACAACCACGCAGGCGAAGCCGTGGGAGAAAGTTAGTACCCGAAGGTATACATACATAATAGTAGATGTTTCGTCTGTTTTAGAGCTATTTTTGGATAAATGTTAAGAAAACATACCCAAAATAGCACAAGGATGGAACGAATCTCCTTTTTTCTCATCGTGTGAAACCACACGTCAAATATAAGTACGTAAACAAATTGAGACCGTTTTCTCCCCACGAAAGATATTTTCCCCTTCAGCTGAAATTCAACCTTTATAAATAAATAAAAATATTTCGGCATGTTTTAAAAGTGTGGACGTAATAAAAAATGTATAACTTTTTGATTTCAATATCAACATAATAGGCTCTAAGCGACGTTATATCTGATGGAATATAGTAAGATGTCTGACTTGTCAAGATATTGTTGTTTAACAGAATTTATTGTTGTTTCTTAGTTCTTTTGTACTTGCTCCAGGACATGAAGGATACAGTTTGATAAAAGTTTTGGTACCGTCTGGCGTCACGTGTCTATTTGGTACAGTCACGAGCATTAAAGAGGTAGCCCGTGAAATTCATTTTTTTTAAATGTTTTTGCAATTAGCAGGTCAATGTCAGGCTGCATGTTGAACAAAACTGATGCGCGACCGTAACACTTATGAATTTACAGAATTGCAATTATTAAAATCATCAATACAATCTTAGAAAAAAAAGAAAAGACAGAAAAATTGTTTATTCTGCACAAACAAAACGACATTATGAAAAATAAAATAAAATAGATACACAAAATGCACTCATACAAAGTGGCCAAAAGCCCCATATTCAGTCAGGTAAAGAAAAGTTTTACAATATCAAGTTTACCAAGTTTTTAATCTTCTAAGTTGATTTAATCCCATTGAGTGTCTTTTTCATAAAAAGTCATTCACTTGGATTTAATAAACATGCCCGACACTGACCTAAAAATTGCCAAAAAATAAGAATATTTGAATTTCACGGGCTACCTTGGCGCACTCTCCTACATAATATGCATTCACTTTACAACTTTAAACTGACTAATTGTCATTTTCTTCTACTGTTGATATCGATTGAGATTTTATGTTGATACGAACATAGTTGGTTTTGAAACTATATTATTAAAATAAATGAGTAAGATTTAGTGGTCGAGGGTATTAAATTGATATAAGGGCAGGAAAATGATAATGACTATTAAAATTTTATCTACGGGTTAAAAAATTATCGCATCTTAAAGTTACAGTTGTAATTGTATGAGAAATTAGCTTTTGATTTTGCTAGGTGTACACATATTTGGGGTCCCGACTGTACATGCCACATTTCATATGTTACTTATAATTATATTGAATTAATAACATCGCAACCGTGTTCCACCTGTTTTTCTTGGAATTCACAAATTATATTAGATATCAACTTGTTAGCCTGTAGAGCTGAAACATATATTACTGTTTCTTTAAGAATAATAATCGTAAGTCCCCGCCAAAAGTGATGCTATATTTACACTTCACATAACAACCTTGTTCACTCTATATTTATTGTTAAGTCGAACGGGAACAAAATCACAATCTGTGACATGTTGTATTAGACGAGAAATTCCCATACAATCTGTCCTACCCACCTTTTCGAGGTCGTCAGTCCATTATTAACAGGGAGCGTCCCACGTTCATTTGCCGTGTAGCGGTTTCCACACAATGATTGGTCTACTCCTAGTTTTCAGACAAGGCTTTATTCCATTGCCACTTCCGTTTGCTGTAAATCTGCAGGTAAAAAGGGAATCGATAAGCTAGAGCCTTAAGCCGATCACGTATCATCGTACTAGTCGTATTAAGTTCGTAGTGATGTCGCGTCGTCCGACTTTTTCGCTTTTAATATATGAACGACGTAGATTCCAGGTCTATTCTTTTCCATTGAGGTATTACAATACTAAGATGATCATACCTCTTGTAAGATAAAGTTCAGCATATCATGGAATATACTGGGCATAGCTAGTGTGGCAGATCAAGACCCTACGCCGTGGTCACGACTTCTTTAGATGTCCGCAGTTCGCAGATCACTGTCGGTAGTATTGTTGCACAAAGCTTTTTTACAAAGCTTTTAACAGCGTCATGATCAAAAGTGTGAAGTTTCACTAAAATTTGGATTGTACATGAAATATAAATGCTTACCACCCTTCTTCATTCATTCCACACTATTTTCATGTCAATTAGTAACGGAAACCTTATTTTACATTTTAGAATAAATTGTTTATAACAAAAAAATATAAACAGAGAACTTAAAAGTAAATTTATCATCTATTAATAATAGCTTGAAGCTCAATTTTAGAATTTACTGTTATTTCTAAGAGATAAGCCAAACGACCTTTAAATTCAAGTGTACGACGATCCGCGCATGACAAACAATACCAGATAATGTAATTTGAAAAGTTCGGTATCTTAGTTTTGTTTTTAAACTTGAAGTACAAACAATTAACTGGGGTAAATAGATTTACGATAAAATGTACAAGTGACTGCGAAGGATTATTACTTTCAACAAAACGAAATTAACAAAAACTTTTCGGGTCTCAAATCTTGCTTTGATTTTATTGTTTTCGTAACATAATTATTTTGTTATCTTACCTATCTTCTAGACAATAAAACTTAGAGTACACTAATGACTAATGGTAATTGACCGGTTAATGAAATTGATCTACTAACCACATTCACGTACATTGCACACACGGATCATAAGGCTATTGGTGAAATATTTTGACCATTCATTAATTACCATCAACAGCTACCTACGTGTACAAAAATAACCAAATCTCTCACAAATCTGCTCCCTTATTTTGATTTCAACGGATAACATTCAAATATATAATTTATTTCACTTTATGGAAAATAACATTTGGATTAAATCAACATAAAGTTACGTCGACCACGAGATTGTTTCCAGCAATTGTGTCTCATTATAATAGGAACTTTGAAGTCAGATAAACATCTGTAAGTACCATATTTTTGTCACAACACCAATGTTAAATACACAGATCATATCATAACAGTTTATTATTAAATAATGTATTAATAACATTATTCTAATAATTAGAATAATTTTATCAGTATTCACAGAACATGTTAGTTCATTCGTATTAGTAACGCCTAAATTACGGGCAAATCAATTTGAAGGCGTAATATTAGCTCTTATTGGTTTAGATATAACTGAAGCAATAAATCTCCCTCCTATCTTCCATACAGAAAATCTTCAGCACAATTTTGACGACTGTTTCCTTCGTAAATAAATCTTGTGTTCGACCATCGTTAATCCTTCTTTTCTGATTGCAGAAGCTTATTTCAGTATTTATTCAGAAAGTTTGCAACAATTTTATCTCTTCTACATGCGATGTACCTCACATCGCATGTCACTTTCGGTATTTAATTTCGGAGTTCCTCATAGCATTAGTTTGAAGCTCTAAGTTTTATTAGTTTTCAAAGTAGGAATGGCTTACTTGAAAAGAAACTGGGTCATTTCCGAGTTCCAGAACTGGTCGCTGAAGTCGTATTCCTGCGTTGCGAGTGCTTTAGCCAAGTGATCAAAGGTGTTATCAAGTTCTAGAAATGTAGGTCTATTGAACTAGTCACTCATTCGCACGGTGACAACCACATGACGATTCTTCGAGATATATCTGTGAAAAATCGACGCAAAATAGTTTATATTTTTGTCCTATAAATGTGGTCATCATTATAGATAAACAAAAACCATAGCAAATAAAAATTATAGTAATATTGAGTTAAATTTGGGCTGCAAAATAAACCCAGATAGAACCGGAATTGCAATTTATTAATCAGTGATATTTTATCAAATGCTAAACTGACTGACTTTTTATGTCAACGCACAGCTCAAATTGCTGGACCCAGAAACCTGAAATTTAGAAAATATATACCTAATTTAGTCTTGGTATCCAAACTTGAATTTTTGGAAATTCCAAGTTTAAGGGGATTAAATTCAGCCGAAATCTACACGGACGACGCCGCTGGCGATAGTCATTTCATGTAAATCTGTATGTTTTGGTTAATGATTGAGTGTCTTTATAGTAGAGCCTTAAGAAAAAAATCCGAAAAAAAAAATACCAAAAATCTGCATTCTATCAAGCTAAATTTCCCGGTCTTCTTACTTTGAATACTCATGGGTGTACTTTGAGTACTTACATCAGACACACGTATAAAATTCTCACACACTATTCAGCCGAAGTAATAAGAAATAAGGTTTTGTTTTAGCAGTCATTGGGACTGCTAAAAACAAAACCTTTTAAAACTTGCCAAGAAAACATTATCTAGCGGCCAGAAATAAATACAAGTACCTGTCACAATCATCTGTCTAGCCTTTCCCAACACTGGCCGTGACAACTTATACCTACAACACTTTAAAATTGCAGTTTCTCCTTAACCAGTCAATTACCGTAATTACAGACACAATTAAAAAACGATTGTGTCTATACCAAATGTGGTATCTCAGGGACTAAGAGGTTAACTACAAGATAAAATACATTTATTTATCGATGGAACGATTGCAAAAAGAAAAGTTTTAGCAAGTTTTGCCTAGATAGGCGTCAAAATACCAAATTAATATAATTCAAAATATAAAATTACGTTAAACTAATAAAAATGTCTAAAGTACATCATTTAAATAGTCGGCAACATTATAGTAGCATTTATTTATTAAAAATTTCGTGATACTTTCATTCAAACTATTAATATTCAAATCTTTGTGTGCCTTTGGTACTTTATTGTATAACTTTGTGGCCTTGCAGAATCCATACTTATGCATGAGATCTGTTTTAGCGCTATACAGACGAAGTCTCCGATTATCACGTTGACTTCTTTCAAAACCACCTGAAAACTTCGGAAACAGTTGGTGTTTATTTTCCACAAATAATACCATCCATACTTCCATACTTCCATACTATACTAATATTATAAATGCAAAAGTAACTCTGTCTGTCTGTCGGTCTGTCTGTCTGTCTCACTTTCCTGCTAAAACTACTGAACCGATTTAAATGAAATTTGGCAAACAGATAGTTTAGAGCCTGAGAAAGGACATAGGATACTTTTTATCCCGGTAATATGTTCCCGCGGGATAATTTCCGACTTCCACGCGGGCGAAGCCGCTGGCAAAAGCTAGTTTCTAATATATCTTTCTTTTAAAAAAATCTCTTTCCAGCTTTATCACAATTTTGCAGCAAGTAGTTTCCAACAATAAGGAAACTCATTCTGTGTGGTGACACGTGCGAAACAATTTGAAAACAACGCAAACATAACTCGTATATTATCAACTGACCTGAAAGTGGTTTGTATGTACAATAACGTCCTTCCTAGAACTCCGAACTATATTTAATTTTATGGGAGGCCAACTTTAATTGGAACAACCTCTACAGCGCTACTCGACGGTAATTGCCCTCAAGGGAGTTATAAGTAAAGATCAAGAGGATCTTCTCATCAGTATTCAAAGGGGCTTATGGTTATGCAAGCATTCTCTAAGAATGATCTGTTTCCTTAGCTGCCTTAAACTCTGTCAATATACGTAAGTGGATTATTGCGAACCCTCATAGCGTAGATATCCAGTATTTTATGCCTAATATTGACTTAGCTTACCGAAAAATATATCGAGGCTAGGTTATTGGTAGTGTCAACAACAAAATTATTTAGGTGCGTGGTAAGTATTAGCATCGCAATATTTTGCATTATTCATGTGTGGTTTTGTAGTGTAAGTAATATTGGCAAAAATTATCATACCTACTTAAGTAGTTAATTCATTTCCAGTGTTCCACAATGATTTATCCATGCAAAAGGGTCACAGAGAAGTCGGCGTGCCACAAACAAGTGTTAAAGCTTGGCCATGTTCCAGAGTATAACACCAGCATTAAATCTCACATCCAATAAACGAGTACTTTATTTGTTGACGAAAAGTTCATTTTAGTAGCAGGTATTTCCAAGTTTCGGATTCCTATTTCCAGGTCAAGTGATGTTCAGCCTTAATCATTTGTAAAAGTATTCAAGCGTAGATGGAAAGATATACGGAATAGACGGAACAAGGTTTTGTGATTCAGTTTCCTTACATTGAAATGTTATTCTGTTATATGAGCAATAAAAATGATATGGTATACATCTATGAGGACCTCTACAAAATAAAATATTGTGATGCTTGCATTCAGTGACTATTTGGTGATTTTGTTAGATCACTATGGACTGAAACCAAAGACATTCTTTTTGTTTTAGTATTCTTAAGGTTCTATTATCTTTAGTTCCGTTGTACACGGAACGGTGTCTTTGCGGTACGGCACACTAGCCGCGCTGAAGAATAATTGTGTTTGCTTTTTGCTCATACGGTGACGACGCCCACCGTGCCATAGTGCCGCCGTTTCTGTCGACAAGCTTCCGTAATGATCGTTATGACACTGACGCCTGTGCCTACACACGGCGAATCATTCGTAGTTTTTCACGGCAAAACCGTAGTTCTTTAGGCAAGAAAACGTTTGTATGTGGCCTCACAAAATTATTGAGTTGTCTCCAGCAAGGAAAGCATATCCCATTTTACACCGACAACTATTTTAATACTGATGGATGTTTTCGAATGGAATTACAATTGATGAATGAATTCATTGTTTTCTATTTATTATTAAACTAAATTTTAAAGAAAACATTCGTCGGTTTCTTACTAAACTTCAAATATATCCGTCGGCCCTGGTTACTTACTTATCTCTAATGGTGACCGGACCTACATTATCAATTTTTATTTCTTTTACCGTTGTGTTTTGCACACAATATGTCGTTCGTTTACTTTTTCATGGAACTGTACCTACCCCCCTCTTAAGTCACTTTAAGTACTTACTGTTTATTATTCTCGAAAAAAAAATCATACGGTCAACATTTTATGAATTTATTTTTGCCTTTCACAATACAAATAATTACTTTTATTTTATAAATTGTGCCCGTGCCAAAATATAATAAATTATTATGTGAATGACTTAACGTAAATATAATTGACATAATTATTATAACAGAACTTATTGAATTTATTTATTTTATTTAAAGCAATGTAATTTTCAAAGGATTGAATACCTACTCATACTCAACGTGGATTTTTTATTAAATAATTCATATCTCTCAATTTGCCTATCCCGTAACTTTTTATGTCTTTTCAGCAACGGTTTTCGATCAAATGCACACAAGTAGGTCTAGTTCTAGTACTACTATCATCTAGGTTAGTACATAGGATATTTTATAAACATACTGATGTTTCCATGGGATAATTTTCCAACTTTCTTGCGAGCGAAATCGCTGATCATAGTTAGTTTATGAATATTTAGTTTTTTATCGGCTTCAATTTAGTTATATTAGATCACACGGTTAGATGATGCCCCTAGAAAAATTCGGAAAACCTAGCTTAGCAAGATGAGACTGTAAGTTTTGCACAAGATAAGAATTTATCCTAGGCCCTGGCAAATAAAGTGTATTATATTTTTGGTCTGAATATATTACGTAAATATTTGCCATCAGCCCTAAAGATCTACAAACACTTAAAAAGACTACCTTGTCTATTTTTCCCGGGAGAATTGTGAGCGCCTAGTAACTACCACTTTTGTACGTCGACAAAATAATATTATACAAAAGGGCAAAAGAAAAAAAAAACCAAGATTTTAGATGGAATTTTACGTCGCCTCTAGTAAAAATGAGATTATGAAACTTGAAATCACTACATAGTATAAAACAAAGTCACTTGTCAACGGCTTGATAGCCAAGAGCCTCGACCAACATCTAAGGAGGCCCTCGTTAGGCAGCTGGATCAAGGGCTTGATTCAGAATGCGGTACTTCTGGATACGGCTCGTATTGTCAGGAGGTTCCTCTCTCTGGAGCCCTGACCGCCGGTAGCTTGGACTACTATTTTTTTTATTTTTAAATGTTTTTATAATTTTTGTTATTTTAATATAATTTATATGTTTGGACAATGAAATAAAAGAATATAAAAAATAATATGGTATTAGTATTGAAAATAATGAAAATAATGTATTTTTACGCATAATTAAAAAAAAAATTAGCATTCGTCACTTCTTCTCTGTATAAACTATATGTGTGCGAAATTTCATACTCCTCCGTCCACCCAATTTTCGTAAAAAGGGTTCCAAAATTTTCGCTTCACGTAATAATATATAGATTTACAACATGAAATTAAAAATAACGAATTAATCTTCTAGAGGTCTATAAATAAAATATATGATGGTGTTTAAGAGATTAATAAACTTCAATTTCGTTTCACCGATTACTATACATTTATTTGGTAAATGAGAATTACAATATTTTACATAGACTTCGTCCATTACGTAATACTAGTTATGAGTATTTTTTTCACCTTATTTTACAAGTCATTTATATTTCCTTCAAGGTCAATTTCGTATGGCAATGTGAATGATAAATGTCTAAATTACTTGACTTATACATACATATTTTAGTAATTACGTGTGACTGCGTTTAGAAAACCAAAACTGATATTATTGCCGATATTTTGTAACTATGTCTAGATTATAACTTTTTATTTGGGTGTTTTACCCGAGTGCAGAGGGCAATGTGTTTATCAGCCTATTAACTCGTATGTATATTTGTTCTTTTATTAATTTTATTTTTCATTACAGTTATTTTGGGGTTAGGGGTAATTCAGAGATGGAGTACACAAATAATTTGCTAAATAGTCTTCATAAGATTATAGAAGTATGTTTAGTGTTATTCAAAACAGAGTAAAACACCATTGTTTTGATCATCCATAAAATCTTGTAGGAATGAAAAATTATAAATAGCCAATATGTTTTCAGAAAGCACTCTTGTAGACCTTTGATTAGATATCGAGAAGCAGTGGTGGCTCAGTGGCAACGGCTACTACTTAAAAGTTCGAACCCGAGCAGGCGTTTTACTCTGTGTAAATCATTTCAATACCACTGCTCTCAAAACTGTGAAGGAAAACATCGTGAGTAAACTGGCATGTCTTACAACCAAAAAATCGAAGACATGTGACATCTACCAACCCGCACTGGGCCCTCGTGGTGGATTATGTCCCACTCTCTCTCACCGAGAGGAGGCCTGTGTCCCAGCAGTGGGAACGTTATAGGCTGCTAATGATTAGGTATCAAACACGGTACATATAGGGTTCGAAACAGCTAGGCCCGGCTTCAGGGCACGTGCCTGACAAGAATGGCTTCGTGAAGGTAGAGAGGAAGAACAGGAAGAAGCTTCGTAGTCGGAACCAGTGTGGGACCGCGCTAGCAGGACTCAATATGCTGCTGCGTCCAGCTACACTAACGACGCAGGTCTATGTGTCCCGTCTACATTACACCACGAAGGTTGAGGAGATCGTGGAGTTTGTACGTGTTAAGTCCAACTGGACCTTGAGGGTCGAGAAGTTGGAACCGTGCCACAACACGAACTTCAAGTCATTCGTGGTCCAAGTTCCAACTCATCAAATCGAGACCTTCCTCAAGGAAGAGTTTTGGCCGAAGGGTGTCGTGTATCGGCGATTCCACGGAAGGCTACGCGATACTACGCAGCGCAACACGTCGCCGTCACTTCGTGTACAATAGTTATGTTTACGTGGTTTTTTTGTATGTATGATACTCTGTATGGTATTATGATTTGGGTCTTTGTAGCCCGAAATAAACTGATTTGATTGATTGATTGATACATGAAATTAAAATTTATATTTTCAATAAAACTTCACATCTGCTATAAATGATAAATGATTTTATTTCTGTAAGTAGGTTTGTACAAACAGTTTTACATGCCAATGATATTTTTTTAAACTAGTTCGGCGTTTGACACAGACTGTTTAAATCATTACCCTTCTTTGGGCTGCTGTCAAGTAAAACCTCACCTTTTTTACAATTCTAATGCTACTCCATTTATTCGTTGTGCTCTTGCATTTGAAGTGACAGTACTTGACATATAGATATATTGTTGACATACTTCAAACCTAAAAACAAATTAAATATTTTATTTTATTTCTAAATGAATGATTTATTATAAGTTTTTGGGATAAAACAGACGTTCTTCTCTAGAAAATAAGGTGTTTACTCAATATTACTTTACAAAAGGAGAAAAGATTGTTGCTGTAATGCTTTAGTGAAGGTGGTGAATTCGATTCACTGTTATGATCATCTTATTGGTATTTCATTCTTGCAAAATGAATAAATTAATTGCCCTGTGCAGGCACTTCTAACCTTGAAGGTACTGTTCAGTTTTGGTTTATGGTTCTTCCCATTTTCATACATAATTTATGTTGTCTCTAAATGGTAATAGAAAAAGAATTTTATATTGTTCACAGTCACAAAAAAAAGACAAATATACAGTCGAAATACAAAGTTATTTGGAAAGCCAACACTTATTATATTAAATGATTACAGCAAAATGCTTAACTACTACCTTTTTCAGTGAACACAAATATTTCAAAAACGTAATTTTGATCGCACCGATTTGTAAAAAAGTGACATAGGTTCGACGTCGATGAGCCCTACTTGGCGACTGATTTATGAACGAACGAGAGTGATGACACTACTTATGATAGGCAAAAGAAGAGATGGCGATAATGTGTATGCGCTTGGAATAAAATAACGTATGTGCCAAAACGAATCGCCGTTTTTTATGAATGAAAAGTATTATTAAAACGAAAACTGTTTTACAAAAACTTAGATACAATTATAATCAATGTTTTAAAGTAAACTATGTTTAATAATTCATACACATCGCGCCTTGAGGCTAAAAAAAACATAATCATAGATTGAACTTTGCGATTTTTTTGTATCGAGAAAATTTCATCGTATCGTGTTTCCCTTTTACAGGATACTAGATCATATAGTCAAAAAACATACACTAAAAGATTAAGTACGGATGCCATACGGTAAGAAAGGTACGCTAAAAAGAAAAAGCACGTTTATCTCGCTACGTCACCTTAAGAAACGAAACCGGGTAATGTATGGCGTAATCATTGTTTATCACTCGAGTCCACTGATTTATAATTATTTTCAACTCCTTCGAACGATCTCAAAAGAATTTCATTGATGATTGTGGCTTGGTCGTTATGTTTTACTTTAATGCATAAACCAAATCGCACTATTGCTCACTGAACGTACAGAATTATATGTTAGTGTGTAAAGTATTATAGTAGGTATGTGCCCAATTAGTTTAAATTACGTATAATGATGCATAGTATAGGTATGTATTAAAGAATAGTTAGTTTAGTTATTCAATTTTATCTAATACAGAAACAAACGCGTTTTTTTACATTTACTTACTTCATCATCACGTACCTAGCCTTTTCCCAACTATGTTGGGGTTCGGTTTCCAGTCTTACCGGATGCAGCCGAGTACCAGTATTTTACATGGAGCGACTGCCTACCTGAACTCCACAACCCAGTTACTGGGTAATACGATACCCCTTGGTAAGACTGGTTGTCAGACTTTCGGGCTTCCGGCGACCCGTACGTAACGATGGTCTAAGATCTACGAAAGACAGCCGGGACCAACGGCTTAACGTGCTTTCCGAGGCACAGAAGGGTCTTATTATGAAAAGATGGTCTCCTATCCACGGACCAACCGCGGCAAGCGTAGCTTAACCTGAACGATCGACCCGTGTGGCTGTTATAATTTGGAAATATCCCTACTAATACATATTAAGTTTGTTTGTTACGCTTTCACGCGAAAAATACTTAACCAATCATCATGAAACTTTGTACACATATTCTAGGAGGTATTATAAGTAACATTAAATATTTTTCATGATAAAAAAAACGATATATAAAATTCGGTACGTGGTAATTTTGAACCCCAAGAAAGGACATATGCCTATTTTTATTCCGAGATTTCGTCTCCGTCCACGATAACCGACATTTACGCGGACGAAGTCACGGGCAAAAGCTAATTAGTTCATATTAATATCAGTTACGTCATATTTGATACTTCTTGATACCTTGGTTGAGATTGGACACCGGTGACGACAATGCGCTTCCCGGGCTGCCCCACCCGCCATGCGCACGTCTACCATTCCACGTAGAATTTTCGAAGCCCTATTTGACGCAATAAGATGATTTTGGAAGAACTGTGATACACGTGTCTCATAATTATACTTGAAAAGTATGTGTACAAATTTTTTTGTCACACGACCCAGAGAATAAAAAGTTTCATAGAAATTTCAGCCCCCCATTTCATCCTCTTAGGGGTAGAATTTCCAAAAACCCTTTCTTAGTGGATACTTACTCTTCACAAAGAACTCACCCTCTAAATTTCACGTCTCTACCACCAGCGGTTTAGGCTGTGCGTTGATATATAAGTCAGTCAGTCAGTCAGTCACTCAGGACTTTGAATTTTATATATGTATATAGATAAATGAAGAAGGCTATATTAATCAGAAATACTCATTTATAAAGTGTTGTTAGTTTAAAGAACGGCCAAGTCCGTGTCGGACAATGGAGGGTTTCAGACGAATTTACCCTAAGAATGAACCTAACTTTGTAGTTGAAAAAATGTTATTCCCCCATATATCGATATACGTCACGGTCAATTCCCAAACTGCAAATGTAAGTTCGTAGGCACAAAAAAAAATATGCGTGAGCAACGAGCCTTTTACGGAAGGAATAAATTAACCATTATTCTCTTTTTTATACCTGACTAACAACTGAATGTAGTTGAGTTCTCGTCCACTTGTAAATAATATATTAGTATTTTACACACGTATAATTTCAACGACAAAAGTGGGTTCAAAAGGGTCTCCGTGCCTAAAATGCTGTAATTGTCTCATCTGCCTAGCCTTTTCCCAACTATGTTAGCCTCGGCTTCCAGACTAACCAAATGCAGCTGCATATTACTAGCTGGTGCAGCTGCATCCGGTAACCAGTAGTACAGGAAATATCTTTGCAACCAGGTGTCGCATTTCGAAGCTGTTTTCAGCTGAATCGCTTGTACTTAGGTACCGTTAGACTATTTTGACTGAAAGAATTGACAAAACGCGAAAAAATTTTCAATTTTCGCCATTAACATAGAAAAATTCAGAACATTTTTGTACTGAACCACATTTTTATTTTTATCTCAAAATTCTTATCGTTAACCCTGTTTTTATTAGTTTAAATAGCAACTTACCTGCCTTACCTGTATTCTGGCGAGCGTTCCGCGAGCTGGAGTCTTGTTTGGTGGAGATATTAGAGGTTTTTTTCAAAATTTTCCGTGAAAAATCACGTTTTTGGACCATAATTTTCGATTTTCCTTCTGCAAAAACTAAAGTAACGCCGTAGTAAGCTGGCCCGCGTGGAGACGCGTCTTCCGACACCTCGCCCGTGCGTCTAGCTGAAATAAAATTTTGCCCACCCACCCTGCCTCTGGTCTATAGTTAGGTAGACTAGAGTTTTTGACCAAAAAAAAAAAAAATTTTATTATATTTCGTACCTACAGGCTTCACCTAAACCTATCCGCTCTAAAATTAGGGAAAGTGACGGTCTCACGATATTTTTGTGTCTCCTAAAAGCATTTATGTGACTTGTTTTTATTCGACCGACCAAATCCCTGCTATTGGGGTTATATCTTGTGTAGTATTTCGTTTTTTTTTTGACTTCTGGCTAATCCCCCCTTTACAGGGATTCAGTTACAGACAGCAGTGTCCTCTGACAACTTAGTCGTTCCACATCCCTTCTCCGTGATCCAACCAAAATGTTCGGGATAAGGATACCGGTGAGCAAACCTAAAGTAGCCGTGGAGAGTTCAGATACGGGTAGGCCTCGACTTGCACAGGCTGGCCCTTCGGTGAGGCGTAGTGTTGGGGAGTGGGAGGCTGATGGGTTAAGGTCCGGACAGCCTCTTAGAACTCCATCGCCACTGAAGAAAACCTCTGTGACTACTCCGCCAAAGATTAAATCCAAATCGACGCTCGCCTTTCAGAGCAGGTTGGATGGATCAAATCCGGAGGGTACCGAACAGAGATTGCCTGGGGAAATGCCACCCGCAAGGTACCTTAATAGGACCACGGAGGCAAAGGCATGTCTGCAAAAAGCAAAAATGCAGCTTTTAAGCCCTCGCAACCTGAAGAAGGAGATCAAGGACGAGATTACTAAAGCGGTGGAGCGACTGTACCAGCTCGTGAAGGAAGCCGAAACTGGAAAAGCAAGTCCAACTGACTAAAAGTTAAAGATTACGAAGGACTGCACGCCGACCACAGACGAATCGGCACAGCTTATGAAGAGCCTTGTGGCAGGCCTCAAAGACCACAAAGAGGTGTGTCAAAAGCACACCCAGGCTCTGTCCGAGCAACTCCTGGAGGCCCCTCGCTACGTTGCAGGCCAAGGCCCATCCTTCGCGGAAATCGCCGCTGGTCCGAAGCACAACACCCAGGGGCCTCTTCACTCGGTAGTGGTATCATCTGTTAATAATCACGACACGAGTGAAGAGGTCATTGAGAAGCTGAGGACGGCGGTTGATGCCCGAAACGAGGGTACAAGGGTAGAAAGGTTGCGAAAAGCGAGGGACCAAAAGGTCGTGGTCGGGTTTAGGACCAAGGAGGAGATGACCAGGGTGACGGAACGCATTCGAAAAGCTGGTAACCTGGTGGCAGAAGAGGTGAAAAATAAGGACCCCCTTATCATCATCAAGGATGTCCTCTCCTGCCTCTCAGATGTGGAGGTCACACAAGCCCTGCAGCGGCAAAACAGCCACCTGATCGGAAACATTCCTGCAGAGGATATAAGGTTGGGGGTTCAGTATCGTCGAAAGACGAGGAACCCCCACATGTGCCATATCATACTGCGAGTGTCTCCGATGGTATGGCAGAGAGTGACTACGGTGGGTCGCGTGCACATCGACCTACAGCAGGTGCGAGTGCAGGACCAGTCTCCACTGGTGCAGTGCACTCGCTGTCTGTGCTATGGTCACAGCCGGAAGCTGTGCACGCAGCCCGCTGACCTCTGCATACACTGCGGGGAACCCCACATGCGAGCTGAGTGTCCGTCACGTCTGGCAGCGGAGGCTCCAAAATGCCACAACTGCCTAACAGCCAAGCTAGAGCGCACCAACCACAACGCCTTCGACAGCGTGTGCCCAATTCCTGTCAAATGGGACGCATTGGCGCGCCTGTCGGTGGCGTACTGCTAAGGTGCAGTTTGCGTGTTCGAGAAAAAACAGCCACAATGGTATTGTAATAGAAATAAAAATACAGAAACTTAATACAATAAACGTCATTAGATTCCGTTATAGAACTCACAACCTAAGAGAAGCAAATTGGAACCAACTTCATGAGAAATTGGCTCAATTAGTAGCTGACTCCAAACTAAATTCAATAAAAATTAATAAAACAAACAATAAAATAGATTTAATAATTAGTTCATATAAAATTAACACTACAGATAACCTAAGCAATATTTATTACAAATTTAACTTACCGTTGTGGTCCGACGAGCTTGGTGATGTAGAGGAGGACGGAATTACCTTAAAACACCGCATTAGACGTGCTGCACCGGCCCAAAGTGTGCAAGTCGCAAAGCACCATATGGACCAACAGAAATACTATCACCACGGGGCACTGGCAGCACATTACAAAACTTGGATGCGTTCTGGCAACAAACTGAAAAGTATTTATTTTACTGTACCCAAAATAGCAGCTTTGAGTCTGCCAGAATTGAGAAAAAGCAAACACAGGAAACTTTAAAGAAGAACTTTTTGTAAATTGATAGTATTAGTAATAAAAATAAGAAATAGGATAAGAAAATTATGTCTATATGATATATTGTATATATATTAGGATAGTCATATATAATAAGCTAAAGATTAAGAAAATAGATTTAGAAATATTTAAGATTAAAGCATAAGCATATTCTAAAAATAAACAAAAACAAATATAAAACATAAAAAGAAAGAAAATAAAAAGACAAAATTAGATTAAATAGTTGAAAGTAAGATATTGGCTTTTATAGAAAACCTAATAAGATAATTGATTTGGCTAAATTAAGTGAAGTGAGGTAACCGCTTCCATGAACTCTTCTATTCCTAAACAGGACTGTCCATAACTTACAATAAAACCCGACGATAAGTAAACCGCATCGTCTAACAAGGGCTCTGATTATGTTAGAGGAACACTAGCAAAGGCAGGAGTGTGGTTTTAGCCGGTAAGAGTCCGGCACTACCCAGACTGTGTCACACGTGAGACAGTCTGGGTGTCCATGAGGATTTCCCACTCCTGCCAAACCAAAAAAAAAAAAAAACCAGTAGTACAGTCAGTGCCCTTGATTACCTGACCCCTTTTCTTCGTTTCTTCTATGTAGGAGGGGTCAGGTAATGTACAACACTGACTGTACCAGTATATTATATAGACTGACTGCCCATCTGACCTCCGTAGCCCAGTTACTGGGTAATGCCCCTTGTTAATATTGGTTGTAAGACTTTCGGGCTTCTGACGACTCGTAACAACTGTCAAAGAACCATGAATGACAGCCGGCACTAACGGCTTAACATGCTTTCCTAAGCACAGAGCGGATTAACCGTAGCTTAAACTGCTCGAGTTACTTGTAATTAAATATTCGATAAATAATTAAATATTCGGTAATAATAATTCGGTTACTAATTACATATTCCGTAATGCACCTGAGTTGAAATTTTTTCACTTAGTTTTGAAATAAAGCGTATATTTCAGATTTTTAAACTATTATTTTAATTTTAGTTCTTAAACGAGGCTAAAGGAGTATGTACGGATCGTAGCAGGTAGTTTCTGCCTACCCCCATGAGAAAAAGGCGTGATTTTATGTATGTATGTTTTCTAATTTTTGACTTTTAGTTCGATTGACCGTTAAAGTGCGTTTTTTGTTTGGATAACCGGGAGTGGGTAATGAGCGCGCTTGCTTTGGATGTTGTAGCCATTTTTCGACCTCTCTTTCCAGAGTATCGTATAAAAAATAATGGTTAGGTTAGTGGGAAAAATTTATTAAATTATTGTATTGTCATCGGTCCTGGTGAGTGTGCTAAATTTTAGATCTGTGATATGCGGTTTGGAAGTGGGTAAAAATCCGTTTGAAAGATTCCGATACATATAAAGATAGATAGATACAGGTGAAGCTAATAAAAGCGTGTTTAAAATAGTGATGTTGCACTATCCAAAAGAACACAATGAAAAGAGTGCCTTGTGGTTTATTAATAGAAAACCTCCTCCTCCTCTTAACAGGCATATATTTGGAGGTTTTCTGTGACTGCCATGTGAAAGGAACAAAAAGTTAGTACAAAGGTCCTTTCAAGTTTTAATTACTTTGGGAATTTACGTTATCTAGGCTTTCTGACTTTGTAATGTGATTAGCAGGCTAAATGCTTAACACAGTTGTTTTTTGATTAGAATTTACCTTCAAAGAGAAACATGAGTTGAAAAATAATGTGTTAAATGTGTTGGACTTTCGGTTTGCATACAAATGAGAATAAAATTTAAAATAATGTCTTTTATAAACGGTTGGATCATTTCCTAAAATATTTGATTTTATTTATTTGCATAGTTTTTCCCGAATACCATTACCCGAATACCACTCAGCCCTTTTTTATAAAAAAATAGTGAATATGTACTTGATTCGAAGTATTCAACCATTTTTTTCGCCACGCCGCGCGCCGGAGTGTGGTGCCGCGCGTGGTAGCAGATGGCGCACGTGGTGGCTGCTGAGCGCATTGGTCCGACTGCTAAAATCTCACACAAATTTATATTATGACCAGATTGAATAGAAAAAAACAATGGATTTAGATTTACTTACGTCAGCCTGTATGTTGATAAAGTATGATTCACAGTTGTGAAGCGTGTTATAATGTAACACGCGTGTAGCCGATTGACTACCGTGACATGTGCGCGGATTCGACCGGGTTCTAAGCTGTGTGCATTTCATGGAAGTATTACATTTATTTACATCACAAACGCTTCCATGTCCTTTAACAAAATCCAACGCAGACCGTAGACCATGTACTTCGTATTATAACGTGAACATCAAGTAGAAACCGGTCAAAAGATAATACTCAACTGTTTCAAAGTCCCTTACTATAGCAGGCTCAAAACAATGTGATTGTACTGGTTGAGTTTAGAAACGAGCTGCGCGAGAGCTGTGAGTTTTTTGGAGGTTCTAGAGGAAACTGAACCACCATCCTTCCCAGCAGTTTTCAATGCTCGGCTCACCTCTCGGTGTTGATCCCAGCATTGGCAAAATTATGTATTCAACACGTTCGACTCTTAATTAATCCGTCGCACTCGCAGGTCGCGCCGCTCTGAGTCGTGGCCACAACGCAGTGAGCTAATACTTGTGTTTACATTGCATGCCTCATGCTCACCACCAGCCGCGGTCACTCGAATATTTCTGCGCCGCAAGACGTACCGCAAGTTGCACCGCGGGGACTGGGACGTTCTAAATAACTTCTAACACTTGTTCTCGCCGCGGTCGCAGACGCAAGTTGCGCGAGCGGTGATGTCGTACTTGATATTCATCTCTCCATGCTAAGCAGTGCGTTGAAGTCTTTCCATTGCTTAGCGGCGAGATTTTATTACGTCCGTACATGAATTTTATGGATGCTTGGTTACGTCCCAAATTCCTTTCTGCTTGACTAGTTAGTATTCGAGCCAATAACTGTATATTGCTCTACTACGCAATAGGACGCATTTCACAAAACGGTTGTTGGTCCTTTGACTCAAAGGGGACAGATGATAATAACGGAGCCTGGCTGAATACACGATTTATATTTGAATGTTGTCTGCCTATCTTTTGCCCGTTTTCACTTCTGCCAATTTAAGCAATGGTTAGTCACAGCTACACAAATATATTTTGGCGGGTGGCAAAAGTCGGTCTAGTGCTGATATATTGTTTTTTACCTACTACGACTAAGCAAAAAGGAGGGTTATTTGGTCAGTATTTATGTATGTATGTAGAAATGTATGCTCATCTGCTCCCTCATAACTTCTAAACTACTTATCATATTTCAACAGGCATTTTTTGAAAGACCTGCTGAATTGCCCTGCGCCTTCTAAGGGAGAATAATTCTTGAAAAAAATAAAATGAAAGGGCATGAAAATTGATCAGCAAAAAATATAAATATTCTTAGCTAACCCAAAATACTTTAATTCAAATTAAACGTAAATTCAAAAACTAACCACTACCTCTGAAGAGGCCTCTCACAAAATTAGAATGCTCGAGTTTAGGTAAAAGACGGCAATCTTATGTATGTGTGCGTAGCTATCCACACATGCACAATACAAACAGTGTAATGCGAGTGTCGAGCCGGTCTAAACAATCTTGAGCCGTTAGAATTATATTGCGGTATTTAGAGATTTATGAAAATACTTACTTTTATTTAGTCAGTCTAATAAAGATTTCTAGACTAATAAAAAATTACAAATATATGTTATGTAAAGTATACAATAAAAATAAAAAATTCCAACAATTACATATTGGTGCCGATTCTGTTGTACACCGAACTAAACTATCTTTAAAATTCCTTACTTTTAGCTATGAGAATTGTTACGCTATTCTGCAAGAAATAATCTCTAAATGTAAAAAATATTTTGACACGACTAAAATCAAATTTGACAATCGCGACTCAACGTGGTATTTTTTTTTCTTTTGGCTTCGCAACTTGGTACTTGTGTGCGTTACGCAATGAACTTGTTGAGAGACGACGGCGCGCGCAAGGGGGCAGCCTGGACGTGTTTTATATGGAACTAGCTTTTGCCAGTGACTTCGTAGCGTAACGTAGCGTAAGCGAGCGGTAAGAAAGGAAGTAGAATTGCACGGACGAAGTCACGGCCAAAAGCTAGTAAACTACAAAACTTCTTTATAAACCACATTTTTTGCTAATCTATTACTGTATGCCAAAATTATCAGACTACTGGGCGAGCTTACGCGAGAGCAAGCCACATAGAATTGCCAGTGTGAAAAACAGTTTTCTCTCAAGTCTATACCCACAAATTTTAATTTGATTTGATTCTGGTCATTGGAAAGCACTTTGAGGGGAAACTGTTTTCGTTTGAATTCAAAAAGAAGATCATTCAGGATCAATACAAAATAGGTTAGTATTTCTCACCTTAGTATTTCTTTTGGTTCTGCCATATATATCATTTGAAAAAAAAAAAATTGGTTTGGTTGTTTATTTTCATTGTTTTTTAATTTTTAAATTATATTATTTTTGTTCAGGAGTAATTTTGTGCAATTTTTTGTATAAATCTTCTTGTCTATTTTGTTTTATGTTTTTGTGCAATTTTTGTGAAATAGTTGTTGTTTTCGTAATCAGCGACCCAATAAATCATAAAAACGATACCCATGTTGATTTTCAGAATTTGTCACCCCTTTTCTACCTTTTAGGGGTTGAATTCTGAAAGAGTCTGACTCACGTGTTTACTCATTTATTGATAGGAAGTTTCGAATAAAATAGTTTAACTGATCTTGTTTCCCCATACAAACTTTCAAACCCCTTTTTCACCCCCTTAGGGGTTGAGTTTTCAAAAACCCTAGGACACAAAATTGTTTATTTCTATTTGTGAACCTAAAAACAAAGTTTCAGGCTTGTAGCTCTAAAAATGACGGACTTCCATACAAAATTTTAATCCCTTTTTCAGCCCCTTAGGGGGCGAATTTTCAAAAACTTTCTTAGCGGGTGCCTACGTCATTACAACTATCTGTATGCCAAATTTCAGCGAAATCCGTTCAGTAGTTTCGGCTGTGCGTTGATAGATGAGTCAGTCAGGTTTGCCTTTTATACAAGATTATTTTTAGTATATGCGAAACCTGTATATAGTTTGTTCAGAATCAGTAACTGAATCGATTCCAATAATTTTTACACCATGTTATATTTTGTACCAAAAATATTTAATTACGCTTCCAAGTCGCGGGCCTTAGTGTTTTGTTTCGATTTTAAAATTATCATGTCTTTCTCGTAATCAAACGTCCATTACACGGAGATGGTACGTACACTAGCTGTTTGTGGTGATCTGCATATGTTTTTGCGTGGACAACCAGGTAACTTATCAAGCTTATAACTTTGTGATTATTAATGATACAGTTTTGAAAATTTTTTCATAGATTCTTTACATAAAAATACTAGACCCGTGTTTCGGGTTTCGCTTAAACAAAAATTAATGTTGTATATTTAGATTTTTCATTTTTTGTTTGAATTCTATAAAAAAAATATTACCCACGTGTTGAGATTTATATGTGTGGGGTTTTATAAAGGGAGTCGAAAATGTCATAATTTTTACGATAGGACACGCCATTTTCGAGATATAAGCAAAAGAAAAAAAATACAGTACTGTTTTTGGACGTGAGGCGAGGCGTTGATGTGAATTTTTGTTCATGACCACTAGTTGTATTCCACACCTTTCTAATCGCGATTAAAAATTGTCAGATTTAGTTAAAATAAATTATTTTAGTCAACATTTTTCTACAATTTATTAAAATAATGCTTTCATTGATAATAAACGAAACTCTTATCTTATACAAAAAATAAAATGCGAAGAGTAGCAAAATGTTGTAGTCGTAGTATATTTTTGCGTTCACGATACAAGTACCCGAAAACTGAGACGCGGGCAAAAATGGCACAGGTCCTGCCTCGTTGGGCGCTTGCGCCGTACTAAACGCTGCCCGCTTGTGCATCGTAATTTATTCTAATTTAGAGTGATTTCAAAAACGATATTATGTCTAATTAAATTAACGGATTTAAATAAAACTTGAGAATTCGATTCGTTATAGAGCATACTTTATATTGACATGAATTTTTTAATGTAATTATGCTTTATTCAAACCAAAAAAAAACGCGATAAAATTGCGAATAAATCGTAAAAATTGCCATAAGACTTATTTTTTTTTTTACTAATTAAGCTTATTAAAAATCAATATTCTTGTACTAAATGTAACAACTAGATTATAATATATGTCTGATGTTTTGTGTAGTTTTTTTACTCAAATTTCTACATATTAATGATAGAAATAGGAGTCTGAAATTGACCCTGCGTTGATTTTTAAGAAAAATTGTTGTGGGAGATTAATTACTACGAAGTAAACAAATAAGTTTTTGTAAATGTGCTACTAAAAGTAACAAAACAAAAGATTGATCTATTTTTTACATGTGTTCGTCAATCCCAGAGTATTTATAATGATGAGATGAGAGGTCAATAAGGCGACTAAAATCTTAGATATTCGCGCAAAAATGTAAAATGGCTCTGAAAAATCGTGCTCTAAAAGTTTGAAACAGGAATTATTTCCCATCTAAAAGCCGTGGCCGTATATCCCTTACAAATAAATAGAAGTGCCGACAACAAGGCAAATTGGCATAGGTACTTTCAGAGCTTCCAGATGAGAGAATTTTTAACACGCTTTTATTAGCTTCAAACCCGCCTGCCAAGCGTGGCGATTATGGCAAAGCCCCCCAAATTGGGGGAGGCCTAAGTCCAGCAGTGGACGTCTTACGGCTGAAATGATGATGATGATGATGATTAGCTTCAAACGTATGTTTGTATGTAACGAAAACTTTGAACATGATTTTGACTCCCTTCAAAACGTCGGATTAACTCGAAAGGCATACTTATCAAGAACCGATGACAATAAAATAATTTTATAAATTTGTGCCATTATCCTTGCCGGGTTTACAAGCATAGAAAAAAAAACTGTTATATGTCACAAAATTTGAAACACCCTAAAAAATTGAAAATAAATAATAGTTTAAAAAAACTAAAAAACACGTTTCCACATTCCAGTAGTTGGATTTATTCAATACGTTGTCAAATAATATTTTCACAAAAGTTTAATTAGCTACAGTGTTCCCCATTCAAGCGCCAAGAGATACTTGCAGGTAGGTATTTTAGCGTTAATCAGCTACGGTTGAAGCTTTTTAACCTGCAAGGAGTTAGGACTTGAACTTGTTGCTCTGTATCCAAACACCACTCTTATTATTCAACCAGCAGAAGTATTCGTTTTCAGGGCTATTAAAAAAATATCGATAAGCTGTTCGAAAATGTTAGTCAAAAATGTGGGCAAGGTTGTGACAAAGTAAATATAGTAGTGGGTGTTTTGAATCCTGAAATTATTATAAGTGTCTTCAAGCATGTGGGTTGTGTCCGTTTTATGAGTATGATATTACTGTTACAAAATGTCTTATCACAAGAAACATGGACGAAGTATTCGATGCAGAAAAGAAACGTATGTCTTTGAACGACTTTGAAACTATTGTAGAGAGTGCATTCGTAAAATAAGACTTGAAATAATTAGGTGCAGCGTGCAGCATTAAATAATAGCTCTGCTACGTTTTTTAATGTTAATATTTTTTTTCGAGGAGATTTTACTCAAAAATTAGCATCCAATTTTGAAATACCAACTTCTAATAATACTGTAAATCTACCGAACGAAGACAACGTGACGACATACTACTATGACTCCCACTAGAAGTACCTAATGCAGATTTGTTCACGCCATCTACTTCAAAATCAGTGCTTTAAATTAAAAAGGCGCCTTATGTTCGTGAAAATGGGCTTTCGTACTATCCTAAAAATATGATAAAACCATGATTTTACTTTGTTTTCAATAAAACAATGTTTCATCGTTATTCATTCAACAAGGGAATTACAAAAAGTATTGAAAGCCTGACTAGTTCAGTATTCGTTACACATTGCTATCTCTAGAGGGTTGTAGATAGACGAATTGTTATTACTATCGAAATGCCTCTTCATTCTCTGATTCGGTTTATGTGAAGTCTTATTATTTTCTATTTTATGTGAACAGGGGTTTCACGGATTGTATTTGTTTTGTCCTTTATCACTTTAGGGACTCATGTCTAAGTGGTAATAGCCAGACAGGCTAAACTATGCTTGCTACTGACCATCCATTATATACCGAGACCCCTCGGTGCCTCAGATAGCATGTTAACAACTATTTGATTGTCAGTCATTAAAAACACTATTTAATAGAAAACATTTCTATTGCAATCACGCCTGCAGTAGCAATCACGATTGATTTATCTCAATCAAATCAAAAGTGATTAAACGTACAAAATGTGATTGCCACTTTACGCGGAATTATGATAGAGGTAAACAAAAATGAAGTCCGAGATACCAAACCAAAAAATACACAAATAAATACAACCAAAAAAAAAAAAAAAAATCTGATAACAGAAAGTTCGTCACTATGTCAGAACAGAACAGTAATTGTGTTTTACACTATTAATCAAAATTTTAATAACTAAAGAACAACTTATAGAACGCAATGAATGTTGTTGAGTGTCAAAACAAAAGCCAGTCCTACTGTAACTGTTGTGTGGGTAAAAGACGGACCCATCCACACAACAACCTCAGCAAGCGAAGCTTAACATGATCGAAATACTCATGCGGCTGTTATTACTTAGCCAATGCATTTAATTATAACTTATGTATTAAGTTTTTACCGTATGGTGCCGGACGTAAAGAATATCACCATCCCATTTCTCTTCCATGGGCGTTATAAGAGGCGACTAAGGGACTTACTAGAGAATGGGCAGCAGCGTTCTCTATGCATTTTACCACAATACTGCGATCGCCAACCCGCCTGCCAAGCGTGGCGATTATGGCAAAACTCCTCAAAACGGGAGAGGCCCTTATCCAGCAGTGGACGTCTTTTGGCTGAAATTATGATGATGATTAGTTATAGAATAGTTTTTTGTTTATCAACAACTGGTGGAAATATGTTAAGTAACACTGTTTTTGGAACAATGAAAAATATTATTAAAACATTATTAAGTTTTAACACGTAATTTATGAGAATCACAATATCTAAACTTTATTTAATTTTAAAATCTAGTTTTTAAATGGTTCAGTGAAGTTTCAGACCTTGATAACATTTGTGCCTGCGAGCTAATTTAATATTTCTTCGCTAGAAATGGTACAATACAGATTAGCTCAAGTAAATTGAATCTGGATTCCAGTTCTGTTATTGGCTTTAAAGCTAAGAAACTACGTGTCTCGAGGATTATTTTGAACCTTTTGAAATACTTAAATATTTATTTCGCAAAGTGAAGAAGAAAGGAGGTAAGGTTTATTCTGGTTCTGTGCAAGTTTGTAAAAGAAAGTTTACGTGTCTCTCTTCATAAAAGTTTGCATAATAGTAACAGTTTCCAAGAAAATCAAAATGTCGACACGAGAAAGCAGTCTGAAACTGAGTTGTAGGACAAACTGCGTGCATACCTCACTAAAATAGAGAACGATTTTAGGCGAGAAGAGAGTATTAGCGCAAGATCGTATTTAAAATGAAAAGTTGACGTACAGTTAACACTCCAGTTCGAACATAAAGTTCTCTGATGGGAAATAAGAAATTGGCAGGAAATTAATAACCTTCAGAACGGCGACTCTTTATGCACGTTCGAAAAGCAATTCTCAGGAGAGCATAGGTGTTTTCGTTGCACCACCCCATACTGTTATGTAGTACGAGATTATAAATTGGCATACCGCTAAATATATGATTGGTAGGGATAACGTTAATAAAATATTAGGTCTTTACCTATGAAATTGCCGTTCTGCAGTACTGGCCATTTCAAATCAAAATAATTTTTGTTTGTCTAAGAATTCTAATTTCAAATTAATTTTATTTTAAAAACATGGAATTCTTTTTCCAAAAGTAGCCATTTGTTTATTGATTAGTGTTACATTTTCATAGCATTTAAATCTTTTTCGTCATCATGGATACGTTAAAAATTCGAGTAATTATGGAATATGAGTACCGTCGTGGCAGCAACGCGGCACAAGCGGCACGCAACATCAACGACGTTTACGGAGCTAGCACTACAAACCAACGCACCACCTGTTATTGGTTTGCTCGCTTCCGTTCTGAAAATTTCGACCTGAAAAATGAATCTCGCGGTCGTCCGAAGACTTTGGTTGACAATGACGAATTAAAGGCGATTGTGGAAGCTGATGATACACAATCTACGGCTGAATTAGCAGCAGCTTTCGACGTTAGCGTCAAAACAATATTGGTCCATTTGCGTCAAATTGGCTAATGAAAAACAGAAGCCAATAACGAGCAGTGGTCTGATAATATAATTCGTATATTTCGTGGTCAATATTTTTACACAAGTGACAAGGCTCATAAAAAACATATGCCGTAACAATATTAATTTGAATCGGTGACAGGCATGTGTAACAGGCCAGTGCATACATATATGCGACCTCTTCCAATACGCCCCCTTAATATAGTTACGCTGCGTATGATCACTTCTGTACTTGTCAGAACTCGGTACATAAAATTAAATAAATCACCAACACTTCTGTGTCCGACTGTACTACGCTGTACCCAAAAGTAGAATACAAAAACAGAAGAAATCTAACAAAATAAAGTATGCATAACGAAACTAAATTATCTATTACACAAAGCACAAAAAAGAACATAAAGCGTCAAAACGTCTAACTACTCATCGCCCCCTTAATAGAATAATTTGACAGGGATAAATCCTTTAAAAATTCTCTAAGCTTCGGGCTGTGAACACTTTTAGTTAAGATGTCCGCTATCATCACATCAGTTGACATGTACCTTATTTCAACTCTGTTAGCTAGTACACATTCACGAATAAAATGATACTTGATATCTATATGCTTTGTCCTATTATGCATCATTTTGTTAGCTGCAATTTTATGCGCCGACTGATTGTCATTATAAATTACTACTGCTTTACTATCCACAGCTGTCAAACTGTTAAGTAAACTACGTAAATAAAGAGCTTCCTTCGAAGCTAGACTCAATCCTACGTACTCTGCCTCTGTGGAGGACAAGGATACTGTCGCTTGCTTCCTACTCTCCCATGACACTATATTTTTACCTATCTTGAAAATTAATCCTGTGAAAGATTTTCTATCAAGTGCCCCTCCCCAATCTGCATCAACATAGCCTCGTAAGTCCAAATCCCCCGACTTCCTAAAAGTAAGACAAAGGTTAGACGTACCCTTCAAATACCTTAAGACCCGTTTTGCACATTTAAAGTGTATTTCGTCATAACACGAATTAAATTGTGAAAGTACACTCACCGCATGTGCTATGTCTGGTCGCGTATTACAGGCTAAATAGTTTAGACACCCTATTATGCTTTGATATGGCAGATTACTATGGGAATTTGTCGATCTTTCTAATTTCATGCCGACTTCCATTGGGGTTGAAACTGGCTTAGCGTCTGTCATGTTAAAGTCATTCAAAATTTCCGAAATGAACTGTTGCTGATCTAGACAAATAACATCTTTATATCTCCTCAGCCTCATGCCTAAAACATGCCTAGCCGCGCCTAAATCTTTCACTTTAAACTTATCAAGCAAATTGGTTTTTAATTTTTGCTTTTCTTGTTCACAATTTCCAAAGATAAAAAGGTCATCTACATAAATAACAACAATTAACTTGTTATTGTTTTTAAGCTGCTTTTGATACAAACACGGTTCTATTTTTGATTGTACAAAGCCTGAGTTCAACATCTCTTTGTCCAATTCCTTGAACCAAGCATTCGAAGCTTGTTTCAATCCATACAAAGAACGCTGCAGCTTACATACTTTGGTTTCTTGACCTTTGACTACTGCTCCTTTCGGTTGGAGCATGTAAATGTCCTCTTTAATCTTGCCATATAAAAAGGCAGTCGTGACATCCCATTGGTCAATAAACCAACCGTATTCAACAGCTAGCGAGAACAACATTCGCAGAGTAGAACTTCTAACTACTGGAGAATACGTCTCAGTATAGTCTACACCACGTACCTGTGTGAAACCTTTTGCTACTAATCTAGCCTTATACTTTGTTACCTTGCCGTCACTATCTCTCTTGATTTTGAACACCCATTTGCTCTGGATAGGCTTCTTATCGATCGGACGATCCACCAACGTCCAAGTCTGGTTCTCCTTTAGTGACATAAGTTCATCATCGATCGCTTTTTGCCATAAGTCACCATCGGGTCTCGCCAACGCTTCATTAGTAGTCAATGGATCATCATCAAGATTGCTCTTGGCATACATAACATTGCATCCATACCGATCGACTTGTCTGCGTTCTCTTACGGGATACCTTCTTTCCGATTCAGGTATTGTGACTTCCTCTTCAGTCAATACGTCAATCTCTTGCTCTGGTACTACAGGCTCAGGTTGTATCTCCTCCGATACTTCTACGTTCTCGTCTATAGCATTACGGTACACATCATCGTGAGCCTCCAAGGGTTCCGATCTGCTTGTAGATCTGTTGGGTAAATTGGCATGAACAGAATCTGTATTTAGGTTTATGATAACTTCCGACTTTTCCACGTTTTCTTTTTGGAAAAAGACGTTTTCGAGAAATTTTACATCTCTTGCAGTTTTCACTTCACCTGTCTTAGGATTCATCAGACGATAACCTTTCTGATTATCTGGATATCCAATAAAAATCATCGGTTCCGTCTTCATGTCTAGTTTCCGTCTCTTTTGTTTTGATATCAATCTGTACGCCAAACAACCAAAGATTTTCAGATGACTGACATCCACATCTTTTCCAGTCCAAAGCTTCTCTGGTACCGCATTGTTCAATGCTTTCGTGGGGCTTCTGTTCTTTAGGTAAACAACAGTATTAACAGCCTCGGCCCAATACTTCTTGCTTAAGTTCGATTCTGAGAGTAATGTTCTTGCCTTTTCTATTATAGTCCGATTCGCTCTCTCTGCGACAGAATTTTGTTCCGGTGTGTACGGTACAGTCGTCTGGTGTTTTATACCTGCAGACTTCAAAAATGATTTAAATTTACCATTACAGTACTCTGCGCCGTTGTCAGTTCTCAGACATTTAATGAATTTACTGGTCTCATTCTCAACTTCCGCCTTGTATTCACGGAACTTATCGAAAGTTTCACTTTTGTTCTTCAAAAAGTAAACATGAGTCTTCCGAGTAAAATCGTCGATAAATAGAAGAATATACCTCGAACCTCCGAACGACGGCTCCTCGATTGGTCCGCAAACGTCGCTAAAAACCAGCTGTAAGACCTCGTTCGCTCTCGTACCTTGGTGTTTAAAGGGACTTTTGCAGGTCTTTCCTTCGATACATGGAATACACGGCTCGCATAAATCGGTACTCTTAAATTCCATACCGGTTACTAAAACTTTCATTTTATTCATATAATTACGCGATAAATGAGCTAATCTTTTATGCCAAATGTTCGAAATATTTTCATTTTGTTTTGACAGTGTCACATTCACGACGTTATTTTTATTTTCTGTCAACTCATAAATTCCGTCAACCTCTTGACATCTTGCAATAATTCGATTCTTATTTTGAATTATGCAACCTCCATTGTCAAAATTCATGCAATAATTCTTCTTGGTCAAATCGCTCACCGAAATAAGGTTCATGGATAAATCAGGAACATGTAAAACGTTTTCTAAAATTAATTTTTCGTTTTCGCTGACTCGTGGCTCAGCATTTCCTCGTCCTTTCACCAACAATTTCTCGCCGTTTGCTACTGCGATCTTCATGTTGCCCTTTTCAGGTTTATAAGACAACAATTTGTTTTTATCGTGGGTCATATGATTTGAGCACCCACTGTCTAAATACCACTTATCTTTGTGTATCGCCTTCTTCGTATTCAGGCAGATATTCGCGGTTTTGATCCGCTCCTTGCATTCGGACGCCTTGTGTCCTTGCTTGTGGCACTTAAAACACTTATAGACGAATTTCTGCTTGCGATCATTAGTTTTTGTGTTAGATCTTGCATCGTTCTGTACTTTACGTGTAACTAAGGCTTGTTCGTACTCTGTATTTAACTTACTCTGTCTACTTCCTTCTTGTAACAATTTCGTTTTGATTTGCTCCAACGTGATCTGTTGTCCACTATTATCTACAGCCATGATGAGAGGGCTGTACTCAGCGGTTAGTCCACCCAGCAAAATCGATATGATCCAATCATCAGGAATATCAGCATCAATATCGGACAATTGTTGTGTCAGGAATGTAGTTTTGCTTATGTAGCTTTCCATAGAATCGAAATTCTCTAACTTACAGTTGAAAAGCTCTCGCTGAATATGTATACGTCTTCCCCAACCTTTGTCTTCATATGCTTTTTGTAAGCTGTTCCAGGCTTCTTTCGCAGTCTTCGCATTGTAGACGTGGGTAAAGCACTCTGGTTCTAACAACAAACATATTGTCGTTCGTGCCTGCCGGTCTACGTCAGCGTTTGCTACATCTGTAGAAATTACTCCCCACCAGTTTTTATTCTCCAAGTAATTTCGCACCAAGAACTTCCAATTTGGGTAGTCGGACGATCCTTTCAGCTTCTTGATACCACTTATACCAACTTCAGCTGACATAATTAAAATTTCGTAAGTTTTACAGCAAACCACTCATATAAATTATACGCACTATCAGAAAAAACTCCAGCACACTCCTGGGACCATAACCTAATGAAAAACAGAAGCCAATAACGAGCAGTGGTCTGATAATATAATTCGTATATTTCGTGGTCAATATTTTTACACAAGTGACAAGGCTCATAAAAAACATATGCCGTAACAATATTAATTTGAATCGGTGACAGGCATGTGTAACAGGCCAGTGCATACATATATGCGACGTCTTCCAATATTGGCAAGGTAAAAAAGCTTGACAAATGGGTGCCCCACGAACTCAATGATCGCCAGCCCGAAGTACGCGTCGAGACGTGCCTTGCACTGCTCAACAGACACACAAATGAAGGAATTTTGAACCGCATTGTTACCTGCGATGAAAAATGAATTCTGTTTGATAACAATGCCCTAAACGAAAACTTACCCCTAGAAAAGTGATGGTCACTGTTTGGTGGTCTAGCGCCGGTGTGATTCATCACAGCTTCTTATCAAACGGGGTGAGCATTACTGCAGATGTGTACTGTGAGGAACTGAACTCAATGATGGAGAAGCTGGCACATCTCCAACCAGCATTGGTCAATCGCTCGTCTCCGCTGCTCCTGCACGACAACGCGCGACCTCATACTGCATAGCAGACGGTCTCCAAGTTGCAAGAACTGGGGTTGGAAGCTCTCCGTCATCCGCCCTACTCACCAGACCTTGCGCCTATAGACTACTACTTTTTCCAGAATTTGGATAACTTCTTGGCGGGAAAAAAATTCAATACCCGAGAGGCAGTACAAAATGCCTTTGAAGAATTTGTTGCCTCCCGTCCAGTTGAATTTTTTAAGAAGGGCATCAATAAACTGCCACTGCGTTGGCAAAGATGCATTGATTGCATGGGTGATTATTTCGATTAATACAAATCGGCATTTTCATAGGTAAAGACCTATTAGTAATTATAAAATATATTTAAACATTAACCTCGCTAAGCCGTTGGCCTCGGCTGTCTTTCGTAGATCTTAGACAGTCGTCACGGGTCGTCAGAAGCCCGAAAGTCTGACAACCAATCTTACCAAAGGTTGTCGTAAATTAAAGCTGCTACTCAGCTGCATTCGGTAAGACTGGAAGCCCACCCCAACATAGTTGGGAATAGGCTGGGCAGATGATGATGATTTAAACATTGTTATAATTATTAGGTTGAAATTTATTTAACAAAACTATTCTGTCTGTACCTATTTGTGACATTCATTTTGTAATATTCGGTGGTCGCCAAACTAGGCGGTGCCTGTATTTTGGGGACCTGATTTGTGATATAAAATTCTGTTTTTTACTGATATTAAGCTTGTACTTTACAAAAGAATCAAGAGTCAATTGCATAGACAAAAGTTTGTAACTTTAAACTAAATCCTCGAGCCGAAGCATATTGGTGATGCTGTTCAGATGCGTAGTACTCGCAACCGGCGTGTGTGTATGACCAGGGGGGCGATTCCACTAATTTGCAAAGTTACACGTTCAGTTGTGTTTTCACAACAGTTAGATTTCGATCGCAGGTCGATAATGTCCTATAAAGTCATTCTACTATTTGTAAAGCACAAGCGAAACGAAACTTACGCCGAATCGAAACTGAAACGTTACGGGAACATACGAGTGGGCTTCCTGTGTTACCAACATGCCAAATAGTTTTTTTTTTATTTATTCCTGACCATGGATACATGTCCTTCAGTCGTAATCATTAAACAAGTATGTTTTATTATTACCACAAAGAAAAAAGTAGAATCTAAAAATGTCACTAAACACGAATAAGTGGCAATAAAGGATTTACTAATTTAAAAAGATATCTTGACCATATTTATAGTTTTGTACTGATATTTTATTGTTACAAAAATACAACATATTAACTTAATAAATAACAAAAACTCAGAAGAACGTTTCATTCTACGTCCCTAACTAGCTAAAGCTGTGAAATCAAACCTTTCGGTTATGTTAAAGACTCGAAGGGAACTTCTAATAATCGTATTTTACCTAAAAAATCATTTATTGAAGCGTTTTTAACGATGTTATGATTTTTTTAGTATATATGTACCCAATTACAGTTCGAGGTAGTAATCAAATCTGTTTTGATTATAAAAAAAAAAACTATTGACGGTGCAGGTGTTTAATCGCGTTTTTAAGTTCATTGACTCTCGCTTAGAGTGGTTTAAAAATCATCGTGAAATGGATTGAAGTTTTTGGTGGCTTGTCAGTTTGGCTAGTGATGTTACTACTACTAGTTATAATTCGTCAGGCACTGATTTTCTCAATTTAATTCAAGTTGAATCTAAAGTAGGTACCTCTCTTAGGGAGGTTTCTAGCAGCTTCGTTAGTTAAAAACGAGACATTAAATAATAACTTAAAAGAAAATAATCATAGCAAAATTCAAAATGCGGCATCCGATCAATATTGGGGCTACAATCGACTCTTGCTGTTCGGAGAGCATTTTCTCCTTCTCATATTCCACTGTCAATCTGATAAATAATGACGATACGATGACAAATTACACGTTATCAACTGACTAATACTTACAGAATAATTCTTATTTAAAACATCCGTGATTCAGTACATCACATTATTTTGACAGTTTGTTACACGATATTAATAATATTGAATTATGAATTGGTGTAGTTGAAGACTCCGTGATACATATCCATTCATTTGGCGTTTGTCTGTCAACGTCAAACATGCGATTCCGCTCCATCTTGCCTACAGCCATGACGAGATCCCGCCTCTTTTCGGACCACTTGTGGTTAAACCCCAATTTCTCGATATTTTACTATGAACCCCATACAAGATTGTGACTGTTTCGTAATGTTTACAAGTTTTACTATTCGGTGAATGACACTTATGTAATTTGATTCAGAATAAAACGAGTATCATTCAAATTAAAAACAAGTTTTATTATTTTCGTCCCATTTTTATCATTATAAGTCCCAGAATTTTTTGTGAAAGACATATTTTAATATAAAAATCATTTAATTTTAATCACTATTACACCATAACAACGATTACATAATAAACACAGTACACTAAGCAGTCAAAGCATAAACAAAAGACGATATTCTTATCGCGTCTCAAGTGGCCGTTTAGAATGTTTATACAACGTCAACATTCATTCACCTTTGTTTTTTGTGGTCATAAATATGTCACAGTGTGTTCATTTAGTTAGTTCAAGAGTGACGCTACCGTAAGAAATATTTACAAGTGTTCAAAATGAGCAGAAGTCGTAAATATTTCCTGTTAAAAAGATAGGTAAAAAACAGTAGTATACAACAAGAAAAGAATGTGCTTCACAAAAAACGGGTTTAACTTATGAAGTGCACAATTGATTGCAAATGTGAAAATTGTTCCAATAACTTAATTAAATTACCTCTCAATTACACATTATACCATAGCTTTAGCGTTTCTAACGATTAAAGCTAAAAGAAAAGAAATCGGGCGATGACGTCATCGACTTTGGAATGGCGGCCGCGTTAAATAAAAATAGAGGAATGAAATTTTAAAATTGCAATATTTTGTTGCTATGATTGAATTTCTTGCACAACATCGTATATTTATGAATAGTTAATGAAATTGTCGTAACGTTTCAATAGTATTTCAGCCATTTACGACAAAATATGTATACGAAAAGCCGTCACAAAGAATTTCTACGCCGGCCATTTTTTCACTTCGACAACTTATTTTCGCAAAATATATGCGTAAATGTAATAAACTTCATATAACTAATAATTAAATAGAAAGGTCATACACTTTAGTTACGTATTCATGCTTATAAAACCCAAATTCACCAGTCAATCACAGTTTTTTTTTATTGTTTCGTTGAGAGCGTCGGCCCGCGAGTGTGCCAACTTTTATAGTGTGTTTTGCGTCCAACACAGCGCCTCAAAAGTGCCATAATGTTAGTAGCAGTGAAGGACATATAGAAAGCTTTGTCTTCCTTGTTCATTTTAACATAAGAACGAAAGAGATAGGCTACGTAGTTTCATAGATAATCGCAAAACAGTGTGACCACGATCCATCCTCGGTACTACGTAGGAGAGCAATCTAATTGAAATTTTCATCCTCGGTAGTACGGAGGCTACCAGTGAAAGGGAATCAAAACACGACTACATCGAGTGACAGCGCGTGAGAAATAAATAAAATGATCTCGAGCCTTTAGTTACTCGACTAACATGTTAAACAAAATCGAATCGCATCACTATCTGACATAGCTGAATGACAAGTGTCAACTGACAGCAACACTATTTACTTTAATTCAATGAGTTTTAATTGCTATTATTTAATACTCTTATTCCTCTTAACATACATATATAAGCAGCTTATAATGTTCCCACTGCTGGGATACAGGCCTCCTCTCTTTGAGAGGGAGTAGTTAATCCGTTTCGTTCTAATTGCACGAAATTGATATTTCAGTGTTCATGTGTGTACTTGAAGGATTATAATGAAAATGGAATCTTGAAGATGGTACAGCATGTAATTCAAAATAATGTGCTGTTAACTGTTTAGTAAGATTTCAACATTGTGTTGAAATCTTACTAAACAGTGTGAAGATGTTGCCCAAGACTGTTCCAGATTTGAAGTAACTTATGAATGTTTCCCTTTCTTCTGTAAAACCATCTAGATGCAGTTTGAAGAAAGTGGGTATTGATGATGCAAGAAAGAATTTAAACTGTTTATTCAATATTGAAATTTGGATACAGGAATATTTACATTCCATGGCAATCTGCGAAACAAACACTGTACCTGTTGACTCTTCGGGGAAAAACATTGTTTTGCATTTTTTTGCACACCAATGAGAAAAATAATAATATTAGTTAGCCCCTTCTAACATAAATACAATATATACTTTTCAGGAACATTAACTTAGGTACACCCAAATATCAACTTCTGACTCAAGAGTTGCTCGTGGTCAATACTGTTGCAATAGTTTGGAAGGCAGACATCCTGCTGACTGTTAGCTGTTGTGCACTTACAATGTTGAGCATGCAATATTAATATATTATGTATTTCTATCTGGCACACGGTATCAACATGAGTGGTGAAACGACCCTACTTTTTAACCGACTTCAAAAAAAGGAGGAGGTTTCTCAATTCGACCGTATATATTTTTTTTAGATGAAATACTAAGTGGTCTGACGTTAAAATTGATATAAAAATAAAAATGCTTTGTTCCATTAATTGTTTTTTGATTTCATGAACCATTCCAATACTCAATAGATACTTTATTGCATTCCACAATGTATATGCTTAGGTGGTAAACATTGGATTTAGTTACAATCGTGGGGCCCTGTCGGGCACATCAAAAGAAATATAGTAGGTAGAGTAGGACTTATAATCTAACTTATTCTAAAATCAAAATAAGTAAAAAACATGCTTTGGGTATTCTAACTGCGTTTCAGGGATGTATCACTTAAATGTTTGCTAATACTGATATAACATTTACTTATTAATAGATTTTTTAATTTGTTAGTGTATAGATGGAGTTTATTTTCATTACTATTTGATTCGGGTAAATTATTGTATACATTTATTGACTTTACCAGAGGGCTTGTTGAATGTTTTTTTAGATGGGATGTAGGTAGGTTTAGTTGTGGTTTGTATCAGAATGTGTGTCTTGTTTGTATGTCTTCTCGTTTATTGTAAAATTCTTGGTGTTTATGTGCAAATTTGCATATTTCGAGTATAGGTACTGAGTTAAAATATTTAGCTTTATAAAATGGGGTTTCCAGCTATTTATCTGTAGTATAGATATGGATGGACAAATTTCTTTTGAACAGTGTTGGTGCATCTGTACTGTTTCCCCACATTACTATGCCGTAACTAAGCCTTGCATATACATAGGCGTAATATGTTACAAGAGCAGTCTGTAAATTTGTGTTTTTTTTTAACTACCAAATACCTGATATTCCATTATACCTATCTATACTAATATTAAAGCTGTAGAGTTGGTTTATTTGGTTGAACGCGATAATCTCAGGAACAACTGGTCCGAATTGAACAATTCTTTTTGTATTGGGTAGCCTATTTATTGAAGAAGGCTATAGGCTATACAACATCACGCTACAATCAAAAGGAGCGGAGCAGCAACGAAAAATTGACGAAAACTGACAGGCAATGCGGTGCGACGAGAAGGGTCAGAGGACCAAAAATTTGACGCGGATGAAGTCGTGGACAGTAGTTAGTTTATTACTAAAACTCAAGAAATTAAAAGTTTTGACACTGCATTTACATTGCGGCTGGCCTATCAGTGTTTGGTACGAACCAGGTACATAAAAAGCCGGTGCATCCAAGACTGAGTCAATAGAGAATATCACGTAGTAACACACTGTAACTGTGTTACCTTTTTCCGTATCAATTCCGTAAGAACGATGATTGACGGGCATGTGTGGTCACTGATCTCGTCAATCAAAGCTCTTATGAGGTCTCTGGAGAATTGGTATGTCGTAACGCACTGGCGATCCGTAAGGGGCAAAGCATTATTGCATACTCTTGACCCAAAATTTCTTCCTCTTACCTTTCTAACGTCACCCACATGGGCAAGTTCAACGAAATCTGTGTAAAACATTATATTTTTAGGAAAAAAAACGAAAGCAATCCTAGATCGATGCGATAAAAGTTGCATTTTACTGACTTATGTTCAACCGCTAATTTTGACAGATGAACTGCCGAATTCAGCTTTGATTCGATTAAAACGAGTGTCAAAATATTAGCAGAATGTGACTAAACGTCACGCTCATGTACGACTTTGTTAGCAGAATAGATTTTTACATTGTTTCGATCGATCGTTGGCGTCCACTGACACGTAGCCGCAGTTGGATCGTTGGTCATTAGTAGAATGAGAAAATCCTTAAAAGTCGTGATCCAGTCGCGGTGCTATTGCGATTTTTGCACAAATTTGTTAGTAGAATCGGCCCCCTGGTGTATGAATCTAAACGAAGCAAAACGAGTAGGTAAGTATGGATCGTGGCAGGTAGTAGTATTCTGTAGTTTCTGCCAACACCAATGACGAGGTGAGTTTATGTGTGTACTATGTATGTTTATCAAAATAGTATTCTGTATAATGTCCTTTTATTACTTAGAGAGTTTTCAATTCTACTAAGTGTGTTCTTAAAACTGAGAAGTCTTTCTTATACTTTTCACTCCGAAAAATAATATATTTATAAAATATCTTCTTCTGAAACTCTAATTCGTATCGCTCATATCGCAAAGAAAATTTTATAGTTTACTAGCTTCTGCCTGCGACTTCATCCACGTTAAATTTTGGTGCTCCCCCGACCCTTCCCGTCGCGTCGAATCGCCTACCTATGTGATTTTCCCCGTTTTTGCAACATTTTTCATTACTGCTCCGCTCCTCTTGGTTATAGCATGATGTTATGTAGCTTATAGCCTTTTTCGATAAATAGGCTACCCAACTAAAAATATTTTTTCAATTTGGACCAGTAGTTCCTGAGATTAGCGCTCGGTCTTTGACAGGTGTGCAAAGTTTGAATGAAATCTGGTTGTTTAAAGTGGGTCAAAATTGCGTTATAAGGAGTCGGTTACAAACAAACATACAAACAAACTGTTAGGGCTTCATTGGTTTCTTCAAATAAAAATGACTAGACTTCTCAACAATCGTTTTTACTCCATCAACCAAGCTCACATTAACATTAATAATATTTTAAAAACACTCCGCGACCGAGGCGCGCGCGTCGCGCGATTTAGTTACCGCGCTGACCGTAGGTGGCGTCACCGTTGCCTATGTTGCGACGCTAGATGCGCGTAGCACAGCTAGATGGCGTTGTTGGTAGCAAACATGCCGGCCGCCTTGAAATCCTCAGGTTTCAAGAATGAAGAGCTGCTTTGCCGGCGGTGCCGGCTCCGCTGTCATCCTGGGTACCACCACTCGTCGCCGTTGGCACTGGGAGTGGGCAAATTTTGGTGAAGGCTCGCAGCACTGTGCCCGTCGCTGTTTTGAGCTCAGCTACACGGCTCACACCATCACGTCCTGTGAACACTTTTACAATTCTGCCCATGCGCCATTTAAGGGGCGGTAAGTGATCCTCCTTAATGACGGCAAGAGTATTCAGAGCTAAATCCTGGTTATGTGTCTTCCACTTGGTCCTTATTTGAAGCTCTGAGATGTAATCGGTCGACCAACGCTTCCAGAACTGTTGCCGCAGTTGCTCGACTCTCTGGAACCGCGTCAGGCGAGTAATCGGTTCTTCTGTCAGGTCCTTGCAGGCTGGCGCGAGGAGCGGCCGTCCGATTAGGAAGTGTGCTGGACTAAGTGGGAGAAGGTCATGTGGGTCAGAGGACATAGGACACATTGGACGGGAATTCAGGACGGCTTCAATCTGTGACAACACCGCGCTGAATTCCTCGTAGGTAAGATTAGCGGTACCCATGACTCGCCGAAGATGATATTTACAGGATTTAACTCCTGCCTCCCATAATCCCCCAAAATGAGGAGCGTAAGGCGGTATAAATTTGAACTGTATGTCGTCGTTAGATAAGTGGTCAATAATTTGATGTGAATGCTCGTTGAACATTAACTTAACTTCGTTCATGGCTCCGACAAAATTTGTCCCGTTACCCGAGAAAATTTGAGCCGGTTTACCACGACGGGATATAAATCTTTTGAGTGCTAATAAGTACCCATGTGCAGAAAGGGTACTGACTAATTCGAGGTGGATGGCTCGAGTAATAAAACAAACAAATAGGCATATATACCCTTTTTCAACTTTAGCCCCCCTACCTTTGCGGTTTAGCACCGATACGGGTCCAGCATAGTCCACCCCACAACGAATGAAGGGAAAACCCGGTTCCAACCGTTCCGCAGGCAGGTTACCCATGATTGGGGAAACGGTCTTTCCCTTAAGTCGTGTGCAGCGGACACACTGGTGTACCACTTTTCTGGCCAAATTTCTCCCCCCTAATGGCCACCAACTCTCACGCATAGTAGCCAATAGAAGTTGGGGCCCAGCATGGAGAAGTTTATTATGTGAATGCTGGAACAATAAAAATGTTAATCGATGTTTACAGCATAATAAGCTCGGGTGCTTTTTGTCGTACTCAAAATTAGGAGCGTTAGTTAGGCGTCCGCCCACTCTGATTATATTATGACTGTCTAAGAATATATTCAGGCTAGAAATTGCACTTGTTGTGTGTAATGGCAGCATATTTTTCAAACTAATATATTCATTAGGGAACGATTCTTGTTGTGCAAGACGTGTTAACATTTGTGTGGACGCACACAACTCACTCACCGATAACGGCCCAACTCACAGTGGAACGAATGTATGGGAGCGGTTGGACGTAGACATGTCCGAAAAAAAAGAGTAAAATTATGCCAAACTAATGATGCCATCTTATTCGATTACTTAATGCCTTCATAACTTGTGGTGATGAATTTCTTCATAACTCCCATATTTCGGGAGTAATTTGAGAAAATGTGAAATTTTACTATGAAAATGAGTGTATCGAGCTCTCTCCCTCCTGATTCCGGGCTTGTTTCAAGTAGCGGTCTCTAATATCATAATGCTAATACTAAGAGCTATATTTAATACTCAGACACATAGTGCGCCAAATGTGCACTTTCTGGGATAAAGAGTGATGTTTATTTTATAACACAATTTTTTTATTTTTTGTTTATTTTGTTGATTAAAACCGTTTTTCTAAAGGTTTACCTTATTACAATAACATTTCTGAGCAGCCAATTAGAGAAGATATAAGCTAATTAGGATATATAATTAGGGACTTAAGGTTTACATATAAAACTGATGCACTAATGATTACTGATAAGAACATTGCTATTATTTAATTACTAAATGGCTCTTAATACACTAATTTAGCATGCATCATTTACTAATTATCACAATAACTAATTACCTTGCAATATTTAACAAAGGATACCTGGGATACCTGGATTTTATATAAATAGGTCACTATTAGTAACTTTAAAATCAGTGTTGATTTACACCTCGTTGTATCCAAGCTAATCTCGCAATGTATTTTCCAAATTTTAATACAAATCTTGATATTCACGTTGCTTTATGCGCACGCGCACATAAAGATTTACGCGACTTTAACTATTTGTTCAGTGTTTTAAAAGATAACAGTTGTGTTCAGTTATGTGAAAGTGCTGAAACAAGTTTAAAAGACTGGTGTCGTCGATTTTGCTACCGCATTTATGCAAAATGGACACAGTCTGGAAGAAGCACAGATAAGTTTCGGAAGAAACATGAGATTTGGCTACAGGCTGCAATTCAATGGCCGGAATTACAGAATGAAAATATGGAACCTTCTACAGAAAATATAAGTGACGTCATCGAGCCCATAATTTCTCCTGCTAAATCTGATGCTTCAACTTGTACACATCCTAGTCCTCGTAAATCTTTTGAGGACCTTAGTAACCGGCAAAAAAGAAGACGCACTGAAGATAGTCTTTCATGCAGCAGTAGCAGCGCTGAAATTATGTTTTCGGCCGAAAGGGCGCTTCAAAAGGCAGGACAAAGCGATACAGCTTATGTTATGAAATACTTGACGGAGAATCCAGAAGAGGCCTCAAAAATCAAAGCCTTCATTGAAGGTAAATCAATTCAGGTACGGGAAATATCCCCTTTGAAGGCATTGGCTCTTTATGTATCGATGAACTTATCGAAATGGCGCTATAACACTCTTCGGGATTTCAACACTCGAGAAGGAGCTCTTCAATACCCGAGTTACTACATGTTGGTTAAAGAAAAAATTAAGTGCTATCCGGCCAAAGAAGATCTCACAGTTACAGAGAGCTCTGCAAAAATCAAATTACAAGCCTTGATGGATTTAACCTCAAGAAGACTTATTAGGTCGTTAGAAACCCCTGTTGATCCCAATCAACAGCTCGTATTGACCAGCAAATGGGGTTTTGACGGATCATCTAGCCAAAGCATTTATCATCAAAGGACGAGTGAAGATGAGCAAATCGATCTTGCTAGTAATTTTATGATTAGTCTTGTACCACTGCGGCTCGTCTCAAAAGGTGTAACAATTTGGGAAAACGAGCGACCATCTTCCACTTCATTTTGCCGGCCAATATTGTTTAAGTTTATAAAGGAAACCAAAGAAAATGTGCAGAGAGAGATGGCTGAAATCGAAGCAGAGATTGAAGCCTTAACTCCATCCACCATCACTGATGGAATTAGTGTCAAACACCAACTGCTGTTGACAATGATTGATGGTAAAATTCATTCCATTATATCCAATACAGCAGCTTCAGTGTGTGACATATGCAAGGCTTGTCCTAAAGAAATGAATAATTTAGAGTTAATCAAAGATAAACACGCAAACGAGGACATGTATAAATATAGCTTAAGCACCCTTCACGCTTGGATTCGCTCAATGGAATGCTTATTACACATTTCCTACAAATTAGACATAAAATCATGGCAAGTAAGGGGTGATATAGCAAAAAGGCAAGTTGATGACAGGAAGAAAAGAGTTCAAGAGGCTGTAAGAAGAGAAACGGGCTTACTTCTCGATGTTGTGAAACAAGGCAGTGGATCCACCAACAATGGCAACTCGGCAAGGAGATTTTTTGAAAACTACACTAAATCTGCTGAACTGACCGGAATAGATGCTATGCTTTTAAGAAAAATCTGTGTGATCTTGCAGTGTATTTCATCAGGAGAGAAGATCAACGTAACTAAATTCCGAGAGTTCTGCTTTGATACTGCTAAGCTTTACGTGGAGTTATACCCATGGTATTATATGCCTTCTTCACTTCATAAAATTTTAATGCATGGGCCAGACATAGTTCAGAACATGTCAATTGTGCCCATTGGTTTTCTATCCGAAGAGGCATCTGAGGCTAGAAATAAAGATTTTAGAAAATATAGAGAGGGGCATTCTCGAAAGCATAGCAGTATCTCATGCAATGAAGATATTATGCACAATCTTTTACTGTCTTCTGATCCACTTGTTACAAGTATCCGTCCAAAAGGAAATAAGTTTGTAAAAAAATCTTCTTTTAAGGAATTTTATGAGTTTACGGATTCTGAGAAAAGTGATATCGAATTTGTTAACATAAATGATTTAGCGGACATCGATTCTGAATTTGAATTAATTGATGATGATGATGATGACGAAGATAATTAAATGATGTTATTGTTTTAAAATGTGTAACTTAGTAAATTAGAGCTTACATCTTAATTATTTATTGTACTTTTAATGAAACTAGGTAATTTATTATCAACTTACTTAAAAGTCATACTCTCATCAGTTCTTGTGAATATTTTTGTTAATATATATTTCTGTATATATATAATATATTTATAGACCTCTTAATAAGTCTGTCTGCGGTTTAAAGTAAATACAAATGGGGAAAAAACGTTTTTTTTTTTAAATTTTCATTTCCTTTTATCCCAGAAAGTGCACATTTGGCGCACTATGTGTCTTAGTATTAAATATAGCTCTTAGTAATAGCATTACGATATTAGAGACCGCTACTTGAAACAAGCCCGGAATCAGGAGGGAGAGAGCTCGATACACTCATTTTCATAGTAAAATTTCACATTTTCTCAAATTACTCCCGAAAAATGGGAGTTATGAAGAAATTCATCACCACAATTTATGAAGGCATTAAGTAATCGAATAAGATGGCATCATTAGTTTGTCATAATTTTACTCTTATTTTTCGGACATGTCTACGTCCAACCGCTCCCATACATTCGTTCCACTGTGCAACTGTGCGATCGTGTCGTGGTGTGCGTAAATTATGAATGAAACGTACCACGTATGCGCCTGCACGTCTCAAGCGGTTGTACGATGAGAACCGTTCAAAATCAATGACAATGTTTTTGGTGTTTGTGATATCACAAACCAATGCAGTAGTTTGTGTTTTTAGTTCTGGTAGGTCGCCAGCGTAATCGGAATGCGATGTTGAGCCCTGCTGCGACCACATCAACTCATGACTCTGAAGGAATGGTGGACCGTACCACCACTGGCTACAGTCATTGAGCGTGTCCAGGCTGAGACCGCGTGAGACTAAGTCCGCTGGATTATTTTTAGTACCTACATGTGACCACACAGCATTACTGGTAATTTCATTTATTTCTACTACTCTATTTTGAACGAAGGTTTTTAACGAGTGAGGGGACATTCGAAGCCACCCCAGGACAATGGTTGAATCTGTCCAAAAAACAACTTTATAAAATGTCAATCGTAATGAATTAATTACCCTTTTATATAACCGTGCGCCGATCAACGCCCCGCATAATTCTAATCGCGGTATACTTGTCGGTTTTAATGGCGCAACTTTACTTTTGGAACAAAGTAACTTAACAGTAACAGGCGAATTATCCGAGTATGTACGCACATAGGCGCATGCGCCATATGCACGCTGTGATGCGTCAGTAAAAATATGCAATTCTATGTATTGTGTGTGAGAACTCATTACATATCGCGGTATTCGTAATGTGTGTAAACATTGTAAAGAGGTAATAAATTTATCCCATGATAACACTACATCATTAGGAACCGGATCATCCCAATTTATTTTACACAACCATAACCTTTGCATGAGAATTTTTGCTATTATTATTGCCGGTGCTAACATACCCAACGGGTCATACACCTGCGCTATTAGTGATAACATTGTACGTTTAGTTAATGGGTTCATATTATTAATTACTGCCCGTGATGTAAAATGTAATTCATCATTTTTATTGAACCAACCCATACCTAAAGTTTTATTTTGACACTGATCTCCTAATGCCAATCTTTTTGATATGTCATGAGCAGTAATGTCCAGATTAAATATCCATTTACGTAATGGAAGACACGCCGATTTTAAAGTATTAGTGACCTTATCGCACATATCTAATAAACTATTTAAGTCATCATCACCTATTAATACATCATCTACGTAAAAATCATCCCTAATCACAGTAGCTACCTGTTCATCCTCACATTCACGTGCGAGTTGATTCAGACACCTCATACTCAGATAAGGCGCTGACGCCGTACCGTACGTCACAGTGTTAAGACGGTATATACCTATTGGGTCCGATGAGTTTTTACGCCACAAAATTAATTGTAATTCACGTTGATCTGGTTGTATTAATATTTGACGGTACATTTTTTCCACATCGGCACATGCTACGTGTTTATACCGCCTAAAGCGTAACAACATGGAAAAAATTTCATTCTGCAGTGGCGGCCCAATAAACTGGATACTGTTTAAGGACTTTCCTGTAGATGTTGCTGCGTTAGCATCGAACACTGTGCGCAGTTTAGTTGTACTACTGTTTTCATTCATGACACCGTGATGTGGTGAGAAATAGTGAGGTGACCCGTATGTATCTATGCGAGTCATGTGACCGAGATTTTCGTATTCAGTCAAGAAATTAACATATTTTTCCTTAAATTCCGGCAAACGAGTAAACTTTCGTTCAAGCGAAAATAAACGTTTTTCAGCTACACTGTAACTTTCTCCGAGAACCGTAGGCGATTCCTTAAACGGGATACGCACTGAGAATTTACCTTGCCGAGTGCGTTTTGTCGTTTCAACGAAAATATTCTCGCATTTTTGCTCGTCGGAACTAAGTGTATTCCCAACGTTGGGAATCTCTTCCAGCTCCCAAAATTGTTTTAATTGAGCATCTAAAGTTTGCGAATAATTGCACTGAACCTGGTTAATGCGCAGGCCATTATTATTATTATACAGAGGTCCAGACATTATCCACCCTAGCTGAGTGTTTTGTAAATACGGTCCATTTTTTAACCTAAGTTTACCATCAATCAACAAATCCCAAAACTTATCCGCACCTATCAGAATATCAATATCCGACGGCGAATGAAAAGTCGGGTCAGCCAGTTGAATATTGTCTGGGATACTAATATTCGTTACATTAATATTACATGCCGGTAACCTATTCGTAATACACGACAACACTAAACATTCAATATTAGTATGATAATTCTTAACTTTCGAACGTAATAATATTTTACACGTGTGGGTAGACTCCGCGATCGAATGACCCACACCGGTAACTTGATAAGTGGACTGTAATAAAGGTGCATTTAGCTTATCGCATAAAGATTTCCTAATAAAACACTGCTGGCTACCGTTATCGAGAAGCACGCGTGCAGTGTGATATTTATTTTCATTATCTGCAATATCCACTAGCGCTGTGGACAGCAGGACCGTAGGTAACACGGAATGTGATGTTTGTTTACAAAGCGAATCGTTACTCTCAGCTGACGAATGCAACGAAGTTGAGACATTAGACGCGTTAGTGGTTACCGGCTGCGATTGGGTATTATTCGCACCTACCACGTTTACGTTGTCTCCGCTATCGACATGAATCAAACTATTATGCTTCTCAAGATGACACAGCCTACACGGGCCGAATTTGCAATCTTGTACGGCATGGCCTGAACGTAAACAATTCTTACAAATAGTTGTTGTGTTCACAAAGTTAATCCTCTCTTGAACAGGTAGATTAATAAACTTAGAACACGTATAAAGGGAATGATTACCTCTGCACATTACACACACGCGCGGACTACGCTTACTTGGTTTCGAATTATTATTATTATTATCACCAGCACTTGTAGCGACGTAACTATTAGTAGATTGTTTTTTGTTTTGTGTTTGTTCACTACTTTTGTTGTCGTGTGAATGCTTACTGTGATGTACCTTTATAATATCTAACATATCCGCCCTGTCCTTAAGAAACTTAAGTAAATCATCTAACTTCACGAATGGCGGCTGGTGTTAGCCTTATAAAGTGTACCCTGAAACTGTTCCCATTCACGTTCTGTACTGGGATCTAACTTCGAAACAACCAAATAAATAACTAACGTGTCCCACGCATGTGTTTGTTCCCCCAGCGAGGAAAGCGCGCGTAGGTTTCTTAGCACAGTGTCTATAAGTTTCCTTAATTGTGAAGCTGATTCTTTATGTAAAGAAGGAATCGCATAAAGGGACTTGACGTGGTTGTGTTGCAATAGCCGTAGGTTGTTGTACCGATTCTCTAGCAGCTCCCATGCGTGAGAGTAGTTGCTGGCCGTAAATTCCAGTGCACTAATGACTTGCGACTAGGGTTACCATATCTCAGGATTTGTCCTGAGATCTCAGGATTTTTGGACTCTTCCCAGGATTGCGGCCGGATTTTGCAAATCTCAGGATTTTTAGAATTTTCAATAAAATTCAGCTTACATTTTAAAGATCTCTTTAGTAAAAAGTTAAACAAACTAAAAATAATATTTCTTTGGTAATAATTATTAATTGCAATTAATTGCACAATTAAAATCAATACTTATTTATCCAAGTAGGTACTTAATCAGTTTTATCAGGGTATAAAAACGATAATATTACGACTTTTTTAAATTGTTAAGTACGTTTGAGAGAAAATTCTCAAACTGTAAAAAACCTCAGGATTTTTCAATGGAAATCAGGCCTTTTCTCCGGACGTTTGATTTGTTCATCTGGTAACCCTACTTGCGACGCACTATTCGTTAATGACGAACGTAAATAATGGAATTTTTGTATACAATCTAAATCCTCACGCTCATGGATCATACTACAATACGAATTCTTAAATTCCAACCAGCGATCGTATGAGCCGTCAAAGGTAGGTATTTTAATGTCCGGTAATTTTACACATATTTTGCTTTTAGTAATTACATTATTATTTTCAGGTACATCTTTCTGCAGCATGAGTTTGGCGGAAGCTACCGTCTTATAATACTGATCTTCAAAACGGTCTCGGTCTTCCAATTGTTTTGGAAGATCGAGCTCGTCTGCATTTTCCTCAATGAAACTTTGTAACTAGGTGTAACTATTTAACAAACTCGAACTGTTATCCACGCGTAACTGTAACTCTAATATTTGTTGTTCACTTAACGGGCATATACATCTTTTAACATAATTTTCAAATATAGTTAATGGACCTTTGACCACTGCTCTTTTCTTAACAAGTTCCGACATCTTAGCTTCACTCATTTTAAAGGAAAATAAGGACACAAGAGTACTCACTACAATCCTTCCTGTACGATATGGGCGCGCGCCACGGGTCGCCCGCGCAGTCCCGCGAGAAAACCACTCAGGCCGTTAGGGTTTCAGTACACCGGCTGGGCACCGCTGCTCAATAACTAGGAAGGAATACAGCACGAATGTTAACACAGACCGAGAGATAGGATGGGGAAATTGATAGGATACTCAGACCTGCCACTCCTCGAATCCACTCGAAGTCTCGATACTCGTACTCGTTAACACGTGTTCATGCAATGGCGGGTGAATTTTCTTCTTGGATTCGTATATTTATGCGACGAATCCTTGAACTTATAAATTCTCCATAGATAGAACTCCTCTAATTCTTCATAATCCGGCTCGAAGGACCATTATGTTAGGGCTTCATTGGTTTCTTCAAATAAAAATGACTAGACTTCTCAACAATCGTTTTTACTCCATCAACCAAGCTCACATTAACATTAATAATATTTTAAAAACACTCCGCGACCGAGGCGCGCGCGTCGCGCGATTTAGTTACCGCGCTGACCGTAGGTGGCGTCACCGTTGCCCATGTTGCGACGCTAGATGCGCGTAGCACAGCTAGATGGCGTTGTTGGTAGCAAACACAAACAAACATACAAACATACAAATGAAGCTAATACAAAGCGTGTAAAAAGGTGTACCCGTATAATAGAATTAGCTGCCCACCTTTCTTTGATGTAATGTTTGCAATATACACAAATAAATACGTTCAATTTATCTCAAGTATCAGCTTCTGTATAGTACTTTTATATGAGAAATATCACATTTTTATTTTATTCTACTTTAATACAAACAATATGCAGTTAATTTTTAGAAATTATTATATTTAAAACAACGTGAATTATTTGAAAATAAATTAGAAAATGATGTATATAATACATATTATTTTAGATAAAGTATTCTCATAAATATTGCAAAATAGAAATCGGTTAAAATATGTATGATGTTAATAAGAAAAGTAAATCTAAGAGTGACATTAGATAACAAAGGCCAAGAAAAGAAAGGGGATAAAGTAACAACAGAAGTACGGATCGATCGATTATGTTAAAAATTACCTATTACCAATCGGTAGTAGCTCCTTGTAAAATACTGGTATTCATCTGCATCCATTTAAAGTGAAAGCTGACCCCAACATAGTTGTACAAAGGATAGGATGATTTGAAAGGACAAGAAAAATGCTGCTGGTAATATTTCATTTAGGGGTGGTAGCTTTAGCCACGGCTTCGTAATACATTCTGTTGATATTTTTATTATAATTAGGAGGATGATTGTGGTCTTTCTTCAAGGAGACAATGCGATCGTTTACTGTATGGACAACAGCCTTGCATCCCTTCCTACGGTGCGTGGAACACATCCACAGCGTGTTCTGTTTGTTGGAAGTCTTGACCTTGTAAAAGGTGTACCCGGATAACAGGATTAGCTGTTTACCTTGCCTCGATGTGACATAATTTGCAATGGCTGGAAAGAAAGCAAAAAAAAAAACGTTTATTATATTTACAAAAAGTCACATGTTCAATTATTTTCACTATCATCACTATCACTACATAGTATCAAACTATGTCACTTCCCGTTGTTTGTCCTTATGTATGCTTAGATCTTTAAAACTGCACAACGGATTTTGATGCGTTTTTTAATACATAGAGTGATTCAAGAGGAAGGTTTATATGTATAAAACATGCACATTATAGTGGAAAAATGCCGAGAAATTCAAAGATTTGTAATGTGATGTCGTAACAAATATATTTTTGTGGGTTTACATCGCAAACACTGACCAAACATTACGAGATAGATCAAATTAATGTGGTACAGAATTGTATAAACCATTTTTATCTTTTAGATATAACAAAAAAAACATAAGGGTTATTTACCAAGCCTTTAAAAAAAATACCGTATCGTTCTTTATCCAATTAAATACACTCTGTCCGTCCCGTCTAGCAGCGGTCGGGTAGTCCAGGATTAGTAGGATTGTAATTCATATTACTTATATGAAAGCAACAATAGTAGTCCAGTTATTTTATTGGTATTGTCCGTTAGAAGGATGAGTATGGTCTGTCATCACGAAGACAATGTGATCATCTATTGTATGTCAGCAGCAGTGAAGGGGTCTACTAGGACCGATGCCTGCCGAGGTTGCGAGATTGTTCAAGCGAGATACCGTGACCCCGGCACACGGGCAACTGATGGAACACGGCTGGGTTTTAGTCAGTAAAAGTCTGACACGCCCTCCCACTCCACCCAGAGCGGGAGAAGTCATTTGATGATTTCCCATCCTGAAAAATAATAAAAAATCGTCAATTGTATGGCCTTGCAACCTTTTCTATGGTGCGTGAAACATATCCTCTTGTTTTTTCCGTCTTAGAGTTGTTCTTTTAACAAGTGTATCTGGTCGTTAGGACAGGCTGCTTACCTTGCTTTGATTTGACGAAATTAGCAATTATTCCAGTGGCTGTAAATAAAACAAACAATTTAATGCGTATCTCAAGAACCGTACAGTATTTTTATAATTTTGTGTATTTTTCGCAGCGTAATATCATGCATTTTTTTTAATATCTACATATGTTAATGTAACTAGTTGAACCTGGTTAAAATTATATGAATAGTTCACTTTGAAAACTGTATGTAAAGTTTGTTAAGACTACTAATTGAAAAATACTACCTAAGAAGTCGGTTTATACACAGATCAATCAATCAAACAAACAAACTCAGCTTTATAATCTACTAGCTGACCCGGCAAACGTTGTTTTGCCATATAAATAATTTCCTAGGCGGGGATAACTAATTAAATGACGATTGATCAGTTTTCGACCGGAGAGGAAAAATGATTAAATTACTAAAATGGCTATTAAAAAATAAGGGTTGATCGTAGAAGGGTGAAAATTGAGGATTGTATGTATTTTTGTATGTTGTATCATAAAAAAATAGAAATTAAAAATTTTGTCTAAAAAATAAAAATTTAGGGGTGGACTACCCCTAACATTTAGGGGGATGACAAATGGATGTTGGCCGAATCTCATAGATACCGAATAAGCACAAAAAATTTTATCAAAATTGGTCAAGCCGTTTCGGAGGAGTATGGCAACGAAAACTGTGACACGAGAATTTTATATATTAGATATATAATCTATATATATAAAATTCAAAGTCCTGAGTGACTGACTGATATATCAACGCACAGCCTAAACCGCTGGACTTAGAGACATGAAATTTGGAGGGTGTGTTCTTTGTAAAGAGTAGGTATCCACTAAGAAAGGCTTTTTTGAAATTCCACCCCTAAGAGGGTGAAATGGGGGATTGAATTTTCTATGAAACTTTTTATTCTCTGCGTCGATTGACACAAAAATTCGTATATATACTCTTCAAGTATAATTATGTGACACGTGTATCACAATTTTTGCAAAATCATCGCCTTACTGAGTCAAATAGGGCTTCGAATATCCTACGTGGCCTGGTAGACGTGCGCATGGCGTGTGGGGCAGCCCGGGGAGCACATTGTCGTCACCGGTGTCCAATCTCAACCAAAGTATCAAGAAGTATCAAATACGTAACTGATATTAACATGAACTAACTAGCTTTTTCCCGCGACTTCGTCCTCGTAAATATCGGTTATCGTGGATGGAGACGAACCCTCGGAATAAAAATAGGCCTATGTCCTTTCTTGGGGTTAAAATTTACCCCGTACCAAATTTATGTTTCGCAATTATTATTTTTTTCATAAAAATTATGTTATGTAACTTCGAATACCTCCAAGAATATGTGTACAAAGTTTCATAATGATCGGTTAAGTAGTTTTCGCGTGAAAGCGTAACAAACTTAATATGTATTAGTAGGGATATTTGCAAATTATAACAGCCACACGGGTCGATCGTTCAGGTTAAGCTACTCTTGCCGCGGTTGCTCCGTGGATGGGTGACATCTTTACATAATAAGACCGTTCGGTACCTCGGAAAGCACGTTAAGCCGTTGGTCCCGGCTGTCTTTCGTAGATCTTAGACCATCGTTACGGGTCGCCAGAAGCCCGAAAGTCTGACAAGGAGTCTTACCAAGGGGTATCGTATTACCCAGTACCTAACTGGGTTGTGGAGGTCAGGTATGCAGTCGCTCCATGTAAAGTACGGGTACTCAGCTGCATCCGGTAAGACTGGACACCGAACCCCAACATAGTTGGGAAAAGGCTAGGCAGATGATGATGAAGTAAGTAAATGTAAAAAACGCGTTTGTTTCTGTATTAGATAAAACTGAATAACTACAATAACTATTCTTTAATACATACCTATGCAACTTTATAAGTAAAAACTAATTGGGCACATACCCACTATAATACTTTACGCACTTACATATAAATCTGTACGTTCAGTGAGCAATAGTGCAATTTGGTTTATGCATTAAAGTAGAACATAACGACCAAGCCACAATCATCAATGAAATTCTTTTGAGATCGTTCGAAGGAGATGAAAATAACTATAAATTAGTGGACTTGAGTGATAAACAGTGATGACGTCATACATTACCCGGTTTAGTTTCTTAACACATTAAAGCCTCTCGGTCTCTCAGCTCGCATATGTAGGTATAAAAATATAGAGTTGGCGCCCAGTTACGTTGCTGCGTAATTTAAAACCGCCAAAACAATGACACCAGGTTGTGAGTGAAAATATTGCAACCAAATGTTATCGAGGCAACTATACTGACACGTTGTTCCTGAGTGGAGTCTGTGTATTCCGACGATACCTCTAACGCCATCGAGTTCAAAAGAGTGCAGTTTCCCCTCAAAGTCTGCTTTGACAAGACCATAATCTATATATGACAATAAATCTCAAGTCAAAACACTTAATTTAACATGGGTAGACTTAAGGGAGAACTGCTTTTCACACGGTTAGTTATACGTGTCCTGCTCAAGAGTAAGCTCACGGAGCAGCCTGGGGATTCCAGAACCTGAAGTAAAAACAAAAAATATTGTTTACAAAGAAATTCTCGGTAGGCACAATATTTCGTAGTAAACAATATTAATTGTTCATTATCCATTTCTGATTGTCTTTTATATAAATCTTTTTACATACGCTTTGAGTTTTATTAAAACTATACTACTCTCATCCCAGAGATTAGTTTAGTTTTACGGAGAACTTCGTCCTATTTGCTTTGTTTAGGATATTGTCAGTTCGTATATTAAATTGAGAGGTAGTGAGAGCGCGAATGTTTGAAAAAAAAAGGCAGTTGTTTTTTGTAGGCCACAAGGGTAAAGCCGCGGGCAGAAGCTATTAAAAATAAACCAGTGAAGTAAACACAGGCAAAAAAACATCTGTCCTAATTATGTATATTACATGCATACGTGTCGAATTCATAAGGATGATGCTATATATATATCCTAAGGAGGTCTTCAATTTATTCAACCCATCTGGTCTTCGTCTCACACACTTATCCTCAAAGTGGGTGCTCCAATAATGCTACTACAAAGTCTTAATTCGGCCAAGTTGTGCAATGGGACCAGGTTGTGTGTGACCATTGTATTTACTGACTGTGATCAAGGTGTATCGGTGTACTATATACCGCAGATACCACTAATACCGTCGGAGTACCTATTCGTGTTTAAAAGGCTGCAGTCCCCTTATGGTTTAGCAATGACGATTAATAAGTCTCGGGCACAGTCACTGTAAACAGCGGAAGCGGATCTTAGAAGGGACTGCTTCTCGCACGGCCAGTTTTACGTAGCCTGCTCGAAAGTGAGCTCATCTAGCGGCCTGGTTGTATTAGCACCTGAGGGCAGAACCTGCGGGTGGCGAGCAATGGGTAGCTCGCCGCCCGGTAAGGACCAGGCTCGGGTCGATGGCGCGTAGTGTTCCACGTGCGCCTTAAAGAGATGTCAGCAGTACTGAAGGGGTCTGCCGGGACCGATGCCTGCCAGGGTCGCGAGATTGTTCGAAAGAGACACCATGACCCTGGCACATGGGCAACTGAAGGAACACAGGTGGGTTTTAGTCAGTAAAAGTCTGACACGCCATCCGGCTCCACCCAAGAGCGGGAGACGTCATTTGATGATTTCCCATCTTAAAAAAAGGGCAGAACCTCTAAAGTAGTAATTAAAGATATTTTTTAAGTATAGACTAAAAAATAAATAGTCTTAAACCCCTGTGAACAGCAAGATAGGTAAAATCTTCATTTGAATAATTTAGGTTCGAAATTCCCAGGGAAAATAATAGTTAAAAAAAACTAAAAAGCACGCTTCCATAGAAAACCATCTTCCATAGTTTTTTTAAACTTTTATTTATTTTCTATTTTTTAGGGTGTTTCGAATTTTGAGGCGTATGTCAGCGTAGTTTGTGACGTATGTCAGCGTAGTTTTCGAAGACAGTTTTTTTGCTGTCCTGGTAACCCTGGCAAGGATAATGGCACACATTTATGAAATTATTGCATTGTCATCGGTCTTTGACAGGTGTGCAAAGTTTGAATGAAATCTGGTCGTTTAAAGTGGGTCAAAATCGTTCTATAACCTTATAGCACGATTTTGACCGGTTACAAACAAACATAAAAACAAACATACATACAAACATACAAGTGAAGCTAATATAAAGCGTGTAATAAAGAGAATTTATATTTTCGCTTTAAAGTTGCCTTCAAAGTCATGCAAGTAGGTAATTTGCCGTTCCGTTATATATATTTCGTCACTATTGTTAGTTTTTAGGATTAATTATCCTACAACAATCATTTATCAATCCGAGCGCTGCTCCTTGGATAACACAAAGCAAGCAATGCTATAACATATTGTTTACCTGGATTAACACATAGGATACTTTCAATCCCGGTAGTACGTTCCTGTGGGATATTTTACGACATCCACGCGGGCTAAGCCGCGGGCAGAAGCTAGTATTATAGTATACAGCAAGTAACAAAAACCCTGTCCGATCCTTAAGGGTATTATTCGGCATCGTACTGCGTACATTATTACGTAACCAATTAATGGATTTGAGATTATTATTTTTCCCTTGTGAATATAATTAAATAAAAATAAAAAATAAAAATAAAAACGAATCAAAGGCAACACTGATCGCTCGACAAAGTTCACGTGTTAAGCCTCCTACAAACCGGCGCGACGCGGCAACGCGACGCGACACTCGTAGAACAATTTTTATGTGAACTTCATGGAAATTGTTCTACAAGAATCGCGTCGCGCTGTCGCGTCGCGCCGGTCTGAATAAGCCTTTACTACGTACAGTTTTGTGTCAAAGACGCCGCCAGAGAGAGGCGGTATGATCCTTTGTCATGAATCTGCTTTGTCGCGTGCCGCCAAACAAACTTATAACGAAAGAAAATTACGCTACGTCATACCTTTAAATGCCTACGCGTAGGTATCAGCTGATATTGTTTTGTAGGCACAGTGATCCGTAGACCTAATCATGTTTATCAAGAAACAATTTATTGAATTAAATGTAGCCCTGACAAGGGCTTTTTTTAATATGATGTCCTTTGGGCAATGTACTTACCGACTGCAGGTTTCAGTTCTCTTGTTGTTGCATACTTCGGCGATCGTGCTCCACATGTCCACCTCCAATACTGATACACATTCGACACCTTTTCACTAAATTTGCACGTACTCTTTGCAGCGCATTTGTGTCCGATTTAAGTGAGTCGATAGCTGCCACACTTAGATTCTGCCACAATTCGAGCTCTGACTTCGATTTCCGAATCGCACTCTCTTTTACTTATAAACAATTTGTTTAACATGACCCCATAAATAAAAATCCAGTGGAATGGCTGATTGGAATACGACATTTTTCGCGAAACGATAGCGGCACGTGATACGTACAGACGTCCGATCAAAAGCTATCTACACGAAAGACTGGCCATTGGCCTGTGGCCAACAAGTAGCGCGCCGGTAGGTAACCAGTCGGCAACATCAAAGAGTCGAACGAGTGCCTACAACGCGGTACTGTAGGGCGGTGGATCTTTGAAATAAAAATAGGTAAAAAAAACAAGATTTTGCCAGCGGGTGGAGTGTTGTTAACTTATGAAAATTTCCCATATTCACTGTTATATTTCGCATGGATTATAAAAATAAAAAAATCAATTACCTTTTGTTTTTTTTTAGATACATTTATATATCATTTTTTCTAGTACGTATGTTGAACGAGGATTACGCCTTTATTGGATCGGACAGGGTTTTTGTTACATATTGTATAGTATAGATGGCGTCAAATATTTGTGGCCAAGTCTTAATTTAATTAAGTTGAAATATTTTTCCAAGCTTATGGATGCAGAAATATTCAGGTGATCGTTCTATTACAAATTAAATTAATTTCATATCGCCCTTAAGAGATGAAATGAAATGCGACCGGCAAAAGGGAGAACTATCTTGGAAGGTAATCAAAATCATGGAATTGATAGTATGACAGGCACTCTTGAAAATATATCAGAGTGGATTGTTTAAGTTGAAAGTATTCAATTTATAGTGCAACTAACTGTTCCGAATGGTTTCACCAGCATACGTCTCGAACTCGTGAAGATATTGGGCAGAATAGTATTTTATGTCCTAACGAGATCATGGGCTATGGGTAGCCAAATTTGTTCACCAGTTTTAGCATAAAACCGTAATAAATTCACATTGCTGTTATTATTTAGGATAGCAAGAGAGCACATTGAAGTATCACGGTTTGTAAGCTTAGTCCCCACCAATATCACTACACTTTTGTGGTGAACGCACACCTAGGAGATCTATGGTTTTAGTTAACCAAATAGCTAACTATCTACTAAAATGTTGTAAACAGAAGATATCGCCACAAACAAACATTCACTTCTGGAAATATGTATTTGCTGTTAACCTAAACTCATTTGCTAAAACTAAACTCCATTAAGCTAGGGGTCCACGAACTAATATAAAAGATATGAAAAGTTCAGCCATAAGGTCAATTGCCCATTAAGGCAATACCCGGACAAAATAAAGCGTTTTCATACGAGCAAGTTCACAAGAATTGATAAAGTTCCTCAACTTCGCGAGAGAGTTTTGTTTTTACTTAGGTTTCAGTATTTATTTCATAATACCTAATAACTGAATTTATGTAATAATTATTTTAATTTAAAAATCACATCATAATGAGTATTACTAAAGCCTCTGTCTGCGACTTTGCTCACATGGAAGTCATAAGACACCACAATATCCTCGCCACATTTTCATAAAACTCCTATATTATATACTACGTGTGTAGTTTTGTTCTCAGCAGCTAAATTATTTAGAGCCAAGACTGGTGATGCGGTCGCTGCTTTTTACAAGCGACGTCTGTATAAAAAGCAGCTTGTTCTGAGTTCGATACCCGAGAAGAAAACAATTACTTTCAGGGTATATTGCTAATAGATGAATATTATTCCCGGAAATAAGGCCTGTCTTATCTTAAGAGCCATCTCACAAAATTTGAACGCTCGAATTTAGGTAAAAGACGGCAACCTTATGTATGTGTGTGTAGCTATCCACACATGCACAATACAAACAGTGTAACGCGAGTGACGAGACGGTCTAAGCAATCTTGAGCCGTTAGAATTATAATGCGGTATTTAGAGATTTATGAAAATACTAACTTTTATTTATCCAGTCTAATAAAGATTTCTCGACTAATAAAAACATACAAATAGTTATATGCTTTAATAAAAAAAAAAACAATTACATACTGGTGCCGATTCTGTTGTACACCGAACTAAACTAACTAAACTATCTCTAAAATTCCTTACTTTTAGCTATGAGAATTGTTACGCTATTCTGCAAGAAATAATCTCTAAATTTAAAAAATATTTTGACACGACTAAAATCAAATGTGGCAATCGCGACTCAACGTGTTATTTTTTTTTTTTAAATCAATATTCTAGTACTAAATATAACAACTAGATTGTATGTCTGATGTTTTGTGTATTTTTTTAAACTCAAATTTCTACATATTAATGATAGAAATAGGAGTCTGAAATTAACCCTGCGCTGATTTTTAAGAAAACTAGTTCTGGGAGATTAATTACTACAAAGTAAACAAATAAGTTTTTGTAAATGTGTTACTAAAAGTGACAAAACAAAAGATTGATCTATTTTTTACATGTATTCGTCAATGCTAGAGTATTTATAAAGATGAGATGAGAGGTAAATTAGGCGACTAAAATCTTAGATATTCGCGCAAAAATGTAAAATGTCTTAAGAGCCATTTTACATTTTTGCGACACAAGTACAAGTATACATACAACGATTGTATACTATGACTAGCAGCGCCTCGAGGTTTAAACCGTATAGGGCTCGATCCTGTAGCAAAATCGGGATAAAAGTATCCCAGGTGTTAATCCAGGCTATAAACTATCTGTGTGCCAAATTTAATACGAATTCGTTCAGAAGTTCTAATAGTACCACAACAACCACACTAAACAATACCGCTGAATTCGCCATCACTATCCGCAGTGAAAATGTAAGGTCTATTTTTTCGATGGCACTCGATTTTCTGTCACGTTTTCCTCACGTTATAAGCTCGCTTGTAAATGACGAAGCAAATGTTTTCAATTTAGTCCACATGAGTGCACTGGCTCATAAAGTGAGAACGACACGGCCGTATACATGAAACGAACTGTGTTGCCTAAAGTGTAAATAAATTAGGAAATGTACCCACCTATTAGGTAGGTCGATTTACAAAACAGGGTGGATTTTATAGCTAGTAGAAAGACTATACCTACTTTAGTTTGTTTTGTTGAACTTATTGGTCATTGAACCCTTCTTTATGGAATGTAAGCTATGGAGGTCTTGAGCTTGATTCAAAACAAAGGGATATTGAGTTCATCTGTTTAGGAAATCTCTGAATCGACTTAAAATACTGTATGAAAAGTAGCATATACTCAATAGAGAGTAGCACAAAGCTGCCTATGATGATAATGAATTACCAACTAGTTGGTAGTTTAATCATTTTTTAGATTTAATATTATAGCGATTTTGTATGTAGGTCATAAGTACAACCACCTGTTATAGCAAACACTAAGAATAAAACCGGCTAAGTGCGAGTCGGACTCGCGCATCGAAGGTTCCGTACAAACATGTCATGTAGATATTCACGGTTTATGCATAAGGTTTATGTTTATGAAATTAAATGTTTTTTTTAAATTTTTATATATGAGTTGATTGAATGAAAGGTAAATTGCGGTTTACGATTTATGACGTATTAAAAAAAATCTACTTACTAGATTTCATTCAAACCAATTTTCGATGGAAGTTTACATGGTATCGTACATCATATATTTTTTTTAGTTTTATCATTCTCTTATTTTAGAAGTTACGGGTGGGGGGGGGGATACACATTTTACAACTTTGGAAGTATCTCTCGCGCAAACTATTCAGTTTAGAAAAAAATGATTTTCAAAACCTCAATACCATTTTTGAAGACTTTTCCATAGATACCTCACACGTGTGGGTTTGATGAAAAAAACAGATAGACATGAACAGATAGACATGACGAATCTATAAGGGTTCCGTTTTTTGCCATTTGGCAACAGAACCCTAAAAAGGCTTCAATGATATACGCAATGTACGCCCGAAATAAACCTTTTTTAGCGGTCACTTTGCCTCTGGTGTATTTTAACCCCATTTCCATTCCCTTTTTTTACTACAAGCGCTACTAAAAAGTTTATCAGCAAACATATCTATACTAATATTATAAAGAGGAAACCTTTGTATTTTTGTATGTTTGTATTGAATAGGCTCAAAAACTACTGGACCGATTTCAAAATTTCTTTTACCATTACTTAGAGGGATTCTTCTGAATCCGTATAGGCTATATTTTATCCCGGAAAATAGATAGGATTTTTCGTGGTAGTGAAAATTGTGGAGTAAGGCGTCGAAAAAACTGCCGTACGTTAACGATTCTCGCGAACGCTGCCTAAATGGTTAGAGATGTATGGTTGACTTCTATAGAAAAGTTGTAGAACTCAATAATGCCTACAAAAAAGTCCGCGATAGTATAAACCAAACATTTATATTTTAGCCATTATAACCACTTTTCCATAGAATAAAAGTAATTAAAATTATTAGTCTATGTTTATTGATCTTATTATCGTCAAATACTAATCCTTATCCAAAAAAACTATTTATTGAGCAAGATTGTTTCAATAGCTATAAATTACTTTTTATTTTATTCCAATCGGATAATCCATTCAAAAGATATTACGAATTTAAAATTGTAATTGGTATTAAAATGAATGATGGTGTCGCACGACTCGCACGGCGAAACCGCAGGGGAGGGGGGTGCACATCTATGAAGCAGGTTGCCGCGCGGTCGGCTCTCTACGCAGCGGACGCAGCCAAATCGAGTAAATTTACTGAATTAATGCACTTATTAAAATTGATTTCGGAACTATTTAGATACTCATTATCAAAAGTTCTTTTCAAAACAATTTTTTTTTTTCAGAGAGCTTAAAAAATAAATGTCCACCCGTGCGAAGTCGGGGCGGGTCGCTAGTAATTTATATTTCATTAATTTGTTTGCATACTCACTCATTATTTATTCAACGAACACAAATTTTAATAATGTTGTATTTTTTTTTGGTTTCATTTGAAATTGCTTTTAAAGGCATTGATCTTAAAAAAGGGAAAGTAATTTAAAAGCTGAAACAGTTTATCATATCACTGAACAGTCATCATCATCATCATCATCATTGCAGCCGTAAGACGTCCACTGCTGGACATAGGCCTCCCCCAATTTGGGGGGCTTTGCCATAATCGCCACGCTTGGCAGGCGGGTTAGCGATCGCAGTATGGTGGTAAAATGCATAGAAAACGCTGCTGCCCATTCTCTAGTAAGTCCCTTAGTCGCCTTTTACGACACCCACGGGAAGAAATGGAGTGATGCTATTCTTTACGTCCGGCACCACACGGTACACGGTACTGAACAGTCATATCACAACACTATATTGAGAGGTTTTAAACATTGAAGTTTATAAACTGTGTACTAAGTTAGTAAGTAAGTAGTCTAATGCCCATGTCCAATCAACCCTCATGAAGATCGGAGACTCTACACGCGAAGCGTGGACGATAATGTTTACCTAGGACAAACTGTCCAGTTAGGTAGGTCTAACTTCAAGAAAGAGGTCAATCGTCGAATCCAACTCGGCTGGGCAGTGTTCGCAAGCTATGCGATATCTTCTCGTCCCACATACTGCAGTGTCTCAAGACGAAAGTGTTTGACCAATGCGTGTTTCTAGTGATGAGCCATAGCACTGAAACGTGGTTGCTCACAATGGGCCTCAAAAGAAGGCTGAAAGCCACCTAACGGACAATGGACAGGACTTCGCTTGAAGTTCCCTATGCGATCTAATCGAAAAATAAGAAATCTATAGGAGAACCATGGTAACTGACATAGCCCGAAGAATTTCCAAACGTAAGTGGCTGCGGGCAGGGGACTTTGCTCGCAGAATAGATGGATGATGGGGCCAGAAGGTTCTGAAGTGGCGACGGCGTACTGGAAGACGTAGCATTGGAAGGCCTACCACAAGATGCACCGATGACCCTGTGAAGGCCACAGGAATCTGCTGGATGCGAGAAGCACAGAATTGGTCAAAGTAGTTGTACTTGAGGGAGATCTATGTCCATCGGTGGATGTCTTTCAGCTGAAATTATGATGAAGAGGAAGTAAGTATACGACGAGAAGTAGATTCTGGGCTGCAACTGAAAAATTCCACAACCGGGCACAAATCCAGATTTCCCGTCCCTATACAAGGGAGTTAAACATAACTGGTGAAATGTGGGTGCACTGTAGGTACACCTTAGTAAATCAACCCTTTGGGGAAATCAAGCGTCATGTTATGTTTATGTGTACTTAGTATTTTTATTTCATCTATGCAGCAAGAAGCTTTTATTTCAAAATATAAAGGGATACTAATGTAAGTAAAATAAATAAGGATCTATAGTTGCTATCTTTGACCAGACATCTGAAAGTTTAAAAGCATTGTTTATCCGGTGTCATGTTTCAATTAATTTATTTACAGATGTTGCGGACACGAATAAAACATTTTCAAGACATGAAATTATGGTTACAGTTGCTGACAAGTTGATTTAAGTAAATACCATATCTAATAAAACAATGAGATTGCTCTTCTCTATGCATAGCATGCCATACTGCGATCGCCAACCCGCCTGCCAAGCGTGGCGATTATGGCAAATCCCGCCAAAAATTGTACCGGTCAAATTGGCGGTGCTTGCGGGAGGCCCATGTCCTGCAGTGGACGTCTTGCGGCTGAAATGATGATGATGATGATGCATAGCATGACCATAACTACCTAGGTTAACTGGACAGTGGCGAAATTATCTAAAATATTCCCGTCATCGCCCAATCCTATTTTCAGACTCTGGCCTGTTACTGGGAAATTCCTATTGTAAAACTCAATAACACTGAATTCGTTTTGGGAATTAGTAATAAAGAAAAAAAAATACTTGAAGAATTACACCAATGAACCAAGACAAAACAGTACAGGTTATTTAACCAATGTTTTTTTTTTGTTTGTGTGTGGGAAGTCATCAAATGACGCTCTGGGTGGGGCAGAAGGGTGTGTCAGACTTTTACTGACTAAAACCCACCCGTGTTCCTTCATTTGCCCATATGTCAGGGCCACGGTACCTCTTTCGAACACATAACCAAAGTTTGAGTGTTTTTTTTTTGTATTTGACATTTAATTTCTTACACATATAAAACTTTTTGTTTACGAATTTTAAAGTGTTGGTGTGTCATTCGAACCTATTATAAGAAATCTTCTTTGTACCGGCTTAAAATAAGCTTTATCATCGCCAAATATCCTCATACCGCCAGATATCCTTCTATCCTTTTCGGATGACATGCTATTATTGTTAACAGCATTGGTGATCTTTATTTTCATTTCATTGTGTTTAGATGTAGATTTTTTTGTAGAATTGTTAGTAATTTTCATCATTTTCTTATGCTTTTCCACTAATTCGTTTATAGATTTCTTGTCTTCGGCGTCAGTTAATATGTCATCACTTGCAACGTCATTTCCATTTAGGAAATTACTATTTTGTTTTTCTAAAGAATCGGTTGAGATAACTAATTTAGGACTTGAACTCTTGGATATAATTTCCCTGTCGACGTCTGTATTAAAACTGTTGATTAGTCCATCCTCTGGATGAAAAGGGTTGCTAAGATTCGGTTTCAGGGAACTTCTCTGAAAAAGTTGACTTGCAAATTTTTGTAAGACCTCTGAATACATCACGCCTTCAAATATGTTCACCAAATCTTCTGATTCTATTTGTATTTGTATCGTCTTACCATTTGAAACGAAGAAGGCTAGCGAGCAGACTGAAAATAAACAAAATCAAATATTGATATATGAATACAAAGATAGGTTTAATTGTTTCATTACACTTTGTTACTTACAGGATAAACACAAAAGGAGTTTCATTTTGAAGCAATCTGGAAACAACACAAGAAATACATAACGATAATTTTACAATGGGTTTTAAAGAACAAGGGCGTCGTAAAATGCATGCCATGAAATTGAATGAATCACGAATTATATATCTAACCATCTAAGAGCATATTATCGTTAAAGTTGTTAATTACCTCGTGAACATTTAGTACCCTTTTTTTTTTTTTTCAGGATGGGAAATCATCAAATGACTTCTCCCGCTCTGGGCGGAGCGGGAGGGCGTGTCAGACTTTTACTGACTAAAACCCACCCGTGTTCCATCAGTTGCCCATGTGCCAGGGTCACGGTATCTCTTTCGAACAATCACGCGACCCCGGCAGGCATCGGTCCTAGTAGACCCCTACACTGCTGCTGACATCTCTTTGAGGCGCGCGTGACATTTAGTACCCTTTAAATATTGTAGTATCAGCAATGGATAAGATGTCGGAATTCTGATTAAAGGTCGTATTCTTGAAACCATATAAATTACATATCAATAGCAGGTAAATCAGGGTATACAGATCTGGAGGTAAAAGGAAAACTACGAAGCTTGTCCATAAAGTAAAAGTGTACTAAATCCCTCGTGGGCAAGAAGGATTTTTTTTGTTATGTTGGTCACACTGTCGTATAGCTTTACTGTGCCATTTTCGAAAAGTCCAAGAACATGTCATGTCAGTATAGTGGTCACAGCATCATGTCCTGTGAATCATGTCGATAGATTCTACCGGCAAAAGTAAATTTTCAGCTTTATCACTTATCTCGATGTGAAAGCAAAATTAACCGTGAGATAATTTTTAACGAGATCAGATCAGTTTATGGCGAAGGAATAATGAATCGTACGAGTGTGTTTAAATGGTTTCATGAATTTAAAAACGATCGTACTGATTTGTACGATAAGTAAAAGAGTACAAAACTATGGAATTGGACTAATACACTTGTTGAAAAATCATGACAGCAATGATTTGGGAGTATAAAGAAATAATTTTATTGAATTTTTACATCAGGGTGAAACCGGTAATACTTCTGGGTGCTATAAACAAACATTAATAAATTGAGATGGGCAATTTAGAACAGGAGAACGGGACTGATGGAGAAGAGAGTCATCCATTTGTTCAACAATGCCTAGGCCAACACCGCAAAGCTATAAAAAAAAATTGAGTCGTTCGTATGGGATATTTTGAACCGCCCTGCGTATTACCCTAACCTAGGGCCTTCAGATTATCATCTGTTTACCTCACTGAAGATGTAAGTGGGTTGGAAATATTTCAACTGATGAGCAAGTGAAGGACAAGGTCGCGGAATAGAGGAAGAAGAGCAAATCAGCAAAGAAGTTGGTGGAAAAATTATTGATTGAGGGATAAAAAAAATATCCCTTGTCTCACTACGTGTATTGAGCGGTTTGGCGACTACGTAGCAAGGTAGTTCACATATGTACGACATCAGTACATATGTGAACCACCTGATGAGCAATAACGATGTATTTTTTTTTAATAATTAGTTAGAAACTTACAGAAAGCTAATCTTTAAAGTTACTCTTTCTTTATTTTCTGGACATACCTTGTATGCAGTGATTTGCAAATCGAACTTTCATAACGTATGGAATTTAAAACAAAAAGAAAGACAGAAAACACGTTTGACGCAAAGGAAAACTAAACACACGAGAAAAAGAAAAGTCAGCGGCATTCGCCAAGCATAATGCTCTGACCCCACAGGAAATGGAGCCCCAGCGCTTTTTTCTAGCGATAACCGGCGCTGACGTGATGACGCTGATCGGTGCAACAAATAACCAGTATAATAAATATAAATACACTAGCTTCTGCCCGCGACTTCGTCCGCGTCAAATTTTTGCTCCCCTGACCCTTCCCGTCGCATCGATTTGCCTGCTAGTTTTCGTCCATTTTTCGTTGCTGCTCGCTCCTTTTGAGTTATAGTGAGTCAACCTTAAAAGATAGACATACGCTCTCGCGGATTTTGTTTAGAACTTTTTAAAAGGAACAATTCCGTCATACATGTTTTTTGCGTTACTTTAACCGTTTACGCAGCGCACGCAACGGAAACTATCAAAAGGAATAAATTTTCCCCGTTTTTGCAACATTTTTCTTTACTGCTCCGCTCCTCTTAGTTGTAGCGTAATGTTATATAGCTCTGCCTACCTCGATAAATAGGCTACCTAACACAAAAAGAATTTTTAAATTCGAACCAGTAGTTCCTGAGATTAGCGCGTTCAATCAAACAAACAACTTCTTCTTTATAATATTAGTATAGATAAAACAAGCTGTAGGAAGTCTGACGTTTAGTTTATTTTTATTTTTTTTAGAACAATTTGTACCCTAAGGCATTGAAAATTTCTACGCATTCGCGTATTCACAACTAGGAAGAGCAAAATCACTGTAAATGCCAGCTTATTTATTATCTATAAATTTGACAGGCGGTAGGTATTTATTACTATGGCACAAATCTCGATCGATTATTAAATAGGTATATCAAGACACCGGACTCGTTTCTCTGGCTCAAAGTTATTAGCAAAACATCGTTACATTGTTACGAATTTGAGAGGGATCTAGAGTACCAGTAAAGCCGTATTCAATATTCAGTGATATCTATGCCGCAAGTAATGACTAGTTTACCTACATATTTGGTATGGTATATTACGGATACAAATGTTGGAACTCATTCTTTGGTTAACATTTGCGGTATTTTTACGGATTTGCAGGAATAGCCAGAAACTTCATGTCTTATTGGGTTGGCAAACATCCAAATGGCACAACAAAGGGTACTGTGGTACTTTGGAACTTGTTGCAGAAGTTTTACAACTATTGGGTTTGGTTTCTTCTTAAAAGGTCATTTAAGGGTATTTCATGTAAGAAGACTTAGACGGCTTAAAGGTTTTCTGTAATTTTTAATCAACTATCCAGATCACGAAACAAACGTAGACCCATGATTGAATTCGGCCTCTTTGTCAAATACCTATATATTAGAAAAGTTCTATTTAAACACTATTTGGCTCAATGCGAAATCCACCCCATCTGATTGGGTAAATAAAGATTAGCTTGATTATAATGTCACTAAGAGGTTGATCCGAACTGAGACGTTAACATTTAGTTTAAAGCAAATTATGGGCAACTGAAGGAACACGGGTGGGTTTTAGTCAGTAAAAGTCTGACACGTCCTCCCGCTGCATTTGATGATTTCCCAGCCACGAAAAAAAAAACACGCGTCTTGTGACGGCGCGTGGCGACTGCAAAGAAAATAAATGAAAGAAATTGTTTAGAACATGCCACGGGACACCACGCACAGTGGGACATTGGTGAGTTTTTTTTATTCAAATGCACTTTCCGAAGTCAATTCTTATCCTATAACAAGCTTTTTTTTTAAAAAAAATGTCAATAAATTTCCCATCGATCTGTCGAGCCAGATTTTTCATTCAAGACTTCATTTTTTTACAGTTTTCAGTATAACCTCAAAAAGTCACATTTTTAGTATATTAATGTATCATACTGATAGCAAATACATTGAAATACAGAGAAGTCTTGAGGTACAGGGGTTTTCAAGGTCGGTGATTACGAATTCCTGGTCAAAATTAATATACAATATGGTGGATCTGTATTTGGGAGTCATATAGGCTGTATACTTTGTGATCATAATTACTGAATTACGATCACAAAGTATTTTCTCACCATGTTATATTTGCTATCCAAAGGGTTGCGACTTTTGTTTTGGGGTCACGAGTCACGACTATAATAAAACAATAATAAAGTGGAGTTTCATATATTAGTAGTAGTAAGAGCAATTTTGGCGTTCACTCGTAAAAACAAACGAATAAATCTACTATAATTATTCGCATCAGAAGCCAGCATATTATTTGCCATGAAATGCTTCTGCAGCGGTGTTTTTTCGAGTAGGTACAGGTGTTTGTTATATCTATACATAATGTATTTAATAAGAGTGAAATATACAGTTTATCTTCACATAGTGGATTAAATGATCGAATACTTTTTTACTTAAATTAAATGTTGCAACATTAGTAAATATTGGTCTGAACTGATTTCATATAAAATGTACAAGGATTAACTCCAACTAGCGCTGCGTCCGTGTGTTCAAGCTTTAAACTACATAACATTTTTACTTTCAGTCAACCTTGCAACTGACCGATAGCTGATAGAACAGTTACAGTGATAGAACATTAACTGTTCTATCAGTTTTCTATTTTTATCTATATAAGTAAAAATAAATGTTGCTAAGGGCATAACTCGAGGGGCGATCAATTCGGCAATTTTTTTTGTATGTTTCTTAAGGCCCTCGGAAGGCTTTAGTAATATATCTATTAAAAAAAAAAGGCGTGGAGAGACAAGCTCGAATACTAAGACCTCGCACTGGTAGGTGATTCGATGTGACGGGATGTGTCGGGGAAGCAAGAAATTTGACGCGGACGAAGTCGCGGGTAGAAGCTAGTTTACAAATAAATAAGAATAAAAAATCGAATAGATGAAATAGTTAAGGTTAGACTTTTAATCCTATTCAGTAACTTGACAGTTCAACGAAAAATTATGATATAAAAATTATGATATAAATAGTGTTGCGGTAGTGAACGATTTCGCGTAAAGAACGAACGAACGTACCTTTTCCAATAAAAAAAGAATTATTACAATCGGACTACTATGTAAAACGTTATGCGTGGTCAGACATAAAAAAAAACAAAAAATAAAAAAATATACGCGTCGAATTGATAACCTCCTCCGTTTTTTTCGTCGGTTGAAAAGAACTAAGCGGTCACATATGTGATAATATAAATTTTCATAATATTTTAGTGAGTCAGTAAGAGCCGCGTCATTATTCCTCACACAATCTATATTTTTTGTAGCTTTCTTCTCTCTCTCAATCAAGTATACCCTTTCCAACAGAAGAAGAATTGTTACAATCGGACCACTATGTAAAAAGTTATGCGTGGTCATACATAAAAAAAAAAATATATGCGTCGAGTTGAGAACCTCCTCCGTTTTTTTCGTCGGTTGAAAAATCATGTAAATTTACTTTTTTTTATTATAGTAATTTTATTTCCTCTGGAAGCCATAGAATACATCGATATAGTATACATCGTCTTTTAAGACGAGATATTAAATTTAAAACACGAAGTTTGCATGTAAGTTCCTACATTATTTCAAATTCATTCAATTTCATTCAGTCTTACACCACCTCACTATCTTTCACTTTTTGTCAAAACCTGGTATCCCTCCAACTGTCAAGTTACTGAATAGGATTAAAAGTCCAACCTCAGGCGTTTCCGTTCCTTCCGTTCTTCAATTCAAAATCAGGTCACGTCCAAACAGATACAGCTTTGTGAGCTCTTCGCTGATGTAAATATTAACAAATTAGTTTATTTGGGTTATTATAATTATTACAACAGTGAGTCATAGTAGTCCGCGCTCAGTGTCGACGTCGTTCGTTCCTCATAAGATAACAAACCGGTTTGCCGGTCAGCTGTTAAGTGAGCAGCTGCGTAAACAAACTGCAGTTGATGTTGTTAAACTGAGCTTAGAGGACAATCGAGTTGATACTGAAGGGTGGACGGAAGTTAAAAGGAAAAAGCGTTATAATTTGAAAACCCGTCTAACGGGAATGATGGGAGTTGCGAATGATTCTGAAGAAAACTTTCGAGCTGCGGAAAGGAATGTTCCTATTTTTATAACGAACGTGCACAAAAGTGCGGCAGACGCTGATATAGTTAATTATATTATGAGGAAAACGCAAATTTCTGTTAAATTAGAGAAAATAAACGCCAAAAGACAGTCTGAACACTATGCTTACAAATTCTTTGTGACACAATCGAAGGTGCAAACATTCCTTGATGATAAGTTGTGGCCTCAGGGAATAATTTTTCGGAAATTTGTGCATTTTAAACCGAGGTCAGCAGTGCAAGCTAGTTGTACTAGAAACGGCTCAATAAACACGGTAATTAATGGATAGTAAGACATGCAAGTTAGTCACATTTAATTGTAAAAATGTAAAACGTTCGGTGGATTACATCAGAGACTTGTGCAGCAGCGCTTCAAGAAACTTGGTTGCTGAATGAGGAGCAGTCATATTTGGACACTATTAGCTGTGAGTTCAGTTCGACGGGTACGTCAGGCATGGATTCAGCGTCACGACTAATTCGTGGTAGGCCTTACGGTGGTGTGGCTATTCTGTGGCGAAAAGTTATGTTCAGTAGTGTGTCGGTTATCGAGTGTCATAATCCGCGCGTTTGTGCTGTGAAGATTGCGCTAAGTAATAAGTCTATACTAGTGGTGAGTGTGTATATGCCGACCGATGACGTTGTTAACCTGGCGGAGTTCGCGGACTGTCTTGGCTCGGTGAGTGCAATTATTGACAGTTGTAACATAGAATGTTGTTATGTCTTAGGTGATTTCAATTCGCACCCAACAGAATTATTTTATACGGAACTCTCAAGTTTTTGTGTTGAACAACAATGGACATGCATTGACACTGAGTTGTTGGGTCTCGGTTCGGATACCCACACTTTTATTAGTGATGCACATGGATCGCAAAGGTGGCTTGATCATTGTTTAGTCACAAAGGCAGCTGTGCCTACTGTTATGCATTCGTATGAAAAATATGATGTGCAGTGGTCTGACCACTTTCCGCTGATTATTATGTGTGACCTTAGCTTTGTTCAGATTCAACAACCAAATGTTAATATTGAAGTGAATAGGGTGATCTGGGGAGAAAGAAGTCAAGAACAGATTCGTGCTTATAACATAAAATGTCATGAGAAATTGCGACTTATTGACTTCCCGGATGACTTTAGAGAGTGTAGTGGTCAGACTTGTTGCGATGTGAGGAGATGGAGGGGGTTTAGTCAAACACTATGAGGTCCGTGTATCAACTAGTAAGAACTAACTTTAATGTTCAACGGTTCAGGTTATATACATAATATGTACGTGATGTCCTTCTACTTATTCGATGACATATCTATCTTAACTTAAACTACATATGTGCTGATGTACATGTATGTGATGTGATGTACGTGACACCACACCACATCACCCTTCTTAGAGAAAAAAAAAAAACTAAGTTACATTGTTTTTTTTTTTTTTCCATCACACGAAAACTTACATTCTAACTTTTACAATACAACTTCGTTCTATTTTTATGAACTACGTCTACTTTATTCTTATATTTAATCTTAACATTTGGTGACTCATCCTTAACAACCTCAAATGGTCCATTATAAATACGTTCCAATTTATTGCCTATCTCGTTTTTTACTAATATCAAATCACCTTCTTTATAAGTTACAGAATTGAGATTCTTATCATAACAATCTTTCCTTACTAATTTACTTGCTATTAAATTTTCTTTCGCATCATTCTGAGCCCTTTGTAACCTGTACTTAAATTCTAAAGGATAATCATCAAAATTATACAAAGGTTCAACACTATCACCTTTAAGACTACTTGGTAACCTACAAACTTTACCATAAACCAACTCATAAGGAGTATATTTTGTCACAGTATTAACTGTTGTGTTACATGAAAAACACCAATACGGTATCCACGAACTCCACGACGATGGATTGTTATCCGTTTGTATTCTTAAATATGCTCCTAAAGTTTTATTAACATTCTCCAAAGATCCTATACTCTCATGATGATATGATGTTGATAGGATTTTATTGATATTTAAAATATTACATAGCTTAACCATCACTTTTGAAATGAACTCAGAACCCCTATCTGAAGCAATTGTTCCTGGTATTCCATATCTCAAAACAAAATTCTCTGCTAAAGCTTTTGCTACTTCATCTGCGGACTTATTCTGTAACGGATAAGCCTCGACAAATTTCGTTAGCTCACATTGTAGAGTCAATATGTAAACATTACCTCTTTCATCCCTATCAAGTGGACCTACTATATATAAATAAATCTTCTCAAAAGATGAAGATGCAGTTGTTGTAATTGTCATTGGTTCTCTAACATGTTTCGAAAACTTTTGTTTCTTACACTTATCACATTTACCAACGTATCCCACTACGTCTTTCTCAATAGACGGCCAATAATAATATTTCTTTATATTATTTACCATCCTGCGTATCCCCGAATGACCACTCGTAGGTAAAATATGAAAATCATTCAAAATGACTTTCTTCTCATCTTTGTCTTCTATTCTCCGCACACTCTTCACTATGCATATCTTAAAATCTCCACATATCGAATTACTATTCTCTTTCAACCACTTGGCCATTTCTGTAATAAATTCAACGTTATAACGATTTTTCAAAACAACAACCTCTTTTATGCCATTTCCTATGCAAAAATTTACTATGTCTTTCGGCAACTCGTCTCGCGATGATGCTGATAAAGATTCATAGTCTATATAAATACTCGAGTTTCCTGGCATATACATTATTTTGCGCGACTTTGAAAATATTTTCCTACCAGTAGTGTTACGTAACATTTTCTTCCATTCACCGAAACATATTTCAATATCATTTACTTGTTTCCTAAGAACTTCTACGATTCTAGGGTGATCAGTCCTAGACCCCACAGAACTCCTATCACAATCATTCAGTTCTCCCGATTGTTTACGCTGCGCCCTTGTCATTACCGATACCGCCTTTTCACGCATCGCCTTCAAATCATCACTAGAGATTACTATCCAACATCTCCTGCACCTGCTTATCAACTTCCCTCTTTTGTACATAAGGTATCCTATACTGTTTCCTGTAAACTGGAGTAACATTCTTTTTCAATCGTATCGACTGCTCATACACATTCGTAACAGCTAATTTATCACCCGGAAGACAAAAAACATCTGGATACTTAGCACATATTTGCTCAACCGACAACCGCTCTTCGGCTTTCAAATAGTCTAGCTTAAGCAAAGAAAATACTTCCTTAACCCGCTTAACGTTCACCTCTGACTCCGCAAAACTACAACAATCAAAATCACTCAATGGAAAAACCTCCACATCGGACATACTACAAACAACTTCCTCAGATGTCGTATTCAAAACCCTAATGGGCATCATCCCATTCTTAGATCTAGCTACCCCATTGGCTAAGAATACCCCTTCACGCAATTCCTTCCTAAACACCACACAATCTTGCGCTCGGTTAACGGAAATATATTTAATCATCTCACAACGCGGAGAAATAGTTAACAAGTAATCATAGGATTTCAGTGGCATTGAAACCATCCGCCGCTCACGATCTCTAAGAGACAACCTGTTCCCCGAAAAATCTACAATACCACTATACTTCTGCAAAAAGTCCTGGCCTAATATGCCTACCGAACTACATGGTAAATCGTCAAATACATAAAATCTATGCTCGAACAAACATTGCCCGCATTCTAACTTCAAATAAACATAACCTATAGCTCGCAAACTACCTCCTACACCATTAATCACTAATTCTGCCTTAACTACCTTACCGCACAAAACATTCCCCTTCAAGTAACTGCTTTTTATAGCTGATATTGACGCACCTGTATCTACCAACCATTCCGAATCTACATTATCCACTAGAAAATTAACCCAATTAACACTATTACATGCTAACACATGTTTAACCTCGAAAAAACTGCGTCTCATTCACTTCCCCGTCTTCATGCTTCCGCGACATTGACATTGTGCCTGAGTCAGCATCAGCCCGCACATGTTCTAAACATGCTACGCGCTGCCGACCTTGCTGAGTCTGCCGTCCACGATGCGCATTATTGCTACGTCCGCGCATCCCACCATTATGCCAGACACGCTCATTTTTATACGTACGCCCAACACTCCTTTGTTGCACGTGCCTATTCTCTATCACGTGCCGCCTATAGCCATTTCCACGGGCCCTATTTCCCGCAGAAAACCCACGCTGATACGCCATGACTTGCCCCGACGAAGCATAATTTTCGTCTTCCGCTACTCTAATAGCATCCTTCAAACAAGTCAAATGTCGTGCCGTAACAATCGTTCCAAGACGCCGATCACGAAGACCGTCAGCAAACTTTTTAATGGCATACTTCTCGTTCAAAGGCCGCAAAATCGTATATGCTTCTGGATTCTCCCCGGCTTGCGAAATGGTAAGGCCCACCATTAACCTTTCTATCTCGGCTCCAAAATCTGAGACCGATTTCCCATTTTGCGTAGCGCGAGCAAGCTCGGCTTGCATTGCAACGTCTGACCTCACCGTCAACAAATGCTTCTTCATATCCGCTAACAGACCTTCCACCGTCGCGTAACTAGAAGACAACCGCATTTTAGCCCCCGGTGTCAGTCGCGTGCTCAGTACGAACTTAATCAAAAGCGTACTGTCTTCCTTCTCCAACATAGTACTGTATAACTCAACAGCATCAATCAAATCCTGGGTCACCTGCTCAACCCCAGTCATCTTAGGGAGCAAGCTGACCGCCGTTTTCAACGAAAACCTTTCGGAACCCATCTTCAGTTCGGTTCTGTTTTCAATTTCAAACTTGATGGTATCTAAATACAATTTTTCTATCTTCCCCACTAATTGCACTATATCCTCGGAAAACTTACTACAACTTGAAATTATACTCTTAAACTTACCGTGAAGTGTTTTTACTTCGCTTATCTTCCTATCAAAATTTTCACCCTTCCGTCTACTAGGACCTAATTTAACGATAGACTCCCTTAACGACTTAAGTTGAAGTAATAACGTTGCTAATTCTACTTCCATTTAAAAACAATATAGTCTCTAAACCGGTAATTCATCACGATCACTTCACACGTCACTACACTCGAGTTAAAATATCGCAGACACTTACTTCCGCTGTTCCACGCGCTCCTGGTTAGGCCATCTGTACCGCCTTCCGCACCTCTCGCTGCTGGACCTTCTCTTCTACCCAACCTTGGTGGCACCTCTTGTACATCCGGAGTGCTACGCCAGCTATCACTACCGCCAAACACACGGCGATGAACAACAGTATAGCGCTCATCGTTGTCAGCTGTTCCTGCGTCACCGTCGCGGCATTTGCACCACCCGATGCCGTCTGGGCGATTATCACTTCTTCCTTCGATGACGTCGTACCCATGGCTTGGAACTATTGGCTTCGAACTGCCTGAAGTAACTTACTCCGAGCCTTCGATCAAGCTACTAGAACGCCATCCAGTCGACTGGCAGGGTCACCATGCGATGTGAGGAGATGGAGGGGGTTTAGTCAAACACTATGAGGTCCGTGTATCAACTATTAAGAACTAACTTTAATGTTCAACGGTTCAGGTTATATACATAATATGTACGTGATGTCCTTCTACTTATTCGATGACATATCTATCTTAACTTAAACTACATATGTGCTGATGTACATGTATGTGATGCACGTGTATGATGTACGTGACAACACACCACATTGTAATGACTCTCGCCACTTTCGTGTAATAGATGCAATGTACGATAAAATTGTTAGTGCATTGTGCGAGTCGGCTACTGAGACAGTAACATGTGGGGGAAGCCCTAGAAAGCGAGCAACAGTCGTGGGCTGGAACGTGCATGTGAGCGGTGTGCATAGGGAGGCTAGGCGTAAATTTCTATGCTGGTTAGATAATGGTATGCCAACATCGGGACGTATTTTTGAAGAAATGCGTGAAGCTAGAAAGATATTTAAGTCTCGGTTGAAGTGGTGTCAAGGTCACGAGACTCAAATTAAAATGGATATTCTGGCTTCACAGCATTCAAAGAACGATTTTAGATCTTTTTGGAAGCATACAAATAGACTCAAGGGCAAGCCTGGCCTCCCTGTTTGCGTCGATGGCGTGAGTGACGCTAGGCAAATAGCTGACCTTTTTGTAGACCATTTTAGTGTCCAGTCACCATTAGGCCCATCTAGATCGACGCTCAATGTTGAGCCGCGGAGAGACCTAGGAGTTAAAATAACTGCTAAGATGCTCTTAAACAGAATTAACGCGATGCGTCGAGGAAAATCTCCTGGTCATGACGGTCTCAGCATTGAGCATCTCCGATTTGCTGGTCCGCATTTGCCAAGAGTGTTGGCTATGCTTTTTACTTTTTGTCTGGGTCATGCTTATATGCCTAGTGACATGATAAAAACAACAGTGGTGCCTATTGTCAAAAATAAGACTGGTGACATGGGTGATAAGAACAATTATAGGCCAATATCTCTTGCCACAATCATGTCGAAAGTGTTTGACAGTGTGCTTAACGCTCAACTTAGCAGTCATATACGTATTCACGATAACCAATTTGGTTTCAGTTCTGGATTATCCACTGACAGCGCTATATTGAGTGTGAAGCACACTGTGAAGTACTACACGGATCGCTGCACTCCAGTTTACGCATGTTTCCTTGATTTGAGCAGGGCTTTTGACTTGGTTTCCTACGACAGTTTATGGAGGAAGATGGAAGAGGTAAATTTGCCACCAGAGGTGACTAATATTCTCAAGTACTGGTATGGAAACCAAGTCAATAGTGTGAGGTGGGCTGGTGCCCTGTCTAGGCCGTATGGGTTGGAGTGCGGGGTGAGGCAGGGGGGGTTATGCTCGCCTACGCTATTCAACCTATATGTTAATGATCTGATTGGCGCGCTTAGCAGCATGCGTGTCGGGTGCCATATAGATGGCGTGTGTTGTAATAACATTAGCTACGCTGACGACATGGTGCTGCTGAGCGCGTCAATCTGCGGGCTAAGGACACTCGTAGCCACTTGCGAGCAATATGCCAGACTAAATGGTCTGGCATATAATGTTAAAAAGAGTGTTGTCATGGTCTTTGGGGCCAGGGGTAAATACCCAGACGCAGTACCTTCAGTTAAAATAAACGGTATACCCCTTGTGAGGGTAGACCGATTTAAATATCTGGGTCACGTATTGACCACTGACCTCAAAGACGATGAGGATATTGATAGGGAGCGAAGGGCGCTGTGTGTGAGAGCTAACATGATTGCCTGCAGATTCAGACGTGCCTCGAAAGAGGTCAAGCGCACTATATTCAGTGCGTATTGCACGTCTTTTTACACTTGTAGTCTGTGGGTTCATTATACTCAAAAATCATACAGCGCCCTTCGCGTCCAATATAATAACGCATTCAGGGTGCTGATGAGGTTGCCCCGTTACTGCAGCGCATCAGGGATGTTTGCTGAAGCTCACGTGGATTGTTTCAACACGGTGATGCGGAAGCGGTGCGCATCCCTGGTCCGTAGGGTGCGGGGCAGCGCCAACAGCATCCTATCTATGATAGCAAGTAGGCTAGATAGTGAGTTTGTGAACCACTGCTGCAAGGTTTCAGCTGGGCCTGTCACCTTGCAGCAGTGATATCATAATCTGTTTCTGTTTTTGTAAGTGTGTTACTAACATAGTTTGTAAGCACTTGTTACTAACACTATGAGTCTTGTTGCTCGAATTAAATGATTAAATAAATAAAAATTATATCATATTTGTTTCATTTACAGCAGTTGTCTTCGGAATTATTTGATTTATTCATAAACATGTATTAACAAAAACAAAAAAATATATATATACGATTTAAAAAACAATACAAATAACGTACAATTTTCCTAAACATTTTTCTTTCTTTCTTTTCTTTCTTTATTATTTTAGATGTTGAGCTGTAGTAGTTTAATTTGAAAATTGCTACTGTATGTTATCGTAGTTCGAGAAAATTTTATTACAGAATTATATATCTTTACAACTTATATGTAGGCTTTTCTGCAGAATTCATAAAAAACATCATTAATCACAAAAAAACAACTTTTGTAAGCCCATGAAATAAGTTGAACTGATTTTTAGAGAGCATTAAACAAAATTCACATTGGTACTAATTTTACGTCTTGGTTAGCTCTAGTTTTTTGTGGATGCCAATAAAAAGACTTACCAGCTAGTTAAAAAAATATTTTTAACACCCTTGCTCGTAAAGCTCATGTAATTCTACCGGTTTTAAATATGTAAAGCGGGTCATAAAAAACGCGTGTGTTACCAAAGCAAATACTTAAGATATAGCCCATACAAATTCCATAACAGTATTATTATTTGCCGTTTCAAATATGGAATTGATCGCCGCCGCACGACTCCAGCTAGTGAGCAGCGCGCTGTTGCTATTCAAATTTAGAACTAATCGCCGCGCGGCGCCAGTCAGTAGGCAACACTAGCGCGCTGTTAAAATGGCGGGAAAGCAATGTGCATTCACAGATTGAGTTTATTTCAAATTAAAATAAAACAGTTTATTCGGTAATTTTTTTCTGTTTCCTCGCAAATGTGTTAAAAACGTCGTACGATATACGTGCGTATTGGTTATAACATGCGAGGCGGAATTTCAGCCCGAGCCGAAGGCGAGGGCGTAATTGAGCCGAGCATGTTATAACCATCATAACGCACTAATATCGTAATGTACTATTACATTAATACAGTAGTACAGTTGAACTACTCTTTCTTTTATAATTGAGATATACAGGTTCTCTTCTTAACGTCTAACAATAATATGCTAGCATAGGACTTCACCTTCCTTGATATCACCGTTCCATGCACGCTATTTCCTGGTTGAAACGTTCACCATGCTCATCGTAAAGTTTCCCATATTTTGAAGTAAAAAATTAAAATATGAGTCCAAAATATGTATTTTGAGGGAAATTTTACAGCGAATAGCGTGTTAGGCTTCAATCATATTTTTGCAAGTTTATTATAGATTGTACCTTTTTTTTATTCACGCATAAATACAATCTTGAAGATGATCTTTTTGTACTTTCCACCGATGATCTTTTTGTACTTTGCAAAAGATAAACTTGATCAACAGCTGGACAGCCAATCCCTTTTTTTTTTTTTCAGGATGGGAAATCATCAAATGACTTCTCCCGCTCTGGGCGGAGTGGGAGGGCGTGTCAGACTTTTACTGACTAAAACCCACCCGTGTTCCATCAGTTGCCCATGTACCAGGGTCACGGTATCTCTTTCGAACAATCACGCGACCCTGGCAGACAGCCAATCCCTCAAATTCATACCACAACTTGAGCAGATCACGTGTGGAACCCACGGTTTATCTTGTTTTTAAACTGCTTCGCCAAAGTATAGTTCCTCCTTCCCTTTCGTAGTAAAATTATCTCACAAGTAACAATAACTGTCTGGATTACTTAGACTACTACGAGGCATTATATTTATGAAACACTTAGATACAAATCAATATGAATGTAAACAAATATAAGAAATTCAATGAAAACATTTGAAATTCACTTAATTCACAATTCACACCATGTGTTAGTTATAGACGTTCAATCACAGTGCTCTGTTAGTTTTTTTTTTTTGTATATCACACTCATTAGGAGATAGTCTATTGAACAAAAAAGAGCATGATTGTGGTCACACGCGACGAATACAAGTTTCAACGTGCACACCAATGGTGCACACCATGAGCATCAGTGGCGAAAGCACCATATAACACGATTCCTACCGGCTTGCCTTCGGGGATTCGCATTGGTAACTCTATCACTATTAAAAATACAATAGTATGTAAATAGTGGCTACTATTGTCAATAAATATAGTTACACTACGGGTATTTAATTCACCATAACATTCAAACAACAAAAAAGGTTATTTATAGCTTTGTATTACTACAAAAGAGAAATGTTCTAAATTAACCCAGCGCCAAAACGTCATAATCGGGAACTAAAAATTCATACAACAGCGATCCCGTAATGATGTCACTTTAGGTCACGTAGCACCGCTTGATATGTACGCGAGCAAGCCGCTGTACAACGGGTTATGACAGAGACAGGTATAGAAAAATGCGTCAGCGAGAACGAGATAGAGGAATATTGCTTATTTTATTCGGTTTTCAGCTGTTCAATTTAATTGTATTTAATTCATTACATTCCTATATTAATTTTAGAATGATAGTAAGTATTATTTATTGATGAGTCAGTAAGTTAAAGCCGACTTCGCATCGGCTTCTCTTTTAGAAAAAAATACACCTCGCCACTGACGAGCATAATCTCTAAAAAGTATGAGCTAAGCCACCAATGTTATTAGAAGATGAGCACTCGAATTTTGTATCTCACTGTCAATCAGAATCTGGATAAAGAAAAATATTGGTAATCCATTGTTTCTTCTGTTCAAAAAAATTGTGTGTTCACTAGTGTAAATAACGCAATTAATGCTGTGGAACTGTCAAAATAAAAGCCATATCTATTGTTACATTACCTCGCAGATAATTAAATAGACGGCCATTAGTTGAAAGTGGCTACATATTAACGCAGTTGTGGCTCAAAAATGCTTCAATTTTATAAGTACCTATTAAAACCAACGCACGTCAATTTTGACAATAGGGAATATGCATTTGGATTAAAATTAATAGATTTTTTTTTCCCTGAATCCATATCGTCCTGAAATTATATCTGAACCACTATTTCCTTATTTAGTTTGTTTTTAATTGCATAAAATAATTAAAAAATGCAAAAACGCGAGTGAAATTCAAATTTACGAAACGCATCACCATTGGTCGAACCGAAACGTGACGTCACATACCATGTTATCGGATTTAAAGGCGTTGCTGTTTATATGGTGTCTTAAAGAAAAAATATTTTTATTTGTGTTTCTGTAGTGTTTTTCATTAGCTAGTGCAATTATTACTTTTAACAGCAAACTCGGAGAGAGTTTCATTTATCAGTATCAATCTTTGTCTCTTAATAGCACCCATTCTCTCGGGTGGTAGTGGCATATTTTGTTTTTGGCACTGGAATTTACAACTCCTTCCTTCAAGCGTAGTGTAACTTTTTCCCCTTGTTGTTTCATAATGTTGTATTGAACATAATTTGCTATATATTCCTCGCTCTGAAATAAATTCAAAATTTAGTAAAATCCCAACGATAAGACAGATAAGTATAGTTCTTTAAACAAAAGTTTTATTGGACCTTCTGTTTGATTTTCGAAATATGCAAAATCTACTTCTGATCAAATCTAATCATGCTAACTATCCAAATATAATATACTTACACTTAGTGATCTTCACAACAATGCAAACACTATAATGAAGATACCTTCTCATAACCTTACACCATGGTTTTCGTGTATCTTTTGGAACAGGAAAAAACACTTTATCACATGTTCTTATAATAGTGTTTTTGCACATTGGTACAAGACAATATCTATAAAATGGTTTTTTAGCTTTTTCCATGGCTTGAATAGCTTTTAAAACTGAAAAATTCTATAAAAGAACCAAAAGTATCCGTCAAACTTATAGTCAACAAACACTGTTAGTGGTTTGTGACGTCAATCAAGGCCTGCGAAAAATGGCGGTGTTCAAACAGATCAAATTTAAGCGATGTTTTAAATATTATTATAAAAAATAATTTGAGCATTTCCAACAGTATTTATATTTTTTACTATTTAATAACGATGTGAAAAGTGAATTAAAAATATAAAAAAAATACATGCATATTCCCTGTTTGTCATAGATTGAACGACTTCATTATGGTCACTTAGTACAGAATAACAATAGCCTATAGTCTCTGTAAAACTGTACCATACCTAATTATTATCTTCCAAAATTACGGATTTTCCTCAACAAGTATCTACTACACAAATAAGGCTCATAAACACGAATGTTATCGTTACTTTCAGAAACATGTCTATCGTAAAAGTGGGTATCTATAACTGACATGTCGGAATGTACGATTAACGATGAGAACGATGTAATGGAGTTCCATATCCTCACATCGTACAGTCACGTACAAATATATGTACACATTTTGGGTGATATAACACCCGTAATGTCAATGACGCATCAACGCCTTGATTAAAATTAATGGCAACCGTCGATTGAATGACGTAATATCTTAAGCTGCGGACAGGACCTACGCCCCGTGGACTGACTGTTGACTGAATGTTGCCATGCCGATCGACGCCTGTCGCAGCCCGCGCCGAGCATTTCCACGGCGTGGGTCGACCTAGTGCATTTGCTAATCGAACATGTCAATTAATACGGAGCGCATGGCTGTGTATGCAGCTGCTGTGGTTATTCACTGGCAAAAATGTTGTCATCAAATCAAATAGAAAGTAGAACAAACGCCCTCGTACAGAATGCGAGAGGCACTCTTGCGTCACATCCTTGTAATTATCAACTCCCGAAGAATCGGACAAGAGACGACAGGCCAGCAGAAGCTTTATCGGATGTGACGATACCTTTCGGCCTAGCTTGGCGTGATCTAGCCTGTGAGAAAGCGGGCTATTTCTTCATCTTCCTTCAAAAAATATCAGATTTCAAAATTTCTTTCATCTTTTACCTGTATGAGAAAATCGTTGCTGAATCTTATTTCTTTTTCACATGACTGTACAAGTAAGCTGTAATGTCGTATCATGTTGAGATTTTCACTGCGTCACCTATATTGAGTGAACTCCAGGAAAATGGACGTTGGGGTGCCGATGAGACTGACACCTTATAATTCATTATTTTTCTACGTTCTGGATTTTTTGGATTACTGAATCCTCTAGTTACATACTTAGGTAGTAGCTACTTGGTACAATTTCAGGTTAGTCGTTATTTATATTATTGTAATTTTCAACAGGCCTAATTTTCAATGGATAGAGAAATTCATTCTACAAACTTAAGATCGATTGGAAAACTTAATCAAGTCTTAGAATATTTAAGTAAAGCCACAAATTATTTTTTTAATGACTTTTGAAAACTTAAACGCAAATACAATGCAATTAAATTTCTGTGAAGGCCAAATATAAACTACTTTATATGATTCCATTATTTTAATATTTAAAGACTATATATAGTTTAACACAATAATTTCAAATCAAAGATTAAAAAGTCTAGACACTTTTCAAATTTACTTAATGTCTATTTTGAATACGAAAAGTAAATAATACAAATTTATCTAAAGTTTTGACAGTCGCAAAAGTGTATTATTGAATAAATATTAATACTGATTCAATGCTACACATCTGCGACTTTCAGAACTTCAGATAAATTTGTAAATCACATTTATGGGTGACGTCTTCTAAGTAATATATTAGAAAAATATTTAACTACAAGTTCGACTCGCACACGCAGGATTTCGTATAACACAAGGCACCAAACGCGTTTATGGTAAGGAGACACTTAAATTTTAAATATTGCCTTATTTTATTATTTCTTGTTATAGCGGCAATAGAAACACACGATCATTACGATTCATGAAACACAGAAGCTAAGCTGATAGACAGACGGATGAATGGACAGCGGCCGCTTGGTATTTATTGGATTCCATTGGCGCCCTTTGGGCACGGAACCCTATGAATCTTTCGTTCGCAAGGATTACTTAACCTTCTACATCATTTTACTTCAGAATTCAGTAGGTAGGCAAGTGCCTATTTAAAAGGTACTTTAAAACAAATTCTCAAATACGTCCCGTGATCCTTTTGAGCCTTATTATAAAATTATGGTTTACTTTCTCTTAATTAAACACAGTTGATTTATGTTTCAGGAATATTTCCAACTCTAACAATGTTTGCAAGTTCGGTTCTTGAGGCTCAACTTCCTAATTTTGTTACATTAACTTTGTTATTTGTGTATGTCAACAGAGACTGGAGTACAACATGCAATGATCAAAAATTAATCTCCTACACCCAAAATGCATGACAAACTTCCAATCACGAGGATTTTGGAGTAAATTCCTAATTCACTGCTTCATAGGTTTGGAAAATTTGTTCGCTCAACAACGTAAATAGCGCAATCAACATGTCCTCCATCCATCCTTCCTTTTGGCTACACAGTCAAAAGGAAAGGCATTACCATCGTTTGCCATTCATTACGTTTGTTAGGCCATTACCTTGCCGGCCACCTTTAAATGGGATCAAAACAAAATTTTTAGTCCGACTGGCCATGGGTCTGTGTGCCATTACCGGAGGAATTTCTTTACCTCACAAATTGATTACTTCCTATCGAATATCATTTACTAAACGGTATCCGATGACAGTATTGTAGAATTCGTTGTATAACAATAAAATCTTATATGTTGTTAAGTTATGCGAAATGTCACAATGTTGAATTACAAGCTGTTCTGTAGGTCCATTTGTGGACCACCGCAAATTTCTAAATGCATTTAGTACTTAACGAATTTAAGACATTGTTATATTCTTGCCAATCGTTGGAAGATGATAGAGTACCTAATCGCGAAATGATGATCTAAAAAACTGAAAACGAGCTACATGATCTTAGTTTTGAATGGGCACAAGGTAAGTACTAAATAGATTATAATATTTGCTGTGCAATTCAACCGCCATTGTGCTCTAAAGTGGAAAACTGAACACCAATATTTAAAAAAAATAAAGTTATTATCTTTCGTGGCACGTGTGCAAAAGGTGGAGGCCTCTCCACCTGCGCCCAAAACTGTTCAAATGAAGTGCTTTGTTTTAAATATGGCAAAATAAATTCTTAAAATTGTGCTGGTTATTGTGTGTATTATTATATATTTTTGTTATGAACGAAACCAGCTCGAGAAGATAATTATTGTATACGAAGTCAATTTTTCATGAAAAAAGAACCGTTTTTTTATTATGAACCATGGGTCCATCTTTTTTATTCGATCAGCCTATGTTACCCGAGTGAACGCAACGCTTCTAACGATACCAGATACATAGATATCTGTTTATTTATCCGTTAAGAAGTAATGGTGGAAAAAAACATAACAAATTTTTTTGGACAGTCGTAGAATAAAGAAATTCGTGGAAAAAACCAACATACATGAACCCTGAAAACAACACTGTTTTTGTCTTCGGCAGTCGTATAAGAACGTTACGTTACGTTTTCGTTACCTTTAATTCAGTTAGCGTTAAATACGTCCATTTTGTTGGAAGTGGACCTTAGTATGCCTTGTAATTTTAATTGGGTAGTTGTGTCATGTTGTTTTAATAATATACGCTTTCAGAAGCACACTTCGCTCGTGAATCTGCATAATTCATACACGTGTACTCTAGATTAGTGGCTGTAAGCACAATTTGCATTACATTTTACAATATCTCTATACTCTAGATTCGCTTTTGTATTCTGCGATTCTATCGTCCGTTTCGATGATATTGAGCTTCAGGAGATACAAGACTAACTGACATTTTTACATGATACGAGTAGGTACAGAGACCAAATTATGCTATGAAAAATTGAAAGAGGCCTTGAAACTTACTGCAAACTACCTCTTCATCATCATCATTACAGCCGAAAGACGTCCACTGCTGGGCTTAGAGTGCTGGTGTCGGTTGTTCAGTGGATGGAGTTTTTACCAATAATATTAGCTATGCTGATGACATGGTACTGCTGGGCCCCTCAATCAGCTCTGTGAGGTCACTATTGACCATATGTGAACGGTATGCAATGGCCCATGGGCTCAAGTACAATGTACAGAAGAGCGAGCTGCTAGTTTTTAAGGCTGGGACTAAAACCTACCCTGTTCCTCCCATCACATTAAATGGAAACGTCCTACAGCAAGTTTCCCATTTTAAGTACTTGGGTCACTGGGTCAATGAGAAACTCAGTGACGATATGGACATGGATAGGGAGCGCAGGGCATTGTCGGTAAGGGGTAATATGCTTTCTCGCAGGTTCGCGCGATGCTCCCGTGACGTTAAAGTCACACTCTTCAAAAGCTATTGCCAAACATTACACACGTGCAATCTGTGGAGCAATTACACTAGAAAAGCCGGCAATGCTCTGCGCGTCCAGTATAACAACGCGTTCCGGGGTTTATTGGGGCTCTTATGGCGGTGCAGTGCTTCCGGCATGTTTGCAGACAACGGCATAGACGGCTTCCAGGCAGTGCTTCGCAAAAGAACAGCCTCCCTGTGATCTCGTATACAGGGTAGCACCAACACGCTTCTGAGCGTGTTGTCGGACAGAGTGGACAGCCAAATCCTGAGGCATTGGTCGCTCATGCATGTCCACAATAATAATAATTACTAACATAGCTATAAGTATCTACCTACTAACATCACATGGACTTGTATCTTTCAAAGTTATTATGTCTGAAATAAATGTTTTCAATTTCAATTTCAATTTAGATCTCTCTCAAGAACTGCCACTTTGAACAGTTCATTTTTAGAGGGGTTTGCCATAATCGCCACGCTTAGCAGGCGGGTGGGCTGATTGATTGCAGTATGGTGATTAAATGCACTGAGAACGCTGCTGCCTATTCTACAGTAAGTCCCTTAGTCACTTTTTATGAGGTATTCCGTGAAGCTCACCCAAATGAAGCACACCCAGACGAAGCACACCTAAAGTATTCCACTTTAGCACACCCGTAGGTGGGCTTCAAATAAAAATTTTAAATTATTAATTTCCTGTTCCACGAAGCACACCTACGAATATCACTCGCATAGTGCGGGGACTAAGAAATAAAAATGTCGATAGAAGAAAATATTTATTATTTATAACACTAACTTAAATTTTTAACATCATTCGTTTCATTGTAATAATTTGACACAATATTTGCCATTTTTGTAATCTTACTGTTTCGAATCACAGATATTTTCATAATTATATTTCAAAAAAAAAAAAAAAATTAACAATTTTTCTGTTATTTTCCTTTTTTGTGCTCCTAATAAAATCACAGATTGTTTCATAATTATGCAATAAAAACTTGGACAAATATCAAAAACATTGTAAATAAAGTTTTCCAAAGAGATCTATGTTGAAGTTTTCTTACTGTTTTTTCTTACCTGTTTAGTGAATAATAAAAAATTGTCCAAGTTTTTATTGCATAATTATGAAACAATCTGTGATTTTTTATGTCAAAGTAGAGTATTTTTATTATTCACTTAACAGGTAGCTATAAGAAAACTTTAACATAGATCTCTATGGAAAATTTTGATATTTGTTCAAGCTTTTATTGCATAATTATGAAACAATGTGTGATTTTCTTAATAGCACAAAAGAGGAAAATAATAGAAAAATTGTTAAAAATTTTTTTTCTTTTAGAAAGATTATTATGAAACAATATGTGATTTAAAATAGTAAGATTAAAAAATGACAAATATTGTGTCACATTATTATAATGAAACTGAATGATGTTAGAAATTTAAGTTAGTCTTTTAACTAATAAACTTTTTCTTCTATCGACATTTTTATTTCTTAGTCCCGCACTATGCGAGTGATATTAGTAGGTGTGCTTCGTGGAATAGGAAATTAATTAATTTAAATTTTTATTTTAAGCCCACCTACGGGTGTGCTAAGTGGAATACTTTAGGTGTGCTTCGTCTGGGTGTGCTTCGTTTGGGTGGGCTTCATGGAATACCTCCTTTTTATGACACTCACGGAAAGAAATGGGATGGTGCTATTCTTTACGTCCAGCAAACAAAATTATCGAATTGTGACTTTTATCCGCTGAAGTCATTCTTTTATAGGTAATAATAGTCATTATTAAATGCTCCACTGACAAAAAGCGTACCACGTCACAAACGTGAGAAAAACGTTAAATTTAATTCATGCGCAGGCAACATGAATTAAAATTCAACATATTTCACGCGTTTGATAAGTTTACTATACCTGCAACAGGTCTTCACAACATGTTTAAGATGTAAACGGACTCATAACTATGGCCAAATGGGAGGCTAGGTAGTGTAGCTGATTCATTAAGCCGTAAATTGCACTCTCTAAACATTTCTTGTGTAAAAATTTTATAAACTATAACCTGCCCTCAAACGAACCCTGTTTGAGAATAAACAAAGGTAACTGACTCTTTAATGACTAATGAACGGACACTCACCCTGAAACCAAATAAGGAAACGTAAAACCTACGACGCGAAAATTGCACGATTGAATATTTCATATCATTAATTTTTTATTTTATTTTATTTTATTTGGGAAAATAAACGGTTACACATTACAATATTATGGAATAGAACTTAAAACTAAAACGGACGTGTAAATGTATAACCAACGACATTTTCCACATAATATAACAAAGTTAAACAAACATAAACGGCGTGCGATACAAATTACTTAGAATAGTGAGTATGATTAAAGATAAAAGTAAAACTCATCTGAAACTTATACAAGTAAAAGTATTAAAAACCGGCCAAGTGCGAGTCGGACTCGCGCACAAAGGGTTCCGTACAAACCTGTAGGTATTCTCGGTTTATGCCGAAGATTCATGTTTATGAAAATAAATGTTTTTTTTTAATTTTTATATTTCTGTTGATTAAATGAATGATAAATTGCAGTTTACGATTTATGACGTTTTAAAAAAAACGACTTACTCGATTTCGTTCAAGCCAATTTTCTGTGGTAGTTTACATGGTAATGTACATCATACATTTTTTTTAGTTTTATCATTCTCTTATTTTAGAAGTTACGGGGGGGGGGGGGGGACACATTTTACCACTTTGGAAGTGTCTCTCGCGCAAACTATTCAGTTTAGAAAAAAATTATATTAGAAACCTCAATACCATTTTTGAAGACCTATTCATAGATACCCCACACGTATGGGTTAGATGAAAAAAAACATTTTTGAGTTTCAGTTCTATGTATGGGGAACCCCACGATTTATTGATTTTTTTTCTATTATTGTATGAAAATCTTAATGCGGTTCACAGAATACATCTACTTACCAAGTTTCAACAGCATAGCTCTTGTAGTTTTGGAGAAAAGTGGCTGTGACATACGGATGGACAGACAGACAGACAGACATGACGAATCTATAAGGGTTCCGTTTTTTGCCATTTGGCAACGGAACCCTACAAATAGAAGGAAAGAAAAAATGATTATAATTTAAATTATGTTTTTAGGATTGTAAGAATGTTAGATACTCGAGCATTTCTCAAATATTTTGACCCTAGTTTTAAAAATCGTCCAAAATTAAAATATGTATTTTTAGGACATATTATGCTAAATTAAGCTAGCTAATACTATTGAAATTCTAAATTAATGATTGATTTTTTGTTTAATTAAAGTTTTTGTAAAAAAAACCTGTAAAATATTAGCTAAAGGCAAAATTAAAGTTCTTATTTTGTTACTTCGAAATGAGTGAAAATCGTAATGAAATACGCAAATTTTACTATAAATTTATGTTTTACTGTATAGAACATTAACTAAACAACATCTTTACAAAAGAAAAAATGAGAAATCAAAATAAAGTAAATTGCTTTTTAGCAAAATTACTGGATAGCGTTACCATTATAACACTTTCATAAGATAAAGTTCCATTTTCCTATATAAAAAAGAAGTATGCTATAATTCCTATTTCTTAAAAAAAGTATTATTTTTTAATTTTTTAATGAAGTGCTTTTTGCGTTTAAATTTAAAGAAATAAACAAGATATTCAACATAATTGTCAGCATTATTTTGGGACAGTAACAAAACAAGAAGCTTTGGTAACAAAATTGGAAATGTAAGGCTTAGCATACACACACTTGACTCACTATCATAAAATTGAAATAAAAGAAGTAAAAAAATCAACACAAAATGTAGGATTTATTATACTTCTAAAAACAAAACATTCAATTAAATGGCGTTAAGGAAGCAAATAATAAGTTATACCTCTAATTAAACACTTAAAAAGTCCTAATTTTCTTTGGTTTAATCAATATTTTCTCATGATTTTAAGAACACAATATCGTTTTAATCTCACGTACAGTGCACAAATTATTCCAATATCTATAAATCAGTTAAAAACACAACGTCCATACAGAGCTTATTGCTTGTATTGGAATATAAAATATATATAGTAATATATTTTATATTAATATATATATATATATATATATATATTACTATCTAATATGATTATAGCTGTGGCTGTAGAGTCTTAAAATATGCCCATCTTAATTCACATTGGTCTGAAATATTTCTATTTTAATGTCATCGTGTAGCATTACAAAACACTTAAAATTAGTAAAATATTTATAATAAGGTCAAAAATCAAACATTACAAAACACACAATCGTGCTCAGGGTAGTGATCGTAAACACTGACAGTTTTGCATGCCTTACACCAAAACAAGGTAAATTTGGGCCACCATTTTTGAGACACACATTGTGGTTTTCTTCCTGTAAAATTAAAAAATAAATAAAAATCTGATAAATTCGAAAAATATAATAAGTAGGTACTACTGTTACTACTTACTTACTTTAGTTTTTCGGTCATTTGATGAATTAACTACGCAAACGTTTTTATTTTTTTATTTAGGTATATATTCATATTGTAAAATAGGTATCGTTATTAATAAGCCTTGATATTAATTTGAAAACGATGCACTATTCAAGTTGTATCCCGAATTATTATTTTAGATTTCGATTTTTTTTAAATATAACGTAGCTGTATGAAAGCAATATTACATGGTTTTCACGAATATATATTTATCCATGTGGCATTTTTGTGAAATGTATTGTATACAGGGCTTTAAAAAATCCTTTTTTGTTACCCCACACTCCAATTATACGTTACCACAAGAAAGTAACAAAAACGGAAGTAACGAAATGAAGGTTTTAGATTTTCAAAAAATAAATTAATGTAAAAACCCAACAGTTGAAACAATTTTTTTTACATCGAACTGTAGTGTATAAAATTAACTGTTAATCAATTTTAACAAAAATATTAAGTAGCTTAAACTTAACTTGACACAGTGTAACAAAATCCAGAAAGAGTTTGTCGTAGTAGGCAGGGTACAATCTTATCGTGGCTGTTGTCGACACCGAAATGGCATTACAACAAAATGCTGTCGTGAAATGTCGTTAAATAGTTTTGCCAAAAGTAAAAAACTTAATATTTTGATTGTTTAAAAAATCTTTCGATACAAAATTCGGTAACAAAATAAGAACTCCGTTTTGGAAGTTTTTATGGGACAAAATTAATTTTCAAAAATTATTAAACTTATGATTAATAATTTTTGAACATATTTTAATATAAAAACAATATAACATGGATTTTGAGACCATAAGCAGTATATTGAGACTATAACATACGTAGACTTCCTTATAATGTAATGAGATAAATGTGTTCGAAATCACTGCGGTCACAATGGGACAAACTATTATCCATACTACGAAAATTTCGGTATTATCAGATGATTAAATTTTAAAATTAACTTATTGATTTGTACACTGTTTAATTTTTTTTTCCGATTATTTAATAATATCTACGCAGTTACGAAAATCATTACATTATTTATAATATCTCAGTAACAAAATAATCGAAGACAAAAACATGGGACATCAACATTATGGCTATGGTCAAAAATGAGAAATGCTCACTCAATTCTGATATAACCTTAAGTGCAATACTTCTAAATTTTGCTGCAGAAACAGCAAAGAACTCGATATCCTGGAAAATCTTATTGTACTGAGTAGTAAGACGCCGTAGGGGTGCTCGTGAGCCTGCGTTTGATCGACAAGAGGTTACAGCAAACAGCAGTCGAGCGCGCACACCTCGGCACATAGTTGTTCTGGGTACTACATAACATATTCTATTGCTTATATCTATACAGTCATAAGAATTGTTACATAAATCAAATAGAAAGGACGATTTATTCATTTATTTATTTATTCATTTATTTGCGTAAAACATGGTATAAAGAGGTCTTATAGTAAAAAAATAGAGCAGACATGTTTTGCCAAGATTAAACATAGCATGCAAATATTCAAAATTATAATTGTAGTAACAATTTCCCAACCATAATTATTATTATAATATTACAACAACACTATTTTCGCTCTAGGAATTGCTTTATACTGTAGAAGTTGTTATCATTTAGCCATACATACAATTTATTCTTAAAAGCATATCTCGAGGTTAATATTTTCAGATCAGTAGGTAATTTGTTATAGATTCGTACACACATAGTTAAGCAGCTTTTATTGTACTTAGCAAGCCTGGGAGCATTATTAAGCATAAGCCTGTGAGGATCTCGTCGGCTTCGAGGATTTACATCATTAGCTATTTTAAATAATTCCTTATGTTTCCATACAAACATGCATATTTCATTAATGTATAAACAAGGTAGCGGTTCATACGATTCCAACAGTATACGTCTAGATTTAAGGCTTTGAAGTATAAACTTCAAAGCCTTAAATCTAGACGTATACTGTTACCGTACCGTACCTATAAAGGTATTAAGTAAGTTGCTGTAAGATACATACGTACGACAACAACGGTAATGCATGGCTTTTAAAAATTTGCGTTGTACTTTTTCTATCATATTAGAATATTTTTCATACAAGGGATTCCACACCGGGATCGCGTACTCCAACTGAGACCTGACCAAAGTTTTAAATAGGTATAAATAAGTGTCAGGGCGTTTAAATTCCTGAGCCGATCTCATCACAAAACCGTACATACGGAAAGCATTGTTAACAATTTTAGTAACATGAGCATCAAAATGGAGTCTCTCGTCCAACAAAACACCAAGATCACGAACCACTGTTTCTCTTGTCAGATTTACATTGTTTAATGAATATGAATGTTTTATTACGTTCTTATTTTTAGTAAAACTAATGCAATGGCATTTGGATATGTTCAGCTTAAGTTTATTTTTTACACAATATGCAGAGAATCTGTTTAAATCTTCCTGCAAAAGTAAACAGTCACGTAAATTACTAATCGGCTTAAAGATTTTTAAGTCGTCTGCGTATAGTAATAATTTAGAATTTTGAAAACACGTACCTATATCATTAATAAACATAATAAACAAAAGAGGACCCAGTATAGAGCCCTGAGGAACACCGGAAGTAACATTTAGGGTCTCAGAATTAAAACCGTTTATAACAACTCTCTGAGATCTGTTAAAAACGTATGAAGAGAACCATCTCAGTAGATCGCCACGTATGCCATTAAAAGCAATTTTACTCAAGAACAATTGATGGTCCACTTTATCAAAGGCCTTTTGGAAATCCATGTATATAGTATCAACTTGAATACGAGAGTCCATACTGTTAAATAAATAGTCAACAAAAGTTATCAGGTTAGTGGTAGTTGATCTTTTTTTGACAAATCCATGTTGTTGTGGAATTATGCTATTATGTAGTACAGGATAAACTTTATCATGAACAAGTCTTTCAAGAACCTTTGACAAAACCGACAATATCGATATAGGGCGATAATTTTCGATATCCTGTTTGTGTCCCGATTTGTGAACAGGAGTTATGTTTGCGAGTTTCCATGCTTCAGGAAAGGTTCCTTGTGAAATAGATAAGTTATAAATCATTTCCAATGGCAGACACAGCGTCTCGGCGGTCTGTTTAATAAATACAACAGGTAAACCATCTGGTCCCGAGCCTTTAGATGGATCTAATGCTTTTAGCGCACTTAATATTTCATCGGCAGTAAACTGAATGCTGCTAAGGAGAGAACTGGTTTCAGAGTAATCACCGCACTGCGATGAAACACTGTTAGTGGTAGTGGATGGCTCGTATACCGAATTAAAAAAGCTTGAGAAAAGATTACAGATATCTTCAGGATTATTGGCTGAGTGATTACTATAGTATATGATAGAAGGGAAGCTTGTAGAGGATTTGCGGGAAGAAATAAAGGTCCAAAAATGCTTAACATTAGTCCGGATACCATCTTCTACAGTAGCAATGTACTTTCTGTAACAGTTTTTGCACTCAATTTGCAATCTAGAGCGGTAGATGGAAAACTGCTCATAGTCTGAAATGTTTTGATACATTTTCCATTTTACCTAAGCTTTGGCTTTATTTTTGTAAATATGTATAAGCGATTTTGAGAACCACACCGGAAATTTCAATGATCTACAGGTAATCAATGGAACGTGTCTTCTAATAATTCTGAATACAATGTTATAAAACGTACTCAAGGTATCGTCAATGGTTTGGTTAGCTAAAACCTCCTCCCAATTAATATCCTTTAAATCCCCATTTATGTTAGCATAATTTGCCTTATAATAATTATATTTCTTAATCGTCTTGCGGGCCATCGAATCGTATGGTACACTTAGAGAAATAAAAATATCAAGCGGGGGATGGTGGCTATCAAGCTGCAGCAAATAGTCTGTGGCTCTAGAAACATTGCAATCACCGTTACCAATAACCAAGTCCAATATTCTCCCACTTGGATTCCGTATTGTATTAAATTGGTGAGCGCTAAGGAACGACAAAAGCGCACTCATGTGATTACATACGGCGGAGTTACCTCTACAAATATGAGCAGATGGCGACGAACTATCTGTACAAGCGATCCAGTCGATTTCTGGTAGGTTAAAATCCCCTGTCACATAGAAATTATCATTGTTTGTGTCGCCAAGTAATGATTGAAGAAGTTCAAAATATTCTGCATAAGCAAATTCTGGTGTTTTTGGGGGTATATATACTGCAGCAATAATTTGGCACTTACCTCGACTCGACGTTGGCAGTTGCACCAAGATGTGCTCAATGCTGGCATGAGTTGCGAATTGCGGAGCCAATCTAACTGAATGCAGACCCTTCAGTACAGCCACGAGAACACCGCCACCGTCTTTTTTATTGGTGGCAATACGGTCACGATCATACCGGTGCACCACATAACGCTCATCAATAAACTCGCTATCAGATATCTCGTGCGTTAGCCAGGTCTCAGTCAAAATGATTATGTCATAACAATTGGCTAGAATATTCATATACAGAATATTTAATTTTGTGCGAAATCCCCTGCAATTTTGGTAATATATAACTAAGTTATTTGTCATTGTAGCGTAAAACTCTATAGAGAATGGCCATAAATGCATTAACCGTTACTAACGTAATCGTAAATAGCAGGATATTATTGTACAATAAAGCGTTAAGAGAATGCGAACAAAATACAAGAAACAAAACAAAGCAATTAAAAAAATGGATTAACCCTAACAAGCAACTTACAAGGCAGCATATGGAGCGTTCAACTAAAGTTATTAATATACAAACTATTAAAAAGTTCCAAAACTGTCGAGATCGATTATGCGATATGCCGAAGATTGATCGATTATACACTGTAGAGCTATTTTTCGGTAGATACAGCTCCTTGGTTGTCGATCGGTGCTGCGTAGCCAGGTTTGATTTTAGCGATGTCTTGCGGGGTCCGAATTGCAAAAGACCTTGTCCCTTCTTTTTCACGGACAAGGATGGTTCCATGCTTAACCCAAACAAACTTATAGCTATACTTTTTGGCAGCGTCTCGACATTCACGAAATAATTGTTTGTTTTTTAGGGTCAGGTGTTCATGCATATATATCGGTTGTGATGTTCCTGAAACACCAACTTGGTCCGTGGCAAGTCCCCTGCACAACCGATGGGCACTAAGAACATTGTCACGTAGTATACGTGAAGTTAATTTAACTATGATGTTTTTGGGCTTATTGTTCTGCTGGTGTGCATGTGGGACACGGTGAATAGAAATAATGTCAGTTTGTTGAACATTGCACTTAATTATGGCCCCAATATTTTGCATCAAAGATACGAGGTTCTCATTACGCCTTTCAGGGATGTTGCATATCTCAATGTTAGAATTCCGAGCACTCTGTTCCAAATTATCTATCTTTATTACAAGCTCCGTAACAATAGGCTTCAATTCAATGCTTTCTTGAATATTTTTACTAAGATTGGCGACTTTTTTGCTGATATCAGCTTGCTCGTCAGCAATAAACTGGACTTTTTTTTATATGAATGACTTGCGATAAGATTTATTAAAACTTAACCAGTCAATTGCCGTAATAACAGACACAATTAAAAAAACGATTGTGTCTATACCAAATGTGGTATCTCAGGGACTTAGATGTTAAATTTGGTTCTCTATTGTGTGACCTAACTTTTTTATCCATAATCTAAAGAGCCATATTTTTTTTGTCCTAATCATCATTTGTTCGGATGATAACTTGCCCGAACTAAATGTCACAAAATATTACATGCCATAAAATTGAAATCCCTAAATACAATATGCCCTAAATCAGTTTGTCATAAATATTACTATCAATAATATACAAAAGACTTAAAACTGTTTTCCATAAAAGTTATAAGTTCTAAATTCAAATTATTTTATGTTTATTTATCCTAATTATATTTTTAAAACACTTTTGTATTACGGAGTTCATTACGAATTTCATTATTTTATCAAATCCAACTAATACAATACATAAATAGTAAAGATGCAAAAGCATTATGGCATTTATCAAGGCCTGGCACAGCGCTGCATGTATTATCACTATCAGTATTATCACTCAATAAAACAGGTGATTATGAACATGTGATTTATTTCCCTCTAAGAAACATACAAACAAGCATATACCGTGCATGCAGCATGGATGCAAGCAAACAACATGCAATCGAGCATGCATGCAAGCATGCATCATGTAGCATGCAAGCAAGCTTGCAGCATGCAAGCATGCATCATGTAGCATGCAAGCAAGCTTGCAGCATGCAAGCGAGCATGCATGCAAGCAGGCAAGCATCATGCAATCGAGCATGCAAGCAAGCATGCAGTATGCAAGCGAGCATGCATCATGCAGCAAGCATGGTTTCTGTCACGGCTCCGGCACTGCGGGGCTTAGGCGGTCCCACGCGAGCTTATCGTCGCAGACGGTCTCCGCGCCTACGCGATTCTAAATTACACTCTAGGGGTAGGGCAGACAAGACTACGTGGAGTCGGATTTACAGCGTTTCGTTTCTGTCACTAAAACCTAACTTGTAGCAATTTTTACTACTAACGATTTTATTATACATGAACATTCGGCATAATACACTTTATATAATACAATACTTAGGACATATGACTTTATAACATGTAAAATTAGGAGATTTAATGATTATAGTATTTGATATTATGACAGAATACTTTTAGAAGCAAAGATAATTATGTAAAACAAAATTTAGACTTTTAGAATATTATGGTTACTGCCGTTTATAGCTAACGTGTTATGGATAATGATTTTCGGACAAACAATTTTAGGAGAAGTAAGGGAGTACCGTTAAATTTACCTACGAAAGACTATAAGATATAAAACAACAGATCTGTCGCAACTTGCAAGAGATCAAACTGAAGTAAATCAAGATAAATAAAATGAAGAAGTTGTTCACAAATCATTGGTTGAGAAAATACTATTAGATTGAAATCCCTAGTACCTACAATCACCTTCATTCAATAGTATAAACCCTTTTCCCAACGTATTGGCTAGCAAATTGCCGGCGGCGGGTACTGGGGTAACCCGAGTGAATTGTGCTGATACGTGTGAAGCTTTTATACTTATCCATCAATAACTACTTACTTCGCCATCAGGTCGCCTATCAGGCAGCCAGAGTATATGAAAAGGGGCTTAGGGGTAGTCTGATACCTCTCACTTAGTAGAGAATATAGTCACGTCACGAATAGTCACTAGATGTTTCTTGTACCAATCTTTTTTATTAAAGTGCTTTAGTTATTTACTCCACAAAAATAACGGGCAGCCACTACATCATTTCATAAAAGGTCAATTCTAGACAGTCACAGAACATTCAGGCCAAGCATAAGCATAATGCTCGTACTTAATTCTGTAAATGATTGTGGCAGACTGTTGTTTAGTACACACTGCTTTCTGTAAATTGTGGTCACTATAAACATTCATTGGTTAAAACAACGTTCGTCACTGCTGCGTGGACGTAGTCACTCACATTTTTTATTGAATTCTCGCCTATATTACAAGTACAATCAGATTTCCATGTACGTGTCACTGCATGATTGGAAACAACGTTAGTCCAATCTATCTCACGAGATTGGAAACTGTCAATAAATTGTGAACTGTACCATACTGTTTACAATATAAAGTATTAATTTTCGATAGTTTATAATCCATCGATGGCAAGCCGTCAAATTGTACAAATTCTGAGTCCTGTCGGTAAGTGCAGATTCACTTATTGACAGGATTCACAATTTGTCCGATTTAATCCCAGGTAAATTGTGAACCATCCCTGATTTGTCTGTCAATCTTGACGGTAGCCGAATTGGTTTCCGATACCCCGAGCGCATACGTTAGCTTAGGTTAGAACTATGGACAGACCACGTGGTGTGTGAGAATATCCATGCGATTTTCCAGCTTGAGATAAAAAAAGGTTAGAACTGGGACCGCAGGAGAGCCGAGCCGAATTCCATGTTAGAGCTCTAACACAGGAGCGGCATGTTGCCGTTGCTGTAGTTGTTGTTGTTGTCGACACGTTACTGTAGCCATCGACACGCAATGATGACGCTGATCTTTGAAGATGGCATGTCGCCGAATGCCGTCGAGACGCGTCGACGGCTGCCGCCGACATGTATTGCCGGTAGCCGTTGGCAAGATGCCGTTCGTGTGTAAGAGCTCTTTGTGGCAGTTAATTGGCTATTTACAATAAATGAAAGGTGCGATCTGTTGCATACAAGTTAGATAGCGGTTTGTCGGTTTGTCATGGACACATTTAAAATAATGCCTTATACTGTAAATGGTTTTTGCAGTTCACAATTCGTTGATAGTTATAATCTCGCAAGACAGATCTAGACACGCGGGAGCGTGTCAAGCCAAGTTGAAGTATCAGAACTGGCGAGCAGCACCGTGTGTAATATTACACGAACCATTTGGAGCCACTTTTGACCCCCTCATAACTCAAAAACTATTTCACATAAACGTATCAAATTTAGCTAATATATTGAGACTTGCGAGATACATATGTACTCCAAATTTCATAAACACATCTCAAACGGTTATTTAGATATTAACGTCCAAAAATCGTCATTTTTATCACTGACTGACCTATAGATCAAAACTCTAACCCAGTTCCAGGTGACCTAGAAAGTTGAAATTTGGCATGCAGATAGGTAATTAGGTGAATATAAAGGAATAAATCAGAAACTGGTAAATTTGTATAATTTTTCAGTTAATTGATTCTATTAGGAACACTTGTAATAAAAACCATTTGGTATTAATTTTGTTATAAATAAGTACCTACTAATAATTTATGTACAAAAAGTAATGATATCCCACCCAAAACATAAATGTGAAATGAAAGCCAAGTTCAATATTATGATACATGCCTTAGTTGTTGACTTCAGGGACAAAAGAAGTGAGATCTAAATGGGTGCCAAGTTCAATGGTCAGTCCTAAAATTTATTTATAACTACATAAAATATCATTTCTTCTTATAACTTAGGATAATATATTGTAGCCTAAGGTCTGACTTGGCTAGTTTTCATATACGAATATTATGTTTTGGGTGGGATTATAATTTCACCATGTTACGGTGACATAATAATACATTTTAAACTCAAAGTGTGACCACACTTGCCACTTACTTAAATTATGAAACCTTTATTAAAAAAAAAAAAAAAACTAATGTTTTTTGCTTCAAACTGCATTGTATAAAATACGTACCTACAAGGTACGTATTTTATACAATGCGAAGGACATTCTGCGGAATATTGCTTTTTTCATACGTTAAATTAAAAAATACATAGTTTATAATTACGGTACATTTACGTCATACTTATTTATGAGATAAAAATGAGATAATCCGTCGTCGGTGTGGTGCTGGACGTAAAGAATAACATCACCCCATTTCTTCCCATGGATATCGTAAAAGGCGACTAAGGGACTTACTAGAGAATGGGCAACAGCGTTCTCTGTACATTTTACCACCATACTGCGATCGCCAGCCCGACTGCCAAGCGTGGCGATTATGGCAAAGCCCCCCAAATTGGGGGAGGCCTGTGTCCAGCAGTAGACGTCTAACGGCTGAAATGATGATGAATGAAATAGTGTAGGTGTACTTACAAATTGCCTAAGTGTTAGTAAATATGTATGGCATTAAGTCCGCCTCTGAATATTGTGTGTTTAAAGTTATAAACAAATTGTCTGTTTCGTTGTATATGAACAATATAATGTACAAAAAATCAAGTTAACCGTGAAAGAGGTTTACTATAAATGTCCCCCAAAAATAGGTTGGTTGTAAGTTAAAACTCATTTAAAACAGTTTGAAACAGTATGTACTTACGTATATGCTCAGAATATGTATATGACTTTACCCTTTTTCATTCACTATTTTCCTTCTGTTAATTTTGCTTTCTCTCTTTTCAAATATATTTTTGCTTTCATTCAAGTCAACTTGAACTGACGGGACTATGGTGATTGTTGTTTGTTAAGAACAATTTCATTGACAGTCGACACCACGTCGTACGAAAATCTTAACCTTCATATTGCACTCTCTATGCTTAGTAACTGTTACTCAGACTTAACACAATATTATTCATATTTTGAACAGGGTTGAAAAATAACGTGTTTATTTATTTACTTAGGAACAACAAACAACAGTCAATCAATCAATCAATCAACTTTATTTCTCACCACAATATACATAATTCACATTGGTCAGATTCGACAATTATACATAATCCAGGTAAGTATATATTGTGGGAGACTGGTGCCTAAGTTAGGCTCGTGGCCTTTGTTTCAGGACACCAGGATCCCACCCCTTTACATTTTCATTTCACAATTATGTGCGTGTGTATTACGCGCTGACAGAATGTAAGGAATCATACGACATTTATAGTTTATTTATTATTGTTTTTAAAACCTAGGTTAAGCATGTGAGCAGAATGTTAGTAGATGTAGTGTATGGGTGATTGTGTGGGAGTGTGAGTATGTGGATGTGTGAGTGTGCGGGAGTGTAAGAGTGCTTGATTGTGTGTTTAGGTCATTGTAAGGATGTTTTCAGTATCATTATAGTTTAATTTTTGTAGCCAGTCAGTTAACCTCTTTTTGCATGTATTCTTTGTAAGGCTAAAGATATGTAGCACCTTATTAGTTTTATTGTATAAGTAGCCACCCAGATAGCAGAAGAAACGCCTTGCAAAAATAGTTTTGTGACGTAGATGATGGCGCTCCACTGGGTCATATCGTCTTTTCCCCATTGACAGCGTTGGATTATAAACCAAGAGAGTATGCTGTTTTAGTAAAATATGCAATATAAACAGTTGACGCACTGTCAAGACTTCGCTTTCTTTGTATAACTGTTCAGTGGGGTAGCGATACGGTCGAAAAGATGACACTTTTAGTATAGCTCTTTGGGTTCTTTCTATTTCTATTAGGGTAGTTTTTGGAGCTCCACCCCAAGAGGTGATGCAGTAGCATATTATAGATTGAGCAAACAGTGTACTAAAAAGTAGACATAGGTTAGAACTTAATAATAGAGGTAACAAATACACTACTCACAACGTTATCCACACATTAATAAACAGAACTGCTAGTTGTTCGAAAGAACGATACAAATAAAAAATAAAAACAGAATAAAACTAAACATTACTTAACTATTAGGGTTCTAATCACTTAAAATAGTAACAATACCTTTTTTAAATATAGCCTTACTGAGAAAAATAACATAAGTTGAGCCAAATTGCCTTTTGTAGGTGTCAACTATGCTGCAGCGGCGAACGCACGCCTGAGTTGGTTCTACAAAAAGTAGTTGCGAACAAATGTCTCGAGCGAACTTCTCGACCACGAACGGTACGAGGGATCAGGTAGCACAAACTGTTCACTAGATCGGTACAATCGACTTTATTACGACATATACTAAAAAGAGTCATCATTTCAAGTAGGGTGCGTCTGGTTTCTAGAGTAATAAGGTCATATTTTTGTAGTAATAATAGATAAGAAATTTTCTTTATTGTATTGTGTTATGTATATTTTGGTGAAATAAAATGTCACCATCAACAATTTGTCAAGTAGGTTTGGGAATATGAACAGTATCTTTAAAATGATGAATATGAAAAATTGTAAAAAAAGTACAACAGGTAGTACATTTATACACACAGAATAAAAATGAAAATACAATATAACCGCAATGCACAGATGTATCAGCTCCTACACGAACCTATTCCCCTCAGCAGCTTAGCGTACAACCTCAATGTCGGTGACCCCAAACACCACAAAAAAAAAAAACTTCGAAATATGAGATTATTATCAGCTGTTCATCTGAAGAAATATCACCCCGATGGGACTTTATTAAGCTTCCCCGGAGAACGGTAGAATATTAGAGAACTAACAGTGATATTGGCCAAACTGTATAACCCCACGTACACAGAGGTATATAACTTGATGTTTATACAGGGTAACACAGACATCAATTGAAACCATGAATTCAGCACATGATGAATTTATACCCCTTAGTAAGGAAATTTTTCAACAGTTATTAAAAAAATATCGTATGTTTCAATAAAACTTGCAATGTCTACGTTTTCAAAATGTGCGAAACAGCCAGAAATGTTCATAACTCGTAGAAAAGTTGTCAAAAAGTTGACACAGCATATCTGAAACATCTTAGTAAACTATGTACAATTTTTTTTTTTTTGGTGGGTACTCATCAAATGACGTCTCCCGCTCTGGGCGGAGCGGGAAGGCGTGTCCGACTTTTCCTGACTAAAACCTACCCGTGTTCCTTCAGTTGCCTATATGCCAGGGCCACGGTAACTCTTTCTAACAAATCTCACGGCCCTGGCAGGGTGCATGTTTCATTAACACATATTTCGATACATTCCACACAATACAATTTTGTCAAACCTTGTTGAAACGTGTTTCACTTTTTGTATATAAACGCTAGGTTATAGGTAAAAGGAAATGATACAGCTGAACAGATAGTTGGAGAAGGGTCTCTTACCCCCCACATCGTTTTTCAGTACATTAGCTTTATGACACTATATTTACTAAAAGCTTCGTTACAAAAACTACTTTAGTCTTCTGTTGAATATTATGGATGCTGTTAAGCGGCTAAGTTTTCCTCTTATTTTAAATCTGACATATTTACTCCTCACTAGTGATCGCCCATTGGTCGAAATTCGACCGTACTTCATTTGAATAGAAATACATTACTAAATGAAAAAATATAGATAATAATAAATATAAAAAAATTATATGGTTATATTTGACATTCAGTAACACTATAGACAAATTGTTGACGCTGTACTACTGTGGAGAGGGTTCGCTGGCGGGATGGTGATGGCCAGGACCAGGACGTAGGTGTAATGAGTAAAGAATACTTCTTCAGGACTCTTTTTATTTTCTTAATACTTCTTAACTGCTGGATATGGAATGAATTATCACAGAAGCCCTGTTTTTATAGAATTTTCCCGGGCTATTAATTTTAATTAATTAAGACAGTTCAAAATGTCATAATTATAATCAGCCTGTACAATCGTGAGGCATACAACCTCTAAAGTTTGCACACGACACTAAGTTTTGTATGGGAAACATACTAATGCCATACTTGACACTCCCCATAAAACCACAAAAAATATTTCATAAAAATCTAAATTAAATTCCTATCGTTGCTAATACAAATAATATTAAAGACAAATATTCTCGATATGATCATAGATTTGAAAAATTTAATAGGTTTTATATCTATAAAATTAATTTATTAACTATGGTTATACTTGACATTCAGTAAGAATATAGACACAAAATCAGGCTTACCAACTTAGGGGTTTTCCCAAATTTAGGGGGTAAATAAGAGGATTGAGATTTAGGGGCGTTCTATTTTTAGAGGTATTCTTAGGGATTTTTTGCCATCTTACATTTCTCATTGTGTTTTTGATTACAATAAAAGTATTAGCGACTTCTAGTACGGTTCCTCGATACTAAGAATGCAGAGTGAATGATTAACAAATGTCGCGTAATAAATATAGACAAATATTACTACTGTGTGCCGGTCTATGATTACTGAACATTCGTTGGTTATTTTCATTATAATTTTTTAGCGGATTTTTTTAGTAATTGTGGCAATTTTAGGGGTTTTTAACTTAAGCTTTAGGGGTAAATATTTCTGAGTGTTGGTAACCCTGCAAAAAATAATAAAGACAGATTTGGACCATAAACAAAACAATATCTATGCATGTGTGTATTAGATACACGGTAATGAACAGTAGTGTGTGTAACGTGTTATTTATTGAAAATAATGTATTTTAAAGCATAATTTAAAAAAAAATATTTGCATTTGTCACTTCTTCTCTGTATAAACTATAAGTGTGCGAAATTTCATACTCCTCCGTCCGCCCAATTTTCGTAAAAAGGGATCCAAAGTTTTCGCTTCACGTATTAATATACATACTAGTGATCGCCCATTGGTCGAAATTCGACCGTACTTCATTTGAAAAGAAATACATTATTAAATGAAAAAAATCAGATAATTATAAATAAAAAAAAAAATTATTATGGTTATATTTGACATTCAGTAACACTATAGATAAATTGTTGACGCTGTACTACTGTGGAGAGGGTTCGCTGGCGGGATGGTGATGGCCAGGACCAGGACGTAGGTGTAATGAGTAAAAAATACTTCTTCAGGACTCTCTTCTTTATTTTCTTAATACTTTTTAACTGTTGGATATGGAACAATATGGAACAATATGAATTATCACAGAAATTTGTTCTGTTTTTATAGAATTTTCCCTATTATTTTTAACTAATTATGACGGTTCCAAATGTGTCATAATTATGGTTATAATTATGACATTTGGAACAGTCATAATTAAAAAACCACCTGTACAATCTATGACCAGCCTGTACAATCGTGAGGCATACAACCTCTACAGTTTGCACACGACACTAAGTTTTGTATGGGAAACTTACTAATGCCATACTTGACACTCTCCATAAAACCACAAAAAATATTTCTTTTATAACTAAACTAAATTCCTATCGTCGCTAATACAAATAATATTAAGACAAATATTCTCGATACGATCATAGATTTTAAAAATGAAATAGGTTATATATCCATAAAATTAATTTATTACCTATGGTTATACTTGACATTCAGTAAGACTCAGGCTTACCAACTTAGGGGTTTTTACAAATTTAGGGGGTAAATAAGAGGATTGAGATTTTTAGGGGCGTTCCATTTTTAGGGGTATTCTTAGGGATTTTTAGCCATCTTACATTTCTCATTGTGTTTTTGATTACAATAAAAGTATTACCGACTTCTAGTACGGCTCCTTGATACTAAGAATGCAGAGTGAATGATTAACAAATGTCGCGTAATAAATTTAGACAAATATTACTACTGTGTGCCGCCGGTCTATGATTACTGAACGTTGGTTGTTTATTTTCATTATAATTTTTTAGCGGATTTTTTTAGTAATTATGGCATGTTTAGGGGTTTTTAACTTAAGCTTTAGGGGTAAATATATCTGGGTGTTGGTAACACTACACAAAATAATATAGACAGATTTGGACCATAAACAAAAGAATTTCTATGCATGTGTGTATTAGATACACGGTAATGAACAGTAGTGTGTGTAACGTGTTTTTTGTTGAAAATAATGTATTTTAACTCATAATTAAAAAAAAATATTAGCATTAGTCACTTCTTCTCTGTATAAACTATAAGTGTGCGAAATTTCATACTCCTCCGTCCGCCCAATTTTCGTAAAAAGGGATCCAAAGTTTTCGCTTCACGTATTAATATATAGATTAAAACTTTGAAACACACAAAGGTTTGCCCAAGTTCCTTTATCTTTTGCTATTACCACCAGAAAACTGTTGGTGTGTAAAATTTTACATAGCCTTGAAATTTTACAAAAAAAATATGTTTGGAACGTTAAATAGAACAATAGAAAATATTTTACTGTTCAGGTAATACAGTAAGCATGCATAGTTTAACATAAAGTTGAGACGATATGAGTAACACAAAAATATTAACTACAGCTACAGATAGTTCAGACTATATCTCGGGGCTCAAACATGCGAGCTCAAATAAATTGTCGTTAAATTGTTGTTAAAACTGGATAATAAAAAATTTAAAAAACCCCCGACACAAAAACCTAATTTCCCTTTAAAAAGTAAAAAATAACTCAATCTTAAAGTACCTAAGAATGTATTAATAATTCAAAAAAAAAATACGCCGCGTTGGGGGACCGCTTCAAACCTAACAATTTAATTACAAATAGTCTTATTACCTAACTAAGCAGTCAACGACGTCTGCACTCGCGGAGCGGTCCCCCAACGCGACGTTTTTTTTTTTTTGAATTATTAATACATTCTTAGGTACTTTAAGATTGAGTTATTTTTTATTATTTTTTACTTATTAAAGGGAAATTAGGTTTTTGTGTCGGGGGTTTTTTAAATTTTTAATTTAATTTTTTATTTTGTACTTTTTATAGGTACATACGTAATATAATGTAGAATCAAATGAAGCTAAGAACACTCTCGATTAATTCATCAATATTCTCTTTTAGTGCGCTTTCATTTGAGACCCCACTCGAGTATATTTGCTGAGATTCGGTTACTCTTCCCCACTTTCCCCCCCACAACTTTTAAACGGCTCAACCGATTTTCATCAAACATGTCTAAGAACACTCGCAGATAAGTCACCTTTAATACATATTTTTTATTGAAAACGCATCATCCGTTCGGGAGCTATGATGCCACAGACAGACAGACACACAGACAGACAGACAGACAGATACGTCAAACTTATAACACCCCTCTTTTTGCGTCGGGGGTTAAAAATAGTTTTATTAAGGCAAAATTAAACTCTAGATAATGAAAATAAACTGAATAAAAATAACATAACAAACTATTAGAACCTGAAGTAATACGGTTGATCAGCTCTGTATACTACTTTTCCTTCATTGTATAAATATGTAATTTATTTCATAAACCCAGAACATTTAGTCGCTTGAAAACGTGTGTTGGTGAATTGAGACAAGTGATCGATTACTTCGGTACATAAATTATCTTGCGTACATAGGTACTCGTAAATATTCATGTAATTGATACTTCCATACATCATTATTGTCGAAGTCGTTACAAGCCCTCTGATCTAAATGCGAGTCGAATGGCTCCTATAGGAAATCATTCGCCCTGACCGATGAATTGAGCATGATAACTAAACTCTAATACTGCTAACCTTTGAACCTACAACTAATTCTGATCTGAATGGTCAGCATGTATTTAATTTCAATGAACATTTCGTTGAAGCTTTCATTAGAAACTGGACGATTAGTTAAATTCATCAAGTCCAAAAAAGTGCATCCTTAATTGAGAATAACCCGTTCAACATTTTTTTTCTAAACATTTCCTAAGAAAACGGGTCAAGTTGACTCGATTTAGTTGAAAACATAGACGGTACCTAACCAGAAAATTATTCATGGAGCGTTTATTCCAGTATTTAATATTCTACGTTTGCTTTCCCTATTTTCCGCTTTTATATTTTTCTTTGATGTTGTTATTTTTAGTTATTCTTGGTTTATGGGAATGTCTAAGTTTCTCAAAAGATTTCATCAAGATTTTTTAAGCCGCTTAGTTATGAAATATTTTGTAGTCGGTAGCATCTTTTTTCTTACTTGGTGATTTAGAATTAAAAAAACCGGCCAAGTGCGAGTCGGACTCGCGCACCGAGGGTTCCGTACAAACCTGTAGGTATTCTCGGTTTAAAATTTTTTTTTTTTAATTTTTATATTTTAGTTGATTGAATGTAAGGTAAATTGCGGTTTACGATTTATGACGTTTAAAAAAAAAACTACTCACTCGATCTCGTTCAAACCAATTTTCGGTGGTAGTTTACATGGTAATGTACATCATATATTTTTTTTAGTTTTATCATTCTCTTATTTTAGAAGTTACGGGGGGGGGGGACACACATTTTACCACTTTGGAAGTGTCTCTCGCGCAAACTATTCAGTTTAGAAAAAAATGATATTAGAAACCTCATTACCATTTTTGAAGACCTATTCATAGATACCCCACACATATGGGTTTGATGAAAAAAAACATTTTTGAGTTTCAGTTCTATGTATGGAACCCCAAAATTTATTGTTTTTTTTCTACTTTAGTGTGAAAATCTTAATGCGGTTCACAGAATACATCTACTTACCAAGTTTCAACAGCATAGCTCTTATGGTTTCGGAATAAAATGGCTGTGACATACGGACGGACGGACAGACAGACAGACAGACAGACATGACGAATCTATAAGGGTTCCGTTTTTTGCCATTTGGCAACGGAACCCTAAAAATACGGGTTTAAGAAACTCAGTATTTACTTTATTGGTAGCTAGACTTTGTATTAAAATGGCGGATCTTATATTGTCATTATAGTGGGACAATGATTAAGATGATTGTCTTCTAAAATGAACCCAACTAGTAACTATTAGTTCAATTTTTAGCATTATTATTCCATTTTTCATTGAGTTTACTTAAATTTAAATTAGAGTCAATAAATTTTTACCTTAAGTTAGTTAAGTTAAAAAATCCAAGAGAAGACTTTTTTGTATTTTTCGAGTTGGCAGTCATTAACAAGATAGTCTTTCCTCAACTGTGTTCAGTTTGGCTGTCAAACATCATGATTTTTGACAGTCGTTACGCGTCAGGCCTGACCCGTAACGCCTGTGAAAGATCTACGAATGACAGCCGGAACCTACGGAACAGTTAACGTACTTTCCGTGGCGTGGAGGGTCTCGATATGAAAAGGATGGTCACTTGTCCCCGGATTGACTTCGCAAAACGTTGATTAACTGCTATTGCTATTTTCCCACAAAAACAACTAAATTCCTCCCCACAAATTTAAATTCGATACTCAAAATTGTTCTAGAATACAAATTTTTAGGTGCCAGACAACATTGTGGTAAACCATCACATGCCGTTAGACGCCGTATTCAGATGACTTATAAACATACTGAGGGCTGAAAATCAAATGTGTTTATCCAGGCTGAAATAGTTCCTAAAGACAACATCCTCTTTACTTACTTAATAAGGATGTGGTTTCATAATTACAACATATAGCTACGAAATTACTAAGGTTTTTGTATATTCTTAGTTACTTTGAAATGTTTAGAATACCGATGAAAATAGAAACATGTAAAAGGAAGCAAGCAAGAGATCAGTAAACTCTCAGCAGAAAATTGACGAAAATAACAAATAATAGCGAAAAGTTTCACAAAGACTTAATTATCCTTTTTTGCTAAGGAACTCTTTCCGTGTCTGGCGTAGCATACCAAGTATATCATAAAGTACATAAAAAAACACCCAACGTCTTCTCAATTGGATCAAATATTCCTTTTAGGATAACAGTTAAATGTACATAACTCCAAAAATATTAATTAGTTTTATTTTCAAGTCCTCATTTTGCCTAATAGAAAAAAACCCTCTTTATATTCCAAAAAATATTTATTACACGTTATATTCTATAAGTAGTATCATCTCCTTTTGAATCATCTTTCGATTAAGACTAATCTTACAAACACTCCAAAAGTCAAAATATCGTGATTTCAAAGTTCAAAATCACCATTACCCGAAACAGGAAGCGTGAGTTTTAATGGCCACCATAAGGACTGGCTACCAGGAACTATTTTAATAACTGCCAATACTTGAAACGTCAGAGGAACCTTAGAAGCCGTTATTACATAACTTTCATTGTCCAAGTTATTTTATTAACGTAGTTATAAGTTTATTAACTGCCAATGTCGCACGTGAGGTATTGATGCTACTCCTGAATTGGACAGAGCTTGGTTGGAGCTTAGACTAGTGGCCAAAGAAATACGGGACGTCCGAAAACAGGTTGAACTCGTGGGTTATCAGATTTTCCACAAACACCTGGACGAGGGACGTTAAGAATTGTGACCAAGATCAGAAGGTACTTGCGTTAGTAATACTCTATCAGTAGGAATGCTTTCATTTCGACATTTCCACTAAAATCATGGCGTTTTTTGCGTTCTTCAGCTAAACAATTTTTTCGACATATGAAAGAATGGATTAGCTTCAAAATGATCCAGATTCTGATAAATAGTGTGTTGCAATAAGGGTGCTGATCAAAGAAATCCGGGGCGTCGAAGCACCCAATATAACCACAATTTGATTATCCAATGAGCAGCCAAAAGGTTAGTAATGGAAATAATTCCTTTCACTAAATAGGCTAACTAAATGTCTATTATCTTTACCACGATCCTACGAATCATTTATAGGCAGAATTGCCAAATGGACCTTTGTGGGTAATACACATGGACATGGACATTTATTAGACTTATCTACGTCGAAAATAAGGAGACTTAGACACAATTTTGAATTGTAATTATTATTACGGATAATGTTCTAGCTTACATGTAATCAAATGACTTCTCCCGCTCTGGGCGGAGCGGGAGGGCTGGTCAGACTTTTGTTGACTAAAACCCACCCGTGTTCCTTCAGTTGCCCATATGCCAGGGCGACGGTAACTCTTTCGAACGAATCTCGCGTCCCTGGCAGGCATCGGTCCTAGCAGACTCCTTCAGTATTGCTGACACCTCTTTGAGGCGCGCGTGGAACACTACGTGCCGTCGACCCGAGCCTGGTCCTTGCCGAGCGGCGAGCTACTCATTGCTCGCCACCCGCAAGCTTGCGCCTACGGTGACCGGAAGTCCGCTATCGACTCCCGACGCCCGGGGTGTCTCCTCCTGCGGCGGCTAGGGATGTGAGAGTGCAGAGACTGCCACTCCTTCACTCGCCCCGCCTCCGCCTTCGCGACCATTACTGCTTCGCAGAAGGAGTTTACATGCCTAATAAACATAATGAAGCAATTGAGTGGGTTTATTTAATCACTTTTACCGTCGTTTGATCACATCTCTTTCAATAGTTCAACTGTAAAATAGTAAAAAATGAAAAATAATTATGTATAAATATAATACTCGTTATTATTTATAATACTAAACTATTGTAATATTAATGCTCAGTGTGGACATGTTATTTTTTTCTCAGTTTAATCTGTTTTTATTCATATCGTGTTAATACTTGTGTTTATGCATGTCGTGTTATCCTTTCATCAAAACAGCAAACGTAAAATAACCTTTTCATCCCACCATCTCGGAAAGAGTATTTTTAATCTTCAATATCTGAGTGGAAAAGCCGTTTTTATTCTCTAGAGGATAAAGTAAATTGAATTTAGAACATCGTGTGCACTAAGTTTGTGAATTAAAGAAAACATTAAACCTATTTACTGCTACCTCTATGGTGCCGAATATATCATACAACTTTTTTTTAATTTGTTAAAAACTCAGACTCGGAACCTTCTTGGTGTTCTTTTTTCAATTTGCTTTGTACGGTCAGCCAAGAAAGTGGTGTACCAGTTTTGATTTAGTTTCCCGGTCATCGAAAATTACAACAAGGTTCGTTATAAAAAGATATTACTGAAAGAGACAACATTATCATGACGTAAACCTATGTATTTAGTATTCATACGTCATATGTCACATAACAAAACAAAATAAAACAAAATACGTGTTTGTTTTGTACAAGTTATACAGTAATCTGACATATGGGACATAATATCGCAGCGCCATCTACGATTAGCTTTGAGTTGCCTTCCCCATTGAAATGTTTCCAAACAAAAGTAATAAAAACTATTTAAATAGACAACCGAATTCCATTTGAAAAAGAAAACTGACAATTGACATTTTGTCAAATATATGCAAAAAATCAATATATTTTCCGTGTTATTTTTCAATCAACTGCATATAAAATCATCTCAATGCCTGCCAACTTGACCATTGCCGAAAGAGCACAAATAATTGCCCAATTTAATGAGGGAAGCAGTATCAGTGCGATATCCCGGAATTAGAATATATCGAGGCGTTCTGTCCGCTTTTGGATTCGTCGTGAAGGAGAGGAGGGAAGTTTGTTGGATCACAGAAGAAGTGGTCGCCGGCCTGCACTCTCCAATAACGATAGAGAATTCATGAGACGGGAATATAAAATCAATGGTTTTAAGCCCACAAAACATTTTGCGGAGATGTTCGATGTGAGTGCCCAAACAATAAGGAATCATCTACATTACATGGGGTTGCACCACAGGCATTACGCCAAGAAAATATATTTGACAGATGCTCACAGACTTGCTCATCTGAACTTCGCCAGAGAGCACTTAGACTTTGATTGGTCTAATACAGTGTTTTGTGATGAAAAAACGTTTAAATCCAGTCAGCATGGACGTCTTCACCTTTGGCGATATAATTCAACACGGTATAAAGATGATCATGTAATCCCAAATAGAGAATCAGGTCGAATTTCCGTAAATATTTGGGGCTGGATGAGTGCGGATGGTGTAGGAGAATTGTGTTCTCTACCTCCTCGAGCGACGGCTGTAAATTATATCGACGTGCTTCAGAATGCAATGCTACCGACAGTCCGTAATGTTTACCCGGAGAACGAAGTGCCACAATTTGATTTTGTTCAAGATAATTGTTCAATTCATAATGCGAGGATCGTAAGAGCCTGGTTTCGTTCACACACTGACGTAAGGGTAATTCAGTGGCCCTCAAGATCGCCGGACCTCAACCCGATAGAAAATCTTTGGGGCCTTATGGTCCAACGATGGTCGCATCAAAATGAAAGAACCAAACAAGCTCTTATTAGTCACTGTAATTATATTTGGGAGGAAATGCGGGGAACCGATATGTGCTCACGGCTTGTTGGTTCAATGAGGTCTCGTCTTTTAGAGGTTATAGCCAACGGCGGTTACAACCGTTTCTAATTTTTTTAAATTTTCAATATCTTCTAAATATTACTATATATGCTATGTTTTTGTTTGTTATAAGTATTTTAAAATTGATTGTAGAAATTTAATAAAAGGATAAATCTATTTTTAGCTTGTTTTTTATTGATATTGTAATTACAAGTTTACAGAAATTGTAGGTTTGTGGATTCGCCTTGTGCCTTTACAATTTTATGTAACTTGTTGATTACAATTCTGAATTTGTAGATACAATTTTGTCATCAAAATCTACAGACCCCCGCCGTTGATTTTACGACGTCATTGGTTCCATCAAGTTCAAACTAAGAACAGCTGTCACGTTACAAACAGTAATAGTCGTTATCAATAATCAGATAAAGACAGCAATAGAAGTTGTCAGATCGATCTGCAAGCGAAACTAATCTTTATCACCTATGAATCTGCAAGCGATATTCAACCTTAGGGTGGTACACCACTTTCTTGGCCGACTGTACGCGGTTCTTTACGCGGCATTTTTTCACGTCATTGTTAAACCTTATATTAAAAACAAGAAACTTGAAAACAAGTGAAAAAACTAAAATGAGTGCTTCTAGCGACGAGGAAGTTTGCTTGACGCCAACAGAATTGACTGAAACTGTTAATAATGCGCAAATGAGCTTTCTCCCTCAACAATCACGCGAGAAGTATTTAAAACAGTACGATATGTTCAACACGTGGCGACTAGCAAAAGGAGCCAAAACTTTGTCAGAAAACGTTTTGCTGGCTTATTTTATAGAATTATCCGAGAACAAGAAAGCAAGCACTCTATGGAGTACGTATTCGATGCTAAAAGCAACAATAAAGATGAAAAAAGACAAACATATATCGATGCCTATCCTAAATTAGTGGCATTTTTAAAAAGAGCCTCATTTGGTCATCAACCAAAAAAATCGAAGGTTTTCACAATATCTGATATTGAAAAGTTTCTTAACGAAGCACCCGATTCCGTATATTTGGCGGCAAAAGTAAGTCAGTTGCAAATTCAGTATCTACTTAAGTATATTAATCTCAATTAAATAGTATACTTAGTAGATGTTGATAGGCATAATTATGCGTTCATATAAATTTTATTCATTTATCTACTACAATACTCTTTACGTTACAGGTTGTTCTTATTATTGGAATAAACGGAGCATGTCGAACTAATGAACTAACACAACTTAATGTCAAAAACATTGAGAAACATTCAGATGACTTACTATTAATTAATTTACCTAATACAAAGACAAAAAGAGACCGCAACTTCGTCATTCGCAAGGAATACGTAACGATTGTTGAGAAATATCAAGCCTTACGCCCGCCTAACACTCCAATCAATCGATTTTTTCTACAGTATCGCAATGGAAAGTGTGTTAGACAGCCTATGGGTACTAATAAAATTGGCAGTATCCCACGAGCAATAGCAACATTTCTGGAACTTCCAGAACCCCTGTTGTACACGGGTCATTGTTTCCGACGAACTTCAGCCACACTTTTGGCTGATTCCGGAGCTGATCTCCTGTCCCTTAAGCGCCACGGAGGCTGGAATTCCAATGCAGTTGTAGAGAGATACATAGAGGATTCCATCCAAAATAAGTCTAAAATATGTGAAGGCATCGTAGGAGCCATTACACTGAAAGAGCCTCAATCGGATCCTTGGACTGGCCTTTCTACATCAAAAATAAGCCGTTATGAAACACCTAACCATCTCCCTCTCTCTCCAACATTCACGCCAAGGGAATCCGATGAATCGGTACAACTATTAGGTATGACAGATAGTTTATCGAAAAACAGTACACAAGTGACTAACACCAATATTACAGTACCAAACAAAAATATTACACTCAATTTAAATAACTGTAGCAACGTTACTTTAAAATTTTCTTAATTATACCTTAGTATTATTTTGTTATAATTTAAAGATTATTCTGTAATACTTACCTGTCATAATGTAGTAATTAATACCTAAACTGAAATAAAAGTGTACCTATCTTGTGATTGTAAAGGTTTTTTTTTGCATTTAGTCATTTCCTCGCTGAGGTGGAATGAAAAGTTACGTGTTGCACTCGAGTGCAAAGATTTTTCACCTCGTGCTCTTTTGATTCCCTCGCTAACGCTCAGGATTCTAATTTTGAATCACTCGCTGCGCTCGTGATTCAATTTTAGAATCCTTCGCTTGCTCGGTCATCAAAATTGAACACGCGGTTAAAAAGCAACTTTGCACTCTTGTATAACAAATAACTATTTTATTATTAGTTCCTTTATAACTTTAAACATACATATAAATGATACGTTTCAATATCGCCGGGTTAAAGGCAAAACCGACTATCTGCGATTATAAGAATATTATTATTATAAATTATATAATATATGTGTATCCTTCGTAACATAATCCAAATAAATAAATAAATAAAACAATATCACGTCCAAAAGCCAATTCCTAAATAGATAATTATACTAAGGCCCACTTGCAAAACAAATCTTTTATTGCGCGCTAAACATATTTAAAACTGATTCTGTCACTTGACAGAAAAAGAACGATGTTTTAAATTTGTTTAGTGCTAACACTGATCGCAAATCAATAAGAACACAGGTGGCATTCGGGGCCCGAAGTAAGCCTGTGAATTGCAAAGCCAAACACACCGGTGTAAATCTCCCGCCTGCACTACACCACTAAGGCAGAGGATATCATGGAGTATGAGCGCCTGAAGATAAGGTACACGCCGAGGATACAGCTACTGGAGTCGCGCCGCACGTGAACTTCAAGGCGTCCGTAGTCCGCGTGTAGAATTTTTTATCCGTCCCTTATTTATGACATTGAAGAACACTTTTAGCCGCAGGACGTGGTGTTCTGAAAATACTTAATACAAATCACTGTAAATAACCATAAACACCTACATATATTTTGGAACATGCTTCAGAATAATATGAACAATAATTTGCATTTTCCCCGTCGAGATAAATCTTTAGAATAATAATTGTTATCGTTAACAGTAACGACTCAGTTACAAGGAAATTTAACAGGCCTCAAAGTTTAAATATTAGTAAGATTTCAAACAAAACGAATGGAGTGTTTGTAATAAAATCGGGTCCATAATAAATCGCTTTGATATGAAACTTGGGCGATGACTTGGATATTAATTCGTTTTTATTTTAGCAGTTCGATGAACAAAATGAACAAGAATATTATTTCTAAATCACTGACAAACTTCGGAACGTTTTTTCACAATGTTTTATTTTAAAATCATTACCTACTGAAATTCTTTGAAGTTTCACGCTGTGTCTAATATAATATTATCGTTTAGGTCACCGGCATGGTTCTCACAATAATGTGTCGACTTATACCATCCTCTACGTGATAGAATTCCATAATTCTGTCATATAGTTTTATAAATTAATAAATTTGAACTACCCAGTATTCCTCGGGTGTTGTTAGTAGAGGCTGATAAATGATAAATGACTAGCTTCTGCCCGCGGCTTCGTCCGCGTGGAAAAATATCCCACAGGACTGGTACTTACTACCGGGATTAAAAGTACCCCTTTGTGTTAATCCAGGTAAACAATGTGTTATTGCACTGCTAGCTTTGTGTTACCCAATGAGTAGCGTTCGGATTGATAAATTATTGCTGTAGGATAAATTATCCTAAAACCTAACAATAGTGACGAAAGATTTTCAAAAATATACTGTAAAGTCACAGTCATTACATTACTTTCTTTAAATTTCTTTCTAAGTGAGTGTCTCGGGCTTAATTGATAAATTGATCGAACAACCCATTTCTGCAAGACAAATAATAGTCTGAATGAATGTCGGCGGCATTTCCCCACAACAGAATGCCGTACGACATTACACTATGAAAATAGGCAAAGTACACTAAACAACGCTAAGATAACGCATCACTGGCATAGTAACAGCATCCGTCATCATAAATTACTACAATCATTTTTCAACTATCTCAATTTATCTTGCAAAAAAAAATTAAGTACTCAAGCTTACGATAAACAATATGAGACGCAAATAAAATAAAAGTTACTAATGTTTGTATTTTCTCGAGTCGATGGCAAAAATAAAAATATTAAACAACGTAATAGACGTTGGTTAATTAATTTAATTAGGTATATGTTATGTATGTACGGGAGTGCTATGTAGGCGAACGGGCTACATCCCGCCTTCCCGCGCCAGAGACTACATTCGTACATTAAACCAGTGTGCAAAAAACTAGCGAGTTTGATTGACAAGTGTCAACGATCTTCCGCATAATTACCTCCATATTTAACGGTATGATAGATAGCAAGAAAACAAGCTAATTAGCTAGCCAGTGTAATAAAAGAACTTAAATGCAATATATGTAGATAGTGTAGCAAATTCATCATTACATTCAATTGCAGTTTTGTTTATTACTTATGAACAGGTATGACTTGGTTTTTACTGAACAATACGGTTGTTTATTTCGCAAATTAGGTCATTACTTGCCTAATTCCCTGTTGTCTTTGTTAAACGACATCGACGATAGCAGGGGTTAGTGAACTTTACGCAACCTACGTAGGAAAAATAGGAGTTTTGATCCTGGCAACAACAACGGTGGGTATCATAAAGATAAAAAATAATCCCTGCTTAACTAGATCAAAGAAGAAATATAAGGCCTATCATAAATCCACATAAACGCCACCGGCTTGAACAAGATCAGATAACAAGTATTAAAGTTAATACTTGTATTTACTTTAGTACTCGATTTAATAACATTCGTTTATTTTCATAAAATATAATGTGTAAAAGAAACACGATTTTGTAATAAACTTAGTCATTGAACAATTTCAAACGAGCTTTTGTAATCATCGTTTTTCGTTCACATATCGCGGTACAGATAGAAATTTTGTTTACCTTTGCCGATTCAGATGAATTTTTCAACCTAATAAAATATTTAGGTACCTATCTTACGATGGATTTATATTGCTGAAATTCTTTAAAGTACATAAAATCACTCCTTGTTTCCCCGAAGGGTTGGGCAGAGGTGTACGTATAGAACACCCACATTTCACCTGTTGTGTTAAAGTCCCATGTAATAGGGGGCGACCCTATTGCCATCAACCGGGCACAAATCCATACTCTGGGCTGCTACTGAGAAATTCCAGATGGAAAAACCAAATAACACTTTGCCCGACCTGGGAATCGAACCCAGAGCCAGCAGCAGCGCTTGATACCACTAGACCAACGAGGCAGTCTAAAGTAATGATGATAAATATGATACTAAAAGCAAATGATGAACAGGAATCAGCAGAGTACCGTTCAGTCAAACGCACAAGCGCTAGTCTCAGGAGCATACAGTTAGAACAAGAGACTTAATAAGTATGTATGAGTTCCAGAAATGTTGGAAAACTAGGTCGTAGTTCCTACAAGTAGGTCCTCAGTTTTCAATCATGTTTAAATGATCGACTAGACTGCACATATTTATACAGCATATTCTATGTATAATTATTTATTCTTGACAATAATAAATAAAGCACCATAAGATCGCCCGGTTAGGCCGTCCAAAAACTCAGATTAATTTACGAGACAACCAGATACTGTCCAATATTTTATCGGTAGTAGGATTTCATCCGAAAGACGTCCAATCCTCGACATAGGCCTTCCCCAAGTAGCACCATCATAGCCGGTCCTGTGTCTCTCGCATCTTGGAATAAAGCAGAAGTCAACTTAATGAGAACCCTAAGAGGGATTTAAACCACGTTCGCATAGACGTAAAAGTATCGTAGTGCACTGGATTATCAACCCTCGGTGTAGAACCAAGCATTTAAAATCCCACTGAGGGCTTGTCAGCTCGTCGAAACACACACACACACACAGACTTTGTGATTTTCAACTCTCCTTGCTAAGCAGTGCGTTGAAGATTGTATGCGCAAAAAATCACGCTACGATACTTAAAAAAAAAAAAAAACAGCGATCATAAGATCAAAAGTAAATCTGCAGGCAGCATTTTAACAATAAACATTATGGAAACAAAGAAATGTAAGCGAAATTTTGAATTAAGGAGGTTTTCTTATGTCTGAAACGTAATTGGGAATGAAATAAAATAAGCACCGCCCACCACAAATGAGACAACAGCGGGCTATATTACAAGGATAAAAATACGGAACAGAAAACCGTGATCGAAGTAGGTAACATCTTTTTATCTTCGTCTTCATTTTTTAGGCAGCATTCGAAAGTTGAAAGTATTTGGTGCAGCGCAGACGACAGACTATCCGTGACGCACTTTTTAGTCTGTGAAAATAGAACCTATGCAGTTATATGCAGTAACGCACACGACGCGCAAAAAGTCCGGCGCTTTTAGCCTTAGACTTTTTGTGCGCCGCAGACTCGATCGCACAAAAAGTCTGCCGTCTGCGCTGCCCCTTTATAGTGATACAATTATCAATGACTAGCTTTTGCCAGCGGCTTCGCCCGCGTAGAGGTCGGAAAATATCCCGCGGGCACGTACTACTGGGATAAAAAGTACCCTATGAGATAATTCAGATTATAAACTAACTGTCTTCCAAATTTCATCCAAATCCCCGTAGTTTTTGCGTGAAAGAGTAACAAACATCCATACGTCCATACTCACAAACTTTCGGATTTTTAGTATTAGTAGGATTTTATTTCTGCAAGTAGGTTTGTACAAACATTTTTCCACGTCAATGATATTTTTAAAACAAGTTGAGGATGGCGTTTCCTATCTGACTACTCTGAGAAGAAAGGCCGAAACAAACTCAGAGGTCACAGTCTCTTATAAAGTCCAAACATAACCTAGGTCACATCATATGAAGACAATGTAGATAGTTAATTAAATGTGGGTTAATGAAAATATTACCGATATAGTAAAAAGATGGATTGGTTTAGCAACTTCACATTGAAGCGTGGATATAGCGTACCAAACCGAAATATTAATTGTGAATAGAAAACAAATGAAAAAAATGATTAATTGATGTACAACGTTCTCGTTTAGCAAAAAACGTATGTTTATTAGTGTACGTATACTTTATGTGTGTGCGTGAACGTCTCCAGTTTGCACGCTAGTCAAGATATTCACTCAGGGCTAATCTTGTCATTATCATCATCATCATTTCAGTCGTAAGACGTCCACAGCTGGACTTAGGCCTCCCCCAATTTGAGGGGCTTTGCCATAATCGCTACGCTTGGCAGGCGGGTTGGCGATCGCAGTATGGTGGTAAAACGCATAGAGAATGCTGCTGCCCATTCTCTAGTAAGTCCCTTAGTCGCCTTTTACGACACCCACGGGAAGAAATGGGGTGATGTTATTCTTTACGTCCGGCACCACACGGCAGATCTTGTACCAGCACCATAACTATGTATAAAGTTTCGCAACGCCAACGCAGGTAAGCTTTGAATCGACAATGAGTATTAACAGTTCGAATCTGCGCACGCATCCCAGCGGCACGAAGTTACACTTGGGTATCAGTAAACAAGTAAGTAATTATGAAATTAAGTTACTCGATTTTCTAGCGCCTCATAGTCGAATCTGACTTGGCTAGTTCTCATATACGTATTATTATGTTCAATGGCTAGTTTCTACCAGCAAGCCAAATTTTCGGAATATTAAATTAGAACCGTCAAGTAACAGGTTTAGAACTTGCGAAGGCTATAATATAATTCGTATATGAAAACTAGCCAAGTCACACCTTAGGCTACAATATATTATCCTAAGTTATAAGAAAGAAATGATATTTATAATATGTACTTATAAATAATTTTCAGGACTGACCATTGAACTTGGCACCCATTTAGATCTCACTTCTTTTGTCGTTGAAGTCAACAACCAAGGTATATATCATAATATTGAACTTGGCTCTCATTTTAAATTTATGTTTTTGATGGGATATCATTACTTTTTGTACATAAATTATTAGTAGGTACTTATTTATAACAATAACAAAATTGATGCTAAATGGTTTTTGTTATAAGTGTTCCTAATAGAATCAATTAAGTGAAAAATCTAAATATTAATACGTGAAGCGAAAACTTTGGATCCTTTTTTACGGAAATTGGGCGGACAGAGTAGTATGAAATTTCGCACACTTATAGTTAATACAGAGAGGAAGTGACGAATGCTAATATTTTTTTTTAATTATGCGTCAAAATACAATATTTTCAATAAATAACACGTTACACACACTACTATTCATTACCGTGTATTTAATACACACATGCATAGATATTCTTTTGTTTATGGTCCAAATCTGTGGTCCAATCGAGAACATCTGTCTTTAATATTTTGTGTCTATAGTCTAACTGAATGTCAAGTATAACCATAGGTAATAAATTAATTGTATTATATATATATATAACCTATTTCATTTTTAAATTCTTTGATCATAGCGAGAATATTTGTCTTTAATATTATTTGTATTAGCGACGATAGGAATTTAGTTTAGATTTATAAGAAATATTTTTTGTAGTTTTAATGGGGAGGTCAAGTATGGCATTAGTAGGTTTCCCATACAAAACTTAGTGTCGTGTGCAAACTGTAGGGATTGTATGCCTCGCGATTGTACAGGCTGGTCATAGATTGTACAGGCCGGTTATAATTATGACAATTTGACCTGTCATAATTTATTAAAAATAATAGGGCAAATTCTATAAAAACAGAGCTTTCTGTGATATAACCATATTTTTTATATTTATTTATTATATTTTTTTCATTTAATAATGTATTTCTATTCAAATAAAGTACGGTCGAATTTCGACCAATATGCGATCACTAGTTATAATAAAATGATAAAAATTTACCATTTTCTGATTTATTCCTTTGTATTCACGTAATTACCTATCTGCATGCCAAAGGGTTTAGCCCGATAAGTATGACGAGTCTGCTCCCAAATAGAAACCTGTATCGAAACTTATGTTTTATTATCGACTTGATGAGTAAACACAATTTATGTAAGTTTTGCGATCGGCTTTCGCTTTGACCTTGAGGTACGAGAAAAAATAATCTTACGCTTGACTATTTTTCAAAATAGTATATCTCAAAAACTAATTAAGCTAGAGGAATGAAACTAATGCGAGGCTTTAGATGACATTACAGAATATATTATATAATTTTATTTAAATATTTAGAATAACTTTTTATATAAAAAAATAAATAAATAAGTAAATCATAATTTCTTTTTTGTGTTTTCTAAGACTTACAATCACGAAAATAATATTATGTTATGCTCCTTTTTATGTACTATTACTCATAAAAATTGCGTAAGAAAATAATTGGTGCAACACTTCGAAAACATAAAATGTGATTCGCGTATATAGTACCCTTGTATTATAAAGGCCCACATCACCATTTTTTTTTTTTGAGACTTTGAGACTTTGCTTTTTATGTCTTGATTTTACTTCTGCTTAAATAATATTAGGTGCTGATTTCACATATTGTGCTGAAAGATTATTTCGATCGTCTGTTACAGGGTTTCTCAAACATCTAGCTAACTAATCACAACAGTGATAAATGATAAATATTTTTTATTTCTGGTATTTTGATTAACACTAAAAGTAATAAAAGTGGCGATAATTATAAATATTGAGCACTGTATGTTTTTCTTTTCTTTTTTAACCTTTAATTCTACCTCTTGAACATAATTATCTATATTATGAAACAAGTTAGTGCAATACTTCGAAAAAAAAAAATGTGATGTGGGCCTTATAGCATAAGGCGCGAATCACATTTTTTTTTTCGAAGTGCACCAATTTTTTTCTTACGCAACTTTTATGAATAATAGTACAGACACCAACACATCAAGCTACTATAATCTGTCAGATTTCTTTGATAGATTTTCGACTTTATTTCTAGAGCATTAGGTTCAAGGTTCATCAGGAAAAATTGACAGTTTCGGGTAGCTTGACCTGGTGGCGTCTGTACATATAAAGGAGCATAACATATATTATTTTCGTGATTGTAAGTTTTAGAGAACACAAAAAAAAGAAATTATGATTTACTTATTTATTTATTTCTTTATATAAAAAGTTATTCTAAAAATTTAAATAAAATTATATGATATACTCTGCAATGTAATCTAAAGCCTCGCATTGGTTTTATTTATCTAGCTTAATTAGTTTTTTGAGATATAATATTTTGAAAAATAGTCAAGCGTACGATTATTTTTTCTCGTATCTCAAGGCCAAAGCGAAAGCCGATCGCAAAACTTACATAAATTGTGTTTACTCATCAAGTCGATAATAAAACATAAGTTTCGATACAGGTTTCTATTTGGGGGCAGGCTCGTCATACTTATCCGGCTAAACCCTTTGAACTTTCTAGGTCAACTGGAACTGGGTTAGAGTTTTGATCTATAGGTCAGTCAGTGATAAAAATCACGATTTTTGGACGTTAATATCTAAATAACCGTTTGAGATGTGTTTATGAAATTTGAAACAAATATGTATCTCGCAAGTTTCAATATATGAGCCAAATTTGACACGTTTATGTGAAATACTTTTTGAGTAATGAGGGGGTCAAAAGTGGCTCCAAATGGTTTGTGTAATATTACACACGGTGCTGCTCGCCAGTTCTGTTACTTAAACTTGGCTTGACACGCTACCGCGTGTCTAGATACGAAGTATAGTTGTGATTGAAAACTATTTTACAAAAAAAAAAAAAAAACCAACCAACTTCTTAAAAATCTCAAATAAAGATCCTAGGACACCTATTTTAAGTTTTTATTTTTAGCTTTTTAGCTATGGCATCTACCTCGCACTAATTCCTATACCACTACTGGCCAGGTGAAAGGACAATGCCCATATACTAGAACAACCGTGGCCCACAGTTAACACTTACAAATAGTTTATGGAATGATAGTATAAGGTGTTATGAGCACCTTCTAGTACTTATCAGTTCAGAAAATAAGTCGCCATTTGAAAATAAAACGGTTTTTATTTTTTTTTATAATTTTCAATTTTTTCACAAGCACTGACGACTATACACTTACAGTCACTTTTGAATGATATTAACACAGTCATTTTTCATTTCAAAGTTATTTACTAATTTTAACCTTTTGAATAATAGTCACCTTCTAAGTTTAAACAGCTATGGGCTCCATTTTATACAGTAAAAAATTGGTACAGTTATATGTTATGGGTAGCTAAAAAGATTTTGGAGCTATTTTATTTATTAATCAATACTTATCATTGTCCCAAACAACATCCCCCCCCCCCCCCCCCAACAATACAAAAGCTATGTAATGAAATAATGCTGATGTCACGTCAGTACATATTAAAGGCAACCAGCTGGAGGATGTCTAATTTATTTCCATGGTGCAGTCCAACATGAATGACAAACACGATCATTGCTCGAGATTTGCACCTGAAAATGCAATTAATTATTTATTTATTGCACAGGAAACGATGACAAAGAATGAAATGGAGAGCTTAGAATGGTGTATATACATATATAGGAAGGGCTTGCGGCTCAATAAAAACAGCCCCACGGGTTGATCGTCCAGGTTAAGCTATGCTTGCAATGAATGGGTAACCATCTTTACATACCAAGACCCTTCTATGCCTCAGAACGCATGTTAAGCCGTTGGTCCCAGATGTCTTGTCAAGGGGTATTGTATTACCCAGTAACTGGGTTGTCAAGGTTAGATCGGCGGTCACTCCATGTAAAATACTGGTATTCAGCTGCATCCAGTTAGACTGGAAGCCAACCCCAACATAATTGGGAAAAGGCTAGGCAAATGATGATGAGCTGTAAGATTTGGTTACTTTCTCATTAAAATAAAAGTATTTAGGTCTTTAAAAATATTTTTCACTTATTTTATACTAGCTTTTGCCAGCAGCTTCGCCCACCTATTATACGTATAAACCTTTCTTTTCTATATATTAAAAAAAACTGCATCAAAATCTCTTGCGTAGTTTTAAAGATCTAAGCATACATAGGGACAGACAGAGGGAAGCGACTTTGTTTTATACTGTGTAGTGAAGTTAAATCACTATATTAAGCTTGCATTAGTACTGGCTATTGTTATTATCATAGTTTTCTAAAGGTATTGTTTAATGTACGTGGGTAATATAAGACTTACCTGTTGCGGAAGAACTCATTGCTGTACAATATTTATTGATGAGTCGATGAGAGCGTAAGCGCCTCATATCCACTATTCAATTCGCACATCGCCTTGCTTGCGCCGGTTAATCCATACGACGTGTTCAGGACAGCAGAGTTTCTCAGGTCCGAATTCGCGCCGGATTAATCATTAGTAAAAGCGGGACTCACGCAGTCCAAATGAATGCGGGGGTCATCATCAATATGCAGCCAGCAGTTTTCACATTCACACCAGGGTCGTCATTCAAAGTGGAGCCACGATCCAAGTTTGTGCAAGGATTGTCATTCTGGTGAGATTGATCGGAGTCCATTGTCGTAAAAAAGCTCACAAAAGAACACAAACTATATTTTACATCTTTATCTATTTGTTTACTGGGTGTCAAATGTCAAATTCATCATCTGTCAAAGAATAATGCTGCCATATTTTGAAATATAATTACTTGCATCGATTACACTGGTCAACCAGGTTTTTGCCCAATGATAATGACTTGTAATATCATGACGTACGCAGCAACTACTCATCAACCATATACGTTTCGCAGCTGGCTTAGCTCGAATTTTCGAGATTATGCTCATAGTGTGCACGTTGAAATTTGTATTCGCTGCGCGCGACCACAAACATGTTCTTGCTTGTGGAATGGACTATCTCCTAATGAGTGTGATATACAAATACAAACTAACAGAGCACTTTGATTGAACATGTATATTGTTATATCTGTAGCTAGCAAATGGTCAGAATTGTGTATTAAGTGAATTTTACCTGTTTTAATTGAATTTTGTATATTTGTTTTCATTTATATCGATTTGTATCAAAGTATTTCATCAATATAATGCCTTGTTGTTGTTTAAGTAATCCAGACAATTACTATTACGTGTACGGTAATTTTACTACGAAAGAGAAGAATGAAAAATTAACTCCTATTTCTCTTAACCGCGAAAGAGATGCTTTTCAAAAACGAAAAGAAAAGTTCACAAAAAAAATCAGATGCAAAATTATAGTTAGGGATTTTTATTGGACCTCACATACGAGGGTTGATTAAGGACAATACATTTAATAGTCAATTAAATAAAAAAGAGAGTAAGGCTTGGAAATTTATGATACAAGTTTTTACTAATTTCATCAGAAATGTGAGAGCACAAAACTATAAAAAACTTCTGAAAGATATGATTGAAGCCTTGCATACTATTGGCTGTAAAATGTCCCTCTAAATACATATTTTGAAGTCACATTTAGATTTTTTACGTCAAAATATTATCGTTAGCGATGAGCATGGTGAGCGTTTCCACTAGGAAATAGCGGGCGTGGAACGGCGATATCAAAGAAAGTGGAGTCTTACTTTGCTAGCAGATTATAGTTGGACGTTAAGAAAAGAAGCTGTAGATCTCAATTATAAAAGAAGAAGTAGTTCAACTGTACACTTTTGAAATTAATAAAATTTATTCATGTAAATATTTTTTTTTACTGGGTGCTAAGTCTTTATATTGATATCCACAAAAAACCCGAGCTAACCAAGACGTAAAAATAGTATCACTGTGAATGCTTTTTAATGCTCTTTTAAAATCAGTTCAACTTATTTCATGGGCTTACAAAAGTTGGTTTTTTGTAGACCAGTGTTATTGGTCTTGAACAATTTAATTTTATCTAATTACGGCAAAGCCATAAACAATACAATGATATTACCGTTCCATGTTTATGTATGTTTGCACTATATGATATCTGGTTTGAGATGTTTATGAACATAATTGTTTTGTCTTAAACTGGAGTTGGTTAGTTACGTTCACAGAATCTAAAATGGCTGTCATTATTATGACGGCATGCAGTGTGATTACACTGCACGCCTCTGAACACACGGATTGATTTTTATAATTATTAATTAATCCGTAATCGATTAGACTTATTCAATATACGATTCGAAATTAAATTGACAATATACTAGCAACCCTAAACTTTGCCTGACAGTCAAACTCTCAGTGATAATAATAAGTTTAATTACTTATTTATTTCTTACAATTATGGCGTCTTAGTTAGAGACAGAAGTTAAACGGATAATTCCTGTTTAAAACAATGTATTTTTTAATTATCCTTAGAAATGTGTTCAGGTTGGGTCATCGATGGGCATTGACCTTTAAGACTTATATGGTTTTCTCATGGATATCATTGTCAGAACTGGACCAAATTGAAAGCACCAGTTTTCATATAAAAAAGTAATAATCATCAAAATCGGCTCACCCAGTCCAAAGTTCTGAGGTAACAAACATAAAAAAACAGTCGAATTGAGAACCTCCTCCTTTTTTTGGAGTCGGTTAACAGATAAATGGAAAAATAGAAACCTAACCCAACCTAAAAGTACCTAGGTAACTTGAAGATTGGTTTCCAACGAACGCCTCTCTCGAAATCGACAAATTCATTTGTGACGCAGCCGTTAAAATATAAGCCTCTTGATCATAGTGTGGGTGTAGGTACCGTTCTGTTTTAAAGCCAAAAATAATTCTGTATACTTCTTGGAACAATTTACCAATAGAAGCCTATTACAATGTCCAAGTGTTTCTTCAAAGTGTTCAAAGTTTAACTGTTCAATAGTACGGATAAAGAATTCTGCGAATACGTAGAAACTTTCAAAAATAACATTACCGAACTATTAAAGTCTGTGGTTATTATTAACTATAACGCCCGTAGTTAAACACTAATAAATTATTAAAAGCAACAGGTGAAACGCGTGAATCCGAAAAGCCTGATTTTATTTTTTTGGAAGTGTTGAAACTTTACTCGTAAATTAGTGCTATTTGTGGTTTTGTCCTTTGTACTTAAGAGTCAAAAATAGAAAACAAAAACAATATGAAAAAAAGATTTCAAGAGTTTATTTTTTGCAGATCTTTTCGACGAAAGCCTTCGGAGTTTCAGAACGCCGTTGTCAAATAAATATACTGTAACGTACTGTCGTTACAGTATATTTATTTGACAACAAGTGTAATATTTTTACACTAGCTTCTGCCCGCGACTTCATCCGCGTTAAATTTCTTGCTTCCCCGACCCTTCCCGTCGCGTCGAATCGCCTACCCGTGCGATTTTCCCCGTTTTTGCAACATTATTCATTACTGCTCCACTCCTCTTGGTTGTAGCGTGATGTTATATAGCCTTCCTCGATAAATAGACTACCCAACACAAAAAGAGTTTTTCATTTCGAACCAGTAGTTCTTGAGATTAGCGCGTTCAATCAAACAAACAAACAAACTCTTCAGCTTTATAATATTAGTATAGATTAGCTTTCTGCGCTCTTTCTCCATGTAAAATTTTATACTCCTTCGTCCGCGTAATTTTCATAAAAAGGGGTACACAGTTTTTGCTTCACGTATTAATATATAGATTATAAAGTGTAAATTATAATTATAATACAATGAAACATCTACTATGTTGAAAATTAAATGTGTCATGTGATGTTTGAACCAAGACAGTTTAATTACTATGATGATTATTGTACCATAAATCTTAACCGTTTGATATCGTTCGGTTATTCAAGAGACAACGTTGAAAATAAGCACCAACCTATGAATAATTTGTATCATCTTCTAACTAAACCATCAATTACAAATTCATGGAAGGTTTTCCTACTGGCTTCTGCACATCATAAACATTAAATTTTAATTTCGGTATGTCGTGTGTACCCTATGTTATATTTACACATGGTAAATAAATATATCGTAGGTAACAACAAGTTATCTAATACAGGGTTAGTAATAATAGGTTTATGGTTAATATAACGGGAACGAATAATTTTCATCGAAACTGATTATTTTGTTTTGAATATATTGGACATTCAACTGAAATACATATCGTGGGTAAGTTCTCAAGTTATTTTTTTTTTTAAATAAGCCTACCAAATTTACTGCAGACTCCAGTGGTTGCAATGTGTAGTAAACTACAATCAAAATACATATTGGAAAAATATAAACCGAGTTCGACTCGATGTTTGGAAGCAGTACCACCAATTTTAATTTGGCTGTGCTTTGTTTGTTGTTTAGTAGAGAAAGCCAGGGATTTTATAAACCAAATTTACATATGGTGTCGATTTGTTTAATAATTTGCTAGCTAAACAAAACACACCGCTCTCGTTGTGTATGGTTCCTAACAGGGGTACCATTGCTATAGAAATAAAAACAAGAATGATACCTAATAACGTCTTCAGTGGTTGAACTATTTCCTCCCGATCCATCTCTATGTTCGGCAAGCAGATCCCTTGGGAAAATCGAGCCAAATATCTAGGCGTGATCCTCGATCAGAACCTCAATTTTTCTGAGCACATAAAGCAGGCCCACTCGCGGGCCGCTTTCCTTCTCGGTGGGCTCCATAGCGTCCTAAAAAAGCGTAGTAAATTGTCACTCCTGTGTAAGAAGCAGATTTACACCGCTTGTATTAGGCCCATCATGACGTATGCAAGCGCGGTCTTTGCACACGCAAAACCCCGCTATATACATAGGATGCAGACTCTCCAAAACCGATTTCTCCGTCAAGCCACAGGTTTGCCTTGGTACGTTCGGAATATTAACCTCCATTTAGATCTCAAGATCCCGACTATCCACCAGTTTATGAAACGCAGTTCGAAGCGTTTCTTCGATAGAGTCGCAACCCACCGCAACCCTCTGGTTGTCGCGGCTGCTAGTTATACCCCCTCCCTCATTAGTAAAGTCAGCCGTCCGCGGCACGCACTCTCCGATCCTGATGACCCCACTACCCTCTTCCAGGAGAGCAGAAAGGATACCAGTACAGTTCGTAGAACACACAAACACAAATTATCATACCGACCTTGCCTCCGAGGTCCGTCGTCGCGACCCCGACTAAATCCCTCTCCCGACCCTTGCAAGAGCCAGCCCGCGATGCTAATAATATAACCCTGATCCAGCCTGTCTCTTGCTGCCTTCCTACCGGTGACTACCTAAGCCGAGGTCCGTACCCCACCTGGGGTTGCCCTATAGGTCTTAGTCGCTTTAGTTTTAAAGTATAAATGTCCTGGCTGGAGGCCTAAAATTATTTTTTTTAGGAATCGCTGGGAAAATGTCCGTTTAAGTAGTAATAACTTTATTTAGGTTAACTACGAGATGTCCCACAAAAAAAGAACTATTGCCTACCTCTTGTTGTGCTGTATGTACACCAACACCTTTTGAAAACTTTGCGAGACTAAATATAACGCTGTCGAAGTGGCTGAATTGTGGCCAAAGCATATTTAAATAAACAAATGAAATCTTTGATATGACGAAGAAAAAGATCGAAATTAAATGAATGTAAAACAATATTCCCTCGTGAATACAATATGCATTTTGAACAATCAGACCAGTGTACTTTTATCAGCTTCATATAATTGTTAAGCCGTAACTTCGGAAAAAAAAATACAGTTAAACTGCCTAGGATTGTGACAAAAACCGTAATTCATAACCCTATTAACCCTATTTTGAAATAGCACTTTCCAGGCGATGAAAATATTACTCCTATGAACCTTTTCGCGTTCTTATCTGAGTGTTGCTAAATATCTTTTATTTTACTATAACAAAGTAAAAACTGTAGGTTTTACTTAGGTTAAGTAAGTTTGAAGTGAGCTGTTAATAGTGTCAATCTCCTAGCATTAGCTGTAATGGTAGCACACTTCACATAAGTTTCAATTTTAAGTTTTTTTTGTACAAAATAGACCACCTGGTTTGGTGTCTCGTCTAATCACAGCGACGTCACAAAAAGCAAAAGCTCAGGTAGCTTTACATAATGATATCATTATTTCTCAGCAATCTAGAACTGACCAACTTTTTTACCAAAATCTCATCGGTATTTTACCTTTTCACGCCAAAAATCCCAGTCCTTTATTGGGTTACTACAATACCTAGATTTACTTTTCATATTCCATACAGTTTTATGATATTTATTTTTCAGTTGGCCAACCTGTTGTAAATTGTCTCTCTTGTGGATAATTTCTGTGACAGAATACTTAATATCTCTAAACCATTTTCAGATTCTACAATAGGCCTTCTGGGAAATTATATGTAGGTCGATATTTTACTTTTATAGGCTTGTTCTACTTAGCTGTAACAGCACCATGTTTAAGGCGCGTTAGACAGGCCATAGACAGGTCGTCATTTTCTCTTGTACTATTGACTTGACGTTCTGTTCAAATTATTAAAGCAGTCCGCAGGACATTGTAGGATGAAAAAAATGCTTGCGAGTACCGAGCGTCTTAAAATGTAGTTCCAAATTGTGAATTCCAGTTTTTGTGGCAAATCGTTAAGTGATTGCTGAATTTACCAAAAGTGCGTTATTCTTAATAAAACAAGATTACCCGCATTTTGAGACAATAACAAGCAAAAAAGTGGTCATTATTAGGTAACTAGGTAACTATATGTAACTTTATGTTTTGACACACTTATGAACCAACTTATTGATATTGACCTACATACCATCAATAAACTGAAAAGTTTGAAATATAATACACATTCAAAGATTTTTTGTGGGTATCATTGTGGTGGCCCTTATGTGTTTCTTTGAAGCTCATCCCAAACTCATTACAAAGCATGGAAACTGGGTGTATCCCAGAGATTTACTAGTGACCTTAACCAGTCAATTACCGTAATTACAGACACAATTAAAAAACCATTGTGTCGATACCAAATGTGGTATCTCAGGGACTTAGAGGTTAAATGAATAATCGTATAGAACAACAGCCTCGGCAATCGGCCCTGGTTCCATCCTGCTGACTACCAAATCTTTTACCACGATAATAACTATTATTGTTGAGCGTCCAACTTGACAGAATAGAATGTGTGCAATATGTACAGACGCCACCAGGGCAAGCTACCCGAAACTGTCAATTTTTTCCGATGAACCTTGAACCTAATGCTCTAGAAATAAAGTCGAAAATCTATCAAAGAAATCTGACAGATTGTAGTAGCTTGATGTGTTGGCGTCTGTACAATCACTGAAAAATTCTGATTGGTAACAATTGTTACCCACCATGACAGAACTTCAAAGTGATTGTATTGCAGCATTAATTAGTTCCAGACACAGCGGAAATGTTTCGCTGTATCGCGAACTGATTGGACAATGTCCACTGCCACTGCTACTGAAAATCTCAGGACCCTTTTAGTGTCTGTAATTCATTAACAGCCCCGTAACACCCTAGATTACGCGCAATAGCGAAATTGATTTAACCTTCTTCGCCTTGTACGGAATTAATCCCAGACTTCTGGCTTGATCAAGATTGTTTGGGACTTTTAATGTGGTTTACGGGTGTCACAAATTGTCTCTTGTAATTGCTTCAAACGGTACCCTACCGAAAGCAGGAAAATTCGTACCGACCTTCAGTGTCCTTGTCCGAGTTTTTCTTTATTTATTTATTGCGCACTTCAGTTGTTTTGTTTCTTTTGTAAGAATCGTGATTGTTACGGAGTTCTTTTAATCGACTAAAATAAATGTCATCAGTATGTAGATATGATTAGTTAGGTAATGACTAAGTTTGCTTATGAATATTTCTCAATAAATAAAATCTCGGGTATTGCTAAAATAATTGACCAATAATTTAATATCAAGTTCCTAAATGGTGATTTAATTTCATAACTAGCAACCCAATGCTTTTTAATTTTCTTTAACATAATAATTTGACATTTCACTTTATTAGTAGTTTTTTTATAGATCGTTATTGACTTCAGATTCAGATTCAGATTTCAGATTCATATTTATTTGCCAACAATGTAGGTACAGGTATAAGATGGTACATCATTAATATTTCCGCTACTTTCTACCTTACGGCATGCAAAATCATAGACAAAAGAGTTTTAAAAATTAAAAACAAAAAATAAATTAACATAAAAAATACAAATCATGCAGTCATATGTAAAAACTAAGGATACATTTTTCATCTAAATTAATAATTAAGTCATTCTGGTATTATACAGGGTGATTGGAAGATGGGTGCAAAGCTTTAAGGTGAAGATAGTATAGACAATTTAGAACCATTTAAGCCATGGTTGTCTTAGACGAAGTCTTACCAAATTTTATTACCAAATTTTTAAGTTTTTTTCGGAAATTCTCAAAATTTAATGTAAACTGCATAATTATGGCCAAATTGAATGATAAATGAATTATTTTTTTATTTATTTAATTAAAGTAATGTGTAAGCAACCAAGCAAAACATGTTTTAGGCTTCTGTGTCATTAGACATTTTTTTTACAGATATTTAAAGCTCAGAAAAAATAAAAAAATTGCACAATACGTCTTTTAAAACTTATTTAAAAAAAAAACGGTGGGTGTTTTTTTCTTCAAACCTTTTTGAAGACATGCTTGATAATCGTTCTTTCTTTTGAGGTATCATTTATGCGGATATCTTACAAATGATTGAAATTAGGACCTACAAACCAATTCGAGGGAGAAATTTTAAATTTTAGGCAGTCTAACAAAACACAAAATGTTTGCTTAAAAGAATACTTTATGTGCTCGAAATGATAACATTGTTCAATTCTAAGAATTTTTGGCACATGCAGGAACCAATTGAGGGAAACCCATTGAGGGGATTCTCTAAACAATGGCCACCGAGCGCGGTGCGACGGCATTTCCAGGTAGAACGCCCAATGAATAGCAAAAAGCGATAAGAGTTGGTTTTTACAGCAAAATGGTCTTAGTTACAGAGGCAACAAAGTCGTTTTTCTTTAGTCAGGGTCAGTCGGTCTGTGATGAAGCCGATACATCTTTTACTTATTAGTCAAACTACTGCCCTTGTGAGTGGACGTTGTCGTGTTGATTCACAATTTACCGTGTTCAGTTGTAGCCCTTTGCGTTCCTGCACGTGTTGTTTGCGTTAGTTTTGAACTTTTTTGTTTCACCGTGTCCAGTCGTAGCCTCGCGCTCCAGCACGTGTTGATTTTTGACTTAATTGTGTTGAGTTGACATTTAGTGCGCTCCTACGCCGTTTTTCTTAATTGTTAAGTGACTATGGCTACTTTTTCCAATCAAGAATATGCGGATATCGTATTTATGTACGGTAGAGCAGACGGCAATGGATCTTTGGCGCGACGGATGTATCAAGAGCGCTATCCGAATCGCAGGATACCGAATGTCCGAGTGTTTTACAACACGTTTCGTCGTCTTGCCCAAGATGGGTTTCACCGCGTGGAACCTGGAGTCAACCCGGGCAGACACGAAACTGCCGTCGACGAAGATATTTTAGCAGCATTTCAAGCGGATCCTACTACCAGTACTAGAGCAGTAGCTCGAAATTTAAACATTTCTCAATGGAAGGTGTGGCATACAATGCACCAAAATGATAAGTATCCGTTCCATGGCAGGAGTGTGCAAGGTTTAGAGCAAGATCCTCAAAGAAGAATTCTGTTCTGCCGTTTCCTCCTCAACAGAGACATCGAAGATGCGTGGTATCTGAAATCAATCTTGTGGACGGATGAAAGTAAATTTTCAAGGGAAGGTATTACAAACTTTCACAACATCCATGAATGGGCCGACGCAGACAACAATCCACATTTTAAGAAGCAGGTGTCATTTCAGATGAAATTCTCTGTGAATGTATGGGCTGGAATAATTGGCAGAACATTGATTGGGCCCCACTTTTTGCCTGATCCATTGAATAGCGAAAATTATTTTCAATTTCTGCAAATTGATTTACCACTGCTGGTAGAGGAATCAGGTGTCCCGATCTTCGAAAGAGACCGAACAGTCATCTTTCAGCAAGACGGCTGTCCAGCGCATTGGACTTTAAATGTAAGGGAACACCTCAACAATTGCTTTCCTGATAGCTGGATCGGCAGGGATGGACCCATCCCTTGGCCCGCTCGCTCCCCAGATCTGACCCCGTTGGAATTTTTCGTGTGGGGCCGGGCCAAGGAACTGGTGTATAACAACATAGAAATAAACACTAGAGAAGAATTGATACAAAGAATAAATTCAGCGTTTGAGACAATGAAGCAGGAGATGATGTTGAAAATAACGACTACAGAAGTTAGAAGACGGGGCCGTGCTTGTATTAGGAATCACGGCCGTCATTTTGAACATGAAAAATAAATAATTTTAATTCAAATGTTGTTTTAATTAGTCTGCCTAAAATCAAAAAAATCTCACTCAAATTGGTTTGTAGGCCCTAATTTCAATCATTTGTAAGATATCCGCATAAATGATACCTCAAAAGAAAGAACGATTATCAAGCATGTCTTCAAAAAGGTGTGAACAAAAAAAGCACCCTCCGTTTTTTTTAATAAGGTTTAAAAGACGTATTGTACAATTTTTTTATTTTTTCTGAGCTTTAAATGTCTGTAAAAAAAATGTCCAATGACACAGAAGCCTAAAACATGTTTTGCTTGATTGCTTACACATTACTTTAATTAAATAAATAAAAAATGAATTCATTTATCATTCAATTTGGCCATAAATATGCAGTTTACATTAAATTTTGAGAATTTCCAAAAAAAACATAAAAATTTGGTTAAAAATATTTGGTAAGACTTCGTCTGAGACAACCATGGCTTAAATGGTTCTAAATTGTCTGTACTATCTTCGCCTTAAAGCTTTGCACCCATCTTCCAATCACCCTGTATATCTTCCTTTGTTTCATTACTCAGTTAATTAATTCGTAAATAATAAAGTAGGCATAAAGTAATTGTGACAATTTTCACACAAAAATGGGTTTTCTATCATAGACAGTGTGTCAAGTCATTTTCTAGATTGTGATCCACTGAATCACGAACTTAATGGAAATATTTCTGATAGTTATATCGATTAGAATTTAAGATTCAATATCAGCGTTGTTACAAAAAACCTGGTGAAACATCAAGTTATATGAGGTAAAATGGAAAAATAAAACGAAGATTTTAAACAACAACATTTTATTTGAAAAAAGAAATTAAATTTCTTATTGTTATAGTGTTATGAACATTCCATGAATAACAAAATGGTTTGAATTCCAAAATTTTTTTACGGTATTGTCTTTAATATCTATGTAATGATACATAGATATTAAAGACGAAGGTATGAAAATATAATAATAGTATGCTAAGTGATGCTGACATAAAAGTTGTTATAGGTAATAAAAGCATCAACCAAATACATGAAATTCAATAGTTTAGTCATAGGAATAAACCGACAAAATCTATTCAAAGCTAGGTATAGTGACCCACCCAATGGTTTTCCCATCCATTGGATTGCCTACCGAAAGGCGGGGTAATTCCGTAACATATAATAAAATAACAATTGATCGCAATGTATTACAATTTGAAAGTTCAGCCACTTCATTTCGTTATTTATTTAGGTTCGAGTAGACATTTTTTTCAAGCCTACGAATTGATGGATTAAGAATATCTTTTAAAAGTCTCAGAGTATCATTGGACTGGATCTGTAACACGCTGCTCAGCGCTGACTGTTGAAAATTGAACAATGGTTTTTTTTCGACGTGCTGGTATGCATTCTGTTTGATTTTCAATTCTAGGTTTTACACCGAGGCACGACGGTGGAGGTCTATTTATCCGTGACAATTATATAGTTTCAATCTCAGCGAAGTATAATTGGGAATTATTGTCAAAAGTGAAAGAAATTTACAAGGTTGAAATGATCACACGTAAAACAGATTTGTGACTAAAGTTTCCACTAAGACTATACTTTCATCTAAAGGCAATAATCATGCTTTAAAAATGTGTTTGTTGAGTAAGTATCTAAAGTCAGGGAAATTAATGGCAGCACAAATTTTCCGTTTATTTAAATCACTAAATTCATTCTTTGACAGTTATTGAAAATGACTTTAACACGGAAAATTGACGTATCGTGACTCTTTTTGATAATAAATTAATTTCCTTACAACACTTTCAGTGCCACCTTATATAATTCCTGATTTAGGAACATCTTTACCCAGAATGGAACAACAGAGGTATTAAAACATAAAAAAAACTCTGAACAACAGATATTGACTTAGGTACATTAGCATTGGAAACAGTTTTTGAGCGAAACTTTATCGCATTCTATATTATCAAGAAGGTACTTCAAAGTTATACTAATATCAAATGATATTATCAAAAATGAGGTTTCATGAATGACCCTAACTGTTTTAAAGTTTATTTAAAGATAAGAAATCTCTTGAATGTAATACAAATAAATCAAAGAAATTGTGTAAATGTGAGGGGGCAATTTTGTAGCCATAATAATTAACAGGAACAGCAAAAACGTAATTTCGTCACATATATACAGATCAGAGTGATAAATTAGTAGGAAATTATAAGGAAACTACTTTGATATATTTGCATGTCCACGCAACATAATGATTCACAATATGGTAAAAGTCAAACTAAAGAAATTATCAAAACTATAACACAAACAATAAAAGAAGAAATTTTCAAACATGAAACATTATCACTTTCCAAACCTTTTCCCATCCATGTTGGGTTTGGTCTTAGCGAATTCAGCTAAGTCCCAGTATTTAACATGAAGCATATGCCTATCTGACCCCCAAAACTCAGTTAATTAAAAGGTTATACAGTACCCCTTGGTAAGACTGTTAATCAGACTTCCTTGGTTCTGATTACACGTAACGACTATCATAGATCTGCGAATCGCAGTCAGGACCAACGGTTTAGCGTACCAAGACATGAAGGGATCTCTTTAGGTAATGAATGGTCGTCTATACACGGGCCAACCTCAGTAAGCTTTGCTTAACTGTAATGATCGACCCGTGCGGTAATAATTTTAACTTTGTCATGAGCCCCTCGTAATTATTATCTACAATCAAAAAAACATATGTATATACGCAAACAAAGGATCCTTCATACAATAGGTAGCTAAATGAATTCCCCGAAAACATTATTAATTTCGATGTATTGATTACAGCGCTAATTAAAAGATTCAATAGGTATCGTATTAAAAATGGAAAATCATTATGATCATATTATCGAAGTATAATATAAAATCTAGCGTCTTAACAAAATTCTCGTACAAACTATCTACGAGATCATTGTAATTTACAATCAATTGAATTTTTTGTAGAAAACTAGTCCTTAATTTACACTTATTTTATAACTTATCGTCGCACATATGAAATTGTCTCTCATCGGGTTCTCCCCTCGGATTCATTCGCACTGTGTTGCCGTTCGTTATCAGTTCTGTAGCATTCGAGTGATCTGTCAACAAAAAAAAATCGATTAACATCGTAATAGATCGCCGAAATCGTGAATCTCCTACGTATCGGTTCAATTCACAAGCCTTTTGTTTGCAAATTGATTCGCTTGGGATGTTAAGCCCATCGACGTTTTGACGTCATGCCCGAATATACTCTATCATTTTCGCAGGCTCAAGTTTATCAATGAAGGGATTAAAAACTCTGAATCAAAATTCGAACATTTTCAGATATATTTCGTAAATACTAATTAAATCATGGATTTAGTTAGAGCTTCTAAGGCTTTCAGGACGTTGTCCTTCAGTTTCTGATAAAATAAATTAATTTCGATGTACGTCCACCGTGAAATTATTATAAAGTCATTAATATTCGTTACGAATTTTAAATAAATAGCTTACTCTTATATTTCTGAAAGTAAAACTAGAATTTATTGTATTCATAACTCTTGAGTAAAAGAAGATAAAAACCTCCTTTGACAGTTTTAATTTGAAAAGGCCTCAGTTCATTAAGGTAATATCTGCCTAGTTGGACTGTAACTAAGTCATGAAATAATAACTTTAAAAATAAATAATTAAAAGCAATAAAATGCATTCTACATTTTGTGAAAATGAAATTGTAAAACGAAATACACTTCAAGAATTGTTGTATAATAAATTAATAACATCAACTTTACCATTATGAAAAAACTAGTGTAAACCAACTAGTTTATAGTTTTTTACACGTTTTTTTTTATCATTTATAGGGAAACCCATGTATTTTCTGCCTCTCAATTACTTTAAGGAAAACGAATTTACTAATCATTGCATTATTCTGATTCCAAATGATTAAATCAAATTACGAATATGGAGAAAACTTATTTTTTCATGACTACAAGTTTAAATTCATAGAATTATATTTTACTCATAAACATACATATTGAATGAATTTCGTTAGATTGGTTCACTTAGTAAAATACGACAGCTTCAGGCAACAGGTACCTAACCTCCCTACGTACGTAGGTGTCTATACATCATTTCGTAAATAGGCACCATTAGGGGCTGGTGATCTATTAAATTGATTTGCAAATTAGGTTTACCAAGAGTCTATACAAGGTTCAAGATCTGCTTCAGCTTTTAACGAGAAGTGTCTGGCTTTTTTTGGGTATCTAATTTACACCAAATAGTATGGAAAAATAAAATTAGAAATCAGACTTGTTTTTATTAACGCGTAGGTTTGTGTATCTATCCACAGGTAACAATTTTTATATGCCTTAGATTTTTTTTCTTTAAATCTATATATATAAAATTCAAAGTCCTGAGTGACTGACTGACTGACTGACTGACTGACTGACTGATATATCAACGCACAGCCTAAACCGCTGGACCTAGAGAGGTGAAATTTGGAGGGTGTGTTCTTTGTAAAGAGTAGGTATCCATTAAGAAAGGATTTTTTGAAATTCCACCCCTAAGAGGGTGAAATGGGGGGTTGGATTTTCTATGAAACTTTTTATTCTCTGGGTCGATTGACATAAAAATTGGTACACATACTCTTCAAGTATAGTTATGTGACACGTGTATCACAATTTTTCAAAAATCATCCCCTTACTGAGTCAAATAGGGCTTCGAAAATCCTACGTGGAATGGTAGACGTGCGCATGGCGTGCGGGGCAGCCCGGGAGCTTTTGCCCGTGTTCGTCCGTGTAAATGTCGGTTATCGTGGACGGAGACGAAATCTCGGAATAAAAATGGGCATAAGTCCTTTCTTGGGGTTCAAACTTACCCCGTACCGAATTTTATCTCTCGATTTTTTTTTTTTCATAAAAAATATCTTATGTTACTTTACTTCTAATACCTTCAAGAATATGTGTACAAAGTTTCATGATGATTGGTTAAGTAGTTTTTGCGTGAAAGCGTAACAAACAAACTTAATATGTAGTAGTAGGGATATTTTCAAATAATAACAGCCACACGGGTCAATCGTTCAGGTTAAGCTACGCTTGCCGCGGTTGGTCCGTGGATGGGAGACCATCTTTACATAATAAGACCCTTCTGTGCCTCGGAAAGCACGTTAAGCCGTTGGTCCCGACTGTCTTTCGTAGATCTTAGACCATCGTTACGGGTCGCCAGAAGCCCGAAAGTCTGACAACCAGTCTTACCAAGGGGTATCGTTTTACCCAGTAACTGGGTTGTGAAGATCAGGTAGGCAGTCGCTCCATGTAAAATACTGGTACTCAGCTGCATCCGGTAAGACTGGAAACCAAACCCCAACATAGTTGGGAAAAGGCTAGGTACGTGATGATGAAGTAAGTAAATGTAAAAAAACGCGTTTGTTTCTGTATTAGATAAAATTGAATAACTACACTAAGTATAGTATTCTTTAATACATATCTATGCAACTTTATAAGTAAAAACTATTTGGACACATACCTACGATAATACTTTACGCACTAACATATAAATCTGTACGTTCAGTGAGCATTAGTGCAATTTGGTGTATGCATTAAAGTAAAACATAACGACCAAGCCACAATTATCAATGAAATTCTTTTGAGATCGTTCGAAGGAGTTGAAAGTAATTACAAATCAGTGGACTCGAGTGATAAACAATGATGACGCCATACATTACCCGGTTTAGTTTCATAACACATTGAAGCCTCTCGGTCTCTCAACTCACATATGTAGGTATAAAAATTTTGAGTTGGCGCCCAGTTATGTTCCTGCGTAATTTAAGCCCGCCAAAATTATCAAAATCAAATCAAAATCAAAAGTCATTTATTCAAACTAGGCTGGGAGTCAGCACTTTTTGAACGTCAAAGTTACAAAAGACAGTCCCCCCAAAACGCCCGCCCTTCGACACTTCCTAGTGCTTTAGCTGGGAAGAAGAAGTGGCGGAACAAACTCCCCAGCAGCACAGCTGTCTGTTAAGTTAGAACAACTTGATTCTATACAATTGTAAGGAGGTAACATTATGAGACACAAAACATTAAATTAAATGATTTGCCATCTGTCAGCTAGCCAACCCAATAATCCAGGAAATAAAATGAAATCTATACTCAAGCAAAAGCAAAAAATATTTTTATCATGTAAATAAAGGTACCAAAATAAAAGCCTCCTGGCATAAGGGCGTGACAGCTTACATATGCAATGCTGAATCACGTTCACATAGCTGTTACGACCCGAGTTACAACTCGCAATGACACCAGGTTGTGAGTGAAAATATTGCAACGAAATGTTATCGAGGCAGCTATATTGACACGTTGTTCTTGATAGGAGTCTGTGTTTATTCCGAAGATTCCTCTAACGCCATCGAACAGCTACCCATTTGAGTTCAAAAGAGTGCAGTTTCCCCTCAAAGTCTGCATTGATAAGACCATAAATAAATCTCAAGTCAAAACACTTAATTTAACAGGGGTAGACTTAAGGGAGAACTGCTTTTCACACGGTCAGTTATACGTGGTCTGCTCAAGAGTAAGCTCACGGAGCAGGCTGGTGATTCTAGACCTGAAGTAAAAACAAAAAAATATTGTTTACAAAGAAATTCTGCGGTAGGCACAAAACTGTACTACTCTCATTCCAGATATTAGTTTAGTTTTACGGAGAACTTCGTCCTATTTGCTTTGTTTGGGATATTGTCAGTTCGTATATTAAATTGAGAGGTAGTGAGAGCGCGTATGTTTGTTTCTGAAAAAAAAAAAAGTAATTTGTTTCTTGTAGGCCACGCGGGTAAAGCCGCGGGCAGAAACTATTCAAAATAAACCAATGAAATAAACACAGGCAACAAAAACATCTGTCCTAATTATATTACATGCATACGTGTCGAATTCATAAGGATGATGCTATATATATATGTTACGGGTAATGCTAGAAGTTGGAGTAAACCTAGGTTTACCCGGGTTGACTTAGTACTACCCAAGCTTCTTGGGTAAAGTCCGAATAATAAGTAAAATAAATTTTAATTCGGGGTTTACTCATACTCACCTAGGTCTACCCAACTCTGGCTGGGTAATGTTAGGTGTTGCGTAATTTTCGAGCCCATGGCGCAAATCACGGGGCCCGCGTTCCCCCGCGCCGCTTGCACCTGCCCGCGTTTCCCCGCCCGCGCCGCTTGCTTAGTGACAAAATGGCGACCGAACAGAGTGCACGTACTTTTCGAGAGCGTTTTGATACAAAATTTCAAGAGTTATTATCAACGAAAGGGTTAAATTCTTTTTACTTCAGTAACGAACAGTATTTGGAAATAATTAATTCGGTGAAAAGTGCAAAAGAAGCTAAATCGAAAACTACTTTACAATACCGGCGATTGAAGCGTTTTGATTTGTGCTCGGTAAGTGGCGTCGAGAAACTGATTGCTCCTCTATCTTCAAGTGAGACAACAATTAAATATTATGTGACCAACGATGAGATGTTCGATATTTTGCATGAAACTCATTTGGCTGTTGGACATGGAGGAAAACATCGAATGGAAAAAGAATGTAAAAAAAAATATAAAAATGTTACTCAAGAAGTAATAAAATTATATTTACGACTATGCGAACCATGCCAAAAAAAGTTAAAGTCTGCCAAAAAAGGAATTGTTGTCAAACCATTGCTGTCAACAGAAATGAATAGTCGCTGTCAAGTAGATTTAATTGACATGCAGTCTAACCCTGACGGCGACTTCAAATTCATAATGGTCTATCAAGATCATTTGACAAAGTTTGTACAGCTGCGCGCGTTAACATCTAAACGAGCCGTAGAAGTCGCTTATAAGCTTTTGGACATATTTTGTATTTTTGGCGCACCTTCAATTCTTCAATCAGACAATGGCCGCGAGTTTGCAAATCACGTAATAGAAGAGTTGTGCTCGATGTGGATCGGTCTGAAAATAGTACATGGCAAACCTCGCCATAGTCAGTCTCAAGGTAGTGTAGAAAGAGCAAATCAAGACGTACAAAATATGCTTATGACGTGGATGAACGACGAAAATTGTAAGCGTTGGTCAGAAGGTTTGAAGTTTGTACAGTTAATGAAAAATAGGGCATTCCACGATGGAATAAAACGAGCTCCTTATACCGCCATGTTCGGTAGTGATGTCAAGGTGGGTATAGCGTCGTCTTCTCTTCCAAAAGAAGTTATTGCCAGTATTCACACTGAGGAAGAGCTCGAGAAAATGTTGACGGAATTTACTACCGGGGCAGAATCCAGTCCAGAACCCCAAGAAGAGGGACCGGAATCTAGACAAGAAGATTTATTTAATGTAGAGCTGGAATCACAGAATGACCACTTAAAGAACAAGGAGATGAGAAACGAAATCGAAACAGAAGTTTCAAATACAAAAGAAGGTGATAGGGAAGTTTTACTAGAAATAAGTTCTGAAGCAATGGCCAAAAAGAAAGACGAAATGGAGTGTTGTAGATGTATGAACCCAGGAACAAGTACACAAGAAATAAACTTGTGTGAAATTTGTACTACTCAACAAAATATAAATGAACATAGATTATCTGCCCGATTGAGCTTAGAAAATCAAGCTAAAAAAATGAAAGCTTTATCTAATTTAAAATTTCCTCCATGTTCTGTTGGAGATACGGTAAGAGTCCAAATACCAGATGTCGATAGAGGAAGAGGCGAGTTTCGGAACGTGCTTATGGCAGTTGTAGAAAAAGCTGATGATCTGTATAGGCTAGGAAACGAACGTGGTACTATTGAGGAAATGTTCTCAAGGAATCAGTTTTCTGTGTGTCATAATAAACTGATTGATATCGAAAATATATCACCAGAAAAAAAAAGCTTACGAGAGCTTGCAAATGAACAGTCGCTTTCAGGAGGCCAGGGTTATAAAAGGTGTAATTGCAAAACAAAATGTGCTACAAAGAAGTGTTCATGCAAAGCTGCAGGAAAATTTTGCAATTCAAAATGTCACAGTAGTTTATCTTGCTCAAATAAATAATTTCAATTTTAATAACAAGTACTTTGAACTAATTGTCATACAAACTTTTAATATGTTTATGCTATTAAATCTATAATGTTTCAGCCCGCTATTAGTTTTTGCTCTTCAAGCGATTACGTTCGCCTTTGTATGTTTTTTAAATAATAAAAGTTTAAAATGCCCTTGGATTTTCATTTCACTAATTAATAAGACAAATTTTTAACATTACCCAGCCAGAGTTAAGTAGACCTAGGTGAGTATGCCCCGAATTAAAATTTATTTTACTTATTATTCGGACTTTACCCAAGAAGCTTGGGTAGTACTAAGTCAACCCGGGTAAACCTAGGTTTACTCCATCTTCTAGCTTTACCCGTAACATATATATACTAGCTTCTGCCCGCGGCTTCGCCCGCGTGGATGTCGAAATATATTCCACAGGAACGTACTACCGGGACTGAAAGTATCCTATGTGTTAATCCAGGTAAACAATGTGTTATTGCATTGCTTGCTTTGTGTTATCCAAGGAGCAGCGCTCGGATTGGTAAATGATTGTTGTAGGATAATTAATCCTAAAACCTAACAATAGTGACGAAATATATAACGGAACGGCAAATTACCTACTTGCATGACAAATTTGAAGGCAACTTTAAAGCGAAAATACAAATTCTCTTAATTCGCTGGGAATTTCGAAAAAAATTGTTACTTAAATTATTGAAATGAAGATTTTACTTAACTTGTTGTTCACAGGGGTTTAAAACTATTTATTTTTTAGTCTATACTTAAAGTGTCCCTTTAAATATTACTTTAGAGGTTCTGCCCTCAGGTGCTAATACAACCAGGCTGCTAGAGCTCACTCTCGAGCAGGCCACGTAAAACTGGCCGTGCGAGAAGCAGTCCCCTCTAAGATCATATCCCGCTGTTTACAGTGACTGTCCCTGAGACTTATTAATCGTCATTGCTAAACATACCATAAGGGAACTGCGGCCTTTGAAACTCGAATGGGTACTCCGACGGTATTAATGGTATCTGCGGTATATAGTATACCGATTCACCTTGAACACAGCCAGTAAATACAATGGTCACACACAACCTGGTCCCATTGCACAACTTGGCCGGATTAAGATTTTGTAGTAGCATTACTGGAGCACCCACTTTGAGGATAAGTGTGTGAGACGAAGACCAGATGGGTTGAATAAATGTAAGAGCTCCTTAAGATATATATATATATATGTTACGGGTAAAGCTAGAAGATGGAGTAAACCTAGGTTTACCCGGGTTGACTTAGTACTACCCAAGCTTCTTGGGTAAAGTCCGAATAATAAGTAAAATAAATTTTAATTCGGGGCATACTCACCTAGGTCTACTTAACTCTGGCTGGGTAATGTTAAAAATTTGTCTTATTAATTAGTGAAATGAAAATCCAAGGGCATTTTAAACTTTTATTATTTAAAAAACATACAAAGGCGAACGTAATCGCTTGAAGAGCAAAAACTAATAGCGGGCTGAAACATTATAGATTTAATAGCATAAACATATTAAAAGTTTGTATGACAATTAGTTCAAAGTACTTGTTATTAAAATTGAAATTATTTATTTGAGCAAGATAAACTACTGTGACATTTTGAATTGCAAAATTTTCCTGCAGCTTTGCATGAACACTTCTTTGTAGCACATTTTGTTTTGCAATTACACCTTTTATAACCCTGGCCTCCTGAAAGCGACTGTTCATTTGCAAGCTCTCGTAAGCTTTTTTTTTCTGGTGATATATTTTCGATATCAATCAGTTTATTATGACACACAGAAAACTGATTCCTTGAGAACATTTCCTCAATAGTACCACGTTCGTTTCCTAGCCTATACAGATCATCAGCTTTTTCTACAACTGCCATAAGCACGTTCCGAAACTCGCCTCTTCCTCTATCGACATCTGGTATTTGGACTCTTACCGTATCTCCAACAGAACATGGAGGAAATTTTAAATTAGATAAAGCTTTCATTTTTTTAGCTTGATTTTCTAAGCTCAATCGGGCAGATAATCTATGTTCATTTATATTTTGTTGAGTAGTACAAATTTCACACAAGTTTATTTCTTGTGTACTTGTTCCTGGGTTCATACATCTACAACACTCCATTTCGTCTTTCTTTTTGGCCATTGCTTCAGAACTTATTTCTAGTAAAACTTCCCTATCACCTTCTTTTGTATTTGAAACTTCTGTTTCGATTTCGTTTCTCATCTCCTTGTTCTTTAAGTGGTCATTCTGTGATTCCAGCTCTACATTAAATAAATCTTCTTGTCTAGATTCCGGTCCCTCTTCTTGGGGTTCTGGACTGGATTCTGCCCCGGTAGTAAATTCCGTCAACATTTTCTCGAGCTCTTCCTCAGTGTGAATACTGGCAATAACTTCTTTTGGAAGAGAAGACGACGCTATACCCACCTTGACATCACTACCGAACATGGCGGTATAAGGAGCTCGTTTTATTCCATCGTGGAATGCCCTATTTTTCATTAACTGTACAAACTTCAAACCTTCTGACCAACGCTTACAATTTTCGTCGTTCATCCACGTCATAAGCATATTTTGTACGTCTTGATTTGCTCTTTCTACACTACCTTGAGACTGACTATGGCGAGGTTTGCCATGTACTATTTTCAGACCGATCCACATCGAGCACAACTCTTCTATTACGTGATTTGCAAACTCGCGGCCATTGTCTGATTGAAGAATTGAAGGTGCGCCAAAAATACAAAATATGTCCAAAAGCTTATAAGCGACTTCTACGGCTCGTTTAGATGTTAACGCGCGCAGCTGTACAAACTTTGTCAAATGATCTTGATAGACCATTATGAATTTGAAGTCGCCGTCAGGGTTAGACTGCATGTCAATTAAATCTACTTGACAGCGACTATTCATTTCTGTTGACAGCAATGGTTTGACAACAATTCCTTTTTTGGCAGACTTTAACTTTTTTTGGCATGGTTCGCATAGTCGTAAATATAATTTTATTACTTCTTGAGTAACATTTTTATATTTTTTTTTACATTCTTTTTCCATTCGATGTTTTCCTCCATGTCCAACAGCCAAATGAGTTTCATGCAAAATATCGAACATCTCATCGTTGGTCACATAATATTTAATTGTTGTCTCACTTGAAGATAGAGGAGCAATCAGTTTCTCGACGCCACTTACCGAGCACAAATCAAAACGCTTCAATCGCCGGTATTGTAAAGTAGTTTTCGATTTAGCTTCTTTTGCACTTTTCACCGAATTAATTATTTCCAAATACTGTTCGTTACTGAAGTAAAAAGAATTTAACCCTTTCGTTGATAATAACTCTTGAAATTTTGTATCAAAACGCTCTCGAAAAGTACGTGCACTCTGTTCGGTCGCCATTTTGTCACTAAGCAAGCGGCGCGGGCGGGGAAACGCGGGCAGGTGCAAGCGGCGCGGGGGAACGCGGGCCCCGTGATTTGCGCCATGGGCTCGAAAATTACGCAACACCTAACATTACCCAGCCAGAGTTGGGTAGACCTAGGTGAGTATGAGTAAACCCCGAATTAAAATTTATTTTACTTATTATTCGGACTTTACCCAAGAAGCTTGGGTAGTACTAAGTCAACCCGGGTAAACCTAGGTTTACTCCAACTTCTAGCATTACCCGTAACATATATATATAGCATCATCCTTATGAATTCGACACGTATGCATGTAATATAATTAGGACAGATGTTTTTGTTGCCTGTGTTTATTTCATTGGTTTATTTTGAATAGTTTCTGCCCGCGGCTTTACCCGCGTGGCCTACAAGAAACAAATTACTTTTTTTTTTTTTCAGAAACAAACATACGCGCTCTCACTACCTCTCAATTTAATATACGAACTGACAATATCCCAAACAAAGCAAATAGGACGAAGTTCTCCGTAAAACTAAACTAATATCTGGAATGAGAGTAGTACAGTTTTGTGCCTACCGCAGAATTTCTTTGTAAACAATATTTTTTTGTTTTTACTTCAGGTCTAGAATCACCAGCCTGCTCCGTGAGCTTACTCTTGAGCAGACCACGTATAACTGACCGTGTGAAAAGCAGTTCTCCCTTAAGTCTACCCCTGTTAAATTAAGTGTTTTGACTTGAGATTTATTTATGGTCTTATCAATGCAGACTTTGAGGGGAAACTGCACTCTTTTGAACTCAAATGGGTAGCTGTTCGATGGCGTTAGAGGAATCTTCGGAATAAACACAGACTCCTATCAAGAACAACGTGTCAATATAGCTGCCTCGATAACATTTCGTTGCAATATTTTCACTCACAACCTGGTGTCATTGCGAGTTGTAACTCGGGTCGTAACAGCTATGTGAACGTGATTCAGCATTGCATATGTAAGCTGTCACGCCCTTATGCCAGGAGGCTTTTATTTTGGTACCTTTATTTACATGATAAAAATATTTTTTGCTTTTGCTTGAGTATAGATTTCATTTTATTTCCTGGATTATTGGGTTGGCTAGCTGACAGATGGCAAATCATTTAATTTAATGTTTTGTGTCTCATAATGTTACCTCCTTACAATTGTATAGAATCAAGTTGTTCTAACTTAACAGACAGCTGTGCTGCTGGGGAGTTTGTTCCGCCACTTCTTCTTCCCAGCTAAAGCACTAGGAAGTGTCGAAGGGCGGGCGTTTTGGGGGGACTGTCTTTTGTAACTTTGACGTTCAAAAAGTGCTGACTCCCAGCCTAGTTTGAATAAATGACTTTTGATTTTGATTTGATTTTGATAATTTTGGCGGGCTTAAATTACGCAGGAACATAACTGGGCGCCAACTCAAAATTTTTATACCTACATATGTGAGTTGAGAGACCGAGAGGCTTCAATGTGTTATGAAACTAAACCGGGTAATGTATGGCGTCATCATTGTTTATCACTCGAGTCCACTGATTTGTAATTACTTTCAACTCCTTCGAACGATCTCAAAAGAATTTCATTGATAATTGTGGCTTGGTCGTTATGTTTTACTTTAATGCATACACCAAATTGCACTAATGCTCACTGAACGTACAGATTTATATGTTAGTGCGTAAAGTATTATCGTAGGTATGTGTCCAAATAGTTTTTACTTATAAAGTTGCATAGATATGTATTAAAGAATACTATACTTAGTGTAGTTATTCAATTTTATCTAATACAGAAACAAACGCGTTTTTTTACATTTACTTACTTCATCATCACGTACCTAGCCTTTTCCCAACTATGTTGGGGTTTGGTTTCCAGTCTTACCGGATGCAGCTGAGTACCAGTATTTTACATGGAGCGACTGCCTACCTGATCTTCACAACCCAGTTACTGGGTAAAACGATACCCCTTGGTAAGACTGGTTGTCAGACTTTCGGGCTTCTGGCGACCCGTAACGATGGTCTAAGATCTACGAAAGACAGTCGGGACCAACGGCTTAACGTGCTTTCCGAGGCACAGAAGGGTCTTATTATGTAAAGATGGTCTCCCATCCACGGACCAACCGCGGCAAGCGTAGCTTAACCTGAACGATTGACCCGTGTGGCTGTTATTATTTGAAAATATCCCTACTACTACATATTAAGTTTGTTTGTTACGCTTTCACGCAAAAACTACTTAACCAATCATCATGAAACTTTGTACACATATTCTTGAAGGTATTAGAAGTAAAGTAACATAAGATATTTTTTATGAAAAAAAAAAAATCGAGAGATAAAATTCGGTACGGGGTAAGTTTGAACCCCAAGAAAGGACTTATGCCCATTTTTATTCCGAGATTTCGTCTCCGTCCACGATAACCGACATTTACACGGACGAACACGGGCAAAAGCTCCCGGGCTGCCCCGCACGCCATGCGCACGTCTACCATTCCACGTAGGATTTTCGAAGCCCTATTTGACTCAGTAAGGGGATGATTTTTGAAAAATTGTGATACACGTGTCACATAACTATACTTGAAGAGTATGTGTACCAATTTTTATGTCAATCGACCCAGAGAATAAAAAGTTTCATAGAAAATCCAACCCCCCATTTCACCCTCTTAGGGGTGGAATTTCAAAAAATCCTTTCTTAGTGGATACCTACTCTTTACAAAGAACACACCCTCCAAATTTCACCTCTCTAGGTCCAGCGGTTTAGGCTGTGCGTTGATATATCAGTCAGTCAGTCAGTCAGTCAGTCAGTCAGTCACTCAAGACTTTGAATTTTATATATATAGATATATATCTTAAGGAGCTCTTACATTTATTCAACCCATCTGGTCTTCGTCTCACACACTTATCCTCAAAGTGGGTGCTCCAGTAATGCTACTACAAAATCTTAATCCGGCCAAGTTGTGCAATGGGACCAGGTTGTGTGTGACCATTGTATTTACTGGCTGTGTTCAAGGTGAATCGGTATACTATATACCGCAGATACCATTAATACCGTCGGAGTACCCATTCGAGTTTCAAAGGCCGCAGTTCCCTTATGGTATGTTTAGCAATGACGATTAATAAGTCTCAGGGACAGTCACTGTAAACAGCGGGATATGATCTTAGAGGGGACTGCTTCTCGCACGGCCAGTTTTACGTGGCCTGCTCGAGAGTGAGCTCTAGCAGCCTGGTTGTATTAGCACCTGAGGGCAGAACCTCTAAAGTAATATTTAAAGGGACACTTTAAGTATAGACTAAAAAATAAATAGTTTTAAACCCCTGTGAACAACAAGTTAAGTAAAATCTTCATTTCAATAATTTAAGTAACAATTTTTTTCGAAATTCCCAGCGAATTAAGAGAATTTGTATTTTCGCTTTAAAGTTGCCTTCAAATTTGTCATGCAAGTAGGTAATTTGCCGTTCCGTTATATATTTCGTCACTATTGTTAGGTTTTAGGATTAATTATCCTACAACAATCATTTACCAATCCGAGCGCTGCTCCTTGGATAACACAAAGCAAGCAATGCAATAACACATTGTTTACCTGGATTAACACATAGGATACTTTCAGTCCCGGTAGTACGTTCCTGTGGAATATATTTCGACATCCACGCGGGCGAAGCCGCGGGCAGAAGCTAGTAAGTCATATGTATGAACGTGGACATATGGGCACAGAGATAATAGATAGGCTAGGCATTTGAAACACAATATAAGTACTTAAAAAGATATAAATATACCGGCTGGCATCAATGCGCATACTGTTACTATGAATTCAAGACATGATGGTAAACACCCAGTTTTGGCGTAGAAGAACGTCAGTAATAAAAATAAAAAATACTGGATATCAACGAATTGTTGTCAACGAAAAAAATGATCGCTGGGGTTTCAGACTCATGTACGGAATCAATGGTAACAGGTTGCCCTTTGTGTTACTACCAACTTGTTTAGACAAAATAAAGGCTGACGTTTATTTCGGGAGGTCACAACGCTTTGCAAAACCCTTTTGCATCACCTTCGAACATTTTCTATAAACAATCGCGCACGATGCAGTTGTAACGTGTGCTTAACTTTACCTGACCGCAATCAATGTTTTTTACCAACAAAGTGGAGTACAAAAACATTGCGATAGCAGAATGAAAAGTATTGAATTTCACAGTACAGACACTGTTATAAACATCAGTGTATTAAATAAAACTGTAAATTTTGAAATAAATAATCAATCAATTACTTATCAATGGCTGAATGTAAAAACAAAAAACATTATTTACTTTGAAACTCATGCTTGAATTATTTAAGTTATTAATAATGCAGTAATCATGGCTCTCGGATTCCACAGACGTACATAAAATTTTGCGATGAGTTAATCATGAGCTTGCGCAGAACTGTGAAGGCTCCTGTAGACAGGCATGACCTCATTCGGGCACAACAATTTCTAGAAAGTTTTCATATAGTTCCACCAAAGTCGAGGTATCCAGTAGATGTTTCATTAAAAAATCAATCAGTGTTTGTGTGGACGTCTTATTTCAGGTATACATCCTTTGTTAGGGCTGGTTAATATATTATTATTATGTTAGCGATTATTCCTATAAAATACTTAAACGGCTCTGAACATGAATCGGGAACAGTAAATAGGTATTATAAATACTCATGCCATAGATTCACCAGATTAGACCTTATTATATAAAGTGTATCTATTCATACACGAAATATTTTAAGGGGTACACCTGTAGGTGGTAAAGAAGCTATAGAAGCAAAAAGAAATTTTTTATCTAAGCGTTTTTGAATTTTCGTAATTATTATAATTTTAAAACTACTTGAGACGTTTTGCATAAAACCTTTACTCCAAATTCTATGAATGGCCCGCCTGACGCTGCGAGAGCGACGACCGGACGGCACGAGCATGGCCGCGGTGTCTCGGGCCGTAAAAAATAAGAAGGAGCCAGTATTTCTTATGTGCGTCAAATAATTTATAAATATTAAATTTTGAAAAAAAAAAATAATTTTAATTTTTTTTTTCATTGCTGTAGTTTCTTTACCACCTATAGGTGTACCTCTTAAAATATTTCGTGTATGAATAGATACACCTTATATATTTCATTTATCCTTAATATGACACAAGTACATAAGTACCTACCCGTACGTAAAAAAGTTAATGTGTTTGTATATTTCAATTTCTCGAAATTAAATTTCGAATGCGATTGCACGGGGAAGTGCCAAGCCACTTCCTCTTAATGAAACACTGCGCCAAAACTGAAGGCATACGTTAATGTGACCCTGCTATGACATGTCAGCAAGTTATGTCCATTATTTCCTTACTTAACCCTTTGACGGACTACTGGTACTTTCACGAGTACTACATGTAATAGTAGTTACCTATTCTCTAGAGCTTGAATTACGCTCACTGACAAATGAAGGTACAGTGGACCTGAAAACCTTGACTTGGCTTAAAACTTTGTCAGAGCATGCCACGATTACACCAATATACAGGACCAGACCATAATAATATATTCTACAAGTCATGTACACCGATTGCGTTTTTCGTTTACATAATCAAATTGCTAAGACTAAAACGTATGAAAAATGTGATGATAATAGACAAAATATGTCTGAAACAACGTCAATTTAACTTATATGATACATAATAAGTTTTTAGAAGACTTTAAAAAAAACAAATATCACCACTTAAAAGTATTACGAAGATTTCAAATTATATTCCTTACTTAGAAATACTCAGAAAACAAACCATTAGCTACTTTATTACTATGTTTTAGTTTACTTTATAAAATTCCAAGAAACGTGTAGCAACATATTATTTTAGCCAATCTTCTAAGCGTCTCGAATGCTGTTATTCAAACTTATACTCTTCTTTCTATTCTAATAAAAACGTCTCATCTGAAATAACGTAGTTCACTCTCTGAGATAAAAATTCACTTTAACGGAAAACATTGCGAAGAAACCTGAACTTAATGGCCAGAAATCACCGACACGCACTGATCAATATCTACTTACTCGTTTCTTTTTCATGGGCTGAGATGAGTATTGAGGTATTTGACCTCAAGATAGGACAAGAACAGGCGGATATCTGATTCCATCTTACAAACTTAAATAGAAAAAATAACATGATCGCATTCCCAAAGGGGAAGACGCGGAAATAAATTGTAAGCCCACATTAAGTCAATCGTATGTATTTTTAGGGCACTGGATCTTCAGAGTACTAGCTTTTTTTTTTTTTTTTTTTTTTTTCAGGATGGGAAATCATCAAATGACTTCTCCCGCTCTGGGCGGAGCGGGAGGGCGTGTCAGACTTTTACTGACTAAAACCCACCCGTGTTCCATCAGTTGCCCATGTGCCGGGGTCACGGTATCTCTTTCGAACAATCACGCGACCCCGGCAGGCATCGGTCCTAGTAGACCCCTACACTGCTGCTGACATCTCTTTGAGGCGCGCGTGGAACACTGCGCGCCGTCGACCCGAGCTTGGTCCTTACCGGGCGGCGAGCTACCCATTGCTCACCACCCGCAAGCTCGCGCCTACGGTGGCCGGGAGTCCGCTATTGACTCCCGACGTCCGGGGCGTCTCCTCCTGCGGCGGCTAGGGACGTGAGGGCGCAGAGACTGCCACTCCCTCACGCGCCCCGCCTCCTCCTTCGCGAGCATTACTGCTTCGCAGAAGGAGGTGACGGCTTCCCATTCCCTCTCGCTCCGTACCATGGCTCGCACCAGGGCCGGACGCGAGAGGTCGCCGCCGCCGATCGACTCCACGAGGACACGGCGGTGCTCCGCCCAGGCAGGGCACACCTCCACCGTATGCTCCACCGTGTCCTCCAGACGATCCTCGCAATGGAAACACCCGGACGTATCCTCCCGCTTTATCCTGAACAGGAACCCACCGAAGCACCCATGCCCGGTGAGAACCTGCGTCAGGCGGAAGGTGAGGACGCCGTGACGCCTCTCTATCCACTCCTCAAAGAGGGGACTTACCGCCGCAATTGTGGCGTGCCCATCAGAGTACTAGCTTAGAATTGAAAATCGAACAGTATTTTTTTCTACGCGCTCGTATGCACTCTGTTGGATTCTCAGTTCATTCACCAGCTACAAATCTAGACGACATCTATTGAGAATTTTTACAAGAAAAGGTCTCATAACGAATGAAACCCAAAATAATGCTGCACTGATCAACGGTGCGGACTTGGGAAACAGAAGATTATGCCCTTGAACAAAACTCATTTCGCTCATGACAACTTAAAGCAAAACGACAAATCGATTTTGCTGGCGACCCGGAAACCTATTTATTACAAAGAAAAGTGAAAATATCGGTTGTCTCTTCAAGTTATTGGTTCGTGTAACAAGTGCTAATAATATTTGCCAAATTGGTCACTAACTTAACAATGTACTTGAATGAGGTCAATTAGAAAAGTCGCGAGAAATGTTACTAAAACAATCCGAGACCTTCGTTCGAGGCATATAAGTCATTTCATTTATTTTATACGGCATAATTATAAATTTGACAACATGGTACTGCTTATTTCTTAAGAATTTTCTTCAGCAACCTGCGAAAGGAGAAATGAATATGAAATGTCGACAATAGGGTGTGAGAAGAAGAAGAGAAAATATAGATGAATATGTGAAGTCTTTAACTAAAACATTCTTACGCATAAAATACAAGAAATTAACATATATGCTTCACTGTGAAATAGTTTTTAAATTACGAATGCAAGGCGAAAGTAAGTTCCACAATCTTATGGATAGAGAAGGAATAAGAATAATAGCTAGTTTTATGGGGATGGGATTTAAGGAGGGATCTAAGATTTGATCTACACGAGCCGTCGTTAGGGCGGCCGTTTATTGCGCGTTTTATTGTGTTTTCAGAAAGAAAGATTTCTACTTCATAAGCTAAGGTCCGATGAACAGCATTTCTATTTCCGAAAAATCAGAATGTAATGTGGTGAAAACTTGTTACTTATCTAACCACTGAACTCGCATGCATTACCTAAGACACTTACACTTCCGCGAAAAGATATTCCCGCAAATGGATTTTTGCGTAAAGGACACCTGCGCGTAAAAGTAGGATTTTGCGCAAATGAACATTTGCGGGAAAGACACTTTCACGAATTCACATAACACGTATGCAATTCCGCGAAAAGACAGTTGCGCAAAAAAGAATCTGCCAATTCTGTATTCTTTTATTGGCTTGGATAGGGGTATATATTATGAATAGCATGCCCACAATTAGTCAGTTGCCTGTGTTCCATCCTATTCCTTAATTATTTAATTGAGTATATAAAAAAAACGTTTTACAGACACTAGGCTCGTTATTTTTGCGGATGATACTAATGCAATAGTGTCAGCAAATAACTTAAATCATTTAGAATTCAAAATTAATCACTTATTAAAAGCTTTTGGACACTGGTTTGGTACAAACAATCTTAAGCTCTATTCTCTCTATTCAAGTCAAACGTCCGGAACAACGCTAGTCTCGAGGTTTTGTCATGTGGCAACAAAGTTGAAGTAGTCAACTATGTAAAATTCCTAGGTGTCCACATTGATGCATTATTAAACTGGAAGGTGGAGACATCGTCTGTAACGAAGTCTATTAGCTCAGCATGCTATGCTATTAGAAGCCTGAGGGAAGAACTGACCATGGCCCAGCTTAGGATGGTTTACTTTGCCCTGGTTGAGTCTAGGCTTAGATACAGTATTGAGTTTTGGGGCAATAGCTATAAGTACAATATCCACTCGGCATTTGTAATACAAAAAAGAGCCTTAAGGACAATGCTTCGCTTAAAACAGACGGATTCGTGCAGAGAACATTTCATTACACTTAATATTTTGACAGTGCCTTGCCTTTATTTACTGGTGCTGCTAACCAGTTTTGTTAAGAACTTGCACAAATCTGAAACTGATGACCAACGACAAGTTAGAGTAAATACACGTAGGAAAGACTTGCCTAACACAATACAACCGAAACTAAACGTGGTTCATCACAGTCCCAGGTACCAATATTTCTATACAACAAGCTTCCCTTAGAATTTAAAAGCATAAATAGCGCAAACTTATTTAAAAACAAATTGAAGACATGTTTATTGAGGAAGGGCTATTACAGCGTCGATGAGTACCTAGATGATAAGCGACAACCGTAATATTATTATTTTAGGATGTAATTTAAAAAAAAAACATATTTTTTTTACTATTATATGATATCGGAACTGATGCCACTCTAATGCCGATTAAGAAAACTTTTGACATCATTTATAATCTAAAATCTCTTGACATCATATTTAAAACTGTTTGACATCCTATTTTAAAACTCATTGACATTTTAAAATTATATTATTTTAAAATTGTTTTTGACATTGTACTTTAAAGTTGTTATTGACATTGCATTTTAAATTTGTTTTTGACATTGTACTTTAAAATTGTTTTTGACATTGTACTTTAAAATTGTTTGACATCATAATTATATTATTTTTGAATTGTCTAGTAGTACGATATTTTAAAACTGATTCGACTTTATACTTGAAACTGTTAGGCACTATATTTTGAATTTTTTGGAATGTTAATTAATAACTTATAGGTCTTATAATTTTATGTAAATTGCACGAATAAATAAAATGAAAATGAAAATGAAATAAGTTATGTTCAAGTAACAGACAGACTGGCAGTTAGTATGTAAATAGTCCAGTGAGGCGACAATTTTTCAACTGTACCTTTTAGGTGCCATTGTAAAAGACATTGCCCGCCGATGGGCCCCTTATTTTCAGTGCCGGGCAGAGACTATTTACTTCTCAAAAATTAAGTCGTAATTTTATACGTCCAATTTTATTTTATCAACATCTGTTTCACCGTAGCATTAAAAACCGTAACTAATAATTATTTTATTGAATCAAAGGTAGTTCTGCCATTAAAACTTAACCTGAATGTTGTCAAGATAGACCACAGATTATGTCAATTAAATGGTAGTAATCGATTGAAAATATCGATATATTACTATTCCGCCGACTAAAAGTACCAGAGATGTTTACTATAGCTTTTCTCCGGTCATAATCTAGGTCTCATGTAACTGATTAGCCGTATATTCAAATCGCGAATTAAAATAAGTATACATATGTCGTGGTCAGATCGCAGAATTGATTACTTTATGATGTGACTAGCCATTTCATGAATTAGTTGCATTTCATGATATGGCCACTAAAACTGCCTAGATCGTTTAAAAATTAACGTTTGATGATATCTCAATTGACGTTTCGATTTGAAATAGTAAATAATATAAATCATATGCAAAATTATCTCTTTAATTATGTAAATAGAAAGCAAGAGCTTGTTTTTTACCAAGAGAAACTGTTTACAACTGTTGCACAAACAGCAAAATATCAACACTAATAAAAGTTACCACAAAACGGTCACACCACAATTGTTAAAAATCGACTTTTGTCAACAAAATATTTAACATGGCCACACCTACCCCGCGTTCCGAATCACAATAACATCGCTGTTAGCGCGTCAAGAAATCGCCACGCTCTACGGAAGGGTTGTTTCGCGCGCTTACATACATCGATTTTGCGTAACTCGGAACGCGAGGAGAGTAGAAAGATTAATCTGTCAAATCAATACATCATTCAAATTGTCCCTTTCACTGGTAGCCTCCGTACTACCGAGGATGAAAATTTCAATTAGATTGCTCCCCTACGTAGTACCGAGGATGGATCGTGGTCACACTGTTTTGCGATTATCTATGAAACTACGTAGCCTATCTCTTTCGTTCTTATGTTAAAATGAACAGGGAAGACAAAGCTTTCTATATGTCCGTCACTGCTACTGACATTATGGCACTTTTGAGGCGCTGTGTTGGACGCAAAACACACTATAAAAGTTGGCACACTCGCGGGCCGACGCTCTCAACGAAACAATAAAAAAAAACTGTGATTGACTGGTGAATTTGGGTTTTATAAGCATGAATACGTAACTAAAGTGTATGACCTTTCTATTTAATTATTAGTTATATGAAGTTTATTACATTTACGCATATATTTTGCGAAAATAAGTTGTCGAAGTGAAAAAATGGGCGGCGTAGAAATTCTTTGTGACGGCTTTTCGTATACATATTTTGTCGTAAATGGCTGAAATACTATTGAAACGTTACGACAATTTCATTAACTATTCATAAATATACGATGTTGTGCAAGAAATTCAATTATAGCAACAAAATATTGCAATTTTAAAATTTCAATCCTCTATTTTTATTTAACGCGGCCGCCATTCCAAAGTCGATGACGTCATCGCCCGATTTCCTTTCTTTTAGCTTTAATTGTTAGAAACGATTAAAGCTATGGTATAATGTGTAATTGAGAGGTAATTTAATTAAGTTATTGGAACAATTTTCACATTTGCAATCAATTGTGCACTTCATAAGTTAAACCCGTTTTATGTGAAGCACATTCTTTTCTTGTTGTAAACTACTGTTTTTTACCTATCTTTTTAACAGGAAATATTTACGACTTCTGCTCATTTTGAACACTTGTAAATATTTCTTAGGGTAGCGTCACTCTTGAACTAACTAAATGAACATACTGTGACATATTTATGACCACAAAAAACAAAGGTGAATGAATGTTGACGTTGTATAAACATTCTAAACGGCCACTTGAGACGCGATAAGAGAATCGTCTTTTGTTTTGCTTTGACTGCTTAGTGTACTGTTTTTATTATGTAATCGTTGTTATGGTGTAATAGTGAGAAAATTAAATGATTTTTATATTAAAATATGTCTTTCACAAAAAATTCTGGGACTTATAATGATAAAAATCGGACGAAAATAATAAAACTTGTTTTTAATTTGAATGATACTCGTTTTATTCTGAATCAAATTACATAAGTGTCATTCACCGAATAGTAAAACTTGTAAACATTACGAAACAGTCACAATCTTGTATGGGGTTCATAGTAAAATATCGAGAAATTGGGGTTTAACCACAAGTGGTCCGAAAAGAGGCGGGATCTCGTCATGGCTTTAAGCAAGATGGAGCAGAGTCGCATGTTTGACGTTGACAGATAAACGCCAAATGAATGGATAAGTGGAATCTCAATTTCATCATCTTTAAAAATTAAATTTCTCTGAAACTAGGGTGAAAAACTGAAAATTGATTTCAGGATCTAAAAAGGTAATTGTTGTTCTTCAAAACCAAGTTAAAACCACCGTTGCCCGCGTTTTTTTTCTGGGGGCCCATATCTCCTAACAAAATGGGCAATGTCTTTTACAAAGTTTCATCATGGGTGTCGATTTCAAGGTTTTAGAGCGTGCAGCGCCACAAAAAAATTTTGGGCGCATCATTTTGAATTTATTTTTCGGTAATTCTGATTTTGTTCTGAACTGAACTTAGCGTCCGCGTCGCTATGACTTGAAAGACACCTTTTATTAATAATATATATTTTTTTTAATTTAAATATCTTACCATGCTGCGGCGTCGAGCGCGAAGTGTTGCTCCGTCTCTTTGAATGTCATGCTCTGCTAAAAGACGATATGTCGCGATAGTTTCTCTGGCTTACTGCAAAAAAAACAACGAATAAAATGATTTTGTAAATACACACGCAAAAACCATTCCGCAGTCATACTGAAAATTTCTGTGTTCTGGGTGGCAGAATCAAAACAACTCGTTAATAAGGACTGAAAGTCACTCGAAGCTACCGAAAGAGTAAATCTTAAAATAAACATAGATAAAACAAAGTTCATATAATACCCACTCCCATGAAGATTGGAGACGCTACACTCAAGCTTGTGGACGATTGTGTTTACTTAGGAGAAACTGTCCAGTTAGGTAACTCCAACTTAGAGAATAATCAATTGTTCACAAATTCGACTTGGCTAGGCAACATTCAGAAAGCTACGCAATATCTTCTCGTCCCAAATACCGCAGTGTCTCAAGACGAGTCTTCGACGGTGCATGTTACCAGCTAAGACCTTATGACACAGAAAGAATAGGATTCGTAAAAAAGACTATATGACACCCAAAAGGCAATGCAATGACGAATATGCTTAGAGTGGGCAGGGACTATTGCTGGAGAACAGATGGCTGATGCGCAATGAGGCTGAAAGGTTCTCGAGTGGCGACCGAATACCGGAAGACGTAGCGTTGCAAGGCAAGGTAGACCAATGACCTGAGGAATCCGTAGAAATTCGCTGGATGCAAGAAGCATAGAACCCATTAAAGTGGTGCAGCTTGGGAGATGCCTGTATTCAGCAGTGGACGTTTTTCGGCTAAATGTTGATAATGCTCTCATGTTACCACAAATGTTTTAGATTACAAAATTATCACAAATAAAAATTACAACGTATTTAATAATTTTAGTAGGTATTCAGGGCGGCATGACATTCACGCGCGAAGTGAAACCGAATTCAGTACATGATTCGATTTGCTATACCTCCGAGCGTAGAAAGTTTTCGAAGATTATTTAAAAAAAAATGCTCTGTCATGCATTTGACCGCATGTATGATAATTTTAATGCAACAGCTTTTGTTAAAAAATAACCGACGAAAATTTCCACGCATTTCCGGTTTAGAACCATGTACTGAACCCATGATAACAGGATGTGCATTGATATCCCAGCTTGCTATCAACTACTCATCTACCTTTCAATCTAATTCTCTTTCTAAATTAATAATATAAGAGTGTCTGTATTCCAAAATATTTCACAATTCCGGAAAACGTCGAACGTTCGATAACAGTTGGCATTTTAATAGCAGCCAATTAATAAGAGTAAAAGCTTTCCAATTGTAACATATGTTACGAGTGAGAATGATTAACGTTCTGTTTCTATCGTTTTCATTTTGAGTTTAGCTTTGAAACAATTTTAATAACAAAGAAAATATTAAGCGTAGTTCTGAACTTCTTATTTTATTTTGGAAAGATTTGTAACAATGAAAACATCACGAAATAATTTAATGTCAGAAATGTGCAATTTAAATCTAATTAATATATAAATTCGGATGTTGTTCAAGAATTATTAATACGAATAATATTACTAGCTAAACAACGTCATCACAAGATATTGAAGCTTTATTAAAAGCTTTAGCTACATTTTATGGGGCCATTTACAACGACATTTTATACAAACAACGCTTTGTATCCTGGGATCTGAAGAGATACCACAAAGCCATTATCGTGCTCGAAACTTGGTAAAAGTAGATTAATTAAAACTATGATGAAAAATCTTTACCGAAGCTATACCAATATTCACAACATTATCTTTCTATGCAGGTAAATATCTTTGAAAATAGCAATGATCATGACAAAACAAAGCAACCAACGAAAGCAAGCAATGAAACCAATGAAGGTCAGGGCTTCTAAGAAACTGTCACTGGTTTCATTGTCTCAGAAATAAAATAAGAGCTTTAAACAAATCAGTGCGCCAAAATTTGTTATGACATTTAAAATAAGAATGATGAAGCAAACCACGTTAGGCATGTTATTATTATTATTTTAAAGCTATTCTACTTTATAGATTTTAGAAAAAAAGAATAAATCTAATTCGTGGGAATTAAAGAGCCGTCTTGCTAAAACCACTCCAAAGAGCAAAATGTAAAGCAGAAATGGATCCATTACAATAAAACAACAGTTATACTGATCGTCCAAATGTCACCAAAAATAACTGGACTTCACTTAAGTCCAGTTATTTTTGGTGACATTTGTGTTTCAGATTATCATCCTATCACGAAATTTTGCTAACAGGATAAACTTGCCACATTTATTATATTATTATATTATTATTATTTATTATAAACCGCACATGTGGATCACATGTGCGGTTTATTTATTTCTTTCAGCCCAAAATTCTAATCTCGTCCTGCAATGTTCCCCATGCTGAGACACAGGTAGAGGATACAATCCCGGGATCCCGAATCTCGGGATCCTGGGATCCCGACCGTTTTCTGGCCCCGAAAATCCCGGGACTGTACTTGGCTAATCCCGGGATTTTCGGGATTGCCACAAACAAGTCTAATTTGTATTCCGTAGTCCGTTGCGCCTTAACAATAAACTTGCCTAGATTATATGAATAGCATTTATTACATAACGACAAAAAACAACCCTTAGATACGCCGTCGTACGATACGTACCTACTATACACAGTATACACTAAACAGATACAGTCCTAATATACATATGTTTGTCGTAGAACTTAGAAGGCACTTAAAGAAAAAGTTACAGCTGGAAATTAACAAATGAAATCCCCAGATCCTGTAGTACAAAATGAATTGGGGTTGGCAAATATTGTAGTATCTACAAGTATCTACACGTATTGTCTATTCCTCCAGTCAGCGTAGAACCTGAGCGAGTGTTTTCAGCTGCTGCTTATGTTGGCAATAAACTACGAAGCAGGCTTGGAAGTCAAAGATTGGATGCTTTGATATTTTTCTGCGATTATAATTTCGAAATTTTAATTTTTTTTGTGCTGTCTTTTTGATTTCTTGCAAAAGTTTAGTTTTTGTTTTGTCTTTATCTTTCTTATTATATTGTGATTTTTGTTGTGCAAAGACATTAAAAAGATTTTTTTTTAATTATTTAGGTTGTTTTTTCATTTTAGTTCAATTAGAAACCACATAGTCTAATCCCGGGATAGGCCCGGGATCCCGGGATTACGCTTCAAAAATCCCGTAATCCCGGGATTGAAAAACATGCTCGGGATTGTATCCTCTAGACACAGGCCTCTTCTCTGTGAGACTGAGTAGGCCATTAGTCACCACGCGAGTCCAGTACGGGTCGGTGGATGTCAATTATGGAATGGAAACCGGCATGTCGTAGAACCAAAAATTCTTTTTGCTTCTACGACATGCCGGTTTCCTCACGATTTTTCCTTAAACGTTTTAAGAGCAGTGGTGATGAAATTATTTACACAAAGTAAAACGCCAGTCAGGGTTTGAACCTACGACCTACAACTCGTGAGGCGCGGCCGTTTCTCCGCAACAGAACTGCTTTCACTGTGACTTATGCCTTATTAGGCAGGCTTAAGACCGATCCTGTATAAAGCCTTGGTTGATTTACGAAGAAAGCCGAAGAGAAAATTGCTTCTGTAATAAAAAAAGGAAAATTTTACGACAAACATGCAACTCAAATACAAAGTTGGGAAAGCCAAAATGACATGGCAATTATATAGTCTGTAAAAGTGTTATTTTTCAGCGAAGCACTAAAGACGAAAATGGACGGTATCAAAACATTATCTCTGATTATTTTGCGGTTGTTTTAATTTGAAATTCTCAAAATGCTGATTTCCTTGACATTTTCCGCGTACGAGTTTATTTTAACTTTTTCACTTAACTATTTGGTGTTTCGTTTTTGTTAACATAGACAACATACACAGTAACATACTTTTTTCGTATTTGCGTTTTTATGCGAACAGCTTTTTTTATATTTGCATCTAATCGCAGCGGTTAATCAAATTTTAAACGGAACACTGATTTCTGTCCAAATCCTTTCGAAGGCTTCAGACAATGAGGCTCATGGGATTTGTTGATCCCTAAGGGATAAAATCGAGGAAGGTCTCAATTTATTAGAAACAATCGAGTTTTGGTGTTTCTGTATTATTTTCCAAGTTGTACCGTGTGGTGCCAGACGTAAAGAATAACACCACCCCATTTCTTCCCGTGGGTGTCGTAAAAGGCGACTAAGGGACTTACTAGAGAATGGGCAGCAGAGTTGTCTATGCATTTTACCACCATACTGCGATCGCAAACCCGCCTGACAAGCGTGGCGATTATGGCAAAGCCCCCAAATTGGGGGAGGCCGAAGTCCAGCAGTGGACGTCTTACGGCTGCAATGATGATGATGATGATGTGGTCGTCCATTCAAGTTTGATAATGTAAGAAGGTAGGTACGTATTCTGAAGTGACCTGTATTTCAAATATTATTGTGTTCTCCCTTTATCACATTGTTGATGCACTTCTCAATTTTAAATAGACACAAGGTCAGTTTGATAGACATACAAGGATTTTTCAAATAACATGTCTTCAGCTAGATACACAAGAAACAATCAGTTCTTTGTGTATACAGAACTTTTATCAAACTCAACCGCTGTCATTTGCAGCGGGAAAAAACAAAACACCGTCAAGCAGAATACAAAGGAAGGCAGACCACATATGAAAAAAAACCGGCCAAGTGCGAGTCGGACTCGCGCACCAAGGGTTCCGTACAAACCTGTAGTATCCTCGGTTTATGCATAAGATTTATGTTTATGATATTAAATGTTTTTTTTTTTAATTTTTATATTTCTGTAGATTGAATTAAAGGTAAATTGCGGTTTACGATTTATGACGTATTAAAAAAAACTACTTACTGGATCTCGTACAAACTAATTTTCGGTGGAAGTTTATATGGTTATGTACATCATATATTTTTTTTTTAGTTTTATCATTCTCTTATTTTAGAAGTTACGGGGGGGACACACATTTTACCACTTTGGAAGTGTCTCTCGCGCAAACTATTCAGTTTAGAAAAATATGATATTAGAAACCTCAGTACCATTTTTGAAGACATATTCATGGATATCCCACACGGTCGTATAGGTTTGATGAAAACAAATTTTTTGAGTTTCAGTTCTAAGTATGGGGAACCCCAAAATTTATTGTTTTTTTTTCTATTTTAGTGTGAAAATCTAAATGCAGTTTACAGAATACATCTACTTACCAAGTTTCAACAACATAGCTCTTATAGTTTCGGAGAAAAGTGGCTGTGACATACACGGACAGACAGACAGACAGATATGACGAATCTATAAGGGTTCCGTTTTTTGCCATTTGGCAACGGAACCCTAATAAAAGGTAAGTATACTTCCGTCCTTTTCTGCCTTTATGATGTCGTGTGAAGTTGAAGCCGTCTTTGAAATACTAAGCATGAAATCTACTCGAGTGAGTTACTTGACTTGATAGTATGAAACTAATTGTACCGTTTTCACTACAACCTTAATGTCTTCCGTGGTTTTGTGCCCTTGACGTCACCAAGGAAGCGTTAACAAAATTAATTATTCTATTCTCTGATTGTTTTCCATGCGATATTATCATGGAAATTGCTGGGTATTTTAATTAAAGGAGGAACTTACCAGAAAATGATTTGTTCATTTCTAACTTCTTCAAGTCAGTTGATGTTGCTGTCTTTGGAGTCCAACACCAACATAAGACCAATTGGAAGTAGATACGAAATCTGTGAACAAAGGAAAATAATGAAAATCCATACTCACTACTCAACTACTCAAGAATTACTCTCACTCTACTTTAATATTATAAATGTGAAAGTAACTCTGTGTTTATGTGTGTCTGTAACCTTTCCACACCTGAACGAATTGAATGATACATTTTGCGCACGGGTGGACTTTGATCTGGATCTAAAGGATACGACATTTTGCTTAATTAAGGCGCTGCCCAAACTTAGGACAAATAGTAAATAAATTATTATTTTGTGTAGGCGATTCACACGAAGTTAATTTAATTGCGGGCGAATCGACCGCTTTAGAAAAACGTACTTGGCAATTAGCACGTTTTGAATACCACGTTAAGGAACGAAAAGTTAAGAATAAACTACACCACTTAATGACATAAAATTCAGAATGTGCCAAATGATTAATAAGTATTTCTGGAATTTTCGCTTCACTCACAATTATATAAACTTCGTGTGAATCACCTGCAGAAAATAATAATTTAGTGCGCGATGATTTCATCGATTTTATTTTGCAACACTTTGAAATTATTGTTATCGATTGGGTTTTGAGTTTCATGGCAGCGGCGGCGGTGGCGATTACTTTTTTAACCGACTTCAAACAAAGGACGAGGTTATCAATTCGACTGTATTTAAGAAAAAAAAAATGTTTTTGGTACCTACCTCATAACTTTTGACTGGGTGAAACGATTTTGATGATTCTTTTTTTTATTTGAAAGCTGGTGCTTCCCAAATGGTCCCATTTTAATTTGGTTCCATTTCGACAATGGGGTCTATAAGAAAACCATATAAGTCTTAAATTTGCATTATGTATTTGCGCGACAAATTAACGAATAACGCGATTAGATTAGTGCGGAGTATCTACCACAACTAAAAAGGTATAAAATAAAAACTTTTTACAAAACAAACAACCGACTTCCTTAAAAAAAAAAAACACTACAAAGTCAAAAATAACTTTAATTTCTGAATTCGGTGGCAAAAACCTTAAATACAGATCCTTAGACATCGACTTTCGAAATTAAACTTATTTTTGACTTTGTAGTATTTTTTTAAGGAAGTCGGTTCGTTTTGGTGAGACCCGTCACGCGATGCTTATGCACAAATCCATTGACTCTAAATGGAAGTTAAACAATTATTTACGATTTGACTTAATTATACAACCATTACAATCACCATGATAACCATTGCAATATTTATTTTTAAATTGCTGTTTTTGCAATATTTGGTAGTATATTTAGTGCGTTATTTTGCGAGTATTATTTCTAACTACTTGCACGTACAAGCCAATGATGGAGGACCAACAGATGACGTATTAGTAGCAAAACGTGGTGTCTCGGCCTCTCGAACATCCTTCATATTAATTAGTAATGTCCAGTCGTGCGTTTTGGGCGAGCAAAGTTATGTGAATCGACTTAATTATGAATTTACTGACTTATTTTTCAATTTATATAAAACTACAAAATTACGTTTATTTTATTTGTAAGCCAGCAACAAAAGAATCTCTATTTTTACCCTTATTTATCTGCGCTCTTGCCAAATACCTACTTAATAATTTGCTTCTTACCCCCCTATAAGTGCTTTTACTGAAAAAGCATTTATTGAACATTACAAGATTTAAATGAAATAAATAGTTTCATTCAGAAATAACTTTTTGCATTACTTAGTAACTAATTCTTTTCTATATCAAAGTACAGATAAAAGCTTTAAACATAAAACTTTCTTATCTTATAAGTTTCAACCCATCTCCACTGAATAAAATGTAGTTGAATAAGAACGTATTTAGCGTTCATAATATTTTTTTCACGTCGGGTAGTACGTCGATCTTTCGGAGATTGTTAAGAAACTATGAAAACGTTTTGAATTACTTTTTAGGGCTCCCAAATATAATGATAAAAATACCTGCCTACCTTTTCTTTTTTATCTTGTCGGTAAGTCTATCCGATTGTTGGTATAATGGTACATTGTTTCCGTGGTTATCTTAAGCAATTTAACCTCTAAGTCCCTGAGATACCACGTTTGGTATGTAAACAATCGTTTTTTAATTGTGTCTGTAATTACGGTAAGTGACCGGTTAAATGTCGTGGTTTGAAAACATTATGATTAAGGCTCTAATATGCACAACCTGTTTCTATGAATTCCTTTAGTACATGATCCTGAATCCCTGCGTAAAAATATTTTTGAACGCGTAGATATTGAACAAGAGTAGGTTGCCTGAATTAGTGTGTGACAAAATGGTAAGCACAGTAAGGAAGATGAAATTTAGTTTTGATACTCATTCATTATTTAATGGACAGTAACCAAAGAGATAAATAACGAGGGCCCTCGGATATAGTTGAAGTTTATTAAAAACCGATGGATGATATGCAACGAGCCTGGTTACATAGCTCTGTTGGTGACCGTACTTAAATAAAATAAAATAATTCCAAAGTCGAAAATTTGTGCATAAACGGCTAAGCAACTTAACATCACTTTTTACCCACAGATTATTCTGCATTTTCACTAATACTCAGTATATATTTTATCCGTTTTTTTTTTAAATATAATTTTTCTCGTCTAGCTGTCACTACTCCAGAGAAAAAATATAAATAAATAATTTGCTAATGGATATGAGTTGAACCAAGGCTAAGTGCTAGTTCCTCATAAATCATACAACGTCACACTTCTAAAGATGAGTAACAGTTGAAACTCTGGAAACATTCCAAGCAGAATGTTTACAGAAGCGCTCCAAAATTTCAAGTCATTTAACAGATTTAACTAGAATCTGTGAAGTCACGAATGCCTGTTTTATTCTTTCCTGTATTTATTTGGTTGTGGTTGGTAAATGGAGTACTACCGTACCCAAGTGTTCTTTGTTGAACGTTGGCGTCTACTTTTACCTTACTCACACGACTGTTTTGCCTTCTGAAATTTGCTTACTTTTATCTTTTTCGTTCCTTTTTTATCGTATCGGTGCGAGCTTTAGTAACTACGAGTAACTAATATGTTAATGCTGTGGTTGCATTTTTGAAAATGAAATCCAGCACAGTTGCAATTAACATAAAACCTTGATGAATTGTGAGTATCAAACCTCATTTCAATTAATATTCTAACCAGTACAATCAACATTGTATTTCTAGTTCCAAAAAATATTGAATAAATGAGTTCATCATTTATTGGGATGACCATATCGCTAACAACAAGGTTCGCAAAATATTTTAATGTTTAAACTTATTAAACATTTCAAGATTATTTGTGGCTAGTTTGCTTGCTATCCCAACTTATGAGCAAAATAACATGAATTAATCATATCTAGCAATGTGTTACTCATTCGAACTAAGTTTAGAATTGGGTTGTAGAAATTCTGCTCAAACTCTTATAATTCCTCAAAACTAACGTGTCCTAAGCTAACTGTACGTTTCAGGGTTCAGTTTAATTTTTGACAGACATATATTCTAAGAACAGAAAGAAAATTAGGTTATTATTCACAAACAAAACGCACGTTACAAAAAAAAAAAACACATAATATAAATACATAAGCTCACGCCTTTTTCCCATGGAGATAGGCCAAAAACTATGGATACCACCTGCTATAATCCACATATCGACACCTCCATGCAATAACATCGTAACTCATTTTTTGTGATTTTACAGGAGAGCGATTTTAAAGTTTGAAAAATTATAACAAACTCAAAACACCCCGTACAATTTTTGAAGCTGGTTCTATTTAATATAGTTTAGGCGGACTATAAATAGGTATGGTTAAGTTGTAAAAGAAAAATTGTTTTCATGGGTTTTCATGACTTACGTGAAAAACAAAACAGTGAAATGACATATAAGTTACCAGGACAAACATTGTATGTCTGAGTTACAATTTAGTTTTTTTGTAGTTTAATTTATTTTTGTGGTCACATAATTATAACTCCAAGGCGTTAAGTTACATAAAATGTTTTTATATAGTAAAATTAATTAAGTTAATTCATGCAATCCAAAACAAATCTTTAAATACACATCTCATATTGCGATAATGTATTATTATTATACCTATTTTTGTGTTTGTTATTATGTTGTCTTATTAATTTGAAAGATAAAAGAAACATTTTGTAGTACCTACTTAAATATTATTTAATGAGATCACAAAATCAGAATCAGAAATTACAAAATAGCAGAACTTAACTGAATACCTTCTTATATTATTCAACATAAAATTAAGACACTAAGTATGTATCTTTTAAACGTAAGTAACAATTTTTTTAACATATTATAAGAACAAAAAAAAACTTATTAAAAATATTAATTTTCTTCATCACTGTCATTGTCTGTAGCTAGCTGAGTGGAATATGGAAGATTTAAATAAAAACTATTATAAATATCTGGTATTGCCTTACATTGACACAAGCTTACAAGGTCCTTATACTGTTGATATTGGGAGCACTTTATTGTACAACAAAGGAATACTTTGTCCTTCGTTTAACTGTTCACACTGAACAGTCTCTTGTGCTCTTTTCGTTCGTATGATTCGTGAAGTAGGTTTCATAGCAAGGTTAATAGATAAGTGCTGATCACTGAGAAAATCTTATTGAAAATAAATTAAATCAGGGTTTTCCTTTTCTATTTTAATGTGTTGTATTTTAGTCCATGTCATCTTTTTTCCAGTACTATTTATTTATTTATTTAACACTTTAAGCACATATTATGTACAGAGGCGGACTTAATGCCATAGGCATTTTCTACCAGTCAACTATTCCAGTCCCAGTTTAGTTTTTTCTTTATAAGACATTTATAATCAAGAATCAGGTTTTGATTTAATCCAGTAACATTATAAGGAGTCCCCGTAGTTTTAGCACATCTGATCAGGATGATCCATTGTTCTGGTACAAAAATAATCTGATTTTTCTTCCGGCGCTCTATCAACGCGTGCATAGCATCCCCTTCAGATTGTGAGTGTCCTACTTCAAAATAGTTATGTTTAATTGTTATTCCAAATAGTTTACATGCATGCGAGTACATAGCTATTATTATTCGATTGCGGTTTTGTCCGCCTCAGCAATCGGCAAAGAAATTACTAGTTGAAATTCCACTTAAAGATAATGCCTTTAAGATATTTTGGTTACGCTTAATTTTATTATGGTTTTTAGCTTCTCACTTCTATTTACCAAGCAACGTAACAACACCGAAATTCTATGAGCGGGAGTAAACTACTAAATAGAACATCGCAACTCGTCTTAACTTGTCGTAATGCACTAAAAACTAACGTAAAGATCCGTGCAACATCATTGTAACTCAACTTACAATGCAGTAAGAGTACATTTTATGATCGTAAACCGTAATTTTATCATGTACATAGATTGTATCTAATGTTACAATTTCGTTGTACTTGATAAACAAGCTACTCATAATATTTTCTATAAATTGTAAATCAAGTTGCAATTATATAGTTGACAAAAAATATTTTTTGGATTAGTTACAATACTTTGACGTTGGTTTATTTTAGAAACGGAAGGGAATAGAATTACAATGATAGTACAGAAAAAAAGCATTCTTTTTTACATAACAATGCCGTTGTAACTCAATTTTTGGAAAAAAGTGAGTTACGATGTTATTGCATGGAGGTGTCGATATAGCCACATAAATAATAGCAAAATGCCTTGTAATCAACCAATTAACGTGTGTCTCTTTGTCCATTGCTGATGTCAGGGCCGGGAACCAGGGACAATAAACATTGCCTGAATGTTACGACACTAGCTAATGACAACAAACAAACAATCAAAACGAAAACAAAATGACGATTGCAGAATGAAAAAAAAACCGGCCAAGTGCGAGTCGGACTCGCGCACCGAGGGTTCCGTACAAACCTGTAGGTATTCTCGGTTTAAAAATAAATGTTTTTTTTTTTTTTTATATTTCAGTTGATTGAATGTAAGGTAAATTGCGGTTTACGATTTATGACGTTTTAAAAAAAAACTACTCACTCGATCTCGTTCAAACCAATTTTCGGTGGTAGTTTACATGGTAATGTACATCATATATTTTTTTTAGTTTTATCATTCTATTATTTTAGAAGTTACGGGGGGGGGACACACATTTTACCACTTTGGAAGTATCTCTCGCGCAAACTATTCAGTTTAGAAAAAAGTGATAATAGAAACCTCATCACCATTTTTGAAGACCTATTCATAGATACCCCACACGTATGGGTTTGATGAAAAAAACCATTTTTGAGTTTTAGTTCCATGTATGGGGAACCCCAAAATTTATAGTTTTTTTTCTATTTTAGTGTGAAAATCTTAATGCGGTTCACAGAATACATCTACTTACCAAGTTTCAACAGCATAGCTCTTATAGTTTCGGAAAAAAGTGGCTGTGACATACGGACGGACGGACAGACAGACAGACAGACAGACAGACATGACGAATCTATAAGGGTTGCGTTTTTTGCCATTTGGCAACGGAACCCTAATAACTACTTTTGTTACAAGAAACAAGAAAGATATGTATGTAGTTTGATTGGCATAGCTATTTATTTGAGTAAGTTGTATTGTTTTTTATGCTATAACCAAAACAGCACACTAATTGTGTTCTTAACACACTTCAAATTCCCATTCCTTTTCTTTTAAATATTAGGTATGTTTGAACAATTTGTCTGCTCGACAGCGGCGTAAATAACAGAAGGAATATTGTCAACTGAAAATAACAAACCATTGCAAGTGAGTTACGCAACTATCCCGCTGGTTTCACAGAATCATATCGAACCCAACCTTTTTGTCTGTCGTTGTTTACAATTTATTCTATTGTTTACAAACCGGCTATGAAGCCAGATAATTCAATGTACACAATACGATTGTTTTTCTTCATATTTCTCTTTTCAATAAACAAATAGTGGTCAGGAGCTTTGTAATGAAATGCAAGTAATCACAAAAGTATTACATTTAGATTGACATTTTATATCAACAGACATTTCAGGAAGCTTATTATTTTTATTGTAACATAGGATACAGTCTATACTTTCTTTATATCTATGTGAAAACGTGGCATAGAGAAGCTTAATTCGTATGATTGAAACACTGAACGAACGTATCGTCATACTGACTGAATCGCTTCAAGACTTGAACTAGACCTGGACGGCCAAGTTTGTTTCTTCTATACGCATTGGTCTACATATGAACTTAAACGAAACCCAGGTTATATTCAAGGAACACTTTGCCCAGAGACCGACTGCTGGCAATGGTGGTGCTTTCAAAGTTGTTCGAAAATATGTTAACTCGGGCAAAGTCTGCAGTTTGGTGAAAACAACTTAGAGCGGCGCGGCTAATAGATTAATTCAGCTGGTCCGTAAATTCAAAGTCGCTCAGCGAGCTATGGTACGGGCTGTGCTTGAAGTCTCTCTGATGAATTCATAAAGAGCTGACCCGACAGAGAACTAAAGTTGTCATAGCTCACAAAATGAGCAAGCTTTAGTGACAATGGGCGGGCTATATAAGCCGTAGACAATCTTTAGGGTAGACAAACATCTTACGCTCGACGCTCGCCCTGGAAGGTCGTTACGCTGCTGCTCCGCTGCGCGTATCCCCTCCACCGCCCGCCGCTCGATCGCCCGTCACTTGTACTCCATGCGCCACGCTGCGTAGTCGCCCCGACTACTCTCCGCTATATTCGGACTCTTGTTTCTTCAGATTCAGTCTAAATCGTACTGTCTTGTTCGCAAGACAGTGGTATTTCTGATTCGTCAGAATCGTCAAAAACGTGTGTTGTGTTGTGGCCCCTTCAGGGCAAATACACAGTTTCGTGGTCACTCGGTGGATACCTTAACGGTGCCAACGAAGCCGAGTGGGTGCAGACCCAACGCACCCGTCTATCCCCTTCAGGGCTAGATGAAAGTTGGACGGGTCCCGGATCGCTGGCCTTGGGGGCTTCCCTCGTCAGCCCCGGTGACAGTCTTCCCTCCACAGCTGCGTACTAGTGCCGCGGGTATATCTATACCCCCCGCACTAGACTGGTCGGGTACCTTCAGTACCCATCGCATGACCGGTTAGGAACCCGTTCGCACAATAAGATTGGCGACGGGAGTCACTCTTAGGGCTCACCAGGATCACCTCCCTGTTTATACCCGACAGGGAGTGTAACACTCACCCCCGGCATCCCACCGGGGATTAGGCTGTTAGGTTTAGGGATTTGGCGATAGGATCACTCTCATGAGTGATTAGGTCCCCCCTCCCCTCCGCCATGGAGAAACCCATGGAGAGACTTGCCAAAATAGAGGCGCTCCTGGCTGAACTTGCGAGTCAGCTCAGCATTGAGCACTCGGAGGTCGGGGCTGTGGTCTCTGTTTTTCTTTTATTAATAAAGAAAAACAAGGATTTCGCTGCCGAATTCTCCGAGCTGTACAGAGCTGAGCAGCTCGCAATTCCAGCCAGCCCGGGCATCGCTGACTTCAGCGATGCCCTCGAGGCCCCAACCGCTACCGATGAACCGTGTCAAATGGACACAGAGGATGTACCCATCCCCACTCCATCCGACTCTGCCGCGCTCACTCCCCAGACGGACTCGCACTCCTCTTCGTCCTCGGACACAGAGGCGTACGAGCTCGTCTCCCACACAAAGGGCAAAGGGAGCAAGCGCAAGAAGAACAAGGCGAGCAGCTCTGCCCCGGCCGCTAAAATCATAGCGGCTGAGGACTCCGCTCCTTCGTCTCATGCCCCCACACCGCAGGCGACCTCCGCCACCGCGAACCCCCCCACCCCGCTACGCAGGCGACCCCCGCCACCGCGACCGCGTCCATCCCCTCCACGCCGTTGGCGACCGCCGCCAACGCGTCCCCCTCCCGCCCCTCGCCTTCAACCTCCGCGAAGGTTGCCGCGCCCCGCGCTAAAACTAGCGCCCCGTCCATAACCTCTGGCTCAACCACCGCCAGGAAACTCCCTCCACCGCCCCCTGTATTTATACAGGACAAGGCCAAGTGGACGGAGGTGTCCAAACGGTGTGTTGACCAAAGGGTCAACTATACTAGTGCCCGTGCCACCCAGCACGGGATAAAAGTATCGGTCCCCACGTCAGGCGATTATCGCGATCTGACCAGGCTCCTCTCTGCTAGGAACGTGTCCTTCCACACGTATTCCTTGCCCGAGGAGCGACTGACCAGGGTGGTGATTCGCAGGATCCCCTGCGAAATCGCCACCAGCGATATTAAGGCGGACCTCGAACGACAGAACGTGCCTGTCACAGAGGTCCATCGCATGCACCGGTCCAGGCAAGGTACTGCCTTTGATATGGTACCCCACCACACCACCCCATATTCAATGTAAAGTCTGTCTGCAACCTGTCAGGCCTTAAGATCGAGAAGCCCCGTAAGTCGGGCATCATTGGCCAGTGCCACAGATGCCAACTGTACGGGCACTCAGCGTACAACTGCTACGCTACTCCCAGATGCGTCAAGTGCCTGGGAGACCACGGTACAGCAGATTGTACCCGGCCTAAAGACCGCACTCTTTGCACCGAGCCACCTAGTTGTGTGCTCTGCAAAGAGTGCGGTCATCCGGCAAACTACCGGGGCTGCCCGAAAGCCCCCAAGTCATCTTCCCCTAAATTGGCGCAGCGTTTCGACGCTCGTCAGACCAGGGAATCCCCTTCGGCCAAACTCCCCGCGAGACTGGCCCCACAGCGTCCCTCCCAATGGCCTCTCTTGAGTTCCCAGAAGGAATTTCCCGCACTGGCCTCCTCCAGGCCTAAGCCCGCTCCCATCCCTCCTTTAATGGACCCGCGTACCCGCGCCTCCGCGCCCCTTACGCCCCCCGTTTTCCCGCGACCACACCCCCCGCCCGCGCCGCGGCCCCCCCCACTGCCCCTATGGCAGGACCAGTACCTGTACAGAGGAAAGGTCAGGCTCCCCTTGATGCGTTTAACGTCATCACCGGGACCTTTAATACCTACAGCACGTTCCTCTCCCCGCGTGCCCAACAGATGGCCCAGGAACTAGTTGCCGCCGGCGGTAACTTGTTCCGCATCCAATCAATTTATGCTGCGTATCCCGAGATCACGCAAGCAATCCATGTCATGAACTCCCAACGCCCCCATTATGGATAGTCGCGGAATATTAACTAGACTGAAACCCCGTTCCCTAAAGCTAGGCTTCTTTAATGCCAACGGCATTCACGGCCAACGTGATGAGATCGCCACGTTCCTCCGCGACCACCACGTAGACATTTTACTCATTCAAGAGTTCAAGTTCCTAAAGCCTCACCATCACGACCTGAAAATTGCAAACTATCGTTTAGTTCGCAACGACAGGTCACGTTGTCATAGAGGCGGCACCCTCATATACTATAGGAAGTCCCTGTACTGCATACCTATGGATACTCCCGAACTCTCCCGATTAGAAGTTTCGGCCTGTCGGTTAGCACTGACAGGTCACCAGCCGATCACTATTGTGTCGGTTTACCTTCCTCCCCAACATGAGTCAGAGGACCCTCAACTCCTCGCTAATGACCTTTCCGAACTATTCAGCATGAGTGACTCCGTTATCATAGCGGGCGATCTCAACGCCAAACATCCCGCCTGGAATAGCACCAGGACCTCGACTAGAGGTAGGCAACTCTTTAACCTCTGTTCTACCATGAACTTTGATGTCATCGCCCCGATGACTCCCACCCACTTCCCCTTCGATACCGATCAGTTACCCGACGTACTTGATATAGCGCTCCTTAAGAATATCAACTTAAGGTTGGATTCTATAGAGGCTATTCACGAACTCGACTCTGATCATCGACCAGTAGTCATGAACCTGGCCCCCCGATTAGGTACCCGCGACCCCTCTCAACCCCCCGCCACTAAAGTGATCACTGACTGGAAGAAAGTAAGCGAACGCTTACAATCTAACACGTCACATCACTTAGACTCTATCCCAGATCAGTTTGACTCTGTCGCCGACACAACGGCCGCGATCGACTCTCTCACAGAGCATGTACAATCGATCGTGAACGAAAGTTTACGGGAGGTTCCAGATACGGGTGACCGTAAATGGAAACTCCCCGACGATGTACGTGATCTGCTGACAGAGAAGAACGCGGCCGTTCGTGCCTACAGCAACTTTCCCTGTGATGCTAACAAAGCTCACATGCGTTACTTGCAGCGTGCTGTAAGGACACGTGTGACTGAGCTGCGTGACGCTAACTGGGACAAGATGGTGAGCGAACTAGAGCCGACTCATCTTGCTTTCTAGGAACTCCAGAGGAAACTGAAATCCTCTGAGTTTTCCACAATGCCCCCCCTGACCCGCCCCGATGCGACCATTGCATTCGAGGATATCGACAGGGCTGAATGCCTAGCCGATAGCCTCGAAGCCCAATGCACACCCAGTTCGCAGCCAGTAGACCAAGCGTTTGTCGATAAGGTAAACGCGGAAGTCGAACGCAAAGCCTCACTCCCGCCCGTTGAAGACCCTGATGATCCCCTGCCCCCTGTCACACCTGACGAGGTGCACGAGATCATCAAAGGTCTGAAATCTCGTAAAGCCCCCGGATCAGACGGCATCACCAACAGAGTGATCAAGCTGTTCCCCGCTCACCTGATTATGCTCATGTGTACCATCTTCAATGGTGCGTTGAGTAATAATATTTTCCCCCAAGCGTGGAAGGAAGCCACCGTCATTGGCATCCCTAAGCCCGGTAAGCCCAAAACCGAGCCCACGAGTTACCGCCCCATTAGTTTGCTCAAAGTTCTCGGCAAAATCTATGAGAGACTTATTTATAAGCGACTCAGAGATTATGCCGAAACCAAGGGCCTCATCCCCAACGAGCAGTTTGGTTTTCGAACCCAACACTCGTGTGTCCATCAGGTACCTACACCGTATCGTCGAACATATCAATGCTGGTTTTCAGCGTGGTATGTTCACGGGCGCTGTATACTTCGATATAGCGAAAGCGTTCGACAAAGTCTGGCACAACGGCTTATTATATAAGCTGTACAAACTCGGAGTGCCAAACCGTCTCGTGCTCATCTTACGAGACTTTCTTGCGAACCGTACCTTTCGCTATCGCATCGAAGGGGCACTTTCCTCCCCTCACCCGATCCGTGCAGGAGTCCCTTAAGGCTCTGTACTAGCCCCCCTCATTTTTACGCTGTTCACTAGCGATATCTCCAGAAGCAAGAAGGCAAGGTTAGCTCTGTTCGCAGACGACACTGTCATCTTCTTCTCGGGATTTAGTGACACAGCGCTGGTTCGCTACCTCCAAACCGCAGTCGACGAGCTCGGCGAATGGTTCAGGAAGTGGCGAATCGAGGTCAATCCCGATAAAAGTCAGGCGGTCTTTTACACCCGACCGCGACGCAATCACCCCCCTCCCCGATCCATCTCAATGTTCGGCAAGCAGATCCCTTGGGCGAAGCAAGCCAAGTATCTAGGTGTCATCCTCGACGAACACCTCACCTTTTCTGAGCACATAAAGCAGGCTCGCTCGCGGGCCGCTTTCGCTCTCGGTAGGCTCCATTGCGTCCTGAACAAGCGGAGTAAAATGTCTCTTCTGTGTAAGAAGCGGCTTTACACCGCTTGTATCAGGCCGATTATGACATACGCAAGCCCAGTCTGGGCACATGCTAAGCCCCGATTCATCCATAGGATGCAGACTCTCCAGAACCGTTTTCTCCGTCAAGCCACAGGCTCGCCTTGGTTTGTTCGGAATATCAATCTTCATTTAGATATGAAACTCCCGACTATCCATCAATTCATGAAACGCGCTTCGAAGAGTTTCTTCGATAGGGCCGTAGCCCACCGCAACCCTCTGGTTGTGGCGGCAGCTACTTACACCCCCTCCCGTATCAGTAAAGTCCGCCGCTCGCGGCACGTTCTTACCGATCCTGATGATCCCACTACCCTCCTCCAGGAGAGTCGAAAAGAGACCAGTACAGCTAGACCAGCACACAAACACAAACCGTACCGACCTCGCCGCCGAGGTCCGTCGTCGCGACCCCGACTTAACAGTCCCTCCCGACCCTTGCAAGAGCCAGCCCGCGATGCTACGCCGTTAGCTTTAAATTAGTCCCAAAATAATTTAACCCAGATCCAGCCAGTCCCTTGCTGCCCCCCTACCAGCGATTGCCTAAGCCGAGGTTCGTACCCCCCTCGGGGTAACCCTTAGAGCTTTCGCTTTAGTTTTTAAGTATAATAAGCCCCGGCTGGAGGCCTAAAAAGGTAACTTTTTAGAACTCGCCGGGCCACAATCCGTTTAAGTAGTAACAATCTTTTCAGGATTAACTACGAGATGCCCCATAAAAAAAAAAGAAAATTAGGGTAGACGTCTTCTTGAGTGGCTACCGCTGATCAGCAAATGTCAAATCGGTAGGACGTCCTTTGAATAAATGGACCGACGAACTTTGAAGGATCTTTGGTAGCAACTGGGTGAGAGTTACCGAAAGTCGAGTTAAATGGTAAGAAATAGGTCCATGTTCAGCAGTGGACTGCTGCAAGCTAATGGTGATGATGATGAAATAGATAGAGTACTTATCTTTACAATACACTATAGAATTACATTTATACTTAAAATGAAAAATGAAAATTTTTTAATACAACAACAATATTAAGGATGCCAATCACGAGTCACAATTTGAGATTGCGGCCGAATCGAAATTTTAACCTGTTATCCATGTAAACAAACCAGGCACGCACCATTCACTCAATAACACTAAAAAAAGTAACGATATTGGAACAATGAGCCAATGAGAGAATCTAGTATCGTATCATCGATATCGTTGTTGAAAAGTCAAAAATGTATGAGACTGACATAAGCTACCGGAAAGTTTTATGTAAATCCCGTACAAAAGTACTGTTGGAATACGAAACGGTGTGAGAGGGATAGCCACTTGTTTAGGCCCTCAACTGTATTCAAGGTTTCGACAACGGTTATATGTTGATTTTCCGAGATGTAAAGCCACTCTGTGCGTGGGAAGCGACGCAGTGCGGAGCGATCTACTTCAAGTGTTTTGTACGGTATTACAATTGGATTCAAAACTAAAATAAACAAATTCAACTGTCTGTCTATTCGCTTTATATATTCTCCTAATAAAGTCTGCACATGTTGCTTGTTTCAAAAAACAAAATTAACATAAACGCAAGTTTTATGGGCTAACATAAGTATAAAAGTTATTTATGAGCTTGTTTTAATATTTATACATATATCCAAAGAGCGTCGTAACCAGAAAATAGTTCAAAACTGGACAAGACAACAAAGGGAAACGGGGCAAGACAGACATGGCAACGTCGGATCTCTTTATCATACAAACTTTTATGCACAAACCTGCCTAAATATTTTACTATGTCGGAAAAGGCCCCTCCCTTTATAAACGTTTAGCATACTGTAAACCCGTCTAATCTATCCATCATAAAAGCACTCACCCTTCCTATTTCTTTATTGTTATTGCGGTCTTCACAGCGCGGTTAGTGATAATAAAACTGGGATTTGAGATTTCCAAGTATGTATTATCACTGAATTAAATTGTTATAACCCTAAAACTGCGGTCGGCATTTAATTTTACCACCACACTAACGCACGGTTTCCGCCAAATAATAAACAATAAAAGGTACAGTAGCCATGAAATGAACGTGAACTTGACACTATGCGATTTAATAATGGATTATCGGCCAATTTTTTTGTAGTGCTGAAATTTTACACGTATTATACTTCGTTGCTTCGTCCTTCGAGATTAGATAACATTGTAGTAATACGTCTAAGATATCGCCTTTCACCCACTAAGTTTGAGTTTTTTTTTTTTTTTTTTTTTTATGTGGGTACTTTGCCTTCCTGTTGGTTATGCCTGTAGTGTCATTCATTCGCGTTTTAGTGCGTCGCCGATCACCACTTATTTTCTACTTTTCGTTGAAAACCGAAAAAAGATGCCGAAACGTAGTCACAAAAACGACGACAGTGATTATTTGAGAAGGAAGATTCGAAAACTTGAAAAGAAAATCAATAAACGTGCCAAACGATCGCGAGTTCGAATATGTTCCGAAAGCAGTAGCTCATCGGTGAATATTATAAAATCACCTGAGCAATCGGACCATGAAGGTAAGCTGAAAGGTGTTCATATCAATGTTAGCAAAAAGAAAGATATTGTGAATAGTTACTAGGACTATATCCGTATCAAAATTTTGATATGACGCCATATTCCAAAAGTGATGTGAACATCGGGAATGTTACCTTCACTTAATTTTTATGTTTCACAATTTGACGTGACGTCATATTCCAAATAGTGATGTGAACATCTTAGGGGGATGTTACCTTCACAAAATTTTGGATTCCCAATTTATTGGGAAAATTATTTACCTACCAACAAATTAGTGGTTGTGTACATTTAAAAGGAATGTTACCTTCACATTAGTTGATGACCTACTTAATTTTTATGTAGGTACGTAGTCGAAAATGAAATATATTTCATAGTGTTGTGCATAGTTTTCAAGGACTATCGCCGCTCTAAATCTTAGTAGGTACCTAGGTACTACATATGGGTAATGATCAGTGTGTGATCACACTGATGTTTATTTAAATACTTACCCAAATTCATTTTCATTCATTTGATTTTACATTAATTTGTTATGGACAGTTTTAAGGGCTAACGCCGCGCTAGGATTTTCTCTGCAATACCTACATCTGGTGCTTATTGTATTCCAGAGGAGATGGAAGTTGTGCCCGATACCGAGTTAGTTCCGATTCTTGAAGAGCCGCAACCGGGAACGTCCGCCTCAACTACACATGTCCCTGCCACAGATGCGGTACAGACAGTGCAGTTGGAACTGCCTATTGAAACAGCGCTCGATCCCCCTGAACTAGGTGAGGAGATTCTGAACCTTTTGGGTGAAACACCTTCAAAGGACAAAAAATATGGACCGGATATTAGAGATGAATTATGTGTTCGTTGGGAACATATCGCAACGACTGGCTTGACAAAGGATAATAGAAAAGAGCTCCTAGAAAAGCATCTTGTCCCAAAAAATTGCACAAAAATTGACGCGCCGAAGTTAAATCCGGAAATAAAGGCCGCTTTATCCGATGTGCTCATCAAAAAAGACAAAGCACTGGAAAATAAACAGGTGCAGGTCGCAGCAAGTATATCTTGTATTAGTGAAGCTCTCAATACATTGTTTGCTTCGGATCACAAAGACCAGACAGTGATAAAATTACTGATCGAAGCAGGTCGCCTGATGTGTGACTCACAACACACTGAGTCCATGACGAGACGTAGTTTCATATGTTCTACAATCAAAAAAGATATTAAAGATCATTTATTTAACACAGAAATCGATCATTTCTTATTTGGCGAACAGCTTACCGAAACTCTCAGAGCAGCAAAAGCCATATCCAAATCAGGTTCTGAAATTAAAATAAACACACCATTCAGAAGACCTGCACCAGCGCAGAGACTAAGACAACTCTCTACTCAGCCTTTAAACCAGAGGCCTCCGTTCCCGCCGGCGCGGCAAGCAGGAGCAGTGAGGAGGACCGAGCCGGCGCCGCGCCCGCGAGCGCTGCAGCAGCCGCGACGGCCGCCGCGCTTGCAGCAGCGCCCAGGCCCCCGGCGCTAGACTTGGTACGTTCCGCAGGACGAATATCATATTTTTATGATCAATGGCAATTGATAACTAATGATCCTGTTATATTATCGTGGATAAGGGGCTACGAGATACCGTTTACAAAACCGGTTTATCAGTTATACGAACCTAGTTCACCTACATTATCTTCATCAGAATCGCTTCAATATAGGGTGGCCATCACTGATCTTATAAGCAGTGGAGCTATTTCACATTGCGAGCCATGTGAAGGACAATTTCTTTCTAGTTATTTTCTGATTAAAAAACCTAGTGGTAAAAACAGATTTATATTAAATTTAAAGCCTCTGAACAAGCACATCATAACAGAACATTTTAAAATTGAGGATCTGAGAACAACTTTAAAACTAGTATCTAAAAACAGTTTCATGGCCACCCTTGATTTGAAGGATGCGTATTTTCTTGTATCTATACATCCGAACAGCAGAAAGTTCTTACGATTTAAGTATGATGGTAAAATTTACCAATTTAATGTTTTGCCGTTTGGTCTAAACACAGCCCCTTTTGTTTTTACAAAATTATTAAAACCGGTAATTTGTTTACTGAGATCATTAGGTTATTTGTCATCTGTTTATCTAGATGACATTTGTATTATTTCGAATAATTATCAGGATTGTCTAGACAATATATTACAAACAAGAAGTATTTTAGAGTCCTTGGGATTTATTATTAATATAGACAAGAGCTGTATGGTTCCGAGTAACGTATGCAAATACCTTGGTTTCGTGATAGATACAAATAAATTACATGTTAGCCTACCTAAGGAAAAACGAAATTTAATTAAACATGAATTACAAGCTTTCCAATTCAAACCTCGTTGTAAAATAAGACATTTTGCACGCTTGGTAGGCCTCCTCACTTCATCTTGTCCCGCGATTCAGTACGGCTGGCTTTACACTAAGCAAATGGAAAGATGCAAATACCTTGCATTGTGCCAAAGCGATACTTACGATAGTCACATGTCCTTACCACAGTACTTGCAGGATGATTTCTCCTGGTGGGTAAAATCAATTGATGTCGCAGTCAATCCCATTAGACAAGACAGCTACTCGCTCGAAATATTTTCAGATGCTAGCAAAAGAGGGTGGGGGGCAGCATGCGGTGAGGAGACCGCCAGTGGCCAGTGGAGTAATTCAGAATGTGTGAGACATATAAATTATCTAGAACTCCTAGCAGCATTCTTAGGCTTACAAAGTTTCGCACGGGGATTTAAAAATTGTCAAGTTTTGCTACGTATTGACAACACAACTGCTATTTCGTACATCAACCGTATGGGTGGAATAAGATTTCCACATCTCACCGAAATCACAAAATCATTGTGGCAGTGGTGTGAAGCTCGCGGTATATTTGTGTTCGCTTCATACATAAGTTCAGAAGATAACGAAATAGCAGATGCGGAGTCTAGAAAATCTCACCCCGACACCGAATGGGAGATCAAAGATCATGCTTTTGGAAAGATTGTCCAGGCCTTTGGTCAACCTAAAATTGATCTTTTCGCATCAAGGTTAAATTATAAATGTGTTAAGTATGTATCATGGAATAGAGACCCTGGAGCATTCGCTGTGAACGCTTTTACTTTAAGCTGGAAAAATCTTTTTTTCTACGCATTCCCTCCTTTTGCGGTTATACTAAAGGTTTTAAGAAAAATAATAACCGATCAGGCTGAGGGTATTGTTGTGGTCCCATTTTGGCCCACGCAACCTTGGTTCCCACTGTTTCAAAAACTTGTCTGTTCCGAATTGATTCAGTTTGCACCCTCTGATAATGTGTTGTTGTCTATTTCCAACAGTCTTCCGAAGCTCAAGTTGATTGCAGGGAAGTTATCAGGACGGCATTACGGAACAGGGGAGTACCACCATCAGCTTTAGTTATTATGATGGCGTCTTTGTCTGAAAACTCAATAAAACAGTATGACGTGGCAATAAGACGTTGGATAAGCTTTTGTAATGCTCAGAATATTGAAATATATGAGGCGTCAATTCCGATGGTAATTTATTTTCTGACTGAATTATTTAATTTTGGTTTACAATACGGATCTCTAAACAGTCATCGCTCCGCTCTGTCTTTGATCTTAGGATCGAGAGTAGGGTCTGATGACCGTGTTACGAGGCTATTTAAAGGTTTCTACAGACTTCGTCCTCCAGCCCCCAAATACAATATCACTTGGGACCCCTCAGTAGTTTTAGATTCATTATCGAAATTGTACCCAAATCGTAATTTAGGTTTAGTACAATTGACCAAAAAGACTGTAACTTTGCTCATGCTAATAACTGCACACAGAGTACAAACGATTGGCAAAATAACTCTAGACAATATAACTGTGCATGGTCAGCATATATTAATCAAGATTAACGATTTAATAAAATCATCTCGCCTAGGTTCAGCTCAGCCTTGCCTTAATATTTCATTTTATAATCAACGTCCGGAAATATGTCCAGCTGAAGCGCTGTTAGCTTATATAGATAGGACAAAGTCTTTGAGAAGCAATGCCAATAACCTATTTCTAAGTATTAAAAAACCACATAAACCGGTATCCACAAATACTATCAGCCGGTGGATAAAAGATATGCTATCAATTAGCGGAATTGACACCTCAATATTTTCTGCTCACTCCACCAGGCATGCAGCCACCTCAGCCGCTCATAGAGCAGGTGTTAATATTGACACGATACGAAAGACCGCTGGGTGGAGTGGAACCTCCAATGTCTTCGCTAGATTTTATCACAGAAATATACAATGTGAACAATCTGATCAATTTGCATTATCTATCCTAACTTCTGAATGATGTATTATGTTAAAATGTTATTTAAATTTAATTACACATATAAGTTATCCCTAATGAATGAGAAACTACATTTTAGTTTTAAAACACGGTAATAATACATTTTGTTTGTTCATTATACGTTTATTAGTTAAATATGAGTGTTTAATATTTCACTATCTTTCAAAATCTACAATGTTATCTAATCTCGAAGGACGAAGCAACGAAGTATAATTGGAGATTAAACGAACTTACCTGAAGTGAAGTTCTATCCAAATTATACGAGTTGCTTCGTCCGAAGAGATTAGTTCCCTCCCAACCCTATTACTCCCAACATCTCAGGTGAAATATTAAAAGATTCCAGGCTTTCAACTAAATGAATGACACTACAGGCATAACCAACAGGAAGGCAAAGTACCCACATAAAAAAAAAAAAAAAAAAAAACTCAAACTTAGTGGGTGAAAGGCGATATCTTAGACGTATTACTACAATGTTATCTAATCTCTTCGGACGAAGCAACTCGTATAATTTGGATAGAACTTCACTTCAGGTAAGTTCGTTTAATCTCCAATTAAACAACAACGCTATTGTAGGTGACAAGACACAGTGCGTTCTAAGTAAATTGACATAAGTTTCAATATAAAGGTTAGTCATAATTGTGTGTATATAGAAGTTAAAAGTATCTAAGCAGTGCTCTCATTATTATAAGCATGAGAGAGAATTTAATCTGTGAGAAATTGGGCCGTGGTGGATATAATATGCGTGTTGGTGAATATCATGTATCTTCAAATGTTTAGTTCTAGTACATGCCGGTTTTCTCAAGATTTTTTTTTTGTCGTCTTGAGAGCAATAGTGATGAAATAATTTACACAAAGAATAGGGCTGCTTGGATCGAACCCTCGAGCTACAACTCGTAAGTCACGACCATTACCACTGGGCCACCACTGCTCCTCAAGCTCCACACTCCTAATAGCTCTCATTAGACCCAATAAATTCTACACGATTGTCTGACTGTTGTTTGCTAAAAGTCTAGACAAAAAACGAACGCATACATTGTTACCGGCAGACTGTAGAATTAAAGGAATAAATAAAAGAAAAGCACCACTAAGCCTTTCGTAGGTCACCTGTCAATCAACCATACTACTGTAAATATACTGTCTACAATAAGCATAAAGGATACCGGCGAGAGAATTGTTGATGAAATTATTAAGCATCTACGTATGTCACCCTACTAGGTACCGACGAAATAATTTATTAAGTTTTATCAAATCAAACATAAGTACTATCAAAGTCTGAAAAAAAAAACATCATAATAAAGAGCTTTTTTGACTAGATTATTGATGCTAAGAAATAATCATGGCTTAGTTTTTTTTTCTTTCTTGCTTGACTTCATGACTTTTGGCTAAGCGATACTTTTAATGTTGCCATGTAATATAAATCTTAGTCAAGTTACATGCGTGCGTGCGTTGCGTGCGTGCGTTGCGTGCGTGCGTGCGTGCGTGCTTTGCGTTTTGCGTGTTGTGGCTTTTTGTAATGATTGCTTGTGCTAAAGATTATAGCGGTCATATTTTTTAATACGTACATATGACATCATAGTGCAATTCGAGTATGGCATCATCGCAAAAAAAAAACATGACATTTCAATTGTCAATCGGCCGGCACTGATAACTTGTCAACAACAAGTTACTCGCGTGCGTCTCGTTATTTTGTTTTCCATCGATTTTCCATGATTTTATACTTCATCGACTGATTTAGGTTTCCCTGTGTGACTAGTGCTTGCCTAAAGATTCTGATTGTTTGCCTATACGACGACATTTTTCTGTGACCCTGGATTCCAAATCTGCCTGATACCTTGGATTTTGTTGTGTGTGCATCGATTTGTTTATCACGATGAGTAGCCGTGTAAGGCCTACACGCATCATGTGTGTCAACTGCAACATATTATGTGTCAATAAAATGCGCCGATACCCGGCATTGGCACTTAAAGCGAGAGTTGGATGTTGCGCTCATATAATGACTGTAGTATGATATCTAGGGTGGGCCAGACATCAACCGTAGTAGTTGCGTAGTTTGACCTACTTACCAACATTTATCGTACCTAAATTTAATAATGCTTATGGAGCGCGGACGTGGGAATGCATGTTACCATCGTACCTGAATGATTTGCCTGTAGAAATTTATAGTAGAATGAATAAGAAGAACTGCTCAAAGGTACTAAAGCGTTATTTTCTAGATTGCAGTGCGATCTAGATAAACCTTTTTGTTTTTGTAGGTATATTGTTTGTTGTCAATTAAGAGATTTTAGTGACACCGAGTTGCCGTGTCTGGCCATACCACTGTTAAACCCGCGATGGTTTGTGTGGTATGATTAATTTGTAAAATTATTGTAAATAGTTATTTATTGAATAAAAAAAAAAAAAAACCATATATCACCGCAACCGCAGGATTTCTTGATGACATTATGGTTAGAGAAGATGAGGAATAAATATTTAAAAAAAAAGTTTTTTTTCTTTACCTACCAATGACCTACCCTTACCAGGTAATGAATCATACTATATCTATAACTAATTGCTCTAAAGATAGTTGACTAAGATGATTAAATAAATATTCTTCTGAACATATGATTATTAAGTAGGTAAGTACCTGCCTACTTACGTGGACCATGTGGCAGACCTACGCACGTTGGTTGGACTTAATATTCTGAATACGTAGTCCGTAGTTCTATCAATTATATTTTCAGCAATAAGTAGGTATTTTTATATATCTGTTCGATAAGTCTGTTGTTGACGAGACATAACCTCTAAAACTTCAACCTGAAATATCTTAAATTCCTGACTTCCTATAAAAGTATAACTACAGACAAAACTGTTCAGCAATTCAATCACTATACTTTTACATATTTTTCATAGGCAGACGCTAAAATATGTTAACAAAAATTTGTTTGGGAGTTCGCCACTGTTCTTTAACGCTCTTTTCAAACATATACGAATTAATTGTTCATGTACCTCCCGGTATCGTATGGTGCCGGACGTAAAGAATAGCATCATCCCATTTCCTCCCGTGGGTGTCGTAAGAGGCGACTAAGGGACTAACTAGAGAATGGGCAGCAGCTTTCTCTATGCATTTTATCAGCACCATACTGCGATCGCCAACCCGCCTGCCAAGCGTGGCGATTATGGCAACCCCCCCCCCCCCAAATAATGACAAGCACAAATAAAAAATGGCCCCTAGTGCCCGGCGGCCCACCTACCCTTGACTATGGTAGCGGTCAAGGCCATGGTGAGGCAAGGGGTGCTAACAATCCCCGGAAAAGATCCGGCTACCACAATCACCGAAAACTGGACCTGGTAACCTACAACACGCGCACACTCCGGACCGACGAGAAGATCGCTGAACTTGAGGAAGAATTGAGCAGGTTACGATTGGGATAGTAGGGTTACCTGAAGTCCGAAGACAAGGGGAGGACTCGATAATCCTAAATTCCGGAAACCTGCTCTATTTCCGGGAGGGCGACCAGCAGTCCCAAGGTGGTGTCGGGTTTATCGTCCATAAGTCCCTTGTGAGCGTTTTGAAGATCGAGAGTGTGTCGACCAGGGTGGCGTTCCTTATACTCAGAATATCCGCAAGGTATTCGCTGAAGGTCATACAGGTGTACGCCCCGACCTCGACACACCCCGACGATGAGGTGGAGACCATGTATGAGGATATTTCCAGAACCATGCATGGTACCGAATCTCACTTCACCGTTGTCATGGGGGCGTTCAACGCAAAACTGGGCAAGCGAAGCGATGATTAGCTGCGAGTGGGGCAGTTTGGAGTTGGAAGTCGGAACCACCGGGGTCACCTACTGGCTAGTTTTATGGAGAAGGAAGGTCTCTTTATGATGAATTCCTTCTTCAGAAAACGTGAGCACAGGAAGTGGACCTAGCAGAGTCCTGACGGTGCAACCAAAAATGAGATTGACTTCATTATGTCGACGAAGAAGCAAATATTCAATGATGTCTCTGTGATCAACGCGGTGAATACCGGGAGTGATCACCGCATGGTAAGAGGCACATTGAATATCAATATCAAGCTGGAAAGATCTCGGCTGATGAAGTCAACGCTCCGTCCAGCACCGATCCAACTTTAGAACCCCGAGAGCTTTCAGTTCGAACTCCAGAATCGTTTTGAGTGCCTAGGGAGCTCCGTGGACGATTATAACGATGGGTTTGTGGAAACTGTCCATACGGTCGGGTCTAAGTTCTTCAAGACCCGCCGTACACATAGCAAAAAGAAACTCTCAGATCCAACATTACAGCTCATGGAACAGAAGCGCGAAATGATCCTGAAGTCTTCAGAAGCTGCACTCGAGTACCGGCAGCTAAATAGACGGATCTCTAAGTCCTTGAAACGCGACTTTCGCCTCTTTAATACGGAACATATTAGAGACGCGATAGAGCGGAACAAGGGCTCCAAAGTATTTGCAAGAGATCTGTCTATTGGGCAGAGTCAGCTTGCCAAACTGAAGACCGACGACGGCAGAATCGTGTCCGCCAAACCTGAGCTGTTAAGAGAGATCGAGAAGTTCTATGGATAGTTATACACGTCCACTAGAAACCCCGTTATGAATCTGGCTAACGACCCGAGAGCTAGATTGACTCGACACTACACTGAAGATATCCCGGACGTCAGCTTGTACGAGATTCGGATGGCTCTGAAGCAGCTTAAAAATAACAAGGCGCCAGGTGATGACGGAATTACGGCCGAGCTCCTAAAGGCCGGCGGAAAACCCGTTCTAAAGGCCCTTCAGAAGCTGTTTGATTCCGTCATACTCAAGGGCAAAACGCCACAGGCATGGAACAAAGGTGTGGTGGTACTTTTCTTTAAGAAGGGTGACAATACCCTACTTAAGAATTATAGGCCCATCTCACTTCTAAGCCATGTCTACAAGCTGTTTTCAAGAGTCATCACGAACCGTCTCGCGCGCAGGTTTGACGACTTCCAGCCTTCCGAACAAGTCGGATTCCGTAAAGGCTTTAGCACCGTGGACCACATACATACGCTGCGGCAGGTTATACAGAAGACAGAAGAGTATAACCTGCCTCTCTGCTTAGTGTTTGTGGACTACGAAAAAGCCTTCAATTCGATCGAAACCTGGGCTGTACTGCAGTCTCTCCAACGGTGCCAGATTGACTATCAGTAGAAGTGTTTGTATGAAAACGCCACTATGTCAGTCCGGCTCCAGGACAGAGCCTCGAAACCTATTCTTCTGCAGCGAGGGGTGAGACAGGGAGACGTCATCTCTCCGAAACTGTTCACCGCTGCACTGGAGGATGTCTTCAAGTTTCTGGACTGGAAAAAGGCTGGCATCAACATCAATGGCGAGTACATCACTCATCATCGATTTGCCGACGATATAGTAGTCATAGCTGAGACTATGGAGGGCCTAAGTACAATGCTCGATGACCTCAGTAGAGCTTCCGAAAGAGTGGGTCTTAGGATGAACATGGACAAAACAAAGGTCATGTCCAATGCTCATGTGATACCCACTCCAATGAAGATCGGAAGCGCTACACTCGAAGTTGTGGACGAATATGTGTATCTAGGACAGACTGTCCAGTTAGGTAGGTCCAACTTCGAGAAAGAGATCAATCGTCGAATCCGACGCGGCTGGGCAGCGTTCGGGAAGCTTCGCGGTATCTTCTCGTCCCACTAACCGCAGTGTCTCAAGACAAAAGTCTTTGACCAGTGTGTGTTGCCAGTGATGACATATGGCACTGAGACGTGGTTGCTCACAATGGGCCTCATAAGAAGGCTCAAAGTCACCCAAAGAGCAATGGAGAGGGCTATGCTTGGAGTTTCCCTACGTGATCGAATCAGAAATGATGAGATCCGTAGGAAAACCAAGGTTACGGACATAGCCCGAAGAATTGCCAAACTTAAGTGGCAGTGGGCAGGGCACATTGCTCGCAGAACAGATGGCCGATGGGGTCGGATGGTTCTGGAGTGGCGACCGCGTACTGGAAGACGTAGCGTTGGAAGGCCTCCCACAAGATGGACCGATGTCCTGGTGAAGGCCGCAGGAATGCGTTGGATGCGAGAGGCACAGAACAGGTTGAGGTGGCGGTGCTTGGGGGAGGCCTATGTCCAGCAGTGGACGTCTTTCGGCTGAAATGATGATGATGATGTACCTCCCACACGAACAATTAATAGATTCATTAGGGCAGAAGTGGGAGGTTAACGATGTTCTTCATATATGTTTTCTGCCTTTTTAACATGCTTTTATTAGGTCGACCTGTATGTAACTAACTATGTAATGGAATCTAAGGTTACTAATTTAACTATCTTCCAAGGATCGTAGCATCATGGAAATTGGCAGCTGTATGTAGTTCTGATGACAATACAATAATATGGTACTGTCAAACTGATCTGATGATGGAACCGGAAGATATGAACTGGAACTGCATGATGGAACATCGTATTATAGCTGTGTTTGGACTTGTTAGAAAAGCCTTGTAATGAAATTTGACCACGATTAGGTTTCAAGGTCTGATGATGATGCCGGAAGATAGGCACTGGCATTCCATGATGGAATATCGTATCATAGCCGTGTTTGGACTTATTAGAAAGGTCTTGTAATAAACTTCGACCACAATTAAGTTTTTGGTTTTTACGTGCATTTATAAAAGCGTGTTTTTCTATTGTTTTTTAAACTATAAATTTATTCTGTTTCATTTCTGTCGTTGAATGTATTATATATTTAGGAATCATAATTGACAAAAATCTTAATTTCAAAAATAATTTAATTAATCTTTCAAATAGAATAAGAAAACTCATTTATGTATTTAAACAAATAAGGCACTAGGCCAACGCCAATATTATGAAAATGATGTATTGTGTAAGATGGTTTTTTTTTTTTTTTTTCAGGATGGGAAATCATCAAATGACTCTTCCCGCTCTGGGTGGAGCGGGAGGGCGTGTCAGACTTTTACTGACTAAAACCCACCCGTGTTCCTTCAGTTGCCCATGTGCCAGGGTCACGGTATCTCTTTCGAACAATCACGCGACCCCGGCAGATCACGCGACCCCGGCAGGTGTAAGACGGTTACGGCCTATATATAGTATCACATATTGGGGCGGCCGCTAAAACGCATAATTTAAATGCTGAAAGTGCTCAAAGAGTCTTATTGAAAGTTAGTTACTTTAAGCCCAGGTATTTTTGTACCACTGAACTATACAAGGAATGAGGTTCTAACTGTGCGTAAATTGTATGTACAGATGCCAGCACATCGAGTTACTACAATCTGTCAAATTTATTTAACAGATTTTCAACTTTATCGCTGAAGCATTAGGTTCAAGGTTGACCGGGAGAATTTGACAGTATGGGTACCTTGATGTGCTGGCATTTGTACTAGACTCAATTTTGAGACAGCATTCCTGTGTCCAGCTCAGTGCACTAACTGAAAAAGAAATCACAGGAAGAAGACGTTTTGATCTATTGAAATCTGTTCCGTGTAGAACATTATTTGCTCAAAATTCAACATGTTCTTGGGCCCAAAACTGTTAAACATTGGCCAATAAACGGTTGTAAATTTTCTCCATCAATAAAAGAGAGTGCAAATCGTTAATTCTTTTTTGGAACGAAGTTCCTTATGGCGCGTTGCGAAAGGGGGCTAGACGGAATTAAGAGAAAAAGTTCCCTCCCTCCCTCTCTCTCTCACGAGAGAGAGGGAGGGAGAGAGAGATAGAGAGGGAGCACAATTTTGTTAAGTCTAAACAGGTTTTTTGTACATAATAAATAATAACAATAATGAATCCTGGAAAGGAACTTCCTTCCATCCGGGTGTCCCTTGACACCTCTCAAGTTTTTTTTAAAATTTTAATTCAAAATTTTCACATTTTACACCTTTTTGGTCATCGGCTATAATAATAACGAGTGTGGGCGCTGATACGGATACCTATAATTACAAGATATTAAGTTATCTTAGCTTAGGTATTAGCTGCAACTCAAATATTCAACCTCAATAACCTTCCGCCTATTTATATTGCTAACTATGTTTTGTTTTACTTAAACAAACTATTTTTTTATTTAAAATCGAGATCACTCCGTTTAATACACGAACTATCTTTGGTTCCACGTGGCCCTATTTAGCTTAACATTCGTTAAAGTCAATGACGCACTGAGGAAAGTAATCAGTGTGTCATTCATTTGAGTGAATGGATAAGTACGGCTAATTGCAAGAGAAAGGAATGAGTTTTTGACAGCTTTCGGGGTCTAAATTTAAACTTTTCTTCTTTATCCATGCACTTAGTAAATTTTATTTAAATCGTGTCAGTCGGTCTTGGTGAGAATAAAGGTGGCAATTTTTAAAGAACCAAGTTATTGTGCTCGTAAGAAATGAAAATGTTTCGTTGTGAAGGTGAAATATGTCACCAATTTCTCGTTAAAATCTTTTAGGATAAAATCCCAAACAAATTTCCAGTATCAGCAGTGGGTACACTTCACAAATTGGATGCGTAACGCGCTATTTAAAGTATTGGGTGCAAGTTGAAGGCCACATACTTTATTTCAGCCTGGTTTAAACGAAAAAAAAAAACTAGTTAAAGAGAAAAAGCTGAAAGGAACCACGAGCTCAATATGAAAGAAAATTAATTATCTAATTAGGTAAGCGGCAGCGGCAGCAGCGGTTCTTTATAAGATATTTACGTTAAGGTGGTTTAACGTAAAAATAAATCACCCTGGGTAAATAGACAAATTTAAGTGGGCACATAGTAACATACCCACAACGTAAAAAACATTTCGTTATCTAACCTCACGCCGAATTTCCCGATGGACCATTGCCAAATGTAACACAGGAGAATTTGGATTTACTTATGTACTTGTGGTTTGCCGATGGCGGTATCAAATTCTATGGAAAGGAAAAGCTTAACTTCGGTATTTATTGGCGAAAATCCCTAAGCCAAGGCCACGACGTTGTGGAAATTCTCTAACCAGAAAATCCAATAACCCCTTTTTCCTTACGCACGACGGGCTCACTTGACACCAAGAGCCAAGATTAGAATCATACTAAATTCTTTGAATATCTGTATCATTACCTAGTATTGACAAGCGCTACTGCTGAGTATGAAGTGCTAGTTTCGATTCCCAGACCGGGCAAAATATTAATGGGTCATTAAAATTTCTCAGTTGCAGTGAGACTTGGACTATCTGAACTTAAACCAACCTAGCAAAAAGTCCACCTCTGCTTGATTCTTAATCCTTCTGGGAAAAACAGGCGTAACGATATGTACTTACTTATTGCTCATCCAGTAATATATTAATGGGTTGAACATGGAATTAGCCATGGCCAGCCAATAGAAGAAGAGGTATATGTGCTGCGCGAATGGCGCAGAAGCTAGTGACTGGTAGTGGTACGTCAGCACGAAGTATGCGTGGTACGGCAGCCAGCAGAGCGCGAACACCATCACCACCAGGACGAACATTCTCACCACCTGTGAAGACAATAACCTGGTTATTTTCATATAGCAATGACAGCCGTAAGGATTTGGTTCGATAAAAATGTATGAAATATTTGGCAGCGCAAATACGAGCAGTATTTGAATCAACACAAATCATAAAATGGTACAAGCACGCACGCACTAATTGTATTGGAGTAAACAAAAGCGGCATTCAATTTCTGAATACTAAAACTAGCGTTAAGGATTGTATGCAATTTATGGAAATTGCACTCGTGTAACACATGCATGCCAATTTTGAAAGTCAATAATTTAACGTGCTTTTATCACATGCGATTATTGCTCTTGTCGTTACAGAACTTCAAGTGCCGAGTAAAGTTCGATGATAAAAGATCATTATATTATTGGAAAAGGAATAAAAAGTTTTTATTGGGACTGGCATAGGAAGTTAGATAATACAAATTACGTAAATAGGTAGAAGTTAGGTGCCCGGAACGACACTATGCGAATTTTTTTTTTTCTGTTTTAGTTCATGTGCGTTGCCTCATATACAATATTGATATTCAACTGGAGTGATACTGTAGTAGTTTCTGTTTATACTGAAAGATAACCAAACTGCAGTTAAGAAAATTTGTTTAATTTTGCAGATGAATTGTAGTTATGGTTTGACATAAATCCGACACTTAACTGCACCCTGATTGCATATCAATCAGGATCTGATTCATTTTGCAGGATATTGCTAATACAATACTTTATGTGTTCCACAAGTTTGTCAATTCGATAACGCAAATAACCCAATGAATGTTTTTAAACGTTCAAATGAATGCTTATATTACGCAATTACCCCACAGGCTGGAAGTCAAACTGACGGATGGTAAGAAAAATATTCATTTTCAAGTTTAGGAATTGATTCTAACGTACAAGCCCACTGGCTTCTGTTTTCGTTTTCTTAATCTAGTCCCATGAGAATGGTATTACCTATAATAAGAATAAGGGATCAATATTATATTATGGACTGAGATGCACCTAATATGAAGTGGGCAGCTGATTTCATTACAAAGTTTATAGGTATATGGACTTTAGCGGTATCTAGGAAAACTCCTCTTGGAAATTGATTCAGTAACATTTTATATCATACTTATATCAGTTCTAAGAAACAGCCATTATTCGAATTATTTAACCAATAGTTAATTTAGTCTTTCAGTGGCATCAACAACGCTATATACGAACAACATATAGACTCACGCAAAATCTTGCATTGCGCAAGCAAGGCTTAGTCCTGACATCAATCAACGAGCAATTGCCCACCAGACACAATACCCGTCTGATCGGAGTATCTACCCTTTTCCATAGAGGTTGAGTGAAATTTACACCCTGACCCTCACAGTTAGTTTTATTGTCTACGGTAACGAGAATTTACTATACACGCTACTATGTACGATGCATGTTGCCATCTTGTATGTGCATATTTACAAATAAGAAACAGTTTTCTTTTATAATTCAAAGAGGCAGAAAATTGGACAAAGTCACCAAAATGAAACAAACAAGACTTTGATGAATTGACCACATAATTACCAACCCTACAAAGCCCAATGACATTCTCGGGTCACGGAATCAAGGACCTTTTAATTATTATCTACACAGAAAATTATATTTGCGAGACCCTACACAATAATCTAAGAACATATCTTGCTCGCAGACTCTCGTACTGAAGATCACAATAGACCGACTAGAAGCGGAACTTCGTGTTTTGTACTTTCCTGTAAGTTTCAGAAAGTTCTGAGTTATGATTTATGGTATGAAGATTTACGGATCAAAAGCCTTTGCCCTCTGAACTAATTTGAACTTGGAAAGTATAGTAGGTACTATGACTTGGTTCACCCGTATTCCTTCAGTTGCCTATACGCCAGGGCCATGGTAACTCTTTCGAACATATCTCGGGACCCTGGCAGGCGAAAGCCTGTGTTAGTAATTTCCCATTGCTTGCGAAGTTTTTAGTTTTTTGAACATCAGCTTTCTTCTGTATAGCATACATGGCACAACACTGATACACTGACTTTTGAAAATCTGTGAATGGTGAACAAAAAGTTTCTAGAAGTTAAGAACAGTTTCCGAAGACCGTTTCTTATAGCGACTACGATCAAGCCTTTATTGCCCCATCTCAAAAATCTAGCGTGTACATTAGTTTACGGGTATTGCGTGCTGATAATAACTTTAAAGGTTAAATCTGAAATTATCTGTAATATTGTCGCTCGTCTTTTTTCAATTGATTGTAAACTTTAGAGGAGTACAAACAAATTGCAATATTTGTAACGACTGGCCAAGATCCATGAATGAGAGCCGGAACCAACGGTTTAACGTGCTTTCCGAGGCACAGAGGGGTCTTGGTTTGTATAAGATGGTCATTCATTGACGGACTAACCACGTCAAGCGTAGCTTAACCTGATCAATCGATCCGTGCAGCTGCTTTTACAGCCCCTTTTACAAACAAACACACAATTATTATAGTTTGAATTTTGTTGTTGACTTTCTTTTGTGTTTGATTTTGGTTTGTTGTTCTACCAGTATTTATGTGGCTTACATAATAATGAATACTCTGTTCCATTTTTTGTTGTTGTTCTCCATTTCAGTAACTAAGAAGACATTAACAGCGTATGCTGCACAGCGATGAACACAGTTCATCAATCAATCAAGATATACGTCGTAGGCACAAACCTAGTCTTTACAAATGCGAGGTACTACAGCAGCCATGTTAATTAATACTATAGCCCGATCCACAGTCTAAGCAAGTTGGTAACCTACATCGCATACATATGCTAAAACCATTGGACGCATGTGGAGATTACTCCTTTGATTCTGTTGATTAATTGAATACATTTGGAACCCAATACCAAAGCAAAATACTACAACATTTGACTACAATATTTCCTCACACAAAAAGAGGCCAATTACCTAGTACGTAGGTAGCACCAAAAATTCCTGGCCTGATATATTTAAACTTTTTTGAGGAAAACTCAATTAGTGTTAACGGAAAGTGAAAGACCTCTAGCCGTGACGGACGTAGTTAACGAGTTCATACATGCTTCAATTATTTTGGTGTAAAAGTAAAATCACGAAAATGTCGACCGTATCAAAAATTGATTATCGTGCAGTCATAAAGTACTTATTTAACAAAAAAAGGACATACTTCACAAGAAATTAAGAAAAGATTAGATGGTGTGTGCGGGAATACTGCGCCTTCGTACTCAACTGTGAAAGAGTGGGCAAAAAGGTTTCACTTGGGGTACAAGTCCCTAGAAGATGAAGAGCGTCCTGGTCGTCCAGCCGATACGATCACTTCGTAAAACATTTATATTGTAGAACAAATAGTCCTAAGTGATCACCGTTTGAAGGTAAAGAAAATATCTGCAATGTCTAATCTTTCCGAAACACTCGTCTGGCGGATTCTTCATGAACATCTGGGAATGAATAAAGTTAGTGCGCGTTAGGTTCCCAAACTTCTATCGGTGATCCACCGACAGCGTCATGTTGAGTGTGCGCAGTCATTTTTGACGCTGTGTGAGGCGAATTCTACAGAAATTTGGGAGTCCATTGTAACGGATAATGAAACAATGGTTCACTACTTTGACCCCCTGTCAAAAATGGAATCGATGGAATGGCGGGGACCAGAGAAAGAGCCTCAGTATAGGCGAAGGCGTTAAAGTCGAAAAAAAAATATGACTACAATTGTCTGGGACTGCAAGGGAATATTGTTACTAGATTTTAAAGAACCTAACACCACTATAACATGCTACATATTATTACGTGTGTGAAGTTAGCATCTCAATTGTTAGCATCTGACAAAAAACACCAGATATAGTGGCATCCCACATAGTTCCACACTTCTTGAAAAGTTTTAACATTAATTCCGTCGATTTGACTATCCAAAACGCATTTTGAAAAAATGAGGTTCTAATGAAGGTTCTAATATTTCAAATATATACTATTATTAGTTAGTTTTATAAGGATATCTTGGTTACAACAGTAATTAAAAATAATAGTATATATTTGAAACACTAGAACCCTCGCAGTACTATTATGAAATACGTCTACAGATCGATAAAAAGATTCATTCATTCCGGAACTCCCAGTTACACTAAAGCATCGCACTCCTGTATGGATGTTTTGTTTATAACAATGTTATATACCTATTGTGAATGTTCAAAACAACAGAACTCTTTCGGTTCTTGTTTGAAAGACCTCGACTACTCGATAGAAATCTTCATTCGAACCAGATCTCCTAGTTATACCTCAGCATCTCACTCTTATTATATACCTATTGTGAATGTTCAAAACAACTGAACTCTCGGTTATTTAGTGAAAGACCTCGACTACTCGATAGAAGTCTTCATTCAAACCAGAACTCCCAGTTATAGCTCAGCATCTCACTCCTATATGGTTGTTTTGTCTATAACAATGTTACACACCTATTGTGAATGTTCCAAACAACAGAACTCTTTCAGCTCTTGTTTGAAAGACCCCGACTACTCGATAGAAATCTTCATTCAAACCAGAACTCACAGTTATACCTCAGCATGTCACTCTTATATGGATGTTTTGTTTATAACAATGTTATATACTTATTGTGAATGTTCAAAACAACAGAACTCTTTCGGTTCTTGTTTAAAAGACCTCGACTACTCGATAGAAATCTTCATTTGAACCAAAACTCCCAGTTATACCTCAGCATCCCACTTCTGTACGGATATTTCGTTAATAGCATTGAGAAACAATACATAATGATTATTTTTTAGTTATTTAAATTGGAGTCAACCCATAGAACTATCAACAGAATACGTTTAGGATGCAGAACTCCTTTGCTTTCAACTCAAAAATGGTTAATATCGACTTGATAGCCTCATTTTCCGCAATTTTCCGGCCGACCGCAAATATTATTCGATCACATCCAAATCCGATCACATACACATCCGTAGTTCGTAAATTAAAATCACAATTGTATACCAAAATAAAATATTCAGTTAAAAAGCTGAAATAAATGAGATTTTTTTAAAAACTAATTTTGAGGGTAGATGTTAGTTATGTTCATTCTGGGTACTACAGTACCCCTTGGCGCTCTACAGGCTAACCACTCTTAGGCAAAAAATTCGTGAGAAACGTAGAGGAATGCTCAGTAAAGGAGTGCGCCTGTTGCACGACAATGCACCCGTGCACATGGCGGGTGTAGTCCAAGTGGCAACAAAAGATCTTGGCTTCGAACAACTTGATCATCCACCTTATACCACGGATATAGCCCCGTTAGACTATTATAAATTTCGTGACCTAAAAAGAACCTTACGTGGACGCCGTTTTAACACCGATGATGAGTTGAAAGCTGCAGTGACCGAATTTTTTGACTCCAAGGATACGGCTTATTTTTATAAAGGCATAAAGCTGCTTTGTCTCGCGTTATAATAAGTGTATTGAAAGAGGCGGAGGTTACTTAGAAAAATAAATTATTTTCATTAATCCATCTGCTAGTTTTCCTACTCAGGCCGAGAACTTTTGGCGCTACCTACGTATGTTGCAGTGCAAAATATAGCACTGAAGTGCCGTATAAGAGAATCAAAGGGGATCATGTCAAAATCACTAACAACCCTATGTGTGTCGGCGGCATTTTTATTCGGTCTACCGGTTTTTATTCGCCTATGAATGACATCGGAAAGACGAACTTCGCGGTTTGTTCATTCCACTCCGAAACGGAAATTACAGGATATTCTCAAAAGGGTTGGTATTCACAAGGCAAATTGACACGTAAATATTTGGTGTTTCCCCACCGTGTTTCAAGTTAATTAACAGCGTAAGCATTAAACACACGGTATTTGATTCGATTCACGAATTTTCGAATGTGGTTGGTATGTATGGAGGTTAATTGAAGATTTTGCCAACGGATATTGCGATCTGCGTCGGACATTGGTTTAAATAGAGAATGTATTATGACTTTATGAACAATGATTAAATGCAACAGTTTGAAATACAAATTTTCTTACGATTTTAACCATTTGCAGGTCAGGCTGTATGTAAAACAAACCCTCAATCTAATTAGATGACTACACTCTTGAATAAAAAACGGGTCAGTACAAAAAAATAAAATAACTCTTAAAATAATAGAGCCAGCGGCATGCAGCTGTATGTTATAGACACTTAATTATAAAATAACAACAAATGTTGGAAACTTTATTAGTTCAATTGTCAAAATTACATAAAACAGAAAAAACTTTTCAATAATTTTTATGTTTTTAAACGTAATAGCTGGTACATACAACATAAACATACGTACAACACAAAAACGATCTTTAAAATAAAATTTCTACGTTATGTTGCCTCAACGGGAAAAAGTCATTAAATGGGATTAAATGTAATTAAAGAGTTGTAATGTGGTTGTAATGATGATTTTAAAGTATTATAATTCTGTGAACCTATTATTTGTTACGGTTGCGAATCATATTATATGAATCAACATACAACTTGACACTGACCAGCAAATTGCAAAAAAAAAACTATAGAAATTTGAACTTTGCGGACTCCTCAGGCACTTCATCATTAAATAACGAACGTTTATGGGTTGTGTGTTTTGATTAATGCTCACTTTATTTGCCAGTACCCAATAGGTACCCAGCTCTTCCGGAAACAACTGTTTGGAAGCATCAATCCTACCAAAGATTACAACTATTAACAGCTAGCTTAAATAGACTCGTGCAAAATAGTTATTAAACCTGTCGTCGCACTGTGTAGGGCTTGTGGCTAATTAATTATTCTAGTTAATGCCGCATTGGCTAATTGACATGTTAACTAGCTACACTTGCCACTATTGATCAATGGATGGGTGACCGTCTTTACATACCAGGGCCCCACCGTGCCTCAGAAAGCAAATAAAGGCGTTGGTGGGACTGTTTATTCGCGAATCTTTGAGAATCGTTACGGGTCGTCAGAAGCGCGACTCTCTGACAATCAGGCTCAGCAAGTGGTATTGTGTAATATATCGGGTTGATGGGGTAAGATAAGTAGTCGCTCTATGTAAAATATTATAATTCAGCTGCTTCCAATTAGATTGGAAGCAAACCCTAACATATTTGGGAAAAGTCTAGGCAGGTAATAAACTACCGTCACACCATACGACTACGGTTAATTTGTGCTAATATTTCTTGGATTCTGTGGTAGGTATACGCATCAATAATAAGATTTGTGCTTTTCATCTAACCTACCTTGCTACTTTTACTTTTCAAACAATAATTTAAACCTTATAACAAAAACAATAATTTCAATATTTTTTTCCACAAAAAACAATATTTCAAGGTTAATTCAAGATAGATGATCTTATTGTAATACCAGGAAAACAATGTGTTTTTGCATGTTTCAACAAAACTTCCAAGTGGTTGGCTTAACTCCAAATGTGGGATATTTATCAACAAACTGCAAGCAAGTTTTCCAGTAACAGTAAATATTGTTGTTTGCTTTTCATATGAAAGTTTTATCAGTAGTTGAAGCAAATATATTTAATGGTTGGTAGACAAACATAACGGTGACATGTCGAGAATTTTGTTCATTCTAAGTTACAAACTCGAATTTTCTACGACACCCCGGGTAAAGAAGGTTGGAGCTGACAGGGCCAAAAATAAATTCAATGTAATCCTTTTTTCATGTTCTCTTCATCTCACAATTCTTGAAATGTGGTTACGAATGCAAAACGTTCGAAAATGTATGAAGATAAATAACAGGAAATCCTTATTTTTAACTTCGTACGAAGTTAAAAATAAGGATTGAACTTGAAGAGAAACATAATATATGCGGGCTGTAAATGGCGCAACAGCTTATAATATTGCCATATGTATATAGGATATATTATTACTGGTATACGGGCCATCATACATCGATCATCAACAATGCCTGTACCACTTATTGTGATGCCATCAAACAAGGCACGAAAAATTACACGTACAAAATAAAGCTTGTGTTATGGGCGGTTTTAGGGAGAAAGATCTTAATTCATATTTTTTAGCTTTAGGAAACTAGCTCCTCATGAAATTTAATACGACAACTAATGTAAGCGTGAATTTTCAACTGAAATTACTAGCACATCACTAACACAAACAATAAAACTAACCTCCCCCACCGCGTCTGTCTGTGCGATAAACTCAAAAACTATCGAACGCCTTTTCATACGGTTTTCACCAAATGGATAAAGTGATTCATAAGGAAGGTTTAAGTGTATATTTTGTTAAAGTTTTATGGAAATTGACAGACATATGATAATAATTGTCGATGATGTCGGACAAAATCCTCCAAACTGAGAGCTTTATTGGCAAGCGGGGCGTAAACTTAATAAAATTACCCAAACCACAGCCAAACCAAATTAAATTTGGCACATATGTCTTTTATAACCTGGACTGTTGGATATTTTCTGACATTTACTATAATTGAAATAAAAATGAATTGGAATGATATTTTTATGTAGGTATGTAGGAATGTTGGAATCCAGATTTTTATATGAAAAGCATCACTTCTTTTAGAAGTTTTTTCTTCTTGTCTATTTAAATAGGATTTTTAAGCACAATATATATTATACTTATCTTATATCTCTAAACGAGCAATAATCTCGGAAACGGCTCCAACGATTTTCATGAAATTTAGTATAAAGTGTTCGGGTGTTTCGGGGGCGATAAATCGATCTAGCTAGGATTCATTTTTATAAAATGTCGTTTTATTCTTGTTTTCAATGACCATCTTTATCGATAATCAACTTAAACAAATTTATTATTTTAAACACAATTTACCAAAAAATACTGAGCAAATCTCGGTCATCCAGATATTTACAATATCTGGATGACCGAGATTTGCTCAGTATTTTTTATTTGTATATGTGTGTACAAAATTGGTTATAGAAATAAACTTAATATTTTTTTTTATTCTGGATCCAACTTCTCCTGTATTAAGATATAAGTGCCGTCCCATTTCATATTTATTTTAAACCAAGCTAGTAAAGTCGTGAGAACGTACTCTTAACGTTTAATTTAGCTGCAAAATCATGACAGTTCTTGAAATGTCTGGCTTTTTACTAAATAAAAATGTAAAAGGGACTTTAACCGTTCAGAAGCCGCAGCACAAGCCCGTCAGAAATAGAAGTTTCTGTAGGTTATAAACAGTTGTTACGTTTTAGGGTTCCGTAGTCATCAGGACCCTTTATAGTTTCTTCATTCCGTATGTCTTTCTATCTATTCGTGGCTTAGCACAGACACTTTTAGTGCTAAAAAAACTGTAATTTGGCACGGATATGCATAATAATCACGGTCACACTGACAAAGTGATATTACATCAAGTCAATGTGTAATACGTGTAATAATTACTTATAGAAGAAAACAAAGATTGAGATGAACAATATACACGTTTTAGGATCAATTCACAGTAGATACTAGTAGTAAAGATTCTCTGGATTCTATTATTAAGAAACAAACATAAACAACAGCCATTAATAATGTACCCAGCAAGTACAAACAGGTTATCCGCAAGTTTGCCATAAATCCTCTATTATCATGTTTGCCGTAGTGACCGTCAGTCCCAAGTCCTGTCAGTCATTCAAATTCTGTTGGGTAAGTAGATACACAAACTGTAATAGATCAGTCAAGATGGGGCCATTTTTTTCTGTAACTGTTAATGCAATAAATCCCGAAAAAATAATAATATTCATTTTAAAAAGTTTAAAAGTTGGATGAAATAGCAGTGCCAAGTGCTGTATTTTTATCTATTACAGTACTCAGAGGACTGCTGATCTATTTTTAACACGCTTTTATTAGCTTCACCTGTATGTTTATTTGTATGTAAGTTTGTAAGTATAATGTTTGTAACCGACTCCTTTGGACTTGATTTTGACTCACTCCAAACGGTCAGATTTCATTTTAACTTTGTAGACTTATCGAGGACCGATGACTGTACAATAATTTTATAAAGTGCCATTATATGACAGCAAAAAAAAAAACGAGAAACACTCTTTAGAAGCTAGCCGAACTAAAAAATAGAAATAAATGTGTTTTTTTTTTAGTTTTTTAAAACTATTATTTATTTGCGACTAACTCATGCCCGCGACTTCATCCGCATCAAATTTTTGCACCCGTGACCCTTCCCGTCGCATCGAATTGCCTGCCAGTTTTCGTCCATTTTTAGTTGCTGCTCCGCTCCTTTTGATCGTAGCCTGATGTAATATAGCCTATAGCCTTCCTCAATAAATAGGCTATCCAACACAAAAATATTTTTTCAATTCGAACCAGTAGTTTTGGAGCCTAGTCAATACAAACAAACAATCAAATCTTTCCTCTTTATAATATTAGTATAGAAAACCCACCCGTGTTCCTTCAGTTGGCTATGCCAGGGCCACGGTAACTCTTTCGAACAAATCTCGCAACCCTGGTAGAAAGTTATGACCAACTGGTACTTCGAAGATATATAACGTTTTCTGGCTGACACTGCTGTTTGATAAGCTCATACCAAGTTATGACCACCTGGTACCTCGAAGGCAACGTTTTTGTCATACCACGTTTTATAGTGACTTGTATTCTCTTTGACATTTTATGTCACGTCACATGGGAACGCGGTCGACCGGGATAAAAAGTATCTTATGTCCGTCTCCTGGTTCTAAGTTACCTCCCCACTAATTTTCAGCCAAATCGGTTCAGCCGTTCTTGAGTTATAAATAGTGTAACAAACACAACTTTCTTTTATATATATAGATTGATAATTGCCTGTCATTTTTTTGCGAATTTTGAACACTAAATACGCTCCGATCGAATGTGATGCTCATTTGTATGGCCAAGGTCTACAGAAAAAAGCAAGTCCACCCTTAAGGAATATTCCAATGTCCACTAGGCCCCTTGGTTTCCGCAGACACTAATTTATTTTAATTGCTTTCCGGGCTAATTTGCTTGCCTCCATTACTTTTCATGGGTATCCTCACAATTTTAATTGTTATCTGCTTCTGTCTGAAAAGTCAGTTAATTAAGGCGTGTTTTTGTTTAATTTAAAAATACCTAGCAGCAATGAATTTATTCACATCTAATACGACCTCATTACTTATCTTTTGTTCTATAAGACAGTGAATTTTCTTGTAAAATAGAATTTAAGAGGGTGGCTTAAATGGAGAGAATGCTCTGGACATTAATTGTCCCGCGGTCCTCGGAGAGAAAAATGGTAATATACTTTTGTCTTTGAGTTTCAGTTCGTATCAATAAACACTTTATCATGACGCTATGAATTTCCTATGTTGGTAAATTGGTTAACATGTTGAGTGCCAAACACAGATCGATGGTTAATCCGATATGGCCAAAAACAAAATATTCACAATTTTATTGTAAACATTTATATATAATATTACACAGTTATTTTGATGTTATATAAGTAGATAAACATAATGCGATAAAAGTTACGCGATATCGCGTGACTGTATTGATAATATTATTTGTAATAAAAATCATTGGTATCAATAATTTATACTTTATGTATAACATTTATAATTTTTAAGCAACTAATGTAGAAAACATTAGCTTATTTATTACATAGTAAGAATTATAATCATATTTTTTCGGCGTCACTGTTCTTGGTAACTATTATTTTATTTTGTTATTTTTATATGATGTAATTAGGTATTCAAATAGAAATCGGAATACAGTCGTGCAAAGCAAAAAAGCAATCTATACATAAGGGGAGACTGTTTGGACATTTGTACGCTGCCAGACTAGACCCCTACAATAGGTTTTAGTTATTATGTGGAAGCGTGCTAACCGTGGGGCTCTAGAGACAAGAGTGGCGAGCGAAACTAGTCCGCCGTACGCGGAGCAGACAATATATAAGAGAACAACTCACCTACAATACAACAAAAGAACTTACCTGTTGGTTGAAGGACACTGCTCTGGTGCCAACCTGGAGTTATGTATGTAAGTGAGTGTATATGTATCGTGTTGTGACGTTACGAGTATTCTTCAGGTTAGAATCCGCTGCAACAAGGCTGGAGGCAATCACAGCATGCGGTCTTCAAATCACTTAACCTCCAAAGTTCTATTGTCACCAAATATCCAAAATTCAACCCGTGTTATTACGTCAAATTGGGGTTATTAACAATCCAAACAAGGGTCATGACCTATTGTCACCAAAACGACCGGGGTAAGGGATTACTTTACAAAAAGATCGCGAGACTCAAGCGGCGACCTGTTCCCTTTTTTCCCACCGAAATTCAAGAGAGAAGTGTCAAGTGTCAAAATCAAACTGACAAGTCAGATGTCATTCCGTTCGATGGCGCGTTCCGAAAGCGCATAGAGTAACTAATCCAACGGTCCGAAACAACATTTCTTACATTCTATGGTTGTATTCACCCTTTTATTTTCTTTGTAACAATTTCTACAATCTTACCTTGAAGTTGCAGTTACTACTTGTCCGCCACTGAGAATGCGATGTTTCAATCTTTCGATTTTAGACAGCTTGTCGCCATCCTTGCGCTGTGGCTGCAGATCTATAAGGACTTCCTTCTCGGGCAAGAAAGACTCAATCACTTTCAGACAAAAATCATACAAGGACATGTTTCGATTATCTAAGTATTTATTGTATAGATATCGAGCGTTTGTTATACTCATCATAAGGGTGTGGATAAAAACTTTTGAGTACCACCGCATGTTCTTCCTTTCGCAGGGGTAATACGAAAGCATTTGATCTTGGAGATCAACTTCTGACATGTTTTTGTTATAGTACACAATAGCACTCGGCTTCGAGATTACAGTTCCGCGTTTGGTGGTGATTTCCTGCATTTGTTCACCAAATTCTGTCGAGATATAAATAATTTCGCGCTTATCGTTCCAGTTTCCTATGTGGATACCATTCCTATAACACGAAATATTTTCACCTTTTTTTAGCTCCTTGTCAATGACAACAGCTGGGTTTTCCTTGCGTTTTTTGTTGAGAGTACAGTATGTCTGTCGTTCTAATAACTTGACAGCTAAATGCTATCCTGGCAATGATCGCTGACCGGTTGGACTGCCCTTATATCCGGCATGGATGTGACAGGCATATTGCTGTTCCGATGCCGGTTAGAATATTATAATTATTGTAAGTTTTTATTTATTTTATTTTTAGATGACAATTTGGTGATTTAATTTTAATATTAATTGTTTAATTTTTTATTGTTAATTTTTGACTGTTAATTTTTTAATTTTTGATTGTTAATTTTGATTTCAATTCTAAATTTGTATGTGTATTGTTTTTATAATTGTATGCCCTAATGAGTTTCTTGTTACTTGATTATGAATAAATAATACTAAACCATAGCTGTTGTAAAAATTGTCCATAAAAACGGAGTGACCGGCATCTAATTTTCCCTCCAACAGTTTCTCAACATTTTTTTCTGTATGTTCCTTGCCTGCAGCTTCATTTAAGGTAGGTACTAGCGAAGACAAGTACTTTCAGAATTTTACCATCGTCGGGTTCTGCTAGTATATACAGCTTTATGCTATTTTTATGTCTTTTTCTCTTCATATATTGACGAAAGATAAGTCGTTCACGCCACAATATCATGGATTCGTCCACAGAAAGGTTTTTTCCAGGATAATAAATTCTGTCCATTATATTGTTGAAATTTTCAATAACCATTTTGCACTCATTCAAGCGGTTTTGGTTATCTTCTACATCGGAAAAATGCAAGCAACGTAAAATGAGCTGAAATCGGTTTCTTGACATGTATTGTGAAGAAACTGACTTATATAATCTATCTACTTTCCAATAATCAACAATGCGATTCATTTTTGAAGTGCCTTTGTGCAATATTAGGCCAATAAACGACTTCAACTCGTCTATTTTAAGTGGTTTTCAATCAAAAATTCGTGCTTTACGATGTTGTTTAACATTCTTCAGCTTTTCTGCATACTGATTTGAATGTTCTACGATCTTTTGTAAGTAGCCATCACTCAGAAACATATCAATATACTCTCTTGGCTTATTGATGGCTGGTACTAGGAATCCATTGTTTGGATGACGAAAAGGAATTTCTTTTATTGAAGTATTGTCAGTGGTCCAGCTTGTAGTAGACGTGCCAGTGCAAGGCTGGCTATATTGGCGCAGTGGTGGAGATTCAATGGGCAATCTTTTTGAATACTATCATCACCATAATTTTGACTTTCCTCAGTAGGTTTCAACTGCGATCTACTTTCCGGACTTGAGTCACTTTCCTCGTCATCATCCACCATGTAGTCAATATCATCAACATTACTCCATCCATAAATGTCCTCATCTGATTCTGTTAACAACTCAGCCATTTCTGTACTTGACAACCGTTTTTTTCCACGAAGTAACCGTTCAGTATTACGTCTTTTATTCAAACCGAATGTTCTAGGTACGTCACTCATTGTAACAAACAATAAAACTATTCTGGTATAGGACATCAAATTCACAACGCAATTCAAAATTATCAGAAACCACCAACGCAGAACAACCGTTATACAGCACGCATTTCGAAAGGCTGCCTCAACAACACTATAGCCGCTGTCGCACGGCCGCTTCCCCCACCTCGAACCCTTCCCTAGTGACCACAAGCGATGCTTCCAGCACACAGCACAAAGCCGAATCGGCAACGAACGTGTTAAATAAGGTTTCATCATATTATCCGTTAAAAAATAAATTTATCTCATTATTCTGTTAACCTAGCTTGAAGTGTGGCGTATTTCTATTGTAAATGATAAAGTATCAACTAGTTTCATAACAGTATTTTTAAATATAGACTGTAATACTGTTCGAAATATTATATTTAGAAACATAGAGAACGAAATAAAAATAATTTCGTGAAGTTGTTAACTTATAGGTGTTTAGGATGTTTTAGAATTACAAATTAGGTAGTGCTAGAGAGGATCTTATATTCTTTAATTTTTTTTATTTTATTCATCATATATTTTTTCTTCAAGAAATCCAGAAACACGTATTTATAGTAACCCTTTTCACACTCTGAACTAAATTAAATTATTAATGAGAAGACATCGTATTTTGCACACAGAAAACTAATATTTTGCCTTTATTTGACTGCTTAAAGGGATCGGGTGTGGTTTCCCTATTCTACCTTACCTGCCTTCCTACCCTACTTTAATTCCTAGCTAAATATTTATAAGACATTAAGTATAAAACATGTTCCCTCAGTTTTAGGTTGAATATTTAATTACAAAAGGCTGAATCCCAATTAGGAAAATTAACGGAAGTCTGTGTTGTCAGGTTTCAACCTGCCTGTTCATTTTATGTGTGGGCTGAGAAATCATTGCACACAAGGAAAATGATATTAATTTACGTTTTCCACAAGGTGAGGTAGGTAAATTAATATAGCTAGCGGCATGAATGAAACTGTAAATTGTAAATAATTTTTCAGTTATTAAAACAAAACCAAATGACGGAAACATTATTCGTAAAAAAATATTTAACTCTCTCAAGAGATTCCAGCCAAAACCATAATAGATCACAAAAAAAGCTGGTAAAACGTGTCCTTGGCTGTAGGTAGACTCTTTACAGACCATCATGAAGTACTTACATACAGAATAAAAATTGATTCATAAGAAAACATTACTCTTGTCCGATCTTCGTCTTTCCAATGTGCATATCCGCACATTGAGCGTAATGTAATCTTGCTAACTGATGTTCGTTTTCAAGTTTTGGACCATTTGCAGGGTCTGTGTGGTGTCGTAATTAGCTTCAAGGAGCCGCCGCCTTTCAGTCCGCTCATTTAAGTCGTCTCTACGGGTTTCCCGAAGTGGTTTTGTTGCTTCAACTGCCATGAGGTGCCGATTTCGGAGCATAGTCATAAAAATAAATCGTAGTACAAGTCAGCGTCAATAATATCGGGACAAACAGTATGTTCAAAATGATCTAAGCAACAATGAAAATTAAATATAACTAAATGACATTAGGAATGTATCACAATGAAAACAATACACGACAAATGTATTTAATCCTATTGAGATAAAGTTTAATTTTCTTTTCAGCCGAAAGACGTCCACTGCTGGACATAGGCCTCTTCCAAGCACCGCCACTTCAACATTTGCTGTGTTTCTCGCAATTAATAACAGTACATTAATAAATGTACCAAATTATTTGACCGCAAGTGTATGGAAAACTGTGTTAACAAAAGTCTATTGAAAAAAATAGCCTAGAAATACATATAACGAATTTTGAGTAGCGATAACGAAGTATTATATTTTCTTAAAATATATACGTCCCACGTGCGAGCGTGAGGAGAATGAAGATCATAAGAAAGGAATAAAAACAAATTGGTTTTACAATTTAAAACCGACGAATCTTTTGACAAATGGTAACATTTTGCCGCTTTCACGCATTTGCGACCCAACTGTCACACGTAGTTCTGTAGCGTAGTGTTAATACACTACGATTGAACCTTTTTGATTTCTATCACAACCTTTTTGAGAAAACTCTCCTAAATTTTTGGTGAAATTTTGAACCAGAATGAGAAATCTGCAGTGAGAGGTATGTCAGAAAAATATTTAACACTTATTACTGCAGATTTGAAGCCACAGATGGTGGCAGGAATTTTATTCGTAACTACTACACCTTTTTATTGTTTATTCAGTTATTCAAAGCATCTCAATAAAATATACTAGCTACAGAAAGCTGTCTGGAGACAGCGTAGCAATTTGGATACTAAATATAGAGATTTTATTCCATAAAATTGACGGCAATTGTAAATTTCGGCTCCTGTCACCTACGCCAAATTGGTTTTGCTATGATCGCTTAGAAGACCTGACATACAAAAAACAGTCTCTCTAAACGATACCCAGTTTATTTACCCGTCTGGAACGCGTCGACGCACTGTGGGAAAGCCCCATACAAAGCCGTCTCAAAACTGTTTTACGTGAAAGTCGTTATAATGGAATAAAATTAATAAATTAATATAGTTTAATAAATAAGCTTTCTTTTCGCAAGTTTTTAGTTTTTTTTTAGTTAACCATAATGTATATAAATAGGCATCAACGCTAGCTCATGTTCAATAACGTAATTTAAACGCAATACGTTACTATAATTCAACGCCACATTACTCAAAAGTTTTTGATATAAATGCACAAGTATTATACAGTTTTGGAATGCTTATAATGTCCCCATAGCGTATACTAAATAATATGATTTACATTGGTTTAATAAAATAAAATTAACCAATATAGTATAAGATGGTATATTTTTAGTGCATTTTTTTTTTAACTAGACTTTTACCCTTTACCGCTGCTTACCGCTGTCGAGATATTTGTTGTATTAAGATCTTTATACATTAGTATATGCAAGGAAAAAATAAAAATTTGCGCATACTTGCGCTTTTTCTGACACGGGATCAAAACATATCGTGAGATAAAATTATATTTTTTTTCAAATTCGTTTTATTTCCCACAAAATATTTTTTTTATCTATTTAGGTAAAATTGATATACAGCGATGAGTTATTAATAGTTTTTATATGGTTTTGACTACCTTACTTGGTAAAATATGGTCAATTATCTATTAGGGTCGAATTTGAAACAGGTTGGTTATGGGAAGAGTGCAAATGATTAGTTTCTTATCTTTATGCACATAGCACTATTTCATTGGCCAATAAAAGGAAGGTGAACCCTGAAACATTCACAGTTCTTGGTCAGATATTCAGTTGCCCTAAAAAGCAGTTATTACTTATTTTCAAATATTCGGAGACGTTGACTGATTTCAAAAATGGGTGAATTTGTTTGTAGCAAACGAGAGTTGTGCAATTTGTTGATAAATGGGCATAATGTAGAAGAGTACTTACAAGAAAATTTCAATTTGTTACCAGAGGATATGGCTACTGTGGTCTCCTACATTCAAAGAAACTTGGTATCTAAATGTCACGAACGCTGGAGAAATGCATCTCGAAGAAAAGAACGCTTTGAAAGTAAGAACGTCCACTGGTTAGACGGTCAATTTCGTGTTCCACTAGAGTGTCGAGTCACGGTTAATGACACTAATTTCCCTGGAAGTAGTGTTGGCAGACCTTCAAAATCATACGTAGCATCTTCAGACAAACAAAAAAAAGAAAAGACATGGAATTGATACAAGAGTACGGATTGGAGTGTGTGCTCAATGCATATGCTCAGGAATTACGGTCTATTGGTTAGACGGAGGAGGCCTCAATCGTTAATATTATACGACTAGCATCAAGAAATGATTTAAAAAAAATCTTAAATACGTACCTGAGAACCCTGAAGACGTTACACCTTTTGCAAAGGAAGAAGCACTACGGACATTTATTGACTTAGACCTTAAGAAAGAACAGTATGGAAAACTTCGACTTTGTTTAGCGAACAAAAACTGCTCAGTGTTTCCTTCTTATCCAACTTTACTCGAAGCGAAGAAGATGTGTTACCCACCAGATTTGAGCACAACCATTACTAACATAAGTGCAAAAGTCAATCTGTAAGACTTCTTGGATCATACTGTGGCACGTATATTACTAATTGGTTCAGTTTACAAAAACGGTTTAAGAAAGTTGAAACTATTCTGTAAATGGGGTTGTGACGGGTCATCTGGGCAGAGTGAATACAAGCAAGTTTTGCCCGAAGAAAGCGATTTAATATCAGATGCAAACCTTTTTATTGCTTCACTTGTACCCATTAGACTCATAGATGAGACAACTAATACCGTCGTTTGGAAGAATGAAACTTGCTCATCTGTAAGATATTGCAGACCTATACTGTTAGAATTTGCCAAAGAAACTTCTGAAAAAACCACGTCTGTTGTGGCTGATATCAACAATCAGAAACAAAATCTGTCTCCTTCCCTGATAAATAAGAATGGTGAGGTAATCGAAATTACTCATGACCTATTTTTAACCATGATTGATGGTAAAGTGGCACAAGTTTTACCTGAAACTCGTTCAAGTGCTTCTTGTACAGTTTGTGGTGCTACTCCTCGGCAAATGAATAACTTAGAGGCAGTTAGGACAAGAGATGTGAACGAAAGTTCATTTCAATACGGACTGTCAACACTACATGCTTGGATTAGGAGTATGGAGTATGGATGGTATCTTACACATTTCTTATAACTTGTCTTTTGAAAAGTGGTCAGCTACTACACCCGAAAATAAAAAAAAAACAAAGACGAAAAGAAAAAACTGGTACAAAAGCGGTTTAGGGAAGAAATGGGACTGCATGTCGATAAACCTCAACAAGGCACTGGAAATAATAATGACGGAAACACAGCTCGGAATTTTTTTCAGAATTACTCTTGCTCCGCAGACATTACAGGAGTAGACGTATAACTTATAAAACGAATGTACATAATACTACAAACTATGTCATCTGGAATGGCTATTGATTCAAAAAAGTTCGGTGAATACGCATATAGTACAGCCCAACTGTACGTAAATAACTATAACTGGTATTATATGCCTTCCTCCGTACATAAAATACTTATTTTGGCGAAAAAATAATTGAGTATTATGCTATTTTACCTATCGGACAATTGTCCGAAGACGCGCAAGAATCCGGAAATAAGGATTATAAGAAATTTTGACTTCATCATTCTAGAAAAGTGTTCTAGAGCGGCTACCAATGAAGACGTGTTCCATACCTTGTTGTACACTTCATATATATCAAGTTTAAGAAATACATCAGAAACAATATCGAAAGAAATTTTAGATGAAGCCAAGGTCCTTCTTGCTGTCAATGAAAATCTGTAGTAGCTTGTTGAATTGAGTACGTTTTTGTTTTCTTATTTGGTACTGTATATTCCGTTTTATGTAAATTAAACAAACATATTTTGTATTTTTTTCTTATAAAATGCAAGTATTTTTTAAGTTTAATTTTATAATTAATTAATAAACAGAATTTTCAAATTCAAAATGATTTCCATTAAACTTTATATATCCAAGTATATGTGTGCAAAGTTACAGCTCATTTCGTTTTGAAACAACTGAGATACGGAATTTTGAGACGAAACATACGCGATTTTCCCACTGTGCGACGGTTACATGAACAATTCGTATTCACACAATTTATTTTCTATTTTACTGTAGCAAATAGATTACTATTAATTCTTTTGTCTGTTTTAGTTTCAGCCCCTTTTTTAACCCTTATGTTCATACCCGGGTACCCGGGTGCCCACTGCGATGTATTTTCGTGATAAAAGCTGACAAATAATGAAAAAAAAAAAATTGAGCTCCCGGATCCTCGATAGTAAGGTAAAAAGAGATCAAATCATGTATTTAAAAAAATGTATTATTTATTTTTTCTATTTTTTCCATTGGCTTAAACTTGAGCCATCGTATCATGCGCACCCAGGGTACCCGGGTGTCCACGCCAGTATTTGTATGAAATACGTTTGAAATTTATTTTGTTCAGTGGTGATAATTGATTTTATATTATAACAGGGAAATACAACACTTGTTTATTTACAAATAATATTATTTATTGCATTCTATACATTTTACAACATTTATATCTTTGTTTTTTTAACATTTAACAGAATAATACGTTTACAAGTGGCAGTAAAGTTTTTTCCTTATTCAAAATAATTTCATGCTCTAATTTTTAATTAAGGCTCGAAATTAGGCAATTTGTTACTCTCTACTTGGTAAATGTTCTCTTATGTAACCGGGATTGCCAGATATAGTTGAAGTTTAGTAACATACTGATGGATATTTTAGTTTGATAAATTAACTGTTCGTTTTCTTTTAGTAATTAAATGAAATTTTATTTGATAATATCCGTCAGTTTCTCATTAAAGTTCAACTTTATCAGACGACTCTGGTTACGATTCTCTTTTGGTCTCATGTGCTATATTAGTACCTACGTTCATTCAATGTTTCCTTTGAAATATAAAACACTTATGACCTGCACATGCTTTCTCCAAATGCGCTATCATCTGATGTGGTGACTTCTTGTCAAAGTATGAAAATTATACTAGTTACGTATCATAATACCTAAGTTTATTCCAACTATTTTCAGTATAACTATGGTCAAACGACCTATCGTTTAAAATATATAATGCTCGTTTCACCGATTTTTGTAATAACTAATGAACGAAATCCATAAAGGACAATTCAACTACGGTTTATTCAACAACCTACAATTAATTAAACTATGTTTGATTAAACTAATGGTCGATTCACCTACTGTTGATTTATCTGTGGTCTTGTGTTTGATTTACTGATGATTTTGTAAATGTTGATTGGATGATTTGCTAATTTGAATTTTCGCGAAAACCCTATAGATATTGCGAAAATACGGATAATTAGACAATGGTAAAAACATTTCTGCGAACAACTTGGAAGTAGCGCGGTTGGTCACAGTTTTAACCTAACCTAACCTATTTCACTCAGTTTAAATGACTAATCATACAATTTACCTGCGAGTGGATAATTAGACGATGGTAAAAATATTTCAACGCCAGATTGTATGATTTGTCATTTTGAACTGGGTGAAATAGGTTAGGTTAGGTTAAAACTGTGACCAACCGCGCGCGAGCCGAGCGAGCTTAGCGAGCGGTGCCGCGGTGGCGGCGGCCGGCGAGCACTAATTCCAAGTTACTCGTTTAAAGAGATTGACATTGTAACTATCCACCACTTTAGTACCGTGTGGTGCCGGACGTAAAGAATAACACCACCCCATTTCTTCCCGTGGGTTTCGTAAAAGGCGACTAAGGGATTTACTAGAGAATGGGCAGCAGTGTTCTCTATGCATTTTACCACCATACTGCGATCGCCAACCCGCCTGCCAAGCGTGGCGATTATGGCAAAGCCCCCAAATTGGGGGAGGCCTAAGTCCAGCAGTGGAGGTCTTACGGCTGAAATGATGATGATGATGATGACCACTTTAGAAATCATTCCAGCGCGCAGTATTAATAAACTGTAGGCGAGTCATCCATTAGGTATTTCATACATAGTTGAAATGGGTCCACCCTTTATGGCAGAATTTTTTTCGTCGTAATATTATTTTGCATAACAGCAGATGGCATAAACTTAATTTCGCAGAAAATCGTTTGGCATACACTCATTTATCATACATTCACAACGCATAATTTTATAAGTCAGAATCATCTTTAGGCATAAATTTTATTCCATAATAATTAAAAAGTAGAACCATCATATCACAGAAAGTTCGCAGTCAGAATCGTCTCTTGGCATAATTTCATATCGATAGTTAATAAAAGGCAGAACTATCATATCTCAGAAATTTTAAACTTAGAATCATCTTTTGGCATACATTTCATATCCATAATAATTGAAACACACATTCACACATTCTGCATGTAGGAATATTCAATAAAACATTTAATTGTCAACATATGTGGTTTTTATTTCCTTATCAGAAGCATGCGAATATGCAAACAAACATACACTATGCATACAGTTAAAACCCTACATGCAGATATCCATACAAGCAAGCATACACCATGCATGCAGCATGCAAGCAAGCATGCAGCATGCAAACAAGCATGCAGCATGCGAACAAGCATGTAGCATGCAAACAAGCAAGCAGCATGCATGCAAGCATGCAGCAAGCAAGCAAGCAGCATGCAAGCAAGCATGCAGCATGCATGGTTTCTGTCACGGCTCCGGCGCTGCGGGGCTCCAGCGGTCCCACGTGAGCTCATCGTTGCAAATGGTTTTACGCTCACCACCGCGGCTTCGGCTTGCTGGCCGGCTTCGCCGGCCAGCCTCAACCGTGGCGGCGACCGTCAAAACCACCTGCGCCTCAGCTTGCGGGCCGCCTCGCCCCTCCGCGCCTACGCGGGCTTAAATTACACTCTAGGGGTAGGGCAGACAAGACTACGTGGAGTCGGATCTGCAGCGATTCGTTTCTGTCAATAATTATTGTAGCACAACATATACTGACTTTTTGAGACACTATTTTATTTTATTTAAGGTGAAAATGCAATTTAATAGAAATGAAAATATGCCTAACAAAATTATTCTAAATAAAATTCTGCCATCTTCATAGTATGCAAAGTGAAATTATGCCAAATAATCATTGCTCTAAATAAATGTTATGCTAAACGAAATTATGCGGAATTTTAAGTCTGCCAAAGGTAATTATGCGAAATAAAATTCTGCCATCTTAAAAGTATGCCAGCGTAAAGTCGAAAATATAAACATTCGACCAAAAAATGATTATGCTAAATATTTTTTATGCCTTAGAAATATTTCTATAAATAAGATTATGCCAAGTGCGTTATGCCAAATAAAATTCGGAGCATCAAGTTTCTGCCAGATAGAGATACCCCTTAAAAAACATTACATAACTCGTACGTTAGTGCAATTAATTTTAGTTTAATCAACATTAAGTAAGTTAAACAGTAGAAGAGTCGACCAATATGCGTTATGAACATATGGGAATCAACCCTAGTTATCTTGAAAATAGTTAGAACAAAGTTAGGTATTATAATACGTAACCAGTATACTATATCTACGTTAAATATTTATTCAAGATACCTACACATAAACCTTAGAGAACCAAGCTGCCTAGCTATATCCCAATTATATTGGGGACAACTTCCAGTCTAAGAAACAGATGCAGCAGAATGCCAGATTATAAGCCTTGCAGAATAAACTCTCTTAGTGATGAAAATGAAATTTATTGTGAAGTAAAATATTATAGTATTGATGTAAAGATTCGATTCTGCATAAGTGCTTATATTTTTGCAAATCATAATAAATGTATGAACGCTTTAACACGTAAGACTCACCTTTCTCTTGGCTCTGACGACCTGCATTTGATGGTGCGTGCACTCGCCAATAGCTCGCCCTCTTAGAGCCGCACTCATGCGTGCATACGCCCAGACCATGACTGTCATAGGCACCACGTACGTCACAGCCAGGAACACCAAGTTATAGCTATAAAGAAAATCAGTAGTTTAAATACACAAGTACATCATTTATGCAGCCATTTCATAACTATGTTGGGTCAGCTGCCAGTCTAGCTGGGTGTTGCTAAACACTAGTATTTTACATGGAGCCACTGCCTATTTGATGTCCATAAACCAGTTAAGGATATCACGATACCCTGTGATAAGATTGGTTCCTCATCAACATTTCAGTCAAAAGACGTCTAATCCTAGACATATGTACGCCTCTCCAAAGCGTCGCTACACTAACAGTTTTTTATTTATTCAGCAATACACATAAAAACATTTAAATTGGTGCCACCATAAACTAATTATAATTTTAACGTGCACCAAAGTCATAGACTACTTAGTTTTGATTAATAAGATTTTATTAGGCACCTACTTAGTTAAAAACAAAGAATAAATAAAATTACAACGGATATACGAGTACGGTATAATAATCTGATCGGTCGTACTTAGGTACAAGTTTTTCTTTTTTTGTGTTATGATATTATTGTTAGGTAATATATAAGTTTAATTTTGTATGTTTTAAATTATTAGTTTGATAATAAATATATTTTTATTCATGTATATTTTTATTATATCAGATACATTCTTAAATTTTGTAAACAAAAATGCTTTCTTGCCGTATAAACGCTTAGCATTGATGACGCTACAAGTCCTAATTTGAATGCTATTTATGGTTTAAGTTCATTAAAAAAAAAACATTCCATGGGCGGAGGTCATTGCTTAGAATCGGTTAGTGACTCGCGTCGGCCGGACGCGCGTACAACGCTCAGCTGTTTTGTAATTTTTCGTGGAACTTAGATATTTTTTTACGAATTTCCAAAAACCATAACAGGCGTAAATAAAGGCAACCAAACGCCTGGTCCAATTGATTGCTTTTATTTATTTTACAAAAGAAGATATTATTTTATGTTGTTTTAAGTAATCTTCAATACCCGTGGTAAAGAATTGCCAGCTTTAATTTGACTGTTGATTTATTTTTAGCCTCTTATGTTTTACAAATTAATGCATATTTTTATAGTTAAATTTCTCAATAACAAGTTCTCAATAAGATACTTTTGTTTTATTTATCGGGTTTGGGATAAACTGCTCGGAATTCAGAAAATCGAAACGTGAAAATACATCGTTCCCATAGAAAAAAATTCTTCACACCAAAAAGCGCAGATTTAGTCGATAATTTGCAATAAGAGTCATTGTTAATCGCTTTTAAAGTTTTTTGTTACACCTTTTATGTTATAAAAACATTATAAGCCATTGAAACAAAAATAGAGTTTGTAGAGGAGAAACCCTGAATTTGACAGTTTCGGTTACCTTGATGTGCTGGCATCTGTACCTTTAAGATAGTGAAACCGTTATTTGAATTTGAAATACTTGGTAAGACCCTTTGCTGTATGTTCAACCTTTTTCTTGAAAATGTAAAATCTATCTCTCGTCTACATTAGAAACGTGAAGGCAAATTAGATTTAAATCATTTTCTCTGAATTTAATTTTGCTTATAGATCAGCTAAATTGGCTAGAAAGGTTATTTGCTTTTCTAGTGAACAGCATGGGGAGAGGTCACGAGAGCAATGGTTGGAGTGGAGTGTGTAGTTGCAGCTGACCTATTCTGTAGTGCTATTCTATAAAAATCTCACCGTGATAACTTGGGTGAAGTGAACAAAAAGTGAGCTGTCATTAGTGTCAATCCCTAGCATCAGATGAAATGACAGCTCACTCTTAAGTCACTTCACCTAAATTCTCACGCTGAGATTTTAACAGAATAGATTGGCTGCTCACTGCTCGCTCACTTCACCTTAGTTCTCACGGTGAGATTTTAACAGAATAGATCGGCTGTTAAAATCTCACTGTGAGAACTCATGACAACTCACTTTAAACTCACTTCACCTAAGTTATCATGGTGAATTTTTTACAGAATAGCACTTCAGTCGTGAATTTTAATCCAGGAAGGCACTTTACTTTGGGTATTTAATTTTATCACCACTGTTCTGAAGGGATGGCAAAGGGATACATTGTGAGGAAACCATCACGTTAATTCGAAGACTTGTGACATCCTCTTAGGGGCCATCCATAAATTACATCACACAAATTTCATGATTTTTGACCCCCTCTCCCGCCCTTGTCACAGCTGCACGCGTAGCATGACCACCGTAGAAAAGGGTTTTATCGACGGAAGAATAGATAAACTAACGATTTGGGGTACACAGTACGACGGCAGCAAAGTAGAAAGAGTCAACTGCACTTTTTTTTTTAAATTTACTCTTCGACATGATTTGACTCAGAATTATATTTAACCGACTTCAAAAAAAGGAGGAGGTTCTCAATTCGACTGTATTTTTTTTTATGTTTGTTACCTCATAACTTTCGACTGGGTGAACAGATTTTGCCACACAAACTAAATGGTCACCCATCCAAAGGCTGATCTTGAGAAGTATAGCTTAACCTAGCGAACCTGCGACACAAGGCAAAACAAAAATTACATGGTCACCCATCCAAAGGCTGACCTTGCGAAGTACAGCTTAACCTTGCGAACCTGCGACAAAACGCAACACATAAAGTAAATGGTCACCCATCCAAAGGCTGACCTTGAGAAGTGTAGCTTAACCTAGCGAACCTGCGACACAAGGCAAAACAAAAACTACATGGTCACCCATCCAAAGGCTGACCTTGCGAAATGCAGCTTAACCTTGCGAACCTGCGACAAAACGCCACACATAAAGTAAAAGGTCACCCATCCAAAGGCTGACCTTGCGAAGTTCAGCTTAACCTAGCGAACCTGCGACAAAACGCCACACATAAATTAATTGGTCACCCATCCAAGGATTAACCTTGAGAAGTGTAGCTGAACCTAGCGAACCTGCGACACAAGCCAAAACAAAAAAAATATTTTGTAAAGGTAATATTTATAAAGCATGCTTTACGAAAGGAAATAAATATGGTATAATCAAAAATAACGTATTAATTATATGTTAATATGTTAATTATCACATCCAAAAAACATCGCATTAATATTGAAACTTTGTTGCCTAAGTCCACTAATTTTCAGTATGGGCCACTGTGCGTGGCCATGCTCACCACGCTAAAATTTAGGTTTACCCTCGCCTATAGACGTTTCACGTCAAAAGTGCAGTTGACTTTTTCTACTTTGCTGCTGTCGTACTGTGTACCCGAAACGTTACTTTGTCTAATCGTCCGTCGACAAAACCCCTTTCTACGGTGGTCATGCTACGCATGCTGGTCACATTTATGAGACCCCCCCTCCCTAGTGTGACGTCACATATTTTACATCTAAAAATAATTATTGAATTAAAACAGCAGTTCCGAAATTAGTTTTATTTAAATGATTTTTTAATAAAATTAACATCAAATCAAACATTGCAAGAAATTTGAAGTTTATATCTCTACTGATAGAGTTGCAAATGTTTTTGAGTTTTTTGTTAATAGTTCCTAGTTCGTGTTTTACTTAACACTTAGATTAAAATAGATGATGAAATGTGATGTCACGAAATTTAGGACCACCCCCTTGTCACACAATGTCACACTTCGTCAACCCCCTCCCTCCCCCTTAACATGTGACGTAATTTATGGATGACCTCTTATCTACACCGGGTTCGCATTTTGGATGGCCAATTCCCGCTCACAGAGAGGAGGCCTATGTCCCAGCAGTGGGAACATTATAGCCTGATTATGCAAATGCATGCTACGCAGCGGAAATCTCACGCGGGATCCAATAAATAGAGCGTATTAAACGTGAAAATTGATGTTCAATATACATTCTTTAAAACAATACGTGTTTTCGTATAGAAGTCAAGAATTTCAGCAATATATCTATATATTAATACGTGAAGCGGAAACTTTGGATCCCTTTTTACGAAAATCGAGTGGACGGAGGAGTACGAAAAATCGCACACTTATAGTTTATGCAGCGAAGAAGTGACGAATGCTAATATTTTTTTTTAAATTATGCGTAAAAATACATTATTTTCAATAAATAACATGTTAAACACACTACTATTCATTACCGTGTATTTAATACACACATGCATAGATATTCTTTTGTTTATGGTCCAAATCTGTGGTTTTATGGGGAGTGTCAAGTATGGCATTAGTAAGTTTCCCATACAAAACTTAGATCGTGTGCAAACTTTAGAGTTTGTATGGCCTCACGATTGTACAGACTGGTCATAGATTGTACAGGCTGGTTATAATTATGACATTTTGAACTGTCATAATTAATTTAAAATAATAGGGAAAATTCTAAAAACAGAGCTTTCTGTGAGAATTCATTCCATATCCAGCAATTCAGAAGTATTAAGAAAATAAAGAATAGAGTCCTGAAGAAGTATTCCTTACTCATTATACCGACGGCCTGGTCCTAGCCATCACCATCCCGCCAGCGAACCCTCTCCACAGCAGTACAGCGTCAACAAATTGTCTATAGTGTTACTGAATGTCAAATATAACCATATAATTTTTTTATATTTATTATTATATCTTTTTTTTTCATTTAATAATGTATTTCTATTCAAATGAAGTACGGTCGAATTTCGACCAATGGGCGATCACTAGTTAGAATAAATCGGTGCCGGGGAACCTAGGCACGATCTTTAATTCAATGAATATATTTACCCCGGCCCCGGGTTTAAAAATGTCTATATATAATATTATAAAGAGGAAAAGTTTGTATTTTTGTTTGTTTGTTTGTAATGGATAAACTCAATAACCACTGGACCGATTTTAAAAATTCTTTCACCATTAAAAAGCTACATTATCTGCAAGTAACATAAGCTTTATTTTATTTTAGAAAAAAATAGGGGTCCGTAAGATATTTGGGTTTTTCGGACCCAAGGTGTAAAAAATCATCCAAAATACATAGTTCCTTATTAATATGTCTTCGAAGTACCAGGTTGTCATAACTTGGTAGGAGCTCACCTAACATGGGTGTGTGGTAGCTTTATTCAATTGAATTGAGGTGATACGAAGTTCACCGAAGGGTACCGTGTGGTGCCGGACGTAAAGAATAACACCACCCCATTTCTTCCCGTGGGTGTCGTAAAAGGCGACTAAGGGGCTTACTAGAGAATGGGCAGCAGCGTTCTCTATGCATTTTAGCACCATACTGCGATCGCCAACCCGCCTGCCAAGCGTGGCGATTATGGCAAAGCCCCCCAAATTGGGGGAGGCCTAAGTCCAGCAGTGGACGTCTTACGGCTGAAATGATGATGATGATGAAGTTCGCTGGGTCAGCTAGTATTAGAATAAATCGGTGCCTGGGCTCCTAGGCACGATCTTTAATTCAATGAATATATTTCCTTCGTGCCTACCCCGGCCCCGGGTTTAAAATTGTATATAGAATAAGACAGAATAGTCAATGTTATCGGGCCAGTACCTATTCTATTCTAAGAAGATATTTCTATAGGGTAGGAACCCTAATAAGATGTATTCATTGTTCGGTCAAAGCTCAATTTTACCTGGCCTAACCGATGACCTTTACGAGGTTTATAAAAAAAAGGTTTCTTTCACGATTATTTTTAGACCATTGAAAGAAAGGCCATTTTTAACAGTTGATTAAGGGGATTACCTTGCTGAAATCCGAAAAATACCGTATGTTTAACGAATTTTGTTGAAGAATCCTACCGTGCGATTTTCGTATGAAGAATATATGTCATACTTAAGGTCTTGATAAATACTTTGTATTGTTTATTATTTTAAAAAAACTTTCTCAAATTTCAGAAAAATCTGGCAGTAAACAGGTCCTCCTTCAACCTAAATTGAAAATTGTCTCTGTAACGGCTGAATCGTTTGACATGAATTTTATATCAAAATATGCGTACTGATTTATTTAATCATTTGTATTGTTTACTTTTTCTTATTTCTTTTTACATTTTTAAATAATAAATAAAAACCCGAAACTGCGCGAGAAACCCGTTGCTTTCTTGTGACATATACTTGCGACGCGAATGACGCCATACATCAGTGCCTTGATGGCTGCCGTGAAGGGTGGACCACATGCGCGTTATTTTCACCAAATAAAATCTAAAAGTTCATGTTTTTAATGATTTCTGAATTAAATAATATTGTACATATTACAAATATAAATATTTCCTAAAATAAGAACAGAAATTAATTATGTACATAGAAATAGTTTGTAATTTCGATTTGATTTTTGAACCAGTCCTATAGTAAGCTTGCAATATTTTAAAGATATACCAGTCATCATCAGACATCCAATTTTCTTACTCAATGATGGGAATGTTGTGTTTGGGTCAATTAAATTTACTGGCGAAATTCATCACATGAAAAAGTTTGGTGATCCTAACTAACTCCGTTACTGAGAATCGATAAGCACTTACCTGGTCATCATCACACAAAATAATTTTTGAAAGCTAGGTCAGCAAGCAAAGTCCATCATTTAATTCAAAATAAATATTAATTTTTAATTCTAGAGGATAACAATACTTAAGAACTCTCAGAGAGCGAATAAAAGTAGGCAAAAACCTACATATCTGTGTTCTTGCTTAATCGTCAGTTCGTTTGTGTTTTGTTATAGTAGATGGCGCCAAACGAAAACTTACTAGTACAGAGGTCAAATTGTCAAAGTCATCGGGCAATGTGATAGCCTTAAGATGTTTTCTGATAGAATATAATACCATGAATTTGAAGTTTGAAGAAAATGGTTCGCTACCTTTTGGAGAATTTGTATTTACGTGGGTTTTTTTTTTGTTTGACATCTAAACCAACCTACCAACCTATGACATCATAGGTTGTCGGCTGCTTAACTGGACTTGCCTGTGGCCACCTTAATAAATTAAGGCCTCCAGCCAGAGCTTAAAAAAACTTAAAACTAGAGCGACTATTCGCTAAGGGCATCCCCTGTGTGATACGGACCTCGGCTTAGGGTATCGCTGGTAGAGGGCAGCAAGGGACGGCCTGGATCGGAATGATGTTGTTACGATGTCTTTAATTGACATTTATATTGATTTTCTATTTTATATTATTGTGGACTGGCTTAATCTGTCAGATCAGTAGAAAAAGACCATTGTATTTGAAGTAAAGTAATTGATCTCAGAGACTTACCAATGGATAGGTTTATAATACATTAGGAAGACACTACGGCTTTCCACGTGTTTTAGTGCAGAGTACAAATGTACTAGATTCTCATGTTTTAGATTTATTAAATTCAAATTTTTAGTTTACGCACAAAAGATGCAAACTCCTAAGAGATATATAAAAGACGATAGACAGAGGCGTACCTATTGTCTTCTATTAAAGACCCATGAAATTATCAACTTAGTTTAAAATACTCACACATAATCAGTTCTTGATGAGGGGTAACTACCGTCAGGCCACTTAATAAAACATATTTCTCTGTCACCGTTCACGTACCTGAAACAAACCAAAAAATAATATAGAATTTTTTTTTTTAGAAATTGGCAAATAAGGATCCAACTTTGTAAATGTCGTCCTAAGAAATACCAGAAAGTAGAATAAACACACCTAATTTCGAATTACATTTCGAATTCCGTGAACAGCACATCTGACATCCTTCGAATACCTATAAAACCGTAATAACTTCTGACGGAATAAAACGCTAAATGTCACGAACAGTACTAACTTTGTTAGAGCCAAGCTTTGTTTACAATCAAAACTTTTGAGCGGAGAGTACGGCTTGTGGCGCCTAAAATGTGCTGTTTTGCCATGGTTTTATGATTCAACTTCAGCTATTTTGCGTCATTTTATGCCCGATGCCGACTGTTGCTTAGCTAGCTCTATAGGAGATAGATTTAACGAACCTCCACAATCCACAAGTGCCTATGCTTAAATGAATCAAAGGGTAGAGACAAGGTTGAGTGGAATGGCAAAAAGAAAGACAGGCCTTACAAAGTACGTGAAATTAATTGGAATTTTAACCAGTCAATTACCGTAATTACAGACACAATTATAAACGATTGTGTCTATACCAAATGTGGTATCTCAGGGACTTAGAGGTTAATTACCAGTTTAAACTGTCCGTAGATTTCTTTGAAAACTGCATGTTGGGCCATAAAATGGATGAATGAAAAGATGCAAGTGTGCCTGTAGCTGAGATAAGAATGTTAATAAGGATGTGTGGTGTTCCACGAATGGATAGAATAAGAAATGAGTACATAAGAGGAAGTCAAGTGGCACTTATAACTGAAAAGTTGTGTGGAAATCGGTTGTCATGGTATGCAGGAATGAGAAAAATATGCTGAGGAAAGTTTTGAGTATGAATGTCGATGAGACAAGAGAATTATATAAGAGAGAGACCAAAGAAACGATGGATGGATGGTGTGAATGATGATACGGATAGAAAGGGGGTGAGTACTGTGATGACGACTAATAGAGAAGTGTGTAAGAAAAAGACATGTTGTGCCGACCCCAAATAAATTGGGATAAGGAGAATAATGAGTTGCATGAACTGGAAAAATTGACGTAGGGTGACAATTTGATAAGCATTTAGTTGCCCTTATTGAGCACCCATTATTTATTTTTTATTTGTTTCAGGATGGGAAATCATCAAATGACTTCTCCCGCTCTGGGCGGAGCGGGAGGGCGTGTCAGACTTTTACTGACTAAAACCCACCCGTGTTCCATCAGTTGCCCATGTGCCAGGGTCACGGTATCTCTTTCGAACAATCACGCGACCCCGGCAGGCATCGGTCCTAATAGACCCCTACACTGCTGCTGACATCTCTTTGAGGCGCGCGTGGAACACTGCGCGCCGTCGACCCGAGCTTGGTCCATACCGGGCGGCGAGCTACCCATTGCTCGCCACCCGCAAGCTCGCGCCTACGGTGGCCGGGAGTCCGCAATCGACTCCCGACGCCCGGGGCGTCTCCTCCTGCGGCGGCTAGGGACGTGAGGGCGCAGAGACTGCACTCCCTCACGCGCCCCGCCTCCTCCTTCGCGAGCATTACTGCTTCGCAGAAGGAGGTGACGGCTTCCCATTCCCTCTCGCTCCGTACCATGGCCCGCACCAGGGCCGGACGCGAGAGGTCGCCGTCGCCGATCGCCTCCACGAGGACACGGCGGTGCTCCGCCCAGGCTGGGCACACCTCCACCGTATGCTCCACCGTGTCCTCCAGACGATCCTCGCAATGGAAACACCCGGACGTATCCTCCCGCTTTATCCTGAACAGGAACCCACCGAAGCACCCATGCCCGGTGAGAACCTGCGTCAGGCGGAAGGTGAGGACGCCGTGGCGCCTCTCTATCCACTCCTCAAAGAGGGGACTTACCGCCGCAATTGTGGCGTGCCCAAGCACCCATGATACCATTTTGGTAACTATATGGGCACGAATATTAGCTATTCGCAAATATAATTCAAACTCGTGATGATACGAGAGATAGTGATGAAGCTTTCTATATGATATCATTTACGTTGCGTTTTCAATTACCTAGTGTATCTTTAACTTTCGATTTGCCAACATAAACCCGCTGTAAATTGACGATAAACAAAAGACTTTGCTGAATCATAAAATAAATTGAAAGTTAACGACGGCAGGCGTTGCAATAGTGTTTACTTTGGTTAACGAGTTTGATGACATAGAGAGTAGAGGGACGGTGTTTGTTTTCAAAGAAAGAGTTTTTGCTAAAGTTCAAACAGTTATCAGGTGTGAGTTACTAAAGTTCACTGAATATGCGTGGAGTTCGTTACTTATTGAATTTTAAAAAGGTTTGGGAAAAAAATACCTCAAGCCAGACAATCCACACTTTTTAACGTAAGAAAACTTGGAAAATTACTTAGGTACGGCAAGCAACAAAAAGCGATTATCGGCTCAGTTTTTTTTTTAAACTTTATTGAGAATTTTTTTTTTTAGAAATTGTAAATTTATTTGAAAATTTGAGAGTAACTTTACAGTGTTAGTTACGTGATTTGGTGATGAGTAAAGTATCAAATCAGCTTATATTTTTTACAGTTTTGATGGAAAAAAAGTATTATTAACAGTGTTATGAAATAAAATGTTTATTTTTGTAAGTAGATTTTATAAAACACTTACAAGTCAACATACATATTTTGGTCAATGTTTTTTTTTTTTTTTTTTTAACTAGATGGCGCCGGCATTTCCTAGCTGACTGTTCCCTGAGAAGAAATGCCGAAACAAACTTAGAAAATAAAGTAATCGAGTTTATAGGTACATACTTGAGAAGAAACAAATTCAAAATGTATTCATCCAATGTTTGTTAATTATAAACAACGATTAAAATTTTAACAAGATCAACTTCGTACAACAACGGGTTAACTCCAAATATTTTGCAGCTTTATACTCGTACGTCGAAAGAAGGCTTGTGGCTAAGCGTTAACAGTCGCACGGATCAACAGATCAGGTTAAGCTACGCTTGCCGCAGTTGGTCCGCGGATGGGACCATCTTTACATACCAAGACCTTGTGCCTCGGAAAGCACGATAAAAAAGCCCCCGGCTGTCATTCGATAGAAACTTTACAGTCGTTATGGGTCGTCAGGAGACCGTAAGTCTGACAACTAATCTTAACCAGGGGTATCGTATTACCCAGTAACTGTGTTGTCGAGGTCAGATAGGGAGTCGCTCGATATAAAATACTAGAAGTCAGCTGCATTCTGTTAGACTGGAATGGCGTTCGACCCCAACCAGCCAGCAAAGTAAACAGTTGGAAAAAGGCTAGGCATATGATTAAAGCAAAGCAAAAGATGAAGAAATTTTGGATTAGTTGAACAGAAAAATTTACAGTTTTACAATTTAACTACTTACTGAAATATTCTGGATATTTCAAACACAATATGCCATTATATGATAGTTGAATGAAATTGCATTAACAAGGCAAGTTGATGTAGTGCGTCAATTTGTTCAAAAATTAATTTCCTTGACTGCACTTCCCTCAGACACTATTAAATGTTTTTTTTTGCATAATCGCTTTTATAGAAATTCTTAAGATTTAGTTTCCTAAAAAACGGTTAACGGTCATACAATAACAGCTGGCATAATAAGTAGTGTTCGAACACGGTCTTAGTCCGTGTAATCTATCTTGTAAATTCACTAAGGTAGGTTACTTTATGATGTTACGAACAGTTCATTGGCGTTTTTAATAAAAACTATAATATTATAAGATGAATTTGATTTTAAAAGCTCTTGTATGCTATAAAACAGCTCATAACCCAATATTCTATCCTACTATATTATATCTTAAATATTATTTGAAATTTTGGATGTTTAGATACTTGTTACTCATCATCATCATCAGCCTATATTGTTCCCACTGCTGGGACACAGGCCTCCTCTGGGTGAGAGGGGCAGTGGCCTATAATCCACCACACGGGCCCAGTGCGGGTTGGTAGATGTCACATGTCTTCGAATTTTTGGTTCTAGGACATGCCGGTTTCCTCACGATGTTTTCCTTCACCGTTTTGAGAGCAGTGGTGATGAAAATAATTACAAAAAGTAAAGCGCCTGCTTGGGTTCGAACCCATTAACTACAACGCGTAAGTCGGGGCCGATGGGCCACCGCTGCTTTGTTACGCAATCACGCATAAACAAATGAACAGATTTGTACGAAATTTGGCACACAGATAATTCATAACTTGGATCAACACATAGGATACTTTTTATCCTGGTAGTAGATACGTTTCCGTGGGATCATTTGCGAACTTCATACGGGCGAAGCTGCTCTCAAAAGCTACTTCGCTATAATTTTGTGTACTTTCAATTCAGCACCTGCATCACTATCAACCAGAATCTATATCATTTTGAAGGATATCGCTAATCCATTGCTGCTTATGTTCGCAAAATTTACACGGTCAACAATGTAAAGAACGCAATGGACGTTTTTGGACCGTCAAAATTACAGCCATTCCTACTGTTACTGTATAATGAAATTACCCCAATGAATAGCTTTTAGATACAATATGAACTTATATAAAAGTCGTTGTGCAACAAAACGTTGTAAAATGCTTAAAACTCGACCGAGTGAAATTTCTATTCCAGTACTTCCGTAAGCAATTATTGTGTTAAGTAATCTCAAACTTCTCTGAGTTTTAACTTTGCCTGCTTGTATAATTTCTGTGAAATACACATACAAGCTGGTATAATAAAAACTTTTTTGTTAATTGAAACTTCAAAGAGACGAATCCAATTTGAAAATGTTGAAATGATCTCCAAAAACAAAAACTTTATTGGCAAAGTTAGAAAGATCAAGATCTTATCTTTTTCCTTATCGTATTTTTACTTGGTCTTATAATAGATGACAATTCCACCAGCTTCTATTTTTAACAGCTGAGTAAAATTACCTTCTTCAGAGAAGAGGCAAACATAGAACACGCATTGGATTAGTAAAATCGTTGTTTGCGAAGTCCACATGTATTTTAGGCACATCAGCTGCTCAATGGATACGATAGTCGGTGACGCTCCTTTCATGGACTTCAATTTAAATTGCAAATGACACGTTATGAAGAAAACTATACAAATATGTTTCTTCAATCCATTTTTTCTCACTAGGTGCAGATAGAAAGAATAATTAACTAAGTGGCTTAAACACTAAACAGTCCAATAGTATTTTAATGGCTTAACAGAAAAAGTGTGTGGTCTGTCATCATGATAACGCTAGACCACACATTTTAAACCACTCAGCAAAAGAGAGCTTTATGTGGAAGGGTTAATGCATCCGCTATGTCTAACCTTGCACCCTCAGATTTCAACGGTTTCGGTCGCTTCAGAATTCTTAGCATTTCTTGGACTGGTCGACAACCACGTACATACTTAAAATAATCGTTCATTACGCTATCACTTGGTATGTAATTTATCTTGGGTGTAATTTACCTATAATATGTTTGTATTTAGACATATTAAGTCATTCTACGCTCGACGCTCGCCCTGGAAGGTCGTAACGCTGCTGCTCCGCTGCGCGTATCCCCTCCACCGCCCGCCGCTCGATCGCCCGTCACTTGTGCTCCATGCGCCACGCTGCGTAGTCGCCCTGACTACTCTCCGTTATTTTGCGATTTAAATTTATTTAAATCGCAAAATTAGGACTTCTTGTTTCTTGGTCAGATTCAGTCTAAACGTTATTGTCTTGTTCGCAAGACAGTGATATTTCTGATTCGTCAGAATCGTCAAAAACGTGTGTTGTGTTGTGGCCCCTTCAGGGCAAATCCACAGTTTTGAGGTCACTCGGTGGATACCTTAACGGTGCCAACGAAGCCGAGTGGGTGCAGACCCAACGCACCCGTCTATCCCCTTCAGGGCTAGGCGAAAGTTGGACGGGTCCCAGATCGCTGGCCTTGGGGGCTTCCCTCGTCAGCCCTGGTGACAGTCTTCCCTCCACAGCCGCGTACTAGTGCCGCGGGTATATCTATACCCCCCGCACTAGACTGGTCGGGTACCTTCAGTACTCATCGCATGACCGGTTAGGAACCCGTTTCGCACAATAAGATTGGCGACGGGATACACTCTTAGGGCTCACCAGGTTCACTTCCCTGTCTATACCCGACAGGGAGTGTAACACTCACCCCCGGCAACCCACCGGGGATTAGGTTGGTAGGATTAGGGCTTTGGCGATAGGATCACTCTCATGATTGATTAGGTCCCCCCCCTATCTCCTCTCCGTCATGGAGAAACCCATGGAGAAACTCGAGAAAATCGAGGCGCTGCTGACTGAACTCGCGAGTCAGTTCAGAATTGAACGTTCGGAGGTCGGGGCTGTAATCTCCGTTTTTCTCATATTAATTAAGAAAAACAAGGATTTCGCATCCGACTTCTCCGAGCTGTACAGGGCTGAACAACTCGCGATTCCAGCCAGCCCGGGCATCGTTGATTTCAGCGATGCCCTCGAGGCCCCCACAGATGAACCGTCGTGTCAAATGGACACAGAGGATGTACCCATCCCCACTCCCTCCGATTCTGCCGCGCTCACTCCCCAGACGGACTCGCACTCCTCTTCGTCCTCGGACACAGAGGCGTACGAGCTTGTCTCCCACACTAAGGGCAAAGGAAGTAAGCGAAAGAAAAATAAGGCGAGCAGCTCAGCCCCGGCCGCTAAAATCATAGCGGCTGAGGACTCCGCTCCTCCACGCGCCCCCACCCCGCAGGCGACCTGCGCCAACGCGAACCCCCCCCCCCACCCCGCTACGCAGGCGACCCCCGCCACCACGACCGCGTCCATCCCCTCCACGCCGCCGGCGACCGCCGCCAACGCGTCCATCTCCCGTCCCTCGCCTTCAACCTCCGCGAAGGTTGCCGCGCCCCGCGCTAAAGGTAGCGCCCCGTCCGTACCCTCTGGCTCAACCACCGCCAGGAAACTCCCTCCACCGCCCCCTGTATTTATACAGGACAAGGCCAAGTGGACGGAGGTGTCCAAATGGTGTGTTGACCAAAGGGTCAACTATACTAATGCCCGTGCCACCCAGCACGGCTTTAAAGTATCAGTCCCCACGTCAGGCGATAATCGCGAACTGACCAGGCTCCTCTCAGCAAGGAACGTGTCCTTCCACACGTATTCCTTGCCCGAGGAGCGACTGACCAGGGTGGTGATTCGCAGGATCCCCTGCGAAATCGCCACCAGCGATATTAAGGCAGACCTCGAAAGGCAGAACGTGCCTGTCTTAGAGGTCCATAGGATGCACAGATCCAGACAAGGCATTGCCTTTGATATGGTCCTGGTGGTGTGCCCTCCCACGAAGGGTCACCACCCCATTTTCAAGGTCAAGGCAGTCTGTAATCTGTCCGGCCTTATCATTGAGAAGCCCCGTAAGTCGGGCATCATTGGCCAGTGCCATAGATGCCAACTGTACGGGCACTCAGCGTACAACTGCTACGCTACTCCCAGGTGCGTCAGGTGCCTGGGAGATCACGGTACCGCAGATTGTACCCGGCCTAAAGACCGCACTCTTTGCACCGAGCCACCCAGTTGTGTGCTCTGCAAAGAGTCAGGTCATCCGGTAAATTACCGGGGCTGCCCGAAAGCCCCCAAATCATCTTCCCCTAAATTGGCGCAGCGTTTCGACGCTCATCAGACAAGGGAATCTCCCTCGGCCAAACTCCCCGTGAGACTGGCCCCACAGCGTCCCTCCCAATGGCCTCTTTTGAGTTCCCAGAAGGAATTTCCCCCGCTGGCCTCCTCCAGGCCTAAGCCCGCTCCCATCCCTCCATTAATGGACCCGCGCCCCCGCGCCCCTTACGCCCCCCGGTTTTCTCGCGACCGCACCCCCCGCCCGCGCCGCGGCCCCCCCACTGCCCCTATGGCAGGACCAGGACCTGTACAGAGGAAAGGTCAGGCTCCCCTTGATGCGTTTAACGTCATAACCGGGACCTTTAACACCTACAGCACGTTCCTCTCCCCGCGTGCCCAACAGATGGCCCAGGAACTAGTTGCCGCCGGCGGTAACTTGTTCCACATCCAATCTATCTATGCTGCGTATCCCGAGATCACGCAAGCAATCCATGTCATGAACTCCCAACGCCCCCATTATGGATAGTCGAGGAATATTAACTAGACTGAAACCCCGTTCCCTAAAGCTAGACTTCTTCAATGCCAATGGCATTCACGGCCAACGTGATGAGATCGCCACGTTCCTCCGCGACCATCACGTAGACATTTTACTCATTCAAGAGTCGTTCCTAAAGCCTCATCATCGCGACCCGAAAATTGCAAACTATCGTTTAGTTCGCAACGACAGGTCACGTTGTCATAGAGGCGGCACCCTCATATACTATAGGAAGTCCCTGTACTGCATACCTATGGATCCTCCCAAACTCTCCCGATTAGAAGTTTTGGCCTGTCGGTTAGCACTGACAGGTCACCAGCCGATCACTATTGTGTCGGTTTACCTTCCTCCCCAACATGAGTCAGAGGACCCTCAACTCCTCGCTAATGACCTTTCCGAACTCTTCGGCATGAGTGACTCCGTTATCATAGCGGGCGACCTCAACGCCAAACATCCCGCCTGGAATAGCACCAGGACCTTGACTAGAGGTAGGCAAATTTTCAACCTCTGTTCTACCATGAACTTTGATGTCATCGCCCCGATGACTCCCACTCACTTCCCCTTCGATACCGATCAGTTACCCGACGTACGGTTGGATTCTATAGAGGCTATTCACGAACTCGACTCTGATCATCGACCAGTAGTCATAAACCTAGCCCCCCGATTAGGTACCCGCGACCCCTCTCAACCCCCCGCCACTAAAGTGATCACTGACTGGTTTCTTCCAGTCAGTGATCACTTTAGTAAGCGAACGCTTGCAATCTAACACGTCACATCACTTAGACTCTATCCCAGATCAGTTCGACTGTGTCACCGACACAACGGCCGCGATCGACTCTCTCACGGAGCACGTACAATCGATCGTGAACGAAAGTTCACGGGAGGTTCCAGATACGGTTGACCGTAAATGGAGGCTCCCCGACGATGTACGTGATCTGCTGACAGAGAAGAACGCGGCCGTTCGTGCCTACAGCAACTTTCCGCTTTGTGACGCTAACAAAGCTCACATGCGTTACTTACAGCGTGCTGTAAGGACACGTGTGACTGAGCTGCGTGACGCTAACTGGGACAAGATGGTGGGCGAACTAGAGCCGACTCATCTCGCATTCTGGGAACTTCAGAGGAAACTCAAATCCTCTGAGTTTTCCACAATGCCCCCCCTGACCCGCCCCGATGCGACCATTGCATTCGAGGATATCGACAGGGCTGAATGCCTAGCCGATAGCCTCGAAGCCCAATGCACACCCAGTTCGCAGCCAGTAGACCAAGCGTTTGTCGATAAGGTAAACGCGGAAGTCGAACGCAAAGCCTCACTCCCGCCCGTTGAAGACCCTGATGATCCCCTGCCCCCTGTCCACCTGACGAGGTGCACGAGATCATCAAGGGCCTGAAATCCCGTAAAGCCCCTGGATCAAACGGCATCACTAACAGAGTGATCAAGCTGTTCCCCGCTCACCTGATTATGCTCATGTGTACCATCTTCAATGGTGCCTTGAGTAATAACATTTTTCCCCAAGCGTGGAAGGAAGCCACCGTCATTGGCATCCCAAAGCCCGGTAAGCCCAAAACCGAGCCCACGAGCTATCACCCCATCAGTTTGCTCAAAGTTCTCGGCAAAATCAATGAGAGACTTATTTATAAGCGTCTCAGAGATTATGCCGAAACCAAGGGCCTCATCTCTAACGAGCAGTTTGGTTTTCGAACCCAACACTCGTGTGTCCATCAGGTACACCGCATCGTTGAGCATATCAATGCTGGTTTTCAGCGTGGTATGTTCACGGGCGCTGTATTCTTCGATATAGCGAAAGCGTTCGACAAAGTCTGGCACAACGGCTTATTATATAAGCTGTACCAACTCGGAGTGCCAGACCGTCTCGTGCTCATCTTACGAGACTTTCTTGCGAACCGTACCTTTCGCTATCGCATCGAAGGGGCACTTTCCTCCCCTCGCCAGATCCGTGCAGGAGTCCCTCAAGGCTCTGTACTAGCTCCCCTCATTTTCACGCTGTTCACTAGCGATATCCCCAGAAGTAAGAAGGCAAGGTTAGCTCTGTTCGCAGACGACACTGCCATCTTCTTCTCGGGATTTAGTTACACAGCGCTGGTTCGCTACCTCCAAACCGCAGTCGACGAGCTCGGCGAATGGTTCAGGAAGTGGCAAATCGAGGTCAATCCCGATAAAAGTCAGGCGGTCTTTTACACCCGACCGCAACGCAATCACCCCCCTCCCCAACCCATCTCAATGTTCGGCAAGCAGATCCCTTGGGCGCAGCAAGCCAAATATCTAGGTGTCATCCTCGACGAACACCTCACCTTTTCTGAGCACATAAAGCAGGCCCGCTCGCGGGTCGCTTTCGCTCTCATTAGGCTCCATTGCGTCCTGAACAAGCGGAGTAAAATGTCTCTTCTGTGTAAGAAGAGACTTTACACCACTTGTATCAGGCCCATTATGACATATGCAAGCCCAGTCTTTGCACATGCTAAGCCCCGATTCATCCATAGGATGCAGACTCTCCAGAACCGTTTTCTCCGTCAAGCCACAGGCTCGCCTTGGTTTGTTCGGAATATCAATCTTCATTTAGATATGAAACTCCCGACTATCCATCAATATATGAAACGCGCTTCGAAGCGTTTCTTCGATAGGGCCGTAGCCCACCGCAACCCTCTGGTTGTGGCGGCAGCTACTTACACCCCCTCCCGTATCAGCAAAGTTCGCCGCTCGCGGCACGTTCTTACCGATCCTGATGATCCCACTACTCTCCTCCAGGAGAGTCGAAAAGAGACCAGTACAGTGAGCAAAACACACAAACACAAACTGTACCGATCTCGCCGCCGAGGTCCGTCGTCGCGACCCCGACTTAACAGTCCCTCCCGACCCATGCAAGAGCCAGCCCGCGACGCTGTGCCGTTAGCTTTAAATTAGTCCCTAAATAATTTAACCCAGATCCAGCCAGTCCCTTGCTGTCCCCCTACCAGTGATTGCCTAAGCCGAGGTTCGTACCCCCCCCCCCCCGGGGTAACCCTTAGAGCTTTCCCTTTAGTTTTTAAGTATGATAAGCCCCGGCTGGAGGCCTAAAAAGGTAACTTTTTAGAACTCGCCGGGCCACAATCCGTTTAAGTAGTAAGAATCTTTTCAGATTAACTATGAGATGTCCTACAAAAAAAAAAAAAAAACATATTAAGTATGTTTATCAGTTGTCTGGTTGCCATAGCACAGGCGCTGCCTAGTTTGGGATCAGGTAACGTTGTGTTGGTTGTCCTAAGATATATAAGATACTAGCTTTTGCCCGTGGCCTCGCCCGCGTGGATGTCGGAAATTATCGCAAGAGGACGTACTACCGCAGTAAATGTATTAAGAATGCATTAATCTAAGTTATATAGGTAATAAGAGAGCAGTCTCACACAAATTTCCATCTCCTACTCATTTTTTTTGCTGGATAAAACCCCCCATTTTAGGGAAGTGGGGGGTTAGAAAGAGACAAAAGTAGCCTATGTCACTCTCTTCAACTATCTTCACTTAAAAAATCACGTCAATTCGACACTCCGGTTTTCCGTGAAAGACGGACAAACAGACACACACACTTTCCCATTTATAATATTAAATTAGTATGAATACACATAAATTTAAATCATATTCATTCTCGTGCCCATATCCTAATTTATTTGGGGTCCGGGTAACTAAAAATAAACCGTCAATTTGTGTTCTAAAATTGCAGAAATAATATTGAGTCTGCTACGAAATCTACTTTTTCAGGCAGCCACTGCGTTTAAGGCATTTATAACCTGAATAAACTAAGATAATCCGATTACCTCGACTGCGACTTGCTGCAGTCACTGAACGCCAACTCATCGAACATCTGTATCTTCTTCTATACTTATAATAAAACTGTAGAGAGGTCAATTCTGTACATTGAAAATATATTCAAAATTAATATTGGAGGATGAATGGTGATCGATACTGATGCCAAAAATGCAATCAGTAAATTTTTTGTCTGTCTGTCTGTCCGTCTGTCTGTATGTGCACGCATGGGTCAAAAACTACTGAAGGGATTTTACCAAACTTGGTACGATTTTAATCCATACTCCTGGGCAGGTTATAAGCTATATAACATAACGCTAAGACACATAGGAGCCGAGCAGTGATGATAAATTTGAAGCAAGTCGGATGAAAATGCGCTATCGAGCTAATAAAATTAACCTGGATTAACAATAGGCTACTTTTTATCCCGGTAGTACGTTCACGCGGGATATACATATATATATTTATATATATATTTTCCGACCACCACGCGGGCGAAGCCGCTGGCAAAAGCTAGTCATTCATAAATTCCGTCACAAATGTCAAAATTTGAAATGATATAATTAAAAACAGCACTTCTAGAATTATTTATATATTGCCTACTATTTATAAGGTTTTTTAAACTTTAAAGCAAATAATTTCTCTTTAAAGCAAAAAAATGAACTAAAAGTTTTTTGATGCCCTCTTCTTTTCTCTCTGTTTTTATAAATATGTTCATACTAATAATTTAATTTATTATTGTATGTCTATTAGAAGTAAATAAAGATACGTTTATAAAGAAAAAAAAATGTTGAACCCATGATATGGATTTTAAGTACATGGACATAATTATGATGATAATTATTTCCTACTTTGAATCCGGGTTCCCTCTATCTGGCAGAAACTAGATGCTCCGAATTTTATTTGGCATAACACACTTGGCATAATCTTCTTTAAATGAATATTTGTACGGCATAAAAAATGTTAAGCATAATCATTGTTTGGCCGAATGTTTATATGTCCGACTTTACGCTGGCATACTTTTAAGATGGCAGAATTTTATTTCGTAATTACCTTTGGCAGACTTAAAATTTCGCATAATTTCGTTTAGCATAACATTTATTTACAGCGACGATTATTTGGTATACTTTCACTTGGCATACTATGAAGATGGCAGAATTTCATTTTGAATAATTTTGTAAGGCATATTGTCATTTGTATAATATTGCATTTTGTCCTTAAATTAAAATTAAAATAGTGTCCCAAAAAGTCAATATATGTTGTGCTACAAAAGTTATTGACAGAAACGAATCGCTGCAGAACCGACTCCACGTAGTCTTCTCTGCCCTACCCCTAGAGTGTAATTTAAACCCACGTAGGCGCGGAGGGGTGAGGCGGCCCGTGAGCTGAGGAGCAGGTGATTTTGACGCGCGCCGCCGCAGCTGAGGCTGGCCGGCGAAGCCCGTTTAGCAATACTCTCTCAAGAGGAGACGTCCCGGGCGTCGCGAGTCCATTGTGGACCGTAGTGGCCGCAATGGGTAGTTCGTCGCCCGGTAAGATCAAGCTCGGGTCGACGTGACGGCGCGTTGTGTTTCACGCGCGCCTCAAAGAGATGTCAGCAAAAATTGGAGGGGTCCGCCGGATTGATGCTTGCTGGAGTCACAGAAATGTTCGAAAGAGTTACCGTGCCCTTGACATAGGCAACTGAAGAAACACGGGTGGGTTTTAGTCAGTAAAGTCTGCCACGCTCTTTCACTTCAACCAGAGCGGAAGACGTCATTTGATAATTTCCCACCCAAAAAAAAAGCCTTACTATTTACAGAAAGATCCAAAGTGCCACGAAAAATCCTTTAGTCTGACAAAGGTTTTTTTAGTGTACTGTGACAGTAACTATTATAAATACATCTGGAAATACAGCAAAAGTCTAACAAGTTCCCAATTTTAATGTTTAGGTAATGTTATGTCATAATAGAACTTTATTTACTTAGGTACTACTTAGTCACAGGGAATACATTTTAAAGCTTTGTGGTCACTAAGTAAACCTTAACAGTGATGTATAGTAGTGGCAGTTAACTGGCCCTTGAGACTACCCGCCGACCGACGGATAAAATTATATGTAAGGCTCCTGGACTGTACACACAGGTTTTGTAGGCCAGGAGATTATAAAATATTCAGTGTGCTCGGTATAATATGGAATTACGACATGCATATAAGATGGTGCCTAGAAAGTTACCTGAGTTCTAACTTTCTAGGGCACACAAGTTTACGAGGACAAGGGGAAGGTCTGCCAAGGTCGCGAGATTCATTCGAAAGAGGTGCCGTGGCCCTGGTATATGGGCAACTGAAAAAATGCGGCTGGGTTTTAGTCAGTAAAAGTTTGACACGCCCTTCCACTCCACCCAGAGCGGGAGAAGTCACTTGACGATGCCCCACACAAAAAAAAAAAAACAAATATGGAGTATGTGTACCTTCCTTATAGATTGATAATTACTTAGGTTGTAATCCAAAGAAATAATGTGTTTTACACTGTTAGTGAGATATAAAATTTTAAGGCAAGTTGAAACAGTTAATTCATCCTGCCTATGTAATCAACATCAAAACACACAAGTAATAATTTAAAAGAATTTATAGATTACAAAATCTTAATAGTAATAACCTGATTTAGGCCATTTTTTATTATTATTCTAAAGTCGTCATTAGTAGTACGAGGTATTTATCACTTAATTTAAAGGTATTTTTTGCATACTGAAATAAACAAAATACGTATTTTAAGCAAAATAAAGATATTCTATTCTATTCTAAAATTAATTTGGAGGCAGTAGCCAATCTATACCTCCTAATTCACTAGATGATAAATATAACACATTTTGCGGTTCGATTAGCTTAGAACTGCTTAGAACCCTATTCGTTCGATTCGTTACGTCATCGAAATGTTCAGAATTAGAAGGTAGATACGGTTGAGTGAACATGTTACGACACCCAAAAGGATAAGGAGGTTTCGAACTATTATATCTACTAGGTGCTATTCAAAGTTTTAGTGTGTTTCCGAGTCGAAAATGATTGCAAATTATTCGACTGTAAGAAGTTAGTAGGTAACTATCACTTCCTGCCCTTATTCCAATTTATTTGGGGTCGACGCAACATGTTTTTTGTCATCCACGATTATCTATTAGTCGTCATCTCGGTAGTCCCCCTCTTTCAATCGATACCATCATTCACACAGTCCTTCCATTGTTTCTTTGGTCTCCCTCTACTCTTGCAGCCATCGACATTCATACTAAAAATATCATGACATTTTGCTCATTCTTCCGTTGATATCACGTACCATATCAGAAGCTACTAGGCAATCTATACGAATATTGAGCTTCAAATGGGTTCTCAATAGTATCTTCCGCTAATATCAGGTGGACTGATAGCTTACTTAATACTCACTTCACCTCAGTTTTCAGAATAAGATTTTTGCAGAATACACTAGCTGTTACAAGGTTCTTTTAAAGCCTGGGGCTAAAAAGAACCTTGACGACCTGACCTACCCCACAAAGAGGAGATTATCACAAAGGTCAATATAATATAATAATATAATATAATAATCCACAACTATCACACAACGCCATCTAGTCCCAAGTTAAGCAGAGCTTGTGTTATGGGTACTAGATAACTGATAAACATAATTATATATTTCTAAATACATACATATTATAGATAAATTACACCCAGACACAGAACAAATGATCGTGCTCATCACACAAACATTTGTCCTGGGTGGGAATCGAACCCACGACCTCCAGCATAGCAGTCAGGGTCACTAACCACTAGACCAAAATGTACGCTGCCAGACTAGACCTCACAATACGATTTCAAATGCGCAGTGGAAGTGTGATAATCGTGGGGCTCTAGAGACAAGAGTGGCGAGCGATACTAGTCCGCCGTACGCGGAGCAGACAATCAAATCAAACACTTACAATACAACAAAAGAACTTACCTGTTGGTTGAAGGACACTGCTCTGGTGCCTACCTGGAGTTATGTATGTAAGTGAGTGTATATGTATCGTGTAGTAACGTGTAAGTGGGTTTTCCAGAACACCAGGCCGCTGCAACTCGCCAGAGATTCACTCCAACATGCGGTTCAAACACTTAACCTCCAAACTATTTCAATGTCAAGAAACTAAACCCGTATTCCTTCACCAAATGGGGTTATTTAACACAATATCATTGGGTCATGACGTATTGTCCGCAAAAACGACCGATTCTCAGGGATTAATTTCAACAAAAGCGTCGCGGGCGTCCAAAAAAGACGACGGACCTTCTTAGCGGCAAATCAAGAGGACCTGTCAAGTGTCAACGTCAAAACTGTCAAGTCAGATGTCACTTCGTTACACGCGCATTCCGTTAGGCGCACAGATAATAAACGGGACAGAACATCTACCCCCCCCGGACGGGCCTTCCCGTCCGCTAATCACTTGGCAATCCCGACAAGGTTGCGTTTTATCAGTCCACCTGACGCGCTGCTGGAGGATGTGCAAATACTCCAAGCTCAAACGCTTCCAAAACTCTGAGCGAGCTGCTGCACCAACTGAAACCACGATAGCCAATTTTGGCTCACATCGACAAAAGGGTGCTCCGGCAGGGCGACAAGTAGCTGTCAAATCAAAAAAAAAAAAAAAAATGGCCCGGGGTCAGGGCCTCCAAGTCGTTCGGGTCCAAAGACAGCGGGCACAATGGACGCGAGTTCAATACAGCTTCAATGCGGCAAAATACCGTAGCTAACTCCTAAAAGGTGAGAACGGTGTCTCCCAACAATCTGCGCCAGAGTCCCCAACCGCCTTCACCGCGGCCTCAAAATACCCCCCCAATGGGGGCAGGCTGGCAGGTCAAACAATAACAAACAACAAACAACCAAACAACAATAACAACCAAACAACAACAACAACAACAACAATTTAACCAAATGGCCCTCCTTAGGCAACAAAAGGGGGTGACGGGCCCCATAAGGAAGGCTAGAGTGCCTCAACCGTCAACCAAACAACAAAAGACCCGTATCGTCCAAAAAAGGGGTTCAACTTACTAAACGGCTCCCGACAATATCCAAAACTCTCGCTGCAGAATGGCCAACAGCGCATTGCAACCGGCATGCGAGTTCTTAATGTGACGATCAGTCACCAACAATTCAACAACAAAAAAACAACAATTCAACAATTTGTCGAGGGAGCCAAATCGACTCAACAAACTCAGGGTCCTTTGTTCCAACAACGAGCACCTTGAGCCCGGGCAAAGGACCCGACATCAAGACTGGCGATCGAGGCCAATCATCCTCGGGATGAGTCAGCCAGTCTGGTCCCCACCATAGGGGGGAAGCAAACAAGCGGGGTGCCATGCACCCACGTGAGGCCAGGGCGCCTGGGTTCAAATCTCCAGGCACGTGCCTCCAAATCAAATGCGTTTTAGAATTTTGAATCTGGGACACTCGGTACGCAACAAAGACCTCCAAAGAGTGGACGGACGTCTTCAACCAACACAAAACAATTTGACTGTCCGTCCAGGCGTAAGAAGCCCGAATGTCCACAGTTCCACCCAAAGTGTGAGCAACGTGGTTCAATAGACGCACAAGACGCGCCGCCCCTGACAATTCAACTTAGGGATGGTCAGTGCCGTCCGGAGGGGGGCCACCTTGCTCTTGGCCAAGACCAGTGACAACTTCACCTGGCCTGTTGCGCAGACGGTGCGCAAACAAACAACAGCTGCATAACCGTGCGAAGACGCATCACAAACAAGGGTAGCAGTGTAGCTCCCAGGGGGGAGGATAGCGCGGGGTAACACGACCTCGTTGACTGCAGGGAGTGCGGATACAAATTGGAGCCAATCTTCCAACAGGGTTTCCCGAATTGGCTCGTCCCAGCCAAGTCCCGCAGTCCAAAGGCGCTCAAGAAAACAATTTTGCCCAAAACAATACAAACAAACAACAAAACAATAGACAAAAGGCAACCCTTGGTACCCATGTCCAAAATGGCACGGACCACAACAGAGTCCCCCGTGGGCCCCCAGACCTCACCGATGCCGTTGGCAACAAAACCGTGTCGATCTGAGGGGTACCTTAGCGGGGCAGGCGCCAATGTCCTAACAATGCCTGGGCGGCGACCGATCGCCGCACCCAGGCCCAAGTCTTTCCCGACGAGGATGAAATTCAAATTCCTCGTACGCGCGGTGTCCCGAGCCACGCGCCATCGCTGGATGGGCATATCCCACCGGAGGCCTGAATGGCGGGGGGCGTGACTCCAACCGGGGACGTTCCGCCAAAGGAGGGGAGGGCAGGCGGTGCTGGTCTGGCCAGCGGTGCCTAGCAACAATTGCGTAATCGCCTTTACGCGGGGAGACCAAATGGCGGTCGCGCGGCTCCCGATCAACTTGCACGGGGGGTGGAGTGCGGCGCTCAAAATTGCGGGCCTCTCCCCGGTTCTGAACCGGCGAGGCAGAAGCCCGGTGACCAACTCTATGGTACCCCCCCGTGCGCGAACCTTCAACAGAGGCTGGTCTGCCAGCGTGGTTCGCGTTGGCGCACAAAATGTCCAAATGGGACCCCCTACAAATTCTACAAGGGCGGGGGTTGGGGCAGTCCCGATGGAAGTGAGCCCCCAAACAAGAGAAGCACATGCGGCGTGCATTGGCAATTCGGCGGCGGGCACTCACGTGCAACTTCAAAAAGGCCGCGCAAGTTGCCATGCCATGCCCCGTGTCCCTACAAAACTCACAACCAGGACGACTCTGGGTGCCAGCAAAACGAGCGGCGCGGCGGGGCGACCATCAACAGGCCCGCGGGCCCCAGTCCGTCCCTGGTCTCGTGGCCGGGAAGACGGCTGGCATGACTCAGTGGCAACGCCAGAGTTGTCCACAAACCGACACTCATCCTCCAAAAATTGGACGAGGTCATCAAATGGGGGGAGATGTGTGACACTATCCCCACCATACTTTTGCTCGAAACGAGCCCTCAAATCGGCAGGAAGCCGTTGCAGCACAACGTGCACCAAAAGTTAAGACCAATGGTCCACCGGCAAGTCCAATTGCTTTAAAGCGTTGGTCGCTGCCACCAACGGGTTCAACAGGTCAGTACGCAATGCTGACAATCCAGTAATGACCGGTAACCCCAAAATCAATTCAATATGAACGTCAGCCAAACAACATTTATTTTGGTACTGCCGGGTGAGTAGCTCCACAGCGGTAGGGTAGGCTGAGTCAGTCAACGACAGATGCTGTACCAAGGCTCGGGCCTCACCTTCTAGGACAGACAACAAATAGGCCAACTTTTGGGCGGGTCTGAGGTCCGAGCGTGCATCAACCAAACTTTCAAACAGGTTTTGGAAACCTAACCACTGGTCCAAGCGACCGTTAAAGTGTGGCAGTTCCAAGGTAGGCAGTCTACTCAATAGTCCGGGACCTGAAACAATCGAGGTCTCCGGTTTGACCTGGACAGGTGTCCAGCTCCCCAAAATTTCTCGAGCACGTTGACCAATGACATCCCCCAGGTCCAAGATCTGGTCGTAGTCAGCAAGGACTTTGGTGGTTGTCGTATCGGGCGACTAAGGGACTTACTAGAGAATGGGCAGCAGCGATCTCAATGCATGTTATCACCAGCCAATCCGCATTCCAAGCGTGGCGATTATGGCCGATCGCACTTTTCAGGAATTATATTTCCAGCAGTGGACGGTTGTCGGTTAAGTAAGATAATGATAATTTATGTATGTGTATATAAGTGTTATTTCTTGTATTTTATCATTGTTTAATCTCTGCATCACCCTTAAGTTGACTGGTAAAAATATCCTCAGGTATTAATTAGGTCTGCCGTTGTATAGTATTTATTTACTTGTGCATAAAGTGTTAGTTTAAAAATGTAATTCCAAGGGCGCAGAGGTAATGTTGTAATTAAATAAATTAGTAGGGTGAAGTTAGCGTATTATAACACACACGATGAAAGTTTAGTCCCTAATATAATTATTTTATACAGTAACTCTGTTAAACTTTTCTAAACTATAATTTAATGAGCATTATTCAAAAAGTATGGAAGAGTTTCGGTATCTTCTAATTAAATATCGATCACACTTTTTGTGAGTTAGTTAAAAATAAACGAAAATTATAGTTAGTAGTTGCTTCA